>CM065809.1:169994500-179994500 GCA_033398695.1 Orobanche coerulescens
GGGTGGGCATGGAACGGGTCTGTAGCCGTTCTACGTCCCGTCCCGTGAATAACAAGCGGGGGATGAGATGGAATTAATGATTTTGAGATTTCGTTCCGTGTGTGCTTTACCGTGGATGGGATGGGATGTGGCGGGACGAGACGGGTCGAAAATAGCAACAAATATGATATTTTTTGTTAGATAGAATAATTTATTAAATAAAAGTAATCTGTGTACAAAGATGAAAGTAGCAGTAATGTGATGTTTTTTTATTAGGTATATTAACAACAACAAAGTTTTAGTCCCAAAATAATTTGGGGTCGGCTAACATGAATCAAACTTTTAAACCGTCAATAATCGTTATATAAATAATATAAAAGGAAAAAAACGGGAAAAGTAGAGAAAAAGCAAAAAAAAAAAAGGAGAATGAATGTTAACAAAAAAAAAAGAAAAAAATAAAAAATTCTGAAAAATAAATTAAAAAATAACATGAAATAAAAGAAAATAGGAAAAAAAAGAATCAGATTCCATCCAGCATCCGTATTCTTTCCCGCCACATTTGCCTCTCCATCGCCATACTTTCTCCAATTCCAAAAAACCACATATCATTTTCAATCATCTTTATCCAAGTTTTCTTGGGTCTTCCTCTACCTTTCACAATATTACTTGTTCCCCAACTTTCTAGACTTCTCAGTGGGGCATCAACATGTCTTCTTCTCACATGACCAAACCATCGTAATCGATTCTCCATTATCATGTCTTCTATAGATGCAACTCTTACCTTTTCTCTAATCACCTCATTTCTGAGCTGATCCTTTTTTGTATGATCACACATCCATTGTGTTGTTGCCCAAAATATTTATCCGAAGATTAAATACTGCTGGAATGGACGGACAACAAACAAGGTTGCGGGAGCACTTCCAAGAGAATATGAATAAACACAAGATTTGCCGGGTTTGTTAGGCCCGGGCTTGAATGCTCTCGCGAGATGTTATTAATACAAATATTCGTGGATACAAGTATTAATGTGAGAATCTAAGTACAATGAGTGTAAAAAGATCCTATTAATCCATCTCTTGAGCTGAGCCTTGGTGTTCTTCGTCCCTGCCGATCGTCTTTTGTATGAGAGAGGCCGAGAGAAGAAAGAACCGAGAAATAGCTGTTGCCAAGAGTAGGAGAAAGCCAAGTTGTGTGTAATGATTGTTGGGAAGCCGTGAGAATCAGAAGAATTTCGGTCTCTGGACCTAGAACAGGCAGCCCTCTATTTATAGGGGCTGAGGAGCCTTGTTTCCTGGCGGGCGATCGTCTTCCGGCCAATAAAATAATGGGGCGATCGTCTTCAAGTCACATGGGCTGTCTGCCTAAAGTCCAAGGCAGCTGCTGGCAGCCAGCTGTGCGGTCCAATGAGGAGCCAGCACGCGTCCGGAGTCACTGTCACAAGCAGTCCCACGGACACCTTTCGGCGGGCCTGTCGGCTGGTGGACGGATGCTAACAGGCTGTGGTCAACGATCCGTGAAATGCGGATCTTGTCTCGGCTATGCACGTGGGTTCTGTCCTGGGCTTCGGCCTTTGCCGACTGGATGACCATCGGCTTTGATTGGCATGAGGCGTTCGTCAATTGTCGGTCACCAGGGGTCGGCATCGGTCGATCACCAGGAGTTGATCGGCAAGCACTGAGAGGTGATCGTCTGCTAGTCGGCCACCAGGAGTCGATCGCCAAGTACCGAGAGACGATCGTCTTAGGTGTCGATCGCTCGGCACCGGGACTTGTCCTGGGACCTTCGGTCGCCGATCTACCTCGGCTGCCCGGCTATGACTAGGTCGCCCGATCTCTGGTCAGCAGTTCTGCCTCGGCTGCTTGGCTGTGGCTAGGTCGCCGGTCGGAGAGTATAATTCTCGACACAACAACTGCCCCCCAGCTTGCTCCGATGTTGAAGACATGGGGCGAGGTGGTTCTTGCTGGCGATCGTGTAAGATGAGGACGGGCGATCTGTTGGGCTGACTTTAGATTCGGACTTGGGCGATCATGTCGATTGGCTAGCTATCTTTCGGTTTTGTACCTGCAAAAAACAACATTGGTCGATCCCCCTTAGAAACTTGATGGTTTCGTCATTTGAGGAATCGTGCACAATCGCGGAGTTCGATGGACCGACTCCATGACCGTGTCTTGTGCGCGAAGACATTGAGTGTCTCGTGACTCATTTTATTGTGAGGGTCCTATGTTAGGCTGCGCCTCGCCTCGTATTTAAACGAAGGGCGTGCGGTCTTGGTCTAGAGGAGTCCTTGCGCGGGGCAGCGTCGGATGATTCAACTCCACGTCCGCGGCTTGTTAGCTCTGCTTCCACCTCGGCCCGCCATGAAGATGGCGAACCTCGACGGTGTACGTTGAGATGGGGGTAGTGACGCGTCGCATTGTCCGGGTTCACCATGTTAAATGATGGTCCTTTGAGGGCGGGCGATCGTGTCCACTGATTAATTTTGGAGGGCCCTAAGACTACGCCGGCCTCGTATTTAAACGAAGGGCGGGCGATCTTGGCCCGAAGGGACCTTGCATGGCCGAAGCAGCCGGTTCCATCGACTACCAGGACCATGGCAGTAAGTTGCGCGGTGGAGGCGATCTCGTGCCTTAGTCCATCATGTTAGATGGTGAACTGTAGATGGCGAACGAGTCCTCCGGTTTTTGGTGATGTAGTGTGATGATGGCGATCGGGCTGGAAGACTGGCGATCGTCGCTCGGCTGCCGATCGCGTTATTCGTAGGTTGGTATCGGCGATCGGGCGGGAGATCAGTGATCGTCGTTCGGGCGCTGATCGCGCTGCTCATAGGCTGAGGAGAAACCTTTGCCTGGCCAGAAAGTCTGCGGCTTTAGCTCGGAAGATCGCGTAGGTCGAGGGTTGGTCTTTCGTAAGGTGCCTGAACATAGGCGAAAGGCCATGGAATCCTCCTAGGACCGTGTAGAGGGCGATCTCATCGCTTACGGGTTCGCTGTTGAGGATGATCTCGTCTACTCGATTGATGTAGTCCGAGTCGGACTCTCCTTCTCCCTGCCTGATTTGCATCATGCGAAGGGGACCTTCCGGTCGAGCGACCTTGGCGGCGAAGTACTCTGTGAAGACGTTCGCCAGTTGGTTAAAGGAGCCGATGGACCGAGGCGGCAATGAGGCGTACCACCTGTGGGCGAGGTCGTCCAGCGTCAGAGGGAACATTCGGCACCTGGTCGCGTCTGATGCCCCACACCCGGTCATGTAGATGTTGAACTTGCTCAGGTGTGTTTCGGGGTCTGATCTCCCCTCGTACAAAGGTGTTTGCGGGGGAGCGATCTTGTGCTGCACGGGGGCGAGCTCGATGTGGACCGCGAGCGGCTCGCTCGGCTCGGCGATCTTGTTCTTGGCGCCTGCCCCGGATTCCAAGAGCGCCTTCATGTCGTCGATCTGGCGTTGCATCGCGGCCATCGCCATGGCTCGGTCGCTCGCGGATCGGCTATGGGAGCGGGAGCCGAGGCGATCGTGTACCGATCTCCTGACTCCGCTGCTGCCGACCTCGACTATTTGGCGAGGGGGAGCCATACGGCTGGTTGGCCTTCTGGGAGTCGGATAGGCCGATCTCCTAGTGACGGACTCGAACTCCGTCGTCTCGTGGCTGGGACCGGACTGCCCCGGTCGCCAAGATGGGTCGCTGCCCAGGCGATCGAAAACAGACGTGCCCCGGCTGGCGAGCGCCTCTCCTTGCGGATAGGAGCCTCCTAGCGATCGCCCGGTCAGCAATGCCTTGAACTTCCGTTTGGTCTTCCGGCGGATGGCCGAGGGGGTGATAGCGGGAGGCGCGTCGAGAGTACTCCGCCGCTCCTGTAGGACGGCCATGGCCTCGTCGATCTATTCCGCGGTTCGGAACTGATCGAGCGAGAGGCCTGGGCCGCCGCCCAGGGGCGGGATCGAGCGTCTCGGACCGCGGCGACTACCTTCCGCCATCGGATGTGGCTCGGACTGAGATGGAACGAGGCGTCTGGCGGGCTGGCCAGCGGCTTTCTTCGACGCGGAGGCGGAAGACATGATTTCTGAAAGCTTTCTCTGAAGAACAATGAGTGTTTCTTCAGGTATATGCCCCGGAGAATAGTGGGTGTTCTTCGAGACGGTAGGAATAAAAATTTGAGGGTTAGATGTCCCCTTCCTCTAGCGCCAATTGTTGTTGCCCAAAATATTTATCCGAAGATTAAATACTGCTGGAATGGATGGACAACAAACAAGGTTGCGGGAGCACTTCCGAGAGAATATGAATAAACACAAGATTTGTCGGGTTTGTTAGGCCCAGGCTTGAATGCTCTCGCGAGATGTTATTAATACAAATATTCGTGGATACAAGTATTAATGTGAGAATCTAAGTACAATGAGTGTAAAAAGATCCTATTAATCCAGCTCTTGAGCGAAGCCTTGGTGTTCTTCGTCCCTGCCGATCGTCTTCTGTATGAGAGAGGCCGAGAGAAGAAAGAACCGAGAGATAGTTGTTGCCAAGAGTAGGAGAAAGCCAAGTTGTGTGTAATGCTTGTTGGGAAGCCATGAGAATCAGAAGAATTTCGGTCTCTGGACCTAGAACAGGCAGCCCTCTATTTATAGGGGCTGAGGAGCCTTGTTTCCTGGCGGGCGATCGTCTTCCGGCCAATAAAATAATGGGGCGATCGTCTTCAAGTCACATGGGCTGTCTGCCTAAAGTCCAAGGCAGCTGCTGGCAGCCAGCTGTGCGGTCCAATGAGGAGCCAGCACGCGTCCGGAGTCACTGTCACAAGCGGTCCCACGGACACCTTTCGGCGGGCCTGTCGGCTGGTGGACGGATGCTGACAGGCTGTGGTCAACGATCCGTGAACTGCGGATCTTGTCTCGGCTATGCACGTGGGTTCTGTCCTGGGCTTCGGCCTTTGCCGACTGGATGACCATCGGCTTTGATTGGCATGAGGCGTTCGTCAATGGTCGGTCACCAAGGGTCGGCATCAGTCAGTCACCAGGGGTTGATCGGCAAGCATTGAGAGGTGATAGTCTGCTAGTCGGCCACCAGGAGTCGATCGCCAAGTACCGAGAGACGATCGTGTTAGGTGTCAATCGCTCGGCACCGGGACTTGTCCTGGGACCTTCGATCGCCGATCTACCTCGGCTGACCGGCTATGACTAGGTCGCCCGATCTCTGGTCGGCAATTCTGCCTCGGCTGCTTGGCTGTGGCTAGGTCGCCGGTTGGAGAGTATAATTCTCGACACAACACATTGTAGCATATGCATCTCCGCCAGATTCATCTTTTGAACGTGACACTGTTTTACAGTCCAACACTCGGTGCCATATAACAGTGCAGGCCTCATTGTCGTGCGGTAAAATTTACCCTTTAATCTATGAGGCATGTCAGGATCACATAAAACCCCTATGACACTCTTCCATTTCAACCACCCTGTCTTTATTCTGTGAGCCACATCGCCATCTAGCTCTCTATACTTTTGGATAATAGATCCAAGATACCGAAAGAAAGTGGATCCATGAACAACTTTCCATCAAATGTGAGCATCCCGCCTCTCTGTCACTGTTTTCGCTAAACCTACACTCCATATATTCAGTTTTACTTCTGCTCAGCCTAAAGCCTCGAGCTTCCAAAGTATCCCTCCAAAGTTCCAATTTCTGTTGCAACCTTCGTTTCATCAATCAACACAATATCATCTGCGAACATCATACACCACGAAACGTTATTTTGAATTTCTCTTGTCAATTCGTCCATGACTATGGCAAAGAGAAAAGGACTAAGAGCAGATCCTTGATGCACCCCAATCGTAATAGGGAATTTTTCGGTCCTCCCAACATTAGTACGTACACTTGTACTAACTCCCTCACACATGTCCTTTATAATGTCAATATTTTTCCGCAATACACCCTTGCTAAGGCCCACCAAAGTAGACTTGCCGGCAGGCCGAAACTGCCGGTTTTGGGCCTCGAACCGGCGGTCCTCGGTCCCCAAAACACGGAACCGAGCCCGGACCGGAGATGAGCCCGACTACCCGTGCCGGGCGAGAAGCCCTCCGGTCCCGGGCCGGTATAAAACCGCCGGTTTTGACGGGCCGGCCCGCAGCCCGCGACGAAAACAGGGGCTGCCCAATTTCGCATTTTTTTTTATTTTTTAACTTTTTCATTTTTTTTTCATTTTATTCTTGTATATTTATTAATTTATGAATAGAAAATGATAATTCTTAATGTTTTATTTTGTTTTGATTTTTTTTAAATGCTTAAAAACTCATTAAATTGTTGAAAAATGAATAAAGAGAAGGGCTTTGCAATTTTGCATTAAGAATGAGGAAAATTACAACAAATAAGTTAAGCACAATTTTAGGAGTTTTACACTTGAATTCTTGAAATGAAAAAATAATAATAATAAAGGACTTGAGCTCTCTACTCCGCATCCGATCGATCCGTCTCGGTGAAGGCTTCATCTTTGCTCTTATTTGCATCATCCCATTCCGGTTCTTGAGCTCTATGGTCGGCCCTACACCAATCATCGAGCAACATGGTAGCTTCAATGTTCACCGGCTTCATCCTTGATCTTCTTTGATCTAGCATAAGTCCTCTGATGCTAAAGGCTTGTTCGACGAAATCGGTGGATGCCGGGACGGTAAATAACTCCTTTGCAATGATGGAGAGTATTGGGTACTCCTCTCTCTTCGACCACCACTTCAACACATCGATCGACGGACCACTATCTTCAACACCAAATACAATCGAGTTTGCAAGAACATATCTAATTCACTATTACCTTGCCCCATTGGAAGTTCATTGCTTCTATTTTGCGTCATTCCATGCAATTATTGAACTAAAGGATCACTTTCATTACCTCAAAAGAAAAATCACATGAAGGCATCATAGAAGAAGGCATTGTAGAAGAAGGAAAATCACTACCATGTTTTAATCTATATTCTTGAAAAAGAGATCTCAAACTCCTATATAGAGCATCTTTGATTTGTGGCACGGAAGGAAGATCAAAGAAGACCCCTTCACCATCAATTACAACATCACTCAAGTCCATTTGAGCAAAAGTATCATAATAAATACCAAGCATTTGACAAACACCATCGTACTTCCATTTAAGATCTAAACACTCCCTAAAATACTTGAGCCATTTTTGAACCATAAAATAAATCACATCTTGCATGTTTGGCCTACTAAAACAACTCTTAAAAGACAAGGCAATATACATGCAATGTTCCAACACTTTAACGGAAGTACAATAATAAACACCCGATAATTGTTTAGTAGCATTACGGAAAACCTTTAACAAACGATATAAATCCATACATGAATCCCAATGACTCTCATTAAGAACTAATTGCATGCTTGAGAACTCTTTTCTAAAAAAAATCGCATAAATAACTCTTATACTCTAGTGTACTATTAATCATCTCATAAGTAGAATTCCAATGATGAGATACATCTAATTTGAAACAAGTATAAACAATACCCTTTGCACGATAATATTTTTGCCATTTTTCCCCAAAGTTTTTGATTTGTGCAAATACTTAACGGCATTTTTAATAGGAACAACGGAATCTTGAAAAATACTAAGCTCATTTTGAACACATAAATTTAAAATATGACAAATGCATCTAGAATGAAAATATTTTCCTTCAAATGATGGTGCACATGCTTCAACAAGTTCCGAAATACTAGCGGTGTTCGCCGATGCATTATCAAAACCAACGGAAAATACTTTGTTAACCAAATAATACTCATTCAAACCGTAATAATAATTAAAGCAATATTTTGAGCCATGTGAGGCTCTTCAAACTCCCTAAAGGTAATCAAACGTTTTTGCATAATCTATTTTGCATCAATCCAATGACAAGTAATTCCCATGTAACTATTTTTATTATAAGCATCATTCCAAACATCGGCATAAATAGAAATTTTTTGAGACAAATGAACTAAATATTTCATCAAATCTTGTTTTTTGTCAAAGCATTGTCTCCTAATTCTCTTAAGCATTTGAGTTCTAGCTACCTTGCTAACATTGGGCCCTAAACCATCTTTATAAGAAGCTTCATATGTTATTCTATCTGTATAATTAAAAGGTTGTTTTTCCATGGCACAATATCGATTTTTCTCAAATTTAAATAAAGCGGAAGAAGACATACCCGTCGCCGAAGTTGAACTAGTACCCGAATTTGCGTTTGAGAAGTAGATATTCCGTACTCGAATGGATGAAACCCCTCCATGTGTCTTTGTAGTGTTCCATAGCCTCCCTTCTCGATCGATTTGTAGTGCTTTGTGCAATAGTTGCAATAAGCAATGAATCTCCTTCGACCATCGGATATAGGAGGTTCTCCTTCATTGATAGGAGCCAATTCTCTTTTAAAATGTTTAACGAAGATTTCGGACTTGAGAGGCTTAGGCTTACTTGTTGGCGGAGGAGGAGGTTGGTTTTGTTTGTCTTCTTCGTGCTCTTCGTCCTCTTCATCATCATTTGTTGAGCCATGAAATTCGTATCCCGTGCTCTCCATCGTATGAACCATCTCATCAAATCGGGCATCTTCTTCGGCTTGAATTCGTTCGGCGACTTGTCTAGAAATTTCCTCCGCCAAATCGGCCCTTCTAGGCCTTTGAGTTTGAAAATTTCCTCCTCCACTTCGTTGGCCTAGTTCAATGGCCTTGCCCTTGACCTTGTTGTTGTTCTTCTTTGAGTTAGACATGGTGATTTTTGAGAGAGAATTAGATATTGAAATTTGAGAGAGAATTAGAGTGTGATTCTTGGTGATTTTTGAGTTAGGAAGATGTAGTACTTATAGTGGGGATGGTAGGGGAAAAGAGGGATTATTGGGAAGGTTTGGGGGGGGGGAGGCTACCAACGGCTCTTTTCTCATATAGCCGTTGGCAATGGCAAAGAAGGTGATCACGCCGCTTTTTTTTTTCTTTTTTCCCATTGGGCCTGGCTGGCCCCGGCCACCATTGTTGTGAGGAAATCCCTCACACTATGCCGCAAGTACACGGTGTCAACAAGTAATAAAGTGATAAGTAAGATATCGTTCACTCGAGGACTTATTTCACTAAGTACCAAAATATAGTCAACTCACAATTTTATTTGAAGAATAATTATATGGAATTTATGTCTAAACTAATTGCAGAAAAATAAATAATAATAGTAATAATAATAAAAATGGTGTAGGATTATGATTTTCACCTCAAACAATCAGGAATGATTTTTATTTAATTCCAATTCACTTTTATTCAATTGATTGTAAGCCATGAATTCCTAAATTATTCTAAAGCCTTTCCCAAGGTCGATAGAAAATACTACGAATTATTAACTCGATATATCCCTATTCGAATTAGATAATTAATAGCTAAAACAGTTCAAGAATTCTCACAATAAATAGGCTTCACAATTCCCATGAGTATATCCCTATCTCACGAAAATCATGATTATTCTCACAAGAACTATGCCTAAATTTCATCTCCCGAATCCATAAAGACATTAAAAACAATTCAACTATTGGCCAGACAATTAAAAAGCATTAAGAACAATGAGAAAAATCCAACTCAATATGAATAACGATTAAATTGAAATAAAAATAAATAAATCAAACCGTCATGTAATCGGCTACAATCACAATCCTACTCAAACAGATCTAGAAAATCAGATGCGGAAAAATTAAGAAAAACCGTAGGGATCCGTGGTCTTGTCGTCGCCCACAAATCTCCTCCTTGTGTTCTTCGATCCCGCAATGTCTTCCTCCCAATTTGATAATAATCTTTCTCTGACCTTCAATGCTTATTTATAGCCGTCCTCAGCCTCCAAAACGCGTCCGGGAATTAGGTTGGGAATAGGCTCCAAAAACGGCCCAGGAACGCGGAATATTCAGCAAAACCGCCCGGTGGGCCGCGGCTCACTTAATCTGTGTCTCGGCCCCTACTGCTCAGCGCCGGATGCCTGGGCGCATGTTTTCTTCCTGGGCCGCGGCTCACTCTCTTTGTGCCGCGGCTCACGGTACGGTCCACTCGGAGCTCGCTGGTTGTCTTCGTGTGCCGCGGCTCACTTGGTTTGTGCCGCGGCCCCAGGCCAAAATTTACCGTTTTCGCCCGCTTTTCATCGTTTCGGCTTCCGGACTCCGATTTCCTGCAAAACATATAAGAATAGTGCATTAAAAGCTCATTTATGCTGATTTAGGTTCAAGATGGATATAAAATAATGATAAATAAGCGCATAAAAATACGCCTAACAAATACCCCCAAACTTGAGCCTTTGCTTGTCCTCAAGCAAAAATCAATTTTAAACAAAAAGTATCATGAATAATCGTGCAAGTCCATAGTGCTCAACTTAATCAATACTACCCTGAAAATCTCAAAGAATAATACAAGTATCGTAGTAGTGAGTCACGTCCAGGACACTGATTCCACAAAGTAACCAAATTCAGTCCTAATCAATCGTTCATGAAGAAAAATCAAGCTCAAAGATTAACAAGCGTGAATTTAACCGACCGCCAATATGAAGGGTTAAAATAAACGAGCCAACTCGCCCAGTCCCACAGTCTAGTGGCAAAATTCAAGAGTTTCATTATCAAAATTATTCCTCGGACAGCATTCCCTTTTGTATGATCATAATAAAGATTCGAGTTAACCACTAGGTTCGGATCTCGGGATGTTTTATCGGGATAATCCTAGGGTGGATTTCCATTCTCATATATTGGGGAACCGTTTGACGTAAAAGACACTCATGGGGCACATGGATGCTTCTAGTTACTAAGTCCCCCTCTACAGCGGAGAAAAAATTCGAATAGCAATTCCCGCATGTCAAGATTGCCGTTTTACGCGAGAATAAACGACGGTTTACGTGAATACCCCCGGTTACTAGGCTTCCCATCATCAGTAATGCGATATTTCTAAATTACTAGTCTATTCAGGGTTATCGTTTTACGCGAGAGTAAACAACGGGTCACGCGAATACCCCCGGTTACTAAACTTCCCATCATAGAACATATATAAATTCTCGACTTTTTGAGAAAAACTGTCCGACTCTAAACTCAATCTAAGTGCCAACAAGACTCATGTTACTGGACGACTAGCTACGCGAAGAGTGTAACCAAACGTATAGACAGTGATTTGAAAACACGTATGTCTCCTTTCTTATACGCTAAGATTTCTACAACAACAAAAAAATTTCGGACCTAAATGAATACTCAACGGAAACAGAAATCGCTGACTGCAACTCGACCAAAACTCAACCGTTTCTTCAAAAAGAAATCAGTATCGTAACATCAGTTTTACACACGGAAGCACGAAAAATTCACGAAAAGTAAAGCAATGATGAAATCGCACTTTATAACCAAGAAAAATTAAGAAAATAACGCATGCTTCAATCTATTCCACTACACATAAAATCATCAACAATAAAACTCATGTGAAAATAAAAGAGATAAAGAAAAGTGAATCTTATTCCAAATGTCTTCTTGAACGCCAGCACATGTTTGAGTGGAATCGTCTGTCAATCCATACTTCAAATAATGCTCAACATCACCAGGGACCCCCAAACTTAGTCTCTAGTCATGAAATAACTGTAGACATTAAGTCAAGAAAGACTAGAATATGAAGGGTAATAACTCGTTGGGGTTAGAAATAAGGGCCACAAGAATACACGAATCTAAACGAAATAACAAAACAAAGGAAAAAATTATTAACTAAAAATCAAATAAAAACAACTAATTAGAAAGCAAGTAAAAATGATGGGTTGCCTCCCATCAAGCGCTCTATTTTACGTCTTGAGCACGACGTGGCAAAAAAAAAAATTTAACGTGGCTTCTTTCTAGGGAGATTGCCAAATGCTCCCTTCTTGCAATCTATAAGCCTCTTATTCCATAAGGGAGGCTTAAGTTCATGCCGGTTGCCAAAAATAATGAGTAAGAATAATTATGCGGACAACCAAAAAATAATGGAAGAATATAATAATTGTAAGGCACGAAAAAATAAGCAGAGTTCGAATGGGTAAATAATAAAGACTTATCATGAACAACCTCATTAGAACTCAAAGAATCAGCCTCAACAAAATCAGAAGTAATGGGATCAATCTCTCCCATTATGGATTTAGGAAAAATTATGCGCGGTACCGTTAATAAAATTTTAGGCACAAAAGTGTTCACCTTATTGTTCGAAGTTTGATGACAAATTAATGAAATTTCTTTGGAAACATCATCAATGGTAACTTCTTCTACAGGCTCATCACACTTTATGTAATTATCAGGTGCTGGGGGATCGACCCTAAAACTCAACATGTCTTTCTTCTCAACCTCTCCCTCAATTTCACTACTAAATCTATGAGCTGGAAAATAACCATAGTGAATCTCAAGACCACGACGTGCACATTCTCGCTCAAGAGGGGTACTATCAGGATTTTTGAGAGTGTCTACACAATGTTCAAGCATGGTCTTTTGTTTCGGGGGAGGGGGCTGACTGACCCTATTAGGTAAATTATTAAGATCATCGAAATTTATGAAATGCCAAGGGTCACGATAATCGAAGGAAAACATAATGAAAAAAATAAAACTATAGAGACTAAAAACAAAAAACTTCAAATTAAAATTAGAGTCGCTTGGTATTGATATTAGCGAAAAATCAATCCCCGGCAACGGCGCCAAAAACTTGTTGTGAGGAAATCCCTCACACTATGCCGCAAGTGCACGGTGTCAACAAGTAATAAAGTGATAAGTAAGATATCGTTCCCTCGAGGACTGATTTCACTAAGTACCAAAATATAGTCAACTCACAATTTTATTTGAAGAATAATTATATGGAATTTATGTCTAAACTAATTGCAGAAAAATAAATAATAATAGTAATAATAATAATGGTGTAGGATTATGATTTTCACCTCAAACAATCAGGAATGATTTTTATTTAATTCCAATCCACTTTTATTCAATTGATTGTAAGCCAGGAATTCCTAAATTATTCTAAAGTCTTTCCCAAGGTCGATAGAAAATACTACGAATTATTAATTCGATATATCCCTATTCGAATTAGATAATTAATAGCTAAAACAGTTCAAGAATTCCCACAATAAATAGGCTTCACAATTCCCATGAGTATATCCCTATCTCACGAAAATCATGATTATTCTCACAAAAACTATGCCTAAATTTCATCTCCCGAATCCATAAAGACATTAAAAACAATTCAACTATTGGCCAGACAATTAAAAAGCATTAAGAACAATGAGAAAAATCCAACTCAATACGAATAACGATTAAATTGAAATAAAACTAAATAAATCAAACCGTCATGTAATCGGCTACAATCACAATCCTACTCAAACAGATCTAGAAAATCAGATGCGGAAAAATTAAGAAAAACCGTAGGGATCCGTGGTCTTGTCGTCGCCCACAAATCTCCTCCTTGTGTTCTTCGATCCCGCGATGTCTTCCTCCCGATTTGATAATAATCTTTCTCTGACCTTCAATGCTTATTTATAGCCGTCCTCAGCCTCCAAAACGCGTCCGGGAATTAGGTTGGGAATAGGCTCCAAAAACGGCCCAGGAACGCGGAATATTCAGCAAAACCGCCCGGTGGGCCACGGCTCACTTAATCTGTGCCGCGGCCCCTACTGCTCAGCGCCAGATGCCTGGGCGCATGTTTTCTTCCTGGGCCGCGGCTCACTCTCCTTGTGCCGCGGCTCACGGTACGGTCCACTCGGGGCTCGCTGGTTGTCTTCGTGTGCCGCGGCTCACTTGGTTTGTGCCGCGGCCCCAGGCCAAAATTTACGTTTTCACCCGTTTTTCATCGTTTCGGCTTCCGGACTCCGATTTCCTGCAAAACATATAAGAATAGTGCATTAAAAGCTCATTTATGCTGATTTAGGCTCAAGATGGATATAAAATAATGATAAATAAGCGCATAAAAATACGCCTAACACCCGCCGGGCTGCTGCGAACCGACGGGCCTTAACCGTCGGTCCTCGGTTAGAATTCCCCGACCCTAGCCCAGCCCAAGCTTCTCGGTCCCGGTCCGGTTCAGGCCCGTTGACCGGAGGGCCCGGGCTAAAACCGTTGACTTTGGGTCGGTTCCAGGCCAAAACCGCCGGGCCCGAAAGCCCAGGTACGTCTACACCAAAGTACTTCCCTTGGTACTTTATCATATGCGTTCTCTAAATCAATAAAAACCATATGTAGATCTTTCTTTTTATATCAATGTTCCATAAACTGCCAGATAAGATAAATTGCTTCCATGGTCGATCTTAGGCATAAATCTAAACTGATTTTCTGTTATCTTCGCATATTTTCTGATCCTTTGTTCAATCACTCGTTCCCACAACTTCTTGGTATGACTCACTAGTTTAATTCCGCGATAATTAGAACAATCTTGAACATCACCTTTGTTCTTATATAAAGGGACGAGAATACTTTTCCTCCATGCTGATGGCATCTTATTGCTTCTCCATATCTTATTGAAAAGCATAGTTACCCATTCGATCACTCTCTCCCCAAACACCTCCAAACTTCAATAGCTATACCATCTAGTCCTTTTGTTTTCTTTGACCCCATCTTCTTCAATGCCATTGTCACTTCACCCTTTTGAATTCTCCTCTTAAACTCTCGGTTAACCATACTTGAGGGGATGTTTAAATTCCGAATATCTTGTTCTTGATGGCCATTGAATAGGGCATCAAAGTATGACCTCCATCTCTCTTTTATCTTTTTATCTTGAACCAAAACTTTTTGGTCAGTATCTTTCACACATTTAATTTTTCCAATATCTCGCGTCTTTTTCTCTCTCATTCGAGCAAGTTTATAGATATCTTTCCCCCCTTCTTTTGTATCTAATCTTGCATATAATTCTTGATTGACCTTTGATCGGGTATTTCACACTACCTTTTTAGCTTCTGTTCGAGATTTCTTGTACTTCTCATAATTCTCATCGCTCGAGCATTTACCCAGTACCTTATAACATTCACGTTTGGTCCTTATCGCTTGCTTAACTTCATCATTCCACCAAGATGTGTCCTTACTTGATGGCTTGTTTCCTTTAGATTCTCCTAAGACTTCTTTTGCAACTTCCTGTTATGCTCCAACAAGTTCCACATCGAATCTATATCCATCTCCGTGCAATCAGACCAAATACCACTATCAGCAATCTTAGCCACAAAACTATGTCGACTCTCCCCTTGGAGCTTCCACCACTTAATTCGAGGGTCAACTTGTGGTCTTCTCTTTCTTAATTGCCTCTTACCTCGAAAGTCAAGCACCACAACCCTATGCTGCGTTGCATCACTCTCACCGGGTATCACCTTGCAATTAGTAAAACTTTTCCTCCAAACATTCCTTACTGAAAAGAAATCAATCTGACTTGCATTACCTCCGTTTCTATATGTCACCAAATGAGAGCCCCTTTTCTCGAACCAAGTGATCATAATACCCAAGTCATAAGATAATGCAAAATCCAATATACCATTTCCTGCTTCATTCATATCCCAAAAACCAAAGCCACCATGAACGCTCTCAAAGCCATCTCTGCTAACACCGACATGGCCATTGAGGTCACCACCAATGATCAATTTCTCATCCATAGGAATTCATTCGACAACCTCTTCCAAAATCTTCCCAAAATTCTTGTTTGAGCGATGTATCCAATCCTACTTGTGTTGCATAAGCACTTATGATAGTTAGAAACTCATCCCCAATCACAAGCTTAATACTCATTATTCTATCGCTCTTTCTTGACACTTCCACCACATCATCAATGATTTCTTTATCAATGACAATACCCACTCCATTTCTACTTCTATCCTTTCCAGAGTACCAAAGCTTGTAACCCCAAGGAGCTAACACTTAGGGATGGCAACGGGGCGGGGTTCACAACTCCCGGCCCCAGCCCCGATTTTTAAATCCTTCCCGGCCCGGCCTCTGCCCGGCGGCACGGATTAATACCCGTCCGGCCAAACTCGGCTAATCCCGGTTGACTTCGGCCAAACCCCGGCCAACTCCCATTTGACCCCCGGTCAAACCCCGATCCTCCCGATTTGCTGCTGTTTTTATAGCTACTTTTAGCTATTTTTCTCATGTCTTTTCAGTCAAAACACATAAAAATAGTAATTAAGTAACTGTAAAAAATTACATAAGTTCATAAAAATTTACAATAAAAGATTACATAACTTAAATTTATATATTTAATAAATATATAAAAAATAAATTCTTAATTATATATAAACTGGGTCCGGCGCGGGTCGGGGGATAGACATCCCGGCCCCGGTTTCATGTGAGCGGGCATCCTGCCTCGCCCTGCACTTGATTTGACGGAATCCCCGCCTTGCTGGGGCGGGTCGACCGGGTTCCCCACCAGGTCGGGTCAATATGCCATGCCTACTAACACTCTTGCCTTTTCGCCAACCCACTTAGTC
This sequence comes from Orobanche coerulescens, assembly GCA_033398695.1. Classification (NCBI taxonomy): domain Eukaryota; kingdom Viridiplantae; phylum Streptophyta; class Magnoliopsida; order Lamiales; family Orobanchaceae; genus Orobanche; species Orobanche coerulescens. Next base: position 170,010,877 of record CM065809.1, read on the forward strand.
TCTTGTAGACACATTATGTGAATCCTCCTCCTTTTCATAACCTCCCCAACTTCTGCTGATCTCCCCGTCAAAGAGCCAACATTCCAAGTTCCAAACCGCACCTTACTACCCTTACTAGCCGCATGAACTAACTTCTCTGTCTGTCCCCGTCCACGCTGCAAGAGTCCTTGCACATTTGACACTACACCCATACTTCGAGGTGAGGCGCTGCTTCCGGGCGACGACCTAGCAACCCTTGCATATTTTCCACTATACCCGGGCCTATGAAGTATAGCGCATCCTTGCTGATTTGACACCACCCTCAGATGTAAAGGTTGCGCGCCGCTTCTGGGCGACGACCTAGCAACCCTCACATACTTTTCACTGCACTCGGGCCTATTAAATGCAGCGCGTCGCTTCTGAGGAGACGCCCCAACTATTTTCAAAATTTGATTCATGTCCATAAAATGTGACGAGTTTTACGCTAGCTGCCTAACCTACCGCAACCCTCCTCTTTTATTCGGGCATGAGACCAGCAATGAATGTTAAGAAGACACCCACAGACAGAATTTTATTAGGTATATTATTAAATAAAAATAATTTAAGTACAAAGATGAAAATACCAGATGCAAAAATTATTTTCAGGAATTGAAAAAAGCAAATCCCTCACTTAAATTAGAAAGGAGCGAGTAATATGTCAATTATTCTAAAAATAAGGTTTAAATTTTGCTATTATTAATAATTGAAAAAAAAAAATCTTCCCATTTAAATTGAGGAGAGGTTAATATTTATTTTCTTAAATTAGAATTTCATTAAAATATCTATCGTTATGGTAATCGTTGGCCTTCAAAATATACACTCCGATAACATAGTTTTAATTTTACTGTATTTTTCATTTTAATAATTTTAATACAAGCTTATAAAAAGACTATGATTTGTAATATTTTCGAATTCGATTCTTAAATTAAATGAAACAAGGATACAAAAATTTATATCAGATTGTGTGTTCATATTATAAAATTCGAGACTAAAACTTTTGGTATTAAAATATTTGCTTTGTCTTACTTGTAAAACTTCCTTCGTTGGTCTTGAAGAGATCAATTCTGATAGGCCGCCGCACAAATTTGAACTTGAATTGAATGCCGTCCCAATTGTAACTGGAAACCGAGAATTTCAACCCCCCCACCCACCATATATAAGCATATGATCTTTACAAACACAAAACAATGAATTCATATTACCAGTATATATAATTTTTTTCTCCAATTTCCCATTTTTTATTCCTTCATCAGTCTTTTGTGGGGATATTATTTTGGCGGTGATGGATTATTTAAATATGACAGGATCACCGGAGACTGAGTCGCCGTACGAGCTGTTGCTCAGGGCAGCATTTCTGATACCAATTTCCCACTATTTTTGGGGGATTTCGTTGATAATTATTTTGTTTCTGTATAATTTTCTGGAAATTCATTTCCTCGAAGATTTATTCACTGGGTTCAGGGGACAGCCCGTGACTCTCACATTCAGTTCTTCATCTCAGCTCTACCGCGACGTCGTTTCTAAGTGTGGAGTTCTTCATGGAAGGTATGAACTTTGTTTAAGAAATCAGAGTTCGACTTATTTTTTATTTTAATATTTTCCATTGTTTTTTGGGTTACTGATAAATAGGTATCTGTCAACACCATGGTTAAGTAGTCCCCATCTTCAGACCATATTCGTGCATTATTTTGGAAACCCGCCGGTAGTCAACTATAGAAGGTGAAAAGTTTGATTTTCGAGAATTCATATTCGAAAATTGATATCTTCCCAAGGCTGAAATGGAATTCTCGTTCTAACAGGACACGTGTAAAGCGCTGGGCACAACACACACGTCTGCCACGTGTGTGTCGTGCCTCAGTGTTGGACACGTGTCGTGCTGGGAGGATCCCCGCTAAATAATTCGGTTCTTCCTACATACTTGAAACAAACTTGCTACTAATAATCAATAGATTAGCTGTAAGACCTTGTTTATTTTGAATGAATTAATGCTTATGTGATATGCATTTACAGACGGGTCTTTACAGCTCCGGATGGTGGAACAATAGCTTTGGATTGGGTAATCAACGCCAAAGGTAATATCAATTTGGATAAGAAGATTAGACATTTTCCAGCATATACACCCAAGCACTTGAGTTAAATGTCAGCACCATACTCACACAAAAGAAAAACGAACATGAAGAACAATCGATGACTAATAGCCCGACTCACAGTACTTATGTTGGCAGCTGCAACCTTAAACTAGTTGTAAGGATTTGTCTGATGTTCAAAGATACAACATTTCTCCTTCACTTCAAAAGCCGGTTACGTACTTCTTACCTGCAATTCGAGATCGAGCTAATGCCGAAGCCATGAATACTAAGATTCCGAAGCAGGTGGATCGACCCTAGTGTGAAAAGTCTATCTCTGACTTGCATCGGTTGGAATCTGCTATTTACGATCTCTTTTCTATTGGTAATCAGTAGTTAAGGGAGTTTTCTTCCCCCACTGCTTTCCTTGGCATTAGCAATGGGTTCGTCTATCGGATGTCTATAACACCCAGTGTCAAGGATCTGGGGGATCAGCAATAGGAGAATGCAATGGAAACGAAAAGAAAATGAAGTCGTTCCATCCTTTTCAAATAGGGTCGTTCCCTACATCAGTTATATCACAAATTAGCCTTACACAAACCCACAATAGGCTAAGTAAGCATATATCGAATAAGCCCTCCTAGAATAATCATAATGGACATCTACCTATCGAAATGTGTTAAATTTACAAGTTACTGATGCATATTTTGTTATCTGGTCACTGGTAGAACACATCATTTTCAACTAATCTTTTTTTTTCCCTAAGAAAGTGAGTGAAAATAAAAGCCTGTGCAATTTTTTATTTTTTAGCAAAAATCTGTGCATATATTGGCTGAGTGTTTTTTGTACTTTTGAAGTATGCTGTAAATTCTGACTAACTTTTGACACTTTTCTTTATTTATAGTAAAAGAACCTGTCTTTCCTGTGAATGAGGCACTGGGGTGTGATGGTAGAAATCCGATAATAATTATCGTTCCTGGCTTAGCAAGTGCTTCTGATTCTGCTGTAAGCTATCCTACTCTTTAAACACGAGGCTCACTTTTCCTTATTACTGCTGTACGCATTCACATTTACGGTCATTTGATCGACATGTGAATTATGAACGCGATATGATTCTTTACTGTAGATTGTATCTGGTTCTCAATAATATAGAAACATAGACATGCTTCAAAATGTACTAGAAAGACGAAAATCAAAATAATCTTGGTCGGGTTTTCGAATGTCAAGACCTAAATTCCTTCCCGGAGACTTGTGCTATTATCTATATTCTCGTCGGTCTAAGATGTTCATTGTCTGACATAACTATAAACATTCATGATCATTTACAGCATTTTTACTAATTGCTTGGGACTTCAAGATGGCTAAGAGTGGATGAAGTTCTGCCTGAAGTTATCGGTTTATTTACATATTCTTGACATGTATTGTTATGTATTTTGCAGTATGTCAAACATTTGGCTTCCAAGATGGCTAAGAGTGGGTGCAACGTTGTTGTGAGTAATCATAGGGGGCTCGGTGGTGTTCCAATAACCGTGAGTGTGGCCCTCTGAAATATTTCATCTAAAGTTCGATAGATTTAGTTTTGAATATAAATAGAGGTATAATCGCATTGATGTTGCAATTATGATCAACTGTGTTAGTTCCTTACAAATTGAAATCACAAAATGGTCCTCTTTATGTGTGATATTTCTAACTATACGCGTTTATTCAACAAGTTCCGTTGAATTTTAGCTACATCTCTATGGGTAACAACTTGGCTGTAAAATGACTCCGCTTTAAACAACATTGATGACCAATTTCATTTGAAATGGATAGTTTTTGTCCTATGAAGCACCAACATAACGTAACAGTGTCCGACACTCCGGACACAGGGACACGTCGGGACATGCCAAAATAAGTGTCTCCCTTTTTTTTAAATATGGGGACACGCCGGGACACTTTGGGGACACGGCTTCTTAGTCTTTTTTTTCTTTCTTAAACTGAGGTCTTTTTACTTCTTTTACAAAAAAGACGGGTAGATTTAGAAAAATAAAATAAAACCTTTATATGAAATGTTTAAATAAATATCTTAGAATAGTCTTTAGATTTGGTAGTGTAAGTAGTTTGAAGTGTTTAATGTTTCTTTTTGATGAGTTAACGACTTATTATGGATGTTATTTATGGTTTATAATGACTTATGAATGTTATTTATGGTTATATATATTTATATATGTAATATATATAAATTTTCCACGTCCCAGCCGTATTCATACCTCATATATTTCAAAAATGCCCGTGACCGTACGAGTACCCATCTCGGTGCTTCCTAGTTCCTGTCAGTTGATTTGTTTAACTCTATTCTGCAAACAAACAGTCTGATTGCTTCTACACTGCTGAAAGGACGGATGATGTAAGATCAGTAATTGGCCTTATTCATCGCCAATACCCTGAAGCTCCTCTATTTGCAGTTGGCACTAGTGTTGGTGCTAATATTCTGGTATGTCAAACTAACTTGAACTTGTCTTGAAACATTGTGTTAGAGATTTTTGCATGTGTATGTCAACTTGTCAAGCTCTTCAAAGAAGTCTTACATAATGCATGTGGACATGCTCTGTTCCAGGTGAAATATCTTGGTGAGGATGGAATTAAAGTACCTCTAATTGGAGCTGCAGCAATATGTTCTCCTTGGGACTCTTTGGTTAGTACTTCATTATTTGTTTTTCATTAATCTTCCATATTTCAGTTCATGTTTGCATGTGCTTCTTCTTGCTTTCTAAAGTTGCTTCAATAGGGTTAAGTGTTTAAGCATTAATTGGATTGTCCTCTTCGTCTTTTCAGCTCGTTGACAGGTTCTTGAGACGTAGACTTCTGCAACGTTTATACAGCAAAGCTCTAACTGACGACATGAAAAAATACGCGTCTTTGTATGTCCGCTTTCACTTCTCTTGAGAGTGTCGTCCGCACTGTGTAAAAACATTTCGATTATTATAATGTGGAGTTTTACAGGCATCAGGATGTTCTTTCTCGCCTTTCAAACTGGGAAGCTGTTAAACAGGTAAATCTATCTTATGTCCATAATCTCCCGACACTTGCCTTCCAAAACCAATTTTGATGAAGATGCAACATAGTTCTATCATTGTAACTTTCACAGTCATGTACTGCTCGGGAATTTGATAATGCGGCAACACGTTTTCTTGCTAATTGTAAGGTAATGATAATACAGTAATCATGTAACTTCTCCTTCGGGCGGACCTTCAATGCAAAAGACTGGATAATCTGTTTTTTTTTTCAGACTGTGGATACATATTACAGAAAGTGTAGCAGCTGTAATTATGTGGGAAGTGTAATGGTACCCCTTCTCTGCATTAGTTCTTTAGATGATCCAGTTTGTACTAGTGAGGCTATCCCATGGGATGAGTGCAGGTATGTGTAGTCCATTCCCATGCCACTTTTTTTTTTTTTTTATAAATTAATCTTTGAGAATATTATTTCTTCATTTGATGATTTTTTTTTTTTTAAATTGATGATTATTAGTGTTTGAGCCGCTTACAAAAATTACATACTTCCTCTAACTTGAAGGTTGATTATTATGATTTGATTTCTGAATCATATATAGGGAAGTTCATAGAGTCATGTTTCATGATATACGTGATGATTTTATAATATTATTCACGTAAATGTGACATGACTATAGCAATGATCTCGACTCATCACCATCTCATCTCATGATATTTTCCATGTAACTGGAAAAGCGTATGATTTTGATGGTTTTGGAATTTCATCTCATTTCTCCTTCATATGAAGGTTGCTATAGGAAGGGCATCCGGCGTAAAACTTGCCACTTTGTCTTTTGCATGAATTCTAGTGTTGACTAATTTTCGACAATTAATTGGCACTACAATCTTCATGCCACCGACCCCAACATAGTAGTGGGAAGTTCATAGTATCCACCTCAGTACCATATCTGCATGTATATTCTCTCTTGGATTCACGATGAAAGTTATTTGCTTCATATTCAACGGTCAATATTACATACGTGTATGGTACCCATTTGGGTACCTTAGAATTTTCCTCACACACACCCACACACCCACACACCATGTATGGATATAATAAGCTACCAGATACTGAAATTTGCAGGTTAAATGGTAATGTTGTCTTAGCTACCACACAACATGGGGGTCATCTACCATTTTTTGAAGGATTGACTGCAAAAAGCATCTGGTATATTGATATTCCTATTAATGACTTCGACATTTCAGATTACGTCTTTTTCTGTTCGAGCTTAATAGATTCATACTCTGGTTCACTTTTTGTTCTGTCATGTTATAGGTGGGTAAGGGCAGTTGATGAATTTTTCAATGTTTTGAAATCCATTTCACTGAACCACCGGCAAAGAGAGGTGAGGTTAACTTTTTATTGCATAGTCCTCAGATTCGTCGTGTGTATGGCAGAAAAGAGAAAGATATTGTGGTCTTTGATATTAATCTGGGGAAAAATATTTCCGGTACTTTAAACAAAATATGAGTGTCGATAAACCCTCTGCCTAATCATAGGCGGATCCAGGACCGAAAAACCACTGGTGCACCGACCGTCCCACGAAAAACAATGTCGAACGATAAAATATATATTAAAATTACATTAAAAATAACAAATAATACATAAAGAAAGTAAGTAATAACAAAGCGGGGGACAATGAGGCGAACATGTCATGCTGGAAAACTTACCTCTAGATCGGGGTGAGGTCGAGTCTCTTGGGGGTACTCAGGACAGGGAACAATCCCCCTCGTGTGCGTGTGTGGAAAAAAAACAAAACAAAAAACAAAGGATCCGTACATTTACAAAGAAAATCGCCTATATTTACTGTCCATTTCCTGAAAATATGCTAAAATAATATCATTACTAATAGTTTTAAGTACATATTTTTCTATAAATGTTACAAGATGATTATTTAACCATTGATTACCCATCTTACTACATAACTCACTCTTCACATACTTCATAGCTGAGAAGACTCGTTCAACACTTGCAGTTGCTACGGGCAAAATCAACATTTCTTTCAAAAGTAATTTATAATATTTGATTAACTGAAACCCTTCAGCTAGTTTTGTATTCAGGCTGCATCTTAATTTTTTCATCATATTACACGAATATTCTTCAAAAGAAACAAGTGTTTGCGAAATACTTCAAGGTTGAACAAACAATTTTAAACACTTTAATTAATATTGCCTTGATCAAAACAGATTACGTCAAATCAAAAAATATATTTAATAGGTATATATGACTTTACCTATTAAACTTCGAGAGTAAAAAATAATTAAACTCCTCGATAATTCAACTATTGCCAAAATAAAATAACGGGAAAGATAATACTAGATATTATCGAGGAATGGGGTCTTATTCTGAAAAAATCTGGTGGTGCACGTGCACCACCAGGTTATGTCTACATCCGCCTATGTGCCTAATTGTGAGTTAAGTTGAAAATGCTACTAACAAAGCATGAGTGCAGAATAATATTTACCATTATAATGGTGGCTGAATATGTATTTTTGTCCGGTGCAGATAGCGATTTCCTCTGAAAATCCCCTACAGACATCGGTTGACGACGAGGCTCCATTTGTAAAAACTTCCGGAACTAGGATAGTCTCTGCAGTTGGCGACAATCAAGTTACATAAGACATGAAAACCACAAGGCGGCGGTTACAATTACTAGAGATTGGTATCAGCTATCGTCCAAGTGTTATGCCGTCCACTGGAGAAGTTATTAATGACATGGTTGCCCCTATTAAGAAGTACCTGAATCAGGTTTCAAGTCATAACCAAAAGTCTCTATGGCTCCTTTCGTATATTGCGATCATGACCACTTGGCCAGTACTTGGTTCCGCTCTTGTAGTATTGTTTAGGAAAATGTTTTACGATCTCGCCGCTGATGATATATTAAGAAGGTGAAAAAGAAAATTACATTGACAAGCATTATTGTCACCACATTGTAATAAAACTACGGATATTTCAAAGTTACTGCAAAATTTTATGCAATTCTTGTTGGATAAACTGGCGATTTATGTTGTTACTTACGAAGTATGATATTCCATTCAAATTGAACATGAAGTTTTATATTCAAAAGAAAAAATTATAATTTCCATGTTATGATGATTGATGCAACAATGTGCATTTAGCTTATAAGACAACATGAAAACCGGCATCATCTTATAAGTAAAGCTACATGTCAGTTGTCACAATGGAAAAACACGCCCCAAAAAATATCCTTGAATTCTGCAATTTTAAGTCCAAACGATTCGCTTAATACGGCACACTAACCTCCACCTCAATTTATTCGTTCCTAATTTATTCGTTCCTACTATTTCTTAAAGACATTCAAAAACCATATAAGTGGTTAACTTCTATCTCCAATGTTGTAATGTACACAACGACGGTTCGTCGGAAAAGCTCATATTTTCTCAATCTTCTGACACTACTTTTCAAATTCGAATGTTAATTAAAGAAACTATGTTTGAGGTTTGGGGTAGTTAGGAAATAAAAAACTATAGGGTTGTAAGATTACAAAAAGACTACATTGAACTTTTTTTTTTTTTTTTGGGAAAACAATGTTTTTCGTCCCTGTAATTTGTACGATTTTTGCTTTTAGTCCCTACGAAAATTAAAATGTTATTTTGCTCCCTGTAATTTCTAAAACGTTCTTTTTTAGTCCCTGCCGTTAACCTCCGTTTATTTTTAAAGGAAAAACAATGCTTTTCGTCCCTGTAATTTGCGTGATTTTTGCTTTTAGTCCCTACGAAAATTGAAATGTTATTTTGATCCCTGTAATTTCTAAAACGTTTTTTTTAGTCCCTGTTATTAACCTCCGTTTATTTTTAATGACTTAGCAAACACAAAGGTCATCAGGTCATCAATTACTATAACAACGTAATCAATTGTAAAAACCCCGTTGGAAACTAAAAACCACGTAATTAGTAAGCTTATTGCTTACTACCAATAATACATGTGTCAATTGAATGTGTTAATTTTTCAAAACTATGGTGACACAACTGGCTTTTGAGAATAATAGTATATGTCCAAATAGCATAATAGTGCATTAACAAATTCATGAGTACAGTAACCCGAAAATTCATCTTTTGACAAATAGTAATACTTGGGTTGTTTTGGATGTTTTGTAGTTGCCATTATATTAGACTGTTTGGCATTTTTTGGGCTGATTTAAGTACTCTTGTGATGGCGGTGGTTTGCCTTTTTAGTTAATACTACAAGACCACAAAATTCTGTTTTTTTGTTACTGCACTGTTATGCTATATGGACATATTCTATTTGTCAAGAGTTGAATTTTTGGGTTACTGCACTCATGAATTTATTACTGCACTATTATGCTATTTGGACATATACAATTAATGACAGGGACTAAAAAAGAACATTTTAGAAATTACAGGGATCAAAATAACATTTCAATTTTCATAGGGACTAAAAGCAAAAATCACGCAAATTACAGGGACGAAAAGCATTGTTTTTCCTTTAAAAATAAACGGAGGTTAACGGCAGGGACTAAAAAAGAATATTTTAGAAATTACAGGGATCAAAATAACATTTTAATTTTCGTAGGGACTAAAAGCAAAAATCGTGCAAATTACAGGGACGAAAAGCATTGTTTTCCCTTTTTTTTTGGCAAAGCTTCTGGTCTATCATTTTGCAAATATCCTCGAATTCTGCAAATTTCAAATCCAAACGATTCACTTAATACGGCGCACCAACCTCCACCTCAATCTACTGTTTCCTACTATTTCTTAAAGACATTCAAAAACCATATAAGTGGTTAACGTCTATCTCCAATGTTGTTGTATTCGTCGAAAAAACTCATATTTTCTCAATAATCTTCTGACACTACTTTTCAAATTCGAATGTTAATTAAAGAAACTACGTTTGAGGTTTGGGGTAGTTAGGAAAAAAAAAACTAAAGGTTGTAAGATTACAAAAAAAACTTGAAATTTGATACCATATTACATTTACTGCATTGAACCTCATTTTTTTTTTGCAGATCTCCTGGTCTATCAAAGCCACATAGGCCTGAGACACGTTGCAATTCAGGCATGTGGTTGTGATCAAAATATTATAAGAAGATGCTTAATCATAAAAAAGAATGCAAAATGATCAATCAGAGGTATGAACTTTTCCAAATTTTGCACTTATGGTCACAAACTTTTTTTTTTATCATTTATGGGTATGAACTTGTTTCCGTCCAACCAAATTAGGGTATCCATGAAATCCGTCAGTTAAATGTAACGGACTTGTTGACTTGTCCGTTAAGTGACACGTGTCGCCTTCTAATTGGTCCACATAATAATAAGAAAATAATAAAAATAGTAAAAGTCTAAAAATTATAAAAAAATAAAAAATCTGGAATTTTTTTAAAAAAATCCAAACTTTATTTTTTTTTAAAATCTGGAATATTAATATTAAAAATCGGATGTGTTTATTTAAATTTCGAAAAAAAAAAAATCTGGATCTCATTTATAAACTATATTTTTTACAAAAACTGGAATATTATTTTCCATAAATAAATAGAAACTGAATTATTATTTTTTTTTTAAAAAATCTTCTAGTTTTTGTTTTCCTAAATTTTTTTACTTTTCATAAAAAACTATTTTATTATAAAAAAAATCTAAAGAACTAATTAAAGAATAATAAAAACATCCGATTTCTAATTTTTTTTATTTCTTATTTTCGAACTTTAAATAAAAATATCTGGTTTTTAATATTAATATTCCGATTTTGTTTGAAAAAAAAAATAAACTTTGGATTTTTTTAAGAAATTTCCAGATTTTTTATTTTTTATATTTTTTAAACTTTGATCCGAAGCCCGTGCGGTGTCCCGAGGCCCCTCACGCCCCGAGACCAGTCTATCCCACACACGGATGCCAACTGGTTTCGCCCTGCCATGGGCTCATCAGGGAGACGACAGTAGTCCCCGACCAGTTGTGCCCTACCCGCAACGATCCCCTTCATAGTCAAGTCCTTGACCAGCGACAAGCTCTCCGAATTAAATCGGGTCGGCATGCCTGATTCGGCCAGACCGATGCATCCGGACAAACAACGCCTTAACGCTAATGTCGCCTCCTTCACCCCTCTTGTGGCAAGCAAACCAGAAGGCACACCTCATTTGGACGGTCAACACGTACACGATATTTCGGGTCGTGACATCAACCAATCAGAAGGTGAAACGTGTCACTTAACGGACAAGTCAGCAAGTCTGTTAGATTAACTGACGGAGTTTCACGGATACCCTAACTTGGTTGAACGGAGATAAAACTTATATGAATTTTCATGAATTACTTTTGTTGATGAATAATATTTTTTTGTACGAGTAAGGACAAAACATCTCGACTAGAAAAAGGGAAAAACAGCAAACTAAAAGACATAAGAAAAAGATAATTGTTTTTTTTAGAACACATGTACAATATGTTTCTAAGCCAAATATCTCAAACTTTTACCAAAGTAAAAAAATCAATGGAACGACCAAATGTTCCATGATAGCCCACTCAAACAAACATGTCAATGCTTCAATAATTTCTCCGCTCTAACTTCAAATTTCCCCTTGTCGAGAAATCAATATTACCATTTTAAGTTTTCAAATACATATAAAGCCACAAACCAAATTAACAATAGAAAGCGCAGGCACACACCACTAGAAGTCACAACAACCAGGTGGTAAGAACTAAGAAAGGCAAAGTGGAGGAAAACCAATACCTGATCAAGCACAACATCAGGGATCGTATCCCCTGCAATGCAACCTCCTTGGATGGATTCATGACAGACACAACCTGCAACTAACTCATCCACTACCTCCCAAGTATCCGCGGTGTCCCAAATCTTTGCCGATTTATTTTTCACCAGCGCAAAAATCCCACATGATCCATCATTGGCAGCATCCTTACTCGCCCACTAAAAACTGGATCGAAATCAGATTCTCATTCTCTCTCTCTTCCCCCTAAAAACAATTGACGATCAGAAACGACACACAATTTTCACTGAATATTTTTGCATCCATTTATCTGGTCTTCCTTGAAATTCTCAGATCCTCAATCCGAATTGGGGTTGCGGCATCAGATTCAGAAAATGGAGGTGGTTTTTCTCTCTCAACTAAGTACACATGAACTCCTTCGAATTTTCATCATCAATCAAACGACGATGTGGAAGCCAGGATTGAAAATGTTTTTTTTTTATCTGTTTGTAGACACTCTGAGGTTCGTAGGACGATAATCAATCACCTACCAAATAATATGTACATACTTACTTCATCCAACGAAAGAATAAACACAAAATCAGGAACAGATAGATAAGAATAATCAGTAATTCAAGATTTATTACAACTATAGACGGAACAAATTGAAGAAAATTTACTATTCAATTGAAGAAAACGGAACAAGCCACAATCGATCTTTAAACCCTAAAAATGAAAGGAAACAGAACAAACCTGAATCGGATCTCTGAAACACCTCTCGATCCCTTCGATGAATCTAAAAAAAAAAAAATTGAAAGAGAAAGAACCAAAAACAAAAAAAAAATTAAACCATTTCTCAATTTATGCGTGTCATCCTTGCGCAGGGGCCATGCTAATCTTCTCTGTATCGTTCCAATATTATCAGATGTCCCCGAAGGGACGAGCTACATCGAGAAGGCAGAATACTATAAGGGCACGACTTCGTCCGTGTTTCCACGATGTGGGATATATTTAAGGGTTTTCGAGCTGAAGTGTCACCGGGCCGTTGCAATTGGGCCGATAAAAGTTTCTGGGCATTGATTTTGTAATGACAAAGTTTCTTCTTTTCCTTTTTCTTTAAATTAAAATATTTAGTAGCAAGTATTTTAATAAGCATTAAAAACAATCAATTTTCAAAAATAGAAACGTTGAGTGCATCAATTTTTCTTGTTAAGAATCTATATCACTATTTGACTAATTTTGCATGTCGATATTACCTATATTCAGTGTAAATTTTTTACTTTCTTCTTGTTAAAATATTATATATTCTCAATAATCAAGAAACAAACAATAAAGACCGTCACGTATCTTGGAAATAATTTTGATATGTCGAAGAATGATCGGTTATGGAGTTCTTTCGAAGTTCCACCTGGCTTATTGTTATGTGAAAACGTTGTTCTATAATGCTCAATTATTTTATCATCGAACGTGTGTTTTACGATATAGAGATATATTTTTTTCTTCCTTAAAATGTATATTCGTACACTATAATGAGATAACAATGAATACGGGATTGTTAAAGTCCAATTTGGTCCTTATATGTAGAGGACGAAATAAGGTATACTTTATTCGTTCTTCTATATTTGCAACATTTGAACTTTCCCTCTTCTCAATGCACAACTCTGGATATTAGTATTTTTTCATTATTAAAAATTATAAAAACTTGGTATCTCGATCGAATATATATAGAGAGGAATTTAACAATTATATATCTAATAATATGCGAGTTCATACCTTCCACACATGTTGGTATACAACTATAGACTCACTCTCATAGTATTCTCTGCATCTTGTCTGTCTGGGAGATAGTTGAAACCGACTAAAGGGGTGACACAGTCGGGATTACTTGATAGGATCTTTACAGAGAGAAAGGATTCAAGCTCTCTTGAGGGGTTGGTTGCCGCGGCCATCTCATTGGGATTCCCGCGGGGACCTATAGATTCTCTTTCTTGTGGCAACAGGTTGCCACCGTTAGGGGAGCCACTCCACTAGAGCTTCGAAGTCTGTAGGACTCCATAATTTGCCGAAAAGGGAAGAAAGGTAAGTTGGTTATAACATGAGAGTATGCAAAAAAAGTCAAGCTATCGAAAGCGAAGAGGCAACTATGTATCATGCTATCAAATAATCAAAATAGGCTCTCTTTCAAGACCCCATTTAAATTTGAGTTTTGGACAAATAAGAGGAGCTGGACCAGCCTAGTCCTTATCTTATTTTCACTTGCTTCACCTACCTTCTTCCCATTCTTTAGTAGCCCGAGATGAGTTCTACACCCTAAGCAAAGAGTCCTTTTTTCCCATAGAAATACTCCGTTTTCTCCAACCGGCTTAGAGAAAGGGACTGAAAATCCTTTTGTCAGCGGTTCGAATCCACTTCCAAGCGGGATTTGGGTCCAAATGACACGTAGCCAGTCTAAAAAGAGTTCATGTTCATCAATCGAAAATCAAGACAATACGGGCACTACAGTGAGACGTGAAAACACCCGATCCCATTCCGACCTCGATATGTGGAATCGTCCTGCGCCATATGTACTGAGATTGTTCGGGAGGCATGGTCAAAGCCCGATAAAGAAATTCAAATTGAAAGATGTTCAGAAGCAATCTAGAAGAAGAAGAAGAAGAAGAGACGAGCTTACGTGGCATTTTGCAAAATTTGGCGAAACGATGCGTGTTAACGGGGCTAAACTATCGACTACGAAAGTCAGAGAAAATGTAGTTAATGACATTTAGGAGGATCGCCATATCGCTGTTCAAGTGGACTTGATTCAGCATTCTCCCATATAAATCAATGTTCTACTCATAAAAGCTAACACCCTTCTACACATGTTGGTGATCATGCATTCCTTAAGGTGGGGGACCATCATAGAAGTCTAAAATATAATACATTACTCCCTTCTCTCTAATTGGACTCGAATATCTAAATTTGCTTGGATATCCCGAACCCATAAAATAATATTTACCTAATAAATCAAGAAAACGTATTAGAATAAGATATTTTTAATAAATCATTTTGTACAAATAAAAAAATATTATTATTCTAAATTATTTCCGTGCACGTATATCATGAGGACTTTCTTAATACCTACATTTTAATTCCGTTGCGTCCTCAAAAATAGTTAGCCCCAACTTCTTTGTGCGCAACACTTCTTGCCTCTCAAAACCACATAAACTTGTGATCAAAATATTATGAGAAAATGTTCAATAATTACAAAACCTAGCCACTGAAGTTTGGCTTAATTACAAAAGAACCCAGTTATCTATAAAAATTTAACAAAACCTAGCCAGTGAGGTTTGTCCTAATTACAAAAGAACCCAACTTCTATCAAAATTACAAATTATCCTCATGGCATAATACAAACATTGGAGGTTTTGTTTATCCTTGACAAACACCACACTCAAAATAGATGTGACTTGTGAAAAAGAAAAAACGTCAAAGTGGAATTGATTCAGGATAGGTTTCACTACTACTACTACTACTACTACTATTATTATTATTATTATTATTATTATTATTAATAATCTTTTCAAGATCAGACTCGAGCTCCACTATCTTTTGTAATTGACCCCGTATTTTCAACAGTAAAATGTGTAATTTCCTTCCTCGGTCGGTGAGCTGAGCTTGCATCGTCCAATTAAATCAATGTCATAAAGGTAGAGGAGAAACCAAGCGAGTCATGTCAGCCATGTTAGTGGCACCTGGAAGAGAAAATCTAAGCGCCATCATATCTTACTGCACGAACGAGTACACATCAGCTATCTGAGAAGCTCATTAAGATGAAACCTTCTCAAAATTCCCTGAAATCTTCATCACCAAAACCTTCAAAATTATTTAAACGAAAAAAAAAGAAAAACGAACAACTCATAATTTGATTGATGAAGGGGCATCGTAGAAACTGGGACGATATATCAAGTGACCAAGCAAGATATGACGAGTTTATATGAAAGAGATGCATCCCTAAAGTGAATATTTAATAATATAGAGAAAAAAAATTAAAACTTTAATGAACTTTCATTGATTCACTTTTGTTGGTGAATCATTTTTTTAAGGACGGTTCGACTAGAAAAAAGGGAAAAACAGTAAATTAAAAGAATAAAAAAAATCAATCAAACGACCAAATGTTCCACGACAACCCACTCAAACAAACATGTCAATGCTTCAATAATATCTCCACCCTAACTTCAATTTAC
The DNA here is from genome assembly GCA_033398695.1 of Orobanche coerulescens. Classification (NCBI taxonomy): domain Eukaryota; kingdom Viridiplantae; phylum Streptophyta; class Magnoliopsida; order Lamiales; family Orobanchaceae; genus Orobanche; species Orobanche coerulescens. The sequence goes on from CM065809.1 coordinate 170,026,887, forward strand.
CCCCGTGTCAGAAATCAATATTATTATTTTAAGTCTTCAAATACAGATAAAGTCACAAACCAAATCAACACGCACACACACCATTTAAAGTCACAACCAGATGGAAAGAACTAAGAAAGGCAAAGTGGAGAAAAAACTATAATTGAACTCAACCATTTACCAAAATAAAGGCAAAGGACAAATTAACACATACAGTCACAAACACATACACACAAAAAATCATTAAAAGCCAAACATCTCAACCATTTATCAAAGTAAATGGCCACATTTTCCTTGACAACCCCATTTAAATGGCCACATTTACCAAACATCTCAATCTATTCGCTCCTACTATTTCTTCGTACTAAAGACATTCAAAACCATATAAGTGGTTAACTTCTATCTCCAATGTTGTAATGTACACAACAATAGTTCGCCGAAAAAGATCATAATTTCTCAATAATCTTATGACACTACTTTTCAAATTCGAATGTTAATTAAAGAAACTATGTTTGAGGTTTGAGGAGGTTAGAAAAAAAAAACTAAAAGGTTGTAAGATTACAGAAAAAACCATCAAAATTCGATACCATATTACATTTACTACATTGAACTTCTTTTTTTTTTTTTTTTTTTTGCAAAGCTTGTGGTCTATCAAAACCACATAGACTTGAGACACGTTGCAGTTCAGGCCTATGGTCTATCAAAATATTATAAGAAGATGCTTAATAATAAAAAGAAGGCAAAATTATCAATTAGGGGTATGAACTTTTCCAAATTTGGTAACAAACTTTTTTTTTTATCATTTATGGGTATGAACTTGTTTCCGTCCAACCAAGTTAGGGTATCCATGAAATCCGTGAGTTAAATGTACCAAACTTGCTGACTTGTCCGTTAAGTGACACGTGTCACCTTCTGATTGGTCCACACTATAATAAGAAAATAATAAAAATATTAAAAGTCTAAAAATTATAAAAATAAAAACTGAATTTAAAAAAACTTTATTTTTTAAAAAAATCTGGAATATTAATATTAAAAAGTGGATGTTTTTATTTAAAGTTCGAAAATAAAAAATAAAATCTGGATCTGATTTATAAACTATTTTTAAAAAAAAAATTGGAATATTATTTTACATAAATAAATAAAAACTGAATTATTATTTTTTTAAAAAATCTTCTAATTTTTGTTTTCCTAAATTTTTTTACTTTTCATAAAAAACTATTTTATTTTTAAAAAAAATCTAAAAAACTAATTAAAGAATAATAAAAATATCCGATTTCTAAATTTTTCTTATTTCTTATTTTCCAACTTTAAATAAAAATATCTGGTTTTTAATATTAATATTCCAGATTTTTTTTTTTTGAAAAAATTAAAGTTCGGATTCTTTTAAGAAATTTCCAGATTTTGTATTTTTTATATTTTTTAAACTTTGATATTTTTTATTATTTTTTTATTATTATGTGGACCAATCAGAAGGTGAAACGTGTCACTTAACGGACAAGTCAGCAAGTCCGTTAGATTAACTGACGGAGTTTCACGGATACCCTAACTTGGTTGGACGGAGATAAGTTCATACCCCTAAAGGATACAAAAAAAAAGTTTGTTACCATAAGTGCAAAATTTGAGAAAGTTCATACCCCTAATTGGTAATTTTGCCTAAAAAAGAACTAGCCACAGAGGTTAATCCTAATTACATAAGAACCCAGTAGTCTATCAAAATTACAAATTATCATTATGGTATACGAGAAAGACAGTTGATTCCGGGATCAACTGCTTTTTTATCTGTTTGTAGACACTCGATGTTCGTAGGACGATAATCAATTACCTACCAAATAATATGTACATACTTACTTCATCCAATGAAAGAATAAACAACACAAAATCGAGAATGATAGATAAGAATAATCAGTAATTCAAGATTTATTACAACTATAGACGGAACAAATTGAAGAAAATTTACTATTCAATTGAAGAAAACGGAACAAGCCACAATCGATCTTTAAACCCTAAAAATGAAAGGAAACAGAACAAACCTGAATCGGATCTCTGAAACACATCCCTTCGATGAATCTCAAAGCCAAAAAAAAAAAAAGAGAGAGAAAGAACGAAAACCTAAAAAAAATTTGGACCATTTCTCGATTTATGCGTGTCATCCTTGCGCAGGGGCCATGCTAATCTTCTCTGTATCGTTCCAATTTTATCGGATGTCCCCGAAGGGACGAGCTACATCGAGAAGGCAGAATACTATAAGGGCACGACTTCGTCCGTGTTTCCACGATGTGGGATACATTTAAGTTGTTCTCGAGCTGAAGTGTCAATGTCACCGGGCCGTTGTTGCAATTGGGCCGATAAAAGTTTCTGGGCATTGATTTTGTAATGACAAAGTTTCTTCTTTTCTTTTTTCTTTAAATTAAAATATTTAGTAGCAAGTATTTTAATAAGCATTAAGAACAATCAATTTTCAAAAATAGAAATCTGACAAACGTTGAGTGCATCAATTTTTCTTGTTAAGAATCTATATCACTATTTGACTAATTTTGCATGTCGATATTACCTATATTCAGTGTAAATTTTTTACTTTCTTCATAAAATATTATATATTCTCAATAATCAAGAAACAAACAATAAAGACCGCCACGTATCTTGGAAATAATTTTGATATGTCGAAGAATGATCGGTTATGGAGTTCTTTCAAGCTCCACCGCTTATTGTTATGTGAAAACGTTGTTCGTTATATGCTCAATTATTTTATCATCGAACGTGTGTTTTACGATATAGAGATATATTTTTTCTTCCTTAAAATGTATATTCGTACACTATAATGAGATAACAATGAATACGGGATTGTTAAAGTCCAATTTGGTCCTTATATGTAGAGGACGAAATAAGGTATACTTTATTCGCTCTTCTATATTTGCAACATTTGAACTTTCCTCTCACAACGCACAACTCGATATTAGTATTTTTCATTATTAAAAATTATAAAAACTTGGTATCTCGATCGAATATATATAGAGAGGAATTTAACAATTATATATCTAATAATATGCGAGTTCATACCTTCCACACATGTTGGTATACAACTATAGACTCACTCTCATAGTATTCTCTGCATCTTGTCTGTCTGGGAGATAGTTGAAACCGACTAAAGGGGTGACACAATGGATTACTTAATAGGATCTTTACAGAGAGAAAGGATTCAAGCTCTCTTGAGGGTTGGTTGCCGCGCCATCTCATTGGGATTTCCGCGGGACCTATAGATTCTTTCTTGTGGCAACAGTTGCCACCGTTAGGGAGCCACTCCACTAGAGCTTCAAGTCCGTAGGACTCCATAATTTGCCGAAAAGGGAAGAAAGGTAAGTTGGTTATAACATGAGAGTATGCAAAAAAAGTCAAGCTATCGAAAGCGAAGAGGCAACTATGTATCATGCTATCAAATAATCAAAATAGGCTCTCTTTCAAGACCCCATTTAAATTTGAGTTTTGGACAAATAAGAGGAGTTGGACCAGCCTAGTCCTTATCTTATTTTCACTTGCTTCACCTACCTTCTTCCCATTCTTTAGTAGCCCGAGATGAGTTCTACACCCTAAGCAAAGAGTCCTTTTTTCCCATAGAAATACCCCGTTTTCTCCAACCGGCTTAGAGAAAGGGACTGAAAATCCTTTTGTCAGCGGTTCGAATCCACTTCCAAGCGGGATTTGGGTCCAAATGACACGTAGCCAGTCTAAAAAGAGTTCATGTTCATCAATCGAAAATCAAGACAATACGGGCACTACAGTGAGACGTGAAAACACCCGATCCCATTCCGACCTCGATATGTGGAATCGTCCTGCGCCATATGTACTGAGATTGTTCGGGAGGCATGGTCAAAGCCCGATAAAGAAATTCAAATTGAAAGATGTTCAGAAGCAATCTAGAAGAAGAAGAGACGAGCTTACGTTGCATTTTGCAAAATTTGGCGAAACGATGCGTGTTAACGGGGCTAAACTATCGACTACGAAAGCCAGAGAAAATGTAGTTAATGACATTTAGGAGGATCGCCATATCGCTGTTCAAGTGGACTTGATTCAGCATTCTCCCATATAAATCAATGTTCTACTCATAAAAGCTAACACCCTTCTACACATGTTGGTGATCATGCATTCCTTAAGGTGGGGGACCATCATAGAAGTCTAAAATATAATACATTACTCCCTTCTCTCTAATTGGACTCGAATATCTAAATTTGCTTGGATATCCCGAACCCATAAAATAATATTTACCTAATAAATCAAGAAAACGTATTAGAATAAGATATTTTTAATAAATCATTTTGTACAAATAAAAAATATTATTATTCTAAATTATTTCCGTGCACAGTATATCATGAGGACTTTCTTAATACCTACATTTTAATTCCGTTGCGTCCTCAAAAATAGTTAGCCCCAACTTCTTTGTGCGCAACACTTCTTGCCTCTCAAAACCACATAAACTTGTGATCAAAATATTATGAGAAAATGTTCAATAATTACAAAACCTAGCCACTGAAGTTTGGCTTAATTACAAAAGAACCCAGTTATCTATAAAAATTTAACAAAACCTAGCCAGTGAGGTTTGTCCTAATTACAAAAGAACCCAACTTCTATCAAAATTACAAATTATCCTCATGGCATAATAGAAACATTGGAGGTTTTGTTTATTCTTGACAAACACCACACTCAAAATAGATGTGACTTGTGAAAAAGAAAAAACGTCAAAGTGGAATTGATTCAGGATAGTTTTCACTACTACTACTACTATTATTATTATTATTATTATTATTATTATTATTATTATTATTATTAATCTTTTCAAGATCAGACTCGAGCTCCACTATCTTTTGTAATTGACCCCGTATTTTCAACAGTAAAATGTGTAATTTCCCGGTTCCTGGTCAGTGAGCTGAGCTTGCATCGTCCAATTAAATCAATGTCATAAAGGTAGAGGAGAAACCAAGCGAGTCATGTCAGCCATGTTAGTGGCACCTGGAAGAGAAAATCTAAGCGCCATCATATTTTACTGCACGAACGAGTACACATCAGCTATCTGAGAAGCTCATTAAGATGAAACCTTCTCAAAATTCCCCGAAATCTTCATCACCAAAACCTTCAAAATTATTTAAACGAAAAAAAAAAGAAAAACGAACATCTCATAATTTGATTGATGAAGGGGCATCAAGAGAAACTGGGGACGATATATCAAGTGACCAAGCAAGATATGACGAGTTTATATGAAAGAGATGCACTCTAAAGTGAATATTGATTAATATAGAGAAAAAAATTAAAACTTTAATGAACTTTCATTGATTCACTTTTGTTGGTGAATCATTTTTTTAAGGACGGTTCGACTAGAAAAAAGGGAAAAACAGTAAATTAAAAGAATAAAAAAAATCAATCAAACGATCAAATGTTCCACGACAACCCACTCAAACAAACATGTCAATGCTTCAATAATATCTCCACCCTAACTTCAATTTACCCCGTGTCGTAAATCAATATTAGTATTTTAAGTCTTCAAATACAGATAAAGTCACAAACCAAATCAACACGCACACACACCATTTAAAGTCACGACTGATGGAAAGAACTAAGAAAGGCAAAGTGGAGAAAAACTATAATTGAACTCAACCATTTACCAAAATAAAGGCAAAGGACAAATTAACACATACAAATACAAACACATACACACAAAAATCATTAAAAGCCAAACATCTCAACCATTTATCAAAGTAAATGGCCACATTTTCCTTGACAACCCCATTTAAATGGCCACATTTACCAAACATCTCAATCTATTCGCTCCTACTATTTCTTCAGACTAAAGACATTCAAAAACCATATAAGTGGTTAACTTCTATCTCCAATGTTGTAATGTACACAACAATAGTTCGCCGAAAAAGATCATAATTTCTCAATAATCTTATGACACTACTTTTCAAATTCGAATGTTAAATAAAGAAACTATGTTTGAGGTTTGCGGAGGTTAGAAAAAAAAAACTAAAAGGTTGTAAGATTACAGAAAAAAAACCATCAAAATTCGATACCATATTACATTTACTACATTGAACTTCTTCTTTTTTTTGTTTTTGCAAAGCTTGTGGTCTATCAAAACCACATAGACTTGAGACACGTTGCGATTCAGCCTATGGTCTATCAAAATATTATAAGAAGATGCTTAATAATAAAAAGAAGGCAAAATTATCAATTAGAGGTATGAACTTTTCCAAATTTGGTAACAAACTTTTTTTTTATCATTTATGGGTATGAATTTGTTTCATTCAACCAACCAAGTTAGATTCATGAAATCCGTGAGTTAAATGTACCAAACTTGCCGACTTGTCCGTTAAGTGACACGTGTCACCTTCTGATTGGTCCACACTATAATAAGAAAATAATAAAAATATTAAAAGTCTAAAAATTATAAAAATAAAAATCTGAATTTAAAAAAACTTAATTTTTTTAAAAAATCTGGAATATTAATATTAAAAGTGGATGTTTTTATTTGAAGTTCGAAAACAAAAATAAAAAATAAAATCTGGATCTGATTTATAAACTATTTTTAAAAAAAAAATTGGAATATTATTTTACATAAATAAATAAAAACTGAATTATTATTTTTTTTAAAAAATCTTCTAGTTTTTGTTTTCCTAAATTTTTTTACTTTTCATAAAAAACTATTTTATTTTTAAAAATCTAAAAACTAATTAAAGAATAATAAAAATATCCGATTTCTAAATTTTTCTTATTTCTTATTTTCCAACTTTAAATAAAAATATCCGGTTTTTAATATTAATATTCCATTTTTTTTTTGAAAAATTAAAGTTCGGATTCTTTTAAGAAATTTCCAGATTTTGTATTTTTTATATTTTTTAAACTTTGATATTTTTTATTATTTTTTTATTATTATGTGGACCAATCAGAAGGTGAAACGTGTCACTTAACGGACAAGTCAGCAAGTCCGTTAGATTAACTGACGGAGTTTCACGGATACCCTAACTTGGTTGGACGGAGATAAGTTCATACCCCTAAAGGATACAAAAAAAAAGTTTGTTACCATAAGTGCAAAATTTGAGAAAGTTCATACCCCTAATTGGTAATTTTGCCTAAAAAAGAACTAGCCACAGAGGTTAATCCTAATTACATAAGAACCCAGTAGTCTATCAAAATTACAAATTATCATTATGGTATACGAGAAAGACAGTTGATTCCAGGATTGAATCTGTTTTTTTTATCTGTTTGTAGACACTCTGATGTTCGTAGGACGATAATCAATTACCTACCAAATAATATGTACATACTTACTTCATCCAGCGAAAGAATAAACAACACAAAATCAGGAACAGATAGATAAGAATAATCAGTAATTCAAGATTTATTACAACTATAGACGGAACAAATTGAAGAAAATTTACTATTCAATTGAAGAAAACGGAACAAGCCACAATCGATCTTTAAACCCTAAAAATGAAAGGAAACAGAACAAACCTGAATCGGATCTCTGAAACACATCCCTTCGATGAATCTCAAAGCCAAAAAAAAAAAAAGAGAGAGAAAGAACGAAAACCTAAAAAAAATTTGGACCATTTCTCGATTTATGCTTGTCATCCTTGCGCAGGGGCCATGCTAATCTTCTCTGTATCGTTCCAATTTTATCGGATGTCCCCGAAGGGACGAGCTACATCGAGAAGGCAGAATACTATAAGGGCACGACTTCGTCCGTGTTTCCACGATGTGGGATACATTTAAGTTGTTCTCGAGCTGAAGTGTCAATGTCACCGGGCCGTTGTTGCAATTGGGCCGATATAAGTTTCTGGGCATTGATTTTGTAATGACAAAGTTTCTTCTTTTCTTTTTTCTTTAAATTAAAATATTTAGTAGCAAGTATTTTAATAAGCATTAAAAACAATCAATTTTCAAAAATAGAAATCTGACAAACGTTGAGTGCATCAATTTTTCTTGTTAAGAATCTATATCACTATTTGACTAATTTTGCATGTCGATATTACCTATATTCAGTGTAAATTTTTTACTTTCTTCTTGTTAAAATATTATATATTCTCAATAATCAAGAAACAAACAATAAAGACCGTCACGTATCTTGGAAATAATTTTGATATGTCGAAGAATGATCGGTTATGGAGTTCTTTCGAAGCTCCACCTGGCTTATTGTTATGTGAAAACGTTGTTCGTTATACGTTCAATTATTTTATCATCGAACGTGTGTTTTACGATATAGAGATATATTTTTTTCTTCCTTAAAATGTATATTCGTACACTATAATGAGATAACAATGAATACGGGATTGTTAAAGTCCAATTTGGTCCTTATATGTAGAGGACGAAATAAGGTATACTTTATTCGTTCTTCTATATTTGCAACATTTGAACTTTCCCTCTTCTCAATGCACAACTCTGGATATTAGTATTTTTTCATTATTAAAAATTATAAAAACTTGGTATCTCGATCGAATATATATAGAGAGGAATTTAACAATTATATATCTAATAATATGCGAGTTCATACCTTCCACACATGTTGGTATACAACTATAGACTCACTCTCATAGTATTCTCTGCATCTTGTCTGTCTGGGAGATAGTTGAAACCGACTAAAGGGGTGACACAGTCGGGATTACTTAATAGGATCTTTACAGAGAGAAAGGATTCAAGCTCTCTTGAGGGGTTGGTTGCCGCGGCCATCTCATTGGGATTCCCGCGGGGACCTATAGATTATCTTTCTTGTGGCAACAGGTTGCCACCGTTAGGGGAGCCACTCCACTAGAGCTTCGAAGTCTGTAGGACTCCATAATTTGCCGAAAAGGGAAGAAAGGTAAGTTGGTTATAACATGAGAGTATGCAAAAAAAGTCAAGCTATCGAAAGCGAAGAGGCAACTATGTATCATGCTATCAAATAATCAAAATAGGCTCTCTTTCAAGACCCCATTTAAATTTGAGTTTTGGACAAATAAGAGGAGCTGGACCAGCCTAGTCCTTATCTTATTTTCACTTGCTTCACCTACCTTCTTCCCATTCTTTAGTAGCCCGAGATGAGTTCTACACCCTAAGCAAAGAGTCCTTTTTTCCCATAGAAATACCCCGTTTTCTCCAACCGGCTTAGAGAAAGGGACTGAAAATCCTTTTGTCAGCGGTTCGAATCCACTTCCAAGCGGGATTTGGGTCCAAATGACACGTAGCCAGTCTAAAAAGAGTTCATGTTCATCAATCGAAAATCAAGACAATACGGGCACTACAGTGAGACGTGAAAACACCCGATCCCATTCCGACCTCGATATGTGGAATCGTCCTGCGCCATATGTACTGAGATTGTTCGGGAGGCATGGTCAAAGCCCGATAAAGAAATTCAAATTGAAAGATGTTCAGAAGCAATCTAGAAGAAGAAGAAGAAGAGACGAGCTTACGTGGCATTTTGCAAAATTTGGCGAAACGATGCGTGTTAACGGGGCTAAACTATCGACTACGAAAGCCAGAGAAAATGTAGTTAATGACATTTAGGAGGATCGCCATATCGCTGTTCAAGTGGACTTGATTCAGCATTCTCCCATATAAATCAATGTTCTACTCATAAAAGCACCCTTCTACACATGTTGGTGATCATGCATTCCTTAAGGTGGGGGACAATCATAGAAGTCTAAAATATAATACATTACTCCCTTCTCTCTAATTGGACTCGAATATCTAAATTTGCTTGGATATCCCGAACCCATAAAATAATATTTACCTAATAAATCAAGAAAACGTATTAGAATAAGATATTTTTAATAAATCATTTTGTACAAATAAAAAAATATTATTATTCTAAATTATTTCCGTGCACAGTATATCATGAGGACTTTCTTAATACCTACATTTTAATTCCGTTGCGTCCTCAAAAATAGTTAGCCCCAACTTCTTTGTGCGCAACACTTGTTGCCTCTCAAAACCACATAAACTTGTGATCAAAATATTATGAAAAAATGTTCAATAAATACAAAACCTAGCCACTGAAGTTTGGCTTAATTACAAAAGAACTCAGTTATCTATAAAAATTTAACAAAACCTAGCCAGTGAGGTTTGTCCTAATTACAAAAGAACCCAACTTCTATCAAAATTACAAATTATCCTCATGGCATAATAGAAACATTGGAGGTTTTGTTTATCCTTGACAAACACCACACTCAAAATAGATGTGACTTGTGAAAAAGAAAAAACATCAAAGTGGAATTTGTGATTCAGGATAGGTTTCACTACTACTACTACTACTACTACTACTATTATTATTATTATTATTATTGTTATTATTATTATTATTAATCTTTTCAAGATCAGACTCGAGCTCCACTATCTTTTGTAATTGACCCCGTATTTTCAACAGTAAAATGTGTAATTTCCCGGTTCCTGGCCAGTGAGCTGAGCTTGCATCGTCCAATTAAATCAATGTCATAAAGGTAGAGGAGAAACCAAGCGAGTCATGTCAGCCATGTTAGTGGCACCTGGAAGAGAAAATCTAAGCGCCATCATATCTTACTGCACGAACGAGTACACATCAGCTATCTGAGAAGCTCATTAAGATGAAACCTTCTCAAAATTCCCCGAAATCTTCATCACCAAAACCTTCAAAATTATTTAAACGAAAAAAAAAAGAAAAACGAACAACTCATAATTTGATTGATGAAGGGGCATCAAGAGAAACTGGGGACGATATATCAAGTGACCAAGCAAGATATGACGAGTTTATATGAAAGAGATGCAGCCCTAAAGTGAATATTGATTAATATAGAGAAAAAAAATTAAAACTTTAATGAACTTTCATTGATTCACTTTTGTTGGTGAATCATTTTTTTAAGGACGGTTCGACTAGAAAAAAGGGAAAAACAGTAAATTAAAAGAATAAAAAAAATCAATCAAACGACCAAATGTTCCACGACAACCCACTCAAACAAACATGTCAATGCTTCAATAATATCTCCACCCTAACTTCAATTTACCCCCGTGTCAGAAATCAATATTAGTATTTTAAGTCTTCAAATACAGATAAAGTCACAAACCAAATCAACACGCACACACACCATTGAAAGTCACAACCAGATGGAAAGAACTAAGAAAGGCAAAGTGGAGAAAAAACTATAATTGAACTCAACCATTTACCAAAATAAAGGCAAAGGACAAATTAACACATACAGTCACAAACACATACACACAAAAAAATCATTAAAAGCCAAACATCTCAACCATTTATCAAAGTAAATGGCCACATTTTCCTTGACAACCCCATTTAAATGGCCACATTTACCAAACATCTCAATCTATTCGTTCCTACTATTTCTTCAGACTAAAGACATTCAAAAACCATATAAGTGGTTAACTTCTATCTCCAATGTTGTAATGTACACAACAATAGTTCGCCGAAAAAGATCATAATTTCTCAATAATCTTATGACACTACTTTTCAAATTCGAATGTTAATTAAAGAAACTATGTTTGAGGTTTGAGGAGGTTAGAAAAAAAAAACTAAAAGGTTGTAAGATTACAGAAAAAAACCCATCAAAATTCGATACCATATTACATTTACTACATTGAACTTCTTTTTTTTTTTTTTTTTTTTTTTTGCAAAGCTTGTGGTCTATCAAAACCACATAGACTTGAGACACGTTGCAGTTCAGGCCTATGGTCTATCAAAATATTATAAGAAGATGCTTAATAATAAAAAGAAGGCAAAATTATCAATTAGGGGTATGAACTTTTCCAAATTTGGTAACAAACTTTTTTTTTTATCATTTATGGGTATGAACTGCTTTCCATTCAACCAAGCAGTGATCCATGAAATCCGTGAGTTAAATGTACCAAACTTGCTGACTTGTCCGTTAAGTGACACGTGTCACCTTCTGATTGGTCCACACTATAATAAGAAAATAATAAAAATATTAAAAGTCTAAAAATTATAAAAAATAAAAAATCTGGAATTTAAAAAAAAAACTTTATTTTTTTTAAAAAAATCTGGAATATTAATATTAAAAAGTGGATGTTTTTATTTAAAGTTCGAAAATAAAAAATAAAAAATAAAATCTGGATCTGATTTATAAACTATTTTTAAAAAAAAAATTGGAATATTATTTTACATAAATAAATAAAAACTGAATTATTATTTTTTTAAAAAATCTTCTAATTTTTGTTTTCCTAAATTTTTTTACTTTTCATAAAAAACTATTTTATTTTTAAAAAAAATCTAAAAAACTAATTAAAGAATAATAAAAATATCCGATTTCTAAATTTTTCTTATTTCTTATTTTCCAACTTTAAATAAAAATATCTGGTTTTTAATATTAATATTCCAGATTTTTTTTTTGAAAAAATTAAAGTTCGGATTCTTTTAAGAAATTTCCAGATTTTGTATTTTTTATATTTTTTAAACTTTGATATTTTTTATTATTTTTTTTATTATTATGTGGACCAATCAGAAGGTGAAACGTGTCACTTAACGGACAAGTCAGCAAGTCCGTTAGATTAACTGACGGAGTTTCACGGATACCCTAACTTGGTTGGACGGAGATAAGTTCATACCCCTAAAGGATACAAAAAAAAAGTTTGTTACCATAAGTGCAAAATTTGAGAAAGTTCATACCCCTAATTGGTAATTTTGCCTAAAAAAGAACTAGCCACTGAGGTTAATCCTAATTACATAAGAACCCAGTAGTCTATCAAAATTACAAATTATCATTATGGTATACGAGAAAGACAGTTGATTCCAGGATTGAATCTGTTTTTTTTATCTGTTTGTAGACACTCTGATGTTCGTAGGACGATAATCAATTACCTACCAAATAATATGTACATACTTACTTCATCCAAATAAAGAATAAACAACACAAAATCGAATGATAGATAAGAATAATCGAATTCAAGATTTATTACAACTATAGATTTTAACAAATCAAGAAAATTTACTATTCAATTGAAGAAAACGGAACAAGCCACAATCGATCTTTAAACCCTAAAAATGAAAGGAAACAGAACAAACTCCGAATCGGATCTGAAACACATCCCTTCGATGAATCTCAAAGCCAAAAAAAAAAAAAAGAGAGAGAAAGAACGAAAACCTAAAAAAAATTTGGACCATTTCTCAATTTATGCGTGTCATCCTTGCGCAGGGGCCATGCTAATCTTCTCTGTATCGTTCCAATTTTATCGGATGTCCCCGAAGGGACGAGCTACATCGAGAAGGCAGAATACTATAAGGGCACGACTTCGTCCGTGTTTCCACGATGTGGGATACATTTAAGTTGTTCTCGAGCTGAAGTGTCAATGTCACCGGGCCGTTGTTGCAATTGGGCCGATATAAGTTTCTGGGCATTGATTTTGTAATGACAAAGTTTCTTCTTTTCTTTTTTCTTTAAATTAAAATATTTAGTAGCAAGTATTTTAATAAGCATTAAAAACAATCAATTTTCAAAAATAGAAATCTGACAAACGTTGAGTGCATCAATTTTTCTTGTTAAGAATCTATATCACTATTTGACTAATTTTGCATGTCGATATTACCTATATTCAGTGTAAATTTTTTACTTTCTTCTTGTTAAAATATTATATATTCTCAATAATCAAGAAACAAATAATAAAGACCGTCACGTATCTTGGAAATAATTTTGATATGTCGAAGAATGATCGGTTATGGAGTTCTTTCGAAGTTCCACCTGGCTTATTGTTATGTGAAAACGTTGTTCGTTATACGTTCAATTATTTTATCATCGAACGTGTGTTTTACGATATAGAGATATATTTTTTTCTTCCTTAAAATGTATATTCGTACACTATAATGAGATAACAATGAATACGGGATTGTTAAAGTCCAATTTGGTCCTTATATGTAGAGGACGAAATAAGGTATACTTTATTCGTTCTTCTATATTCGCAACATTCAACTTTCCTCTTCTCAACGCACAACTCGATATTAGTATTTTTTCATTATTAAAAATTATAAAAACTTGGTATCTCGATCGAATATATATAGAGAGGAATTTAACAATTATATATCTAATAATATGCGAGTTCATACCTTCCACACATGTTGGTATACAACTATAGACTCACTCTCATAGTATTCTCTGCATCTTGTCTGTCTGGGAGATAGTTGAAACCGACTAAAGGGGTGACACAGTCGGGATTACTTAATAGGATCTTTACAGAGAGAAAGGATTCAAGCTCTCTTGAGGGGTTGGTTGCCGCGGCCATCTCATTGGGATTCCCGCGGACCTATAGATTCTCTTTCTTGTGGCAACAGTTGCCACCGTTAGGGGAGCCACTCCACTAGAGCTTCGAAGTCTGTAGGACTCCATAATTTGCCGAAAAGGGAAGAAAGGTAAGTTGGTTATAACATGAGAGTATGCAAAAAAAGTCAAGCTATCGAAAGCGAAGAGGCAACTATGTATCATGCTATCAAATAATCAAAATAGGCTCTCTTTCAAGACCCCATTTAAATTTGAGTTTTGGACAAATAAGAGGAGCTGGACCAGCCTAGTCCTTATCTTATTTTCACTTGCTTCACCTACCTTCTTCCCATTCTTTAGTAGCCCGAGATGAGTTCTACACCCTAAGCAAAGAGTCCTTTTTTCCCATAGAAATACTCCGTTTTCTCCAACCGGCTTAGAGAAAGGGACTGAAAATCCTTTTGTCAGCGGTTCGAATCCACTTCCAAGCGGGATTTGGGTCCAAATGACACGTAGCCAGTCTAAAAAGAGTTCATGTTCATCAATCGAAAATCAAGACAATACGGGCACTACAGTGAGACGTGAAAACACCCGATCCCATTCCGACCTCGATATGTGGAATCGTCCTGCGCCATATGTACTGAGATTGTTCGGGAGGCATGGTCAAAGCCCGATAAAGAAATTCAAATTGAAAGATGTTCAGAAGCAATCTAGAAGAAGAAGAAGAAGAGACGAGCTTACGTGGCATTTTGCAAAATTTGGCGAAACGATGCGTGTTAACGGGGCTAAACTATCGACTACGAAAGTCAGAGAAAATGTAGTTAATGACATTTAGGAGGATCGCCATATCGCTGTTCAAGTGGACTTGATTCAGCATTCTCCCATATAAATCAATGTTCTACTCATAAAAGCTAACACCCTTCTACACATGTTGGTGATCATGCATTCCTTAAGGTGGGGGACCATCATAGAAGTCTAAAATATAATACATTACTCCCTTCTCTCTAATTGGACTCGAATATCTAAATTTGCTTGGATATCCCGAACCCATAAAATAATATTTACCTAATAAATCAAGAAAACGTATTAGAATAAGATATTTTTAATAAATCATTTTGTACAAATAAAAATATTATTATTCTAAATTATTTCCGTGCATGTATATCATGAGGACTTTCTTAATACCTACATTTTAATTCCGTTGGCCCTCAAAAATAGTTAGCCCCAACTTCTTTGTGCGCAACACTTCTTGCCTCTCAAAACCACATAAACTTGTGATCAAAATATTATGAGAAAATGTTCAATAATTACAAAACCTAGCCACTGAAGTTTGGCTTAATTACAAAAGAACCCAGTTATCTATAAAAATTTAACAAAACCTAGCCAGTGAGGTTTGTCCTAATTACAAAAGAACCCAACTTCTATCAAAATTACAAATTATCCTCATGGCATAATACAAACATTGGAGGTTTTGTTTATCCTTGACAAACACCACACTCAAAATAGATGTGACTTGTGAAAAAGAAAAAACGTCAAAGTGGAATTGATTCAGGATAGGTTTCACTACTACTAGTACTACTACTACTATTATTATTATTATTATTATTATTATTATTATTATTAATAATCTTTTCAAGATCAGACTCGAGCTCCACTATCTTTTGTAATTGACCCCGTATTTTCAACAGTAAAATGTGTAATTTCCCGGTTCCTGGTCAGTGAGCTGAGCTTGCATCGTCCAATTAAATCAATGTCATAAAGGTAGAGGAGAAACCAAGCGAGTCATGTCAGCCATGTTAGTGGCACCTGGAAGAGAAAATCTAAGCGCCATCATATCTTACTGCACGAACGAGTACACATCAGCTATCTGAGAAGCTCATTAAGATGAAACCTTCTCAAAATTCCCTGAAATCTTCATCACCAAAACCTTCAAAATTATTTAAACGAAAAAAAAAGAAAAACGAACAACTCATAATTTGATTGATGAAGGGGCATCAGAGAAACTGGGGACGATATATCAAGTGACCAAGCAAGATATGACGAGTTTATATGAAAGAGATGCATCCCTAAAGTGAATATTGATTAATATAGAGAAAAAAAATTAAAACTTTAATGAACTTTCATTGATTCACTTTTGTTGGTGAATCATTTTTTTAAGGACGGTTCGACTAGAAAAAAGGGAAAAACAGTAAATTAAAAGAATAAAAAAAATCAATCAAACGACCAAATGTTCCACGACAACCCACTCAAACAAACATGTCAATGCTTCAATAATATCTCCACCCTAACTTCAATTTACCCCGTGTCAGAAATCAATATTAGTATTTTAAGTCTTCAAATACAGATAAAGTCACAAACCAAATCAACACGCACACACACCATTTAAAGTCACAACCAGATGGAAAGAACTAAGAAAGGCAAAGTGGAGAAAAAACTATAATTGAACTCAACCATTTACCAAAATAAAGGCAAAGGACAAATTAACACATACAGTCACAAACACATACACACAAAAAATCATTAAAAGCCAAACATCTCAACCATTTATCAAAGTAAATGGCCACATTTTCCTTGACAACCCCATTTAAATGGCCACATTTACCAAACATCTCAATCTATTCGTTCCTACTATTTCTTCAGACTAAAGACATTCACAAACCCTATAAGTGGTTATCTTCTATCTCCAATGTTGTAATGTACACAACAATAGTTCGCGAAAAAGATCATAATTTCTCAATAATCTTATGACACTACTTTTCAAATTCGAATGTTAATTAAAGAAACTATGTTTGAGGTTTGAGGAGGTTAGAAAAAAACTAAAAGGTTGTAAGATTACGTAAAAACCATCAAAATTCGATACCATATTACATTTACTACATTGAACTTCTTTTTTTTTTTTTTTTTTTTTCAAAGCTTGTGGTCTATCAAAACCACATAGACTTGAGACACGTTGCAGCTTCAGCCTATGGTCTATCAAAATATTATAAGAAGATGCTTAATAATAAAAAGAAGGCAAAATTATCAATTAGGGTATTTAACTTTTCCAAATTTGGTAACAAACTTTTTTATCATTTATGGGTATTTAACTTGTTTCCGTCAACCAAGTTAGCAGTGATCCATGAAATCCGTGAGTTAAATGTACCAAACTTGCCGACTTTGTTAAGTGACACCTGTCACCTTCGGATTGCTCCACACGATAATAACAAAATAATAAAAATATTAAAAGTCAAAACATTATAAAAAATAAAAAATCTGGAATTTAAAAAAAAAACTTTATTTTTTTTAAAAAAATCTGGAATATTAATATTAAAAAGTGGATGTTTTTATTTAAAGTTCGAAAATAAAAAATAAAATCTGGATCTGATTTATAAACTATTTTTAAAAAAAAAATTGGAATATTATTTTACATAAATAAATAAAAACTGAATTATTATTTTTTTAAAAAATCTTCTAATTTTTGTTTTCCTAAATTTTTTTACTTTTCATAAAAAACTATTTTATTTTTAAAAAAAATCTAAAAAACTAATTAAAGAATAATAAAAATATCCGATTTCTAAATTTTTCTTATTTCTTATTTTCCAACTTTAAATAAAAATATCTGGTTTTTAATATTAATATTCCGATTTTTTTTTTTGAAAAATTAAAGTTCGGATTCTTTTAAGAAATTTCCAGATTTTGTATTTTTATATTTTTTAAACTTTGATATTTTTATTATTTTTTTATTATTATGTGGACCAATCGAAGGTGAAACGTGTCACTTAACGGACAAGTCACAAGTCCGTTAGATTAATCGACGGAGTTTCACTGATACCCTAACTTGGTTGGACGGAGATAAGTTCATACCCCTAAAGGATACAAAAAAAGTTTGTTACCATAAGTGCAAAATTTGAGAAAGTTCATACCCCTAATTGGTAATTTTGCCTAAAAAGAACTAGCCACAGAGGTTAATCCTAATTACATAAGAACCCGTAGTCTATCAAAATTACAAATTATCATTATGGTATACGAGAAAGACAGTTGATTCCAGGATTGAACTGCTTTTTTATCCTGTTTGTAGACACTGATGTTCGTAGGACGATAATCAATTACCTACCAAATAATATGTACATACTTACTTCATCCAAATGAAAGAATAAACAACACAAAATCGTGAATGATAGATAAGAATAATCGTAATTCAAGATTTATTACAACTATGATTTTAACAAATTGAAGAAAATTTACTATTCAATTGAAGAAAACGGAACAAGCCACAATCGATCTTTAAACCCTAAAAATGAAAGGAAACAGAACAAACCTGAATCGGATCTCTGAAACACATCCCTTCGATGAATCTCAAAGCCAAAAAAAAAAAAAAGAGAGAGAAAGAACGAAAACCTAAAAAAAATTTGGACCATTTCTCGATTTATGCGTGTCATCCTTGCGCAGGGGCCATGCTAATCTTCTCTGTATCGTTCCAATTTTATCGGATGTCCCCGAAGGGACGAGCTACATCGAGAAGGCAGAATACTATAAGGGCACGACTTCGTCCGTGTTTCCACGATTTGGGATACATTTAAGTTGTTCTCGAGCTGAAGTGTCAATGTCACCGGGCCGTTGTTGCAATTGGGCCGATAAAAGTTTCTGGGCATTGATTTTGTAATGACAAAGTTTCTTCTTTTCTTTTTTCTTTAAATTAAAATATTTAGTAGCAAGTATTTTAATAAGCATTAAAAACAATCAATTTTCAAAAATAGAAATCTGACAAACGTTGAGTGCATCAATTTTTCTTGTTAAGAATCTATATCACTATTTGACTAATTTTGCGTACGCCGATATTACCTATATTCAACAGTAAATTTTTTACTTTCTTCTTGTTAAAATATTATATATTCTCAATAATCAAGAAACAAACAATAAAGACCGTCACGTATCTTGGAAATAATTTTGATATGTCGAAGAATGATCGGTTATGGAGTTCTTTCGAAGCTCCACCTGGCTTATTGTTATGTGAAAACGTTGTTCGTTATACGTTCAATTATTTTATCATCGAACGTGTGTTTTACGATATAGAGATATATTTTTTTCTTCCTTAAAATGTATATTCGTACACTATAATGAGATAACAATGAATACGGGATTGTTAAAGTCCAATTTGGTCCTTATATGTAGAGGACGAAATAAGGTATACTTTATTCGTTCTTCTATATTTGCAACATTTGAACTTTCCTCTCACAACGCACAACTCGATATTAGTATTTTTTCATTATTAAAAATTATAAAAACTTGGTATCTCGATCGAATATATATAGAGAGGAATTTAACAATTATATATCTAATAATATGCGAGTTCATACCTTCCACACATGTTGGTATACAACTATAGACTCACTCTCATAGTATTCTCTGCATCTTGTCTGTCTGGGAGATAGTTGAAACCGACTAAAGGGGTGACACAGTCGGGATTACTTAATAGGATCTTTACAGAGAGAAAGGATTCAAGCTCTCTTGAGGGGTTGGTTGCCGCGGCCATCTCATTGGGATTTCCGCGGGGACCTATAGATTCTCTTTCTTGTGGCAACAGGTTGCCACCGTTAGGGGAGCCACTCCACTAGAGCTTCGAAGTCTGTAGGACTCCATAATTTGCCGAAAAGGGAAGAAAGGTAAGTTGGTTATAACATGAGAGTATGCAAAAAAAGTCAAGCTATCGAAAGCGAAGAGGCAACTATGTATCATGCTATCAAATAATCAAAATAGGCTCTCTTTCAAGACCCCATTTAAATTTGAGTTTTGGACAAATAAGAGGAGTTGGACCAGCCTAGTCCTTATCTTATTTTCACTTGCTTCACCTACCTTCTTCCCATTCTTTAGTAGCCCGAGATGAGTTCTACACCCTAAGCAAAGAGTCCTTTTTTCCCATAGAAATACCCCGTTTTCTCCAACCGGCTTAGAGAAAGGGACTGAAAATCCTTTTGTCAGCGGTTCGAATCCACTTCCAAGCGGGATTTGGGTCCAAATGACACGAGCTTGACCTAAAAGAGTTCATGTTCATCAATCGAAAATCAAGACAATACGGGCACTACAGTGAGACGTGAAAACACCCGATCCCATTCCGACCTCGATATGTGGAATCGTCCTGCGCCATATGTACTGAGATTGTTCGGGAGGCATGGTCAAAGCCCGATAAAGAAATTCAAATTGAAAGATGTTCAGAAGCAATCTAGAAGAAGAAGAGACGAGCTTACGTGGCATTTTGCAAAATTTGGCGAAACGATGCGTGTTAACGGGGCTAAACTATCGACTACGAAAGCCAGAGAAAATGTAGTTAATGACATTTAGGAGGATCGCCATATCGCTGTTCAAGTGGACTTGATTCAGCATTCTCCCATATAAATCAATGTTCTACTCATAAAAGCTAACACCCTTCTACACATGTTGGTGATCATGCATTCCTTAAGGTGGGGGACCATCATAGAAGTCTAAAATATAATACATTACTCCCTTCTCTCTAATTGGACTCGAATATCTAAATTTGCTTGGATATCCCGAACCCATAAAATAATATTTACCTAATAAATCAAGAAAACGTATTAGAATAAGATATTTTTAATAAATCATTTTGTACAAATAAAAAATATTATTATTCTAAATTATTTCCGTGCACGTATATCATGAGGACTTTCTTAATACCTACATTTTAATTCCGCTAAGGCCCTCAAAAATAGTTAGCCCCAACTTCTTTGTGCGCAACACTTCTTGCCTCTCAAAACCACATAAACTTGTGATCAAAATATTATGAGAAAATGTTCAATAATTACAAAACCTAGCCACTGAAGTTTGGCTTAATTACAAAAGAACCCAGTTATCTATAAAAATTTAACAAAACCTAGCCAGTGAGGTTTGTCCTAATTACAAAAGAACCCAACTTCTATCAAAATTACAAATTATCCTCATGGCATAATAGAAACATTGGAGGTTTTGTTTATTCTTGACAAACACCACACTCAAAATAGATGTGACTTGTGAAAAAGAAAAAACGTCAAAGTGGAATTGATTCAGGATAGTTTTCACTACTACTACTACTACTATTATTATTATTATTATTATTATTATTATTATTAATCTTTTCAAGATCAGACTCGAGCTCCACTATCTTTTGTAATTGACCCCGTATTTTCAACAGTAAAATGTGTAATTTCCCGGTTCCTGGTCAGTGAGCTGAGCTTGCATCGTCCAATTAAATCAATGTCATAAAGGTAGAGGAGAAACCAAGCGAGTCATGTCAGCCATGTTAGTGGCACCTGGAAGAGAAAATCTAAGCGCCATCATATCTTACTGCACGAACGAGTACACATCAGCTATCTGAGAAGCTCATTAAGATGAAACCTTCTCAAAATTCCCCGAAATCTTCATCACCAAAACCTTCAAAATTATTTAAACGAAAAAAAAAAGAAAAACGAACATCTCATAATTTGATTGATGAAGGGGCATCAAGAGAAACTGGGGACGATATATCAAGTGACCAAGCAAGATATGACGAGTTTATATGAAAGAGATGCAGCCCTAAAGTGAATATTGATTAATATAGAGAAAAAAAAATTAAAACTTTAATGAACTTTCATTGATTCACTTTTGTTGGTGAATCATTTTTTTAAGGACGGTTCGACTAGAAAAAAGGGAAAAACAGTAAATTAAAAGAATAAAAAAAATCAATCAAACGATCAAATGTTCCACGACAACCCACTCAAACAAACATGTCAATGCTTCAATAATATCTCCACCCTAACTTCAATTTACCCCCGTGTCAGAAATCAATATTAGTATTTTAAGTCTTCAAATACAGATAAAGTCACAAACCAAATCAACACGCACACACACCATTTAAAGTCACGACCAGATGGAAAGAACTAAGAAAGGCAAAGTGGAGAAAAAACTATAATTGAACTCAACCATTTACCAAAATAAAGGCAAAGGACAAATTAACACATACAGTCACAAACACATACACACAAAAAAATCATTAAAAGCCAAACATCTCAACCATTTATCAAAGTAAATGGCCACATTTTCCTTGACAACCCCATTTAAATGGCCACATTTACCAAACATCTCAATCTATTCGTTCCTACTATTTCTTCAGACTAAAGACATTCAAAAACCATATAAGTGGTTAACTTCTATCTCCAATGTTGTAATGTACACAACAATAGTTCGCCGAAAAAGATCATAATTTCTCAATAATCTTATGACACTACTTTTCAAATTCGAATGTTAAATAAAGAAACTATGTTTGAGGTTTGCGGAGGTTAGAAAAAAAAAACTAAAAGGTTGTAAGATTACAGAAAAAAAACCATCAAAATTCGATACCATATTACATTTACTACATTGAACTTCTTCTTTTTTTTTTTTTTGCAAAGCTTGTGGTCTATCAAAACCACATAGACTTGAGACACGTTGCAGTTCAGGCCTATGGTCTATCAAAATATTATAAGAAGATGCTTAATAATAAAAAGAAGGCAAAATTATCAATTAGAGGTATGAACTTTTCCAAATTTGGTAACAAACTTTTTTTTTTTATCATTTATGGGTATGAATTTGTTTCCGTCCAACCAAGTTAGGGTATCCATGAAATCCGTGAGTTAAATGTACCAAACTTGCTGACTTGTCCGTTAAGTGACACGTGTCACCTTCTGATTGGTCCACACTATAATAAGAAAATAATAAAAATATTAAAAGTCTAAAAATTATAAAAAATAAAAAATCTGGAATTTAAAAAAAAAACTTTATTTTTTTTTAAAAAAATCTGGAATATTAATATTAAAAAGTGGATGTTTTTATTTGAAGTTCGAAAACAAAAAATAAAAAATAAAATCTGGATCTGATTTATAAACTATTTTTAAAAAAAAAATTGGAATATTATTTTACATAAATAAATAAAAACTGAATTATTATTTTTTTTAAAAAATCTTCTAGTTTTTGTTTTCCTAAATTTTTTTACTTTTCATAAAAAACTATTTTATTTTTAAAAAAATCTAAAAAAACTAATTAAAGAATAATAAAAATATCCGATTTCTAAATTTTTCTTATTTCTTATTTTCCAACTTTAAATAAAAATATCTGGTTTTTAATATTAATATTCCAGATTTTTTTTTTTGAAAAAATTAAAGTTCGGATTCTTTTAAGAAATTTCCATTTTGTATTTTTATATTTTTAAACTTTGATATTTTTTATTATTTTTTTATTATTATGTGGACCAATCAAGGTGAAACGTGTCACTTAACTGACAAGTCGCAAGTCCGTTAGATTAACTCGACGAGTTTCACTGATACCCTAACTCATTGGACGGAGATAAGTTCATACCCCTAAAGGATACAAAAAAAAAGTTTGTTACCATAAGTGCAAAATTTGAGAAAGTTCATACCCCTAATTGGTAATTTTGCCTAAAAAAGAACTAGCCACAGAGGTTAATCCTAATTACATAAGAACCCAGTAGTCTATCAAAATTACAAATTATCATTATGGTATACGAGAAAGACAGTTGATTCCAGGATTGAATCTGTTTTTTTTATCTGTTTGTAGACACTCTGATGTTCGTAGGACGATAATCAATTACCTACCAAATAATATGTACATACTTACTTCATCCAGCGAAAGAATAAACAACACAAAATCAGGAACAGATAGATAAGAATAATCAGTAATTCAAGATTTATTACAACTATAGACGGAACAAATTGAAGAAAATTTACTATTCAATTGAAGAAAACGGAACAAGCCACAATCGATCTTTAAACCCTAAAAATGAAAGGAAACAGAACAAACCTGAATCGGATCTCTGAAACACATCCCTTCGATGAATCTCAAAGCCAAAAAAAAAAAAAAGAGAGAGAAAGAACGAAAACCTAAAAAAAATTTGGACCATTTCTTGATTTATGCGTGTCATCCTTGCGCAGGGGCCATGCTAATCTTCTCTGTATCGTTCCAATTTTATCGGATGTCCCCGAAGGGACGAGCTACATCGAGAAGGCAGAATACTATAAGGGCACGACTTCGTCCGTGTTTCCACGATGTGGGATACATTTAAGTTGTTCTCGAGCTGAAGTGTCAATGTCACCGGGCCGTTGTTGCAATTGGGCCGATATAAGTTTCTGGGCATTGATTTTGTAATGACAAAGTTTCTTCTTTTCTTTTTTCTTTAAATTAAAATATTTAGTAGCAAGTATTTTAATAAGCATTAAAAACAATCAATTTTCAAAAATAGAAATCTGACAAACGTTGAGTGCATCAATTTTTCTTGTTAAGAATCTATATCACTATTTGACTAATTTCGTACGCCGATATTACCTATATTCAACAGTAAATTTTTACTTTCTTCATTAAAATATTATATATTCTCAATAATCAAGAAACAAACAATAAAGACCGTCACGTATCTTGGAAATAATTTTGATATGTCGAAGAATGATCGGTTATGGAGTTCTTTCGAAGCTCCACCTGGCTTATTGTTATGTGAAAACGTTGTTCGTTATACGTTCAATTATTTTATCATCGAACGTGTGTTTTACGATATAGAGATATATTTTTTTCTTCCTTAAAATGTATATTCGTACACTATAATGAGATAACAATGAATACGGGATTGTTAAAGTCCAATTTGGTCCTTATATGTAGAGGACGAAATAAGGTATACTTTATTCGTTCTTCTATATTTGCAACATTTGAACTTTCCCTCCTGTCAATGCACAACTCTGGATATTAGTATTTTTTCATTATTAAAAATTATAAAAACTTGGTATCTCGATCGAATATATATAGAGAGGAATTTAACAATTATATATCTAATAATATGCGAGTTCATACCTTCCACACATGTTGGTATACAACTATAGACTCACTCTCATAGTATTCTCTGCATCTTGACTGTCTGGGAGATAGTTGAAACCAACTAAAGGGGTGACACAGTTGATCGGTCAAAAACTTATCCTAAAAATAGGAGTTCTTGAGTCGCTCGCAAATATATACGAGGTAGAAATAGTTTGTGGTAAGTTCTACCAAGGTCTTTTCTCTCGAGGATTGTCCAACAGGGCTTCGTATAATATTTTGTATAGATATTGCGAGAAGTAAATACTAAAATATTCTAAAATATATTTTTGGGTTTTTAAATATTAACTAAATTAAAATGCACTATTTTTTAAACCAAACTATTTTTAATAAGACTATTTTATATAAGACTATTTTTATACTACACTATTTATATTAAGACTATTTATATTAAGACTATTTATACTAGACTATTTATACTAGACTATTTTTACTAGACTATTTTTAACTAGTGAAAATGAATAGAATTAAAATGAGTTGGGAATTTATAAAATCTAGGGGAATACTGGTTCATTAAATTAGGTTTTTTAATTAAGTATCGGAATTGATTTATACGGATATAAAAGAAAAAACGAATGTTTATCGAGTAATCAACTTTTCACCTCTGTACTTTCGTAATCAAAGATGTCAATCACTTTTGCTTTTTTAAGATGTTGATAACAAGATTAACACTTGATAGATTGAAAAGATGTGTTTCCAATACACTTAACAATCAATCAAGGAGGTTTCACTAGTAGAAATAGAATACGATCAATCTCTATTTAAACCAATTAGTCCTTTCATTTCTCTAACTTGACTATTTTTAGGATAAACGATCGTTCATCGAGTAATCAAATTTTCACCTCATAACTTTCGTATTCAAAGGTGTCTTAACCACTTTCGCAATCTTAAGATGTTGAGAACAAGATTAACATTTGATAGATTGAAAAGATATGTTTTCAATTCACTCAACAATCAATCAAGAAGGTTTCATTAGTAAAAATAGGATATGATCAATCTCTATTTAAACCAATTAGTCCTAAAAATAGTTTAAATCAATCAAATACTCAATATATAACCTAATAGAAATCCCCCTTCCCCTAGGAAGAAAGATTAGCTACTCATTGGTTTATACATACTAAAATTATAATAGAAATAATTGATATATATAATATATATATATAGAAACTTTTAATTACTAGAACTTAATGACAATAGATAAAACTTACTTGAATATGATGAATCAAAGTGCAAGAAACAAACTTCAAAATATAACTTCAAACTTGTTTAAAGGTTACAAGCTTACAAAAATTGAAAGTAAAATACTAAGTGCTTATTGATCAAGCACTTTTCAATTACAAACTAAATGAAAGAAAAACTTCAAACCAAAATGAAATACAAACTAAAATTGAAAGTTCTAAGGAAAATATATTGCTAAAAGAAAGGAGTATTTCATAGCAAGAAGATGATTATTTCTTGGCAAGAAGGTGGGTGATTTTGCAATGGATGAAGATGTCCTTTTATAGGTGATTTTCAAGAATACAATTGATTATTTAATTCAAAATATCTATTGTAATATCATTTTTTTAATTCTTTGTTCACACTTCACCCATGTCTTTGAATTTTCAGATTTTTGACCAAAAAAATATCTTGTGGTTGAGTTCACAAGTTGGTCAAAAGTGGACTAATTTTGCATGGCATCTCGAAAACGGCGATGAAAAACGGCCCAGTTTGCCCTGTGTTGTGCGCCGTTTTGTGGTGACTCGGTCTCTTCCGGAATACGCGCGAGGACACGGCGCTAAATGCCGGCCGTGTGTGAAACGGCCCAAGACACGGCCCTTGTTGCGCCGTATGTGAAACGGCCTACATAACACGGTCCTCTTTGCGCCGTGTGTATGGTCGTTTTGCCTTGAAAAATTCCCGTCGTTGGATTTGATCTTGTTTTCCGTCCTTTTTGATGCTTCATGTCAGTAATCTGTAAAATAACCATTTTTAGCTCATGTTTGGACATATCTGTAAAATATCTATTTTTAATCACAAATCAGTACGATTATGCTCGGAAAAAGGAATATTTTGTATATGAATTTTTAGATCAATTATTCACTAATCAAATACCCCACACTTAATCATTTGCTTGTCCTCAAGTAAACCTCAGATATGGTATGATTGAACGTACCAATAATTTTTACCACATCTCAAGGGGTAAATTAGACCAAGTTTTTATAATTTTGTCAAATCTCAAGGAAGTTTCCTTTTTAAACAAAAAGCATGAATTCATAGAACTCGCCGGATAAGTGTATCGCTCACTCTCAAGTGTATATGGGACATATTTTCGCTCAAGCTTATTTAATGAAGTGAAAATTTCCATAGGCGTGCAAATCATCTTTTATCTCTACCACTTGTGTGTGTAACGTTGTGAATCAAAAAGGACTTTAAGGTTGTAATGTCGGCTCTTTGGTTGGGGTAGGGAAATATGGATAAAGTGACTTGAAACCGAACATTAGAAAATATTCTGAATCGAGTTTTATCAACTGGTAAGCACTTTAGAAGCTATTTAATTAAGCTTTCTATCAATCCCCTTACTTATGCTTCGATTTATCTGAGCTCTTTTTCTTGCTTTTCAATCTTTGATTTTTTTTTTACTTGGGTTGTTTATTATCTGTTTTACACGAATGTAAACGATGGGTCACATGAATACACCCGGTTACTAGGATAGAAAACATACACAAGCTGCTTTTATGCATACTCATATCTAAGGTAACTGTTTTACGCGAATGTAAACATGGGTCACATGAATACACCCGGTTACTAAGTTCCCAAAAACAGCGGAGTAAATATTTTCTCCATTTTTCAACACTACCAACAATATATATATCACCCAATGTCACCACACAATATCTTCATCCTTGTCAAAAATATTTCTAACTGTTCAAGTATGGGTCAAAGGATTTATAGCGATGGAAAGCTCAGTATGTGGTTAACAATAAAATAGGCAATAAGCTCAATTGGGTTAACGAGGGAATTAGTAATTTTTGGGGTAGGCCAAAAAAAAAAAAAAATTGAAAGGCTAAAAAAAAATCGCCTAAAATCACTTTCACTATTTTGCACACACTTTGTAGTTTTGAGTAAGTACCAATGCACGTTCTAGAGTTTCACAACACAAATAGCGCACTCAATCAAAGGAGATTTTTGCATGATAGCAAGTAAACAACGGCTCAAAAGCTCACAAGGTTTTAAAAATATATGTTTCATGAATTCACACAAAAATATTTTTTTTGGAATAATTGAGTTTGACCTTTCATCGAAAAATTCAAGTTTTAACACATGGTCATTTTACCGTACCAAAATTTTTATAAACAAGTCTCCCGAGGTGAGTAGTAAGACATATTACAAATTGACTGTTGGAGGTAATTATTTTTTTTTATTAAAAATTCATATATTTCCGATATCACCCCACACTTTAGAAATAAGCATTGTCCTCAATGTATTGAAAAGATAGAAGAAAAAGGACTCCCCTGTCGTGTGGTACGGTTGATCCTCATAGCAATCCCTAATAAGAACTTTGAAACAAAAGCAGAAAACCATGTTGAAATAAGTTAAATAAAAACAAAATCCATAATTTCAAGAAAAAGAAAAAAAATACGCAAATAGTCTAAACAAGCCAAAAAGAAAAGAAGTCAGAAGAATAACACAAATAAAATAAAATAAAAAGTAGGACTAAGTCGATGGCCCGGGTGGTGGTGATGGTGGTCTGATGCCGAAGTGCTGCTCAATGCGTGCCATCTGCTCGTCTATTCGGTCGAGACGATCGTTTACCTTTTTAAGATCACTTTTGATAACCTCCTGATCATCTCTGATGCAGCCAACCGCCTCCCATATACGACAGAGAAGGGACTGGGACTGGGGTTGACGGCTCGGATGGCGGGATTCAGTGGTCTCTCGTGTAGGGCTCTCGCCGTCACCTCCGTCAGTCGGAGAATGTGCCTCGTCGTCGCGCTGTGCGTCCTCCTCGAATTCGATACCCATTCGGCTACAAGTAGCACGCCTCAATTTGTCCCGGTTATTAATTAATGTGCGGTCTGTAATATCCGCAATTTTCGATTTTCGGTAAATTTCTTTTTTCGGACGGAGTCCGTTTTGACGACTCGCTCATGACCGTTTCGTCATTTCGGGAATGATTAATTCTGCACTTTTTGTCATCCGAGTTCGTTTCGGTATCATTTTGTTGAGTTCCGATCTTTTTAGCGACTTTTCCGCACTTGAGTTCGATTCTTGCAAATCTCGTCCGAAACTGTTGTTTCGAGTTTCTCGTAAGTTCATTTAATGTTATTATTCATGTTGCGAGCTTTGGTTTGGTGTTTTGATCGCGTATCTTGATTTTCGGACGTTTTGGGCCATTTTCGTAATTTCCCAAAGTTTTGGGTAATTACTTCCGTTGTCGAATTCCGAGCCTTCGGGTAGTCGAAATTGTGTGTTCTCTTAGCTCTTAGATTCGTCTTTGCGAGTACGTCGTAACCGTATCATCGATTCGTATTCAAGTTCGGGTTTCGGGGTCGTTCGGGCCGTCGGAGTTGGACCCGGCCGAGTCATGGCCGGGCAATCTGGGGCCAAGATCGCCGAAGTCACGGCCGATAGTGCTCGGCAGCCTTCTCGCCGAGCAGCCACTGCAGCCGCGGCACATGCCGGGCAGTGGCCGCGGCACACTCTGTGGCATTTTTCGCCAAACCGATCGCACGGTGCCGCGGCACACGCCGGCCGGCCGCGGCACACCGCCGACCACTGGAGCCATTTTTGGGCTCGTGCCGCGGCACACTCCCACTGGGCCGCGCACACCAGGTGGCACTTATTTATGGCCCTGCAGACGGGTTTTTGGCCATTTTTCTCCTCCTTCTCCTTCTCTTCCGCGGCTGAGGGTATTATCATCATGGAGCCATGTTGTTTGACAACAAATCCTCGAAGTTATTGAGGTTATATCATCAATCAATCATCCTATATCGTCCTTTGATCCAGCGAATCAAGGTAATCTTTCTTAGAACTCTAGTTTCTTGAATTTTGGGGTTTTTGCGTTTTTGTCCGATTCGTTCCGTATTATTGATTAATTCATGATGGGTATTATTAATCTTGGTAGTATTCTTGTGTTTAACATCATTTAATCCATTGTTCTTCGTCGAATCGAAGTATATTTCTTGATTTCCTTCGAATCGACTTTTTGGGGGATTTGTCCTCGATCTCGTTTTTCATCCGTTTTTGATGGATCGATTATGGTTAAATGATGTTGTTAAACATATTCTATGGATTGTATATCCATATTTCAACTTGGAATTCCGTTTTTGCGTTTTGACGGAACGAATCGTGTTCTTGGCCGTTTTGGGGGAAATCCTTGAACCTTCGTCATTGTTCTTTGAATTCAGCGGCTTTGAGTCGTGTTATGGAATTCATTTCATTGTTGTTGTTGTCCTTCGTAGTTTATGAACGCGAGTTGGCGATCGGTGGAATCGGCGGGTTCGTAGTCGGTTCGTGTCAACCTACTTCGGTCGATTCTTCGCGTTGTTCTTATTCGAGGCAAGTACCTTGTTCATACGCTTCTCGTTTTGTGGATAAGATGATCGATGGTCGTGTTGGTGTGTTTGTTTGGTTATTTGCAAATGAGTTTTCAAAGGATTTCGGTTTGGCCTCGTTAAAGGCTTTCTTTCAAAACGCGTGTGATTTGTGAACGGTGTGTTTTGGGAATTGGTTACAATTTGATTATTTTGAACGTTGAAGGCTTTGATGATGATACTCCTATTGTTTAAAGTTATGGAATCGTGTATTCCGTATTTAATCTTGTTATTGTGTTTTTAAAGAGTTTGATAATGGTGTCGGATTAGTGGCCATCTCTAGTAAGTATTCTTGATGAACTTACATTCTTAGCATATTAGTATTGCATGAGTAACGTGTGTGTGTGTATGCTCACTACGGGTTAGATCCGACGGGGTCTCGGTAGGGGTCCACAAGAGACGTGGATCGACGAGCTTGCTTTTAACCACTACGGGTTAGATCCGATGGGGTCTCGGTAGGGGTCCACAGAGACGTGGATCGACGGTTAATTGTGGTGCATTTTGCAAATGTGATTTGATTATGGCATTTCCGGAAATGAGTGCTTTTGAACGGTTTTCATGATTGCATGCATCGACTAAGTGTGTAAGAGGTAAGTTGTTCGTTTGGCTTACTTGGCTAGGATGGCACTAGAGTATTTTGTTGTTTGTGTTAAATCATTTATTTGTGGATTTTGATGTTGGGAGACGAACCTTGTGGTCGTTCTTGTGTACGGTGAGTTGATGAGATTTGGGGCTAAAATCCCAATGGTTTTGTAAAAGTCATTTTATGGATTTGGGGCTAAATCCCAATGGTTTGGTAAAGGTCATTTTTCGGAAAGTAAACCTTTTGTAACACCCCTAGATTTAACCGGGAATATTACAGCGCCGTGGGCCCCGATATGGAACCCACAAGGCTGAAGGAAATTTTCACAAACATTATCAAATGCCCAAGAGGCCAACGACGGTACTATCTTTAAAAATTCACAAAGACTTATAAAATCCATTTATCGAAAACTGTCGTAACAACTCATTTGAAATCGCAAGGCCAAACTGCGACACTCAAAAATTTAGAAAACGATTTCCAAAGTAATCTCAGTTACCAGATACCGAAAGAGCATTTCAAAATACTCACGCAGCGGAAAAAGACCAACCATAAAGATACTCTAGCAGCGGAATACAAGAACCAATCAAGAAACTCAATGCACAAAACATGTCCTAGCCAGTATCCTCCGGGAAGCTCATCTCTTCACGACCGCTACAAGCTCGATACTCCAAGAACCTAAAAAGAAATCCCACGACGGGGTCAGCCATAATATCCAACAATGATAACCGTCACATCACACTAATAATTACATACCAATGAGAATACGACCAATGTAACCTTATCGTCATAACCTTACCAAAATTCACATCTCGCACAGTACCCAAGGTTCTCAAAACATCATCATAACTCCTTTATTACGAAATCTACTAACTCTGTCCAATCCAAATCCGTCGGGTAACATCATCACATCTCGACACGAAAACCAATTGCCCATCAAAGACAAATACCAAGGGAAATACGGAAAATACCTCAAGATGCACATTCTCATGATACTCGTGTCAGTCTAATCCGAGATCAGATCAAAGCAACATACAAACACGGTCCTAACACAAGACCTACAAATGCATACTCATGTGACAACGTCAATATGATCACAACAATAACAATGATGTATACTCAATGGAAATCCGACGATCCAACGCCCTCAGCATAGATCCCCTTGATGATTCTATCAGATCATCATAAAGTGGATAACCAACAATACACATATGAACAACAACACATGATAAAATCAATGATGCGAATTCACAAGATTCCATCAACACAATACTGGTAATCCAACGATCCAGCGCCCTCAGCATAGATCCCTATGATGATCCCGTCGAACCAACGCATGGTGGACATCCGATCCAGCGCCCTCAGCATAGATCCTCATGATCCCTTCGGATCATTTACAACATAACAATGCAATTATGCACACACATATGCAAATCAATATGTTCATCAACATGAACAACATATAAATCAAAACATGAACGACACTATGATGACACAACTAGGACGACCTCATGTTCAGCAACATGAATGACAACCTGCATGATCAAATCACTAACATTAACTGAATCGATATAAGATACTTGCCCGAGTCCTTCGGGAGAAATCTCGATATCAAACCATCACCGACAATTATCCGCAATGCTCGGCGATCCAAACGTACCATGGACTACAGATACTCATATCCTCTCTTTACCATAATATAACCTCGATACCCGAATATGCCAATAACCGAAATGAGTCATAACCTTACGATTTAACTTCCTGAATCGGAAAGACAACACATAATCCAAATCTCCAGAATTTGCAGTAATAATCATTACTATATGCATTATAAATGAAATGAAACTGAAACCATTCATTAAACATTATAACTGAGCAAGTAATAACTTGCCTCGATACCGATACCACGAAGCTGCTACCGAACACATTGCCTTTGTCTACGAGCTCCTCAGCCCCGATCAAAAGCAACACAACGGACATACTCGAACACGACCGCAACATCCGGTTATAATCACCGATCAATAATCTCAACCTACCGAAGAAATCAAATAACACATATCCGATAACAATCAACAACCGACAAAACTAACCAATCGAACTCAACGGTTCAACACAACCTCGAATAAACGCAGTCAGAACAAACCAAGTCAAACCATCACGAATTCATAATCAAAACACAAAAATACTGCACTGTCTGCCTACTTAGCGCACGTTAAACGCATAACGTAGCGTGCGCTAAGTAGCCCCCGTTAGCGTGCGCTAGCCCGTAAGCTTAGCGTGCGCTAATGCTGTACAGTGGCATGCATTCCAAGCATCGACTAACATCTTGCGACTACGAATCCGAATGAAGGGAGACATAAATCTCCATATCTTTTGAAGATAAACGACACCATAACTATGACAAGGATCATATCAATGTCCATATATCAATAACACATCAACAATCAAACCGACTCGATAACAAGGATCATATCATACTCAATCTGGAATTCAACCTAGTATCATGATTCATCTCATCTAAATCGACCAATATAATTACCAAGATTCAGAAATCCATCTTAGATCGGGTTAAATGAATCAACATCCTTATAGTATGAAGAATCTTAACTAACATCCGAAACTCTTATCAAAATTCTATTGAATCTCATATAACATCATCATCTGATTATCCAACATGCTCCTCACATATAATCATCCAAGAAAAATGAACCACCATCAAGAGGATACGAAAATTACCTGGATTGGATGACCCAAGAATAAGAACACTTGACTCCATTCCAAGAATCATGAATAACTTGAAGAACAAGGCTTGAATCCATACTCTCCATCTTAATCTTGTTAAAGATCATCATCTCATGGTGTTTGGGAACCTCAAGAACCTCCCAAAGCTCTCTCTATCGACTGAAGGAGAAAGAATGGACTAAATGCATCTCAAAACCCGTCTGTCCTCTTTTTATAAAGTATATTACTAGCGTGCGCTAAACCTTATGTTTAGCGTGCGCAACAGCCTTAGCGTGCGCTAACTGACTTTGTTAGCGTGCGCTATCGCAGTCCAGAGGCTCTTTATGCGGCCGTACATGTGCTTACGTACGTAATGCCCATGCATTAGCATACGTAACTTACACTGTCTAGCGTCGCAAGTCCTTACATTTAGCGTGCGCTAATACCATTGACTTGCTACGATCTACACCTACCACGAAGATGCTCGTGACCCACATGCGAAAGCAACCAATAAAGCCAAGATTCCCTGTTGGTGATATACGATTAGCGTGCGCTAATCAACATGCATTAGCGTGCGCTAACACTACATTACAACATCCGTTGACTTATCGAACGTGCGCCGAAAGTGGCCAGTCCACGCGTAGATTCCCTCTGAAATGCTCCGCACTAGCGTACGCTAACCTATGAACGTAGCGTCGCTAAACTCCGCACGATAGCGTGCGCTATGCATGAATATTAGCGTGCGCTAATAAGGCTATACTTAGCCATTTTCAGCTATTCTTGTCCAACGTCTCGACATACCAAAAACGAACATAAGACACACTGAACACAAACACTGAATCCAATAATATTCTTATACGATATACTCTATATCGAAAGTACGATAACACGATACGATATCCTCAAATGCAGTATCGACCGGAATCGACAATTATACCGTCTTGACATCTCGGTCCTTTATTTATTTTATCCCTCCGCATGATTCCATTTGTACAATATAACTCGGATAAAATAATATCAAACAACAGTAGTAGAAATTCCGGATATTACATTCTACACCACTTAAAATAAGTTTCGTCCTCGAAACTTGCAATCCGTCATAAAACAAACAAACTTACCGTTCAACCCAAAATATCCCAAAACCATCACGACAATGATCAATCATCATTATTACCGAATAACCAAAATAGCATACTTACATATGCGCCAAGTCGACGATCTCCTGAGATACTAGCAAGTGACTTCACTGTAAAGCCTCAACACGCTTACAATAACAATTTCATAAGTCCCAACCAAAAATATCATCTTCAGATGAAACAATCTGCCCGAATCAAATCCTGTCTGCCTGATTACATAATCAGGTCTCAATTCCAATAAAACGAATAATATTCGATGTATCTGTGAAACAACTGCTCAATACAATGGCAACGAATCCCGAAACATCGATAGACAATCTGAACGCTCAGATGATCACCAACAATGATCAACAATCAACCGAATTTATCATCGACATGATAAATTCCAATATGACCAACCAGAGGTCAAAACACAATCGAGAATATCATCAACGTGATAAACGCCAATACGACCAACGAACGATCAACGGAAATCGAGAATACCTTCACACGGTAAACTCCAACACTATCAACACAGAACCACAGAAACCGATATATGAGCGAATAAAGTTCACAAAACAACACACCAATCACATACCGACGAACATATCCAATCATATGTGGAGTGGGAATGACCCCTCAATATCCGAAGCAACCAGCATGGGATCACCATCCCCAAATTTACACTTACAAAGAAATCATTCAAAGATCACTATGGTAAAATCACCCTACTACCGTACCAACACATAGCACATATGTCCCGGTTTCACAAAATCCCAAGTTTCCAAAATAATATTATGTGCATGAATCTACAACACGCAACATATTTCTCTTATCCGATAATTCAACCGATCATCCCTGGATAACCAAACTACTATACTGAAGTTCGAATCTCTTTTCATCGTACCATACTGATGAAGTATCCGATTCAAGAGTCTCGCTCAGAACTTCACCACGATATGCATTATGCACTAAATGCGTATGTATATCGATCATATTTTCAAAACCAGTTTGAAATCATATAGTCTTGTCAAAAGACAAATTTTCGAAAATTCTTTCAAGAGTTTGAAAACTCAAAACATAAATTTTCGTAAGACCACGAAATCAATTTTAAAAATTAAATCGGCTCGCTGGTGCCAAGTTATCGATAAAAATTCTTTTCAAATACACACGATTAATAAATTGGGATTTATGCAAATGCTTGACCATATCCATACTCCTGTTTATCAGTTCAGCTTGTCACCAATATCCACCGATATTCCATCGGGAAAACCACACGATAGAGTTCCAAAATCTCAATATATAAAAATTCCGTTAAAACTCCTTTTTCCTCACATATGACTCGCAACGTCAAATATTAATACATCCTGGATCTCCTCAAATATGCTATGACAAATCATTGAAAAATCGACAAATCAAATACAGTGAAAGACTACCCGAGAAGTTTCATTTGAATAAGTAAACCAAAACCTCAAAAGGTAGGAACGAAATAAATAAACGATTGATAAAGAGTTTTACAAATCTCGGGAGTTTTAGAAAACAGAAAAGCTTTCTTTTGAAACATTAGGGTCTTAGCCCGTACCTTCTTCCGCATTACAAGAAGTTTAAAAAGTAGAAAACTCTTTTCGGACTCCAAGTCCTGAGTTACAAAACTATTTCAAAATCGATTGGGTCTCGGCCCAAAAATCATTTTCCGTAAAACATCCGTAAAACATTCATTTTGAAAGGTATCATTTTCAAATGATCAAAAGCAGTTCATATATCTCAAAATGAATTAACATGTTACATGTTCTTCTCAACCATGCACAATATTTCTCCCAAATGCACAATTCTGTTCCAAAATCTAACCAACATACTGATTCTCAAAATTATAACTCCTCAAGATCATCAATCCTGTCCCAACTCTGTCACCTTATACTATAACGTATAATATTCTGCTGAATTTCAAAACGTATCAACTTAGAACGGCAATAAATCTCGATGAAATTCAAAAATCCAAATACTTACAGATCGTGAAGCCGACGATTCCCCGTGATACTGGCACATGCCTCGACTCTAGAAAATACTCGACACGGACATTTTCAAAACACACGTTTTGCAAACTCAGTTCGACTTGAGAACACAATACATCTCATTCCAGAGAATCTCGTTAACACCATTTGGAAAAGTTTACAACAATCCCAATACCACACTGGTAAATCACATAACGCACAAGCCTGAGTGAATGCAAAAACTCACGGCTCTAGTATTAGTTAATTGACAACTCGAATGACGCGACAAAACACGACCCAACTCGACCCAAATGCCTAGGTTTTCTCAACCTAAGCTCTGATACCATATTCTGTAACACCCCTAGATTTAACCAGGAATATTACAGCGCCGTGGGCCCCGAGATGGAACCCACAAGGCTGAAGGAAATTTTCACAAACATTATCAAATGTCCAAGAGGCCAACGACGGTACTATCTTTAAAAATTCACAAAGACTTATAAAATCCATTTATCGAAAACTGTCGTAAAAACTCATTTGAAATCGCAAGGCCAAACTGCCGACACTCAAAAATTTAGAAAACGATTTCCAAAGTAATCTCAGTTACCAGATACCGAAAGAGCATTTCAAAATACTCACGCAGCGGAAAAAGACCAACCATAAAGATACTCTAGCAGCGGAATACAAGAACCAATCAAGAAACTCAATGCACAAAACATGTCCTAGCCAGTATCCTCCGGGAAGCTCATCTCTTCACGACCGCTACAAGCTCGATACTCCAAGAACCTAAAAAGAAATCCCACGACGGGGTCAGCCATAATATCCAACAATGATAACCGTCACATCACACTAATAATTACATACCAATGAGAATACGACCAATGTAACCTTATCGTCATAACCTTACCAAAATTCACATCTCGCACAGTACCCAAGGTTCTCAAAACATCATCATAACTCACTGTTACGAAATCTACTAACTCTGTCCAATCCAAATCCGTCGGGTAACATCATCACATCTCGACACGAAAACCAATTGCCCATCAAAGACAAATACCAAGGGAAATACGGAACATACCTCAAGATGCACATTCTCATGATACTCGTGTCAGTCTAATCCGAGATCAGATCAAAGCAACATACAAACACGGTCCTAACACAAGACCTACAAATGCATACTCATGTGACAACGTCAACATGATCACAACAATAACAATGATGTATACTCAATGGAAATCCGACGATCCAACGCCCTCAGCATAGATCCCCTTGATGATCCTATCAGATCATCATAAAGTGGATAACCAACAATACACATATGAACAACAACACATGATAAAATCAATGATGCGAATTCACAAGATTCCATCAACACAATACTGGTAATCCAACGATCCAGCGCCCTCAGCATAGATCCCTATGATGATCCCGTCGAACCAACGCATGGTGGACATCCGATCCAGCGCCCTCAGCATAGATCCTCATGATCCCTTCGGATCATTTACAACATAACAATGCAATTATGCATACACATATGCAAATCAATATGTTCATCAACATGAACAACATATAAATCAAAACATGAACGACACTATGATGACACAACTAGGACGACCTCATGTTCAGCAACATGAATGACAACCTGCATGATCAAATCACTAACATTAACTGAATCGATATAAGATACTTGCCCAAGTCCTTCGGGAGAAATCTCGATATCAAACCATCACCGACGATTATCCGCAATGCTCGGCGATCCAAACGTACCATGGACTACAGATACTCATATCCTCGTCTTTACCATAATATAACCTCGATACCCGAATATGCCAATAACCGAAATGAGTCATAACCTTACGATTTAACTCCCAGAATCGGAAAGACAACACATAATCCAAATCTCCAGAATTTGCAGTAATAATCATTACTATATGCATTATAAATGAAATGAAACTGAAACCATTCATTAAACATTATAACTGAGCAAGTAATAACTTGCCTCGATACCGATACCACGAAGCTGCTACCGAACACATTGCCTTTGTCTACGAGCTCCTCAGCCCCGATCAAAAGCAACACAACGTACATACTCGAACACGACCGCAACATCCGGTTATAATCACCGATCAATAATCTCAACCTACCGAAGAAATCAAATAACACATATCCGATAACAATCAACAACCGACAAAACTAACCAATCGAACTCAACGGTTCAACACAACCTCGAATAAACGCAGTCAGAACAAACCAAGTCAAACCATCACGAATTCATAATCAAAACACAAAAATACTGCACTGTCTGCCTACTTAGCGCACGTTAAACGCATAACGTAGCGTGCGCTAAGTAGCCCCCGTTAGCGTGCGCTAGCCCGTAAGCTTAGCGTGCGCTAATGCTGTACAGTGGCATGCATTCCAAGCATCGACTAACATCTTGCGACTACGAATCCGAATGAAGGGAGACATAAATCTCCATATCTTTTGAAGATAAACGACACCATAACTATGACAAGGATCATATCAATGTCCATATATCAATAACACATCAACAATCAAACCGACTCGATAACAAGGATCATATCATACTCAATCTGGAATTCAACCTAGTATCATGATTCATCTCATCTAAATCGACCAATATAATTACCAAGATTCAGAAATCCATCTTAGATCGGGTTAAATGAATCAACATCCTTATAGTATGAAGAATCTTAACTAACATCCGGAACTCTTATCAAAATTCTATTGAATCTCATATAACATCATCATCTGATTATCCAACATGCTCCTCACATGTAATCATCCAAGAAAAATGAACCACCATCAAGAGGATACGAAAATTACCTGGATTGGATGAACCAAGAATAAGAACACTTGACTCCATTCCAAGAATCATGAATAACTTGAAGAACAAGGCTTGAATCCATACTCTCCATCTTAATCTTGTTAAAGATCATCATCTCATGGTGTTTGGGAACCTCAAGAACCTCCCAAAGCTCTCTCTATCGACTGAAGGAGAAAGAATGGACTAAATGCATCTCAAAACCCGTCTGTCCCCTTTTTATAAAGTATATTACTAGCGTGCGCTAAACCTTATGTTTAGCGTGCGCAATGACTCTAGCGTGCGCTTAATCGACTTTGTTAGCGTGCGCTATCGCAGCCCGCAGGCTACCGTCAAGCCAGACATGTGCTTACGTACGTAATGCCCATGCATTAGCATACGTAACTTACATCTAGCGTCGCAAGTCCTTACATTTAGCGTGCGCTAATACCAGTTGACTTGCTACAGTCTACACCTACCACGAAGATGCTCGTGACCCCACATGCCGAAAGCAACCAATAAAGCCAAGATTCCCTGTTGACTGATATACAGTTAGCGTGCGCTAATCAACATGCATTAGCGTGCGCTAACACTACATTACAACATCCGTTGACTTATCAGAACGTGCGCCGAAAGTGGCCAGTCCACGCGTAGATTCCTCTCGAGCCATTTCTGCACTAGCGTACGCTAACCTATGAACGTAGCGTGCGCTAAACCTGCACGATAGCGTGCGCTATGCATGAATATTAGCGTGCGCTAATAAGGCTATACTTAGCCATTTTCAGCTATTCTTGTCCAACGTCTCGACATACCAAAAACAAACATAAGACACACTGAACACAAACACTGAATCCAATAATATTCTTATACGATATACTCTATATCGAAAGTACGATAACCTGATACACGATATCCTCAAATGCAACTGTCGACCAGATACGACAATTATACCGATACTGACATCTCAGTCCTTTATTTATTTTATCCCTACTGCACAGATTCCACGCTGTACAATATAACTCGGATAAAATAATATCAAACAACAGTAGTAGAAATTCCGGATATTACACCTTTGGGGCGGTGACCCCTTTCGTATTTTGGGTTTTGAAAAGCGAGATTTTATAATCCTAAATTGTTTTCTATTAAAACTCCCGATGGTATTTCAAATCACTTTATAAACTATTTCCCTTGATATTTTGATAATGAAATTTTGGGAAGTCTTTACTCGAACTCTTGCCTCGGGAAGTGTTCATCTTGTTGTATTTGAATCTTTGAGGATTCCGAATTATCATTGTTCGTGGAATGTGAACTGTATGACTCGTATTTTTGCACTTGTACTTGTACTAGCAAAACAGTGGAGTTTTGCTAACCCCCGAGTATTCAGGGGTGGATGTCTATTTTTGCATTCAGGTTTTGGAGCATAACACATGGTCGGCACGAAGGATGATGAAAGATGATCGATACTAATCACATGAGGAACCGTATATTGTTTATTGGTTCGGTTGTACTTTATTTTCCGCTGCTATATTTTTTCCCGTTGTACGGGTGTGGTTGTGTTTTGACCCCTGCGTGGGCATGAGTTGTATTTGAGTTGTATGTATTTATTGACAGACCATATCGGTCTACTGAGTCATTTTAGCCTTAAAGGCATGGTTGAGTTGTTATATGTTGTTACCAGCCTGGTAGATCCTTGAGGAAAGGTTCTACGGCGTGTAATATCCCTGAGCGGATTGGGGGTGTTACATAAATGGTATCGGAGATTAGGTTGAGGAAACCTAGGCTGTCGGGTCAAGTCGTGTTGTTTGAGTCTTGTTTCGTCGGATTTTATCTGACTGAGTCGTGTCGCGACGCGTAGTTTGATTTTGTTGGTCGTGATTAGTATCGTGGGGCGATCATCATCTTCGTGCGACCTGTGGATGTAAGTCTCCCTTCTTTGTGTTGTGCCTCGTGTGACACGAGCTATTTTTATGATTATTTGTTAAGTAACGGAATCCTTTTATGGATTTTCATTTCTTGATATGCGGCTATTTGACCCTCATATGTCGTTCATATGAGGAGTAGTGTTGCTGGATTATGCATGTTTGACTTTATTTCTTTTATCCGCTGCGTGAGTTCTTTTGAAATGGCTTTCGGTATTTTACCGACTGAGTTTTATTTCAAAAACCAATTCCATTAATCGAGTTTTTGGCATCATGGCCTTGATCATTTTGGCGAAACTCTTATGACGGTATTTAGTATTTTGTAAATGGCTTTGTGAGTTTTTGAAATATTACCGTTATTGACCTTTTTGGCGTTTTTGTAAATGGTTTTTATCCTGGTGGGTTCCGGCACGGGACCCACGGCGCTATAATGTTCCGTATAATTACCCGAAATTTTTGGGCATTCTAGCCCATTGAATTATCTTTAAAAACCTTGAGTATCTTAGAAAAATAAATTTCGAGACGTACTTTTCAAATGAGTTATTTTCTTATGGTACATCCAAGGTGCCACAATATATTTCAAAAAATTTCTACCTCGAGGACCAAAATGTTTGAGATATTTTCAATGTTTAGAAACACTTTTATTTAGACCCGAGGGTCGAATATTCTGAAAGTTTCCACTAAGAGAAAGTGTCCTCATTTTTATCAAATGCGAAAGGGTTCTCCAAAGTCTCGATAACAATGTTTCACGTTTGTACTTTTTGAAAGGTGATACTCAAGATCAACCGGTGTTCTTCTAAATTATTTTCAAAATGAGGTTTTCGTTTTTAAAACCTATCCATTCCCGTTTGAGGGCTGGGTATGTATGTGTGATGTTCGCGTTGTCATTTTGATGTTTGCTCCTGAGTATGATCGAATTGGCGGTGTGAGCGTTGAGTCGTTTTCCACACATCTGTTGTGGTAGCCCCCTGTGAGAGGCGGGATGTTGGTGTTGAATGTTGTCGCCTCGTGGTGATTTTTTTTTTTCAAAGTTGCGCATGTGCGAGCTGTTAGAGCTTGGTTTGGTATGACCGTGTGCATCGGTGATGGTTCCGTTATGTGTCGGTTGTTTAATGTCTTGTTACCTTGCTCCCGTTTTTGTGAATTTCGTGGACGAGGTCGGAGGTAATACCCGTACTATTTTGACTTCTGTATTTTCTCTTTCTCCAGTCTATCGATTCGCTCATGTTCGTTGATACTTTATGAACTTGGTCTGTATTTCGGTTTCATCGTCCGATCGAACTATGATCTTGTTGTGGGTCGATCTGGTTATTGCTGTGACTTTTTCGGGTTCGGTTCGATTCTTGTGAACCTTGTTCGGGAGCGACTGTTGG
The DNA here is from genome assembly GCA_033398695.1 of Orobanche coerulescens. Classification (NCBI taxonomy): domain Eukaryota; kingdom Viridiplantae; phylum Streptophyta; class Magnoliopsida; order Lamiales; family Orobanchaceae; genus Orobanche; species Orobanche coerulescens. The sequence continues at coordinate 170,070,035 of CM065809.1, forward strand.
AAAGTAAAACGCAGCGGAAGCGAAGTTTGGGAAAGTTGATAATAGCGTTTTACGCATCTACGAGCATTAGATCTATTTAGGCATGCTAATTAATTAATTACTAAGACTAACAGGCAATTTAAATATTATTTATTATTTATTAATTAAATATGTTGATTAATTAAAATATCCTAATCTAGATCCAAGATCATAGGATATTACCTTTTGAAGCGCGTTGGTTACTTCCTTCTTGACCGCCTTGTATTTCTACCTTCAGATCTTCTAGAGTATGATCCGCCTTGAACCGGACGTTGTGTGGGCAACGAGCTACCGGATCTTGCTTGGACACCTATGGGATCGGCCGAATCTACCTTGATATGTGATCACTGTATTTTTCTTTGCTTTCTAGTATTTTATGAACACTCTTAGCAAATTGATTGTGTTATCTAAATTGTAGAATCAAAGACACAAGTCTAGATCTACAATTAAACACAAGAGGAAAAAATTAATCACACAATCTCACAAACATGTGCAAAAATCGGCCAACACCCCATAATGTCCTATTTATAGGCTCTTGGACTACTACTAGGGATCTAAAGGAGGATTATGGAAGGACTCCTAATTAATTCATCTTACCTTATTAGGACTCTTCCTAATATATGATGAATTAATTAATATCAACTTAGTCCACTAAAAAGTTTGATATTGCACTTCCTACCAAAATCCCAAATTACGAAATTGGGCTCCTTATTAAATATATTATTTCCCGTGTTAAAGATATTGAATGTACATTAATTAATTATAAGCTACTGACAACTATAATTAATTAATATCTTATCCAAGAGTAGTACCACTCGAACCTTATTATTATATCGGAATTAAATCCACCTGCAGGGTTTAATATAATAATCATTATCGAGTTCCTCAAGGGGACATCATCAACTCGCACGAGTCGGGATACGATTTCTAGTAATAATAATAATTGTCGTATAAACAATATTATTGCCCAAGATACGAGGCTTATTGAGTCGATCATTTTGACTCTCACCTATGGTAAATCAAAGCAATAATTATTATAAATACACAATTAAATATTATATACTTAGAATTAAGAAATAATAATTATCCGAGATTTATGTTCTTCTTACAGTCAGTGCAGAAGACACTATCTCACCTCGATCCTGTTCAACGTATGCAAATACGCTAATGTATGCTAATAGTCAAGACCAACTATTCTCAAGCATACACTACAACCCTTTATATAATTTATCTAATAATTATATAGGTTGTGAACTATTATATTATTTTATAAGGCACCAATAATGTGATCTTCCGTGTGACACCAACACACCACATTATCTACAATATAAAATAATTAGACATTTCATTTGCATAACCATAACGTGAATTAATATGCAAAACATGTGATTAAATATAATTAATATCCTCATAGGTAGTAAATGGGAAATTAGGTAATACAAGCATAAAGTATGCTTTGCAGTATACAATCCTAACAATCTCCCACTTATACTCAAAGCATGCTTTTAAGTATACTACTCTATTACATAGTCTCTCATTTCTCCCACTTATACTCAAAGCAATGCTGCCATACACCGTAATCCCATTCCTTCCATGTGCCTTTTAAAAACTTTTGAAGGTAGGCCTTTCGTGAAAGGGTCAGCAAGATTATCTTCCGATGCAACCCTGGCTACAACTACGTCTCCTTCCTTTACGAAGTGTCGTATGATGTGGTACTTGCGGTTGATATGTTTACTTGCCTGATGGGCTCGTGGTTCCCTCGAATTTGCGACTGCACCAGTATTATCACAATAAAGTGTAATACCCTCTGGCAAATTGGGAATCACATCTAAGTCCTGCAGGAAGTACTTGAGCCACACCGCCTCCTTGCCGCCTCGAGGCCGCCACGTACTCGGCTTCCATGGTAGAGTCCGAGATGCATTGCTTCACACTCCTCCAACTAATGGCTCCACCTCCCAAAGCTAAACACATAACCCGAAGTAGACTTGGACTTTTCTTTGTCCGATGAAAATCTGAGTCGTGTAACCCACCGAAAATGTGTCGTCGATTGATATACAAGCATGTACTCCCTAGTCCTTCTCAGGTACTTGAGTATGTGCTTGACAGCAATCCAGTGTCCTGGTCCTGGGTTTGACTGATATCTAGCAGCCATGCCCACGGCATGACAGATATCTGGTCTAGTGCAAAGCATAACATACATGAGACTTCCCACAGGTTCTTAGATAGTTGAATTCCATGTCTGTAAGGTAGAAAACCTTTCTTGGAATTCTCCATGCTAAACCGCTTCAACACTGTATCGATATAGGATGCCTGGGATAAGCACAACATCCTTTTCTTCCGATCACGAAAGATCCTGATTCCAAGGATGTGTCCTGCTTCTCCTAGATCCTTCATATCGAACTGCTCAGATAGCCATACCCGTACGTCCGACAATTCCTTCATGTTGTTTCCAATCAGAAGGATATCGTCTACATACAGTACAAGAAACACCAACACGTTTCCATCGCATTTCTTATACACACAACTCTCACTCGGACATTGGACGAATCCATATGACTGGACAACTTCGTCAAAACGAGTGTTCCAAGATCTAGATGCTTGCTTAAGTCCATAAATGGATTTCTTAAGTTTGCACACCAAGTGCTTTTCTCCTTTAGCAATGAATCCCTCTGCTTGGCGCATATAGATTTCCTTGTCTAGACTCCCATTCAAGAATGCAGTCTTGACATCCATCTGCCAAATCTCCAGATCCAAATGCGCAGCTATAGCTAAAAGAATCCGGATTGACTTAAGCATGGCTACCGGCGAAAAGGTTTCATCATAATCGATACCCTCTTTCTGAGTGTAACCTTTTGCAACAAGCCTCGCTTTGAAGGTTTCAACCTTCCCGTCACGTCCTTTCTTTCGCTTGTAGACCCATTTACTCCCAATGTCTTGTACACCATCAGGTAGCTCTACTAGCTCCCACACTTGATTGGAATCCATAGATCCCATTTCTGATTCCATTGCTTCTTGCCAGGAGTCAGCATCTTTATGTTGGATTGCCTCCTTATAGGTCCAGGGAACTGATTCATCTTCGTCTGGGATTGAGTCCGAAGACTTTACCATGCCTATGAATCGTTCGGGCTGACGAACAACCCTCCACTACGACGAGGCAAATCCTGAGTTGGTGTAAAAGTTTCAGAATCGATACGTGGTGCAGTGTTAGTTGGCGCTTGTACGATTGGTATAGTCGGAGTCTCGCCCCTCAGCTCTTCCAGAATTATTTCGCTCATGGGTTTGTGACTAATCATATAATCCTCTTCCAGAAATCGGGCATTGGTGCTAAAAATGACCTTCTGATCCTGGGGACTATAGAACAAGCCACCCTTCGTTCCCTTAGGGTATCCCACAAACACTCGTACTTCTGTACAAGATGCCAACTTATCAGCTTCCTTATTCAGCACATGTGCTGGAGTACCCCAAATCCGAACATGTCCTAGACTGGGCTTACGCCCACTCCACGCCTTACGGGTGTTTTGAATCGATTTCAAGGCACCGGAGTTTAGAATGTACGCCGCTGTTTCTAAGGCGTATCCCCAAAACGAAATAGGTAAGTCTGAATAACTCATCATTGATCTAACCATTTCTAAAAGAGTCCTATTCCTTCTTTCAGCCATACCATTTTGTTGTGGAGTTCCCGGCGCGGTGAGCTGGGACGAAATCCCCTCATTCGCCAAGAAATCCAAAAACTCTCCACTAAGGTATTCGCCACCACGATTAGATCGTAGTGACTTGATACTCTTCCCATGACGCTTCTCCGTTTCAGTCTTGAAGTCTCTGAACTTGTCAAAGGCTTCAGACTTACGTCGCATCAAATAGATGTATCCATATCTCGAATAATCATCTATAAACGTGATGAAGTATTCAAAACCACCCCTAGCCTGGATATTTATTGGACCACATACATCCGTATGAACCAATTCTAACACATCCTGAGCACGGTTTCCCTTGGTTTTAAAAACCCTTTTGGTCATCTTACCTTCCAGACAGGATTCACAAATTGGAAATGACTCAACTTGGAGATCATCCAATGGGCCATCATCTACCAATCTTTGAATCCTTCTAAGGTTTACATGTCCCAACCTTAAATGCCACAGATATGTTTGGTTTATGCTTGAAGGTTCTTTTCTCTTTTTAGGTTTAGACAATGAGTTAAGTGATTTATGCATAGGAGTTTGTGCAGTATTAACGATATATAGTCCATCATTAAAAGTACTGTTGTGGGAAAATCCCTCACAATATGCCGCAAGTGCACGGTGTCAACAAGTAATAAAGTGATAAGTAAAGTATCGTTCCCTCGAGGACTGATTTCACAAAGTACCAAAATGTAGTCAACTCGTAATTTTATTTGAAGAACAATTAAATAGAGTTTATATCTAAACTAATTGCAGAAAGTAAATAATAGTACTAATAATAATAACAATAATAATAATAATAATAATAATAAGGGGTAGGATTATGATTTTCACCTCAAACAATCGGGAATGATATTTATTCGATTCAATTCACTTTCATTCAATTGATTGTAAGCCAGGAATTCCTAAATTATTCTAAAGCCTTTCCCAAGGTCGATAGAAAGAATTATTAACTCGATATATCCCTATTCGAATTAGATAATTAATAGCTAAAACAGTTCAAGAATTCCCACAATAACAGGCTTCACAATTCGCATGAGTATATCCCTATCTCACGAAAATTATGATTCGTCTAACAAGAACTATGCCTAAATTTCATCTCCCGAATCCATAAAGACATTCAAAACAAATTAATCATTCGAAAATTAAAAAGAATTAAGAACAAGAAGAAGAATCCAATTCAATAGAATAACGAGTAAATCGAAATAATAATAAATAATCAAACCGTCATGAAATTGGCTACAATCAAAATCCTACTCGAATAGATCTAAAAACTAAGATGCAGAAAAACCGTAGGGATCCGTGGTCTTGTCGTCGCCCACAAATCTCCTCCTTGTGTTCTTCGCCCTAGCTATTGATCCACCTCCGAATTCCTCCTGATCGATCCCCTTCTTCTTCAGCCCTATGATGCTTATTTATAGTCGTCCTCAGCCTCCAAAACGCGTCCGTGTGATTAGGTCGAGAACAGGCTCCAAAACGGCCCAAACCCGCGCGGAGTACACCAAAACCGCCCCGTGTGCCGCGGCTCACTTAATCTGTGCCGCGGCACACGGCACTCAGTGGGATGCCTGGACGCTGTTTATTTCTTCTGTGCCGCGGCTCACTAAATACATGCCGCGGCCTGCAGTCTGATTTACTCGGCACTCTGCTAGTCTCCTGCGTGTGCCGCGGCTCGGACATGGGTGCCGCGGCTCATGACCAAAAGCTTCTTTTTACTTTGTTTTTAAATCGTTTCGGCTTCCGGACTCCGATTTCCTGCAAAACATATAAAAATAATGCATTAAAAGCTCATTTATGCTGATTTAGGCTCAAGATGGATATAAATTAATGATATAAAAGCGCATAAAAATACGCCTAACAAATACCCCCAAACTTGAGCTTTTGCTTGTCCTCAAGCAAAAATTATCAATTTTAGACAAAATGTATCGTGACTATTCATGCAAGTCCATAGTGCTCAACTTAATCAATACTACCCTGAAAATCTCGAAGAATAGTACAAGTATCGTAATAGCGAGTCACATCCAGGACACTGATTCCACTAAGTAACAAATTTCAGTCCTAATCAATCGTTCATGAAGAAAATCAAGCTCAAAGATTAACAAGCGTGAATTTAATCAACCGCCAATATGAAGGGTTAAAAATAAACAAGCTAATACGCCCAATCTCACAGTCTAGTGGCAAAAATTTCAAGAGTTTCATAAACAAAATAACCTTCGGACAGTATTCCCTTATATATGCTCAATAAGATGATTCGAGTTGACCACTAGGTTCGGATCTCGGAATGTTTCATCGGGATAATCCTAGGGTGGAATTTCCATTCTCGTGTATTGGGGGAACCGTTTGACGTAAAAGACACTCATGGGGCACATGGATGCTTCTAGTTACTAAGTTCCCTTCCACAGCGGAGAAACAACTCGAATAGCTATTCCCGCATGTCAAGGTTGCTGTTTTACGCGAGGGTAAACAACGGGTCACGTGAATACCCCCGGTTACTAGGCTTCCCATCATCGGTAATGCGATATTTCTAAATTATTCATCTATTCAGGGTCGTCGTTTTACGCGAGAGTAAACAACGGGTCACGTGAATACCCCCGGTTACTAGATTTCCCATCATAGAACACTAATATCTCGACTTTTTCTTGGGAAAAACTGTCCGACTCTAAACTCAATCCAAGTGCCAACAAGACTCATATTACTGGACGACTAGCTACGCGAAAAGTTTAACCAAACGTATAAACGGTGATTTGAAAACACGTATGCCTCCTTTATTATCTGCTAAAATTTCTACAAAAACGATAAAATTTCGGACCTAAATGAATACTCAACAGAAACAGATATCGCTGACTACAACTCGACCAAGAGTCTACCGTTTCTTCCAAGAGACATCAGTATCGTAACATCAGTTTTACACACAAGGAAGCACGAAAAATTCACGAAAAGTAACGCACTAATGAAATCACAATTTATAACCAAGAAAAATTAAGAAATTAACGCATGCTTCAATCTATTCCACTACACATACATTCATTAACAATAAAACTCATGTGAAAATAAAAGAGATAAGGAAAAGTGAAACTTATTCCAAATGTCTTCTTGAAAGCCAACACATGTCTGAGTGGAATCGTCTGCCCAACATCACGTGGGACCCCAAACTTAATCTCTAGTCATGAAATAACAATAGACATTAAATCAAGAAAGACTAGAATATGAAGAATAATAACTCATTTGGGGTTAAAAAATTATATTAGAGAAATGAGGGCCAACAAGAATACACGAATCCAAACGAAATAACAAAACAAAGAAAAATTATAAACGAAAAATCAAATAAAAACAACTATCTAGAAAGCAAGTAAAAATGATGGGTTGCCTCCCATCAAGCGCTCTATTTTACGTCTTGAGTACGACGTGGCAAAAAGAGTTTAACGTGGCTTCTTTCTAGGGAGATTGCCAAATGCCCCCTTCTTGCAATCAATAAGCCTCTTATTCCATAAGGGAGGCTTTGGCTCATGTCCGGTTGCCAAAAATAATGAATAAGAATAATTATGCGGACAACCAAAAAATGATGGAAGGATATAATAATGATAAGGCGTGAAAAAATAAGCAGAGTTCGAATGGGCAAATAATAAAGAATTATCATGCACGACCTCATTAGAACTCGAAGAATCAGCCTCGACAAAATCACGAGTAATGGGGTCAATCTCTCCCATTATGGATTTAGGAAAAATTATGCGTGGCACCGTTAATAAAATTTTTGGCACATAAGTGTTCACCTTATTAGTCGAAGTTTGATGACAATTTAATGGAATTACGTTGGAAACATCATCAATGGTAACTTCTTCTACAGGCTCATCACACTTTATGTTATTATCAGGTGCTGGGGGATCGACCCTAAAACCCAACATGTCGTTCTTCTCAACCTCCCCCTCAACTTCACTACTAAATATATGAGCTGGAAAATAACTGTAGTGAACTTCAAGACCACGACGTGCACATTCTAGCTCAAAAAGGGTACTATCAGGATTTTTAAGAGTGTCTACACATTGTTCAAGCATGGTCTTTTGTTTCGGGGGAGGGGGCTGACTGACCCTATTTGGCAAATTATTAAGAACATCGAAATTTATGAAATGCCATGGGCCACGATACTCAAAGGAAAACATAATGAAGAAATAAAAATATAGAGACCAAAAAAAAGAAAAACTTCAAATTAAAATTAGAGTCGCTTGGTATTGATATTAGCGAAAAATCAGTCCCCGGCAACGGCGCCAAAAACTTGTTGTGGGAAAATCCCTCACAATATGCCGCAAGTGCACGGTGTCAACAAGTAATAAAGTGATAAGTAAAGTATCGTTCCCTCGAGGACTGATTTCACTAAGTACCAAAATGTAGTCAACTCGTAATTTTATTTGAAGAACAATTAAATAGAGTTTATATCTAAACTAATTGCAGAAAGTAAATAATAGTACTAATAATAATAATAATAATAATAATAATAATAAGGGGTAGGATTATGATTTTCACCTCAAACAATCGGGAATGATATTTATTCGTTTCAATTCACTTTCATTCAATTGATTGTAAGCCAGGAATTCCTAAATTATTCTAAAGCCTTTCCCAAGGTCGATAGAAAATACTACGAATTATTAACTCGATATATCCCTATTCGAATTAGATAATTAATAGCTAAAACAGTTCAAGAATTCCCACAATAACAGGCTTCACAATTCGCGTGAGTATATCCCTATCTCACGAAAATTATGATTCGTCTAACAAGAACTATGCCTAAATTTCATCTCCCGAATCCATAAAGACATTCAAAACAAATTAACTGTTGGCCTGAAAATTAAAAAGAATTAAGAACAGTAAGAAGAATCCAATTCAATAGAATAACGAGTAAATCGAAATAATAATAAATAATCAAACCGTCATGAAATTGGCTACAATCAAAATCCTACTCGAATAGATCTAAAAACTAAGATGCAGAAAAACCGTAGGGATCCGTGGTCTTGTCGTCGCCCACAAATCTCCTCCTTGTGTTCTTCGCCCTAGCTATTGATCCACCTCCGAATTCCTCCTGATCGATCCCCTTCTTCTTCAGCCCTATGATGCTTATTTATAGTCGTCCTCAGCCTCCAAAACGCGTCCGTGTGATTAGGTCGAGAACAGGCTCCAAAACGGCCCAAACCCGCGCGGAGTACACCAAAACCGCCCCGTGTGCCGCGGCTCACTTAAGCTGTGCCGCGGCACACACGGCACTCAGCGGGATGCTGGGCGTTTATTTATTTCTTACGTGCGGCTCACTAAATCTGTGCCGCGGCACAAAGTACTGATTACTCGGCACTCTGCTAGTCTCCTGCGTGTGCCGCGGCTCAAGACATGGGTGCCGCGGCTCATGACCAAAAGCTTCATTGTTTTTAAATCGTTTCGGCTTCCGGACTCCGATTTCCTGCAAAACATATAAAAATAATGCATTAAAAGCTCATTTATGCTGATTTAGGCTCAAGATGGATATAAATTAATGATATAAAAGCGCATAAAAATACGCCTAACAAGTACCTCTGCAAATATATTCACCGCTTCTTTTCTTAATAATGGCTTCATCATCAAAAGAAACTGAATAACCATCGCTTTTTAATTTAGAACCCGAAATTAAATTCATTCTAAAATCCGGTACTAATAATACATTATTGAGAACTAATAATTTATCATTAATCTTCAACTGCACGACTCCCACCGCAATGTACCATAAGCACGGAATAATCGCCCGATTGATGGTAATCTCGCCCGCACTAAGCCGCTTGGTTACACGAAAACCATGCGAGTCAAAGCAAACATGATCGGTGGAGCCTGAATCAACTATCCACGAAGTGGAAGAACAAGTGCCAAACATGTTTTGACTACTAGTGCACGAGACATACCTTTCTTAAGAGCGAGGCGATCCGCTTTAAAATGTCCTTTCGACCGCACTTGTAGCACTTTCCCTTTGGCTTTTGTTCGCCTCGGGCGAGGAGCCTTGCTTTTCACCTTGAGAGTTGCCACTTGCTTCGCCAACCTGCTTCTTCTTCTTTCCCCATTTGGGTTTGGAAGAAGTAGCACCGATTGCCGCAAGAATCGATGATAACTTTGTTTGAAGAGACCTTCACAGATGAAGCTCTGTCGGAAGTTCCGCCAAACTATATGTCCTACGGTTCATATTGTAGTTAAGGCGGAACTGCTCAAAGCTTCTAGGTAAGTGCCTAAGATAATATCGACTGCGTTTCCGCATCGATAGTAGCCCCCAATATGCTCGATTCGTTCAAATGAGACATCATTTTTAGAACATGATCCCTTACTGGAGTCCCTTCAGACATTTGGGTTGTCATCAATACCCTCATAGAATTTTGTCTAGCCGCCCGGTTCTGATGACCAAACATATCGGTGAGACTTTTCATCATTTACGCGGCCGAACCCATCGTCGATGCGATGCCGCAATACATTTGTCGGTGAAGCCAAAATGTAACAATGAGCCATCTCATCAGACTTTTTCCATTTTCGGAATTCCGCCAACTCTTCGGGAGTGGCATCCGGTTCTGGTTCTAGAGGGCTCTCCTCGATTAAGACAAACTTATGCCCCTCAGCAGTCAGGATAATGTCAAGATTTCTTTTCCAATCGGCAAAGTTAGTGCCATCTAGTTTATTTTCTTTGAGAATAACAGCTAGTGGATTGAAAGACATCTGAGAATAAAAATTAAAAACATCCATCACATAATGCATAGCAAAATATATCGAAAAACCTCAAAACACAATATATATATGCTAGCAACCAACACCTCGAAAAATCCGCACATGCAAGCCACGATCGTGTGGACGTTTACACACACATTTTTCAAGTAGAGTTTTACGTCTTTAATTTTACTATCTAGTCAAATTACGTTATGACAAGTAAAATTAATAGTTGGTTCCTCTTGGCCATGTATTAATTAACATAGACTCCGATGGGGAGCTTATTAATTAATACACCTAAGTGAACACCATAATTTAACATCCTTAAAATATTATCTTTTAAATAATAGTCCTACAGATGGAGAGGTCCTATCATAAAAAGTAATATTTACCTTATGTTATCATTTTGAAATTTAAAACTAGTGAACCTATAATTAGCACATCCGATATGGAGAAAGACTCTAATGTCAACGCGCATGCTAATTACTTCACAATTTAAATTAATTATGGAGGCCAATTTGATTTTATTTAAAAAATAAATCAATTTAATCACTTAGTTATTTTAGCCTTAAGGTTTTTAATTTTCTCGTCCTAACATGCAAGGAAACATATCACGCATACATCCATACATGCCATACATCAAAATAATAAAAAAAAACCAAAATAAAGCATGGATAATTAAATTTATCCAATTATCATGGTCTTCTTCCTTGAGTTGAATCCGAGAAATTCTTCGACTCGATCTCTCCCACTGAATCAAGCATCTCGTCGCTCCTCCCCGGCCGGGCCGTAGATTTTCAAAATTAAAAAATTTCACTTTTATGCAAAATTAATTACATAAAAAAAATTTAATTTTAAATCCCGACTTCCAATGACGCAATAGCAAGCGAGAAAACGGACGGACCAAAATCGACGGCAGAGCCAACAATGGCGACTGCCCGGACAGTGCCTGGCACGCGCTTTCAGCTGCAGTACGGCAGCGTCTGCTTTTCGGCGCCCTTCTTTGTCGGCCGCGGCTTGCCCAGTGATCCGACGATCCGGTTCTCCTCTATTTCTTCGCGATCCCGTCTTTTCCGAATTCGATTACAATTTTATACAAAATAAAATACATCGAAATTACATCAAGATTTACACGAAAAAATAAAACCACCTAGAACTAACCGCGGATTTTCTCACGGGAAAAACCATTACATGCCTCAAAAACGGGCCAAACCAACAATTGCATAATTAATAAAATAAATAAATAAATACACCATTCATATAAACCATGATAATTGGATCATATCACCTGCAAGAACACATCTAGCAAAATATTCCAACATCAAAATATATTAATATTTAAATTGCTATCAATTAATCACTAAAATTAATTAAAATAGCAAAAGCCTAAAATTCCGTCTCCGATACCAATTGTTGGAAAGTAAAACGCAGCGGAAGCGAAGTTTGGGAAAGTTGATAATAGCGTTTTACGCATCTACGAGCATTAGATCTATTTAGGCATGCTAATTAATTAATTACTAAGACTAACAGGCAATTTAAATATTATTTATTATTTATTAATTAAATATGTTGATTATTTAAAATATCCTAATCTAGATCCAAGATCATAGGATATTACCTTTTGAAGCGCGTTGGTTACTTCCTTCTTGATCGCCTTGTATTTCTACCTTCAGATCTTCTAGAGTATGATCCGCCTTGAACCGGACGTTGTGTGGGCAACGAGCTACCGGATCTTGCTTGGACACCTATGGGATCGGCCGAATCTACCTTGATATGTGATCACTGTATTTTTCTTTGCTTTCTAGTATTTTATGAACACTCTTAGCAAATTGATTGTGTTATCTAAATTGTAGAATCAAAGACACAAGTCTAGATCTACAATTAAACACAAGAGGAAAAAATTGATCACACAATCTCACAAACATGTACAAAAATCGGCCAACACCCCATAATGTCCTATTTATAGGCTCTTGGACTACTACTAGGGATCTAAAGGAGGATTATGGAAGGACTCCTAATTAATTCATCATACCTTATTAGGACTCTTCCTAATATATGATGAATTAATTAATATCAACTTAATCCACTAAAAAGTTTGATATTGCACTTCCTACCAAAATCCCAAATTACGAAATTGGGCTCCTTATTAAATATATTATTTCCCGTGTTAAAGATATCGAATGTCCATTAATTAATTATAAGCTACTGACAGCTTTAATTAATTAATATCTTATCCAAGAGTAGTACCACTCGAACCTTATTATTATATCGGAATTAAATCCACCTGCAGGGTTTAATATAATAATCATTATCGAGTTCCTCAAGGGGACATCATCAACCATGCAGTCGGGACACGATTTCTAGTAATAATAATAATTGTCGTATAAACAATATTATTGCCCAAGATACGAGGCTTATTGAGTCGATCATTTTGACTCACCTATGGTAAATCAAAGCAATAATTATTATAAATACACAATTAAATATTATATACTTAGAATTAAGAAATAATAATTATCCGAGATTTATGTTCTTCTTACGGTCGATCTGAGAAGACACTATCTCACCTCGATCCTGTTCAACGTATGCAAATACGCTAATGTATGCTAATAGTCAAGACCAACTATTCTCAAGCATACACTACAACCCTTTATATAATTTGTCTAATAATTATATAGGTTGTGAACTATTATATTATTTTATAAGGCACCGATAATATGATCTTCCGTGTGACACCAACACACCACATTATCTACAATATAAAATAATTAGACATTTCATTTGCATAACCATAACGTGAATTAATATGCAAAACATGTGATTAAATATAATTAATATCCTCATAGGTAGTAAATGGGAAATTAGGTAATACAAGCATAAAGTATGCTTTGCAGTATACAATCCTAACAGCGACATCATTTGGTTCTATTAGTTCTTTTTTTCGAAGTGGATCGGATTTGGAACTCTTGTGTTTTCGACTTTGTCGACTCATTATGTTTGTTGACATTTCCAAGCTTGTCCTGCCCCTTGCTTTTGTTGATCGAACAAGTGTGGTATTGTTTCGGAATAACTCGTTTGTCGTTGTGACTTTTCAATCGCTATTCCCTTTCCGGTGGATCTTATGGGAATGCATGTCTTGTAGTTCTCACCAGATCATCCTGGGAGTTGTTGTTTGAATTTTATTATCCTTCATGTTTCGGACATGATTGTTCGATTTTTGTTGTCTCGGTTGTTTGTTTGTTCGGTTTTTGTCCTCGTTTCGTGATTGTTGAGCATTCAGGCTCCTTCCTAATTTCCTTAAGTTCGGGAAATTAGTCTCGTTTTCGATCTTCCAATCCTTGGGCGGTGGAATTCCGTATTTGTTCAGCGATTGGCTCGCGTGTTGATTGATGTACCGTTGGGTTGGTCAATCGTATTGATTTTCGTTCGTTGTGTTTTGTGATTGTCGGATAATTGACTTAATTGTATTATCCATTTGATGACGCTTGTCACTTGTTGGTTTTATTATATCCCTAACGGCGACGTTGTGTTGGTCGTCGTGGAGCGTGTTTTTACACCGTATATTCCGTTGCGTTGTTTGTAACGTTTCGTCGTTGGGCGTTAGTTACGCGTTTCTTGCGTATCTTGTTGAGTTTTCCTGGCGGGATATTGCTTCTCCCTATTTGTTTTAAGTTTCGGGACGAAACTTCTTTTAAGGAGGGTAGAATGTAATATCCGCAATTTTCGATTTTCGGTAAATTTCTTTTTTCGGCCGGAGTCCGTTTTGACGACTCGCTCATGACCGTTTCGTCATTTCGGGAATGATTAATTCTGCACTTTTTGTCATCCGAGTTCGTTTCGGTATCGTTTTGTTGAGTTCCGAGCTTTTTAGCGACTTTTCCGCACTTGAGTTCGATTATGGCGAATCTCGTCCGAAACTGTTGTTTCGAGTTTCTCGTAAGTTCATTTAATGTTATTATTCATGTTGCGAGCTTTGGTTTGGTGTTTCGATCGCGTATCGTGATTTTCGGACGTTTTGGGCCATTTTCGTAATTTCCCAAAGTTTTGGGTAATTACTTTCGTTGTCGAATTCCGAGCCTTCGGGTAGTCGGAATTGTGTGTTCTCTTAGCTCTTAGATTCGTCTTTGCGAGTACGTCGTAACCGTATCATCGATTCGTATTCAGGTTCGGGTTTCGGGGTCGTTCGGGCCGTCGGAGTTGGACCCGGCCGAGCAATCTGGGCCCAGGCCGGCACTGGCCGAGTCACGGCCGGTAGTGCTCGGCAGCTTCTGGCCGAGCAGGCCGTACCGTGTGCCGCGGCACATGCTGGCAAGGCCGCGGCACACTCTGTGGCATTTTTCGGCCAAACTGATCTGCCGGTGCCGCGGCCACAGCCGTGGCCGCGGCACACTGCCACCACTGGAGCCATTTTGGGCTGTCTTTGCAGACACTCCCAGGCGCCGCGGCTGTGCGGCCTATTTATGGCCTGCAGACGGGTTTTGGCCATTTTTCTCCTCCTTCTCCTTCTCTTCCGCGGCTGAGGGTATGCTCATCATGGAGCCATGTTGTTTGACAACAAATCCTCGAAGTTATTGAGGTTATATCATCAATCAATCATCCTATATCGTCCTTTGATCCAGCGAATCAAGGTAATCTTTCTTAGAACCCTAGTTTCTTGAATTTTGGGGTTTTTGCGTTTTTGTCCGATTCGTTCCGTATTATTGATTAATTCATGATGGGTATGATTAATCTTGGTAGTATTCTTGTGTTTAACATCATTTAATCCATTGTTCTTCGTCGAATCGAAGTATATTTCTTGATTTCCTTCGAATCGACTTTTTGGGGGATTTGTCCTCGATCTCGTTTTTCATCCGTTTTTTATGGATCGATTATGGTTAAATGATGTTGTTAAACATATTCTATGGATTGTATATCCATATTTCAACTTGGAATTCCGTTTTTGGGTTTTTGGAGCAGAATCGTGTTCTTGGCCGTTTTGGGGGAAATCCTTGAACCTTCGTCATTGTTCTTTGAATTCAGCGGCTTTGAGTCGTGTTATGGAATTCATTTCATTGTTGTTATTGTCCTTCGTAGTTTATGAACGCGAGTTGGCGATCGGTGGAATCGGCGGGTTCGTAGTCGGTTCGTGTCAACCTACTTCGGTCGATTCTTCGCGTTGTTCTTATTCGAGGCAAGTACCTTGTTCATACGCTTCTCGTTTTGTGGATAAGATGATCGATGGTCGTGTTGGTGTGTTTGTTTGGTTATTTGCAAATGAGTTTTCAAAAGATTTCGGTTTGGCCTCGTTAAAGGCTTTCTTTCAAAACGCGTGTGATTTGTGAACGGTGTGTTTTGGGAATTGGTTACAATTTGATTATTTTGAACGTTGAAGGCTTTGATGATGATACTCTTGTTGTTTAAAGTTATGGAATCGTGTATTCCGTATTTAATCTTGTTATTGTGTTTTTAAAGAGTTTGATAATGGTGTCGGATTAGTGGCCATCTCTAGTAAGTATTCTTGATGAACTTACATTCTTAGCATATTAGTATTGCATGAGTAACGTGTGTGTGTGTATGCTCACTACGGGTTAGATCCGACGGGGTCTCGGTAGGGGTCCACAAGAGACGTGGATCGACGAGCTTGCTTTTAACCACTACGGGTTAGATCCGACGGGGTCTCGGTAGGGGTCCACAGAGACGTGGATCGACGGTTAATTGTGGTGCATTTTGCAAATGTGATTTGATTATGGCATTTCCGGAAATGAGTGCTTTTGAACGGTTTTCATGATTGCATGCATCGACTAAGTGTGTAAGAGGTAAGTTGTTCGTTTGGCTTACTTGGCTAGGATGGCACTAGAGTATTTTGTTGTTTGTATTAAATCATTTATTTGTGGATTTTGATGTTGGGAGACGAACCTTGTGGTCGTTCTTGTGTACTGTTAGTTGATGAGATTTGGGGCTAAAATCCCAATGGTTTTGTAAAAGTCATTTTATGGATTTGGGGCTAAATCCCAATGGTTTGGTAAAGGTCATTTTTCGGAAAGTAAACCTTTGGGGCGGTGACCCCTTTCGTCTTTTGGGTTTTGAAAAGCGGGATTTTATAATCCTAAATTGTTTTCTATTAAAACTCCCGATGGTATTTGAAATCACTTTATAAACTGTTTCCCTTGATATTTTGATCTTGAAATTTTGGGAAGTCTTTACTCGAACTCTTGCCTCGGGAAGTGTTCATCTTGTTGTATTTGAATCTTTGAGGATTCCGAATTATCATTGTTCGTGGAATGTGACCGTATGACTCGTATTTTGCACTTGTACTTGTACTAGCAAAGCAGTGGAGTTTGCTAACCCCGAGTATTCGGGGGTGGATGTCTATTTTTGCATTCAGGTTTTGGAGCATAACACAGGGTCGGCACGAAGGATGATGAAAGATGATCGATACTAATCACATGAGGAACCGTATATTGTTTATTGGTTCGGTTGTACTTTATTTTCCGCTGCTATATTTTTCCCGTTGTACAGGTGTGGTTGTGTTTTGACCCCTGCGTGGGCATGAGTTGTATTTGAGTTGTATGTATTTATGGACAGACCATATCGGTCTACTGAGTCATTTTGGCCTTAAAGGCATGGTTGAGTTGTTATATGTTGTTACCAGCCTGGTAGATCCTTGAGGAAAGGTTCTACGGCGTGTAATATCCCTGAGCGGATTGGGGGTGTTACACGGTCGACATTTGAGAAGTCAACATCCGCCTGCTTGAGTATCAATGTGATCAACCGGGGATAAGGGATGGAATGCTTGGGGCTTTTGTTCCTTAGGAAATCTCGCATGTGATTGTATATAATACTCCCATAATTCAATCCCTGTATAGCACTTAGCCCATGCACCATTTTATCCAAAAAGTATAAATCCCCAACTCGTACTTTATTTTTACCACTCGAACGAGGAAGAACATTTGTGCCGAGAAGATATAAAATGAGGCGATGCTGGTCGGAGAAGGATAAGGTCCCGATCTTCACTCCATCCTTTCGGGAAGGAGTGTACTGGATGTCAAACCGCGCCATCGCACTACTAGTGTTCCACACCGGTCCTTCTGGGGGATTGAAGGATTTTCTGAAATTTACTTTCTCCCCCTTGTCCGGAGTGTGGAGCGAGTGATTTATCGAGCTCTCAGTGATTACCACTGGTGTCCCTCTAACCGTGCTTCGTATAGCGTAGTCATCTTTGCGTTTTGCCTCTACGTTGGCGTAGAATTCACGGACCAAATCTCCGTAGTAATGATCAGGGAGCTTCAACGCATTCTCCCAATGTAGGTGACTGAAGAATTGAGATAGGTTGAATTTTTCTTCAACCTCCTGTGCGATATCTTTCTCTACCAGAAGTTTGGAATGAGCTCGCTGCTCAAACCATTCCGCATTTTCAGCACTTGTAAAGCGTATAGCATCAAAGGTCCCCGTGGTATGATCTGGTTGAGAATTGTCGCTCTCGGTGGAAGAAGATGATGCTAAAGGGCTGGCTGCCCGGCGCTTGCGAGTCCTGGTTGTCCTGCACAATTATCACAAGAAAAAATTCATTTAAGCATTTCATCGGACACCTTGTAATCGTGATTTAACAAGCTTCCAATTTCATCAATTTATGGACAAAATCTAACCCCCTGATACATGAAAGCTTCAAAACTATACGATTTGCAATAGAACAATACTAATCTAAGCAAAACACCACGAATTTACAAACTTTCATCATGTAAAATTTTATAAACCAAAACCATCAAAATTTTGACATAATTTCATTTCAATTTATCAAAAAGTGTTAAATCCTTACATATAATCCAACAAAAGTGTTCATTCACGTGAACAAACGTAGCCACATATCTACAAACACAATGAGAATCGAATTCGCAGCAAATATCGAGAATTTTGAAGTAAACTTACATTGTTGCTTGAGGACGAATTTCTGGAAAATTCCTAACAAATTTGATGAAAGTAGGTTGATTGTGGTGTTATGTATTGAAATAAACTAATCTAAGAAAAAGAAATTAAAAAGTTGGGATTTTTAGGGGAGGAGGTCGGAGGTTAGGGTGAGAAAGAAATAAAAATGAAAGGCCGACTTTATGTTTATAACCCGTCTGCCAGAACACGGCGCTAAAACACGGTCCAGTTTTCGCCGTGTTGTGCGCCGTGTCGTACAGTGATATTTTGATGGAAAATAGACACGGCGATAGAAACGGTCCAGATTATCGCCGTGTTTGTTCGCCGTGTCATACAGCGTTTTTTATTTTTTTTTTTATTTTTTTTTTTATTTTTTTTTGATTTTTTTGATTTTTTTTGATTTTTTTGATTTTTTTTGAAAATAAATAATAAGAAAAACAATAAATAAATTGGGTTCCCTCCCAATAAGGGCTCGTTTAATGTCATTAGCTTGACAACTTCCTGTTTTAGTCGTGCGACGGATCTTCAAGGGTTATGCTCTCTCCGTGAGGAATTTTCTGATTTTCAAAATAAGGCTTTACCCTGTGTCCGTTCACCTGAAATGACTCTTTGGTTTGAGGATTTATCATTCTAATTACTCCGTATGGAAATACTTCCTCAATCTCTAAGGGTCCCGTCCAGCGTGATTTTAGCTTACCTGGAAATAATCGCAAACGAGAATTAAATAAAAGTACTTTCGTACCTGGTTCAAGGTGCTTGAGGGTAAGTTTCCGGTCATGAAGTCTCTTGACTTTGTCTTTGTAAATCAGAGAGTTCTCGTATGCTTCGTTTCTTAACTCGTCTAGTTCAGATATTTGTAGCAGTCTTTCCTGTCCAGCTTTTTTCAATTCCATTGAAACGGCCTTAATTGCCCAATAAGCTTTATGTTCGATTTCAACTGGAAGGTGACAAGTTTTTCCATAGACTAGACGGTAAGGGCTCATTCCCAATGGACTCTTGTATGCTGTTCGGTATGCCCAAAGTGCATCGACCAATTTTTCAAAGACAATCTTTTCGAGTTGGGCGCCTGATTTTCCAGATCCCTTTTATTTGTCGGTTGCTTGTTTCAGCCTGACCCGACGTTTGTGGATGGTAGGGAGTTGCAATTTTGTGATTTATGCCATTTTTGGCCATAAGCTTGTCAAATAACTTGTTGCAGAAGTGGGATCCCCCATCACTGATTATTGCCTTGGGAAATCCGAAACGGCTGATTATGTATTCTTGTACAAACTTAACAACAATATTAGCATCATTAGTCCTTGTGGGGATTGCCTCAACCCACTTGGATACATAATCGACTGCTAAAAGAATGTACTCAAAATTTCCAGATTTAGTGAATGGTCCCATAAAATCAATTCCCCATACATCAAAAATTTCTACGACCAAATTGATCGTGAGGGGCATCTCATTTCTTTTTCCGATAGTACCAGTTCGTTGACACCTATCGCACTGAACACAAAAATGATATGCGTCTTTAAATAAGGATGGCCAATACAAACCAGATTGGAGAATTTTGTTAGCGGTCTTTTGTCCGCCAAAATGTCCTCCGCAATGAAGTTCGTGGCAAAAGGTTAGTACACTTTGTTGCTCATCTTCTGGGACACATCGCCTCATGATTTCATCTTTGCATAATCGAAAAAGGCATGGTTCGTCCCAGAAGTAGTTTTTGCATGATGATAAAAACCTTTTCTTTTCTTGGTAAGAAATGTTAGGTGGGAGCATTTCACAAACTAAATAATTCACAATATCTGCAAACCAAGGTACCGAAGAAATTTTAAATAGATTTTCATGTGGAAAAGAGTCCACAATTTGTTCATGTTTGTTATCTATTTCTTCTGTTATTTTTAAACGAGACAAATGGTCTGCGACCACATTTTCACTTCCTTTCCGATCCTTTATTTCCACATTAAATTCTTGAAGCATTAAAATCCACCGAATCAACCGAGGTTTCGCTTGTTGCTTTTTCAACAGATGTCGTAAAATTGCATGGTCTGAATGTACAATCACTTTAGATCCTACAATATAAGATCTAAATTTATCCAGTGAGAAAACCACAGCTAATAATTCTTTCTCGGTTGTCGTATAATTAACCTGCGCATCATTTAATGTTAGACTAGCGTAATAAACCACACGGAGCATTTTATCAATTCTTTGGCCCAAAAGCGCACTACAATCTGGTCAGATGCATCGCACATAATTTCAAAAGGTAAAGACCAATCAGGGGCAATTACGATTGGTGCCGCGGTTAGTTTCTCTTTCAAGGTTTTAAAAGCGTCTAGACAAGCGTCATCGAAAATGAAGGAAACATCTTTGGTAAGCAAAGTGCAGAGAGGTTTACTTATTTTTGAAAAATCTTTGATAAACCTTCTATAAAAACCGGCATGTCCTAAAAAGCTCCTGATTGCCTTTACATTGTTTGGTGGCGGTAATTTTTGAATGACATCAATTTTTGCTTTGTCGACTTCAATTCCATGATTTGACACCACATGGCCTAGCACAATTCCACTTTCTGTCATAAAATGACTTTTTTCCCAGCTGAGAGTTAAATGGCTTTCAATACAACGTTCAAGTACTTTGGTCAATTTATTTAAGCAATCATCAAAAGATGATCCAAATACTGAAAAGTCATCCATAAATACCTCAATAGAATCGCCGATCATATCTGAGAAAATTGACAACATGCACCTTTGAAAAGTTCCTGGTGCATTGCATAATCCAAAGGGCATTCTTCGACAAGCAAAAGTTTCAAAAGGGCATGTGAATGTGGTCTTCGATTGGTCCTCGGGTGCAATCGCCACTTGATAATATCCTTAAAGGCCATCAAGAAAACAGTAGAATTTGTGTCCTGCAAGTTTATCAAGCATTTGGTCAATAAAAGGTAGAGGAAAATAATCCTTTTTGGTGGCGGCATTTAATTTTCGATAATCAATGCACATCCGCCACCCGGTTGTTACCCTCGTTGGTACTAGCTCTCCCTTATCATTTTCAATCACTGTTATGCCACTTTTCTTTGGCACCACATGTATCGGGCTTACCCATTCACTATCCGCAATCGGATAAATAATTCCCCCAGCTAGCAATTTTAAAATTTTCCTTTTTACTACCTCTAGCATATTGGGATTTAATCTTCGTTGTGCTTCTCTTCTTGGTTTTTCTCCCTCTTCTAGGATTATTTTGTGCATACATGTTGAAGGGCTAATTCCCTTAATATCACTCAAACCCCATCCTATTGCCTCTTTGCATTTTTTTAAAACTTCTATTAAAAGAAATTCTTCATCTTTGCTTAATTCTGCATTAATAATTACGGGGTTTTTATTTCCCTCTTCCAGAAAAACATATTTTAAATGTTTAGGCAATTCTTTAAGCTCCGGTATTTCTTTTTCTTTGCTTTCCATTAACGACTCCAGACTATCTATATTAATCCCCTGTAAGAGATTTTCGCACACTTCTCCTTCAACTTCGGGGTTAAGCTCTGAACATTCCATTACTTGTTCCTGTATAATGAGAGTTTCTACAGAATTGTCAATAATATCAACAAAAGCGCACTCCTCGTATAAATCATAACTAGGAACAGGGGGCGAATTAAACACAGAAAATGTCACGGTTTCATTTAACACACTCATGGTTAATTTTCCTCTTTTAACATCAATTATTGTTTCAGCGGTAGCCATGAAAGGTCTTCCCAATAAAATAGAATGATCTTTTCAATTTTCTAGACATTGTCCCATTTCTAAGACAACAAAATCTGCTGGAATAATAAGCCCCTCTATGTCTACCAAAATATCTTCGATAATTCAAACAGATAACGAAGCGATCTATCGACGATTGTAAACATATTTTAGTTGGGCTAAGTTCACCAAGATCAAGTTGCTCAAAAATATATAATGGCATCAAATTTATACTGCTCAAGATCAAGCATACCGGTGGTCTTCTTACCGTTTCCCATAGCGATATTTATGATGAAGCTACGGATCACTTTGCTTGGGAGGTAATCATTGTTGGAGCAATGCGTACATAACCTCCGAGACAATGATTTTTCTCTATATCGAACTTCTTTTTATCCGTGAGTAATTCTTTGAAAAATTTTCCGTATCTTTGGGACACTTTTTATTACTTCTAATAGAGGAAGATTTACATTTACTTTGATGACATATCAAAAATTTTAGAAATTGCTTCTCAAGTTTTCATTTTTGTCGGCTTGGAAAAGGTATTGGGGGTTTGTATGGATTTGTAGATTTGTGGAGTGTTGGGATGGGGACTTCTTCTTTAGAATTTTCATTTGACTCCTTATCTTCGTCCTTGTTTCCTGCAATAATTGAAATATCATCATTAGAAGGGGAATCAATTTTATTGTTATAAATCTTACCAGTTCTCAGCTTGGTGATAGCTTTAGCTTGTTCGGGTTGACTTGGTAACCTCCCTTTCTGGTTATTTTGCAGTTGATTTGCTAGTTGCCCGACTTGAGTTTCGACTCGTTTCACTGATGCTTCCATTGCTTCAAATCTTCGATCCGAGTTTTGGATGAATGATTGAAGTGTTTCTTCTAATGAGGGTTTTCTGGGTTGGTTTGAGGGCGACCCTTGGAATTGGTTTGGTCTTTGGTATGGTTGTTGCAAATTTTGATGTTGAGGAGGTGGTGGTTGTTGGTGATGATTCCCACCCCAAGAGAAATTAGGGTGATTTCGCCAACCGGGATTATAGGTTTCAGAAAAAGGGTCATTGCTGGGGCGTTGGTAAAAATTATTTAAAGCATTTACCTCTTCGGGTTCGTCGGGGTTGATGTTGGGTGCATGACTATATTCACCACCGCGAAAAATACTTCTTGAGATGGCATGGTGTGGGTGGTTGAGAAATTCCTTGAGTTGTAAGTCGTTGGACTTGTTTGGTTAGCTCGGCAATTTGCGCAGTGAGATCATTTGGTGGAATTTACTTCATTAGCTCACTCTCTGCCTCGTGCACTCTTTTCTTTGGGAGGATATAGAAAGTTTTCAAATAAATCAAAGCGGCTTGCGCCGTTAGTGTTCCTATATCTCCCAGTGCATTGTCAACGATAAATTGGCAATTATGAGTTAGCCCATCATAAAAAGTTTGACTCAAACAGTGTAAAGGATAATGATGATGGGGGCATGCTAGTAAAAGAGTTTTGAAACGATCCCATGCTTCAAAAAATTGTTCACCCTCCGATTGCGTAAAAGCCGCAATTTTGGTCCTTAGATCCGCCGTTTTATGATGTGGATAAAATTTAGACATGAATTTGTTGCACACATCATCCCAAGTAGCCAATGAATTTGGTGGCAATGTCATAATCCATGTTTTTGCTCGATCTTTTAAAGTGTAAGGAAAACACCTCATTTATAATTGATCCCCGGTCAATTTTTGTAATGGAAAGGTATTGACAACCGAGTAAAAATCACGAATAAAACTTAAAGGATCCTCGTTTGGCATCCCATAAAAAGATGGGAGTTGGTTGAAATGAATGGATTTCAATTCATAATTTCGTGCTGTCTGGCCAAGTTGTATGCGTGACGTTGTTGTACCGATCACCGGTCTAGCAAAATCTTTCAAAGTTTGTTGGTCTGCAATATGTTCTTCGTTTGACTTTTCTTCTTGATCGGAAGATTCAGTGTTTTATTCCGTCAAAAATTCTCCTTCACTGCTAATATCTTCCAGGCTATCTCCAACTCGATAATCGGGATGAACGTTTTCGTTGTATGGTACCAAGGTTCTTGCAAGAGACCTACGGCCCTGCATAGACTAGAAAACAGTTCAGCGCACCTTATGTGAAAAAAAAAAAATTAAGAACAAGATGAATAAAAGATGCAAGAAATAAAGAAAGATTAAATCACAAGATATAAATAAAAGTATACAAAAATTATATTTGGCCTAAAACAATCCCCGACAACGGCGCCAAAATTTGATCGGTCAAAAACTTATCCTAAAAATAGGAGTTTTTGAGTCGCTCGCAAATATATACGAGGTAGAAGTAGTTGTGGTAAGTTCTACCAAGGTCTTTTCTCTCGAGGATTGTCCAACAGGGCTTCGTATAATATTTTGTATAGATATTGCGAGAAGTAAATACTAAAATATTCTAAAATATATTTTTGGGTTTTTAAATATTAACTAAATTAAAATGCACTATTTTTTAAACCAAAATATTTTTAATAAGACTATTTTATATAAGACTAGTTTTATACTACACTATTTATATTAAGACTATTTATATTAAGACTATTTATATTAAGACTATTTATACTAGACTATTTATACTAAACTATTTTTACTAGACTATTTTTAACTAGTGAAAATGAATAGAATTAAAATGAGTTGGGAATTTATAAAATCTAGGGGAATACGGGTTCATTAAATTAGGTTTTTTAATTAAGTATCGGAATTGATTTATACGGATATAAAATAAAAAACGAATGTTTATCGAGTAATCAACTTTTCACCTCTGTACTTTCGTAATCAAAGATGTCTTAATCACTTTTGCTTTTTTAAGATGTTGATAACAAGATTAACACTTGATAGATTGAAAAGATGTGTTTCCAATACACTTAACAATCAATCAAGGAGGTTTCACTAGTAGAAATAGGATATGATCAATCTCTATTTAAACCAATTAGTCCTTTCATTTCTCTAACTTGACTATTTTTAGGATAAACGATCGTTCATCGAGTAATCAACTTTCCACCTCATAACTTTCGTATTCAAAGGTGTCTTAACCACTTTCGCAATCTTAAGATGTTGAGAACAAGATTAACATTTGATAGATTGAAAAGATATGTTTCCAATTCACTCAACAATCAATCAAGAAGGTTTCATTAGTAAAAATAGGATATGATCAATCTCTATTTAAACCAATTAGTCCTAAAAATAGTTTAAATCAATCAAATACTCAATATATTGTAACACCCTCAAGATATTCGAGGTATATTACAGCGCCGTGAATCCCTATATGGGACCCACCAGGCTGAACAGCATCGTACTCATCGACTCACATAAACGACAACCAACACCATGTCATAAAGACGCAAAACAGAATAATCCACCCGGTTCAACCGGTCAAACATAACATCATCAATCAACACAAACATATAGGCAACAATACAATCCGGACGAACAAGAACTCTTAAGTACTCGAGTACAACTATTAGTTCAAAAGCCACAAAAGATGAAAAGACAAAAAGACATTAAGACGTCACTTATGCACAATCATCACGCATGACCATCATCCGTGTACTGGTCCAGTGCCCGCTCGTCCCGATGAACCTGACCTGAAATTCATAAAACGAATTTCCCCAAAACGGGTCCCCAGAGGGGTTAGCAATTACGCTAGTACAAGTAACCAGATGAACAACTTACATCTTACACATATAGTAAATGCATGCAATAAAGAAAACCGTTCGAAAGCACTCATTTCCGGAAATGCCAATATCAAATCACATTTGTAAAATTTCACCACAATTAACCGTCGATCCACGTCTCTGTGGACCCCTACCAAGACCCCGTCGGATCTAACCCGTAGTGGTTAAAAGCAAGCTCGTCGATCCACGTCTCTTGTGGACCCCTACCGAGACCCCGTCGGATCTAACCCGTAGTGAGCATACACACACACACCATTTCTCATACAATACTACTATGTCAAGATTGTAAGTTCATAAGGATACTTGCCTCGATTAAATAGACGACGACACGAACGGGACGGAAGAATCAAGCACGACCGTGAGGAACCGACGAGAATGAACCTAACGATTCGAATAGTACAATTACAACCACTTCTAAACGATTATGGAAATGGAATACACCCGAAAACCCGCCTACGATTCATGTATATTCGTACAAAAATAACAACGAGGGCGGACCACAACCAAACCCTCTCGATTTCGCAAAACCATGAAAATATACCATGAATCCGTAGGAAAACTAATTATATCAACAAGATTAATCATATTCATCATGAATCCACCAAAAAAACGGAACGAATCGGAAGGAAAACCCAAAACCCCCAAATTATCCAAAAGTAGGGTTCTAAGAGATTTACCGTGGATTAGGACGAAAGATTCGTGTTGATGTTGATATAATACTCCAAGAACTCAAGAAGGATGTTGGATGAGATGATTGGAGGAAGAAATCGCCAAGAGAATCGCTTCGGGATCGCCTTCGCCGCGGAGAGAGAAAGAAATGAGATTTTGTGATTATCTCGGTCAACTCCCTGGTTTATATAGCCAGGGAGTGTTAGCGCACGCTAAAACCTCAAGGTTAGCGTGCGCTAACGGGATAAGATTACAAACCTCACCGTTAGCGTCCCAGACCAGTAGCCAGGTTTTTGGTCGTTAGCGTGCGCTACCATACATGCGTAGCGTGCGCTAATAACCTCTAGGTAGCGCGCGCTATCGACCAATAGCGTGCGCTACCCGAACATCAGCCGAGTCCAGTAGCCAAATGCCCAGAACTCACCTGACCCGTTAGCGTGCGCTACCATACAAGCGTAGCGTGCGCTAACTAGCATCTGATTGAGTTCGATAAAGCGCCCGATCGGTCACACTAGCGCGCGCTACTGAACAACTTAACGTGCGCTAGTCTCCCGACATTAGCGTGCGCTAGACAAGATAGCGTGCGCTAAGCCGATAGTCCAGAGGCCTGGGAGTTGAACTGGCACCCCAGGGTTCACTCACTAGCGCGCGCTACGTAGTAAACGTAGCGTGCGCTACAAAGGAACTTCTAGCGCGCGCTATGCAGAAAAATTAGCGTGCGCTAGGTACAGAACATAAACGGTCCACTACACCAGAATACGAACGAAACATCAAACGGAACACCTCGAAACGCATCATAGCATAGAATGAATCCACGGCAACCCCGAAACGGCGGTTCCGCACAACAATTACGAGAATCAGATCAAAAGATGACGGAAAAGTTACACTGAAGGATACACGAGGGTCACTACAATCGAGAATTACACCGGAAACACAATTACAAGGGAAAGAAAAATGCGGATATTACATTCTACCCCTCTAAATATAAGTTTCGTCCCGAAACTTAAGAAACAAACAACTCGGGGTACCTAGCACGCATGCTATCCTCGGTTTCCCAAGTTGCCTCCTCGACACCGTGTCTCGACCACTGCACCTTGACCAAAGGTATGGTCTTATGCCTCAATCGTTTCTCACGATGCTCCAAAATCTTCAAAGGGCGCTCTTCGAAAGTAACATCTTCGACGACATCAATCTCACCATAATCGATTATGTGACTAGGATCCGGGACATATTTCCTCAACTGGGAAACATGGAAAGTGCTATGAACATGACTCAAGGCCGGAGGTAACGCCAAACGGTATGCCAACCTACATACTAGCTCGAGGATCTCTTAGTGGCCGATAAATCTCGGACTCAACTTCCCTTTCTTCCCGAAACGAAAAACTCCCTTCGTCGGCGACACCTTTAGCAAAAGCGTGGTCTCCCACCTCGAATTCCAAAGGTCGGACGACGGACGTCGCATACGACTTCATCGACTCAGGCGATCAACATCCGTTCCCGAATTACTTCTATCTTCCGCCTCGTCTCTAAAACGACATCCGGCTCGGTCCCGACCAAATCGGACGCCTCATTCCAACAAATAGGTGATCGACATCGCCGCCCATAAAGTGCCTCATACGGTGCCATCCGAATCGACGCGTGCCAACCGTTGTTGTGCGTGAATTCGATCAATGGCAAATGCTCCTCCAGTCTCTACTCCAATCGAGAGCACAAGCACGCAACAAATCCTCGAATGTCTGGATAGTGCGTTCCGATCCATCGTCATCCGAGGATGAAAAGAGGTACTCAAATGTAAACGGGTACCCAATGCCTTATGCACCTTTGCCCGGAAGTGCGATACAAAGCGGCCGTCACGATCCGAAACAATAGACTTGAGTACCGCGAAGTCTCACAATCGCGATAAACACACGAGCTAACTTCTCCGGGCCCCAAGTATCCTTGATGCCCGGAAAATGTGCCGACTTGGTGGGCGATCAACAATCACCCATACCATATTCATGCCCGACCTCGATCTCGGCAAACTCGTAACGAAATCCATCGATATATCTTCCCATTTCCATTCCGGAGCGGAAAGTGATCGCAATAACCCAGCCGGTCGCCGATGCTCGATCTTGACTGCAAGTCAAACATCTCGCTACAAGTATGCGACCTCATCCTTCATATCATTCCACGAAATTTCTTCTCGTGTCCTTGTACATCTTACTCGAACCAGGATGAACGGAATAAGGTGTAGCATGGGCCTCCCGTAAGATACTCTGCCTCAACTCTGAGTCGTTCGGCACACAAAGCCGACTCTGAAATCTCAAAATACCATCCTCGTGAATCACAAACCCAGGAGACTTTCCCTTAAGAACGTTCTCTCGGATTTGAGTAATCATCGGATCCCCGATTGCTTGACTTAATTTCATCGATCGAGAGGCAGCGAAATCTCTAAAGCACGAAGTTGCCCGGCGACTCCGGCAACGAGACCTCAACATCTAACTCGATCAAAGCCCTCCGAAGCTCAGACTGAGATGTAAGGATCTCAAGCGTTCGCAACGCAACTGGTTTCTGACTCAAGGCGTCGGCCACGACGTTCGCCTTGCCCGGATGATAAAGGATTTCGAGGTCATAATCTTTAATCAACTCTAACCACCTCCTCTGCCTCATATTCAACTCTCGCTGAGTAAATATGTATTTCAGACTTTTATGATCGGTAAAATCGACATGCAGAGCCGAAAGATAGTGACGCCAAATCTTGAGCGCAAAACGAGCCGCCAACTCCAAATCGTGAGTAGGGTAGTTCAACTCGAGCCTCAAGCTGTCTCGACGCATAGGCAATGGTCTTGCCGTCTTTGCATCAATACGCACCCAAGACCACGGCGAAGCATCGCTAAAAAAGGCAAAAACCACGTTGTCACAAGGCAACGCAAAGCTGAGGCTGAAGTCAAACGCTTCTTGATTCCTCAAAACTCGATCGCCTCTCGTCATTCCAGACGAACCTCTCGGATTCTGGAGCAAGCTGCGTAAGTGGCGAGCCGATTCGAAACCCTCGACGAACCTACGGTAGTAGCCAGCCAAACCCAAGAAACTACGGAGCTCCTTCACATTCCTGGGCGGTGCCCAATCCAATACGGCCTCAATCTTCTTCGGATCCACACGAACCCCCTCGGCTGAAATCACGTGACCTAAAAACATCACTTCCTTCAGCCAGAACTCACATTTCGAGAACTTTGCATAGAGTTGCTCGGTCCTTAAAATGTCTAATACTACCCGTAAATGATGGGCATGCTCTTCCTCATTCCTCGAGTAAATAAGAATATCGTCTATGAAGATGACGACACACTTGTCCAAATACTCGATAAAGACTTTGTTCATCAATTGCATGAACACCGCCGGCGCATTAGTTAACCCTAAAGGCATGACTACGAACTCATAATGTCCGTACCTCGTCCGAAAAGCTGTTTTCGGCACATCGGACTCTCTCACCCGGAGCTGATAGTACCCCGATTTCAAATCAATTTTCGAGAATACATGACTCCACAGCCCGATCGAACAAGTCATCAATTCTCGGCAAAGGATACTTGTTCTTGATGGTCACCTTGTTTAGTTCGCGATAGTCGATACACAAACGTAGTGAACCATCCTTCTTTCGCACAAATAGGACCGGTGCGCCCCAAGGCGAGGCGCTCGGTCGAACATACCCCGACTCAAGAAGCTCACTCAACTGCTTCTTCAACTCTGCCATCTCTGAAGGTTCCATGCGATACGGCGCCTTCGAAATCGGAGCCGCGCCTGGCTCTAACTCGATAGCGAACTCAACCTCACGATCTGGTGGCAATCCCGGCAACTCGTCAGGAAATACATCAGGAAACTCATTAACGACTGGAATCGACGAAAGCTCGACTCCACCATCCTCCGCCTTCAAGGCGTAGCACCAATATCCAGTACACCCCTTTCGCAGGAGTCTCATCGCTTTCAAGGCGTTAATAACGATTTGGTTTCCCCTCTTTCGCCCATGAAAAGAGTGCTCGGTGCCGTCCTCGGCTAACATAGTGATGATTCTCGTGCGGTAGTTCATGATCGCACCATGCCGCTCGAGCCAATCATCACCAAGAATCAAATCCTCACCCTCGATACTCACAACAATAAGATTAGAGGGCCAAGTCCTCTCACAAATAAATACGAGCAGTCTCGAACCTCCCGATCACCAACGATCCTATCGCCGCTAGGAAGCTTAACGATGAAGGGTTCACAAGGCGTCAAGCAGTCGAGACTCGGACGGCGCACACAATCCAAAGATATGAGCGAATGCGTAGCAGGAATCGAAAAGCACACCGACGGGATGAGAAAGAATATAAACGGTACACTGTCGCCACGGTAGCCCAGGTCATCGGTCTTCCGCATCTCATAAACCGCGGATGGGCGGAGCCGACACTGGAAGCTCCCCCTTAGAGGGCTGACCCGACCTCTCCCGACTAGCACTCGGCGGAGGCGAGAGCAAGCGATCCACGATTCACACTTGGTTCCCTAGGCGCTGGAATGGAAGCCCGGGCACCAAGAATTCTCTCCCTCTCGGCCAGACGGCTTTGTGGCGGTGGCCACTGCCCGATTACACGTCGACAAAGGGCTCAAACAAGTACGGTAGCGTGGCACATGTCGACCACAATTGAAACACTTCACATCACGGAAAGGAGCACCGGTAGTTCCACGAGGACCCCGTGAGCAGGCTGGACCACCGCCGGCGGGAAGTTAGCAGGTGGGATCTCTGCGACCCCCACTCTTGTGGCCGAAAAGTTTCCGCGGACTTGTTTCTTACTCTCGCGGGCCGCCTCACTCGCCGTCACGGACATATCATAAGCAAGGGCCTGCTCTGGTAATCTTTCAAGGTAGTGCATACGAGCCCGACATATAGTCCCGAATCGGCAACTTCATCCGTCTGAGAAATGGAAAATCTTGTCACTCTCCTCGACAACTTGGGTCTTTACATAACCTGACTCCTTATTAAAATCAGCAATAGCTTGAGCCACGGGGATATCCGCGGTTGAGCGTCATAAAAGCATGTACAGGCACATCGGCGGCCACGGGCAATATTCGATCTCCATCAACTCTTGAAACTCAGCCCACGAAGCGGCATGGTCTTTGGGCCCAACGGCCTCCCACCGGTCAGTAGCGTCCCTGTGAGAAAGTATTGAGCAATAGGGACTTTACGGTCCTCGGGACGATTAGTGGCAACGAAGACCTTAGATATCTCCTTGATCCACCCTTCCCGGCCAATCGGGTCTGAAGCTCCGAGGCGAGGAGGATGCATCTTGATAACATCTTGGAGCCAACGATCCGCTCGCCCGATTAGCGTGGGCACGATCCGGGTTCTGAACACTTTGAGCTATTGCCGCCATTTGGTTCACCATTTCTTGCATAACGGCCGCAATACCGAGATCGGCACGCTCACGAGAAGAAGCATGGCTATGTCGGTCGCCCGATCTGCCCGGCTCGAAACCGTGGACGTGGCGCCCACCGTGCCCCACGTCCCGGCGCGTCCACGACCGACCGCGACCACGACCTCTTCGGCATCCATCGGAGTTAAATAAGTAGCAAAAGCCATACGAGGGTAAGTACGAGAAAAGAACAATCACAAGTCGAGAATCAAAGGTACGATACAAGGAAATAATGAACAGAGGAAGGAAAACTTACGGACACTGGTAGTACCGGAATCATGGCAGCGTGACGATGATGTGCAAAACAAAACACCACAAGACCCAATAAACCGACAAGCCTAGGTATCCATAAACCTAGTGCTCCGATACCATTTTCTGTAACACCCTCAAGATATTCGAGGTATATTATAGCGCCGTGAATCCCTATATGGGACCCACCAGGCTGAACAGCATCGTACTCATCGACTCACATAAACGACAACCAACACCATGTCATAAAGACGCAAAACAGAATAATCCACCCGGTTCAACCGGTCAAACATAACATCATCAATCAACACAAACATATAGGCAACAATACAATCCGGACGAACAAGAACTCTTAAGTACTCGAGTACAACTATTAGTTCAAAAGCCACAAAAGATGAAAAGACAAAAAGACATTAAGACATCACTTATGCACAATCATCACGCATGACCATCATCCGTGTACTGGTCCAGTGCCCGCTCGTCCCGATGAACCTGACCTGAAATTCATAAAACGAATTTCCCCAAAACGGGTCCCCAGAGGGGGTTAGCAATTACGCTAGTACAAGTAACCAGATGAACAATTTACATCTTACACATATAGTAAATGCATGCAATAAAGAAAACCGTTCGAAAGCACTCATTTCCGGAAATGCCAATATCAAATCACATTTGTAAAATTTCACCACAATTAACCGTCGATCCACGTCTCTGTGGACCCCTACCGAGACCCCGTCGGATCTAACCCGTAGTGGTTAAAAGCAAGCTCGTCGATCCACGTCTCTTGTGGACCCCTACCGAGACCCCGTCGGATCTAACCCGTAGTGAGCATACACACACACACACACCATTTCTCATACAATACTACTATGTCAAGATTGTAAGTTCATAAGGATACTTGCCTCGATTAAATAGACGACGACACGAACGGGACGGAAGAATCAAGCACGACCGTGAGGAACCGACGAGAATGAACCTAACGATTCGAATAGTACAATCACAACCACTTCTAAACGATTATGGAAATGGAATACACCCGAAAACCCGCCTACGATTCATGTATATTCGTACAAAAATAACAATGAGGGCGGACCACAACCAAACCCTCTCAATTTCGCAAAACCATGAAAATATACCATGAATCCGTAGGAAAACTAATTATATCAACAAGATTAATCATATTCATCATGAATCCACCAACAAAACGGAACGAATCGGAAGGAAAACCCAAAACCCCCAAATTATCCAAAAGTAGGGTTCTAAGAGATTTACCGTGGATTAGGACGAAAGATTCGTGTTGATGTTGATATAATACTCCAAGAACTCAAGAAGGATGTTGGATGAGATGATTGGAGGAAGAAATCGCCAAGAGAATCGCTTCGGGATCGCCTTCACCGCGGAGAGAGGAAGAAATGAGATTTTGTGATTATCTCGGTCAACTCCCTGGTTTATATAGCCAGGGAGTGTTAGCGCACGCTAAAACCTCAAGGTTAGCGTGCGCTAACGGGATAAGATTACAAACCTCACCGTTAGCGTCCCAGACCAGTAGCCAGGTTTTTGGCCGTTAGCGTGCGCTACCATACATGCGTAGCATGCGCTAATAACCTCTAGGTAGCGCGCGCTATCGACCAATAGCGTGCGCTACCCGAACATCAGCCGAGTCCAGTAGCCAAATGCCCAGAACTCACCTGACCCGTTAGCGTGCGCTACCATACAAGCGTAGCGTGCGCTAACTAGCATCTGATTGAGTTCAGAAGTAAACTGCCCAGTACTGGACAGTCACACTAGCGCGCGCTACTGAACAACTTAACGTGCGCTAGTCTCCCGACATTAGCGTGCACTAGACAAGATAGCGTGCGCTAAGCCGATAGTCCAGAGGCCTGGGAGTTGAACTGCCACCCCAGGGTTCACTCGCTAGCGCGCGCTACGTAGTAAACGTAGCGTGCGCTACAAAGGAACTTCTAGCGCGCGCTATGCAGAAAAATTAGCGTGCGCTAGGTACAGAACATAAACGGTCCACTACACCAGAATACGAACGAAACATCAAACGGAACACCTCGAAACGCATCATAGCATAGAATGAATCCACGGCAACCCCGAAACGGCGGTTCCGCACAACAATTACGAGAATCAGATCAAAAGATGACGGAAAAGTTACACTGAAGGATACACGAGGGTCACTACAATCGAGAATTACACCGGAAACACAATTACAAGGGAAAGAAAAATGCGGATATTACATATATAACCTAATAGAAATCCCCCTTCCCCTAGGAAGAAAGATTAGCTACTCATTGGTTTATACATACTAAAATTATAATAGAAATAATTGATATATATAATATATATATATATATAGATACTTTTAATTACTAGAACTTAATGACAATAGATAAAACTTACTTGAATATGATGAATCAAAGTGCAAGAAACAAACTTCAAAATATAACTTCAAACTTGTTTAAAGGTTACAAGCTTACAAAAATTGAAAGTAAAATACTAAGTGCTTATTGATCAAGCACTTTTCAATTACAAACTAAATGAAAGAAAAACTTCAAACCAAAAATGAAATACAAACTAAAATTGAAAGTTCTAAGGAAAATATATTGCTAAAAGAAAGGAGTATTTCATAGCAAGAAGATGATTATTTCTTGGCAAGAAGGTGGGTGATTTTGCAATGGATGAAGATGTCCTTTTATAGGTGATTTTCAAGAATACAATTGATTATTTAATTCAAAATATCTATTGTAATATCATTTTTTTAATTCTTTGTTCACACTTCACCCATGTCTTTGAATTTTCAGATTTTTGACCAAAAAAATATCTTGTGGTTAAGTTCACAAGTTGGTCAAAAATGGACTAATTTTGCATGGCATCTGCTGAAAAACGGCGATGAAAAACGGCCCAGTTTGCCCTGTGTTGTGCGCCGTTTTGTGGTGACTCGGTCTCTTCCGGAATACGCGCGAGGACACGGCGCTAAATGCCGGCCGTGTGTGAAACGGCCCAAGACACGGCCCTTGTTGCGCCGTATGTGAAACGGCCTACATAACACGGTCCTCTTTGCGCCGTGTGTATGGTCGTTTTGCCTTGAAAAATTCCCGTCGTTGGATTTGATCTTGTTTTCCGTCCTTTTTGATGCTTCATGTCAGTAATCTGTAAAATAACCATTTTTAGCTCATGTTTGGACATATCTGTAAAATATGTATTTTTAATCACTAATCAGTACGATTATGCTCGGAAAAAGGAATATTTTGTTTTTAGATCAATTATGCACTAATCAAATACCCCACACTTAATCATTTGCTTGTCCTCAAGTAAACCTCAGATATGGTATGATTGAACGTACCAATAATTTTTACCACATCTCAAGGGGTAAATTAGACCAAGTTTTTATAATTTTGTCAAATCTCAAGGAAGTTTCCTTTTTAAACAAAAAGCATGAATTCATAGAACTCGCCGGATAAGTGTATCGCTCACTCTCAAGTGTATATGGGACATATTTTCGCTCAAGCTTATTTAATGAAGTGAAAATTTCCATGGGCGTGCAAATCGTCTTTTATCTCTACCACTTATGTGTGTAACGTTTTGAATCAAAAAGGACTTTAAGGTTGTAATGTCGGCTCTTTGGTTGGGGTAGGGAAATATGGATAAAGTGACTTGAAACCGAACATTAGAAAATATTCTGAATCGAGTTTTATCAACTGGTAAGCACTTTAGAAGCTATTTAATTAAGCTTTCTATCAATCCCCTTACTTATGCTTCGATTTATCTGAGCTCTTTTTCTTGCTTTTCAATCTTTGATTTTTTTTTTACTTGGGTTGTTTATTATCTGTTTTATGCGAATGTAAACGATGGGTCACATGAATACACCCGATTACTAGGATAGAAAACATACACAAGCTGCTTTTATGCATACTCATATCTAAGGTAACTGTTTTACGCGAATGTAAACATGGGTCACATGAATACACCCGGTTACTAAGTTCCCAAAAACAGCGGAGTAAATATTTTCTCCATTTTTCAACACTACCAACAATATATATCACCCAATGTCACCACACAATATCTTCATCCTTGTCAAAAATAATTTCTAACTGTTCAAGTATGGGTCAAAGGATTTATAGCGATGGAAAGCTCAGTATGTGGTTAACAATAAAATAGGCAATAAGCTCAATTGGGTTAACGAGGGAATTAGTAATTTTTGGGGTAGGCCAAAAAAAAAAAAAATTGAAAGGCTAAAAAAAAATCGCCTAAAATCACTTTCACTATTTTGCACACACTTCGTAGTTTTGAGTAAGATACCAATGCACGTTCTAGAGTTTCACAACACAAATAGCGCACTCAATCAAAGGAGATTTTTGCATGATAGCAAGTAAACAACG
This sequence comes from Orobanche coerulescens, assembly GCA_033398695.1. Lineage (NCBI taxonomy): Eukaryota > Viridiplantae > Streptophyta > Magnoliopsida > Lamiales > Orobanchaceae > Orobanche > Orobanche coerulescens. Next base: position 170,106,448 of record CM065809.1, read on the forward strand.
ACTCAAAAGCTCACAAGGTTTTAAAAATATATGTTTCATGAATTCACACAAAAATATTTTTTTTTGGAACAATTGAGTTTGACCTTTCATCGAAAAATTCAAGTTTTAACACATGGTCATTTTACCGTACCAAAATTTTTATAAACAAGTCTCCCGAGGTGAGTAGTAAGACATATTACAAATTGACTGTTGGAGGTAATTATTTTTTTTTATTAAAAATTCATATATTTCCGATATCACCCCACACTTTAGAAATAAGCATTGTCCTCAATGTATTGAAAAGATAGAAGAAAAAGGACTCCCCTGTCGTGTGGTACGGTTGATCCTCATAACAATCCCTAATAAGAACTTTGAAACAAAAGCAGAAAACCATGTTGAAATAAGTTAAATAAAAACAAAATCCATAATTTCAAGCAAAAGAAAAAAATACGCAAACAGTCTAAACAAGCCAAAAAGAAAAGAAGTCAGAAGAATAACACAAATAAAATAAAATAAAAAGTAGGACTAAGCCGATGGCCCGGGTGGTGGTGATGGTGGTCTGATGCCGAAGTGCTGCTGAATGCGTGCCATCTGCTCGTCTGTTCGGTCGAGACGATCGTTTACCTTTTTAAGCTCACTTTTGATAACCTCCTGATCGTCTCTGATACAGCCAATCGCCTTCCCATATACGACGGAGAAGGGACTGGGACTGGGGTTGACGGCTCAGATGGCGGGATTCGGTGGTCTCTCGTGTAGGGCTCTCGCCGTCACCTCCGTCAGGCGGAGAATGTGCCTCGTCGTCGCGCTGTGCGTCCTCCTCGAATTCGATACCCATTCGGCTACAAGTAGCACGCCTCAATTTGTCCCGGTTATTAATTAATGTGCGGTCGGCATTTGAGAAGTCAACATCCGCCTGCTTGAGTATCAATGTGATCAACCGGGGATAAGGGATGGAATGCTTGGGGCTTTTGTTCCTTAGGAAATCTCGCATGTGATTGTATATAATACTCCCATAATTCAATCCCTGTATAGCACTTAGCCCATGCACCATTTTATCCAAAAAGTATAAATCCCCAACTCGTACTTCATTTTTACCACTCGAACGAGGAAGAACATTTGTGCCAAGAAGATATAAAATGAGGCGATGCTGGTCGGAGAAGGATAAGGTCCCGATCTTCACTCCATCCTTTCGGGAAGGAGTGTACTGGATGTCAAACCGCGCCATCGCACTACTAGTGTTCCACACCGGTCCTTCTGGGGGATTGAAGGATTTTCTGAAATTTACTTTCTCCCCCTCGTCCGGAGTGTGGAGCGAGTGATTTATCGAGCTCTCGGTGATTACCACTGGTGTCCCTCTAACCGTGCTTCATATAGCGTAGTCATCTTTGCGTTTTGCCTCTACGTTGGCGTAGAATTCACGGACCAAATCTCCGTAGTAATGATCAGGGAGCTTCAACGCATTCTCCCAATGTAGGTGACTGAAGAATTGAGATAGGTTGAATTTTTCTTCAACCTCCTGTGCGATATCTTTCTCGACGGAAGTTTGGAATGAGCTCGCTGCTCAAACCATTCCGCATTTTCAGCACTTGTAAAGCGTATAGCATCAAAGGTCCCCGTGGTATGCTCTGGTTGAGAATTGTCGCTCTCGGTGGCAGAAGATGATGCTAAAGGGCTGACTGCCCGGCGCTTGCGAGTCCTGGTTGTCCTGCACAATTATCACAAGAAAAAATTCATTTAAGCATTTCATCGGACACCTTGTAATCGTGATTTAACAAGCTTCCAATTTCATCAATTTATGGACAAAATCTAACCCCCTGGTACATGAAAGCTTCAAAACTATACGATTTGCAATAGAACAATACTAATCTAAGCAAAACACCACGAATTTACAAACTTTCATCATGTAAAATTTTATAAACCAAAACCATCAAAATTTTGACATAATTTCATTTCAATTTATCAAAAAGTGTTTTTTACATATAATCCAACAAAAGTGTTCATTCACGTGAACAAACGTAGCCACATATCTACAAACACAATGAGAATCGAATTCGCAGCAAATATCGAAGAATTTTGAAGTAAACTTACATTGTTGCTTGATGACGAATTTCTGGAAAATTCCTAACAAATTTGATGAAAGTAGGTTGATTGTGGTGTTATGTATTGAAATAAACTAATCTAAGAAAAATAAATTAAAAAGTTGGGATTTTTAGGGGAGGAGGTCGGAGGTTAGGGTGAGAAAGAAATAAAAATGAAAGGCCGACTTTATGTTTATAACCCGTCTGCCAGAACACGGCGCTAAAACACGGTCCAGTTTTCACCGTGTTGTGCGCCGTGTCGTACAGTGATATTTTGATGGAAAATAGACACGGAGATAGAAACAGTCGAGATTATCGCCGTGTTTGTTCGCCGTGTCATACAGCGTTTTTTTTTTTTTTTTTTTATTTTTTTGATTTTTTTGATTTTTTTTGATTTTTTTGAAAATAAATAATAAGAAAAACAATAAATAAATTGGGTTCCCTCCCAATAAGGGCTCGTTTAATGTCATTAGCTTGACAACTTCCTGTTTTAGTCGTGCGACGGATCTTCGAGGGTTATGCTCTCTCCGTGAGGAATTTTCTGATTTTCAAAATAAGGCTTTACCCTGTGTCCGTTCACCTGAAATGACTCTTTGGTTTGAGGATTTATCATTCTAATTACTCCGTATGGAAATACTTCCTCAATCTCTAAGGGTCCGTCCAAATGATTTTAGCTTACTGAAATAATCGCAAAGAATTAAATAAAAGTACTTTCGTGCACTGGTTCAAGGTGCTTGAGGGTAAGTTTCGGTCATGAAGTCTCTTGGTGTCTTTGTAAATCGAGAGTTCTCGTATGCTTCGTTTCTTAACTCGTCTAGTTCGGATATTTGTAGCGATCTTTCTGTCGACTTTTTCAATTCCATTGAAACGGCCTTAATTGCCCAATAAGCTTTATGTTCGATTTCAACCGGAAGGTGACAAGTTTTTCCATAGACTAGACGGTAAGGGCTCATTCCCAATAGACTCTTGTATCTTTGTCGGTATGCCCAAAGTGCATCGACCAATTTTCAGCCCAATCTTTTGAGTTGGGCGCTTTTTCCAGATCCCTTTTATTTGTCGGTTGCTTGTTTCAGCTTGACCCGACGTTTGTGGATGGTAGGGAGTTGCAATTTTGTGATTTATGCCATTTTTGGCCATAAGCTTGTCAAATAACTTGTTGCAGAAGTGGGATCCCCCATCACTGATTATTGCCTTGGGAAATCCGAAACGGCTGATTATGTATTCCTGTACAAACTTAACAACAATATTAGCATCATTAGTCCTTGTGGGGATTGCCTCAACCCACTTGGATACATAATCGACTGCTAAAAGAATGTACTCAAAATTTCCAGATTTAGTGAATGGTCCCATAAAATCAATTCCCCATACATCAAAAATTTCTACGACCAAATTGATCGTGAGGGGCATCTCATTTCTTTTTCCGATAGTACCAGTTCGTTGACACCTATCGCACTGAACACAAAAATGATATGCGTCTTTAAATAAGGATGGCCAATACAAACCAGATTGGAGAATTTTGTTAGCGGTCTTTTGTCCGCCAAAATGTCCTCCGCAATGAAGTTCGTGGCAAAAGGTTAGTACACTTTGTTGCTCATCTTCTGGGACACATTGCCTCATGATTTCATCTTTGCATAATCAAAAAAGGCATGGTTCGTCCCAGAAGTAGTTTTTGCATGATGATAAAAACCTTTTTTTTTCTTGGTAAGAATGTTAGGTGGGAGCATTTCACAAACTAAATAATTCACAATATCTGCAAACCAAGGTACCGAAGAAATTTTAAATAGATTTTCATGTGGAAAAGAGTCCACAATTTGTTCATGTTTGTTATCTATTTCTTCTGTTATTTTTAAACGAGACAAATGGTCTGCGACCACATTTTCACTTCCTTTCCGATCCTTTATTTCCACATTAAATTCTTGAAGCATTAAAATCCACCGAATCAACCGAGGTTTCGCTTGTTGCTTTTTCAATGATGTCGTAAAGATGCATGGTCTGAATGTACAATCACTTTAGATCCTACAATATAAGATCTAAATTTATCCAGTGAGAAAACCACAGCTAATAATTCTTTCTCGGTTGTCGTATAATTAACCTGCGCATCATTTAATGTTAGACTAGCGTAATAAACCACACGGAGCATTTTATCAATTCTTTGGCCCAAAACTGCACCAACAGCTCGGTCAGATGCATCGCACATAATTTCAAAAGGTAAAGACCAATCAGGGGCAATTACGATTGGTGCCGTGGTTAGTTTCTCTTTCAAGGTTTTAAAAGCGTCTAGACAAGCGTCATCGAAAATGAAGGAAACATCTTTGGTAAGCAAAGTGCAGCGAGGTTTACTTATTTTTGAAAAATCTTTGATAAACCTTCTATAAAAACCGGCATGTCCTAAAAAGCTCCTGATTGCCTTTACATTGTTTGGTGGCGGTAATTTTTGAATGACATCAATTTTTGCTTTGTCGACTTCAATTCCATGATTTGACACCACATGGCCTAGCACAATTCCACTTTCTGTCATAAAATGACTTTTTTCCCAACTGAGAGTTAAATGGCTTTCAATACAACGTTCAAGTACTTTGGTCAATTTATTTAAGCAATCATCAAAAGATGATCCAAATACTGAAAAGTCATCCATAAATACCTCAATAGAATCGCCGATCATATCTGAGAAAATTGACAACATGCACCTTTGAAAAGTTCCCGGTGCATTGCATAATCCAAAGGGCATTCTTCGACAAGCAAAAGTTCCAAAAGGGCATGTGAATGTGGTCTTCGATTGGTCCTCGGGTGCAATCGCCACTTGATAATACCCTGAAAGGCCATCAAGAAAAGCAAGAGAATTTGTGTCTGCAAGTTTATCAAGCATTTAGTCAATAAAGGTAGAGGAAAATAATCCTTTTTGGTGGCGGCATTTAATTTTCGATAATCAATGCACATCCGCCACCCGGTTGTTACCCTCGTTGGTACTAGCTCTCCCTTATCATTTTCAATCACTGTTATGCCACTTTTCTTTGGCACCACATGTATCGGGCTTACCCATTCACTATCCGCAATCGGATAAATAATTCCCCCAGCTAGCAATTTTAAAATTTCCCTTTTTACTACCTCTAGCATATTGGGATTTAATCTTCGTTGTGCTTCTCTTCTTGGTTTTTCTCCCTCTTCTAGGATTATTTTGTGCATACATGTTGAAGGGCTAATTCCCTTAATATCACTCAAACCCCATCCTATTGCCTCTTTGCATTTTTTTAAAACTTATATTAAAAGAAATTCTTCATCTTTGCTTAATTCTGCATTAATAATTACGGGTTTTTTATTTCCCTCTTCGGAAAAACATATTTTAAATGTTCAGCAATTCTTTAAGCTCCGGTATTTCTTTTTCTTTGCTTTCCATTAACGACTCAGGACTATCTATCTTAATCCCTGTAAGAGATTTTCGCACACTTCTCCTTCAACTTAGGGTTAAGCTCGAACATTCCATTACTTGTTCTGTATAATGAGAGTTTCTCTGAATTGTCAATAATATCAACAAAAGCGCACTCCTCGTATAAATCATAACTAGGAGCAGGCGAATTAAACACAGAAAATGTCACGGTTTCATTTAACACACTCATGGTTAATTTTCCTCTTTTAACATCAATTATTGTTTCAGCGGTAGCCATGAAAGGTCTTCCCAATAAAATAGAATGATCTTTTCCATTTTCTAGACATTGTTCCATTTCTAAGACAACAAAATCTGCTGGAATAATAAGCCCCTCTATGTCTACCAAAATATCTTCGATAATTCCAACAGGATAACGAAGCGATCTATCAGCCAATTGTAAACATATTTTAGTTGGGCTAAGTTCACCAAGATCAAGTTGCTCAAAAATATATAATGGCATCAAATTTATACCTGCTCCAAGATCAAGCATACCAGTGGTCTTCTTACCGTTTCCCATAGCGATATTTATGATGAAGCTACCTGGATCACTTTGCTTGGGAGGTAATCGTTGTTGGAGCAATGCAGACACTGAGACAATGATTTTTTCTCTATATCCAAACTTCTTTTTATCCGTGAGTAATTCTTTGAAAAATTTTCCGTATGCTGGGACACTTTTTATTACTTCTAATAGAGGAAGATTTACATTTACTTTGGACAGCATATCAAAAAAATTTAGAAATTGCTTCTCAAGTTTTTCATTTTTTGTCGGCTTGGAAAAGGTATTGGGGGTTTGTATGGATTTGTAGATTTGTGGAGTGTTGGGATGGGGACTTCTTCTTTAGAATTTTCATTTGACTCCTTATCTTCGTCCTTGTTTCCTGCAATAATTGAAATATCATCATTAGAAGGGGAATCAATTTTATTGTTATAAATCTTACCAGTTCTCAGCGTGGTGATAGCTTTAGCTTGTTCGGGTTGACTTGGTAACCTCCCTTTCTGGTTATTTTGCAGTTGATTTGCTAGTTGCCCGACTTGAGTTTCGACTCGTTTCACTGATGCTTCCATTGCTTCAAATCTTCGATCCGAGTTTTGGATGAATGATTGAAGTGTTTCTTCTAATGAGGGTTTTCTGGGTTGATTTGAGGGCGACCCTTGGAATTGGTTTGGTCTTTGGTATGGTTGTTGCAAATTTTGATGTTGAGGAGGTGGTGGTTGTTGGTGATGATTCCCACCCTAAGAGAAATTAGGGTGATTTCGCCAACCGGGATTATAGGTTTCAGAAAAAGGGTCATTTCTGGGGCGTTGGTAAAAATTATTTAAAGCATTTACCTCTTCAGGGTTCGTCGGGGGGTTGATGTTGGGTGCATGACTATATTCACCACTGGCGAAAAATACTTCTTGAGATGGCATGACTGTGGGTGGTTGAGAAATTCCTTGAGTTGTAAGTCGTTGGACTTGTTTGGTTAGCTCGGCAATTTGCGCAGTGAGATCGCTGGTGGAATTTACTTCATTAGCTCCGACTCTCCTGCCTCGTGCACTCTTTTCTTTGGGAGGATATAGCAAGTTTTTAAATAAATCAAAAGCGGCTTGCGCCGTTAGTGTTCTATATCTCCCAATTTGCATTGTCAACGATAAATTGGCAATTATGAGTTAGCCCATCATAAAAAGTTTGACTCAAGCGATGTAAAGGATAATGATGATGGGGGCATGCTAGTAAAAGAGTTTTGAAACGATCCCATGCTTCAAAAATTGTTCACCCTCCGATTGCGTAAAAGCCGCAATTTTGGTCCTTAGATCCGCCGTTTTATGATGTGGATAAAATTTAGACATGAATTTGTTGCACACATCATCCCAAGTAGCCAATGAATTTGGTGGCAACGTCATAATCCATGTTTTTGCTCGATCTTTTAAAGTGTAAGGAAAACACCTCATTTTTAATTGATCCTCGGTCAATTGTTGTAATGGAAAGGTATTGACAACCGAGTAAAAATCACGAATAAAACTTAAAGGATCCTCGTTTGGCATCCCATAAAAAGATGGGAGTTGGTTGAAATGAATGGATTTCAATTCATAATTTCGTGCTGTCTGGCCAAGTTGTATGCATGACGTTGTTGTACCGATCACCGGTCTAGCAAAATCTTTCAAAGTTTGTTGGTCTGCCATATGTTCTTCGTTTGACTTTTCTTCTTGATCGGAAGATTCAGTGTTTTCTTCCGTCAAAAATTCTCCTTCACTGCTAATATCTTCCAGGCTATCTCCAACTCGATAATCGGGATGAACGTTTTCTTTGTATGGTACCAAGGTTCTTGCAAGAGACATACGGCCCTGCATAGACTAGAAAACAGTTCAGCGCACCTTATGTGAAAATAAAATTAAGAACAAGATGAATAAAAGATGCAAGAAATAAAGAAAGATTAAATCACAAGATATAAATAAAAGTATACAAAAATTATATTTGGCCTAAAAAAATCTCCGGCAACGGCGCCAATTTGATCGGTCAAAAACTTATCCTAAAAATAGGAGTTTTTGAGTCGCTCGCAAATATATACGAGGTAGAAGTAGTTGTGGTAAGTTCTACCAAGGTCTTTTCTCTCGAGGATTGTCCAACAGGGCTTCGTATAATATTTTGTATAGATATTGCGAGAAGTAAATACTAAAATATTCTAAAATATATTTTTGGGTTTTTAAATATTAACTAAATTAAAATGCACTATTTTTTAAACCAAACTATTTTTAATAAGACTATTTTATATAAGACTATTTTTATACTACACTATTTATATTAAGACTATTTATATTAAGACTATTTATACTAGACTATTTTTACTAGACTATTTTTAACTAGTGAAAATGAATAGAATTAAAATGAGTTGGGAATTTATAAAATCTAGGGGAATACGGGTTCATTAAATTAGGTTTTTTAATTAAGTATCGGAATTGATTTATACGGATATAAAAGAAAAAACGAATGTTTATCGAGTAATCAACTTTTCACCTCTGTACTTTCGTAATCAAAGATGTCTTAATCACTTTTGCTTTTTTAAGATGTTGATAACAAGATTAACACTTGATAGATTGAAAAGATGTGTTTCCAATACACTTAACAATCAATCAAGGAGGTTTCACTAGTAGAAATAGGATATGATCAATCTCTATTTAAACCAATTAGTCCTTTCATTTCTCTAACTTGACTATTTTTAGGATAAACGATCGTTCATCGAGTAATCAACTTTTCACCTCATAACTTTCGTATTCAAAGGTGTCTTAACCACTTTCGTGTAATATCCGGAATTTCTACTATTGTTGTTTGATATTATTTTATCAAAGTTATATTGTACAGCGTGGAATCTGTACAGTATGGATAAAATAAATAAAGGACTGAGATGTCAGTATCGGTATAATTGTCGTATCTGGTCGACAGTTGCATTTGAGGATATCGTGTATCAGATTATCGTACTTTCGATATAGGGTATATCGTATAAGAATGTTATTGGATCCAGTATATGTATTCAGTATGTTTGTATGTGTTTTCGGTATGTCGAGACAAAGTACTTGATTGAAATTGGCTAAGTATGAAATTATTACATACGTTAACAAGGTGAGCTAACGTCGTAAGATTGGCACGATTACGTGCGTTAAGGCTAAGGTATTACGTGCGTAACGAGGGCATCGGACAAGACCGAGTCATGGTCGGCAGTGGGACCCGGTGTCGGCAACTTTCGGCGGAGGATGTTGACAGGTGAGTCAACGTCGTGTTACGTGCGTTATACGGGACGTGTTACGACGTAACACGACCATAATATTGTAGCAAGTCAACGTACGTATTACGTACGCAACAGAATAAGTGTTATGTACGTTACGGGGCGGCTGGCCGAGTCGTGGCCGAGAGGACCTGCAGTGGCCGAGCATGGTCGGCAGTGACTCGCAGGGGTGGCCGATCACGGTCGCGATGACTCGGCGGGCGTAAGGGGGCGATAACGTCGTAAGAGGTGTCGATTCTGGCCGTAAGTGCCGTTACGTCGTGGCATTTGCCGATTCGTCGTAAGGCTGCCGAACGAAATGGACAGAAGGTTAGGCCGCGTCCGGCTACGTACGTAAGGACCCGCCAGTTACGTACGTAATGTGCCGGCAGGTCTCGGCCTATATAAGGCCTGGACCGAGTCACCCTTGTCATTTTTCATTTTTCTTCGTTCCTCTCGCGATTTCTTCAGCAAAGTTGATGGATTTGAGTAAGAACATCATGTAGCAACATGTTTTGGAAGTTGGAATCATGGATTAACATCATCTTCCACCCGGATCGAAGGTAAGAACACCTAAACACTTGGTTTTGGATATTTTTGGAGTTTCTTGATGTTTTGACCGATTTGATTCGTTTTAACTCAGATTATTGATGGAACCTTGTTGTATTCTTGAGATTATTCGTTGATCTTGAAGTTTTGTGGAACGGATTCGAGTGTTTCTTTGAATAATCGATTGAATTGGACTATGCCTTCAAAGTGTTCGATGAAATGTCTCAATGAGTAGAACTTGTTAAATTCTACACGTTTTCGTATGAATGATGGTTGAAATTGATAGTGTTGTGATTATTCTTGGTAATTATGGGAATTTTGTTAAGGGAAGATAATGAATTGATGATCAAATACCTTGATTATGTCGTTATGATTATGGAATCGTAGTAATCTCGATGTTCTTGATAGTTTGTTGTAATCCATGATGTTATGAGAAGTATATATGTTGAAGAACATGATTACATACACCTTGAATTGTGAATAAGGATTGTTTAGATGTTAGAACACATCAGATTATGCCGTTTGGGGACTTTGAATGTGATTTCGGAATAAGTTGTGGGACTCTTGGAATATGATTATCTATAATTAATCGGATTGTCCGGATTGATGATGATAATCGGTAATTGGTTTTATTACGAATATACAAGGAGGAAACTTGTAAGTATTTAAGATTGAATGTGGAATCGTAGTGTTGTCTTGAATTCGTGTTTGATTGGTTTGAGTTGTATTGTTTGGTTTTGTGTATGATCGAGGTATTGTTGAGCCGTTGAGTTTGATTGGTTGGCTATGTCGGTTATTGATTGTTATCGGATTGTATGTTAATCGATTATTTCAATAGGTTGAGATTATTGATCGGTGAGTATAACCGTATGTTGCGGTCATGTTCGAGTATGTTCGTGAATTGCTTCGGTCGGGGCCGAGGAGCGTAGATGAAGGCATTGTGGTAGTAGCGGCTTCATCATCATCGTATCGGTATCGAGGCAAGTTATTACTTGCTCGATTATAATATTTAATGAATGGTTTGATTTCATTTCGTTTATAATGCATATGGCGATGATTATTATTGTGAACTTTGGGTATTCGGATCGCATATCGTTCTTTCGATTCTGGGAGGTAAATCATAATGTATATGCTTTATCTCAGTTATTGGTATGTTCGAGTATCGAGGTTACATTATGGTAAAGACGAGGAGATGAGTATCTATAGTTCATTGTACGTTTGGATCGCCGAGCATTGAGGATAATCATCGGTGATGATTGGACATCGAGGTTGCTCCCGAAGGACTCGGGGCAAGTATTCCATATTGATTATGGTTTAGTGTTATTTATTTTGGTCTCGTACATTTTCCTTCATGTTGTTGAACATGAAGTAGTCCTAGTAAATTGTCATGTTGTCGTGCATGTTATGTTGTTCATGTTGATGAACGTGTTGATTTGCATATGTGTATGCATATTGTGTTGTTTTTGTTGTGTAAATAATCCGATGGGATTATTGTAATATCCTGAATTTCTACTACTGTTGTTTGATATTATTTTATCCGAGTTATATTGTACAGCATGGAATCTGTACAGTAGGGATAAAATAAATAAAGGACTGAGACATCTGTATTGGTATAATTGTCATACTTGGTTGACAATTACATTTAAGAAGTATATGTATTCAGTATGCCGTATGTTCGTATTCTGTATGTTGAGACGTTGGACGAGAAGAGTTGGAAATGGCTAAGTATCGCCTGACTAGCGCGCGCTAATGGTCAAGTATAGCGCACGCTATCGTTCATGGTTAGCGCACGCTAGAGGCAGAATGTAGCGCACGCTAATGCGATCGAATCGAAGGAATCTACGTGTGGACCAGGCCACTTTCGGCGCACGTTCTGGTAAGTCAACGGATGTTGTAATGTAGTGTTAGCGCACGCTAATGCATGATGGTTAGCGCACGCTAACTGTATATTGGACAAAAAGGAATCTTATCCTAGTCATAGCTGTCGGCGTGTGGACCTGTCTTCGGGAGCATACAGACAAACGAGTCAACTATGAGTAGCGCGCGCTAAGGATGGACACTTGCGTACGCTAAATAGAGGCATTTACGTACGCTATTGCATGGGCATTGCGTACGTAAATCATTTCATACAAGAAGACAGTTGCCTCTCGACTTCGATAGCGCACGCTAACAAAGGCGATTAGCGCCGCTAAGTGTGTAACGACGTTAATCAAGATGTTAGCGTACGTTAATAATGTACTGTATATATATAAGTGCGATTGGCTATTTTTCGTCATTTTCATCCATTTCTTCATGTGAGCCGATAGAGAGAGCCTTGAGAAGTATTTGAGGTCCCAAACACTGGATTAAGGTGGAGTTAATCATCCATAACAACATTTGAAGCTTGAAATCATTGGTGATTCTTGGAAATGGATTCAACCTTGGAAATCAATCTATTCTTTCAAAAAGGTAATTACTCTTCACGTTGAGATTTCGTTTTGGATTGTATATGATGTTCTTGAGCTGATGATTATCATATAAACAAGTTGATAAGTATGACTATGAGTTGGATTACCGGATTATGATGATGTTATTGTTGATATGAAGATATTGATATGAATTGGATGGTTTCGAATGTGTTGTTTATCTTCAAAGAGATATGTTGGCTAATGTCTTCCCTCAATTCGGATCTTTGATGTTGTTGTTGTTGGTTTCTTCATATGATGGTGAACATGGCATGATTATGAGTTCTTGGTGTTTAGGTTGTTGATATTAAGGAAGATGAAATATGAATATATGACTTGAATTAAGAGTCGGATGATTACCTATATGTTAAAGGATATTGGATTTCGTTGTTTGATAGATATGAACATGGTTCAGAATCACTTAGAGTTTTGATAATCGCCATATGTTGATCGGTATCCGAAATGCATGTAACTGCACATCATTAGCGCACGCTAAGCCTACTGGCTAGCGCACGCTATCGGGAACAACTTAGCGCACGCTACGGTAAGAGATTAACGTACGCTAAGTCAACAGGCAAGGTAATATATTCTGTTTCGGTTATGAATTCGTGATCGTTTAAGTTGGTTTGATCAGACTTGTGGTTAACTGAGATATTGTTGAGCTGTTGGGTTTGTGAATTGGTTTTAGCGGTTGTTGATTATTATCGAATTGTTGTTTAATCGATTATTGCAATAGGTCAAGTTTATTGATCGGTGTTTATAACCGTATGCTGCGGTCGTGTTCGAGGATGTTCGTGAATTGCTTTGGTCGGGACCGAGGAACTTGTAGATGACGACAATGGATTTGGTAACGACTTCATCATCGTTGTATCGGTATCGAGGCAAGTTATTACTTGCTCAGTTTGTAATATTTAATAAATGGTTTCAGTTTCATTCGTTTATAATTCGTATAGCAATGTTTATAATCGTAATCACAGGGATTTGGGATTATAGGTTGTATTCGAGTTTTGGGAATTTAATCATAAGGTATATGATTTACATTTATTGTTGGTATACTTGGTATCGAAGATATGTTGTGGTAGATGAAGACGTGAATTATCTACCGTCCGTGATGTTTTGTATCGGTGAATATTCAGAATAATGGTTGGTGATGGTTTAGATATCGAGATTGCTCTCGAAGGACTCGGAGCAAGTACTCTAATCATTTTTGTCATTTGTGTCGATCATGTCGTGATACATTCGTGTATCGTTGTTGTCATGCATTTGTGCATTGTTGTTGTCGTACATTGTGTACTGTTGTTTTGTGCAGTTGTGCATTATTGTCATATGTCCACCATGTTTTGGTCCGACGGGATCATCATGGGAATCTATAGCTGTGTGCGCTGGATCGTTGGATTACCATATGTATTGTTGTTGTACATATGTATATTATGGGTTGCCATAAGTATACATTGTTGTTATTGTTGTGAGCATATTGACGTTGTCATATGAGTATGCATTTGTAGGTCTTGTGTTAGGACCATGTCCGTATGTTGTGTTGATCTGATCTCGGATTAGACTGACGTGATGGTAATGGTATTTCGTATCTTGAGGTATGTTCCGTATTTCCTTGGTACTTGTCTTTGATGGACAATTGATTATCGTATTGGAATTGTCGATGTTATCCGATGGATTGAATTGGCCAGAGTTGGTATAATTTCCGTATCGCGAGTTATGATAATGTTTTGAGAACCTTGAGTATTGTTGAGATACCGTACCGATATTTCGGTATTATTTTAATGTGTGTTAAGGATACGAATCGTGGATTCTCATAAAGTTACGACGGTAAGATTACATTGGTCGTATTCTTACTTAGTATTTCCATTGATATGTAATTATTGATGAGATGTGATGGTTATCATTGTTGGATATTATGGCTGACCCCGTCGTGGGCTTTCTTTTTAGGTTCTTGGATTATCAAGCTTGTAGCGGTCGTGGAGAGATGAACTTCCCGAGGGATACTGGCAAGGGCATGTATTTGTGTTTTGAGTTTCTGATCAGTTGTTGTATTCCGCTGCTAGAGTATTTTAATTGTTTGTGTTTATCCACTGCGTGAGTATTTTTAAATGACCTTTTTGGTATCTGGTAACTTAGGTTACTTTGGCAATCATTTTCTAAATCTATTCTGTCGGTACGTGTAAGAGATAGCTTAACGTATGTTCTTAAACTGTTGAGTCTTGGCATTTCGGGCCTTGTGGTTTCAAATGAGTTTTTACGACGGTTTGATAAACGAGTTTTATAAATCTTCGAATGTTTTTAATAGATAATACCGTCGTTAGCCTCTTGGGCGTTTGTAAATGTTTGCGAAAATTTCCTTCAGCCTTGTGGGTTCCATCTCGGGGCCCACGGCGCTGTAATATTCCCGGTCGGCTCTGGGGGTGTTACAGAATATGGTATCGGAGCTTAGGTTGAGAAAACCTAGGCAGTCGGGTCGAGTTGGGTCATGCTTTTGTCGTGTCATTCGAGTTGTCGGTTGACAAGTGTTTGAGCTCTGGGTTTTTGTTATTCACTCGGGCTTGTGCGTTATGTGATTTACCAGTGTGGTACTGGGATTGTTGTAACTTTTTCAAATGGTGTTAACGTGTTTCTTCAGATAGAGCTGTGTTGTTTTCTCGAGTTGCACTGAGTTTGCAAAACGTGTGTTTTGAAAATATCTGTGTCGAGTATTTTCTTGAGTTGAGACATGTGCCAGTATCACGGGGAATCGTCGGCTTCACGATCTGTAAGTATTTGGATTTTTGAATTTTGTTGAGATTTATTGCCGTTCTAAGTTGATACGTTTTGAGATTCAGCATATATTATGCATTACAGTATGAGATGTCGGAGTGGGACAGGATTGATGATCTTGAGAAACTATGATTTTGGAAATCAGTATGTTGGTTAGATTCCGGAATGAAATTGTGTATTCGGGAGAAGGACTATGGATTGTCGAGAAGAACATGTAGTCATGTTAGTTCATTTTGTGATATATATGAACTGCTTTTGAGCATTTGAAAATGATACTTTTCAAAATGAATATTTCACGGATGTTTTACGGAAAATGATTTTGGGCCTAGACCCAATCAATTTTGAAATAGTTTTATAAACCAGGACTTGGAGTCCGAAAAGGGGTTTTCTACTTTTTAAACTTTTTGTAATGCGAACGAGATACGGGCTGAGACCCTAATATTTCAAAAGGCTTTTTCTTGTTTTCTTAAAACTCCCGAGATTTGTAAAATACTTTACCAATCATTTACCTATGTTATTTCCGCCTTTCGAGGCTTTGGTTTACTTGTTCAAATGGAACCTCTCGGGAAGTCTTTCGCTGTGTTGATTTGTTTCAATGCATTGTCATAGCATAATTGAGGTGATCCAGGATGGAAAATGATTGACGTTGCGAGTCATATGTGGAAAAGGGAGTTTTTGGTCGGAGTTTATATACTGAGATTTTGGAACTCGATCGTGTGGTTTTCCGATGGAATAGCGAACCGAATTGGTATACAGTAGTATGGATGTAGCCGAGCATTTGCATACTTTTCATTTTAAAACTTCGAAATCGTGTGGATTCGAAGGAAACTGTTATCGAGTACTTGGCACCATCGAGCCAATTTAATTTTTCGAAAATTGATTTTGTGGTCTTACCAAAATTTATGTTTTGAGTTTTGAAATTTTTGAAAGAACTTTCGAAAATTGTCTTCTTGACGAGACTATATGATTTCAAACTAGTTTTGAAAATATGATCGATATAAATACGCATTTAGTGCATAATGCATATCATGATGGAGTTATGAGTGTGACTCACAAACTGGATAAGGCATCAGTATGGTACGATGAATAAAGATTCGAACTTCAGTATGGTAGTTGGTTATCTAGGGATGATCGGTTGATTGATCGGATAAGAAGAATATGCTACATGATGTAGAATTCATGCACAGGATGTAATTTTGGAACTGTGGGTTTTGTGAAACTGAGACATTGGAGATGGTGACCCCATGCTGGTTGATTTGAATATTGAGTGGTCGTTCCCACTCCATATAGGATTGGATATGTTCGCCAGTCGGGTATGTTTATTGAGATCTACTGTACGTGATTGGTGTGTCATTTTGAGAATGTTATTCTTTCGTATATCTGTTTCCGTGGTTCTGTGTTGACCATGTTGGAGCTTACCGTGTGAAAGTATTCTCGAAGTGTGTTTTGACCTTTGGATGGTCGAATTAGAGTTTATCATGTCGATGATATTCTTGGCTAATTTGTTGATTGATCATCGTTAACGATCGTATGAGCGTTCGGACGTTATGTCGATATTTCGGGGTCTGTTGTCATTGTTTTGGATAGTTGTTTCACAGTTGTATCGTGTATTATTGATTTGTATCCGGATTGGGATTTGATTGTGCGATCAGGCAGACCAGATCTGACACGGATAGATTATTTCATCTGACGATAATATATCTGGTTGGGACTTATGAAATTTTTATCGTAAGCGTGTTGAGGCTTTTCAGTAAAGTCACTTGCTAGTATCTCAGGAGATCGTCGACCTGCGTATTTGTAAGTATGCAGTTTTGGCTATTCAGAATAATGATGATTGATCGTTGTCGTGATGGTTTCGGAATATTTTGGCTGAACGGTATGTTTGTTTATCTTATGACGGATTGCAAGTTTCGAGGACGAAACTTATTTTAAGTGGTGTAGAATGTAATATCCGGAATTTCTACTACTGTTGTTTGATATTATTTTATCCGAGTTATATTGTACAGCGTGGAATCTGTACAGTAGGGATAAAATAAATAAAGGACTGAGACATCTGTATTGGTATAATTGTCATACTTGGTTGACAATTACATTTAAGAAGTATATGTATTCAGTATGCCGTATGTTCGTATTCTGTATGTTGAGACGTTGGACGAGAAGAGTTGGAAATGGCTAAGTATCGCCTGACTAGCGCGCGCTAATGGTCAAGTATAGCGCACGCTATCGTTCATGGTTAGCGCACGCTAGAGGCAGAATGCAGCGCACGCTAATGCAGTCAGATCAGAAGGAATCTACGTGTGGACCAGGCCACTTTCGGCGCACGTTCTGGTAAGTCAACGGATGTTGTAATGTAGTGTTAGCGCACGCTAATGCATGATGGTTAGCGCACGCTAACTGTATATTGGACAAAAAGGAATCTTATCCTAGTCATAGCTGTCGGCGTGTGGACCTGTCTTCGGGAGCATACAGACAAACGAGTCAACTATGAGTAGCGCGCGCTAAGGATGGACACTTGCGTACGCTAAATAGAGGCATTTACGTACGCTATTGCATGGGCATTGCGTACGTAAATCATTTCATACAGTAAGACAGTTGCCTCTGGACTTCGATAGCGCACGCTAACAAAGACAGTTAGCGCACGCTAAGTGTGTAACGTACGTTAACTGAAGATGTTAGCGTACGTTAATAATGTACTGTATATATATAAGTGCAGTTGGCTATTTTTCGTCATTTTCATCCATTTCTTCATGTGAGCCGATAGAGAGAGCCTTGAGAAGTATTTGAGGTCCCAAACACTGGATTAAGGTGGAGTTAATCATCCATAACAACATTTGAAGCTTGAAATCATTGGTGATTCTTGGAAATGGATTCAACCTTGGAAATCAATCCATTCTTTCAAAAAGGTAATTACTCTTCACGTTGAGATTTCGTTTTGGATTGTATATGATGTTCTTGAGCTGATGATTATCATATAAACAAGTTGATAAGTATGACTATGAGTTGGATTACCGGATTATGATGATGTTATTGTTGATATGAAGATATTGATATGAATTGGATGGTTTCGAATGTGTTGTTTATCTTCAAAGAGATATGTTGGCTAATGTCTTCCCTCAATTCGGATCTTTGATGTTGTTGTTGTTGGTTTCTTCATATGATGGTGAACATGGCATGATTATGAGTTCTTGGTGTTTAGGTTGTTGATATTAAGGAAGATGAAATATGAATATATGACTTGAATTAAGAGTCGGATGATTACCTATATGTTAAAGGATATTGGATTTTGTTGTTTGATAGATATGAACATGGTTCAGAATCACTTAGAGTTTTGATAATCGCCATATGTTGATCGGTATCCAAAATGCATGTAACTGCACATCATTAGTGCACGCTAAGCCTACTGGCTAGCGCACGCTATCGGGAACAACTTAGCGCACGCTACGGTAAGAGATTAACGTACGCTAAGTCAACAGGCAAGGTAATATATTCTGTTTCGGTTATGAATTCGTGATCGTTTAAGTTGGTTTGATCAGACTTGTGGTTAACTGAGATATTGTTGAGCTGTTGGGTTTGTGAATTGGTTTTAGCGGTTGTTGATTATTATCGAATTGTTGTTTAATCGATTATTGCAATAGGTCAAGTTTATTGATCGGTGTTTATAACCGTATGCTGCGGTCGTGTTCGAGGATGTTCGTGAATTGCTTTGGTCGGGACCGAGGAACTTGTAGATGACGACAATGGATTTGGTAACGACTTCATCATCGTCGTATCGGTATCGAGGCAAGTTATTACTTGCTCAGTTTGTAATATTTAATAAATGGTTTCAGTTTCATTCGTTTATAATTCGTATAGCAATGTTTATAATCGTAATCACAGGGATTTGGGATTATAGGTTGTATTCGAGTTTTGGGAATTTAATCATAAGGTATATGATTTACATTTATTGTTGGTATACTTGGTATCGAAGATATGTTGTGGTAGATGAAGACGTGAATTATCTACCGTCCGTGATGTTTTGTATCGGTGAATATTCAGAATAATGGTTGGTGATGGTTTAGATATCGAGATTGCTCTCGAAGGACTCGGAGCAAGTACTCTAATCATTTTTGTCATTTGTGTCGATCATGTCGTGATACATTCGTGTATCGTTGTTGTCATGCATTTGTGCATTGTTGTTGTCGTACATTGTATACTGTTGTTTTGTGCAGTTGTGCATTGTTGTCATATGTCCACCATGCTTTGATCCGACGAAAATCATCATGGGAATCTATAGCTGTGTGCGCTGGATCGTTGGACAGGTAATGCCACCATGTTTTGGTCCGACGGGATCATCATGGGAATCTATAGCTGTGTGCGCTGGATCGTTGGATTACCATATGTATTGTTGTTGTGCATATGTATATTATGGGTTGCCATAAGTATACATTGTTGTTATTGTTGTGAGCATATTGACGTTGTCATATGAGTATGCATTTGTAGGTCTTGTGTTAGGACCATGTCCGTATGTTGTGTTGATCTGATCTCGGATTAGACTGACGTGATGGTAATGGTATTTCGTATCTTGAGGTATGTTCCGTATTTCCTTGGTACTTGTCTTTGATGGACAATTGATTATCGTATTGGAATTGTCGATGTTATCCGATGGATTGAATTGGCCAGAGTTGGTATAATTTCCGTATCGCGAGTTATGATAATGTTTTGAGAACCTTGAGTATTGTTGAGATACCGTACAGATATTTCGGTATTATTTTAATGTGTGTTAAGGATATGAATCGTGGATTCTCGTAAAGTTACGACGGTAAGATTACATTGGTCGTATTCTTACTTAGTATTTCCATTGATATGTAATTATTGATGAGATGTGATGGTTATCATTGTTGGATATTATGGCTGACCCCGTCGTGGGCTTTCTTTTTAGGTTCTTGGATTATCAAGCTTGTAGCGGTCGTGGAGAGATGAACTTCCCGAGGGATACTGGCAAGGGCATGTATTTGTGTTTTGAGTTTCTGATCAGTTGTTGTATTCCGCTGCTAGAGTATTTTAATTGTTTGTCTTTATCCGCTGCGTGAGTATTTTTAAATGACCTTTTTGGTATCTGGTAACTTAGGTTACTTTGGCAATCATTTTCTAAATCTATTCTGTCGGTACGTGTAAGAGATAGCTTAACGTATGTTCTTAAACTGTTGAGTCTTGGCATTTCGGGCCTTGTGGTTTCAAATGAGTTTTTACGACGGTTTGATAATTGAGTTTTATAAATCTTCGAATGTTTTTAATAGATAATACCGTCGTTAGCCTCTTGGGCGTTTGTAAATGTTTGCGAAAATTTCCTTCAGCCTTGTGGGTTCCATCTAGGGGCCCACGGCGCTGTAATATTCCCGGTCGGCGCTGGGGGTGTTACAATTATGAGGATCTATGCTGAGGGCGCTGGATCGAATGTCCACCATGTGTTGGTTCGACGGGATCATCATGGGATCTATGCTGAGGGCGCTGGATCGCTGGACAGGTTTTCCACCATGCGTTGGTCCGACGGGATCATCATGGGGATCTATGCTGAGGGCGCTGGATCGTTGGATTACCCAGTATTGTGTTATTGTTGTGCACATGTATATTGTTGGTTATCCACCTCGTGTTGATCTGTAGGATCATCTTGGGATCTATGCTGAGGGCGCTGGATCATGGGATTTCCATTGAGTATACATAGTTGTTATTGTTTTTGAGCATATTGACGTTGTCACATGAGTATGCATTTGTAGGTCTTGTGTTAGGACCTTGTCCGTATTGCATTGTTCTGATCTCGGATTAGACTGATATAATTATCGTGGCACATCATATCTCGAGGTATGTTCCATATTTTCTTTGGTCTTGTCTTTGGTGGACAATCGGTTATCGTCTTGGGATTTGATGATATTATTCGATGGATCGTATTGGTCAGAAATGGTAGATTTCCGTATCGTGAGTTGGTTATGATAGTTTGAGGATCTTGAGTATTGTTTGAGGTACAATACAGATATTATGTTCGAGTTTAATGGCTAATCGAGTACAGGATGTAAAATGTGATAATGGTTATTCTGATGAGAATTACTTGAGTAAGTAAAGTTATGGCGGCAAGATTACGTTGGTCGTATTCTTATGTTGTATTCTCATTGGTATGTAATTATTAATGTGATGTGACGATTATCATTGTTGGATATTATGGCTGACCCCGTCGTGGGATTTCTTTTTAGGTTATTGGAGTATCAAGCTTGTACCGGTCGTGAAGAGATGAGCTTCCCGGAGAATACTGGCTAGGACATGTTTTGTGCATTGAGTTTCTTGATTGGTTCTTGTATTCCGCCGCTAGAGTATCTTTATGGTTGGTCTTTTTTCGCTGCGTGAGTGTTTTGAAATGCTCTTTTGGTATCTGGTAACTGAGGTTGCTTTGGAAATCGTTTTTTAAACTTTTGAGTGTCGGCCGTTTGGCCTTGCGATTTCAAATGAGTTTTTATGACGGTTTCTGATAAATGGATTTTATAAGTCTTTGTGAATTTTTAAAGATAACACCGTCATTGGCCTCTTGGGCATTTGTAAATGTTTTGTGAAAATTCTTTTAGCCTTGTGGGTTCCATCTTGTAATATCCGCAATTTCGAATTTCGGTAATTTTCTTTTTTTCGTAGGAAGTTCGTTTTGACAACTCTATCATGACCGTTTCGTCATTCCGAGAATGATTAATTCTGAACTTTTTGTCATCCGAGTTCGTTTCGGTGTCGTTTTGTTGAGTTCCGTGTCCTTAATCGACTTTTTCACGTGGGAGTTCGACTTTGTAAAGTCACCATTAATTCTTGGAAACTCCAAAAATTCTGAATCTTTGCAACATTATAGAGAATCATGTTAGCTTTCCAATGGTTCAAACGGTGAGTCAATCGGAATCCAGACGAAGGAGTTATGGTCGAAATAGCCGAGACTGCACGGTGTGCCTTTTTGGTGTTGAAGGGGGCTGTACCGTGTGCCGCGGCACACTCAGGCTGTGCCGCGGCACTAAGCTGATTCCTGGGCGTTTTTGGTGGCCCTGGGCCGCGGCACACTTGTCCTGTGCCGCGGCACACGGGCTTTTTCTGCGTTTTTTAGCAGATTTGCGAGGAGAAAAACTTCATTTTTTCTCCTCTCTTCTTCCTCCTTCATCTTAGGCGATTTGATGGCGATTTTGGGCGATTTGAATGCTCCAAAACTTGTAGAGATCATCCTCCTCAAGTCTTGTTGAAGATTTTCGACCTCTACTTGAATCCTTCATCCAAATCAAGGTATTGTGGCTTGAACCCTACTTTTGGGTAGATTTGGGGATTTTCGCGTTTTTGTCCGATTCGTTCCGTTTTGTCGATTAATTCATGATGAATATGATTAATCTTGTTGGTATTCTTAGTTTCCCTACGGATTCATGGTATATTTCGTGATTTTTACGGAATCGAGAGGGTTTGGTTGTGGTCCGCCCTCGTTGTTGTTTATATACGAATATACATGAATCGTAGGCGGGTTTTCGGGTGTATTCCAATTCCGTATTCATTTAGAAATGGTTGTGATTGTATTCTTCGAATCGTTAGGTTCGGTTTCATTGGTTCCTAGCGTTCGTCGGTGACTTTCCTTTCCGTTCGTTGCGTCGTCAATAATTCAAGGCAAGTATTCTTGGAAACCTTTATGCTTAACGTGAAATGGTAATGTATATTGTGTGTGCTTTACTCACCTCGGGAGGGTCCGACGGGGCCTCGAGGGAATCTATGGCTTCGTCCTGGATTCATGAGTTTGATTCGCTAGCCAGCTCGGGAGGGTCCTTAGAGGCCTCGAGTGGGATTCGTGGCTTCGTCCCGGTCCTAGGTGACGTGTGGTGCTTGATTTGTTTTATGAATGTGTCCAGCTCGGGAGGGTCCTTAGAGGCCTCGAGTGGGATTCGTGGCTTCGTCCCGGTCCTAGGCAAATTAATTGTGACTGTTTGTTTCCGGAAAAGACATGTCTGGTTTTGACTTTTGAATTGATATTGGTGCATGTACTATGAAATGTGTAAGCGATTGGTTTGCCTTGAATACTTGTACTAGCGTAATTGCTAACCCCTTTGGGGACCCGTTGTCGGGGAAATTCTTGTTATGGATTTCAGGTTATGTTCAGTCAGACGGCGCCTGGATGGTACGAGGATGTCGGCCAAGGTTGTTGACATGTGCAATTGAGTCTTGTTATTTCCTACTGTCTCTTTTGATGTGGATGTTTTCCAAATTGTAAACTTATAGATTGTACTCGCGAGTACTTAGGCTTTTCCTCTCAGATTGTGATTGGTCTTTGTTGGAGTTACTGTATTTGTCGGTTGATGTTTATTATGCCGGTTGTGCCGGACGTGTTGTTTTATGTTCTTGTTGTTAATAATTGTTTCCTTGCTAACCGAGATGGTTAGTCGAGTGGTGTTTTCTTGTGTTAGCCTGGTGGGTCCCATGTAGGGGTCCACGGCGCTGTAATACACCTCGAATATCTTGGGGGTGTTACACATCTCGGGGCCCACGGCGCTGTAATATTTCCGGTTAAATCTGGGGGTGTTACAGAATATGGTATCGGAGCTTAGGTTGAGAAAACCTAGGCATTTGGGTCGAGTTGGGTCATGTTTTTGTCGCGTCATTCGAGTTGTCGATTGACGAATATTAGAGCCGTGAGTTTTTTTATTGTTCGCTCAGGCTTGTGCGTGATGTGATTTGCCAGTATCGTACTGGGCTTGTTATAACTTTTCCAAATGGCGTTAACGAGATTCTTTGGAATGAGATGTATTGTGTTCTTGAGTCCAACTGATTTGGCAAACGTGTGTTTTGAAAATATCCATGTCGAGTATTTTCTAGAGTCGAGACATGTGCCAGTATCACGGGGAATCGTCGGCTTCACGATCTGTAAGTATTTGGATTTTTGAATTTCATCGAGATTTATTGCCGTTCTAAGTTGATATGTTTTGAGATTCAGCAGATATCATCCGTTACAGTATGAGATGTCAGAGTGGGACAGGATTAATGATCTTGAGAAACTATGATTTTGGAAATCAGTATGTTGGTTAGATTTTGGAACGGAATTGTGCATTTGGGGAGAAATATTGTGCATGGTTGAGAAGAACATGTAGCATGTTAATTCATTTTGTGATATATGAAACTGCTTTTGAGCATTTGAAAACGATACTTTTCAAAATGAATGTTTTACGGATGTTTTACGGAAAATGATTTTTGGGCCGAGACCCAATAGATTTTGAAATAGTTTTGTAACTCAGGACTTGGAGTCCGAAAAGAGTTTTCTACTTTTTAAACTTCTTCTAATGTGGAACGAGATACGGGCTGAGACCCTAATGTTTCAAAAGGCTTTTTTTTTGTTTTCTAAAACTCCCGAGATTTGTAAAACACTTTACCAATCGTTTACTTATGTTATTTCCGCCTTTCGAGGCTTTGGTTTACTTGTTCAAATGGAACTTCTCGGGAAGTCTTTCGCTGTGTTTGATTTGTTGATTTGTTTCAATGTTTTGCCATATCATATTTGAGGTGATCCAGGATGGATTAAGGATTTACGTTGCGAGTAGTATGTGGAGAGGAGTTTTTATCAGAGTCTATATATTTGAGATTTTGGAACTCTATCGTGTGGTTTTCTGATGGAATATCAGTGGATATTGGTGACGAGCTGAATTGGTATACAGGAGTATGGATATGGTCAAGCATTTGCATAAATCCCATTTTATTTAATCGTGTGTATTTGAAAAGAATTTTTATCAAGAACTTGACACGAGCGAGCCGGTTCGTTCGAAAATTGATTTTGCAGTCTTACCAAAAATTTATGTTTTGAGTTCTGAAAATTTTGAAAGAATTTTCGAAAATTTGTCTTCTTGACGAGACTATATGATTTCAAACTGGTTTTGAAAATATGATTAATAACCATACGCATTTAGTGTATATTACATATCATGGTGAAGTTGTGAGTGTGACTCACGAACTGGATAATATATCAATGTGGAACGAGGAATAGGGATCCGAACTTTGGTATGGTCATTTGGTTATGCAAGGATGATCGATTGATTTATCGGATAAGAGAAATATGCCGTATGTTGTAGAATCATGCATATAATATAATTTTGGAACTTTGGATTTTGTGAAACTGGGACATACGTGCTATGTGAGTCCATGGGTACGGTAGTAGCGCAATCTTACCATAGTGATCTTTGAATGATTTCTTTGTAAGTGTAAATTTGGGGATGGTGACCCCATGCTGGTTGTTTTGGATATTGAGTGGTCGTTCCCACTCCTTGTATGAATTGGTATGTTCGTCGATTTGCGATTCGTTGTTCGTATGCCGAGGGAAATGTTCGCCAGTTGGGTATGTTTATTGAGATCTACTGTACGTGATTGATTTGTCGTTTTGAGAATGTTATTCTTTCGTATATCCATTTACGTGGTTACGTGTTGATCGTGTTGGAGTTTACCGTGTGAAGGTATTCTCGATTTTCGTTGATCGTTCGTTGGTAATATTGGAGTTTATCACGTTGATGATATTCTCGATTGTGTTTTGACCTCTGGTTGGTCATATTGGAATTTATCATGTCGATGATAAATTCGGTTGATTGTTGATCATTGTTGGTGATCATCTGAGTGTTCGAATTTTGTGTCGATGTTTCGAGATTGGTTGTCATTATTTTGGACAGTTGTTTCACAGATATATCGGATATTATTTGTCTTATCGAAATTGGAACTTGATCATGCGATCAGGCAAACAGGATTTGTCACGGATAGATTATTTCATCTGACGATGATATAATTTTGTTGAGACTCATGGAATTGTGATTGTAAACGTATTGAGGCTATACAGTGAGATCGCTTGCTAGTATCTCCGGAGATCGTCGACCTGCGTATTTGTAAGTATGCGGTTTTGGCTATTCAGAAGGATGATGATTGATCGTTGTCGTGATGGTTTTGGGATATTTTGGTTGAACCGTATGTTTGTTTGTTTTTATGACGGATTGCAAGTTTCGAGGCCGAAACTTATTTTAAGTGGTGTAGAATGTAATATCCGGAATTTCTACTATTGTTGTTTGATATTATTTTATCAAAGTTATATTATGCAGTGGAATCATGCAATATGGATAAAATAAATAAAGGACTGAGATGTCAGTATCGGTATAATTGTCGTATCTGGTCGACAGTTGCATTTGAGGATATCGTGTATCAGATTATTGTACTTTCGATATAGGGTATATCGTATAAGAATGTTATTGGATCCAGTATATGTATTCAGTATGTTTGTATGTGTTTTCGGTATGTCGAGACAGTAGTACTTGATTGAAATTGGCTAAGTATGAAATTATTACGACGTTAACAAGGTGAGCTAACGTCGTAAGATTGCACGATTACGTGCGTTAAGGCTAAGGTATTACGTGCGTACGGGCATCGGACAAGACCGAGTCATGGTCGGCGGTGGGACCGGTGTCGGCAACTTTCGGCGGAGGATGTTGACAGTGAGTCAACGTCGTGTTACGTGCGTTATACGGGGCGTGTTACGTGCGTAACACGACCATATCTTGTAGCAAGTCAACGTCGTATTACGTGCGCAACGGAATAAGTGTTACGTGCGTTACGGGGCGGTGGCGAGTCGTGGCGAGAGGACTGCGGTGGCGAGCATGGTCGGCGGTGACTCGCGAGGGTGGCGATCCACGATCGCGGATGACTCGGCGGGCGTAAGGACGGGCGATAACGTACGTAAAGGCGTGTCCGATTCTGGCCGTAAGTGCCGTTACGTGCAGCGGTGCCGATTACGTGCGTAAAGTGCCGAACGAAATGGACGAAGGTTAGGCGCGTCGGCTCGTGCGTAAGGACCCGCCCGATTACGTACGTAATGTGCCGGCGAGTCTCGGCTATATAAGGCACTGGACCGAGTCACCCTTGTCATTTTCATTTTCTTCGTTCCTCTCGCGATTTCTTGACAAAGTTGATGGATTTGAGTAAGAACATCATGTAGCAACATGTTTTGGAAGTTGGAATCATGGATTAACATCATCTTCCACCCGGATCGAAGGTAAGAACACCTAAACACTTGGTTTTGGATATTTTTGGAGTTTCTTGATGTTTTGGCCGATTTGATTCGTTTTAACTCAGATTATTGATGGAACCTTGTTGTATTCTTGAGATTATTCGTTGATCTTGAAGTTTTGTGGAACGGATTCGAGTATTTCTTTGAATAATCGATTGAATTGGACTATGCCTTCAAAGTGTTCGATGAAATGTCTCAATGAGTAGAACTTGGAAAATTCTACACGTTTTCGTATGAATGATGGTTGAAATTGATAGTGTTGTGATTATTCTTGGTAATTATGGGAATTTTGTTAAGGGAAGATAATGAATTGATGATCAAATACCTTGATTATGTCGTTATGATTATGGAATCGTAGTAATCTCGATGTTCTTGATAGTTTGTTGTAATCCATGATGTTATGAGAAGTATATATGTTGAAGAACATGATTACATACACCTTGAATTGTGAATAAGGATTGTTTAGATGTTAGAACACATCAGATTATGCCGTTTGGGGACTTTGAATGTGATTTCGGAATAAGTTGTGGAACTCTTGGAATATGATTATCTATAATTAATCGGATTGTCCGGATTGATGATGATAATCGGTAATTGGTTTTATTACGAATATACAAGGAGGAAACTTGTAAGTATTTAAGATTGAATGTGGAATCGTAGTGTTGTCTTGAATTCGTGTTTGATTGGTTTGAGTTGTATTGTTTGGTTTTGTGTATGATCGAGGTATTGTTGAGCCGTTGAGTTTGATTGGTTGGCTATGTCGGTTATTGATTGTTATCGGATTGTATGTTAATTGATTATTTCAATAGGTTGAGATTATTGATCGGTGAGTATAACCGTATGTTGCGGTCATGTTCGAGTATGTTCGTGAATTGCTTCGGTCAGGGCCGAGGAGCCCGTAGATGAAGGCATTGTGGTAGTAGCGGCTTCATCATCATCGTATCGGTATCGAGGCAAGTTATTACTTGCTCGATTATAATATTTAATGAATGGTTTTGATTTCATTTCGTTTATAATGCATATGGCGATGATTATTATTGTGAACTTTGGGTATTCGGATCGCATATCGTTCTTTCGATTCTGGGAGGTAAATCATAATGTATATGCTTTATCTCAGTTATTGGTATGTTCGAGTATCGAGGTTACATTATGGTAAAGACGAGGAGATGAGTATCTATAGTTCATTGTACGTTTGGATCGCCGAGCATTGAGGATAATCATCGGTGATGATTGGACATCGAGGTTGCTCCCGAAGGACTCGGGGCAAGTATTCCATATTGATTATGGTTTAGTGTTATTTATTTTGGTCTCGTACATTTTCCTTCATGTTGTTGAACATGAAGTAGTCCTAGTAAATTGTCATGTTGTCGTGCATGTTATGTTGTTCATGTTGATGAACGTGTTGATTTGCATATGTGTATGCATATTGTGTTGTTTTTGTTGTGTAAATAATCCGATGGGATTATGAGGATCTATGCTGAGGGCGCTGGATCGAATGTCCACCATGTGTTGGTTCGACGGGATCATCATGGGATCTATGCTGAGGGCGCTGGATCGTTGGATTACCCAGTATTGTGTTATTGTTGTGCACATGTATATTGTTGGTTATCCACCTCGTGTTGATCTGTAGGATCATCTTGGGATCTATGCTGAGGGCGCTGGATCATGGGATTTCCATTGAGTATACATAGTTGTTATTGTTTTTGAGCATATTGACGTTGTCACATGAGTATGCATTTGTAGGTCTTGTGTTAGGACCTTGTCCGTATTGCGTTGTTCTGATCTCGGATTAGACTGATATGATTATCGTGGCACATCATATCTCGAGGTATGTTCCATATTTGCTTTGGTCTTGTCTTTGGTGGACAATCGGTTATCGTCTTGGGATTTGATGATATTATTCGATGGATCGTATTGGTCAGAAATGGTAGATTTCCGTATCGTGAGTTGGTTATGATAGTTTGAGGATCTTGAGTATTGTTTGAGGTACAATACAGATATTATGTTCGAGTTTATTGGTTAATCGAGTACAGGATGTAAAATGTGATAATGGTTATTCTGATGAGAATTACTTGAGTAAGTAAAGTTATGGCGGCAAGATTACGTTGGTCGTATTCTTATGTTGTATTCTCATTGGTATGTAATTATTAATGTGATGTGACGATTATCATTGTTGGATATTATGGCTGACCCCGTCGTGGGATTTCTTTTTAGGTTATTGGAGTATCAAGCTTGTACTGGTCGTGAAGAGATGAGCTTCCCGGAGGATACTGGCTAGGACATGTTTTGTGCATTGAGTTTCTTGATTGGTTCTTGTATTCCGCTGCTAGAGTATCTTTATGGTTGGTCTTTTTCCGCTGCGTGAGTGTTTTGAAATGCTCTTTTGGTATCTGGTAACTGAGGTTACTTTGGAAATCGTTTTTTAAGCTTTTGAGTGTCGGCCGTTTGGCCTTGCGATTTCAAATGAGTTTTTATGACGGTTTCTGATAAATGGATTTTATAAGTCTTTGTGAATTTTTAAAGATAACACCGTCATTGGCCTCTTGGGCATTTGTAAATGTTTTGTGAAAATTCTTTTAGCCTTGTGGGTTCCATCTCGGGGCCCACGGCGCTGTAATATTTCCGGTTAAATCTGGGGGTGTTACATTTCGCAATCTTAAGATGTTGAGAACAAGATTAACATTTGATAGATTGAAAAGATATGTTTCCAATTCACTCAACAATCAATCAAGAAGGTTTCATTAGTAAAAATATGATATGATCAATCTCTATTTAAATCAATTAGTCCTAAAAATAGTTTAAATCAATCAAATACTCAATATATAACCTAATAGAAATCCCCCTTCCTCTAGGAAGAAAGATTAGCTACTCATTGGTTTATACATACTAAAATTATAATTGAAATAATTGATATATAATATATATATATATAGAAACTTTTAATTACTAGAACTTAATGACAATAGATAAAACTTACTTGAATATGATGAATCAAAGTGCAAGAAACAAACTTCAAAATATAACTTCAAACTTGTTTAAAGGTTACAAGCTTACAAAAATTGAAAGTAAAATACTAAGTGCTTATTGATCAAGCACTTTTCAATTACAAACTAAATGAAAGAAAAACTTCAAACCAAAAATGAAATACAAACTAAAATTGAAAGTTCTAAGGAAAATATATTGCTAAAAGAAAGGAGTATTTCATAGCAAGAAGATGATTATTTCTTGGCAAGAAGGTGGGTGATTTTGCAATGGATGAAGATGTCCTTTTATAGGTGATTTTCAAGAATACAATTGATTATTTAATTCAAAATATCTATTGTAATATCATTTTTTTAATTCTTTGTTCACACTTCACCCATGTCTTTGAATTTTCAGATTTTTGACCAAAAAAATATCTTGTGGTTAAGTTCACAAGTTGGTCAAAAATGGACTAATTTTGCATGGCATCTGCTGAAAAACGGCGATGAAAAACGGCCCAGTTTGCCCTGTGTTGTGCGCCGTTTTGTGGTGACTCGGTCTCTTCCGGAATACGCGCGAGGACACGGCGCTAAATGCCGGCCGTGTGTGAAACGGCCCAAGACAAGGCCCTTGTTGTGCCGTATGTGAAACGGCCTACATAACACGGTCCTCTTTGCGCCGTGTGTATGGTCGTTTTGCCTTGAAAAATTCCCGTCGTTGGATTTGATCTTGTTTTCCGTCCTTTTTGATGCTTCATGTCAGTAATCTGTAAAATAACCATTTTTAGCTCATGTTTGGACATATCTGTAAAATATTTATTTTTAATCACAAATCAGTACGATTATGCTCGGAAAAAGGAATATTTTGTATATGAATTTTTAGATCAATTATGCACTAATCAACAATCGGGATTACTTAATAGGATCTTTACAGAGAGAAAGGATTCAAGCTCTCTTGAGGGCTTGGTTGCCGCGGCCATCTCATTGGGATTCCCGCGGGGACCTATAGATTCTCTTTCTTGTGGCAACAGGTTGCCACCGTTAGGGGAGCCACTACACTAGAGCTTCGAAGTCTGTAGGACTCCATAATTTGCCGAAAAGGGAAGAAAGGTAAGTTGGTTATAACATGAGAGTATGCAAAAAAAGTCAAGCTATCGAAAGCGAAGAGGCAACTATGTATCATGCTATCAAATAATCAAAATAGGCTCTCTTTCAAGACCCCATTTAAATTTGAGTTTTGGACAAATAAGAGGAGCTGGACCAGCCTAGTCCTTATCTTATTTTCACTTGCTTCACCTACCTTCTTCCCATTCTTTAGTAGCCCGAGATGAGTTCTACACCCTAAGCAAAGAGTCCTTTTTTCCCATAGAAATACCCCGTTTTCTCCAACCGGCTTAGAGAAAGGGACTGAAAATCCTTTTGTCAGCGGTTCGAATCCACTTCCAAGCGGGATTTGGGTCCAAATGACACGTAGCCAGTCTAAAAAGAGTTCATGTTCATCAATCGAAAATCAAGACAATACGGGCACTACAGTGAGACGTGAAAACACCCGATCCCATTCCGACCTCGATATGTGGAATCGTCCTGCGCCATATGTACTGAGATTGTTCGGGAGGCATGGTCAAAGCCCGATAAAGAAATTCAAATTGAAAGATGTTCAGAAGCAATCTAGAAGAAGAAGAAGAAGAGACGAGCTTACGTGGCATTGTGCAAAATTTGGCGAAACGATGCGTGTTAACGGGGCTAAACTATCGACTACGAAAGCCAGAGAAAATGTAGTTAATGACATTTAGGAGGATCGCCATATCGCTGTTCAAGTGGACTTGATTCAGCATTCTCCCATATAAATCAATGTTCTACTCATAAAAGCTAACACCCTTCTACACATGTTGGTGATCATGCATTCCTTAAGGTGGGGGACCATCATAGAAGTCTAAAATATAATACATTACTCCCTTCTCTCTAATTGGACTCGAATATCTAAATTTGCTTGGATATCCCGAACCCATAAAATAATATTTACCTAATAAATCAAGAAAACGTATTAGAATAAGATATTTTTAATAAATCATTTTGTACAAATAAAAAAATATTATTATTCTAAATTATTTCCGTGCACAGTATATCATGAGGACTTTCTTAATACCTACATTTTAATTCCGTTGCGTCCTCAAAAATAGTTAGCCCCAACTTCTTTGTGCGCAACACTTCTTGCCTCTCAAAACCACATAAACTTGTGATCAAAATATTATGAGAAAATGTTCAATAATTACAAAACCTAGCCACTGAAGTTTGGCTTAATTACAAAAGAACCCAGTTATCTATAAAAATTTAACAAAACCTAGCCAGTGAGGTTTGTCCTAATTACAAAAGAACCCAACTTCTATCAAAATTACAAATTATCCTCATGGCATAATAGAAACATTGGAGGTTTTGTTTATCCTTGACAAACACCACACTCAAAATAGATGTGACTTGTGAAAAAGAAAAAACGTCAAAGTGGAATTTGTGATTCAGGATAGGTTTCACTACTACTACTAATATTATTATTATTATTATTATTATTATTTTTTAAATAATAATATTAATAATAATAAGCTTACATAAAGTTGGATGGGAGTCTAGACACAAGTTGTGCTCCCACTCCTTTCTGAATACAAAAACTTATTCTATGAAAGATAAAAACACCACTCCTAACGTTATTTGAGTGGCTGGTGGCGATAGACTTAATACATGAAAGTGTGTCCAAAGCTTCCGTTTCGAATTCTCCGAACGTAGAAAAAGCAAATGGTATGAACTTATAACCGTTATCCTCACATTTGGACACATATTTCTTTTTTTTCTTCTCCACGACGTTATGCAAAGCTACCCCAGGAGCCCATGAAGTCAACCCCCCACCAGCAAAAGGAGAGATTCCAGTCACATCCAAACACGCATCTTTACCTTGGAGCCAATTATACAACAAAAGATCGGCAGGTCGTAGCTCTTTCCCATCCTCTGAGAGGAAACCCATAGGAGCCTCCTTACGCACCATAATCCCAACCTTGGAACATATATCAACAAGAATATCACGTACGAGGTTGTGCCTAAACTTCACACCCACTTCACTAGAACAGTGAACTGCATGATCACCCCATTGGTCCATACGACGCATATTGCAACTCGGGCATAGGCTACCTTCAGAGAACATAGGTATAGCAAGCCTATAACACAACACAGAGCGAAATTGGCGATGGTTCATCCTCTGTCCCAAACCATCAATAGGGATGGTGAAAAGAAAATCATGTGCATGTGGGGCACGAATACAACTGAGAATAGCCACATGTCGTGGACTAAGTGAGTACTTAACAACAAGATCTTTCTCAATGGCACCAAAGTAGCACTTTGCCAAGGTATTCATCATATGGGGGGCAGAAGCGCAAGTGGTGACAGAAAGCAAGTCAATGTTGCAAGTAGTGTTAAAAATATCAAGGGCATGCTCAAAAGATGAACCGTGAGAGATAATACCATATTTAGTCAGTATCTTGGCCTGTAGATCGCTCGATTGCATACGGGAGGCAAGAAAAGCATACCGGATGATGTCCCCCGCTGAAATGATGCCAAGACCACCCAACTTGATTGGAAGAGTGGCTAGCCGCCACTGCCAATCAGAGAACAACTGCCACGAAGCTGTGACAATCTTCTCCAATGAGGCACGTAACGCTTGATCAAACTGAATTTGGGCCTCCAATAAATACAAAGGTGAACATGTCCTCAAAGCATAAGATAATTTCGCAACCCCAGCACAATTGCGAAGAAGAAGAAGTTCACATTGGGGATCATGGAGTTTGTGAATCGCCTCCATTAGTGAGATGGTCTTAGAGACCCTTTTTAAAGCCAATTCCCGACAAAAATCATCATCCAAACTGACTGAACCACCAAGAAGTTTGACACCATTGAGCGGGCGAGAGATATTTATAGGAAAAACACCCTCCGTCCTACTTCTAGGATCCTCCACAGGCCAGAAAAGTTCAGTCTTATCAACGTTCAAAAACAAACCACGAGCCGGACCATCCGTCCTGATTATGTCAAGCGCCTTAGTATTATAATTATTATTATTATTATTATTAATAATCTTTTCAAGATCAGACTCGAGCTCCACTAATTGACCCCGTATTTTCAACAGTAAAATGTGTAATTTCCCGGTTCCTGGTCAGTGAGCTGAGCTTGCATCGTCCAATTAAATCAATGTCATAAAGGTAGAGGAGAAACCAAGCGAGTCATGTCAGCCATGTTAGTGGCACCTGGAAGAGAAAATCTAAGCGTCATCATATCTTACTGCACGAACGAGTACACATCAGCTATCTGAGAAGCTCATTAAGATGAAACCTTCTCAAAATTCCCCGAAATCTTCATCACCAAAACCTTCAAAATTATTTAAACGAAAAAAAAAGAAAAACGAACAACTCATAATTTGATTGATGAAGGGGCATCAAGAGAAACTGGGGACGATATATCAAGTGACCAAGCAAGATATGACGAGTTTATATGAAAGAGATGCAGCCCTAAAGTGAATATTGATTAATATAGAGAAAAAAAATTAAAACTTTAATGAACTTTCATTGATTCACTTTTGTTGGTGAATCATTTTTTTAAGGACGGTTCGACTAGAAAAAAGGGAAAAACAGTAAATTAAAAGAATAAAAAAAAATCAATCAAACGACCAAATGTTCCACGACAACCCACTCAAACAAACATGTCAATGCTTCAATAATATCTCCACCCTAACTTCAATTTACCCCGTGTCAGAAATCAATATTAGTATTTTAAGTCTTCAAATACAGATAAAGTCACAAACCAAATCAACACGCACACACACCATTGAAAGTCACAACCAGATGGAAAGAACTAAGAAAGGCAAAGTGGAGAAAAAACTATAATTGAACTCAACCATTTACCAAAATAAAGGCAAAGGACAAATTAACACATACAGTCACAAACACATACACACAAAAAATCATTAAAAGCCAAACATCTCAACCATTTATCAAAGTAAATGGCCACATTTTCCTTGACAACCCCATTTAAATGGCCACATTTACCAAAATAGGCTCTCTTTCAAGAGGCAACTATGTATCATGCTATCAAATAATCAAAATAGGCTCTCTTTCAAGACCCCATTTAAATTTGAGTTTTGGACAAATAAGAGGAGCTGGACCAGCCTAGTCCTTATCTTATTTTCACTTGCTTCACCTACCTTCTTCCCATTCTTTAGTAGCCCGAGATGAGTTCTACACCCTAAGCAAAGAGTCCTTTTTTCCCATAGAAATACCCCGTTTTCTCCAACCGGCTTAGAGAAAGGGACTGAAAATCCTTTTGTCAGCGGTTCGAATCCACTTCCAAGCGGGATTTGGGTCCAAATGACACGTAGCCAGTCTAAAAAGAGTTCATGTTCATCAATCGAAAATCAAGACAATACGGGCACTACAGTGAGACGTGAAAACACCCGATCCCATTCCGACCTCGATATGTGGAATCGTCCTGCGCCATATGTACTGAGATTGTTCGGGAGGCATGGTCAAAGCCCGATAAAGAAATTCAAATTGAAAGATGTTCAGAAGCAATCTAGAAGAAGAAGAAGAAGAAGAGATGAGCTTACGTGGCATTTTGCAAAATTTGGCGAAACGATGCGTGTTAACGGGGCTAAACTATCGACTACGAAAGCCAGAGAAAATGTAGTTAATGACATTTAGGAGGATCGCCATATCGCTGTTCAAGTGGACTTGATTCAGCATTCTCCCATATAAATCAATGTTCTACTCATAAAAGCACCCTTCTACACATGTTGGTGATCATGCATTCCTTAAGGTGGGGGACAATCATAGAAGTCTAAAATATAATACATTACTCCCTTCTCTCTAATTGGACTCGAATATCTAAATTTGCTTGGATATCCCGAACCCATAAAATAATATTTACCTAATAAATCAAGAAAACGTATTAGAATAAGATATTTTTAATAAATCATTTTGTACAAATAAAAAATATTATTATTCTAAATTATTTCCGTGCACAGTATATCATGAGGACTTTCTTAATACCTACATTTTAATTCCGTTGCGTCCTCAAAAATAGTTAGCCCCAACTTCTTTGTGCGCAACACTTCTTGCCTCTCAAAACCACATAAACTTGTGATCAAAATATTATGAGAAAATGTTCAATAATTACAAAACCTAGCCACTGAAGTTTGGCTTAATTACAAAAGAACCCAGTTATCTATAAAAATTTAACAAAACCTAGCCAGTGAGGTTTGTCCTAATTACAAAAGAACCCAACTTCTATCAAAATTACAAATTATCCTCATGGCATAATAGAAACATTGGAGGTTTTGTTTATCCTTGACAAGCACCACACTCAAAATAGATGTGACTTGTGAAAAAGAAAAAACGTCAAAGTGGAATTTGTGATTCAGGATAGGTTTCACTACTACTACTAATATTATTATTATTATTAATAATAATAATAATAATCTTTTCAAGATTAGACTCGAGCTCCACTATCTTTTGTAATTGACCCCGTATTTTCAACAGTAAAATGTGTAATTTCCCGGTTCCTGGTCAGTGAGCTGAGCTTGCATCGTCCAATTAAATCAATGTCATAAAGGTAGAGGAGAAACCAAGCGAGTCATGTCAGCCATGTTAGTGGCACCTGGAAGAGAAAATCTAAGCGTCATCATATCTTACTGCACGAACGAGTACACATCAGCTATCTGAGAAGCTCATTAAGATGAAACCTTCTCAAAATTCCCCGAAATCTTCATCACCAAAACCTTCAAAATTATTTAAACGAAAAAAAAAGAAAAACGAACAACTCATAATTTGATTGATGAAGGGGCATCAAGAGAAACTGGGGACGATATATCAAGTGACCAAGCAAGATATGACGAGTTTATATGAAAGAGATGCAGCCCTAAAGTGAATATTGATTAATATAGAGAAAAAAAATTAAAACTTTAATGAACTTTCATTGATTCACTTTTGTTGGTGAATCATTTTTTTAAGGACGGTTCGACTAGAAAAAAGGGAAAAACAGTAAATTAAAAGAATAAAAAAAAATCAATCAAACGACCAAATGTTCCACGACAACCCACTCAAACAAACATGTCAATGCTTCAATAATATCTCCACCCTAACTTCAATTTGCCCCCGTGTCGAGAAATCAATATTAGTATTTTAAGTCTTCAAATACAGATAAAGTCACAAACCAAATCAACACGCACACACACCATTGAAAGTCACAACCAGATGGAAAGAACTAAGAAAGGCAAAGTGGAGAAAAAACTATAATTGAACTCAACCATTTACCAAAATAAAGGCAAAGGACAAATTAACACATACAGTCACAAACACATACACACAAAAAATCATTAAAAGCCAAACATCTCAACCATTTATCAAAGTAAATGGCCACATTTTCCTTGACAACCCCATTTAAATGGCCACATTTACCAAACATCTCAATCTATTCGTTCCTACTATTTCTTCAGACTAAAGACATTCAAAAACCATATAAGTGGTTAACTTCTATCTCCAATGTTGTAATGTACACAACAATAGTTCGCCGAAAAAGCTCATAATTTCTCAATAATCTTATGACACTACTTTTCAAATTCGAATGTTAATTAAAGAAACTATGTTTGAGGTTTGAGGAGGTTAGAAAAAAAAAAACTAAAAGGTTGTAAGATTACAGAAAAAAACCATCAAAATTCGATACCATATTACATTTACTACATTGAACTTCTTTTTTCTTTTTTTTTTTTTTTTTTTTTTTGCAAAGCTTCTGGTCTATCAAAACCACATAGACTTGAGACACGTTGCAGTTCAGGCCTGTGGTCTATCAAAATATTATAAGAAGATGCTTAATAATAAAAAGAAGGCAAAATTATCAATTAGGAGTATGAACTTTTCCAAATTTGGTAACAAACTTTTTTTTATCATTTATGGTATGAACTTGTTTCCGTCCAACTAAGTTAGGGTATCCATGAAATCCGTGAGTTAAATGTAACAGACTTGCTGACTTGTCCGTTAAATGACACGTGTCATCTTCTGATTGGTCCACACAATAATAAGAAAATAATAAAAATATTAAAAGTCTAAAAATTATAAAAAAATAAAAAATCTTGAATTTTTAAAAAAAAAACTTTATTTTTTTTAAAAAAATCTGGAATATTAATATTAAAAAGTGGATGTTTTTATTTAAAGTTCGAAAATAAAAAATAAAAAATAAAATCTGGATCTGATTTATAAACTATCTTTTAAAAAAAAACTGTAATATTATTTTCCATAAATAAATAAAAACTGAATTATTATTTTTTTTTAAAAAAATATTCTAGTTTTTGTTTTCCTAAATTTTTTTACTTTTCATAAAAAACTATTTTATTTTTAAAAAATCTAAAAAAACTAATTAAAGAATAATAAAAACATCCGATTTCTATATTTTCTTATTTCTATTTTCGAACTTTAAATAAAAATATCTGATTTTTAATATTAATATTCCAGATTTTTTTTTTGAAAAAATAAAGTTCGGATTTTTTTAAGAAATTTCCAGATTTTTTATTTTTTATATTTTTTAAATTTTTATATATTTTTTATTTTTTTATTATTATGTGGACCAATCAGAAGGTGAAACGTGTCACTTAACGGACAAGTCAGCAAGTCTGTTAGATTAACTGATGGAGTTTCAAGGATACCCTAACTTGGTTAGACGGAGATAAGTTCATACCCCTAAATGATACAAAAAAAAAGTTTGTTACTATAAGTGCAAAACTTGAGAAGTTCATACCCCTAATTGGTAATTTTGCCTAAAAAAAGAACTAGCCACGGAGGTTAATCCTAATTACATAAGAACCCAGTAGTCTATCAAAATTACAAATTATCATTATGGTATACGAGAAAAACAGTTGAATCCAGGATTGAATCTGTTTTTATTTATCTGTTTGTAGACACTCTGATGTTCGTAGGACGATAATCAATCACCTACCAAATAATATGTACATACTTACTTCATCCAGCGAAAGAATAAACAACACAAAATCAGGAACAGATAGATAAGAATAATCAGTAATTCAAGATTTATTACAACCATAGACGGAACAAATTGAAGAAAATTTACTATTCAATTGAAGAAAACGGAATAAGCAACAATCGATCTTTAAACCCTAAAAATGAAAGGAAACAAAAACAAACCTGAATCGGATCTCTGAAACACCTCTCAATCCCTTCGATGAATCTCAAAGCCAAAAAAAAAAGAGAGAGGAAGAACGAAAACCTAAAAAAAATTTGGACCATTTCTCGATTTATGCGTGTCATCCTTGCGCAGGGGCCATGCTAATCTTCTCTGTATCGTTCCAATTTTATCGGATGTCCCCGAAGGGACGAGCTACATCGAGAAGGCAGAATACTATAAGGGCACGACTTCGTCCGTGTTTCCACGATGTGGGATACATTTAAGTTGTTCTCGAGCTGAAGTGTCAATGTCACCGGGCCGTTGTTGCAATTGGGCCGATATAAGTTTCTGGGCATTGATTTTGTAATGACAAAGTTTCTTCTTTTCTTTTTTCTTTAAATTAAAATATTTAGTAGCAAGTATTTTAATAAGCATAAAAACAATCAATTTTCAAAAATAGAAATCTGACAAACGTTCAGTGCATCAATTTTTCTTCTTAAGAATCTATATCACTATTTGACTAATTTTGATTGTCGATATTACCTATATTCACTGTAAATATGTGTTAATAACACATTAAATTTTTTTACTTTATTCTTGTTAAAAGATTATATATTCTCAATAATTAAGAAAGAAACAATAAAAAACGTCACGTATCTTGGAAATGATTTTGATATGTCGAAGAATGATCGGTTATGGCGTTCTTTTGAAGCTCCACCTGGTTTATTGTTATGTGAAAACGTTGTTCGGTATACGTTCAATTATTTTATCATCGAACGTGTGTTTTACGATATAGAGGTATATTTTTCTTCCTTAAAATGTATATTCGTACACTATAATGAGATAACAATGAATACGGGATTGTTAAAGTCCAATTTGGTCCTTATATGTAGAGGACGAAAAAAGGTATACTTTATTCGTTCTTCTATATTTGCAACATTTGAACTTTCACTCTTGTCAATGCACAGCTCTGGATATTAGTATTTTTTATTCTTCATTATTAAAAATTATAAAAACTTGGTATCTCAATCGAATATATATAGAGAGGAATTTAACAAGATTCCACATGGTTATATTTTTCCTTACGTGTAAACAAAAGATGATCAAAAGAAATAATGTGAATAGTGTAAAGTCAAATATTGTATTTATAATAGAATATTTGAGCATGATATAAGAGACGAGGCAAGACTTATAGTGGTTAGAAAGTTGGGTAATCCTTCCACATCCATTCTACTTACACATGAGGAAATTCAGTAGGCATATAGTAAGTATCCAACAATTATATATCTAATAATATGCGAGTTCACACCTTCCACACAGGTTGGTATACAACTATAGACTCACTCTCATAGTATTCTCTGCATCTTCTGTCTCGTATCTCGGCTTTCTGGGAGATAGTTGAAACCAACCTAACTGGTGACACAAATCAGGATGACTTAATAGGGTCTTTCCACAGAGCAAGAATTGAAGCGCTCTTGAGGGCTTGGTTGTCGTCGCCATCTCATTGGGATTCCCGCAGGGACCTGTAGATTCTCTTGTTTGTGGCAGCATGGTGCAACCGTTAGGAGAGCCACTCCACTGGAGCTTCAAAGTCTGGAGGACTCCATGCTTTGGAGTAAAGGGAAGAAAGGTAAGTTGGGCATAACATGAGAGTATGCAAAAAATGTCAGGCTATCGAAAGCGAAGAGACAACTATCATGCTATCAAATAATCAAAATAAGTTCTGTTTCGAGACCCTATTTAAATTTGAGCTTTGGACAAATAAGAGCAGCTGGACCAGCCTAGTCCTTATCTTATTTTTCACTTGCTTCACCTACATTTGTCCTATTCTTTAGTAGCTCGAGATGAGTTCTACACCTTAAGGAGACGAAGAAAACCCTTATAGAGATCCATCTAAAATGTTCTTAAAACAGTCTACTCATGCAAAAAGTCATTTTTCCCATAGAAATGCCCCTCTTTCTCCAACCGCCTTAGAGAAAGGGACTGAAAATCCTTGTGTCAGTGGTTCGAATCCACTTCCAAGCGGGCTTTGGGCCAAATGACACGTAGCCAGTCAAAAAAGAGTTCTTGTTCATCAATCGAAAATCAAGACAATACAGGCACTACAGTGAGACGTGAAAACACCCGATCCCATTCCGACCTCGATATGTGGAATCGTCTTGCGCCATATGTACTGAGATTGTTGAGGAGACATGGTCAAAGCCCGATAAAGAAATTCAAATTGAAAGATGTTCAGAACCCGTCTAGAAGAAGAAGAAAAAGAAGAAGAAGAAGAAGAAGAAGAAGAAGAAGAAGAAGAAGAAGAAGAAGAAGAAGAAGAAGAGACGAGCTTACATGGCATTTTGCAAAATCTAGCGAAACGATGCGTGTTGACGGGGCTAAGCTATCGACTAAGAGAGCCAGAGAAAATGTAGTAAATGACATTTAGGAGGATCGCCATATCGCTGTTCAGCTGGACTTGATTCAGCATTCTCCCATATAAATCAATGTTCAACTCATAAAACTAACACCCGTCTACACAGGTTGGTGATCATGCATTCCTTAAGGTGGGGGACCATCATAGAAGTCTAACATATAATACATTATTTCTTTCTAAATTTGGAATATCTTAATTTGCTTGGATATCCGAACCCATAAAATAATATTTACCTAATAAATCAAGAAAACATATCATAATAAGATATTGTTAATAAATCATTTTGTACAAATAAAAAAAATATTATTTTTCTAAATAATTTCCGTGCACAGTATATCATGAGCACTTTCTTAATATCTATATTTTAATTCTGTTGCGTCCTCAAAAATAGTTAGCCCCAACTTCTTTGTGTGCAACACTTCTTGCCTCTCAAAACCACATAAGCCTGTGATCAAAATATTATGAGAAATTGTTTAATAATTACAAAACCTAGGCCTGAAGTTTGGCCTAATTACAAAAGAGCCCAGTTATCTATAAAAATTTTACAAAACCTAGCCACTGAGGTTTGGCCTGATTACAAAAGAACCCAGTTATCTATCAAAATTACAAATTATCCTCATGGCATAATAGAAACACTCGAGATTTTATTTTTCCTTGACAAACACCACACTCAAAATAGATGTGTCTTGTGAAAAAGAAACAAACGTCAAAGTGGAATTTGCAATTCAGGATAGGTTTTACTACTACTGTTAATAATAATAATAATCTTTCTTTTGTAATTGACCCTGTATTTTCAATAGTAAAATGTGTAATTTCCCTGTTCCTGGTCAGTGAGCTCAGATTGCATCGTCCAATTAAATCAATGTGATAACTGACATATTAGTGGCACCTGGAAGAGAAAATCTAAGCGCCAGCATCTTCCTGCACGAACAAGTACACAACGTCTATCTGAGAATCTCATTAAGATGAAACCTTCTCAAATTCCCCGAAATCTTCATCACCAAAACCTTCAAAAATATTTAAACGAAAAAGAAAAAAACGAACAACTCATAATTTGATTGATGAAGGGGCATCAAGAGAAACTGGGGACGATATATCAAGTGACCAAGCAAGATATGACAAGAGTTTATATGAAAGAAATGCAGCCCCTAGAATGAATATTGATTAATACACAGAAAAAAAATTAAAAACTTAAATGAACTTTCATGGATTCACTTTTATTGGTGATTCATTTTTTTTAATGGAACAGATCTCTGAAACACCTCTCGATCCCTTCGATGAATAACAAAGTAAAAAAACCGGAAAATTTCAAAGAGAAAAGAACCAAAAAAAAAAAATTTAAACCATTTCTCAATTTATGAGTGGTGTAGGAATCATGTTGATCTTCTCTATCTCGTTCCAATTTTATCAGATGTTCCCAAAGGGACAAGCTACCATGAGAAGGCAGAATACTATAAGGGGGGAGGGAGTGGGGCTCGGGTAGTGAATCGGCTAGAAATACCCGATCGGCAACACCGCCCCGTGGGGCTCGGGTAGTGCAAATCGGCTAGAAATTCGGCTTCCAAGCCCGATCGGTGTGTGTGTTTTTTTCTTTTTTTTTCTTTTTGAAAAAAACGACCGTTAAATAAAAAAAAAAAATTCAAGAACCCA
The DNA here is from genome assembly GCA_033398695.1 of Orobanche coerulescens. Classification (NCBI taxonomy): domain Eukaryota; kingdom Viridiplantae; phylum Streptophyta; class Magnoliopsida; order Lamiales; family Orobanchaceae; genus Orobanche; species Orobanche coerulescens. The sequence continues at coordinate 170,149,719 of CM065809.1, forward strand.
ACGGCTTCCAAGCCCAACGGCTATCTTGCATTAAAAAAAAAATCCCTTTAAAACCAAATAACATACACTCATTATTTTCAAATAAAACACACACTAATCTCTCAAAAAAAAATACTAAAATGTCTTCCGATTCTTCCGAATTCGAATGCATTATTCCGTCTTCGTCCGACGAGATATCCACGGGTAGCTCGTTGCAACTTATGCTTCAAGCGGCTCAGTACCTTGAAGACAAGGCAAGCTCTAGCCGAACTAGCGTAAATCGTCTACGGGAAATAGGTCTTCAAACGTTAGAGAATGATTGGTTCGTTGAAACACCAAAGTACAACGAAGAGTACTTTAAAAAAAATTCGAATGGAGAAAAGCATGTTTTTGCAAATAGTGGGCGACATTGAAGCGAGATACCCATATTTTCAAGAAGGCTACGACGCGCGTTCGAAAAAAAGTTTCACGGCGAAACAAAAAATCACTTCGGCCGTTAGGCAACTCGCAACCGGCAATCCCCCCGATGAGTATGATGAATATTTATGCATGGCTGCAAGAACGTCACGTGAAAGTCTTGATTATTTTTGTGAGGCCATCATTGAGTTGTACGGTCGAGAGTACCTACGTAGGCCGACAGCACACGACCTTGCTCGCATTTTGCAGGCCCATGAGGCGAAGCATCACATCCCTGGAATGCTTGGTAGCATCGACTGTACACACGTCAAATGGAAAAATTGTCCTAGACAATTGAGAGGGCAATATACGAGAGGTGACTATGGTGTTCCCACTATTATGCTTGAAGTCACCGCGTCACAAGATATGTGGATTTGGCATGCTTTTTTTGGTCCACCAGGGTCAAACAACGATATCAAGGTATTGAATCAGTCTGACTTGTATCTTACAGATCGAAATGGAACGGCGATGAACAGTTCATTCAACGTGAATGGACGCTTTTACAAACGCGACTACTATTTGACAGATGGAATCTATCCTAAGTTGTCCACATTTGTTAAAGCATACCCGTATCCAACCGACCCAAAGGAAAAGAGATTTAAGAAGTTACAAGAGGGGGCGAGAAAGGATGTCGAGCGAGCTTTTGGTGCTCTCAAAGGAAAATGGAAAATTCTCGATCGGCCTCTCCGAGCTATGACCAAAGCGAAGATTGCCAATCAGGTTCATGCGTGTGTTATTTTACACAATATGGTTATAAAACGTGAAGGGAGGGCAATCTCACCGATTCATATAATGGATGAGCCGGTCCAGCCAGTGATCGACGACAGTGTGATAGCGGAGTTACTAGACGAAGTTCTCCATGACCGACTTCGATATGATCTCACGGAGCACGTAGCACGTCAATACTTGCCGCATCTCGATGATTAGTGGGTTTTTTATTTTAATCTAGTTATTTTTAAGTATTATGTTATGTTTCTTTTTTTTAAGTATTATGTAATGTTTTTTTTTTAATGAAATGTTATGTTTTTATTTTAAATATTGTATGTGATTTTATGTATGAAAAAAAAAATCGGGTATTAGGTGACCACTCCCTCCACTTAGGGTAGTGTTAGGGTAAAATTGGGTAGTTTTGAGTTGGAGGGTTTTTATTGGATAGAGGTGATGTGGCACCTAGGGTACTAGGTGACCACTCCCTCCTCGCTAAGGGCACAATATTCGATTTTTTGGCACGATGTGGAGTTGGGAGCTTTGTCGCAACTGGGCTGATAAAGTTTTTTGGGCGTTTTTTTATTTTTTGATACCGAGGTTTCAAACTTACACTTGACTAGTATTCGAGATAACAGTCCATGCCTCACATTACTGCTACCAGTTAAATCGCGAGATGTGTATCTGGCTCACAGGTTCTTAAATATCATCAACTACCGCTCACAAGGAGTAGTCCCCAAGTGATTGTTCCATGCTGAACCCTCTCAAATCCAACTGCAGGATCCCACCGAGATCTGACCTCCCACACTGCCGCTTGAAGCCCTTAATATTTAATTGTTCCACCCGCGTACTCCGGAAGGCTACAGTCTCTTCTTTAATTATAGATTAAAGAGTCATAAACCTTTGAAAATTCTTGTTCTCAGAGGGACTCGAACCCAGATTTCCCATTTGAAGTGGAAGACTCGTGACCAGTGAACCAAGACGTTTCTTTTATTATCGCAAGACTTTAATAAATAATAATTTTGTATGACAAAGTTACTCATATTGTTTTTCGTTTATTCTAAACTAAAGCATAGAAGCATTTGAAGCCGCTTTATAATTGCAAAACATAATCTTTAAATCAAAAATTTTTAGTAGCAACTTTTTAATAGCATAATTAAACAATCATTTTTTTCGGAAATAAAATCCAATCAAACATTGATTGAATGCATTAATGGCAAATATTTACATATACTCATCTTAAAAATATTTCTTCTTATAATTAATAGATTAACTAGTGCATCAACTGTCGATCTTCGACGGGACATAAATTTTCCGTTTAGTTAAAAATCAAATATAAAATAAATCCACAATAAATTAAATATAATGGAGGCATGATATAATATTAATAATTTTATATATCACACACAAATTTTCAAAAATTCAAGAACACTACAAATAGATATTTGTTGATTTTTTAAACACACATTACTCGTCTAATTATGTGTCTGGCCAATTGTAAATTATATGATTTATCATTATAAGATTTTATAAAATTTCATGATATCCCTATTTCTATTCGATATTATTAATTATAAGATTATATGGACATATAAATTAATGTTATATATGGTTCTCCCGTGCAACATCTTCTTACCGTTTTCCTATTCTTATGATTATCCTGTATAACAACTTCTTACGATTCTCCCCTATAGATTATTCTTATGGTTCTTTTATGTAATTTTTTGTGGTTGTCTAGTGTGGTATATTCTTGTCATTTTTCCCTTTAGTGTCTTCCTAGGGTTATAATTTGTAACATTTTCTTACGGTTCTTCGGTGTAGCATTTTCTCACCGTTCTCCCGTGTTTGAACAGTCTTATGGGTCTCCCGTGCAACATATTCTTATCGCCCTCCCATTTAGCACTTCTTATGGTTCTCTCATCTAGCATTTTCTTGCGGTCCTCCAGTCTAGCCTATTTTTATGATTCTCGCATACAATATATTCTTATTGTTGTCCATGTAGCATCTCACGTTATAATATTTTTGTGTAACATCTTTTTATCTTCTATGATGGTAAATTAGTGTTATGGATTATAAAGTGTACAATTTATCTAAATGAGCATAATATTTTCAAATATATATAATAACTGTAATATTTGTTAGATTTCACTAAAACTATCAATATTTTGATATATAAATTACTGTTATGTATAGATATACATGATCATTTTTACTGTTCTTCCGTGAAATATCTTTTACCATTTTCTCTTGAGTGTCTTCCTATGGTTATCCCATGTAAAACCTTCTTTTTGTTATCCCATATAGCCTTTTCTTAGATTCGCCTATCTTCTTACGGTTCTCTCGTATATCATCTTCTAGTTATCTCATGTATCATCTTATTATCTTTCACATGTTCAGTATCTTCTTACAATTCTTTCATATGGTATCCTCTTATAATTCTCCCATGTAATATTTTCTTATTGTTCTCTCATATTTGGACATTCTTATGATGTTCACATGCAACATCTTCTTATTATTCTACTATTTAACATCTTGTTATGGTACTCCCGTATATCAGCTTCATTTGATTCTTTTTGTGTAGCCTATTTTTTTTTATTTTCTCATGTAGTATATTCTTATCATTCTCTCATGTAGTATCTTCCTATGATTCCCTCATGTATATCTTCTGGTTGTTATCCTGTGTAATCTCTTATATGATTCTCTTATTTGACATCTTTTTATATTTAATGATGGTAAATTAGGATATCATTTACAAAGTATTATTTTCTTATCGAGAAATGATACATCAACATCTCAACCATCAACACTTCGTCAACCCCCTGTTTTGCAGGGGTTGTATTGTGCGCTTTAAAAATATTTTATTATTACACTAATAAGATATTATTGAAAGTTGTATTACCTGTAAAGCACACGGTACACCCCTACAAATTAAGTGTTGGTGGGTGTGGACGTGAGACGTTGATGTATCATTCCTCTTTTCTTATCATTATACTTTTTGTAAAATATTTGAATAATTATACCTCAACTACGTATTGTTATATATATTTTAATTTAGAAAAGCATGCATTACTGTAGAAGAGTAGTCAATGGAAATTCACCAACACAATTTTCAAGAATTTTGGTAAGTAACTGAGATATTAAAATAAATTTGTTAACAACCGCGCATATAGGATATTTAAAATTAAACCATCTTTCGTAATAAACGAAAAGTAAATGACGAAGATATAAAAGGATTAATGAAATTAAATTAAGTTATAATAGGAAACAAAAATAATTTTATAAATATACATAGATACAAAAAGAATATATTCACTACATGATTTAATATGTGAATTTGATTTGCCTCGATATGTGTATTTGGATGGAGATGACACGTTCATATTTAGCTTGATATGTGAATTCGAGTTGGCTGATATTTGATTTGATTTGGCTAGATATGTGTATTTAATTTTGGCTTGATATCTATTTTTTGTTGGAAATGTGTTAGACACACACACACATGGTGGTTCTAGTGAGAATGGAATTTAAATTAAAAATAAGAATAATTTTGATCTAAAAATCTTGATTAAAATAGACGATCAAAATCATTATCACGAAGAATTATGTACAAAATGCTTTGTTTTAATGCATATTTAATATATTAGCATTTTGATGCATGAAATATAGATATTTTATGCATACATTACTCTGAATGGCACAAAAATCAATATTTAGTTTTACTTTTATTTTATTGCTAAGAAAAATGTTCTCACTCATCATGTGTATACACAATATATATATATATATATATATATAATATATATATATATATGCAAGTACCATGCTATATTTGGACGAGTTTGGAACCATTTATGACGGTACCGTCCATGGTACACCTCCACGTAGTGCATTCCCTGCCGGATGCACTACATGGGGTCTTTCCATGGACGGAACCATTTATGACGGTGAGCATGGTTCTGACTTTTTTAATCCAAGAAAACGACTTAGTGGGAGGAATTAACCTGGTTCCCTCAGTTTGAAATTGCCAATGCAGGTCTAATTTTCTACTCTTCTCCTTTTCAAAAAAGATAATCCTTCTAATATCAATATTATCAATAGTATTTATACAATTTGTAGCAACTCCGATACGAACACAGGCCATGAAATAAATATAGAGAAACATACACATCTATTGTCAATTTGTCGACGTTGAGGAAGTGAAGTCATTTGGTGGGTTTATCTTCCTCCAGAAACAAATGAATTATAGATCTGATAACTTCATTATCCACCACAGTAGAGTTCTGCAAAGCCAGAAACAGAACAAGTTGAACAGGTGAAAACTGTCGATCAAAGAGCATTTTCTTGTTCAAGTATATTTTCAGAACTTGATGGGATGATGCAGATATCAAAATGGTTTGATTGCATTACTTAGATGCAACTAAATGCAGATATAATCATTAGGGATGCATATGAGACGAACCGAACCTAGCTGAGCTTTGAGTGTTCATGTCCGTCTTTGTATCTTAAAGGTTGTAAGTGTTCGTTTATCTAATAGTCAAAACAAGTTCGGACACTAACGAACTGTTCCACAAATACTTCCGTTTCTTGTTGATACACAAATAATTGGACAAAATCACAAAAAGTCGAAATATCTGCTCCCCCAACACTCAAACTCAGGATAATGAGCTTTATATTAAGTCTTAATATAAAAGATGTTGAGAATATAATATATCTATTTTCATAATGATCAATAACAAATATAATCGGTTAAATATATAACTAATCTATAATAACCAACCAATAAATATTGAACATTCAACAAACATCAATGAACATGTTTGTGAACTGTTCACAAACATAAACGAACAAATTTTCTTGTTTGCACATAAGCGAACGCTAACCGAGCTCGAACATTCCGCGGAACATAATGTTCGCTTACAACCCTAGCTACAATAACAGTGGAAAGCTAGTCTTATAGTAGAAAATGCATGATATTCAAGAGTCGAAAGTGTTGGTATACCATACTCCAAGTTGGCGATTGGCTTAACCCCAATTACAAATGCCCAGAACTCCTAATCAAGCCCAAAAAAGGATATTGATCTTGGTTTAGGAAAAGTTGACAACAATAGAGGACATCTAGGTTTAGAAAAGTTGTCAGAAATAAGAAAACTAGACGGGGATTGGAAAAAAGGTGTCAAAGACATGAGAAATTTAAGTCGGGGAAAGTTGACAAATAAATCCATTAAAAAAAGTTGCCAAACAAGATTTTACAATGGGGAAGTTCTAAAGTAGCCACATAGTACCATGCCTGCATGTATTTCACCACTGGATTTATGATGAAATCATTTGCTACGGATCCAATGGCGAATATACATGGAGGTAGAGTACCCACATAGAGTACCCATGTGGGTACCTTAGAATTTCCCTTTACAATATTACCCAAGAATAGTTATTTCGTCTAATCGGGAACAGTAGCTTACACTCCTTAGTTGCCAGGCTATAATGTGGTGACGTGTGACTGCGAATGACAAGCAGATTGGCCATGGAAACAGGCTAAATAATACAAAATTTTAAAACAGAAAGATGATTTTGAAATGATCTTTGACAGGGAATAAGGTTTCGTATTGTGAGGTCAAAATGAAACCTTTAACCTTGGTAGCCGATCTTCACAAGGGGTGGAAGTCATCATATCAGTGTGACCGTTTGTAGAAAACACAGGTCTCCGCAAGTCACAAGAGGACGCGTGATGAATAATGCCAATTCAGTCGAGTTAAATGGAACCGTTAACTGAGATTATAATCTCATGGCCCAGAATTCGTGCGAGAAGAAGTATTGGAGACCAAAAAAGAGATGAGTGATTCGACTATGCAAATACACCATTTTATTATATTCCAAACCATAGTTTCGTGAGCCTCATGCTAATAACTACTTCACAAATAGTTATGACATTGAAATGAAATTAACTTGTCAATAAAAATGTTGTAAAGTGGGTAACTGAAAAATAAATAATGTTTTCTTTGTGGGAGGGGGCACGTGTACATTTTTTTATAGTTTCAGAGTTGAAGATTTACATGCATTAGGTCGAGGAAAAAGTGGTCCATTCATAAATCTTTTTGTCCTTTTCCTGTCATTCATTTTCATTCCCTCTGTAGGGAGGGTGGGAGGTGGGTTGTTACTGAGTCACTGACCAACGGGTGGGTGGGTGGGTGGTGGTGGTGGGGGAGGGGGCAGGTTGTTATTGCAATTAACCCCACGAACTTTTGCCTACTTTTTTTCTCTGTGATCTGATGTCGTGAGAGAAGCTACAAACACATAAATTTATATCTTTGATATTATATATAAGAGGAAGTTGTTTAAGCAAAAAAAAGAAAAAAAGAGAGAGAGAGAGAGAGAGAGAGAGAGAGAGAGAGAGGGAGGGGGAGGGAGGGAGGTACCACTCATTTTTTTGGGGGTATGGAGGGAGGGAGGGAGGGAGGGAGGAAATAAAAATAAAAAAAGGCAAGGTCCATCATGCTGCCACTAGAACCAATAATAGCAACCAAACATATGACCACGAATGTCTATTAAAGTATAAAGCTCATGCATGCCAAAATGAGATAAATGTGCAGGAAGTACAAATAAACAGTAAACTTGTGAATTCCTTATGAGAAGATGCATCCATGCTAAATAGCAACATCCTTATTAGTTAAACCAAAATATGGTACCTGTGGCTTGCTAATTAGCTCCTTTAGAATAGAATGAAGAGTAAAACGGAGTTCTTTGAAAAGCACTGCAGTTTGTGCTGGTGCTGCCATTTTCAGCCACTTATCTACAACGACTAATCCAGCCTGCAAAATCAAGAAAAATAAATTATTTCCAAACCCGACCATTATGCTTTTGATGGAGCACTAAAATCATCATCAACTGCACCTTAATCCCAACCATGTTGGAGTCGGTGACATGAAGGTTGTCCAAAATTAGTTAACACTATAAGTCATGCAAAAAAACAAAGTGACAAATTTTTACGCCGGATGCCCTTAACGTCGTAACTTTTACACAGAGGAGAAATGAGATGAAATTCCAAAACCATCAACATCACAGGTTTTTTCTAGTTACATGGAAATTTTCATGAGAGGGTGATTAGTCGAGATAATTGCTATAGTCATGTCACATTACATGATTGATATTGTAAAATCAACACATACATCATAGAACATGACTCTATGGAGCACAAAGATAAAGAATTTTTTTTGATGATGCTAAAAATCATAAATTCATTAAGAAGGAAAAGATACCTGATGCTGAACATTTATTGAACCACCGAACAACAAAATAGAGTAGGGGGAAACAATAGTTGTGTCTCGCAGGAATACTTTAGTTGTCTCAACCTGAAATCATCACGAACAAGAATACCAACAATTAATGGCACCAACACCATTAATGGCATAAGAAAGGAAATAATAGGAACAAGAATACCACAACAACAAAAGGCAAACATAAGTGCGGAAATAGGAGAAAAGAGAATAAGACACCAAGAAGTTAAAAAACATATGGTAAACTCTGCATGCCGATCCACTTGTATGTGTCAGCCTAAAGCCTATCCAACAACTTCAAACCTATCATCATCAACATCAACTTCACTTTAATCCCAATTATGTTGGAGTCAGTGGCATGAAGATTAGAGTGCCAATTAATTGTCCAAAATTAGTTAACTATAATTCATGCAACAAATAAAGTGGCAAGGTTTTACGCCGGATGCCCTTCCTGTCGCAACCTTCATACGGAGGAGAAATGAGATGAAATTTTTAAAACCATCAATATCATCATCAACAGCACCTTAATCCCAACTATGTTGGGGTCGGTGGCATGAAGATTATAGTGTCGTTTAATTGTCTAAAATTGGTTAACACCATAACTCATGCAAATAACAAAGTGGCAAAGTTTTACGCCGGATGCCCTTCCTGTCGCAACCTTCATATGAAGGAGAAATAGAACGAAATTCCAAAACCGTCAACATCATAGGTTTTTCCATTTATATGGAAAATATCATGAGACGGCGATGAGTTTGAGATAATTGCTATTGTCATGTCACAATACGTGATTGATATTGTAAAATCAACACATACATCATGGAACATGACTCAATTTTAAAACCATCAATATCATAGGTTTTTTCCCAAGGAAAATATCATGAGACGATGATTAGTCGAGATAATTGCTATAGTCATGTCACATTATAGATGATTGATATTGTAAAATCAACACGTACATGTAAAATTATGAAAAATCAACACGTACATTGATATTATCATATTACATGATTGATATTGTAACTTCAAACCTAAAATGATGAGAAGTTTTTAACGAACCAATTGGATGGATAAGGTGCTTATTCTTGAATTCCTATAAAAAGATCATTACATGTAAAAGATTTATGCACCTTAGCTTCGTCATAGAGTCCAAGTCACTCCAGAACCACGAAACCCCAGTCCCCAACAATGCTAATGGCATTTCTGATTGTTATCATGTTCAGATAAATCTTTAAAGCTTTACTTTGAAATTATGCCAACTCTTACAGGAAGAAGGGGGGAAACACTAAAATATCAATTAATCAGTGATTCAACTTAGGCATAAAAATATTTGGACCAAATAGTGCATTATCAAAAGGAGCTTTTACCGTGATGGATACAAGTCGGTTTTTATTTTTTCTTCTTTGGTTAGTTTTTAGGTGGGGAGTTGGCACTCATCAATGAACTTAAAATAAAAGGCCAGACATGCATATTAAGCGATATTCACAAGTGGTTGTACCTTTTCAAGAAAGACGATAAATGGATACTTAAAAGTTTTCTGGCTGCTGTTAATAGAAGAAGAATGTATGTGAACTTCTCTTTTTCCATCATACCACACAGGACGGATTCCACTACTGCCTCCTTCAATGGCGGCAACGTTAGGATACAAACCCGCACATAGTATTGCCTGCATATGTACCGTTGAGAATAAATACAAAGGGAAAACAACCTTCCAAGATAATCAAGGAAGCTGACATTAGGATATATCCAAAGATCTCATCATCTGGTTCTTCACCTGCTATTAACTGATGAATGATGGACCACGAATACACAGCTTTACATTTGCATTAAACCCATAATATCTACCAGTTAATCCCAAATTCACCAGAAAAATGGACCAAGTTTTCTGGTAGATAAAATATATAACTGCTTCCTCAACAAATTATTAATTACTCAATTTTTCAGTTCTCTCTTCTTACAGTAGTATATAGTTTCTACAAGTGCTGTACAGTTGAAGCACATTATGTTTAAGATTCCACCTAGTTACGTGGATGATGCTTTATCACGCATATATTATCAGAGCACTTAAGTTCCAATATAAAGAAATTGTTGTCCGGTTGGCAAATAAAGGCAAAACCATAAATGGGTAATAGAGTCACACAAGGTTCAATTGTTTGCACGACTTCAAAAGAAGAAACAAAATTTAAAGAATAATACGACAAGCACAACGCGCATCAATACACCATGTCCAAACAGATTGAATGAGATGCTAAAACTGCATTGGACAATGTCTTTTTACCTTCACTACTACTGAATGATTGGAGTACCGATTGAATGGTTGTGAAAGATCTGAAAGCCAATTATCAAGCTTTTCTTTCTTTTTCCAGCCAAACTGATCAAAATTTCTACGTTAGAGCAGGATAAAATCTAACACAACCAAAAACTATCCAGGTTAATGCAAGTGTAATAGGAAAGGCATAAAATACAGATAACAAAGAAGCATGTGGGTGAGGACAATTTGCTAAGAAGTCTCGACAGTTTAGCTAAACAAAAAACATAAAGAATAAAAATAAATGAAAAATGTATCTCACTCACTTACAAATCTACAATTCATAACATCGACTAGCTATTATTATATCTCAAAGTCAACTAGTACCTGCTTCTCATTAATTATGTTCCTACTGTCATTACCATTCCACTCCCAAAGAAAATTCACTCAGTTCTTAACAAGTTCTTTAGAACTCTGTTGTACAAAACTAAGTGTAGTAACAAGCAAATGGGTCCACCCTTTGGTAGAATAAGTTCACTTCCTAACGAAATTTTTGGTACCTTTTGGTAGATTAAAAAGAGCGGTAACCACTGAAAAGGGTCATCTTTTATTAAAGAGTTCTGCAAACCACTACCAGAACACTGATTTTGTTCCTATTTACCAATGTGTGATGTGTCAAGCTAGAGACCAAGGAACCTAAGGTTGTTTTGCCTTTCCAGAGCATTTTTGCTAGCACTAGTTAACAGCATTCTTTCGTTTCTGTCTGTTTTATAACATAAGGGTGTCAGAGAGCAGGACAACTCTACCAAAAAGAAAGTTATCATTACTTTAATACTTCTTACTATGGATTTTCCGAATGATTGTACAAAACCATTAACACTCATCTACTTGACAACTCAAATCACATAAAGCATCTTGATAAATCATCAGACAGAAAAGAGTATCTGTAATTCAGAAAGGAAATGCATCCACCGCTAAAAAGATTTATATTATGAAAGATTGTAAAACTAGAATAGATATACCTTTGGAACATTTATCAGCCCAATGTCAGCAATCAACGTACCAAATTGTATTCTCATGTCCCTAGCATAAACACACATGTATAATCAATCAAAACAACTGTATAGGTAATATTGTTTTTTATTCTTAATAATATGATGCATTTTTATTCAGGAAAACAAGAAGTACGTTGTGCAATTATAAATTGGCAAGCAAATTGAATGTCACAATCACAATAAATAAACTGAAGTTTAAATGACTGACTTATTTGTATGATCCATGGTTGTATCTAGTGCAATCAACCCACAACAGAGCAGACATCGTACCTTATCATGTACATAACAGAGCTACTTAAGAAATGGGAACTGCAAAAATTTTGGGCTGCTTTAACTCCATGCTGCAAAAACAGAATTATTTGTTACCTTCAGAGAGTGACACTGGAATTACTAGTTAGCTATCTCTGAAGTAGTGCAGACACATACTGCAGTTCAATCAAGTTTAATGTAGAGTAATACAACCAAATAATGAGTGGTAAATAAATATTCATTTTCACATAATTCAGTTCCCGTAACCACCTATATTAATGAAATGTAAAAAAACGCATACATTTATTCTAAAATTTTGAGTTTTATTACCTTTCTGCGTGTTTGTTCATAGTTTTAAGTCAAAAAAGTGTAGGTAGATAAAATTTGTAAATGAAGAATATCTAGCTCCTTTCAGCATTCTATTTATAGAAATAAGATCCCTCAGAATACCAACATCTACTGGCACAGCAAAACTTCAGGAAAGGCCTAAGTACTTCCGAAGAGGAGGATGCGCAACAGCCACTACTTCATGCAAACCTTAGGGAAGGTAATAACTATTGCTACATATTTTCAGTGTTTAGTCTAATAAATGGCTGCATAATATATATCTCCTTCGTTGCATGCTCAATTACACACATACGCAAGCACAATCAACAAAGTAGGATAGATAAAAAAATAATATGAAGAGCTTTCACATTTCTCATGAACAAGAGCATGCAGTTAGCAGTACAACTTCAGCGCAACAATCAAAGTCATGAGAGCAAAATGAGTTTTCACTTCATCTGAAATGTGCAAAGCACATGCAACAGCACCGATGATATCATTTAACGATACATAATTTACGTCCCATATAGTACTATACCAGCAACAAGGTTGCAGCACATGATATCTCAATTCCTTTATCATAAATGCATAGATAAAAACAAACTAAAGCAGCAGTTTGGGGTTGATCAAACAACAGATGAATTGACTATGAGGCAGCCTACCACGCTTAAGATTTTATCCCATTTTTGATAAGCAATCATCATTACTAGATGATCAGACTGTCGGCTATCCTCAGGTGCAATGGTTGTATCAACAGTGTGATCAGCCAACAGAGCTAATTTTGCTCGTTCAACATTTTCCCTCTGCAAAGTGTATAATGCATATATGACATTGTCATTTCTATCAATGAAGTAAAGAGAAAAGCAATAGAAGTCTAACGTAAGCACCTCATCTTTTGGATACACAAACGGCGACTTGTAGCTCAAAAATGCTGAAATAGTAAGAATTGGAGACAAGCAACCAAATATTCCACCATATAACATCATCTGCACTTGAACAAAATGATAATAAGAATTGATAAAAACTGGCAAACAATAGCTCATTAACCCCAACTGAAGCCCAAAATTCTCAAGTAAGAACACCGAAGATGACTTCATACGAAATTGCTACATAAAAAAAATTCCACCTTGGAAAACCACCTTGAACGAATATTCCACCAAAACGAAACAGGAAAAAAATGTGCTACAGAAGGTCACTATCTCATATAAGCCTCCATATAATTTATTAGCAAACATTTTCGCATGTGAACATAGGAATTGTCACATATCTATTCACTGACCCATAGACTACAATCAAAATCTTTTATCTTCAACTTTCCACCAGATCTTTTCAATACATAAATTCCTAATTCCCTGTGCTTTGCATCAATATATGCAGCAAATTAACAGAACATGTCTCAGTATGGCAAGATGAGCCGTCAACTTGAAATCTTGAAAACTTTCATAGTGCTGAAAGCATGGTTATCACGTCGGCGAGTAGTCGCCGACTAGTCGACAAATCGCCCCAGGAAATAACTTGGGGAACGACTTTCTGAGTTTGACATTGCCGGGTTAAAACCGATCTCGACTCGGCACCAGCATAGTTCAGATTCCAGATCCGTTCGTAACTTCCGATCCGTTCAGCATCATCTTCCTCGTCTTCCGTCGGGCATTCTTCTCCTTCTCCGCGGGCTTCTCCCTCCGATATGTATAAGTGTATTGTTTATATATTATATTTATATATGTATATCTGTATATCATATGGTGAGCTGTGGTCATCAGGTCGGTTAAAGGATATATATATATATATATATATATATATATATATATATCGTATTACATATATGTATATGTATGTATGTAATTTTCAATTTAGTACACTGTTAATATAAATATTTTATTTTTAAAAATTTATTATTATGATGATCTATTTATGGATATAATTATTATTATATTATTTATTATTTAGTGATTAGAATCTATTATGGAATATGGATCTTTGTTGAATTTGAACTTATTATCATGTTTGTTTTGTTGAATTTGAACTTATATTATTATGTTTAATCATGTCATATATTAATCTAGTAAATACATGTATACGAAAGACCTGTCGACTAGTCACGACTAGTCGGGGCGACTTGTCAACTAGTCTTCACGAAGGTACTCGCTCGACTTGACTCGACTTGGCGTCGTGATAACCATGGCTGAAAGGGTGATTATATGAAGCATACCTTTCCAATCAGCACATCAACTGGGAGTTTAGCCAGATGATAACCAAGAGGGGTCAACTCTTCATTTCCTTCAATGGCACCAACCTATGCATGTGTTTCAATCAAAACATTGTCAGCTAAAACCAGCATGCCTTTGTATAACAAATCATAGGTTTTTTACAGACTACACAGAAAAAGAAAAAGAAACGGAAGGGAAAAATTAACACTAGAGTATAAAACATTTGCAAGCTTTTAAACATCAAAGCTATTAGTTTAACTTCGACTATCATATTTTAGAACTATGCAAAAGATTCTTTAGGAGTACAAAAGTTCTGGTTCAATTATGTGAACTCACATTAATTGGTATTAGAATGGATTAGTACTGCCAAAAGAAGCTACAAGCAAACTGTTAAGAATGGAAATATAATGAGAAAACCAAGAAAATAAAGTAAAAGAGTTGTGTAGTCTGGCCACCAGGCCAACTTCCATCTAGAACTGCCAGAAAAGACAAGAATATTTTCATTTCTCTTGGTTTGGAAATTACGTCACTGAAAAAGACAAGTGATACAATCGCAAGGTTTATACTGTGAGGTCAAAAAAAATAACTCATATTAAATCAGAGGAATTAATCTCATGAATGGTGAACTTGAAAACTATCTAATCATTAGGCACAGTGATCCTTATGACAAATATCTTAAGCTACTATGTGGCTTCAGACTAGTACTAAGCAAAGGGAAATATTGCTAAGGGTGGGTTCAAAGAATATTTGTCTTAGATTAGATAGTCGTGAATTCATTATGGCTGAAAGAATTGAAGTTAAAAAGGTATTAGGATCAGCACAATTTGTCTAAGCATCTGAAAAGTCAGCTGAAATAAAACTGCAACTCTGATAATGGTAACACAAAAAGAAAAAAGCAGAAATTGAAAGAAGGCTGCATGATGGGAGAATTCCGAGTATGTATCCAAGTCCACAACACACCAGTAAGTTGTACCATGCCGTACTGTCTGCTCGATTAACACCCCCCCCCCCCCCAAACAACAACAACAACATCTAAGCCTTAGTCCCAAAATGATTTGGGGTCGGCTAACATGAATCAAACTTTGAAACCGTCAATAATCGTTACATAAATAACATAAAAGGAAAAAAGAGGGAAAAAAGTAGAGAAAAAAGCAAATAAAAAAAGAGAATGAATGTTACTAAAAAAAAGAAAAAAAAATGAAAAATCCTGAAAAATAAATTAAAAGATAACATGGAATAAAAGAAAATAGGAATAAAAATACAGATTAAAAAAAAAAAAAGGAATCAGATTCCATCCACCATCCGTATTCTTTCCCGCCACATTTGCCTCTCCATCGCCATACTTTCTCCAATTCCAAGAAACCGCATATCATTTTCAATCATCTTTATCCAAGTTTTCTTGGGTCTTCCTCTACCTTTCACAACATTACTTGTTCCCCAACTTTCTAGCCTCCTCACTGGGGCATCAACAGGTCTTCTTCTCACATGACCAAACCATCGTAATCGATTCTCCATCATCTTGTCTTCTATAGACGCAACTCTTACCTTCTCTCTAATCACCTCATTTCTGAGCCGATCCTTTTTTGTATGACCACACATCCATCGTAGCATACGCATCTCTGCCACATTCATCTTTTGAGCGTGACACTGTTTTACTGACCCAACACTCGGTGCCATATAACAACAAGCAGCCTAATTGCCGTGCGGTAAAATTTACCCTTTAATCTATGAGGCATGTCAGGATCACATAAAACCCCTGTGGCACTCTTCCACTTCAACCACCCTGCCTTTATTCTGTGAGCCACATCGCCATCTAGCTCTCCATCCTTTTAGATAATAGATCCAAGATACCGAAAGAAAGTGGATCCATGAACAACTTTCCCATCAAATGTGATCATCCCCGCCTCTCTATCACTGTTTTCGCTAAACCTACACTCCATATATTCAGTCTTACTTCTGCTCAGCCTAAAGCCTCGAGCTTCCAAAGTATCCCTCCAAAGTTCCATTTCACAGCACTCCAACCTTCGTTTCCTCAATCAACACAATATCATCTGCGAACATCATACACCACGGAACGTCATTTTGAATTTCTCTTGTCAATTCGTCCATGACTATGGCAAAGAGAAAAGGACTAAGAGCAGATCCTTGATGCACCCCAATCGTAATAGGGAATTCTTATGTCCTCACAACATTAGTACGTACACTTGTACTAGCTCCCTCATACATGTCCTTTATAATGTCAATATATTTCCGCGATATACCCTTCTTTGCTAAGGCCCAACAAAAAAAAGAAAATTATTGAAGCTATCCAAGACTTGGTAAGAGTTGCAATCTCTTTTTTGTGGACGAGGACATATTAGAATAACAGATTCATAAACAGTATTTACTGTATTAAACTGCATCCATATTTATTTATTTGCAATAATCAAAAGCAGAAGGTTAAAAGGGGTTCACATTTTTGAAAGGTTAATGCTAGTTTTATCTTGTTGGTGACTTATCTATTTTGATGATGACGAACATATTGCTGAAAATCAAGTTTAACTATACTGGATATGTCCTCAAATCAAGGTTTAAATTTCATGACAGAAAGGCTGTTGAAATCTACAAGATCTCCTGATTCTTCTCATCTACAACTACGGTTGTGATATATTTTCATTTTCAACAGATTTTTTTTGCTAGAGAATTAGTAGTAATGATATTTTTTAGAAGTAGAGAATGAATTTTGAAAGTGTGATTGGATGTTGGATAGAACTGTAATGACAAAAAATGGTTTGATATAAAAATAGTAGAATAATGATTGGTAGCTACAATTATGTGAATGGTGGGTGGATAGTAAAATTTACGGAAAAATCTGGAATAACGATTGGTCATAATTTATTTATTCTTTCAATGGGTAAAAGTGATTGGTGGGAGAAAAAAGTGAAAGTGAGTCAACAGTGCATTTTCTGAAACTTTTCATAAACACTTAAATTTTGAGGTAGCAGACGAGGGTGAAATGAGATGATATCCAAGCACGCCCTAAGAATGTGAGGTTTGGCTGCACTATTTATCTGTGTTAGGTACAGTTGTCTACTGCTTTGAATACTTTACGGACAAAATCAGAATATATGTAATTATTTATTCTTATTATAAATATGAAGGTAAGAAAATTGTTTGTGATTCAAAGCTTATCAATTCTCTATAAAACATGGAAAATCATTGCACGGAGATTTGTGTCCCCATCTTACAGAAGTAAAACATACAGCTGTTACCTTTTTAGTTCTGAAGGAAAAAGCAAAGATCATACCTCATATAGCGAAGAAACTGCTGACACAATAGCATCTTCTCTTGGAGGTTCTAGGGCCTGAAAAATATAAAATGAATAGTTAGCAAAGAGGTAGGTTGTAGGTTTAGAAAATGTAAACGTAAAACCAAGTCCAGAAGCCACATAAATCAAACAAACCACCAATACAATAAAAGAACTTACCTTGGACAAAAACTGCTTTATTTCACCAAGAGAAAGTAATTTTACTTGCAGGCATAACTCTACCAATGGCATACGCATCATTTCGGGGATCTAGATAGTACAAGCATTGATCGAGTGTTAGAGATGATGCACTACCAAGCAACATTGGAGAAAATGCAGCCTCATTTGTGAACATCATCACTTTTCTAATTGTCATAATCATTTTATTAACACTGATTCAAGGAGGCACTCGGTACCTGGTATGGACGCATTAGCTTTTCATATCTGCGACATGTATATAAACAAAAGCAAATTCCTGGCTTCACGCGCCCAGCTCTTCCTCTTCGTTGCCTAGCATTTGCTTGAGATATCCAATCTTCAACCATGCTTGAAAGTTTCTGCAAGCATCATTTACAGCTCACTGGTTTAAGTGCTAAAAGCGTACATGCCAGATATTTCTTATGTAAATGATAAGGATCACTCCAAAGGGAACTTTCTCTCACTCGTAGAACTGGTGGGTACAATAAGACTAAAAAAAAGCATGAGAATACAGAAGGGGCAGTGAGGTATAAGCATACACATTCAACTCTCACAAAATTCTATATTTTTTACTGTAGAACTTCACAATGATCAATTGTTTCACCTAGTTACCCTGACAAATGTAGCCACTGCCATCAAAAAAAAAAGTAAAACTAGCAAAGGATTAAGCAAATGAGTGAGACCAATAAATTTACAAGTTTCAGCAAGAGTATTGGCCCTAAGGAGCACAATTATATTAATACCTCACGGAACTTCATGATCTTTTGAAAATAATCACAAACACCGATTAACACTTTATATCAATGTTTAGTTCACAAAATTGTTTGTCTGGCGAAACAAAGTTGACTGCCACCAATTTGTCAATCCATCAAGATAACTTAGCATGTATCTATATCTGAATTCTGTTTTCTCAATACCTGTATATAAGAGTATCCAATCATAAAACTCTAGAGCTGATTACAAGCTTAAGAACTGTGCATTGGTGATGCATGCTGCAGCAAATTTAAGTAACTAAACTTGCCCTGTCAAATTAGAGCAAGCTCATTCTTCGAATGAACCGCACCCTCCATAGAAGCCATCATCATACATTACTGTTTTTCTATTCTAATTTCGTTCAAGGAAAATAACACCAACCTTTTGTGGGTTGTAACGGTTCTCCTTATGCTTTCCACAGTCGACCACATATACAACATCATCAATAGTTATACTTGTTTCTGCAATATTTGTGGCAACTATGACCTGGCACACGTAAACACGAAAAAATTAAAGGAACGGAAAACCATAAACAAAGAGACCCATCAAATACAATAATGACAACTAAAAATTGAATCTTTTTTCACAATTGCAATGTATTTTGAACTTGCAGAAATATCATAAATGCGAAAACTTGGCTACATCTGACTAGTATAAGAGGAAATATTTCTTTTTTACACAGTTAACAATAGCTCCAAACACTGCCATGAAGATTATCAATCACTAGATAAGTGAATGCCAACATCAAGAAACCTACTTGATTTGTTGTGTGAAATGCCAATAAGGTGGCTGCCCTTAGAAAAACATACAGAACAGTGTGGAATATGACGAGTAGGCTAAACATGTATATATCTGTAATTCCTCGAAAACATCGGTGTTTAGTTGTATCCTCAGGCAGCTTATTTTTCTAGAAAGAAAAAATATGAGAGGCTAAGCAGGGAAATAGATAAATGAAAAGAAGAGAAACATGATACAGAAAATAGGTCGTCCGGATATTGCTATGTTTTGACGCCAAATGCAAAAGCTTTCCTCCTAAACCCCTGCATGTCCTAAATTTTCAATTGACCGGAACATAGCATACGAATGTTGTCTATTCCTTGTTATATGAGTCGAGGATGCCTTTTATTTAAAGGGATCTCTCTGGCGACAGCAGTATGAGCGGAGCAGCATCATTCATTTCTAAGTTACAAGGATGTAGGGTCGGATTAAGCATACCAACCTACAACATTTAAACGTTTCATTCATTACTCATATAAGGAAATTTAGACTGCATCAAAACGTGTCGATTCTTCATGCACAGTACAACTGGGGCAATATATCGAGCTCTTCCATATTACCAGCTCACTATTTGAAACAACGCATCGAGACCTCAAATGCAGTTTCCCAAGATAACTTGTCTTGCTACTTAAGAACTCCACATGAACAAGTTTTGCACACAGAATTGCAGTAAATAACAAAGCATCGCTACCAGTTACCACTGTACATAACAGAACTGCACTAAGCTGCAGGTGCATAGTTGTTAAAGGCGAAAGGCGCACCAACTCGATAAAAGCTCCTATGGCCTGAGGCGCAAGGTGAGGAGCACACCTCACACAAGTGAGGTGCAAAAAATAAAAACCAAATAAATGAAAATATAAAACTCAAGACACATAATGACAGAAAATATAATTATCCACAAAAAATAGTTAACAAAAAGAAAGTGTCAAAACAATAAAAACAATATTTACTAGTGTTCTACCCCCCCCCCCCACCCCCCACCCCCACCCCCCACCACCCGGGCAGCCCCACCAAAAAAAAAAAAAAAAACTAACAATACAGAGGCACGCGCCTCACCCACATCATCCGCCTTTGGGCTTGAGAGGCGATGAGGTTTTTTTTCTGCGTGCCTTTGACAACTATGTGCAGGTATGAGAAGCGAGAACTGGAATTTATGGGCCAAAACTAGGATAAAGAACGCATACCAATTTTTTGAACAAGAATAGCAGAACAATATTCTTGTTTCATTTCCTTGATAATCAACGAGAGTTTCTACTCAAAATATACTTATTACAAGACACTCATTATTTCCTTGTTTCATCTCATTATTTCTTATTTGACTCTCTTACTCTTTTCTAGTTATCACTGTCATCCCACCAGATCCAATATGTGTCCTGTCTACACCGAGCAGTACCCATCACAAACTATAAAACACTGCACCTGACTACATTAAGCGTCCATGCAACATAATATATAGTATGAGATCAACTATGGTATCCTTAATTCACTAAAAGTGCCCGTTGCAATTCTTACACAAAGTAAAAAGGTTTTACTCTTACACTGACCAAATCATATTGGAGGTTTATGTAATACAATGGACCTAAGTTGGACAAAATACAAAGCTCATGAGAGGGTCAGCAAGAGGCTTGTAAAATTTAACAAGGCAAATGGTCGTTTTCGCCACACAATTGGTTTTGATGAGAACGCTGGAATTAATGAAGGGCAATTGGGGAAAGTAGGGAAAATATATGAGAGGGAAGTGGAAGACTATTAACTGGGACTCACAGAGTAATTCCAAAGTGGACTTTTAACAGAAAGAATAATTTTGTTAGAGTAAGGCCCTGTTCTTTTGGACTTATTTTCGATTTTGATTCGATTCGATTCGATTCGATTGGTCCATTCGATTCGATTCGATTGATTCGAGTCCATTCGATTCGATTGATTCGATTCGATTTCGATTCTTCTTATTATTATTATTATTAATCTTAATTATTATTATTGTTATTATTACTAATAATATTACTATTATCGTTGTTGTTGTTGTTAATTACTATTATTATTATTATTTACTATTATTATTATTATTTACCCTTAATATATATTTCATTCGATTCGATTCGAGTCCATTCGATTCGATTCGATTAAGTTAAGTTGATTCGATTCGAATCCATTCGGTGCGATTGATTGATTCGATCCAGCCTAAGTATGATAAAAGGGGCGTGATGTGTGGGATTGAGACAGGCTGGCGTTTGCTAGAATTGGCTGGGTGTGGGACTTCACTCTCTAGTGAGGTCAAGAGTGATTTACTTTCTGCAATTTCCTGCTTTCTGTATTTTTCATTTCCTGATACTGTTTCATTGAGCAGTATCTTGTAATCACTGATTCAAACTGAGCTACCTCAGGGAGAATCCTTCATAAATACAAGGAGTATTTGCATTCTGTTCTTATTACTATCTAGATCTAGATACCCATCAAGTGGTATCAGAGCAGTTGAGCCTGGGGGTATATAGTCGTGACGAGACACATCATGGAGAAACGCATGAGCTGAAGGAGCTTCGTTGCGCAAGCCAAGAAGGAAAGCCGTCGCACTCAGCGGTAAAGTCATCGGAACCCTACACGGGGAGACGATGAAGGCAGTAGCGTTCTAGGAGGCGATAGCTCCAGTTCTGACTCAAGATCTACGAACAGGAGTACCAGTCGAAGCACCGAAAGGGACTTTAGGGGTCGCAAGCTCAAAATCCCCATATTCAGGGGAGCAGATGCGTACGGATGGATTGCACGCGCAGAGAGGTATTTTAAGCTGAACCAGGTCGATGAATGGGAAAAACTGGATGCGGTGGTGATCGCCTTGGAAGATCGGGCCCTGAGCTGGTATCAGTCGTGGGAGGAGCAGAATGAGGATCCTTCATGGGAGACGTTCAAGGCGGCGGTGATGCGGCGATTCCAACCAGGTATAGTTCAGAATCCATTTGGTCCCCTGTTAAGCGTTAAACAAACTAGTTCCGTCATGAAGTATCGTGAGAGCTTTGAAGAGAACCAACACCTCTTAAGGAGTGAATCATGTTAAAAGGCATCTTCATGAACGGGTTAAAAGATGAGATCCAGGCTGAGTTAAAGTTGCACGAAGCAGGATCACTTGATAAGCTCATGGATCGAGCTTTGTTGTTGGAGGAAAAAAATGCATCGATGCGAAAATGAGGACTACGGTTAGAGGAGAAGAGGGATTGGAGAGATAAAGGGAAACATGGAGGGAAAGGGTACAGGGGATATACGAAGGAGAACTGGGTTACGGAAAAAATGGAGGGAGGGCCATGGGGGAGAAAAAAATGATTATAAAAAAGGAGAGAGTAGTATGGGAGAAAAGAAAACAGAGGGTGTTGAATTATCTCAAGTAGAATTGAGGGAGAGGAGTAGGAACGGGTTATGCTTTAAATGTGGGGATAAGTGGGGCCATGACCATGTTTGTAAGATGAAACATTATAGAATCATGCTAGTTGAGGAGGAAGGGACGGAGGAGGAAGGATCAGGAACTGAAACCGGGTCTGAAACCGAAGAGGAAGGGGCACTTTCAATGAAGGTAATGCACTTGTCCATGAAGAGCAAGGCAGGGCTGACCTCTCACAGATCTTTTAAAGCTGCAGGAGTACTTGGAGGGAGAACATGCTGTTTTTTAATAGATTGTGGAGCATCCAGTAATTTCATTTCTAAGCAAGTGATGAGAAGTTGCAATTAAAGGTAGAAGACACTCCTGATTATGTAGTTGAGATGGGGAACGGTGTGAAGGTGAAAAGTAGGGGAATATGCCCTCAACTAGAAGTGAACATCCAGGGAGCACCTATTGTACAACATTTTTTCTTGTTGGAGTTAAGAGGGACAAATTTAGCATTGGGGATGGATTGGTTGGCGAGTCTAGGTGATGTGAAGGGCAATTTCAAGAACTTGAGTCTGAGATGGGAAAAAGGGAGACAGGAAAAGAATAGTAGGAGACCCTTCATTATGCAAAATTCAAGCCTCTTGGAAGACTATGATGAAAGTTCTCCAAAATGAGGGAGAGGGGTTCAAGCTGTCCTATGATGAAACTGGAAGAATGGAGAGAAAAGGAGAGGAGGAAATCTGCCAATTGTTGAAGGGAGTATTGGAGGAGTTTGAAGATCTTTTCAAGGAACCTTCCCAGCTGCCACCTAAGAGGGAATGTGACCATGCCATTACCTTGAAGGAGGGGTCCAACATTCCTAATATACGTCCCTATAGGTATCCATACTACCAAAAATGAGATCGAAAGAATTGTGAAAGAGATGTTGTTGGCTGGAATCATAAGGCCCAGCAATAGTCCTTATAGCAGCCCTCTGATTTTGGTGAGGAAGAAGGATAGGGGGTGGAGGTTTTGCGTGGATTATAGGGCCTTAAACAAGCTCACCGTTCCAGACAAGTTTCCCATACAATCATTGATGAGCTATTAGATGAGTTGGGTGGAGCTACCATTTTTTCTAAGTTGGGCCTCAAGTACTGATACCGTTTTATGTTTCTTCAAATTTCATCATTTTCGGAGAGAACTATTTGCGAACGTTCGGTCCGAAATACCGAATCGGATCGAATCTTGAACACAAAAAAGAGGCTTCGAACTCGAAGCGAACCTTGTTTTTTGATATCTGATCGAATCGGACCAGACCGAATAATAAAAAAAAATAAAAAATCGGATCGGCCCGAACCATCCTATTATTCGGTATAGTTTGGTCCGGTCACAGCCCTACTCAAGGAGAATCCTTCATAAGTGCAAGGAGTGTTTGCAATTTTGTTCTTATTAATATCTAGATACCCATCAGTTTTCTTTGTGGTTGTCATTTTCGAGGGAGGTGATTGTAATTGGGCATACAACATGGTAGGTGCTTGCATACTTGAGATCTCTATAGTTCCATTTCTGGTTTTAAGTTATTCTCGATCTAAGCTCGAACCAGGACAAATTAAATATCTGCAAACACTACCATTTACAAGGATAATGCATGAGAATGCACTTCGTAGTGCCTATAAACACATGATCTTCATTATGGAGTTTGGGTGGTACCAAGGTCTAGTTGTGAGAACTCTACCTAAATCCAGTGAAGACCATCAAATTATTTTTTGAGCTTTTCTACAGGTCACTGAAAAATTCAAACCATTATAATCTAAAAGTGATGATCGGGAATACACTTGAGAAATCTTTCTCGTGTTATGGATGGATGATGGAGTTTGATGCTTATTTATTTTGTTTATTTTTATTCTCACTTTATTTTATTTTAATTTATTTTACTTTTTGTTTGTTTTTTCAGATTTTTCAAGTTTTTTTCACTAATCTTCTACTATCATTCCCAATATTTGAATGATGCTTCTTTTCTCTCCGGAGTTGATATGATTTTTATTTACAATTCATATTTTCCATTTATTCATTTCATATTTTTTGTTTTTATTGCTATTAATTGATTTTCTTGGTCATTGACGGTTTCAAAGGATGATTCTTGTTAGCCGACCCCAAATCATTTTGGGATTAAGGCTCAGATATTGTTGTTGTTAAGTAGATTTGTACAGATTTGAGATCCACTTACAAAATGAAACCGTATAAAATGAGCACAAAAGCCATTCAACTTTATAAAAAGGAAGTCGGAAGGACATCAAAGACAACAGAGAAAGTATTGAACAAATGCTCTATACATTTGAATAGATCTAACTACACCACAGTGAATCAAGTACTATGGAGGAGAATTTACCTTTCGTATGTTATCAGGTGGTTTCTGAAAAACCTTCTTTTGATCCCCAGGTGCTACAGATGAGTGTAAAGGAAGTAGCCATTCAGATGAATGTCCCCCGAATCGGTGAGTGGCAGAAAGCTTATCTAGCAGCATATTTATTTCTGCAACTCCCTGTCATATAATACATGTAACACCATGTTCTAAATCGGTTAATAAACATACCACATAGGTAGATGGAAGAATAAACTCTATGAAAGTGCACCAATGTCAATACCGGTAAAAAGACTAGTATCGCCCCCTCAGTGTAAGATTCATCAATATGGCGTACCAGGTCCTCAAGAAGATCATAATCAATATTATCTTCATTCAATCTTTTCTGCGATATGGTCATTCAAAAATAATTGCAACAATGGCTCATGAAATGTAATACACATGACATGAATGGTACACACCAAGTTTTGACGAGTTTGCTCACTGTAACTCAGATAATCACTTTTGACGTAATACGGATTAATAATTTCCTCACAAAGTAAAGATTCGTCACCCCAGCCAGATAAGACAAGATTTTTCTTTCCTCTCTTGCTGCCAACAAGAGCACTCTGCAAAATGCAATGACAGAAAGAAATGATCAAGAAACAAAATATACATTGTACAAAGCATGTCTTAAGTTAAACACATAAAAGTAGCAAAAGCCAAACAACCATATACAGAAACAAAAAATTCCAAAGATTATAACCAAGAAAGTATACAATGACGGGACCACTACAAGCTACCAGGAAAAGAACAATAACTCCTCATAAACCCATGAATCATAATCATCAACTGCACCTTTATCTCACCTACGTTGGGCTCGGTGGTATGAAGATTATAGTGTCAATTAATGGTCTAAAATTAGTTAGCACTAAAAATTCATGCAAGCAAAGTAGCAAAATTTTACGCCAGATTCCCTTCATGTTCTTTCATACGAAGGATAAATGAGATGAAATTCCAAAACCATCATCATATAAGTTGCTGCATTTGCATGAAAATACGGCGATGATTTGAGGATAAATGTGTGTCAATGTCTGGAGGGACCCCTAAATCAGACACTAAATAAACCTAGTGCATTGCACCAAAGAGCAGCTAAGTAACTATCTGCCAACTTCAACTGTTAGAAGTTGTATCTGTAGAGATATATCAATTAGTTTCAGCCATATACCTAGCGATAACACATCTTCAAGATAAGGGATAGGTGGAGAGTGCATCGGTCTCTTTCGTGTATGTGACATATGTACTTTATTGTGGCGCAGCATAGGGCAAAAAGCAAAGTCTTTAATGCAATCAGTCTTTTGTTTTTTTGTTTTTAAAAAGAAGACGATGTCGTTTAATTTAGACGGCGCATCTTGCGCCTAAACCATACGCCTCAGAGACGCGTCGGAAGCTTGAGGCATAAGAATCAAATTTAACGTAAATTTCAGCACGTCAAGGCGTTTTCCGCACGCCTCGCCTCAAGCGTTTTTTAAAACATTGCTCCAACGATACAACAACAAAAACATCTGAGCCTTAGTTCATCCTTTGCACAGTCAACAACAGGTTACATAAATATAAAATAAAAGGGAAAAAAGGAAAATGTGATAAATAGTCAATTTACAAATAAAGCTATGAAAGGGGAACATTGCTCCAACAATGTTTGGAGTAATTTAGTAGCTCACTATTCTCTCTTGAGAATAGTTTGCTTCAGTCTTCCACTAGGGAACACTCCCACAAAAATTTTAAGTGTCATTGTTGAAGGATATTCCACGAATCAGTTTATCCCCATAGTGAGGAATGCGAAAAACATAAGAAATCATTTCAATAAATTAATTTCAGGAAGTAAATATTCTCATTTTCTATTTTATTTCTTTCTTTAATTATATGATAAGCAAATTTCTGAAGGGTCTTCGTCAAGAACAGTCTCCCTCGCAATAACTCGGGCCTCATAATTCATATGAACAAGCAAAAGAGTGTTGTCTGACGAATTTTTACCTTCTCTACCCCAGACATTCCATAGTTTATAGATGCAGGAGAATCTAAAGCAAGGCGGTAGTTCAACTTTTCATGTATATCCTCAAGAAACTGAGTTGACACAGGATGTGTTCGACCTTGAGCAGTAACCACAGGGCAATTGCCAAAGTACTGTGATAACATGTGCGAATCAACTGTTGCAGACCTACATGATAATAACGATTGCACACAACCTGTCAGCAGGACTAATTGTATGCTAAAGCATATCAAGCAAAAGATACATTCACAACAAAACAGATTAACTACATACATAAGAATAACTTTCAACTTCGGTCTGCCGCTAGTACTTTGCTTTTCAATCATATTCTTCAAAACAATCAGCAGAAAATCCCCCTGTTACACAATGAATCTGGGGATTAGTCATTTTGAAAACCTTTCAGCATGCTTAGAAGTTATCATGGAAGATCATAATTACAGCAAAAGGCAATTGCTAGAAGACCTTCCTGTGTCTGCTTTATTTCAAGTTGATGATGATGATGATGATGATATGATGTCTAAATTAACTAGTCTTCTCTTATCTAAAAAAACATGAGCATTTTGCTGATGTCTGCATCTTAATTGCATGATAAGAAAAAGTTAAAGTACATAGGAAGCTAGAGCAAAGTGAGCAAAAAAGATCAAGGGGCTAGGGATAGCCTTGTCAAAGGTTCTATATTGACACAATAAAGAGACCAAGCTAGTTACTCATAGGATCTGTCAATAATGTAGATAGTGTATGTTCTAGGAGATTAAGTAATGGAACATACAAATTGCAAATTTATTTACAACTAAAAAACACAAACAAACTTCTCTTTATCCCAATTAGAAGTTGTCTTCAAACAAGCAGATCAACTTCTTAGGTCCCTATTTGAAAGACTAATATAAGGAATAAAGGAAACAGCATAAGAAACTAACATTCCTAGTACTCTTTAACATATGAACACCCTAAAGATGGTATAACAAAATTACAAATCATACAAACACGCCATACATTCGGAACTTGCATATAAAGATGGATTTCTGAAGTAAAATTCATTAATATTTGACTACGCATATAACAAACCATGCCTTTTGTATAATGTGCTATGGTAAAAATGACTAGTAAAAGTGAAAACTTGTGTAAAAAAATTCCAGATAATATCAGAAAGCATGGAATCCCAAGAACACACTAGAGCAAGAAATGTGGGACTAACCAGAAGAGACCGCTCATGCACTTCATCAACTATGACGTGACTAATATCAGCCAAGTCTTTATTTCCCTGCAAATTCATGCCAGAATAAAGAAAGAGAGGAACGCAACATCTATGACCGAATCAAAATGATGTACTGCCTGTTAAAAACAGTAAGCCTACCGATATCATTCTCAGAAGTATGCCAGTTGTACAAAAAAGAAGCTTCGTTCGTTCATTCCTACAGCAGAAAGCATATATAAGAAAATTCAAATGTACTCCAACATTTACAACAAAAAGATGATGAAAATAATTATAAGCATGTAACTGAAACACAAGTAAATAGGTTTTGGTGAAAAATAATAACTTCAGACAGACTAATATACAATGATGTGGATAACCAAACCAAACCAAACTAAACTAAGCCTTATCCCACTATGGTGGGTCGGCTATATGGATATGACGTCTCCAATCAGCTCTACGTTGGGTCATCTCCTCTCTTAAGTTCATCGGCTTCATGTCCCTTCTAATAGCTTCCCTCCAACTCTTCTTCATCCGCCCTCTCTTCTTTGGACCCGTTTGTTGTCTATAGTTTACACCTCCTCACTGGAGCCTCTAGCGGTCTTCCTTGCACATGGCCATGCCATCTAGTCGATTTTCCCTCATTTTGTCCTCAATAGGGGCCACCCTGAACTTACCCCGATCACTTTATTTCTAATTTGTCTTTGTGGGTGCCTCCACACACCCACTTTAACATTCTCATTTCTGCCACCGCCATCTTCTGTACATGTTGGTACTTCACTGCCCAACACTCCAATCCATAACGCATCGCTGGTCTAATTGTCATCATGTAGTATTTACTCTTGACCTTCTTAGGAACATTTTTATCACATAAAACTCCCGATGCACTTAGCTATTTGTTCCACCCGGCTTGGATCCTATGACGAACATTTGCATCCAGTTCCCCGTCATTCTGAAAAATCGAGCCCAAATACTTGAAATTGTCCTTCTCAAGAATCCCCTGCGCTGCAATACTTATTTGTGTAGCACTTTACCTCTGCTCTTGTTGAAACTACAGTGCATATACTCCATTTTAGTACGGCACATTTTAAATCCTTTTATTCTTCAACGCTTCTCTCTGTATCTCCAAATTTGCAATAACACCTGCCTTCGTCTCATCCACTAAAAGAATGTAATCTGCAAATAACATACACCATGGCACATCAACTTGAACATGTCTGATGAGTTCATTTATAACCAAAGCAAATAAGTAAAGGCTCAAAGCAGAGCCTTGGTGTAGTCTAATAGTAATGGGAATTATTTACTCTCTCCTCCACTCGTCGTAACCGACGTCACCACTCTCTCATACATGAATTAAAACAAAAGATTTATGGACTAAAAAGAGTAAAAAGATAAAAATTAGGGTGATTCAACCGCATAAGAACCACTACCCCTAGGGTTTCCCAACCGCAGAAGGGAGATGAGATGATGGATCGCAACACATGGAGAGAGACTCAAATCAATAATTAAATAATCAATAGTCTATCCTAATATGTGAGGATTGCACTTATATAGAGAACATAAACCCTAATAATATAACCTAATGGACTAGGGCAGACAAACAACCAGGCTTATTATCAATAACCTAATTAAATGTCTGCTAAATACCTAACCCCACACATAAAACATATAAATAAATACATAAATCCTATCTACATTAGAAACACTGCAATTATTTAATAATAAATATAAAAATTTATTATTAAAAGCGTTCCCCATCATTCTCCCCTTGTTAGAAAAAATTCGACCACGAGTTTTGGTGAAAGCGAGAAACATGTAAGACTGAAATGGAACAAAGAAAATTTTTCTGCACTTCTTCAAGAATATCTCAGTTGCGAAGAACTTTGAAAACTGACTTGTAAGCGAAGCAGAATTTAACAGATTTTCCGAAATGATAAACTCGATATCATTAGCCTTAGTCATATCATCAACCACTTTATATTCCTCAAAGCTCTGAAAACAGTCAGATTGTGGCTTGGTTTCCTCGACTTGGTCCTCAATAATGATCTCAACAACCTTGATTTCCTCGACTTGATCCTCAATAACGATCTCTGCATTTTCAACTTGTTTAACCTTGTGAGTTTGATCTCTCTTTGCAACTATAGATGAGATGTTTATTTCGCTTGTCTTCAAATACGGTTTGATAGATGACACATTAATCGTTTCTCCTTGAATGACAAACCTAAAAATGTTCTCGACCTCACAATATTGTACCTTTAAATCATACATCCAACACTTCCCAAGCAATGTATGAGCAACATCCATAGGCAAAAACAATAAACAAGTAGTGTATGACGTCCAATAGTGATTGGTACCCAAACAAGCATCCGTAATTGCAGCTGAAGAGTCAAACCAAGTAACCTCAAAAACATATGGAACAGATTCAAGTTGCAAGTTTAATGCTTCGACAAGAGCATGAGAAACACACTCAAGTTCACAATGAGGATTAATAGCAAGTTTACTACATCTTGTACCAGATCGAGCATAAATATAAGACTCAGAAGAGGTCCTTGCATCATTCTTTCTTACTAAGAAATTGATGAATAAAAATATCATAAATCCTCTCTCGTCTTTCCCTTTCACGTCTTTTCTTTTTCTCCTTTCTCGATTCAATCAAAAAGTCGATCAAAATTTTGAGAACCTCTCCCGTTCATATCGTGGTTCATCTAACTCATCCACTATAAATTCATATTCGGATAACTTGCTTCTACGATAACAAACATAAACTTCATAGTGCAAGATAATTCATCCTCAAGAAAACAAATATCATCTTTTACTCTCTTAATTTCAGATTTTATGTATGCAAACATGACTTTAAAAGCATGGGACAACTGCTGATACTAAGAACTAGGGCTGACCTGAATTTAATGGAAAAAAGTTCACTTTTTTTGTGAACAGTGATTAACAGTACCTCCGAGATGAACAGTACCGCGACGATGTACAGTGCTGCGATGAACAGTACCGCGGCGATGAATAGTGTTTCTGGTGAATTTTTTATTTATTCTTCTGAAAACCCTATATCTCCCAACAATTAAGAAATTTATGGAGAAACGCTAATGTATGCTAATAGTCAAGACCAACTATTCTCAAGCATACACTACAACCTTTTATATAATTTGTCTAATAATTATATAGGTTGTGAACTATTATATTATTTTATAAGGCACCGATAATGTGATCTTCCGTGTGACACCAACACACCACATTATCTACAATATAAAATAATTAGACATTTCATTTGCATAACCATAACGTGAATAAATATGCAAAACATGTGATTAAATGTAATTAATATTCTCATAGGTAGTAACAGGAAAATTAGGTAATACAAGCATAAAGTATGCTTTGCAGTATACAATCCTAACAGTAAGGCCCTGTCGGTTACGGCCGTAAGCGATCGGCAGGCGCTGGGTGGATTTTGACGAATGCCGTTACGGCCGTAACCCTGCCGGCCATATATAGGCCTGGCTCGGCCAGACTTCATTTTTAACCTTCTTTCCTCGTTTTTGTGACGGCTGGCGACGGGAGACTCGGGAAATCGAGTTCTTGCCCGATTCTAATCAATTCCAAGGCGTTTTGGAAGATTCTTGTCGATTATATCATCATCCAATCCGTGTTCTTCGTCGAATCAATGTATATTTCTTGATTTTTCTTCAAGTTGACTTTTTGGAGAATTTGTTCTTGATTTCGATTCTAGTCCGATTTTGATGCATCGGTCGGTGTAGTATGATGTTATTAATCGTGTTCTATGGGTTGTAAATCCATATTTCGAGTTTGTTCAACTCGATTAGTGATTCGAGTGTTCTTGGGAGTTATCGAACATTGAGTGTTCGATTAAATGTTCCAATGAGTTTTCCTTCGATAGTTTGGTGGGATTTCCGTTGTTTTTTATATTGATTCTCATTGTGATCGTATCTTTGTGTTCTTGGCCATTTTGGGGGAAACCCTTGAATTTGTGTCGTTCGTCCCTTCAATTCAACGACTTTATATATAAAATGTAGTTTAAAAAGTACATGAAACATTATGCTGTTAGAAAAAGTCAATTCCAGCCCAATGAGTGGATCCATCCATCATCCATATCATGCACGGGGATCAAAAGTGCTCGTGAATTTCGTTGGTCGGTTGTTGATTCGACCCGTGGAAACCGCACGACACCAATAAGAATTTGCAATTCCACTTATGACTTGGGACTCCAAAGCCAACCCTCATTAGAAAAGTTGTCATTTGATCTTTCCTATTACACGAAGTGTCAGGGGCTATTATAATGACCGGTCAGGCCGACCCTATCGGGCCAACTAAAATCGAGCGGCCCTGGCCAAACCGCTATTTTCATGGTCTGCCCCTCCTATAGCACGAAAAACAATTCAAATTTGCACCGAGGCCGTTGGGGCCAAATGAGCATCAAACTTAAAAGATTGGAGCTCGTCCCAGTCCAAATATCGGGCTCGTTGAACTGGATCGAGGTGAGATAATGTCTTCTGTACTAACTGTAAGAAGAACGTAAATATCGAATAATTACCCCCAGATGTCGATACCAATTGATGCAGGACAATAATTGGAATAAGAGATTTATTGAATAAAAACATAAAACTAGGATGATTCAACCGCAGAAGAACCACTACCCCAAGGGCTTCCCAGCTGCAAAATGGATGATGATGATGATAGATCGCAACCCATGGAAAGAAACTCAAATCGATAATTCAATAATCAATCAAGTCTATCCTAATATGTGGGGATTGCATTGCTTATATAGAGAATAGAAACCCTAATAATATAACCTAATTTACGTCTACTAAATACCTAGCCCCACATATAAAACATATAAATACTAAATTTATTTAATAATATATATAAAGATTTATTATTATCTTCACTTGCATTCGCTATCACTTGGTGTAATCCAATGGTAATGGGGAATTCTTTACTCTCTCCTCCATTCGTCTCAACCGACATCACCACTCCCTCATACATGTCCTTGATTGCTTCGATATACGCAACAAAAAACTCCTTTCTTCTCTAAAAATTCCCAAAGAATGCCTTGAGGGACTCGATCATAAGCCTTTTCCAGGTAAATGAACACCATACAAAGGCCCTTTTGCTTCTCCCTATAATGTTGAACCAGTTTCTTAGTAGAAATATGGCTTCCATCGTAGATCTACCCAACATAAAACCGAATTGGTTCACAGAGACGTTGGTAGTCTGGTGTATCCTCCTTTCCAGAACTCTTGCCCATAACTTCAGTGTATGACTCATAAGTTTGATCCTACTGTAATTACCGCAATCTTGGATATCCTCTTTGTTCTTAAATATAGGAACCAATGTAATTTTCCTCCAAGCTTCTGGTATCCTCTTGCTCTTTAATATGGCATTAAAAAGACTAGGTAACCATAACTCCACTGTATGACTCATAAGTTTAATCCTACTGTAATTGCCGCAATCAATATCTTTGGTGCCTAAACACTTACACACTTCTATAGGAATGTTATCCAACCCAACTGCTTTACCGTTTTTCATCTTCTTCAAAGCATCCCTAACATCGGGCATACTCATTCTCCTATAAAAGTCTCGATTAGGATTTTCCTTGGGAATGTTTAGTTCCTCCCAATGCATAACCCCATCAGCCTCTTCGTTGAACAACCTGCAGAAATACCTCTTCCAACCAGATTTCACATCATCCTCTTCCACCAAAAGGTTACTTTCTTCGTCCTTTATGCGACGAACTTGGGTCAAATCTTTTGTTCGTATATCTCGAGCCTTGGCAAGGCTGAAAACATCTTTTTCGCTTTCTTTTGTTTCTATTAAATTAATGTGCAATACCAAGAGAGACTCAGCTCTTTGAGTTCAGAGACATACCAAATATCGCACATCTCAATTTCAAACCTTCTAAGCATGCGCCATCCTTCTCCCAAGGTTTCATTCCCATTTTTTTGGCAAGTGGATGTCTTTTTTATTTAAGCCAATCAATGTGAAAATTAACTAATTTGAGCGGGATTATTAAAAGGCTATTTGCCCTTAGAAGATTATGTCACTGTTGTTACGGCGCTCGACTAGTCGCGACTAGTCGACCAGGCGATGGAGGATGGTCGCCGCGCCACTCCGACTCGCCGTGTGTAAAAATGTCGCCCGACTTGGGTCGACTGTTCGACGACTTGGGTCGACTGGTCGACGACTTGGGTCGACTGGGCGACGACTCGGGTCCGACTTGGACCGCGTAATTTTTTTTTAATCGCAGTGTAATACTTAAAAGAAAAAACGTTTTCTTCTTCTTCTTCCTAATTTGCCGCGCCGATTCTTCTTCCTATTTCTATTGATATTATATATATATATATATTATATATACACGCACACACTAATATACTGACACACTATATATATATATATATATATATATATATATATATATATAGCAGTATCTAATATATATTGGATATACTGGATATATTAATATACTGGATATATATATATATATTACTTTATATATAATCAGTATATATATATATAATTATATATTAATATATAGTACATACAGTAGTATACATATTACATATAAATATATATAGTACATACAGTAGTATATATATTAATTTATTTTGCACTTTATTGGATTCTTCTTTTCTTTTGTTGAAACTTGCAACTTAAAATTGGATGATTATTGTTATTCTATTTTGCAATGTGGTATTTGTCAATTGTCATTACATATTTACATAACAATTTCATATATATATATATATATAATTAGTCGACTAGTCTACGACTAGTCTACGACTCGCCATGCCGGACCTCCGTCGACTCGACTCGACTTACCGCCGTAACAACCATGGATTATGTTATCAGGCTTCCACAGTTTATTGCACAAATAGCGGAAATTTTTGCCGAAATAGCGTAATAGCATACGCTATAGCGTAAATAGCGTGCTACAAGAGCAAATAGGGCATGATATTTGTGCAAAACACTATATGGGCCGCGCTACGATGCGCTGAAGGTCTATAATACTAGCACCTCCTCTAGACTCCCCCAATACTTCGTTCTCGATCCTAATAAGGCAATGTGCAACCCTATCCGACATATCATTTGCGTTGCTGCTCACTTTCCACACATTTTCCGTAGCCACCTTATCCCTGATGTCATCAAGTGTATCATTCTTAAGGTTCCAGCATTTAAGGCGTTGCCATCTAGCCACCTTCCTCTTCCCCCTCCACATTTGAAGGCGCACATCCAAAACTTACAACCTATGTTCTGCTGTCAAACTATCCCCCAGTATCACCTTGCAATTTGTGCATCTCTGACGGTCAAATTTTCTCACAAGGAAGAAATCAATTTGAGTTTTATTCCCTCCATTCTTATAAGTAACCAAGTGCTCCCTCCTCTTTTTAAACAACATATTTGCTATGATGAGACCAAAAACAGCCGGGAAATCCATAATTTGTTTCCCTTCTTCATTTAAGCACCCATAATCAAAACCTCTGTGCACCCATGTATATCCAGTAGTCTCACGTCCAACATGCCTATTCAAGTCTCCTCCTACAAAAACCTTCTCTCCTTGCGATATCCCGATCATCATGAAAGGTAAGGCACATGCATTCACTGATGAAACATTATCACTGCTTGAGTCTGAAGCTTCCTCGAAGAAACTCCATCATAATCAACCACTAATAATTATAAATTATGTATCATGAGTAAAACATTGCATATCATGTAGAGATTTTTTTTGAGCAAATACCTTTAGGCTCCTTCGGATGGGAGGATTTCAAATCTAGAATCACTAATCTATTAAGTTTGCTTCGATCCAATGATTTCAAATCCTTAAGATCCAATTTCGAACTCGTTTGGGAGGATTCACATCTATATTTTTGGAGTCATTTGAATCCCCCTTAAATGCTCATCCCAAATCCAAATCCTCCAATCCAAATAGTTCCACTCTAAAATGCAATCAAATTACTATCTAAGAAACGTTGCACAAGGCCAGACAGAGAGCATAAACTTCATGAAGTTATATACAGGCGTATTTGGCTTCTTGGGCTGACTCAACATTAAAATTACACAATATAACCGACATTAAACACATGCAAAGATAAATGCACAAGATATGTTATCCTTTTATGTGCAATTTTTCCACACAAAGAGTCGGATATAATATGAAATTAATTTAAGCCTTATTGAGCTAACAATTTAAAATTTTAAAGAAACAATAAATCACGTCTTATAAGCAGCAGCATGTCACTGTTAATAAGAAGCACCAGCAAAATTGCCAGAGGGGAAAAAAAATGAAAATAGTTACAAGCATATCAAAAATGCTAAAATACATACATGAATAATAGGACTGAACCACGAATGTTATAATGACATTACTTGCAGCATAAGAAAAGATCATACCAATTTAAGATATTTTCACCTTCACTTCTTTGAAAACCTTTAGGTATGGAAACAAATGTTTCAAGAAAGGATAACAATTTATCACCTCGCACTGTCTAGACGGACTTGATAACCAACCAAAGAATCATTTGATCCTGGAGATGATTCACAACGCTCATCGGCAACTCTTTCAGCAACAGAAATAGCCTACAAAAGACAATTACATAACATCGGGCATAACCATCAGTCACTGAACACACGATAATATGATCTAATAATTAAACATGACTCGCCATGGCTCTTTTGATCTCAAATAATGAATTATGATTAAAGAACCAAGGATTTTTCTGAAATTTTAGATAATTACGTGACTAGCATTTCATTCAGCATCAGTACACAGGGAGGGGGAGAGAGAGAGAGAGAGAGAGAGAGAGAGAGAGAGAGAGAGAGAGAGAGAGAGAGAGCACAACAATGACAACAAAATGCTCGATATACCACGATTTATGTTCACACAAACATGCCACAGTTCAGACAATCCCAGGGTATTAGCTCAGGGTATTAGCTCAGTTTAAGTGTGTTATTAATAATTATGACACCATGAGACCAATAAGCCATATTTTGTTGCTAGTTAGGTGCAACAAGGTGATAGTTGAAGGACACAACTCGGTGGTGTGAATTCCTCATGGACGAGGACAGTAGCCTGGTCTCCCTAGCACTTGAATATCTTCAGATAGCCTGCATAGTTTTCCATAATTTATTTATCTCATTTTCTCTTGAAGGGTTAAGAGAAACCAGTTAGTGATCCAATTGCCGTATATTATCGAATTCTGGTAAAAACATCATTTTCTTTCTAAACTTTTTTTAAATTCTTTTCATTAGATTTCTATAGTTTCTAGAGTTATATGTAAATATATAAGTTCCATTAAAGAAAAAGACAATACAAAGAAGAGGAAAATAATTTCTCAAAATCACAATAACAAGTTACATAAAACTTGCTTGCCAATCTCATTAACTCCCTCGAAGGTAGACTTTTACACTAAAAATACAACTAAAATTCACATAACACAATCTGCAAATTCTATATTATGGATCAAAAGTCCTTAAAAGCAGAAATACCACTTAAGGGCAATTATCCCATCTTCATGCACACATATTCTTCGTGCATCCAGTAAACAGTCACCCAATCTTTTACCACGTACAATACTATAACCAGCTTTGAGCATGAAATTACTCCCCCATTACATTATGTCGGTGTTCGGAAAATCGCTTATTGGCGGATCTTTTATTGGTTTTCGGCTTTTAGCTTTTTTATCTGGTCAATAAGTCAAAAAAATGTGTTTGGTAAATAGCTTTTGTGTGCTGAAAAGCTAGCTTTTAAGTCGAAATGAAAAAAGCTAGTGAGACTAACTTTTTTGATTGGCTTTTGGCTTTTCCTTTTAGTAATTACATTTTGTATAGAACAACCAACAACATCTAACCGCTGATTTTCCCAAACACATTTACAAGTCAAGAATAGTTAAACTACCGCAAACAGTACAATCAACTAGTCAGACCAGCCAAATGAAATAGCCAACAGTCATTTGCCAAACAGGCCCTGTGCCAATCTGCTCAAGAGACAACCATCCACGGATAAGCAGATTTTTCTGTATTATCGGTCCCCTTTATTTTGTTGTTTTCTTTCGGATAAGAGTTTGTAAAAGCAAAGTATGCTTCGTTGCTCTCCTAATAAAAAGTAGAGCACCACAATCTACAAACACAACATCACAATGCACCACCAACAACAAGACGGTATAAACAAATTTAACCGCACAAAGCTCCAGCATCACCAGTAAACTGCAAAGAGAGTCATCCTCTCTTTTGCAAGCAAATGCCTCCAGATGGTTCCGAATTCATTAATGTGCTCGTGTGACCATTAGCCAGGTACCCTAGAAAAAATCTGTTACATGCCTCCACGGAATCAACAACAAAATTACCATAACCACAGTCTAACCTGAACCTTCACAATTCTGCGTTAATAACCATCTGCCTTCATAGGCATAATGAAAGTTTCCATAATTGATAGAACTAGCAAAACATGTCAACATAACAAATTAAAATGCCTTTATCTCAAGAATCCCCATTCTATTAAATCAACATGTTTTTGTCACCAACGGCGACAAGATGTCATTTTGGGCGAGGCTGAAAATGGAAATGCTAGTTTGAGCTAGTTGTCAATTGGCAGGTATTTATGAATGATGTCCTCTAGTTTTACATGTGTGAGTGCATTCAAGCAAATTCCTACCAAGATCTTGTGACTAAGATGGCTATAATCCGGACTTGACCAAAGGGTACAACAAATTGCTATCAATAGGATTTTCTCCTCGTACAAAGGGACAGCATACCATGGTGCTGAAACAGGTGAGTGGGAAAATTATGTTTTGGTTTTATAACAGAAACGAGCATGAACTTGCTTGGTTGTGGAAAATGTTATGATTAGTAATGACTGAAGGACAGCTAAATATCATGAAAATCAAACGCGAATATCATTGCAGAATGGTTTCATTATGGTCGTATGATGAAATATATAAATGCTTATCCTAATACTGTAAGTTCATACTTCCTCTCACATTTACAAGTTGTCTCGTAAATCACGTAGTTAATAAGTGAAAACTGTTTTGTAAGAGGAGCAAAAGAGGTAGGGATTGACTCAGCAGCCACACTACTCTTCTTTTGCTCCAAACCTGATTCCCAAATGCATATGGTGAAATGTCAAAGTTAGGTACTACTGGTGTTTTGAGTGTGCGCCATTGCCAAGTCATGGGTGCAGTACTTGTATGGCATGAAATACAGATCTTAAAGTGCTTGGCGAAGAGAGAAAATGAGGGAAGGCAGGATGGAGTGCCTTTCTAATAAATCACATCACACAAAAAATCGACTACTATTTAGGCCCCCATTGTGATGAAAATGACTAAACCTGGGGGAAACCATACGACAGTAGGAAAATGGGAGGCAGCCACGAACACCCAAGGACCATGGTGAAAACTCCCGGCTGTCTCATGTTAGATTTCAGATCAGTATGTAAAACTGTGTATATAATGGCCAAAAGTGTATAGAACCAAGTAATTGCATTTGCATGCAAAAGCAACATTTGATACTTGCACATATATGGATAAGAAGAAACACCTCCAGAATAATTTGTAAGATATTTATACATCAATAAAAATGATAGAATAATACAACTGGGTTATACTACTAACCGCAATTCTCCTGGGCTGGGTGCAAATTATATTACAACGACCACCACATCCGGCTTCGATCATGTTATCTAATATGTACTGTGGTACCTACATAACCATCAAAAGGACAGAACAGGCAGATAATATTCAAAAAAGTAACAAAAGATAAGCACAGGAAATAACAAGTTTCTTAAGAAGGTAAGATCGAATGAATCTCAAACCTGAGTTGTCTTTCCACAGCCTGTCTCTCCAGAAATAACCACAACATTATTTTCCTCCAGTAAATGTAGAACGTCATCTTTCACCTCAGCAATTGGAAGGCTTGATCTTGACTGCAACATGTCCTACTCAGAAAGCAAGAAAAGAACAGAAAGTAGTAGATGCTTCGTAAGCAAACATTGGTTTAAACTTGCAGATTTGGAAGGACTAAAAATTTCAGACTATATTCTTTCATATAACTCAGGTCTCCACAATTAATATATGACATTTCAGAATGTATTTTCACAGACACGGAGCATATACTAGCATTTAGATATAGTGTGACGGTAATATGGTAAAAAAAAATGGATAAAAACTGTGCGGTTTTTTCACGGTTACCCCTTAGAGGGGGTATTTTTTCTGTTTGGGTGGTTATTTAAGGGCATTTTCGTTCTCTATTTAAAATTCAATTTGAAGATCAAAAACTCAAGATCCTCAAAATCACCCCTATTCTCAAATTGAAATTTCCATCCCTCATCCAACAACCCAGATTGATGGCTAGATATATCACATGACTTATCTTCGGCCACAGCTCCTCCCTGCTTAGGCTGCCCAACTCCGCCCCAAAATCAACACCAGCACTGGGAGGGTGGCTAGGTAATTCCATGATTGATCTAATAATGGTACCCTAACTTGACAAACTTCACGTTCACATAGTACACGAATTCTGGCAGCTTCGTCTCACTCTGACGGTCAACACCATTGACCCAAGATTCTGCTGAAAAGTTGTAAGCGAACAAGATTTTGCCTAATCCAGGAAAAATAAATATAGATATATATAAATGGTATGATTTTTGGGACTCAGGGTTATTGTTTTTTCAAACTTACTTTCTTAATTAGGACAAAATGCCCTAAAAACATCTGGAAGAAAAAACACCACCTCTAGGGGGTGATGTGAAAAACGGGGAGTTATATGGTAAATACGTAAATAACCGCATAGTTTGGATGGATAATAGTTGGTTTCCCTATTTTATTAATAGTCACTGCAATAAGACACATCAATACATGTTGGAAACTCCTAGGTGCCTTAATTGAGAAGTTAATGATATATGACTATCATTTGACCAAAACCTAATTCAGGCTTCTCAGCTCTTGCATGGAGTCACAAGTATGGCCCAGTAACTTCTGAGGATGATTGGCCATTACGGACCAAAGATGCTCACAGTGAGTTTGAAATACAAATATCCAACATCTCACAGATACGCTAGAAAAGGAAGACCAACCTTGTACTTCTTCATTTCCTTCTTACGCGCTTGTTCCTTCTTCAGATAAATGCTATCAGCATCCACCTTTCTGCACACACCTGCAAACAAGTAATATGACTGTAAAGAAGGATTAAAAAAGAATATTCAAGACCTAAAAGGATAGCTATGCAGCCTTAGCTGATGAAAGCTTTGAAACTTGCACTTTACTGGATCATGAGCATGCCAAACAAGATAAAGGATTTTTTTTCATTAATAGGCATAATCCTATACAGCACCTACACAATTACATTTAGGATTTCGTTCAAACAAAACGAATATGACCACCAATCCATAATTATGCAACACTTTCATGCTCTGAATAAGGGGAAGAAAGATATATTGACAAAAATCAGAACTATAAGTTAATCCCGGCATGCTAAAGAAATTAAAGAAAGGAGGTGCAAGAATATGCACGAATATTGTTTGAATGCATGCATTAAGCTTGAATGATCATGTGCTGCATTACATTATTTCCTTTTTATTTATATAATTATGGCCTTCCTTACCTTGATATCTCTGAAGTATGGACTCTCCTACACAGGGAGAATGTCCGAGTCCAGTTAGTTATGGACTCGGACTCGCCACCGACGCGACGCGGATGTGTGTCCGACGCGGGCGGGATGTGGCTTCCGACGCGGGTGGCTCCATTTTTTTTTTGGTTAAAACGGGCAGGAATAAAAATAAAGAAAAGAAAAGAAAACGGGACAGGAATAAAAAGAAAACGGGCAGGAAAGAAAACGGGACAGGAAAAGAAAAGAAGAGGGTGACATAAGAGGCGACGCACAACGACGGAACCCTAGGTCGCGCGCGCACCTCCAACCGCGACAGCACCGACGCGACGCACAATACATGCCATTTGACTCTTCTCCTGATAAGCACTATCCACGTTATCAGCATCAACAATATGCTCAATCTTGTCAGAATTTAACAATGACTACACAACCAGCCCTTTTTTGTGTGTGATGAACTCGTGGTTTATGAAAGTATTGTTATTGTGATGATTTTCTATTGATTCTACTATTATATATATACAACAACAACAACAACATCAGAGCCTTAGTCCCAAAATGCTTTGGGGTCGGCTAACATGAATCAATCTATGGAAACGTCAAGTCGTCTCCAATAAAATAGTCCTATAAATACTATTATATATATATATATATATTTTATA
The DNA here is from genome assembly GCA_033398695.1 of Orobanche coerulescens. Taxonomy (NCBI): domain Eukaryota; kingdom Viridiplantae; phylum Streptophyta; class Magnoliopsida; order Lamiales; family Orobanchaceae; genus Orobanche; species Orobanche coerulescens. The sequence goes on from CM065809.1 coordinate 170,192,417, forward strand.
TTATTTAATTTGCCGAGTCCTTTGCCGTGTCCGAGTCTTACTTTTTGGAGTTTTTCCGTGTCCCCGTTGTTGTGCGGCGGTTAATACGCCTCGATAGGCGATCGGCATCACGATCAGAAAAGCCAACCATGAAAGACATACTCCGGACAAACGCCTAGAGTTCGGCATAATGCGGCGATCGTCTTTTGGTAACCAGCGATCGTCTTTTGATATCTGGCGATCGTCTTTAATGAGCGGACCAGAGGCGATCATCTCATGCCACGTGGGGATCCAGCATCCGTCAAAGTCGTCGAAGACCGAATCTTGGACGATGGCCCACCCGCGGATCTTCAAAGGACACCGACAGATAGGATCATTGACCCCAGCCTGTCACCTACCACACCTACCGACAAGGCCGCCGAAAGGTACGAAGTGGGCCCTCCTCGGACAGCGACTCGCAACGCGTGCTGGCCTCCCATTGGTTCACCCAGCTGGCCTCCAACTGCAACCTCGGACCTCAAGGGAACAGGCCCACGTGACGGGACGATCGGCCGTTTTATTTTAATATAGAAAACGGCGATCGCCTGAGGGATCCCAACTATCTTGTCCCCTATAAATAGAGGACTCACTGCTGCGGCCAGAGGGGGGCGAATTCTACTACGAATTAAGTGCAAAATATACACCAAAGAGAGAATCAAAGGCTCGTTTGGCAACCACTAACACATACATAGTGATATTCATTCACATTCATCATATATCCCAAGCAAGAACTCACAGATTTATCTATCTGGTTCTTCCGGCAATCTACGCGCTCTAAAGCCTAGATAACTAGAAGTCTTTACACTCCTTGTATTAGATTCTAACATTAATATTTGTACTCGACAGTATATTTATTAATAACATCTCGCGAGAGCATTCAAGCCCGGGATTAACAACCCCGGCAAATCTTGTGTTACTTATTTTCTCACGGAAGTGTTCTCGCATTTGTTTGTTACTCGATCATTCCAGCAATACTATCTCCGGATAATATTTTGGGTAACAACAATTGGCGCTAGAAAAAGGGGATCTAAACCTTCATTTTTATTCCTACCGTCTCGAAGAACACTCACTGTTCTCCGTACATATACTTGAAGAAACACTCACTGTTCTTCAATAGAAAAACCTTCAGAGAATGACATCAGCAACAACCTCCAAGAGGGCCACCCTCAGATCTGCCGGAAATCTCATTCCGGCCCGGACTGAATCTCAGCCCACGGCGGAAGGCGACCGTGGCGACGCTAGGCTCTCACTCCCACCCCCGAGGGACGGTTCTAGCCTCTCACTCGATCAGTTCGGACCACGGAGCAGTTGAGGAGGCTATAGCCATCCTCGGGGAGCGGCGAAGGCGATGGCTCGCCCACCATCACTCCGTCAACCATCGCCGGCAAGCAAACGAAAGCTCAAGGGGATCTATGTCGAAAAATCGACAAAGCCCGAGCCACGAGAGAAGGCTCTCGTAAGGCGGGACGATTCCGTCTTGACCCAGCTTGGGAGCGATCCTCATGGCGACACAGGCACTCGGGCCCAGTAGAGACATCGGTATCCGAATCCTTTACCGGGAGTTCGGCATATCCGACTCCCAAGAGACAGTCGGTCGCGAGCCCTGCCGCCCAAGGAAGGAACCAGTGGCGGGGAGCTCGTCATTCACCACGGGGCTAGGGGATCGCACACGATCGCCTTGGTTCACGCTCGAGAGCCGGTCGGCAAGCGGTCGGGCGACGGCGATCGCCGCCATGCAACGCCTTGGTGGACGAGGTGAAGGCGCTCTGGAAAATGGGGCAGCGCCAGGAGACCGATCGTTGGGTCAAGCGAACCACTCGCGACTTAGATCGAGCTCGCCCCGTCCAACCAACGATCAATCCCCACAAACACCTCTATATGAGGAGATCGGATCCGAAACCCACTTAAGCAAATTCCGGATCTACATGACCGGATGCGGAGCTTCGGATGCGGCGAAATGTCGTATGTTCCGTTAACTCGGGCGATCTCGCCCACAGTGGTACATCTCACTACCATCTCGCTCAATCAATTGCTTTGAGAAGGCTGGCGACGACTTCACGTCATACTTCGCCGCAAGGTCGCCGCCGGAAGGTCCCCACCGCATGATGAAAATCGGGCGGGGAAGGGCGAATCGGATGAGGATTACATCGGCCGGTAGACGAGATAGTCCTCACGGTGAGCCGTCGGCCGGCGAGATCGCTCTCAACTCGATTATGCAGACGTTCGCCCATGTTCGGACACCTCACAAAAGATATCCCCCAGACCTACTCAATCTTCGCGGCAAAGCCGCCGGTTTCTGGCTAGGCAGAGGATGCTCTCACTCCGCTTAGAAGAGGGACCATCCAAGAAGGAAAACACCTTCCCATGTCCGTAAGAAGGCGGTCGCCAAGCCCGAGAAAGGCGATCGCCAAGCCGCTGGCGAGTTCAAAGCCTTCGAGGATGTGGAGGTCCACCTTCTCCACAACCTCAACTTATCTCGGCCCACATCTTCAACGCGATCAAGGGTCGCGAGTGGCTTTCAAACCAAAGCCGATAAGGGACCACGGTCACCTAGACCGTAGCAAATTCGTGCCTATCATAAGAGTCCCGCCACAACACTAGCTAATGCCGCGACCTCCTCGCATGACTCGCGATCGTTTGAGGAAGGCAACCGACAACTTGGTCACCAAGCCGAGCCAAGGACGGAAAGGACCGGAGGGCGCGAACGCCGACAACACGAAAGAACTCCTCCCAATCCGGCCGCCAGGATCGAGCATGAGCCGGAGTACTCGATGATTCGGTCCCACCGATCAACTCGCGGTCGGGTCAACATGCTTCAAGCAGGAGGTGGAAACCTCGGGGGTCTTTCCCCGGTTTCCACCATGTCGAACAGGAAGCGAAAGGCCGAGCTGAGGGCATTCCCCGGGGTCCACGTCGTGGTACCTCCGGAGCTAACCATCTCTAAAGACGCACTCATCACCTTCTCCAACAAAGACAGGGAGGGAGTGCAATGCCCCAAAGAGGATGCACTGGTGATCTCCGCCTGTATCCTTGGGAAGACGGTCGATCGCGTGCTGGTCGACAACGGGAGTTTCTGCAACATCATATTCAAATCCGCCCTAGACCAACTCGGCAACTTGATCAAATTCATCAAGCCTTTCGACACCGTGCTCCAAGGGTTCGGCGACAACACAGTCCAAGCCTACGGGAGAATCAAGCTCTCCGTTGAGCTAGTATGCTTTTATGATCCCAAGGTTAGGATTACTAGGAACCTAAGCTTTGTAATCATAGATAGGCCCAGCATCTATAATGGGTTCCTAGGTCGCCCCTTTTTGGAAACCTTTGAGGCGGTCGCCTCATCTTTCTTTTACTGTATCAAATTCCCCACTGCCGATGGGACGGTCGCATCAGAAAAGGAGATCAGCTAATGGCAAAAAGATGTTTGAATTACTCCTATGTTGTTACTTCTTTCAATACTTCCCATACTATATGTAACATTGAAGCGATCGACGATCAACCCATAGAGATCGACGAGCCAAACACATCGTACCAACCCGACTCAGGGGACGCCATCTCTCATCAATCGACGGACGACATCGAGCCTAGGATCGGTTTCGAGCCAAGGACCGAGTCCGGAGATCGCACCAAACGAGAGGCAACCGTCCTGTCGAAGAGTTGGAAAGCATTACGATGGATCCAGATCATCCAGAACGGGAAGTACAGATCGGCGCGAGCATCGACCACGAATTAAAGGGGGATCTGATCAACTTGCTACGTAGGAACATCGGAGTCTTTGCCTGGTCGCATCAAGATATGGTTGGCATAAGTCCCGAACACGCTTGCCATTATCTAAAGATCGATCGGGCGATGAAGCCTGTTCACCAGAAGCGAAGGAAGTTCGGTCCCGAGAAATACGCGGCGCTCGACATAGAAGTCCAGAAGTTACTCAACAACAAATATAGTAATACTATATTTATATAACATATATTAATATTATATATATATATATTTATATTAATATTATATATAATATATATTATTATTGTATTTGTTAATATAGGTGTATAAATATATATATGTATATACATCAAAGTGTATTCTTTTGTTATATTTATTATAGTATAGTTGTTATATATATAAAATATATTATTACTATTTTTTTTTGTTTATGACTTATAAAAAATAAAAAATAGATTTTTTAAATATTTAGCCAATTTAGCCCGTTTAGCCCGAAGCCCGTTAGGGTTAGGGTTAGGGCCGATATTTTCTAGCCCGTTTAAATCCGGGCTTTTTTTCCCCGAACCGTTTAGCCCGAAGCCCGCTAGGGCTATCCCGAAACCGCTAGGGCTAGCCCGTTTAACATCTATAGTCGCGGCATTGGCTAGTGTTGTGGCCGGGACTCTTATGATAGGCACAGAATTTGCTACGGTCTAGGTGACCGTGGTCCCTTATCGGCTTTGGTTTGGAAAGCCACTCGCGACCCTTGATCGCGTTGAAGATGTGGGCCGGAGATAAGTTGAGGTTGTGGAGAAGGTGGACCTCCACATCCTCGAAGGCTTTGAACTCGCCAGGCGGCTTGGCGATCGCCTTTCTGGGCTTGGCGACCGCCTTCTTCTGGACATGGGAAGGTGTTTTTCCTTCTTCGGATGGTCCCTCTTCTAAGCGGAGTGAGAGCATCCTCTGTCTAGCCAGGAAACCGGCGGCTTTGCCGCGGAAGATTGAGTAGGTCGGGGGGATATCTTTTGTGAGGTGTCTGAACATGGGCGAACGTCTGTGCATAACTGAGTTGAGAGCGATCTCGTCGCTGACGGGCTCACCGGTGAGGACTATCTCGTCTACCCGGTCGATGTAATCCTCATCCGATTCGTCCTTCCCCTGCCTGATTTTCATCATGCGGTGGGGACCTTCCGGGCGAGCGACCTTGGCGGCGAAGTATGACGTGAAGTCGTTCGCCAGCTTCTCAAAGCAATTGATTGAGCGAGATGGTAGTGAGATGTACCACCTGTGGGCGAGATCGCCCAGAGTTAACGGGAACATACGACATTTCGTCGCATCTGAAGATCCGCATCCGGTCATGTAGATCCGGAATTTGCTTAAGTGGGTTTCCGGATCCGATCTCCCCTCATATAGAGGTGTTTGTGGGGGATTGATCGTTGGTTGGACTGGGGCGAGCTCGATCTAAGTCGCGAGTGGTTCGCTTGACCCAACGATCGGTCTCCTGGCGCCTGCCCCATTTTCCAGAAGCGCCTTCACCTCGTCCAGCTGGCGTTGCATGGCGGCGATCGCCGTCGCTTTGGCCCCGCTTGCCGATCGCTCTCGAGCGTGAACCAAGGCGATCGTGTGCGATCCCCTAGCCCCGTGGTGAATGACGAGCTCCACCCGGTGGGTTCCTTCCTTGGGCGGCAGGGGCTCGGCCGACTGTCTCTTGGGAGTCGGATATGCCGAACTCCAGTAAAGGATTCGGATACGATGTCTCACTACTGGGCTGAGTGCCAGTCGCCATGAGGGATCGCTCCCCAAGCGGCTGAAGACGGAATCGTCCCGCCTTACGAGAGCCTTCTCCTGTGGCTCGGGGCTTTCTGTCGATTTCTCGACATAGATCCCCTTGAGCTTTCGTTTGCTTGCCCGGCGGATGGTTGACGGAGTGATGGTGGGCGAGCCATTGGCCTTCTGCCGCTCCCTGAGGATGGTTATAGCCTCCTCAATCTGTTCCGTGGTCTGGAACTGATCGAGTGAGAGGCTAGAACCGTCCCTCGGGGGTGGGAGTGAGAGCCTAGCGTCGCCACGGTCGCCTTCCGCCGTGGGCTGAGATTCAGTCCGGGCCGGAATGAGATTTCCGGCAGATCTCAGGGTGGCCCTCTTGGAGGTTGTTGCTGATGTCATTCTCTGAAGGTTTTTCTATTGAAGAACAGTGAGTGTTTCTTCAAGTATATGTCCGGAGAACAGTGAGTGTTCTTCGAGACGGTAGGAATAAAAATGAAGGTTTAGATCCCCTTTTTCTAGCGCCAATTGTTGTTACCCAAAATATTATCCGGAGATAGTATTGCTGGAATGATCGAGTAACAAACAAATGCGAGAACACTTCCGTGAGAAAATAAGTAACACAAGATTTGCTGGGGTTGTTAATCCCGGACTTGAATGCTCTCGCGAGATGTTATTAATAAATATACTGTCGAGTACAAATATTAATGTTAGAATCTAATACAAGGAGTGTAAAGACTTCTAGTTATCTAGGTTTTAGAGCGCGTAGATTCTTAGGAAGAACCAGATAGATAAATCTGTGAGTTCTTGCTTGGGATATATGATGAATGTGAATGAATATCACTATGTATGTGTTAGTGGTTGCCAAACGAGCCTTTGATTCTCTCTTTGGTGTATATTTTACACTTAATTCGTAGTATTCGCCCCCTGCGGCCGCGGTGAGTCCTCTATTTATAGGGGACAAGGTAGTTGGGATCCCTCGGGCGATCGCGGGCGATCGCCGTTTTCTATATTAAAATAAAGCGGCCGATCGTCCGTCACGTGGGCTGTTCCCTTGAGGTCAGGGTTGCGGTTGGAGGCGGTGGGTGAACGATGGGAGGCGGCACGCGTTGCGAGTCGCTGTCAGGAGGAGGCCCACTTCGTACCTTTCGGCGGCGCCTTCGGTAGGTGACAGTGGGGTCGATGATCTGTTGTCGGTGTCCTTTGAAGATCGCGAGTGGGCGTCGTCGAGATTCGGTCTTGACGAATTTGACGGATCTTGGATCCCCACGTGGCATGAGATGATCGCCTGCAGTCCGCTCATTAAAAGATCGCGGATAACAAAAGCGATCGCCGTTACCAAAGACGATCGCCGCATTATGCCGAACTCTAGGCGTTTGTCCGAGTATGTCTTTCATGGTTGGCTTTTACGATCGTGATGCCGATCGCTATCGAGGCGTATTAACGCCGCCGACAATTGCCCCGGCTCGCCTCGATGTTGAAAACACGGGGTGAGGTGCTGATAGCGATCGCGATGTTTAAGCGATCGGCCGATCGACTTCAAATATGGACGACCTCTTTTTGCGTCGGGAGCGCGGAAAAGAAGGCGGGCTTTCTAACGTGGCGAGGACACGCGTCGCGCCGTTGTTGGGAGTCCGACGGTTTTGTCGGTCTTGTCGGTTGGCATGCCCTCGAAAAACGCGTCTGCGGGATTCGAGGCGGCATTTATGCGTCCCCACGTGGCGGTTGCGATCCGACCCTCGAGGTTTCTCTATTTGCATTTAGACCCTCGTCTCCATCTATAAAGGGCACTGTGCTTCTTCTCCTTCACTTTTACGCGTCCTTTGTATCCATGCATTTGAAATGTAGAAATTTACGGAGCTTGTTGTCTTAATGCCGTCTTCCTTTCTTTAGGTAAGAAACCCGATTTTCTTTCTCCCTTAATTTTTGAGAATATGTCGGGAGGATCTAAGGTCTTCGGCGGAAGCATACGCCGCGGCTTAGCCAGGACGGGAGGGAATTCTGTGGGAATCCGTGGAAAGCGGCCGTAGAGGCTATTCGTGCGAGATTGCACCCAGAGCTTGAGGAGCTTTCAACGAGGCCGTAGTGGCGGGATCTGCGGCGCGGAGGAGCGAGATGTGTCGCCGGTGGAGGAAGGCGAGCCGTGCGTTTGTCTTGGGAAAAGATAGCGTCTCGGCCCGTCTATACGGATTTTGCTAAACTTATGGAGGGATTGCCGGGCCGTGTCGGAGTTTGATTTGAGGCTTACTCCGCCGCTCATCCCTACGTACATGAAGCGGACGGAGTTTCGGTGTGACCGTCTCGATGGACTCTTGGTCGGTCGGAGGTCGGCGACACGGAAGGACATGACCCGGAGGTCAAATATCATATCCCCATCGATGTGTCATTGCGTGCCCTCTCAGAAACGACGTCTTTGACGGCCTCCCAGGTATGGTCGCCATCAACGAAATGACCACTGTTGCCGGATGCGGTTTCCCTTGCCGTTCGCCGTTTCGTATCTGCCGATCGCCGAATTTGGCGCCTCTTGATTGGCGCGAGCGTCGTTGCAGTTATCGACACATTGACATTGTTTGGCGGTCACGAGTTGTTTAGCTTGCCTTACTGGAGATGAATTATCTTTTTAAGTGATCGTGCGAAGGGATCGATCGCGGTTACCATATCGAGGTCGCCGGGTAGGGTGGTCGTTGGGGTGCCGAGCAAGGCTCGGGCGACCTGACACAGTGGTGCTCGGTTGGTGGAGCATGGAGGTCGATCGAGCGGGTGGGAGGAGGAATGGATATCCCCACCGATTTTCGGGAGAGGAATCAGTAAGGGTTTCCATTCTCCCTTTATTTGGATACTCCTTGGTGATCTAATTTATTTCCCTTTTGCGGGATCCCTTGTTCCATCGATCGGCGATCTCCCCTTTGATTTCTCGATCGTGGGAGCGGATTCGCGCATTGCCGATTCACATAAAGGCGTTGATCGATCGGCCACGCGAATCTCATCGGTTGGGAGCTCATTTCGCTTCCTCGCCACTGAAGGCCCTGGTATGACTTTTCATCTACTCTCTTCTGCGTGGCGATCGTCTCAAGAGGTCGCCATGTCTAAGCAAGTGTCTAACTTGTTTGAGTTTCTTCTTTGGCAGATTTATTTTCCCAGTTTCGCGAGCTACCGCAGAGGTGCCATGTCTAATCCGGTTTTATCGGTCGCCTTCATCAGGGAAAGAAAGCGGGTCGCGTTGCTGCGGCGTCGTCTCGCCCTTTGTGGTGAGGCCATTGCGGTGCGGTCGCGAACCGGAATCTCAAGGTGAGGAACAACTTGGCACCGCAAGGCGGAGGCGGAGGGTCCCAGTCAGGCGATTTAGCTACTTTGGAGCGCCGATCGCCGCTCCCTGTTTCTTAGTTCGATGGCGGAGGGTCTCGTCTGGGCCGCCGGCATCCGGCTCAGGACACTGCCGGCTTCTTGAAAAGGGCGATCGCGGCAAGAGACTTCTCGGGAAAGCCTATTTCGGCCGTGATCGAGCTAGTCAGCGGTGAGAATGGTTTGAACTTTCCGAGCTAGGCGTTGAGTAAGGTTTAGGCTAACTCCTTGGTTTCCTTGGTTTCTTGTGCAGAGTTCGTCTTGCCGATCGGATGTTGCTCCCATGGTCTTTGGACTTTACGTCGAGCAAGGCTCATATGATCTCTCGAAGTCCACCTTACGTTCGCGGTATCACCTCTCTGCCCAGGCTTGGGCGGCCGATCTTGATGCGATCGCTCGTCGCGATCTGGAGACGCCATGCGGGCGGCCGTTGCCACAGCTCTTGACGGCGGCGATGGCCGTCCCAGTGCTAGGGATTTTGAGGCGACCCTCCATTGCTCATCTCCATCGCGACCTCGAGGCCGCCGGAACAAAAATATCGAGGATGCAACCGGATCAGTCTATGGAGAAGGAGTATGAGGAGAAAGGAGCTAAGCGGGGCGTGGATCGGTCGCGGGAGGCGAGCCGCTCTAAGGAGGCTGCCGATCGGTCCGTGATGAGGAGAAAGAAACCCGCTTGGCTCGCGGCGTCGCGAGAGGAGGCGGCCGGATGGCGATGGTGGATCGGCTCAGCGGTGGTGGACGTGGCGAAGAAGGAGCTGGAGAAGGCCCGGTGAGAATGCCGCCAAGGTTGTCGAGTAGCGGAGGTGAGAAGACGGCCGTGGAGTTGAAGGAGCCAATGAAGGCGATCGAGACCGATCCTACCAAAATGTGGCGCTCGTGCAGTTCGCCTGCTATTACTTGGCCTTGTTCGAGCCGCAAAAGCGGGGATCGAGATCGGTCCCTTGATGGAAGCTTGAATCCTACGCCCTCGCGAATCCTCTGCACCGGAGTTCTCCTTGCCGATCCTTGACTTAGCCGACCGGGATCGACTTGAGTTGGTATACGGGTAAACTCATTCATCCCGAGGCGAAGCGATCCGCAACTGAGGGTGATGGTCGGCGGCGGGGCCTTGAGAGGCGTTTTGTTTTCCTCTGTTATTTTGTACTTTTTGTTTTTCCTTTTGTTATGCCTTGGGCCGTAATGTATGAAATTCGTGTTATGAATAAAATGTTCCTCTTTTCATCTTGTCTCTTTATATACGATCGCCACTTTGAATGTTTTGCGTGCGATTTTTACGAGTACGTGCATCTGAAAAATACTACCAGTATGAAAAATACACGTGCTCGTAAAATTGCAAAAACATTCAAAGCGATCGTATATAAAGAGACGAGATGAAAAAGGAACATTTTATTCATAACACGAATTTCATACATTACTGGCCCGAAGGCATTACAAAAGGAAAACAAAAGTACAAAGTAACAGAGGAAAACAAAACGTCTCTCAAGGCCCCGCCGGCCGACCATCACCCTCAGTTGCGGATCGGCTTCGCCTCGGATGAATGAGTTTACCCGTATACCAACTCAAGTCGATCGGCTAAGTCGAAGGATCGGCAGGAGAACTCGGTGCAAAGGATTCGCGAGGGCGTAGGATTTGAAGCTCTCCATCAAGGGACCGATCTCGATCCTGCCTTTGCGGCTCGAACGGCGCCAAGTAATAGGCGAACTCACGGCGAGCGCCACATTTTGGTAGGGATCGGTCTCGATCGCCGATTGCCTTCAACTCACGGCCGTCTTCTCGACCTCCGCGGCTCGACAACCTTGGCGGCATTCTCACCCCCGGGCCTTCTCCAACTCCTTCTTCGCCACGTCCGGCCACCCGAGCCGATCCACCATCGCCGGTCGGCCGCCTCTCGCGACGCCGCGAGCTTCACGGGTTTTCTCCTCATCACGGGACGATCGGCCTCGCTGAGCGGCTCGGCTCTGCTGTCGATCCACGTCTGCTTAGCCCTTTGGCCGTCTCCTCATACTCCTTCTCCATAGACCGGATCCGGTGGCATCCTCGATATTTTTGTTCCGCGCCTCGAGGTCGCGATGAGATGAGCATGGAGGGTCGCCCTCAAAATCCCTGGCGGCTGACGGCCATCGTCGCCTCAAGAGCGTGGCAACGCCGCCGCATGGCGTCTCCAGACGCCGACGAGCGATCGCATCAAGATCGGCCGCCCAAGCCTTGGGCGAGAGGTGATAGCCCGCGAACGTAGCGAGGACTTCGAGAAGAAGCCTTGCTCGCGAAAGTCCAAGACCATGGGAGCAACATCCGGATCGGCAGACGAACTCTCAGCAAAACCAAGGAAACCAAGGAGTTAGCCTAAACCTTACCGTAACGCCTAGCTCGAAAGTTCAAACCATTCTCACCTGTTGACGACTGGATCACGGCCGAAATAGGGCTTTCCCAGAAGTCTCGGCCGATCGCCGTCCTTTCAAGAAGCGGCAGTGTCCTGAGCTGATGGCTTTGGGACTGACCCCTCCGCCATCAACTAAGAAACAGGGGAGCGGCGATCGGCGGCTCCAAAATAGCTAAATCGCCTCGGCCGGCAAGGACCTCGCCTCCGCCTCTGCGGTTGCGCCAAGTTGTTCCTCACCTTGAGAATCGGTGGCGGCTGCACCGCGGCCTCACCACAGGGGCGGCGAGACGACGTCGCAGAACGCGACCCGCTTTCCCGGATGAAGGCGACCGATAAAACCGGATTAGACATGGCAATCTCTGCTAGCTCGGCGGGAAAATAAATCGCTAAAGAAGAAACTCAAACAAGTTAGACACTTGCTTAGACATGGCGACCTCTTGGAGACGATCGCCACGCGAAGAGAGTAGATGAAAAGTCATACCGTGGGCCTTCAGTGGCGAAGAAGCAGCAATCGAGCTCCCAACCGATGAGATTCGTGGTGGCTGATCAACGTCTTTATAGAATCCGCAATGCGCGAATCCGCTCCCGACGATCGAGAAATCAAAGGGGAGATCGTCGATCGATGGAACAAGGGATCCTGCAACAAGGAAATAAATTAGATCGATCAAGGAGTATCAAATAAAGGGAGAATGGAAACCCTTACTGGATTCCTATCCGAAAATGTGGGGATATCAACTCCTCCTCGGCAATTCGCTCGATGCCGACCTCCATGCACCACCAACCCAAAGACCACTTTGTCAGTCGCCCGAGCCTTGCCTCGGACCAATGACCACCCTACCCTGGCGACTTGGATATGGTAACCGCCGATCGATCCTTCGCACGATCACTTAAAAAGATAATTCATCTCCAGCGCAGAAGGCAAGCAAAACAACCTGTGACCGCCAAACAATGTCAATGTGCTAATAATCTGCAGCCAGGCGTTCGGCGTCAACTGAAGAGGCGCCAAATTCGAGGCGATCAGCAGATACGAAACGGCAAACGGCAAGGGAAACCGCAGTCCGGCGAGTCATTTCGTTGATGGCGACCATACCTGAGGCTGGGTCAAGACGTCGTTCTCGGAGGGCACGTGCAATGACACATCGAGGATATGATATTTGACCCTCCAGGTCATGTCCTTCGGTCGCCGAACTCCGAATCGACCAAGAGTCCATTGAGATGGGTCGGCGGCCAAACTCCGTCCGTCACATGTACGTAGGGATGGCGGAGTAAGCCTCGAAATCAAACTCCTGGACAGGCCCTGCAATCCCTCCATAAGTTTAGCAAAAGCCGTATACGGCCGAGACGCTATCTTTTCCCCAAGACAAACGCATCGGTCGTCTTCCTCCACGGCGACGCATCTCGCTCCTCGCCGCCGCAGATCCCGCCACTACGGCCTCGTTGAAAAGCTCCTCAAGCTCGCGGTGCAATCCCGCACGAATAGCCTCTACGGCCGTTTCCACGGATTTCCCGAGAATTCCCTCGTCCTGGCGGCCGCGGCGTAGTGCTTCCTCGAAGACCTTAGATCCTCCCGACATATTCTCAAAATTATGGGAGAAAGAAAAATTGGGTTTCTTACCTAAAGAAAGGAAGACGGTCGGCACAACAAGCTCCGTAAATTTCGCACTTCAATGCATGGATACAAAGGACGCGTAAAAGTGAAGGAGAAGAAGCCAGTGCCCTTTTATAGATGGAGACGAGGGTCTAAATGCAAATAGGAGAAACCTCGAGGGCCGGATCGCAATCGCGTGGGACGCATTAAATGCCGCCTCGAATCCGCAGACGCGTCTTTGAGGGCATGCCAGACAAGACCGACAAAACCGTCGGACTCCCAACAATGGCGCGGCATGTCCTGCCACGTTAGAAAGCCCGCCTTCTTTTCATTGCTCCCGACGCAAAAGAAGGTCGTCCATATTTGAAGTCGATCGGCCGATCGCTTAAACATGCGATCGCCAATGCCACCTCACCCCGTGTTTTCAACATCGGCGAGGCGGGGCAATTGTTGTGCGGCGGTTAATACGCCTCGATAGGCGATCGGCATCACGATCGGAAAAGCCAACCATGAAAGACATACTCGACAAACGCTGAGAGTTCGGCATAATGCGCGATCGTCTTTTGGTAACGGCGATCGTCTTTTGATATCTGGCGATCGTCTTTAATGAGCAGACTGCAGGCGATCATCTCATGCCACGTGGGGATCCGGATCCGTCAAAGTCGTCGAAGACCGAATCTTGGACGATGGCCCACCCGCGGATCTTCAAAGGACACCGACAGATAGGATCATTGACCCCACTGTCACCTACCACACCTACCGACAAGGCCGCCGAAAGGTACGAAGTGGGCCCTCCTCGGACAATGACTCGCAACGCGTCCGGCCTCCCATCGGTTCACCCAGTGGCCTCCAACTGCAACCTCGGACCTCAAGGGAACAGGCCCACGTGACGGGACGATCGGCCGTTTTATTTTAATATAGAAAACGGCGATCGCCCGCGATCGCCTGAGGGATCCCAACTACCTTGTCCCCTATAAATAGAGGACTCACTGCTGCGGCCAGAGGGGGGCGAATTCTACTACGAATTAAGTGCAAAATATACACCAAAGAGAGAATCAAAGGCTCGTTTGGCAACCACTAACACATACATAGTGATATTCATTCACATTCATCATATATCCCAAGCAAGAACTCACAGATTTATCTATATGGTTCTTCCGGCAATCTACGCGCTCTAAAGCCTAGATAACTAGAAGTCTTTACACTCCTTGTATTAGATTCTAACATTAATATTTGTACTCGACAGTATATTTATTAATAACATCTCGCGAGAGCATTCAAGCCCGGGATTAACAACCCCGGCAAATCTTGTGTTACTTATTTTCTCACGGAAGTGTTCTCGCATTTGTTTGTTACTCGATCATTCCAGCAATACTATCTCCGGATAATATTTTGGGTAACAACACCCGTGTCCGTGTCCGTGTATGTGCCCGTGTTCGTGCTACATAGCTTGATATACTACAAAAGCACGGATTAAAAACATATCTGGTAAAAAAAGAAATAAGTTTGACATACTTTCAGTGTTCCGATTAGTGTTAACGGTAATATCTTCTACAATACATGCCATTTGACTCTTCTCCTGATAACCACTATCCACGTTATCAGCATCAACAATATGCTCAATCTTGTCAGAATTTAACAATGACTCCACAAAACCAGCCCTTCTATCTTCATGTTTGTCTTTTACAGATGTGAACAAATCTCCTGTAAATTTGAGCAATACAACAACCGGAGGATTAAAAACAAGCCAACTAAACATAGAAATAAAAGTTTCCCAAATGCGGCAAAATTTTAAAGTTCTCATCCCAAAACAAATAGTAGCTGCAAGTAAGGGCAATCACCTTCTTTCCATTTCAGTACCATCGAAGCGTACGGCTCTACAAGTGCTAGCTGAACAGGTATCTCTGGAAAGAGATAGTGGAGCGCATATGCTGCAACTCTGTTTTGTGAATCCTGAGGTGAAGGGTCCATTAGATCCTGTGGGAAGTATTCGCTGAGATAAAATCACTCAGAAGTGAAAATTCTACAAATAACGTTAGTAAGTGAGCGTACAACAAGAGATGCCAAATTAATCACTCTAACACAAACAGATGAACCAATGAGGCTCTACAATATTCTGAATAGAAAACATGGAGATGGACGAATTTTCACACCTAAAGTTCATTAGCAAAAGAAGCTCTTGTGAGGGCCATAAGAATATATTACAAAAAGACACACAAGTCATCTTTCTCAAACTCTATATTCTAGTTAAAGCATTCAATATGTTCAGGCAAAAAAATTCAGAAAGAATTCTAATGCAGTTTGATACCAGGGTTGAAACTTTGCAATCATTGAATCACTATGTTAAGATTTAAAATCCTCTAGTTTGGTTTGAGAAAAGCACTGGAAAAGATGGTGGCTCTCCACGTCACTATATGCTGTAGAATAATTTCAGCTTTTTATATAAATGTAATCCTCCTAAATTACAAAGTCAAAACAGGGGGCAGCTATTTTTTCTCTTTTCATTGCCTCTCTTCTGTCTCAGCTCTGTTTCCTATTTCCATTTCTTTATCTACCTCTTTTGCCAGCTTCTTCTCAATTTATATTCCTCACCTTGAAGATAGAAGTTGGCACAGCTATAGTTTTCCTTATGACTGGCTGTATGTATATCTTACTCAATGAGCTGTGTGCTAAAGCGATAGGGGAATACTTGATTCCTGTTCACCCTTCGGTTACCTTATGATGAACCCCGTTTATTTCAGATACCAAACTGGTCATCATAATTTAAAGAGTTTGAGGGAACACAAGGGGGAATCACGTCTGCGTTTGGTTGTTAATGATACCAGTAGGAGCAAAGAGCTGTCTTCAAAAAGTGTATATCACGCACTACAAAGTACAGCATACTTGCATGAATAACTGAAACAGTGACTGTTAAGTAAAAAACGGGTTCCTTGAGACAGATTTTTTACACTAAATAAACAGATGATTATTTCTGTGGTTATCTTCCTAGTAAGAGATCCGCAATTCGGAACATATGTTAGCAATGTTCTCCATATATGTACCTAGTATAAAACCCAGCAAAATATTCAATACAAGTATTATAACATATCATATGGATATACATCCTCCTCTCTTTTCAAAAGTAATATCCAAATGACAGAAGGGGTAATATAATAGGCACATCTACCCAGTAGGTGCTATTATGTTCACTAACATTTGAACATGATAGGTGTCTGAAACAGAAACCCTATACCCTGCACAAGGCAAGCTTGCAGCTTTTGGAAATGACCAACGCTTTCGCTTTTTCCTTTTGTGCAATGAAGACTGAGGGTTCTATTTTTGGTTTTTGTAGTGCTTGGAAAGTAACAGATCTCACGTGTAATTGTTTAAGGTCAAGATAAATGCTCCTGGTCACTAGCATAGCAAACATCAAAAAGAACATTTCTTTCAATATGTTCCGATCCTTCAATAGTTTTATTACAAGTTTGCAACTATTTGCATTGGCAGAGGGCAGGTGTTATACCTCAGGTGTAAAAAAAATTTCATCTTCACTTGGAAGCTGAATGGTTGACAATCCTCCAGCTTTTCTGTTTTTACCCCTCCCACTAGCCTTGCGTAGTATGCTGATAGAGTAACCAGAATTTTGTTCTTTTCCAAGAAGTTTATTATATTTCGGCGCTTCCCATCCCGATCTTTGGCAAAGTTGGTGAAGAACAGCCTTTGGAATCTTTTTTGGATCTCCCTAAATTATAATAAAACAATAAGAACTACAACAAAGCCAAGGTTATATAAATGCAACAACCACTTCAAAGGTAAAATTAATTCAGCAACCAGGAAACAGGGCAAGCAGAAACGAGAGGGAAGGAAAGAAATGATGAGACATATGAAGAATATACATCATGAAGAAATGAGTAAGATAGTCCATGTATTTCAATAAGAGTATAAAATAAGAAACAGAACACAGCTTACAATCCTAGAGTACATCAGATTGGCATCTGTGAAATATTACACAAATTAAAGCACTCAAAACTTTACGATCAAAATGCATCAGATTGCAGTTAATACCATGACGAGCTTCAACGGTGTTGATTCTTACCTTTTTCCAGACTCCTTCCATTTTCTCTATGTTCTTCCCACTGCAAAGTTCTTTCATTTTTTCTTTCTTTTGTAGTTCCAATATTTCAGGAGGTAAATTCTGATTAGATGTGCCGTCGTCTTCCACAAAAAAATCTCCAAGTTCTACAGATTCCATTTCTAAAGCATCTCCATTTTGCACAGGGATACTTAAAGAAGCCGTATCAGTTGAGCTGTCATGTGAGCCAGAGCTACAAACTTTATTTTCATCAACTTCAACCCTAAACTCAGTACTAGCTGTATCACCTTCTATACTACATACATTAACCATATCACCATCAGAGTTGTCTGAAGGGACAGGATTAGAAGCCACATCGTTACTTGCACGACAGGAAGAGCTTACATATCCAGATTCCAATATGTCAACAGATAGTCCTGAAACAAGTTTAAATTCAGGCGACATGATGCACGTTAAATGTATCCGAGAATTGTGAAAATGAAGACGTGCATTACATTTTCTACTACCTAAGGCTGATATCTCCTGCTTAAGTTTTCGAATGAGGAGACCTGCTTCGCTCTGGAGTTTTTTGTCACCTCTATTTTTGGCAGTTGCAGCTTGCAACCTAGCAGCATGATAGTCCTCGACAATACACTCATAATTGCTCCTTGGTTCCAGGATCTACCACAAAAGTATAAGTGATAATAACAAAGGGTAGGATTTACAATTGATATGTGGAATTTCTCCATCTAGTTTTCGAAGAAATAGTCAGAAATCATTAAGCTCAAGAAACATAGTTACAAGCATACATGTTTAATTGAGTTATTTGAAGAACTACATAGCAAAGGTAAACTTTTAAAAGAATTTCTATAGGAACCCAAAATTCAAAATAACTTGGATCAAGAAATTTAAAACTAATAAAGAAAGATAAATAAAAGAAAACTCCATATACAGTAGAAACTCTATAAATAATGCTCCTGGGACCACCAAAATTTATTAATTAAGGGAGATATTATAGAACAATAAATTAATAACTATTAATTTATATATTAGGTAATACTTTATTAATTTATAGATTAATTTTACCCTATTCCACTTTATTGTTGTTCAATGTATATCAAACGTGACAATGTATGAGAAAACAACACCATAAGTTCTTACAATGATAAGAAACATTAGATGAAATTCAATGTGACATTGATTTCAACAAAAAAAAAAAAAAAAGACAATAGTCATTTTTCAAGAAGTCTTCATAAACCTTTTACGTATTACACACTATATAAGGCATTATTATATTTATATATCACATGGGGGTGGTCTATATGATTAATCAAAACTTTATCAAATATTAGCGAATTGTTATTTTGGCATGTTGTCCACAGTAAGGGCGGGACAAAAATATTATCTTAGAGAGATTATTAAATAATCTAGTATTAATTTAAAGAGTTTCTACTGTATTTAAGTAATTGTCAGTGACACCACCAATCATCATGTCCAGAATCCTTGTGGGATGACACAAAGCTAAGATCGGAATGCAAAATTAAAAAAGTAAATCAGGGCTTCCTCAGAGGATTTAAGTAAAATAAAACAAAAAAGGTGGACAAAACAAAAGGTCACATCATTGAGAACTTTGAAACAGGGTTATTATATGTGGTAAGAAGTTCGATAATCATTCCTAGTGTTACAATAATGTGCAATTATAAAACTAGACTTACCTTCTTCGATACATCATTATCCATTGAATAAGTTTCCCAAGATTCAGATTCATCCTGCAAAAGAACTCTTTGTGATTAACCTACTGTAATTATGACTCAATACGAACTTGCAACTTATGTTCTTCTAATTATTAGCCAATAACATGTTAAGCAACATATAAAGAAGATAAAAAAAACTCCCGAGTTTTTTACTAGTATACAGCTAAGATTACGGTGGATCGACAGAAGCCACGGAGGTTGATGAAAGCAGAAGAGCAGTGAAGAAGGAGAAGGAGAATACGAACTTCCAACTTATGTTCTTCTAATTATTAGCCAATAACATGTTAGGCAACATGTGAAAAAAATAACTCAACTCTTAAACCAATTCAAATACTGCAAAATAATGACCGAATCTGAAGAATTCTGGCGGTGCACGTGCACCACGAGGTTATACTTAAATCTGCTTATGACCATCATGTCCAGAATCCTTGTGGGATGACACAAAGCTAAGATCAGAATGCAAAATTAAATAACTACATCAGGGCTTCCTCAGAGGATTTAAGTAAAATAAAACAAAAAAAGGTGGATAAAACAAAAGGTCACATCATTGAGAACTTTGAAGCAGGGTTATCATTATATGTGGTAAGAAGTTCGATAATCATTCCTAGTGTTACAATAATGTGCAATTATAAAACTAGAATTACCTTCTTCGATACATCATTATCCATTGAATAAGTTTCCCAAGACTCAGATTCATCCTGCAAAACAACACTTTGTGATTAACCTACTGTAATTATGACTCAATACGAACTTGCAACTTATGTTCTTCCAATTATTAGCCAATGACATGTTAGGCAACATATAAAGAAGATAAAAAACTCCCGAGTTTTTTTACTAGTATACAGCTAAGATTACGGTGGATCGACAGAAGCCACGGAGGTTGATGAAAGCAGAAGAGCAGTGAAGAAGGAGAATGAGGAGAGCATAGACGCTCCAGAAACCTAGTTCTTGTGGTGTTTGTAGATATAAATGGAGAAGGATAGAGAATGAATAAGAAAAGAAGATGAAAGAGATGCGTGAAAACAGATAGATGGACAGAATAGTTTTTTTGAGTCCTGGGAGTGAAAAACTCCCTTCGGTCGTAATAAACCTTGCTAAAAACACATTATTCTTCACACGATGGGCGCCAATATTTAGTGGTAAAGGTAAGAAAAATCGTTTCTCATCAAATATGTGGATCAGAAGTCGTGATTTTTCATATTGATATGCAACTATCATTATGTTTAATACCATACAGCTGAAAATGAATCCAGGTTTTCCAGGAGGAAAAGATGTGCTCGTCTACGGTTCTCCACACAGTAAACTACAAGAAGACACTGGCACATGCATCTAATGCATGCTAGACAATGGTGACAGTATTTAAATATTCAGGGGGACAAATATTCTTGTTTCTTTCTTTCACTGGAAAGCAAAAGGAGATCCAACTCAAGTTATCACTGTTGTACATAATGAATTATGACACGCACGGTTGGGTTTGAGGGTGTGGGTGTACAGTGTGAGCTGACTAAATGACATGAAATACTGCACCGCAAGCATAACTATAACATCCACGTCAAGTATGGCACAAGTTTTCAACCAACCAGCTCATCTTAGAAACAAATGTATGTCCAGGGTTTGGGACCTCTTTGATCGAGTTTGGGGCTAAGCTTTAGTGAAACCCAACATCTCTGCATGTCTTAGATCTTCTTTAGACATTTGGCGATATTTATCCCGCAGCGAAGAAATAAAAGTATGCAATATCTTTTGAATCTAACAACACAAAATTATCTGGGAATGGCTATAATGCACCGTGTGGAAGTACCTCTTCCTGTTGTTCCATATATTGACGGATCCAGTCTGCTTGAGAACTCTGAATATAATCTAACTTTTCATCATCCTTTCGCTCTTTAATTTTAAGACGAAACTTTTCCTTTTCCTCAACTATGTCTGCTTGTGATTCCCTAGATGAAACCCAATCTTCACGCGCAGTTGATATGACACCAACAGAACCTGTCCGGAAAGCGCATTAAGATGTTGCTTATGCTCTGAGTGAAAACAAAATAGTTGATAAAATGACTATCTAAAAAAATAAAGTCGGATACAACATCCATCAGAATATCATCAAGTAAAATTGATGCCAGAACCTCCAATGATATGCAAAGAGCTGCCACTAGAAAACTTCTGTGGGAGCTCATTCCCTGGAATATTTAAGCATAGCCAGTCGAAAGCAGCCTCATATGTTGCACCATCCTAGTAAATATAAAGAAAACAGCAAAAAATGGATCAGATTTTCAACTGACAGAATTTCCTTGTGGTGGATGGAGGCAACACAATAGAAAGAAAGAAAGGCTGTCAGATTATTGACATGTTGGAAGCTGGGAGTGGAAACTAGTAGTAACCGCTTTGTACTCATGCCCACATTTAGTGGACATCACCAACTCAGTACTTCTCTACTATAATATTTGTACTTTCCGATAACTGATCATTTCTTAATTTAGTTGCACCAAAACCGCATCACCTAAAGAAGTACTACCAAATTTCAAGTCCATTTCTTGGCTAGTTGAACTAGTAAAGACAGAATGCGTCGGCAAACCTTGAGAGCAGAGAGAGCAAGTTCAATTTGGTCATCTTTAAAACAATCGCAAGACAGCTTCTCGTAAACTGATTGAAGCCTCTTGGCTTTCTGCTCTTTAGAGAGAGATTCTTTGGACGGCGCCGAGGAAAGCGCAGATCGTCCAGAGCTAAGAAGAAGACGGCGGAGGCGGTTCTCGTTCTCCGCCGATAGTTGGAGTTTGTGACCGGTGGATGACGCGGGTTTCCCCTGTGTTGACGATGAGTACGCCTTCTGTTTCTGCTGTTTCTTCTTAGGCGCCATCATTCAACGCAATCAACGTTTTTGGATGGAAGTTAGTAGGTCGCCGGAGTTCAAACGGCTGGCTGATAGTGGGCTGCAGAACAGGTAGGGATGGCAATTTACCCGCGGGTAACGGATAACAGTGGGCACCCGACCCTAATAGGTGCGGGTTTGGTGGGCATTTGGTATCCACGGATAGCTTCGTGGTATGAAAATTATTATCCATTAGGTTCGCGGGTATGGATATGGATAGCTACTATCCGTACCCGCAAAACCCATTTACCCGCGAAAAACACCCGCGAAATACCCACAAAAATACCCGCGAAATACCCATAAAATATTCGAACAGATTTTGAATTCGGTATGATGTACTAATATTTTAATCTTTTTGTATATACTATATATGAATTTCTGAGTTTGATTTATGAATATTAATTTGTGTGAAATTTTTATTTATATTGAATTCATTTATTTGCATCGCGGATACCCGACGGGTGGCGGGTTGCGGATACCCAACGGTGCGGATACCGCATGGTCGCGGTGTGGTTGGCAAATCATACCCGTCGCGGGTCGCGGGTCGGGTTGCGGGTACATATTTACCTCGCGGGTACGGATGTGGATAGGCACTATCCGCGCCCGCCGTACCCGACTGCCATCCCTAAGAACAGGCCCATCTTATAATGTTTTTAACTAAATTAATTTATTTAATACTAAATATTCTTTAGTGTTATAAAATCGAAATATTATAGAGAGAGAATTTAGAGAGAGAATAGAGAATGATTCTCATATGTGATTTTCATTAATAACTGAAGTCCAAAAATTCAGATGGTACAATCGTAATTACAAATTTACCTCAGGGGCATAATAGTCATTCACACTATATAAAAACAAATAGGTAATTGAAACGTCACTTTCGTGGTATATTATAACACTCCCCCTTGAATGAATATTTACGTAAATATCTGTTGAACTAGTTTGAAGAAAAACCCAATGGGAGAAAAACTTTCAAACTGTTTGTATTGGAGCTTGTGGCAATCATATCATATTGCATCATAATGTTGGTAGGAAAGCTCTGTTGGATAAAAACTTCACCAATCTGTAATCTCGTAAATTTGCTCCCCCTTGTCTCGATAGTTCTTGTATGAGTATTCTTGTGCCGTCTCAGTAAAACCTTGTGGGACAAAAACTGAGTAAATATGTCATGTATATCATTCGTTGTTGGAGTATCCACGTGTTGCCTCATTAAAACCTTGTCAAGAAAAACCCAGTGGGAAAAAACTTGCTCGAAAGAAAAAGAGTACAACTACTCCTTCTCTTTTCAAACTTTGAGGAATAATCTTGATCTTTGTAGTTTTATTAATTATGCCATGAATATGCCTCGTTAAAACCTTAGTAGGAAAAACCCAAATTAAGGGAAAAGAGTACATTATTCATACTAATACGTCATTCCAGTTGGCTCGTTAAAAACCTTGCTAGGAAAACCCAATTGAACAAAACCTCAGTAAAGGGAAAAAGAGTGCAACGCGTATTTTATAAATATGCCCCAGACATTTCAATAATCCTCCAGGGATTAGTATGAGTATCATCTTCAGTGCAGTTTGTAATATCGAACTCATATTCTTTGCGATATATTCCAAATCTCTTATATTAGTTGTGATTAAGCTGCCTCGTTAAAAACCTTGCTGGAAAAACCCGGTGGAATAAAATATCAGTCAAGGAAAAAAGTACAGCGGATAATTTTCTTTCACAACACCTTATTTTGAGTGACTGCACATAGTGATAATATATTTAAAATCTCATGAGGAGTCACTTTCAATAAGCCCATATGTTTCATTTTATTATAAGGGCATATATTTCAATTTCGATGAATTTCAATATCCTCATTTTCACAAATCATGGATTTTAATATCCTCATTTCCGATATCAATATTTCACAGTCATGGACATCCTCATACCATTTATCGATATCCTCTTTCCAATCATTGATATCCTCATTTCATTCATAGCGCTATACTGTGTCGACACATTTCAACATTTATTTCCCCATGGCAACATAACTTGCCGAGATATCTCATTATCAATCATTTATAGTTATGTCTATATACTTCAAAAGTATATGCCTCCTTTTTATCATTTACTTTGATTCTTATTAAACTCCTCAGTCATACTATGAAACTTTGGGAAAGAGTGGTGGAATGCAGGGTTAGAAGAGAAGTTGAGATTTCAGAGAACCAATTTGGCTTCATGCTGGGGAGGTCCACGACTGAGGCCATTCATCTCGTCAGACGCCTTATGGAGAAGTTTAGAGAGCGGCGTAAGGACCTTCATATGGTGCTCATATATCTAGAGAAAGCTTATGATAGCATTCTGCGCGATGTTATTTGGAGGAGCCTAGTAGAGAGGAGGGTGTCGTTGCCCACTACACCATAAATTGAGCGGCGTTCGTTAGGGCGATCCAAGACATGTATTCCCAAGCTAGGACGTGCGTTAGGACCCCAGCTGGTGACACCCAGTATTTTCCAGGGGTCGGCGCTAAGCCCTCTTCTCTTCGCTCTGATCCTTGACGTCATTTCGCGGGGGATACAAGATGGCGTCCCGTGGTGCATGCTTTTTGCTGACGACATTGTGTTAGTGGCGGAGTCGAGGAGGGAGGTGAACTCGAAGTTGGAACTATGGAGGTCTAAGTTAGAATCACAGGGCTTGCGTGTGAGCCGGTCTAAGACAGAGTATCTCTGGTGTAACTTTAGTGGTGAGGCCAACGAGGAAGATTTAGAGGTAATGATTGTGGATCAGATCGTTCCCCGTACGGATAAGTTCAAGTATTTGGGTTCGATCATTCAGAAGGAAGGTGAGTGTGAAGATGATGTCACTCATCGCATCAAGGCGGGGTAGCTAAGGTGGAGAGCAGCGACAGGGGTCCTGTGCGACAAGAAAGTCCCTCTAAAGTTGAAGGGTAAATTCTATAGAGCGGCAATCCGACCTGTAATGTTGTATGGCTCTGAATGTTTGGCGATGAAGAAGTCGCTTGAGAGCAAGTTGGAAGCAGCTGAAATGAGAATGTTACGCTGGTCGTGTTGTCGCACAATGTTAGATAGAATCTCGAACGGGGTCTTCAGGAACGCGCTAGAAGTGGCGCCCATTTCAGCGAAAATTAGGGAAGGGAGATTGAGATGGTTTGGCCACGTCCGCAGGAGGCAGGCATCTGCTCCGGTGAGGAGGGTCGAGAGTTTAGTATTTGTTGGGGAGAGGAGGAGAGGCAGACTGAGGAGGACGTGGGAGGAGCAACTGAGATTAGATTTGAAGGCCTTAAACCTTTCCGAGACCATGACTGTTGATAGGCGCGCTTGGAGGCGCCAGATCAGAGTTGTGGATTCTTTAGTTGGGAGTGGTGTTGTAGTTCAGATCCTCAGGGTTGGGTTGTCTCGGTTATCTTTGACCTAGAGCATTGCATTTTTACATTTATTGTATATTTATCCTATTGCCTTTTGCGTGTGGTGTATTTTTGACAGGGAGCTGTGCGCGGAGTCAACCTCTCTTCTGTTTGAGCAGCGTTCATCGGGAGTGATGTAGCCAAATTCCTCTTAGGTAAGTCCCATGTGGATTAAGCCATGGGCTCAGGTATGGTATTGAGTTTTTTCGTATCATATGCTTCCCTTTGTATTTTTCACTCAATATGTTGTTGTGCACTAAGCTGAGGGTCTTCACGGAAACAGCCTCCCTACCGTAATAGGTAGGGGCATGGTCTGCGTACATCTTACCCTCCCCAGACCCTGCTCTGTGCGGGATATACTGAGTATGTTTGGTTTGGTTTGGTTTGGTTTTCATATTCGGGGAATTATTATGTAATTATCAAAGAAGTTGTAGTTGGTACCAAAGAATAATAATCTATCATGCATCTTTGAACTTTAAGTTCATATTTCAGTTGTGAGGATATAGTGTGATGTATTTCATATATTTCCAACTACCAATACTCCCCCCATGCTAAGAGATTTCTTGAGCACCAAACTCATATACCAGTATCTCACTATTCATCTTCAGTTCTGGGAGTTTATATATTATGTTCTCGATATTGGCACGAGGACTTTGAATAGTATGCCAATTAATATCCCACTTGTATGCGCATATCTTGATCATTTCTGGGATCTATTCAAGTTTATTTAGGATATATTACTAGCTTAATCTGATCTGGAATATATGCTCAAACCGTGAGCAAATTATCTCGTAAATTTCTGATTACGAGTCATATAAACATGTGACTATCTAGTGGATCCATAATATCTAATAGTTCACATGTAGAGAAAGTGGGCACATACTTCCCCTTAATATATTCCAAATTTATTAGGGATTCATTCCCAATATTGGCTAGTAGTGATTTTAATCGAGAACAAATATATTTGAAGACGATGTGTCTATATCACCATATAGATATTTTACCGGCATATCACATCATCTTTCGGTGCCATTATTGCACATAATTATCATGTTCATTATTCAAATATAGAGCCGTAGTTCATACGCTTCAGGACGCGGAGTCAAATCTCATACGCGTAATTCCAATCTATAAATAGATTATCATTGTATTCACAAAATTCACCCGTACCGAGGGTCTGAATATCATAATGGATTCAATGCTTTCGAATCTTCGTAAATATTACCCATCTCTTCCAGTGAATATCATAAAAAGAATTTATCGAGCTCGACTCGAAAGATTAAGGGTGATAATGAGAAATGGCATCCCAGAAGATATTCGATGGTTGATCGAAGCACAAGTTTGATTATCTGGCGAATTTTTAAATTCATTTAAGTATATGTCAGGTACAGGTAAGAGTAGTTTTGCAAAGAAACGGAGAGTAAAAAGATTAGGTGGGTGCTATAAATGTGCTCGGTGGACATGTGACACATGATGCAAATCTATGGGTTTTGTATCCAAAAATCGAGAAGATAAAATAGCATTTATCAAGGATGGATTGAGTAAGGAATCTATAGATCATGATATTCAACAGATTCTTGATATACATCCCAGTGGATACGTTCATCGTGAACTAGTGGCTTTGTGGATACAATTTAAGGATGAACGGGAACGTTATAGTCATGAAAAATTAGTCTCAAAAGATCCAGTTTGTAAGTCCGTTATGTCAAAGTTGGTATAAGGTAATAGAAAAATAATGCAAGTTGATGAATATTATTTTTCAATATTTAAATTTCTCAGTTGCCGATCGGTAACGTCATTTTCATTGAAAAATATAATATCATATCTATCGTTTTCTTTTGCAATTGTGTCAAAAGTAATGACTTATCTACCGCTCCTTTTTCAATGAAAATAGTGAAGTCATTTGTCGTTTAGAAAGAAGTTTGTTCTTTAAATTTGGGATCCACAAATCAGAAAATGCATCTCTCATAAAAGTATTTTGAAAGTCTAGTGTAGAAAGATGGAGTTCTTAGAATCCTCATATAGATCTCATCCAATTAAAACTATATGTATTTTAGGTGGATCCAAACTGATAGGTCATGTCCAGCATGTAGATATGGCATATCAATTCGTAAAAGATTTAGGAAAACACAAAATCGATATATTGTATGGTGGGAGTAATTATAGATTTTTGGGTTATCTTTTAGAGGCTGCACAAAATGGGAGAATAAGAGTAACAAGTGCCTTACACTATCCTACGCTAGAACCAAGAGATATGGGGTTCAACTGGGTTGATGCTTCAAACACAGTCTGTGCATGATAGTTTGATGTATGTGGTGAATAATAGTGATGCCTTTATTGTTCTTCCAAGTGGCTATGGCACACTCAATGAGATATTCAACATCACGTCATGGGCTGAGCGGGACTTCCATACCAAACCTATAGGTTTGTTGAATATTAATAATTTCTTCAACGATTTGCTTGTCTTTCTGGATCAAGGAGTAGATCACAAGTTTATATCTCAGCCATCACGAGATATAATAATATGTGCTGACACTGTTGCTGATCTACTTATAAAGTTCCAGGCATATATTTCAGTTAAGAATTTGGAAGTCAAAGCTCATCAGCCGCAGACTATTGGTGCCAAACGAAAAAGAAGTTTAGATCCTTTAGATCTTTCATTATAAACCCTCATGTCAGGGGGTGGCAGAGTTACGGAGTTTTATACTCTCGAGACGCACCCCTTTTTTTTTCTCAACGGGTTTCATATGTATTTTCTTTTTCGCATTTCATATTTCCGAGTGTTTACTGCCTTTCAGCTAGTTTCGATATTTTCACTTCGACTGTTGTGTGCTTCTTCCAGCAATAATAAGATTATCTTTTGCTTTTATGAAAATACATTATTCTCACGAATATGTGATATATGCCTCTCCATAAATATGGTCATATCAATATGATTTCAATGATCCCACCATGTGATATATTCAACATGGGACTTATTGAGCAATTATTTTTCAGTGATAGCTCTTCATATCAATTGTCAGATGATCCCACCATGCTGTGTATTTGCATGGAATTTTCTTTAATTAATCGGTGATAACACCTGGTATCACTTGCTCAATTTTTTCTCCATTTGTATTTAATAATCATGGAAATCGGATATTATTTCCATCAACTGCTTCTTCTTCGAGAACAGGATTTGAATCATTGATCAACTACTCCTTCAGAGTAGAATTTATTTTTATCAATTGCTTCTTCGAGAGCAGGATTTAGATAATCGATCAACTACTTTTTCAGAGTAGGATTTATTTTTATCAACTGCTTATTCGAGAGCAGAATTTAGATAATCGATCAACTACTTCTTCAGAGTAGGATTTATTTTTATCAACTGCTTCTTCGAGAGCAGGATTTATGAACCATTCTTATGGTATAACTAACCACGATAGTGATATATAATATATAAATTGCATATGTAAAACCATCCATGTTGTGATAATTGAACTCATCACATGGGAGGTATTGTAATTGCAGAAAATAAAATTCGATAAATGTGTGGTTTCAAACCACCACTTTGAGATAAATAAAAGATAGAAATTAAACTAAAAAAACAATTAACTGCTTCTACCAAAGCAGGATCGTCCAATCAATTCCTCAAAATATAGTCCTCGTCAAGGTATAGGTGGAAATATCGAATGACGTTAATAGCAAGTGTAAGGGTATGTATTGATAAATCTTTGCGATTTCATAATTGGATATTAATTTGTCTATTTTAATAAATTAATAATAACAGATATGAAAAGAGTTAACACTCATATCAATATTAGTGTCAAATCGTTTCCTTGTATTTACCACGGTATAAAAAAATAATTCTGATAACATATGTATCTTATATTTAAGAAAACCGGATGTATGATTCAATAAATTAAAAGAATATTTTATTCTTTTATATTATTTTATTAAATTTCTTCTGATTTTGTGGTTACAATCCCGTGACTCTTCTTTTATATTATTTTATTAATTTTCTTCTGATTTTGTGGTTACTGTCCTGTGTCTCCTTTTTTTTTAATACCTCCCTCTCCTTTTGTCTTCTTGTTGCGTGAACAATTTTGTTTCTTGTTTTTCATCCCTGCACGCGTTAACATACATAAAAAAATACATGTGAACGACCGTCTCTTCTGCTGGTCAGCGCCACAGATGCCTCGCACCCGATTTAACCACCATGCTGATTCAGTCTGGATCTGGAGCTTAATGATGAGCGCACAGACTTATCTGTTTTATTGCGGGGGCCGAAAGCTTTAACCAGATCAGAGCAGATGACATGACTGGTTGAAGGATTCACGACCTCTGGAGCACGGTGGTGAATCCTTGAAAGCATGGTAGAGTTGGGTAGCATCATCACGGGGTGAAGTCAACACCGGAGGAATTGTCAGCGTCGCCATAACTGAGTTTCTCTCTAGAGAAACCAGCGCTCGGGCACATCCCAGTTCTCGTCGGGCAACTATCAGTTCTTCTCGAGCAACTCGCAGATCTGATTGGATAATAACAAGTTTGTCCCTCAATTTTCTGTTCTCCTGAACAATCTCATCCGTCTGAGAAGATCCCTCGCTTGCTTCCTCAATTCCATGCTGTCTAGCCCGTTCCCTAATCAACTCCCTAGAGTCGACCTGAGACTCTAGACATCCTTCTTCGTCAGTCTCATCTGCAGCAGGAAACATGCCTAGGGTTTTCGAATTGGGAAATCGGGATTAGGGAGAGTTGGATTTCAGGCTGATAATAATTGTTATGACGAGCCTTAATCCCTTTTGATAAGGATTTTTTTTTTTTTTGTAACAATTGATTTTTGATACATAGGATCATCTATACGATTTAATCAGAAAGATACTCGCCATATTACTCATTTGGTTAGAAATACAATGATAACGTGTTATAAAAACGAAATATTATAGAGAGAGAATAGAGAATGATTCTCAGATGTGATTTTCATTAATAACTGAAGTCCTATTTATAGGAAAACTTCAGATGGCACAATCATAATTACAAATTTACATCAGGGGCATAATAGTCATTCATATTATATAAAAACAAAGGGGTAATTGAAACGCCACTTTCGTGTATATTATAACAGTTACTTCTTTAATAAATAGTTTATTTAATTCTCTAGAATCTTTGGCTATTTGGATGTTTTCGTTAGATTTTTCTATTTAATATCAAATGGATCATTGTAAATATAATAGTGTATTTGAGATTATAGAGCGTAGATGTAATTTTATGGATCGAATTCATAATTTAATCAAGTTTTGAAAGGGATAGTATATATTACGCCATTTACGTGTTTGATTAAACCAAACCAAACCAAACATACCCAGTATATCCCGCTCGAGCGTAGTGCTGGGAGGATAAGATGACACTACGCCCTACTTATTACGGTAGGGAGGCTGTTTCAAGTGAAGCACTTCACTTAGTAAGACATCTTGTGTGATAAATACAAAGAAAAATATATGATTCAAAAAGTTTCGAGACCATACCGAAGACATTATTGATCCATGGGACTTACTTACCTAAGCGGAATTTGGCTACTTCACTCCCGATGAACGTTGCTCTAACAAAAGAGAGGTTGGCTCTGCGCACAGCTCCCCATACGTGTTTGACTAATGGTTCCAATATATCGTATGTTGGGATCGATATTAATTGTATCCCATGTAATATGTTTAGGAGTGGATTTACGTTATCGGACAAATAGGGTTTGAATATGTGTTTATCTTCTCAAATGTCCTGCGGCAAGTACATTATTTTTGTTTATATGTCCTTGGCATTACAAGTTTGGAATTGTTTGTGTGTGTATGATAAATGACTCAACTTGGAGGACATTGGGCCATTATCTACCAATCTCTGGATCCTTCTAACCTTTACATGGGCTAACCGTAAATGCAACAAATATGTTTGGTTTATGTTTGAAGGTTCTATTCTCTTTTTAGGTTTAGACAAATAGTTAAGAAATTTATATTATACGTGGGAGTTTGTGCAATATTAATGACATATAGTACATCATTATATATACCTTTGCAAATATATTCACAATTTCTTCTAATAATAGCACCACATCAAAAGAAATTGAATAACCATCACAATTTAGTTTAAAAACCGAAATTAAATTCATTCTAAAATCATGTACCAACAATACATTATTTAAGATTAATATCTTACCACTAATCTTCAATTGCACGACTCCCACTAATACAACCATAAGTCTGTAATCGCCCCAGTTGATGGTGATCTGGCCCGCACTAAGCTGCTTGGTTACCTGAAAACCATGCGAGTCAAAGCAAACATGATCGGTGGAGCCTGAATCTACTATCCAAGAAGTGGTAGAACAAGTTGCCAAACATGTCTTGACTACTAGTGCACGAGACACACATTTCTTAAGAGCATGTCAGTCCGCTTTAAAGTGTCCCTTCTGACCGCACTTGTAGCACACTAGCACTTTCCCTTTGGCTTTTTATTTTTCTCAGGCTATGGAGCCTTGCATTTTACCTTGAGAGTTGCCACTTGCTTCTGGTCCACTTGTTTCTTCTTCTTCTTCCTCCACTTGGGTTTAGAAGTTGAAACATCAATTGCCGCAAGAACTTGATACCCTTGTTTGAAGAGTCCTTCTGCAGCTTGAAGCTCTGTCAGCAATTCGCCAAGGTATATTCCCTACGATTCATATTGTAGTTTAGACGGAACTGCTCAAAACTTCTAAGTAAGCTATTTAGGATGATATAGACCTGCGTTTCCGCATCAATAGTAGCCCCTAAGATATCAAGTTCGTTTAGGCATCATAATTCATTAATTACTAAGACTAATAAGCAATTTAAATACTATTTATTATTTATTAAGTAATGTTGTTGATAAAATAAATATCATAATCTAGATCAATAAATCATAGGATATTTACCTTTTAAAGCAAAGTGGTTGCTACTTTGATTTCTTCCTCAAAATCTTCTAGAGTATGTCCCCGCCTTAATCTAGACGTTGTGTGGACAACGAGTTACGGTAGAAAAATTATCTTGTTTTAACTTCAACTTGGATCGGCCAATTTATCTTGTCAAGAGTCTCACAATTTTCTCTCTATTTTCCGAATATGTTTGGTACTTTAGAAAAATTATTGTGTTATCTAAATTTTAGAATAAAGACACAAGTCAAGATCTATAATTAAAACTCACTTCGAAAAAATCTACTTCTTGCCCTTGTGAAGTAATGATCGGGCTGTAATACCCGAGATCTTCGTTCCAATTTCGTTGAGTTTTTCTGCGGATTATCGGATTGGTGTTGTCCATGTCTTTGGAATGTTGTGCCATGTGTGGTCGTGTCAGGAGTTAACACGCGTTTGATTTTCGTTTCAGATCATTGCATGTGTTTTTGACTCATTTCAGTGTAGCGCACGCTACCACTTATGGTGTAGCGCGCGCTACCGTGCCATTGTTAGCGCATGCTACCTGATGTATAGCGCACGCTAACTAGCAGTCCAGAGGCAGTCTAGGAGCTACTGGACTGGGACTGGAGTCCCGTTAACGCACGTTAAGGAACCGGGCTAACGCACGCTAGTTTGAGTGTGTAGCGCACGCTATTGCCTTTCGGCAGCGCGCGCTAATAGGCCGGACAGTTGGGGCAGTAGAGTCTGGACTTCGGCCAGACTATAAGGTAGCGCACGCTAGTCGGCCCTTGCGCGCGCTAACTCGTCGGGCTTAACGCATGTTATTCGGACGCAACGCATGCTACCCCGGCCGGACAGAAGTTTCTGGACCGCGGCCCAGGCCGATAGCGCACGCTAACTGGACTCGCTAGCGCGTGCTAATGTGCGCCTGTATATATATTAGTGTTGTGGTCAACTCTCGTCATTTTTCATCCCCATTTCTCTCCTCTGGCCTTCTAGGCGATTTCAAGGGGTTGAAGACAAGGATTTCGACTAGATACCCTTTGATATCAATCGTTTTCAACTTCTAGCAAGGATCTATCGAAGATCTACCATTTTCTCCAAGGATTTGAGGTAAGACCACTTGAACCCTTAATTTTTGGGGATTTTGGGGGTTTGTGAGGTTTCGGCCGATTTAAGCCGATCTAGCCCATATTGTTGTAAGATCTTCGTGTATACTCGAAATCCTTTGTTAATCTTGAGGCTTTGTGGAATGAACTTCATAAATTCTTATGTTCGTCGATTATGTTGGTGTGAGCCTTTGAGATGTCCGACGAAATGCTCCAATGGGTAGAATTAGGATGATCCTTATATTTTCGAAGTATTGTTGATTCATGGTGGTATTATTTTTGTAGTATTCGTGGCTGTCGAATTCTTGGTCGTTTTTGGAAGTTCGAAGGCTACTCGACCGTGTCCGTTCGTCGTTTCGTCGCTCGTGGTATCGAGTCAAGTATCTTGCCCATGCGTTTCATGTTTCGTAGATGTAATTGTTGGTGAATGATTTTATGTGCTATCCGAATGTTTAAATGAACCTTAAAAGGATCAGTATGTTCTCGATAAATGTTGTCTTTCAAAAGATAACTCGTATGCTTCGTAAACAAATGTGTTTTCGGAATATGTGTGTTGGTTTCGCATGTTGGAAGATGTTACAATAATATTTAATGAATATAGTAGACCGTATTAATTGCCGAGGATTGTGTATTGATAAGTGTAATTGTTATGAGAAAATGTGATACCGTGTGATATGATTTGTGACTCCTTTATAAGGAGGTGGTGATGTTCCTTGTGGTTTGTAAATTTTACGTGCTTGTTATTGTGTGATCGTTGTAAGTGATGTGCCTCTGGGTAAGATTGT
The DNA here is from genome assembly GCA_033398695.1 of Orobanche coerulescens. Taxonomy (NCBI): domain Eukaryota; kingdom Viridiplantae; phylum Streptophyta; class Magnoliopsida; order Lamiales; family Orobanchaceae; genus Orobanche; species Orobanche coerulescens. The sequence continues at coordinate 170,226,061 of CM065809.1, forward strand.
TGAATCTCCGGGATCCGTACTTGCTAGTACGGGTCGGGCGTGACCGTAGGGTTTGTAACACCCCCAAATCCTATTGGGTTATTACAGTGGGAGATTCACCAGGCGGACACGACTAAAATACATCAAATTAACCAACAAGGGAAATCATTGTCCCTACTATGATATCCGACACAATATTCCGTAAGGAATTTCAACGACAAAGATGGGCCTACATGGCAAAAAATAAAAATACAACAACGCCCACGAGCCTTGCTCGGGTAATACATAGACCCAGCAAAATAGGCCCAGGCCCGCTGGAGCCATGCCGCTTTGGGCGGGCATCGCATATTATTAGCCCAAAAACCCGGCCTTTGCCCGGCCTGCATTTGGCCCGCCCATAGAGGCCGGCCTGCAAGCGCCCGCCTACCAGCTTTTTTTTTTTTTTTTTATATTTATGTTATGTGTAATCTATATGTTAATTATTGATGTAATTTTATTTTTTTTGGGACTTTGTGATTATTTGTAGTATCTCATATCAATAATAATATTATTTTATGATTTTATAAGAAATTAATAGTGATAAATGATATGATGATCAAATAAAAATATTTGTATATTTTTTTTTTTTTTTTTTTTTTTTGATCGGTAAATGTGAATTATATGATCAAAAGTGTTACAATATAAACCGGGCATAACCGGGGAAGACCAACAATAAAGGGAGCCAACACGGCCCTCAATGTGGAACGCTAGATAAACAAACTATGAAAGGGCAACACAAGTCGGCTCCTCACTCATATTCGATGCAATAAACTCTAACCTATCCGAAGAACTTGGATATAAAGAGTACATAATCGTAAACACATGCATCTTAATTCGACGGATAACCATTTCAGATTCAAGGCCGTGCCCTCAAATATCACTTCTACATGCATTCCAAATATGATAGGCTGGAAGCCAATGTTATCTTTTGTATCTTGGACTTCTTAGTATTCACTCGGGCCTCCTTCTTGATCCATTTGAGAGCACTACTAAGAGTTGACATGCTCTTCGAATTCCAATCCATCTTTTAATGCCTCGCCCAAATTTCTGACCGAAGGGGCAAGCAAAGAAAAGATGCGTCATTTGCTTGCCTAAGCACAAAGGCGATGTGCCGTCTTCCAAATGCCCCAATCTATCTTTTGTTCTCAAACGCCCGGGCAAAGCAAGCCATAATGTGAAAGCATGCTTTGGCATCACCCGAGCCCACACGACTAAGCCTGTGGCTTCTTTGTGCCGGTTTGACGGAAAAATTCATATACTTTGCTCCTCCCTTTAATCAAGTTTTTGGATCCCCATTCCAAAAGTTGTGCTTCGACCTTTTCCCGAGAGGCAAGCCGGACCAGCATAATGTCCCGAATACTGTAGACATTCTTCATAAGGGCCGATGGCCTTTTGTCGAGTGTCCACTCCCAAAATGATCTATTACGGATGTAATATTGGTGAATCCAACGGTACCATAATGTGTCTTTCTTGGAATGAATATTCCAAAGAGTTTTAGCTAGTAGCGACTGGTTCCATGAACCAAGATCCCGAATACCAAGGCCCCCCTCCGACTTAGGCAAGCAAATTGTTGTCCAGCAATGTATGGCCGGAGCGCCCATAAGAAATTCCGGCATAGTTGAACGATTTTCACTGGACAAAGAATGGAATGTGGAAAATTGAAAGCCAAAACATTCAACACCTTGTAACACCGATCTAACCAACTCAAGGCCCAAAGATACGACAAGGTTGGGGCACTCCAGCCATCAACATACTTCTTTATACTTTTGATCATGGCTTCATAATCTGCAACCAAAAGTTTCTTCGCGGCAAGCGGAATGCCGAGATACCGAAATGGCATTGTCCCTCTCTCAAGGTTGGAAAATGATAGAATGTCAGATGCATCTACATCGTTGATGCCAGCCATGTAGATGTTCGATTTCTGCACGTTCATATTCAGCCCCGAAGTTGCACTAAATTCATTCAAACAATCCATAAGAATGCGGATTGAGGTACTATCCCCTCTCGACAGAAGCATAAGGTCATCCGCATAAGCTAAGTGTGTGATATTCAGCTTATCGCACATAGGATGGAACTTAAAGGCTGAATCTGTTGTACGTAGACGAATCAGCCGCGATAGGTACTCCAAACAAGTAACAAACAAATAAGGGGAAAGGGGATCCTTCACGAGACCCTTTGCACCCTTAAATGCCCGAACAGTCCGCCATTAATGGAGATGGAATACGATGCTGAGGTAACGCATTCCATTACCCACTTCACAAAAATAATTGGGAATCCGAGCCCAATAAGCATATCAGCAAGGAAGTCCCAATTAACAGAGTCGAATGCCTTCTTAAGATCGATTTTAATCGTGCATCTGGGGGAAATTCTCTTAATATTATACTTCCTTAGAAGTTCTTGCATAAGGTGGATATTATCCACCATGTTCCTCCCCTTAATAAAAGCTGCCTGAGCCCCGTCGATGATTGTATCCAGAACCTCGGAGATGCGCACTGCGAGGATTTTTGATACTACTTTATAAAAGACGTTGCAACATGAGATCGGACGAAAGTCACCAACTGTGGGTGAGTGAGTGGTCTTGGGAATCAATGCAATGATTGCATGATTCCATTCTTTAAGTAGCGACCCAGAGTTAAAAAACTCGTTTACTGCCGCGACAAAATCACCTCCTGTTACTCCCCAGGTTCTCTTGAAAAATTTGGACGTATACCCGTCCGGCCCAGGAGATTTGTCGTTATCAATGCTGTTGAGAGTCCCTAGAATCTCCTCTCTAGTAACAGCCTGGTTAAGCTAGTGCATTGATCGTGGTTGAGAATCGGGCCATGCTCACCCACTCCTCAAGCGGTCTCTCCGCTTGTCAAGTGTGCCCAAAAGGCCTTTATAGTAACTCGTAAAATCATCACTAACTTGCTCGGTTGAGTTAGTCAGCCGCCATCCGGTCTAGTCAATGAGGCAATAAAATTCCGCTTGAATTCCTTTTGACCGAGTGAAAAAATTTGGAACATTTATCACTATCGATCAAGTATTTGCATTTTGCTTTTGTTGATAAAAGAGCTTCTCAAACCCGCAAAGAAAAGTAGCCTGCTTCAAGGTCGCAACTTCAATGCGGTTTCATGATCATCCGGTTGGAATGTAATGTCCGTTGAGCCTCTTTAAGTGCCGCTTTGAGTAGCCCTACTAGTAATGTGCGAAAAGTGCTTGTTGTTGAGTTCTTTCAATTTAAACTTCAAGCATTTGAGCTTCGACGTAGGCGGAATTGCGGAGCCCCTAATATTGACTCCGCCATTCTCCTTCTACCGTTGGCAAGAAATTTTCATGATCTGTCCACATGTTAAAGAAACGCCACGAGATTTCCCAACCGGTTTATAATTTGAAAGTTGAACCACACAAGGTGAGTGATCGACAGCCCAAGTCGGGAAGTGAGCCTCACCGTGAGGGTTCTCAAGTATCCAAGCATTGTCCACCAATGCTCTGCTGCTTGGTCCAAACCGATTGGTTTGTCCAAGTGTAATAAAGACCCCGATGGTAAATCCGAAAGACCCAGAGTGTCACAAAGAAGCTTTAAAGTCCCTTATTTCATGTCAGTGTCGGATGAACGGTAAGCGTCTATCCTCGGGAGAGAGAATAGAATTAAAGTCACCCATAACGAGCCAAGGTCGGTCAACGAGAGCTCTGATACGAATAAGCTCCTCCCACAGTGGCTTACGATCAGTAATTGAATGTAAACCGTAAACAATACTTGCGAAATAAACCTGATGGGTAATTTTGCAAGTAGCCAAGATGTGGATTACTTGGGAGTGCACACCAAGAACCCCAACTTCAACTGTTGCTTCGTTCCAAAAAATGGCAATACGACTACGGTTGTGAATGTCGAAATTGTTGCAAGAATTCCAACCTCTCAACCTCTTATCTACAAAATTATTCACTGTTTGATGCGAAGATTTGGTCTCCAAGAGGCCAAAAACATCAATCTTTCTGTCCCGAATGAGGCGTGCAACCTCATCTTGTTTTAGGGGCGAGTTGAAGCCCCTAATGTTCCAAGTGGATATAATCATTTGGGGAAGGAAAGGGTTGCCCCCTTCTTTCTAGCAATTTGTTTTTTGTATTCAATCTTCTGCACTCGATCATTCAAGTTTCTTCGTAGAATTTCTGATGCCTTCAAGTTTGGTGACCCTCTCGGTATTGGTTTGGCAATTGGTTTGGCATGCTTCTTGCTCACAACCGGAGTAAAACCATCCATATCTGTTCCTGTAGATGGATCCATTGAATCAAGGGAAACGTGTGCCGACGGACTGCTGCTATCTTCAGTTTCATTGAAGGGAGAAGACTGCTCACCCATTATCTCCTTTCCCTTGTCTGTTCTGTGTTGTGCAGAGGATGCTGGTTGGCCAATTGCAGGGCTGGCTTCATCCTGGGGCAAATTTCAACTCGCTTCTTGTGCATAAGCCCCGTTGCTTTGATTGATGCTTTAGCTCCATCGATTTGGGAGTTTCAGATTTTCCTGCCTCCTTAACTATCTTAGTGGCAGAGTTGGGGTCCGGCTTCATTGGATTGATTATTAACATGCGTCTTGGCAGCCTCCTTAGGCTCAGCTTGTCGCTCTTCTTGCATTTTTCGGTAGAATGCCCAATCAGGTGGCGATTGAGCGGATTCGTGCTCATGTTCATAATGTAATCATCGAACAAAAGATTTTCCATTTGCATCAATGATTTCCATGTTCCTCACAAGTTTCTTTGATACATCAACATCGATAAGGACCCTTGCGTAGGCAATACGTTCCATCGTTCTTGTCATTTGATCTATCATCAAAGGAATACCAACCTTCGAGGCAATTCGCTAAGTAATTTGGTATTCCAAGATTCAAGTGGCAAGAGAGGAAATGTGACCCAAATGGGAACCGCTTTAATTTCATCATCACCAAACTTAAACCATCGGATCACTTTAAGGAGCAAGGTACGCCGAAAATAGAGTAAGGGCCAGCACATCACCTTGTCTCGATCTCCTTCATTTTCAAAACAAACGTAATCCACCGCTTGTATTCGGATAATCTTGATAGGCACTTTCCAAGAATCAGAATTTTTTTCGTGCCATCTTTGCTCAGTGACGGGTTGGAAAGTAACCTACAAGGCCGTATCCCCAACTCTTTCCAACGCCAAGGATTTCATCCGTAATATTCTCGATAGCATCTTCGTGAGCCAATTCATCATAGTGAAGATGATGGCCAAAGCAGTGGTCCCGACTGCTCTTCAATGTATCAAGATAAGTGCGCTCATTGCTAGGCTTTTGTCGAGCATCTTTCCAAGCAGAAGACTTTAACGCCTAGCTTCGCTTCTCGAATTAAATCGGATACCTTGAAGGCATTAGTTTCTTCACACCATTTTCTTTTTGCTTAACAAAGTTGTTGCTCACCCGAAGTTCCATCGACTTCACCAACCCCATATTCAAACCATCTTCCGACGGATACTCCCGTCCTCAACAACATCATCCGCCACATCTCCCACGAAAAGATTAAGTTCAGCCATGTTACTCCGAGATTTTTTCTGAGGAAGTGTTGCATCACCTCCTCTTGCAGGCTTCGTGCTGCATCCTTCAGCTTTTTCTTCCTAGTCATGCTGGATTGCCCAGCACCGCGAGTGCAAACTACCAGGAATTCACTGTGGTTGGCTCCGATTCAGTACCAGATTGTTGGATTTGGTCGGTCAACGCTCAACAAGGTATGGCAGAAAGTCGGATTTCGTCCCACAGAAGGTCGAAATGAAGAAAACAATCGATCGGAATTGAGGTTATGTGTGCGATTAACAGAAAAAACTCAAAGATTTGCAAAGAATTGAAGAAAATCGATTGTCAGGCACCAAGGGAGGAAAAATCGCCCAAGGGGAGAAAGCTTTCTCCTGACCTGACTGACTAAAAATATTTGTATATTTGTCTTTTGATTATGGTAGTGTAGTAAATAATGTAATTATCAAATAAAAATAATTGTATATTTATTTATCTGATTGTGATAGTATAGTGAATAATATAATAATTAATGATCGAAAAATATTTGTATATTTATTTCAGAATTAATTTTTCAAAAAAAAAAAAAGTCGAGGCTCATGTCGCCGAGCCCGCCGGAGGCCACGGCCTAATAATTTTGGCCCAGGAAAAACTGGGCCTTTTTGGCCCGGCCCAAAAAAGGCCCGCCCGTTTTATGCCCGGCCCGTTTGGGCCGGGCCCGCCCGTTTGCCAGGTCTAGTAATACATAAGGACAACGACTGACAAACTGGAGAACACTCCAAACTGACTGGCCAGCATGAACACCGAACAACTCTGAACTAGTATCGCTCGGATGACTCGTCGCCATCGTCATGCCCCTGTGTCTCAACTCTCTCCTCGCAAAGCACCTAAAACATGAAAAACATGTTCTGCCCCCACGGGGTCAGTCATCCACATAATGAACATCAAGTACATGTATAACATGATATGCATCCAAAGGCAGAATGAAATGGTACAATAATAATAATACGAGATGCTCACAAACCAAGGTAAGAACCGAGCATTCATGAAACACTATGCCCACGGCATATGATCAATACCTACTCAACATGTTAGTACATAAGTGCCCAACGGCGAATCATCGATATAGAACACCACAATGAATTACACAAAGATGAACCAAACCATAACTGAATTAAATATGAACCACAATGCCCGAAGGCTCCAACGAAAATACCAAGACATCACAAAGGCCTGAAAGCCGCTCAGCCGAAGCTGCCAAATATCACAATCACCTGAAAGTTACTCAGCCGAAACTGTCAATCATCGCAATGGCCCCGCAGCCTAAACAGCCTCAAGTTGTATCAATGAGGGCCGAAGCCACGGCACGAAGCCGTATCACAATGAGGGCTGAAGCCACGGCACGAAGCCGTATCACAATGAGGGCCGAAGCCATGGCACAGAGCCGTATCACAATAAGGGTCGAAGCCACGGCACGAAGCCGTATCACAATAAGGGCCGAAACGAAGTCGTATCACAATGAGGGCCGAAGCCATGGCACGAAGCCGTATCACAATGAGACCAGCCAATGGCCATGACCTACTGAACTGTAGGTGTTGGGAAACCAATCGCGAAGGTTCAAGCCCCAAACTTACCCATAATGAGCACTAGCCGAGACTAGCCTCCACAACACAATTAATCACAGACGGCAACGATCACAAGATTACCGAGTTCACAAGAATGATAGTGTGCTGCCTTGAGTTGGCCAACACGACAACAATAACTCACGGATGGACACCGTCCTCGATAGTCCCAATTCAATACCTCGATTACCTTAGAATGGTCAATCAATAACAATGACACAACGAATGGGAACTATCCCCGACAGTCCCTATTTAATACCTCGATTGCCTTAGAATGGCCAATCGATAACGATGATATAACGAATGATTCAATACCTCGATTGCCTTAGAACGGCCAATCGATACCAATAATACAACGAATGCCCCGGCACCATTAATCGGTTATCGGCGACGGGGATGAGGAACGAATACGCCAATGCCTTCAATCGGCCAATACAACATCAATGACAAAACACCAACATCAATAACAATGATTACAACAATGTCTTAGATCGACATCAATATCAACAACAACAATCAATACATCGATACGACGAACCGACTATCGACAATAACATTAGCAACAAGTATCTCAATGATTTCAACCGGCCATTAACGAACAACAATAATCATTTGACATAATTGCTGAAGCGTATCGTATCAAACGGTCCCTTAATATCAATGTACTCATGAAGAGACCAAGTCTCGGAATGATACAACACATTCATACACATATATGATAACATTAATCTCATTGACTAGTACAAGTATAAAACTTGCCTCAAACCGACGGCGAGAAAGTCCTTCCATGATCAACGTCCTTTATGGAATTATCGGTCGCTTGAACAACCTTGAATAACACAATTACCAACGATTCGCTTAATATACATATCCACGTATAATAAAAATTAACTCAAACGGTCGATACAACACTACCCAACTCATTAGGGCAATTTAACAAACACGTCGTAAACAATCTTCAATTGTTTACAACTAATCTCAATTATATCGAAAATAAACCTCCAAATGAGTGATTCAATCCAACAAAACATCTTAGATACAAATCGATAATCCCATAGGAATACACAATTCGAGATTACGACAATATCTAATCGAAACCCCAAAAAATTCAAAGTCAACACTCAAGGTGTTCTTGAATAATCCTCCAACAATCCAATGATAATACATAAAACTCATAATCATATGTATATCCTCCACATATCATGATTATATCACCCAAAACATCATGCTCCAACTCAAAATTGAATCTAGGGTTGAAGAAGTTACCTTGAATTAGGATGAGGAATCCAAAAAGATGTTTTTAATCTACACCAAGAACTTGAGGAGGATGATAACTCTTAGATTGAAGATGATAAATCGCCCAAAAATTCAACCAAAAGTCGCCCAAAGAGAGAAGGAATGAGGAAGAGGATGAAATGAGCTTCTCTCCTCAAAAATTCGCTGAAAAAGGGTAATCTGATTCGCGTGCCGCAACCGAAAATTTGCGAACAGCTCCGAGTTGGTGCCGCGGACCGGCCAGCAGTGGGCCGCGGTGCGCGGTACAGCCACGCGAGGCTGATCCTGCAAGATGTGTGTGCCGCAGCGCACAATGTTCGTGCCCAAAAAGTGATGAAAAATGACCTGGAAAGAGAATAAACGTAATAGAACTAAAAATTTGGGAATAATAATGCGAAATGGAATTACGGGAACCCCAAAACGGCGGTTTCGAGCAGTGATTACGAGAGTTGGTCCAAAATAGCACGAACCGAACAAGAAAGAGTAAATTCGAAATGATATGAACTCCAACATGAGCATCAACTTACTGAACAATTATAACGACTATGATAATATTCTCGTCTCGATTCTCAAACTGGGTTGAACGGTGAACGACGACTGATACGCGATTCTAAAATACGACGAATGATGGACACAAATGAATGAACAAGAATGATGAATGATTATTAAAGGGCGAAAATTTTCTGAGTGACAATTACTGAATGATAATAATGAATTCACAACCGGATATTACATACTCCCCCCTTAAAAAGAGTTTTGTCCCCGAAACTAAGGGTACACAACTCGCTTCTCATCGGGATCGGATGCCCATACAAACACAGATTCACGCCTCCAAAGAAAAACAGCAATGCACATATAGTCCTCGGGAACATATCAATCGCACGCCCAAGTCCTCGTGACTTGACGTCTCGAATCACAATGAACGATTACCCAAATTATCATGAAATCCCAGGTACAACATAGAAGGAAAGAAAATCACATCAAATGACTCAAATCTCAAGATTCTCAAAGACTATCATTATAAAATAGATCAACAATAAATGCTCCATAACCACGATACATTATTACGGATTAAGTTACACATTATTCGGAAAAATAGAGAAAGATAAATACAAAACTTAAGGCTGCATCTCGAATGTACCCAACATCGATATCCTCCAGATAATCGATCTCATCGATTTAAGGAAGACCCAAATATGAACTCACTGCTCAATATGATCCCGGAAGGTCACAAGAACAAGAGTGGACGCAATGAATGATAATGAATAGAAATCCGACAAGGATCAAGAATGACTCACCGAGGTGAATTAATAAGGTAATGAGTGATAGCTCAAATGAAATAGTTAGAATCGTCGTTCCTCGTGAATTGAATGATTAGTTTGATAATTACAAGTCTCAACATTATTGATAGATTATGAAATGAATTACATGCATGAATGCACAACAACGAACGGAATTATAATCCTTTAACACCGGTGATGAATGTCCTTACCTCTGGCTCTCAAAGCCTGATAGGACCCCTTGGATGAAGTACGAACGGGAGTAACAAAATTTCTCGAGGCCGGTGATCTCTCTAGAGATCTACTGGCACTAGAACTCCTGCAGTATTTCTGAAGGTGTCCCTGTCTCCCACACAGAAAACAAACAATAGCGGGCACCATACAACGAGTGCTAACATGCCCCACTGAATCAAAGTTAAAGCAGACAACAGTCGAACCCGTCGCCTGAGAAGAAGATGCTTTCCCAGTACGAAGACAACTAGAGGACGACCTCTTGGACGTCGGAGCCCGATGTCCCTCAGAACGAACCGGCATCCTAGTCCTCCCACCAGAAGAAGCTGGAGGGTCCTTCCGAGCAAGCTCCTTAATCAAAAGATCTGCTTCAAGAGCCTTCTCAATGAATTCACTAAGTGAATTACAATTGTGATTGAACAATTGCATCCTCAACTGCGGGTTTAGCCTCTTGCTAAAATACTTGATCTTATCCGCCTCAGTACGGATAACAGACGAAGCAAACGGAAGGAGTTCCTGAAATTTCTCAGCAATGACAATAACACCCTCGTCCTCGATGGATTCGGGGTTCAAAACCTCTGACAACTTGGCTTCACGAAGTGGAGCCGGATAATGCCTCTTTAGCATGAGAGTCTTGATTTCACTCCAAGCACAACCACGATAGGTGGGTTTCATAGAAAACCACCAAGAATAAGCACCCTTACTCAAGTAGTAAGCCGCTACTGCCACCTTACTCTCTTCCGGACACTGAACCATGTCGAAGAGTTTATCAAAATGCTCAAGCCAATGAACAATATCAGCTGGTTCCGACGAACCCTCAAAAGTAGGTGGCCTCTGACGAGAGATATCCCCAACAATTTGGTTCACTCTTCCAGTATGCCCAAGAAACGGCACCTGGGAACCTTGCTGCGGTGGACCACAAACCATCGAGGTCTGTATGGTCTCCACCAGACGTGTCATCTGAGTCATATGGGCCATCATGCCCTGCATACATATGAATGGGTCCACCCGAACACCTTCCGATTGAGCTGCATCTCGGGTACGACTCCCTCACAGTGAATGATTATCTGTCGGTGAATAAGTAGCATCGCTACCTCGTGTTTGCGCGGGTATTCTCACGAGATCCCGGGTTTCGGCCCACACCGCGGCCTCTTCCCCTGCGTCCTCTGACAACTCTATCCATTCTGAAGCAGGAAGGTCACATGATAATTATAAATCCCGTATGAAGATCGCATTATGATTACGTTACGGAATGATAATAATGAGCATACACGCTTATCACAATAAATGCATTAATAATGCAATAAAATGATCGTCAACATGACGTCGGAATATGATAGGATTGCATGAAAGCTCAAGTGAGGTAACATGATTATCTAATGAAATTCCTAAAATGATTATCTTGAACAAGTTAACAAGATTGAAAATTCGATCCACAAGATCAACAACTGAGCAATGAGATTGACTGAGTGATTAATGAATTAACAAGATCGACAAGATCAAAAATGATGATTGAGGATTGTTGACTGATGAATGAGTCCATCCTTATCGCCTGCACAGGTCACACGTGCTCCAAAATAATTAGTCATAAATCAACCGTAACACTAATATCACATATAGGTTTCAACAAAACACATATAATCAATGACATAATGAATGTATGAACATAAAGAGAATCGAGTCCTTACACAAGTCATACGAAGCTTCGAGGTCTTGCGATACTAGTCTTCACTGACGACGACTCGATGAATGAATGACTCATGCAGTCGTACAAATATCACGACTCACAAAACCCGACTGTCCAAATTGTCATAACCTGACAGTCCCACTACTACCGCGTCGGTAGAGCCACATAACTCACATATCAGGGTATCTCACAACCCAATGCTCTGATACCATCTTCTGTAATACCCCCAAATCCTATTGGGTTATTACAGTGTCGTGGACCCCACACCGAGAGATCCACCAGGCGGACACCACTAAAATACATCAAATTAACCAGCAAGGGAAATCACAATCCCTACAATGATATCCGACACAATATTCCGATAAGGAATTTCAACGACAAAGATGGGCCTACATGGCAAAAAATAAAAATACAACAACGCCCACGAGCCTTGCTCGGGTAATACATAAGGACAACGACTGACAAACTGGAGAACACTCCAAACTGACTGGCCAGCATGAACACCGAACAACTCTGAACTAGTATCGCTCGGATGCCTCGTCGCCATCGTCATGCCCCTGTGTCTCAACTCTCTCCTCGCAAAGCACCTAAAACATGAAAAACATGTTCCGCCCCCACGGGGTCAGTCATCCAGATAATGAACATCAAGTACATGTATAACATGATATGCATCCAAAGACAGAATGAAACGGTACAATAATAATAATACGAGATGCTCACAACCTAAGGTAAGAACCGAGCATTCGTGAAACACTATGCCCACGGCATATGACCAATACCTGCTCAACAGGTTAATACATAAGTGCCCAACGACGAATCATCGATATAGAACACCACAATGAATTACACGAAGATGAACCAAACCGGAACTGAATTAATATGAACCACAATGCCCGAAGGCTCCAACGAAAATATCAAGACATCACAAAAGCCTGAAAATCGCTCAGCCAAAGCTCCCAAATATCACAATCACCTGAAAGTTACTCAGCCGAAACTGTCAATCATCGCAATGGCCCGAAGCCAAAACAGCCCGAAGCTGTATCAATGAGGGCCGAAGCCACGGCACGAAGCCGTATCACAATGAGGGCTGAAGCCACGACACGAAGCCATATCACAATGAGGGTCAAAACCACGGCACGAAGTCATATCACAATGAGGGCCAAAGCCACGACACGAAGCCGTATCACAATGAGGGCCGAAGCTATGACACGAAGCCGTATCACAATGAGGGCCGAAGCCACGTCACGAAGCCGTATCACAATGAGGTCATAAGCCACGGCACGAAGCCGTGTCACAATGAGGGCCGAAGCCACGGCACGAAGCCATATCACATTGAGGGCCGAAGCCACGGCACGAAGCCGTATCACAATGAGACCATCCAATGGCCGTGACCTACTGAACTGTAGGTGTTGGGAAACCAACCGCGAAGGTTCAAGCCCCAAACTTAACCATAATGAGCACTAGCCGAGACTAGCCTCCACAACACAATTAATCACAGATAGAAAAGATCCTAAGATTACCGATTTCACAAGAATGATAGTGTGCTGCTTTGAGTTGGCCAACACGACAACAATAACTCATGAATGGACACCGTCCTCGACAGTCCGAATTCAATACCTCGATTACCTTAGAATGGTCAATCAATAACAATGACACAACGGATGGGAACTATCCCCGACAATCCCAATTCAATACCTCGATTGCCTTAGAATGGCCAATCGATAACGATGATACAACGAATGATTTAATACCTCGATTGCCTTAGAATGGCTAATCGATACCAATGATACACCGAATGCCTCGGCACCTTTAATCGGTTACCGACGACGGGGATGAGGAGGGAATACGCCAATGCCTTGGCCAATACAACATCAATGACAAAACACCAACATCAATAACAATGATTACAACAATATCTTAGATTGACATCAATATCAACAACAACAATCGATACATCGATACCGCGAACCGGCTATCGACAATAACATTAACAACAAGTATCTCAATGCTTTGAACCGGCCATTAACGAACAACAATAATCATTTGACATAATTTTCGAAGAGTATCGTATCAAACGATCCCTTAATATCAATGAACTCATGAAGAGACCAAGTCTCATAATGATATAACACATTCATACATATATATAATAACATTAATCTCATTGACTAGTACAAGTATAAAACTTGCCTCAAACCGACGGCGAGAAAGTCCTTCCATGATCAACGTCCTTTATGGAATTATCGGTCGCTTGAACAACCTTGAATAACACAATTACCAACGATTCGCTTAATATACATATCCACGTATAATAAAAATTAACTCAAACGGTCGATACAACACTACCCAACTCATTAGGGCAATTTAACAAACACGTCGTAAACAATCTTCAATTGTTTACAACTAATCTCAATTATATCGAAAATCAACCTCCAAATGAGTGATTCAATCCAACAAAACATCTTAGATACAAATCGATAATCCCATAGGAATACACAATTCGAGATTACGACAATATCTAATCGAAACCCCAAAAAATTCAAAGTCAACACTCAAGGTGTTCTTGAATAATCCTCCAACAATCCAATGATAATACATAAAACTCATAATCATATGTATATCCTCCACATATCATGATTATATCACCCAAAACATCATGCTCCAACTCAAAATCGAATCTAGGTTTGAAGAAGTTACCTTGAATTAGGGTGAAGAATTCAAAAAGATGTTGTTAATCTACACCAAGAACATGAGGAGGATGATAACTCTTAGATTGAGGATGATAAATCACCCAAAGGTCGCCCAAGGAGAGGAGGAATGAGGAAGAGGATGAAATGGGCTTCTCTCCTCAAAAATCCGCTGAAAAAGGGTAATCTGATTCGCGTGCCGCGGCCCGTGGCCGAAAATTTGTGAACAGCTCCTAGTTGGTGTCTTGGCCCGGCCAGCAGTGGGCCGCAGCACGCGGTACAGCCGGATCAGGCTGATCCTGCAAGATGTGTGTGCCGCGGCGCACAATGTTCGTGCCCAAAAAGTGATGAAAAATGATCCGGAAAGAGATTAAACGTAATAGAACTCAAAATTTGGGAATAATAACGCGAAATGGAATTGTGGGAACCCCAAAACAGCAGTTCCGAGCAGTGATTATGAGAGTTGGTCCAAAATAGCACGAACCGAACAAGAAAGAGTAAATTCGAAATGATATGAACTCCAACATCAATATCAACTTACTGAACAATTATAACGACTATGATAATATTCTCGTCTCGATTCTCAAACTGGGTTGAACGATGAACGACGACTGATACGCGATTCCAAAATACGCCGAACGATGGACACAAATGAATGAACATGAATGATGGATGATTATTAATGGATGAAAAATTTCTGAGTGACAATTACTGAATTATAATAATGAATTCACAACCGAGTATTCCAGGGTTATCCAATCGGGTATGTCTTGCGGGGACTCCGAGGTTCGTGGCTTGTTAGGGCGATGTCGGGATAACTTATAGTTGTGGATTGATCGTGTGATGTACGTGTCATGGATTGTCCAACTGGGTAAGTCTCGTGGAGGCTCCGAGGTTCGTAGCTTGCTAGTGTGATGCCGAGACAACTATGAACGTACGTATGGTTGTGATAGTGTGACTGTTGTCACTGTGATATGTGAATTGGTATGGTTTCCCATTGGGTTATTCACTCGGGTATGTTCTGCGGGAGCATCTGAGGTTCGTGGCTTGGTAGCACGGAACGCGAATAATCCTTGGGAATATGTTGTTATGGATGATTGGGTCGTGGACCCCGTGTTTCGTGATTTGGGTCGTGGACCCTGTGCCTTGTTACCGGAATTGTATTTTGGAAAATAATTTTTGGGTTGTGTCCCTAAGTGTTTTCGAAAGACTTGAGAATTCTTAAATCCCAAATGTTTTCAAAACTCCCGAGATCGTAAAAGTCTTGTAAGATGTACTTTGGGTTTATTTCCCACCTTTTATGATTTGAACTGTCTTGATCAAGTGATTTATCTCGGGAAGTATATTCACGATTATTATGTTCTTGGAGTATGTTGTGTATGGCTTGTATTTGCGTTTTATACTTGCACTAGCAAAACAGTGAAGTTTTGCTAACCCCCAAGTAATAGGGGATGGATGTCCGTATTGCGTCTAGGTACTTGCAGGTTGCTGGGGAGCAATTCACAGGATCGTTACGAAGGATGATGGAAGACGACGATACTAATCACATGAAGACCGTGTTGAGTATTTAGTGAAGTCTTGTTGTTTTGCCCTTCCGTTGTGGTATTTTCCATTTTATGGAAATATTGATGTATTCTAAGCCCTGCGTGGGTCTGAGTTGTGAGAAAGAGTAATGTATGTTTGATGTGTATGTTGTGGTAAAAGACCAAATCGGTATAATGGTTCGTTATTTAGCCATGTCAGCATGTATTGTATTGTTGTGTCTTCTGTATTTAGCCTGGTAGATCCTCACAGAGAGGGTCTACGGTGCTGTAATATTCCCGAGTGGTTTGGGGGTGTTACACGGCCCCCTCCCCTTAGAAGTCCTATTTATAGGCTTTGGGTTACTCTAGGGATCTTAAGGAGGATTTGGGTTAGGACTCCTAGTATAACCCGACCTTCCATATTAAGTCATTCTTAATATGGTTGAGCTTACTAATATCAATTCAATCCACTAAAGAATTAATATTGCACTTCCAACCCAAATCGGGCTCCTCATTTAAATATATTATTTTCCATGTTTATGATATCGAATATTCATTAATTAATTTAATCTACTAACAACTTTAATTAATTAATTGCTTATTCAGGAGTAGTACCACTCAAACTTTATTATTATATCAGAATTAAATCCACCTGAATGGTTTAATATAATAATCACTATCGAGCTCCTCAAGGGGACAATCATCAACCCGCGTGAGTCGGAATACGATTTCTAGTTATAATAATAATTGTCATATAAATGATATTGTTGCCCAAGATACGAAACATATATATTGAGGCAATAAGTGTGACTCTCACCCATGGTAAATCAAAACAATAATTATTATAAATATACAATTAATTATTATATACTTAGAATTAGGAAATAATAATTGTCTGAGATTTACTTCTTATTACTTAGTACAGAAGACACTGTCTCACTGCGATCCAGTTCAACGTATGCAATAAGCTAATGCATGTCAATAGTCAAGACCAACTAATCTCAAGCATAGATTACAATCTTTCATATAATTTGTCCAATAATTATATAGGTTGTGAACTATTATATTATTTTATAAGACACCAATAATGTGATTTTCCGTGTGACACCAACACACCACATTATCTACAATACAAAATAAATAAACAATACATTTGCACAACCATAACGTGAATAAATATGCAAAATATGTGATAAAATATAATTAATATTCTCATAGGTAGTTACTATAATTAATATTCTCATAGGTAGTTACAAGGAAATAAGGTAATACAAGCATAAAGTATGCTTTGCAGTATACATCTAGAGTTTGAAGAGGGAAGGAAGAAACCGATTTGAGAAAGAGGCTTGAAAGAGAAAAAGAGCTTTTTTTTCTTTAAAACCCTTTTTTTAATGACAATATTGTTGTTAAAAAAATATCTGAATGGGGACAAGAACTCCCAACATACTATACAAATAAGCCCTTGTATAAACCATTAAGTCGTAAGTAAACAACATCAAACATCTGGTGAATAAGCCATTTTGCCCATTAAGCCCAATAAGTCATTAGAATACACACTTTTAATCACACAAATAACTTGAGTTGTATTTTTGATAGTTGAAAAAGTTTTGCCTTATGTGATATTATAGAATATTGAAATATTATGAAGAGTTAAACTTTTATGCTCACTTTAATGTTTAAAAAGTGTGATTCATATATATTATATCTGCACCAACGTAACAACCTATCAGGTGACTACTTTCATGTATTCAGGTATAGAGCAACCGAATGAGAAGGCACATGGTTGATAAGAAGAAGATTGGCAGGAATGATATTAGAACTTAGTCATCATCTTTCGCTTCTATTTTCTTTGATGTGTGATTACTTATATATTGAGGCAGGATTCACAAGTTGGATAGGGTTCTACACCCAATGGACTTAAAAGTCAATCTTTCTCCATTTTGTGAACCTTGGTCTGACCAACATGACCAAGTCTAAGGTGCCACTTAAGAGCTTGATTAGTATCTTGCCTGCCACGTTTCCTAGTTATAGTGTTCACTGCTGATTTATTTTGTAAGTACGGATGATATAAACCATTCAACAATGTAGCTGTGCCAACCAATTTATTTCGAAAATAAATTTTACAACTACCATTGCCAACGAAGAAACAACATCCTTTCTGGTCCAAGACTGGAATGAATACAATGTTTTTATGCCCCTTAGGCAAAACAAGTACTTCATCTAACGTCAAAATAAAACCAGATTCTAAACCCAGTAAGAGTGATCCAATATCGGTTTCCTTAATACTTTGTCCGCTTCCGACAGTGATTATAACTTCCCCAACTTCAAGCTGCCTACTTCGTTCTAGATCCTGATTCATAGTACCAATATGAGAAGTAGCACCTGAATCCAGAATCCATGAAGCAGAATATATAGTAGCGGAACAATTGGTTTCAAAAACAAAAGGTTCAGTACCTGATGCGCCATTTATCTTTGGACAAGTCCTACGCCAGTGGCCCAGCTCACCGCATTCAAGACATTTGTCCGTAGGTTTAGGACCGCCTACCTTCTGAACCTTTAGGGCCTTGCCCTTTCCTTTCTGCACCCCTTTCTTGGGTTATACTGCTCGTATGTCTTTTTCTTCTTGTTGTTGGACCTCCGAGGCCCAGAAGAAATCACAAGAGCAGCCTCCCTTAGTTTAGTCTTCATGTTAGGCTGTGTCGTCAGCGGTTTATTAATTAGCCCAATTAATGTGCATGAAATCTCATTACAGTTGAAATTCATTACAAACTGCATGAAGGAGTTAGGCAGAGATTGAAGGATGAGATCAATCTGAAGGGATAAATCCATATGAAAGTTGAGCACCTCAAGCCTCTCAATCATAGAGATCATCTTGAGGACGTGGTCTCCCACTTTCTCCCCTTATTTCATCCTGGCACTGAACAACTGCTTCGATATATCATATCTAGCAGTCCTACTGTGCTCTCTATAAAGTTAGGTCAAGTGTGCGAGAATCTGCCTAGCAGAAGTCATTTTCTCGTGCGCTCTCTGCAGCTCATTAGTCATTGAGCCTATCATAAAGCCACGGACAAGCACATCATCCTTGACCCATTTTTCATGGACGTAAATCTCTTCTTGATTACCCCTAGCCCGGATTGGAGTCGCTGGAATGTCCACCTCCAAGACGTATCCTAGAGACTCCATGCTGAGTACAATCATCAGATTCCGCAACCAGTCAACGAAGTTGGGGCCAGTTAGGAGATTCTTTTCAAGCAGTAGTGGGTTATTAGCCATTTTAGAGAGATATAGTTACGTTTCTCTGCATTGATATAGACAAGATTGAATTAGTGACTTGTTTTATTATGACCGAGTATAGAATTTAAGGTCTTGTATATTTCTTATCTCGGGTCCCACTAAATTTATCGGAATTACACACTCCCATGTTATAACCCGAAAGTCATGGTAAAATCGACTTCTTAGTGGTGATCAAGTTCTTTACAAATTTTAACAGACGCAACATGTCAGGTTTCTTGCCTATTAATTGTAACACCCCCAAGTTATTCAGGGTATATTACAGCGCCGTGAGCCCCGCCGTGGGACCCACAAGGCTAAAACATACGCGGAACTATAAACTTGACCGATAAGGTCTACATACAATAGAAAGAAAGACGATACAAATGGTATTCGAAACCATAAACAATGAAACCATATACATCACTGCACAAATCAATACCTCGGCAACACCGGCCGGAACATCAAGGAAACTGAAATACAATACTCGAGTATTTAAAAATCCATTCCAGTACAACAACACTGAATGGAGGAAACCAAAAGAGATAACCGGAGACAAGACACAGTATCACACTTGCCCATCATCTTCATGCCGACCCGATACCCGCCTGTCCGCTCTCCTGGAACCTGAAATACATGAAACGTATTTCCCCCATAAAGGGGTTAGCCGTCGAATAGCTAGTGCAAGTATAACAATATGAAACATAATACTGCTCGACAATAAAGTAAATGTAATCCGTCAATTCATCAATATCCGTCAATTCATCAATATCCGTCAATTCATCAATATCCGTCAATTCATCAATTCAAGACTAGTATTCCGGAATAACTAAAATCTCATAAGACGTATGTGAATGCCGTAGAAACGGTTCGTTCACCTCATACGCCGTTACGTATGTGAATGCCGTCAAAACGGTTCGTTCACCTCATACGCCGATACATGTAGGAATGCCGTCAAAACGGTTCGTTCATTACATGCCAATCAATATATCTATGAATGCCGTAAAAACGGTTCGTTCATGATATGCCATCAATATTTCTATGAATGCCGTAAAAACGGTTCGTTCATATCATACCATCAATTCCTCTTACTTTCAAAGTCGAGAACGTACAATCATAAATGTATACTTGCCTTAATAAACGTTACCGAAGATCCCGAAGAACACGGTTCGACCGGGAAGTTTGAACCACGAGGAAGACAACGAACGGAAGGGTTTCAACTCGAGTTCTTCACAAGAATTCGACCCTAACAACATAAATTCAATAAATCATCGATCATACGAGGAAGAATAATCGTAGAACGCCCGAAAACCCCTCTATGACATTTCTAGGACACCTTCAAGGCGTCGGTCAAGAACTCGACCAAAACAACGAATCGATACGATCCAACCATGGGATAACAAGGGAAATGATACAATACATCTAAATAATCATCAATCCTTCACAATCCTAAGTTAAATCGGATTAAACGGACGAAATCGAACAAAATACCCAAAATCCCCAAAATTAGATTTCTAGGAAATCGGCACGGTCAGTAGATCGGAGGATGTTATAGGACGGATGATTGATGATATGAACCTCAAAACTCCATGGATATGTTGTTAAACAACATGGCTTCAAGATTAGAACACGCCAAGGCTGCGGAAGAGGAGAATAAGAAGGTGAAAAATGGCGAAAAAGCGTCTGCGGGGCCTTTTATAGGGTTGGCCTGCCGGACACGGCCCGTGCGGTCGGCCGCGGTCGTGTTACCTGATTGGCAGCGACAGGACTCGACCGTGTCCCGCTTGACACGGCCGCGCGGCGCTGAGGGCCTTCCGACAATGACCGCCCGACAAATGGCCCAGGCATGACTCGGCCGTGTCCTGGGACACGGTCGGGCGTGTCAGCGATCGTTCGAGCTTATCCGGAAGAGTGCAGCCGCGGGCCGTGTCGGACGACACGGCCGAGTCTGGTCGGCGAAACTCCGGCATTTCGGGACGAGTACGGCACGGGCCGTGTCGGACGACACGGCCGAGTCCCGCCGGCGATGATCGCCAATAACGAGCGGGTGAGTTAAAACGACCATAACTCTCTCGTCCGACTCGATTGACTCACCGTTTGAACCATTGGAAAGCTAACTCGATGCTCTATAATATTGCAAGATTCAGAATTTTTGGAGTTACCAAAAATTAATGGTGATCTAACAAAGTCGAACTCCCACGTGAAAAAGTCGATAAAGAACACGAATTCAACGAGCGATACAAACGAACTCGGATGACAAAAAGTATAGAATTAATCATTTCTCAGGATGACGAAACGGTCCCAAGCAAGTCGTCAAAATAGACTTCCGCCAAAAATAGAAAATTTCCGGGGATAAAAATTACGGGTATTACATTCTACCCTCCTTAAAAGAAGTTTCGTCCCGAAACTTAAAACAGGTAGGGAGAAGAAATATTTCGCCAGGAAAAACTCAACGAGATGCACAAGAACCGAAACTTACGTCCAAACGGCGAATCATCAATATAGAACACCACAATACATTACTCGAAGGCAAACCAAACCAATGCCGAAAAAGATACGAATTCACAATGCCCGAAGGCTCCAACGGAAATACCGATATATCACAATGGCCTGAAAGCCGAACAGCCCAAAGCTGTAAATCATCACAATACAGATCTCAAAGGAGCAAACCTGACTGTCGGACATACCCCTCGGCGTATGAACAACCAGTCGGAAATCGTCGGACATATCCAATACAACATGGACTACGAACGATCAATCAATAAACCTCAAGAGGGACATCACAGTACGCCCGATCCGGAAATGTGTCCATGCACATGTCCACCCCGTATACGGAATCCAGAATATACGTGTGACAATGTACCTAATTAGCCTCAAGAACTACGTCTCGTGTGCACGGTCCAATGCGGAAATATCCACGCATGACCATCGAGTGCCTGGCTAAAAATCCTACACATAACCAATCGGCACGCAGACATGATTCCGGATATGCCACGATACAACATGACAACGAAACTCAAGGGATAAAACATCCAATATGGATCATACGACTCACCAAGTGAACGATGACACACGAATAATAAAAGATCGACACGACCAACGATATTCAAAACAACCATCCTGGGATCAGAATTTCCCTAAGGACCGATTAACACGAGCAACGATCACAA
This sequence comes from Orobanche coerulescens, assembly GCA_033398695.1. Classification (NCBI taxonomy): domain Eukaryota; kingdom Viridiplantae; phylum Streptophyta; class Magnoliopsida; order Lamiales; family Orobanchaceae; genus Orobanche; species Orobanche coerulescens. Next base: position 170,248,320 of record CM065809.1, read on the forward strand.
CACAACAGTTCGGGAAAATCCTCAACCTTCAAAGATCACAAAATTACCGAGTTCACAAGAAAATAGTGTCTTGCCTTGAATCGCCAACACGACAATAATAATTCAACGGATGGGAACTATCCTCGACAGTCCCAATTCAATACTTCGATTACCGTAGAATGGCCAATCGATAACAACGATACAACGGATGAGAATATTTTTGACAACGGATGGGAATTATCTTCGATAATCCCAATTCAATACCTCGATTACCTTAGAACGGTCAATCGATAAACAATGATACGATAGAATGGATGTCGGTGTCTTAAACCGACCACCGAAACGGAGATGATAAAAGGATATATCAAACGTCTCTCATTGGTTAATATAATATTAATAGAAAAAACACCGATGTCAATGACGACGATTACCACAATATCTCAATGGAACATCCATCACAATCACAATCGATACGTCGATACCGCGAACCGGCAATCGGCGGCGACTTAACCAACAAGTATCGCAATGCCTCGAACCGGCCTTTTACAAACAATAGTAACATTTGGCATAATTTGCCGACGGGCGTCGTGTCAACCAATCCCCTGACATCAATACAATCATAAAGAGGCCAAGTCCCAAAATGATACACACAATCGTACGCCTACACGATAACATTAGTCTCATTGATTAGTACGAGTATAAAACTTGTCTCGATATCAATACAAAAATCGTTACCAATTCGAGTTTATTTCGTCTTACGAATTCCCTCGATCTCGACCAAGTTAATCTACGAACCCTTCAACCTTAACCGCAACACAACATCATAATTCACGATGAAATATCATACCTTATTTTAAAATTAAGGATTGATAATCAACCGTTCGATGACGACCAATATCAATACCACCAAACCACGAACTCAATCGTTTTACCATATCTCGACTAATCACGATCGAACAATCCAACTCGAGACACTTACAAATCCTGTCCACAATACGAGTCGAAAAATGATGATCATATCGGAACCAATTCGGACCAATAATAAGGGTCTAAATGTTCCAAACTCAATTCTTAAATACGAATTTACAAGGTTCCCTTCTCGTAAATCCATTGTTAAAATTTACTTATAACCGTCATCAATTCGAATCATCCGACTGGTTCAAAATAATAGATAATCATATTAAAAAGGTTATCAAACAATCCAATCATTCGATTTGAATTTTTGCTCCCTACGTACGGGCTTCCAAATTCAGAGATGAATAATAGTCTCATCAAACTCATAATCACATTCGTATTCCTATACGAACATTATTTCCAACACATAGTTTAGCTCTAGATATGAATATTCCATATTCATTTTCAAAACATCAACACTTCAAAAAAAAAAAAATTTCATCACCTCGTATAATTCAAGAGTTCTTCAAGAACATGAAATATCCGAAATCACGTTCAGAACAACATCTCCGAGGTATATATCTCCATGTTACCATTTTCTTCATCATGTCATTCATACAATCTCAAGAATCGCAACAAAACCCTTATCACCATATGAAGAAGATCTCAATGATCATATCAACATCCGAAATCTCTTATTACAATTCCAATAAATCTCGTATAACATTATCACATGATACCATAATTGTAACACCCCGCATCCTCCAGGAATATTACACGCCGTAAACCCTTCTCACAAGGATTTACTGTGCTAAGCACAATTTACACGTCGTTCCAAAAATGCTTAAAAGACCGATGACGGTTATATTTTTCTAATACTAAAAAAATCATTTTCCAAATACCGTCAAAACGATCAAGGTTAAAATGCCAAAAACTCGGTTTAGGGAATCGGTTTTACAAAATAAAATTTTAGTTGGCAAAATACCAAAATCCATTTCAAAAATACTCACGCAATGGATAAAAGTACAATCCAATTTATGCATTTTCATTGAAATAAGACGAACATCAAAATACACGATTCCCAACATACTCCCTCCCAAGTAGTAATCCAAAAAGAAAAAATAAGCCACTATCAAAAAGGATATGAGGATTACCTTGCATGGACGAACCACGAAGAAAGAATAATTGAACTCCATTCCAAGAATCATTAAATCATCATAGTCATCATATGGCCTCAAGAACATCAAGATCTCTATGATTCCATAATCATAATCAACATATTCAAAGCATATCATTATCTTCCTTCGGTATAAACCTCATAGAATATGGATAACACAAGAAATCACTTCAAGAATCAACAATAGTTCCATAACCAAGCTCTAATTCCATGATTCCAAGTTCACAATCATGTTAAAAGTGTTTAGAACACTCTTAAAAGTGAAGAGGGACGAGTTTTGGAGAGAAATATCTCAAAGGATCGTGAGAGAAATGAAAGGCAACACTTCAATCTATAAATTGCACTCTCATTACGTACGTAGGTGTCCTTTCTTAACGTACGTAACAACTTTAACGTGCGTAATCCAAAATCCATAACGTACGTAACCATCTCACCGTCTCATTCCGCGATCTATTAAATGCGTAACCCATACCATATAACGTCGTAATATACGATTGACTTGCTACGGATACAATGGTTGTGTTACGTGCGTAACACGTTCGTATAACGTCGTAACACGTGCGTTGACTCACCTGTCAACATTCTCCGCCGAAAGTTGCGAAAGCGAGTCCCACCGCCTCACATGACTCGGTTACGTCCGATGCCTTCGTTACGTCGTAATACCTTAGCCTTGACGTACGTAACCATGCCAATCTTACGTCGTAATCTCACCTCATTAACGTCGTAATAATTCCATACTTAGCCAATTTCAACAATTCTGTCCAAAGTCATGACATACCAAATACGAGCATACGGCAAAATCAATACATATACTCAATTCAATAACATTTTCAACGCGTTCACAACGTCCTCGAGCATAATTAACCATCCACGATATCCAATATATAAACGAAAAAAATATCCAAAATCGGGGTATTACACTCTACCCCCTTAAAAATAAGTTTCGTCCTCGAAACTTGCAATCACTCGCACAAACATTTCAACGGAAAATCCAAAATCACCAAGATAACCCTGCATTATCGAATAATCCGAAAAACATACTTACAGTTCCGGGCAGTCGAAGATCTCCCGTGATACTAGCATGCGACTCCTAAACAAAGTCTCAACATAATACTGTTACACACCAATATCACAATTAGCAATTTAACAAAATCTCAAGGAAGAGTTCACGTCCGTGACCACGGCCACGATTCTTCCTACTTTCAGCCAACATTCGGAAAGGCACATACGTGCGTAAGTATAATCCAAATCGCACATTCCCGAAGTGACCAATTCCCAAGAATACCAAGCTATAAACGAAACGATTAAGAAAAATACAAGAAGAGTGAGAGGACTTACAAGTACCGGTCGCACTGTGATGATGGCAGAGTAGTGATACTGTGGGAAAATGCCGACTCAATCGACCCAAAAGACCGACAGCCTAGGTATCCATAAACCTAATCTCTGATACCATATTCTGTAACACCCCCAAGTTATTCAGGGTATATTACAGCGCCGTGAGCCCCGCCGTGGGACCCACAAGGCTAAAACATACGCGGAACTATAAACTTGACCGATAAGGTCTACATACAATAGAAAGAAAGACGATACAAATGGTATTCGAAACCATAAACAATGAAACCATATACATCACTGCACAAATCAATACCTCGGCAACACCGTAGGAACATCAAGAAAGCGAAATACAATACTCGAGTATTTAAAAATCCATTCGAAGACAACAACCTGGATGGAGGAAACCAAAAGAGATAACCGAGACAAGACACGGTATCACACTTGCCCATCATCTTCATGCCGACCCGATACCCGCTGTCGCTCTCCTGGAACTCAAATACATGAAACGTATTTCCCCATAAAGGGGTTAGCGTCGAATAGCTAGTGCAAGTATAACAATATGAAACATAATCGCTCGACAATAAAGTAAATGTAATCCGTCAATTCATCAATATCCGTCAATTCATCAATATCCGTCAATTCATCAATATCCGTCAATTCATCAATTCAAGACTAGTATTCCTAATAACTAAAATCTCATAAGACGTATGTGAATGCCGTAGAAGCGGTTCGTTCACCTCATACGCCGTTACGTATGTGAATGCCGTCAAAGCGGTTCGTTCACCTCATACGCCGATACATGTAGGAATGCCACAAAGCGGTTCGTTCATTACATGCCAATCAATATATCTATGAATGCCGTAAAAGCGGTTCGTTCATGATATGCCATCAATATTTCTATGAATGCCGTAAAAGCGGTTCGTTCATATCATACCATCAATTCCTCTTACTTTCAAAGTCGAGCGTACAATCATAAATGTATACTTGCCTTAATAAAGCGTTAGAAGATCCGAAGAACACGGTTCGACCGGGAAGTTTGAACCACGAGGAAGACAACGAAGCGGAAGGGTTTCAACTCGAGTTCTTCACAAGAATTCGACCCTAACAACATAAATTCAATAAATCATCGATCATACGAGGAAGAATAATCGTAGAACGCCCGAAAACCCCTCTATGACATTTCTGGACACCTTCAAGGCGTCGGTCAAGAACTCGACCAAAACAACGAATCGATACGATCCAACCATGGGATAACAAGGGAAATGATACAATACATCTAAATAATCATCAATCCTTCACAATCCTAAGTTAAATCGGATTAAACGGACGAAATCGAACAAAATACCCAAAATCCCCAAAATTAGATTTCTAGGAAATCGGCTGGTCGGTAGATCGGAGGATGTTATAGGACGGATGATTGATGATATGAACCTCAAAACTCCATGGATATGTTGTTAAACAACATGGCTTCAAGATTAGAACACGCCAAGTCTGCGGAAGAGGAGAGGAAGAAGGTGAAAAATGGCGTAAAAACGCGTCTACGGGGCCTTTTATAGGGGTTGATCGCTGCCGGACACGGCCCGTGCGGCCGCCACGGTCGTGTTGCACGGTTGGCCGACAGGACTCGGCCGTGTCCTGCCCGGACACGGTCGCGGCGAGGGCCTTCCGACGGCGACCCGCCCGGCCAGGCATGACTCGGCCGTGTCACGGGACACGGTCGGGCGTGTCGGCGATCGTTCGAGCTTATCCTAAGAGTACGGCACGGGCCGTGTCGGACGACACGGCGGCTGCAGTCGGCGAAACTCCGGCATTTCCGGGAGTACGGCACGGGCCGTGTCGGACGACACGGCCGAGTCCCGCCGTGATGATCGCCAATAACGAGCGGGTGAGTTAAAAGCGACCATAACTCTCTCGTCCAGGACTCGATTGACTCACCGTTTGAACCATTGGAAAGCTAACTCGATGCTCTATAATATTGCAAAGATTCAGAATTTTTGGAGTTACCAAAAATTAATGGTGATCTAACAAAGTCGAACTCCCACGTGAAAAAGTCGATAAAGAACACAGAATTCAATGAGCGATACCGAAACGAACTCGGATGACAAAAAGTATAGAATTAATCATTTCTCAGGATGACGAAACGGTCCCAAGCAAGTCGTCAAAATAGACTTCCGCCAAAAATAGAAAATTTCCGGGGATAAAAATTACGGGTATTACATTAATTTCTAAAGTTGTGTCTAACACCAACCCCTCCAACGGATGATTTGATCTTCTTTTACCCCTAGTCTTCATGCCCTCAACCTATCAGGTTTCTTGGCAATCCAGACTATCTAAGTTGTTGACCATCAACGTCTATCAGTTTGACTATTGAATCTCACTCGACAACCTGTCAGGTTTCTAGGGGCGAAATTTATCACCAGCCGAAGGCATCTAATGCACTCAAGAATTTTTCAACCTCTACCAAATGTACTACCCCGATAACTCGGAAGCATAGCACACCAGCTCGGGTATCAATTTTCTACGAGTTTGATGGAGGGTAGGAAACCTCCTAACCTTTTTCAAACTTAGTGTGTTTGTTGTCGGGAGAATTTCGCGATTAATGTTACACTTTGCACATTAATTCATTTATAAGCACATTTGTGTGGCAATCATTCAAAATGAAAAACAGTAAATAGCAACCTAGTTACTACCAACATATAGCTCATGGACCAATTCCTAAGTACTGGGCCAAACGAATGACCCAATAAAGAAAAATAAAATAGTCTTCGATTCTTCGTCTTCTCTGTCGGTTGTCTTCGGTCTTCGCCATAGCCAAATAATTACATCATAGAAAAATGCGACCTATTATACAAATTTTCTAGTAAAAATAAATAGGCTCAAAACGGCCTTTACATTCCAATCGAATCGAACAAATCAAAACTAAGTCCATGAGCTATATCACCATCACATAAGGATTTCATACAACATGTAACGGCAATGAAATTAAACAATTAATTTTAATATATATTAATCCAATTAATCTATAAAATTAATCTATTCAATTTCTACTATATTAATCTAATTAATATATATGGCATTAAAATTAAATAATCAATTAATATATTAATCCAATCAATATAAAAATTAATCTATTAAATTTTAATGGTATTAATCCAATTAATACTAATAATCGTCATTTCAATTCGTTCGAAGTAATCTGGACAAAAAATAGTATTTTCGCTTAATATGTTTCCTATTTAAAATAATATTCCAAATATTCCTTTTAATCAAATTAAATCTAATTTAAAATGTGGAAAATATTACAACGTAATACAGAGACTAAACGAAGTCCCGGATAAGTCGGAACGGGCTCAGCCCGCAGACGGAGCCCGAAAAAGGGGGTTGGCCGAGGGTGACCCGCTGGAGCGAGTCACACACTGCTCTGTCGGGTAGCAGCACCTGTCCGGCCACCACCAGCCTGCTGTGTGATGCTGACTGACCACTGGCCGCCGAGTTCGATCTCCATTCGGCTCGTTTCCAAAATATGATGTTTCTAATTTTTTATGTAGGACTTATAAATCAATAAAATTAAATTTTACAAATTTATAATTTACATAAAATCATAGAAATAAAATTTAGAACGAATAATTAAAAATCTCCGATTATACCAATAATGATTCTAAATCATAAATATCAACCAATAGCATTCAAAATGCACAAACAATCGTATATACGGTATCATTGACCTCGCTCCGATACCACTGTTGGGATTCCGAAAACAAAACAAAATACATAGCGGAAAAATAAAAAGAATCTCAAAACAGGATCGATCAAGTAACGTATATACGAAAAATAAAATACGAAGATAAAAGGGTTAAGGTCCCATACCCTTGAAGCCTTTGATAATATCTTCGTAAGTTGATGTTGATCACGAACCCGAGCATGAGCACGAAATCCCTTCATCTCCAACACCAAAAATACGATGCCTCTACGTCACCACGCGTCGGAAGTTGCCCCGAAAAATCACCGAAACTCCGTTCTTGAAAGAACACGGCTAGAAAGTTTCAAAGGAATTTTTTTTTCCTCTTTATTTTTTCTTGTTGTTCTTTCACCTCAAAATGAAGAATACAAAAGAAAAATTTTCTCTCACCTCTTTCACTTAGCTCTCGGCCAGAAACTAAAAGAGCAGGGATCTCTCTTGGTTTATAATGATGCCAACATCATTAATATATATCTTATGAGATATAATTATATCATATCATAATAACATGATATGTAGACATAACATGGTAACATGGTGGGATTACCCACCACATGACAACAAGAGAGGAATCATCCAAGCAATGAGAGAGGGAGGGGGCGACCCATGTGAAGATTCTTAGAAACGGGCCGAGTCACTCGGCTCGTGTATCGGACGTTCGTCAAACGACTTCGTTAAATACACTCCGTTTTATCTCCAATGTATTTATACTAATTAATTAATCCAATTAATTAATTATATCAAATACAAATATATTTCTCTAAGAAATATAATTTATGAATTAAATTAATTACCCGGTAACTTAATTTCAATTCATAAGAACGCTATTTGATTTATCCAATAAATCATAATTAGATATCCAATATCTAATATTAATAGAGAGATGATAAATTCATATTTATCCGCCAACAATCCTGATATGCGACTCTGTAGGTCCGTCTCAGCCGGCATTGGGAGGAACCAATGAGTGTGGGCAGCACTTAGCCAGTCTAGTGGGCCGCACTGTAAACCCCGACTGAAAACGAATGAAGGAATCATTCCAGAACCATTATATCGTGAATACCATACACGTATAGACCCTTCATCAGATGTCCCGGTCAAGTCTTCGGATCACGGTAAAGTCAAACCCTACTATTGACTAGATACTATACATGTGTTAATGCAAATCAAGACCGACTGATTTACTAGTGCATCTAATACGACTAGCTCATAATGCTTTGGCCAAAGACTTATGATCTTATTTGCCATTAACCGTATAGGACATTCGCCTGCTCACTAACAGGAGATAGAATCATTTCTTGGCGTACAGTAAAGACTGCTACCTGCCCGTATAGTCCGCACTTCAAGGTTGACTCAGCAATTAAGCAAATGAGTCTAACTACTCTAATGACAAACTACACGTCACAGGCACATCTCCTACTAAACCCTCAAGTCAAAGGTCCATGTATACTATCACAACCTTTTGATTCATCATTGACTCTCCGAGAGTGGATACCGTGTGACTGAATCAAGTATGAGTCGTGTTCGAGTATACTGGTCCCACAAATATACTTATGACTATGCTATCAAGACATGCACATGTCCTAGCATCAGTTATAAAAGTCTAACTCACAACTTAATGCCCGTTTAAGTTTATCGACTTGCGAAGGGTTTACGTAAATAAACTTTAAACACTTTCAGTGTATTTCCTCTTATCCGATAACGAGAATGGAATGTTCAATTTATTTACATGGACTTCACTTCAATGTTTACCAAATCAAGAATGCATTTGAAATATAATAAACAGTGAATGAATCATATTACCTATTATTAATAATTCCATAATTACAAGTACAATGCCCCTACTCTCTCATCCCATGAGTGGCATTCGATGGCATATTCCTAACAGTGACAACGTACGCAAAGGAAGAAATGAAAGCTGCTGGACTGAAACTGGAAGTTGATAACGTATGATACATGACATGTATAACGTACGTAATCAGCCATAACACACGCTATGAAGAAAGGCTAGCACACACTAACAAGTCAAAAGTGACTAACGACTAGTTGGATGGAAATGGCTATAAATACCAAACCATTTGGTATCAAACTACACAACAACATTGAGCAAAGCATTCATACTTGAGATATCATTGTAAGCATTCTAGTTGTTGTATTTGAGCTTATACTGTTTAGTATCGAGTGTTATACACGAAATCATACAAGAGAGGAAAAAGAAAGGATACGACTGGATTCGATGTTATTAGGATCAAGGATCCGGCATTGTTAGAATCGCAATCGATATCTACGTGAGATTTATCTAGTACCCATAGAAAGCTAAATTTGTTGATTCCTTGTCTAATATAAAAGGAAAACAGTTTAACTTGGACCGACATAAAGACAAGTGATTGAATGGTTTACTTGGACTGATAGAAGACGAGTTTGTAACGGTTATCCCTCGACCGATAGAAGAGAGGTGCAGAGGTTTATCTTTAGCCTATGGAAAAAGATACGGAGGGAGGACGTAGGCACGTTTGGTCGAACCTCTATAAATCTTGTGTCGATTTAATTTCCGCACTTTTACTTAAATCGCTTCCGCAACGCGAAAAAATTTTATAACTCTACCTCCAAACGGCCATACCGACCAATCTTGCTCCAACAAGCTACAATAGCTAGGATGATCCTAATGGACTTAAGCATAGTTTTCAAAATTACTATCATCTTGTGTGTTGCAGTCCCACTTCGCAATTGTACGTGGTTCAGCATGAGCTGGGACGCAGCAGATCTCGCTATAATAATGAGAGTGTGCATTATATTACATAATATGATCGTTAAGGATGAGGTAAACACATACACCACTCAATTTGGTCCGATACCAACTTAAGAAGATACAATTAATAGCTTATCACAATCAAATTTAGGCGAAGATCATTTTGCACCTTGTGAAAGGTATGTTGAAAGAAATACCATTGAGTTATAAACAAAAATATCATTAACTATTAAACAACTTGGTTGACCATAACTTGCAGTTCCACAACAATCGTTAATTTATTTGAAAATTATTATCTTTAGTTATATGATGCTAGTGTTCTTGTAATATTTTTTATTCTTATGATGCATTTTAATTCTGGGGCATACCTTGTATTTAAATTTTAAATATTTATTTAATTGTTCCGGGAATTATTATTCCCGTGATGTGTCTTACCTAATACTGATTGTAGATACATAGATGGAAGGTTCTATATCCTTCTAGAGGTAGTAGGATCCTATTAGATGTCTTACCTTATCTAGGAATCCTATGTATGGAAGGACTCTTATTGTAATGCCTATATAAAGGCCCTCTATCAGTGTTATGAATGCAATTGATTGACTCTATTTACAGTCTTTTTACTTTCTCCTGAAACACGTTATCAGCACGTAGTATCCCAACTGAGCAAGAAAAATTCGTCCAAAATCCCGAAAAAGAAAAAATTCAAAAACCCTAGCACCGCCGTCGCTGCACATTAAGTCGGAGCAAGAAGCCCTGATGCCAGCCATCAGCCTCGATCTGCAAATCCCTCGCGAGCAACCTCTGCCACCGCACCACACCAGATCGGCCGCCCATCGCACCAAATCGGACATATCCCGCTCTCCAGTTCACCGCCGATGTGCCACCGCCACCCCCCGGCGCGCCTCAATGCTGCTACAATTCGGCCGCCACTTTCCTGCATCGCAGTCCAGCACACCGTCCGCCATGCCTTCTGCAAACCAGATCGCCACCCGACGCCGCTAGCAAACCCTAGTCAGGCGAACCACCACATGTGAGCCGCACGCGACCCTCCTTTCTGATCTGCTCAACAGTCGTTGCCGGCCGAAACACTGAAACCATCAGGAAGCGGCCCGATACAAAAAAGAACAGTCCAGAACCCGGACCGTGACCAGAACCAGAAAGAGGAACCCGACCCGATCCGCCCGACAGTCCCGTTTTCAGACCGTTTTTGTCCAGCCGACTATTGCCTAAAGCTGCGACCCGATCTGATCAAAGCACCGCCGGATTGTCTTATGGTTTTATGCACATGATATTTACTGTTTGAAAACCTAGTGCAATCGAGACAAACCTATCAAAATCGGAAAAAAAAATGAGAGACGAAAATTTCAGCGCGTAAATTTTCTGCACAGCGCAGTCGTACTAAAAATATGTTTCCCGATTCGTTAACCGTCGGATCAGTGTAAAATTTTGACAGCAACTTTCCAACACAAATATATGTATATTCAACGGTGAAGATCGGATTCTGAGTAATATTGATTACTGAATCTACCGCCGAACAGAAGCCGATTTTTACGAGGAAATTTGGAGATCCGACCTCATCCAATACCGAACTGCTGCATCGCCGCGCTCGAGTCCTTTTTTGGACGAATTATCGAGCCCAGTAGCCCTATCCAGGCGTTTCTCAACTCTCCATCTTTTCCTAATTAATGATTCATTTGTTCATTAATTTGTACACTTACCATGTTTATGTTTTACGTGTACATAGGAAAATACGTCGCTCATGATGATGTGCACGCTATGGAGAAAAGCCATATTTGTTATCCCGTTCAAGGATCAAAGTAAATATGGAATCGAGTATCACGAAAATATGTTGCTCATATGGAGAGAAGCTCCCGTTCAAGGACCAAAGCAAATTGGAACCAAATACCCGTAATATTTTATTAAAGTTCCCGTTTTTCAATTCCTCTCTTGTGGGAATTTTTTTTAGGGAATTGGGTATTTGGGTTCTTTATCTCCCACGCTACTTTGCGGTGGATGAGACTATGAGAGGTGGTATCACTCTCGTATGTCGAAGTAAACTGTGTGACGGTCCTGGAGGAGTCACGGATAATTGTTGAAAGTCGATATTTGTGATTGTTGCATACACCACGTTTTGGGTGCGATTTGACGTCGCCGTTTTGTCGATTTTAAACCAACAATTGAATAAAATGAATATTGTCGGTAACGGTAAAGTTATGACTTGTTCATGATTAGTCACGGAATTATGACGTACAAATGGGACAAACATCGATTGCGACGGATATGTCGTGGTTAAAATCGATTTGTGACGGATTTGTCACATTGAATTGAGCGACCACCACGTTGGTCTTGACCCAATCCCATACTTGGAAAACTCCATCTTTCATCCTATTAAAATAAAATATTGCATGTGGGTGAAGTCATGTACTGTCTCCTTGCAATATGATATACGAAAGAATGTACGAGTAATTCTCATGAATTTTAACATGTAAAGCAATGGCATATTGCGGTAAATACATGAATTCATTGACCTCGATTATAGTTCGTATGACTATAGGTCCGGATACTTTTCCGAGTATTTGTAAAGGCATGTGTCTTATACATTTGACTATGTTTAGTCGATATTATTGGATGGTCAAGACGAGTTGGTTATGGTATATTCATTATGTCTCATGGTTCAAAATGCCTAATTATGATGCACCGCGTTGCATCCATATAACATGGCTATTATGACGTATGCTTGCAAATTGAGAATTAAAATACTTGGTTGATTGATGCACTTTGATGGATTTTGTCTACACTTTTGATCATGACTAGGCGCATCCTCCTTGGTATTTGTTTATGCTTTGAAAGTTCAAACGGAATCAGTGGTTTTTAAACAGCCTTAGCTGTACCGACATTCCTACTTTCTCTGCAAGTCTACCAAGTTGGAGTTACCGAAAGGATCATCAGTCGAGATAAGAAATCGAACACCCTGCTGCATTTAAATGCACCTATGGCTGTCATTGCCATGTTTTTGCATCAACAATTATGCCATTGGATATGGTCTCAACCTTGTTTTCTCACTAAACTTGGGAAATACTAAAACAGCCAATTAAAACATACACTGTGATCTGAGTTTAATGATCCGTGTGGTTCACAATATATGGATAGAAAGATACGGAAGTCTAGTTTCCAGAACATCTGACCGTTCGTCCATAGACTTCCTAAAAAGGGAGTTATCGCTGTTTTAGTGAACAAAGGTCAAGCTGCGCGGAATTTTATTTCCAGCGATTGTGCTAACCTTTGTCCCAACCAACTTGGTTCCCATCTTGAATTTTCAAGTGGTCTTATGACACATATTTTTCAACCTCTTTTTGGCCAAATTTGGCACAGATGATGCAATTTTTGGTATACATTATACGTTAAAATATCATCTCTCAAATGTTGAAAAATAGTTTCCTTGGGGAAGCCCAAAATACGCACCCTTATAAGAAGGTCGAGCGTGTGCATGGTAGTGTTACACCATGCTTGTGTCGTAATTTTGCCCCTTAGGCATATAACCTTGCCATGTTATGCGCTCAATATGATAGATCATTTTGATCGTATCTGATATAAAATCTCTATGTTGTTAGAGTGTTCGCTATGCTCATGTTTGTAAAATTTTGCAAGCGAAATTGAGTACGTATTAAGCTATTTTCAAGGAACGCAATATTTTTGGATTTCGGTTTATAAATCCATTGTGACTATGATGACTAGGTCATCACAATCAATGAGTGGTATAATGCTCAAGTTGTTGAATGCCGAATGGCATTTTCTAGTCACATATGTTCCGTAATAATTGAATCATGTTATGACTCGATGACATATATGCCAAAAGTGTATCACTCATAGCATCTCATTGTGATTTGTGAGAAATAAAATCTTATGCATCACTTGTATTGGATATGTGAAAAGGAAAAATATTCATGAGTCAATATTGCATCGGTTTTTGTAACCAGAAGATGTATTGGGACATTGACACATTTAGGCTTTAATAGTCCAGAGTTTGGACAGTTTGATGATCCATATACCACGGTATTGTCATGGACATCATTTTCTTTGAACAAAGAAACTAGTTGGATCAAAGACACCATAGTACGTTGGTGGAGTCATGAGCAGGGCTCATGACCGATGATGATATTTATGTCATCCGCCTCTTGTTTTCATAAACGTGTGTGACGTCAAAGACCCCCCCAATGATCCTTCTTAGCCATGTTCATTGATTTAAGCCTATTCTTTGGCACGAATAGGAGATGACACCCTCCTATGCTAAAGCGGATAATGTAGCGACTCGCATAAGCATGGTGCTGAGTCCTCCCTTTTCACCGAGTCCTTATACATACATGATCATAAGTATTAGCCTGGGTGTCTTATGATTCTATGATGGTGTTCACAAATGGTCGTACTCAAGTAATAACATTTATATGTTATGTTGTTCCTTTGACAATGATTGATAAGTTGATGAAACCTTAGTTATGGTTGTCCAACTTGCGGACCAGTCATTGTAAAGGTCGGTTCACCCACTTTTTAGACCAAGTATTAAAGTGAAATTTTAACAAGTACTTCCTAACATCCAATGCTACATTCTCACAAATTTTGATGCCATTTGGAGACTTAGAAGGAGGTGAACCACTTAAATGAAGTTTTCACATACCACCAGCCGTCCGAACGACCAGTTTTTGACCACAAGGTTGATAATTTTGGAATCCTAAACACCCGTTTATACATGCTCATGAAATTTTGAGGTGTTTGGGGCTCGTGAAGGGAGTGAACTCTTCAAGAAAGCACTAGAGGTTCGATAAAACCAACGGCCTATCATCGGTTCAATCGTTTCTTTATGTTCGATCCCGGTGGTGCATGGTGGCGGTTTTGTTGGATTCTCAAGACCAGTAGCTACGGTTATGTAGCATAGGTCAACATGTCATATTCACATATACCTATCATCATTCAAATGCTTAGTTACGAGTGTAACAGTATGCATTTTGTTGACTAGATTGTGTTAACAATGAAAACCTTTATCGTCCACATGTTTATGTGCCAAAGTGCGTCACCACAACGCATTATGACGGGTTATTGATAAGTGTCAGTTTTATACACTTATCCATGGTTTTTATCGATAAAATTCACCCATAATTGAGCTAGTCTACTCGTTTTTTGCTTTTAATTAATTAGTTTTTAATAATTTTATTTTATCGGATGATGATGTAAATCTAGTCTTAATCGGATTAAATAACTGATTTACTCAAGAAATAACATGTTTGTTAAATATTCTCTTTGTTGAATTTTGATATATTCATGTTGTAGGGCTTTCCGAGACGAATTCGGCAGTCTTTCCGGATTCAAAATCAGAGTTATATATCAAAAGTTATCATCCGAAGAAGATTTGGGGCAAAAACGCAAAGTCTGAGAAATTCTGGGCTGAAAACGTAACTCTCAAAGCAACCAGTGAGCAAATTTACGAAGCCAAGTTACGGCCGTAACTACAGAATGTTACGGCCGTAAGTCATCCAAGTTATGGCCGTAACTCCTTAATGTTACGGCCGTAACTCTTGACAGATTGTTAAAATTTGTCTAATTTTTTATACTTTTTGTGTATTATTGAGGGGATGGCTGGCATTGATCCGATTTATTATAATAATGCTGGAGTTTTGGAGCTATTAGATGACTTTAGGTGTATAAATAGACCCCTTAGATCCTTCATCATATAATTTTTCACTTTTTGTAAACTTTTCTTTTTGTGTGAAGAACACACTTGTATTCTTGAGTGATTTGTGTGAGTGTGGTATAGCATATGTTGTTCAGAGAGTTTATTGCTTCTTTCTCCTTTATCTACTAAGGGAGTGAGGATCAATTCTTTCTTTTGATTCAACTAATAATGACCACCAAAGCTTGTATTATGTATATTAAACCCTTCATGGGCTAAGTTACCTTTAGTTGGGATTATAAACAAGGTTAGTCATGTTATTTAAGTTTGTATAAAGATCTATTGTGAATTACTTATTATTGTGTGTGATTTTCATTGTTTTAACAATCTTTATTTATTTGGCCAATAAATGACGATATTTATGGTCTTCATATGTTTTGAAAGAAAATATGTTTGATTAGATCAAATAATCTTCACTCTAAGTTGTTCTAGGGGATAGAAATATACCTCTAGACCTTAGATGATTCTTTGAGTTATTTTCATAAATCCTAATGCTATGTATTGAAGCCAATCAACATAGAAATATAGTGGATTGATTCAATATGTAAGGGGCGTTTTATAGTTCGAAAGAGAAACCGTCTTTTTAAGGAAAATCGAATCTATACAACATAATAAGTAAATTCATCTTATGATCTCCTATACATCTTCTATAACTAATGACGAACTAAGTTTGTTATGCCAACTATTTCATTTTATCGTTATCAATCTATTATTATTGCTATCTTTTTATTTCCTTATAATATTAGAACTATTATTGCATTATCTTTGCAATTATTAAACCAAACTCTTTAATTGTGTGTTTTACTCATCTTAGTATCTATAAAAATAGACTAATAGTGTATAATTCAAATTATAACCAAACTTCCTCGTGGGATCGATAAACCGGACTCAAAAAGTCCACTTACTACTTGATACGATATCGTGCACTTGCGATAGTTACACTAAGAACGTGTCAAGTTTTTGGCGCCGTTGCCGGGGAAGTATAAGTTATATTTGAAATCTTACATTGTAAACTATTTTTATAGGTACAAATTTCTCGACATTGTAACTTAGTACTAAATTGTGTTTGCCCGGTCAAGTGGCGGATAACGGTACTCCGTGACTATTAAAGTCGGATTTTTCAGTTTCCCACAACAACTGATATTTGTAGATATTTTCTCCATTTATTTTCATTTTTATTTTTTTTATAATGGATGAAACTTTGAATAAAATCGAAAAAAGATTTCCCTTTCTGAGCAAAAATGTCATTTTAAAGATTTATAAGACGAGACTTGAAAGGATGAGGTTGCTTATGAATAAAAGCATACCTTTTGACATAAGATTCATTATTGGAGCTAAAGTAAGAATAGAAGGTGAATTCACAGAAACACCGACTAGATTTTTACCAGGGCTAGGAAAAAATTCATATGCCAAAAAACGACGAGCAAAGATGATAGCCGTTTGCTATAAATGTGCTAGATGGAACTGTAATTTAAAATGTCGATCTTTAGGAATTCCATCTACAAACAGAGAAGATAAAATTCAATTCATCAAGGATGGTCTGAATAAAGAGAATTTAGATAATATCAAAATTTCTCTTGACACGCATCCTAGTGGACTCGTACATTACGGAATTCGATGTTTGTGGAATAAATTCAAACCAGAATATGAACAACGTCTTGGAAATCTGACGTTAAAAGACCCTGTTTGCCAATTTGTAAGAAAATTGGATGGGAAGCTTCTCCCCGACTCATAGAAGGCGTTTAGGCCATTTCTGAACGTAAAATCAGAGGAATATGTGAGCCACAATCACAACTACTGTACATACGCGTAAGTATCTTTTATTTTTGTCGTGTGGTGAGATTTTCTGAATAAAAAATGTGATACGCGATAAATGCTTTCATTATTCTATTGAGTAGTTGAAGCGCAATCAACGCAATCACAAACTTGTTAAACAATTTTTACCTTCCTTTTCTTCTATAAATAAACATTGTGCTTGTTTCTTTTATTCATCTCTCAAACTTGCACTTTTCTCTGTTTCTCTCTAAATAATTTCTTTTCAAAAATGGAGTCATCATCTTCATCAAAAAAATTTAGTACAGTCTGCATTTTTGATGGAGCTAGTTATGGAAAAGAGGCATGCTTTACTGAAGCAGCCCACAACTTGGGTCGCACCTTAGGAGAAAAATGCATTCATGTAGTTTACGGAGGAGGAAGTCTAGGATTAATGGGACGAGCCGCTGCTTCTGCCTATATTGAAGGAGTAAGAGTGTTGGGAATAATTCCAAAACCTCTGGCTGAAAGTAAAATCACCGGGTCAACTATTGGAGATGAGTTTAGATCTGTAAATATGCAAGATCGCATAACTCACATGATAAATAATTCTGGCGCCTTTATCACCCTTCCCGATGGTTTTGGCACCCTTGAGTAACTTTTTCATGTGGTTACCAGAGCCCAGCTAAATGTTCATCAAAAACCAATAGGTCTGCTTAATGTCAATGGTTTCTTTGATGGTTTACTGTCTTTCATCGACTACTCTGCTGAAAAGGGTTTTATTTCAGAGCGTGCTAAACGAATTATAGTCGTTGCAACAACACCAGAAGAACTAATCAAAAAACTCAATGAATTTATTCCTCAACCAGATCCAACTCTAGCTAAAATTGTCTCGATGGAATATTTTACCGTGAGAAAACGAAAAGTGGATTCATTCCCCTCCCTTTGATAACCCATATCGGACCTCTTTTATTTTTACTTTCTGTCGTGTGCAATAATCGTGCTAAATGGTGGCAGCTTAAGGAGTTTCTTCTTGATCTCTTGACGCGCATCTATTCGCGATTTATGTATTGTTATTTTATTGCTGTAATTTTTATTATTTTTTTTTATAAAAGCTTTGATGGCAGCGTAAGGCGACTCTTCGGACTTTCTTGATGCGCATCTTAAAAATTGTATTATACTTACGAGTATATTTTATTTTCTTTTGTTGTGTGCCTCGTATATTTATTCTCTTGCAGATTCTAAAAGGCGTTAGCTCAAACATCAACTTTCTTAACAGGTAGTATTATGCTTTTCTGCATTGCATTTTATTTTATTTTATTTTTTTATTTTTAAACTGAGGACATTTTTATTTTCAAGTTTGGGGGTGGTTTGTTTAATTATTTTGGTGTGTTTTGATTGATTTGGTTATTTGCCTTAATTTTTTTTATATATATATATATATATATATAGTATTCTGATTTATGAGATTTCTAGATATGGCCATAACACCAATAAATTAGCTATATACAAGTTTCTAAAATCGTTTTAACCGGTAAAAAAAATTGTATATTCCAAAATTTTTTGAGCCTTAATCTCTCTTTCCAAGCCTTGTAGTTATCATATAAAATCGAGTCATTCGTTACCTTGAGAAAAGAAGAATCAGTCGGTTTATGAAAAATAGAACTGAAATTTACTTAATTTGTGGAGTTTTTGATTTTTCATGCTTAAACTAAGAAATGATTTTCTGCAAAAATTCTATTCCCTAAAAAAGGAGTCATTGGTGAAAAGAGTTACACGTTAGCAAATAACGGTGTGAAAGCTATCACCTAGAAAAAATGACGAAAAGGAGAAGTGTTGAGCAGCAACAGCTGCCTAATTTTGGTGGTCTTAAATTTTGCGAAAAATAAAGGACTAACCATTGTTGGTGCGTAGCTGCCGTCTCAGAAAAATTGGTGAAAAGAGCTACACGTTAGCAAATAACGGTGTGAAAGCTATCACCTTTTAAAAAAACCAGATAGAAATTGTGTTAGTGAAAAGAGCTACACGTTAGCAAATAACGGTGTGAAAGCTATCACTAAAGGATGTAGTTTATGGGCAGATTTGAATTAATTAGCGGCTGAATTTTAATACACTCAATTTCGTGAAAAATCACAATATTTGATGACGCCAATGAAATTCTTCTTCATATTGAGTCGAAAAATAAACGAGTGATCGAGAGCAACCATTAAATGGAGTCGTCATTACAATGAGTCCTTCCATACATAGGATTCCTAGATAATGTAAGACATCTAATAGGATCCTACTACCTCTAGAAGGATCTAGAACCTTCCATATATGTATCTACAATCAGTATTAGGTATGACACATCACGGGAATAATAATTCCCGGAACACTCCCCCTGTGTCGAGCACTAATACAACAATGGTGCAAAAAATGTTGCCTTCGTAAAAACCTATCCAAGCCAAAACAAAACCCTATGGGAAAAATAAAGGCTCGATGAGGAAAAGAATGCAATGCACCAACATAACATGTCGTGTATACTCCCCCTGATGTATACATAACGACTCCCCCTGATGAGTACCTCAAATCATAGGAGTCAGATGTCAAGTTGCCCTCACAACTATACCAAGGAAAAACCCAGTGGGAAAAATACCTCTTGGTCTAAGTTGAACAAAAGTACAACGCATCATTATATGGATGTTCTCATAGGTCGCCTCGTTAAAAACCTTACCAAGTGAAAACCCAATGGGAAAAAACAAACCTTGGTCTAAGGACAAAAAGAGCGCGACACATCCAAAGTGCATTGTCGCTAAAGACTTATCAAGTTTTCTAAAGTCTTGACCTCCATGCACTAAATCAGTCATAATTTCTTCGATTCAATAGGTATCAACGAAACTGTAAGAACTTATGAAAACTAGACACCAATGGCTTTTCATTCACATACAGTACGTAAGCTAGATCGACCTGAGCAGATCACAAAGCTCTATCGAAGTTGACTCAGCAAATTACCGGACATATCCTGTCCTACTTTGCAACAATAGTCATATGTCACTCAACATGATGGATGTGATCAAATGATTGGTTTCCTTGGAAAGTAGACACAAACCTTTCCAATGGCATCAATTTCACCATTTTCCAACAAGTGAGCTGCCCTGTAGGTCATATGGGAGATAGACCAACACATTCTGGGCAGATTCAGGTATCAATTTTCAAGTGTCCTTTTTATCGAGATAGAGCGAGCTTCAAGCTTCTTGTCATTCACAGACATTGCGTGAGCGCATCCTAGGCCATCATCACAGTGGCTTTACCGGATTATTACGAATGAGTACATCGAGTCAAACATGAGTATATAATACCATACTTTTCTCTTAAGACTGCATCATCACTTAAGTGAGCCAAGTCCTATGATGACTTCGACTAGTCATTGGGAATCATATAGGCATTACTTTATCGTCTCTTAGGGAAACCGTCCCTTAGATTGCCTTAAACCGATTGATGAATACGCATCATCAAGTGTCCCCAAGATCCTTTCATTCTTAACTTTGGATTTAGCGGAATCTTTTAGTATCACAAGAATACATCACTCTAAACCCTTAGTTTTACACACAAAAGCTTCATATCTCTTCCAAATCAAGTATATACTTAGTATGCGTTCCGGACAATCACTTGTCGACGCGCTCCGTGGTCAGGAGCCACTTGATTTGAGTCTGATCCACCACGAGATCCTTCCATCACTTAACTTAGTTCCCCACTAAGATAAGATTTAACCACAAGCTGCACGTCAGTTTTTGGGAAACTATCTAACTGAAAAGATAGTGGATGATATAACATCCATTACGATAGCACAACTAAGTTTCGTGTCATCGTAGTCGATTCTAGTGCGTTCATGAGAAACCTCGCGCCATGAGGTGAGTTTAACTCCTTCTCTCACTCGCTTTAACAAAGTATACAGATAGATCTGATCTTTGGAGTGTCGGCACCACTTCAACAAAGGGCTATCACTTTGTTCATACTGGAGTTGCATATATTTTCATTTTAGGCCAATGCTACAACATTGTAGATTTTCAATGAAGTATGGTTCGATTAAACTCACATTCCACGTCCTCATGAACCGGCTTTATTCATAGAGTACTCTTTATAGATTGGCATTCATTGAGGTGTCCCCCAATGATGACTATAATCCAGAATCACATGAGACAGATGAGTTCATTTGATCATATGATCAAGTTTCATGTACCAAGCTCGCATACATTCTGAGCGAGAGTATTTATAGAACCAAGTGGCATCCCAATACTCTATGAGATCCACGGCCTAGTAACACCATCTACCACAATTTGTGATGTTACCATATCACCATTCATAGGTGACGAACGTCCATGACCGGACACAATCCTTGCAGACATGTTTGCAGCATGTATTTAATCTCGTCACTTTAGGGAACTTGGTGAGGCACAGTAGGGACAAACAACGACAATTCCAAGTCGTTCTACTCGAACATGATCGTTCGCATCTCCCCCTAACGACGGGAAGACTGGCTCATCAAAGTGACTTACGAGATCGTCTGCCAAGGTATATTTTAAGCGGACTATGAGTGAAAGCGCATGTCATATTCATCATTTATAACTGACACGTTCTTAGTGTAACTATCGCAAGTGCACGATATCGTATCAAGTAGTAAGTGGACTTTTTGAGTCCGGTTTATCGATCCCACGAGGAAGTTTGGTTATAATTTGAATTATACACTATTAGTCTATTTTTATAGATACTAAGATGAGTGAAACACACAATTAAAGAGTTTGGTTTAATAATTGCAAAGACAATGCAATAATAGTTCTAATATTATAAGGAAATAAAAAGATAACAATAATAATAGATTGATTAACGATAAAATGAAATAGTTGGGATTACAAACTTAGTTCGTCATTAGTTATAGAAGATGTATAGGAGATCATAAGATGAATTTACTTATTATGTTGTGTAGATTCGATTTTCCTTAAAAAGACGGTTTCTCTTTCGAACTATAAAACGCCCCTTACATATTGAATCAATCCACTATATTTCTATGTTGATTGGCTTCAATACATAGCATTAGATTTATGAAAATAACTCAAAGAATCATCTAAGGTCTAGAGGTATATTTCTATCCCCTAGAACAACTTAGAGTGAAGATTATTTGATCTAATCAAACATATTTTCTTTCAAAACATATGAAGACCATAAATATCGTCATTTATTGGCCAAATAAATAAAGATTGTTAAAACAATGAAAATCACACACAATAATAAGTAATTCACAATAGATCTTTATACAAACTTAAATAACATGACTAACCTTGTTTATAATCCCAACTAAAGGTAACTTAGCCCATGAAGGGTTTAATATACATAATACAAGCTTTGGTGGTCATTATTAGTTGAATCAAAAGAAAGAATTGATCCTCACTCCCTTAGTAGATAAAGGAGAAAGAAGCAATAAACTCTCTGAACAACATATGCTATACCACACTCACACAAATCACTCAAGAACACACGTGTGTTCTTCACACAAAAAGAAAAGTTTACAAAA
This sequence comes from Orobanche coerulescens, assembly GCA_033398695.1. Taxonomy (NCBI): domain Eukaryota; kingdom Viridiplantae; phylum Streptophyta; class Magnoliopsida; order Lamiales; family Orobanchaceae; genus Orobanche; species Orobanche coerulescens. Next base: position 170,271,215 of record CM065809.1, read on the forward strand.
AGTAAAAAATTATATGATGAATGATGAATGATGAAGGATCTAAGGGGTCTATTTATACACCTAAAGTCATCTAATAGCTCCAAAACTCCAGCATTATTACAATAGATCAGATCAATGCCAACCATCCCCTCAATAATACACAAAAAGTATAAAAAATTAGACAAATTTTAACAATCTGTCAAGAGTTACTAGTAACATTAAGGAGTTACTGGCGTAACTGATGACTTATGGCCGTAACATTCGTAGTTACGGCCGTAACTTAACCGTCAATTTGCTCACCTTTGGTTGCTTTGATAGTTACATTTTCAGCCGAATTTCTCGGACTTTGCGTTTTTGCCCCAAATCTTCTTCGGATGATAACTTTTGATATATAACTCGATTTTGAATCGGAAGAAGCCGAATTCGTCTCGGAAAGCCCTACAACATGAATATATCAAAATTCAACAAAGAGAATATTTAACAAACATGTTATTTCTTGAGTAAATCAGTTATTTAATCCGATTAAGACTAGATTTACATCATCATCCGATAAAATAAAATTATTAAAAACTAATTAATTAAAAGTAAAAAACGAGTAGACTAGCTCAATTATGGGTGAATTTTATCGATACAAACCATGGATAAGTGTATAAAACTAAAACTTATCACACCCCCAAACTTGAATTCTTGCTAGTCCCGAGCAAGACTCTTTATTATTCATGCTCCAAAAATAAAAATAAGAAAAATTAATACACACATAAATTAAAATATAAAAAGAGAAAAGGAGATCAAAATGCCATTAATACATAACAACCAACTTTATACAGTAGATAGAAATGAATCAAGATTCAAAATAAATCTACTAATGATTTTGAAGTTAAAACACGGTTTTTATTTTGTAATTCCAAATTCAAGGTTTTCCCCCCAAAAGGTTGATTATTTCTTTCCCACTCGTGATACACACGGCCCTCCATCAGTGTTATGAATGCAATTGATTGACTCTATTTACAGTCTTTTTACTTTCTCTTGAAACATTAATATAATTTTTCAATTTCAATTATTTTTATGTAATATTATAATAATAAAAACATCAATAAATTAAATCAAAATTATATATAGTATCATAATACATTAAATTGAGTCTACTCTATGCAGCACAATGTATCCCTTGCGAACAAATTCTCTTACGAGATTATACTTCCTCTCAATGTGTTTGGTGCTGTTGTGAAACCTCAGCTCCTTGGCCTGCGCTTCTGACTCGTCGTTGTCGCGATGCAATGAAACAGTGACTCAGCACATGGTATCACTTGAAGTTCTCCCAGAAACTTCTTAATCCAGAACCCTTCCTTAGAAGCCTCCGAGGCTGCTTGATACTCACCCTGACAGGTGGAATCAGCAGTCATGTTTTGCTTGGCGCTATGCCAAGATACTGCTCCCCCATTAAGAGTAAATATGTAGCCATAATTAGACATCGAATCGTCCTTCTGTCCTTGGAAGTCCGAATCAGTGAATCCCATCACATCCAATTCTCCACCGCCATACATAAGAACCATATCTCTAGTCCTTCTCAAGTACTAGAGAACGTTCTTTACGGCAGTCCAATGTTCCCTACCTGGGTTTACCTGAAACCTACTTACCAGGCTCACAGCATGCGCAATGTCAGGTCTCGAACACAACATAGCATACATAAGGCTACCCACGGCCGAATCATATGGTATATTACTCATTTTCTTTCGTTGTTCCTCACTTTGAGGACACATCTTCGAGGAGATTTTTATTCCATGCCGCATCGGAAGGAACCCTGTTTTAGAATCATCCATATTAAATCGCTTTAAGATCTTATCTATATAAAGGGCTTGGGAAAGACCTATCGTTCTCTTCGCTCTATCCCGGTAGAGCCGAATACCAAGAATATAGGTTGCTTCTCCCAAGTCTTTCATGGAGAAATTACTCGAAAGCCAAGCTTTCACAGAACTGAGCATTCCCACATCATTTCCTATTAGTAGAATATCATCTACATATAGTACTAAGAATGCGATCTTGCTCCCACTAACCCTCTTGTATACACAAGGTTCCTCTTTATTTTGCACGAAGTCAAACTCTTTGACTGCCTCGTCAAAACGAAGGTTCCAACTACGCGACGCTTGCTTCAGTCCATAAATGGAACGCTGAAGTTTGCACACTTTCTGAATATCGACCTCGGACACAAAGCCTTTAAACTGCTCCATATAGATTTCCTCCTCTAGGAATCCATTATGGAAAGCCGTCTTTAGGTCCATTTGCCATATCTCATAATCGTGGTATGCAGCTATAGCGAGCATCATGCGAATAGACTTGATCATAGCTACGGGCGAGAAGGTATCGTGGTAATCGATCCCTTCCTTTTGGGTATAACCATTTGCCACAAGCCTGATCTTATAGGCATCAACCTTGCCATCCCCATCAGTCTTCCTCTTGTAGATCCACTTGTTCCCAATCGGCACTATGCCCTCGGGGTGGTCTACTAGAGTCCAGACCTGATTGACATGCATCGAGTCTATCTCAGCTTCCACAGCTTCACGCCATTTCACGGAGTCTACATCCACCATCACTTGGTCATATGTCGTTGGGTCGGTCTCTTGGCTATCACTTGGAACCTCATGGAGACCCAGCTCCTCCAAGTGCACAAGGTCATACCTCTTAGGTAAATGAGACACCCTACTAGACCTACGAGGTGGTTTTACTTGTATTTCAGAAGGTTCAGTTCCAATTTCTTGCACAGGTGTCTCCTGAGGAGTTTCATTGTATTCTTCCAGAGAAATACTTATACCTGCTCCGCCTTCCTAAATAAACTCATCGTCGAGGAAGTGTGCTTGCAAAGCAACAATGATCTTTCGATCTTCGGGCATGTAGAATAGATAATCCATCGTCCCAGACGGGAATCCAATGAAACGTCCCTTCGCGGACCTCGCTTCCAACTTTTCCACCTTAGTCTTCTTGAGATAGGCGGGACATCCCCAAATCCTAATATGATTAAGACATGATTTCCTACCCTCCCACATCTCATGTGGAGTTTTAGGAATGGATTTGGAAGGACATCTGTTCAAGATATATGCAGCAGTCAGGAGTACATACCCCCACAGGTAAATCGGTAAGTCATTATAGCCCAGCATGGAACGGACCATGTTCAACAAGGTCCGATTCCTTCTTTCTGACACACCATTCAACTGAGGAGTACGTGTAGGTGTTAATTGTGATACTATTCCATGTTCCTTAAGGAACTCGTCAAACTCCATGCTCATATACTCGCCACCTCGGTCCGATCGAAGTGCTTTGATATGATTTCCAGTTTGTTTCTCGACTAGGGCCTTAAATTCCTAGAATTTCTCAAAGGCCTCAGATTTATATTTCATTAAGTATACATAACCATACCTAGTATGATCATCTGTAAACGTAATGAAATACTGATATCCATCACGTGCTACTTCCAAAGCACCACATACGTCGATATGGATTAATCCTAGTTTATCAGCGGCTTTTTCAAAAGTCCATGTGAAGGGGGACTTAGTCATTTTGCCCTTAAGGCAAGATTCACAAGTAGGAAAGGGATCCGATCCCAGTGGACCCATGAGTCCATCCTTTTACATTTTGTAAACCTTGGTCTGGCCAACATGACCAAGTCTAAGATGCTATTTCAAAACTTGATTAGTTTCATACCTACCACGCTTCCTAGTCATAGTATTCACAACGACTTTGTTACTGAGGTTTAGATGATACAGTCCATTCAATAATGTAGCAGTGCCCACTAGTTTATTTCTAAAATAAATTTTGCAAGAACCATCACCAATGAAAAATGAAAAGCCTTTTCGATCCATGATCGGAATGGATACAATGTTTTTATGCCCCTTGGGCAAAACAAGTACATCTTCTAAAGTCAGAACAAAACCGGATTCTAAACCCAAAATAAGTGATCCTATGTCGGTTGCCTCGACACTATGCTTGCTTCCGACAGTGATCATCACTTCCCCAGCTCCAAGCTTCCTACTTTGTTCCAGATCCTGATTCATGGTACAAATATGAGAACTAGCACCAGAATCCAGTATCCAGGAAGTAGAAAATACAGTAGCAGAACAATTTGTTTTCAAAACTAAGAGTTTTGTACCTGAAGCGCCATGAAGAATCGGACAGTCTCTTGCCCAGTAGCCCAGCTCACCGCATCTGAGACAAGCATCCTTCTTCTTGCTCTTCGGAACCATCGGGGCCTTGCCCTTACCCTTAAGGTCCTTGACTTGTGGTCTCGTCCGCGTCTTGGTCTTTTTCTTCTTATTCTTGGACCTCTGAGATCCAGAAGAAATCACAAGGGCAGACTCCTTCATCCGCGGAGTCTTCATTTGAGACTGAGCGGTCACTAGTTTGTTCATTAGCCCTGCTAAATTACATGCAATCTCATTACAGTTGAAATTCATAACAAACTGTGAGAAAGAATCAGGGAGAGACTGTAGGATAAGGTCGGTCTGAAGAGAAGTATCCATCTTAAAATCAAGAGCCTCCAATCTCTCGATCATAGATATCATTTTGGGGACGTGGTCCCCAATCTTCTCACCTTCCTTCATCCTTGCACCGAATAGTTGCTTGGATATCTCATATCTAGCAGTTCGACTGTGCTCACCATAAAGCTCGATTAAGTGAGATAGAATCTGCCTAGCAGAAGTCATTTTCTCATGAGCTCTCTGAAGCTCATTAGACATAGAAGCCATCATGTAAGCACGTACTTTACGTCATCCTTAACCCACTTTTCGTGGTTTTCAATCTCTTCCTCATTGGCTCTTGTCCGCACTGGAGACACCGGAATGTCCGTCTCCAAGACGTATCCCATTGCCTCTATACTGAGGAGTATCATCAGATTGCGGAGCCAATCCAAAAAGTTAGGTCCGATCAAGGTGTTCTTTTCGAGTAGAATTACGAGTGGGTTCATTGTCATATTGAGAGTTATGTCTGCATTAAGTACGACAGATTAATTAGTGACTCATTTAATTATTACATAAGTAAAGAATTAAAGTCGTTTCTATTCTTGTTACCCAACTCCCACTATTTTTATCGGAATAACACACTCCCATGTGAAATCCGGAAGTATCGTTCGCTCTACTTCATAGTGGTGATTGACTTCTTTATAATTCTTAATAGAGGGCAACCGAACAGGTTTATGGTTTGTTAATTTTCATAAAATGATGTCCAACACCAACCCATCTAATGGATGATTCGATCTTCTTTTTCCCCTTGTTCACTTCCCTCAACCTATACGGTTTCTATGGTTCGTGAACAAGTTAAGTTTATACCATCGACGCAAATTAGTTTCACAATTGAATCTTATCCGGCAACCTATCAGGTTTCTAGGGATAAAATTTGCTCCAACCGAAGGCATCCAATGCGCTTCTGGTAATTTATCAATCATCCCCGAACGACTACCCCGATAACTCGGAAGCATAGCACATCCGGTTTGGATTTTAATTTCCCAAAAGCTCGATGGAGGGAAGGAAAACCTTGAAACATTTTAAACTTAGTAATTTATCGTGGGAGAATTTTCGCGATTAATGTTACACTTTGTACATTAATTCATTTAAGCGCATTTGTGCATCCATATTATATGAATAAACATTCACAACCTAGTTGCTACCAACATGTAGTTCATGGACTGTTCCTATAATCAAAAACTCCGTAATCTAATTACATGTCTTCGGTCTTGAATCTTCATCTTCTCGAAATAGATCTTCCTCCGGTCTTCGTCATTACATATAAAATTTACATTGAAAAATTGCATCCTAGATACAAATATTTCTAGTAAAATAAATAGGCTCAAAACAGCATTTACAACCCAATCGAATAAAACTGAAACGATTTAAAACTAAGTCCATGAACCACATCCCCATTCAAAAGCATTCATCCAATAAATACTATATAAACGGATAGCGTAGAGATACATTGATCCAATCAATATATAACCGGTAATATGAAAACGTTCAAAATAATTCGGTTGTCAACAAGTATTCTAATCAATCAATACTCCCTTATAAAATAAAATACCATAAATCATTTAATCATATTAAATCTAATTTAATACGTGGGAGATTAATTTTCTAGAATACATGAAAAAATGAGTCCGGGACGAAACTGTTGTTGGGATTCGGTGCCTAAAACGAAGGCCCAGCGGAAGCGGTAAAACGAAAATTAATTCGATCCGAATCCCTACGAGGATCGATCGAGCTACGTATATACGAATATCAAAACGAATAACAAGAGATATAGAAACTTACCCTTGTAGTCCATTGATTAGATGGAAACCTTCTCTTGAGCTATTCCCCAAGCTTTAGTTTGATCTCTACGAGTTCAATCCGCTCCAAGCCGTTGAACGATCCAACACCGAAAGAACCGCGTCTCTACTTGCCACGCGCCGGAAAAACGATCGGAATAACAACACTTGATTAATCTCTAAGGTTACGGCTAGAATCAAGTGATGAAGCTTTTATTATTACACTCTAAGTGTATAGTATATCTCTCTCAATGTATCTTGAATTTTATCCAAGAAAACTCAAGAACAAAAGTGACGAAGAAGATGAAGATGAAGACTTGGAAAAATAATTGTCTCTCTCACTTTCAAAGCTCACGGCTGGAAGCATGTTGTAGCAAGTGAAGTGAGTCTTCATTATATTCTTATTCAACTCCCCAAGATCTCATACTTTAGACAATATCACCAAGGTGTGATATTTGTCCCCTTGATTGGTCACAAGTCCACCATCCTTAAAAGTGTAGACCAAGACAAAGTAAGGGAGTAGGTGATGGGGTGGCCATCTAGAAGGAATCGGATGAGTTCGATTCATTTCGGACTCCCGTGAATCCAAACAGATAAACTCCTATTCCGTTCCGATGTATTTTTGTCGATTAATTCATCCAATCAATTAATCACATTAAATACATAATAATATAATTAATTTCTCCAATAAATAATTATATCCATGAATTAAATTAATCACCCAGTAATTTATTTAATCCATTAGGCCATAAATCAATTTATCCAATAAATCGATTTAGACATCCAATGTCCCAAATTAGATATCCAATATCTAATATTTATAATGAGAGATTAAGCTCGATTCATTCCGTCGTCAATCTTATTGCGCGACTCGGTAGGTCCGTCTCAGTCAGCAATGGGAGGAACCAAAGAGTAGTAGCACCACCTAGCGAGCCTGGCGGCCTACACTGTACCCCAACTGAGAACGAATGATTGGGATCAATCAAGAACCATTCTGTCGTGAATACCAGTATATGTATAAACCCTTCTTTCAAATGTCCCGATCAAGTTATAGGGTCACGGTCAGTCAAACCCTATCTGTACTTGACGCTATGCATGCGTTAATGCAAATCGAGATCATCGAGCTCTCGTGTATCTAATACAGCCAGCTCTAATGCTTTGGCCAAAGACTTATGATCTCATCTACCAATAACCGCATAGGACATATAACCCGTACACTAACAGGAGAAAGAATTCTATCTTGGTATTCAGTAGGACCTGCTACTTGCCCATCAAGATGCACGTCGAGGTTGACCCCCGCCTTCCAGTTTACAGGGTCGAACTACTCTAATGAAAATCTTGACGTCACAAGCACATCCCTACTAAATCCTCAAGTCGAAGGTTCACGAATACCTATCACAACCTTTCGATTCCGTCATTGATCGTCCGGAGTGAAATCCGTGTGACGAATCGAGGGTGAGTCGGTTCGAGTATACTAATCCAATTAGCATACCTATAACGTGTGCTCCCACTAACCATTAGTGTTCGACAGGCACTCTCCTTGTCAAAGAACATGTCATACAAGTCTTCACATAAACTTAACGCCCAGTCAAGTTTCATCGACTTGCGAACGATTAAGTATTTGAGCTATAAACCTTTCGAGTGCCGACCCCCTTATCCAATAAGGAGTGGAACGTTTTGCTCTCAAATACACGGACTAGTTTCTACATGTATATTTACGAGTTAGAAATGCTAGTAACTACCAGTAAATAAAGAAACATCCATTGCCTTATATCTGTTTTCGATCGCCTCGGCAGCGACCCGACCTGGCGACCGGGGCAGTCTGGCCCCAACCACGAGACGACGGAGTTCGAGTCCGTCACCAGGAGCTCGGCCTATCCGACTCCCAGAAGGCAGCCCAGCCGTCTGGCTCCCCCTCGCCAAATAGCCGAGGTCGGCAGCAGCAGAGTCAGGAGATCGGTACACGATCGCCTCGGCTCCCGCTCCCAAAGCCGATCTGCGAGCGACCGAGCCACGACAATAGCCGCGATGCAACGCCATCTCGATGATATGAAGGCGCTCCTGGAGTCCGGAGCAGGCGCCAAGAACAAGATCGTCGGGGCAAGCGAGCCACTCGCGATCCCCATCGAGCTCGCCCCCGTGCAGCACAAGATCGCTCCTCCGCAAACACCTTTGTACGAGGGGAGATCGGACCCCGAAATGCACCTGAGCAAGTTCAACATCTACATGACCGGGTGTGGGGCATCAGACGCGACCAGGTGCCGAATGTTCCCTATGACGCTGGACGACCTCGCCTACAGGTGGTACACCTCATTGCCACCTCGGTCCATCAGCTCCTTTAACCAACTGGCGAACGTCTTCACAGCGTACTTCTCCACCAGGGTCGCCCGGCCGAAAGGTCTCCTTCGCATGATGCAAATCAGGCAGGGAGAAGAAGAGTCCGACTCGGACTACATCGACCGAGTAGACGAGATCATCCTCAACGGCGAGCCCGTAAGCGATGAGATCGCCCTCTATGCGGTCCTAAAAGGATTTCATGGTCTTTCGCCTATGTTCAGGCATCTTACGAAGGACCAACCCTCGACCTACGCGGTCTTCCGCGCTAAGGCCGCGGACTTTCTGGCCAGGCAAAGGCTCCTTCTTAGACTATGAGCAACACGATCGGCAGCCGAGCGACGACCACCAGTCTCCCAGGCCGATCGCCATTATCAAGCAGCATCACCAAAGCCGGAGGACACGATCGCCATCGACAGTTCACTATCCAACATGGTGGACTACGGCACGAGATCGCCTCCGCCGCACATTATACAAGCCATGGTCCTGGTAGTCGATGGAACCGGCTGCTTTGGCCATGCAAGGTCCCTTTGGGCCAAGATCGCCCGCCCTTCGTTTAAATACGAGGTCGGCGTAGTCTGAGGGCCCTCCAAACCTAATCAGTGGACACGATCGCCCGCCCTCAAGGTTCATCATCCAACATGGCGAACCCGAACAATGCGACACGTGCCAATACCCCCGTCTCAACGTACACCGTCGAGGTTCGCCATCTTCATGGCGGGCCGAGGTGGAAGCAGAGCTAACAAGCCGCAGAAGTGGAGTTGATAAATCCGACGACGCCCCGCGCAAGGACTCCTCTAGACCAAGACCGCACGCCCTTCGTTTAAATACGAGACGAGGCGCAGCCTAACAGAGGACCCTCACAATAAAATGAGTCACGAGACACTCAATGTCTTCGCGCACAAGACACGGTCATGGAGTCGGTCCATCGAACTCCGCGACTGTGCACGGTTCCTCAGTGATGAAACAACCAAGTTTCTACGAGGGATCGACCAATGTTGTTTTTTGCAGGTACAAGAACCGAAAGATAGCTAGCCAATCGACCATGATCGCCCAAGTCCGAATCCAAAGTCAGCTCAACGGATCGCCCGTTCTCATCCTACACGATCGCCAGCAAGAACCACCTCGCCCCATGTCTTCAACATCAGAGCAAGCTGGGGGGCAATTGTTGTGTCGAGAATTATACTCTCCGACCGGCGATCGCGTCGGAGATCGGGCGACGAAGCACGCTGAGCAATGAGGCGTAATCGCCGACTGACCAGGTGGCCTAGCCTTAGCCCGGCAGCCAAGATGTATCGGCCGACCGAAGGTCCCAGGACAAGTCCCAGTGCCAAGCGATCGACATCTAAGATGATCGTCTCTCGGCACTTGGCGATCGACTCCTGGTGGCCGACGACCAGACGATCATCTCTCGGCACCTGCCGACCGACCCTTTGTGACCAACCGATGCCGACCCTTGGTGACCGATCATTGACGACCGCCTCATGTCGCTCAAAGCCGATGGTCATCCAGTCGGCAAAGGCTGAGCCTCAGGACAGACCACGTGCAGAGCCGAGACAAGATCCGCATATCACGGATCGTTGACCACAGCCTGTCAGCATCCATCCACCAGCCGACAGGCCCGCCGAAAGGTGTCAGTAGGACCGCATGTGACAGTGACTCCGGACGCGTGCTGGCTCCTCATTGGACCGCACAGCTGGCTGCCAGCAATTGCCTTGAACTTTAGGCAGACTGCCCATGTGACCTCAAGGACGATCGCCCCATTATTATATTGGCCGGAAGACGATCGCCTGCTAGGAAACAAGGCTCCTCAGCCCTTATAAATGGAAGGCTCCCTGCACTCGGCCATCTCCCTGGCATTATCGTGATTTCAGCACACAATACAAAAACAATACACAACACTTGGCTTTCTCCTACTCTTGGCAACAACTATCTTTCGGTTCTTTCTTCTCTCGGCCTCTCTCATACAGAAGATGATCGGTAGGGACGAAGAACACCAAGCTTCGCTCAAGAGCTGGATTAACAGGATCTTTTTACACTCATTGTACTTAGATTCTCACATTAATACTTGTACCCACGAATATTTGTATTAATAACATCTCGCGAGAGCATTCAAGCCCGGGCCTAACAAACCCGGCAAATCTTGTGTTTATTCATTTTCTCTCGGAAGTGCTCCTGCAACTTTGTTTGTTGTCCGTTCTTTCCATCAGTATTTAATCTTCAGATAAATATTTTGGGCAACAACACCACTGTTGGTGTTCGGTGCCTAAAACGAAGGCCCAGCGGAAGCGGTAAAACAAAAATTAATTCGATCCGAATCCCTACGAGGATCGATCGAGCTACGTATATACGAATATCAAAACGAATAACAAGAGATATAGAAACTTACCCTTGTAGTCCGTTGATTAGATGGAAACCTTCTCTTGAGCTATTCCCCAAGCTTTAGTTTGATCTCTACGAGTTCAATCCGCTCCAAGCCCTTGAACGATCCAACGCCGAAAGCACCGCGTCTCTACTTGCCACGCGCCGGAAAAATGACCAGAATAACAACACTTGATTAATCTCTAAGGTTACGTCTAGAATCAAGTGATGAAGCTTTTATTATTACACTCTAAGTGTATAATATATCTCTCTCAATGTATCTTGAATTTTCTCCAAGAAAACTCAAGAACAAAAGTGAAGAAGAAGATGAAGATGAAGACTTGGAAAAATAATTTTCTCTCTCACTTTCAAAGCTCACGGCTGGAAGCATGTTGTAGCAAGTGAAGTGAGTCTTCATTATATTCTTATTCAACTCCCCAAGATCTCCTACTTTAGACAATATCACCAAGGTGTGATATTTGTCCCCTTGATTGGTCACAAATCCACCATCCTTGAAAGTGTAGACCAAGACAAAGTAAGGGAGTAGGTGATGGGGTGGCCATCTAGAAGGAATCGGATGAGTTCGATTCATTTCGGACTCCCGTGAGTCCAAACAGATAAACTCTTATTCCGTTCCGATGTATTTTTGTCGATTAATTAATCCAATCAATTAATCACATTAAATACATAATAACATAATTAATTTCTCCAAGAAATAATTATATTCACGAATTAAATTAATCACCCAGTAATTTATTTAATCCATTAGGCCGTAAATCAATTTATCCAATAAATCGATTTAGACATCCAATGTCCCAAATTAGATATCCAATATCTAATATTTATAATGAGAGATTAAGCTCGATTCATTCCGTCGTCAATCCTAATGCGCGACTCGGTAGGTCCGTCTCAGTCAGCAATGGGAGGAACCAAAGAGTAGTAGCACCACCTAGCCACTGGCGGCCTACACTGTACTTAACCGAGAACGAATGATTGGGATCATTCAAGAAGCATTCTCGTCGTGAATGCCGATACGTATAAACCCTTCTTTCAAATGTCCCGATCAAGTTATAGGGTCACTACTACCAAACCCTATCTCAGATTGACGCTATGCATGCGTTAATGCAAATTGAGATCATCGAGCTCTCGTGTATCTAATACAGCCAACTCTAATGCTTTGGCCAAAGACTTATGATCTCATCTGCCAATAACCGCATAGGACATATAACCCGTACACTAACAGGACAAAGATTTCTATCTTCGTATTCAGTAGGACCTGCTACTTGCCCATCAAGATGCACGTCGAGGTTGACCCCCGCCTTCCGGTTTACAGGGTTGAACTACTCTAATGAAAATCTTGACGTCACAAGCACATCCCTACTAAATCCTCAAGTCGAAGGTTCACGAATACCTATCACAACCTTTTGATTCCGTCATTGACTGTCCCGGAGTAAAATCCGTGTGACGAATCGAGGGTGAGTCGGTTCGAGTATACTAATCCAATTAGCATACCTATAACGTGTGCTCCCACTAACCGTTAGTGTTCGACAGGCACTTTCCTTGTCAAAGAACACGTCATACAAGTCTTCACATAAACTTAACGCCCAGTCAAGTTTCATCGACTTGCGAACGATTAAGTATTTGAGCTATAAACCTTTCGAGTGCCGACCCCCTTATCCAATAAGGAGTGGAACGTTTTGCTCTCAAATACACGGACTAGTTTCTACATGTATATTTACGAGTTAGGAATGCCAGTAACTACCAGTAAATAAAGAAACATCCATTGCCTTATATTGATGATTTACATAATAACAAGTACAATGCCCTCACTCAACATCCTCTGAGTGGCATTCGAGGGCATACTCCTAACAACTGCTTGCCGGACACGGCCCGTGCCGATTGGCACGATCAGGTTGTCCCGACAGTCTCCCAAACTGCCTGTCGGACACGGCCCGTGCCGAATGGCACGGTCGAGTTGTCCCGGCAGTCTGCCGGCCTGACACGGTCCGGTCCGTGCGAACCACATGATCGGGTTACCCGACAATCTCGAGGCTCGGCACGCACGCGGCCGTGTCATAAGACACGATCGGGTCAGCCCGACAGTTTCCCACCCGTCCGAAAAGTCGTCCAACGACGATTCAGGGCTAGATTTTCGACCGGATATCCAATATCAATATTTTCCGACTTTCATATCTATAATATAAATCACATTTCCCAGAAATTAAAGATTTATATTTAGACATAAACTAACGAAAAATACAACTACAACGAACGAAAAACATACACCACGACTATGACTATAAATCATTCCAAATCATTCACCATCCAATCAAGCATTCAAAATGCAAATATCGTATATACGATCGCAAGACCTACGCTCTGATACCACTATTGGGATTCAGTGCCTAAATCGAAGGCCCAGTGGAAGCGGTAAAACGAAAATCAATTGGATCTGAATCCCTACGAGGATCGATCGAGCTACGTATATACGAATAAAAAACGAAACACAAGAGATACGAGAAACATACCCTTGTAGTCCGTTGATTTAAATGGTGTCCTTCTCTTGAGCTATTCCCCAAGCTTTAGTTGATTTCCCTACGATCCAATTCGCTCCAAGCTCTTGGATGATCCAACGCCGAAATCACCGCGTCTCTACTTGCCACGCGCCAGAGAAACGAACGGAACGACGATCACCTTGCTATCCTCCAAGGATACGGATAGATCTAGGATGATGAAGCGTTCGATTGTGATTATAACACTCTAAGTGTATAACTCACTATCTCTCAATATGTCTCTCAATTTTTCTCCAGGAAAAATCAAGAACTTGTGATGAATATGAAGAAGACTTGGGGAAGTTTTTCTCTCTCCCTCTTAATCTCTCTCAATCGTATGAATGGAATAGGTAGTGGGGAGAATCAAGTCTTCACATTTATTCAATATTCCACAAGACAAAAACACCTCATACATGATATCAAATAATATCATGTCCCCCAAAGTCTTGATCTACCACCTTCCATGATGTAGACAAGGCAAGACTCACATGGAAGTGAGTTGGGGGGGGGGGGAGGGGGCACCTAGAAGGGAATTGAAGAGTTCGGTTCGTTCCGGACTCCCGTGAGTCCAAACAGATAAACTCCGATTATGTTCCGATGTATATATAAATTAATTAATCATATCAAATACATAATAATATAATTAATTTATCCAAAAAATAATTATATTCATGAATTAAATTAATCACCGAGTAATTTATTTAATTCATTAGGCCGTAAATTAATTTATCCAATAAATCAATTTAGACATCCAATGTCCCAAATTAGATATCCAATATCTAATATTCATAATGAGAGAATATGGTCGATTCATTCCATCGTCAATCCAATTGCGCAATTCTGTAGGTCTGTCTCAGTTAGCAATGGGAGGAACCAAAGAGTATTAGCACCACCTAGCCAGCCTGGCGGCCCACACAGTACCCCAATTCAGAACGAATGATTTGGGATCATTCAAGAACCATTCTGTCGTGAATACCAGTATACGTATAAACCCTTATTTCAAATGTCCCGATCAAGTTATAGGGTCATGGTCAGTCAAACCCTATCTGTACTTGACGCTATGCATGGTTAATGCAAATCGAGATCATCGAGCTCTCGTGTATCCAATACAACTATCTCCAATGCTTTGGCCAAATACTTATGATCTCATCTGCCAATAACCGCACAGGACATATAACTCGTTCACTAATAGGAGAAAGAATTCTGTCTTGGTATTCAGTAGGACCTGTTACTTGCCCGTCAAGACGCACGTCGAGGTTGACCCCCGCCTTCCGGTTTACAGGGTCGAACTACTCTAATTAAAATCATAACGTCACAAGCTCATCCCTACGAAATCCTCAAGTCGAAGGTTCATGAATACCTATCACAACCTTTCGATTCCGTCATTGATTGTCCCGGAGTGAAATCCGTGTGACGAATCGAGGGTGAGTCAGTTCGTGTATACTAATCCAATTAGCATACTTATAACATCTGCTCCTACTAACCATTAGTGTTCGACAGGCACTCTCCATGTCAAAAAAACACGTCATACAAGTCTTCACATAAACTTAACGCCCAGTCAAGTTTCATCGACTTGCGAACGATTAAGTATTTGAGCTATAAACCTTTCGAGTGCCGATCCCCTTATCCAATAAGGAGTGGAATGTTTTGCTCTCAAATACACGGACTAGTTTCTATATATATATTTACGAGTTAGGAATGCCAGTAACTACCAGTAAATAAAGAAACATATATTTTCCTTATGATTACATAATAACAAGTACAATGCCCTCACTCAACATCCTCTGAGTAGCATTCGAGGGCATACTCCTATCAGTTCTTGTGTTTTCGACCTAGTTGGAGGATTCGAGGGTTTTCAGTCGAGCTTTCCCATTGCTTCGCGTGCTTTGGACTTGAGGCGAGTATCTCGTCTGTATTCTTTATACTTTGAGAATGTGATGTGTCGTGAATTTAACGTGGACTTGTTAGTGATTGTATACTTAATCGTAACTTACTTCTAAATGAATATGTGATTCTATAAAAGTAAATACAAACGTAAACTTGAGTTTCATGAAGAATGATAACAGCCATTTCATGTTGTATTGTGCTTAAGACGAATAGTTAGAAATGAGTAGTTACCCGAGGAATTGTAGGATCGCGGAACATTTGTATTATTCGCTTGTTAGCCTTTTCCTGAATGTTAGTGTTGTGTGAATGTTGTGACTTTGTTGAGGTGTATGATGTGTTAACTTATATTTTACGCGGTTGCGATTGTGGTGAATATTGGACCTTTGTTGTTGTGTACCTTGGTGAATTTAGATGTTACTCGGGTAAGGACCCTTGAGGCCTCCGGCGGCGTGTTCTTGCGAGTACGGCCAGTTGTTATGCTACGACCATAAGGTTATCAAATCGGGTAGGTCTGGAGAGGGATCCGATAATCGTCACTTGCGAGTGCGATGTCACGATAACTTATGGGCGTGCTTGAGTGATGTTACCCGGGTAGGGACCCTGAGGCCTCCGGCGGCGCGTGCTTGCGAGTATGGCTAGTTGTCATGATTTGACCATAAGGTTATCTAATCGGGTAGGTCCGGAGAGGGCTCCGAGAATCGTTACTTGTGAGTGCGATGTCAAGATAACTTATGGGTGTGTTCGAGCTTGTTTTCGATAGCTAATCCGGGTGGGACCCTTCGAGACCACGGAGGCGATTTTACTATTTGATTTGATATCTTTGAATTGTTAATGCTTGGATCATGGATCCTGGTTGTAGTGGTGAATAGGGTTTATCTTCGAGGTTTGGTTGCGAATTGAGTCATTTATATGATTTTGAAAGAAAACTCTTTTGAAAATAAGAATTATAAATCTTTCACGATTTTACACTGAGACCCCCAAAGTCTTCAATTATTCTCTTAAATGTATTTTGGAGTCATCTTTATGATCCTTCCTAAATGAAACTGTTTTGAAAAGAATTTAGACTCGGGGATCGTGTTACTACCTTGTCGAAAGATTATTTTCATAACTGATGTATTCTTGATGTATAATTGTATAGCTTGGTTACTTGTGAGCGATTTCCATCGCTAACCCCTCATTTGGGATTATGTTATGCTTTTCAGGTATTCCGTTTTGAGAGAGAGCAACCATAGGATCGACTTGGAGGATGATGTAAAGCAGCGATACTAGTCACAGTTGTAGTCGGTTGTCCGTTTGTGATCTGTTGATCCGAGTGTTTATTTCTAGTTTCTTTGTCATCCTTAAGAGGATGGACATGTTGTGTATGTTGTGATCGAGTTGTATTTTGATTTATCAGTTGTACTGTTATGTTGTGTTTTGAGAGACCTAATCGGTCTACGGTTTATGTTTTGGTCGAATTGACCACGCATTGGTTCTGTTTAGTAATCTCCTGCCTGGTAGATCCTTGAGGAAAGGATCTACGGCGTATAATATCCCTGAGTGGATTGGGGTTGTTAAAAAAACTAATTACCGATGATCATCAGCAATCCGAACCATCCCATTAGTTCCACATTATAGAAAATCATATTCCAAGGCTATCAAATAATTCAATCATTCGAATTGGACACTTGTTCAATACGTATGAACTCCACACTCAAAGATGAATAATAATCTCATCAAACCCGTAATCATATTCATATTCCTATACGAATATTATACCAAAACACATAACTTAGTTTTAGATATGAATATTCCATTCATATCCAAAAAAAAAACACCAATACCTCTTATACATATTCATCATATCATGACATATAATTCAAGAGTTCCTCAAGAACATGAATTAATCCATAATCATATCCAATTTACATCACTTTGTTAAGGATTACCAAGAGAACATAATCCAATATGTTATCTAACTTCCAAACTATCATCTTCTTCAACAAATACTTCACATAACATCAAGAATCACAACAATACTACCATATCCATCATCATACGAAGCAAACAATGATAACAATACCAAGAACCCGAAATCAAGGTATAAAGTTGTTCAACACACCTTAAGAACATGAACAACATCATCAAACACCTCAAGTATCAACAACATCTTCATATCTCGAGCTCCAAATCCATGCCCTCAATCTTATGATCAAGTTAGAAGAGCCAAAATCTATCTTGGAGGGTTGAAGGACGGAAAAACGAAGTGAAGATCTGAAAATATCAAAGTGACGGACATCTCTCATATATATAGACTTCCAATTGTTACGTACGTTACACAGAACCTAACGTACGTAACATCCCTTACGTACGTTACCCGTCCTTGATAGCGTACGTAATACTGGTCCAGAGGTCACTGCCTCATTTCCATTCCATGATTACGTACGTAAGGCCCATTCCATAGCGTATATAATACAAATGTTGGATTGCAATAGTATCTCAGTTACGTACGTAATGTCCAACTACTTACATACGCAACACACCATTAACGTACGTAATATCATAATAATAACGTACGTTATCCTCAATCCAGAAGCTACGGGTCTTATCAACTGATACCATTGCGTACGTAGCACAAATTGCATAACGTACGTAAACATCTTGTTCTTTTAACGTACGTAACACCGGCATCATAGGGTACGTTAAATCATTCGTTGACTAACCTGTCCACATCTGCACCGAAAGTTGCCGATACCGGGCCCCACTCGTTGATCAAATCCTGGATCATGTACGATTCCTCTCATAAGGTACGTAACACATGTTATGTAACGTACGTTATACTTACATCTTAACGTACGCAAGCTTCTTTACTTAACGTACGTTATGGCTTCTATACTTAGCCATTTACATCTGCTCCTGCCTGTCGTCTCATCATACCGTATACGCATACTCATCCCAATAATATTCTCATACGATAAATCTAATATCAAAATCAAGACAACCCGATACACGATATCCTTAAATATAACTGTCGACCAATTATGTCGTTTGTACCAATACAACTGTCTCAGTTCTCAATTTATTTTATCCATACTGTATAGACACCATGTTATCCAATATATCCCAGATAAAATAATGCGAAAAAAATTATACTGAAAATCCAGGATATTACAATTATAACCCTTCACAATGTTATATTCCCTTGGCACTCGGGTCCTTATCAAATAATCCTTGAAAAGTAATGGTTGAAAGTCCATGGCAGTGCTTCTTCATCTCATTCCTTTAGTGGAAAAAACATCGTCAAAATAATAACTGTTTATAGGTTTATATAAATGAAACTAATTGAAACACAGAATACCTCAATGAGGGAAGCAAGAACTATAGCAGCTAATTTGCCAATAACGTTTGCAACCATATCAAATAAAACCACGGTAATTTCATCATTTGAGTTAGAACATATTGTTATAACCTTGAACCTGAACCTATTTTATCCATCGTATGATAAGATATGTTTCTAAAATAAAGTATAAAATGACTTAAATTGATCTGATTACCTAGGTACAACTTACTTCATTTTAAGTCCGTTCACTAACTCAACTCAGAAAATAGTGGACAGCTTGGCATTGAAACATTATATGTAGTTAGATAAGTTGGTAAATTGTTCACACACACACACACACACACACATATATATATATATATATACACACACACATATATACATACATGTAGAGTGAATTAAGAATAAAATGAAATATGCACATTACCTGGCGCTAGCGTTTGTCCATGCATTAAGTGAATGATGTGCAAGCTTCTCCATAATGCACATGATTAAATCATGTGGCAAATTTGTAAGAGTAGGAATCAATCATCATCATTCTTTTCGAGTTAAACTTTTCGAGATAAACGGAGGTGCACTGTCTCATGTTTGGAAATGCTTTTGAATTGTGGTATGATGTATAATGTCTTTTCGAGTTTATATATACTAAAAGACTGGATATATGATAAGTATTGAGATCCTACGAAATCATTTAAATCTAACTAACTAATAGATAATAGGATAAATATTATAAGTAGTTAAAATTACGGAAAAATCAACAAACAAATGGAATCGTAAAATACATATCAAATATTTTTAAATCAATTACTTTTTAGAAGAATTTGCCACGTAAGATTTTATCGACATGCCTCTCCTTTCATTTCTCACGAAATATGGGCATCTCACGTGAACTTACCTATATATATATATATAT
Source organism: Orobanche coerulescens (assembly GCA_033398695.1). Lineage (NCBI taxonomy): Eukaryota > Viridiplantae > Streptophyta > Magnoliopsida > Lamiales > Orobanchaceae > Orobanche > Orobanche coerulescens. The sequence continues at coordinate 170,290,846 of CM065809.1, forward strand.
ATATATATATATATATATATATATAGAGAGAGAGAGAGAGAGAGAGAGAGAGAGAGAGAGGATCTAATGAGAATGGTTTTTATCCTGTGAATTACGAATATGCATGGATTTTGTACTAATTATGCATGAAATATATGCATTTCGTGCATCAAAATTGCAATGCATTAAAATATACATTATATGCATCAAAATATTGATGCATCAAAATATTGCATTATATGCATCAAATTTTTGTGAGAATAAATCTAGGCCATCCATTTATCAAGGTCTATGGATGAAATTCATTCTTATTTCTTAACTTAAATTGCATTCTCACTTGAACCCACCCCTATATGTATATATATGAAGAAGTAAAATTGATATATAGGAATGACAAAAAATAGAAAAAGCTAAGAATAAGGACCGAATAGCAAACCGCCCTAGCATGGAAGAGCAAAAGTCGCCAGGCTATAATATATTATAGGGAAAAATGCAAAAAAAAAAACCTCACCTTTACCCCAATTCCGGTTTTAAACTAGTCTTTTTTTTTTCAAATTAAACTACGACCTCCCGATTGAACTTAGTTGGCACCTTCGACCAGACCCGGCGGCTGATGTGTCTAGATGTGTGCCTACGTGTTTAAATGTTTGCCTACATGTCCATTTATTTCCTACGTGGTAAGGTAGGGCACAACACTCTTCTTCCTCTTTCTATCTTCTCCCTCTCTCTTCTCTTACGTGTGCATATCTCTTCTCCAGATCCATAACATTCGTTGGTTTCTTGCGATTATTTTGTTAAGCAATTGAAGAAAAAGTGGGCTCTTCATCCCCTCAATCCCGTTCAGCAACTTTATCCTGTTTCAATCCCTGAAACGCGATGAAAGCAACATAAATGGAGGACAGGTAGGTCCCGATTACTTTACAAAGTTTTGGCGCTGCAATTTCTTGAATTTGTAACTGCGCAATTAGGTTTTATAGATTCCTGATATATCATGTGTTTTATTGCTATTTTCAGCTTCTTATTTGCTGCATATGTTCATCATGGTGGCAAGTTTATTGGGCTAGAGGGAACAAATTTCTACCTTGGAGGTGAAAGTGAGGGAATATTTCACTTATATCCAGATAAGTTTGGCTATTTTGATGTTGAAGAATTAGTTAAGAAATTAGGGTATGTTAGTTGGGAGAAAATCTGGTTTAAAATTCCTAGGGCTGAGTCTTCCTTTAGGGTGCTGACAAATGATAGGGATGTTATGCAAATGTTGGCATTTCTTACATCAAGTTCTAGTGTAATTAATTTGTATATAGATGGTTGTAAGAGAGATGAGAATGGGAGAAAGTCTGAGGCTATAATGTTGAGGGTGGCAGTGGGGTTAAGGGTGTTATTGACACTGAGATTGAAAATAATGGTAATAATGAGCATGAAGATGAGGCTAATAATGAGTTTGAAGATGAGCAGAGTGAGGATTCATATTTTGAGCCTATTAGGGGTAAAGAATCTGACGATGAGTTAGATGATCGTGAGCTTGCTTCTGATGATGAAGAGTATGTGCAAGCAAGACAGAAAGTGAAGACAAAACATGATATATTTTCTGTACTTAATGAGAAGCAGCAAACTCGGATGGGGTTTAATCATGTACTTGAGCATGGTGAGTCAGATTATGCAAGTTCTGAAGGTGAGGTGTGCTCAGATTCCACATATGATGAGATGGAGGGTGTGCTGAGGAACAAAAAGTTTAGGTCAAGCTATGATCCAAGGACAATGCCTAAGAAACTTGAGATTAAACTAGGAATGAGATTTGAGGATGGGTTTCAGTGCCAGAAGGCTGTGAGGGATAATGCCATAGCCCATGGCATTCACCTGAAATTTGAGAAAGTCTCCAAAATTGTTTTCCAAGTGAAGTGCAAAGGGATTTGTAAATGGAAACTCTATGCAAGTCTTGTTCAATCTGAGGACTATTTCTGTGTGAAGACTTACTATCCAAAACACACGTGTAAGAGGAAGACAAACAATAGGCTTCACTACACCAAAATGACCGATTTGTCACCTTTTTATCCGTGCTATTTGTCACCGCTAATGACCGTGACAAATATTATCACGGATAATGATGGTGACAAATGATAAAAAGTAACAATGAAAATGTTTGTCACGGCTTTTAACCGTGACAAGTTTAAACAATTTTTTATCAAAGGCATCGGCCACGCCTCTTCCTTAAACAACGAGAGAAAACCCTAAATATGCCCAGATATTAAAAATCAAAATTAAAATCTCCTCTCCCAACCTAGACGGCGACCGCGCAATCTCTTCCTCCCCCACTCTCCTTCTCGCGACTCTCTCAAGGAAGAAGGCCCCGACCGTTTTTCTCAACTCTCCATCCGGCCATCGGAGAAAAACTGCTGCCAGGATCCTCTCTCCGTCTGTGGTACATTTTATCGACATGTAAGAGGCAGTATCTATCCTAACTGCCTTCAATTCCTTGAGTCCATTCACTGAATTCAAAGTGGGCTATCTCTTTCCTCCTCCCTTTTCTGCTCATTGGTAGGGGTCAATCTTTTTATCAATCTCCGTTCGTACCATACCAGTTTATCAATCTCCGTTAATACCCAAAAGAAGATGGTATTTGCAAGTCAATGTGTAGTGAAATTGCACATAACCAATCATTATTCTTCTTTCTATGATTCATTGTTACATCATTGGTACTTTCAATATGTTTTATGCTGATGGTATTCTAGTTTAACTTGTCATGTTTCCAACAGGTCGTTTTCTTGGTGAATTGACTAAGCAAGTTTTTACCGATCTGGAAGCAAGTAAATATCAAGTGGGTCTCTGATAACCTGTTAGATGCATTTGTTTGTTATCGGATGCTTAATTAATGAGAAGCCACATAGTTTATTCGTTTAGTGGGTTTCTAGATTCATGGTAGGTTATAGTTGACTCGCTTTTTACATGTGTTAAATTGAGATAGGTATAATTTGAGTTAATTGAGATAGGTATAATATGAGATAGCTCATAAATCTAGAATAGAACTTACGAACCGCCTTAACCCTAAATTCCAAGAACTCAAATTTCAGATCTTTCTAATTTCAGTATATGCTTGTACATCCGAAGGGTTTGCACTGTACAGAAGCGAATGAACTTTGTATACGATGAGTTATACATGGCAAGCTATGCTCTTCTTTCTATTCTTTTGTCCTTGGGGTTCCCCGTAGACGCATAACTCATCGTATACAAAGTTCATTCGCTTCTGTACAGTGCAAACCCTTCGGATGTTCAAGCATACACTGAAATTAGAAAGATCTGAAATTTGAGTTCTTGGAATTTAGGGTTAAGGCGGTTCGTAAGTTCTATTTTAGATTTATGAGCTAATAGCTTCGCTCAGTACTAGTTTAACGATACATGTTTCTTGTTTCCTGATTAAAGTTCGTGTTAATGCAGGTGGATTATAGCTGAAGATGTATCTCCAATGTTACATCAACGAAAATGGTGACAACGTTTACACCACAAAGGTCCTTTTTGGTCTTCTTCTTCCTCTCTCTCCCTCCCTCTTTATTTTTGAAAGATAAATAAACAATTAAATCTATTGTTGCTGTTTCAGTGAGTATTTCGTTAAGTTATATCTGAAATTTGTATTTCTGCTATTGCTTTCGCCGTTATTTTTGCAGTTTAATTTAGTTTTCAATTTTTCCTTAGACATGTCTCCATGACAGGCCCTTAGCAATAACATCCATTAGATATTATAGTCCAGAGAGTAAGTGACTACAATTAACAACAATAAGTGAAGCAACCAATTAAGTAATAACCAAAAGACTAAGCTTAAATCAAGAGATACAAAAATTATACTTAGAACTAAAAAATATGTAATATATAAATTCATGAGTTTGAACAAGTTAAATATAGATAATTCAGTTTGTTTGTGCGTGCAATGGGGGTTTTCACTACAAATGAAGACCCAAAGTTTGAAAGCACCACAAGATTACATTACATAGGGGGATCAAAATTTCAACCGCATTGTTGGATTATACAGAACTCTAGCCATTTAAGCATTATGACTGTGATGACTAATGTTTCATGGTCAGGAAATAACAAATGCAAAATCAAGAATTACCATGTACCTCATCCTTAGAGAATTCACTTTTCTTAGATCCAGAATCACTAGTTAAGCCATCTTCCTCAGATAGAATCTACACAAAATACAAAAACACGATAAAATTAATAAGGTTGATATTTGTTTAATTCATTCGTCCTGATATATTTTCAACTTGATCCAACATTTTACTACTTCTATGAACTGAAAATTACAAATAACACTAGAGTGAACGTTCAATTTAAGACATATTTAAGACTTTGGATCTATAATTATTAGTGTTTGCACTTGTTTCCGTCTGCTGCTCCCCTTCCATTTTACCTCTCTCATATAATTTTGAATTTTCTGTTTTTTTCTTCTGCTGCCAACTTATTACTGTTTCCATTTGTTTCGGTCTGCTTCTCCCCTCTATTCCGTTTTACCTTTCTCACATAATTTTGGATTATCTGCACTCTTCTCTCTTGCCTTCATCCTGATGTTGGAATTTCCTCCTGTTTTTGCACTGGGTCTTTCTTTCGTCCTCTGTTTTCCTTTTATTTCTTCGAAGAGTCAGACTCGATGAACTATCACGCTTCCAACTTGTACGTTCGAAGTGTTTCTAGATTTGACTTCATATGGTCATAGTTACTTTTTGTTATCTTTATGTGCCACTTAAATTGAGGAGAATTTTATCATAAATTATATGTGGTAATTCAATGTTTTAAAAGGCGAAAGGCGGGTACGAGGCAATTTGACAATATGAGGCGAGGCGTAAGCCTCAAGGCGCATTGAGGCTTAAGCCTCGATTAAAATAAAAAAAAATCTAAAAATTTCCTGAAAATATCATAATATTAATAGGAATTAATAAATAGGTAAAAAGAGATACTTTAAATTATTAAAATATCATAGTGTTGACTCATAAAATTTATTGGTTTTGGTTGCTTTTCAAAATATTAAATACATTTAAATAAATACAGTTATATCAGAAATTTAATTTTGTCATCTTTTACTTTGATATAATAAAATCAAAATATTAAAGAGATTCTTATCTAGAATAAATTACATCTGTCCCAAAATTTATATAAAATTTATCATTTATTACTACTTTTTAAGATATTAAAATTAAATACAATTTAATAAGTATGAATTAGATAGTTATATCTTAAGTTCCTACTACCTACTAGTATCACCTCATTATAAAATAATAGAGACAAATAAGGTTAATTAGGTCATTAACTATTTATGTTAATAACCTATTTTTTTTCTCATACCCACCCACACCACACTACATCACGAGACAGCCGCCACCTCCATGTCTTCTTCCGCCGCAATTTACAGATCTCAGGTAAGTTTTTTTTCTTTTTTCCGTTCTTTTTCCTTTCCTAAGGCCTCGTTCCTCTCCGATGAAATATAGGTCCGCCTCATGGGTCGCCTCGGAGATATGCGTCTCAAGGCGCGCCTCAAGACCGTCTCAGGTGCGAGATGCGAGGTGCGAGGCGTAAGCCTCAGCTGTAGGGGTAGAGGCGCCCCCTCAGAGGCAGATTTCCGCCGCCTCGCCTCAAGGCGTGCGCCTTGACCGTTTTTTAAAACAATGTGTGGTATAGTGTTAAGCTATTTGTATGTGAAGTACAATAATTTTAGGAAGTACAAATTCTACTTCTTGCAACGACAAGTGTTTGTGTATTATGGAATATTAGAATTTTCTAAGTAGTAGCGGTAGCAGTTTCATTTAGATAGTTCGGGGCCACTCGTTCACTCTTTTCATTGCATTGGACATGTGTACTTGCTTTGTTCGGTCACTATCCTCTGCCTCCTGCTTGTTGGTATTGCATAAGTTAATCTAATTGATTATGGCAGGATATCGTTGAATCAAGTGATGGTGATGATCGTGCCGGTGCTAGTGATGAGGATGATAACCATTCACGTGAAGCTAGTTTCAGTGAAGCTGATGACAGTGATACTTATCACGGTGAAGATAGACATGGTGAAAGTGATGACTCCAGTGAAGTAGTCGAGGAGAGTGATTCATCTGAAGATGAGGTTTGTTTATTATTCCTCTTTTAAATACGGAAATCGTCGGCTTCTATTTCAGCCTAAGAACACTAGTCAAACTTTGTTTCTTATACTTGTTCTTTTTTATGCACAACATGATTATATGATGACTGAGTTCATACAGTGGTGAATCAAGTTATTTACTCAAAAATGCCTTGTTTATCAATTTGCTGACTTCGGTTGAATTTCTCTTTTTGCGGAAAAGTAGGTTGCACCACGTAACACCATTGGAAATGTTCCTTTAAAGTGGTACGAGGATGAGGAACATATTGGGTATGATTTAGCTGGGAAGAAGATCAAGAAAAGAAAAAGAGATAGCAAGCTGGATGCGTTTGTTGCAAGTGCTGATGATTCAAAGAATGGGTGAGTCTATAACTAAATAGCTCCGTTTGGATTCAAGTTCCTATGATACGTTTCCGAACTATATATGCCACTAATATACTATGTTCTTCACAAGATGCTCTATGATGGTTAATCCATATTGTTCGACTGTTGTGTTCAGGCTTAAGATATTTGATGAGTATAATGATGAGGATGTGAAAATTACCAAAGAAGATAGGAAAGTTATACGCAGACTACTGAACGGAAAGGCACCTCATGCTGATTTTGATCCATATCATGTGCGTGCTGTCTTCATATTCTTGTCTTCTTTGTTGTATAACCTTAATATTTCTTAATCTCACTTGTACAATTATGCAACCTCTTTCTTATTTAAAGGAACTTCATGTAATCATTTTGTATTTTCTGCAGCCTTATATTGATTGGTTTGTGCATGACGGTGCCAAGCATCCACTATCAAATGCACCAGAACCAAAGAGACGTTTCATTGAATCAAAGTGGGAGAGGTTACAGGTAGATATTTGGTTGTTTATATACCATTATTGGTTCTGCCTTGTATGAAACATTATTCCATTGGTTGTCAAATATATTTGTAAATTTCATTTATTAAATAAATGGTTTGCCCTTGTGAAAATTTGCCCGAAAAAACACTTCTTCACTCACTGTCTTTCATGGTCATCTGATTGTCTTTTATTCCCATGTAATAGAACCAAATGCCTACGATTGTTTGAGAAATCAATGATGTTAGTATATTTTAAGGTGGCTAGGAACTGTACTTCCAATATATTCTTATTCAATATAATTTTTTGAAATTACAGGTAGTTCGATATGTCCGGGCCATCAGGTCCGGGCTGATTAAATATGGTGATAAACCCAAGGAAGAGCCTCAAATGTACGACTTGTGGGGTGATTCCAGCTCTGTGGAAAGACAGGGATTGGCATATATTCCTGCACCAAAATCCAAATTGCCAGGTGTGCTTGCTTATGTAATGACAGGAATTATTCATATTACAATTATACACACTTATTTGTAACTAATAATATTTCCATCCAATATTGAGGATTATTTTCTGTTTCTGATGTAAAGTATTTTTGTTTTAGGTCATGAGGAATCTTACAATCCTTCTCCAGAATACATCCCAACGCAAGAAGAAATAAATTCTTACCAGCTCATGTTTGAGGAAGACCGACCTAAGTTTATTCCGAAACAGTACCTACCAGTCCATTTCTTTTATTATATTTCCTTTTGGCAGTCTTTCCACAGTAGGCGTTTAGTCACTAACCTCTCATGTTAAAATTAGGTTCACATCCTTGAGAAGTGTTCCTGCATATGAGAAAGCTGTCCAAGAAACTTTTGATCGTTGTTTGGATCTCTATCTATGCCCAAGAGTTCGTAGAAAACGTGTACGTATACAGAGGAATGTCAAATGTGTCAGATGATTTTTGCATTTGGTCTACAGATTAATATTTGAAGCTCGAATCAATTTATTCATCACAAATTATTACACGCTCGACTTTTCCAGATTAATATTGATCCCGAGTCCTTGAAGCCGAAGCTGCCAAGCCGTAAAGATCTTAAACCATATCCTACAACATGTTATCTCGAGTACAGAGGCCATAAAGGTCCAGTCACGACCATTTCTACAGAACCCACGGGGCAATGGATTGCATCTGGTTTGACATTTCTCCTTTTTTTTTTTTTTTTTTAACTTTTTAGGACATCTTTCAGTTAGAATTGGGTTTAATTGAATCCCTCATTTGTTGAAGGTTCTAAGGATGGAACTGTTCGCGTTTGGGAAGTTGAAACTGGAAGGTGTTTACAGATATGGGATCTAGGTGAAAATGTTAAGGAAGTTGCTTGGAATCCTCGGCCTGAGTTTCCTATGTTAGCAGTAGCAGCGTAAGAAATACACTAGGCCTTAATATCTTATATTGGAAAATGATGTTGGTGCATATCATTAAGTCCCCACCCACCTAAATTCTGCAGGGGCCAAGATGTGTTTATTTTGAACACGAGATGTGGAAGTGATGAACAACAGCAAAAGATTGAAGAGCTTCTCCGTGTTGAACCCCAAATGGCGACGGAAGCGTCTGGTCAGTATGAGTAAGAAAACACTTGCTTTTTTCTCTAACCCCTATTTCACTCACTGACAACTTTTGTTACTTCAGATATTAGTGCATCGATTGTCAGCTGGGGTCAATATGATAGGCATGGGGGAATCAGGTTGAAGCATTTTAAGGTAATTATGTTTCGTTTGGTTGTTTCTCACATTTCATTTAGAATTATGATGGATGCGAAGCTGCTGTGTATTCCGAGATTCCTAATTGAAATTAAAAAACTCCTACTATTGAGTTGCAGGCTGTAACTAAATTGGAATGGCATCGTAAAGGAGACTATCTTTCGACACTTATGCCGTCTGATATCCTTTTTACAGCCGTGAATGCATTGCTTGGTTCAATTTGCTGTCATATTTATAGTGTGAAGTTATATGCATTTGCATATTGCATGAAATTTCAGTTTGCTATGCATATTAGGTCGTTTGATGCTTTCTCGAAGAAGATTTGACTTCTTTATGGAAGGTGAAATGATGCTATAGCAGTAACTATGCGTCTGTTTGGACCTTGTGATTTCTTTAACTTAGCTGTACGTGAATCAAGATCAGTGATGATTCATCAACTGTCTAAGAGACTTACCCAAAGATTTCCATTCAAGACAAAAGGAATTCCCGTTTCAACCGCTTTTCATCCCACTCGTTCCATGTTCTTTACAGCAACGAAGAAGGATGTTCGCATCTATGATTTACTAAAGCAGAAGCTTATTAAGAAGCTTGATGGTGGAGTCCGTGAAATTTCTTCCATAGCTATCCACCCTGGTGGTATGCCTCTCTCTCTCTCTCACTGACTCGCTTCTATCTCTCACACGCACAGAAGCCAACGCTCCCATGTTAATGCAGGTGATAATGCTATCGTGGGAAGCAAAGATGGAAAGCTGTGTTGGTTTGACATGGACCTTTCATCTCGACCTTACAGAGTCCTAAGGTATGTTTACAGCAATTAATTTATCACTGTTAGAAAAGTTCCCTCGAAATGCTGTGTCCACAGTTTGAAATTGTTCAGAGAGGGCCGAGTTCATTATGGTACTCCTTCATCAGATCAAATCATTGACATCATCTCGAGATCGTAAAACATCATTAGTGAAGAATTAAGGAAACTCATTATCATCATTGAATAAGTACCCTTACAAGTTAGTATGTTGAAGTGTTTGGGGAGGGCTGAGTTCACGTGAGTCGTGACTGACGAATTGTGTTGGAGATGGCTGAAAGCGTGTGTATCATATCGTTTATATTTTATATATTAGATATAATTCAGTGAAAAAGGAAGCGAATATGTAAGATTCGGTGATTAAAACTGATATAAGAGCAGAAGATATTAGTAGCATATTTCTCAAGAAAAAGAAGTTAAATTATTAGTTGCTCCAAGTAGTAGAAATTTCATAAGTTCTGTAATTATGGTTCTGCCATGTGCCAAATGTTGCAGGTGTCATCCCAAGGACATTACTGGGGTTGCCTATCATCGTTCCTACCCTTTATTCGCCTCATGCTCTGATGATTGCACAGCTTATGTCTTTCATGGCATGGTTTATTCTGATCTAAATCAAAACCCACTGATTGTTCCTCTAGAGATTCTTCGAGGGCATTCAAGTGCTGATGGAAGAGGTAATTTATTTTCTAATTATACATGGCAAGCTATGCTCTTCTTTCTATTCGATGCTCACCGACTGACAATGCAGTTTTCTGCATGGTGCTTTTTTTTTTTTTTTTTTTTTTTGAAAATCAAACTAGGTGGACTAACAAAAATGTCATAAAAATATACTACCTCTAATTCGATTTACTTGCAACATTGGGGTTGGGACACTGAGTTAAGTAATCTAACTTTCACCATTAGTAGTTTTCATTATATATTAGTAAAAGTTACCCAACAAAAAGTTGTACTTCGAAAATATGCGTCATCAACATGTTAACATTTGTTTTTGTATTAGTAAAAAAAGTAAGATCGGAGGCAATAGAAACAGTGCGAAATAGTGAAATGGTGCTGTGGAAGTATGATTTTAACTGTTAGATTATGGTATGTGTCTAAGTTTACCACTGTCATTTTTTTTTTTTTTGCCTGCAGGAGTTTTGGACTGCAAATTTCACCCGAGACAACCTTGGTTGTTTACTGCGGGTGCAGATTCGTTGATCAAGCTCTATTGTAACTAAACGAAAAGATGTGGGTATGGAATCTGGATGCTCGTTTTCAGCGTTTTACTTGCCCCTTATTATAAAATTGACATCACTTAGATTATCAATTTTGCACTGCTTTGTTAAACCCGTAGCCGTGTTTTCCTTTCCATGTTAGCTTCATCGCTTTTTTCTTTTCGTCTTTTTTTCTTTTGAAATATTGTCTTAATTGTATAACAACCACATACTTTTGAATTGTGTTATTTATATTTTATTGTCGTCTTCTCTTATCTAATCAATTATAAATCTGAAATTAACCATTTGCGTGCGTGTGATTTATGAAATGCAATACCAGATCATCATGATAGAAGATGCGTACTGCTCAACTAGCGAATCAGAGTAGGTACCCAACCATCAAATCAAACATACCGTTAAGTGAGAACCTTTACAGCTTTCATCTCTCCTAGGTTATTAATACTTCTTCGTTGGTTGTATTATTATTATTATTATTATTATTATTATTATTATTTTAGTTTTTCATTTGAATATAATTCATCTTTATACCCAAATTACTTATTTCAATAAATTATTATACCTCATAAAACACATCATATTACTTCTGTTTCTGATCTGTTGTCATGTAATATTATTTTTGACTTATTTCGATCCGATGCCGTTTTTGACTTGTTTTGTCCAGAGGTATTAATTTTTTACCCGTTCAACTAGGGATGTTATTTTTGACTCGTTTTGTTTCGGACGTCATTTTTTACTGTGTTCACCTTGGGGCATTATTTATGATCTGTTTCACCTCGGGACATATATTCGATCGTCTCGTCAGGAGATGGTATTCTCGATCTGTTTTGCCTTGGGATGTATCTTTTGCCTTCACCTCGAGATATTATTTTCGATTGTTTTTATATTGGGATGAAATGGGTCGAGAATAATGTCCCAAATATGATGACTTCAGGATAAACGGTTTGAAAATAATGTCCCGAAGCAAAGCCAGTAGAAAATAGCGTCCCCGAATGAATGATTCAAGAATGTCGTCCGCGGAGTTGGTCGAAAATGTTGTCACGAGGTGAAATGGTTACAAAATAAGGTCCCATGGAAAACGAGTCAAAAATAACATTACATGATGAAACAGGTTGAAAATGACATCTCATGACGGAATGGGCTGAAAATGACGTTTCGTGGCGGAGTGGGTCGAAAATGACGTCTCCATTGAGAATGACGTTCCTGGCCGAAAATAGTTGAAATATCGTCCAATGTGAAACAAGTTGAAAATGCTCCCGGACGAAATGGTCAAAAATGAGTTCTCGAAATATGTATAACTCGAATGTAAAGATGAATAATATCTAAATGATAAATTTGTTTTGAGAATTGGAAAAAGTGAATTTTCCACTTAATATGAGATGAAACGAATAATATAGTACTAAAGATAAAATTAGAAAATCAAATTTTAAACGTGTAATTCTCAACAATTGAGAAAATGAAAATCTCTTGTTGAAATTGAGAAAGAGGGAGTAACAATATATGTCCGATACATGCATGCATATCACCATATGGTATAGTTAAGTTGTCTGCATCCTACAACCCCAAATAAGATAACCCACGTTTTGGCTTAACTTTCAAACCAGCAATATTGTATCCCTCACCACACAAATTTTGACTTATAAGCGAAGGAAAAAATCAAAACCTATATTACCTTAGTATATATATTCACCTAAATTTTGAAATATAATAACCACCCCAAAGGTCTCCACTTCCTTACCACACTACAATGCAAGAACCTCAAACTCTTGAAGCCGAGGACGGCCCGACGGCAACCAATCCCAGCAGCCGATGCTCCACCATCGACACTTCCCGGCCTTTTCGATCCGTTAAAGAAGCGGTCGCCACTTTCGGTGAGCGATTCTTAGTGGGAGAAATTTATACCCCGAAACACTTTACTTTTCCAGAGAAAGAGACCCCATTTTTTTCACAAAGTCCAAGAATAGACAAAGATCCACAATGGAACCGTACTTCCCCTCGCCCTGCGATCGACACGAGTTACGGCCGCGAAATGATGACGCCACTCTCGGAAACCGTGAAGAGGCTGGAGGCCGAGCTCGAGGAGGCCAAGAATGAGCTTAAGTTGCTCAAAGAAAGAGAGTTGGAAAATGAGGCGGCACTGGCCTCATTGAATGCTGAGCTCCATAAGAACACGTCCAAGCTAGCGGAAGCCGAAGCGAGGAGGGCGATGGCTAGTCGAGGTGTGGATGATGGAGCAATGATCATGAGAGAGGAAGAGAACAAGAGGGATGTGTTCTTAAGGATGGAGAATGGGACTAATTCAAGAAAATTGGCTCAGATTTTGAGCATTGGAGATGAAGGAGGACTGTTCATAGGGAGGAAAAAGGAGAAGAAAGTGATGAAGAAGAAACCTATTATTCCCCTTGTTGGGGACTTTTTCTCAAGGAAAAAGGGAAGTCTTCATAATCCTGCTTATTCATCTTCTCACCTGCAGTGGATTATCTGAGAACAATTAAAATTGGGAGTGTTCATAACTTTTTAGATTATAATATTTATTGTGGTAAAATTGATTGCTGGGTCAAAATGAGATTTTTTTTTTTTTTTTTAGTGTGTGTATGTGTTAAATATATAAAGATAAGTATTGTTTGTATGGTGTAAAATGGATGATGAATGTGAGTGTTTTGTGTCATCTTGGATATTCAGAACTTTTCTTATAGCTAATTATATTTGTCAGTAAATACTACATTTGCTCTTTACTATAACTTATTTGTCCTTTTTTTATAAAGTGTAAAGGGATCAAAATATTTATTATCTAGTTTTATGCATTATTCAAAAGCATTTACAAAAATATTTTTTTATTTTAGTTCAGAAAAAGAAAAATATTATAATGGTTCAAGTTCCAACACATACATTTATATTTGGTCTTGATGAGTAAGTTAAAAGAGATTTATAATGGGGATTGGAGGAAGTACATTGTTAAATGTTAATTCAATCTAGCAAATTTACAAACAAAGTCGATATCTTACAAACAAGTCACATCTTACTTTGTAAAATTAGAAATGGTAATTTTGGCTCGATTTGTACTGTTTCAGATTATTAATGTATGTGTCATCTCATTTGCAGTGGGATGGGACTAGACCCGGTAATTTATCACATGACACGAAAACACGACACGAAAATTTAGTGTTTGGGTTTGCATTTTGAGTACACGACACGAAAATACACGAACACGAAAGTACACGACCGAGATTTAGTATCGGTTTTGTGTTTACCCTTTGGGTACACGACACGACACGAGATACACGAAATAAATAAATAAATCAATAAAATATTTTATATTTAATTTAATAAAAATATATATTTTATGAATTCTGTTTATACTAAACTTTAAAATTTGAAAATATAATGTAAATTTTCATAAATTTCGTGTAAACATTCGTGTTTTCGTTGCTATTCGTTTCATTTCGTCTACTAAAACCTATAAAAATAATATTATAATATTAAAATTATTATTTTTATAATATTTTAATATTTATTTTATATTATATGCCTGACACGAAAACACGGCACGAAACGACACGAATTTACACGGTACACGACACGACATGACACGAATTCATTTAGTGTCGTGTATGGGTTTGAACTTTTGATACACGAAACACGAAAGTACAGGACACGAGAATACACGACACAAACGAATTGCCAGGTCTAGATGGGACAGATTTGGGTATCACTTTCGCACCATGAGCATCAATTAATGCCGGATTTCGACTTATAATTTGTACCATTCGATGAAGCCGCCACAGAACTCCGTTGGGTCACGATTGAGGCTGCTCCGTGGATGCCCTATGAGTGGACTGAAGAGAGGGAGAGAGATTATCTGAAATTGCTGGGGTTTTGGGTATCTAGCGTTTTGATTCTCCTCTAATGAGGTGAATGTGTTCTTAATTTTGGGTGATTTTTGGTTGAATCAACTCTCTGACCTATGAACAGGATACTACACTTAATTTTTTATTTTATGGGCTGGTGATGCCATTTATGTGGATTAAAAGTGAAATAGGTGCTTTGGGAATTTGATGCCTTCGTTTCTGATCTGAGCAATATGTAATGCACTCATTATTTTTTGGTTGAATTGGGGGCTGCGGTATGAACAAGATACTGCACTTGAATTTTTCGCTGATAATTTTTTGATGATTTGATTGCTGATCTATGAACAAGATACTGCAGTTCGATCTTGGGGGCTGGTGATGCCATTTTTGGTATTTACTTGTGTAATTATTGCCTTGTATGCTCCTGCATGTCTTTTTGATTTGGTGATTTGGGCATTTCGTTTTTGTTCCCTGATGGTCTATAAACAAGATACTGCACTTGATTTATAATGTCATCTTAAAGTGCGACCTGTGTTGAAGCAACCACTGTGCGATGTAGTTTTGCTCGTCATCACGTAGATTTGGTTTTGCTCGTGGATTTAATCACATAGGAAGGTTTACTTTTTTGCACTTTTAAATTTTGCAATGTGTTCATTATTTTAGTTATGCAATACCATTTTAGTAATGATATTCATTTAATCGAACCATAGTCTATGCATTTGTAGTCTTATTAATTGCATCGAACCTTAAATTATGCGTATCCAATTTCGAACGTTGAACTTTAATAAAATTAGGATAAAATAAAAATCAAAATTCAAACCATATTGAAATAAACGACTCTTCAATATAAGAGCATAAAAATAAAAATAAGAATCAATCATTTTTTATTAAATAATGACACATGTGCACAAAACAATAAAAAAAAGCAACTAATCACAAGATTAACACTATCCCTATTTTTCAATTTTTACCCCATTAAAAATAACTTTACCAGCTTTCTTATTTTCCGTACCCAACCCCAAATGGGGCACTTTTTGGCGGACAGAGGGAGTATATTTTATATATATTTACTAATATATCTTATATATTAATTAATGATGATAAGTTTTATTGTATTATAAAACTAAAACAAAAGATAAAAAATATAAAGTATTTATTTTATTAATTTTAGAATAATAATTTTTCCTACACAGGTCGACCTGCTCGACTCCATGGAGGGTTGACCCGTCCCTCTCCGTTCACCTCATGGAATGGGCTGGATCTTTAAGTACACACCCCCACCGAACTTATTACCAACCGTATGTAAAACAATAGTCTCTCGGCCCATATGAAAGTATATATCGATGAATGTACAAAATTTTATTGATTACTGTTGACGTCTGGTTTGGTCAACGTCACGTGTACTGATCGGGACAAATGGATCGAAAACACATAGAAAATAACAAATAAAGTGGAAGATATTTGATCACTAAATTTTATTAATGACCTTTTGATAGCATAGAGCCGAGCAGAATAATGTGTGCCGGTCTATCCAATTTGCTTGTTAATTACAAGTCTTTTTTGTTCTTTTCCAGTATATCTCAAATCTCTCTTTTTTCTCTCTCTTATTAATGCTCAGAATCCAAAGATCCCTTTTTACTGTTAATTTCTTCTATATATAGACAATCTGGGCCAGTGGAGAGATGACAGCTGGCGCATGTTTGGGGAATATGCCCATAACACTTGTCAGTCTGCATTTAAGTTTTGGACACGTGGCGGCCTCTAAGGAGCGCCTTGGGAAGGGGCGTGACTGCATGCGTTAATTGGCATGCGGGTCTGTTTTGCCGACCTCCAGTGATGTCTATCCGATAGGGTCGATCCTCGGGCCCCCCGCCGCTCTGGTCGGCTTCGGGTCTCCCGCCGTTCAGGCCGGCCCTGCCGTAGTCTTGAATCGGGACATCTTCGTCCTTTCTCTGCTCGGCCTTCCTGGATCAGATACCGGGTCGGCCTTGGAGTCACCGTCCGTTTCGGTTTTTAGCGAGCCCGGTTGGATATCGGGTTTTTTGTCCGGTCCGACTTCGGGTTCTGCTCGGCCGGTTTAGCTGCCTGGAGTGCCTACGTGGATTCTGAGTAGGATGGGCTACCAACAAGGGCCCCCGAGTCGAGGGCCGTGCCGAGCTGTCCGGGGCTGGAGTCGTTTGATGTTGAGACCGATCCGGTTTGTGAGAGGATAAGACCTTTCGAACAGACGTCTCTTCGGGAGTCGCGTCGCACCGCTTCCCTGGTTTTTAGGTGTCATCATGTGGGGGGACGCGTGGCGCAAGAATACTGGGCGGCGCGCTCACGCGTTCTCGAATCCTGCGACGGTTCAGTAGAATTTCTCGCTTCACGCGCCTGGAATTTAATGCCTACATTTCCCTATAAATAGAGGTTGTCTTCTCTTTCAGTGTTTCCTCCGCCATTTTTACGTATTGTTGCAGAGAGAGAAATTTTTTCGGCGACTTTTTCTTCTTTTCCGATTTCACCGACCTTCCCGGTAAGCTCGCTTTTCTCTCTTTTTCCCTTCATCTATTTAAAATGTCGGAGACAAGGGACGAGACGGAGGTGGTTTTGGCCGTGTCGCCGGATCGCACGGGTGTGGCAGATCTATCGATTGGCGAAGCTCCCGTCGACTGGAGTGTTGAGGAAGAAGGAGATGAACTTGTGAAGTCGCCGGGATCTGGCGAAGTGGAAATGGCGGCGCCGTTGACAGTTGTCGGAGAGACTCCGGCGGAGAGAGTCGAGCCGGTGGTGGCCCGGGCTCGCCCTCGTCCGGTCCCTTTGGTGGCGGCGAGTTGGGACTCAGCTTCGATTCCGAGTAGCGTTACGGAGGAACAATTGGCGGCCTGGCGGCTGCGATTTAAAATTCCGGCGAGGGTGCGGATGTTTGTTCCGAATCCCGAGGAGAGGCCCCACAGTCCGCCCGTTGGCTGTACGGCGGTGTATTACCGCTCTTTACTGGCCGGGCTTCGGTTTCCGCTTCCGTTGACTCTTTCCCGGTGGTTAAGGCAGTGGGGCCTTCCTGTCCCCCAGATTCATCTGAATTCCTGGGCTCGGGTGGTGGGCCTTTTTATTCTTTTTAATCAGCACGGCTGGCCCGAGCCCAGCTTTGAGGAGTTCAACAGCCTCTATCTATGGAGGTCGGTTGGTAGGTCCGGTTCGGGCTGGTTTTATCTGACGGCCCGGCATGCTATGCACAAGGAGCTAGTGGGGGTACCCGAGACCATTCATAGCTGGAAAGAACAGTGGTTCTTTATCGGGGGGCCGTGGAGGAGTTCTTTGGATGAGTGGGAGCCGGGGGTGATAGATGCCGAGCTGCGGATTCTTGTGCTTTTTACGGCCAAAATGAGTAAGTGTGGTATTTTTGTTTTTGTTCCTTTTTTGTCTAACGCTCATCATTTGTTGCCTGTGCAGAACGCATCCCGGCGTCAGAGACTTCTGCCGATTTCGACGACCGGGTCGAGCAGCTTTTGGGCCTTCCTCTGGAGCAAAGAAAGTCTCACTTTTTAGTGTCCGAGGAGAACCTTTGGGCGGACGGACTTAGAGAGACCGATCCTAGCACAATGTCTTCTTCAGGTATCCCTTTTTTTTTTTTTTTTTAACATGTTTTCCTTTTCCAGCTTCTAAGGCAAAGACTTCATCCGGTCGGAAGGAGACGCCCGCTCAGCGTGTGGCAAGGCTGGCTGCTGAGGCTGCCGATCGAAGGGAGAGGGCCGGCAAGCGCAAGAGGGTGGAGCCTGTGCCTGAGGATAGCGCGAACAAGGCCGAGGGTTCGTCGGCCCCTGAAGTCGTAGTGTCCGCCCCGACTCCTGTCCGGGCCGATCGGGAGGAGCCCGTTATTGACTTGGAGGGCCATTATCTTCCGGTCAACCAGGAGCGGGTGGGGCCATGTGACCAGATGAAGGGGCGACGGCCGCGCTGGTTCCTGGATTACGTCCGGGCCGCTACCCCGACTCCTGAGATGCTCAGTCGGGTCCCTCCTGGGGTGGCTATTTCTAGTCATATTCCGATCCGGGGTTGGACTCCCAAGCTGGAAATGATGACCAACGATATGGATCCGGCCGAGCAGATCCAGTTCGGGAATGCCCTGGTTGGCCGGGCCATGTGCACCTACGTGAAGGCCTCCAATGAGTTTCTGGCTTCGTCCGAGAGGCACAAGAAGACGGAGGCCGACCTCAAGGCTTTGCAGGAGGAGCATCACCTGTGCCCTTCTTTAATCAAGTCTCTCGAGGGGGAGATAACCTCCCTGAGGGGCGAGATGGAGCTTTTGGACGGTCGGGCCCTCCAGGCCGACATATGGAGGCTGAAGGCCGAGGAGCTGACTGATGCGGCCGATCAGGCGCAGAAGCAGTGCTTGGTAATCCGGGCCGAGCACGAGGCTTATTTGAAGGAGACCAAGGCCCAGGTCGAAAGCCTGACCGAGCGCCTCAGCACCTGCGAGGCTTCGAGCTATGCTAGGGGCCGTGCCGAAGGGGTGGAGGCCTTCAAGGAGACGCCTGCCTTTGAGGAGCTGATCAATCTGAACTACATCTCCACTTGTTTCGAGATTTTAGATCTTATGAAAGGTGGTAGAACCGTTCAGGAGATTGAGGCTTACATCACCTCTCAAGCGGCCGACCTTCACATTGACATTGCTGGGGCCGACGAGTCGAAGGCGGCAGAGGGTGAGGATGCCGGTCGGGCTCCGCAAGGCGAAGGCGAGGGGCAATCTTTTCAGGCGGCCAGCCAGGATGACGGGGCCGAGTAGTTTCCTTTAGATTTCGCTTCTAGCATGGCCGGCGTGCCTATTTTTGTCTTTCTTTTGTTTCATCCGATGTACGGCCTGCGCGCCAACCTGGTTCAGGTCTTTTGTAATCGTCTGTATTTTGTAGCAACGACTTGATGAAATAAGATCTTTTTTTTTTGTCGTTTTCGTTGTGCTTTTTTATTGTCCTTGGTTGATCGCGCCGAGGCAAGCTCCGTCTTATAGTGTCGGAGGAGCCGGTCAGTTGAGGTGCCGAGACGAGCTCAGTCTTATAGTGCCGGAGGAGCCGGTCTTATGAGGTGCCGAGACGAGCTCGGTCTTATAGTGCCGGAGGAGCCGGTCTTATGAGGTGCCGAGACGAGCTCGGTCTTATAGTGCCGGAGGAGCCGGTCTTTCCATGTGCCGAGACGAGCTCGGTCTTATAGTGCCGGAGGAGCCGGTCTTTCGAGGTGCCGAGACGAGATCGGTCTTATAGTGCCGGAGGAGCCGGTCTTTCGAGGTGCCGAGACGAGCTCGGTCTTATAGTGCCGGAGGAGCCGGTCTTTCGAGGTGCCGAGACGAGCTCGGTCTTATAGTGCCGGAGGAGCCGGTCTTTCGAGGTGCCGAGACGAGCTCGGTCTTATAGTGCCGGAGGAGCCGGTCTTTCGAGGTGCCGAGACGAGCTCTGTCTTATAGTGCCGGAGGAGCCGGTCTTTCGAGGTGCCGAGACGAGCTCGGTCTTATAGTGCCGGAGAAGCCGGTCTTTTGAGGTGTACCAGTATTGAGATAGGGAATAACATCAAGTTCTTATTGATAATACCTTTTTAGATACATAGCGTTCCACGGGTGAGTTAATCTTTGGCCGTTCAGATATTCTAGTCGGTAGGCTCCATTCTGAAGGACTTCACTAACTTTATATGGCCCTTCCCACTTGGGCTTGAGCGGCCCGGGATCCGGGCCCAAAACCCTCTTAAGGACTAGGTCGCCGACCTGGAATCTTCTCGGGTGAACCTTGGAGTTGTAATATTTTTCACTCCTTCTTTTGTAGACGGCGTTTCGCATTTCTGCTTGAGCTCGTTTTTCCGCAAGGAGGTCCAGGTTCACTTGGAGGGCCAGGTCGTTATCCTGTTCTTCAAAATGTGTTACTCGGTAGGTAGGTGCCCCGATTTCGACCGGGATAACGGCTTCAGAGCCGTAAGCCAAGAAGAATGGCGTTTCCCCGGTGGCGGACCTATGTGTTGTTCGGTAGGCCCATAGGGTCCCGGGGAGTTCTTCTGGCCAAGAACCCTTAAGTTCCTCTAGGCGAGTCTTAAGATGTTGTTTTAAAATCTTATTGACCGCCTCGACTTGTCCGTTAGATTGGGGATAATAGGGCGTGGAAAAGTTATTTCGTATTTGGAGACCGTCGCAGAAGGATCGGAACTTCTTGTTGTCAAATTGTTTCGCATTATCCGAGACAATGGATTGAGGGATCCCGAACCGGCATATGATTGACTTCCATATGAAGTCGACTATCTTCTGTTCGGTTGTGCGTGCCATAGGTTCGGCCTCGGCCCATTTCGTAAAATAATCGACTGCGACGATTGCGTATTGCACTCCTCCCCGTCCCCTAGGCAGAGGGCCGATCAAGTCTATTCCCCACTTGGCGAATGGCCATGGACAATATACAGACGTGAGGGTCTCCGGGGGGGATCGGATCTGCGAAGCAAAGATTTGGCACCGAACGCACTTCCGCACGAGCGCAATGACATCTTTTTTTAGATCGGGCCAATAGTAGCCTTGTCGGATTAACTTATAGGCCAATGCCTGGCCGCCGGAGTGGTTTCCGCATATACCCTCGTGCACCTCCCTGAGGGCATATTCGGCTTCTGATTCGGACAGGCACTTCAGCAGCGGAACCGAATATCCTCTTTTATATAATGCTCCGTCCACGATAGTGAACCGGGCAAACTGAGTTCGTAAGGATCTTGCTTGAGCTCGGTCTTCGGGCAAAATGCCGCTTTGAAGGTATTGCATTATAGGCTGCATCCACCCTCGCGGTTCTGATTGCTCTGCTGCTCGGATTTCGGCCATTTCCAGGGCCGATGAGGCGTGATGCCCTATGCTGACCTCATCCATATGCTCGGCCCCGGCGCTGGATGCAAGTTTGGCCAAAGAGTCGGCCTGAATGTTTTCCGTTCGGGGAATATGTTGTATAGTTACCTGAAAACCTTGCAGCCGGGCTCGGGCCAGGTTGAGGTACTTAACCAGTTTAGGCTCTTTGGCTTCGTATTCGCCGTTGATCTGGTTGACCATCAACTGAGAATCACTCAGGATGGTGAGGCGGGTAAGGCCGAGAGAGGTCGCCATTTCTAGACCAGCCAAGAGAGCTTCGTATTACGCCTCATTGTTGGTGGTTGGGAAACTCGGGCGAATAGCCGAGCGATGTGCACCGGTCGGGACTAACAAGGACTATTCCCGCACCCGATCGGCCACGGTAGAGGACCCATCTACATAGAGTGACCATTCTTCGATCGGTCGTCCTCACGGGCAATTGCGGGCGTGAACTCGCAATGAAGTCCGCAAGGGCTTGTCCCTTTATAGCGGTGCGCGATTCGTAAGTTATGTCAAAGCTGTCCCGATTCGGCCCATTTTACCATCCGGCCGGAAACATCAGGTCGGTGCATAACCTGTTTTAATGGATAGTTGGTTAAGACGACTACCTGATGTTCCAAAAAGTAGGGCCTCAACTTCCGGGGTGCCATTATGAGCGCATAAGCCAGTTTTTCCATCGGGGCATATCTGAGCTCGGCATCATGGAGGGCCTGACTTACGTAATAAACCAGATGTTGTACCGAATTCTCCGTTCGAATCAGAGCGGCGCTGATTGCGGAGTCGGAGACCGCGATATATAAGTTAAGAGGTTCCCCTCGGGACGGTCTCTGCAGGGTCGGGGCCTCCGCTAAGACTTTCTTGATAGCTTCGAAGGCTTTTTGGCAAGGTTCTGTCCATTGAAAATCCTTGTTCTTTTTTATCGCCTCAAAGAAAGGTTTGCATTTATCCGTTGAGCGGGAGATGAAACGGCTTAGTGCGGCTAGGCGGCCAGTTAGGCTTTGCACCTTTTTGACCGAGTTTGGGGGAACAAGCTCGGCTACTGCCTTAATTTTATCGGGGTTGGCTTCAATCCCTCTTTGGCTTACCATGTAGCCGAGGAATTTTCCAGAACCTACCCCGAAGGAACATTTCTTCGGATTTAGCTTCATCTTATACTCTCGCAAAATAGCAAACATTTTATTGAGGTCATATACATGGTCGGCCGAGCGCAGAGATTTAACTAACATGTCATCTACATATACTTCCATAGTATGACCTATCAAGCCATGGAACATTTTATTTACCAGGCGTTGATATGTCGCGCCGGCATTCTTGAGCCCAAAAGGCATCATCCGGTAGCAGTATAAGCCACGGGCTGAGTAGAAGGAGGTGTTTTCCTCATCGGCGGGGTGCATTGGGATCTGGTTGTATCCAGAATAGGCATCCATGAAGCTCATTAGCTCGTGCCCGGCCGTTGCATCTACCATGTAATCGATATGGGGGAGCGGGTAGCTGTCTTTCGGGCAGGCTTTATTCAGGTTGGAGAAGTCAATGCAGAGCCTCCATAGCCCGGTCGGCTTTTTTACCAGAACCGGGTTGTCTACCCAGGTCGGGTATTGGGCTTCCCGAATGAACCCGTTATCGATTAGTTTTTCTACCTCCTCTTCCAGCCCTTTCTGTCGTTCGGGCCCCATTTTTCTTCTCTTCTGAACGACCGGCTTTGAGCTGGGGTCGATGTTCAGTCGGTGGCATGCCAGTTCCGGATCAATCCCCGACATATCAGAATGGGTCCAAGCAAAGACATCCAGATTTTGTCTCAGATGGAAGATTAGCTCGGAGCGGATCAGCTCTTGGAGGTTGTGGCCGATCTTTAGCCGTCGCGGTGGACTAGATGAATCCACGTCGACCAGGTCCAGCTCTTCTGTTGGCTCAGCGTGGCGGATTTTTCCTTTTGGATTTTGATACCGCGGGTCAACGGGATCTTCTTCTAAGATCGGCGCTTTCTCGGGCCTGCGGCCGCGGTCCGTTTCCCGTCCGATTCTCATTCCGGGGGTTTGCGCGGCCCCGGGACCGTCGGGTCCCCGGTCAGGCAGGGTGTTTCCCGTCTGTTGCTCGGAGCTGGTAGTCTCCATTTCTTCCGGCAGATTTTCCGGGATGGCTTCTGCGGCGTTGATCTCGCAAGCCCGGATGCTGAGATTGCATTCCCGGGCAGCCCTTTGATCCCCTCTGTGTACCCCGACGCCGTCCGGGGTGGGGAATTTCATGCACAGGTGGTAGGTGGACTGAGTGGCTCTCAGCCTCGACATCACAGGTCGGCCTATGATGGCATTGTAATCGCTGTGCACGTCGATGATCTTAAAGGTGGTGATCATCGTCCTTCTGACCGGCCCCTGACCAAATTCCAGGGCGAGGTCGATTTCCCCCAGCGGGGAGGTGCGGCAGTTGGCAAATCCCCGGATGTCCTCGTTGCAGGGCCGGACATACGATTGGTCTACCTTCATCCTACGAAGGGTATGAAGGTAAATGATGCTTGCATAAGCCCCGGAGTCTACCAACACCCTGTGGACCGGGATCCCCATTATGGGCAGAGTGATGACAAGTGCGTCTGAATGGGGATGGTCCAAGCCGCCTGCGTCAGATTCCTCAAAAGTAACTGCCAGCTGGGGGTTTTTGGGGGCTTCTTTGGCCACCGATAGAAACCCTTCTGCTCGGCGCTCGGTCCGCTGATAGGAAGTGGTGGCCTCTCGGATGGATGCCTTTTTCTGGCACTTGGACCGATGATCATCGACCTCGGCGGTGCCCATAATTGTTAAAATTTCCCGGGGGGATTTGGGGGCCGGAGGCACCCGATCATTCTTGGCTCTCATCGGGTCGGCCCTATCCTGGCGATCCCGAGGCGGGTTCCGGGTAAACCGCCTCAGGCCTGTCTCGTCGCATACCGCGATCAGGGCGGCAACGAGGTCTCGGCACTGCTCGGTGTTGTGACCCGCTGACTCATGATATTTACAAAAGCGGGGCTGGTCCATGTCCTTCTGATCTTTATAGATCGGCCAGGGGACTGGGAGCAAGTTTTTGCCTTTTATTTGATCAAATATCGCCGCGGCTCCAATGGAATATATTTCAGCGAAATTGGCCATGAGCTCGGGCCGGCGATAGCTTTGAGTGGCCGGAGCTGCCGAGGAAGAGGCAGGGGTTTTATTTTCCCGTCGAGGTTCTTGACGGGTCTCTTTGTAGTCACGCCTTTCTTCTTTCTTTTTATACGATCCTTTCTGATCGGAGGGCATGACTAACATTGGCGCCGGCATGGCTTCCTCGGCGGCTATGTGGGAGCTAGCGCGCTCAAAATTCCTGGTAGGTGTGTGGGACATTCGCACACCGTCCAAATAAAGAAAGAATTTTTGTGAAGGCCGGCACAGGCAATAATGGCCAGCGCATCGTCGGACATGGGCTCCGTCTCTAATATCCATTTATTAAAACGGGATATATAATCTTTAAGGGACTCGTTCGGCCCCTGGATCACGGAAGCAATTGATGAGCGTGGGGCGACCCGCACAAGGGACCCCATGAAGTGGGATCGGAACGTCGCCGAAAGCTGAGCCCATGTTTGAACCGAATGATGGGGCAGCGTCCGATACCACCTCTGGGCCCTCTCCCCCAGAGTTAGGGAAAACATTCGGCATCGGAACGCGTCCTGAGACCCATGTAGATCCATCCAGGAATTATAATGCCCAAGATGGGCGTTAGGGTCCGTTTCTCCGTTGTATGGCGGAATTTGAGGAATTTTGAACTTCTCCGGGAGAGGTTCCGCCAGAACGCTAGGGGCCAGGGGGCTCTCCTGGCTGTTGAGCCATTCCGAACTTTGGGGTGGCTGAAGTTGTTTATTTTCGAGTTCCGTAAGGCGCTTTTTTAGAAACTCGATCTCGCTCGAATTATCGCCCGGAGTGGGAGGCAATATTTGCGTTGGATTTAGGGACAGGTGGTGAGCCTTCTCTTCCTTACGGCTCTGACTCTGGACAGTAGGAGCCGGTGCTGCCTTCTCGATTTTCCTTCCCGCCCCGAGGCGATCAAAAACGGACGGGGGGCGTGAAGGCTTACTTTTCCGTGAGGGATGTGAGCTTTCGCCGTGGCTCTCTGCCCTTTCGCCGGCGGCCTCAGAGGCCGCCCTTTTTCTGCTTCGTCCCGAGGCAGCGGGGCGGGCCGTCTGAGATTCTGCCTCGAGCTGATCCTCGGGTTTTTGAAGGGTCCCGCCCCCTGTAACTCTTGCCATAAGGGCCGCCATGCCTTGGATGAAGGCAGGGTGTTTAAAGCATTCAACCACTTTAAGGAGGTTTTCTTCCTCCGTCGCGGGCTGAAGGTTTTTCGAACTGTTGTGAGACATTGCTGGTGAAGGGTCTATCTCTCCCTTTTTTATCGAAGGTTCGAGCCCTTCCTCTAGCGCCAATCTGTTGACGTCTGGTTTGGTCAACGTCACGTGTACTGATCGGGACAAATGGATCGAAGACACGTAGAAAATAACAAATAAAGTGGAAGATATTTGATCACTAAATTTTATTAATGACCTTTTGATAGCATAGAGCCGAGCAGAATAATGTGTGCCGGTCTATCCAATTTGCTTGTTAATTACAAGTCTTTTTTGTTCTTTTCCAGTATATCTCAAATCTCTCTTTTTTCTCTCTCTTATTAATGCTTAGAATCCAAAGATCCCTTTTTACTGTTAATTTCTTCTATATATAGACAATCTGGGCCAGTGGAGAGATGACAGCTGGCGCATGTTTGGGGAATATGCCCATAACACTTGTCAGTCTGCATTTAAGTTTTGGACACGTGACGGCCTCTAAGGAGCGCCTTGGGAAGGGGCGTGACTGCATGCGTTAATTGGCATGCGGGTCTGTTTTGCCGACCTCCGGTGATGTCTATCCGATAGGGTCGGTCCTCGGGCCCCCCGCCGCTCTGGTCGGCTTCGGGTCTCCCGCCGTTCAGGCCGGCCCTGCCGTAGTCTTGAATCGGGACATCTTCGTCCTTTCTCTGCTCGGCCTTCCTGGATCAGATACTGGGTCGGCCTTGGAGTCACCGTCCGTTTCGGTTTTTAGCGAGCCCGGTTGGATATCGGGTTTTTTGTCCGGTCCGACTTCGGGTTCTGCTCGGCCGATTTAGCTGCCTGGAGTGCCTACGTGGATTCTGAGTAGGATGGGCTACCAACAATTACAACTTATAATAATGAAATAATCTTTTTGTTACTAATTTTTATTTATGTCATTATTGTATTAGTTGAGAACTAATTTTAGATTTAGATTACATATTCACATAAAATATGAAGATTAGAATTGAATCTATTTTATTTAGATGAATTGTGTTCGGGAGTCGGGTTTTCTCATAGGGGGCGAGTGGCCAAATGTTGGGGTGGCTTCATTCTAATACAGCTATTCATGCAGAAACAATCCCAAATCTTGTTGCATTTTGTCATGTTCTGCCTAGCAAGAGAGGCAAGCAATTTGCTTCTTGTATTTGGCTGGATGTTGTGGAAATATTGGAATGATATCATTTTCAACAATGGGGTGATTGCGTGTAAAAAAGTGATCGAGGAAACTAAAGCAAGGATATGGAGCTGGATATATATATATATATATTCACGAAGCGGCGTTCTCAAGATTCTCTTTTGATGATTGGCTAAGTAATCCTAGAATGGTGTTGGAATGTTAAGAATAAACTGTTGTATCACTGTTCTATTGGGTACGGTTTGTACCTTCTCGTTTTAATAAAATCTCTTTTACCGATCAAAAAAAACCCTTATATGAAAGAAAGTGAATAGTTGTGCTTCCCAAACAATTTTCTTTCATAAGTGATCAAGGGTTAAAACTTATTCTTGTTCCGGGAATTATTATTCCTGTGGTGTGTCTTACCTAATACTGATTGTAGATACATAGATGGAAGGTTCTAGATCCTTCTAGGGGTAGTAGGATCCTACTAGATGTCTTACCTTATCTATGAATCCTATGTATGGAAGGACTCTTATTGTAATGCCTATATAAAGGCCCCTCTATCAGTGCTATGAATACAATTGATTGACTCGTATTTACAGTCTTTTACTTTCTCCTGAAACACGTTATCAACACGTAGTCCCCATCTGAGCAAGAAACCTTTTTTCCTCTCCCGTTTTTTTTTTCTGAAATTCCAAAAAAAAACAAAAAAAAATCACGAAAATTGGGATTTTCCTACAAACCCTAACCCCCCCCCCCCGCCTGATGCACAGGAACCGCGACCAGACCCCGGCGAGTAGATTAGATCCGCCGCCTACTCCACCCGCTGCAGACCCCCAAATCGCTTTGATTTCGGCCCGAAGCAATTCACCCGCGATCGATCTCGAATTAAATCGCCCGTATCAGACTCTGACGTCGGTAAACCGCTGCTTCAGATGCCGTCTCATCGAAGTCGAAGTCCAAATCCACTCTAGATGCCGGCGGATCCAAGGCGATTCCCGAAGTTGTGATGTAGATATGCAAGGAAATCAAACAAAACGAGAAAGATGCCGCCGAAAAAAAAATATGGATCTGAGTCCGGCGTTCAACAATCCGATGCTCAAAAAGTCTGATGAAGAATCCTCCGCGATGCACCGGACCATCGATTGATTCGGCGTCACCAGACGCGGCTTCTTCTTGCTTCCAGATTTCGGCCCGTTCGCAAACTCAGTTTTCGGAGTGCCCGAACCCGACTCGCGATCCAGTCCAGCCTTGGACTCGGTTGCTGACCCGATCCGACCCGCCCGACAGTCTCGTTTTCTGACCGTTTTCGTCCAGCCGACTGTTGCCTAAAGCTACGACCCAATCTGATCGAAGCACCGCCGGATTTTCCTATGGCTTTATGCACGTGATATTTACTGTTTGAAAATCTAGTGCAATCGAGATAAAACCTATCAAAATCGAAAGAAAAAAAAACGAGAAACGAGAATTTCCGCGCATAAATTTTCTGCACAGCGCAGTCGTACTAAAAACATGTTTCCCGATTCGTTAACCGTCGGATCGATGTGAAATTTTGACAGCAACTTCCCAACACAAATATATATATATATATATATATATATATATATATATATATATATATATATTCAACGGTGAAGATCGGATTCTGAGTAATACTGGATTACTGAATTTGTCTCCGAAAACAAACATATTTTTACTAGGAAATTTGGAGATCCGACCTCATCCAATACCGAGCGGCTGAACCGCCACGCTCGAGTCCTTTTTCGGACGAATTATCGAGCCCAGTAGCCCTATCCGGGAGTTTCTCAACTCTCTATCTTTTCCTAATTAATGATTCATTTGTTCATTAATTTGTACACTCATGAATCTTACCATGTTTATGTTTTACATGTATATAGGAAAATACGTCGCTCATGATGATGTGCACGCTATGGAGAAAAGCCATATTTATTATCCTGTTCAAGAATCAAAGTAAATATGGAACTGAGTATCACGAAAATATGTTGCTCATATGGAGAGAAGCTCCCGTTCAAGGATCAAAGCAAATATGGAACCAAGTACCCGTAAGATTTTATTAAAGTTCCCGTTTTTCAATTTCTCTCTTTTGGGAATTTTGTTTTGGGAATTGGGGAATTGGGTTCTTTATCTCCAACGCTACTTTGCGGTGGATGAGACTATGAGAGGTGGTATCACTCTCATATGTCGAAGTAAACTGTGTGACGGTCCTGGGGGAGTCACGAATAATTGTTGAAAGTCGATATTTATGGTTGTTGCATACACCATATTTTGGGTGCGATTTGACATCGCCGTTTTGTCGATTTTAAACCAACAATTGAATAAAATGAATATTGTCGGTAGCGATAAAGTTATGACTTGTTCATGATTAGTCACGGAATTGTGACGTACAAATGGGACAAACATCGATTGCGACGGATATGTCGTGCTTAAAATCGATTTGTGACGGATTTGTCACGATGAATTGAGCGACCACCACGTTGGTCTTGACCCAATCCCATACTTAGAAAACTCCATCTTTCATCCTATTAAAATAAAATATTGCATGTGGATGTAGTCATGCACCGTCTCCTTGTAATATAATATATGAAAGAGTGTAAGAGTAATTCTCATGAATTTCAACATGTAAAGCAATGGCATATTGCGGTAAATACATGAATTCGTTGACCTCGATTATAGTTCGTATGACTATAGGTCCGAATACTTTTCCGAGTATTTGTAAAGGCATGTGCCTTATACATTTGACTATGTTTAGTCGATCTTATTGGATGGTCAAGACAAGTTGGTTATGATATATTCATTATGTCTCATGGTTCAAAATGCTTAATTATGATGCACCACGCTGTATCTATATAACATGGCTATTATGACGTATACTTGCAAATTGAGAATTAAAATTCTTGGTTGATTTATGCACTTTGGTGGATTTTGTCTACACTTTGATCATGACTAGGCGCATCCTCCTTGGTATTTGTTTATGCTTTGAAAGTTCAAACGGAATCACTGGTTTTTAAACAACCTTAGCTGTACCGACATTCCTACTTTCTCTGCAAGTCTACCAAGTTGGAGTTACCGAAAGGATCATCAGTCGAGATAAGAAATCGAACACCCTGCTGCGTTTAAACGCACCTATGGCTGTCATTGCCATGTTTTTGCATCAACACGTATGCCATTGGATATGGTCTCAACCTTGTTTTCTCACTAAACTTGAGAAATACTAAATCAGCCAATTAAAACATGCACTGTGATCTGAGTTTAATGATCCGTGTAGTGCACAATATATGGATAGAAATATACGGAAGTCTAGTTTCCAGAACATCTGACCGTTCATTCATAGACTTCTTAACAAGGGAGTTATCGCTGTTTTAGTGAACAAAGGTCAAGCTGCACAGAATTTTATTTCTAGCGATTGTGCTAACTTTTGTCCCAACCAACTTGGTTCCCATCTTAAATTTGCAAGTGGTCTTATGACACATATTTTCAACCTCTTTTTGGCCGAATTTGCCATAGATGATGCAGTTTTTGGTATGCATTGTACGCTAAACTATCATCTTTCAAATGTTGAAAAATAATTTCCTTGGGAAAGCCCAAAATACGCACCCTTATAAGAAGGTCGAGCGTGTGCATGGTAGTGTTACACCATGCTTGTGTCGTAATTTTGCCCCTTAGGCATATAACCTTGCCATGTTATGCACTCAATATGATAGATCATTTTGATCGTATCTGGTATAAAATCTCTATGTTG
The DNA here is from genome assembly GCA_033398695.1 of Orobanche coerulescens. Taxonomy (NCBI): domain Eukaryota; kingdom Viridiplantae; phylum Streptophyta; class Magnoliopsida; order Lamiales; family Orobanchaceae; genus Orobanche; species Orobanche coerulescens. The sequence continues at coordinate 170,321,428 of CM065809.1, forward strand.
TTAGAGTGTTCGCTATGCTCATATTTGTAAAATTTTGCAAGCAAAATTGAGTGCGTATTAAGCTATTTTCAAGGAACACGATATTTTTGGATTTCGGTTTATAAATCCATTGTGACTATGATGAATAGGTCATCACAATCAATGAGTGGTATAATGCTCAAGTTGTTGAATGCCGAATGGCGTTTTCTAGTCACATATGTTCCGTAACAATTGAACCATGTTATGACTCGATGATACATATGCCAAAGTTTATCACTCATAGCATCTCATTATGATTTGTGAGAAATAAAATCTTATGCATCACTTGTATTGAATATGTGAAAGGAAAAATATTCATGAGTCAATATGATCCGGCTTGTATCGGTTTGTGTAACTAGAAGATGTATTGGGACATTGACACATTTAGGCTTTAATAGTCTGGAGTTTGGACAATTTGATGATCCATATACCACGGTATTGCCATGAACATCATTTTCTTTGAACAAAGAAACTAGTTGGATCAAAGACACCAAAGTACGTTGGTGGAGTCATGAGCAGGGCTCATGATCGATGATGATATTTATGTCATCCGCGTCTTGTTTTCATAAACATGTGTGACGCCAAAGACCCCCTAATGATCCTTCTTCACCATGTTCATTGATTTAAGCCTATTCTTTGGCACGAATAGGAGATGACACCCTCCTATGCTAAAGAGAATAATGTAGTGATCGCATAAGCATGGTGCTGAGTCCTCCCTTTTCACCGAGTCCTTATACATACATGATCATAAGTATTAGCCTGGGTGGATTATGATGCTATGATGGTGTTCACAAATGGTCGTACTCAAGTGATAACATTTATATGTTATGTTGTTCATTTGACAATGATTGATAAGTTGATGAAACCTGAGTTATGGTTGTCCAACTTGCGGACCAGTCATTGTAAAGGTCGGTTCACCCACTTTTTAGACAAAGTCTTAAAGTGAAATTTTAACAAGTACTTCCTAACATCCAAGGCTACCTTCTCACAAATTTTTATGCCATTTGGAGACTTGGAAGGAGGTGAACCACTTAAATGAAGTTTTCACATACCACCAGCCATCCTATCAACTAGTTCGATGTCATTTCGACCGATTTCTGACCACAAGGTTGATGGTTTTGGAATCCTAAACATCCGTTTATACATGCTCATGAAATTTTGAGGTGTTTGGGGCTGGTGAAGGGAGTGAAATCTTCAAGAAAGCACTAGAGGTTCGATAAAACCATCGGCCTATCATCGCTTCAATCGTTTCTTTATGTTCGATCCCGGTGGTACATGGTGTCGATTTTGTTGGATTCTCAAGACCAGTAGCTACGGTTATGTAGCATCGGTCAACATGTTATATTCACCTATACCTATCATCATTCAAATGCTTAGTTACGAGTGTAACAATATGCATTTTGTTAGCTGGATTGCGTTAACAATGAAAAACCTTTATCGTCCACATGTTCATGTGCCAAAGTGCGTCACCACAACGCATTATGACAGGTTATAAATGATGAATATGACATGCGCTTTCACTCATAGTCCGCTTAAAATATACCTTGGCAGACGATCTCGTAAGTCACTTTGATGAGCCAGTCTTCCCGTCGTTAGGGGGAGATGCGAACGATCATGTTCGAGTAGAACGACTTGGAATTGTCGTAGTTTGTCCCTACTGTGCCTCACCAAGTTCCCTAAAGTGACGAGATTAAATACATGCTGCAAACATGTCTGCAAGGATTGTGTCCGGTCATGGACGTTCATCACCTATAAATGGTGATATGGTAACACCACAAATTGTGGTAGATGGTGTTACTAGGCCGTGGATCTCATCGAGTATTGGGATGCCATTTGGTTTGATAAATACTCTCGCTAAGAATGTATGCGAGCTTGGTACATGAAACTTGATCATCTGATCAAATGAACTCATCTGTCTCATGTGATTCTGGATTATAGTCATCATTGGGGGACGCCTCAATGAATGCCAATCCATAAAGAGTATTTTATGAATAAAGCCGGTTCATGAGGACGTGGAATGTGAGTTTAATCGACCATACTTCGTTGAAAATCTACAACGTTGTAGCCTTGGCCTAAAATGGAAATATATGCGATTTCAGTATAAACAAAGTGATAGCCCTTTGTTGAAGTGGTGCCGACACTCCAAAGATAAGATCTATCCGTATACTTTGTTAAAGCGAGTGAGAGAAGGAGTTAAACTCACCTCATGGCGCGAGGTTTCTCATGAACGCACTGGAATCGACTACGATGACACGAAACTTAGTTGTGCTATCGTAATGGATGTTATAGCATCCACTATCTTTTCAGTAAGATAGTTTCCCAAAAACTGACATGCAGCTTGTGGTTAAATCTTATCTTAGTGGGGAACTAAGTTAAGTGATGGAAGGATCTCGTGGTGGATCAGACTCAAATCAAGTGGCTCCTGACCATGGAGCGCGTCGACAAGTTATTGTCGGGAACGCATACTAAGTATATACTTGATTTGGAAGAGATATGAAGCTTTTGCGTGTAAAACTAAGGGTTTATAGTGATGTACTCTTGTGAGACTAAGAGATTCCGCTAAATCCAAAGTTAAGAATGAAAGGATCTTGGGGACACTTGATGATGCGTATTCATCAACCGGTTTAAGGCAATCTAAGGGACGGTTTCCCTAAGAGACGATAAAGTAATGCCTATATGATTCCCAATGACTAGTCGAAGTCATCATAAGACTTGGATCACTTAAGTGATGATGCAGTCTTAAGAGAAAAGTACGGTATTATGTACTCATGTTTGACTCGATGTACTCATTCGTAATAATCCGATAAAGCCACTGTGATGATGACCTAGGATGCGCTCACGCAATGTATGTGATTGACAAGAAGCTTGAAGCTCACTCTATCTCGATAAAAAGGACACTTGAAAACCGATACCCGAATCTACCCAGAATGTGTTGGTCTATCTCCCATATTGTAATACCCGTACTTTTTGTAAATCTTCTACTCTTGTGCTGTAATTTTTACACTCGTATAAGTGTTTAGTAAGCTTATATTAATCTTGGAACTCTTGTCAATTGGATTTACCCCCCTTTTCTTGTTCGGATCGTCGCTGTTTTCGGATCCTTGATACGATTATACTACCTTCGTGTAAAGGGTAGCGCACGCTACGCACACCTTGTAGCGCACGCTAATTTAGTGAGGGTAGCGCACACTATCCGTTATAATTAGCGCACGCTACTAATGTATTGGAGGCAGAAAGTCCAGTAGCTCTTTGGGTGAAAAGGAATTCTAGCGTCGCTAGGTGTGGTAGTAGCGTACGCTAGATTTTAGTGGTAGCGCACGCTCGTTACTAGAGTAACGTGCGCTAAAGAGAGCAGTGAGACGATGGGTTACGGGTGGGCCTTGAATACCAGTGGCGCACGCTATTAGAAAGAATTAGCGCACGCTATTTGAAGTCTCTAGCACACGCTATTAGCAGGTGTTAGCGTACGCTAACGAAGCTGGCAAAGGCTACTGGACTGCCTGATGAGTCCGATAGCGCGCGCTATTTTTCATGACTAGCGCACGCTAGTTCCTATTTAGTATAAATAGGACACTTCCGTTTTCAAATCGTCATTTCTTCCTTCCTTCACCTCCTTGGACGATTTCGGGCGATTCCGGGCGATTTGTGAGGAGTTCTTCGAGCTGAAATTATCTAGCAACATCTTTGAGTTACTAGTTCGGGTTTATCAACGTTTAATCCTCTCCACCGCTCCAAATCAAGGTAAACTTCTCACAACCCTAGATTTTCGGGATTTGGGAATTTTCCATCCTATCTCTTCGATCCAGCTTGTTGTTATGTTAGAGTATATCGATTACGAGTTATCTACCTCGGATACATGTTTTCCTACGAATTTATTGGTATATTTCCAGAGTTCTTGAGTATTTGGGATACTTGACTTGCGATTCACTATCTAAGAGAATTATTCCCGGAACACATGTATCGGGGTAGTAAATTCGAGTGATTCCAACTTATTTTCATACCGATGGGGTTTTGATAATTGAATTACGAACTTGTCTAGGTTCGGAGTTGTCGAATCCTTCAATCTTGGTACCTTGTCGTTCGTACCCTTTTCTCTCGATTCCAGGCAAGTGATTCTTGTGAAAGTTATGTTCTTAAATGTGAAAAGTAATGCATGTGATTGTGAGAGTTGCTTTCGTTCACTCCAAGAGGACCCGACGGGGTTGAGGAGGGTTCCGCTTATGTCGGTTCCGTGAACATTTGGGTTAGCCACTCCGAGATGATCCGACGGGGTCGAGGAGGGATTCGCGCATTGTCAAGTCCACGGTTAATCAAGAGATATCATCATTTCTAAATATGTTTGGATAATTGTATTTTCCGGAAAATCATTATCATGGCTTTGAATTGGTGCATATGCTTTTATGTATAAGACTTGACATTTCACTTGTAATACTTGCCCTAACCCCTTTCGTTTGGGGAAAATTACTTTTGTGTTTTTCAGGTCCTAAGGATCCATACGAGCGAGCACCGGGACGATACGATGAGGATGGCGAGGCGTGATACTGTGGCTAGTTGTGTTCCATTTTGTTTGGTCGTTGTTCTCTTCGATCCATTTTATCCTTGTAATAATAAATGGTACTCGAGTACTTTAGGAAAGCCCTTTTCCATTGTCGTACAACTCCTTGTATTTCTTTATGGTATTGTTTGTTCGTGGTTGAACTTCCTTGTTCGTATCGAATTTATTGATTCCCAAGTGGATTTTGTCAAATTTGGTACGTTGTGAGTAAGATAAGCCTAGTGGGTCCCAGGTCGGGATTCACGGCGCTGTGATATTCTCCGAATATCTCGGGGGTGTTACACATATGACCTACAGGGCAGCTCACTTGCTGGAAAATGGTGAAATTGGTGCCATTGGAAAGGTTTGTGTCTACTTTCCAAGGAAACCAACCATTTGATCACATCCATCATGTTGAGTGACATATGACTATTGTTGCAAAGTAGGACAGGATATGTCCGGTAATTTGCTGAGTCAACTTCGATAGAGGTTTGTGATCTGCTCAGGTCGATCTAGGTTACGTACTGTATGTGAATGAAAAGCTATGGGTGTCTAATTTTCATAAGTTCTTACAGTTTCGTTAATACCTATTGAATCGGGATTCACGGCGCTGTGATATTCTCCGAATATCTCGGGGGTGTTACAGAATTTGGTATCGGAGCTTAGGTTTATGGTGTAATATCCGCAATTTTCGATTTTCGGTAAATTTCTTTTTCGGCCGGAGTCCGTTTTGACGACTCGCTCATGACCGTTTCGTCATTTCGAGAATGATTAATTCTGCACTTTTTGTCATCCGAGTTCGTTTCGGTATCGTTTTGTTGAGTTCTGAGCTTTTTAGCGAATTTTCCGCACTTGAGTGCGATTCTTGCGAATCTCGTCCGAAACTGTTGTTTCGAGTTTCTCGTAAGTTCATTTAATGTTATTATTCATGTTGCGAGCCTTGGTTTGGTGTTTCGATCGCGTATCGTGATTTTCGGACGTTTTGGGCCATTTTTGTAATTTCCCAAAGTTTTGGGTAATTACTTAGTTGTCGAATTCGAGCCTTGGTGGTCGAATCGTGTGTTCTCTTAGTGCTCGGATTCATCTTTGCGAGTACTTCGTAACCGTATCTTGATTCGTACTCGAGTTCGGGTTTCGGTCGTTCGGGCCGTCGGAATTGGTCGGCGAGTCATGGCCGGGCATGCTCGGGCGGGCGATCTGGCGAGTAACGTGCGTTAGTGCTCGGCCGTTACGTGCGTAAGGGCGATTCGTCGTAAGGCCACGCGATGCGTCGTAGCGGCCGGCGATTTTAGGGGCGATGGACTTCGGTTACGTCGTAACCCGCCGGCGATTCGTCGTAACGGCCGGCGATCGGCTATTTAAGGCTGCGGACGTTTTTCACCCATTCTCTCACTCGTTTTCTTCCCTTCCGGTGGAACTTGCTCAATCATGGAGGCATGTTGTTATACAATGAATCCATGAAGTTTTGAGTTCATAACATCAATTGATCATCACGTAACATCCTTCAATCCAAATAATCAAGGCAAGTTTTCTTAAAATCTAGTTTTGGGGATTTTGTTTGATTTGTCCGTTTAATCCGTTTTAACTCAGAATAGTGATGTATTTATGATTGTTAAACATTATTATGTCGAATTCCTTGCTGTTCCTCGGTTGAATCGCCGAGGATTTGTCGTTTTATTGAGTTTCTTATCGACGCTTTGAAGGTGTCCGATAAAATGTCACAAAGAGGATTCGAGCGTTCTACGATTATTATTCCTCGTTCGTTCGTTAATTCATTGATGGTATGATGTTAGGGTCAGATTTCTCGCAAAGAATTCGAGTCGGAACCCTTCCGTTCGTCGTTTTCTTCAAGCTTTTCGATCGTGGGTGTATTCATTGTCTTCGCCGGAGAATCGTAGGTGTTCGAGGTGTCCCGACTGATCCGTGATCGTGGGAGTGTCCGGTATCGATTATCGAGGCAAGTATCTTGCCCATACATTACGTGTTTTGTGGATATTATGGTTGTTAATCGTCGATATGTGCTAAATAAATATTAATAACCATTTTTCAAAAGAATCGGAATATTTACCATCATGCTTTTTGTAAAGGTGACCCATGTGTGTCGGGAATTAATGTTCTTAGTTGAATATGTGAGCTAGTGTCGAGTATAGAATCACCTTACTTTCTTGTGTTGTCATTGCGTATGATTATGTCGTTGGTAAATGTAAAGTGTAATTCTTTTGTCAAATTATGTGCTTGGAGTCACGTGTTTATGGATGAATATGTGAGTTTGTGTGATATTAGTTGTGTCGTTCGGTCTTTGTTGAAATCTTGTGCTTCCTTGTGAATCGCATCATTACTTGGTCGTGAGTATATGTTGGATGAATCGCCATTCTAGTAAGGTACCTCGACTATATATCTTGTGATTGACCTTCGAGGCTTGTGGTTTGCAACCGTGATTTTGGAACGTGTGTGTGTGTTGTTCCTTCCACCGGAGTGTCCGACGGGATGTCCGGGGTCGATACTAAGGGTACGGCCACGGAAGTGGACTTGGGTGCGTGTGTGGATGAACTTCCACCGGAGTGTCGACGGGATGTCCGGGGTCGATACTAAGGGGTACGGCCGCGAAGTGGTTTCCCACCCGGAGTGTCCGACGGGATGTCCGGGGTCGATACTAAGGGTACGGCCGCGGGTTACCGATTGTGGTTTTCATCTTGAGGATGACGTTGATGTTTTCGTTAATTGTGATATTGTCAGGAGTATCACAATGCTTTGTGCTTGGGGTCGAGAGACATTATATATCGAGTCTTGGTGCTTGGCTAGAATGGCATAGGAATAATGTGTTATGTGTAATGTGTCCTTGTAAGTGAATTGAAGTGGATGATCGGGTCGTAGACCTGTGTTTTGTGACCGGAATGGTTGGGTCGTGGACCCGTATTTTGTTAAACGGATTTGTATTTTGGAAAATGAACTTTGGGTGACCACTAAATGGCTTCGAGGAATTAAGAACTTTTCAAATTCGATGTTTTCAAAACTCCCGAGATTTGGAAATATTTTCAAAATGCTTACTTGCTTCGTTTACCTTTCAAGACTTGAACTATTTTTTTAACTAAATATATCTCGGAAGTCTTTCGTTATATTCTTGGAATGTGTTGTGTATGGCTCGTATTTGCACTTTATACTTGCACTAGCAAAACAGTGGAGTTTTGCTAACCCCAGTAATGTCGGGGTGGATATCTGTATTGTGTCCGTGTACATGCGGGTTTTCGGGAGCAAGACACGGGATCGGCACGAGGGATGATGAAAGACGAATGATACTAATCGCACGAAGGCCACTTTGACTTGATTAGTCGGAGTCTATTCTATTGTCTTTTCAGATGTCTTATTTTTAGACGTTGCAAGTATTTTAACCTTGCATGTGTATGAGTCTGGATGAGTTTATGTATTTTGATTTGTAAGTCAGTGACGGAAGACCAAATCTGTCTATTGAGTCGGTGTTTTGATTAATCAGTATGTAATGTAATGTGTTGTGTTGATGTCTAGCTTTGGTGGATCCTCACGGAGAGGGTGCGGCGTGTAATATTCCGGTTTGATGCGGGGTGTTACATTTATGGTATCGAGCTTAGGTTGCGGAAACCTGAAATTTGTCGGGTCCAGTCGTGTATTGTTGGGTCTTGTCTTGTCAGATTGAGTCTGACTAATGTCGTGTCGCGACGCGTCGTTTGGAATGTCGGCCGTGATTAGTATCAGGATGCAGCCATCATCTTCGTGCGATCTGTGGATGTAAGTCTCCCTACGGGTTGTACCACGAGCTATACGAGCTGTGTGATTTTGTGTTATGTAGTTAATATTTGAAGGTGCATCGTGAGTAAGTGACATATATTTGTTGATTCCGTCTTGCGCTAAAATGTAGAATGATATTCTTTGAATGTATCTTTGTATAAATCATTTTTCTTGCAAGAGTATAAACCTTGGAATTTTAAGTTTTGAATCCTTTCGGGAGTCACGTAAAATTTTTAAAAATGCCCTCGAGGGAGGAAAAAGTTGATTTTCGTATGTTGACCACAAGGTGAAAGTTCAAAACTCGAATTATTGATAATTCTTTTCCACTGTGTACTATAAGTTTTCAAAACTCGAGTTTTTAACTCAAATAAGGTCTTCAAAATATACTCAAGACGTGACTCGTTTGTAACTTTTCGGTTTCATGAATGTTGGTCAAAAGATGCGTATTGATGATGCTCGTTGTTGAGCGGTGGTGCGATTTTAAAATTAAAATAGTAACGTGAATGTTGAGTCCATCGGTATGTATGTGTTGAGATAGTCCTCTATATTGAGAAGTAAAATTTTCATTTTTGTAGGATGATTTTCTTTTGATGGTTGCTTGTGAGTTGTTATAATTATGTGAGTCGATGACATTTAGACTTGTATGTTGTTGCTTACTTGTAACCTTCGAGTCTAGTATTACCTCCTATATGTTTGCAATCGTGTTGGTGATTAGAGCAGTTAGCACAGGCTTAGTACGAGCCTAACGCGCGCTAACGTGGCGTGTTTAGCGCGCACGTTTATCTTTGTTGTAACGCGCACTAATCAACACAGGCGAGGCTATGGAACCGCATTATAGCCGTCAGGTCTAACTTTTGCGGCCAATCACCTGTAGTTGTATTCTCTACGTGGTGTCTAGTGATAACAACTGTTGTGCGTGAATGTGTGTTAAGACTTTTCGTATTGCTAGGTAATATTTGATTGTATTTGATGAATTGATAAATTATGTCATTGTGTGTGTTCAAAAATTTCTGGAAACTTCACAAAGTTTTGTGATTCGATTTAATCGGCGGCTCAGTGTATACTTTGAAAATTATTTGGAAATTGGCAAGCCGGCCTTGGATTCTCAAATAAAACCTCGACGGTATTTGAAAGAGTTGTTTTAAAGTACAAGTAGACATATTGTAAAATATTACCGTCGTTGATGTTTGTGAAGTGTAGGGAGAATTTTGAAAATGATTTTTAACGTATTGTTGTATTTTCAAATAATTCGAGTAAATGATTTTCAAAAAATCTTTCACACCATAAAAATATTTTATTTCAAAAACCAATGCGATTTTTATTTTCAAAATATATAGTGAAAGATGAAAAATCTCACTCGATGTAAAATTCAAACTCGGATTTGGAAATGTTAGAGTATGTAAGAATGATTTGATGATCTTGCATGGTTAACTTGTTAGTTGATAACGGTGATGATGATACGTAGGGGCATGATGACTTCAAATGATTTCAAATGAGACGGTTTAAGTATGTTGTTTACAAGTTTTGTGAAACAACCCGAGGTACCAAAAGTATTTTTAAAGTTTATTTTAAATAGCATACAAATCTAAGGATTTTCAAAGATTTCCTTTAAAAGGATACCTCGTGGATTTTCTTTTCGAGTTGTTATTGGTTACCTTATGTGATATGTCGTCTTTGAGTTGGTACTTTAGCTTAATATTTTGCGAAGTTGTGCAATCGTATTGAGTGGGAATCGCTTAGTATGCCGATGGGCGAGAGGACACGGTCGTGACCACGATACTAATGGCCTTGAAGATCGGATGTGGACCAAGAGGGTATAGTCGGAAGGTTGCTATTCCGGCCGCCGTTCTCGTTGTTTAGGTTTCGGAACGAAACCTCTTTTAAAGGTGATATGATGTAATACCCGCATTTTCTTTCTTTCTCTTGTTTCGTCCAACCGTATCGACTGACTGTGTTCGTTGATGCTTGACACAGTGTTGTTTCTCACCTTTGTCATTCGAGCGAGTTACGATATTGTCCCAAATTGACCTATATATCGTTGTGAGCTTACCAAGTTCGGAAAATAAGTCTCGTTTCGATCTTCCAACCCTTGGCGGTGGAATTGTATTTGTTCGATTGGCTCGCGTTTTGATTGATGTACCGTTGGGTTGGTCAATCGTATTGATTTTAAATCCGTTGTGTTTTGTGATTGTTCGGATAATTGACTTGATTGTATTATCCATTTGATGACGCTTGTCACTTGTTAGTTTTGTTATATCCCTAACGGCGACGTTGTGTTGGTCGTCGTGGAGCGTGTTTTCACGCCGTATATTCCTTTGCGTTGCTTGTAACGTTTCGCCGATGGGCGTAAGTTACGCGTTTCCTTGCGTATCTCGTTGAGTTTTCCTGGCGGGATATTGCTTCTCCCAACTTGTTTTAAGTTTGGACGAAACTTCTTTTAAGGAGGGTAGAATGTAATATCCGCAATTTTCGATTTTCGGTAAATTTCTTTTTTAGAGTCCGTTTGGACGACTCGCTCATGACCGCTTCGTCATTTCGAGAATGATTAATTCTGCACTTTTTGTCATCCGAGTTCGTTTGGTATCGTTTTGTTGAGTTGAGCTTTTAGCGAATTTTCCGCTTGAGTGCGATTCTTGCGAATCTCGTCAAAGCTGTTGTTTGAGTTTCTCGTAAGTTCATTTAATGTTATTATTCATGTTGCGAGCCTTGGTTTGGTGTTTCGATCGCGTATCGTGATTTTGGACGTTTTGGGCCATTTTTGTAATTTCCCAAAGTTTTGGGTAATTACTTAGTTGTCGAATTCGAGCCTTCGGGTGGTCGGAATCGTGTGTTCTCTTAGTGCTCGGATTCATCTTTGCGAGTACTTCGTAACCGTATCTTGATTCGTACTCGAGTTCGGGTTTCGAGTCGTTCGGGCCGTCGGAATTGGTCGGCCGAGTCATGGCCGGGCATGCTCGGGCCGGGCGATCTGGCGAGTAACGTCGTTAGTGCTCGGCCGTTACGTGCGTAAGGGCGATTACGTCGTAAGGCCCTGCCCGTAACGTCGTAGGCGGCCGTGATTTTAGAGGCGATGACTTCGGTTCGTCGTAACCCTTGGCGATTCGTCGTAACGGCCGGCAATCGGCTATTTAAGGCTGCGGGCGTTTTTTCACCCATTCTCTCACTCGTTTTCTTCCCTTCCGCGGCTGGAACTTGCTCAATCATGGAGGCATGTTGTTATACAATGAATCCATGAAGTTTTGAGGTTCATAACATCAATTGATCATCACGTAACATCCTTGATCCAATGAATCAAGGCAAGTTTTCTTAAAATCTAGTTTTGGGGATTTTGTTTGATTTGTCCGTTTAATCCGTTTTAACTCAGAATAGTGATGTATTTATGATTGTTAAACATTATTATGTCGAATTCCTTGCTGTTCCTCGGTTGAATCGCCGAGGATTTGTCGTTTTATTGAGTTTCTTATCGACGCTTTGAAGGTGTCCGATAAAATGTCACAAAGAGGATTCGAGCGTTCTACGATTATTATTCCTCGTTCGTTCGTTAATTCATTGATGGTATGATGTTAGGGTCAGATTTCTCGCAAAGAATTCGAGTCGGAACCCTTCCGTTCGTCGTTTTCTTCAAGCTTTTCGATCGTGGGTGTATTCATTGTCTTCACGAGAATCGTAGGTGTTCGAGGTGTCGACTGATCCGTGATCGTGGGAGTGTCGGTATCGATTATCGAGGCAAGTATCTTGCCCATACATTACGTGTTTTGTGGATATTATGGTTGTTAATCGTCGATATGTGCTAAATAAATATTAATAACCATTTTTCAAAAGAATCGGAATATTTACCATCATGCTTTTTGTAAAGGTGACCCATGTGTGTCGGGAATTAATGTTCTTAGTTGAATATGTGAGCTAGTGTCGAGTATAGAATCACCTTACTTTCTTGTGTTGTCATTGCGTATGATTATGTCGTTGGTAAATGTAAAGTGTAATTCTTTTGTCAAATTATGTGCTTGGAGTCACGTGTTTATGGATGAATATGTGAGTTTGTGTGATATTAGTTGTGTCGTTCGGTCTTTGTTGAAATCTTGTGCTTCCTTGTGAATCGCATCATTACTTGGTCGTGAGTATATGTTGGATGGGCGCCATTCTAGTAAGGTACCTCGACTATATATACCGTGATTGACCTTCGAGGCTTGTGGTTTGCAAGCGTGATTTTGGAACGTGTGTGTGTGTTGTTCCTTCCACCGGAGTGTCCGACGGGATGTCCGGGGTCGATACTAAAGTACGGCCACGGAAGTGGACTTGGGTGCGTGTGTGGATGAACTTCCACCGAGTGTCGACGGGATGTCTGGGGGTCGATACTAAGGGGTACGGCCGCGGAAGTGGTTTCCCACCCGGAGTGTCCGACGGGATGTCTGGGGGTCGATACTAAGGGGTACGGCCGCGGGTTACCAGTTGTGGTTTTCATCTTGAGGATGACGTTGATGTTTTCGTTAATTGTGATATTGTCCGGAGTATCACAATGCTTTGTGCTTGGGGTCGAGAGACATTATATATCGAGTCTTGGTGCTTGGCTAGAATGGCATAGGAATAATGTGTTATGTGTAATGTGTCCTTGTAAGTGAATTGAAGTGGATGATCGGGTCGTAGACCCTGTGTTTTGTGACCGGAATGGTTGGGTCGTGGACCCCGTATTTTGTTAAACGGATTTGTATTTTGGAAAATGAACTTTGGGGCTGTGACCCTAAATGGCTTTCGAGGAATTAAGAACTTTTCAAATTCTGATGTTTTCAAAACTCCCGAGATTTGGAAATATTTTCAAAATGCTTACTTGCTTCGTTTCTGCTTTCAAGACTTGAACTATTTTTTTTAACTAAATATATCTCGGGAAGTCTTTCGTTATATTCTTGGAATGTGTTGTGTATGGCTCGTATTTGCACTTTATACTTGCACTAGCAAAACAGTGGAGTTTTGCTAACCCCCGAGTAATCGGGGGGTGGATATCTGTATTGTGTCCAGGTACATGCGGGTTTTCGGAGCAAGACACGGGATCGGCACGAGGATGATGAAAGACGAATGATACTAATCGCACGAAGGCCGACTTTGACTTGATTAGTCTGAGTCTATTGTATTGTCTTTTCCATTGTCTCATTATTAAATGCGTTGCAAGTATTTTAACCTTGCATGTGTATGAGTCTGGATGAGTTTATGTATTTTGATTTGTAAGTCAGTGACGGAAGACCAAATCGGTCTATTGATTCGTTATTTTGATTCATCAGTATGTAATGTAATGTGTTGTGTTGATGTCTAGCCTGGTGGATCCTCACGGAGAGGGTCTGCGGCGTGTAATATTCCCGGTTTGATCTGGGGGTGTTACATATGGATACCTAGGCTGTCGGATTGTTGGGTCAAAATGTATTATTCCGAGAACACAGTATCATCGCGCTGCCGTCATCTCGTACGACCGGTACTCGTAAGTTTCCTATCTTATTTACCCCCTTTATTCACTCATTATCATTCGATTATGGGAAATGAGAAGTCCATATTCTAGATGGGATTGCTTCGAGCTATGCTTATGATTTTACTTCCATTTTTCTTTAGAATGCCAACTGGTAGAGGACGTGGATGCGGCCGTGGTCGTGGCCGAGGGCGTGGCGCAGCCGGTGGAGCGGCCATGTCCCTCAGCTCGGTAGGAGGCTCAGCTATGCCTAACTTGTCAGACTCTATTCAACCTAGCACCGGTAGTCATCAGAAGCCATCAGCCAGTCTGGGAACTTCTACAGGGAGCCAACCGGATGTGGGTGTTGCCACCATACTGTAGCAAGTGGCGAACCAAATGGCTCTTTTAACCCAGGCGGTACAGCTTAACCTACCACCTCCTGTTACCGACACTGGGCTGAGAAGTGGTTACAAGATGTTATTCGTATACGCCCTCCCCAATTTATTAGTGCAAATGATCCGATCGGCTGGGAAGATTGGATTAATGAGATGAATAAAGTTTTCATGGCCGTGAATTGTCCAGAGGCACGTAAGGTGCCAGTTGCCCAGTACTTTCTATCGAGGGATGCGGGTAGTTGGTGGAAAGCTGTTGCACCTCAGGATCGTGTGGTTTCATGGGATGAGTTTAAGGAATTGATGGAGGCCGAGTTATGCCCGTGGCCTGTTCAGGAGGCCAGGATTCGAGCCTTTTACGAAGCTAAATCCCAGGATGTCCCTGTATCTCAGGCAATCATTGAATACAACCGTCAACTCAACCATGTGAAAAATCAAGTGAAGGAAGAGAGAGATAGAATCCGTCACTTTGACATGCGAATGAAGCCAAGAGTTCGGCACTATATTTCGGGCTTCGCTTGCACCACATTGAAGGAGTATCAAAATAGGGCATTAGCCTATGATATGTCCTTCACTACTACTGAAACGACAAGTGAGAGTAAGAAGCAGAAGACCACTGGAAAGTTTTCTAGCGGTAGAGGTGGCAACCAACGGGGATCACAGTCGGCAAGCTATACAACCAAAGGGTCTTCCCGTGCATCGGGAGGTAAATGGAATTTCAGAACTGGTGCTAGTGTGTCCAACCGGGTTGTGACATGTTTTAATTGTGGCCAACAGGGCTATTTTAATCGTGATTGTGGTCTACCCCCATTGAAGTGTTTTAATTGCGGCCAGGAAGGCCATAGAGCCATGTACTATACGGAAGAAGAAAATCCACTTGGAACTCAGGCATCAGCCCCTACGCCTGGAGAACCGAGTGTTAATCAGAAGTCATCTACGGGTCAGCCATCCCAGAGTTACAGTCGAGGCAGAGGCCGTGGTCAGTCTGTTAGAGGGGGAGCCCCCAGTGCTGGTTCGGTGCAACCTCGTGTCTATGAGATGAGGAGAGCTGGAGATCCAGAGGCTACTGTGGTGACAGGTATCATTTCTCTTTTGTCTCATCCAGTTAGAGTGCTTTTTGATTCCGGTGCTTCTCATTCGTTCATCTCTTTGGATTGTGTGCGTCGATTGAATATTGAGGGCTTGTCTCCTTTTGAGTCCTTTGTGGTTAAGTTTCCCAGTGGTGATAGAATCGTGGGGGACAAGGAAGTTAGAGATTGTCCAGTGTTAATCGCTGAGAGAGTGTGGTTTTCGAATTTGATAGTCGTAGACATTGTTGATGAAGATCTAATCCTCGGTGACGATTGGCTCGATAGACACGGTGCAGTAATGAATTATCGCACGAAGATCATATCAATGTTAGCCAAAGACGGTACCGAACATCATTTTGCGGGGTACAAGAGGGGATGTCAGAAATTTTTGATTAGTGCCTTGAAGGTGACAAAACTTATTAGAAAGGGATGTGTTGGGTATTGGTGTTATGCCATAAAATTCGAAGATGGGAAAGTTGAACTTCCCTCGATTCCTGTTGTAAGTGATTTTCTGGATGTTTTCCCAGACGAATTATCGGGACTACCACCGGGGCGGGAAGTTGAATTTACAATTGATTTGGACTCGGGAGCAACCCCGATTTCTAAGGCACCGTATCGTATGGCACCTTCAGAAATGCAAGAGTTGAAGAAACAACTGAGAGAATTGCTGGATAAAGGGTATATTAGACCAGTGCCTCGCCATGGGGTGCACCGGTCTTGTTCGTAAGGAAGAAAGATGGTTCACTACATTTGTGTATCGATTATCGGGAACTGAACAAAGTGACCATTAAGAATAAATACCCTTTGCCGCGTATCGATGATTTGTTTGATCAATTGCAGGGAGCCGCGGTGTTCTCGAAAATTGATTTGAGGTTCGGTTACTATCAACTTCGTATTAAGGAATCCGACGTTCCTAAGACCGCTTTCCGTACGAGGTATGGGCACTATGAGTTTGTGGTTATGCCTTTTGGGTTAACCAATGCACCGACGATATTTATGCAATTGATGAATAAAATATTTATTGAGCATCTTGATAATTGTGTAGTCGTTTTTATCGACGATATTCTGGTCTACTCTCGTGATGAAGAGGAACACGCTCAGCATTTGCGATTGGTGTTGGAGATTTTGAGGACTCAGCACCTCTATGCAAAGTTTTCTAAGTGTGAATTCTGGCTGAATGAAGTCATGTTTCTCGGACATGTGATTTCAGCGGAAGGGGTTCGGGTAGATCCCCAGAAAATTGAGGCAGTGTTAGATTGGGCTCCGCCTAGGAACGTGAAGGAAGTTCGTAGCTTTTTGGGTCTGGCCGGATACTACCAGAGGTTCGTCGAGGGGTTCTTCAAACTTGCTCGACCACTTACTCAATTACTCCAGAAGTCCGAAAGGTTCGAATGGAATGAAGAGAGACAACGGAGTTTCGAAGAGCTGAAAAGACGTCTGACTACCGCGCCGGTTTTAGCCCTGTCTCAGGGAATCGGTGGGTATTCGGTTTATTGTGACGCATCAGGACAAGGACTTGGGTGTGTACTCTTACAGCATTATAAAACTATCGCCTATGCTTCACGACAACTTAAACCGTATGAGCTGAATTATCCTACCCGTGATTTGGAGTTAGCTGCTGTAGTGTTTGCTTTGAAAATCTGGCGTCAATATTTGTACGGTTCTTCATGTCGAATTTATACCGACCACAAGAGCCTAAAGTATATTTTTAGCCAGAAAGAGCTGAATATGAGACAACGTCGTTGGTTAGAGCTGATAAAGGATTATGATCTGTAAATCCTTTACCATCCAGGAAAGGCTAACGTTGTAGCTGATGCGTTGAGCCGGAAGTCGATATCTCTTCAGATGCTTGAGGTCCTTACGCCTCAAGTTAAGATTAGACGGGAGTTAATTGAGCAGGGAGTCGAAGTATGGATCCAACAAGTTCAGGGTCAGATGTGTACTCTTGAGACTATTCCGTCCTTGATCGACGACGTCGGGGAAAAACAGGAGAATGACCCAATGCTTGTCCAACTGAAGGCGGACGTGGAAAAAGGGAAAGCCCCTGGTTTTATGATCCACGAAGATGGCATTTTGAAATTTCAAGGTAGGCTTTGTGTTCCGAATGACTCGAAGCTGAGACAGAGAATACTCCGAGAAGCCCACGCTACACCTTACTCGATCCATCCTGGGACGAGTAAGATGTACAAGGATCTTAAAAGGAGTTTTTGGTGGAATAATATGAAGAAAGATGTCACCGAGTTTGTGTCAAGGTGTTTGACATGTCAACAAGTCAAAATTGAGCATCAACGGCCGGCCGGGCTGTTGAAACCTCTCCCTATTCCCAAATGGAAATGAGAGGATATTACCATGGATTTCATCACCGGGATGCCGAGGACTAAGATGGGGATGAATATGATTTGGGTTGTTGTTGACCGATTGACTAAGTCGGCATATTTTCTTGGCATTAAGGACACGTGGGGACCGGAGCGATTGTCCCGGATTTTTATATCGGAGATCGTGAGATTACACGGTACGCCAAAGTCTATTATTTCCGATCGTGATGGTCGTTTCGTGTCGCATTTTTGGAAGGCGGTCCATCAAGCCTTGGGCACCGAGTTGAGGTTGAGTACTTCTTTCCACCCACAGTCTGACGATCAGACTGAGCGGATGATCCAGACATTAGAAGATATGCTGAGGGCGTGTGCCCTGGACTGGAGTACCGATTGGGAAATACACCTACCTTTGATCGAGTTCACTTACAATAATAGCTGGCACGCATCGATCAAGATGGCACCTTTTGAGGCATTGTATGGTAGGCGGTGTAGATCTCCACTTTGTTGGGATGAAGCTTCATATTTAGTCGGGACGGAACCCGATATGTTGATGGAAACCAAAGAGAAGATTTCCATCATCCTAGACCGATTGTTAACCGCTCAGAGTCGACCAAAATCCTACGCTGACAATCGTCGTCGGCCCTTGGACTTTGATGTGGGAGATCATGTCCTACTCAAAGTATTACCGATTAGAGGAGTCTTCAGGTTCGGGAAAAGGGGCAAACTTAGTCCGAGATATATTGGACCATTTGAGATTCTCGACAGAGTTGGGGAACTGGCCTATCGGTTGGCTTTACCTCCAGCCCTTATCCATGTTCACAATGTGTTCCATGTTTCCCAACTGAGGAGGTATGTCCCTGACCCGAGTCATATTATTGATTACGGGGACATCGAGATCGCAGAGGATGTCACATTTGAAGAGAAACCAGTGAAAGTACTAGAGCATCGAGTAAAACAACTCCGGCACAAAACCATACCGTTGGTTAAAGTTCAGTGGTCACGACACGGAGTTGAGGAAGCGACGTGGGAAACCGAAGAGAGCATGCGCACTAGATACCCAGAGTTATTCATTTCTTAAGTTTCGGGACGAAACTTCATTTTAGAGGGGGAGGATGTAATACCCGTACTTTTTGTAAATCTTCTACTCTTGTGCTTTGTAATTTTTACACTCGTGTAAGTGTTTAGTAAGCTTATATTAATCTTGGAACTCTTGTCAATTGGATTTACCCCCCTTTTCTTGTTCGGATCGTCGCTGTTTTCGGATCCTTGATGCGATTATACTACCTTCGTGTAAAGGGTAGCGCACGCTAATTTAGTGAGGGTAGCGCACGCTATCCGTTATAATTAGCGCACGCTACTAATGTATTGGAGGCAGACCGTCCAGTAGCTACTGGACTGAAAAAGGGAATTCCTAGCGTACGCTAGGTGTGACTGGTAGCGTACGCTAGATTTTAGTGGTAGCGCATGCTACATTACTAGAGTAACGTGCGCTAAAGAGAGCAGAGCTGGGGACAGTAGGTTCTGGACTGGGCACTGACTACCAGGTAGCTCACGCTATTAGAAAGAATTAGCGCACGCTATTTGAAGTCTCTAGCGCACGCTATTAGCAGGTGTTAGCGTACGCTAACGAAGTTGGCAGAGGCTACTGGACTGCCTGGTGAGTCCGATAGCGCGCGCTATTTTTCATGACTAGCGCACGCTAGTTCCTATTTAGTATAAATAGGACACTTCCGTTCCTAAATCGTCATTTCTTCCTTCCTTCACCTCCTTGGACGATTTCGGGCGATTCCGGGCGATTTGTGAGGAGTTCTTCTAGCTGAAATTATCTAGCAACATCTTTGAGTTACTAGTTCGGATTTATCAACGTTTAATCCTCTCCACCGCTCCAAATCAAGGTAAACCTCTCACAACCCTAGATTTTCGGGATTTGGGAATTTTCCATCCTATCTCTTCGATCCAGCTTGTTGTTATGTTAGAGTATATCGATTACGAGTTATCTACCTTGGATACATGTTTTCCACGGATTTATTGGTATATTTTCGGAGTTCTTGAGTATTTGGGATACTTGACTTGCGATTCACTATCTAAGAGAATTATTCCCGGAACACATGTATCGGGGTAGTAAATTCGAGTGATTCCAACTTATTTTCATACCGATGGGGTTTTGATAATTGAATTACGAACTTGTATAGGTTCGGAGTTGTCGAATCCTTCAATCTTGGTACCTTGTAGTTCGTGCCCTTTTTTCTCGATTCCAGGCAAGTGATTCTTGTGAAAGTTATGTTCTTAAATATGAAAAGTAATGCATGTGATTGTGAGAGTTGCTTTCGTTCACTCCGAGAGGACCCGACGGGGTCGAGGAGGGTTCCGGTTATGTCGGTTCCATGAACATTTGGGTTAGCCACTCCGAGATGATCCGACGGGGTCGATGAGGGATTCGCGCATTGTCGAGTCCACGGTTAATCAAGAGATATCATCATTTCTAAATATGTTTGGATAATTGTATTTTCCGGAAAATTATTATCATGGCTTTGAATTGGTGCATATGCTTTTATGTATAAGACTTGGCATTTCACTTGTAATACTTGCCCTAACCCCTTTCGTTTCGGGAAAATTACTTTTGTGTTTTTCAGGTCCTAAGGATCCATACGAGCGAGCACCAGGACGATACGATGAGGATGGCGAGGCGTGATACTGTGGCTAGTTGTGTTCCATTTTGTTTGGTCGTTGTTCTCTTCGGTCCATTTTATCCTTGTAATAATAAATGGTACTCGAGTACTTTAGGAAAGCCCTTTTCCATTGTCGTACAACTCCTTGTATTTCTTTATGGTATTGTTTGTCTGTGGTTGAACTTCCTTGTTCGTATCGAATTTATTGATTCCCAAGTGGATTTTGTCAAATTTGGTATGTTGTGAGTAAGATAAGCCTAGTGGGTCCCAGGTCGGGATTCACGGCGCTGTGATATTCTCCGAATATCTCGGGGGTGTTACACATATGACCTACAGGGCAGCTCACTTGCTGGAAAATGGTGAAATTGGTGCCATTGGAAAGATTTGTGTCTACTTTCCAAGGAAACCAACCATTTGATCACATCCATCATGTTGAGTGACATATGACTATTGTTGCAAAGTAGGACAGGATATGTCCGGTAATTTGCTGAGTCAAATTCGATAGAGCTTTGTGATCTGCTCAGGTCGATATAGGTTACGTACTGTATGTGAATGAAAAGCTATGGGTGTCTAATTTTCATAAGTTCTTACAGTTTCGTTAATACCTATTGAATCGAAGAAGTTATGATTGATTTAGTGCATGGAGGTCAAAACTTTAGAAAACTTGATTTTCGGATAAGTCTTTAGTGACTCTGCACTTTGGATGTGTCGCGCTCTTTTTGTCCTTAAACCAAGGGTTGTTTTTCCCACTGGGTTTTCACTTGGTAAGGTTTTTAACGAGGCGGCCTATGAGAACATCCATACAATGATGCGTTGTACTTATGTTCAACTTAGACCAAGAGGTATTTTTCCCACTGGGTTTTTCCTTGGTATAGTTGAGAGGGAAACTTGGCATCTGACTCCTATGATTTGAGGTACTCATCAGGGAGAGTCGTTATGTATACATCAGGGGGAGTATACATGACATGTTATCTTGGTGCGTTGCAATCTTTTCCTCATCAAGCCTTTATTTTTCCCATGGGGTTTTGTTTTGGCTTGGAATAGGTTTTTACGAAGGCAACATCTTCTGCACCATTGTTGTATTAGTGCTCGACACAGGGGGAGTGTTCCGGGAATTATTATTCCCATGATGTGTCTTACCTAATACTGATTGTAGATACATAGATGAAAGGTTCTAGATCCTTCTAGAGGTAGTAGGATCCTATTAGATGTCTTACCTTATCTATGAATCCTATGTAGGGAAGGACTTTCATTGTAATGCCTATATAAAGGCCCTCTATCAGTGTTATGAATACAATTGATTGACTCGTATTTACATTCTTTTACTTTCTCCTGAAACAATTCTTAATTTTCGCATCTAATTTAGACCAAATCCATGTGCAAGTAAAAAGAGTATATTTGGAATTTTTATTTGTTTCTTCATTAAAATTTATAACTTGCTCGTTTATAATTCATTTTATAAAATTAATAGTCTTTTCACATTCTGTAATTTAAGATAGATATTGCATACTCTAAAAGATAAAAAAAATATAAATGCTAAAAAATTGCTAATTTAACATCTTAAGAACATATTTAGCAGCCCCTTCTTATGCAATAACAACGTCCGAAATACTCATTTGATAGCATCTTACTTTATACGGTTAACAAGTATGAAGGCGCCCGCTGCGTTGCAGCGGGAATTTTCGAGAAATTTTTGCAATAATGTTTGGAAAGGGCTCTTCGTTGTGAGATCATGATATGTTTTTTAACGACATGTGTTGTATTTGTTTGCAATAAATATTGTGTCAAGCTATATTTGTAGTTATCATATTTGGTCGGGCACCATTGTATAGCGGCGGGGTTAATTTCAACACTTTTAATATTAAAAGGTTCAATGTTTGTTTTGTAATTTTTTATTTAATTATTTATTTTATTTAATTTATTTAAATTTTTTTTAAATTTTTTTTAATATTGGCTTTTCGCTAGGTGGGGCTAAGTATTTATGCAACCGACGAATTTTCGAGAAATTTTTGCAATAATATTTGGAAAGGGCTCTTCGTTGTGAGATCATGGTATATTTTTAACGACACATGTTGTATTTGTTTGCAATAAATATTGTGTCATGCTATATTTGTAGTTATCATATTTGGTCGGGCACCATTGTATAGCGGCGGGGTTAATTTCAACACTTTTTATGAAATTATACGTACGTCAAAATCATATCAAGATTGAGCTTGTTTTCTTCGTTATCGAAAGACCTTTTTCTCAGTATTTTTTTTATTTAATAAACCCCTAGGTATTTATTATATATTTGGCAAATAAAGTTTGTTATATAAAGAAATCTTAAATATTAAAAGGTTCAATGTTTGTTTTGTAATTTTTTATTTAATTATTTATTTTATTTTATTTATTTAAATTTTTTTGCAATAATGTTTGGAAAGGGCTCTTCGTTGTGAGATCATGGTATGTTTTTTAACGACACGTGTTGTATTTGTTTGCAATAAATATTGTGTCAAGCTATATTTGTAGTTATCATATTTGGTCGGGCACCATTGTATAGCGGCGGGGTTAATTTCAATACTTTTTATGAAATTATACGTACGTCAAAATCATATCAAGATTGAGCTTATTTTCTTCGTTATCGAAAGACCTTTTTCTCAGTATTTTTTTTATTTAATAAACCCCTAGGTATTTATTATATATTTGGCAAATAAAGTTTGTTATATAAAGAAATCTTAAATATTAAAAGGTTCAATGTTTGTTTTGTAATTTTTTATTTAATTATTTATTTTATTTTATTTATTTATTTTTTTTTTAAATTTTTTTAATATTGGCTCTTCGCTAGGTGGGGCTAAGTATTTATGCAACCGATCTTTTTTCCTTTTTTAAATCATATATAATATATCAATTATATAAATATATATATAATAAAAAGTATACATTGAACTTTTAACGTCGGCGCCGCTGACATCATCCACGTAGTAGCTCCGTTCCCATAACTTTATTATTCAACTCCCTAAATAGAGAGAATATAAAAAAAAAAAATTGGAAAATATTATTTTATGGGGCACGAAACCCTATTTCCTCCCCTATAGTATATAGTAGTAATAACACCCAAATTCTTAATAGTAATTTTGTATTTTTTATATACACAATTTAACACCTCCAATATATTCGGGACATCTCACAACTTCTTTACATATATATAATTTTTTATATATAAAAATAATTATTATAATAATAATAAATAAATCCGCCTAATCCGATTAATCCCCGACTAATCCCCGATTAATCCTCTGGGCGCTAGGCGTTAGCAATCCGAACGCCTAGCGCCTAGCGTTTTTTAGAACCTCAATATATATATATATATATATATATATATATATATATATATATATATATATTGACTATGGTGGAAACACCCTTAATGGTGAAATCTAGAACTCAATTGCATTATTAACTAATTTCATTGCATATTCGTTATTATTTGTTGCATCAAGCTGGTCGCTAGTATATGCAACAAATAATGCAATAAAAAAAATACATAAATGCATATAATTCTATTCATCTACAACCGTTAGATCACTAATATCAATGGTCTACAAAAGTTTCTAGATTTTACAAGGTAATTAGTTTTCATATGATCTATTTCCTATATATATATATATATATATATTGTTGGGAATAGTGCCCTAAGACATTCGATGTGCCTAGATTTGTAATTTTCACATTTAAATAAAGTTATTTGATATCATTTATTTCTCTTTGATTATTATAATGTGTGCATGTTTTAATATTATAATAATCGATTAGTTATTCACGAATAATAAGATTATTCAAATGTCCCTGGTACAATCGCATTGAGTAGAGACTCAAGTGATTAATATACTAGTATAAGTTTGATTGATAATCATCGGATGATTATGCGTATGGTACATATCAATCTTATGGGTATTGGTTGGAGAACCAATACTGGACAGACCCGTATTGAGATCACTGCATGGAAATGTCATAAGTGAATCTCAATATAACAGTATGTCAATAAATCATTGAACCTGAGATTATCATAGAGTCCAACATGATAACTGCTATGCCTTGACGTAATCCAACGTCACCTGAAATATGGTGATCATAAATGTTAGCGATCGGGATTAGTGGGAGTCATGTAGAGGGCAATGAATAATCAAGATGGGGATTTGTCCCTCTCTTAAGTGAGATAGATATCTGCTGGGGCCCTCGATAAGTAGGACTGAAGTAAATGCATTGCCATGCTCAAATGAAGAGTCATTTGATTCAATCAGTCTACTTAAGATCGAGAAAGCATTTGAACATAAATAAGTATGACAGACTCCATGACTTAGTTCAAATATGATATCGCGTGACAAAGGGATTTGACACGTTAAAAGGTTTAATGGACTATTAACTTATATTATTTGGCTAATCATAATATCTTGCTAGAGGCCGCTTATGATTTATTATTTAATAAGGTATTAAATAATTGTCAACATAATATAAGCCTTTTGGGTCGCACGTACGATAATTATAGACAAGTAGGAATAAATATCAACTGGGAATAATAAATATAATATTGGATATTATATTTATAAGGAGATTAAATAATAAGTAATATATATATATAATATTGGATATTATATATATATTGTATTATTTAATAAGTTGAGGGGCAACTAAGCAAATACTAGATTCTTGAATCTAGGGATTACTTAGTATAAATAAGAGATCCATGACAAGAAGTTGTTATAAGAACTCAAAGAAAAATCGCCTCCTTCCAAGAAGAAGAAAAAATCGGTCTCTTCCTCTTACAGTAGAAGAACAACGTCGGTCATCTAATCCTCTTCCCTTAGTTGATCTTGATCAATAGTATAATCCTTCTAGTAAGGAATTTGTGTTGTACTATTTATCAATATTATTCGTAAGGATCTAGCAATCCGGGCTTGTAAAATTGTTTGTGTGTGGATCACCAAAAGAGGAAGGAGATATTCATCTGCTTCTAGTCCGGATCTAGAATTGTTCAATCGGATTAAGTTAATTCGATTAACCCTTTAATTAAACAATTAAATTACTGCATGAGATCCTAAATTGGGTTTTCACATTTATTGTTCCGCTGCGTTTTTACTCCGATTATTTTGTATTCGATGCAAAGAAAACCCAACAGTGGTATCGGAGTCAACTTGCATCTAATTAGTTGTTTATATAGAACATCTTTATGTGTAAATTATGTTCTTGATTATGTTTATAAAATATAGATTTTATAAAATAATTTTTCTTGTTTAATATGATTAAATCGGATCGTCAAAATTAATTTTCTGGACTGTTTTTGCGAATTTCTTCTCCAAAACTGTTCTGAAACAGATCTGTTCCGAGACGGTTCGGGTCGGGTCCGGGTCGGGTCGGGTGTGGACCCACGGGCAATTTTAATTGGCAAAAAGTATTACCGAAATTCCAGGGATTCGATCCCTGGTCGATAGGACACCGGAGTGCCGTGTTACCATGTGGTCTGCAGGTTTTGTTTGGAAAGTATCACACCGATTTTTTATAAAAGGGTAAGAAATTATTTTTCAAAATATGGTAAATATTTCCGCAAAAACTGGGATTCGATCCCGAGTCTTTAGGCTTTACTTGCGCACCACTTACCATCTCGGCTCGGTCATGTTTTTGGTAACTTTCATAGTAGTTTCCTTTCTTATAAGCCTGTTTTAAAATTAAAGTAAATTTGGAAATAATAGTTGCAAAAGTGGATTACTAAACACCGCCCTAAATTACTAGCCACCGCCCTTAAAAATTACATTTTTGCCCTTCATTACTATTGAACCTCTCTCTCTTCTTTCTCACAATTTTTCTCTCTCACTACTGTATCTCACTTTTCTCTACCTGCCATTATCACCGCCACACCACCGCCGTGCAGTCGCACCACCACCGCCGTGCCGTCGCATCGCCACACTACTCTCACTTCGGTGAAATTGACGCAGGTGTCTGGAATTTCCGCCTACACCATGGTGCAGGCGTCTGAATTTCCTTTGCACCATGGTGCGAGCGTCTACAATAGACGCACATTTACTGCAGATCGGTGGAAATTCCAGGGCCGTACCCTGGTATAGGCGTCTATTGTAGACGCCTGTACCATGGTGCAGGCGTCTAGAGTTTCCGCCTGCACCATGGTACAAGCAGAAATTCTAGACGCCTGCACCATGGTGCAGGCGGAAATTCCAGACGTCTGCGTCAATTTCACCGAAGTGAGAGTAGTGTGGCGGTGCGACGGCACGGTGGCGGTGGTGCGGCGACACGACAGCGGCGGTGCGGCGATGGCGGGTAGAGAGAAGTGAGAGATAGTAGTGAGAGAGAAAAGTAGTGAGAGAGAAGAGAGAGAGGTTCAATAGTAATGAAGGGCAAAAATATAATTTTTAAGGGCGGTGACTAGTAATTTAGGGCGGTATTTAGTAATACCCTTGGAAAATGTTGCAACTGCAACTTCCGGGTTTCGAACCCGGACGGACCCGTGCCCAGAGCGTGCAGACACCCATCTCGTCCATAGTCCAGATTTGTTCATTTTTGACACAGTTTTAATTTATTGTCTGATTGTCAGACAGATTGAATATTTAGTATATTACATGCTTTATTAATTATTTGATAATTATTTATGGTATGTGTATGGTGTATGGCATGATCATAAATTGACCAATGTGATTAGATAATTTAATTTCTTATGGGTTGGTTTTACGGCCTGCATGTCGTTTAATTATAATTGGTTTTACGGCCTGCGAGTCGTCTATTTAAATTGTTTATTATTTTACGGCCTGCGTGTCGTTTGCACTTCTTGTAATTTAATTTACTAGTGTAGTATTAAATTTCGTTAATGTAATGAAGACAAGAAGGACGAGAAAGACGGACTGGAGGAGAAAATTGATCGCGTATGACGTTCCAAGGAGTTGGAAAGATCAATGAAGACCATATTTAACCCTTTAGATTGACCTTTGTGATATTCATGTTGGCTCATGAAAATCACGTTAGGATTATGGTCATGCTATACATGGTCCTATATGCTTTCATTGTCATGTGATCGATGCATGTTTAAATTTATACATGTATGTGATGCTATGTATGTTTAGATATATGTTAACAAACATAGACATTAACATAGGATAAAAATCCCTCGTTAAAATTTTAAAATGCCGTTCATTTGAAAAACACCTATCAAGACTTCGATCATCATGAGTGGGTCATGCCAAAGCTGGGCACTCGGATTATCTTAGTAAGGTAGGATAGGTAATGGTGATACCTATACGTTTAATGAATTTGAAACTCAAAATAGTTTTGAACCTTAAGGCATAAGATGGGATTATAACATGCTTGGGCATACGATGCCAAATCCCATGATATAGTCTAAGAGTTACATATGATGTAATCGATAAAGAGTTATCCACCTAAAGTAGCTCAATTCTAGGCGTCATGCCAAAGCTGAGTTTAGGATTGTGCGAAATGGGATCTTAGCCCACTAAAATTACAAATGTTGTAAATTGAGGGTACTTTGTTTTAGTGGGAGTATTTTTCGAGAAATAAAATAATGTGACTAAATATTTTGCATATTGAATTTTGTAGAATGGCATCAAAAAACACATCCACCATTTCACTACGATCTGTCCTTGAGAAGGACAAGCTCAAAGAAAACGGCAGCAACTATCTAGATTGGATCCGGAGCCTGAGAATAGTTCGCAAGCAAGAAAGAAAGTTGTATGTTCTTGAGGAAGAAATTCCCGATGAGCCAGCTGACAATGCAAACAAAGCAACAAAAGACAAATGGAAGAAAAATTGTGATGATTCCATTGATGTCAGTTGTCTTATGTTGGCCACCATTTGTCCAGAACTTCAGAAGAATCTGGAGGAAATGGAAGCTTATGAGCTAAATGCTCACCTCAAGGAAACTTTCTCGAAGCATGCTAGGCAAGAGAGGTATGAGACCTTTCAAGCCTTGTATGCTTGCAAGATGGTTGAGGGGACACCTGTCAGCGCTCACGTGCTCAAGATGAAAGGATATATTGATCATCTTGAAAGGCTTGGTTTTCCACTTTCTAAGGAGCACTCTACGGATGTGATCCTAAACTCATTGCCCGAAAGTTTTGGCCAGTTCATTATGAACTATAATATGAATGAGATGGAAAAGTCCATTTCTGAGCTTCATGGGATGCTTAAAACGGCTAAGCAGAATATTAAGAATAAACCAAGCCATGTGTTGATGGTCAGCAAAAGGAAATCCTTTAAGAACAAAGGCAAGGGCAAGGGTAAGGGTAAGGCAAAAGTTGCCAAATCTAAGACCCTACTAGGCCGGGTTTCAAGGCTAAAGCTCCCAAAGATGGAAATTTCCATCATTGCAATAAACCAGGACACTGGAAAAGAAATTGCAAGATTTACTTGGAAGAGCTAAAGCGTACCAAGGGTAGTGAGACTGCCACAGGTATATTTGTTATAGAAGTTAACTTATCTACCTCTAACTCCTGGGTATTAGATACTGGATGTGGATCTCACATTTGTACAAATGTGCAGGGGTTGAGAAGCAGTAGAGAACTGAAGAAAGGGGAAGTGGATCTAAGAGTCGGCAATGGAGCAAGAATTGCTGCACTAGCCGTAGAACTTATGATCTAGTTTTACCCAATAGGCTTTTGTTAGTTTTGAACAATTGCTATTATGTTCCTCCTATGAATAGGAATATTATTTCAATTTCTACATGATTGTGAAGGTTACAATTTTCTTAGGGGTGTGCATTCGGATCAATCCGATCCGATCCGATCCGAATTCGGATTAATCCGAAATTTCGGATCACCTTTTGCTCAATCCGAAATCCGAACCGATCGTTCGGATCGGATTTGGATCAATCCGAATCTGGATCGGATCGGATCGAATTTAATCCGAAAAATCCAAAAATTTTAAAAACTAATAAAATCATAATCCAAAAATAATAAAAATTTCGTTTATATATATATATATATATATATATTTAGGATGGATCGGATTAATCCGAAAATCCGCAGTTAATCCAATCCGATCCGAAGTTTTTTCTGGTAAAAATAATAAAAAATTTCCTTTTTTATATATTTCGGATCAATCGGATTAATCCGAAAATCCGCGGATTTAATCCGATCCGATCCGAAATTTTTGGATCAGTAAAATTCTAATCCGAAATCCGATCCGAAGATATCGGATCGGACTGGTTCGGATCGCATTTTTGGATTTTCGGTTCGGTTTTTCGGATTCGATTTTTCTGCACACCCCTAAGTTTTCTTATTAAGAATAAGATCATTCGTATTTTCTTTGATGACTTGCTTTATGGTACTGCAAAGTTATATACTGGCCTTTACAATATTGATCTAGATGAGTCCGACACTTTGGAAGTCCATAACATTGCATCCAAGAAACCTAAGCTCAATGATTCTAATCCGACTTACTTATGGCATTGTCGACTTGGTCACATAAACGAGAAACACATTTCTAAACTCCATAATGATGGACTTTTAGACTCTTTTGACTATGAATTATATGAGACATGCGAATCTTGTTTATTGAGCAAGATGACGAAGAATCCTTTCACCGGTCATGAAGAAAGGGCTAGTGATCTGTTAGGCCTAATACATACTGATGTATGCGGACCTCTTAACACTCATGCCAGAGGCGGATACCAATACTTCATTACATTCACCGATGATTTTAGCCGATATTGATATGTTTATCTTATGAAGTATAAACATGAATCTTTTGAAATGTTCAAAATATTCCAGAATGAAGTACAGAATCAACTTGGCAAGACAATTAAAGCCCTTCGATTGGATCAAGGTGGCGAATACATGAGACAAGAGTTCGATGATCATCTTAGGAGTTGTGGAACTGTTTCACAACTTACTCCTCCCGAAACACCTCAGCATAACAGAGTGTTCGAGAGGAGGAATCGAACTTTATTAGATATAGTTCGATCCATGATGATTTGAACAGAGCTTCCATTATCATTTTGGCCTTAGAAACAACAACATTCACCCTTAACCGTGTTCCATCTAAAGCAGTTGAAAAGAGACCATTTGAGAAATGGACTGGTAAGAGACCAAACTTGTCTTTTCTAAAGATCTGGGGTTGCGAAGCATTCGTAAGGCGCCAAGTGTTTGACAAACTGGCAGCCAGGTCTGAAAGATGTTTATTTGTGGGGTATCCTAAGGAAACTAAAGGATATTACTTTTATAAGCCTGCAGAGAACAAAGTGTTTGTTGCTCGAAATGCTGTATTCTTAGAAAGGGAATTTATTTCCAAAAGAGACAGTGGGAGAAGAGTAATTCTCGAGGAAACTCGAGAACAATAAGACATCGCTTCACCGATGGAAACCGAACAAGCTCAACAATCAGTTGAAGAGCCCGTTCAAAGTACACAAGTCCCACGCAGATCTGATAGGATGCGACATGAACCTGAGAGATATGATTATCTCGTAACAGAGGATGATGATGCATCGCTCATAGATGATGATCCTAGTACCTATACAGAAGCTGCTTCAGGACCAAAGTCCGAGGAATGGCTAGAAGCCATGAAGTCTGAGATGAAATCCATGTATGACAGTCAAGTTTGGAACTTGATAGATCCACCTGAGGGTGTTAAAACCATTGAGTGCAAATGGGTCTATAAAAAGAAGAAAGACATGGATGATAATCTGCAAGCCTATAAACCTAGAGTGGTAAAAGGTTATAGACAGATTTATGGTGTTGACTATGATGAGACCTTTTCGCCAGTAGTCATGCTTAAATCAATTAGAATTTTATTTGCCATTGCCGCATACTATGATTATGAAATATGGCAAATGGATGTCAAAACAGCATTCCTTAATGGAAACTTACCCGAGGATGTGTACATGACACAACCTGAAGGTTTTGTTCATCCAGAAAATTCTAAAAAGGTTTGCAAGCTTCAAAGATCCATTTATGGGTTGAAGCAGGCTTCTCGGAGCTGGAATCTTCATTTTGATGAAACTGTCAAAGAGTTTGGGTTCATTCAAAATGAATATGAACCTTGTGTGTACAAGAAGGTTAGTGAGAGAATAGTTGTTTTCTTAGTCTTATATGTAGATGACATATTACTCATTGGAAATGACATTCCCACCTTGCAGACAGTCAAGACTTGGTTGGGAATTTGTTTCCAATGGAAGACTTAGGAGAAGCTGCTTACATTCTTGGGATAAAGATCTATAGAGATAGATCAAAGAGATTGATTGGTCTGAGTCAAAGTACATACATTAATAAAATATTGAAGAGGTTCAATATGAAAGACTCCAAGAGAGGACTCTTGCCAATGTCACATGGCATTCATCTGAGTGAGACTCAGAGTCCTAAGACTCCTGATGAGCGAGCCCACATGAGAAAGATACCATACGCTTCGGCTATTGGATCGATCATGTATGCCATGATTTGTACTCGACCAGATGTATCGTTTGCCCTTAGTATGACAAGTCGATACCAATCGAATCCAGGTGAAAGTCACTGAAAAGCAGTGAAAACCATCCTAAAGTACTTGAGAAGAACTAAGTATGATTTCCTAGTTTATGGAGGGGTGGGAAATGAGCTGGCTGTAAGAGGTTACACCGATGCAAGTTTCGAAACCGACAAAGACAATGTCAAATTGCAAACTGGTTATGTGTTTGTATTGAATGGAGGTGCTGTGAGTTGGAAGAGTTCCAAGCAAAGCACGGTTGCTGATTCTGTTACAGAAGCTGAGTACCTGGCAGCATCGGATGCAGCTAAGGAAGTCGTATGGATCAAGAAGTTCGTTACCGAATTAGGAGTGGTGCCGACCATCCCCATAAGCCTTTTTTGTGACAATAATGGTGCTATTGCACAAGCTAAAGAGCCTAGGTCCCATCATAATTCCAAACATATACTCAGAAAATATCACCTAGTCGGAGAGATCATCAGACGAGGAGATATTACAATATGCAAAGTAGCAACAGAAGAGAATGTTGCAGATCCACTTACCAAGCCTCTCTCACAAGGAAAGCATGTTGAGCATGCTAGAGCGATAGGACTAAAAGTCACGAATGAATGGTCCTAGTGCAAGTGGGAGATTGTTGGGAATAGTGCCCTAGGACATTCGATGTGCCTAGATTTGTAATTTTCACATTTAAATAAAGTTATTTGATATCATTTATTTCTCTTTGATTATTATAATGTGTGCATGTTTTAATATTATAATAATCGAATAAGAGTTATTCACGAATAATAAGATTATTCAAATGTCCCTGGTACAATTGCATTGAGTAGAGACTCAAGTAATTAATATACTAGTATAAGTTTGATTGATAATCATCGGATGATTATGCGTATGGTACGGATCAATCTTATGGGTATTGGTTGGAGAACCAATACTGGACAAACCCGTATTGAGATCACTGCATGGAAATGTCATAAGTGAATCTCAATATAACAGTATGTCAATAAATCCTTGAACCTGAGATTATCATAGAGTCCAACATGATAACTGCTATGCCTTGACGTAATCCAACGTCATCTGAAACATGGTGATCATAAAGGTTAGCGATCGGGATTAGTGG
The DNA here is from genome assembly GCA_033398695.1 of Orobanche coerulescens. NCBI lineage: Eukaryota > Viridiplantae > Streptophyta > Magnoliopsida > Lamiales > Orobanchaceae > Orobanche > Orobanche coerulescens. The sequence goes on from CM065809.1 coordinate 170,354,190, forward strand.
GAGTCATGTAGAGGGCAATGAATAATCAAGATGAAGATTTGTCCCTCTCTTAAGTGAGAGAGATATCTGCTGGGCCCCTCGATAAGTAGGACTGAAGGAAATGCATGGTCATGCTCAAATGAAGAGTCATTTGATTCAATCAGTCTACTTAAGATCGAGAAAGCATTTGAATATAAATAAGTATGACAGACTCCATGACTTAGTTCAAATATGATATCGCGTGACAAAGGGATTTGACACGTTAAAAGGTTTAATGGACTATTAACTTATATTATTTGGGTAATCATAATGTCTTGCTAGAGGCCGCTTATGATTTATTATTTAATAAGGTATTAAATAATTGCCAACATAATATAAGCCTTTTGGGTCGCACGTACGACAATTATAGACAAGTAGGAATAAATATCAACTAGGAATAATAAATATAATATTGGATATTATATTTATAAGGAGATTAAATAAGAAGTAATATATATAATATTGGATATTATATATATTGTATTATTTAGTAAGTTGAGGGGCAACTAAGCAAATACTAGATTTCTGAATCTAGGGATTACTTAGTATAAATAAGAGATCCATGACAAGGAGTTATTATAAGAACTCAAAGCAAAATCGCCCCCTTCCAAGAAGAAAAAAAAATCGGCCTCTTCCTCTTACAGTAGAAGAACGACGTCGGTCGTCTAATCCTCTTCCCTTAGTTGATCTTGATCAATAGTACAATCCTTCTAGTAAGGAATTTGTTTGTACTATTTATCAATATTATTCGTAAGGATCTAGCAATCCGGCTTGTAAAATTGTTCGTGTGTGGATCACCAAAAGAGGAAGGAGATATTCATCTGCTTCTAGTCTGGATCTAGAATTGTTCAATGAGATTAAGGTAATTCGATTAACCCTTTAATTAAACAATTAAATTACTGCATGAGATCCTAAATTGGGTTTTCACATTTATTGTTCCGCTGCGTTTTTACTCCGATTATTTTGTATTCGATGCAAAGAAAACCCAACATATATATATATATATATATATATATATATATATATATATATATATATATATATATATGCAGTACCAATATTAGATGCAGTACTTTACAGTACTAATTTATGCATGAGTTTTGTACTAATTATGCATGAAATATATGCATTTCGTGCATCAAAATTTCAATGCATTAAAATATGCAATATATGCATCAAAATATTGATGCATTAAAATATTAGATTATATGCATCAAATTTTTATGAGAATTAATGCATTGAAATTTTGATGCACGAAAAGCATATATTTCATGCATAATTAGTATAAAACTCATGCATAAATTAGTACTGTAAAGTACTGCATAGAACGTGCCCCTATATATATATATGTGTGTGTGTGTGTGTGTGTGTGTTTTATGTGTAGTTCTGGTAAGAATCACCCAGGGTGTGAGAACTAAGAACACAACATGGTTAATAAATAGATAAATAAGAATGGTGTAGATTGTGTGAGACCCCGTGTTTTTAAACTAGTATGGCTTATGACATTGTAATCGTTCTGTGATTCTATCATTTCGAAGAGTAAATAAAATTGTTGTTTCCGTCACTAAACTTATTACATAACGTCATCAACAATGAAGTATGTAATGAGAAGTTACCCTTGACAATAACATTCCAATATTTACGTGATAAGCCTAAGAATTAGGTAACCTACAGGTAACTGCGTCGAACATCAGCATTTCAAAACCGTATGACGTTTGAGATTTGCGCGAACATTTCACACTCGTCAATGTGCAAACTAACCATGGATAGCGGTAGTTAAGTGCCATGATTGGCGACTGTTAGGGTGCATAAGTTGGTACCGACCATTCATAACCGACCTAAGCTTCGAAACAAAGGTTCTGACGACCCACCACCATGCTAGTGTCCGCTAATGACCATGATTAGCGGCCACAAAGGGCCAAATGACTTTGGAGGGAGCACCGCATCCTTAGCATCCGCTAAGGAGGTCTCATAGAGGCCGCAACAACCGTTGACATATGGTGCTCCTAAAGTTTAAATGGGGATGCTCTAGGGCTCAACCTCATTTCCCTTCGACCAACTTCACTTCCCAACATATATATATAAGTGCTTAACTCTATTTGTATGGTATTAGCACATATCCATATCCAAGGATCGAAGTAGTAAGTTCATCGCGATCGATTTTAGGAGTTTCTACAGATTGAAAGTAAGTATAACCCTAAACCCTAATCTTGTTCTTCTAGATCTAGAAGTATCGATAGATTAGAAGTTAAAAGGGATTGTATGAGAAGTATCCTAGGGTTGTTCTTATCGATTATAGAGGGGCAGAAATCAAATCTTTTGTATAAATCGCCCTATTCATAAATGACCGTTAGATATTCGATAAAATACCCGAACGAGTATTGATTAGGAATTTTGATATCGTGTTGGTTCGAATAACCAACCCTAACATTGGTCAAATCATATTTCTCGTACTAGGTCTGAACCCACAGGATTTCGAATCATAATCGCAAATTGATTAAAGCTTCCTGAATCTAAAGTTACCAGGCAAGTACCATGATCGTGCTTCACGTATTATCTTGCATTTTATGTTATACTATGATGTTTTTGAAAAGAAATGACATTGATTTGACAAACTTTTTGAAAAGTGATTTTTTTGTAAAATGGATGTGGTCATTCAAACTATGTGGGCCACGTAAAACCGGGGAGTGCACTTGACGAGGGCTCTGGGATAACTTATGCTGAGTCAGCGTATCACTCGGTGGGTTATCCAAATGGGGATTGCCCTAACGAGGGCTCCGAGATATGAAGTTGAATAATACTGGTATAACCCTGTGGTTTTTATTATTGATGTTATACGTATTGTTCCGGAATAATGACGTGATATGAACGGACCACTGCTATGTTCTATATGTTCTGCATGTTATACATATTCATGTTATCAATGTACTTGCATCTGTTGTTTGCTGACCCCTTCGGGGGTGGATATATTATCGTGTATTCAGGTACAAGATTCCACGGCGAGCAGGCACAGGGAGGGTGTAACACCCCCAATCCACTCAGGGATATTACACGCCGTAGACCCTCTCCTCGAGGATCTACCAGGCTGGTAACAACATTTAACATCTTGACAATGCCTTCAAGGCTAATATGACTCAGTAGACCGATTTGGTCTTTCCACAATTACATACAACTCAAATACAACTCATGCCCACGCAGGGGACAAAATACAACCACACCCGTACAACGGGAACAATATAGCAGCGGAAAATAAAGTACAACTGAACCAACACACGATGTACGGTTCCTCATGTGATTAGTATCGATCATCTTTCATCATCCTTCGTGCCGACCCTGTGTTATGCTCCAAAACCTGAATGCAAAAACAGACATCCACCCCCCGAATACTCGGGGTTAGCAAAACTCCACTGCTTTGCTAGTGCAAGAACAAAGTGCAAATACGAGCCATACAATTCACATTCCACGAATAACAATAACCGAGGATCCTCAAAGATCCAAACGAAACGAAAAGTACTTCCCGAGGCAAGGGTTTTGAGAAAACATTTCAAAATCGAAACATCATAAATCAATGGAAGTAATTTATAAAACGGTTTAGAATGCCATCGAGAGTTTTAATAGAAAACAATTTAGGATTATCAAATCCTACTTTTCAAAATCCAAAGATAAAAGGGGGTCACCGCCCAAAGGTTTACTTCAAAAATGATATTTACCAAACCGTTGGGATTTTAGCCCCAAATCCGTAAAATGACTTTTACAAAAACGTTGGGATTTTAGCCCCAAATCCGTCAACTCACAGTACACAAGAACGACCACAAGGTTCGTCTTCCAACCTCAAAATCCACAAATAAAGGATTTAAAATAACCAACAAAATACTCTAGTGCCATCCTAGCCAAGTAAGCCAAACGAACAACTTACCTCTTACACACTTAGTCAATGCATGCAATCATGAAAACCGTTCAAAAGCACTCATTTCCGGAAATGCCAATATCAAATCACATTTGTAAAAATGCACCACAATTAACCGCGGACCCACAGCTTCGTGGATCCCTGCCGAGACCCCGTCGGATCTAACCCACAGTGGTTAAAAGCAAGCTCGCGGTCCCACAGCTTCGTGGAGCCCTACCGAGACCCCGTCGGATCTAACCCGTAGTGAGCATACACACACACACACACGTTACTCATACAATACTAACATGCTAAGAATGTAAGTTCATTAAGAATACTTACTAGAGATGGCCATTTATCCGACAACATTATCAACTCCCCAAAACATAATAACAGGATTAAACCCGGAATACACAATTCCATAACTTTAAAAATAGGGATATCATCAAAGCCTTCAACGTTCAAAATAATCAAATCATAATCAATTTCCAAAACACAACGTTCACAAAACACACACGCGTTTTGAAAGAGAGCCTTTAACGAGGCCAAACCGAAATCCTTTGAAAATTCATTTCAAATAACCAAACAAACACATCAAGGCGACCACCGATCATCATATCCATAAAACGAGAAAAGTATGGGCAAGGTACTTGCCTCGAATAACCACATCGCGGAGAATCGACCGAAGTAGGTTGGCACGAACCGACTACGAACTCGCCGACTCCACCGAATGAAAATCCACAACAACGAACTACGAACGAAAACAATAACAACGAAAATGAATTCCAAAGTACGACCCAAAGCCGCTGAATTCAAAGAACAAATGACGAAAGTTCACGGATTTCCCCCAAAACGACCAAGAACACGATTCATTCCGTCAAACCACGAAAACGGAATTCCAAGTTGAAATATGGATATACAATCCATAGAATATGTTTAACAACATCATTTAACCATAATCGATCCATCGAAAATGGATGAAAAACGAGATCGGGGACAAATCCCCCAAAAAGTCGATTCGAAGGAAATCAAGAAATATACTTCGATTCGACGAAGAACAATGGATTAAATGATGTTAAACACAAGAATACTACCAAGATTAATCATACCCATCATGAATTAATCAACAACACGGAACAAATCGGACGAAAATGCAAAAATCCCCAAATTCACGAAATTAGGGTTCTAAGGAAGATTACCTTGATTCGCTGGATCAAAGGTTGATAACGGACGATCGATTGATGTTATGAACTCAAGGACTTCATGGATTTGTTGTTAAACAACATGGCTTCGTCACCCATGAATCCCCACTCGCGGACGGAGAAGGAAGGAAGTGAAAAACGAAGTGAAATGTGACTGCCACCACATTTATATCGGGCCGATTAGCGTCGCTAGCCTTCCCGGACTAGCGTGCGCTTATCGGCGGTATCGGCCGAGTACCCTCGGCCAGCCCACACGACCGGCACCACCGACCAAATTGCCGATCATGACTCGTCTCCCGACTCGCTTAGCGTGCGCTACGGCCGGAAGCTGCTGCGGCCTTGGCTGTCCAGAGCCACGGATCGAATCCGCCGGCAGTAACGACGCTAGCCGGCCGGCAAGGCGCTACGCTGCCGACTAGCGCGCGCTACGCTCGGCTTAGCGTGCGCTACTCGCCGATCTCGACCGAGTCGAACCTCGAAACCCCATCGCCTGTGCCCGATGGCGTGCGTTAAGGCAGCCGTAGCGTGCGCTACACTGCCGGTTAGCGCGCAGCCTTCCGGCCAGTGGCGTGCGCTTACGCCGGATCTGCCGCACCTGGTCCGGCGGTGCCTGCATCGTCCGGCCATCCGCCACCGTCCGGCCATCCGCAACCGTCGTGGCTCGACGACCCGATTTCCGAAACGCACGAACGAACGAACACGAAAAGTTCACTTGACGACATAAACGACTCGAAATGAAAACGTAATACCATATTTAGTCATACGTGACCAAGAAACGGTCGAGACAACCATTACAGATACGTATACCCGTAACTTTCAAGAAATTACAAAATGGCCCAAACGCCTAAATCACGATACGTGATCGAATAACCAAACCGAAGTTCACAACACGTCTAACAAAGTTAAACGGACTTATCGAAACTCGAAATGTTTGAACGAGATTCGCAAGAATTGAACTCAAGCGCGGAAAAGTCGCTAAAAAGCACGGAACTCAACAAAACGACACCGAAACGAACTCGGATGTCAAAAAGTGTAGAATTAATCATTCTCAGAATGACGAAACGGTCATGAGCGAGTCGTCAAAACGGACTCCGACCGAAAAAAGGAATTTGCCGAAAATCGAAAATTGCGGATATTACAGAGGGCACGAGGATGGAGAGCCCCGGTGATATACTCTTGATAAGTATTGTTAAAATAGTTTTGTTATCGCGTAGCCCTTCAATATTATATTGTGTTGTTTACCGACCTTGTTGGTCGATATGTACCATCAGGTTTTGTCATACGACCTGGTTGGTCGAGGTATTAGTTTGTTTGCAGTTTTCCGCCTTGTGAATTCCCGAAATAGATTCGCGACGCTGTAGCAGTTTTGGATTGAGACGGGATTATTACATAATGTGCCACATCATTAATGTGCATGCATGTGTTACTATGCTATAAGGGTATTTATGTAATTTTATATCAAATTGTCTTTTCTTAAAAATACAACTTACTCGTTTGTTATCCTTTTTAAAAAAAATACCAAATTAGTCGTATTTTCATGATCTACGATTTAAGATGCAGATTGCATACTAAAAATATATTTATGCATTGCAAGCATTCTGGCCAGGGCCATCTATGGGTCTGTGTTGTTGCACAAGGCCCCACAAAATTTAAAATAATAGGGCCTTTTTTATTATTTAGTGTTGGGAATGGGTGCCCATTTATTTATGGCCAATTTATTTAGAGCACAAGTAATAGATAGACTACAAGTCTAATGGTTAGTAATAGTGATAGACTAACCCTACCTGCCCCTTTCCTTCGCCCGTCATTCGTAGTTTCCAAATCACAGAAATCTCCAATCTCCAATCCTAATTTCACCAAGTTTTTCTTGAATCTTGTATATTGAGGGAGGGTCCTCAAAGATATATTTTCATTGTGAATAGTCCCAAAGATAAAATTTCTAGATGATTTATAACTAATTTGTTTACTAGAGTTTCAGTAAATGGAGAAAAGTGCGATAGAGATTGGCTTGTTTACTCGAAAGATCTTGATAAAATATTTTGTTTTTACTTTAAGGTTTTCGAAATAGGGATCGGTAGATGACAGTTAACAAATGAGGGTTTTAGTGATTGGATACATATTGGAGAAAGACTTAAAGAGCATGAGATATGCATAGAACATTTAAAGAGTATGATCACTTGATGTGAGTTACCTCAAATGCTAAAATGGAATAAAACTATTGATAAAAATTTTGGAAGACTAATTGATAAAGAGAAAGAGTATTGGAAAATGCTTTAAAAAGACATATTGCTATAGTGAAATTCCTTACTAAACATAATTTGCCTTTCGAGGTTCTAATGGAAGATTGTATCAAAATAGCAAAGAAGGATTGCGGTAAAAGAACTGCTATCTTCTTTTGAAGGATATAGAGGAATTGATTTTCATAATGCCTTGAATACTGCTAAATAAATTGCTATTGAATCGGATATTAATTCAGTATTTCCATAAATGTGAATAATTCGAAGAAAAATACAGTTCGATGAGAATCTAAATACCCCAGCAGTTGAGTTATCCAGAGAGGAGTCTTTTCGAGTTAATTCTTTACCTTGTTGATAAAACCATAGTTTCTCTTAATAAGAGATTTGAACAATATCAAGAGTATGAAAGTATTTTTGGTTTTTCGATTCCTTCTTACAAGTTGCAATTATTGGATGATGCATATTTGAAGTCTTGTTTGTTGGGATTCGGTAATAAAATTAAAGTGCACAGCGGAAAAATAAACAGATCAAACTGGATAAATCTGAACCCCTAAGAGGATCGATCAAGTATCGTATATACGAATATAACAATAATTTGACGAACATAAAATTATAAAAATTATGCCCTCGTAGTCCTTAATTTTCTTGTTGACGATCACGAACACGAATTCGATCCATTCGAACTTGATAAATAATCTAATACCGGAAATGTCGAGTGTCTGTACATCACCATGCGGCGAATATTGACCAAAAAATTCGGTATCCAATTCGTTCTCTAAGAACATGGCTATCGATATAATAATTTTTCTCTCTTTATATTCTTTCTTATTCTTCTCTCTAAGATGATGAATATATCAAGAAAAAAATTTCCCTCTACTCCCTTGAATGATACGACCAAGTGTATGTGTGGTGGATGTGTTTGATTTCCAAAATCACATCTTATCTTATAAGATGCCACAAGATCATGCCATCTCCTTTTGCAAGTGTGGGGCTTGAGAACATGGGCAGGAAAGCCACACCACATGAAGACAAGAACTGAAGCTTCATGGTATGGGGCAAGGGTAGGTGAGATAACGAGTCGTGCCCCTCGGTCGGTGTACCAGACGGTCATGTGTCTAATCCGTTAAGTATACTTCATTCAAATGTATTTACACTTAATAATTAATCAATCGAATTGATTAATTATATCAAGTACAATATTATAATTATATATTTCCAAGAAATAATTAACTTATGAATTAAATTAATCACCAATAATTAATTTCAATTCACAGAACCACATTAATTTATCCAATAAATTAAGTTAGATATCCATTATCCAATACTAATCAAGAGATAATAAATTCACAGTTATCCATCAAATATACTTGTGCGCGACTCTATAGGTCCGTCTCAGTCGGTAATGGGAGGAACCAAGGACTGTGAGTAATACTTAGCCAGCCTAGTGGCCCGCACCGTAACCCAACTGAGAACGAATGAAATGATCATTTCAAAACCATTATGTTGTGAATACTGTATATATATATAAACCCTTCAATCATATGTCCCGGTCAAGTATTAAAGTCACAGTAATCAAACCCTAATGTTACTTGACTATATGTATTTGTTAATGCAAATCGACATCATTGAGCTCTCGTATATCAATTACAACTAGCTCTAAATACTTTGACCACAGACTTATGATCTCATTTTCCACTAACCCATAAGATATTTATCTACCCACTTACAGGAGAAAGAATCATATCTTGGTATTCGGTCGAGACTGCTACTTGCTCACTAAGTTGCACTTTGAGGTTGATCCCACCAACCTGTGATTGGATCGAACTACTCAAGTGACGAACTTAATGTCACAAGCACATCTCCTACAGAATCCTCAAGTCAAAGGTTTGCGTATACCTATCACAACCTTTCAAATTCCATCATTGACTATCCCAGAGTGAAATTCGTGTGATGGAATCGAAGTGAGTCGAGTCTGAGTATACTAATCCTATTAGCATACCTATAATGTGTGCTCCCACTAACCTTAGTGAAGACAAGCACTCTACATGTCAAAGTACACGTTATACTAGTCTTATCTAAACTTAGTGTCCAGTTAAGTTTTATCGACTTGCGAACCGGTTAAGTATTCGAGCCCTAAACACTTTCAGTGCCTCATAAGGAGTAGAGTGTTTGCTCTCAAATGCAAAGACTATTATTATATATACTAAATAATAATGCCAATGATATACAATAATATAGTAATAATAAATGCCTTATTTAATTGATGTTCATAATTACAATACAATGATATCACCCTCTCATCGTCTGAGTGGCATTCGAGGACATATTCCTAACAATCTCCCACTTGCACTCAATGCTACAAACTATGGTATCTAATACCCATAGTATCCAGATGTCGCTCTAAGACAATCTGAGACAGCGGGTTGGTCAGTGGATCAAGAACGTTAATGGCTGTGTCTACTCTCTGCAGTGTAATATTCCACTTCTGAACCATTTCTCTGACGAAACGATATTTTCTCTCAATATATTTGCTGTTGTGGTGAGCCCTCGGCTCCTTAGCCTATGTAACAGCCCTGTCGGTGTCGTAAAATAACGCCACGGGCTGATCTGAGTCAGGGACCACTTGAAGTTCCTCTATAAACTTCTTAATCTAAAAAGATTCTTTAACAGCCTCCGTGACTGCCGAATTTTCTGCTTGACATGTGGAAATTGCGGTCGCGCTTTGATTGGCATTTCTCCAAGATATTGCTCCACCATTTAGACTAAATACATACCCTGATGTGGATATCTTCACATCCATGTCTCCCGAAAAATTCGAGTCCGTATAACCCTCCATTTTAAGTTCTCCACTGCCGTATATAAGAACCAAGTCTTTAGTCCTCTCCAGGTACTTAAGAATGTTCTTTACAACAGTCCAATGTTGCTGCCTTGGATTTGGCTGAAACTGACTTACTACACTTACAACATAGGCAATGTCTGGTCTGGAAATCATAGCGTACATGTGGCTACCACTGCCGAAGCATAAGACACCTTACTCGTTTCCTTTTTGTCTTCCTCACTTTGAGGACACATTTTTAAGGAAAGTTTTATGCCATGTCGCATAGGCAGGAACCCTCTTTTAGAATCTTCCATCCTAAATCGCTTTAGAATCTTTTCTGTATAGAGAGAGCTTGGGAGACACCTAACATTCTCTCTGCTCTATCCGGTAGAGACGAATACCCAGAATATAGGTAGCTTCTCCCAAGTCTTTCATTGAGAACTCACTAGAAAATTAGAAATCCAAGCTTTTACAGAACTGAGCATTCCTACGTCGTTTCCTGTAAGTAGAATATCATCCACGTATAGTACTAAGAACGCAATTTTGCTTCCATTAACCTTCCTGTAAATACATAACTCCTCTTCGTTTTGGACAAAATCAAACTCTTTGACTGTCTCATCAAAACCAATATTCCAACTTCGCGAAGCTTGCTTAAGTCCATAAGTGGCACGCTGAAGCTTGCATACTTTATGAATATCTCTTTCAGATATGGATCTCTTAGGCTGTTCCATATTAATTTTCTCCTCGAGGAATACATTTAGAAATACCGTTTTCACATCCATTTTCTATATTTAATAATCTAAGTGGGCTGCTATGGCAAGCATCATGCGAGTAGACTTAATCATGGCTACAGGCGAGAAGTTCTCGAGGTAATCGATTCCCTCTCTTTTGGAATAACCCTTTTACCACAAGCTTGAACTTATAGGTATCAACCTTACCATCTCCATTAGTCTTTCTCTTGTAGATCCATTTATTCCCAATAGGCACTATACCCTGTTGGGAATAGTGCCCTAGGACATTCGATGTGCCTAGATTTGTAATTGTCACATTTAAATAAAGTTATTTGATATCATTTATTTCTCGTTGATTATTATAATGTGTGCATGTTTTAATATTATAATAATCGAATAATAGTTATTCACGAATAATAAGATTATTCAAACGTCCCTGGTAAAATCGCGTTGAGTAGAGACTCAAGTGATTAATATACTAGTATAAGTTTGATTGATAATCATCGGATGATTATGCGTATGGTACGGATCAATCTTATGGGTATTGGTTGGAGAACTAATACTGGACCGACCCGCATTGAGATCACTGCATGGAAATGTCATAAGTGAATCTCAATACAGTATGTCAATAAATCCTTGAACCTGAGATTATCATAGAGTCCAACATGATAACTGCTATCCCTTGACGTAATCCAACATCATCTGAAACATGGTGATCATAAAGGTTAGCGATCGGGATTAATGGGAGTCATGTAGAGGGCAATGAATAATCAAGATGGGGATTTGTCCCTCTCTTAGGTGAGAGAGATATCTGCTGGGCCCCTTGATAAGTAGGACTAAAGGAAATGCATGGCCATGCTCAAATGAAGAGTCATTTGATTCAATCAGTCTACTTAAGATCGAGAAAGCATTTGAACATAAATAAGTATGACAGACTCCATGACTTAGTTCAAATATGATATCGCGTGACAAAGGGATTTGACACGTTAAAAGGTTTAATAGACTATTAACTTATATTATTTGGGTAATCATAATGTCTTGCTAGAGGCCGCTTATGATTTATTATTTAATAAGGTATTAAATAATTGCCAACATAATATAAGCCTTTTGGGTCGCACGTACGACAATTATAGACAAGTAGGAATAAATATCAACTGAGAATAATAAATATAATATTTGATATTATATTTATAAGGAGATTAAATAATAAGTAATATATATGATATTGGATATTATATATATTGTATTATTTAATAAGTTGGGGGGCAACTAAGCAAATACTAGATTATTGAATATAGGGATTACTTAGTATAAATAAGAGATCCATGACAAGGAGTTGTCATAAGAACTCCTACAAAAATCGCCCCCCTTCCAATAAGAAGAGAAAATCGGCCACTTCCTCTTGCAGTAGAAGAACGACGCCGGTCGTCTAATTCTCTTCCCTTAGTTGATCTTGATCAATAGTACAATCCTTCTAGTAAGGAACTTGTGTTGTACTATTTATCAATATTATTCGTAAGTATCTAGCAATCCGGCTTGTGGAATTGTTCGTGTGTGGATCACCAAAAGAGGAAGGAGATATTCATCTGCTTATAGTCCGAATCTAGAATTGTTCAATCGGATTAAGGTAATTCAATTAACTCTTTAATTAAACAATTAAATTACTGCATGAGATCCTAAATTGGGTTTTCACGTTTATTGTTCCGCTGCGTTTTTACTCCGATTATTTTGTATTCGATACAAAGAAAACCCAACAGTGGTATCGGAGCCAACTTGCATGTAATTTAATTGTTTGTGTAGAACATATTTATGTGTAAATTATGTTCCTGATTGTGTTTATAAAATATAGATTTTATAAAATAATTTTTCTGGTTTAATTTGATTAAATCAGATCGTCAAAAATAAATTTTCTGGACTGTTTTTGCGAATTTCTGTTCCAGAACTGTTCTGGAACAGATCTGTTCCGAGACGGGTCGGGTCAGGTCCGGGTCGAGTCGGGCTGGACCCGCGGGCTAATTTTATTAGCAAAAATATTTTACAATTGAAGGGTTTCGAACCCTGTCATCAGACCGCCTTTCCGCCGACTTACCATGTGCGCTGCGATTTTGTTTTGGAATTTTTCTCACGGATGTTTTATTAAAGGCAGGAAATCTGTTATAATATTGAAAAAATTAATTCCGCAAAACACGGGACTCGAACCCGAGTCCATTGCCTTGAAATCCGGCGCTTTACCATCTCGGTTGGGAACTGTTTTGGTAGTTTCAAAGTAATCCTTTTCTTATAAGGCCTTTTAATATAAAAGTAAATTTGGAAATAATAGTTGCAAAATATTGCAACTGCAACCGCCGGGTTTCGAACCCGGGCAAACCCGTGCCCAGATCGCGCTGGCAGCCATCTCGGCCATAGTCCAGATTTGTTTATGTGATGACTCAAATTTTAATTATTGTCTGATTGTCAGATAAATTGATTATTTAGTATATTACATGCTTTATTAATTATTTGATAATTATTTATGGTATGTGTATGGTGTATGGCATGACCATAAATTGACCAATGTGATTGGATAATTTAATTTCTTATGGGTTGGTTTTACGGCCTGCGTGTCGTTTAATTATAATTGGTTTTACGGCCTGCGAGTCATCTATTTAAATTATTTATTATTTTACGGCCTGTGTGTCGTTTGCACTTCTTGTAATTTAATTTATTAGTGTAGTATTAAATTTCATTAATGTAATGAAGACAAGAAGGACGAGAAAGACGGACTCGAGGAGCAAATTGATCGCGTATGACGTTCCAAGGAGTTGGGAAGATCAATGAAGACCATATTTAACCCTTTAGATGGCCTTTGTGATTTTCATGTTGGCTCATGAAAATTACGTTAGGATTATGGTCATGCTATACAGGGTCCTATGCTTTATTGTCATGTGATGTGATGTATGTTTAAATTTATGCATGTATGTGATGCTATGTATGTTTAGATGTATGTTAGCAAACATAGACAGTAACATAGGATAAAAATCCCTCGTTAAAATTTTAATGTCGTTCATTTGAAAAACACCTATCAAGACTTCGATCATCATGAGTGGGTCATGCCAAAGCTGGGCACTCGGATTATCTTAGTAAGGTAGGATAGGTAATGGTGATACCTATACGTTTAATGAATTTGGAAATCAAAATAGTTTTGAACCTTAAGGCATAAGATGGGATTATAACATGCTTGGGCATACGATGCCAAATCCCATGATATAATCTAAGAGTTACATATGATGTAATCGATAAAGAGTTATCCACCTAAAGTAGTTCAATTCTAGGCGTCATGCCAAAGCTGAGTTTAGGATTGTGCGAAATGGGATCTTAGCCCACTAAAATTACAAATATTGTAAATTGAGGGTACTTTGTTCTAGTGGGAGTATTTTTCGAGAAATAAAATAATGTGACTAAATATTTTGCATATTGAATTTTGAAGAATGGCATCAAACAGCACATCCACCATTTCACTGCGATCCGTCCTTGAGAAGGACAAGCTGAAAGAAAATGGCAGCAACTATCTGGATTGGATCCGGAGCCTGAGAATAGTTCTCAAGCAAGAAAGAAAGTTGTATGTTCTTGAGGAAGAAATTCTCGATGAGCCAGCTGACAATGCAAACAAAGCAACAAAAGACAAATGGAAGAAACATTGTGATGATTCCATTGATGTCGGTTGTCTTATGTTGGCCACCATTTGTCCAGAACTTCAGAAGAATATGGAGGAAATGGAGGCTTATGAGCTAAATGCTCACCTCAAGGAAACTTTCTTGAAGCATGCTAGGCAAGAGAGATATGAGACCTTTCAAGCCTTGAATGCTTGCAAGATGGTTGAGGGGACATCTGTCAGCGCTCACGTGCTCAAGATGAAAGGATATATTGATCATCTTGAAAGGCTTGGTTTTCCACTTTCTAAGGAGCACTCCACGGATGTGATCCTAAACTCATTGCCCGAAAGTTTTGGTCAGTTCATTATGAACTATAATATGAATGAGATGGAGAAGTCCATTGATGAGCTGCATGGGATGCTTAAAACGGCTGAGCAGAATATTAAGAAGAAACCAAGCCATGTGTTGATGGTCAGCAAAGGGAAATCCTTTAAGAACAAAGGCAAGGGCAAGGGTAAGGCAAAAGTTGCCAAATCTAAAGACCCTACTAGGCCGGGTTTCAAGGCTATAGCTCCCAAAGATGGAAATTGCCATCATTGCAATAAACCAGACACCGGAAAAGAAATTGCAAGATTTACTTGGAAGAGCTAAAGCGTACCAAGGGCGGTGAGACCGCCACAGTATATTTGTTATAGAAGTTAACTTATCTACCTCTAACTCCCGGGTATTAGATATTGGATGTGGATCTCACATTTGTACAAATGTGCAGGGTTGAGAAGCGAGAGAATCAAGAAAAGGGAAGTAGATCTAAGAGTCGGCAATGGAGCAAGAGTTGCTGCACTAGCCGTAGGAACTTATGATCTAGTTTTGCCCAATGGGCTTTTTGTTAGTTTTGAACAATTGCTATTATGTTCCTGCTATGAATAGGAATATTATTTCAGTTTTTATATTAGATTGTGAAGGTTATAGTTTTCTTATTAAGAATAATATCATTCGTATTTTCTTTGATGACTTGCTTTATGGTACTGCAAAGTTATATACTGGCCTTTACAATATTGATCTAGATGAGTCTGACACTTTGGAAGTCTATAACATTGCATCCAAGAAACCTAAGCTCAATGATTCTAATCCGACTTACTTATGGCATTGTCGACTTGGTAACATAAACGAGAAACGCATTTCTAAACACCATAATGATGGACTTTTAGACTCTTTTGACTATGAATCATATGGGACATGCGAATCTTGTTTATTGGGCAAGATGACGAAGAATCCTTTCACCGGTCATGGAGAAAGGGCTAGTGATCTATTAGGCCTAATACATACTGATGTATGCGGACCTCTTAGCACTCATGCCATAGGCGGATACCAATACTTCATTACATTCACCGATGATTTTAGCCGATATGGATATGTTTATCTTATGAAGTATAAACATGAATCTTTTGAAATGTTCAAAATATTCCAGAATGAAGTACAGAATCAACTTGGCAAGACAATTAAAGCCCTTCGATCAGATCGAGGTGGGGAATACTTGAGCCAAGAATTCGATGATCATCTTAGGAGTTGTGGAATTGTTTCGCAACTTACTCCTCCCGGCACACCTCAGCATAACGGAGTGTCCGAGAGGAGGAATCGAACTTTATTAGATATGGTTCGATCCATGATGAGTCGAACAGAGCTTCCATTATCATTTTGGGGCCACGCCTTAGAAACAGTAGCATTCACCCTTAACCGTGTTCCATCTAAAGCAGTTGAAAAGACACCATTTGAGAAATGGACTAGTAAAAGACCTAACTTGTCTTTTCTAAAGATATGGGGTTGCGAAGCGTTCGTAAGGCGCCAAGTGTTTGACAAACTGGCAGCCAGATCTGAAAGATGTTTATTTGTGGGATATCCTAAGGAAACTAAAGGATATTACTTTTACAAGCCCGCAGAGAACAAAGTGTTTGTTGCTCGAAATGCTGTATTCTTAGAAAGGGAATTTATTTCCAAAAGAGATAGTGGGAGAAGAGTAATTCTCGAGGAAACTCGAGAACCACAAGAAGACATCGCTTCACCGATGGAAACCGAACAAGCTCAACAAACAGTTGAAGAGCCCATTCAAAGTACACAAGTCCCACGCAGATCTGATAGGATGCGACATGAACCTGAGAGAGATGGTTATCTCGTAACAGAGGATGATGATGCATCGCTCATAGATGATGAGCCTAGTACCTATACAGAAGCTGCTTCAGGACCAGAGTCCGAGGAATGGCTAGAAGCCATGAAGTCTGAGATGCAATCCATGTATGACAATCAAATTTGGAACTTGATAGATCCACCTGAGGGTGTTAAAACCATTGGGTGCAAATGGGTCTATAAGAAGAAGAAAGACATTGATGATAATCTGCAAGCCTATAAAGCTAGACTAGTGGCAAAAGGTTATAGACAAATTCATGGTGTTGACTATGATGAGACCTTTTCGCCAGTAGTCATGCTTAAATCAATTAGAATTTTATTTGCCATTTCCGCATACTATGATTATGAAATATGGCAAATGGATGTCAAAACAGCATTCCTTAATAGAAACTTACTCGTGGATGTGTACATGACACAACCTGAAGGTTTTGTTCATCCAGAAAATTCTAAAAAGGTTTGCAAGCTTCAAAGATCCATTTATGGGTTGAAGCAGGCTTCTCGGAGCTGGAATCTTCGTTTTGATGAAACTATCAAAGAGTTTGGGTTCATTCAAAATGAAGATGAACCTTGTGTGTACAAGAAGGTTAGTGGGAGAATAGTTGCTTTCTTAGTCTTATATGTAGATGACATATTACTCATTGGAAATGACATTCCCACCTTGCAGACAGTCAAAACTTGGTTGGGAAGTTGTTTCTCAATGAAAGACTTAGGAGAAGCTGCTTACATTCTTGGGATAAAGATCTATAGAGATAGATCAAAGAGATTGATTGGTCTGAGTCAAAGTACATACATTAATAAAATATTGAAGAGGTTCAATATGAAAGACTCCAAGAGAGGACTCTTGCCAATATCACATGGCATTCATCTGAGTGAGACACAGAGTCCTAAGACTCCTGATGAGCGAGCCCGTATGAGCAAGATACCATACGCTTCGGCTATTGGATCGATCATGTATGCCATGATTTGTACTCGACCAGATGTATCGTTTGCTCTTAGTATGACAAGTCGATACCAATCGAATCCAGGTGAAAGTCACTGGACAGCAGTGAAAACCATCCTAAAGTACTTGAGAAGAACTAAGGATGATTTCCTAGTTTATGGAGGGGTGGGAAACGAGCTGGCTGTAAGAGGTTACGCCGATGCAAGTTTCGAAACCGACAGTGACGATTTCAAATCGCAAACTGGTTATGTGTTTGTATTGAATGGAGGTGCTGTGAGTTGGAAGAGTTCCAAGCAAAGCACGGTTCTTGCCGATTCTCATTACAGAGTACAGCGGCATCGGATGCAGCTAAGGAAGCCGTATGGATCAAGAAGTTCGTTACCGAACTAGGAGTGGTGCCAACCATCTAGGGTCCCATAAGCCTTTATTGTGACAATAATGGTGCTATTGCACAAGCTAAAGAGCCTAGGTCCCATCATAATTCCAAACATATACTCAAAAAATATCACCTAATCAGAGAGATCGTCAGACGAGGAGATATTACAATATGCAAAGTAGCAACGAAAGAGAATGTTGCAGATCCACTTACCAAGCCTCTCTCACAAGGAAAGCATGTTGAGCATGCTAGAGCGATAGGACTAAAAGTCATGAATGAATGGTCCTAGTGCAAGTGGGAGATTGTTGGGAATAGTGCCCTAGGACATTCGATGTGCCTAGATTTGTAATTGTCACATTTAAATAAAGTTATTTGATATCATTTATTTCTCGTTGATTATTATAATGTGTGCATGTTTTAATATTATAATAATCGAATAATAGTTATTCACGAATAATAAGATTATTCAAACGTCCCTGGTAAAATCACGTTGAGTAGAGACTCAAGTGATTAATATACTAGTATAAGTTTGATTGATAATCATCGGATGATTATGCGTATGGTACGGATCAATCTTATGGGTATTGGTTGGAGAACTAATACTGGACCGACCCGCATTGAGATCACTGCATGGAAATGTCATAAGTGAATCTCTATACAGTATGTCAATAAATCCTTGAACCTGAGATTATCATAGAGTCCAATATGATAACTGCTATGCCTTGACGTAATCCAACGTCATCTGAAACATGGTGATCATAAAGGTTAGCGATCGGGATTAGTGGGAGTCGTGTAGAGGGCAATGAATAATCAAGATGGGGATTTGTCCCTCTCTTAAGTGAGAGAGATATCTGCTGGGGCCCTCGATAAGTAGGACTGAAGGAAATGCATGGCCATGCTCAAATGAAGAGTCATTTGATTCAATCAGTCTACTTAAGATCGAGAAAGCATTTGAACATAAATAAGTATGACAGACTCCATGACTTAGTTCAAATATGATATCGCGTGACAAAAGGATTTGACACGTTAAAAGGTTTAATGGACTATTAACTTATATTATTTGGGTAATCATAATGTCTTGCTAGAGGCCGCTTATGATTTATTATTTAATAAGGTATTAAATAATTGCCAACATAATATAAGCCTTTTGGGTCGCACGTACGACAATTATAGACAAGTAGGAATAAATATCAACTAGGAATAATAAATATAATATTGGATACATCTCTATTCAGAACTCATACCCGTGCAGGGTCAAAATACAACAATACTCCCACACGATGAGAAATACTACAACAAAAAGGAAAATACAATTATAAAACAATACCAAGTACTGGACCTCATGTGATTAGTATCATTTGTCTTTCATCATCCTTCGTACCGATTCCATGTTTTGCTCCTCAAGAACCTATACGTACCTGAATGCAATAACAGGCATTCACCCCGATTACTCGGGGGTTAACAAACTAGAATTTTGCTAGTGTAAGTATAAAGTGCAATTACGAGCCATACACATTATATTCCTAGAATATAATAATCTTGAATAATCAATCAATCAACACAAAGAAAGACTTCCCGAGTTACTTCATTTGAGCAAAATAATCCAAAACATGAAAGGCGGTAGTAAAGCAAGTAAACGATTTGTAAAGAATTTTGCAGATCTCGGGAGTTTTAGAAAAATATATTTAGGATTAAAGAATCATTATTTTTTCGAAAATCACTTAGGGCCACAACCCAAACAATTATTTTCCCAAATTACTTATCCGACAATAAATTACGGGATCCACGACCCAAACATCCACATCAATCATACGCCCAAGGATTATTCTCGTTTCATGCTATCAAGCATGAACCCCAGAGCTTCCTCGTACATACCCGAGTGAATAAACTAATGGTAAATAAATGTATTCACACATCATCATGATAATAGTCACGCACATAACTCATAGACTAGAGATCCGCAACATACATATGACATACACGCATAGTTACCCTGGCATCGTGCTAGCAAGCCACGAAACTCGGAGTCTCGCGACAACATACCCGGTTTGGATAACCCATGACTAGTATATCACATGTCCAAATACACACCCATAAGTTATCCTGGCATCGTGCTAGCAAGCCACGAACCTCGGAGTCTCCTCGAGATATACCCAGTTTGGATAACCCTATGGTAAGTATGTTACATATCCAAATATACGCCCATAAGTTATCCTGGCATCGTGAGCCACGCACCTCGGAGTCTCCTCTAGACATACCCATTTTGGATAACCCTATGGTAAAACTCGACCTGTACTAACAAGGACGGATCCCAGAGGTTTCAATGAACCCTACACGGTAGAATATCACTTTACAAAGAATCACATACCACGGGGAGATATACTTCTCGAAAAACACTGAATAATACCACCTCCTTACAAAGGAGCCAACAAACAGTACAACACAACATTACGCACTCACCAAACAAACACACATCCTAACTACCACCCTTAACAAGGGAATAGCGATTTTAGAACCACATAACACGGATACAATATATTACAATTCGCAACCACAACACAGCGTATCCATAAAACTCATTTATTCACAAAGTACTCAAGCGTTTTGAAATAAAGTCGTTAATGAGATTATATCAATCCTTTTGAAAGTTCATTATGATTACTCAAATAGCACACATAGTTGATTACCAATTACCACATCTACAAAACACAAAATGTATGGGCAAGATACTTGCCTCGAAATTCAACACGTGAATGCCTCGACGAACACGGCTCGACTGAAAAGCCTCGAAACCTATAACTTTCGTAAGAAACAACAACAACACAATCACTATGACGATAAGGACCAATAACAACAGAAATCACAACCAACAATCGAAGGAAACTCATTGAAACATTTAATCGAACATTAAATATTCACGGTTCTTCAAGAACACCCAAAATCATCAACCGGGTTGAATGAACTGAAGATATGGATATACAATCCATAGCACCTGATCAATAACATCGTTTAACACCAATTGATTTACCAGAACCAGATTGAAATTGGAATCAAGAACAAAACCCTCAAAATGTTAACTTTAGAGAAATCAAGAAAATACCTCGATCAGACGAAGAACAATGATTAGATGTTGTTAATCCATACCAACACCTTAATGACTATATTGAAGGATGAAAGATTGATGAACTTTCGTGAAGAATCGCCCCGAAATCACCGGAGAGAAAGAGAAGGGATAAAAATGAGCTGAAAACTCGACTACCAAGTTTTTATACTGCTGCAGGTGATACGGCCGTGTTGGATTCGTACACGGCCATGTCCATGGACAGAACTACCTACCATGCTGCTACTAGACAACACGGCCGTGTTGGATTCTGACACTGCCGTGTCCTTTGACAGAACCAGATTTTTTTGTAGATAGTTTTTACTAATACGAACTCGGATTGACTTGTTGTTTGAATCATTAGAAATCTATCTTGATGCTATATCATAATGTAAAGTGTTAGAAATTTCTGGAGTTTCTAAGAATTGATAGTGATTTTATAAAGTCAAACCTAAACGTGGAAAAATCGTAATAATATGTCGATTAATCCAAAACAGTATCAAAATTCACTCGAATGACGAAAAGTGATGAACAAAACATGTCCAAAATGTGTAAATGAACACAAGCGAATCGCTAGAATCGAAAATATAGAAATGAGAAAAATACGGGTATTACATTCCACCCTCCTTAAAAAAAATGTCTCTGAAACTTAATACAACGAAGGCAAGGCAACAACATAGCAAAAAACTGACAGACAGTATCTCTCAAGGACCTCTCAGAGTCGATCCTGATATCGGTGCTGAAGTCCGCGCCTCGAAAGACTCGGCGACCATCTCGCAAAACTGGATTCTTTGCCCCTCGAGTCCGCACTTTGTAACACGTTACTGGCGGGTAAGGAAAATGTGCACGAACATGCCCCGGCATATTACAGTTGAAACACCTCCTGACTTTACCAGTAGTCAACGCTGATGACTTCGAACTCTCAGCTCCACTCGTCGAAAGATGGAGCTTCACGGCAGAAAGACCATGGTGTGGCAGTTTAGAATTCCAACTCCTGAACTGATAGAAAAATCATCAGAAGTCCTCTGCTTTTTCGACTCGGGCATATGCTCAGTCGATGATAAGGTTAGCTCGTAGGCTAGTGCTCGATTCTGATACTCTCTCAACCTAGTGCAAGTGAATCCATCCATATATTAGCGAATCTCCAGCTTCACCCGCATGTTAAAATGACGAATCTTAACTTCATCTTTCCATACTTGTTCTCGTACATAACTAAGTTGTTTTCTATAATCAATGATAGCTTGAGACACCGGTACATCTTGCGAATTCGCCAAATAAAAATCACGATTTCTCTGCTCTCTGATCGGTTCCGGACAAAACTCAGCTTCCATTAATTCATGGAATTCCACCCACGTGACAATACGATCCCGAGGCTTAACAATCTCCCACCAGTTAGCAGCATCTCTGTCAAGAAGGTACTGAGTGATAGGTACTTTTTGTTCTTCGGGACAACCAGTTGCCTCGAATATCTTTCCCAACTAGAAAAGCCAACCATCCCAGCCCCATACATCCGCGGCACCAACAAAACGAGGAGGATTCATACGAACCACTTCTCAAAGCCATTGGTTTGCGCTGACGTTCTGGGTCACAGTTGTGTTACATTGAACCGCCTGGGTCAACTGAGTCATCTGTGTCGCTACTTGTTGCAATATAGTAGCAACACCAATCTTAATGCCATTCCCAGCAATATTCTCTTGGTCCCGCATCTGATCTCTATGACCATCTGTACCACGATCACGACCACGACCTCTTCCCCTCGGCATACTGAACAGATACCCACTCAGTACGATGAAACAATACATCGCAAAACAATATACCAAAGTGCCAACTCAGCACAACATATCAACATAAGACAAAAAATAGCAACACGATAAGAATATCCACTCCGGATAATTACACGAATACAAGAATTACTACTGCAATAAATGGAACCTACAGCCGTAACTGACAGATCACATGACCGTATCAACTGAAAACTTCAACCAATACCGACACAAACACGGGCGTAACAAACTTCACATTGTTGTAGCTATAACATGTTCTTTAAAACTCCACGAGGTATTCGTTTAAGTAATAATATTTTAAGATCCTTGAGTTCGTATAATTTTCCGAAATAAGATTTGAAATACCTCGGGCTGTTTTACCAAAAATATAAACAAAAGATCTTAACCATCTCATTTTGAAATCATTTGCAAAACAATATTCCGGAATATCAGATTTCCTTGTAAACAACATCATCAAGATAACCATGTTACTACGTATCATCATCACCATTAACAACACACAAGGTAATCACATGTTACCACGCAACACCATCACAAGTAACAATACACAAGGTAACCTGCGGGCATGCCCCTTAGCATTGACTCCAGAGGTTCTGTTGAACCGTTCCTGGGTGGACAAACCATTCATACCACAACTCGCACGGTGACTTGCTATAATTGTGGTCGTCCAGGCCACGTTAATTTGGAATGCAATTTCCCACCATTGAAGTGTCACACTTGCGGACAGATGGGACATAGGGTGGATTATTGTTCCAAACCAAATCAGACTTTGGACACTCGGGCTTCTGCCCCAGCGCCACTTGATCAAGGCGTGAAGCAGCGGCAATCTTTTGGTCACTCTCAACAAAATTACGGCAGGGGCGGGGCCGGGGTCAGAACACAGGAGGTGGAAACTCTAGCGTCGGTTCGGTACAACCACGAGTGTATGAGATGCATCGAACAGACGAACCCGATGCAGCGGTGGCCTCAGGTACCATCCATATTTTATCTCATCCAGTTCGTGTACTTTTTGATACGAGTGCTACCCATTCTTTCATTTCCTTGGAATGTGTACGCCGTTTGAATATAACTTGTATGACTTCTTGCGATCCCTTCATTGTGAAACTACCTAGTGGGGATAGAATTGTGGGGAACCTGAAGATTAAAGATTTTCCGGTGAGTATATCCGATATAGATTGGTTATCGAATTTGATTGTAGTTGATATGGAAGGCGAGGACGTGATCCTCGACGAGGATTGGCTTGATAGTCACCAAGCGATTATGAATTACCGTACCAAAGTTATCACCATGATTACTAAAGAAGGATACGAGTACTCATTTTTGGGACATAAGTCGGGCCAATCTAAGTTACTTATTAGTGCCATGAAGGCCGTAAAAATTTTGAATAAAGGATGTACGGGCTATTGGTGTTGTGCTTTGAAGACGAAAGGGAACGAAGTCGATTTTTCTTCGATTTCGGTTGTTAATGAATATCCCAATGTTTTCCCGGACGATCTCCCGGGATTACCGCCAGATCGAGAGATAGAATTTTCTGTGGACTTATAGCCTGATGCGGCTCCGATTTCTAAGGCACCTTATCGTATGGCACCTTCCGAGATGCAAAAATTAAAGAATCAGCTAGGAGAATTATTGAAAAAAGGGTACATCAGACCGAGCGCTTCGCCTTGGGGTGCGCCTGTTCTTTTTGTGAGAAAGAAGGATGGTTCACTATGTTTGTGCATCGACTACCGTGAGCTGAACAAAGTGACCATCAAGAACAAGTATCCTTTGCCTCGTATAGACGATTTATTTGATCAGTTGTGGGGGCTTCAGTTTTCTCAAAAATTGATTTAAGATCAGGGTATTATCAACTCAGGATGAAAGAGTCCGAAGTTCCGAAGACTGCATTTTGGACGAGATATGGGCATTATGAATTTGTAGTTAAGCCTTTTGGTTTGACTAATGCACCGGCTAGGGGTGGCAATCGGATAATACGGATACGAATATGGTTATATCCGTATCCGAATCCGGAATTTGGAATTCGTATCCGAATCTGGGAATATCCGGGAAAACCTTATCCGTATCCGAATCCGGCAAATATTACCCGGATACGGATACTATCCGAATCCGAATCTGCAATTCCTGGTTTATTTTTCAAAAACAAATGGGTGCGAAGGGATTTGACAACTCCTCTCTTTGTGGATTTTTAAAGCCACACTCCAACCACTTGGGCTACTTGATTGTTGTGTTAAAGAGAGAAATAATTATAGATAACTTAATATAAACATATCACTGAATTAAAGATCTACTAAGATCTCCAACCAAATTACTTTTTTATTTTTTTGAAAATTTGGGAATATCACTAAATTATAGTAGTGATCTACTAAGATCTAAAACCAAATTATATTTATAAAAATTTATATTATTATAAATATAAAATGTGTTATATTTTGTAATTATATATTAAAAATATATTAAAATTATATAATATATATAATTTATCTCGGATATGGATATTTTTGGATACGGATACGTCTATATCCATATCCGTATCCGGAATTTTCGAATACGAATAATATCCGTATCCGCTTTTTTCGGATACAGATAATATTCTTTTTTCGGATACGAATACAGATATTTCGGACAGATATCGGATTTTTCGGATTTTTTTACCAGCCCTAGCACCGGCAGTATTCATGCAGTTAATGAACAAGATATTCATCGAGTACCTCGACAGGTGTGTGGTCGTCTTTATTGACGACATTTTGATCTATTCTCGAGATAAAGAGGAGCATGCCCGACACTTGCATTTGGTGCTAGATATTTTGAGAACCGAGCACCTCTATGCAAAATTCTCGAAATGTGAGTTCTGGTTGGAAGAAGTTATGTTTCTCGGCCACTTGATCTCGGCCGAAGGGGTTCGTGTAGACCCGCAGAAGATTGAGGCAGTACTAGATTGGGCACCGCCTAAAAATGTTAAGGAAGTTCGTAGCTTTCTGGGCCTTGCTGGGTATTACCGTCGATTTGTCGAGGGGTTCTCGAAACTCGTTCGGCCGCTTATGAAATTACTCCAGAAGACAGAAAAGTTTGTTTGGACGAATGAGAGACAGCAGAGCTTCGATGAGTTGAAGATACGTTTGACTTCAGCGCCGATCCTAGCTTTCCCACATGGTAGTGAGGGATTTGCGGTCTATAGTGACGCTTCGGGTCAAGGTCTTGGTTGTGTGCTTATATAGCATGATAAGACGATAGCTTTTGCGTCACGACAACTAAAGCCATGTGAGATGAACTATCCTACTCACGATTTGGAGTTGGCCGCAATTGTCTTCGCACTCAAGATTTGGCGACATTATTTGTAAGGTTCTCCGTGTCAGATTTATACCAATCACAAGAGCCTGAAGTACATTTTCAGTCAGAAAGAGTTGAACATGAGACAGAGACGTTGGTTAGAATTGATAAAGGATTACGATTTGGAAATACTTTACCACCCAGGAAAAGCCAATGTTGTCGCGGATGCTTTGAGCCGCAAATCGGCATCGCTTCAAATGCTCGAGGTTCTTACGTCTCAGACAGAGATTCGTCAGGATTTAATTGAGCAAGGAATAGAAGTTTGGCTTCAATGAGTACAAGGACAGTTGTGTACTCTAGAAATTACTTTGTCCTTGGTTGACGACATCAAAGGGAAACAGTGGAGTGACCCGATGATCTCTCAACTGAAGGAAGATGTAATTAAAAGAAAAGCCCCTGGCTTTATGGTTCATGAGGATAGTATTCTGAGATTTCAGGGCAGACTTTGTGTTCCGAATGATACAGAGTTGAGGCAGAGAATTCTCTGAGAAGCTCATGCTACGCCTTACTCAATCCATCCAGGAACGAGTAAAATGTACAAAGACTTGAAGCGAAATTTTTGGTGGAATAACATGAAGAAGGATGTCACGGAGTTTGTACTACGGTGCTTGACGTGTCAGCAAGTTAAGATCGAACATCAACGACCAGTGGGGTTGTTGAAGCCGCTTCCCATTCCCGAGTGGAAGTGGGAAGATATCTTTATGGACTTTATCACGGGCATGCCGAGAACTAGAACCGGAATGAACATGATTTGGGTAATCGTCGATCGGTTGACCAAGTCTGCACACTTCTTGGGTATTAAGGATACTTGGGGACTAGAGAGATTAGCTCGAACTTTTATAGCTGAGATCGTAAGATTGCACGGTGCCCCCAAGACCATTGTTTCTGATCGAGACGGTCGTTTCGTATTGCATTTTTGGCAAGCCGTTCATCAGGCTTTGGGTACCGAGTTGAGATTGAGCATGTCTTTTCATCCTCAGTCGGATGGTCAAACAGAAAGGACGATTCAGACATTGGAGGATATGTTGCGGGCATGTGCCCTAGACTGGTGTAATGATTGGGAACTTCATTTACCGTTGATCGAGTTTGCCTACAATAATAGTTGGCATGCGCCGATCAAAATGGCACCGTTCGAGGCACTTTATAGTAGGCGATGTAGATCGCCTTTATTTTGGGATGAGGCTTCGGAGTTAATCAGAACGGAGCCGGATATGTTGATGGAGACTAAGGAAAAGATTTCTATTATCCGGGACCGGTTACTAACTGCCCAGAGCCGTCAGAAATATTATGCTGATACTCGTCGTCGACCCTCGGAGTTCAAAGTGGGGGATCATGTCCTACTCAAGGTGTCGCCGACCAGAGGGGTTTTTCGTTTCGGGAAAAAGGGAAAACTTAGCCCAAGGTATATCGGACCTTTTGAGATTTTGGACAGGGTTGGAGATTTAGCTTATCGCTTGGCGTTGCCTCCAGCTTTGAGTCACATCCATAGTGTTTTTCATGTGTCTCAGTTGAGAAAGTACGTGTCGGATCTGAGTCATGTTATCGACTATAGTGAGATTAACGTAGCCGAGGATATTACCTTCCCGGAGAGACCCGTGAAGATCCTTGAGCGTCATGAGAAACAACTTCGGCATAAGACCATTCCACTGGTTAAAGTGCAATGTTCGAGACATGGAGTCGAGGAGGCGATTTGGGAAACGGAATAGAAGATGCGGTCGGAGTACCCCAAACTTTTTATTTCTTAAGTTTCGGGACGAAACTTCTTTTTAGAGAGGGAGAATGTAATACCCGTACTTTTTATTGACTGTTTGATCTTGCTGTTCTTCCTATTTTGTCGCTCTGTAAACTCTTTGAGATGTTGTCGATATGGTTATAGAGTTTCGTACCTTGTTTGGATCACGATCGTGTTGTTTAGACCTTGCGGAAGTGTTCTGGGTCAGAGAAATAGCGCATGCTAGGCCTAGGCTAACGCACGCTAATTCTCCTTGAGTAGCGCACGCTAGTTTTGAGCCGTAGCACGCGCTAAGGGACCAGCCAGGTAAGAACCAGTAACTCATCCTGCTCTCTGGACTAGCAATTAGCGCACGCTAGGAGTTAGCTAGCGCACGCTATTCATGGTCAGTAGCACGCGCTAATACGTTCGTAGCGCACGCTAACGGGCTGGGTCGGCAGAGGCAGTGAAGTTGTCAGGTTGTCTGGACTATCAGGTAACGTACTCTAGGCTTCGGCTAGCGCACGCTATAAGTGCTGCGTAGCGCACGCTAAGCTATCACGGTAGCACACGCTAAGACTCGAGCAGGGCAGAGGACAGTAGGTTTCGGACTCCAATTCCTGGACACCATATTCCAGGTAGCGCACGCTAATTTTCGGCTAGCGCACGCTAAAGGAAGGCGATTAGCGCACGCAACAGTATACTTAATGCACGCTAACAGGGCCAACAGAAGCCACTAGACTACCCGGTGACCTCGCTAGCGCACGCTAATATTAGAGGCGTAGCGTGTGCTAGACTGGGCGAGTATATATTGGACAGTTGACTTCTATTTCGTTATTTTTCTCATTCTTCTCACTTTTCCGATCGAGAGCAGCGGGTTTCGGCGATTTGGAGAGTTTGAAGGCGATCCTTCTTCAGATATCAACATCTTTGGTTGAAGAACAAAGATTTCACAACATCTAATCCATTATATCGTCCAAATCAAGGTAAAAATCCTTAAAACCCTATTTTTGGGAATTTTGGGTTTTTCTTAGATTCGTCCGATTTATCCAATTTGAAGCTTTAGAATCTTGAGATTATGATGTATCTACCCCGTATACATGCTTTCCCTACGATTTTATGGATTGGTTTGTGCTGTGTTCGGACTTGTGAGGGTTTGGGTGATTTTCCAACCTCTAGTTTTTTACCCTTGTATTTTCGTGAATCGTAGACGAGTTTTGGGAGTTTCTTTGTGAATTATGAGTATGGATTATTGATTATCATATCCCTTACGAATCGTTTAGGTACCGGAAGTGTGTTCTTGGACCTACCGAACTCATACTCTTTTCCGTTCGATTTCTCGATGTCTCAAAGGGAAGTATATATTTATGATTGTACGTTCTCGACTTTGAAAGTAAGATATATGAATGGCATGTTTATTTATATCCACTCTGGGATGGGCCGAAGGGTCCTCTGAGGGTTTCGTAGCCTCTAGTGCGATTCCACGGATAATATGAGTTAACCACTCTGGGATGGACCGACGAGTCCTCTGAGGGTTCCGTAACCTCTGGTGCGGTTCCACGGTTGCTCATGTATGTATTGATGTGATGCTATGAGATTTAGTTATTCTGGAATACTAGTCTTGAATTGATGAATTGACGGTTACCTTTACTTTATTGTCGAGGAGTATTGTATTTCATATTTGATAAACTTGCACTAACTATTCGACGGCTAACCCCTTTATGGGGGAAATACTTTTTATGTATTTCAGGTTCCAGGAGAGCAGACAGGCAGGTATAGGGTCGGTACGAAGATGATGGGTAAGCGTGATACTGTGTTTTACCTCCGGTTGTATTTTATGTTCTCCCATCCAGTGTTGTTGTACTGGAGTGGTTATTGAATACTCGAGTATTGTTTTCCAGTTTTCTTCGATGTTCCGGCCTGTGTTGCCGAGGTACTAATTTTGTGTTGTGATGTCTTTGGATACATTGGATATGGTTGAATACCCTTGTATTATTCTTCATTTCATTGTAGGTAGACCTTCTGGGTCAAATTTTATAGTTCCGCATATGTTTATCCTTGTGGGTCCCACAGCGGGGCTCACGACGCTGTAATATTCCCTGAATAACTTGGGGGTGTTACAAATATGACCAATAGTTAACGTACGTAACCATGTAATGTTAACATAAGCAACAAGGATTAGCGCACGCTAAGGGAAGAAATAGCGCACGCTAACGAAGACAGGGAGCAACGGCTAGTTTAGGCCTTGAAGCCTATAAATACCACCTCATATGGTATTCACCATACAACAACTTCAAGAAAAGTTTATATACTTCAGATATCATTATCTTCATTATTGTTGCTGTAATCGAGCTTAATTGTTAGAGCCATCTGCCACCGCCTGCAGCCACGAGCCATCCCAGGGCAGCAAACAGGTGTTTTTGTTCTGATTTTTAATTCCTAGCTTGTTTTGTTTGGTTTGCTAATTGTTATTCGTTGTTCTGATTTTTAATTCCTAGCTCGTTTTGTTTGGTTTGCTAATTGATATTTGCTAATTTGCTAGTGTTGTTGTACTTCGGTCAAGATGTATCCTAAAATATACAAATTTGGTGTTGAAAAACGAAAAAAAAATTATATATAGAGTTTACAAAATCACAATACGAAGCTCTTGATAAATTTATTTTCAAAACGATAGATGTGTCAAATGCTAATGACGTGTCAAATATTAATGATGTGCAAAATGATAATGATGTGCCAAATGCTAAAGAACAAGAAGAGTGAAGCAGAGAGTTTGATTAATGCACTAGAAAATTTTGAATTTTTGCTTGGCATGGTTATTTTGTATGATATTTTATTTGCTATTAATATGGTTAGCAAAACGTTGCAATCTAAATCTATGTGCAAAGATATCACCATAAATCAATTGGAACATGTGTCTTCATATTTTCAAAAGTATCGAGAAGAAGGTTTTATGTAAAGTATGAATACTGCAAAAGTGTTACTTAAGATGGATGTTGAGCCTATATTTCTAAAAAATAGTTTGGAGAGAACAGTGAGGAACATAAAGGCGAGTCATCTGAAGAATCATTTAAAGTCAACTATTTTCTTGTTGTTGTTGATATGGCAATTAATTCTTTGAGAAACAGATTTGAGGAACTGAAGACATTTGCAAGTATCTTTGGATTTTTATATGATTCAAAAAAGCTAAAGTCATTGGATAATAATGAGTTAAAAGGATGTTGTGTTAAGTTTCATTCAAAAAAATTTCATGGCAACTTATCTGATATTGATGTAGATGATCTATTCTCTGAATTAAAAGTGATAACAGTTCACTTTGCCAACTGAAAAAATATCTGCCATTGATATTCTTGAATTTGTCAAACTTGCATATTGTTATCAGAATGCTGCTTATAGAGTTTTTTTGACAGTGCAGTGACTGTAGCGTCAGCAGAAAGAAGTTTTTCAAAACTGAAGTTGATTAAAACCAGCTTGAGGTCATCAATGTCACAAGAGAGATTGAACAGTTTGGCAACTTTAACAATTGATAAAAATATGTTGGAGAAAATTGATGTTGATGTGATTATATATGATTTTGCATCTCAAAATGCTCGAAGAGACCGCTTATTAGTGTAACACCCCCAAACCACTCGGGAATATTACAGCGCCGCAGACCCTCTCCGCGAGGACCTACCAGGCTAAATACAAAACAATGCATCACTTCACATCGCCGACATGGCTACATGAAGGACCATTAGACCGATATGGTCTTATATCACAACACACAGAACAATACATACAAGATCCTTGCTCAGAACACATACCCACGCAGGGGCTAGAATACAATATCACTTCCATAACTCGATAAAATAACACATCGGAGGAAAATCAACACGACTCTACCAAATACTCTATAATTGGTCTTCACGTGATTAGTATCTTCGTTTCCCATCATCCTTCGTATCGATCCTGTGATTCGCTCCCCAGCTACCTGCAAGTACCTGGACGCAATACAGACATCCACCCCCGAATACTCGGGGGTTAGCAAAACTCCACTGTTTTGCTAGTGCAAGTATAAAACCAAAAGTACAAGCCATACACAACGTGCTTCAAGAATATAAAATCTTGAATATATTTCCCGAGATAAATCACTTAATCAAAACAGTTTGATTTAAAAAGGTAGGAAAAGAACCATATGTCTCATACAAAATATTTTACGGTCTCGGGGGTTTGAAAACATTTGGAAATAAGGAATTCTCAAGTCTTTCGAAAACACTTGGGGACACGGCCCAAAATCATCTTTCCAAAATTACGATTCCAATAATAAAACGCGGTTTCACAACCCAATTCACAACACACGGGGTCCAAGACCCAAATCATAAGCCACAGGGTCCACGACCCGAATCACATAACACATGTTCCTAAGGATTATTCGCGTCCCGTGCTAACAAGCCACGAACCTCAGATGCTCCCGTAGAACATACCCGAGTGAATAACCCAATAGGAAACCATACCAAATCACATGTCCTTGTGACAACAGTCACGGAACCATTCCATACCACAACCACAAGTTATCCCGGCATCGGGCTAACAAGCCACGAACCTCGGAGTCCCCGCAAGACATACCCGATGATAACCCCACAAGTTATCTCGGCATCGGGCTAGCAAGCCCCGAACCTCGGAGTCCCCGCAAGACATACCCGGATTGGATAACCCTACGGTCACGCCCGACCCGTACTAGCAAGTATGGATCCCGGAGATTCAACAATCCTACCCGGAGGCACATCACTTTCAGCAGTCACATAACAATGAGCAGAACATCAAGCCAAGCAACACTTAAACATCACAACCTCCTTTCAAAGGAGTAACAACTAATATCCCACGTAATACATTCTTAACGAACAAGTACACATAACGTTACGTAATCCCCGGCAAAGAATTACGGTCTAATAAACTCATTCAAAGTGGTCATATCATCTTTTCAACACACAAATCAAACACTCATATTCCGAGAACACATATATTCACGAAGTACATAAATTATCGTTGAAAGACAACATTTATCGAGAATATACCGATCCCTTTTTACGTTCATTAAACATTGGGTTTCGCACGAATTCCTTTACCATTAATTACGCCTACGAAACATGAAACGTATGGACAAGATACTTGCCTCGATATCACGAGCGACGAAACGACGAACGGGCACGATCGGGAAACCTTCGAACCTCCAAAAACGATCAAGACTTCGACAGCCCACGAATACTACGAAAATAGCATCACCACAAATCAATAATACTAATCACAATCCGAAACGATCCTAAAAACGACAAGGATCTAAGTATTCTCAAAGAAATCAAGAATCGTTGACCCGGGCGATAAAAATCGATGAACGGTTAACAAAATCTGAAGATTACGGTCAAGACAAACAAGAACAAATAACCGATCGGATGAGATCGGTCAAGAATCACAAATCCAAACAAAACCCCAAATTTAAGAAAATAGGGTTCTAACAAGAGATTACCTTGATTTGGACCAAGAAGACGATTAGATGTTGTTAAACATCTACAAATCCGCTCAAAGATGAAGCTAGAAGAAAAGATCGGTCTACTCGCCTCTGGATCTCACTCCCGGAAGGGATGAAGAAAAGTGGGAAATGACGACTTAATGCTGCTGTCCAAGATTTATCTTTGGGCGATTATTAGCGTGCGCTAATCACCCTTCATTAGCGTGCGCTAACGGGTCAACGCTCCGGAGAAACCGCGTATAACACGCTTAGCGTGCGCTAGCCAACAGCCGTAGCGCGCGCTAACGGGTCACAAAACCACCGGTAGCCTCGACGTAATCGCACTCTACCGAGTAGCGTGCGCTAGAAAGAAGAGGAGCGTGCGCTAAGCGATGATAGCGTGCGCTAGCTATCGGCCTTAGCGTGCGCTAACAAAGTTTCAGCCCCGATCCAAGAGCTACCGGATCGCTCTCGAATCGCCAATAGCGTGCGCTACACATTCAGTAGCGTGCGCTAAACACCATGCAGTAGCGTGCGCTATGCTTTAAGCATTAGCGTGCGCTACACCACAAAATCTCAAAAACCCACAAAGTGATCCGAAATGCCTCCAAAAACATGTCCCAACAAGTCGCAACCAAACATGGCACGAAATTCCTACGATGAGGACCATGACAATCCGATAAAACCCAGAAAACCCAACGAATCCGGAATAAAGATCTCGGGTATTACATTCTACCCCTCTTAAAAGAAGTTTCGTCCTCGAAACTTGAAACATGGAACGAACGACGCAAAACAACTCAGATAACACACGATATCCGTTGCCGAAATAACAAAACACGACGAACGAAAATCAATACGGTTGAACAATTCAACAGTACAACAGTCAAAACACGAGCTATTCGCTGAACCAATACGAAATTCCACAGCCCAAGGGTTGAAAGATCGAACACAAAACTAATTTCCTGAACTCGAGGAAATTACGAAGGAATCCTAACGCTCAACAATTGCGAAACAAGATCAACAAAAACTGAGCCATCAAGCGATTGAGTTACAACGATCGAGACAACAACAGTCGATCAATCATGTTCGAATCACGACGAACAATAATACTCAAACAACAACCCCAAAGTTTACATCTCGAATAGAGATAATATACGATCCGGTGAAGGCAACAAGATGTGCATTCACATAAGATCCACAGGAAAGGGAATAGCAATTTGGAGAGTCATAACGACAAACGGGTCATTCTGAAACGATACCACAACTCGTTCGATCAATAAAAGCACAGATGTGACAAGATCGTAAAATATCAACGAATATAAACGATTCGACAGTCGAGAGTACAGAGTTCAAAATCCGATCCACTTCAAATAAAAGAAGTCAATCTCGAATTTCAAACAACAAAGCAAGGGAAATAATTCAACATGCAATCGACAGACCACGCCTCCGGATCGCTGAGCCGATCTCGAAATCAAAGTTCAAGTCCTCGCTCGGAATGCTCGGTAACCATCTCGCAAAACCGAACCCGGTGTCCTCGAGTCCGCACTGTAACACGTTATCGCGGAGAAGGACAATGTGCACGAACATGTCCCGCCACATTACGATTAAAACATCTCCTGGATTTACCAGAGTCGTAATGTAAGACTTGGAACTCTCGGCCCACGCATCAGCGATGGAGCTTCACAATGAAAGGCTACGACATTGAAAACTAGAAATACCAACTCCTGCACCGTCCACACGGTCGTCGGACTTCCTCTGCTTCTTCGACTCGGGCACACGCTCCGACGATAACGAAGCTAGTTCACGGGCTAATGCTCGATCTTGATAGTCCCTCAACGAGGTGCAATTGAATCCCGACATATACACGCGAATATCCGGCTTCATCCGTCTGTCAAAGTGGAGGATTCTCTCTTCCTCGGTTCTCACCCGGTCTCGCACATAACTGAGTTGTTTGCTATAATCAATGATAGCTTGCGACACCGATATATCTTGCGGTTCTGCCAAGTAGAATTCGCGAATCCTCTGCTCTCTAATCGGTCTCGGACAGAACTCAGCTTCCATAAATGCTTGGAACTCCGCCCACGTGACATCACGATCACGAGGTTTAACAGCTTCCCACCAATTAGCAGCATCCTTGTCGAGAAGGTACTGAGCGATAGGTACCTTCCGATCTTCAGGACATCCGACCTCGAAAATCTTTCCCAACCGGAAAATCCAACCATCCCACCTCAACGCATCCGCAAAGACCGCGAATCGAGGGGATTCATACGAACTACCTCGCGAAGCCATTGATTTACACCAACGCTCGACTCGCGTCAATGCTACGTTGAACCACCCGGTCAACCGAGTCATCCGAGTCGCTACTTGTTGCAATATAGTAGCAACACCCAAACCAAAATCATTCCCAGCCGCATTCTCTCGATTCCGCATCGATCCCCGTGGCCATCGGGCCGCCACGATTACGACCACGACCTCCGCCCTCGGCATACTAACAAACAACAACCTAAGGTAAAGAAAGATCATAACACAAAGCAAGATATTCAAGTCGCTTTCTTTAATCCAAAATAATTAAATAAAAAACATATTACCATATAATTACAGCTATAGAACAATATAAAATCTATGATACCAACAGTCTTCATTTATAATGCCGTTATGCGATTTATAAATGTAATGAAATTGAAATCACCCATTATATCAAAATCACTTTCTCAGACGGTTTCCGCACTTAACTCACCAAGTTGAAAAACCATTTTCGAAAACGTTCCAAAATGCCAGAAAGGCCGATGACGGTAATGCTTTCCAAATACTCCCCAAAAGTCATTTTTCAAATACCAAATACCGTCACCAAATACCATTTGAAATTACAAGGCGTAGACGCGAAAACTCAATAGTTTCAAAATATATGTTAAATGGCCCGACAAAAGAGTTGGGAAAAAAGGGTCAAAGAAATAATTCAAATTTACAAACACGGAAGGTCATTTTGAAACACACACTATTTGGTAAAAGTACCAAAAAGTCAGTTTGAACTTTACACACGCAGCGGACAACAACACAGTTCAAATTACACATAACCACACCCAACAATTGTTATTCATGAACAACACACATGGAGTACCGTTTCAAACGGTCAGCCTAACAATCGCAAAAGTTAGACTTACGGCCAGAATGTAGTTTCCGAGCTTCTGCTCAGACCGGTTAGGGTATGATTCAACAGAGACTTAGCATGCGCTAGCCATGCCACGTTAGTGCGCGCTAGTTATACTAATTCAGCAACACATTCATGAGCATATATCAAATAATGCCAAACGCCAAAGGTTACATATAAACAACAACATACGAATCCAAACGCCAACAATTTACATTCTCACTACATATCGTTTAATCGAAAAAGTTGAAGGCGAAAGTCACGTCTCAAGTAAACTATTGGTAGACCTCGTTTAAGCATTTAAAATCAAATTTTGAAAATTTCCAATGCAAGATGAAAATATAATATGTGTAGTTTGAATTCTCAAAATCTTTGGTCTCGAGGTCATCATACGAAAATCAAATTATTTTTCCTTCTCGAAGGATATTTTTAAATAGAATTTACGTGACTTCCCCAAAACATTTGAAATTGAAATATCACATTGATAAACTTTTATTGAGTAACCAATCCAAAACATCACTCCTGTAAAAACGATTTCACACAAGGATGTATACATATATACATGCATACCGGTACTACACTTTATTCCAACACAATACGAGAATCAAACAAGTATGGAATAAATATTCACGAGGTACAATTAAACTCCACAAAATAACACCGAATTACATAAAGTCGTATAGCACGAGACACAACAAGGTAGGGAGACTTACATCCACAGATCGCACGAAGATGATGGTTGCACCTCGATACTAATCACGACCGACAACTCAGACGACGCGTCGCGACACCACTCAGTCAGACCAAATCTGACAAGACAAGATCCGACAACACACAACTCAACCCGACAGCCTAGGTTTCCTCAACCTGGCTCTGATACCATATTCTGTAACACCCCCAAACCACTCGGGAATATTACAGCGCCGCAGACCCTCTCCGCGAGGACCTACCAGGCTAAATACAAAACAATGCATCACTTCACATCGCCGACATGGCTACATGAAGGACCATTAGACCGATATGGTCTTATATCACAACACACAGAACAATACATACAAGATCCTTGCTCAGAACACATACCCACGCAGGGGCTAGAATACAATATCACTTCCATAACTCGATAAAATAACACATCGGAGGAAAATCAACACGACTCTACCAAATACTCTATAATTGGTCTTCACGTGATTAGTATCTTCGTTTCCCATCATCCTTCGTATCGATCCTGTGATTCGCTCCCCAGCTACCTGCAAGTACCTGGACGCAATACAGACATCCACCCCGAATACTCGGGGTTAGCAAAACTCCACTGTTTTGCTAGTGCAAGTATAAAACCAAAAGTACAAGCCATACACAACGTGCTTCAAGAATATAAAATCTTGAATATATTTCCCGAGATAAATCACTTAATCAAAACAGTTTGATTTAAAAAGGTAGGAAAAGAACCATATGTCTCATACAAAATATTTTACGGTCTCGGGGGTTTGAAAACATTTGGAAATAAGGAATTCTCAAGTCTTTCGAAAACACTTGGGGACACGGCCCAAAATCATCTTTCCAAAATTACGATTCCAATAATAAAACGCGGTTTCACAACCCAATTCACAACACACGGGGTCCAAGACCCAAATCATAAGCCACAGGGTCCACGACCCGAATCACATAACACATGTTCCTAAGGATTATTCGCGTCCCGTGCTAACAAGCCACGAACCTCAGATGCTCCCGTAGAACATACCCGAGTGAATAACCCAATAGGAAACCATACCAAATCACATGTCCTTGTGACAACAGTCACGGAACCATTCCATACCACAACCACAAGTTATCCAGATCGGGCTAACAAGCCACGAACCTCGGAGTCCCCGCAAGACATAACCCAAGATAACCCCACAAGTTATCTCGGCATCGGCTAGCAAGCCCCGAACCTCGAGTCCCCGCAAGACATACCCGGATTGGATAACCCTACGGTCATGCCCGACCCGTACTAGCAAGTATGGATCCCGAGATTCAACAATCCTACCCGAGGCACATCACTTTCGGCACTACATAACAATGAGCAGAACATCAAGCCAAGCAACACTTAAACATCACAACCTCCTTTCAAAGGAGTAACAACTAATATCCCACGTAATACATTCTTAACGAACAAGTACACATAACGTTACGTAATCCCCGGCAAAGAATTACGGTCTAATAAACTCATTCAAAGTGGTCATATCATCTTTTCAACACACAAATCAAACACTCATATTCCGAGAACACATATATTCACGAAGTACATAAATTATCGTTGAAAGACAACATTTATCGAGAATATACCGATCCCTTTTTACGTTCATTAAACATTGGGTTTCGCACGAATTCCTTTACCATTAATTACGCCTACGAAACATGAAACGTATGGACAAGATACTTGCCTCGATATCACGAGCGACGAAACGACGAACGGGCACGATCGGGAAACCTTCGAACCTCCAAAAACGATCAAGACTTCGACAGCCCACGAATACTACGAAAATAGCATCACCACAAATCAATAATACTAATCGCAATCCGAAACGATCCTAAAAACGACAAGGATCTAAGTATTCTCAAAGAAATCAAGAATCGTTGACCCGGGCGATAAAAATCGATGAACGGTTAACAAAATCTGAAGATTACGGTCAAGACAAACAAGAACAAATAACCGATCGGATGAGATCGGTCAAGAATCACAAATCCAAACAAAAACCCCAAATTTAAGAAAATAGGGTTCTAACAAGAGATTACCTTGATTTGGACCAAGAAGACGATTAGATGTTGTTAAACATCTACAAATCCGCTCAAAGATGAAGCTAGAAGAAAAAGATCGGTCCTACTCGCCTCTGGATCTCACTCCCGTCGGAAGGGATGAAGAAAAGTGGGAAATGACGACTTAATGCCGCCGCCCAAGATTTATATCGATGCTTATTAGCGTGCGCTAATCACCCTTCATTAGCGTGCGCTTAACGGGTCAACGCTCCGTAGAAACCGCGTATAACACGCTTAGCGTCGCTAGCCAACAGTAGCGCGCGCTAACGGGTCACAAAACCACCCAGAGCCCCTGGGACGTAATCGCACCTACCGAGTAGCGTGCGCTAGAAAGAAGAGGGAGCGTGCGCTAAGCAGTCGATAGCGTGCGCTAGCTATCGGCCTTAGCGTGCGCTAACAAAGCTCCCACCCAAAGAGCTACCGGATCGCCTTCGAATCGCCCGATTTAGCATGCGCTACACATTCAGTAGCGTGCGCTAAACACCATGCAGTAGCGTGCGCTATGCTTCAAGCATTAGCGTGCGCTACACCACAAAATCTCAAAAACCCACAAAGTGATCCGAAATGCCTCCAAAAACATGTCCCAACAAGTCGCAACCAAACATGGCACGAAATTCCTACGATGAGGACCATGACAATCCGATAAAACCCAGAAAACCCAACGAATCCGGAATAAAGATCTCGGGTATTACAATTAGCACGTTATGAATCTTTGTTATATTTTCACTTGGGTTAAGTTTTATGTCCCCTAAGTTTTTGTACTTTGTTATTTCTTTCAATAATAGGGGTAAAGTACTCTTTTCTTAATGGTGTTTTTCCTAAGGGGGTTTTGCGCCAAAAGGTTTTGATGAGGCTCATTGCACATTATCCCATTTTGCTTCAAAAAAATTTTGGCGTTTATTATGTTAGATA
The DNA here is from genome assembly GCA_033398695.1 of Orobanche coerulescens. Lineage (NCBI taxonomy): Eukaryota > Viridiplantae > Streptophyta > Magnoliopsida > Lamiales > Orobanchaceae > Orobanche > Orobanche coerulescens. Next base: position 170,394,468 of record CM065809.1, read on the forward strand.
AGTCGGCCTATTTATCATAGTTCGCCTAGGGTCAACAAAATGTCAGGACCAGCTCTGCAAAGAGATCCCTTGTTAATATTATAAATATTATAAATTACAAAAGAGTAAAATTTAAACTATTACTATAAGTTTAGAATTATACAATTTTTTAAAAAAAATCTATTTATATACATATATTTTGATGTGAGATTCAAGATTTTAGATAAATAAGAAAAATAAAAAAAAAAATATATAAGAGAGAGATTTAGCGTGGTACTCCGAATCCGTAATGCTATTAAATACTCTATATATTAGTTGGAAGTAAAGAGTATCGAGTTTATTAAAAAAAATATAAAAATTATAATTGTGCATATATAAAGTAGATATTAAAAAAATAAATATGTATGTATTTCCGCCATTGAGGTTTACTTAATAATTTATCAAATAATTTTTCTAATAAGAATAAAACAACTCACTTGGCCAACTCAATAAATGACCAAATTAAAGTGATGATGTATAATAATTATGCAGTGATAAAATAACATTTATTTCAAAATACTTAGTTAGTTATTTTAAAATCAATGTAAGATTTAAATTTATATATAAATACTATTAATACAAACCTAGTAATTTGCCAAACTAAATTTTGAATAAAAATAAAACTATTCATCTGGGTTAATAATTAGCCAAATTATTTTTCTCTATAAAATAAAACTATTAAAATTATTGTGCAAAATAATTATGTAGTAAAAATTATACATGATTTAAATATTTATTTAGGTTTCCAATCGGTGAGCCTCATTTAAGATCGATGTGGTATTCAAAATTTTAGATAAATATGATTAATTCAAATTAGATAATTGGTCAAATTAGACTCTCTAATAAAAAATAAAATAATTAATTTGGCTAACTTAATAATTGATACTATTAATATTGGCAAAACTAAAATTTCCAATTAAATAAAACTACTAAATAAAATAGATGTGCGATTCAAATTTTAGATAAGTAGAATTAATGTCTAACTTAATAATTGGCTAAATAAAATACAATAAAAATAAAACTTTTAAGCGTGTGTGTGAAATTACTATGAGATTGAAAAATACACATTGAATTCTAAGTATTTATTTATATTCTTCACTGGTGGAGTTCTATTTTAAATCGATGTGGGGTTGAAGACACTAAATTCAATTTATTTAGGTTATTCATCAATTAAGTACCATTTTAAATCAATGTGGGGTTCAATATTTTAAATAAATAAAAACCGAACATTAAGAGAATGCCACATAGAAGAAAGAACTAAGTGGTGCTTCAAATCCGTAATGCTATTATATATAGAGAGATAAATAAATTGATTATTATACCGCATTAGGAATGATGTGTAATAAAATTTAATTATTGGACAACAAGAGATGATTGGAAGAGGAATATTCAATTACTCGATATGTGTCAAATTAGTTGCAAAAGTAGTATAGAGAAGGCATATATATCTATATATTAAAATAATATTCTCGAATGCTCGACTCGGTTCACGAACATGTTTGTATCCGCTTGTTTATTAGACGAGTTTAGTATTATGTTCGCGTTCGGTCCAATTGTAAAAGAAACGAGCTATAACCGATATCGAACGAGTCCAAAGGAGTTTTTGTTCAAGAACGTTCGGTTCGTATATAGCACTACCCATGCAGTTGCACGATCTCCGAAATCTTCCAGATTATCTTCTATTGTCCAATTGTTAAAGGAACCGGATATAACAAATCTCGAACGAGTTCAAATGAGTTTTTGTTCGAGAACATTTGATTCGTTTATAGCACGACCCATGCAGTCACACGATCTCCGAAGTAAACACACTAGCCATCTTCGATCTCCAAACATCCTTGATACCCAAGGAATGAGCTGATTTGGTTAGTCGATCGGCAATCATTCAAATGATATTTGTTTCTGTTCTAGTTCTCGGCGTCCTGGTGATAAAGTCCACGGAGATATCTTCTCATTTCATTCAAAAATAGAAAGTGATTTCAACAACTCGGTTGGTCGCAGATATTCAGTCCTAACTTGCTCACAAGTTACTCTTTAAAACGAACTCAGTAATCTCCTTATTTACAAAATTTTCCATCAAAAATTCCGCTTTAAGTCGTTAAACACACAATTGAAGGACTTGCCACACAATTGACGTAATGACACTAAATGCAACAATAATATAAATATGTGATATAACTAAAACATTATAATGAGGTGCCCCAAATAAATTATCGCAAGTTGTGAGAGAAAAATCACTGTCGCATTTGTGTCACTAAAGTATGACATTGTATTTATATGGCACAATTGAGGTAAATATACTATATTGAGAATAAATGCCGCATAGGGCACCTCGGGAAGTAGTTCCCAAAGCTCGATGAACAGCCTGCCAAAAATGTGATACAAATCGGCCATCTTGATCCGAAAAGGAGTCTTGTGATACTAGTATTGCCTACGTACGTAGGAGATTTTTGTGCAAGAGAAAATGATTAAAAATTAGCCATATAATGATTTTATAGATAAATAAAAATGTACTTAATTATTTTAAAAAGAAACATATTATGAATAACATGTATATTACACAATAATTTTATTGCACCAAAATAATAATTATAAAGATAATGTAATTCATATCATGCAATGACGCGCGCACTCTTAAATTTTATCTGATTATTATTTTTAAAATATGGATAAGTCTAAAATAGATGTGGATAATTTTTAAGATTACTAATATTACTTTCTTCACTTCTTTTTAATTCAAAAATACTTGCTCATTTCATATATTACATTGACGTGTTTTTTTACTCTTTTCAGAATTTTACCTTTACTGATTAAAATTTAAGTTATCTCTAAAGTTTTTTAAAATAAATATCATAATAATATTTGATTAATATTTTCTGCATTCAAAGTAAATAGTACTAATCACATGCCTATTTCGAGAATGAATGTACAAATAAACAAACTTATATTTTTTGTTCCTAACAATGTCGTCAATCATATGCATAATCTGATTTTATTATAATTTAATGAAATATATGTGATTTGCCAGTTGAATTTGTTACGAGATTTTTTATAATATATTCCTTAATTACATATATATTTTTAGAAATCAATATATTTGCATTTAAATATAAAAGTAATACAAATAATATATTTATATTGTCTACAACACTTTTAAGAAAAATATTTACCAACATTTTTCAAATCTTATCATAGGCGAGCATTTTATTTATAAACTTTACGAGTTTTTCTCTAATTTACCATATGATGGACTGTAATCAATGGAATTACCGTCTGATCATAATCAACATTACCCCAATGCCTCAACGGCTCCCGCAAAAAGCGTGGTAAGAGGGGATCGGATGTATGCAGCCTTACCCCTGTCTTAACACAAAGAGACTGTTTCCGGATGATCCAAAATGAAAATTGCATCGAGAATTACATGGAATGACTAGTACTTCATGAGAAAAAGAAGTGCAATCAGTTTAGTGAGTCATTTTGTTTTATCCCATTATAATCCAGAACCAAAGAATAATGAGTATTTGGCTCCATTGGAAACAATGAAAACTCTATTGTTAAAACTACCAAAGGTACACTTTTTAATTCTTGTTTTACAAAACAAATTATATACAAAACATTAATAATCTAGTTTTTACAAATTACATTGAACTATACATTAATTGTACAAAAACAAGATGATAAACCTGTTTGACATATCAAAAAGCATATAATGGAAGATTTTGTTGGCATACAGGAGATCAGGTATCTTGGATTTCATAGGCATAGACAGCTGATCCTCTCTCCCCTTTTGTAAATTGTCCAGAAGATTGTGAAAACCAGAGTCCCATCAGGAAACATGATTAAAGTCCCAAGTTTGAGAGAAGCTGGCGCCATCTGGGTGCTTCCTCGTCGAAAATGTAGGTCAGAGAAGAAACAAGAACCCCACTACCTCCAATCTGCACCCGGGAGAGAGCGAGAGGGGGGGGGGGGGGGGTAGTTTTCGGGGTATTTTTGTAATTTCGAAGGTTAGCTGTTACTTTTTCTTTTTTTGTTAATTAGGCTAAATTAATGTGTATTTTCGCAATTAATGCATATTTTATCCCACGTGAGATGACAAGCCGCTTACATATAGCAAACAACCTATGAATGAATCTCACCGCTCTAAGCTGCTGAACAGACTTGTAAATTGCTTCTTTGGTACACAGATAACTATAGCATAATAATCTGCGGCTACTTTCCCGTCACGCTTACAGAAAACTGGACTTACAGTTGGCCCCTCCATCCAAAAGCATGACATAAGAAGCCTCTCTCTCTCTCTCTCTCTCTCTCTTTCTAACCAACCCTAAGGCTAATGCGTAGGACAACTGAAGACCTGCAAACCAGATAGAGATGGTTGGCTTAGCACTAGCTCAGCCACTTCATCCGCAGTGCTTCCCCTCATGTTGGCAGTTACCTGAAAAATAAAAACTGTAAATGACAGAAACTACACCGAAAATACAGTCTAACAGATTAAGATCAAGTGTGAAGTACAAAAACTACCCTCAAAATTTACCTTAATTACAAAATATTCCAATTATCTTCCAAAATTACAAATACTCCTCGACATATGTTTCTCTTAACAAATTGCACCCTCAAAAGAAGAGTATTTGCTAGGCGAATACAAACCTCAAACGGGTGCCCGTAACAGTTTAACGGGGGTAGTTGAAAAATAACTGGAGTCTTTTGTAATCTCAGAAGTAATACTTGTAATTATCTAAAAAATAAATGATTTGACCGTGAACTGACCAACAGCCCTTAAATGTGCCTCAAATCTTTCAAGCATTTCATGAGTGATATCAAGCACACCTTGTCGCTGGATCAAACGACCTCCGGCTAGCACAAGAACAGCCTGAAATGATACACTGAGATCAGAAGATATCAAACAACCAAAATCCGTTTTTGAAATGAGATCTCAAATACCTTTAGTTTTAGAGGGTATCAGATTGCAATAGCAGAAAATGCAGCAACCTACTTTCCAGGATAACTCCACCTTCAGTTTCTTTCAAATTATTTTCTCTCAATGTGGTTCCAATACACACAAGGTCCACAATAGCATCACCTATTCCCATCTAGAGGTAAAAGAAGCAAGCATAGTTTCTCAGGTTACAAACATCAATACTACATCATCTGTAGGTCGCGTGATAGTCCATACTACTTTAAAAAATAAAAAAATGAAAAGATATTACAAGAAAATATTGCAGCAATGTGACTGTTCAACAAAGAATCAAAACTAGAATTTAAATAGAAACATAACATACATTCAAATAGAAAATTCCAATGAACAGTATCTGAACATAACATTCAACATGGAGGAACCACTAGCACAATAACTACCTCAACAGCCATCTAACATACATATGTTGGTGGTCAAATGTGAATTTCAGAAAAAGGGAATAATGTTGCGTTAGTTCAAATAAATTGATGAATTGGATTAAAAAATGAAGAACAGGTCAAGATTGCATCTCATCTAATTCAAAGCGCTTATCATAGCCTCAGATATCCTAACAATCGATTCGCAAATTGATACACCAGCACTGGATATAGTTCAGAGTTTACTGTGCAGGCACTCTCAGCAACAATAAGAAGAAAAACTAATGGTGATGATGATAAAAATAATAATAATAACTTAAATGTGATGAGCACTTAAAATGTAGATTCTTTTTTTTAGTTTCACTCATTAGGAGAACTTTTCTGCTGAAAACGTGATACAAATGTAAGGAAGAGCCAAATGAGTATCTTCCATAGACCAAATTATGTTAAGTTAGATACTTGGCAAAATGTAAAGAAGAACCAAATGAGTATTTTCTATAGGCCATTTAAGTTAGGCTTAAAATCGGCTAAGTACAAAGTGCGGATAAGTACATCAGAAAAATTTGACCAAACACTGCAGAAAACCGAGTCACAGTCAAGTGAAAATCAGAGAAGTACTAGTCAACAATTTCATCAGAAATGTTTGACCAGACTGCAGTCAAGTGATCAGACGGAGCCCAAGTCATCTGAAGTTTGACCATCAAAGATCAGGTCAAGACTTCATACAAGTCGTCAGATCAGAGAAGTCTCGTCAGGACATCAGAGAAGTCATCGTCAGAGAAGTCCAAGGACAGAGAAGTTTGACTGTACATCAGACAGATTGACTTAAAGAGATCAGATAAGTCATGTCATGTCTGAGTAATCAGCCAAGTAAATCTGTCCACGTCAGCATGCGTTGAAAAGTCAATAATTACGGAGAGTCACATGCGGGCGGTAAGGGACAGATTGGAGAGATTCCTGGAAGGATATGAATTAAATAATTCATCAAGACCCACCTCTGAAGACTTTAAACATATTAAAATCAAAAGATTAGACGCTCCAACATGAAAGTCTTCACAACGGTCGGAAATGGATTAAAATAAGGGAATCCAGCCTTGCAACGTTCAGAAAGAAAAACAAAGAAGTCTACTTTTCCAACGGACGGATTTGTTACAGATTTGCAACGGATATGAAAGGAAGCTCAAAGATCTACATCTATAAATACCTGAAAATTTGAAGTTGAGCAGTACGATGCGAACTATACTCTCAAGCAATTAAAACAATCAAGCGATCAAGAAATCTATAGCATCATGAAGAGCAGCATTCACAATTCACATACGAAGAAAGCTCTTAGTTGGAAAAGACAAAACACTCTTGTCTTAAAACCTGAGTACGGGGTACTTCACTGGTTGAAGTTGCACGACTGATAGGCATCCAAGGATTTGAAGATCGAGTGTTGCTAGGCAGGCAGAAAGGAGTTGCAACGACAGGATTTCCACTGATTGGAAGTTGTTGTAGCTAAGTTGTAGAATCACTGTAATATTTATCACTGATTGAAAATTATAGTGGATTCATCTCCAACTGGTTTGGAGAAAAATGGATTAGTAGAGGATTACCCCACCTCTGAGACTACTATATATTGTCTGCATATTTTATTGTTTTAGCATCATACTTAACTGTTGCATTCATACTTAGTGTTTCATTGTTTATATTTCTGTATTCGTCATCAGCTGACTTCCGCACTTATATTGTCTACAGACGACTTTAAGTCACTGAGAAACTCCTTAATTCCTACTTGGAAAAAGAGTTTCAATAAGTCTATTCACCCCCTCTAGACTTATTTCTGACAACTTGTGACCTACACGTACAATGATACAAAAAAGACAACTTAATAGAGTGTCATCCCATACTCGTAGAACACTACTTAAATTCTCCTTTTCCGACTAAAATTCGAGCATAATTGATTGAGCAATTGCCTCCATTGGGAAGACTGAAGAGAAGACCCTAACGTTTGATTACTTATTAACCAACAATTTAAATCAGCAAAAGTACCACAAATATGAATAAGAGAAACCAATCATTGCAACAGCTAAATAATAATTTTGAACGGAAATGAACGGCGCACCTGAGGTCTTTCCGCAACATACTGCCGCAGATTGACCTGTTTCACTGACAATTGACAATCCTTCAAATAAAATCAAACGAGTTAACCCAGTAGAAACAAACATACGACAAGCACCACTACTACTATTAGAAATAGATGGGTTGGGAAATGAAAACGAAAAAAACGAGGGAAAAGGGATAGTAAAAAATACCTTGAGAAGATCAAGAGTGTCCGTGGCCATTCTGCCTTTACTCGGCAACCCGAGTCGAACATCATCCCTCTCGTACTTCTTATCCACATTCCCGTCCACCCATAGTAACTGGCGACGCCACCGAACAACGAGAAGCGAATAATTTCACGGAAACGCCATTAATCGAGCGAGACGACGGCGTTTGGAAAGGCGAAACTGAACCCGGCGGGCATAACAGGGAAATTGTCCGAACCAAAGACATCTCTACGAATTTCTCCTCGCTCCCTGCAGTAGTATCGCAGTTTGTATTTTGATATTAGAGAAGTATAAGGGAGACCGAGAAGTTGTTGCAACGCTTTACTGCTAAATACTTCAAGAACCGCCGGCTCACACTTCCACCAATTTGATCGAATGTCAATGTTAATTTATATATTCGTGTCCGTCTCAAATTCAATCTGTAATATTATCAGTATATTTTAATTTTCGTCATTATTTATTGTGTATGGTATTGGAATGATTGTGTTATTTTTGTATTCTGATTTTCAGTGAGTATTGATGGTTACTTTCAAGTATTATACTGTTGAATCGTTGTTGATTGCACCATTGTGAAGGTGTTGAAATTCGATTAGGTAAGGAAGCTGTTAAGACCTTGACATTATAAGTATAGTGTGCGCTGTTTGTTGATCTTAGAGTACATTAAGACGTGTGTTATTTATGTTGGGTAGAGAATCGCACAAGAAATGAGGAGAGGACAATTTTCAACTATATAATAAGAATAATAATTCAATGTTCTTTCATTTGAAATAAATAGAGATATTATTGAAATGAGAGATAGGGGTTAATAATTTGCTAATTTGGTTAATATATTAAAATATAATAAATATTTTTATCCTAATTAGATCTTAGTGAAAGAGTAAAAATGTGATTAAACTCGGAAAGTATGTAAGTTCTGGACTTGAAGTTGGTAGAAACTCACTTCACCTGTATCACAAGAACATATGAGTTGCGTGCTTGAATTTTTCCCATGTGCTTATGATACCATATTAACAGTAATTGTGGCATATTTATATATGACATTGCCTATCCGAAACACGCCATGCAGGCATTGCATTTAAGATATGTAGTTGCATTAAGCCTTGCATTGAAACCTTGAAAAGGGGATTAAAGTGGTTTTTTTATGTGCGTCGTGGAGCTATTCGTAAGGGGCCTGGATTGAATTGATTGTCTAGTGGTGCAGTTTGTAATATGCCACCAATTATAACAGACATTATGGTGGAGTTTGGTATATGTCGTCGTGACCTATGTGCTATGATTGAACACTTGTTAAGGGTGTGTTATAGTTGAGAGTCTGGGACACATCGGAGGTGACTCATATGTTATGATCAAGCACCTTATTCCAGCCATGGTCCGAAGTTATGCATGCATGCTTGCTTATTGTCCCGAGTGAATAACTCATGGTGTATACAATGGCGCTCACCTGAAATATTTTATAATTTAATAAACACGAGTTGGAGATTTTGTGAACTCATTGGTGACAAACACACTCCACTACAAAATTTATTAATTCACTCCACTGTGAAAGTTATGCTTACTGCGAATTCGATCATTTAATTCTTGTGCTGCAGATCATGTACCTCAAATATGCAGAGGATTGACTAGAAGCTTCTCTAGGCCATCGAACAGTTGTAGATGGTATTTTGACCGACTGGGTATGTTTTGCTAAACCGACGTTCTATTTTGGGGTTGTATTATGTTATATATATTATTCATTTGTTTGTACTTTCTCTTTTATGGGATATACTTGTTGTGTAGAATAAACTTCTTCTAAAAAGTTAATTAAGAGTAAGCGTAACACCTTTATAATTGCATAAACATGTATAGGTAAAAAAGAGGGTGTAACAATCAGGCAAGCTAAACATCAATCGATTAGGCTTGCATTTGATATCATGTTGAATTGAGGCACATACATCCCCTTAGAAAGACTTTTTAAGGGGTGATGACCCAATTAAATACGGTATTAGAACAAGCCCAAGCAAGTGATTGATTTGTTACGCATAGTGGCTTTAAACCGATGATATTGCCGATAGTTTAAGGTCCACGTGTAGAGATGGTCGCGCCAGCCTACACGTGAGTGCCGTGTTGAGGTCTCGTCGTCCCACACGGACTTGGTGGATACCTAGACTCAAAAATATAAGTTTGGTAGCATTTTAAGATGATGGGCCAATTCTAATCGTGTTATCATATCATATCTATGAGAAAACACAAATCTACGTTCTGGACATATCTTTCTCCCATAGATCCATTGAGCTTTTAGTTAGAAGAGTGTAGGGTTTGAGAAAAAGGAGAGGCATGTTGTAATGCATCGTATATTGACAGTTCAAATATATAAGAATAGCAAGCATAAGGACATGAAATGTGATGATTAAACACTATTTTCATATGATGTAGTTGACATAGTGCATTTGAACATACATTGATTGTTATTTTGATAGATGAATACAACGCAATTGGTTGTTGTTTTAATATATATACAGTGCGACTATAGTTTGTTTCATCGTACATGATGCTGATCAAACGAACAGTTTTCTGTATATTATAAATATAACAATACGATACCATGAGTATCTGTTTTGCACTTTATACGAATACAACCTTTTCTCAGAATGAATACTTGTATGGTGCAATTGATTTTGTTTTGCACAGTATATAAGAAGACCCTTTTTCGGTTGTTCATATAAGTCGGTTTAAAACTTTATTAAATATAGTTAATACGGGTATCGAAAGTTTTGGATCGACAACACGAGTGACGAGTATAATGTGTAGTTTTTTTTTTTTGTAATTTGTTAAATAAAATCAAAACAAAAAGGAGGTGGAGAAGAGGAGAGTGAAAAAACGTTTGGATGAAAAATGGCACTTTCGCCTATTTACACGAATTTAATAGGTGATCTTGAGTTTTAACTTAAGTCAGCATTGACATGACAAACCTTATGCCACTTTATTTTTTTCATAAATTTATAAAGGTTAACTAGATTTAGACAATTAGCTGACATAAGGTGAAAAATATGCTGCTGATTACAAAGTCGATCAGGTGATCAAGTGCGGGCCTCGGTTTCACCTATTAAGGAAAACCCACTATTGTGGAAAAAGCATGGAAAAGACTACCCCCATCATATTAAACGACTCGATAAAAAGATGACCACAAGACGGCCACGTAGCTAAAATAAAATAAAAGTAAAACCGACCACAACCGGTCATGCAGCTCAAAAAATGATAAATATAGTGCGATAATTTATTATGCTGTCGATTTCTTTTTGTTTTGGCTTTTATATCTTTATTAAGAACTCCGTGGTCTGTCCTGCAGCTTTTCTTTTCTACGCAGCGCTGGTGAAAGCGATCCGATCACCCTCACGGCGTTTTTGTTTACTAGTTGGTTCCTTGTCGGTAGGTCTTTGCTAATTTTTAAAGTTCGAAGAAATTGCTTCGATCTACTAACAGAAAGGAGATGTTCTTTTCTCTATCAGTCGTGTAGATGTTGAATCATGAAAAACACCTAGGCATGTTATGAGCGTGAAAGCACTAGGAATTGCATTGAAGCCGACATTGCCGGGAATGAATCATCTAACATAACCCCAGACATGGGGTTTGCCACGGTTGTCGTCATTGTATGTGTCCTCACTCAACTGAATTACCTAAACAAGGAGAGGAAATGAATTTTCTCAGCCCGCGAATTCTTGTCCATTACATACATTAGATGTTTTGGCGGTACTATGCCGAAAATATATACCACTGTCTGCTATTTCTTTGGGTGTCTCAGTATCAAAATTGCCCCTCCATACCAATAAAAAAATAATATTTGGGCTAACACAAATATTAACCGAATTAGCCCGCGAGCCCGCTAGCTATTAATACAAATTTAATTTTAAATATTTTATATTTATTTTTTGTTGAATACCAGTTTGGTGGGGAACATACCACACGTCGACATCTATGCGATGTGATATTGTATTTATCAATACTAGATATTCCCCAACACAATTTTATATCTGGAATAGGTTCTGGTTATTTTCGTTCCTCTTTTCCCCCCGTTTTATCCTGTTATAATGATTACAGAAAATAGAAGTAATTCCAGAAAATCAACCGGGATTGAGATCAATTCGTATGAAATCCCATCTCTGTGAAAAATACAAGCATGCATGCATGCATTCTGAGGGAAAATTAAAATCTAATAACAATTTATTTTTCCAAATATTTATTTTTATTGTGTGTAACAGAATTTACATGACAAGTCAGGAACGCTGGATCATTGAGGCATCTTCAGCTCGAAAATCTGGATAAAATCAAAGCATAAAAAGAATATCTACCTTAAGCCTTAGCCAATCACTTGTTTATTTGCTTCAGAAGACCCGATACTGATGCACAATGTGTCGATTTATATTGGCATTGCTCACAGCAATATTGCAGCATCTGGATGACTTTGATACACCTACACCATAAGCAAACACACCAGGTCAAAAACTATAATACACCTATGTTATGTTGGGGTCGCTGCCATTAAAAAACCGTAGTGTCAAATAATGAGTAAAAATTAGTTAACACTATAAAATCGTGTAAAAGAAGTCGGAAAGTTTTTGTACGCCGGATGCCTTTCATGTTGCCACTTTCATATGAAGGAGAACAACAACAACAACATCTAAGCCTTAGTCCCAAAATGATTTGGGGTCGGCTAACATGAATCAAACTTTGAAACCGTCAATAATCGTTACATAAATAACATAAAAGGAAAAAAGAGGGAAAAAGTAGAGAAAAAGCAAATAAAAAAGAGAGTGGAAAAAAAAAAAAAAAAATATAACATTAAATAAAATAAAATAGGAATTAAAAAAAAAAAAAAAAAAAATCAGACTCCATCCACCATCCGTATTCTTTCCCGCCACATATGCCTCTCCATCGCCATACTTTATCAAAAACCAAGAAACCGCATATCATTTTCAATCATCTTTATCCAAGTTTTCTTTGTTCTTCCTCTACCTTTAAAAACAATACATTCTCCCCAACTTTCTATCCTCCTCACCTGGGCATCAATAGGTCTTCTTCTCACATGACCAAACCATCGTAATCGATTCTCCATCATCTTGTCTTCTATAGACGCAACTCTTACCTTCTCTCCGATCACCTCATTTCTCGAGCCGATCCTTTTTGTATGACCACACATCCATCGTAGATACGCATCTCCGCCACATTCATCTTTTGAACGTGACACTGCTTTTACTGACCAACACTCGGTGCCAATATAACAAATAAGCAGCCTAATTGCCGTGCGGTAAAATTTACCCTTTAATCTATGAGGCATGCCGATCACATAAAACCCCGTGGCACTCTTCCACTTCAACCACCCCGCCTTTATTCTCATGAGCCACATCGCCATCTAGCTCTCCATCCTTTTGGATAATAGATCCAAGATACCGAAAGAAAGTGGATCCATGAACAACTTTCCCATCAAATGTGATCATCCCCGCCTCTATCAACAAGCTTTCGCTAAACCTACACTCCATATATTCGGCCTTACTTCTCGGCACCTAAAGCCTCGAGCTTCCAAAGTATCCCTCCAAAGTTCCAATTTCTGTTGCACTCCAACCTTCGTTTCATCAATCAACACAATATCATCTGCGAACATCATACACCACGGAACGTCATTTTGAATTTCATATGAAGGAGAAAAGAGATAAAATTCCAAAACTGTTATCACCATTAGTTTTTCCACTTGCATGGAAGATATTGTGAGAAGGCGATGAGGTTGAGATAAATGCTACAGTCAGGCCTCATTACACGATTGATATTGTAGAATCAACATGTACGTCGCAGAACATGACTTAAATAAAGCGAAAATAAATCCTTAAAAAGTTTCATGCAATAAGCGGCCCCCTTATAGTGTGATAGCCTATGAACAGGTGGACTTAGAATGTTTTCAAATCAGGTTCTAGAGTTCAGTCGTATATATGAAACCATAGACATTCTCAGTGAATTACTACAAAATAACATACACATCACAACAACAACAACATCTAAGCCTTAGTCCCAAAATGATTTGGGGTCGGTTAACATGAATCAAACTTTGAAACCGTCAATAATCGTTACATAAATAACATAAAAGGAAAAAAGAGGGAAAAAGTAGAGAAAAAAGCAAATAAAAAAAGAGAATGAATGTAAAAAAAAAAAAAAAAAAAAAAAAAGATAACATGAAATAAAAGAAAATAGGAATTAAAAAAAAAAATCAGACTCCATCCACCATCCATATTCTTTCCCGCCACATTTGCCTCTCCATCGCCATACTTTCTCCAATTCCAAGAAACCGCATATCATTTTCAATCATCTTTATCCAATTTTTCTTGGGTCTTCCTCTACCTTTCACAACATTACTTGTTCCCCAACTTTCTAGCCTCTTCACTAGGGCATCAATAGGTCTTCTTCTCACATGACCAAACCATCGTAATCGATTCTCCATCATCTTGTCTTCTATAGACGCAACTCTCACCTTCTCTCTGATCACCTCATTTCTGAGCCGATCCTTTTTTGTATGACCACACATCCATCGTAGCATACGCATCTCTGCCACATTCATCTTTTGAACGTGACACTGTTTTACAGTCCAACACTCGGTGCCATATAACAGCGCAGGCCTAATTGTCGTGCGGTAAAATTTACCCTTTAATCTATGAGGCATGCCAGGATCACATAAAACCCCTGTGGCACTCTTCCACTTCAACCACCCTGCCTTTATTCTGTGAGCCACATCGCCAAAATAACATGCACATCAGTCAAAAAAAATAGCATCCACTCGCATTATTTCGAATTATTACATCATTCCTTCCAACTTCACTGGTGCATCTCAACAATGTTGTCCACATAATTCAAACTTATGTATGCTCATATGTTGTTCATCGTAACAACAAAAGCTTGAACAACTAATAAGAGCCAAGACCTATACTCTAACCACGATGTATTTTAGGTAAAATTACTTTGAACACATTGTGCTTCACTAATGTTGGCCGATGGTTCGTTTTATGTTTGTTATGCGCAAAAAAAAAGGAGGCCAGAATTAAACCAACTATGGCCTTATCCCTGCCATCTAGGAAGCAGGGATACTCCATTCTGGTGAAGAACTGCGTATCTGGGGGTGCGGGGTGCGGGCGGGGGTGCGTACGGGATACGCCACGTGGCGTGTCCCCGTATCTGAGTGGAGGGGTGGGGGGTGGGGGAATGGGGTGCGGCGGTGCCGTTTTGTAATTAACTTGAATTTTTATTTAAAAAAGTAAAAGTGGTGGCAGCTCGGTGTATTTCATAAATAGCAGCTGTATTTCATAATTAACAGAAACCCTAACTTTCTTAGTAATGGCGGCGGCAGCTCTCTTGCTTCGACTTTCTTTCTTCGACTTTTCTGGTTCTTCTCCGGTACAATTAAGGTAACTTTCTTTCTCCTCTTCTCCTCTTCTCTTCTTTTCTTCTCCTTTCTTTCTCCTCTTCTTCTCTTTTGTTTGGATTTTCACTGTAGTGGACCGTTGCACATTTGGTGTTTGATTGTTTGATTGTTTGATTGTTTGAAAATCTTGATTGCACATAAGCTGAAATATGTACTGATTGCTCCTTGTCTTTTACACTTTTATGTACAGGCCTGATCAATGGAATCAATGGCGTCGACAAATTCAGCCTCTAGTACAGCAACTACTCCAAGCGTTAGTTCACTAAATGTGGAAATTAGTCCCTTGTGGAAGCATGTGACAAAATTGGCAAAAGCGAAACAGAGGGGTGGGAATGCAAAGATCAGATGCAATATATGCAACAATGAATTTACTGGATCATAATCAAGAGTTAAAGCACACTTGTTGAAAATAAAAGGGGAAGTCACACCGGATGTATTAAGGCAGCTTCAAAGGGAGATGGCAGAAGCGGAAGAAAGAAAGAGGCCAGTTGAAATTCCACTTCCCCCTTCGAGTCAGACTCCAACATCTACAGCCTGAGGCGGAGTAGGGGTTGAAAATATGCAAATGAAAGGTCCAAAGAGAAAGGCAGTTGACATGAACAATCCTCTTCACAAAGCTTATGACATGGAGGCGAGAGCACAAGTCGATGGTGAGATTGCAAGGGCTTTTTACTCGGGAGGCCTGCCTTTTCACTTTGCCAGAAACCCTCATCACATCAAGTCGTATAATCTTGCTGCAACCAGCAATATTCCAGGCTATCTCCCTCCCACTTATAATGCATTGACGACAACATTGTTGCAAAAGGAGAGAGCACATGTTGGGAGATTGTTGGAGCCAGTAAAAACAACTTGGAAAGAGAAAGGTGTTACTGTAGTATCTGATGGGTGGAGTGACAGCCAGCCAAGGCCATTGATAAATTTTATGGCTGTCACAAAGTGTGACCTTATGTTTTTAAGGACTGTGAATTGTGAAGGCGAAGTCAAAGACAAGATCTTCATAGCCAACCTAATCAAAGATGTGATCACGGAGGTGGGAGCTCAGAATGTAGTTCAAGTTATCACCGATAATGCTCCGGTTTGCAAGGCGGCAGGTATGATAGTTGAGACTCGGTATCCTCATATTTTCTGAACTCCGTATGTAGTGCATACACTTAATCTGGCATTGAAAAATATGTGTTGCAAAGAATATTGTGGGTAATGAAAATGTGTATGATGAATGCCATTGGATTACTGAGGTGGGTGATATAGCATTAATGATTAAGAACTACATTCTTAATCACAACATGGTTAATACGATGTTCAATCAGATTGCTCCTTTAATGATGTAGTTTATGCCGTTCTCATTGATAGATGGAGCAAGAGTTCTTCCCCACTTCATTGTTTGGCTCATTCACTCAACCCAAGGTAAAACACTAAAATTTTAGAAGTTAAAACTCATAATTGCCATGTTTCATATCAAGTTATAATCATCCGACTCTGAATAATGTTTATCATTTTACTTGTTTAGGTATTATAGTGATGTATGGCTCAGTGCCGTTCCGGATCGTGTTCCTCCCCATCAAGATATTGAGTTGTCGGAGGAGAGAAACAAGTGCATCAAAAGATATTTTTCACATGAGACAAGGACATCGGTGAATATTGAATTTGCTCGATTTTCCGGTATCTTTGGTGGTGCCGACTCTATAGAATATAGATGGCATATGGATCCAAAAATGTGGTAGCTTATTCATGGAGCTTCGGCGCCAAACATACAAAAGATAGCCTTAAGACTATTGGGACAACCTTGTTCCTCCTCTTGTTGCGAGAGAGTTGGAGTACTTATTCATTTATTCACTCAGTCCGAAGGAATAAAATACTACCAACTCGGGAGGAAGACTTGGTTTTTGTGCACAACAATCTTAGATTCCTTTCTAGGAAGACCGACCAATACTTGAAAGGAGAAACAAATTGTGGGATGTTGGAGGTGATCGATTTGATCCACTTGATGGCGCCGAAGAGCTTGAGATAGCAAATCTTTCTCTTGATGAGCCGGAGATGGAGCCATGGTTTTTCAAGATGGTGAATGACTTGTGTTGTGGCTTTGTGTGATGTGTCAAATTAATGTTTAATCTTTTGTCTTTAATGATTATGAATGATGAATTGTGCTTGACTCTTTGATTAAATTTAAATGATTATGAATGATGAATTGTGGCCTGATGAATGATGAATGATGGATTCTGGACTGCTTGGTCACTTGACAAAACTTCCCCGTTGCTAATTTTAAGGAACAATGGAACATGGATTTTGATCATGCAGGAAAGTGGAACATGGATTCTAAATTTCTAATTGTAAGTTGTACATAAATCATGCGTTTTGATCCCTCTATTACACAATACGTGATTTTGTCATAAATAATATAATATATATTTTTTTATTTTTTTTATATATTGCCGTATCCCCCCGCACCTGTATCCCCATATTTTAAAATTTGCCGAATCCCCGTATCCCCGTACTACGCACCCATACCCGTACCCCCGCACCCGTATCCTTGCCTCCTAGCCTGCCATCCATTACAGAATGATTGTTTTTAACAGATAAATTATGCCCATTGAACTTTTTTGAAGCATCGTGTAGGTAATGTTAAAGTAGTGTAAGTAATGTTGATGGATCAAAATACCATGTCAAAAAGTTTCGCATGTTCAAAATATATGGACCACATATTAAAGTAGTGTATGTAATGTTGATGGGTCTTCTCGCTTGGAGCGGACGCAGGTCCAAACAACTCATCATCGTTAACGACTTTTATGCCTCCCTAGGACTCGAACCCTCGAGGTCTCGGGTTAGGTAGGGTGGGATTTATTGCTAGTCGTGGTACAACTAAGATGCATGTGGACCAGTGTTCTAAGTGAAAAGACCCGTAAACAAGTAACTACAGGTCATGCAACAGACATCATGAACTCACTCAATAGGATCACATAAGTAACACGATGTGCATGCTGTTCTATTCTATATCTCCACAAACTAATAATAAGCATAGTACTTCCTCCGTTCCGGTTGAAGAGTAGTAGTATACTCTCAAAATAAAGTTCCGCATGAGCTCATCCAGCTCCGCATAAAGCTAGTATTGACAGCTTATGGGAAACAGCTTATGGGGCAGTCATAAGCTCTTATCATCATAATCTCTCCCAAACAGCTTTATAAGCTCTTATGCCAGTAGATAAGCACAAATAAGCTCTATGTAAGCTAATCCAAACGGGGCCTAATTGAGCCACAGTTATTAAATCCATCACAAACACGATGTTAAAACCAAAACTAACCAACACAATTCTCACGCAGTTCTTTCTCTTAGAAAAAATTTAAGAAAAATAAAATAAATCGACCTTGTTTGATCCGCAAGGGAATAAAGGGTTCTTCATTTTATCATGTATGTAGATGGAGCTCAAACGGGAGCACAGAAAAGTTTTAAGGAAAAAAAAAAAGCGCTTACTTTTGAGGAAGGAAATTGTTCTTGGAAAGACATGCTTGGATATCGCAAGCTTCTTTCTTACAGGGCTCTTTAATGTGCCGCGCCATTTGTTATCAAGTTCTTCTTCGATTTTGGTAACAGCTTATAAAATCGATTTGATCGGTACTAAGAAAAAGGCCAATTTCTCGAAAAATTCTAGATTTGATCGGTACTAAGAAAAAGGCAGACGAGACGGACTCTTTCAATTTTATATGAGAAAAAATGGCAGAGAAAGCAACATCCTTTTTCATATGCTACTAGTCGGCTTGTCAAAGATTTTAATGGAATAAAAAAAAAAAAAAAGATTTTAATGAAATATATTATACTTGTATACTGTAGCATTATAGTCAATAAATATATTAAATATAAATTTAAAATTATATAAAATACAAAAATAATTAAGTTGAGAAACGAAATAAATAAATGAAATTTTTCACTTTTTTTATTTTACCGTTCTTTTATTTTATAATTTAAGTTATAAAATAAATGAATTTTTTCACCTCTTTTATAGACAAAATTGAAAATGTAAACAACATATTCTAAAAATAATAATCAAATATAAAATTACCAAAAAAAAAATTATAAAAATAGAATAAATCTTAGAGTATAAAATATATGTACTAAAATTAAATTAGAATATAAAATATAAATTTTGTACAAATAAATTCGAGAATATAGATAAATGCTGAAGAATACAAAACTGACAATATAAATTAGTTTATCAAATTATAAATAAGATACAAATAATTCTTATCAATTTTTAAGAAACTTGTAATAATTTGGAAAAATTCTATACCTAGAAATTGCAAATAAATTCTGAAGAAGTAAATACAAAAAAAAAATGTGAAAAAACCTAAAAATAGTAATTCTAAAATAAATACTAAAAATTTAGAAATGAATACTAACATTATATAAATCTTGCAAAAAATTAACATAAATTCTTTAAAATATATTTATTTTAATAGATCTAGAAATACAAATAAAATGAAGAACAAAAATACCAAAATATCCTCATTTGAGTTCAAATATTATAAATAAAATATAAATACATTCTAAAACCATAAAAGAATAAAAAAAAACTATAAAACTACAAATAGTATAATTAAAATATTAAAAAAAATATCCTTCAAAATAAAAATATTTTATCAATAAATTCAAAAAATACAGTATGATTCACGCATCCTACACCGTTTGACCAACATGGTTAAAATTTAATTAAGTAAAATATAAATATAAAATAGATAAGAATATCTATTCCAAATATTAATCACCCGCTCAAATTCTAAATATATAATATGTTCACTAGCACAACAGTGCACCTCGATTACAAATAAATTTAGAAAATTACATAAAATCCAGAAAAATTAAAAAAATTAGAATATATAAATTGGAAAATGCTAATAAAATAAAATTTAAAAATATGAATTAGTTCTAAAAATTACAAATAGATCTTAAAATATTATTGGTTTTAAAATATTAATTATTTCATTTTTCTTATATTCTTGGTTACATACATACTTATTATTTTATTTTATTTTAGCATTTATCGTTAATATTTCAGGAGAGAAAATTATCAAATTGGTCCCGTACGTGAGACCAATTGGCCAAAAAGCCCCGTCTGTCTCCAGCGGATCAAAAAACCTCACATCTTCCTCCTGTTTTTGCCAATTTAGTCCTCCGTCGCCGGCCGGAGTATTTTCCGGCCATCGGAGCTGATGTGGTTGACACGTGGCAAAAAAATTAAAAAAAAAATATTTTGAGAATTAAAAAATTAAAAAAATAAAAAATTCTAATATTTTTATATTAATATTCTAAAATTAAAAATAACTAGCTAAAGTTCCAATTTTTTTAATAAAATATTATCAAATTGAGAAAAATATTATTATCATTTTCTATAAAATAAAAAAAAATTAAAAAAAAATTAGTTTTATTTAAATAAAAACAGTTTATAAATATATTCCAGATGCTTTTAATTTTTTTTATTTTCGAATTTTTAAATAAAAAATTCGAATATTTTATATTAATATTCCAGAATTAAAAATAATTACCAAAAGTTCTGATATTTTTTTAATTTTCCAGATTTTTTAAATAAAAAAATAAGTTCCGATCTTTTTTAAAAAAAATTAGATTTTTTATATTATTTAGGCTTTTATATTTTTTTTGCCACGTGTCAGCCACATGTCGTATGTGGGAAAAAAATATAAAAACCTAAATAAAAACTTTTTATTTATTTTATAGAAAATGATAATAATATTTTTCTCAATTTGATAATATTTTATTAAAAAAATTGGAACTTTGTGTAGTTATTTTTAATTCTGGAATATTAATATAAAAATATTAGAAGTTTTTATTTTTTTTTAATTTTTTAAATTCTCAAAATATTTTTTTTTAATTTTTTTGCCACGTGTCAGCCACGTCAGCTCCGATGGCCGAAAAATACTCCGGCCGGCGACGGAGGACTAAATTGGCAAAAACATGGGGAGATGTGGGTTTTTTTTGGTCCGCCGGGGACAGACGAGTCTTTTTGGCCAATTGATCCCACATACGGGACTAATTTGATAATTTTCTCTATTTCAGGATCTACTGAATTTCTAGAATTTGTTTGTGTTTCATATATATATATATATATATATATATATATATCATAATTTGGGATTAATATTTGACATGATGCTATTTGCACTATTGAGCTACAATTTATGTATAATGTTTATGTATGTTTTAATAATTTAATTATATTATATTCGACATTGACTAATTTGACGATTCTAAAATATATTTCTTAAAATATATAATTAATGAATTTTAGTAATAGTATATGAATCTATAGAATTTATTTTTATCGAATAAGAATTGACTGTATATATTTTTAAGTGAGATTGGGTAATTTTTTTATTTTCCTAAAATTTCAATGATTAAGAAATGGGATTTCTATGAGAAAATATATAAATTATTTAATTATATTATTGCGCACAAATTGTGAGACGGTTTTGTTTTGTTATTTTATTTTCTAGTATATTTTGAATGATGCATATTTATACTATTTTGGTACAATTTATCCTCTAATAATTTGTTTCGATAATTAAATTTTATTAAATATATAAATATTGCTTTTATAAATATTTATAAATATCTTTCTGAAATGTATAAGTAAATAATTTCGATAGTAGCATATGAATCAACATAACTTAATGAATAAAAACTGTGTAAATATTTATAAATATGATTGGATAATTATTTTAATTACCTTAGTACTTCACTAATTCATAAAAAAATAGAAAATTTATGTGAGAAAATAAAAAAAATATTGATTGTGCTATTGCAACAATAATTAATTTTCTTATAAAGTTTAACTTTGTTATTTTATTTTTTAATATATTTTGGGTTCGATCATTCAGAAGGAAGGTGAGTGTGAAGATGTTGTCACGCATCGCATCAAGGCGGGGTGACTAAGGTGGAGAGCAGCGACAGGGGTCCTGTGCGACAAGAAAGTCCCTCTAAAGTTGAAGGGTAAATTCTATTGAGCGGCAATCCGACCTGCAATATTGTATGGCTCCGAATGTTGGGCGATGAAGAAGTCGCTTGAGAGAAAGTTGGAAGTGGCTGAAATGAGAATGTTATGTTGGTCGTGTGGTCGCACAATGTTAGATAGAATTGCGAACGGGGTTTTCAGGAACGCGCTGGAAGTGGCGCCCATTTCAGCGAAAGTTAGGGAAGAGAGATTGAGATAGTTTGACCACGTCCGCAGGAGGCAGGCATCTGCTCCGGTGAGGAGGGTCGAGAGTTTAATGGTTGTCGGGGAGAGGAGGAGAGACAGACCGAGGAGGACGTGGGAGGAGCAACTGAGATTAGATTTGAAGGCCTTAAACCTTTCCGAGACTATGACTGTTGATAGGTGCGCTTGGAGGCGCCAGATCAGAGTTATGGATTCTTTTGTAGGGAGCGGTGCTATAGTTGAGAACCTCAGGGTTGGGTTGCCTCGGTTAGCTTTGACCTAGAGCATTGCATTTTTACTTTTATTGTATATTTTATCCTATTGTCTTTGCGTGTGGTGTATTTTTGATAGGGAGCTGTGTGCAGAGCCAACCTCTCTTTTGTTAGAGCAGCGTTCATCGGGAGTGAAGTAGCCAAATTCCGCTTAGGTAAGTCCCATGTGGATCAAGCCATGGGCTCAGGTATGGTCTCGAGCTTTTTCGAATCATATATTTTTCTTTGTATTTATCACACAAGATTCTGCTGTGCACTAAGTTCTGTCTTCACTGAAACATTCTCCCTACCGTAATAAGTAGGGGCATGGTCTCAGACATCTTACTCCTCCCTGCACTCTGCGGCGGGATATACTGGATATGTTTGGTTTGGTTTGGTTTGGTTCGGATGATGCACATTTATTTTTTTCAATTATATCCCTAGCATTTATATACATTTAGGTAATATAATATATTAAATTGTATATTACCAATTTCTACAAGTTTCAAATAATTTCTACCAATTTCTACAAGTTTCAAATAATTTCTTCCTAAAATACATAAGAAAATAATATTTAATTATAGCATATTAATCAGTAGACTCACTCTTTTAGAGATGTGTAAATATTTTGAATTGTGATCGGATAAGTATTTAATTATCTATAAATTTAATCATTCAAACAATAAAAATTTCGGGTAAGAGAAGAAAGAAATTATTTGAGTGTGTTATTGCAACAACAATTGATTTCATCGGAGAGTTTAACTTGGTTATTTTATTTACTAATAAATTTGGGACGATGCATATTTTTACTAATATTGGTACATTTTCGTCGTAGCCTTACACATAATTATAATTATTTAGGAGTATAATATTTATTTCACAAATAATATTAAGCTCGTTGGGTAGCAGGTTGTCATTTAAAATCTCAAAGATGAATATTTTACTCATTATGTGTTTTTCCATGGTCAGATACTCTGTGTCGGTGTATCTTTCAAGATTCGTATTCAGTTATGATAATTTTTAGATATCCTTATTAAGAGCGAAGAGCAGAAGAAGTTGAAATCCTTTGCTACAACTACAAATGTGTAATGAACTACCGAACCACAAGGCAATGTCCTGATGAAACCATTAATTCAGACCGAGCCCGAAGCGCGGGCGCATGAGCGGGGACAATGAGGCGAACATGTCATGTTGGAAAATTTACCTCTAGATCGGGGTGAGGTCGAGCCTCTTGGGGGGTACTCAGGACAGGGGACGATGCCCATCGTGTGCGTGTGTGAAAAAAAACTATTAATGTGTAATCACAAAGAATAAACAATGTAGTTTGTAAACAAACATTGTAAAACTAGTAGTGAATAGTTCTTATTATGCAGTTATATAATTTTTTACATTTTCGTGTATTACATATTCGACTCGAAATAGTTCGGTTCGAAGCTCGGCTCGAAAGTTCAAATATAGAGTCGAATCTTTAAAATTGGTAGCCGAGTGAACGGTTCGAAAAGGCTTGGCGCGGTCCGACTGTTTTACATACATAATAAATATATAGACCTTTGGCCCATTAGTGCATTACTATAAGTCGGTGTACCCCCCATTTATTACAAAACTGATTTTGTGATTCACATACAAGATCCCCCCCACCCCAGTTAGATAATTCATTCTTAAGTTGTTGAGTTAATCCCTCTTCCTCCGAACCAGTGAGCCCCGTCTGATCGTCATTGTAACACTCCCAATCCATTCAGGGATATTACACGTCGTAGATTTCTCTTAAGTAAAGATCTACCAGGCAGAAGACTACAAAACAGAACCCACACGTGGTCAACTTGACCAAAACATAAAATCGTAGACCGATTAGGTCTCTCAAAACACAACATAGCAGTACAACTGATAAGCCAAAATACAACCCGATCACAAATTACACAATATGTCCATTCTCTTAAGGATAACAAAAAAATTAAAAATAAACACTCAGACCGACAAATCACTGACGGACAACCGACTACAACTGTGACTAGTATCGCTGCTTTACATCATCCTCCAAGCCGATCCTGTGGTTGCTCTCTCCAATCAGGACACCTGAAAGTAAATATAAAATAGTCCCCAACGAGGGGTTAGATATGGAAATCGCTAGCAAGTAACCAAGCTATAAAGTTATACATCAAGAATACAACCATTTTGAAAATAACGTTTTAACAAGGTAGTAACGCGATCCCCGAGTTTAAATTCCTTCTGAAACAGTCTCCTTTAGAAAGGATCATAAGAATGACTCCATAACACATTTAAGAGAATAATTAAAGACTTTGGGGGTCTCAGTATAAAATCATGAAAGATTTATAATTCTTCTTTTCAAAAGAGTTCACCAAAAACGTCGAAATGATTCTATTCACAACCAAGTCTCAACGACTAATTAATAATACAAGTACGTTCGGGACCCAAGATCCAAATATTCGCAAAACAAGCACGAGAATCGCCTAGGACCGGGGCTAAACCACTGGTCCCATCCGAGGCCTCTATGGACCCCCCGGACTGGCTATCTAAACAATCTCAAATCATATCAATTGGCCGTACTCGCAAGCACGTGCCACCGGAGGCCTCACGGGTCCCTACCCGGGTAACATCTCAAACACGCCCATAAGTTATCTTGACATCACACTCGCAAGTGACGATTCTCGGAGCCCCCTCCAGACCTACCCGATTAGATAACCTTATGGTCAAAACATATCAACTGGCCGTACTCGCAAGCATGCGCCGCGGGAGGCCTCACGGGTCCATACCCGGGTAACATCTCAAACACGCCCATAAGTTATCTTGACATCGCACTCGCAAGTGACGATTCTCGGAGCCCCATCCAGACCTATCCGATTAGATAATCTTATGGTCAAAACATATCAACTGGCCATACTCGCAAGCACGCGCCGCCGGAGGCCTCACGGGTCCCTACCCGGGTAACATCTCAATTCACCAAGATACACAACAGCAAAGGTACACTATTCATCTCCATCGCAAACACGTAAAACATAACGCATCAGACACCTCCACAAGGGCACAACATTCACACGACACCATCATTCGGAAAAAAAGGCTAACAAGCGAATGATACAAATATTCCGCGATTCCACAATTCCTCGGATAACTACTTATTTCTAGTATCCGTTTTAAGCAAACTACAACATTAAATGGATGTTACCATTCCTCATAAACTCAAGTAACGTTCGTATTTACTTTCGTAGAAATCGCTTATTCATTTAAAAGTAAATTACGGTTTAATATTCAATCACTAACAAGTCCACGTTAAATTCACGATAAATCACATTCTCAAAGTATAAAGATATAGACGAGATACTCGCCTCAAGTACAAAGCACACGAAGCAACGGGAAAGATCGAACGGAAACCCTTGATGAGGACGATGACGAACGGAAGGGTTCGATATGAGCTCTTCGCAGGGAACTCGACCCTAACATCATATCATTAATAAATCAACGATCGTACGAGAAAGAATAATCGTATAACGCCCGAAACCCCTCTATGATATTCTACCGGACACCTTCAAGGCGTCGATTATGAACTCATCAAAACGATGAATCCTTAGTAATCAAATCATGGTACAACAAGGAAATTAGTAGAATACAACTTAATAATCGATAATCCACCACTAATCTAGGTTATTACGGATCAAACGGACAAAATCAAACAAAATCCTCAATCTATCCAAAACTAGATTTTTAGGAAATCTAACCTGGATTCTGTCGATCGGAGGAGGTTATGGGATGATTAATCGACGTTAGAAACTCAAGAACTTCGTGGATTGATAGTTGAACAACATGTCTTCGAGTTCTTCAAGGCTCAGCCGCGAAAAGGAAAGAAGAGAGAGGAGAAAATGAGTGTAAACCCGACTGCTCGATCATATAAATACTGCCCATCGACGCAGGAGCAGGAACGCACGAGCGGCCAGTCGTGCGCTAGGTCGTGAGCGCCACTGCCAGGAGTCTGCCGAGACGCACGAGCACCGAGCATGAGCACCTGCTCGTGTGCGTGCAGTCAGGGCCGCACGAGCGTCGGATCGTGCGCCATGCTCGTGCGCACCTGGTCGGTCTCTGCCGCACCTGGCCGGCCAGTGCCCAACCGCCATGACTCGACGACTCAAATTTCCGAAAACGTACGGAACGAACGCGACGAATAGTATAACAATCAAAACACGAGTTAAGCATTAAACAAATTCATGGTTCTGACAACCCGAGGTTGAAAGGACGATACGAAGACAAACACCCCAAAATTTTGGGAAATTATAAAATGGCCCAAACGCCCGAAAATCACGATACGTGATGGAAAAATTAAATACTCGCAAGTGTACGAATCGCTTTTGTAGGAAACGGCAAGTAACTTCGAGGTCGATCTCTCGAGGAATTGGAAACGGTTTAAAATTCGATAATGTTCGGCAAATAGTCGAATGAACAAAAGTAAAATAAATTAAAATACAACATTGGTTCGATTGGATTACAATTACTAATGCATAAAATTAAATTAAACTAAGCGATAACAACACCAAATTAATTGCCGGATAATTGAGAGATAACAATAATGAGATTTATATGGGAATTTAGAGTCACCGACACACACGTAATCAATTATTAGTTCCGATACTCAAATAAATAAGGTTTGGAATTATCGATTGCTCACGATTAAAAGAAATCCGTTTGATGGCGGTAATTCTAAAAAATCACGATTGTTCTCAACGAAAATAAGGGATACTCTTTTGATGGGGATGAATCCCTAACTAACAATTAATTAACCGACTACTTTTGATGAGGTAAATCGTTAAAAGATCGCGTGAAAAAGCTCGAGAACATTCACAATCGTTTCTTTCGGGTCGTTTGATGGCGAACACCGACAAAAACCCTCTATTTGAATAATAATAACAACAATGAAAAATGTTTGATGATCTAAATCAAAAGTTCTTATACGAAGAACGAACAAGAGTAACAATCCCAAACTTTTACCCGGAAAATCAAAAGGAACTAACAATCGAAAACATGTGTGTGGCTATATCTAAAAACCTATATGAAAAGATTAGCTACACATGATTATTTCAACAACAATAATGGAAATTGTAAAACAAAACATGGTAGAAACTTCCCTTGTAAATGCCGAAATCGAATTCCCGATGAAGGTTTGATGATCTTCTTTCAAGAACTCACAACAAAATGATACAAGGAATTATTATATCTCACAAATGTATTTTTCACTCAAGAACATACAAGGAAGATGATGAAACAATCTCACTTTTTCCTCACTTTTTGGTGTTTTCTCCCTCAATCTTGTATTTTTCACCCAAGAATATCTTCCACAAGATAAGCATATCCCAAAAATGGTCTCCACCTCCTTTTTTATAGCCAAACGTATCAAGAAAAGGCTTAAAGTTGTGCAAAAATGTCAAGGAAAATGACTTGCTCCGAAAAGTGACACGGCCCGTGTCGTACTGCCCTGGATAAAGGAAAAGGTGTTCTGTATTGAGACTCGGCCGTGTCCCATGACACGGCCGTGTTGCACTGCACAGGAGAAGCAAAACCGACTGGATCGGGCACGACCGTGTCATAAAAGACACGGTCGTGTTGTACTCATCCGGAAATAGGATTTTTCACTGGAACGAGACCCGACCGTGTTATATGGAACGACCGAGTTGTTTTCTTCCGATTTTTGGTCTTTTTCGGCTTGATCCCTCGTTCTTGTATCAATACACCTCGGATTTTAGCATATGATATACCGTTTCGAAGCTAATTTCACGAGGAATTTATATCAAAGGAGAACACATCTCAATTTGGAGTGGAGATTCTGGAATTTAGGAGATTCGACCGATACTGCTTCAATCTTTCGTCGTTTTAGGCCCCGTTTTAGCTCTTGTTCGTCATAAACTCCAATATTAGCTATGAAAACGCATATTTCACCACAATCTTCGCTTGGTTACCTATAAATTAAAAACACAACATACCACACATAAAAGAGAACAAAAATACTAAAAAGCAAATAAAAACATAACTAGAGAGTACAGAATGAGTCGATCAAGAATCGACTCATCAAACCCCCCCAAACTTGAACTTTGATCGTCCCGAGTAATGCATTTTAAAATAATCACTCACAAAGGGGAACTCAACTGTCAAAATACCTCAAAGGACCTCTTCGAAAATTTCATCAATACGCACAAGTAAAATAAGTCGAGTTTTACAAAGTTTTCAAACCTCCGGGGTGCTTCCTTAACATCATAGTCAATAGTTGGCAATATAAACCTCACCGGTCAAGTGTATTCACTCACTCTCAAAGTGATAGGGATAAGTAAATGCTCGAAACTCATTCAATGAAATAAGGAACCCCATAGGCTTGCCAATCGTCTTCATCTCTACCACTGTTTTGTGCATGTAATATTTTCGTGAATCAAAAAGGGCTTTACTCGGCTTGTAATGTAGGCTTGGGTCGAGGTGGGATAAATATGGCTAAAGTGACTTGACTTGAGCAATTTTAGAACTATATCACCATTTACGCTATAGAAGCTCAAGATTTTTGAAGTTTCCTTCTTTCATCCCCTTAATTATGAATCACTAACAAGCACTATCGAAAGTAAAAAACGCAGCGTCAAACCCTCCTTATTGCTCCGATTTTTTTTTTGGCTTGGGTTGTTTTCGGATCCGTTTTACGCGAATGTAAACGATGGGTCACATGAATACACCCGGTTACTAGGATCAAAATATACACAACTACTTCCAAGCATACTCATATCTAAGGTAACCGTTTTACGCGAATATAAACATGGGTCACATGAATACACCCGGTTACTAAGTTCCCAAAAATAGCGGAGTAATTATTTTCACCAATTCAACACTCCCAACAATATGTATATCACCCAATGTCACCACAATCTTAGTATCCTCGTCAAAAATATTTTCTAATCGCTCAAGTATGGATCGAAGGATTATAGTAATGGAAAGCTCGATATGTGGTTTAAAAATGAAATAGATAATGACCTCAATTGGGTTTATTTAAGGAATGATCAAATGTTGGGTTGGCCAAAATCGAAGGGCTAGGATCAAAGGCGCCAAAAATCATTTTCACTCAATTTGCACACACACACACACCAGTGGTTTTAAACAAGATACCAAGGCAACTTCTACAGTATTAAATCAAGAATGAAATACTCGACAATGAAACTTGCATTTTAGAAAATGCACGAAGGCTCGATAGCTCACAAGTAGGTTTGTTCATACCTCCAAGATATTAAAACTACTTATTCAATTTCACACCCGTTTCGATTATCAACAATTTTTCCTCAACAAATTATCCTCGATTTG
This sequence comes from Orobanche coerulescens, assembly GCA_033398695.1. Classification (NCBI taxonomy): domain Eukaryota; kingdom Viridiplantae; phylum Streptophyta; class Magnoliopsida; order Lamiales; family Orobanchaceae; genus Orobanche; species Orobanche coerulescens. The sequence continues at coordinate 170,424,343 of CM065809.1, forward strand.
TATATCAAAACAACGAAATAAATCCCGAGGCAATCCAAAAAAAATTCATACTTCAAAGTTTCTATCAAGTTTGTAAAATAAAAACACACCACAAATAAGTGCAAAAATGCTCAAAACACACCAAATAAAAACACACCACAAATAAGTGCAAAAATGCTCAAAACACACAAAAACAAACAAACAAGCATAATAGTATCCGAAAACAAATAAAAACAAGAGTAATGAAGTATTTCTTGACCAATGCCCCCCAAACTTGAATTAAAGAATATACGAATGAAGGGGGGTATAGTATTTAAACAAGAGAATTTCATTGGTCAAGAAAAAATTACGACCGGTTTACTGGTGGGGCGGAGGGAAGTGGCCTTGTTGGACATGCCACTCGTGCATTTGTCTCACAAGAGACAATATCTCGCATCGCTCCCGTCTAGCCTCCTATCGGTAGGCCACGAACTCCTCCCTTAATGATGGGCGCGAGGGGGCATGTCCAATTTTGGACCGCCTTGACGTCTCGGGCCGATCTCTCGTGCCTTCTTCTTCTTCTTCGCTCTCTTCTTCTTCTTCATCCGAGCCTCTTTCATAAGCCTCCTCCTCTTCCATCCTCTCGGCTCTATCTTCATCCATAATGCGCCGAGGTCGAATATTTCGGTCGAGAGGACTGTGACCCGGTGGAGCCCATCCAATTGATATCCGTGCTCGTCTATGTGCCTCCGTAGCCATTTGTAGATTTCCTATGTCCCGAATATTATTTATGGTTGTCAAAGGCGGATTCGGGAGGAGGAAGTGGTCGTTGTCGGTCTGGAGGAAGACTATGCGCTGTTCATAGTCCAGGATGTTCATCACCTTCATCACGGAGATCGAGAGAAGCTTATTTCCAGGAAGGAGAGTCCTCTGAGCTAAGGAAATACCGAAGTGTAGTGCGATAGGGGTAATCAAACCCCCTATCCATATCTCCCCCTTAGGCTTTGTCGCGATATCCTCAAAATGTTCCGCTACCATAGCCCCGGTTGTCGGAATTGAGTCATCGAGCATGTGAGTCAGGATGTATAACTCCCGAAGTGAAATGGGCCCGGCTTCCTTTCGGCCATATATTGTATTCGCAATCACCTTGTGTAGGTATCTGAGTATGGGATTGCGAATGTTCGATCCTTTAGCCGATCTTGCAATATAATATCGTGCCTCACTCCTCGAGTATTCTACCATGGCTCGCCAATATGTTTCACAAGCGAACCGGTTTATCGGGTAATGACCGTTGTGTCTTGCATGATAAATTTCCTCCAACTGGATGATAGTCAGTCTCTCTTCGTTGTTGTTGATCCGGAATGTCATTTCGGTCGGTTCTCGAGTCACCGGGTCTCTTCTTACAGTGAGAGTGCTGAGAAACTCCATCGTCAGACACCTATAAGTCGGCCATTGTTGAGACATCATCCACGCCCAGTGCACTCTTTCAAGGAATTTCATCACATCTTCCCTTATCCCCATTGCGTTCATGCATTCGTCATCGGGCCACCTCGTAGGGAGCATTTTTTTCTGACCCAACATTTCCCACCTTTCATATTATGTTTAGGGAGATTGATTCCATAAGACTCCGGAGTTTCCACAGCCCTTTGAATAGCCATTCTTGCCGGCTGCACTTGTTCCCCGCCATTCCTACCCCTTCCGCGTTGTGAATTTCCTCGTCCTCTTCCTCGTGCCATTTTCTGCAAAAAATTTCAATCTATCATTATCTAAGGACTTGATAACGTATTCCTCCCCCAAACTTATAGCAAACAATGAAATTCCCCCAATATAAACATTATTAATCAATACAACTCCTAAGCAAAATCTATCGTTTGAATTCATCATCTTCATTGTGGAAAACATCCCTTAATTACAAGAATTTCCAATCGAGAAATTTAATCATCAAGCATGAAGAATTATCGAAAATCCCCAAATTTCATCACCTTCAATTTATTCAAGAACCCTAGATAATTAAGGACTAGCGATTCAAATCATCATAGCATGTTCATAACCATAAATAATCATCAAAAATATGAGAAACATACCTTGATTTCGGAGATATTGAAGAGAGAAAAAAAATTAAAGCCCGGTCCCAATTCGTCCGATTTGCTCATTTGAAGAGTGAAATTGGTTTGAAAAATGATGATTACGTAGTAGATTCTTGTATCTCCCCTCGATTTTGCACAAAATTTCTTTAAAAACGAAGAGAAAAATCGGAAGTGTAGAAGCTAGGGTTCGTAGGGTTCGGAGGGAGGAAGAAAAATAAAATTTGGAGAAGATAAAAATAGGGAATCGGCCGTGCTTCCTTTTATATAAGACTGACTGACACGGCCGTGTTGCATATGACACGGTCGTGTCGAACTGTTCTAAATAAGCAAAAACTCACTGTCGACCGACTCGACCGTGTTCTATGACACGGTCGTGTCATACTATCCCAGAAAATCAAAATTCACTGTATTGACACCCGGCCGTGTCCTGTGACACGGTCGTGTCGTGCGGTTCGGAATAATCAAATTCTCACTGTCCCGAGACTCGGCCGTGTCCTGAGACTCGGCCGTGTCCTACTATTCAGAATAAGCAAAACCCTCATGTTTTGAGACGCGGCCGTGCCAAAGGTAACTCGGCCGTGTCCAACCTGCCCAGATTTTTAGTTTCTGAAAACGCACTCGTTTCCTGCAATTTTAACACCCACAGTTGAACCGGTCAGTTTTGAATCGAGTAAAAACAAATAAGTAAAATAAATGCGAAAAACAAAAGACAAAAAAATCTAATTAAACCGTTGGGTTGCCTCCCAAGTAGCGCTTTTATAGTCATTAGTTCGACTTTTTCCCGTTTTGCTCAAGCTTCAACGTCGTGCACCTCTATGCACTCAAACGCATTGATTTCTTCGATTCATCCGAAATATGGCTTCACTCTATGCCCGTTTACCGTAAAGTGATCGTTCTTTCACGGATCAAGAAGTTCTACTGCTCCGTGCGGCCATACTTTAACGACCTTAAACGGTCCGCCCCATCGCGATACCAATTTTCCGGGCATGAGCTTAAGACGGGAGTTATGTAACAAAACATCTATCCCGGGTTCGAGAGATTTACGAACGATACGCTTATCATGATACCGTTTCGTCCGTTCTTTGTAGAGTTTAGCGTTTTCGTACGCCTCATATCGCATCTCATCGAGCTTATTTAAATGTAAAAGTCGTTCCTCGCCCGCCTTTTGTTGATCTAAATTGATTGCTTTGATTGCCCAATACGCCTTGTGTTCCAACTCAACGGGTAGGTGACATGCTTTCCCAAATACTAGGCGATACGGGCTCATTTCAATTGGAGTTTTGTAGGCCATGCGGTATGCCCATAAAGCGTCATTCAACTTCAATGCCCAGTCCTTTCTTGTCGGTTTCACCGTCTTTTCGAGCACTGCCTTTATTTGCCGATTGCTTACTTCTACTTGCCCGGAAGTTTGTGGATGGTATGCCGTTGCGACCTTATGCATCACATTGTACGTCTTAAGCAAGCCTGCAAGTTGTTTATTGCAAAAATGTGTGCCTCTGTCGCTGATTACAGCTCTGGGCGTCCCGAACCTGCAGAAAATCACATCCCTAAAAAAATTACAAACCACGTTAGCTGTAATATCCGCATTTTTCTTCTTTTTCCGATATTCCCGTTTTGGTGTATTTTCATTTTTTTTGTAACTCGCTTGTAACCATGTCGACATTTTAAATCTATGTTATTCTTGGAGTTTCTCCATCTGGGATGATCTTGGTGATGTTTTGATATTATTCTGTTTTATGTCATATATTATGGCATGGACGTTCGATTCTCGTGGAACTCGTTCGCTTTTGTAATTTCTTTGGTTTCACGCGTTCGTATAGCTGAGTTGTTCGTGTTGGGAGTTTCGGTTTGATAATCCGACGTCGTATCGCGGATTTTGAACGTTTGGGCCGTTTCGTAATTCCCCTAAGTTTAGGGTATTCTTGTTATCTTTGTTGTTCCTGAACCTTCGGGCATTCGGAATCACGCTTCATCGTAACGTTTTGGTTTCTGACTTAAATCCGTGGTGAGTGTATCCGTTGGTCGTGGATACACCTTGTTATTTTTCTCTTTTCGATCGTCTCCTCGTCGAGCAGTGTTTCAGACTATGGCCTACTGTCACAGACTATGTTACGGCCGTAAGCCGTATATGTTACGGCCGTAATAATTGAGAGTTACGGCCGTAAACTTCCTTCATACGGCCGTAACAAGGCTTCGTTTCTTACCTCCTGGTCCAGTTCTGAGTTACGGGCGTATCATGTTCGAGTTACGGCCGTAAGTATCGATACGGCCGTAATGGTGTTCTTGATACGGTCGTATGCGTCATTCGTCAAATTTGCCCAGTTCTCTCCAGAGGCCAGTTACGGCCGTAAGAGAGTCAGGTTACGGCCGTAATGTTCCTATGTTACGGCCGTATGTGGGGTGTGTTACGGCCATAACACCTGCCAGTATATAAACTGGCAGCGGCCCAGTTTTTCCTCATTTCTCACATCTCTCTCTTCTCTTCGCGACGGGAGCGACGACAGAGGCTAGGGTTTGTCCGATTTCGATCCAAACTCCATTGTAAGGGTGTTGCTACCCAAAATATTATCCGGAGGTAGATATTGCTGGAATGGATGGGATAGCAAACAAATGCAAGAGCACTTCCGTGAGAAAGATAAATAACACAAGATTTGCCGGGGTTGTTAGTCCCGGGCTTGAATGCTCTCGCGAGATATTATTAATACCGATATTCGGGGATACAAGTACTAATGTAAGAAAACAATTACAATGAGTGTAAAGTTCCTTGTTATCTTAGCTAGTGAGCGTGTAGATTGCCGGAAGAACCAGATTTGATGCTCTGTGAGTTCTTGTAACAAAGGTGATGAACAGTCGCGGCGGTGAGAGATCGACCGCCTCTCACGGCGAGTATATAGCTGGATGTTTGGGCTTCGGGCTTGTGAATCCCTAGGAATCTGCCTAGTGGAGACTTGTCGCTCGCCGATCTTCTGGACGAGAGATTTGGAGAGAGAAGTCCTGAGATGGATTCCGGTGAGATAGCCGGGAGCTTGATGATATGTGTGTGTTCTTCAGTATTTCCGTGGATGTATCGGAATATGAGAGAATGAGCTCTGAGTGTAAGTCAGAATGAATTCGGAACTGTATATTCAGTGAACTGGGAATTGTAGAGTGAATTCCGAGCTGTTGGTTCGAATGAATTCAGAACTGAGAGCTTTTAGTTACGTGAAAATGTGAACCTTTTTCCAGTAGGAGGAGGTTCTCTATTTATAGGGCCTGGATATGCCGGGCGATCGCCTTCACTGCAATATAAAAATCGGGCGATCGTCTTTTAGCACATGGGCCTGTCCCTTCAAAGCCTGCAGGAGTTGCTGGCAGTCAACTGTGCGGTCCAATGGGGAGCTTACACGCGTCCTGAGTTGCTGTCGCGGGTGGTCCCACTGACAACTTTCGGCGCGCCTGCTGGTAGGTGAGGTAGGTGACAGGCTGTGGTCAAATGTCTTGTCTGTCAGCAAAAGATCTTATCTGCTGGCGAAGATCTCGTCAGCGCCTTTGGTGGATCTGCACGTGGGTGCTTTCCTGAGATCCAGTCCTTGATGGTTTTGACGGGCGATCGTCTCTGCTCGGGGCGCAGGTCGATTGCCCTTAGCCGGTTTAGTAGAGCAGGTCGCCAGCTGCCAAAGGGCGATCGCCCTGGGAGTCGATCGCTAGGTACCTGATGGTGGTTTGATATCTTCGACTTGGCGAGCTAGTCATAGTTTGACCGAGTTGACTTGGTCGCTCGGCCTTATAGTCGATCGCCTGTCGGGATGAATAAATCGTGACACAACAATTGCCCCACTCGCTCATACGTTGGAAACGTGGGGTGAGGTGGCTTTCTTAGCGATCGCCGAATTTTTAACGAGCGACTAAGTGTTTTATTGAACTAGCGATCGTCTTTGAGCCGATATGCTCTGGATTCGGACGACTGTTGGCCGAATCACGGCGGAAAATGCAACGGGCGTTGAAAAGTCTCCGTGCACGTGTCAGGCTTCTACTGGAGGACTCCAACGGTCATTAATGACTCTTCGGCTGACGCGTCCTCGAAAAGACGCGTACGCGGGTCTCGAGGGGGTCAACTGGTGCGCCGTTTGAGATCCGACCCCTGAGGTTTTCCTTTATTGCAATCGGGTCCCTGCTTTCTCCTATAAAAGGGGGCGCGGGGCTGCAGTCTCACTCACGCGTACGCTTTGGAGAAAGAAGGTCCTGTGCCGAATTTTTGAAGATCTAAGCGCCGATCGTCGATCGATTTCACTTTAGGGTAAGAAAACCTTTTCTTCTTTTCTAACTCGAAAATGGCCGAACCTCATCGCTGCTTGGAGCGGAACCCGCGCTCGCCACGGACATCGCCGCCTGGGAGAAACTACTTCCGCCTTCCACAGAGACGGCAATGAAGCCATTCGAGCCGGAATCGACCCTACTGAAGTTGAGGCTTTGTTCAATGAGGCCGATGTTGCTAGGAGTCGGGCCGAGGAGAGACGATCGCAGATCGAGAGAGATCCGCGATCGTGGCTTACCGGGAGCAACATAGTGATTTTGACGGCCTATAGGGCCTTTGCCGAAATAATGGATAGATTGGCCGGTCTACTCCGCGATTCGATTTCGGGGATATTCGGTCGCTTATCCCTATGTGCTCCCCAAGCGGTCGCAGATCGTGCCGCGCAATGATCGTTGTGGTCGCTCGGCCAACACGGAGCTCGACGTCCGTGAGAGATCCGCCGTCTGGAGGACAAGATTCCATGTTCCTTCGAGATGTGGACATGTTCGCGCCCGCGGAGAATGAACGAGCCGACCACCTCCGATGGGTATGGTCGCAGTGAGTGAGGTTATGGAGGCCGGCCGCGCTTCCTCTCGTCCTTGCGGTCTCCCATCTGCTGGCCGCTTGGAATGTGGCGCCACTTGGTGACGCCGAACGCCCGGCTCCAAATCATATGCACTCTCACCCTTTTTCGCGGTCACCGCCTGCACTGCCTCCGTCGCCGTTGGAGATGAACTATTTGTTTAAACTGACGGCACATAGAGGGTTGGTCGGCGGTTACCATATTCAAGGCCGATCTGGCCGGTGATTCATGGAGTTCGAATAAGATACGGGCGATCGACGAAGTGGTTCTGGGTCGCCGGCAAGTGGAGAGCTTCGGCGAGCGACAATCCCACAGCGAACCGGAGATCCCACCAATTTCGGAGAGGAATCCTGTAAGGGTTTAGACTCTCCTTCGCTTGGATGCGTGTTGACTGATCTAATTTGATTGCTTTTGTGCTTTCATATCCCGGCGATCGAGGAGCTGCCTTTCGACTTCCTCGTTGTTTGGGAGCGAATTAGGAGCTTGTCGGACGACGACCTATACGCCACTCGGATCAACAAGGAGAGTCGCTGGTTGTCGGCTCGACTATTCCGCTTCCCGAGACATCTCGCGGTGCCAGGTATGACTTTATGCGATCTTCAATTTTTAGGCGATCGCCTTACTTGAAGATAGTGTCTGACCGTTAGTCGATCGTCTTTAACTGCAGAGGTTCGTTTCCCTCGCTTTTTGGAGCCTCCGGAGGAGATCGCTATGTCGAACCCAGGAGTCCTAGGCCGTCTCAAGTCGAAGAGGTCGACTCGGGTTCCACCCGTCGCATTGCCTATAGTTCCAGAGGCGGTGCCTCGTGCGGAGCCGGAGCCTCGCGTAGAGCGGTCGAGGTTGAGGAGGAAATTCATCCGAGGAGGGGCCGCGGCGACCGCAAGAGGCCGAGGCCGCAAGAAACTTCGTTTCGCCCGGGCGATGAAGTGCCGATCGCCGCGCCACCGATCACCATCGTTGCTCGGAGCGCGAGCCGCCCTCTGCGGCTTTTCTGCGGAGGCGGCGATCGCGGATGCGGAAACTCCTCGAGGGAAACCGTTTTGGTCGGGATCCCGAGAAGGCCGAGAGGTAGATAGCATTTCGTGTTGACAATTACATCTGCGTAGGAGTTGTATTAACCTTGGTGTTTTGGTGCAGATCCGTCGCAAAGACCCGTCTTGTCCACCGATGGTCGTGGATTTTCTCGCGAGTCGATCCTCGCCATTCTGCGACATTCCTCCCTATGTGAGCAAGGCCGCTTCGCTTTGCCAAGGCGTGGACAATCGATCTGATGCGATCGCCTGCGGTCGCCGAGTTCGATGGATGCCGCTGCCGCCCTTTCTCTTCGTGACGGCGACCATGGCCGTCAGTGCCGCTCAGAGTTTGAGGGCGGCCCTCCACTATTCGCCTCGGGAGGATCTTGAGGCGGCTCGGAAAGAGAACGCCGAGTTTGCCGACAAGATTGCAGCATGGAGAGGGACTCTCGAGGCGGCCAAGCTGGCGAGCCTTGAGCTTGAGCCGGAGAAGAAGGAGACCGAGAAATTCGAATGGCGGTCGACTGCTCGGGACCAGATGCAGAGTGCCGTCTGTGCGAGGAATGTTGCCGAGGAGGAGGCCGATCGCGAGCAGGTGACGATCGCTCGGGCGATGAGCGAGCCGGGCGGAGGCGAAAGAGAAGGTTGCCGCGAGGAGGCCGAGCCTGTGGATCGCAACAGCGATGGCCGAGCTGAGAGGAGAGGTCGAGGCGACCAAGGCCGATCCCTTCCAAAATTTGGAGTATGTCAGCGAGTTCGCCTATTACTTGGCGTTCGCCGACTCGATCCGAGCGGCTAAGAAGGGAGGCTTGGAGGTCGGTCCTCTTGCTGAGAAATTCAAGTCATATGTATTGGAGCATCCTCTCAATTCGGCTTTCTCCTTGCCGATCTTGGACCTGGCGGACATCGGCGTGGATTTGAGCTGGTTTCCGTCTCCAGACTGTCTTGCTCATCCCGATGCTCCGGAGGATGAGGGAACCGCGCCGAATGCTGATGGCGAAGGCCCGGCAGGGGCCTGAGGCGCTTCCTTTTTGACGTTTTTTTTTAGCTTACTTGTAGCTTTGTAGTTTTCTTTTTGTAGCACTTAGGCCTTCGGGCGACCGTGTACTCTATTTTTTCAAGTAATGAAATGAGCATTTGTCTTTCTGACTTATCTTTTGAATGAAATGGTTATTTTTAAGTCTTTGTTTGACTTTGTACAAATGTGTGAGGAGAGATCGTTGCGAGGGTAGTTCCAAATGAATTGATAAACTCATAAGACAACTTTTTACAACAAGTTCGATCGCTGCACTACATCTGAAAAAATGACGATCTCCGTATGTGGTTGAATAGCGACGATCGTCGTGTAGGTAGTCCGCACTCTTCTTGCCCCTTGTTTTTATTCACTTAGTGGAAGTAAGGGGATGAAAATAATTCCTTGAGCGAGCGGTCTTCAAGTTTGTCGAATCCTGGGACGGTCGTCCGTCTTGAGGAACCGTGCACGATCGCGGAGTTCGATGGACCGACTCCTTGATCATGTCTTGATGCGCGAAGACATTGAGTGTCTCGTGACTCACTTTATTATGAGGGTCCTCTCATAGCCGCGCCGCCTCGTATTTAAACGAAGGGCGTGCGGTCTCGGTCAGAGGAGTCTGGCGCGGCGGCGTCGGGTGAATCAACTCCGCGCCCGCGGCTTGTTAGCTCTGCTTCCACCTTGGCCGGCCAAGGAGATGGCCGACCTCGACGGTGTACGTTGAGACGGGGTTGTGGCACGTCGCATTGTCCGGTTCACCATGTTAGATGATGAACCTTTGAGGGCGAGCGATCGTGTCCACCGATTTACTTTGGAGGGCCCTCGGACTACGCCGGCCTCGTATTTAAACGAAGGGCGGGCGATCTTGGCTTAAAGGGACCTTGCATGGCCTAAGCAATGGGTTCCATCGACCACCAGACCATGGCTGCACTCTTCCACCTTGGATCGTCATGTAGATGCCGACCTTCGACGGTGTACGTTGTGCGGGGAGGCGATCTCGTGCCTTAGTCCATCATATTATATGGTGAACTGTAGATGGCGATCGAGTCCTCCGGTTTCTTGAATAAGGAGGAGATCGGGTGACTTCCGTGGTCTCCTTCTCTTGATTGAAGCATATAGAGACGGTCGCCGAGGTTGATCCAGAGTCGGCTCGTATGAGCTTCCCACTGCTTTGCGTTCGACTCGGACGATCGTCTATAGAGATAGGCGGGGCTTCGGCTAAACCAATAAGTCGCCCAACTTGCCCTCCTCGAACAGTCTCCAGAGCTGCTTGAGGAGGTCGCGGCAATTGTTGGTGCTGTGGCCGGGACTCTTGTGGTAGGCGCAATATTGATTGTTGTCCAGGTGACCGTGGTCCCTTATCGCCTTTGGCTTTTTGAGCTCTTCGTGCCCCCTGATGGCATAGAAAATATGTGCCGGAGTCTTGTTGAACGTATGGAGGAGATGGGCTTCCATGTCCTCGAAAGCCTGGAGATCTCCGGGTGTCTTGGCGATCGCCTTCTTTGCTTTGGCGATCGCTATCTTCTGGGCAAGAGGTGGCGTTTCCTCGTCTAAGCGGAGGGTGAGTAGCCTTTGCCTGGCCAGGAAGTTGGCAGCTTTAGCGCGGAAGATCGTGTAAGTTGGGGGGATATCCTTGGAGAGATGTCTGAACATGGGAGAGTGACCGTGGAATCCCCCCATGACCGAGAAGAGAGCGAGCTCATCACTGACGGGTTCGCCGGTGAGGATGATTTCGTCTACCCGGTCGATGTAATCTGCTGCTTCGTCCTTCCCCGCTTGATTTTTATCATGCGGCTGGGGCCTTCTCGGTCTGGCGACCTTTGCCGGGCGAAGTATGACGTGAAGTCATCCGCCGATTTCTTAAAAGAGGTGACCGATCGTGGTGGTAGTGAGACGTACCACTTATGGGCCACCGCCCAATGTCGGCCGGGAAGATCCGGCACTTGGTTGCATCGGATGCCCCACACCTACCATGTAAATTCGGAATTTACTCGTGGGTTTTTGGGTCCGATCTCCCCTTATACGAGGTGTTTTAGGAGGAGCGATCGTTGGTTGTATGGGGGCAATCTCGATGTGGACCGCGAGTGGCTCGGCTGCCCGGCGATCTTCTTGCCGGTGCTTGCCCTGGGCCCAAGAGTGCTCTCATCTCATCGAGCCGACGTTGCATGGCGGCCATCGCCGTGGCTTCGATCATAGCGGCTCGCGATCGGAGCGGAGCCGAGGCGGTTAATCCGAGTCCACAGCGATCGGGCGGGAGTCGGATGGCCGACATGCGTTGGGTGTGAAGTGAGTAGGCCGAACTCCCCGGTGACGGATTGATTCCGTCTTCTCAAGGTTGGAAGCAGTGCCCGGCCGCGGGATGGGTCGCGTCCCAAGCGATCGAATATGGATCCGTCCGGTCGTGCGAGAGCCTTTCTCGCGAATCGGGGCTTTTGACGATCGCTCGTCGAGAGCTCCTTGAATTTCCGCTTTCCCATGCGGCGGATGATCGAGGAGTTATCGCGGCGGCGTGCATGCTCTCCGTCGCTCCTCCAGATGGCCATAGCCTCCTCGATCTGTTCCTTGGTTTGGAACCGATCGAGTGAGAGGTGGGGCCATCTCTCGATGCGGGATCGAGTCTAGCGCCGCCGCGCCTCCCCGCTGCCGGGCCGGGTTCGACCGAGCCGGAAATGGTGTCCGGCGTTCGAGAGTAGCTTTCTTCGATGGACCGGCGGATGTCATGATTCTGGAGGTTTTCTTTGAAGTGCAGTGAGTGTCACTTCAAGTATATGCCCCGAGAACAGTGAGTGTTCTTCGGGACGGTAGAAATAAAAATATGAGGGTTAGATACCCTCCTTCTAGCGCCAATTGTTGCTACCCAAAATATTATCCGGAGGTAGATATTGCTGGAATGGATGGGATAGCAAACAAATGCAAGAGCACTTCCGTGAGAAAGATAAATAACACAAGATTTGCCGGGGTTGTTAGTCCCGGGCTTGAATGCTCTCGCGAGATATTATTAATACCGATATTCGGGGATACAAGTACTAATGTAAGAAAACAATTACAATGAGTGTAAAGTTCCTTGTTATCTTAGCTAGTGAGCGTGTAGATTGCCTAAGAACCAGATTTGATGCTGTGAGTTCTTGTAACAAAGGTGATGAACATGCGGCGGTGAGAGATCGACCGCCTCTCACGGCGAGTATATAGCTGGATGTTTGGGCTTCTGGGCTTGTGAATCCCTAGGAATCTGTCTAGTGGAGACTTGCTGCTTCTGCCGATCGTCTTCTGGACGAGAGATTTGGAGAGAGAAGTCCTGAGATGGATTCCGGTGAGATAGCCGGGAGCTTGATGATATGTGTGTGTTCTTCAGTATTTCCGTGGATGTATCGGAATATGAGAGAATGAGCTCGAGTGTAAGTCGAATGAATTCGAATCGTATATTCAAGTGAATCGGGAATTGTAGAGTGAATTAGCCGTTGGTTCGAATGAATTGAATCGAGAGCTTTTAGTTACGTGAAAATGTGAACCTCTTTCCGTAGGAGGAGGTTCTCTATTTATAGGCCTGGATATGCCGCGATCGCCTTCACTGCAATATAAAAATCGGGCGATCGTCTTTTTAGCACATGGGCTCGTCCTTTAAAGCCTGCAGGAGTTGTTGGCGTCAACTTTGCGGTCCAATGGGGAGCTTACACGCGTCTGAGTTGCCGCCGCGGTGGTCCCACCGACAACTTTGCGCGCCGGGTAGGTGAGGTAGGTGACAGTGTGGTCAAATGTCTTGTCTCACGGCAAAGATCTTATCTGCTGGCGAAGATCTCGTCAGCGCCTTTGGTGGATCTGCACGTGGGTGCTTTCCTGAGATCCAGTCCTTGATGGTTTTGACGGGCGATCGTCTCTGCTCGGGGCGCAGGTCGATTGCCCTTAGCCGGTTTAGTAGAGCAGGTCGCCAGCTGCCAAAGGGCGATCGCCCTGGGAGTCGATCGCTAGGTACCTGATGGTGGTTTGATATCTTCGACTTGGCGAGCTAGTCATAGTTTGACTGGAGTTGACTTGGTCGCTCGGCCTTATAGTCGATCGCCTGTCGGGATGAATAAATCGTGACACAACAAAGGGCATATTCAAGTATCATATCATCTACCTATCACTAATCATCCATCGTTCATCCTCGAATCAAGGTAAAATCTCTTAGAACCCTACTTTTGGATAAATTGGGGGTTTTGGGATTTTCGTCCGATTCGTTCCATTTTGTTGGTTAATCCATGATGAATATGATTAATCTTGTTGGTATCATTAGTTTTCCTACGGATTCATGGTATATTTTCATAGTTTTGCGGAATCGAGAGGGTTTGGTTGTGGTCCGCCCTTGTTGTTATTTTTGTACGAATATACATGAATCGTAGGCGGGTTTGCGGGTGTATTCCATTTCCGTATTCGTATAGAGTTGGTTGTGATTATGTTCTTCAAATCGTTAGGTTCGGTTCCGTTGATTCCTAGCATTCGTCGGTGATTATCCTTTCCGTTCGTTGTGTCATCAATTATTCAAGGCAAGTATTTTTGGAAACCTTTATGCTTAACGTGGAATGGTAATGTATTTTGTGTGTGATTTGCTCACCTCGTGTTGGTCCGACGGGATCAAGGAGGGAATCCAAAGGGTTGAGTCCTGGATTCATGAGTTTGTATAGCTAGCCAGTTCGGGAGGGTCCTTAGAGGCCTCAAGGGATCAATGATATTACTCTGTTCCCAAGGCGATGCATGTGCGTGTTTTGTTTTTATAATGTGGCCAGCTCGGGAGGGTCCTTAGAGGCCTCGGGCGGGATCTATGATATTACTCTGTTCCCAAGGCAAATTGTTTGACTGTTTGTTTCCGGAAAAGACATGTCTAGTTTTGACTTTTGAAATTGATATTGGTGCATGTACTATGAAATGTGTAAGCGATTGGTTTGCCTTGATTACTTGTACTAGCGTAATTGCTAACCCCTTTGGGGACCCATTTTGGGGAAATTTTTGTTATGGATTTCAGGTTATGATTATCCAGACGAGCGGGCACCGGGACAGTACGAGGATGTTGGCCACGGTCGTTGACATGTGCATTTGGGTCTTTTTATTTCTTTTGTCCATTTTGATTTGGTTGTTCTCACAATTATAAACTTATAGATTGTACTCGCGAGTACTTAGGCTTTTCATTTCAAACTCCGTATTGTATTACTTTAAAATTGTTACATTGTCGGTTGATGCTTATTTCGCCGGTTGCTCCGGGCGTATCTTTTTATGTCATATCATTTAAATGTGTGTCCTCGCTAACCGAGATGGTTAGTCGAGTGGAGTTTTATTGTTTATAGCCTGGTGGGTCCCATGTAGGGGTCCACAGCGCTGTAATATACTCTGAATATCTCGGGGTGTTACAGAAAATGGTATCGGAGCTTAGGTTTATGGATACCTAGGCTTGTTGGTTATTTGGGTCTAGTCGTGTTTTGTTTTGCACATTGTCACACCGCTGCCAGCATCTCGGTACTTCTAGTGCTCGTAAGTTTTCTTATTCGGTCTTTTGTTTTCTTGCATTGTATTTCCGCTTTTCGAATCGTAGTTGCTTTTTCCTCCCTTACTCATCATCAATATACTTCTGTTATCTCTTAACACCAGTATGGATGCCGGAGGAAACCGTGGTCGTGGTCGTGGTTGTGGTCGTGGACGCGGCCGAGGATGTGGGGCAGCCGGTGGGGTGGCCACGTCGCATTCTTTGGGAGCCGGCAGTACCGGTGACCGTCACAGTCATGCTTCTTCTCAGGAGCACGCCGACCTTGGTATTGCGGCCGTTATGCAGCAAATGGTAAACCAAATGGCGGCGATAACTCAAGTGGTTCAAAACCCCGATCAGGCCCATGCTAATCGGGACGGGGCAGACCGTTGGCTCCAAGATGTCATCAAGATGCATCCTCCTCAGTTTTCGGGAGCATCAGACCCGATCGGCTGGGAGGGGTGGATCAAGGAGATATCAAAGGTCTTCATTGCCACCAACTGTCCCGAGGACCGCAAGGTCCCTATTGCCCAGTACTTTCTCACTGGGGACGCTATGGATTGGTGGGAGGCTGTGGGGCCCAAAGATCATGTTGCTTCGTGGGCCGAATTTCAGGAGCTGATGGAGACTGAATATTGTCTGTGGCCGGTCAGACAGGCTCGAGTGTATGCTTTCTATGATGCTCAACCACGGGATATTCCCGTATCCCAAGCTATTGCCGATTTTAACAAGGAGTTGGGCTATGTGAAGACCCAAGTTGTCGAAGAGAGCGACAAAATGTTCCATTTTTCCAGGAGGATGAAACTGTCCATTGGGACTATATGTCTGGACTCGTCTGCACTACTTTGAAGGATTATCAGAGTAGGGCCCTCGCTTATGATATGTCGGTGACGGCTAGTGATTTGGCTCGTGAGAGCAAGAAGCAGAAGTCGGTCGGAAATTTTTCTGGTCCCAAGAGTGGAGGCCAGCAGAAATCTCAGGCTGCAAATATTTCTACGGGCGGTTCGGCTCGTTTCTCTGGGAGCTTTTGGGGTGCCGCCGGAACCTCCGCTCGTGAACCCACATGCTTTAACTGTGGTGTGCAGGGCCATAGGAGCCGACTATGTCCTCATCCGAAGTTTACTTGTCATACTTGTGGATAGTTGGGCCACAAGGCCCCCTTTTGTGAACAGATCAGACAGCTTCGCGGCGCCCGTTCTTCTCAACCAGTACCTATGGAGCCGAGTGTGAACCAGGGCTTATTTTCTCCGCCACCTCCACCGAGTGCCGGCCACGGTAGGGGTCGGGGTCAGCCCGCTAGAGGAGGAGCTTTCAGTGTCGGTTCTGCCCAGCCGCATATCTACGAGATGAGGAGGGCCGATGATCCAGCAGCTACTGTGGCGACAGGTACCGTTCATGTCCATTCTCATCCTGTCAGTATGCTTTTCGATTCTGGTGCTACACATTCGTTCATATCGCTGGGGTGTGTGCGCCGTTTGAGTCTCGACTGTTTATTGCCTTGCGAGTCTTTCATCGTTAAACTTCCTAGCGGTGATAGGATCGTTGGTGATCGAGAGGTCCGAGACTGTTCTGTGTTTATTTGTGAGAGAGCTTGGCTCTCTAATCTTATTGTTGTTGATATTGAGGGTGAGGATTTGATTCTCGGGGATGATTGGCTCGAGCGGCATGGTGCAATCATGAACTACCGCACGAGGATCATTACCATGCTAGCCGAGGACGGCACCGAACATTCTTTCGCGGGGCGAAAGAGAAACCATAAGTTTGTTATTAACGCCTTGAAGACGATGAAACTCCTGCGAAAGGGGTGTACTGGTTATTGGTGCTACGCCTTGAAGGCGGAGAATGGTGGAGTCGAGCTTTCATCGATTCCAGTCGTTAGTGAGTTTCCTGATGTATTTCCTGACGAGTTACCGGGATTGCCACCGGATCGTGGGGTTGAGTTTGCTATAGAGTTAGAGCCGGGCGCGGCTCCGATTTCGAAGGCGTCGTATCGCATGGCACCTTCAGAGATGGCCGAGTTGAAGAAACAGTTGAGTGAGCTTCTTGAGTTGGGTTATATTCGACCGAGCGCTTCGCCTTGGGGCGCACCGGTCCTGTTTGTGCGTAAGAAGGATGGTTCACTGCGTTTGTGTATCGACTATCGCGAACTGAACAAGGTGACCATCAAGAACAAGTATCCTTTGCCGAGGATTGATGACTTGTTCGATCAGTTGCAGGGAGCGGCGGTATTCTCAAAGATTGATTTGAGATCGGGGTACTATCAGCTCCGGGTGAGGGAGTCCGATGTGCCGAAAACAGCTTTTCGGACGAGATACGGACATTATGAGTTTGTAGTTATGCCTTTCGGGTTAACTAATGCGCCGGAGGTGTTCATGCAGTTGATGAACAAAGTCTTTATCGAGTATCTGGATAAGTGTGTCGTCGTCTTCATTGACGATATTCTTATCTATTCGAGGAATGAGGAAGAGCATGCCCATCATTTGTGGATAGTGTTAGACATTTTGAGGACCGAGCAACTCTATGCGAAGTTCTCGAAATGTGAGTTCTGGCTGAAGGAAGTGATGTTTTTGGGTCACGTGATTTCAGCTGAGGGAGTTCGAGTGGATCCGCAGAAGATTGAGGCAGTGTTGGATTGGGCACCGCCCAAGAATGTGAAGGAGATCCGTAGTTTCTTGGGCCTGGCCGGCTACTACCATAGGTTCGTCGAGGGTTTCTCGAAACTAGCTCGGCCACTTACACAGTTGCTCCAGAAATCCGAGAAGTTCGTCTGGAATGACGAGAGGCAATCGAGTTTTGAGGAACTGAAGAGGCGTTTGACCTCAGCCCCAGTTTTGGCGTTGCCATGTGGCAACGAGGGTTTTTCCGTTTATAGTGATGCTTCGGGTCAGGGTCTTGGGTGCGTATTGATGCAGCATGGCAAGACCATTGCCTATGCGTCGAGACAGTTGAGGCCGTACGAGCTGAACTACCCCACTCATGATTTGGAGTTAGCGGCAGTTGTTTTTGCGCTCAAGATTTGGCGTCACTACCTTTTCGGCTCTGCATGTCAGATTTTTACCAATCATAAAAGTCTGAAATACATATTTACTCAGCGGGAGTTGAATATGAGGCAGAGGAGGTGGTTAGAGCTGATTAAGTATTATGACCTCGAAATCCTTTATCATCCGGGCAAGGCGAACGTCGTGGCCGACGCCTTGAGTCGGAAACCGGTTGCGTTGCGAACGCTTGAGGTCCTTACGTCTCAGTCTGAGCTTCGGTGGGCTTTGCTTGAGTTTGATGTTGAGGTTTTGTTGCCTGGGGCTGTCGGGCAACTTTGTGCTTTAGAGGTTTCGTCGTCTTTGATCGATGAAATTAAGCTGAAGCAGTTAGAGGATCCGATGATTACTCAAATCCGAGAGAACGTTCTTAAGGGAAAGTCTCCTGGGTTTGTGATTCATGAGGATGGTGTTTTGAGATTCCAGAGTCAGCTTTGTGTACCGAACGACTCAGAGTTGAGGCAGAGTATTTTGCGCGAGGCCCATGCTACGCCTTACTCCGTTCATCCTGGTTCGAGTAAGATGTACAAAGACCTAAGGAGGAATTTCTGGTGGAACGATATGAAGGAAGAGGTCGCGCAGTTTGTGGCGAGATGTTTGACTTGTCAGCAGGTCAAAATAGAGCATCAGCGACCGACTGGGTTATTACAGTCACTTCCCGTTCCGGAATGGAAATGAGAAGATATATCGATGGATTTCATTACGAGTTTGCCGAGATCAAGATCGGGCATGAATATGGTTTGGGTGATTGTTGATCGTCTGACCAAGTCGGCACATTTTCTGGGCATCAAGGACACTTGGGGCCCGGAGAAGTTGGTTCGTGTATTTATCGCGCAGATTGTGAGGCTTCACGGTACTCCGAAGTCTATTGTTTCGGATCGTGATGGCCGTTTTGTATCACACTTTTGGCAGGCGGTGCATAAGGCGTTGGGTACTCGTTTGCATCTGAGTACCTCTTTTCACCCCCAGTCAGATGGGCAGTCGGAGCGCACTATCCAGACATTTGAGGATATGTTGCGTGCTTGTGCTCTCGATTGGAGCAATGACTGGGAGGAGCATTTGCCATTGATCGAATTCACGTACAACAACAGTTGGCACGCGTCGATTCGGATGGCACCGTATGAGGCACTTTATGGGCGGCGATGTCGATCACCGATTTGTTGGAATGAGGCGTCCGATTTGGTCGGGACCGAGCCGGATGTCGTTTTAGAGACGAGGCGGAAGATAGACTTAATTCGAGAATGGATGTTGACTGCCCAGAGTCGACAGAAGTCATATGCCGATGTCCGTCGTCGACCTTTAGAATTCGAGGTGGGAGACCACGTTTTGTTGAAGGTGTCGCCGACAAGAGGAGTTTTCCGTTTCGGGAAGAAGGGGAAGCTGAGTCCGAGATTTATTGGACCCTTCGAGATTCTCGAGAGAGTCGGTGAGTTAGCATACCGTTTGGCATTACCTCCGGCCTTGAGTCGCGTGCATAGCGTTTTCCATGTTTCCCAGCTAAGGAAATATGTCCCGGATCCTAGTCATATCATCGACTATAGTGAGATCGATATTGCCGAGGACTTTACCTTCGAGGAGCGTCCCTTGAAGATTTTGGAGCACCGTGATAAACGACTAAGGCATAGGACCATCCCTTTGGTCAAGGTGCAGTGGTCGAGACATGGTGTCGAGGAGGAAACTTGGGAAACCGAGGATAGCATGCGTGCTAGATACCCCGAGTTGTTTGTTTATTAAGTTTCGGGACGAAACTTATTTCTAGAGGGGTAGAATGTAATATCCGCATTTTTCTTCTTTTTCCGATATTCCCGTTTTGGTGTATTTTCATTTTTTTTGTAACTCGCTTGTAACCATGTCGACATTTTGAATCTATGTTATTCTTGGAGTTTCTCCATCTGGGATGATCTTGGTGATGTTTTGATATTATTCCATTTTATGTCATGTATTATGGCATGGACGTTCGATTCTCGTGGAACTCGTTCGCTTTTGTAATTTCTTTGGTTTCACACGTTCGTATAGCTGAGTTGTTCGTGTTGGGAGTTTCGGTTTGTTAATCCGACGTCGTATCGCGGATTTTGAACGTTTGAGCCGTTTCGTAATTTCCCTAAGTTTAGGGTATTCTTGTTATCTTTGTTGTTCCTGAACCTTCGGGCATTCGGAATCACGCTACATCATAACGTTTTGGTTTCTGACTTAAATCCGTGGTGAGTGTATCCGTTGGTCGTGGATACACCTTGTTATTTTTCTCTTTTCGATCGTCTCCTCGTCGAGCACTGTTTCAGACTATGGCCTACTGTCACAGGCTATGTTACGGCCGTAAGCCATATATGTTACGGCCGTAATAATCGAGAGTTACGGCCGTAAACTTCCTTCATACGGCCGTAACAAGGCTTCGTTTCTTACCTCCTGGTCTAGTTCCGAGTTACGGGCGTATCATGTTCGAGTTACGACCGTAAGTATCGATACGGCCGTAATGGTGTTCTTGATACGACCGTATGCGTCATTCGTCAAATTTGCCCAGTTCTCTCCAGAGGCCAGTTACGGCCGTAAGAGAGTCAGGTTACAGCCGTAATGTTCCTATGTTACGGCCGTATGTGGGGTGTGTTACGGCCGTAACACCTGCCAGTATATAAACTGGCAGCGGCCCAGTTTTTCCTCATTTCTCACATCTCTCTCTTCTCTTCGCGACGGGAGCGACGACAGAGGCTAGGGTTCGTCCGATTTCGATCCAAACTCCATTGTAAGGGCATATTCAAGTATCATATCATCCACCTATCACTAATCATCCATCGTTCATCTTCGAATCAAGGTAAAATCTCTTAGAACCCTACTTTTGGATAAATTGGGGGTTTTGGGATTTTCGTCCGATTCGTTCCATTTTGTTGGTTAATCCATGATGAATATGATTAATCTTGTTGGTATCATTAGTTTTCCTACGGATTCATGGTATATTTTCATAGTTTTACGGAATCGAGAGGGTTTGGTTGTGGTCCGCCCTTGTTGTTATTTTTGTACGAATATACATGAATCGTAGGCGGGTTTGCGGGTGTATTCCATTTCCGTATTCGTATAGAGTTGGTTGTGATTATGTTCTTCAAATCGTTAGGTTCGGTTCCGTTGATTCCTAGCGTTCGTCGGTGATTATCCTTTCCGTTCGTTGTGTCATCAATTATTCAAGGCAAGTATTTTTGGAAACCTTTATGCTTAACGTGGAATGGTAATGTATTTTGTGTGCGATTTGCTCACCTCGTGTTGGTCCGACGGGATCAAGGAGGGAATCCAAAGGGTTGAGTCCTGGTTCATGAGTTTGTATAGCTAGCCAGTTCGGGAGGGTCCTTAGAGGCCTCGGGCGGGATCAATGATATTACTCTGTTCCCAAGGCGATGCATGTGCGTGTTTTGTTTTTATAATGTGGCCAACTCGGGAGGGTCCTTAGAGGCCTCGGGCGGGATCTATGATATTACTCTGTTCCCAAGGCAAATTGTTTGACTGTTTGTTTCCGGAAAAGACATGTCTGGTTTTGACTTTTGAAATTGATATTGGTGCATGTACTATGAAATGTGTAAGCGATTGGTTTGCCTTGATTACTTGTACTAGCGTAATTGCTAACCCCTTTGGGGACCCGTTTTGGGGAAATTCTTGTTATGGATTTCAGGTTATGATTATCCGGACGAGCGGGCACCGGGACAGTACGAGTATGTTGGCGAGGGTCGTTGACATGTGCATTTGGGTCTTTTTATTTCTTTTGTCCATTTCGATTTGGTTGTTCTCACAATTATAAACTTATAGATTGTACTCGCGAGTACTTAGGCTTTTCATTTCAAACTCCGTATTGTATTACTTTAAAATTGTTACATTGTCGGTTGATGCTTATTTCGCCGGTTGCTCCGGGCATATCTTTTTATGTCATATCATTTAAATGTGTGTCCTCGCTAACCGAGATGGTTAGTCGAGTGGAGTTTTCTTGTTTATAGCCTGGTGGGTCCCATGTAGGGGTCCACGACGCTGTAATATACTCTGAATATCTCGGGGTGTTACATTAGCATCGTTAGTTCGGGTTGGAATTGCTTCCACCCACTTAGAGACGTAGTCTACAACAACTAGAATATACTCAAAACCATGGAAAAGTGGAAAAGGACCCATAAAATCAACTCCTCAAACATCGAAAAGTTCCACAACAAGATTGTTTGTCAACGACATCTCATTCCTTTTGCTTATATTCCCCATTCGTTGACAACGATCGCAACTCTTGCAATGGTAATAGGCATCCTTAAATAATGTTGGCCAGTAGAATCCCGATTGAAGGACCTTGTGTATGTAATATCCGCAATTTTCGATTTTCGGTAAATTTCTTTTTTTCATTTGGAGTCTTTTTTGACGACTCGTTCATGACCGTTTCGTCATTCTGAGAATGATTAACTCTACACTTTTTGACATCCGAATTCGTTTCGATGTCGTTTTGTTGAGTTCCGTGCTTTTAGCGACTTTTCCGCACTTGAGTTCGATTCTTGCGAATCTCATTCGAAACTGCTGTTTCGAGTTTCCCGTAAGTCCGTTTAACTTTGTTAGAAGTGTTGTGAACTTCGATTTGGTTATTCGATCACGTATCGTGATTTTCGGGCGTTTTGGGCCATTTTGTAATTTCCTTAAAGTTACGGGTATCCATATCTGTAATTGTTGCCTCGACCCGTTTCTTGGTCGCGTATGATTAATTATGGTATTATGTTTTCATTTCGGATCGTTGATGTTGTCCGCGAACTTTTCGTCGTGTTCGTTCCGTATGTTTTCGGAAATCGAGTCGTCGAGTCCTGACGGCCGAAAGCACCGCCGACGGCGGGTCCTAGCCGGACGGCTATGGCACCGCCGGGCCGACGCGAAGGAACCGGGCGAGCGCGCCATCGGGCGGTCGCGCGCTTAATCGGGCAGGAGTAGCGCACGTTACGCGCCGGCCGACGACGCCATCGGGTCGGGCGTAGAGGTTACGAGGTTCTCGACTCGGGAGGATCGGCAGTAGCGCGCCATCGCTTGGCCGTGGCGCACGGTAATCGGCAGGGTAGCGACGCCGCCGGCCGACTAGCGACGTTACAGGCGAGCTGCTTAGTCCAGAGGTTATCGACAGGCCATGCGCGCGCAGGCTTCCGGCCGTAGCGCACGCTAGCGGGGGTCGGGCGGACAGGTCACGGTCTGTAGGATTGGTCGGTGGTGCCGGGTCGTGCAGGCCCTGGCCGAGGGTACTGGGCCGATACTGGCCGATAGCGCACGCTAGTCCGGGAAGGCTAGCGCATGCTAGTTCCGGCCCAGTATAAATGTGACAGAGCAGTCGCGTTTTCATTCATTTTTCACTTTCTTCCTTCTCTGTCCGTGGCTGGCGATTCGGAAATGACGAAGCCATGTTGTTTAACAACAAATCCATGAAGTTCTTGAGTTCATAACATCAATCAATCATCTGTTATCATCCTTTGATCCAGCGAATCAAGGTGAGATTTTCTAGAACCCTAGTTTCTTGGAATTTTGGGGTTTTTGCGTTTTTGTCCGATTCGTTCCGTATTGTTGATTAATTCATGATGGGTATGATTAATCTTGGTAGTATTCTTGTGTTTAACATCATTTAATCCATTGTTCTTCGTCGAATCGAAGTATATTTCTTGATTTCCTTCGAATCGACTTTTTGAGGGATTTGTTCTCGATCTCGTTTTCCACCCATTTTTTATGGATCGATTGTGGTTAAATGATGTTGTTAAACATATTCTATGGATTGTATATCTATATTTCAACTTGGAATTCCGTTTTCGTGTTTTGACGGGACGAATCGTGTTCTTGGCCGTTTTGGGAAAAATCCTTGAATTTTCGTCATTCGTTCCTTGAATTCAGCGGCGTTGGGTCATACTTTGGAATTCATTTTCGTTGTTATATTTGTCCTTCGTAGTTTATTATCGCGAGTTGGCATTCGGTGGAGTCGGTGAGTTCGTAGTCGGTTCGTGCCAACCTACTTCGGTCGATTCTCTGCGTTATTCTTATTCGAGGCAAGTACCTTGCTCATACATTTCTTATTTTGTGGATATGATGATCGGTGATCGTCTTGGTGTGTTTCTTTGGTTGTTTGAAATGAAGTTTCAAAAGATTTCGGTTTGGCCTCGTTAAAGGCTCTCTTTCAAAATGCGTGTGTGTTTTGTGAATGGTGTGTTTGGGAATTGATTATGATTTGATCATTTTGAACGTTGAAGGCTTTGATGATATCCCTGTTGTTTAAAGTTATGGAATCGTGTATTCCGTATTTAATCTTGTTATTGTGTTTTTGAAGAGTTTGATAATGGTGTGGGATTAGTGGCTATCTCTAGTAAGTATTCTTGATGAACTTACATTCTTAGCATATTAGTATTGCATGAGTAACGTGTGTGTGTGTATGCTCACTATGGGTTAGATCCGACGGAGTCTCGGTAGGGGTCCACAGAGATGTGGATCCGCGAGCTTGCTTTTAACCACTATGGGTTAGATCCGACGGGGTCTCGGTAGGGGTCCACGGAGGGGTGGATCCACGGTTAATTGTGGTGCATTTTACAAATGTGATTTGATTATGGCATTTCCGGAAATGAGTGCTTTTGAACGATTTTCATGATTGCATGCATCGACTAAGTGTGTAAGAGGTAAGTTGTTCGTTTGGCTTACTTGGCTAGGATGGTACTAGAGTATTTTGTTGTTAGTGTTAAATCCTTTATTTGTGGATTTTGATGTTGGGAGACGAACCTTGTGGTCGTTCTTGTGTACTGTGAGTTGATGAGATTTGGGGCTAAAATCCCAATGGTTTTGTAAAAGTCATTTTACGGATTTGGGGCTAAAATCCCAACGGTTTGGTAAAGGTCATTTTTCGGAAAGTAAACCTTTGGGGCGGTGACCCCTTTCGTATTTTGGGTTTTGAAAAGTAGGATTTGATAATCCTAAATCGTTTTCTATTAAAACTCCCGATGGTATTTCAAATCATTTTATAAATTGTTTCCCTTGATATTTTGATCTTGAAATTTTGGGAAGTCTTTACTCAAACTCTCGCCTCGGAAAGTGTTCATCTTGTTGTATTTGAATCTTTGAGGATCCGGATTATTATCGTTCATGGAATGTGAATTGTATGACTCGTATTTTTGCACTTGTACTTGCACTAGCAAAGCAGTGGAGTTTTGCTAACCCCCGAGTATTCGGGGGGTGGATGTCTATTTTTGCATTCAGGTTTTGGAGCATAACACAGGGTCGGCACAAAGGATGATGAAAGATGATCGATACTAATCACATGAGGAACCGTACATTGTTTATTGGTTCGGTTGTACTTTATTTTCCGCTGCTATATTTTTCCCGTTGTACGGGTGTGGTTGTGTTTTGACCCCTGCGTGGGCATGAGTTGTATTTGAGTTGTATGTATTTATTGAAAGACCAAATAGGTCTACTGAGTCATTTTAGCCTTAAAGGCATGGTTGAGTTGTTATATGTTGTTACCAGCCTGGTAGATCCTTGAGGAAAGGTTCTACGGCGTGTAATATCCCTGAGCGGATTGGGGGTGTTATAGTTTACCGTTTTCTTTGCGCTAAAATGTCCCCAACAATGCAACTCATGGCAAAATAACAATATGCTCTCGTGCTCTTCCTCCGGGACGCAACGTCGGAATATCTGATCAGGCCCCAACCTGAATAAGTAGGGCTCGTCCCAAAAGTAATGCCTGCACATGGAAACAAACCTCTTCTTCCCTTGATAGGTCAAGTCGGGCTGCAAAACACCACTAACAATGTAATTGACAATATCAGCATACCAAGGTGTCCTTGTTACATCGAATAATTGCTCGTCAGGGAAAGTTTCAACAATTGGCAAAGGATTATCGAGCTTAAAATTATCTCCCTCGGTTAGCCTAGATAGATGGTCGGCACCTACATTTTCCGAGCCCTTTTTATCTTTGAACTCCAAATCAAATTCTTGCAGCAGAAGAACCCACCGAATTAATCTTGGTTTTGCATTGGATTTTTTTAATAAATATTTCAATGCGGCGTGATCCGTATGCACAATTACTTTTGAGCCAACCAAGTAGGATCGAAATTTATCTAAAGAATACACAACGGCTAAAAATTGTTTTTCGGTGGTGGTGTAATTAGCCTGAGCTTCATCGAGTGTTTTGCTCGCATAGTAAATCACGTGGAAAAATTTATTCACTCTTTGCCCCAAAACGGCACCTATAGCAAAGTCGGACGCATCGCACATAATTTCAAACGGGAGAGACCAATCGGGAGCAACAACAATAGGTGTGGAAGTTAACTTTTCTTTCAAAGCATTAAAACCAATTAAACATTCCTCAGTGAAATCAAATTTAGCATCTTTGCACAAAAGGTTACTCAAAGGGCGGGCAATTTTCGAAAAATCTTTAATGAAACGCCTATAAAACCCGGCATGCCCTAAAAAGCTTCGAACCTCTTTGACACATGAAGGCGGAGGTAATTTAACAATTAAATCATCTTTAGCCTTGTCAACCTCCATTCCTTTATTGGAAACCACATGACCTAGAACAAGACCTTGTTTTACCATAAAATGACTCTTTTCCCAACTAAGTGTAAGGTTACACTCAATACATCGTTTAGCACAATAGTCAAATTATTGAAACAATCATCAAAAGTGGTTCCAAACACAGAAAAGTCGTCCATGAATACCTCGATGGATTTTTCTAACAAGTCGGAGAATATGGATAGAATGCACCTTTGAAAAGTAGTGGGAGCATTGCAAAGACCAAACGGCATCCTCCTAAAGGCAAAAGTGCCAAAAGGGCAAGTGAAAGTGGTCTTCTCTTGATCCTCCGGAGCAATGGGAATCTGATAGAAACCTGAAAGACCATCTAGAAAACAGTAATAATCATGCCCAGCTAAACGTTCCAACATTTGATCAATGAAAGGAAGGGGAAAATGATCTTTTTTTGTTACGGCATTTAATTTCCGGTAATCAATGCACATTCTCCAACTGGTTACTGTTCTAGTGGGCACCAATTCATTTTTATCATTACGAACCACCGTTATTACAGATTTCTTAGGCACTACATGCACAGGACTCACCCACTTACTGTCGGATATCGGGTAGATGACTCCGACATCTAGCAATTTCAAAACTTCTTTTTTCACAACTTCCTGCATGTTCGGATTCAAACGCCTTTGAGGTTGCCTAACCGGTTTAACATTTTCCTCAAGAATTATTTTATGCATGCACCTAACAGGATTTATTCCCTTGATATCGGAAATACTCCACCCAATCGCTTCCTTTAAATTAGTTAGAACTTCTACTAATTTGTTTTCTTGCAAGGGAGTTAATTCGGAAGAGACAATTACAGGGTAAGTGTCACTTTTGCCTAAGAAAACATATTTAAGATGTGCCGGAAGTTCTTTCAATTCAAGTTGGGGTGGGGTGATTTCAACGGGCTCCTCAAATTTTAATTCCAATGGCATTTTAAAACTGTCAACTTCATCAATTGTTTCGGAATTATCTAACAATGCAACATATTCTTCAATTTCTAGATTATTAAGCCCCATATCATGCTCAACGGTTAGAGCATCATGCAACGTGTCCCCTACATCATCATGAAAATTTGTATCATTAACCAAAGAATCAATGCAATCAATAAAATTCACATCATGGGCAGCATAAATATGAGAAGGGATAGGAAGTGAACTGAACACGTTGATTTCCACGGTTTCGCCCAAGACGGTCATGGTGACCTTTCCTTCATCAACATTGACGATTGTTTTTGTCATACGCATGAATGGCCGTCCTAGAAGTATTGTCCCTTCGTTTTCGCTTGTTCCGAAATCGCTCATCTCCAAGATAACAAAATCGGCCGGAATCACCAACTTGTCCACTTGCACCAATAAGTCTTCAATGACTCCCTTGGGGTATTTCACCGACCTATCCGTCATTTGAAGAGTCATTCTTGTCGGTTTGATTTCCCCGAGTCCAAGCCTCAAATAGGTCGAGTAAGGCATGAGATTCACACTTGCCCCCAAATCTAACATCCCACGAGCAACTTTCTTATCTCCCATAGTGATGTCGATCATAAAACTTCTAGGATTGCCTTTCTTTTGACCCCTTGCTTCTACCTCGTAGAGCACCACTTTCTCGTTCCCATTGTATCTTCTTTTGTTGGAGGTCAACTCTTTGAAAAATTTTGTATAAGCGGGAATGTTCTTCACAACATCCAAAAGAGGTAAGTTGACATGAACCTTCGAAAGCATGTCGTAGATTTCGGAAAATTGCTCATCTTGCTTTGCTTTTCTAAGTCGGCGCAGAAAAGGAATTGGTGGCTTGTCTCTCCGTCAAACCCCAAAACGAACCACCGGCTGCATTATCTACCGCTCCTTGGCAATATTGAGTCAATCCGACATAGAAGAATTGATTAAGTAGTTGAAGCGGATAGTGATGGTGTGGGCATTGAATGAGTAGCATTTTGAATCGATCCCATGCTTCGTGAAATGCCTCTCCGTCTTGTTTTCCGAAAGTTGAGATTTGAGTTCTCAATTGCGTAGTCTTTGAATGGGAGAAGTACTTGGTAATGAATTTATCGTAAACTTTATCCCATGTTCTTAGTGAGCCGGGCGCCAAAGTCATCAACCATTGTTTCGCCCCATCCTTCAGTGTATAAGGGAAGCACTTCATCCTTAGTTGATCCTCGCTCAACCCATTAAATAGGAAGCTGTCAATCGCCACATAGAAGTCTCGGGTGAATGATACCGGATCCTCTCGTGCTAATCCGTGAAATGAGGGCAATTTCTCGATGTGAAATCCGCTTATGTGGTAGTTCCTTGCGGCCGGTGCTAAATGGATGCATGAAATGGCGGTGTTCACCACGGGCTTTGCATAGTCTCGCATTAGATGTTCAACCGGAGGTTGTTGCGGAATGTTGTAGTTTGCTTCCATCCCATATTGAGGTCCGGGATAATAATTTGCTCCATATTGCATTCCAACGGCTGATTGTCTCGGATAGAAGTATCTCTTTTGTTGAGCTTCGGGTATCCCTTGATTGCGCCCAACATTCTCATATCTCGGAAACCTTGGTTGACGAATTTCTTCCTCATCTATATTTTGTGCAACATTCTCAACCCTCGGTTGACGAGGGTTATCTTCTTGGAGCATAAGTCGCTCTTCGAGATCCGGATTCACCTCGTCGTTTGCCATTGATGTTGTGGCCATTATTTTTGGTGCTCTAATCCTTTGAACTTCGTCTATGGGCGGAAGAATCGGGTTACCCAACGATCTTCTACCAAGCATAAACAAAAGAATTTAGAGCGAATTTTTAGACTTTTATCGAAAATAATGAAAACGGAGAAATGATCAAGAAAAACAATTCAACTATTATTAAAACAAGATCAAAAATTAAACGCCAATTCCCAAGAACGGCGCCAAAAACTTGATGGACAAATTAAATACTCGCAAGTGTACGAATCGCTTTTGTAGGAAGCGGCAAGTAACTCCGAGGTCGATCTCTCGAGGAATTGGAAACGGTTTAAAATTCGATAATGTTCGGCAAATAGTCAAATGAACAAAAGTAAAATAAATTAAAATACAACATTGGTTCGATTGGATTACAATTACTAATGCATAAAATTAAATTAAACTAAGCGATAACAACACCAAATTAATTGCCGGATAATTGAGAGATAACAATAATGAGGTTGATATGGGAATTTAGAGTCACCGACATACACGTAATAAATTATTAGTTCCGATACTCAAATAAATAAGGTTTGGAATTATCGATTGCTCACGATTAAAAGAAATCCGTTTGATGGCGGTAATTCTAAAAAATCACGATTGTTCTCAACGAAAATAAGGGATACTCTTTTGATGGGGATGAATCCCTAACTAACAATCAATTAACCGACTACTTTTGATGAGGTAAATCGTTAAAAGATCGCGTGAAAAAGCTCGAGAACATTCACAATCATTTCTTTCGGGTCGTTTGATGGCGAACACCGACAAAACCCTCTATTTGAATAATAATAACAACAATGAAAAAGGTTTGATGATCTAAATCAAAAGTTCTTATACGAAGAACGAACAAGAGGAACAATCCCAAACTTTTACCTGGAAAATCAAAAGGAACTAACAATCGAAACATGTGTGTGGCTATATCTAAAAACCCATATGAAAAGATTAGCTACACATGATTATTTCAACAACAATAATGGAAATTGTAAAACAAAACATGGTAGAAACTTCCCTTGTAAATGCCGAAATCGAATTCCCGATGAAGGTTTGATGATCTTCTTTTAAGAACTCACAACAAAATGATACAAGGAATTATTATATCTCACAAATATATTTTTCACTCAAGAACATACAAGGAAGATGATGAAACAATCTCACTTTTTCCTCACTTTTTGGTGTTTTCTCCCTCAATCTTGTGTTTTTCACCCAAGAATATCTTCCACAAGATGCATATCCCAAAAATGCTCTCCACCTCCTTTTTTATAGCCAAAAGTATCAAAAGAAGGCTTAAAGTTGTGCAAAAATGTCAAGGAAAATGACTTGCACCGAAAAGTGACACGGCCCGTGTCCTGGGATACGGCCGTGTCGTACTGCCCTGGATAAAGGAAAAGGTGTTCTGTATTGAGACTCGGCCGTGTCCCATGACACGGCCGTGTTGCACTGCACAGGAGAAGCAAAACCGACTGGATCGGGCACGGCCGTGTCATAAAAGACACGGTCGTGTTGTACTCATCCGGAAATAGGATTTTTCACTGGAACGAGACCCGATCGTGTTATATGGCACGGCCGAGTTGTTTTCTTCCGATTTTTGGTCTTTTTCCGCTTGATCCCTCGTTCTTGTATCAATACACCTCGGATTTTAGCATATGATATACCGTTTCGAAGCTAATTTCACGAGGAATTTATATCAAAGGAAAACACATCTCAATTTGGAGTGGAGATTCTGGAATTTAGGACATTCGACCGATACTGCTTCAATCTTTCGTCGTTTTAGGCCCCGTTTTAGCTCTTGATCGTCATAAACTCCAATATTAGCTATGAAAATGCATATTTCACCACAATCTTCGCATGGTTACCTATAAATTAAAAACACAAAATACCACGCATAAAAGAGAACAAGAATACTAAAAAGCAAACAAAAACACAACTAGAGAGAACAGAATGAGTCGATCAAGAATCGACTCATCAAACCCCCCCCAAACTTGAACTTTGATCATCCCGAGTAATGCATTTTAAAATAATCACTCACAAAGGGGAACTCAACTGTCAAAATACTTCAAAGGGCCTCTTCGAAAATTTCATCAATACGCACAAGTAAAATAAGTCGAGTTCTACAAAGTTTTCAAACCTCCGGGGTGCTTCCTTAACATCATAGTCAATAGTTGGCAATATAAACCTCACCGGTCAAGTGTATTCACTCACTCTCAAAGTGATAGGGGTAAGTAAACGCTCGGAACTCATTCAATGAAATAAGGAACCCCATAGGCTTGCCAATCGTCGTCATCTCTACCACTGTTTTGTCCATGTAATATTTTCGTGAATCAAAAAGGGCTTTACTCGGCTTGTAATGTAGGCTTGGGTCGAGGTGGGATAAATATGGCTAAAGTGACTTGACTTGAGCAATTTTAGAACTATATCACCATTTACGCTATAGAAGCTCAAGATTTTTGAAGTTTCCTTCTTTCATCCCCTTAATTATGAATCACTAACAAGCACTATCGAAAGTGAAAAACGCAGCATCAAACCCTCCTTATTGCTCCGATTTTTTTTTTTAGCTTGGGTTGTTTTCGGATCCGTTTTACGCGAATGTAAACGATGGGTCACAGGAATACACCCGGTTACTTGGATCAAAATATACACAACTACTTCCAAGCATACTAATATCTAAGGTAACCGTTTTATGCGAATATAAACATGGGTCACATGAATACACCCGGTTACTAAGTTCCCAAAAATAGCGGAGTAATTATTTTCACCAATTCAACACTCCCAACAATATGTATATCACCCAATGTCACCACAATCTTAGTATCCTCGTCAAAAATATTTTCTAATCGCTCAAGTATGGATCGAAGGATTATAGTAATGGAAAGCTCGATATGTGGTTTAAAAATGAAATAGATAATGACCTCAATTGGGTTTATTTAAGGAATGATCAAATGTTGGGTTGGCCAAAATCGAAGGGTTAGGATCAAAGGCGCCAAAAATCATTTTCACTCAATTTGCACACACACACACCAGTGGTTTTAAACAAGATACCAAGGCAACTTCTACAGTATTAAATCAAGAATGAAATACTCGACAATGAAACTTGCATTTTAGAAAATGCACGAACGCTCGATAGCTCACAAGTAGGTTTGTTCATACCTCCAAGATATTAAAACTACTTATTCAATTTCACACCCGTTTCGATTATCAACAATTTTTCCTCAACAAATTATCCTCGATTTGTATATCAAAACAACGAAATAAATCCCGAGGCAATCCAAAAAAAATTCATACTTCAAAGTTTCTATCAAGTTTGTAAAATAAAAACACACCACAAATAAGTGCAAAAATGCTCAAAACACACCAAATAAAAGCACACCACAAATAAGTGCAAAAATGCTCAAAACACACAAAAATAAACAAACAAGCATAATAGTATCCGAAAATAAATAAAAACAAGAGTAATGAAGTACTTCTTGACCAATACCCCCCCAACTTGAATTAAAGAATATACGAATGAAGGGGGGTATAGTATTTAAACAAGAGAATTTCATTGGTCAAGAAAAACTTACGACCGGTTTACTGGTGGGGCGGAGGGAAGTGGCCTTGTTGGACATGCCACTCGTGCATTTGTCTCACAAGAGACAATATCTCACGTCGCTCCCGTATAGCCTCCTCTCGGTAGGCCACGAACTCCTCCCTTAATGTTGGGCGCGAGGGGGCACGTCCAATTTCGGCCCGCCTTAACGTCTCGGGCCGATCTCTCGTGCTTTCTTCTTCTTCTTCTTCTTCGCTCTCTTCTTCTTCTTCTTCTTCTTCATCCGTGCCTCTTTCATAAGCCTCCTCCTCTTCCATCCTCTCGGCTCTATCTTCATCCATAATGCACCGAGGTCGAACATTTCGGTCGAGAGGGCTGTGACCCGGTGGAGCCAATCCAGCTGATATCCGTGCTCGTCTATGTGCCTCCGTAGCCATTTGTAGATTTTCCATGTCCCGAATATTATTTATGGTTGTCAAAGGCGGATTCGGGAGGAGGAAGTGGTCGTTGTCGGTCTGGAGGAAGACTATGCGTTGTTCATAGTCCAGGATGTTCATCACCTTCATCACGGAGATCGAGAGAAGCTTATTTCCAGGAAGGGGAGTCCTCTGAGCTAAGGAAATACCGAAGTGTAGTGCGATAGGGGTAATCAAACCCCCTATCCATATCTCCCCCTTAGGCTTTGTCACGATATCCTCAAAATATTCCGCTACCATAGCCCCGGTTGTCGGAATTGAGTCATCGAGCATGTGAGTCAGGATGTATAACTCCCGAAGTGAAATGGGCCCGGTTTCCTTTCGGCCATATATTGTATTCGCAATCACCTTGTGTAGGTATCTGAGTATGGGATTGCGAATGTTCGATCCTTTAGCCGATCTTGCAATATAATATCGCGCCTCACTCCCTGGGTATTCTACCATGGCTCTCTAATATGTTTCACAAGCGAACCGGTTTATCGGGTAATGGCCGTTGTGTCTTGCATGATAAATTTCCTCCAACTAGACGATAGTCAGTCTCTCTTCGTTGTTATTGATCCGGAATGTCATTTCGGTCGGTTCTCGAGTCACCGGGTCTCTTCTTATAGTGAGAGTGCTGAGAAACTCCATCGTCAGACACCTATAAATCGGCCATTGTTGAGACATCATCCACGCCCAATGCACTCTTTCAAGGAATTTCATCACATCTTCCCTTATCCCCATTGCGTTCATGCATTCGTCATCGGGCCACCTCGTAGGGAGCATTTTTTTCTGACCCAGCATTTCCCACCTTTCATATTGTGTTTCAGGGAGATTGATTCCATAAGACTCCGGAGTTTCCACAGCCCTTTGAATAGCCATTCTTGCCGGCTGCACTTGTTCCCCACCATTCCTACCCCTTCTGCGTTGTGAATTTCCTCGTCCTCTTCCTCGTGCCATTTTCTGCAAAAAAATTTCAATCTATCATTATCTAAGGACTTGATAACGTATTCCTCCCCCAAACTTATAGCAAACAATGAAATTCTCCCAATATAAATATTATTAATCAATACAACTCCTAAGCAAAATCTATCATTTGAATTCATCATCTTCATTGTGGAAAACATCCCTTAATTACAAGAATTTCCAATCGAGAAATTTAATCATCAAGCATGAAGAATTATCGAAAATCCCCAAATTTCATCACCTTCAATTTATTCAAGAACCCTAGATAATTAAGGACTAGCGATTCAAATCATCATAGCATGTTCATAACCATGAATAATCATCAAAAATATGAGAAACATACCGTGATTTCGGAGATATTGAAGAGAGAAAAAAATTAAAGCCCGGTCCCAATTCGTCCGATTTGCTCATTTGAAGAGTGAAATTGGTTTGAAAAATGATGATTACATAGTAGAGTCTTGTATCTCCCCTCGATTTTGCACAAAATTTCTTTAAAAACGAAGAGAAAAATTGGAAGTGTAGAAGCTAGGGTTCGCAGGGTTCGGAGGGAGGAAGAAAAATAAAATTTGGAGAAGATAAAAATGGGGAATCGGCCGTGCTTCCTTTTATATAAGACTGACTGACACGGCCGTGTTGCATATGACACGGTCGTGTCGAACTGTTCTAAATAAGCAAAAACTCACTGTCGACCGACTCGGCCGTGTCCTATGACACGGTCGTGTCATACTATCCCAGAAAATCAAAATTCACTGTATTGACACCCGGCCGTGTCCTGTGACACGGTCGTGTCGTGCTGTTCGGAATAATCAAATTCTCACTGTCCCGAGACTCGGCCGTGTCCTACTATTCAGAATAAGCAAAACCCTCATGTTTTGAGACGCGGCCGTGCCAAAGGTAACTCGGCCATGTCCAACCTGCCCAGATTTTTAGTTTCTGAAAACGCACTCGTTTCCTGCAATTTTAACACCCACAGTTGAACCGGTCAGTTTTGAATCGAGTAAAAACAAATAAGAAAAATAAATGTGAAAAACAAAAGACAAAAAAATCTAATTAAACCGTTGGGTTGCCTCCCAAGTAGCGCTTTTTATAGTCATTAATTCGACGTTTTCCCGTTTTGCTCAAGCTTCAACGTCGTGCACCTCTATGCACTCAAACGCATTGATTTCTTCGATTCATCCGAAATACGGCTTCACTCTATGCCCGTTTACCGTAAAGTGCTCGTTCTTCCACGGATCAAGAAGTTCTACTGCTCCGTGCGGCCATACTTTAACGACCTTAAACAGTCCACCCCATCGCGATACCAATTTTCCGGGCATGAGCTTAAGACGGGAGTTATGTAACAAAACATCCATCCCGGGTTCGAGAGATTTACGAATGATACGCTTATCATGATACCGTTTCGTCCGTTCTTTGTAAAGTTTAGCGTTTTCGTACGCCTCATATCGCATCTTATCGAGCTCATTTAAATGTAAAAGTCGTTCCTCGCCCGCCTTTTGTTGATCTAAATTGATCGCTTTGATTGCCTAATACGCCTTGTGTTCCAACTCAACGGGTAGGTGACATGCTTTCCCAAATACTAGGCAATACGGGCTCATTCCAATTGGAGTTTTGTAGGCCATGCGGTATGCCCATAAAGCGTCATTCAACTTCAATGCCCAGTCCTTTCTTGTCGGTTTCACCGTCTTTTCGAGCACTGCCTTTATTTGCCGATTGCTTACTTCTACTTGCCCGGAAGTTTGTGGATGGTATGCCGTTGTGACCTTATGCATCACATTGTACTTCTTAAGCAAGCCTGCACGTTGTTTATTGCAAAAATGCGTGCCTCTGTCGCTGATTACAGCTCTGGGCGTCCCGAACCTGCAGAAAATCACATCCCTAAAAAAATTACAAACCACGTTAGCATCGTTAGTTCGGGTTGGAATTGCTTCCACCCACTTAGAGACGTAGTCTACAGCAACTAGAATATACTCAAAACCATGGGAAAGTTGAAAAGGACCCATAAAATCAACTCCTCAAACATCGAAAAGTTCCACAACAAGATTGTTTGTCAACGGCATCTCATTCCTTTTGCTTATATTCCCCATTCGTTGACAACGATCGCAACTCTTGCAATGGTAATAGGCATCCTTAAATAATGTTGGCCAGTAGAATCCCGATTGAAGGACCTTGTGTACCATTTTCTTTGCGCTAAAATGTCCCCCACAATGCAACTCATGGCAAAATAACAATATGCTCTCGTGCTCTTCCTCCGGGATGCAACGTCGGAATATCTGATCAGGCCCCAACCTGAATAAGTAGGGCTCATCCCAAAAGTAATTCCTGCAGATGGAAACAAACCTCTTCTTCCCTTGATAGGTCAAGTCGGGCTGCAAAACACCACTAACAATGTAATTGACAATATCAGCATACCAAGGTGTCCTTGTTACATCGAATAATTGCTCGTCAGGGAAAGTTTCAACAATTGGCAAAGGATTATCGAGCTTAAAATTATCTCCCTCGGTTAGCCTAGATAGATGGTCGGCAACTACATTTTCCGAGCCCTTTTTATCTTTGAACTCCAAATCAAATTCTTGCAGCAGAAGAACCCACCGAATTAATCTTGGTTTTGCATCGGATTTTTTTAATAAATATTTCAATGCGGCGTGATCCGTATGCACAATTACTTTTGAGCCAACCAAGTAGGATCGAAATTTATCTAAAGAATACAAAACGGCTAAAAATTCTTTTTCGGTGGTGGTGTAATTATCCTGAGCTTCATCGAGTGTTTTGCTCGCATAGTAAATCACGTGGAAAAATTTATTCACTCTTTGCCCCAAAACGGCACCTATAGCAAAGTCGGACGCATCGCACATAATTTCAAACGAGAGAGACCAATCGGGAGCAACAACAATAGGTGTGGAAGTTAACTTTTCTTTCAAAGCATTAAAACCGATTAAACATTCCTCGGTGAAATCAAATTTAGCATCTTTGCACAAAAGGTTACGCAAAGGGCGGGCAATTTTCGAAAATTTTTTAATGAAACGCCTATAAAACCCGGCATGCCCTAAAAAGCTTCGAACCTCTTTGACACATGAAGGCGGAGGTAATTTAACAATTAAATTAACTTTAGCCTTGTCAACCTCCATTCCTTTATTGGAAACCACATGACATAGAACAAGACCTTGTTTTACCATAAAATGACTCTTTTCCCAACTAAGTGTAAGGTTACACTCAATAGATCGTTCTAGCACAATAGTCAAATTATTTAAACAATCATCGAAAGTGGTTCCAAACACAGAAAAGTCATCCATGAATACCTCGATGGATTTTTCTAACAAGTCGGAGAATATGGATAGCATGCACCTTTGAAAAGTAGCGGGAGCATTGCAAAGACCAAACGGCATCCTCCTAAAGGCAAAAGTGCCAAAAGGGCAAGTGAAAGTGGTCTTCTCTTGATCCTCCGGAGCAATGAGAATCTGATAGAAACCTGAAAGACCACCTATAAAACAGTAATAATCATGCCCAGCTAAACGTTACAACATTTGATCAATGAAAGGAAGGGGAAAATGATCTTTTTTTGTTACGGTATTTAATTTCCGGTAATCAATGCACATTCTCCAACCTAAGCATCGTTCTAGTGGGCACCAATTCATTTTTATCATTACGAACCACCGTTATTCCAGATTTCTTAGGCACTACATGCACAGGACTCACCCACTTACTGTCAGATATCGGGTAGATGACTCCGACATCTAGCAATTTCAAAACTTCTTTTTTCACAACTTCCTGCATGTTCGGATTCAAACGCCTTTGAGGTTGCCTAATCGGTTTAACATTTTCCTCAAGAATTATTTTATGCATGCACCTAACAGGACTTATTCCCTTGATATCGGAAATACTCCACCCAATCGCTTCCTTTAACTTAGTTAGAACTTCTACTAATTTGTTTTCTTGCAAGGGAGTTAATTTGGAAGAGACAATTACAGGGTAAGTGTCACTTTTGCCTAAGAAAACATATTTAAGATGTGCCAGAAGTTCTTTCAATTCAAGTTGGGGTGGGGTGATTTCAACGGGCTCCTCAAATTTTAATTCCAATGGTATTTTAAAACTGTCAACTTCATCAATTGTTTCGGAATTATCTAACAATGCAACATATTCTTCAATTTCTAGATTATTAAGCCCCATGTCATGCTCAACGGTTAGAGCATCATGCAACGTGTCCCCTACATCATCATGAAAATATGTATCATTAACCAAAGAATCAATGCAATCAATAAAATTCACATCATGGGCAGCATAAATATGAGAAGGGATAGGAAGTGAACCGAACACGTTGATTTCCACGGTTTCGCCCAAGACGGTTATGGTGACCTTTCCTTCATCAACATCGACGATTGTTTTTGTCGTACGCATGAATGGCCATCCTAGAAGTATTGTCCCTTCGTTTTCGCTTGTTCCGAAATCGCTCATCTCCAAGATAACAAAATCGGCCGGAATCACCAACTTGTCCACTTGCACCAATAGGTCTTCAATGACTCCCTAGGGGTATTTCACCAACCTATCCGCCATTTGAAGAGTCATTATTGTCGGTTTGATTCCCCCGAGTCCAAGCCTCAAATAGGTCGAGTAAGGCATGAGATTCACACTTGCCCCCAAATCTAACATCCCACGAGCAACTTTCTTATCTCCCATAGTGATGTCGATCATAAAACTTCCGGGATTGCCTTTCTTTTGACCCCTCGCTTCTACCTCGTAGAGCACCACTTTCTCGTTCCCATTGTATCTTCTTTTGTTGGAGGTCAACTCTTTGAAAAATTTTGTATAAGCGGGAATGTTCTTCACAACATCCAAAAGAGGTAAGTTGACATGAACCTTCGAAAGCATGTCGTAGATTTCGGAAAAGTGCTCATCTTGCTTTGCTTTTCTAAGTCAGCTCGGAAAAGGAATTGGTGGCTTATATGGTTGAGAAGATTTGTGAAGCTTGGAAGTCGAAGTTGCTTCGTCTATTTTCTCCTCTTGATTTCCCGACTCGTATTCTTTCTCATTGCCTCTTTCTTTTACTTCGGAATTAACTTCTTTATTAATCACTTTACTACTTCGGAGAGTGGTAATGGCTTGAGCTTGCTCGGGTTGACTTGGTAATTTACCCCTTTCTTGTCTACGTGTCTCGGTAGCAAGTTGCCCAATTTGAATCTCCATTTTCTTCATCGAAGCTTCTAAAGATTCGAACCTCTTATTGTTCTCCTCTCGGTTTTCCTTGCTCTCCTTAATGAATGCCGCAATACTCTCCTCAAGAGAGTTCCTTTGTTGTGGAGGTGGTTCACTTCGCGTTGGTTGTTGGGCTCGGTTTCCTCCGTTGTATTGAGCTTGGGCGCTTGTGTCGTATGGCATCGGGTTGTTGTTTCTCCATGAGAAATTCGGATGGTTTCTTAGCCCAGGATGATAAGTATTTGGGAGAGGTGCATTTCTTATGTTTCCGCCATAATTATTTCTCCTCTCTTCCCATTCGGGCCTTCCCGTGCTTTGTCCCATAGCCGAATTAACTTGTTCGGTTTGTTCTCCCGGAAAAGTATGAGGGCATGAATTGGCATCATGTCCGGGTGCTCCGAAAATCTCGCAAACTCGTGAGCTAGAAGATTTATTTTGAGTCTTGAGTTGTCTTAGTTCATTTGTCAACTCATCGATTTTAGATTGCATCTCGTCCTTTTCGCTCACTTGGTGCACGGCTCCCCTACGAACACGTACACTTTTTTGTTGAGAATTGTCTCCCAATGTTTCATACACATCATATGCTTGTCTCTCCGTCAAACCCCAAAACGAACCACCGGCTGCATTATCTACCGCTCCTTGGCAATATTGAGTCAATCCGTCATAGAAGAATTGATTAAGTAGTTGAAGCGGATAGTGATGGTGTGGGCATTGAATGAGTAGCATTTTGAATCGATCCCATGCTTCGTGAAATGCCTCTCCGTCTTGTTATCCAAAAGTTGAGATTTGAGTTCTCAATTGCGTAGTCTTTGAATAGGAGAAGTACTTGGTAATGAATTTATCGTAAACTTCATCCCATGTTCTTAGTGAGCCGGGCGCCAAAGTCATCAACCATTGTTTCGCCCCATCCTTCAGTGTATAAGGGAAGCACTTCATCCTTAGTTGATCCTCGCTCAACCCATTTAATGGGAAGTTGTCAATCGCCACATAGAAGTCTCGGATGAATGATACCGGATCCTCTCGTGCTAATCCGTGAAATGAGGGCAATTGCTCGATGTGAAATCCACTTATGTGGTAGTTCCTTGCGGCCGGTGCTAATTGGATGCATGAAATGGCGGTGTTCACCACGGGATTTGCATAGTCTCGCATTAGATGTTCGATCGGAGGTTGTTGCGGAATGTTGTAGTTTGCTTCCATCCCATATTGAGGTTCGGGATAATAATTTGCTCCATATTGCATTCCAACGGGTGGTTGTCTCGGATAGAAGTATCTCCCTTGTTGAGCTTCGGGTATCCCTTGATTGCGCCCAACATTCTCATATCTCGGAAACCTTGGTTAACGAATTTCTTCCTCATCTATATTTTGTGCAACATTCTCAACCCTCGGTTGACGAGGGTTATCTTCTTGGAGCAAAAGTCGCTCTTCGAGATCCGGATTCACCTCGTCGTTTGCCATTGATGTTGTGGCCATTATTTTTGGTGCTCTAATCCTTTGAACTTCGTCTATGGGGGGAAGAATCGGGTTACCCAACGATCTTCTACCAAGCATAAACAAAAGAATTTAGAGCGAATTTTTAGACTTTTATCGAAAATAATGAAAACGGAGAAATGATCAAGAAAAACAATTCAACTATTATTAAAACAAGATCAAAAATTAAACGCCAATTCCCCGGCAACGGCGCCAAAAACTTGATGGACAAATTAAATACTCGCAAGTGTACGAATCGCTTTTGTAGGAAGCGGCAAGTAACTCCGAGGTCGATCTCTCGAGGAATTGGAAACGGTTTAAAATTCGATAATGTTCGGCAAATAGTCGAATGAACAAAAGTAAAATAAATTAAAATACAACATTAGTTCGATTGGATTACAATTACTAATGCATAAAATTAAATTAAACTAAGCGATAACAACACCAAATTAATTGCCGGATAATTGAGAGATAACAATAATGAGGTTGATATGGGAATTTAGAGTCACCGACATACACGTAATCAATTATTAGTTCCGATACTCAAATAAATAAGGTTTGGAATTATCGATTGCTCACGATTAAAAGAAATCCGTTTGATGGCGGTAATTCTAAAAAATCACGATTGTTCTCAACGAAAATAAGGGATACTCTTTTGATGGGGATGAATCCCTAACTAACAATCAATTAACCGACTACTTTTGATGAGGTAAATCGTTAAAAGGTCGCGTGCAAAAGCTCGAGAACATTCACAATCGTTTCTTTCGGGTCGTTTGATGGCGAACACCGACAAAAACCCTCTATTTGAATAATAATAACAACAATGAAAAAGGTTTGATGATCTAAATCAAAAGTTCTTATACGAAGAACAAACAAGAGGAACAATCCCAAACTTTTACCCGGAAAATCAAAAGGAACTAACAATCCAAAACATGTGTGTGGCTATATCTAAAAACCCATATGAAAAGATTAGGTACACATGATTATTTCAACAACAATAATGGAAATTGTAAAACAAAACATGGTAGAAACTTCCCTTGTAAATGCCGAAATCGAATTCCCGATGAAGGTTTGATGATCTTCTTTCAAGAACTCACAACAAAATGATACAAGGAATTATTATATCTCACAAATGTATTTTTCACTCAAGAACATACAAGGAAGATGATGAAACAATCTCACTTTTTCCTCACTTTTTGGTGTTTTCTCCCTCAATCTTGTGTTTTTCACCCAAGAATATCTTCCACAAGATAAGCATATCCCAAAAATGGTCTCCACCTCCTTTTTTATAGCCAAAAGTATCAAGAAAAGGCTTAAAGTTGTGCAAAAATGTCAAGGAAAATGACTTGCACCGAAAAGTGACACGGCCCGTGTCCTGGGACACGGCCGTGTCGTACTGCCCTGGATAAAGGAAAAGGTGTTCTGTATTGAGACTCGGCCGTGTCCCATGACACGGCCGTGTTGCACTGCACAGGAGAAGCAAAACCGACTGGATCGGGTACGGCCGTGTCATAAAAGACACGGTCGTGTTGTACTCATCCGGAAATAGGATTTTTCACTGGAACGAGACCCGGTCGTGTTATATGGCACGGCCGAGTTGTTTTCTTCCGGTTTTTGGTCTTTTTCGGCTTGATCCCTCGTTCTTGTATCAATACACCTCGGATTTTAGCATATGATATACCGTTTCGAAGCTAATTTCACGAGGAATTTATATCAAAGGAGAACACATCTCAATTTGGAGTGGAGATTCTGGAATTTAGGAGATTCGGCCGATACTACTTCAATCTTTCGTCGTTTTAGGCCCCGTTTTAGCTCTTGATCGTCATAAACTCCAATATTAGCTATGAAAACGCATATTTCACCACAATCTTCGCTTGGTTACCTATAAATTAAAAACACAACATACCATGCATAAAAGAGAACAAAAATACTAAAAAGCAAACAAAAACACGACTAGAGAGAACAGAATGAGTCGATCAAGAATCGACTCATCAATACGTTATCAAATAACCAAACTGAAGTTCACAACACGTCTAACAAAGTTAAACAAACCTACGGGAAACATGAAGCGACAGTTTCGAACGAGATTCGCAAGAATCAAACTCAAGTGCGGAAAAGTCTCTAAGAAGCACGGAACCCAACAAAACGACACCGAAACGAACTCGGATGTCAAAAGGTACAGAATTAATCATTCTCATAATGAAGAAATGATCACAAGCAAGTCGCTAAGATGGACTTCCACCAAAAAAAGAAAATTATCGGAAATAAAAAATTATGGATATTACATACTACCCCCCTTAAAAGAAGTTTCGTCCTGAAACTTAAAATAAGTAGGAAGGAGCATTATCCCACCAGAAACATCTAAACGGGATACACAAGAACCGAAAAACTTGTGCCCATCGGCGAAAAGTTACAAAGAACGCAAGGGAACATACGGTGTGAAATCACGCTCAACAACAACCATCACAATGTCACAGGCAGAGACATAATAAAACCAACAAATATCGAGTATCACCAAACAGATAGCACAATCAAGTCAATTATCCGAACAATCACAAAACAGGAGATACTTATTACAAGAAAACATACACAGTCAAGAAAATAGAAAATAAACACAAAACGATCCGCGAGGGTAACCATGAAGAACTCCGACCACGCCGAAATTCTCGAAAACCACACTAGGCATCTCCATGTACTTTTGGAGTAGAGACGCAAACTCGATCTCCAAACCTCTCAGCTACCGTCTCACAATGCGCGGTTCGGTGTCCCAAATGACCGCAATCGAAACAGCTGACTAATGGTGAACGACCATTCTTCGCTGTACGAGATCGAACAACAACAATCGGTCAACAACGATCGAACGACAATGATCGAACAACAACGATCGAACAACAACGGACGAACAACAACTCTGAAGTTCACAATTCAACTCATGACATTAAAAGAACTTGTAGAAACTAAAAGACATTAATTTCGAACAAGGTTCACAAAAATCGAACCGAACTCGGAAAAGTCACAACGATAAACAGATTGATTCGAAATAAAATCACAACCCGTTCGAACGATAAAAATCGAAGAACATAACAAGTTCAAAAAGTATCAACAAGCACGAGTGAGTCGATAGAATTGAAAAAAAAATGCAGAAGTCAAAACTAATACGGGTATTACATTCAACCTCTTTTAAAAGAAGTGTCGTCCCCGAGACTCACAACAATGAAAGCAAGGTAACAACACAACAAACAACTGACAGAAACATCTTTCAAGGGCCTCTTAGAGTCGATCCTGATATCTGTGCTGAAGTCTGTGTCCCGTAAGACTCGGTAACTAACTCGCAAAACTGGATTCTTTGTCCCTCGAGTCCACACTTGTAACACGCTACTGGCGGGGAAGGACAATATGCACGTACATGTCCCAGCACATTATGGTTGAAACATCTCGGCATACCAAATAAGTAACCACTCAGCACGACAGAAAATCATAATACATAACACATACAATGATTGCCATCGTAAGGCAACCCACATACACAAAATCATAGCAACGACGACATTCGTTCGGTGATTTCAATGGCCCGAACTATAACCAACACATAATTACAAAATATCATGAAACAATCACATATGTACACAATCATACAAACCCAAGCTCTAACAGCTTGCACAGGTGCGATAACATGCAAATCAACACGAAGCAACAAACATTTAATACCAACATC
Organism: Orobanche coerulescens; assembly: GCA_033398695.1. Taxonomy (NCBI): domain Eukaryota; kingdom Viridiplantae; phylum Streptophyta; class Magnoliopsida; order Lamiales; family Orobanchaceae; genus Orobanche; species Orobanche coerulescens. Next base: position 170,468,328 of record CM065809.1, read on the forward strand.
ACACCTCTCACAGAGGGCTAACACAACGAATGTGTGGCGAACGACTCAACGCTCACACCATCAATTCAATAACAACTTGGAGGGCCAACACCCTAATGACAATACTAACGTCATATACATATTCCCTGACCGCAAATAGGAAATGATAGGTTTTAAAAACGAAACCACATTTTGCAAAAATTTGGAAACACCAGTTGAACTTAAGTATCACATTTCGAAAAAGTAATACAAACGTCGTTATCGAGACTTTGAGAAATCGTTTTGCGTTTGGTAAAAACGAAGACATCTTTCTTTTAGTTAAAAACTTTTAGAAATATTCGACCTTCAGGTCTAATCAAATGCGTTTCTAAGTTACTGAGAATATCTCAAAATAGTTTGGTCCTCAAAGCGGAGGGATTTTGAAACATATAATTGTACTAGTAGGCATCTTGAATATACTGCGAGGAAATAATTCATTTTAAAAGTACGTCTCGAAATTTATTCTCTAAAACACTCAATCCTTTCAAAAATTCATTAGGCCAAAATGCTCAAAAACTCACACGTAACAAAATATACGTTAAGCCTCTGCTCGTACGTATCGACAAAACAGTTTAGAAAATCAGTGTTTCCAAAATAAAAACCCAAATTTTCTATTATAGCGCTATGGGCCCCACGCCGGAACCCACAAGGCTAAAAATTATTTTCATAACCATTTCAAATACGCCAAAAAGGCCAATGATGGTCATATCTTTCAATTACTCGAATACTTTCTAAAAATATCCAAATATCGTCATAATAAAAAAAATCCCATTTAAAACTTCAAGGCCAAAATGCTAAAACTCGACAGTTTTAAAATATTCGTTTAACCACCGCTTATATATGTAACAAAATTGTTTAGGGAATCAGTTTTACGAAATAGACCCAAGTTTGCAAAATACCAAAAGGCCAATTTAAAAGTATACACGCAACGGATATAAACATAGTAAAAGAATACATTTGCAGCGGAATCACTCCTCATATAAACAAAATATGAGAGTCAAATAAACGCATATCACGAAATCAAAATCTACATAAAGATTCTATCATTTAACAAATACTCACATAAGTAGCTTGTGTCATACGAGGCACAACACAAAGAAGGGAGACTTACATCCACAGGTCGCACGGAGATGATGGCTGCACCACGATACTAATCACAACTAATCACAATTGACCACAACGGATCACAATGATCACACTTGTTTACAATTGCTCACCCGGGTGACACGACAAGACACGACTCGACAAGACACAACTAGACCCAAATGCCTAGATTTTCGCAAACCTAAGCTCTGATACTATTTATGTAACACCCCCAATCCACTCATAGATATTACACGCCGTAGACCCCTCTTAAGCAAGGATCTACCAGGCAGGAGACTACAAAACAGAACCCACACATGGTCAACTTGACCAAAACATAAAACCGTAGACCGATTAGGTCTCTCAAAACACAACATAGCAGTACAGCAGATAAACCAAAATACAACTCGATCACAAATTACACAACATGTACATCCTCTTAAGGATGACAAAGAAACTAAAAATAAACACTCAGACCGACAGATCACTGACGGACAACCGACTACAATTATGACTAGTATCGATGCTTTACATCATCCTCCAAGTCGATCCTGTGGTTGCTCTCTCCAATCAGGACACCTGAAAATAATTATAAAATAGTCCCCAACGAGGGGTTAGTGATGGAAATCGCTAGCAAGTAACCAAGCTATAAAGTTATACATCAAGAATACAACCGTTATAAAAATAACGTTTTAACAAGGTAGTAACACGATCTCCAAGTCTAAATTCCTTTTGAAACAGTTTCCTTTAGGAATTATCATAAGACTGACTCCATAACACATTTAAGAGAATAATTGAAGACTTTGGGGGTCTCAATGTAAAATCATGAAAGATTTATAATTCTTCTTTTCAAAAGAGTTTATCAAAAACGTCGAAATAATTATATTCACAATCAAGTCTCAACGACTAATTAAAAATACAGGTACGTCTGGGACCCAAGGTCTAAATATTCGCAAAACAAGCACGAGACTCGCCTAGGACCAGGGCTACATCACTGGTCCCATTCGAGGCCTCTATGGACCCTCCCGGACTGGCTATATAAACAATATCAAATCATATCAACTAGCCGTACTCGCAAGCACGCGCTGCCGGATGCCTCACGGGTCCCTACCCGGGTAACATCTCAAACACGCCCTTAAGTTATCTTTACATTGTACTCACAAGTGACGATTCTCGGAGCCCCCTCCAGATCTACCCGATTACATAACATTATGTTCAAAACATATCAACTGGCCGTACTCGCAAGCACGCGCCGCCGGAGGCCTCACGGATCCCTACTCGGCTAACATCTCAAACACGCCCATAAATTATCTTGACATCGCACTCGCAAGTGACGATTCTCGGAGCCCCATCCAGACCTACCCTATGAGATAACCTTATGGTCAAAACATATCAACTGGTCGTACTCGCAAGCACGCGCCGCCGGAGGCCTCATGGGTCCCTACCCGGGTAATATCTCAATTCACCAAGATACACAACAACAAAGGTACAATATTCATCACCATCGCAAACACGTAAAACATAAGTTAACGCATCAGACACCACCACAAGGGCACAACATTCACATGACACCATCATTCGGAAAAAAGGCTAACAAGCGAATAATGCAAATATTCCATAATTCCTCGGATAACTACTCATTTCTAGTATCCGTTTTAAGCAAACCACAACATCAAATGGTTGTTACCATTTCTCATGAACTCAAGTTTACGTTCGTATTTACTTTCGTAGAAATCACTTATTCATTTAAAAGTAAATTATAATTCAATGTTCAATCACTAACAAGTCCACATTACATTCACGACAAATTACATTCTCAAAGTATAAAGAATATTGACGAGATATTCGCCTCAAGTCCAAAGCACACGAAACAACGGGAAAACTCGACCGGAAACCCTTGATGAGGACGGCGACGAACAGAAGGGTCCGATATGAGCTCTTCGCAAGGAACTCGACCCTAACATCATATTATTAATAAATCAACGATAGTACGAGAAAGAATAATCGTAGAACGCCCGAAACCCCTCTATGACATTCTACCGGACACATTCAAGGCAACTCATCAAAATGATGAATCCTTAGTAATCAAACCATTATACAACAAGAAAATTGGTAGAATACAACTTAATTATCGATAATCCATCACTAATCTAGGTTATTACTGTAATACCCGAGACCTTCGTTCCGGTTTCATTGAACTTTTCTTCGGTCGAGCGGATTGTTGTCGTCCACGTCTTTGGAAACGTGTGCTTGTGTTGTGGTATGTTAGGTTTCGTAGCCTGCTTGTTATTGCTTTGAATCTTAGACGGTGCGTTAGTGTGATCGAGACGTCATCAGGCATCTAACCGGACTGCCGGATGGTGGGCTGGGTCGAGTTACGGCTATAAGGCGTGGCTGATTACGGCCATAAGATGTTCGCACATCTTGGGCAGCAACCTTGGGGAACTCGGTTGTCACATCCCGGGACCCCTCCGCCGTAGCATGATATTGTCCGCTCTGGGCGCTCTCCTCTGAGCTGGCCCTCACAGTTTTGTTTCTGGGAACCCAGCAAGCAGCTTCCCAGGAGGTCACCCATCTTGAGACTGCTCCTCGCACCAGCACACTTAACTTCGGAGTTCTCATCACCCCGAAGCCACTGGGCTCCCAAAAGGCCTCATGCTATAAGGAGTTCCACACGCACATATAAGGCACGTCGCCCGCTCTCTGCTAGTCGGTGTGGGATATCACAATCCGCCCCTCCTCAAAGGACCCGACGCCTCGTCGCCACACTCGCACGACACGGCAGAGTGGCTCCGATACCAAATTGTCACATCCTGGGACCCCTCCGCCGTAGCATGATATTGTCCGCTCTGGGCGCTCTCCTCTGAGCTGGCCCTCACGGTTTTGTTTCTGGGAACCACCATCCTGAGACTGCTCCTCGCACCTGAGACTGCTCCTCGCACCAGCACGCTTAACTTCGGACTTCTCATCACCCTGAAGCCACTGGGCTCCCAAAAGGCCTCATGCTATAAGGAGTTCGACACGCACATATAAGGCACGTCGCCCGCTCTATGCTAGTCGGTGTGGGATATCACAATCCGCCCTTCCTCAAAGGACCCGACGCCCTCGTCGCCACACTCACACGACACGGCAGAGTGGCTCCGATACCAAATTGTCACATCCCGGGACCCTTCCGCCGTAGCATGATATTGTCCGCTCTGGGCGCTCTCCTCTGAGCTGGCCCTCACGGTTTTGTTTCTGGGAACCCAGCAAGCAGCTTCCCAGGAGGTTACCCATCCTGAGACTGCTCATCGCACCAGCACGCTTAACTTCAGAGTTCTCATCACCCCGAAGCCACTGGGCTCCCAAAAGGCCTCATGCTATAAGGAGTTAGACACGCACATATAAGGCACGTCGCCCGCTCTCTGCTAGTCGGTGTGGGATATCACATCGGTTACAACCGTAAGGAGTGTTCGGTTACGGCCGTAATGCTGCATTACGGCCGCAAGGCATGGGACGGTTACGGCCGCAATGCGCCAGCATATTTTGGGCAGTAGCCCGAGAGCCGGGTTACGGCCATAAGGGGGTGCCGAGTACGGCCGTAAGGGGTGCCGGGTACGTACGTAAGGCAGAGGCCGGTACGTACGTAAGCGACATTGACCGAGTTACGATCGAAAGGGGTGGCCGGTTATGGCCGTAACATGATCGGCCATAAATAGGCCTGGGCGACGGGCAGACCTCATTTCACTTCTTGTTGCAGTTGACGGTCGGGAGAGACGGGAAATCAGATTCTTGGCCGATTCTACTCAATTTCTGGGCATTTGGAAGGTTTTTGTCGATTATATCAACATCAAATCCTTGTTCTTCGTCGGATCGAAGTATTTCTTCCTTAGAACCTTAGTTGTGTAATTTTTGGGGGTTTCTTCGTGATTCTTCGATTTAAGCCGAGATTGATGAATTGATTATGAAATTCTTGTTGTCTTGGTCATAATCTTCGGATTTTGTAACTCGTTTATCGATTTTTATCACTCGGAACATGATTCTCGATTTCTTTGAAGAAACCCTCGTATCCTTGTTGTTTTAGGATCGATTCGGATTCCGATTAGTGTTATTGATTCGTGGTGTAACACCCCCAATCCACTCAGGATATTACACGCCGTAAACCCTTCTCTCAAGGATCTACCAGACTGGTAACACGATTAAACATCTCAACGTCACCTTTAAGGCTAAAGAAAATTGACTCACTAGACCGATTTGGTCTTTCAATCAATACATACAACTTAATACATACCCACGCAGGGGTCAAAATACAACACACTCCCATATAATGGGGAAAATACTGCAGCGGAAATAAAGTACAACTAAACCAATACGACATCGTATGGATCCTCATGTGATTAGTATCGATCATCTCTCATCATCCTTCATGACGACCCTGTGTTATGCTCCCCCAAAACCTGAATGCAATACAAACATCCACCCCCCGATTACTCGGGGGTTAGCAAAATCCCACTATTTTACTAGTGCAAGCACATAATCATACGAAATGTAACAAACATATAGAAATCATGAATCGGGTACGACAATTAAACTACCAAAGCCTTCCCGAGATATTTTATTAATTAGAAAGCAATCAATGAAGTGTTTGAAAATAAATTCCTCATCTCGGGGATTTTAAAAGTAGAAAACTTATTGGACCTCAAGTCCTTGGTTGAAAAATAACCATTTCAAGACGAATAGGTCTCGGCCCAAAATCACTTTCCATAACACGACATTTACAAAACCGTTGGGATCTCATCCAAAATCTCATCAAATCACAGTACACGAGAACAATAGCAAGGTTCGTTTTCCAACATCAGAACCCCACAACTAAAGGACTAAACGCATACGGCAAAATACTCTAGTGCCATCCTAGCCAAGTAGGCCAAATGAATGACTTACCTCTTACACATTTAGTCAATGCATACAATCATGAAATCACCATTCAAAAACACTCTTTCCGGAAACGCCAACCCAAAACACATTTATAAAAAATGCACCACAATTAACTGCGGACCCACGCCTCTGTGGACCCCTACCGAGACCCCGTCGGATCTAACCCGTAGTGGTTAAAAGCAAAGCTCGCGGATCCACGCCTCTGTGGACCCCTACCGAGGCCCCGTCGTATCAAACCCGTAGTGAGCATACACACACATGCCACTCATGCAATACTAATATGCTAAGAATGTAAGTTTATTAAGATACTTACTAGAGATGGCCACTTACCCGACACCATTATCATACTCATCACAATACCTCCATCATGAACAATCGATCACAACACAACAACACAATCAATACGAAATACATGATTCCACAACATTAAACAAGCAGAGGTATCATTAAAGCCCTCAACGTTCAAAATAACCAAATCATAATCAATTCACATGAATCATATTCACGGGGTAGACCACCCATCGTAAATCCAACATGTAAACTCTATTTGTAGGACACAAATCACATAAGAAAATACTTGCCTCGAAACCATGATCGAAACGAGATGATATACGGGATACGGTCGTGCAGCCCCGAACTCTTGAACATAATCAAGAATACAATAGCGCCGCGAACACTATGAGAATAACACCACACGGATTACCAACACAAAACGGAGATCAACTCGGAACCCTCGAGCACCTATAATCCTACGGAAGAAACAAAAAAAACATGATTACGACAAGGTTCAAGACTAAAAACAATGGAGATCACATCAAACTATCGAAGGAAAACTCATTCGAATATTTAATCGAACATTAAATATTCACTACACCTAAAGAACACTGAAATCACCCTTCGGGTTGAAATGAAACGAAGACATGGATATACAATCCATAAAACTTGTTTAACAACAACATCTAACACCAATCGATTCATCTAAACCGGATTGGATTCGGAATTAAGGACAATATGAATTCAAGGGTTTCCCCCAAAACGGCCAAGAATGCTAATCGACCCGATGAAAACATAAAAACGAATTTCTAAACCGTGGGTTATGATCAACATGACTAGATAACAACAAAGTAATCAATGATTTTGGATTAAACTCATGAAATCAAGACAAACCCCAAATATTCCCGAAATAGGGTTCTAGTATTATTACCTTCGATCTAGATGGCAAGGAGGAGATTTGTTGATGTTAATCAACAACAATGACCCAATAAACAGGATGGATTGAAGTTCTGAAGATTGGAATCGCCCAAATCGCCCAAAATTGCATGAACCCACCGGTAGGAACAAAAATTGAAGAAAATGGGAGAGAAAAAGGGGTCTGCCCGTTTTAAGGCAGACTGCTATTTTTGGCCGTACATAGCAGGAGATACGGCCGTAAATATAAAGAGTTACGGCCGTAAGCAAGGACAGGTATGGCCGTATGTCTGCACTAGACAGCAGATTAAGGATTCTGTTATCCAAACTGGCCCGAACGATGTAATACCCGAATTTTCAGTATAAATTTTTCGCGTTATTTTATATGAGATATACTGTATAGTTTGGTATCTATACAGTACGGATAAAATAAATTGAGAACCGATACAGTTATACTGGTGTGATTATCGTTTTTGATTGACAGATATATTCAGGATATCTTGTATCAGGTTGAACTGATTTGGATATCAGGTATACCGTATGAGAATATTTTTGGATTCAGTATGTGTATTCAGTATGCCGTATGTTTGTATTTTGTACGTCGATACGTCGGACAGGAACAGTTGGATTTTTGGCTAAGTATAAAAGCCATTACGTACGTTAAGCCTTGGAGCTTACGTACGTAAAATGTGTTAGCTTACGTACGTTATATAGTGTACATAACGTACGTAATAGGAGGAATCGGACAGTGGGGCCCGTGGTCGGCGGCTTTTGGCGCGGATGTGGACAGGTGAGTCAATGGATGGAGTTACGTACGTTATACAGGGTGTATTACGTACGTAATATGAGTATAATACTGTAGCAAGTCAACGTACGTATTACGTACGCAACGGAATAAGTGTTACGTACGTTACGGGGCGGCTGGCTACGTTACGGGGTGGCTGGCCGAGTCGTGGCCGAGAGGACCTGCAGTGGCCGAGCATGGTTGGCAGTGACTCGTAGGGATGGCCGAGCATGGTCGGCAGTGACTCGCATGGATGGCCGATCACGGTCGGCAGTGACTCGCAGGGATGGCTAGGACTGGCCGATTACGTACGTAAGGCAGTGGCCGATTACGGCCGTAAGGGCCAGTTACATACGTAATCCAGATGCCGGTTACGTACGTAAGGGTGCCGTATGAACTGGGCAGTAGGGTAGGCCACGGCCGGCTACGTACGTAAGGACCCGCTGGTTACGTACGTAACGTGCCGGCAGGTCTCGGCCTATATAAGGCCTGGACCGAGTCACATCCGGCATTTTTTGTTTTTCTTCGTTCCTTCCGTGATTTTTCACCATAGATCGATGGATTTGAGTAAGAGCAACTTATAACAACATGTTTTGGAAGTTGTAATCATGGATTAACATCATCTTCCACCCGGATCGAAGGTAAGAACACCTAAACTTTTGGTTTTTGGATGTTCTTGAGGTTTCTTGGTGTTTTGGCCGATTTGCTTCATTTTGATTCAGATTATTGATAGAACTTGATTGTATACTCGTAATCATTCAATACTCTTGAAGTTTTGTGGAACGAATTCGAGTATTTCTTTGAATAATCGATTGAATTGAACTATACCTTCAAAGTGTTCGATGAAATGTCTCAATGAGTAGAACTTGGAAAATTCTAAACGTTTTCGTATGAATGATGGTTGAAATGATATTGTTGTGATGATTCTTGGTAATTATGGGAATTTTGTTAAAGGAAGATAATGAATTGGTGATCAAATGATTCGATTATGTTGTTATGATTATGGAATCGTGGTATTCTCGATGTTCTTGGTGGTTTGTTGCGATTCATGATGTTATGAGAAGTATATGTTGAAGAACATGATTATATACACCTTGAATTATGATTAAGGGTTGTTTAGATGTTAGAAAACATCGGGTTATGTTGTTTTATGGATTATGAACGTGAGTTTCGATAATTCGTGTTCTTGAAGAACCCTTGAGTTACATGTTATGATTTTGGAAGGATTTCGGATAATTTTGGAATGTGATTATTCACGATAATAATCAGTAAATTTTTTTCTACGAATTTACAAGTATGAACAAGAAGGAGTTTTGTCTTCGTATTTGGAGTTGAAGTTGGAATCGAATATGTTATAAAATCCTTAATGTCGAGATGAATTGATCATTGATTTGATGAATACGTTTTAAAGTGTTGGTGTTTTGGATATGAATATGGAATATTCACATTTAGAACTAAGTTATATATTTTGGTACAATATTCGTATAGGAATACGAATATGGTTCCGGGTTTGATAAGATTATGACTCACTTTTGAGTTTGAGAATTCATACGTATTGGACAAGTGTTCAAATCGAATAATGGAATTATTTGAAACTCTTGGAATATGGTTATCTATATTTTTGAATTAATCGGATTGTCCGGATTGATGATGATAATCGGTAATTGGTTTAATTATGATTTACAAGGAGAAAACTTGTATCCGTAGTTAAGATTGAATTTGGAATCGGTAATGTTAGACCCTTGTTGGTTTAAATTGATTATTGATATGATCTTCGGATTTTGGAATCGTATTGTGGTTTTGAATTCGTGTTTGATTGGTTCGGATTGTTTGGATTTGTATTTAATCGGGATATTGTAGAACCGTTGTGTTTGTTGATCGGTTATTGATTGTTATTTGTGATCATCGAGTTACGACTTGTATTGTGGATATGAGTTCGTATTTGTTGAGTTGGATTATTTGGTTTTATGTATATGATCGAGGTTTCGTTGAACCATTGAGTTTGTTGGTTGGGTATGTCGGTTATTGCTTTTTATCGAATGTGTGTTAATCGGTTATTGCAATAGGTTGATATGTTTTGATCGTGGATTATGACCGTTGTGTTGCGGTTGAAGTTGAAGAGTTCGTAGATTGATTTTGGTCGGGGCTGAGGAGCTCGCAGACTAAGGCAATGGATTTTGGTAACGGCTTCGTGGTATCGGTATCGAGGCAAGTTTATACTTGTTCAGTTTATAATATTTGATGAATGGTTTCGTTTTCATTTCATTTATATTTCGTATAGCAATGTTGTTAGAAATGTAAGTTGTCGGGATAATGGTTTGTATATCGTGCTCTGGTTGTATTAAATCATAAGGTATATGATTTAATTGTGTTCAGGGAAGACGTGAGTTATCTTTGGTCAAGGATATAGAATATCGGATATCGAGGATAGTTATCGTGATGACATAAGTATCGGGATGATGGTTTATTGGTATTGAATGGATGGTACCTTATTTGAGATTATTTGTATAACGGTGTATTCGTTCAGGGATGTTGTTCGTGGAAAGGATCTTGTCTTCGGCTTTGAGGTAATTTATGTATTGTTTAGTTATGAGATAATTATTATGTTGAGTTGTTGTATATGTTGTATGTTGAGGCTTCGTATATTGAGATTCGTACTGGTTGTTCGTTGAGGGATGTTGATCCCAGGACTATTGTTGGTATTAATGGTTGTGTTGATCGTCTCATTGGGGGATGTTGATGGATATGGTCCTCGACTTTGAGGTAATCTAAGTATTTGTTCAGTCATGTGGATAATAAGTATGTTGAGTTGTTGTATATGTTGAGGTTTCATGTAATGAGTTTCGTATCGGTTATTCGTTGAGGGATGTTGATCCCAGGACTGTTGTATTGAGATCGTAGATCATGTTGGTCATTCATTTGGGGATGATGATCCCAGGATTGATGTTTTGGATATTGATTAGTCGTGTCGACTTTTCATTGTCAGTTTGTTGTTGTTCACTTCGGTGAGTCTTTTGATCCTTATTGGATATGTATTTCTTTGAGTTTCGTTGTCATGTTGCATCGTGACATATCTGGAGTCGTATCTGCGTGCCGATTGGTTATTGTGTAGGATTTTTAGCCGGGCACATGATGGTTACGTGTTGATATTTCCACATTGAACCGTGCACACAAGACGTAGTTCGTGAGGCTAATTAGGTACAAGACCACACGTGTATTTGATCGATACCCGGGGTGGCTTGTGCACGGACACATTTCCGGATCGGGCGTACTATGACTTCCATCTTTGAGCCATATTGTTTGGTCGTTCATCCTCCGTTTATGGTTGGGTATGTTCAACGGTTTGTGACTGGTTGTTCATATGCCCGAGGGGTATGTTCGTATGACAAAATCCGACGAGACAAAACTCAACAAGCACAACTTGACTCGACAGCCTAGGTTTCCACTACCTAAGCTCTAATACCATTTATGTAACAGCTCCAATCCACTCAGGGATATTACACGCCGTAAACCCTTCTCTCAAGGATCTACTAGGCTGGTAACACGATTAAACATCTCAACGTCGCCTTTAAGGCTAAAGAAAAATGACTTAGTAGACCGATTTGGTCTTTCAATCAATACATACAACTCAATACATACCCACGCAGGAGTCAAAATACAACACACTCTCGTACAATGGGCAAAATACTGCAACGGAAATAAAGTACAACTAAACCAATACGACATTGTATGGATCCTCATGTGATTAGTATCGATCATCTCTCATAATCCTTCATGCCGACCCTGTGTTATTCTCCCCAAAACCAGAATGCAATACAGACATCCACCCCCGATTACTCGGGGGTTAGCAAAATCCCACTATTTTACTAGTGCAAGCACATAATCATACGAAATATAACAAACATATAGAAATCATGAATCGGGTACGACAATTAAACTACCAAAGCCTTCCCGAGATATTTTATTAATTAGAAAGCAATCAATGAAGTGTTTGAAAATAAATCCCTCATCTCGGGGATTTTAAAAGTAGAAAACTTATTGGACCTCAAGTCCTTGGTTGAAAAATAACCATTTCAGGACGAATAGGTCTCGGCCCAAAATCACTTTCCATAACACGATATTTACAAAACCGTTGGGATCTCATCCAAAATTTCATCAAATCACAGTACACGAGAACAATAGCAAGGTTCGTTTTCCAACATCAGAACCCCACAACTAAAGGACTAAACGCATACGGCAAAATACTCTCGTGCCATCCTAGCCAAGTAGGCCAAATGAACAACTTACCTCTTACACATTTAGTCAATGCATACAATCATGAAATCACCGTTCAAAAACACTCTTTCCGGAAACGCCAACCCAAAACACATTTATAAAAAATGCACCACAATTAACTGCGGATCCACGCCTCTGTGGACCCCTACCGAGACCCCGTCGGATCTAACAGAAGATATGGGCGTAAGTATAGAGAGTTGGCCGTAAGCAAGGACAGGTACGGCCGTATGTCTACACTGGACAGCATATTAAGGATTCTGTTGTCCAAACTGGCCCAAACGACCCCGAAACCAAAACCTAAATATATACCGAAGATACGGTTACGAATTAATGCAAAGACGAATCTAAGCACTAAGAGAACACACAATTCCAACCACCCAAAGGCTTGTAATTCGACAATGGAAATAATTATCCCAAACTTTGGGAAATTACGAAAAGGGCCCGAAACGTCCGAAATATACGATACACGATCAGAACACCAAGTAAAAGCTCGCAACATGTATAATAACGTTAAATGATGCGAGAAACTCAAAACAACAGTTTCGGACAAGATTCGCAAGAATCGAACTCAAGTGCGGAAAAGTCGCTTAAGAACACGGAACTCAACAAAACAATATCAAAACGAGCTCGGATGACAAAAAGTGCAGAATTAATCATTCTTAGAATGACGAAACGGTCACAAACGAGTCGCTAATATGGACTCCTGCAAAAAAGAAATTACTAAAAATCGAAATTGCGGATATTACACATGGTGGTGTTATTTTCGTAGTATTCGTGGGGTTGTCGAGTTATTGGTCGTTCTTGGAAGTTCAAGGGCTACCCGATCGTGTCCGTTCATTGTTCCGTTTCTCGTGGTATCGAGGCAAGTATCTTGCCCATACATTTCATGTTTCGTAGACGTAATAGTTGGTAATTGATTATATATGCGATCTGAATGTTTTAATGAACTTTCAAAAGTATCGGTATATTCTCGATTAATGTTATTTTTCAAAAGATAACTCGTAAGTTTGGTAGTAAATGTACTTTCCTATATATATGTAGTAGTGTTGCGTGGTTGTGATTATATTATGCGATTATAGTAGACCTTTTCCACTGGTTGAAGATTGTGTATTGATGCGTGTACTCGTTTGGTGAATATGTGGTGTTGTGTGATATTCGTTGTTACTCCTTTGTAATGAGGTTGTGATGCTTAGTGTTGTTTGGTAATTGTGTTTGCTTGTTGTTGTGTGATTGTTGCAAGTGATGTGCCACCGGGTAAGATTGTTGAATCTCCGGGATCTGTCCTTGCTAGTACGGATCGGGCGTGACTATGGGGTTATCCAATCAGGTATGTCTTGCGGGGACTCCGAGGTTCATGGCTTGCTAGCCCGATGCCGGGATAACTTGTGGGGTTATCCAATCCGGGTATGTCTTTCGGGGACTCCGAGGTTCGTAGCTTGTTAGCACAATGCCGGGATAACTTATGGTCGTGGTTTGGTTGTGTGACGCACGTGTCATGGGTTGTCCAATCGGGTATGTCTAGTGGAGGCTCCGAGGTTCATGGCTTGCGAGCTCGATGCTGGGATAACTATGAACGTAAGTATGGTTGTGATTGTGTGACTGTTGTCACTGTGATGTGTGATATTGTATGGTTTCCATCAGGTTATTCACTCGGGTATGTTCTGTGGGAGCATATGAGGTTCGTGGCTTGTTAGCACGGACGCGAATAACCCATGGGGAATATGTTGAGATGTTCGATTGGGTCGTGGACCCTGTGTTTTGTGATCGGTCGTGATTAGTATCAAGGCGCAACCATCATCTTCGTGCGATATGTGGATGTAAGTCTCCCTAATATGTTGTGTCTCGTGTTGTACGAGCTTGTGTGATTTTGTGTTGTGGAGTTTAAATGTGAATTGTGAATACGTAATCCATACTTGTTGATTCTTGTATTGTGCTGGAATGAAGGGTGGTGCCGGTGTATATGTATTTATATATATATCTTTGTATAAATCGTTTTTACAGGAGTAATAGTTTTGGTGTGGTTACGCAAGGAAAGTTTATCCATGTGATATTTAAAAGCTTTAAATGTTTTGGTAAGTCACATAAATTTTATTTTAAAACATCCTTCGTATAATGGCCTCAAGACCGAAACTTTTTTTGAGAATTCAAACTATTTATATTTCAATTTTCATCTTGTATTATAAGTTTTCAAAACGCGATTTTTAAACTCAGATGATGTCTACAAAATTTACTCAAGACGTGACTCTCGCCTTTAACTTTTCGGTTTCATGATTGTTAGTTAGACCGGTGGTAATAATGTTATCGTTGTTTGGGCATTAGTGCTCAGACATGTGATTAAAATGAGGTGTGAATGATGAATCGGTCGGCATGTACTCGTTGTGTTAGTCGTATTTACTAAGAGGTAGAATTTTGGTTTTGAATGTAAGTTGTCTTTTGAGGGTTGCTCGCGGGATGATGTAATCATGTAAATCGACGGCGTTTGGAGTCGTATGTTGTTGTTTATTTGTAACCTTTGATTTTGGAATTGTTTGGCATATGTTCATAAATGTGTTGCTCTTGGTAAATGTTCATAAACGTGTTACTGAATTAGAGCAGTTAGCGCACGCCAAGTGTGAGACTAGTGCGCGCTAATGTGGCATGGCTAGCGCACGCTAAGTCTCTGTGTAGCACGCGTTAATCAGTTTGGACAGAAGCTATGGAACTGCATTTTGACCGTTGGGTCTAACTTTTGTGATCGTTAGACCGATTATCTGTGACCGTATTCTATTTGTGTTGTCTAATGATAACAATTATTGTGTGTCATTATATGTTTTTGATTTTTCGTTGTGTTAGGTGGTTACTTGTTAATATGCCGAGGGGCAGAGGTCGTGGCACTGATAGCCACGGGGAGCAGACGCGGGGTCGAGAGAATAATGCCGGGAATGATATTGGTATTAGTGTTGCTACTATATTGCACAAGTAGCAACACAGATGACTCAATTGACCCACGCGGTTCAACGCAACACTGACGCGACTCAGAACGTCAGTGTAAATCAATGCTTCGAGAGGTAGTTTGTATTAATCCCCCTCTATTCGCCGGTGTTGTGGGCGCATTGGGCTGGGATGGTTGGCTTCTTCAGTTGTGTAAGATAATCAAGGCAGTTGATTGTCCCGAAGAGCGGAAGGTGCCTATCGCTCAGTACCTTCTTAGATAGAGATGCCGTTAATTGGTGGGAAGCTATTAAACCTCGTGATCGTGATGTCATGTGGGCGGAGTTCCAGGAATTTATGGAAGTTGAGTTTTGTCCGAAACCGATTAGAGATCATAGGATTCGTGATTTTTATTTGATAGAACCGCAGGACGTATCGATATCGCAAGCTATCATTGACTATAGCAAACAACTCAGTTATGTGCGAGATCAGGTGAGGACTGAAGAAGAGAAGATCTATCGTTTCGACATGCGTATGAAGCTGGAGAGTCGACAGTATATGGCGGGATTCACTTGCACCTTGTTGAGAGATTATCAGGATCGAGCCTTAGCCTACGAGCTAGCTTCGTTATCGTCGGATCGTGTGTCCGAGTCGAAGAAGCAGAGGAGGTCTGATGACCTTATGGGCAGTACAGGGGTTGGTGTTTCTATATTGCAATGCCGTAGTCTTTTTACTGTGAAGATCCATCGCTCGATGAGTGGGACTAAGAGTTTTAAGTCGTCAGCTTTGACTCCTGGTAAATCCAGAAGGTGTTTTACCTATAATGTGTCGGGGCATGTTCGTGCACATTGCCCTTCTCCGCCAGTAACGTGTTACAAGCGCGGACTCGAGAGACACCAGATTCAGTTTTGTGAGTTGATCACCGAGTCTTCTGAGGCACAGACTTGAGCACCGATATCAGGATCGACTCCGAGAAGTTCCTGAGAGGTGTAGTCTATGAGTTGCTTGCTATGTTATTTCCTTGTTTCGAATTTTGGGGACAAACTTCTTTATTTAGAAGTTGATCGAATTTTTGAACTTCTGTATTTTCAATCCTATCGACTCGTTTGTGTTCATTGATATTTTTTAAATTTGTTCTGTTCTTTGTCTTTGTTGTTCGAGCGAGTTCTGATACTGTTCAGATTAATCCGTTTATCGTTGTGACTTTTTCCGAGTTCAATTCAATTTCTGTGAACCCTATGTGAATTAAGCGTCTTGTAGTTCTTGCAAGATCATTTATTATCTTGATTCGAGGTGTGAACTTTGGAATTGCTATTCGGTTTTTGTTGTTCGTTTTTGAACTTGGTTGTTCGACCGTTGTAGGTCGTTTGTTATCCGGTTTTTTATTGATCTCGTATCGTGATTTTTGAGCGTTCGGATCACTTTGCAATTTACTTAAGTTCGGGAAATTAGCTTCGTAATCGATCTTCCAAACCTTGGGTTGTTGGAATTTCGAATTTGTTCAGCGATTAACTCGTGTTTTGACTGTTGTGCTGTTCGGGTTGGTCAACCATATTGATTTTTGTTCGTTACGTTTTGTTATCATTCTGGCATAGCGATATGGATGGCAGCAGCTACGTACTGCATGTGATTCGTTGCTGATCGTTAGTAGAGGATAACATGTGTTATATGAGATTGTCTTGCGTTGATTGTTTCATGTTTTAAGTTTCGGGGACAAAACTTGTTTTAAGAGGGGTAGAATGTAATACCCGAGATCTTCATTCCTGTTTCGTTGAACTTTTCTTCAGTCGAGCGGATTGTTGTCGTCCACGTCTTTAGAAATGTGTGCTTGTGTTGTGGTATGTTAGGTTTCGTAGCCTGCTCGTTATTGCTTTGAATCTTAGACGGTGCATTAGTATGATCGAGACGTCGTCGGGTATCTAACCGGACTGCCGGATTGTGGGCTGGGTCGAGTTACGGCCGTAAGGTGTGGCCGATTACGGCCGTAAGATGTCCGCACATCTTGGTCAGCAACCTTGGGGAACTCGGTTACGGCCGTAAGGAGTGTTCGGTTACGACCGTAATGAGGCGTTACGGCTGCAAGGCATGGGCCGGTTACGGCCGTAATGCGCCAGCAAATTTTGGGAAGTAGCCCGAGAGCTGGGTTACTGCCGTAAGAGGGTACCGAGTACGGCCGTAAGGGGTGCCGGGTACATACGTAAGGCATAGACTGGTACGTACGTAAGCGAGATTGACCGAGTTACAGCCATAAGGGGTGGCCGGTTACGGCCGTAACGTGATCGGCCATAAATAGGCCTGGGCGACGGACAAACCTCATTTCATCCCTTTCTTCACTTCTTGTTGTGGCTGACGGACTGAAAAGACGGGAATTCAGATTCTTGGTCGATTCTACTCAATTTCTGGGCGTTTGGAAGGTTTTTGTCAATTATATTAACATCAAATCCTTATTCTTCGTCGGATCGAGATATTTTCTTCCTTAGAACCCTAGTTGTGTAATTTTTTGGGGTTTCTTCGTGATTCTTCGATTTAAGCCGAGGTTGATGAATTGATTATGAAATTATTGTTGTCTTGGTCATAATCTTCAAATTTTGTAACTCGTTTATAGATTGATCCTTGTTGTTTTAGGGTCCGTTCGGATTCCGATTAGTGTTATTGATTCGTGGTGGTGTTATTTTCGTAGTATTCGTGGGGTTGTCGAGTTCTTGGTCGTACTTGGAAGTTCAAGGGCTACTCGATCGTGTCCGTTCGTTGTTCTATTGCTCGTGGTATCGAGGCAAGTATCTTGCCCATACATTTCATGTTTCATAGACGTAATAGTTGGTAATTGATTATATATGCAATATGTTTTAATGAACTTTCAAAAGGATCGGTATATGCTTTATAAATGTTATTTTCAAAAGATAACTCGTACATTTGGGAGTAAATGTGCTCTCTTGTATATGTGTAGTAGTGTTGCGTGGGTGTGACTATATTATGCGATTATAGTAGACCTTTTCCACTGGTTGAAGATTGTGTATTGATGCGTGTACTCGTTTGGTGAATATGTGGTGCTGTGTGATATTCGTTGGTACTCCTTTGTAAGGAGGTTGTGATGCTTAGTGTTGTTTGGTAATGGTATTTGCTTGTTGTTGTGTGATTGTTGTAAGTGATGCGCCACCAGGTAAGATTGTTGAATCTCCGGGATCCGTCCTTACTAGTACGGATCGGGCGTGACCATGGGGTTATCCAATCGGGTATGTCTTGCGGGGACTCCGAGGTTCGTGGCTTGCTAGCTCGATGCCGGGATAACTTGTGGGGTTATCCAATCCGGGTATGTCTTGTGGGGACTCCGAGGTTCGTAGCTTGTTAGCACGATGCCGGGATAATTTATGGTTGTGGTTTGGTTGTGTGACGTACATGTCATGGGTTGTCCAATAGGGTATGTCTCATGGAGGTTCCGAGGTTCATGGCTTGCTAGCTCGATGCCGGGATAACTATGAACGTATGTATGGTTGTGATTGTGTGATTGTTGTCACTGTGATATGTGATATTGTATGGTTTCCATCGGGTCATTCACTCGGGTATGTTCTGTGGGAGCATCTGAGGTTCGTGGCTTGTTAGCACAGACGCAAATAACCCATGGGGAATATGTTGAGATGTTCGATTGGGTCATGGACCCTGTATTTTGTGACCGGAATGGTATGATTGGGTTGTGGATCCCGTGTTTGTTATCGGATTGGTATTTTGGGAAATTATATTTGGGCTATGCTCCTATATGGTTTCGATAAGTGAGAATTCTCAAATGTTTTCAAAACTCCAGAGATCTTAAAATGTTTTCTCAGAATGTATATCGAGCTACATTCCTAACTTTCGTATTTCGAACTGCTTTATTTAAGCAAATTATCTTGGGAAGTCTGTTGTTATTTTTGTCTGGACGACTATTCACGATTAGTATGCTCCTAGAGTATGTTGTGTATGGCTTGTATTTGTATTTTATACTTGCACTAGCAAAACAGTGGAATTTTGCTAACCCCAGAGTATTTGGGGGTGGATGTCTGTATTGCGTCTAGGTACTTGCAGGTTTGGGGAGCAAATCACAGGATCGGTACGAAGGATGATGGAATGACGACGATACTAATCACATGGAGACCACTGTTGAGTATTTTGGTAACGTCTCGTTGTTTTGTCTTTCCATTGTGGTATTGTCCCGTCTTATGGGAGTGTTGATGTATTCTGTCCCTTGCGTGGTATGAGTTGTGAGAAAGAGTTATGTACAAGTTATGTGTATGTTGTGGAAAAGACTAAATCGATCTAACGGTTTGTTATTTAGCCATGTCGGCATATATTATGTTGTTGTGATTTATGTATTTAGCCTGGTAGATCCTCTCGGAGAGGGTCTGCGGCGCTGTAATATTCCTGAGTGGCTTGGGGTGTTACAATTACGGATCAAACGGACGAAATCAAACAAGATCCCCAATTTCCCCAAAAATAGATTTTTAGGAAATCTAACCTGGATTCGGTCGATCGGAGAAGGTTATGGAATGATTAATCGATGTTAGAAACTCAAGAACTTTGTGGATTGATAGTTGAACAACATGTCTTCGAGTTCTTCAAGGCTCAGCCGCGGAAAGGAAAGAAGAGAAATGAGAAAAACGAGTGTAAACTCGAGTGCTCGATCATATAAATACTGCCCAGCGACGCACGAGCAGGAACGCACGAGCGGCCGGTCGTGCGTCGGGTCGTGCGCGCCACTGCCAGGAGTCTGCCGAGACGCACGAGCGCCGAGCACGAGCACCTGCTCGTGAGCGTGCAGTCAGGGCCGCACGAGCGATGGATCGTGCGCCCAGCTCGTGCGCCATGCTCGTGCGCACATGGCCGGTCCCTGCCGCACCTGGCCGGCCAGTGCCCAACCGCCATGACTCAACCGACTCAAATTTTCGAAAACGTACGGAACGAACACAACGAATAGTATAACAATATAACAATCAAAACACGAGTTAAGCACTAAACAAACACATGGTTCTGACAACCCGAAGGTTGAAAGGACGATACGATGGCAAACACCCCAAAACTTTGAGAAATTACGAAATGGCCCAAACGCCCGAAAATCACGATACGTGATCTAGTAACCAAATCGAAGTTCACAACACGTCTAACAAAGTTAAACGAGAAGCATGAAGCGACACTTTCAAACGAGATTCGCAAGAATCGAACTCAAGTGCGGAAAAGTCGCTATGAAGCATGGAACTCAACAAAACGACACCGAAACGAACTCGGATGTCAAAAGATGCATAATTAATCATTCTCAGAATGGCGAAACAGTCATAAGCGAGTCGCTAAGATGGATTTCCGCCTAAAATAAAGAAAGTTACCAACAATCGAATGTTACGGATATTACAGTCATCCCTGTTCCCCCCTCTAATATTTATTCCTCGTTCTCCTCCCTCCCTGTTGACGTATGATTTGGTCAACGTCACGTGTGCTGATCTGGACAAATGGATCGAAACCACATAGAAAATAATAAGCAAGATGAAAAAGGATTGGATCACTAAATTTTATTAATGACCTTAATATGCAATAGAAACCGAGCTGAATATTTTGGGCCGGTCTATTGTTTTATGCTTGCTTATTACAAGTCTTATCTTTTTTCTTTTTCTCTCTTTTTCTCCCTATTTCCCTCCCTGTCTCTCTTTTTCTCATAAATGCCAAAAGTCCAAAAGTCCTTTTCTACTGTACATTTCTCTCATATATAGATAATCTCGACCAGTCAGGAGATGACAGCTGGAGGATGTTGGGGAATATGCCCAAAACACTTGTCAGACTGTAAATACACCTTAGACACGTGGCGGCTTCTAAGGATTGCTTTGGGAAGGGACATGACAACATGCATTAATTGCCATGTGTGCCCGCCCCGCATGCTTCTGGCGATGCTTATCCGCTGGGGTCGGTCCTCGGGTTTCTCGCCCTCAGGTCGGTCCTCGGGTCTGCTGCCGCTCAGGTCGGCCTTGTCGTAGTCTTGAGTTGGAGCATTTTTATCTTCGATCAGCTCGTCCCTCCTGGTTCAGCTATTGGGTCGGCTTTGACGTCTCTGTTCGGTCCGATTTTTAACGAGCCCGGGAGAAAATCGGATTCATAATTGGTTTGGCTCTGCTCGACCGGTTCGGCCGCCTGGAGTGCTTACGTGGATGCCAAGATGGATGGGCTATCAACAAGGGCCCCCGAGTCCAGGGCCGTGCCGGGTTGGCCGGGGCTGGGGTCGTTTCATATTGAGGCTGATCCGGCTTGTGAGAGTATAAGATCTCTCGAAGGGACGCCTCTTCGAGAGTCGCATCGATTAGATTTCAGGGTTATTAAGAGTCATGATGAAGGAGACACGTGGCGGAATCTGATTTGAAGACGTGTTCACGCGCTTTCAATTTTCGCGACGGTTCAGTATGAATCGTCGCGCCACGCGCTGGGCATTTAATGCCTCTTTTCTTTTATAAATATGGGATGTCTTCTTCTTCATTATTCCCTTCGCCATTTTTGTGTTTTGTTGCAGAGAAGAGAGAGAAAATTTTCCGGTGTCCTTTTCCTGATTTTAGAGAGAATTTCCCGGTAAGCCTTTTCCCTTTTTCTATTTTACGATGTCGGGGCTGAGGGATGAGACAGTGGTGGAGTTGACTGTGTCTCCGGACCGCACGGGGGTGGCAGATCAGTCCATTGGCGACGCTCCCGTCGATTGGAGCAACAAGGATGAAGGCGACGAGGTCGCGAGGTCGCCGGATTCTGGAGATGCGGAGGTGGCGGCGCCGTTGACGGCGGTCGTAGGGACTCCGGCGGAAGAAAGGGTCGAGTCGGAGGTGGCTTGGACTCGCCCTCGGCCGTCTCCTTTCTTGGAGGCGGAGTGGGACTCGGCCTCGATTCGCAGCACCGTTACGGAAGAGCAATTAGCGGCTTGGCGGCTGCGATTTAAGATCCCGGCTAGGGTGCGGATGTTCATTCCGAATCCCGAGGAGAGGCCTCACACTCCGCCCGTCGGTTGTACGGTGGTGTACTACCGCTCTCTGCTGGCAGGGCTGAGGTTTCCGCTCCCGTTAGCCTTCTCCCGGTGGCTAAGGCAGTGGGGCCTTCCTGTCCCCCAAATCCATCCGAATTCCTGGGCTCGGGTGGTAGGTCTTTTCATCCTTTTCAACCAGCACAGCTGGCCCGAGCCCAGCTTTGAGAAGTTTAACAGTCTCTTCCTGTGGAGGTCGGTCGGCAGATCCGGCTCCGACTGGTTTTACCTGACAGCCCGGCATGCCATGCATAAAGAATTGGTGGATGTGCCGGAGACCATCCATAGCTGGAAGGAGCAGTGGTTCTATATAGGGGGACCTTGGAGGAGCTCGGCGGATGAGTGGGAACCTGGTGTGATAGATGCCGAGCTTAGGGTCCCAGAGCACTTCACTGCCAAAATGAGTAAGTGTCGTGTTTCGTATTCCTATTCCTTTTTTGTCTAACGCTCATCATTTATTGCATGTGCAGAATGCATCCCGGCGCAAGAGACCTCCTCCGAGTTCGACGATCGGGTTGAACAGCTTTTGGATCTTCCCACCGAGCAGAGGAAGTCGCACCTTTTGGTTACCGAGGAAAACCTCTGGGCGGCCGGACTTCGATCAACCGATCCGAGTATTATGTTTTCATCAGGTATTTTTTTTGACATGTCTTCTTTTGCCAGTTCCTAGGGCCAAGACTCCGTCCGGACGGAAAGAGACGCCTGCGCAGCGAGTGGCAAGGCTGGCTACTGAGGCCGCCGAGCGTAGGGAGCGTGCGGGCAAGTGGAAGAGGGTAGAGGCCGAGCCTGAGGATACTGCGACCAAGGCGGAGGGCTCGTCCGTCCCTAAAGTTGCTGTATCCGCCCCGAGCCCTGTCCGGACAGGTCGTGCGACCGGTAATGAGCCCGTGATTGACTTGGAGGGCCACTATCTCCCGGTTAATAAGGACCGGGAGGAACCTTGTGCCCAAATGAAGGGGCAACGACCACGCTGGTTTCTGGATTACGTCCGGGTAGCCACCCCAACCACTGAGATGCTCAGTATGGTTCCCCCGGCGGTGGTTGAGTCCAGTCATGTCCCTATTAGGGGCTGGACGTCCAAGATGGAGATGGTGACCAACGACATGGGTCCGGATGAGCAGATCCAATTCGGGAATGCTCTAATCGTCCGTGCGTTGTGCACATATCTAAAGGCTACCGATGTAATATCCGCATTTTTCTTCCCCTTGTATTTTTTTCTTTTTCGGCATATTTCCCGATAGTAGTGACCCTCGTGTATCTTTCAGTGTATCTTTTCTATTATCTATGGATTTTATCCCCGTTATTGTTGTGCGGAACCGCCGTTTTGGGGTTGCCGTGGATCCATTCTATATTATGATGCCCGTTGAGATGTTCCGTTGGATGTTTCGTTCACCTTCCGGTGTTTTGAACCGTTCATATTTCATACCTAGTGTACACTATTTTTTCTGCATAGCGCATGCTAGAGGTCCCCTAGTAGCGCACGCTACGTTTGTTTCATAGCGCGCTAGTAGCCCCCGAGAGTGGCAATCTTTGTTTTCCGGCCTTACGGACTAGCGTATTAGCGTCGCTATGTATGCTAGCGCACGCTAATGTCGAGAGGCTAGCGCCGATGATGCCCGTAGCGTGCGCTAGCGTGGGTGTCGATCGACGCTTTATTTCTCGAATCGGTCAAAGTGCGGTTAGCGCACGCTACGCTCGTATGGTAGCGCACGCTAACGGGTCAGGTGAGTTTTGGGCAGTTAGCTTCTGGACTCGGCTGATGTCCAGGTAGCGCACGCTATTGGTCGATAGCGCGCGCTACCGATAGGTTGTTAGCGCACGCTACGCTTGGAGCAGCGCACGCTAACGGCCAGAAATCTGGCTACTAGACTGGACGCTAATTATTTTGGCCTGTAATTTTACCCCGTTAGCGCACGCTAACCTTGAGGATTAGCGCGCGCTAACACTCCCTGGCTATATAAACCAGGGAGTTGACCCAGATAAACGCATCATCTTCATTTCTTCTCTCCCCACGACGCAGAACACCTCCAGGCGAATTCCGAGCGATTCTTTCCTTCAACTATTTCAGGCATCCTCTACCTTGAGTTTTTGAAGTAGATTAACAACACCTACTTGTGTTCTTCATCATCAATCTAAGGTAAATCTCTTAGAACCCTACTTTTCGATAAATTGGGGGTTTTGGGATTTTCTTCCGATCCGTTCCGTTTTGTCGATGGATTCATGATAAATATGATTAATCTTGTTGGTATTCTTAGTTTCCCTACGGATTCATGGTATATTTTCATAGTTTTGCGAAATCGAGAGGGTTTGGTTGTGGTCCGCCCTCGTTGTCATTTTTGTGCGAATATACATGAATCGTAGGCGGGTTTTCGGGTGTATTCCATTTTCGTATTCGTCTAGAGTTGGTTGTAATTATGTTCTTTGAATCGTTAGGTTCGGTTCCGTTGATTCCTAGTGTTCGTCGGTGATTATCCTTTCCGTTCGTTGCGTCGTCAATTATTCAAGGCAAGTATTTTTGGAAACCTTTATGCTTAACGTGAAATGGTAATGTATATTGTGTGTGATTGCTCACCTCGGGAGGGTCCGACGGGATCACGGAGGGAATCCAATGGTATAGCCCTGGATTCACGAGTTTGTTTCGCTAGCCAGCTCGGGAGGGTCCTTAGGGATCACGGAGCGGGATCAATGGTATAGCCCTGTTCCCAAGGCGATGCGTGTGCGTGATTTGTTTTATAATATGGCCAGCTCGGGAGGGTCCTTAGGGATCACGAAGCGGGATCAATGGTATAGCCCTGTTCCCACGGCAAATTGTTTGACTGTTTATTTCCGAAAAAGACATGTCTGGTTTTGGTTTTCGAAATGATATTGGTGCATGTACTATGAAATGTGTAAGCGATTGGTTTGCCTTGATTACTTGTACTAGCGTAATTGCTAACCCATTTGGGGGACCCGTTTTGGGGAAATTCTTGTTATGGATTTCAGGTTATGATCATCCGGACGAGCGAGCCAGGACAGTCTGAGGATCTTGGCGAGTCATTGACATGTGCACTTGGGTTTACTTATTTCTTTTGTCCACTTCGATTTGGTTGTTTTCTACAGTTATAAACTTATAGACTGTACTCGCGAGTACTTAGGCTTTTCATTTCAAACTCCGTATTGTATTACTTTAAAATTGTTATAGTGTCGGTTGATACTTATTTCGCCGGTTGCTCCGTGTGTATCTTTTATGTCATATCATTTAAATGTGTGTCCACGCTAACCGAGATGGTTAGTCGAGTGGGGTCTCCTTGTTTGTAGCCTGGTGGGTCCCTTGTAGGGGTCCACGGCGCTGTAATATACTCCGAATATCTCGGGGTGTTACAGAAAATGGTATCGGAGAACTAGGTTTATGGATACCTAGGCTTGTCGGTTATTTGGGTCTAGTCGTGTTTTGTTTTGCACATTGTCACACCGCTGCCGGCATCTCAGTACTTCCAGTGCTCGTAAGTTTCCTTACCCGATTGTTTACTTTCTCATACTGTATTCCGTTTCTTAAATTGTGGTTATTCTCCCTCTTTTGCTTATCATCGTAGTTGCTTTTTTTTTCTTCCTTACTCATCCTCGACATGCTCCTGTTATCTTTTAAGACCAGTATGGATGCCGGAGGAAACCGTGGTCGTGGTCGTGGTCGTGGTCTTGGGCGCGGCCGAGGACGTGGGGCAGCCGGTGGGGCAGCCACGTCGCATTCTTCGAGGCCGCGATCTGGCGACCGTCACAGTCACGCTTCTTCTCAGGAGCGCGCCGATCTTGGAATTGCGGCTGTTATGCAGCAAATGGTTAACCAAATGGCGGCTATAGCTCAGGTGGTCCAAAACCCCGATCAGGCCCATGCTAATCGGGGCGGAGCAGATCGCTGGCTTCAGGATGTCATCAAGATGCATCCTCCTCAGTTTTCGGGAGCTTCGGACCCGATCGGCTGGGAAGGGTGGATCAAGGAGATATCTAAAGTCTTCACTGCTACCAACTGCCCCGAGGACCGTAAGGTCCCTATTGCTCAATATTTTCCCACGGGAGATGCTACAGATTGGTGGGAGGCCGTTGGTCCCAAAGATCATGTTGCTTCGTGGACCGAATTCCAAGAATTTATGGAGACCGAATATTGTCCGTGGCCGGTCAGACAGGCTCGAGTGCATGCTTTCTATGATGCTCAACCACGGGATATTCCCGTATCCCAAGCTATTGCCGATTTTAATAAGGAGTTGGGTTATGTGAAAACCCAAGTTGTCGCTGAGAGCGACAAAATTTTCCATTTTTCCAGGAGGATGAAACTGTCCATTCGGGACTATATGTCTGGGCTCGTCTGTACTACCTTGAAGGATTATCAGAGTCGAGCTCTTGCTTATGATATGTCGGTGACGGCTAGCGATTTGGCTCGTGAGAGCAAGAAGCAGAAGTCGGTCGGAAATTTTTCTGGTCCCAAGAGTGGAGGCCAGCAGAAATCTCAGGCTGCAAATATTTCTACGGGCGGTTCGGCTCGTTTTTCTGGGAGCTTTTGGAGTGCCGCCGGAACCGTCGTCTGGGACCTCACATGCTTTAACTGCGGCTTTTCGGGTCATAAGAACCGGGACTGTCCTCGTCCGCCTTTAACTTGTCATACTTGTGGTCAGTCGGGCCACAAGGCTTCTTTTTGTGATCAGCTCAGACAGCTTCGCGGTGCCCGTTCTTCTCACCCAGCACCTATGGAGCCGAGTGTGAACCAGGGCTCATTTGCTCCGCCGCCTCCACCGAGTGCCGGCCGAGGTAGGGGTCGGGGTCAGCCTGCTAGGGGTGGAGCTTCCAGTGTCGGCTCTGCTCAGCCGCGTATCTATGAGATGAGGAGGGCCGATGATCCAGCAGCTACTGTGGCGACAGGTACCGTTCACATTCATTTCCATCCTGTCAGTGTGCTTTTCGATTCGGGTGCTACGCATTCATTCATTTCTCTAGAGTGTGTACGCCGTTTGAGTCTCGACTGTTTGTCACCTTGCGAGCCTTTCATCGTTAAACTTCCTAGCGGTGATAGAATTGTCGGTGATCGAGAGGTCCGAGACTGCTCTGTGTTTATTTGTGAGAGAGCTTGGCTCTCTAATCTTATTGTCGTTAATATTGAGGGTGAGGATTTGATTCTCGGGGTTGATTGGCTCGAGCGGCATGGCGCAATCATGAACTACCGCACGAGGATCATCACCATGTTAGCCGAGGATGGTACCGAGCACTCCTTCGCGGGGCGAAGGAGGGGAAATCAGAAATTCGTCATTAATGCCTTGAAGGCTATGAGTCTCCTGCGAAAGGGGTGTACTGGTTATTGGTGCTATGCCTTGAAGGCGGAGGATGGTGGAGTCGAGCTTTCGTCGATTCCAGTCGTTAATGAGTTTCCTGATGTATTTCCTGACGAGTTGCCGAGATTGCCACCGGATCGTGAGGTTGAGTTTGTTATAGAATTAGAGCCGGGCGCGGCTCCGATTTCGAAGGCGCCGTATCGCATGGCACCTTCAGAGATGTCAGAGTTGAAGAAGCAGTTGAGTGAGCTTCTTGAGTCAGGGTATGTTCGACCGAGCGCCTCGCCTTGGGGTGCACCGGTCCTGTTTGTGCGGAAGAAGGATGGTTCACTACGTTTGTGTATCGACTATCGCGAACTAAACAAAGTGACCATCAAGAACAAGTATCCTTTGCCGAGGATTGATGACTTGTTCGATCAGTTGCAGGGAGCTGCGGTATTCTCGAAGATTGATTTGAAATCGGGGTACTATCAGCTCCGGGTGAGGGAGTCCGACGTGCCGAAAACAGCTTTTCGAACGAGATACGGGCATTATGAGTTTGTAGTTATGCCTTTTGGGTTAACTAATGCGCCGGCGGTGTTCATGCAGTTGATGAACAAAGTCTTTATCAAGTATTTGGATAAGTGTGTCGTCGTCTTCATTGACGATATTCTTATCTATTCGAGGAACGAGGAAGAGCATGCCCATCATTTGCGGGTAGTGTTAGACATTTTGAGGACCGAGCAACTCTATGAAAAGTTCTCGAAATGTAAGTTCTGGATGAAAGAAGTGATGTTTTTAGGTCACGTGATTTCAGCCGAGGGGGTTCGTGTGGATCCGCAGAAAATTGAGGCAGTGTTGGATTGGGCATCGCCCACAAATGTGAAGGAGGTCCGTAGTTTCTTGGGTTTGGCTGGCTACTACCGTAGGTTCGTCGAGGGTTTCTCAAAACTAGCTCGGCCACTTACACAGTTGCTCCATAAATCCGAGAAGTTCGTCTGGACCGATGAGAGGCAGTCGAGTTTCGAGGAGCTGAAGAAGCGTTTGACTTCAGCCCCGGTTTTGGCGTTGCCATGTGGCAACGAGGGATTCGCCGTTTATAGCGATGCTTCGGGTCAGGGTCTTGGGTGCGTATTGATGCAGCACGGCAAGACCATTGCCTATGCGTCGAGACAGTTGAGACCGTATGAGCTTAACTACCCTACTCACGATTTGGAGTTAGCGGCGGTTGTCTTTGCACTCAAGATTTGGCGTCACTATCTTTTCGGCTCTGCATGTCAGATTTTTACCGATCATAAAAGTCTGAAATACATATTTACTCAGCGGGAGTTGAATATGAGGCATAGGAGGTGGTTAGAGCTGATTAAGGATTACGACCTCGAAATCCTTTATCATCCGGGCAAGGCGAACGTCGTGGCCGACGCCTTGAGTCGGAAACCGATTGCGTTGCGAACGCTTGAGGTCCTTACGCCTCAGTCTGAGCTTCGGCGGGCTTTGATCGGGTTAGATGTTGAGGTTTTGTTGCCTGGAGCTGTCGGGCAACTTTGTGCTTTAGAGATTTCGTCGTCTTTGATCGATGAAATTAAGCTGAAGCAATTAGAGGATCCGATGATTACTCAAATCCGAGAGAACGTTCTTAAAGGAAAGTCTCCTGGATTTGTGATTCACGAGGATGGTGTTTTGAGATTCAGTCGGCTTTGTGTGCCGAACGATCCAGTGCACGACAGTATTTTGCGTGAGGCCCATGCTACACCTTATTCCATTCATCCTGGTTCAAGTAAGATGTACAAGGACACGAGGAGGAATTTACGGTGGAACGATATGAAGGAGGAGGTCGCAGTTTGTAGCGAGATGTTTGACTTGTCGTGAGTCAAAATCGAGCATCGCCGACCAGTGGTTATTGCGATCACTTCCGCTCGGAATGGAAATGGGAAGATATATCGATGGATTTTGTTACGAGTTTGCCGAGATCGGGGTCAGGCATGAATATGGTATGGGTGGTTGTTGATCGTCTGACCAAGTCGGCACATTTTCTGGGCATCAAGGACACTTGGGGCCCGGAGAAGTTGGCTCGTGTGTTTATCGCGCAGATTGTGAGACTTCACGGTACTACGAAGTCTATTGTTTCGGATCGTGATGACCGTTTTGTATCGCACTTTTGGCAGGCGGTGCATAAGGCGTTAGGTACCCGTTTGCATTTGAGTACCTCTTTTCATCCCCAGTCAGATGGACAGTCGGAACGCACTATCCAGACATTCGAGGACATGTTGCGTGCTTGTGCCCTCGATTGGAGTAGCGGCCCAGGAGGAGCATTTGCCATTGATCGAATTCACGTACAACAATAGTTGGCACGCGTCGATTCGTATGGCACCGTATGAGGCACTTTATGGGCGACGATGTCGATCGCCGATTTGTTGGAATGAGGCGTCCGATTTGGTCGGGACCGAACCGGATGTCGTTTTAGAGACGAGACGGAAGATAGAATTAATTCGAGAACGGATGTTGACTGCCCAGAGTCGACAGAAGTCATATGCCGATGTCCGTTGTCGACCTTTAGAATTCGAGGTGGGAGACCACGTTTTGCTGAAGCTGTCGCCGACGAGAGGAGTTTTCCGTTTCGAGAAGAAGGGGAAGTTGAGTCTGAGATTTATTGGACCCTTCGAGATTCTCGAGCGAGTCGGTGGGTTAGCATACCGTTTGGCGTTACCCCCGGCCCTGAGTC
This sequence comes from Orobanche coerulescens, assembly GCA_033398695.1. Taxonomy (NCBI): domain Eukaryota; kingdom Viridiplantae; phylum Streptophyta; class Magnoliopsida; order Lamiales; family Orobanchaceae; genus Orobanche; species Orobanche coerulescens. Next base: position 170,498,513 of record CM065809.1, read on the forward strand.
ATGTTCATAGCGTTTTTCATGTTTCCCAGCTGAGGAAATATGTCCCGGATCCTAGTCACATCATCGACTATGGGGAGATTGACGTTGCCGAGGATATTACTTTTGAGGAGCGTCCTTTGAAGATTTTAGAGCATCGGGAGAAACGACTGAGGCATAAGACCATCCCTTTGGTCAAGGTGCAGTGGTCGAGACACGGTGTCGAGGAGGCAACTTGGGAAACCGAGGAGAGCATGCGTGCTAGGTACCCTGAGTTGTTTGTTTCTTAAGTTTCGGGACGAAACTTGTTTTTAGAGGGGTAGAATGTAATATCCGCATTTTTCTTCCCCTTGTATTTTTCTTTTTCGGCGTATTTCCCGATAGTAGTGACCCTCGTGTATCTTTCAGTGTATCTTTTCTATTATCTATGGATTTTATCCCCGTTATTGTTGTGCGGAACCGCCGTTTCGGGGTTGCCGTGGATCCATTCTATGTTATGATGCCCGTTGAGATGTTCCGTTGGATGTTTCGTTCACCTTCCGGTGTTTTGAACCGTTCATATTTCATACCTAGTGCACGCTATTTTTTCTGCATAGCGCACGCTAGAGGTCCCCTAGTAGCGCACGCTACGTTTGTTTTAAATAGCCGCAGCGAGTAGCCCCGGGAGTGGCGATCTTTGTTTTCCAGCCTTCTGGACTAGCGTATTAGCGTACGCTACGTATGCTAGCGCACGCTAATGTCGAGAGGCTAGCGCACGCTGATGATGCCCGGTAGCGTGCGCTAGCGTGGGTGTCCAGTACTGGACAGTTTATTTCTGGAATCGGTCAGGTGACAGTTAGCGCACGCTACGCTCGTATGGTAGCGCACGCTAACGGGTCAGGTGAGTTTTGGGCAGTTAGCTTCTAGACTCGGCTGATGTCCAGGTAGCGCACGCTATTGGTCGATAGCGCGCGCTACCGATAGGTTGTTAGCGCACGCTACGCTTGGAGCAGCGCACGCTAACGGCCAGAAATTTGGCTACTGGACTGGACGCTAATTATTTTGGCTTGTAATTTTACCCCGTTAGCGCACGCTAACCTTGAGTATTAGCGCGCGCTAACACTCCCTGGCTATATAAACCAGGGAGTTGACCCAGATAAACGCATCATCTTCATTTCTTCTCTCCCCGCGACGCAGAACACCTCCAGGCGAATTCCGAGCGATTCTTCCCTTCAACTATTTCAGGCATCCTCTACCTTGAGTTTTTGAAGTAGATTAACAACACCTACTTGTGTTCTTCATCATCAATCCAAGATAAATCTCTTAGAACCCTACTTTTCGATAAATTGGGGGTTTTGGGATTTTCTTCCGATCCGTTCCGTTTTGTCGATGGATTCATGATGAATATGATTAATCTTGTTGGTATTCTTAGTTTCCCTGCGGATTCATGGTATATTTTCATAGTTTTGCGAAATCGAGAGGGTTTGGTTGTGGTCCGCCCTCGTTGTCATTTTTGTGCGAATATACATGAATCGTAGGCGGGTTTTCGGGTGTATTCCATTTCCGTATTCGTCTAGAGTTGGTTGTAATTATGTTCTTCGAATCGTTAGGTTCGGTTCCGTTGATTCCTAGTGTTCGTCGGTGATTATCCTTTCCGTTCGTTGCGTCGTCAATTATTCAAGGCAAGTATTTTTGGAAACCTTTATGCTTAACGTGAAATGGTAATGTATATTGTGTGTGATTGCTCACCTCGGGAGGGTCCGACGGGATCACGGAGGGAATCCAATGGTATAGCCCTGGATTCACGAGTTTGCTTCGCTAGCCAGCTCGGGAGGGTCCTTAGGGATCACGGAGCGGGATCAATGGTATAGCCCTGTTCCCAAGGCGATGCGTGTGCATGATTTGTTTTATAATATGGCCAGCTCGGGAGGGTCCTTAGGGATCACGGAGCGGGATCAATGGTATAGCCCTGTTCCCACGGCAAATTGTTTGACTGTTTATTTCCGGAAAAAACATGTCTGGTTTTGGTTTTCGAAATGATATTGGTGCATGTACTTGTTAGGAATACTTGTTAGATTTTGATGATGTCATTAATTTAAAATCAAATGTTTATTACTTGGCAAAATGTAAGGAAGAACCAAATGAGTATCTTCCATAGGACAAAATATGTTAAGTATAAAACTTGGCAAAATGTAAAGAAGAACCAAATGAGTGTCTTTTGTAGGCCAAAAGTTAGTTAGGCTGAAAAACGGCTAAGTACTAAGTACAGCCTAGTCCATCAGAGAGGAACAGCCGACTCCAGTCAGAGTAGCTCTGGTCAACTAAATTTATCAGAGAAGTTTGACCAGACTGCAGCCGAGGTATCTCAGGGAAGTCACCTGACCAGATAAGTCACAAACAGTGAACAGCCGAGAGAACCTATCTACAGAGATATAAGCTGCACATCAGCCTACTCGACTACAGCCAAGTACTCCAAGTCCACGTCAGCATGCGTTGAAAAGTCAAATATTACGGAAAACTCACATGCAACGTAAAGAGACAATTTGGAGTGATTCCCACAAGAGATATGATTTAAATAAATCATCCAGACCCACCTTGAAGACTTTAATACTTTTATATTCAAAAGATTCGGCACTCACATGCAGAAGTCTTCACAACGGTCGGAAGATAAAATAAAATAATGGGAATCCAGCCTTGCAACGTTCAGAAAGAATAAACAATGAAGTCTCCCTCCAACGGACGGATTTGCTCAAATTTGCAACGGCTACAAGGAAGAAGCTCAGAGATCGTGATCTATATATATCCGAAGATTTGAAACTAAGCAACTACCGGTGCGAACATACATTCTAGCGATCAAAGCAATCAAGCAATCTCAAGCAATCAAATAGCATCGTGAAAAAGAGCAGATCTAAAAGTTCATACTTAAGGAAGCTCTTAAGTTGGAGAAGACAAACACTCTTGTCTATAATCTTGAGTACGGGGTACTTCACTGGTTGAAGTAAGAGACTGTAAGGGCATCCGAGGACCGAGGATCAAGAGGTGCAAGGCAGTCAAGTGTGTACAACGGCACGGATTTCCACTGGTTGGAAGCTGTTGTAGTGTGGTTGAATCACTGTAATATTTATCACTTGTTGAAAATTATAGTGAATTCATCTCCAACTCGTTTGGAGAAAAGTGGATTAGTAGAGAATTACCCCACCTCTGAGACCACTATAATTGCCTGTGTTATTTAATGTTTTAGTGCATCATACTTTAACAGCTGCATACATTGTTAAGTGTTTCATTAAGTTAATTTATATTCGTCATCAGCTGACTTCCGCACATATCCAAGAACAAACGACTACAAGTCATTTGTTTGATCATCAGCTGAAGAAACTCACTCTTCGTGAAAAAGAGTTCAAGAGTTTCAACAAGTCTATTCACCCCCCCCCCCTCTAGACTTGTTCCTGGACGACTTGTGACCTACAAGTGGTATCGGAGCGGTTGGTTCATTTATCTCACGAACCAGATCTATATTAGATATATACATCTTAACTCTCATTTTATAATGGAACACATGCACTCTAGACTCCCTGTCTTTTCAGTTGACGAGTATGATCTGTGGAAGATAAGAATGCAGGCACATTTATCTTCAATTCATGACGACATGTGGTGCATCATTGAAGACGGTCCATTCATTTTTGAGAAGGACAACACAGCCGAGGAGATCGCAGCTGGGAGGCCAGAAAAGATTCCCAAGAAGAGAACGGAGCTGACCCCCGAAGAGAGAAAGCTGGCCAATCTTGACAACCGGGCCAGAGATGTGTTATACCAAACTCTTGACAAATCCACCATGGTCAAGATCAAAAACTGTAAGAATGCCAAAGAAATTTGGGACACATTAGCTCTAATGTGTGAAGGAACGGAGCTGATCAAGGAAAACAAGTTGTCAATTGCTATCCAAAAATTTGACAACTTTAAAATGAAGAATGGTGAATCTATAGACCAAGTGGACACAAGGTTCACTGAAATTATCAATGAGATCAACTCCCTGGGCAAAACCTATGGCAACAGGGAAATGGCACTAAAGGTCCTCAGATCTCTCAATCCCGAATGGAGCATGAAGGTTGTAGCTATGAGAGAGTCCAAGGACCTGAATAAAATAAAAATTCAGGAGCTGTTTTCTGATCTGAAGGCTTACGAGTTCGAACTTCCAAGTTCATCCTCAACTGAGCCTGCAGAGAAAGGAATCGCATTTGCAGCCGAGTCCCCTACTAAGAGCCTATCTGATGTGAAGCCTCCAAATCCACTAGATTTTGAGGAAGAAATGGCTTTCATAATGCAAAGGTTCAGCAATTTCAGAAAGAACTACTCCAAGTATAAGAAAAACTACAAGGAGAACCCAAGAAGGAACCGGAAATGGAAGTCGGAAAGTTGAATGCTACAATGTCACAAAATATGACACATCCATATGGATTGTCCCGAGCTCAAGAAGGACGAAACCAAGAAGGAGGTGGGCGTAAAGGAAGACAAGAAAAGCTCTCATCGGAGAAGACCAGGAGCATATCGAATCAAGCGGTTTCTTTTCCGATGAAGACGAGGAGTATGATTGCACGATGGCAAACTTAGGCGATGAAGAGGTAACTTCTAAACCCACGGTTCAAATAATAGCTCGGCCATGTCACAAGATATGGATCTACATGAATCGGTAAATCGATTATTTAAAGATTTTGAAACACTCAAATCGCACACCAAGTATGTCAATGAGAGAAGACTCAGCTGCAAGATGAGAATAGGCAGCTGAAAAATGATTTTGAAAAACTCAGCCTAGATTTAAATAAGGTTGAGACAACTACAGCTAACTTTAAAAACCAGGCAAATGTCAATACAGCTGAGATAGATCGGTTAAACATTTTACTTAAAGAAAAATCAGCTGCACTTGCTCATGCCAAAGCTGAGTTTACTAAGCTGGCACAGATAAATAAAACTCAGGCGCAGGAAATAACCTCCCTGAAGGCGTCTTCAACTCTGGGCGAATTGTGTACTTATAAAAGGTCACTATATACCAAATCAGGCCTTGGATATGATTCTCACACTCCCTCTAGTTCTGAAACCAAGTTTATCAAGGGAGAAACAATGGTCTCGACTGCTGAGCCTGTATATAAACCGATATTCAAAAACAGGCAAATCAGTCAAACGTCTAGCCGCAGTCGAGTTACACTGCAGACCACCTAGACAGCGACTAAGCGATGGCCCAGCAAAAGCGGCCAGCACAACATGCCCACTATTACCAACAACTCCCAAAAATAGATTTCATAATGGGAGGCGGATGGAAACCTCAAGTTAATCCTAATTACCAAAATGAACAAGTGTGGAGACCACAAAGGTTTAATAAATGGTCTCAGCCTAGATTTAGAAATGGCCCACACTATCAAAATTTTGAGGAATATCCGGTATACAATCCAACCAGGAGATTTAGACCTCGACCACAGACACCTTATAAGGGTTATAATAATAATTCCTATAATCCAAGGAGAAATCAATTCTCCAGGAAACCAACTAACCCCAAAGGACCCACACAAATTTGGGTACCTAAATCTCTGCTTATTTAATTGCAGAAAAGGTGGAAGGACTACAACCACATCTCCTCAAGCTCAAATTTTGGAGGTGAAGAATGGTTTGTAGACTCTGGATGCTCGAGGCATATGACCGGGAACAAGAAGATGCTGACCAAATATATCAAAGAAAGAGGTCCCGATGTAACCTTTGGAGATAGCTCTAGAGGACAGACAAAAGGCTTTGGAGAGCTGCACCGAGGAAACATTGTCATATCCAAAGTCCATTATGTCAAAGGGCTCAAGTACAACCTCCTGAGCATCAGCCAGTTCTGTGACTAGAAGAATCTAGTAGTCTTCACCATCTTGAAGTGTATGGTGATAGACATCTTATCTGGAGAAATAAAACTTCAAGGTTTCCGAAGAAGAGATGTCTACATGATTTATTGGAACACAGGAACATCTAACTCCTGTTTTCTATCCAAGACAGTAGCTGAGAATGGATGGCTGTGGCACAAAAGACTGTCACCTAAATTTCAAAGCCATCAACAAGATTAGCTCTCAGAAGCTGGTCAGAGGACTTCCAAATGAAGCATTCAAAAAGGAAGCACTCTGTGATGCATGTCAGAAGGGAAAGCAGACTAAGGCATCGTTCAAGCCAGTTCAGCCTACAACGCTCACAACAAGGATCTTAGATCTACTCCACATGGATCTATTTGGTCCTATCAAGCCAAGGACTTTGAGCGGCCGAAAGCATGCATTGGTAATAGTAGATGATTATTCAAGGTACACTTGGATCATTTTTCTATACAAGAAAAGTGAAACCCTGACCAAGTTACCTGAGCTGCTGAGAAGGATCCAGAATGAGAAATCCCTCTCCATAATCAAGATCAGGTCAGATAGAGGAGGAGAGTTTCTCAACAAGGCGATAAGCGATTCGGCGATCGGAATGGGATCCGGCATGAGCTCTGCGGCCGGGACGCCCAGAGAATGGTGTTCTTGAAAGAAGAACAGAACCACTGAAGGAAGCGGCAAGGTCCATGATTGCGAAGCGGACCTACCCAAAGGTTAGGCTGAAGCTGTCAACACAGCCTGCCACACCCAGAACAGGAGTATGATAGTAGGGAGACATGGCAAAACTCCCTATGAGATTTGGAATAATAGAACTCCTACTGTTGCTTACTTTCATGTTTTTGGTTGTAAGTGTTTCATCCACAACAATGGTAAAACACAGCTAAATGCCTTTGATGCTAAAACTGATGATGGTCTATTTATGGGATATTCCTAAAGAAGCAAGGCATATAGAGTTTTTAATAAAAGGACCTTAGTTGTGGAGGAAACACCCCATGTTGTTTTTGATGAATCTACCGTTAAGTACAGGAAACAACTTGAGTTAATTGAGAACAAACTCAAATCAGCAACCCTTGAAGAAGTCATTATACATGACACTGGAATGGTGGACTCACCTGCAGATCAGCCAGATGACCCAACTGCAGCTGATGAAGACCCAACTGCAGATCAGACAGGATCACCAAACCTATCTGATCCGATTCTTTCTTTGAAAAAGACCCACCGGAGTCGACAAAGACTCATCTGCGATTCGAGAACCAAGCTGCAGATGACAAGCGTGGCCCGATCCGATTCTGACAGAACCCGGTGATGCAGATAACCACCAGAGCAATCCAACAGGGGGAACAAACCCAGAAGAAGACGATATCCCCAAGTGGCTCAAGGATCACCCGATTCAACAAATAATTGGAAAGTTGACTGATGGAGTTAAGACGAGACAGTCAACCCTACCAGCAGGAATGGCGATGTTCTCATGTTTCATGTCGCAAATTGAACCCAAGACTACAGAACAAGCCTTGGAAGATTACTCATGGATCAATGCCATGCAAGAGGAATTGGAGCAGATGGAAAGAAACAAAGTTTGGGAACTAACAGACAGACCTGATCACAAGAAAGTTATTGGCACCAAATGGGTGTATAAAAACAAGAGTGATGAAGACGGAGTCATTGTTAGGAATAAAGCCGTGCTCGTAGCAAAGGTTATGCAGTGTGAGGGAATAGATTTTGATGAAACTTATGCACCTGTTGCAAGATTAGAAGCCATCGACTATTCCTCGCATATGCCGCATTCAAGGATTTTGAAGTCTACCGGATGGATGTGAAAAGTGCGTTTCGAACGGAATCCTAGAAGAAGAAGTCTATGTAGAGCAACCCCGTGTTTTGTCAAAGGAGACAAAGTCTATAAGTCATTGAAGGCTCTGTATGGACTCAAGCAAGCACCAAGAGCATGGTATGAAACACATCTGTGTTTCTTGAGAAAAATGGATTTTGCAAAGGGAAAGTGGACAAGACCCTATTCAGTGGAGCACGAAGGCCACATATTAATAGTTCGATTTATGTGGATGATATCATATTCGGTCAACCAATCCAGAACTATGCGAGAAATTCTCCAACCTCATGCAAGGAGAATTTGAGATGAGTATGATGGGAAAGCTTAACTTCTTTCTCGGATTACAAGTTAAGCGGATGGAAAAAGGAATTTTCATCAACCAAGCAAAGTATACCAGAGATCTTATCAAGAGATATGGAATGGAATCACCAAACCCGCAAGAATTCCAATGAGCACAAGTACTCACCGGATGCAGACGAGGCAGGCATATCGGTGGACTCAACCCACTACAGAGGACTCATCGGATCTCTTACGCCTCACCGCAGCGAGCGGACATATCATATGCCGTTGGAGTCTGTGCAAGATTCCAGTCCAAGCCGAAGCAATCACACCTTGATGCAGCCAAGAGAATAATTAAGTACCTAAAGTCTACAATTAATGTTGGACTATGGTATCCCAAGGATGACAACTTCGAGCTATCAGGATACTCAGATGCGGATTTCGCAGGATGCAAAATCAACAGGAAGAGCACTAGTGGAACTTGTCAATTCCTAGGAACCAGACTGATATCCTGGTTTAGCAAGAAGCAGGTTTCTAACTCTATCTCCACTACAGAGTCAGAATACCTAGCTGCAGGTAGCTGTTGTGCACAGATTCTATGGATCAGACAACAGTTAAGGGACTATAATATTATTGCCAACGAAGTTCCTATTTGGTGTGACAACAATAGTGCTATTGCAATAACCAACAATCCGGTTTTGCACTCAAGGACGAAGCACGTTGACGTTAAGCACCATTTCATTAGAGACCATGTGCTTAACAAAAGGGTTAGAGTTGAAAGAGTCAGCACAGACTACCAAATAGCTGACATCTTCACTAAACCCTTACCAGAAGAAAGATTCCTAGAGCTGAGCAGAGACCTTGGATTACTAGATTGGGAATCTAGTACTGAAGCAAGTTAAAGGAAGGACGGACACTCAGAATCAGCCTAAGGCGATGCAAAGGCGAAGACGAAGGCCGAGGCAAAGCAACTTAGCCTTCGAGAATACCAAAGAGAAGTCAACTAACCTGTTGCAGAGTGGTCAACAGTCAACGAAACGAACCAGCTAAGTTCTCTAAACTGATCTCTAAATTTTTAATTATTATCTGCCACATTTATAATATTATTTTGGCTAACGAAATGACATTTAAATATACATTTTTATAAGCCAAGTGGCAATTTTAATACACGCGTCAGACACCTATTTAATTAACCTTTACAATGGCCAATCAGAATCAACCGTCGAATTTTAAATTGGGCCACCGATTCAAATTTGAAATTCAAAAGAATATCAAAAGGCGTACCACCGTTCAAATATATAATAAACTAATACAAACATCTTTTCATCTTCTTTATAAGGAAAGAAAACCTTTCACTTTACTCTTTACGCTTACAGAAACCCTAGAATTTACAGAGCAAAAATATACACTAAAAAATCTTCTATTTGCAGAAATGGCATCTTTCGAAGGAGTGAACTTGAAAGTGGTGAAGGACCAGGTCATTTTCTCCATGGTTGTCGACTTTGAAGGTTTACTCGAAGCAAATTTGGAAGACTTCGACATGCTCAATTTGATCCGGGCAATGAAGTTGAATGGGATCTACCCATTTCTCGATATCAACCCTCAGCATTTGTTCAAGGAAGATGTTGTTGAGTTCTATCGCAACGCTTATCTGATTCAACACGGGATTAACAGCACAGTCGGCGGAATTCCTGTCAGCATAGATCGAGAAAAGATTCGTTCTGTATTCGGGATGAAGCATCGTGGTTTGGCGGTCGAAGCTCTTAAACAATCACCCGCCGAAACCTGGAAAACGATTAAAGCCGAAAATATCCCAGAGAAATTGAAGTTTACAGCCAAGAGGAATGAGTTAAAAAGGATTTACCGAGTTGCGTTGGACATCACCAACAAGATAGTCATGGGGATGGCAGGCAGCTATGACCAACTGTCATCTTCGAAATTTATGGTGTTGGGTGGGTTGATTCAGGAAGAGGAAGTCGATTGGGCGGACTATATTTTCAGGCAACTTGTGCGCGAGGTGAACAAGGTCGAGTGACTTGAAGATGAGAAGAAGTTCAAGACTAAGTTGGCGTTCGGAACGCATCTTAGTTGGTTTTTGGAGAAAACCGGAGTGGCTAAGGGAAACATTGACCCTTTCTACCCAAACAAGAGGCTAGGTCACATGGACCATGACAAGAAGAAAGTCGGAGGCACTGGGAAAGCAGCCCAGTTGTTGAAAGATCTGCCGGACTCAAGGTCATATCCAAGATACGATTTATCAGAGGAATCGGACAGACCTGCAGCTGAGATCGGAACTGCAGTCGAGTCCGACAACGAGTCCGACGAGACACCAATTGCTGTCAGATTCAAGAGACGGGGACCAGCCCCAGAAGGACCCTCTAACCTGCAGTCATCACCGGAACCCTCTCCAAAGAGGCCTAGGAAGCTGCCGATTCGGCGAGGAGAGCGATCGAGCATCACGCCACCATCGATTCGATCACGTTCATCACGAAGACTTGCACCTGCCGGACACGACTGAAACTCGGATTGTACCTGTTATCACACCTCCAGTCTACATATCCGAAGAAGAGGAAGCAGGTCTAATAATCTCTATTCCTGAAGCAGACTACACTTTTAACTTGTTAGAAAATAATACCTTCAATCTTTCTATTGAACAACTCCAGCTTGTTAAACCACAAGCAGAAAAACACTCTTTTGTACATATTTTTAAAGAGTGGAAATCTTTCAAAACCATGCCTTTTACAAATCTTCAAACATTTGTTGCAACTAGTGGTTGGGAATATCCCCAAGCCACTGAGGAGGTTCTGATTGAATTTTGCAAGGAATCAGATTTGGCTTTAATCCTCCAGGATAAATGGTTCATGTCACATTTTAAGACAAACATGGACCACTTTATCCATTCTATCATGCTCAGTATTTTTGATGGCGTTTTTGGAGAGGAGGAGGAAGAGGAAGTAGAAAAGGAGATTAGGATTAAAGAAATAGATGAAGAGAATGAAATTATTGATTTGGTGGCTGAAGAATACGAAGAAGAGAGAAAATCAGAAGAAAATATACCAGTTGAAAAACAGCCAGAGGAGATTGAGAAGACAGAAGAAGTGGCTGATGAAGGAGATGAAGAAGAAGGAGAAGAAGTAGATCAAGAAAAAGATGAAGAAGAAAAGGAGGATGAGGATGATGAAGGAGAAAAGAAAGAGAAGGATGATGATCAGAATGATGATGATGATGATGATGATGATGATAATGATGATGGAGGAGAAGCAGGAGCAGAAAAAGAAAATGAAAAAGAAAAGGAAGAAGAAAAAGAAAAATCTGGAGAATAAGAAGGGAAAGAGGGAGAGAGGGAAGGAGACAAGGAGCAAGAGCCGGAGCCAGAGCCTACTCACGAAGCTGCAGACAGGACTGTGGTACCTCCCCGGTACACCAGCCTAGATGCAGAGCTGGCTAAGGACTCCAGGTCAGGGACCCCGGAGAAAACCCACTCTGACCTACCAGCTGCAGACAGGAGCCTGCAGTCTAGTGGTTCCCTTGCAGAAGGATCAGGAGAGCACTCTCCATCAGCTCAGTTATCCCCTACTATGACTGAGCTGATCAAGAAAATCGTCAGAGACACTATTGGAGAGCTGCTATCAACTCAGGTCACTCCTGACCTTCAGTCAATAAATGCCAAGATTGACACCCTTCTTCAGAGAGAGATCCCTCAGCCTCCTCCCCCTACCAACAACAGAATGCCATTTGGCATGTCTGATTGGATGAGCCGCATGGAACAGCAGTTGACTACCCTTATTGATGCTGGCAAAAAGGGGGAAGAGAGAATTCAGGGGGAAGAAAGAGAAATCAGAAGCAAGAAGAAGCAGGATGTCCCTCAGATTGAAGGACCTGTCCCTCAGATTGAAGGACCTTCCAGTCTGAAAAGAAAGGAACCTGTAGATCCAGAAGACCAGGCTGACCAGCCTCAAGGGAAGAGAAGAAGAACTAGAGGTGGTTTTGGACCTACCCTAGAATGGGAAGGGAAGGAGCTATGGTTTGTTGAGGATTTCATCCCATTTGAAGCTCTTGAGATGTGGGGAGCTGCTAGGAAGAGGTTCATCAGAGACTATTACATCTGGGAACTACTCCAAGATGACAAACTCTCCCCACAAGAAATTTTCATAAACTTCATGGAAGAAATCCATCCGAAGCTTTGGGCTGTTCTGAAGAAGCACGCTAAAGAGCAAAATGCTTATCCTATGATCCCTCCTTTCAGAGCAGAGGAAGCACCGACCCGTATGGACGGTGAACTTGATGAGTTAGCACTTCAGAGGGAAATCAAGCTAGTGTGTCTTGAGAACAGATTCAGATCTCAGCAAGAACAAGACTTCGCAGCACTTGTTGTGAAGAGAAAATACGGTCTTGCTCCAGTAAAGATAAGACCTATTGGAGGCAAACCATTCAAGCCTGCCAAGCAGCCTATTCGAAGAGGCAGAGGAAGAGGCAGATGACCTTTAGTTATTTCTTTCATTTGTAATTTTATTTTCTGTACTTAAAACATTCTTGTAAAATTTCAATAATAAGTCAGAAAATTTTATAACAGTCTCTTGAATGACAATTTCCAGTTGTCTCAATATTGGACTGATTTCAGTTTGTGTCTCGCACTTAAGTGTAGACTTGGTCATTTGATTTCTTACTTAGTTTTGCCATCATCAAAATAGGGGGAATTTGTTAGGAATACTTGTTAGATTTTGATGATGTCATTAATTTAAAATCAAATGTTTATTACTTGGCAAAATGTAAGGAAGAACCAAATGAGTATCTTCCATAGGACAAAATATGTTAAGTATAAAACTTGGCAAAATGTAAAGAAGAACCAAATGAGTGTCTTCTGTAGGCCAAAAGTTAGTTAGGCTGAAAAACGGCTAAGTACTAAGTACAGCCTAGTCCATCAGAGAGGAACAATGACTCGACTCGGTCGAGTAGCTCCAGTCAACTAAATTTATCGAGAAGTTTGACCAGGTGCGGAGGTATCTCGGGAAGTCACGACCGGATAAGTCACAAAGCAAGCACCGAGAGAACCTATCTGCAGAGATATAAGCTGCACATCAGCCTACTCGACTACAGCCAAGTACTCCAAGTCCACGTCAGCATGCGTTGAAAAGTCAAATATTACGGAAAACTCACATGCAACGTAAAGAGACAATTTGGAGTGATTCCCGCAAGAGATATGATTTAAATAAATCATCCAGACCCACCTTGAAGACTTTAATACTTTTATATTCAAAAGATTCGGCACTCACATGCAGAAGTCTTCACAACGGTCGGAAGATAAAATAAAATAATGGGAATCCAGCCTTGCAACGTTCAGAAAGAATAAACAATGAAGTCTCCCTCCAACGGACGGATTTGTTCAAATTTGCAACGGCTACAAGGAAGAAGCTCAGAGATCGTGATCTATATATATCCGAAGATTTGAAACTGAGCAACTACCGGTGCGAACATACATTCTAGCGATCAAAGCAATCAAGCAATCTCAAGCAATCAAATAGCATCGTGAAAAAGAGCAGATCTAAAAGTTCATACTTAAGGAAGATCTTAAGTTGGAGAAGACAAACACTCTTGTTTATAATCTTGAGTACGGGGTACTTCACTGGTTGAAGTAAGAGACTGTAAGGGCATCCGAGGATCGAGGATCAAGAGGTGCAAGGCAGTCAAGTGTGTACAACGGCACGGATTTCCACTGGTTGGAAGCTGTTGTAGTGTGGTTGAATCACTGTAATATTTATCACTGGTTGAAAATTATAGTGAATTCATCTCCAACTGGTTTGGTAGAGGATTACCCCACCTCTGAGACCACTATAATTTCCTGTGTCATTTACTGTTTTACTGCATCATACTTTAACAGCTGCATACATTGTTAAGTGTTTCATTAAGTTAATTTATATTCGTCATCAGCTGACTTCCGCACATATCCAAGAACAAACGACTACAAGTCATTTGTTTGATCATCAGCTGAAGAAACTCACTCTTCGTAAAAAAGAGTTCAAGAGTTTCAACAAGTCTATTCACCCCCCCCCCCTCTAGACTTGTTCCTGGACGACTTGTGACCTACAGTACTATGAAATGTGTAAGCGATTGGTTTGCCTTGATTACTTGTACTAGCGTAATTGCTAACCCCTTTGGGGGACCCGTTTTGGGGAAATTCTTGTTATGGATTTCAGGTTATGATCATCCAGACGAGCGAGCGCTGGGACAGTATGAGGATGCTGGCCAGGGTCATTGACATGTGCACTTGGGTTTACTTATTTCTTTTGTCCACTTCGATTTGGTTGTTTTCTACAGTTATAAACTTATAGACTGTACTCGCGAGTACTTAGGCTTTTCATTTCAAACTCCGTATTGTATTACTTTAAAATTGTTATATTGTCGGTTGATACTTATTTCGCCGGTTGCTCCGTGTGTATCTTTTATGTCATATCATTTAAATGTGTGTCCACGCTAACCGAGATGGTTAGTCGAGTGGGGTCTCCTTGTTTGTAGCCTGGTGGGTTCCATGTAGGGGTCCACGGCGCTGTAATATACTCCGAATATCTCGGGGTGTTACAACCGATGAGCTGATGGCCCTGGTCGCGAAGCACAAGAAGGCGGAGGCCGATCTCAAGGCCTTGCAGGAGGAGCACCATCTCTGCCCTTCGCTTATCAAGTCTCTGGAGGAGGAGATGACCTCCATGAAGGGTGAAATGGAGATTTTGGAAAGTCGGGCTCTCGAGGCCGATATTTGGAAAGGAAAGGCCGAAGAGATGACCACGGCGGCCGAGCAGGCGCATAAACAATGGTTAGACATTAGGGCTGAGCACGAGGCTTATTTCAAAGAAACCAAGGCCCAAGTTGAAAGTCTGACCGAGCGTGTTAATGCCTGCGAGACTTCGGGCTATGCCAAGGGTCTTGCCGAAGGGGCGGCGGCCTTTAAGGAGACGCCTGAGTTCGAGGAGCTGATCAATCTGAATTGCTTCTCCACCTGCTATGAGATATTAGATCTCATGAAGAGAGGGAAGACCCTTCAGGAGATCGAGGCCTACATAGCATCCCAGGCGATCGATCTGCATGTTGATATCCATGGTGCTGATGAGCCAAGGGTCGCCGAGGTTGAAGATCCCGGGTTGGCTCCGCACGGCGAAGGTGAGGGACAGTCCTTCCAGGCGGCCGGCCAGGAGGGTGGGGCCGAGTAGATTTTTGTTTTATTTTATGTACGGCCTGCGTGCCAATCTGCCTTTGTTTTCTGTTTTCATCATATGTACTTTGCCAAAATGCCTTGAGTGAATAAAATCTTTCTTGTAACATCTGTTGTCGTTTTTTGGATGTTTGGGCCCAGTTGGTTGGGTCGTTGCCTTTCCATCAAGTTCATCATTTGTTGATTGTGCCGAGGCGAGCTCGGTCTTATGAGATGCCGAGGCGAGCTTGGTCTTATAGTGCCGGATGAGCCGGTCTTATGAGGTGCCGAGGCGAGCTCGGTCTTATTGTGTCGGATGAGCCGGTCTTATGAGGTGCCGAGGCGGGCTCGGTCTTATAGTGCCGGATGAGCCGGTCTTATGAGGTGCCGAGGCGAGTTCGGTCTTATAGTGCCGGATGAGCCGGTCTTATGAGGTGCCTAGGCGAGCTCGGTCTTATAGTGCCGGATGAGCCGGTCTTATGAGGTGCCGAGGCGAGCTCGGTCTTATAGTGCCGGATGATCCGGTCTTATGAGGTGCCGAGGCGAGCTCGGTTTTATAGTGCCGGATGAGCCGGTCTTATGAGGTGCCGAGGCGAGCTCGGTCTTATACTGCCGGATGATCCGGTCTTATGAGGTGCCGAGGCGAGCTCGGTCTTATAGTGCCGGATGAGCCGGTCTTATGAGGTGCCGAGGCGAGCTCGGTCTTATAGTGCCGGATGAGCTGGTCTTATGAGGTGCCGAGGCGAGCTCGGTCTTATAGTGCCGGATGAGCCGGTCTTATGAGGTGCCGAGGCGAGCTCGGTCTTATAGTGCCGGATGAGCCGGTCTTATGAGGTGTCGAGGCGAGATCGGTCTTATAGTGCCGGATGAGCCGGTCTTATGAGGTGCCGAGGCGAGCTTGGTCTTATAGTGCCGGATGATCCGGTCTTATGAGGTGCCGAGGCGAGATCGGTCTTATAGTGCCGGATGAGCCGGTCTTATGAGGTGCCGAGGCGAGCTCGGTCTTATAGTGCCGGATGATCCGGTCTTATGAGGTGCCGAGGCGAGCTCGGTCTTATAGTGCCGGATGAGCCGGTCTTATGAGGTGCCGAGGCGAGCTCGGTCTTATAGTGCCGGATGAGCCGGTTTTATGAGGTGCCGAGGCGAGCTCGGTCTTATAGTGCCGGATGAGCCGGTCTTATGAGGTGCCGAGGCGAGCTCGGTCTTATAGTGTCGGATGAGCCGGTCTTATGAGGTGCCGAAGCGAGCTCGGTCTTATAGTGCCGGATGAGCTTGTCTTATGAGGTGCCGAGGTGAGCTCGGTCTTATAGTGCTGGATGAGCCGGTCTTATGAGGTGCCGAGGCGAGCTCGGTCTTATAGTGTCAGATGAGCCGGTCTTATGAGGTGCCGAGGCGAGCTCGATCTTATAGTGTCGGATGAGCCGGTCTTATGAGGTGCCGAGGCGAGCTCGGTCTTATAGTGCCAGATGAGCCGGTCTTATGAGGTGCACCAATATTAAAAAATGGAATAGCGTCAAATTTTATTGATAATACCTCTTTAAATACATAACATTCCAGGGGTAAGTTAATCTCTGGCCGTTCACATATTCCAGCCGGTAGGCTTCATTCTGAAGGACTTCGCTAACTTTATATGGTCCTTCCCACTTGGGCTTAAGTGTTCCGGGATCCGGCCCCAATACCCGTTTAAGAATGAGGTCTCCGTCCTGGAAACTCTTATGGTGAACCTTGGAGTTGTAATATTTTCCGCTTCTCCTTTTGTAGACGGCGTTCCGCATTTCCGCTTGGGCCCGTTTTTCGGCAAGGAGGTCTAGGTTTACTTGGAGGGCCAAGTCGTTATCTTGCTCTTCAAAATGGGCTATTCGGTAGGTAGGCGCTCCGATTTCGACCGGGATGATGGCTTCAGAGCCGAAAGCCAAGGAGAAAGGTGTTTCTCCGGTGGCGGACCGATGCGTTGTTCTGTAAGCCCATAAGTTTCTGGGGAGTTCCTCGGGCCAGAAACCCTTGAGTTCTTCAAGGCGTGTCTTGAGATGCTGCTTTAGGATTTTGTTGACCGCCTCGACCTGCCCGTTGGATTGCGGATAGTATGGTGTGGAGAAGTTATTTCGTATTTGGAGGCTATGAAACTTCTTATTGTCAAATTGTTTTGCATTATCAGAGACAATAGATTGAGAGATCCCAAATCGGCAGATGAGGGACTTCCATATAAAATCAATTATTTTCTGCTCAGTTGTTCGCGCCATAGGCTCGGCCTCTGCCCATTTTGTGAAATAATCGACTGCGACGATGGTGTATTGTACTCCTCTCCATCCTTTAGGTAAAGGGCCGATCAAATCGATTCCCCACTTGACGAATGGCCAGGGGCAATATACGGAAGTGAGGGTTTCCGGCGGGGATCGGATTTACAGAGCGAAGATTTGGCACCAGACGCACTTTCGTACGAGCGTGATGGTATCTTTTTTGAGATTGGGCCAATAATATCCTTTACGGATCAATTTATAGGCCAATGCCTGGCCGCCGGAATGATTACCGCATATACCCTCGTGTACCTCTCTGAGGGCATACTCTGCTTCTGACTCGGACAGGCATTTCAGCAATGGAACCGAATATCCTCTTTTGTGTAAGGTTCCATCCACGATGGTGAACCGGGCGGACTGAGTTCGTAATGATCTCGCCTGGGCTCGGTCCTCGGGTAAAATGCCGCTTTAAAGATATCGGATTATAGGCTGCATCCATCCTTGCGGTTCTGATTGTTCGGCTGCCCGGACTTCGGCCATTTTCAGGGCTGATGAGGCATGATATCCTATGCTGACCTCGTCCATATGTTCGGCTCCGTAACTGGATGCGAGTTTGGCCAAGGAGTCGGCTTGGATATTCTCGGTTCTGGGAATGTGTTGTATAGTTCCCCGAAAATCTTGCAGCCGGGCCCGCGCCAGGCTGAGGTACTTAACCAGCTTGGGTTCTTTGGCTTCGTATTCGCCGTTGATTTGGTTCACCACTAATTGAGAATCACTCAAAACAGTGAGGCGGGCAAGAACGAGGTCGCCATTTCTAGACCGGCTAAGAGAGCTTCATATTCTGCCTCATTGTTGGTGGTCGGAAAACCTAAGCGAATGGCCGAGCAGAACAAACGTTGGTCGGGACTGACGAGGACTATTCCTGCACCCGACCGGTCGGCGGTTGAAGATCCATCTACGTAGAGTGACCACGCTTCTGATCGGTCATTCTCTTGTGCGATTGCTGGTGTGAACTCTGCTATGAAGTCCGCCAGGGCTTGACCCTTTATGGCAGTGCGCGATTCATAAGTTAGGTCAAACTGTCCGAGTTCGACGGCCCATTTGATCATCCGGCCGGATACGTCAGGTCGGTGCATGACCTGCTTTAAAGGGTAGTTTGTTAAGACGACTACCTGATGTTCCAGAAAGTAGGGTCTTAACTTCCGGGACGTCATTATGAGCGCATAGGCCAGCTTTTCCATCGGGGCATATCTGAGCTCGACATCATGAAGGGCCTGACTAACATAATAGATCGGATGTTGAACTGCATTCTCGATTCGGATTAGAGTGGCACTGATCACAGAGTCG
The DNA here is from genome assembly GCA_033398695.1 of Orobanche coerulescens. Taxonomy (NCBI): domain Eukaryota; kingdom Viridiplantae; phylum Streptophyta; class Magnoliopsida; order Lamiales; family Orobanchaceae; genus Orobanche; species Orobanche coerulescens. The sequence goes on from CM065809.1 coordinate 170,517,224, forward strand.
GATACCGCGAGGTATAAATTGAGAAGTTCCCCTTGGGTCGGCCGCTGGAAGACCGGGGCTTCTGCCAGGACTTCCTTGATAGCTTCGAAGGCTCTTTGGCAAGGTTCTGTCCACTGAAAATCTTTGTTCTTTTTTATTGCCTCAAAGAAAGGTTTACATTTATCGGTTGAGCGAGAGATAAAACGACTTAACGTGGCTATTCGGCCAGTTAGGCTCTGCAACTTTTTGACCGAATTTAGTGGGACAAGTTTGGTTACTGCCTTAATTTTATCGGGGTTGGCTTCAATCCCTCTTTGGCTCACCATGTAGCCGAGGAATTTTCCCGAACCTGCCCCAAATGAACATTTCTTTGGATTTAACTTCATCTTGTACTCTCGCAAAATAGCAAATATTTTATTGAGGTCATTTACATGATCGTCGAGCGAAAAGACTTCACTAACATATCATCTACATACACCTCCATTATATGGCCTATCAAGCTATTGAACATTTTATTTACCAGGTGTTGATATGTTGCGCCGGCATTCTTGAGCCCGAAAGGCATCATTCGGTAATAGTATAGGCTGCGGGCCGAGTAGAAGGAGGTGTTTTCTTCATCAGTGGGATGCATTGGGATCTGGTTGTATCCGGAATATGCATCCATAAAGCTCATTAGCTCGTGCCCGGTCGTTGCATCCACCATGTAATTGATATGGGGGAGAGGGTAGCTATCTTTCGGGCAGGCTTTATTCAGATTAGAGAAGTCAATGCAGAGCCTCCATAGCTCGGTCGACTTTTTTACCAAGACTGGGTTGGCTATTCAGGTCGGGTACTGGGCTTCCCGGATGAACCCATTGTCGATCAGCTTTTCTACTTCCACTTCCAGCCCCTTCTGTCGCTCAGGCCCCATTTTCCTCCTTTTCTGAATAACCGGCTTTGAATTGGGGTCGATATTCAGCCGGTGGCACGCAAGTTCCAGGTCAATCCCTGTCATGTCCGAATGGGTCCATGTGAAGACATCCAAATTCTGTCTCAGATGGAAGATTAGCTCGGAGCGGATCGGCTCTTGGAGGTTGTGGCCGATCTTTAGCCGTCGGGTGGGATTAGATGGGTCCATGTCGACCAGGTCCAACTCTTCTGTTAGCTCAGCATGGCGAATTTTCCCTTTCGGATTTTGGTATCGCGGGTCGACAGGATCCTCTTCTAGGATCGGCTCCTTCACGGGCCTGCGGCCCCGGTCCGCTTCCTGTTCAATTTCCATTTCGAGGGTTTGCGCGGCCCCGGGACCTTCGGTCCCTTGTTCGAGTAGGGCGTCTCCTGCCAGCTGTTCGGAGCTGGTGGTCCCCGTTTCTTCCGATAAATCCTCCGGGATGCCCTCTGCGGCGTTGATGTCGCGAGCCCGGATGCTGAGATTGCATTCCTGGGCGGCCCTTTGATCTCCCCTATGTACCCCGACGCCATCCGGGGTAGGAAACTTCATGCACAGGTGATATGTGGACTGAGTGGCCCTCAACCTTGACATCACAGGTCGGCCTATGATGGCGTTATAGTCGCTGTGCACATCGATAATCTTGAATGTAGTGATCATCGTCCTCCTGATCGGCCCCTGACCGAACTCCAAGGCGAGGTCGGTCTCCCCCAATGGTGAGGTACGACAATTGGCAAATCCCCTAATGTCCTCATTGCAGGGCCGGACATAAGATTGGTCTACCTTCATCCTACGAAGGGTATGAAGGTAGATGATGCTGGCATAGCCCCCGGAGTCTACCAACACCCTGTGTACCGGGATCTCCATTATGGGCAGGGTGATGACAAGGGCGTCTGAATGGGGATGGTCCAAGCCGTCTGCATCGGACTCTTCAAAAGTAACTGCCAGCTGGGGGTTTTGGGGGGCTTCTTCAGCCACTGATAGGAACCCCTCTGCTCGGCGCTCGGTCCGTTGATAAGAGGTGGTAGCCTCTCGAATGGATGCCTTTTTCTGCCGCTTTGACCGATGGTCATCGACCTCGGCTGTTCCCATGATGTTCAGAATTTCCCGGGGGGACTTGGGGGCTGGAGGCACCCGATCGTTCTTGGCTCTTGTTGGGTCGGCCCGATCCTGGCGATCCCGGGGCAGGTTCCGGGTAAATCGCCTTAAGCCTGTATCGTCGCATACCGCGATCAGGGCAGCGACGAGGTCCCGACACTGTTCGGTGTTGTGACCCGCTGATTCATGATATTTACAAAAGTGGGTCTGGTCCATGTCCTTCTGATCTTTATAGATCGGGCGAGGAACCGGGAGCAAATTTTTGCCCTTTATTTGATTAAATATGGTCGCGGATCCGACGGAATATATTTCTGCAAAATTAGCCAGGAGCTCGGGCCTACGCTCCCGATAGCTCTGAGTTGTTGGGGCTGTCGAGGAAGAGGCGGGAGCCTTATTCTCCCGGCGGGATTCTTGACGGGCCTCTTTGTAGTCATGCCTATCTTCTTTCTTTTTGTAGGACCCTTTCTGATCGGAGGGCATGACTAAAACTAGTGCCGGCATAGCTTCCTCGGTGGCTATATGGGAGCTGACGCGCTCCAAGAATTCCTGGTAGGTGTGCGGGACATTCTGGCACACCGTCCAGCGGAAAAAAGAATTTTTGAGGAGGCCGGCTTGGGCAATAATGGCCAGCGCATCGTCCGACATGGGTTCCGTCTCCAATATCCATTTATTGAAACGAGATATATAATCTTTAAGGGACTCGTTCGGTCCCTGTATGACGGAAGCAATGGATGAGCGTGGGGCGACTCGCACGAGGGACCCCATGAAATGGGATCGGAACGTCGCCGAGAGCTGGGCCCATGTCTGTATAGAATGGTGGGGCAGCGTCCGATTGTAACACCCCGAGATATTCAGAGTATATTACAGCGCCGTGGACCCCCACAAGGGACCCACCAGGCTACAAACAAGAAAACTCCACTCGACTAACCATCCCGGTTAGCGAGGGCACACATTTAATTATAAGACATAAAAAGTTACGCCCGGAGCAACCGGCGAAATGATCATCAACCAACAATGTAACAATTTAAAAGTAGTACAACACGGAGTTTGAATTTGAAAAGCCTAAGTACTCATGATCTGATCTATCAGTTATAAATATAGGAAACAACCATATCGAACTAGACATAAGAATTAAGACGACCCAAATGCACATGTCAACGACCCTGGCCGACATCCTCGTACTGTCCCGGTGCTCGCTCGTCCGGATAATCATAACCTGAAATCCATAACAAGAATTTCCCCAAAACGGGTCCCCAGAGGGGTTAGCAATTACGCTAGTACAAGTAATCAAGGCAAACCAATCGCTTACACATTTCATAGTACATGCACCAATATCATTTCAAAAACCAAAACCAGACATGTCTTTTCCGGAAATAAACAGTCAAACAATTTGCCTTGGGAACAGAGTCATATCATAAATTCCCGCACGAGGCCTCTAAGGACCCTCCCGCACTGGCTATATTATAAAGCAAAACACGCACATGCATCGCCTTGGGAACAGAGTCATATCATAAATTCCCGCACGAGGCCTCTAAGGACCCTCCCACACTGGCTAGCTAAACAAACTCATGAATCCGGGACGCAAACCTTTGGATTCCCTCCTTGATCCCGTCGGACCAACACGAGGTGAGCAAATCACACACAAAATACATTACCATTCCACGTTAAGCATAAAGGTTTCCAAAAATACTTGCCTTGAATATTTTGATGACGCAACGAACGGAAAGGATAGTCACCGACGAACACTAGAAATCAACGGAACCGAACCTAACGATTCGAAGAGCATAATTACAACCAACTCTAGCCGAATACGGAAATGAAATACACCCGAAAACCCGCCTACGATTCATGTATATTCGCACAAAAATAACAACGAGGGCGGACCACAACCAAACCCTCTCGATTCCGCAAAACTATGAAAATATACCATGAATCCGTAGGAAAACTAATGATATCAACAAGATTAATCATATTCATCATGAATCCACCAACAAAACGAAACGAATCGGAAGAAAATCCCAAAAGCCCCAAATTAATCGAAAATAGGGTTCTAGAGATATTACCTTTGGAGATTCAAGTACTAAGATCCGTAGAACACGCGTTGGATTGATTGTCCGGGCTTCACAACCGAAGAAGAATGATGAAAATCAACCCCCAAATTGATAATGATGAGGAACTCTCCCCCTCTCTCTCACTCTCTCTCGCGTCGCAGGAAGAAGAAGAAGGAAATGAGCAGATTACGCTCAAAACGACACAGTTATAGGGGGTTGACCGCATTGTGTGCGCGGCACGTGCCAAATTACGCCCGTGGTTTGGCGGTGTGTCGCGGCACCCGGTCTGATTGGGTTTTGGTCGCATTGCCACGAGTGTGCCGCGGCACCGGGCGGTGTCTGCGGCAGCACAGCGTGCCGCGGCACCGGATGGGTGTGCCGCGGCACACAGTACAGTTCGCTCGACCAACAACTGAAGAAATTTGTGTGCCGCGGCGCACACACCTTGTGTCGCGGCTCACACCCCCCTTTGGGTCCCAAAATGATAAAATGATCCGGAAAGAGAATAAAAACGATAGGAATCAATATTTGGAAACCAATAACACGAAATGGATCCACGGCAACCCCGAAACGGCGGTTCCGCACAACAATAACGAGAGTACAGTTCATCAGTTGACAGGAAGGACACACTGAAAGGTACACGAGGGTCACTACGATCGAGAAATACACCAAAAATGAAAATACAAGGGGAAGAAAAAATGCGGATATTACATTCTACCCCTCTAAAAATAAGTTTCGTCCCGAAACTTAAGAAACAAACAACTTAGGGTACCTAGCACGCATGCTATCCTCGGTTTCCCAAGTTGCCTCCTCGACACCGTGTCTCGACCACTGCACTTTGACCAAAGGGATGGTCTTATGCCTCAGTCGTTTCTCACGATGCTCCAAAATCTTCAAAGGACGCTCCTCAAAAGTAATATCTTCAGCAATATCAATCCCGCCATAATCGATGACGTGACTAGGATCCGGGACATATTTCCTCAGCTGGGAAACATGAAAAACGCTATGAACATGACTCAAGGCCGGGGGTAATGCCAAACGGTATGCTAACCCACCGACTCGCTCGAGAATCTCGAAGGGTCCAATAAATCTCGGACTCAACTTCCCCTTCTTCCCGAAACGGAAAACTCCTCTCGTCGGTGACACCTTCAGCAAAACGTGGTCTCTCACCTCGAATTCTAAAGGTCGACGACGGACATCGGCATATGACTTCTGTCGACTCTGGGCCGTCAACATCCGTTCCCGAATTAATTCTATCTTCCCTCTCGTCTCTAAAACGACATCCGGTTCGGTCCCGACCAAATCGGATGCCTCATTCCAACAAATCGGCGATCGACATCGTCTCCCATAAAGTGCCTCATACGGTGCCATCCGAATCGACGCGTGCCAACTATTGTTGTACGTGAATTCGATCAATGGCAAATGCTCCTCCCAGTCGCTACTCCAATCGAGGGCACAAGCGCGCAACATGTCCTCGAATGTCTGGATAGTGCGTTAGTATCCATCGATCGGGATGAAAAGAGGTACTCAAATGTAAACGGGTACCTAACGCCTTATGCACCGCCTGCCAAAAATGCGATACAAAACGGCCATCACGATCCGAAACAATAGACTTCGGAGTACCGTGAAGTCTCACAATCTGCGCGATAAACACACGAGCCAATTTCTCCGGGCCCCAAGTGTCCTTGATGCCCAGAAAATGTGCCGACTTGGTCAGACGGTCAACAACCACCCATACCATATTCATGCCCGACCTCGATCTTGGCAAACTCATAACAAAATTCATCGATATATCTTCCCATTTCCATTCTGGAATGGGAAGTGACTGCAATAACCCAGCCGGTCGCTGATGCTCAATTTTGACCTGCTGACAAGTCAAACATTTTGCTACAAACTGTGCGACCTCCTCCTTCATATCATTCCACCAGAAATTCCTCCTTAGGTCCTTGTACATCTTACTCGAACCAGGATGAACGGAGTAAGGTGTAGCATGGGCCTCGCGCAGAATACTCTGCCTCAATTCTAAGTCATTCGGCACACAAAGCCGACTCTGGAATCTCAAAACACCATCCTCATGAATCACAAAGCCAGGAGACTTTCCCTTAAGGACGTTCTCTCGGATTTGAGTAATCATCGGATCCTCCAACTGCTTCAGCTTAATTTCATCGATCAAAGATGACGAAATCTCTAAAGCACAAAGTTGCCCGACAGTTCCAGGCAACAAAACCTCAGCATCTAACCCGATCAAAGCCCGCCGAAGCTCAGACTGAGGCGTAAGGACCTCAAGCGTTCGCAACGCAATCGGTTTCCGACTCAAGGCGTCGGCCACGACGTTCGCCTTGCCCGGATGATAAAGGATTTCGAGGTCGTAATCCTTAATCAGCTCTAACCACCTCCTCTGCCTCATATTAAACTCCCGCTGAGTAAATATATATTTCAGACTTTTATGATCGGTAAAAATCTGACATGCAGAGCCGAAAAGATAGTGACGCCAAATCTTGAGTGCAAAGACAACCGCCGCTAACTCCAAATCGTGAGTAGGGTAGTTAAACTCATACGGCCTCAACTGTCTCGACGCATAGGCAATGGTCTTGCCGTGCTGCATCAATACGCACCCAAGACCCTGACCCGAAGCATCGCTATACACGGCGAATCCCTCGTTGCCACATGGTAACGCCAAAACCGGGGCTGAAGTCAAACGCTTCTTCAGCTCCTCAAAACTGGACTGCCTCTCGTCATTCCAGACGAACTTCTCGGATTTCTGGAGTAACTGTGTAAGTGGTCGAGCTAGTTTTGAGAAACCCTCGACGAACCTACGGTAGTAGCCAGCCAAACCCAAGAAACTACGGACCTCCTTCACACTTGTGGGCGGTGCCCAATCCAACACTGCCTCAATCTTCTGCGAATCCACTCGAACTCTCTTGGCTGAAATATCGTGACCCAAAAACATCACTTCCTTCAGACAGAACTCACATTTCGAGAACTTCGCATAGAGTTGCTCGACCCTCAAAATGTCTAACACTACCCGCAAATGATGGGCATGCTCTTCATCGTTCCTCGAATAAATAAGAATATCGTCAATGAAGACGACGACACACTTATCCAAATACTCGATAAAGACTTTGTTCATCAATTGCATGAACACCGTCGGCGCTTTAGTTAACCCGAAAGGCATAACTACAAACTCATAATGCCCGTATCTCGTTCGAAAAGCTGTTTTCGGCACGTCGGACTCCCTCACCCGGAGCTGATAGTACCCCGATTTTAAATCGATCTTCGAGAACACCGCAGCTCCCTGCAACTGATCGAACAAGTCATCGATCCTCGGCAAAGGGTACTTGTTCTTGATGATCACTTTGTTTAGTTCGCGATAGTCGATACACAAACGTAGCGAACCATCCTTCTTTCGCACAAACAGGACCGGTGCACCCCAAGGCGAGGCGCTCGGTCGGACATACCCTGACTCAAGAAGCTCACTCAACTGCTTCTTCAACTCTGACATCTCTGAAGGTGCCATGCGATACGGCGCCTTAGAAATTGGAGCCGCGTCCGGCTCTAACTCTATAGCAAACTCGACCTCACGATCCGGTGGCAATCCCGGTAACTCTTCAGGGAAAACGTCAGGAAACTCACTAACGACTGGAATCGACGAAAACTCGACTCTATCATTCTCCGCCTTCAAGGCGTATAACCAGTACACCCCTTTCGCAGGAGTCTCATCGCCTTCAAGGCATTAATGACAAATCTCTGGTTTCTCCTCCGCCCCGCGAAAGAGTGTTCAGTGCCGTCCTCGGCTAACATGGTAATGATCCTCGTGCGGTAGTTCATGATTGCACCACGCCGCTCGAGCCAATCATTCCCGAGAATTAAATCCTCGCCCTCGATACTCACGACAATAAGATTAGAGAGCCAAGCCCTCTCACAAATAGACACAGAACAGTCCTGGACTTCTCGATCACCGACAATTCTATCACCGCTAGGAAGTTTAACGATGAAAGGCTCGCAAGGTGACACGTAGTCGAAACTCAAACGGCGTACACACTCTAGAGAAATGAATGAATGCGTAGCACCCGAATCAAAAAGCACACTGACAGGATGGGAATGGATATGAACGGTACCTGATGCCACAGTAGCTGCTGGGTCATCGGCCCTCCTCATCTCGTATACGCGGTTGGGCGGAGCCGACACTGGAAGCTCCACCCCTAGCGGGCTTACCCCGACCCCTACCTCGGCCGGCACTCGGTGGAGGCGGCGGAGCGAATGAGCCCTGGTTCACACTCGGCTCCAACGGTACTGGTTGAGAAGAACGGACGCCGCGAAGCTGTTTGACCTGCTCACAAAAAGGGGCTTTGTGGCCCAGCTGTCCACAAGTGTGACAAGTAAACTTCGGACGAGAACACTGCCGGCTCCTATGGCCCTGCACACCACAGTTAAAACATGTGGGTTCACGAGCGGAGGTTCCGGCGGCACCCCGAAAGCTCCCAGAGAAACGAGCCGAACCGCCCGTTGAAATATTTGCAGCTTGAGATTTCTGCTGGCCTCCACTCTTGGGACCAGAAAAATTTCCGACCGACTTCTGCTTCTTGCTCTCACGAGCCAAATCGCTAGCCGTCACCGACATATCATAAGCAAGAGCTCGAATCTGATAATCCTTCAAGGTAGTACAGACGAGCCCAGACATATAGTCCCGAATGGACAGTCTCATCCTCCTGGAAAAATGGAAAATTTTATCGCTCTCTTCGACAACTTGGGTCTTCACATAGCCCAACTCCTTATTAAAGTCGGCAATGGCCTGAGATACGGGAATATCCCGTGGTTGAGCATCATAGAAAGCATGCACTCGAGCCTGTCTGACCGGCCACGGACAATATTCGGTCTCCATCAATTCTTGAAATTCGGCCCATGAAGCAACATGATCTTTGGGACCAACGGCCTCCCACCAATCTGTAGCATCTCCCGTGAGAAAGTATTGAGCAATAGGGACCTTACGGTCCTCGGGGCAGTTGGTAGCAGTGAAGACTTTGGATATCTCCTTGATCCACCCTTCCCAGCCGATCGGGTCCGAAGCTCCCGAAAACTGAGGAGGATGCATCTTGATGACATCCTCGAAGCTGCCGATCTGCTCCGCCCGATTAGCATGGGCCCGATCGGGTTACGGACCACTGAGCTATAGCCGCCATCTGGTTAACCATTTGCCGCATAACAGCCGCAATACCAAGATCGGCGCGCTCCGAGAAGAAGCATGATCGTGACGGTCACCGACGCTGCCTCCGAAGAATGCGACGTGGCCGCCCCACCGGCCGCCCCACGTCCTCGCGCGTCCACGACCACGACCACGACCACGGTTTCCTCCGGCATCCATACCGATGTTGAGAGATAATGAAGTATATCGATGATGAGTAAGGGAGGAAAAGCAACTACGATTCAAAAGTGGAAATACAATGCAAGAAACAAAAGAGCCGAATAAGAAAACTTACGAGCACTGAAGTAATCTTGGGATCTTTGAAATGGTGTGACAATGTGCAAAACAAAACACGACTAGACCCAAATAACCAACAAGCCTAGGTATCCATAAACCTAGATCTCTGATACCATTTTCTGTAACACTCCGAGATATTCAGAGTATATTACAGCGCCGTGGACCCCCACAAGGGACCCACCAGGCTACAAACAAGAAAACTCCACTCGACTAACCATCCCGGTTAGCGAGGGCACACATTTAATTATAAGACATAAAAAGTTACGCCCGGAGCAACTGGCGAAATGATCATCAACCAACAATGTAACAATTTAAAAGTAGTACAACACGGAGTTTGAATTTGAAAAGCCTAAGTACTCGCGAGTACAGTCTATCAGTTATAAATATAGGAAACAACCATATCGAACTAGACATAAGAATTAAGACGACCCAAATGCACATGTCAACGACCCTGGCCGACATCCTCGTACTGTCCCGGTGCTCGCTCGTCCGGATAATCATAACCTGAAATCTATAACAAGAATTTCCCCAAAACGGGTCCCCAGAGGGGTTAGCAATTACGCTAGTACAAGTAATCAAGGCAAACCAATCGCTTACACATTTCATAGTACATGCACCAATATCATTTCAAACACCAAAACCAGACATGTCTTTTCCGGAAATAAACAGTCAAACAATTTGCCTTGGGAACAGAGTCATATCATAAATTCCCGCACGAGGCCTCTAAGGACCCTCCCGCACTGGCTATATTATAAAGCAAAAAACGCACATGCATCGCCTTGGGAACAGAGTCATATCATAAATTCCCGCACGAGGCCTCTAAGGACCCTCTCGCACTGGCTAGCTAAACAAACTCATGAATCCGGGACGCAAACCTTTGGATTCCCTCCTTGATCCCGTCGGACCAACACGAGGTGAGCAAATCACACACAAAATACATTACCATTCCACGTTAAGCATAAAGGTTTCCAAAAATACTTGCCTTGAATATTTTGATGACGCAACGAACAGAAAGGATAGTCACCGACGAACACTAGGAATCAACGGAACCGAACCTAACGATTCGAAGAGCATAATTACAACCAACTCTAGACGAATACGGAAATGGAATACACCCGAAAACCCGCCTACGATTCATGTATATTCGCACAAAAATAACAACGAGGGCGGACCACAACCAAACCCTCTCGATTCCGCAAAACTATGAAAATATACCATGAATCCGTCGGAAAACTAATGATATCAACAAGATTAATCATATTCATCATGAATCCACCAACAAAACGAAACGAATCGGAAGAAAATCCCAAAACCCCCAAATTAATCGAAAATAGGGTTCTAGAGATATTACCTTTGGAGATTCAAGTACTAAGATCCGTAGAACACGCGTTGGATTGATTGTCCGGACTTCACAACCGAAGAAGAATGATGAAAATCAACCCCCAAATTGATAATGATGAGGAACTCTCCCCCTCTCTCTCACTCTCTCTCGCGTCGCAGGAAGAAGAAGAAGGAAATGAGCAGATTACGCTCAAAACGACACAGTTATAGGGGGTTTACCGCATTGTGTGCCGCGGCACAGCTGAGGTGTGCCGCGGCACAGGCCAAAAATTTACGCCTGTGGTTTGGCGGCAGGCCGCGACGGCTCGCAGCCGCGGCACCCGCATGATTGGGTTTTGGTCGCAGCTGCCACACGAGTGTGCCGCGGCACTGGGCAGGTGTGCCTCGGCACTGGCTTGGCACTGTGCCGCGGCACCGGATGGGTGTGCCGCGGCACACAGTACAGTTCGCTCGACCAACAACTGAAGAAATTTGTGTGCCGCGGCTCACACCCCCCTTTGGGTCCCAAAATGATAAAATGATCCGGAAAAAGAATAAAAACGATAGGAATCAATATTTGGAAACCAATAACACGAAATGGATCCACGGCAACCCCGAAACGGCGGTTCCGCACAACAATAACGAGAATACAGTTCATCAGTTGACAGGAAGGACACACTGAAAGGTACACGAGGGTCACTACGATCGAGAAATACACCAAAAATGAAAATACAAGGGGAAGAAAAAATGCGGATATTACACCGATACCATCTCTGGGACCTCTCCCCCAGAGTCAAGGAGAACATTCGGCACCGGAACGCGTCCTGAGACCCGTGCAGGTCCATCCAGGAATTATAATGTCCAAGATGGGCGTTGGGGTCTGTCTCCCCATTGTACGGCGGAATCTGAGGAATCTTGAACTTCTCCGAGAGGGGTTCCGCCAGAACACTGGGGGGCCAGGGGACTCTCCTGGCTGTTGAGCCATTCCGAATTTTTGGATGGCTGGAGTTGCTTGTTTTCAAGCTCCGTAAGGCGCTTTTTAAGAAACTCGATCTCACTCGAGTTATCGCCGGTAGTTGGAGGTAATACTTGCGTCGGATTTAGGGACTGGTGGGGAGCTTTTTCTTCTTTACGGCTCCGACTCTGGATAGTGGGAGCCGACGCTGCTTTTTTGATTTTCTTCCCTGCCCCGAGGCGATCAAAAACGGATATGGGACGTGAAAGCCTACTTTTTCGAGAGGGATGTGAGTTTTTGCCATGGCTTTCCGCCCTTTCCCCGGTGACCCCAGAGGCTGTCCTCTTTTTGTTTCGTCCCGAGGCAGCTGGGCGGGTCGTCTGGGATTCCGCCTCCACATGGTCTTTGGGTTTTTGAAGGGTCCCACCCCCAGTAACTCGTGCCATAAGGGCCGTCATGCCCTGGATGAAGGCTGGGTGTTTAAAGCACTCTACCACCTTTCGGAGGTTTTCTTCCTCCGTCGCGGGCTGAGGGTTTTTTGAACTGTCGTGAGACATCTCCAGTGAGCAGTATATTTTTTTTATCGGAGGTCCGCCCTCCTTCTAGCGCCAATCTATTGACGTCTGATTTGGTCAACATCACGTGTGCTGATCTGGACGAATGGATCGAAACCACGTAGAAAATAATAAACAAGATGAAAAAGGATTGGATCACTAAATTTTATTAATGACCTTAATATGCAATAGAACCGAGCTGAATATTTTGGGTCGGTCTATTATTTTATGCTTGCTTATTACAAGTCTTATCTTTTTTTTTCTCTCTTTTTCTCTCTATTTCTCTCTCTGTCTCTCTTTTTCTCGTAAATGCCAAAAGTCCAAAAGTCCTTTTCTATTGTACATTTCTCTCATATATAGATAATCTCGACGAGTTAGGAGATGACAGCTGGAGGATGTTGGGGAATATGCCCAAAACACTTGTCAGACTGTAAATACACCTTAGACACGTGGCGGCTTCTAAGGATTGCTTCGGGAAGAGACATGACAACATGCATTAATTGGCATGTGTGCCCGCCCCACATGCTTCTGGCGATGCTTATCCTCTGGGGTCGGTCCTTGGGTTTCCCGCCCTCAGGTCGGTCCTCGGATCTCCCGCCGCTCAGGTCGGCCTTGTCGTAGTCTTGAGTTGGAGCGTTTTTATCTTCGATCAGCTCGGCCCTCCTGGTTCGGCTATCGGGTCGACTTTGACGTCTCTGTCCGGTCCGGTTTTTAACGAGTCCGGGAGAAAATCGGATTCATAATTGGTTTGGCTCTGCTCGGTCGGTTCAGCTGCCTGGAGTGCTTACGTGGATGCCAAGGTGGATGGGCTATCAACACTCCCCATGATCTTTCTCCGTAAACAGCCCCCCTCATCCCGCCCTCCCTCCAATTACATAACACCAACCATGAAACCAATTAACCACAACATCAACCTCAAAATTTTGCCAAATTTTAATGGCGCTTTGAATTGTAGAATTACAACAAGAATTTAAGATCGATGGTGAATTGGTGATGCATGTGTAATTCAGTTGGGTATTTAGTTATTTTTTGATTCAATTAAGTTTTGATTTTGGGATTGTTTCAATTAGGTTTTGATTTTAAGATTTTAATTAGGATATCTATTGGTTCGATTTGCAAATTTTAATTGGTTCAATAAGATATTTCAAATGGTTTACTTTTAATAATTGGTTCAACTGTTTCAATTTTTGGTTCAATTTGATTTTTTTGATTCAATTTAATATTATTTTTGTTCATTTTTTTAAAATATACTAACCAAACTCGTTCGAAACATTTGGCTCGAACCATCGAACCCGAACCTGAAACTCAAAATCCAAGGTTCGACAATTTGAAACCGAGCCGAACTCGAACCTACTGATATTCGGTTCAATTCGACTCGTTTGCGGCCCTATGCTGAAATGTTTGTTTTAAAGTTTTTTCATATATTTTTTTGTAATTTTTTATTGATGCTTTTTATTTATTTGGAATTCCTTTTATTAAGCTTTTATTTTTTCTTTGATCAATTTCTCTCTTTTTTTTTTTTTAAAACACGGTGTATTTGCTTCATTGAGGTTATTAATGTACTTGTTCCCAGTGTGATATATATTTTACCTAGTTGCTATTTTCTTTTATACAACACTAGTGTATAGCCCGTCGAAATTCGACGGGTAATCACTTTATATTGTAATTTATAAGTAAAATCATAAAAATAATTTAATACTTTCTTAGGGTTCAGCCACTTACAATCGTACCGCAGCGGACACACCAATAAACAGAAATAATAATGATGAAATTCAGTCACCCAAACTCATTTAGAATTTATGTACTTATATTCGTCTTAAATCCGATTGAAAGATAATTTTACTACTTATTCCAGTTCAGAACTCATATAGTAACACATGAAACAATGAATGTATGCTACAAATATTCAGACCTGTTTAAAATCTTTATACCCATATTCATCAAACTCGATTAAAAGATAACTTTATTATTCGTTTATATCTCATACCCCTATATAATATATGCTAATTATTCAGCGTATTTAAATTTATATAATTTAAACAACTAAACATAAGTTGCTATAGTAATTAATAGGTTAATCCATCTCAATCAAAACTCAAATATTGTAAAATGAATGTTAAGAATAAATATTATAAATGATAAAAAATAAAGTTAAATTCCTAGTATAATTTTAGAATTATACGTTCTTTCAAAAATCCTTTACAATTTATATATCTATACTTTGATGTGGGTTTCAAGATTTTAGATAAATAAAAATAAAAAATAAAAAACTTCTAAGAGAGAGAGTTAACGTGGTACTCCGAACCCATATTGTTATTAGATAGTTTATATATTTATTTTTAAGTGAAGATAATCGAGCTTATTAAAAAATATATAAAAATATAAGAAAATATTTATGCAAATATAAATTAGATATTAAAAAATAAATACGTACATATTTGGCCAATGAGGTTTAATTAATAATTTGCCAAATATAATTTTCTAAAAAGAATAAAATAATGCATTTCGCCAACTCAATAGATGATCAAAATAAAGTGGTGGTGTAATAATTATGGATAAAATACATACTTATTTTAAATATTTATTTAGTTATTCAATGAGTGGAGTGTCATTGAAAATCAATATGGAAGATTTAACTAAATAAGAATCTAGAAAATAAAAATACCACGTATGAGAGAGTTAAGGTGGTGCTCCGGATGCGTAACAGTATATATATAGATATAATAAAATTATATTTTAAATCAAATTTATTAATGAAAAAGCTCGTCAATTATACTTATTAGTTAGGTTCAGTCATTCGGAGTTCCTCACCGCAGCAGAACACCACGAAAACCAAAAAGATGAGGCAAGGATGCAGCCACTCGAACCCGTTTATAATTTATATAACCGTACCCGTTCTAAATCTGACGTAAATGTGAATTTACTACACTTTTTCATCCTCAACACATATAGTAATACCCGAAACAATACAGCTAGGGTTTAGTCATCTGAAACCTATTTATATATTATATAGCTATACCCATTCCAAAAAAATAATTTTAATACATGATCCCCTCGCAAATCAGTATAGTTATATGCACTAATTGCCTAAATTTATTAAGATATACAAAATCTAAATAATTAAATTTAAGTTGTTATAATAATTGGTTGTTACGTCTGGCTTTAAAAAAATTCAAATTAGCTCAAATTGCTTTATATTGATAAAAAATTAAATTCAACATCAATAAATTAGTCAAATTAATTTTTCAATACAAAATATTTATATGGCCAACTTAATGATTTGTCAAATTATATTTTTAATAAAAATAATACTACTTATTTGGTCAACTCAATAATTGATCGAATTAATTGGTGATAAGAAATATGATGGTAAAATACATATTGAATATATGAATGAATTACCCAAATTTATTAAAACTTATAAAATCTATATAATAAAATATAAGTTGTTACAATAATTAGTTGTTATATCTCACTTTAACAAAATTCAAATTCTCTTAAATTTTTAGACATTGATAAATTAGACAAATTAAATAAAATAATAATAAAAATTTCAAAAAAATAAGATTATTTATTTGGTCAAACTCAATAATTGCCCAAAATTCATTTCTAATAAAATAACAATATTTATTTAGCCAACCCAAGAATTGATCAAATTAATTGCATATGAGAAATATGGTGGTAAAATACAAAATGATTGTATTATATATATATATACGAGACATGCAGAACCCGTGCTACGCACGGGCTAAGAATCTAATTGTTAATCGTGTATTCTTTCTGTATATTGGTGAGTGTATACTTAATTATTGTTTAGTATGTTGTATGAAATGTTTTAACTTTCTTGTATAAAAATTTAAAAGTGTTTGATGTTGTTTTGGTTTTGGGGTGTTGTATTTTATATATGGGCTTTTGGTTATTAAGTTGTGATGGTTTTATTTCTTTTGGTCTATTACTTATTTGAATGATAAAAAAAGGCTTTATTTGTTTTGGTCTATTACTTATCCCTACAATACTTGTCCGTTAGATGGTTTTTGCATGGTAATATGAAGAGTTTTTGTATGGTAATATGAAGCACACGGGTCTATCTAATTGGTTATAGTTTAATGTGCGTTAAATATTTTCTTTATTAAGTTTGTAAGTTAAAGTTTGTGTAATAATGTATATATAATAATGCCACATAAACTGTATAAAAATCGTTACAAAACTTTTTAGCTTTATCTCATTTTATTGTACAACTAATTTCATTGAAAATTAACATTGAAATCTAACTAATATTAATAAGTTTATCAATAAACTCAATTCTAAATAGCCAACTAAATGAATATTAATTAACACACTATTAATAATTCCTAAAACCTTTGGACTCCACTATTATGTCTTACACTTAATTTTTTTAATTTACAAATGGGTTTGAGCAAAATTATGTACCTTTTCTTTTATATTCATTATTCAAGTTGCATGCTTACATAAACTAATCATGCTAAAAAGTATAATTTAACCATTTAAACGTTGTTTTACATACATGCTCGTGCACATTTTCTTTAATCAATTCGCATATGTGAGTTACATCAATAGAAAAAACACATAAATTACTTGTATATGAAAATGCATTAACATAATACATATATCTATATATATTACATTAGGTTAAATCATCAATTATTCTTGCAACCTTTTCAACTTCATCTCATTCCATAACCGACTTTTAATTCTATACTAATTACTAAATATCATGTGATAAATTCCGGCAAGCCTTGCACTTCCATCTCGATGTTGTATATACTTCACATTAAATGCACCGGTTTTGTTTTTCGATAAAAGTTTGAACTTTTGCTTATGTTTAAAACTCAACTTTGTTATTTGATATTATAATTTACAAACGGATTTAAGTCAAAATTATGTATTTTTTCCTTTTTATTCATTACTCAATGTAATATTTTTAATATGTCATATTTTGCTATTATGGCAAACTAATTTAATGGGCGTAAATATTGGTTTCTCACTAATGATTCTACATATAGAAAAAGAAAACACTTTGCGATGCGTGGACCTTCTTCTTTTCAATAATAATTCAATTGCACACGATAAATTCATTCTAATATTTCTCAAAGAGCATTCGAAAGCAACTACTTACATAAACTAATCATGCTAAAAAGTATCATTTAACCATTTAAATATTACTTTACATACATGCTCGTGCATATTTTCTTGAATCGATTCGCACATGTGAGCTACATCAATAGAAAACGCATATAAATTACTTGTATATGAAAATGCATTAACATAATACATATATCTATATATATGTTTATCTATAACAATCACCTAAATTTGTAAGAAACAAAGAAAATAGTTGGTATCCCAATCTTTGGTTCCATTTATGTGAGCATGCATGAGCTTGTGTGATTTTCATGGTACCTGCGTATGATAACTAAATTAAGAAAAAAAAAGACCAAGTTAATTACAAAGATCTAAAAGATGTGTGAATCATCTCCAAAATGTTGCAAAAGAGAATTTACATACCGCTACCAACAATCAAAGATCTAAAAGATGTGTGAATCTATCTTCAAATGTACATACTAAATGTGATTTTGGCCGGTTTATATAGGCATGAATTAGGTTAAATCATTAATTATTCTTGCAACCTTTCGCAACCCTTGCACTTCATCTAACCGACTTTTAATTCTATAATAAATGCCATGTGATCAATTCGGGCAACCCTTGCACTTCATCTCCTTTCATGATTGTATAGTTATTATGAGGCTGCATTGAATTCCGAGCATTAGCTATCTTATACTCTATGCAACTATTAAACGACTCCAACTTGGTTTTAACTCTAAAAACTTTATCATCATAACTCCACATTAAATTTAGGGACTGAATCTTATAGTATTATATATATATATATATGAGTAAAATTATTTACTTCGTTAAAATAAAAATTGACTCAATTAATATTAGACAAATTTGTTATGCCCAAACAGAAAAAATATTGATCAAATTAAGTTTTTCAATAAAAAATAAAACTATTAACTCGTGGTGCAAAACAATTATGAGGTGTAAAAATGCATATTGTTTGTGAGTATTTATTTAGGTTATCCTATCATGAGGTCTCATTTAAAACCAATGTGGGATTTAAATTTATATATAAATATTATTAATACAAACCTAATAATTTGCCAAATTAAATTTTCAATGGTAATAAAACTTTTCATTTAGCTTAATAATCGGTCAAATTAATATTAGTCAAATTATTTTTCTTAATAAAATTAAAAATATTAAACGTGTAAAGTATTCAAAATATAGATAAATTCGATTAACACAAATTTGATAATTGGTCAAATTAGATTCTCAAATAAAAAATAAAGTAATGCGGGACTTAACCCAACATCTGACGGCACGAGCTGACGACAGCCATGCACCACCCGTGTCCGCGTCCCGAAGGCACCCCTCTCTTTCAAGAGGAGTCGCGGCATGTCAAGCCTTGGTAAGGTTCTTCGCCCTGTATCGAATTAAACCACATGCTGCACCGCTTGTGCGGGCCCCCGTCAATTTCTTTGAGTTTCATTCTTGCGAACGTACACATTAAATTTTAAGTATTTATTTTAAGTTCTTAATTGATGAAGTTCTATTTTAAATCTATATGGGATTCAAGACAACGAATTCTATTTATTTAGAAATTAGATTCTCAAATAAAAAATAAAGTAATTTTTAAAACTATTATATATATTTTTAATTATTATAAAACTACTAAATAAAATTGATGTGAGATTCAACTTTAGAGAAATAAAATTAATGTAAATTTAATAATTGGCCAAATTAAATTTTCACTAAAAATTTAAACTTTTATTTGTCCAACTTAATAACTGGCCAAATTAACCACAATAAAAATAATATTCTTAAGTTTGTGTGTAAAATAACTATATAGTTGAAAAATACACATTGATTCTATGTATTTATTTAGGTTCTCCATTGGTGGAATCCTATTTTAAATCGATGTGTGATTCAAGATATCGAATTTTATTTATTTGGATTGTCCATTGGTTAAATATCATTTTAAATTGATGTTGGATTCAAGATTTTAGATAAATAGGAATCCAAAATTAAAATAATGCCACATAGGAGAGATAATTAATCTAATACTTTGAATCTGTAACGCTATTATATATATATATATATATATATATATAGATAAAGAAAATCCAAAGTACGAATTATACGAAAAAAAACAAATTATATAATAGAGATACAAAACAATTCAATATTTATTAAATTCAAAACATAATTAATGATAATAAAAATTTTAGAAAAATCTATAACTTCAGTTAATGAAGATTATATATATATATATATATATATATATATATATATATATACGAGTCATTCATGTAATATCCGCATTTTTCTTCCCCTTGTATTTTCATTTTTGGTGTACTTCTCGATCGTAGTGACCGCGTGTACCTTTCAGTGTGTCCTTCCTGTCAACTGTTGAACTGTATACTCGTTATTGTTGTGCGGAACCGCCGTTTCGGGGTTGCCGTGGATCCATTTCGTGTTTTGGTTCCCAAATATTGATTCCTATCGTTTTTATTCTCTTTCCGGATCATTTTTATCACTTTGGGACCCAAAAGGGGTGTGGGCCGCGGCACAAGGTGTGTGCGCCGCGGCACACAAAATTCTCCAGTTGTTGGTCGAACGAATCAGACCGTGTGTCGCGGCACACCCATCCGGTGCCGCGCACATTGCCAAGTCGCCGCCGCGGCACACCGTCCGTGCCGCGGCACACCCATCCGATGCCGCGGCACATTGCCAAGCCGCGGCACACCGTCCCGGCAAGCCGCGCACACTCGTATGACACTGCGACCAAAACCCGATCAGACGGTGCCGCAGACACGCAGCCGTGGCCGCGGCACACTGCCGAAACCTGGGAGTAAATTTTTGGCCTGTGCCGCGGCACACCAAGCGGTCAACTGTGCAATCTCGTCCTTATTAGACGAAATCGGCCATTTCTCCTCCATTCACCACCTGCGCGAGAGAGAGAGGTCTAAGGGGGGGAGAACTTCTCAAGAGCATTCTTCATTCGGGGGTCGATTTTCATCATTCTCCTTCGGTTGTGAGGCCCGGATTATCTATCTAACGCGTGTTCTACGGATCTTAGTACTTGAATCTCCAAATGTATTATCTCTAGAACCCTATTTCGATTAATTTGGGGGTTTTGGGTTTTTTTTCCGATTCGTTCCGTTTTGTTGGTGGATTTATGATGAATACAATTAATATTGTTAGTATCTTTAGCTTTCCTACGGATTCATGGATATTTTGTGGATTTTTACGGAATCGAGAGGGTTTGGTTGTGGTCCGCCCTCGTTGTTATTTTTGGTACGAATATACATGAATCGTAGGCGGGTTTCCGGGGGTATTCCATTTCCGTAATCGTCTAGAGTTGGTTGTGATTGTGTTATTCGAATCGTTAGGTTCATTTCCGCCGGTTCCTCGCGGTCGTGTTCGGTTCTTCCTTTCCGTTCGTATCACCGTCTATTAACCGAGGCAAGTACCCTTATGAACTTACAATCTTAATGTATTAGTATTGCATGAGAATTGTGTGTGTGTGTGTATGCTCACTATGGGTTAGACCCGACGGGGTCTCGGTAGGGGTCCACGGAGGGGTGGATCCGCGAGCTTGCTTTTAACCACTATGGGTTAGATCCGACGGGGTCTCGGTAGGGGTCCACGGAGGGGTGGATCCACGGTTAATTGTGGTGCATTTTTACAAATGTGATTTAATTATGGCATTTCCGGAAATGAGTGATTTGGAACTATGATTTCTTGAATTGCATGTATTACTATATGTGTAAGATGTAAGTCGTTCATTTGGTTACTTGTACTAGCGTAATTGCTAACCCCTATGGGGACCCGTTTTGGGGAAATTCGTTTTATGAATTTCAGGTCAGGTTCATCGAGACGAGCGGGTGCTGGACCAGTATGCGGATGATGGCCGTGCGTGATGATTGTGCACGAGTGGTGTTTTATTGCTTTCTATATTTTATTTTTTGGTGGTCTTCAAACTAATAGAAGTACTCGAGTACTTAAGAACTTTTACTCGTCGGGATTGTATCGTTGTTTATTATGTTGTGTCGGATTATGGTGTTATGTTAGACCGGTTGAACCGGGTGGATTATTTTGTTGGGCGTCTTTATGACGAGATATTTTTCTGTTGCTTCTGTGAGTCGATGAGTATGATGCTTGATCAGCCTGGTGGGTCCCATATAGGGATTCACGGCACTGTGATATACCTCGGATATCCTAGGGGTGTTACAGAAAATGGTATCAGAGCACTAGGTTTATGGATACCTAGGCTTGTCGGTTTATTGGGTCTTGTTGTATTTTATTTTGCACATCATCATCACGCTGCCATGATTCCGGTACTACCAGTGCCCGTAAGTTTTCTTTTCCTCTGTTCCTTATACTTTTGTATCGTACCTCTAGTTCTCGATTTGCGATCGTTCTTTTCTTGTACTTACCATCGTATGGCTTTTGCTACTTATTTAACTCCAGTATGGATGCTGGAAGAGGTCGTGGTCGTGGTCGCGGTCGTGGAAGCGGCCGGGACGTGGGGCGGCCGGGGCGGCCACGCCACGCCTTCGAGTCGGGCGATCGGGCGACCGTCACAGTCATGCTTCTTCTCAGGAGCGCGCCGACCTTGGTATTGCGGTTGTTATGCAGCAAATGGTGAATCAAATGGCGGCGATAGCTCAGGCGGTTCAGAACCCGGATCCGGCCCATGCTAATCGGGGTGGAGCGGACCGTTGGCTTCAGGATGTCATCAAGATGCATCCTCCTCAGTTTTCGGGAGCTTCAGACCCGATCGGCTGGGAAGGGTGGATCAAGGAGATATCTAAGGTCTTCGTTGCCACTAACTGTCCCGAGGATCGTAAGGTCCCCATTGCCCAGTACTTCCTCACATGGGACGCTACGGATTGGTGGGATGCCGTTGGGCCCAAAGACCATGTTGCTTCGTGGACTGAATTCCAAGAACTGATGGAGACTGAGTATTGCCCGTGGCCGGTCAGGCTAGCTCGAGTGCATGCTTTCTATGATGCTCAACCACGGGATATCCCCGTATCTCAGGCTATTGCCGACTTTAACAAGGAGTTGGGTTATGTGAAGACCCAAGTTGTCGAGGAGAGCGACAAAATCTTCCATTTTTCCAGGCGGATGAAATTGTCGATTCGGGATTATATGTCGGGGCTCGTCTGTACTACCTTGAAGGATTACCAGAGTAGGGCCCTTGCTTATGATATGTTTGTGACGGCGAGTGAGGCGGCCCGCGAGAGCAAGAAGCAGAAGTCTGCCGGGAATTTTTCGGGCCACAAAGGTGGGGGTCAGCAGAAATTCTAGTCTGCTAACTTTTCCGCTGGTGGTGGCCCAGCTCGATCTACTGGGTTTCCCACAGGCGCCCACCGCCTTCTCGAGAGGTGAAGTGTTTCAACCGTGGCCACTGTGCCACATCGCCGTAATTGTCCGAGTCCTTTGCCGACATGTAATCGGTGTGGCCACCAGTCACGTGGTCGTCAGGCCGAGAGGGAGAAAATCTTTGGTGCCCGGGTTTCCATTCCAGCGCCTAGGGAACCAAGTGTGAATCAGGGATCGTTTGTTCCTCAATCTCCGCCGAGTGCTGGTCGGGGGAGAGGTCGGGGTCAGCCCTCCAAGGGGGGAGCTTCCAGCGTCGGCTCAGCCCACCCGCGTGTCTATGAGATGCGGAGAGCCGATGATCCAGCGGCTACCGTAGCGACAGGTACCGTCCATATTCTTTCTCATCCTGTCGGTGTGCTTTTCGATTCTGGTGCTACGCATTCGTTTATATCTCTGGATTGTGTGCGCCGTTTGAGTCTCGACCATTTGACACCTTGTGAGCCCTTCATCGTTAAGCTTTCTAGCGGTGATAGGATCGTTGGTGAACAGGAGGTTCGAGACTGTTCTGTGTTTATTTGTGAGAGGGCTTGGCCCTCTAATCTTATTGTTGTGGGTATTGAGGGTGAGGACTTAATTCTCGGGGATGATTGGCTCGAGCGGCATGGTGCAATCATGAACTACCGCACGAGAATCATCACCATGTTAGCCGATGACGGCACCGAGCACTCTTTCGCCGGGCGAAAGAGGGGGAACCAGAAATTCGTTATTAACGCCTTGAAGGCGATGAGACTCCTGCGAAAGGGGTGTATTGGCTATTGGTGCTACGCCTTGAAGGCGGAGAATGGTGGAGTCGAGCTTTCGTCGATTCCAATCGTTAATGAGTTTTCTGATGTTTTTCCTGACGAGTTACCGGGATTGCCACCGGATCGTGAGGTCGAGTTTGCTATAGAGTTAGAGCCGGGTGCGGTTCCTATTTCGAAGGCGCCCTATCGCATGGCACCTTCAGAGATGTCCGAGTTGAAGAAGCAGTTGAGTGAGCTTCTTGAGTCGGGGTATGTTCGACCGAGCGCCTCGCCTTGGGGCGCACCGGTCCTGTTTGTGCGGAAGAAGGATGGTTCACTACGTTTGTGTATCGACTATCGCGAACTAAACAAGGTGACCATCAAAAACAAGTATCCTTTGCCGAGAATTGACGACTTGTTCGACCCGCGTGGAGGCTGCGGTATTCTCGAAGATTGATTTGAAATCGGGTACTATCTCCGGTGAGAGAGTCCGATGTGCCAAGACATCTTTTCTGACGAGATACGGACATTATGAGTTTGTAGTTATGCCTTTCGGGTTAACTAATGCGCCGGCGGTGTTCATGCGCTTAATGAACAAAGTCTTTATCGAGTATTTGGATAAGTGTGTCGCCGTCTTCATCGATTTATATTCTTATTTATTCGAGGAACGAGGAAGAGCATGCCCATCATTTGCGGATAGTGTTAGACATTTTAAGGGCCGAGCAACTCTATGCGAAGTTCTCGAAATGTGAGTTCTGGCTGAAGGAAGTGATGTTTTTGGGTCACGTGATTTCAGCCGAGGGGGTTCGTGTAGATCCGCAGAAGATCGAGGCGGTGTTGGATTGGGCACCGCCCAAAAATGTGAGAGAGCTCCGTAGTTTCTTGGGTTTGGCTGGCTACTACCGTAGGTTCGCGAGGGTTTCTCGAAACTGGCTCGACCACTTACACAGTTGCTCTAGAAATCCAAGAAGTTCGTCTGGAATGACGAGAGGCAGTTCAGTTTTGAGGAGCTGAAGAAGCATTTGACTTCAGCTCCGGTTTTGGCGTTGCCATGTGGCAACGAGGGATTCGCCGTTTATAGCGATGCTTCGGGTCAGGGTCTTGGGTGCGTATTAATGCAGCACGGCAAGACCATTGCCTTTGCGTCGAGACAGTTGAGGCCGTATGAGCTTAACTACCCTACTCATGATTTGGAGTTAGCGGCAATGCTGCGCTCAAGATTTGGCGTCACTATCTTTCGGCTCGCATGTCGATTTTACCGATCATAAAAGTCTGAAATACATATTTACTCAGCGGGAGTTGAATATGAGGCAGAGGAGGTGGTTAGAGCTGATTAAGGATTATGACCTCGAAATCCTTTATCATCCGGGCAAGGCGAACGTCGTGGCCGACGCCTTGAGTCGGAAACCGATCGCATTGCGATCGCTTGATATCCTTACGTCTCAGTCCGAGCTTCGGAGAGCTTTGATCGAGTTAGATGTTGAGGTTCTGTTTCCGGGAACTGTCGGGCAATTTTGTGCTTTGGAAATTTCGTCGTCTTTGGTCGATGAGATTAAGCTGAAGCAGTTAGAGGACCCGATGATTACTCAAATCCGAGAGAACGTTCTTAAAGGAAAGTCTCCTGGGTTTGTGATTCACGAAGATGGTGTTTTGAGGTTTCGGGGTCGGCTTTGTGTGCCGAACGACTCAGAGATGAGACAGAGTATTTTGTGTGAGGCCCATGCTACACCTTATTCCGTTCATCCTGGTTCGAGTAAGATGTACAAGGACTTGAGAAGGAACTTCTGGTGGAATGACATGAAGGAGGAGGTCGCGCAGTTTGTAGCAAGGTGTTTGACTTGCCAACAAGTCAAGATCGAGCATCAGCGACCGGCTGGGCTTTTGCAGTCACTTCCCGTTCCGGAATGGAAATGGGAAGATATATCGATGGATTTCATTACGAGTCTGCCGAGATCGAGGTCGGGCATGAATATGGTATGGGTGATTGTCGATCGTCTGACCAAGTCGGCACATTTTCTGGGCATCAAGGACACTTGGGGCCCGGAGAAGTTAGCTCGTGTGTTTATCGCGCAGATCGTGAGGCTTCACGGTACTCCGAAGTCTATTGTTTCGGATCGTGATGGCCGTTTTGTATCGCACTTCCGCAAAGTGCATAAGGCGTTGGGTACCCGGTTGCATTTGAGTACCTCTTTTCATCCCCAGTCAGATGGACAGTCGGAACGCACTATCCAGACGTTCGAGGATTTGTTGCGTGCATGTGCTCTCGATTGGAGTAGTGACTGGGAGGAACATTTTCCATTGATCGAATTCACGTACAACAACAATTGGCACGCGTCGATTCGAATGGCACCGTATGAGGCACTTTATGGGCGGCGATGTCGATCACCGATTTGTTGGAATGAGGCGTCCGATTTGGTCGGGACCGAGCCAGATGTCGTTTTAGAGACGAGGCGGAAGATAGAACTAATTCGGGAACGGATGTTGACTGCCCAGAGTCGACAGAAGTCGTATGCCGACGTCCGTCGTCGACCTTTGGAATTCGAGGTGGGGGACCATGTTTTGCTAAAGGTGTCGCCGATGAAGGGAGTTTTTCGTTTCGGGAAAAAAGGGAAGTTGAGTCTGAGATTTATCGGCCCCTTTGAGATCCTCGAGCGAGTCGGTGGGTTGTCATACCGTTTGGCGTTACCTCCGGCCTTGAGTCATGTTCATAGCGTTTTTCATGTTTCCCAGCTGAGGAAATATGTCCCGGATCCTAGTCACGTCATCGATTATGGCGAGATTGATATCGCTGAAGATATTACTTTTGATGAGCGTCCTTTGAAGATTTTGGAGCATCGTGAGAAACGACTGAGGCATAAGACCATCCCTTTGGTCAAAGTGCAGTGGTCGAGACACGGTGTCGAGAAGGCAACTTGGGAAACCGAGGATAGCATGCGTGCTAGGTACCCTGAGTTGTTCATTTCTTAAGTTTCGGGACGAAACTTATTTTTAGAGGGGTAGAATGTAATATCCGCATTTTTCTTCCCCTTGTATTTTCATTTTTGGTGTACTTCTCGATCGTAGTGACCGCGTGTACCTTTCAGTGTGTCCTTCCTGTCAACTGTTGAACGGTATACTCGTTATTATTGTGTGGAACCGCCGTTTCGGGGTTGCCGTGGATCCACTTCGTGTTTTGGTTCCCAAATATTGATTCCTATCGTTTTTATTCTCTTTCCGGATCATTTTTATCACTTTGGGACCCAAAAGGGGTGTGGGCCGCGGCACAAGGTGTGTGCGCCGCGGCACACAAAATTCTCCAGTTGTTGGTCAAACGAACTGTACTGTGTGCCGCGGCACACCCATCCGGTGCCGCGGCACAGTGCCAAGTCAGTGCCGCGGCACACCCGTCCGGTGCCGCGGCACACTCGTATGACACCTGCGACCAAAACCCGACTGTACCGGGTGCCGCAGCACACGCAGGCTGTGCCGCGGCACACTGCCGAAACCTGGGAGTAAATTTTTGGCCTGTGCCGCGGCACACCAAGCGGTCAACTGTGCAATCTCGTCCTTATTAGACAAAATCGGCCATTTCTCCTCCATTCACCACCTGCGCGAGAGAGAGAGGTCTAAGGGGGGGAGAACTTCTCAAGCATTCTTCATTCGGGGGTCGATTTTCATCATTCTCCTTCGGTTGTGAGGCCCGGATTATCTATCTAACGCGTGTTCTACGGATCTTAGTACTTGAATCTCCAAAGGTATTATCTCTAGAACCCTATTTCGATTAATTTGGGGGTTTTGGGTTTTTCTTCCGATTCGTTCCGTTTTGTTGGTGGATTTATGATTAATACGATTAATATTGTTAGTATCTTTAGCTTTCCTATGGATTCATGGATATTTTGTGGATTTTTATGGAATCGAGAGGGTTTGATTGTGGTCCGCCCTCGTTGTTATTTTTGGTACGAATATACATGAATCGTAGGCGGGTTTCCGGGGGTATTCCATTTCCGTAATCGTCTAGAGTTGGTTGTGATTGTGTTATTCGAATCGTTAGGTTCATTTCCGCCGGTTTCTCGCGGTCGTGTTCGGTTCTTCCTTTCCGTTCGTATCACCGTCTATTAACCGAGGCAAGTACCCTTATGAACTTACAATCTTAATGTATTAGTATTGCATGAGAATTGTGTGTGTGTGTATGCTCACTATGGGTTAGACCCGACGGGGTCTCGGTAGGGGTCCACGGAGGGGTGGATCCGCGAGCTTGCTTTTAACCACTATGGGTTAGATCCGACGGGGTCTCGGTAGGGGTCCACGGAGGGGTGGATCCACGGTTAATTGTGGTGCATTTTTCCAAATGTGATTTAATTATGGCATTTCCGAAAATTAGTGATTTGGATCTATGATTTCTTGAATTGCATGAATTACTATATGTGTAAGATGTAAGTCGTTCATTTGGTTACTTGTACTAGCGTAATTGCTAACCCCTCTGGGGACCCGTTTTGGGGAAATTCATTTTATGAATTTCAGGTCAGGTTCATCGAGACGAGCGGGTGCTGGACCAGTATGCGGATGATGGCCGTGCGTGATGATTGTGCACGAGTGGTGTTTTATTGCTTTCTATCTTTTATTTTTTGGTGGTCTTCAAACTAATAGAAGTACTCGAGTACTTAAGAACTTTTACTCGTCGGGATTGTATCGTTGTTTATTATGTTGTGTCGGATTATGGTGTTATGTTAGACCGGTTGAACCGGGTGGATTATTTTGTTGGGCGTCTTTATGACGAGATATTTTTCTGTTGCTTCTGTGAGTCGATGAGTATGATGCTTGATCAGCCTGGTGGGTCCCATATAGGGATTCACGGCGCTGTGATATACCTCGGATATCCTGGGGGTGTTACAATTCAGACCCGTGCGATGCACACGGGCTTAATCTAAATGTTCATAGTGTATTGTTCAACACTAATTTTCGTCATTACATGGGCTGTATATAAGTGTTCATAGCGTAATCTTTGGCACTTATTTTCGTCATTATATATCTAAGTTGTGATGGTATCACACCTTTTCTAAGCATGACACACATTTAAAATAGTTTATTGACATTAAAAGAATATATGTGAAGAGACTTTTTTCAGGATGCTACATTTAAAAGAGTCTCTTCACATGTAACTTTTTAATATGTATAAGTTACATACTAAATGTCAAAGGGAGGTTAAACACATACAGTTCTTCAAAATAAATGTAACCCTTATATAAAATCGTAACAAAGTGGATATTCGCTATATTTTGAGATCTAGCTTGTGACAATTAATTATCCTTTTGGTTTATCATATCAAATACGGTAGTTCCACATTACTACGCTTAATTAATCGAACTTTATTTTATGCACAAAAACCATTTAAGTTTCAATATTTTTTATTGTTGTGAAAATTGGTCCAATATTGTTAGTATATTTAATTTGTACCAGGTTGCATATATAAATATATTTGAAGACATCAATCTCAACATATAATTTTTCTACTCTTAATAACTAATATAACAATTTCATTTTGCCAAATTTGTTTGTCATTCTACAAATGAAACTAAAATTATATTAAGATAATCAATTAATCTCCATAGTGATATTACTTATTGAGTAAGATTTAAATTTAATTTATAATAGATTATATAAATGGTATATCTATATTGTTTAAACTACATAAATCGTCAAAATGATATTATTTATTATGTAAGATTTAAACTACAGAAAAATTATATAAATGATAAATTTTCAAAATAACATAATCACTTAATTGCCGATACTAATTGTGGATATGATTACCCGATACTATTTGTTTTATCTATAGTCTATTGCTTTGCACCATTTATGGATAAAGATGATAGTGTGAAGATATTTTTATTATATACTACCATTTTCAATATGTAACATCGACATAACTTACACAATATCATATCAAGTATCAAAGTCACGCAATATTTCAAGACGTTTAATTAAGAAGGTGACATTAACACACCACAAGACAAAAAACTAAATTAAGAGCAAAAATATTAAAATGCACCAACAAAGTGTAGTAATAATTATTGACTAAAAATTGAACTCGTCACATTATTTTCAATAAACTTACTTGCTAACGAATCAATAGTATTAGCCCATTTATCGGTATTACATGAAGCAAAATATTGCATGTTTAATTTGTAACATATATTAATATGAATGCTAATTATTCATCCCACCGATGGCCATGGCGTCGTTCTTGTTTTTGTTGTTGTTCTTGTTGTTGTTGTCTTTGTCGTTGTTGTTCATTGGCCTTTTTCATGTTTTGTTCTTGATACAATTTTTGTGACTTCTCGATATCTTTCTTTAATGCTTCTTGACGCGCTACAAAAAACAATTAGATATAGTTGATCGTTAGTAACTTAAATACAGTTAATCAATATATTACATTTTCGATCAAAGTAAAAATGTTCGTGCATGTACCACATAATTGATAAGACAACGATGTGTAGGATCTCTTAAACCATTAGAGAAGATGACGTTACTACCAAACCTCCTAAGCACCATCTTTATGTCCTACATTGTTACACACACAAAACACACGTGAAATTTACATAAAACAATATAAATCAATATGCTAATTAAGCTAGACGATATGATGCTTACTTTACCACCATAATAAGTTGTAGCCCAATGTGCACGCTGTGTGGAGGAAGTTGTGTTTTGTTGTGTGTGATTTTTGACACATTATATAGTTGATAAAATATTTTGTAACTCATGAACGGGAAGGTAAAAAGACTAACACTGATTGGTTTGTTTAATTTATGCATTCATGGCACCAAACACTTCATCTCCACATTTCACTTTCAATTCGTGAGCCATTTATTATAACCACTTTACATTTATAACTGACAAATGCTTCATATACTTAACATATAAATGGCCATTATGTGAATATTCATCGTACACTTAACGAAAGTTGCTTGACATGCCTGGAAATTAATGTGATAACAAATATGATACAATCAATTCATCAAGCATTAATCATGACCACTTACATTTATAAGGCTTCTTAAGCTTTATATATATATAAGATAAGATATATATATATATATATATATTTGTAATTTCTTAATATATTATCTGAAATTTCAGCATAATATATCATATTTTCTTGATTTTTTTTCGAAAACTTTTGTATCATATTTCCCCAAATACATTTTTTCTTTAAAATTTCAGAAAATATGATATAATATTGGAAAACTATTTTTTAAAAAATATATTTCCGATAAATATAGAAAACCTCATTATGATAAATTATACCACAGTTAACATTACTAGTCTATTTGCATCTCTACCTAACTGTTAAAATAGGACTTAAAAATGAAATAATTAGTAGTAAAAAACTTGAAGAAGCAAAAACAAATAGAAGAATTGGATTCAACAAACGACAGACTCACACATAATTTGCACTATTCGATTTTTTAAAAAAAATACTATCCTCTTGTTATGTGGAATATATTATAAACTAAATATAATGGGGGGAAAAGAAGAGAGAATAGGTAGAGAAGTAAACTAAAGATACCTAAAATTGTAGAGAATTGTATTCAAGTGTATTCAATGTGAGGACTAAATACCTCTATTTATAGTGGTATAAAACTAGGGTTTTAGGATTTAGTAACTTGCCCAACACTCATATATATATACACACACACACAATACTCCCTCTTGAGTGGGCATCCCTAAAACTTTGTTGCCTCTTTAAAACCTTGCCAGAAAAACCCAATGGGACAAAACTTGATCGAAAGAAAAAGAGTACAACAGCTATATTAGAATTTTATCATTGTAGATCATCGAGTCGACGGATACCAATCTTGTGTACCAACTTTCTGAATATTGTTGGTCTTCATCTTTGAGATGTTCCTGCTGTAACACCCCCAAGATATTCGAGGTGTATTACAGCGACGTGGACCCCTACATGGGACCCACCAGGCTAATCACAAGAAAACACCACTCGACTAACCGTCTCGGTTAGCAAGGAAACAATTGTTAACAACAAGAACATAAAACAACACGTCCGGTACAACCGGCATAATAAACATCAACCGACAAATACAGTAACTCCAACGAAGACCAATCACAATCCGAAAGGAAAAGCCTAAGTACTCGCGAGTACAATCTATAAGTTTACAATTTGGAAAACATCCACCTCAAAAGGGACAGTAGGAAATAACGAGACTCAATTGCACATGTCAACAACCTTGGCCGACATCCTCGTACCATCCCAGCGCCCGTTAGTCTGGCTAAACATAACCTGAAATCCATAACAAGAATTTCCCCGACAACGGGTCCCCAAAGGGGTTAGCAATTACGCTAGTACAAGTAATCAAGGCAAACCAATCGCTTAAACATTTCATAGTACAATGCACCAAAATCATTTCAAAAACCAAAACAAGACATGTCTTTTCCAGAAACAACCAGTCAAACAATTTGCCTTGGGAACAGAGTAATATCATAGATCCCGCCCGAGGCCTCTAAGAACCCTCCCGAGCTGGCCACATTATAAAACAAAACACGCACGTGCATCGTCTTGGGAACAGAGTAATATCATAGATCCCGCCCGAGGCCTCTAAGGACCCTCCCGAGATGGCTAGCTAAACAAACTCATGAATCCAGGACTCAACCCTTTGGATTCCCTCCGTGATCCCGTCGGACCAACCCGAGGTGAGCAATTCACACACAAAATACATTACCATTCCACGTTAAGCATAAAGGTTTCCAAAAATACTTGCCTTGAATAATTGACGACGCAACGAACGGAAAGGAAAGTCACCGACGAAAGCTAGGAACCAACGAAACCGAACCTAACGATTCGAAGAATACAATCACAACCATTTCTAAACGAATACGGAATTGAAATACACCCGAAAACCCGCCTACGATTCATGTATATTCGTATAAAAACAACAACGAGGGCGGACCACAACCAAACCCTCTCGATTCCGTAAAAACCACGAAATATACCATGAATCCGTAGGGAAACTAAGAATACCAATAATATTAATCATATTCATCATGAATTAATCAACAAAACGGAACGAATCGGACAAAAACACGAAAACCCCCAATTTTACCAAAAGTAGGGTTCTAAAGATCTAACCTTGATTCGCTGGATCAAGGGATGATATAGGATGGATGATTGATGATATGAGCTCCAAGACTTCATGGATTTGTTGTTCAACAACATGGCTCCATGATAAGAATACGCCCAGCCGCGGAAGAGAAGAAGAAGAAGGCGAAGAATGGCGAAAAAACGATCAGGGCCTTATATAGCCGTCGTCGCCGGGTTACGTGACGTAATCGCCAAGGCTTACGACGTAACCGAGTCACGCCTAAATCGCCGCCCGTTACGTGCAGAATCGACAGGCCTTACGTGACGAATCGCCTTACGACGAATCGCCGATCACTACTGGCCAGAACTCGCCAAAGGCTAGTTCGAACGACGGCCCGAACGACCCAGAAACCCGAACCTGAATATGAATCGAAGATACTCGCAAAGATGAACTGGAGCACTACGAGAACACATGATTCCGACCACCCGAAGGCTCGAAATTCGACAACGGGAAGTAATTACCTCAAACTTTGAGAAATTACGAAAATAGCCCAAAACGTCCGAAATACACGATACATGATCGAAACACCAAGCCGAAGCTTGCAACATGAATAATAACATTAAATGAACTTACGAGAAAGTCGAAACAACAGTTTCGGACGAGATTCGCAAGAATCGAACTCAAGTGCGGAAAAACCGCTAAAAAGCACGGAACTCAACAAAACGACACCGAAACGAGCTCGGATGACAAAAAGTGCAGAATTAATCATTCTCAGGATGACGTAACGGTCATTATCGAGTCGTCAAAATGGACTTTCTCCAAAAAAAAAAAGAAATTACCGGAAATCGAAATTACGGGTATTACATTCTACCCTCCTTAAAAGAAGTTTCGTCCCGAAACTTAAAAAAGTAGGGAGAAGCAATATCCCCGCCAGGAAAACTCGACGAGATACACAAAAACCGAAAACTCACGCCCGACGGCGAAACGTTGCAAGAAATGCAAAGAGACATACGACGTGAAAACACGCTCCACGACGACCAACACAACGTCACCGATAGAGACACAATAAAACCAACAAGTGACAAGCGTCATCAAACAGATAATACAATCAAATCGATTATCCGAACATGCGCAAAACACAACAAACGAAAATCAACACGATTGACCAACCTAACGGTACATCAATCAACACGCGAGCCAATCGCTGAACAAATACGGAATTCCACCGCCCAAGGGTTGGAAGATCGAAAACGAGACTAATTTCCCGAACATAAGGAAATTAGGAAGGAGTCTTGAATGTTCAACAATCACGAAACGAGATCAACAAGCCCAATCAAACGATCGAACCACAACGATCGAGATAACAAAAATCGAACACTCATGTTCGAATCACGAAGAACAATAAAATTCAAACAACAATTCCAAGGTTCACATCTCGACTCGAGACAATATATGATTCGGTGAAAACAACAGGATGTGCATTCATATAAGATCTACAGGAACGGGAATAGCAATAGAAAAGTCACAACGACAAACGAGTTATTCCGAAACAATACCACACTCGTTCGATCAACAAAAGCAAGGGGTAGGGAAAGTTCAGAAAATGTTAACGAGCATAAACGAGTCGATAGAGTCAAAAATACAGAAGTCCAAAATCCGATCCACTTTGAATAAAAGAACTAGTAGAACCAAAAGATGTTACTTCCGAACAAGGTTCACAAGAATCGAACCGAATTCGGAAAAGTCACAGCAATAACCAGATCGACCCACAACAAGATCACAGCTCGTTCGGACGATGAAACCGAAATACAGAATAAGTTCATAAAGTATCAACGACCATGAGCGAATCGATAGACTGGAGAAAGAGAAAATACAGAAGTCAAAATAGTACGGGTATTACCTCCGACCTCGTCCACGAAATTCACAAAAACGGGAGCAAGGTAATGAGACACTAAACAACCGACAGATAACGGAATCATCTCCGATGCACACGGTCATACCAAACCAAGCTCTAACAGCTCGCACATGCTCGACAATGCAGAAATCACTACGAGGCGACAATATCCAATACCAACACCACACCCCTCACAGAGGCTACCACGACAACTGTGTGGCGAACAACTCAACGCTCACACCACCAATTCAACCACAACTCGGGGGTTAACACCCTAACGAGAGTACGAACATCACACATATATTCCCGGACCGCAAATAGAAATGATAGGTTTTGAAAACGAAAACCACCTTTTGAAAATAATTTGCAAGCACCAGTTGATCTTGAGTATCATATATCAAAAAGTAGTACAAACATCGTCATCGAGACTTTTTAAAAAAAATCATCTTGCGTTTGATAAAAAAAAATGAAGACACCTTTCTTTAAATTAAAACTTTTCGGCAATATTCGACCTTCGGGTCTAAGTAAATGCGTTTCTAAATCATTAGAAATATCTCAAAATATTTTGATCCTCAAAGTAGAATAATTTTGCAACATAGCGTGGCTCTAGTAGGCATCTTGAGAACATTGTGAGAAAATAATTCATTTTAAAAGTACGTCTCGAGGTTTATTTTCTAAGATACTCAAGGTTTTTCAGAAGTGCAATAGGCCAAAATGCCCAGAATTCACACGTGTCAACATTCACTTAAACACATCATAGCACACTCATTAAATCGTTCAAAATCACGATAGTGATATACAATCCCTAGGATATGTTTAACAACATCGTTAAAACAACAATCGGTTTATCAAAACTGGATGGAAAACGATATCAAGAACAAAACTCCAAAAAGTCAACTCTAGGGATTCAAGAAAAATACCTAGATTCGGCGAATAACAATGGATTAGATGATGTTAAAAATCATCTAGGATACTCCAAAACACCTTTGGATGGAAGAAAAATCAGCCCAGATGCGAACCCTAGTCGTTACGCCCCAAAACTGCCGGCCCGTTACGTACGTAACCGGCCTTACGTACGTAACTGCCGATCACTACCGGCCGTAACTCGGCCAGCGCCGGCCTGGGCCCGAACGACGGCCCGAACGACCCAGAAACCCGAACCTGAATACGAATCGAACATACGGTTACGAAGTACTCGCAAAGACGAACTGGAGCACTAAGAGAACACATGATTCCGACCACCCGAAGGCTCGAAATTCGACAACGAAAAGTAATTACCTCAAACTTTGAGAAATTACGAAAATGGCCCAAAACGTCCGAAATACACGATACATGATCGAAACACCGAGCCGAAGCTTGCAACATGAATAATAACATTAAATGAACTTACGAGAAAGTCGAAACAACAGTTTCGGACGAGATTCGCAAGAATCGAACTCAAGTGCGGAAAAACCGCTAAAAAGCACGGAACTCGACAAAACAACACCGAAACGAGCTCGGATGACAAAAAATGCAGAATTAATCATTCTCGGAATGACGTAACGGTCATGAGCGAGTCGTCAAAATGGACTTTCTCCTAAAAAAAGAAATTACCGGAAATCGAAATTACGGGTATACACCTGCCTCGTTAAAAACCTCTCCGGAACAACCCTGTGGGAAAAAAATCGATAGAGGAAAAGAGCGCACGATATACACTTATAAATATATGTTGCATTAGTTGCCTCGTAAAAAATTTTCACTAAGAAAAATCCATCGTTAAAAAACTTAGTAAGAAAAAGAGTACAACCATTTT
Organism: Orobanche coerulescens; assembly: GCA_033398695.1. Taxonomy (NCBI): domain Eukaryota; kingdom Viridiplantae; phylum Streptophyta; class Magnoliopsida; order Lamiales; family Orobanchaceae; genus Orobanche; species Orobanche coerulescens. The sequence continues at coordinate 170,553,546 of CM065809.1, forward strand.
TACTCCCCATGAAGGTAACTATCTCCAAATCATTTAATACAATAAATTTATATTCTATGTATAGATCAGGAGGAGAAATAGTCAATAAATATGCAAATTTAACACTAACACAATTTTGTGTCATAGTTCTTCGGGAACTCGTTTATGCAACACAATTTATACTACAATATATGGTATATCACATATCACAATACCAGTTTTGGATCTTAGATAATGGGTGAGACAATCAATATTCCACCACTAATGTCAATCTCAATTTATTGGAATAGACTAATTATTATCCTTTAAGATAACATATGATATGCTCAATATCATTTCAATATCTTCATCCATGAGAACATTAATTCTTGCTAGCAAATTAACTTTGAATGTAATAGAGTCATGATAGAGCGTAATGCTCTTAAACACTCAAATAAGGAACTCCAGGTCCTTAAATTTAATCGTTATCTTTTTATGTTTAGTCTATATTCACATTATGTGAAGAGACAATTATTGGGTCTAAATGGATGTAGTTTATTCAAAACAAATCCATCTAGAACCTATTCTCAAATAGGTTGACTGGTGTAAAAATAATACGCTCCATCAGGGTGATACTCAATATTTCAAGTCTAGATTTACTTAAGTTTACTTAAGCATTTCATTTTAAACTCTGTATTTATGCACGAGCTGACTTTTTCGCCAATATAAATAAAAGTCATTCAAATACTCATTTTAATGACGTACATATATCATTATCACATATCCTTACTTAAGGATATATTCACATTTGTTGTCAATCTCTTAGCCGAACGGATTCCCATTCCTTTATTCACATATATCATTATCACATATCCTTTATCACATAGCCGAACGGATTCCCATTCCGGGGGACAACAGGGATCAGCAAATAATAATGCAGATCCTAACGTGCCGGGAGTGCTTTAGCAGGTGGTTGCTCAGATAAACCAGTTTGCTCAAGTTGTGGATCGCATGCAGACGGCGATGGGACAGCAGCATAACGTGGATAATCGGGGAGATAAATGGCTTACTGAGGTGATCAAATTGCATCCTCCCAAATTTGACGGTTCTGCTAAGACGCTTTCTTGGGATCACTGGCTGAAGGAGTTAGAGAAGATTTTTATGGGATTAAGCGTCCCAACGAGAAAGGTTTCGTCGCCCGGATCTTCTCGACGGGGAAGCTGATCGGTGGGAGGCCATTCGACCTGAGGAGCATAATGTCGACTGTACGGAGTTCAAACTAATGATGAAAGCGCAGTATTGTCCTCGCCCAGTTAGAGAGGCCCGAGTCCGGGAGTTTTTCTCACCACAAAACTCAGAGGCATCAGTGACAGACGTGATTAAGACCTTTAATCACCAGCTGACTTATGTGCGCCACTTGGTCAGGACTGAGGCGGAGAGGATTTTCCATTTTAACATGCGAATGAAGCCGGAAATTCAGAAATATATGTCCGGATTTGAATGTACCACTTTGCGACAGTATCAGGACAAGGCGCTGGCCTATGATATGAAAGAGGCGGCAGTAGAGAAATCAACTAAGCAAAGAAGGTAAAGTGGCTGGCAACTTCACGGAGAATAAGAGTAGTGGGCCTCGCAGGGGCCATCCTTTTCATTCATCCAGAGGCCTCCGCATCCTTCTCGAGGAGGAAAGAAGTTCCGGCAGCACCAACCGTTTGAGACGCAGGAAGAAATGTTATAACTGTGGCAAAGCGGGACATGTTCGACGTGACTATTTCGCGCCTGCGTGACTGTTTTGAGTTTGGACAGAAAGGGCATCGCCCAACATTGTGTCTGAATGCGACTCGATATTTTGACACTCTCACTCGCACTCTGGCCGAAGGACACTAGTGTAAACCAGACGCAAAGCAGCGATTTCAGCACGAGAATGTCGGGAAAAGAGAAGCATCTAGCGCTGGGTCCGTCCCTCCACGTATTTACGAAATGAAGAAGTCAGACGATCAGAACACAGCTGTTGCATCAGGTACGATTCAGATCCTTTTGCAACCAGTTAGTGTCTTATTCGATTCAGGGGCTACGCATTCTTTTATATCTTTGAACTGTGTTAATCGTTTTAAAATCTCGTGCTTGTATGATTGTGAACCTTATGTTGTGGGTTTACCGAGCGGAGAGAAAATTGTGGGAACCCTAGAAGCTAGAGATTTTCCAGTTTCTATAGGAGAGAGAGATTAGCCATCGAACCTTATTGTAGTTGGCATCTACGGTGACGATTTAATTCTCGGAGACGATTGGCTCAACCGTTATGGAGCTATTCTGAATTACCGAAAGAGAGTCATTTCTATCATTGCTGATGACGGATCTGAACACTTATTCTGAGGATGGAGACCGGGAAGTTCGGGAAAATTGATCAAAGAAATGAAAGCCGTGAAATTACTGAAGCAGGGATGTCATGGACTTTGGTGCTATGCCATGAGGAAAGAGGAAGGAGTAGAGCTCTCATCTATTCCAGTTTTGAATGAATTCTCCGATGTATTTCCTGACGAACTACCTGGGTTACCTCCGCAGAGAGAGGTGGAATTCACTATCGAATTAGAGCCTCGAGCCGCTCCTATTTCCAGATCACCATACCGCATGGCGCCAACCGAGATGTATGAGTTAAAGAAGCAACTAGAGGAATTATTACAGAAGGGTTATATTCAACCTAGCGTTTCTCCTTGGGGAGCGCCCGTTCTCTTTGTCCGGAAGAAAGACGGATCCCTCCGACTGTATATTGATTACAGGGAGCTCAACAAAGTGACAATCAAGAATAAGTATCCTATACCTCGGATCGATGACTTGTTTGATCAACTGCAAGGGGCAAGGGTATTCTCGAAGATTGACTTGCAATCAGGATACCATCAGTTGAGAATTAAGGAATCGGATATACCAAAGTCTGCTTTCAGGTCCCGGTATGGGCATTATGAATTTGTAGTGATGCCATTTGGACTTACAAATGCTCCTGCGGTATTCATGCAATTGATGAATCGGGTATTCTTAGAATACTTGGATAAATTTATGGTCGTCTTCATTGATGACATCCTGATATATTCGAAGGACACAGACGAGCATGCCGAACATTTGCGTGTGGTTTTGAGCACCTTGAGGAAGGAACAGTTGTATGCAAAGCTTTCCAAATGCGAGTTCTAGCTTGGGGAAGTAACTTTCCTTGGGCATGTGATATCAGCTGACGGAGTTCAGGTGGACCCGAAGAAAGTCGAAGCAATCTTGGAATGGGAAGCTCCTAATAACGTGAAGGGAGTCCGGAGTTTCTTAGGACTTGCTGGATATTATCGCCGTTTTGTAGAGGGATTTTCCAAAATTGCTCGTCCGCTCACTCAGCTATTACAGAAAACTCAAAAGTTCATGTAGGACGAGAGATGCCAGGCTGGTTTTGACGAACTTAAGAGGAGACTGACAACAACACCTATATTAGCGTTACCAGAGGAAACTGATGGATTCATGGTATACAACGACGCTTCAAATCAGGGTTTGGGATGTGTGTTGATGTAAAAGGATAAGGTGATTGCTTATGCTTCTCGGCAGTTGAAACCGTACGAGGTTAATTACCCGACTCATGATCTGGAACTAGCAGCTGTAGTCTTTGCATTGAAAATTTGGAGACATTATTTGTACGGCACTCATTATCAGATCTTTACAGATCATAAGAGCCTCAAGTACATTTTCAGCCAGAAAGAATTAAACATGAGGCATAGAAGGTGGCTGGAATTGATCAAGGATTACGACTTGGAGATTCTCTACCATCCGGGTAGAGCAAACGTAGTAGCCGATGCTCTGAGCCGTAAACCTATTTCTCTTCGAGTATTGGAAGCACTTACATCCCAAACCAGCATTCAACGGGAACTGATCCGTGAATAGATTGAAGTATGGGCACCAGGAATCCAAGGGCAACTATATGTGATGGAACTGACTTCATTACTAGTCGAGGAGATCAAATCTAAGCAGTTAAACGATTCTCTGATCCTTCGGTTATGTGACGAAGTAAAGAAAGGAAAGGCCCCAGGATTCGTGATACAAGATGATGGAGTTCTGAGATTTCAGAGTCGATTTTGCATTCCCGATGATGATGATTTGAGATGGACAATTCTGAAGGAAGCTCATAGCGCACCTTATTCTATTCACCCGGGCAGCAGTAAGATGTATAAGGATCTAAAACAAAACTTCTGGTGGGGGAATATGAAGAAGGACGTAGCAGAGTACGTTTCGAAGTGTTTGACTTGTCAGCAGGTTAAGATTGAACATCAGCGACCTGCCAGAATGTTAAAGCCGCTTCCGATCCCTGAGTGGAAGTGGGAGGATATCTCGAAGGATTTCATCACCAGTATGCCAAGGACCAAAACGGGAATGATCATGATTTGGGTTATAGTTGATCGACTAACCAAGTCGGCTCATTTCCTAGGAATTAAAGATACTTGGGGACCCGAGAGATTGGCGCGAGTATTCATTGCAGAGGTAGTCAGATTGCATGGGATACCGAAGACCATTATTTTAGATCGAGATGGTCGCTTCGTGTCGCACTTCTGGAAGGCAGTTCACAGGGCTTTGGGGACTGAGCTCAACTTTAGCACGGCTTATCATCCCCAAACGGACGGTCAGTCCGAAAGGACTATACAAACAGTAGAAGACATGCTTAGAGCTTGTGCCTTAGATTGGTCGACTGATTGGTAAGTTCATTTGCCGTTGATTGAATTCACCTACAATAATAGTTGGCATGCTTCTATTAAGATGGCACCATTTGAAGCTTTGTACGGGAGAAGATGTCGGTCACCCCTGTGCTGGGATGATTCTTCGGATTTGATCGGGACGGAACCGGAATTGATAGATCAGACTCAAGAGAAGATAGCTTTGATTCGAGAGAGACTGCTCGCCCGAGTCGGCGAAGTCTTATGCAGACGTACGTCGTCGCCCTCTAGAGTTCGACGTTGGGGACCATGTACTATTGAAGGTGTCTCCTACACGAGGGATTTTCCGTTTTGGGAGGAAAGGTAAGCTAAGTCCGAGATATATCGGGCCATTTGAGGTCCTCGAGAGAGTTGGGGATTTAGCATACAGGTTGGCCTTACCGCCATCGCTGAGTCACGTTCACAATGTGTTTCACGTATCCCAATTGCGGAAGTATACCGGACCCCAGTCACGTCATTGATTTCGACGAGATCGAGATAGCTAATGACGGCACCTTCGAAGAGAGACCAATCAAGATACTTGAGAGTCGGATCAAATAATTGAGGAATAAACCAATACACTTGGTTAAAGTACAATGGTCACGACATGGAGCTGAAGAGGCCACTTGGGAAACAGAGGACAGTATGAAGGCTAGATATCCAGAGTTGTTTTTATCTTAAGTTTCGGGACGAAACTTCTTTTTAGGGAGGAAGGATGTAATACCCGAGATTTCTGATATGTATTTGGAACTTGTGATATTGTAATTGTTGCACTTTGATCTGAGTATTATTCTCTGTATTTCATAGTCCGGTGTTGTTGAGTGTATGATTTCATGAATGTGATTTAAAAATTGTGATTCTGTGCATGTAGCGCACGCTATCGTGTAAGTGTAGCGTACGCTAACTTGGATCCATAGCGCACGCTACGAAGGAACCTTAGCGCACGCTATACGTGGTCAATATGATTGAGACGTGTTGGTAGGTGAGATCAGGTCGGGGATCTTGGTCGGATTGTGTCGGGATGAACCTGGACGGCTTTCGGGAAAAAGCCAAGTCAACGCATTAGCGCACGCTACTCGCATGATGGTAGCGCACGCTAAAGGCTGAGTACAGTGAAATCAGTAAGTTTCAAATAGCCGTTAGCGCACGCTATGAATATGGACTAGCGCGCGCTAATAACCATTTTCTATAAATAGGACAACATTCCTTTTCGTATTTTCAGTCTTTTCACTTTCCTCATCCAAATCCTTATACTTAGAGAATTACTCTCTTCATCCTAAACACTTAATATCAGCATCCTAGCTCGTGTTGAAGATTGTAGATCATTGGGGATTGGTGTTCAAGCCTTCGGCGTTGGATTACTTCGAATTCCTCATTATTCTTCACTGCTTTGAGGTAGGTGATTCTTCACCAATACTAAGTACTAGTATGAAGGACGTTTTGATCATGATTATCTAGTCAGTTAAATTCGTTAGTAGTCGAATATCATGTGTTAGAAGGATATTTTTGACGTTTCGGCACTTATTCATCGTATAATCCATTGAACCTTTTTAGTATATGGACTCCTAAGCATATTCATGTATCTTCAAAACCGATTATGACCAGTATATGGAGATTACCTAGTTCTTATGTTTTACGTGAGGAATCATATGTTTTGGGACTTGGAATGAATTGAACTTAGAATATTTTCTTGAAGATCAAGATGAATTATGGTGTAGTAATGATGATACGTATCCTAGTGTCTCATAGTCATTTAATCCATAAAGATCTTTCATAAACCGTATGAGCATGATATGCACGGAGTTGGCATGTATTAACACTGAGGATTTCATGAGTTTTCATCACCCTTAGCTCAAGTTTTTACCCAGTAGTGACTGCCATGCACGATTAGCGCACGCTAAGATGTATATATTAACGTGCGCTATCGGGAATGAGTAACGTACGCTATGTTGGGTACGTAACGTACATTATGTCATCAGGCAGGGCAGTTGGCTGTTCAGAGAGGACTGTCAGTACACAGCTAGCGCACGCTAAACTTGGTCATTTGTATACGTTAACGGGCTGGCTTAGCGCACGTTACGTATAATACGTAGCGCGCGCTAAGTAGTTCAGGCAGAATTCATTTTTAGAGCTTGCGGCCGTAAACCGGATTGTTAGACGTTCGTACGACTTGAGAGGAATTCTTTATTATTTCTTAGGTCCGAGCCTTGCATAGGGGACGATCGAGGGGCGGTGGCATACGGACGCGTGTCATTTGTTGGAGTATTTCATTCTTGCCATTTTCGAGGCAAGTATCATATGTTGAGTTTGATTTATATTGGAACTTTGATCATGCTTATGGTTTTGCTCATGTGGTCGAATATGAGATGTATTTCTTTAATTTCTCGTGGTATTTGTTGTTAATTGTTCGTATTGATGAACATATTGAAATGCATATATGTATGCATAATTGATTAGTTTATGGTATAAATGATCCGAGGGGATCATGAGGATCTATGCTGAGGGCGCTGGATCGAATGTCCACCATGCGTTGATCCGACGGGATCATCATGGGGATCTATGGTGAGGGTGCTGGATCGCTGGACGGGTTTTCCACCATGCGTTGGTCCGACGGGATCATCATGGGGATCTATACCAAGGGCGCTGGATCGCTGGATTACCCTGTATTGTGTTGATGGAATCGTGAGGATTCACATCGTTGGATTTCGATGACGGAAGTCCGTTTACATGTTTTATGATGTACTGATGATTTATGTATTATGATACTTGTACTAGCATTGCTTTGCTAACCCCTTCGGGGGTGGACATTGTTTTGATGTTCAGGTAGCCGAGGAGCGGAGAAGCAACCACAGTACCGACAGGATGATGAAACGGCTCAGTGATGTGGTTCATGTTTATTGTTATTGTGATTTGTCTTCTTAGTTCATTTAGTACTCGAGTACGTATGTTTTAATAATGTCATTTTCGATATGGTTGTATAAGTTAACTCATTGGATCAGTTGAACCAAATCTGTATTTCGAACTTCAGTTGTACGATTGGATTATATTTACATTTCTTTTAATTTAGCCTTGTAAATCCTCCTTAAAGGGTTTACGGCGCTGTAATTATTCCGAATATCTCGGGGTGTTACATAACGTACGTTAATCGTGCATGTCAGTTTCTCACTGGGCAGATGACTGTCTCGATTAGTGACGGAGTATTACGAAATCCTTAGTGAGTAACTTAATATACACAAATATATATCATACTCGTGAATGATCTACGGATTAATATCTTCAATTTGAAGGATACGTATATCGTCGTAATACTATTCTCAATCTTGATTGTAATACTCATGCAAGATTCGGCTGGTCTATGGTTGATGTATTTGATCTAATATCGTCATTAAATCCAGGCTTATACTGAAGGTGAACTACTTATTCCATCTAAGTAAGATTACAACTATGATGATTCTTTCCAAAATCTATTTGGTAAAAGTGGAAATCGACACTAAGTTTACGATCAATATGATGATAACATTTGATACGGTTTATAATTCACTATTCTCATCTTTGTCACAACAAGGTTCAACTACGGTGTTCTAAACCATAATAATTCGATCATCACAGTTTAAACATGATACTAGGTCGCATACATCGACAGAGTGATCTACTAGTGTGATCATATCGTCTATAACAACATAACTTCAAGGTTGGAAGTAGTATAACATACCTTAAGAGGAATAAAATACTGAGACTATAATTAAAATCCGACTCCGATTGCTTCAACGCCGACTCGTGATGATTTCCACTCCGAAGTCCAATATAAGTAGTCTTCAATGATCAAGTAGTATCTTACAATCTCAATGATTCAATAACAAGTGGTCTAAAGGTGTTAAAAGGGGCTGGAAATCTTCTGGGGACGAAATATGGTGAAGCTTAGAGGCAAAAGAACGAGATGAAATAAAATGGGGTGCTGCTCCTTTTAGAACTTCCTGAGTGTTACGTACATTAGGACTACTTCATAACGTACGTTACCGTCCAAAATAGTTCACTGTCTTGTTTCTGAACTTCATTACGTACGCTACACTTATCATGTTACGTACGTAACCCATATAATTTGCGTACGCTACATAATGTCCATAACGTACGTTAAAGTCCGTTGACTTAAAAAGTGTCCAGGTTCATACCGTGCGAATCTGGTGGGTATCTTGGTCGAGCCCACCACCATTTACCCCAAGTGCTAGCCAGCCTATCCAATAATTGACTGCATTACGTACGCTACGCTTCATTCGTAGCGTACGTTATCATTAACATGTAACGTACGTTAAACTTCATTCTTAACGTACGTTATCGCGTACATGCATAGAGGAAATTTACATGTTTCCACACTCATGTACAAAGATACAAATACGATAATTATCATACTTCAATTATCAATATTATCATTCCAAAATAATACAGGGTTCAATATACAGATGAAATACTTCCATAAAAATCCGGATATTACAATTCAAAATATGAATCGCTCTTTCTGGAGCATGTAATATCCATCAAGAATATCAAATTGTGCTACATCAGGAGCAACATTATTTTCACATTTATAAAACACTTAATATATACTTCATAAACATTAAGTGTGCTACTCGTGAGCAATGATAAACAATGATCTTTAATATTCATCAAGAATATCAATTGCTCATTCGAGAGCAACTATGTGAAATATTCTTAAGATTATTTGAGAGTTTCAACTTGAAACTACATTTATCATATCAAGATTATAATAATATAGTTCTCGTGAGAACTATCAGATAGTGAACTCAGTTTTCACCTTTATCTATTGTTTGTGCCATTTTGCACAAAAGATCATGGATGAATATCAATATATTTTTCATAGACTTAACTTGCTCTTAAGAGCATGTTATATTCCTAAGAAATATCAATCCTTCTACTTCGAAGCAACGATATGTAATCTTTATGATTATCATAAATCGTAACCATATATCAACCGTGCTATAAATAAAATCCCAAAAAAGAGGAACTGAAAAATGGGAATTTAATAAAATCTTACGTGGGTACTCGGTTCTATATTTCCTTTGATCCTTGAACGGGATACTAAATATTGCTTCAATCCATAGCATGCATATTATGATGGGAAACATATTTTCCTATATGCACGTAAAACATAAACATGGTTAGATTCATATGTGTACAAATCAATGGACAAATGAATCATTAATCCATACTTAATATTAAAAGAGAGTCGCAAACAAATTTAAAGGACACGTGTCATCACCAGATTATTTCTCTTTTTAAAAATCTTAAAAAAAAATAGATATTTAGTTTGAAAGGGAAGTTAGAGGGTTATTCCATATATAATATCTACCGATTAAAATTTTCTTCTCATTTTATTCCTTTTATTTTTAACTTAATAGTTTAAATAATTATAACTTTTTCGTATCATTTTTAATAAAAAATATATCAAATTAATTCTTACTTCGTACTCTTTAATTTGACATTCATATAGTATATATATAAAGTAATTTAAATATAATAATGATATATTAGATGATTAAAATATTACCATATAAAAATATAAGAATATTAAAAAAAATATTTTTATTTTATTTTCATACTTTTGTACTTCAATAGTTATTTGATTTTTCAAAATTATTTTGTTCTGATTATAAAATAATAAAATAATTATAATGATGCCAAATCATATAAAAAAATTATATAGTAAGAATATGGGTTGGATACTTTTAATGAAAGTTGATAATAATAAATATAATTTAATTTATTTTTTATAAAATTAGGTATAAGACTCATATTGTCCTACATGGAAAATAAATGCCTATGCTTAATTAAATTATGGTTTTCCTATCATGTGCCCTTAGATTTATAAATTAAAGCAAATCAAATAATAGTTTATGTGTATGTGTATATTGGCCCATGTATATTTTTTAATAATTTTACAATATTATTAAAATTCAATCACATATTACTAATATAATAAAATATTTAACATTTTACGCCGTGCATCGCACGGGAGGACATCTAGTTAGAAAAAGATGGAGAGTTGAGAAATACCCGGAAAAGGGGCTAATGGGCTCGATAATTGGTCGAAAAAAGCTCGGGCGCGGCGGTGCAGCAGCTCGGTGTTGGATGAGGTCGCATCTTCAAATTTCCTCATAAAAATATACTTCTGTTCGACGACATATTCAGTAATCAATATTATACAAAATTCGATCTCCACCTTTGAATATATAGATATTTACGTTGGGAAGTTGCTATCAAAATTTAAGGCTGATCCAACGATTAATGAAGCGGAAAATACAATTTTTGTGTGGCCTCACAATGAAGAAAATGTGCTCGCGTTTTTTTTTTTTTTTTTTACAAATTTCGGAAATCAGATGAAAAAAATTCTAGCGTTAGAGCATCGTGCTGATACCGTATTATAAACTAAATAGACTGGGAAGAAAGAAGAGAGAATAGGTAGAGAAGTAAACTCAAGATACGCAGAATTGTATAGAATTGTATTCAAGTATATTCAATATGAGACTAAAGACTTCTGTTTATAGTGGAACAAATCTAGGATTTTAGGATTTAGTAACTTGCCCAACACTCATATAATATATATCTATATCTTCTAGATATATTTACAACAGAATATAATTTTTTGCATTATTTTAATTTAGCAGTGTGAATTAACTTAGGAGTTGAGTTATTCTAACCCCGTCCGATCATCTGGTCCGTTTGTAGAATCATATACTATTAAATCATAACTTTTATAAATTGGTGTAATCTTTTTCTAGTCAGAGTTATCTTAATTAATTTCTTTAATTATTTGTTCAATCTTAAAAAAATTCATATATGCTTGCTTTTTTGTTGAATATATATTTGTGTAATATGATGATTTTTTTTACGTGCATCCTAAATATAAAGTTAGCTCATACGCTTAGTTAATCAAATGTTTTAAACTAATTTAGAAAGAAAAGTTGAATTTAGAAATATTTGTAGGGGATCGTGGACAGAAGAAATCATTTTCAAACTTTCATCCCTTAATGTAATGTGATCTAATAGAAACTATATTTCGTACATGGGGAGTATTAAAGAAATTTAATAATTTGCATTATATTCTATTAGATCACTCGTTTATGGATTTAAAAAATGAACATGATGAGATCACTTTTATGCATTTTGGAACAAGTTTGGAGGAAAAAAATCACATTTATGTATTTAAAAACTGATGAAAAAATATGGAAAAAAAAATTGTGGGATGGTCGTAGGGACTTGCCAAAGGCTTAGCTACTTTTTTCATAGTTCATTCGGTGCACTTGTAATATTCAACTTCTGGATTCGTCTTTCTATTCTTTGCTAAAATCATCTCAACTATTTTTAACTCTACCATTTAAGTTTATCTCGTTGGTCACGCGACGGAAAGAGAAGAAAGATTAGGATATGTTTATCCTAAGGTTCAATTCTGATATTCAGAATTCTGCGTATTGAGAATGTGTGAATAATGAGATTTTTTAAATAGCAAGAATATTTATCTATTGCAGGATTGAGATTCTTATTTTTTTACTGTAGATGTCAGTGCATGCTTAAAAATAAATGATGTTGAATTATTATATAATATGTCTTATTTAGTTAAAGATAAAAAGAAAAGAGATAGCAATACTGTCATTTCATTATAACATTTAGTTGTAATATTTAAAGATAAAAAGAGGGTATGGAGATGATATTGTAAGTATTTAGTTGTACTATTTAAAGATAAAAAAGAGAGAGAATAATGTATATATATAATATTTAGTTGTATTATTTAAAGATAAAAGCGAAGAAAGAGATGATATGGCACAAAGTAGGTATAAGATGGGTAAGATATGTTTGGTTGTAGGCCTTGGACTTTTCTGCTCGAAGGGGAAACAATAAGGATTTGAAATAGAACCGCACAATTTCTAATTAGTTCGATTTTACAATTTTTTTGGTCCGAACAACGTCTAGACCTAATAAGCCAAAACTTTGTTCATTGGTTCTATGATACATAGACCAAATATTATTACGCTGGGTCTCGACTCGGTTCCCACTAATAATGTGGAATATGTTTGATTACTTAGCAACTATTAATATTTTTTGGAACTTCCCGAACAATTTGAAAATTATTGTTGCCAGTTCTACAATCAACATTAACTTTTGTTACAAAACTCCTCTACCATCAACATTAGCTTCTGTTACAAACTTCTGCAGATTCACGTAACTTCTGCGTTCTAAAACTTAAAAGTACCCAATATATAACATCGACATGCCTGGATTCAAATAATTACATACATACTCCTACAATACGAGTATAACTATTAACTCCAATGGGCCACAATAACTGAATTCAAAGAAAATAATGTGTCATTACATTCATTAAAAAACATACTCCATCTGTTCTCTTATTATTGCAACGTGTTGCTATTACACTATTCACATACTTCCTTTTGACCATCTTTTGTGATTTATACTTTCACAATATGATCATGTGAGAACTGATTAGATTCATCTCAAGATATACTTTCAAAATATCAACTTTTGAAATTTTTTAAAAATAAAGAATTAAAAATATTAATAGCCAAAATTGTATATCGACAAATGTGAAAGTCCATATGTTGCATCTATAAGAGAACAGAAGTAGAGTAGCTACATCAACTTGATGCAATTTGAAATAGAGGTCTTAATTTTCAACACAATTGCATGACAGTCTTAATTGCCAATTCAACAAATAGAAGAAAGTAAAGCATCCAATTAAGAGCATTGATAACGTGCCATGGCTTGGTGCCATGACACAAAAGTTATTGCCCCGTCGGCAAAAACCAAAACTTCAAACTCAAAGCCTCAAAGTGCTCTTTTTCACTTTATTATTTAATTTAGGTGACTCTTTAGATACCAACTTGAATTCCCTTTTTCTATATTTTAGATTTCTGAAGTCTCTTTCTCTCTCTCTCTCTCTCTAAGTTGTTGTGCAAATATAATAAAGTATAGTAAATAGTAAAACACTCCAAGTAGTAAAATGCAACTGTATGGAGCAAAAAAAAGTAAAATGCAATTGAAATTTTCATAAAATTCTATTTTTCCAGCGGTTGGAAGGAATGAGAGCTCCATTATACTATCAGATCTCAGAAAATTTTTTGATTGACTTAGTGACTTATATATATAATAATAATAATATTAATTAGAACTGTATTTAATAATAATATTTACTACTTTAGTTTATTAAAGTTGATTTGAGCCAAGTATTAGTGAACGATGTGGCTATTAAGGAGAGGTGGAATAGGTATTTTTTTGAACTTTTCAATGAGGCTAGGGATAGTAACTCGGTGGTGCAAGGAGTTAGTCTATCTTCTGCCCGTTCGTTTAGTGCCTATGAAAGCATCAGCAAGGAGGAAGTAAAGGTGCCCTAATGAAAATGGGTAGAGCTAAAGCTGTAGGCTCGGATCAGATCCCTATTGAGGTGTGGCTTTGTCTGGGGGAAGTCGGAGTTCAGTGGCTAGCAGAGCTGTTCAACATCCTCCTCAGAGGTTCTAAGGTGCCGACGGAGTGGAGGCATAGTATTGTCGTGCCGTTTTTCAAGAACAAAGGCGATGCTCAGAGTTGTAGTAACTATAGGGGTATTAAACTCCTCAGTCATACTATGAAACTTTGGGAAAGAGTGGTGGAATGCAGGGTTAGAAGTGAAGTTGAGATCTCAGAGAACCAATTTGGCTTCATGCCGGGGAGGTCCACAACTGAGGCCATTCATCTCGTCAGATGCCTTATGGAGAAGTTTAGAGAGCGGTGTAAGGACCTCCATATGGTGTTCATAGATCTAGAGAAAGCTTATGATAGCATTCCGCACGATGTTATTTGGAGGAGCCTAGTAGAGAGGAGGGTGTCGTTGCCGTTTGTTAGGGCGATCCTAGACATGTATTTCCAAGCTAGGACGTGCGTTAGGACCCCAGCTGGTGACACCCAGTATTTTCTGGTTGAGATAGGGCTACACCAGGGGTCGGCGCTAAGCCATCTTCTCTTCGCTCTGATCCTTGACGTCATTTCGCGAGGGATACAAGATGGCGTCCCGTGGTGCATGCTTTTTGCTGACGACATTGTGTTAGTGGCGGAGTCGAGAGGGAGGTGAACTCGAAGTTGGAGCTATGGAGGTCTAAGTTAGAATCCCAGGGCTTGCGTGTGATCCGGTCTAAGACAGAGTATCTCTGGTGTAACTTTAGTGGTGAGGCCGACGAGGAAGATGTAGAGGTAATGATTGCGGATCAGATCGTTCCCCCGTACGGATAAGTTCAAGTATTTGGGTTCGATCATTCAGAAGGAAGGTGAGTGTAATGATGATGTCACTCATCGCATCAAGGCGGGGTGGCTAAGGTGGAGAGCAGCGACAGGGGTCCTGTGCGACAAGAAAGTCTCTCAAAAGTTGAAGGGTAAATTCTATAGAGCGGCAATCCGATCTGCAATGTTGTATGGCTCTGAATGTTGGACGATGAAGAAGTCGCTTGAAAGCAAGTTGGAAGCGGCTGAAATGAGAATGTTACGCTGGTCGTGTGGTCGCACAATGTTAGATAGAATCTCGAACGGGGTCTTCAGGAACGCGCTAGAAGTGGCGCCCATTTCAGCGAAAGTTAGGGAAGGGAGATTGAGATGGTTTGGCCACGTCCGTAGGAGGGAGGCATCCGCTCCGGTGAGGAGGGTCGAGAGTTTAGTAGTTGTCGGGGAGAGGAGGAGAGGCAGACCGAGGAGGACGTGGGAGGAGCAACTGAGATTAGATTTGAAGGCCTTAAACCTTTCCGAGACCATGACTGTTGATAGGTGCGCTTGGAGACGCCAGATCAGAGTTGCGGATTCTTTAGTTGGGAGTGGTGCTGTAGTTGAGAGCCTCAGGGTTGGGTTGTCTCGGTTAGCTTTGACCTATAGCATTGCATTTTTACATTTATTGTATATTTTATCCTATTGCCTTTTACGTGTGGTGTATTTTTGACAGGGAGCTGTGCGCGGAGTAAACCTCTCTTCTGTTTGAGCAGCGTTCATCGAGAGTGAAGTAGCCAAATCCCTCTTAGGTAAGTCCCATGTGGATTAAGCCATGGGCTCAGGTATGGTATTGAGTTTTTTCGTATCATATGCTTCCCTTTGTATTTACACTCAATATGTTGTTGTGCACTAAGCTGAGGGTCTTCACGGAAACAGCCTCCCTACCGTAATAAGTAGGGGCATGGTCTGCGTACATCTTACCCTCCCCATACCCTGCTCTGAGCGGGATATACTGGGTATGTTTGGTTTGGTTTATTTACTACTTTAGATTCTGTTTCATTCACAGTTCTGGCGATTTGTGCGGTTCATTTTTATAAAGTTTTAACAGGTATCGCCACCGAACAGCTTAAGAAATAAAAAAATTGAAGATCAAATTGAACACAATTTGCGAATACGGAATCAAACCAAATCGATAGTTCCCATGCAGTTCTGATCGGTTTGGCAATATCCTTCATCATGTAATATCCGGTATTTTTCTTTCCCTTGTATTTTCATTTTTGGTATATTTCTCGGTCATAGTGACCCTCATGTATCTTTCAGTATGTCCTTCCTGTCGACTGTTGAATTGTATTATCGTTATTGTTCGTTGTTTCAACTTTCTTCATATGAGTTCGACTTTGTTAGATCACCATTAATTTTTGGTGACTCCAAAAATTATGAATCTTTGCAATATTATAGAACATCGCGTTAGCTTTCCAATGGTTCAAACGGTGAGTCAATCGGTCGGACGAGAGAGTTATGGTCGTTTGATTTTGGCGAGCACTTCCAGGAGCCTTTCGGCCGATAGGGGGGGTCGATAGACTCTACTGCCGGCATTCTGTATGGATATCGGTTGGGCCTATCGGCCGATAGGCTGGCCGATAGGTAAATTTCTTCACCTTCGAACTTCCAGGAGCCTTTCGGCCGATAAGGGGGGTCGATAGACTCTACTGCCGGCATTCCGTATGGGTATCGGTTGGGCCTATCGGCCGATAGGCCGGCCGATAGGTTCTGCTGTGTTACACTATAAATGTGTTGTTCGGAACGAACAACTCATTTCCTTCCCCAGTTTTCCTAAGCGCCGCGAGAGAGAGGATATAGAGGGGGAGAGTTCTTCATCCGGGGGTCGATTTTCATCATTTCTTTTCGGTTGTGAGGCTCGGATAATCAATCTAACGCGTGTTCTACGGATCTTAATACTTGAATCACTCAAGGTAATATCTCTTGAAACCCTACCTTTTTGGATAATTGGGGATTTTGGGGTTTTGTCCGATTCTTTCCGTTTCGTTGATGGATTCATGATGAATATGATTATTCTTGTTAGTATCTTTAGTTTCCTACGGATTCATGGATATTTTGTGGATTTTTACGGAATCGAGAGGGTTTGGTTGTGGTCCGCCCTCGTTGTTATTTTTGGTATGAATATACATGAATCGTAGGCGGGTTTCCGGGTGTATTCCATTTCCGTAATCGTCTAGAGTTGGTTGTGATTGTGTTGTTCGAATCGTTAGGTTCATTTCCGCCGGTTCCTTGCGGTCGTGTTCAACTCTTCCGTTCCGTTCGTGTCATCGTCTAATTAATCGAGGCAAGTATCCTTATGAACTTACAATCTTGGCATAGTAGTTTTGTATGAGAAATTGTATGTGTGTGTATGCTCACTACGGGTTAGACTCGACGGGGTCTCGGTAGGGGTCCACGGAGGTGTGGATCGACGAGCTTTGCTTTTAACCACTACGGGTTAGATCCGACGGGGTCTCGGTAGGGGTCCACGGAGGTGTGGATCGACGGTTAATTGTGGTGAACTTTACAAATGTGATTTGATATTGGCATTTCCGGAAATGAGTGCTTTCAAAACGGTTTTCTTTATTGCATGCATTACTATATGTGTAAGATGTAAGTTGTTCATCTGGTTACTTGTACTAGTGTAATTGCTAACCCCTCTGGGGACCCGTTTTGGGGAAATTCGTTTTATGAATTTCAGTCGAGTTCATCGGGACGAGCGGCTACTGGACCAAGATACGGATGATGGCCATGCGTGATGATTGTGCATTAGAGATTTCTTAATGTCTCTTTGTCTTTTCATCTTTTATGGCTTTTGAACTAATAGCTGTACTCGAGTACTTAAGAGTTCTTGTTCGTCCAGATTGTATTGTTGTGTTTATGTTGTGTTGGATGATGATGTTATATTGACCGGTTGAACCGGGTGGATTGTTCTGTTTTGCGTCTTTATGACGTGGTGTTATTTTATTGTTTCTGTGAGTCATTGTGTGTGATCTTTGTTCGGGTGGGTCCCATATAGGGATTCACGGCGCTGTAATATACCTCGGATATCCTGGGGGTGTTACAGAAAATGGTATCAGAGCACTAGGTTTATGGATACCTAGGCTTGTTGGTTTATTGGGTCTTGTGGTGTTTTGTTTTGCACATCATCGTCACGCTGCCATGATTCCGGTACTACCAGTGTCCGTAAGTTTTCCTTCCTCTGTTCATTATTTCCTTGTATCGTACCTTTGATTCTCGACTTGTAATTGTCCTTCTCTCGTACTTACCCTCGTATGGCTTTTGCTACTTGTTTAACTCCAGCATGGATGCTGGAAGAGGTTGTGGTCGCGGTCGTGGTCGTGGACGCGGCCGGGGACGTGGGGCAGCCGGTGGGGCGGCCACGTCACAGTCTTCGGGAGCCGGCGATCGGGCGGCCGTCATAGCCATGCTTCTTCTCAGGAGCGTGCCGATCTTGGTATCGCGGCCGTAATGCAACAAATGGTAAACCAAATGGCGGCGATAGCTCAGGCGGTTCAGAACCCGGATCAAGCCCATGCTAATCGGGGCGGAGCGGACCGTTGGCTCCAAGATGTCATCAAGATGCATCCTCCTCAGTTTTCGGGAGCTTCAGACCCGATTGGCTGGGAAGGGTGGATCAAGGAGATGTCTAAGGTCTTCGTTGCCACTAATTGTCCCGAGGACCGTAAAGTCCCTATTGCTCAATATTTCCTCACTGGGGACGCTACGGACTGGTGGGAGGCCGTTGGGCCCAAAGACCATGCTGCTACGTGGGCTGAGTTTCAAGAGTCGATGGAGACTGAATATTGCCCGTGGCCAGTCAGATAGGCTCGGGTACATGCTTTTTATGATGCTCAACCACGGGATATCCCCGTAGCTCAAGCCATTGCTGATTTTAACAAAGAGTTGGGTTATGTGAAGACCCAAGTTGTCGAGGAGAGTGACAAGATTTTCCATTTCTCCAGACGCATGAAGTTGCCGATCCGGGACTATATGTCGGGGCTCGTATGCACTACATTGAAGGATTATCAGAGTAGGGCCCTTGCTTATGATATGTCGGCGAGTGAGGCGGCCCGCGAGTAAGAAGCGAAGTCCGCCGGGAACTTTTCGCCACAAGAGTGGGGGTCGCAGAGATCCCAATCGCTAACTTCCGCCGGCGGTGGTCCGGCCTGCTCACTGGGGTCCTCGTAGAACTACCAAAGGCTCCTTTTCGTGATGTGAAGTGTTTCAATTGTGGTCGACGGGCCACATCATCGTACTTGTTTGAGCCCTTTGTCGACGTGTAATCGCAGTGTGGCCGGCCACAAAGCCGCTTCAGTCCGAGAGGGAGAAAATTCTTGGCGCCCGGCTTCCATTCCAGCGCCTAGGGAACCAAGTGTGAATCGGGGATCGTTGCTCCTCGGTCTCCGCCGAGTGCTAGTCGGGGAGAGGTCGGGGTCAGCCCTCTAAGGGGGAGCTTCCGGTGTTAGCTCCGCCCACCCGCGTGTCTATGAGATGCGGAGAGCCGATGATCCAGCGGCTACCGTGGCGGACAGTACCGTTTATATTCTTTCTCATCCCGTCGGTGTGCTTTTCGATTCCGGTGCTACGCATTCGTTCATATCTCCGGATTGTGTGCGCTTGAGTCTCGACCGTTTGACGCCTTGTGAACCCTTCATCGTTAAGCTTCCTAGCGGCGATAGGATCGTTGGTGATCAGGAGGTTCGAGACTGCTCTGTACTTATTTGTGAGAGGACTTGGCCCTCTAATCTTATCGTTGTGAGTATCGAGGATGAGGATTTGATTGTTGGTGATGATTGGCTCGAGCGGCATGGTGCGATCATGAACTACCGCACGAGGATCATCACTATGTTAGCCGAGGACGGCACCGAGCACTCTTTCGCGGGGCGAAAGAGGGGAAACCAGAAATTCGTTATTAATGCCTTGAAGGCGATGAGTCTCCTGCGAAAGGGGTGTACTGGTTATTGGTGCTATGCCTTAAAGGCGGAGGATGGTGGAGTCGAGCTTTCGTCGATTCCAGTCGTTAATGAGTTTCCTGATGTATTTCCTGACGAATTACCGGGATTGCCACCGGACCGTGAGGTTGAGTTTGCTATAGAGTTAGAGCCGGGCGCGGCTCCTATTTCGAAGGCGCCGTATCGCATGGCACCTTCAGAGATGTCCGAGTTGAAGAAGCAGTTGAGTGAGCTTCTTGAGTCGGGTATGTTCGACCGAGCGCCTCGCCTTGGGGCGCACCGGTCTGTTTGTGCGGAAGAAGGATGGTTCGCTACGTTTGTGTATCGACTATCGCGAACTAAACAAGGTGACCATCAAGAACAAGTATCCTTTGCCGAGGATTGACGACTTGTTCGACCATTGCAGGGAGCTGCGGTATTCTCGAAGATTGATTTGAGATCGGGGTACTATCACCTCCGGTGAGGGAGTCCGACGTGCCGAAAACAGCTTTTCGGACGAGATACGGACATTATGAGTTTGTAGTTATGCCTTTCGGGTTAACTAACGCGCCGGCGGTGTTCATGCAGTTGATGAACAAAGTCTTTATCGAGTATTTGGATAAGTGTGTCGTCGTCTTCATTGACGATATTCTTATTTATTCGAGGAACGAGGAAGAGCATGCCCATCATTTGCGGATAGTGTTAGACATTTTGAGGGCCGAGCAACTCTATGCGAAGTTCTCGAAATGTGAGTTCTGGCTGAAAGAAGTGATGTTTTTGGGCCACGTGATTTCAGCTGAGGGAGTTCGAGTAGATCCGCAGAAAATTGAGGCAGTGTTGGATTGGGCATCGCCCACAAATGTGAAGGAGGTCCGTAGTTTCTTGGGTTTGGCTGGCTACTACCGTAGGTTCGTCGAGGGTTTCTCAAAACTAGCTCGACCACTTACACGCTTGCTCCGTAAATCCGAGAAGTTCGTCTGACCGATGAGAGGCGATCGAGTTTTGAGGAGTCAAGAAGCGTTTGACTTCAGCCCCGGTTTTGGCATTGCCATGTGGCAACGAGGGTTTCGCCGCTTTTAGCGATGCTTCGGGTCGTGGTCTTGGGTGCGTATTGATGCAAAGACGGCAAGACCATTGCCTATGCGTCGAGACAGCTTGAGGCCGTATGAGCTTAACTACCCTACTCACGATTTGGAGTTAGCGGCGGTGGTCTTTGCACTCAAGATTTGGCGTCACTATCTTTTCGGCTCGCATGCCGATTTTTACCGATCATAAAAGTCTCAAGTACATATTTACTCACGAGAGTTGAATATGAGGCGAGGAGGTGGTTAGAGTTGATTAAGGATTATGACCTCGAAATCCTTTATCATCCGGTAAGGCGAATGTCGTGGCCGACGCCTTGAGTCGAAACCGATTGCGTTGCGAACGCTTGAGGTCCTTACGCCTCGATCCGAGCTTCGGCGGGCTTTGATCGGGTTAGATGTTGAGTTTTTGCCGCTGGATCTGTCGGGCAACTTTGTGCCTTAGAAATTTCGTCGTCTTTGATCGATGAAATTAAACTGAAGCAATTAGAGGATCCGATGATTACTCAAATCCGAGAGAACGTTCTTAAAGGAAAGTCTCCTGGGTTTGTGATTCACGAGGATGGCGTTTTGAGATTCCAGAGTCGGCTTTGTGTGCCGAACGACTCAGAGTTGAGGCAGAGTATTTTACGGGAGGCCCATGCTACACCTTATTCCGTTCATCCTGGTACGAGTAAGATGTACAAGGACCTGAGGAGGAACTTCTGGTGGAATGATATGAAGGAGGAAGTCGCACAGTTTGTGGCGAGATGTTTGACTTGCCAGCAGGTCAAAATCGAGCATCAGCGACCGGCTGGGTTATTGCAGTCACTTCCCGTTCCGGAATGGAAATGGGAAGATATATCGATGGATTTCGTTACGAGTTTGCCGAGATCGAGGTCGGGCATGAATATGGTATGGGTGATTGTTGATCGCCTGACCAAGTCGGCACATTTTCTGGGCATCAAGGACACGTGGGGCCCGGAGAAGTTAGCTCGTGTGTTTATTGCGCAGATCGTGAGACTTCACGGTACTCCGAAGTCTATTGTTTCGGATCGTGACGGCCGTTTTGTATCGCACTTCTGGCAAGCGGTGCATAAGGCGTTAGGTACCCGGTTGTGTTTGAGTACCTCTTTTCATCCCCAGACAGATGGACAATCGGAACGCACTATCCAGACATTCGAGGACATGTTGCGTGCTTGTGCCCTCGATTGGAGTAGCGACTGGGAGGAGCATTTGCCATTGATCGAATTCACGTACAACAATAGTTGGCACGCGTCGATTCGGATGGCACCGTATGAGGCACTTTATGGGCGACGATGTCGATCGCCGATTTGTTGGAATGAGGCGTCTGATTTGGTCGGGACCGAGCCGGATGTCGTTTTAGAGACGAGGCGGAAGATAGAGTTAATTCGAGAACGGATGTTGATCGCCTGAGTCGGCGTGTCGTATGCCACGTCCGTCGTCGACCTTTGGAATTTGAGGTGGGAGACCACGTTTTGCTAAAGGTGTCGCCGACGAAAGGAGTTTTTCGTTTCGGGAAGAAAGGGAAGTTGAGTCCGAGATTTATCGGCCCCTTCGAGATCCTCGAGCGAGTAGGTGGGTTGGCATACCGTTTGGCGTTACCTCCGGCCTTGAGTCATGTTCATAGTGTTTTCCATGTTTCCCGATTGAGGAGATATGTCCTGATCCTAGCCACATCATCGATTATGGTGAGATTGATGTCGCCAAAGATGTTACTTTCAAGAGCGCCTTTGAAGATTTTGGAACATCGTGAGAAACAATTGAGGCATAAGACCATACCTTTGGTCAAGGTGCAATGGTCGAGACACGGTGTCGAGGAGGCAACTTGGGAAACCGAGGATAGCATGCGTGCTAGGTACCCCGAGTTGTTTGTTTCTTAATTTTCGGAACGAAACTTATTTTTAGAGGGGTAGAATGTAATATCCGGTATTTTTCTTTCCCTTGTATTTTCATTTTGGTATATTTCTCGGTCATAGTGACCCTCATGTATCTTTCAAGATGTCCTTCACATCATTTGTTGAATTGTATTCTCGTTATTGTTCGTTGTTTCAACTTTCTTCATATGAGTTCGACTTTGTTAGATCACCATTAATTTTTGGTGACTCCAAAAATTATGAATCTTTGCAATATTATAGAACATCGCGTTGGCTTTCCAATGGTTCAAACGGTGAGTCAATCGGAGTCCGGACGAGAGAGTTATGGTCGTTTCAGTTTTTGGCCGAGCACTTCCAGGAGCCTTTCGGCCGATAGGGGGGTCGATAGACTCTACTGCCGGCATTCTGTATGGATATCAGTTGGGCCTATCGGCGATAGGCTGGCCGATAGGTAAATTTCTTCACCTTCGAACTTCCAGGAGCCTTTCGGCCGATAAGGGGGGTCGATAGACTCTACTGCCGGCATTCCGTATGGGTATCGGTTGGGCCTATCGGCCGATAGGCCGGCCGATAGGTTCTGCTGTGTTACACTATAAATGTGTTGTTCGGAACGAACAGCTCATTTCCTTCCCCAGTTTTCCTAAGCGCCGCGAGAGAGAGGATATAGAGGGGGAGAGTTCTTCATCCGGGGGTCGATTTTCATCATTTCTTTTCGGTTGTGAGGCTCGGATAATCAATCTAACGCGTGTTCTACAGATCTTAATACTTGAATCACTCAAGGTAATATCTCTTGAAACCCTACCTTTTTGGATAATTGGGGATTTTGGGGTTTTGTCCGATTCTTTCCGTTTCGTTGATGGATTCATGATGAATATGATTATTCTTGTTAGTATCTTTAGTTTCCTACGGATTCATGGATATTTTGTGGATTTTTACGGAATCGAGAGGGTTTGGTTGTGGTCCGCCCTCGTTGTTATTTTTGGTATGAATATACATGAATCGTAGGCGGGTTTCCGTGTATTCCATTTCCGTAATCGTCTAGAGTTGGTTGTGATTGTGTTGTTCGAATCGTTAGGTTCATTTCCGCCGGTTCCTTGCGGTCGTGTTCAACTCTTCCGTTCCGTTCGTGTCATCGTCTAATTAATCGAGGCAAGTATCCTTATGAACTTACAATCTTGGCATAGTAGTTTTGTATGAGAAATTGTATGTGTGTGTATGCTCACTACGGGTTAGACTCGACGGGGTCTCGGTAGGGGTCCACGGAGGTGTAGATCGACGAGCTTTGCTTTTAACCACTACGGGTTAGATCCGACGGGGTCTCGGTAGGGGTCCACGGAGGTGTGGATCGACGGTTAATTGTGGTGAACTTTACAAATGTGATTTGATATTGGCATTTCCGGAAATGAGTGCTTTCAAAACGGTTTTCTTTATTGCATGCATTACTATATGTGTAAGATGTAAGTTGTTCATCTGGTTACTTGTACTAGCGTAATTTCTAACCCCTCTGGGGACCCGTTTTGGGGAAATTCGTTTTATGAATTTCAGGTCAGGTTCATCGGGACGAGCGGGCGCTGGACCAGTACACGGATGATGGCCATGCGTGATGATTGTGCATTAGAGATTTCTTAATGTCTCTTTGTCTTTTCATCTTTTATGGCTTTTGAACTAATAGCTGTACTCGAGTACTTAAGAGTTCTTGTTCGTCCAGATTGTATTGTTGTGTTTATGTTGTGTTGGATGATGATGTTATATTGACCGGTTGAACCGGGTGGATTGTTCTGTTTTGCGTCTTTATGACGTGGTGTTATTTTATCGTTTCTGTGAGTCGTTGTGTGTGATGCTGTTCAGCCTGGTGGGTCCCATACAGGGATTCACGGCGCTGTAATATACCTCGGATATCCTGGGGGTGTTACACATCATTCATCATTCATCTTATAATTTTCCATTTTCTTGTAAACTTTTCTTTTTGTGAAGAACACACTTGTGTTCTTGAGTGATCTTTGTAAGTGTGGTATAACATATGTTGTTCAGAGAGTTTATTGTTTCTATCTCCTTTATCTACTAAGGGAGTTAGGATCAATTCTTTCTCTTGATTCAACTAATAATGACCATACAAGCTTGTAATATGTGTAATAAACCCTTCATGGGCTAAGTAATCTTTAGTTGGGATTATAAACAAGGTTAGTCATGTTATTTATGTTTGTATAAAGATCTATTGTGAATTACTTATTATTGTGTGTGATTTCCATTGTTTTAACAATCTTTATTTATTTGGCCAATAAATGACGATATTTATGGTCTTCATATGTTTCGAAAGAAAATATGTTTGATTAGATCAAATGATCGTCACTCTATGTTGTTCTAGGGGATAGAAATATACCCCTAGTCCTTAGATGATTCTTTGAGTTATTTTCATAAATCCTAATGCTATGTATTGAAGCCAATCAACATAGAAATACAGTGGATTGATTCAATATGTAAGGGGCGTTTTATAGTTTGAAAGAGAAATCGTCTTTTTAAGGAAAATCGAATCTACACAACATAATAAGTAAATTCATTTTATGATCTCCTATACATCTTTTATAACTAAAGACGAACTAAGTTTGTAATCCCAACTATTTCATTTTATCGTTAATTAATCTATTATTATTACTATCTTTTTATTTCTTTATAATATTAGAACTATTATTGCATTTTCTTTGCAAATATTAAACCAAACTTTTTAATTGTGTGTTTTACTTATCTTAGTATCTATAAAAATAGACCAATAGTGTATAATTCAAATTATAACCAAACTTCCTTGTGGGATCGATAAACCGCTCAAAAAGTCCACTTTACTACTTGATACGATATCGTGCACTTGCGATAGTTACACTAAAAGCGTGTCAAGTTTTTGGCACCATTGCCGGGGAAGTATAAGTTATATTTGAAATCTTACATTGTAAACTATTTTTATAGGTACAAATTTCTCGACGTTGTAACTTAGTACTCAATTGTGTTTGTCCGGTCAAGTGGCGGATAACGGTACTCCGTGACTATTAAAGTCGGATTTTTCAGTTTCCCACAACAACTGATATTTGTAGATATTTTCTTCAACTATTTTCATTGTCATTTTATTTTTATTTATTTTTTTCCATGGAAGAAACATTGTATAAAATCGAAAAAAAAATTCTCTTTCTAAGCAAAAATGCAATTTTAAAAAATTTACAAGACAAGGCTTGAAAGGATGAGGTTGCTTATGAATAAAAGCATACCTTTGGACATAAGATTCATTATCAAAGCCAAAGTAAGAATAGAAGGTGAATTCACAGAAACACCGACTAGATTTTTACCAGGGCTTGGAAAAAGTTCATATGCCAAGAAACGACGAGCAAAGATGCTAGCCGTTTGCTATAAATGTGCTAGATGGAACTGTAATGTAAAATGTCGATCTTTAGGAATTCCATCTACAAACAGAGAAGATAAAATTCAGTTCATTAATGATGGTCTGAATAAGGAGAATTTAGATAATATCGAAATTTCTCTTGACACGCATCCTAGTGGACTTGTATATTACGGAATTCAATGTTTGTGGAATAAATTCAAACCAGAATATGAACAACGTCTTGGGAATCTGACGTTAAGAGACCTTATTTGCCAATTTGTAAGAAAATTGGATGGGAAGCTTCTCCCCGACTCATAGAAGGCGTTTAGGCCGTTTCTGAACGTAAAATCAGAGGAAGATGTGAGCCACAATCACAACTACTGTACATACGCGTAAGTATCTTTTATTTTTGTCGTGTGGTGAGATTTTCTGAATAAAAAAATGTGATACGCGATAAATGCTTTCATTATTCTATAGAGTAGTTGAAGCACAACCAAACGCAATCACAAACTTGTTAAACAATTTTTACCTTCTTTTTCTTCTATAAATAAACTTTCTTCTGGTTTCTTTCATTCATCCCTCAAACTTGCACTTTTCTCTGTTTCTCTCTAAAAAAATTTTTCTTTTCAAAAATGGAGTCATCATCTTCAACAAAAATTTAACACGATGCATTTTTGGTGGAGCTAGTTCGAAAAGAGGCATGCTTTATCAAGGCACCACAACTTGGGACGTACCTTAGGAGAAAAATGCATTCATGTAGTTTACGGAGGAGGAAGTCTAGTATTAATGGGACGAGCTGCTGCTTCTGCCTATATGGAAGGAGTAAGAGTGTTGGGAATAATCCCAAAACCTCCGGGCCGAAAGTAAAATCACCGGTCAACTATTGGAGATGAGTTTAGATCTGTGAATATGCAAGATCGCATAACTCACATGATAAATAATTCTGGCGCCTTTATCACCCTTCCCGGTGGTTTTGGCACCCTTGAGGAACTTTTTCATGTGGTTACCAGAGCCCAGCTAAATGTTCATCAAAAACCAATAGGTGTGCTTAATGTCAATGTTTTCTTTGATGGTTTACTGTCTTTCATCGACTACTCTGCTGAAAAGGGTTTTATTTCCGAGCGTGCTAAACCAATCATAGTCGTTGCAACAACACCAGATGAACTAATCAAAAAACTCAATGAATTTGTTCCTCAACCAGATCCAGCTCTAGCTAAAATTGTCTGGGTAGAAGATTTTACTGTAAGAAAACGAAAAGTGGATTCATTCCTCTCTCTTTTATAACCCATGTCGGACCTCTTGTATTTTTACTTTCTGTCGTGTGTAATAATCGTGCTAAATGGTGGCAGCTTAAGGAGTTTCTTCTTGATCTCTTGACGCGCATCTATTCGCGATTTATGTATTGTTATTTTATTGCTGTAATTTTTATTGTGTGTTTTTTATAAAAGCATTGATGGCAGTGTAAGGCGACTCTTCGGACTTTCTTGATGCGCATCTTAAAAATTGTGTTATACTTACGAGTATATTTTATTTTCTTTTATTGTGTGCCTCGTATATTTATTCTCTTGCAGATTCTAAAAGGCGTTAGCTCAAACATCAACTTTCGTAACAGGGAGTATTCTGCTTTTCTGCATTGCTTTTTATTTTATTTTATTTTTAAAAACTGAGGACAGTTTTATTTTCAAGTTTGGGGGTGGTTTGTTTTAGTATTTTGGTGTGTTGTAATTTTGGTGTGTTTTGATTGATTTGGTTATTTGCCTTAATTTTTATTATATATATATATATTTATAGTATTTTGATTTTTGAGATTTCTAGATCTGGCCAAAACACCAATAAATTAGCTATATACAAGCTTCTAAATCGTTTTAACCGGTAATAAAAAAAATTTGTATATTCCAAAATTTTTGAGCTTTAATCTCTCTTTCCAAGCCTTGTAATTATCATATAAAATCGAGTCATTCGTTACCTTGAGAAAAGAAGAATCAATTGGTTGATGAAAAATAAAACTGAAATTTACTTAATTTGTGGAGTTTTTGATTTTTCATGCTTAACTAAAATATGATTTTCTGCAAAAATTATATTCCCTAAAAAAAAAAAAGGAGTCATTGGTGAAAAGAGCTACACGTTAGCAAATAACGGTGTGAAAGCTATCACCTAAAAAAATAAATGACGAAAAGGAGAAGTGTTGAGCAGTAACAGCTGCCTAATTTTGGAAGTCTTAAATTTTGCGAAAAATAAAGGACTAACCATTGTTGGTGCGTAGCTGCCGTCTCAGAAAAATTGGTGAAAATAGCTACACGTTAGCAAATAACAGTGTGAAAGCTATCACCTTTTACAAAAAAAAAAAAGAAAAATAATGAGATAGAAATTGTGTTAGTGAAAAGAGCTACACGTTAGCAAATAACGGTGTGAAAGCTATCACTAAAAGGGATGTAGTTTATGAGCAGATTTGAATTAATTAGCAACTGAATTTCAATACACTCAATTTTGTGAAAATCACAATATTTGATGACGCCAATAAAATTCTTCTTCATATTGAGTCGAAAAATAAACGAGTGATCGAGAGCAACCATTAAAGGGAGTCGTGTGTATCACGAGTGGGAAAGAAATAATCAACCTATTGGGGGGAAACCTTACATTTTGGAATTACAAAATAAAAACTGTGTTTTAACTTCAAAACATTAGTAGATTTATTTTGAATCTTGATTCATTTCTATCTACTGTATAAAGCTGGTTGTTGTTTATTAATGGCATTTTGATCTCTTTTTCTCTTTTTATATTTTAATTTACGTGTGTATTAATTTTCTTATTTTTGTTTTATTTTATTTTTTATTTTTTATTTTTGGAGTGTGAATAATAAAAAGTCTTGCTCGGGACTAGCAAGAATTCAAGTTTGGGAGTGTGATAAGTGTCAATTTTGTACACTTATCCATGGTTTGTATCGATAAAATTCACCCATAATTGAGCTAGTCTACTCGTTTTTTGCTTTTAATTTATTAGTTTTAATAATTTTATTTTTATCGGATGATGATCGGATTAAATAACTGAATTACTCAAGAAACAACATGTTTAATAAATATTCTCTTTATTGAATTTTGATATATTCATGTTGTAGGGCTTTCCGAGACGAATTCGGCAGTCTTTCCGGATTCAAAATCAGAGTTATGTATCAAAAGTTATCATCCGAAGAAGATTTGGGGCAAAACGCAAAGTCTGAGAAATTCTGGGCTGAAAACATAACTATCAAGCAAATTTACGAAGCCACGTTACGGCCGTAACATTCAGGAGTTACGGCCGTAAGTCACCCTAGTTACGGCCGTAACTCTTGACAGATTGCTATGATTTGTCTAATTTTTTATACTTTTGGTGTATTATTGAGGGGATGGCTGGCATTGATCCGATTTAATGTAATAATACTGGAGTTTTGGAGCTATTAGATGACTTTAGGTGTATAAATAGACCCCTTAGATCCTTCATCATTCATCATTCATCTTATAATTTTCCATTTTCTTGTAAACTTTTCTTTTTGTGAAGAACACACTTGTGTTCTTGAGTGATCTTTGTAAGTGTGGTATAATATATGTTGTTCAGAGAGTTTATTGTTTCTATCTCCTTTATCTACTAATGGAGTTAGGATCAATTCTTTCTCTTGATTTAACTAATAATGACCACACAAGCTTGTAATATGTGTAATAAACCCTTCATGGGCTAAGTAATCTTTAGTTGGGGTTATAAACAAGGTTAGTCATGTTATTTATGTTTGTATAAAGATCTATTGTGAATTACTTATTATTGTGTGTGATTTTCATTGTTGTAACAATCTTTATTTATTTGGCCAATAAATTGTAATACCCGAGATTTCTGATATGTATTTTGGAACTTGTAATATTGTAATTGTTGCACGTTAATCTGAGTATTATTTTCCGTATTGCATAGTCCGGTGTTGTTGAGCGTATGATTTATTGAATGTGATTTAAGTTTGGGATTCTGCACATGTAACGCACGCTATCGTCTATATGTAGCATACGCTAACATGGATCCATAGCGCACGCTACGAAGGAACATTAGCGCACGCTATACATGGTCAATTTGATTGAGACGTGTGGTAGGTGAGATCATGCACGGGGATTTTGGTCGGATTGTGTCGAGATGAACCTGGACGGCTTTCGGGAAAAGCCAAGTCAACGCCTTAGCGCACGCTACTGCCATGAGAATAGCGCACGCTAAATGCTGAGTACAGTGAAGTCAGTAAGCCGTTAGCGCACGCTACGAGCAGGGACTAGCGCGCGCTAATAACCATTTCCTATAAAGAGGACAACATCCTTTTCGTATTTTCAGTCCTTTCTTTTCCCACATCCGAATCCTTATACTTAGAGTATTACTCTCTACATCCTAAACACTTCATATCAGCATCCTAGCTCGTGTTGAAGATTTTAGATCATTGAGGATTTGTGTTCAAGCCTTCGACGTTGGATTGCTTCAATTTCCTCCTTGTTCTTCACTACTTTGAGGTAGGTGATTCTTCACCAATATTAGTAGTGTTCTAAAGGACGTTTGATCATGTTTATCTAGTCAGTTAGATTCGTTTATAATCGAACATCACGTGTTAGAAGGATACTTTTGACGTTTCTGCACTTATTCTTCGTATAATCCTTTGAACCTTTTTAGTATTTGGACTCTTAAGCATTTTATGTATCTTCAAAACCGATCATGACCAGTATATGAAGATTTCCTAGTTCGTATGTTTTACGTTAAGAATCATACGTTTTGGGACATATAATGGATTGAACTTAGGATATTCCTTGAAGATCAAAGATGAATCATGATGTTGTGATGATTATACGTAACCTTATATCTCGTAGTCGTTTAATCCGTATAGAACTTTCACAAACCTTATGAGCATGATATGCACGGGGATGACATGTATTATCACCATAGAATTCATGAGTTCATCACCATTAGATCTAGTTTTCTGCCAGTAGTAATCTGCCATGCACGGTTAGCGCACGCTAACATACGTAAGTTAACGTGCGTTATCGGGGATAAGTTAACGCACACTACGTTTAGTACGTAACATACGTTATGATATCAGCCAAGTCAATCGGCTGATCAGAGAGAACTGTCAGTCCATGGCTAGCGTACGCTAGGCTTAGACGATAGCGTACGCTAACAGGCAGGCTTAGCGCACGTTACGTAGAGTACGTAGCGTACGCTAAGTGGTTCAGGCAGATTGTATATTTTGAACTTTTGGTCGTAGACCGAATTGCTAGGCAATCGTTCGACTTGAAATGATTTGTATATCATTTCTTTTGTTAAAGTTCGAGCTTGCTACGTTGATCGAAGGAGGCGGCCTTCGAGTGTGTTGAGATCATTGAAGTGTTTCGTTCTTGCCATCTTCGAGGCAAGTATCATAAATATGTTAATATTGGTATTTTGAGCATGTGTGTGATTATTCATGTTGTTGAACATGAGATTTATTTCGTTGAATTGTCATGATATTCGTTATCTAGTGTTGTATGTTCATGTTGATGGACATGGCGATTTGGCATATATGTATGCATGAGTTATGTTGTGTTTGTTGTGCGATCTATGCTGAGGGCGCTGGATCGGATGTCCACCTTGTGTTGGTCCGACGGGATCATCTTGGGATCTAGGCTGAGGGCGCTGGATCATTGGACGGGTTATTTCCACCTCGTGTTGGTCCGACGGGATCATCTTGGGATCTATCTTTGAGGCGCTGGATCATTGGAATACCCATGCTGTGTTAATGGAATCTTGTGGATTCGCATTATCAGATTCCGGTAGCGGAAGTCCGTGTGGTGTATCTTGTTATGTATTGTTGATGCATATTTTATTTGTTTAAATGATACTTGTACTAGCATCGTTTTGCTAACCCCTTCGGGGGTGGACATTTGTTTTGATGTTCAGGTAGCCGAGGAGTAGGGAAAGCGACCCGCGATCAAGCGTGACGACGAAGGGGTTCAGTGATGTTTGTTTGTTGTTGGTGATTTGTTTTCTTGGTTTGATTGCAGTACTTAAGTACGCGTGTCTTATTAATATCATTTCGATATGGTTGTATTAATTACTCGTTGAACCAGTTGAATGGTTTTGTAAACTTGAATTTCTGCAGTATTGATGTCTTATATTTACATTTCTTTTAAATTAGCCTTGTAAATCCTTACTTAAAGGGTTTACGGCGCTGTAATTATTCCGAATATCTCGGGGTGTTACAGAATATGGTATTAGAGCTAAGATTTATGGATATCTTGGCAGTCGGGTTTTAAGTTGGGTCTGTTTACGTTATTGATTTACGAGTCATTCGTAACATCACTGTTCAGCCAAGTCGTCATGTGGACCGTGGTTGTAAGTCTCCTAATCTCTTATACTACCGTTTTACTTAATTACTGTTTTGTGAGTATTGACGGGCTTTATTTCGAAAACTTTGTCCTGGATATTGAGGAATTGTGTTTACAGTATGTTGAGAGGAGGACGTGGACGCGGACGCGATCGTGGACGCGGACGGGGTAACATGAGACAGAGGATTCAACTACCCTGCATTATCATCTAGTCGAACCGATTCCCATTCTCGAGGCGGCAAGGATCGCCGAATGATGACGCAAATCCTAACATGCCGGAGTGCTTCAACAGTGGTGGCGCGAGATAACCTGGATTCGCCCGAGTAGTCGACCGCATGCAGACGGCGATGGGACAGCGGCACCACGAGGATAACAAGGAGACAGATGGCTTGCTGAGGTGGTCAAATTGCACCCGCCAAAATTTGACGGATCTGCTGAGGCACTTACTTGGGATCACTGGCTTAAGGAGTTAGAGAAGATATTCGTGGGTCTTAACTGTCCCGAGGACCGGAAGGTTCCCATTGCCCAGTATTTTCTGACTGGGGAGGCCTTTGATTGGTGGGAAGCTATTCGACCCGAGAATCATAATGCGGATTGGACAGAATTCAAACTAATGATGGAATCACAGTATTGTCCTCGTCCAGTTAGAGAGGCAAAGATCCGAGAGTTTTTCTCACCACAGAGTTCGGAAGCATCTGTGACAGATGTAATCAAAACTTTTAATCATCAGCTGACTTGTGTGCGACACTTGGTCAGAACGGAGGCAGAAAAGATTTTTCATTTCGATATGCGGAAGAAGCCGGAGATTCAGCAGTACATGTCCGGGTTCGAGTGTACTACGTTGCGACAGTATCAAGACAAAGCGCTGGCCTACGACATGAAAGAGGCGGCGGTGGAGAAATCAGTGGAGGCAAAGAAGCAGAAAGTGACCGGCAGCTTCTCAGAAAACAAGAGCGGTGGGCCCCGCAAGGGCCAGTCTTCCTTTTTTTCAGCTAGGAAACCTCCACATCCTTCTAGAGGTGGGAAGAAGTTCCGGACTACATCAGCAGTTTCGGACGCATCAAAGAAATGCTACAATTGTGGTCGAGCAGGGAATATTCGACTTGACTGCCCCGCATCTTCTGTGACTTGCTACGATTGTGGACAAGAAGGGCACCGTGCGGCTTTCTGTGGAGTTGCTGCTAGATCTTTTGGTACTCGCACTCCAGCGCCAGTTCCGAAGGAGATAAGTGTGAACCAGACGCAACAGAGTGGATTTCAGCAGCAGAATATTGGGAAGAGAGAGACATCCAGTGCTGGGTCTGTTCCTCCGCGCCTGTACGAGATGAGGAAATCTGACGATCAGAACACTGTTGTTGCATCAGGTACGATTCAGATCCTTTTGCAACCAGTTAGTGTTTTATTCGATTCCGGAGCTACACATTCTTTCGTATCATTGAACTGTGTAAATCGTTTAAAAATCTCGTGCTTATTTGATTGTGAACCATATGTTGTGGGTTTGCTGAGTGGAGAGAGAATTGTGGGAACCCTAGAGGCTAGAGATTTTCCAGTGTCTATAGGAGGGAGAGATTGGCCATCGAATCTTATTGTAGTTGACATCTACAGTGACGATTTAATTCTCGGAGACGATTGGCTCAACCGTTATGGAGCTATTCTGAATTACCAAGAGAGAGTTATTTCTATCATTGCTGATGACGGATCTGAACACTTATTCCGAGGATAGAGACCGGGAAGCTCGGGAAAATTGATCAAAGCAATGAAAGCCGTGAAATTACTGAAGCAAGGATGTCATGGACTTTGGTGTTATGCCATGAGGAAAGAGGAAGGAGTAGAGCTCTCGTCTATTTCAGTTGTGAATGAGTTCTCAGATGTATTTCCTGACGAACTACCTGGGTTACCTCCGCAGAGAGAAGTCGAATTCACTATCGAATTAGAGCCTGGAGCAGCTCCTATTTCCAGAGCACCATACCGCATGGCGCCAACCGAGATGTATGAACTCAAGAAGCAACTGTAGGAATTGTTACAGAAGGGCTATATTCAACCTAGCGTTTCTCCTTGGGGAGCGCCCGTTCTCTTTGTCTGGAAGAAAGACGGATCCCTCCGACTGTGTATTGATTACAGGGAGCTCAACAAGATGACGATCAAGAATAAGTATCCTATACCTCGGATCGACGAATTATTTGATCAACTGCAAGGGGCAAGGGTATTCTCGAAGATTGACTTGCGATCAGGATACCATCAGTTGAGAATTAAGGAATCGGATATACCAAAGTCTGCTTTCAGGTCCCGGTACGGGCATTATGAATTCGTAGTGATGCCGTTTGGACTTACCAATGCTCCTGCGGTATTCATGCAATTGATGAATCGGTTATTCTTGGAATACTTGGATAAATTTGTGGTTGTCTTCATTGATGACATCTTGATATATTCGAAGGACGCAGAGGAGCATGCCGAACATTTGCGTGTGGTTTTGAGCACCTTGAGGAAGGAACAGTTGTATGCAAAGCTTTCAAAATGCGAGTTCTGGCTCAGAGAGGTAACTTTCCTTGGGCATGTGATATCAGCTGACGGAGTTCAGGTGGACCCGAAGAAAGTCGAAGCAATCTTGGAATGGGAAGCTCCTAATAACGTGAAAAAAGTCCGGAGTTTCTTAGGACTTGCTGGATATTATCGCCGCTTTGTAGAAGGATTTTCCAAAATTGCTCGTCCGGTCACTCAGCTGTTACAGAAAACTCAAAAGTTCACGTGGGATGAGAAATGCCAGGCTGGTTTTGATGAACTTAAGAAGAGACTGACGACAGCACCTATATTAGCATTACCAGATGGAACTGATGGATTCATGGTGCGACGCTTCAAATCAGGGTCTGGGATGTGTGTTGATGCAAAGAGATAAGGTGATTGCCTATGCTTCTCGGCTGTTGAAACCATACGAGGTTAATTACCCGACTCATGATCTGGAGCTAGCAGCTGTAGTCTTTGCATTGAAAATTTGGAGACATTATTTGTACGGCACTCATTGTCAGATCTTTACCGATCATAAGAGCCTCAAGTACATTTTCAGTCAGAAAGAATTAAACATGAGGCAGAGAAGGTGGCTGGAATCGATCAAGGATTACGACTTGGAGATTCTCTATCATCCGGGGAAAGCAAACGTAGTAGCCGATGCTTTGAGCCGTAAACCTGTTTCTCTTCGAGTGTTGGAAGCACTTACATCCCAAACCAGCATTCAACGAGGCCCGATCCGCGAAGGATTGAAGTATGGGTACCAGAATCCAAGGGCAACTATATGTGATGGGAACCGACTTCATCCCTAGTCGAGGAGATCAAATCTAAGCGATTGGACGATTCTCGACCCTTCGATTATGTGATGAAGTAAAGAAGGAAAAGCCCGGGATTCGTGATACAAGATGATGGAGTTCGAGATTTGAGTCGACTTTGCATTCCCGATGATGATGATTTGAGACGGACTATTCAAGGAAGCTCACAACGCGCCTATTCTATTCACCGAGCGTGATAAGATGTATAAGGATTTAAAACAAAACTTCCGTGGGGAATATGAAGAAGGACGTAGAAGAGTACGTTTGAGGTGCTTGACTTGTCGGCAAGTTAAGATTGAACATCGACACTGCTTAGGAATGTTAAAGCCGCTTCCGATCCCTGAATGGAAGTGGGAGGACATCTCGATGGATTTCATCACCAGTATGCCAAGGACTAGAACGGGAATGAACATGATTTGGGTTATAGTTGATCGACTAACCAAGTCGGCTCATTTCCTAGGAATTTAAGATACATGGGGACCCGAGAGATTGGCGCGAGTATTTATTGCGTAGATAGTCAGATTGCATGGGACGCCGAAGACCATTATTTCGGATCGAGATGGTCGCTTCGTGTCGCACTTCTGGAAAGCAGTTCACAGGGCTTTGGGGACTGAGCTCAACTTTAGCACGGCTTATCATCCCCAAATGGACGGTCAGTCCGAAAGGACTATACAAACAGTATAAGACATGCTTAGAGCCTGTGCTTTTGATTGGTCAACTGATTGGGAAGTTCATTTGCCATTGATTGAATTCACCTACAATAATAGTTGGCATGCTTCTATTAAGATGGCACCATTTGAAGCTTTGTACGGGAGAAGATGCCGATCACCCCTGTGTTGGGATGATTCTTCGGATTTGATCGGGACGGAACCAGAATTGATAATTCAGACTCAAGAGAAGATAACTTTGATTCGAGAAAGACTGTTGACTGCCCAGAGTCGACAGAAGTCTTATGCAGACGTACGTCGTCACCCTCTAGAGTTCGACGCTGGGGACCATGTACTATTGAAGGTGTCTCCTACACGAGGGATTTTCCATTTTGGGAGGAGAGGCAAGCTTAGTCCAAGATATATCGGACCATTCGAGATCCTCGAGAGGGTTGGAGATTTAGCATACAGGTTGGCCTTACCGCCATCGCTGAGTCACGTTCACAATGTGTTTCACGTATCCCAATTGCGGAAGTATGTACCGGACCCCAGTCACGTCATTGATTTCGACAAGATCGAGATAGCTAATGATGGCACCTTCGAAGAGAGACCAATCAAGATACTTGAGAGTTGGATCAAACAATTGAGGAATAAACCAATACACTTGGTTAAAGTACAATGGTCACGACACGGAGTCGAAGAGGCCACTTGGGAAACGGAGGACAGTATGAAGGCTAGATATCCAGAGTTGTTTTCATCTTAAGTTTCGGGACGAAACTTCTTTTTAGGGAGGAAGGATGTAATACCCGAGATTTCTGATATGTATTTTGGAACTTGTAATATTGTAATTGTTGCACGTTAATCTGAGTATTATTTTCCATATCGCATAGTCCGGTGTTGTTGAGCGCATGATTTATTGAATGTGATTTAAGTTTGGGATTCTGCGCATGTAGCGCACGCTATCGTCTATATGTAGCGTACGCTAACATGGATCCATAGCGCACGCTACGAAAAAACATTAGCGCACGCTATACGTGGTCAATTTGATTGAGACGTGTGGTAGGTGAGATCATGCACGGGGATTTTGGTCGGATTGTGTCGAGATGAACCTGGACGACTTTCGGGAAAAGCCAAGTCAACGCCTTAGCGCACGCTACTGCCATAAGAATAGCGCACGCTAAGTGCTGAGTACAGTGAAGTCAGTAAGCCGTTAGCGCACGCTACGAGCAGGGACTAGCGCGCGCTAATAACCATTTCCTATAAATAGGACAGCATCCTTTTCGTATTTTCAGTCCTTTCTTTTCCCACATCCGAATCCTTATACTTAGAGTATTACTCTCTACATCCTAAACACTTCATATCAGCATCCTAGCTCGTGTTGAAGATTTTAGATCATTGAGGATTGGTGTTCAAGCCTTCGACGTTGGATTGCTTCGATTTCCTCCTTGTTCTTCACTAATTTGAGGTAGGTGA
This sequence comes from Orobanche coerulescens, assembly GCA_033398695.1. Classification (NCBI taxonomy): domain Eukaryota; kingdom Viridiplantae; phylum Streptophyta; class Magnoliopsida; order Lamiales; family Orobanchaceae; genus Orobanche; species Orobanche coerulescens. Next base: position 170,591,565 of record CM065809.1, read on the forward strand.
TTCTTCACCAATATTAGTAGTGTTCTAAAGGACGTTTGATCATGTTTATCTAGTCAGTTAGATTCGTTTATAATCGAACATCACGTGTTAGAAGGATACTTTTGACGTTTCGGCACTTATTCTTCGTATAATCCTTTGAACCTTTTTAGTATTTGGACTCTTAAGCATTTTATGTATCTTCAAAACCGATCATGACCAGTATATGAAGATTTCCTAGTTCGTATGTTTTACGTTAAGAATCATACGTTTTGGGACATATAATGGATTGAACTTAGGATATTCCTTGAAGATCAAAGATGAATCATGATGTTGTGATGATTATACGTATCCTTATATCTCGTAGTCGTTTAATCCGTATAGAACTTTCACAAACCTTATGAGCATGATATGCACGGGGATGACATGTATTATCACCATAGAATTCATGAGTTCATCACCATTAGATCTAGTTTTCTGCCAGTAGTAATCTGCCATGCACGGTTAGCGCACGCTAACATACGTAAGTTAACGTGCGCTATCGGGGATAAGTTAGCGCACGCTACGTTTAGTACGTAACGTACGTTATGATATCAGCCGAGTCAGTCGGCTGATCAGAGAGAACTGTCAGTCCATGGCTAGCGTACGCTAGGCTTAGACGATAGCGTACGCTAACAGGCAGGCTTAGCGCACGTTACGTAGAGTACGTAGTGTACGCTAAGTGGTTCAGACAGATTGTATATTTTGAACTTTTGGCCGTAGACCGAATTGCTAGGCAATCGTTCGACTTGAGATGATTTGTATATCATTTCTTTTGTTAAGGTTCGATCTTGCTACGTTGATCGAAGGAGGCGGCCTTCGAGTGTGTTGAGATCATTGGAGTGTTTCGTTCTTGCCATCTTCGAGGCAAGTATCATAAATATGTTAATATTGGTATTTTGAGCATGCGTGTGATTATTCATGTTGTTGAACATGAGATTTATTTCGTTGAAATGTCATGATATTCGTTATCTAGTGTTGTATGTTCATGTTGATGGACATGGCGATTTGGCATATATGTATGCATGAGTTATGTTGTGTTTGTTGTGCGATCTATGCTGAGGGCGCTGGATCGGATGTCCACCTTGTGTTGGTCCGACGGGATCATCTTGGGATCTAGGCTGAGGGCGCTGGATCATTGGACGAGTTATTTCCACCTCGTGTTGGTCCGACGGGATCATCTTGGCATCTATGCTGAGGGCGCTGGATCATTGGAATACCCATGCTGTGTTAATGGAATCTTGTGGATTCGCATTATCGGATTCCGGTAGCGGAAGTCCTTGTGGTGTATCTTGTTATGTATTGTTGATGCATATTTGATTTGTTTAAATGATACTTGTACTAGCATCGTTTTGCTAACCCCTTCGGGGGTGGACATTTGTTTTGATGTTCAGGTAGCCGAGGAGCAGGGAAAGCGACCCGCGATGCGGACGTGACGACGAAGGGGTTCAGTGATGTTTGTTTGTTGTTGGTGATTTGTTTTCTTGGTTTGATTTCAGTACTCGAGTACGCGTGTCTTATTAATATCATTTCGATATGGTTGAATTAATTACTCGTTGAACCAGTTGAATGGTTTTGTAAACTTGAATTTCCGCAGTATTGATGTCTTATATTTACATTTATTTTAAATTAGCCTTGTAAATCCTTACTTAAAGGGTTTACGGCGCTGTAATTATTCCGAATATCTCGGGGTGTTACATAAATGACGATATTTATGGTCTTCATATGTTTCGAAAGAAAATATGTTTGATTAGATCAAATGATCTTCACTCTAAGTTGTTCTAGGGGATAGAAATATACCCCTAGTCCTTAGATGATTCTTTGAGTTATTTTCATAAATCCTAATGCTATGTATTGAAGCCAATCAACATAGAAATATAGTGGATTGATTCAATATGTAAGGGCCGTTTTATAGTTCGAAAGAGAAACCGTCTTTTTAAGGAAAATCGAATCTACACAACATAATAAGTAAATTCATTTTATGATCTCCTATACATCTTTTATAACTAATGACGAACTAAGTTTGTAATCCCAACTATTTCATTTTATCGTTAATCAATCTATTATTATTACTATCTTTTTATTTCTTTATAATATTAGAACTATTATTGCATTTTCTTTGCAAATATTAAACCAAACTTTTTAATTGTGTATTTTACTCATCTCAGTATCTATAAAAATAGACCAATAGTGTATAATTCAAATTATAACCAAACTTCCTTGTGGGATCGATAAACCAGACTCAAAAAGTCCACTTTACTACTTGATACGATATCGTGCACTTGCGATAGTTACACTAAAAGCGTGTCAGTTCACGGTTGCGGTTTTGAACCGTGAACCGGCGGTTCTGAACCAAACCGGAACCGGCGGTTCACATTTTTTTAATTGAATTTTTAATATTTCAATTTATATATATATATATATGGGGTAAAAATTGCACTTGAGCTTAATTCAAGTATTTAAACTTGAATTTTTTAATTTTAAATATTTTAATTAAGTGCATACGTATCCGATATCTGTAACTTTAGAGTTTATGAATCAAAATCAAAGTCCTCATAGTTCATTTTTGAATTAGGGGGTAGGGGGAAAAATGAACTTGAACTTAATTCATATATTTAAAGTTAAAATTAAGAATTTTAACTTTGAATATTTGGATTAAGTTGCATACGTATCCCCTTACCCTGGGAATCAATGTCCTCGTAGTTCACTTACATTATACTTACCTTAGGGAGTGGAGGCGGAGATGAGATGGTTCAATCACCCAAGTCAACCGAATTATTGATAGATCCGGTATCATATGTATCGCTGTCTTCTTGTTAATTATAATTTGGTTCTTGTTGGCGTAACTCGACTTTCACCCAATCATTCAAAAATGCTTGGGCTTCAAGATTTTGAGACGTCAATCGAGATCGTCGTTCATCCAAAATGTATCCTCCTACACTGAAGGCTTGTTCAACAGAAACTGTTGAGGCGGGGACAGTTAGTATTTCCTTTGCGATCGTGGCAACTACACGAAAGATTGTAGACTTTTTTGCCCACCACTTAAGAAGATTGTTATTACCATCTGGTCCACGTTCTAAAGCTCCCAAATCAAAAGTAGTTAAATAATTTTCAACTTCTTGATATGCATCTTTGGTACCTTGTTCGTTTTCGAGATAAATCTTCTTGATAGGCATTCCACTCACCAAGATCCATAGTAGCAAAACCAAAAGAAAATATACTACTACTACTACTAGAAGGAATGTGAACATGAGTAGAAGAACTCGTACCAAGATCAATGTAACACCCTCAAGACGTTCAGGGCATATTACAGCGGCGTGGACTATTGGGAAAACAAAGACCCTGTATCGAAACAGCCGGGATACTCGAATCCCTGTACCGAATGTTATTTAGAGGTTTTGACATATATGCCAATCCGAATACAGTAAGGAAACTGTATCGAGGCTTTAAAGCTTTATCCTGTATCGAAGACCTGCATCGAATCAGCATAAGTGAAGCTCTTCAGTACAGCAAGTAGTCTTGTAAAAAGACCAAGTATGGAAACTGTCTCGACACCCTAAACACAGTCATCTTCCATACAGTTCACAAAAGGACAAGAAAGAACACAAGTCAAGTCCCGTTGAACAAAGAAGTATTTAAATACTCAAGGATAAAGTATTTAAATACTGCCAGTCTTCAGATCTTCAGAATCCCGCGAAATCCGGATCATGTCATATTCCCGTTGAAGGAAATCTTATTCAAACGGAATGTGAACATGAGTAGAAGAACTCGTACCAAGATCAATGTAACACCCTCAAGACGTTCAGGGCATATTACAGCGGCGTGGACTATTGGGAAAACAAAGACCACAGATCGAAACAGTAGGGATACTCGAATCCCTGCATCAATGTTATTTAGAGGTTTTGACATATATGCCAATCCGAATACAGTAAGGAAACTGTATCGAGGCTTTAAAGCTTTATCCTGTATCGAAGACCTGCATCGAATCAGCATAAGTGAAGCTCTTCAGTACAGCAAGTAGTCTTGTAAAAAGACCAAGTATGGAAACTGTCTCGACACCCTAAACACAGTCATCTTCCATACAGTTCACAAAAGGACAAGAAAGAACACAAGTCAAGTCCCGTTGAACAAAGAAGTATTTAAATACTCAAGGATAAAGTATTTAAATACTGCCAGTCTTCAGATCTTCAGAATCCCGCGAAATCCGGATCATGTCATATTCCCGTTGAAGGAAATCTTATTCAAACGGAATGTGAACATGAGTAGAAGAACTCGTACCAAGATCAATGTAACACCCTCAAGACGTTCAGGGCATATTACAGCGGCGTGGACTATTGGGAAAACAAAGACCCTGTATCGAAACAGCCGGGATACTCGAATCCCTGTACCGAATGTTATTTAGAGGTTTTGACATATATGCCAATCCGAATACAGTAAGGAAACTGTATGAGGCTTTAAAGCTTTATCCTGTATCGAAGACCTGCATCGAATCAGCATAAGTGAAGCTCTTCAGTACAGCAAGTAGTCTTGTAAAAAGACCAAGTATGGAAACTGTCTCGACACCCTAAACACAGTCATCTTCCATACAGTTCACAAAAGGACAAGAAAGAACACAAGTCAAGTCCCGTTGAACAAAGAAGTATTTAAATACTCAAGGATAAAGTATTTAAATACCGCCGCCTTCGAATCTTCAGAATCCCGCGAAATCCGGATCATGTCATATTCCCGTTGAAGGAAATCTTATTCAAACGGATACATCTCAACGGATTCTTTCTTCAGAGACTATATATATCCTATGAAGACATTGAAGATCAGTTACCGAAGTAACCTAACACTCAAGCTATCAAAAGTTATCATCAGAGCAAACATATCTCCAAAGCATACTGCTATTAAGAACGAAAGAGATATACAGTGCTCAACATCAAGAAACGACCATCATCACCAAGAACTTCAAAGCTGCTGTTCTTACCTGGTTACCTACCTTTTACCTCTGTGTAAAAACCGAGCTCTGTGTGAACTCAACAAGTTATTCTGATCTGTGTGGGACGAATAAGGACGAAACTTTGGAACTGTGTGTGAAGAAGCTAGTCAAGAAGAAAGCTTTAACCAATCTATGTGAACGGTTGAAAGTGACATTCTTTGTATCAATCTGTGTGAACGATACAAGGATAGGTTTGTTTATAATTACGTAGTTGTGTACGCAGTAATTATAATAAACTTTTTACTCCTGTGTGGAGGACCAGTGGACGTAGAGGGGTTTACCTCGAACTAGGGGTGTTCAAAACCGGATATCCGGACTTTCGGATATCCGAAATTTCGGATATCCGAAAGTTCGGATAGTAAATTTTGATATCCGATATCCGTATCCGAAATTCCGGATATCCGAAAATCGGATATCCAAAATTTCGGATACGGATATCGGATATCCGAATATCCGGAAAAAATATGAATTTTATTCGGATATCCATATATTCGAAAAAAAATATTCGGATTTGGATATCGGATATCCGAATATCCGAAAAAAACTTCGGATATGGATATCGGATATCCGAATATCCGAATATTTTCTATTATTTAAAATATAAAAAAATAAAAAATTTAGGATTTTTCGGATTTTTCGGATATCCGAATATCCGATTTTTCTGAAAAGTACTATCCGATATCGGAATCCGAAGTTCCGGATATCCGAACTTCGGATATCCGAATTTTCGGATATCCGAATTTTCGGATATCTGAATTTTCGGATATCCGAACTTCGGATTTTCGGATATTTCGGATCGGATATCGGATATCGGATATTTTTGAACACCCCTACCTCGAACCACTTAAATTACTGTGTTATTTACCTTCAGCTTTTACTGTTTTAAATTACTGTGATATATTAAGTATACACCATATACTTCGTTGTTGTATCCACGGCAACTAACTGTATCCAAGACTTCCGCTACGCACTCAGATTTAGATTCCGTACAGTTTGTTGTTTAAACTATTTTCCAAACTGTATCCAGTATACTTAAGTGGCCAACAAGTGGTATCAGAGCGGTTGATTCTAAAAAGAATCAGTCGTATTTCTTTTTAACCGAATCAGATTCAAATCACTTATTTTCAAAACAGTCTCTTTCATTCCTATATTATCAGTATGGATACTTCTATGATTAACAAAGTCCCTATGTTCTCTATTAACGAATTTGACGACTGGAGAATTAGAATGGAAGCTCATCTTGCAGCAATGCACGAAGAGATGATTTTTGTTATACAGATGGTCCGATCAAGATCATGAAGGTCAATCCACCGCAAGGATTGTGGGCCAAGCCCATGCTGAAATGCTCGAGAAAGAACGCGAGCAATGGACAACATATGAAAGTAAGCGAGCCAATCAAGACAACGTGGCTATGAACGCGTTATTTGTCACTCTTGACAAAGGCACGTACTCAAAAGTAAAAGGCTGCAAAGCGACCCAAAGAAATGCAGGATAAACTCAAGCTAATTTGTGAGGAACAGAGCTCTCAAAAGAAAACAAGATTTCAAAACTTACTCAGCAATTTGAATCTTTTGAAATGAAACCAACGGAAACACTTGAGGAACTTGACCTCAGATTTACTGGTATTGTTGGTGAACTTGAAGCGTTGGGCAAGATTTACACCCAAAAGGAGAAGAACTTAAAAATTTTCAGATCTCTCCCAGCCCGATGGGACATTAAGACCACAGCTATGCGTGTATCCTGTAATCTTAATGAAATATCCACTTTTGATCTCTTCTCTGACCTTAAAGCTTTTGAGTATGACATTGACAGAAGAGAGAAAGCTGAAGAATCTCCTTCAAAGGTCACAGCTCTCGCTGCTGTATCGAACCGTCGACACAGCATGCCTAGCTCGTCGAAGCCCGGTCACAAGAACGCTGACAGTGACGACGACATCCTGTCACAAGATGAAATGGCGCTTCTAATGCATAAATTCAAAAAGTTCATCAAAGCGATGCTGAAAGACTCCTACAGCCCAAACACATCAACAAGGTAAGTACCGAAACATCATCGGTGATGCTAACTCGTGTTATAACTGCAGGAAACCAGGCCATTATGCAAACAAATGTCCTCATCCCAAAGTCCAAAGATTGCCTGAGGCCGAGCAACAAGAGAGAGATGAAAGAAGACGTGCTTGGAAAGACAAGCTCAAGGCCCTGATTGGAGAATCAGAAGCCTCCCCCACACCATCCAAATCAGCAGAATGTCTTCAGTGGTCATCGAAGTGATTCATCTGACGATGAGTTCGATGATAAAGCATACATGTGCTTTATGGCCAAAGATGTTCCAGAAGGTGAAGACAGCGATGATGAGGTAAGTTCAACCTCAGCTATTCCATCTAATGCATCTCATACTTTCGAAAATATGATGAATGAATTCAAAAACATTCAAAAGGCCCATGAGACTCTAAAAACTGAGAATATACAACTTCAATTAACAAATTTAGAGCTGAAAGATGAAAATGACTTGCTGAAAATAAATTATGAAAATATGTCTCTTGATTGTGAAACCAGCAAGGTCGATTTTGAAAAACTCATGGAGAGCAATCATCAACTTGCTCATGAACTAAATGAGGTTAAAACCCACAATGAGAGCAAGACAAATGATTTGGTTCTACTACAAACCAAAATCACAACTCTCGAGAAGCGAGAAACTGAACTTGAGACCATTCTGAAGTCTTTTGAAAAATCGTCCAAAAGAATGGAAGAAATTCTAAGCACTGGGCAATATGCTCATGATAAAAGTGGCTTAGGATACAGCTCATGTTCGAATAAAGGGAAAACTAGTACAGTGTTCGTCAAGAGTGTGGAACACATTCCAGAATCGGAAGATGCTCCTAGTCCCATAAAGGAACCTGTATGCGAGAAAACCGAAGGCCGCAATTCCGCCTCAACTCTACTATTCGAGACAGTGGAACCAACAACCACTCGAAGGCGTAATCTACAAGATGCTCCACAAGCATATCATCAAAGCCGACAGTCATTCGAAGAAAGCGGTATCCAACCACCAAAGGCCCGCAGCGGTACCCTCGATAAAGGCGCCTAGGTATTGGATACAGAGCCTCGTTATCCCTCAAGACACAGATGCGATTCGGTATCAACAACGGCATTGGGAATCCAACTGGAGACCCGGAAGACAGCCGTTAAGCCTAGGAAAATGGCTCCACCTCCTAGACGGCACTTCATCGAATAATAATAATAACCGAATTTTACATGCATAGTAATTATCATGATTATAACAACTACGGATATGCCCCGTAGATATCGCAACATCAGTCAGTACATCCTACAAGAAACCAATTCGTCAGGAAAGTTTGGGTACCTAAAGGAACTAACATATATGGACCCAAAATCAAAGGGGACCTAAATCTACCTAATTTCTTTGTTACGGGACATCCTAGAGGAGGATACCCGGTACTTCGATAGTGGATGCTCGTCACATGATGGAGATAGGAGCAAGCTATCGATTTTGTAGAAGGTCGCGGTCAAAAGTTCGCTTCGGTGATAAGTCTAAAGGAAGAACAAGAGGGAAAGGAAACCTACTTGTCGGGAAATTCAAGGTCACCGATGTTGCATATGTTGAAGGCTTACAGTATAATCTACTTAGTATTAGCCGATTACGTGATAAACAGTTCTCGGTGAAGTTCTATATAGATCAGTAGAGTCAAGAACACCCAAACCAAGGAAGTTGTGCTTCTTTAGAAGGTCGAGTAATATGTACATTGCCTTGGAAGCCTATGAGCTCCTCAATTCCATGTTTTGTTGCCAAAGGCACCGCAGATCTTAGCCGGTTATGGCACAAGAGGATGTCTCACGTCAACTTCAAGACGATCAACAAGCTTTCAAGACAGGTATGGTTAGAGGTTTGCCGGATGTGTCATTCAAGAAGGACAGCGTCTGCGGACCATGCCGTAAAGGCAAGCAAATCAAGTCAACCCCGAAAAGCAAATCCTACCTTTCAACCCAAAGAGTGTTGGAAATGCTACACATGGATCTCTACGGTCCTGTAGACCCAGTAAGTTTGGGAGGTAAGAAATATTGCATGGTCGTTGTTGATGATTATTCCAGGTATGCTTGGACGATCTTTCTTAGCAAGAAGAAGGAAACAACATCAAGGCCGCCCGAGCTCTGAGGAAGTTGCAAAATGAAAAAGCATCGAGTATCGTGTGCATTCGTTCCGACAGAGGTACCGAATTTACTAACCGCTTTATAGAGCAATCTTGTTGAGAGAATGGAATACAACGAATACTCAATCCGCCGTACACCTCAACAAAATGGTGTTGCGAGCGAAAGAATAGGACGTTGAATGAAGCAACAAGGACAATGATTGCCGCAAGCAAATTGCCACAGCGTTTCGGGAGAAGCAACCAATACAACGTGCTACACTCAAAACATTGTATCGTCAACAAGCACCACAACAAAACAACTTATGAGGTATGGAATAACAAAACTCCATTAGTTTCGTATTTTCACATTTTGGATGTAAGTGTTATGTATTGAACAATGGGAAGGACCAACTTAGAACCTTTGATGAAAAATCGGATGAAGGAATATTCGTAGGATACTCCTCCGTCGGCAAAGCTTTGGAATCTTTAATAAAAGGAAGTCGACGATCGAGGAATCGGTTCATGTAGTGTTCGATGAACCACACCATGACCCTACAGAATAGATGATATCACTCAGACATTCATCATCTATCTATCTTGGATCCACCTACACTTATAGAACACTGCCGTTGATTTAGAAATCAACCCCGCACCGTAAGAATCGATGTGGATGAAGGCGATTTGTACAAGTGAAGCTGTACCCACGAAACTTTCGATCTGATGCGGGATCCTGAACTAGAACCCGACCGAAGATGGTTGAGAGATCACCCGCAAGAGCTGATCATTGGAAACATTAATGCAGGTGTTTCTACTCGTAGGAGAATACAGAGTACACAAGGAAATGTACTTTGTGCACAAGAAGAATCTAATGCTGAAGTTTCATAGTTTCCTGAATGGAAATCTCAATCCGAACTTAGGAGACTAAATATGTGCACTATCGCTGTATTCTTAGCCCAGTCCGAACCTGTTTCGACCATAGACGCTCTTAACAACTCTCATTGGATAACATCTATGGAAGAAGAGCTTAACGGTTTCGAAAGAAACAATGTATGGTATCTTGTACCCAGACCGACGCACCAATCGGTTATAGGAACCAAATGGGTATTTCGAAACAAAAAGGATCGAAATGGACTTATCATAAGGAACAAATCCAGACTAGTAGCACAAGGCTATTGTCAGGAAGAAGGAATCGACTATGATGAAACCTTCGCCCCTGTAGCGAGACTAGAAGCCATTAGGATATTTTTAGCCTTTGCCGCCCATAAGAGTTTTATCGTATACCAAATGGACGTCAAGAGTGCTTTCCTGAATGGAGAGCTTGCAGAAGAAGTTTATGTTGAACAACCACCAGGGTTTGCCAACACAGACGGTATCGATCTAGTGTACAGGCTAAGGAAAGCGCTGTACGGACTTAAACAAGCCCCTAGAGCCTGGTACGAAACCCTGTCCCAGTATCTAACCAACAACGGATTTGAGAAAGGCGCTATCGACAAAACCTTGTTCAAGATACAGGAAGGTGATGACCTTCTAATGGTACAAATCTATGTCGATGATATTATTTTTGGTTCAACTAACCTTGCTCTATGTCAAAGGTTCTCTCATCTCATGCAAAGTAAATTTGAAATGAGTATGATGGGGGAACTTAGTTATTTCCTAGGTTTGCAGGTAAAGCAGTTGCCTACAGGTATATTCATCAACCAGAGAAATACGGAAGGAGCTTCTCAACAAATTTGGAATGAACAATTCCAAATCCTCACCAACCCCCATGAGCACTTCCGTGCAAATTAGTGCTGATGAAGCCGGAAAGCCGTTTGACCAATCACTCTACAGGAAGCTCATTGGTTCGCTCCTGTACCTAACGGCTATGAGCCCGATATCGATTTCTTTGTTGGAGTGTGTGCGAGATACCAAGTTGCACCTAAAGAATCACACTTCAATACATCTAAACGAATCTGAAGTACATTAAAGGAACAGTCGATGCGGGGTGTGGTATCCTAAGGAAGGCGGATTCGATTTAGTTGGATCTGACGACTCGGATCTCGGAGGTCGCAAGCTAGATAGGAAGAGTACAAGTGGAACTTGTCACTTTCTCGGACCTAGACTAGTATCTTGGTTCAAGAAGAAGCAATTGGCTAACTCTCTTTCCACGCCGAATCGAGTACTATGTCATGGTAGTGCTTTGTATGCATATCCTTTGGATGCGGCAACAAGCTGTCGATTATGGAATCGATGCTAGAGAGACTCGATCATGTGTGATAGACGACCGCAATTGCAATCACGCACAATCCATTCGCACTTTCGCGCACTAAGCATATCAACATGAAGCATCATTTTATCAGAATCATGTCGAGAACAAGGATGTTCGCTGGAAAAAGTTCATACATACATCCAAATTGCCGACATTTTCACCAAGCCTCTCGACACGGCAAGATTCAACATGCTCGAGCAGGTGGGAATACTACGGCCGGACTCCTGTAAGCAATTTCTTGTTTTACTCAACAATTGAGGGGAATCTTTGTAAGACCCGTGAATACAAGATTCAACATTAATTATCGTACACTCGGAATCATCAATACAAGATCAGTGGCGGGCGACGCATATGAATCCTACAATTTGGTGTGTGCAATAATTAAGGGGGAATACTGTAGGACCCATGAATACAGCATTAATCCAAATATTGTTGTATGGAATTTAAAACCTATTAGTACCTTTTTAAGGGGGAACGCTGTATCGACGCGGAGAACAGCACATGCTATAGGATTTCGATTCAATATATAACTATAATATTATTTCCTTTTAAAATAATCTTTGTCCACGTGCCCTGTTTTTATGTCAAACGTCATGTTCATTAAATGCCTTACACGACATCTGGACAACTGAATCTCAAAAGCCGCGATGTTTTTAAATTGTTTATTATTTTTAAACCGCCGTTTTAGGCATTTAGGGTATCAACCTATGTCAGAAGTGGGACCCGCTCTATTTTTAAAACCTTTTAATGGATTAGCGTACCAGTTACACTCAATCCATCTTGACCGTTGATTTCAAAACCGGTTCCCATCCCTTAAAATCTGACCATTCGTACTCTGCAAAACCCTATTTCGCCGCCCAAGTATAAAAGGATCAGATTCGCCATTAGAGACTCTTTACGCTTCTGCAATTACAAGAGTTCTCAAGCAAAGCACTACATATTTTTCTGCATATTCACTGCAATTTATTGTTTTCTTCCACCTTTGTTTTAAGAAAACATCAATGGCTAGTCAATCTTCTTCCCTGCTCAAGAAATCCTCCAACATCATTGATGGCCGGATCTTCTCCAAACCTGTCATCATCGAGCGTATTCTCTCGGAAACCAACGACTCAGAACCGATGGAGTATATCATTACTCGTCTTGAACAACAAGGTCTCTATCGCTTCGGGAGCAAAACCGCCGACAAATACGACGCCCATCTGGTTGAGGAATTCTACCTCAACGCCGCCGTCCGTTTTCTGTCACTAGCCCAGGGAGGACATGTTGCGACATCACCGCAATATCCAGGGAGTGGAAATCTGCATCAATCGCGATCTACTCCAGAGAATCTACAGGCTGCCCGCCGATGGCCTGACCATGGATCAACTTGAGATGTTCGGGTCTCAAGAGCTTATTACCAAGTTTTATGGACTATTTACAGGGTCCAAAGTGGTTGATATGGTGACAACCACTTGTCACAAGAAAAATTTTCTTCTTCATTTTGTTTATCTTCATGACTTTTGCTCCAGGATCATTGAAAACCGAACCGGTGCGTTCGAGATGTGCACGAATTTAAGGTTCAGGATGATGGTAGCTATTTTGACCTGTGAAAAGGTCAATTGGTGCCAAATCATTCTGAAACGTCTTCAAGAAGAGGTGTGCAAACCTGCCACCCAAAAGAAATCCTTTGGTTTAATGCTGAACTACATTCTGACGAAGTGCGGACTAACGCAATCCGACGATGCAAAGAAAAATAGCTCGAGGATATACTTAGGAGGTGTCAAACCCACTGCGTATAACCAGAGCACCATGCATTGCAACCACCCGAGAACCAGGCACATGCCAATTTCTGCCAACCCAAGAGATGAAACCGTGAAGGTCCCAGAAATGGAATCTTCAAAGAAGCGAAAGCGTTCTCACAGCAAGAAACACTCTGCTGGTGAGAAGTCCAAGAAGAGACTCAGGAGGCTCTCAAAAATCAAAGCCAAGCACTCCAAGGATGTCTCCCCCGTGGCGCAACCCACTGAGGAAGAACCCCAGGGCCCAACCCCTGTGGAAGAGGTGTCTCCTACTGCATCGACAGTAGATCCCGAGCCTTTGGCGGCTACGACGGATATAGAGACATCTGCCAACGCTCAAGACTTTAGCGAGTCGGCTGCCCATTCGGAGCCAAAAGCTACTTCTCCTCTGCGGGATCCCACACCGTCACAGATCCATTTCCTTGAGGCACCATCCCTGCAAGGAGTCCATCTTCCGTCTGGATCCCATACATGCGGGAATCCTCAAACAGCGTCTCGAGGCGTTATTCAAGTCCCTCCCCGACTCGATCATAAATCAAACACTTCTTTCGGTTCAAATTGAACACGCGTACGAAAGATTCTGCAATGGAAAGGCTATAGACTAGCTCCGTCGACACCTTTGTACAACCGGAGCGAATGGAGCCACGAAGAGAGATTTGTCTCCAAAGTAATGTGAGACTCAAATTGAGGCCCCGTCGATGGGACAACGCCTCTTGCAAGGATCTAATTGAAAGCCACCTGCTGCACAAATCTGACGCCAGAAGAAAAGGAAAGAAGAAGTCAGAGGATTCTCCCATTAATCCAAAAGATGACGACGATCATGACTCAGACGACGACGACGATGCTCTACAAGCAGGTCTGAGAATGAGCCGTGAAGAGGCTGAAGCTCAAGACGCCTCTCCACCCAGAAAAGACGAAGGGCCTTCTACCCAAGCCAATCCCCCTCGCCACAGCCCGAGAACATTCCCGACCAAGAGGAATCAGTCCCTCCAGTCGAGGAACTTCAAGAAATTTTGGAACAGGCACCCGAGCCTGCTGCGACCAAAGAAGTTATTCCTGAAAGCCAACAGGAGGATTCAGTCCCTCCTGCATCCATGATTGCTGAAGAGTCTTCGCAACAGGAAGCTTCTCCACCAACTGTCGCCGAACCACAGGAAGCTGCTCCCGCCCCTTCAACAATGGAATCCGAGGACGGTACCGAACCTGAGGATGTCCAACTTACTTCACGTCCATCCGTGAATGTAAGAAGATTGAACGGCGCTGCAGACTTCGCCCAACCAGATTCTCCGATCTCTGCTGCACGAAAAGAGCGCCTGCGAGCTCTTGGCCTTCAGACTGTATTTATCCAAGATGCAGTAAACGCTCTATCTTCCGTTGAAAAGGCACTGAATTGGATGCACACCTCTGCCGTCGAAGAAATGACCACTCTTCAACACGAAGTATCTCGAGTTGTTGACGCATTCATTCTTTTGCCAGAAGTTTTCAAGCAAGCCTTGAAGATCATGGAAGATAAGCAGGAGCAACTGCTGAAGGAGGAAGCTACAAAGACAAGGATTGCTGAAGCCAAGACCGCTTGTGCAATGATTGAGAACAGCTCTCAACTGCGTGCTCACGACAAATCCATTCAAGAAATGTCGAAGACTCTTTCCACCCTTGTTGAAAGAATAACCAGCATCGAGACCAAACAGGACGCTGCTCTTGAAATCCTGCAAAGTCTTGATGAAGCCAAAAAGGGGGAAGAGGCACGAGAAGCTGCAAGGAGAATAAGGCTGCAACAAGAAAGGGAATTTGAAATTTGCTCGAGCAGTATCACCTTGAATTGAACAAGCTAGCACCTCAATCCCAAAGTTTTAAAATTTCGTGCTCAGACCGGAATTCCATGACCCCAATGTCCCATGGCAAACTCTTATTCAGAGACCTTCTAAATACGTGCCGACCAACCGCAACCCAACCGCCGAAGTGAAGCCTTTGGAGGAAGAATGAACTAATGAGATATTTTGTCAGACTCATCAGGGAATCCGCCATCTTCAAAAATTATAAAACGTTAGCGGAAGCGGCAGATAAATTTACGAAGATGCTAGAAGAAGGTAAACTCCCTCTCCAAATCGAAATGAAATCAAAACATAGAAGAGGAGATCGGGTCACCCATCCAGAAGATTGGATACTTGCCTTTGATCGTTCACATGAAGGAAGAGCGATTTACCAGGATCGAGGCAATGATTCACTTCAAAACTGGTGGCGCGGCACCGACAACGAACCCGGAAAAAGACCATGGAGGCATGCGGATTATAGATAAAGAGCTGAAATTTATGTATATTGTTTTTGTTTTTGTAATTTCTATTCGAAACAGCAAACTTTGTACTCAATCATTTTTGAATATCAATAAAATAGTTTGTTTGTCTTGAAAGATTGCAACTCGTAATCTACTGTGTTAATGTATGATTATTTAAAATTGTTTGAAAGGAATCTCAAGTTAGATAAAATTGATTGAAAAATAAGCTGTACGAACTAGTCTACGAACAGTTCATAATTTCAGTTGTAAACTTAGAATACATTGTAAGATTGTGCCTGCGCGCCAATCATAGGCTTAAGTTGTAATAAATCTCAAAACTGTATCGAACGTGCCTGCGAGCAGTTCATTATTGTAGACTAAGTCACTAAGTCAGACCTTTTGACAAAGACCAAGAAATCTGCCAGAAGTCATCAAAGAAGAAATGCTTCATGAAGAAGGTTTTGGCATCATCAAGAAGACTCGAAGAGTTAAGAAAGTTAGTCTTGGCAAATTGTCAAAAAGGGGGAAATTGTTGGGAAAACAAAGACCCTGTATCGAAACAGCCGGGATACTCGAATCCCTGTACCGAATGTTATTTAGAGGTTTTGACATATATGCCAATCCGAATACAGTAAGGAAACTGTATCGAGGCTTTAAAGCTTTATCCTGTATCGAAGACCTGCCTCGAATCAGCATAAGTGAAGCTCTTCAGTACATCAAGTAGTCTTGTAAAAAGACCAAGTATGGAAACTATCTCGACACCCTAAACACAGTCATCTTCCATACAGTTCACAAAAGGACAAGAAAGAACACAAGTCAAGTCCCGTTGAACAAAGAAGTATTTAAATACTCAAGGATAAAGTATTTAAATACTCGATCTTCGAATCTTCAGAATCCCGCGAAATCCGGATCATGTCATATTCCCGTTGAAGGAAATCTTATTCAAACGGATACATCTCAACGGATACTTTCTTCAGAGACTATATATATCCTATGAAGACATTGAAGATCAGTTACAGAAGTAACCTAACACTCAAGCTATCAAAAGTTATCATCAGAGCAAACATATCTCCAAAGCATACTGCTATTAAGAACGAAAGAGATATACAGTGCTCAACATCAAGAACAGCCATCATCACCAAGAACTTCAAAGTCTGTTCTTACTCAGTTACCTACATTTTACCTCTGTGTAAAAACCGAGCTCTGTGTGAACTCAACAAGTTATTCGACTGTGTGGGACGAATAAGGACGAAGCTTTGGGCTGTGTGTGAAGAAGCTAGTCAAGAAGAAAGCTTTAACCAATCTGTGTGAACGGTTGAAAGTGACATTCTTTGTATCAATCTGTGTGAACGATACAAGGATAGGTTTGTTTATAATTACGTAGTTGTGTACGCAGTAATTATAATAAACTTTTTACTCCTGTGTGGAGGACCAGTGGACGTAGAGGGGTTTACCTCGAACCACTTAAATTACTGTGTTATTTACCTTCAGCTTTTACTGTTTTAAATTACTGTGATATATTAAGTATACACCATATACTTCGTTGCTGTATCCACGGCAACTAACTGTATCCAAGACTTCCGATACGCACTCAGATTTAGATTCCGTACAGTTTGTTGTTTAAACTATTTTCCAAACTGTATCCAGTATACTTAAGTGGCCAACATGGACCCAACTCTTTGGAATCCACCAGACTAACGCACAAACTCAACATCACGACTGATGACTAACACCATCAACATACGAACGATTCCACAATTTTAAGACATTCAAAACAATTAGACCGACCCCAATAGTAATAAATAAAATCTTTCCCAAACTGGGTCCACAAACAAATACGAGTCCAAAAGAGGAAAGTACTCGAGTACTGAAACAAGTGACATAATTAATAAAATTAAAAGGCAAGACGCCAAGCAAACGACCATTGAACAGAATCACCCTTGCCCATCATCCTCGTACTGTCCGCATGCTCATTCACCTCCATGACATGTACCTGAAATACAAAAGTATTTCCCCCATTTAAGGGGTTAGCGGTAACAGCTATTGCAAGTAAAATCCATTTGAACTATCATTCTAATCAGATGAATCATGCGCCAAGAATAAATTTTAGAAAATATTTATATTCCGGAATATGAAGGTGTACATGCACAAAATATAGTTCTCCAACAAAACATTTCAAAGGTTAACCGTTGGTACGAGACTCACGGCCACTGCACCCCGCAGAGGCCCCGTCGGACCATCCCTGAGTAGTTAACCCCAGTTCACGATACGCATACACACGGCACTACGTATTCCCAAAGGCCCCGTCAGACCATCCCTGGGTGAACATACGCATCCACATCCACAACATACACAAGAAGCCATAAATCAAATACTAGAATATGCATACAAATGTAAGGTACTTTCATTTGAGACATCTTCGGCGAGACGGAAAATAAACGACGACTAAGAATGACACGGAGTGAACAAGTCCGCTCCTAAACGAGAGATTAATACGAATCAATCCTAAATGACATCAATAACCGAACGGAATACGCCCACAACCCTAATTACCAGCCATAACAATACACGTACGATCAATACGGGCGAGGGTTTTCACAAAACCTCCCCGAATCAACGGTTCACGGACTTAACCCAACGGAAATGGATTGGGAATCACCCAATAACAATAATCGATAAAAATATCACAACATAAACGAACAACTCAGGTTTAAATAAACAAATCCCGAAAAACCCCAAAAATTGACAAAGTTAGGGTTCTAAGCCAAAGTACCTTGAATTCGGGCGAAACGGGAGGATTAGGATGATGGTAACTTCGTTCAGAGTACTACGATCGATAAACTAAGGAACTCCACAGATTAATCTCCACAAATGGCTCAAAATCGCCGGAAATTGCCCAAGGGATGAGAAGAGATGAAAACTGATGAAAAGTGTACTGCTGAGTCCTATATATAGTAAGTATAATTAGCGTGCGCTAATTCTTGAAAATAACGCGCGCTAACGGGGTCGCCGGTAGTCCAGTAGCTTCTGCTCGGTGTCGTTAGCATGCGATATTACATCTTAGCGCACGCTACCCGCTAGTCGTTAGCGTGCACTACGAAAAATTAGCGTGCGCTACCTCCTAGTAAGAACCCAGAATTCCGAGTCCAGAACCTACAGCATCCTGCCAGCATGGGCTTAAAAATGCGTGAGGCGCGGCTTGCGATTCGACCTATGAGATCTGCACTAGAAAGTGGTTAAATGAATTGATTAGGACTACTCATATCAACAAGATGCATCTTCTTTTCTGGTAGCCATCTCATAGAAACTCCAAAGTTAAGCGTGCTTGGCCTGGAGTAGTTATGGGATGGGTGACCCCCTGGGAAGTTTCCCAGGTGCGCGTGAGTGAGGACAAAGCGCGCTAGAAAAGACTCGTGTTGGTACAGTGAGGATAGTCTTCATCATTCTTGGGGACCAACACGGACATTGGCGCGCGCTACTGAGATGCTAGCGGGCGCTACTGAAGTACCTCTAGCGTGCGCAATAAATCATGAATAGGGTACGCTATTCGTGCAGCAGTTAGTACTGTTGAGTGCAGCCCGCTGCTGAGGAAGGCGCAAAATCGAACACAATTAAAAGTTGGAATTCGAAGGCACATTTACGAAGAATTCGCAACAACGGATCTAAGCGCTAAAAAAAAGGCATGATTCTGACCACTCGGCGGCTCGGGATACAAAAATGGAAGTAAGTTCCCTAAACTTTAGGAAATTGCAAAACTGCCCAAAACATCCAAAGATTAAGATACGACGTCGGATTATAAAACCGAAACTCACAACACGAATAACTCAATCATACGGACTCATGTGAACAAAGAAACAATGAAATCAAACGAGTTTTACGAGAATCGAACATACTTGCGACAAAAACATAACATAAAGCGAATTACGTAAAAAGACTTCTGAAACTCGTCCAAACAGAAAAATACCAAGAACAAAATAGATTCAAAATGTCGAAACGGTTAAAAGTGAGTCGTTAAAATAGACATGCTCCCAAAAAATAGAAACTACTAAAAATGAAAAGTACGAATATTACAATCAAGACACTATAACTACAAGCATATTCGCGATAAAGAGCAGATAAGGATTTGACACATCTTTTGAAAATTTCTTTGGATGCATGTTATTTTTTATGCAATATCTCCTCCATTTTTTACTTAGAGAAAAATGTCTAATTAAATACATTATTTCTTCACGGATAGGAGCATATGCCTGTTATAAAACAGCTAAACCATCTTGAACACATAAATTGAGAACATGACAAATGCACCTAATATGATAATTTTTACAACCAAGAGATGGCTCACATACTAAAATAAGTTAATCTAAACTAGCTGTATTGGAGATAACATTATCAAAAGGAATTGAAAAAACTTTTTGTACTAAATTATATTCAGATAAAATTGTATGGATTTTATGCGAAATATTTTGAGCGGTATGTGCTGTATTAAACTCTCTAAAACCAATTAGACTTTTTTCCATATTCCAAGAATCATCAATCCAAGTACAAGTAATTCTCATATATGAATTTGCTTGCCAATGATCACTCCAAGCATCGTATCATATACAAACTTTATGATCTAGTTTTAAAAATATATTAGCTAAAATTAATTTTGCCTTGCTAGTAGTTTTTCGAACATCACGAGTTACGGTAGGGCGTGAAATTTTTTTACTAGCAGGATTAAAACTTAGTCGCATAAAATTTTCATACATTTGATAGTCGACAAAATTAAAAGGAAGAGATTTACCACAAATAAATCTAGCTAATTCTTTTCTAGCGGTAATTGGATTAAATTTAAATAAAGAACTAGCTTGATTGGGGGCATTAGACGACGTCACCGTGCCTCGAAATTGGGTTTTATTAGACTCTGTACCAACCTTGTCGGGATATTGTCTTTGTATATGGCCATTTAGTGTCCCGTAACCTCCTCCTTTTTTAAACTTGGAAGTTTTCTCGCAATAATTGCACTTGGCCAAGAAATGACTCGGACCGAAAGCAACTCGTCCATTTTTGTATAATGCACCGCAAATAATGGAGATTTGAGCTCGGACGGTTTCCTTTGTTTTGGTTTTGTTGATTGGCGCTCATCATCTTCAGCAGCTTCGATATGATGAATCGATTTTGAGGCTTCAAACATTTGGTTGATTTGTTCCTCGGTTAATTCAATTTCTTCTGGAACATAATCTCCAAAATTCGGACTTGAAATAGAAGTAGAACTCCGAGTATGAGTAGGAGTACTGCTACCACTAGCACCACCTCTTCCTCGTCGAGGAATGCCAGTGATAGCCTTTCCCTTTCCCCGGTTGAATTGATAACTTGACATATTTTTTCGATTAAAAGTGTAATACTTAAGATGAGAGAATAGAAATTCGAATGAATGTAGAAAGAAAGTAGATAGATAATTAGATTTGGTGTGAGAAAAATGAAGGGTGAGAGGGGGGTATTTATAGGTGTTAAAATGTATTAAAAACGCAAAAAAAGGCCTTGTGACCGGCCGTCTGTTCCCGATTTGAACCGGCGGTTCGGAGCAACGAATTTAAAATTCAAAAATTCATTTTTTTAAAATACCGATGGTCGGTTCGTCAAAACGACGAACCAGAACCAAACCGTCTTAAAACGGCTGACGGTTCCAGTTTTGAACCGAACCGCGGTCAACGGTTAACCGAACCACGGTCAACGATTCAAAACCTCTGGTTCGAACCGCCGCTAAACACCTCTAGCTTGATGTGTTTTGAGTGTGCACATTTAAAAGACGAGTATATTTGGAGATTTTAGGGTGTGAATAGCTCCTCCTCGTGAACTATAGAGAAGCGGGGCTTGGTTGGGGGTAGGGCTGTCAAAAAAATTCGAAAAATCCGATATCCGTCCGAAATATCTGTATTCGTATCCGGAAAAAGCAGATATTACATGTATCCGAAAAAAACGGATACGAATATTATCCGTATCCGAAGATTCCGGATACGGATATGGATATAGGCACATCCATATCCGAAAATATCCGTATCC
The DNA here is from genome assembly GCA_033398695.1 of Orobanche coerulescens. Taxonomy (NCBI): domain Eukaryota; kingdom Viridiplantae; phylum Streptophyta; class Magnoliopsida; order Lamiales; family Orobanchaceae; genus Orobanche; species Orobanche coerulescens. The sequence goes on from CM065809.1 coordinate 170,613,045, forward strand.
GAAATTAATTATATATAATATATATTTTTAATATAATTTTAATATATAATTACAAAATATAAGCATGCTACTCCCCATAATACTTTGTCACATATCTTCATTCTTTATTTCTCAATATTAAAATATAAGCATGCGCTATAAGTTATCTTTACTTATTAGTTATTTCTATTTCTAACACAACAATCAGGTCAGCTAGCCCGAGTGGTATTGGCATTAGGAATTTTGTAAGGAGAAGGAGCTCCACCAGAGTTCAAATCCCTCCTCCTGCATTTAAATTTTTGAAGATTAAAAAAAAGTGACGGATCCGAATACCTTTACTAAATGCCGGATCCGGTTATGGATATGGCCATATCCGGTTACCCGTTTGACGGCCCTAGTTGGGGGCATCCCAATAATAAACCCTTTAAGACGGCAATCGAAACCAATTTTAGTTCTATTTTTCCAACACCGGAGACCATTTTTTCGTTGAAATTTTAATGGATACAAGCGAAAATGGTTTCGAGGGTAGCTTCAAAACTAAATTGAAGCAGGCATCACTTCTATGGCTTGAGGGATTCAGAGAGGCTTGCTGTCTTAATCGCGCCATCATCTATTGTCTCAGGTACTTAGACTTGACGAAACCCAAATATCATTGATTCAAAGGTTGTTTAATCGGAGGTTGACCCTCTCTCTCTCTCTCTGCCTCTGTGTGTGTGTGTGTGTGGTGTGTGTGTGGTGTGTGTGTGTTAGATAGAGAGAGAGAGACAAATTTCTTCTTCTTTTTTGTTTGTATTTTTAAAAATTTTGTGTTTCTTTGTTGTGTCTAATGTGTATTGAAGGTCAAAAGAGCTTGCCATCCGCACTGGACAGTGTTTCCTCTTGAATGGCTTCATTTTTTTAGGAAGGTTGGTTCCCCAACAATATCCACATACTGACATTTATCTATATGATTATTTCTGTCTTATGAGGACTAGCTGAAATTTTTTATAGTACTGTTTGTATCTTTATTGAAATATAATCACTAGATTGTGTGAGCTTCTGTATTTACAATCTTGCCCCATATGGCTCTCTCTGTCTGTTTGAACCGTCAGTTGTAAGAAAAACACTCATGATCCAGATGAGGGAAACCTTCACGGGTCGTGCTTTCTTTATCACCCACACTAGTTATTAATTGTGATTATCATGGATCCCTAGAATTCACACTCATGATCCTGATGAGGGAAACCTTCACGGGCCATGCTTTCTTTATCACCCACTCTAGTTATTAATTGTGATTATCATGGATCCCTAGAATTCGTCCATACATTCCCCTCGGATGTTTGGTGGTTTTTTGATCTGCTGCATACTATGTGTAAAACCATGGGCACTGTATGTCCTTGGCCTGTAGTCTATATTATTACGTCCAGATTATACTTAGAACAACCGCTTGATGTAAATGAAAAATCGGTATGCTAATTGTTGGAGTGATAACATTCTCTAGAAATAGCAATTAAGCTTAAGCATTCACAATGATGTGGTTTTGCAGCATACTTGTCCTGCGATCTTTTGTCATCCCGACGCTGCAATGGGTGTTGCCTGATGGATTTCAGTTTATTACTTCTCAAGAATCATGTCCATTTGGGGGTATTTTCAGATTCTATTTCTTCTTACGACTTGGACTGATTCAACTCTTCTATGTGAGTTGCTGATTTTAGCTTCTCATGATCTAAATACTCTGTGTTAGGCTTTGATTGAATGGAAAAGTTGCACATGGTAAAAGGTTCACCACCCTGTTCATGTTTTATGTGATTCTCATTTGTTGTAAGAAAGTGCAAAGCCAGTAAATACAGCCAAGTCCATCAATGTGTTTATCAATTAAGTTTTCTTATTGTTCTCACTATCTTACATTTTGCTCGTTTCCTCAAAAAGATTTTGACTGTTCATGCTGTTTTACTTATTGACTAACTGAGACTTGTCCAAGATCTCTAACATGAAACCTGGATATTAGCTCCTTAGTTTTTGCTGACCCGGAGTGAGAATTTAGTGTAGCTACTGGCATGCGTCGACAATCTTACTTTTTTCGTGATATAGACTCACAAGAATATGGGTTAATATGATAATAGTAAGGTGGACAAGTAGAATTCTTACCTAATGTTGTATGATGAGAGTTTTTGCATAATGCTCATGTATGAATAACTGTAATTTAATCATGTAGAGAAACAACTATGTTAAGCTTGGTGATATAAGCCATGTTTGGCAATTGTGGTTAGCTTTTAGCCAATTGTATTAGCTGCTTGTGCATAAGTGTTTGGTAAATAGCTGATAGCTTATGATTACTTAATTTTGGAAATGACCAATAAGGACATTAACATGATTTAATTTTTGATATATTTTTGCTTATAAATAGATTTATATGATGAGTTTATCAAATAATTAAAACACTACTAAAAAATATTTGTTATTCAAATAGAAATTTTCCGGACACGAATTGACTGAAACATAACAAAAAAAATCAAAGAGGGAAGAAAAAGGTAAAAATATATGCACAAAATAAAGAAAAAATGGCAATTAAGTCAGAGAACAATAAAATAACAAACAAAATCAAATAACACAAAAAAACCTATTATTTTATTTGTTGCCACTTGTTCAAAATGCCTTTGAATACCATAAAAAACCCACCCCTCCCTTTTTTGTTCATGAGAAGAAGTCTCTGCCCATATTTGTTTCTCCATCTGTGCTTCTCTTCTCTCGCTCTCTCTCACGCACACACACGCGCACACATGTCTTGCAGAGCAGCATGTCATATGTGTTGTAAATGAGGACTATTTTTATTTTATTTTTCATTGGGTTGATGCAACGTTTTGCAGGTATTCTGGTTTTACCCTATGTACATATCCAGCTTTATTCTAAGCACCCTCTGGTATTTTCCTTTCCTTACCTTGCACTCTGATACATTTATTACTTTAACCCAAATATGGTGAAGACGGTTGCTAATACATTATTTACGGACCTTGAAATCTAGAATTCTCTCTCCCAAGAACATTAGAGTTAATAATCTCTTGTCCAGGTAGTTATGCACTTGCTGACAAATTCCCTTCTCACAGGACATGGTAACAGTTATTTCTTAGCAGAAAGTTTGAATTTAATACTTGACCTCCATCGAACTTTATATAGCCCCATTCTACTTCAGTAGAAGGAAATTAGGGTAGACAATAACCTTCTCAGATAGGAGAAAAGGAAGCCCCTGAAGTCTATAGAGTACGTCAACATTGGGGTGCAAACTTGTCGGCCTAATTGGACTGCCTCTGTCAATTTTTCATTAATACGTGTTTACATAAAATTCTCACTAAGTAGAGGTTTTATAGCTTGTCATACAACTGAACTGTTAATTGTCTACTAATTCTTTTTTCATGGCTTCTTAGATTAATATTTCGGTGCATGGTATATTAATTTATCTTTGATCCAGGTATAACGACATTGCAAAGTATGGGTTTTTCGCAGTTGAGAAGCATGTGTCTTCTGGTTCAGAATCATCTGGCCGAAAGTATACATCTCACAGTGATAAGGCTACTGACCTTGAGGGGTATGCTCAGAATTATTTCATATAGATTTTTTTTATTATTTTCTGAATAACATATTATTTCCGTAGGTTTTAGATTTTGCATACAAAATGCACCTACTGCGTTATTCTTACGTGCAGTGTAATGATTGGGATAGCTGAACAGGTCTATTCAGTTCTCCTTATGAGTTTCTTCTTCCTGGAGGTAAAAATAACCATAATCTCCGTCACAATTCATGTTATCAACTGCTTAATTCCACCTTTTGATGTGGCCTGGATAGTCATTGTTTTTTTGTTTTTGTTATTTGCAGGTATTTGTTACTGGATTCATCCCCTGCATTGGCAAGGCACTAAACTTTCTGCTCCTATCGTGGATGTATGCTTATTATTGTTTCGAGTGAGTGGTGATATACCATTATCTTTTTTTTCCTCTTTCTCCGTGCTGAATGCTCTAGTGGGTATAAAGTATTCACTGCCACATTTTTCTCACCTTTAAGGTACAAATGGAATTATTCCGGTTTGAGTTTGGACAAAAGACTTGACTTCTTCGAATCTAACTGGCCATTTTTTGCTGGTTTTGGTAAGAATCTTGTGAGAAGAAATGTCTTGATCTGTACAATATTAAGTTGTTTTAACTGGTCTCTTTAGACAGACCAGCTTGTCAAATAGTTGATTACTAGTGATTATTTTTACTTTGCTTACTATATGCAACCAATGATAAGTCGGTGTGACTGCAATGTATTTATGGACCCTGAAATATTAAAGGAATATATTTAATGGGCCTTCTATATCAAATTGATGTTTTTTTACACGAAAACGATGAAATACAGACATTAGATCTGTTAAGGCAGAGAAATGATCCCGAGAATAAAACAGAATTAACACTAGAAAGTTTCCAATCAGCTAACACTGCCCAATAATCCATAATCACACCGTCAACTCCAAATATATAGTATTTCACGAATAAGAAAATAAGCCCCTAAACAATTGGACCACTAAATAGAAAATTAATTAAAACAAAGAATAATACGGCTAATAATTTAGACTTGGCCCGTCTTTTTTTCCCTGCTCGGTGCTGATATGCAACAACTCCCTTCCCCTTAAGATCAGCCTTGTCCTCAAGGTGAACTCCGGAAACTGGGCTCCGAAAAACAGCCTCATTGACCCATGTCGCATCATCACTTGACAAGCCTTTCCATGACACCAACAGTTACCCCACAAGGTCATCACCACGCCAAATCTCTCGCCAACGCTGCACGTCCGACGGCATGAATTCTGGTGTGTCGTCACAGAAATCAGGTGTTAAACTTGACTCCACCACATGAGAACCTACCACCGTGTTAAGTTGTGGAATGAGCTTTAACTTATACGCAGTCGAGCTAATACCCTCCAGAATCTCAAAAGGACCGAAAAATGTAGGAGCCAGACATTCAACCGACGAAACAAGGAGGCCTGGCGTCTGGCGATAAGGTCTGATTTTAAAAACAGTCCCCAACCGCGAATTGGACATCATGCCTATGCTTATTCGCCGCCCGACGCATCCGATCTTGGGCCTTCTCAAGCTGAAATTTTAAATTCCGAAGGATGGCGTCACGTGCGCGCTACTCATCATCGACCGCCTTAACACGAACCTCGCCTTGAGGAAATTGAGACAAGGCGGGAGGAGGCCGGCCATACATAGCCTCGAATTGGGTGCAGGCTGTCGTCATATGAAAACTTGTGTTGAAACAATACCCCCCCATGCCAACCACTGGCCCCAACGACGCGGATGTTCGGACGTGAAACGACGCAAATAAGCCTCAAGACAACAGTTCATTACCTCCATTTGCCCAGATGGTACGAACTCATCCGTAACTTGGTACCCGTGGCCTTAAACAATTTCTACCAGAAAGAACTCAAGAAAATCGCATCGCCATCCAAGACAATTGCTCGGGGAATGCCATGTAACCGAACAATTTCCTTAGCCACTACCGCTGCTACCTTGCGCAGGAAATAAAGTCCATACTAATGTCTTCCCACACCCATGTTGGAATCGGTAGCGGTTGTAACAAGCCAGCTGGAGAGTATCCGACTTGGTATGTCGGCAAATGAGACAGTTAGCCACCACACTCGTGATAACACGCAACATCTCGGGCCAATAAACCTTCATTTATGATAAGTAAAATTAATAAGTGGTCATTCTTGACCATATATTAAATTAACATAGACTCCGATGGGGAGGTTACTATTTAATATACCTAAGTGAACACTATAATTTTAACAACCTTAGAATATTATTTTAAAATAATAGTCCTACAAATGGAAAGGTTACAGATGGAAATGTCCTATCACCAAAAGTAATAATTAACTTATCTATCATTTTGAAGTTTAAAATCAGTGAACCTATAATTAGCACATCCTATATAGAGGAGACACTATTGTCAACGGTCATGATACTTATTTTACTATTTAAACCAATTACGGAGCCTAATTTGATTTTATTTTAAAAAATTAAATCAATCTAATCACTTAGTTATTTTTTGCCTTAATGTTTCTAATTTTCTCGTCCTAGCATGCAAGAAACATATTACGCATCAGTCCATACAGTCATACATCCAAACGATAAAAACAAAAAAACGGATAAAGCTAAATCCAATTATCATGGTTTTCCTCGTCTTGAATTTGAGAAAACCTGTCTCGATATCTTCCAATGGATCAAGCATCTCGTCACATGGATTTCCAATTATCATGGATTCCAAATTTAGAATTTTTCTTTCATGCAAATTAATTACCTAAAAAATTCTAAATTAAAATCATAGCTCACCGGCGGACGCAACGAACGAAATTCTGAATGTTATCGGGCTTGGGCGACGCCTAATCACCGCCTTGTCTCCGCCTTTCTCATTTCCAGGCGAGGCGAGGCGAGGCGAGGCCTCTAGGCTAGCTGGCTGGACCGCCTGGCTGCCTAGGCGTTTCTTAGGCGACACCATGATAACCATGCTTGGCTGCATTGCGCTCATAAGGTTCCTTGCTAAAATAGGCGATTGGTCTTCTGTTCTGCATCAAAATCGCCACAACGCCCCGCCCCGAAACATCACTCGATACAAAAGGGAACTGAAAAATCAGGCATGGCCAAGACGGGAGCCGATTTGATATCTGATTGAAGTGTCTCAAACACTGTCTGCGCCTCAACCATCCACTTAAATGGTTCGCCTCCTTCCGGAGTAAATGTGAGGGGCTGAGCTACTTTCCCTCGCGAATAAGGCGCCTCCAGTAACCAGTGAGTCCCAAGAAACCACGAACCCCTTTTATTGTTCGTAGAACTGGCCTCTGCAACAACGCCAGCACTTTCATCGGAACCATCATGACCCCATCCAACGAAACCACATGACTCAGACATTCAATAGATAGTTGGGTTCAAGAACACTTCTTCGGGTTGATCGCGGATGACAGCGATCCCAAAACAAGTCGCAAATACCCCATCCAACGAAACCACATGACTCAGACATTCAATAGATAGTTGGGTCCAAGAACACTTCTTCGGTTTGATCACGGACGAAGCGGATGACAGCAATCCCAAAACAAGTCGCAAATGCCCCAAATGAGTTTGTCTATCAGAACTGTATATCAAGATATCCTTTCAAAAAAAAAAAAAAAAACAATACGAATCTGCGAAGCCAAGGGCGAAAAAGGTCATTCATGGCAAACTGAAAAGTAGAAGGGGCATTGCAAAACCCAAACTGCAAGACAGGCCTTTCGTACCCCAAATGAGTAATCCTATTTTCTCAACATCCTTAGGTGCCACCCGAATTGATGATACTCTGCTCATAAGTCCAATCGTGTGAAACATGCCGCTCCATGCAACTCCTCCGTCAATTCCTGGAAAGTCAGAATGGGGTATTTGTTTGGGACAGTTTATTCAATTCTCGAAAATCTACGGAAAAATGCCAACTTTCGTCTCTTTTGTGGATCAACAACACGGATTGGAGTACGGCCCGGTGCTCGGCTGTATTAAGTATTAACCCCCAATTAAGCATTTCCCGGACCAACCATTTGATTTCATCCCTCTACATGCTGTAAGGGAGAATGGAGGCAGCCGATGAACCCGGCAGTAGCGGTATCCTGTGAGCGCCGCGGTGGCATCCACGGTAGGGGGCTTGGATATCATACAGCAAAGTGGGTAGTGATGTGCTGATGTGGGACATTTCCGTTGGCCACAGTATAACACTGATTCCCATCTGCCAATTTCAACGAAGCAGCCGATGTAATTTGGCGACGAATAAGGCCCAGTTCCCCCTTCAAAGTCACCAGTTGGCCCCCAATACTCAAACAGCATGGTCCAGCGATCCACTTGGCTCTCAAGGAGCAGACTTGATCCTCTATTGAGGATATGAAGTAGACGCTCGAATGGATCTTGACCCATTTGGCATTGACGTCCCCGAGGATCGATAGACAAATAATCCCCAGAATCAAGTCAACTCCACCAATTGGAAAGGCGTACGCTTCAGTCGGAAAAATTGTACCTCCTAGGTGCGACTGAATGTCAGGGCAAACCCCGTCAGTTTTGGTTACTCTTCTTTCCTTTCCATCGCCCATCATCGGAAGGGCAGCCCTGCTGCCCAAGGAAAGACCCAACTTGGAGGTCATCGCAGAAGAAATGAAGCATTGCGACGCCCCGCTATCAATCATAACCACTACGGAAACCCGGTTAATCACGCCCCACAGCTTCATTGTTTGGGGGCTGTCAAACCCACCTGCTGCCGCTGCCGACACCTCCAGATGCTGCAACTCTGCCTCGTCCGGGCTATCATCAACCGTTGTCCAGATCACGCTGAACCACTTTAGACTTTACCCTCAATTTCGTCATCCCCCAACACTGATTCGGGGAGATTTACTCGATCACACGTGCAAAGGAAAGTACGGCTCACTTAAAACATAACCCATTATTCCCGTAGGTCCATAAATAGTGTGGAAAGGGGCCCTTGCTAAGGAACAAGAAAGCAGCTTCTTTGGGGGAGAAAATAACCCGTTTGATTGAGCATCGTGGGGCATGTATTTCGGCCCTGAGGGCGTCCCTGAGTGACCGAGCCAACTGATTCTGAAGGCTGTCTGCTACCCCAATAATTCGAGTAATTACGAGGACTGGACGGACCTCTGACGGGATGTGAGTACCCACTGGATCGCGAGACTGGAGCCGCTGGAAGGAACGAACCTGGGCAGAAGTCCCCGGATTCGAGAAACCCGAGATCGAGGTGCGCGTAAGGCGCGGGGTTCCTGATCAGTTTCTTGCCAAATGCACCGTTTGACAAATATCTTCAGCATCCTTAGAACGGATACGCAAGTGCATATCATCACGAAGATCATGCAGAAAAAGGCCCAGAGCATGGGGCGGTGTGAGATTCTTAACCGCTGCCATGCGGGCAATAAATAGATCCACATACTTGTCCACTGTCCCAATATGATGCGTTAGGGCGAAGGTCTCAAACGGGTCAGCACGAAGGTCTCCCCCATAACACCGAAAAGTTCAACCGTGAATATACGCCAACTCAGCCCCGGATACTGGTCCAGAAGCCATTGCAACCATTATATTATGTTTCCGTCCATCACTGTAAACGCCGAATCCAAATGCATATCATTAGGCGTGTTGTCGAGCCGAAAAAACTGTTCGCTCGAGATATCCAGGCGTATGGATTCTCGCCCGTAAAGCTGGGAAATTCCAATTTTGATGTGGCCGTCATCGGGATTGGGCTGTTCTGCGGCCCAGACGGAGCACTCTGACTGGTATCCGTGGCGGTAGCCGAAGATGCGCCCAAGCCGATGCCCTTCCCCTTCATCATCTGGCTCATCATGTCGCGCAATTCCGTCATATCAGTCTGCAGGAGTCGATGCAGGTATCAAGAGAGCTCGTTGTCTTCTCCACTGCGTTCACTCTCCAACATTCCCACGGCCGCCTGCAACGCGGTCATGATAGTTTCTAGGTTTGCTATGCGGCTGTCGCTTCTCGTCACGGGATCTGGCAGGTCGGACCAAATTGTTAGAGGCGGAGAAGTGATCCCGAGAATGAAACAGAAAATAGCACCAGAAAGGTTCCAACCGGCTAACGCTGCCCAATAATCCAATATCAAAAACTGCATAACCCTAATCACACCATCAACTCTAAATATAGTCTTTCATGAATAAGGAAATAAAACAATTGGGCCACTGAACAGATAATCTATTAAAACAAAGAATAATACGGCTAATATTTTAAACTTGGCCCGCCTTTTCTTTCCGTGCTCGGCACTGATATGTAACAAAATCTTTACATCCTTACCGTATAGAAATGTCTAGAGTGTTGATAAAATGCTGCAACTGTCTTTTAGGAAGCCCGTGTGTTCTGGCAGTATCATTTTGTTCTCCCCTTGTCAGCTATGGGGTTATGGCTGTGCTGTATCCATTAGTAAGTACTTGATCTCTCTCTCTCTCTCTCTCTCTCTCTCTCTCTCTCTCTCTCTCTCTCTCTCTCTCTCTCTCTCTCTCTCTCTCTCTCTCTCTCTCTCTCCCTCCCTCCCTCCCTCTCTCCCTCCCTGTGTGTGTGTGCATAGTACATACTACCTCCGTTCACTTTTAATAACAACACTTCACTTTTTTTACACTATTCATATATACTAACCTTAGATCGTACACTGTTCTACTAATATATATACAATTTTTACCATGTAAGATATTGGATTTGTTCAAAATATTTTTTTTTATAAATTTCATTAATATATTGAACGCCGTGAAAGTCCAATATTGCGCTTAGTTATGAATGGAGGAAGTGTATATATATACACACACACGTCTTGTGTATGTGTATGCGCACGCGTATGCCCATTCATTTTTATGTGTGTTTATGTTAACCCACTTTTGGTGTGCTTGTTATATATAGAATCTTCGTCCGTGTTCTTTAAATGTTGCCTGTTGGACTGTTTATGTGGCTGCCCCTCGTCATATAATGAAAGTTCACCATGCAAGATCTGATACAACCTATGTGTATCTGTTGTCATGCCGCTTGTATGTAACATCATATTCTGTTCGACGCATTCTTTGATATTTGGTGGTACGGATATATTTTGTATTTTGTTTTCAGTGGTCTTAACACGTGGTTGTTAGTTTGTTCTGACTGCTACAGGCTCAGAAGCAGACAAAGTCGTTGCTTCTCATAGAAAAACTTGGAAAGGTGCCGGATTGGGAAGGATTCCAATATTCTTTTCTGCTGATTATTTATCGTGAGCCTTACTTCATCGTCCTTTTATCTCTTTATTACATCTGCATTGTCTTCCTTATATATATATATATAATATATATATATATATATATATTTGTCGGGGTAGAAGGCTTGAAGTCCTTGTTCTTGAGCATAGCAAACAAAATAAGATTCTATAGATTTACAATGCTACATGCACAATCAATTGTGTTTTCCATAGATTTACAACAATGCTACATGCACAATCAAACTTTACAACACACCATCTCACCATACATTTATCACTAAATTCATCATTTATTACATCCCCTACCCCACCAGTCACATAATCAATGGTCCAAGAGGACCAAAACAACCACAACCGTTACGACGGTTGTGATTGTACCATTTTTCATAGATTTATGATTGATATTTTTTTATATGTGGTGAAAGATGTTTATGTTTCATGAAGTGATTGATATTTTTTTATATGTGGTGAAAGATGTTTATGTTTCATGAAGTAAAGTTGGGGATTCATAATTATACTTTATAGCTTAATCATAGACATATTTGTGAAGAAGTGCTAGGGCTGTAATTCGGGCCGAGCGAGCCGAGTTTCGAGTCGGGCACTAAACGAGCCGAGGTTAATCTAGTCGAGTCGAACCGGCTCGTTTAACTAATTGAGACGAGCCGGTTTTAACGAGTCGGGCGAGCCGGCTCGTTTAATTTTACACTTAATCGAGCCCAAACCTCTGCCCGAACTCGGCTCGTTTAATTTTACGAGTCGAGTCGGTTCGTTTAATTAAACGAGCCGGAACCTCAAGGGTGGGCATATGTAATTTCAAGAGATAAATGGATTTTGTTTTGTAAATATGCTAAACATCAGGGGTAGTTTTAGGAATTATCCCTAAATAGTACTTGAAGTAAAACACTTCCCATGGCTGAATTTTGGCCTTAATGTTCATGCGTGACGTGCACCGTATAATACTCTCTCCTCTCCGCTACAAGTTCCCCGTTTGACTTTTTTTTTTGGGGGGGGTGGGGTGGGGTGGGGGGGTTAATTTTTCTTAATTCTGACCATAAATTTATGAAAAAAATATATTTAATTATGACATGACATTATTAGAAATAGTTTTTTCATGAAATATACTTTTCCAAAACATTATGATTTTATAATTTTTATAATTGTATAATTATATTTAGTTTGATCAGAAAAAATTCAAAGGAGAATCCTATTAGCGGACAGGGAGTATAATATATGTACCCACTGAAGTAATACTTGCTATCTTGCTAATGGAACTATCAAATAAACTGATTTTTGGTGCTAGGATGAAAGTATTGTCTTTCTTCCCCATCAAACCTCGCCAACAAGTGCATGACCAGAAAGCCCTCTGACACCGGACACACCGGACGTATTACCGTTCGATACAAGTGGTAAGTCTGTATAAAAGGACTTTGTTTCGTTGTTGTTGGATGTGTAGCTTACCTGGCTTGTTTCTTTGATTTGTAGTTGTCCTAATATACATACTGAGTAAAAAATCTGCAATTCAAGATCAATGAAGCACAGATAGATATTACAAGTTTTCTGTATTATATATATATATATATTTATTTTAAGTGCGAGAACTGCGAGAACCACCTTTTGTACTCCTAATAATACATAATGTACATCATGTCAATGCATACAACCCCTACTGATCATAACCCCTACTAGATAGTAAGGGTTATAGATATAGCAGGGGTTATCATCAGTAGGGGCTATTATATTTAATAAAAAAAATTAAAAAATAATATAAAATTTGTTTTTTACTATAATACCCTTTGAATTAAAAATATTTTTTAATATTTAAAAAAATCTCATTGGTTTAGAGGAGTTCTCGCAGTTCTCGCACTTAAGAGAGTTCTGAAAATAAAGCCCCTATATATATATATATATATATATATCAATAAGAAGCTGGTCATTTATGTTCGTGCCATTACCGTCTACATAACTATTAATCTATTATCTACACGATAATGTGCAAAGGTTTGATGAGAGAAGCAAATTGGTGAAATGAAATGTATAAAATGTTTGTTTCTCTTGTTGGAAACGCTGGAAGATCGTGCATTCATTTTTCTCATTGAGCTACTTTTTTGTTTTCTCATATAATCATATGATACATTTTTTAAGATCGAACCTTATCCTCGTGCCTTCCCGCCAAGCCTCAAAATCGAGATTTTGAATATATTTTGGGGGCCAAATATCATGAAAAAGGGTAACATTAAATTAGGATATCTACAGGCTTGTACAAAAATATAAACTTTTTCTATTTAGTACATCCAATGAAACTTCCTACAGAAAAAGTTAAAAATTAACCTAAAAAAACTAAAATAGGCATACGATTAAACAATAAAATATCAAAAGAAATTATCTTCTTAATCTAATTTAAATAAAATTAACAGAAAGTAGCATCGGCAATTGTGCACTACGCATCCGGTGCCGTCGTGCACACCATCTCGTCTCCCACCACGCACAGTGCTATTTATTTCCCCCAAACACAATAAACTACCCACTGCTTATGTAGCCACCGCGCACAGTGCTATTTCAGTCGAGCACATATCAAATAATACACAACGCGCGTGAGAGCAACAAAAAAGGGGCGCCAGAAGTCCTACTCTCAACTCTTCAAGCCTCCTCAAAATTTCAAAATTGGCTTATAATCTTTCATTTATCATCTAATTTGGAATCTTTTGGATTATTTTTTTGTTGAATGTAGTTCTCGTATATGTGGTTTTTTATCTAACATTTGGTTCTTGGAAATTGTGTTAGATTGTGTTATTTTTGGAATATGACCCTTTCATCAAGGTTCAAAGTTTCAAATAAAACAAAAATTTACGCGTCTTTGACCTCGAGAAGTAAGGTTCAATGCATGATATGAACTTCAAATTTGAACTCTTTGAAAAACTTGGGCTCGATCATCAAGCATGCGTCACCTTCTTCCCGACGGGCCAAGAATATCCAAATTTAGAAATTATTTTTTATTTTGGCAAATTTAATTACATAAATTTTTGAAATTTAAGATCTTAGCCTATCGGTGGACGCAACAAATTGCGATAAAACGAACGAGACCACACACCAAATGACCCAGTCTGAATCGAAAACCCAGACCAGCCCGAATCGCAACTCGACAGGAATTGGACCGCGCGACACCCAGCCATGTGCTGCTCGACAGTCCCACTGCTTGCCGCGGGTGTTGCCCCATTTTGGTTGGTGCTCGGTTTCAGCTCGGAAATTATTTGTCGTCGTCTTTTTTGCTACAATTCATTTATATTTTTTCAAAAAATAAATACATTAAATTACAAGATTTACACGAAAAATCTGAACCCTAGATCTACTCATGGATTTTCTCATGAGAAAATCAGTACATGCCTCAAACTGAGCAAAAACTAACGAATTAAATAAATAAACATATTATCCATTCATATAACCATGATAATTGGATCATAGTTCTCTGCAAGACATATTTGGAAAATATTTCAATAATCATAAACTATTACAATTTAAATTACTAGTAATTAATCACCGGATTAATCTAAATTACCAAAGGCCTACAAATTATCCCCGATACCAATTGTTGGAAATAAAATGAAGCGGAAGTGTGGTATGGACGAAAAATAATTTTGCCTTTAGAAACAATCCCAAGCACAAGATTTATTTAGACTTGCTAATTAACTAAATACTAGACTAATAAGCAATTAAATCAATACTATTATTTACGTAGTATAATTATTGATAAGAAAAATATTATAATCGAGATCTAAGAATCATAAAATATCTACCTTTGAAAGGTAGTGATTGTTTTCCTTGATCTCTATCTTCAAATCTTCTAGAGTATTCCCTCGCCTAAATCCATATGTAGTGGTGGCAACAAGCTATCAGATCTCTTGAATAGCTTGGATCGGCCGAACCAGCAAGAATAGAGGTTCTCAAATTCCCTTTTTTATTTTTTAGTAGTTTTTGACATTTTTAGAAATTTGATTTGTTATCTAAATTGTGGAATTAAAGACAAAAGTCGAGATCTACAATAATAACGAAAAAAATTAACTCCCCCGTATGTTATAATCGGCCTCCTATATATCCTTATCGTTTAGTTATCGTTGGCTACAATGGGGATCTTAAGGAGGATTAAGAGCAAGGACTCATAATAGACTTCAACCTTCTATATTAAGCCGTTCCCAATATAATTGAGTTCACTAATATTAATTCAGCACACTAAAAAATTAATATTGCAATCACTTCCCAAACTCCAATTTAATAAATCAGACTCTTTTTAAAATTAATTATTTTTCATATTTAAGATATTAAATATCTATTAATTAATTTAGGCTACTGACAACTTCAATTAGATAATTATTTGTCCAAGAGTAGTACCACTCGAACCTTATGATAACATCGAAAATTAATCGAGAGTTTAATATAATAATTATTTTCGAGCTCCTCAAGAAAACATCATCAAACCGCACGATCCAGAACACAATTTCTAACTATAATATCAACTTCCATAGAGATTTTATTATCGCAATGTTCTGGGCCGGTGACAGGCACGGGCCTTCCGACTCCCCGCACTTGATGTAAGGGAAACCCAGGCTAGATTCAAATCTGGCCCGAGGTTCGGCCTCAGAGAGATTCCCGAGTGTTGAGGGCAAAAGCAGAGCGCTAATCCCTAGAAAAGTACATCTAACTGCAAATCACAGAAAATAGAAAGAAGAGCCCAAAATATCGAGCATATTGAGCCAATTAATGTGACTCTTAGTGATGATAAATATAAATAAAAAACTATATATATTATACATTAGAATTAAGAAATAATAATTTTTCGAGATTTATTTTTTTCTTTTATAGTGATTGTTGATAATGTTGTCTTGACGTATGGATAAGGTAATTTGTAGGCCTCGTACAGTTTGTTTTTTTGAAAAAAAAGTTTAGAACCGTAACTCAAAATTTGTTATGTAATTCGGGTTCGGTTCCTGATCTTTTTCTTCAGGAACCGAAGTAATTTTCTCAATGAATCGAAATACCCGAATCGAAGTTTCTATTTCAAATTTCCCAGAAAGAACCGAAAAGAACCCAATTTTCTTCGGTTACTTCTTTTTTCTTTCTTTATTTTCAAATTTCTGTGAGACAACCGAAGTTTCTATTTCAAATTTCTCAGAAAGAACAGAAAAGAACCAATTTTTTTGGTTACTTCGTTTTTCTATGGTTATTTTCAAATTTCTCTGACAAAGTAATAGTAAATTATGGTATTTTAGTTTATATACTATGTAAAAAAAATTAGAAATAAAAATAGTTATAAAAAATATAGTAGAATTTATGTTTCGCGTATTAGGAGTTATAATATATTGCTTGGTTATTGACTTTAATTTTAGATATACAGTTATTGAAATTTTAAAATTATAATAACCGAACCCGAACCCGAATTTTATTTTAGGACCCAAACCCGAACTTTTTTAATGATTTCTTTCTCAAACCCGAATCGAACTGAACCAAAATTGATAGTTCGGCTCGGATCTTCAGTTATTCGGGTCCTACGTCCCAACAATAGTAATTTGGTGGTTCAGTTTCATTTTTTTAAAGAATTCATTGGGAACTTTTATTATGTGCATGGGTTTAGTTGGTCTCTAGAATGATGAAAATTGTACTCCCTATACCAACACAAGTCTTTCAAGCATGCTTTGGCCTCACCCACGCGCACCTTGAGAAACTTCCTAGGGGGGTCACTCCTCTCATCACTAATTCAAGCCAACACGCTTAACCTTGGAGTTTATATGATATGGCTACCAGAAAAGAAAAAGCACTTTATTGGTATGAGTAGTCCAAATCAATTCATTTAACCACTTCATAGTACATATCTCATGGATCGAATCACAAGCCGCGCCTCGAGCACTTTTAAGCCAATGCAGGCAGGATGCTGGACTGAAGCCAAAAATATCCCTCCCAGTACCTGCCAGCATCTCAGTCCTAGAGCCTGGAAACCTCGGCGTACGATATTTGATAACACAAACCCCAGTTACTAGATTTATTCACACAACCCTCCAGCATTTGACATCAGCATATGTTCCCGCTCCATATACCTCAATTGCATCAGTATATCAGTTCCAGCATACAATATTTGATCACACATCCCTCCAGCACCTCACAACCTCCACTATGCCAGCATCTAAGTTTCACTCAACTGACAACTTCTGCTGCATCCCCGCCCCTCAGTTCCAACGCTCCAGCAGCCTCCACTGTAGCATACTCCAAGAAAATCTGCACCCTTGACCTGCTCTGATATCAATTGTTGGTCTCTCGAATGATGAAGACTTTCCTCCCTGTACCAACACGAGTATTTTCTAGCATGTTTTATCCTCACTCACATGCACCCTGAGAAATTTCACAGAGGTCACCATCCCATAACTACTCAAAGCCAGCACGCTTAACTTCAGAGTTTCTATGATATGGCTACCATAAAAGAAGAGGCACATTGTTGGTATAAGTATTCCAAATAAGTTCATTTGACCACTTTATAGTACAGATTTCACATGTCGAATCACAAGCCGCTCCTCGAGCATTTTTAGGCCCATGCAGACAAGATGTTGGACTGAAGCCCAACACATCCTCTCGTAACTGAACTAGAAAAGGATCCTCAGTTTGTTTCGCTTTGATATAATCAATCAAATATGAAGAAATCTCCAATGTGCATAATTGTCCCTGAACTCTTTGAAGTCAAACCTCGATACCGTGCTCAGCCCGTCGGAACCTCAACTCGTGTGTAAGTGCTTCCAACATTTGAAGTGATGTCGACTAATGACTTAATGCATCAGCTACAACGTTCACCTTCCCCTGATGATAGATCATCTCAATGTCATAATCCTAGATCAATCCGTGGTCTCTTTGTATTTTTTTTATTTATCATGGCGGAAAGACGTACCTGATCCAAGACTACAAAATAAAAAGGAAAGACTCAAGTGGTAGAGAGATCGTTGAAACCTCCATCACCATTGTCGCCTCCTAGGGGCATGTAGGATCCACTCAATTTTGATGTGATACAGAAGATGGAACCATTTAACAAAGTTACTGTTCAAGCCATTGAGGTACTCCGACGACTTGTGCACAAGGGTCCTCAAAATACACGATGTTGTTTGGACTCACTTTCGTCGTGGGGGGGGGGGGGGGGGGGTATTGAAAATGCAATGCAAGGGATGTGGCCCTCGTACAAGTGGATGATCCTCAAACTTCTATCCATTTCGGTTGTGAAAAAATAAGACAACGCCAGTGAGGTTTGAAAGCATCTCATCCCAATTGGTTAACCAATCATACACATTACTGGTTAATGATTTGAACAAATTTCTGGATGAGTGGTAGGTTTGTACGAAGGGACCAATAGTTATAATCGAAACCACACATGGGAGAAATTGTGCCGGTTGGTGGCTTTGATGGAACCAAAAGACTTCAACCTCAAGGGTGACAGAGCAAAAATGATTTGCAATCCCGTGTTATGCTATATTCAATGAGTTCTTGCTCATTTGGATTTCTACAGAATGATAAAGGTAATGTAACAACTCATGAGATTCTTATATTGTGGAGTATGCTTAGAGGTGAGCCCATAGATTTTAGCATTGCTCTTAGTAAAAAATTGGTCAAGATTGGCAAGTCGAGCAAAGTTAGGAGTTCTTATGCATGGAATATTGATTACCCCTATCACAAGCTACTACGGGTGAATTTTGTCGATTGGGAGAAAATTAGGAGGAATGTGAAAGTCGATATACATGCCTTCACAAAAATGGATTTAATATGATTCGATGAAAAGAGAAGTATGTACCTCATGCAAAATATCGGCGATTACTTCCCAATGCTAGCAAGGATTTGGAAAATATCACCTTGAGCACCCCGACTCATATTTCATTGGTAAGAGCAAATGAAGCAACTCCTTTTTGAAAATTATGCACCGGAAGTGGTTAAGTGTTTAAATCTTGAGGAAACAAATATTATTGTAAAAAGAAAGAAAGAGGAAAACAAAGAAGTTCATTGATGACTATGAGGGCGCCCGACCTCAAGGAGATGAAGAAATGCAAAAATATAGCCGGTGAGTCATGATTGATATGGCAAAGGAGGCCAAGGTCGGACCGAGCTGAACGAGGTGTAAGGATTTGAGGAGGCTACGACAGTATTAAGAGTAAATGTGTGTGGGTTGAGTGCGAATATGACGTTAATGCAAGGCGATGTTTCGAAAATTTGAGGGGATGCGACTTCTATGAGAGGAGAAGCAATGCAATTCGAGGAATCCATTAATGAACACTCCTCCAACCTCCAACATCATAAGTGAGCGGGTACAACTCAAGTTACGCAACTCTTCTCCACTTTTCAAGACATGTACTTTTTTGTTGTTTTTAGAAGAATTTTGGGGGAGGGGGCCAAGTGAGGTGTAACTTGCGGGCTTTAAAATTTTCTTGCATTTACATGTAGTTTCATGCATTTTTTTTTCTTCTTATTTGTACTTTTTTCTAAGGTGCCAATTTATAGACTAAAAGGTAAATTCTAAAGCACGACAATTAGGTCTGTACAGTTATATGGCACCGAGTGTTGGGCGGTAAAACAGTATCACGTTCAGAAGATGAACATGGCGGAGATATGTATGCTATGGTGGATGTGTGGTCATACAAGGGCTTAGAAATGAGGTCATTAGGGGAAGGTAAGAGTTGTGACTATAGAAGATAAGATGATGGAGAATCGATTAACATGGTTTGGCCATGTAGACGGAAATGGCCGATCCTGGAATTTCATTGGCCCTAGGCAAACTCTGATAAATAGGCCGCCTTATCTAACATAATAAACGTCAAAATTTTTTGAAGCAAAATGGGATAATGTGCAATGAGCCTCATCAAAATCTTGTGGCACAAAACCCCCCTTAGGAAAAACACCATTAAGAAAATAATACTCTACCCTAATCCATTAAAAGAAATAACAAAGAGTACAAAAACTTTGGGGACATAAAACCAAACTTAAGTGAAAATATAATAAATATTCCTAACGTCCTAAGAAGCGGTTTCTTCGAGCATATAATCACATCAACATCAATTTTCTCCAACATATCCTTCCCAATTGATAAAGTTGCCAAACCATTCAGTCTCTCTTGTGATATTGATGACCTCAAGTAGATTTTAATCAACTTCAGTGTTGAAAAACTTCTTTCCGCTGATGCTACAGTCACTGGCACCGTCAATAAAACTCTATAAGCAATTGCTACATTCGGATAACAATCTGCAAGTTTGACAAATTTAAGAATATAATTGGCAGATATTGTTTCAGTTGGCAAAGTGAACTGTAACACTTCTAGTTCAGAGAATAGATCATCTACATCAATATCAGATAAGTTGCCATGAAAAAAAATTTAAATGAAACTTAACACAACATCCTTTTAACTCATTATTATCCAATGACTTTAACTTTTTCGAATCATATAAAAATCCAAATATACTTGCAAATGTCTTCAGCCTCAAATCTGTTTCTCAAAGAACTAATTGCCATATCAACAACAAGAAAATAGTTGAATTTAAATGATTCTTCACGTGACTCGCTTTCACGTTCCTCATTGTTCTCTCCAAACTGTTTTTTTATAACCACACGACCTTTTGTTAGAAAGATAGGCTCAACATCCATCTCAAGTAACACTTTTTGCAGTATTCATACTTTGTATAAATCCTTCTTCTCGATATTTTTCAAAATATGAAGACACATGTTCCAATTGATTTATGATGATGTCTATGCACATAGATTTAGATTGCAACGTTCTTCTAACCATATTTACAACAAATAAAATATCATACCAAATAACCATGCCAAGCAAAAATTCAAAATTTTCTAGTACATTAACCAAACTCTATGCTTCACTCTTCTTGCTCTTTAGCATTTGGTACATCATTATCATTTTGCACATCATTTAATTGATCGTTTGGCATATCATTAGCATTTGACACATCATTAATATCTGACACATCATTAGCATTTGCACATCTATCTTTTTGAAAACAAATTTATCAAGAGCTTCGTATTGTTATTTTGTAAACACTATATCTAGTTTTTTTTTTTTTCATTTTTCAGCATCAGATTTGTATCTTTTAGGGTACATCTTGATCGAAGTACAACAACACTAGCAAATTAGCAAATAGCAATTAGCAAACCAAACAAAACGAGCTAGGAATTAAAAGTCAGAACAATAAATAGCAATTAGCAAACCAAACAAAATAAACTAGGAATTAAAAATCAGAACAAAAACACATGTTTGCTACCCTGGGATGGCTCGCGGTTGCAGGAGGTGACAGATGGCTTCTCGACCTCGCGGCGGCGGCAGAGGGATTGGCTTCTCGCGGCGCCAGATTTTGTTGAAACTTAACAGATATAGATTGTAGTGATGATGTACTAATGTTTGCTGATTGCTGTTGGAGTTGGGAACAGTCGAACTGTGGTCCATGGTCGCAATTAGCGCAATGACAGATGGAGCTTAGGGCAAAATCTTGTTTGTTGTTCCATTTAGGAGGCTTTAAGAGTAGGAAACATATAAAATTGTAAAGATTAGAGTAATACCTAGGAAACTATGGAGAAATCTGATTGAAAATGATTTGAGGTTATTTGTGATTGGAGAAAATATGGCGATAGACAGGACAGGGTGGAGAGAAAATGTACGGGTGGATGATGGAGTTTGAATTTATTATTATTTTCTTATCACTATTTTTATTATTCTTTTTCTTCCTATAGTCGAATTGATTTTTTCTTTAGACTTCGTATTTTTTTACGTGTTTGTTATTGACGGATTTAAATGATGATTCATGTTATCTGGATCAAAATTATTTTGGGACTAAGGCTCAGTTGTTGTTCAATATTCAAATGGGAGATTGATAAAGAATATAGTAAAACCTCGATAAATAAATGTTCGATAAAGGAATAATCTCGCTGAATGAATAATTTTCTTTGGTCCCGACCTGGGCAAAGAGGCTAAATGAATATCCCCGCTAAATGCATTAACGAATAATTTGGTTTGAATCCATACAGACTCCATGTAAATATAAATTAAATATCTTGCCTTGAAACGTTATAACCATCCACTCGAAAAGTTGAATTCTTCATTTGTTTCACCATATATTTTCTGAAAAACGCTTTTGTTGTACTTTGTATTATTTCTCCTGGCACATTCACTTTCTCGTGTCTTTGAAAAAATCATTCATATAAAACTTTCTCAAATTCAGGTACTTAGCTGACTTGTGCCTCTTAGCATCGCTATTTTTCATCTCATCTGACAAATACTCTGTTGACTTTTTGAGAGTATTTGATATTGTTGTTTGACTAGTATCCAAATCAAAAATTTCCTTCACCCATGCTTCATATCCTTTTGCGTAAGACTTGGACTCTTATGCTCACATATTACCCTCCTAATCTGGTCGGTCAAAGTTGTTTCTGTTGATGGTTTTGACGGGTGATTCGAAGCCATCAAATTGAATATTTAAGAAAGACATAGTAGAATGAATATACCAAACCAAGATTTAAGAACTATATATGCATTTTGTAGTGCAGGTTAGGTAAATTTTATTAGTCTCGAAGTATTTCATACATAGAATCTTATTAGTACATGGTGCATGTACTTAGTCTATATATGTATTTGTACATTAGATGTAAAATAATTAATCATACGAAAAAAATAAAAATATAAAAATACTATCTAAATGTATAAAAATTCATTTATCGATAAACGAACAATCTACTTATTTATTGATAAATAAATAACCTCACTAAACGAATATTTTTTTCTAGTACCAAGAATATCCATTTATCGAGGTTTTACTGTAAATTCATGTACTTGTATGGCTTATCAGAATTGCTGAGATGGGCGGAAGAGGACTTGCAGACGTACTGTGGGCTTGGATGGTTGTTCCTTGAAGTGTAAATACGGTGGATGTTGTCTCGTAGCAGTAGGTATGGATGCAAATCTTAGAATCATTAGGCTCTGAATTTGAAGAACATCCTCTACCACTAATAGGGGATATCATATCCGATAGAGCTCCATCACTGATTAGTGTGAATTGAGTCGTATCTCTATGATTGTAATTACATATGTTGTTTAATTAACCGCTAATTATTGAGAATTTGTTGGCTATAATAAAAGAAAAGTTTGGAAGGTTATCCCATATCGGTGGAATAATGAAAGGTGGAAGGGACTTCAAGCCTATAAAAAGAGGTCCAAGGCTAAAGATTAAAATGCACCAATTAAATACACTTTAAGTATTTAATTTTCTTTCTTTCTCTTGTCTTAGAGTGTGAAAGGTGTGAGTTAAATCTTTGAAGAGTGTGAGTATAATTGGGGGTTGACTTGAGAGATTATAGCCGTGTGATTGTAATAATTTTTCACATAGTGGAGTTTTCTCTCTGGAGGCCCGTGGTTTTTCTCCGGGTTTGGAGTTTTCCACGTATATTATTGTGTTATTATTTTTTTTCTCTATTTTCGTTATTTGGGACGCTTGTTGGGAATTTTGAGGCCATTTACCCAACAACTGGTATTGGAGCCCCGGGTTCGGGGAGGTCTCGGTTTTAGAGGTTTGGAGTATGCTCTGTGGTTGCAGCTTTGCCTGATCTTCCACATCAGAAACAAATTTCTATTGGTCGTATTAGAGGGTGTCTTGGTATTTCATAGGTTCGGAGTATGCTCTGTGGTTGCAGCTTTGTCTGATCTTCCACATCAGAAACGAGAATTCTGTTGGGTTTGAGACACGGATACGATGTCAAGGTTCAGTCCCATGAGGTTCGATGTAGAGAAGTTTTATGGAAGGATCAATTTTGGCTTGTGGCAAGTTCAAGTCAAGGATGTGCTGATTCAGTCCGGATTACACAAGGCGTTGAGGAAACCATTTTGTTTCCCGATGAGAAAAGCGGGACCAGTAAAGGCGATGATGAAGAATGGGAGGATATGGATTTGAGAGCGGCAAGTGCTATTCGTTTGTGCCTGTAAAAGAGTGTGCTTGCTAATGTGCATGGGTTGTCAACAACAAAGGAGCTTTGGGAGAAGCTTGAACAGTTGTACCAAGGCAAGGGCATCTCGAATCGATTGTATCTCAAGGAGCAGTTTCATACTCTACGTATGGATGGAGGTACAAAAATTTCAAATCATCTGAGTGTTCTTAATAGTATCGTCTCGGAACTGGAGGCTATCGGAGTAAAGGTTGAAGATGAGGATAAAGCGTTGAGGCTCATATTATCTTTGCCATCTTCCTATGAACATATGAAGCCTATTCTGATGTACGGGAAATAGACCTTGAAGTATGAAGATGTTACTAGCAAACTCCTGTCCGAGGAGAAAAGACTGGAAGGTAGCAGTAATACTTCATCAGAAGGTGCGGTTTTGATATGTAGGAACGAGAAGAAGAAAAACTCTTCGAAGTAACCAACGTGCTGGAAGTGTGGACAGTCTGGGCATGTCAAGAGAAATTGTCCAGGTGGAGCGGATTCGGCAAAAAGCTCCAATTCTGCTAACAATGTCTCCGTCGTCACTGACGGTGAAGAATTCTTTTGAGAAGTTGGCATCCCCATGGTATGCCCGTTACCATGGAATGGGATGTATCTTTTTGTTAGCGGGTTCACGGATTTACACATGGACATTGGGTTGGCATTGATGCAAGATGTGTGGTGAAGATTGATGTCGAGGGCTGATGAACTTCCAGGTGGCCAACAGGAAAGTTGTACCATAAACCTTTCAGCAAGTTTTTCAACATGTGCCGAGGTAAAATTCTTAGAATGGATTATTCTAAGTGGTGATACTCTTTCATGGTGGAGTATGATAGTTCTCTGAGAATTATGATTGTTGGTTCAAACAATGGTTGTCGGTGTGACAGCGGAGACTTTCTTTTATTTAGCCAAGATGGAGTTTGTTGAGAATTTGTTGGCTATAATAAAAGAAAAGTTTGGAAGGTTATCCCACATCGGTGGAATAATGAAAGGTGGAAGGGACTTCAAGCCTATAAAAAGAGGTCCAAGACTAAGGATTAAAACGCACCAATTAAATACACTTTAAGTATTTAATTCTTCTTTCTTTCTTTCTCTTGTCTTAGAGTGTGAAATGTGTGAGTTAAATCTTTGAAGAGTGTGGGTGTAATTGGGGGTTGGCTTGAGAGATTATAGCTGTGTGATTGTAATAATTTTTCACATAGTGGAGTTTTCTCTCTGGAGACCCGTGGTTTTTCTACGGTTTTGGAGTTTTCCACGTATATTATCGTGTTATTATTTTTTTCTCTATTTTCGTTCTTTGGGAGGCTTGTTGGGAATTTTGAGGCCATTTACCCAACACTAATACCGGAGATAAGTCTGTGTGCGCAATGACGAATCCAAAAAATGTTCTAAATATGGTGGTTTTGATCATAATAAAATGAGTTATCAAGGTAAACCTGTTGCAGGTATGAGCAGTATATACTTCAACCACTCAACCATAATATTTAATATGATTATTTTATCATTATTTTTTATTATAATATTTTTACTTATGTTAAAAACAAATTAAGATCATAGAAAGATTCTAAAAATGACCAAGTAATAAAACTTCATAATATTATAAACGAAGAATAAAAGTTACAAAAATCGAAATACGTAAATGAAAATCCACAATCAATACTTCAAAGATAAACACACCAACCATCTAACCATCACAACCATCAACCACCCAACCATCGTGTAGCAAAAAACTAAGTTTATCAGCAACCATCACAACCACCGACCACCTAACATCCAACTTTTTTAATATTGAATTACTTCCATCTTTTTCACATTATCAATATTCTACCAAACGCACCACATCTATGTTTGATGGTTTATTAATGACCATCCCAACCACCCAACCACATATATGTAACTATTTCTTGTTACTTTTAAAAAAATATATTTTATTAAAACTCAAAAAATTATAAACTAATATAAGTTTAAAATGCGACGAATCAAGAATAAATGATAACAACTAAGATCCGAGTTAAAAATACAGATGCTTCAAATAAATGACAATTTTTTTTTTATTTTATGCAGAAATTACTTTTTTTTAAATGCAAAGTATTTATCTTACTCAAATATTTTTTTTGAGCCAATATAGTTTTGACAAGTGTCCCTAGAAGAAGGAAAAAAAAGAAGGGAAAAGGAAGGAATTGGTTGGGGAGCCGATAAAGACGGTCTCAGAGATTGTTTGGTTGAGGATATTGGAGAGAGGAGAGGGGAAGGAAGGGATTTTAACTAAAACTTCTTTTTTTTTTTTTTTTTTAAACTCACACCCGACTTAGTGTTGTTGTAAAGATTGAACCCGTAATTTTTGGTCCCGGAACAACACCAATTAAAACTCCTTGTTTGGAAAATAGATTAAAATTTTCTCTCCCCATCCCCATTTTTATTAGGTCCTTGTTTGGTAAATAGAAATGGAGGGGAGGGGAGGAAAAATTTTAATCCATTTCTCCTCTCTCGCTTTTATTTTACTTCCCCTTCAATATTGGAGGGATTTAGAGGGGAAGAAAAATTTAGTTACATAGTTACTTAAATACACTTGCTTAACTTTTGATATAAAATATAAAAATTCCAAGTTTTATTCATAACCTATAACTAATTTAGATAGTATTAAGACAAGACAATCACAAGAAGGACGGAAACATAGTTTCCGAAAAATTATAATTGGTATATGTAATATCCGGAATTTCTATTACCGCTGTTTAATATTATTTTATCCGAGTTATATTGTACAGCGTGGAATCTGTACAGTATAGATAAAATAAATGAAGGACTGAGATGTCAGTATCGGTATAATTGTCGTACTTGGTCGATAATTGTATTAGAGGATATAGTGCGTCATGTATACGTATCCAGTATGTCGAGACGGACGAGAAGAGTTGGAAATGGCTAAGTATAGCCTGACTAGCGCGCGCTAATGTTCAGGTATAGCGCACGCTATCGTTCATGGTTAGCGCACGCTAGAGGCAGAATGTAGCGCACGCTAATGCAGTCAGATCGGAAGGAATCTGCGTGTGGACCAGGCCACTTTCGGCGCACGTTCTGATAAGTCAACGGATGTTTGTAATGTAGTACTAGCGCACGCTAAACCCTAAAGGTTAGCGCACGCTAATGGTATATTGGACAAAAAGAAATCTTATCCTCCTCAGCACTTTCGGCGTGTGGACCAGTCTTCGGAGCATACAGACAAACGAGTCAACTGATATTAGCACACGCTAAACGCAAGGACTTGCGTACGCTAGACAGTGTAAGTTACGTACGCTAATGCATGTTCATTACGCACGTAAGCTGATGTACGAGCAAGACAGTGGCCTCTGGACTGCGATAGCGCACGCTAACAAAGTCAGTTAGCGCACGCTAGGGCAATAACGCACGCTATTTTATGAGAGTAGCGCGCGCTAGTAATGTCTATTATATAAGGGGACAGACGGGTTTTGAGATGCATTTAGTCCATTCTTTATCCTTGAGTCGATAGAGAGAGCTTTGGGAGGTTCTTGAGGTTCCCAAACACGGTGAGGTGGTATTTTTAACAAGATTAAGATAGAGAGCATGGATTCAAGCCTTGTTCTTCAAGTTACTCATGATTCTTGGAATGGAGTTCAAGTGTTCTTCTTCTTGGTTCATCTAATCCAGGTAATATTCGTATCCCTTGTTAGTTGTTCGTTTTAAGGATGATTACATGTGAGGAACATGTTGGATAATCATGTAACGATATTATATGAGATTTTATGGGATTATGATAAGAGTTTTCGGATGTTATTTAAGATTCTTCATGTTAATGGTGATTCGTTTAACTTGATAAGATTGAATCATGGATTTCTGAATCATGATAATTTCAGTGGTCAATATAGATGAGTTAAATCATGATATGAGGTTGTATTCCAGATTAAGAATGATATGATAGGATGATTATGTATAGGAGGTGTTGGTGTATTCGTATCTAGAGCTAAGATATGTGTTTTGATATAATATTCGTATAAGAACACGAGTATGACTTAAAGTATGGTGATGAGATTGAATTTGGAAAAGTTATTGTTAATCTTGGAGTATGATTTCCTTTTCATCGGATTCATAGTCGCAAGGTGTTAGTCGATGATTGGAACGCATGCTACTGTACAGCATTAGCGCACGCTAAGCTTACTGGCTAGCGCACGCTAACGGGAGCGACTTAGCGCATGCTACGTTATGCGTTTAACGTGCGCTAAGTAAACAGACAATGCAGTATTTTCGTGTTGTGGTTATGAATTCGTGCTGGTTCGAGTGGAATTGTACAGACTATGTTTTACCGAGATATTGTAGAACCGTTGAGTTTGTTGATTGGTTATATCGGTTGTTGATTATTATCGGATATGTGTTAATTGATTACTTCAATATGTTGAGATTATTGATCGGTGATTATCACCGTATGTTGCGGCCGTGTTCGAGTATGATTCGTGAATTGTATTGGTCAGGGCCGAGGAGCTTGTAGACGACGGCGATGGAATTGGAAACGGCTTCATCGGTATCGAGGTAAGTTATTACTTGCTCAGTTTATAGTATTTAATGAATGGTTTCCGTTTCATTCGTGTATAAATCGTATAGCAATGTTTATAATCGTAATCACAGGAGATTTGGGATTATAAATCGTATTCGAGTTTTGGGAATCTAAATCATAATGTATATGATTTACTTTTGTTATTGGCATACTTGTATATCGAGAATATATTGTGATAAAGACGAAGATATGAATTATCTGCAATCCGTGATACTTTGGACCGTCGAGTATTGAGGATAATGGTTCGTGATGGTTTAGACATTGAGATTGTTCTCGAAGGACTCGGGGCAAGTACTCTAATCATTTTTATCATTTGTGTCGATCATGTCGTGATACATTCATATATCGTTGTTGTCATGCATTTGTGCATTGTTGTTGTCGTGTATTGTGTATTGTTGTTTTGTGCAGTTGTGCATTGTTGTCATATGTCCACCTCGTGTTGGTCCGACGGGATCATCGGGGGATCTATGCTAGCGTGCGCTGGATCATCGGACGAGTTTTCCACCCCGGGTTGGTCTGACGGGATCATCGGGGGATCTAGGCAGTGAACGCTGGATCATCGGATTGCCATGTATTGTTGTTGTGCATATGTATATTATGGGTTTTCCATAAGTATACATTGTTGTCATTGATGTGAGCATATTGACGTTGTCATATGAGTATGCATTTGTAGGTCTTGTGTTAGGACCGTGTCCGTATGTTGTTGATCTGATCTTGGATTAGACTGACGTGATTTCATCGTGGCATTTCGTATCTTGAGGTATGTTCCGTATTTCCTTGATACCTGTCTTTGATGGACAATCGATTATCGTATTGGGATTGTCGACGTTATCCGATGGATTGAATTGGCCAGAGTTGTTATAATTTCCGTATCACGAGTTATGATAATGTTTTGTAGAACCTTGGGTATTGTTGAGATTGTTGTTTGTTGATTCTTTAGTCTAATACTCGCAAGCGCACCATTTGTTCGATGTAGATATGCGGTGCAAGGTCGATTCCACAGGGAGGACTATAATAGTGAAGTCAAATTATTCCTGTAACACCCTCAAGATATTCGAGGTATATTACAGCGCCGTGAATCCCTATATGGGACCCACCAGGCTGAACAGCATCGTACACAACGACTCACAGAAACAATAAAATAACACCACATCATAAAGACGCAAAACAGAATAATCCACCCGGTTCAACCGGTCAAACATAACATCATCAATCAACACAAGCATAATAGGCAACAATACAATCCGGACGAACAGGAACTCTTAAGTACTCGAGTACAACTATTAGTTCAAAAACCACAAAAGATGAAAAGATAAAAAGACACTAAAACGTCACTCGTGCACAATCATCACGCACGGCCATCATCCGTGTATCTTGGTCAGTAGCCGCTCGTCTCGATGAGCCTGACCTGAAATTCATAAAACGAATTTCCCCAAAACGAGTCCCCAGAGGGGTTAGCAATTACGCTAGTACAAGTAACCAGATGAACGACTTACATCTTACACATATAGTATATACATGCAATCGAGAAAACATAGTTCCAAAACACTCATTTCCGGAAATGCCATAATCAAATCACATTTGTAAAAATGCACCACAATTAACCATGGATCCACCCCTCCGTGGACCCCTACCGAGACCCCGTCGGATCTAACCCGTAGTGAGCATACACACACACACACAAGTCTCATGCAATACTACTACGTTAAGATTGTAAGTTCATAAGGATACTTGCCTCGATTAATAGACGGTGACACGAACGGAACGGAAGAATCAAGCACGACCGTGAGGAACCGACGAATGAACCTAACGATTCGAATAACACAATCACAACCACTCCTAAACGATTAAGGAAATGGAATACACCCGAAAACCCGCCTACGATTCATGTATATTCATACAAAAATAACAACGAGGGCGGACCACAACCAAACCCTCTCGATTTCGCAAAACCATGAAAATATACCATGAATCCGTAGGAAAACTAATTATATCAACAAGATTAATCATATTCATCATGAATCCACCAACAAAACGGAACGAATCGGAAGGAAATCCCAAAACCCCCAAATTATCCAAAAGTAGGGTTCTAAGAGATTTACCGTGGATTAGGACGAAAGATTCATGTTGTTGTTGATATAATACTCCAAGAACTCAAGAAGGATGTTGGATGAGATGATTGGAGGAAGAAATCGCCAAGAGAATCGCTTCGGGATCGCCTTCGCCGTGGAGAGAGGAAGAAATGAGATTTTGTGTTTATCTCGGTCAACTCCCTGGTTTATATAGCCAGGGAGTGTTAGCGCGCGCTAATCCTCAAGGTTAGCGTGCGCTAACGGGATGAAAATACAGAACAACCAATTGGCGTGCGATCCGGTGGCATTTACGGCGTTAGCGTACGCTTCGTTTACCGTGGCGTGCGCTAATGACCTCTCGGTAGCGCTTATCGACCAATAGCGTCGCTACACGGACATCGATCGAGTCGGTGACAAGCTGTCGAGAACCCACGATCCGTTAGCGTGCGCTACCATACAAGCGTGGCGTGCGCTAACTTCTTTTTGATCGAGTTCGGATAAAGCGTCGATCTTTGGGCCAGTCACGCTAGCAGCTCTTGAACAACTTAACGTGCGCTAGTCTCCGACATTAGCGTGCGCTAGACAAGATAGCGTGCGCTAATCCGATAGTCCAGAGGCACAGGAGTTGAGCGCCACCCCGGGGTTCACTCGCTAGCGCGCTACGAAGTAAGCGTAGCGTGCGCTACAAAGAACTTCTAGCGCGCTATGCGAAAAATTAGCGTGCGCTAGGTACAGAACATAAACGGTCCACTACACCAGAATACGAACGAAACATCAAGCGGAACACCTCAAAACGCATCATAGCATAGAATAGATCCACGGCAACCCCGAAACGGCGGTTCCGCACATCAATTACGAGAATCAGATCAAAAGATGACGGAAAGTTACACTGAAGGATACACGAGGGTCACTACAATCGAGAATTACACCGGAAATACAATTACAAGGGAAAGAAAAATGCGGATATTACATTCTACCCCTCTAAAAATAAGTTTCGTCCCGAAACTTAAGAAACAAACAACTCGGGGTACCTAGCACGCATGCTATCCTCGGTTTCCCAAGTTGCCTCCTCGACACCGTGTCTCGACCACTGCACCTTGACCAAAGGTATGGTCTTATGCCTCAATCGTTTCTCACGATGCTCCAAAATCTTCAAAGGGCGCTCTTCAAAAGTAACATCCTTGGCGACATCAATCTCACCATAATCGATGATGTGACTAGGATCCGGGACATATTTCCTCAACTGGGAAACATGGAAAATGCTATGAACATGACTCAAGGCCGGAGGTAACGCCAAACGGTATGCCAACCCACCTACTCGCTCGAGGATCTCAAAGGGGCCGATAAATCTCGGACTCAACTTCCCTTTCTTCCCGAAACGAAAAACTCCCTTCGTCGGCGACACCTTTAGCAAAACGTGGTCTCCCACCTCGAATTCCAAAGGTCGACGACGGACGTCGGCATCGACTTACGCCGACTCGGGCGATCAACATCCATTCCCGAATTACTTCTATCTTCCGCCTCGTCTCTAAAACGACATCCGGCTCGGTCCCGACCAAATCGGACGCCTCATTCCAACAAATCGGAGATCGGCATCGCCGCCCATAAAGTGCCTCATACGGTGCCATCCGAATCGACGCGTGCCAACTATTGTTGTACGTGAATTCGATCAATGGCAAATGCTCCTCCGATCTCTACTCCAATCAAGAGCACAAGCACGCAACAAATCCTCGAGCGTCGGATAGTGCGTTCCGACCGTCCATCCGATCGGGATGAAAAGAGGTACTCAAATGTAAACGGTACCCAACGCCTTATGCACCGCTTTGCGGAAGTGCGATACAAAGCGTCCGTCACGATCCGAAACAATAGACTTGAGTACCGTGAAGTCTCACAATCTGCGCGATAAACACACGAGCTAACTTCTCCGGGCCCCAAGTGTCCTTGATGCCCAGAAAATGTGCCGACTTGGTCAGGCGATCAACAATCACCCATACCATATTCATGCCCGACCTCGATCTCGGCAAACTCGTAACGAAATCCATCGATATATCTTCCCATTTCCATTCGGAGCAGAAGTGATCGCAATAACCCGGTATGGTCGATGCTCGATTTTGACCTGCTGACAAGTCAAACATCTCGCTACAAACTGTGCGACCTCATCCTTCATATCATTCCACCAGAAATTTCTCCTCAGGTCTTTGTACATCTTACTCGAACCACGATGAACGGAATAAGGTGTAGCATGGGCCTCCCGTAAGATACTCTGCCTCAACTCTGAGTCGTTCGGCACACAAAGCCGACTCTGGAATCTCAAAATACCATCCTCGTGAATCACAAACCCAGGAGACTTTCCCTTAAGAAGCGTTCTCTCGGATTTGAGTAATCATCGGATCCTCGATTGCTTGACTTAATTTCATCGATCGAGAGGCAGCGAAATCTCTAAAGCACGAAGTTGCCCGATGGCTCCAGGCAACAAAACTTCAACATCTAACTCGATCAAAGCCCACGAAGCTCGGCCGAGACGTAAGGATCTCAAGCGTTACGCAACCGGTTTCGACTCAAGGCATCGGCCACGACGTTCGCCTTGCCGGATGATAAAGGATTTCGAGGTCATAATCCTTACTCAACTCTAACCACCTTCTCTGCCTCATATTCAACTCTCGCACGAGTAAATATGTATTTGACTTTTATGATCGGTAAAAATCGACATGTAGAGCCGAAAAGATAGTGACGCCAAATCTTGAGCGCAAAAGCAGCCGCTAACTCCAAATCATGAGTAGGGTAGTTCGGCTCATACGGCCTCAAGCTGTCTCGGCGCGCATAGGCAATGGTCTTGCCGTGCTGCATTAATACACACCCAAGACCCTGACCCGAAGCATCGCTATAAACGGCAAAACCCTCGTTGCCACATGGCAACGCCAAAACTGGGGCTGAAGTCAACCGCTTCTTCAGTTCCTCAAAACTCCACTGCCTCTCGTCATTCCAGATGAACTTCTTGGACTTCTGGAGCAACTGCGTAAGTGGTCGAGCTAGTTTCGAGAAACCCTCGATGAACCTACGATAGTAGCTAGCTAAACCCAAGAAACTACGGAGCTCCTTCACATTCTTGGGCGGTGCCCAATCCAACACGGCCTCAATCTTCTGCGGATCCACACGAACCCACTCGGCTGAAATCACGTGACCTAAAAACATCACTTCCTTCAGCCAGAACTCACATTTCGAGAACTTTGCATAGAGTTGCTCGGTCCTCAAAATGTCTAATACTACCCGCAAATGATGGGCATGCTCTTCCTCATTCCTCGAATAAATAAGAATATCGTCAATAAAGACGACGACGCACTTATCCAAATACTCGATAAAAACTTTGTTCATCAACTGCATGAACACCGTCGGCGCATTAGTTAACCCGAAAGGCATGACTACGAACTCATAATGTCCGTACCTCGTCCGAAAGGCTGTTTTCGGCACATCGGACTCTCTCACCCGGACCTGATAGTACCCCGATTTCAAATCAATTTTCGAGAATACCATGGCTCCACGCAATCGATCGAATAAGTCATCAATTCTCGGCAAAGGATACTTTTTCTTGATTTTAACATTGTTTATTTCGCGTTAGTCGATACACAAAAGTAGTGAACCATCCTTCTTACGCACAAACAGACCGGTGCGCCCCAGGCGGCGCTCGGTCGAACATACCCGACTCAAGAAGCTCACTCAGCTTCTTCAACTCGGATATCTCTGAAGGTGCCATGCGATAGGCGCCTTCGAAATAGAGCCACGCCGGCTCTAACTCTATAGCAAACTCAACCTCACGATCCGGTGGCAATCCCGTAACTCGTCAGAAATACATCAGAAACTCATTAAAGACTGGAATCGACGAAAAGCTCCACCATCCTCCGCCTTCAAGGCATAGCACCAATAACCAGTACACCCCTTTCGCAGGAGACTCATCGCCTTCAAGGCATTAATGATGAATTTCTGATTTCCCCTCCTTCGCCCCGCGAAGGAGTGCTCGGTGCCATCCTCGGCTAACATGGTGATGATCCTCGTGCGGTAGTTCATGATTGCGCCATGCCGCTCGAGCCAATCATCCCCGAGAATCAAATCCTCACCCTCAATATCCACAACAATAAGATTAGAGGGCCAAGTCCTCTCACAAATAAGTACAGAACAGTCTCGAACCTCCTGATCACCAACGATCCTTTTACCGCTAGGAAGCTTAACGA
Source organism: Orobanche coerulescens (assembly GCA_033398695.1). NCBI lineage: Eukaryota > Viridiplantae > Streptophyta > Magnoliopsida > Lamiales > Orobanchaceae > Orobanche > Orobanche coerulescens. The sequence goes on from CM065809.1 coordinate 170,647,619, forward strand.
TGAAGGGTTCACAAGGCATCAAACAGTCGAGACTCAAACGACGTACACAATCCAAAGATATGAACGAATGCGTAGCACCGGAATCGAAAAGCACACTGACAGGATGAGAAAGAATATAAACGGTACCTGTCGCCACGGTAGCCGCTGGATCATCGGCTTTCCGCATCTCATAGACACGCGGGTGGGCTGAGCCGACACTGGAAGATCCCCCCTTAGAGGGCTGACCCCGACCTCTCCCCCGACTAGCACTCGGCGGAGATTGAGGAGCAAACGATCCCTGATTCACACTTGGTTCCCTAGGCGCTGGGATGGAAGTACGGGCACCCACAATTTTCTCCCTCTCGGCACAGAAAGCCGCCTTGTGGCCCGGTTGGCCACACTGATTACATATCAACAAAGGACTCGGGCAATTACGACTGATGTGGCACTGGCCGCCCACGATTAAAACACTTCACCTCTCGAGAAGGGGCCTTTGGCGACCTGCGGGAAACCCAGTAGATCGAGCTGGGCCACCACCAGCGGAAAAGTTAGCAGACTGAAATTTCTGCTGACCCCCACCTTTGTGGCCCGAAAAATTCCCGGCGGACTTCTGCTTCTTACTTTCGCGGGCCGCCTCACTCGCCGTCACAGACATATCGTAAGCAAGGGCCCTACTCTGATAATCCTTCAATGTAGTACATACGAGCCCCGACATATAGTCCCGAATCGACGACTTCATCCGTCTGGAGAAATGGAAAATTTTGTCGCTCTCCTCAACAACTTGGGTCTTCACATAACCCAACTCCTTATTAAAATCAGCAATAACTTGAGATACGGGGATATCCCGCGGTTGGGCATCATAAAAAGCATGTACCCGAGCCTGTCTGACCGGCCACGGGCAATATTCAGTCTCCATTAATTCTTGAAACTCAACCCATGAAGCAGCATGATCTTTGGGCCCAACGGCCTCCCACCAGTCCGTGGAGTCCCCTGTGAGAAAGTATTGAGCAATAGGGACTTTACGGTCCTCGGGACAGTTAGTGGCAACGAAGACCTTAGATATCTCCTTGATCCACCCTTCCCAGCCAATCGGGTCTGAAGCTCCCGAAAACTGAGGAGGATGCATCTTGATGACATCTTGGAGCCAACGGTCCGCTCCGCCCCGATTAGCATGGGCCTGATCCGGGTTACGAACGCTGAGCTATTGCCGCCATTTGGTTCACCATTTGTTGCATAACGGCCGCAATACCAAGATCGGCATGCTCCTGAGAAGAAGCATGGCTATGACGGTCGCCGTCTGCCGGCTCCCGATCGTGACGTGGCCGCCGCCATTGCCCCACGTCCGGCGCGTCCACGACCACGACCGCGACCACGACCTCTTCCGGCATCCATCGGAGTTAAATAAGTAGCAAAAGCCATACGAGGATCAGTACAAGAAAAGAACAATTACAAGTCGAGAATCAAGGGTACGATACAAGGAATTAATGAACAGAGGAAGGAAAACTTACGGACACTGGTAGTACCGGAATCATGGCAGCGTGACGATGATGTGCAAAACAAAACACCACAAGACCCAATAAACCGACAAGCCTAGGTATCCATAAACCCGGTCTCTGATACCATTTTCTGTAACACCCTCAAGATATTCGAGGTATATTACAGCGCCGTGAATCCCTATATGGGACCCACCAGGCTGAACAGCATCGTACACAACGACTCACAGAAACGATAAAATAACACCACGTCATAAAGACGCAAAACAGAATAATCCACCCGGTTCAACCGGTCAAACATAACATCATCAATCAACACAAGCATAATAGGCAACAATACAATCCGGACGAACAGGAACTCTTAAGTACTCGAGTACAACTATTAGTTCAAAAACCACAAAAGATGAAAAGATAAAAAGACACTAAAACGTCACTCGTGCACAATCATCACGCACGGCCATCATCCGTGTACTGGTCCAGCGCCCGCTCGTATCGATGAGCCTGACCTGAAATTCATAAAACGAATTTCCCCAAAATGGGTCCCCAGAGGGGTTAGCAATTACTAGTACAAGTAACCAGATGAACGACTTACATCTTACACATATAGTATATACATGCAATCGAGAAAACATAGTTCCAAAACACTCATTTCCGGAAATGCCATAATCAAATCACATTTGTAAAAATGCACCACAATTAACCATGGATCCACCCCTCCGTGGACCCCTACCGAGACCCCGTCGGATCTAACCCGTAGTGGTTAAAAGCAAGCTCGCGGATCCAACCCTCCGTGGACCCCTACCGAGACCCCGTCGGATCTAACCCGTAGTGAGCATACACACACACACAAGTCTCATGCAATACTACTACGTTAAGATTGTAAGTTCATAAGGATACTTGCCTCGATTAATAGACGGTGACACGAACGGAACGGAAGAATCAAGCACGACCGTGAGGAACCGACGAATGAACCTAACGATTCGAATAACACAATCACAACCACTCCTAAACGATTAAGGAAATGGAATACACCCGAAAACCCGCCTACGATTCATGTATATTCATACAAAAATAACAACGAGGCGGACCACAACCAAACCCTCTCGATTTCGCAAAACCATGAAAATATACCATGAATCCGTAGGAAAACTAATTATATCAACAAGATTAATCATATTCATCATGAATCCACCAACAAAAGCGGAGCGAATCGGAAGGAAATCCCAAAACCCCCAAATTATCCAAAAGTAGGGTTCTAAGAGATTTCTACCGTGGATTAGGACGAAAGATTCGTGTTGTTGTTGATATAATACTCAAGAACTCAAGAAGGATGTTGGATGAGATGATTGGAGGAAGAAATCGCCAAGAGAATCGCCGGGATCGCCTTCGCCGCGGAGAGAGGAAGAAATGAGATTTTGTGTTTATCTCGGTCAACTCCTTTGGTTTATATAGCCAGGAGTGTTAACGCGCTAATCCTCAAGGTTAGCGTGCGCTAACGGATGAAAATACAAAACAACCAATTGGCGTGCCGATCCGGTGGCAGTTTACGGCGTTAGCGTGCGCTACGTTTACCGTGGCGTGCGCTAATGACTCTCGGTAGCGGCGCTATCGACCAATAGCGTCGCTACGGACATCGATCGAGTCCGGTGACAAAGCTGTCGAGAACCCACGATCCGTTAGCGTGCGCTACCATACAAGCGTAGCGTGCGCTAACTAGCACTGATCGAGTTCGGTAAGAACTGTCGATCTTTGGGCAGTCACGCTAGCGCTCTTGAACAACTTAACGTGCGCTAGTCTCCCGACATTAGCGTGCGCTAGACAAGATAGCGTGCGCTAATCCGATAGTCGGAGGCACGGGAGTTGAAGCGCCACCCCGGGGTTCACTCGCTAGCGCGCTGAAGTAAACGTAGCGTGCGCTACAAAGGAACTTCTAGCGCGCGCTATGCAGAAAAATTAGCGTGCGCTAGGTACAGAACATAAACGGTCCACTACACCAGAATACGAACGAAACATCAAACGGAACACCTCAAAACGCATCATAGCATAGAATAGATCCACGGCAACCCCGAAACGGCAGTTCCGCACATCAATTACGAGAATCAGATCAAAAGATGACGGAAAAGTTACACTGAAGGATACACGAGGGTCACTACAATCGAGAATTACACCGGAAATACAATTACAAGGGAAAGAAAAATGCGGATATTACAATTCCTATCGTTTTGAACCAAATTATATTAAATTCTAACCTAGTCCCAAATAATTTAATTTTTTATTGGTTAAAATAATTGCAACAAATAACATTAATTTTTAAGTAGATTTTAGATAAATTTATTTTAAATAATTTACTAGGGTTTAGAGTCCACCAATGTCTATTTATTATTTATTTTATATTTTAATCCAAGAAATTCAGGGAATAGATTCTGAAATCAATCTCACTATTTCCCTATAGATTTGACAATAAGTACAAAATTATAATTCAAATATAGATTTTCCTTCGCTTAAAAAATGTAATTTCTAAGCATTATATGTATCCAATTTAATGAAAAACAAATAATCAAAGAAATTAACTAATATCAATAATCACAAAGCAATGGGGAATTTATAACTATAAAAAATACGTGATATAATTGATGAAATAATATTCCCCTGTTGAAGCGAAAATCATAATCGTTAAAAACATTTATTTGGAATTATTATATAAATATTAATAATATATAGACATGGTTTCATCATAATCCCAGTAAAAGAAAATTACTCACTCATAATAACAACACAAATAAATAAATATTTCATAATATTATTACTCAAATATAATTTTATTACACAATATTTTTATTTCTCTCTCTTACAATAATATCTCTCTATTTTTTCTCCTTTTTTTCTCCTCCCAAAACACTACACATTCATCCCCTATTTATACTACTTCAAAATCAATAAAATAATAATTTTTACAATTTTAAAATCCCACCCTCAATTATTTCACGGCCGCTAAGGGGTGCTGATGTCATGTATGACATCAGCACATAGTTGAATTTCTGATCCAATCGGGTGTTGACACGTGGCACAATATGGTCCGTCTATTTAATTGTCCTTCGAACGGTCATAACTTCTTCATACGAACTCGGATTCGGATGAATTTTTTTTAAAACGATCGTCTCGACGAGACGAATAAAATGAGACCAGTCGTGACTATATTTGAATTTTGGAAAAATATCGTCCTTGAACCAATTGATCTGTCTTGTACCGGTTGGTTAACCTGCAGATATAATTTAATTCCAATTAATTATCCAAAAATAACACAAAATTATAGAAAATTCTAATAAAATGAAATAATATAAATATATGGTAAAACGAATAAATTATCACACAAAACACACAATTATATACATAAAATACTAATAAAAATATTACTCAAAATATACCAAACAAATTCCCCCACACTTATCTTTTGCACGTCCTCGGGCAAATCTTATACCCGAGTTATAATACTCATATGTTGAAAAAATCATGACAAAACCAATATCAAGAGAGAACAAGTGATCATGACCCAAGTGAGATCAGAGAAAAATAGGATGCCGCACCAAATTCTAACAACTTCATTGAGAATCGAATGCCAAAAGATTCAATACCCTCACAGTGGATATCACTCTTCACTCAAGTGTATATACAGGATATTCGAGAAGAGTTCACTCATATCAAAGCATAATGTGTCATTACCATATGCTTGGTCAAAAATCAAATCTCCACTACTTAAAAATAAACTCATGCATAAATCAAAAAGTCTTTCTTTTGGTTGTAACGTGGCTTTGGGTATGGGTAGGATAAAGGGAAAATTATGAGGTTTGCTAGCCAAGATCAATTGTGAATTTAGATGCATAATAAATCCTACAAATAACAATCAACACCCCCCTTCTGTAATGAAAACTCTCAAACCATCATCCCCAAGTTATTCTGTACATGGTAATTGAATATTCATCTGGTAAGGTCATACTCTTGTGTAAGAAAAAGTATGCAATGGATCTTCTGGAAGGAATTATGTATCACTCAAGGGATAGTTCAAGTGCTATTTTATGTATATATAGTGATGGTTTTCGCACTTAACCTCCCGTTTTTTTTTCTTTCAGGCCGTTTTTTTTTTTGGCCTTTATTTATATTTTTTTTCCGGTTCAATACTCCAATGTACTTCACACCCTTTCACTTTCAACAAAAGCTCTTAATCTCCACAATACTCTTATGAACATCGGCCCCTATTTGTCACACATCTAGTTCACAATTAAATCTTTGACTAGAGGGTACAAATGGATGAGTCATCAACAAGAATGGATAATGGCTAAAGTAATGTGCTTGATCAAAGAAATAAGCTCAGGCTCAATGGGGCTTTTAAGGATAAAATGTAATGGGTGGGAAAATATAAGCCAACAAGGGGTTAATCCTAATTGCCTTTATCATCTTAATGCAAGAGTTTATGAATGTAGTCTCGAAATGTATAAATGAGCAAGTTCTAGAATGAACACAATATGTTTGACCACACAACAAAAAATATAGAGCGTATATATAAGGATTGCTCTAAGGCTCAAAACTCACAAAAAGGGTGTTGTGTACTGAATCCCATACACCTTCATCCAAATCCATTATCAAAACCAGTGAAACATCCCAAAAATGATTTTTTCACTAACGTTTTCTCAAGAAAATGGTGCCGTGATTTTCAACCTCCTTTATATATATATATATATATACACCTTCCCCCATACTTAATGATAAACAATATCCTCATTGTGTAAAAAGAACAATGGAGTAAGGGTTTAAATAAGGCTTCCCTGTTTATGAAAGACGACGCTTCGCTCAAGCCTTTTTTTGGATCTGCAAGAAATAAGTTGGCAAAACAACAAAAGAAAATATATACCCAGAAGTATAAGACAAACAACCTAGATGCGCTTCAAGAGTGTCCGAAGAGTCGCCTTACGCTGCCATCAATGCTTTTATTAAAAACAAATGAGAAAAAAGTACAGTAATAGAAATAACAATATATAAATCGTGGATAGATGCGCGTCAAGAGGTCGAAAAGAAACTCCTTAAGCTGCCATCATTTTCATGATTTTTACACCCGCTAAAAAGTAAAAACAACAAGAGGAATAAAGTGGGATATCAGAGGGAAAGGAATGTATCAATTTTGCGTTTCCGCACAGTGAAATCTTCCATCCAAACAATATTAGCTAGAGTAGTGCAGTTCAGGAACAAATGTAATAAGTTTTTTGATCAGCTCTTCTGGTGTTGTTGCAACAACTATGATTCGTTTAGCACGCTCAGAAATAAAACCTTTTTCAGAAGAGTAGTTGATGAAAGATAGTAAACTATCGAAGAAACCATTGACATTTAGCAGACCTATTGGTTTCGTATGAAAATTTAGCTGGGCTCTGGTAACCACATGAAAAAGTTCCTCAAGAGTGCCAAAACCACCGGGAAGGGTGATAAAGGCATCAGCATTATTTATCATGTGAGTTATGCGGTCTTGCATATTTACAGCTCTGAACTCATCTCCAATGGTTGCTCCAGTGATTTTACTTTCAGCCAGAGGTTTTGGAATGATTCCCAACACTTTTACTCCTTCCATATAGGCAGAAGCAGCAACACGTCCCATTAATCCTAGACTTCCTCCTCCGTAAACTACATGAATGCATTTTTCTTCTAAGGTACGACCCAAGTTGTGGGCTGCTTCAGTAAAGCAAGCCTCTTTCCCATGACTAGCTCCACCAAAAATGCATATGGAGTTAAATATTTTTGTGGAAGATGATGATTCCATTTTTTGAAAAGAAAATTACTTAGAGAGAAAATGAAAAGAATACAAGTTTGAGGGCTGCAGAAAAGAAACAACTGCAATGTATATTTATAGATGCAAAATAAAGTAAAAATATTTATCAAATCTGTGACCGCGTTAATTGCGCTTCAACTACTCAATAGAATAATGAATGCATTTATTGCGTATCACATTTTTTATTCAGAAAATCTAAAAAAACGACAAAAAGTAAAGATACTCGCGTGTATGTACAGTAGTTGTGATTGTGGCTCACATCTTCCTCTGATTTTACGTTCAGAAACGGCTTAAACGCCTTCTATGAGTCGGGGAGAAGCTTCCCATCCAATTTTCTTATAAATTGGCAAACAGGGTCTTTTAACGTCAGATTCCCAAGACGTTCATATTCTGGTTTGAATTTATTCCACAAACATCGAATCCCGTAATGTACGAGTCCACTAGGATGCGTGTCAAGAGAAATTTCGATATCATCTAAATTCTCCTTATTAAGACCATCCTTGATGAACTGAATTTTATCTTCTCTGTTTGTGGAAGGAATTCCTAAAGATCGACATTTGAATCACAGTTCCACCTAGCAGATTTGTAGCAAACAGCGATTTTCTTTGCTCGTCGTTTCTTGGCATATGAACTTTTTCCAAGCCCTGGTAAAAATCTAGTTGGTGTTTCCGTGAATTCACCCGCTATTCTCACTTTAGTTTCAATAATGAATCGAATATCAAAAGGTATGCCGTTATTCATAAGCAACCTCATCCTTTCAAGTCTGGCTTGGTAAAGTTTCAAAATGACTTTTTTACTAAGAAAGGGAAATCTTTTTTCAATTGTTTTCAAAGTTTGTTCCATAATTAAAAATAAAAAAATATCTATAAAATCAGTTGTTGTGGGAAACTGAAAAATCCGACTTTACTAGCCACGGAGTACCGTTATCCGCCACTTGACCGGGCAAACACAATGGAGTATTAATTCACAATATCGGGGTCTTTAAGAAGAACCTCTTCTATCTCAAAAGATTTTAATTCCAAATATGGTTTTAACCGTTGACCATTCACTTTAAAAATATTACCATTTTTTGGATTTTCAATTTTTACAGCTCCGTGAGGATAGACCGTATGAATAATAAATGGACCAGACCATCGTGAACGCAACTTGCCTGGAAATAATTACAAATGAGAGTTAAAAAGAAGGACTTTTTGACCAGGAGAAAAAGTTTTTCTCAAAATGTGTTTATCATGAAAAAATTTTATTTTGTCCTTATATTTCCTTGCACAATCGTAAGCATCATTTCTGATTTCTTCCAATTCATTTAGTTGAAGTTTCCTATGAATTCCAGCCATGTCTAATGAAAAATTTAATCGTTTTATGGCCCAGTATGCTCTATGTTCCAATTCAACAGGCAAATGACATGGTTTTCCAAAGACAAGCCTAAATGGAGACATTCCGATGGGAGTTTTAAAAGCAGTACGGTAAGCCCACAATGCATCATTCAATCGCAAATACCAATCTTTCCTTGTAGGATTAACAATTTTTTCTAGAATATGTTTGATTTCTCTGTTTGAAATTTCAACTTGTCCACTTGTTTGAGGGTGATAAGGAGTAGCAACTTTATGTGTAACACCATATTTTTTAAATAAATAATTCAAAAATTGGTTACAAAAATGTTTTCCTCCATCACATATAATTGCTCGTGGTGTTCCAAATCTGGAAAAAATATTTTCTTTCAAAATATTTACCACGACTTTGTGGTCATTTGTTTTGCAAGCAATTGCTTCTACCCATTTTGAAACATAATCGACGGCCACAAGGATGTAAAGATTGCCAAAAGAAATTGGAAAAGGTCCCATAAAATCTATGCCCCAAACATCAAATATTTCAATAATTAAAATTGGGTTTAAAGGCATCATATTTCATTTAGAAATTCGACCTAATCTTTGACATTTATCACATGTGCTGCAATATGAATGTGTATCTTTGAAAAGTGTTGGCCAATAAAAACCACATTGCAGAATTTTAGCAGTTGTTTTCTTTGAACTAAAATGACCTCCACATGCATGATCATGACAAAAGGAAATGATATTTTGTTGTTCATGTTCTGGCACACATCTCCTAATGATTTGATCAGGACAATATTTGAACAAATATGGATCATCCCAAAAGAATTTTTTTACTTCGTTTAAAATTTTTGTTTTATCTTGGTTATTCCAATGAGATGGCATGTTACCAGTGACAAGGTAATTGACAATGTCTGCATACCAAGGTATTTGAGAAACAGACATGAGTTGTTCATCAGGGAATGTCTCATTAATGGGAGGTTCTTTATCAGTAAAATTCACGATTAGCCTAGACAAATGATCAGCGACAACATTTTCAGCACCTTTTTTTATCTCGAATTTCTAAGTCAAACTCTTGTAACAATACAATCCAACGGATCAAGCGAGGTTTAGCATCTTTCTTAGAAAGAAGATATTTTAATGCAGCATGATCAGAGTAAATTATGACTTTCGAACCAATCAAGTAAGGTCGAAATTTGTCTAAGGCAAAAACCACTGCAAGCAATTCTTTTTCAGTTGTAGAATAATTTAATTGGGCATCATTTAGAGTTCTACTTGCATAATATATTACAGTTGGCAATTTATTTTCTCTTTGACCCAATACTACACCGACGGCATAGTCGGATGCATCACACATTATTTCAAAAGGAAGATTCCAGTTTGGAGATTTGATGATAGATGCAGAGCTCAACATAGATTTGAGTGTCTTAAAAGCTTTTAGACAATGATCATCAAATACGAAAGGTGTGTCTTTTGAAAGTAAGTTACATAATGGCCTTGAGATTTTGCTAAAATCTTTGATGAATCGATGGTAAAAACCAGCATGGCCTAAGAATGACCGAATTTCTTTAATCGTTCGTGGGGGTGGAAGACTGGATATTAAATCAACTTGAGATTTATCCACCTCAATTCCTTTTTCAGAAATCACATGTCCTAAGACAATTCCTTTTTTAACCATAAAATGACATTTTTCCCACTTTAGGACAAGATTCTTCTCCTTACACCTAACCAACACTTGAGTTAAGTGGTGTAAACATTCATCAAAGCTAGACCCGAATACAGAAAAATCATCCATAAAAATTTCCAAAAACCGCTCAACCATGTCAGAGAAAATGCTCATCATACACCGCTGAAAAGTAGCAGGTGCATTACACAGACCAAATGGCATTCGTCGGTAAGCAAAAGTGCCGAAAGGACAGGTAAAAGTGGTTTTTTATTGATCTTCAAGAGCAATGGGAATTTGGTTATAGCCGGAATATCCATCAAGAAAACAATAATAAGCATGACCGGCTAACCTTTCTAGCATTTGATCAATAAAAGGAAGTGGAAAGTGATCTCTTGTAACAGAGTTCAATTTTCTGTAATCAATACAGACTCTCCATCCAGTTTGAATTCTGGTTGGAACAAGTTCATTTTCTTCATTCGTGATTACAATTATGCCATATTTCTTTGGAACTATATGAACAGTGTAACACCCCCAAATCCCATTGGGTTATTACAGTGCCGTGGACTCCACACCAGGAGATCCACCAGGCTAACACGACCAAAAATACAACTAACTGGCCAAAAGGGGAATCACAATCCCTACACTGACATACAACATAATATTCCGATATGGAATTTCAATGACAACAGTGGGCCTACATGGCCTAAATGAAATACAACGACATCCACGAGCCTTGCTCGGATAATACCAAATGACAATAACTGACAAACTGGAGTACTCCAAACTATCTGACCGACATGAACACCAAAACATCTCGGACTAGTATCGCTCGAATGCCTCGTCGCCATCGTCATGCCCCTGTGTCTCAACTCTCTCCTCGCAAACACCTAAAACATCAAAACATGTTCCGCCCCCACGGGGTCAGTCATTCAGATAATGAATGTCAAATACATGTACAACATGATATGCATCCAAAGGGCAGAATGAATAGTATAGTAATGGTAGTACGAGATGCTCACAAACCAAAGTAAGAATCAAGCATTCGTGGAATACTATGCCCACGGCATACGATCAATACCTGCTCACCAAGTTAGAACACAAGTGCCCAACGGCGAATCATCAATACAGAACACAACAATACATTACCCGAAGGTAAACCAAGCCAACACTGAAATAGATACGAATCACAATGCCTGAAGGCTCCAACAGAAGTACCGATACATCACAATGGGCTGGAAGCCCCTCAGCCGAAGCTGTATATCACAATGGCCTGAAAGCCCAATAGCCCGAAGCTGTATATCATCACAATACCCTGAATGTCACTCAGCCGAAGCTGTCAATCACCACAATGGACCGAAGCCAAAACAGCCCGAAGCTGTATCAATGAGGGCCGAAGCCACGGCATGAAGCCGTATCACAATGAGATCATCCAATGACCGTGACCTGCTGAATTGCAGGTGCTGGGAAACCAACCGCGAAGGTTCAAGCCCCAGACTTACCCATAATGAGATCACCCAGTGATCGTGACCTACTGAGTTGTAGGTGTTGGGAAACCAACCGCGAAGGTTCAAGCCCCAAGCTTACCCATAATGAGATCACCCAGTGATCGTGACATACTGAACTGTAGGAGTTGGGAAACTAACCGCGAAGGTTCAAGGCCCAAGCTTACCCATAATGAGATCATTAACATGACCGTGACCTACTGAACTGTAGGTGTTGGGAAACCAACCGCGAAGGTTCAAGCCCCAAGCTTACCCATAATGAGATCATTAACATGACCGTGACCTCTTCGAATCGTAGGTGTTGGGAAACCAACCGCGAAGGTTCAAGCCCCAAGCTTACCCATAATGAGATCATTAACATGACCGTGAGATAATGTACAGTAGGTGTTGGGAAACCAACCGCGAAGGTTCAAGCCCCAAGCTTACCCATAATGAGATCATTAACATGACCGTGACCTACTGAACTGTAGGTGTTGGGAAACCAACCGCGAAGGTTCAAGCCCCAAGCTTACCCATCGAGCACTAGCCGAACTAGCCTCCATAATTAGTCGCAAACGGCAACGATTACCATATTATCGAATTCACAAGAATAATAGTGTGCTGCCTTGAATCGGCCGACACGATAAAAATACTCACGGATGGACACCGTCCTCGGCGGTCCCAATTCAAAATACCTCGATTACCTTGGAATGGCCAATCGATCACGATGACTCAACGGATGGGAACTATCCTTGACAGTCCCAATTCAATACACCGATCACCTTATAACGGTCGATCGATAACACGATACAACGGATGGGAAGTGTCTTAGATAATCCCAATTCAATATGTCGATTACCTTAGAACGGTTAATCGATAACCAATAATACAACGGATGGGAATTATCTTAGATAATCCCAATTCAATACCTCGATTACCTTATAACGGTCAATCGATAACTAATAATACAACGAATGGGAATTATCTTCGATAATCCCAATTCAATACCTCGATTACTTTAGAACGGTCAATCGATAACCAATAATACGATAGAATAGATGTCCCGGCGCCCTAAACCGACCACCGAAACAGAGATGATAAACGAATATATCAAACGCCTTCAATCGGCCAATGCAACATCATATCAACATTTCCAATTCGATAATAACGATTCAACGATGCCTCAGAACGACATTAACGTCAACAATAATAATCGATACATCGATACCGCGAACCGGCTATCGACAACATCAGTATCAACAAGAATCTCAATGCCTTAAACCGGCCGTTAACGAATAACAATAATATTTAGCATAATTGCCGAAGGGTATTGCATCAAACAATTCCCGAATATCAACAAATCACGAAGAGACTAAGTCTCGAAATGATACAATACATTCATACACATATATGATAACATTAATCTCATTGACTAGTACAAGTATAAAACTTGCCTCAAACCGAAGGCGAGAAAGTCCTTCCACGATCAACGTCCTGGCACGAAACTACGAATGGCGCCTCCCGACGATCACAACCACTCGAACAACCTTGAATGAAAACGATTCATTCAAAAACACAAAGTCAATAGAAAATAACGACAAGGACAAAGCCCGGTTCAAAAACGAATCGATCACACCGCACGAACGAATATCATAGTTCTCAACTATGAATTCTAACATCCTCCAACACCTCGATGATCAATTAACATGATCATTACGTTCTTAACACTTGTGAAATCCATTCAACAAGATTCACTTAAGAACAATCATCAAAACAAACATCTCAAAATGATAATATCACCAATATCATCAAATTTATCCTCCTACAATGATAATGTTATCCATATTATCATTATCACCCCAAGAACATCATCAACTCAAAATCATGATGTCTGAAACAAAAATCCTTCATCATAACCTCATGAATTTGGATTAAACAACAAGATTCACTCAACCATTTTCAAATTATGATAATCACCTCATAAATCATCATAAATCCTTACTAAAATGGTTAAATCTTTCAAGAATACCACCAACAACAATAATCATCTGAAGACTATGTTAATCATATAACAATCTTAACATAATCCTTCCTAGACATGATTAAAAACCTCCAAACAATCTAAAACATCAAGAACATAATCCAACTCAAGCAATACCATCATGTTCTTCATCAAAAGTTTATCAAAACTATGAAGAATCATGATATACTCCATCAATCAAACAATACCCGAAGAAAACAACAACAACAAACTCGAAAATCACAAGGGATTGAGGGAACTTACGGAAGAAGAACAAGAAGAACCCTCCAAACACCAAAGGAGTATCAACAAGCTTCCAACTTCAAGCTTCAATCCAAGCTAGGATGATCAAGATCAAGTTGGAAGGGGATAAACATCAATAACAAGTCCAAACGGACGTTTCTAGGGAGAGAAAAAGTGTTTTGGTTCGTGAGGAAATGAAATACGAAACCAATATAAATAGACTGACAAGTCCATTACGTACGTTATACGCCCATGGTAACGTACGTAAGGGCCTTTACGTACGCTATGTAAAAACATTAACGTACGTAAAGCTAAATCCAGAACTAACTGGACTAAAATACGAAGGCCTTAACGCACGTAAACAAAAACATATTACGTACGTTAACAAGACCTGCATTACGTACGTAGAGCTCACCTCTTAACGTACGTAAGGGTCCATTGACTGTAATAGTGAGATCCGATCAGAAGATGCTCGGGACCCACCGGCCGAAAGTTAACCACGAGGAAGGTTCCTGCCACCTACCAAGCATTACGTACATAACCTTACAGGCATAACGTACGTAATGGCAACACGCTGGCGTACGTAATGCTACACCCGTAGCGTACGCTAAGGCTATGAACTTAGCCAAAAATCCAAACTCTCCAACCAACATTCAAATGACGAAACCAACCCTAAGACAAGTATAAATATTCTGATCCCGAAATATTCCAATACAATATACATTGTATTAGTCCAAAACAACAACACTTGTACAATTCTAAATGAATACGTACAAATCAACAGTAACACGAAAAAAAATTACCCCCAGATATTACAAACAGGACTAACCCAAGAGCTGTCAGAAATAGGGTAGATGATCCCTACATCTAAGAGTTTGATTATTTCAGCTCTTACAACTTCTTTCAAATTAGAATTTAGTCTTCTTTGAAATTCTCGGGAAGTTTTCGCATTTTCTTCAAGGTGAATTCGATGCATGCATATAGAAGGACTAATACCTTTAATATCGGAGATGGTCCAGCCTATTGCTTCTTTATGTTTTTTTAAGGACATTGATTAATTTATCTTCTTGTTCTTCATCTAAATCAGATGCTATGATGACAGGCAGGGTTTCTGATGGTCATAAAAATGCATATTTTAGAGATTCAGGTAATGGATTGAGCTCTATCTTTGAATCCTCAATAGGTACTTCTTTATTCATTTGACTCTCAAGTGGTTCAGTTTTAGCTTTCCATTTATCATTATCCAATAATGGTGTAGACTCTAGTAAAGAATTTACTTCATTAATTGAAGTGTCGATGTCAAAATCTGAGCCAAAATGAGCAAGACAACTTTCAAAAAGATCATCATCATCCATTTTTGGAAGAAATAAGGAATCATACTCTCTATCATATTTACCTCACAGACATCATCATAATCATCATGTTGTTGACAAATATTAAACATATTTTTCAACAGTCATATTTCCAAAAGAAAATTTTATAATGCCATTTCTACAGTTAATTAATGCATTTGAAGTAGGTAAAAATGGCCTTCCTAAAATGACAAGGATTTGATCTTTGGTATTCTCAACAGGTTCAGTGTCTATGACTATAAAATCAACAGGAAAGTAGAATTTATCTACTTGAATCAGAACATCCTCTACGATTCCTCGAGGTATTTTTATAGATCTACCACCTAGTTGAAGTATCACAAATGTTGATTTTAGCTCCCCTAATCCAAGTTGTGTATAAACAGAATATGGTAATAAATTCACACTGGCTCCTAAATCAAGCAAGGCTCGTTTAATGATGTGATCTCCAATAACACAAGATATTGTAGGACTACCAGGATCTTTATACTTAACGGGAGTTTTATTTTGGATTATTGAGCTAACATGTTCAGCTAAAAATGCCTTTCTTGGAACATTTGTTCTTCTTTTTACAGTGCAAAGATCTTTCAAGAACTTAGAATAAGCAGACACTTGTTTAATAGCATCAAGGAATGGAATATTTATTCGAACTTGTTTAAATATTTCCATTATATCTTTGTATTGCGCACTTTTATCTTTTGGAATAAGCCTTTCAGGAAATGGAGCTTTTGGAACGTAAGGCTTTTCTTTTTCCTTAGAATCTTTTAGTTTTGAAATTTGTGGTTCATTTGATTTTTCTTCCGGATCATAGTCAGGCTTTTGTATTTCTTTTCCACTTCTAAGGGTAGTTATGGACTGAACTTATGCGTTAGAAGAGTTTACTTCATATTGTCCTTTAGGATTAGGGATGTACTGTAACGTCCCCAGATCGAACCGGGAATATTACACGCCGCAGACCCTCTCCGCGAGGATCCACCAGGCTAGACATCAAAACAACACATTACATTACATACCGACGAATCAAAATAACGAACCAATACACCGATTTGGTCTTTCGACGCTGACTTACAAATAAAAATACATAAACTCATCCAGACTCATACCCACGCAAGGGTAAAATACTTGCAACAACGAACAATAAGACAGCGGAAAAGACAATACAATGGACTCCGACTAACTGAACCCAAGACTGGCCTTCGTGTGATTAGTATCATTCGTCTTTCATCATTCCTCGTGCCGATCATGTGTCTTGCTCGAAAAACTGCATGTGCACGGACACAATACGGATATCCACCCCGATTACTCGGGGTTAGCAAACTCCCTTTGTTTCGCTAGTGCAAGTATAAAGTGCAAATACGAGCCATACACAACACATTCCGAGAATACAACGAAAGACTTCCCGAGGTATATTTAGTTAAAAATAGTTCAAGTCTTGAAAGTAGAAACGAAGTAAGTAAGCACTTTGAAAACATTTCCAAATCTCGGGAGTTTTAAAAACATTAGAAATTGAAAAGTTCTTAAAATCCTCGAAAATCATTTAGGGTCACAGCCCCAAAGTTCTTTTTCCAAAATGCAAATCCGTTAACAAAACACG
Source organism: Orobanche coerulescens (assembly GCA_033398695.1). NCBI lineage: Eukaryota > Viridiplantae > Streptophyta > Magnoliopsida > Lamiales > Orobanchaceae > Orobanche > Orobanche coerulescens. Next base: position 170,664,584 of record CM065809.1, read on the forward strand.
GGGTCCACGACCCAACCATTACGGTCACAAAACACAGGGTCCACGACCCGATCATCCACTTCAATTCACTTACAAGTGCACATTACACATAACACATTAATCTTATGCCATTCTAGCCAAGCACCAAAACTCAATATATAATGTCTCTCGACCCCGAGCGCAAAGCATTGTGATACTCCGGACAATATCACAATTAATCATCAAAACATCAACATCAATATCACAGAAATCACACTTGGTAACCCGTGGCCGTACCCATTAGTATCGGCCCCCAGAGGCCCCGTCGGACCGTCCCCAGGTGGGAAACCACTTCCGCGGCCGTACCCATTAGTATCGGCCCCCAGAGGTCCCGTCGAACCGTCCCCAGGTGGAAGAACATCAACACACGCACCCAAGTTCACTTCCGTGGCCGTACCCATTAGTATTGGCCCCCAGAGGCCACATGCCATCCCCAGGTGGAAGAACAACAACACACGCACCCAAGTCCACTTCCGTGGCCGTACCCATTAGTATCGGCCCCCAGAGGCCACATGCCATCCCCAGGTGGAAGAGAAACAACTCAGATTACGAAACCACGACTCTCAAAGGTCAAACACACAAAATATATATAGTCGAGGTACCTTGCTAGAATGGCCAAATTATCCAACACGTACTCACGACCCAGAACTATATCAATTCACAAGGGAGCACAAGATCTCAACAGCACCGAACGACACAACCAATATCACAAAAACTCAATATATTCATCCATAACCACGGGACTCCAAGCACATAATTTGACAAGAGGATTACACTTTACATTTACCGACGCCATAATCATACATAATGACATCACACGAAAGTAAGGTGATCCTATACTCGAAACTAGCACACATAAACAACTAAGCATATTAATTCCCGACCCACATGGGTCACCTTTACGAAAACCATGATGGTAACTATACCGATTCTTTTGAAAAATGATTATAAATATTTATTTGGCACATATCGACATTTAGCAACCATTATATCCACAAAACACGTAATGTATGGGCAAGATACTTGCCTCGATAATCGATACCGGACACTCCTACAATCACGGCTCAGTCGGGACACCTCGAACGCCTACGATTCCCCGGCGAAGGAAAAGAATACACCCATGATCGAGAAGCTTGAAGAAAACGACGAACGGAAGGGTTCCGACTCGAGTTCTTCACAAGAATTCGACCCTAACAACATATAATCAATAAATCATCGATCATACGAAGAATAATAATCGTGGAACGCCCGAAAACCCCTCTACAACATTCTACCGGACACCTTCAAGGCGTCGATCAAGAACTCGACCAAATCGACGAATCGATACGATCCAACCATGGAATAATAAAGGAAATGATATAATATATCTTAATAATCATCAATCCATCATAATACCAAGTTAAATCGTATTAAACGGACGAAAACAACCAAAACACCCAAATTCCCCAAAACTAGATTTCTAGGAAATCTGACCTGATTCGGTAGATCGGAGGATGTTATAGGATGGATGATTGATGATATGAACTCCAAGACTTCATGGATTTATTTCCCAACAACATCTCTCCATGATCAACCAAGCTCCAGCCGCGGAAGGGAAGAAAACGAGTGAGAAATGGCTGAAGAAATACGCTGCCAGGCCTTAAATAGGCCGACTGCCGACCGGGTTACATACGTAACCGGCCATGACTTACGTACGTAACCGGCCATGGCCGAACACTCTGTCTGGAAATGCCGGAAACGTTACGTACGTTACCGGCCAGGGCCTTACGTACGTAACCGGCCTTACGTACGTAACGGCCGAGCACTACCGTACGTTACTCGGCCAGGGCCGGCCTGGCTCGAGCATGCCCGGCCATGACTCGGCCGGGACCAACTCCGACGGCCCGAACGACCCCGAAATCCGAACCTGAGTACGAATCGAAGATACGGTTACGAAGTACTCGCAAAGACGAATCCGAGCACTAAGAGAACACACGATTCCGACCACCCGAAGGCTCGGAATTCGACAACGGAAGTAATTACCCAAAACTTTGGGAAATTACGAAAATAGCCCAAAACGTCCGAAAATCACGATACGCGATCGAAACACCAAACCAAAGCTTGAAACATGAATAATAACATTAAATGAAATTACGAGAAACTCGAAACAACAGTTTCAGACGAGATTCGCAAGAATCGAACTCAAGTGCGGAAAAGTCGCTAAAAAGCTCGGAACTCAACAAAACGATAACGAAACGAACTCGGATGACAAAAAGTGCAGAATTAATCATTCTCGAAATGACGAAACGGTCATGAGCGAGTCGTCAAAACGGACTCCGGCTGAAAAAGAAATTTACCGGAAATCGAAAATTGCGGATATTACATTCTACCCTCCTTAAAAGAAGTTTCGTCCCGAAACTTAAAACAAGTAGGGAGAAGCAATATCCCGCCAGGAAAACTCAACGAGATACGCAAGGAAACGCGTAACTTACGCCCATCGGCAAAACGCTACAAGCAACACAAAGGAATATACGACGTGAAAACACGCTCCACGACGACCAACAAAACGTCGCCGTTAGGGATATAACAAAACCAACAAGTGACAAGCGTCATCAAATGGATAATACAATCAAGTCAATTATCCGAACAATCACAAAACACAACGGACGAAAATTAATATGATTGACCAACCCAACTGTACATCAATCAAAACGCGAGCCAATCGCTGAACAAATACGGAATTCCACCGCCCTAGGGTTGGAAGATCGAAAACGAGACTAATTTTCCGAACTTGGAAAGGTCACAACGATATATAGATCAATTTGGGACAATATCAGAACTCGCTCGAGTGACAAAGGTGAGAAACAACACCAGGTCAGAAGCATCAACAAACACAGTCGAGTCGTTACGGTTGGACGAAACAGAAGAGAAAGAAAGAAAAATGTGGGTATTACATCATATCACCTTTAAAAGAGGTTTCGTCCCGAAACCTAAACAACGAGAACGAAGTGCTGGAATAGCAACCTTCCCGACCATATCCTCTTGGTCCACATTCGATCTTCATGGCCATTAGTATCGTGGTCACGACTGTATCCTCTGCCCATCGGCATACTAAGCGGATTCCCACTCAATACGATTGCACGACTTCGCAAAATTTTATACTAAAGTACCAACTCAGCACGACATATCACATAAGGTAACCAATAACAACTCGAAAAGAAAATCCACGAGGTATCCTTTTAAAAGAAATCTTTTGAAAATCCTTGGATTTGTATGGTATTTAAAATAAACTTTAAAAGTACTTTTGGTACCTCGGGTTGTTTCATCAAAACTTGTAAACAACATACTTTAACCGTCTCATTTGAAATCATTTGAAGTCATCATGCCCCTACGTATCATCATCACCATTAACAACTAACAAGTTAACCATGCAAGATCATCAAATCATTCTTACATACTCTAACATTTCCAAATCCGAGTTTGAACTTTACATCGAGTGAGATTTTTCATCTTTCACTATATATTTTTGAAAATAAAAATCGCATTGGTTTTTGAAATAAAATATTTTTATGGTGTGAAAGATTTTTGAAAATCATTCACTCGAATTATTTGAAAATACAACAATACGTTAAAAATCATTTTTGAAAATTCTCCCAACACTTCACAAACATCAACGACGGTAATATTTTACAAAATGTCTACATGTACTTTAAAACAACTCTTTCAAATACCGTCGAGGTTTTATTTGAGAATCCAAGGCCGGCTTGCCAATTCCAAATAATTTTCAAAGTATACACGGAGCCGCCGATTAATCGAACCGTCAAAACTTTGTGAAGTTTCCAGGAAAGTGTTTTTGAACACACACAGCAGACATAATTTATCAATTCATCAAACACAATCAAATATCACCTAGCAATACGAAAAGTCTCAACACACATTCACGCACAACAGTTGTTATCACTAGACACCACGTAGAGAATACAACTACAGGTGATTGGCCGTAAAAGTTAGATTTAACGGCTATAATGCGGTTCCATATCCTCTGCCCAGGTTGATTAGCACGCGTTACAACAAAGATTAACGTGCGCTAAACACGCCACGTTAGCGCGCGTTAGGCTCGTATTAAGCCTGTGCTAACTGCTCTAATCACCAACACGATTGCAAACATATAAGAGGTAATACTAAACTCGAAGGTTACAAATAAGCAACAACATACGAGTCTAAATGTCATCGATTCACATAATTATAACATCTCACAAGCAACCATCAAAAGAAAATCATCCTACAAAAACGAAAATTTTACTTCTCAATAAAGAGGACTATCTCAACACATACATACCGATGGACTCAACATTCACGTTACTATTTTAATCATAAAACTGGCACCACTGCTCAACAACGAGAGCATCATCAATACGCATCTTCTGACCAACATTCATGAAACCGAAAAGTTACAAACGAGAGTCACGTCTTGAGTATATTTTGAAGACCTCATTTGAGTTAAAAACTCGAGTTTTGAAAACTTATAGTATGAGATGAGAATGAAATATCGGTAGTTTGAAGTCTAAAAATTTTCGACCTTAAGGTCATCATACAAAAATCAAAATTTTTCCTCCCTTGGAGAACATTTAAAAAAAAAATTTACGTGGCTCCCCGGAAGCCTTCGAAACTAAAAATTACAAAGTTGTTGCTCTTGCAAGAAAAATAGTTCATACAAGGATACCTTTGGCCATATCATTCTTCATTCTAGCACAAAACGGAAATTAACAAATATATGTCACTTACTCAGGATGCACCTTCAAATACTACTACATAACACAGAATCATACAAGCTCGTATAGCTCGTGGTACAACATGTAGTAGGGAGACTTACATCCACAGACCGCATGAAGATGATGGCTGCACCCTGATACTAATCACGGCCGACTTCCCAGACGACGCGTCGCGACACGATTCATTCAGACAAAATCTGACAAAACAAGACTCAACAACACATAACTCGACCCGACAGCCTAGGTTTCCTCAACCTAAGCTCTGATACCATAATTATGCGTCCCGGATCGAACCGGGAATATTACACGCCGCAGACCCTCTCCGCGAGGATCCACCAGGCTAGACATCAAAACAACACATTACATTACATACCGACGAATCAAAATAACGAACCAATACACCGATTTGGTCTTTCGACGCTGACTTACAAATAAAAATACATAAACTCATCCAGACTCATACCCACGCAAGGGTAAAATACTTGCAACAACGAACAATAAGACAGCGGAAAAGACAATACAATAGACTCCGACTAACTGAACCCAAGACTGGCCTTCGCGTGATTAGTATCATTCGTCTTTCATCATTCCTCGTGCCGATCATGTGTCTTGCTCCCGAAAACCTGCATGTACCTGGACACAATACAGATATCCACCCCCCGATTACTCGGGGGTTAGCAAAACTCCACTGTTTCGCTAGTGCAAGTATAAAGTGCAAATACGAGCCATACACAACACATTCCGAGAATACAACGAAAGACTTCCCGAGGTATATTTAGTTAAAAATAGTTCAAGTCTTGAAAGTAGAAACGAAGTAAGTAAGCACTTTGAAAACATTTCCAAATCTCGGGAGTTTTAAAAACATTAGAAATTGAAAAGTTCTTAAAATCCTCGAAAATCATTTAGGGTCACAGCCCCAAAGTTCTTTTTCCAAAATACAAATCCGTTAACAAAACGCGGGGTCCACGACCCAACCATTACGGTCACAAAACACAGGGTCCACGACCCGATCATCCACTTCAATTCACTTACAAGTGCACATTACACATAACACATTAATCTTATGCCATTCTAGCCAAGCACCAAAACTCAATATATAATGTCTCTCGACCCCGAGCGCAAAGCATTGTGATACTCCGGACAATATCACAATTAATCATCAAAACATCAACATCAATATCACAGAAACCACACTTGGTAACCCGTGGCCGTACCCATTAGTATCGGCCCCCAGAGGCCCCGTCGGACCGTCCCCAGGTGGGAAACCACTTCCGCGGCCGTACCCATTAGTATCGGCCCCCAGAGGTCCCGTCGAACCGTCCCCAGGTGGAAGAACATCAACACACGCACCCAAGTTCACTTCCGTGGCCGTACCCATTAGTATCGGCCCCCAGAGGCCACATGCCATCCCCAGGTGGAAGAACAACAACACACGCACCCAAGTCCACTTCCGTGGCCGTACCCATTAGTATCGGCCCCCAGAGGCCACATGCCATCCCCAGGTGGAAGAGAAACAACTCAGATTACAAAACCACGACTCTCAAAGGTCAAACACACAAAATATATATAGTCGAGGTACCTTGCTAGAATGGCCAAATTATCCAACACGTACTCACGACCCAGAACTATATCAATTCACAAGGGAGCACAAGATCTCAACAGCACCGAACGACACAACCAATATCACAAAAACTCAATATATTCATCCATAACCACGGGACTCCAAGCACATAATTTGACAAGAGGATTACACTTTACATTTACCGACGCCATAATCATACATAATGACATCACACGAAAGTAAGGTGATCCTATACTCGAAACTAGCACACATAAACAACTAAGCATATTAATTCCCGACCCACACGGGTCACCTTTACGAAAACCATGATGGTAACTATACCGATTCTTTTGAAAAATGATTATAAATATTTATTTGGCACATATCGACATTTAGCAACCATTATATCCACAAAACACGTAATGTATGGGCAAGATACTTGCCTCGATAATTGATACCGGACACTCCTACAATCATGGCTCAGTCGGGACACCTCGAACACCTACGATTCCCCGGCGAAGGAAAAGAATACACCCACGATCGAGAAGCTTGAAGAAAACGACGAACGGAAGGGTTCCGACTCGAGTTCTTCACAAGAATTCGACCCTAACAACATATAATCAATAAATCATCGATCATATGAAGAATAATAATCGTGGAACGCCCGAAAACCCCTCTACGACATTCTACCGGACACCTTCAAGGCGTCGATCAAGAACTCGACCAAATCGACGAATCGATACGATCCAACCATGGAATAATAAAGGAAATGATATAATATATCTTAATAATCATCAATCCATCATAATACCAAGTTAAATCGTATTAAACGGACGAAAACAACCAAAACACCCAAATTCCCCAAAACTAGATTTCTAGGAAATCGGCTGGTCAGTAGATCGGATGATGTTATAGGATGGATGATTGATGATATGAACTCCAAGACTTCATGGATTTATTTCCCAACAACATCTCTCCATGATCAACCAAGCTCCAGCCGCGGAAGGGAAGAAAACGAGTGAGAAAAAATGGCTGAAGAAATACGCTGCCAGGCCTTAAATAGGCCGACTGCCGGCCGGGTTACGTACGTAACCGGCCATGGCTTACGTACGTAACCGGCCATGGCCGAACACTCTGTCTGGAAATGCCGGAAACGTTACGTACGTTACCGGCCAGGGCCTTACGTACGTAACCGGCCTTACGTATGTAACGGCCGAGCACTACCGTACGTTACTCGGCCAGGGCCGGCCTGGCTCGAGCATGCCCGGCCATGACTCGGCCGGGACCAACTCCGACGGCCCGAACGACCCCGAAACCCGAACCTGAGTACGAATCGAAGATACGGTTACGAAGTACTCGCAAAGACGAATCCGAGCACTAAGAGAACACACGATTCCGACCACCCGAAGGCTCGGAATTCGACAACGGAAGTAATTACCCAAAACTTTGGGAAATTACGAAAATAGCCCAAAACGTCCGAAAATCACGATACGCGATCGAAACACCAAACCAAAGCTCGCAACATGAATAATAACATTAAATGAAATTACGAGAAACTCGAAACAACAGTTTCGGACGAGATTCGCAAGAATCGAACTCAAGTGCGGAAAAGTCGCTAAAAAGCTCGGAACTCAACAAAACGATACCAAAACGAACTCGGATGACAAAAAGTGCAGAATTAATCATTCTCGAAATGACGAAACGGTCATGAGCGAGTCGTAAAAATGGACTCCGGCTGAAAAAGAAATTTACCGGAAATCAAAAATTGCGGATATTACATGTACTGCTCGGAAATTTTCCTTTTTGCTCTTTCAGCTAAAGCTGATGCAAGTTGACCAATTTGTGTTTCAAGCTTAGAAATAGCCTGTGAGTTTGATTGTACAGCTTGCTGAGTTGATTGAAACATTTGTTGAGTAGATTGCATGAATTGTTGCAACGTATCTTCCAAAGATGGTTTCTTTGGCACTATAGAAGGATACTCATAAGTATTTGGAGGATATTGATTAGGACGGACATTTTGTTGATTTGACATGTTCATTTGATGTCCTCCTTGATGTTGTGTCAAGATTTAACACCTTCCGACCGGCGATCGCCTCCCAGGCCGAGCGACCAACTTTCTGCCAAGCGGCCAAGGCAGATCTGCCGAGCAACGACCAGGCGACCGAGCCTCAACCCAGCGGACCAGCTAAATCGGCCAAAGGAAGGTCCCAGGACAAGTCCCGGTACCGAGCGATCGACCTCAGATACGATCATCACTCGGCACTCGGCGACCGACTCCTGGCGATCGACTTATGGACGATCCTGGCATCTGCCGATCGACCCTTGGTGACCGACCAGTGCCGACCCTTCAGGGAATGGTCGAGAGCGATCCTCGGATGATCAGCTAGAGACGATCGCCTCATGTCGATCTCCACCGATGACCATCCAGTCGGCCAAGGCCAAGTCTCAAAGCTGGCCCCACGTGCAGATCCACAAAAGGCGCTGACAAAACCTGTCTCCTACCTCACCTACCGGCATGGCCCAGACCTGCGAAAGGAGTTGGCGGACAAGACATGTGACTACAGCCTGTCACCTACTGACAAAGTCCGCCGAAAGCAGCTAAGTGGGACCTCCTGTGACAGGGCTTCCGGACGCGTGCTGCATCCTCATTGGACCGCACGGCTGGCCACCAGCTGTAGCTTTGGACTTTTGGCAGGCAGCCCACGTAACCTTTAGGGCGATCGCCCCATTGCATTAAATGCCGAAAGACGATCGCCCACTAGGGGACAGGGCCTCTCAGCCTCTATAAATACAAGGCAGCCTTCACTTGTAAAAAGGATAGAACTTCTACCACCGAAACTCTTCTGCACAAATCGAGATTCTGACTCTCTAAACACTCAGCAATATCACGATACAGAAGCAAATCATTAAGCACTTGGCTAACATCCAACTCTTGGCAACAGCTTTCTTTCGGTCTTACTTCTCCCGGCCTTTTCTCCTCGAGCAGATTACCGGCGGGACGAAGAACACCTAGCTTCGCTCAAGAGCCGGATCAACAGAGTCTTTTTACACTCATTGTACTTAGATTTCTCTAATTAATACTTGTATCCACGAATATTTGTGTTAATAACATCTCGCGAGAGCATTCAAGCCCGGGCCTAACAAACCCGGCAAATCTTGTTTTATTAACCATCTCTCGGAAGTGCTCCCGCATTTGTTTGTTGTCCGTCTCCAGCAGTATTTAATCTTCGGATAGATATTTTGGGCAACAACAATTGGCGCTAGAGGAAGGGGATCCAACCCTCGATTTTTATACCTACCGTCCCGAAGAACACTCACTGTTCTCGGGCGGATACTGAAGTGACACTCACCGCACTTCAAAGAAATCCTTCGAAAACATGTCTTCCGCCTCCGCGTCGAAGAAAGCCGCCGGCGGCCGGCAGACCCCTGTTCCGTCAGTCAGCCGCGGCCGATGGTGGAAGGTATCCGCCGGCCGAGGCGCTCGACCACGTCCGGGAAGGCGGCCCGAGCTCTCGCTCGACGGTTCGAACCAAGGAACAGATCGAAGGGGCCTGGCCGTCCTACGGGAGCGACGGAGTGCTCTCGACGCGCCTCCGGCTACCGCCCCCGGTCTCTCGCCGGGAGATCAGCGAAGCTCAAGGCACTCGGCCGAGCAATCGCCAGGAGGCTCCGTCCGCAGAAGAGGCGCTCGCCGGCCGGGCACCTCTGTCTTCGATCGCACAGGCGGTGACCCGACAGCTCACGGGCGATCCGGCCCGGCTACGAGGCAGCGGAGTTTGAGTCCGTCACCGGGAGCTCGGCCTACCCGACTCCCGGAAGGCGGCTAGCCGTCGGCTCCCCCTCGCCGAATTGCCGAGGTCGGGCGGCGTGAGCCCGGAGATCGGTACACGATCGCCTCGTCAACTGCTCACAAAGCAGATAGCCAAGCGACCAAGCCACCGCGAAGGCAGCAAAGCAACGACAACTAAACAACATGAAGGCGCTCCTGCAATCCAGGGCAGGCGCCAAGAAGACGATCGCCGGCCAAGCGAGCCGCTCGCGATCGACATCGAGCTCGCCCCCGTGCAGCACAGGATCGCTCCCCCGCAAACACCCGTGTACGTGGGGAGATCGGACCCCCAAGTGCACCTAATGAAGTTCAACATCTACATGGTAGGTGCGGGGCATCCGCGACAGTGCCGAATGTTCCCTCTGACGCTGGACGACCTCGCCCACCGGTGGTATACTTCATTGCCACCTCGGTCCATTGGCTCCTTCAACGAGCTGGCGCACGGCTTCACCGAGTACTTCGCCACCAGGGTCGTCCGGCCTGAAGGTCCCCTTCGCATGATGCAAATCAAGCAGGGAGAAGAAGAGTCCGACTCGGACTACATCGACCGGGTAGACGTAATCATCCTCAATGGCGAGCCCATAAGCGATGAGACCGCCCTCTACGCGGTCCTAGGAGGTTTTCAGGGTTTTTCGCCTATGTTCAGGCATCTTACAAAGACCCAACCTACGACCTACGCAGCCTTCCGGGCAAGAGCCGCAGATTTTCTGGCCAGGCAAAGGTTTCTTCTTAGCCTGTGAGCAGCGCGATCGGCACCCGGACGACGATCTCCCACCCGATCGCCAATATCGACCTACGAATAAAGCGATCGGCAGCCGAGCGACGATCGACAGTCTTCCAGCCCGATCGCCGATCATCACGCTACATCATCCGCAGTTCGGAGGACACGATCGCCATCTACAGTCCAGCATATAACATGACGGACTAAGGCATAAGATCGCCTCCACCGCACATCATAAAGCCATGGCCCTGGCAGTCGATGGAACCGGCTGCTTCGGCCATGCAAGGTCCCTTTCGGCCAAGATCGCCCGCCCTTCGTTTAAATACGAGGCCGGCATAGTCGGAGGGCCCTCCAACATTAATCAGTGGACTCATTCCACAACCCCGTCTCAACGTACACCGTCGAGGTCGGCCATCTCCATGGCTGGCCGAGGTGGAAGCAGAGCTAACAAGCCGCGGGCGTGGAGTTGATTCATCCGACGCTGCCCCGCGCAAGGACTCCTCTAGACCGAGACCGCACGCCTTTCGTTTAAAAACAAGGCGAGGCGCAGCCTAACAGAGGACCCTCATAATAAAGTGAGTCACGAGGCACTCATTGTCTTTGTGCACCAAGACACGGTCATGGGGTCGGTCCATCGATCTCCGCGACTGTGCACGATTCCTCAAATAAAGCGAAACCACCTAGTTTCCATGGGGGATCGGCCAATGTTGTTTTTTGCAGGTACAAGACCGAAAGATAGCTAAGCCAATAGACTATGTTAGCCCAAGTCCAAGTCCTAAGTCAGCTCAGCGCGATCACCAGCAAGAACCACCTCGCCCCATGTCTTCAACATAGGAGCAAGCTGGGGGGCAATTGTTGTGTCAAGATTTAACACCTTCCGACCGGCGATCGCCTCCCAGGCCGAGCGACCAACTTTCTGCCAAGCGGCCAAGGCAGATCTGCCGAGCAACGACCAGGCGACCGAGCCTCAACCCAGCGGACCAGCTAAATCGGCCAAAGGAAGGTCCCAGGACAAGTCCGTGCGAGCGATCGACCTCAGATACGATCATCACTCGGCACTCGGCGACCGACTCCTGGCGATCGACTTATGGACGATCCTGGCATCTGCCGATCGACCCTTGGTGACCGACCAGTGCCGACCCTTCAGGGAATGGTCGAGAGCGATCCTCGGATGATCAGCTAGAGACGATCGCCTCATGTCGATCTCCACCGATGACCATCCAGTCGGCCAAGGCCAAGTCTCAAAGCTGGCCCCACGTGCAGATCCACAAAAGGCGCTGACAAAACCTGTCTCCTACCTCACCTACCGGCATGGCCCAGACCTGCGAAAGGAGTTGGCGGACAAGACATGTGACTACAGCCTGTCACCTACTGACAAAGTCCGCCGAAAGCAGCTAAGTGGGACCTCCTGTGACAGGGCTTCCGGACGCGTGCTGCATCCTCATTGGACCGCACGGCTGGCCACCAGCTGTAGCTTTGGACTTTTGGCAGGCAGCCCACGTAACCTTTAGGGCGATCGCCCCATTGCATTAAATGCCGAAAGACGATCGCCCACTAGGGGACAGGGCCTCTCAGCCTCTATAAATACAAGGCAGCCTTCACTTGTAAAAAGGATAGAACTTCTACCACCGAAACTCTTCTGCACAAATCGAGATTCTGACTCTCTAAACACTCAGCAATATCACGATACAGAAGCAAATCATTAAGCACTTGGCTAACATCCAACTCTTGGCAACAGCTTTCTTTCGGTCTTACTTCTCGGCCTTTTCTCCTCGAGCGGTTACGGCGGGACGAAGAACACCTAGCTTCGCTCAAGAGCCGGATCAACAGAGTCTTTTTACACTCATTGTACTTAGATTTCTCTAATTAATACTTGTATCCACGAATATTTGTGTTAATAACATCTCGCGAGAGCATTCAAGCCCGGGCCTAACAAACCCGGCAAATCTTGTTTTATTAACCATCTCTCGGAAGTGCTCCCGCATTTGTTTGTTGTCCGTCTCCAGCAGTATTTAATCTTCGGATAGATATTTTGGGCAACAACACTTGATTCATTGGAGGCATGTTTTGCTTCCTGGAAAAATTTGGATGATTCCTCCAATTTGGATTATAAGTTGGAGCAAATGGGCTATCCGAAGATTTTCCATATGAATGTAACACATTGACTTCTTCATTAAAAATGTAATATCCGCAATTTTCGATTTTCGGTAAATTTCTTTTTTCGGTTGGAGTCTGTTTTGACGACTCGCTCATGACCGTTTCGTCATTTCGAGAATGATTAATTCTGCACTTTTTGTCATCTGAGTTCGTTTCGTTATCGTTTTGTTGAGTTCCGAGCTTTTTAGCGACTTTTCCGCACTTGAGTTCGATTCTTGCGAACTTCCAATTGTTGTTGCCCAAAATATTTATCCGAAGATTAATACTGCTGGAAGACGGACAACAAACAAATGCGGGAGCACTTCCGAGAGAAGATAAATAAAACAAGATTTGCCGGGTTTGTTAGGCCCGGGCTTGAATGCTCTCGCGAGATGTTATTAATACAAATATTCGTGGATACAAGTATTAATGAGAGAAATCTAAATACAATGAGTGTAAAAAGACTCTGTTGATCCGGCTCTTGAGCGAAGCTCGGTGTTCTTCGTCCCGCCGGTAATCTGCTCGAGGAGAAAAGGCCGGGAGAAGTAAGACCGAAAGAAAGCTGTTGCCAAGAGTTGGATGTTAACCAAGTGTAAGTAATTTGCTTCAGACAAGTTTGTATTGCAAGAGAGTGCAGCGTCCGTTTACAAATGCGGGGGCTTCGTTTATATAGAGGCACGGGTCCTGTACTGTTGTGGCCGATCGACTGACGGCCATTAAATTATTCTGACGACCGCCTGCCGGCCAATTTAATAATGTGCCGATCTCCTGGGCCGTCGGGCTAAAGTCCAAATAAGATCTGTTTGTCGGGCTAAAGTCCAAGGAAGAGGCCGCCCACGGCTTGGGCGGTCAATAAGGAGCCATCACGTGTCTGAGTCGGCCAACATGTGGCCCTACCGACAAGCTTTCGGCGGCTTTGTCGGTGGTGGAGGAATCATCGGGCTTTTGGTCAATGGCCCGGGATTCGCGGATCTTGTCCCGGCCTTTGCACATGGTGCCGTCTTGAGGCTCGGCCTTTGCCGACTTGGATGGCCATCGGTGGTGATCGACATGAGGCGGTCGTCCCTGGATGGTCTTCGGAGGTCGTCATCGGCCTGTGGATGGAGGTCGCCAAGGGTCGGTTTCCAAGGTCGGTCGCCAGGTGCCGATAGACGGTCGATCGCCAAGGGTCGGTCGTCGAGATGCCGAGAGGAGAGCGTCCGTTCGTAGGTCGCCAGGGGGCGATCGCCGAGTACTGAGAGGCGATCGTCTTGAGGTCGATCGCTCGGCATCGGGACTGGTCCTGGGGCCTTCGGTCGGTCGATGTAGCTTGTTCGCCAGGCTAAGGCTCGGTCGCCGTGTCGCCGATCGGCAGGCTTGCCTAGGTCGCTCGGCAGTAAGTCGGTCGCTCGGCCTCGGAGGCGATCGCCGGTCGGAAGGTGTTAAATCTTGACACAACAATTGCCCCCCAGCTTGCTCCTATGTTGAAGACATGGGGCGAGGTGGTTCTTGCTGGTGATCGCGTCTCGCATGAGGACGGCGACCTTTGGTGACTTGGGACTCGGACTTGGGCTATCATGGTCGATTGGCTTAGCTATCTTTCGGTCTTGTACCGCAAGAAACAACATTGGCCGATCCCCACGGAAACTTGGTGGTTTCGCTTGCTTGAGGAATCGTGCACGGTCGCGGAGATCGATGGACCGACCCCATGACCGTGTCTTAGTGCACAAAGACAATGAGTGCCTCGTGACTCACTTTATTATGAGGGTCCTCTGTTAGCCGCGCCTCGCCTTGTTTTTAAACGAAGGCGTGCGGTCTCGGTCTAGAGGAGTCCTTGCGCGAGCGGCGTCGGATGAATCAACTCCACGCCCGCGGCTTGTTAGCTCTGCTTCCACCTCGGCCACCATGGAGATGGCCGACCTCGGCGGTGTACGTTGAGACGGGGTTGTGGAATGAGTCCACTGATTAATGTTGGAGGGCCTCCGACTACGCCCGGCCTCGTATTTAAACGAAGGCGGGCGATCTCGGCCGAAAGGGACCTTGCATGGCCGAAGCGGCCGGTTCCATCGATTGCCGTGGCCATGGCTTTATGATGCGCGGTGGAGGCGATCTTAGGCCTTAGTCCGTCATGTTATATCTTGATTTGTAGATGGCGATCGTGTCCACCGGCCGCCGATGATGTTGCGATCGCCGGAAAAGCGCGATCGTCGCTCGGCCGATCGCTTCATTCGTAGGTCGAAATTGGCGATCGGGCGGCGGCTAGTCGCTCATGTTAGAATGGATCAGTGGCGGTGATCGAGTCCTCCGGCTCTGTGGGTAGTAGCGATCGTCTTTGGGAGGCGGAGGTCGTCGCGCGGTGCCGATCGTTCTACTCTAGGCCAAGAAGAAGCCTTTGCACAGACAGAAGTCTGCGGCTCGGCCGGAAAGGCTGCGTAGGTCGTCGGTAGGGTCTTCGTGAGATGCTGAACATAGGCGAAGCCACGAAAACCTCTTAGGACCGCGTAGAGGGCGGTCTCATCGCTTACGGGCTCGCCGTTGAGGATGATCATGTCAACCCGGTCGATGTAGTCCGAGTCGGACTCTGTTCTCCTTGCACGATCCGCCACATGCGATGGGGACCTTCGCCGAGCGGCCCTGGTGGCGAAGTATTCCGTGAAGACGTGCGCCACTCGTTAAAGGAGCCTATGGACCGAGGTGGCAATGAGGTGTACCACCGGTGGGCGAGGTCGTCTAGTGTCGGAGGGAACATTCGGCACTGGTCGCGTCCGATGCCCCACACCCGGTCATGTAGATGTTGAACTTGTGCGTGTGTGCAGGGGTCCGATCGCCCTTGGTACACGGGTGTCTTAGGAGGCGATCGTGTCTTTGCCGGGCGAGCTCGATGTCGATCGCGAGCGGCTCGCTCGGCGGGGCGATCGTCCTGGTGGCGCTTGCCCCGGATTGCAGGAGCGCCTTCATGTCGTCAATCTGACGTTGCATTGCGGCGATCGCCGCGGCTCGGCTGCTTGCGGATCGGCTTTGGGAGCGGGGGCCGAGGCGATCGTGTACCGATCTCCGGACCCCGCTGCTGCCGACCTCGGGAATTTTGCGAGCGGGAGCCAGGCGGCTGGATCGCCTTGTGGGAGCCGGGTAGGCCGAGCTCCTGGTGACGGACACCAACTCCGTCGTCTCGTAGCTGAGGCCGGGCCTTGCCCGGCCGCTGTGTCGGGTCGGCCGTGCGATCGAAGACGGACGTGCCCAGGCCGAGCGCCTCTTCTTGCGGGCGAGAGCCTCCTGGCGCTTGCTCGGCGGTAGTGCCTTAAGCTTCCGCTTGATCTTCGGCGAGAGGCAGGGCGTAGGCGGAGGCGCGTCGAGAGCACTCTGTCGCTCCTGAAGGACGGCCAGGGCCCCTTCGATCTGTTCCTTGGTTTGGAACCGGTCGAGCGAGAGGCTCGGGCCGCCTTCCCGGGACGTGGTCGAGCGCCTCCGGCCGCGGCGGCTACCTTCCACCATCGGCTGCGGCTCGGACTGGGACGGAACTGGGGGTCTGGCCGGCTGACCAGCGGCTTTCTTCGACGCGGATGCGGAAGACATGATTTCTGAAGGATTTCTTTGAAGTGCAGTGAGTGTCACTTCAAGTATCTGCCCCGAGAACAGTGAGTGTTCTTCGGGACGGTAGGTACAAAAAATCGAGGGTTGGATCCCCTTCCTCTAGCGCCAATTGTTGTTGCCCAAAATATTTATCCGAAGATTAATACTGCTGGAAGACGGACAACAAACAAATGCGGGAGCACTTCCGAGAGAAGATAAATAAAACAAGATTTGCCGGGTTTGTTAGGCCCGGGCTTGAATGCTCTCGCGAGATGTTATTAATACAAATATTCGTGGATACAAGTATTAATGAGAGAAATCTAAATACAATGAGTGTAAAAAGACTCTGTTGATCCGGCTCTTGAGCGAAGCTCGGTGTTCTTCGTCCCGCGTGTCTGCTCGAGGAGAAAAGGCCGGGAGAAGTAAGACCGAAAGAAAGCTGTTGCCAAGAGTTGGATGTTAACCAAGTGTAAGTAATTTGCTTCTGTATTGCGTTTGTATTGCAAGAGAGTGCAGCGTCCGTTTACAAATGCAGGGGGCTTCGTTTATATAGAGGCAGCCGGGTCCTGTCCTGTAGTGGCCGATCGCCTGCCGGCCATTAAAATAATCTGCCGACCGCCTGCCGGCCAATATAATAATGTGCCGATCTCCTGGGCTGTCGGGCTAAAGTCCAAATAAGATGCTGGCTGTCGGGCTAAAGTCGAGAAGAGGCGCCCACGGCAGGCGGTCCAATAAGGAGCCATCACGTGTCCTGAGTCAGTCAACATGTGGCCCTACCGACAAGCTTTCGGCGGCCTGTCGGCTGGTGGAGGGAATCTGTCAGGCTTTTGGTCAATGGCCCGGGATTCGCGGATCTTGTCCCGGCCTTTGCACATGGTGCCAGTCTTGAGGCTCGGCCTTTGCCGACTTGGATGGCCATCGGTGGTGATCGACATGAGGCGGTCGTCCCTGGATGGTCTTCGGAGGTCGTCATCGGCCAGTGGATGGAGGTCGCCAAGGGTCGGTCGCCAAGGGTAGGTCGCCAGGTGCCGAGAGACGGTCGATCGCCAAGGGTCGGTCGTCGAGATGCCGAGAGGAGAGCGTCCGTTCGTAGGTCGCCAGGGGCGCGATCGCCGAGTACTGAGAGGCGATCGTCTTGAGGTCGATCGCTCGGCATCGGGACTGGTCCTGGGGCCTTCGGTCGGTCGATGTAGCTTGTTCGCTGGGCTAAGGCTCGATCGCCAGGTCGCCGATCGGCAGGCTTGCCTAGGTCGCTCGGCAGTAAGTCGGTCGCTCGGCCTCGGAGGCGATCGCCGGTCGGAAGGTGTTAAATCTTGACACAACATCGGTAAATTTCTTTTTTTTTTGGTCGGAGTCTGTTTTGACGACTCTCTCATGACCGTTTCGTCATTCGGAGAATATTTAATTCTGCACTTTTTGTCATCCGAGTTCGTTTCGGTGTCGTTTTGTTGAGTTCCGTGCTTTTTAGCGGTTTTTCCGCACTTGAGTTCGATTCTTGCGAATCTCGTCCGAAACTGTTGTTTCGACTTTCTCGTAAGTTCATTTAATGTTATTATTCATGTTGCGAGCTTTGGCTTGGTGTTTCGATCACGTATCGTGATTTTCGGGCGTTTTGGGCCATTTTCGTAATTTCCCAAAGTTTGGGGTAATTACTTTCCGTTGTCGAGTTTCGAGCCTTCGGGTAGTCGGAATCGTATGTTCTATTAGTGCTCGGATTCGTCTTTTCGAGTACTTCGTAACCGTATCTACGATTCGTACTCGAGTTCGGGTTTCGGGTCGTTCGGGCAGTCGGAGTTTGTCGCGGTCGAGTCATGGCCGGGCATGATCGGGCGAGCCACCCGCCGAGTAACGTGCGGTAATGATCGGCCATTACGTGCGTAAGGCGATTCGTGCGTAAGGCCACGGCCGTAACGTCGTAACGCGTTCGGCATTTTCGAGCAGAGTTCGCCATGGCGATTACGTCGTAAGCCATGGCGATTACGTGCGTAACGTACTGATCGGCTATTTAAGGCTGCGGACGGTTTTCTTGACCATTTTCTCCTTCTTTCTCTTCCGTACGCTGGGTGTGTGAATCTTCTAGAGATGTTGTTGGACAATGAATACATGAAGTTTTGAGGTTCATATCATCAATCATCCGTCCTATAACATCCTTTGATCGAGCGAATCATGTCAGATTTTCTAGAAATCTAATTTTGGGGATTTTGGGTATTTTGTTCGATTTCGTCCGTTTAATCCGATTTAACTTAGGATTTTGATGGATTGATGATTATTTAGATGTATTATATCATTTCCCTTGTTATTCCATGGTTGGATCGTATCGATTCGTTGTTTGAGTTGAGTTCTTGACCGACGCCTTGAAGGTGTCCGGTAAAATGTCTTAGAGGGGTTTTCGGGCGTTCTACGATTATTCTTCCTCGTATGGTCGATGATTTATTGATTGTATGATGTTAGGGTCGTGTTTCTTGCGAAGAAACCGTGTTGAACCCTTTCGTTCGTCGCCGTCTTCCGCTTCGATAGCATTGGGCGTTTGAAGCTTTAGGTTGAGCCGTGTTCGTCGGAATACTTGCGTATCGATTTTGAGGCAAGTACCTTGTCCATACTTTTCTTGTTTCGCGGATATGATGATTGGTGATCGTCTTGGTTTGTTTGTTTGTTTGAAATGAGTTTTCAAAAGATTTGGTTAGCCTCGTTAAAGGCCTCTTTCAAAACCGTGTGTGTTTTGTGATTGGTGTGGTTCGAGAATAACTATGTGAATTCTATGTATATGCTTGGTGTTCATGTTGCACTTAGTATTGTGTGTGGACGTATATTATGTCATTTCGGTGCGTTGTGGATTGACGTGGTGTTTTGCTAAGTGTTTGATGCCTGCAGGCGAATTGTTTGAATATCCTTGATGTGATATGTTATTTGTGTGAATGTGTGGATATGGTTGAAGGTCTACGGTGGCACATGGCATGTGATCATGTGGCGAGGATGCAACAAGTGATTGATCCAACCGTGGGAGCTCGAGATAATCTACGGTGGCACATGGCATGTGATCATGTGGCGAGGATGCAACAAGCGATTGATCCAACCGTGAGATGTGTGTGATTTGTTTCGCTAGCCACTCGGGAGGGTCCTTCGAGGCCTCGAGTGGGATGTCGGTGGTATCGTCCGGTCTAGGCGATGCGCGTGCGTGATTATGTTTCGTTGATTTTTCGTCCGTTGAGGACACGTGATGTTGGGCTTTGACCCGTAAATTATTGGTGGTTTCCTATTTGCGAAAACAAAACATTTGGGTGTGACCCTATTGATTTTTGGAAAGAGAAGGATTTTATAATCCTAAATTGTTTTCTATTAAAACTCTCGTGGCATTTTAAAACTGTTTTGTAAATTGTTTCCCTTATTTGCGATCTTTCAGTTTTGGAAATGTTTACCCAAACTCTTGCCTCGGGAAGTACTTTTCCTTACGTTTGAACCTTTGAGGATTTCTGATTATTATTGTTCTTGGAACTTGTATTGTATGGCTCGTATTTTTGCACTTGTACTTGCACTAGCAAAACAGTGGAGTTTTGCTAACCCCCGAGTATTCGGGGGGTGGATGTCTATTTTTGCATTCAGGTTTTGGAGCATAGCACAGGGTCGGCGCGAAGGATGATGAAAGATGAACGATACTAATCACACGAGGATCTGTTGACGTCGTTTTGGTCTAGTTGTATTTTCTTTTCCGCTGCAGTATCTTTTCCCCGTTGTACGGGAGTTTATTGTATTTTGACCCCTGCGTGTGTATGTGTTTGGAATTGAGTTGTATGTATTTGTTGAAAGACCAAATCGGTCTACTGAGTCATTTTAGCCTTAAAGGCGAGGTTTAGATGTTTGATTTTAGTTATCAGCCTGGTAGATCCTCGAGGAGAGGGTCTACGGCGTGTAATATCCCTGAGCGGATTTGGGGTGTTACATAAATGGTATCAGAGCTTAGGTTGCGGAAACCTAGGCTGTCGGGTCAGTGGTGTCTGTTGAGTCTTTGTCTCGTCGGATTTTGTCTGACTAAGTCGTGTCGCGACGCGTCGTCTGAGTTGGTTGGTCGTGATTAGTATCGTGGGCAATCATCATCTTCGTGCGACCTGTGGCTGTAAGTCTCCCTTCTTTGTGTTGTGCCTCGTGTGACACGAGCTATTTTTATGATTATTTGTTAAGTGACGGAATCCTCTTATGGATTTTGATTTCGTGATGCGTGATTATTTGACTCCCATTTTTTTTCGTTCATATGAGGAGTAGTGTTGCTGTCTTGTGCATGTTTGACTTTATTTCTTTTATCCGCTGCGTGAGTTCTTTTGTAATGGCTTTCAGTATTTTACCGACCGAGTTTTATTTGGAAAAACGATTCCCTTAACCGAGTTTTTGGCATTATGGCCTTGATCGTTTTGGCAAAATTCTTATGACGGTATTTATTATTTTCTAAATGGCTTCTGTGAGTTTTTGAAATATTACCGTCATCGGCCTTTTTGGCATTTTTGTAAAGGGTTTTTAGCCTGGTGGGTTCCGGTGCGGGACACACGGCGCTATAATGTTCCGTGTAAGTACCTAAACTTTTTGGGCTTTCTAGCCCATTGAATTATTTTTTGAAAACCTTGAGTATCTTAGAAAATTAAAATTCGAGACGTACTTTTAAAACGAATTATTTTCTTGCGGTGTTTTCAAGGTGTTTTCTAATGCCGCAATACATTTCAAAAATTTTCCGATTGAGGACCAAAAATATTTTGAGATATTTTCAAATGCAGTTGCTTAGACCCAAGGGTCGAATATTTCTGAAAAGTTTTTCACTAAAAGAAAGTGTCCTCATTTTTATCAAATGCGAAATGGTTTTCCAAAGTCTCGATAATGATGTTTCACGTTTTTACTTTTTTTGGAAATGTGATACTCAAGATCGACCGGTGTTTTTCTAAATTATTTTCCAAATGAGGTTTTCGTTTTTAAAACCTATCCATTCCCGTTTGAGGGCTGGGTATGTATGTATGATGTTGGCTTTGTCGCTATGATGTTAACTCCCGAATATGATCGAATTGGTGCCATGAACGTCGAGGTGTTGCCACGCATTTGCTGTACTAGCCCTCTGTGAGAGGTGTGAACTGGTGTTTACTGTTTATCGCCTCGTGGCGATTTGCGTGTTGTCGCACGAGTGTGAGATGTTGAAGCTTGAGTTTGTAAGTTTGTGTACATGTGTGATTGTTTCATGATGGTTGTAATTATGTGCTGGTTATCGTTCGGGCCGTTGAGGTCGCCGAACGATACCGTCGTTGCTGTAGTGTTTGTGTGTGTATTACTTTATGATGGTAATCGTTGTATATGGTATGTGTTATGATTCTTTGTTGTGCCGAGTTGGCATCTCCGCTATGTTGTTTTGCGACGTTATGCCCCATTGTATCTAGCATTTGTATTTTCGGTATGCCGAGCCGAGGCGTTTCAATCGTGATGTGCCGGGGCATGCACGTGTAAATTTGTCCTTCTCGTCGGTAACACATTTCAAGTGTGGACTCGAGGGACACCGAATTCAGTTTTTCGAATTGGCTACCGAGACTTTCGGAGTTCGCGCTTCAAAGACAAGTATCGAATCGGCTTTGAGAGGCCTTCGAAGGATGTTTCTGTCGGTTGCTTGTTGTGTCGTCACCTTGATTTCTCTGTTGTGAGTTGCGGGGGCGACCTTCTTTTATAAGAGGTCGAATGTAGTACCCGTGTTGTTTTTAGACTCCTGCATTTTCTCTTTCTCGATTCTATCGACTCGCTCGTGTTCGTTGATACTTCGAACTTGTTACGTATTTCGGTTTCATTGATCGGACGAGGTGTGATCTTGTTTTGGGTCAATCGTTATCGCTGTAACTTTCCGAGTTCGGTTCGATTCTTGTGAACCTTGTTCGGAAGTAACATCTTTTGGTTCTACTAGTTCTTTTATTCGAAGTGGACTGGATCTTGAGCTTTTGTATTTTCGACTCTGTCGACTCGTTTATGTTCGTTGACATTTCTGAGCTTGTCCTGCCCCTTGCTTTTGTTGATCGAACGAGTGTGGTATTATTTCGGAATAACTCGTTAGTCGTTGTGACTTTTCGATTGCTATTCCATTTCCTGTGGATCTTATGTGAATGCACATCTTGTTGTTTTCACCGGATCATATGTTGTCTCGAGTTGAGATGTGAACCTTGGAGGAGTTGTTTGAATTTTATTGTTCTTCGTGATCCGAACATGATTGTTCGCTTTTTGTTGTCTCGATCTTTGTGGTTCGATCGTTTGATTGTTCGGTTTTTGTTGATCTCTTTTCGTGATTGTTGAGCGTTCAGACTCCTTCCTAATTCCCTTAAGTTCGGGAAATTAGTCTCGTTTCGATCTTCCAACCCCGGGCGGTGGAATTCCGTATTTGTCCAGCGTGTGGCTCATGTTTTGATTGATATACCGTTGGGTTGGTCAATCGTATTGATTTTCATTGGTTATGTTTTGCGATTGTCGGATAATTGACTTGGCTATATTATCCGTTTGATGACGCTTGTCATTTGATGGTTTTATTGTATCCCTAACGGCGACGTTGTGTTGGTCGTCGTGGAGCGTGTTTTCACGCCGTATGTCTCTTTGCGTTTCTTGCAGCGTTTCGCCGTTGGGCGCGAGTTTTCTGTTTTTGGTGTATCTCGTTGAGTTTTCCTGGCGGGATATTGCTTCTCCCTACTTGTTTTAAGTTTCGGGACGAAACTTCTTTTAAGGAGGGTAGAATGTAATATCCGCAATTTTCGATTTTCGGTAAATTTCTTTTTTTGGTGAGTCTGTTTGTGACTCTCTCATGACCGTTTCGTCATTCGGAGAATATTTAATTCTGCACTTTTTGTCATCCGAGTTCGTTTGGTGTCGTTTTGTTGAGTTCCGTGCTTTTTAGCGGTTTTCCGCACTTGAGTTCGATTCTTGCGAATCTCGTCCAAGCTGTTGTTTCGACTTTCTCGTAAGTTCATTTAATGTTATTATTCATGTTGCGAGCTTTGGCTTGGTGTTTCGATCACGTATCGTGATTTTCGGGCGTTTTGGGCCATTTTCGTAATTTCCCAAAGTTTGGGGTAATTACTTTCCGTTGTCGAGTTTCGAGCCTTGGGTAGTCGGAATCGTATGTTCTATTAGTGCTCGGATTCGTCTTTTGAGTACTTCGTAACCGTATCTACGATTCGTACTCGAGTTCGGGTTTCGGGTCGTTCGGGCCGTCGGAGTTGGTCCCGCCGAGTCATGGCCGGGCATGATCGGGCCAGCCACCGCCGAGTAACGTCGCGGTAATGATCGTCCATTACGTCGTAAGGCGGTTACGTCGTAAGGCCTGGCCGTAACGTGCGTAACGTTCGGCATTTTCGAGCAGAGTTCGCCATGGCGATTCGTCGTAAGCGTGGCCGGATTACGTCGTAACGGCGTGATCGGCTATTTAAGGCCTGCGGACGGTTTTCTTCAGCCATTTTCTCCTTCTTTCTCTTCCCGTACGCGGCTGTGGGTGTGTGAATCTTCTAGAGATGTTGTTGGACAATGAATACATGAAGTTTTGAGGTTCATATCATCAATCATTTGTCCTATAACATCCTTTGATCGAGCGAATCAGGTCAGATTTTCTAGAAATCTAATTTTGGGGATTTTGGGTATTTTGTTCGATTTCGTCCGTTTAATCCGATTTAACTTAGGATTTTGATGGATTGATGATTATTTAGATGTGTTATATCATTTCCCTTGTTATTCCATGGTTGGATCGTATCGATTCGTTGTTTGAGTTGAGTTCTTGACCGACGCCTTGAAGGTGTCCGGTAAAATGTCTTAGAGGGGTTTTCGGGCGTTCTATGATTTTTCTTCCTCGTATGGTCGATGATTTATTGATTGTATGATGTTAGGGTCGTGTTTCTTGCGAAGAAACCGTGTTGAACCCTTTCGTTCGTCGTCGTCTTCCGTTTCGATAGCATTGGGCGTTTCGAAGCTTTCCGGTTGAGCCGTGTTCGTCGGAATACTTGCGTACCGATTTTGAGGCAAGTACCTTGTCCATACTTTTCTTGTTTCGCGGATATGATGATTGGTGATCGTCTTGGTTTGTTTGTTTGTTTGAAATGAGTTTTCAAAAGATTTGGTTAGCCTCGTTAAAGGCCTCTTTCAAAACCGTGTGTGTTTTGTGATTGGTGTGGTTCGAGAATAACTATGTGAATTCTATGTATATGCTTGGTGTTCATGTTGCACTTAGTATTGTGTGTGGACGTATATTATGTCATTTCGGTGCGTTGTGGATTGACGTGGTGTTTTGCTAAGTGTTTGATGCCTCTGGGCGAATTGTTTGAATATCCTTGATGTGATATGTTATTTGTGTGAATGTGTGGATATGGTTGAAGGTCTACGGTGGCACATGGCATGTGATCATGTGGCCAGGATGCAACAAGTGATTGATCCAACCGTGGGAGCCTGAGATAATCTACGGTGGCACATGGCATGTGATCATGTGGCCAGGATGCAACAAGCGATTGATCCAACCGTGAGATGTGTGTGATTTGTTTCGCTAGCCAGCTCGGGAGGGTCCTTCGAGGCCTCGAGTGGGATGTCGGTGGTATCGTCCCGGTCCTAGGCGATGCGCGTGCGTGATTATGTTTCGTTGATTTTTCGTCCGTTGAGGACACGTGATGTTGGGCTTTGACCCTGTAAATTATTGGTGGTTTCCTATTTGCGAAAACAAAACATTTGGGCTGTGACCCTATTGATTTTTGGAAAGAGAAGGATTTTATAATCCTAAATTGTTTTCTATTAAAACTCTCGACGGCATTTTAAACTGTTTTGTAAATTGTTTCCCTTATTTGCGATCTTTCAGTTTTGGAAATGTTTACCCAAACTCTTGCCTCGGGAAGTACTTTTCCTTACGTTTGAACCTTTGAGGATTTCTGATTATTATTGTTCTTGGAACTTGTATTGTATGGCTCGTATTTTTGCACTTGTACTTGCACTAGCAAAACAGTGGAGTTTTGCTAACCCCCGAGTATTCGGGGGGTGGATGTCTATTTTTGCATTCAGGTTTTGGAGCATAGCACAGGGTCGGCGCGAAGGATGATGAAAGATGAACGATACTAATCACACGAGGATCTGTTGACGTCGTTTTGGTCTAGTTGTATTTTCTTTTCATTGCAGTATCTTTTCCCCGTTGTACGGGAGTTTATTGTATTTTGACCCCTGCGTGGGTATGTGTTTGGAATTGAGTTGTATGTATTTGTTGAAAGACCAAATCGGTCTACTGAGTCATTTTAGCCTTAAAGGCGAGGTTTAGATGTTTGATTTTAGTTATCAGCCTGGTAGATCCTCGAGGAGAGGGTCTACGGCGTGTAATATCCCTGAGCGGATTTGGGGTGTTACAACACTGCCGCTGGGCCGCGGCACACTGTGCAGCCTATTTATGGCCCTGCAGACGGGTTTTTGGCCATTTTTCTCCTCCTTCTCCTTCTCTTCCGCGGCTGAGGGTATGCTCATCATGGAGCCATGTTGTTTGACAACAAATCCTCGAAGTTATTGAGGTTATATCATCAATCAATCATCCTATATCGTCCTTTGATCCAGCGAATCAAGGTAATCTTCCTTAGAACCCTAATTTCGTGAATTTGGGGGTTTTTGTATTTTTTGTCCGATTCGTTCCGTGTTTCTGATTAATTCATGATGGGTATGATTAATCTTGGTAGTATTATTGTGTTTAACATCATTTAATCCATTGTTCTTCGTCGAATCGAAGTATATTTCTTGATTTCCTTCGAATCGACTTTTTGGGGGATTTGTTCTCGATCTCGTTTTCCATCCATTTTTGTTGGATCGATTATGGTTAAATGATGTTGTTAAACATATTCTATGGATTGTATATCCATATTTCAACTTGGAATTCCATTTTCATGTTTTGTCGGGACGAATCGTGTTCTTGACCGTTTTGGGGAAAACGCTTGAACATTCGTCGTTCGTTCTTTGAATTCAGCGGCTTTGGGTCGTACTTTGGAAATCATTTTCGTTGTTATTGTCTTCGTTCATAGTTCATTGTTGCGAGTTGGCGTTCGGTGGAGTCGGCGGGTTCGTAGTCGGTTCGTGCCAACCTACTCCGGTCGATTCTCCGCGTTGTGGTTGTTCAAGGCAAGTACCTTGCCCATACTATTCTAGTTTTGTGGATATGATAATTGGTGATCGTCTAAATGTGTTTGTTTGGTCGTTTGAAAATTATTTTCAAAAGATTCGATTAGCCTTGCTAAAGGCTCTCTTTCAAAACGCGTTTGTTTTGTAAGTGTGTGGGTTGTAAGTGACTACGTGTATCCTTTGGATATGTTTGGAGTTTGTTGTTACCCAAAATATTATCCGGAGATAGTATTGCTGGAATGATCGAGTAACAAACAAATGCGAGAACACTTCCGTGAGAAAATAGATAACACAAGATTTGCTGGGGTTGTTAATCCCGGGCTTGAATGCTCTCGCGAGATGTTATTAATAAATATACTGTCGAGTACAAATATTAATGTTAGAATCTAATACAAGGAGTGTAAATACTTCTAGTTATCTAGGCTTTAGAGCGCGTAGATTGCCGGAAGAACCAGATAGATGAATCTGTGAGTTCTTGCTTGGGATATATGATGAATGTGTATGAATATCACTATGATTGTGTTAGTGGTTGCCAAAAGAGCCTTTGATTCTCTCTTTGGTGTGTATTTTGCACTTAATTCGTAGTAGAATTCGCCCCTCTTTTGGCCGTAGCAGTGAGTCCTCTATTTATAGGGGACAAGGTAGTTGGGATCCCTCAGGCGATCGCGGGCGATCGCCGTTTTCTATATTAAAATAAACGGCCGATCGTCCCGTCACGTGGGCCTGTTCCCTTGAGGTCCGAGGTTGCAGTTGGAGGCCAGCTGGGTGAACCAATGGGAAGCCAGCACGCGTTGCGAGTCGCTGTCCGAGGAGGGCCCACTTCGTACCTTTCGGCGGCCTTGTCGGTAGGTGTGGTAGGTGACAGGCTGGGGTCAATGATCCTATCTGTCGGTATCCTTTGAAGATCCGCGGGTGGGCCACCGTCTAAGATTCGGTCTACGACGACTTTGACGGATGCTGGATCCACACGTGGCATGAGACGATCGCCTCTGGTCCGTTTATGAAAGACGATCGTCAGATAACAAAAGACGATCGCTGGGTATCAAAAGACGATCGCCGCATTGTGCCGAACTCTAGGCGTTTGTCCTGAGTATGTCTTCCATGGTTGGCTTCTCTGGAAGGTCGCCGATCGCCTATCGTGGCGAATTAATCGCCGCACAACAATTGCCCCCCAGCTCGCCTCGATGTTGAAAACACGGGGTGAGGTGGCTCTGTTGGCGATCGCCAATGTTTTAAACGACCAGCCGATCTGAATTCAAATATGGACGACCTTCTTTCGCGTCGGGAGCAGCGGGAAAAGAAGGCGGGCTTTCCAGAAATGGCAGGGACACGCGTCGTGCCGCTGTTGGGGGAATCTGACGGTTTGTCAGATCTGTCGGCTCGCCTGCCCTCGAAAAGACGCGTATGCGGGATTCGTGGGCCGTATTTAATGCGTCCCCACGTGACGGTTGCGATCCAGCCCCCGAGGTTTCTCCTATTTGCAATTAGGCCCTCGTCTACATCTATAAAATGGGTAGGGCTTCTTCTCCTTCACTTTTTTACGCGCCCTTCGTATCCATAGCCGAATTTCTGCAGAAATTTCTGGAGCTTTTTTTTGTGCCGATCTTCCTTCTTTTTTCTAGGTAAGAAAAAATTTAACCTTCTCCCTCTTTTTACTTTCTAAAATGTCGGGAGGATCAAAAGCCTTCGAGACCGGAGTCTCTTCCGCTGCCGCCGCGTTGCCTGAACGGGAGGAGGTTCCCGTTGGAGTGGATATGGAGACGGCCGCTGAAGCTATTCGAGCGGGGATTGCACCCGCAGAACTCGAAGAACTTTTCAACGAGGCCGAGGTGGCGAGGACGGCGGCGATGGCGGAGTAGGGGGGCTCGCCGGTGGAGGGAGACGAACTGATGCGTTTGTCTTGGGAAAAAGATAGCGTCTCGGGCCCCGTCTATACGGCTTTTGCTAGACTTATGGAGGGGATTGCCGGGCCCTGTCCGGAGTTTGATTTCGAGGCTTACTCCGCCGCTCATCCCTACGTACATGTGAAGCGGACGGAGTTTCGGGCTGCTGAACCGTCTCAATGGACTCTTGGTCAGATTCGGAGTTCGGCGACCTAGAAGGACATGACCCGCTGTAGGGCCAAATATCATATCCCCTCTGATGTGTCATTGCACGTGCCCTCCGAGAACGAACGTGCCGACCAGCCTCCTGAGGGTATGGTCGCCATCAACGAAATGACCCTGGATGCCGGACTGTGGTTTCCCTTGCCGTTCGCCGTTTCGTATCTGCTGATCGCCTGGAATTTGGCGCCTCTTCAGTTGACGCCGAATGCCTGGCTGCAGATTATCAGCACATTGACATTATTTGGCGGTCACAGGTTGTTTCGCTTGCCTTCTGCGCTGGAGATGAATTATCTCTTTAAGCTGACCGTGCAGAAGGGGTCGATCGGCGGTTACCATATCCAAGGTCTCCAGGGTAGGGTGGTCATTGGGGTGCCGAGCAAGGCTCGGGGCGACCTGACAAAATGGTGCTGGGTCGGTGGTGCATGGAAGTCGGCATCGAGCGAATCGTCGGAGGAGGAGTTGGATATCCCCACCAATTTTCGGGAGAGGAATCCAAGTAAGGGTTTCCATTCTCCCTTTATTTGGATACTCCTTGGACTGATCTAATTTTATTTCCCTTTTTGCAGGATCCCTTGTTCCTTCGATCGACGATCTCCCCTTTGATTTCTGGATCGTCTGGGAACGGATTCGCGCATTGCCGGATTCCTATAAAGACGTTCAATCAGTCAGCCACGAATCTCATTGGTTGGGAGCTCGACTGTTTCGCTTCCCTCGCCACCTGAAGGCCCCTGGTATGACTTTTCATCCGCTTTCTTCTGCGTGGCGATCGTCTCCAAGAGGTCGCCATGTCTAAATAAGTGTCTAACTTGTTTGATTTTCTTCTTCGGCAGAGATTTATTCTCCCCGAATTGCCGAACCTCCGCCAGAGATAGCCATGTCGAACCCGGGAGTTCTTGGTCGCCTTAAGTTGGGCAAGCAGACTGGTCGCGTTCCTGCGACGACGTCTCGCCCTGCTCTGGTGACGAGACCCGCTGAGGCGCCAGTCGCCGAGCCGGCGGTCCAGGGAGAGGAACAGCTCCAACGCCGCAAGAGGCGGAGGTCGGAGGAGTCCCCGTCGATCTCTGAGGCGGACGTATCGATTCTTGAGCCTCCGGTCGCTGCGGCTCCTATCTCTGCCATCCCGATGATGGAGCGATCTGGCCCCAAGCCCACGGTCTCCGGCCCCCGGTCATCTGGCAGCTCGGCGAAGAGGGTGGCGATCGCCGATGTGGAAACATCCCGGGGCAAGCCTTATTTCGGACGTGATCCCGAGCTGGTCAATAGGTAAGAAAGGGTCAAAAATTTTCTGAGTTAGGCATTCCGAGCATGGTATGGGCTAACTCCTTGATTTCCTTGGTTTGCGCTGCAGGGTTCGTCTCGCCGACCCGGACGTTGCTCCCATGGTGCTAGACTTTCTGTCGAGCAAGGATCCACAACAGTCACTTGACGTCCCTGCTTACGTTCGTCAGGCTATCACCTCTTTGCCTAAGGCTTGGACGACCGATCTTGATGCGATCGCTCGTCGGCGATCTGGAGACGCCATGCAGGCGACCGTTGCCCTGGCTCTTCAGACGGCGACGATGGCCGTCCAGGCTGCTAGGGATTTTGAGGGGCGACCCTCTACTGCTCATCTCCATCGCGAACTCGAGGCCGCCCGGAACAGAAATATCGAGGATGCCAACCGGATCCGGTCTATGGAGAGGGAGTATGAGGAGACGGCCAAAAGGGCTAAGCAGGACGTGGATCGATTGATGCAGGAGCTGAGCCGCTCCAAGGAGGCTGCCGATCGGTCCCGTGATGAGGAGCGCGAAACTCGCCAGAAGCTCGCGGCGTCGCAGGAGGAGGCGGCCGGACTGAAGGCGATGGTTGATCGGCTCAACGGTGAGCTGGACGTGGCAAGGAAAGAGCTGGAGAAGTCCCAGGGTGAGAATGCCGACAAAGTTGTCGAGCTGGCGGAGGCTGAGAAGACGACCGCGGAGTTGAAGGGTCAACTGAAGGCGATCGAGACCGATCCCTACCAAAGTGTGGCGTTCGCCGGCGAGTTCGCCTATTACTTGGCATATGCTGACGCTGTCCGAGCCGCAAAGAAGGCAGGGATCGAGATCGGTCCCTTGATGGAGAGCTTCAAATCCTACGCCCTCGCGAATCCTCTGCACCCGGAGTTCTCCTTGCCGATCCTTGACTTAGCCGACTTCGGGATCGACTTGAGTTGGTATACGGGTAAACTCATTCATCCCGAGGCCGAAGCCGATCCGCAACCCGAGGGGCCTTGAGAGACATTTTGTTTTCCTCTGTAACTTTGTACTTTTTGTTTTCCTTTTGTAATGCCTTCGGGCTCCGTAATGTATGAAGCTTGTGTTATGAATAAAATACTCCTTTTTTCATACTGCGTAATGTATTACATGCGATCGCCTTTGACTGTTTGCGTGCAATTTTTACGAGTACGTGTATATTTGCTTTCGACTTTTTGTTCGTCCGGCCGATTGTCTGAGTGTTGAAAGCATTGACATGTTTTGAATCGGAATTCTTACTTGTAATTTTCGTCGGACGACCCCGATCGCCCTGCATGTTTTTGAGCGAAGCCGATCGAGTGTGGTTCCTCTTTGTTCGATCGTATTTGAGATTAGCTCGACCTATCCCTGCCCCCTTGTTTTTGTTCACTTATTGTAAGTAAGGAAACAAAGACTAGTCTGTCTGGCGAGCTATCTTCATTTTGTCGATTCTGAAGAGTCATGTGTGGTTGGGGTGTTCGATGGACTGATCTCCCCAATCGTGTCTTCGTGTGCGAGGAATATTGAGTATCCCGCGACTCACTTTTTGTGAGGGTCCTCCGTTAGGCTACGCCTGCCTTGTGTTTAAACGAAAGGCGGGCGATCTCGGTCTGGAGGAGTCCTTGCGCGGAGTGTTGTCGGCTTATTCGACACCACGTCCGCGGCTTGTCAGCTCTGCTTCCACCTCGGCCTGCCATGAAGATGGCGATCCTCGACGGTGTACGTTGAGACGGGGGTAACGGCTCGTCGCATTGTTCGGGTTCACCATGTTAGATGATGTACCTTGAGGACGTGCGATCGTGCCTACTGATTATTTTGGAGGGTCCTTCGGCTACGCCGGCCTCGTATTTAAACGAAGGGCGGGCGATCTCGGCCCAAAGGAACCTTGCATGGGCGAAGCTGTCGGTTCCATCGACCTCCAGGACCATGGCTGCATTAATTTTACCTAGGATCGTCGTGATCAGTGATCGTCGGCGGTATGCGATATGCCTGGTGGGGCGATCGCCATAATAGATGGGATAGGAAAAAATCTCATTATATTCCTTGTACATCATTGAAATTGAATACAAATTTATCACTGGTAGTATTTTTTCAGATGCACGGCGTTCCAGGGGTATTGGTCCGGAGTACCGTCAGGATGTTCCAGTTCGTAGGCTCCTTTAGTTAGCCATCTGGATACTCTGAAAGGTCCCTCCGATTCGGACCAAAAACGCCTGTGTGGGTTTGGATCTTCTTAAGGACGAGATCGCCCACTTGAAATCTTCTTTCTTTGACCTTTGAATTGAAGAACTTCTCTCTCATTTTGTGGATTGTGTTCTTCATTTAAGGTCACCGTCTTTCTTCGAGCATGTCTAGGTCGATTCGTCGGGCTACATCGTTGTCGGTCGTCATCTCCTGCTCGGTTCGATGGCTGAGGACGGCGATCTCCGAAGGAATCACCGCTTCTGTTCCGAAGGTAAGGGCGAACGGGGTTTCGCCGGTTGAATTGCGGGTCGTCGTTCGGTAGGACCACAAAACGTCTGGGAGCTCGCTCGCCCATCGTCCTTGCCTGGACTCGAGTCGTGCTTTGATCGTGTGTTTGAGGATCTTATTCACTGCCTCTACCTGACCGTTCGTCTGAGGGTGATAGGGCGCTGAGAATAACCTTTTGATCCCCCACTTTTCACAGAATTGCATGACTTCTAAGCCGTCGAACTGTTTCCCGTTGTCGGAGATGATGGCCTGGGGCAGACCGAATCGGCATACGATGTTTTTCCATATAAACTTGATCACTTGCTCTTGGCCGATCTTGTTGAGCGGTTCGGCCTCAGCCCATTTGGTGAAATAATCGACCCCAACGATAGCGAACTTACAGCCCCCTGGAGCCGTCGGCAAGGTACCTATAAGGTCGATGCGCCATTGCGCAAATGGCCAGGGGCTATACATGGAGGTGAGCTGTTCGGGTGATAGTTTAATGTTGGGGCCCATTATCTGACATCTATGACACGATCTGGCATAAGCGATCGCATCTTTCCGTAGTGATGGCCATAAAAATCCTTGTCTGGTTGTCTTATAGATGAGGGCTCGCCCGCCCGCGTGGTTTCCACAAATCCCGTCATAGATCTCAGCTAAAACGAGCCGACCTTCCTCCGGTGTAATACACTTGAGGAGGGGAAGGCTGAAGGCTCGCTTGTAAAGCCGATCGTCCAATAGGGTATACCTGGTCGCACGAAGCTGGAGTTGGCGAGCTTTATCACGGTCGTCGGGGACCGTTCCGTCCTTTAAGTATTTGATGAACGGATTAATCCAATTCTCTTCGGTGATGGCGACCGTGGTAACCAAATTCCTGTCGATCGCCGGCCTTGCTGACTTTGTGATTTGGATATTGGAGAAGTCGGCTGCCCCATCCGATGATGCTAGCTTGGAAAGAGCATCGGCCTGGGAGTTGTGCTCTCTCGGGACTTGTTCGATTAGTACTTCTTCAAATTTTGTGCACATTTCGGCGACCAGCTCTTGGTATTTGACCATCTGTTCGCCGCGTGCCTCATATTCTCCCTTGACTTGGTTTACGACCAAAAGGGAGTCCATGAAGATATGGAGGCGACGAACATCCAGGGCGAGGGATAGATCAAGCCCGCCTACCAGAGCTTCGTATTCAGCTTCATTGTTGGTCGCACGAAAACCAAACGCACGGCATTTGTGAAACTCGACCGTCGGGGCTAATGAGGACAATCCACCTTTGCTCTCGCATTGGCGGCCGAGCCATCCACGTATAATTTCGGGCGGAGTCGGCCGACTGGGTGGTTGTGAGGGAACGTCAATTCCACCACGAAGTCCGCCAGAGCTTGGCCTTTGATCGTCGTGCGAGGAGCGTAAGTGATACCGTATTGGGCGATCTCCAGCGACCACTTGAGGAGTCGCCCGTTGGTGTCCGGTCGGTGCAGGATTTGTCTTAGAGGTAGAGTTGTTAGGACCTCCACTTGGTGATCGAAGAAGTAAGCCCTCAGCTTACGTACACTCATGACGAGGGCATAGGCGATCTTCTCCAATGGTGTATACCGTGTCTCAGCGTCGTGGAGCGTCTGGCTAACATAGTAGATCGGCAAGTGGGCTTGCCCCTCTGCTCGCACCAGAACGGCACTCAGCGCGACCTCCGAGGCCGCCAAGTAAAGGAATAATTTTTCACCGGGGATCGGCTTTGCCAGGATCTGGGGGTTAGATAGATATTCCTTTATCTTGGCGAATGCTATCTGGCTTTCTTTCATCCATGCGAACTTCTTGTTCTTGATGGTCGCGAAGAAAGGCTTGCTTTTATCGCCGAGCCGTGATATGAAACGGTTGAGGGCGGCTAGACAACCTGTGAGGCGTTGCACCTGCTTGATGTTCCGCGGTTCCTGCATGTCGAGGATTGCCTGTATCTTGGTGGGGTTCGCCTCGATCCCCCTTTGGCTCACTATGTGCCCCAGGAACTTCCCGGAGCCCACCCCGCAGTTGCATTTCTTGGGGTTCAGCTTCATGTTAAACTTCTCAAGGATGGCGAACGTCTCGGCGAGATCTTTGAGGTGATCTTCCTTCTTGAGGCTTTTGACTACGATATCGTCAATGTAGACCTCCATGGTCTTGCCGATCTGATCGGCGAACATTCTGTTGACTAATCGCTGGTAGGTCGCCCCCGCGTTTTTCAAGCCGAACGGCATTCTGACCCAAAAGTATATGTCTTTTACGTGGAAAGATGTGTGTTTTATGTCTTCCTCCGCCATTGGGATTTGATGATATCCGGCGAAGGCATCCATAAACGACATCATTTCGCAACCTGCCGTGCTATCGACCAGGTGATCGATATGAGGCATCGGGAAGTGATCTTTTGGACATGCCGCGTTGAGGTCGGTGAAGTCAATGCATAATCTCCAGGAGCCAGTTGGCTTTTTGACGAGCACCGCGTTGGCGACCCACTGTGGTTCGTCTGTGGCTACTCCGATCAATTTGTTGTTGAGTAACTTCTGGACTTCTATGTCGAGCGCCGCGTATTTCTCGGGACCGAACTTCCTACGCTTCTGGTGAACCGGCTTCATTGCCCGGTCGATCTTCAGATAATGGCAGGCGTGTTCGGGACTTATGCCAACCATATCTTGATGCGACCAGGCAAAGACTCCGGTGTTCTTACGTAGCAAGTTGATCAGATCCCCCTTTAATTCGTGATCGATGCTTGCGCCGATCTATACATCCCGTTCTGGATGATCCGGATCCATCGTAATACTTTCCAACTCTTCGACAGGAACGGTCGCCTCTCGTTTGGTACGATCTCCGGACTCGGTCCTTGGATCGATGTCGAGGCTTGGATCGAAATCGATCCTTGGCTCGATGTCGTCCGTCAATTGATGAGAGATGGCGTCCCCTGAGTCGGGTTGGTACGAAGTGTTAGGCTCGTCGATCTCCATGGGTTGATCGTCGGTCGCTTCAATGTTACATATAGTATGGGAAGTATTGAAAGAAGTAACAACATAGGAGTAATTTAAACATCTCTTTGCCATTAGCTGATCTCCTTTTACAGTACCGACCGTCCCATCGGCAGTGGGGAATTTGATACAGTAAAAGAAAGATGAGGCGACCGCCTTAAAGGTTTCTAAAAAGGGGCGACCTAGGAACCCATTATAGATGCTGGGCCTATCTATGATTACAAAGCTTAGGTTCCTAGTAATCCTAACCTTGGGATCATAAAAGCATACTAGCTCAACGGAGAGCTTGATCCTCCGTAGGCTTGGGTGTGTTGTCGCCGAACCCTTGGAGCACGGTGTCGAAAGGCTTGATGAATTTGATTAGGTTGCCGAGTTGGTCTAGGCGGATTTGAATATGATGTTGCGAAACTCCCATTGTCGACCAAAGACGCGATCGACCGTCTTCCCAAGGATGCAAGCGGAGATCACTAGTGCATCCTCTTTGGGACATTGCACTCCCTCCCTGTCCTTGTTGGAAAAGGTGATGAGCGCGTCTCTAGAGATGGTCGGCTCCGGAGGTACTACAACATGGACTTCGGCGAAAGCCCTCAGCTCGGCTTTTCGCTTTCTGTTTGACAGGGTGGAAACCGGGGAAAGGCCCCCGAGGCTCCCACCTCCTGCTTGGAGTAGGTTGATCCGACCGCCAGGGTTGATCGGAGGGATCGACTTATCAGAGTACTCCGGCTCATGCTCGATCCTGGCGATCGTATTGGGAGGAATTCTTTCGCTTGGTCGGCGCTCGCGCCCTCCGGCTCTTTCCGTCCTGGGTTCTGGCTTGGTGATCAAATTGTCCAGTTTGCCTTCCTCAAGCGATCGCGAGGCGTCACGAGGAGGTCGCGGCATTGGCTAGTGTTGTGGCCGGGACTCTTATGATAGGCACAGAATTTGCTACGGTCTAGGTGACCGTGGTCCCTTATTGGCTTTGGCTTGGAAAGCCACTCGCGACCCTTGATCGCGTTGAAGATGTGGGCCGGAGATAAGTTGAGGTTGTGAAGAAGGTGGACCTCTACATCCTCGAAGGCTTTGAACTCGCCAGGCGGCTTGGCGACCGCCTTTCTGGGCTTGGCGGCCGCCTTCTTCTGGACATGGGAAGGTGCTTTTCCTTCTTCGGACTGTCCCTCGTCCAAGCGGAGTGAGAGCATCTTCTGCCTGGCCAGAAAATCGGCGGCTCGGCGGCAGCTGTATAGGTCGGAGGAAAATCCTTTGTGAGGTGCTGAACATGGGCGGCGTCGTGGAATCCGTTCAGATCGCGTGGTGAGCGATCTCGTCGCTGACGGGCTCACCGGTGAGGACTATCTCGTCCACCCGGTCGATGTAATCCTCATCCGATTCGTCCTTTCCCTGCCTGATTTTCATCATGCGGTGGGGACCTTCCGGGCGAGCGACTTTGGCGGCGAAGTACGACGTGAAGTCGTTCGCCAGCTTCTCAAAGCAATTGATTGAGCGAGATGGTAGTGAGGTGTACCACCTGTGGGCGATATCGCCCAGAGTTAACGAGAACATACGACATTTCGTCGCATCTGAAGCTCCGCATCCGGTCATGTAGATCCGGAATTTGCTTAAGTGGGTTCCCGGATCCGATCTCCCCTCATATAGAGGCGTTTGTGGAGGGTTGATCGTTGATTGGACTGGGGCGATCTCGATCTGGACCGCGAGTGGTTCATTTAGCCCAGCGATCGGTCTCCTGACACCTGCCCCAATCTCTAGGAGCGTCTTTATCTCGTCGAGCTGGCGCTTCATGGCGGCGATCGCTGTTGCCTGACTGCTCGCCGATTGGCTCTCAGAATGCGAACCAAGGCGATCGTGTACTGATCCCCTAGCTCCGTGGTGAATGACGAGCTCCCTGCCAGTGGGTTCCTTCCTTGGGCGAGCAGGGGCTCGCTGACCGACCTGTCTCTTGGGAGTCGGATATGCCGAACTCCTGGTAAAGGATTCAGATACCGATGTCTCCCGGATGGGGCCTGAGTGCCCAGGTCGCCATGAGGGATCGCTCCCTAGGCGGCTGAAGACGGAATCGTCCCGTCTTACGAGAGCCTTCCCTTGCGGCTCGGGGCTTTCTGTTGATTTCTCAACATAGATCCCCTTGAGCTTCCGTTTGCTTGCCCGGCGGTTAGCTGACGGGGTGATGGTGGGCGTATCGCGGGCCCTCTGCCGTTCCCTGAGGATGGCTATAGCCTCCTCAATCATTCGATGTCCGGCGATCGAGTGAGAGGCTAGAACCGTCCCTCGGGGCGGGAGTGAGCCTAGCATCGCCACGGTCGCCTTCCGCCGTGGTGGGATTCGGTCCTCGCCGGAATAAGATTTCCGCAGATCTCGAGTGGCCCTCTTGGAGGTTGTTCTTGATGTCATTTTACGA
Source organism: Orobanche coerulescens (assembly GCA_033398695.1). NCBI lineage: Eukaryota > Viridiplantae > Streptophyta > Magnoliopsida > Lamiales > Orobanchaceae > Orobanche > Orobanche coerulescens. Next base: position 170,702,459 of record CM065809.1, read on the forward strand.
AGGTTTTTCTATTGAAGAACAGTGAGTGTTTCTTCAAGTATATGTCCAGAGAACAGTGAGTGTTCTTCGAGACGGTAGGAATAAAAATGAAGGTTTAGAACCCCCTTCCTCTAGCGCCAATTGTTGTTACCCAAAATATTATCCGGAGATAGTATTGCTGGAATGATCGAATAACAAACAAATGCGAGAACACTTCCGTGAGAAAATAGATAACACAAGATTTGCCGGGGTTGTTAATCCCGGGCTTGAATGCTCTCGCGAGATGTTATTAATAAATATCTTGAGTACAAATATTAATGTTAGAATCTAATACAAGGAGTGTAAAGACTTCTAGTTATCTAGGCTTTAGAGCGCGTAGATTGCTGGAAGAACCAGATAGATGAATCTGTGAGTTCTTGCTTGGGATATATGATGAATGTGTATGAATATCACTATGATTGTGTTAGTGGTTGCCAAAAGAGCCTTTGATTCTCTCTTTGGTGTGTATTTTGCACTTAATTCGTAGTAGAATTCGCCCCTCTTTTGGCCGCAACAGTGAGCCCTCTATTTATAGGGGACAAGGTAGTTGGGATCCCTCAGGCGATCGCGGGCGATCGCCGTTTTCTATATTAAAATAAACGGCCAATCATCCCGTCACGTGGGCCTGTTCCCTTGAGGTCCGAGGTTGCAGTTGGAGGCCAGCTGGGTGAACCAATGGGAAGCCAGCACGCGTTGCGACGGCGGCCTTGTCGGTAGGTGTGGTAGGTGACAGGCTGGGGTCAATGATCCTATCTGTCGGTATCCTTTGAAGATCCGCGGGTGGGCCACCGTCTAATATTCGGTCTACGACGACTTTGACGGATGCTGGATCCACACGTGGCATGAGACGATCGCCTCTGGTCCGTTTATGAAAGACAATCGTCAAATAACAAAAGACGATCGCTGGGTATCAAAAGACGATCGCCGCATTGTGCCGAACTCTAGGCGTTTGTCCTGAGTATGTCTTCCATGGTTGGCTTCTTTGGAAGGTCGCCGATCGCCTATCGTGGCGAATTAATCGCCGCACAACAGAGTTGATGTGGTGTTTGATAATGCGTGTGTACGTATATGACTTCATTGCAGTGTATTGCGGTTTTGACATGATGTGATGTTAGTTGTTACTCCTTTGAAAGGAGGTTGCGATGCTTAATGTTGTTTCGTTTCATAATCGATTATTGTTGTGTGCTTGTTATACGTGATGTGCCTCCGGGTAGGATTGTTGAATCTCCGGGATCCATACTTGCTAGTATGGGTCGGGCGAGACCATAGGGTTATCCAATCCGGGTATGTCTTGCGGGGACTCCGAGGTTCGTGGCTTGTTAGCCCGATGCCGGGATAACTAGTGGGGCTATCATCGGGTATGTCTTGCGGGGACTCCGAGGTTCGTGGCTTGTTAGCCCGATGCCGGGATAACTTATGGTTGTGATTTGTGTGTGATTTGTTTAGCTAGCTAGCTCGGGAGGGTCCTTCGAGGCCTCGATGGGATTTGTGGCTTCGTCCCGGTCCTAGGCGATGCATGTGTGTGATTTGTTTAGCTAGCCAGCTCGGGAGGGTCCTTCGAGGCCTCGAGTGGGATTTGTGGCTTCGTCCCAGTCCTAGGCGATGCGCGTGCGCGATTATGTTTTGTTGATTTTTATGTCCATCGAGGACACGTGATGTTGGGCTCTGGCCCTGTGAATTGTTGTCGGTTTTCTATTTGCGAAAACAAAACCTTTGGGCTGTGACCCTGTTGAATTTTAGAAAGATATGGATTTGATAATCCTAATTTGATTTCTATTAAAACTCCCGAGGGTATTTTAAACCATCTTGCAAACCATTCTCGTTATTTGTGATCTTTCGGATTTGGAAAGTTTTACTCAAAATTTTCCCTCGGGAAGTACTTTTAGTTACTTTTGGATTTTTGAGGATTCCTGGTTATTGTTATTCGTAGAATGTGAATTTTATGGCTCGTATTTTTGCACTTGTATTTGCACTAGCAAAACAGTGGAGTTTTGCTAACCCCCGAGTATTCGGGGGGTGGATGTCTATTTTTGCATTCAGGTTTTGGAGCATAACACAGGGTCGGCACGAAGGATGATGAAAGATGAACGATACTAATCACACGAGGATCCGTTGAGGTCGTATTGGTCTAGTTGTATTTTCTTTTCCGCTGCAGTATCTTTTCCCCGTTGTACGGGAGTTTATTGTATTTTGACCCCAGCGTGGGTATGTGTTTGTAATTGAGTTGTATATTTTTATTGAAAGACCAAATCGGTCTACTGAGTCATTTTAGCCTTGAAGGCATTGTCGAGATGTTAAATGTTGTTACCAGCCTGGTAGATCCTCGAGGAGAGGGTCTACGGCGTGTAATATCCCTGAGTGGATTGGGGGTGTTACATAAATGGTATCAGAGCTTAGGTTGTGGAAACCTAGGCTGTCGGGTCAGTGGTGTCTGTTGAGTTTTTGTCTCGTCGGATTTTGTGTGACTGAGTCGTGTCGCGACGCGTCGTCTGAGTTTGTTGGTCGTGATTAGTATCGTGGGGCGATCATCATCTTCGTGCGACCTGTGGCTGTAAGTCTCCCTTCTTTGTGTTGTGCCTCGTGTGACACGAGCTATTTTTTATGATTGTTTGTTCAGTGACGGAATCCTCTTATGGATTTTGATTTCGTGGTATGTGGTTATTTGACTCTAATATTTCGTTCATATGAGGAGTAGTGTTGCTGGAATGTGCATGTTGAACTGTATTTCTTTTATCCGCTGCGTGAGTTCTTTTGTAATGCCTTTCGGTATTTTACCGACTGGGTTTTATTTCGAAAACCGATTCACTTAACCGAGTTTTTGGCATTATGGCCTTGATCATTTTGGCGAAATTCTTATGACGGTATTTAGCATTTTGTAAATGGCTTTTGTGAGTTTTTGAAATATTACCGTCATCGGCCTTTTTGGCGTTTTTGTAAATGGTTTTTATCCTGGTGAGTTCCGGCGCGGGACCCACGACGCTATAAAGTTTTGTGTAATTACCTGAAATTTTTGGGCATTCTAGCCCATTGAATTATCTTTGAAAACCTTGAGTATCTTAGAAAATAAATTTCGAGACGTACTTTTAAAATGAATTATTTTCTCGTGGTACATCCAAGGTGCCACAATATGTTTCCAAATTCTTCTACCTCGAGAACCAAAATATTTTGAGATATTTTCAATGTTTTAGAAACACTTTTATTTAGACCCGAGGGTCGAATATTCTGAAAGTTTTTACTAAGAGAAAGTGTCCTCATTTTTATCTAATGTGAAATGGTTCTCCAAAGTCTCGATAACGATGTCTCACGTTTGTACTCTTTTTTTGAAAGGTGATACTCAAGATCAACCGGTGTTCTTCTAAAATTATTTTCAAAATGAGGTTTTCGTTTTTAAAACCTATCCATTCCCGTTTAAAGGATAGGTATGTATGTATGATGTTCGCTTTCTCATTATGATGTTTGCTCCCGAGTATGATCGAATTGGCGGCGTGAGCGTTGAGTCGCTTTCCACATATTTGTTGTGTTAGCCCTCTGTGAGAGGTGGGATGTTGGTGTTGAATATTGTCGCCTCGTGGTGATTTCTGCGTTGTCGCGCATGTGCGAGCTGTTAGAGCTTGGTTTGATATGGCCGTGGGCATCGGTAAATGTTCCGTTATGTGTCGGTTGTTTAATGTCTTGTTACCTTGCTCCTGTTTTTGTGAAATTCGTGGATGAGGTCGGGGGTAATACTCGTACTATTTTGACTTCTGTATTTTCTCTTTCTCCAGTCTATCGATTCGCTCATGTTCGTTGATACCTTATGAACTTGTTCTGTATTTCGGTTTCATCATCCGAACGAACTGTGATCTTGTTGTGGGTCGATCTAGTTATCGCTGTGACTTTTTCGAGTTCGGTTTAATTCTTGTGAACCTTGTTGGAAGTGACATCATTTGGTTCTATTAACTCTTCTATTCGACGTGGATCAGATTTTGAATTTCTCTATTTTCGACTCTGTCGACTCGTTTATGTTCGTTGACATTTTCTGAACATTCCCCATCCCTTGCTTTTGTTGATCGAACGAGTGTGGTATTGTTTCGGAATAACTCGCTTGTCGTTGTGACTTTTCAATCGCTATTCCCTTTCCTGTGGATCTTATGGGAATGCATGTCTTGTTGTTCTCACCAGATAATCCTGGGAGTTGTTGTTTGAATTTTATTATCCTTCGTGTTTCGGACATGATTGTTCGATTTTTGTTGTCTCGGTCGTTTGTTTGTTCGGTTTTTGTTCTCGTTTCGTGATTGTTGAGCATTCAAGACTCCTTCCTAATTTCCTTATGTTCGGGAAATTAGTCTCGTTTTCGATCTTCCAACCCTTGGGCGGTGGAATTCCGTATTTGTTCAGCGATTGGCTCGCATTTTGATTGATGTATCGTTGGGTTGGTCAATCGTATTGATTTTCGTTCGTTGTGTTTTGTGATTGTTCGGATAATTGACTTGATTGTATTATACATTTGATGACGCTTGTCACTTGTTGGTTTTATTATATCCCTAACGGCGACGTTGTGTTGGTCGTCGTGGAGCGTGTTTTCACGCCGTATATTCCTTTGCGTTGCTTGTAACGTTTCGCCGATGGGCGTAAGTTACGCGTTTCCTTGCGTATCTCGTTGAGTTTTCCTGGAGGGATATTGCTTCTCCCTACTTGTTTTAAGTTTCGGGACGAAACTTCTTTTAAGGAGGGTAGAATGTAATATCTGCAATTTTCGATTTTCGGTAAATTTCTTTTTTCGGCCGGAGTCTGTTTTGAAGACTCGCTCATGACTGTTTCGTCATTTCGAGAATGATTAATTCTGCACTTTTTGTCATCCGAGTTCGTTTCGGTATCGTTTTGTTGAGTTCCGAGCTTTTTAGCGACTTTTCCGCACTTGAGTTCGATTCTTGCGAATCTCGTCCGAAACTGTTGTTTCGAGTTTCTCGTAAGTTCATTTGATGTTATTATTCATGTTGCGAGCTTTGGTTTGGTGTTTCGATCGCGTATCGTGATTTTTGGACGTTTTGGGCTATTTTCGTAATTTCCCAAAGTTTTGGGTAATTACTTCCGTTGTCGAATTCCGAGCCTTCTGGTGGTCGGAATTGTGTGTTCTCTTAGCTCTTAGATTCGTCTTTGCGAGTACGTCGTAACTGTATCATCGATTCGTATTCAGGTTCGGGTTTCGGGGTCGTTCGGGCTGTCGGAGTTGGCCCCGGCCGAGTCATGGCCGGGCAATCAGGCCCAGGCAGACGGCCGAGCGAGCCGTCTGCGTGGGCGCGGCACATGCCGCGGGCCGCGGCACACTCATGTATTTTTCGGCCAAACCGTCTGTACCTGGTGCCGAGGCATACACTGCCGGCCGCGGCACCGCTGACCACCGGGAGCCATTTTGGGCTGTGCGGCACACTCCCGGCCAGCACAGCACCGTGTGCGGCTATTTATGGCCCTGCAGACGGGTTTTTGGCCATTTTTCTCCTCCTTCTCCTTCTCTTCCGCGGCTGAGGGTATGCTCATCATGAAGCCATGTTGTTTGACAACAAATCCTCGAAGTTATTGAGGTTATATCATCAATCAATCATCCTATATCGTCCTTTGATCCAGCGAATCAAGGTAATCTTCCTTAGAACCCTAATTTCGTGAATTTGGGGGTTTTTGCATTTTTTGTCCGATTCGTTCCGTGTTGTTGATTAATTCATGATGGGTATGATTAATCTTGGTAATATTATTGTGTTTAACATCATTTAATCCATTGTTCTTCGTCGAATCGAAGTATATTTCTTGATTTCCTTCGAATCGACTTTTTGGGGGATTTGTTCTCGATCTCGTTTTCCATCCATTTTTGTTGGATCGATTATGGTTAAATGATGTTGTTAAACATATTCTATGGATTGTATATCCATATTTCAACTTGGAATTCCATTTTCGTGTTTTGTCAGGACGAATCGTGTTCTTGACCGTTTTGGGGAAAACGATTGAACATTCGTCGTTCGTTCTTTGAATTCAGCGGCTTTGGGTCGTACTTTGGAATTCATTTTCATTGTTATTGTCTTCGTTCGTAGTTCATTGTTGCGAGTTGGCGTTCGGTGGAGTCGGCGGGTTCATAGTCGGTTCGTGCCAACCTACTCCGGTCGATTCTCCGCGTTGTGGTTGTTCAAGGAAAGTACCTTGCCCATAATTTTCTTGTTTTGTGGATATGATAATTGGTGATCGTCTAAATGTGTTTGTTTGGTCGTTTGAAAATTATTTTCAAAAGATTCGATTAGCCTTGCTAAAGGCTCTCTTTCAAAACGCGTTTGTTTTGTAAGTGTGTGGGTTGTAAGTGACTACGTGTATCCTTTGGATATGTTTGGAGTTGATGTGGTGTTTGATAATGCGTGTGTACGTATATGGCTTCATTGCAGTGTATTGCGGTTTTGACATGATGTGATGTTAGTTGTTACTCCTTTGAAAGGAGGTTGCGATGCTTAATGTTGTTTCGTTTCATAAACGATTATTGTTGTGTGTTTGTTATACGTGATGTGCCTCCGGGTAGGATTGTATCTCCGGGATCCATACTTGCTAGTATGGGTCGGGCGAGACCGTAGGGTTATCCAATCCGGGTATGTCTTGCGGGGACTCCGAGGTTCGTGGCTTGTTAGCCCGATGCCGGGATAACTTATGGTTGTGATTTGTGTGTGATTTGTTTAGCTAGCCAGCTCAGGAGGGTCCTTCGAGGCCTTGAGTGGGATTTGTGGCTTCGTCCCGGTCCTAGGCGATGCATGTGTGTGATTTGTTTAGCTAGCCAGCTCGGGATGGTCCTTCGAGGCCTCGAGTGGTATTTGTGGCTTCGTCCCGGTCCTAGGCGATGCGCGTGCGCGATTATGTTTTGTTGATTTTTATGTCCATCGAGGACACGTGATGTTGGGCTCTGGCCCTGTGAATTGTTGTCGGTTTTCTATTTGCGAAAACAAAACCTTTGGGCTGTGACCCTGTTGATTTTTAGAAAGATATGGATTTGATAATCCTAATTTGATTTCTATTAAAACTCCCGAGGGTATTTTAAACCATCTTGCAAACCATTCTCGTTATTTGTGATCTTTCGGATTTGGAAAGTTTTACTCAAAATCTTGCCTCGGGAAGTACTTTTAGTTACTTTTGGATTTTTGAGGATTCCTGGTTATTGTTATTCGTGGAATGTGAATTGCATGGCTCGTATTTTTGCACTTGTATTTGCACTAGCAAAACAGTGGAGTTTTGCTAACCCCCGAGTATTCGGGGGGTGGATGTCTATTTTTGCATTCAGGTTTTGGAGCATAACACAGGGTCGGCACAAAGGATGATGAAAGATGAACGATACTAATCACACGAGGATCCGTTGATGTCGTATTGGTCTAGTTGTATTTTCTTTTCCGCTGCAGTATCTTTTCCCCGTTGTACGGGAGTTTATTATATTTTGACCCCTGCGTGGGTATGTGTTTGTAATTGAGTTGTATATTTTTATTGAAAGACCAAATCGGTCTACTGAGTCATTTTAGCCTTGAAGGCATTGTCGAGATGTTAAATGTTGTTACCAGCCTGGTAGATCCTCGAGGAGAGGGTCTACGGCGTGTAATATCCCTGAGTGGATTGGGGGTGTTACAAAAAATTTCTTGATTTTGTGGACCAGAGGGACAAGATTGAGATGAATGAAATGATTCCGCACATGAAATGCAAAATTCATGTTTTGAGTTTGACGAGGGGATGGATTGCTTCAAGACTAATGCATTTACTTTTCGTACTAAATCATCTATAGTAGATTTTATTTCAACATCTTGTTTAACCTCGTAAATTCCACCTTTTTTTGGGGTCGTATACATCGATTTGGCTCTAGAGTCGAGTGAATTCCATTGTTGTGAACTAATTGACATATTTTCTAGTGCATTCCAAGCTTCGTCTCCAATAAGGTGAAGAAATTTTCCACCATGCATTGTGTTGTGTCAAGAATTAACAACTTCCGACCGGCGATCGCCTCCGAGGCCGAGCGACCGACTTACTGCCGAGCGGCCAAGGCAGATCTGCCGAGCAGCGACCAGGCGACCAAGCCTCAACCCAGCGGACCAGCTAAATCGGCCAAAGGAAGGTCCCAGGACAAGTCCCGGTACCGAGCGATCGACCTCAGATACGATCATCACTCGGTACTCGGCGACCGACTCCTGGCGATCGACTAGCGGACGATCCTCTCTGGGCATCTGCCGATCGACCTTTGGTGACCGACCTCTGTGGGCATCTGCCGACCGACCCTTGGTGACCGACCATTGCCGACCTTCAGTGGCGGGCCGAGAACGATCCTCGGTGTCCAGCTAGAGGCGACCGCATCATGACGATCTGGGCCGATGGCCATCCAGTCGACCAAAGCCGAGTCTCAAAACTGACCCCACGTGCAGATCCACAAAAGGCGCTGACAAACTTGTCACCTACCTCACCTACCAGCAGGGCCCAGACCTGCGAAAGGAGTTGGCGGACAAGACATGTGACTACAGCCTGGCGCCTACTGCACCTACTGACAAAAGTCCGCCGAAAGTAGCAAAGTGGGACCTCCTGCGACAGTACTTCCGGACGCGTGCCGGCTCCTCATTGGGCCACTCAGCTAGCTGCCGGCTGGACCTATGGACTTTTGGCAGGCAGCCCACGTGCCCTTTAGGACGATCGCCCCATTACATTAAATGCCGAAAGGCGATCGCCCACTAGGGGACAAGGCCCCTCAGCCTCTATATATACAAGGCAGCAGGCACTTGTAAAAAGGACCGAGATTCTGACTCTCTAAACCCTCTGCAACTTCACGATTCAAGCACTCAATACAGAAACAATACTTGCACTTGGCTAACATCTAACTCTTGGCAACAGCTTTCGTTCGGTCTTACATCTCCCGGCTTTTTCTCCTCGAGCAGATTACCGGCGGGACGAAGAGCACCGAGCTTCGCTCAAGAGCCGGATCAACAGAGTCTTTTTACACTCATTGTATTTAGATTTCTCTCATTAATACTTGTATCCACGAATATTCGTATTAATAACATCTCGCGAGAGCATTCAAGCCCGGGCCTAACAAACCCGGCAAATCTTGTATTATTTATCTACTCTCGGAAGTGCTCCCGCAATTGTTGTTTGTTGTCCGTCTTCCAGCAGTATTAATCTTCGGATAAATATTTTGGGCAACAACAATTGGCGCTAGAAGGAGGGCTCTCCAACATTAATCAGTGGACTCATTCCACAACCCCGTCTCAACGTACACCGTCGAGGTCGGCCATCTCCATGGCTGGCCGAGGTGGAAGCAGAGCTAACAAGCCGCGGGCGTGGAGTTGATTCATCCGACGCTGCCCCGCGCAAGGACTCCTCTAGACCGAGACCGCACGCCTTTCGTTTAAATACAAGGCGGCGCGGCTACAGAGGACCCTCATAATAAAGTGAGTCACGAGACACTCATTGTCTTTGTGCACCAAGACACGGTCATGGGGTCGGTCCATCGATCTCCGCGACTGTGCACGATACCTCAAACAAAGCGAAACCACCAAGTTTCCATGGGGGATCGGCCAATGTTGTTTTTTGCAGGTACAAGACCGAAAGATAGCTAAGCCAATCGACTATGGTAGCCCAAGTCCAAATCGTAAGTCAGCTCAGCAAGGTCGCCAGCAAGAGCCACCTCGCCCCATGTCTTCAACATAGGAGCAAGCTGGGGGGCAATTGTTGTGTCAAGAATTAACACCTTCCGACCGGCGATCGCCTCCGAGGCCGAGCGACCAGGCTTCTTGCCCGAGCGGCCAAGGCAGATCTGCCGAGCAGCGACCAGGCGACCAAGCCTCAACCCAGCGGACCAGCTAAATCGGCCAAAGGAAGGTCCCAGGACAAGTCCCGGTACCGAGCGATCGACCTCAGATACAATCATCACTCGGTACTCGGCGACCGACTCCTGGCGATCGACTAGCGGACGATCCTCTCTGGGCATCTGCCGATCGACCTTTGGTGACCGACCTCTCTGGGCATCTGCCGACCGACCCTTGGTGACCGACCATTGCCGACCTTCAGTGGCGGGCCGAGAACGATCCTCGGTGTCCAGCTAGAGGCGACCGCATCATGACGATCTGGGCCGATGGCCATCCAATCGACCAAAGCCGAGTCTCAAAACTGACCCCACGTGCAGATCCACAAAAGGCGCTGACAAACTTGTCACCTACCTCACCTACCAGCAGGGCCCAGACCTGCGAAAGGAGTTGGCGGACAAGACATGTGACTACAGCCTGGCGCCTACTGCACCTACTGACAAAAGTCCGCCGAAAGTAGCAAAGTGGGACCTCCTGCGACAGTACTTCCGGACGCGTGCCGGCTCCTCATTGGGCCACTCAGCTAGCTGCCGGCTGGACCTATGGACTTTTGGCAGGCAGCCCACGTGCCCTTTAGGACGATCGCCCCATTACATTAAATGCCGAAAGGCGATCGCCCACTAGGGGACAGGGCCCCTCAGCCTCTATATATACAAGGCAGCAGTCACTTGTAAAAAGGACCGAGATTCTGACTCTCTAAACCCTCTGCAACTTCACGATTCAAGCACTCAATACAGAAACAATACTTGCACTTGGCTAACATCCAACTCTTGGCAACAGCTTTCTTTCGGTCTTACTTCTCCCGGCTTTTTCTCCTCGAGCAGATTACCGGCGGGACGAAGAGCACCGAGCTTCGCTCAAGAGCCGGATCAACAGAGTCTTTTTACACTCATTGTATTTAGATTTCTCTCATTAATACTTGTATCCACGAATATTCGTATTAATAACATCTCGCGAGAGCATTCAAGCCCGGGCCTAACAAACCCGACAAATCTTGTATTATTTATCTACTCTCGGAAGTGCTCCCGCAATTGTTGTTTGTTGTCCGTCTTCCAGCAGTATTAATCTTCGGATAAATATTTTGGGCAACAACACATTGATTGGATTAATTGGCGATTGTTTGGAGTTAAACGTGTAACACCCTCAAGATATTCGAGGTATATTACAGCGCCGTGAATCCCTATATGGGACCCACCAGGCTGAACAGCATCATACTCATCGACTCACAGAAACGACAAAATAACACCTCGTCATAAAGACGCAAAAACAGAATAATCCACCCGGTTCAACCGGTCAAACATAACATCATCATCCAACACAAACATAATAGGCAACAATACAACCCGGACGAACACGAACTCTTAAGTACTCGAGTACTACTATTAGTTCAAAGACCACAAAAGATGAAAAGATAAAAGACATTAAGACGTCACTCGTGCACAATCATCACGCACGGCCATCATCCGTGTACTGGTCCAGCGCCCGCTCGTCTCGATGAACCTGACCTGAAATTCATAAAACGAATTTCCCCAAAACGGGTCCCCAGAGGGGTTAGCAATTACGCTAGTACAAGTAACCAAATGAACGACTTACATCTTACACATATAGTAAATTCATGCAATCAAGAAAACATAGTTCCAAAACACTCATTTCCGGAAATGCCAATATCAAATCACATTTGTAAAAATGCACCACAATTAACCGCGGACCTACATCTTCGTGGATCCCTACCGAGACCCCGTAGGATCTAACCCGTAGTGGTTAAAAGCAACTCGCGGTTCCACAGATTCGTGGATCCCTACCGAGACCCCGTCGGGTCTAACCCGTAGTGAGTATACACACACACACATTTCCCATACAATACTACTATGTCAAGATCGTAAGTTCATAAGGATACTTGCCTCGATTAATAGACGGTGACACGAACGGAACGGAAGAATCAAGCACGACCGCGAGGAACCGACGAATGAACCTAACGATTCGAATAACACAATCACAACCACTCCTAGACGATTACGGAAATGGAATATACCCGAAAACCCGCCTACGATTCATGTATATTCGTACAAAAATAACAACGAGGGCAGACCACAACCAAACCCTCTCGATTTCGCAAAACCATGAAAATATACCATGAATCCGTAGGAAAACAAATTATACCAACAAGATTAATCATATTCATCATGAATCCACCAACAAAACGGAACGGATCGGAAGAAAATCCCGAAACCCCCAAATCGCCCAAAAGTAGGGTTCTAAGAGATTTACCTTGGATTAAGATGAAAGATTCGTGTTGATGTTGATATAATACACCAAGAACTTAAGGAAGATGTTGGATGAGATGATTGGAGGAAGAAATCGCCAAGAATCGCCCGAAATCGCCAAATGAGCTCTAAGCCGCGGGGAGGAGAAGAAATGAACGTAATACGTTCATCTGGGTCAACTCCCTGGTTTATATAGCCAGGGAGTGTTAGCGCGCGCTAATCCTCCAGGTTAGCGTGCACTAACGAAACAGACTTCTGATCCAAGAGCGATTTACGGCGTTAGCGTGCGCTACTCCAAACGTAGCGTGCGCTAATAACCTCTCGGTAGCGCTATCGACCAATAGCGTCGCTACACGGACATCACCGAGTCCGAAGCAGCTGTCGACACACCGATCCGGTTAGCGCGCGCTATCGACCAAACATAGCATGCGCTAAAGTGTATCGGTAGCGCGCTATCGACCAATAGCGTGCGCTACACCGGGCATCGGTAGAGTCGGTGGCAAGCGTCCAAGATCGACATCCACACTAGGGCACGCTCGGGCGTCTCGGCGTGCGCTAACTCCCAACATTAGCGTGCGCTAGGCTACGTAGCGTCGCTAATCCACCGATCCCGGAGGACTGGAATCAAGATCGCCACTCCCGTGGCTTGCCCTCTCTAGCGCTTCTGAAGCTTGATCGTAGCGTGCGCTACTAAGTGACCCCTAGCGTGCGCTATGCAGAAAATATAGCGTGCGCTAGGTACGAGATATAAACGGTCCAAAACACCGAAATATGAACGAAACGTTAAACGGAACATCTCAAGACGCATCGAAACATAGAATGGATCCACGGCAACCCCGAAACGGAGGTTCCGCACAACAATAATGAGAATCAGATCAGTAGTTGACGGAAAAGATACACTGAAAGATACACGAGGGTCACTACGATCGAGAAATACACCGAAAATGAAATTACAAGGGAAAGAAAAAAATGCGGATATTACAAAACCGTCATAAAAATATTTTACCAAACGCCATATTTCAAAACCAAGGATTAAATCATTAAATCTTTCCCAACACTCATAAAATTCTTCATTTTCTTTTTGGAAAAATTCTGATATTTCTCTTCTAAGACTATCAGTTTTGGACATTGGAAAAAATTTTGCAAGAAATTTATTCACTAGTTGGTCCCAACTAGTAATTGTTCTTGCTTGAAGAGAATTTAGCCAGAATTTTACTTTATCTTTGAGAGAAATGGAAATAGTCTAAGTTTGACAGATTCATCAGAGAAATTTGGAATCGAAAAGTAGAACAAATGTCAAGAAATTCCTTGACATGCATATAGGGATCTTCTCTTTCCAAACCGTGAAAAGATGGAAGAAGTTGAATTATTGATGGTTTAAGTTCGAAATGAGTTGCATTAGTTGTAGTCAACACTATGCAAGAAGGAGAATTAGCACTCACTGGAGAAAAATATTCTATTAAAGTTTTCTCTTTTGCAACTTAATTATTCCGATTTTCGATTTCGTCCATTTTTGGTATCGATTTCGTTTGTTGAACTTCAATTTTAGTTAAGGACAATCTTCTTCTCGTTAACCGACCTTTATTATTTCGTTGCCAAACTTGCATTCACCAATATTTCAATTTTTTTAACTTTGCATACAAACCAAATTATGATAGTCGATCGAACTTCCAGATCGTTGGAGGCGTCACAATGGTCGCACTTAAAATCCAACTTTCTTCAGCATGTACAACAGAGGCCTTTTTGCCAAAATTCAATCGATTTTCAAAATCAGTTTGTACAAGATTGATATTTAGCTTTTCTCTATTCAAATCGAACAAAATAGTGAGTGAAAATATCAATCCCTTGTTGAATCTTTTAAAGGATTTTATTGTTTAATTATTTTTTTGAGTTTTTTATATTTTTATTATTATTAATAATAACAATGATAATTATTATAATTATTACTAATATTGTAGGATGTAATAGATTGCAAAGGAATAAATTTACTAATTGATCTACGGAAGCAATATCTATTGATAAACTAAATTGTACGACGAGAAATATTGCAATTAAACGAAATGTCTAAGAATACTGTAAATAGAAAATAACAACTAAAAACACAATCTAAAGTTACCACTAGAAGATTCTATTAAAATTAAAGACAAGATATAAAAATTAAAAAAATTCAGATTTTTTTTTGTTTTTTATATTTTATATTTTTTTTAAGTTTTTATATTTATAATTATTATAATTTTATTATATTTTTAGACTAATAATATTGAGCTAATATATATATATATATATATATCCAGATATATTATTTATTTTTTTCACAAAAAAAATTCAGATTTTTTTTTCAGAAAAAAAATTTAAAAATTACAAACTTTTATTTTATTTATGCAAACAATAAAAATAGTTTTTTTTTTATTACAAATTTTCATTTCTGTTTTTTTTTTTTATAAATTTTCAGGTTTTTAAATTTTTTTTAGTATTTTCCCTTTTTTATTAAAGTATTGTAATTTATTTTTTTAAAAAAAAAATCTGTTTGATTTTTTTTTAGATTTTTATGAAAAGTAAATTTTTAATAAAACTAGCAGGTTTTACTTTTTAAAAATAAAATAAATAATTCAGATTTTTATTTATTACATAAAATAATATTCCAGATTATTTAAATTTATTTTTATTATTTTTTTATTTTTTTGGAATTTAAATTAAAAATTTTGATTTTTTAAAATTAATATTCCAAAAATACAAAAATATTACCTTAAAGTCTGAAGCTTTTTGTTTTATTTTCCAGATCTTTTTTTAAAATAAAAATAAATAAGTTTTCGAGTTTTTTAAACTTTTTCAGATTTTTTTATATTTTTATATATTTTTGAACTTTTTTATTTTTTTATTATTTTATTATTATTTTTACGAAAATGAACAGTAGCTTTTATTATTACTTATATGTTTATATTTATTATTATAAGTTTTTATTATTTTTCAGAATTTTTTCTTATAAATATAAAAAGAAAATAATTTCTACTACTAACTATTATTTATACTAACACAATCTAAAACAGATATTAAAAAGACAGATAATAATAATAATAATAAAGAAAAGCAGTAAAATAAATAACTAGTTGAAGAATTCAACTAACTTGGTGACAACGGTACTTCGTTTGCGCCTCCCCGGCAACGGCGCAAAAAACTTGTTGTTTGTTGATTCTTTAGTCTAATACTCGCAAGCGCACGATTTGTTCGATGTAGATATGCGGTGCAAGGTCGATTCCACAGGGAGGACTATAACAGTGAAGTCAAATTATTCATATCGTTTTGAACCAAATTATATTAAATTCTAAACTAGTCCTAAATAATTTAATTTTTTATTGGTTAAAATAATTGCAACAAATAACATTAATTTTTAAGTAGATTTTAGATAAATTGATTTTAAATAATTTACTAGGGTTTAGAGTCCACCAATGTTTATTTATTATTTATTTTACATTTTAATTCCAAGAAATTCAGGGAATAGATTCTGAAATCAATCTCACTATTTCCCTATAGATTTGACAATAAGTACAAAATTATAATTCAAATATAGATTTTCCTTCGCTTAAAAAATGTAAGTTCTAAGCATTATATGTATCCAATTTAATGGGAAACAAATAATCAAAGAAATTAACTAATATCAATAATCACAAAGTAATGGAGAATTTATAACTATCGAAAATACGTGATATAATTGATTAAATAATATTTCCATGTTGAAGCGAAAAGCATAATCGTTAAAAACATTTATTTGGAATTATTATATAAATATTAATAATAATATAGACATGGTTTTATCATAACCCCAGTAAAAGAAAATTACTCACTCATAATAACAACACAAATAAATAAATATTTCATAATATTATTACTCAAATATAATTTTATTACATAATATTTTTATTTCTCTCCCTTACAATAATATCTCTCTATTTTTTCTCCTCCCAAAACACTACACATTCATCTCCTATTTATACTACTTCAAAATCAATAAAATAATAATTTTTACAATTTTAAAATCCCACCCTCAATTATTTCACGGCTGCTAAGGGGTGCTGATGTCATGGATGACATCAGCACATAGTTGAATTTCTGATCCAATCGGGTGTTGACACGTGACACAATATGGTCCGTCTATTTAATTGTCCTTCGAACGGTCATAATTTTTTCATACGAACTCGGATTCGGATGAATTTTTTTTAAAACGATCGTCTCGACGAGACGAATAAAATGAGACCAGGCGTGACTATATTTGAATTTTGGAAAAATATCGTCCTTGAACCAATTGATCTGTCTTGTACCGGTTGGTTAACCTGCAGATATAATTTAATTCCAATTAATTATCCAAAAATAACACAAAATTATAGAAAATTCTAATAAAATGAAATAATATAAATATATGGTAAAACGAATAAATTATCACACAAAACACACAATTATATACATAAAATACTAATAAAAATATTACTCAAAATATACCAAACAGAGATACCGTACAGATATTTCTGTATTATCTTATTGTGTTGTTAAGGATACGAATCTTGGATTTTCATAAAGTTACGACAGTAAGATTACATTGGTCGTATTCTTACTTAGTATTTCCATTGATATGTAATTATTGACGTGATGTGATGGTTATCATTGATGGATATTATGGCTGACCCCGTCGTGGGCTTTCTTTTTAGGTTCTTGGATTATCAAGCTTGTAGCGGTCGTGGAGAGATGAGCTTCCCGGAGGATACTGGCTAGGGCATGTATTTGTGTATTGAGTTTCCTGATCAGTTCTTGTATTCCGCTGTTAGAGTATTTTAATTGTTTGTCTTTACCCGCTGCGTGAGTATTTTTAAATGGTCTTTTGGTATCTGGTAACTTAGGTTACTTTGGAAATCCTTCTCTAAATCTATTCTGTCGGTACGTGTAAGCGATAGCTTAACGTATGTTCTTAAACAATTGAGCTTTGGCATTTCGGGCCTTGTGATTTCAAATGAGATTTTACGACGGTTTGATAAACGGATTTTATTAAGTCTTCAAATGTTTTTAAAAGACAGTACCGTTGTTAGCCTCTTGGACATTTGTAAATGTTTGCGTAAATTTTCTTCAGCCTTGTGGGTTCCATCTCGGGGCCCACGACGCTATAATATTCCCGGTTGAATCTGGGGGTGTTACAGAATAAATATTTAAAATCAACATGCATGGGTATTTCACATTGAATTATGGCGTATCCTAAGCTCGTATCATAACATATCCATGTCTAATCACTTTATATTAAATATTGTCAAACAATTACTTTTTTAGGTTATCTAAACTCTAAAATAAAATAAATTTTAACTTCTCTTAGAAATATAATTTATTTAGATTACTTTTACAATGAATATTAGTATCATACCATTGTCTTCCTAATTAAAATAACTAATTATATATACTTTTTTAAGTGTATATGGCTATTTAGATTTTAATATTAATAAACATGTTAACATCATGAAGTAATATATATAATTGTATAATATGTTGGAATTGTTAATAAATTTTATTTTATTTTGTAAAATTAAATATCATAGGATCGATCTACGTTCCGAGTAGATGATCATGGTATATTCACATTCTCTAAACCGATTCCCGGTGAGTGGGAAATAATGAATTAAAGTTTGTCACTTAATTGTGGAATAATGAGGGATGACTATTGATAAATGAACTATCATTGTTCAGGCATATAGGGAGTTTCATTATACATGTATTAATCAAAGGCACATGTGATGGGTTTAAAGCCCACACGCGCGCACAAGTGAGCGCTGCCGCCCGCCCGCCTCGCCTCGGTCGCGAGCCGCGAGGCGTGGACCTTAGACTTGGACTGGATCTTGGCAATTGATCTTTGGGTGGTCTTTGGGCCTGGTCGTGGGATTAGTTAAAGATTTTTTGGACTAGCTCAACAATTTTGTTGGGCTCGTATGTGCATATGTGTGATATCCGCAATTTTCGATTTTCGATAAATTTCTTTTTTCGGTCGGAGTCCGTTTTGACGACTCGCTCATGTCCGTTTCGTCATTCTGAGAATGATTAATTCTACACTTTTTGACATCCGAGTTTGTTTCGGTGTCGTTTCGTTGAGTTCTGTGCTTTTTAGCGACTTTTCCGCGCTTGAGTTCGATTCTTGCGAATCTCGTCCGAAACTGCTGTTTCGAGTTTCCCGTAAGTCCGTTTAACTTTGTTAGACGTGTTGTGAACTTCGGTTTGGTTATTCGATCACGTATCGTGATTTCCGGGCGTTTTGGGCCATTTTGTAATTTCTTGAAAGTTACGGGTATCCGTATCTGTAATTGTTGTCTCGACCCGTTTCTTGGTCGCGTATGACTAATTATGGTATTACGTTTTCATTTCGAGTCGTTTATGTCGTCCGTGAACTTTTCGTCGTGTTCGTTCCGTGCGATTTCGGAAATCGGGTCGTCGGGCCCTGACGGTTGCGGGACTGGCCGGACGGTGGCGGGACTGGCCGGACGATTGCGGGCACCGGCCGGACGGGTGCGGCAGGAACCGGCGTAGCGCCACCTTCTGGCCGGAAGAGGCTGCCGCTTCCGGCAGTGTAGCGACGCTACCGGCCGCCTAACGCACGCCATCGCCCGGGCAGTGGGGTTTCGAGGTTCGACTCGGTCGGGATCGGCGGGTAGCGCCGCTACGCCGAGCGTAGCGCTAGTTGGCGGCGTAGCGCCGCCGCGGCCGGCTAGCGTCGTTACTGGCCGGGCGATTCGATCCGGTGGCTCGGGCAGTCGGCTAGCGCGCGAGCTTCGGCCGTAGCGCACGCTAGCGGGAGTCGGGTCGACAGGTTTGGTCGGCAGGGTTGGTCGGTGATGCCGGGTCGTGTGGGCCTTGGCCGAGGGTACTCGGCCGATACCGGCCGATAGCGCACGCTAGTCCGGGAAGGCTAGCGCACGCTAGTCTGGCCCAGTATAAATGTGGCTGAGCAGTCACATTTCACTTCATTTTTCATTTCCTTCCTTCTCCTTCCGCGAATGGCGATTCATGGGTGACGAAGCCATGTTGTTTAACAACAAATCCATGAAGTCCTTGAGTTCATAACATCAATAGATCGTCCGTTATCAACCTTTGATCCAGCGAATCAAGGTAATCTTCCTTAGAACCCTAATTTCGTGAATTTGGGGATTTTTGCATTTTTGTCCGATTCGTTCCGTGTTGTTGATTAATTCATGATGGGTATGATTAATCTTGATAGTATTCTTGTGTTTAACATCATTTAATCCATTGTTCTTCGTCGAATCGAAGTATAATTCTTGATTTCCTTCGAGTTGACTTTTTGGGGATTTGTTCTCGATCTCGTTTTCATCTTTTTGATGGATCGATTGTGGTTAAATGATGTTGTTAAACACATTCTATGGATTGTATATCCATATTTCAACTTGGAATTCTGTTTTGGGTTTTGTGGAACGAATCGTGTTCTTGGCCGTTTTGGGAAATCGTGAACTTTCGTCATTCGTTCTTTGAATTCAACGGCTTTGAGTCGTGTTATGGAATTCATTTCATTGTTATTATTTGTCCTTCGTAGTTTATGAACGTGAGTTGGCGTTCGGTGGAGTCGGCGGGTTCGTAGTCGGTTCGGGCCAACCTACTTCGGTCGATTCTCCGCATTGTTCTTATTCGAGGCAAGTACCTTGCCCATACTTTTCTTATTTTATGGATATGATGATCGGTGATCGTCTTGGTGTGTTTGTTTGGTTGTTTGAAATGAAGTTTCAAAAGATTTCGGTTTGGCCTCGTTAAAGGCTCTCTTTCAAAACGCGTGTGTGTTTTGTGAACGTTGTGTTTTGGGAATTGATTATGATTTGATTATTTTGAACGTTGAAGTCTTTGATGATGATACTCCTGTGTTTAAAGTTATGGAATCGTGTATTCCGTATTTAATCTTGTTGTGGTGTTTTGAAGAGTTTGATAATGGTGTCGAGTTAATGGCCATCTCTAGTGAGTATTCTTAATGAACTTACATTCTTAGCATATTAGTATTGCATGAGTAACGTGTGTGTGTATGCTCACTACGGGTTAGATCCGACGGGGTCTCGGTAGGGGTCCACGGAGGTGTGGATCGACGAGCTTTGCTTTTAACCACTACGGGTTAGATCCGACGGGGTCTCGGTAGGGGTCCACGGAGGTGTGGATCGACGGTTAATTGTGGTGAATTTTACAAATGTGATTTGATATTGGCATTTCCGTAAATGAGTGCTTTTGAACGGTTTTCATGATTGCATGCATTGACTAAGTGTGTAAGAGGTAAGTTGTTCGTTTGGCCTACTTGGCTAGGATGGCTATAGAGTATTTTGTTGTTTGTGTTAAATCCTTTATTTGTGAATTTTGATGTTGGAAGACGAACCTTGTGGTCGTTCTTGTTTACTGTGAGTTGATGAGATTTGGGGCTAAAATCCCAATAGTTTTATAAAAGTCGTTTTACGGATTTGGGGCTAAAATCCCAACGGTTTGGTAAATATCATTTTTCGGAAAGTAAACCTTTGGGGCGGTGACCCCTTTTTGTCTTTTGGATTTTGAAAAGTAGGATTTGATAATCCTAAATTGTCTTCTATTAAAACTCTCGATGGCATTCTAAACCGTTTTATAAATTACTTCTATTGATTTATGATATTTCGATTTTGAAATGTTTTCTCAAACCGTTGCCTCGGGAAGTACTTTTCGTTTCGTTTGGATCTTTGAGGATCGTCGGTTATTGTTATTCGTGGAATGTGAATTGTATGACTCGTATTTGCACTTTGTTCTTGCACTAGCAAAACAGTGGAGTTTTGCTAACCCCCGAGTATTCGGGGGGTGGATGTCTGTTTTTGCATTCAGGTTTTGGAGCATAACACAGGGTCGGCACGAAGGATGATGAAAGATGATCGATACTAATCACATGAGGAACCGTACATCGTGTGTTGGTTCAGTTGTACTTTATTTTCCGCTGCTATATTGTTCCGTTATGCAGTGTGGCTGTATTTTGTCCCCTGCGTGGGCATGAGTTGTATGTATTTGTGGAAAGACCAAATCGGTCTACTGAGTCATTTTAGCCTTGAAGGCATTGTCGAGATGTTAAATGTTGTTACCACCCTGGTAGGTCCTCGAGGAGAGGGTCTACGGCGTGTAATATCCCTGAGTGGATTGGGGGTTTTACATAAATGGTATCGGAGCTTAGGTTGAGGAAACCTAGGCTGTCGGGTCAAGTCGTGTTGTTTGAGTCTTGTTTTGTCGGATTTTATCTGACTGAGTCGTGTCGCGACGCGTCGTTTGATTTTGTTGGTCGTGATTAGTATCGTGGGGCGATCATCATCTTCGTGCGACCTGTGGAAGTAAGTCTCCCTTTTTTGTGTTGTGCCTCGTGTGACACGAGCTATTTTTATGATTATTTGTTAAGTGGTGGAATCCTTATGTGAATTTTGATTTCACGATATGTATTTAGTCGACTTTCGTATTTGATTTATACGAGGAGTGTAAATCGCTTGTGATGTCTTTTTATTGTTGTTTTTCTCCGTTGTTGATGATTTTCGAATCGATTTGCACGTTTTACAAGTCTCTTGTGGAAGCTTTGTGCTTATACGCGTTCGACTTGTTCACTAGCCAGTGCGGGAGAGTATTTTATCAGTGGTTTTGTTCTGAATGTGGTATTTTATCGTTTATTTCCGTTTAAAGACATATATTGTCTTGATTTTAAACGTTTTGATGCGTGTGCTAGGAGTTGTTTTAGTGAACGTCGATATGTGTGAGTTTTGGGCATTCCGGCCTACTGGATTTTTGAAAACCTTGAGTATCTTAGAAAAATAAATTTCGAGACATACTTTTCAAATGACTTATTTTCTTGTGGTACATCCTAGGTACCACAATATATTTCAAAAAAAATTTCTACTTCGAGGACCAAAATGCTTTGAGATATTTTCAATGTTTTAGAAACACTTTTATTTAGACCCGAAGGTCGAATATTCCGAAAGTTTTCACTAAGAGAAAGTGTCCTCATTTTTTTTATCAAATGCGAAATGGTTCTCCAATGTCTCGATAACGATGTTTCACGTTTGTATTTTTTTGAAACATGATACTCACGATCAATCGGTGTTCTTCTAAATTATTTTCAAAATGAGGTTTTCGTTTTTAAAACATATCCATTCCCGTTTGAGGGCTGGGTATGTATGTGTGATGTTCGCGTTGTCATTTTGATACTTTCTCCCGAGTATGACCGAATTGGCGGTGTGAGCGTTGAGTCGCTTTCCACACATTTGTTGTGTTAGCCCCTGTGAGAGGCGGGATGTTGGTGTTGAATATTATCGCCTCGTAGTGATTCCTGCGTTGTCGCGCATGTGCGAGCTGTTAGAGCTTGGTTTGGTATGACCGTGTGCATCGGTGATGGTTCCGTTATGCGTCGGTTGTTTAATGTCTTGTTACCTTGCTCCCGTTTTGTGAATTTCGTGGACGAGGTCGGAGGTAATGCCCGTACTATTTTGACTTCTGTGTTTTCTCTTTCCCCAGTCTATCGATTCGCTCATGTTCGTTGGTACTTTATGAACTTGTTCTGTATTTCGGTTTCATCGTCCGAGCAGTGTGATCTTGTTGTGGGTCGATCAGTTATCGATGTGACATTTTGTGTTGATTCGATTCTTGTGAACCTTGTTCGGGAGTGACATCATCTGGTTCTATTAGTTCTTTTATTCGAAGTGGATCGGATTTGGAACTCTTATGTTTTCGACTCTGTCGACTCATTTATGTTCGTTGACATTTCTGAGCTTGTCCTACCCCTTGTTTTTGTTTATCGAACGGGTGTGGTATTGTTTTGGAATAACTCGTTTGTCGTTGTGACTTTTTAATTGCTATTCTCTTTCCTGTGGATCTTACGTGAATGTACATCCTCTTGTTTTCACCGGATCATATGTTGTCTCGAGTCGAGATGTGAACCTTGGAGTTATTGTTTGAATTTTATTATCCTTCGTGATTCGAACATGATTCTTCGATTTTTGTTGTCTCGATCGTTGTGGTTCGATCGTTTGTTTGTTCGGTTTTTGTTCTCGTTTCGTGATTGTTGAGCGTTCAGGCTCCTTTGTAATTCCCTTAAGTTCGGGAAATTAGTCTCGTTTTCGATCTTCAAACCCTTGGGCGGTGGAATTCCGTATTTTGTTCAAATGATTGGCTCGCGTTTTGATTGATGTACCGTTGGGTTGGTCAATCATATTGATTTTCGTTCGTTGTGTTTTGTGATTGTCGGATAATTGACTTGGCTATATTATCCGTTTGATGACGCTTGTCACTTGTTGGTTTTTATTATATCCCTACGGCGACGTTGTGTTGGTCGCCGTGGAGCGTGTTTTCACGCCGTATACTCCTTTGCGTTGTTTGTAACATTTCGCCGTTGGGCGTTAGTTACGCATTCTTGTGTATCTCGTTGAGTTTTCTGGGAATATTTCTTCTCCTACTTGTTTTAAGTTTCGGACGAAACTTCTTTTAAGGAGGGTAGAATGTGATATCCGCAATTTTCGATTTTCGATAAATTTCTTTTTCGGTCGGAGTCCGTTTTGACGACTCGCTCATGTCCGTTTCGTCATTCCGAGAATGATTAATTCTACACTTTTGACATCCGAGTTCGTTTGGTGTCGTTTCGTTGAGTTCAGGCTTTTAGCGACTTTTCGCGCTTGAGTTCGATTCTTGCGAATCTCGTCCAAAGCTATTGTTTGAGTTTCTGTAAGTCCGTTTAACTTTGTTAGACTTGTTGTGAACTTGATTTGGTTTTCGATCACGTATCGTGATTTAGGGCGTTTTGGGCCATTTTGTAATTTCTTGAAAGTTACGGGTATCCGTATCTGTAATTGTTGTCTCGACCGTTTCTTGGTCGCGTATGACTAATTATGGTATTACGTTTTCATTTCGAGTCGTTTATGTCGTCCGTGAACTTTTCGTCGTGTTCGTTAAAAGATATTTCGTAAATCGAGTCGTCGGGCCACGGCAGTTGCGGATCGCCGGACGGTGGCGGGGATCGCCGGACGATTGCAGGCACCGGCCGACGGTGCGCAGAACCGCGTAGCGCACACTCTGGCCGGAAAGGCTGCCTTCTACCGGCAGTGTAGCGCACGCTTCTGCCGGCCCCTAACGCCTTATCGGGCACAGGCGGTGGGGTTTCGAGGTTACGGACTCGGTCGGGATCGGCGGAGTAGCGCACGCTACGCCGAGCGTAGCGCGCGCTAGTCGGCAGCGTAGCGCCGCGGCTGTCGTCCGGCTAGCGTCGTTACTGGCCGGGCGATTCGATCCGATGGCTCTGGGCCAGTCGGCTGCAGCGCGAGCTTCGGCCGTAGCGCACGCTAGCGGGAGTCGGGTCGACAGGTTTGGTCGGCAGGGTTGGTAGGTGATGCCGGGTCGTGTGGGCCCTGGCCGAGGGTACTCGGCCGATACCGGCCGATAGCGCACGCTAGTCCGGGAAGGCTAGCGCACGCTAGTCTGGCCCAGTATAAATGTGGCTGAGCAGTCACATTTCACTTCATTTTTCATTTCCTTCCTTCTCCTTCCGCGGATGTCGATTCATGGGTGACGAAGCCATGTTGTTTAACAACAAATCCATGAAGTCCTTGAGTTCATAACATCAATAGATCGTCCGTTATCAACCTTTGATCCAGCGAATCAAGGTAATCTTCCTTAGAACCCTAATTTCGTGAATTTGGGGATTTTTGCATTTTTGTCCGATTCGTTCCGTGTTGTTGATTAATTCATGATGGGTATGATTAATCTTGATAGTATTCTTGTGTTTAACATCATTTAATCCATTGTTCTTCGTCGAATCGAAGTATAATTCTTGATTTCCTTCGAGTTGACTTTTTGGGGATTTGTTCTCGATCTCGTTTTTCATCTGTTTTTGATGGATCGATTGTGGTTAAATGATGTTGTTAAACACATTCTATGGATTGTATATCCATATTTCAACTTGGAATTCCGTTTTGGGTTTGTGGAACGAATCATGTTCTTGGCCGCTTTGGGGAAATCCGTGAACTTTCGTCATTCGTTCTTTGAATTCAACGGCTTTGAGTCGTGTTATGGAATTCATTTCATTGTTATTATTTGTCCTTCGTAGTTTATGAACGTGAGTTGGCGTTCGGTGGAGTCGGCGGGTTCGTAGTCGGTTCGGGCCAACCTACTTCGGTCGATTCTCCGCATTGTTCTTATTCGAGGCAAGTACCTTGCCCATACTTTTCTTATTTTATGGATATGATGATCGGTGATCGTCTTGGTGTGTTTGTTTGGTTGTTTGAAATGAAGTTTCAAAAGATTTCGGTTTGGCCTCGTTAAAGGCTCTCTTTCAAAACGCGTGTGTGTTTTGTGAACGTTGTGTTTTGGGAATTGATTATGATTTGATTATTTTGAACGTTGAAGTCTTTGATGATGATACTCATGTGTTTAAAGTTATGGAATCATGTATTCCGTATTTAATCTTGTTGTGGTGTTTTGAAGAGTTTGATAATGGTGTCGAGTTAATGGCCATCTCTAGTGAGTATTCTTAATGAACTTACATTCTTAGCATATTAGTATTGCATGAGTAACGTGTGTGTGTGTATGCTCACTACGGGTTAGATCCGACGGGGTCTCGGTAGGGGTCCACGGAGGTGTGGATCGACGAGCTTTGCTTTTAACCACTACGGGTTAGATTCGACGGGGTCTCGGTAGGGGTCCACGGAGGTGTGGATCGACGGTTAATTGTGGTGAATTTTACAAATGTGATTTGATATTGGCATTTCCGGAAATGAGTGCTTTTGAACGGTTTTCATGATTGCATGCATTGACTAAGTGTGTAAGAGGTAAGTTGTTCGTTTGGCCTACTTGGCTAGGATGGGTATAGAGTATTTTGTTGTTTGTGTTAAATCCTTTATTTGTGGATTTTGATGTTGGAAGACGAACCTTGTGGTCGTTCTTGTTTACTGTGAGTTGATGAGATTTGGGGCTAAAATCCCAATGGTTTTATAAAAGTCGTTTTACGGATTTGGGGCTAAAATCCCAACGGTTTGGTAAATATCATTTTTCGGAAAGTAAACCTTTGGGGCGGTGACCCCTTTTTGTCTTTTGGATTTTGAAAAGTAGGATTTGATAATCCTAAATTGTCTTCTATTAAAACTCTCGATGGCATTCTAAACCGTTTTATAAATTACTTCTATTGATTTATGATATTTCGATTTTGAAATGTTTTCTCAAACCGTTGCCTCGGGAAGTACTTTTCGTTTCGTTTGGATCTTTGAGGATCGTCGGTTATTGTTATTCGTGGAATGTGAATTGTATGGCTCGTATTTGCACTTTGTTCTTGCACTAGCAAAACAGTGGAGTTTTGCTAACCCCCGAGTATTCGGGGGGTGGATGTCTGTTTTTGCATTCAGGTTTTGGAGCATAACACAGGGTCGGCACGAAGGATGATGAAAGATGATCGATACTAATCACATGAGGAACCGTACATCGTGTGTTGGTTCAGTTGTACTTTATTTTCCGCTGCTATATTGTTCCCGTTGTACGGGTGTGGTTGTATTTTGTCCCCTGCGTGGGCATGAGTTGTATGTATTTGTGGAAAGACCAAATCGGTCTACTGAGTCATTTTAGCCTTGAAGGCATTGTCGAGATGTTAAATGTTATTACCAGCCTGGTAGGTCCTCGAGGAGAGGGTCTACGGCGTGTAATATCCCTGAGTGGATTGGGGGTGTTACAATATGAGGATGTCCAGGTACATCCCTCGAGCGCTCAAGGAGCTGAATACAGTCCATGTGCGTCCTGACTGTTCAAATTCAGTCAGAAAACGATAGTAACCTCACAGGTGTGATGAGGAGAAGTAAATGGTTGCCTTTTGAATTATGTAACTCCTGCCTTTTGAATTCTTTAACTCCTAACTTTTGAATTTTGTAACTCTTGTGATCAATACAACATGAATGCCTGCATTATGGCAGCTATTAGTGGCTATGTTTAAATCCCTGCAGGTGTGAGATGGACTATAAATAGGCATGCATCTCATTTGCATCAGATATGCAAAAAACTGAAATACACAAGTCATACACCTTTCTGCATACATAGTTTCATAGTCAGCTTCATCCTCACCTCGTTCAAGTTCGTCGGAGCTCGTAGTTTTGTGGTGCTACTACCTACGAGACGTGAAGTCCTTTACCTTTGGGGATGAGCCGCCAACCGTGAGCACTACCAGGACATTTTTTGTCTTGCTGGCAGAAGATCATTTCAGGCGACTTCTACACTTAAGTTTGTTACTATCATTTTTCATAATTTGGTTTAGTTTTTTGTTATTTCTAATATTGTTACTTTTTGTCCAGATTTTATTTGTTCGCTTTTCTATTGTAATTTGCACGAACGAGTACCCAGTTGTTAACAATTGCAAGATGAAAAAATGTGCAATTTACTTGTTCGTGTTGCGAAGAAGGAGATCGAAATTTGGACTATAATTCCTTGATTGTGAAGATGTCTGCAACCAAGTGTACTGCCTCTGCTGCTGCTACCGATGTTGTTGATACTACAACCATCGGATCCCTCAACGCAATTTCTGTTGTTCCTAATGTTCACCTATTTGGGCAAACAAGACCTCCTGCAGCTGTATTAATGGAAAACAATCTGTTTGGTTTGGGCAAACGAACGAGATATAGTCCGTGATGGCTCGTAATGATACTTTGATTATGATGCATAATGCTCTGAATCATCCGATCTTTCCAGGAGTGGACTTTAGAGTGTGATCCAGCAAGATGATTGTTTACATGACATATTTGGGACTCGCCAACTACCTCAGTGATGATGAGGTGTCTCCGCCTAGTGAAGGCGAGACGGATGATCATGTGCTTATTCGATACGACACCTGGAGTGAAGGTGATTTGAGATGCAAAATCATCTTGTTGAACTGTTTGGCGGATTGGATTTATTCGACATACTTAGGTATTGAGACCTCCAAGTTGATTTGGGAGTCGTTGAACCGAGATTATCGGGTTCATGAGACAATCACGAAGAAATTCACTGTAGTCAAGCTTCTTAATTTTGAAATGGTTGACACTCTCTCCGTCATGGAACAAGTGGAAGAATTTGAACACTTGGTCCATGATGTTCATGCCAAGGGAATAGTGTTACCTGATGAATTTAGCGTTGCGACGTTGATCAATAAGTTGCCACCTAGCTGGGAGGTGATAAGTGTCAGTTTTATACACTTATCCATGATTAGTATTGATATATTTCACCCATAATTATGAGC
The DNA here is from genome assembly GCA_033398695.1 of Orobanche coerulescens. NCBI lineage: Eukaryota > Viridiplantae > Streptophyta > Magnoliopsida > Lamiales > Orobanchaceae > Orobanche > Orobanche coerulescens. The sequence goes on from CM065809.1 coordinate 170,730,823, forward strand.
TAGTCTACTCGTTTTTGCTTTAAATTAATTAGTTTTTAATCATTTTATTTTTATAGGATGAAAATGTAAAGTTATCCGTAAACGGATTGAATTACTGATTAACTCAAGAAATAACATGTTTATAAAATATTCTCTTTATTGAGTTTTTATGTATTCATGTTTTAGAGCTTTACGAGACAAGTTCGGTGGTGTTTTCGGATTCAAAATCAGAGCTGCATATCAAAAGTTATCATCCGGAGAAGATTTGGGGCAAAAACGCAAGAGTCTAAAAAATTTTGGGCTGAAAATGAAGCCTGAAACTGCATACAGGCGTACAAATAAAGTTACGGCCGTAACTCACACAGCAACTAATGTGCAAAAAGCCGAAGCCATGTTACAGCCGTAACATCCAAAGCTTACGGCCATAAGTCCTCATAGTTACGACCGTAACTCCTCAATGTTATGGCCGTAACTCTTGATTGATGTATGATCATTTTTAAATCTTTTATACTTTTGGTCTATTATTGAGGGGATGGCTGACTTGATCCGATCTAATGTAATAATGCTGGAGTTTTGGAGCTATTAGATGACTTTAGGTGTATAAATAGACCCCTTAGATCCATCATTTATCATCCTTCATCTTATATTTTCTCACTTTGTAATACTTTTTCTTTGTGTGAAGAACACACTTGTGTTCTTGAGTGGTTTATGTAAGAGTGATTTAGTTTATGTTTTTGAGGGAGTTTATTGCTTCTTTCTCCTTTATCTACCAAGGGAGTCATGATCAATTCTTTCCCTAATTCAACTAATCATGATTACTCAAGCTTGTAATATGTTGAATAAAGCCTTCATGGGCTAAGTTACCTTAAGTTGGGATTATAAACAAGGTTTGTCATGTTATTTAAGTTTGCATAAAGATCTATTATGGATTACTTATTATTGTGTGTGATTTTCATTGTTTTACAAATCTTTATTTATATGGCCAATAAATGATGATATTTATGGTCTTCATATATTTCGAAAGAAAATATGTTAATTAGATCAAATGATCTTCACTCTAAGTTGTTCTAGGGGATAGAAATATACCTCTAGACCTTAGATGGTTCTTTGAATTATTTTCATAAAACCTAATGCTATGTATTGAAGCCAATCAACATAGAAATATAGTGGATTGATTCAATATATAAGAGGCGTTTTGACATTCGAAAGAGGAACCGTCTTTTTAAGGAAAATCGAATCTACACAACATAATTAGTAAATACATCTTATGATATCCTATACATCTTTTATAACTAATGATGAACTAAGTTTGTAGTCCCAACTATTTCATTTCACATTTTATAATTCTATTATTAAGTGAACTCTTTTACTTCTTTAAATTTTAGAACTATTATTGCATTTCATTGCAATTTTAAAATCAAACTTTTAAATTGTGTGTTTCGCTCATCTATATCTCTGTAACAAAAAGATAAATAGTGTATAATTTAATATATAACCTAACTTCCTCGTGGGATCGATAAATCGGACTCAAAAAGTCTACTTAGTACTTCATATGATATCGTGCACTTGCGATAGTTACACAAAAGACGTGTCAAGTTTTGGCACTGTTGCCGGGGAAGTAAAAGTGTTATTTTGAAATATTACATTATTAACTATTGTTATAAATACAACTTTTTCTTTGTTGTAGATTCTCTTGTCTATGCGAAGCCACATTCAGAAGAAGGCGAAGAGAACAAAAAAAACAAGCATTATTTCTTCACCATCACGAACCAAACCCGCGTCTCCTCCAAGGAAATGATAACGAAAGAATTCCTCCGGTAGGGGGAATACCCAATGCTCAAAAAATCAACATCAACAATATCCTATTGTGCCGGAAATAGATGAAGACAACATGCTCTTTCGGGAATTCATGAACCCCCCATCTTTGAGCGTGCAAGCAAGTGTGATCTATCCACCATTTGGAGTGGACAATTTTCAAATTCACCCGGATGTCATCAATCTCTTCTCCAACAACAACTCATTCTATGGAAGAACCGACGAGAATCCACATCTCCATATTAACATTTTTGTGGATATTTGTGGAAATTTCAAATATGCACATGTAAACGACGAGTCGATCAAAATAAGACTTTTGTGCACACTTTGGAAGACAGAGCAATAGAGTGGCTAGATACTTTGCCACCACGAAGCATAACAAATTGGCCCGAATTTGTTCAGAAATTCACCACTAAATATTTTCCACCAATTAAAGTGGCGAAACTCAAATACGAAATCTCTACATTTCGTCAACAAGATTCAGAGTCATTTCATGAAGCATGGGAGAGATACAAAGATATGCTACGAAAATGTCCTAACCATGGTTTCAATTTGGGAGCACAAGTCAATTACTTCTATTCTGGACTCTTTCCTACATGCCGATCTAATGTCGATTCATCATCAAATGGCTCACTTGGCAACAAAACTATGAGAGAGACTTATAATCTTTTTGAAGTTATAAGTGAAAAAAGTGCAAGATGGCCAAACAGAAATATCCAAAAGAAGCCAAATGGTGTTTTTGAAGTAGATTCTTATTCACTTATGTTGGCAAAAATTAAAGCTTTATCAAAGAAAGTCGAGGACATGTCTTTTCAGCTCCTCAATCTGTGAAGACGGTGTAAACTCCACAAGTTTCAGCTCTTCATTTGAAATTTGTGGAGCAACTCACAACAGTACTATGTGTCCCTTAGTGCAACATGAGCAGTCATTCCCACCACCAGAACAAGTGGCCTATGCTCAGAATTTCCAAAGGCAAGCATACAATCCTTACGGGCCAACATACAATCCAGGGTACAAAAATCATCCAAATTTTTCTTATGCAAACAACAACAATGTGTTGAATCCAACACATCAAGAAAAGAAGCCCGGGTGGGAAGTGTAATGCCCGAGATTTTTGATATGTATTTGAACCTTGTGATATTGTATTTGTTGCTTTTTGATCTGAGTATTATTCTCCGTATTTCATGATCCGGTGTTGTTGAGCGTATGATTTCATGAATGTGTTTAAAATTGTGATTTTTGCACTTGTAGCACACGCTATCGACTAGGCATAGCGTACGCTAATATGAGTTTCGTAACGCACGCTATGTATGAACCTTAGTGCGCGCTATACGTAGTCAACTTGATTAAGACAGGGTGGTAGGTGAGATCAGCCGCGGATCTTGGTCGGGACATGTCGGGATGAACCTGGACGGCTTTTGGAAAAAGCCGAGTCAACGCTGTTAGCGCACGCTACTGGTATGAGGATAGCGCACGCTAAATGTTGAGTACAGTGAGGTCAGTAAGCTTCGTATGGCCGTTAGCGCACGCTATATAAGTGGTAACGTATGCTAATTACTGAACTTAGCGCACGTAAAGGAGATGTTAGCACACGCTAAGTTGAGATAAGGCAGAAACAGTAGACTGCAGGCCCGTTAGCGCACACTATGGATATGGACTAGCGCGCGCTAATAACCATTTTCTATATATAGGACTGCACCCTTTTTCATTTTTTTTCTTCAGATTTCATCACTTCCCAAACTCGATTTCTCAACTTAGAGAGTTACTTCCTCCATCCTAAACCTCTCATATCATCATCCTAGCTCGAGTTTGAAGATTGTAGATCATTGGAGATTGGTGTTCAAGCTCTCGGTGTTGGATTTCTTCAAGTTCCTCCTTGTTCTTCACTACTTTGAGGTAGGTGATTCTTCACCAACTAGAGTAGTATTCTTAAGGATGTTTGGAACATGTTTTGAGATTATCTAGTCAGTTAAATTCATACGTAGTCGAACATCATGTTGTTAGAAGGATATTTTCGATGTTTCGGTACTTCTTCATCGTATAAACCATTGAACCTTTTAGTGTTTGAACTCCTAGCACATTCATGAAGCTACAAAACTGATTATGTCCAGTTTATGGAGATTATCAAGTTCTTATGTATTTCATAATGGAATTACACGTATTAGGGCATTGAATGGATTGAACTTAGGATATTCTTGAAGATGAAGATGATATATCAAGTGAATTTAGTAATCAAGTTCTTGCGGTGTTCTACAGAGTAATTTCGATATATTGTTGGTTCGGATAAGTGAAGAACTTGATTAGAATCATTGTAAGAAGAACTATCCGGTGATGTATTGAAGAATCCGACCGTAGGATACATTGATCTTAGGTAGGATACTACGTGTTTTGTCGGGTTAGTATCCTAATGTTGATTCAAATCCAAATTGATATAGGGCAGCATAGTAAGCTCATATGTTTGAATATATCAAGCTCTTTTTGATGTTCTTGATGATTAAACCGATTATCCGGAACCGTTAGTTATACTGGTATTATTATTCGTTGAAGGTTCGAGTTTTGGTGGATTGATTGAGTGAGAGTTCTTCGGGCTGGTTGAAGATTTCTTCTTCGTAGTAACAAACCTTACCGCCATTCTAAGGCAAGTATCGTAATTTTGTTAATATTGGTATTTTGAGCATGCATGTGGTTTATTCATGTTGTTGAACATGGGATTTATTTCGTTGAATTGTCATGATATTCGTTATCAAGTGTTTGTATGTTCATGTTGATGGACATAGCGATTTTGCTTACATGTATGCATGAGTTGTGTATGTTGTACGATCTATGCTGAGGGCGCTGGATCGGATGTCCACCTCGTGTTGGTCCGACGGGATCATCTTGGGATCTATGATGAGGGCGCTGGATCATTGGACGGGTTTTCCCACCTCGTGTTGGTCCGACGAGATCATCTTGGGATCTATGCTGAGGGCGCTGGATCATTGGAATACCCATACTGTGTTAATGGAATCTTGTGGATTCGCATTGTTGGATTCCGGTAGCGGAAGTCCGTGTTGTGTATTTTGTTATGCATTGTTGTTGCATATTCGATTTGTTTAATATGATACTTGTACTAGCATCGTTTTGCTAACCCCTTCGGGGGTGGACATTTGTTTTGATGTTCAGGTAGCCGAGGAGCAGGAAAGCAGCCACAGTACCGATATGATGACGAAGGGGCTCAGTTTGTGATTTGTTGTCTTGGTTCATTTTCAGTACTCGAGTACGCGCGTCTTATTAAAATTTCGAGATGGTTGTAATAATGACTTATTTGATCTGTTTGAAACTGGTTTTGTATTTGGAACTTTCATAGTACTGTTGTATTATATTTACATTTCTTTTAATTAGCCTTGTAAATCCTTACTTAAAGGGTTTACGGCGCTGTAATTATTCCGAATATCTCGGGGTGTTACAGAATATGGTATCGGAGCTAAGATTCATGGATATCTTGGCAGCCGGGTTTTAGTTGGGTCTGTTTACGTTATTTGATTTACGGGTCGTTCGTAACATCACTGTTCAGCCAGCGTCGTCATGTGGACCGTGGTTATAAGGCTCTGTTCTTTTGGACTGAATGAATTCAATCAATCGAATCAATCAAGTGAATCAATCGAATGGATTCGAATCAATCGAATCAATCGACTCGAATCGAATCGAATCAAATATATATTAAGGGTAAATAATAATAATAATGGTAAATAATAATAATAATAGTAATTAACAACAACAACGATAATAGTAATATTATTAGTAATAATAACAATAATAATAATTAAGATTAATAATAATAATAATAATAAGAAGAATAACTGAGTTAACCGAATCAACTTAATGGACTGACTGAATCGAATCAATCGAATGGACTCGAATCAATCGAATCGAATCAAAATCAAAATAAGTCCAAAAGAATAGGGCCTAAGTCTCATAATCTCTTATACTACCGTTTTACTTAATTTCTGTTTTGTGAATATTGACGGGCTTTATTTTTTTTTTTGAAAATTTTGCCCTAGATATTGAGTAATTGTGTTTACAGTATGTTGAGGGGAGGACGTGGACGTGGACGCGGTCGTGGACGCGGACGTGGTAATGTGAGACAAGAGGATTCAGCAACTACCCCAGAATTATCGGCTAGTCGAACCGATTCCCATTCTGGAGGACAGCAGGGATCAGCGAATGACAACGTGAATCCTAACATGCCGGGAGTGCTTCAACAGGTGGTGGCTCAGATAAACCAGTTCGCTCAGGTAGTTGACCGCATGCAGACGGCTATGGGACAGTAGCATAACGAGGATAATCGGAGAGACAGATGGCTTACTGAGGTGGTCAAATTGCACTCGCCAAAATTTGACGGTTCTGCTGAGGCACTTACTTGGGATCATTGGCTAAAGGAGTTAGAAAAGATATTTGCGGGGATTAACTGTTCCGAGGACCGGAAAGTTCCTATTGCCCAGTATTTTCTGACTGGGGAGGCTTTTGACTGGTGGGAAGCTATTCGACCTGAGAATCATAATGCTGACTGGACGGAATTCAAATTAATGATGGAAGCACAATATTGTCCTCGTCCAGTTAGAGAGGCTAAAATCCGAGAGTTTTTCTCACTGCAGAGTTCGGAAGCATCTGTGACAGACATAATCAAGACTTTTAATCATCAGCAGACTTGTGTGCGACACTTGGTCAGGATGGAGGCAGAGAAGATTTTTCATTTCGATATGCGGATGAAACCGGAGATTCAGCAGTACATGTCCGGATTCGAGTGTACTACGTTGCGACAGTATCAAGACAAAGCGCTGGCCTACGACATGAAAGAGGCAGCGGTGGAGAAATCGATGGAGGCAAAGAAGCAGAAAGTGTCCGGCAACTTCTCGGAAAACAAGAGTGGTGGGCCCCGCAAGGGCCAGTCTTCATTTTATTCATCTAGGAAACCTCCACATCCTTCTCGAGGTGGAAAGAAGTTCCGTACAACATCAGCAGTTTCGGACGCATCAAAGAAGTGCTATAATTGTGGTCGAGCAGGGCATATTCGACGTGATTGTCCCATTCCTTCTGTGACTTGTTTTGAATGTGGGCAAGAAGGATACCGTGCGAATTTCTGCGGAAATGTGACTAGATCATTTGGTACTCGCACTCCAGCACCAGTTCCGAAAGAGATAAGTGTGAACCAGGCACAACAGAGTGGGTTTCAGCAGCAGAATGTTGGGAAGAGAGAGACATCCAGTGCTGGGTCCGTTCCACCGCGCCTGTACGAGATGAGTAAATCTGATGATCAGAACACTGCTGTTGTATCAGGTACGATTCAGATCCTTTTGCAACCAGTTAGTGTCTTATTCGATTCAGGAGCTACACATTCTTTCATATCATTGAACTGTGTTAATCGTTTGAAAATCTCGTGTTTATTTGATTGTGAACCTTATGTTGTGGGTTTTCCGAGCGGGGAGAATTGTGGGAACCCTAGAAACTAGAGATTTTCCAGTGTCTATAGGAGGGAGAGATTGGCCATCGAATCTTGTTGTAGTCGACATCCATGGTGACGATTTAATTCTCGGAGACGATTGGCTCAACCGTTATGGAGCTATTTTGAATTACCGAAAGAGAGTCATTTCTATCATTGCCGATGACGGATCTGAACATTTATTCAGAGGATGGAGACCGAGAAGCTCGGGAAAATTGATCAAAGCGATGAAAGCAGTCAAATTACTGAAGCAGGGTTGTCACGGATTTTGGTGCTACGCCATGAAGAAAAAAGGAGTAGAGCTCTCATCTATTCCAGTTGTGAATGAATTTTCAGATGTATTCCCTGACGAACTACCTGGGTTACCTCCGTAGAGAGAAGTGGAGTTCACTATCGAATTAGAGCCTGGAGCCGCTCCTATTTCCAGAGCACCATACCGTATGGCGCCAACCGAGATGTATGAACTAAAGAAGCAACTGGAGGAATTATTACAGAAGGGTTACATTCAACCTAGCGTTTCTCCTTGGGGAGCGCCCGTTCTCTTCGTCCGGAAGAAAGATGGATCCCTCCGATTATGTATTGATTACAGGGAGCTAAACAAAGTGACGATCAAGAACAAGTATCTTATACCTCGGATCGACGACTTGTTTGATCAACTGCAAGGGGAAAGGGTATTCTCGAAGATTGACTTGCGATCAGGATACCATCAGTTGAGAATTAAGGAATTGGATATACCGAAATCTGCTTTCAAATCCCGGTACGGACACTATGAATTTGTGGTAATGCCATTCGGACTTACCAATACTCCTGCGGTATTTATGCAATTGATGAATAGGGTATTCTTAGAATACCTAGATAAGTTTGTGGTCATTTTCATTGATGACATCTTGATCTATTCGAAAGACACAGAGGAGCATGCTGAGCATTTGCGTGTTATTTTGAGCACCTTGTGGAATGAACAACTTTATGCGAAACTTTCCAAATGCGAGTTCTGGCTTAGGGAAGTAACCTTCCTTGGTCATGTGATATCAGCTGACGGAGTTCAGGTGGACCCGAAGAAAGTTAGCAATATTGGAATGGGAAGCTCCTAATAACGTGAAGGAAGTCCAAAGCTTCTTAGGACTTGCTGGATATTATCGCTGTTTTGTAGAGGGATTTTCCAAAATTACTCGTCTGCTCACTCAGCTGTTACAGAAAACTCAAAAGTTCACGTGGAATGAGAAATGCCAGGCTAGTTTTGATGTACTTAAGAGGAGTCTGACGACAGCACCTATATTAGCGTTACCAGATGGAACTGATGGATTCATGGTATACAGCGATGCTTCAAATCAGGGTCTAGGGTGTGTGTTGATGCAAAAGGATAAGGTGATTGCCTATGCCTCTCGACAATTGAAACCGTACGAAGTTAATTACCCGACTCATGATCTGGAGTTAGCAGCTGTGGTCTTTGCCTTGAAAATTTGGCGACATTATTTATACGGAACTCATTGTCAGATCTTTACAGATCATAAGAGCCTCAAGTATATTTTCAGTCAGAAGGAATTAAACATGAGGCAGAGAAGGTGGCTGGAATTGATCAAGGATTACGACCTGGAAATCCTCTATCATCCGGGTAAAGCAAACGTAGTAGCTGATGCACTGAGCCGTAAACCTGTTTCTCTTCGAGTGTTGGAAGAACTTACGTCCCAAACCAGCATTCAACGAGAACTGATCCGCGAAGGGATTGAAGTATGGTCACCAGGAATCCAAGGGCAACTATACGTGATGGAACTAACTTCGTCTCTAGTCGAGGAAATCAAATCTAATCAGTTGAACGATTCACTGATTCTTCGGTTATGTGACGAAGTAAAGAAAGGAAAGGCCCCAGGATTCTTGATACAAGATGATGGAGTTCTGATATTTCACAGTCGACTTTGCGTTCCTGATGATGATGTTTTGAGACAGACAATTCTGAAGGAAGCTCACAGCGCGCCCCATTCTATTCACCCGGACAGCAGTAAGATGTATAAGTATCTAAAACAAAACTTCTGGTGGGGAAATATGAAGAAGGACGTAGCAGAATACGTTTCGAAGTGTTTGACTTGTCAGCAGGTTAAGATTGAACATCAGCGACCTGCCGGAATGTTGAAGCCACTTCCGATCCTAGAATGGAAGTGGGAGGATATATCGATGGATTTCATCACCAATATGCTAAGGACCAAGACAGGAATGAACATGATTTGGGTTGTAGTTGATCGACTAACCAAGTCGGCTCATTTCCTAGGAATTAAAGACACGTGGGGACCCGAGAAATTGGCACGAGTATTTCTTGCAGAGATAGTCAGATTGCATGGGACGCCGAAGACCATTATTTCAGATCGAGATGGTCGCTTCGTGTCGCACTTCTAGAAGGAAGTTCACAGGGCTTTGGGGACCGAGCTGAACTTTAGCACGGCTTATCATCCTCAAACGGATGGTCAGTCCGAAAGGACTATACAAACAGTATAAGACATGCTTAGAGCTTGTGCCTTGGATTGGTCAACTGATTGGGAAGTTCATTTGCCCTTGATTGAATTCACCTACAACAATAGTTGGCATGCTTCTGTTAAGATGGCACCATTTGAAGCTTTGTACGGGAGAAGATGCCGATCACCCCTGTGCTGGGATGATTCTTCGGACTTGATCTGGACGGAACCGGAATTAATAGTTCAGACTCAAGAGAAGATAGCTTTGATTCGGGAAAGACTATTGACTGCCCATAGTCGACAGAAGTCTTATGCAGATGTGCGTCGTCGCCCGCTAGAGTTCGACATTGGGGACCACGTACTATTGAAGGTGTCTCCTACATGAGGAATTTTCCGTTTTGGGAAAAAAGGTAAGCTAAGTCCGAGATATATCGGACCATTTGAGATCCTCGAAAGAGTTGGGGATTTGGCATATAGGGTGGCCTTACCGCCATCGCTGAGTCACGTTCACAATGTGTCTCACGTATCCCAATTGCGGAAGTATGTACCTGATCCCAGTCATATTATTGATTTCGATGAGATCGAGATATCTAATGATGACACCTTCGAAGAGAGACCAATCAAGATACTTGAGAGTCGGATCAAACAACTGAGGAATAAACCAATACCCTTGGTTAAAGTACAATGGTCACGACACAGAGTTGAAGAGGCCACTTGGGAAACGAAGGACAATATGAAGACTAGGTATCCAGAGTTGTTTTCATCTTAAGCTTCGGGGCGAAACTTCTTTTTAGGGAGAGATGATGTAATGCCCGAGATTTTTGATATGTATTTGAACCTTGTGATATTGTATTTGTTGCATTTTGATCTGAGTATTATTCTCCGTATTTCATGATCCGATGTTGTTGAGCGTATGATTTCATGAATGTGTTCAAAATTGTGATTTTTGCACTTGTAGCGCACGCTATCGACTAGGCGTAGCGTACGCTAATATGAGTTTCGTAACGCACGCTATGTATGAACCTTAGCGCGCGCTATACCTAGTCAACTTGATTAAGACAGGGTGGTAGGTGAGATCAGCCGCGGATCTTGGTCGGGACATGTCGGGATGAACCTGGACGGCTTTTGGAAAAAGCCGAGTCGACGCTGTTAGCGCACGCTACTGGTATGAGGATAGCGCACGCTAAATGTTGAGTACAGTGAGGTCAGTAAGCTTCGTATGGCCGTTAGCGCACGCTATATAAGTGGTAACGTATGCTAATTACTGAACTTAGCGCACGTAAGGGAGATGTTAGCACATGCTAAGTCGAGATAAGGCAGAAACAGTAGACTGCAGGCCCGTTAGCGCACGCTATGGATATGGACTAGCGCGCGCTAATAACCATTTTCTATATATAGGACTGCACCCTTTTTCATTTTTTTTCTTCAGATTTCATCACTTCCCAAACTCGATTTCTCAACTTAGAGAGTTACTTCCTCCATCCTAAACCTCTCATATCATCATCCTAGCTCGAGTTTGAAGATTGTAGATCATTGGAGATTGGTGTTCAAGCTCTCGGTGTTGGATTTCTTCAAGTTCCTCCTTGTTCTTCACTACTTTGAGGTAGGTGATTCTTCACCAACTAGAGTAGTATTCTTAAGGATGTTTGGAACATGTTTTGAGATTATCTAGTCAGTTAAATTCATACGTAGTCGAACATCATGTTGTTAGAAGGATATTTTCGATGTTTCGGTACTTCTTCATCGTATAAACCATTGAACCTTTTAGTGTTTGAACTCCTAGCACATTCATGAAGCTACAAAACCGATTATGGCCAATTTATGGAGATTATCAAGTTCTTATGTATTTCATAATGGAATTACACGTATTAGGGCATTGAATGGATTGAACTTAGGATATTTTCTTGAAGATGAAGATGATGTATCAAGTGAATTTAGTAATCAAATTCTTGTGGTGTTCTACGGAGTAATTTCGATATATTTTTGGTTCGGATAAGTGAAGAACATGATTAGAATCATTGTAAGAAGAACTATCCGGTGATGTATTGAAGAATCCGACTGTAGGATACATTGATCTTAGGTAGGATACTACGTGTTTTGTCGGGTTAGTATCCTAATGTTGATTCAAATCTAAATTGATATAGGGCAGCGTAGTAAGCTCATATGTTTGAATATATCAAAGCTCTTTTTGATGTTCTTGATGATTAAACCGATTATCCGGAACCGTTAGTTATACCGGTATTATTATTCGTTGAAGGTTCGGGTTTTGGTAGATTGATCGAGTGAGAGTTCTTCGGGCTGGTTGAAGATTTCTTCTTCGTAGTAACAACCCTTACCGCCATTCTAAGGCAAGTATCGTAATTTTGTTAATATTGGTATTTTGAGCATGCATATGGTTTATTCATGTTGTTGAACATGGGATTTATTTCGTTGAATTGTCATGATATTCGTTATCAAGTGTTTGTATGTTCATGTTGATGGACATAACGATTTTGCTTACATGTATGCATGAGTTGTGTATGTTGTACGATCTATGCTGAGGGCACTGGATCGGATGTCCACCTCGTGTTGGTCCGACGGGATCATCTTGGGATCTATGCTGAGGGCGCTGGATCATTGGAATACCCATACTGTGTTAATGGAATCTTGTGGATTCGCATTGTTGGATTCTGGTAGCGGAAGTCCGTGTTGTGTATTTTGTTATGCATTGTTGTTGCATATTCGATCTGTTTAATATGATACTTGTACTAGCATCGTTTTGCTAACCCCTTCGGGGGTGGACATTTGTTTTGATGTTCAGGTAGCCGAGGAGCAGGAAAGCAGCCACAGTACCGATATGACGACGAAGGGGCTCAGTGATGTTTATTGTTATTGTGATTTGTCTTCTTGGTTTATTTTCAGTATTCGAGTACGCGCGTCTTATTAAAATTTCGAGATGGTTGTAATAATGACTCATTTGATCTGTTTGAAACTGGTTTTGTATTTGGAACTTTCATAGTACTGTTGTATTATATTTACATTTCTTTTAATTAGCCTTGTAAATCCTTACTTAAAGGGTTTACGGCGCTGTAATTATTCCGAATATCTCGGGGTGTTACAGGAAGAAGCAATCACGAAGCTAGCCGAACAACAACTGAAGTATCAACAACGCAATGATGCTTCAATTAAAAATTCAGAGACATAAGTTGGCCAAATGGCCAAAACACTTTCAGAAAGATCCCACGGCATGTTACCTAGCAATACCGAGGTAAATCCAAGGGAGAATGTTCAGGCTATCACAACAAGAACTGGAGTGCAATTGCCCGAATTTTTTGTGGAAAATCATCTAGAAAAACAAAAAAAATAAACAAAGTCGAGAAATAGAAAAAGAATCTAAATTAGGACCTTCATCTCAAAAAGGTCCAGTTGCTGCCAAATCTTATATTCCACCGATCCCGTTTCCTCAACGATTGAAGAATCACAAGCTCGATGCGCAATTCGGTAAATTTTTGGAAATTTTCAAAAAGCTACACATCAACATACCTTTTGCCGATGCTCTAGGATTAATGGGACGCGCTGCTGCTTTTGCCTATATGGAAGGAGTAAAAGTGTTGGGAATAATTCCAAAACCTCTGGCTGAAAGTAAAATCGCCGAAGCAACTAAATATGCAAGATCGCATAACTCACATGATGAATAATTATGACGCCTTTATCACCCTTCCCGGTGGTTTTGGCACTCTTGAGGAATTTTTTCATGTGGTTATCAGAGTCCAGCTAAATGTTCATAAAAAACCAATAGGTCTGCTTAATGTCAATGGTTTCTTTGATGGTTTACTATCTTTCATCGACTACTCTGCTTGAAAAGGTTTTATTTTCGAGCGTGCTAAACGAATCATAGTCGTTGCAACAACACGAGAAGAACTAATCAAAAAACTCATTGAATTTATTCCTCAACCAGATCCAGCTCTAGCTAATATTGTCGGGATGGAATATTTTACCGTGAGAAAATGAAAAGTGGATTCATTTCTCTCCCTTTGATAACCCATATCGGACCTCTTGTTATTTTTACTTTCTGTTGTGTGTAAAAATCGTGCTAAATGATGGCAGCTTAAGGAGTTTCTTTTCGATCTCTTGACGCGCAGCTATTCGCGATTTACGTATTGTTATTTTTATTAATATAATTTTTATTATTTGTTTTAAATAAAAGCATTGATAGCAGCGTAAGGCGACTCTTCGGACTTTCCTGAAGCGCATCTTAAAAATTGTGTTATACATCCGGGTATATTTCATTTTATTTCTTGCTGTTGTTTGCCTCGTATATTTTTTTTGCAGATCCAAAAAGGCGTTAGCTAAAGCATGAACTTTCATAACAGGGATTATTCTGCTTTTCTCCCTTGCTTTTTATTATATTGTTTTAAACTGAGGACAGTTTCTTTTTCAAGTTTGGGGGTGTGGTGTGTTTTGATTATTTTGGTGTGTTTGGTATTTTGGTGTGTTTAGCTTTGATTATTGTGGTTTTTTTTATTTGGCTTTGATTGTTTTTTAGTGTATTGATATATATATATATATATTGTGTTTATTTTGATTTGTGAGATTTCTAGATCTGGTCATAACACCAATAAGTTAGCTATATAGAAGCTTCTAAAATCATTTTAACCGGTTAAAAAGTGTATATTCCAAAAATTTTGAGCCTTAATCTCTCTTTCCAAGCCTTGTAATTATCATTTAAAATCGAGTCATTCATTACCTTGAGAAAAGTAGAATCAGTCGGTTGATGAAAAATAGAACTGAAATTTACTTATTTTGAGGAGATTTTGATTTTTCATGCTTAGCTAATAAACGATTTTTCTGCAAAAAATCTATTCCCTAAAAAAAAATTATTGGTGAAAAGAGATACACGTTAGCAAATAACGGTGTGAAAGCTATTACCTAAAAAAAGATGGAAAATGTGTTGGTGAAAAGAGCTACACGTTAGCAAATAACGGTGTGAAAGCTATCAGCTAAAAAAAAGATGGAAAATGTGTTGGCGAAAAGAGCTACACATTAGCAAATAACGGTGTGAAATATATCACCTAAAAAAAGATGGAAAATGTGTTGGTGAAAAGAGCTACACGTTAGCAAATAACGGTGTGAAAGCTATCACCTACTAGTTCGAGTTATTAAGTCTATAAAAGGGATGTAGATTATGAGCAGATTTGAATTAATTGGTAGCTGAATTTCAATACACTCAATTTCGTGAACAATCACAATATTTGATGACGCTGATGAAATTCTTTTTCATATTGAGTCGAAAAATAAACGAGTGATCGAGAGCAACCATTAAAGGGAGTCGTGTGTGTCACGAGTGGAAAAGAAATAATCAACCTTTTGGGGGAAACCTTGCATTTTGGAATTACTAAAATAAAACCGTGTTTTAACTGCAAAATCATTAGTAGATTTATTTTGGATCTTAATTCATTTCTATCAACTGAAGCTGGTTATTGTGTAAATGGCATTTTGATCTATTTTTCTTTATATATATAAGTATTTTTCTTAATTTGTGTGAGTTTTATTAATTTATGTGCTATTTTTATTTTTACATTGAGTGTGAATAATAAAAAGTCTTGCTCGGGACTAGCAAGAATTCAAGTGGGGTGTGATAAGTGTCAGTTTTATACACTTATCCGTGATTAGTATTGATATATTTCACCCATAATTATGAGCTAGTCTACTCGTTTTTGCTTTAAATTAATTAGTTTTTAATAATTTTATTTTTATAGGATGAAGATGTAAGGTTAGCCTTAATCGGATTGAATTACTGATTAACTCAAGAAATAACATGTTTATAAAATATTCTCTTTATTGAGGTTTTATGTATTCATGTTGTAGAGCTTTACGAGACAAGTTCGACGGTCTGTCCGGATTCAAAATCAGAGTTGCATATCAAAAGTTATCATCCGGAGAAGATTTGGGGCAAAAACGCAAGAGTCTAAGAAATTACGGGCTGAAAATAAAGTCTGAAACTCCATACGGGCGTACAAATAAAGTTACGGCCGTAACTCACACAACAACTAATGCAAAAAGTCGTAGCCATGTTACGGCCGTAACATCCAAAGCTTACGGCCGTAACTCCTCAATATTACGGCCGTAACTCTTGACATATGTATGATCATTTTTAAATCTTTTATACTTTTGGTCTATTATTGAGAGGATAGCTGGTCTTGATCCGATCTAATGTAATAATATTTGAGTTTTGGAGCTATTAGATGACTTTAGGTGTATAAATAAACCTCTTAGATCCATCATTTATCATCCTTCATCTTATATTTTTCTCACTTTATAATACTTTTTCTTTGTGTAAAGAACACACTTGTGTTCTTGAGTGGTTTATGTAAGAGTGATTTAGTTTATGTTTTTGAGGGAGTTTATTGCTTCTTTCTCATTTATCTACTAAGGGAGTTAGGATCAATTCTTTCCATTTTTCAACTAATCATGATTACTCAAGCTTGTAATATGTTGAATAAAGCCTTCATGGGCTAAGTTACCTTAAGTTGGGACTATAAACAAGGTTTGTCAAGTTATTTAAGTTTGCAAAAAGATCTATTATGGATTACTTATTATTGTGTGTGATTTTCATTGTTTTACAAATCTTTATTTATGTGGCCAATAAATGATGATATTTATGGTCTTCATATATTTCGAAAGAAAATATGTTGATTAGATCAAATGATCTTCACTCTAAATTGTTCTATGGGATAGAAATATACCTCTAGGCCTTAGATGGTTCTTTGAGTTATTTTCATAAAACTCGGTTCAATATATAAGGGGCGTTTTGACATTCGAAAGAGGAACCGTCTTTTTAAGAAAAATCGAATCTACACAACATAATAAGTAAATACATCTTATAATCTCCTATACATATTCTATAACTAATGATGAACTAAGTTTGTAGTCCCAACTATTTCATTTCACATTTTATAATTCTATTATCAACTGAACTCTTTTACTTCTTTAAATTTTAGAACTATTATTGCATTTCATTGCAATTTCAAAATCAAACTTTTAAATTGTGTGTTTCGCTCATCTATATCTCTGTAACAAATAGATAAATAGTGTATATTTCAATATATAACCTAACTTCCTCGTGGGATCGATAAATCGGACTCAAAAAGTCCACTTAGTACTTCATATGATATCATGCACTTGCGATAGTTACACAAAAGACGTGTCAAGTTTTGGCGCTGTTGCCGGGGAAGTAAAAGTGTTATTTTGAAATATTACATTATTAACTATTGTTATAAATACAACTTTTTCTTTGTTGTAGATTCTCTTGTCTATGCGAAGCCACATTCAGAAGAAGGCGAAGAGAACAAAAAAAAACAAGCATTATTTCTTCACCATCACGAACCAAACCCGCGTCTCCTCCAAGGAAATGATAACGAAAGAATTCCTCCGGTAGGGGGAATACCCAATGCTCAAAAAATCAACATCAACAACATCCTATTGTGCCGGAAATAGATGAAGACAACATGCTCTTTCGGGAATTCATGAACCCCCCATCTTTGAGCGTGCAAGCAAGTGTGATCTATCCACCATTTGGAGTGGACAATTTTCAAATTCACCCAGATGTCATCAATCTCTTCTCCAACAACTGTAATACCCGAGATTTCTGTTATGTAATTTGAACTTGTGATATTGTAATGATTGTACTTTTGTCTGAGTACTATTCTCCGTATTTCATAATCCGATGTTGTCGAGCGTATAATTTCGTGTTTGTGAGTTAAAGATTGTAATTCTGCGCATGTAGCGCACGCTATCGGCTATGTTTAGCGTGCGCTAACGTGGATTCATAGCGCACGCTACTGAGGGTCATTAGCGCACGCTATGCGTGGTCAATTTGATTGAGACGTGCGGTAGGTGAGATCTGGCCGGGGGACCCCTGTCGGATCGTGTCGGGATGTACCTGGACGGCTTTCGGGATAAGCCGAGTCAACGCCTTAGCGCACGCTACAGGTATATGCGTAGCGCACGTTAAGTGCTGAGTACAGTTAAGTCAGTGAGCCGTTAGCGCACGCTACGGGCAGGGTCTAGCGCGCGCTAATAGCCATTTCTTATAAATAGGACAGCATCCTATTCGTGATTTCTGTTCTTTCTTCTCCCTTTACCCAAATTCTTACACTTAGAACATAACTTCCTTCATCCTAAACACTTCATATCAACATCCTAGTTCGTGATTGAAGATCGTATATCATTGGAGATTGGTGTTCAAGCTTTCGGTGTTGGATTGCTTCAAATTCCTCCGTGTTCTTCACTACCTTGAGGTAGGTGATTCTTCACCAATACTAGTAGTATTCTAAAGGATGTTGATCATGTTCATCTAGTCAGTTAGATTCGTTATTAGTCGTACATCTTGTGTTAGAAGGATATTTTCGACGTTTCGACACTTATTCATCGTATGATCCATTGAACCTTTTAGTATGTGTATTCCTGAGCATGTTATGTATCTTTAAAACCAATCGACCAGTATATGAAGATTACCTAGTTCGTATGTTTTACGTAAGGAATCTTATGTTTTGGGACTTGGGATAATCGGAACTTGGTATATTTCTTGAAGATCGAAGATAAGATATGATGTTGAGATGATTATCCGTATATTTGTACCTCATGATCATGGAACTTCCACAAACCTTATTAGCATGACATGCTTGAGGATGACTTGTTGTATCAACATAGAATTCATGAATTCACCACCTTTCAACCCAGTTTTTCCGTTAGCAGTATTCTGCCATGCAAGATTAGCGCACGCTAACATATGTGAGTTAACGTGCGCTATCGGGGTTCAGTTAACGCACAATATGTACGTAGCGTGCGTTATGTATCAGCCGGTTCAAACTGCTGCCGTGGCTAGCGCCGCCCTTACACGATAGCGTACGCTAACAGGCCGGCTTAGCGCACGTTACGTAGAGTACGTAGCGCACGCTAAGCAGTCCAGGCGGATTGTTTATTTTGAGCTTTTCGGCCGTAGACCGAATTGTTAGGCCATCGTTCGACTTGAGATGATTTGTATATCATTACTTTTGTTAAGGTTCGGACTTGTTACGTTGATCGAAGGAGGCGGCCTTCGAGTGTGTCGAGATCATTGAAGTGTTTCGTCCTTGCCATTTTCGAGGCAAGTATCATATGTCGAGTTCAATTTATATTGAAACCTTGATCATGCTTGTGGTTTTGTTCATATTGTTGAATATGAGATGTATTTCTGAAAATTCTCGTGATATTCGTTGTTATTTGTTCGTATTGATGAACATATTGAAATGCATATGTGTATGCATAGTTGACTGATTTATGGTATAAATGATCCGAGGGGATCATGAGGATCTATGCTGAGGGCGCTGGATCGAATGTCCACCATGCGTTGGTCCGACGGGATCATCATGAGGATCTATGCTGAGGGCGCTGGATCGTTGGACGGGTTTTCCACCATGCGTTGGTCCGACGGGATCATCATGGGGATCTATACCAAGGGCGCTGGATCATTTGGATTACCTGTATTGTGTTGATGGAATCGTGAGGATTCGCATCGTTGGATTCCGTGGCGGAAGTCCGTTTTGCATGTTTTATGATGCATTGATGATTTATTGTATGATGATACTTGTACTAGCATTGTTTTGGTAACCCCTTCGGGTGGACATTGTTTTGATGTTCGTAGCCGAGGAGCGGGGAGGCAACCACAGATCCGACAGGACGATGAAATGGCTCGGTGATGTGGTTGATGTTATTGTTATTGTGATTTGTCTTCTTGGTTCGTTTAGTACTCGAGTACGTCCGTATTTAATAAGGTCATTTCGATATGGTTGTATAAGTTAACTCATTTGATCGGTTGAATCAAATCGTATTTGAACTTCGCTTGTTCGATTGGATTATTTTTACACTTCTTTTAAATTTAGCCTTGTAAATCCTTATCTAAAGGGTTTACGGCGCTGTAATTATTCCGAATATCTCGGGGTGTTACAGAATATGGTATCGGAGCTAAGATTCATGGATATCTTGGCAGTCGGGTTAGTTGGGTCTGTTTACGTTATTTGATTATTGGTCGTTCGTAACATCACTGTTGAGCCAGCATCGTCGTGTGGACCGTGGTTGTAAGTTTCCTAATCTCGAATACTACCGTTTTTATTTAATTCATGTCTTGTAAACATTGATGGATGTACTTTGAGAAAGTTTGTCCTGGATATTGAGAATTTATGTTTACAGTATGTTGAGAGGAGGTCGTGGACGCGGACGCGGTCGTGGACGCGGACGTGGAAATACGAGGCAAGAAGAGTCGGTATCTACCCCAGAGATAACCGCTAGTCGAACGGATTCCCATTCCGGGGGACAGCAGGGATCGGCAAATAATAATGCAGATCCTAACGTGCCGGGAGTGCTTCAGCAGGTGGTTGCCCAGATAAACCAGTTTGCTCAAGTTGTAGATCGCATGCAGACGGCGATGGGACATCAGCATAACGTGGAAAATCGAGGAGATAGATGGCTTAACGAAGTGATTAAATTGCACCCTCCGAAATTTGACGGCTCTGCCGAGACGCTTTCTTGGGATCACTGGCTGAAAGAATTAGAGAAGATTTTTGCGGGGATTAACTGTCCCAACGATAGGAAGGTCCGGTCGCCCAGTATCTTTTGACCGGGGAGGCTTTCGACTGGTGGGAGGCCATTCGACCGGAGGAGCACAATGTTGACTGGACGGAATTCAAATTGATGATGGAGGCGCAGTATTGTCCTCGCCCAGTTAGAGAAGCCCGAGTTCGGGAGTTTTTCTCACCACAAATTTCGGAAGTATATGTGACGGACGTGATTAAGACTTTTAATCACCAGCTGACTTATGTGCGCCACTTGGTCAGGACCGAGGCGGAGAAGATTTTTTATTTTGACATGCGAATGAAGCCAGAAATTCAGCAGTATATGTCCGGATTTGAATGTACCACCTTGCGACAGTATCAGGACAAGGCGTTGGCCTATGATATGAAGGAGGCAGCGGTAGAGAAAGCGACGGAAGCAAAGAAACAGAAGGTGCCTGGCAACTTCACGGAGGATAAGAGTAGCGGACCTCGCAGGGGTCAGTCCTCTTTTCATTCATCCAGGAGACCTCCACATCCTTCTCGAGGTGGAAAGAAGTTCAAGACCAATCAAGCTGCATATTGTGGAAGAAGTGTTACAACTGTGGCAAAGCGGGACATGTTCGACGTGATTGTTTTGCGCCTGCTGTGACCTGTTTCGAGTGTGGGCAGGAAGGACATCGCGCAACATTTTGTGGGAATGCGACCCGATCTTTTGGTACTCGCACTCCAGCTCCAGTTTCGAAGGAGACAAGTGTGAACCAGACGCAGCAGAGTGGATTTCAGCAGCAGAACGTTGGAAAGAGAGAGACATCCAGTGCTGGGTCCGTTCCTCCGCGCTGCATTTAAATGAGGAAATCGATGATCGAACACACCGTTGCATCGTACGATTCTGATCCTTTTGCAACCAGCTAGTGTCTTGTTCGATTCGGAGCTTCGCATTCTTTTATATCTTTGAACTGTGTTAATCGTTTGAAAATCTCGTGCTTGTATAATTGTGAACCTTATGTTGTGGGATTACCGAGCGGAGAGAAAATTGTGGGAACCCTAGAAGCTAGGGATTTCCCAGTATCTATAGAAGGAAGAGAGTGGCCATCGAATCTCATTGTAATTGACATCTACGGTGACGATTTAATTCTCGGAGATGATTGGCTCAACCGTTATGGAGTCGTTCTCAATTACCGAGAGAGAGTCATTTCCATCATTGCCGATGACGGATCCGAGCACTTATTCCGAGGATGGAGACCGAAGCTCGGGAAAATTGATCAAGGCAATGAAAGCCGTGAAATTATCAAGCAGGATGTCACGGACTTTGGTGCTATGCCATGAGGAAAGAGGAAGGAGTAGAGCTCTCGTCTATTTCAGTTGTGAATGAGTTCTCGATGTATTTCCTGACGAACTACAGGTTACCTCCGCAGAGGGGAGTGGAATTCACTATCGAATTAGAGCCCGGAGCAGCTCCTATTTCCACAGCACCATACCGCATGGCGCCAACCGAGATGTATGAACTCAAGAAGCAAATCGGAGGAATTGTTACGGAAGGGCTATATCCAACCTAGTGTTTCTCCTTGGGGAGCGCCTGCTCTCTTTGTCCTAAGAAAGACGGATCCCTCCGACCGTGTATCGACATTACGGAGCTCAACAAGATGACGATCAAGAATAAGTATCCTATACCTCGGATCGACGACTTGTTTGATCAATCGCAAGGGGCAAGAGTATTCTCGAAGATTGACTTGCGATCGGGATACCACCATTGAGAATTAAGGAGTCGGATATACCGAACCGCTGGATCCCTGACGGCATTATGAATTTGTAGTAATGCCGTTTGGACTTACCAATGCTCCTGCGGTATTCATGCAACTGATGAATCGGGTATTCTTGGAATACTTGGATAAATTTGTGGTCGTCTTCATTGATGACATCTTGATATATTCGAAGGACGCAGGGGAGCATGCCGAGCATTTGCGTGTGGTTTTGAGCACCTTGAGGAAGGAACAGCTGTATGCAAAATTTTCAAAATGCGAGTTCTGGCTTAAGGAAGTAACCTTCCTTGGGCACGTGATATCATCCGACGGAGTTCAGGTGGACCCGAAGAAAGTCGAAGCAATCTTGGATTGGGAAGCTCCTAAAAACGTGAAAGAAGTCAGAAGCTTCTTAGGACTTGCTGGATATTATCGCCGCTTTGTAGAGGGATTTTCCAAAATTGCTCGTCCGCTCACTCAGCTGTTACAGAAAACTCAAAAGTTCACGTGGAATGAGAAGTGCCAGGCTGGTTTTGACGAACTTAAGAGGAGACTGACAACAACACCTATATTAGCGCTGCCAGAGGGAACTGATGGATTCATGGTATACAGCGACGCTTCAAATCAGGGTTTGGGTTGTGTGTTGATGCAGAAGGATAAAGTGATTGCTTATGCTTCTCGGCAATTGAAACCGTACGAGATTAATTACCCTACTCATGATCTGGAGCTAGCAGCTGTGGTCTTTGCCTTGAAAATTTGGCGACATTATTTGTACGGCACTCATTGTCAGATCTTTACAGATTATAAGAGCCTCAAGTACATCTTCAGTCAGAGAGAATTAAACATGAGGCAGAGAAGGTGGCTGGAATTGATCAAGGACTACGACTTGGAGATTCTCTATCATCCGGGGAAAGCAAACGTAGTAGCCGATGCTTTGAGCCGTAAACCTGTTTCTCTTCGAGTGTTGGAAGCACTTACGTTCCAAACCAATATTCAACGAGAACTGATCCGCGAAGGGATTGAAGTATGGGCACCAGGAATCCAAGGTCAACTTTATGTGATGGAACTGACTTCATCACTAGTCGAGGAGATCAAGTCTAAACAATTGAATGATTCTTTGATCCTTCGATTATGTGATGAAGTAAAGAAGGGAAAAGCCCCAGGATTCGTGATACAAGACGATGGAGTTCTGAGATTTCAGAGACGACTTTGCGTTCCCGAGGATGATGATTTGAGACGGACAATTTTAAAGGAAGCTCATAGCGCGCCCTATTCTATTCACCCAGGCAGCAGTAAGATGTATAAGGATTTAAAGCAAAACTTCTGGTGGGGGAATATGAAGAAGGACATAGCAGAGTACGTTTCGAATTGTTTGACTTGTCAGCAGGTTAAGATTGAACATCAGCGACCTGCCGGAATGTTAAAGCCGCTTCCGATCCCTAAATGGAAGTGGGAGGACATCTCGATGGATTTCATCACTAGTATGCCAAGGACTAGAACGGGAATGAACATGATTTGGGTTGTAGTTGATCGACTAACCAAGTCGGCTCATTTCCTGGGAATTAAAGATACATGGGGACCCGAGAGATTGGCACGAGTATTTATTGCGGAGATAGTCAGATTGCATGGGACGCCGAGGACCATTATTTCGGATCGAGATGGTCGCTTCGTGTCACACTTCGAAAGCAGCCTCACGTGGCCTGGGACTGAGCTCAACTTTAGCACACTTATCATCCCCAACGGACGGTCGATCCGAAAGGACTATTCAAACTGTAGAAGACATGCTTAGAGCCTGTGCTTTGGATTGGTCAACTGATTGGGAAGTTCATTTGCCATTAGTTGAATTCACCTACAATAATAGTTGGCATGCTTCAATTAAGATGGCACCATTTGAAGCTTTGTACGGGAGAAGGTGCCGATCACCCCTATGTTGGGATGATTCTTCGGATTTGATCGGGACAGAACCGGAATTGATTATTCAGACTCAAGAGAAGATAACCTTGATTCGAAAGAGACTGTTGATCGCCTGCAGTCGATCTAAGTCTTATGCAGATGTACGTCGTCGCCCTCTAGAGTTCGACGCTGGGGACCATGTACTATTGAAGGTGTCTCCTACACGAGGGATTTTCCGTTTTGGGAGGAGAGGCAAGCTTAGTCCGAGATATATCGGACCATTCGAGATCCTCGAGAGAGTTGGAGATTTAGCATACAGGTTGGCCTTACCGCCATCGCTGAGTCACGTTCACAATGTGTTTCACGTATCCCAATTGCGGAAGTATGTACCGGACCCCAGTCACGTCATTGATTTCGACGAGATCGAGATAGATAATGATGGCACCTTCGAAGAAAGACCAATCAAGATACTTGAGAGCCGGATCAAACAATTGAGGAATAAACGAATACACTTGGTTAAAGTACAATGGTCACGACATGGAGTCGAAGAGGCCACTTGGGAGACGGAGGACAGTATGAAGACTAGATATCCGGAGTTGTTTTCATCTTATGTTTCGGGACGAAACTTCTTTTTAGGGAGGAAGGATGTAATACCCGAGATTTCTGTTATGTAATTGGAACTTGTGATATTGTAATGATTGTACTTTTGTCTGAGTACTATTCTCCGTATTTCATAATCCGATGTTGTCGAGCGTATAATTTCGTGTTTGTGAGTTAAAGATTGTAATTCTGCGCATGTAGCGCACGCTATCGGCTATGTTTAGCGTGCGCTAACGTGGATTCATAGCGCACGCTACTGAGGGTCATTAGCGCACGCTATGCGTGGTCAATTTGATTGAGACGTGCGGTAGGTGAGATCTGGCCGGGGGACCCCTGTCGGATCGTGTCGGGATGCACCTGGACGGCTTTCGGGATAAGCCGAGTCAATGCCTTAGCGCATGCTACAGGTATATGCGTAGCGCACGCTAAGTGCTGAGTACAGTTAAGTCAGTGAGCCGTTAGCGCACGCTACGGGCAGGGTCTAGCGCGCGCTAATAGCCATTTCTTATAAATAGGACAGCATCCTATTCGTGATTTCAGTTCTTTCTTCTCCCTTTACCCGAATTCTTACACTTAGAACATAACTTCCTTCATCCTAAACACTTCATATCAACATCCTAGTTCGTGATTGAAGATCGTATATCATTGGAGATTGGTGTTCAAGCTTTCGGTGTTGGATTGCTTCAAATTCCTCCGTGTTCTTCACTACCTTGAGGTAGGTGATTCTTCACCAATACTAGTAGTATTCTAAAGGATGTTGATCATGTTCATCTAGTCAGTTAGATTCGTTATTAGTCGTACATCTTGTGTTAGAAGGATATTTTCGACGTTTCGACACTTATTCGTCGTATGATCCATTGAACCTTTTAGTATGTGGATTCCTGAGCATGTTATGTATCTTCAAAACCAATCGACCAGTATATGAAGATTACCTAGTTCGTATGTTTTACGTAAGGAATCTTATGTTTTGGGACTTGGGATAATCGGAACTTGGTATATTTCTTGAAGATCGAAGATAAGATATGATGTTGAGATGATTATCCGTATATTTGTACCTCATGATCATGGAACTTCCACAAACCTTATTAGCATGACATGCTTGAGGATGACTTGTTGTATCAACATAGAATTCATGAATTCACCACCTTTCAACCCAGTTTTTCCGTTAGCAGTATTCTGCCATGCAAGATTAGCGCACGCTAACATATGTGAGTTAACGTGCGCTATCGGGGTTCAGTTAACGCACAATACGTACGTAGCGTGCGTTATGTATCAGCCGGTTCAAACTGTCAGTTCGTGGCTAGCGCACGCTAGTCTTACACGATAGCGTACGCTAACAGGCCGACTTAGCGCACGTTACGTAGAGTACGTAGCGCACGCTAAGCATCCCGCATGATTGTTTATTTTGAGCTTTTCGGCCGTAGACCGAATTGTTAGGCCATCGTTCGACTTGAGATGATTTGTATATCATTCCTTTTGTTAAGGTTCGGGCTTGTTATGTTGATCGAAGGAGGCGGCCTTCGAGTGTGTCGAGATCATTGAAGTGTTTCGTCCTTGCCATTTTCGAGGCAAGTATCATATGTCGAGTTCAATTTATATTGAAACCTTGATCATGCTTGTGGTTTTGTTCATATTGTTGAATATGAGATGTATTTCTGAAAATTCTCGTGATATTCGTTGTTATTTGTTCGTATTGATGAACATATTGAAATGCATATGTGTATGCATAGTTGACTGATTTATGGTATAAATGATCCGAGGGGATCATGAGGATCTATGTTGAGGGCGCTGGATCGAATGTCCACCATGCGTTGGTCCGACGGGATCATCATGGGGATCTATGCTGAGGGCGCTGGATCGTTGGATGGGTTTTCCACCATGCGTTGGTCCGACGGGATCATCATGGGGATCTATACCAAGGGCGCTGGATCGCTGGATTACCCTGTATTGTGTTGATAGAATCGTGAGGATTCGCATCGTTGGATTCCGGTGGCGGAAGTCCGTTTTGCATGTTTTATGATGCATTGATGATATATTGTATGATGATACTTGTACTACCATTGTTTTGCTAACCCCTTCGGGGGTGGACATTGTTTTGATGTTCAGGTAGCCGAGGAGCGGGGAGGCAACCACAGTACCGACAGGACGATGAAATGGCTCAGTGATGTGGTTGATGTTATTGTTATTGTGATTTGTCTTCTTGGTTCGTTTAGTACTCGAGTACGTCTGTATTTAATAAGGTCATTTCGATATGGTTGTATAAGTTAACTCATTTGATCGGTTGAATCAAATCTGTATTTGAACTTCAGTTGTTCGATTGGATTATTTTTACACTTCTTTTAAATTTAGCCTTGTAAATCCTTATCTAAAGGGTTTACGGCGCTGTAATTATTCCGAATATCTCGGGGTGTTACAACAACAACTCATTCTATGGAAGAACCGACGAGAATCCACATCTCCATATTAACCGTTTTGTGGATATTTGTGGAAATTTCAAATATGCACACGTAAACGACGAGTCGATCAAAATGAGACTTTTGTGCACACTTTGGAAGACAGAGCAATAGAGTGGCTAGATACTTTGCCACCACGAAGCATAACAAATTGGCCCGAATTTGTTCAGAAATTCACCACTAAATATTTTCCACCAATTAAAGTGGCGAAACTCAAATACGAAATCTCTACATTTCGTCAACAAGATTCAGAGTCATTTCATGAAGCATGGGAGAGATACAAAGATATGCTACGAAAATGTCCTAACCATGGTTTCAATTTGGGAGCACAAGTCAATTACTTCTATTCTGGACTCTTTCCTACATGCCGATCTAATGTCGATTCATCATCAAATGGCTCACTTGGCAACAAAACTATGAGAGAGGCTTATAATCTTTTTGAAGTTATAAGTGAAAAAAGTGCAAGATGGCCAAACAGAAATATCCAAAAGAAGCCAAATGGTGTTTTTGAAGTGGATTCTTATTCACTTATGTTGGCAAAAATTGAAGCTTTTTCAACTCCTCAATCTGTGAAGACGGTGTAAACTCCACAAGTTTAAGCTCTTCATTTGAAATTTGTGGAGCAACTCACAACAGTACTATGTGTCCCTTAGTGCAACAGGAGCAGTCATTCCCACCACTAGAACAAGTGGCCTATGCTCAGAATTTCCAAAGGCAAGCATACAATCCTTACGGGCCAACATACAATCCAGGGTACAAAAATTATCCAAAAAATTCTTATGCAAACAACAACAATGTGTTGAATCCAACGCATCAAGAAAAGAAGCTCGGGTGGGAAGAAGCAATCACGAAGCTAGCCGAACAACAACTGAAGTATCAACAATGCAATGATGCTTCAATTAAAAATTTGGAGACACAAGTTGTCCAAATGGCCAAAATACTTTCAGAAAGATCCAACGGCATGTTACCTAGCAATATCGAGGCAAAAATTGAAGCTTTATCAAAGAAAGTCAAAGACATGTCTTTTTCAACTCCTCAATTTGTGAAGACGGTGCAAACTCCACAAGTTTTAGCTCTTTCATGTGAAATTTGTGGAGCAACTCACAACATAACTATGTGTCCCTTAGTGCAACAGGAGCAATCATTCCTACCACCTAAACAAGTGGCCTATGCTCAGAATTTCCAAAGGCAAGCACAATCCTTACGGGACAACATACAATCCAGGGTACAAAAATCATCCAAATTTTTATTATGCAAACAACAACACTGTGTTGAATCCAACGCATCAAGAAAAGAAGCCCGTGTGGGAAGAAGCAATCACGAAGCTAGCCGAAAAACAACTGTAGTATCAACAATGCAATGAGGCTTTGTTGTGAGGAAATCCCTCACACTATGCCGCAAGTGCACGGTGTCAACAAGTAATAAAGTGATAAGTAAGATATCGTTCCCTCGAGGACTGATTTCACTAAGTACCAAAATATAGTCAACTCGTAATTTTATTTAAAGAACAATTATATAGAATTTAGTTCCAAACTAATTGCAGAAAAAAAAATAAAAATTAATAATATTAATAATAATAATAATAATAATAATAATAATAATAATAATAATAATAATAATAAGGGCGTAGGATTATGATTTTCACCTCAAACAATCAGGAATAATTTTTATATAATTCAATTAACTTTTATTCAATTGATTGTAAGCCAGGAATTCCTAAATTATTCTAAAGCCTTTCCCAAGGTCGATAGAAAATACTAAGAATTATTAAATCGATATATCCCTATTCGAATTAGATAATTAATAGCTAAAACAGTTCATGAATTCCCACAATAAACAGGCTTCACAATTCCCATGAGTATATCCCTATCTCACGAAAATCATGATTTCTCTCACAAGAACTATGCCTAAATTTCATGTCCCGAATCCATAAAGACATTCAAATCAATTCAACTATTGGCCAGACAATTGAAAGCATTAAAAACAATGAGAAAAATCCAACTCAATACGAATAATGCGTGACTTGAAATAAAAATAAATAAATCAAACCGTCATGTAATCGGCTACAATCACAATCCTACTCAAACGGATCTAGAAAATAAGATGCGGAAAAATTAAGAAAAAACCGTAAGGGATTCGTGGTCTTGTCTTCGCCCCACAAATCTCTTCGTTTCCGCTCCTCTGGTGTCTCCGCTCTATCTATCGATCGATTCCCCTCCTTTCTTCTAACCTTCAATGCTTATTTATAGCTTTCCTAAGCCTCCAAAACGCGTCTGGGGATTTGGGTCGAAAACTGCTCCAAAAACGGCAAAGAAACGCGGAAGGCTCATCAAAACCGCCCTGTGGGCCGCGGCTCACTTAAGTTGTGCCGCGGCTCAGGGTACAGTCTGCTTGGGGCTTCGCTGGGGACGTGCGTGTGCCGCGGCTCAGCATCCTTGTGCCGCGGCTCATGACCAAAAATTGCTGTTTTCGCCCGTTTTTCGTCGTTTAGGCTTCCAGACTCCAATTTCCTGCAAAACATATAAGAATAGTGCATTAAAAGCTAATTTATGCATTTTTAGGCTCAAAATGGATATAAACTAATGATAAATAAGCGCATAAAAATACGCCTAACAAATACCCCCAAACTTGAGCCTTTGCTTGTCCTCAAGCAAAAATTAATTTCCAAATAAAAAGTATCATGAATGATCGTGCAAATCCATAGTGCTCAACTTAATCAATACTACCCTGAAAATCTCAAAGAATAATATGAATGTCGTAATAGTGAGTCACATCCACGGACACTGATTCCATGAAGTAATCATTTTTAGTCCCAACCAACCGTTCATGAAGAAAATCAAGCTCAAAGATTAACAAGCGTGAATTTAACCGACCGTCAATATGAAGGGTTAGATTAAACAAGCCAATTCGCCCAGTCCCACAGTCTAGTGGCAAAAATTTAAGAGTTTCATAATCCAAATTACTCCTCGGACAGCATTCCCTTTTGTATGATCATAATAAAGATTCAAGTTAACCACTAGGTTCGGATCTTGGGATGTTTCATCGGGATAATCCTAGGGTGGATTTCCATTCTCATATATTGGGGAACCGTTTGACGTAAAAGACACTCATGGGGCACATGGATGCTTCTAGTTACTAAGTCCCCCTCTACAGCGGAGAAAAAAACTCGAATAGCAATTCCCGCATGTCAAGGTTGCCGTTTTACGCGAGAGTAAACAACGGGTCACGTGAATACCCCCGGTTACTAGGCTTCCCATCATCGGTAATGCGATATTTCTAAATCATTAGTCTATTCAGGGTTGTCGTTTTACGGGAGAGTAAACGACGGGTCGCGTGAATACCCCGGTTACTAGACTTCCCATCATAGAACATATATAAATTCTCGACTTTTTGGGAAAAACTGTCAGACTCTAAACTCAATGTAAGTGACAACAAGACTCATGTTACTGGACGACTAGCTACGCGAAAAGTTTAACCAAACGTATGGACGGTGATTTGAAAACACGTATGTCTCATTTCTTATCTGCTAAGATTTCTACAAAAACGAAAAAATTTCGGACCTAAATGAATACTCAATGAAAGCAGATGATATCGACGCAACTCGACCAAAAGTCAACCGTTTCTTCAAAGAGAAATCAGTATCGTAACATCAGTTTTACACAAAAAGAAGCACGAAAAATTCACGAATAATAAAGCAATGATGAAATCGCAATTTATAACCAAGAAAAATTAAGAAAATATCCCATGCTTCAATTTATTCCACTACACAAAAATCACCAATAATAAAACTCATGTGAAAATAAAAGAGATAAGGAAAAGTGAATCTTATTCCAAATGTCTTCTTCAACGCCAACACATGTCTGAGTGGAATCGTCTGTCAATCCATACTTCAAAAAAAATGCCCAACATTACCAGGGACCCCCAAACTTAGTCTCTAGTCATGAAATAACTGTAGACATTAAGTCAAGAAAGACTAGAATATGAACAATAATAACTCATTGGGGTTATATAAACAAAATATTAGAGAAAAAAGGGCCAACAAGAATACACGAATCTAGACGAAATAACAAAACAAAGGAAAAAATTATTAATGAAAAATCAAATAAAAACAACTAACTAGAAAGCAAGTAAAAACGATGGGTTGCCTACCATCAAGCGCTCTATTTTACGTCTTGAGCACGACGTGGCAAATAAAAAAAATTAACGTGGCTTCTTTCTAGGGAGATTGCCAAATACCCCCTTCTTGCAATCTATAAGCCTCTTATTCCACAAGGGAGACTTTGGTTCATGCCTGGTTGCCAAAGATAATGAGTAAAAATAATTATGCGGACAACCAAAAAATGATGAAAGAATATAATAATTATAAGGATGAAAAAATAAGCAGAGTTCGAATGGGTAGATAATAAAGACATATCATGAACAACCTCATTAGAACTCAAAGAATCAGCCTCAACAAAATCAAAAGTAATGGGGTCAATCTCTCCCAATATGGATTTAGGAAAAATTATGCGTGGCACCGTTAATAAAATTTTAGGCACAAAAGTGTTCACCTTATTATTCGAAGTTTGATGACAAATTAATGAAATTTCTTTGGAAACATCATCAATGGTAACTTCTTCTACAAGCTCATCACACTTTATGTAATTATCAGGTGCTGGGGGATCGACCCTAAAACTCAGCATGTCTTTCTTCTCAACCTCCCCCTCAACTTCACTACTAAATCGATGAGCTGGAAAATAACCATAGTGAATCTCAAGACCACGACTTGCACATTCTCGCTCAAGAGGGGTACTATCAGGATTTTTGAGAGTGTCTACACAATGTTCAAGCATGGTCTTTTGTTTTGGGGGGGAGGGGGGTTGACTGACCCTGTTAGGCAAATTATTAAGATCATCGAAATTTATGAAATGCCAAGGGTAACGATAATCAAAGGAGAACATAATGAAAAGAAACTAAAGAAAAAAACTTCAAATTAAAATTAGAGTCGCTTAATAATGATATTAGCGAAAAACCAAATCCCCGGCAACGGCGCCAAAAACTTGTTGTGAGGAAATCCCTCACACTATGCCGCAAGTGCACGGTATCAACAAGTAATAAAGTGATAAGTAAGATATCGTTCCCTCGAGGACTGATTTCACTAAGTACCAAAATATAGTCAACTCGTAATTTTATTTGAAGAACAATTATATAGAATTTATTTCTAAACTAATTGCAGAAAAATAAATAAAAATTAATAATAATAATAATAATAATAATAATAAGGGCGTAGGATTATGATTTTCACCTCAAACAATCAGGAATGATTTTTATGTAATTCAGTTCACTTTTATTCAATTGATTGTAAGCCAGGAATTCCTAAATTATTCTAAAGCCTTTCCCAAGGTCGATAGAAAATACTAAGAATTATTAACTCGATATATCCCTATTCGAATTAGATAATTAATAGCTAAAACAATTCATGAATTCCCACAATAAACAGGCTTCACAATTCCCATGAGTATATCCCTATCTCACGAAAATCATGATTTCTCTCACAAGAACTATGCCTAAATTTCATCTCCCGAATCCATAAAGACATTCAAATCAATTCAACTATTGGCCAGACAGTTGAAAGCATTAAAAATAATGAGAAAAATTCAACTCAATACAAATAATGCGTGACTTGAAATAAAAATAAATAAATCAAACCGTCATGTAATCGGCTACAATCACAATCCTACTCAAACAGATCTAGAAAATAAGATGCGGAAAAATTAAGAAAAAATCGTAAGAGATTCGTGGTCTTGTCGTCGCCCCACAAATCTCTTCATTTCCACTCCTCTGGTGTCTCCGCTCTATCTATCAATCGATTCCCCTCCTTTGTTCTGACCTTCAATGCTTATTTATAGCTTTCCTCAGCCTCCAAAACGCGTCTGGAGATTTGGGTCGAAAACTGCTCCAAAAACGGCAAAGAAACGCGGAAGGCTCAGCAAAACCGCCCTGTGGGCCGCGGCTCACTTAAGCTGTGCCGCGATTTAGGGTACAGTCCGCTTGGGGCTTTGCTGGGGACGTGCGTGTGCCGCGGCTCAGCATCCTTGTGCCGCGGCTCATGACCAAAAATTGCTGTTTTCGCCCGTTTTTCGTCGTTTAGGCTTCCGGACTCCAATTTCTTGCAAAACATATAAGAATAGTGCATTAAAAGCTCATTTATGCATTTTAGGCTCAAAATGGATATAAACTAATGATAAATAAGCGCATAAAAACTTGTTGTGAGGAATTCCCTCACACTATGCCGCAAGTGCACGGTGTCAACAAGTAATAAAGTGATAAGTAAGATATCGTTCCCTCGAGGACTGATTTCACTAAGTACCAAAATATAGTCAACTCGTAATTTTATTTGAAGAACAATTATATAGAATTTATTTCTAAACTAATTGCAGAAAAATAAATAAAAATTAATAATAGTAATAATAATAATAATAATAATAACAAGGGCGTAGGATTATGATTTTCACCTCAAACAATTAGGAATGATTTTTATGTAATTCAATTCACTTTTATTCAATTGATTGTAAGCCAGGAATTCCTAAATTATTCTAAAGCCTTTCCCAAGGTCGATAGAAATACTAAGAATTATTAACTCGATATATCCCTATTCGAATTAGATAATTAATAGCTAAAACAGTTCATGAATTCCCACAATAAACAGGCTTCACAATTCCCATGAGTATATCCCTATCTCACGAAAATCATGATTTCTCTCACAAGAACTATGCCTAAATTTCATCTCCCGAATCCATAAAGACATTCAAATCAATTCAACTATTGGTCAGACAATTGAAAGCATTAAAAACAATGAGAAAAATCCAACTCAATACGAATAATGCGTGACTTGAAATAAAAATAAATAAATCAAACTGTCATGTAATCGGCTACAATCACAATCCTACTCAAACAGATCTAGAAAATAAGATGCGGAAAAATTAAGAAAAAACCGTAAAGGATTCGTGGTCTTGTCGTCGCCCAACAAATCTCTTCGTTTCCGCTCCTCTGGTGTCTCCGCTCTATCTATCGATCGATTCCCCTCCTTTCTTCTGACCTTCAATGCTTATTTATAGCTTTCCTCAGCCTCCAAAACGCGTCCGGGGATTTGGGTCGAAAACTGCTCCAAAAATGGCAAAGAAACGTGGAAGGCTCAACAAAACCGCCCTGTGGGCCGCGGCTCACTTAAACTGTGCCGCGGCCCCTATCCTTCAGCGCCGGATGCCTGCGCGCATGTTTTCTTCCTGGCCCGCGGCTCAGCATCCTTGTGCCGCAGCTCAGGGTACAGTCCGCTTGAGGCTTCGCTGGGGACGTGTGTGTGCCGCGGCTCAGCATCCTTGTGCCGCGGCTCATGACCAAAAATTTCTGTTTTCACCCGTTTTTCGTCGTTTAGGCTTCCAGACTCCAATTTCCTGCAAAACATATAAGAATAGTGCATTAAAAGCTCATTTATGCATTTTTAGGCTCAAAATGGATATAAACTAATGATAAATAAGCGCATAAAAATACGCCTAACAAATACCCCCAAACTTGAGTCTTTGCTTGTCCTCAAGCAAAAATTAATTTCCTAACACTATGAGGAAATCCCTCACACTATGCCGCAAGTGCACGGTGTCAACAAGTAATAAAGTGATAAGTAAGATATCGTTCCCTCGAGGACTGATTTCACTAAGTACCAAAATATAGACAACTCGTAATTTTATTTGAAGAACAATTCTATAGAATTTATTTCTAAACTAATTGCAGAAAAATAAATAAAAAATAATAATAGTAATAATAATAATAATAATAAGGGCGTAGGATTATGATTTTCACCTCAAATAATCAGGAATGATTTTTATGTAATTCAATTCACTTTTATTCAATTGATTGTAAGCCAGGAATTCCTAAATTATTCTAAAGCCTTTCCCAAGGTCAATAGAAAATACTAAGAATTATTAACTCGATATATCCCTATTCGAATTAGATAATTAATAGCTAAAACAGTTCATGAATTCCCACAATAAACAGGCTTCACAATTCCCATAAGTATATCCCTATCTCACGAAAATCATGATTTCTCTCACAAGAACTATGCCTAAATTTCATCTCCCGAATCCATAAAGACATTCAAATCAATTCAACTATTGGCCAGACAATTGAAAGCATTAAAAACAATGAGAAAAATCCAACTCAATACGAATAATGCGTGACTTGAAATAAAAATAAATAAATCAAACCGTCATGTAATCGGCTACAATCACAATCCTACTCAAACAGATCTAGAAAATAAGATGCGGAAAAATTAAGAAAAAACCGTAAGGGATTCGTGGTCTTGTCGTCGCCCCACAAATCTCTTCGTTTCCGCTCCTCTAGTGTCTCCGCTCTATCTATCGATCGATTCCCCTCCTTTATTCTAACCTTCAATGCTTATTTATAGCTTTCCTCAGCCTCCAAACGCGTCCGGGGATTTGGGTCGAAAACTGCTCCAAAAACGGCAAAGAAACGCGGAAGGCTCAGCAAAACCGCCCTGTGGGCCGCGGCTCAGGGTACAGTTCGCTGGGGACGTGCGTGTGCCGCGGCTCAGCATCCTTGTGCCGCGGCTCATGACCAAAAATTGCTGTTTTCGCCCATTTTTCGTCGTTTAGGCTTTCGGACTCCAATTTCCTGCAAAACATATAAGAATAGTGCATTAAAAGCTCATTTATGCATTTTTAGGCTCAAAATGGATATAAACTAATGATAAATAAGTGCATAAAAATACGCCTAACAAGCTTCAATTAAAAATTTGGAGATACAAGTTGTCCAAATGGCCAAAATACTTTCAGAAAGATCCCACAGCATGTTACCTAGCAATACCGAGGTAAGTTACAGGGAGAATGTCCAGGCTATCACAACGAGAAGTGGAGTGCAGTTGCCCGAAATTTCTGTGGAAAATCATTTGGAAAAACAATAAAATAACAAAGTCAAGAAATAGGAAAAGAATCTGAATTAGGACCTTCATCTCAAAAAGGTCCAGTTGCTGCCAAATCTTTTGTTCCACCTATCACGTTTCCTCACGGTTGAAGAATCACAAGCTCGATGCACAATTCGTTAAATTTTTGGAAATTTTCAAAAAGCTACACATCAACATACCTTTTGCCGATGCTCTAACACAAATGCCAAGCTATACCAAATTTATGATTCTTTCTAACAAATGAAGACTTGAAGAATATGAACTGTCATGCTAACAGAGGAATGTAGCGCAATACTACAAAAGAAGTTGCCGCCCAAGCTAAAAGACCCGGGAACTTTTACAATCCCGTGTATAATTGGTGAAGTGAATATTGGCAATGCTCTTTGTGATTTAGGATCAAGTATCAATTTGATGCCCCTGTCAATTTTCAACAAACTAAACTTGGGAGAAGCAAAAGCAACAACACTTTCACTGCAATTAGTTCATCGGTCAATCAAATATCCACGTGGGATAATAGAAGATGTGCTAATCAAGATTGATAAATTTATATTTCCAGCAGATTTTATCATCCTTGACATGGAGGAAGATCAGGATATTCCTATTATTGTAACACCCCCAAGTCATTCAGGGTATATTACAGCGCTGTGAGCCCCGTCGTGGGACGCACAGGGCTAATTATACGCGAAACTATGAACTTTGACCGAGGAGGTCCAATACAATGAAATGAAGGACACTACAAATGGTATTCAAACCATATCCAATATATCCAAATACAACACATCACAATTCAGTACCTCGGCAATACAGGCCGGAACATCAAGAAAACTGAAAACAATACTCGAGTATTCAAAAACCATTCAAGTACAACAACGCTGAATAGAGGAAATACAAAACATAACAGAGACAAGACATAGCATCACACTTGCCCATCATCTTTGTGCCGACCCGATACATGTATATCCGCTCTTCTAGAACCTGAAATACATGAAAAGTATTTCCCCCATAAAGGGGTTAGCCGTCGAATAGCTAGTGCAAGTATATCGAATATGAAACATAATACTCCTCGACAATAAAGTAAAAGTAATCATCATCTCATCAATCCAAGACTAGTATTCCGGAATAACTAAATCTCACAGCATCACATCAATACATACATGATTAACCATGGAACCGCACCAGAGGATACGGAACCCTCAGAGGACCCGTCGGTCCGTCCAAGAGTGGTTAACCCAAAATATCCACGGAATCGCACCAGAGGCTACGAAACCCTCAGAGGACCCGTCGGCCTATCCCATAGTGGATATAAACAATCATGACAATCATATATCTTACTTTCGAAGTCAAGAACGTACAATTATAAACATATACTTGCCTTTGAGACATCGAGAAATCGGAAGGAAAAGAGTATAAGTTCGGTAGGTCCAAGAATGCACTTCCAGCACCTAAACGATTCGCAAGGAACACGATAATCAATAATCCATTCTCAAATCACACGAAGAAACTCCTGAAACCCGCCTACGATTCACGAAACTACAAGGGTAAACATCTAGAGGTTGGAAAATCACCCAAACCCTCTCACGTCCGAACAAGGTACAAAACAATCCATATAATCGTAGGGGAAATATGGGTACGGGGTAGATACATCATAATCTCAAGGTTCTCAAGCTCCAAAATGGATAAATCGGACGAATCTAAGAAAATCCCCAAAATTCCCAAAATTAGGGTTCTAAGAATTCTACCTTGATTTGAAAGATAGAAATGGATTAGATGTTGTGTAATATTTGTTATCCAACCAAAGATGGTGATATCTGAAGAAGGATTGCCTCTAAACGCTCCGAATCGCCCAAATCCCGCTGCTCCCGTCAGAAAAGGAAGGAAAGATGGGAAAATGACGATTCTAGGGGTTCACTACTCCTTATATAAAATCCCAGGTTAGCGCACGCTAAGAGTCAGGGATTAGCGTGTGCTAACGGGCTCACCCGGTAGTCCAGTGTCTTCTGTCCTGAGGCGTTAGTGCGCGCTACCACACCTTAGCATGCGCTAACTTTTGTCCTGCCAAAGTTCCAGTTCACAGCCCAACTCCGATAGCGTGCGCTATGACTGGGCATTAACGCGCGCTACGCAGCACCTTCAACATGCGCTAGCTGCTGCCTAGCGTGCGTTACCTGCTAGTCCATAAAGTCTGAATACCTCACTGCCTATGCCGACTCAGCTCATTAGCGTGCGCTACCGATGATGTTAGCGCACGCTACTGACCACGAATAGCGTGCGCTAGCAAATTCCTAGTCTGCGCTAACTGCTAGTCCTCAGTGCAGGATTAGCTACTGCCTCTGCCATGCTCCGAACATTAGCACGCGCTAAGGCTCAAAGCTAGCGCGCGCGACTCAAGTAGAATTAGTGTGCGTTAGCCTAGGCCTAGCGTGCGCTATCTCCCTGACCCAGGACACTGCCGAAAGGTCCAAACAACACGATCATGTTTCAAACAAGGTACAAAACTCTAAATCAACATTGACAACATCTCAAAGTGTTTACAGAACGACAAAAGAGGAAGAACGGCAAGGTCAAACAATCAATAAAAAGTACGGGTATTACATTCTCCCCCTCTAAAAAGAAGTTTTGTCCTGAAACTTAAGAAATAAAAAGCTCGGAGAAGTCTGATCGCATTTTCTTTTCCGTCTCCCAAGTCGCCTCCTCAACTCCATGTCTCGACCATTGCACTTTAACTGTAACATCCCCAAAACCGTATGGGAATATTACACGCCGTAAACCCTTTCCGCAAGGATCTACCAGGCTAAACGTCCATAAACAACCAAATGCTTGCCCGGCCAGGGTCAAACAATATAATAATACAGACCGTTAAGGTCACTTACACATAAACACACAGACCGATGAGGTCACACAACTCTATCAACAAGACTGACTAACAACATTACCCACGCAGGGGTCGAAATACAA
This sequence comes from Orobanche coerulescens, assembly GCA_033398695.1. Lineage (NCBI taxonomy): Eukaryota > Viridiplantae > Streptophyta > Magnoliopsida > Lamiales > Orobanchaceae > Orobanche > Orobanche coerulescens. Next base: position 170,769,707 of record CM065809.1, read on the forward strand.
TACATCTAAGACCGAAATCAACTCGACAACACAACGAAAATAAAACAACTCTCGACTCATGATTAGTATCGCGGCTCGTCATCCTCTTGTGCCAATCCACTGTGTGCTCCCCGAATACGCATGTACCGGACGCAAAGCAGAGACATCCACCCCGAATACTGGGTTAGTAAACTCCACTGTTTTACTAGTGCAAGTATCAAACCATACGAAATGTAACAAGCAAAAAGCAACTACGAATTTAATACGGAAATCCATAATCAAAATGTTCCCGAGAAGTTTTAGAATTTCGAACTCAAGTAAGAGATATTTGAAAAGGAACACATCATCTCGGGGATTTTTAAAGCAGAAAATCTTTTGGACCTCGAGTCCCAATTTACAAAACCTTTTCGTAAACAATAGGGCCTTAGCCCGATTCTCGTTTCAAAGCATACTAAATAATATATCATTATGAGTCCGAGATCCATATTTAAAATGTTACCCGAACAATCATCGCTACACGATCACCGTTCGTACACATCATGTACCGAACTCCGGAGGCCTCGACGGACCTTACCCGACCACACACCTTGCTCGTACACATCATGTACCGAACTCCGAGGCCTCGACGGACCTTACCCGACCACACACACCGCTCGTACACATCATGTACCGAACTCCGAGGCCTCGGCAGACCTTACCCGGACCACACACACTCGTACACATCATGTACCGAACTCCGAGGCCTCAACGGACCCTACCCGGCTACAACATCGTTCGTACACATCATGTACCGAACTCCGGAGAGGCCTCGTCGGACCCTACCGGATCACACACCTTGTCCGTACACGTCATGTAGGACTCCGCAGGCCTCGTCGGACCACTACGGTTCACACACTTTGTTCGTACACATCATGTACCGAACTCCGCAGGCCTCGCTGACCCTACCTGGATCACACACACATCGACTCGACACAATTCGTAATCATTAAATGTCAAGTCATTCCACATTACGCCGAAATGTACAATCAAGCATGTAAACCAAAACAACACAAACATCATGATCATCATAACGACTCTTAACCAACACAACACACATTCGGTACACAATACATTGAACAAACACGTGTACAACCATCTCATATGTACATCGCAATCCTGCACAAATGGCACAACGCCTAACACGTATACCAATATATCACTATTATCACAAAGCCTTCAAATTTCGGAAAACACAACCAACTCAAACGGAACATATTTACGGAGGCAAGCAAAATCATCATACATGTCATACGTAATTACTATTCACAAGATACAAGTCGTATAATAAGATACTTGCCTTGAATTATTGACGACGCAACGAACGGAAAGGAAAGTCACCGACGAACGCTAGGAACCAACGAAACCGAACCTAACAATTCGAAGAATACAATCACAACCATTTCTAAATGAATACGGAATCGGAATACACCCGAAAACCCGCCTACGATTCATGTATATTCGCATATAAACAACAACGAGGGCGGACCACAACCAAACCCTTTCGATTCCGTAAAAATCACGAAATATACCATGAATCCGTAGGGAAACTAAGAATACCAACAAGATTAATCATATTCATAATGAATTAATTGACAAAACGGAACGAATCGGACAAAAACACGAAAACCCCCAAATCTACCCAAAAGTAGGGTTCTAAAGATCTAACCTTGATTCGCTGGATCGAAGGATGTTATAGGATGATTGATCGGTGATATAAACTCAAAAACTTCATGGATTTGTTGTCCAACAACATGGTTTCGTCTCCTCCAAAACCCCAGCCTCGGACCAGAGGAAATGAAATGAAAAATGGTGAAAAAGTCGGCTGTCATCATTTATATCTTTGGCGGAACTAGCGTCGCTAGCCTTCCCGGCCTAGCGTGCGCTATCGGCCCGATGTCGGCCGAGCACTATCGGCCATGGCCCGCATGACCCGGCACCACGCACAGTGCCGACCATGACTCGACCGCCGACTTCCGCTAGCGTGCGCTACGGCCGGAAGCTGCGCGCTGACTGTCGGTAGCCACCGGACTAACAAACTCGGCCGTGCGTCGCTAGTCGGCGGCGTGCGCTACCCCTGCCGGTTAGCGTGCGCCACGGCCAAGCGATGGCGTGCGCTACCCTGCCGATCTGGCCGTCGAGTCCAACCTCGTAATCCCTCTGCCCGGGCCGATGGCGTCTGTGGTGACGGCTCGGCAGCGTGCGCTACACTGCGCCGAGCTAAGCGCGGCGTCCGGCCGTGGCGTGCGCTACGCCGGTTCTGTCGTGCTGCTTTCGGCGATTGCCCAAGACTTCCGATGCCGCACCGGTCCGGCCACTGCTCACCGCCACGACCCGACGCCTCGATTTCCGAAACGCACAGGCGGACACGGCGAAAAGTTCGCGGGCGACATCAACGACTCGAAATGAAAACGTAATACCATAATTAATCATACGCGACCAAGAAGCGGGCGAGATAACAATTACAGAATACGGATACGTAACTTTCAAGAAATTACAAAATGGCCCAAAACGCCCGGAAATCACGATACGTGATCGAATAACCAAACCGAAGTTCACAACACGTCTAACAAAGTTAAACGGACTTGCGGGAAACTCAAACAATTAGCTTCGAGATTCGCAAGAATCGAACTCAAGTGCGGAAAAGTCGCTAAAAGCACGGAACTCAACAAAACAACACCGAAACGAACTCGGATGACAAAAGTGTAGAATTAATCATTCTCGGAATGACGAAGCGGTCATGAGCGAGTCGTCAAAACGGACTCCGGCCGAAAAAAGAAATTTATCGAAAATCGAAAATTGCGGATATTACATTCTACCCTCCTTAAAAGAAGTTTCGTCCCGAAACTTAAAATAAGTAGGGAGAAGCAATATCCCCTGCCAGGAAAACTCGACGAGATACAGAAAACCGAAGACTCGCGCCCGACGGCGAAATGCTGCAAGAAACGCAAAGAGACATACGGCGTGAAAATACGCTCTAGGGCGACTAACACAACGTCACCGGTAGAGACATAATAAAATCAACGAGTGACAAGCGTCATTAAACGGATAATACAATCGAGTCAATTATCCGAACAATCACAGAACACAACGAACGAAAATCAATATGATTCACCAACCCAACGGTTCATCAATCAAAATGCGAGCCAAACGCTGAACAAATACGAAATTCCACCGCCTAAAGATTGGAAGATCGAAAACGAGACTAATTTCCTGAACTTAAGGAAATTACGAAGGAGCCTGAACGCTCAACAATCACGAAACGAGAACAAAAACTGAACAAACAAACGATTGAGACAACAAAAATCGAACAATCATGTCCGAAACACGTAGGATAATAAAATTAAACAACCACTCCCGGGATGACCTGGTGAGAGCGAGAAGACGTGCATTCCCATAAGATCCACAGGAAAGGGAATAGCGATTGAAAAGCCACAACGACAAACGAGTTATTCCGAAACAATACCACCCTCGTTCGATCAACAAAAGCAAGGGATAGGGAAAGTTCAGAAATGTTAACGAGCATAAACGAGTTGATAGAGCCAAAAATACAGAAGTTCAAAATCCGATCCACTTTGAATAAAAGAACTATTAGAACCAAAAGATGTTACTTCCGAACAAGGTTCACAATAGTCGAACCGAATTCGGAAAAGTCACAGCGATAATCGATCGACTCAAAACTGACATTACTGGCTCGTTCGAACGATGAAACCAAGGTACAGAACAAGTTCAGAAGGTATCAATGAACACGAGCGAATCAATAGACTGGAGAAAGAGAAGATATAAAAGTCAAAATAGTACGGGTATTACCTTTGACCTCGCCCCCGAAACTCACAACAACGGAACCAAGGTAACAATACAACAAGCAACCGACACAACGCGGAACAATCACCAATGCACACAATCATACCAACCCGATCTCTAACAGCTCGCATATATGCGATAACGCATAAACCGCTACGAGGCGACAACATCCAATACCAATATCACACCCCTCACAGAGGCTACCATGACAACTGTGTGGCGAACGACTCAACGCTCACACCACCAATTCAATAACAACTCGGGGGTTAACACTCTAACGAGAGCACGAACATCACACATATATTCCCGGACCACAAATAGGAATGATAGGTTTTGAAAACGAAAACCATCTTTTGAAATAACTTGCAAGCACCAGTTGATCTTGAGTATCATATATCAAAAAGTAGTACAAACATCGTCATCGAGACTTTAAAAAAAAAAAAATCATCTTGCGTTTAATAAAAAAAATGAAGACACCTTTCGTTAAATTAAAACTTTTCAGCTATATTCGACCTTCGGGTCTAAGCGAATGTGTTTCTAAATCATTAGAAATATCTCAAAATATTTTGATCCTCAAGGTAGAATAATTTTGAAACATAGCGTGGCACTAGTAGGCATCTTGAGAGCACTGTGAGAAAATAATTCATTTTAAAAGTACGTCTCGAGGTTTATTTTCTAAGATACTCAAGGTTTTTCAGAAGTACAATAGGCCAAAATGCCCAAAATTCGCACGTATCAACATTCACTTAAACACATCATATCACACGCATCACATCGCTCAAAATCACGACAGTGATATACAATCCTTAGGATATGATTAACAACATCGTTAAAACAACAATCGGTTTATCAAAACTGGATGAAAAACGATATCAAGAACAAAACTCCAAAAAGTCAACTCTAGGGATTCAAGAAAATACCTAGATTCGGCGAGGAACAATGGATTAGATGATGTTAAAAATCATCTAGGATACTCCAAACACCTTTGGATGGAAGAAAAATCAGCCCAAATGCGAAACCGAGTCGCTACGTCTCAAACTCATGGAGGAAAAAGAAGAAATGAAGAAAAATGCAACTTCTAGACTGGTGTCCAGTATTTATACTGGACACAATTATTGTGCGCTAATCATTAAGGTTAGCGTGCGCTATCGCGGCATCAAACAAAACTCCTGACCAAAAATACACTGTTAGCGTGCGCTAACCCCAAGTGTTAGCGTGCGCTAACGAGAACTTCAGACCCAGTCCAGTAGCTCCTGGACTGCCCTGAACTACTAGGTAGCGTGCGCTATCCTCCCCTTAGCGTGCTACCAACGCACTCTTGCGCGCGTTAGCCGCAAAGCGTAGCGTGCGCTAACGACCCAGAGAGACAACAACAGAACATATCAGAAAAATTACAACATTCCAAAAAACAGTCGAATTTAAAACCACATACTCAAATGGCAACCAGGGTCGCCAATTCAATCAAATGCATCTCGTGGTATCAAGTTTAAGCACACAGCAAAGTCATTCATCGGAGTTTCTCACAAACTCTACCGTCGGTACCTTTTCGAAACCCATCAAGGTTTACAACTTTCACAACATACCGCCCCACCCGGTGGTTCAAAGATAAAACAATAACGTGTACAGTTCTATACACATACTATGTGCCACGAATATTAAACACAACTATATTACACAATACTAGGTAAATAAAATTATGCACCGTAATTAACTCACTAAGATAAAAATCGAGATACACAGGTATTACGCATAAAAAAAAGGAGACTTACATCCACAGGTCGCACGGAGGTGACGGTCGCCCACGATACTAATCTCGTCCGACAACATAACCGACACATTGTGACTACGCACAACTCAACTTGTCACCTAACGACTCGAACGACAAGACAACACATTACTCGACAAATCACGACTTGACTCGACCCAACAGCCTAGGTTTCCGCAACCTAAGCTCTGATACCATAATTGTAACATCCCCAAAACCGTATGGGAATATTACACGCCGTAAACCCTTTCCGCAAGGATCTACCAGGCTAAACGTCCATAAACAACCAAATGCTTGCCCGGCCAGGGTCAAACAATATAATAATACAGACCGTTAAGGTCACTTACACATAAACACACAGGCCAGGTAGAGGTCACACAACTCTATCAACAAGACTGACTAACAACATTACCCACGCAGGGTCGAAATACAATACATCGGAAGACCGAAATCAACTCGACAACACAACGAAAATAAAACAACTCTCGACTCATGATTAGTATCGCACTCGTCATCCTCTTGTGCCAATCCCGTTGCTCCTGACCGCATGTACCGACGCAAAACAGACATCCACCCCGAATACTCGGGGGTTAGTAAACTCCACTGTTTTACTAGTGCAAGTATCAAACCATACGAAATGTAACAAGCAAAAAGCAACTACGAATTTAATACGGAAATCCATTATCAAAATGTTCCCGAGAAGTTTTAGAATTTCGAACTCAAGTAAGAGATATTTGAAAAGGAACACATCATCTCGGGGATTTTTAAAGCGAGAAAATCTTTTGGACCTCGAGTCCCAATTTACAAAACCTTTTCGTAAACAATAGGGCCTTAGCCCGATTCTCGTTTCAAAGCATACTAAATAATATATCATTATGAGTCCGAGATCCATATTTAAAATTTTACCCGAACAATCACTGCTACACGATCACTGTTCGTACACATCATGTACCGAACTCCGGAGGCCTCGACGGACCTTACCCGACCACACACACCGTTCGTACACATCATGTACCGAACTCCGAGGCCTCGACGGACCTTACCCGGACCACACACACCGTTCGTACACATCATGTACCGAACTCCGAGGCCTCAACGGACCCTACCCGGCTACAACATCGTTCGTACACATCATGTACCGAACTCCGCAGGCCTCGTCGGACCCTACCGGATCACACACCTTGTCCGTACACGTCATGTACCGGACTCCAGAGGCCTCGTCAGACCCTACCTGGTTCACACACTTTGTTCGTACACATCATGTACCGAACTCCAGAGGCCTCGTCAGACCCTACCTGGATCACACACACATCGACTCGACACAATTCGTAATCATTAAATGTCAAGTCATTCCACATTACGCCGAAATGTACAATCAAGCATGTAAACCAAAACAACACAAACATCATGATCATCATAACGACTCTTAACCAACACAACACACATTCGGTACACAATACATTGAACAAACACGTGTACAACCATCTCATATGTACATCGCAATCCTGCACAAATGGCACAACGCCTAACACGTATACCAATATATCACTATTATCACAAAGCCTTCAAATTTCGGAAAACACAACCAACTCAAACGGAACATATTTACGTAGGCAAGCAAAATCATCATACATGTCATACGTAATTACTATTCACAAGATACAAGTCGTATAATAAGATACTTGCCTTGAATTATTGACGACGCAACGAATGGAAAGGAAAGTCACCGACGAACGCTAGGAACCAACGAAACCGAACCTAACGATTCGAAGAATACAATCACAACCATTTCTAAATGAATACGGAATCGGAATACACCCGAAAACCCGCCTACGGTTCATGTATATTCGCATATCAACAACAACGAGGGCGGACCACAACCAAACCCTTTCGATTCCGTAAAAATCACGAAATATACCATGAATCCGTAGGGAAACTAAGAATACCAACAAGATTAATCATATTCATCATGAATTAATCGACAAAACGGAATGAATCGGACAAAAACGCGAAAACCCCCAAATCTACCCAAAAGTAGGGTTCTAAAGATCTAACCTTGATTCGCTGGATCGAAGGATGTTATAGGATGATTAATCGGTGATATAAACTCAAAAACTTCATGGATTTGTTGTCCAACAACATGGTTTCGTCTCCTCCAAAACCCCAGCCTCGGACCGAAGGGAAATGAAATGAAAAATGACTGAAAAAGTCGCTGGTCTGTCATTTATATACTGGGCCGGAACTAGCGTGCGCTAGCCTTCCCGGCCTAGCGTGCGCTATCGGCCAGTATCGGCCGAGCACTATCGGCCATGGCCCGTATGACCCGGCACCACCGACAATTCTGCCGACCATGACTCGACCGCCCGACTCCCGCTAGCGTGCGCTACGGAAGCTGCGCGCTTAGCCGACTGGCCCAAAGAGCTGGACTAACAAACTCAGCCCTAACGCACGCTAGTCGGCCGACAGGCGCTACCCTCGCCGGTTAGCATGCGCCACGGCCGACGATGGCGTGCGCTACCCGCCGATCTGGCCGAGTCCGTAACCTCGTAATCCTCTGCCCGGCCCGATAGCGTCTGGCCGACTCGGCAGCGTGCGCTACATCGCGAGCTAAGCGCAGCTGGCCCCGGCCGTAGCGTGCGCTACGCCGATTCCTGCCGTGCCTGCTCGGCCAGTGCCCAGCACTTCCGACAGTGCCGCACCGGTCCGGCCAGCTGCTCAGCCGCCACGACCAGACGCCTCGATTTCTGAAAACACACGGAACGGACACGACGAAAAGTTCGCGGACGACATCAACGACTCGAAATGAAAACGTAATACCATAATTAATTATACGCGACCAAGAAACGGGCCGAGATAACAATTACAGATACGGATACCCGTAACTTTCAAGAAATTACAAAATGGCCCAAAACGCCCGGAAATCACGATACGTGATCGAATAACCAAACCGAAGTTCACAAAACGTCTAACAAAGTTAAACGGACTTGCGGGAAACTCGAAACAGCAGTTTCGGACGAGATTCGCAAGAATCGAACTCAAGTGCGGAAAAGTCGCTAAAAAGCACAGAACTCAACAAAACAACACCGAAACGAACTCGGATGACAAAAAGTGTAGAATTAATCATTCTCAGAATGACGAAACGGTCATGAGCGAGTCGTCAAAACGGACTCCGGCCGAAAAAAGAAATTTACCGAAAATCAAAAATTGCGGATATTACATTAACCAACGTGATGTCTTTGTGCCGAAGTTGCTTCTCACGACGTTCAAGGATCTTCACCGGCCCCTCCGAGAAAGTAACATCCTCGGCTACGTCAATATCACCATAGTCGATAACATGACTAGGGTTCGGTACGTACTTTCTCAACTGAGACACATAAAAAATGCTATGGACATGACTCAAAGCTGGGGCAACGCCAAGCGATAAGCTAAATCTCCAACCCTATCCAAAATTTCAAAAGGTCCGATATACCTCGGACTAAGTTTCCCCTTTTTCCCGAAGCAGAAAACTCCTATGGTCGGCGACACCTTGAGTAGAACATGGTCTCCCACTTTGAACTCCAAAGGTCGACGATGAGTATCAGCATAAGATTTCTGACGGCTCTAGGCAGTCAACAACCGGTCCCGGATAATAGAAATATTTTCCTTAGTCTCCATCAACATATCCGGCTCCATTCCGACTAGCTCTGAAGCCTCGTCCCAACATAATGGCGACCTACACCGCCTATCATAAAGTGCCTCGAACGGAGCCATTTTCATCGATCCATGCCAACTATTATTGTAGGCAAACTCGATCAATGGCAAGTGAAGTTCCCAATCATTACTCTAGTCCAAGGCACAAGCCCGCAACATATCCTCCAATGTCTGAATCGTCCATTCTGTGTGATCGTCTGACTGGGGATGAAAAGACGTGCTCAATCTTAACTCGGTACCTAAGGCCTGATGAACGCCCTGCCAAAAACGCGATACGGAACGACCATCTCTGTCGGAAATAATGGTCTTAGGGGCACCATGCAATCTCACGATCTCAGATATAAAAATTCAAGGCAATCTTTCTGGTCTCCAAATGTCATTAATACCTAGGAAGTGTGCAGACTTGGTCAACCGATCGACGATTACCCAAATCATATTCATTCCGGCTCTAGTTCTCGGCATCCCAGTGATAAAATCTATAGAGATGTCTTCCCACTTCCACTCGGGAATGGGAAGCGGCTTAACAACCCCGTCAGTCGTTGATGTTAAATCTTGACTTGTTGACATGTCAAGCACCATAGTACAAACTCCGTGACATATTTCTTCATATTATTCCACCAAAAATTTCGCTTCAAGTCCTTGTACATCTTACTCGTTCCGGGATGGATTGAGTAAGGCGTAGCATGAGCTTCTCGGAGAATTCTCTGTCTCAACTCTAGATCATTCGGAACACAAAGTCCGCCTTGGAATCTCAGAATACTATCTTCGTGGACCATAAAACCATGGGCTTTTCCTTAAATTACATCTTCCTTCAGTTGAGAGATCATCGGGTCGCTCCACAGTTTCCCTTTGATGTCGTAAACCAAGGACGAGGTAATTTCGAGAGTGCACAACTGTCCTTGCAGTCTTAGAAGCCAAACTTCTATTCCTTGCTCGATTCAATCCTGATGAATCTTCATCTGAGCTATAAGAACCTCGAGCATCTGAAGCGATGCCGATTTGCGGCTCAAAGCATCCGCGACGACATTGGCCTTTCCAGGATGGTAAAGAATTTCCAAATCGTAATCTTTGATCAATTCCAACCAACGTCTTTGCCTCATATTCAGCTCTTTCTGACTGAAAATATACTTTAAATTTTTGTGATCGGTGTAAATCGACAAGGAGAGATATACAGGTAATGCCGCCAAATCTTAAGTGCGAAGACAATTGCGGCCAATTCCAAATCATGAGTGGGATAGTTCATCTCATTCGACTTCAGTTGCCGTGTCACAAGAGATATCGTCTTATCATGCTGCATAAGCACACATCCAAGCCTTTGTCCCGAGGCGTCGCTATAAACTGCAAATCCTTCATTACCCTGTGGTAAAGATAGAATCGGCGCTGAAGTCAAATATCTCTTCAGCTCATCGAAGCTCTACTGTCTCCCAGCCGTCCAAACAAACTTTTCTGTCTTCTGGAGTAATTTCGTAAGCGGCCGAGCGAGTTTCGAAAACCCTTTGACAAACCGACGATAATACCCAGCAAGATCCAAAAAGCTACGAACTTCTTTTACATTTTTAGGCGATGCCGAGTCTAACACTGCCTCAATCTTTTGCGGGTCTACACGAACCCCTTCGGACGAAATCACATGGCCGAGAAACATAACCTCTTCCAACCAGAACTCACATTTCGAGAATTTCGCATAGAGGTGTTCGACTCTCAAAATATCTAGTATAAAACGCAAGTGCCGTGCATGCTCCTCCTTATCCCGGGAATAAATCAAGATGTCGTCAATAAAGACGACCACACACCTGTCGATGTAATATCCCGATTTTTCGGATATATTGTTCGTTTATATATTGGATATCATGGATGGTTAATTATGCTCGAGGACGTTGTGATAATGTTATTAAATTGAGTATATGTATTGATTTTGCCGTATGTTCGTATTTAGTATGTCGTGACGCCGGACAGGAACAGTTGAATTTTTGGCTAAGTATAAAAGCCATTACGTACGTTAAGCCTTGGAGCTTACGTATGTAAAATGTGTTAGCTTACGTACGTTATATAGTGTACATAACGTACGTAACAAGAGGAATCGGACAATTGGGGCCCGTGGTCGGCGGCTTTCGGTGTAGATGTGGACAGGTGAGTCAACGGATGGATTTACGTACGTTATACAGGGTGTATTACGTACGTAATACGAGTATAATACTGTAGCAAGTCAACGTACGTATTACGTACGCAACGGAATAAGTGTTATGTACGTTACGGGGCGGCTGGCCGAGTCGTGGCCGAGAGGACCTGTAGTGGCCAAGCATGGTCGGCAGTGACTCGCTGGATGGCCGATCATGGTCGGCAGTGACTCGCTGGGGGCTAGGACTGGCCGATAACGTACGTAAGGTACCGACCGGTTACGGCCGTAAGGGACCGTTACGTACGTAAGCAGCTGCCGGTTACGTACGTAAGGATGTCGGCCAAAATGGGCAGTAGGGTAGGCCACGGCCGGCTACGTACGTAAGCACCTGCCGGTTACGTACGTAAGGTGCCGGCAGGGCTCGGCCTATATAAGGCCTGGACCGAGTCATCTTGGGCATTTTTCATTCTTCTTCGTTTTTTCGCGATTCCTTAAGCAAAAGTGGATGGATTTGAGTAAGATCATCATGTAACAACATGTTTTGGAAGTTTTATTCATGGATTAACATCATCTCCACCCGGATCGAAGGTAAGAACACCTAAACTTTTGGTTTTTGGATGTTCTTGAGGTTTCTTGGTGTTTTGGCCGATTTGATTCATTTTGATTCAGATTATTAATGGAACTTTGTTGTAAACTCGTAATCATTCATTAACCTTGAAGTTTTGTGGAACAAATTCGAGTATTCCTTTGAATAATCGATTGAATTGGACTATGCCTTCAAAGTGTTCGATGAAATGTCTCAATGAGTAGAACTTGGAAAATTCTACACGTTTTCGTATGAATGATGGTTGAATTGATATTGTTGTGATGATTCTTGGTATTTACGAGAATTTTGTTAAGGGAAGATTATGAATTGATGATCAAATGCCTTGATTATGATGATTATGATTATGGAATCATAGAGTTCTTGATGTTCTTGAGGCCATATGATGACTATGATGATTTGATAATTCGTTTAACCGATTTAAGATGATATTCTAAATCATAGTGATGATAGTGGTTGATTTAGATGAGATGAATCTTGATATGAGGTTGAATTCCGGATTGAATATGTTATGATCATTGTTACCAAGTTGGTTTGATTATTGATATGATTATTGTTCTAGGTTGATTAACCAATAGGTATAATCATTTTGCCGCGGTGAAAGGCCGTAGATTCCGTCCAGTCGGGGCTGAAGAGCTCGTAGACGAGGGCGATGAGTTCGGTGTTGGTTTTGTCATGTTGGTATCCAGGCAAGTGTTTACTTGTTCGGTTGTAATGTTTTGATACCATATTCTATTACACCGCCAAGTTATTCAGGGTATATTACAGCGCCGTGAGCCCCGCCGTGGGACCCACAAGACTAATTATACGCGAAACTATGAACTTTGACCGAGGAGGTCCAATACAATGAAATGAAGGACAATACAAATGGTATTCAAACCATATCCAATATATCCAAATACAACACATCACAATTTAATACCTCGGCAACACAGGCCGGTACATCAAGGAAACTGAAAACAGTACTCGAGTATTCAAAAACCATTCAAGTACAACAACGCTGAATGGAGGAAATACAAAACATAACCAGAGACAAGACACATCATCACACTTGCCCATCATATTCGTGCCGACCCGATACATGCCTATCTACTCTCCAGGAACCTAAAATACATGAAAAGTATTTTCCCCAGGGGTTAGCCGTCGAATAGCTAGTGCAAGTATATCGAATATGAAACACAATACTCCTCGACAATAAAGTAAAAGTAATCATCATCTCATCAATAAAAGACTAGTATTCCGAAATAACTAAATATCATAGCATCACATCAGTACATACATGATTAGCCGTGGAACCGCACCAGAGGCTACGAAACCCTCAGAGGACCCATCGGTCCATCCCAGAGTGGTTAACCCAAAAATATCTGTGGAATCGCACCAAAGGCTACAAAACCCTCAGAGGACCCGTCGGCCCATCCCAGAGTGGATATAAACAATCATGCCAATCATATATCTTACTTTTAAAGTCGAGAACGTACAATCATAAACATATACTTGCCTTTGAGACATCGAGAAATCGAAAGGAAAAGAGTATAAATTCGGTAGGTCCAAGAACACACTTCTGGCACCTAAACGATTCGCAAGGAACACGATAATCAATAATCCATACTCAAATCACATGAAGAAACTCCCGAAACCCGCCTACGATTCACGAAACTACAAGGGTAAACATCTAGAAGTTGGAAAATCACCCAAACCCTCTCACATCCAAACAAGGTACAAAACATTCCATATAATCGTAGGGGAAACATGGGTACGTAGTAGATACATCATAATCTCAAGGTTCTCAAGCTCCAAAATGGATAAATTGGACGAATCTAAGAAAATCCCCCAAATTCCCAAAATTAGGGTTCTAAGGATTTTACCTTCATTTGGAAGATAGAAATGGATTAGAGGTTGTGTAATCTTTGTTATCCAACTAAAGATGGTGATATCTGAAGAAGGATCGCCTCCAAATGCTCCGAATCGCCCAAATGCCGCTGCTCCCATCGGAAAAGGAAGGAAAGATGGAAAAATGACGATTCTAGGGGTTGACTGCCCCTTATATAAAATCCCAGGTTATTGCGCGCTAAGAATCGGGGCTTAGTGTGCGCTACGGGCTCACCCGGTAGTCCAGTGGCTTCTGTCCTGAGGCGTTAGCACGCGCTACCACACCTTAGCGTGGCTAAGAATCGGGGCTCAGCGTCCGCTAACGGGTCAAGTATCAATTTGATGCCCCTGTCAATTTTCAACAAACTAAACTAGGGAGAAGCAAAAGCAACAACAGTTTCACTGCAATTAGCTGATCGGTCAATCAAATATCCACGTGGGATAATAGAGATGCTAATCAAGGTTGATAAATTTATATTTCTAGCAGATTTTATCATCATTGACATGGAGGAATATCAGGATATTCCTATTATCTTGGGACGGTCATTTCTTGGAATCGGACGTGCTCTTATTGACGTCTACGAAGGAAAGATAATTCTTAGAGTGCAAGACGAACATGCCACCTTCAATGTCCTAAAAATTTTGAATCATCCCTCCACAGATGATTATTATCTAAGAATTGATGCAATTGATGCCAGAATATGAACAATGTCTTAGGAATCTGATGTTAAAAGACCATGTTTGTCAATTTGTAAGAAAATTGGATGGGAAGCTTCTCCCCGACTCATAGAAGGCGTTTAAGCTGTTTCTGAATGTAAAATCAGAGGAAGATGTGAGCCACAATCACAACTGTTGTACATACACGTGAGTATCTTTAATTTATGTCGTATGGTAAGATTTTCTGAATAAAAAAAAAGTGATACGCAATAAATGCATTCATTATTCTTTTGAGTAGTTGAAGCGCAATTAACGCAATCACAAATTTGTTAAATATTTTTACCTTATTTTTCTTCTATAAATAAATATTCTGCTTGTTTCTTTTATTCATCCCTCAAACTTGTACTTATCGCTTTTTCTCTCAAATAAGTTTCTTTTCAAAAATGGAATCATCATCTTCCACAAAAATATTTAACTCAGTCTGCATTTTTGGTAGAGCTAGTTATGGAACAGAGGCATGCTTTACTGAAGCAGCCCATAACTTGGGTCATACATTAGGAGAAAAATGCATTCATGTAGTTTACGGAGGAGGAAGTCTAGGATTAATGGGACGCGCTGCTGCTTCTGTCTATATGGAAGGAGTAAAAGTGTTGGGAATAATTCCAAAACCTATGGCTGAAAGTAAAATCACCGGGGCAACTATTGGAAGTGAGTTTAGAGCTGTAAATATGTAAGATCGCATAACTCACATGATGAATAATTATGACGCCTTTATCAGCCTTCCCGGTGGTTTTGGCACTCTTGAGGAATTTTTTCATGTGGTTACCAGAGCCCAGCTAAATGTTCATAAAAAACCAATAGGTCTGCTTAATGTCAATGGTTTCTTAGATGATTTACTATCTTTCATCGACTACTCTGCTGAAAAAGGTTTTATTTCCGAGCGTGCTAAACGAATCATAGTCGTTGCACCAACACCAGAAGAGCTAATCAAAAAACTCATTGAATTTGTTCCTCAACCAGATCCAGCTCTAGCTAATATTTTCTCGATGGAAGATTTTACCGTGAGAAAATGAAAAGTGGATTCATTTCTCTCCCTTTGATAACCCATATCGGACCTCTTGTTTTTTTTACTTTTTGTTGTGTGTAAAAATCGTGCTAAATGATGGCAGCTTAAGGAGTTTCTTTTTGATCTCTTGACGCGCAGTTATTCGCGATTTATGTATTGTTATTTTTATTAATGTAATTTCTATTATTTGTTTTTAATAAAAGCATTGATGACAGCGTAAGGCGACTCTTCGGGCTTTCTTGAAGTGCATCTTAAAAATTGTGTTATACTTCTGGGTATATTTTATTTTATTTTTTTTGCTGTTTGCCTCGTATATTTTTTTTGCAGATCCAAAAAGGCGTTAGCTCAAGCATCAACTTTCATAACAAGGAGTATTCTGCTTTTCTCCATTGCTTTTTATTGTTTTTTTTAAATTGAGGACATTTTCTTTTTCAAGTTTGGGGCGTGGTGTGTTTTGATCATTTTGGTGTGTTTGGTATTTTGACATGTTTAGCTTTGATTATTGTGGTGTTTTTTATTTAGCTTTGATTTTTTTTAGTGTATATTTATATATATGTTTATTTTGTTTATTTTGATTTGTGAGATTTCTAGATCTGGCCATAACACCAATAAGTTAACTATATACAAGCTTCTAAAATCATTTTAACCAGTTAAAAAATTATATATTCCCAATTTTTTGAGCCTTAATCTTTCTTTCCAAGCCTATTAATTATCATTTAAAATCGAGTCATTTGTTACCTTGAGAAAGGAAGAATCAGTCGGTTGATGAAAAATAGAACTGAAATTTACTTAATTTGAGGAGTTTTTGATTTTTCATGCTTAGCTAGTAAACGATTTTTCTGCAAAAATTCTATTCCCTAAAAAAAATATTGGTGAAAAGAGATACACGTTAGCAAATAACGGTGTGAAAGCTATCACCTAAAAAAAGATGAAAATGTGTTGGTGAAAAGAGCTACACGTTAGCAAATAATGGTGCGAAAGCTATCAGCTAAAAAAAGATGGAAAATGTATTGGTGAAAAGAGCTACACGTTAGCAAATAACGGTGTGAAAGCTATCACCTAAAAAAAGATGGAAAATGTGTTGTGAAAAGAGCTACGTTAGCAAATAACGCTGTGAAAGCTATCACATACTAGTTCGAGTTATTAAGTCTATAAAAAGGATGTAGATTATGAGCAGATTTGAATTAATTGATGGCTGAATTTCAATACACTCAATTTCGTGAACAATCACAATATTTGATGACGCCGATGAAATTCTTTTTCATATTGAGTCGAAAAATAAACGAGTGATCGAGATCAACCATTAAAGGGAGTCATGTGAGTCACGAGTGGGAAAGAAATAATCAACTTTTTGAGGGGAAAGCTTGCATTTTGGAATTACAAAAATAAAATCGTATTTTAACTTCAAAATCATTAGTAGATTTATTTTGGATCTTGATTCATTTCTATCTACTGTATAAAGTTGATTGTTGTGTAAATGACATTTTGATCTCTTTTTTTCTTTATATATATAAGTATTTTCTTAATTTGTGTGTGTTTTATTAATTTATGTGCTATTTTTATTATTACATTGAGTGTGAATAATAAAGAGTCTTGCCGAGGGTGTGATAAGTGTCAGTTTTATACACTTATACGTGATTAGTATTGATATATTTCACCCATAATTATGAGCTAGTCTACTCGTTTTTGCTTTAAAATAATTATTTTAATAATTTTATTTTTATAGGATGAAGATGTAAAGTTAGCCTTAATCGGATTGAATTACTGATTAACTCAAGAAATAACATGTTTATAAAATATTCTATTTATTGAGTTTTTATATTTTCATGTTGTAGAGCTTTACGAGACAAGTTCGGCGGTCTTTCCGGATTCAAAATCAGAGTTGCATATCAAAAGTTATCATCCGGAGAAGATTAGGGGCAAAAACGCAAGAGTCTAAGAAATTGTGGGCTGAAAATGAAGTCTGAAACTCCATACGGGCGTACAAGTAAAGTTACGGCCGTAACTCACACAACAACTAATGTGCAAAAAGCCGAAGCAATGTTACTGTCGTAACATCCAAAGCTTACGGCCGTAAGTCTTCATAGTTACGGCCGTAACTCCTCAATGTTACGGCCATAACTCTTGACAGATGTATGATCATTTTTAAATATTTTATACTTTTGGTCTATTATTAAGGGGATGGTTGGCCTTGATCCGATCTAATGTAATAATGCTGGAGTTTTGGAGCTATTACTTTAGGTGTATAAATAGACTCCTTAGATCCATCATTTATCATCCTTCATCTTATATTTTCTCACTTTGTAATACTTTTTCTTTGTGTGAAGAACACACTGGTGTTCTTGAGTGGTTTATGTAAGAGTGATTTAGTTTATGTTGTTGAGGGAGTTTATTGCTTCTTTCTCCTTTATCTACTAAGGGAGTTTGGATCAATTCTTTCTATTTTTCAACTAATCATGATTATTCAATCTTGTAATATGTGGAATAAAGCCTTCATGGGCTAAGTTACCTTAAGTTGGGATTATAAACAAGGTTTGTCATGTTATTTAAGTTTGCATAAAGATATATTATGGATTACTTATTATTGTGTGTGATTTTCATTGTTTTACAAATCTTTATTTATCTGACCAATAAATGATGATATTTATGGTCTTCATATATTTTGAAAGAAAATATGTTGATTAGATCCAATGATCTTCACTCTAAGTTGTTCTAGGAAATAGAAATATACCTCTAGACCTTAGATGGTTCTTTAAGTTATTTTCATAAAACCTAATGCTATGTATTGAACCCAATCAATATAGAAATATAGTGGATTGATTCAATATATAAGTGGCGTTTTGACATTCGAAAGAGGAACCGTCTTTTTAAGGTAAATCGAATCTACACAACATAATAAGTAAATACATCTTATGATCTCCTATACATCTTCTATAACTGTTGTTGGTTGATTCTTTAGTCTAATACTCGCAAGCGCACGATTTGTTCGATGTAGATATGCGGTGCAAGGTCGATTCCACAGGGAGGACTATAATAGTGAAGTCAAATTATTCCTATCGTTTTGATCCAAATTATATTAAATTCTAACCTAGTCCCAAATAATTTGATTTTTTATTGGTTATAATAATTGCAACAATAACATTAATTTTTAAGTAAATTTTAGATAAATTTATATTAAATAATTTACTAGGGTTTAGAATCCACCAATGTCTATTTATTATATAATTTATATTCTAATTCCAAGAAATTCAGAGAATAGATTCTGAAATCAATCTCACTATTTCCCTATAGATTTGACAATAAGTACAAAATTATAATTCAAATATAGATTTTCCTTCGCTTGAAAAATGTAATTTCTAAGCATTATATGTATCCAATTTAATGGAAAACAAATAATCAAAGAAATTAACTAATATCAATAATCACAAAACAATGGGGAATTTATAACTATCAAAAATACGTGATATAATTGATGAAATAATATTCCCCTATTGAAGCGAAAATCATAATCGTTAAAAAACATTTATTTGGAATTATTATATAAATATTAATAATAATATAGACATGGTTTCATCATAACCCCAGTAAAAGAAAATTACTCACTCATAATAACAACACAAATAAATAAATATTCCATAATATTATTACTCAAATATAATTTTACTACACACTATTTTTATTTCTCTCCCTTATAATAATATCTCTCTATTTTTTCTCCTTTTTTCTCCTCTCAAAACACTACATATTCATCCCCTATTTATACTACTTCAAAATCAATAAAATAATAATTTTTACAATTAAAAATTTCCACCACCTAATAATTCACGGCTGCCCATGAGGTGCTGATGTCATGGATGACATCAGCACAGAGTTGAAATTTCGGTCCAATCAGGTGTTGACACGTGGCACAATACGGTCCGTCTATTTAATTGTCCTTCGAACGGTCATAACTTCTTCATACGATCTCGGATTCGGATGAATTTTTTTTTAAAACGATCGTCTCGACGAGACGAATAAAGTGAGACCAGTCGTGACTATATTTGAATTTTGTAAAAATATCGCCCTTGAACCAATTGATCTGTCTTGTACCGGTTGGTTAACCTGCAGATATAATTTAATTCCAATTAATTATCAAAAAATGACATAAAATTATAGAAAATTCTAAAAAAAATGAACTAATATAAATATATGGTAAAACGAATAAATTATCATACAAAACACACAATTATATACATAAAATACTAATAAAAATATTACTCAAAATATACTAAACAAATTCCCCCACACTTATCTTTTGCACGTCTTCGGGCAAATCTTATACCTGAGTTATAATACTCATATGCTGAAAAAATCATGACAAAACCAATATCAAGAGAGAACAAGTGATCATGACCCAAGTGAGATCAGAGAAAAATAGGATGCCGCACCAAATTCTAACAACTTCATTGAGAATCGAATGCAAAAAGATTCAATACCCTCACGGTGGATATCACTCTTCACTCAAGTGTATATACGAGATATTCGAGAAGAGTTCACTCATATCAAAGCATAATGTGTCATTACCATATGCTTGGTCAAAAATCAAATCTCCACTACTTAAAAATAAACTCATGCATAAATCAAAAGGTCTTTCTTTTGGTTGTAACGTGGCTTTGGGTATGGGTAGGATAAAGAAAAAATTATGAGGTTTGCTAGCCAAGATCAATTGTGAATTTAGATGCATAACAAATCCTATAAATAACAATCAACACCCCCCTTCTGTAATGAAAACTCTCAACCCATCATCCCCAAGTTATTCTGTACATGGTATTTGAATATTCATCTGGTTAGGTCATACTCTTGTGTAAGGAAAAGTATGCAATGGATCTTCTGGAAGGATTTATGTATCACTTAAGGGATAGTTCAAGTGCTATTTTATGTATATATAGTGATGATTTTCGCACTTGACCTCCCGTTTTTTTTTATCAGGCCGTTTTTTTTTTTTGCCTTTATTTATATTTTTTTTTGGTTCAATACTCCAATGTACTTCACTGCTCTTAATCTCCACAATACTCTTATGAACATCGGCCCCTATTTGTCACACATCTAGTTCACAATTAAATCTTTGACTAGAGGGTGCAAATGGATGAGTCATCAACAAGAATGGATAATGGCTAAAGTAATGTGCTTGATCAAAGAAATAGGCTCATGCTCAATGGGGCTTCTAAGGATAAAATGTAATGGGTGGGAAAAATATAAGCCAACAAGGGTTAATCCTAATTGCCTTTATCATCTTAATGCAAGAGTTTATGAATGTAGTCTCGAAATGATAAATGAGCAAGTTCTAGAATGAACACAATATGTTTGACCACACAAAAAATATAGAGCGTATATATAAGGATTGCTCTAAGGCTCAAAACTCACAAAAAGGGTGCACCTTCATCCAAATCCATTATCAAAACCAGTGAAACATCCCAAAAATGATTTTTTCACTAACGTTTTCTCAAAAAAATGGTGTCGTGATTTTCAGCCTTTTTTTTATTTAATATTGCATATATATATATAGATATAGATATAGATATACACCTTCCCCAATACTTAATGATAAACAAAATCCTTATTGTGTAAAAAGAACAATGGAGTAAGAGTTTAAATAAGGCTTCCCTGTTTATGAAAGACGACGCTTTGCTCAAGCCTTTTTTTTTTTTGGACCTGCAAGAAATAAGTGTGGCAAAACAACAAAATAAAATATATACCCGGAAGTATAACACAAACAACCTAGATGCGCTTCAAGAGAGTCCGAAGAGTCGCCTTACGCTGCCATCAATGCTTTTATTAAAAACAAACGAGAAAAAGTACAGTAATAGAAATAACAATACATAAATCGTGGATAGATGCGCGTTAAGAGATCGAAAAGAAAACTCCTTAAGCTGCCATCATTTTCACGATTTTTACACTCGCTAATGTAATATCCGCAATTTTCGATTTTCGGTAAATTTCTTTTTTTCGGTCGGAGTCCGTTTTGACGACTCGCTCATGTCCGTTTCGTCATTCTGAGAATGATTAATTCTACACTTTTTGACATCCGAGTTCGTTTCGGTGTCGTTTCGTTGAGTTCCGTGCTTTTTAGCGACTTTTCCGCGCTTGAGTTCGATTCTTGCGAATCTCGTCCGAAACTGCTGTTTCGAGTTTCCTGTAAGTCCGTTTAACTTTTTTAGACGTGTTGTGAACTTCGGTTTGGTTATTCGATCACGTATCGTGATTTCCGGGTGTTTTGGGCCATTTTGTAATTTCTTGAAAGTTACGGGTATCCGTATTTGTAATGGTTGTCTCGACCCGTTTCTTGGTCGCGTATGACTAATTATGGTATTATGTTTTCATTTCGGGTCGTTGATGTCGTCCGCGAACTTTTAAATCGTGTTCGTTCCGTGCGTTTCGGAAATCGGGTCGTCGAGCCACTGGCGGTTGCGGACCACCGGACGGTTGCGGATCGCCGGACGATTGCGGCACCGGCCGGACAGATGCGGCAGAACGGCGTAAGCGCACGCTATCGCCGGAAGGCTGCGCTAACCGGCAGTGTAGCGCCGCTAGCTGGTCAACCAACGACGCTTATCGGCCGGACGGTGGGGTTTCGAGGTTCTCGACTCGGCCAGATCGGCGGGTAGCGCACGCCATTGCTTCGGTCGTAGCGCACGCTAACCGGCAGGGTAGCGCCTGCCGCGGCCGACTAGCGTCGTTACAGGTAAGTTTGTTAGTCCAAAGGGCTCTCGATAGCCGTGGCGCGCGCAGGCTTCCGGCCGTAGCGCACGCTAGCGGGAGTCGGGTCGACAGGTTTGGTCGGCAGGGTTGGTCGGTGATGCCGGGTCGTGTGGGCCCTGGCCGAGGGTACACGGCCGATACCGACCGATAGCGCACGCTAGTCCGGGAAGGCTAGCGCACGCTAGTCTGGCCCAGTATAAATGTGGCTGAGTAGTCACATTTCATTTCGTTCTTCATTTCCTTCCTTCTCCTTCCGCGAATGGCGATTCATGGGTGATGAAGCCATGTTGTTTAACAACAAATCCATGAAGTTCTTGAGTTCATAACATCAATCAATCGTCCGTTATCATCCTTTGATCCAGCGAATCAAGGTAATCTTCCTTAGAACCCTAATTTCGTGAATTTGGGGATTTTTGCATTTTCGTCTGATTCGTTCCGTGTTTTTGATTAATTCATGATGGGCATGATTAATCTTGGTAGTATTCTTATGTTTAACATCATTTAATCCATTGTTCTTCGTCGAATCGAAGTATATTTCTTGATTTCCTTCGAATTGACTTTTTGGGGGATTTGTCCCCGATCTCGTTTTTCATCCGTTTTCGATGGATCGATTATGGTTAAATGATGTTGTTAAACATATTCTATGGATTGTATATCCATATTTCAATTGGAATTCCGTTTTCGTGATTTGACGGAACGAATCGTGTTCTTAGCCGTTTTGGGGGAAATCCGTGAACTTTCGACATTCGTTCTTTGAATTCAACGGCTTTGAGTCGCGTTATGGAATTCATTTCATTGTTATTATTTGTCCTTCGTAGTTTGTGAACGTGAGTTGGCGTTCGGTGGAGTCGGCGGGTTCGTAGTCGGTTCGGGCCAACCTACTTCGGTCGATTCTCCGCGTTGTTCTTATTCGAGGCAAGTACCTTGCCCATACTTTTCTCGTTTTATGGATATGATGATCGGTGGTCGTATTGATGCGTTTGTTTGGTTATTTGAAATGAAGTTTCAAAAGATTTCGGTTTGGCCTCGTTAAAGGCTCTCTTTCAAAACGCGTGTGTGTTTTGTGAACGTTGTGTTTTGGGAATTTATTATGATTTGATTATTTTGAACGTTGAAGGATTTGATGATGATACTCCTATTGTTTAAAGTTATGGAATCGTGTATTCCGTATTTAATCTTGTTATTGTGTTTTGAAGAGTTTGATAATGGTGTCGAGTTAATGGCCATCTCTAGTGAGTATTCTTAATGAACTTACATTCTTAGCATATTAGTATTGCATGAGTAACGTGTGTGTGTGTATGCTCACTATGGGTTAGATCCGACGGGGTCTCGGTAGGGGTCCACGGAGGGGTGGATCCGCGAGCTTGCTTTTAACCACTACGGGTTAGATCCGACGGGGTCTCGGTAGGGGTCCACGGAGGGGTGGATCCATGGTTAATTGTGGTGCATTTTTACAAATGTGATTTGATTATGGCATTTTCGGAAATGAGTGCTTTTGAACGGTTTTCATTTGCATGCATTGACTAAGTGTGTAAGAGGTAAGTTGTTCGTTTGGCCTACTTGGCTAGGATGGCTCTAGAGTATTTTGTTGTTTGTGTTAAATCTTTTATTTGTGGATTTTGATGTTGGGAGACGAACCTTGTGGTCGTTCTTGTGTACTGTGAGTTGATGATATTTGGGGCTAAAATCCCAATGGTTTTGTAAAAGTCGTTTTACGGATTTGGGGCTAAAATCCCAACGGTTTGGTTAATGTCATTTTTCAGAAAGTAAACCTTTGGGGCGGTGACCCCTTTTTGCCTTTTGGATTTTGAAAAGTAGGATTTGATAATCCTAAATTGTTTTCTATTAAAACTCTCGATGGCATTCTAAACCGTTTTATAAATTACTTCCATTGATTGATGATATTTCGATTTTGAAATGTTTTCTCAAACCCTTGCCTCGGGAAGTACTTTTCGTTTCGTTTGGATCTTTGAGGATCCTCGGTTATTGTTATTCGTGGAATGTGAATTGTATGGCTCGTATTTGCACTTTGTTCTTGCACTAGCAAAACAGTGGAGTTTTGCTAACCCCCGAGTATTCGGGGGGTGGATGTCTGTTTTTGCATTCAGGTTTTGGAGCATAACACAGGGTCGGCACGAAGGATGATGAAAGATGATCGATACTAATCACATGAGGAACCGTACATCGTGTGTTGGTTCAGTTGTACTTTAATTTCATTGCTATATTGTTCCGTTATGCGGTGTAGTTGTATTTTGTCCCCTGCGTGGGCATGAGTTGTATTTGAGTTGTATGTATTTGTGGAATGACCAAATCGGTCTACTGAGTCATTTTAGCCTTGAAGGCATTGTCGAGATGTTAAATGTTGTTACCAGCCTGGTAGATCCTCGAGGAGAGGGTCTACGGCGTGTAATATCCCTGAGTGGATTGGGGGTGTTACAGGAATGGTATCGGAGCTTAGGTTGAGGAAAACCTAGGCTGTCGGGTCAAGTCGTGTTGTTTGAGTCTTGTTTCGTCGGATTTTATCTGACTGAGTCGTGTCGCGACGCGTCGTTTGAGTTTGTTGGTCGTGATTAGTATCGTGGGGCGATCATCATCTTCGTGCGACCTGTGGAAGTAAGTCTCCCTTCTTTGTGTTGTGCCTCGTGTGACACGAGCTATTTTTATGATTATTTGTTAAGTGGTGGAATCCTTATGTGAATTTTGATTTCACGATATGTATTTAGTCGACTCTCGTATTTGATTTATACGAGGAGTGTCGTCGCTTGTGATGTCTTTTTATTGTTGTTTTTGTCCGTTGTTGATGATTTTCGAATCGATTTGCACGTTTTACAAGTTCTATTGTGGAAGCTTTGTGCTTATACGCGTTCGACTTGTTCACTAGCCAGTGCGGGAGGGTATTTTATCAGTGGTTTTGTTCTGAATGTGGTATTTTATCGTTTATTTCCGTTTAAAGACATGTATTGTCTTGATTTTAAACCTTTTGATGCGTGTGCTAGGAGTTGTTTTAGTGAACGTCGATATGTGTGAGTTTTGGGCATTCTGGCCTATTGGATTTTTGAAAACCTTGAGTATCTTAGAAAAATAAATTTCGAGACATACTTTTCAAATGAGTTATTTTCTTGTGGTACATCCAAGGTGCCACAATATATTTCAAAAAATTTCTACCTCGAGGGCCAAAATGCTTTGAGATATTTTCAATGTTTTAGAAACACTTTTATTTAGACCCGAGGGTCGAATATTTTGAAAGTTTTCATTAAGAGAAAGTATCTTCATTCTTATCAAATACGAAATGGTTCTCCAATGTCTCGATAACGATGTTTCACGTTTGTACTTTTTTTTGAAAGATGATACTCAAGATCAATCGGTGTTCTTCTAAATTATTTTCAAAATGAGGTTTTCGTTTTTAAAACCTATCCATTCAGTTTGAGGGCTGGGTATGTATGTGTGATGTTCGCGTTGTCATTTTGATACTTTCTCCCGAGTATGATCGAATTGGCGGTGTGAGCGTTGAGTCGCTTTCCACACATTTGTTGTGTTAGCCCCCTGTGAGAGGCGGGGTGTTGGTGTTGAATATTATCGCCTCGTAGTGATTCCTGCGTTGTCGCGCATGTGCGAGCTGTTAGAGCTTGGTTTGGTATGACCGTGTGCATCGGTGATGGTTCCGTTATGCGTCGATTGTTTAATGTCTTGTTACCTTGCTCCCGTTTTTGTGAATTTCGTGGACGAGGTCGGAGGTAATGCCCGTACTATTTTGACTTCTGTATTTTCTCTTTCTCCAGTCTATCGATTCGCTCATGTTCGTTGGCACTTTATGAACTTGTTCTGTATTTCGATTTCATCGTCCGAACGAGCTGTGATCTTGTTGTGGGTCGATCTGGTTATCGATGTTACTTCGGGTTCAGTTTGATTCTTGTGAACCTTGTTTGGGAGTGACATCATCTGGTTCTACTAGTTCTTTTATTCGAAGTGGATCGGATTTGGAACTCTTGTGTTTTCGACTCTGTCGACTCATTATGTTCGTTGACATTTCTGAGCTTGTCCTGCCCCTTGTTTTTGTTTATCGAACGAGTGTGGTATTGTTTCGGAATAACTCGTTTGTCGTTGTGACTTTTAATTGCTATTCCCTTTCCTGTGGATCTTATGTGAATGCACATCCTGTTGATTTCACCGGATCATATATTGTCTCGAGTCGAGATGTGAACCTTGGAGTTGTTGTTTGAACTTCATTGTTCTTCGTGATTCGAACATGATTCTTCGATTTTTGTTGTCTCGATCGTTGTGGTTCGATCGTTTGATTGCTCGGTTTTTATTGATCTCGTTCCGTGATTGGTGAACATTCAGGCTCCTTCGTAATTCCCTTCAGTTCGGGAAATTAGTTTCGTTTTCGATCTCCCAGCCTTTAGGCGGTGGAATTCCGTATTTGTTCAGCGTTTGGCTCGCGTTTGATCAATGTACTGTTAGGTTGGTCAATCATATTGATTTTCGTTCGTTGTGTTTTGCGATTGTTCGGATAATTGACTTGATTGTATTATCCATTTGATGACGCTTGTCACTTGTTGGTTTTATTATATCCCTAACGGCGACGTTGTGTTGGTCGCCGTGGAGCGTGTTTTCACGCCGTATATTCCTTTGCGTTGTTTGTAACATTTCGCCGTTGGGCGTTAGTTACGCATTCTTGTGTATCTCGTTGAGTTTTTCCTGGCGGAATATTTCTTCTCCCTACTTGTTTTAAGTTTCGGGACGAAACTTCTTTTAAGGAGGGTAGAATGTAATATCCGCAATTTTCGATTTTCGGTAAATTTCTTTTTTTCGGTCGGAGTCCGTTTTTACGACTCGCTCATGTCCGTTTCGTCATTCTGAGAATGATTAATTCTACACTTTTTGACATCCGAGTTCGTTTCGGTGTCGTTTCGTTGAGTTCCGTGCTTTTTAGCGACTTTTCCGCGCTTGAGTTCGATTCTTGCGAATCTCGTCCGAAACTGCTGTTTCGAG
The DNA here is from genome assembly GCA_033398695.1 of Orobanche coerulescens. Classification (NCBI taxonomy): domain Eukaryota; kingdom Viridiplantae; phylum Streptophyta; class Magnoliopsida; order Lamiales; family Orobanchaceae; genus Orobanche; species Orobanche coerulescens. The sequence goes on from CM065809.1 coordinate 170,797,023, forward strand.
TTTCCTGTAAGTCCGTTTAACTTTGTTAGACGTGTTGTGAACTTCGGTTTGGTTATTCGATCACGTATCGTGATTTCCGGGCGTTTTGGGCCATTTTGTAATTTCTTGAAAGTTACGGGTATCCGTATCTGTAATGGTTGTCTCGACCCGTTTCTTGGTCGCGTATGACTAATTATGGTATTATGTTTTCATTTCGAATTCGTTGATGTCGTCCGCGAACTTTTCGTCGTGTTCGTTCGTGCGTTTTGGAAATCGGTCGTCGAGCCACAGCGGTTGCGGGACCGGCCGACGGCCATGGATCGCCGGAAGATTGCGGGCACCGGCCGGACAGATGCGGCAGGAACCGGCGTAGCGCACGCCTTCGCCGGGCACGCGCGCTAACCGGCAGTGTAGCGCACGCTAGCTGGTCTACCAACGCACGCCATCGGGCCGGACAGTGGGTTTCGAGGATCTCGACTCGGCCAGATCGGCAGTAGCGCCGCCGGCTTGGTCGTAGCGCACGCTAACCGGCAGGGGTAGCGCACGCTGCCGGCCGACTAGCGTACGTTACCTGGGTAAGTTTGTTAGTCCAGTGGCTACTGGACAGGTCGGCTAGCGCGCGCAGGCGTCCGGCCGTAACGCACGCTAGCGGGAGTTGGGTCGACAGGTTTGGTCGGCAGGGTTGGTCGGTGATGCCGGGTCGTGTGGGCCCTGGCCGAGGGTACTCGGCCGATACTGGCCGATAGCACACGCTAGTCCGGGAAGGCTAGCGCACGCTAGTCTGGCCCAGTATAAATGTGGCTGAGTAGTCACATTTCATTTCGTTCTTCATTTCCTTCCTTCTCCTTCCGCGAATGGCGATTCATGGGTGACGAAGCCATGTTGTTTAACAACAAATCCATGAAGTTCTTGAGTTCATAACATCAATCAATCGTCCGTTATCATCCTTTGATCCAGCGAATCAAGGTAATCTTCCTTAGAACCCTAATTTCGTGAATTTGGGGATTTTTGCATTTTCGTCCGATTCGTTCCGTGTTGTTGATTAATTCATGATGGGTATGATTAATCTTGGTAGTATTCTTATGTTTAACATCATTTAATCCATTGTTCTTCATCGAATCGAAGTATATTTCTTGATTTCCTTCTAATTGACTTTTTGGGGGATTTGTCCCCGATCTCGTTTTTCATCCGTTTTCGATGGATCGATTATGGTTAAATGATGTTGTTAAACATATTCTATGGATTGTATATCCATATTTCAACTTAGAATTCCGTTTTCGTGATTTGTGGAGCAGAATCGTGTTCTTGGCCGTTTTGGGGGAAATCCGTGAACTTTCGACATTCGTTCTTTGAATTCAACGGCTTTGAGTCGTGTTATGGAATTCATTTCATTGTTATTATTTGTCCTTCGTAGTTTGTGAACGTGAGTTGGCGTTCGGTGGAGTCAGCGGGTTCGTAGTCGGTTCGGGCCAACCTACTTCGGTCGATTCTCCGCGTTGTTCTTATTCGAGGCAAGTACCTTGCCCATACTTTTCTCGTTTTATGGATATGATGATCGGTGGTCGTCTTGATGTGTTTGTTTGGTTATTTGAAATGAAGTTTCAAAAGATTTCGGTTTGGCCTCGTTAAAGGCTCTCTTTCAAAACGCGTGTGTGTTTTGTGAACGTTGTGTTTTGGGAATTTATTATGATTTGATTTTTTTGAACGTTGAAGGATTTGATGATGATACTCCTATTGTTTAAAGTTATGGAATCGTGTATTCCGTATTTAATCTTGTTATTGTGTTTTGAAGAGTTTGATAATGGTGTCGAGTTAATGGCCATCTCTAGTGAGTATTCTTAATGAACTTACATTCTTAGCATATTAGTATTGCATGAGTAACGTGTGTGTGTGTATGCTCACTATGGGTTAGATCCGACGGGGTCTCGGTAGGGGTCCACGGAGGGGTGGATCCGCGAGCTTGCTTTTAACCACTACGGGTTAGATCCGACGGGGTCTCGGTAGGGGTCCACGGAGGGGTGGATCCATGGTTAATTGTGGTGCATTTTTACAAATGTGATTTGATTATGGCATTTCCGGAAATGAGTGCTTTTGAACGGTTTTCATTTGCATGCATTGACTAAGTGTGTAAGAGGTAAGTTGTTCGTTTGGCCTACTTGGCTAGGATGGCTCTAGAGTATTTTGTTGTTTGTGTTAAATCTTTTATTTGTGGATTTTGATGTTGGGAGACGAACCTTGTGGTCGTTCTTGTGTACTGTGAGTTGATGATATTTGGGGCTAAAATCCCAATGGTTTTGTAAAAGTCGTTTTACGGATTTGGGGCTAAAATCCCAACGGTTTGGTTAATGTCATTTTTCAGAAAGTAAACCTTTGGGGCGGTGACCCCTTTTTGCCTTTTGGATTTTGAAAAGTAGGATTTGATAATCCTAAATTGTTTTCTATTAAAACTCTCGATGGCATTCTAAACCGTTTTATAAATTACTTCCATTGATTTATGATATTTCGATTTTGAAATGTTTTCTCAAACCCTTGCCTCGGGAAGTACTTTTCGTTTCGTTTGGATCTTTGAGGATCCTCGGTTATTGTTATTCGTGGAATGTGAATTGTATGGCTCGTATTTGCACTTTGTTCTTGCACTAGCAAAACGGTGGAGTTTTGCTAACCCCAGTATTCGGGGGTGGATGTCTGTTTTTGCATTCGGGTTTTGGAGCATAACACGAGTCGGCACGAAGGATGATGAAAGATGATCGATACTAATCACATGAGGAACCGTACATCGTGTGTTGGTTCGGTTGTACTTTAATTTCATTGCTATATTGTTCCGTTATGCAGGTGTGGTTGTATTTTGTCCCCTGCGTGGGCATGAGTTGTATTTGAGTTGTATGTATTTGTGGAAAGACCAAATCGGTCTACTGAGTCATTTTAGCCTTGAAGGCATTGTCGAGATGTTAAATGTTGTTACCAGCCTGGTAGATCCTCGAGGAGAGGGTCTACGGCGTGTAATATCCCTGAGTGGATTGGGGGTGTTACAGCTAAAAAGTAAAAACAACAAGAGGGATGAAGTGGGATATCAGAGGGAAAGGAATGTATCAATTTTGTGTTTCCGCACAGTGAAATCTTCCATCCAAACAATATTAGCTAGAGTAGTGCAGTTCGGGAACAAATGCAATAAGTTTTTTGATCAGCTCTTCTGGTGTTGTTGCAACAACTATGATTCGTTTAGCACGCTCAGAAATAAAACCTTTTTCAGAAGAGTAGTTGATGAAAGATAGTAAACCATCGAAGAAACCATTGACATTTAGCAGACCTATTGGTTTCGTATGAACATTTAGCTGGGCTCTGGTAACCACATGAAAAAGTTCCTCAAGAGTGCCAAAACCACCGGGAAGGGTGATAAAAGCATCAGCATTATTTATCATGTGAGTTATGCGGCCTTGCATATTCACAGCTCTGAACTCATCTCCAATGGTTGCTCCGGTGATTTTACTTTCAGCCAGAGGTTTTGGAACGATTCCCAACACTTTTACTCCTTCCATATAGGCAGAAGCAGCAGCACGTCCCATTAATCCTAGACTTCCTCCTCCGTAAACTACATGAATGCATTTTTTTCCTAAGGTACGACCCAAGTTGTGGGCTGCTTCAGTAAAGCAAGCCTCTTTCCCATGACTAGCTCCACCAAAAATGCAGATGGAGTTAAATCTTTTTGTGGAAGATGATGATTCCATTTTTTGAAAAGAAATTACTTAGAGAGAAAATGAAAAGAATACAAGTTTGAGGGATGCAGAAAAGAAACAACTATAATGTTTATTTATAGATGCAAAATAAAATAAAAAGATTTATCAAATCTGTGACCGCGTTAATTGCGCTTCAACTACTCAATAGAATAATGAATGCATTTATTGCGTATCATGTTTTTTATTCAGAAAATCTAAAAAAACGACAAAAAGTAAAGATACTCACGTGTATGTACAGTAGTTGTGATTGTGGCTCACATCTTCCTCTGATTTTACGTTCAGAAACGGCTTAAACGCCTTCTATGAGTCGGGGAGAAGCTTCCCATACAATTTTCTTATAAATTGGCAAACAGGGTCTTTTAACGTCAGATTCCCAAGACGTTGTTCATATTCTGGTTTGAATTTATTCCACAAACATCGAATCCCATAATGTACGAGTCCATTAGGATGCGTGTCAAGAGAAATTTCGATATCATCTAAATTCTCCTTATTCAGACCATCCTTGATGAACTGGATTTTATCTTATCTGTTTGTGGAAGGAATTCCTAAAGATCGACATCTCGAATCACAGTTCTACCTAGCACATTTGTAGCAAACGGCGATTTTCTTTGCTCGTCGTTTCTTGGCATATGAACTTTTTCCAAGCCCTGGTAGAAATCTAGTTGGTGTTTCCGTGAATTCACCCGCTATTCTCACTTTGGCTTCAATAATGAATCGAATATCAAAAGGTATGCCGTTATTCATAAGCAACCTCATTCTTTCAACTCTGGCTTGGTAAAGTTTCAAAATGACTTTTTTACTAAGAAATGGAAATCTTTTTTCAATTGTTTTCAAAGTTTCTTCCATAATTAAAAATAAAATAAAAATATCTACAAAATCAGTTGTTGTGGGAAACTGAAAAATCCGACTTTACTAGCCACGGAGTACCGTTATCCGCCACTTGACCGGGCAAACACAATGGAGTATTAATCCACAATATCGGGGTCCTTAAGAAGAACCTCTTATACCTCAAAAGATTTTAATTCCAAATATGGTTTTAACCGTTGACCATTTACTTTGAAAATATTACCATTTTTTGGATTTTCAATTTCTGACTCGTGAGGATAGACCGTATGAATAATAAATGGACCGGACCATCGTGAGCAACTTGCACGGAAATAATAACAAGCGAGAGTTAAAAAGAAGGACTTTTTGACCGGGAGAAAAAGTTTTTCTCAAAATGTGTTTATCATGAAAAATTTCATTTTGTCCTTATATTTCCTTGCACAATCGTAAGCATCATTTCTGATTTCTTCCAATTCATTTAGTTGAAGTTTCCTATGAATTCCAGCCATGTCTAATGAAAAATTTGATCGTTTTATGGCCCAGTATGCTCTATGTTCCAATTCAACAGGCAAATGACATGGTTTTCCAAAGACAAGCCTAAATGGAGACATTCCGATGGGAGTTTTAAAAGCAGTACGGTAAGCCCACAATGCATCATTCAATCGCAAAGACCAATCTTTCATTGTAGGATTAACAGTTTTTCCAAGAATATGTTTGATTTCTCTGTTTGAAATTTCAACTTGACCACTTGTTTGAGGGTGATAAGGAGTAGCAACTTTATGTGTAACACCATATTTTTTAAATAAATGATTCAAAAATTTATTACAAAAATGTTTTCCTTCATCACTTATAATTGCTCGTGGTGTTCCAAATCTGGAAAAGATATTTTCTTTCAAAAATTTTACCACAACTTTGTGGTGATTTGTTTTGCAAGCAATTGCTTCTACCCATTTTGAAACATAATCGACGGCCACAAGGATGTAAAGATTGCCAAAAGAAATTGGAAAAGGTCCCATAAAATCTATGCCCCAAACATCAAATATTTCAAAAATTAAAATTGGGTTTAAATGCATCATATTTCGTTTAGAAATTCGACCTAACCTTTGACATCTATCACATGTGCTGCAATATGAATGTGTATCTTTGAAAAGTGTTGGCCAATAAAAACCACATTGCAGAATTTTAGCAGTTGTTTTCTTTGAGCTAAAATGACCTCTACATGCATGATCATGACAAAAGAAAATGATATTTTGTTGTTCATGTTCTAGCACACATCTCCTAATGATTTGGTCAGGACAATATTTGAACAAATATGGATCATCCCAAAAGAATTTTTTTACTTCGTTTAAAAATTTTGTTTTATCTTGGTTATTCCAATGAGATGGCATGTTACTAGTAACAAGGTAATTGACAATGTCTGCATACCAAGGTATTTGAGAAACAGACATGAGTTGTTCATCAGGGAAAGTTTCATTAATGGGAGGTTCTTTATCAGTAAAATTCACGATTAGCCTAGACAAATGATCAACAACAACATTTTAAACACCTTTTTTATCTCGAATTTCTAAGTCAAACTCTTGTAACAATAGAATCCAACGGATCAAGCGAGGTTTAGCATCTTTCTTAGAAAGAAGATAGTTTAATGCAGCATGATCGGAGTAAATTATGACTTTTGAACCAATCAAGTAAGGTCAAAATTTGTCTAAGGCAAAAACGACTGCAAGCAATTCTTTTTCAGTTGTAGAATAATTTAATTGGGCATCATTTAGAGTTCTACTTGCATAATATATTACAGTTGGTAATTTATTTTCTCTTTGACCCAATACTACACCGACGGCATAGTCGGATGCATCACACATTATTTCAAAAGGAAGATTCCAGTTTGGAGATTTGATGATAGGTGCAGAGCTCAACATAGATTTGAGTGTCTTAAAAGCTTTTAGACAATGATCATCAAATACGAAAGGTGTGTCTTTTGAAAGTAAATTACATAATGGCCTTGAGATTTTACTAAAATCTTTGATGAATCGACGGTAAAAACCAGCATGGCCTAAGAATGACCGAATTTCTTTAATCGTTCGTGGGGTGGAAAATGGATATTAAATCAACTTTAGATTTGTCCACCTCAATTCCTTTTTCAGAAATCACATGTCCTAAGACAATTCCTTTTTTAACCATAAAATGACATTTTTCCCAATTTAGGACAAGATTCTTCTCCTTACACCTAACCAATACTTGGGTTAAGTGGTGTAAACATTCATCAAAGCTAGACCCGAATACAGAAAAATCATCCATAAAAATTTCTAAAAACCGCTCAACCATGTCAGAGAAAATGCTCATCATACATCGCTGAAAAGTAGCAGGTGCATTGCACAAACCAAATGGCATTCGTCGGTAAGCAAAAGTGCCGAAAGGACAGATAAAAGTGGTTTTCTCTTGATCGTCAAGAGCAATGGGAATTTGGTTATAACCGGAATATCCATCAAGAAAACAATAATAAGCATGATCGGCTAACCTTTCTAGCATTTGATCAATAAAAGGAAGTGGAAAGTGATCTTTTCTTGTAACAGAGTTCAATTTTCTGTAATCAATACAGACTCTCCATCCAGTTTGAATTCTGGTTGGAACAAGTTCATTTTCTTCATTCGTGATTACAGTTATGCCAGATTTCTTTGGAACTATATGAACAGGACTAACCCAAGAGCTATCAGAAATAGGGTATATGATCCCTACATCTAAGAGTTTGATTATTTCAGCTCTTACAACTTCTTTCAAATTAGGATTTAGTCTTCTTTGAAATTATCGGGAAGTTTTCGCATTTTCTTCAAGGTGAATTCGATGCATGCATATAGAAGGACTAATTGTAATATCCGTAATTTCGAATTTCGGTAATTTTTTTTTTCGGCGGAAGTCCGTTTTGACGACTCGATCATGACCGTTTCGTCATTTCGAGAATGATTAATTCTGCACTTTTTGTCATCCGAGTTCGTTTCGGTATCGTTTTGTTGAGTTCCAAGCTTTTTAGCGACTTTTCCGCACTTGAGCTCGATTCTAGCGAATCTCGTCCGAAACTGTTGTTTCGAGTTTCTCGTAAGTTCATTTAATGTTATTATTCATGTTGCGAGCTTTGGTTTGGTGTTTCTATCGCGTATCGTGATTTTCGGACGTTTTGGGCCATTTTCGTAATTTCCCAAAGTTTTGGGTAATTACTTCCGTTGTCGAATTCCGAGCCTTCGGGTGGTCAGAATCGTGTGTTCTATTAGCTCTTAGATTCGTATTTGCGAGTACTTCGTAACCGTAACCCGATTCGTATTCGAGTTCGGGTTTCGGGGTCGTTCGGACGTAATTTCCGGTGCATGCGGAGGGCTGCCCGGACACATGCAACACGGCCTGGCAGCCTGCTGGCGCCGTGTCTGCGCCCGGGTCAGCCGGGCAGCAGCGGCGAGACACGGCATTATCTGGGCCGTTCTTTGCCGTGTCCGTGAGCCTATAAATATGGTCGGCGATCGTTTTTTCACTCATTTCATTTCCTATCCTTCTGTCCATGGTGAGTCTTTGGGAAGACGAAGACATGTTGTTATACTATGAATCCACGAAGTTTTGGAGTTCATAACATCAATTGATCATCACGTAACATCCTTCAATCCAGCGAATCAAGGCAAGTTTTATTAAAATCTAGTTTTGGGGATTTTGCTCGATTTGTCCGTTTAATTCGTTTTAACTCAGAATAGTGATGTATTTATGATTGTTAAGCATTATTATGTCGAATTCCTTGCTGTTCCTCGGTTGAATCGCCGAGGATTTGTCGTTTTATTGAGTTTCTTATCGACGCCTTGAAGGTGTCCGATAAAATGTCACAAAGAGGATTCGAGCGTTCTACGATTATTCTTCCTCGTTCGTTCGTTAATTTATTGATGGTATGATGTTAGGGTCATATTTCTCGCAAAGAATTCGAGTCGGAACCCTTCCGTTCGTCGTTTTCTTCAAGCATTTCGATCGTGGGTGTATTCGTTGTCTTCGCCGGAGAATCGTAGGTGTTCGAGGTGTCCCGACTGATCCGTGATTGTGGGAGTGTCCGGCATCGATTATCGAGGCAAGTATCTTGCCCATACATTACGTGTTTTGTGGATATTATGATTGTTAATCGTCGATATGTGCTAAATAAATATTAATAACCATTTTCCAAAGAAATCGGAATATTTACCATCATGCTTTTTGTAAAGTGACCCGTGTGTGTCGGGAATTAATGTGCTTAGTTGAATATGCGAGCTAGTGTCGAGTATAGAATCACCTTACTTTCTTGTGATGTCATTGCGTATGATTATGTCGTTGGTAAATGTAAAGTGTAATTCTTTTGTCAAATTATGTGCTTGGAGTCGCGTGTTTATGGATGAATATGTGAGTTTGAGTGATATTAGTTGTGTCGTTCGGTGCTGTTGAAATCTTGTGCTTCCTTTTGAATCGCATCATTACTTGGTCGTGAGTATATGTTGGATGAACTGGCCATTCTAGTAAGGTACCTCGACTATATATACTGTGATTGACCTTCGAGGCTTGTGGTTTGCAACTGTGATTTTGGAATGTGTGTGTGTTGTTCCTTCCACCCGGAGTGTCCGACGGGATGTCTGGGGGTCGATACTAAGGGGTACGGCCACGGAAGTGGACTTGGGTGCGTGTGTGGATGAACTTCCACCCGGAGTGTCCGACGGGATGTCTGGGGGTCGATACTTATGGGTACGGCCGCGGGAGTGGTTTCCCACCAGGAGTGTCGACGGGATGTCCGGGGTCGATACTAAGAATGCGGCCGCGGGTTACCAGTTGTGGTTTTCATCTTGAGGATGACGTTGATGTTTTCGTTAATTGTGATATTGTCCGGAGTATCACAATGCTTTGTGCTCGGGGTCGAGAGACATTATATTTCGAGTCTTGGTGCTTGGCTAGAATGGCATAAGAATAATGTGTTATGTGTAATGTGTCCTTGTTAGTGAATTGAAGTGGATGATCGGGTCGTGGACCCTGTGTTTTGTGACCGGAATGGTTGGGTCGTGGACCCCGTGTTTTGTTAAACGGATTTGTATTTTGAAAAATGAACTTTGGGGCTGTGACCCTAAATGGCTTTCGAGGAATTAAGAACATTTTTAAATTTTGATGTTTTCAAAACTCCCGAGATTTGGAAATGTTTTCAAAATGCTTACTTGCTTCGTTTCTGCTTTCAGGACTTGAACTATTTTTAACTGAATATATCTCGGGAAGTCTTTCGTTATATTCTCGGAATGTGTTGTGTATGGCTCGTATTTGCACTTTATACTTGCACTAGCGAAACAGTGGAGTTTTGCTAACCCCAGTGTCGGGGGTGGATATCTGTATTGTGTCCAGGTACATGCAGGTTTTCGGGAGCAAGACACAGGATCGGCACGAGGGATGATGAAAGACGAATGATACTAATCACACGAAGGCCAGTTTTGGGTTCAGTTGTCGGAGTCCATTGTATTGTCTTTTCCGCTGTCTTATTGTTCGTTGTTGCAAGTATTTTACCCTTGCGTGGGTATGAGTCTGGATGAGTTTATGTATTTTGAGTTGTAAGTCAGTGACGAAAGACCAAATCGGTCTGTTGGTCCGTTATGTTGATTCGTCGGTATGTAATGTAATGTGTTGTTTTGATGTTTAGCCTGGTGGATCCTCACGGAGAGGGTCTGCGGCGTGTAATATTCCCGGTTTGATCTGGGGGTGTTACATTTATGGTATCAGAGCTTAGGTTGAGGAAACCTAGGCTGTCGGGTCGAGTTATGTGTTGTTGAGTCTTGTATTGTCAGATTTTGTCTGACTGAGTCGTGTCGCGACGCGTCGTCTGGGATGTCGGCCGTGATTAGTATCAAGGTGCAGCCATCATCTTCGTGCGATCTGTGGATGTAAGTCTCCCTACTACATGTTGTACCACGAGCTATACGAGCCTGTATGATTCTGTGTTATGTAGTAGTATTTGAAGGTGCATCGTGAGTAAGTGACATATATTTGTTAATTCCCATTTTGTGCTAGAATGAAGAATGATATTGCCAAATGTATCCTTGTATGAACTGTTTTTCTTGCAAGAGCAACAACCTTGGAATTTTTTTTAGTTTCGAAGGCTTCCGGGGAGCCACGTAAATTTTTAAAATGTTCTCCAAGGGATGAAATATTTTGATTTTTTGTATGATGACCTCAAGTTCGAAAATTTTTATACTTCAAACTACCGATATTTCATTTTCATCTCATACTATAAGTTTTCAAAACTCGAGTTTTTAACTCAAATAAGGTCTACAAAATATACTCAAGACGTGACTCTCGTTTGTAACTTTTCGGTTTCATGATTGTTGGTCAGAAGATGCGTATTGATGATGCTCGTTGTTGAGCGGTGGTGCAGTTTATGATTAAAATAGTAACGTGAATGTTGAGTCCATCGGTATGTATGTGTTGAGATAGTCCTCCTTATTGAGAAGTAAAATTTTCGTTTTTGTAGGATGATTTTCTTTTGATGGTTGCTTGTGAGATGTTATAATTATGTGAATCGATGACATTTAGACTCGTATGTTGTTGCTTATTTGTAACCTTCGAGTTTATTATTACCTCGTATATGTTTGCAATCGTGTTGGTTATGAGAGCAGTTAGCACAGGCTTAATACGAGCCTAACGCGCGCTAACGTGGCGTGTTTAGCGCACGTTAATCTTTGTTGTAACGCGCGCTAATCAACCTGGGCAGAGGCTATGGAACCGCATTATAGCCGTCAGGTCTAACTTTTCCGGCCAATCACATGTAGTTGTATTCTCTACGTGGTGTCTAGTGATAACAACTATTGTGCGTGAATGTGTGTTAAGACTTTTCGTATTGCTAGGTGATATTTGATTGTGTTTGATGAATTTATAAATTATGTCTGCTGTGTGTGTGTGTTCAAAACACTTTCCTGGAAACTTCACAAAGTTTTGACGGTTCGATTAATCGGCGGCTCCGTGTATACTTTGAAAATTATTTGAAATTGGCGAGCCGGCCTTGGATTCTCAAATAAAACCTCGATGGTATTTGAAAGAGTTGTTTTAAAGTACATGTAGGCATTTTGTAAAATGTTACCATCGTTGATTTTCATGTAGGGTTGGGGGGGATTTTCCAAAATGATTTTTAACGTATTGTTGTATTTTCAGATAATTCGAGTACATGATTTTCAAAAATCTTTCACATCATAAAAATATTTTATTTCAAAAACCAATACGATTTTTATATTCAAAAATATATATTGAAAGATAAAAAAATCTCACTCGATGTAAACTTCAAACTCGAATTTGAGAAAGTTTCCTGTATTGATTAAAGTATGTACGAATGGTTTGATGACCTTGCGTGGCTACTTTGTTGTTATTAACGTAATGCTGGTGTGTAGTGGCGTGGTGATTTTGACAATGCCGGTTGCACAGAAAATATTATTTAGCCAATGATTTCAAAATGAGACGGTTAAATTCTGTTGTTTAAAAGTTTTGATGAAGCAACCTGAGGTACAAAAAAATACTTTTAAAGTTTTACTTTGAAGAGCACACAAATCCAAGGATTTTCAAATGATATCATTTAAAAGAATACCTCGTGGATTTTCTTATCGAGTTGTTAGTAGTTACCTTATGTGATATTGTCGTGCTGAGTTGATACTTTAGCATGTTATTTTTGCGAAGTTGTGGCATCGTATCGAGTGAGAATCCGCTTAGTATGCCGAGGGATTGAGGATGCAGTCGTGACCACGATACTAATGGCCATGAAGATCGGATGTGGACCAAGATGATATGGTCGGGAAGGTTGCTATTCCAGCACTTTGTTCTCGTTGTTTAGGTTTCGGGACGAAACCTCTTTTTAAAGGTGATATGATGTAATACCCACATTTTTCTTTCTTTCTCTTCTGTTTCGTCTAACCAAAACGACTCAACTGTGTTCGTTGATGCTTCTGACCTGGTGTTGTTTCTCACCTTTGTCATTCGAGCGAGTTATGATATTGTCCCAAATTGATCTATATATTGTTGACCTTTCCAAGTTCGGAAAATTAGTCTCGTTTTCGATCTTTCAACCCTTGGGCGGTGGAATTCCGTATTTGTTCAGCGATTGGCTCGCGTTTTGATTGATGTACCGTTGGGTCGGTCAATAGTATTGATTCTCGTCCGTTGTGTTTTGTGATTGTTCGGATAATTGACTTGATTGTATTATCCATTTGATGACGCTTGTCACTTGTTGGTTTTGTTATATCCCTAACGGCGACGTTGTGTTGGTCGTCGTGGAGCGTGTTTTCACGCCGTATATTCCTTTGCGTTGCTTGTAACGTTTCGCCGATGGGCGTAAGTTACGCGTTTCCTTGCGTATCTCGTTGAGTTTTCCTGGCGGGATATTGCTTCTCCCTACTTGTTTTAAGTTTCGGACGAAACTTCTTTTAGGAGGGTAGAATGTAATATCCGTAATTTAATTCGGTAATTTTTTTTGGCGGAAGTCCGTTTTGACGACTCGCTCATGACCGTTTCGTCATTTCGAGAATGATTAATTCTGCACTTTTTGTCATCGAGTTCGTTTCGGTATCGTTTTGTTGAGTTAGAGCTTTTAGCGACTTTTCCGCACTTGAGCTCGATTCTAGCGAATCTCATCCGAAAGCTGTTGTTTGAGTTTCTCGTAAGTTCATTTAATGTTATTATTCATGTTGCGAGCTTTGGTTTGGTGTTTCGATCGCGTATCGTGATTTTCGGACGTTTTGGGCCATTTTCGTAATTTCCCAAAGTTTTGGGTAATTACTTCCGTTGTCGAATTCCGAGCCTTGGTGGTCGAATCGTGTGTTATATTAGCTCTTAGATTCGTATTTGCGAGTACTTCGTAACCGTAACCGATTCGTATTCGTGTTCGGGTTTCGGTCGTTCGGACGTAATTTTGATGCATGCGGAGGGCTGCCCGGACACTGCAACACGGCCCCAAACGGCAGCCTGCTGAGTGCCGTGTCTGCGCCTGGTCGGCCAGGGCAGCGGCTGCCGAGACACGGCCGAGACACACGGCTGTCTGGGCCGTTCTTTGCGCCGTGTCCGAAGCAGCCTATAAATATGGCCGAGCGATCGTTTTTCACTCATTTCATTTCCTATCCTTCTGTCATGTTTGGAGTCTTTGGGAAGACGAAGACATGTTGTTATACTATGAATCCACGAAGTTTTGGAGTTCATAACATCAATTGATCATCACGTAACATCCTTGATCAATGAATCAAGGCAAGTTTTCTTAAAATCTAGTTTTGGGGATTTTGCTCGATTTGTCCGTTTAATTCGTTTTAACTCGTAATAGTGATGTATTTATGATTGTTAAGCATTATTATGTCGAATTCCTTGCTGTTCCTCGGTTGAATCGCGAGGATTTGTCGTTTATTGAGTTTCTTATCGACGCCTTGAAGGTGTCCGATAAAATGTCACAAAGAGGATTCGAGCATTCTACGATTATTCTTCCTCGTTCGTTCGTTAATTTATTGATGGTATGATGTTAGGGTCATATTTCTCGCAAAGAATTCGAGTCGGAACCCTTCCGTTAAATCGTTTTCTTCAAGCTTTTCGATCGTGGGTGTATTCGTTGTCTTGGCCAGGAGAATCGTAGGTGTTCGAGGTGTCCCGGCGATCCGTGATTGTGGGAGTGTCGGCATCGATTATCGAGGCAAGTATCTTGCCCATACATTACGTGTTTTGTGGATATTATGATTGTTAATCGTCGATATGTGCTAAATAAATATTAATAACCATTTTCCAAAGAAATCGGAATATTTACCATCATGCTTTTTGTAAAGTGACCCGTGTGTGTCGGGAATTAATGTGCTTAGTTGAATATGCGAGCTAGTGTCGAGTATAGAATCACCTTACTTTCTTGTGATGTCATTGCGTATGATTATGTCGTTGGTAAATGTAAAGTGTAATTCTTTTGTCAAATTATGTGCTTGGAGTCACGTGTTTATGGATGAATATGTGAGTTTGAGTGATATTAGTTGTGTCGTTCGGTCTTTGTTGAAATCTTGTGCTTCCTTGTGAATCGCATCATTACTTGGTCGTGAGTATATGTTGGATGAACTGCCATTCTAGTAAGGTACCTCGACTATATATCGTGATTGACCTTCGAGGCTTGTGGTTTGCAAGCGTGATTTTGGAACGTGTGTGTGTGTTGTTCCTTCCACCGGAGTGTCCGACGGGATGTCCGGGGTCGATACTAAAGTACGGCCACGGAAGTGGACTTGGGTGCGTGTGTGGATGAACTTCCACCCGTAGTGTCCGACGGGATGTCCGGGGTCGATACTAAGAGTACGGCCGCGGAAGTGGTTTCCCACCCGGAGTGTCCGACGGATGTCCGGGGTTGATACTAAGGGTACGCGGGTTACCGATTGTGGTTTTCATATTGAGGATGACGTTGATGTTTTCGTTAATTGTGATATTGTCAGGAGTATCACAATGCTTTGTGCTCGGGGTCGAGACATTATATTTCGAGTCTTGGTGCTTGGCTAGAATGGCATAAGAATAATGTGTTATGTGTAATGTGTCCTTGTTAGTGAATTGAAGTGGATGATCGGGTCGTGGACCACGTGTTTTGTGACCGGAATGGTTGGGTCGTGGACCCGTGTTTTGTTAAACGGATTTGTATTTTGAAAAATGAACTTTGGTGTGACCCTAAATGGATTTCGAGGAATTAAGAACATTTTTAAATTTTGATGTTTTCAAAACTCCCGAGATTTGGAAATGTTTTCAAAATGCTTACTTGCTTCGTTTCTGCTTTCAGGACTTGTACTATTTTTAACTGAATATATCTAGGGAATTCTTTCGTTATATTCTCGGAATGTGTTGTGTATGGCTCGTATTTGCACTTTATACTTGCACTAGCGAAACAGTGGAGTTTGCTAACCCCCGAGTAATCGGGGGGTGGATATCTGTATTGTGTCCAGGTACATGCAGGTTTTCGGGAGCAAGACACAGGATCGGCACGAGGGATGATGAAAGACGAATGATACTAATCACACGAAGGCCAGTTTTGGGTTCAGTTGTCGGAGTCCATTGTATTGTCTTTTCCGCTGTCTTATTGTTCGTTGTTGCAAGTATTTTACCCTTGCGTGGGTATGAGTCTGGATGAGTTTATGTATTTTGAGTTGTAAGTCAGTGACGAAAGACCAAATCGGTCTGTTGGTCCGTTATGTTGATTCGTCGTTATGTAATGTAATGTGTTGTTTTGATGTCTAGCCTGGTGGATCCTCACGGAGAGGGTCTGCGGCGTGTAATATTCCCGGTTTGATCTGGGGGTGTTACACTAATACCTTTAATATCGGAGATGGTCCAGCCTATTGCTTCTTTATGTTCTTTAAGGACATTGATTAATTTACCTTCTTGTTCTTCATCTAAATCAAATGCTATGATGACAGGCAGGGTTTCTGATGGTCCTAAAAATGCATATTTTAGAGACTCGGGTAATGGATTGAGCTCTATATTTGAATCCTCAATAGGTACTTCATTATTCATTTGGCTCTCAAGTGGTTCGGTTTTAGCTTTCCATTTATCATTATCCAATAATGGTGTAGACTCTAGTAAAGAATTTACTTCATTAATTGAACTGTCGATGTCAAAATCTGAGCCAAAATGAGCAAGACAGCTTTCAAAAAGATCATCATCATCTATTTTTGGAAAGAAGTAAGGACCCATACTCTCTATCATATTTACCTCACAGACATCATCATGATCATCATGTTGTTGAGAAATGTTAAACATATTTAGTTCAACAGTCATATTTCCAAAAGAAAATTTTATGATGCCATTTCTACAGTTAATTAATGCATTTGAAGTAGCTAAAAATAGCCTTCCTAAAATGACAGGGATTTGATCTTTGGTATTCTCAACAGGTTCAGTGTCTATGACTATAAAATCAACAGGAAAGTAGAATTTATCTACTTGAATCAGAACATCCTCTACGATTCCTCGAGGTATTTTTATAGATCTATCAGCTAGTTGAAGTATCACAGATGTTGATTTTAGCTCCCCTAATCCAAGTTGTGTATAAACAGAATATGGTAATAAATTCACATTGGCTCCTAAATCAAGCAAGGCTCGTTTAATGATGTGATCTCCAATGACACAAGATATTGTAGGACTACCAGGATCTTTATACTTAACGGGAGTTTTATTTTGGATTATTGAGCTAAGATGTTCAGATAAAAATGCCTTTCTTGGAACATTTTCTTCTTTTTACAGTGCAAAGATCTTTCAAAAACTTAGAATAAGCAGGCACTTGTTTAATAGCATCAAGAAATGGAATATTTATTCGAACTTGTTTAAATATTTCCATTATATCTTTGTATTGCGCACTTTTATCTTTTGGAATAAGTCTTTCAGGAAATGGAGCTTTTGGAACGTAAGACTTTTCTTTTTCCTTAGAATCTTTTAGTTTTGAAACTTGTGGTTCATTTGATTTTTCTTCCGGATCATAGTCAGGCTTTTGTATTTCTTTTCCACTTCTAAGGGTAGTTATGGACTGAACTTCTACGTTAAAAGATTTACTTCATATTGTCCTTTAGGATTAGGGATGGACTGACTCGGAAATTTTCCCTTTTCTCTTTCAGCTAAAGTTGTTGCAAGTTGACCAATTTGTGTTTCAAGCTTAGAAATAGCCTGTGAGTTTGATTGTACAGCTTGCTGAGTTGATTGGAACATTTTTTGAGTAGATTGCATGAATTGTTGCAACGTATCTTCCAAAGATGGTTTCTTTGGCACTATAGAAGGATACTGATAAGTATTTGGAGGATATTGATTAGGACGGACATTTTGTTGATTTGACATATTCATTTGATGTCCTCCTTGATTCATTGGAGGCATGTTTTGCTTCCAGGAAAAATTTGGATGATTCCTCCAATTTGGATTATAAGTTGGAGCAAATGGGTATCAGAAAATTTTCCATATGAATGTAACACATTGACTTCTTCATTAAAAATTTCTTGATTTTGTGGACCAGGGGGACAAGATTGAGATGAATGAAATGATTCCGCACATGAAATGCAAAATTCATTTTTTGAGTTTGACGAGGGGATGGATTGCTTCAAGACTAACGCATCCACTTTTCGTACTAAATCATCTATAGTAGATTTTATTTCAACATCTTGTTTAACCTCGTAAATTCCACCTTTTTTTGGGGTCGTATGCATCGATTTGGCTCTAGAGTCGAGTGAATTCCATTGTTGTGAATTAATTGACATATTTTATAGTGCATTCCAAGCTTCGTCTCCAATAAGGTGAAGAAATTTTCCACCATGCATTGATTGGATTAATTGGCGATTGTTTGGAGTTAAACCGTCATAAAAATATTTTACCAAACGCCATATTTCAAAACCATGATGGGGACACTTAAGGATTAAATCATTAAATCTTTCCCAATACTCGTAAAATTCTTCATTTTCTTTTTGGAAAAATTCGGATATTTCTCTTCTAAGACTATCAGTTTTGGACATTGGAAAAAATTTTGCGAGAAATTTATTCACTAGTTGGTCCCAACTAGTAATTGTTCTTGCTTGAAGAGAATTTAGCCAGAATTTTGCTTTATCTTTGAGAGAAAATAGAAATAATCTAAGTTTGACAGATTAATCAGAGAAATTTTGGAATCGGAAAGTAGAACAAATATCGAGAAATTCCTTGACATGCATATACGGATCTTCTCTTTCCAAACTGTGAAAAGATGGAAGAAGCTGAATTATTGATGGTTTAAGCTCGAAATAAGTTGCATTAGTCGTAGGCAACACTACGCAAGAAGGAGAATTAGCACTCACTGGAGAAAAATATTCTATTAAAGTTTTCTCTTTTGCAACTCGATTATTTTGATTTTCGATTTCGTCCATTTTTGGGATCAGTTTCGTTTGTTGAACTTCAGTTTTAGTTAAAGACAATCTTCTTCTCGTTAATCGGCCTTTATTATTTCGTTGCCAAACTTGCATTCACCGATATTAAAATTTTGTTTAACTTTGCATACAAACCAAATTATGATAGTCGATCGAACTTCCAGATCGTTGGAGGCGTCACAATGGTCGCACTTAAAATCCAACTTTCTTCGGCATGTACAACAGAGGCCTTTTTGCCAAAATTCAATCGATTTTCAAAATCAGTTTGTACAAGATTGATATTTAGCTTTTCTCTATTCGAATCGAACAAAGTAGTGAGTGAAAAATATCAATCCCTTGTTGAATCTTTTAAAGGATTTTATTGTTTAATTATTTTTTTTTTTGAGTTTTTATATTATTATTATTAATAATAATGATAATTATTACAATTATTACTAAAATTATAGGATGTAATAGATTGCAAAGGAATAAATTTACTAATTGATCTACGGAAGCAATATCTATTGATAAACTAAATTGTACGACGAGAAATATTACAACTAAACTATATGTCTAAGAATAATGTAAATAGAAAATAACAACTAAAAACACAATCTAAATTTACCACTAGAAGATACTATTAATGTTGGGATTTCTATGTATCGAATACAAAATAATCGGAGTAAAAACGCAGCGGAACAATAAATGTGAAAACCCAATTTAGGATCTCATGCAGTAATTTAATTGTTTAATAAAAGAGTTAATCGAATTACCTTAATCCGATTGAACAATTCTAGATCCGGACTAGAAGTAGATGAATATCTCCTTCCTCTTTTGGTGATCCACACACGAACAATTCCACAAGCCGGATTGCTAGATCCTTACGAATAATATTGATAAATAGTACAACACAAATTCCTTACTAGAAGGATTGTACTATTGATCAAGATCAACTAAGGGAAGAGAGACGACCGACTCCGTTCTCCTACAATATGATGTAGATGGCCGATTTTTCTTCTCCTTGAAGGGCCGATTTTAGGTCTTGTATTCTCATAACAACTCCTTGTCCAAGACCTTATATATATATACTAAGTAAACCCTAGATTCAATAATCTAGTATTTGCTTAGTTGCCCCTCAACTTATTAAATAATACAATATATATAATATCTAATATTATATATATTACTTATTATTTAATCTCCTTATAAATATAATATCCAATATTATATTTATTATTCCCAGTTGATATTTATTCCTACTTGTCTATAATTGTCGTATGTGTGACCCAAAGGCTTATATTATGTTGGCAATTATTTAATACCTTATTAAATAATAAATCATAAGCGGCCTCTAGCAAGACATTATGATTACCCAAATAATATAAGTTAATAGTCCATTAAACCTTTTAACGTGTCAAATCCCTTTGTCACGCGATATCATATTTGAACTAAGTCATGGAGTCTGTCATACTTATTTATGTTCAAATGCTTTCTCGATCTTAAGTAGGTGATTGAATCAAATGACTCTTCATTTGAGCATGGCCATGCATTTCCTTGATCCTACTTATCGAGGGGCCCAATGAGATATCTCTCTCACTTAAGAGAGGGACAAATCCCCATCTTGATTATTCATTGCCCTCTACATGACTCCCACTAATCCCGATCGCTAACCTTTATGATCACCATGTTTGAGATGACGTTGGATTACGTCAAGGCATAGCGATTATCATGTTGGACTCTATGATAATCTCGGGTTCAAGGATTTATTGACATCTTTGTATTGAGATTCACTTATGACATTTCCATGCGGTGATCTCAATGCGGGTCGGTCCGAGATTAGTTCTCCAACCAATACCCATAAGATTGATCCGTACCATACGCATAATCATCCGATGATTATCAATCAAACTTATACTAGTATATTAATCACTTGAGTCTCTACTCAACGCGATTTTACCAGGGACATTTGAATAATCTTATTATTCGTGAATAACTATTATTCGATTATTATAATATTAAAACATTCACACATTATAATAATCAACGAGAAATAAATGATATCAAATAACTTTATTTAAATGTGACAATTACAAATCTAGGCACATCGAATGTCCTAGGGCACTATTCCCAACAATCTCCCACTTGCACTAGGACCATTCATACATGACTTTTAGTCCTATCGCTCTAGCATGCTCAACATGCTTTCCTTGTGAGAGAGGCTTGGTAAGTGGATCTGCAACATTCTCTTCTGTTGCTACTTTGCATATTGTAATATCTCCTCGTCTGACGATCTCTCTGACTAGGTGATATTTTCTGAGTATATGTTTGCAATTATGATGGGACCTAGGCTCTTTAGCTTGTGCAATAGCACCATTATTGTCACAATAAAGGCTTATGGGACCCTGGATGGTTGGCACCACTCCTAGTTCGGTAACGAACTTCTTGATCCATCTGGCTTCCTTAGCCGCATCCGATGTTGCCAGTACTCGGCACATGAGAATCAGCAACCGTGCTTTGCTTGGAACTCTTCCAACTCACGGCACCTCCATTCAATACAAACACATAACGATTTGCGATTTGAAATCGTCTCTGTCGGTTTCGAAACTTGCATCGGCGTAACCTCTTCTGACCATCTCGTTTCCCACCCTCCATAAACTAGGAAATCATCCTTAGTTCTTCTCAAGTACTTTAGGATGGTTTTCCTTTCTTTATCGATGACTTTCACTGGATTCGATTGGTATCGACTTGTCATACTAAGAGCAAACGATACATCCAGTCGAGTACAAATCATGGCATACATGATCGATCCAATAGCCGGCGTATGGTATCTTGCTCATACGGGCTCGCTCATCGGGAGTCTTAGGACTCGAGTCTCACTCGGATGAATGCCATGTGACATTGGCAAGAGTCCTCTCTTGGAGTCTTGCATATTGAACCTCTTCAATATTTTATTAATGTATGTACTTTGACTCGGACCAATCAATCTCTTTGATCTATCTCTATAGATCTTTATCCCAAGAATGTAAGCGACTTCTCCTAAGTCTTTCATTGAGAAACAACTTCCCAACCAAGTCTTGGTATGCAAGGTGGGAATGTCATTTCCAATGAGTAATATGTCATCTACATATAAGACTAAGAAAACAACTATTCTCCCACTAACCTTCTTGTACACACAAGGTTCATCTTCATTTTGAATGAACCCAAACTCTTTGTGATTTCATCAAAACAAAGATTCCAGCTCAGAAGCCTGCTTCAACCCATAAATGGATCTTTGAAGCTTGCAAACCCTTTTAGAATTTTCTGGATGAACAAAACCTTCAGTTTGTGTCATATACACCTCCTCGAGTAAGTTTCCATTAAGGAATGCTGTTTTGACATCCATTTGCCATATTTCATAATCATAGTATGCGGCAATGGCAAATAAAATTCTAATTGATTTAAGCATGACTACCGCGAAAAGGTCTCATCATAGTCAACACCAAGAATCTGTCTATAACCTTTTGCCACTAGTCTAGCTTTATAGGCTTGCAGATTATCATCCATGTCATTCTTCATTTTATAGACCCATTTGCACCCAATGGTTTTAACACCCTCAGGTGGATCTATCAAGTTCCAAACTTGATTGTCATACATGGATTGCATCTCGGACTTCATGGCTTCTAGCCATTCCTCGGACTACGGTCCCAGGCGGCTTCAGATAGGTACTAGGCTCATCATCTATGAGCGATGCATCATCATCCTGCATTACGAGATAACCATATCTCTCAGTTCATGTCGCATCCTATCGGATCTGCGTGGGACTTGTGTACTTTGAATGGGCTCTTCAACTGTTTGTTGAGCTTGTTCGGTTTCCATCGGTGAAGCGATGTCTTCTTGTGGTTCTCGAGTTTCCTCGAGAATTACTCTTCTCCCACTGTCTCTTTTGGAAATAAATTCCCTTTCTAAGAATACGACATTTCGAGCAACAAACACTTTGTTCTCTGCGGGCTTGTAAAAGTAATATCCTTTAGTTTCCTTAGGATATCCCACAACTAAACATCTTTCGAATCGGCTGCCGGTTGTCAAACACTTGGCGCCTTACGACGCTTCGCAACCCCGGATCTTTAGAAAAGACAAGTTTGGTCTTTTACCACCCATTTCTCAAATGGTGTCTTTTCAACCGCTTTAGATGGAACACGGTTAAGGGTGAATCTTGCTGTTTCTAAGGCGTGGCCCCAAAATGATAATGGAAGCTCTTCGACTCATCATGGATCGAACCATATCTAATAAAGTTCGATTCCTCCTCTCGGACACTCCGTTATGCTCGGGTGTGCGGGAGGAGTAAGTTGCGAAACAATTCCACAACTCCTAAGATGATCATCGAATTCTTGGCTCAAGTATTCCCACCTCGATCTGATCGAAGGGCTTTAATTGTCTTGCCAAGTTGATTCTCAGTACTTCATTACGGAATATTTTGAACATTTCAAAAGATTCATGTTTATACTTCATAAGATAAACATATCCATATCGGCTAAAATCATCGGTGAATGTAATGAAGTATTGGTATCCGCCTCGGCATGAGTGCTAAGAGGTCCGCATACATCGTATGTATTAGGCCTAATAGATCACTAGCCCTTTCTCCATGACCGGTGAAAGGATTCTTCGTCATCTTGCCCAATAAACAAGATTCGCATGTCCCATATGATTTATAGTCAAAAGAGTCTAAAAGTCCATCATTATGGAGTTTAGAAATGCGTCTCGTTTATGTGACCAAGTCGACAATGCCATA
This sequence comes from Orobanche coerulescens, assembly GCA_033398695.1. NCBI lineage: Eukaryota > Viridiplantae > Streptophyta > Magnoliopsida > Lamiales > Orobanchaceae > Orobanche > Orobanche coerulescens. The sequence goes on from CM065809.1 coordinate 170,820,185, forward strand.
AGTAAGTCGGATTAGAATCATTGAGCTTAGGTTTCTTGGATGCAATGTTATAGACTTCCAAAGTGTCGGACTCATCTAGATCAATATTGTAAAGGCCGATGTATAACTGCGGTACCATAAAGCAAGTTATCAAAGAAAATACGAATGATCTTATTCTTAATAAGAAAAGCGTAACCTTCACAATCTAATGTAGAAAGCGAAATAATATTCCTATTCATAGCGGGAACATAATAGCAATTGTTCAAAACTAACAAAAGCCCATTGGGCAAAACTAGATCATAAGTTCCTACGGCTAGTGCGGCAACTCTTGCTCCATTGCCAACTCTTAGATCTACTTCCCTTTCTTGATTCTCTCTGCTTCTCAACCCCTGCACATTTGTACAAATGTGAGATCCACATCCGGATCTAATACCCGGGAGTTAGAGGTAGATAAGTTAACTTCTATAACAAATATACTGTGGCGGTCTCACCGCCTTGGTACGCTTTAGCTCTTCCAAGTAAATCTTGCAATTTCTTTTCCGGTGTCTGGTTTATTGCAATGATGGCAATTTCCATCTTTGGGAGCTTTAGCCTTGAAACCCGGCCTAGTAGGGTCTTTAGATTTGGCAACTTTTGCCTTACCCTTGCCTTGCCTTTGTTCTTAAAGGATTTCCCTTTCGACCATCAACACATGGTTTGGTTTCTTCTTAATATTCTTTCGGCCGTTTTAAGCATCCCATGCGGCTCGGCAATGGACTTCTCCATCTCATTCATATTATAGTTCATAATGAACGACCGAAACTTTCGGGCAATGAGTTTAGGATCACATCCGTGGAGTGCTCCTTAGAAAGTGGAAAACCAAGCCTTTCAAGATGATCAATATATCCTTTCATCTTGAGCACGTGAGCACCGAGATGTCCCCTCAACCATCTTGCAAGCATACAAGGCTTGAAAGGTCTCATACCTCTCTTGCCTAGCATGCTTCGAGAAAGTTTCCTTGAGGTGAGCATTTAGCTCATAAGCTTCCATTTCCTCCAGATTCTTACAAGTTACGGACAAATGGTGGCCAACATAAGACAACCGACATCAATGGAATCATCACGTGTTTCTTCCATTTGTCTTTTGTTGCTTTATTTGCATTGTCGGTGGCTCATCGGGAATTTCTTCCTCAAGAACATACAACTTTCTTTCTTGCTTGAGAACTATTCTCAGCTCGGATCAATCCGGATAGTTCTTTGCCATTTTCTTTCAACTTGTCCTTCTCAAGGACGGATCGCGATGAAATGGTGGATGTGTTGTTTGATGCCATTCTACAAAATTCAATATGCAAAATATTTAGTCACATTATTTTATTTCTCGAAAAATACTCCCACTAAAACAAAGTACCCTCAATTTACAACATTTGTAATTTTAGTGGGCTAAGATCCCATTTCGCACAATCCTAAACTCGGCTTTGGCATGACGCCTAGAATTGAACTACTTTAGGTGGATAACTCTTTATCGATTACATCATATGTAACTCTTAGATTATGTCATGGGATTTGGCATCGTATGCCCAAGCATGTTATAATCCCATCTTATGCCTTAAGGTTCAAAACTATTTTGATTTCCAAATTCATTAAACGTATAGGTATCACCATTACCTATCCTACCTTACTAAGATAATCCGAGTGCCCGACTTTGGCATGACCCACTCATGATGATCGAAGTCTTGATAGGTGTTTTTCAAATGAATGGCATTAAAATTTTAACGAGGATTTTTATCCTATGTTAATGTCTATGTTTGCTAACATACATCTAAACATACATAGCATCACATACATGCATAAATTTAAACATACATCGCATCACATGACAATAAAGCATAGGACCGTGTATAGCATGACCATAATCTAACGTGATTTTCATGAGCCAACATGAAAATCACAAAGGTCATCTAAAGGGTTAAATATGGTCTTCATTGATCTTCCAACTCCTTGGAACGTCATACGCGATCAATTTGCTCCTCGAGTCCATCTATCTCGTCCTTCTTGTCTTCATTACATTAATGAAATTTAATACTACACTAATAAATTAAATTACAAGAAGTACAAACGACACGCAGCCGTAAAATAATAAACAATTTAAATAGACGACTCGCAGCCGTAAAACCAATTATAATTAAACGACACGCAGCCGTAAAAACCAACCCATAAGAAATTAAATTATCCAATCACATTGGTCAATTTATGGTCATGCCATACACCACACACATACCATAAATAATTATCAAATAATTAATAAAGCATGTAATATACTAAATAATCAATTTATCGACAATCGACAATAATTAAAATTTGAGTCATCACATGAACAAAAGCTGGACTCGCCGAGATGGTGCCCGGTAGCGATCTGGGCACGGGTTTGCCGGGTTCGAAACCGCGGTTGCGGTTGCAACATTTTGCAACTATTATTTCCAAATTTACTTTTATGTTAAAAGGGCTTATAAGAAAAGGATTACTTTGAAACTACCAAAAGCAGTTTCAGTAGAGATGGTAAAGCGCCGGATTTCATGGCAAAAGACTCGGGTTCGAATCCCTTGTCTTGCGGAATAAATTTTGCAATATTAAAGCAGATTTCCTGCCTTTAATAAAAACATCCGTGACAAAGTTACCAAATTAAAGTGCTAGACCACTTGGTAAGAAAAGCTCCAACTGTTAGATTAGCAAAGGATCGAATCCCTTCCCGGAAAAACATTTTTGCTAATTAACACAACCGCGGGTCAGGCCCGACCCGACCCGGACCGGACCGAATCTGCCCGACACACTGCTTTATCTTGTTCAGGCTTCGATTAGCAGCTTTTGCAAAAATCCGAGAAAATTATTTTTGACGATCCGATTTAATCAAATTAAACCGAGAAAAATATTTTATAAAATCTATATTTTATAAACATAATCAGAACATAATTTACACATAAATATGTTCTACATAAACAATTAAATTACATGCAAGTTGGCTCCGATACCCTTTGTTGGGATTTCTATGTATCGAATACAAAATAATCGGAGTAAAAGCGTGGAACAATAAATGTGAAAACCCGATTTAGGATCTCATGCATTAATTTAATTGTTTAATAAAGAGTTAATCGAATTACCTTAATCCGATTGAACAATTCTAGATCCGGACTAGAAGTAGATGAATATCTCCTTCCTCTTTTGGTGATCCACACACGAACAATTCCACAAGCCGGATTGCTAGATCCTTACGAATAATATTGATAAATAGTACAACACAAATTCCTTACTAGAAGGATTGTACTATTGATCAAGATCAACTAAGGAAGAGAGACGACCGACTCGTTCTCCTACAATATGATGTAGATGGCCGATTTTTCTTCTCCTTGAAGGGCCGATTTTTAGGTCTTGTATTCTCATAACAACTCCTTGTCCAAGACCTTATATATATATACTAAGTAAACCCTAGATTCAATAATCTAGTATTTGCTTAGTTGCCCCTCAACTTATTAAATAATACAATATATATAATATCAATATTATATATATTACTTATTATTTAATCTCCTTATAAATATAATATCAATATTATATTTATTATTCCCGATTGATATTTATTCCTACTTGTCTATAATTGTCGTATGTGTGACCCAAAAGGCTTATATTATGTTGGCAATTATTTAATACCTTATTAAATAATAAATCATAAGCGGCCTCTAGCAAGACATTATGATTACCCAAATAATATAAGTTAATAGTCCATTAAACATTTTAACGTGTCAAATCCCTTTGTCACGCGATATCATATTTGAACTAAGTCATGGAGTCTCATACTTATTTATGTTCAAATGCTTTCTCGATCTTAAGTAGATCGATTGAATCAAATGACTCTTCATTTGAGCATGGCCATGCATTTCCTTGATCCTACTTATCGAGGGGCCAGCAGATATCTCTCTCACTTAAGAGAGGGACAAATCCCCATCTTGATTATTCATTGCCCTCTACATGACTCCCACTAATCCCGATCGCTAACCTTTATGATCACCATGTTTCGGATGACGTTGGATTACGTCAAGGCATATGATTATCATGTTGGACTCTATGATAATCTCGGGTTCAAGGATTTATTGACATCCGTATTGAGATTCACTTATGACATTTCCATGCGGTGATCTCAATGCGGGTCGGTCCAGTATTAGTTCTCCAACCAATACCCATAAGATTGATCCGTACCATACGCATAATCATCCGATGATTATCAATCAAACTTATACTAGTATATTAATCACTTGAGTCTCTACTCAACGCGATTTTACCAGGGACATTTGAATAATCTTATTATTCGTGAATAACTATTATTCGATTATTATAATATTAAAACATGCACACATTATAATAATCAACGAGAAATAAATGATATCAAATAACTTTATTTAAATGTGACAATTACAAATCTAGGCACATCGAATGTCCTAGGGCACTATTCCCAACAATTAAAACTAAAGACAAGATATAAAAATTAAAAAAAAAATTCTGATTTTTTTTTGTTTTTTTTATATTTTATATATTTTTTAAGTTTTTATATTTTTATATTTATTATAATTTTATTATATTTTTAGACTAATAATATTGAGCTAATATATATATATATATATCCAGATATATTATTTATTTTTTTACGGCAAAAAAAATTCAGATTTTCTTATTTTTTAGAAAAAAATAAAAATTACAAACTTTAATTTTATTTATGCAAACAATAAAAATAGTTTTTTTATTATAAATTTTCGTTTCTGTTTTTTTTTTTTATAAATTTTCAGGTTTTTAATTTTTGTTTTAGTATTTTCCCTTTTTTATTAAAATATTGTAATTTATTTTAAAAAATTCTGTTTTTATTAAAAAAAATTCAAAGTTTAGAAAGTTTATTTTATTATATATATTCCAGATTATTTAAATTATTAATTCTTAATCTGATTTTTTAGATTTTTATGAAAATTAAATTTTTAATAAAACTAGCAGTTTTACTTTTAAAAATAAAATAAAATAATTCAGATTTTTATTTATTACGGAAAATAATATTCCAGATTATTTTTTAATTTATTTTTATTATTTTTTTATTTCTTTTTATTTTTTCGAATTTAAATTTAAATTTTTGATTTTTTAATATTAATATTCCAAAATTACAAAAATATTACCTTAAAGTCTGAAACTTTTTTTTTCTTTTTTTTCAGATCTTTTTTTTTAAATAAAAAAAAATAAGTTCTGAATTTTTTAAATTTTTTCAGAATTTTTATATTTTTATATATTTTTGGACTTTTTTAATTTTTTATTATTTTATTATTATTTTTACGAAAATGAACACTAGCTTTTATTATTATTACTTATATTTTTATATTTATTATTATAAGTTTTTATTATTTTTCAGATTTTTTTTTATAAATATAAAAAGAAAATAAATTCTACTACTAACGGATATTAAAAAAGACAGATAATAATAAAGAAAAGCAGTAAAATAAATAACTAGTAGAAGAATTCAACTAACTTGGTGACGACGGTCTTCTTGTACTTCGTTTGCGCCTCCCCGTCAACGGCGCCAAAAACTTGTTGTTGGTTGATTCTTTAGTCTAATACTCGCAAGCGCACGATTTGTTCGATGTAGATATGCGGTGCAAGGTCGATTCCACAGAGAGGACTATAATAGTGAAGTCAAATTATTCCTATCGTTTTGATCCAAATTATATTAAATTCTAACCTAGTCCCAAATAATTTGATTTTTTATTGGTTATAATAATGTGAGAATCAATTTTTTAATACCAAACCATAAAATTTATAAGTTATATATCCTCATTCATAAGAGTGTAAGTTATTGATACCATTTTGCTTATAAATACTCAAATGTCCTCCAAAAAGGTGTTGATGTTGACTTTCCTTTTTTTACATTTTAGTGATAGATTTAAGGGTATTAATGTCTTTTGGTATCAAAAACTTATACTCTTATGAATGAGGATATATAACTTGTTACTTTTATGGTTTGGTATTATAAAAGATAGAACCCTATAATAATTGCAACAAATAACATTAATTTTTAAGTAAATTTTAGATAAATTTATTTTAAATAATTTACTAGGGTTTAGAATCCACCAATGTCTATTTATTATATAATTTATATTCTAATTCCAAGAAATTCAGGGAATAGATTCTGAAATCAATCTCACTATTTCCCTATAGATTTGACAATAAGTACAAAATTATAATTCAAATATAGATTTTCCTTCGCTTGAAAAATGTAATTTCTAAGCATTATATGTATCCAATTTAATGGAAAACAAATAATCAAAGAAATTAACTAATATCAATAATCACAAAGCAATGGGGAATTTATAACTATCAAAAATACGTGATATATTGATGAAATAATATTGTGGGAATCAATTTTTTAATACCAAAGCATAAAATTGATAAGTTCTATATCCTCATTCATAAAACTATAAGTTTTTGGTACCATTTTGATTGAAAAGACTAAAATGTCCTCTCTTTTTGTGTTCAAAGTTGACTTCTCTTTTTTTTTATATATTTAATTTAAACTACTTTTCTTGTCTTTTTTCCTTTTTACTTTCCTCCTCCGATCGATATTAATGTCCAGGAACCAAAATTTAACTACAAACATATACATCAAAACAACACAGCCATTTTATTTTTGACAAAGGGTCTCTCAAAAAATCTTATAGAAATCACAAGATTGTTCGAAAATAAAAGTTGACGTTGAAATAGGACTTCATTTGTCGTGCTTCAGTTCATAAAGAAGGTATGTATCATTATTTGAGCGATTAAAAAAATTCCAGATCTGTTCTTACGGACACGATCGGCGCACGATGGGAAGCCACCGTGTGCAACGATCGTGCAACGATCGTCTTAGCGACCTTAACATCGTGCGCAACACTAACGTGTACGATCGTTTAACACGATCGTATAAAATCGTGTGCAACGATCGTGTTCATGGACAGAAACTTGCACACGATCACTGCACACGGTAGTATACGACCGTGTGCATCGGTCGTGTCCAAGGCAGACCGTAATATTGTTCGCTCATTTTTCTGAATAGTTATTCATCTTTTTGTAATCAGATGTCGTGGCAGCGTATTTTGATACATCACGGTGGTCATTGGGAGCGATCGACATATGTAGACGGGGACTCCTTTTTTGTCTATATCGACACGAGCAAAGTTAGTCGTGCAAACCTCGTGGGGGTTATCAGAGAGGGTTTGGGTGGTCCAAATGAGTCCGATTACAAATTATGGTACTTGACACACATGGCCAAAGGAAACAAAGTAAAAGTCCTATTAAGGGCGATACCGAGATACTTCGATTACTAGTAGAATACAAGGAGGATCCTGAGGTCTATGTTGAGAACAGCAGCTCCTCCACTCCCGAGGTTAATATGGGATGTAGCAGCTCGAGAGTAGAGCCCGGCAACATAAATTATGACATGCCTTCCAAAGAGTATCAATACGAGGAAGATGAGGAAGACGAGGAAGATGAGGAAGATGAAGAGGTGCATACATCCGAAGATGAAGATTGTTGTAAAGACTTGCTTGAGTCACTATCTACGAATTTCTTGCTTGGGTTCGCCAACCGCCCAAATGGATAGGATTATGAGTCGTCGAACTTCTCATCCGACCATCAATCTGCGAGCGAGCATGAGCATCTACAATCAATGCGTAATCGGATCATTCCATTTAGGACCCGGTAGTCTGGGACTTTGGGTTGGGTCGGCGGCCTCCACCGATTCTGGCCGGCTAGAGGTGGGGTCCACCTTTCGTTCGAAGACGAGTTGAGGATAACTGTAGGAATGTATCATTTGGAAAACATGCTACAGTGTATCACTGATCGTTCCGCCGATAAACGTATAGTGTTTGTTTGTAAGAGTGGGCGAAGAAATTGTCAGTTTAGGTTGTGTGCTATTGAGGGTGCAACTATTTGGAGAATTACTAAGTTGACATTGGAGCACAGTTGTTACCCTGATTTGAACCGTCTTTGCCCACGATCGGTCACTCGAGGTTGCGCCCATTATTTTGCTAAAAGATTGACCAGGTGAGGGTCACTTTGAGGCCAAAGGAGATGATTGCAGAGATGTGTAGGGAGTATGGCATTGACATGCTATACGCTTTGCTCTCCGACGAGGAATATAGCGATAGAGAATACATATGGCGGCTTCGATGAGTCGTATCGAGAGGCTCCCATCTTATCCGTATTTGTTAAAACAGCGTAATCCAGGACAATTTATGATTTGCGGATCGACTCGTGAGGAGTGTTTCGCCACATGTTCGTTGCACTCGGACGAGTATTAGGGCATTTGATACGTGCCTTCGACCGGTGATTATAGTTGATGGGACCCACCTAAAGGGAAGGAATAAAGGAACTCTATTTGCGGCCGTCACATTTGATGGGAACGAGCAAGTTTTTCCTCTTCTTTGTTGGTCTCGGTCCGATAGAGAACGACGAGTCATGGACTTATTTTACGTATAACTGCGCAGATGCTACAATCCGACGGAAGATTTCTCGATTGTGAGTGACCAACATAAGAGCATTGCAATCTTTGTTGAGCCGTCTATCCGAATGCATTCCACGGGTTTTGCTATCACCATCTTGCAAAAATCGACCTCCTATGGTGCGCATGCTATAGGACTCTTTAGAATCACGCTACACGCATCGAGAAGAAGTTTTGAAAACTACTTTTCAAACTACATATCGAAAGCCTAATGGGCGCACAGCGCCTTTACGAAATTGGGCCGGAGAGGTGGGCTAGGTCGAAGTGTCCTGCAGACGCTATAACTTCTTGACATCCAATCTTTGTTGAATGCTTTAATAATCGTATGTTGTGGGCTAGACGTTTACTGTTTGCTCGTTACTTGAGATATTTCGCCTAATTTTAGAGAATTGGTTTGATGAGAAGCGGGAGAAGCTACGTCAAGAGACCATGAGTTGACAATGCACACTTTTGAAAAGCTATCTAACTCTATGAAAGCCATTCTGAATCTTAAAGTACGAGCTACCACACCAAATGTTTATAAAGTAGAAGAAAACAAAGTTTCATATGAGGTCGACATTCGAACATGGAGATGTTGTTGTAGTGAGTTTGATTTGGATCGATTCCATGTCGTCATGCGCTGCCGCTATAAGGTACATGTCTTTCTTTGTTGTGTACGATCGCTACCCACTATGGGCAAGATCGTTTCCCACTTTGGGCACTATCGTTACCCACTTTGGGCACGATCGTAGCCCACGATGGGCATGATCGTAACCCACGATGGGCACGATCGTAACCGACGATGGGCACGATCGTAACCACGATCTCCCTTATCGTAACCACGATCGCCCTTATCGTAGACCACGATGGGACACACGATGTGCGATCGTAACACAATGGGCTCGATCGTAACACACGATCCCGTGATCGTAACACGATCGTAACCCCACGATCCCGTGATCGTAACACACGATCGTGACCCACGATCCCGTGATCGTAACACACGATCGACGCGATCGTGTTTTCCCATCGTTTGCAAAGCGAGGATGGTCCGGATTTATCACCTCATCAATATAAAAATTCATTATCCTATACAACATCCTTGACATAATTGCTTATTGTAGCAGGCGTGCGGCAATGGTTTGTCCGTGTATGATTTTGTTAGTCGTTATTTCAAGCAACAAGGCCTTAGAGAGACTTATAAGGAGCATATTAGTCCCATCCCACATCCCGATGAGTGGAATGTCCCACCGAGATCTCATCCATCGTTTGCGTACCTCCGGAGGAGGTCGACAAGCCGGCCGACCAAGGATGAGTCGCGCACGGTCATTGTTGAAAATTTGCACGCAGTGGACGGCCTCAGTGTGCGGTAGGTGTAAAGGAACCGGCCACAATAGAAAATCTTGCAAAGCATTCATTCCCATAGGGGGTGTGGATTTGAATATCCTGAAGAAACTCAAGAAATCGATGCACAACCGAGGCAAAGGCGCCGTAAGAAGAGGTGTAGCATTTGCCGTAATGATGACCATGACATAAGGGGATGTCCATACCGTGAAACTTAAATTCCTTATGTATTTTTATATTTTGTGACTTACTAGCAACAATAATGTGTTCATATTTTGATCGACCATGTATTGATTCAGATTCGATTATTAGTTGAAATGCATAATTTTGTGTATATTTTCTTTACCTTTGAATTGAAATTTAAGTGTTCGGAATGTAAAGCAAATAAAGGTGACTATGGAGCCAAACATTAACCATAACAAAGTAACTCACTTCAAAGAGCAATAGTTTACGGTTCCAAAGCATATAACTTTACAAAACAAAATTTAATCACCATCACACAAAATATCTAATAATAACATAACAAAAACAATCAATTGGATCCCTTTTCCCCAATCTGTGCTTTGTATCTTTAGTCTTGTATCACCGTCTTCATGAACTTCCTCTTCCAAAATAAATTTTTGCTTTTATTCTCGAAATCTCCAAATCATTATCATCATCACCATCTAGTATGGTGAGTGCTCGCAGTGTTTTTAAATAGACCTGTTTCATGGAACACATTAATTTGCAATGATAGTCACTACACATACAACAAAATCAAAAACTTACTCGAGCATTGAGTATCTTCCTCTCGGCCTAGTTACGTATGGTGGGTTGGGAGTAGGTATCCTCCTTCTTCTTTTTGGTGGTGGTGCTTCGCTTCCTCTAAATCGGTTTCGTAATCGGCCGCTCATTTCGCGTAATTGAAATTTAATGAATTTTAAGCGATGTTAATTGATTAGGGTTTGAAGCGAAAAAGGGGTGGAGACCGACCGACGATGGGATTTTAAAGTAAAGGGGGACACGGGATTTTATAATAAAGGGGGACCGACTTATAATAAAGGGGGACCGACAGATTTTATAATAAAATAATGACCTTTGAAGTAAACACGATCGTGTACACGATCGCCGCGATCGCGTGTTCCAATCGTGTGACACGTTGGCAACCAGTGTCAAATTGGCGTTGTATCCACGTATGCAGACGACCGTGTACACGATCGCCGCGATCGTGTGTTCCAATCGTGTGACACGTTGGCAACCAGTGTCAAATTGGCGTTGTATCTCGTATGCACACGATCGTGAACACGATCGCCGCGATCGTGTGTTCCAATCGTGTGACACGTTGGCAACCAGTGTCAAATTGGCGTATCCACGTATGCACACGATCGTGTACGGTCGTGGCCACGATTGAACACGCGATCGTGTGCACAAGAACGTCAAGAATTTTCACCAATTTCTCAAATTACTCGTCAATTTAGGTGTTGTTACTTATATATTAACAATTATTGGTTAATGATACACTTATATAACAAGTTATTGATTGAATTACCATAATATATTGCATATCATGTGTCGTCAATTGTTCTATTAGTAAATGCGTACGGATAAGTTCAATCATCTGGATGAAAGACCTCATATACTAATGAATTACAACGAAATGACAAATAGGAGTTCGTATAAGAAGCCATATTGTAATTAATGTTTGAACAAGCGATGTTTGAATCACAAAACATCATTCTAGATAATACAATACTTCAAATTTGCAAAATCTCAAAGTTCATATGCACACGATCGTGTACGGCCGTACACGATTGAACGCGATCGTGTGCACAAGAACGTCAAGAATTTTCACCAATTTCTCAAATTACTCGTCAATTTAGGTGTTGTTACTTATATATTAACAATTATTTGTTAATGATACACTTATATAACAAGTTATTGATTGAATTACCATAATATATTGCATATCATGTGTCGTCAATTGTTCTATTAGTACGTACGGATAAGTTCAATCATCTGGATGAAAGACCTCATATACTAATGAATTACAACGAAATGACAAATAGGAGTTCGTATAAGAAGCCATATTGTAATTAATGTTTGAACAAGCGATGTTTGAATCACAAAACATCATTCTAGATAATACAATACTTCAAATTTGCAAAAATCTCAAAAGTTCATATGCACACGATCGTGTGCACGGTCGTGGCCACGATTGAACACGCGATCGTGTGCACAAGAACGTCAAGATTTTTCACCAATTTCTCAAATTACTCGTCAATTTAGGTGTTGTTACTTATATATTAACAATTATTGGTTAATGATACACTTATATAACAAGTTATTGATTGAATTACCATAATATATTGCATATCATGTGTCGTCCAATTGTTCTATTAGTACGTACGGATAAGTTCAATCATCTGGATGAAAGACCTCATATACTAATGAATTACAACGAAATGACAAATAGGAGTTCGTATAAGAAGCCATATTGTAATTAATGTTTGAACAAGCGATGTTTGAATCACAAAACATCATTCTAGATAATACAATACTTCAAATTTGCAAAAATATCAAAAGTTCATATGCACACGATCGTGTACACGATCGTGTGCCTGATCACGCGATCGTGTGCAAGAACGTGTACGATTGAACACGCGATCGTGTGTTCAATCGTGGTCGCGTGTTCAATCGTGGCCACGACCGTGTACACGATCGTGTGCACGGCCGTTCCCACGATGGTACTCACGGTCGTGTGCACACGGTCATGCCAGCCATCGTGCGCACACGACAGCATCAGACGCATGACCGTGGGTAGGTTGCACACGATCGCAACACACGATGGCCACGATCGTGTGCATCCATCGTGTGTAACAGAGCCAACACAATCAGATTTAACAACACTCACACATTCATCCAAAGCGTCTAAATACAACATAAATATTGTACAACACAACATAAACCATTCTACATGTCTAAAGACAACATAAAGATTTTAGCACTAGGCCATATCGATATTTCTTAATATATTTTTCATTAAGTTCCTTGATTTGGTGCCTTGCTCCGGGTTTGCGAGAGGCAGTCGATCCAAGTACATGCACGCGAAGGGGCCACAACTGTGATTGTCGTTACGTATGAACCGTAGCTCTCGTGGCATAATTTTGAAACTCATCTCCGTGTCATACTTCGTTTTCGATTGGTTGTTCATCCAATACCGGATTGAGCTAGCACGAGGCATCGACGCATAATCGGTCGCGATTGGTTGAAGCGGTACGACCATCTTCGTGGTGGTGTGACAAGGAATCGTACAACTCCACGGTCCATGATATGATGTCAATCTTGATAGTCACCCGGTGGCTTTGGTCGAGGCAACAAATGGCAATGATCTTCGGACAATATGTAATCATATAAGATCATCACATCAAACATAGCGAATCATTTATAAATATAAATTTCAAATGGCAACAAATCGTCAATTATTTATAAATATAAATTTCAAACTTACTTCGTTGCAATTTAACCATGGAACCGCATGTGGTGTATCAAGACTGTCATGTAGTCCTCGATGCATTTAGGAATTTTCCACTCCTTGTAAACCGGCTTCCCCGTCACCTTGATGCCAAGTGGATCATCCGATGGAGTCTTGCAAACTCGTTGGCCAAAACTAACTACAAAAGCCAAACCACAAAATTAAAAATATCGATATCAAACCAATGATATACAAGTGAGTAGGTTATAGAACTTACGTAAAATAGGAGTCGGCAAGTACGGTGCCAACTCTACCGACACCAACACTACGGACTCCTCCGAAGCCTCGCTCGAGTCGCAAGCACATAATAGTCTATCACCTCGGCATCAAAGTCTTCACGGCTAGACTCTATCCGGTCAAATAACGCCTGAGTGAGAGCATGCCCAGTCTCCAAACACCGGACAATAGCATCACGTGGCTGCTCCCTCCTGAACTGTAGGTACAACTTCTTCAGAGCCTCGCTATCTCTGGGAGGCGCAACCACAAAAGGCTCTCGAAGAGCAGCAGATGGTCGACTCACTCTCGGTGGAAGACTACGCTCACCCAAATGCTGCGTTCCGGCACTCTCACCATCTTCGTCACCCTCAGCATCCCTCTCACAACTATAACGATCAGAGAGGCATGCGGTTGGTGCTCGATCTCAAAAGCCCGCTCGATCTGAAATGGAGGTTGCTGCTCAGGACCACCACCCTCACTACGAAACATCGCACTGTAATGATGCTCGTCCTGAAACCAGTCGAACATCGTCCCATACTGCTGAAACGGCGCCTCAAATGGCTCATACTGATGCTCGTAATCAAGGGGCTGCTGAGTCCGCTCAACAGAATGATGAATCTGAGAATGGTGACTGTGCTGGACCTCAGAATGGTGGGTAGGCGGATGCTGAGAATGGTGACTCGGCTGACGCTGAGAATGGTGACTCGAATGATGACTAGGCTGACGATGAGAATGGTGACTGTGTGCTGCGCCTGAGACTGAGTGACGTGGAGGGTCAGGAATCCTCCGCCGGGCGCTGCTATCAGAGGCAGAATGACGAGGCCTATCATGGCTCCCACCGAGTAGTGTCTGGGCTCCTAGAACGCCTATGCATAGGTCCGAAGAAATCCACGATCCCGAAAGCACCCGGCGAGAAACTCGAGCAATAAATCCGGACTCAGAATCGTCGTACAAGATCGCCTTCAAACGGCGATCGAAGTACTCATCCCTGCTCGTGTCACAGGTGTGGTCCGACAAGGAAGTCCGTGGACACAACACACCCTCTCTGTTGCCTCTCCCGGTCCGATGTCTCTGCACCATGTCTTGGTGGGGTACTCTGCGGCGTCGCTCGACACTTTATGTGCCGACTCATATGTAATCAATTTTCCTGACCTTCTTCAACCTATCCATAACTTTCTTCCTCGGGATCGGCGCAGCTCATCCTCCTTATTCCTCACGGCTATTCTTACAGCTTAATGAACTTAACGTCATAAGGCGAGCCATTCTCAAAGCTCGGGTAGTAATACTCCGCCTCATCCTCCTCCGGATGCGGTAAAGAGGGAAGTACTTTGTCTTTGCAACAATAGTCATTAAAGCATACCATTGGATGGGCAATCACATAATGTTGAAGAGATGAGTGAAGTTAGGAGAAAATACGTTTACAAATTTATGTACCTTATCGTCGAAGAAATGAGTGAAATCACAAAACATCTTCCTCGTAGTCCACATCAAACACCGAGGGACTTGGGCCTTTATCTCGACTACCACACAATGCTCCCAATGCAGAATCATCTCATACGACCATATTTGTAAAGCCCAAACAGACCATAGAAGTGATAGTCCTTGTGCTCTTGTCCCTCCTTCATGGCAACGTTGCCTATGTAGTAAGATAAAACCCCAAAGGCATAAGAACCCCAAGGAAACATATCCCATCGCTCGAAATCCTCCACTAATGCCCATGCCCATGTCTCGACCATCATGTCGTCACGGCATAGGATAAAGTAGTAGTAGATAAGCAAATTGGCAACCTTGAGATAATCTCTTATGTCTCTACCAAAATCTCGAGCATTGAACCTCTTCCAGAACACTAACCTTAATGTTTTTGCCATGGAGTATTCTCATGGAAAATACCGTCGGACGGAAGGAGATGGTCGTCCCGGGATGGAAGGTAGAGTTTCCAAAATGGAGTCCCGTGATCAAGGCGAAATCACGGGCGGTAAACGAATGGTCCTCCCGCAAACCACGGAACCACGACTCATCCGGGGATTTGATCACCCTCGATTGACGAGCAATCAAGTGATGTAGGGCGATTTGAACTCCCATTCCTCCTAACTTTAATCAAGCGCCCCGGGACCCCTCGGTCAAGCTCTCGATAGCTCGATCGGCAACGGCAGTGCGGCCCATACTCCTTAATGTCTCAATGATCTCTTTAAATACCGCCTCCCGTATGTAAAGATTCACTTGACGTGTAACAAAACGCAATGTAGGTCTCTTCCATACGCAACCGATCTGCAATATGGACATACAACTCATAAGAATATGATAAAATGCTTAAGAGAACGAAAAAAATCGCCTTGCACGATCGCATGCACACACGATCGATGCCCGTCGTGTGAAGACCATCGTGTGCCACGACGGTTCACACGACGGAAAGCGATCGTGTGCGGCGATCGTGTGCAAGGCAGAGCTTTTGCACTTCTAGCACACGGCGGCACACGATCGGCGGCCGTCGTGTGTAGCCATCGTGCCCACGAAAGACCATCGTGTACACGATGGTCTCATCTTCTTCAAAGACGATCGTGGGAAGATGAACAACCATCGTGGCACGATCGTGTGTGAATGAAATACACTAACCGGCGGCTCATTGACGAATTTCTCTTCAGATGGAGTGCCACTAGCGGAACTTCTGGCGTCTTCAGATTCATTGTGGTAGTCGGAGGTCGACATTTTCTGGCCGGCGAAGGGTTTCACGACGGGAGACTTTTTTTGCAGAGAGGAGGAGAGTTTTTTGCAATATTGAGTTGTGGGACCTTTTTTTATTGTTGTTTAGTTTTAATAATCTTCCTTTTTCTTTTTTAGTTTTTTTTTCTCTTATTGGTAGACTTTAAGGGTAATAAAGTCTTTTAACACATTTTGGTATCAAAAACTTATAGTTTTATGAATGGGGATATATAACTTGTTACTTTTATGGTTTGGTACTAAAAAAGAGAGATCCCAATAATATTCCCCTATTGAAGCGAA
Organism: Orobanche coerulescens; assembly: GCA_033398695.1. Classification (NCBI taxonomy): domain Eukaryota; kingdom Viridiplantae; phylum Streptophyta; class Magnoliopsida; order Lamiales; family Orobanchaceae; genus Orobanche; species Orobanche coerulescens. The sequence goes on from CM065809.1 coordinate 170,836,752, forward strand.
AATCATAATCGTTAAAAAACATTTATTTGGAATTATTATATAAATATTAATAATAATATAGACATGGTTTCATCATAACCCCAGTAAAGAAAATTACTCACTCATAATAACAACACAAATAAATAAATATTCCATAATATTATTACTCAAATATAATTTTACTACACACTATTTTTATTTCTCTCCCTTACAATAATATCTCTCTATTTTTTTCTCCTTTTTTCTCCTCTCAAAACACTACACATTCATCCCCTATTTATACTACTTCAAAATCAATAAAATAATAATTTTTACAATTAAAAATTTACACCACCTAATAATTCACGGCTGCCCATGAGAGCACAGAGTTGAAATTTCGGTCCAATCAGGTATTGACACGTGGCACAATATGGTCCGTCTATTTAATTGTCCTTCGAACGGTCATAACTTCTTCATACGAACTCGGATTCAGATGAATTTTTTTTTAAAACGATCGTCTCGACGAGACGAATAAAGTGAGACCAGTCGTGACTATATTTGAATTTTGTAAAAATATCGCCCTTGAACCAATTGATCTGCCTTGTACCGGTTGGTTAACTTGCAGATATAATTTAATTCCAATTAATTATCCAAAAATAACATAAAATTATAGAAAATTCTAAAAAAAATGAACTAATATAAATATATGGTAAAACGAATAAATTATCACACAAAACACACAATTATATACATAAAATACTAATAAAAATATTACTCAAAATATACTAAACAATAACTAATGATGAACTAAGTTTGTAATCCCAACTATTTCATTTCACATTTTATAATTCTATTATTAAGTGAGCTCTTTTACTTCTTTAAATTTTAGAACTATTATTGCATTTCATTGCAATTTCAAAATCAAACTTTTAATTTGTGTGTTTCGCTCATCTATATCTCTATAACAAATAGATAAATAGTGTATAATTCAACATATAACCTAACTTCCTCGTGGGATCGATAAACCGGACTCAAAAAGTCCGCTTACTTATTGATATGATATCGTGCACTTGTGATAGTTACACAAAAGACTTGTCAGGAGGAATTCAAGAGTTATCTCATGCACGAGCGTGAGGCGACGACTCATGAAGATTTGATCCTGACACTTCAAATCGAAGCTCATTTAAAAGATCGAAACTGAAGGCTTAAGGCATTAATGAGTGCTGATGGAACTTTGATCGAGAAATATGTTGGAACATCCAACAAGCGATCTTGCTCATGTGTTGAAGACAAGGGCAATACTACAGATAATCAAGAGCCGAATAAGAAGAAGACTAAAGATGATGTCGATAAGGACTTCGACAAAGATAACGATAATGAATAAATTGTTGTTTAAAGTGTAAGGTCATGTGTCCACAGTATGCAAGTGCGAATAAATAACTTCGTTGTACAAGTTTTATTTACTATGATAAAGTTATGTTAACATGTTGAACATGTCAATAAATATGAATATCTATTTTAAGATGATGATAACTTGGTTGTGGGGGTATTTATCACAATACTTATTTGTTGATAATATCGTTATCAAAGTTGGTTATGGTGCTTGCTGTTGATATGGATGTCATATGACACGTGTGATTTGCAAGGAGATGTTTCCCTATTTACAAAGTTGTTAAAGACATAAAACTCTGCATGTTAAATCATACTTCGTGTGAAGTGATTAAAGTGAAAACATGTTCCTTAAAATTAGTTTGGGAGAAGTATTTACTCAAACAATTTAAGAATGTGGGGGTTGTCATAAATACCTCAAATTGTGGGAGTTAAAATGTTCGTCATTGACATCATATCATGAGACAGTTGATCTCTTAGTGATGTTAGTCATATTGATTGTGTAAAATCAATAAATAACCTAGCGGATTCTCTAACCAAAAGGTTAAATTGAGATCAAATGGTCAAAACTGCTAAAAGGGGATAGGACTAAAATCCACATCTTAAGGATGATTATAGTGGATACCCAACCATGATGATTGGAGGATCCGAAGAACTTGGTTCAAAAGGACAACTAAGCTATAAGAGTCTATGTAAAACACTCGGAAGATTTTATCTTTGTCTATTTCCTAGAAAGCATTGAGTGTTTAAAACCTGCACGTGGTGAGAGGTTAAGTCTTTGACTTTTAATGATTCTTGGATGCCTCGAGGAGGTCAAGTATAGCAGGATACTTGGGTGTAAGAATCACCTATGTAAGTGTGAAGTGTGGCTGCTTCAAATGACGCACTTATGAATCCAAAGGTGTTCAAGTGTTGGCAACATTGTCTCGGTGCACGCCGTGGGGGAATAGTTCAAAACATCACGCTACTAATCTGCATGTGTACCCGATAGTGTTAACTATAGAAGGTTCAAAGCCCCAAACTACCTTACCTTATACTTTAACGCCTCTTCAGGACTGAGGTTGTGTCTGTATATTGTATTTGGGCTATATTTACTCATGTAGGGGATTGTTGGAATCGTTAATAAATTTAATTTTATTTGTAATATTAAATATCATAGGATCGATCTAAGTTCCGAGTAGATGATCGTGGTATAATATTCGCATTCTCTAAATTGATTCCCGGTGAGTGAGAAATAGTGGATTAAAATTTATCACTTAATTGTGGAATATGAGGGATGGCTATCCCACATTGATAAATGAACTATCATTGTTCAAGTATATATGGAGTTTCATTATACATATATTAATTAAAGGCACATGTGATGGGCTTAAAGCCCACACGCGCGCACATGCGCTCGCCGCCGCCCGCCCGCCTCGCCTCGGACTCGGCCGCGAGCCGAGAGCCGTGGACCTTGGACCTTGGCCTGGATCTTAGATTTTGGATCTTGGCAATTGGTCTTTGGGCTGTTCTTTGGGCCTGGTCGTGGGCTTGGTTAATGATTTTTTTGGACTATCTCAACAATGTTGTTGGGCTCGTATGTGCACATGAGGATGTCCAGGTACATCCCTCGAGTGCTCAAGGAGCTGAATACAGTCCAGGTGCGTCCTGACTGTTCAAACAGTAAGAAAACGGCAGTAATGTAACACCCCCGATATATTCAGGAAGATTACAGTGCTGTAAATCCTTTACGTAAGAATTTACAAGGCTGAGGAAATGAAATGGCAATAACAAATACTACCAAACAACGGCAGCAGAAATAAAATACAACACGAGTCTGAAAATAGTACTGAAAGACAACGTCAAACGGTGAACATTAATACATGACCAAATCCAACATCATAAACGACAACATACTCGAGTACTTTATTAAAACCACAAACATACGACAAATTAATCCGGTCGTAGCATCACTCTGCACCCTCGTCGTCATGCAGCTTCAGTGGTTGTTTTCCCGATATCCTGGATCCTGAACTTAAAACAAATGTTCACCCCGAAGGGGTTAGCACAACGATGCTAGTACAAGTACGATATTATACAACAATAATTTATTCAACGATCCCTGAATAATAACATCAATAATATCAACAATAATCACGACAAGTCTCTCCAACGAGAAAAAATAACAATGCACAACATATCATATTAATCTCAACATACTCATGGTATTCCAACGAACCAGCGCACACAGCTATAGATTCCCATGATGATCCCGTCGAACCAACGCATGGTGGACAAAAAATCGCAACACATATGTACAATACAACAATCAACATAACCGACATCAATATGAATAAATGTAATTAATGTACTTGCCTGAAATTGACGACAAGGATAATACTTCGACGGGTGTTAATACACTCGAAGGTCGCCCCTTCGATCAATCACGTTGCAAAGCTCGGACCTTAAACAAAAGAAATAATATAGAGTTCATCTTACGTCATATAACTAACGTACGAATCATCTAACATCCTAAACTATGGCCGAAAGTTTCCGACACTTCGGATCCTGTCCGATTTTCTTCATAACGGACGTTATATACACAACGTAACGTACGTTAAGTCTGTGCCTTAACGTACGTAAGCTCCAATGTCTAACGTACGCTAAGCTAGTATTTGACAAAGTTCTCTGATCAGACGACTGTCTCACCTGATATTATAACTTACGTAAATCATGATACTTAACGTACGTTATACTTACAAACACAATGAGGTACAATGATGGTGTCTACGATTTCAAAGATATTCATCAAACCAATATAATTCTTTCCTTCAATCTTTATTCATGGTTCGGTCGTTCATACAACTCGTATCAAAGGTATGATCATACGAATACTAACAAATTCTCGAAGGAAGATGAAACAACCGTGTTCTAGGTTCAATTCGATTATCCTCAACATAATCAATCCATTCTGACCAAGAATATATAGAAGTTTATTAATTCAAACACCTGTTACGACGTACGAAATATTCTTGGTGAAACTCCTAGAATTCATCTTCTTGAACACTTTGATTCTAGATGATGATATCAACATGGCATTGCATACAACTTAACCAAAACATACCACAATCTCGGAAACTACGTCCTAGGGTTCAACATGCCAAGGTTCATTTCACAATTCTCTTAACAACGAAGAACACTCCAAGAATAACCAAACCAATCTTCTTAAAACATGATATTCGATTACTATGACATCCTTGAAACGTAATAATCTGAGTAACACACTCAAGAAACCGAATTCAAGGTTGTGTTTAGTATCAACATACCTTTCACGAAGAATAACGATGAAAACGATCGGTAGAACTCAACTCCGGAAGCTTGAAAACGAATCCAAAATGTTAATGCTCTCCAAAACCGATCGAAGTGGATGATATATGAAGTTATAGGCTGTGTAAGCTCTCAAAACGTGAAGGAAACGAGAAGAGCAAAGGGTAGGAAGTGAAATGGGGTAATGTCCTATTTATAAAACTTAGATTTTTACGTACGTTAGCCTCACGATATTATGTATGTTATCGTCTTAGCGTACGCTATCTGAGATCCTCAGCGTACATTAACGTCCCACAGTAGCTACTGTCTCATTTTCTGACCTCCTTAACGTATGTTAACCATTACCTTTTCCGTATGTAATGAGCTATGTGTAGCGTACGCTATCTCAGTCCTTTAGCGTATGTTAAACCCCATTGACTTGCTTTTTCAAAAAGCTGTCCGGATCACGCGGGAATCTTATCCCCATCCCCCGTCCCAAGATGGCCCATGTACCGACCAACCTTATCTGCCTGACTGTACGTTACATACGCTACGCTTCGTCCATAGCGTACGCTATCCTCAGTTGATAACGTATGTTAAGCTCATCTGCTAGCATACGTTATGACGTAGCTGCATGTATGAATTTACAAATTCTTCCTAACATGATCATGACTGTCTGGAAAACGATTACGGAAAAAATCATACTTCGATTATAGATACCACAAAGTCGAATATTACAAGGTTCCAATACAGATGAAAATACTCGACAATTATCCGGATATTACATACTCTCCCTCTAAAAAGGAGTTTCGTCCCGAAACTTGAGACGAAAATAGTTCTGGGTATCTAGACTTCATACTATTCTCTGTCTCCCAAGTGGCTTCTTCAACTCCGTGTCACGACCATTGAACTTTAACCAAAGTGATTGGTTTATTCCTCAATTGTTTGACTCGACTCTTGAGTATCTTGATTAGTTTCTCTTCGAACGTGCCATCCTTAGCGACTTCGATCTCGCTGAAATCAATTACATGACTGGGATCTGTGATGTACTTCCGTAACTGAGACACGTGTAACACATTATGAACATGACTCAGCGACGGCGGTATGGCCAACCTGTACGCCAACTCCCCAACTCTCTCAAGAATCTCGAATGGTCCGATATATCTCGAACTCAGCTTTCCTTTCCTCCCAAAATGAAAAATTCCCCGAGTAGGAGAAACCTTTAAAAGCACGTGGTCCCCAATTCCAAAATTCAACGGGTGATGACGCACGTCTGTATAAGATTTCTGCCGACTCTGGGTAGTCAACACCCTTTCACAAATCAAGGCTACCTTCTCTTGAGTCTGTACTATCAACTCTGGTTCCGTCCCGATCAAGTCTGATGAATCGTCCCAACACAGGGGTGATCTACATATCCTCCCGTATAACGCTTCAAAAGGTGCCATCTTAATGGAATCATGCCAACCATTGTTGTAAGTGAATTCAATCAATAGTAGATGAACTTCCCACTCAGTCGACCAATCTAGGGCACAAGCTCTCAGCATGTCTTCCACTGTTTGAATAGTCCTCTCGGACTGTCCATCAGTCTGAGGATGATAAGATGTGCTAAAGTTCATCTCAGTTCCCAAGGCTCTATGAACCGCTTTCCAAAAATGTAACACGAAGCGACCGTTTCGTTCTGAAATAATGGTCTTTGGCGTACCATGCAATCAGAATATCTCCGCAATAAACACTCGTGCCAACCTCTTTGGTCCCCAAGTATCCTTGATGCCCAGAAAATGAGCCAACTTAGTTAGGCGATCAACTATCACCCAAATCATGTTCATCCCTGTTTTGGTCTTCGGCATATTAGTGATAAAGTTCATCGATATATCTTCTCACTTCCATTCAGGAATGAAAGTGGCTGCAGCATCCCAGTGGGTCGTTGATGTTCGATCTTAACCTGCTGACAAGTTAAACACTTCGAGACATATTCCGCCACATCTCTCTTCATGTTTCCCCACCAAAAATTCTGCTTCAGATCCTTATACATCTTACTAGTGCCCGAGTGAACAGAATAGGGCGTACTGTGAGCTTCCTTCATGATTGTCTGCTTCAAAACATCAACATCGGGAACACAAAGTCGATTCTGGAATCTCAAGATTCCATCATCATGAATCAAAAATCTTGGGGCCTTACCCTTGCTCACTTTGTCACGTAATCGAATCATCAGAGGGTCATCTAATTGCTTAGATTTGATTTTTTCGATTAACGACGAAGTTAATTCCATCACACACAGTTGCCCTTGGACTCCTTGCAACCATACTTCAATTCCTTCATGAATTAACTCTCGTTGAATGCTGGACTGGGAGGTGAGAGTCTCCAGCATTCGAATGGAAACGGGTTTGCGGCTCAGTGCATCGGCCACTACATTCGCTTTTCCGGGGTGATAAAGAATCTCCAAATCATAGTCTTTAATCAATTCTAGCCATCTCCTCTGCCGCATGTTTAACTCTTTCTGACTAAAGATGTATTTGAGACTCTTATGATCTGTGAAGATCTGACAGTGAGTCCCGTACAAATAATATCTCCATATCTTCAAGGCAAAAACAACAGCTGCCAGCTCCAAATCATGAGTTGGATAATTTACTTCATATGGTTTCAACTGTCATGAAGTGTAGGCGATCACCTTCTCATTCTGCATCAATACACACCCGAGACCTTGGTTTGAAGCGTCACTATAAACTATGAATCCTTCAGTTCCTTGTGGTAGTGCTAAAATTGGTGTCGTCGTCAATCTCTTCTTCAATTCATCAAAACTGGCCTCACACATATCGTTCCATTCAAACTTTTGGGTTTTCTGCAGCAATCGAGTAAGTGGGCGGGTAATTTGGAAAAACCCTTCCACGAACCGACGATAATACCCAGCAAGTCCTAGAAAACTTCTTATTTCTTTCACGTTCTTAAGAGACTTCCAATCCAAGATTGCCTCGACTTTCTGGGGATCTACTCGGACTCCTTCCGCTGATACCACATGACCGAGGAACATCACTTCCTTTAGCCAGAATTCACACTTAGAAAGTTTGGCATATAATTGCTCGCTTCTCAAGAGGTCCAAAATGATCCGTAAGTGCTGCGCATGCTCTTCCGGGCTCTTGGAATAAACCAGAATATCGTCAATAAACGCAACTATGAATTTGTCCAAATACTCTATGAACACTCGGTTCATTAACTGCATAAACACAGCATGCGCATTAGTGAGACCAAACGACATCACCACGAATTCATAATGTCCCTAACGAGTTCTGAATGCTGAATTCAGAACATCGGATTCCTTAATCCTCAACTGATGATATCCCAATCTCAAATCGATCTTGGAAAATACTATCGCTCCTTGCAATTGGTCAAACAAATCATATCCGTGGCAACAAGTACTTGTTCTTGATCGTTATCTTGTTCATCTCCCGATATTCAATACACAATCGAAGCGATCCATCTTTCTTTCGGACAAAAAGAACTGGTGCACCCCAGGGCGAAATACTTGGATGAATATAGTCTTTGTCCAGTAACTCTTCCAGTTGTTTCATCAATTCATATATTTCGGTAGGTGCCATACGATACGGCGCCTTAGAAATCAGTGTAGCTCCTGCTTCTAACTCGATGGTAAACTCTACATTTCGTCGTGGAGTTAGTCCAGGTAATTCGTCAGGGAACACGTCCAGAAATTCACTCACAACAGGAATGGATGAAAGCTTTACTTTTCCGTCTTCTCTCTTCATTGCGTAACACCAGTATCCAGTACATCCCTGTTTTATCAGTTTGACGGCTTTCATAGCTTTGATCATTTTCCCTGAGCTTCTTGGTCTCCATCCCTCGAATAATAATTCGGAACCATCTTCGGCTATCATCGAGATATTCCTCTTCCGGTAGTTCACAATAGCTCCATATTGATTAAGACAATCGTCTCCGAGAATCAGATCGTCTCCTTGCATCTCTATCACAATCAGATTTGAGGGCCACTCCTTGCCTCCAATTGATACAGGGAAATCTCTAGTTTTTAAGTTCCCCACAATTTTCTCTCTACTCGGTAAACCCACAACATAAGGCTCACATTTATGAAATCAAGAAATGTTCAAACGATTAACACAAGACAATGATATAAATGAATGTTTAGCCCCTGTATCGAACAAAATACTAACTGGTTGTGAAAGGATCTGAACGGTACCTGATGCAACAGTGGCATCCTGATCGTCTGCCCTCCTCATCTCATAAAGGCGTGGGGGAACGGATCCAGCACTTGATGCTCCCTTTCGGTCGAACTGTCCTCTGACTCGTCCTCGACCAAAACTCTAGGGTAGCTGAACACTCTGCTGCGTCTGCGGAACACTTGCTTCCTTCTGAGCCAGTTGTGAAGTACAAGCTCCAATTAACTTAGTGGCATCCCTGCAGAACATTGCACGATGCCCTTCCTGTCCGCAATCATAACATGTCACTGGATAACGGAAACAATCACGCCAAAGGTGTCTTGGGCGACCACAATTAAAACAGCTCTCGACCACATCTGTTGGTGTTGATACTGATCTGAAGTTCTTTCCGCCTTTGGATAGGTGCGGGGGCCTATTAAATGAATGAAAGGATGACTGGGCCTTGCGGGGCCCACTACTCTTCCGCTCTGTGAATCTACCAGAGACTTTCTATATCTTGGACTCCGAGAACTTTTCCATAGCTGCTTCTTTCATTTCATACGCCAGGGCTTTGTCTTGGTACTGGCGGAGAGTGGTGCATTCAAAACCTGACATGTACCTCTGTATTTCTGGCTTCATTCTCATATCCAAGTGAATCATCATTTCTGCGTCGGTTCTAATCAGGTGTCGAACAAATGCCAGTTGTTGATTAAACGTCTTAATCGTCTGAGCCACCGGCACATCCGAAGGCTGCGCGGAGAAAAATTCTTGAACCTTAGCTTCTCTCACCGTACGAGGGCAGTACTGAGCTTCCATCATAAGCTTGAACTCTTCCCAACTGGCATCATGATCAACAGGTCGGATGGCTTCCCACCATTCAGATGCTTCTCCTGTCAGAAAGTAGTGGGCAATGGGGGCTCTCCGGTCGCCTAGGCAGTTAATCCCTGCGAATGCTTTCTCCAGCTCTCTCAACCAGTGATCCCATGTCGGTGTCTCATAAAATCCATCGAAGTTCGGCGGGTGCATCTTTGCCACCTTCTGTATCCATTTGTCTCCTTGATTTCCCAAGTCTGGGATGCCTTGCTGTCTTTCTCCTGGATGCAATCCTACCGCCACTTGCATCCTGTCCACCACTTGAGAAAATTGAGTCATCGGGTTGACCACCTGACGAAGGATGTCGGGAACGGCAGGATTGGCATTTGTCTCCACTGTCTGTTCTCGTTCATTATTAATGGACTCTTGTTGTTCGCCAGAATTGGAGTTAGCCTGATTTGACAGCGAATCAGGAACAGAAGGTGAAGCTTCTCTCTCAGCATTCCTACGTTCGCGTCTACGACCGCGACCACGTCCACGTCCTCCCCTCAACATACTGTAAGCATAAACACTCAATATATATTCAGGAATATTACAACGCCGTAAATCCTTTACACAAGAATTTACAAGGCTGAGGAAGTGAAATGGCAATAACAAATACTATCAAACAACGGCAGCGGAAATAAAATACAACACGAGTCTGAAAAAAGTACTGAAGACAATGTCAAACGGTGAACATTAATACCTGACCAAATCCAACATCGCAAAAGACAACGTACTCGAGTACTTTATTAAAACAACACAAACATACGACAAATTAATCCGGTCGTAACATCACTCTGCACCCTCGTCGTCATGCAGCTCTAGTGGTTTTTTTCCTGCTCTTCTGGATCCTGAACATAAAACAAATATTCACCCCCGAAGGGGTTAGCACAACGATGCTAGTACAAGTACGATAATTATACAACAATAATTTATTCAATGATCCCTGAATAATAACATCAATAATATCAACAATAATCACGACAAGTCTCTCCAACGAGAAACAGTAACAATGTACAACATATCATATCAATCTCAACATACTCATGGTATTCCAACGATCCAGCGCACACAGCTATAGATTCCTATGATGATCCCGTCGGACCAATGCATGGTGAAAATACATGTCCAACGATCCAACGCACACAGCTATAGATTCCCATGATGATCCCGTCGGACGCATGGTGGACAAGCAATCGCAACACATATGCATAATACAACAATCAACATAACCGACATCAATACGAATAAATGTAATTAAGGTAATTGCCGTAAATTGACGACAAGTATAATACTTCGACGGATGTCAATACACTCGAAGGTCGCCCATTCGATCAATCACGTTGCAAAGCTCGGACCTTAAACAAAAGAAATAATATAGAGTTCATCTTACGTCATATAACTAACGTATGAATCATCTAAGATCCTAAACTATGGCCGAAAGTTTCCGACACTTCGGATCCTGTCTAATTTTCTTCATAACTGACGTTATATACTCAACGTAACGTACGTTAAGTATGTGCCTTAACGTACGTAAGCTCCTATGCCTAATGTACACTAAGCTAGTACTTGACAAAGTTCTCTGATCAAACGATTGTCTCACCTGATGCTATAACGTACGTAATACATGATACTTAACGTACGTTATACTTACAAACACAATGAGGTACAATGCTGGTGTCTACGATTTCAAAGATATTCATCAAACAAATATAATTCTATACTTCAATCTTCATTCATGGTTCAGTCATTCAAACAACTCGTATCAAAGGTATGATCATACGAATACTAACAAATTCTCGAAAGAAGGTGAAACAACCGTGTTCTAGGTTCAAATCGATTATCCTCAACAAAATCAATCCATTCTAACCAAGAATATATCGAAGTTTATTAATTCAAACACCTCTTACGATGTACGAATTATTCTTGGTGAAACTCCTAGAATTCATCTTCTTGAACACTTTGATTCTAGGTGATGATATCAACATGGCATTATATACAACTCGACCAAAACATACCACAATCTCAGAAACTACGTCCTAGGGTTCAACATGCCAAGGTTCATTTCACAATTCTCTTAACAACGAAGAAAACTCCAAGAATAGCCAAACCAATCTTCCTAAAACATGATATTCGATTACTACGACATCTTTGAAACGTAATAATCTCAGTAACATACTCAAGAAACCGAATTCAAGGTTGTGTTTAGTATCAATGTACCTTTCACGGAGAATAACGATGAAAACGATCTGTAGAACTCAACTCCGGAAGCTTGAACACCAATCCAAAATGTTATGCTCTCCAAAACCGATCGAAGTGGATGATATATGAAGTTATAGGCTGGGTAAGCTCTCAAAACGTGAAGGAAACGAGAAGAGCAAAGGGTAGAAGTGAAATGGGGTAATGTCCTATTTATAAAACTTAGATCTTTACGTACGTTAGCCTCACGATATTACGTATGTTATCGTCTTAGCGTACGCTATCTGAGATCCTCAGCATACATTAACGTCCGACAGTAGCTACTGTCTCATTTTCTGACCTCCTTAACGTATGCTAACCATTACCTTTTCCGTATGTAATGAGTTATGTGTAGCGTACGCTATCTCAGTCCTTTCGCGTATGTTAAACCCCATTAACTTGCTTTTTCAAAAAGCTGTCCGGATCACGCGGGAATCCTATCCCTGTCCCCCGTCCCAAGATGGCCCATGTACCGACCAACCTTATCTGCCAGACTGTACGTTACGTACGCTATGCTTCGTCCATAGCGTACGCTATCCTCAGTTCATAACGTACGTTAAGCTCATCTGCTAGTGTACGTTATGACGTAGCTGCATGTATGAATTTGCAAATTCTTCCTAACATGATTATGACTGTCTGGAAAACGATTACGGGAAAAATCATACTTCGATTATAGATACCACAAAGTTGAATATTACAAGGTTCAAATACAGATGAAAATACTCGACAATTATCCGGATATTACAAGTAACCTCCCAGGTGTGATTAGAGATGTTAAACGGGCTCGGGCCCGACGGGCTGGCCCGTTTAACCCGCCAAAAAACCGGGTTAGGGCCGATATTTCCTAGCCCGTTTAAATCCAAGCTTTTTTGGCCCGGACCGTTTAGCCCGAAGCTCGCTAGGGCTAGCCCGAAGCCCGATATATATATATATATATATATATATATATATATATATATATATATATTACATATATTTTGTTAATTTCAACTTACAGTAATACTATATTTATATAACATATATTAATATTATATATAATATATATTAATATCATATATAATATATATTATTACTGTATTTGTTAATATAGTGTGTATATATATATATATATGTATATACATAAAAGTGTATTTTTTTGTTATATTTATTATAGTATAGTTGTTACTATATATATATATATATATATATATATATATAATATTGTTACAGTTTTTTTGTTTATGACTTATAAAAAAAAATAAAAAAAAAAATTTTTAAATATTTAGCCCGTTTAGCCCGAAGCCCGTTAGGGTTAGGGTTAGGGCCGATATTTCTTAGCTCGTTTAAATTCGGGCTTTTTTGGCCCGAACTGTTTAGCCCGAAACCCGCTAGGGCTGGCCCGTTTAACATCTCTGGGTGTGATGAGGGGGAGTGAATGGCTGCCTTTTGAATTCTGTAACTCCTAACTTTTGAATTCTGTAACTCTTATGATCAATGCAGCATGAATGCCTGCATTATGACAGCCATTAGTGGCTATGTTTAATTCACTGCAGGTGTGAGATGGCCTATAAATAGGCATGCATCTCGTTTGCATCAGATATGCAAAAAACTGAAATACACAAGTCATACACCTTTCTGCATATATAGTTTCATAGTCAGCTTCATCCTCACCTCGTTCCAGTTCGTCGGAGGTCGTAGGTTTGTGGTGCTACTACCTACGAGACGTGAAGTCGTTTACCTTTGAGGACGAGCCGCCAACCGTGAGCACTACCGGGGCATTTTTCGTCTTGTGGGCAGAAGATCACTTCGGGCGACTTCTACACTTAAGTGTGTTACTATCATTTTTCGTAATTTGGTTTAGTTTTTTGTTATTTCTAATATTGTTACTTTTAGTCCAGATTTTAGTTGTTCGATATTTTATTGTAATTTGCACGAACGAGTAGAACGAGTACCAATTGTTAACATAATCATCATATAATTATAATTGTATTCATGTTGTAATCATATATTTATTAGCTTAAGAAAAATAATTAATACATTAGGTGATATAATCAATGATTATTTATCAATCATTCAAGAAACAGTATGGATTATTGAACGAAATTGAGAAAACAAATTTAATTATTAATGACTATTTTAGGAATCATAATTAATGTTATTAAGAATTATTAGTAAATAAAACTTGGTAACTTAGGAATTTAGGCAATTTTAGGAATTATAATTAATGTTAGTTTTTTTACTGAGGTTGATTTTTAATGTATATTATAGTAATTATATTTAAGAAATATTTTGGTTAAGAAAATGTAATCAATGTTGATTTTAATGGTATTAACAATTTAAATAAACATACAAATATTAAATTTAGTTTGCTTACCTGCCAAGCTACATATGTGAGAGACTCACAAGTAGGCAAATGAAGCACCGTAGATTGCTGCATCCTCCATCTTGTCGGAAGGGTTATATTTTGTTCATTAATTTATTTTCTAACAAATTTTATATTTATTATTTTTAAATTTTTAATCTCAGCCACATATTTTCTATCAATATTTTTTATCTTTTAATCTCAATCACTCGTTTATCATCAATATCTGCATAATTTATCAATCTATCATATAATTGTTAAAATGTGAGATTAGTACTTAAACAAGGTAAATTTTGATAGGAGTTGATTAACATAATGTAAGCAAAATGAGTCACTCTTGTCGAAGTGTTCAGGTACATATATTTTCTCCTGATTTTATCCAGGTTATCGCACGGTGAAATGTTATTCTGATTCAGCTCTTCCATTCATCTAGTTTAGAGGTGTTATTCGAGCCGGGCGAACTCGAATTCGAGATAAACGAGCTCGAGCTCGAGCTTTTTTTTACGAGTCGAGCCGCCTCGTTTAGGTAAACGAGCTCAAAGTACTGATCGAACCCGACTCGTTTAATTCACGAGCCGAGCCGAGCCGGCTCGTTTAGCTAAACGAGTCGAGCTAGTCGAGCAACTCGTTTAAAATTACACTTAAACGAGCTTAATCTTGTGTCCGAGATCGGCTAATATTATAAACGAGTGCTGAGCTGGCTCGTTTAGCTAAACGATCCCTATTCAATTTCCAAAAAAAAAAAAAAACGATCCCTATTCTATGTTCGAGCTCGACTTATTAACGAGCTCGAATCGAGCCAAATCCTGATAAACGAGTTTGGGCTGTCATTATTAAGAATGTCTCAGAGTTGCTCTCTAGAAATAGGAATGCTGTCCTTGTTCACACTTTACGGGAGGGAAGTGTTGGGAATTAGTTTTAGAAAAAATGAGTTTTGACTCAATTTAAACCAATTTAATAATAATAAAATATTTAATTTTTGAGAAATAAATAATAAAGTGAATCTACGTTTCGAGAAGATGAACGTAGAATTTTATTTTTCTCAAACCTACTCGGTGAGTGAGAAATAAACGATTAAAGTTGGTCATTTAATTTAAATGGTGAAGAGTTAAAGTGGGTATGAAAAGTTATCTCGCATTGAAAAATAAAGCATTTTTGACTAGTTTATTAGTAAGAAGGTGCATGGGTAGTTCAACAAGTTATAGTAGTATACACAACTGGGCCAACGATGCAAAGACCACACGCGCGCCGCCGCCCGCCCGCCGGCCGGCTCGGCTCGGGCACGGGCGTGGGCATGGGCTTGGGCTTGTTTCTTGGCAATTGGACTTTGGGCTGGACTTGGGCGACTTGGGCCTTGGAAACTTGGGAGCTTGGCCTGTAACTATATTAATTTTTTGCAGTCAAGTCCAATGTCATTAGCCAAGTTTAAAAACTCATCTGATATTTGGAAGTTTGGAAACCCAGCTACAATCAGCCAAGTTTAAAAATCCATATGATATTTTGAAGGTTGGAAACCTAGCTGCAATCAGTCAAAGTTAGAAACCCGACTGATTTTTAATGGACGAAAACCCATCTAAGAAAAACCTAGCTGATGTCTGAAAGTTGAAAAACCCAGCTGATATTTTCAGACTAAAAACTCAACTGACTTTTGCTGGTTGAAAAACTTAGATGATGTTTGGAAGTTGAAAACTCATCTGATATTTTCAGACTAAAAACCCAGCTGACGTTTGGTGGTTGAAAACCCACCTCATATTTGGTATCGGCTGATATGAGGCAGGTTGAGAACTTAACTTCTGTAATATGACTCCTCACACTCAATAATGTAACGTCTAAATTAAATGAGACTATTTATGGAGGTAACTCTTCAGCTTATGATTAAAGAGAATTAATGGCACTTTAATATGTCGTAATTACCCACCTAGTGGAGTGGATTTGGACCCTATAAAAGGGGGTCTTATACATTTCATTTCATATACAACAACAGATAACGAAATATAAGCATAAAACATATTGCAGCATATTTCTTTCTTGCTTTACGTGCCCAGTTTCTAACACTTGAACGTTAGTCGGAGTTCTGACTTTTGGAGAGCACCCAACTCAGAAATGTAGCAGTTGTATCATAGGGACATCTTGACTGAGCCGTCTGCTCTTATACGGGGGCAAAATTGTTTTACGGAAAGAGTGTTCTCGCCTCTCCTAAAGTTGTAATTTTTATTCTGTTTTTAATTTATTAGAATTGTAATAGGTTGCCTTTCTTTGTAATTTTTTATTGTAATTACATTGTTGGAAATTCATAGAACCAACAATCGAAAGACTTGTATTTTCTATAATTTCCAACGGTGACCGAGTCTGATGCTGCCGCTGCCAAAGCTGTTACACCTATCATTGCAGTTCAGGCTGAGAAACTCGAGAAGTTCTCGGGTGTTGACTTTAAGAGATGGCAGCAAATATATTGTTTTATCTCACTACATTGGGAATTGCTATTTATCTCAAGGATAGTCCTCCTGTGGTCAATGAGACGGAAACTGATCGTACGAAGCGTTTTGCTTATGATCAGTGGCGTAACAGCGACATTATGTGCTGTGATACGATATTAAATGGGCTGATTGATTCTCGGTACAACGTGTACAGTCAAATCAAGACTTCCAAATAGCCCTTGTTGGTCCCTTCTTTTCTTATACTCAATACAGCTTGGGAAATGTTTAAGCAACAGGCTGTATGGTTTTCGAATCTGAGTGCGTAGCGGAAGTCTTTAATATAGTAAGTTGCCGTCGATACAGCAACTTGGTCTAATCTCCTGTTAGCTTGGTGCATATAGGGTTTTGCAGTGTATACTTGTATAATCACAGTTATGAAAACAGTAACGGCGAAAGGTAAATGACACAGTATTTAAGTTGTTCGAGGTAAACCCCTCTACGTCCACTGGTCCTCCACACAGGAGTAAAACGTTTATTATAAATACTGCGTACACAACTATGTATTTATAATCAAACCTATCCTTGTATCGTTCACACAGATAGATACAAAGACTGTCGCTTTTAACCGTTCACACAGATTGGTTAAAGCTTCCTTCTTGACTAACTTCTTCACACACAGTTCCAAAACTTCGTCCTCTTATTCGTCCCACACAGGTCAGAATAACTTTGTTGAGTTCACACAGAGCTCGGTTTTTACACAAAGGTAAAAAGGTAGGTAACCGGGTAAGAACAGCAGTTTTGAATATGAAGTTCTTGAGCAGATGATGGTTGTTCTTGATGTTGAGCACTGTATATCTCTTTAGATCTTAATTGTAGTATGCTTTCGGAGATATGTTTTGCTCTGATGTATATAATGATAGCTTCTTCACTTGGTAACTTGGGTCTGTATATCTCTATTAATCTTCACCGCTCTTATGAGATATATATAGTCTTCTGAATATTATATCCGTTGAGATGTATCCGTTTGAATGAGATTTCGTTCCAACGGGATTATGACACGATCCGGATTTCGCGGGATTCTGAAGATCTCTGACATCTTCAGTATTTAAATACTTTATCCTTTCAGTATTTAAATACTTCTTTATCAAACGGTACTTGACTTTAGTGAATACTAAGGATTCCTTTTCAAACGGTCTTCAGTCCTGTTCCGATGTGAATGCTGTATCCACTGGTGCTGTAGGCATAATGGAATAGTCAGGTGCTGTATGGAAGGGTGCTGTATTGAGGTTTCGAGACAGCTTCCATACTTGGCTTATAACTAAGACTTTGTTACTGTTTCTTAGTAGCGCGAGAGCTTTGTTGTATGTTGGCGCTATGATAAGGTCTTCGATACAGGATTGCACTTTCAACCGGCTTTCGATACAGGGCTTGCTGTATCAAGCTTTTGGCAATTATCAAAACAAAATTATTTATCCCAACAATTTCTCCCTTTTTGATAATTTCCAAAACTGCTTTGATGATTCAAAAACTTCTTGATCATGCCAAGTTCCTGATATCAAAACCTCTTCAGGCTAAAAACAATTTTCCCTTCGATAATCACTTGTTGGTAACATGAGAAGACTTCGATACAGGAGATGTTTAATCCCACTGTTTCCTCCTTTTGGAAAATATCAAAAGCAGATTTCTTGATCTTCTGTCAAATGATCTGGTCTTCAGCACTTGATCTAAAAGAAATGTGAGGCTCATGACAATTTCTAACATGATAGGAAAGTTTATTACATCTTAAACTTATGATTGGCGCGCAGGCACAATCTTACATTTGTGATCTAGTTGAGTACAACTGAATCTATGAACTGTTCGTAGATAAATCATAATTGATGCCATACTGTATCCGTGAATAATATAGTGTTCCCCCTTAAAGGTACATACAGGATTCAATTAATGTTCGGATTAACACTGTATTCTTGGGTCTTACAGTATTCCCCCTCACTTAATGAGTAAAAGCATAA
Organism: Orobanche coerulescens; assembly: GCA_033398695.1. NCBI lineage: Eukaryota > Viridiplantae > Streptophyta > Magnoliopsida > Lamiales > Orobanchaceae > Orobanche > Orobanche coerulescens. Next base: position 170,855,407 of record CM065809.1, read on the forward strand.
AAACTTACAGGGATTTCTGGCTGTAGCGCTTCCAATTCATGTCGACGCATGGATATCAAGTAACTTTGGGTCCTGGTGTGATATTGCCTTTTGGTACCCAAATTTGCCGGGCAACAATTTGTTTGTTGTAGGCTACTTTTGGTCCATTATATCGATATCTACGTGGGGCAGGCACGTAGTCGTTGTAATCATTATAATGCATGAAAAATAGAGAATTATGGTTGTTATTCCAGTACGATTGTCGTCTCGGAGGTGGAGCCATTTTCTTTGGCCTAACATCTTGCCTTCTAGGTCTCCAGTTGGATTCCCAACGATGTTGTTGATACTGCGCGGACACCTGCTTTCTTGATGGATATCGGGGCTCCTGTATCCGATTACAAGCGCGTTTATCTTGAAATCTTCATGTACTGGCCTTTGTTGGTTGGATACAGCCTTCTTCCTGAATGACTGCTGGCGTTTATGATATGCTTGTGGAGCATGCTGTTGAGTACGCCTTCTGAGTGGCTGTTGGTTCCACTGTCTCGAATAATAGAGTTGCGGGGGCGGAATGGCAGCTTTTGCTGTTCACGGTGCAACAGGTTCCTTCATAGAACTCGGAACTTCTTTTGATACAGGGATGGATTCCTCACTCCTGACGAATACTGTACTAGATTTTTCTTTGTTGGAGAACGAATTGTACCCTAAGCCACGTTTATCATGAGCATGTTGCCCAGTGCTTAGGATCTCTTCCATTCTTTTAGAGGATTTCTCGAAAGATTTCAAGATTGTCTCTAATTTTCCTTCACGTTTCTCGAGAGATTTTACTTTGGCTTCGAGTAGAGCCAAATCATTTGTCTTGCTTTCAAGATGAGACTTAGTCTCATTTAGATTATGAGCAAGTTGATGATTGCTCTCCATGAGTTTTTCTAAATTGACTTTGCTGTTTTCGCAATCAACTGACATATTTTCGTAATTATTCTTCAGCAAGTCATTTTCTTCTTTCAGCTCTATGTTAGAAATTTCAAGCTGCATGTTTTCTCCTTTCAATATCTCATGGGCCGTTTGAATGTTATTAAATTCATTCAGCATATTTTCAAAGGTATGAGATGCATTTATGGGAATAGTTGAGGTGGAGCCTACCTCATCATCATCGCCGTCTTCATTTTCTTCTTTAACTTCGGCCATAGAGCACACATAGGCTCTATCCTCTATCTCATCATCAGACGAATCACTATCAGTGACCACCTGAAGACATTCTTCGGTCTTTGTTGATGCGGGCGGAGCTTTTGATTCTCCAATGAAGGCTTTGAGTTTGTTCTTCATCCTGTTTCTCCAGTCATCAAATTTGTTAATGTGAAGCATAGATATCTTATTAGACATAAAGGTATCCATATTAGAAGATGGGAACTACAAAGACTGTTTTCGAAAATAAGTGTTTTTAAGGATCTAATTCAGTTAAAAATACGACTGATTCTTTTTAGAATCAACCGCTCCGATACCAATTGTTGGTCCCTTCTTTTCTTATACTCAATACAGCTTGGGAAATGTTTAAGCAACAGGCTGTATGGTTTTCGAATCTGAGTGCGTAGCGGAAGTCTTTAATATAGTAAGTTGCCGTCGATACAGCAACTTGGTCTAATCTCCTATTAGCTTGGTGTATACAGGGTTTTGCAGTGTATACTTGTATAATCACAGTTATGAAAACAGTAACGGCGAAAGGTAAATGACACAGTATTTAAGTGGTTCGAGGTAAACCCCTCTACGTCCACTGGTCCTCCACACAGGAGTAAAACGTTTATTATAAATACTGCGTACACAACTATGTATTTATAATCAAACCTATCCTTGTATCGTTCACACAGATAGATACAAAGACTGTCGCTTTCAACCGTTCACACAGATTGGTTAAAGCTTCATTCTTGACTAACTTCTTCACACACAGTTCCAAAGCTTCGTCCTCTTATTCGTCCCACACAGGTCAGAATAACTTTGTTGAGTTCACACAGAGCTCGGTTTTTACACAAAGGTAAAAAGGTAGGTAACCGGGTAAGAACAGCAGTTTTGAATATGAAGTTCTTGAGCAGATGATGGCTGTTCTTGATGTTGAGCACTGTATATCTCTTTAGATCTTAATTGTAGTATGCTTTCGGAGATATGTTTTGCTCTGATGTATATAATGATAGCTTCTTCACTTGGTAACTTGGGTCTGTATATCTCTATTAATCTTCACCGCTCTTATGAGATATATATAGTCTTCTGAATATTATATCCGTTGAGATGTATCCGTTTGAATGAGATTTCGTTCCAACGGGATTATGACACGATTCGGATTTCGCGGGATTCTGAAGATCTCTAACATCTTCAGTATTTAAATACTTTATCCTTTCAGTATTTAAATACTTCTTTATCAAACGGTACTTGACTTTAGTGAATACTAAGGATTCCTTTTCAAACGGTCTTGATCCTGTTAGATGTGAATCTTTGTATCCACTGATCTTTGTAGGCATAATGGAATAGTCGGCGTATGGAAGGGTCTTGTATTGAGGTTTGAGACAGCTTCCATACTTGGCTTATAACTAAGACTTTGTTCTTGTTTCTTAGTAGCGAGAGCTTTCTTTGTATCTTTGGCGCTATGATAAGGTCTTCGATACAGGATTGCACTTTCAACCGGCTTTCGATACAGGGCTTGCTGTATCAAGCTTTTGGCAATTATCAAAACAAAATTATTTATCCCAACAGCCCTTGAATTCTTTGGAGAAAAAATACAAAACCGATGATGCTGGTGCCAAGAAGTTCGTGATTGGACGCTACCTCTATTTTTAGATGACGGACTTCAAAACCGTTATCGAACAGGTCCAACAATTTCAATTAATTGTGCATGAAATCAATGCTGAATGAGCATTCCTGAACCTTTTATTGTGGGAATGGTAATTGAGAAGTTGCCTCCTAATTGGAAGGACTTCAAAAATTACCTGAAACACAAACGAAAAGAAATGAGCTTAGAGGACTTGGTTGTTCGACTCAGAATTGAGGAAGACAATCGAAAGTCTGATTCTAAGTTCAAGAGAGAGTCCCTATGAAGGCAAAAGTAAATTTGCTTGAACATGGGTCTTCTAGCAAAAAGAGGAAACTGAACCATGTTCAGGACAAAAGCAAAAAGTCGTTTAAGGCAAAGAAGTTCACTGAAAATTGCCACAACTGTGGTAAGCCAAACCGTGAGGCAAAGGACTGTCGCTTACCAATAAGTTCAACTGGTCAGCGAAACGAAGACAAACAAGTTGCCAGTGTGGTTGAACGTGGCGATGTTGACATGCCAGGTATGGAGTTGTTAGCTATGGTTGAGGAGCTGGACGAGGAGGTCTCAACTATGGTGATTGAAAGCAATATGGTAGAGAATCACCGCGCCTGGTACGTTGATACTGGGGCTACTCGTCATGCTTGTTCTGAAAAAAAGACATGTTCTCTTCCTACACTGTTACTGATGGTAGAAAATTGTACACGGCAAATTCTTCTTCTTCTGTGATTGCAGGTGTGGGGAACATGGTCTTAAAGCTGACTTCTCGAAAGGAGCTTCTGCTTAAGGATGTGCTGCATGTCCCAAACATCCGAAGGAATTTAGTTTTAGGCTCTCTACTAGTTAGTCATGTGTTTAGACTAGTTTTTTAGTCTGAAAAATTTATTATGAGCAAATTTGGAATCTTCCTTGATTGAGGTTATCTTGACAGAGGTTTATTTAAAATGAATGTGATGCATGTAAGTAAGTCGTGAAGGCAAGAACAAAAATAATAATAATAATAATAATAATAATAATAATAATAATAATGCTTCTTCTTCTCTTTACTTGCTCGAGTGTTCAGATTTATGGCATTCTAAATTGAAACATGTTGGTCTAAAATCGATTAAAAGAGAATTATTTAAATTGCATTCGAGTAGATTACCTCAAATCATCTAAATTACATTCGAGTCACATATTCGAATCACCTAAATTACATCTGAATCACCTAATGCATTCAAGTCCTCTCAATTTACATTCGAGTCATCTATTCGAGCCAGTTAATTAAATCTGAGTCATCTATCCACGTCACCTAGTTACATCTGAAAATTACCTAAAACAAATGATTCAAATGCAAATAAATGACCCGAATACATTCGAGAAACGATTATAACCGATAAAATTTATTAAACTTAAAATAAAAAAAATCTTATATTTATATAATTACAGATTCACATTCCCATAATCTTAAAGTTTACATTACATGTCCCCACTCTTGAGGGGGAAAAATTGATTGAAGCAGACATCATCATTATAGAATACATCATTATCAAGTGAAGTTTATCTCTCGGGATCATTTCCACACACATGAATGAGGGATCCAAGAAAAGAAGAACAAAACTTTACCGGATATAAACACACAGAGTCACGGTAGTATAAACAAAAACACTACTACTCCATGCATTAATAAAATCATTAATCTACTCAAATAATTTTTTGCTTGGTTTGAAAAACAAACAAACAAGTACAAATAGATAACACAAACCAATCTCCTCCTATACAAACTCACTCACTCCTAATGTCCAGTCGGACCAAACTATATACGGTCTAAACTGATAAATAGCTTATAATATGGCGTACGGAACACAACTTTTTAAATAAACTCAAAAAACAAACTAACGCTATCTTATTTTTAATATCACACATTACATTTTCACTCATAGGGATATCGTCAAACCCAAAATAAATATACCAAAAAAAATAGAAAAAAAATAATAATGACAAATCACAACAATATATAGAAAATGCCAAAATGAAAACTGATGGATGCCTTTGTCATCTTCTTTCTTCCATCCCAGCATCTGCAACAATATTATAACTTGCAAAAAGTAAATATTGCGAATAATTTGAATATTATTGGACTATTTTATACTCCCCCCGTCCCGCCCAAAGGTTTACATTTCTATCAAAAAATAGTCCCTTTAGTAAGTTTACATATATCACTTTTTACAATCAAATCAAACAATCACTTTTTACTTTTTAATCTCCACCACTCATTCATCATCAATACTTTTTACTTTTTAATTTCCACCACATATTTAATCATCATTACTTATACCAATCATTACCTAAAATACACTAAATAAACACCCTCTGTCAACCTTTGGCTGGGACAGAGGGAGTATATGAATACATAAACATAGTTCTTTCGATCGATTTTTTTTTTATTATCGCAACACGTATTTTTCATTCTAGTTCCTCAATTCCATTTTTTTATTATCACAACATGTTGACTTTTTCACGGTTCATTCTCTCCCCCTTTTGATCTTGTTAGATTTTCATTTTTCTCCAAATATATTTTTAAAATAAATTTTTATAATATATGATTAAAAATAATAATAGTCAAAATTGTGCGAAAATATAAGGATTGCAATTATGAGAGATGTGACTTTAGTATAATTTTGAAGTGTACCTATAGTGTTTGATTAATTTACTGAGAACTGTTTTGGCCATCGTCTTCACTATCTGTGGCTTGAGGCTGGTGGTGGTGATGCTCAAGATTTTCGGAATTTATGTTCAAATTATTTCTTGAATAAGCATTCAGAGCGGCTAACATTCCCAGATTCGACTCCGGTGAAATCCCCAAGCCGAGATGCTGAGATGGCGGCTGTGGGTGCATCAAAATTGACCCCAGCTGCAACGGGCTAGCTCTGCCATCGCCTTGAATTTCAAAATTCCCCGAATAGTTATACCTCGGCATGAAATGCAGCGGCGCCGGCAGGGTGTTACCGGCGCCGCCGTGTGTTGCGGAGAACGGCCACATCTGGTGTGTCTCTGATTGGCCTGCGGCGTGTCTGGACGACGCCTGCGGCGCTGATGTTTGTGTACTGTTGCCGCCGCCGCCGCCGGTGACAGGAAGCATCCAGAACGTGCTTCCGGTAACTGCGCCACTGGTGGGCGCCGGCGTCACGGCCCACATGGCGGTGGGTGGTGGCATCATATTAGCGTGCCTCATTAGGCTTCCCGGAGATTGGGCCGAGTCGCCGCCGGAATCTTGTGTTTTCTGCATAAATTGAACGCTGTTGTGGCTCTTAAATTGCTTGCTTGAGGGCGAGCTGGGGCCCTCTCCTTGAGAATTCTCCGGATTTTCTTCTTTGAACAAGTTTTCTCTGTATCTCTTCCGCAAATAATTCTCTGTCGCCTCCTGTCCGCCGGCTAAGGTCTCCGGGATTTGAGCCGCCTGTAAAAAATGTGGCGGCGACGGATGTTGCTGTTGCTGGTGGTGCTGAAAACCTAGCATATGTGATAAATTATCCTCATAATTAGGATAAGGATGATGCTGAGCTAAGCCGAGCGCGCTGTGGAAAGAATGCGGTGCGGATTTCGACGGCGGAGCCGACAAGGTGGAGCCGCTGCTTCTGAGAGAGATGTTGAGCGTGGAGAAATTGGCCGGAATCGTGCCGGTGCCGGTGGCGGCTATGATGGCCGGCTCCGCTTGCTGTAATAGCCACTCGATTGTTTCGCCGTCAGATTTATGGCCCAACTCTCGGGTGAGCTGAAAAACCCTAGCTGCGCAAGTCGCCGGCATACGGATGCGCCGGCCCCGGCCGTCGACTTTGGTGTGGCGGTCTTTCGTCGATCTTTTTGGCGGCGGCTGTTGGGTGGATTCCTGCTGTCCGGAGGCGGCTGATGATGGTTGTACTTGCTTCTGCTGTTGTCGTACTTGCTGCGGCTGTCTATTCGAGTCGATTAGGGTTTCTGATCTGGTGGCGATGGCTAAGGAGGAGTCCACGAGCTGCGACGGCGGTGCGCCGGAGGAGGTGGAAGAAGCGCCGGTTGAGGCTGAGGAGAGTGACGTCGAGCCACTGCCACTGGGTCCACCACCACCACCACTACCGGCGGCGGTAAGATGTAGTGGTGTATGGAGGGTGGAGATTAACGGCGGCGATCCTCCATGGAGACGGTGGAGGAGATACTGTTGTGTGGAGGAGGCGGTGGTGGAGGAGTTGGGTTGTTGTTTAGTGGATTTTGAATCAGTGAGTTCCATGTGGGGTTGGGGGGGTTGGGGAGTGGGGGTAAGGGTGGGTGGGGTATTCAAAGAATTTTCTTGGTGGGTTCAGCTTTGGTTTCTTTTTCATTGTCTGATGATAAAACCCATTTTTCCTTTCTCTTTCTCTCTCATTGTTGACCTTGTTTTTTTCTTTCTTCTTAGAGAGAGAGAGAGTGGGGACCTAAACCAAAAGAGTTTTTGTGACATTGTTTTGTGGGGTACTTTTGCTTTGGTTCTCTGATTGACTCTTTTGTCTTAGTTACACACTCGGGCTGGGTTTTTCCTATAATTTTGACCATAAAATTTTTAAAAATAAATTAAATTATGATCCGATATTAGTATATTATAGGAGTCGATTTTTGCTGAAATATATTTTTTAAAATATTATGATTTTATAATTATAAAATTACAAATAATTATGAGTAGAGTGCACTTTGTATACCTGAACTTTACTCAAGACACCACTTGAAGTACTGAATTTTAATATCTATCACTTGCAATACTAAAAATTCAATTTACTTAAACTTCGTGTACTGTCGTCTATCTGCTACTAATTCTGTTAAAAGTTCAGGGATAAAGCTGTCTTTTTCCTCACAAAACTTTTCTAACCCTCCTTAGAGAAAGAGAGAGAGAGAGAGAGACCTTCTTATCATCGGTATATACAATGACAAATGATCAAAAATCCTTATTTGATGCCTTTTATTGCAAAGAAGGGGAAGAACAAGAAGGAAAATGGGGACAAAGTGAAGAAGATGATGATGACGATAGTGAGATCACATTCACATCAAAGAAAAACCGTCTCGATGTAGAAAACAATACTAATATATTAGAGCAAGATTTATTCTGGGACGATGAAGAAGAGCTTCGGTCTGTTCTCACTAAAGAGAGAGAAAATCGCATCCCGAAACTCGACGAGTCGGACTTATTTTCTCTCTCTAGACCGAGAGAAGAGTCGGTATGATGAATTTTGAGAATCAATGCCCACTACGGGTTTTCACCCCAAACTGCCATTCTCGCGATCAATTATTCAGACAGGTTCCTGTTCGGCTTGTGTTATCAGAAGGAGAAGCGCATGTCATGGATGATGCAGCTTGTTGTTGTTACTTGCCTCAACAATCGACGAGGATTGCGATGCAGCTGACGTGGACATAGGTCGCAATAGTTTGTTGGGTCGCAATGAGCAGCGCATGATTTTAACATTCATTACAATGGGACTAAAATAAATTAAAATTGTTTTCGGTTTGGATCACTCTTGTTGCTCCAGTTACTGAGAAATCAAAAGGCATCGCAGGCAAGGGGTTAGATCAATGATAAAAAAAGAAAAAAGAAAAAATCAGCTGACACAGAGTGTGTGAACTCACGAGGAAAATCAGGGATTGATATTAAGAGGATCGAAAATGGAAGAAACTTGTATCAATTTTTGAGGTGGAACAGCTGAACAATTGATTGAACCTGCACTGGTGATCACGAAATAAGGGGCTCGCGAAAGGAAAAATCATTGTTTTTTAACAATAGTTTTTTTTTTTAAAGACAGCTTTACCACTGAACTTTTAACAGAGTTAGTAACAGATAGACGGCAGTACACGAATTTTAAGTAAAGTAAATGTTCGGTATTGCAAGTGATAGATATTAAAATTCAGTATTTCAAGTGGTGTCTTATTGGTCCCTCCCGAGTATACTGGATACAGTATGTTTAAACAACAAACTGTATTGATTTTCTAATTTGGAGTGCGTAGCGGAAGTCTTAAAATAGTAAATTTGCTGTCGATACAGCAACTCGGTCTAATCTCCTGTTAGCTTGGTGCGTACAGGGTTTTGCAGTGTATACTTGTATAAATCACGGTTATGAAAACAGTAACGGCGATAGGTAAATAACAGAGTATTTAAGTGGTTCGAGGTAAACCCCTCTACGTCCACTGGTCCTCCACACAGGAGTAAAATGTTTATTATAAATACTGCATACACAACTATGTATTTATAATCAAACCTATCCTTGTATCGTTCACACAGATTGATCTGAAGAATGTCGCTTTCAACCGCTTCACAGATTGGTTAAAGCTTCCTTCGACTTGCTTCTTCACACAGCCCAAAGCTTCGCCTTCTTATTCGTCCCACACAGTCGAATAACTTGTTGAGTTCACACAGAGCTCGGCTTTTACACAAGGTAAAAGGTAGGTAGCAGGTAACAGCAGCTTTGAATATGAAGTTCTTGAGCTGATGATGACTGTTCTTGATGTTGAGCACTGTATATCTCTTTGGATCTTAACTTGCAGAAAGCTTCTGGAGATATGTTTTGCTCTGATGTATATAATGATAGCTTCTTCACTTGGTAACTTCGGTGTTGTCATCTTCAACTCTCCTATGAGATATATATAGTCTTCTGAATAATATATCCGTTGAGATGGATCCGTTGGGTAAGATTCCGTGACAACTTGAATAGACCAGGATCCGGATATTACGGGATTTGAAGATCTCTGACAGCTTCAGTATTTAAATACTTTATCCTTTCAGTATTTAAATACCTCTTTATCAAACGGTACTTGACTTTAGTGAATACTAAATATTCCTTTTCAAACGGTCTTCAGTCCTGTTCCGATGTGAATGCTGTATCCACTTGTGCTGTAGCCATATTGGAATAGTCAGGCGCTGTATGGAAGAGTGCTGTATTGAGGTTTTGAGACAGCTTCCATACTTGGCGCTTATTTAGATTTTGTTGCTGTATCTTGGTAGCTCGAGAGCTTGCTGTATGCTGGCGCTATCAGAAGGTCTTCGATACAGGATTGCAACTTCAACCGGCTTTCGATACAGGGCTTGCTGTATCAAGCTTTGTTTGTTTGGCAATTATCAAAACAACATTATTTAACCCAACATGTCTTGAGTAAAATTCAGGTACACAAAGTGCACTTTGCTCAATAATTATCGTCAAAATATTATCAGTTAATCTAAAAAATCAAATAAAAATCTTATAACTAAACCAAAGAAGTAGCAATTTAAATTAAAACAAACTCAAACATTTTAGTTATAGAAAATTGAGTAGTCAAAAGCAATACACAAGATGGAAAAATATTGTGTAGCACGGATTCTTCATATTAAGAATTTTAGTTAGTGTCGTACTTTTGTGTTGTAGCATATTTACATGTACATAAAAATGTTCCTACGGGATCACGTATCATGTGTTTGTATCCACTTGTGGTGCAAATTTGATGCTTAATTTTATTCGTGCTTAAACACTGTTTAGATATTATAAATACACAGGTACTCATTTATTTAGATAAATAAGAATAAGGATACTCATGCATTCGGTCTGTTCGAGTATCGATATACTTATAATATATGTACTTTCACCAATTTTTTATATATATAATGTGTAAGTATTATTGTATTCATGTGCTCGATCAAATGAGTGTACATGAGCACTCATGTAGTTATATAAACATAACCTGAATTAGCAATATGAATAGTGCAACACATTTAAATATGCTTTAAGTAAGAAAAAGCTTAAACAACATATACTCCCTCCATCCCATTCGAAATATTATATTTTATTCAAAAATTATCCTTTTAGAAGGTCTTTTTATATAGCTGGATGGTTCAATTTCACAATAATTTTATCACCAGTAAGTCAAATTAAATCCCCGCAATATGAGGAAACAAATATACCAGTAGGAGAGTATAGGACGGACACATCCGCTCGTGTCCGATTTAAGACCAGACAGCCTGGCCAAAGCAAATGTTCATTATAGCTGACCAATCACCATCACCTAAAATGCTTAATACTGTTAGCCAGCTAGGTTTTTACCCATAAAATCAGGTGGACATTACTTATATTATATTGGTACTCTTCTCATCACAAATGGCAATATTTGGATAAATATGATAGTTTATGTGGAGGATTGGAGGTAAGAGATGTATAAATTTTATAAGTATTGATAATATTGTATAGATTAAAAAGTAAAAATATTGATGGTGAATATATCGTGGAGATTAAGAATAAAAGTGTGATGGTTGGGTTAGCCCCGAGATATTTTAAATCGAGAATTGCGGAACTGATCTGAACCGTGTTGAAACCGACGATTCGATTTGGTTCCTCCAAGCAAAATTTAATATTTTTTAAGCAGTTAGGTCCATTCATTTTATAGCGGCTCGATTTGTGGTTCCTGTAAAAATTTATAAGATAAATCGTAGGAACCGAAAAGAACCGAATGCACCAAAGAGACTGATGGATGTTATGAATTTAACTACGATTTTCAATAGACATTTTTATCAGAATTGCATCACCGAACCGATCTCAGCCGCATAGGAACTGAAGGAACTGAATAGAACCGCGTTGAAATCGAACGAAACTGCGACGAAATCGAACCAAGAACTGACTTGTACATATTTTTCAAGATCTCACGAAATTGAGGAACCGCTAGTTTTTTCGGTTTGGTTCGAGCACGGTTCCAACGAAAAAAACTTCTAAAACACAAACTGGCATTTTTTATCGTGGTTCGGTTCTAGTTCCTTTATTTTTTACAATGGAACAGATTTATCCCAGACCTAAGTTTGATGTGATTGGATATATTGAAAGAAATGTATTACTTATAAAGGAACATATTTTTTGAGCAAAATGTAGCAATTCGAGCAGGACAGAGGAACATTATATTACTTCTACGTTCAACTAAATAAGATTTTGGGTTACTCTGTTCAACCCCAATTGGTTTGAGATGGAAACTCATACTTTAATATTATATCATAGCAGATCATTTTCTACACGTATGAGCCCAACGACCCACGGTAATTAGCCCTGAACCACCTGGGTCAAAGAGTCCATGTTATAAGTAACTCCAGCTACGCGTGTGGTTGCATGTTGAAGCATTAATCACACATTGGGTAAATACAAGCCTCACATTTAATATATAAATATTATCGATTACTTCTCTTATCACGAATTTGTTTTGAGATGAAGAACAAGACTTTAATATTGAAAATAGATATTTCTTCCGCCTAGCTCAAAACTTTATACTTACTCCATCTTTTATATCCTTAGAAGCCTTACGTTTATCAACTTTATATAATCACTTTTTATTTTTAATTTCTAACATACCCTCATAATCAATACTTTAAGTTTAATCTTATCGCACATTAACTATCATTACTTACATCAGTTATTACCTAAAATACACCAAATATACACTATCTATTAACTTTCGATGGAATAGGGAGAATACCTTATAAGTTACTAACATTAGAAAATATCATTATCAGATGTTCTCATATGACCGTAACTTTTTCTATGTAAAAGGGAGGATTCTTCCCCAAGTTTTTGTCCGAACAAATTATTTATCAAGTTTAAACTCTCTCAAAATGTGTCTTTTTAGTGAATAGTGAGTTTATGTATATCACGTTTGACAAACAAATGAAACAATCGATTTTTACTTTTTTTAATCTATACCACACATTTATGATCGATACTTTTTGCTTTTTAATCTCCATCAAATACTTATCATCATTATTTTATTTATATCAATTATTAATTAAAATATATCAAATATACACCATCTATCAATCTTTGGCCGAGACCGAGGGGTCTAATTTTAATACATACTTCATAAATTAAATTTTTGAAGATTTGACTTTATATATTGATAATTTCTAAGTTTGGTAAGAATTAATCTCAAATATAATGATAAAATATTTAACAAAATTATATTATGAAACTTCACCATCTAAAGTTTCATAATATAATTTTGTTAAATATTTTATCATTATAGTTTGAGATTAATTTATAATCAACCAAAATTATCAATTATATAAATCAAAATTCTCATGTATAATTTTACAGAGGAGTAATAATAACTAACTTTATAATAGAAAATCATGTCTCCCTTGTAAAAATGAATTGTTGTTTTTACCAAATTTATCACACTGTCTGTCCCACAGTCAAAATTAATTACTCCTATCTCTACTCATTGCACACTCAATGATATTAAAATCTACACTCACACTCATACCAGGTGAAAAACATCAGGAGTGCTGAAATTTGACAATTACCCTGCATGCTACTCCGCATTAGCCAGAAAGTATTTCTACTTTTGCCCCCATTCTGGTTGCCAATCTGCTGGAATTTGCAGGTGTTTGTTATATTACACGAAAATTTTTGGTATATCTCGTAATATGATGTACGGTGCAAATTATATATCACTTGTAATTATTAATATAATCACAATTGGTGTATAGTATAATCACAACTGTATATAATATAATTACAGTAGAAATATGACGTCAGGGCCGTCTCAATCAATTGAGAGACCCTGTTCAAATCTTAAAAATATCACCCTACTTTTATCAAATTTGGCACCTCAGTGACGGAGTTTTACAAAAAAATTCGGGGGACCAAAATTGTCAGCAAATACTGACAATAATTAAAGATAAAAAGAAGTAAATATTAATTAAAAAATGCTATAACTACAAACAAAACTAAATTTCTAAAAAAACTATTTTAATCCATCAATAGAAATTCGGTTAAGAACTCAAAATCACAATATTCTTAAAAAATAAAGGTAAATTTAATTAATTTTGGTTTTAAAATGCTAGACTTATTTTTGAAAATTTTCAAATATTTTTTCAATTTTTTGGCTGAAAATAATATATTTTTTAGTTAAATACATTTCAAAAGTAATATAATATAATTTTAATTTAATCAGGTTTTCGTAATGTTATAAAAAAACACTTGTCCTAAACAAAATAAAAAATAAGTCAATAGAAAAGAAATTACATTAACAAACCAAAAAAAGGAAAATAATTAAATGTGGCATGTGGAGATCGAACCAGCTTCCAGTGCACTCACCACTGTGCCATGCCGAAAACTTTAAATATAATTACAAACATCTATATATAAGGGTTTCGTTATTATTTGTGGCCCTAAAAAAACTAACATTGGGTCTGGGCCCTGTGCAGTAGCACAGCTTGCACAGACCCATGGACGGCCCTGTATGACGCAACAATATAATCACAATCGATATATACTATAATCACAAATGATGTATCATGCAAGGTATATTATGTTGCACGGTATATCATGTTCTGATTATTAGCATAATCACAACTGGTGTATATTAGAATCACAATTCTATATAATATAATTACATCAAAAATATGACGTATCAACATAATCACATTGTTGTTGCCCAAAATATCTATCCGAAGATTAAATACTGCTGGAAGACGGACAACAAACAAGGTTGCGGGAGCACTTCCGAGAGAAGGTAAATAAAACAAGATTTGCCGGGTTTGTTAGGCCCGGGCTTGAATGCTCTCGCGAGATGTTATTAATACGAATATTCGTGGATACAAGTATTAATGAGAGAAATCTAAATACAATGAGTGTAAAAAGACTCTGTTGATCCGGCTCTTGAGCGAAGCTAGGTGTTCTTCGTCCCGCCGATAATCTGCTGGATGAGATAGGCCGGGAGAAGTAAGACCGAAAGAAAGCTGTTGCCAAGAGTTGGAGATTAGCCAAGTGCAAGTATTGTTTCTGTATTGAGTGCTTGAATCGTGATATTGCTCCGGGAAAATACAAGTGCAGGCTGCCTTGTATATATAGAGGCTGAGAGGCCCTGTCCCCTAGTGGGCGATCGCCTTTCGGCATTTAATGCAATGGGGCGATCGTCCTAAGGGTCACGTGGGCTGCCTGCCAAAAGTCCAAAGCTACGGTGGTGGCGGTAGTGCGGTCAATGAGGATCGGCCACGCGTCCTAAGCTGCTTGTCACAGGAGGTCCCACTTTGCTACTTTCGGCGGACTTTGTCAGTAGGTGACAGGCTGTAGTCACATGTCTTGTCCGCCAACTCCTTTCGCAGGTCTGGGCCATGCTGGTAGGTGAGGTAGGTGACAGGCTTGTCAGCGCCTTTTGTGGATCTGCAAGTGGGGTCAGCTTTGAGACTTGGTCTTTGCCGACTGGATGGTCATCGGTCGAGATCGATATGAGGCGATCGTCTCTAGCTGATCATCCGAGGTCACCATCGGCCAGTCACTGAAGGTTGGAAATGGTCGGGCACCAAGGGTCGATCGGCAGATGCCCAGAGAGGATCGTTTGCTAGTCGATCGCCAGGAGTCGGTCGCCGAGTGCCGAGTGATGATCGTATCTGAGGTCGATCGCTCGGTACCGGGACTTGTCCTGGGACCTTCCTTTGGCCGATTTAGCTGGTCCGCTGGGTTGAGGCTCGGTCGCCTGGTCGCTGCTCGGCAGATCTGCCTTGTCTCCTCGGCGGCAAGTCGGTCGCTCGGCCTCGGAGGCGATCGCCGGTCGGAAGGTGTTAAATCTTGACACAACACACATTTGGTATATAACATAATCACAAATTATATATCATGCAAGGTATATTATGTTGCACGGTGTAATTTTTCGAAAATTATGCTGCGATGCTGCGGTGATTCAAAGAAACTACTACTTCACTTTAATAGGGGATAAAATTTTTTAAGTCGGAATTATAAAAATCTAGTGCCAAATGATATAACCTTATTCAGTTTGAATCACCTATTTTTTATAATAATGTTTTGTATGGTATGCACTAGACATACCATGAATATATCTGGATGAGATAAAAAATTATATTACAATCTCATCTATATTGAGTTTGGTCAAATAATTTAATTTGATTTAAATATTTTTGTTGGAGTAGTGTTATTTTAATCTGATTACAATGTTGATCTACATTAAATTCAAATACTTTTGTATTTATCATCGAGTAAAAGTTACCAATTTTTATTTGCTTTTATGATTTTGCCCACAGGGCCTCAATATATATGTATAATTGTATTGGATTTTTTGGGGATGTAAGACACAAAAACATTATTTTATTACTTACATATTTGTGCTAAAATGAAAGAGAGATGAATTAAGTACTTTTTAATATGTGGAATTTATATAATAACATAAGTAAAAGTTTTAAAAAATATATATTATTAAGAACAAAAATGAAATAACAAAAATTACATAGGAATATATATTAAGTATTACGGTTGTGTATTTAATACTCCTCACTCGTACCATTTTGTCTGTACTATTTTTGAGAAACGATTGAGTGCAACACCCCCAAAATTTACCGGATATTACTCAATTGAGTTTTATTTAGTATATTAAATAAAAAACCGAATGAGTGCAACACCTCAAAAATTTACCGGATATTAGACGCCATGAATCTCTTGCGGGACCCACAAGGCTAATTTTAAGGAAAAATCTTGATCCCTTCATAAATAATTTTAAAAATCTCACATTTCAAACATCAAACATATTTAAGTGAAAGTCATAAATAAATAGACGTTCATGGTTTACATAATTACATGAATATTACAAATCGACAGTTTAACTTTATTCTCAAATGGAATCAACATTCGTATAATCATGTCCAAACGTTTGTTCAAACTCGATCGGAACCCTCGAAATGTCCTGCACATATTCAACAAATTTACCTGACACGATGAATCGTGCCAGCCCAACCTGAGGTCCAACGGTGATAACTGATACCATAAAACTATAACACATATAGGGAAAAACCCATAAATACATAATCACATTCAAATCACCATTTACACATGTGCCAAATAATAATCACAAGCCTCCGAGATACACACAGTCGGGGAAAAAACATAGCGGGATACACATTGGTCCATTAACTAATTATATTAAGTTTAATTTCTCAATCACAAACCCCAGGATATACACTGCCGGAAAAATAAACGTAACGGTATACAAACTATCGGTATTCACAAAAGCATCACACTGGGATACACATTGCCGGCTCCATGGTCAACCTCAATCACATTTATCAAAGTTAAAATCACATAATAACAACACTACACCATAGATTGCATACAGCAACGTGTAAAATACGTTGCAATATGCCCTAAATTCATTACAATAGGGACTATTGCAACGATTATGCAAAAATCAAGCGTGTCCTTTGCTCTGGTTGCCATAGGGCCCTTATGGCAACAAATTTGGTACCATATTGCAACGGCATATTATCGTTGCAAATATAGTATATGGCAACGATTTAACGGCTATAGCAACAGGTTTAACACCATTGCAATATATTGGACTACCTATGGCAACATTTTTTTGCAACGTTTTTTTTGTGTTAATTGTTGCAATACATGGACTCAGGCAACCCTAAGGCAACATATATATGCCCAATTGCAACGTATTTAGAATCAAATGCAATCTAATTTTATTAATGAATATGACATATATGGCAACATTTAAGCTTCTATTGCAACGCTAAATAAAAAAACGGCATGGTCTTATTTCATAAACAACTACACCATAGAAATTGGTATATCATAACATCAATTAAACCAAGCGATTACTCTGTTCCAACATCAATACACAAATCACTCAAACAAGTTGAGGAAAATTACCAAGTTCAAACAAAATAACTAAGTTCAAGAAAACGACCATGTTCAAGCAAAAATAACCAAGTTCAAGTGACACAATCTAACTTAATAATACATATAGACCAAATTCATTGTTAAACATTATATAAACATGAGTCGTCATGGCCCTACTTCCTCTTCCCTTCATATGCATCTGTCTCATCTCCGTCCTCGACATAAGTAGTAGCACACAATTCTTTTACATTGATATTCAATGATGGATTACCTTTCACCCAATTTTCCAAGAATCTTTTCCAATTTCGGTTCATTTTGTCCTCCATTTCGAAGCTAAATCATCTCTTAAGCGCTTGATTGTGCGAGAATTTTGTTGTCAATTTTTGACATGTCTTTCTTGCTTTTCCTTGTCCTACCACTCCTACCAACCACCCAATTTGGTCCATGAGCCGCAAAGTTCGGCCTGTACTTCCCTAGTTCTTCTCGACCCTCATCACCATTACGTGCATCACTTCCAATGCAACCTACCCCCCGCCAATATTCCAACTATCCAACACTGTACAATAAAAATTGAGAATTCATTATATTTGACCTGTTCACTATAATTTTGTAGGATAACAATTTGGAGAATTTAAACTAATGTGTTACCTCCGTATTATGACCCTTTCGGGTTTTAGGGTAAATCTGTCCTTTTGTGGGTGTTTTAGTGCTTGCATTTTTCTTTTTCTAGCATAAACAAATAGAGTGAGCCGAAAATAAATTATGTTAGTCATCGATTTCATAAAAATAGATAAAGCGATTATGAAGCACAATTATTAATGTCCCTAATTACCATACCATTTCGTTACCGATCTGCGCAAAACTTGTACGACCGGTGTGTGTATCAAAGAACTTTTTTCCGATTTACTATATTCTTTTCACCTTCGTCTGACACTCTCATCACCCCAATATTTCAAAGAAACCTTGAACTTTTCCAATGGAATTGATTGAGGCTGTTTTTAACCTATCCTCATCGGTGTGGTATTTGGTATAATATCGGACCTTGAAACGACTCTTGTGAATCCTCCACAACTCGGCCATAGTCCTGAGTGACCAATCCTTGCCTTCTTCAGAATGATATACTTTGTCTATAACAAGTAAAATAGAAAATTGAATTAGTAAATGAACAAGTACAACTTAAATTTAAGAAAACATTTGAGGGGTTTTCACCTTGATAAATTCCCACCAACCATTTTTTTGTCCATCAGGAACTTCATGCCAGCTGATAATATCAAGTGGCACACATTGTCTTGCTAGCGTCCCTAAGAAACTACTATACTCAGATCTTATTTTACTATTTTCAGACACAGGTTGAAGCTCATGATTCAAGGTAAGCACTGGTCTATCTTCTAGTTTTCTTGTGAAGACAGCACTCATTTTCGTTGGTCCTCTACGCCTCGTACTTTTTGTTTTCTCTGTAAGGAAGAAAAACAAATACATAAATACAAATTTGATACGTAATTTCACTATATATGTTTAGAAACATATATACCTGTAGAAAGTGCAACTATGTCATCACCATTACCATTACCATCTACTGCTTCATCATTATGGTCATGATTGATATGTGTTTCCTTCTCCTGTTGTGATTTTCGCAATGATAAATATGCGACCATTGTACCAATTCCATCATTATCTGCCCTTTTTAATTGTTGGAATGGTTGTAAATCGATGGTAATGGTGGGGAGGTGGTAAATTCTCTTCAACCATGACCTTGCAAAAATATTGATTGGTATTTAAAATAATATAAGGAAAATTAACACTTAAAATGACAAAATGCTAATGATCATAAATTTACCATACCTGTGTCCCCATGACTTTTGTAATGTTTGTGAACGGGTTGAACGAGTTGATGGTACCATGGCGGCCTTCACTACCCGAACTTTAGTGGTTTGCTACATAAACATCAAAAATAGCATAAAATAGCTCAATATCCATGAAAAATAGCACAAAATATTATCTAGCACTTTATTTAAGTTCCTAAAAATGATCGGATATGTACCTTAGGGGCTTCACCCTCTTCACTATTTGAAAGACTATCATGACCCTAACATATTCCCTATCACATGTCGCCCATTCCTCTTCAAGTACGGTTTTCTTATTTTTGGTCTTTGCAAATAGCTCATCGCCTTTTTCTTGAGTCCAGTTTGGTCCAAGAACTTTTTATTTTCTTCACTCTCCTTCTTCTTCTTTCTTCATAATCCGCGATCCGAACGTAAAATGTAACAAAAATGAAAAATTTAGAAAAAAGAATGCAAAAACAAGTGATCACATATGCAAAGAATTTTATATTTAAGGTACCTCTGGACTTGCTTCTTTAGACTTAGCATTTCCGGCCTCTACATTTGCATTCTCTTTCATAATATTTCTCCTAGTCTGTCTTTTGTGTCCTGCAGCCTCCCGTAGGTGGAACCGAGGTCCTGCTATAGGTGGAATCGAGGTCCTACTATAGCCGGAATCGGAGGTCCTGCTATAGGTGGAACCTCGGCTCTGTCCCAATTCTTAGTAACCACACCGCTTTCCATCATTAGCTAATTTTTCTTTTCTCTTTGCTCTTGTCGAAGTCCTTGTAGTGTCACAAACTTGCGCTTCAATTGCAAATCTTTACCTACAAAAATAAATGATAAGCACAGATAATATTGATACTCATATACTTGTGGCTGCAAGCAAATAAATAGATATGATTTACCTTCAAAAAAACTTGTCCTTGGTCTTATTATAACATGAGGCTGCAATTGCTTCACTGGTTCTATTGTTTTGTCAACAATGGTGTCAATGTAAAGATCTAAAGAGGCACCATCGGTTAAGCCTTGTACAAGTTGAGTAACATCAGCATCATTACTAACTATATTCCAGCCCCCTCCTACTTTCTTGACATACACTCCCCCTATTTCGGTGTATCCAACATCATCCTTGACATACTCCATAAGTGCTGGGAATGAGAACGTATCATCATTTATCTCGGTAGGGATCTTTGTGCATGCACCGCCTACGTAATCAGCTTAGAAAGCGTCTCGTGGTAAAAGCTGAGAAAAAAATACTCTGCCATCCTAAAAATAAAATTAAACCATAAAAAAAGGTTAACAAATGAATTAAGGCACATGATTGAAATTACTAACGAGGAACAACTACAGTTAAAGGAAACAATTACCAATGATTACAAAGTACAATCTAATAGAGCACAAGTAATTAAATATGCAATTAGATTAAAATGAAATGGTGCACAAGTAAATATGCAAACGATTACCAAGTAAGAATAATTACCAATCGTCACAGGTGAAAATTAAATAAGAGCGAATCAAACACATCTTAATTTAATACCAAGATCTCATTACAATACAAGTACGAAAAGAAGTTACCCTACAAGTAACATCACATAGAAAATACAACATTTTTAGAATAAAAATTTAAGTAGCAGTTCACTCAAAAAGTTCTTCATTTTCTTGCTCATCATCAACAGAAATTTGTCGCATCGGCACATCATCTCTGAACCAACTAACATCTCCGGTTGTGTGATTCTCCATTCCAAAGTTTATCGGCACATCATGCATAGTAGGCCCACTAACTTCTTCAAGTGCATCATTTCCTTGTTCAACATCAGTGTCCTCCGTGGCATTTTTTAACAACATAGTTTAAATTTTTTTCCGTACAATCTTGAATATAGAAAACTTGTTGTACTTGCGTAGCTAGAACAAATGGATCCTCTTTTGATACACTCTACTAAAATTGACTCTTGTCACCCCACAACAATCTTTATCCTTTTGGTACCAAAGAACACTTGAACAAAACTACGATCAATGCACCCCAATAATCAACTTCAATGATTTCTTCAATCGCTCCATAGTAAGTAACATCCCCAAGTATTGGATTTTGATCTTTTGAACTTGCAAAACTGGTGGTTAGGGCTGTCAAACAGACACCATTGTTTTGTGTGGTGCACTTGCCATCTCTTTTCTTTGTATGGAATCGAACCCATTTATTACATAACCGGTATACTTCTTCGCTGCTCGGTGAGGTCCTCTTGCAAGACTAATAATTCTAATGAACATCCCTCTTTTTTCAACCTCCTCCTTTAACCAATTATGAAATTCTTTGGTATGTGTTCTTTCTCTTTTGTACATCTTCGACTTTCCATTATTATCATAGAAGCTACGATGCTCCCTGCATTTTTTTAAATGGAAAAATTATTATTGCTACATATTTGTACATAAACTACTCTATACACTTTTAGAAAAACTAGGAAAAAGAACGTACTCAATTAATTTCTCGATTTCCTTGTTACCACAGTTGAAGAGTATGTATCGATGAGCATTAATCCATACTTTATCTGCCAAATGAACAGCCTTTCCATCTTTGTTTCTCCTGGACCCAATCGGATATCCATTCTTTGATTTGTCTGCATTACTTTTTTTTTCCCCGACATCACTTAAAAATCGAGAACAAAAGGTCAAACATTCTTCCACCATGTACCCTTCAGCTATAGACCCTTCTGGTTTACTTCTATTACGAACGTAGGACTTTAATTTACACAAATAGCGTTCAATTCCAAACATCCATCTGAGATGTACTGGTCCTCCCAATTCAACCTCTTTACATAAGTGAATTGGCAAGTGAATCATAATGTCAAAAAATGCAGGTGGAAATATTATCTCACATTGGCAGAGTATTTCTATTATTTCTTCTTGCAACTTTGAAACATCCTCCACATCTATCACTTTGCCACATATGCCCCGAAAAAATGAACCCAACCTAATCAAAGGTATTGCCACCTCTGGTTTTAAGGTTTTAATCAGAGCAAATTGTAGTAAATATTGGAGAATGAAATGTGCATCGTGACTTTTATACCCGAAAACCTTTCTTTCGCTCAATTGCACACAACGGCTAATATTAGATGCACATCCGTACGGGAGTCTAGCATTCTTCAACACTGAGCAAAAGTTTTCTTTTTCTTTTTTGTCATGTCAAAAGTAGCAGCCGATATTTCATAGAGTTTGTTATCAGCACATTTTACAGGATGAAGAACCTTACGGATGCCCATTTCTTGCAGATCAAATCGAGCGTCTAGATGATCTTTTGTTTTGCCACCAATGTTCAACAAGGTCCCTAATATTTTATCACAAACATTTTTCTCGATATGCATGACATCTAGATTATGTCTAAGCAAATGACCACTCCAATATGGCAATTCAAAGAATATGGACTTCTTTTTCCAAGGGCGATCAAGTCTTTTTATTTTTATTTGCTTCCAAATTATTCTTGTATCCACGTAATAGTTCTTCAATATCCATTCCTAATTATGGAGGTGGACAAAGATCTGTTTCGACTTCACCATTAAATCTTCTCGTGTCAAATCTATACTTGTGGTCAGGGGGGAGGAATTTTCTGTGGTTCATATAGCAAACTTTCCGGCTATGCTTCAAATACATTGAGGAGGTACAATAGTGACATACTGGACAACCTAGTTTACCCTTTGTGCTATAACCCGATAAAACTCCATAACCGAAAATCATTTATGGTCCATAGGAGGCCCGCACGTAACGTAAATGTATTGTCACTGAATTTATCGTAAGTATCTATACCTACGTCCCAAAGTTCTTTCAACTCAAGAATTAGTGGCCGCAAATACACATCTATTTCATTAAGGTACACGAGGTCCAGGATTAGTGTTGAAAGAAGTAGGTTTTCCGGTTTCATAATCAACCAAGGGGAGATTATAATTGACTGAACAACCGGCCAAGTCGTGTCTTATATTCATAGATCGGTAAGGATTGAAGCCATCACCGCTAAACCTAACCTAACATTTCGAGGTTCACAAGCAAAATTTGGATGTCTAGCATCCATTGACTTCCAAGCCTCGGCATCGGCCGGATGTCTTAACTTACCATCTTTGATTCGTCCTACTACATGCCATGTCATGAGTTCGAATATTCTTTACTCAAGAACAGCGTTGGAGCCTAGGTTTCAATGGAAAGTATCTCATCACTTTTGCAGGGACTTTATACTTGTTTTCTTGGAAGCTAGCATCACTATTTTGATTATCTACAGATTTCCACCTTGACACTCCACATACTTTGCATTTATGTTTATTTTTATTTTCAGCCCAATATAACATGCAATCGTTCGGACAAGCATGTATCTTTTGGTAATCAAGACCCAATTCCCTAATCATACTTTTGGCAGCGCTAAAACTTGGAGGCAAATTTACATCAGGAAAGGCCTCCTTAATCAACTCTAAAATACCGCTAAAGGCCGATTCGGTAAAACCGTGAGTGCACTTTAACAAGTAAAGTTTGACTATAAAACCTAATCGAGTAAATTCTTTAGACCCGGGATACAAAGGTCATTTCCTTCCTCGACAAGCTTATAAAAATCTTTTGCCATATTATTCATTCCATTTCTAACTCTACCTTCATCATGAATCATTTCATCAAAATCATCACCAAGACCAATACCCGTATCAAAATCCATATCATCATTAGGTTTGCTAAACTTAGGGGTTGGACACTTCGTATATCCAGTTAACAAACGATGGACAAGGACCATGCCATACAAGATGATCAACTATATCTTCCCTACAGTACCAGAAACGATTACTACAATTTTTGCAAGGGCATTTGAGTTCATTCCCTACTGCAAAATTATCAAATCCATTTCTAACAAAATCTGTCACCCCATCAAGGTATGCCTTAGTATATTTTGGAAGTGAAATCCAAGTCATCTTTGCAAATTCACAAACCTATTATCTGCACATTGAAGCAAAAACAGAAAATACAGAAGATATAAAGAGGGCATAAAAAAAAGAGCATAAACAAAAACAGAGCATAAATGTAGACCTATTTTCTACACAAACAAAAAAACAGAGCTGCCTTAAAATTTATAAAAATAGGACTTGTATAAATTAAAAAGCAAACTTTGAACAGAGACGGAGATAGGGAGACAGATCAAAATTAGAATCAAAGTAAAAACTTAAATTAAACAAAAATAAACCCCCAATTACAACAAACAAACAAACATAAACCCCCAAACAAACACGATTACATAGTTCGAATTTACACAAATTCACAAGAAACATAGGAATCCTAATTAAGAACAAAAAAATAGAGCAATATACGAAGAAGGAAGAAGCATTGGGCATGTAACAAAATTGATTCAAAACTACAAAAAACAAAAAGGATTTCGGATCGATGATTTACCTTTGTCAACCTTTAATCTTCTTCGAGCTTGATTTCCCCTCTTCGAGCTTGACGAGTTCACTTTTGTGTTCGTGTGTTTGTTTTGGTGTCTGTGTGCCGTGTGGGTTGTGTTGTGTGTCGTGTGGGTTTTGTTTTTTCTTTTCTTTTTTCTTTTGTTATTTTTTGTACGCCCGCCAACATTTTCCCAAAATCCCGCTCATATATTTTACAAGCCCGGCACATTTTCCCCCCAAAATGAATAGATACCGCAACGATTTTAAAAAAGTATTGCAATAGAATGCATGTTTTAAACTTTCTTAGATTTTTCCAATGGAATTGCAATGCTTTTCAAAAGCATTGCAATTTATGTGATTTGGTTTCTCAATTGCAATGGTTTTTAACAATTTTTTAGAAATATGGTTGCAATAGGCAATCTATGGTGTAGTGCAAGTTAATCTCATAGTATCAATCATCATAGTTCAAGCAAGTAGTGATATTGCTTTAGGTCCGACGAATGGTAAATCTAGATCACACGATGATCCACGAGCTCAAGAGTTCCCAAGGTATAATTTATCAATCAAATAATATTGATTGATCTCAATATCTAATAATCTGATTAATTGTCACTTAAGAATACTTTGTGAAATGTTATACCTTGAATCGGGTTAAAATCGAGATGTAATTGAATTTATTCATTCATTTGCTCGTCCAGAAACAATGGACTAGCCGAACAATCAAAATCGATATCCATATAATCTCTATTCTAATTCATATTTCCGGTACCGATAAATAGTATATCTAACTCAAATTCAATACTCAAGCCCGAATATACTGTCTACAAATCACAAAATTTTAGAGGCAAGTAAGACATGTGCCGAGTAGACAGGCGTGATCAACTCTCTATTCTTTTGGACTGAATGAATCAATCGAATCAATTGAATCAATCAATTGAATGGATTCGAATCGAATCGAATCGAATTGATCGAATCGAATGGACTCAATTGAATCAATCGAATCGAATCAAATATATATTAAGGGTAAATAATAATAATAATAATAATAATAATAATGGTACATAATAATAATAGTAACAATAATAATAATAATAATAATCAACAACAACAACGATAATAGTAATATTATTAGTAATAATAACAATAATAATAATTAAGATTAATAATAAGAAGAAGAAGAATCGAATCGAATCGAATCGATCGAATCGAATCGACTGGAATCAATCGAATCGAATCGAATGGAGTTGAATCGAATCAATCGAATCGAATCAATCGAATCAAAATTGAAAAATAAGTTCAAAAGAACAGGGCCTAACTCTGATGAGTTGTGGTGGGATTTATTTATGGGGGGAGAGAGATGCTTGCTTTTGAAAAATAGTTGCAAGGATATTAAAGGTATTAAAGGAAACTTTATAAATACTACTTCTATTTCTTTTTAGTTGTCCAGTTTGATTTTTGACTGGTCAAATTGACTAAAATTTGACTGAAATTTACGAATTTTATATAATTGATAAAATAAAAAAAAATATATCATTGTAAAGTACATATAATCTATTTTAAAATGCAATTTCTACTTTCTAAAAATAATAAAAGAATTATTCATAATATTTGGTTAAAAATTGATCAATTTGACCATTGAAAGTTACAACAGGACAATTAAATAGGGATGAAGGTAGTAACATTTAAAGTAGTCTTAAAAGTCTATACGACTTGTTTTTTTGTTTGAAAAGTAAAAATGAGATTTTCATTCAAGAGTACCAGAAGTACTCAAAAATAGCACAATCCGAAGTATAGCGAAGGGAACAACAATAGAATCAAAGAAAAAAAAAGACGTCACCAAGCTAGAGCTTATTAGGAATACACTCAACAGGATGCGAGCTCCACTCGTGAAGAGAAACACAAAAAGATGACGGGAAATGAGACTTCAACCATATCCAAGAACAAACCTTGACACTCCACAATCTTCAATGTGTCCGGATTAACTTCTTTGAAGATCTTATCATTTCTCGCCTTCCAAATTTTCCAAACCGTACATTGCCAAATGAGACCAAAGATTTTCCTCTTTGCATAACTATAAGAATTAAAGTTACGACTTGTGTAATGGTCCATAACTATAAGGGGGTGTTTGGTAGAGAGAATTGAGAGTAGGGAAATGGAAATGGAATTCATTTCTCTTGTTTGGTTGAGGAGAGAAATGGAAAATGGAAATGGTTGGTATTTCCCAGAGAATTGAGTCCTTTGTATTTGGAGAGAATTCATTTCTCTGTGGTAGGAAGAGAATTGGAGAGACATGGAAGGAATTGACCACCGACCACCGCCACCACCACCGACCACCGCCACCACCACCGACCACCACCACCGACCGCCGCCATCGACCACCACCACCGACCGCCGCCACCACCACCACCACCGACCACCACCACCGCCACCACCACCACCACCGACCACCACCCTCGCCACCACCACCACCACCGCTACCACCGACCACCGCCACCACCACCGCCGCCACCACCGCCGCCGCCACCACCGACCACCGCCACCACCACCACCACCACCGCCGCGCCACCACCACCACCACCGCCACCACCACCGACCACCACCGTCGTCACCACCGACCACCGCCTCCACCACCGTCGCCACCACCACCGCCACCACCACCACCGTCGCCACCACCACCACCGACCGTCTGTTGTATTTCTCTGTTGAATTCTCTGTGCTACCAAATAGGATAGTCAATTCCTATTCTCCTGACCAATTCTCTTTCTCTGCAATCATTTCTCTGCAATTCCATTCTCTGTACCAAACGCACCCTAAGAGTTAAAGTTAGTGTTTCTCGTCATCTGATTTTCTCCTAGTAGCTTTGCATTATACACCCACAATTTTATGGCAGATAAAATCTAAAATTAATGCAGCCGTCAAAATTCAAATATGTCCGATTCAACTTATAACAACAAACTAATACCAACCCAGAATACATTTCTACGACTTTATTACCAATAAATTGAAATCAAGCAAGAAAAGAGAACCAAAAAGTTGAAACCAGTTTTACTTATTTTTTTATAAACAAATCATAAATTCTACACAACCAAAAAATATACAAAACTAAATCACAAATTCACAAGCTTCAATCCAAAAACCTAAAATGAAATAATATATAACAAAAAAGTACAAATTAAAACAATTTTGTAAGTTATAGGTCGTCCATGTTTGCTGGACTCTGACTAGAAAATTGGATAGAATCACTAGGGGATTGGAAATTTGGAACCATGTTGGTTACCAAATAAAAGTACAAACTAAATCAATTTTGTAAGTTGTATATATATTTAATGCCACGCCGATGACCTGTTTTTCGGCGGACCACCGTCGTCGGCCTACCAATTTTTTTCTTTTTGTTTGTTTGTTTTTTATTTTTTTAAACACCAGGCCGCCGACCTGCTGTCCGTTGGGTCATTGCCGACTGCCGGTGGATCTCCAATGGCCGACCAATATTTTTTTATTAATTTTTAATGCCAGATTGCTAGTCTGCTCTCCGGTGGATCTCCGACAACGCAAATTTTTTTTATATGGCAGGTTGTCGGCCTACTTTTCGGCCGGCCAATTTTTTTCATTATGTTTTTAATCTTAACTTCATATCGTCGGCCTGCTTTCCGGCGAGCCACCGCCCGCGACCGACCAATTCTTTTATTATTTTTATTTTTATTTTTTTAACGCCAGGCCCGCCGACCTACCGACGGTCCTTGATTTTTTTTGCCTTTTTTTTTAAACGGCAGGCCCGTCGACCGCCGATAGAATTTTGGGAACCAACATATTTGTTTTAGCAAGTAATCTGATAATTTAATTTTTTAATTTAATTATATCACCACCATGGCACGAGTAATCTCTAAAAACCAAACATACCCAGTATATCCCGCTCAGAGCAGAGTTTGGGGAGGGTAAGACGTACGCAGACCATGCCCCTACTTTTTACGGTAGAGAGGCTGTTTCCGTGAAGACCTCCAGCTTAGTGCACAGCAAAGTGTTGGATGATATATACAAAGAAACACATGATTCGAAAAAGCTCAAAACCATACCTGAGTCCATGACTTAATTCACATGAGACTTACCTAAGGGGTCTTAGACTACTATACTCTCGATGAACGCTGCTCTAGCCGAAGAGAGATTGACTCTGCGCACCACTCCCTGTCAAAAATAAACCATACGCAAAAGCCAATAGGATAAAATATATAATAAAAATAAAAAATACAATGCTCTAGGTCAAACCTAACCGAGACAACCCAACCCTGAGGCTCTCTACTACCTCACCGCTCCCTAAAAAGGAATCCGCAACTCTGATCAGGCGCCTCCAAGAGCACCTATCAATAGTCATGGTCTCGGAAAGGTTTAAGACCTTCAAATCTAATTTCAGCTGCTCCTCCCACGTGCTCCTCGGTCTGCCTCTCCTCCTCCGCCTACAACCAATAAACTTTCGACCCTCCTCACCGGGCAGAGGCCTGCCTCCTGCGGACGTGGCCAATTCATCTCAATCTCCCTTTCCTAACTTTCATTTCAATGGGCGCCACGAGTAATCTCTAGTAATTCTATATTAGAAAGTGTCACTAAATGAACACCTAAGGGTGAAAACATTTGTCACAAACTATCATCAAGAAATGCATATAATTGGAAACATTTTTTTTTTTGAACGGCGAATTTCAATTTAGACTCAACCACCCGCAAGACGCAGGCCCTAACCACCACTTGCTCAGACTATGTTGTCTTAACCGGGCCCACGCTGGTGACAAATGAGGCTACGGATTCACGAGGAAACTGTACCGCCTCCACACAAGTTACCTTGCTGGAGTAACGACCGGATTAAAACCACGCATTTGCTCAGACTCGAACCCCAGCGACTTTGTCTAATTGGAAACAGTTGTTATACCTAAATATTGTCTAGCATAAAAAATTCATGTTGCCAAAAATATATACAGATGTGGAAAACTTTACAGTAAATGTCACCTAAATATGAAACAACTAAAACAACCCAACCTGAAAAAATGTCACCAGTGTACACAAGTACTCTGGCGACAAATCACAGTAAATGTCACCAAGTATGTAATAAATAGTGGAAATAAATATATATATCTCAGATTTGGATTCTTGATTTTAAAATATAAATGCTGAAGCAAACAATTAGGAATTAAAATAATATGTTACAAATTAAAAAAATTTAGATATTAAAGGGTCGATTTTAAATGATTATTGATTGGATTCTAAAATTCAAAATTCAAAATAAAAAAAAAAAAGAAAGAAAAAAAAAATTCAAAGATGAAAAAAATACAAAAAACAGAAATCAAGGGTTAGGAATTGACAATTATTTTCTATTTTTAATTGATCCAAAACAACTCAACCTGAGAAAATGTCACCAGTATACAGAAGCACTCTCGTGACGAATCACACAAAATATTACCAAGTATGTGATAAATAGTGGAAACAAATATATACAAACACTTTGATCATAAAGCTCCAAATAACTAATTTATCCATATTATACGATTGAGATCTTCTTAAGGATACTTCTCGAACTTCTGCATTAAAATGCAAACCAGGATTCCAATTTTTAGAGGAAGATGGAGGGCCGTAACAGGTAGATTGAGGTAGGTGAATTGAAATTTGGACTTTAATGGGTTGTGGTTGTGCTTTTTTTTTTCCGGGTAAGGGAGAGACGAGAAACTCCCCCACCTGTATCAGAGGTCTCTTGACCAAGCGGGTTGTAAATCGAGAGATGTGCCTGTAACGCCCCCAAAATCATATTGGGTTATTACAGTACCGTGGACCCCACACCAGGAGATCCACCAGGCGAACACGACTAAAATACATCAACTGGCCAAAAAGGAAAATCACAGTCCCTACTATGATATCCGACACAATATTCCGACGTGGAATTTCAAAGACAATGATGGGCCTACATGGCCAAATTAAAAATACAACAACATCCACGAGCCTTGCTCGGATAATACATAATGACAACGACTGACAAACTGGAGAACACTCCGAACGGACTAACCAACATGAACACCAAAACAACTCGGGACTAGTATCGCTCGAATGCCTCGTCGCCGTCGTCATGCCCCTGTGTCTTAACTCTCTCCTCACAAGCACCTAAAACATGAAAACATGTTCCGCCCCCACAGGGTCAGTCATCCAGATAATGAATATCAAATACATGTACAACATGATATGCATCCAAAGGCAGAATAAACGGTACAATAATGGCAATACGAGATGCTCACAAATCAAGGTAAGAACCGAGCATTCGTGAAACAATATGCCAACGGCATACGATCAGTACCTGCTCAACAGGTTAGAACAAAAGTTCCCAACGGCGAATCATCAATATAGAACACAACAATGAATTACCCGAAGGTAAACCAGACCAGAGCTGAAATAAATACGAATCACAATACCCGAAGGCTCCAACAGAAATACCAAAACATCACAATGACCTGAAAGCCCTCAACCGAAGCTGCAAAATATCACAATAGCCTGAAAGCCACTCAGCCGAAGCTGCCAAAATATCACAATGACCTGAAATCCACTCAGCCAAAATTGCCAATCATCACAATGGCCTGAAGCCAAACAGCCCGAAGCTGTATCACATGAGGGCCGAAGCCACGGCACGAAGCCGTATCACAATGAGGCCATCCAATGACCGTGACCTGCTGAATTGCAGGTGCTGGGAAACCAACCGCGAAGATTCAAGCCCCAGACTTACCCATAATGAGATCACTGTTAGAGCACTATTGGTCGGTATCGCCATTTGGAGATAGAGTTATAAAACTCTTTCGCGTTGCAGAAGCAATTTAAATAAGAGTTCAGAAAATAAATCAACACAGGATTTATAGAGGTTCGGCCAAACGTTCCTACGTCCTCTCTCGGTATCTTTTTCTATAGGCTAAAGATAAACCTCTGCACCTCTCTTCTATCGGTCGAGGTATAACCATTACAAGCTCGTCTTCTATCGGTCCGAGTAAACCGTTCTCTCACTTGTCTTTATGTCGATCCAAGTTAAACCGTTTTTCTTTTCTATTCGACAAGGAATCAACCAATATGGCTTTATATGAGTACTAGATAAACCTCACTTAGATATCGATTGTGATTCTAACAATGTCGGATCCTGGATCCTAATAACACCGAATCCAATCGTATCTTTTTTTTATTCTCTTGTATGATTTCGTGTATAAAACTTAATCACTAAACAATATAAGCTCAATTACAACAACTAAAATGATTACGATGATATCTCAAGTATGAATGCTTTGCTCAATGTTCGTCAACTAGGATTTCTTCTCTTTTTGACATCTTAGCCTTCATGGCTATTGATCTTTCCTTCGGCTTCGGTTTAGCATTCCGAGATTTTAGGACAATCTCGTAGTTTATAGGTGAACCAACGAGAGCACTAAAATCAAGATTGTTTAAATCTTTAGATTCCATTATCGCCGTAACCGTGCTGTCCCATTCAACAGGTAGTGATCTTAAGATTTTCTTGACGTTCTCACTACTTGATAATGGTTTACCGAACGAAGATAGTCCATTGGTGATGACCGCAAATCGGTCGAGCATGTTGGTGATGGACTCGTCACCCTTCATCATGAATAACTCGTAGTCATGGAGAAGCATATTGATCTTCGTCTCCTTGACTTGAGTTGTCCCTTCGTGTGTGATTTCAAGAATTTTCCATATCTCTTTAGCACTTTCACATGATGACCTCTTCTGGATTTAAGGCACAATATAGAAGTTGAGTAGCCTTACAATTTAGATGGTCGTTCTTCAAATCCCCGTCATTATATTATTCGAAACTCTTAAGAGATCCGTCTAATTTGATTGGAACTTACGGGCCAAGACAAATGATCTTCCAAATCTCTATATCATAGGCACGAATAAAGATCGACATCTTTTTCTTCCATGTCATATAATTTGATCCATCAAAGAATGGTGGTCGGTTCAAAGCAAGACCTTCGACCAGAGCAAACTGTAACGCCATTTGGATCTTTTCCTAAGATGTTAAGCCGCTTCTTGGAGGTACCTCTCCGATACCAATTGTTGGAGCACTACTGGTTGGTATCGCCGTTTGGAGATAGAGTTATAAAACTCTTTCGCGTTGCGGAAGCGATTTAAATAAGAGTGCAGAAAATAAATAAACACAGGATTTATAGAGGTTCGGCCAAACGTGCCTACGTCCTCTCTCGGTATTTTTTTATATAGGCTAAAGATAAACCTCTGCACCTCTCTTCTATCGGTCGAGGGATAACCATTACAAGCTCGTCTTTTATCGGTCCGAGTAAACCGTTCTCTCACTTGTCTTTATGTCGATCCAAGTTAAACCGTTTTCATTTTCTATTGGACAAGGAATTAACCAATCTAGCTTTATATGGGTATTAGATAAACCTCACTTAGATATCGATTGCGATTCTAACAATGCCGGATTCTTGATCCTAATAACACCGAATCCAATCGTATCTTTTTTTATTCCTCTCTTGTATGATTTCATATATAACACTCAATCACTAATCAATATAAGTTCAATCACAACAACTAGAATGATTACAATGATATCTCAAGTATGAATGCTTTGATCAATGTTGTTGTGTAGTTTGATACCAAGTGGTTGGTATTTATAGCCTTTTTCATCCAACTAGTTGTTAGCTTCTTTTGACTGTGTAGCGTGCGCTAGATTTTCCTCATAGCGTGCGTTATGCCTT
Organism: Orobanche coerulescens; assembly: GCA_033398695.1. Lineage (NCBI taxonomy): Eukaryota > Viridiplantae > Streptophyta > Magnoliopsida > Lamiales > Orobanchaceae > Orobanche > Orobanche coerulescens. Next base: position 170,888,758 of record CM065809.1, read on the forward strand.
GTTACGTACGTTATAGGTTTCATGAAGCGTACGTTATCGACTTCCAGTTTCAGTCCAGTGGCTTTCGTTTCTTCTGTTATGTACGTTATTGCTTTGTATTACATATGTTAACTACCTTGAGTAGCGTACGTTAACCTTGCAACGTAGCGTGCGTTAACTCATATATCCATTGCCTTCATTTGTCAATGTGTCCGTTGAGATGTTGACTTTGACCAGAATCTTTCCAACGTTCATCTGTTTGAATTCATATTCAAACTCCATTACATACGTTAGCACATTTATGTTTCGTACGTTAGCTGCCTTTGATAGCGTACGTTAAGCTTGTGACTTAGCGTACGTTAAGTTCATCAGGTAGGTCCTTCAGGTAGCTTCGTAACTCGTCTGATCTGCAGGAACTTTAACATTACTTACGTTATCTGATCCTCATTACGTATGTTACTCTCTTTCGATAGCATGCGCTATAAAATGTATATAGGGTGCGTTAAGCTTGCAGTTTGATCAACTTTTTGTGTCTTCGACTCCTTGTTGTTTTGTTTCGCTTCTTTGTTGTTTTACTTTGTTTAAACAACGTAATCATCAAAACTCGATTAATGAATATTTGGAATAAAATATTCCAACAATCACCCAGTGACCGTGACCTACTGAATTGTAGGTGTTGGAAAACCAACCGTGAAGGTTCAAGCCCCAAACTTACCCATAATGAGATCATCAACATGACCGTGACCTACTGAACTGTAGGTGTTGGGAAACCAACCGCGAAGGTTCAAGCCCCAAGCTTACCCATAATGAGATCATCAACATGATCGTGAACTACTGAACTGTAGGTGTTGGGAAACCAACCGCGAAGGTTCAAGCCCCAAGCTTACCCATAATGAGATCATCAACATGACCATGGCCTACTGAACTGTAGGTGTTGGGAAACCAACGCGAAGGTTCAAGCCCCAAGCTTACCCATCGAGCACTAGCCGAGACTAGCCTCCAAAACACAATTAATCACAAACGGCAACGATCCCGAGATTACCGAATGCACAAGAATAATAGTGTGTTGCCTTGAGTCGGCCAACACGAAAACAATAACTCATGGATGGGCACCGTCCTCGGCGGTCCCAATTCAAATACCTCGACTGCCTTGGAATGGCCAATCGTTCACAACAACTCAATGGATGGGAACTATCCTCGACAGTCCCAATTCAATACATCGATTACCTTGGAACGACCAATTGATAACAACGACTCAACATATGGGAAATGTCCTCGACATTCCCAATCCAATACATCGATTACCTTGGAACGGCCAATCGATAACCACGACTCAACGGATGGGAAATGTCTTCGACAGTCCCAATTCAATACATCGATTACCTTAGAACAGTCAATCGATAACGACTCAATGGATGGGAAATGTCCTCGACAGTCCCAATTCAATACATCGATTTCCTTAGAATGGACAATCGATAAACAACGATACAATTAGAACAGATGTCCCGGTGCCTTTAGTCGACCACCAGAAACAGAGATGATAATCAAATACGTCAATGCCTTCAATCGGTTAATACAACATCAATAGCAAAGCACCAGTATCAATAACAATGATCACAACAATGTCTTAAATCGACATCAATACCAAAAACAACAATCGATACGTGGATACCGCGAACCGGCTACCGCCAACAACATCAACAACGAGTATCTCAATGCCTTGAACGGCTTTTTCCGAACAACGGTAACATTTGGCATAATTTTCTGAAGGGTATCGTGTCAAACAATCCCCTGATATCAACAAAATCATAAAGAGACCAAGTCTCGAAATGATACACACATTCATACATGTACATGATAACATTAATCTCATTGACTAGTGCAAGTATAAAACTTGCCTCAAACCGAAGGCGATGAAATCCTCTAACGAACGACGAACGGCGTTCTCCAACGATCACAAGCACTCGAACAACCTTGAATGAAATACAATTCATTCAACAACACAAAATCAATAGAAAACAACACCAAAGACAATCCCGATTCAATCACGAATCGGTTAAACTCCACAAATGAATATCATAGTTCTCAATTATGAATTCTAACATTCTCCAACACCTCAGTGATCAATTAACATGATCATTATGTTCTTAACACTTGTGAAAAATAATTCAACAAGGATTATCAAGAACAACATCAAATCACTCAAAATGATAATATCACCAATATCATCATCAATACATCAAGAACATCATCATCACAACAAACATGATGTCTCCACCAAAATTAATCACCAATTCCTCAAGAATTTTGGATTAATCAGCAAGATTAACTTAACCATTTAAGAATTGTGATAACACTACGCCATAGATGGCTTTCTACAACACTTAGGGGGAGGTGTTACCTTCTTGTATGTTACCATAGCTATGAAATTTTGGACCTACCACAACGTTCGGGTTATGGTGTTACCAAATCTTGAAATATATGTTACTCTAGCTATAAAATGTGTAACTCTCACTAACACCATGAGATGTGTTACCTTAGAGTATTAATAAACAAAATTTTGAATTTTATATAAAATTAATGATTTAATAAATTTTTAACTTTAAAATTAATTAATTTTAATAAAACATTGAATCTATTTTTATAAAAAATTATTCTATCAAATAATGAATTATATATATTTTATAAAATAAAATACTTTTAATAAATTTAAATTGAAAAGATTTTAAAATAAAGTAGTATTTGAAAATTAATAAATTTTGGATTAACTAATTAAAAAAATTATTAAAAAAATAAAAGCTTGTAATAACTATGAATAATTACAAAATAATTAAAATAACAAATTTAATGTCTACATATAATAATAATTTTTTTAATCATTATAAAATACTATGATATAATGACTGAAAATAAAAATAAAAATATATTGCATAAAATTGAACGGATTATTAATATTAATTGAAGAGTTAACATTATAAATGCACTAGTAGAATAAACATCAAAGACTTCGGTACGTCTCACTTCGGTAATGTATATTAGCAAAGTAAAACAAACAACAACTTTTCTTTTCAATTGACTGAAGTAAAAAACCCACACAGACTTCAATAAATTGTACCAAACAAAAAAGTAGGAGCTAGTTAGAAATTTAAAGTTAAAAAGACTTCGCTAGTTTGATAATTACTGAAGTAAAAAGTGTGAAAGTTTATTTTTTATCAAAAAAAATTTACAATAACGAAGTGTATGTCTTGAGACTGGAAATTGAAGAAGGCATTAGCCCAACCTAGAGGTGGCATTTCGGAACCGAAAACTGAAAATCGTATCGAGAAAACCCAAAAAAAGAACCGAAAAACTGAAATCGAAAAAGACCGAACCGAAAAATAGAAAAACAGAACCGGACCAAAATAGTTCGGTTCGGTTCTCGGTTCTGGGATGGACCGAACCGAACCAGACCGAACTGGACCGAAATCAAATTATGTCATATTATGCTAATAATATGTTAGTAGTTATAATTGATCTATTCACTCTCAAGTTCTCTGCACAACACCGACTCTAATTCTAGCTCTCAACATTTCCGTCGAAACTCAACAATCAACCAAGTCTAGCGCCGCCTGAGCTCCCTTTTTCTTCCTTGCTCCTCGAGGCTGCCGCCGTGGACTTGAGCTCGCTGCCCTTTATCGGCCTCAATTCAACAACATCAAGAAGCCCTAATCCTCTCTGCTCCCTTTTTCTTCCTTGCTCCTCGCCGCTGCCGCCGTGGACTTGAGCTCGCCGCCCTTTTCTCAGTCTCAACTCAACAACATCAAGAAGACCTAATATATTCATTAATTTGTAGCCCTTGTTATTCTTCTTCGTTTTTGTAAGTTTGTTCATTTTTCTTGAATTTTAATTTATGGATTTATAAATCGAAATACTGAGATTTGTGATACCGAAACTTGATGTCAAATAATTGATTCATTTTTTCATTAATTAATGGATATTGTGGAAATTTTGTGATGTACTGAATTTGACTAGGCAAAATGATATGAACAAAAATGGGTGAGAAAATGTTAGTATACGTGTGTTTATAGAATTAAAATAATTTCATGGAGCCCAAATCTAATTTTTCATTTTATTCTATTTTAGAGACTAGAATTTTATCTGTTGGTTTGTTGGTGGTGTTTGTTGGTAGTACAGGTGATAAAGAATGATAAAAAAATACTGCTATTATGCTAATGTGTGGGTTTTTCATATACTGGATAGAGCTGCGGGTATTTCATCATGGACATGGAGTATATGGTAACATTATTGCTTCATAATAGGATAATTATTTTTCAATTTATTAAAATATTTAAGTGTGATGTGCACATTAACATTTTAATTCCGAGAATGGTTGTCCTGTTTTGTGGAATAGTTTTGAAAGGGTTAAGTGCCTTATTTCTTATTGGTCAAAGAATAAAAGTTGTTGGATTATGCCTTGTTCATGTGTATGTCGAATATGGTATACACAAAACATGTGAATTGGGAATAATGTTTGATTTAGTGCAACTAGCTCAAATTATTTTGCGCATGTGCAGGGCTGTTTTGAAATAAATGTTATGGATAGTATAGACATGAGTTTAAGTTGAATTGTGAATATATATTATACCTGAATATCTAAATATATATTACGGATACTATAGACATGAGATTAAGTTTCAAGTATCTTGATGTTGCTATAGCTGGAAATTTCATGACGAGTTTCTCTGTAACATAATGAATTTGTAGGAAAAACAAGAGTTTTTGTTTTAACTTTTGATTTTATTTAAGGAAAGGAATTTTCACCAGTGGCTTAACAAGAAAAAATGATAACTTGTTATTGTTCTCTGCTTTTATAGGCTATGATTATAACCACTGAGATCTCACTTAGGGGTTATTTCGGTAGGCATCGTATATCTGATCTCATATGTACTTATTCTCCGAACCCTTGAAGCTATTACAAAAATTGCTCAAGTGTTTTAATAATTGCTGCACTAAGAATATATTATGATGTCACTTTGTTTATGGGATTGTACCGTGTGACCTTCTATTTTCAGTTATTTGAAACTTTTTTTGATTATTTATATTTATCGATATCTTATTCCTTCATTTAATAAATGTGTTTTGGTATTGTTCGTGAGTGATGTCCAGATAAGACCATCGAATTAAGTATGTGTGGATTCTAGTCTCTTGCAATTTTTGACTTGATTGCTTCAACCATCTCAGCGCTTCTAATTCTGTAGATAATTATTGGTTATGTAGATATTATTTTACACATAGTTGGTTATTCCATAATATTATTACTCATCAACCAGTAAAGATTTCGAGGGTGGCTTTTCTTGTAAAAATTACTTCTCTGCAAGTAAATTGTCGCTAAAACTCATTGCTATAAATTATCCCATTTAGATGATTGGACGAAATGTATGGTTTATTTGTGCAACTTGTTGTCCATAATTGCAGGAATGTGAAAGTGAAGATGAACTCCTCGATAAAGGCGATGACGATGTTGATGATGAACATGAACCAGAGGTCCAAGAACAGCCTCAGCTGATGTTGAAAAGGCCCGTTGAAGCTTCTCTAGCACCTAAGGAGGCTGAAAGACAGCTTTCCAACAAGGAAAGAAGGAAAAAGGAGCTTGCTGAACTAGAAGCTATTCTGGCTGATTTTGGAGTTAACTCAAAAGAGAATGCTGAAGATGAGCCATCTGGTAACAATGCTTCCGCTCCTTATACTGTTTTGTTCATCTCATTGAAGGAATAGTTCTTTTATGTTGCCTTTAAGTTGAAGGATTTGGGTTTGAGTAAATTGATTTGGTGAAAATGATTTCTAACCACCTAATTTAAGATGGATATGAAACCTACCTCAATAATCAAAATAGTAGCTTAAAATAGGAGGTTAAAGATTCAAAATACATTTGTTCAGGAATTACGCAGACAAGCTGAATGGATTTGGAATCCTTATGTTTTAATTCCTTCAGTCCAAGGTAAGCCAAACCCATTTGGTATGTGGTACGACTCTTGTATTGGTACATGGTACGGATTTGGAATCCTTATGTTTCAATTCCTTCAGTTCAAGATAAACCAAACCCATTTGATATGTGGCAGGACTCTTGTATTGCTACATGGTATCTTATATGCCATTTCTGAAAATGAGACGGAGCCTAGATTTCATTTTTTCAATTTTTATTCTGTTTCAGTTTTATAGTTCTTTCAATATTTCTGGGAGCCTCGTGATGTCGTTGATTGTGCTAGAATCGATAAATTAGGATTTTATTCATTTCCTTGTACTTGACAAATATGATATCAGTGAACAGGTCGGGAGAGCCTTAATCTCTCACCCCCGTGTTTTTATACAAATACACACACACACACACATATATATATATACATATATGTGTACATATATTTATATATCATGTTTGGGGAGAGAAAAAATTCAACAAATATCCTCTCGTGTTGAGGGTGCAATTTATGAAAGAATCAAATGTCAAGGGCATATCTATAATTTCAAAAGATAACTAGTTTACATTAATTATGATAAACCTCAAGTAGTTTTTGCAACTTGGCCCTACTTTTTTATTTACAGTTGCTCTCATTAATCACTAATTGTGAGGCACTTTTGTAAAAGTACTCTCGCTAATCACAATTAATTAGATTAAGATCTCACTTGCAGATGTCAGAAAGGACCGCAAAGAGGGACAATCGAATGGAGATGCCGACAAGGACAAAGAATGCCCCCTACGTAATCTAAAAACGCAAAGAAAAAGAAAAAGAAGGATAAGGCTTCCAAAGAGGGGAATGAGGTCAAGACCGCCCAATGGCTCGGACACCCTAAACGTCCTGGACGAAACCACCGGCACCGAACAAAGCAACGAAGATGCATCCGGCATTGATGTGAAAGAGAAGCTCAAGAAAATGGCGTCTGTTAAGAAAAAGAAATCCAGTAAAGAAATAGACGCTGCTGCTAGAGCCGCTGCTCTAGAGAAACTCTTGTTTTTCCTACAAATTCATCATGTTACAGAGAAACTTGTCATGAATTTTTCAGCTATAGCAACATCAAGATACTTGAAACCTAAAGTCATGTCTATACTATCCGTAATATTTATTTTATAGAGAAACTCGTCATGAAATTATTTGCGCAAGTGCAGGGCTTTTTGTGAATTGGTTTGTTGGGTTTTTTAATGGGAAATGCTAAATTTAAAATTTAAATTTTTATTTTGTTAAAATAAAGGTGTTACCTTAGGTACTATATATATATGTTGCAAATGTCTTTCATTGGTAACACCTAGACTAAAAATTGCTGCGCATTTTGTGGCCCCACCCCTGGGCTCCACAAAGTAGGCCCCACTAACAGGCCCAAGAAAAGTGGGTACCACCACATATGGGCCCCTCCAGCTGACCCCACTAAGTGGGTCCCACCGTTGGTCCCGGCCCGTGGGACCCACAAAATGGGCCCCGCATGTGGAACCCACTAAATTGGCTATATATTTTGCAAAATTATAAAGTCTATTGCAACATGAATCTGATGTTGCTGTAGGGTCCTTAGGATGTTGCTGTATAGCTCTTTGGTAACAAATAATCCTATGTTAGCTTAGGATGATCCACATGTTGCCTTTGAGCCCAAAGGCTACTGCTCACAGAGCAACTTAGCTAAAGTGTTACCTTAGCCCATTTTGGGTCTGTGGCAACAGAAAATTGGGTCTAAGGTAACACAGTTATGTGGTTGCCGAAGGCCATTTATGGCATAGTGTAATCACCTCATAATTCATCATAATTCTGTACTAAAATGGTTATAATCTCTTAGGAACACAACCAACAACAATAATCATCTCACGGCTATGTTAATCATCTAAAAATCTTAACATAACTCTTTCTAGACATGATAATAACCTCCAAGTATTCTTAAACATCAAGATCACAATCAAACTCAAGCTATATCATCATTTTTTCATCATAAGTTCATCAAAACTATGAAGAACCATACTATCCTCCAACAAATCATCAAAACACGAAGTAACCAACAATAACAACATCATAATCTCGAGTTCAACACCAGATTAATGACATACCTCTACAAGAAGTGAAGAACAACCTCAAACCATCAAGAAACACTCCAAACTCCAAGTTCCTAAGCTTCAATCCAAGTTATGAAGCTCCAAAACAGGTTGTAAGAGGCTGGAAAAGACTAAGGGATGCAAATGGATGATTTCTAGAGGAAAAATTGAAAATGGATCGTGAGAAAATGAAAGACGAATCATGTCTTTATAATCTGCACATTGCATTACGGCTGCTATATCGCCACCTTAACGTACGTTATGCATATAACATACGTTATCACCTCTTCGTAGCGTACGCTAAGTTCTGCCAGAACTCACTGCCTCAAAACGAACCATGCATTATGTACGTTATTAGCATAAGCATTACGTACGTATTGCTCGTTGACTTGGATGCCTCGAAAGGCCAACATTATCCAATCATGTTCGGCCCCACACGCCGAAAGTCAGATGCGATCAGATACCTTGTGTTACGTACGTAACCAAAATGGTTTAGCATACGTTGTAACACCCCAAAATAGGCGGATATTACAGTGTCGTGGACCCCCAACTGGGACCCACCAGGTGAATAAAAATTAATGAATTAAATAATATAATTGTAGTACCGAACCACATTATATCATCAATTACTCCGATGAGGAGTTTTAAGTACAACAAACCCATGAAATATAGAATACATATATATTTTATATAAAGATAAAATATACAACACTGAATAAAATGAATATCCAAACGAAAAGTGCAGCGGAAATAAAAAATGAAGAAACATGAATGACTGAAAAGGACTAAGCCCTCTACTAGTATCACTGGGACTCCTCGCCGTCAAAGTTCTCTTCCTGTGCTTTTGCCTTTCCATGACCTGAAAACAACATCCCCCAACGGGGTCAGTTACACAGAACAACAATCCTCAAGAGTTGAACAAGCACAATCATTAAATATATATGACATGAAATTAAGCTGAAGAGGGGCATCATAGTACACCCGTAATGGGACGTGCAATTGCACAAGACGAGTGTCCGGACACACCCGTCCTTGTACCTAATTAGTCTTACGGAGGCACGTTACCGTGTGCACAGTCCATTGTGTCGGTGAACCCTCCACATGACTATCGTGTGCCCGACTAAAAATTCCACACATAACCACCCGACCACGCAATATGAACCGGGAAGGTCACAAGAAAAAAAGTGACCATGATGAATATCAATGAATAACAAATCGAAAAGGGTCAAGAATGACTCACCGAGATGAAAAAATAATGAAATGAATGATAACTCACTGAAATAATTGGAACCGTCGTTCCTCGTGAATTGAATGATTAGTTTGATAATTACTAGTCTCAACATGAATAATATATCATGAATGAATTATGAATATGAATGAACAACGAAAGGAACGAATATCCTTTTAACCGAGTAAGAATTAACTTACACAATACCTGTGGTGAAATGTCCTCTCACGAACAAACGTCCTTAACGGAATATCGGTCGCTCGAACAACCTTGAATAACACAATTACCAACAAATGCTTAATATACGTAACAAGCACGATTATAACCATATCAAAAGTCGATACAACAATAATCAAGCTCATTGGGGCATTATAACGAATACGTTGTAAACATTCTTCCCTTTGGTTACAACCAACCCCAATAATATCGATACCAAATCTCTAAGGAATGATTCAACCCAACAAAACTTCATTAATGACATCAATAATCCAATAGGAAACCACAACTCAAGGTTACGACAACATCAATCGGAAACCCCCAAAATAACCAAAGTCAAACATCAAGGGTTCTAGAATAATTCCCCAAATATTCATCAAATCCGAAATATAAACCAATAAATCCATAGGGATACATGTACCCAAGGAAGATAATCCATATCTAACATATTCCAACATACTAGCAAGCTTACACGAAGAGATCGGGAGGAAAACATTCAAAATCCAAAATTCTAGATCCAAGGAATGTTTACCTTGATTTGATGTATTGGAGAGGATGAAATGATGATTAATCCGGATTATAAGCTTGAAGATGTTGATATATGATTGTAGCTCGAAGAACACTTCTCAAAAAGCCCAAAATTGCCCAAAACCGTCGAGAGGATGAGGAGGAATGAAAAAAATGATGAAATGAGGCTAAACTATCCAATATATAGTAAACCCAGTTTAGCGCGTGCTAGCTCCTATGCTTAGCGTGCGCTAACGAGTGCACCGGGTAGTCCAGTACCCACTGTCTGCATCGTTAGTGTGTGCTACATACATTGGCAGCGTGCACTAACGCCTCCTATTAGTGTGTGTTAACCTTGTGTTAGCGCGCACTACCTGATGGATGATGTCCAGAATACCGGAGTCCAGAACCTATTGTCATCTAGTCTTGCTCGCGTTAGCGTGCGATACACCAATTACTTAGCGTGCACTACTAACACCATTAGCGTACGCTAATATCCACTCATAGCGTGCACTAAGAATTATTCCATTCCAGTCCAGTACCCACTGGACTCGGCCTGCTCGGACCTTAGCGCGCGCTACACTGATTGCTTAGCATGCGCTCTATATCTGTGTGTTTTGAAAATATATGTGTCCAGTATTTTCTAGAGTTGAGACATGTGCCAGTATCACGGGGAATCATCGACTTAACGATCTGTAAGTATTTGGATTTTTAAATTGCATTGAGATTTATTGCCATTCTAAGTTGATATGCTTTGAGATTCCGAAAGATATTATGCGTCACAGTATGAGGTGACAGAGTTGAGACAGGATTGATGATCTTGAGAAACTATAATTTTGGAAATCAGTATGTTGGTTAGATTTTGGAACAGAATTGTGCATTTGGGAGAAATGTTGTGGATGGTTGAGAAGAACATGTAGTCATGTTAGTTCAGTTTGAGATATATGAACTTTTTTTGAGCATTGGAAAATGATACTTTTCAAAATGAATGTTTCACGGATGTTTTACGGAAATTGCTTTTGGGTCGAGGCCCAATTGATTTTGAAATAGTTTTATAACTCATGACTTGGGGTCCAAAAGAGTTTTCTACTTTTTAAACTTCTTGTAATACGGAACGAGATACAGGCTGAGACCCTGATGTTTCAAAAAGGCTTTTCTGTTTTCTAAAGAACACCCGAGATTTGTAAAACACTTTACTATCATTTATGCATTTTATTATTACCTTTCGGGGTTTTGGTTTATTTTTTCAAATGAGACTTCTCGGATAGTCTTTCGCTGTGTTTGATTTGTTACTTATTCAATGCTTTGTCATAGCATGGTTGAGGTGATCCAGGATGGGTTAATGGTTGATGTTGCGAGTCATGTGTGGAAAAGGAGTTTTTGTCAGATTCTATACATTAAGATTTTGGAACTCTATCGTGTGGCTTTCCCGATAGAATGTCAGTGGAATTGGTGACGAACCGAATTGGTATACAAGAGTATGGATGTGGTCAATCATTTGCATAGTTTTCATTTTAACACTTCGAAATCGCATGGATTCAAAGGACACTGTTATCGAATACTTGGCATTAGCGAGCTAGTTTAATTTTTCGAAAATTGATTTCGTGGTCTTACGAAAATTTATGTTTCGAGTTTTGGGATTTTTGAAAGAACTTTCTAAAAGTCTTCTTGACTAGATTACATGATTTCAAACTGGTTTTGAAAATGTGACTGATATACATATGCATTTAGTGCATAGTGCATATCATGGTGAAGTTATGAGTGTGACCCACAAACTGGATAAGGCATCAGTATGGAACGATGAATAGAGATTCGAACTTCAGTATGGTAGTTTGGTTATCCAGGGATGATCAGTTGATTGATCAGATAAGAAGAATATGCTGCGTATTGTAGATTCGGGTACAGAATGTGATTTTGGAACTTTGGATTTTGTGAAACCAGGACATATGTACTATGTGATTCCATTGGTATCGTAGTAGTACGATTTTACCATAGTGATTTTTGAATGACTCATTAGTAAGAATTGAAGGTGGTGACCCCAGGATGATTGTTTTGGATATTGATTGGTCATTCCCACTCCATGTATGATTTGGTATATTCGCCGATTTGCGATTGGTTGTTCGTATGTCGAGGGGTATATTCACCAGTCGGTTGTGTTTATTGAGATCCATTGTATGTGATTGGTGTGTCGTTTTGAGAACTTTATTCGTTCGTATATCGGTTTCTGTGGTCCTATGTTGATCGTGTTGAAGTTTACCGTGTGAAGGTATTCTCGATTATCAACGATCGTTCGTTGGTGATATCGGAGTTTATCATAATGATGATATTCTCGATTGTGTTTTGACCTCTGGTTGGCCATATTGAAGTTTATCATGTTGATGATATTCTCTGTTGCGTGTTGACCTTTGGATTGGTCGTATTAGAGTTTATCATGTCGATGATATTCTCGATTAATTCATTGGTTGATCATTACTGGTGATCATCTGAGCGTTCGGATTATGTGTCGATGTTTCGGGACTTGTTGCCATTGTTTTGGGCAGTTGTTTCACAGATGTATCGTGCACCATTGGTTTTACAGCAGATTGGGACTTGATTGTGTAATCAGGCAGACGGGGTTTAATACGGGCAGATTATTTCATCCGAAGATGATATATTTTTTAGACTCATGGAATTGTGATTGTAAGCGCGTTGAGGCTTTACAGTGGAGTCACTTGCTAGTATCTCAGGAGACCGTCGATTTTGCGCAGTTATAAGAATGCTAGTTTGGTTATTCTGTAATGATGATGATTGATCGTTGTCGTGATGATTTCGGGATATTTTGGTCGAACGGGTTGTTTCTTTTTATGACGGATTGCCAGTTTCGAGGCCTAAACTTATTTTAAGTGGGGTATAATGTAATATCCGGAATTTCTACTACTGTTGTTTAATGTTATTTTATCCGAGTTATGTTGTACAGCGTGGAATCTGTGCAGTATGGATAAAATAAATGAAAGACTGAGACAGCTGTATTTATATAATTGTTGTACATGGTCGACAATTGTACATATGAGGATATCGTGTATTAGACGTATCGGATGAGAATATATTCGGAAGGAGTATGTGTATTCAGTATGCCATATGTTCGTATCTAGTATGTTGAGACGTTGGACAAGTATAGCTGAAAATGGCTAAGTACAGCCACATTAGCGCACGCTACGATGTATACTTAGCGTACGCTAAGGCACAAGGATTACGTACGTTAAGGAGTATAGTTAACGTACGTTAAGATGCTAAGAGTTATGTATGCTATGTATAAGGCATTACGTACGTAACGAGAGGAATCAGACAGTTCAGACTATGGCCGACAGGTGGGACCCGTGGTCGGCAGCTTCCGGCGAAGAGCGTGCTTGGTCGAGTCAACTCTAGGTTAACGTACACTATGGGTAGCGCATTACGTACGTTAAATGAGGATTTACTGTAGCAAGTCAACGTACGTATTACGTACGCTATGAAGGAAATATTACGTACGTAAGCAAGTGAACGAAACAGTTCAGTAAGTTCTGGAATGATGTTACGTACGCTATGTTGGATGTGTAGCGTACGCTAGAGAGCATTACGTACGTTAATGTTGAGTGCTAACATACGTAATGAACAATGCAATTTATAAAATGAAGTTCGTTCTATCATTTCTTCACGAGAGAAAAACCTTTCCTCCTCCAACCTTCGTCCCTATGAGTGTGTTAGTGAGAATAAACCTCTTCCAACTTGATTATAAGCTTGGAAACATGGGTTTGAGGCTTGGATATGAAGACATTGATGATTCTTGAAGAGTTTGATTGTGTTATTCATGTTCTTGAGGTATGTTAATGAACTCTACACCTTGAATTCGGATTTTGATGTTATTATTGATGAATAATTCGTATGGAGATGATTATGCTATCGTCGTTATGATTATTGAGGTTATGTGAATTGTATATTGGAAGATACAATGATATATGTCTTCGATTATGTCATTTGTTATAATCATGATTATGGAATCATGGTGTTCTTGATGTTCCTGATGTTCTTGGTATATATATCACATCAAAGAGGGAAATTTTATAAGATATATGATGGTTTTTAAGTATAATCATGGAATTGATGATTTAGACCAATGCTATGTTGATTGTAGTGGTAGAATTCGTATGTTCTTGACGAAATACGAATCATGATAACAATTTTGAATCCGGATAGATGATAGTTAATCTTATAACAAGATTCTCAAATGTATTGAACTCGTTGGGTAGTTCGGATTGCCGATTATGCCGATAGTATTGTCATACTATGAAATTTATAATTAAACAAGGAGGAATCATGTTAATTCGTATGAATTCGGAATAGAGTCTGTTATGTAATCCTTGCTATCGAGATGAATTGATCGTTGATATGATTATCGGATTATGGAAACATATCGTGGTTATGAGTTCATGATTAATTGATTCGGGTTGTTCGGATTTATGTTTAATCGGGATATTGTGGAACCGTTGGGTTTATTGAACGGTTGTATTGATTGTTAAGTATGATCATCGAGTTGCGGTTTGTATTGTAGATATGAGTTCGTATTTGTTGAGTTGGATTATTTGGTTTCGTATATGATCGAGGAATTGTTAAGCCGTTGAGTTTGATTGATTGGTTATAACGGGAATTGATTATTATCAAATATGTGTTAATTGATTACTTCAATAGGTTGTGGTCATTGATCGTTGGTTATAATCGTCGACTAGAAAGTGTGTTGCGGTCGTATTCGAGTACGTTCGTGAATCGCTTTGGCCGGGAGCTGAGGAGCTTGTAGACGACGACAAGGAAGTGGTAACGGCTTCATCATCGTCGTGTTGGTATCGAGGCAAGTTACTACTTGCACAGTTTATAATATTTAATGAATGGTTTCAGTTTCATTTCGTTTATAATGCATATAGCAATGATTATTATTGTGAACCCTGGAGATTTGGATTTTATGTTGTTTTCCGATCTTGGGAGTTAAATCATAATGTATATGATTTATTTCAGTTATTGGCATTTTGGGTATCGAGGATACATTATGATAAATACGAGGATATGAGTATCTGTAGTCCATGGTACGTTTGGATCGCCGAGCATTGCGGATAATCGTCGGTGATGACTTGACATCGAGATTGCTCCCGAAGGACTCGGGGCAAGTATCTAAAATTGATTCGGTTTAGTGCTAATGATTTTGATCATGCATATTGTTATTCATGTTGTTGAACATGAGGTCGTCCTAGTTGATTGTCATATTATCATTCATGTCGTGTTGTTCATGTTGATGAACATATTGATTTGCATATGTGTTTGCATACTTGTATTATTTATGTTGCGTTGATCCGATGGGATCGTGTGATCTATGCTGAGGGCGCTGGATCAGATGTCCACCTCGTTATGGTCCGACAGGATCATCTTGGGATCTATGCTGAGGGCGCTGGATCGTTGGATTACCCAGTGTTGTGTTGATGGAATCATGTGGATTCACATCGTTGGTTTTACCATGTGTTGTTTTGTGTATATGTATATTGTTGGTTATCCACCTCGTGTAGATCTAGTAGGATCATCTTGGGATCTATGCTGAGGGTGCTGGATCATGGGATTTCCATTGAGTATACACTGTTGTTATTGTTTTGAGCGTATTGACGTTGTCATATGAGCATGCATTTGTAGGTCTTATGTTAAGACCGTGTCCGTATGATGTATTGATCTGATCTCGGATTAGACTGACGCGATTATCGTGGTATTGTGCATCTCGAGGTATGTTCCGTATTTCCCTTGGTATTTATCTTTGATGGACAATCGATTTCGTGTTGAGATTTGATGATGATATCCGATGGATCGAATTGGACAGAGTTAGTAGATTTCGTAACAGGGAGTTATGATGATATTTTGAGAACTTCGGGTATTGTGTGAGAATCAGTACGAGATGTGAATTTGGTAGAGTATGACAGTAGGATTACTTTGATAGTATTCTTACTTAGTATCTCATTGATATGTAATTATTGATGTGATGTGATTGTTATCATTGTTGGATATTATGGCTGACCCCGTCGTGGGTTTTCTTTTTAGGTTCTTGGGATATCGAGCTTGTAGCGGTCGTGGAGAGATGAGCTGCCCGGAGGATACTGGCTAGGGCATGTATTTTACGAATTGAGTTTCTTGATCAGTTGTTGTATTCTGCTGCTAGAGTACTTTTAACTGTTGTCTTTTCCGCTGTGTGAGTATTTTAAATGACCTTTCGTTATCTGGTAACTCAGGTTACTTTGTGAAATCGTTTTATAAACTATTGAGTTTCGGCTGTTTGGCCTTGTCCTTTCAAATGAGATTTTACGACGGTTTTGATAAACGAGTTTTATAAAGTCTTCGAATGTTTTTAAAGATAGTACCGTCGTTCGCCTCTTAGGCGTTTTGTACATGTTTGCAAAAATGTCTTTTAGCCTTGTGAGTTCCATCTCGGGGCCCCCGGAGCTGTAATATTCCCGGTCGGATCTGGGGGTGTTACAAAAACTAAGGGTCAGATAATTTGGGATAACTCTCCTGCATACTATCTTCGGTTTCCCAAGTAGCCTCTTCGACTCCGTGTCTAGACCACTGGATCTTAACCAAAGGAATCGTCTTGTTGCTCAACTGTTTGATTGGCCGCTCTAAGACTCGTACGGACGCTCCTCGCACGTATGATCATCCGCGATCTCGATTTCATCGAACTGAAGTATGTGACTCAGATCGGAAACATAATTCCGCAACTGAGAGACTTGAAACATATTACGAATTCGGCTCAACGCCGGAGGTAAGGCCAATCGATAAGCCAGCTCGCCTACTCGATCCAAAATCTCAAATGGTATAATGAATCTCGGACTCAACTTCCCCTGTTTCCCGAAACGGAAGATACCTCGACTCGGGGATACCTTGACCAAAACGTGGTCACCTTCCTCGAACTCTAATGTCCGACGATGATTATCTGCATATGATATTTGTCCACTCTGAGCGATCAACAAACGATTCCTGATCAAAGCTACCTTCTCGCGGGCGGCTATAAGCATATCAGGCTCGGTGCCGATTGATTCTGATAAGTCATCCCAACACAAAGGAGATCGACAACGACGACCGTACAAGGCCTCGTAGGGTGCCATCTTAATCGAAGCATGCCAACTATTATTGTACGTGAACTCGATCAACGGTAGTTGGGCTTCCCAATCGTCCTTCCAATCGAGAACACATGCCCTCAACATGTCCTCCAACGTCTGAATAGTCCTCTCTGATTGTCCGTCGGACTGAGGGTGAAAAGTTGTGCTGAAATGAAGCTGAGTTCCCATGGCACGATGAACTGATTTCCAAAAATGTGACACGAATCGCCCGTAACGATTAGAAACGATACTCCTAGGAGTACCGTGCAATCTCACTATCTCCTTGATGAACAACTGGGCAAGTCTCTTGGGACCCCACGTATCCTTAATCTCATGGAAATGAGCTGACTTAGTTAAACAATCCACAATTACCCAAATTGTATTCATGCCACGACGACTCGTCGGCAAACTCGTGATGAAGTCCATTGAAATATCCTCCCATTTCCACTCTGGAATAGGAAGCGGTTTCAGCACACCCGTCGGTCGCTGATGTTCTATCTTGACTTGCTGACAGGTCAGACATCTTGAAACAAATTCTGCGACTTTTCGCTTTATATTGCTCCACCAATAATTTTGTTCAAGTCTTTTTACATCTTGCTAGACCCCGGATGAATGGAATAAGGGGTAGCATGAGCTTATCTCAAAATCGAGTTTTTCAACTCGTTATTCTCCGGAACGCATAACTGGTTCCTAAATCGCAAAAGTCCATCCTCGTGGACCATAAATCTAGGGGCTTTCCCCTGAGCCACCTCATCTCGAGTGCGCAACAAAAATGGGTCTGAACCCTGATTCACTCTGATCGCCTCCTCAAGTGGCGATGAAATCTCTAACATGCAAAGTTGCCCTTGCACTCGCTGTAATCAGACCTCGATCTCGGGTCTCAGGAATTCCTGTTGAAGTTCCTTCTGAACTGTTAAACGAGCAAGCATTTGCTCCTGAATGGACTTACGGCTCAAGGCATCGGCGACAATGTTTGCCTTACCCGGGTGGTATTGAATCTCAATATCATAATCCTTAATCTTCTATCCACCGTCTCTGTCGCATATTTAACTCCTTCTGAGTAAATATATATTTTAAACTCTTATGATCGGTGAACAAATGACGCCATAAAGATAATGACGCCAAATCTTCAACGCGAATACCACGGCCGCTAGCTCTAGGTCGTGGGTCGGATAGTTGACCTCGTAATGTCTCAGTTGCCGCGAAGCATAGGCAATAACCTTCCCGTATTGCATTAGTACACATTCAAGACCGTGTCTGGATGCGTCACTACAAACCACAAATCCTTCCGTCCCTTGTGGCAAGGAAGGGACAGATGCTGAAATTAACCGGCTCTTGAGTCCCTCAAAACTTTGGTGACACACGTCAGACCACGTGTATTTCTTATCCTTCCGCAAAAGGTTCGTCATGGGTTGAGCGATTTTAGAAAATCCTTCCACAAATCACCGATAATAACCAGCTAATCCGAGAAAGCTTCGGATTTCCTTAACAGTCTTCGGAGTTGCCAATATCGGATAGCCTCCGTCTTCTGAGGGTCGACGTGCACTCCGTCTGATGAAATCACATGTCCGAGAAACGGCACTTCGGACATCCAGAACTCACATTTGGAAAACTTTCTATAAAGTTGCTCTCGTCTCAACACTTCGAGAACCTGAAGAAGATAAAATTCATGCTCCTCTCGGTCACGAGAATAAATCAAAATGTCATCAATGAAGACAACCACGAACTGATCCAAATAGTTGATGAAAACTCGATTCATTAATTCCATGAATACCGCAGGTGCATTAGTTAACCCAAACGGCATTACCACAAACTCATAATGACCATAGCGTGTTCGAGATACCGTCCTAGCGATATCCGACTCTCGAATTCACAACTGATGATACCCAGATCTTAAATCGATCTTGGAAAATAAGGAAGCTCCCTGAAGTTGATCCAAAATATCATCGATGCGGGGTAGGGGATATTTATTCTTGATCGTCACTATGTTCAATGCCCGGTAATCAATGCACAAGCGAAGAGAACCGTCCTTCTTCTTGACAAATAACACAGGTGCTCCCCATGGGGACGCACTCGGTCGGATATAACCTTTCTCGGACAATTCCTCCAGTTGATTCTTCAACTCCTACATTTCGATCGGGGCCATCCGATACGGTGCCTTCGATATTTGAGATGTACCAGGCTCCAACTCAATCGTGAATTCCACATCTATCTGTGGAGGCAAACCAGGTAACTCGTCTCGAAAAACATCAGCGTATTCTCTCACTACCGGAATATCCGCCAACATTACTGATGATTTCTCGGTCTTGGTCATATAGCACCAATAACCGACGCAACCCTGATTGAGTAATTTCACTGCTTTTATCACATTAATGACTCTTCCGGAACAGCTGGGATTACCTCCCTGAAATACACATTCGACCCCATCGTCTGAAATCATAGTGACCATATGCTTACGGACACTCAGGGTGGCATCGTGACGATCCATCCAATCAATACCCAAGATGACGTCGTCTCTAGGTAATTCTACCACAATCAGGTTCGCCAACACTACACTAAAAACAGGATTTTATGACATTGAAACTTGCTGGATTTGTGACTGTCAATGACAGTCACAACTTTATGACTGCCAATAACAGTCACAAAGACCAAACAGTGATAAATCCTAATATTTGTGACTGTTAATGACTGTCACAAGTGTTGTGACTGTCTTGAGCAGTCACAAATTCACATATTTGTGACTGTCTTGAGCATTCATAAACTTTTCAGTTTTATGTATAAATCATTTTGGCAAACCCTTAGCACATGCGACGACCACATCTATCTTCTCTTTCTCTCTACCCGATGCTCATGCCCTCCATCTTCTTTCTTATCTCTACATCTCTGTCTTCTCTCCCGATCTCACCCTCGGCCCCGATCTCACTATCACAACACCTCTTCTCATAACTTAAAACATACGCACATATATACCAGTACAGCGTAGCGACAACCCGAACGAAGCACGGGCCGGAAGGAGGAAGGCGATTCTGGTTGCGGTCAACAGTGGTGACGCTGCCATTTGTCGGAGATTTCAGCACAGATGAGGGATGGTGGTGGGTGGCTGTGAACCAGCGATTCTTGTTTCGTCTCTCTGGTGAGGACGAACAGAAGTTTGTGATTCATGGCGGCAGCGATGGACACTTCGATTCGGCGGGTATGGTTAGAGCTAGACGGAGGAGGCGGCGACAGGCTGTTATCCAAATAGGCGGTCTCGATTCTAGTGAGTGAATATTGTGTTCTTTGAAAAATTTTAGCAATCTCGTTTTGAGGTTACAAAAAACTCGTCGGAACAAAAATGAAAATTCCCGTGTTTCCAATTGCAACCTAATTGTTTCTTTGCTTGGTATTGTGCTGATTATGTTTGTCTCTGGGGTTTTGTTGGAAATTCGTAATTGGGTATTTGGGCTGGTCTTAAATGAAACTATACATGCACCAAAAGCTATTGCTTTGCAATGTTGAAAAGGAAGGGGAAGATTCAGAAAACTAATTCTGTTGGATGACTAAAAAGATAATTAAAAAATATTACATCATCTTTTTTTGGTGGTGTTCTAAGCTACGGTATGTAGAGGTCATTGTTTTTTCCATTATTTTCTTTCTGTAGTATTTGCAGTGGTAGCATGATCATTCGCGTGGTCTGCTAAAATTTAGGTGAGATTTTACATATTCTGTATTCTGAAAATGTTGGAGAATTGCATATTTTATTGAATTGATTCAATTTTTATATTTGAAAAATGTTTGGTCAAGCTGACTAAGGTGATGTGAAAAGGAACATTTATGTTTCTCAGTTCGTTTTTAGTCACTTACTGAGCTATTATCTTTGTTGAAATGGTTGCGGTTATTTTGGCCTTGAGTGTGGCTTTTCATGTTTCGTTTTGCTGAAGATCCTTGTTTATGGCTTCGGCTTGCTGTTATATAGTGTCTTTGTGGATTTCGGGTTCTCTCTTTAAGTGGGTTTTTACATCATACACACAAACGAGTCAGTCATTTGACTTTTGATAACATAAACAATGGCAGCTGGAACAAACAGGAAAATATCAACTGCCTCTGCTAGGGTTCACACCCGAAAACCGAAGATGATGACTTCTTCAAAGTTTCCAGGTTTGATTTTTGTTACTTTTATGTAGTCTGATTTTATTTGTATATTAGTTATTTTGACTTAAATGCAGAGTGTGATATTGCTGTTAGTCTTCGTAAAAATTAAAAGTGCTGCTTCATGGTTGAAAATTGGATCTTAATTTTGCTGATAGTTGATATGTACAGAGCAATTTTGTTGACGATTCCCTTCACCCTAAATTTTGAATCCAGTTTTATTGATCTTGCAACATTTCAGGTTTACTCAAGAAAGTTCTGTTTGTTTCCTTTGTGGGATTCTTAGCTTGGGCTTATCAAGCAACACGGCCTCCTCAACCGAAGACATGTGGCTCGGCAGACGCGCCTCCGATCACAGCATCAAGAATACAACTTAAGGACGGTAGATTCTTGTCTTACAAAGAGTTTGGCGTTCCAAAGAATATATCAAAGCACAAAATCGTGTTCGTCCATGGATTTGATAGTTGCAGACATGATGTTTCTGCTATAACTTCACTTCTATCACCGGTAATAATAACAATAATATATTTCCTTATGTTGCTCAATGCGTTTACGGACCAACTCATTTTTTTTTTAAAACTTAATATATAGGATGTCGTTGAAAGTCGAGGAGTGTACATTTTTTTGTTTGACCGACCTGGTTATGGAGAGAGCGATCCTAATCCTAAACAAACGGTGAAAAGCAATGCTTTTGATATTGAGGAGCTTGCTGATCAATTGGGATTAAGATTGAGATTTTATGTCATCGGGTTTTCTTTGGGTGTTGTGTGGACGTGTCTCAAGTACATCCCTCACAGGTAAATTTCTTACAAAAGATTCATTTTTATCACTGTGTAGTGGAACTGCTTTTGTATGACTAAATATTTTGTATTTTTAAGAGGGTGTTTGCTATAGCTTCTGCTTTTAACTGGAAGTGATTTATTGTTGCATAAGTGAATATAGTTGAAATTCATAAGTCGGTAGTGTTTCTAAATAGAAAAGAGAAGTCAAATTCATAGTGTTTGAGGGGAGTGCGTGGACATTAAGCTGTAAAAGTACTTTTATTTGTGTGTGAATCAAACCACAAGCACAATTAGAAATCTAAAGCACAATTTTCTATGCTTATGGATTTTGACGATTATATTATGCAGTATTGATTGATGATGAGTGATAAGTCAATGAGCTCTAGCTCAATTGGTATCACTATTCATTCTTGACAAGAGCAGACAGGGTTGGAATCATGGGTCATCGACAGTTCAATGAAATTGTTATTAATCCCTTATGCCTTAAGCGTAGTTGGGGAAGACTACCCTCATTCATATAGCGCATTACGATTATTTATTATGTCTTTGACTTGAGTTTAAAAAATTATATATTGAAATAAATAAGAAGCCCAGAGAAGTTCTAAAATTATAAAAATCCCCTTGAGGCTTGATTCCATCAATTATTTTCCCCTACATAAGCAAGAAGTATTTCAAATCTACCCTTACATTCATTAAAACATTATAGTTAAACCATTAACTTTAAGGCGGGATCGAACCTCACGGTTATTTTTTGTGTTCTTGGAATCTTTGGGTTCTTTTGTAAAACACCCCATACCTCAGGGGTAGCTTTGTAATTATTCTGTATAGAAACAACCCTTGAGGCTTTATTCCGTCAAATACTTGCACGTAGATACAAGTGAGGTGGGAACAGTAATAACAGTAATAACTACCATTACATGGAAGGAGAGAGCTTGAGGGTGATGTTTGAGCCCTGGTAATTATTCTAATTTTTGATCGAGCTTTCTCACTCAGTTAATTGCCTTCTCTATGATTTGATTTTTTGATCTACGATTCCAATGTGGTTGAAAATTATGGCTACACGCCATTCACAAAGCCATCACAATGATGAAGTCCCACTATCGCTAAAAATTTGGTACCTTGTGTAGGCAATTAATTTTACTATTTGCTTGAAGTTATAATGTTCTCTTGTATGCCAGATGCATGTGAAATTAAATATATTGTTGATCAGTTATGCACCTGATCTTCTATTTTTGCAAAAATTCTTTTAAGGGTGTATTTTTTTCCCAGGTCTATTGAGGGTGTATTGATTCTATTATTTACTGGCATTCCACATTAATATAGTTGTCTTCTGCAGATTGTTACGGTTTGTTATCCAGGTTTTGGATGTAGCTTAAACTCTGTTGTTTTATAGTTGTTTTGGTGTCTGGATCCAAATGTCATAGTCTCTTGTAATTCATTCACTGCACATATATGTGTTTAATTCCTAATGTCAGGAATATGGAAGCTTACTGCATCTCATTATTGTGGTTGTTTGAAATAACTTAAATCTTCAGAGGATGATGCAAGTATTATAGTCCCATTTGTCCTATAAGAAGTATAAATCCTAGTATATTTATATTCTTTATTTTCCTTTGTTGCAATTTTATCCGGTAACACTACTACATGGCTGAACATCACTTCCCATGTTAGAAGGGAATTTGCTTTATTCATTTATTGAGTCTATCTTTTAAGCACCGAGTCTCACTACTCTTTGTCGAGCTGGTAATCTGAGTCTTGATCTCTGTGATTTATCTCTGAGTAGAGTGTTTTTGCGCTGCATTTTAACTTTTAGTAATGTTTTAAAAATTATATATTATCTTACCTAGTGCGGGTCTGTCAGTCCAATTATAAAGAAACATATAGTATCACCAAAGGGAAATGCTTACATTCTTTCCTTTTGCAGATTATCAAGTCTCAACTTGAGCCATTGACTGAGCAACAGCTTGCAAGTTGCAGTAGTCTGCGCCACTCATGTCAGCAAGCGGAGGATGCTCTCTCACAAGGAATGGAAAAACTTCAGCAGACTTTGACCCAATGTACCAATGTGTTACTGATAGTAGTTCATGTTTAGCAAACTACAGGTTTAGTTTTGTGGCTTCAACAATGTTGAAGTGTCTATTTAGTGTATATTCAGATTTTTTTTATCATTTTATCATCTTTAAGAATCAATATGTATGTATGATTCTTTATGTAATATTATTGAATCTATTTTAGTTTTATAAAAGTTGATATTTGTGATTTTAATGTTGTTGTTACCCAAAATAATATCCGGAGATAGTATTGCTGGAATGATCGAGTAACAAACAAATGTGAGAACACTTCCGTGAGAAAATAAATAACACAAGATTTGCCGGGGTTGTTAATCCCGGGCTTGAATGCTCTCGCGAGATGTTACTAATAAATATACTGTCGAGTACAAATATTAATGATAGAATCTATTACAAGGAGTGTAAAGACTTCTTGTTATCTAGGCTGTAGAGCGCGTAGATTGCCGGAAGAACCAGATAGATAAATCTGTGAGTTCTTGCTTGGGATATATGATAAATGTGTATGAATATCTCTATGAATGTATAAGTGGTTGCCAAAAGAGTCTTTGATTCTCTTGTTGTGTGTATTTTGCACTGAATTCACAGTCAATTCCCGTCTTCCCTGGCCACTGCAGTGAGTTCTCTATTTATAGGGAACAAGGTAGTTGGGACCCCTCAGGCGATCGCGGGCGACCGCCGTTTTCTATATTATAATAAGATGGCCGATCGTCCTGTCATGTGGGGCTGTTCCCTTGAGGTCCGAGGTTGCAGCTGGTGGCCAGCTGGGCGAACCAATGGGGAGCCAGCACGCGTCATGAGTCGATGTCTGGGGAGGACCCACCTTGTACCTTTCGGCGGCCTTGTCGGTAGGTGAGGTAGGTGACAGGCTGTGGTCAAATGTCCTATCTGTCGGCGCCCTCTGTGGATCTGCACGTGGGCCACCGTCCAAGATTCGGTCTTCGACGACTTTGACGGATGTTGGATCCATACGTGGCACGAGACGATCATCTCTGGTTTGGACATCAAAGACGATCGCTGGGCAACAAAAGACGATCGCTGGGTACCAAGAGACGATCGCCGTGTGTGCCGGTTTCCGGGCGTTTGCCCCGAGAATGTCTTCTATGATTGGCTTCCCCGATCGTGATGCCGATCGCCTATCGAGGCGTATTAATCATCGCACAACAAATGTCTTGTAAAAAATAATTGGAGTGTTGTGGGAATACTTTAAAAAATATGTTTGGATTGTATTATGAGAAAAATAATTAGATTGCATTCGCAGAAAAATGGGTTTAACTATTTTTTTTTGTATTTTCTTTCAAATTTGTGACTTCTAAAAACAGTCACAAGACAGTAAAAAAAAATGATATTTGTGACTAGGGGTGTTCAAAACCGGATATCCGGACTTTCGGATATCCGAAAGTTCGGATAGTAAATTTGGATATCCGATATCCGTATCCAGAAAAAATATGAATTTTATTCGGATATCCTTATATTCGAAAAAAAATTCGGATTTGGATATCGGATATCCGAATATCCGAAAAAAACTTCGGATATGGATATCGGATATCCGAATATCCGAATACCTTCTATTATTTTAAATATAAAAAAATAAAAAATTTAGAATTTTTCGGATATTTCGGATATCCGAATATCCGATTTTTTTGAAAAGTACTATCCGATATCCGAATCCGAAGTTCCGGATATCCGAACTTCGGATATCCGAATTTTCGGATATCCGAATTTTCGGATATTTCGGATCGGATATCGGATATCGGATATTTTTGAACACCCCTATTTGTGACTGTCCATGAAAGTCACGAAAGTTGAAATTCGTGACTGCTAATGACTGTCACAAAAGTGAAAATTCGTGACTGCCAATGACAGTCATAAATGGTATTTGTGACTGTCATGGAAAGTGGTATTGTAAAGTCATATAAATGAGGTTTTGTCACTGTTTTGTGACTGTTTTTGACAGTCACAAAAAAACTTATGACTGGTGATTTTATGACTTTCATTTGTGACTGTTTTTGCCATTTGTGATAGTTTTTGACAGTCACAAAATCGTGATTCTGGTGTAGTGCAACCAAACACGGCCATGAAGATGGATTGGACAATTCTTAATCTCACGATCTCCGGTAATTTTTCTACTGTCACGTAGACCACTGATATAAGGTTCACAACTAGTAGCACTATCCAGATGAAGTCTACTCAAGCATGACTCGGAAATGAATGAATGCGATGCACCAGTATCAAAAAGGGTACACACAGGTTGAGGTAAAATTTCGAGTGTACCTGAGATCATTCGGGCCTCCGGATCGTCGGCTCTCTTCATCTCATAAATTCGGGGCCTGCCAGCCCCGGAACCGGATGCTCCTGTCTGATAGCTGTTGGCTACGCATTTATTCACTCCCGTCGTCTTGAATGACGCGGACTGAGTGGCCTGATTCGAACCGCTGACTGTTTCGGGGTCTGAGATGTCGCCAGAGTAGGTTTGGAATCTCTTCGGCAAAAACGGGCCTTATGCCCAGCAATCCCACAGTTATTGCACGTGATAGTCTGCCTCGGGCACTTAGTGCTAAAATGACCCTGTTCTCCACAGTTGAAACAAGTGATGGCCGATCTGGCCGCTCGGAACTGAGATTCCGCGGGGCTAGGCGCCATAGGAGGTCGCTCAGAAAAATTAGGGCCCGCACGAGGCTTCTTGAAGGTTGCCTGACTGCCTTCGGACTGATTACGATTCTTAGATTTCTTGCCAGAAGATGAAGTTTGTTGCTTAGCAATTTCATTCGCAGTAAGCTCATAAGTAAGAGATTTCTCGATGAATTCGGCCAGGGTGGCGCAATGATGATTAAGCAGTTGCATCCGCATACGAGGTTTCAACCTCTTACTGAAATACTTGATCTTATCCGCTTCGGAGTGGATAATAGATGAGGTAAAATGAAGTAGCTCCTGAAATTTCTCGGCGATGGCGAGAACGTCATCGTCCGCTGAGGGGTCGGGAATGAGTAATTCTGATAACTTGGCCTCTCTGAGTATCTCTCCATCATAAGGGTCTTGAACTGATCCCAAGTACAAGATACGTCGGTGGGCTTCAAAGATAACCACCATGAGTGAGCGCTCTTACTCAGATAGTAAGCCGCGACTGAAACTTTATGCCCTTCGGGTCAATCCACCATATCAAATAGCTTCTCAAAATGTTCAATCCAGTCAATAATATCCGCTGGCTCAGATGAGACCTCGAAATTAGGTGGTCTGTGGCGAGAGATATCACCAATGATACTACTCACACTCCTCTCTTGCCTCGAAGGTGGCGGCGGAGGAGCCTGTTGATTCTGAGCGGTTGAGTTCTGTATCGTCTACATGAGGCGTGCCATCTGAGTCATCTGGATCATCATGCCCTGCACAAACGCGAATGGGTCAACCCAAACACCTTCTAAATGAGCTGTGTCCCGGGTGAGACTCCCTGATAGTGAATGATTATTTCCAGGTGAAAGAGTGGCAGCGTCGCTGCTCGATGAATTAACATTATTCCTAGCATTTGCACGTGTATTCACACGAGCTCCTGGGTTTCGGCCCGCACCGCAGCCTCTTCCACTGCTTCCTCGGACAGCTCTATCCATACTGAAGTAGGAAAATCACATGATAATTATAAATCTCGCATGAGTACCGCATTATGATTACGCTATGAAATGATAATAATGAGCATACGCGCTCTAACATGATGATTACATGAATGATCAACTGAGGTGACATGATTATCTGATGAAATTCTTGAAATGATTATCTTGAACAAGTTAACAAGATTAATGATATTAATGATACGATCCACAAGATCAACAACTGAGCAATGGAGTGATTAATGAGTGATTAATGAGTTAACATGATCGACAAGATCAAAAATGAAGATGATGATTGAGGATTGTTGACTGATGAGTGATGATTGAGTGATTCTTATTGCCAGAAATTATACCATGGCTTCAGAAATCTTACCGTTTCCTTAGTCTGAGGGGCTTGGCGTTTGCACGGGTCACACGTGACGCGAAAGTCCAATGATACTAGTCTGATGAACGATGATTTCAAATGAGACATGACTCGAAAGGTAGTATTCAAAACCACGCTCTGATACCAACTCTGTAGCACCCCAAAATAGGCGGATATTACAGTGCCGTGGACCCCCAACTGGGACCCACCAGGCGAATGAAAATTAATGAATTAAATAATATAATTATAGTACCGAACCACATTATATCATCAATTACTCCGATGAGGAGTTTTAAGTACAATACACCCAGGAAATACAGAATACATGTATATTTTATATGAAGATAAAATATACAACACTGAATAAAATGAATATCCAAACGGAAATTTGCAGCGGAAATAAAAAATGAAGAAACATGAATGACTAAAAAGGACTCGGACCCCCTACTAGTATCACTGGGACTCCTCGCCGTCAACGTTCTCTTCCCATGCTTTTGCCTTGCCATGACCTGAAAACAACATCCCCCAACGGGGTCAGTTACACAGAACAACAATCCTCAAGAGTTGAACAAGCACAATCATTAAATATATATGACATGAAATTAAGCTGAAGAGGGGCATCATAGTACGCCCGTAATGGGACGTGCAAATGCACAAGACGAGTGTCCGGACACACCCGTTCTTGTACCTAATTAGTCTCACGGAGGCACGTTACCGTGTGCACAGTCCATTGTATCGGTGAACCCTTCACATGACTATCATGTGCCCGAATAAAAATTCCACACATAACCACCCGGCCACGCAATATGAATCCGGAAGGTCACAAGAAATAAAAGTGACCATGATGAATATCAATGAATAACAAATCGACAAGGGTCAAAAATGAATTACCGAGATGAAAAAATAATGAAATAAATGATAGCTCACTGAAATGATTGGAACCATCGTTCCTAGTGAATTGAATGATTAGTTTGATAATTACTAGTCTCGACATGAATAATATATCATGAATGAATTATGAATATGAATGAACAACAACGAAAGGAATGAATATCTTTTTAACCGAGTAAGAATTAACTTACACAATACCGGTGGTGAAATGTCCTCTCACGAACAAACGTCCTTAATGGAATATCGGTCGCTCGAATAACCTTGAATAAGATGTTGATAGATGATTGCAGCTCGAAGAACACTTCTCAAAAAGCCCAAAATCGCCCAAAATCGTCGAGAGGGGGAGGAGGAATGAAAAAAATGACGAAATTGGGCTAAACTGTCCAATATATACTAAATCCAGTTTATCGCGCGCTAGCTCCTATGCTTAGCGTGCGCTAACGGGTGCATCGAGTAGTCCAGTACCCACTGTTTGCATCGTTAGCGTGCGCTACATATATTGGTAGCATGCGCTAACGCCTCTTATTAGCGTGTGTTAACCTTGTGTTAGCGCGCGCTACCTGATGGCTGATGTCCAGAATACCGGAGTCCAGAACCTACTGTCCTCTAGTATTTCTCGGGTTAGCATGCGCTACACCAATTACTTAGCGTGTGCTATTAACACCATTAGCGTACGCTAATATCCACTCATAGCGTGCACTAAGAATTATTCCATTCCAGTCCAGTACCCACTGGACTCTGCCTGCTCGGACCTTAGCGCGCGCTACACTGATTGCTTAGCGTGCGCTATCCACACAACTAGCGCACGCTACTTACCATTCGTAGCGTGCGCTACTACAATTTAAATTCAGTCCAGTGCCTTCTGGACTGTCTGCCTGAACCACATTAGCGTGCGCTAATGCTTCGAGGTAGCGTGCGCTTCCCGTACTCAATTAGCGCGCGCTAAAGAGAGTACGTAGCGTGTGTTACTCCTCACACACAGCCCACTACAATGATGACAATGATGATATGCACAGCCCGATTCTCCAACCGGGTTGAATGACGAATAATAACTGATACACGATACAAAATTACTCCGAACGGTGAATACAATGAATGAATATGAATGATGAATGATTATTAATGAGTGAAAATTACTGAGTGACAATATACTGAATGATAATGAATGAATTTACAGTCGGGTATTACATACGTAACCTGCCACCCTTAACGTACGTAATGATATGCATGTAGCGTACGTTAGGTCCAATATACTTAGCCAAAATCAAACTCCAAACTCACCAAGCAATATCCGATCGACAACACAATACCGACGATAAGTATAAATATTTCGATTCCGAAATATCCCAATACAATATACATTGTATCAGTCAAATACAACAACATTTGTACAATTCCAAATGAATACATATAACACAACAGTGAAATGAAAAAAATTACCCCTGGATATTACAGTGTTCGAGTGACAGACACATATGGGAGAGATGCAACAGGATTCAAACCTCAGGACAAACCTCCACAATATTTTAGTGAAAAATTATCCCACACGGGATTCAAACCTGCATTGTCGGAGGATTTTTCCCCACGTCACCATATGCCTTACCACTCAGCTATGTCCCTGGGGACAATTGTGGTTGTGCTTTTTTTTTTGTTGAGGGAGAGACGAGAAACTCCCTCCACCTGTATCAGAGGTCCCTTGACCAGACATGTGTTAAATCGAGGAATGTGCACTAATAATAGCCCTGCAAGGGAGAGGACCAACGACATACGAACCCAGCAACAAACCTGAGGACAATTGTGGTTGTGAGAGAGAGAGAGAGACACTTGCCTTTTCAAAATTGCATAAGGATATTAAAAGTATTAAGAGAAACTTTATAAATAATACTCCCATTCGTTCTAATTTAATAATGATATTTTATATTTTTTCATATTTTAAAATAAATTTCTCGTTTAGACTTTATTTTTAAACTACCCATCTATGTTTTTCTCCCTTCTATCGGCTTATGTTTAGGAGACGTTCAGTAGCATGACAGAAATCCTAGAATGTAGATATATAAACCCATATTGCTAATTATATAAACTCATATTAAAACATGTTTGGTAGACATTATGATTTATACAAACTCATATTGCTAAGTATTGAGGAATATATCTCTCGATTTCCTGATTTACAATAGAGTGTATGCGGGCCGAACATATAAACCCCTAATGGCCATAAATTATATAGCCTTTACTAAACATAGATTAAGTCATAATACAAATCGGTATATGACTTTATTTAGCCAATTACATCCTACTAAACACCTCCTTAATATATTGGGACATCAATTGTGTATCAAGCGGCAGAGGGATGACGAGTCGTCTTTGTCGTCATTGTTGAACCCTCCTAAGCGAGCCGTGATGGAACTTGCGCTCGAGTCTCTGAAAAGTTGGTCAGGACAATTGGTGGTTCTTATTGGAGGAAACGTAATAAATTGGCCGATTATTCGGGTTTGAGGTTGGAGCAGCACGGGAAAGGTGGAGGAAAGGGGTTGGATTTTGATTGGAAATCTAAAACTCGCTGGACGGTTTAATTTTTTTTTTTTGTATTTTTTTTTTGAAATATATTTTGGGTTGTGAATGGATTTTTAGTTTTATTTTATTTAAATTTAGATTTGTCCGATTCAATTTACAATAACGAATTAATACTAACCAAGAACGCATCCCTACCAACTTGTTACCAAAATATTGAAACCTGTTCTGGGAATTATTATTCCCGTGATGTGTCTTACTTAATACTGGTTGTAGATACATAGATGGAAGGTTCTAGATCCTTCTAGAGGTAGTAGGATCCTATTAGATGTCTTACCTTATCTAGGAATCCTATGTATGGAAGGATTGTAATGCCTATATAAAGGCCCATCTATCAGTGTTATGAATACAATTGATTGACTCTATTTACAGTCTTTTTACTTTTTCCTGAAACACGTTATCAGCACGTAGACTTCCAACTGAGCAAGAAAAAAATGTCTCATCCCGATTCTTTTCTGAAAATCCCCCCCCCCCAAAAAAAAAATCGGAAATCGGATTTTTTCCGCAGAAACCCTAATTACGGACAGTCGTCGCCTTCCCCGACCAGATTACCGCCGCTCAACCACACCAGAAATCAATTTCCTCCTCTTTGACCGAGATCGGCACATCTCATCCAGCCCGTTCAAATCTGGTCGAGCCTGTTCCGCCTTGGAGACCCCAACTGTCGCCCAGCAGACCCGCTGTCGTCTTCCTCGCCGGATGCAGGAGCTCATCTCCCAAACCCGTTAAAACAGATTGGATCTCCCCGACCCGCTCACCCAACCCGCATCCGGCCTGCCCCAGTTTGTACCTGACCCGGTTGCTGCCCAGCCCGACCCGATAGCTTTCAATCAATTTTTTTTAGTCCGACTAACGAAGTAAGAATTACAAGTCCAATGGTGGAGATCTGATTCGGAACAGTATTATCGACAAAACTATATGCGAACAGAAGCATATCTTTACACACAAAAAAAGAGAAAATTTCCACGCGTAAATTTTCTACACAGCGCAGTCGTACTAAAAATATGTTTCCTGATTCGTTAACCGTCAGATCGGTGTAAAATTTTGACAGCAACTTTCCAACACAAATATCTGTATATTCAACGGTGAAGATCGGATTCTGAATAATATTGATTACTGAATCTGCTGCCGAACAGAAGCAGATTTTTACGAGAAAATTTGGAGATCCGACCTCATCCAATACCGAGCTGCTGCATCGCCGCGCTCGAGTCCTTTTTCGACCGAATTATCGAGCCTAGTAGCCCTATCCGGGCGTTTCTCAACTCTCCATATTTTCCTAATTAATGATTCATTTGTTCATTAATTTGTGCACTTATGAATCTTACCATGTTTATGTTTTACGTGTATATAGGAAAATACGTTGCTCATGATGATGTGCACGCTATGGAGAAAAACCATATTTGTTATCCTGTTCAAGGATCAAAGTAAATATGGAACCGAATATCACGAAAATATGTTGCTCATATGGAGAGAAGCTCCCGTTCAAGGACCAAAGCAAATATGGAAACAAGTACCCGTAAGATTTTATTAAAGTTCCCGTTTTTCAATTCCTTTCTTTCGGGAAATTTTTTTTTTGGGGGAATTGGGTATTTGGGTTCTTTATCTCCCACGCTACTTTGCGATGGATGAGACTATGAGAGGTGGTATCACTCTCATATGTCGAAGTAAACTGTGTGACGGTCCTGTGGGAGTCACGAATAATTGTTGAAAGTCGATATTTGTGGTTATTGCATACACCACGTTTTGGGTGCGATTTGACGTCGCCGTTTTGTCGATTTTAAACCAACAATTGAATAAAATGAATATTGTCGGTAATGGTAAAGTTATGACTTGTTCATGATTAGTCACGGAATTGTGATGTACAAATGGGACAAACATCGATTGCGACGGATATGTCGTGGTTAAAATCGATTTGTGACGGATTTGTCACGATGAATTGAGCGACCACCACGTTGGTCTTGACCCAATCCCATACTTGGAAAACTCCATCTTTCATCCTATTAAAATAAAATATTACATGTGGATGTAGTCATGCACTGTCTCCTTGCAATATAATATATGAAAGAGTGTAAGAGTAATTCTCATGAATTTCAACATGTAAAGCAATGGCATATTGCGGTAAATACATGAATTCGTTGACCTCGATTATAGTTCGTATGACTATAGGTCCGAATACTTTTCCGAGTATTTGTAAAGGCATGTGCCTTATACATTTGACTATGTTTAGTCGATCTTATTGGATGGTCAAGACGAGTTGGTTATGGTATATTCATTATGTCTCATGGTTCAAAATGCTTAATTATGATGCACAACGTTGCATCCATATAACATGGCTATTATGACGTATACTTGTAAATTGAGAATTAAAATTCTTGGTTGATTTGATGCACTTTGGTGGATTTTGTCTACACTTTGATCATGACTAGGCGCATCCTCCTTGGTATTTGTTTATGCTTTGAAAGTTCAAACGGAATTAGTGGTTTTTAAACAGCCTTAGCTGTACCGACATTCCTACTTTTTCTGCAAGTCTACCAAGTTGGAGTTACCGAAAGGATCATTAGTCGAGATAAGAAATCGAACACCCTGCTACGTTTAGACGCACCTATGGCTGTTATTGCCATGTTTTTGCATCAACACTTA
Organism: Orobanche coerulescens; assembly: GCA_033398695.1. NCBI lineage: Eukaryota > Viridiplantae > Streptophyta > Magnoliopsida > Lamiales > Orobanchaceae > Orobanche > Orobanche coerulescens. Next base: position 170,922,918 of record CM065809.1, read on the forward strand.
TGCCATTGGATATGGTCTCAACCTTGTTTTCTCACTAAACTTGGGAAATACTAAACAGCCAATTAAAATATGCATTGTGATCTGAATTTAATGATCCATTTGGTGCACAACATATGGATAGAAAGATGCGGAAGTCTAGTTTCCAGAACATCTGACCGTTCGTCCATAGACTTCCTAACAAGGGAGTTATCGCTGTTTTAGTGAAAAAAGTTCAAGCTGCACGGAATTTTATTTCCAGCGATTGTGCTAACTTTTGTCCCAACCAACTTGGTTCCCATCTTAAATTTGCAAGTGGTCTTATGACACATATTTTTCAACCTCTTTTTGGCCGAATTTGTCATAGATGATGCTGTTTTTGGTATGCGTTGTACGCTAAACTATCATCTTTCAAATGTTGAAAAACAGTTTCCTTGGGGAAGCCCAAAACACGCACCCTTATAAGAAGGTCGAACATGTACATGGTAGTGTTACACCATGCTTGTGTCGTAATTTTGCCCCTTAGGCATATAACCTTGTCATGTTATGCACTCAATATGATAGACCATTTTGATTGTATCATGTATAAAATCTCTAAGTTGTTGGAGTATTCGCTATGCTCATGCTTATAAAGATTTTACAAGCGAAATTGAGTGCGTATTAAGCTATTTCCAAGGAACACGATATTTTTGGATTTCGGTTTATAAATCCATTGTGACTATGACGAATAGATCATCACAATCAATGAGCGGTATAATGCTCAAGTTGTTGAATGCCGAATGGCGTTTTCTAGTCACATATGTTCCGTAACAATTGAACCATGTTATGACTCGATGACACATATGCCAAAGTGTATCACTCATAGCATCTCATTATGATTTGTGAGAAATAAAATCTTATGCATCACTTGTATTGGATATGTGAAAGGAAAAATATGCATGAGTCAATATGGTCCGGCTTGCATAGGTTTTTGTAACCAGAAGATGTATTGGGACATTGACACATTTAGGCTTTAATAGTCCGGAGTTTGGACAGTTTGATGATCCATATACCACGGTATTGTCATGGACATCATTTTCTTTGAACAAAGAAACTAGTTGGATCAAAGACACCAAAGTACGTTGGTGGAGTCATGAGCAGGGCTCACGACCGATGATGATATTTATGTCATCCGCGTCTTGTTTTCATAAACATGTGTGACGCCAAAGACCCCCCAATGATCCTTCTTCGCCATGTTCATTGATTTAAGCCTATTCTTTGGCACGATTAGGAGATGACACCCTCCTATGCTAAAGACAATAATGTAGCGACTCGCATAAGCATGGTGTTGAGTCCTCCCTTTTCACCGAGTCCTTATACATACATGATCATAAGTATTAGCCTGGGTGGATTATGATGCTATGATGGTGTTTACAAATGGTCGTACTCAAGTGATAACATTTATATGTTATGTTGTTCCTTTGACAATGATTGATAATTTGATGAAACCTGAGTTTATGGTTGTCCAACTTGCGGACCAGTCATTGTAAAGGTCAGTTCACCCACTTTTTAAACCAAGTCTTAAAGTGAAATTTTAACAAGTACTTCCTAACATCCAAGGCTACCTTCTCACAAATTTTGATGCCATTTGGAAACTTGGAAGGAGGTGAACCACTTAAATGAAGTTTTCACATACCACCTGCCGTCTTATCAACCAGTTCGATATCATTTTGACCGGTTTTTAACCACAAGGTTGATGGTTTTGGAATCCTAAACACCCGTTTATACATGCTCACGAAAATTTGAGGTGTTCGGGGCTGGTGAAGGGAGTGAAATCTTCAAGAAAGCACTAGAGGTTCGATAAAACCAACAGCCTATCATCGGTTCAATCGTTTTTTTATGTTCGATCCCGGTGGTGCATGGTGGCGGTTTTGTTGGATTCTCAAGACCAGTAGCTACGGTTATGTAGCATAGGTCAACATGTCATATTCACCTATACCTATCATCATTCAAATGCTTAGTTACAAGTGTAACCATGTGCATTTTGTTAACTGAATTGTGTTAACAATGAAAACCTTTATCGTCCACATGTTCATGTGCCAAAGTGCGTCACCACAACGCATTATGACGGGTTATAAATGATGAATATGACATGCGCTTTCACTCATAGTCCGCTTAAAATATACCTTGGCAGACGATCTCGTAAGTCACTTTGATGAGCCAGTATTCCCGTCGTTAGGGGAAGATGCGAACGATCATGTTCGAGTAGAACGACTTGGAATTGTCGTAGTTTGTCCCTACTGTGCCTCACCAAGTTCCCTAAAGTGATGAAATTAAATACATGTTGCAAACATGTCTGCAAGGATTGTGTCCGGTCATGGACGTTCGTCACCTATAAATGGTGATATGGTAACACCACAAATTGTGGTAGATGGTGTTACTAGGCCGTGGATCTCATAGAGTATTGGGATGCCACTTGGTTCGATAAATACTCTCGCTAAGAATGTATGCGAGCTTGGTACATGAAACTTGATCATATGATCAAATGAACTCATCCGTCTCATGTGATTCTGGATTATAGTCATCATTGGGGGACGCGTCAATGAATGCCAATCCATAAAGAGTACTCTATGAATAAAGCCGGTTCATGAGGACGTGGAATGTGAGTTTAATCGAACCATACTTCGTTGAAAATCTACAACGTTGTAGCCTTGGCCTAAAATGGAAATATATGCGATTTCAGTATAAACAAAGTGATAGCCCTTTGTTGAAGTGGTGCCGACACTCCAAAGATAAGATCTATCCCTATACTTTGTCAAAGCGAGTGAGAGAAGGAGTTAAACTCACCTCATGGCGCGAGGTTTCTCATGAATGCACTGGAATCGACTACGATGACACGAAACTTAGTTGTGCTATCGTAATGGATGTTATAGCATCCACTATCTTTTCAGTTAGATAGTTTCCCAAAAAATGACATGCAGCTTGTGGTTAAATCTTATCTTAGTGGGGAACTAAGTTAAGTGATGGAAGGATCTCGTGGTGGATCAGACTCAAATCAAGTGGCTCCTGACCACGGAGCGCGTCGACAAGTGATTGTCGGGAATGCATACTAAGTATATACTTGATTTGGAAGAGATATGAAGCTTTTGCGTGTAAAACTAAGGGTTTATAGTGATGCACTCTTGTGAGACTAAGAGATTCCGCTAAATCCAAAGTTAAGAATGAAAGGATCTTCGGGACACTTGATGATGCGTATTCATCAATCGGTTTAAGGCAATCTAAGGGACGGTTTTCCTAAGAGACGATAAAGTAATGCCTATATGATTCCCAATGACTAGTCGAAGTCATCATAAGACTTGGCTCACTTAAGTGATGATGCAGTCTTAAGAGAAAAGTACGGTATTATGTACTCATGTTTGACTCGATGTACTATTCGTAATAATCCGGTAAAGCCACTGTGATGATGGCCTAGGATGCGCTCATGCAATGTCTGTGATTGACAAGAAGCTTGAAGCTCGCTCTATCTCGATAAAAAGGACACTTCAAAACTGATACCGGAATCTGCCCAGAATGTGTTGGTCTATCTCCCATATGACCTACAGGGCAGCTCACTTGATGGAAAATGGTGAAATTGGTGCCATTGGAAAGGTTTGTGTCTACTTTCCAAGGAAACCAACCATTTGATCACATCCATCATGTTGAGTGACATATGACTATTGTTGCAAAGTAGGACAGGATATTTCCGGTAATTTGCTGAGTCAACTTCGATAGAGATTTGTGATCTGCTCAGGTCGATCCAGGTTACGTACTGTATGTGAATGAAAAGCTATGGGTGTCTAGTTTTCATAAGTTCTTGATTTCGTTGATACCTATTGAATCGAAGAAGTTATGGTGATTTAGTGCATGGAGGTCAAGACTTTAGAAAACTTGATAAGTCTTTAGCGACTCGCACTTTGGATGTGTCGCGCTCTTTTTGTCCTTAGACCAAGGTTTGTTTTTTCCCATTGGGTTTCACTTGGTAAGGTTTTTAACGAGGCGACCTATGAGAACATCCATACAATGATGCGTTGTACTTCTGTTCAACTTAGACCAAGAGGTATTTTTCCCACTGGGTTTTTCCTTGGTATAGTTGTGAGGGCAACTTGGCATCCGACTCCTATGATTTGAAGTACTCATCAGGGGGAGTCGTTATGTATACATCAGGGGGAGTATACATGACATGTTATCTTGGTGCGTTGCAATCTTTTCCTCATCAAGCCTTTATTTTTCCCATGGGGTTTTGTTTTGGCTTGGAATAGGTTTTTACGAAGGCAACATCTTCTGCACCATTGTTGTATTAGTACTCGACACAGGGGGAGTGTTCCGGGAATTATTATTCCCGTGATGTGTCTTACCTAATACTGGTTGTAGATACATAGATGGAAGGTTCTAGATCCTTCTAGAGGTAGTATGATCCTATTAGATGTCTTACCTTATCTAGGAATCCTATGTATGGAAGGACTCTCATTGTAATGCCTATATAAAGGCACATCTATCAGTGTTATGAATACAATTGATTGACTCTATTTACAGTCTTTTTACTTTTTCCTGAAACAAAACCAAGAAAAAAAAAAGAGAACTAAAAGTTCGAAAGCAATTTTATTTATTTTCCTAAACAACAAAGTTGAATCAATATACAAAACTGAATCACGAATTCACAAGCGTCCATACAAAAACCTAGAAAATAACGATGTCTAAGGAGGGTGTATTTAATCTTGATTTTAAATGATTTTTAAGGATTTCTCAGAATCCGTGGATTCTTCCTAATTGTGTTTTAAATCCACCGATTCTTTTAACTCCACATGGATTAGAAAGGATTTGTCAGGATTGTTTTATTAGGATTTACTAGGATTTGTAAGGATTCTTATAAATACAATTATATATAAACCAAAATCAAAAACACGTTGTCGAAATTCATTAATACTTCAAAAGATTCTAAAACTCTTGATTTTCATTTTCTTGATAACACCATATCTTCAATTCTCGTCCTCATTCTCTCAATTCTCATTGTCATGATTCTCATTAATATGCTCTTGATTTTCACCACCTTCATCATCTCCACGATCACCTTCAGGACGTGGTCTATTATGCCACATAAAATTGGCAATGCGAAGCCTCCACGCATTAGCTTCATTTCTTTGTTCTTGTTGACTTTCGGAAAGTACTCATTCGGGTCTTCTCGAGCTGGTCATAAATCTGGAGTTTGGAAACGTATCATCAAGTCTGTTTCTGATATGCACTCAGCTAATTATGTTCCTGCTGATGTTTTGATTAGAAAAGTGGGCTCGGGTATCTCTACTTCCTTCTGGTCTGATCTTTGGATTGGAAATTCTCCTATGCAGACTACTTTCCCTAGGCTTTTTGCGCTGACTGAAGCTAAACATGCTTCGGTTAGTAACTGTTTCCAGCAGCAAGGTTGGACTTGGAGTTGGCGCAGATCTATAGGGGGGTATGGAGCAAGCTCAGCTTGATCAATTGACGGATATGATAGGTAACTTTGTTCCTTCTGAGTCTGATGATGTTTGGGCTTGGAACTTAAAGGGAAGTGTTGAGTTTTCTGTCAAAGATCTTCCGGAGTATATTGATAATTGTTTTCTTCCTCACTTTGATCGGCGTACTTGATGGATTATACATGTGCCTAAAAAAGTCAACATTTGTATTTGGAGATTGCTTTTAGATCGTTTGCCTACAAGATGTAACCTGGTTGCGCGTGGCCTAGACGTCCCCTCGCTTCTATGTCCGATTTGTTTATCTTCAATGAATCTGGGGATCATCTTTTTTTGGAATGCTCGGTCATGGCTCGTACTATTTTGCGGATTTCTGAGTGGTTGGATCTTCCTTTTATTGTTCCGGCTCACCCTTATGATATTATTATTGCGGTAGATAATACTTCATTGTGTAACACCCCCAGGATATCCGAGGTATATTACAGTGCCGTGAATCCCTATATGGGACCCACCAGGCTGAACAGCATCATACTCATCGACTCACATAAACGACAGAAAAATACCATGTCATAAAGACGCAAAACAGAATAATCCACCCGGTTCAACCGGTCAATATAACATCATCATCCAACACAACATAATAAGCAACAATACACTCCGAACGAACCAGAACCCCTTAAGTACTCGAGTACAACTATTAGTTCAAAACCCCAAAAGATGGAAAGGTAAAAGACACTAAAACGTCACACGTGCACAATCATCACGCACGGCCATCATCCGCGTACTGGTCCAGCGCCCGCTCGTCTCGATGAACCTGACCTGAAATTCGTAAAACGAATTTCCCCAAAACGGGTCCCCAGAGGGGTTAGCAATTACGCTAGTACAAGTAACCAGATGAACGACTTACATCTTACACATATAGTAATGCATGCAATTCAAGAAAACATAGTTCCAAACACTCATTTCCGGAAATGCCAATGATCAAACCACATTTGTAAAAATTCACCACAATTAACCGCGGACCCACAGCTTCGTGGATCCCTGCCGAGACCCCGTCGGATCTAACCCACAGTGGTTAAAAGCAAGCTCTCGGTTCCACAGCTTCGTGGAGCCCTACCGAGACCCCGTCGGATCTAACCCGCAGTGAGCATACACACACACACAATTTCTCATACAATACTACTATGTCAAGATTGTAAGTTCATAAGGATACTTGCCTCGATTAAATAGACGATGACACGAACGGAACGGAAGAATCAAGCACAACCACGAGGAACCGGCGAAAATGAACCTAACGATTCGAATAACACAATCACAACCAACTCTAGACGATTACGGAAATGGAATACACCCGGAAACCCACCTACGATACATGTATATTCATACCAAAATAACAACGAGGGCGGACCACAACCAAACCCTTTCGATTCCGTAAAAATCCACAAAATATCCATGAATCCGTAGGAAAACTAAAGATACTAACAATATCAATCGTATACATCATGAATCCATCAACAAAACGGAACTAATCGGAAGAAAATCCCAAAACCCCCAAATTAATTGAAACTAGGGTTCTAGCAATATTACCTTAGGAGATTCAAGTACCAAGATCCGTAGAACACGCGTTAGATTGATTGCCCGGGCTTCACTACCGAAGAAAAATGGTGAAAATCGACCCCCCAATGGATAAGGATGAAGAACTCTTCCCCTCTCTCTCTCTCTCTCTCTCATGTGCAGTGAAAATGAGGAAGAAGACGGCCGATTTCGTCTAATAAAGACGAGTTGCGCATTGACCGCTTTGTGTGCCGCGGCCACGGCTTAGGTGTGCCGCGGCACAGCCAAAAATTTACTCCCGTGTTTCGGCATTGTGCGCGGCACGGCTGCGTGTCTTGCGCGGCACCAGTCTGATTGGGTTTAGGTCGCGAAGACACGAGTGTGCCGCGACACCGGACAGTGTGCGCGGCCGGCTGTGCTTGTGCCGCGGCCGGATGGGTGTGCCGCGGCACAGTCTGATTTGTCCGACCAACTATCAAGGGATTTGTGTGCGCGGCGCACACACCTTGTGCGGCCCACACCCCTTTATGGGTTCCAAAATGATAACAATGATCCGGAAAAAGAATAAAACGATAGGAATCAATATTTGGGAACCAACAACACGAAATGAATCCACGACAACCCCGAAACGGCGGTTCCGCACAACAATAACGAGAATACAGTTCAACAGTTTGACAGGAAGGACACGCTGAGAAGTACATGAGGGTCACTACGATCGAGAAATACACCAAAAACGAAAATACCAGGGAAAGAAAAATACGGATATTACATTCTACCCCTCTAAAAATAAGTTTCGTCCCGAAACTTAAGAAACAAACAACTCCGGGTACCTAGCACGCATGCTATCCTCGGTTTCCCAAGTTGCTTCCTCGACACCGTGTCTCAACCACTGCACTTTGACCAAAGGGATGGTTTTATGCCTCAATCGTTTCTCACGATGCTCCAAAATCTTCAAAGGACGCTCTTCGAAAGTAATATCCTCGGCAACATCAATCTCACCATAATTGATGACGTGACTAGGATCCGGGACATATTTCCTCAACTGGGAAACATGAAAAACGCTATGAACATGACTCAAGGCTGGAGGTAACGCCAAACGGTACGCCAATTCACCGACTCGCTCGAGAATCTCAAAGGGTCCAATAAATCTCGGACTCAACTTCCCTTTCTTCCCAAAACGAAAAACTCCCTTCGTCGGCGACACCTTTAGCAAAACGTGGTCTCCCACCTCGAATTCCAAAGGTCGACGACGGACGTCGGCATACGACTTCTGTCGACTCTGGGCAGTCAACATCCGTTCCCGAATTAATTCTATCTTCCGCCTCGTCTCTAAAACGACATCCGGCTCGGTCCCGACCAAATCGGACGCCTCATTCCAACAAATCGGTGATCGACATCGCCGCCCATAAAGTGCCTCGTACGGTGCCATCCGAATCGACGCGTGCCAACTATTGTTATACGTGAATTCGATCAGCGGCAAATGTTCCTCCCAGTCACTACTCCAATCGAGAGCACAGGCACGCAACAAGTCCTCGAACGTCTGGATAGTGCGTTCCGAATGTCCATCTGTCTGGGGATGAAAAGAGGTACTCAAACGCAACCGGGTACCCAACGCCTTATCAACCGCCTGCCAGAAGTGCGATACAAAACGGCCATCATGATCCGAAACAATAGACTTCGGGGTACCATGAAGTCTCACGATCTGCGCGATAAACACACGAGCTAACTTCTCCGGGCCCCAAGTGTCCTTGATGCCCAGAAAATGTGCCGATTTGGTCAGGCGATCAACAATCACCCATACCATATTCATGCCCGACCTCGATCTCGGCAAACCCGTAACGAAATCCATCGATATATCTTCCCATTTCCATTCGGAGCGAAGTGATCGCAATAACCCGGTAGGTCGCGATGCTCGATCTTGACCTGCCGACAAGTCAAACATCTCGCTACAAAGCGTGCGACGTCATCCTTCATATCATTCCACCGTAAATTTCTTCTCGTGTCCTTGTACATCTTACTCGAACCAGATGAACGGAATAGGGTGTAACATGGGCCTCCCGCAAAATACTGTCTCAACTCGAGTCGTTCGGCACAAAGCCGACTCGAAATCTCAAAATACCATCCTCGTGAATCACAAACCCAGAGACTTTCCCTTAAGAACATTCTCTCGGATTTGAGTAATCATCGGATTCTCATTGCTTGACTTAATCTCATCGATCAAAGGCAGCGAAATTTCCAAAGCACGAAATTGTCCGAAGCTTCCGGCAACAGAACCTCAACGTCTAAATCGATTAAAGCTCGCCGAAGCTCGGACTGAGACGTAAGGATCTCAAGCGATCGCAATGCAATCGGTTTCCGACTCAAGGCGTCGGCCACGACGTTCGCCTTGCCCGGATGATAAAGGATTTCGAGGTCATAATCCTTAATCAGCTCTAACCACCTCCTCTGTCTCATATTCAACTCCCGCTGAGTAAATATGTATTTCAGACTTTTATGGTCGGTAAAAATCTGACATGTAGAGCCAAAAAGATAGTGACGCCAAATCTTGAGCGCAAATACGACTGCCGCTAACTCCAAATCATGAGTAGGGTAGTTAAGCTCATACGGCCTCAATTGTCTCGACGCAAAGGCAATGGTCTTGCCGTGCTGCATTAATACGCACCCAAGACCCTGACCCGAAGCATCGCTATAAACGGCGAATCCCTCGTTGCCACATGGTAACGCCAAAACCGGAGCTGAAGTCAAACGCTTCTTCAGTTCCTCAAAACTGAACTGCCTCTCGTCATTCCAGACGAACTTCTCAGATTTCTGGAGCAACTGTGTAAGTGGTCGAGCCAGTTTCGAGAAACCCTCGACGAACCTACGGTAGTAGCCAGCCAAACCCAAGAAGCTTCGGAGCTCCCTCACGCTTTTGGGCGGTGCCCAATCCAATACCACCTCGATCTTCTGCGGATCTACACGAACCCCCTCGGCTGAAATTACGTGACCCAAAAACATCACTTCCTTCAGCCAGAACTCACATTTCGAGAACTTCGCATAGAGTTGTTCGGCCCTCAAAATGTCTAACACTATCCGCAAATGATGGGCATGCTCTTCCTCGTTCCTCGAATAAATAAGAATATCGTCAATGAAGACGACGACACACTTATCCAAATACTCGATAAAGACTTTGTTCATCAACTGCATGAACACCGCCGGCGCATTAGTTAACCCGAAAGGCATAACTACAAACTCATAATGTACGTATCTCGTCCGAAAAGCTGTCTTCGGCACATCGGACTCTCTCACCCGGAGCTGATAGTACCCCGATTTCAAATCAATCTTCGAGAATACCGCAGCTCCCTGCAACTGGTCGAACAAGTCGTCAATTCTCGGCAAAGGATACTTGTTCTTGATGGTCACCTTGTTTAGCTCGCGATAGTCGATACACAAACGTAGTGAACCATCCTTCTTCCGCACAAACAGGACCGGTGCGCCCCAAGGCGAGGCACTCGGTCGAACATACCCCGACTCAAGAAGCTCGCTCAACTGCTTCTTCAACTCGGACATCTCTGAAGGTGCCATGCGATAGGGTGCCTTCGAAATAGGAGCCGCACCCGGCTCTAACTCTATAGCGAACTCGACCTCACGATCCGGTGGCAATCCCGGTAACTCGTCAGGAAAAACATCAGGAAATTCATTAACGATTGGAATCGACGAAAACTCGACTCCACCACTCTCCGCCTTCAAGGCGTAGCACCAATAGCCGGTACACCCCTTTCGCAGGAGTCTCATCGCCTTCAAGGCGTTAATAACGAATTTCTGGTTCCCCCTCTTTCGCCCGGCGAAAGAGTGCTAGGTGCCATCATCGGCTAACATGGTGATGATTCTCGTGCGGTAGTTCATGATTGCACCATGCCGCTCGAGCCAATCATCCCCGAGAATTAAATCCTCACCCTCAATACCCACAACAATAAGATTAGAGGGCCAAGCCCTCTCGCAAATAAACACAGAACAGTCTCGAACCTCCTGATCACCAACGATCCTATCACCGCTAGGAAGCTTAACGATGAAGGGCTCACAAGGCGTCAAACGGTCGAGACTCAAACGGCGCACACAATCCAGAGATATGAACGAATGCGTAGCACGTAATCGAAAAGCACACCGACAGAAGAGAAAGAATATAAACGGTACTGCCGCTACGGTAGCCATTTGGATCATCGGCTCTCCGCATCTCATAGACACGCGGGTGGGCCGAGCCGGCCTGAAGCTCCCCCTTAGAGGGCGACCCGACCTCTCCCCGACTAGCACTCGACGGGGATTGAGGAGCAAACGATCCCCGATTCACACTTGGTTCCCTAGCTGGAATGGAAGCCCGGCACCAAGGATTTTCTCCCTCTCGGCCAGAAGCACCTTGTGACCCGATGGCCACACCGATTACACGTCGGCCAAAGGGTTCGGACAAATACGGCGATGTGGCCTGCGTCCAGTTAAAGCATTTCACCTCTCGAGAAGGGGCACTGGCGGCCTACGGGAAACCGGTAGATCGAGCCGGGCCACCACCAATGGAAAAGTTAGCGGTAAATTCTGCGACCCCACCTTTGTGGCCCGAAAAATTCCCGGCGGACTTCTGTTTCTTACTCTCGCGGGCCGCCTCACTCGCCGTCACAGACATATCGTAAGCAAGGGCCCTGCTCTGGTAATATTTCAAGGTAGTGCATACAAGTCCCGACATATAGTCCCGAATCGGCAACTTCATCCGTCTGGAGAAATGGAAAATTTTGTCGCTCTCCTCGACAACTTGGGTCTTCACATAACCCAACTCCTTATTAAAATCAGCAATAGCTTGAGATACGGGGATATCCCGCGGTTGAGCATCATAAAAAGCATGCACCCGAGCCTGTCTGACTGGCCACGGGCAATATTCGGTCTCCATCAACTCTTGAAACTCAGCCCACGAAGCAGCATGATCTTTGGGCCCAACGGCCTCCCACCAGTCCGTGGCGTCCCCTGTGAGAAAGTATTGAGCAATAGGGACTCTACGTTCCTCGGGACAGTTAGTGGCAACGAAGACCTTAGATATCTCCTTGATCCACCCTTCCCACCCAATCGGGTCCGAAGCTCCCGAAACCGAGGAGGATGCATCTTGATAACATCTTGGAGCCAACGATCCGCTCCGCCCCGATTAGCGTGGGCACGATCCGGGTTACGAACACTTTGAGCTATTGCCGCCATTTGGTTCACCATTTGCTGCATAACGGCCGCAATACCAAGATCGGCACGCTCCTGAGAAGAAGCATGGCTATGACGGTCGCCGGTACTGCCGGCTCCCGAAGACTGTGACGTGGTCGCCCCACCGGCTGCCCCACGTCCCCGGCCGCGTCCACGACCATGACCGCGACCACGACCTCTTCCAGCATCCATACTGGAGTTAAATAAGTAGCAAAAGCCATACGAGGATCAGAACAATAAAAGAACAATCACAAGTCGAGAATCAAGGGTACGATACAAGGAATTAATGAACAGAGGAAGGAAAACTTACGGACCTTTGGTAAATCTGAATCATGGCAGCGTGACGATGATGTGCAAAACAAAACACCACAAGACCCAATAAACCGACAAGCCTAGGTATCCATAAACCTAGTGCTCTGATACCATTTTCTGTAACACCCCCAGGATATCCAAGGTATATTGCAGTGCCGTGAATCCCTATATGGGACCCACCAGGCTGAACAGCATCATACTCATTGACTCACATAAACGACAGAACAATACCATGTCATAAAGACGCAAAACAGAATAATCCACCCGGTTCAACCGGTCAATATAACATCATCATCCAACACAACATAGTAAGCAACAATACACTCCGAACGAACCAGAACCCCTTAAGTACTCGAGTACAACTATTAGTTCAAAACCACAAAAGATGAAAAGGTAAAAGACACTAAAACGTCACACGTGCACAATCATCACGCACGACCATCATCCGCGTACTGGTCCAGCGCCCGCTCGTCTCGATGAACCTGACCTAAAATTCGTAAAACGAATTTCCCCAAAACGGGTCCCCATAGGGGTTAGCAATTACGCTAGTACAAGTAACCAGATGAACGACTTACATCTTACACATATAGTAATGCATGCAATTCAAAAAAACATAGTTCCAAAACACTCATTTCCGGAAATGCCAATGATCAAACCACATTTGTAAAAATTCACCACAATTAACCGCGGACCCACAGCTTCGTGGATCCCTGCCGAGACCCCGTCGGATCTAACCCACAGTGGTTAAAAGCAAGCTCGCGGTTCCACAGCTTCGTGGAGCCCTACCGAGACCCCGTCGGATCTAACCCGCAGTGAGCATACACACACACAATTTCTCATACAATACTACTATGTCAAGATTGTAAGTTCATAAGGATACTTGCCTCGATTAAATAGAAGATGACACGAACGGAACGGAAGAATCAAGCACAACCACGAGGAACCGGCGAAAATGAACCTAACGATTCGAATAACACAATCACAACCAACTCTAGACGATTACGGAAATGGAATACACCCGGAAACCCACCTACGATTCATGTATATTCATACCAAAATAACAACAAGGGCGGACCACAACCAAACCCTTTCGATTCCGTAAAAATCCACAAAATATCCATGAATCCGTAGGAAAACTAAAGATACTAACAATATCAATCGTATACATCATGAATCCATCAACAAAACGGAACTAATCGGAAGAAAATCCCAAAACCCCCAAATTAATTGAAACTAGGGTTCTAGAAATATTACCTTAGGAGATTCAAGTACCAAGATCCGTAGAACACGCGTTAGATTGATTGCCCGGGCTTCACTACCGAAGAAAAATGGTGAAAATCGACCCCCAAATGGATAAGGATGAAGAACTCTTCCCCTCTCTCTCACTCTCTCGCGCTGCAGGTGAAAATGAGGAAGAAGACGGCCGATTTCGTCTAATAAAGACGAGTTGCGCAGTTGACCGCTTTGTGTGCCGCGGCACAGCTTAGGTGTGCCGCGGCCAAAAATTTACTCCTGAGGTTTGGCATTGTGCAGCGGCCACGGCTGCGTGTGCCGCGGCACCCGGTACAGTTGGGTTTTGGTCGCAGAAGACACACGAGTGTGCCGCGGCACCGGACAGGTGTGCCGCGGCACCGGCCTGGCACTGTGCCGCGGCACACAGTACAGTTTGTCCGACCAACAACTGAAGGGATTTGTGTGCCGCGGCGCACACACCTTGTGCCGCGGCCCACACCCCTTTATGGGTTCCAAAATGATAACAATGATCCGGAAAAAGAATAAAACGATAGGAATCAATATTTGGGAACCAACAACACGAAATGAATCCACGACAACCCCGAAACGGCGGTTCCGCACAACAATAACGAGAATACAGTTCAACAGTCTGACAGGAAGGACACGCTGAGAAGTACACGAGGGTCACTACGATCGAGAAATACACCAAAAACGAAAATACCAGGGAAAGAAAAATACGGATATTACACATTGAAGATGGCCTCTAGAGATTTGGTACTATCAATATTATTCACGGCTTGGTGGTATATATGGCGGTTTCGGAACATGCTCGTGTTCAAGTCGACGAATGAGTCGAGTGGAGTCATCTTTGATGCTATTGTTTATTACTCTTTTTATTGGTATTCGTATAGGAACTGTAAAGCAAATATTAGATGGGAGGATTGGCTTTTAAATCCTATGCTCTCAATGTAATTAGTTAGGCAGATCGCCTTGAGCTGTCGTTTTTTTTTCTTTTTTTAATTAATAAAATTTTGCCGTTCAAAAAAAAAGTTCAAGATTTTTCTCTTTCATGTCTAGATGTGGTAACGAATCTTCTTCATCTTCAATAGGAAATTCATCTGACCGACACTCTTTACGAAGAAAGTTGTGTAATCCAGCACAAGCTACTACTAACTCTGCATGTATCTTAAAAGGAAATGGAGGTGCAACTTTAAAAATCGTGAACGGATATTTGAAAACACCAAAGATTCTCTCAATCACGTTCCTCAATGATGAATGAAGATGATTAAACAACTCAATTGCATCCCGCGGACGACGACCTTGACCAGCATATTCTTTTAGATGATATCGAACACCCCGCCATGGAGCTAAGAATTGGCGTCGATTAGCAAATCCACAATCCACTAAATCTTTTTTTTCCTATAAATATATATAAACAATTGTTAGCATTACATAAATATGGAAACAAATGTATGTAGTATAAATAAAACTAACAAGATAAATAAAAAGAAAATATATGTACTTTGAGGCATTTATAGTCCATTTAGTGTCGAACCTTCCCACCCACTTAGCACATATATGAATTCTAAATTATAGTGCTTCATTTAACACTTTTGAATCATGTGCCGAACCTTCCCACACACTTAGCACATATATAAATTCCAAATCAAAGTTACAAGCGGCTAATATCATTATTAGTGTTTATTATAATAGTTATTATTATTGGAGTATATGTTATTATTGTTGTTGTAGTATATTTTATATTATTATTATTATTATCGTTGTTGTTGTTGTTATTATTATTTTTATTATTTTTATTATTGTTGCAATATATATTATTGTTAGAGGTAAGTTAGTACATATAAGGTTCTTGGTGGAATTGGTTAAGTTGTCAAGCTCAAAATTATTTTTATGTGTACACCGTAACGACTTTAAAAGTTTATATCATAAGACAATTCAAAATTATTTTTCATATTTTTACCTGTAACGAATTTAACATCGTTATGTGTATACAAAAACGCTTTCAATCTCATTAAAATATTAAGGATAAAAAATGTCATTTGAAATATTAATATATTTTGTCCTTTTATTTTATATTCTTATTTTGGTCAAGAGCTATTTAAACAAAAATTTTATATGTAGAGGCTCCTCAATTAATTTTTCCTTCCGAATATATTGGACAACTATTGAACGGAGGTTGGAGGAGCCGACAAATCAACCACAAGAACAAGTAAAACTACATCGATCGTTTGTAATTTGGCGATCTACTGTTCAAAAATCACAAAATGTTAGCGGCAAATAGATCCGTAGCCAGCATACTGAAGTTGGTTCATCGAGAAACGGTGTCTGGTGGGTTTAGAGGTGTCCAGCGGTTCGGTTCGAACCGGCGAACCGGCGGTTTTGAACCGTTGACCGCGGTTCGGTTAACCGTTGACCGCGGTTCGATTCAAAACCAGAACCGTCAACTGTTTTAGCACGGTTCGATTCCGGTTCGTCGTGAATATAGAAAGTGAATATATATTAATATAATATTTGATTGTTTTTTTAAATAAATATTATTCATAAATATTGTGATTGAAGATTAATTGTTTAATTGATATGTTGACAAAAGGATTTCTATTAATATATGCTCCCTCCATTTTTCTTTAGATGTCATTTTTTGACACATATTTTTAAGTGCTTTGACCGGGTAGTTAAATTTATCATTTTTTAAATTTTATTTTTTGAATAAAAATATACAATCTAAATTTTAATTCACAAAAAAAATTATTTAAAGATAATAATTTTAACTATACGGTCAAATCACCTAAAAATGTGTGTCAAAAAGTCAAACGACATCTAAAGAAAAATGGAGGGAGTAATATATATATATATGGTTTATTATATTATAACAATATTTATCATATTTTATCTTTTTCCTTTTTATTTCTTTGTCTCTTTTCTTTCTCTTTTTCTTTTGCTTTTGCTTTTTCTTTTTTCTCTTTACCTACCCCTATTTTCTAGTATTTGTTTTCTATATATCTCTTTTTTTTTCTCCCTTTCCTATTTACTTTTACCGATTTTAAGCTTCACTTTATATGAGGGTTTTGAAAATCTGAACGATCATCAATTTGATAAAATCCAAATTCGGTGAATCATGAATCATGTCTGACCGTGCTCGATTCAGTGATAATTAATTTATATTTTCAAAAAAAATATTATAATATTCAATAATAATTAATATAAAACTATGAGAAATCAATATTTTGAAAATGTTGAGTTTTCTTTCCTTTTTTTCTGGACCCATTTGATTCCTAAATTCTAAAGTTACGGATATCAGATATAGGGATGGCAACGGGGCGGGGATGGGGCGGGGTTCACAACTCCCGGCCCCGGGCCCGGTTTTTAAATCCTCCCCGCGGCCCCGACCCCGGCCGGGTACGGGGATTAATACCCCATCCCCGGTCAAACTCCGGTCAACCCCCGATTGACCCCCGGTCAAACCCCGGCCAACCCCCAGTTGACCCCCGGTCAAACCCCGATCCCCGGTCCTTACCCGGTCCTCCTGATTTGCTGCTGTTTTTATAGCTACTTTTAGCTATTTTTCTCATGTCTTTTCAGTCAAAACACATAAAAATAGTAATTAAGTAACTGTAAAAAATTACATAAGTTCATAAAAATCCACGATAAAAGATTACATAACTTAAATTTATATATTTAATAAATATATAAAAATAAAATTCCTAATTATATATATACTGGTCCGAATTAAAGGCGGGTCGGGATAGGCATCCGGCCCGGCCGGTTTCATGTGGCGGTATCCGGCCCCGGCCCACCCGTGCCGGTTTGGCGGGGAATCCCCGGCCCCGGTCGGGGCGGGTTAACCGGGTTTCCCACCGGGTCGGATCAAAATGCCATGCCTAATCAGATACGTAGGCCTTAATTCAAAGATTTCAAATTACAAAATTCAAGTTTAAACTTTAAATACTTGAATTAAGCTCAAGTCCAAGTTTTACCCATATTTTTTTTAAATTAAAATTTAAAAATTCAAAAAAAAAAAAAACGAACCGCCGAACCGTCGGTTCGGTTCCGGTTCGGAACCGGCGGTTCACGGTTCGAAACCGTAACCATGAACTGCTATAAGGCGGTTCAGTTCCGGTTCCGATTTTCGACAAATCGACCAGCGGTTTTGAACCGCCGAACACCTCTAGGTGGGTTGTATTTTAGGGGTATTATACAATAAAATTTTTTTAAATTAATAATTCCGAGACCTTAATAAAAGTATTAATTACTAAAAATTTTTAAACAATTGAGATATACTTGAGTCTAAATTTTGGGGAAATGGTCTAGTTACAAAGTAAAATGATTGACTTCCCCATAAAATAAGAATTTTAATTTTATTACCAATAACATAATATTTGCCCACTCTCCGCAATATATCCTATATATAACATCCAATTAGAAACCCTAGCCCCAATTAATCGGCCACTAACTTCTCATTCTCACTTTTTTTTTGATAACTAGGTGATCCCAGCTTAGCCGGACTAATTCTAGTCTCTCAATGAACCCACACCTAACCCATTGAGAGAAGTAAATCGCGAGTCGCTCGAGCAATTCCAGGGTTCCCAATGCCTTTTCTGTATACTTCTGCGCACAAGGAGAAGCCTTTAACTGATTAACAGCGCCTCAGGTTCCCGGCCACAGCTTCTGGGAGAAACGGCCGATTAGTCAACACCTCCGGTTCCCGGCGAAATACTCCCTGCTGCCGCTTGACGCGAGATTAAACATTGATTAGCGGTCGCTCGAGCTAGCCCCGGGGAGCTAGAGGATCATAAAGAGAAAAACCTCCTCTTTCACCTCCTTGATGGGATTAGAACCCAAGACCTCTCCCAAAGGAATGTCTTGGGTGTAGGCGTCCTACCACTGGACCACCTACCCTTTCGTGCCGATACATCTCTCTCTATGCCGTTTCTCACTTTCCTCTCTCTGGCCCTCTGCTCTGAAAATGTTTCGCGGCGAGTTGCGGAGGCAACGCATCGGAGGGGATATAGAAGTGCTTTGGCTCTCGGATCGTCCGGTGAGTGGTGATTCAAATAGGGCTTATAAATGAAATTTTGAATAGGGGTCTCACGTGAGTTAGTTTTAGCCTCGGAAAATTTCTTGAAATTGGTTTTAGATTTGGCCAATTGAAATGAAAATTTTGTATTTTCAGGGTGCGGATTCTGAGTTTTGGTCAATTTAAAGGTGAATTTTTTTTTTTTTTTTTGGGGTCAGATGGTAGTCGAAATGGTGGTTGGTGAGTGAAACGTAAGATGTGGATGGGATTTCTCATATTTTTCGGAAAAAAAGTCATGTTTTTGCCATTCGATAATTTAGAATACTTGTTGGTACTCTAAATTACTTATGATAATATTGTTCACAAGTTGGTCGATGGTAACTCTACGTGGTCTGTGACGGTCAAAATATCAGTCGGTATGTTGTTACTATATGGTAATTTGAAGTACCTATCGGTAATCTAAATAACCAGTGAATAATTTTGTTAACTGTGGTGACTGGTAATGGGCGGTGATAGTCAAAATACCATTTTTAGTAAAAATAATAAAAAGAACAAGAACAGTTGGGATGTTCAAGCTAACGCACGCTATTCACAGAAGTTAACGTACGTTAAGTTAAAGGAGTTACGTACGCTAAAGGAAGGTCAAAACGGTCACAACAGAATGACGTATGCAGTGACGAAGAATTAGCACACACTACGAATGTTAAATAACGCACGCTAAAGAGCATTCGAACTCAAGTCAAATCAATCCGTTGGATTGATTCTAGAAGGTCAAAAAGCATGCAACAGATATATCATTAGCACACGCTACAGTGGACATTAACGCACGCTAAATGGAAGATGCGATAGCTTCTATACTGAAATGATCTTGAATTAACGCACGCTACATGCTGAGATTACGTACGCTAAAGGGGAATAGCGCATGCTAAGACACTGAATAGCGTACGCTAATAATGTAGCATGAGCCAACGGCTAGTTGAGGCTTTATGCCTATAAATACCAAGGCATTTGGTGTCATTCAATACAACTTAAAGGAACTTATATACATGTTATCATTGTATACATTATTGTTGTTGTAATCGAGCTATATTATCAAATGCTTGAGTGTTCATACACTAAACCATACACGAGAGAAAATAAATGATTGTAGATTTGATTCGGTGTTTTTAGGATCGTTGATCCAGCATAATTAGAATCACAATCTAAATCCAAGTGAGGTTTGTCTAGTACCAATCAAAAGCTAGATAGGTTGCTTCCTTGTTCGATAGAAAAGGAAAATGGTTTATCTTGGACCAACATAAAGACAAGATTGTAATGGTATCCTCGGACTGATAGAAGACGAGGTGTAGAGGTTTATCTTAAGCCTAAGGAAAAAGATAACAAGAGAGGACGTAGGCACATTGCCGAACCTCTGTAAATCACTGTGTCGTTTACTTTACGCACTTTACGCTTCCGCAATCGCAAAAGAGTTCATTACTCTTAACCGCACCATTCAAGTGGCGGTATCATACCCGATAAATTCTCTTCAGTGGCGACTGGTGGTTGTCGTCCGTCGGTCAGCTGTCGGCGGTTGTCCGACCGACGGTGGTCGTCCGACCGGGGTGGTCGGCCGTCACTCCACTTGTGTAAAATACCATCTTATATTATTGTATGTATGCGTCTTTAAGTATAAGAAAAGTTGTGTTTATCGAGTTTCGGTTATACTTTTTTGTTAAAAAAAAGTAAATTTCATATTTTTAGTAAAAATATATTTTACTTCCATCGTCCCGCACGAAGTGCACATTTGGTCAAAAAAAAAAGTGTCCCTTTAGAAGTGGAACATTACATTAAATAACTCAAATCAAATTAAATAATCATTTTTTTACTTTTTGATATTCACCACACACTCATCATCAATACTTTTTACCTTCTAATCTACTGCACACATTCACCATTAATACTTACAAAATTTACACATTTATTATATTCAATCATTCATTTAAAATATATTAAATTTCTTCTAAATATTGCAATTAGTAATATTTTGTAGGGTTGGTCATTACGTCTGAGTTGAATTTCTTTTAACTTCTTTTAACAGTCAAACTACACGCAATTTATCTTGTTTTCTTTATTAGTTTTGGCCTGCAGCAAAAAATGCACCGTGGATTTAGTTTCCCTACATCATATCATATCCACCTCTGTTTGGTTTCCCACACACTCACTTAAAAGGGTAAAATCGTGAAAGCGACCCTTCCTGCTGTCTTTTTACCTTCCCCTTTAATTCTTTCTCAACAAACTTTGAAAATCACTAAAAGTCAATAAAAAACTTAGTGTATTCAGTCAGACAAAAAAATTGTTAATTACCCCTCCATTTACCAATTAACTTAACATTTTTCTATTTTAGTTCGTCCATCATTTTCTTTTATGATTTACTTTATTCTATTTTTGCAATAATTTTATTCTTATTTAATTAAAACTCGTGACGGATTCATTTCAATTCGCTCCAACTTACCTCGATTGGCTAAATTTTATTAAAATTCATATTGAAAAAATATGTTAACTTAATTGATGGACAAAGGAGAATACTACTCACTACGTCATATCTGAAGTGCTACATTTTAAAAGGGATATATTTAATCAAGTGCCCTCAATTACATCAAACCATTTTTATTTTTTTCCTTAATCTCCGAGTTACACTCTCATTGAATCACCACCACACACTCACCATCATTATATTTTATATTTTAATTTTATAACACACACTCACCATCAATACTTACAATACTTACAAATCCATCGTGTCCTATCATCTCCTAAAATAAATCAGTTCTACTCCAAATATTGCAGTTGTGTCGGGACGGGGAGAGTAAAACAAACAGTATTCTCATAGTTATTATCATTATTACCCACTCCGTCTCACCCAACTTGCTACATTTCGCCCGAGAAAGTCCTTTTTTAAAAATTGTTATATTTCTTTAATTATCTTAATTCACGTCAAATCATTACATTTTTTCTTTTAATCTTCCTCATTCACTCACCATCAATATTTTAAAAAATTATACATCTATCACGTCAGATTATTTTTCTAGAAATACACTAATTTTACTCGAAATGTATAATTAAAAGTGTCCACTTGAATGTCTTTTTCGAAGTAAAAACCCAGTTTGTCCATTGGTCATAAATTTTGTGTACCAAAATATGTCAAACTACAGAGCAACTTAAATGCTATGGTAGTAACTGAATTCAAAGTTGATTCTCAATTTTTTTTCCTGTTCTCATTAACTTTCCCTCTTTTGGGACCTTGACATCCAATATTTACCATTTCTCTGCCAAGAAAAAGCAATAATTTTACTGCTCCACGTGAGAGGTGAAAAGGACCCCCCATTAGTAAAGCTGCACTGCACATTCAAACTTCTCGCAGTAAAACTTTTGTGACATGGCGGAGGGTAAAAGTGAAAATCCATATATGTGCGAGTTTATTACATTTGGTGCACCTATGTTTGTTTAATTATGACAGCAGAATTTATCAAATGAGTTAACTACATTTTTTGTACTTGTGGTTTATTGGGTATTTCACTTTCGATCCAATTTTTTAAAAAGTTTCAGGTTCAGTCTAAAAGTGAAACATCCGTTTCGGTTTCAGTCCATTTTAACTAATACGGTCAGTTTGACTAGGTTTGACCGTTAAATGTTAGGGTATATGTGTCTTTTATGTATTTTATTAAAAAAAGTTTAGAGTTAACTACATTTTTTGTCCTCCTAATTTACCAGGTATTTCATTTTCAGTCCTTTTTGGTCCTTGTAGTTAACTCAAAAAAACAAATAAAGAGTTAAATTAAAAATTTTGATTTTTAACTAACAAAAAAAATGATACTTTTGATTTTAACTTCAAAAATGAATAATTTAAATAAAACTTTTGAATGATAACGAGAGTGATGAGCACGATGATAATTTATAGATACGAAAATGGAAGACAACAATCATGTTACCATGGAGGCATTTGAAAAGGAGTATAATGATCTGCGATAAGGAACAGTAAGATTATTCAATTTCTCCATCAAAAGAAGCATTAGTTACATTAAACCATCTATCGTTCCCTTCTAAATATATAAATTCAGATCCCATTTTTTTTTCTTGTAAACTATTCCAGAGATCTTTTTTGATTTTGATGTTTTTTTTTTTGTATTGGTATTCTTGTATAAAATTTGATGGGAAGTGTTTGTGAATTGTGGTTTACATTTTGCTCCATAAGCTTATTTTTGTAGCCGAATCTCAAATAACATGTAGAAATATATGTGGTTTTATTTTTGATTGTGTGTTATGAGTTGTATGGAGTAGAAGTGGTTTGTTTTTATAATAATAATAATAATAATAATAATAATAATAATAATAATAATAATAGAGTTAACTATATTTTTTGTCCTTGTGGTTTGCCGGGTATTTCACTTTCAGTCCAATTTTTTAAAAAAA
Source organism: Orobanche coerulescens (assembly GCA_033398695.1). Classification (NCBI taxonomy): domain Eukaryota; kingdom Viridiplantae; phylum Streptophyta; class Magnoliopsida; order Lamiales; family Orobanchaceae; genus Orobanche; species Orobanche coerulescens. Next base: position 170,946,153 of record CM065809.1, read on the forward strand.
TTCGGGTTCAGTCCAAAAGTGAAACACTCGTTTCGATTTCAATCCACTTTTACTAACAGCGTCAGTTTGACTAGGTTTGACCGTTAGTTAGGAGGGTATTTTCGTTTTCTCATTATGTTATATTAGAAAACACAGGTGGGAATAAAAATTACTAAAATGCCCTATTTTATTCTTTCTTCTATTATTATTATTATTACTAGATGTTCTCCGGTGCGATGCACCGCATAAGATATTCTCTTATTAGAGAATAATTTCTCAATCTCTAAATTTATTTTTGATGATCTTCGACATGAGTATCATATTAGCGTAATATTAATAAAAGACTTATTGAGTGTATTATGGGATGTAATATAATTCAAGAAAGAGTACCACATTAGCGGAGTGTTAAATCAATTAGTGTCCACTATATGAACAAATTTTCTGGACATACCGAAAAAAAGAAGGAATAAATTTTGGGACGAAAGTAATATGTGATTAAGTCTTAATATATGTGTTTGTGCAGTGTGTGTTTTATTATTTTTAGTATTTATAATTAAAAAAATATCATAATTTATTTTTTATGTAAGCAATAAATGAGTTAATATATTTTTATTTTGCATCAATTAATTTTACTGAAAATAAATATTCATATTTTTTATAATATAATTTTTCTGTGCAATCGATCATTATTGTAAATCCATCAAATGTATTATATTCATATGGATGTCTAGTTGAAAATTGTGAAATAAGAATTAATTTGATATATTTTTTTATTAAAAATAAACTTGATTTAAAAAATTATAAACATTAAAAATTTCAAGCTAAAAAAATAAAGGAAGGATTTTTTTATTGGTAGATGAGTGTAAGTTGTGGAATAAAACTCTCGCAATACATATCTAGATTTTTTTTTGGAAATTTAAGAATACATCTCTATATATAAATTATATTTTAAAATAAAAAATCAAAAAAATTTACAAAGTGACATGTGTCACGATTCTTTTTTAATAGAAGTATAGATTATTATTACTATTTCAGTCCACATTGGAACCACTATTATCTCCATCCCAAAATGTCACTACCTTCCTCACCGCAGACCGTCGCCAGTCGCCACTTTCCCCACCTCAAGGTACTATTCCCTTTGAATATAATCAGCCTGATAGGGGAATCAAGATTATCCATATCTTGGGGGTGTCGAGTGGTTCGGTTCCGATTAACCGAACCATAAACGCACCAAAATAAGAACCACTAACCATACCACTTTAAATTTGGAGTATCGGATGAGGAGGTTGTCAACTTAGCCAAAGTTATTGGTTGCGGGGCTACTAAATTTCCATTGAAATACCTTGGGGTTCCTGTCGGATGTAACATGACTAGATGTTTTAATTGGAATGCCATTATCCAAAAGTTCTCTTCTAAGCTTGCTCTTTGGAAAGCCAGTTTATTATCTGTTGGAGGTCGCCTTTAATCAAGTCGGTGCTTGGAAATCTCCCTACATATTACATGTCGATCTACATGATGCCTGTTTCTATTCAAAAGAAGCTGGAATCTATGCGTAATAATTTTTTATCGGTGGAGATTTAGAAGAGAAAAAAATGACTTGGGTGAAATAGAAGAAATGCTTAGCGGACAAAGATTTGGGAGGTCTTGGTATAGGAAGCATATATGGGCTGAACATGGGACTTCTTTTCAAATGGATATGGAGGTTTTTATGCAACCCCCCTGATATATGGGTGCGAGTTATTAAGAACATTTATGGAGATAATGGTGGCATTATGGAGGATTCTCACTACAGCTCTAGTTGTAGTACATGGCGCGCCATATTGTCTTCCATTAAACGTCTAAAGCAGAGAGGTATAAACTTGTTATCTTTGTGTGTTCGAAAGATAGGCAATGGTGTTTCTTGTCGCTTTTGGGAGGATATTTGGTGTGGTATTCAGCCTTTTAAAATGCAATTCCCTCGCATTTACCAGCTCGAAAGTGTTAGGGAATGTTCCATTGCGGATCGTTTATCCATCCAAGATTGTGGCTCTGTCCTTAGACGGCAGCCGAGAGGAGGTGCTGAAATGTCGCAGTTCTCTGATCTTCAATCCTTGATTCAAGGCATTATTCTTTCGAATTCGAGTGATTCTTGGATTTGGTCTTTAGGCACCTCCAATGGGTTCTCGGTTGCTTCTGTGCGCACTTTGGTTGATTCTAACATCCTAGATACTGTTCCTGCTGCCACTCGTTGGAATCGCTCCATTCCTATCAAAGTTAATGTTTTTATTTGGAGGTTGATGCTTAATAAACTTCCATCTAGAGTTAACTTGGATAGAAGGGGGATAGATGTGGGTTCGACTTTATGCCCTATATGCATGGATGATGTTAAAACCGTTAACCATATTTTCTTCTCATGTATTATGGCGAAAGATTTATGGACTTTGTTCGCTAAATGGTGGGAGATTGACATTCCGGTTTGCTCTAATATTTTAGAGTGGTTTGAGTGGCTTGACGCCTTGCATGTTTCTAACAAGGTAAGGCAGTTTATTGAAGGTGTTGGGGATACTTTGTTGTGGTACATCTGGAAATTTAGAAACGAGTTGATTTTTCTAGTTCTCTTCCCAATAAGGCACTGCTTTGGGACTTCATTGTTTCTCATTCGTTCTTGTGGATTTCATCTAGAAATTCAATTTGTAATTTTAGTTGGGGTAGATGGTTGCAAAATCCTTTAGCATATTTAGCTACTTTGTAATTTTTGTATCTAACATTTGCTAGTCTTTAATAAATTCCCGCCGTTCAAAAAAAAATTCGGTTAACCGTAACCACACCAATTATATATGGTTCCGGTTCGGTTAACCTTAAAATCGTTTTTCTTTTTTTTTTATCCAAAAAATGAAGAGATAAATTTACCACTAGAAGGGGGGTTGAATAGTGATAATGCGGAATATCGAACTTTCTTGCGAATAAATGAAAATAGTGCGGAAAATAAAAGACTCAAAGATTTATAGAGGTTTGGCAACTTGCCTACGTCCTCTCTCCGACTTCATTTTCTATTGGCTCAAGAACAACCACAAACTTGACTCGTCTTCGATCGGTCCGAGTACACATTGTCTTGTATTGGTCCAAGCTCAACCACTCTCAAAAATAAACTTTGTTTATCTAGTGTTCTATAGGAACTAGATAATCCTTACTATATGAATATTGGAGTGTAATCCTAACAATGCCGGATCAAAAGATCCTAATAACACCGGATTAGTGACTCTTTAATTCGTTTCTCTTACGCTCAAGTATGAGTGATGCAACACTCACAACCAAATGAAAGAATACAAAGTATAATAAATATTACAAGATATATCACTCTTTGTATCTTTCTTTTCACAACTTAGAATGTAATAGAAGATATAAAACTGAGCTCAAGTATGCTTTGATTGCTTGTATGCTTGTATGCTTGTATGCTTGAAGTTGTGTATCCTATGGGTATTTATAGGTGTCAGCCATTCTTCAAATAATGATATTTGTATTATTAGCGTGCGCTAATAATACCTCCATAGCGTGCGCAATCGGTATCTGACTTGGTCTTTCTGAATGGTCACAAAACTGTTCCAACGGTAAATTATATGGCTAGCCTGCGCTAGTCATACCTTCTTAGCGTGCGCTATCGGTTGGTCAATAGGTCTTCAGTCTTGACTTTGAAATGTGTTGGTTTGTTTCCTCAACGTGTCTTTATCCAACGGCTAAATATGTACTTAGCGTGCACTAGTAATTATGCATAGCGTGCGCTAGTATTATTTAATTTCAGCTTTTCCAGATTTCACAGATCTCCTTTGACTCTTGCGTTCCAACGGGTAGAATATCCAACGGTAAACTTTTGACTGATTTAGCGTGCGCTAATGTGTATAGTGTAGCGTGCGCTATATGCTTTCCTCAGTAACGTACGTTACCTTGTGTAGCGTACGTAAGTGCCTTTTCATTTTGAGTCCAGTGGCTACTGGACTACTAACCATGTTTTCCGGTAGCGTGCGCAAGACATGAAGAGTAACGTGCGCTAAGGCCTCATATTAGCATACGTGGATGAACGTCCGTAGCGTGCGCAAGTCTTTTTCCTTTTTCTTTCCAGACCTTACTGTCCTCTGACTTGAGATGCGATAGCGGGCGTTACAAAGATATGATAGCGTGCGCTCAAACTAACAGTTTAGCGTGCGCTGATAATATGACCTTTGCATGCGTTATCCATCAGGTAGGTTCTGACTAGGCTGCAGCTGAGTTGAATTGTCTGAAAATGTGTCTCGATAGCGTGCACTACTCTGAATCATGTAGCGTGCGCTAAGTCCAGTTTTCTCCTTCAATATAACAGCTTGCTGAGATTGATTTAAATGTTTTGAATGAAATTATCATCAAAATACTTTTTGAGTCAACAATCTCCCCCTTTTTGATGATGTCAAAACATTTAATTTATACCTGCAAAAATGTTTTTAAAAGCTTCGAATCAAGGTAACTTGTTCGATATATTAGTACGTTTCGGTTTTTTGGAGTATACGTTTCGGTTTTTGGAGTATTCTCCCCCTTTTTGACATAAACAAAAAGAAACTCCCCCTGAATCGTTGCATTTTTAACAAATAATACCAACCAAATATCATGAACCTAAACGAAAGCACATAAACAGCAAATGCCAAACTTCAACCAACCAAATGAAGAGAAATGCAAATTCCATTAAAAAGAAGTTCAAGCATTACACAAACGTTCAAAGCATGAAACATAAAAGCCATTCGAAAGATAAGTTTCTACACCGAGTATCAAACTCCTAGACTCTAAGGGGCTTGATCGGAAGAGGAGGATGGGAATGGGAATGATGGGTGACTGTATCGGATGAAATCAGAAATTAGCCCGCGAACTTCCTGGACTTCCGAGCGAAGAGACCGAACATACTCTCGTATTTCCATTTGAGAGGTCTCGATGCTCCGCATCCGAGAGATAAGGTCACTCTCTTCTTCTTCCGTGATGGAGTCTCTCATCGGTCGCTTGCCTTTTGTTTTTGGGTGACGAACAAACTTTCCGGTTTGCAATTCCCGAAGTGTATGAGGTCCTCGATGTAGCACACATTCGGCCGGAGTTGGTGTTCGCATCCCTTTCGGCACTTGGTCGTCTTCTCAAAGATACGGAAATAGCACCCAACCTCTATTGAATGTTTCAACATAGTGCATTGCTTTGAGGGTGAGATCGCTAATCTCGTGTCCTCGAGACACCGGAACCGATGCCTCGCTTGACAAGTCGACATGGAAATGACGGAAGATTACAGTGAGTATAGAACCAAAAGACAGCCCTGACTTCCGCGTCCTCGACATGTAGTGTTTTGATCGAAAGGAGTCTCCTTTTGCCTTCATCCAATTCAACACAATTCCAATGAAATCCACCTTATCGTCTTTTAGCAGTCGGTACACCACGTTTTTGTCGACTCCCACTAACTTGTGTTGAGTGTTCACCTTCGGCATCAAGCACTTAGTGAGTGCAACCAACAACAAACGGATATGAATTCCAAAGTCATTATTTTCGAAAACGTCATCCGTAACCTCGATGACAGTTTTAGAGCATAGAAAATCGGCAACATCTTTCTCAGACACGAGTGATTCTTCGTCAATTGACTTCCCACAACAATCAAAACCATCCTTCATCAATCCAAATAATTCGTGAAGAATTTCCGATGAAATTTTCACCACGGTTCCTTTCACCAAACTACCGAGAACAAATCCACCATCACCGTCTCCCAAATGCAGATTAGCATAAAATTCCCGGACACAAGAAGGATAAATGATTTCCTTGCACTCAACGAAATGGGCTATCCCTAGAGCTTCAAAAAAATCATGGATATTTACCTTTGCGCATTCGAGACTGTCGAAATTGAAAAAGTAGCAGTCGGTAAGATGCTCTTGAGGAAGAATTTCAGAAAATACTTTCGATGCGGTGTATGAGATGAATCGGGTCACATCGTATTCTGTGTTGCGAGGGCATTTTAGGTTTTTGTAAGATTTTTCCATGGCTTTGTGGCCTTTGCTTGACATGAATCTGGAAGAAATTTGAAGATTTGAGGGAGAAATCGGAGGTGAACGGATCGAATTTATCGGCTAGGGTTCTTTGCTAAAAAGGGGTTTATGCATTTGCGTACATTAAGATAGAATGAAAAGGTTTCTGGGCCGTACATAGTTTATATAGTAAACTGAGTTTTAATTAGCGTACGCTAGCAATGAAAGGTTAGCGTACGTTAGGAGAAAATTGGAAGCTCACTGGAATGTCCAGTAGCCGACTTGGAATATGAAGAGTTTGAATTAGCGCACGCAAAATATATAAGGTTAGCGTACGCTATCGAAAGCGAAAGTTAGCGCGCGTTAAGTAAAGTGAAGCTAGCGCGCGCTAGCGAATGGAACGATTCAAGGATATTGATTTCTCGAGTAGAAAACTTATTTCAAAAATTGTCTAGATGTCCCATACCAACTTGTAAACAAATAGAATTAAATGATTCTTCGGGAAGAGGTTTTGTAAAAATATCAGCAAGTTGGTCCTTCCTCCCGACATAAATTAAACAGATGTCTTTCTTCTGCACATGATCGCGTAGAAAGTGATGTCTAATGTCTATATGCTTAGTTCTACTATGCAACACAGGATTTTTACTCAGATTAATCGCACTAGTATTATCACATAGAATAGGGGTATTTTCAAAATATATGCCGTAGTCGCGGAGTTGAATTTTAATCCATAACACCTGAGCACACGCGCTCCCTGCAACAACGTATTAGGCCTCAGCTGTAGACAATGCTACACTGGTTTGCTTTTTACTTCCCCAAGATATTAAACATGATCCAATAAAATGACACGTACCACTAGTACTTTTTTTATCAATTTTACATCCGCCGAAATCGGCGTCACTATATGCAATCAAGTTGAAATCCAAGCAAGAAGGATACCATAGACCTAGTCCGATAGTCCCTTTTAAGTAACAAAAAATGCGTTTACAAGCAATTAAATGTGATTCCTTGGGATTAGCTTGGAATCGAGCACATAAGCATGTAGCAAATATTATGTCTGGCCTAGAAGCAGTCAAATATAACAAAGATCCGGTCATACCTCGATATAGTTTTTGATCTACGAATTTGCCATTTTTATTTTTTTCAAGCTTTAATGATGAAGACATTGGCGTTGAAATCACCTTGCTACTTTCCATTTTAAATTTCTTTAGGAGATCGTTTGAGTACTTCATTTGATGGATAAAGATTCCATCTTCGCATTGCTTGATTTGAAGCCCAAGGAAGAACGTTAATTCTCCCATCATACTCATCTCGAACTCTCCTTTCATAAGATTAGAGAAATCTTGGCACAATGATTCGTTAGTAGCTCCAAATACAATGTCATAAATGTAGATTTGGCAAACAAGTATATCATCATTCAATATTTTCACAAACAAGGTATTATCGACTTTACCTCTTTTATAATCATTTGCAATTAAAAATTGACTTAAACGATCATACCATGCTTGGGGTGCTTGCTTCAACCCGTAGAGTGCCTTGTTGAGCTTGTAGACGTGATCCAGAAATTGATGATCTTCAAAACCAGGAGGTTGCTTGACATAGACTTCTTCTTGAATGTAGCCATTCAAGAATGCACTTTTCACATCCATTTGAAATAGTTTGATCTTTTTGTGGGCGGCAAATGCACATAACAAACGGATGGCTTCGAGTCGAGCCACGGGATCAAAAGTTTCTTCATAATCAAGACCTTCCTCTTGATTATACCCTTGAGCGACCAAACGAGATTTATTTCGAATTGGATAACCGTCTTCGTCACTCTTGATTTTGTGCACCCATTTAGTTCCGATAATTGTTTTATCTTTAGGAGTGGGAACTAAATTCCATACATTATTGTGCATGAATTATACAAGCTCCTCTTGCATTGCCATCACCCAACTTTCATCATCAAGAGCCTCGAATATATTCTTGGGAACTATTTCGGATACAAAAGCACAATGAGCCATATACTCGGTGGTTCTCCTTCGGGTTTGAACATCGTCTTCAATGTTTCCAATCACGAGATACTTTGGATGGTCTTTGATGTGCCTCCAATCTTTCGGTAAATCAGCGATTGTGTTCGTTTGGATCTCCGAAATTTTCTTCACTTCGGTTGAGGGATCCGGAAAAGTACCTGCATCGTCAAAATATTCTACCTTTCTCGGGGGTGAGATCATATCATTGAATTTAACATGAATGGATTCTTCAACTTTATTGGTTCTAATGTTATAAACGCGATATGCTTTGCTATTTGTACAATAACCAAGAAATATTCCAGAGTCGTATTTAGCATCAAACTTGCCCAAGTTATCCTTACCATTGTTTAAGATAAATACATTGCAACCAAAAGGATTAATCCCATATTTGTCACATAAGAGTTCGAACAGAGTGCAATCAAATTCACCTCCGTGATCGGTGAGGATAGAGATTATGGAGAGTTTTTTTTGATTTGATACCAAACGACACCATTTAGAAAACTCGGAAAATGCATCATCCTTATGTGCTAAAAATCTAACCCAAGTAAATCGAGAGAAATCATCAACAATAACCAAAGTGTAAAGCTTGCCATTTAAACTAACATGTCTAGATGGTCCAATCAAATCCATATGCACAAGTTCAAGAACGCGACTAGTGGAAACCTCGAATTTTGGTTTAAAAGATTCTCGAGTGTGTTTCCCTTTTATGCATGATTCACACAAATGCTTTCTATCAAACTTGAGTTTGGGCAATCCACGAACAAGGTCGTGTCTAGATAAAATAGAAATGATAGGTAAAGATGTATGCCCCAATTTTCGATGCCATAAATATGCATTATCATCCAAAGTAATAAGACATTTTTCGTTGAATGAACTTTTATCATTAAGATCAACAATATATATGTTTTCACATCTCAAACCGATGAATGCAATTTTATTATTTTTAAATGCCGTGCAATGCGTTTGCTCAAAGAGAATTTTAAAACCTTCATCGCAAAGTTGTGAAACGCTAAGTAGATTATGATGCAAACCTTCAACAAACAATACTTTGTTGATAGAGGGAGAAGGTTCCTTACCGACTTTGCCGATTCCCTTAATTTTTCCTTTTGGTTGTCACCGAAGGTCACATGTCCTTGTTCTTGATATTCGAGGTCTTCAAACAAATCCTCGGAGCCGCACATGTGCCTTGAACATCCGCTATCAATGTACTATTTGCTTTTCTTTGGTGCCGGTACCTACAAAAATAGAATTTCTCGGTTGTTTCGGTACCCAAGCCCGTTTGGGTCCTCCAAAGTTAACTATACTTATAGCATTTGGAACAATTGTCCCTTTAGGAACCCATATTTGTTTAACCTTGATGGTTCTCAACTTTGAACGAACATTAACATCATGAACTCGTTGTTTGAAAGGGGCTTTTGAGTTCTCGGTTTCGGTTTTCTTTATTTTGTCAAGGTTGATAAGAGATTGTTCTCGTTTAAACGGATCGAAACCAAGACCGTGTTTTAGCAAAGGGGATTTTTGAATAGATATAAGCATTTCGAATTTCTCGTTTCCGAGAGTAAATTTGTTCAAAATATATTTTAGCTCCTTTTGAGTTTTCGTCAACTCGATTTTCAAAACATTTTCCTTTTCAAGGCATAAGGTATGGTCGAGCTCAATAGTTTTGCCTTTGTTTTGAAGAGAGGAATTTTTGAGTTCTAGAGATTTTATTTTTCTCTTTAAAGATATATTTAATTTAACCATCTCGTCATATTCCGTGTTCAATGATTCAAACGCACTTAATAGCTCATCGTCATGATGAACTTCTTGTGAATCGCAAAAATTAAAAGAGTCATATTCGTCATCATTGAGTTTAGAACTTACCTCGATATTGCTTTCGGAGTCGAGTGCCATGAATGCGAGATTCGCGTCTAGAGATCTTTCAATCTCCTCCTCGTCATCACTCCAAGAAGCGATTAGGACCTCCTTCTTTTTGAATCTTTCCATTTGAGGCTTTGAAGAGGATCCTCGGCATTCTTTGGCATAGTGACCGTCTTGACCGCATTTCCGACAATTATTGTCGAACTTCTTTATAAGAGCATAGCCACTCTTCTTTTGCTCCGGCTTGCCATCCCGACCAAGAAAACTTCGCCTCTTTTGAATTAGGCTTTTATACTTTCTAAAGTTCTTGGCGTAGAGAGCAAGTTCCTCGCCGTATTCATCTTCGGGAACATCTTCCTCAACATCGCTATCAACATTGAATGCGACTTCCTTTTCACGAGGCTTTGGTTTGGTGCCTCTAGACTTGAGAACGATCTCATAATTGATGAGTGACCCGATGAGGGCACTAAATTCGAGCTTGTTGAGATCTTTGGACTCCATGATTGCGGTGACCGTGGCATCCCATTCTCGTGGCAACGAGCGAAGAATTTTCTTTGCTTTGTCGCTGCTCGATATAGGCTTTCCGAAAGATGCAAGACCATTGGTTATAGCCGAAAATCGATCCAACATATTTGTGATCGTTTCCTCATCTTTCATGTAGAAGAGTTCGTAGTCATGAAGTAACATGTTGATTTTAGTCTCCTTGATTTGGGTGGTTCCCTCATGAGTGACTTCGAGAATTTCCCAAATTTCCTTTGCGCTTTCGTAGGAAGATATCTTATTGAGTTCTTCAGGATTAAGGGCGCAATAGATAAGTTGAGTAGCACGTGAATTGATGTGCGTGTTCCTCCAATCCTCGTCGTTGAACTCGTCGAACTTTTTCAATGATCCATCTTCTTTATTAGCAAGCTTCGGACCAAGGGCAATAACTTTCCAAATTTCAATATCGTAGGCTTGAATGAAGATAGCCATTTTCTTTTTCCATGTCATGAAATTGGAACCGTCGAAGAAAGGAGGATGGTTGAGAGCATTTCCTTCGATTTGGCCAAGAAGTACCATTTGTGGATCTTTTTCCCTTAGGTGGTTAAACCTATAAAAAGAGACCCGCTCCGATACTAACTGAAGAGATAAATTTACCACTAGAATGGGGGTTGAATAGTGGTAATACGGAATATCGAACTTTATTGTGAATAAATGAAAATAGTGTGGAAAATAAACGACTCAAAGATTTATAGAGGTTCGGCAACTTGCCTACGTCCTCTCTCCGACTTCTTTTTCTATTGGCTCAAGAACAATCACAAACTTGACTCGTCTTCGATCGGTCCGAGTACACAACCGTTACAACCGCTTGTCTTCTATTGGTCCAAGCTCAACCACTCTCAAAAATAAACTTTGTTTATCTAGTGTTCCATAGGAACTAGATAATCCTTACTATACGAATATTGGAGTGTAATCCTAACAATGCCGGATCAAAAGATCCTAATAACACTGGATTAGTGACTCTTTAATTCGTTTCTCTTACGCTCAAGTATGAGTGATGCAACACTCACAACCAAATAAAAGAATACAAAGTATAATAAATATTACAAGATATATCACTCTTTGTATCTTTCTTTTCACAACTTAGAATGTAATAGAAGATATAAAACTGAGCTCAAGTATGTTTTGATTGCTTGTATGCTTGTATGCTTGAAGTTGTGTATGTGATACCCAAGTCCTATGGGTATTTATAGGTGTCAGCCATTCTTCAAATACTGATATTTGTATTATTAGCGTGCGCTAATAATACCTCCACAGCGTGCGCAATCGGTCTCTGACTTGGCCTTTCTCAACGGTCACAAAACTGTTCCAACGGTAAATTATTTGGCTAGCGTGCGCTAGTCATACCTTCTTAGCGTGCGCTATCGGTTGGTCAACAGGTCTTCAGTCTTGACTTTGAAATGTGTTGGTTTGTCTCCCCAACGTCTCTTTATCCAACGGCTAAATATGTACTTAGCGTGCGCTAGCAATTATGCATTGCGTGTGGTAATATTATTTAATTTCAGCTTTTCCAGATTTCACGGATCTCCTTTGACTCTTGCGTTCCAATGGGTAGAATATCCAACGGTAAACTTTTGACTGATTTAGCGTGCGCTAATGTGTATAGTGTAGCGTGCGCTATATGCTTTCCTCAGTAACGTACGTTACCTTGTGTAGCGTACGTAAGTGCCTTTTCATTTTGAGTCCAGTGGCTACTGGACTACTAACCATGTTTTCCGGTAGCGTGCGCAAGACATGAAGAGTAACGTGCGCTAAGGCCTCATAGTAGCGTACGTGGATGAACGTCCGTAGCGTGCGCAAGTCCTTTTCCTTTTTCTTTCCAGACCTTACTGTCCTCTGACTTGAGATGCGATAGCAGGCGTTACAAAGATATGATAGCGTGCGCTAAAACTAACAGTTTAGCGTGCGCTGATAATATGACCTTTGCGTGCGCTATCCATCAGGTAGGTTCTGACTAGGCTGCAGCTGAGTTGAATTGTCTGAAAATGTGTCTCGATAGCGTGCGCTACTCTGAAGCGTGTAGCGTGCGCTAAGTCCAGTTTTCTCCTTCAATATAACATCTTGCTGAGATTGATTTAAATGTTTTGAATGAAATTATCATCAAAATACTTTTTGAGTCAACAAAAAAAACTGAAATAATCAATTCTAAAATGCTAAAATTAATCTTTTAAAACAAAAATAGTAGACAACAACACAATTAATCCATAATTCCAACAACTATAAGTCGAAATTAATCCATAAATCCAACAATTAAAATGCAAAAGAATCACAAACGGAGAATTGACGTGGGGGTAATTAATTTACATATTATTAATTCAGTTGAATTTATTTTTAGGATAAAAATATATAATTATAACTTATTAATTTATCATAATTTCGGTTTGTGGTTCTGGAGCCATTCGATTCCGGTTAACCACTAACCATATTTCTTTTTGAAGTAGAAACCACAAACCGCACCCTAACCACAAATAGTGGTTCTCGATTAACCGGAACCACATCGGTTTAGTTCGGTTCCGATTAAAACCACTAACCACGAACCTTTTAGACAGCTATATCCATATCCTTTCTTCTTATATCCCTTTGTTGATTCCTTTCTGTTACCCCTGCCCGAACCAAACGCTCCCTGATAATATTTACTCATGCTCTTAGGGGGGAGGGAGTGGGTGCGTGAAGAAGCGGTGCGGGGTGGCTCACTCGCGGGAACACCGCCGCCTGTCCTTCCTTCACTCACGGGGAGATCATGTTGAGTGAGGAGGTCACGCACGGGGAGGAAGTGAGTGAAGGCTACAAAAAGTAAATGTACTGTTTTTTTAAGCATAAGGTACAAGTGTTTATTAGTTTTTTTTTAATTGTATATAAAGAAGTGAATGAAGGGTGAGTGAAGTGGCGCCTGTAAAAATATGAATGAGTGAAGGAAAAAGTGGAGAATAATGTGGCGTAAGGTGATTGGTTGGGAGTGAGTGAAGGGAGAATGAGTGAGTGAAGCACTCCCTCCCCCCTTAGCCTCTTACCTCTTTCATATACCCATAATTTACAATAATTATGTTTATTATCATTTGTTTTGTTGTTATTAATTAATGTTCTTTATTAATTGTCAAACTTTAGCTGTGTATTTTTTTAAGCGTTTAATAAAGGAAATTAGTCCAAATTTTTAAATATTGTAAACGGGTCAAATTCGTCTGGACAAACTAACCTCATTGACATTGTCACGGTAAAATGTATAAAACACTCTAGTATTTAGCTAAAAATATTAATAGAAAATAAATAGAAAATATTAATAATATTAAATAATAGTAACTTAATTACATGATTAGAAAGAAATAATTACATTAAGAACTGCCATAATGGAATAAAAAATGTACGAAATTAAAAAAAGAAGATACTTTCCAACAAGAAACACTACAAAAAACTAATTACAGATGAATTATTAAGAAACTTAAACTTTTTAATTTACACAAATAAATAACTTAAAACTGGAATTTTCTATTCTACACAAATAAATAACTTAAAAAAACTGCAACCCAAAAATAGTTAGTATTTTTAGCTCTAAAACTATATAAAAAAGCACAAATATAATAAAATTTATTCATGCAAGGAAATAAAATTACAAAAAAAAAAAAAAAACAGAATTAACCATTCGGTTAGTTCCCACTAATTTTTAGAGTTCCACATAATAGAGATTATGAATGGTGATCTTATTTACAAAATAGAATAAAATAATACAACCATTAATTCACAAAAACAGCACTAACCCAATAACTAAACCCATAATGCTCCACAACATATGAAGAAAAATAGAAATAAAATGATCGGATTCAAACAATACAGATGCTCTTCGAAGAAAAAGATGTATGAATACATCTAATTATAAACCTCAAAAAATCATTCATGTAAGAGAAACTTAATTACTAATTGACCATTATTTTGAAACTTGGAATAGAAAAAGAATTGGGATCCTTCTGGATATGTGCCACCGCCAAGTATATTGAAAAACATGGAAGGAAAAAATGAGTATTTTTTCACGGAGAATATGGCTTCTTTATACTTTTGTTATGAATACAGTAAAGAAGTTTATGCTACTAAAGAAGGTGGTCAAATTTAGTGTTGTCCTATGTTTATCAAAATATACTAGATGGTTCTTAAAAGTGTAGATTTCTAAAATATTCTCGCTGTGGGTATAAGCTTATGAAGATTTAAGACTCTATAGCAAGTGTAGAGATAACGGTGTGAGAAAAGGAGCTCTTCAACTTTTTGTAAAAATCATTTTCCTTATTTATTTCGTATAATAATAAGTACATCGTACAATTTTCTGTTGATCTTAATATTTTCTTTGTTTAATTATTTAAACGCTCTCAAATATGAAGATCTCCACTGTATTTGCATAATTTAAACTTTGCAGCGCACTGTGTATTACTAGTATATATATAACATTATACCATATAAATGTATTGTAAATTAGAAAATTATTTTTAAAATCTGAAACTGTTTTTAGTTCTGGAATCTCATTTAAAATTTCAAAATAATTTATTGTGAAAAAATAATTTTCATAAAATTTTAAATTTTAATTTTTTATAATATTATTTTCAATTATTTGAAACAGAATTCAAAATTTTCTGAATTTAGAGAAATCTAACTTTTTATATTCTTTTAATAAAATTAGTTTAAAATATTATAAGAAATTTGAGTTTTTAGAAATACGTTAACATTTCTTAGATATTTTCACCTATCTTATTTTTTTTTCAGATTTCTTAAATATTTTTGAACTATATAAAATAATTATACCATTTTTAAAAAAAATATTTAGTTTAGGGGTTAATTTGAAATATTTTTTGTGATTATTATGGTAATTTTTGAAAGTATTTAGACGTAAAAATTAAAGTCCAATCCCGTATAAGGCGAGTAAGATACACTGCGTGATTTTGGATGAAAATAAATTTCGTACAATATTTCTTGTAATGAGAATTGATACAGCTACATCCCGGACCACACCCTCATATACATCCCCGCTTTATGGAGATTTTACCGCATGCTTTATAGATAAAATAGTTATAATAATATTATAATAAAATTAATAGTGAAGTATGCAGTATAATCCCTGTAAAGCACGAGTGTGTTTGAGGGTGTGGTCCAGTATTGAGCTTTGGGTTTGGGCCTCTTTATATGAGCCAAAAAGTCATTAGGGCATCATTTTATTGGCCCAATTTAGAAGCCAACCCAAATCTTATTTTTACGTTTAAATTGTGTTTGGCCGCTTTTAGGTATTTTGGATCCGGACCAAGGTATATCTTAATCCATTTGGGTAGGGGTGAGCTCGGTTCGGTTTGGTACGGTTTCTAGCTAAAACCGATACCGAACCGTATTTTATCGGTATCTAGCATTTGAGTACCGAAATGATTCGGTTTTAAATCGGCTCGGTGTGATCGGTTTCGGTGTCGGTTCGGTAGCGGTTCGGTAGCGGTTCGGTGTCAATGGCTGATTAAATGGGCCACTTAAGTTGGGCTTGCACCAAGCCCAAATTGAACTACTTGGGTTAAATCAGACAATTGTAAGTTCAAATAGAAGGATTTATACATAATTAATCCACTTCAAAGCTTGAATAAAAATAAAATCTACTTCAATAACATGATAATAACTAAGGATTCAAAAAGTCCAATATCAAATTAAACAAAAGTCTTGAATTTCCTCCTCAGCACAGGTCCATCAATTCATAACAACTGCGCATAAAAAAACAAAGTCTGCAGAATAGTCATCTGTTTTATCGGTTCGGTTCGGTTTTTAAAGTCGGGATCCATATCTAAAACCGAAACCGAACCGCATAATTCGGTTTTCAAAATTTTAAGAACCGTACCATACCAATATCTTATTGGTTCGATTTTTCGGTTTCGATTTTTTCAATATTTTCGGTATTATCGGTTTTTGTCGGTTTTTCTGCTCACCCCTACATTTGGGGCCTGTGACTAGGATTTAGATCCATTAGATAAGAGAGCCAGAGGTGAACTTTCAGATGAAAAAACAATTCCGGATGAATTTCAATTTATTCACCTTTTCCTTCGATTTGATATTGATGGAGATAGTTAATAATATATTTTTGATCATAATTAAATTTTAGTATTTACGTTTAGAATTTGAATTGATTTTACTATTTTTTGGATTTATTTATGTTTTTTTTTGTTCTCTAAGTTATTCTAATCTATATATATATATATATATATTTTTGTTTGAGGAGAAAGTAAAATACAGCAAATCAATTGTATTCATAACAATGATAGAGGGGCCTTTATATAGGCATTACAATGAGAGACCTTCCATACATAGAATTCCTAGATAAGGTAAGACATCTAATAGGATCCTACTACCTCTAGAAGGATCTGGAACCTTCCATCTATGTATCTACAATCAGTATTAGGTAAGACACATCACGGGAATAATAATTCCCGGAACACTCCCCCTGTGTCGAGCACTAATACAACAATGGTGCAGAAGATGTTGCCTTCGTAAAAACCTATTCCAAGCCAAAACAAAACCCCATGGGAAAAACAAAGGCTTGATGAGGAAAAGATTGCAACGCACCAACATAACATGTCATGTATACTCCCCCTGATGTATACATAACGACTCCCCCTGATGAGTACCTCAAATCATAGGAGTCGGATGCCAAGTTGCCCTCACAACTATACCAAGGAAAAACCCAGTGGGAAAAATACCTCTTGGTTTAAGTTGAACAGAAGTACAACGCATCATTTGTATGGATGTTCTCATAGGTCGCCTCGTTAAAAACCTTACCAAGTGAAAACCCAATGGGAAAAACAAACCTTGGTCTAAGGACAAAAAGAGCGCGACACATCCAAAGTGCAGAGTCGCTAAAGACTTATCAAGTTTTCCAAAGTCTTGACCTCCATGCACTAAATCAGTCATAACTTCTTCGATTCAATAGGTATCAACGAAACTGTAAGAACTTATAAAAACTAGACACCCATAGCTTTTCATTCACATACAGTACGTAACCTAGATCGACCTGAGCAGATCACAAAGCTCTATCGAAGTTGACTCAGCAAATTACCGGACATATCCCGTCCTACTTTGCAACAATAGTCATATGTCACTCAACATGATGGATGTGATCAAATGGTTAGTTTCCTTGGAAAGTAGACACAAACCTTTCCAATGGCACCAATTTCACCATTTTCCATCAAGTGAGCTGCCCTGTAGGTCATATGGGAGATAGACCAACACATTCTGGGCAGATTCGGGTATCAATTTTCAAGTGTCCTTTTTATCGAGATAGAGCGAGCTTCAAGCTTCTTGTCAATCACAGACATTGCGTGAGCGCATCCTAGGCCATCATCACAGTGGCTTTACCGGATTATTACGAATGAGTAAATCGAGTCAAACATGAGTACATAATACCGTACTTTTCTCTTAAGACTGCATCATCACTTAAGTGAGCCAAGTCTTATGATGACTTCGACTAGTCATTGGGAATCATATAGGCATTACTTTATCGTCTCTTAGGGAAACCGTCCCTTAGATTGCCTTAAACCGATTGATGAATACGCATCATCAAGTGTCCCAAGATCCTTTCATTCTTAACTTTGGATTTAGCGGAATCTCTTAGTCTCATAAGAGTACATCACTATAAACCCTTAGTTTTACACGCAAAAGCTTCATATCTCTTCCAAATCAAGTATATACTTAGTATGCGTTCCCGACAATCACTTGTCGACGCGCTCCGTGGTCAGGAGCCACTTGATTTGAGTCTGATCCACCACGAGATCCTTTAATCACTTAACTTAGTTCCCCACTAAGATAAGATTTAACCACAAGCTGCACGTCAGTTTTTGGGAAACTATCTAACTGAAAAGATAGTGGATGCTATAACATCCATTACGATAGCACAACTAAGTTTCGTGTCATCGTAGTCGATTCCAGTGCGTTCATGAGAAACCTTGCGCCATGAGGTGAGTTTAACTCCTTCTCTCACTCGCTTTAACAAAGTTTACGGATAGATCTTATCTTTGGAGTGTCGGTACCACTTCAACAAAGGGCTATCACTTTGTTTATACTAGAGTCGCATATGTTTCTATTTTAGGCCAAGGCTACAACATTGTAGATTTTCAACGAAGTATGGTTCGATTAAACTCACATTCCACGTCCTCATGTACCGGCTTTATTCATAGAGTACTCTTTATGGATTGACATTCATTGAGGCGTCCCCTAATAATGACTATAATCCAGAATCACATGAGACGAATGAGTTCATTTGATCATATGATCAAGTTTCATGTACCAAGCTCGCATACATTCTTAGCGAGAGTATTTATCGAACCAAGTGGCATCCCAATACTCTATGAGATCCACGACCTAGTAACACCATCTACCACAATTTGTGGTGTTACCATATCACCATTTATAGGTGACGAACGTCCATGACCGGACACAATCCTTGCAGACATGTTTGCAGCATGTATTTAATCTCGTCACTTTAGGGAACTTGGTGAGACACAGTAGGGACAAACTACGACAATTTCCAAGTCGTTCTACTCGAACATGATCGTTCGCATCTCCCCCTAACGACGGGAAGACTGGCTCATCAAAGTGACTTACGAGATCGTCTGCCAAGGTATATTTTAAGCGGACTATGAGTGAAAGCGCATGTCATATTCATCATTTATAACCCGTCATAATGCGTTGTGGTGACGCACTTTTGGCACATGAACATGTGGACGATAAAGGTTTTCAGTTGTTAACACAATCCAGTTAACAAAATGCATATGGTTACACTTGTAACTAAGCATTTGAATGATGATAGGTATAGGTGAATATGAAATGTTGACCTATGCTACATAGCCGTAGCTACTGGTCTTGAGAATTCAACAAAACCGCCACCATGCACCACCGGGATCGAACATAAAGAAACGATTGAACCGATGATAGGCCGTTGGTTTTATCGAACCTCTAATGCTTTCTTGAAGAGTTCACTCCCTTCACCAGCCCCAAACACCTCAAAATTTCGTGAGCATGTATAAACGGGTGTTTAGGATTCCAAAACCATCAACCTTGTGGTCAGAAATCGGTCAAAATGACATCGAACTAGTTGATAGGACGGCTGGTGGTATGTGAAAACTTCATTTAAGTGGTTCACCTCCTTCCAAGTCTCCAAATGGCACCAAAATTTGTGAGAAGGTAGCCTTGGCTGTTAGGAAGTATTTGTTAAAATTTCACTTTAAGACTTGGTCTAAAAAGTGGGTGAACCGACCTTTACAATGACTGGTCCGCAAAGGAACCACATAACATATAAATGTTATTACTTGAGTACGACCATTTGTGAACACCATCATAGCATCATAATCCACCCAGGCTAATACTTATGATCATGTATGTATAAGAACTCGGTGAAAAGGGAGGACTCAGCACCATGCTTATGTGAGTCGCTACATTATTCTCTTTAGCATAGGAGGGTGTCGTCTCCTAATCGTGCCAAAGAATAGGCTTAAATCAATGAACATGGCTAAGAAGGATCATTGGGGGGGTCTTTGGCGTCACACATGTTTATTAAAACAAGACGTGAATGACATAAATATCATCATCGGTCATGAGCCTTTCTCACGACTCCACCAACGTACTTTGGTGTCTTTGATCCAACTGGTTTCTTTGTTCAAATAAAATGATGTCCATGACAATACCGTGGTATATGGATCATAAAATTGTCCAAATTCCGGACTATTAAAGCCTAAATGTGTCAATGTCCCAATACATCTTCTGGTTACACAAACCGATGCAAGCCGGACCATATTGACTCATGAATATTTTTTCTTTCACATATCCAATACAAGTGATGCATAAGATTTTATTCTCACAAATCACAATGAGATGCTATGAGTGATACACTTTGGCATATATATCATCGAGTCATAACATGGTTCAATTGTTACGGAACATATGTGACTAGAAAATGCCATTCGGCATTCAACAACTTGAGCATCATACCGCTCATTGATTGTGATGACCTACTCATCATAGTCACAATGGATTTATAAACCGAAATCCAAAAATATCATGTTCCTTGAAAATAGCTTAATACGCACTCAATTTCGCTTGCAAAATTTTATAATCATGAGCATAGCGAATACTCTAACAACATAGAGATTTTATGTTTGATATGATCAAAATGATCTATCATATTGAGTGCATAACATGGCAAGGTTATATGCCTGAAGGGCAAAATTACGACACAAGCATGGTGTAACACTACCATGCACACGCTCGACCTTCTTATAAGGGTGCGTATTTTGGGCTTCCCCAAGGAAACTGTTTTTCAACATTTGAAAGATGATAGTTTAGCGTATAACGCATACCAAAAACTGCATCATCTATGGCAAATTCGGCCAAAAAGAGATTGAAAAATATGTGTCATGAGACCACTTGCAAATTTAAGATGGGAACCAAGTTGGTTGGGACAAAAGTTAGCACAATCGCTGGAAAAAAAAATCCGCGCAGCTTGACCTTTGTTCACTAAAACAGCGATAACTCCCTTGTTAGGAAGGCTATGGACGAACGGTCAGATGTTCTAGAAACTAGACTTCCGTATCTTTCTATCCATATATTGTGCACCACACGGATCATTAAACTCAGATCACAATGCATGTTTTAATTGGTTGTTTAGTTTTTCCCAAGTTTAGTGAGAAAACAAGGTTGAGACCATATCCAATGGCATAAGTGTTGATGCAAAAACATGGCAATAACAGCCATATGTGCGTTTAAACGCAGCAGGGTGTTCGATTTCTTATCTCGACTAATGATCCTTTCGGTAACTCCAACTTGGTAGACTTGCAGAGAAAGTAGGAATGTCGGTACAGCTAAGGCTGTTTAAAAACCACTGATTCCGTTTGAACTTTCAAACATTAAACAAATACCAAGGAGGATGCGCCTAGTCATGATCAAAAGTGTAGACAAAATCCACCAAAGTTCATCAAATCAACCAAGTATTTTAATTCTTAATTTGCAAGTATACGTCATAATAGCCATGTTATATGGATGCAACGCGGTGCATCAATATTAAGCATTTTGAACCATGAGACATAATGAATATACCATAACCAACTCGTCTTGACCATCCAATAAGATCGACTAAACATAGTCAAATGTATAAGGCACATGCCTTTACAAATACTCGGAAAAGTATTCGGACCTATAGTCATACGAACTATAATCGAGGTCAACGAATTCATGTATTTACCGCAATATGCCATTGCCTTACATGTTAAAATTCATGAGAATTACTCGTACATTCTTCCATATATCATATTGCAAGTAGACGATACATGTCTACACCCACATACAATATTTTATTTTTAATAAGCTGAAAGAGGGAGTTTTCCAAGTATGGGATTGGGTCAAGACCAATGTGGTGGTCGCTCAATTCAACGTGACAATTCCGTCACAAATCGATTTTAACCACGACATATCCGTCGCAATCGATGTTTGTCCATTTGTATGTCACAAATCCGTGACTAATCATGAACGAGTCATAACTTTACCGTTACCGACAATGTTCGTTTTATTTAATTGTTGGTTTAAAATCAACAAAACGGCGACATCAAATCGCACCCAAAACGTGGTGTATGCAACAACCACAACTATTGACTTTCAACAATTATCCGTGACTCCCCCAGGACCGTCACACAGTTTACTTCGACATCCGAGAGTGATACCACCTCTCATTGTCTCATCCACCGCAAAGTAGCGTGGGAGATAAAGAACCCAAATACCCAATTCCCCCAAAAAAAATTTCCCAAAAGAGAGGAATTGAAAAACGAGAACTTTAATAAAGTCTTACGGGTACTTGGTTTCATATATGCTTTGATCCTTGAACGGGAGATTCTCTCTATATGAGCAACATATTTCCGTGGGTACTCCGTTCTATATTTACTTTGATCCTTGAACGGGATAAATATGGCTTTTTCTCCATAGCGTGCACATCATCATGAGCGACGTATTTTCTTATATACACGTAAAACATAAACTTGTAAGATTCATAAGTGTACAAATTAATGAACAAATGAATTATTGAGTAGGAAAAAAAATGGAGAGTTGTGAAACGCCCGGATAGGGCTACTGGGCTGAATAATTCGGCCGAAAAAGGACTCGAGCGCGGCGATGCAGCAGCTCGGTATTGGATGAGGTCGGATCTCCAAATTTCTTCGTAAAAATCTGCTTCTGTTCGGCAGTAGATTCAGTAATCAATATTACACAGAATCCGATCTCCACCGTTGAATATACAGATATTTGTGTTGGGAAGTTGCTGCCAAAATTTCACACCGATCCGACGGTTAACGAAACGGAAAACGTGATTTTCGTACGACTGCGCTGTGCAGAAAATTCACGCGCGGAAATTCTCGTCTCTCGGATTTTTTTTTTTCGATTTTGATAGGTTTTGTCTCGATTGCACTAGGTTTTCAAGCATTAAATATCACGTGCATAAAACCGTTTCGACGATCCGGCGATGCTTCGATCAGATCGGGTCGCAGCCTTAGGCAACAGTTGGCTTGGATGAAAACGGATGTCGAGCGGTCGGGTCGGCAACCTGGTCGGGTCACAACCGGACCGATCGAGCTGGTCGGCGCGACGGCGGTCCGACGGCGGAGGTGGCGGTCTTGGCGCTGCAATCGGCGTGGTTGGCGGCTTTGGGCAGATTCTGGCGCGGCGGCCAAGTGAGGCGGCGGTCCGACGGCTCTGGCAGAGCTGGGCGGCGCGGCCCGGGCGGCGTGAGGCGGCGGCCCGGCGGGCGGCTGGCGGCGGCGATGGCCGGGGGCCCGGTGGTGGCTGCGCAGACGGCGGAGGCGGTGGTCCGGCGGCGAGGCGGTGGTCCGGCGGTGCTCGGGGCGTCTGCGATCGGCTTGGCCGATTTTTTTTTTTTTCGCTCTAGCTACGTGCGATAACGTGTTTGAGGAGAAAGTAAAGGCAAAGAAATCAATCAGATTCATAACAATGATAGAGAGGCCTTTATATAGGCATTACAATGAGAGTCCTTCCATACATAGGATTCCTAGATAAGGTAAGACATCTAATAGGATCCTACTACCTCTAGAAGGATCTGAAACCTTCCATCTATGTATCTACAATCAGTATTAGGTATGACACATCACGGGAATAATAATTCCCGGAACAATATTTTATATATATGTTCTTATTGTTGTTTTAGAGAATCAGAATTATTATATGAAAATATTGAGTTTTTTCGATTTTGTCGCTTAATCTACTAGTTTGTTGAATCAACTAGTTTAGTTAAGGTTCTTATGCTTCTTCTTCATCAATTGGTATAAGAACCAGTATACGTTTTAGGTTTATCTCTGCAACGCCAATACCATGTCCCACATCGTGGAAACAAAAATTCTAAAATGTGTCAAGACATTGATTTTTTGGTGGAATAGATGATAATGGTGAGCATGAAAGAGGTGACCATGGGCCGGGCTGGCCCGGGCTTGGGTCGGACTGAGGCGGGTTGGGCTGGGATTTGGGAGCCCAGGATCGGCCCATGTCTTTGCCGGGCTGGGTTTGGACTGGGCGGTCAAAGCTGGACTGGGCGGTCGAAGCCAACTGTCTGTCTTCCGATGGGCCGGTCTGGGCCGGACCGGAGATTTTAAAAAAAATAATTTATATGTTGATATTAAATTAAAAATCAGTTTGTAAAAATTTATTTTGGATTTTTAAGATAAATTAATTAATATTAATTAAAAAATCAATTTAAAACATATGTTTTGACTTTAAAAATTTGTAAAACTTAGTAAAAAAATTGTTTCAATCTGTTTAAGAAAATCCATTTTGAATTTTAAGATACGTAAACATTAAATTAAATGAGGAGAAAAGAGAAAAAATTGGACTTAGACTTAATTTGAAAAAATTAGATTATTTTTTAAAATTTAATCAAAGTTATAAAATTAAGCTGCCTACGTATCCTAAGATATCAAAGTTCACGTAGTTCTTTTACTTATCTCTTTACTTACGTGGAACTTAAAAGTTGGATGATGTGTTCAATCGACGTGTTGGCCACCCCGTGAAGCTCCCGATTCGGATGAAGAATCCATCATCATCCTCGTTGTGTTCGTCTTCTTCTTTCGTCCGTCCTTGTTGACGTTTTTCTGCTTGTTCCCAATCTTTTTTACAGACCAGAATCTTCACAATGTCGGGCGATAAAGATGTCCGTTTATGCAAATTGCCGTCATTGTAAATTGTCGCCGGTTCCTTCATAATGAACGTTCCTTGATCCGTCCGCCATAGTAATTTTTTTAATAAAGATAGATTTAGATTAATAGAATAATATAAAGTTGTGAAAACTTGAGAATTATGAAAAATTTGAGAGTTGTGAAAACTTGAGAATTAAGAAGAAGAGAGAATAGAGTTGTTGGTGGTGTGGAAAATGGTTAGAAGGAGTTGGGGTATTTATAAGATGATTTTAAAAAAAATTAAAATTATGGCCGTTAGGCCTGGCCCGGTCCGACCCGGCCCTGCCGGCCCATGGGCTAGCCGTTGGCAACGGCTAGTGCACACCAACCAATCAGTTGGTGCCACATGGCATGGCCTCCAAACCTTTCAAATTTGAATGTTTATTTTATGTTGGCTTGGGGTGGGTTTAAGGTGGGCTTGGGTGGGCTACGGGTGGGCCACAGGTGGGCCGGGCTGGGGCCGGTCTGGGGACCGAGCCGGTCTGAGCTCGGTCATGGGCCGGGCTGGGCTGGGGCTGGGTTGGAGAGTCCGGGACCGGGACCGCCCAGACAGCCAGGGGGCTGGGCTCGGTCCCGGGCCGGGCTGCCCGGTCGGCCCATGGGCCTAGAAAATCTAGGCTGGGTCGGGCTGGGCTGGGCCGGCCCGGCTCACTTGCCACCTCTATTGTATGATGGACCAACCATTTTTTTATCAATTGTTATATGAAAATTATTGTTATAATAACTTTTGATGAGCATGTCGATACTTCAATAGATATTGGTGGTGTTGTGTATGATGGGCACCATTTTTGACGAGAAGGATGAGGAGAGTTTCTTGATCAAGTATAATCCATGTGAGAACAAATGGGTTTATTACATCGATGGAGATGTTTGAGTGTTGAGGACGTTCATTGCAACTTTTTTGATTCAATCAGTTCGATAGTTGAATACGACTTTTTGTGATTTTTAATATCGAAAACGGATATCATAGTGATCTGATGATGAAACTTACAGATGTTAATACTTTTTGATTACATAAATTTAAAGATGTTCCCGTTTGTCTTCGTACCTTTACAATGAAGTCCACCATGATTCGAGAGCGAATCCTCTCCAATAAAAGAAGAATGATGGAGATATGTATGAAGATATTGATAATCAACTTTAAATTATGGATTTTAGTATGTTTAGAATTTGATTTGAATATATTTAGGGTTTATTTACGTTTCTTATTTGCTTCATCACAATTGGGAGGTAAGAATCTCTCATACCCTTCGGGATGATTACTTGGCTGAATTAGGAGCTGGTCGTACTGCTCGTTGGACTGATTTTGTGACCCCTCATACTGCTGGCCTCGCGCCCCATGTGATCCCAGATGCTGTTGGAGTACATAATCTCCAAATCTAGCCGGACATGATGAATAAAATACACTAGACATATTCAATTTCACTAAGTTCACCAAATAAATACAAGATATACACGGATTGGATGAAGAAATAAAATTCAGAAGCCGAGTGAATCTCTCGATCTGTCTCGACTCCTTGAAGAATTCCTTATTTTGTCTTGAATTTTCGCTTCTTGGTTGTCTTCCCCTCTCTAGAGCTAATGTATGATGAATAATGGCTTTATGGGACCTTAAACATGTATTTTATAGCTTTCCAAAGAGATCCCAAGTCCGAAATTCGTATTTTGACCAAGTCTTTAGTGTCCAGCGACGCGGGTCATGGCAAATGACACGGTGGTATCGTACTACTCTAAATATGGTTGTATGATCTGCCGACGGACATGGCTTGGGCCATAACCGTTTCAAATGACACGTCCTGGGTTGTGTCATCCACTGACTCGTTTGTTTTTGTGCCTTTTCACGTCCTTTCCCATCAACTTGCATCGATTAATAAGTCTTCGGGTTAAAACACCTGTCTTGTTTGTATAAAGCCTCAAAAACACCTATAAAATTATATAAATGACAAGCAATTTAATGCCGTTGAGATAGATAAATAATTTACACAAAACACTACAATTATAACACATTCATATGCAAATAAACACAGTAAAATCACTCAAAATATGCGTGAAATTGCAAGTTAACAAGCATTCAAACTTACACATTGATAGTCTCGATCGATGCACTTAAATTTTATCGCTCAAGACAACACAAATGTCTAACACCCTCAAAGATAATTGTGTAATTTCTCATTAACATCAACAATGACTAGCCAAGTTTTTTAAATTCATCAAATTTCAAGGATTCTTCCTTGACATAATGGTTAATACTTGGAAAAGATGAACCTCCCGGGTCAAGGGTATCCACTAACTCTCAAAAGTATAAAAGGGATGTGTATATGTTTAATCTCATTCGATGAAGTAAGAATTATCATAAACTTGTCAATCATCTACCATCTCTATCAGTAGGTGTATATGCAACTTCGTGAATAAAGAAGAACTTTTATTTGATCGTAATATAGTCTCTTTGATCGGGATATGATAAATATTGTTAAAAATATGTATATTTACGAGTATCCATGAGTACTCGGCCGGAAAAAACATTATCCTCATTTTCATTTATACTCAGCTTTATCCCCGTCACCGTCCATCCCACTTGAATTGGATATTCTCATCACGAATGCATATAAATATCTACTTCGAATAAATATTTTGCCATCCTTAGAACTGTATGTAGTACTTTTGATACACTAATCACACGCAGACCCGACAATTCACCACACGGTATGCAAACACGACATGAAAACGATACAAAAATTTAGTGTTTGAGTTTGCATTTTGAGTACACGACACGGAAATACACGAACACGAAAGTACACGACCGAGATTTAGTGTCGGTTTTGTGTTTACCCTTTGGGTACACGACACGACACGAAATAAATGAATAAATAAATAAATATATAATATTTTATATTTAATTTAATAAAAATATATATTTTATTAATTCTGTTTATACTAAACTTTTAAATTTGAAAATATAATGTGAATTTTCATAAATTTCGTGTAAACATTCGTGTGTTCGTTGCCATTCGTTTCATTTCGTCTACTAAAACCTATAAAAATAATATTATAATATTAAATTATTATTTTCTATAATATTTTAATATTTATTTTATATTATGTGCATGACACGAAAACACGACACGAAACGACACGAATTTGCACGGTACACGACACGACATGACACGAATTTATTTAGTGTCGTGTATGAGTTTGGACTTTTGGTACACGAAACACGAAAGTACACGACACGAAAATACACGATATGAACGAATTGTCAGGTCTAATCACACGAACAAAAGAGATTTTTAGACTTAACCCGCACATTATGTCTCTGTTTTTAGTTAACCCCCATATTGTTAAAATTTTGGACATTCCACCCCAATGTTTGTTGCCGCCACATTTACCATCCAAACTGATTTTCTCTCTCCTCAAAATACCCTTTTGCAATCTCTTTGTTAAAACCTCAAAAAATTAATAAATGAAAAACATGAAAACATGATATTAAAAATTGATAAATGAAATTGCTATTTTGCATTAAAGATCCCCAAATCTGACCCGCCCATCTTTTTTTAAGTTAGGTATATATAATTGTAAATTTTTAAATCTTTTTTTATGTATTTTATTAGATTATATTACATCTATATGTTTATCATTGATGTAATTTTATTTTTTATGTAACTTTGTGGTTATTTTATATTATCTCATACAAATATATAATATTATTTTATAATTTATTTAGATAATGGTAGTGATAAATGATAAATATTTATATATTTATTTTTAATTATGATAGTGTAGTATTGTTGGGAAAATGGCCTCAAAGATCCCCAACTAGGGCTGGCAAATCGTGCGGGTCGGGTCGTTATCGGGTTGACCTGATAACAACCCGATCTGTTAAGGTCAAACCCGAACACGACCTGATAAGGATTCCCTAAATCCGAACACGAACCCGACCTGATAAGGTCAAACCCGAACACGACCCGAACACGACACGAACACGATAAAAACACGATTGAATTCGTGTTGACCCGACACGATAGCAACACGATAACGACACGACACGTTAAAACCTGTTTCAACACGATAACAACCTGATAACCTATAAATACTAACAAAAAATGATAAGAAACAATAAGAATTATAAACCTCAACTAAAAGTCTAAAAGAAATAAATTAGTAAAAAATTATTTATTAAATATTTATTAAATATTTATTTTTTTAATAAATATTTATTAAAAAAATAAATTATAACGGGTTACTCCGAACCCAACCCGAACCCGACCCGAAATTATCGTGTCCTTATTGGGTCAACCTGATAAGAACACGAACCCAATAAGGCTTGACACTAACCCATTAATTTCGTGTCGGTCCGTGTCGTGTTTTCGTGTCGTGCCGAAAATTGCCAGCCCTATCCCCAACAATCCTCCCAAAGAAAGAAAATAGAGAAAAATAAATAACACAAGAATATATGTGGAAACTCCAAAACCGGAGAAAAACCACGGGCCCCCAGAGAAAGAAATTCCACTATGTGACAAATTATTATAATCACACAGCTATAATCTCTCAAGCCAACCCACTCACACTCTCAAAGATTTAACTCACATCTTTCTACTCTCTAAAACCAGAGACCAAGAAAGAAAGAATAAAATACTTAATGTGTATTTTATGGGGTGCATTAAAATCAAAGCCTTGGACTCCCTTTTATAGGCTTGAAGTCCCCTTCACCTTCCATTCTTCAACCGATGTGGGACAAACACTTCAAGTCTTTTCTTTCATTCTAGCCAAAATTCCCAACAAACTCCACCTTGGCTAAATAAAAGAAAATCTTCTCTGCGACACCGGCAACCATTGTCTGAACCAACAATCATAATTCTCAAATACAGAGAACTATCATACTCCACCATAAAAGAGTATCACCACTTAGAAAGATCCCTTCTAAGAATTTCACCTCGGCACATGTCGAAAAACTTGCTGAAAATTTATGGTGCTACTCCCATCTCTTGGCTCCCATGGAAGTCCTCCAGCCATCGACATAACATCCACCACACACCCCGCATCTATGCCAAGCCAATGCCCTGTGTGCAATTTGTGGACCAGCCAACACCATCACATCCTTTTTTCATGACAACTCCAACATGCCATAAGAATGCACATTCCCTCCCAAAAGGAAACCTTCTTCAATCATGATGATAGCAACGGAGCTATTTGCCTGACCAGCTCCACCTTGATCTTCATAGACCAAGCAGTATGCCTATATTCTCCACACTTCAGCACTACTCGAACCGCCATACTTTTCATTCACTTGTGTAACCCGGATTGTATCAACATATCCTTGACTTGAATTTGCCACAAGCCAAAATTGATCCTTCCGTCAAACTTCTCTACATCGAACCTCATGGGACTAAACCTTGACATCGTATCCGTATCTCAAACCCAACAGAATCCTCATTTCTGATGTGGAAGATCAGATAGAACTGCAACCACATAGCATACTCCGAACCTCTGAAATACCGAGACACCCTCCAATACGACCAATAGAAATTTGTTTCTGATGTGGAAGATCAGACAAAGTTGCAACCACAGAGCATACTCCAAACCTCTAAGACCGAGACCTCCCCCGAACCTGTCTCCGATACCACTTGTTGGGAAAATGGCCTCAAAGATCCCCCAACAATCCTCCCAAAGAACGAAAATAGAGAAAAATAAATAACATAAGAATATACGTGGAAACTCCAAAACCGGAGAAAAACCACGGGGCCCCAGAGAAAGAAATTCCACTATGTGACAAATTATTACAATCACACAGCTATAATCTCTCAAGCCAACCCACCCACACTCTCAAAGATTTAACTCACATATCTTTCTGCTCTCTAAAACGAGAGACCAAGAAAGAAGGAATAAAATACTTAATGTGTATTTTATGGGGTGCATTAAAATCAAAGTCTTGGACTCCCTTTTATAGGCTTGAAGTCCCCTTCACCTTTCATTCTTCAACCGATGTGGGACAGACACTTCAAGTCTTTTCTTTCATTTTAGCCAAAATTCCCAACAAGTATATGATGTAATAATCAAATAAAAAATATAAGACTCATGGGCAGGGCCAAGCACGCATACCGGCCACAAGCTTGGAAAAAAGGGCCTCTTTGGCCCGATCCAAAACAAGTCCGTTCATTTTTTGCCGGACCTGCTTGGGCTGGTCCCGCTCTTTTGTAGATCTAATCATATGAAACAACAATTTCATTTATTAATTTTTAATATCATGTTTTCATGTTTTAATTTATTAACTTTTGGGGATTTTAGCAAAGAACTTGTATAATTATGCTGGTAAGAAAAAACCAGTTTGGACGGCAAATAGGATGGAAGCAAACTGTGGGGTGGATAGTCTAAAATTTTAACCATGTGGGGGTTGACTCAAAAAAGGGACATAATATGGGGGATTAAGTCTAAAAATCCCGAAAAAAATTAACTTATTACCGTGTAACTATCTATGAGAATATTACATACATTTTAAAACATGTATTGCATATTATTCATGTTATGATTATGCCAATGTATTGTCTATTTATTTTATATTATAGATAATTTGGTGTGTTGGTGTCACACCGAAAATCACATTATCGATAGGTAGGGGTGTTCAAAACCGAATATTCGAAATTTCGGATATCCAAAAATTTAGATAGTAGATTTTGATATCCGATATCCGTATCCGAAATTTCGGATATCCGATTTTCGGATATCCGAAATTTTGGATACGGATATCGAATATCCGAATATCCGGAAAAAAATATGAATTATATTCGGATATCCTTATATTCGAAAAAATATTCGGATTCGGATATCGGATATACGAATATCCGAAAAAAATTCGGATATGGATATCGGATATCCGAATATCCGAATACCTTATATTATTTAAAATATAAAAAATAAAATTTTAGGATTTTTCGGATATTTCGGATATCCGAATATCCAATTTTTCTGAAAAGTACTATCCGATATCTGAATCCGAAGTTTGGATATCCGAACTTCGAATTTTCGGATATTTCGGATCGGATATCGAATATCGGATATTTTTGAACACCCCTATCGATAGGGGTGTTCAAAACCGGATATCCAAAATTTCGGACATGGATATCGGATATCCGAATATCTGAAAAAAAAAATGAATTATATTCGGATATCCTTATATTCGAAAAGATATTCGAATTCGGATATCGGATATACGAATATCCGAAAAAAATTCGGATATGGATATCGGATATCCGAATATCCGAATATCCGAATACATTCTATTATTTAAAATATAAAAAAATAAAATTTTTAGGATTTTTCGGATATTTCGGATACCGAATATCCGATTTTTCTGAAAAGTACTATCCGATATCCGAATCCGAAGTTCCGGATATCCAAACTTCGGATATCCAAATTTTCGGATATCCAGAACTTCGAATTTTCGGATATTTCGGATAGGATATCTGATATCGGATATTTTTGAACACCCCTAATTATCGGTACCTTATAAAATAATAAAATAGTTCACAACCTATATAATTACTAGACAAATTCTATGAAAAGTTGTAACGTGTGATTGAGATTAGTTGGTGTGGACTATTATCATGTATTGGTGTATTTGCATACGTTGAACTGGATCGTAGCGAGATAGTGTCTTCTGTACTGTCTATAAGAAGAACGTAAATCTCGGATAATTATTATCTCTTCATTCTAAGTATATCATATTAAATTGTGTATTTATAATAATTATTGCTTTGATTTACCATGGTGAGAGTCACAATGATTGCCTCAATATGGTTCATATCTTGGCAATAATATTATTTATATAATAATAATAATTATTATAACTAGAAATCGTGTCCTGAATCATGCGAGTTGATAATGTTCTCTTGAGGAGTTTGACAATGATTATTATATTAAACCCCACAAGTGGATTTAATTTTGATATAATAATAAGGTTCGAGTGGTACTACTCTTGGATAAGAAATTAATTAAGTAAAGTTGTCAGTAGCTTAGATTAATTAATAGACATTTAGTATCTTAAATATGGGATATAATATATTTAAATAAGGAGTCTGATTTTGTAAATTGGGATTTGGGTTGGAACTTCGATATTAATTCTGTAGTAGATTGAGTTAATATTAGTAAATTCGACCATATTAGGAAGGGCTTAATATGTTAGGTTGAGTTATACTAGAAGTCCTGACCCTAATCATCCTTAAGATCCCTAGAATAGTCCAAAGTCTATAAATAGGACACTGGGGAGGGGGTTTAGCCGTGATCATCATATTACACAAGAGATTTCGATTTTTTCTTCGAAGTATTTTTTTGTGGATCTTGACTTGTGTCTTTGATTGCACAATTGAGATAACACTTTAATTCTTGTTATCAATCGGAATTACTTGAAGAAAAAGAAAAATCGAGACTTGGGAGAAATAACTTACGGCCGATTCATTCTCAAGTGTCAAGCAAGATTCGGTAGCTCGTTGCCCACACAACGTCTAGATTAAGACGGGAACATATTCTAGAAGGTTTTGAGGAAGAAATCAAAGTAGCAACCATTTTGCATCAAGAGGTAAATATCCTATGATCTCTTGATCTAGATTAGGATAATAAATTATATTCAAATTACTTATTAATCTTATTAACTAATTAGCATGTCTAAATAGATTTTGTGCCCGTGGATGCATAAAACGCTTTATTTAAATCGTTCAAACTTCGTTTCCGCTGCGTTTTATTTCCTAACAGGTTACGGGTAACGAGCTGTTGAGGATGTATTGGCTAGTAAATGGTTGGGGAATGTTTGGTAAGGGAGTATCGTAAACTAGGCTTGGAGCATTCTGGGCCGCATGGGTGGGGTTGGGAGGTGACCGACCGAGTGGTTGTTTGTGCCTGTGAGATAGCTTGCGATGGCTGGACCATTGGGGTAGATGAATTTGTTGTTTTAGATGCTGTAGAAATGACAAATGATGCAAAACCGAGGCAAGAGTTGGACTCTCTCTCCGTAAGACGAAATTGCCCCGCACAGTACACACGGTTCAACGGCAAACGTCCCCAAGATACAACGGTTTTCTATGAACTCGATACCTTGTACTAGGAATCAAATTCCGGACGAACTACTGAATACTCGGGACTTGTAGTATGAATTCTAGGCTAGTATGAGTGTCTTATTATCTTGATTAATGTTGTGTGTATGATCATCATCTGCAGGGGCTTATTTATAGCTTGTAAAGCACCCTGTCCGAATCAGTGTGACTTTCTGACTGGACAGATGTAATACCTGGATTTTCAGTATAAATTCTTCGCGTTATTTTATCTAAGATATACTGTATAGTTTGGTATCTATACAGTATGGATAAAATAAATTGAGAACCGAGACATTTATACTGGTGTGATTATCGTTTTTGATTGAAAGATATATTCAGGATATGTTGTATGAGGTTGAACTGATTTGGATATCAGGTATACCGTATGAGAATATTTTTGAATTCAGTATGTGTTTTCAGTATGCCGTATGTTTGTATTTTGTACGTCGAGACGTCGGACAGGAACATTTGGATTTTTGGCTAAGTATAAAAGCCATTACGTACGTTAAGCCTTGGAGCTTACGTACGTAAAATGTGTTAGCTTACGTACGTTATATAGTGTACATAACGTACGTAACAAGAGGAATCAGACTTGTGATCGGATAGTGGGGCCCGGTGTCGGCAGCTTTCGGCGCGGATGTGGACAGGTGAGTCAACGGACGGAGTTACGTACGTTATACAGGGTGTATTACGTACGTAATACGAGTATAATACTGTAGCAAGTCAACGTACGTATTACGTACGCAACGGAATAAGTGTTACGTACGTTACGGGGCGGCTGGCCGAGTGTTGTTGCCCAAAATATTTATCCGAAGATTAATACTGCTGGAAGACGGACAACAAACAACAATTTGCGGGAGCACTTCCGAGAGAAGATAAATAAAACAAGATTTGCCGGGTTTGTTAGGCCCGGGCTTGAATGCTCTTGCGAGATGTTATTAATACAAATATTCGTGGATACAAGTATTAATGAGAGAAATCTAGATACAATGAGTGTAAAAAGACTCTGTTAATCCGGCTCTTGAGCGAAGCTCGGTGTTCTTCGTCCCTGCCGATCGTCTTCATGATGAGAGAGGCCGGGAGAAGATGTACCGGAAGATAGCCGTTGCCAAGAGTTGGAGATAGCCAAGTGCTGTATATTGTTTCTGTATTGTGTGCTAAAATCGCGATATTACAGGAGAAGTGGCCGAGTGCAGGGAGCCTTGTATATATAGTGGCAGCCGAGTCTTGTCCTCAGGTGGGCGATCGCCTTACGGCCATTATAATAATGGGGCGATCGTCTGCCGGCCAATATTATAATGGGGCGATCACCTGGGCTGTCGGGCTAAAGTCCAAGGTAGGAGCTGGCGCCAGCTGGGCGGTCCAATGAGGAGCCAGCACGCGTCCAGAGTCAATGTCACATGTGGTCCTACTGACAACTTTCGGCGGCTTGCCGGCTGGTGGAAAGATTCTGCCAGGCTGTGGTCAATGATCCGTGATATGCGGATCTTGTCTCGGATCTTGCACGTGGTGACTGTCCTGAGGCTCGGTCTTGCCGACTGGGAGGCCATCGGCATGATGCGGTCGTCTCTAGCCAGTCACTGAGGGTCGTCCTCGGCCAGTTGATGAGGGTCGGCATTGGTCAGTCACCAAGGGTCGGTCGGCAGGCGCCGAGGGATGGTCGTCCGCTTGTCGGTCGCCAGTAGTCGGTCGCCGAGTACCGAGAGACGATCGTATATGATGTCGATCGCTCGGCACCGGGACTTGTCCTGGGACCTTTGGTTGGCCGATTTAGCTTGTCTGCTGGGCTAAAGCTCGGTCGCCCGATCGCTGGTCGGCAGTTTTGCCTTGGCTGCTCGGCAGTGACTCGGTCGCCCGATCTCCGAGGCAATCGCCGATCGGAGAGTATTAATTCTTGACACAACAATTGCCCCCCAGCTTGCTTCTATGTTGGAGACATGGGGCGAGGTGGTTCTTGCTGGCGATCGTGTAAGGATGAGGACGGGCGATCTTGCCGAGCTGACTTAGGATTCGGACTTGGGCTATCATGGTCGATTGGCTAGCTATCTTTCGGTCTTGTACCTACAAAAAAAAAACATTGGCCGATCCCCCTCGGAAACTTGGTGGTTTCGCTTGTTTTGAGGAATCGTGCACAGTCGCGGAGTTCGATGGACCGACTCCATGACCGTGTCTTGATGCGCGAAGACATTGAGTGTCTCGTGACTCACTTTATTATGAGGGTCCTCTGTTAGGCCGCGCCTCGCCTCGTATTTAAACGAAGGGCGTGCGGTCTCGGTCTAGAGGAGTCCTTGCGCGGGGCAGCGTCGGATGAATCAACTCCACGCCCGCGGCTTTGTTAGCTCTGCTTCCACCTCGGTCCGCCATGGAGATGGCCGACCTCGACGGTGTACGTTGAGACGGGGGTTGTGGCACGTGTCGCATTGTCCGGGTTCACCATGTTTAATGATGATCCTTTGAGGGCGCGCGATCGTGTGCACTGATTAATGTTGGAGAGCCCTCAGACTACGCCGGCCTCGTATTTAAACGAAGGGCGGACGATCTCGGCCGAAAGGGACCTTGCATGGCCGAAGCAGCCGGTTCCATCGACTGCCAGGACCATGGCTTTATGATGTGCGGTGGAGGCGATCTTCATGTCTTAGTCCATCATGTTAAATGCTGGACTGTAGATGGCGATCGTGTCCTCCGGGTTTCTGATGATGTAGCGTGATGATCGGCGATCGGGCCGGAAGACTGGCGATCGTCGCTCGGCTGCCGATCGCTTTATTCGTAGGTCGATATCGGCGATCGGGCGGGAGATCGTCGTCCGGGCGCCGATCGCGCTGCTCACAGGCTAAGAAGGAACCTTTGCCTGGCCAGAAAATCTGCGGCTCTAGCCCGGAAGGCTGTGTAGGTTGTAGGTTGGTTCTTCGTGAGATGCCTGAACATAGGCGAAAAACCCTGAAATCCTCCTAGGACCGCGTAGAGGGCGGTCTCATCGCTTACGGGCTCGCCGTTGAGGATGATCACGTCTACCCGGTCGATGTAGTCCGAGTCGGACTCTTCTTCTCCCTTCTTGATTTGCATCATGCGAAGGCGACCTTCTGTCCGGACGACTCTGGTGGCGAAGTATTCCGTGAAGACGTGCGCCAGCTCGTTAAAGGAGCCAATGGACCGAGGTGGCAATGAGGTGTACCACCGGTGGGCGAGGTCGTACAGTGTCAGAGGGAACATTCGGCACCTGGTCGCGTCTGATGCCCCACACCCGGTCATGTAGATGTTGAACTTCCTCAGGTGCATCTGGGGGTCCGATCGCCCCTCGTACAAGGGTGTTTGCGGGGGAGCGATCTTGTGCTGCACGGGGGCGAGCTCGATGTCGATCGCGAGCGGCTCGCTCGGCTCGGCGATCGTCTTCATGGCGCCTGACCTGTATTCGAGGAGCGTCTTCACCTCGTCGAGTTGACGTTGCAATGCGGCAATCGCCGTGGCTCGGTTGCTTGCGGATCGGCTTTGGGAGCGGGAGCCGAGGCGATCGTGTACCGATCTCCGGACTCCGCTGCTGCCGACCTCGGTAATTTGGCGAAGGGGAGCCAGACGGCTGGGCTGCCTTCTGGGAGCCGGGTAGGCCGAGCTCCTGGTGACGGACTCAAACTCCGTCGTCTCGTAGCTGGGGCCGGACTGCCCCGGTCGCCAGGTCGGGTCACTGCCCAGGCGATCGAAGACAGAGGTGCCCCGGCTGGCGAGCGCCTCTTCTTGCGGACGAGAGCCTCCTGGCGATCGCTCGGCCAGTAACGCCTTGAGCTTCCGCTTGGACTTCCGACGGGAGGCCGAGGGGGTGATAGCAGGAGGCGCGGCGAGAGCACTCCGTCGCTCCTGTAGGACGGCTATGGACTCCTCGATTTGTTCCGTGGTTCGGAACTGATCGAGCGAGAGGCTCGGGCCGCCGTCCAGGGATGGGATCGAGTGTCTGTGACCGCGGCGGCTGCCTTCCACCATCGGCTGCGGCTCGGGGCCCAGGAACGGGGTCCGCCGGCTGGACGGCGGCTTTCTTCGACGCGGAGGCGGAAGACATGATTTCTGAAAGATTTCTTTGAAGCGCAGTGAGTGTCACTTCAAGTATCTGCCCCGAGAACAGTGAGTGTTCTTCGGGACGGTAGGTATAAAAATTTGAGGGTTGGATGCCATTCTTCTAGCGCCAATTGTTGTTGCCCAAAATATTTATCCGAAGATTAATACTGCTGGAAGACGGACAACAAACAACAATTTGCGGGAGCACTTCCGAGAGAAGATAAATAAAACAAGATTTGCCGGGTTTGTTAGGCCCGGGCTTGAATGCTCTCGCGAGATGTTATTAATACAAATATTCGTGGATACAAGTATTAATGAGAGAAATCTAGATACAATGAGTGTAAAAAGACTCTGTTAATCCGGCTCTTGAGCGAAGCTCGGTGTTCTTCGTCCCTGCCGATCGTCTTCGTGATGAGAGAGGCCGGGAGAAGAAGTACCGGAAGATAGCCGTTGCCAAGAGTTGGAGATAGCCAAGTGCTGTATATTGTTTCTGTATTGTGTGCTCAAATCGCGATATTGCAGGAGAAGTGGCCGAGTGCAGGGAGCCTTGTATATATAGTGGAAGCCGAGTCTTGTCCTCAGGCGGGCGATTGCCTTCCGGCCATTATAATAATGGGGCGATCGTGTGCCGGCCAATATTATAATGGGGCGATCACCTGGGCTGTCGGGCTAAAGTCCAAGGTAGGAGCTGGCGCCAGCTGGGCGGTCCAATGAGGAGCCAGCATGCGTCAAGAGTCAATGTCACATGTGGTCCTACTGACAACTTTCGGCGGCTTGTCGGCTGGTGGAAAGATTCTGCCAGGCTGTGGTCAATGATCCGTGATATGCGGATCTTGTCTCGGATCTTGCACGTGGTGACTGTCCTGAGGCTCGGTCTTGCCGACTGGGAGGCCATCGGCATGATGCGGTCGTCTCTAGCCAGTCACTGAGGGTCGTCCTCGGCCAGTTGATGAGGGTCGGCATTGGTCAGTCACCAAGGGTCGGTCGGCAGGCGCCGAGGGATGGTCGTCAAGCTTGCCGCCGAGTTTGCCGCCGAGTACCGAGAGACGATCTTATATGATTTCGATCGCACGGCACCGGGAATTGACCTGGGACCTTTGGTTGGCCAATTTAGCTTGTCTGGGGATAAGGCTCGCCGCCCGATCGCTCAGTGGCTTCGCCTGGCCGCTTTCAGCGATGACTCGGTCGCCCGATCTCCGAGGCGATCGCCGGTCGGAGAGTGTTAATTCTTGACACAACACCGAGTCGTGGCCGAGATGACCTGGATGGCCGAGCATGGCCGGTCGTGACTCGTTGGAATGGCCGAGCATGGTCGACAGTGACTCGTGGGGGTGGCCGATCACGGTCGGCAGTGATTCGCAGGGATGGCTAGGACTGGCCGATTACGTACGTAAGGCAGTGGCTGGTTACGGCCGTAAGGGCGACGTCGTAAGCCACCGGCCGATGCACGTAAGGATGCCGAACGAATCGGCAAGAGGTCGGCCGCGCCGCCACGTACGTAAGGACCCGCCGGTTACGTACGTAATGGTCCGGCAGGTTCCGCCTATTTAAAGGCCTGGACCGGGTCACTTCGGCATTTTTCATTTTTTCTTCGTTTTTCGCGATTCCTTCAGCAAAAGTTGATGGATTTGAGTAAGATCATCATCTAGCAACATGTTTGGAAGTTGGAATCATGGATTAACATCATCTTCCACCCGGATCGAAGGTAAGAACACCTAAACTTTTGGTTTTTGGATGTTCTTGAGGTTTCTTGGTGTTTTGGCCGATTTGATTCGTTTTGATTCATATTATTGATAGAACTTGATTGTATACTCGTAATCATTCAATAATATTGAAGTTTTGTGGAAAGAATTCGAGTATTTCTTTGAATAAACGATTGAATTGGACTATGCGTTCAAAGTATTCGATGAAATGTCTCAATGAGTAGAACTTGGAAAATTCTACACGTTTTCGTATGAATGATGGTTGAAATGATATTGTTGTGATGATTCTTGGTAATTATGGGAATTTTGTTAAAGGAAGATAATGAATTGGTGATCAAATGATTCGATTATGTTGTTATGATTATGGAATCGTGGTATTCTCGATGTTCTTGGTGGTTTGTTGCGATTCATGATGTTATGAGAAGTATATGTTGAAGAACATGATTATATACACCTTGAATTATGATTAAGGGTTGTTTAGATGTTAGAAAACATCGGGTTATGCTGTTTTATGGATTATGAACGTGAATTTGGATAATTCGTGTTCTTGAAGAACTCTTGAGTTACATGTTATGATTTTGGAAGGATTTCGGATAATTTTGGAATGTGATTATTCACGATAATAATCGGTAAATTGTTTTCTACGAATTTACAAGTAGGAACAAGGAGTTTTGTCTTCGTATTTGGAGTTGAAGTTGGAATCGAATATGTTATAAAATCCTTAATGTCGAGATGAATTGATCATTGATTTGATGAATACGTTTTAAAGTGTTGGTGTTTTGGATATGAATATGGAATATTCACATTTAGAACTAAGTTATGTATCTTGGTACAATATTTGTATAGGAATACGAATATGATTTCGAGTTTGATTGGAATTATTATTCATGTTTGAATTTGGATATTCATACTTATTGAATAAGTGTTCAATTCGGATAATGGAATTATTTGAAACCTTTGGAATATGGTTATCTATGATGTTGAATTAATCGGATCGTCCGGATTGATGATGATTAATTGGTTTATATTATGAATTTACAAGGAGGAAACTTGTATCCATATTTAAGATTGAATTTGGAATCGGTAATGTTAGACCCTTGTTGGTTTAAATTGATTATTGATATGATCTTCGGATTGTGGAATCGTATTGTGGTTATGAGTTCGTATTTGTTGAGTTGGATTATTTGGTTTTATGTATATGATCGAGGTTTCGTTGAACCGTTGAGTTTGTTGGTTGAGTATGTCGGTTATTGATTTTTATCGACTGTATGTTAATCGGTTATTGCAATAGGTTGATATGTTTTGATCGTGGATTATGACCTTTGAGTTGCGGTTGAGGCTAAAGAGTTCGTAGATTGCTTTTGGTCGGGGCTGAGGAGCTCGTAGACAAAGGCAATGGATTTTGGTAACGGCTTCGTGGTATCGGTATCGAGGCAAGTTTATACTTGTTCAGTTTATAATATTTGATGAATGGTTTCGTTTTCATTTCATTTATTATCCGTATAGCAATGTTGTTAGAAATGTAAGTTGTCGGGATAATGAGTTGTATATCGTACTCTGGTTGTAATAAATCATAAGGTATATGATTTAATTGTGTTCAGGGAAGACGTGAGTTATCTTTGGTCGAGGATATAGAATATCGGATATCGAGGATAGTTATCGTGATGACATAAGTATCGGGATAAAGGTTTATTGGTATTGAATGGACGGTACCTTATTTGAGATTATTTGTATAACTGTGTATTCGTTCAGGGATGTTGTTCGTGGAAAGGATGATGTCTCCGGCTTTGAGGTAATTTATGTATTGTTCAGTTATGAGATAATTATTATGTTGAGTTGTTGTATATGTTGTATGTTGAGGCTTCGTATATTGAGATTCGTACTGGTTGTTCGTTGAGGGATGTTGATCCCAGGACTATTGTTGGTATTAATGGTGGTGTTGATCGTCTCATTGGGGGATGTTGATGGACATGGTCCTCGGCTTTGAGGTAATCTAAGTATTTGTTCAGTCATGTGGATAGTTAGTACGTTGAGTTGTTGTATATGTTGAGGTTTCGTGTAATGAGTTTCGTATCGGTTATTCGCTGAGGGATGTTGATCCCAGGACTGTTGTATTAAGATCGTAGATCATGTTGGTAATTCATTTAGGGATGATGATCCCAGGATTGATGTTTTGGATATTGATTAGTCGTGTCGACTTTTCATTGTCAGTCTGTTGTTGT
The DNA here is from genome assembly GCA_033398695.1 of Orobanche coerulescens. Classification (NCBI taxonomy): domain Eukaryota; kingdom Viridiplantae; phylum Streptophyta; class Magnoliopsida; order Lamiales; family Orobanchaceae; genus Orobanche; species Orobanche coerulescens. The sequence goes on from CM065809.1 coordinate 170,987,811, forward strand.
TCACTTCGGTGAGTCTTTTGATCCTTATTGGATATGTGTTTCTTTGAGTTTCGTTGTCATGTTGCATCGTGACATATCTGGAGTCATATCTGCGTGCCGATTGGTTATTGTGTAGGATCTTTAGCCGGGCACATGATGGTTATATGTGTTGATATTTACACATTAAACCGTGCACACAAGACGTAGTTCATGAGGCTAATTAGGTACAAGACCACACGTGTATATGATCAATACCCGGGGTGGCTTGTGCACGGACACATTTCCGGATCGGGCGTACTATGACTTCCATCTTTGAGTCATATTGTTTGGTCGTTCATCCTCTATTTATGGTTGGGTATGTTTGACGGTTTGTGACTGGTTGTTCATACGCCCGAGGGGTATGTTTGACAGTCAGAGTTATTTCTTTGAGATCCATTATTGTTGATCATTTGGAGTTTACCTTGTTGATGGTATTCTCAGTTATTGTTGGTCTTTTGTTGATCATTTGGAGTTTACCTTGTTGATGGTATTCTCGATTATTGTTGATCCTTTGTTGATCGTGTCGGATTTATCATGTTGATGGTATTCTCAGTTATCGTGATCCTTTATTGGTCGTATTGGAGTTATCATGTCGATGATATTCTCAGTTGATTGATCGGTTGATCTGGTTATTGATCGTATAAGCATTCGGACTATACGTCGATGTTTCAGGATTTGTTATCATTATCATGTGGTAGTTGATCTACAAATATGTTGTGTATTATTGGTTTATTCATGTTGAGATTTGATTATGTAATCCGACGGACAGGATTTGGCACAGATTGGATTATTTCCAGACTTATGAGTTATGATGATGTTTTGAGGATTGTTGGTATTTTTGGAATACAGTATAGATAATTGTTGTTGCGTTCATTTCGTCATTTGAGAATGTGAAATATGGATTATGGTAAGGATTGATTTAGTATGGATTGCTATGAATTGGTAAGGTTATAACGGTAAAATTACTTTGGTAGTAGTCTTACTATATTATTACATTGGTATGTAATCATTTATGATGATGTGATCGGTATCATTATTGAGTATTGTGGCTGACCCCGTCGTGGGCTTTATTTTTAGGTACTCGGAGATCGAGCTAGTAGCGGTCGTGAAGGGATGAGCTTTCCGATGTGATACTGGCGGTGGCATGTTTTGGAGTATCGAGTATTTCTTTTCTGGTTATTCATTTCCGCTGCAAATGTGTATTTTGAACTGTGTTTTTATCCGCTGCGTGTGTATGTTTCAAAATGGCTTTTCGGTATCTTTATCCGCTGCGTGTGCGTATTTTTAAAAGGCCTTTTGGCATTTTACGAACTTGTTATTTCGTCAAACTCTTTTTCCCAAATTATTTAATCGGTACGTTTAAGTGGTAGCTTAACGTACATTTTGGATTGTCGAAAATTGGCATTTCGCCTTGTATTTTGAAATGGTATTTTATGACGGTATTTGAGAACTATGCTTTTGAAAATATTTGAGTATTTAAAATATTACCGTCATCGGCCTTTTGGCGTTTTTGAATTGGTTTTGTTAACGGTTTTTAGCCTGGTGGGTTCCGGCGCGGGACCCACGACGCTGTAATATCCCGGATGGTTTTGGGGGCGTTACAACAGACACCTTGTGGTCTGGTGGGAAGGGCCGCATTGGTTCAGGCGAACCAAACCATTGTGCTGGTTCAGATTGCACAGAATGGTCCGAACCATTGCGTTGGTTCGGTCGAAGTGCGCCTACGAAGCGCCCATTGCGACAAGTGCGACCTGCACGTGCTCGGACTCAGACTTGGAAGGTGCTTTGCACCTTCCTCGTAGGATTCAGATTTTAGCCTTAAAAAATAATTAAAGCCAACTAGGGTGCACCATAATGGAGCACACTTGATTGCTTCTTTATGATGGAAAGTCCTTTATAAATGGCTCAACTTTTCCTTGTTTTTCCAATGTGGGATGGGATTCCACCCGACATTCCCAAATATTAAATGGCTTAACTTTGTGCATTAATTACTCATTCATTTCTTAACGAAATTGAACAAGTAAATACACTAAATTAATCTACACAAAATGTAGATTCTAAATATACCATTTAATCTTACCATAATTATTATGGTATTAATTAAGCTATTTTTCCAACAATCCCCCACATGAATGATGATTAATGCAAATGCAATATGCACTAAGTCCCGACGACCTATTATTGCTTCAGGATAGGTGGTAGTTAGCCTTGAACCTTCCTTAGTGTAATGCTATCGGATTTACTCGTTGCTCGGTGAACGTGATGTCTTGAACCGGTTAATTTTTATGTAAACCAAGACAACAACATACACACAATAATAGATCTAATATCTTTCGTTCTCACGTTGTGTCCATTTTGTCCTTGGACCATTTCTTGGATTCATAAGTGTTGATAATTTTATGAAGCGTCCTTACTTCGTCACTTATATAGGTGATCTCCTATAAAGAGTATCTTGCCATACTCCACCTATAAAAGGCTATCGAATCATTAAAAGCTTTAAAAAGCTTACCCTTTACCACAAACTGCAGGCTTGCACTTGAATAGCTACGAGAATGGATTTTCAAGTGCTTAACTTGAACTTTCACAACTTAGTTCTCTCATTGAACCAAGTTCTTGGGATCTCCAATCATCCTGGTTGAGTTATCATTATGAAAATTCTCAATGTGTGTATTTCAATCCCATTCCCCTTGCTGCATTATATAAATGATCACGGTTAGTACCTTTCGTAAACGGATCCGCTATATTGTCTTTTGACTTTACATAGTCAATACACATTATTCCTGTAGTGATCACTTGTCTAATGGTATTGTCTTCGACGAATATGTCGAGACTTACCATTATATATACTGTTCTTTGCCCTCCCTATGGCTGCCATGCTATCACAATGTATCATAACGGGAGGCAAAGGTTTTTCCCAACAGGGAATATCTTCTAAGAAGTTTCTTAACCATTTAGCTTCTTCGCCGGCTTTGTCTAAAGCAATAAACTCCGATTCCATTATAGATCGGGCTATGCATGTTTGCTTAGAAGATTTCCATGATATTGCTCCTCCACTAACGGTAAATACATAACCGCTTGTGGATTTAGAGTCTTTAGTATCGGATATCCAGTTGGCATCACAATATCCTTCCAAAACAGCTGGATATCTCGAATAGTGTATACCATGAACGACGGTGTGTTTTAAGTATCTCAACACTCTTGTCAATGCGGTCCAATGATCCTTTCCGGGATTACTCGTAAATCGACTCAGTTTACTAATAGAATATACTATGTCTTGCCTTGTACAATTTACTAAGTACATCAGGCTTCCAATTATCCTAGCATATTCTGTTTGTGATATGGGTTCTACTCGATTTTTGGCTAAGTGTAAACTTAAGTCAACAGGTGTCTTAGCCGGAGGCAGATCGTATGCCTTGAATTTATTAAGCACATTCTCAACATAGTGAGATTGTGATAAGACTATTCCATCGGGTGTTCTGGAGATCTTGATTCCTAGAATCACATCAGCTAATCCCATATCCTTCATGTCGAAGTTCTTCTTTAACATTTTCTTAGTACCTATGATGATTTTATTATTGCTACCCATAATTAGCATATCATCAACGTATAGACACACAATGACAAAATTGTCAGATGTACCTTTGATGTACACACATTTATCACATTCATTGATTTTGAAATCATTTGACATCATTACTTGGTCAAATTTCTCATGCCATTGTTTGGGTGCTTGTTTAAGTCCATATAAAGACTTAACAAGTTTACAAACTTTGTTTTCTTGGCCGGGAACCACGAACCCTTCGAATTGTTCCATATAAATTTCATTTTCTAAATCTCCATTTAGAAAGGCCATTTTTACATCCATTTGGTGTATCTCAAGATTGTATAATGCTGCTATTGCAAGTAGCGTTCTAATGTATGTAATCCGAGTAACTGGTGAGTATGTATCAAAGTAATCATACCCTTCCTTTTGTTTGTATCCTTTGGCTACCAAACGTGCTTTGTATTTGTCAATAGATTTATCGCCTTTGTATTTCTTCTTGAGAATCCACTTGCAACCTAAAGGTTTATTTTCCGGAGGAAGATCAACAATATGCCAAGTGTGATTGTTCAAGATTGACTCGATTTCACTATTAATAGCTTCTCGCCATAGATCGGCATCGGAACCAGACAATGCTTCCTTGATTGTCTTCGGTTCGTCTTCTAAAGAGTAGACTACAAAATCCGGACCAAAGGTTTTTGCAGTCTTTATTCTTTTTCCTCGCCTTGGTTGCGGTGTTGGTCCATTATTATTTGGCGAGATTTCATCATAAGTCCTCTTTTTCGAACTTATTTCATTCTTTTCTTTCTTAGGGAATATAGTTTCAAAAAATATAGCATTTCTTGATTCTATGATCATTCCCTCATTTATATCGGGTACTTCCGATTTGTGTACCAAAAATCGGTACGCACTACTATTATTTGCATATCCTATGAAAATGCAATCAACCGTTTTTGGTCCTATTTTTACTTGCTTGGGTTTCGGTACTTCAACTTTTGCTAAGCACCCACACACTTTTAAGTATTTATAGGACGGCTTCCTTCCTTTCCATAATTCATATGGAGTTTTATCTTGCTTCTTTTTGGGTAATTTATTCAAAATTTTATTAGCTGAAAGAATAGCTTCTCCCCACATGTTAAGTGATAGGCCCGAGCTTATCAACACAGCATTCATCATTTCCTTCAATGTTCTATTCTTTCGTTCTGCAACACCATTCGATTGGGGTGCATAAGGTGCAGTCGTTTAGTGAATAATGAAATTTTCACGACAATATTCTTCAAAAGGTGCAACATATTCACCACCTCGATCACTTCGAATCATTTTGATTTCGGTGTTGAGTTGATTTTCAACTTCTGTTTTGTATGTTTTGTAAGCTTCGAATGCTTCGTATTTGCTTCTCAAAAGATACACATAACAAAATCTTATGCAATCGTCTATAAAAATTATAAAATAATTCTTTCCACCTCTTGTTTGTACAAGTTTTAAATCGCACAGATCGGTGTGAATCAATTAAAGAGGTTTTGTAGATCTTTCCACTAAATGAAAAGGAGATTTTGCCATTTTCGCTTCAACACAGATTTCACACCTTTTGTGTCGATTGAAAGTCATTTTTGGCAATAAATCTAAATTTATGAAACGACGTAGTATATTTAGATTTGCATGTCCTAATCTATCATGCCATAAATTAGGAGACTCAACCAAATAAACAACTTTATCGTTTATTTCATTTTCACCACGTACATTGATAGCATTCAGTTTGAAAATACCGTTATCTATATAGCCTTTTCCGATAAAGTGACCATTCTTAGTTATTACAACTTTATCTGCTTCAAACACTAGCCTAAATCCGGCTTTGCTCAATGCTGAGCCAGACACAAGATTCTTATGGATGTCCGGAACATGTAGCACATTCTTGAGAGTCATTTTCAATCCCGACGTCATCTTGAGTATAACTCCAGTTCCGAAAACATTTGAGGCAGCGGAGTTTCCCATGTACAACTTTCTTTCCTCGGTGACGGGCTCGTAGGAGGAGAACATGGCTTTATCGGCACAAATGTGTTTGGTAGCGCCGGTGTCCACCCACCATCCGACTGGAATACCGACCATGTTGACTTCATCTACAACTGCACACAGATCAAGACTGGACAAATCGACGGGCACATACTTATTTTCGACAACATTTGCTTGATCTCTCTTCTTGTCCTTCTTTGGTTTGCGGCAATTTTTCGCCATATGCCCGAATTTACCGCAGTTGTATCATTCTCCTTTGATCTTATTTTGATTCTTCGAGTCTTGCCTCTTCCCGTTAAATTTTTGCTTTTTGTTGTGGTTTGACTCGACGAGATTTTCTTTTGCCTCCATAGATGACTTGTTCATCTTGACATCGGTCTTTCGGTTGTCTTCTTCGATCCTCAGTCGCACAATAAGATCTTCAAGGCCCATTTCCTTGCGCTTGTGCTTGAGATAGTTTTTGAAATCCTTTCACATCGGGGGCAACTTCTCGATTATGGCAGCAACTTGAAAGGATTCAGATAGGATCATTCCTTCTGCCAAAATGTCGTGCAGGATCAACTGTATTTCCTGCACTTGCTCAAGAACAGTTTTGTTGTCCACTATCTTGAAGTCGAGAAAATGACCCACAATGAACTTCTTCAAACCGGCATCTTCTGTTTTATATTTTGTCTCCAATGAGTCCCACAACTCTTTGGACGTTTTGATTGTGGAATAAACACTGTAAAGTGTGTCATCCAGCCCATTCAAAATATAATTTCGACATAAGAAGTCGCTATGATGCCATGCATCCAATGCCGTGCGTTTCTGGGTGTCAGTTTCATCATCCCCCACAATAGGAGGAGATTCGGAAAGAAAGCGACAGAGGTTGAGAGTAGTAAGCTAGAACAACATTTTTGATTGCCAACGTTTGAAATCAGTACCTGAAAATTTCTCGGGTTTCTCGGCATGGGCAGGAGCATGAACATTGTTGCTTGACGACGCCATCTTCTACAGAAAATTTCATCTTACGATTGTTGTTTTAGATGCTGTAGAAAATGACAAATGATGCAAAACCGAGGCAAGAGTTGGACTATCTCTCCGTAAGACGAAATTGCCCCGCACAATACACACGGTTCAACGGCAAACGTCCCCAAGAGTTAAGTGATTTATGCATAGGAGTTTGTACAGTATTAACGACATATAGTCCATCATTAAAAATACCTTTGCAAATATATTCACCGCTTCTTCTCCTAATAATGGCATCATCATCAAAAGAAACTGAATAACCATCGCTTTTTAATTTAGAAACTGAAATTAAATTCATTCTAAAATCCGGTACTAATAATACATTATTGAGGACTAATAATTTATCATTAATCTTCAACTGCACGACTCCCACTGCAATAGCCATAAGCCTGGAATAATCGCCCCAGTTGATGGTAATCTCGCCCGCACTAAGCTGCTTTGTTACCTGAAAACCATGTGAATCAAAGCAAACATGATCAGTGGAGCCTGAATCAACTATCCACGAAGTGGAAGAACAAGCTGCCAAACATGTTTTGACTACTAGTGCACGAGACCTACCTTTCTTAAGAGCAGGTTAAAATGTCATTTCTGACCGCACTTGTAGCACTTTTCCTTTGGCTTTTTGTTCGCCTCGGGGTGAGGAGTCTTGATTTTCACCTTGAGGGTTGCCACTTGCTTTTGGCCAACCTGTTTTTTCTTCTTTCCCCATTTGGGTTTGGAAGAAGTAGCACGGTTGTCGCAAGAATCTGATGATAACCTTGTTTGAAGAGACCTTCAGCATATTGAAGCTCTGTCAGAAGTTCCGCCAAACTATATGTCCTACGGTTCATATTGTAGTTAAGGCGGAACTGTTCAAAGCTTCATGGTAAGCTTCCTAAGATAATATCGACCTGTGTTTCCGCATCAATAGTAGCCCCTAGTATGCTCAGTTCGTTCAAATGAGACATCATTTTCAGAACATGATCCATTACTGGGGTCCCTTCAGACATTTGAGTTGTCATCAATACCCTCATTGCATTTTGTCTAGCCACCCGGTTCTGATGACCAAACATCTCGGTGAGACTTTTCATCATTTCCGCAGCCGAGCCCATCGTCTGATGCTGATGCTGCAATACATTTGTCAGTGAAGCTAAAATGTAACAGCGAGCCATCTCATCAGACTTTTTCCATTTTCGGAATTCAGCCAACTCTTCAGGAGTGGCATCCGGTTCTGGTTCTAGAGGACTCTCCTAGATTAAGACAAATTTATGCCCTCAAAGAATGTGACAATGTCAAGATTTCTTTTCCAATCGGCAAAGTTAGTGCCATCAAGTTTATTTTCTTTGAGAATAACAGCTAGTGGATTGAAAGACACCTGAGATAAAAATTAAAAACAGCCATCACATAATGCATAGCAAAATATATCGAAAACCTCAAAACACAATATATATGCTAGCAACCAACACCTCGAAAAATCCGCACATGTAAGCCACGATCGTGTGGACGTTTACACACACATTTTCCAAGTAGAGTTTTACGTCTTTAATTTTACTATCTAGTCAAATTACGTTATGACAAGTAAAATTAAAAGCTGGTTCCTCTTGGCCATGTATTAATTAACATAGACTCCGATGGGGAGATTATTAATTAATACACCTAAGTGAACACCATAATTTAACATCCTTAAAATATTATTTTTAAATAATAGTCCTACAGATGGAGAGGTCCTATCATAAAAAGTAATATTTACCTTATGTTATCATTTTGAAATTTAAAACTAGTGAACCTATAATTAGCACATCCGATATGGAGGAAGACCCTAATGTCAACGCGCATGCTAATTATTTCACAATTTAAATTAATTATGGAGGCCAATTTGATTTTATTTTAAAAAAATAAATTAATTTAATCACTTAGTTATTTTAGGCTTAAGGTTTTTAATTTTCTCGTCCTAACATGCAGAAAACATATCACGCATACATTCATACATGCCATACATCAAAACAATAAAAACCAAAAATAAAGCATGGATAATTAAATTATCCAATTATCATGGTCTTCTTCCTTGAGTTGAACCCGAGAAAATCTTCGACTTGATCTCTCCCACTGAATCAAGTATCTCGTCGCTCCTCCCCGGCCGGGCCGTGGATTACCAAAATTAAAATTTCACTTTTATGCAAAATTAATTACATAAAAAAAATTAATTTTAAATCCCGACTCTCCAGCAGACGCAACGAACGGCGGCAAAACGGACCGAACCAAAAACTGGACGACCCGACCCGAACCAATAACCAGCCGGACCAGTGCCGCGCTGCGGTGCTCGGCGGCTTTGCTAAATTCTTGTCGGCCGCGGATGCCCAGCGATCCCGGCGATCCTTACGCTCCATTTCTTTGTGATCCCGTCTTTTCCGAATTCGATTATAATTTTATACAAAATAAAATACATCGAAATTACATCAAGATTACACGAAAAATAAAACACCTAGAACTACCCGCGGATTTTCTCACGGGAAAAACCATTACATGCCTCAAAAAATGGGTCAAACCAATAATTGCATAATTAATAAAAATAAATAAATAAACCATTCACATAAACCATGATAATTGGATCATATCACCTGCAAGAACACATCTAGCAAAATATTCCAACATCAAAATATATGAATATTTAAATTGCTATCAATTAATCACCAAAATTAATTAAAATAGCAAAAAGCCTAAAAATCTGGCTCCGATACCAATTGTTGGAAAGTAAAACGCAGCGGAAGCGAAGTTTGGGAAAGATGATAATTGCGTTTTACGCATCCACGAGCATAAGATCTATTTAGGCATGCTAATTAATTAATTACTAAGACTAATAAGCAATTTAAATATTATTTATTATTTATTAATTAAATATGTTGATTATTAAAATATTCTAATCGAGATCCAAAGATCATAGGATATTACCTTTTGAAGAGTATTGGTTGCTTTCGTCTTGATCACCTTGTATATCTACCTTTAGACCTTCTAGAGTATGATCCGCCTTAACCCGGACGTTGTGTGGGCAACGAGCTACCGGATCTTGTTTGGACAACATTGGATCGTCCGAACCCTTCTTGTTTGTGATCACTTTATTTTTCTTTGCTTTCTAGTATTTTATGTACACTCCTAGCAAATTAATTGTGTTATCTAAATTGTAGAATCAAAGACACAAGTCTAGATCTATAATTAAACACAAGAGGAAAAATTTGATCACACAACCTCACAAGAAAGCATAAAATCGGCCAACACCCCAAAATTCCTATATATAGGCTCTTGGACTACTACTAGGGATCTTAAGGAGGATTATGGAAGGACTCCCAATAAATTCATCTTACCTTATTAGGACTCTTCCTAATATAATGAATCTATTAATATCAACTTAGTCCACTAAAAAGTTGATATTGCACTTCCTACCAAAATTCCAAATTATGAAATTGGGCTCCTTATTAAATATATTATTTCCCGTATTTAAGATATCGAATGTCCATTAATTAATTATAAGCTACTAACAGCTTTAATTAATTAATATCTTATCCAAGAGTAGTACCACTCGAACCTTATTATTATATCGGAATTAAATCCACCTGCATGGTTTAATATAATAATCATTATCGAGCTCCTCAAGGGGACATCATCAACCCACACGATTCGGGACACGATTTCTAGTAATAATAATAACTGTCGTATAAACAATATTATTGCCCAAGATACGAGGCTTATTGAGTCGATCGTTTTGACTCTCACCTATGGTAAATCAAAGTAATAAGTATTATAAATACACAATTAAATATTATATACTTAGAATTAAGAAATAATAATTATTTGAGATTTACGTTCTTCTTACAGTCAGTACAGATGACACTATCTCACCTCGATCCAGTCAACGTATGCAAATACGCTAATGCATGCTAATAGTCAAGACCAACTATTCTCAAGCATACACTACAACCTTTTATATAATTTGTCTAATAATTATATAGGTTGTGAACTATTGTATTATTTTATAAGGCACCGATAATGTGATCTTCCGTGTGACACCAACACACCACATTATCTACAATATAGAATAATTAGATATTTCATTTGCATAACCATAACGTGAATAAATATGCAAAACATGTGATTAAATGTAATTAATATTCTCATAGGTAGTCACAGGGAAATTAGGTAATACAAGCATAAAGTATGCTTTGCAGTATACAATCCTAACATAGGTGAATATGATATATTGACCTATGCTACATAACCGTAGCTACTGGTCTTGAGAATCCAACAAAACTGCCACCATGCACCATTGGGATCGAAAATAAAGAAACAATTGAACCGATGATAGGCCGTTGGTTTTATCGAACCTCAAGTGCTTTCTTGAAGAGTTCACACTCTTCACCAGCCCCGAACACCTCAAATTTTCGTGAGCATGTATAAACAGGTGTTGGGATTCCAAAACCATCAACCTTGTGGTCAGAAACCGATCGAAATGACATCGAACTGGTTGATAGGACGGCTGGTGGTATGTGAAAACTTCATTTAAGTGGTTCACCTCTTTCAAAGTCTCCAAATGGCACCAAAATTTGTGATAATGTAGCCTTGGATGTTAGAAAGTATTTGTTAAAATTTCACTTTAAGACTTGGTCTAAATGTTGGTAAACCGACCTTTACAATGACTAGTCCGCAAGTTGGACAACCATAAACTCAGGTTTCATCAACTTATCAATTATTGTCAAAGGAACCACATAACACATAATGTTATTACTTGAGGACGACCATTTGTGAACACAATCATAGCATCATAAGCCACCCAGGCTAATACTTATGATCATGTATGTATAAGAACTCGGTGAAAAGGGAGGACTCAACACCATGCTTATGCGAGTCGCTACATTTTTCTCTTTAGCATAGGAGGGTATCACCTCCTAATCGTGCCAAAGAATAGGCTTTAATCAATGAACATGGCTAAGAAGGATCATCGGGGGGTCTTTGGCGTCACACATGCTTATGAAAGCAATACGCGGATGACATAAATATCATCATCGATCATGAGCCCTGCTCACGACTCCACCAACGTACTTTGGTGTCTTTGTTCCAGCTAGCTTCTTTGTTCAAAGAAAAAATGATGTCCATGGCAATACCGTGGTATATGGATCATCAAACTATCCAAACTCCGGACTATTAAAGCCTAAATGTGTCAATGTCCCAATACATCTTCTGGTTACAAAAACCGATGCAAGCCGGACCATATTGACTCATGAATATTTTTCTTTTTCACATATCCAATACAATTGATGCATAAGATTTTATTCTCACAAATCACAATGAGATGTTATGAGTGATACACTTTCGCATATATATCATCGAGTCATAACATGGTTCAATTGTTACGGAACACGTGTGACTAGAAAACGCCATTCAGCATTCAACAACTTGAGCATTATACCGCTCATTGATTGTGATGACCTACTCATCATAGTCACAATGGATTTATAACACGAAATCCAAAAATATTGCGTTACTTGGAAATAGCTTAATATGTACTCAATTTCGCTTGCAAAATTTTACAAACATGAGCATAGCGAACACTCTAACAACATATAGATTTATACCAGATACGATCAAAATGATCCATCATATTGAGTGCATAACATGGAAAGATTAGATGCCTAAGGGGCAAAATTACGACACAAGCATGGTGTAAAACTACCATGCATACGTTTGGGCTTCCCCAATGAAATTATTTTTCAACATTTGAAAAATTATTTTAGCGTACGATGCATACCAAAAATTACATCATCTATGGCAAATTCGGCCAAAAAGAAGTTGAAAAACATGTGTTATAAGACCACTTGCAAATTCAAGATGGGAACCAAGTTGGTTGGGACAAAAGTTAGCACAATCGCTGAAAATAAAATTCCGCGCAGCTTGACCTTTGTTCACTAAAACAGCGATAACTCCCTCGTTAGGAAGGATATGGATGAACGGTCAGATGTTCTGGAAACTAAACTTCCGTATATTTCTATCCATAGGTTGTGCACCACACGGATCATTAAACTCAGATCACAGTGCATGTATTAATTGGCTGTTTTAATATTTCCCAAGTTTAGTCAGAAAACAAGGTTGAGACCATATCCAATGGCATAAGTGTTGATGCAAAAACATGGCAATGACAGCCATAAGTGCGTTTAAACGCAGCAGTGTGTTCGATTTCTTATCTCGACTAATGATCCCTTCGGTAACTCCAACTTGGTAGACTTGCAGAGAAAGTAGGAATGTCGGTATAGCTAAGGCTGTTTAAACCACTGATTCCGTTTGAACTTTCAAAGCATAAACAAATACCAAGGAGGATGCGCCTAGTCATGATAAAAAGTGTAGACAAAATCCACCAAAGTGAATCAAATCAACCAAGAATTTTAATTATCAATTTGCAAGTATACGTCATAATAGCCATGTTATATGGATGCAACGCGATGCATCAATATTAAGCATTTTGAACCATGAGACATAACCAATATACCATAACCAACTCGTCTTGACCATCCAATAAGATCGACTAAACATAGTCAAATGTACAAGGCACATGCCTTTACAAATACTCGAAAAAGTATTCGGACCTATAGTCATACGAACTACAATCGAGGTCAACGAATTCATGTATTTACCGCAATATGCCATTACTTTATGTTAAAATTCATGAGAATTACTCGTACATTCTTTCATATATCATATTGCAAGGAGACGGTGCATGACTACACCCACATTCAATATTTTATTTTAATAGGATGAAAGATGGAGTTTTCCAAGTATGGGATTGGGTCAAGATCAACATGGTGGTCACTCAATTCAACGTGACAAATCCGTCACAAATCGATTGACATATCCGTCGCAATCGATGTTTGTCCCATTTGTACGTCACAAATCCGTGACTAATCATGAACAAGTCATAACTTTATCGTTACCGACAATGTTCATTTTATTTAATTGTTGGTTTAAAATCGAAAAAATGGCAATGTCAAATCGCACCCAAACTGTAGTGTATGCAACAACCACAAATATCGACTTTCAACAATTATCCGTGACTCCCCCAGGACCGTCACAGTTTACTTCGACATATGAGAGTGATACCACCTCTCATAGTCTCATCCACCTCAAAGTACCGTGGAAGATAAAGAACCCAAATACCCAATTCCCCAAAAAAAATTCCCAAAAGAGGGGAATTGAAAAACGGGAACTTTAATAAAATCTTACGGGTGCTTGGTTCCATATTTGCTTGATCCTTGAACGGGATAATAAATTTGGCTTCTCTCCATATGTGCAACATATTTCCGTGGGTACTCCATTCTAAATTTACTTTGATCCTTGAATGGGATAAATATGACTTTTCTCCATATTTTGCACATTATCATGAGCAACATATTTTCCTATATTCACGTAAAACATAAACATGGTAAGATTCATAAGTGTACAAATCAATGAACAAATGAAACATTAATTAGGAAAAGATGAAGAGTTGAGAAATGCCCGGAAAGGACTATTTGGCTCGATAATCGGCCGAAAATGGACTCGGGCGCGGCGGGGTAGCAGCTCGATATTGGATGAGGCCGGATTTCCAAATTTCCTTATAAAAATCTGCTTCTTTTCGGCAATAGATTCAGTAATAAATATTACTCAGAATCCGATCTCCACCGTTGAATATACAGGTATTTGTGTTGGTAAGTTTCTGTCAAAATTTCACACCGATCCGACGGTTAACGAATCGGAAAACATGATTTTGATACGACTATGATGTGCAGAAAATTTGTGCGCGAAAATTCCCATCTCTCCTCTTTTTATTTTATTTTCGATTTTCTGCTCCTCCTTACTTCGGGGTCGAGTGTAATACCCGGATTTTCAGTATAAATTTTTCGCGTTATTTAATCTGAGATATACTGTATAGTTTGGTATCTATACAGTATGGATAAAATAAATTGAGAACCGAGACAGTTATACTGGTGTGGTTACCGTTTTGGATTGACAGATATATTCAGGATATGTTGTATCAGGTTGAACTGATTTGGATATCAGGTATACCGTATGAGAATATTTTTGGGTTGAGTATATGTGTATTCAGTATGTCGTATGTTCGTATTTGTTATGTCGAGACGTTGGACAGGAATTGCTGTAAATGGCTAAGTATGGAAGCCATTACGTACGTTAGGTGTTGAAGCTTACGTATGTTAAATTGGTAGAGTTACGTACGTTATGGCTGAGACATTACGTACGTAACATGGGAATCAGACGATCGAGTCGTGGTCGGCAGGTGGGACCCTGTGTCGGCAACTTTCGGCGGAGGATGTTGACAGGTGAGTCAACGTACGTGTTACGTACGTTATACAGGACGTGTTACGTACGTAACACGACCATTGTACTGTAGCAAGTCAACTGGTATATTACGTACGTTATATGGCATGGGTTACGTACGTAAGGAAGTTCACGTTTTAGGGTAGTAGGGTCTGGGATGGCATTACGTACGCTAACCAGGACAAGATAGCGTACGTAAGAGGTGTTACGTACGTTAACTTGGGAATGTTACCTACGTAACAAGCGGGGAGTTTATATAAGGAATGGCCGTCATTTCATTTCACTTCAGCATTTCTCTTTGTTTTTCATCTCTAAACATTGAGAGAGGGATAATTTGGCTCTCCTAATTCGATTCTGAGCTTGAGGGCTTGGATTTGGAGCTTGGATATGGAGTTATTGATGATTCTTGAAGTGATTTCTTGTGTTTTCCATCTTCTAAGAGGTATGTTGGATAATCCTCCTTTTCATTTCGGATTTTTGATGTTGTTATTGATAAATGATTCGTATGAAGATGATTAAGATGTTGTTGTTTCGATTCTTGAGGTTATATGAGGTGTATGTTGAAGGAAGATGATGATATGTTGGATTAAGTCTTGATTATGTTGTTATGATTATGGAATCATAATATTCTTGATGTTCTTGGTAGTATTGCTTCGATTTTTGATGCTAAGAAGATCATATGTTGAAGAACATGATGATATACACCTTGAATTATGATTAAGGGTTGTTTAGATGTTAGAAAACATCGGGTTATGTTGTTTTATGGATTATGAATGTGAATTTGGATAATTCGTGTTCTTGAAGAACCCTTGAGATACATGTCATGATTTTTAGGGAGTTTACGGTTAATTTTGGAATGTGATTATTCATGATAATAATCGGTAAATTGTTTTCTACGAATTTACAAGTAAAACAAGAAGGAGTTTTGTCTTCGTATTTGGAGTTGAAGTTGGAATCGAATATGTTGTAAAATCATTAATGACGAGATGAATTGATCATTGATTTGATGAATACGTTTTAAAGAGTTGGTGTTTTGGATATGAATATGGAATATTCACATTTAGAACTAAATTATATATTTTGGTACAATATTCGTATAGGAATACGAATATGATTCCGGATTTGATAAGGTTATGATTCACTTTTGAGTTTAAGAATTCATACGTATTGAACAAGCGTTCCATTCGGATAATGGAAATATTTGAAACTCTTGGAATAAGATTATCTATAATGTTGAATTAATCGGATTGTCCGGATTGATGATGATAATTGGTAGTTGATTTTATTATGAATTTACAAGGAGGAAACTTGTATCCGTATTTAAGATTGAATTTGGAATCGGTAATGTTAGACCCTTGTTGGTTTAAATTGATTATTGATATGATCTTCGGATTGTGGAATCGTATTGTGGTTTTGAGTTCGTGTTTGATTGGTTTGGATTGTTTGGATTTGTATTTAATCGGGATATCGTGGAACCGTTGGGTTTATTGATTGTTATTTGTGATCATCGAGTTACGGATTGTATTGTGGATATGAGTTCGAATTTGTCGAGTTGGATTAGTTGGTTTTATGAATATGATCGAGGTTTCGTTGAACCGTTGAGTTTGTTGGTTGGGTATGTCGGTTATTGATTTTATCGAATGTGTGTTAATCAGTTATTGCAATAGGTTGATATGTTTTGATCGTGGATTATGACCGTTGTGTTGCGGTTGAAGTCGAAGAGTTCGTAGATTGGTTTTGGTCGGGGCTGAGGAGCTCGTAGACGAAGGCAATGAATTTTGGTAACGGCTTCGTGGTATCGGTATCGAGGCAAGTTTATACTTGTTCAGTTTATAATATTTGATGAATGGTTTCGTTTTCATTTCATTTATAATTCGTATAGCAATGTTGTTAGAAATGTAAGTTGTCGGGATAATGGGTTGTATATCGTACTCTGGTTGTAATAAATCATAAGGTATATGATTTAATTGTGTTCAAGGAAGACGAGAGTTATCTTTGGTTAAGGATATAGAATATCAGATATCGAGGATAGTTATCGTGATGACATAAGTATCGGGATAAAGGTTTATCGGTATTGAATGGATGGTACCTTATTTGAGATTATTTGTATAACTGTGTTTTTGTTCAGGGATGTTGTTCGTGGAAATGATGTGGTCGTCGGCTTTGAGGTAATCTAAGTATTTGTTCAGTCATGTGGATAATTAGTTTGTTGAGTTGTTGTATATGTTGAGGTTTCGTGTAATGAGTTTCGTATCGGTTATTCGTTGAGGTATGTTGATCCCAAGACTATTGTATTGAGATCGTAGATCGGGTTGGTCATTCATTTGGGGATGATGATCCCAGGATTGATGTTTTGGATATTGATTAGTCGTGTCGACTTTTCATTGTCAGTCTATTGTTGTTCACTTCGGTGAGTCTTTTGATCCTTATTGGATATGTGTTTCTTTGAGTTTCGTTGTCATGTTGCATCGTGACATATCTGGAGTCATATCTGCATGCCGATTGGTTATTGTGTAGGATTTTTAGCCGGGCACATGATGGTTATGTGTTGATATTTTCATATTGAACCGTGCACACGAGACGTAGTTCGTGAGGCTAATTAGGTACAAGACCACGCGTGTATTTGATCGATATCCGGGGTGGCTTGTGCACGGACACATTTCCGGATCGGGTGTACTATGACGTCCATCTTTGAGCCATATTGTTTGGTCGTTCATCCTCCATTTATGGTTGGGTATGTTCGACGGTTTGTGACTGGTTGTTCATATGCCCAAAGGGTATGTTCGACAGTCAGAGTTATTTTTCTTGAGATCCATTATTGTTGATCATTTGGAGTTATCATGTCGATGATATTCTCAGTTGTTTTATCGGTTGATCTGGTTATTGATCGTATAAGCATTCGGACTATACGTCGATGTTTCGGGATTTGTATTCATTGTCATGTGATAGTTGATCTACAGAAATGTTGTGTATTATTGGTTTATCCATGTTGAGATTTGATTGTGTAATCCGACGGACAGGATTTGGCACAGATTGGATTATTTCCACACTTATGAGTTTTGATGATGTTTTGAGGATTATTGGTATTTTTGTAATACAGTACAGATAATTGTTGTTGAGTTCATTTCGTCATTTGAGAATGCGAAATATGGATTATGGTAAGGATTGATTTGTTATGGATCGCCATGGATTGGTAAGGTATGACGGTAAGATTACTTTGGTAGTATTCTTACTATATTATTACATTTGTATGTAATTATTTATGATGATGTGATCGGTATCATTATTGAGTATTGTGGCTGACCCCATTGTGGGCTTTATTTTTAGGTACTTGGAGATCGAGCTAGTAGCGGTCGTGAAGGGATGAGCTTCCCGATGTGATACTGGCGGTGGCATGTTTTGGAGTATCGAGTATTTCTTTTCTGGTTATTCATTTCCGCTGCAAATGTGTATTTTAAACTGTGTTTTTATCCGCTGCGTGTGTATATTTCAAATGGCTTTTCGGTATTTTTATTCGCTGCGTGTGTATATTTCAAAATGGCTTTTCGGTATCTTTATCCGCTACGTGTGCGTATTTTAAAAGGGCCTTTTTGGCATTTTGCGAACTTGGGATTATTTCGTTAAACCTTTTCCTAAACTATTTTATCGATACGTTTAAGTGGTGACTTAACGTACATTTTGAACTGTTGAGATTTGGCATTTCGCCTTGTATTTTCAAATGGTATTCTATGACGGTATTTCAGAATTATGTTTTTGATAATATTTGAGTATTTGCAAAATATTACCGTCATCGGCCTTTTTGGCGTTTTTTGAAATGGTTTTGTAAACGGTTTTTAGCCTGGTGGGTTCCGGCACGGGGCCCATGGCGCTGTAATATCCCGTATGGTTTTGGGGGTGTTACAGAAGATGGTATCGGAGCTTGGGTTTTGTGAAACCCAGGCGTGTGTGTTATGTGGCTCTACCGGTACGGTAGTAGCGTGGCTTTTGAAAATGATTTTTCTGACTTTTGAGTCGAACCGATTTTTGGAGTTTTCAAAATTTTTGAGATTCTTTTCAAATTGCTATTTGTGATATTGGTGTGTGTTGGTTGTGTTGAGACTTCGTGTGGGAGTCGTGTGCTAGTATCACGGGAGATCATCGGCTTCACGCACCTGTAAGTATATTGGTTTGGTTATTCGTTTGTGGCGACACTTGATTGTTTTGTGATGAGTTGGAAAATTTTGGATTTATCTGTTGTTGGCGACAGGTTGCAAGTTTCGAGGACGAAACTTATTTTAAGGGGGGTAGTATGTAATACCTGGATTTTCAGTATAAATTTTTCGCGTTATTTTATCTGAGATATACTGTATAGTTTGTTATCTATACAGTATGGATAAAATAAATTGAGAACCGAGACAGTTATACTGGTGTGGTTACCATTTTGGATTGACAGATATATTCAGGATATGTTGTATCAGGTTGAACTGATTTGGATATCAGGTATACCGTATGAGAATATTTTTGGGTTGAGTATATGTGTATTCAGTATGCCGTATGTTCGTATTTGTTAAGTCGAGACGTTGGACAGGAATTGCTGTAAATGGCTAAGTATGGAAGCCATTACGTACGTTAGGTGTTGAAGCTTACGTACGTTAAATTGGTAGAGTTACGTACGTTATGGCCGAGACATTACGTACGTAACATGGGAATCAGACGATCGAGTCGTGGTCGGCAGGTGGGACCCTGTGTCGGCAACTTTCGGCGGAGGATATTGACAGGTGAGTCAACGTACGTGTTACATACGTTATACAGGACGTGTTACGTACATAACACGACCATTGTACTGTAGCAAGTCAACTGGTATATTACGTACGTTATATGGCATGGGTTACGTACGTAAGGAAGTTCACGTTTTGAGGCGGTAAGTGCAGGATGGCATTACGTACGCTAACCAGGACAAGATAGCGTACGTAAGAGGTGTTACGTACGTTAACTTGGGAATGTTACGTACGTAACGAGCGGGGAGTTTATATAAGGAATGGCCGTCATTTCATTTCACTTCAGCATTTCTCTTCGTTTTTCATCTCTAAACATTGAGAGAGGGATAATTTGGCTCTCCTAATTCGATTTTGAGCTTGAGGGCTTGGATTTGGAGCTTGGATATGGAGTTATTGATGATTCTTGAAGTGATTTCTTGTGTTTTCCATCTTCTAAGAGGTATGTTGGATAATCCTTCTTTTCATTTCGGATTTTTGATGTTGTTATTGATAAATGATTCGTATGAAGATGATTAAGATGTTGTTGTTTCGATTCTTGAGGTTATATGAGGTGTATGTTGAAGGAAGATGATGATATGTTGGATTAAGTCTTGATTATGTTGTTATGATTATGAAATCATAATATTCTTGATG
This sequence comes from Orobanche coerulescens, assembly GCA_033398695.1. Taxonomy (NCBI): domain Eukaryota; kingdom Viridiplantae; phylum Streptophyta; class Magnoliopsida; order Lamiales; family Orobanchaceae; genus Orobanche; species Orobanche coerulescens. The sequence continues at coordinate 171,008,112 of CM065809.1, forward strand.
TTCTTGGTAGTATTGCTTCGATTTTTGATGCTAAGAACATCATATGTTGAAGAACATGATGATATACACCTTGAATTATGATTAAGGGTTGTTTAGATGTTAGAAAACATCGGGTTATGTTGTTTTATAGATTATGAATGTGAATGGATAATTCGTGTTCTTGAAGAACCCTTGAGATACATGTCATGATTTTTAGGGAGTTTACGGTTAATTTTGGAATGTGATTATTCATGATAATAATCGGTAAATTATTTTCTACGAATTTACAAGTAAAACAAGAAGGAGTTTTGTCTTCGTATTTGGAGTTGAAGTTGGAATCGAATATGTTGTAAAATCATTAATGACGAGATGAATTGATCATTGATTTGATGAATACGTTTTAAAGAGTTGGTGTTTTGGATATGAATATGGAATATTCACATTTAGAACTAAATTATATATTTTGGTACAATATTCGTATAGGAATACGAATATGATTCCGGATTTGATAAGGTTATGATTCACTTTTGAGTTTAAGAATTCATACGTATTGAACAAGCGTTCCATTCGGATAATGGAAATATTTGAAACTCTTGGAATAAGATTATCTATAATGTTGAATTAATCGGATTGTCCGGATTGATGATGATAATTGGTAGTTGATTTTATTATGAATTTACAAGGAGGAAACTTGTATCCGTATTTAAGATTGAATTTGGAATCGGTAATGTTAGACCCTTGTTGGTTTAAATTGATTATTGATATGATCTTCGGATTGTGGAATCGTATTGTGGTTTTGAGTTCGTGTTTGATTGGTTTGGATTGTTTGGATTTGTATTTAGTCGGGATATCGTGGAACCGTTGGGTTTATTGATTGTTATTTGTGATCATCGAGTTACGGATTGTATTGTGGATATGAGTTCGAATTTGTCGAGTTGGATTAGTTGGTTTTATGAATATGATCGAGGTTTCGTTGAACCGTTGAGTTTGTTGGTTGGGTATGTCGGTTATTGATTTTATCGAATGTGTGTTAATCAGTTATTGCAATAGGTTGATATGTTTTGATCGTGGATTATGACCGTTGTGTTGCGGTTGAAGTCGAAGAGTTCGTAGATTGGTTTTGGTCGGGGCTGAGGAGCTCGTAGACGAAGGCAATGAATTTTGGTAACGGCTTCGTGGTATCGGTATCGAGGCAAGTTTATACTTGTTCAGTTTATAATATTTGATGAATGGTTTCGTTTTCATTTCATTTATAATTCGTATAACAATGTTGTTAGAAATGTAAGTTGTCGGGATAATGGGTCGTATATCGTACTCTGGTTGTAATAAATCATAAGGTATATGATTTAATTGTGTTCAAGGAAGACGAGAGTTATCTTTGGTTAAGGATATAGAATATCGGATATCGAGGATAGTTATCGTAATGACATAAGTATCGGGATAAAGGTTTATCGGTATTGAATGGATGGTACCTTATTTGAGATTGTTTGTATAACTGTGTATTTGTTCAGGGATGTTGTTCGTGGAAATGATGTGGTCGTCGGCTTTGAGGTAATCTAAGTATTTGTTAAGTCATGTGGATAATTAGTTTGTTGAGTTGTTGTATATGTTGAGGTTTCGTGTAATGAGTTTCGTATCGGTTATTCGTTGAGGGATGTTGATCCCAAGACTATTGTATTGAGATCGTAGATCGGGTTGGTCATTCATTTGGGGATGATGATCCCAGGATTGATGTTTTGGATATTGATTAGTCGTGTCGACTTTTCATTGTCAGTCTATTGTTGTTCACTTCGGTGAGTCTTTTGATCCTTATTGGATATGTGTTTCTTTGAGTTTCGTTGTCATGTTGCATCGTGACATATCTGGAGTCATATCTGCGTGCCGATTGGTTATTGTGTAGGATTTTTAGCAAGGCACATGATGGTTATGTGTTGATATTTCCACATTGAACCGTGCACACGAGACGTAGTTCGTGAGGCTAATTAGGTACAAGACCACGCGTGTATTTGATCGATACCCGGGGTGGCTTGTGCACGGACACATTTCCGGATCGGGCGTACAATGACGTCCATCTTTGAGCCATATTGTTTGGTCGTTCGTCCTCCATTTATGGTTGGGTATGTTCGACGGTTTGTGACTGGTTGTTCATATGCCCGAAGGGTATGTTCGACAGTCAGAGTTGTTTTCTTTGAGATCCATTATTGTTGATCATTTGGAGTTATCATGTCGATGAGATTCTCAGTTGTTTTATCGGTTGATCTGGTTATTGATCGTATAAGCATTCGGACTATACGTCGATGTTTCGGGATTTGTATTCATTGTCATGTGATAGTTGATCTACAGAAATATTGTGTATTATTGGTTTATCCATGTTGAGATTTGATTGTGTAATCCGACGGACAGGATTTGGCACAGATTGGATTATTTCCACACTTATGAGTTTTGATGATGTTTTGAGGATTATTGGTATTTTTGTACTACAGTACAGATAATTGTTGTTGAGTTCATTTCGTCATTTGAGAATGCGAAATATGGATTATGGTAAGGATTGATTTGTTATGGATTGCCATGGATTGGTAAGGTATGACGGTAAGATTACTTTGGTAGTATTCTTACTATATTATTACATTGGTATGTAATTATTTATGATGATGTGATCGGTATCATTATTGAGTATTGTGGCTGACCCCGTTGTGGGCTTTATTTTTAGGTACTTGGAGATCGAGCTAGTAGCGGTCGTGAAAGGATGAGCTTCCCGATGTGATACTGGCGGTGGCATGTTTTGGAGTATCGAGTATTTCTTTTCTGGTTATTCATTTCCGCTGCAAATGTGTATTTTAAACTGTGTTTTTATCCGCTGCGTGTGTATATTTCAAATGGCTTTTCGGTATTTTTATTCGCTGCGTGTGTATATTTCAAAATGGCTTTTCGGTATCTTTATCCGCTACGTGTATGTATTTTAAAAGGGCCTTTTTGGCATTTTGCGAACTTGGGATTATTTCGTTAAACCTTTTCCTAAACTATTTTATCGGTACGTTTAAGTGGTGACTTAACGTACATTTTGAACTGTTGAGATTTGGCATTTCGCCTTGTATTTTCAAATGGTATTCTATGACGGTATTTCAGAATTATGTTTTTGATAATATTTGAGTATTTGCAAAATATTACCGTCATCGGCCTTTTTGGCGTTTTTTGAAATGGTTTTGTAAACGGTTTTTAGCCTGGTGGGTTCCTGTAATATCCGTGTTTTCTATTTTCGGTAATTTCTATTTTTGGTGTATGTTCGTTTCGGACAGCTCGCTTAGCACCGTTTTGGGATTCTGAATCTATTTTGTTCTTGGAGTTTTTAAATGCAGTCGAGTTTCGAGGATGTTTTTGCATAATATCATCTTGAATTATATCTTGCCGCATGTGCGTTCGATTCTCGTAAAACTTGTTCGTTTTCGTTGTTTCTTGATTTGTATAAGTTTGTATGGTTGAGTTGGTCGTGTTGAAACTTTCGGTTTGTTAATCCGACGTTGTACCGCGATTTTTTGGGCTCTTGGGCCGTTTTTGTAATTTTCATAAGTTTGGGGAATTTCGCTTCATTTGCTTCATTTGAGACTCTCTAGTGATCGGGATTATATTCTCTTTCAACGCTCAGCTTTGTCATCTTGATTATTACGTGTTTATGTTTCCGGAGTCTGGTCTTGCTTCGAATTTCGGCACTTTTTATGCTGTTGGCGGTGTCTTGTGCGAAGCTGCTGCTGAGTAGCGCACGCTACTCGGTACTTACTGCGTGCGCTATCATCGTGTGGTTAGCGTCGCTAACTGTGGTTCGTAGCGTGCGCTAACGATTTCGGCGATGCAGGGCGGTAGGTTCGTGCTTGATCTTGGACCGACAGACGCTAATCGGCGTTAACGCACGCTAATCCCTAGTACTAGCGCACGCTAACCATGTTAGCTTGCGTACGCTAACGGAGGACGAGCGGTGATACGCCATGCCCTTAGCGCACGCTAATGCTTGTGCGTAGCGTGCGCTAAGTTTGTTAAATATAAATAGGGCAGCAGCAGTCAACTTCGTCATTTTTCCTTCATTTCTTATCCTTCTCGGCTTTGAGCGATTCCAGGCGAGGGTTAGGGCCGATTCCAACTGTAGATCATCATTCACTACCACCGTGCATTCCTTGCGTGAATTCTTCAAGTTCCTAATCACTTTCCACCATCCGAATCAAGGTAAAAATTCCCAAAACCCTTGTTTTGAGATTTTGGGGGAATTTTAGGGATTTCTTGGGATTTGACTCTTTTAGTCCGAATTATCACTGGGTTATCGCTAGACTTCGATCGTGTACTTGTAATCCTTCGTTTTATTGATGATTTGTGGTTTTAAACTTCAAGTTTTCCATTGTTCGTCACTTATAGTCGACGATACCCACGTCGTGACCGACAAATCGTTCCAAGGGGTAGAATTAGGATTAATTCTTACCTTTACGCATTATTGAAACTTGTGTATACCGTTATTGTGTTAGGAACGGATTTGGGAGGATTGTTCGGACCGAAACCTATTCCTTCGTCGTTTCCTTCGTTTCGTTTCACTCAAGGCAAGTACATGTATTACATTTCGTTATGTATGTTGTGATTTTCGAAATGAATGATGAATTGTGATTTTTGGGTGCGTGAGTTGTGTTCCTTCCACCCGGAGTGTCCGACGGGATGTCTGGGGGTCGATACTAAGGGGTACGGCCGCGAAAGGGAACTTGGGTGCGTGTGTGATTGAACTTCCACCCGGAGTGTCCGACGGGATGTCTGGGGGTCGATACTAAGGGGTACGGACGCGGAAGTGGTATCCCACCCGGAGTGTTCGACGGGATGTCTGGGGGTCGATACTAAGGGGTACGACCACGGGATACCAGTTGTGATTTTGTGATATCGTGATGATTGGAAACTGATTTGATTGCCAATGTAGTATTCCGGAATATTTATGGCAAATGACTTATGTTTGAGATGATTGTGCAAAAACCATATTTTGTATATAATGTTGTGTAATTGTGTACTTGCACTAGCCATTCGAATGCTAACCCCTTAAATGGGGGAAATGCGTATTATGCATTTCAGGTACCGGGAGAGCTGAGGAGCAGGCACGGGACACGCACGCAAAGGATGGGATGGCTTGATGATGTGGCTCGAGTCTGTATTTTTTTTTTATGTTTTGTCATTGCATTTGTCGAGTACTGGAGTTAGACTGTTTACTTTGAAACTTGGTTTAAGTCCCCTGCGTGGGCAATGAATTGGTATTTATCTTATGTCCATATATTCCGTTAAAATGTCAGGCACGGGACACGCACGCAAAGGATGGGATGGCTTGATGATGTGGCTCGAGTCTGTATTTTTTTTTTATGTTTTGTCATTGCATTTGTCGAGTACTGGAGTTAGACTGTTTACTTTGAAACTTGGTTTAAGTCCCCTGCGTGGGCAATGAATTGGTATTTATCTTATGTCCATATATTCCGTTAAAATGTTTTGGCCGAGGCCACGGCCTTACTTATTTTTTTATGGAGTGCATCATTTGGGATTATATTATGGGTTATTGTGTCATGTGTTAGCCTGGTAGACCTCACGAGGGTTCTACGGCGTGTAATGTCCCAGTTGTGAATTGGGGTGTTACATTTATGGTATCAGAGATTAGGTTTTGAATACCTAGGCTGTCGGTGAAATTTTGGGTCAGTCAGTTATGTCGTTAGAGTCAGTCGTTGAGCCTAATATCATCACACTACCGTCTTTTCGTGCGACCCGTGGCTGTAAGTCTCCTCGAACTCTTATATTTCGGTAATTCGTTTTCTTGCGTTGTTCGGAATTGTGACTTGTGTTACCAACTTTGTGAATTGTGAATCTTTCTGATCTTGTTCTTTTCTTTTTCTCCTTCAGTATGTTGAGGGGTCGTGGTAGACAGGCTAGGGGACGCGGCCGAGGCCGTGGTCGTGGTGCTGATAATGAGGAGGGCTCACTTTCTCAGTCCTCTGCGGACTCAGCCTCTTACTCAGTGTCGTCGGGTAATAATGCGGCCGAAGCTCTTGTCGTACTTGGCGATTAGTAGCCCAACTTACTCGAATAGCTCGGGGTGGACGCTTAATCCGCCCCCGACACCGGAAGAGGAAACTAGTAAGTGGCTTCAGACGGTGACTAAGATGCACCCACCTCGTTTCTCCGGATCTTCTGACTCTCTCAGTTGGGAGAATTGGCTCTTTCAGTTGTCCAGAACCTTCGATGCCGTAGCTTGTCCCGAAGACAGGAGGGTACATATTGCCCAGTACCTTCTGGATAAGGAAGCTGCGGAATGGTGGGAGGCCGTTACGCCCAGAGACCGTCGAGCTACTTGGGAGGAATTCAAGGCTGCTATGGAAGCAGAATATTGTCCACCGCCAGTTAAGGAACGCAGAATTGTGGAGTTCTTCACCGCCACACCTCAGGACGTGCCTATTTCTCAGGCCATCATTACTTACAATCAGCAGTTGGGTTACGTGAGAGATCAGGTGAGGACGGAGGCTGATAAAATCCGTTATTTTAATATGCGTATGAAACTGCATATCAGGCAGAGTATGGCACCGCTCATGTGTGCCACTTTGAAGGAGTATCAGGATCGCGCTCTAGCGATCGAGATGGCCGCACCGGAATCAGAGGTGGGTGCCGAGGCCAGGAAACAGAAAACAGTTGGCAACTTCTCAGCCGGCAAGAGTGGCCGATTTTCGAGAGCACAGTCTACCCCTACACCTGGGAAGAGACCGTTTCACCAGGCTGGGGGATCTCGGAAACCGTTCGATTCGATCGTTGCTTCCGGTGGCGAGTTTGTTTTAATCGCAACCAATATGATCATTTTATGAAGGATTGCCCTTTTCCTCCGATTACTTGCTTCACTTGCAGGCGAGGCCGGGCATCGGGCGACTCATTGTGAGAGGGCCACCAGGGCTGTTAGAGTTCCGACTACCACTGCCGATCAGAGGGATCACAGCACTCCAGCTACTCATATTCCGCAGAGTTCGGGTCGTGGTAGGGGACGGGGTCAGCCGGATCGCCGTGCAGCCTCGAGTTCGGGTTCAGTTCACCCCCGATTGTATCAGATGAGGCGCACAGAGGAGGCAGACATTCCGGTGGCGTCAGGTACCACTCAAATCCTTACTCATCCGATTTGATGCTTTTGATTCGGGTGCTACCCATTCCTTTATTGCATCGGATTGTGTGAGTCGTATTGGTTTTGCCTGCTTGTTTGAGTGTGAGCCATTTGTAGTGAGTACGCCCAGTGGGGATCGTATGGTTGGAGACCGGGAGGTTAGGGATTGCCCAGTGAGGATCGGGAGCCGAGATTGGCCCTCGAATCTCATTGTTATAGACCTTAAGGGTGAGGATTTGATCCTCGGGGATGATTGGTTGGATCGTCACGGTGCTATCATGAACTATCGGACTCGTACTATCTCGATCGTGGCCGAGGACGGCACCGAGCATACTCTAGTCGGTTGTAAGCCGGGTAGATCGGGGAGTGTGATTTGCACCTTGAAGGCAATGAAACTTTTGAACCATGGTTGTATTGGCTACTGGTGTTACGCTCTGAAGGCGGAAGATGGTGGAGTTGATTTATCGTCAATTCCAGTTGTTAGCGAATACCCTGATGTATTTCCGGACGACTTGCCGGGATTACCACCACAGCGAGACGTGGAGTTCCCTATTGATCTAGAGCCGAATGCGGCCCCTATTTATCGAGCGCCGTACCGTATGGCACCGTCGGAGATGTTAGAATTGAAGAATCAGTTGGGAGAGTTGTTAGATAAAGGGTATATTCGACCGAGCGCATCGCCTTGGGGTGCGCCTGTACTTTTTGTTAAGAAGAAGGATGGATCGCTTCTTTTATGCATCGACTATCGAGAATTAAACAAGCTAACCATCAAAAATAAATACCCTTTGCCCAGGACTGACGATTTGTTTGATCAGCTTCAGGAGGCGACAGTCTTTTCGAAGATTGATTTGCGATCGGGCTACTACCAGTTGAGGATTCGGGACGTCGATATTCCGAAAGCTGCCTTTCGGACGAGATATGGCCATTACGAGTTTGTGGTTATGCCTTTCGGGATAACCAATGCCCCAGCAGTGTTCATGCAGTTGATGAACAAAGTTTTTATTGAGTATCTGGACAAATTCGTAGTCGTTTTTATCGACGATATTCTTATCTATTCACGGAGTCGGGAGGAGCACGCCTTACATCTCCGGATTGTATTAGACACTTTGAGGGCTGAGCAGTTGTACGCGAAGTTCTCTAAGTGTGAGTTTTGGCTCGAGGAAGTGATGTTCCTCGGGCATGTGATTTCAGCGGAGGGAGTTCGGGTAGATCCGCAGAAGATAGAGGTAGTGATGGCTTGGGAGCCGCCTAAGAATGTGAAGGAGGTGAGGAGTTTTCTGGGTCTTGCTGGCTATTACCGTAGATTTGTTGAGGGATTTTCTAAGATCGCTAGACCACTCACTCAGTTGCTCTAGAAAACTCAGAAGTTCGAGTGGATTGCAGACAGACAGGACAGTTTTGACGAGTTAAAGAGACGTTTGACTACCGCACCCGTTTTAGCATTGCCTCAGGGGAACGAGGATTTCGTAGTGTATAGTGATGCTTCGGGCCTTGGGCTTGGATGTGTTTTGATGCAGAGAGATAGAGTGATTGCTTATGCGTCCCGCCAATTGAAACCTTATGAGGTAAATTATCCCACGCACGATTTGGAGTCAGCTGCGGTCGTTTTCGCCTTAAAGATATGGAGGCATTATCTCTATGGGTTGTCGTGTATGATTTTTACAGACCACAAGAGTCTGAAGTATATCTTCAGCCAGAAAGATTTGAATATGAGGCAGCGTAGGTGGTTAGAGCTAATTAAAGATTACGACCCCGAGATACTTTACCATCCGGGTAAGGCCAACGTAGTGGCTGATGCGTTGAGCCGAAAACCGATGGCTTTACAGATGTTAGAGGTACTTACACCACAGAGTAGGATCCAGCGAGATTTCATCTGTCAGGATATTGAGGTTTGGGTTCAGAGAGTTCAGGGCCAGTTATGTGCGTTAGAGATCACTTCGTCCTTGACTGATGATATCAAGGCGAAACAGTATGATGATCCGTGTTTGGTCCAGTTGAGGGAGGATGTGAGGAAGGGAAAGCCCCTGGATTTGTGGTTCGAGATGATGGCGTTACGAGATTTGTGGCGATTATGTGTACCGAATGTTATTGAGCCGAGGCGTAAGATCTTGAGCGAAGCTCATACCACGCCTTACTCCATACATCTGATGCGAGTAAAATGTACAAGGACGTGAGGAGTAACTCGGTGGAGTAATTTGAAGACAGACGTTAGCGAGTTTGTGTCGAGATGTTTGACTGTCGGCGAGTTAAGATCGAGCATCGCGACCAGCGGGGTTTGCGACCACTTCCTATCCCGGAGTGGAAATGGGAGGATATTTCTATGGATTTCATTACCAATATGCCTAGGACTCGGTGGAATGAACATGATTTGGGTTATTGTCGATCACCGACCAAATCAGCTCATTTCTGGGTATTAAGGACACTTGGGGTCCGAGAGACGCACTAGTGTTTATTGCGAGAGATCGTGAGATTACATGGGACTCCTAAGAGTATTGTTTCGGATCGTGATGGCGGTTTGTATCATATTTTTGGCAGTGTTCATCGAGCTTTGGGGACCGAGTTGAGACTCGGTCGTCTTACCACCCTCGGGTGACGGGCGGTCGAGCGGACGATCCAGACGTTGGAGGATATGTTGAGAGCACGTGCACTAGATGGAAGGATGATTGGGAGTCGCACTTGCCGTTGATCGAGTTCACGTACAACAATAGTTGGCACGCCTCGATCGAATGGCACCATTTGAGGCATTGTATGGGAGGAAGTGCGGATCGCCGTTGTGTTGGGACGATGCGTCCGAGCTGATTGGTACGAGGCGATATGGTAGTTGAGACGAGAGAGAAGATTACTCTGATTCGTGATAGATTGTTGACGGCCCAGAGTCGGCAGAAGTCTTATGCCGACACGCGTCGCCGGCCGTTGGAGTTTGAGGTGGGAGATCATGTTTTGCTTAAGGTGCCGCCGACACGGGGAGTTTACCGCTTCGGCAGGAAGGGTAAACTTAGTCCGAGATATATTGGGCCGTTTGAGATTTTAGAGAGAGTGGGAGAGCTTGCTTATCGGTTAGGCTTGCCGCCGTCTTTGAGTCACGTTCATAACGTATTTCATGTTTCCCAGCTTAGGAGGTACGTATCAGACCCTAGCCATATTATCGATTATGGAGAGATCGAATTGGGACCCGACATTACCATCGAGGAGAGGCCGATTCAGATTTTAGAGCGTCGGGTGAAGCAACTTCGTCATAAAACCATTCCTCTGGTTAAAGTTCAATGGTCGAGACATGGGTCTGAGGAAGCCACATGGGAGACGGAAGAGAGTATGCGGTCGAGATACCCCGAGTTATTCGCGTTGTAAGTTTCGGGACGAAACTTATTTTTAGGGGGAGATAATTTCTATTTTTGGTGTATGTTCGTTTCGGACAGCTCGCTTAGCACCGTTTTGGGATTCTGAATCTATTTTGTTCTTGGAGTTTTTCTGTCTGGTCGAGTTTCGAGGATGTTTTTGCATAATATCATCTTGAATTATATCTTGCCGCATGTGCGTTCGATTCTCGTAAAACTTGTTCGTTTTCGTTGTTTCTTGATTTGTATAAGTTTGTATGGTTGAGTTGGTCGTGTTGAAACTTTCGGTTTGTTAATCCGACGTTGTACCGCGATTTTTCGGGCTCTTGGGCCGTTTTTGTAATTTTCATAAGTTTGGGGAATTTCGCTTCATTTGCTTCATTTGAGACTCTCTAGTGATCGGGATTATATTCTCTTTCAACGCTCAGCTTTGTCATCTTGATTATTACGTGTTTATGTTTCCGGATTCTGGTCTTGATTCGTATTTCAGCACTTTTTATCTTGTTGGCGGCGTGTGTCTTGTCTGACTGCTGCCTGAGTAGCGCACGCTACTCCGGACTTACTTGCGTGCGCTATCACTGTGTGGCTAGCGTACGCTAACCTGGGGATTGTAGCGTGCACTAACGATTTCGTGATGCAGGGATGGTAGGTTCGATGCTTGATCGGGACCGTGCAAGACGCTAATCAGCGTTAACACACGCTAATCCCTAGTACTAGCGCACGCTAACCATGTTAGCTTGCGTACGCTAACGGGAGGACGATAGGCAGACTGTTCTGCCATGCCCCGCTAGCGCACTCTAATGCTTGTGCGTAGCGTACGCTAAGTCTGTTAAATATAAATAGGGCAGCAGCAGTCAACTTCGTCATTTTTCCTTCATTTCTTATCCTTCTCGGCTTTGAGCGATTCCAGGCGAGGGTTAGGGCCGATTCCAACTGTAGATCATCATTCACTACCACCGTGCATTCCTTGCGTGAATTCTTCAAGTTCCTAATCACTTTCCACCATCCGAATCAAGGTAAAAATTCCCAAAACCCTTGTTTTGAGATTTTGGGGGAATTTTAGGGATTTCTTGGGATTTGACTCTTTTAGTCCGAATTATCACTGGGTTATCGCTAGACTTCGATCGTGTACTTGTAATCCTTCGTTTTATTGATGATTTGTGGTTTTAAACTTCAAGTTTTCCATTGTTCGTCACTTATAGTCGACGATACCCACGTCGTGACCGACAAATCGTTCCAAGGGGTAGAATTAGGATTAATTCTTACCTTTACGCATTATTGAAACTTGTGTATACCGTTATTGTGTTAGGAACGGATTTGGGAGGATTGTTCGGACCGAAACCTATTCCTTCGTCGTTTCCTTCGTTTCGTTTCACTCAAGGCAAGTACATGTATTACATTTCGTTATGTATGTTGTGATTTTCGAAATGAATGATGAATTGTGATTTTTGGGTGCGTGAGTTGTGTTCCTTCCACCCGGAGTGTCCGACGGGATGTCTGGGGGTCGATACTAAGGGGTACGGCCGCGGAAGGGAACTTGGGTGCGTGTGTGATTGAACTTCCACCCGGAGTGTCCGACGGGATGTCTGGGGGTCGATACTAAGGGGTACGGCCGCGGAAGTGGTATCCCACCCGGAGTGTTCGACGGGATGTCTGGGGGTCGATACTAAGGGGTACGGCCACGGGATACCAGTTGTGATTTTGTGATATCGTGATGATTGGAAACTGATTTGATTGCCAATGTAGTATTCCGGAATATTTATGGCAAATGACTTATGTTTGAGATGATTGTGCAAAAACCGTATTTTGTATATAATGTTGTGTAATTGTGTACTTGCACTAGCCATTCGAATGCTAACCCCTTAAATGGGGAAAATGCGTCTTATGCATTTCAGGTACCGGGAGAGCTGAGGAGCAGGCACGGGACACGCACGCAAAGGATGGGATGGCTTGATGATGTGGCTCGAGTCTGTATTTTTTTTTTATGTTTTGTCATTGCATTTGTCGAGTACTGGAGTTAGACTGTTTACTTTGAAACTTGGTTTAAGTCCCCTGCGTGGGCAATGAATTGGTATTTATCTTATGTCCATATATTCCGTTAAAATGTTTTGGCCGAGGCCACGGCCTTACTTATTTTTTTATGGAGTGCATCATTTGGGATTATATTATGGGTTATTGTGTCATGTGTTAGCCTGGTAGACCTCACGAGGGTTCTACGGCGTGTAATGTCCCAGTTGTGAATTGGGGTGTTACAGTTCCGGCACGGGGCCCACGGCGCTGTAATATCCCGGATGGTTTTGGGGGTGTTACATCGAGAAGGTGAAAAAAAACAGTTTGTGAAGCTGTTGGGTCGGGCAACAGCAGGTCCGGTCGGGCGCGGGCGGGCCGAAGTCTGGACTTGCGATCGGGCTGGAAGAATTTCTGATTTTGGGTCGGATTGGACAATAGGCTGCAATTGGGTCGGGACTGCACTAGAGTCGGGTTTCCGGCGATGGGGATGATGGAGGCCGGATTGTAACAGGGACAGGTGGTTTCCGACGATTGGGATGATCGAATCAGGCGACTGAAGGTTACGGTTTCTGGTTGGAGGGGATGAGCTGCAGCGGCAGGGGGGTAGGATTTCGGTTGTTGATGGCGCGCAACGGGTTTTCTGGCTCCGGCGGCGGCGATCGGGATTTAGGGTTTGTAAAAAAAATCATTTTTTTTTTACGGAATTTTCAGAAAAAACGGGAGATGAAAAAATTTCTTGCTCAGTTGGGGACTACGTGCTGATTACGTATTTCAGGAGAAAGTAAAAGAATGTAAATACGAGTCAATCAATTGTATTCATAACACTGATAGGGGGGATTTTATATAGGCATTACAATGAGAGTCCTTCCATACATAGAATTCCTAAATAAGGTAAGACATCTAATAGGATCCTACTATCTCTAGAAAGATCTAGAACCTTCCATCTAGGTATCTAAAACCACTATTAGTTAAGACACATCACGGGAATAATAATTTCCGGAACACATATCATTTAATAGGATATTTTTCGTAATCATGGTGTAAATCTTTAATAAACAAAATCACGATTTGAATGTGATGAAATCAACCTGTAAGGATCTAACATTGAAGATCTGGAAAATTCCAATATCATTATAGGAATAAGTACAAAGGATTTCTATATGACTAATTAATGATTTATTGCTTGGTATTAAACTTTATACGGTATAAATTTTTATCGGTTATCTGGCATTATACATAAAAAATAATTTTTATTAATATTTTTTTAATTATAGCTTTACCTTTTAGTTAAGAATATATTTATATCACACATTTCCCACATATAAAAAAACAGAAATATTATATGGGAAGAAAAATATTTTAAAAACATGACTATTTTACGTGAAAGTAAGAGAGTACATATTTTCAAATTCGTTTTCCACTGTCATAAAAATAGATAAAAGAATATAAAAATATTACTCATTAATAGAATTACTTCCTTCTAGAGTCCGACGCAGGATTCTTCAAATAACCATGAGATTGTGTAAATTAAAAAAAAAAAAAAACCATGGTCATGAATTCTAAAGTAATATCTTTCTTTTTAAAAATAATGCACATAATTTAGTTATTATTTTCATCTTTAATGAACAAGTCAACAATTTGAATGGGTAATCCGACGATAATTAGTTCTGATTGCTTGAGATTGAAAATTAATGGGAAAAATACACATAAATACATGAACTTTGCTTTTTCTTTCATTTTGCGCATGATTTTTTAATTTTCCCCATAAAATCACTAACTTTTGATTTCGTTCAATTTTTCCCTAGTCTTAAATTTGCCCAAATTGAATCTGACATGGCGTTGATGTGGCAACCGGGCATGTGTCAACCTCTCTTCCATCAGGAAAATTAAAGGGAAAAATGCACAGAAATACATGAACTTTGCTCATTCTTTCATTTTGCGTGTAAATTTTTAATTTTTTTCATAAAATCACCAACTTTCGATTTTGTTCAATTTTTTCCTAATTTTAAATTCTATAAACATATTTTTAGCTTTTTAACAATACTCTGCTGTTGGAATATTTACCATGCTTTTGAATCTACTGCATTAGCTGTAAATCTGAAAAGAACAAAGTAGGAGACAGATTTATTAGTGACGCAATCTGCAAACAATATGAGTGGATGTGTGACTAGGCGCCCCTCGCGCACACACACACGCGCGCACCGCCGCCGCCGCCGTCCGGCCGGCCAGCCGGCTCGGATTGGGTCGGGTCGGGTCGGGCCAGGTCGATCGAAGGGCGATTTGGGCGAAATGTCTCGGCGTCTCGAAGTTATCTTTTTACTGCAATTTTATTCGGTAAAAAATTATTTTACTGAAACACCTCAATTATAAATTCCAAATTTTGGTTAATTCTGATGTTGCTCATATGTTTTAGTTTAATTCCGGGGAGTTCAGGTAAATACCTCAAGTATAAATTCCGATGTTGCTCATATGTTTTATCCTGGGAGGCAGACACTATACACTGCGGTGGGGGCGAATTTGCTATAAGGAGACAGAAATTCTGGACTCAATATCGCCCATCTTCGGATTTAATTCCTTTGATTATATATATATATATATATATATATATATATATATATATTGTTTGCAGATTGCGTCACTAACGAATCTATCTCCTACTTTGTTTTTCTTCAGATTTGAAGCTAATGCAGTAGATTCAAAAGCATGGTAAATATTCCAACAGCAGAGTATTGTTAAAAAGCTAAAAATATGTTTATGGAATTTAAAATTGTAACACCCCCGATATATTCGGGAATATTACAGCGCCGTAAATCCTTTACGTAAGGATTTACAAGGCTGAAGAATTGAACAAGTATAAAAAGGTACTAATAAATGGAAATAACTAATTACAAGACATCGCCCGACCTAATACAGAATAGTACAATTGTTCAATGTAACTCAATAATACATTAACAAATTCAAAACATCACAAACGACTTCGTACTCGAGTACTTATGAAATAACGAATGAACAATGATAAATAAACCGGTCGAGACATCACTCGCACCCTCGTCGTCATACCGATCCAAAGGGTTGTTTCCCGCTCTCCCGGATCCTGAACACAAACAAAATGTTCACCCCCGAAGGGGTTAGCACAACGATGCTAGTACAAGTACCACAACATATTATTCATATTTCACGGTGAATAATAATAATAACGTAAACGACAAAATACCAACGAGTCTTCTCCTACGAGAAACTCAAACATAACATACACAACTGATAATCACAACATGATATCAATACATACACATGGTAATTCCATCGATCCAAATGCTCATCGCCTAGAACCCACGATGATCCCGTCAGACCAACCCGTGGTGGAAAAACCCGTCCGATGATCCAGCGCACGCTAGCATAGATCCCCCGATGATCCCGTCGGACCAACACGAGGTGGACATACAATAACGATATACATGCACGACAATATGTATAACAACAATACATAAAACAATTTAAGGTACTTGCCTCGATTTGAAGACAATAACAATACTTCCACGAAAATGAACACTCGAAGGTCGTCCTCCTCAATCAATCACGTAACGAGACCAAACCTTAACAAAAGAAATGATGTAGGATTTATCTCACGTCGTATGAATGTTAAACAATTCGATTAACGGTCAAAAGTTCATAAACTGAAATCTGCCCGAATAGCTTAGCGCACGCTAAGTACTCGTAGCGTGCGTTACGTGCATCGATAGCGCACGCAAACAACAAAGCCTAGCGCACGCTAACGATGCATGGTCGGTACCTCACCGACCAACCAATTGACTCGTCGATGGTCTAGCGTGCGTTACGTACCAAACGTAGCGCACGCTAACAACTGCTCGATAGCGCACGTTACAATGCATAGCATAGCGTGCGCTATCTATGCATGGCAGTTTACTGGTGAGCAGTAAACTGTTCTTGCCATGTTTGAAACAACGAAATCTTGCGTGATAATTCATGTTACTTCCATGAATACTATGTCTACACCCTCATGAATGATTATACGGATAAAGACAACTTCGGATTCAAGGATATGCATGCCAACATAAAACCATATTCTTTTCCGACTTCAAATCTTCATACGATAATACGAAAAACTAAATGGTTGATATCAACACCTCTATATCAGTCCATATTATCCTACTGAAGTTGATAAACGTCCTATATATACTAGATAAATCCTTCCATGATCAAACCTTTAGATCTATCTAACAATAAGGATGTTAACGTCTAGTCCAAGATTACTATGAAATCATCTATTAGATTCGGTTAACCAATGATAGAAGCTTCTCTTCACATATCCAAAGGTACTAAGATTCGAATCATGATGATTATAATCAAGGTATTCCAGGCTTATACAACTCACTATTCCAAACATGATATACTTGGATAATTCATCTATGAAAATCCATATCTTGTTAACATGATCATCCAAATCGTTAGAATCCAACTCTAAGTCTGGAGATAGATTGAACATACCTTAAAATGACGAAATCACTGAACCGTAAGGTAGAATCCAACTCCGGTTGGTTGTATGCCCTTCCAAGGTGCTATTCCACTTCCATGAACATCCCACGTGGTAACCAATGTATAAACATCAACAATATGTGTTCTAAGTGTATAAGAGTATTTCTACAACTCTCTGAACTCTCAAGATTGAGAAAAGTGCGAAAGAAATGCAAGCCAACTCGGTTGATGTCCCATTTATAATTTTCTGCATTATTGACAAGTTAGCGCACGCTACTAAGCATCCCTTAGCGTGCGCTAATAATGGTTGACTTCAGATTTTGTCCGGGTGCGTCAGGGAATCTTATCCGACCCATGTCCCGGGCGCACGAGCCACCGCCCCGCCAATAATTGAGTCCTTAGCGCACGTTACTCATACCTGCATAGCGTGCGCTAAAAATGGCCCGATAGCGCGCGTTAAGATACATTCTTAGCGTGCGCTATCACAAGGTTGCTTGAGCAATTTTGCATGTTTCTATACTTATGCGTAATGATATTAATGCACTAAATATCACACTCCAATAATCAAAATTATCAATCCGAAATAATACATGGTTGAATACAGATGAAATACACTGTAATAAATCCGGATATTACATACTCTCCTACTAAAAAGGAGTTTCGTCCCGAAACTCAAGACGAAAATAACTCGGGATATCTAAACTTCATATCAGCTTCTGTTTCCCAAGTGGCTTCTTCCGTTCCATGACGTGACCACTGAACTTTGACCAAAACGATTGACTTGTTTCTCAGTTGCTTAACTCGACTCTCGAGTATCTTGGCTGGTCTTTCCTCAAACGTCCCATCCTGTTCGACTTCGATCTCGCCGAAATCGATGATATGACTGGGATCTGGTATATATCTCCGCAACTGGGATACGTGGAACACGTTATGAACATGGACGGTGGTAATGCTAATCTGTATGCCAACTCCCCAACTCTCTCGAGGATCTCAAATGGTCCGATATATCTCGGACTCAGCTTTCCTTTTCTTCCGAAACGAAAAATTCCCCGAGTAGGAGAAACCTTCAAAAGTACATGGTCCCCAGTATTGAACTCCAATGGGCGACGACGTACGTCCGCATAGGATTTCTGGCGACTCTGGGCAGTCAACAGCCTTTCACGAATTAAGGCTATCTTCTATCGAGTCTGCTCGATCAACTCTGGTTCTGTTCCGATCAAGTCCGATGAATCGTCCCAGCATAGGGGCGATCTGCATCTCCTTCCGTATAATGCCTCAAACGGTGCCATCTTAATGGAAGCATGCCAACTATTGTTATAAGTAAATTCAATCAACGGTAGATGAACTTCCCAATCGTTTGACCAATCTAAGGCACATGCCCTTAGCATGTCTTCCACCGTTTGTATAGTTCTCTCAGATTGTCCGTCGATCGGGTGATAAGTCAGATCAAGTTCGCCGGTCCCCAAGGCCTTATGAACTGCCTTCCAAAAGTGAGACACAAAACGGCCGTCTCGATCAGAAACAATGGTCTTCGGCGTACCATGTAATCGAACTATCTCTGAAATAAAGACTCGTGCCAACCTCTCTGGTCCCCACGTATCCTTAATGCCTAGAAAATGAACCGATTTAGTTAAACGATCAACTATCACCCAAATCATGTTCATTCCTGTCCTGGTTTTCGGCATATTAGTGATAAAGTCCATTGATATGTCCTCCCACTTCCATTCAGGAATCGGGAGCGGCTTCAACATTCCAGCAGGCCGTTGATGCTCGATCTTAACCTGCTGACAAGTCAAGCATTTCGAAACATAGTCCGCTACGTCTTTCTTCATGTTGCCCCACCAGAAATTCTGCTTCAAGTCCTTATACATTTTACTGGTGCCCGGGTGGATAGAATAGGGCGAACTATGAGCTTCCTTCATAATCGTTTGTTTCAGAACATCAACATCGGGAACGCAGAGTCGGTTCTGAAATCTCAAAACTCCATCGTCATGAATTATGAATCCGGGGGCCTTTCCTTTGATCACTTCGTCATGCAACCGAATCATCAGAGGATCATCTGCCTGTCTAGATTTGATTTCTTCGGTTAATGACGAAGTTATCTCCATCACCCACAGTTGTCCCTGGACTCTCTGTAACCACACTTTAATCCCTTCACGAATCATCTCTCGCTGAAGGCTAAGTTGGGAGGTCAGTGTCTCCAGCATTTGAATAGAGACAGGCTTGCGGCTAAGTGCATCGGCCACTACATTCGCTTTGCCTGGATGATATAAAATATCCAAGTCATAGTCCTTAATCAGTTCCAACCATCTTCTTTGCCGCATGTTCAACTCTTTCTGACTGAATATGTACTTGAGACTCTTATGATCCGTAAAGATCTGACAGTGAGTCCCGTACAGATAATGCCTCCAAATCTTCAAGGCAAAAACCACTGCTGCTAGTTCCAAATCATGTGTCGGGTAATTCACTTCATAAGGTTTCAGTTGTCGCGACGCATAAGCGATCACCTTATTATTCTGCATCAACACGCACCCGAGCCCTTGATTCGAAGCATCACTGTAAACTATGAATCCCTCGCCTCGCGAAGTGATAGAATCGGTGCCGCGTCAATCTCTTCTTCAATTCATCAAAACTAGTCCGACACGACTGCTCCACTCAAACTTTTGAGTTTTCTGCAGTCGAGTAAGTGGGCGGGAAATTTTAGAAAACCCTTCCACGAATCGACGGTAATATCCAACAAGTCCTAAGAAGCTTCGACCTCTTTCACATTCTTGGAGGCTTCCAATCCAATATTGCTTCGATCTTCCGAGGATCCACTCGGACTCCTCTAGCCGACACCACATGGCCGAGGAACATTACTTCTTTTAGCCAAAATTCACACTTAGCAAGTTTGGCATACAATTGCTCGTTTCTCAAAAGCTCCAATACTATCCGCAAATGCCGCGCATGTTCTTCCTGACTCTTAGAATACACCAGATGTCATCAATAAATACGACCACAAATTTGTCCAAATATTCAATGAACACTGCTCATCAATTGCATAAATACAAAAAGTGCGTTAGTGAGTCCAAACGGCATCACTACAAACTCATAATGCCCGTAGCGAGTTCGAACGCCGATTTCTAACATCGACTCCTTAATCCTCGCTGATGGTATCCCGATCTCGGATCGATTTTAGAAAATACCGCCCCTTGCACCGTGGTCAAACAGATCATCAATCCGTGGCAACGGTACTTGTTCTTAATCGTCATCTTGTTCACTCTCGATAGTCAATACACAATGGAGCGATCCATCCTTCTTTCGGACAAAAAGAATCGGCGCTCCTGTGGTGAAACGCTGGTGAATATAGCCCTTGTCCAAGAACTCCTCCAGCTTGCTTCTTCGCCAGACATCTCAGTAGGTGCCATACGATACGGCGCTTTAGAAATTGGTGTCGCTCCAGGTTCCAGTTCAATAGTAAATTCTACATCCCTTCGTGGAGGTAGACCAGGTAATTGATCAGGAAATACATCTGGAAACTCGTTCACAACAGGAATAGATGAAAGTTCCACCATTTCTTCTTCTTTCTTCATTGCGTAGCACCGCATCTGCATGTACACCTTGTTTCAACAATTTGATGACTTTCATCGCCTTGATCAACTTTCCCGAGCTTCCCGCTTCCATCCTCAAACAATCTCGGAACCATCGTCGCGACCAATGAGATATTCCTCCTTCGGTAGTTTACAATTGCTCCGCACCGATTAAGCCAATCGTCTCCGAGTATCGTGTCATCTCCTTGCATTTCTATCACGATCGGGTTTGAGAGCCACTCTGCCTCCAAATGATACAGGAAATTTCTAGTTTCTAAATTTCCGACAATCCTTTCTCCACTCGGTAAACCAACAACATAAGGTTCACAAGCATGAAAACCGAAATATTCAAATGATTTACACAAGACAAAGATATGAAAGAATGTGTAGCTCCTGTATCGAATAAAACGCTAACTGGCCGGGAAAGGATCTCGACAAGCACTGATGCGACAAAGAAGATCACGATCGTCTGTCCTCCTCATCTCGCATGCACGTGGGGAACAGATCCGCACTCGATGTCCCCTTTCGGTCCCATTGTCCTCTCGCTCGCCCGCGGCCAAAATTCGAGGCATCCGAACACTTTGCCGCGTCATGGAATACCGCCTCCTTCTCGACCGGGCCGTGGTGTACGGATCTAAAAGACTTTGCAGCCTCTTCACAAAACACCGCCCGATGTCCCTCTCGTCCACAATCAAAAAAATCACGGCAGAAGGGGGCAATCCGTCGATAGTGCCGTCTCGGGCGCAGCTTAAAGCATTTCCTGGTAACATCGTAAGAGTTGATGTCGCCCAAGTTCTTTCCGTTCCTAGTCGGGTGCGGAGGTTTCTGAAAGAGTGAAAGGATGACCGGGCCTTACGGGCCCCACTGCTCTTGTGCTCGTAAAAGTACCGAGACTTTCTGCTTGATTTCCGCAAATTTCTCCATGGCCGCTTCCTTGATCTCATATGCCAACGCCTTATCCCGGTATTGGCGGAGTGTGGTACATTCGAATCCGACATGTACCTGGACTTCGGTTTCATTCTCATATCGAAGTGAATCATCATTTCGCATCCTGCTCGACCGGATGTCGAACAAATGCCACCGGCCGTTAAACGTCTTGATCGCCCAGGATACCGGCACATCGGAAGGCCGAGCGGAGAAAAACTCCCGAACTTTGGCTTCCCTCACAGACGAGGGAAATACCGAGCTTCCATCATTAATCTAAACTCGTCAATCGGCATCATGGTCTACAGCCGGATGGCTTCCCACCATTCGGACGCTTCTCCTATCGTAAAATATTGAGCGATAGAGGCTTTCCTATTGCCAGGCGCTTGATTCCGCAAAGATTTTCTCCAGCTCCTTTAACCAATGATCCTGTGGGAGTCTCGTAAATACCGTCGAATTTGGGTGGTTGCATCTTTGCCACTTCTTGCACCACCGGCCACCTCGATTTCCCATATCCGGGATCCCTTGTCGCCTCTCTCCCTGCTGTAGTCCCACCGCCACTTGCATTCGGTCCACGACCTGGGCGAACTGAGTCATCTGGTTCACCACTTGACGAAGGATCTCTGGTACAGCAGGATCTGGTTCATTATTAATAGATTGTTGCGGCTCGTCGGAGCTATGACTGGCCTGGTTAGAAGGCGACGCCTCCCTTTCGGCATTTCTTCGTCCGCGTCCACGACCGCGACCACGTCCACGTCCGCCTCTCAACATACTGTAAGCATAAATACTCAATATACAGAAAACAACATCGTTCTAATATCCGAGTGTAAAGAGATACAATATGCAAAGAACGAGGTAGAGTTTAGGAACTTACAACCACTGTTCGCATGAAGACGTAGGCAGTGCAGTGATGTCATTCACGGCCGGTTACCCCAAAAGACATAAATGACCCCTATTTTAACCCAACGGCCAAGATATCCATAATCTTAGCTCCGATACCATATTCTGTAACACCCCCGATATATTCGAGAATATTACAGTAGTAAATCCTTTACATAAGGATTTACAAGGTCAAGAATTGAACAAGTATAAAAAGGTACTAATAAATGGAAATAACGGAATTACAGACATCGCCCGACCCAATACAGAATAGTACAATTGTTCAATGTAACTCAATAATACATTAACAAATTCAAAACATCACAAACGACTTCGTACTCGAGTACTTATGAAATAACGAATGAACAATGATAAATAAACCCAAATGAGACATCACTCGCACCCTCGTCATACTGATCCAAAGGGTTGTTTCCGCTCTCCTGGATCCTGAACACAAACAAAATGTTCACCCCCGAAGGGGTTAGCACAATGATGCTAGTACAAGTACCACAACATATTATTCATATTTCACGGTGAATAATAATAATAACGTAAACGACAAAATACCAACGAGTCTTCTCCTACGAGAAACTCAAACATAACATACACAACTGATAATCACAACATGATATCAATACATACACATGGTAATTCCATCGATCCAGCGTTCACTGCCTAGAACCCACGATGATCCCGTCAGACCAACCCGTGGTGGAAAAACCCGTCCGATGATCCAGCGCACGCTAGCATAGATCCCCCGATGATCCCGTCGGACCAACACGAGGTGGACATACAATAACGATATACATGCACGACAATATGTATAACAACAATACATAAAACAATTTAAGGTACTTGCCTCGATTTGAAGACAATAACAATACTTCCACGAAAATGAACACTCGAAGGTCGTCCTCCTCAATCAATCACGTAACGAGACCAAACCTTAACAAAAGAAATGATGTAGGATTTATCTCACGTCGTATGAATGTTAAACAATTCGATTAACGGTCAAAAGTTCATAAACTGAAATCTGCCCGAATAGCTTAGCGCACGCTAAGTACTCTGTGTAGCGTGCGTTACGTCTGTCCAATAGCGCACGCAAACAACAAAGCCTAGCGCACGCTAACGATGCATGGTCAGTACCTCACTGACCAACCAATTGACTCGTCTGATGGTCTAGCGTCGCACGTACCAAACGTAGCGCACGCTAACAATCGCCGATAGCGACGTTACAATGCATAGCATAGCGCGCTATCTATGCATGGCGCCATCGTGAGCAAAGAACTGCTCTGCCATGTTTGAAACAACGAAATCTTGCGTGATAATTCATGTTACTTCCATGAATACTATGTCTACACCCTCATGAATGATTATACGGATAAAGACAACTTCGATTCAAGGATATGCATGCCAACATAAAACCATATTCTTTTCCGACTTCAAATCTTCATACGATAATACGAAAACTAAATGGTTGATATCAACACCTCTATATCACCATATTATCCTACCGAAGTTGATAAACGTCCTATATATACTAGATAAATCCTTCCATGATCAAACCTTTAGATCTATCTAACAATAAGGATGTTAACGTCTAGTCCAAGATTACTATGAAATCATCTATTAGATTCGGTTAACCAATGATAGAAGCTTCTCTTCACATATCCAAAGGTACTAAGATTCGAATCATGATGATTATAATCAAGGTATTCCGTGCTTATACAACTCACTATTCCAAACATGATATACTTGGATAATTCATCTATGAAAATCCATATCTTGTTAACATGATCATCCAAATCGTTAGAATCCAACTCTAAGTCCTGGAGATAGATTGAACATACCTTAAAATGACGAAATCACTCGAACCGTAAGGTAGAATCCAACTCCGGTTGGTTGTATGCCCTTCCAAGGTGCTATTCCACTTCCATGAACATCCCACGTGGTAACCAATGTATAAACATCAACAATATGTGTTCTAAGTGTATAAGAGTATTTCTACAACTCTGAACTCTCAAGATTGAGGAAAGTGCGAAAGAAATGCAAGCCAACTCGGTTGATGTCACATTTATAATTTTCTGCATTATTGACAAGTTATCGCACGCTACTAAGCATCCCTTAGCTTGAGATAATAATGGTTGACTTGATTTTGTCCAAAGGCGTCGGGAATCTTATCTGGACCCATGTCCCGCTGGCGCACGAGCCAGCTGCCCCGCTCAATAATTGAGTCCTTAGCGCACGTTACTCATACCTGCATAGCGTGCGCTAAAAATGGCCCGATAGCGCGCGTTAAGATACATTCTTAGCGTGCGCTATCACAAGGTTGCTTGAGCAATTTTGCATGTTTATATACTTATGCGTAATGATATTAATGCACTAAATATCACACTCCAATAATCAAAATTATGAATCCGAAATAATACATGGTTGAATACAGATGAAATACACTGTAATAAATCCGGATATTACAAAAATTAGAAAAAAATTGAACAAAATCGAAAGTTGGTGATTCTATGAAAAAATAAAATAAAAAGTTACGCGCAAAATGAAAGAATGAGCAAAGTTCATGTATTTCTGTGCATTTTTCCCTTTAATTTTCCGGATGGAAGAGAGGTTGACACATGCCCGGTTGCCACATCAGCGCCATGTCAGATTCAATTTGGGCGAAATTTAAGACTTGGGAAAAATTGAACGAAATCAAAAGTTAGTGATTTTATGGGGAAAATTAGAAAGTCGTGTGCAATATGAAAGAAAGAGCAAAGTTCATGTATTTCTGTGCATTTCCCCCCTCACACACATATATATATAAGGGTTGACTATGGTGGAAACACCCTTAATGGTGAAATCTAGAAACCAATTGCATTATTAAGTAATTTCATTGCATATTTGTTATTATTTGTTGCATCAAGCTGGTCGCTAGTATATGCAACAAATAATGCAATAAAAAAATACATAAATACATATAATTCTACTCATCTACAGCCGTTAGATCACTACTATCAATGACCACAAGGTAATTAGTTTTCATATGATATATATTTCCTATATATATATATATATATATATATATATATATATATATATATGTTTGTGTGTGTGCAGAAGAACAAATTACACATACCTTCCATTTTCAACATTCAAGTCTTCCATGGGGATTGGAGGTAGAATATTGTAATACCAACTCAGATGTAGAATTGTAGTTGAGGATTAGGGTAAAATAAAATATAATAGTATATGTAGTGGTGTTAGAATAGAATTAAAGAAGGATTTTTCTTTTGCCGTTTTGCGTAGGTTTCATTCTTCTATTTCTTTATTGGCCCGTTTTATTGTTTAAAATCGTAAAAAAAAAAAATCATAAATCCGACTCTAAGACCGAGTTTGACACCGAGTACTCCGATTTTCACCGATTTTGACCCGATTTTGCCCAAAAATATTTTTTAACCCGAATAGTCACTAATCGATTCGGAATGGATCCGAGTTCCGAGTACTCATCCGAGTACTCGACCGAGTCGACAGATTTTTGGAACATTGTTATACATCAATTGCCCTCTCATTCATATTTGACTCTCTATCGTCTTTGGTGAAACTTATTATGTTATACAGTTGGAAGAATGGTACAAGTGGTTGATGCAGCACGAGAGCTCGATGATAGCCCACTCGAAAGTGTGAAGCCAAAATTGCTTAGTACTTGCGCAATTGTGCTAATGCAGGGTGAGTGTGATCAGTACGGCATGGATAGTGAAAAGAATTGTGAAATTGCGTGCAGATACAATATAGGGTCGGCCGAGTTTATGAGATCGGATTGTGTATATCAAGTACACGAGTGCATTTGTTCTTATGTATGTTAAATCTCTTCTTGTAAGTAATTCCTTTTCAACAAACGAGTGCATGGAAAAGGAAAAGACATAATTGAGAAGCCAACCCATATGTTATTGGGTTGAATAAACTCTTGTTAGTGCTTTATATAATTTTAGTACTTACAACCAAGGCGGAACCAGGGGTTAAGGGAGGCTAGAGCCACGACTAGACTCAAAAAAATCGCAGGACGGTTTTGATAATTTGTATTTTATAAGACAACTGCATTTAAATAGCTTTTTTTTTAATGTTACTAGTTCTTTCACCCGTGCGTTGCACGGAAAGTTATATTTATCAAATGATAAAATATTATTCGACATCATATCTCCTTTTTTTGTGAAAATTACAACATGTTAACTACGAAAAAAAATTAAATAATGACTATCAATTTACCATCATCCATATTGTTTCCACAAGTGAAGATCAATATCTTGCAATTATCCCACAAGTATGATGAGTTGAGAGATGCATGGACTATTTGTTGTCTGATTCCACCTAGTATAACGGGAAAAATTTGTCTGAAGTCTCCTCCAAACACAATAGTCATGCCACATAAAGGCTTGTTGACACCATGTGGGTTAGTGTAATGCTTCAAACCGAATTTATTCATCATGGGAGCTTCATCAATCAAGTCCTTTCAATGAGCTCTGCATGATGACTTCCCTGTTTGATATTACAAGAGGAATCCTTTTCGGGCTTCAACCTGATAACAAATCTCGAATGTGCCGTCCTCCCTCCTGGAAGAAGAGTTGCTGCAATGGCGCTAGTTGCAACATTGATGACTATTTCGCTTGTGACCTTATAGC
This sequence comes from Orobanche coerulescens, assembly GCA_033398695.1. Lineage (NCBI taxonomy): Eukaryota > Viridiplantae > Streptophyta > Magnoliopsida > Lamiales > Orobanchaceae > Orobanche > Orobanche coerulescens. The sequence continues at coordinate 171,035,113 of CM065809.1, forward strand.
TGCTGATGAAGTCCTCCACAAAAATATTTGCTCGTACCTCCGTGACCATACAAAATGAAAACACCTCCATGATTTCCATCAATAGCACTCATTATCGTAATGCACACGTCACATTGCTCATATGTCAGATTTGGTACCAGCTTGTCATGTCCTCAACTAAAGCAACTGTATCGTAGTTTAATTCATCACTTATGAAACAAATTATCTGGAGCTGCAAAATAAGTATTATCAGGATATGGCATGGAAATTTAGGGGATCAAAAAAGTAATTAAAAAAATAAAAAAGAAATTAAAACTAAAAATACAACAGAAATTAGAAGAAACTAAACAAAAATTAAAAAACAATTAAAAAAAAATTAGAACATAAATTTAAGAATGAAAATTAAAAAATAAACTAAAAAAGAAACTAAATGAGAATTAAGTCATCCATAATAATCACGACAGTCGTAGACATTAAAAGATGAAGATAAAAAATACTTGTTGGTGTTGATAATAATATACATGTTATGCAAGTGCACATAATATCTTCAATAACTATATACGACACATAAATTAAATATTAGAGCAATCCATGAAGCAGAACTTGAAAACAAAAATTGAAAATACAAAGCATAGAAAATAAAGAAAAAATCCACAAAAAAGGGACGGATACTAATAATGGTGCTGCCCTGCTTAAGAAGCATCATCAAGATAACTAACTCATGATATCAGAAATTCCCTGTACAAAAGAAATCCCAAATTACAAACAAATATTTATTTTAAGCATACATTGTTAATACATTTAATAAAATGAGTGATTTTAAAAAAAAATATTACATACCATATCCTTGTTCTTTTTATGATGTCGGGGAAAAAGCTTATAAGCATAACCCAAACCGATTATGAGCAAATCGGTGATTCTTACCATCTCCCATACAACATATCATATTTACTTTGATTTCGTGTTCTTAGTATGTTTTTTATACATATCTACTTATGGAGGACTAATGTAAAACATAATATACATGCAGTGGACTTTTTGTAATTTTAAATTTAATTGGGTATTTTTAAAATTAGGTCAGATCTCAAGGGTACTTCTGTAATTAACCCTTATCTTAGTTAATAGAGAAATTACAACCAATTAGCGTGAATTTAATAGAAAGAAATAAATAAATTATATGAGTTTTTAGAGGCGTTACACCGAGAGACATAGTCAGATACATGAAGAGTTGGCATATTATCATCTAAACAGGCAATCAAAATCTGATTTTTGGCTCTTCGGCAAACTTATACTGCACATCACCCTTCGATATGTTAAAGAAAAAACTTTTGAGTTTCAAGAATGATGAAGAAATGGATATATTATTTGTAAAAATAAGTGTTTTAACATCCGCTGCTATGATTTTATCATTATATGTCAATAACAATAAAGAGGATGGTTACCAATAATATTAATAATTAAGAAAAACGTTAATGAATATTGTCAACACTCAGAAGAAGCAAATAAAATATGCATTCCTACAAAGTATAATAAAATCTGCTCAACCATTTCGTAGACACCAAAATATATAAAGAAACGTAAAATGACAGTGCAAGTGATATGGATATACTTCCTTAATCATACATTAGAATGAAATAAACTACACATGGTGCATATGCTATCATGACCAGCTTATTGGAGTACATAATATCGGAACTACATTATCACTACCAATATCGGGGGTTTAGCCGACGACTTAAAGTCGTCGGCTAAAGGTAAATATCGTCGGCTAATCCTATCAGTCGTCAAGTAAACCGGCCGATATTCGTCGGCCGAGGTTTAATGACGACTTTTTTTGGTAGTCGGCTAAAGTTTTTCAAAAAAAAAATAATATACTTTAGCCAACGACTTTGTTAAATGTCGCAAATTTAAAATATTTTTTAAAAAAGTAATATACTTTAGCCGACGACATTTAACAAAGTCACGGCTAAAACATTTTTTTAAAAATAATATACTTTGGCCGACGATCGTTGTAAAGGTCGTCACTAAAACCTAATATAAAAAAAATCAGATTTTGGGAACAATTTATAGTCAACACAATACACCAATTAATAAATTAGCGAAAAAATACATAACAATTCATACAATTCAACACAAATACATAACACATATACAATACACCAATTCAACAGCAACAAAAATACACCAATTCAACAGAATACACCAATTAATATCACAACATACCAACAATATATCCAATTCAACACAGTACACCAATTAATGACACAATACACCAACAATACATCAAACAAATACAATAAATTCATCAAACAAATGAAAACTAAATAAAACACAAAAATCTAAAAACTAAATAAAACCTAACCTAATAAACTAAAAAAATAATAAAAACTACATGAAAAACAACCTAATTACAGATAAAATTAATACACTAAAAATGCACAAAAAAAACGGGTTGCCTGTGCGGAGGTTGGGCGGCGGGCAGACGGTCGAGCGGCGGGCGGGCAGCGGGCGGACGGTCGAGCGGCGGTGTTCCGGCGGGTGGGTGACGGGCGGTCTGGTGTCGTCGGGCGGATGACGGGTGGGTGGAGGAAGAAAAGAAGAAGAAAAGGAAGAAGAAAGAAGAGAAGACGGTATATATATATATATATATATATATATAGGTTTAGCCGACGACTAAATCTAAGTCGTCGGCTAAACCCCATTTTTTTTGTTTTTCTCGGATGCCGAGGAGAACTGAGGACGATATATAATTTTAAATTGGAGGTTTAGCCGACGACTTGATCTAGGTCGTCGACTAAAGTATTTTAAAAAAAATAATATACTTTAGCCACTTAGATCTAGGTCACTAAAGTATATTATTTTTTTTTGAAAAGTGTTTAGCCGATGACTTGATCTAGGTCGTCGCTAAAGTATATTAATTTTTTCGGAAGGGTTTAGCCGGACCTAGATCAAGTCGTCTAAAGTATATTATTTTTTGTGAAAAGTGTTTAGCCGACGACTTGATCTAGGTCGTCGGCTAAACCGTGCAAAAGTCGTCGGCTAAAGTGTAACACTTTAGCCGACGACTATGTTACATTTTAGCCGACGACCCAGATCTAGGTCGTCGGCTAAATCGTTGCAAAAGTCGTCGGCTAAAGTTCAAAGTTTAGCCGACGACACTTTAAAGTCGTCGGCCGTTTTTTTATGGGTCGTCGGCTAAAGTGTGAATTTTGGTAGTGTATTTAAAACTTAATAATCAACAACCCAAACCTATTGATGCCATGAATTGCAAATTTTAAGTCAGAGAAGGAAATGATTTAATAAAAACTTTAAAAACAACATCATGAAGATCAATATCAACCTGCATCAATGGCATTTAAATCAAGAAAGTAAAATTAAAAAAAATACATAACCACACTTAATGGTAGAAAATGGAAGTGAGAAAAAGATTTTTGAATAAAAACTTACCCAAAAAAACTTATAAGTGATCCCATATCCTCAAAGATTTTCGCTCAATATGAGGATCTATTGATTCCTTTTTCAAAAACTTCTGGCACTTTGTTGATTAGAGAAGCTAGATACATCTCATCAACTACATAGAAGTACATAAGATATTTTAGTGGGCAAACGAAAAAATGTAGGCATTAGATAAACATTAGTAAGTAAGTTTTCCAATATTCGGTATTGCTTATGACACGCAAGTACCTACACATCTAATGTAACATCAGAATCTATTGAACCAAAATGATCAACAACAACGCAATAATACTAACATCCTTCCTAACAACAAAATCATGACATTCACGCAAAAATACTCCCTCTGTCCCAGGATACGTTGCCCAGGATTTTTGGTTGATTTGTTTAAGAAATATGATAGAATAATAGATGTAGTACAATAATGTGACTGGGAGGGGGAAAATAATAGATGAAGTTGAATAAAATAATTGATGAAATATAATAAAATAATATAAAGTGTTTGCCATTTTTGGTATGAGCAACTTATTGTGAGACATCCATAAAAGAAAAATGAACAACTTATACTGGGAGGGAGGGGAGGGAGTAGTATTTAATTAATAATAACAAATTTAGCAAATCAAAAATGAAATAAAGAAACACTGAAATGTACACCGAAGTAAGAGATGAACCATCGTTCAAGCTTAAGACGATACAGCCCGGGCTTTAGAACATAAATCCGTGCTTTCTACATTCACAGAACCATGAAAAAGAAAAGTTTGAGAAATTGAAAAAAAAATTAAGAACAAAGATTTAAATTGAATACATGTACAATGAAGATTGGAAGAAGGTACAATCGAAAAAATATGAAAAGCAGTAAAATCATAAAAGAATTGGCAACAAAAAATATATATAACTGATTTTCTTCTCCCGACTCAGAATGTTTCTCCCAAATAAATAACAAGTTTTCTCTAATTCTCACGACATATATAACGGGGGTATGTTCAGAAACATTATATATTACGAAACATATAATTAGAAAAAAAAATCAACAAATTCTCCCAAAAAGATGTTTCAATTTCCCGATTAATACTTGGCAACAACAAATATATTTCTCCCGAAAGCCCAAATTAAGGACAAACAATTGACCTAAATAATAAGGAACAAACAATAATTAATAAAAGGGAAGAAGAACTCAAAATTTCTTAAGATAATACCAATAATAGAAGAATCTGAAAAGAATTAAGCGTAAAGACAAAATTATTCGAAAAAAATGGTGTGAAGAAAATACCTGGAACAACTTGACAATCATGAGAACAATACTAAGAGGGTGGAAGAGGAGCACCGAAGACACCATGCTACGCAGCAGGCTAAGGAAAGCCTATCACCGTAGACGGCCGGTGGTTAGCTAAAAAAACTTGCCTCTTATTTTCCGCTGAAATAAAAGAGAATGTTTGAATGAATTTCAATATGTGGGGTTAGGGGTTGGGAAAAATATATCGATATAGAGACAAGATATATGATTAGTGGGAGAGAGAATGCGAAGGCGATAAGTATAATTCACGAACGGAGCCGCGGAATGAAGAAGAGTGATGAGAAGAAATCTGCTAAGAAAGAAAAAGGAGAAAAGAGGGGAAGATACGGAAGAAAAAACAAAGCAAATCTGAAGAGGGAAAGAAGAAATAAAAGGGGAAGGAAGACAGCAAAAAGGGTAAAAATAAAGAAATCGACTGAATCCGGGGAAGGCAGATAAGGAAAGAAATCGACCGAATATTGGGGAAGGAAGATTAGGAAAAAAAATACTAAAATACGGTCAAAAATATTTGGGCGGGAAAACTCCAAAAAATAATGAAGAAAAAAAATAAAAAATAATTAAAATAATTTATTAAATTATGAAAAAACTTTCATGTTATATAATATAGATTACTTTTGAAGGCTTAGTTTTTTCTTTATACATTCAGACTATTTTGTTTATTAATTTTATATATTATAATTAAATTACTAAAATATATATAATTGCTTAGCAGAATTTGTTCTAGATATCGCAAATTTGTATCATCCAAGATAATTTAAAATAAAATAAATAAAGTTAAACTCCCTCATAAATTAGTTATATCTTCAATAATACAATTATTTATCTTTTTTCCTCATATGAACATTCTATTCCGAAAGATCAAAATTTTAAAATAATTAGAATATTTATCCAGTCATATTTGGAAAGATTTACTATTAATTTGTGTTCTCTAAAAACTTTATGTGAAGATGACTCTATTGATTAATATAATATTAACAAAAATTAAATATTTACATATGTTAATAAGATATCAATAAAAATTAGTAAAACTAGTAATTATATTATTTATAATATTTAAATTACTCAATGTAAATTACACCAAACTTGTGCAAATGCACAACATTTATAATATATTAGAAAATTAAATAAATAATTCTAAATTTCTTGAGAGTGTATTATTGTTGCAATAGCACAATCAGACTGTCTATGTATTTTCGTATATGAATATCCGAATGATTAAAATTTTAAGATGATTGAAATAATTGTTCATTCATATTAATTATCTAAATCAAATTTTATTCTCTCAACTAGTTCTTATTCATACGATATTTATTAAATTAATTGCTTTTATATACTCTAGAAATATATGTTTGGAAATATATAAAATTAGGAATTTTATAACTTAATATAATAAAAATATATAATGCTAGGACACAATTTATAATAAAATATTACAAATGTGCATATTCTCGCACGAAGTCAAATAATCATGCAATTACATAATTTAATACTTTCTCTATTTCTTACACGAATTTTCTATTTTCTGATAGATTGGATCGGAATTTTAAGATAATTTTTTCATTTATATTTAGAAATATTTATAATTAAATTTTTCCATTAATTTTTTTTACTAATTATTGCTAATTAAATATGAATTAATATATTATTACTAATTGCTAATTGATAAATTATATTTAAAAGTGTACAAAAATTATAATTACGAAATTTAATACACTTAAATATGAAATATATATTGTTAGAAAAGTAATTGAAACAGATAGTGCAAATAAGCACCAACCAAAATACAATAGGAAAAAAAATAAGAAAAATAATTAACTCTGCCCAAATGAATTATTCTTGTAATACATAATTAAATAATTTTTCTATTTCTCACTTGAATATTTTTTTTTGAATGAATGAATCTTTAAGATAGTTAAATAATTATCCAATAATTAACATTTAAAGTACTTTAATTTTATTCTCTACTAAATAATTCTAATGACCTATATTCTTTAATAAAATTAAATAGCTTACATATTTTATGAATATATTTGTAAGAAGTAGTAAAATAGGTAAGTATGTAAATATAATTTTTTATTCCCGTATATTAGATTATATCATTCATTAAACTGCTTTGCTCTCTGATAGCAGAATCTAATTTTAACAACTTAACTGAGTTTGTATTTTCTTAAAATATAGTATAGTTTATTTTATTTGATAGTTTAACAATTCCAGTATTCCGTCTTTGAGAGTAAATTTCAAAACAAAAAAACAAATATTGAAGAAAACTTATTTAGATGAACTAAAAAAAATTATGTAATTTATGAACAACAACTTTATATATTACGAATAAAAATAGTTTTCATTCTGAAAGATGCAAAAGTAACGTACCTCACTTGAATTAGAGTATATTTTTGATGAGTTGAACAAATATTAGATAATTATTACTTTCATTCTGAAAGGTGAATGAAAGTTTTGGAAAAAATATGATGATAATTATTTCTTATTTTTTAATATGCATTATAATCTATGTTGAATTAGAATTAAATTTTAAATAGGTCCTTGAATTATTTTGGTAGATTTGATATAGTGATTTTCTTGTTAGTTTGTATTTTTACTATCTTTTATTTTGAATAATACGTCTTTTAATTTTTTTCCTCATACGAATATTCTATTTCGAAAAATCAAAATTTTAAAATAACTAGAATAATTACCCAATCATATTTGAAAAGATTTACAATTAATTTGTATTCTCTAAAAACTTTATGTGAAGATGACTCTATTGATTAATATGATATTATCAAGACTTAAATATTTATATACAAATAAGATATCCATGAGAATTAGTAAAATCAGTAATTATGTCATCTAAAATATTAAAATTACTCGGTGTAAATTGTACAAAGTAGCGCAAATGAGCATCATTTATAATATATTAAAAAATAAAATAAATAAATCTAATTTTTTTAAGGATTAATTATTGTTAAGGTAGCATAATCAAACACCCTCTATGCATTTTCGCATATGAATATTCTCTTTTTTCTGAATGTAAAATTTTAAGATAGTTGAAATAATGATTCATTCACATTAATTATTTAAATCAAATTTTATTCTCTCAATAAAATTAGGAATTATGTATCTTGATATAATAAAATATATATAATGCTGGGACACAAATTATAACAAAATAGTACAAATGTGCATATTCTCGCATGAAGTCAAATAATCATGCAATTACACAATTAAATAATTTTCTCTATTTCTCACACGAATTTTCTATTTTTTGAAAGATTGAAATTTTAAGATAATTTTTTCTCTTACATTTAGAAATATTTATAATTAAGTTTGCACATAAGTTTTTTCTTCTATGAAGAATGTTTATATGAATTAATATGTTATTACTAATAATTAATTTCTAAAATACATATAAAATCTTACAAAATCATATTTATAAAATTTAATATAAGTAAATACAAAATATATATAATGCTAGAGCATTAATTGAAACAAATAGTGCAAATAAACGTCAACCAAAATATAATAGGAAATAAATAAACAATTAAACGAATTATTATTGTAATACATAATTAAATAATTTTTGTATTTTCTCCTCGGAATATTTTTATCTTTTTGAATGAATGAATCTTCAAGATAGTTAAATAATTATCCAATCACATTTAAAAATACTTTAATTTTATTTTCTATAAAATGTTTCTAATGATTTATATTCTTTAATAAAATTAAATAGCTTACATATTATGTTATATATATTAAAAGATTCAGTCCTCTATATTTATTGTTAAGTGGTCATGCTGGGCGAATTCAATGTAAAAAGATGGAAATATTGAATATACACAATTCAACAATTATATCATTGTGTACTAATTGCTACAGTTATAACACAAAAGAAGTTGAAGTGTTGTTGGAGTTTCTAGAATACAAACAATCTCAAACTACTTGTGAAGAGTTCCTGCACTTATATCACATCTATAAATAACATAGTCCTTTCATAGTAAGTTACACAAATAATTTACCTATAAATAACACCTTTCCTGGACATCAACATCCATATTGTGGTGTTCTCGGTATGCTTGCATTTCGACTCAACGATTTCTGCTTAAAACCGACTCATCATGACCAGGATCCTTTATGCACCCATCAAGAAACGCACTTACCTTTACACAAGAACCACCAAGATCTGATCCACATACCACCATCTAAACCACTGCGAACCATCGAGAACCATCAAACTTAACACCAACTGAACAACCAAAAACCACCATCTGAACCACGGTGTGAAACCATCTGAACCACTGACACCATCTGAACCACGAAAAAACAACAACTAAACAGCCAAGAACCATCAGGATAAATGCCATCTATACCACCAAGATATGAAGCATCTGACTCACGACCACACGAACCAAGCTTTGAAAAAACATTTACCCTTACCGGTAACTCGAAATCACCGAAAAAACCTTGACGGAGGTTAAAGATCTCATAGATCGAGCGTCGGATTTGGTGCAGGACATCGATTTTCCTGTTGTCATCACTGTCATGAGCCAAGCGCCGAAAAAAAAGAGTATTGAGAGGCGGTTTAATGGAGAAATAATAGGGGAGGTCATTGCTTTGTTAAGAAAGATAACCGAATGAAGAGAAGTAAGAAGTTTTGTGAAAGATAACCAAAACAATAGTAGCGGCTGTTACATGTGTGTGGGGGGTGTTAGGATTTTGTGAGAATGAAAAGAAGTGAGAAAAAGTGGAAAAAAATATGTGCGGTATTATGAATGGAAGAGTGAATGACGGGTTTTAGCAAATTAGTGGGATAAGTCAAATACCACATTGTTGAAAAATTATTTTATTTAGTAAACTATTTAACATTTGTAATGATGATATAAGCATTTCATAGTATTTAAAACATGTAATACATAAAAGTAATAATACTAATAGGGTAATAGAAGTCATAAGAGTGTTGAGACATACATAGTAACTTAATTTAACCAATGCTCGAAAGTTAATCTTAATTTATACTTAAACGGTAAAAAAAGAGTAATGATGCAAAATATTAGTTTGATAAACCCACTAGAATATCATCTTAAATCTTTAAATGAAAATTAAAGAGCAAGAACTAATCTTCAAGATATCGGATTTATTTCAGTTTCTCATATAATTCTTTACAGATCTAAACTCAAAACCCATCACTTTTTTAATGGATTTTTTTATGTTGCATTTGTGGGCAACGAGTGAATCAGAGAAGGGTAAGTAACTTCTCATCTCAACTATTCTAACAAATCATATCATGGTATTTCGGTAAAAGTAAATAATTGATCTTAGAAGTAATATGTAATTAGCATTGTAATATCCGCGATTTTGATTTTCGGTAATTTTCTTTTTTTGACAGAAGTCCATCTTAGCGACTCGCTTGTGACCATGTCGTCATTCTTAGAATGATTAATTCTGCACTTTTTGTCATCCGAGTTCGTTTCGGTGTTGTTTTGATGAGTTCCATGTTTCTTAGTGGCTTTTCCGCACTTGAGTTCGATTCTTGCGAATCTCATTCGAAACTGTTGTTTCGAGTTTCTCGTAAGTTCATTAACGTTGTTATACGTGTTGGGAGCTTTGGTTTGATTATCTGTTGTCGTATATGTTTCGGGCGTTTGGGTCATTTCGTAATTTCCCAAAGGCGTTTGCCTTCATATCGTCCTTTCAACCTTTGGGTTGTGAGAACCATGTGTTTGTTTAGTGCTTAACTCGTGTTTTGAATGTTATACTATTCGTCATGTTCGTTCCGTACGTTTTCGGGAATTTGAGTCGTCGAGTCATGGCCGATGGGCACTGGCCGTCCAGGTGCGGCAGGGACTGGCCAGGTGCGCACGAGCTGGGCGCACGATCCGGCGCTCGTGTGGCCCTGACTGCGCGCGCACGAGCGTGTGCTCGTGCTCGGTGCTCGTGTAATAACCATTTTTTTCGATTCCGTATTGATCGACTCTATCGACTCGTTTGTATTCGCTGGTACTTCTGACCCTATGTTGTTGTCGGCTTTGTCATTCGAGCGAGTTCTGATGTTGTTCCGAATTGATTATTTTATCGTTATGACCTTTCTGAGTTCGGTGCGACTCCCGTGAACCCTATGCATATGAGCATCTTGTAGTAAACTTCGGCGTTGTGGTCCAATCATTGTTGTTCGATCGTTGTTGCTTGACCGTTGTTGTTCGATCGTTGTTGTCCAATTGTTATTGTCCGATCCCGAACTGCAAATATTGAGCATCTGGGCCACTTCGTGGTTTCCTTGAAATTTGGGTAATTGTTCCCGTATGTGATTTTTCGAACCTCTGAGGTTATTGGAATTACATTCTTTTTCAACATTGGACTTGTGTTTTGATTGTTACTGCTCGGATTTATCAACCGTGGTGGTTCAAGTTCGTTGCTTTCGTAAACATCCTTGCGTATTGAATCGGACCGTAGTATCTATGTACTGCATGGAGCTCTTGTGCGCTGTCAATATTAGATAACATGTGTTATCTAGAGTCGCCTTGCTCTTGTTTTAAGTTTCGGGACGAAACTTATTTTTAGTAGGGTAGAATGTAATACCCGAGATTTTCGTTTCCGGTTATTTTTTAATTTATGCCGGTTGTGCCGATTATTTTGCTCTTGGCGATTATTTGAGTTTTCCCCTATGTTGGGTACGGCATGGTGTACCGTGTTGTGGTGTTCGTCAGGTACGACTTATCGTTGCGTAAGTCGATCTAATAGTATGTCGTGCTTTGTTATTTGTTTGTTTTCGATTTGGATCGTTGGTGTTGTACGTTCGTATTTCGTTGCATGTTGAATAATCATTGTTTTGTCGAGGAGTATCGTTGTTGTGCATTTGGTCGACTTTGTAAGATCACCACCGGCACTTATAGAGTCTAAAAACTTTACAATGTGATAGAGCATCAAGTTAGCTTTCCAATGGTTCAAACGGCGAGTCAATCGGAGTCCGGACGAAGGAGTTATGGTCGTAATGGAAAAGTCTACACTGTCAGAATACAGCCCTAAAACATGACGATGTTTGCACCGTTTTGCTGAGCCGTTTATAACACGGCGCTGGAACACGGCGCTAATTTGGGCCGTGTTCTGAGCTGTTTTGTTCAGTAGTATAAATATGGCCAGTCAGCCCGTCCATTTTTCATTTCCCCTCATTCCCTTCCGCGGCTGGAGGCTTGGGGAACTTGTAGACATCTTGTTATAAATCCACGAAGTCCTGGAGTTCCTATCATCGATTAATTCTTCCATAACTTGCTCCGATCGATCGAATCAGGGTAAGTTTTCTTAAAATCTAGTTTTGGGGATTTCGTTTGATTTTGTCCGTTTATTGTGAAATAACATAGAATAATGATGCATTGATGATTTTTAAGATGTATTATATCGAATTCCTTGTTGTTCCACGGTTGGATTGCCAAGGATTCGTCGTTTTATTGAGTTTCTAATCGACGCCTTGAATGTGTTTGATAAAATGTCACAAAGGGGATTCGGGCATTTTACGATTATTCTTCCTCGTTCGATCGCTAACTTACTGATGGTATGATTTTAGGGTCAGGTTCCTTGCAAATAACTCGAGTCGGAACTCTTCCGTTCGTCGTTTTCCTTCAAGTTTCCCGATCGATCGCGTCATTATTGTTCTGCCCGGAGAATTGTAGGTGTTCGAGGGTTCCCAATTGAGCCATGTTCGTCGGAGTGTTGATTATCGAGGCAACGTATTTTGTGGATATAATAGTTAATAATCGATGATATGTGCTAAATGAATGTTTACAACTTACTTTCAAAAGAATCGTTATATTTACGATCACGATTTTCTTTAAAGACGACTCGTGTGTTCCGTGAATTAATGTGCTTAATGGGATATGTGTATTAGTGGTGAGTATAGGATTGCATTACTTTCGGGTGATGCCATTATGTTTGATTTCGTCGTCGGTAAGTTTTGAAGTTTAATCCTTCATTTTTAAGTTGTACATGGAGACATGTGGCTATCGATAAATATGTGAATTTATGTGATATTGGTTGTGCTGTTCGGTGCTATTGAGATAATGTGCTTCCTTATTGATAGTATTAGCTATGGGTCGTGAGCATGTGTTGGACATTTTGGTCATTCTAGCGAAGTACCTCGACTATATAGTGTGATTGACCCTCGGGAATTTGTGGTTTGGAAATATGAACTGATGAGAGTTGTAAGGTTGATATCGGGTACTCTCACCTAGGGATTGGCTCGATCGGACCCACAGGGACTTGGCCGTGTGGTCTTGCGCGAGAGTTACTTTCGAGTGGGCATTCTCACCTGGGGTCGCTCGACGGGGCGCACAGGGACTTGGTCGAGTGGTCTTGCGCGAGAATTGCCAGAGTGTTTGTACTGATGATTAATTGTGATATGTCTGGAGTATCACAATGCTTGGTGCTCGGGGTCGAGAGACATTATATATTGAGTCTTGGTGTTTGGCTAGAATGACATAAGAATAATGTATTATGTGTAATGTGTCCTTGTAAGTGAATTGAAGTGGATGATCGGGTCGTGGACCCTGTGTTTTGTGACCGGAATGGTTGGGTCGTGGACCCCATGTTTTGTTAACGGATTTTTTATTTTGGGAAATGAATTTTTCCTAAGTGGCTTTCGAGCAATTAAGAACTTCTCAATTTCAAATGTTTTCAAAACTCCCGAGATTTGGAAGTGTTTTCAAAGTGCTTACTTGTTTCGTTTCCACTTTCAAGACTTGAAGTATTTTAACTAAATAAAATATCTCGGGAAGTCTTTCGTTGTATTCTCGGAATGTGTTGTGTATGGCTCATATTTGCACTTTATACTTGTACTAGCAAAAAGTGGAGTTTTGCTAACCCCCGAGTATTCGGGGGTGGATGTCTGTTCTGCGTCCATGTACATGCAGGTTTTGGGAGCAAAACACAGGATCGGTGCGAAGGATGATGGAAGACGAATGATACTAATCACATAAAGGCCAGTTTTAGGTGCAGTCAGTCTGAGTTCATTGTATGATCTTCTCCGCTGTCGTACTTTTGTTTGTGAGTGTATTTTACCCTTGTAGGGGTATGAGTCCAGACAGAGTTATGTATATTAGAGTTGTATGATAATGATGTAAGACCAAATCGGTCTATTGGTTCGTTATTTTATGACGTCGGCATGTAATGTATCGTGTTTTTTCGGTATCTAGCCTGGTAGATCCTCACGGAGAGGGTCTGCGGCGTGTAATATTCCCGGTTAGATTCTGGGGGTGTTACATTTATGGTATCAGAGCTTAGGTTACGGAAACCTAGGCTGTCGGGTCCAGTCGTGTATTGATTAGGTCTTGTCTTGTCAGACTGTGTCTGACTGATGTCGTGTCGCGACGCGTCGTCTGTGATGTCGGTCGTGATTAGTATCATGGTGCAGCCATCATATTCGTGCGATCTGTGGATGTAAGTCTCCCTACTACATGTTGTACCACGAACTACACGAGCCTGTGTGATTCTGTGTTATGAAGTGGTATTTAAAGGTGCATCGTGAGTAAGTGACATATATTTGTTGATTCCCGTCTTGTTCTAGAATGAAGAATGATATTGCTGAATGTGTATTCGTATAAACTGTTTTCTTTGCAAGAGTATCAACCTTGGAATTTTAAGTATTCGAATTCTTTCTGGGAGTCACGTAAAAAATTTTTATGTCCTCCAAGGGAGGAAAAAGTTTGATTTTCGTATGTTGACCTCAAGCCTGAAAGTTCTGAAAACTCGAATTATTGATAATTCTTTCCCATTGTATACTATAAATTTTCAAACACGAGTTTTAAACTCAAATGAGGTCAACAAAATATACTCAAGACGTGACTCTCGTTTGTAACTTTTCAGTTTCATGAATGTTAGTCAGAAGATGTGTATTGATGATGTTATCGCTGTTTGGCAATGATGCCCAGTTTTATGATTAAGATGGTAGTGTGAACGCCGAGTCTTTCAGTATGTGCACGTTGAGATAACCCTCCATGCTGAGAGGAGAAATTCCGGTTTTGAATGATGATTGTCTTTTGATGAGTTGATAAGTTATGTCTGCGGTATGTGTGTCCGAAAACGTTTTCTTGAAAATTGCATAAACTTGAGCAAGTTGTGGAAAGTCAAATTTCTGAAATTAATTTGACGGTGTGATTAATTGGCGGCTTCGTATGAACTTTTAAAATTATTCGAAACTAGCGAGCCGGCCTAGAATTCTCAAATAAAACCTCGACGTCATTTGAAAGAGTTATTTTAATGTACCTTTGGACATTTTGTAAAATGTTACCGTCGTTGATTTTTGTGCAATGTTGATAAGATTTTCGAAAACAATTTTTAAACGTGTTGTTGTATTTTTATACAATTCGAGTACATGATTTTCAAAAGTCTTTCACACTATAAAATTTTTATATTTCAAAATCCAATACGATTTTTATTTTTTCAAAAATATATAGTGAAAGATGAAAAATCTTACTCGATTTAAACTTCAAACTCAGATTTACACAAATATTAGGTAATGAACAATTAGATAGAGCCCGTGTGCATCGCACGGGTCTGAACGCCTCATATAAATATAATTGTGAAATTTAGTAAAATAGGTAAGTATGTAAATATAATTTTTTATTTCCGTATATTAGATTATATCACCACCAAAACTGCATTGTGTGTCTGATATAGCAGAATCTAATTTTACCAATTTAACTCGGTTTATATTTTCTTAAAATATATAATTTATTTTGTTTTATGGTTTAGCAATTCTAACTATTCTGTTTTTGAGAAGAAATTCAAAACAAAAAAATATTGAAGAAAATTTATTTGGATGAACTAAAAAAAATCATGTTATTTATGAAAAGCAACTTTAGATATTAAGAAAAAGAATAATATTTGTTTTGAGAGATTCAGAAGTAACGTACCTCAACTGAATTAGAGTAGATTTTTTGGCGAATAGAACAAATATGAGAAAAATTCAGAAGGTGAATGACTGTTTTGAAAAAAAATAGGATGATAATTACTTTTTATTTTTTAATATGCATTATGTTATAAAATATAAAAATAAAAAGAACAGATTTGTTGACCCAGTTCGTCAATAATGACTACATCTGGGGGCATACCAAGCCAGGAGAGTATTCACTATAATTTGTGTCTTTCTCAGTACAAGAATACAATCAAAAGAGATATATTTATACTAATAAATAGGGATGTAACCCTTAAAGCCCATTAGGCATCTTAGCTCATTAAGTGTCTAATCCCGCAAGTAATGTCCATAAAATAATATATTTACAACACTCCCCTTGGACATTACGCTTTAATGTTCATGCTGAACGAAAACCTCGATAGAAAAATCTAGAGGGGTAAACTTAGTCAAAGGAAAAAGGAGTACCATCATTGACCTTCAGGATCCAATCTACAAGATTCTTTCGATGTTGACACTCCCTCTAAAGACAATAGTCTTCCAGGTATATGAATTTTAATACCATGAACACATTTTTCGAATGTAAAAAGCGATTCAGTAAACAAACCTATCAGATTGTCACTACGATATGCATTTTGCATGATAATATTACGACTCTTCTGGAGTTCATGGTTGTTGAGCTAAGTCAATGAATGCCAATTTTGAAATGCATTTCAATGCGCTTTCCAAAGATGTACAGAAATGTGGATAAAAAGAACAGCTCTATTACTATTTTATCATTGTAGATCTTCGAGTAGACGCATACCGATCTTGTGTACCAACTTTCTGAATATTGTTGTTCTTCATCTTTGAGATGTTCATGCCTCGTTAAAAACCTCTCCGGAAAAACCCTTGTGGGAAAAAATTCGATAGAGGAAAAGAGTGCACGATATACACTTATAAACATGTGTTGCATTAGTTGTCTCGTAAAAAATATTCACTAAGAAAAATCCATCGTTCAAAAAACTTAGTAAGAAAAAGAGTACAACCATTCTTACTCCCCCTGAAGATAACCATCTTCAGGTCATTTAATACTATAAATCTATATTCCATGTATAGATTATGAGGAGAAATATGCAAATTTAACAATAACATAATTTTGTGTCATAGTTCTTCGGGAACTCATTTATGCAATTCTCATAGAGAACAATCTATGGTATATCACATATCACAATACCAGTTTTGGATCTTATATAATGGGTGAGACAATCAATATTCCAGTGACCACCAAAGTCAATCTCAATTTATTTTGAATAGACTAATTATTATCCTTTAAGATAACGTATGATATGCTCAATATCATTTCAATGTCTTCATCATGAGAACATTAATTCTTGCTAGCAAGTTAACTTTGAATGTAATATCAGGCTTGATAGAGCATAATGCTCTTAAACACTCAAATAAGGAACTCCGGGTCCTTAAATTTAATCGTTATCTTTTTTGTTTAGTCTATATTCACATTATAAACCAAACCAAACCAAACCAAACATACCCAGTATATCCCGCTCAGAGCAGGGTCTGGGGAGGGTAGGATGTACACAGACCATGCCCCTACGTATTACGGTAGGGAGGCTGTTTCCGTGAAGACCCCCAACTTAGTGCACAACAAAATCTTGTGTGATAAATACAAAGGAAAACATATGATTCAAAAAAGCTCGAGACCATACCTGAGCCCATGGCTTGATCCACATGGGACTTACCTAATGTGAAGAGAAAATTATTGGGTCTAACTGGATGTAGTTTATTCAAAACAAATCCATATACAACCTATTCTCAATTAGGTTGACTGGTGTAAAAATAATACGCTCCATCAGGGCGATACTCAATCTTCCAAGTCGAGATTTACTTAAGTTTACTTAATCATTTCATTTTAAACTCTGCAATTATGCACGAGTTGACTTTTTCACCAATATAAATAAAAGTCATTCAAAGACTCTTTTGAATGACGTAAATATGTCATTATCACATATCCTTACTTGAGGATATATTCATACTTGTTGTGAATCTATTTATCTTCATTAGAAGTTTTGAGTATATTAGAGACTTTCATATAGATATTCACGCTTACTGACCCAACAAATTTGTAGTCATAATATCTATTACCGCCTAATATATTAAATAATGGAACGTAATGCCATAACAGAAGATTTAATTTAAGGTTTATCATAAACCTTTGAGCTATTAATCTCGCATTGTGTCTCACAATTTCAATTCTCTTAATACAAACATTCATCGTGCATCCAATAGGGACAACACATTTGACATGTGTATTATAGAGCAATGCAAGAAGCTCTACCTAAATTGCTTTTTCTATTTACCTAGTACTTCTGGCACTGGTTTTGGATCCAGATTATTGATAATATTAATCAAGCAATTCTTGAGGTAAGAAAATATTATCGACATTCATGATATTTTCTTTTGCATTTTTCTTCTGTGTTTACAAAATTTATGGCAATTTCAATCAAGCAGTAATTTGATAGTTCCGTAATCCCAATATTATAATCATTTGTGCACAAACAAGTGTATTGGGATTCTCGTCTTCAGGACGATTCTCAGAGTGATGTGATCTATTTATTTGTATTCCGCAGATTTGCATCTTTATCACCAACAAGTCTCCCTCGCTTTAGCGTAAAGGATCATCACTTAATTCATTTAGTTCACAAAGAACTCTAATTCTCTTGTGGTGCATATACAACAGGTATATGAAAAATCACTCGTTTAGCAGTAATATTTCTTGAACTTTAATTTCATCTGTGTGAATAGTCGATAACTTTCGATATTATTTCATATATTATTCAAAATATGAATTGCTCTTTCCAGAGCATATAATATCCATCAAGAATATCAAATTGTGCTACATGAGGAGCAACAATATTTTCAAATTTATAAAGAACATTTAAAATATGTTTCATAAACATTAAATGTGCTAGTCATGAGCAACGATAAACAATAATCTTTGATATTCATCAAGAATATCAATTGTTGATTCACGAGCAACTATGTGAAATAATTCTTAAGATTATTTGAGAGTTTCAACTTGAAACTATGTTTATCATATCATGATGATAATAATATAGTCCTCGTGAGAACTATCACATAGTGAACTCAATTTTCACTTTTATCTATCATTTGCGCCATTTTGCACAAAAGATCATGGATAAATATCAATATATTTTCCATGAGCAAAAAGAAACGCGGCAGGCCGACGAATGCCCAACGCAAACAGGGAAAAGATGTTCCGGATGAACTTTATACGCCGGAGAACCTCCCGGAAGGGAATGATCGGGAAGGAATTTCAGGGGAGCGAATACCTACGAGCGATGTGAGATCTAATATCTTACCCAACGAGGCGGCGGCACCGCCATCTGCGGCTACGGATCCTCCGGCCACAGAGAAACTACCGGCCGCTCAGACTTGTTCAACTATAGTTTCCCCAGCAGAGCAAGGTGGTACGGTCAGTTTAGACATTGAAACAATATCTCGTCCACCACCTGTTCGACGATTAGTTCTGGAGGAAGTGCAAGAGGTGAAAGCCGAGGAAACGTATGCGCAAGCTCTACAAGGGAATAGGCTGACAAAAAATGGACACGCACTTGAATATGAAGCTCCAACAATGGAAGAAGGTGAACCATGTATAAGTTTCTCAGAGGAGGATGTTGCAGAGGAATCAGGAAAATGGGAGTACTCTCTTGTGATTTATGTTGTGGGAGCTGAGCACACTCTGAACTATATGCAAGCTTTTGTTAACAAAGCTTGGGGTTCCATAGCAGCTCCAGTCTTACATCAATATGAAAATGTTTTTTTCATAGCCCGATTTAAAACGGATGAAGAATGTGACTTAGTGATGAATGCTGGGCCTTATACCCTAAAGAATCATCCTGTGATCTTGAAGAAATGGAAACCAGATTTGACTACTCCAAAGATAACCTAAGGACAGTCTCAATATAGATCAAGTTCCCTACTCTGCCATTGCCTTATTGGGGTAAGAGGAGCTTGGGAAGACTAGCTAGTGTTGTGGGGACTCCTGTTCGTACTGATGAATGCACTGTTAATCAAACCAAGGTGGCTTATGCAAGAGTGCTAGTTGAGGTGGATATTAGCCAACCAATGAAAAAGAATGTTAAGATCAAAACCCCTTCAGGAACTACAATTGAGCAAGCTATTGAGTATGAATGGGTTCCCATTTTCTGTCAGACATGTCAATACATTGGTCATAATTGTGAAAATGTACCTGTTAGGCAACATCAGGTTAGAAGACCACAAATACAGCAGGATGGCATCAGGCCTAGGAATATAAATAATGAAAAGGGAGGCCAGTGTATTCCTATGCAGAACAGGAAGAAAAGGCCTGCTGAGACTGAGGGAAAACAAGTACAGATTGAGAATGTTGGGGATCAAAGACAGAAACAGCAAGTGAGAACTCCTAGGACAGTGCAAGACAGACCTGTGGGGGACTTACTAAACAACCAGTTTGCTGGGCTCTCACATCAGGAGGTAAATTTGCTTGATAACAGTATACAGAATGAGAATGTCTTAGGGCAAGTCCAATTTGGTTCTTTGGAGACAAATGATAGGTTTGATATACCCTCCTCCTCTTACTACAATCAATGATTATATTGAGTTGGAATGTTAGAGATCTAAATAAGTCTTTGAGACAATGAAGTAGTTAGATTAATTAGAAGCAATAAGGTTGATATAGCTGGTTTGTTGGAAACAAGGGTGAAGGAAACAAATGCAGCTAGAATAAGGCATCAGCTTGGTAGTCATATGAAATTTGTTGATAACTATGGTGAGGCATATAATGGTAGAATTTGGGTGGATTGGGATCCTTCTAAGGTGCATTTTCAGAAGATCTCTAGTTCTGACCAAACCTTGCATGGGATGTTAAGTGATGTAGCTGGTAATATACAATTTACTATCACTTTCACCTACGGGCTGAATGAGCAGACTGGTAGAGAGGCTTTATGGTCTGAATTGAGAAGAATTGCCACAGGTATACAGCAACCTTGGGTAATTATGGGTGATTTCAATAGTGTCCTGTACCCTGAGGACAAAATAGGTGGTAACATGGTAACTGATGCTGAGAGTAATGATTTCAGGGAAACCATCTTGAATACTGAATTGCAGGAACTTAGCTACATATGATGACCATACACTTGGTGCAATAAGCAAGGGGAGAACCTGATATATTCTAAAATTGATAGAAGTTTTGCTAATGTATTATGGCAACAATTGTATAACAGCTCTGTGGTTGAAGTTCTAAATCCTGGAAGCTCAGATCACTCCCCACTTATGGTTCAACTAGGACAAAAGAAGGAAAACAAGCCTAAAAGCTTCAAATTCTTAAACTGTATGACTGACCATGAAGACTTCATGAAAACAGTAAAGACAAGCTAGAACATGACTGTGGAGGGTGTAAAAATGTATAGAATCTGGATGAAGCTGAAAGAACTTAAGATATATCTGAGATGTTTGATAAAGCACTATTCCCATGTTCAGCTTAGACTTGATACAGGGAGGATGAAGGTTGAGCAGCTACAAGATGCCCTAAAGTCCAATCCCCTTGATAAACATCTGTTTGCAGAAATGAGTATGGAGCAGAAAGAATATGAAAAGTGGCTACTCATTGAGGAGCAAATACTGAAACAAAGGGCTAAAGTTCACTGGTTGTCTTGTGGGGATGGCAATAATAAGTTTTTCCATGCAAGCTTGAAAGCCAAAAGGAATAGTGGTATAACAGTACTATACAATGCACAAGGACTGAAGCTCACCACTGATGAGGAGATTCATGAAGAGATAATTTCATTCTACAAGACATTGTTGGGTACATCTGCTCAATACAATCAAGCAGTAGATATCCAAATGGTGCAGAAGGGTAACACTCTCCAGGTTGAACAAAGAAGAGAGCTTATCAAAGAAGTGAGTACAGATGAGGTGTTTGAAGCCTTACAGTCCATTGGAGAGGATAAAGCCCCTGGTGTTGATGGATACACCTCCAGGTTTTTTAAAAAGGCTTGGGATGTAGTGGGGGAAGAAACAACACAAGCTGTTGTTGATTTCTTCAAGTCAGGGAAGCTCCTTAAAGCAATTAATACCACATTGATAACTGTGATACCTAATAAAGCAAATGCAACATCTATAAAGGACTACAGACCAATTGCTTGTTGTACAGTCCTTTACAAGATCATCTCAAAAGTCATCACAAATAGAATGGGCAAAGTTATAGATTATCTAGTCAGCACAGAACAAGCAGCCTTCGTGCCAGGAAGATTCATACATGATAACACAATCCTGGCGCAAGAAATAATCAGAGGTTATGGGAGGAAAGGGCTTTTTGCTAGACGCATGATCAAAATGGATTTGCAGAAAGTCTATGACTTTGTACAGTGGTGCTTTATTGAGCAACTACTTAGATGTTTGGGATTTCCTGATAAATTTATCCACTGGGTTAAAGTATGCATGTCAACTGTGACCTATCAAATCTGTATAAATGGCCAATTGACAATGCCCTTTGAGGGGAAGAAGGGACTCAGACAAGGAGACCCCATGTCTCCCTTCCTTTTTGTACTAAGCATGGAATATTTGTCTAGAGTTATGAAATCCCTCAAGGACCACCCAAACTTCAAGTATCATCCAAAATGTGATAGGCTACAGATTTCTCACCTAACCTTTGCAGATGACTTGTTGATCTTCTCAAAGGGTAATCTCTCATCAGTTTCAGCTGTGATGGAGAAATTTGAGTTGTTCAGCAAAACATCTGGTTTGACTGCAAATAGAATGAAAAGTGAAATTTATTATGGTGGTGTGAAACCTCAGGTGAAAGATGCAATCACTGACCATGTGCAATTGAAGGAAGGGGAACTTCCTTTTAGATACCTGGGAATCCCTTTGAATGCTAAAAGACTGTCCCTAGATCAATATCAACCCTTATTTGAAAAGATGGTGTCTAAAATTAGGCATTGGACTGCAAAAACACTGAGTTATGGAGGCAGGCTCCAACTAATCCAAAGTGTACTGTTTGCTATTCAAGGATACTGGTGCCATATCTTCCCTTTCCCAAATAAAGTTATGAAAGCTATTGAATCAATATGTAGGCAGTTCCTATGGACTGGGGATGAGGGTAGCTGAAAGAAATCATTAGTTGCATGGTTTGATGTTTGCAGAACTAGGTCTATGGGAGGATTAGGCTTAGTTCACTTACCTACCTACAATAAAATATGCATACTGAAGCTGCTTTGGGCTCTAACCCAAAAAGAGGAGAAACTATGGGTAAAATGGATGCATACCTACTATATGAAAGTAGCTGATGTAATGAGCATGAGTATACCTACAAATGCCTCTTTTTTGTTCAAGAAGATTCTGAAGTTAAGGCAAACCGTATCAAATGAGGAAGTATGGAAACAACAGGTACAGAAGGGAAGGCTAAGTACCAAACAAATGTATGAAGTCTTGAGGCCAAATGTGGATAAAGTTGGGTGGAGAGAACTGGTGCTGAATAAGCTATCCACTCCAAAGGCAAGGTTTATTGTATGGCTAGCATGTTGGGGATGCATGGCTATAAAGGGCAGACTTATCAAAATGAATATTGAGGTAGAAACCACATGTGTGTTTTGTACTACAGCTGTTGAAAGTATGGATCACCTATTCTTCAACTTCTCCCACCTAAAGACTGCTTGGACTGCACTGCTAAGATGGTGCGGTGTTCGCCATCATGCCACAACCTGGGAAGAAACTAGAGAGTTCCTGGTCAACAAAACAAAGGGTAAAACTGCTAAGGCTAGGTTCTTCAAGGCTCTGTGCTCTGAGTATTTGTATTCTGTTTGGAGGGAAAGGAACAACAGGATATTTCAAGGAAAAAATGGCAATCTTCAGAAAATCCTCTGTGATGTTGTTAGAACTGCAACTGGAAGATGCTTGAGATATAACAAAGTGAAAAATCTGTGCTGGCAGATTACTGGCTACCCCCAACTTTAAATTTTCTTTATGAAGCTACTTATATACTTATTATGTATTGTTTGAGTACTATGTTGATCAGTCTGTTCTGATGTATAGTCTTTGGTAGGATCTATGTAATGAGTGGATGTACTATCAACGTTTACTGGAATAAAGCTAACTTTGTTTCCAAAAAAAATAAAAAATTTGCTCTTAAGAGCATGTTATATTCCTAAAGAATATCAATCGTGCTACTTCATGAGCAATGATATGTAATCTTTATGATTATCATCGCGCTACTTCGGGAGCAACGACATGTAATCATAAATATTATATCATAAATCGTAACAAATACGATTATCACATCGATACAACATGATATATGAAATACATCTTGCAATAAAATATATTTTTTATAATTCACAAAATCAAAGCATTCTCACAAATTAAAATATGCTATAAATCGATTTCAATATATAAAATTAAATAATTTGATATGCTTACTTACTCCATAAATAATTCCAGATCTTTGATCCTTGAACGAGATACTAAATATGGCTTCTCTCCATAGTATGTACATTATCATGGGTAACATATTTTCCATATATGCACGTAAAACATAAACATGGTTAGATTCATAAGTGTACAAATCAATGGATAAATGAATCATTAATTAGAAAATTATGGAGAGTTGAGAAACGCCCGGAAAAGGGGCTACTGGGCTCGATAATTGGCCAAAAAAGGATTCGGGCGCGGCGGTGCAGTAGCTCGATGTTGGATGAGGTCGGATCTTAGAATTTCCTCGTAAAAATCTGCTCCTGTTCGACGACAGATTCAGTAAGTAATATTACACATAATCCGATCTCCACCGTTTAATATATAGATAATTTAAGTAATATATAGGTGTGTACTAATTTCAATACATTTTGTGCACGATTTCCTTTGCTTTGGAAAGCCTTTTTAGTCATTTTACCTTCCAGACAGGATCCGTAGATTGGAAATGACTCAACTTGGAGCGAATCCAATGGGCCATCGCTCACCAATCTTTGAATCCTTCTAAGGTTAATATGACCCAATGGTAAATGTCACAAATATGTTTGATTTATGCTCGAAGGATCTTTTCTTTTATTAGGATAATTAAGCGATTCATAATTATGCAAGGGAGCTGGTGCAGCATTAATGATATAAAGTCCTTCATTATAAGTACTCGTGCAAACATATTCACCATTTCTTTTAATAACTGCATTATCTTCAAAAGAAACTGAATATCCATCACAACGCAATTTAGAAACTGAAATTAAATTCATTCTAAAATCAGGTACTAATAATACATTATTTAGAACTATAATCCTATTATTAACTTTTAGCTGCACGACTCCCACTGCAACATCCTTCAGCCTATAATATGTAATACCCGAGATTTCTGATGTATATTTGAACCTTGTGATATTGTATTTGTTGCACTTTGATCTGAGTATTATTCTCCGTATTGCATGATCCGGTGTTGTTGAGCGCATGATTGCATGAATGTGTTCTAAGTAGTGATTTTTGCACATGTAGCGCACGCTATCGACTTAGCATAGCGTACGCTAAATAGGGTTCATAGCGCACGCTATGTATGAACCTTAGCGCACGCTATACGTAGTCAACATGATTAAGACAGGGTGGTAGCTGAGATCAGCCGCGGATCTTGGTCGGATCATGTCGGGATGAACCTGGACGGCTTTCGGGAAAAGCAGAGTCAACGCGGTAGCGCACGCTACTGATACGAGGATAGCGCACGCTAAATGTTGAGTACAGTGAGGCCAGTAAGCATTATATGGCCGTTAGCGCACGCTATGGATATGGACTAGCGCGCGCTAATAACCATTTTCTATATATAGGACATCACCCTTTTTCATTTTTCAGACTTTTTCACTTCCCAAATTCGAATTCTTAGACTTAGAGAGTTACTTCTTCCATCCTAAACCCCTCATATCATCATCCTAGCACGAGTTTGAAGATTGTAGATCATTGGAGATTGGTGTTCAAGCTCTCGGTGTTGGATTTTCTTCAAGTTCCTCTTTGTTCTTCACTACTTTGAGGTAGGTGATTCTTCACCAATTTAAGTAGTATTCTGAAGGATGTTTTGATCACGATTTGGGATTATCTAGTCAGTTAAATTCGTACGTAGTTGAACATCATTTGTTAGAAGGATGTTTTCAATGTTTCAGTACTTTTTCATCGTATAAACCATTGAACCTTTTAGTGTTTGAACTCCTAGCATATTCATGAAGCTTCAAAACCGATTATGACCAGTTATGGAGATTATCAAGTTCTTATGTTTTTACATAATGGAATTATACGTTTTGGGACATAAAATGGATTGAACTTAGGATATTTTCTTGAAGATCAAGATGAATTATGGTGTTGTGACGATCATACGTATCCTTGTATCTCGAAGTCGTTTAATTTGTAAAGATAATTCATAAACCGTATGAGCATGATATGCATGGAGATGACATGTATTAACACTGAAGATTTCATGAGTTTCATCACCATTAGATCAAGTCTGCTGCCCAGTAGTGAACTGCCATGCACGGTTAGCGCACGCTAAGATATGTATATTAACGTGCGCTATCGGGAATGAGTTAACGTACGCTACGTTTGGTACGTAACGTACGTTATGTCATCGGGCCGAGTCACCGATCGATCGAGAGGATCGACAAGACATAGTTAACGTACGCTAGACTTCGTCATTTACGTACGCTAACGAGCAGGCTTAGCGCACGTTACATAGAATACGTAGCGTACGCTAAGTAGTTCAGCAGATTACATTTTAAGAGATTTCGGCCGTAGACCGGATTGTTAGACATTCGTACGACTTGAGATGAATTCTATATTATTTCTTTTGTTAAGGTTTGAGCTTGCTATGTTGATCGAAGGAGGCGGCCTTCGAGTGTGTTGAGATCATTGGAGTGATTAGTTCTTTCCATCTTTGAGGCAAGTATCGTAATTTGTTAATATTAGTATTTTTAGCATACATGTGGTTTATTCATGTTGTTGAACATGGGATTTATTTCGTTGAATTGTCATGATATTCGTTATCTAGTGTTTGTATGTTCATGTTGATGGACATAGCGATTTTTCATATATGTATGCATGAGTTGTGTTTGTGTATGTTGTACGATCTATGCTGAGGGCGCTGGATCGGATGTCCACCTCGTGTTGGTCCGACGGGATCATCTTGGGATCTAGGCTGAGGGCGCTGGATCATTGGACGGGTTTTTCCACCTTGTTTTGGTCCGACGGGATCATCTTGGGATCTATGCTGAGGGCGCTGGATCATTGGAATACCCATACTGTGTTAATGGAATCTTGTGGATTCGCATTGTCGGATTCCGGTAGCGGAAGTCCGTGTGGTGTATCTTGTTATGTATTGTTGATGCATATTCGATTTGTTTAATATGATACTTGTAATAGCATCGTTTTGCTAACCCCTTCGGGGGTGGACATTTGTTTTGATGTTCAGGTAGCCGAGGAGCGGGGAAACAGCCACAGTATCGACGTGACGACGAAGGGGCTCAGTGATGTTTGTTGTTATTGTGATTTGTCTTCTTGGTTCATTTTCAGTACTCGAGTACGCATGTCTTATTAATATCATTTCGATATGGTTGTATTAATTAACTCAATGGATCAGTTGGAACCGGTTTTGTATTTTGAACTTCTGTGGTATTGTTGGATTATATTTACATTTCTTTTAATTAGCCTTGTAAATCCTTACTTAAAGGGTTTACGGCGTTGTAATTATTCCGAATATCTCGGGGTGTTACAGAATATGGTATCGGAGCTAAGATTCATGGATATCTTGGCAGTCGGGTTTTAGTAGGGTCTGTTTACGTCATTTGATTTACGGGTCGTTCATAACATCACTGTTCAGCCAAAGTCATCATGTGGACCGTGGTTGTAAGTCTCCTAATCTCTTATACTGCCGTTTTACTTAATTTCTGTTTTGTGAGTATTGACGGGCTTTATTTTTGAAAATTTTGTCCTGGATATTGAGTAATTGTGTTTACAGTATGTTGAGGGGAGGACATGGACGCGGACGCGGTCGTGGACGCGGACGTGGTAATGTGAGACATGAGGATTCCACAACTACCCCAGAATTATCGGCTAGTCGAACCGATTCCCATTCTGGAGGACAACAGGGATCAGCGAATGACAACGCGAATCCTAACATGCCGGGAGTGCTTCAACAGGTAGTGGCTCAGATAAACCAGTTCACTCAGGTAGTTGACCGCATGCAGACGGCGATGGGACAACAGCACCACGAGGATAACCGGGGAGACAGATGGCTTGTTGAGGTGGTCAAATTGCACCTGCCAAAATTTGATGGATCTGTTGAGGCACTACTTGGGATCATTGGATAAAGGAGTTAGAGAAGATATTTGCAGGGATTAACTGTCCCGAGGACCGGAAAGTTCCAATTGCCCAGTATTTTCTGACTGGGGAGGCTTTCGACTGGTGGGAAGCTATTCGACCCGAGAATCATAATGCTGACTGGACGAAATTCAAACTAATGATGGAAGCACAATATTGTCCTCGTCTAGTTAGAGAGGCAAAAATCCGAGAGTTTTTCTCACCACAGAGTTTGGAAGCATCTGTGACAGACATAATCAAGACTTTTAACCATCAGCTGACTTGTGTGCGACACTTGGTCAGGACGGAGGCAGAGAAGATTTTTCATTTCGATATGCGGATGAAGCCGGAGATTCAGCAGTACATGTCCGGATTCGAGTGTACTACGTTGCGATAATATCAGGACAAGGCGCTGGCCTACGACATGAAAGAGGCAGCAGTGGAGAAATAGATAGAGGCAAAGAAGCAGAAAGTGTCCGGCAACTTCTCGGAAAACAAGAGTGGTGGGCCCCGCAAGGGCCAGTTTTCATTTTATTCATCTAGGAAACCTCCACATCCTTCTCGAGGTGGAAACAAGTTCCGGACGACATCAGCAGTTTCGGACGCAGCAAAGAAGTGCTATAATTGTGGTCGAGCAGGGCATATTCGACGTGATTGCCCCGCATCTTCAGTGACTTGTTTCGATTGTGGGAAAGAAGGGCACCGTGCGGCTTTCTGTGGAGTGGCGACTAGATCATTTGGTACTCGCACTCCAGCGCCAGTTCCGAAGGAGATAAGTGTGAACCAGACGCAGTAGAGTGGATTTCAGTAGCAGAATGTTGGGAAGAGAGAGACATCCAGTGCTAGGGTCCGTTCCTCCGTGCCTGTACGAGATGAGGAAATCTAACGATCGTAACACCGTTGCAGATCGTACCATTCGATCCTTTTACAACCAAGAAATTTGGCGATTCTTTGAATGATTTAGTGCAGAATGGTTGAGAGGCCAGAATGGTTGAGAGGCTCTGTATGGTTGAGTGCAGAATGAAATTTGGTTGTTTGGTAACTGTTCTGAATGGTAACTCTGAATGGTAACAAATTACCATTTTACCCTTCTGTATAAAAGTAGCGATTAAAAATCTCATTTTCCCTCCCCTTGCGTACCAAAACTCTCCTTTTTATAAATAAAACCCTAATTTTTATAAATAATTATGTATAATATTTTTATATTTAATTCATTTAAAATAATAATAATAATAATAATAATAATTATGTATAATATTTTCAAATTTAATTCATTTAAAATAATAATAATAATAATTATTATTATGTATAATATTTTTAAATTTAATTCATTTGAAATAATAATAATAATAATTATGCATAATATTTTTTAATTTAATTCATTTAAAATAATAATAATAATAATTATGTATAATATTTTTTAATTTAATTAATTAGAAAATTATAATAATAATTATCTCTAATATTTTTTTATTTAAATTCATTTAAAAAATAACAATAATAATTATGAATAATAATTCTTAATTTAAGAGGAGGGGTAAATCTGGAAATTGTTTGCCTCTTAATGGTTGAGAGAGGGTATGGATGCTTAATGGTTAAGAGGTTATTGTAACCATTAAGAAGTCATATTTTTTTTGCCAAACAGACATGGCCTCTTAGCGATTCAGAGGTAGGCTCTTAATGTAACCATTAAGAGCCAAACAAACAACCCCTTAGTGTCTTATTCGATTCAGGAGCTACACATTCTTTCATATCATTGAACTGTGTTAATCGTTTGAAAATCTCGTGTTTATTTGATTGTGAACCTTATGTTGTGAGTTTTCCGAGCAGAAAGAGAATTGTGGGAACCCTAGAAACTAGAGATTTTCCAGTGTCTATAGGAGGGAGATATTGGCCATCGAATCTTATTGTAGTCGACATCCGTGGTGACGATTTAATTCTCGGAGACGATTGGCTCAATCGTTATGGAGCTATTTTGAATTACCGAAAGAGAGTCATTTCTATCATTGCTGATGACGGATCTGAACACTTATTCAGAGGATGGAGACTGGGAAGCTCGGGAAAATGGATCAAATCGATGAAAGCAGTAAAATTACTGAAGCAGGGTTGTCACGGATTTTGGTGCTATGCCATGAAGAAAGAAGAAGGAGTAGAGCTCTCATCTATTCCAGTTGTGAATGAATTTTCAGATGTATTCCTTGACGAACTATCTGGGTTACCTCCGCTGAGAGAAGTGGAGTTCAAAATCGAATTAGAACCTGGAGCCGCTCCTATTTCCAGAGCACCATACCGTATGGCGCCAACCGAGATGTATGAACTAAAGAAACAACTGGAGGAATTGTTGCAGAAGGGTTACATCCAACCTAGCGTTTCTCCTTGGGGAGCACCCGTTCTCTTTGTCCGGAAGAAAGATGGATCCCTCCGATTATGTATTGATTAAAGGGAGCTAAACAAAGTGACGATCAAGAATAAGTATCCTATACCTCGGATAGACGACTTGTTTGATCAACTGCAAGGGGCAAGGGTATTCTCGAAGATTGACTTGCGATCAGGATACCATCAGTTGAGAATTAAGGAATCAGATATACCGAAATCTGCTTTCAGATCCCGGTACGGGCACTATGAATTCGTGGTGATGCCATTCGGACTTACCAATGCTCCTGCGGTATTTATGCAATTGATGAATCGGGTATTCTTAGAATACCTAGATAAGTTTGTGGTCGTTTTTATTGACGACATATTGATCTATTCGAAAGACACAGAGGAGCATGCCGAGCATTTGCATGTGGTTTTGAGCATCTTGAGGAATGAACAGCTTTATGCGAAGCTTTCAAAATGCGAGTTCTGGCTTAGGGAAGTAACCTTCCTTGGGCATGTGATATCAGCTGACGGAGTTCAGGTGGACCCGAAGAAAGTTGAAGCAATCTTGGAATGGGAAGCTCCTAATAACGTGAAAGAAGTCCGAAGCTTCTTAGGACTTGCTGGATATTATCGCCGTTTTGTAGAGGGATTTTTCAAAATTGCTCGTCCGCTCACTCAGCTGTTACAGAAAACTCAAAAGTTCACGTGGAATGAGAAATGTCAGGCTAGTTTTGATGAACTTAAGAGGAGACTGACGACAGCACCTATATTAGCATTACCAGATGGAACTGATGGGTTCATGGTATACAGCGATGCTTCAAATCAGGGTCTGGGATGTGTGTTGATGCAAAAGGATAAGGTGATTGCCTATGCTTCTCGACGGTTGAAACCGTACGAAATTAATTACCCAACTCATGATTTGGAGTTAGTAGCTGTGGTCTTTGCCTTGAAAATTTGGCGACATTATTTATACGGCACTCATTATCAGATCTTTACAGATCATAAAAGCCTCAAGTACATTTTCAGTCAGAAAGAATTAAACATGAGGCAGAGAAGGTGGCTGGAATTGATCAAGGATTACGACTTGGAAATTCTCTATCATCCGGGTAAAGCAAACGTAGTAGCTGATGCATTGAGCCGTAAACCTGTTTCTCTTCGAGTGTTGGAAGCACTTACGTCCCAAACCAGCATTCAACGAGAACTGATCCGAGAAGGGATTGAAGTATGGTCACCAGGAATCCAAGGGCAACTATATGTGATGGAACTGACTTCGTCACTAGTCGAGGAAATCAAATCTAAGCAGTTGAACGATTCTATGATGCTTCGGTTATGTGACGAAGTAAAGAAAGGAAAGGCCCCAGGATTCGTGATACAAGATGATGGAGTTCTGAGATTTCAGAGTCGATTTTGCGTTCCCGATGATGATGATTTGAGACGGACAATTCTGAAGGAAGCTCACAGTGCTCCCTATTCTATTCACCCGAGCAGTAGTAAGATGTATAAGGATTTAAAACAAAACTTCTGGTGGGGAAATATGAAGAAGGATGTATCAGAGTACGTTTCGAAGTGTTTGACTTGTCAGCAGGTTAAGATTGAACATCAGCGACCTGCCGAAATGTTAAAGCCGCTTTCGATCCCTGAGTGGAAGTGGGAGGATATCTCGATGGATTTCATCACCATTATGCCAAGGACCAAGACGGGAATGAACATGATTTGGGTTATAGTTGATCGACTAACCAAGTCGGCTCATTTCCTAGGAATTAAAGATACGTGGGGACCCGAGAAATTGGCACGAGTATTTATTGCAGAGATAGTCAGATTGCATGGGACGCCTAAGACCATTATTTCATATCGAGATGGTCGCTTCGTGTCGCACTTCTGGAAGGCAGTTCACAGGGCTTTGGGGACCGAGCTGAACTTTAGCACGGCTTATCATCCTAAAACGGACGGTCAGTCCGAAAGGACTATACAAACAGTATAAGACATGCTTAGAGCTTGTGCTTTGGATTGGTCAACTGATTGGGAAGATCACTTGCCGTTGATTGAATTCACCTACAACAATAGTTGGCATGCTTCTATTAAGATGGCACCATTTGAAGCTTTGTACGGGAGAAGATGTCGATCACCCCTGTGCTGGGATGATTCTTCGGACTTGATTGGGACGGAACCGGAATTGATAGTTCAGACTCAAGAGAAGATAGCTCTGATTCAAGAAAGACTGTTGACTGCCCAGAGTCGACAGAAGTCTTATGCAGACGTGCGTCGTCGCCCGCTAGAGTTCGACATTGGGGACCACGTACTATTGAAGGTGTCTCCTACACAAGGAATTTTCCGTTTTATGAGGAAAGGTAAGCTAAGTCCGAGATATATCGGACCATTTGAGATCCTCGAGAGAATTGGGGATTTAGCATACAGGGTGGCCTTACCGCCATCACTGAGTCACGTTCACAATGTGTTTCACGTATCCCAATTGCGGAAGTATATACCAGATCCCAGTCATATCATTGAGCTCGATGAGATCGAGATAGCTAATGACGGCACCTTCGAAGAGAGACCAATAAAGATACTTGAGAGTCGGATCAAACAATTTAGGAATAAACCAATATCCTTGGTTAAAGTACAATGGTCACGACACGGAGTTGAATAGGCCACTTGGGAAATGGAGGACAATATGAAGACTAGGTATCCGGAGTTGTTTTCATCTTAAGTTTCAGGACGAAACTTCTTTTTAGGGAGAGATTATGTAATACCCGAGATTTCTGATGTGTATTTGAACCTTGTGATATTGTATTTGTTGCACTTTGACCTGAGTATTATTCTCCGTATTGCATGATCCGGTGTTGTTGAGCGCATGAATGTGTTCTAAGTAGTGATTTTTGCACATGTAGCGCACACTATCGACTTAGCGTAGCATACGCTAAATTGGGTTCATAGCGCACGCTATGTATGAACCTTAGCGCACGCTATACGTAGTCAACATGATTAAGACAGGGTGGTAGGTGAGATCAGCCGCGAATATTGGTCGGATCATGTCGGGATGAACTTGGTAGTTGGCACGCTACTGATACGAGGATAACGCATGCTAAATGTTGAGTACAGTGAGGTCAGTAAGCTTCATATGGCCGTTAGCGCACGCTATGGATATGGACTAGTGCGCGCTAATAACCATTTTATATATATAGGACATCATCCTTTTTCATTTTTCAGACTTTTTCACTTCCCAAATCTGAATTCTTAGACTTAGAGAGTTACTTATTCCATCCTAAACCCCTCATATCATCATCCTAGCACGAGTTTGAAGATTGTAGATCATTGGAGATTGGTGTTCAAGCTCTCAGTGTTGGATTTTCTTCAAGTTCCTCTTTGTTCTTCACTACTTTGAGGTAGGTGATTCTTCACCAATTTAAGTAGTATTCTGAAGGATGTTTTGACCACGATTTGGGATTATCTAGTCAGTTAAATTCGTACGTAGTCGAACATCATGTGTTAGAAGGATATTTTCGATGTTTCGGTACTTTTTCATCGTATAAACCATTGAACCTTTTAGTGTTTGAACTCCTAGCATATTCATGAAGCTTCAAAATCGATTATGACCAGTTATGGAGATTATCAAGTTCTTATGTTTTTACATAATGGAATTATACGTTTTGGGACATAAAATGGATTGAACTTAGGATATTTTCTTGAAGATCAAGATGAATTATGGTGTTGTGACGATCATACGTATCCTTGTATCTCGAAGTCGTTTAATCCATAAAGATCATTCATAAACCGTATGAGCATGATATGCATGGAGATGACATGTATTAACACTGAAGATTTCATGAGTTTCATCACCATTAGATCAAGTCTGCTGCCCAGTAGTGAACTGCCATGCACGGTTAGCGCACGCTAAGATATGTATATTAACGTGCGCTATCGGGAATGAGTTAACGTACACTACGTTTGGTACGTAACGTACGTTATGTCATCAGTCGAGTCAGTCGTATGATCAGATAGGACTGACAGTACATAGTTAGAGTACGCTAGACTTCGTCATTTACGTACGCTAACGAGCAGGCTTAGCGCACGTTACGTAGAATACGTAGCGTACGCTAAGTAGTTCAGGCAGATTACATTTTAAGAGCTTTCGGCCGTAGACCGGATTGTTAGACATTCGTACGACTTGAGATGAATTCTATATTATTTCTTTTGTTAAGGTTCGAGCTTGCTACGTTGATCGAAGGAGGCGGCCTTCGAGTGTGTTAAGATCATTGGAGTGATTAGTTCTTGCCATCTTTGAGGCAAGTATCGTAATTTGTTAATATTGGTATTTTGAGCATACATGTGGTTTATTCATGTTGTTGAACATGGGATTTATTTCGTTGAATTGTCATGATATTCGTTATCTAGTGTTTGTATGTTCATTGTGATGGACATAGCGATTTTGCATATATGTATGCATGAGTTGTGTTTGTGTATGTTGTACGATCTATGCTGAGGGTGCTGGATCGGATGTCCACCTCGTATTGGTCCGACGGTATCATCTTGGGATCTAGGCTGAGGGCTCTAGATCATTGGACGGGTTTTTCCATCTCGTGTTGGTCCGACGGGATCATCTTGGGATCTATGCTGAGGGCGCTGGATCATTGGAATACCCATACTGTGTTAATAGAATCTAGTAGATTCGCATTGTCGGATTCCGGTAGTGGAAGTCCGTGTGGTGTATCTTGTTATGTATTGTTGATGCATATTCGATTTGTTTAATATGATACTTGTACTAGCATCGTTTTGCTAACCCCTCGGGGGTGGACATTTGTTTTGATGTTCAGGTAGCTGAGGAGCGGGGAAACAGCCACAGTATCGACGTGTCGACGAAGGGGCTCAGTGATGTTTGTTGTTATTGTGATTTGTCTTCTTGGTTCATTTTCAGTACTCGAGTACGTGTGTCTTATTAATATCATTTCGATATGGTTGTATTAATTAACTCAATGGATCAGTGGGAACCGGTTTTGTATTTTGAACTTCTGTGGTATTGTTGGATTATATTTATATTTCTTTTAATTAACCTTGTAAATCCTTACTTAAAGGGTTTACGGAGCTGTAATTATTCCGAATATCTCGGGGTGTTACATAATAGTTGCCCCAGCTAATAGTAATCTCATCCGCACTAAGTACCTTGGTTACTTGGAACCCCTGCGAGTCATAACAAACATGATCATTGGAGCCCGAATCTACTATCCACGAAATGATAGAACAGGCAGCCAAACATGTTTTGACTACTAGTGCATGAGACGTACCTTTCTTAGGGTAGTCACTCTTGAAATGCCCCTTCAGACCGCACTTATAACATTTGGCCTTCGACCTTTTGTTTACTTCGGACTGAGGAGCCTTGGACTGAGGAGCCTTGTCCTTAGCTTTGAAGGTTTTCACTTGCTTCTGGCCAACCTGCTTTTTCTTCTTTCCCCATTTGGGTTTTGAAGAACTAGCACCGGTTGCCGCAAGAATTTGATGATAATTACCTTGTTTGAAGAGACCTTCGGCAGATTGAAGCTCTGTCAGAAGTTCCGCCAAAGTGTAAGTCCTACGATTCATATTGTAGTTGAGCCGGAACTGCTCAAAGTTTCTTGGCAAGCTGCCCAAGATGATATCGACATGTGACTCGGCATCGATAGTGGCCCCCAGTATGCTCGGTTCGTTCAAATGAGACATCATTTTCAGAACATGATCCCTTACTGGAATCCCTTCAGACATTTGGGTTGTCATCAACACCCTCATTGCATTTTTCCTAGCCGCCCGGTTCTGATGACCAAACATCTCGGTGAGATTTTTCATCATTTCTGCAGCTGAGGCCATCGCCTGATGCTGATGCTGCAATACATTTGTCAATGAAGCTAAAATGTAATAGCGAGCCATCTCATCAGACTTTTTCCATTTTTGGAATTCTTCCAACTCTTCAGGAGTGGCATCCGGTTCTGGTTCCAGAGGGCTTTTCTCAGTTAAAACAAATTTATGCCCCTCGGAGTCAGGACAATGTCAAGATTTCTTTTCCAGCCGGCCAAGTTAGTGCCATCAAGTTTATTTTCTTTGAGAATAACACCTAGTGGATTGAAATACATCTGAGATAAAATTAAAACACCATTCATCACATAATTCGACGCAAAATATATTGAAAAACCTTAAAACACAATATATATATGCAGTCAACCAACACCTCAAAATACCGCACATGCAAGCCACTTTAGTGTGGACGTTTACATATACATTTTTCAAGTAGATTTTAACGTCTTTAGTTTTACTATCTAGTCGAGATGCGTTTTGATAAGTAAAATTAATAGTTGGTTCCTCTTGGCCATGTATTAAATTAACATAGACTCCTATGGGGAGCTTATTAATTAATACACCTAAGTGAACACCATAATTTAACAATCTTTAGAATATTATTTAATGATAATAGTCCTACAGATGGTGTAATATCCGAATTTATTATTGTGTATTTCATCTGTATTTGAACCCTGTATTATTCGGAATTGTGATCTCGATAAATGGAGTATGATATTTCTCACATTTGTATCCTTGTACATAAGTATAACAACATGCAAAATTTCTCATGCAAACTCGTGATAGCGCACGCAAAGAATGTAGCTTAACGTGCGTTATCGGCTACAATTAGCGCACACTACGAATGAAGAATTGCGTGCGCTAGGCAGTTAATTAATGAGCTAGATGGCTAGCACATGCGCCATCCGGACATGGGTCCGAATAAGATTCCCGCGGGTGGAACTGGACAGTTTTGGAGTCAACGCTTATTAGCGTGCGCTAAGGAAAGTAGGATAGCGTGCGCTAATCGGCTAATGTGCAGAAATGTTATAAATGGGACAGCAACCCATTTTACTTGGTTTACATTTCCTTCGATTATCCTTCGTTCTTGAGAGACCAGAGAGCATTATATCCCCCTTAAACACTTAGACCACCTCTACTTGATTCATTAAAGATTGGATATTACTTGTGATTGATCATTGAAGTGGACTAGCACCTTGGATTGGCATACAAACAACCGGAGTTGGATTCTACCTTTTTGGCTCAATGATTTCTTCATCTTAAGATATGTTAATTCTTTCCCCAGCCTTAGATTCGTGTTCTGAAGAATAAGATGAATCATGCTATCAAGATATTGAGTTCCATTAGTGAATTATTCAACAAACATCATGCTTAGAAGTCGGAATAACTATGCTTATGATATCGTCGTTGAAAACCTCGTAGTTGGAATCCTAGTACGTCAAATGATGAGAGGAACATTCTGAGGTTGATTATCCGTATGATTTATGTTGTCATATTGATCATAAACTTGGAGGTGATATCACTTTTGGTTATAAGGACTTAAGAAAGAATCAACTTAGGTTGTATCCTTTCGTATAAGTTGGAATTGTTAGTTCACCTTCAAGATGAAGTCTGAATGTGATAATGATAATGGAATCTAGTGCATCAACCTGAGATCACCAAACTTCACATGAGAATGATAATCGAGTTTGAATATAAGAGTTGTGATGATATTCATTTCCTTGAAATTCAAAGATGTTTGAATCCGTAAGATCATTCATAAGTTTATGAACATGGCATGTAGACGGATAACGTACGTTAATCACTGAGGAGTTCGTAAGTTTCATCACCGTTAGAACAAGTCTGCTGCCCAGTAGTAAAACTGCCATGCACGCTTAGCGTACGCTAAGCTATGTAAATTAACGTACGCTATCGGGCATGTTTAGCGTACGCTACGCTTGAAACTTAGCGTGCGTTATATCATCAGATGAGTCAATCGACTGATCAGTGAGGTACTGATCGTGCATGGTTAGCTTATGCTAGGCTGTATAATTGCGTACGCTAACGAGTAGCCTTAACGTACGCTACGTAGGATACGTAGCGTGCGTTAAGCAAGCCAGACAGATTTCATTTTAAGAACTTCCGACCGTAATTTGGATTGTTAGATGTTCGTTCGACTTGAGATGAATTCTATATTATTTCTTTTGTTAAGGTTCGAGCTTAGCAACATGATTGATCGAAGGGGACGACCTTCGAGTATTTTGATATTCGTGGAAGTTTTATTCTTGTCATCGAACCGAGGCAAGTACTCTAATTAGAATTGTTTATATTATGACAGATATATTGTGATTGTATTGTGTATATGTGTTGTGATTAAATGTCCACCATGCGTTGATCCGACAGGAATCATCATGGAAATCTATGGCTGTGTGCGCTGGATCGTTGGACAGGTAGTTCCACCATGCGTTGGTCCGACGGGATCATCATGGGAATCTATAGCTATGTGCGCTGGATCGTTGGAATACCATCAGTATGTTGAGACTGTTGTGATGTGATAAGTGTTGTTGTTATTTCTCGTTGGAGAAACTTGTTATGATGATTGTTGATTATATCAATGTTGTATGATTATTGTACTTGTACTAGCATCGTTGTGCTAACCCCTTCGGGGGTGAACATTTGTTTATGTTCAGGATCCAGGAGAGTGGGGAAATAACCACTGTAGCTACATGACGACGAGGGTGCAGAGTGATGTTCCGACCGGGTTTATTGTCTGTTGTTGGTTATTTTAACAAGTACTCGAGTACGTCGTAATTTGTGATGTTTGGATTTCACTGGTGTATTAATATTCTCCTTTTGGATATTTGTATTTTCGGTATTGAACCAGAACTGTCGTAATGTATTCTCAGTGATTTCATAATTTGGTATGTGTCATTGTCTTTTCATTTATTTAGCCTTGTAAATTCTTATGTAAAGGATTTACAGTGCTGTAATATTCCTGAATATATCGGGGATGTTACAGAATATGGTATCGGAGCTAAGATTATGGATATCTTGGCCATTGGGTTAAAATAGGGGTCGTATACGTCTTTGTAGATAACCGGCCGTGAATAACATCACTGTACTGCCTACGTCTTCGTGCGAACGGTGGTTGTAAGTTCCTAAACTCTCTCTCTCCCTTTACATGTTGTATCTCTTTATACTTGAACATTAGAACAATATTGTTTCATGTATATTGAGTATTTATGCTTTCAGTATGTTGAGAGGTAGACGTGGACGTGGTCGCGGTCGCGGACGCGGACGAAGGAATGCTGAAAGAGAAGCTTCGCCTTCTAATCAGGCCAGCCACAGCTCAGGCGAGCCACAGAGATCTATTAATAATGAACTGGAACCTGCTGTGCCCGAAATCCTTCGTCAGGTGGTGAATCAGATGACTCAGTTCGCCCAGGTCGTGGTCCGAATGCAGGTGGCGGTGGGATTACAGCAGGGAGATAGACATCAAGGGATCCCAGACATGGGAAATCGAGGTGACCGATGGCTGCAAGAGGTGGTGAAGATGCAACCACACAAATTCGACGACTTTTCTGAGACTCCCACATGGGACCATTGGTTGAAGGAATTGGAGAAATTTTTGCCAGAATTAATTGCCCAGACGACCGGAGAGCCTATATTGCTCAGTACTTTCTGATAGGAGAAGCATCCGAGTGGTGGGAAGCCATCCGGCTTGTAGATCATGATGCTGACTGGACAGAATTTAAATTTATGATGGAAGCTCAGTACTGCCCTCGTCCTGTGAGGGAAGCCAAAGTTCGGGAGTTTTTCTCCGCTCAGCCGTCAGACGAACATGTATCCCAGACAATTAAGACGTTTAACCAGCAGTTGGCATTCGTTCGACATCTGGTCAGAACAGATGCAGAAATGATGATCCATTTTGATATGAGAATGAAACCAGAAATCCAGAGGTACATATCCGGTTTTGAATGTACCACTCTCCGTCAATACAGGATAAGGCGTTGGCGTATGAGATCAAGGAAGCAGCAATGGAGAAGTTTGCAGAATCCAAGAAGCAGAAAGTCTCTGGTAGTTTCACAGAGCACAAGAGTAGTGGGCCCCACAAGGCCCAGTCATCCTTTCACCCTTTCAAGAAACCTCTGCACCTATCTAAGAGCGGAAAGAATTTCGGAAAAATGTCAGCCACGACGGATACAGCTAGGATGTGTTTTAACTGTGGTCGCCCAGGCCACCTTTGGCGTGATTGTTTGCGCACTCCAGTTACATGTTTTGATTGCGGACAGGAAGGGCACCGTGCGACGTTTTGCAAGGATGCCACCAAGTTCAATGGAACCCGTACATCACAACCAGTTCAGAAGGAAGCTAGTATCCAACAGACGCAACAAAGTGTTCAGATGCCTCAGAATTTTGGCTGCGGACGAGGCAGGGGACAGTGGGACCGAAAGGGTATATCGAGTGCCGGATTTGTACCCCCACGTCTGTACGAGATGAGGAGAACAGATGATCAGAATGCTGCTATCGCATCAGGTACTGTTCAGATCCTTTCCCAGCCAGTTAGCATTTTATTCGATACAGGAGCTACGCATTCATTTATATCCTTATCTTGTGTAAATCGTTTGAATATTTTTGTTTTTCATAATTGTGAATCTTATGTTGTTGGTTTACCGAGTGGAGAGAGAATTGTTGGAAACTTAAAAACTAGAGATTTCCCTGTATCGTTTGGAGGCAGAGAGTGGCTCTCAAATCTGATTGTGATAGAAATGCAAGGAGACGACCTGATACTCGGAGACGATTGGCTTAATCGATATGGAGCTATTGTAAACTACCGAAGGAGGAATATCTCGCTGATCGCTGACGATGGTTCCGAAATACTGTTTGAAGGATGGAAACCAGGAAGCTCAGAAAAGTTGATCAAGGCGATGAAAGCTGTCAAATTGTTGAAACAGGTCTTGAATCGATACTGTCAGGTAATGAAGAAAGAAGACGAAATTGTGGAACTTTCATCCATTCCTGTTGTGAACGAATTTCCGGATGTATTTCCTGATGAGTTACCTGGACTACCTCCACGACGGGATGTAGAATTCACCATTGAGCTGGAACCCGGAGCTACACCAATTTCTAAGGTGCCGTATCGTATGGCACCTACTGAGATGTACGAACTGAAAAAGCAGCTGGAGGAGTTACTGGACAAAGGCTATATCCAGTCAAGCATTTCGCCCTGGGGAGCGCCAGTTCTTTTTGTCCGTAAGAAGGATGGATCGTTTCGACTGTGTATTAACTATCGAGAGCTGAACAAAATGACGATTAAGAACAAGTATCCGTTGCCACGGATTGAGGATTTGTTTGTAAAGTTACAAGGAGCAACAGTATTTTCTAAAATCGGTCTGAGATTAGGATATCATCAGCTGAGGATTAAGGAATCTGATGTTCTGAAATCAGCGTTCAGAACTCTCTACGGACACTATGAGTTTGTAGTGATGCCGTTTGGTCTCACTAACGCACCTACTGTATTCATGCAATTGATGAACCGAGTGTTCATCGAATATTTGGATAAATTTGTGGTTGTGTTCATTGATGACATTTTAGTTTATTCCAAGAGCACGGAAGAACATGCACAGCATTTGCGGATTGTATTAGAACTTTTGAGAAGCGAGCAATTGTACGCCAAACTTTCTAAGTGTGAATTCTGGCTAAAGGAAGTAATGTTCCTCGGCCATGTGGTATCAGCTGAAGGAGTCCGAGTAGATCCTCAGAAGATCGAAGCGGTTATAGATTGGAAGCCTCCAAAGAACGTGAAAGAAGTCCGGAGTTTCTTAGGACTTGCTGGGTATTATCGTCGGTTCGTGGAAGGGTTTTCCAAAATTTCCCGCCCACTTAGTCGACTACTGCAGAAAACACAAAAGTTTGAGTGGAACGAGTTGTGCCAGAATAGCTTTGATGAATTGAAGAAGAGATTGACAACAGCACCAATTTTAACACTTCCACAGGGAACTGGAGGATTCATAGTTTACAGTGATGCTTCAAACCAAGGACTCGGATGTGTATTCATGCAGAATGATAAGGTGATCGCTTATGCGTCACGACAGCTGAAATCTTATGAAGTGAATTACCCAACGCATGATTTGGAGCTAGCAGCAGTAGTTTTTGCTTTGAAAATCTGGAGGCATTACTGCTCGGACTCACCGCGATCTTTACGGATCACAAGAGTCTCAAATATATCTTCAGTCAGAAAGAGTTGAACATGCGGCAAAGGAGATGGCTGGAACTTATTAAGGATTATGACTTGGAGATTCTTTATCATCCAGGCAAAGCAAATGTAGTGGCCGATGCACTTAGCCGCAAGCCTGTTTCTATCCAGATGCTGGAGACTCTAACCTCCCAGCTCAGCATTCAACGAGAGATGATTCGAGAAGGAATTGAAGTGGGTTGCAAAGAGTCCAAGGACAGCTGTGCGTGATGGAAATAACTTCATCATTAACCGAAGAAATCAAATCTATGCAGGAAGATGATCTTCTGATGATTCAGTTACGTGATGAAGTGATCAAGGGAAAGGCCCTCGGATTCGTAATTCATGATGATGGAGTTTTGAGATTTCAAAACCGACTCTGCGTTCCCGATGTCGATGTTCTGAAACAGACGATTATGAAGGAAGCTCACAGCTCGCCATATTCTATCCACCCGGGCACCAGTAAGATGTACAAGGACTTGAAGCAGAATTTCTGGTGGGGCAACATGAAGAAAGATGTAGCGGACTATGTTTCGAAATGCTTGACTTGTCAGCAGGTTAAGATCGAGCATCAACGACCTGCCGGGATGTTGAAGCTGCTCCCGATTCTTGAATGGAAGTGGGAGGACATATCGATGGACTTTATCACTAGTATGCCGAGAACCAAGACAGGAATGAACATGATTTGGGTGATAGTTGATCGTTTAACCAAATCAGCTCATTTTATAGGCATTAAGGACACGTGGGGACCAGAGAGGTTGGCACGAGTATTTATTTCAGAGATAGTCTGATTGCATGGTACGCCGAAGACCATTATTTATGACCGAGACGGTCGCTTTGTATCTCATTTTTGGAAAGCAGTTCATAAGGCCTTGGGGACCGAATTGAACTTCAGTACAACTTATCACCCGCAGACTGACGGACAATCCAAAAGGACTATTCAAACGGTGGAAGATATGTTAAGGGATTGTGCCTTAGATTGGTCAACCGACTGGGAAATTCATCTACCGTTGATTGAATTTACCTACAACAATAGTTGACATGCTTCCATTAAGATGGCACCGTTTGAGGCCTTGTACGGGAGAAGATGCAGATCGCCCCTATGTTGGGACGATTCATCAGACTTGATCGGGACAGAACCAGAGTTGAT
Source organism: Orobanche coerulescens (assembly GCA_033398695.1). Lineage (NCBI taxonomy): Eukaryota > Viridiplantae > Streptophyta > Magnoliopsida > Lamiales > Orobanchaceae > Orobanche > Orobanche coerulescens. Next base: position 171,078,647 of record CM065809.1, read on the forward strand.
CGTGCAGACATGAGAGAAGATAGCATTGATTCGTGAAAGGCTGTTGACCGCCCAGAGTCGACAGAAATCTTATGCAGACGTACACCGTCGCCCATTGGAGTTCAGTAATGGAGACCACGTACTTTTAAAAGTTTCTCCTACTCGGGGAATCTTTTGTTTTGGGAGAAAAGGTAAGCTGAGTCCAAGATATATCAGGCCATTCGAGATCCTCGAGAGAGTTGGAGAGTTGGCATATAGATTGGCATTACCGCCGTCATTGAGCCATGTTCATAATGTGTTCCACGTATCCCGGTTACGTAGATATATACCGGATCCTAGTCATGTCATTGATTTCGGCGAAATCGAAGTTGCTCAGGATGGAACATTTGAAGAAAGACCGGTCAAGATACTCGAGAGTCGAGTTAAGCAATTGAGGAACAAACTAATCGTTTTGGTCAAAGTTCAGTGGTCACGCCATGGAGTGGAAGAAGCCACTTGGGAAACAGAAGATAGCATGAAGTCCAGATATCCAGAGTTATTTTCGTCTTGAGTTTCGGGACGAAACTCCTTTTTAGTAGGAGAGTATGTAATATCCGGATTTATTATTGTGTATTTCATCTGTATTTGAACACTTTATTATTCGGAATTGTGATCTCGATAATTGGAGTATGATATTTCTCACATTTGTATCCTTGTACATAAGTATAACAACATGCAAAATTTCTCATGCAAACTCGTGATAGCGCACGCTAAGAATGTAGCTTAACGTGTGTTATCGGCTACAACTAGCGCACGCTACGAATGAAGAATTGCGTGCGCTAGGCAGTCAATTATTGAGCTAGACGGCTAACACATACGCCAGCCGGACATGGGTCCGGATAAGATTCCCGCGGGCGGAACTGGACAGTTTTGTAGTCAACGCTTATTAGCGTGCGCTAAGGAAAGTCGGATAGCGTGCGCTAATCGGCTAATATGCAGAAATGTTCTAAATGGGACAGCAACCCATTTTACTTGGTTTACATTTCCTTCGATTATCCTTCATTCTTGAGAGACCATAGAGCATTATATCCTCCTTAAACACTTAGACCACCTCTACTTGATTCATTAAAGATTGGATATCACTTGTGATTGATCATTGAAGTGGAGTAGCACCTTGGATTGGCATACAAACAACCGGAGTTGGATTCTATCTTTTTGGCTCAGTGATTTCTTCATCTTAAGGTATGTTAATTCTTTCTCCAGCCTTAGATTCATGTTCTGAAGAATAAGATGAATCATGCTATCAAAAAATTGAGTTCCATTAGTGAATTATTCAACAAACATCATGCTTAGAAGTCGGAATAACTATGCTTATGATATCGTCATTGAAAACCTCGTAGTTGGAATCCTAGTACGTCAAATGATGAGAGGAACATTCTGAGGTTGATTATCCATATGATTTATGTTGTCATATTGATCATAAACTTGGAGGTGATATCACTTTTGGTTATAAGGACTTAAGAAAGAATCATATTAGGTTGTATCCTTTCGTATAAATTGGAATTGTTAGTTCACCTTTATGATGAAGTCTGAATGTGATAATGATAATGGAATCTAGTGCATCAACCTGAGATCACCAAACTTCACATGAGAATGATAATCGAGTTTGAATATAAGAGTTGTGATGATATTCATTTCCTTGAAATTCAAAGATGTTTGAATCCGTAAGATCATTCATAAGTTTATGAACATGGCATGTAGACGGATAACGTACGTTAATCACTGAGGAGTTCGTAAGTTTCATCACCGTTAGAACAAGTCTGCTGCCCATTAGTAAAACTGCCATGCACGCTTAGCATACGCTAAGCTATGTAAATTAATGTACGCTATCGGGCATGTTTAGCGTACGCTACGCTTGAAACTTAGCGTGCGTTATATCATCAGACGAGTCAATCGACTGATCAGTGAGGTACTGACCGTGCATGGTTAGCGTACGCTAGGCTGCATATAATTGCGTGCGCTAACGAGTAGCCTTAACGTACGCTACATAGGATACGTAGCGTGCGTTAAGCAAGCCAGACAGATTTCATTTTAAGAACTTCCGACCGTAATTTGGATTGTTAGATGTTCGTTCGACTTGAGATGAATTCTATATTATTTCTTTTGTTAAGGTTCGAGCTTAGCAACATGATTGATCGAAGGGGACGACCTTCGAGTATTTTGATATTCGTGGAAGTTTTATTCTTGTCATCGAACCGAGGCAAGTACTCTAATTAGAATTGTTTATATTATGACAGATATATTGTGATTGTATTGTGTATATGTGTTGTGATTAAATGTCCACCATGCGTTGATCCGACAGGAATCATCATGGGAATCTATGGCTGTGTGCGCTGGATCGTTGGACAGGTAGTTCCACCATGCGTTGGTCCGACGGGATCATCATGGGAATCTATAGCTATGTGCGCTGGATCGTTGGAATACCATCAGTATGTTGAGACTGTTGTGATGTGATAAGTGTTGTTGTTATTTCTCGTTGGAGAAACTTGTTATGATGATTGTTGATTACATCACTGTTGTATGATTATTGCACTTGTACTAGCATCGTTGTGCTAACCCCTTCGGGGGTGAACATTTGTTTATGTTCAGGATCCAGGAGAGTGGGGAAACAACCACTGGAGCTGCATGACGACGAGGGTGCAGAGTGATGTTCTGGCCGGGTTTATTGTCTCTTGTTAGTTATTTTAATAAGTACTCGAGTACGTCGTAATTTGTGATGTTTGGATTTCAGTGGTGTATTAATATTCTCCTTTTGGATATTTGTATTTTCGGTATTGAACCAGAACTGTCGTAATGTATTCTCAGTGATTTCATAATTTGGTATCTGTCATTGTCTTTTCATTTATTTAGCTCTTGTAAATTCTTATGTAAAGGATTTACGACGTTGTAATATTCATGAATATATCGGTGATGTTACAGATGGAGAGGTCCTATCATAAAAAATTATATTCACCTTTTTATTATCTAATTGAAGTTTAAAACTAGTGAGCCAATAATAAGCACATCTGATGTGGAGGAAGACTCTAATGTCAACGCGCATGCTAATTATTTCACAATTTAAACCAATTATGGAGGCCAATTTTGATTTTGAAAAATCAATTATTAAAATCACTTGTAATTTTGAAAAATTAAGGTTTTTAATTTTCTCGTCTTAACATGCAAGTACATGCCATGCATCAAAACAATAAAAACCAACAAAATAAAAAAAAAATGGATAATTAAATTCAATTATCATGACTTTTATTCCTCGTTTTGAATAACGAGAAAATCCTCGGCTCGTTTGCTCCCACTGCTTCAAGCATCTCACGGAAAAATGAATAGGACCATACATCGAACGATCCGAACCGGACAACTTGACCCGCTGCCCGCTGCCCGACCCACTGCCCGAACCGCCCGACCCACTGCCCGACCCGACCTGCAACCCGACAGGACCTACAGCCCGACAGTCAGCACTCGGTCGAGTCTAGACCGGCAGCCTGCTGGTCTCGGTCGGTTCGTCCTATCGGGACTCCTCTTCGCGCTGGACTTCTTTCTCTTTCGTACTTTGTGTGTTCCAATTCGATTAGAATTTTATTCGAAATAAAATACATCGAATTTACAGCAAATTACAAGAAAAATAAATCCTATTCTACCAGTGGATTTTCTTACGGGAAAAACTTATACATGCCTTAAACCGGGCCAAATTACCAAAAATGCGTAAATAAATAAAAAACATCACATAGCCATGATAATTGGATCATATTCTCCTGCAATACAAATTCTAGCAAAATATTCCAAAAACCATACTATATGAATATTTAATTGCTAGCATATTAATCACAAAATTAATTAAATTGAACAGAACCTAAAGACCAGCTCCGATACCAATTGTTGGAATATAAAACGCAGCGGAAGCGATATTCTTAAATTTGAACATATATGGTTTTATAAACTAACCAACATAAAAACCGGATCTATTTAGGCTTGTCAATTAATTAACTAAACAGATTAATAAACAATCAAATAAATATATTTACGCATGGGAGTCGGTAATTAATACCTTTGACGCGAAGTGGTAGAAATTCCCTCCTTGGATCGATCGAACTATTCCCTCTATTCTTCTTCGATCTACTTGTATTTCTACCTCAAAGTCTTCTAGAGTATATCCCGCCTATTATCCGGATGTCGTGTGGGCAACATTCTACCGGGCTACTTGGACAGCAACAGGGATCGGCCGAATTGTTCTTCCAAAATTCCGTTCGATTTTCTCTCTATTTTTCTTGAATATTTGTGGTATTTTAGAAAAATATTGTGTTAACTAAATTATGGAATCCAAGTCACAAGTCAAGATCCACAATTAAACACACACAAAAAATCAAAAATTTTGGCTCAAATTATGATGATAAAATCGGCCACCCCATCCATCCTATTTATAGGTATTTTTACTCTAGGGACCTTAAGGATGATATGGTAAGGACTCTTAATAGATATCTTCTTTCCAATATTAGGACTCTTCCTAATATAAAGACTATTAATATCAACTTAGTCCACTAAAAGGTTGATATTGCACTTCCTACCAAAATCCCAAATTACGAAATTGGACTCCTTTTCGAATTAATCATTTCCCGTGTTTAAGATATTCCATATCCATTAATTAATTTAAGCTACTGACAGCTTTTAATTAATTAATATATTATACATGAGTATACCACTCGACTTTTATTATTATATCGAAAAATTAATTCCACCTGCAGGGTTTAATATAATAATTCTTTCGAGTGCCTCAAGGGACATGATCAACCCGACTGGTCGGGACACGATTTATAGCTATAATATTAATTATTATATAAATAATAATATTGCCCAAAATATCGAGCATATTGAGTCAATCATTGTGCCTCTCACCCATGATAAATCAAAGCAATAAATATTAAATATATATATAATTAAATATTAATCACTAGAATTAAGAAATAATAATTGTCCGAGATGTGCGTTCTCCTTATAGTCAGTACATAAGAATCTATCTCACCTCGATCCTGTTCAACGTATACCGAGTATGCTAATATATGCTAATGGTCAAGACCAACCAATCTCAAGCATATATTACAACCTCTCACATAACGGTCTCATGTTATATAGGTTGTGAACTAATTATTACTATATTAGGAACCGATAATGTGATCTTCTGCGTGACACGACACACCACATTATCTACAATATAAAGCAATTTAGACAACATTCGCATAACCATGGCGTGAATAAATATACAAAATATGTGACAAATGAATTAAATATTCTCGTAAAAGACCGGAAAATTAGGTAATACAAGCATAAAGTATGCTTTGATGTATACAACCCTAACAGGTTTAGTGAGAGAAATGAAAGGGTCGTATATATTTTCTGATGAGAAAATAAAAGTATGTGTTTGTGGAGGATACAACTTACAAGTAGTTAATTTTGATAGATAAAATAAAATTAAAGAAAATAATATGAAAGGACAAAAATACCCTCTTATTTAACCGTCAAACTAACGGAGTTAGGAAATTTGGATGAAATCCCAAATGGATGTTTCAGTTTTTGGGGCAATTCTATATATACTCAACTTAAACATAATAATTTCATATTTCCTTAACAAATTCTTTAATGACATTGTACTTATGCACTAAAAATTTGTATTTTGGGGAAATATGGTATTTTGATTTTCAAATTGGGTAAATATGGAATTATTCTTTCACTTTTGGACCAAACCTAAACGCATGTTTATTGTTTAACTCTTTCAACTTCTTCTTTGAGGTATTTATACTCCCTTACAATATATATATATATATATATATAATTGAGTTCCATGTATTAATGTGAGCATTTATATCATAAGCTAGAGTCATTTGTAATACCCGATTGTAATTCATTCATTATCATTCAGTAATTAACAGTCAGTAATTGTCACTCAGTAATTTTCACTCATTAATAATCATTCATCATTCATGATTCATTCATTTGTATTCATCGTTGGCATATTGTAACCGTGTATCAATTACCGATCGTCATTCATCTCCGTTTGAGAATCGAGACGAGAGTATTATCATAATCATCGTGAATGGTAGTCTTGTGTTGAAAGTTTTATCTATCGCGTGTTATTGGACTTAATTACATTCATACAAGTATTGTATGTCATATCATTCACCGGTTGTAGCGAGTAGACGGAGTTGTCGGATTTTGGGCACTTTCAGCAAGGAGTTACGGCCGTAACTAATCATGCATTACAGCCGTAATATGCATTTGTTGGCTTGAGGTTGTTTTGGTCGAAGGTGAGATACGACCGTAAGGATAGGTAAGCTACGGCCGTAACGTGCGTTCGTGGTTTTCAGGAAATGTCGGACGAAGAGGGCTTACGGCCGTAAGGGTTGCGGCATACGGCCGTAAAATGAGGCAGGAACGGCCGTAAGGCTTGGTCGGTTACGGCCGTACGTTTCGAGTAGGGTGCCCGGTCAGTTTGGACGAAGGTTTCATATGTAATACCCGAATTTTCAGTATGAATTTTTCGCGTTATTTTATCTAAGATATACTGGATGGCTTGGTGTCTATACAGTATGGATAAAATAAATTAAGAACTGAGACAGCTGTATTTGTACTCGTATAACTGTCGTAGTGGTTCGACAATTTTTTTTGAGGATATCGTGTATCAGGTTATCGTACTTTTGATATTAGGTATATCATATGATGATGTTATTGGATTCAGTACATGTATTCAGTATGCCGTATGTTTGTATTTTGGTATGTCGAGACAGACGAGGAGTATTGGAAAATGGCTAAGTATAGCCTGATTAGCGCGCGCTAATGTTCAAGTATAGCGCACGCTATCGTTCATGGTTAGCGCACGTTAGAGGCAGAATGTAGCGCACGCTAAATGCAGTCAGATCGGATGGAATCTGCGTGTGGACCCGGCTGCTTTCGGCGCACGTTCTGGTAAGTCAACGGTTGTTGTCCTGAAGTATTAGCGCACGCTAAAGCATGAGGCTTAGCGCACGCTAATTGTAGATCGGTCAAAAGGAATCTTATCCTCGTCAGATCGGCATGTGGAGGCACATGCGGTACATAGACTGTAGCAAGTCAACTGATATTAGCGCATGCTAAATGCAAGGACTTGCGTACGCTAAATAGTGTAAGTTACGTACGCTAATGCATGGGCATTACGTACGTAAGCTCATGTACGAGGCAAGACAGTGGCCTCTGGGCTGCGATAGCGCACGCTAACAAAGTCAGTTAGTGCACGCTAGGGCAATAACGCACGCTATTTTATGAGAGTAGCGCGCGCTAGTAATGTTTATTATATAAGGGGACAGACGGGTTTTGAGATGCATTTAGTCCATTCTTTCTCCTTCAGTCAATAGAGAGAGTTTTGGGAGGATCTTGAGGTTCCCAAACACGGTGAGGTGGTGATTTTTAACAAGATTAAGATAGAGAGCATGGATTCAAGCCTTGTTCTTCAAGTTACTCATGATTCTTGGAATGGAGTTCAAGTGTTCTTCTTCTTGGTTCATCTAATCCAGGTGATATTCGTATCCCTTGTTAGTTGTTCGTTTTAAGGATGATTACATGTGAGGAACATGTTGGATAATCATGTGACGATATTATATGAGATTTTATGGGATTATGATAAGAGTTTTTGGATGTTATTTAAGATTCTTCATGTTAATTGTGATTCGTTTAACTTGATGAGGTTGAATCATGGATTTCTGAATCATGATAATTTCATTGGTCGATTTAGATGAGTTAAATCATGATATGAGGTTGTATTCCAGATTATGTATGAGATGATCCTTGTTATCGGGTTGGTTTGATTATGTAATTTGCATGATGAAGAAAATGATAAACATTATGATATATACCTCGGATTATGTTGTTTTGAACATGATTAAGGAATCATGGTATTCTTGGTGTTCTTGGTATATATCTCATCAAAGAGGAAGGATATATGTTGGTTTGATTATTAACATGGATAAGATAATTGAAACTAAACATTATGTTGATTGTAGTGATTGAGTTCGTATGATAAGATATGGATCATGATGATGAGATTGAATCTGGAAAAGTTATTGTTAATCTTGGAGTATGATTTCCTTTTCATTCGGATTCGTAGTCGCAAAGTGTTAATCGATGCTTGGAATGCATGCAACTGTGTAGCATTAGCGCACGCTAAGCTTACTGGCTAGCGCACGCTATCGGGAGCGACTTAGCGCACGCTACTTTATACGTTTAACGTGCGCTAAGTAGGCAGACAGTGTAGTATTTTCGTGTTGAGATTATGAACCCGTGATGGTTTGAACTGGATTGTTTAAGACTGTGTTTAATCGAGATATTGTGGAATTGTTGGGTTTATTGACCGGTTATTGATTATTATCGAATGTGTTGTCATTTGATTATTGCATTAGGTCGTGATAATTGAGCGTTGATTATGGCCGTTGTGTTGCGGTCAAGGTTGGAGAGTTCGTAGGTTGCTTTTGGTCGGGGCTGAGGAGCTCGGGGACGAAGGCAATGGATTCTGGTAACAGTTTCGTGGTATCGGTATCGAGGCAAGTTATACTTGTTCAGTTTATAATATTTGATGAATGGTTTCGCTTTCATTTTGTAACACCCCCAGATTTAACCGGAAATATTACAGCGCCGTGGGCCCCGAGATGGAACCCACAAGGCTAAAAGAAATTTTCACAAACATTTACAAATGCCCGAGAGGCCAACGACGGTACTATATTTAAAAATTCACAAAGACTTATAAAATCCATTTATCAAAAACCGTCGTAAAACTCATTTGAAATCGCAAGGTCAAACAGCCGATACTCAAAAGTTTAGAAAACGATTTCCAAAGTAACCTCGCTACTGGATACCAAAAGTGCGTCTCAAAATACTCACGCAATGGAAAAGACCAACCAAAACAATACTCTAGCAATGGAAAACAAGAACCAAACAATAAACTCAATGTACGTAACATGTCCTAGCCGTATCCTCCGGAAGCTCATCTCTTCACGACCGCTACAAGCTCGATACTCCGAGAACCTAAAAGAAATCCCACGACGGGGTCATCCATAATATCCAACAATGATAACCGTCACATCACATTAATAATAACATACCAATGATAATACAACATAAGAATACGACCAACGTAATCTTTACTTACTCAAGAAATTCTCATCAGAATAACCATTATCACATTTCACATCCTGTACTCGATTAACCAATAAACTCGAACATAATATCTGTATTGTACCTCAAACAATACTCAAGATCCTCAAACTATCAGAACCAACTCACGATACGGAAATCTACCATATCTGACCAATATGATCCATCGAATAATATCAACAAATCCCAAGACGGTAACCGATTGTCCACCAAAGACAAGACCAAAGAAAATATGGAACATACCTCGAGATATGATGTGCCACGATAATCATATAGGTCTAATCCGAGGTCAGATCAATGCAATACGGACACGGTCCTAACACAAGACCTACAAATGCATACTCATATGACCACGTCAATATGATCACAAAGAATAACAATCATGTACACTCAATGGAAATCCGACGATCCAGCGCCTCAAGATAGATCACTTTGTTGATCCTATCAGATCAAAATTAGGTGGATAACTAACAATACACATGTGAACAACAACACATGATAAAATCAATGATGCGAATTCACAAGATTCCATCAACACAATCTGTAATCCAACGATCCAGCGCCCTCAAGATAGATCCCCATGATGATCCCGTCGAACCAACGCATGGTGGAAAACTCCGTCCAACGATCCGGCGCCTCGAGATAGATCCCCATGATGATCCCGTCGAACCAACGCATGGTGGACATCCGATCCAGCGCCCTCAGCATAGATCCTCATAATCCCATCGGATTATTTACACAACATAACAACATAATAAGCATACACATATGCAAATCAACACGTTCATCAACATGAACAACATAACATGCACGACAACATGACAATTTACTAGGACGACTTCATGTTAAACAACATGAAAGAAAATGTGCGAGACCAAAATAAATAACATTAAACCGTATTCAATATGGAATACTTGCCCCGAATCCTTCGGGAGCAACCTCGATGTCCAATCATCACCGACGATTATCCCCAATGCTCGGCGATCCAAACGTCTAACGAACTATAGATACTCATATCCTCGTCCTTACCATAATGTAACCTCGATACTCGAACATACCAATAAGCGAGATAAAGCATATTCATTATGATTTACCTCCCGTAATCGAAAGAACGATATGCGATCCGGATACCCGAGTTCACAATAATAATCATCGCTATATGCATTAAAAACGAAATGAAATCAAACCATTCATTAAATATTATAACCGAGCAAGCAATAACTTGCCTCGATACCGATACCACGAAGTCATTGCCGAACACATTGCCTTTATCTACGAGCTCCTCACCTCGATCAAAAGCAATACAATGGACATACTCGAACACGACCGCAATATCCGGTTATAATCACCGATCAATAATCTCAACCTATCGAAGAAATCAAATAACACATATCCGATAACGGTCAACAATCAAAAAACTAACCAATCGAACTCAACGGTTCAACACAATCTCGAATAAACACAGTCAGAACCAACCAAGTCAAACCATCACGAATTCCTAATCAAAACACAAAAATACTGCACTGTCTGCCTACTTAGCGCACGTTAATCACCTAACGTAGCGTGCGCTAAGTTGCTCCCGTTAGCGCGCGCTAGGCCGGAAACGTAGCGTGCGCTAATGCTGTGCAGTGGCATGCATTTCAAGCATCGTCTAACACTTCCATCATGTCATTGATCAACTCATCTCGATATTAAGGATTTCATAACAATCATGACATATAATTCAATAGCTCTTCAAGAACACGAATTATCCAAATTCACGTTCATGATCCATAAAATGATAAAATCCGATGTGTTCTAACATCTAAAAATCCTTATTCATCATGTTCTTCGACATACAATTCATATAACTTCAAGAATCACAATAGCACCACCATAATCATTACCATACGAAGTAACCAACGACAAAGCATCAAAAATCCGAATTGAAGAAGGGAATTACATCAACATATTTCTTGAATTCCATCCAAAACCATACGAAACATATCAATACTCATATATTGATAACAACACTAACTTAGTACGGTAATCCAACTCGTTGTCATGCTCATCAACTTGTTTATATGATAATCATCAACTCAAGAACATCATATACAATCCAAAACGAAATCTCAAAGTGAAGAGTAATTACCTTTTTGAAGGAATGGATTGATTTCCACGAATCACCAATGATTTCAAGAACAAAGCTTTACTCCATGATTTCCATCTTTAATCTTGTTAAAGAGGATCATCCCTCAGTGTTTAGGAACTCCAAATGTTCTCCCAAGGTTGTCTCTATCGGGTGAAAGGAAAGAAATGGACGAAATGCTTCATGACGCCCGTTTGTCCCTTTAAATAGAATACATCACTAGCGTGCGCTAAACCATTATGTTTAGCGTGCGCTAGCCTTAGCGTGCGCTAATCGAGTTTGTTAGCGTGCGCTATCGGCCCGTGAGGCTACCTGTCTTGCTTCAAACTACCTTACGTACGTAATGCCCATGCATTAACGTCGTAAATCATCATGTCTAGCGACGCAAGTCCTTACTCTTAGCGTGCGCTATCCGAAGTTGACTTACTACGGTGTTCACCTACCACTCGCCCCACATTCCGACAAAGATCCGGCAAGGATAAGATTCCTTGTTGGTGATACATAGTTAGCGTGCGCTAAGCCTAATCTTTTAGCGTGCGCTAATACTTCGTGACAACAACCGTTGACTTACCGAGCGTGCGCCAAAGCCGGGTCCACACGCAGATTCCTTCCGATCTGTCTGCACTAGCGTACGCTAACCTATAAACGTAGCGTGCGCTAATCCTGCACGATAGTGTGCGTTATGCATGAATATCAGTGTGCGCTAATAAGGCTATACTTAGCCACTTTCCGCAGTTCTTGTCCAACGTCTCGACATACCAAAAGCGAACATAAGACACACTGAACACAAACACTGATTCCAATAATATCATCATACGATATACCCAATATCAAAAGTACGACAACCTGATACACAATATCCTCAAATGTAATTGTCGACCAAATACGACAATTATACCGATACTGATATCTCAGTCCTTTATTTATTTTATCTCTACTGTACAGATTCAACACTGTACAATATAACTCGGATAAAATAATATTAAACAACAATAGTAGAAATTCCGGATATTACATTCTACACCCCTTAAAATAAGTTTCGTCCTCGAAACTTGCGATCCATCATAAAACGAACAAACATACCGTTCAACTCAAAATATCCCAAAACCATCACGACAACGATTAATCATCATCATTACCGAATATCCAAAAGAGCATACTTCGAAATACGCAGGTCGACGATCTCCGGAGATACTAGCCAGCGATCTCACTGTACAATCTCAATATGCTTACGATCACAATTCCCTGAGTCTCAACAAAATATATCATCTTCGGATGAAACAATCTGCCCGAATCAAATCCTGTCTGCCTGATTACATAATCAAGTCCCAATTACGATAAGACGAATTATACACAATACATCTACAAAACAACTGCCCAAAACAACGACACGAATCCCGAAACATCAACACAAAATCCGAACGCTCAGATGATCACCAACAATGATCAACAATCAACCGAATTTATCATCGACCTGATAGATTCCAATATGACCAACCAGAGGTCAAAACACAATCGAGAATATCATCAACGTGATAAACTTCAATATGACCAACGAACGATTAACGGTAATCGAGAATACCTTCACACGGTAAGCTCCAACACGATCAACGCAGAACCACGATGGAAAGATATAGAGTTCTCAAAGCGACACACCAATCACATACGGTGGATCTCAACGAAACACAACCGACTCGTGAACTTTCCCTCGGCATACGAACAACGAATCGCAAATCGGCGAAGATACCAATTCATACAAGGAGTGGGAACGACCACTCAATATCGAAACAACTAGCATGGGGTCACCATCCCCAAATTTGCACTTACAAGGAAATCATTCCCGGAATCACTGTGGTAAAATCGCTACTACCGTACTAATGGAATCACATAGCACATATGTCCCGGTTTCACAAAATCCCCAGTTTCCAAAATAATATTATGTGCATGAATCTACCAAACGCAACATATTTCTCTTATCCGATAAATCAACCGATCATCCGTGGATAACCAAACTACCATACTAACGTTCGAATCTCTTTCATCGTACCATCGATGTACCATCCGATTCGTGAGTCTCATTCGAACTTCACCACGATATGCATTATGCACTAAATGCGTATGTACCTCGATCACATTTTCAAAACCGATTTGAAATCATATATTCTTGTCACGAAGACAATTTTGAAAGTTCTTTCAAAAATTTCAAAACTAAAAACATAAATTTTGGTAAGACCACAAAATCAATTTTGAAAAATTAACTTGGCTCGATGGTGCCAAGTATTTGATATGATTTCCTTGAATCCACACGATTTGAAGTTTTAAAATGAAAAGTATGCAAATGCTCGACTATATCCATACTCCTGTATACCAATTCGGTTCGTCACCAATATCCACCGATATTCCATCGGAAAACCACACGATCGAGTTCCAAAATCTCAATATATAAATTCCGACTAAACTCCTTTTCCACACATGACTTGCAACGTCAGTCATTAACCCATCTGGATCACCTTAAATATGATATGACAAAATATTGAAACAAATCCACACAATGAAAGACTTCGAGAGGTTCAATTTGAACAAGTAAACCAAAGCCTCGAAGGCGGAAATAACATAGGTAAGCGATTGGTAAAGTGTTTTACAAGTCTCGGGAGTTTTAAGAAAACAGAAAAGCCGTTTGAAACATTAGGGTCTCGGCCAGTAACTCGTTCGCATTACAAAAAGTTTAAAAGTAGAAAACCCCTTTTCGGACTTCAAGTCTGAGTCACAAAACCATTTGAAATCGATTTGGGTCTCGGCCCAAAATCATTTTCCGTAAAACATCGTGAAATATTCATTTTGAAAAGTGTCATTTTCAAATGCTCAAAAGCGATTCATATATATCACAAAATGAACTAACATGACTACATGTTCTCCTCAACAATTCATAGTTCCTTCTACCGATTACACAATTCCGTTCCAAAACTTAACCGACATATTGATTTCCAAAACAATAACTTCTCAAGATCATCAATCCTGTCCCAAATCATCACCTTATACCGTAACGCATGATATCTGCTGAATCTCAAACATATCAACTTAGACGGCAATAAATCTCAAAAAAATCCAAATACTTACGGATCGTGAAGCCGACGATTCCCGTGTAATCTTGGCACATGTCTAGACTCAAGAAAATACTCGACACGGTATTTTCAAAACACACGCTTTGCAAACTCGGTGCAACTCAAGAACACAATATATCACGTAAACACCATTTGGAAAAGTTATAACAAGCCCGATGCGATCTTGGCAAATCCGATAATGCACAAGCCGAGTGAACAACAAAGACTCACGGCTCTAGTATTTGTCAATCGACAACTCGAATGACGCAACAAAAACACGACCTAAATCGACCCAAATGCCTAGGTTTTCTCAACCTAAGCTCCGATACCATATTCTGTAACACCCCAGTTTAACCGGAAATATTACGGCGTGGCCCCGAGATGGAACCCACAAGGCTAAAAGAAATTTTCACAAACATTTACAAATGCCCGAGAGGCCAACGACGGTACTATCTTTAAAAATTCACAAAGACTTATAAAATCCATTTATCAAAAACCGTCGTAAAACTCATTTGAAATCGCAAGGTCAAACAGCCGATACTCAAAAGTTTAGAAAACGATTTCCAAAGTAACCTCAGTTACCAGATACCAAAAGTGTGTCTCAAAATACTCACGCAGCGGAAAAGACCAACCAAAACAATACTCTAGCGGCGGAAAACAAGAACCAAACAATAAACTCAATGTACAGAACATGTCCTAGCCGGTATCCTCCAGGAAGCTCATCTCTTCACGACCGCTACAAGCTCGATACTCCGAGAACCTAAAAGAAATCCACGACTGGTCGACCATAATATCCAACAATGATAACCGTCACATCACATTAATAATAACATACCAATGATAATACAACATAAGAATACGACCAACGTAATCTTTACTTACTCAAGAAATTCTCATCAGAATAACCATTATCACATTTCACATCCTGTACTCGATTAACCAATAAACTCGAACATAATATCTGTATTGTACCTCAAACAATACTCAAGATCCTCAAACTATCAGAACCAACTCACGATACGGAAATCTACCATATCTGACCAATATGATCCATCGAATAATATCAACAAATCCCAAGACGGTAACCGATTGTCCACCAAAGACAAGACCAAAGAAAATATGGAACATACCTCGAGATATGATGTGCCACGATAATCATATCGGTCTAATCCGAGGTCAGATCAATGCAATACGGACACGGTCCTAACACAAGACCTACAAATGCATACTCATATGACCACGTCAATATGATCACAGCAATAACAATCATGTACACTCAATGGAAATCCGACGATCCAGCGCCCTCAGCATAGATCCCTTTGTTGATCCTATCAGATCAACATAAGGTGGATAACTAACAATACACATGTGAACAACAACACATGATAAAATCAATGATGCGAATTCACAAGATTCCATCAACACAATCCGGTAATCCAACGATCCAGCGCCCTCGGATAGATCCCCATGATGATCCCGTCGAACCAACGCATGGTGGAAAACACATCCAACGATCCGGCGCCCTCGGCGATAGTTCCCCATGATGATCCCGTCGAACCAACGCATGGTGGACATCCGATCCAGCGCCCTCAGCATAGATCCTCATAATCCCATCGGATTATTTACACAACATAACAACATAATAAGCATACACATATGCAAATCAACACGTTCATCAACATGAACAACATAACATGCACGACTACATGTCAATTTACTATGTCGACTTATTGTTCTACAACTTGAAAGAAATTGTGCGAGACCAAAATATATATCCTTAAACCGTATTCAATATGGAATACTTGCCGCTAATCCTTCGGGAGCAACCTCGATGTCCAATCATCACCGACGATTATCCCCAATGCTCGGCGATCCAAACGTCTGACGAACTATAGATACTCATATCCTCGTCCTTACCATAATGTAACCTCAATACTCGAACATACCAATAAGCGAGATAAAGCATATTCATTATGATTTACCTCCCGAATCGAAAGAGCGATATGCGATCCGGATACCCGAGTTCACAATAATAATCATCGCTATATGCATTAAAAGCGAAATGAAATCGAAACCATTCATTAAATATTATAAGCGAGCAAGTAATAACGCCTCGATACCGATACCACGAAGTCATTGCCGAACACATTGCCTTTATTTACGAGCTCCTCACCTCGATCAAAAGCAATACAATGGACATACTCGAACACGACCGCAATATCCGGTTATAATCACCGATCAATAATCTCAACCTATCGAAGAAATCAAATAACACATATCCGATAACGGTCAACAATGAAAAAACTAACCAATCGAACTCAACGGTTCAACACAATCTCGAATAAACACGGTCGGAACCAACCAAGTCAAACCATCACGAATTCCTAATCAAAACACAAAAATCGCTTTATGCGCCTACTTAGCGCACGTTAATCACCTAACGTAGCGTGCGCTAAGTTGCTCCGTTAAGCGCGCGCTAGGCGATAAACGTAGCGTGCGCTAATCTTTGTGCGGTGGCATGCATTTCAAGCATCGTCTAACACTTCCATCATGTCATTGATCAACTCATCTCGATATTAAGGATTTCATAACAATCATGACATATAATTCAATAGCTCTTCAAGAACACGAATTATCCAAATTCACGTTCATGATTCATAAAATGATAAAATCCGATGTGTTCTAACATCTAAAAATCCTTATTCATCATGTTCTTCGACATACAATTCATATAACTTCAAGAATCACAATAGCACCACCATAATCGTTACCATACGAAGTAACCAACGACAAAGCATCAAAAATCCGAATTGAAGAAGGGAATTACATCAACATATTTCTTGAATTCCATCCAAAACCATACGAAACATATCAATACTCATATATTGATAACAACACTAACTTAGTACGGTAATCCAACTCGTTGTCATGCTCATCAACTTGTTTATATGATAATCATCAACTCAAGAACATCATATACAATCCAAAACGAAATCTCAAAGTGAAGAGTAATTACCTTTTTGAAGGAATGGATTGATTTCCACGAATCACCAATGATTTCAAGAACAAAGCTTTACTCCATGATTTCCATCTTTAATCTTGTTAAAGAGGATCATCCCTCAGTGTTTAGGAACTCCAAATGTTCTCCCAAGGTTGTCTCTATCGGGTGAAAGGAAAGAAATGGACGAAATGCTTCATGACGCCCGTTTGTCCCTTTAAATAGAATACATCACTAGCGTGCGCTAAACCATTATGTTTAGCGTGCGCTAGCCTTAGCGTGCGCTAACTGAGTTTGTTAGTGTGCGCTATCGAAGCCCAGAGGCTACTGTCTTGCTTCGTAAACTACCTTACGTACGTAATGCCCATGCATTAACGTACGTAAATCATCATGTCTAGCGTACGCAAGTCCTTACTCTTAGCGTGCGCTATCAAAGTTGACTTACTACGGTGTTCACCTACCACTCGCCCCCACATTCCGAAATGACATCGCAAGGATAAGATTCCTTGTTGGTGATACATAGTTAGCGTGCGCTAAGCCTAATCTTTTAGCGTGCGCTAATACTTCAGACAACAACCGTTGACTTACGAGCGTGCGCGGCGGCCGGGTCCACACGCGCGATTCCTTCGATCTATGCACTAGCGTCGCTAACCTATAAACGTAGCGTCGCTAATCACGCGATAGCGTGCGTTATGCATGAATATCAGCGTGCGCTAATAAGGCTATACATAGCCACTTTCCGCAGTTCTTGTCCAACGTCTCGACATACCAAAAGCGAACATAAGACACACTGAACACAAACACTGATTCCAATAATATCATCATACGATATACCCAATATCAAAAGTACGACAACCTGATACACAATATCCTCAAATGTAATTGTCGACCAAATACGACAATTATACCGATACTGATATCTCAGTCCTTTATTTATTTTATCTCTACTGTACAGATTCAACGCTGTACAATATAACTCGGATAAAATAATATTAAACAACAATAGTAGAAATTCCGAATATTACACATTTCATTTATAATTCATATAGCAATGAATATTATAGATGTAAACTGTCGGGATGACGATTCGTTTATCATCTTGTGGTTTGGGACAAATCATAATGTATATGGTTTAATTAAGTTTGATTGAGGACAGGGCTGTGAGTTATCTTTGATATATGATTTGGAATGTCGGATAACGAGGATAGTTATCGTGATGACATAAGTATCGGGATAAAGATTTGTTGGTATTGAATGGATGGTACCTTATTTGAAATTATTCGTATAACTGTGTATTCATTCAGGAATGTTGTTCGTGGAAAGAATATTGTCTTCGACTTTGAGGTAATTCCAGTATTGTTCAGTTATGAGAATAATTGTTTTGAGGAATTATTGTATATGTTCTATGTTGATTCGTATTGATTATTTCGTTGAGGGATGATGATCTCAGGGCTGATTGTATTGAGATCGTTGATCGTGTTGATCATTTGTCGGGGATGATGATCCCAGGATTGTTGTTTTGGATATTGATTAGTCGTGTCGACTTTTTATTGCCAGTCTGTTGTTCACTTCGGTGAGTCTTTTGATCCTTATTGGATATGTGATTTATCTAATTCGTTGTCATGTTGCATCATGACATATCTGGAATCATATCTGCGTTCCGATTGGTTATTGTGTAGGATTTTTAGATGGGCACACTATGGTTATGTGTTGATATTATTCCGCATTGAACCGTGCACACGAGACGTAGTTTCGTGAGGCTAATTAGGTACAAGACCACACGTGTATTTGATCGATACCCGGGGTGGCTTGTGCACGGACACATTTCCGGATCGGGCGTACTGTGATGTCCATCTTTGAGCCGTATATTTTTGCCGTTTCATAGTCCATGTATGATTGGATATGTTCGACGGTTTGCGACTGGTTGTTCATACGCCTGAGGGGTATGTTCGATAGTCAAAGTTATTTCTTTGAGATCCATTATGTTGATCATTTGGAGTCTACCTTGTTGAGGGTATTCTCGGTTATTGTTGGTCCTTTGTTGATCATTTGGAGTCTACCATGTTGAGGGTATTCTCAGTTATCGTTGATCATTTATTGATCGTATTGGAGTCATCATGTCGATAATATTCTCGGTTGACCTATTGTTTTGATCATTGTGTTGATCGTATGAGTATTTGGACTGTACGTCAATGTTACGGTACTTGTTATCATTGTTCTGTGGAAATTTGACCTACAGATGTATCGTGTATATTTGGTTTTGCCCAAATTGAGATTTGATTGTGCGATCCGACGGACACGATTTGGCACAGGTTGGATTATTTCCACACTTATAAGTTATGATGAGGTTTGGAGGATTGTTGGTATTTTGGAATACGGTACAGATAATTGTTGATTTCTTTTCGTCATTTGAGAATGCGAAATGTGAATTATGGTAAGGATCGATTTGGTTTGGATTGCCATGAATTGGTAAGGTTATAATGGTAAGATTACATTGGTAGTATTCTTACAGTATTATTACATTGGTATGTAATTATTTATGATGATGTGATCGATATCATTATTGAGTATTGTGGCTGACCCCGTCGTGGGCTTTATTTTTAGGTACTCGGAGATCGAGCTAGTAGCGGTCGTGAAGGGATGAGCTTCCCGATGTGATACTGGCGGTGGCATGTTTTGGAGTATCGAGTATTTCTTTTCTGGTTATTCATTTCCGCTGCAAATGTGTATTTTGAACTACATTTATCCGCTGCATGTGTATATTTCAAAATGACTTTTCGGTATTTTTATCCACTGCGTGTGTGTATTTCAAAATGGCCTTTTTGGCATTTTACGAACTTGGGTTATTTTTGCCAAACTCTTTTTCCCAAATTATTTTATCGGTACGTTTAAGGGGTGGTTTAACGTACACTTTGAACTGTCAAGATTTGGCATTTCGCCTTGTATTTTTCAAATGGTATTCTATGACGGCATTTCAGAATTTTGTTTTTGAAAATATTTGAGTATTTGCAAAATATTACCGTCATCAGCCTTTTGGCGTTTTTGAATTGGTTTTGTACACGGTTTTTAGCCTGGTGGGTTCTGGCGCGGGACCCACGGCGCTGTAATATCCCGGATGGGTTTGGGGGTGTTACAGAAGATGGTATCGGAGCTTGAGTTTTGTGAAACCCGGGCATGTGTGTTATGTGGCTCTACCGGGACGGTAGTAGCGTGACTTTTGAAAATGATTTTTTTTTTTCTGACTTTTGAGTCAAACCGATTTTGGAGTTTCCAAAATTTTTGAGATCTTTTCAATTTATTATTTGTGATATTGGCGTGTGTTGGTATTGTTTTGAGACTTCGTATGGGAGTCGTGTGCTAGTATCACGGGAGATCATCTTCTTCACGCACCTGTAAGTATATCGTTTTGGTTATTCGCTTGTGGCGACGATTGATTGTTTTCATGATGAGTTGGAAATTTTGGGTTGATTTGTTGTTTGTGGCAGGTTGCAAGTTTCGAGGACGAAACTTATTTTAAGGGGGGTAGTATGTAATACCCGAATTTTCAGTATGAATTTTTCGCGTTATTTTATCTAATATATACTGGATGGCTTGGTGTCTATATAGTATGGATAAAATAAATTAAGAACTGAGACGGTTGTATTTGTACTCGTATAACTGTCGTAGTGGTTCGGAAATTTTTTTTGAGGATATCGTGTATCAGGTTATCGTACTTTTGATATTGGGTATATCATATGATGATGTTATTGGATTCAGTACATGTATTCAGTATGTCGTATGTTCGTATTTTGGTATGTCGAGACGGACGAGGAGTATTGGAAAATGGCTAAGTATAGCCTGATTAGCGCGCGCTAATGTTCAAGTATAGCGCACGCTATCGTTCATGGTTAGCGCACGCTAGAGGCAGAATGTAGCAAACGCTAAATGCAGTCATATCGGAAGGAATCTGCGTGTGGACCCGGCTGCTTTCGGCGCACGTTCTGGTAAGTCAACGGTTGTTGTCCTGAAGTATTAGCGCACGCTAAAGCATGAGGCTTAGCGCACGCTAATTGTAGATCGGTCAAAAGGAATCTTATCCTCGTCAGATCGGCATGTGGAGGCACATACGGTACGTAGACTGTAGCAAGTCAACTGATATTAGCGCACGCTAAATGCAAGGACTTGCGTACGCTAAACAGTGTAAGTTACGTACGCTAATGCATGGGCATTACGTACGTAAGCTCATGTACGAGGCAAGACAGTGGCCTCTGGGCTCCGATAGCGCACGCTAACAAAGTCAGTTAGCGCACGCTAGGGCAATAACGCACGCTATTTTATGAGAGTAGCGCGCGCTAGTAATGTTTATTATATAAGGGGACAGACGGGTTTTGAAATGCATTTAGTCCATTCTTTTTCCTTCAGTCAATAGAGAGAGTTTTGGGAGGATCTTGAGGTTCCCAAACACGGTGAGGTGGTGATTTTTAACAAGATTAAGATAGAGAGCATGGATTCAAGCCTTGTTCTTCAAGTTACTCATGATTCTTGGAATGGAGTTCAAGTGTTCTTCTTCTTGGTTCATCTAATCCAGGTGATATTCGTATCCCTTGTTAGTTGTTCGTTTTAAGGATGATTACATGTGAGGAACATGTTGGATAATCATGTGACGATATTATATGAGATTTTATGGGATTATGATAAGAGTTTTCGGATGTTATTTAAGATTCTTCATGTTAATTGTGATTCGTTTAACTTGATGAGGTTGAATCATGGATTTCTGAATCATGATAATTTCAGTGGTCGATTTAGATGAGTTAAATCATGATATGAGGTTGTATTCCAGATTATGTATGAGATGATCCTTGTTATCGGGTTGGTTTGATTATGTAATTTGCATGATGAAGAAAATGATAAACATTATGATATATACCTCGGATTATGTTGTTTTGAACATGATTATGGAATCATGGTATTCTTGGTGTTCTTGGTATATATCTCATCAAAGAGGAAGGATATATGTTGGTTTGATTATTAACATGGATAAGATAATTGAAACTAAACATTATGTTGATTGTAGTGATTGAGTTCGTATGATAAGATATGGATCATGATGATGAGATTGAATCTGGAAAAGTTATTGTTAATCTTGGAGTATGATTTCCTTTTCATTCGTATTCGTAGTCGCAAAGTGTTAATCGATGCTTGGAATGCATGCAACTGTGTAGCATTAGCGCACGCTAAGCTTACTGGCTAGCGCACGCTATCGGGAGCGACTTAGCGCACGCTACTTTATACGTTTAACGTGCGCTAAGTAGGCAGACAGTGTAGTATTTTCGTGTTGAGATTATGAACCCGTGATGGTTTGAACTGGATTGTTTAAGACTGTGTTTAATCGAGATATTGTGGAACTGTTGGGTTTATTGACCGGTTATTTATTATTATCGAATGTGTTGTCATTTGATTATTTCATTAGGTCGCGATAATTGAGCGTTGATTATGGCCGTTGTGTTGCGGTCAAGGTTGGAGAGTTCGTAGGTTGCTTTTGGTCGGGGTTGAGGAGCTCGGGGACGAAGGCAATGGATTCTGGTAACAGTTTCGTGGTATCGGTATCGAGGCAAGTTATACTTGTTCAGTTTATAATATTTGATGAATGGTTTCGCTTTCATTTCATTTATAATTCATATAGCAATGAATATTATAGATGTAAATTGTCGGGATGACGATTCGTTTATCATGTTGTGGTTTGGGACAAATCATAATGTATATGTAATATCCGTAATTTTCCATTTTTAGCAGTTTCCATTTTTGGTGTATGTCTATTTTTATCGTCTCGCTTGTAACCATTTCGACATTTTGAATCTATTTTGTTCTTGGAGTTTTTCCATTTGGACGAGTTTTGATGATGTTTTCACGTAATTTCATTTTATGACATGTTTTGCCGTATGAACATTCGATTCTTGTAAAACTCGTTCGTTTTCGTTGTTTCTTGGTTTGTACAAGTTCGTATGGTTGAGTTGGTCATGTGGAGACTTTCGGTTTGTAAATCCTACGTCGTTTCGTGATTTTCGGGCACTTGGGCCATTTTTGTAATTTCCTAATAATTTAGGGAATCTCGTTTTCGTTGTCGCATTACGGACCCTTCGGTGGTCGGAATTGTATTTCTCTTTCAGCGCTTAGCTCCGTCGTCTTGTATGCTTCGCGTCTATGTTCCTGGATTCTGGTTCCGTCGTGCGTTTCGTGTTTTATACCCTCGACAGCAGCTTACTGCTGATGTGACATCAGCAGTGCTGAACTGCTGTGTAGGTAGCGCACGCTACCCCTGTTGCCTTGCGTGCGCTACCGAAGAGCAGTTAGCGTACGCTAACCCCCTATTGTTAGCGTACGCTAACGAGTGGTGGCAGTAGCCACTGGACTGTCACGGCCCCGTTAGCGCACGCTACATATGGCAGTTAGCGTGCGCTAACTTCACAATTATATAAGCCCAGCGGGCAGTTTCAGAGCAGCAGTTTTATTTCTTTTCTCTTCGTTTCTTCGACGTGCGACCTCAGAGACGATTTCCACCAGTTCTTTTCGGAGTTCTCTCCAGATTCCATCACGGTAGAATCGAGCCACCATATCTGTAATATCCGGATTTATTACAGTGTATTTTATCTGTATTCAAACCATGTATTATTCGGATTGGTGATTTTGATTATTGGAGTATGATATTTCATGCATTGATATCATTATACATAAGTATAGAAACTTGCTAAATTACTCAAGCAACCTCGTGATAGCGCACGCTAAGAATGTATCTTAACGCGCGCTATCGGGCCATTGTTAGCGCACGCTATGCAGGTAGGAGTAACGTGCGCTAAGGACTCAATTATTGAGCGGGACAGCTAACACATGCGCCAGCCGGGACATGGGTCCGGATAAGATTCCCATTGGCCTTTTGGACAAATTCTGAAGTCAACCATTATTAGCGCACGCTAAGGGATGCTTAGTAGCGTGCGCTAACTTGTCAATAATGCAGAATATTATAAATGGGACAACAACCGTTTTAGCTTTCATTTCTTTCGTCCTTTCTTCATCCTTGAGAGTTCAGAGAGCTGTAGTAATACTCATATACACTTAGAACACATATTGTTGGTGTTATACATTGGTTATCACTTGAGAATGTTCATGGAAGTGGAATAACACCTTGGAGTGGCATACAACCAACCGGAGAGGGATTCTACCTTACGGTTCAGTGATTTTCGTCATTTTAAGGTATGTTCAATCTATCTCCAGACTTAGAGTTGGATTCTAACGATTTGGATGATCATGTTAACAAGATATGGATTTTCACAGATGAATTATCCAAGTATATCATGTTTGGAATATTGAGATGAATAAGCCTTAAGTACCTTGATTATAATCATCATGATTCGAATCTTATTACACTGAATATATGAAGAGGAGCTTCTATCATTGGTAAACCGAATCTAATAGATGATTTCATAATAATCTTGGACTAGACGTTAACATCCTTATTGTTAGATAAATCTAAAGGTTTGATCATGGAAGGATTTATCTAGTATATATAGGACGTTTATCAACTTCAGTATGATAATATGGATTGATATAGAGGTGTTGATATCAACCGTTAAGCTTTTCGAATTGTCGTATGAAGATTTGAAGTCGGAATGGAATATGGTTTTATATTGGTATGCATATCCTTGAAATCGAAGTTGTCTTTATCCGTAAAATCATTCATAAGGGTGTGAACATGGTATTCATGGAAGTAACATGAATTATCACGCAAGATTTCATTGTTTCAATCATGGCAAGAACAGTTCTTGCTTTCGGCAAAGAATCGCCATGGATAGATAGCGCACGCTATGCTATGAATGTTAACGCGTGCGCTATCGAGCACTAGTTAGCGTCGCTACGTTTGGTACGTAACGTCGCTAGACCATCGACGAAGTCGATTGGTAGTGGTTGAAATCGACCATGCATCGTTAGCGTGCGCTAGGTTTTGTTGTTTGCGTGCGCTATCGGCGAGACTTAACGCGCTACGCTACAGTACTTAGCGTGCGTTAAGCGATTGACGGTGTATTTTATGAACTTTTGGCCGTGAATCGAATTGTTAAACATTCATACGACGTGAGATAAATCCTGTATCATTTCTTTTGTTAAGGTTTGGTCTCGTTACGTGATTGATTGAGGAGGACGACCGTCGAGTGTTCATTTCCGTGGAAGTATTGTTATTGTCTTCAAATCAAGGCAAGTACCTTAATTGTTTTATGTATTGTTGTTATACATATTGTCATGCATGTATGTCGTTATTGTATGTCCACCTCGTGTTGGTCCAACGGGATCATCGGGGGATCTATGCTAGCGTGCGCTGGATCATCGGACGAGTTTTTCCACCACGGGTTGGTCTGACGGGATCATCGTGGGTTCTAGGCAGTGAACGCTGGATCGATGGAATTACCATGTGTATGTATTGATATCATGTTGTGATTATCAGTTGTGTATGTTATGTTTGAGTTTCTCGTAGGAGAAGACTTGTTGGTATTTTGTCGTTTACGTTATTATTATTCTTCGTGAGATATGAATAATATGTTGTGGTACTTGTACTAGCATCGTTGTGCTAACCCCTTCGGGGGTGGACATTTTGTTTGTGTTCAGGATCCAGGAGAGCGGGGAAACAACCACCTTTGGGCTGTGTATGACGACGAGGGTGTAGAGTGATGTCCCGACCGGGTTTATTTATCTGTTGTTTATTCGTTATTTCAATAAGTACTCGAGTACAAAGTCATTTGTGATGATTTGGAGTTGTTGATGTATTATTGAGTTCTGTTGAACAATTGTACTATTTCTGTATTGGGTCAGAACTGATGTACTGTAATTCCGTTATTTCCACTCGTTAGTACCTTTTTATGCTTGTTCAATTCTTCAGCCTTGTAAATCCTTATGTAAAGGATTTACGGCGCTGTAATATTCCCGAATATATTGGGGGTGTTACAGAATATGGTATCGGAGCTAAGATTATGGATATCTTGGCCGTTGGGTTAAAATAAGGGTCATTTATGTCTTTTGGGGTAACCGGCCGTGAATGACATCACTGCACTGCCTACGTCTTCATGCGAACAGTGGTTGTAAGTTCCTAAACTCTATCTCGTTCTTTGCATATTGTATCTCTTTATACTCGAATATTAGAACGATGTTGTTTTCTGTATATTGAGTATTTATGCTTACAGTATGTTGAGAGGCGGACGTGGACGTGGGCGCGGTCGTGGACGCGGACGAAGGAATGCCGAAAGGGAGGCGTCGCCTTCTAACCGAGCCGAGTCATAGCTCGGCGAGCCGCAACAATCTATTAATAATGAACCGAGATCTGCTGTGCAGAGAGATCCTTCGTCAAGTGGTGAACCATATGACTCGTTCGCCCAGTCGTGGACCGAATGCAAGTGGCGGTGGGACTACGGCGGGGAGAGATGCAAGGGATCCCAGGACATGGGAAATCGAGGTGACCGGTGGGTGCAAGAGGTGGCAAAGATGCAACCACCCAAATTCGGGTATTTACGAGACTCCCACAGGATCATTGGTTAAAGGAGCTGGAGAAAATCTTTGCGGAATTAAGCGCCCAGACGACCGGAGAGCCTCTATCGCTCAATATTTACGATAGGGAAGCGTCAGAATGGTGGGAAGCCATCCGGCCTGTAGACCATGATGCCGATTGGACGAGTTTAGATTGATGATGGAAGCTCGATTGCCCTCGTCCCGTAAGGAAGCCAAAGTTCGGGAGTTTTCTCGCTCGGCCTTACGATGTGCGATATCCCAGCGATCAAGACGTTTAACCAACAAGCGGCATTTGTTCGACATCCGGTCGAGCAGATGCAGAAATGATGATCCATTTCGATATGAGAATGAAACCAGAAGTTCAGAGGTACATGTCCGGATTCGAATGTACCACACTCCGCCAATACCAGGATAAGGCGTTGGCATATGAGATCAAGGAAGCAGCCATGGAGAAATTTGTGGAAACCAAGAAACAGAAAGTCTATGGTACTTTTACAGAGCACAAGAATAGTGGGGCCCGTAAGGCCCAGTCATCCTTTCACTCTTTCAAGAAACCTCCGCACCCAGCTAGGAGCGGAAAGAACTTCGGGGCGACATCAACTATTACTGATGTTACCAGGAAATGCTTTAACTGCGCCCAGACGGGGCACTATCGACGGAATTGCCCCCTTCCTGCCATGATTTGTTTTGATTGTGGACGAGAGGGACATCGGGCGGTGTTTTGTGAAGAGGCTGCAAAGTCTTTCAGAGCCCGTACACCACAGTCAGTCCAGAAGGAGGCGGTATTCCACGACGCGGCAAAGTGTTCGGATGCCTCGGAATTTTGGCCGCAGGCGAGGCGGAGGACAATGGGACCGAAAGGGGACATCGAGTCTTGGATCTGCTCCCCCACGTCATGCGAGATGAGGAGGACAGACGATCAAGATCTTTGTTGTCGCATCAGTCTGTCCGATCCTTTCCCAGCCAGTTAGCGTTTTATTCGATACAGGAGCTACACATTCTTTCATATCTTTGTCTTGTGTAAATCGTTTGAATATTTCCGGTTTTCATGCTTGTGAACCTTATGTTGTTGGTTTACCGAGTGGAGAGAGGATTGTCGGAAATTTAGAAACTAGAAATTTCCCTGTATCATTTGGGGGCAGAGAGTGGCTCTCAAACCTGATCGTGATAGAAATGCAAGGAGACGACCTGATACTCGGAGACGATTGGCTTAATCGATATGGAGCAATTGTGAACTACCGAAGGAGGAATATCTCACTGATCGCTGATGATGGTTCCGAGATTATGTTTGAGGGATGGAAACCGAGAAGCTCAGGAAAATTGATCAAGACGATGAAAGCTGTCAAATTGTTGAAACAGGGCTGTACCGGGTACTGGTGTTACGCTGTAATATCCGCATTTTTTTTATTTCCCTTGTATTTATTTTTCGGTGTATTTATCGGTCGTAGTGACCCTCGTGTACCTTACAGTGTATCTTTCCCGTCATCTATTGATCTGAGACTCGTTATTGTTATGCGGAACATTTGTTTGGGTTCTGTGGATTCATTCTATGTTTTGATGCGTATTGAGATGTTCCGTTTGATGTTTCGTCCATATTCTGGTGTTTTGGACAGTTTATATTCTGTACCTAGCGCACGCTAATTTTTCTGCATAGCGCACGCTAGAAGTCCTTTTGTAGCGCACGCTACGTTTACTTCGTAGCGCGCGCTAGCGAATTAGCCCTGGGAGTAGCAGTGCTATTTTCCAGCCTTCTGGACTGGCGTATTAGCGTACGCTACTCAGACTAGCGCACGCTAATGTCGGGAGGCTAACGCACGCTGATGATACCCGGTAGCGTGCACTAGCGTGGGTGTCCAGTACTGGACAGTTTATTACTGAATTCGGTCAGGTGCCAGTTAGCGCACGCTACGCTTGTATGGTAGCGCACGCTAACGTATCAGGTGAGTCCTGGACAGTTTGTCACTGGACTCGATTGATGTCCAGGTAACGCACGCTATTGGTCGATAGCGCGCGCTACCGAGAGGTTATTAGCGCACGCTACGTTTCGAGTAGCGCACGCTAACGGCCAAAAATCGCTCTTGGGTGGGGCCTAACGGTAGGAATTGGAATTTTATCCCGTTAGCGCACGCTAACCCTGAGGTTTTAGCGTGCGCTAACACTCCCTGGCTATATAAACCAGGGAGTTGACCGAGATAAACATCATTTCTCATTTCTTCCTCTCTCCGCGGCGAAGGCGATTCCGGGGCGATCTTCTTGGTGATTTCTTCCTCCAATCATCTCATCCAACATCTTTCTTGAGTTCTTGGAGTATTATAACAACATCAACACGAATCTTTCATCCCAATCCACGGTAAATCTCTTAGAACCCTACTTTTTGGATAATTTCGGGGTTTTGGGATTTTCTTCCGATCCGTTCCGTTTTGTTGGTGGATTCATGATGAATATGATTAATCTTGTTGGTATAATTAGTTTTCCTACGGATTCATGGTATATTTTCATGGTTTTGCGAAATCGAGAGGGTTTGGTTGTGGTCCGCCCTCGTTTTTATTTTTGTACGAATATACATGAATCGTAGGCGGGTTTTCGGGTGAATTCCATTTCCGTAATCGTTCAGGAGTGGTTGTGATTGTGTTATTCAAATCGTTAGGTTCATTCGTCGGTTCCTCGCGGTCGTGCTTGATTTTTCCGTTCCGTTCGTGTCACCGTCTATTAATCGAGTCAAGTATCCTTATGAACTTACAATCTTAACGTAGTAGTATTGCATGAGACTTGTGTGTGTGTGTGTATTCTCACTATGGGTTAGATCCGACGGGGTCTCGGTAGGGGTCCACGGAGGGGTGGATCCGCGAGCTTGCTTTTAACCACTACGGGTTAGATCCGACGGGGTCTCGGTAGGGGTCCACGGAGGGGTGGATCCACGGTTAATTGTGGTGCATTTTTACAAATGTGATTTGATTATGGCATTTCCGGAAATGAGTGTTTTGGAACCATGTTTTCCTTGATTGCATGCATTTACTATATGTGTAAGATGTAAGTTGTTCATTTGGTTACTTGTACTAGCGTAATTGCTAACCCCTCTGGGGACCCGTTTTGGGGAAATTCGTTTTATGAATTTCAGGTCAGGTTCATTGAGACGAGCGGGCGCTGGACCAGTACACGGATGATGGTCGTGCGTGATGATTGTGCACGAGTGACGTCTTAGTGTCTTTTATCTTTTTATCTTTTTGTGGATTTTGAACTAATAGTAGTACTCGAGTACTTAAGAATTCTTGTTCGTCCGGATTGTATTGTTGTCTATTATGTTTGTGTTGGATGATGGTGTTATGTTTGACCGGTTGAACCGGGTGGATTATTCTGTTTTGCGTCTTTATGACGAGGTGTTATTTTGTCGTTCCTGTGAGTCGATGAGTATGATGTCTGTTCAGCCTGGTGGGTCCCATATAGGGATTCACGGCGCTGTAATATACCTCGAATATCTTGGGGGTGTTACAGAAAATGGTATCAGAGCCCTATGTTTATGGATACCTAGGCTTGTCGGTTTATTGGGTCTTGTGGTGTTTTGTTTTGCACATCATCGTCACGCTGCCATGATTCCGGTACTACCAGTGTCCGTAAGTTTTCCTTCCTCTGTTCATTATCTCCTTGTATCGTACCTTTGATTCTCGACTTGTGATTGTTCTTTTCTTGTACTTACCCTCGTATGGCTTTTGCTACTTATTTAACTCCAGTATGGATGCTGGAAGAGGTCATGGTCGTGGTCGCGGTCGTGGTGGTCGTGGGCCGCCGGGGCGTGGGCGGCCGGTGGGGCGGCCACGTCGCGATCTTCGAGGCCGCGATGCGGCGATCGTCATAGTCATGCTTCTTCTCGGGGCGTGCCGACCTTGGTATTGCGGCCGTTATCGGCAAATGGTGAACCAAATGGCGGTGATAGCTCGGGCGGTTCGAGCCGGATCGAGGCCCATGCTAATCGGGCGGAGCGGATCGGCAGCTTCGAGGATGTCATCAAGATGCATCCTCCTCGGTTCGGGAGCTTCGGACCCGATCGGGTGGGAAGGGTGGATCAAGGAGATATCTAAAGTCTTCACTTGCTACCAAGCTGTCCCAGGGACCGTAAGGTCCCTGTGCCCGATACTTTCTCACTGGGGACGCTACGGATTGGTGGGAGGCCGTCGGGCCCAAAGATCATGTTGCTTCGTGGGCCGAATTTCAAGAACTGATGGAGACTGAATATTGCCTGTGGCCGGTCAGACAGGCTCGGGTACATGCTTTCTATGATGCTCAACCACGGGATATCCCCGTATCTCAAGCTATTGCCGATTTTAACAAGGAGTTGGGTTATGTGAAGACCCAAGTTGTCGAGGAGAGCGACAAAATTTTCCATTTTTCCAGACGGATGAAGTTGTCAATTCGGGACTATATGTCGGGGCTCGTCTGTACTACCTTGAAGGATTATCAGAGTAGGGCCCTCGATTACGATATGTCTGTGACGACGAGTGAGGCGACCCGCGAGAGCAAGAAGCAGAAGTCCACCGGGAATTTTTCGGGCCACAAAGGTGGGGGTCAGCAGAAATTTCAGTCTGCTAACTTTTCCGCTGGTGGTGGCCCATCTCGATCTACTGGGTTTCCCCATAGGGCTGCCAGTGCCCCTTCGCGGGAAGTGAAGTGTTTTAACTGTGGCCAGCCAGGCCACATCAGTCGAAATTGCCCGAGTCCTTTGTTGACATGTAATCAGTGTGGCCAACCAGGCCACAAGGCGGCTTTCTGTGCCGAGAGGGAGAGAATCGTGGGTGCCCGGACTTCCATTCCAGCGCCTAGGGAACCGAGTGTGAATCAAGGATCGTTTGCTTCTCAGTGCCCACCGAGTGCCAGTCGAGGGAGAGGTCGGGGTCAGACCGCCAAAGGGGCAGCTTCTAGCGTCGGCTCCGCCCATCCGCGGGTTTATGAGATGCGGAAAGCCGATGACCCAGCAGCTACTGTGGCGACAGGTACCGTTCATATTCTTTCTCATCCTGTCAGTGTGCTTTTCGATTCCGGTGCTACGCATTCGTTCATATCATGGGATTGTGTGCGCCGTTTGAGTCTCGACTGTTTGATGCCTTGTGAACCCTTCATCGTTAAGCTTCCTAGCGGTGATAGGATCGTGGGTGATCAGGAGGTTCGAGGCATTGTGCTTATTTGTGAGAGGGTTTGGCCCTCTAATCTTATTGTTGTGGGTATTGAGGGTGAGGATTTGATTCTCGGGGATGATTGGCTCGGCGGCATGGTGCGATCATGAACTACCGCACGAGGATCATCACTATGTTAGCGAGGACGGCACGAGCACTCTTTCGCGGGGCGAAGAGGAAACCGAGTTAGTTATTAACGCCTTGAAGGCGATGAGACTCCTGCGAAAGGGGTGTACTGGCTATTGGTGCTACGCATTGAAGGCGGAGATTGGTGGAGTCGAGCTTTCGTCGATTCCAATCGTTAGTGAGTTTCCTGATGTATTTCCTGACGAGTTACCGGGATTTCCACCGGATCGTGAGGTCGAATTTGCTATAGAGTTAGAGCCGGGCGCGGCTCCTATTTCGAAGGCGCCGTATCGCATGGCACCTTCAGAGATGTCCGAGTTGAAGAAGCAGTTGAGTGAACTTCTTGAGTCGGGGTATATTCGACCGAGCGCCTCGCCTTGGGGCGCACCGGTCCTGTTTGTGCGGAAGAAGGATGGTTCACTACGTTTGTGTATCGATTATCGCGAACTAAACAAGGTGACCATCAAGAACAAGTATCCTTTGCCGAGAATCGACGACTTGTTCGACCAGTTGCAGGGAGCTGCGGTATTCTCGAAGATTGATTTGAAATCGGGGTACTATCAGCTCCGGGTGAGAGAGTCCGATGTGCCGAAGACAGCTTTTCGGACGAGATACGGACATTATGAGTTCGTAGTTATGCCTTTTGGGTTAACTAATGCGCCGGCGGTGTTCATGCAGTTGATGAACAAAGTCTTTATCGAGTATTTGGACAAGTGTGTAAATCGTCTTCATTGGACGATATTCTTATTTATTCAAGGAACGAGGAAGAGCATGCCCATCATTTAAGGGTAGTGTTAGACATTTTGAGGACCGAGCAACTCTCGAAGTTCTCGAAATGTGAGTTACTGAAGGAAGTGATGTTTCTAGGTCACGTGATTTCAGCCGAGGGGGTTCGTGTAGATCCGCAGAAGATAGAGGCGGTATTGGATTGGGCACCGCCCAAGAATGTGAAGGAGATCCGTAGTTTCTTGGGTTTGGCTGGCTACTATCGTAGGTTCGTCGAGGGTTTCTCGAAACTAGCTCGGCCACTTACGCAATTGCTCCAGAAATCCGAGAAGTTAAATGCGGAATGACGAGAGGCAGTTGAGTTTTGAGGAACTGAATAAGCGTTTGACTTCAGCCCCGGTTTTGGCATTGCCATGTGGCAACGAGGGTTTTGCCGTTTATAGCGATGCTTCGGGTCAGGGTCTTGGGTGCGTATTGATGCAGCACGGCAAGACCATTGCCTATGCGTCGCGACAGTTGAGGCCATATGAGCTGAACTACCATACTCATGATTTGGAGTTAGCGGCAGTCGTTTTCGCGCTCAAGATTTGGCGTCACTATCTTTTCGGCTCTGCATGTCAGATTTTTACCGATCATAAAAGTCTGAAATACATATTTACTCAGCGGGAGTTGAATATGAGGCAGAGGAGGTGGTTAGAGCTGATTAAGGATTATGACCTCGAAATTCTTTATCATCCGGGCAAGGCGAACGTCGTGGCCGACGCCTTGAGTCGGAAACCGATTGCATTGCGAACGCTTGAGATCCTTACGTCTCAGTCTGAGCTTCGGTGGGCTTTGATCGAGTTAGATGTTGAGGTTTTGTTGCCGGGAACTGCGGCCAACTTTGTGCTTTAGAGATTTCGTCGTCTTTGATCGATGAAATTAAGCTGAAGCAGTTAGAGGATCCGATGATTACTCAAATCCGAGAGAACGTTCTTAAAGGAAAGTCTCCTGGATTTGTGATTCACGAGGATGGTGCTTTGAGATTCCAGAGTCGGCTTTGTGTGCCGAACGACTCAGAGTTGCGACAGAGTATTTTGCGTGAGGCCCATGCTACACCTTATTCCGTTCATCCTGGTTCGAGTAAGATGTACATGGACCTGAGAAGGAATTTCTGGTGGAATGATATGAAGGAGGAGGTCGCGCAGTTTGTAGCGAGGTGTTTGACTTGTCAGCAAGTCAAAATCGAGCATCTGCGAGCAGCTGGGCTTTTGCAGTCACTTCCCGTTCCGGAATGGAAATGGGAAGATATATCGATGGATTTCATTACGAGTTTGCCGAGATCGAGGTCGGGCATGAATATGGTGTGGGTGGTTGTTGATCGTCTGACCAAGTCGGCACATTTTCTGGGCATCAAGGACACTTGGGGCCCGGAGAAGTTAGCTCGTGTGTTTATCGCGCAGATTGTGAGGCTTCACGGTACTCCGTAGTCTATTGTTTCGGATTGTGATGGCCGTTTTGTATCGCACTTCTGGCAGGCGGTGCATAAGGCGTTGGGTACCCGTTTGCGTTTGAGTACCTCTTTTCATCCCCAGTCAGATGGACAGTCGGAACGCACTATCCAGACGTTCGAGGATTTGTTGCGTGCTTGTGCTCTCGATTGGATTAGTGACTGGGAGGAGCATTTGCCATTGATCGAATTCACGTACAACAATAGTTGGCACGTGTCGATTCGGATGGCACCGTATGAGGCACTTTATGGGCGGCGATGTCGATCACCGATTTGTTGGAATGAGGCGTCCGATTTGGTCGGGACCGAGCCGGATGTCGTTTTAGAGACGAGGCGGAAGATAGAATTAATTCGGGAACGGATGTTGACTGCCCAGAGTCGACAAAAGTCGTATGCCGACGTCCGTCGTCGACCTTTGGAATTCGAGGTGGGAGACCACGTTTTGCTAAAGGTGTCGCCGACGAAGGGAGTTTTTCGTTTCGGGAAGAAAGGGAAATTGAGTCCGAGATTTATTGGACCCTTTGAGATTCTCGAGCGAGTCGGTGGGTTGGCATACCGTTTGGCGTTACCTCCGGTCTTGAGTCATGTTCATAGCGTATTTCATGTTTCCCAGCTGAGGAAATATGTCCCGGATCCTAGTCACGTCATCGACTATGGTGAGATTGATGTCGCCGAGGATATTACTTTTGAGGAGCGTCCTTTGAAGATTTTGGAGCATCGTGAGAAACGACTGAGGCATAAGACCATCCCTTTGGTCAAGGTACAGTGGTCGAGACACGGTGCCGAGGAGGCAACTTGGGAAACCGAGGATAGCATGCGTGCTAGGTACCCTGAGTTGTTTGTTTCTTAAGTTTCGGGACGAAACTTATTTTTAGAGGGGTAGAATGTAATATCCGCATTTTTTTTATTTCCCTTGTATTTCTTTTTCGGTGTATTTATCGGTCGTAGTGACCCTCGTGTACCTTACAGTGTATTTCGACGGTATTTCTGAGACTCCCACCTGGGATCATTGGTTAAAGGAGCTGGAGAAAATCTTTGCCGGAATTAACTGCCCAGACGACCGGAGAGCCTCTATCGCTCAATATTTTCTGATAGGGGAAGCGTCCGAATGGTGGGAAGCCATCCGGCCTGTAGACCATGATGCCGATTGGACAGAGTTTAGATTGATGATGGAAGCTCGTGTGCCCTCGTCACTGTAAGGAAGCCAAAGTTCGGGAGTTTTCTCCGCTCGGCCTTGATGTGCGGTATCGGGCGATCAAGGCGTTTAACCAACAACTGGCATTTGTTCGACATCCGGTCGAGCAGATGCGAAATGATGATCCATTTCGATATGAGAATGAAACCAGAAGTTCAGAGGTACATGTCCGGATTCGAATGTACCACACTCCGCCAATACCGGGATAAGGCGTTGGCATATGAGATCAAGGAAGCGGCCATGGAGAAATTTGTGGAAACCAAGAAACAGAAAGTCTATGGTACTTTTACGAGCACAAGAATAGTGGGGCCCGTAAGGCCCAGTCATCCTTTCACTCTTTCAAGAAACCTCCGCACCCGGCTAGGAGCGGAAAGAACTTCGGGCGACATCAACTATTGCGATGTTACCAGAAATGCTTTAATCTGCGCCAGACGGGGCACTATCGACGGAATTGCCCCCTTCTGCCGTGATTTGTTTTGATTGTGGGACGAGAGGACATCGGGCGGTGTTTTGTGAAGAGGCTGCAAAGTCTTTGAGCCGTACACCACAGTCGATCCAGGAAGGAGGCCGGTATTCCACGACGCGGCAAAGTGTTCGGATGCCTCGGAATTTTGGCCGCGAGGCGGAGGACAATGGGACCGAAAGGGACATCGAGTGCTGAATCTGCTCCCCACGTGCATGCGAGATGAGGAGGACAGACGATCAAGATCTTGTTGTCGCATCAGTCATCCAGATCCTTTCCCGGCCGATTAGCGTTTTATTCGATACAGAGCTACACATTCTTTCATATCTTTGTCTTGTGTAAATCGTTTGAATATTTCCGGTTTTCATGCTTGTGAACCTTATGTTGTTGGTTTACCGAGTGGAGAGAGGATTGTCGGAAATTTAGAAACTAGAAATTTCCCTGTATCATTTGGGGGCAGAGAGTGGCTCTCAAACCTGATCGTGATAGAAATGCAAGGAGACGACCTGATACTCGGAGACGATTGGCTTAATCGATATGGAGCAATTGTGAACTACCGAAGGAGGAATATCTCACTGATCGCTGATGATGGTTCCGAGATTATGTTTGAGGGATGGAAACCGGGAAGCTCAGGAAAATTGATCAAGACGATGAAAGCTGTCAAATTGTTGAAAGCAGTGTATCACAAGATGCTGGTATTCTGTTGTAATATCCGCATTTTTTTTATTTCCCTTGTATTTATTTTTCGGTGTATTTATCGGTCGTAGTGACCCTCGTGTACCTTACAGTGTATCTTTCCCGTCATCTATTGATCTGAGACTCGTTATTGTTATGCGGAACCGCTGTTTCGGGGTTACCGTGGATTCATTCTATGTTTTGATGCGTATTGAGATGTTCCGTTTGATGTTTCGTCCATATTCTGGTGTTTTGGACAGTTTATATTCTGTACCTAGCGCACGCTAATTTTTCTGCATAGCGCACGCTAGAAGTCCTTTTGTAGCGCACGCTACGTTTACTTCGTAGCGCGCGCTAGCGAATTAGCCCTGGGAGTAGCAGTGCTATTTTCCAGCCTTCTGGACTGGCGTATTAGCGTACGCTACTCAGACTAGCGCACGCTAATGTCGGGAGGCTAACGCAGGCTGATGATACCCGGTAGCGTGCGCTAGCGTGGGTGTCGATCTTGGGACGATTTATTGCGAATTGGTCAGTGCGGTTAGCGCACGCTACGCTTGTATGGTAGCGCACGCTAACGGATCGAGTGAGTCCTGGACGGTTTGTCACCGACTCGATCGATGTCAGTAACGACGCTATTGGTCAATAGCGCGCTACCGAGAGGTTATTAGCGCACGCTACGTTTGAGTAGCGCACGCTAACGGCCAAAAATCGCTCTTTGGGTGGGACGCTAACGGTAGGAATTGGAATTTTATCCCGTTAGCGCACGCTAACCCTGAGGTTTTAGCGTGCGCTAACACTCCCTGGCTATATAAACCAGGGAGTTGACCGAGATAAACATCATTTCTCATTTCTTCCTCTCTCCGCGGCGAAGGCGATTCCGGGGCGATCTTCTTGGTGATTTCTTTCTCCAATCATCTCATCCAACATCTTTCTTGAGTTCTTGGAGTATTATAACAACATCAACACGATTCTTTCATCCCAATCCACGGTAAATCTCTTAGAACCCTACTTTTTGGATAATTTGGGGGTTTTGGGATTTTCTTCCGATCCGTTCCGTTTTGTTGGTGGATTCATGATGAATATGATTAATCTTGTTGGTATAATTAGTTTTCCTACGGATTCATGGTATATTTTCATGGTTTTGCGAAATCGAGAGGGTTTGGTTGTGGTCCGCCCTCGTTGTTATTTTTGTACGAATATACATGAATCGTAGGCGGGTTTTCGGGTGAATTCCATTTCCGTAATCGTTTAGGAGTGGTTGTGATTGTGTTATTCAAATCGTTAGGTTCATTCGTCGGTTCCTCGCGGTCGTGCTTGATTTTTCCGTTCCGTTCGTGTCACCGTCTATTAATCGAGGCAAGTATCCTTATGAACTTACAATCTTAACGTAGTAGTATTGCATGAGACTTGTGTGTGTGTGTGTATGCTCACTATGGGTTAGATCCGACGGGGTCTCGGTAGGGGTCCACGGAGGGGTGGATCCGCGAGCTTGCTTTTAACCACTACGGGTTAGATCCGACGGGGTCTCGGTAGGGGTCCACGGAGGGGTGGATCCACGGTTAATTGTGGTGCATTTTTACAAATGTGATTTGATTATGGCATTTCCAGAAATGAGTGTTTTGGAACCATGTTTTCCTTGATTGCATGCATTTACTATATGTGTAAGATGTAAGTTGTTCATTTGGTTACTTGTACTAGCATAATTGCTAACCCCTCTGGGGACCCGTTTTGGGGAAATTCGTTTTATGAATTTCAGGTCAGGTTCATCGAGACGAGCGGGCGCTGGACCAGTACACGGATGATGGCCGTGCGTGATGATTGTGCACGAGTGACGTCTTAGTGTCTTTTATCTTTTTATCTTTTTGTGGATTTTGAACTAATAGTAGTACTCGAGTACTTAAGAATTCTTGTTCATCCGGATTGTATTGTTGTCTATTATGTTTGTGTTGGATGATGGTGTTATGTTTGACCGGTTGAACCAGGTGGATTATTCTATTTTGCGTCTTTATGACGAGGTGTTATTTTGTCGTTCCTGCGAGTCGATGAGTATGATGTCTGTTCAGCCTGGTGGGTCCCATATAGGGATTCACGGCGCTGTAATATACCTCGAATATCTTGGGGGTGTTACATACGCAATGAAGAAAGAAGACGAAATTGTGGAACTTTCATCCATTCCTGTTGTGAACGAATTTCTAGATGTATTTCCTGACGAGTTACCTGGACTACCTCCACGAAGGGATGTGGAATTTACTATTGAGCTGGAACCCGGAGCTACACCGATTTCCAAGGCGCCGTATCGTATGGCACCTACTGAGATGTACGAACTGAAGAAGCAGCTGGAGGAGTTACTGGACAAGGGCTATATTCAGCCAAGCGTTTCACCCTGGGGAGCGCCAGTTCTTTTCGTCCGATAGAAGGATGGATCGCTCCGACTGTGTATTGACTACCGAGAGCTGAACAAGATGACGATTAAGAACAAGTATCCGTTACCACGGATTGATGATTTGTTTGACCAGTTGCAAGGGGCAACAGTATTTTCTAAGATCGATCTGAGATCAGGATACCATCAGCTGAGGATTAAGGAATCTGATGTTCCGAAATCAGCGTTCAGGACTCGCTACGGGCATTATGAGTTTGTAGTGATGCCGTTTGGTCTCACTAACGCGCTTGCTGTATTTATGCAATTGATGAACCGTGTGTTCATTGAATTTTTGGATAAATTTGTGGTCGTGTTTATTGATGACATTCTGGTGTATTCTAAGAGTCCGGAAGAACATGCGCAGCATTTGCGGATTGTATTGGAACTTTTGAGAAACGAGCAATTGTACGCCAAACTTTCTAAGTGTGAATTCTGGCTAAAGGAAGCAATGTTCCTCGGCCATGTGGTGTCAGCTAAAGGAGTCCGAGTAGATCCTCAGAAGATCGAAGCAATATTGGATTGGGAGCCTCCAAAGAACGTGAAAGAGGTCCGAAGCTTCTTGGGACTTGCTGGATACTATCGTCGATTCGTGGAAGGGTTTTCTAAAATCTCCCGCCCACTTACTCAACTCCTGCAGAATCCTAAAAATTTTGAGTGGAATGAATTGTGTCGATTAGTTTTGATGAATCAAGAAAAGATTGACGACGGCAGATTCTATCACTTAGCGAGGCGAAGGATTCATAGTTTCTGATGATGCTTGAACCAAGGACTTGGGTGCGTATTGATGCGAGAATGATAAGGTGATCGCTTATGCATCGCGACAATCGAAACCCTATGAATTGAATTACCCGACACATGATTTGGAGCTAGCGGCGGTGGTTTTGCCTTGAAGATCCGGAGGCATTATGCATGCGGGACTCAGCATCGGATCTTTACGGATCATAAGAGTCTCAAGTACATATTTAGTCAGAAAGAGTTGAATATGCGGCAAAGAAGATGGTTGGAACTGATTAAGGACTATGACTTGGAGATTTTATATCATCCAGGCAAAGCGAATGTAGTGGCCGATGCACTTAGCCGCAAGCCCGTCTCTATTCAGATGCTGGAGACACTGACCTCCCAACTTAGCCTCCAGCGAGAGATGATTCGTGAAGGAATTGAGGTATGGTTACAAAGAGTCCAAGGACAACTGTGCGTGATGGAGATAACTTCATCTTTAACCGAAGAAATCAAATCTAGACAGGCAGATGATCCTCTGATGATTCGGTTACATGATGAAGTGATCAAAGGAAAGGCCCCCGAATTCATAATTCATGACGATGGAGTTTTGATATTTCAAAACCGACTCTGCGTTCCCGATGTTGATGTTCTGAAACAGACAATTATGAAGGAAGCTCATAGTTCGCCCTATTCTATCCACCCGGGCACCAGTAAAATGTATAAGGACTTGAAGCAGAATTTCTGGTGGGGCAACATGAAGAAAGACGTAGCGGACTATGTTTCGAAATGCTTGACTTGTCAGCAGGTTAAGATCGAGCATCAACGGCCTGCCAGAATGTTGAAGCCGCTCCCGATTCCTGAATGGAAGTGGGAGGACATATCGATGGACTTTATCACTAATATGCCGAAAACCAGGACAGGAATGAACATGATTTGGGTGATAGTTGATCGCTTAACCAAATCGGCTCATTTTCTAAGCATTAAGGATACGTGGGGACCAGAGAGGTTGGCACGAGTCTTTATTTCGGAGATAGTTCGATTGCATGGTACGCCGAAGACCATTGTTTCTGATCGAGACGGTCGTTTTGTGTCTCACTTTTGGAAAGCAGTTCATAAGGCCTTGGGGACCGAATTGAACTTAGATCTGACTTATCACCCGCAGTGACGGATAATCCGAGAGAACTATACAAACGGTGGAAGACATGCTAAGGGCACATGCCTTAGATTGGTCAAACGATTGGGAAGTTCATCTACCGTTGATTGAATTTACCTACAACAATAGTTGGCATGCTTCTATTAAGATGGCACCGTTTGAGGCATTATACGGAAGGAGATGCGAGATCGCCCTATCTTTGGGGACGATTCGTCAGATTTGATCGGAACAGAACCAGAGTTGATCGTGCAGACTCGAGAGAAGATAGCCTTGATTCGTGAAAGGTTGTTGACCGCCCAGAGTCGCCAGAAATCCTATGCGGACGTACGTCGTCGCCCATTGGAGATCAATACTGGAGACCATGTACTTTTGAAGGTTTCCCCTACTCGGGGAATCTTTCGTTTCGGAAGGAAAGGAAAGCTGAGTCCGAGATATATCGGACCATTTGAGATCCTCGAGAGAGTTGGGGAGTTGGCATACAGATTAGCATTGCCACCGTCATTGTGCCATGTTCATAACGTGTTCCACGTATCCCAGTTACGGAGGTATATACCAGATCCCAGTCATATCATTGATTTCGGCGAGATCGAAGTCGAGCAGGATGGGACGTTTGAAGAAAGACCAGTCAAGATACTCGAGAGTCGAGTTAAGCAACTGAGGAACAAGTCAATCGTTTTGGTCAAAGTTCAGTGGTCACGTCATGGAATGGAAAAAGCCACCTGGGAAACGGAAGCTGATATGAAGTCTAGATATCCCGAGTTATTTTCGTCTTGAGTTTCGGGACGAAACTCCTTTTTAGTAGGAGAGTATGTAATATCCGGATTTATTACAGTGTATTTTATCTGTATTCAAACCATGTATTATTCGGATTGGTGATTTTGATTATTGGAGTATGATATTTCATGCATTGATATCATTATACATAAGTATAGAAACTTGCTAAATTACTCAAGCAACCTCATGATAGCGCACGCTAAGAATGTATCTTAATGCGCGCTATCGGGCTATTGTTAGCGCACGCTATGCAGGTAGGAGTAACGTGCGCTAAGGACTCAATTATTGAGCGGGACAGCTAACACATGCGCCAGCCGGGACATGGGTCCGGATAAGATTCCCGCTGACGCACCCGGACAAATTCTGAAGTCAACCATTATTAGCGCACGCTAAGGGATGCTTAGTAGCGTGCGCTAACTTGTCAATAATGAAAAATATTATAAATGGGACAACAACCGTTTTAGCTTTCATTTCTTTTGCCCTTTCTTCATCCTTGAGAGTTCAGAGAGCTGTAGTAATACTCCTATACACTTAGAACACATATTGTTGGTGTTATACATTGGTTATCACTTGAGAATGTTCATGGAAGTGGAATAACACCTTGGAGTGGCATACAACC
The DNA here is from genome assembly GCA_033398695.1 of Orobanche coerulescens. Lineage (NCBI taxonomy): Eukaryota > Viridiplantae > Streptophyta > Magnoliopsida > Lamiales > Orobanchaceae > Orobanche > Orobanche coerulescens. The sequence goes on from CM065809.1 coordinate 171,121,106, forward strand.
AACCGGAGAGGGATTCTACCTTACGGTTCAGTGATTTTCGTCATTTTAAGGTATGTTCAATCTATCTCCACACTTAGAGTTGGATTCTAACGATTTGGATGATCATGTTAACAAGATATGGATTTTCATAGATGAATTATCCAAGTATATCATGTTTGGAATATTGAGATGAATAAGCCTTAAGTACCTTGATTATAATCATCATGATTCGAATCTTATTACACTAAATATATGAAGAGGAGCTTCTATCATTGGTAAACCGAATCTAATAGATGATTTCATAATAATCTTGGACTAGACGTTAACATCCTTATTGTTAGATAAATCTAAAGGTTTGATCATGGAAGGATTTATCTAGTATATATAGGACGTTTATCAACTTCAGTATGATAATATGGATTGATATAGAGGTGTTGATATCAACCGTTAAGCTTTTCGAATTGTCGTATGAAGATTTGAAGTCGGAATGGAATATGGTCTTATATTGGTATGCTATCCTTGAAATCGAAGTTGTCTTTATCCGTAAAATCATTCATAAGGGTGTGAACATGGTATTCATGGAAGTAACATGAATTATCACGCAAGATTTCATTGTTTCAATCATGGCAAACGATTCTTGCTTTCGGCAAGAAAGCGCCATGCATAGATAGCGCACGCTATGCTATGAATGTTAACGTGCGCTATCGAGCACTAGTTAGCGTGCGCTACGTTTGGTACGTAACGTACGCTAGACCATCAGACGAGTCAGTTGACTGGTCAGTGAAGTACTGACCATGCATCGTTAGCGTGCGCTAGGCTTTGTTGTTTGTGTGCGCTATCGAGCAGACTTAACGCACGCTACACAGAGTACTTAGCGTGCGCTAAACAGTTCAGGCAGATTGTATTTTATGAACTTTTGGTCGTGAATCGAATTGTTAAACATTCATACGATGTGAGATAAATCCTATATCATTTCTTTTGTTAAGGTTTGGTCTCGTTATGTGATTGATTGAGGAGGACGACCGTCGAGTGTTCATTTCCGTGGAAGTATTGTTATTGTCTTCAAATCAAGGCAAGTACCTTAATTGTTTTATGTATTGTTGTTATACATATTGTCGTGCATGTATGTCGTTATTGTATGTCCACCTCGTGTTGGTCCGACGGGATCATCGGGGGATCTATGCTAGCGTCTTGTTGGATCATCGGACGGGTTTTTCCACCACGGGTTGGTCTGACGGGATCATCGTGGGTTCTAGGCAGTGAACGCTGGATCGATGGAATTACCATGTGTATGTATTGATATCATGTTGTGATTATCAGTTGTGTATGTTATGTTTGAGTTTCTCGTAGGAGAAGACTTGTTGGTATTTTGTCGTTTACGTTATTATTATTCTTCGTGAGATATGAATAATATGTTGTGGTACTTGTACTAGCATCGTTGTGCTAACCCCTTCGGGGGTGGACATTTTGTTTGTGTTCAGGATCCAGGAGAGCGGGGAAACAACCACTTTGGGCCGTATGACGAGGGTGCAGAGTGATGTCCCGACCGGGTTTATTTATCTGTTGTTTATTCGTTATTTCAATAAGTACTCGAGTACGAAGTCATTTGTGATGGGTTTGGTGATGTATTATTGAGTTCTGTTGAACAATTGTACTATTTCTGTATTGGGTCAGAACTGATGTACTGTAATTCCGTTATTTCCACTCGTTAGTACCTTTTTATGCTTGTTCAATTCTTCAGCCTTGTAAATCCTTATGTAAAGGATTTACGGCGCTGTAATATTCCCGAATATATTGGGGGTGTTACAATATCATAATCAACATAATCACCTTTCATCGGCTGAATTAAAGGTAATTCCTCAGGAACCCTAATTTTGACGAATTTGGGGGATTTCGGGATTTTAGGGTTTAGTTCCAAATTGTTCATCTATATTACGATATTCTTCACCGATTGTGATTATTGAATGATTCCAAATCCAGTTTCCTTGATTTTAATCCGCGAATTATCAATACGGGGAGATTTTGCGTAAACCCTCACCCGTATTGATTGAACGTCTATTGTCGTTATTTGTAATCGGGGTTTTGGGAGTATTCCTTTCGATTATTGATGTCCGTTGGGACTGAGTTATGCTAATTCTTCGTTTAGGAACCGTCGTTTTCCATTCGGATCATCCGTAGTCATTTTTACTTAGGTTCTTGAAGAATGTCTCAAAGGCAAGTACTTTACATTTGTTTACATGTTCTAGTATTTGAATTATGGCTGTATCGTGGTTGTTGTGGATGGTTATGTGTATGTTCACCTAGGGACGGTCCGACGGGGCCTCTAGGGATACGTATTGCCGTGAGTGTGCGTATCGCGAACTGTGGTTAGCCACCCAGGGATGTCCGACGGGGCTCTGCGGGGTACGGTGGCCGTGAGTCTCGTACCAACGGTTAACTTTGAATTGTGATTTGTTGGAGATAATGTGTTTTGTGATTGTAAATATTCCGGAATATAAAACGTTTTCAAAAATGATTTTTGGCGCATTATTCATCTGATTAGAATGTAGTTCAAATGGATTGTACTTGCACTAGCAGTTGTCGCTAACCCCTTAAATGGGGGAAATACTTTTTTGTATTTCAGGTATTGATCGTGGGGACAAACGAGCACTCGGGCCGTATGAGGATGATGGGCAAGCATGATATTGTCCAGTATTTGATTTTCGATGTTATGTCTGTCGGTTACTATTGATGTTTGATTTTGGGATTTATGTATTATAAAATTGGTTTAAGTACTCGAGTACTTCCTGTTTGAGATTGTTAATGTTGTGTTCCCATTTTGGGAAATGGATTTGATGTCAGATTTTAATTGTCGGTTTGTAGTCTTTTATTTGAATTGTCGTTTTATTAATGATAGTTTGTCGTTGTCGAATGTCTTGTTGGTATGTTAGCCTGGTGGATTCCACAGTGTGGGGTCCACGACGCTGTAATATGCCCTGAACGTCTTGGGGGTGTTACAGTATATGGTTTAATTAAGTTTGATTGAGGACAGGGCTGTGAGTTATCTTTGATATATGATATGGAATGTCGAATAACGAGGATAGTTATCGTGATGACATAAGTATCGGGATAAAGATTTGTTGGTATTGAATGGATGGTACCTTATTTGAAATTATTCGTATAACTGTGTATTCATTCAGGAATGTTGTTCGTGGAAAGAATATTGTCTTCGACTTTGAGGTAATTCCAGTATTGTTCAGTTATGAGAATAATTGTTTTGAGGAATTATTGTATATGTTCTATGTTGATTCGTATTGATTATTTCGTTGAGGGATGATGATCCCAGGGCTGATTGTATTGAGATCGTTGATCGTGTTGATCATTTGTCGGGGATGATGATCCCAGGATTGTTGTTTTGGATATTGATTAGTCGTGTCGACTTTTTATTGCCAGTCTGTTGTTGTTCACTTCGGTGAGTCTTTTGATCCTTATTGGATATGTGATTTATCGAATTCGTTGTCATGTTGCATCGTGACATATCTGGAATCATATCTGCGTTCCGATTGGTTATAGTGTAGGATTTTTAGCTGGGCACACTATGGTTATGTGTTGATATTATTCCGCATTGAACCGTGCACACGAGACATAGTTTCGTGAGGCTAATTAGGTACAAGACCACACGTGTATTTGATCGATACTCGGGGTGGCTTGTGCACGGACACATTTCCGGATCGGGCGTACTGTGATGTCCATCTTTGATCCGTATATTTTTGTCGTTTCATAGTCCATGTATGATTGGATATGTTCGACGGTTTGCGACTGGTTGTTCATACGCCCGAGGGGTACGTTCGACAGTCAAAGTTATTTCTTTGAGATCCATTATTGTTGATCATTTGGAGTCTACCTTGTTGAGGGTATTCTCGGTTATTGTTGGTCCTTTGTTGATCATTTGGAGTCTACCATGTTGAGGGTATTCTCAGTTATCGTTGATCATTTATTGATCGTATTGGAGTCATCATGTCGATAATATTCTCGGTTGACCTATTGTTTTGATCATTGTGTTGATCGTATGAGTATTTGGACTGTACGTCGATGTTGCGGTACTTGTTATCATTGTTCTGTGGAAATTTGACCTACAGATGTATCGTGTATATTTGGTTTTGCCCAAATTGAGATTTGATTGTGCGATCCGACGGACAGGATTTGGCACAGGTTGGATTATTTCCACACTTATAAGTTATGATGAGGTTTGGAGGATTGTTGGTATTTTGGAATACGGTACAGATAATTGTTGATTTCTTTTCGTCATTTGAGAATGCGAAATGTGAATTATGGTAAGGATCGATTTGGTTTGGATTGCCATGAATTGGTAAGGTTATAATGGTAGGATTACGTTGGTAGTATTCTTACAATATTATTACATTGGTATGTAATTATTTATGATGATGTGATCGATATCATTATTGAGTATTGTGGCTGACCCCGTCGTGGGCTTTATTTTTAGGTACTCGAAGATCGAGCTAGTAGTGGTCGTGAAGGTATGAGCTTCCCGATGTGATACTGGCGGTGGCATGTTTTGGAGTATCGAGTATTTCTTTTCTGGTTATTCATTTCCGCTGCAAATGTGTATTTTGAACTACATTTATCCGCTGCATGTGTATATTTCAAAATGACTTTTCGGTATTTTTATCCGCTGCGTGTGTGTATTTCAAAATGGCCTTTTTGGCATTTTACGAACTTGGGTTATTTTTGTCAAACTTTTTTTCCAAATTATTTTATCGGTACGTTTAAGGGGTGGCTTAACGTACACTTTGAACTGTCAAGATTTGGCATTTCGCCTTGTATTTTTCAAATGGTATTCTATGACGGCATTTCAGAATTTTGTTTTTGAAAATATTTGAGTATTTGCAAAATATTACCGTCATCAGCTTTTTGGCGTTTTTGAATTAGTTTTGTACACGGTTTTTAGCCTGGTGGGTTCCAGCGCGGGACCCACGGCGCTGTAATATCCCGGATGGTTTTGGGGGTGTTACATCATACGCCCGTAAGTCTTGCCGAGTTCGGCCGTATCAGTCTAGATACGCCCGTAAGGCATGTGCGGGTACGGCCGTATGTCTGTCGGCAGATTTTTCAACGAGGCCGAGTTACGCCCGTAAGGAGGGCTTGTTACGGCCGTAAGGCCGTTGACCTTGGAAGGTTACGGCCGTAAGATAGGTGAGTTACGGCCGTAACTCGGAGCTGTATTTAAAGACTTGGATGGGACTTTGAGCTCATTTTCTCATTTCTCCACTTGAGTTCCGAGAGAGAAGTCTTGAGGGAGAGATTTTGTCATCATCAATCACTTGTGTGTTCGGATTCCATCATCTTCATTCGTTTGGGAAGCTTAGATAGTTGATTTAACAAGAATTCACCGGATCGAAGTGTTTGGATCTTCAAATGTAATATTTTTCAACATCTTGGATTTCGATTTTGTGTTGAGATATGATGTTTTGAACGTTATAATCATGTTGTATGAAGAGATATACATATGATTATGGGTTTGTATGAATATTCATTGGATTATTGAAGGATTATTCAAGAACACTTTGAATATTGAGTTGGATTTGGGGGTTTTCGATTAGTTGTTGTTGAAATCACGATTTGGGATATTCATATTGGATTATTGATTGTATTGGAGATGTTTTGTTGGTTTGTATCACTCCTTGGGGATTTGATATTGGTATAATTAAGGATTAGTTGTAAACAATCGAAGATTGGTTACAACGTGTTTGATATAATGCCCCAGTGAACTTGGTTTAGTCGTATCGACGTTTTGAGTTAGTTATAATCGTGTTTGATTGGTATGTTGAATGGATTGTTGGTAATTGTGTTATTCAAGATTGTTCGAGCGACCAACACCTCATTTAGGACGTTTGTTCGTAGAAGGACATTCTTCACCGGTGTTGTGTAAGTTAATTCTTACTCGGTTAGAAGGATATTCATTCCTTTCGTTGTTGTTTAGTCATAATCATAATTCATTCATAATGTATTAACCGTATTGAGACTTGTAATTGTCGAATAATCACTTCATTCACGAGGAACGACGGTTCCAATCATTTCATTGAGTTATCATTCACTTCACTATTATTTCATCTCGGTGAGTCATTCTTGACTTTGTCGGATTGTTATTCATTAATATTCATCATGGTCATTCTCGTTCATATGACCTTCTGGGTTCGTATTGCGTGGCCGGGTGGTTATGTGTGGAATTTTTAGTCGGGCACATGATGGTCATGTGTTCGGGTTCACCGACACAATGGACTGTGCACACGGTAACGTACCTCCGTGAGACTAATTAGGTACAAGGATGGGTGTGTCCGGTCACTCGTCTTGTGCACATGCACATACCATTACGGGCATACTACGATGCCCCTCTTTAGCTTAATTTCATCATTAAGATATATCATGATTGTGTATATTCAACCCTTGAGGATTGTTGTTCTGTGTAACTGACCCCGTTGGGGGACATTGTTTTCAGGTCATGGCAAGGCAAAGGCACGGGAAGAGAACGTTGACGGCGAGGAGTCCCAGTGATACTAGTAGGGGGCCCCATTCCTTTCAGTCATTCATGTTGTCTTCATTTTATTTCCACTGCATATTTCCGTTTGGATACTCATTTTCATTTAGTGTTGTATATTATATCTTCATATAAAATATACATGTATTCTGTATTATCTTTGGTGTGTTGTACTTGAAACTCCTCATCGGAGTAATTAATGATATAATGTGGTTCGGTACTACAATTATATTATTTAAGTCATTAAATTTCATTCGCCTGGTGGGTCCCAGTCGGGGGTCCACGGCACTGTAATAGTCGCCTAGTTTGGGGTGTTACATCATTCATATCAATTGAAATATTGCTAATCTCTTAAATCTAAAGAGCTTTTACAAACCACAATTAAAAAAAAATGCAAGAATAAAAAACGTATGCATACATGTTTATTGCCATAAGTTAAATTAATTCAACCAACTAAAACATGTCAAAGTCTCATTATATATATATATATATATAAAAAAAATTGAGTTCCATGTATTAATGTGATCATTTATATCATAAGCTAGAGTCATTCATATCAATTGAAATATTGCTAATCTCTTAAAGCTAAAGAGCTTTTACAAACCACAATTAAAAAAAAATGCAAGAATAAAAAACGTATGCATACATGTTCATTGCCATAAGTTAAATTAATTCAACCAACTAAAACATGTCAAAGTCTCATTATTAAATTTTAAGAATTTCTATAGTCATACCACACAAAGCATGTTTATTGTTCAACTCTTTCAACTTCTTATTTGAGGTATTTATACTCCCTTATAAACAAACCAAAAAGTCACACAACTCACCCACAAAACAGGTCACACCCACCACCTCCAGTAAAGCAGATTCTTCTGCCGCCACAACCACCGGAACCACTGCCAACATCAACTGCTTCCGCCGCCGACACCACCGAATATTAATTCAATAGGTGGTGTTTCGAGTTTGGGTGGTTTCGTTGTCGTTTTAGTGGTTCCGCCACATACATATCAAACTTGAAATCTCAAACAATTTTCTTATAAACAATTAAACAACTAAAACATTTCTATTCAAAATAGCCTACAGATACCTACAAACCATGAGATATCCAAAACATTATAAAATCAAATTGTCAATTCCCACCAAATATTTAAAAAATAAAGATGAGTTTTCAATATTGATGAGTATCAAAGGGATTGAGCTAAGGATGTTGACACGTCTTTAGTGTAACTATCGCAAGTGCACGATATCGTATCAAGTAGTAAGTGGACTTTTTGAGTCCGATTTATCGATCCCACGAGGAAGTTAGGTTATATATTGAATTTTACACTATTTAACTATTTGTTATAGAGATTTATATGATTGAAACACACAATTTAAGAGTTTGGTTTGACAATTGCAATGAAAATGCAATAATAGTTCTAAAATTCAAGGAAATAAAAGCTTACACTAATAATAGATTAATAGAAGATAAAATGAAATAGTTGGGATTACAAACTTAGTTCATCATTAGTTATAGAAGATGTATAGGAGATCATAAAATGAATTTACTTATTATGTTGTGTAGATTCGATTTTCCTTAAAAAGACGGTTTCTCTTTCGAACTATAAAACGCCCCTTATATATTGAATCAATCCACTATATTTCAATGTTGATTGGCTTCAATACATAGCATTAGGTTTTATGAAAATAACTCAAAGAATCATCTAAGGTCTAGAGGTATATTTCTATCCCCTAGAACAACTTAGAGTGAAGATCATTTGATCTAATCAAACATATTTTCTTTCAAAACATATGAAGACCATAAATATCGTCATTTATTGGCCAAATAAATAAAGATTGTTAAAACAATGAAAATCACACACAATAATAAGTAATTCATAATAGATCTTTATACAAACTTAAATAACATGACTAACCTTGTTTATAATCCCAACTTAAGGAATTTAGCCCATGAAGGGTTTAATAAACATAATACAAGCTTGAGTGGTCATTATTAGTTGAAAAAGAGAAAGAATTGATCCTAACTCCCTTAGTAGATAAAGGAGAAAGAAGCAATAAACTCCCTGAACAACATATGCTATACCACTATTACACAAATCACTCAAGAACACAAGTGTTCTTCACACAAAAAGAAAATATTACAAAAAGTGGAGAAATATAAGATGAATGATGAATAATGATGGATCTAAGGGGTCTATTTATACACCTAAAGTCATCTAATAGCTCCAAAACTCTAGCATTATTACAATAGATCGGATCAATGCCAGCCATCCCCTCAATAATAGACCAAAAGTATAAAAAATTAGACAATGATCATTAATCTGTCAAGAGTTACGGCCGTAACTTGCAGATGTTACGGCCGTAACATTGAGGTCATACGGCCGTAACTTTCATATGTTACGGCCGTAACATTGCTTCGGCTTTTTGTACACTGGTTGCCTTTTGAGTTACGTTTTCAGCCCAGAATTTCATAGACTCTGTGTTTTTTGCCCCAAATCTTCTTCGGATGATAACTTTTGATATATAACTCTGATTTTGAATCCGGAAAGACTGCCGAACTCGTCTCGGAAAGCCCTACAACATGAATACATAAAAACTCAATAAAGAGAATATTTTATAAACATGATATTTCTTCAGTAATTCAATCCGATTAAGACTAGATTTACATCATCATCCGACAAAAATAAAATTATTAAAAACTAATTAATTAAAAGTAAAAAACGAGTAGACTAGCTCAATTATGGGTGAAATTTATCGATACAAACCATGGGTAAGTGTATAAAACTGACACTTATCACACCCCCAAACTTGAATTCTTGCTAGTCCCGAGTAAGACTCTTTATTATTCACGCTAAAAATAAAAAAATAAGACACAAAATAAGAAAAATAATACACACACAAATTAAGAAAAATAATTATATATAAAGAGGATAATAGATCAAAATGCCATTAATACACAATAACCAGCTTTATACAGTAGATAGAAATGAATCAAGATTCAAAATAAATCTACTAATGATTTTGAAGTTAAAACACGGTTTTATTTTGTAATTCCGAAATGCAAGGTTTCCCCCCAAAATGTTGATTATTTCTTTCCCACTCGTGCCACACATGACTTCCCTTTAATGGCAGCTATCGATCACTCGTTTATTTTTCGACTCAATATGAAGAAGAATTTCATTGGCGTCATCAAATATTGTGATTTTTCACGAAATTGAGTGTATTGAAATTCAGCCGCTAATTAATTCAAATTTGCTTATAAACTACATCCCTTAGTGATATCTTTCACATCGTTATTTTCTAACGTGTAGCTCTTTTCACCAACACAATTTCCATTTTTTTTAGGTGATAGCTTTCACACCGTTATTTGCTAACGTGTAACTCTTTTCACCAGCACATTTTCTATCTTTTTTTGTTTAGGTGATAGCTTTCACACCGTTATTTGCTAACGTGTAGCTCTTTTCACCAACACTATTTCCATTTCGTGTGAGACGGCAGCTACGCACAAACAATGGTTAGTCCTTTATTTTTCGCAAAATTTTAGGACCCCCAAAAATTAGGCAGTTGTTGCTGCTCAACACCTCTCCCTTATTTTCAACTAGACTCCTTTCACCAATGACTTTTTTAGGGAATAGAATTTTTGCAGAAAATCATTTATTAGTTAAGCATGAAAAAATCAAAAACTCCACAAATTAAGTAAATTTCAGTTCTATTTTTCATCAACCGACTAATTCTTCTTTTCTCAAGGTAACGAATGACTCGATTTTAAATGATAACTACAAGGCTTGGAAAGAGAGATTAAGGCTAAAAAATTTTGGAATATAATTTTTTTTTTACCGGTTAAAACGATTTTAGAAGCTTGTATATAGTTAACCTATTGTTGTTATGGCCAGATCTAGAAATCTCACAAATCAAAATACTATATATATATATATATATATATTAAAAAAATTAAGGCAAATAACCAAAATAATCAAAACACACCAAAATACCAACACACCAAAATAATTAAAACATACCACCCCCAAACTTGAAAATAAAACTGTCCTCAGTTTTTAATAAAAATAGAAAAAATAAAATAAAATAATTAAAATAAAAAGCAATGGAGAAAAGCAGAATACTCCCTGTTATGAAAGTTGATGCTTGAGCTAACGCCTTTTAGAATCTGCAAGAAAATAAATATACGAGGCACACAACAAAAGAAAATAAAATATACTCGGAAGTATAACACAATTTTTAAAATGCGCTTCAAGAAAGTCTGAAGAGTCGCCTTACGCTGCCATCAATGCTTTTATAAAAAAAACAAACAATAAAAATTACAGCAATAAAATAACAATACATAAATCGCGAATAGATGCGCGTCAAGAGATCAAGAAGAAACTCCTTAAGCTGCCATCATTTAGCACGATTTTTACACACAACAGAAAGTAAAAATACAAGAGGTTCGACATGGGTTATCAAAGGGAGAGGAATGAATCCGCTTTTCGTTTTCACACGGTAAAATCTTCCATCAAGACAATTTTAGCTAGAGCTGGATCTGGTTGAGGAACAAATTCATTGAGTTTTTTGATTAGTTCTTCTGGTGTTGTTGCAACGACTATGATTCGTTTAGCACGCTCGGAAATAAAACCCTTTTCAGCAGAGTAGTCGATGAAAGATAGTAAATCATCAAAGAAACCATTGACATTAAGCAGACCTATTGGTTTTTGATGAACATTTAGCTGGGCTCTGGTAACCACATGAAAAAGTTCCTCAATGGTGCCAAAACCAACGGGAAGGGTGACAAAGGCGCCAGAATTATTTATCATGTGAGTTATGCGATCTTGCATATTTACAGATCTAAACTCATCTCCAATAGTTGTCCCGGTGATTTTACTTTCAGCTAGAGGTTTTGAAATTATTCCCAACACTCTTACTCCTTCCATATAGGCAGAAGCAGCAGCTCGTCCCATTAATCCTAGACTTCCTCCTCTGTAAACTATATGAATGCATTTTTCTCCTAAGGTGCGACCCAAGTTGTGGGCTGCTTCAGTAAAGTATGCCTCTTTCCATAACTAGCTCCACCAAAAATGCAGACTGTGCTAAATTTTTTTGTGGAAGATGATGACTCCATTTTTGAAAAGAAATTTATTTGAGAGAAAAATAAGAAAAGTACAAGTTTGAGGGATGAATAAAATAAACAAGCACAATGTTTATTTATAGAAGAAAAATGAGGTAAAATTATTTAACAAGTTTGTGATTGCGTTGATTGCGCTTCAACTACTCAATAGAATAATGAATGCATTTATTGCGTATCACCCTTTTTTTATTCAGAAAATCTCACCATACGACAAAAATAAAAGATACTTACGTGTATGTATAGTAGTTGTGATTGTGGCTCACATCTTCCTCTGATTTTACGTTCAGAAACGGCCTAAACGCCTTCTATGAGTCGGGGAGAAGCTTCCCATCCAATTTTCTTACAAATTGGCAAACATGGTCTTTTAACGTCAGATTCCCAAGACGTTGTTCATATTCTGGTTTGAATTTATTCCACAAACATCGAATTCCGTAATGTACGAGTCCACTAGGATGCGTGCCAAGAGAAATTTTGATATTATCTAAATTCTCTTTATTCAGACTATCTTTAATGAACTGAATTTTATCTTCTCTGTTTGTAGATGGAATTCCTAAAGATCGACATTTTAAATTATAGTTCCATCTAGCACATTTATAGCAAACGTCTATTATCTTTGCTCGTCGTTTCTTGGCATATGAACTTTTTCCTAGCCCTGGTAAAAATCTAGTAGGTATTTCTGTGAATTCACCTGCTATTCTCACTTTGCCTTCAATTATGAATCTAATGTCAAAAGGTATGCTTTTATTCATAAGCAACCTTATCCTTTCAAGTCTTGTCTTGTAAATTTTTAAAATGACATTTTTGCTCATAAAGGGAAAACTTTTTTCAATATTATTCAAAGTTTTATCCATGACAAAAAAAAAATGAAAAAGGATAAAATATCTACAAATATCAGTTGTTGTGGGAAACTGAAAAAAATCCGACTTTAATAGTCACGGAGTACCGTTATCCGCCACTTGACCGGACAGACACAATTGAGTACTAAGTTACAATGTCGAGAAATTGTATCTTTAACAATAGTTTACAATGTAAGATTTCAAAATAAAACTTATACTTCCCCGGCAACGGCGCCAAAAACTTGACACGTCTTTAGTGTAACTATCGCAAGTGCACGATATCGTATCAAGTAGTAAGTGGACTTTTTGAGTCCGGTTTATCGATCCCACGAGGAAGTTAGGTTATATATTGAATTTTACACTATTTAACTATTTGTTATAGAGATTTATAAGATTGAAACACACAATTTAAGAGTTTGGTTTGACAATTGCAATGAAAATGCAATAATAGTTCTAAAATTCAAGGAAATAAAAGTTTACACTAATAATAGATTAATAGAAGATAAAATAAAATAGTTGGGATTACAAACTTAGTTCATCATTAGTTATAGAAGATGTATAGGAGATCATAAAATGAATTTACTTATTATGTTGTGTAGATTCGATTTTCCTTAAAAAGACGGTTTCTCTTTCGAACTATAAAACGCCTCTTATATATTGAATCAATCCACTATATTTCTATATTGATTGGATTCAATACATAGCATTAGGTTTTATGAAATAACTCAAAGAATCATCTAAGGTCTAGAGGTATATTTCTATCCACTAGAACAACTTAGAGTGAAGATCATTTGATCTAATCAAACATATTTTCTTTCGAAACATATGAAGACCATAAATATCGTCATTTATTGGCCAAATAAATAAAGATTGTTAAAACAATGAAAATCACACACAATAATAAGTAATTCATAATAGATCTTTATACAAACTTAAATAACATGACTAACCTTGTTTATAATCCCAACTTAAGGAACTTAGCCCATGAAGGGTTTAATAAACATAATACAAACTTGAGTGGTCATTATTAGTTGAAAAAGAGAAAGAATTGATCCTAACTCCCTTAGTAGATAAAGGGGAAAGAAGCAATAAACTCCCTGAACAACATATGCTATACCACTATTACACAAATCACTCAAGAACACAAGTGTTCTTCACACAAAAAGAAAATATTACAAAAGGTAGAGAAATATAAGATGAATGATGAATAATGATGGATCTAAGAGGTCTATTTATACACCTAAAGTCATCTAATAGCTCCAAAACTCTAGCATTATTACAATAGATCGGATCAATGCCAGCCATCCCCTCAATAATAGACCAAAAGTATAAAAAATTAGACAATGATCATTAATGTAACACCCCAAACTAGGCGGATATTACAGTGCCGTGAATCCCCGACTGGGACCCACCAGGCAAATGAAAATGATGAATTAAATAATATAATTGTAGTATCGAACCACATTATATTACCAATTACTCCGATGAGGAGTTTAAGTACATTACACCAGGACAAAACAGAATACTAGTATATCTTATATGGAGATAAAATACACCACCCTGAACAAAATAAACATCTCAAACGGAATTTGCAGCGGAAAAATACAAATGACGGAATAACTGAAATGACTGAAAATGACTGAACAAACGGAATGACTGGGGCCCCCTACTAGTATCACTGGGACTCCTCGCCGTCAACATGCTCTTCCCGTGCCTTTGCCTTGCCGTGACCTGAAAACAAAATCCCCCAACGGGGTCAGTTAAACAGAACAACAATCCTCAAGGGTTGAAAATACACAATCATGATTAAACTGAAGTTATGAAATATCCTTAATTATGAATTACGCTGAAGAGGAGTATCATAGTACGCCCGTAATGCCCTGTGCAAGTGTACAAGATGAATGACCGGACACACCCGTCCTTGTACCTAATTAGTCTCACTGAGTTAAGCTTTACCGTGTGCACGGTCCAATGTATCGGTGAACCCAATACATGACCATCGTGTGCCCGACTAAAAATTCCACACAGCCACACTCGGCCACGCAATATGAACCCAGAAGGTCACATGAACGAGAATGACCACCATGAACATCAATGAATAATAATTGGACAAGGTCAAGATGACTCACCGAGATGAAAATAATAGTGAAGTGATTGATAATCCAATGAAATGATTTGGAACCGTCGTTCCTCGTGAATGAAGTGATTATTCGAAAATTACAAGTCTCAATATGATTAATACCATGATGAATGAATTATGATTATGAGTAATCAACAACAAAAAGGAATGAGTACCCTTTTAACCGAGTAAGAATTAACTTACACAACAACGATGAAGAATGTCCGTCCACGAACAACGTCCTAACCAAGATACCGGTCGCTCGAACAACCTTGAATAACAATAATCACCAACAACCGCTCAATACACGTATCAAGCAACAAAACACGACTAACCCAAAGGTCGAAACAACGATAATCAAACTCATAGGGGCATTCTAACGGATACATAACCAACCACGCAACTACGAAAATATCCGATCTCGAATATGTCAAAACCAACACCAAAATGAGTATTACAAACCATCAAAACACTTCCAATGATATCAATAATCTCATAGGATTCCACAATTCAAGCTTACAACCACAACAATCGGTAAATCCCCAATTAACCAAAGTCAACCCCAAGGGTTCTTGAAATAATTCCGAAAATAACCGTTAAATCCGTAGGAATATATTTATCCGAGGTAGATAATCCATATCTAACATATTCCAATGATAATCCAAACTTACACGAAGAAATCGGAAGGAAAAACCCAAAAATCCGAAATTCTAGATCCAAGAAATTAATACCTTTGATTTGATGTTTTGGAGATGATGAAGTGATGATAATCCAACTCAAAGCCTTGAAGATGATGATGGATGATAGTAGCTCGAAGAGAACTCTCCAAAATGCCCGAAATCGCCGAGGGAATGAGAAAGGATGATAAATGACGAACTCAAGTTGACTGTCCCATATATAGCCGCTACAGGTTAGCGTGCGCTAGCCCTTGAGCGTAGCGTGCGCTAACGGGAATTTTGGGTATTCCAGTACCCACTGTCCGAACACGGTAGCGCGCGCTACGTACCTTTTGTAGCATGCGCCACAACCCTACCATTAGCGTGCGCTAACGAATTATTTGATGCCCAGTACTGGAATCCAGAAACTGTCTGTCCTCTGATCTGACCTCGATAGCGTGCGCTACAACCAATATTTAGCGTGCGCTATAATATTGATTGCGTACGCTAAAAACAACACATAGCGTGCGCTATGAGTTAATCCAGTGCAGTCCAGTAGCCACTGGACTCAACCTGATCTGTCCTTAGCGCGCGCTACACCACATATTAGCGTGCGCTACTACAACCCACTAGCGCGCGCTACTTACCATTCGTAGCGTGCGCTACTTATAACTCACCTGCAGTCCAGTACCTTACGGATGCGGCCAGTAACCTTAGCGTGCGCTAAAGCTGAGTGGTAGCGTGCGCTACCTATACCCAATTAGCGTACGCTAAAAGGAGTACGTAGCGTGCGCTACTCCTCACGCACAGCTCGCAACGAAAATGACAATGATGATAAACACGGCACGAAACTCCAATCAGATTAGTGATGAATGACGATTGATACACGATACAATTACTCTGAATGATGAATACCATGACTGAATATGAGTGACAAATGATTAATAATGAGGGAAAATTACTGAGTATCAATTACTGAATGATAAATACTGAATGATAATTACTGAATTACAACCGGGTATTACATACACCCCCCCTTAAAAGAGTTTCGTCCCCGAAACTAAGGGTCAAACAACTCGGGATAACTCTCCCGCATACTATCCTCGGTTTCCCAAGTAGCCTCTTCGACTCCGTGTCTAGACCACTGAATCTTAACCAAAGGAATCGTCTTATTCCTCAACAGTTTGATTTGCCGCTCTAAAACTCGCACAGGACACTCCTCATATGAATGATCATCGGCGATCTCGATTTAGTCGAACTGAAGTATGTGACTCGGGTCGGCAACATACTTCCGCAACTGAGAGACATGAAACACATTATGAATTCGGCTCAACGCCGGAGGTAAAGCCAATCGATCAGCTAACTCGCCCACTCGATCCAAAATCTCAAACGGTCCAATGAATCTCGGACTCAACTTACTCCTCTTCCCAAAACGGAAGATACCACGACTCGGGGATACCTTGACCAACACATGGTCAGCAGCATCGAACTTTAATGGTCGACACGCTATACGCATATGATTTCGCCGACTGAATGATCAACAAACGACTCCTGATCAAAGTTACCTTCTCACGGGCGGCTATAAGCATATCGGGCTCGGTGCCGATTGATTCTGATAAGTCATCCCAACATAACGGAGATCGACAACGACGACCATACAAGGCCTCGTAAGGTGCCATCTTGATCGAAGCATGCCAACTATTATTATACGTGAACTCGATCAATGGTAGTTGGGCTTCCTAATCGTCCTTCCAATCGAGGACGCATGCCCTCAACATGTCCTCTAAAGTCTGAATGGTCCTCTCTGATTGTCCGTCGGACTGAGGATGAAAAGCGGTACTGAGATTAAGCTGAGTTCCCATAGCACGATGAACTGATTTCCAAAAATGAGACACAAACCGTCCGTCACGATCGGAAACGATACTTTTAGGAGTACCGTAAAGTCTCACTATCTCTTTGATGAAAAGTTGGGCAAGTCTCTCGGGACCCCACGTATCCTTGATCTCAAGGAAATGAGCTGATTTGGTTAAGCGGTCCACGATCACCCAGATCGTATTCATGCCACGACGACTCGTCGGCAAACTCGTGATGAAATCCATAGAAATGTCTTCCCACTTCCATTCGGGAATAGGAAGAGGTTTCAAAGATACCCAGTCGCTGATGTTCAATCTTAACTTGTTGACAGGTTAAGCATCTCGAAACAAATTCTGCGACTTCTCGCTTCATATTACTCCACCAGTAATTTTGTTTCAAGTCCTTGTACATCTTGCTAGACCCCGGATGAACAGAATAAGGGGTAGCATGAGCTTCTTTCAAAATCGAGTTTTTCAACTCGTCATTCGCCGGTACGCACAATCGATTCTTAAACCTCAAAAGTCCATCCTCGTGGACCACAAACCCAGGGGCTTTCCCCTGAACCACATCCTCACGGATGCGTAACAATGATGGGTCTGATCTCTGATTCTCTCGGATTGCCTCCTCGAGTGACGATGAAATCTCTAACATACAAAGCTGTCCCTGAACTCGCTGAAGCCAGACCTCGATCTCGGGTCTAAGGAATTCCTGCTGAAGCTCCTTCTGAACTGTTAAACGAGCAAGCATCTGCTCCTGAACGGACTTACGACTCAAGGCGTCGGCGACAACGTTCGCCTTGCCCGGGTGGTAAAGGATCTCAATATCGTAATCTTTGATTAATTCCAACCACCGTCTCTGTCGCATATTTAACTCCTTTTGAGTAAATATATACTTTAAACTCTTATGATCGGTGAATATTTGACAGGTAACGCCATAAAGGTAATGACGCCAAATCTTCAAAGCGAACACCACGGCTGCTAGCTCCAGGTCGTGGGTCGAATAATTAACCTCGTAAGGTCTCAATTGCCGTGAAGCATAGGCAATAACCTTCCCATTCTGCATGAGCACACATCCGAGACCCTGTCCGGACGCATCACTATAAACCACAAATCCTTCCGTCCCCTGCGGCAAGGAAAGTACAGGTGCTGACATTAACCGGCTCTTGAGTTCCTCAAAACTCTGTTGACACGCGTCGGACCACGTGTATTTCTTATCCTTCCGTAACAAGTTAGTCAAGGGTTGAGCGATTTTAGAAAATCCTTCCACAAATCGCCGATAATAACCCGCTAATCCGAGGAAACTTCGGATTTCCTTAACATTCTTAGGAGGTAGCCAATCTCGAATAGCCTCCGTCTTCTGAGGATCGACACGAACTCCGTCTGATGAAATTACGTGTCCGAGAAACGTCACTTCGGACATCCAGAACTCACATTTGGAAAACTTCCCATAAAGTTGTTCTCATCTCAACACGTCGAGCACTTGATGAAGGTGAGACTCGTGTTCCTCTCGGTCACGAGAATAAATCAAAATGTCATCAATGAAGACAACAACAAACTGATCCAAAAAGTCGATGAAAACCCGATTCATTAACTCCATGAATACCGAGGTGCATTAGTCAATCCGAACGGCATAACCACAAACTCATAATGACCATAGCGTGTTCGAAATGCCGTCCTCGCGATGTCCGACTCTCGAATCCGCAACTGATGATATCCAGATCTTAAGTCGATCTTGGAAAATACTGAATCTCCCTGAAGTTAATCTAAAAGATCATCGATATGGGGTAAGGGATACTTATTCTTGATTGTCACCCTGTTCAACTCCCGATAATCAATACATAAGCGAAATGAACCATCCTTCTTCTTGACAAACAACACTGGTGCTCCCCACGGGGACGCACTCGGTCGGATATAACCTTTCTCGAACAACTCCTCAAGTTGGTTCTTTAATTCCTGCATTTCGGTCGGGGCCATCTGGTACGGTGCCTTCGATATCGGGGACGTACCAGGCTCCAGCTCGATCGTGAATTCCACATCCCTCTGTGGAGGCAAACCAGGTAACTCGTCTGGAAAAACATCGGCATATTCCCTAACCACCGGAATATCCATCAACATTACTGATGACTTCTCGGTTTTGGCCATATAGCACCAATAACCGACACATCCCTGATTGAGTAACCTTACTGCTTTCATCAAATTAATAACCTTACCAGAATAGCCGGGATTACCTCCCTGAAATACACATTCAACCCCACCGTCTGAAATGATAGTGATCATACGCTTACGGACACTAATGATGGCATCATGACGATCCATCCAATCAATACCCAAGATAACGTCGTCCCTCGGCAAATCTACCACGATTAGGTCCGCTGGCCATACACGACCATGAAACTGAATCGGACAATTCTGAATCTCATGATTACCGATAATTCGTCTACCATCAGGTAGACCAATGACATAAGGCTCACAACTAGTAGCACTACCCAAACGTAGTCTACTCAAACATGACTCGGAAATGAATGAATGCGATGCACCAGTATCAAAAAGGGTACACACAGGTTGAGATAGAATATCGAGTGTACCTGAGATCATTCGGGCCTCCGGATCATCGGTCTTCTTCATCTCATAAATCCGGGGCTTGCTAGTCCGACCGCCGGACGCTCCGTCGATGGCTAAAAGCTCCACCTTTAGTCGCTCCTGTCGTTTTAAGCAGCTGATTGAAGTGGCTTTGATTACGCACGGTGATCGCTTAGGGGCCTGAGATGGCGTCTGAGTAGGTTTGGAGTCCCTACGGCAAAAACGGGCCTTATGCCCAGCAATCCCACAATTATGACACGTGATAGTCTGTCTCGGACACTTGATACTGAGGTGACCAAGTTCCCCACAGTTATAACAGGTGATGGCCGAACTCGCCGCTCGAGACTGTGATTCTGCGGGCTTAGACGACACAGGAGGTCGCTCAGAAAAAGCAGAGCCCGCACGGGGTTTCTTGAAGGTTGTCTGACCGCCTTCAGACTGATTACGGTTCTTCGATTTCTTGCTAGCAGACGAAGGTTGCTGCTTAGCAATTTCCTTAGCAGTAAGCTCATAAGTGAGAGCTTTCTCGATGAACTCGGCCAACGTGGTGCAATTATGATTAAGCAACTGAAGTCTCATACGGGGTTTCAGCCTCTTGCTGAAATACTTGATTTTATCTGCCTCGGAATGAATGATAGATGAGGCGAAAGGAAGGAGTTCCTGAAATTTCTCGGCAATGGCGAGAACATCCTCGTCTGCTGAGGGGTCGGGAGTGAGTAATTCCGACAATTTAGCTTCCCTGAGTGGGGATGGATAATACCTCTCCATCATGAGAGTTTTGAACTGATCCCAAGTACAAGATCCTTCGGTGGGCTTCAACGACAACCACCAAGAATGTGCGCTCTTACCCAGGTAGTAAGCCGCAACAGAAACTTTGTGTCCTTCGGGACACTCTACCATAGCAAACAACTTCTCGAAATGCTCGAGCCAATGAATGATATCTGCCGGCTCAGACGAGCCCTCGAAAGTAGGTGGCCTCTGGCGAGAAATGTCGCCGATGATATTACTCACATTCCTCTCTTGCCTCTGAGGTGGCGGCGGAGGAGCCTGTTGATTTTAATTGACGGAGTTATGCATCGTCTCCATCAACTGAGCCATCTGGGTCATTTGGGCCATCATGCCCTGCATAAAAGCGAGTGAGTCAACCCGGACACCCCCCGACTGAGCCGTATCCCGGGTACGACTCCCCGATAGTGAATGATCGCGTCCAGGAGAGTGAGTGGCAGCATCAGTGCTCGATGAATTAGCATTATTCCTCGCGTTTGCACGTGTATTCACACGAGCTCTAGGGATTCGGCCCGCTCCACGGCCTCGTCCTCCACGTCCTCTTCTTGCCCTCTCCATACTGAAGTAGGAAAGTCACATGATGATTATATTTCCCGCATGAATATCACGTTATGATTATGACATGAGATGATGAGAATGAGCATACGCGCTCTAACACAGTGATTACATGAATGATTAACTGAGGTGACATGATTATCTTGAACAAGTTAACATGATTAATGATTTGATCTTCCTGATCAACAACCGAGTAATGAAATGAATTGAGTGATTAATGGTCAACCTGACCGTCTTGGTCAAAATGACAATGATGATTGAGGATTGTTAACTGATGAATTATGAATGAATGATAAATGCCAGAAATTACCATGGCATTAGAAATCTTACAGTTCTTGGTCTGATTGGCTCGGCATTTGCACAGGTCACACGTGACGCGAAAGTCCAATGATACTAGTCCGATGACGATGATTTCAAACGAGACATGACTTGGAGGGTAGTATTCAAAACCACGCTCTGATACCAACTCTGTAACACCCCAAACTAGGCGGATATTACAGTGCCGTGAATCCCCGACTGGGACCCACCAGGCAAATGAAAATGATGAATTAAATAATATAATTGTAGTACCGAACCATATTATATTACCAATTACTCCGATGAGGAGTTTAAGTACATTACACCAGGACAAAACAGAATACTAGTATATCTTATATGGAGATAAAATACACCACCCTGAACAAAATAAACATCTCAAACGGAATTTGCAGCGGAAAAATACAAATGACGGAATAACTGAAATGACTGAAAATGACTGAACAAACGGAATGATTGGGGCCCCCTACTAGTATCACTGGGACTCCTCGCCGTCAACATGCTCTTCCCGTGCCTTTGCCTTGCCGTGACCTGAAAACAAAATCCCCCAACGGGGTCAGTTAAACAGAACAACAATCCTCAAGGGTTGAAAATACACAATCATGATTAAACTGAAGTTATGAAATATCCTTAATTATGAATTACGCTGAAGAGGAGTATCATAGTACGCCCGTAATGCCCTGTGCAAGTGTACAAGACGAATGACCGGACACACCCGTCCTTGTACCTAATTAGTCTCACGGAGTTAAGCTTTCTGGTGTGCGGTCGATGTATCGGTGAACCCGATACATGACCATCGTGTGCCCGACTAAAAATTCCACACCGCGGCCACACCCGCATGATATGAACCCAGAAGGTCACATGAACGAGAATGACCACCATGAACATCAATGAATAATAATTCGACAAGGTCAAGATGACTCACCGAGATGAAAATAATAGTGAAGTGATTGATAATCCAATGAAATGATTTGGAACCGTCGTTCCTCGTGAATGAAGTGATTATTCGACAATTACAAGTCTCAATATGATTAATACCATGATGAATGAATTATGATTATGAGTAATCAACAACAAAAAGGAATGAGTACCCTTTTAACCGAGTAAGAATTAACTTACACAACAACGATGAAGAATGTCCGTCCACGAACTGTAATACCCGGTTGTAATTCATTCATTTTCATTCAGTAATTATCAGTCTGTAATTGTCACTCAGTAATTCTCACTCATTAATAATCACTCATCATTCATGAATCACTCAATTGCGTTCAATGTTGGCATGTTGTAATCGTATATCAGTTACCGATCGTCATTTTATCTCCGTTTTTAGATCGAGACGGGAGTATTATCATTTTCATTGTGATTGATAGCCTTGTACTGAGAGTATCATCTTTGGCTCGTGTTAGACTTGTTCATTTTCACATTCGTATGTTATGTCGGATCATTCATC
Organism: Orobanche coerulescens; assembly: GCA_033398695.1. Lineage (NCBI taxonomy): Eukaryota > Viridiplantae > Streptophyta > Magnoliopsida > Lamiales > Orobanchaceae > Orobanche > Orobanche coerulescens. The sequence goes on from CM065809.1 coordinate 171,143,889, forward strand.
AGTCGTATCGTGGAATCGGAATTATCGGATTGATTCACCTTGGCCAGCATCGAGTTACGGCCGTAAGGTTCTGGGATACGGCCGTAAGTCAGCGGGTACGGCCGTAAGGCTGGCGATTCTACGGCCGTAAGTGGTCGGCCAGTGCCGGGCATTTTGGCGAAGGTGAGTTACGGCCGTAAGGAAGGTGAGATACGGCCGTAAGTGGCGTTCGTAAATTTCGGGTGTTGCCGATCAAGGGTGACTTACGGCCGTAAGGGTTGCGGCATACGGCCGTAAGTCGAGGCAGTGCGGCCGTAAGGCTTGTCCGGATACGGCCGTCTGTGCAGGAAGGATGTCCGGCCATTTTGACGAAGGCGGAGTTACGCCGTAAGGTTGGCGGATACGGCCGTATCATCGAGTTCTGGCCGTAAGGTGTGCTGGCCGTAAAGTGTCGGCGGGTGTTTTTGGCGAAGGCGAGTTACGCCGTAACTAAGGAACGATTCTGGCCGTAAGTCATCGGCGAGCTTTCGACGAAGCCGGAGTTCTGGCCGTCTGAGTTTGCCTCAAAGTGTTCGATTCAAGGCCCCACTGAACTTGGTTTAATCGGATCTTAGTCTTGAGTTCGTTATATTCGTGTTTACTTCGTGATGGAGCGGATTGTTGGCAATTGTATTGTATTAAGGTTGTTCGAGCGATCGGTATCTTGGTTAGGGCGTTGTTCGTGGGACGGACATTCTTCATCGGTATTGAGTAAGTTAATTCTTACTCGGTTAAAAGGATACTCATTCCTTTTGTTGTTGATTACTCATAATCACAACTCATTCATCATTGTATTAATCATATTAAAACTTGTTATTGTCAATTAATCACTTGATCATAAGGAGCAGCGGTTCCAATCTTTTCGTTGAGCTATCATTCATTTCATTATTACTCTCATCTCGGTGAGTCATTCTTGACTTTGTCGATTATTACTTATTCATTGATATTCATTACGGTCATTCTCGTTCATATGACCTTAGGTTCATATTGCGTGGCGGGTGTGGTGTGTGGAATTTTTAGTCGGGCACACGATGGTCATGTATTGGGTTCACCGATACATTGGGTATGCACACAGTAACGCTTACCTCAGTGAGACTAATTAGGTACAAGGACGGATGTGTCGGACATTCGTCTTGTACACTTGCACGAGAACATTACGGGCGTACTATGGTACTCCTCTTGGCGTAATTCATAATTAAGAATATTTCATAACTTGATTAATTCATGATTGTGTGACTTCAACTCTTGAGGATTGTTGTTACGTATGGCGACCCGTTGGGGATTTTGTTTTAGTCACGGCAAGGCAAAGGCACGGGAAGAGCATGTTGGCGGCGAGTCCCAGATGATACTAGTAGGGGCCCCGATCATTCCGTTTGTTCGATCATTTTGATCATTTGATTATTTCGTCATTCGTATTTTCATTGCAAATTCCGTTTGTAATGTTTATTTATTCGGGGTGGTGTATTTTATCTTCATATAAAATACACTAGTATTCTTATTGTCTGGTGTGTTGTACTTAAACTCCTCATCGGAGTGTTTGGTAATATAATGTGGTTCGGTACTACAATTATATTATTTAATTCACCATTTTCATTTGCACAGTGGGTCCCAGTCGGGGATTCACGGCACCGTAATATCCGCCTAGTTTGGGGTGTTACAGAGTTGGTATCGGAGCGTGGTTTTGAATACTACCCTCCAAGTCATGTCTCATTTGAAATCGTCGTCATTGGACTAGTATCATTGGACTTTCGCGTCACGTGTGACCTGTGCAAATGCCGAGCCAATCAGACCAAGAACAGTAAGATAACTAAAGAAAGGGTATAATTTATGGCATTAATCATTCATTCATAATTCATCGATTAACAATCCTCAATCATCATTGTCATTTGGCCGGGACGGTCGAGTTAACTCATTAATCGGTCAATTCATTTCATTGTTCGATTGTTGATCGGGAAGATCGAATCATTAATCTTGTTAACTCATTCAAGATAATCATTTCAAGAACTTCATCGAGATAATCATGTCACGTCAATTGATCATTCATGTAATCATTGTATTTGAGCGCGTATGCTCATTTTCATCATTTCATAATATAATCATAATGTGATACTCATGCGAGATATATAATCATCATGTGACTTTCCTACTTGATATGGAAAGAGGCGCGAGAGGACGAGGAGGACGAGGCCGTGGAGCGAGCCGAATCCGAGAACTCGTGCGAACACACGTGCAAATGCCAGAATAATGCTAACTCATTGAGCGGTGTGGCCGCCACTCATTCACTGGACGCGATCATTCCCTATCGGGAGTCGTACCGGACACGGCTCGATCGGAGGGTGTCCGGTTGATCCACTCGCATTTATGCGGGGCATGATGGCCCAAATGACTCGAGATGGCTCGGTTGATGGAGACGATGCATAACTCCGTCAATCGGGAATCGGCGAGCTCCTCCGCCGCCACCTCGGAGGCAAGAGAGGAATGTGAGTAACATCATCGGCGATATCTCTCGCGAAGGCCACCTACTTTTGAGGGCTCGTGCAGCCGCAGATATCATTCATTGGCTCGAGCATTTCGAGAAGCCGTTTGCTATGGTAGAGTGTCCCGAGGGACACAAGGTTTCGATTGCGGCTTACTATCTCGGTAGAGCGCTCATTCATGGTGGTTATCGTTGAAGCCCACAGACGGATCATGTACTTGGGATCGATTCAAGACTCTCATGATGGAGAGGTATTATCCGGCCCCACTCGGAGAGGCCAAGTCGCCGGAATTGCTCACCCCGACCCTCGGCGGATGAGGATGTTCTCGCCATTGCAGAAATTTGGGAACTTCTTCCGTTCGCCTCATCTATCATTCACTCGAAGCGGACAAGATCAAGTATTTCAAAGAAGAGGCTAAAACCCCGTATGAGACTTGATTACTTAATCATAATTGCACCACGTTGGCGAGTTCATTGAGAAAGCTCTCACCTACGAGCTTCTTGCTAAAGAAATTGCTAAGCGGCAACCTTCGTACGCTAGCAAGAAGTCCGAGAATCGTAATCGGTCGGCGGAGTCGTGCCACTTTCAAGAAACCCGTGCGGGCTCCGCTTTTACGAGCGACCTCTGTGTCGTCTAGACCCGCGGAATCTCGGTCTCGAGCGGCGGTTTGGCCATCACTGTTATAATCTGCGGGAACTTGGTCACCTCGGTACCAAGTGTCCGGCGTACTATCACATGTCATAATTGTGGAATTCTTTGGGCATAAGGCCCGTTTTTGCCGTAGGGACTCCAAACCTACTCGGACGTCATCCCGGGCCCCTAAGCGATCGGCTTGTAATCGGGCCACTCAATCGGTTTCGTTTAAAAGCAGCGGGAGCGACTAAAGGTGGAGCTTTTAGCCATCGAGACGGAGCGTCGGTCTGGGACTAGCAAGCCCGGATTTATGAGATGAAGAAGACCGATGATCCAGAGGCCCAAATGATCTCGTGTACACTCGATATTCTATCTCAACTTTGTGTGTACTCTTTTAAATCTTGGTGCATCGCATTCATTCATTTCCGAGTCATGTTTGAGTAGACTACGTGCAGGTAGTGCTACTAGTTGTGAGCCTTATGTCATTGGCCTACGATGGTAGACGAATTATCGTGTCGTGAGATTCGTAATTGTCCGATTGATTTCATGGTCGTGTATGGCGAGACCTAATCGTGGTAGATTTCTTGGGGACGACGTCATCTTGGGTATTGATTGGATGGATCGTCATGATGCCATCATTAGTGTCCGTAGCGTATGGTCACTATCATTTTGACGATGGGGTTGAATGTGTGTTTCGGGAGGTAATCCTGGTACATTACGTAAGGTCATTAATTTGATGAAAGCGGTAAGGTTACTCAATCGGGGATGTGTCGGTTATTGGTGCTATATGGCCAAAAGCAGAAGTCATCGATAATGTTAACGGATATTCGGTGGTGAGGGAATATGCGATGTTTTCCGCACGAGTTACGGTTTGCCTCCACAGAGGGATGTGGAATTCACGATTGAGTTGGAGCACAGTCGTCCCGATATCGAAGACGCCGTCTGGATGGCCCCGACCGAAATGCGGGAATTAAAGAACCAACTTGAAGAGTTGTTCGAGAAGGGTTATATTCGACCGAGCGCCCCCGTGGGGAGCACCGGTGTTATTTGTCAAGAAGAAGGATGGTTCATTCCGCTTATGTATTGATTATCGGAGTTGAACAGGTGACGATCAAGAATAAGTACCCCTTACCCCGTATTGATGATCTTTTAGATCAACTTCGTGGAGCTTCGATTTTCCAAGATCGACTTAAGGTCCGGATATCATCGATTGCGGATTCGAGAGTCGGACATCGCGAGGACGGCGTTTCGAACACGCTATGGCCATTATGAGTTTGTGGTTATGCCGTTCGGATTGACTAATGCACTGCGGTGTTCATGGAGTTAATGAATCGGGTTTTCATCGACTTTTTGGATCGGTTTGTTGTTGTCTTCATCGATGACATTTTGATTTATTCTCGTGACCGGAGGAACACGAGTTTCACCTTCATCAAGTACTCGACGTGTTGAGACGCGAACAACTTTATGGGAAGTTCTCCAAATGTGAGTTACGGATGTCCAGTGACTTTTCTCGGACATGTAATCTCATCGACGGAGTTCGTGTCGACCCTCGGAAGACGGAGGCTATTCGAGATTGGTTACCTCCGAAGAATGTTAAGGAAATCCGGAGTTTCCTCGGACTAGCGGGTTATTATCGGCGATTTGTGGAAGGATTTTCCAAAATTGCTCAACCATTGACGAACCTTTGCGAAAGGATAAGAAATACACGTGGTCCGACGCGTGTCGATGAGTTTTGAGGAACTCAAGAGCCGGTTAATGTCGGCACTGTACTTTCCTTGCCGCAGGGACGGAGGGATTTGTGATTTATAGTGATGCGTCGGACAGGGTCTCGGATGTGTGCTCATGCGAGCGGGAAAGTTATTGCCTATGCTTCACGGCAATTGAGGCCTTACGAGGTTAATTATCCGACCCACGACCTGGAGCTAGCAGCCGTGGTGTTCGCTTTGAAGATCCGCGTCATTACCTTTATGGCGTCACCGTCGGATATTCACCGATCATAAGAGCTTAAAGTATATATTTACTCGAAGGAGTTAAATATGCGTCGAGGCGGTGGTTGGAATTAATCAAGGACTATGATATTGAGATCCTCTACCACCCGGGCAAGGCGAACGTTGTCGCCGACGCCTTGAGTCGCAAGTCCGTTCGGGAGCGGATGCTTGCTCGTCTAAGATTCGAAGGAACTTCGAGGAATTCCTTAGACCCGAGATCGAGTCAGCCGGCGAGTTCGGGGACGACTTTGTATGTTAGAGATTTCATCGTCACTCGAGGAGGTAATCGGAGAGAACCCGGAGTTCGAGACCCTTCATTGTTGCGCATCCGTGAGGATGTGGCTCGAGAAAGCCACTGGATTTGTGGTCCACGAGGATGGACTTTTGAGGTTTAAGAATCGGTTGTGTGTACTGGCGAATGACGAGTTGAAAAACTCGATTTTGAAGGAAGCTCATGCTACCCCTTATTACGTGCATCAGGGTCTAGCAAGATGTACAAGGACTTGAAACAAAATTACGGTGGAGTAATATGAAGCAAGAAGTCGCGAGAATTTGTTTGAGATGCTTAACACATCAACAAGTTAAGATTGAACATCGGACCGTGGGTATCTTTGAAACCTCTTCCTATTCCCGAATGGAAGTGGGAAGACATTTCTATGGATTTCATCACGAGTTTGCCGGCAGTCGTCATTGGCATGAATATGATCTGGGTGATCGTGGACCGCTTAACCAAATCGGCTCATTTCCTTGAGATCAAGGAAGCGTGGGGTCTGAGAAGGCGCTCGATTGTTCATCAAAGAGATAGTCGACTTCATGGTACTCCTAAGAGTATCGTTTCGATCGTGACGGACGATTTGTGTCTCATTTTTGGAAATCAGTTCATCGTGCTATGGGAACTCGGCTCAATCTCAAGACCGCTTTTCATCCTCGGTCAGACGGACAATCGGAGAGGACTATTCGGACATTAGAGGACATGTTGAGGGCATGCGTCCTCGATTGGAAGGACGATTGGGAAGCCCAACTACCATTGATCGAGTTCACGTATAATAATAGCTGGCATGCTTCCATTAAGATGGCACCTTACGAGGCCTTGTACGGTCGTGGTTGTCGGTCTCCTTTGTGTTGGGATGACTTGTCAGAATCAATCGGCACCGAGCCCGATATGCTTATAGCCGCCCGAGAGAAGGTAGCTTTAATCGAGTCGTATGTTGATGACTCGAGTCGGCAAATCTATGCAGATAATCGTCGTCGACCACTAGAGTTCGAGACAGGCGACCACGTTTTGGTCAAGGTATCCCCGAGTCGAGGTATTTTCCGTTTTGGGAAGAGGGGAAAGTTGAGTCCGAGATTCATTGGACCGTTTGAGATTTTGGATCGAGTGGGCGAGTTAGCTTATCGATTGGCTTTACCTCCGGCGTTGAGCCGAATTCATAATGTATTTCATGTCTCTCGATTGCGGAAGTATGTTGCCGACCCGAGTCACATACTCCGGTTCGACGAAATCGAGATCGCCGACGATCATTCATATGAGGAACGTCTATTCGAGTTTTAGAGCGGCGAATCAAACAGTTGAGGAATAAGACGATTCCTTTGGTTAAAATTCGGTGTTCTAGACACGGAGTCGAAGAGGCCACTTGGGAAACCGAAGAGAGTATGCGGGAGAGTCATCCCGAGTTGTTTGACCCTTAGTTTCGGGGACGAAACTATTTTAAGGGGGGGAGTATGTAATACCCGGTTGTAATTCATTCATTTTCATTCAGTAATTATCGATCTGTAATTGTCACTCATTAATTCTCACTCATTAATAATCACTCATCATTCATGAATCACTCAATTGCGTTCAATGTTGGCATGTTGTAATCGTATATCGATTCCGATCGTCATTTTATCTCCGTTTTTAGATCGAGACGGAGTATTATCATTTTCATTGTGATTGATAGCCTTGTCTTGAGAGTATCATATTTGGCTAGAGTTAGACTTGTTCATTTTCACATTCGTATGTTATGTCGGATCATTCATCACCGTATCGTGGAATCGGAATTATCGGATTGATTCACCTTGGCGGCCATCGAGTTACGGCCGTAAGGTTACGGGATACGGCCGTAAGTCGGTAGTGCGGCCGTAAAAGGTGGCGATTCTGGCCGTAAGTGGTCGGCCAGTGCCGGGCATTTTGGCGAAGGTGAGTTACGGCCGTAAGGGAAAGGTGAGATACGGCCGTAAGTGGCGTTCGTAAATTTCGGGTGTTGCCGATCAAGGGTGACTTACGGCCGTAAGGGTTGCGGCATACGGCCATAAGTCGAGGCGAGTGCGCCGTAAGGCTTGTCCGGATACGGCCGTCTGTGCAGAAGGATGTCCGGCCATTTTTGACGAAGGCGGGTTACGCCCGTAAGGTTGGCCGGATACGGCCGTATCATCCGAGTTACGGCCGTAAGGTGTGCGGTACGGCCGTAAGGCTGTCGGCGGGTGTTTTTGACGAAGGCGAGTTACGCCCGTAACTAAGGAACGGTTACGGCCGTAAGTCTGTCGGCAGGCTTTCGGACGAAGCCGAGTTACGGCCGTACGAGTTGGCCTCAAAGTGTTCGATACAATGCCCCAATGAACTTGGTTTAATCGTATCGACGTCTTGAGTTCGTTATATTCGTGTTTAATTCGTTATTGATCGGATTGTTGGCAATTGTATTGTATTAAGGTTGTTCGAGCGATCGGTATCTTGGTTAGGACGTTGTTCGTGGACGGACATTCTTCATCGGTATTGAGTAAGTTAATTCTTACTCGGTTAAAAGGATACTCATTCCTTTTGTTGTTGATTACTCATAATCACAACTCATTCATCATTGTATTAATCATATTAAAACTTGTTATTGTCAATTAATCACTTCAGTCATAAGGAACGACGGTTCCAATCTTTTCGTTGAGCTATCATTCATTTCATTATTACTCTCATCTCGGTGAGTCATTCTTGACTTTGTCAGATTATTACTTATTCATTGATATTCATTACGGTCATTCTCGTTCATATGACCTTCTGGGTTCATATTGCGTGGCCGGGTGTGGCTGTGTGGAATTTTTAGTCGGGCACACGATGGTCATGTATTGGGTTCAAATACATTGGGTACCTGCACACGGTAACGCTTACCTCGTGAGACTAATTAGGTACAAGGACGGATGTGTCCGGACATTCGTCTTGTACACTTGCACGAGAACATTACGGGCGTACTATGGTACTCCTCTTCGCCGTAATTCATAATTAAGAATATTTCATAACTTGATTAATTCATGATTGTGTGACTTCAACTCTTGAGGATTGTTACGTATGGCCCGGCCCGTTGGGGATTTTGTTTTAGTCACGGCAAGGCAAAGGCACGGGAAGAGCATGTTGGCGGCGAGTCGATGATACTAGTAGGGGCCCCGGTCATTCCGTTTGTTCGATCATTTTGGTCATTTGATTATTTCTCATTCGTATTTTCCGCCGCAAATTCCGTTTGTAATGTTTATTTATTCGAGTGGTGTATTTTATCTTCATATAAAATACACTAGTATTATTATTGTCTGGTGTGTTGTACTTAAACTCCTCATCGGAGTGTTTGGTAATATAATGTGGTTCGGTACTACAATTATATTATTTAATTCACCATTTTCATTTGCCTGGTGGGTCCCAGTCGGGGATTCACGGCACTGTAATATCCGCCTAGTTTGGGGTGTTACACGAACAACGTCCTAACCAAGATACCGGTCGCTCGAACAACCTTGAATAACAATAATCACCAACAACCGCTCAATACACGTATCAAGCAACAAAACACGACTAACCCAAAGGTCGAAACAACGATAATCAAACTCATAGGGGCATTCTAACGGATAAATAACCAACCACACAACTACGAAAATATCCGATCTCGAATATGTCGAAACCAACACCAAAATGAGTATTACAAACCATCAAAACACTTCCAATGATATCAATAATCTCATAGGATTCCACAATTCAAGCTTACAACCACAACAATCGGAAAATCCCCAATTAACCAAAGTCAACCCCAAGGGTTCTTGAAATAATTCCGAAAATAACCGTTAAATCCGTAGGAATATATTTATCCGAGGTAGATAATCCATATCTAACATATTCCAATGATAATCCAAACTTACACGAAGAAATCGGAAGGAAAAACCCAAAAATCCGAAATTCTAGATCCAAGAAATTAATACCTTTGATTTGATGTTTTGGAGATGATGAAGTGATGATAATCCAACTCAAAGCCTTGAAGATGATGATGGATGATAGTAGCTCGAAGAGAACTCTCCAAAATGCCCGAAATCGCCCGAAAACGCCGAGGGAATGAGAAAGGATGATAAATGACGAACTCAAGTTGACTGTCCCATATATAGCCGCTACAGGTTAGCGTGCGCTAGCCCTTGAGCGTAGCGTGCGCTAACGGGAATTTTGGGTATTCCAGTACCCACTGTCCGAACACGGTAGCGCGCGCTACGTACCTTTTGTAGCGTGCGCTACAACCCTACCATTAGCGTGCGTTAAAACCCATTGTTAGCGTGCGCTAACGAATTATTTGATGCCCAGTACTGGAATCCAGAAACTGTCTGTCCTCTGATCTGACCTCGATAGCGTGCGCTACAACCAATATTTAGCGTGCGCTATAATATCGATTGCGTACGCTAAAAACAACACATAGCGTGCGCTATGAGTTAATCCAGTGCAGTCCAGTAGCCACTGGACTCAACCTGATCTGTCCTTAGCGCGCGCTACACCACATATTAGCGTGCGCTACTACAACCCACTAGCGCGCGCTACTTACCATTCGTAGCGTGCGCTACTTATAACTCACCTGCGATCGGTACCTTACGGGTGCGGCCAGTAACCTTAGCGTGCACTAAAGCTGAGTGGTAGCGTGCGCTACCTATACCCAATTAGCGTACGCTAAAAGGAGTACGTAGCGTGCGCTACTCCTCACGCACAGCTCGCAACGAAAATGACAATGATGATAAACACGGCACGAAACTCCAATCAGATTAGTGATGAATGACGATTGATACACGATACAATTACTCTGAATGATGAATACCATGATTGAATATGAGTGACAAATGATTAATAATGAGTGAACATTACTGAGTATCAATTACTGAATGATAAATACTGAATGATAATTACTGAATTACAACCGGGTATTACAATTAATCTGTCAAGAGTTACGGCCGTAACTTGCAGATGTTATGTAATACCCGAGATTTCTGATATGTATTTGGAACTTGTGATATTGTAATTGTTGCACTTTAATCTGAGTATTATTCTCCGTATCTCATAGTCCGGTGTTGTTGAGCGTATGATTTCATGAATGTGATTTAAGATTGTGATTCTGCACATGTAGCGCACGCTATCGTCTATGTGTAGCGTACGCTAACATGGATCCATAGCGCATGCTACAAAGGAACATTAGCGCACGCTATACGTGGTCAATATGATTGAGACGTGTGGTAGGTGAGATCAGGCCGGGGATCTTGGTCGGATTGTGTCGGGATGAACCTGGACGGCTTTCGGGAAAAGCCAAGTCAACGCCTTAGCGCACGCTACGAGTATGGACTAGCGCACGCTAAGTGCTGAGTACGGTGAAGATAGTAAGCCGTTAGCGCACGCTAAGAGTATGGACTAACGCGCGCTAATAACCATTTCCTATATATAGGACAGCATCCTTTTCGTATTTTTAGTCCTTTCTCTTCCCACATCCGAATCCTTATACTTAGAGTATTACTCTCTACATCCTAAACACTTCATATCAGAATCCTAGCTCGTGTTGAAGATTGTAGATCATAGAGGATTGGTGTTTAAGCCTTCGACGTTGGATTGCTTCGATTTCCTACTTGTTCTTCACTACCTTGAGGTAGGTGATTCTTCACCAATATTAGTAGTGTTCTAAGGGACGTTTGATCATGTTTTGCTAGTCAGTTATTTCGTTTATTATCGAACATCACGTGTTAGAAGGACACTTTTGACATTTCGGCACTTATTCATCGTATGAACCTTTGAACCTTTTTAGTATATGGACTCCTAAGCATTTTCAAACCGATTTGTGATCAGTATATGGAGATTTTCAAGTTCTTATGCGTTTATATAAAGGGATCATATGTTTTGGGGCATATAACGGATTGAACTCAGGTTATCCCTTGAAGATCTAAGATGAATTATGGTGTTGAGAGGATTTTACGTATCTTTGTATCTCATAGTCATTTAGTACGTATAGAACTTTCACAAACCTTATTAGCATGATATGCTCGGGGATGACTTGTATTATCACCATAGAATTCATGAGTTCATCACCATTAGATCCAGTTTTCTACCAAGGTAATGTCGCCATGCGGTTAGCGCACGCTAACATACGTAAGTTAACGTGCGCTATCGGGATAAGTTAACGCACGCTTCGTTTGGGCGTAACGTGCGTTATGATACGGCCAGTCGATCGGTGATCGAAGAAGCTGTCAGTCCGTGGCTAGCGTACGCTAGGCTTAGACGATAGCGTACGCTAACAGGCAGGCTTAGCGCATGTTACGTAGAGTACGTAGCGTACGCTAAGTGGTTCAGGCAGATTGTATATTTTGAGCTTTTGGCCGTAGACCGAATTGCTAGGCAATCGTTCGACTTGAGATGATTTGTATATAATTTCTTTTGTTAAGGTTCGAGCTTGCTACGTTGATCGAAGGAGGCGGCCTTCGAGTGTGTTGAGATTATTGAAGTGTTTCGTTCTTGCCATCTTCGAGGCAAGTATCGTAATATGTTAATATTGGTATTTTGAGCATGCGTATGATTATTCATGTTGTTGAACATGAGATTTATTTCGTTGATTTGTCATGATATTCGTTATATAGTGTTTGTATGTTCATGTTGATGGACATGGCGATTTGGCATATATGTATGCATGAGTTATGTTTGTGTTTGTTGTGCGATCTATGCTGAGGGTGCTGGATCGGATGTCCACCTCGTGTTGGTCCGACGGGATCATCTTGGGATCTAGGCTGAGGGCGCTGGATCATTGGACGGGTTATTTCCACCTCGTGTTGGTCCGACGGGATCATCTTGGGATCTATGCTGAGGGCGCTGGATCATTGGAATACCCTTGCTATGTTAATGGAATCTTTTGGATTCGCATTGTCGGATTCCAGTAGCGGAAGTCCGTGTGGTGTATCTTGTTATGTATTGTTGATGCATATTTGATTCGTTTAAATGATACTTGTACTAGCATCGTTTTGCTAACCCCTTCGGGGGTGGACATTTGTTTTGATGTTCAGGTAGCCGAGGAGCAGGGGAAAGCGACCCGCGATGCAGACGTGGCGAAGGGTTCGATGATGTTTGTTGTTGTTGGTGATTTGTATTCTTGGTTTGATTTCAGTACTCGAGTACGCGTGTCTTATTAATATCATTTCGATATGGTTGTATTAATTACTCGTTGAATCAGTTGAATGGTTTTGTAAACTTGAATTTCCGTAGTATTGATGTCTTATATTTACATTTCTTTTAAATTAGCCTTGTAAATCCTTACTTAAAGGGTTTACGGCGCTGTAATTATTCCGAATATCTCGGGGTGTTACAGAATATGGTATCAGAGCTAAGATTCATAGATATCTTGGCAGTCGGGTTTTAGTTGGGTCTGTTTATGTTATTTGATTTACGGGTCGTTCGTAACATCACTGTTCAGCCGAAGTCGTCATGTGGACCGTGGTTGTAAGTCTCCTAATCTCTTATACTACCGTTTTACTTAATTACTGTTTTGTGAATATTGACGGGCTTTATTTCGTAAACTTTGTCCTGGATATTGAGGAATTGTGTTTACAGTATGTTGAGAGGAGGACGTGGACGCGGATGCGGTCGTGGACGCGGACGGGGTAATATGAGACAGGAGGACTCCGCAACTACCCCAGAATTATCGGCTAGTAGGACCGATTCCCATTCTGGAGGGCAGCAGGGATCGGCGAATGACGACGCAAATCCTAACATGCCGGGAGTGCTTCAAGAGGTGGTGACTCAAATAAACCAGTTCGCTCAGGTATTTGACCGCATGCAGACGGCGATGGGACAGCAGCACCACGAGGATAACCGGGGAGACAGATGGCTTGCTGAGGTGGTCAAATTGCACCCGCCAAAATTTGACGGATCTGCTGAGGCACTTACTTGGGATCACTGGCTTAAGGAGTTAGAGAAGATATTCGCGGGTCTTAACTGTCCCAAGGACCGGAAGGTTCCCATTGCCCAAGATTTTCGATTGGGAGGCCTTTGATTGGTGGGAAGCTATTCGGCGAGAATCATAATGCGGATTGGACGAAATTCAAACTAATGATGGAAGCACGATTGTCCTCGTCCGATTAGAGAGGCAAAGATCCGAGAGTTTTTCTCACCACGAGTTCGGAAGCATCCGTGATGGATGTAATCAAAACTTTTAATCATCGGTGACTTGTGTGCGACACTTGGTCGAGCGAAGGCGTAAAAGATTTTTCATTTCGATATGCGGATGAAGCGGAGATTCAAAGCAGACATGTCGGATTCGAGTGTACTACGTTGCGGCAGTATCAAGACAAAGCGGTCTACGACATGAAAGAGGCGCGGTGGAGAAATCGGTGGAGGCGAAGAAGCGAGAAGATGACCGTGACTTCTCGGAAAACAAGAGTGGTGGGCCCCGCAGGGCCGGTCTTCCTTTTATTCGGATAGAAACCTCCACATCCTTCTAGAGGTGGAAAGAAGTTAGGACAACATCGTGATTTCGGACGCATCAAAGAAATGCTACAATTGTGGTCGGCGAGGCATATTCGGCGTGATTGCCCCGCATCTTACGTGACTTGTTACGATTGTGGACAAGAAGGGCACCGTGCGGCCTTCGTGGAGCCGCTATTAGATCTTTTGGTACTGCACTCCAGCGCCCGATTCGAAGGAGACAAGTGTGAACCGAGACGCAGAGTGGATTTCAGCGTTGGGAAGAGAGAGACATCCGATCTTTGGGTCCGTTCCTCGCGCTGTCGAGATGAGGAAATCGCGATCGTAACACTGTTGTTGCATCAGGTACGATTCAGATCCTTTTGTAACCAGTTAGTGTTTTATTCGATTCCGGAGCTACACATTCTTTCGTATCATTGAACTGTGTAAATCGTTTAAAAATCTCGTGCTTATTTGATTGTGAACCATATGTTGTGGGTTTGCCGAGTGGAGAGAGAATTGTGGGAACCCTAGAGGCTAGAAATTTTCCAGTGTCTATAGGAGGGAGAGATTGGCCATCGAATCTTATTGTAGTTGACATCTACGGTGACGACTTAATTCTCGGAGACGATTGGCTCAACCGTTATGGAGCTATTCTGAATTACCGAAAGAGAATCATTTCTATCATGGCTGATGACGGATCTGAACACTTATTTAGAGGGTGGAGACTGGGAAGCTCGGGGAAATTGATCAAAGCAATGAAAGCCGTGAAATTACTGAAGCAGGGATGTCATGGACTTTGGTGCTATGCCATGAGGAAAGAGGAAGGAGTAGAGCTCTCGTCTATTTCAGTTGTGAATGAGTTCTCAGATGTATTTCCTGACGAACTACCGGGGTTACCTCCGCATAGAGAAGTGGAATTCACTATCGAATTAGAGCCTGGAGCAGCTCCTATTTCCAGGGCACCATACCGCATGGCGCCAACCGAGATGTATGAACTCAAGAAGCAACTGGAGAAATTGTTACAGAAGGGTTATATTCAACCTAGCGTTTCTCCTTGGGGAGCGCCCGTTCTCTTTGTCCGGAAGAAAGACGGATCCCTCCGACTGTGTATTGATTATAGGGAGCTCAACAAGATGACGATAAGAATAAGTATCCTATACCTCGGATCGAAGACTTGTTTGATCAACTGCAAGGGGAAAGGGTATTCTCGAAGATTGACTTGCGATCAGGATACCATCAGTTGAGAATTAAGGAATCGGATATACCAAATCGCTGAGATCCGATGCAGGCATTATAAATTTGTAGTGATGCCATTTGGGCTTACCAATGCTCCTGCGGTATTCATGCAATTGATGAATCGGGTATTTTTGGAATACTTGGATAAATTTGTGGTCGTCTTCATTGACGACATCTTGATATATTCGAAGGACGCATAGGAGCATGCCGAACATTTGCATGTGGTTTTGAGCACCTTGAGGAAGGAACAGCTGTATGTAAAGCTTTCAAAATGCGAGTTCTGGCTTAAGGAAGTAACCTTCCTTGGGCATGTGATATCAGCAAACGGAGTTCAGGTGGACCCGAAGAAAGTCGAAGCAATCTTGGAATGGGAAGCTCCTAAAAACGTGAAAGAAGTCCGAAGCTTCTTAGGACTTGCTGGATATTATCGCCGTTTTGTAGAGGGATTTTCCAAAATTGCTCGTCCACTCACTCAACTGTTACAGAAAACTCGAAAGTTCACATGGGATGAGAAATGCCAAGCTGGTTTTGATGAACTTAAGAAGAGACTGACGATAGCACCTATATTAGCATTGCCAGATGGAACTGATGGATTCATGGTTTACAGCGACGCTTCAAATCAGGGTCTGGGATGTGTGTTGATGCAAAAGGATAAGGTAATTGCCTATGCTTCTCGGCAGTTGAAACTGTACGAAGTAAATTACCCGACTCATGATCTGGAGTTAGCAGCTGTGGTCTTTGCCCTGAAAATTTGGCGACATTATTTATACGGTACTCATTGTCAGATCTTTACCGATCATAAGAGCCTCAAGTACATTTTCAGTCAGAAAGAATTAAACATGAGGCAGAGAAGGTGGCTGGAATTGATCAAGGATTACGACTTGGAGATTCTCTATCATCCGGGGAAAGCAAACGTAGTAGCCGATGCTTTGAGCCGTAAACCTGTTTCCCTTCGAGTGTTGGAAGCACTTACGTCCCAAACCAGCATTCAACGGGAACTGATCCGCGAAGGGATTGAAGTATGGGCCCCAGGAATCCAAGGGCAACTATACGTGATGGAACTGACTTCATCACTAGTCGAGGAGATCAAATCTAAACAGTTGAACGATTCTCTGATCCTTCGGTTATGTGACGAAGTAAAGAAAGGAAAATCCCCAGGATTCGTGATACAAGATGATGGAGTTCTGAGATTTCAGAGTCGACTTTGCATTCCCGATAATGATGAATTGAGACGGACTATTCTGAAGGAAGCTCACAACGCGCCCTATTCTATCCACCCGGCCAGCAGTAAAATGTATAAGGATTTAAAACAAAATTTCTGGTGGGGGAATATGAAGAAGGACGTAGCAGAGTACGTTTTGAAGTGTTTGACTTGTCAGCAGGTTAAGATTGAACATCAGCGACCTGCCGGAATGTTAAAGCCGCTTCCGATCCCTGAGTGGAAGTGGGAGGATATCTCGATGGATTTCATCACCAGTATGCCAAGGACTAGAACGGGAATGAACATGATTTGGGTTATAGTTGATCGACTAACCAAGTCGGCTCATTTCCAAGGAATCAAAGATACATGGGGACCCGATAGATTGGCGCGAGTATTTATTGCGGAGATAGTCAGATTGCATGGGACGCCGAAGACCATTATTTCGGATCGAGATGGTCACTTCGTGTCACATTTCTGGAAGGCAGTTCACAAGGCATTGGGGACTGAGCTCAACTTTAGCACTGCTTATCATCCCCAAACGGACGGTCAGTCCGAAAGGACTATACAAACGGTAGAAGACATGCTTAGAGCTTGTGCCTTAGATTGGTCGACTGATTGGGAAGTTCATTTACCGTTGATTGAATTCACTTACAATAATAGTTGGCATGCTTCTATTAAGATGGCACCATTTGAAGCTTTGTACGGGAGAAGATGCCGATCACCCCTGTGTTGGGATGATTCTTCGGATTTGATCGGGACGAGCAATTGATAATTCGGACTCAAGAGAAGATAGCTTTGATTCGAGAAAGACTGCTGTTGCCAGTCGGCGAAGTCTTATGCAGACGTACGTCGTCGCCCTCTAGAGTTAGACGCTGGGGACCATGTACTATTGAAGGTGTCTCCTACACGAGGGATTTTCCGTTTTGGGAGGAGAGGCAAGCTTAGTCCGAGATATATCGGACCATTCGAGATCCTCGAGAGAGTTGGAGATTTAGCATACAGGTTGGCCTTACCGCCATCGCTGAGTCAAGTTCACAATGTGTTTCACGTATCCCAATTGCGGAAGTATGTACCGGACCCCAGTCACGTCATTGATTTTGACGAGATCGAGATAGCTAATGACGGCACCTTCGAGGAGAGACCAATCAAGATACTTGAGAGTCGGATCAAACAGTTGAGGAATAAACCAATACACTTGGTTAAAGTACAATGGTCACGACACGGAGTCGAAGAGGCCACTTGGGAAACGGAGGACAGTATGAAGGCTAGACATCCAGAGTTGTTTTCATCTTAAGTTTCGGGACGAAACTTCTTTTTAGGGAGGAAGGATGTAATACCCGAGATTTCTGATATGTATTTGGAACTTGTGATATTGTAATTGTTGCACTTTAATCTGAGTATTATTCTCCGTATCTCATAGTCCGGTGTTGTTGAGCGTATGATTTCATGAATGTGATTTAAGATTGTGATTCTGCGCATGTAGCGCACGCTATCGTCTATGTGTAGCGTACGCTAACATGGATCCATAGCGCACGCTACAAAGTAACATTAGTGCACGCTATACGTGGTCAATATGATTGAGATGTGTGGTAGGTGAGATCAGGCCGGGGATCTTGGTCGGATTGTGTCGGGATGAACCTGGATGGCTTTCGGGAAAAGCCAAGTCAACGCCTTAGCGCACGCTACGAGTATGGACTAGCGCACGCTAAGTGCTGAGTCTGATGAAGAACAGATGGCCGTTAGCGCACGCTAAGAGTATGGACTAGCGCGCGCTAATAACCATTTCCTATATATAGGACAGCATCCTTTTCATATTTTCAGTTCTTTCTCTTCCCACATCCGAATCCTTATACTTAGAGTATTACTCTCTACATCCTAAACACTTCATATCAGAATCCTAGCTCGTGTTGAAGATTGTAGATCATAGAGGATTGGTGTTCAAGCCTTCGACGTTGGATTGCTTCGATTTCCTCCTTGTTCTTCACTACCTTGAGGTAGGTGATTCTTTACCAATATTAGTAGTGTTCTAAGGGACGTTTGATCATGTTTTGCTAGTCAGTTATTTCGTTTATTATCGAACATCACGTGTTAGAAGGACACTTTTGATATTTCGGCACTTATTCATCGTATGAACCTTTGAACCTTTTTAGTATATGGACTCCTAAGCATTTTCAAACCGATTTATGATCAGTATATGGATATTTTCAAGTTCTTATGCGTTTATATAAATGGATCATACGTTTTGGGGCATATAACGGATCAGGATATCCTTGAAGATCTAAGATGAATTATGGTGTTCAGAGGATTGTACGTATCTTTGTATCTCATATTCATTTAGTATGTATAGAACTTTCACAAACCTTATTAACATGATATGCTCGGGGATGACTTGTATTATCACCATAGAATTCATGAGTTCATCACCATTAGATCCAGTTTTCTACCAGTAGTAATCTGCCATGCACGGTTAGCGCACGCTAACATACGTAAGTTAACATGCGCTATCGGGGATAAGTTAACGCACACTACGTTTGGAACGTAACGTACGTTATGATACCAGCTGAGTCAGTCGGCTGATCAGAGAGAACTGTCAGTCCGTGGCTAGTGTACGCTAGGCTTAGACGATAGCGTACGCTAACAGGCAGGCTTAGCGCACGTTACGTAGAGTACGTAGCGTACGCTAAGTGGTTCAGACAGATTGTATATTTTGAGCTTTTGGCCGTAGACCGAATTGCTAGGCAATCGTTCGACTTGAGATGATTTGTATATCATTTCTTTTGTTAAGGTTCGAGCTTGCTACGTTGATCGAAGGAGGCGGCCTTCGAGTGTGTTGAGATTATTGAAGTGTTGCGTTCTTGCCATCTTCGAGGCAAGTATCGTAATATGTTAATATTGGTATTTTGAGCATGCGTATGATTATTCATGTTGTTGAACATGAGATTTATTTCGTTGATTTGTCATGATATTCGTTATATAGTGTTTGTATGTTAATGTTGATGGACATGGCGATTTGGCATATATGTATGCATGAGTTATGTTTGTGTTTGTTGTGCGATCTATGCTGAGGGCGCTGGATCGGATGTCCACCTCGTGTTGGTCCGACGGGATCATCTTGGGATCTAGGCTGAGGGCGCTGGATCATTGTACGGGTTATTTCCACCTCGTGTTGGTCCGACGGGATCATCTTGGGATCTATGCTGAGGGCGCTGGATCATTGGAATACCCTTGCTATGTTAATGGAATCTTTTGGATTCGCATTGTCGGATTCCGGTAGCGGAAGTCCGTGTGGTGTATCTTGTTATGTATTGTTGATGCATATTTGATTCGTTTAAATGATACTTGTACTAGCATCGTTTTGCTAACCCCTTCGAGTGGACATTTGTTTTGATGTTCGGGTAGCCGAGGAGCGGGGAAAGCGACCCGCGATGCAAGCGTGGCACGAAGGGGTTCGATGATGTTTGTTGTTGTTGGTGATTTGTATTCTTGGTTTGATTTCGCACTCGTACGCGTGTCTTATTAATATCATTTCGATATGGTTGTATTAATTACTCGTTGAACCAGTTGAATGGTTTTGTAAACTTGAATTTCCGCAGTATTGATGTCTTATATTTACATTTCTTTTAAATTAGCCTTGTAAATCCTTACTTAAAGGGTTTACGGCGCTGTAATTATTCCGAATATCTCGGGGTGTTACATGTTACGGCCGTAACATTGAGGTCATACGGCCGTAACTTTCATATGTTACGGCCGTAACAGTGCTTCGGCTTTTTGTGCACTGGTTGCTTTTTGAGTTACGTTTTCAGCCCAAAATTTCATAGACTTTGCGTTTTTGCCCCAAATCTTCTTTGGATGATAACTTTTGATATATAACTCTGATTTTGAATCTGGAAAGACTGTCGAACTCGTCTCGGAAAGCCCTACAACATGAATACATAAAAACTCAATAAAGAGAATATTTTATAAACATGTTATTTCGTCAGTAATTCAATCCGATTAAGACTAGATTTATATCATCATCCGATAAAAATAAAATTATTAAAAACTAATTAATTAAAAGCAAAAAACGAGTAGACTAGCTCAATTATGGGTGAAATTTATCGATACAAACCATGGATAAGTGTATAAAACTGACACTTATCAGATGTCCACATCGTTGGTTCTACCTTCTTGACCACCGAAACCCCACCACCATCGCTATAACTGCCGTCGGCCACTGAAATATCCAAATATGAACACAAAACCAAAACTCGAGTTTGTAACTTACTTATAAGCTCGAAACACATTCTACAGGAGACCCGAGATTCCAGCGATAGAGGTTTGTTAGTGGTAGTTTGGCGACAAGGGTGTGGTTACGTGGTGGCTTTGGCCGGTGTTAGGTTGTTGGTGGATGATGGTTTAATGAGAGAAATAAAAGGGTCGTATATATTTTGTAATGAGAAACAAAAGTGTGTTTTTGGGTGGGGGATACAACTTACAAGTAGTTAATTTTGATAGATAAAATAAAATTAAAGAAAATAATATAAAAGGACAAAAATACCCTCTTATTTAACAGTCAAACTAACAGAGTTAGGAAATTTTGATCAAATTCCAAACGGATGTTTCACTTTTTGGGGCAATTCTATTTCCGCCGCCGACATACCAAACTTGAAATCTCAAACAATTTTCTTATAAACAATTAAACAAATAAAACGTTTCTATTCAAAACAGCCTACAGATACCTACAAACCATGAGATATCCAAAACATTATAAAATCAAATTGTCAATTCCCACAAAATCTTTAAAAAATAAAGAAGGGTTTTCAATATTGATGAGTATCAAAGGAATTGAGCTAAGGGTATCCACATCGTTGGTTCTACCTTCTCGACCACTGAAACCCCACCACCATTGCCATAACCGTCGTCGGCCACTAAAATATACAGATCTGAACACAAAACCAAAACCCGAGTTTGTAACTTACTTATAAGCTCAAAACACATTCTATAGGAGACCCGAGATTCCAGCGATGGAGGTTTGTTAGTGGTGGTTTGGCGACAAGGGTGTGGTTACGTGGTGGTTTTGGCCAGTGTTAGGTTGTTGGTGGATGATGGTTTAGTGAGAGAAATGAAAGGGTCGTATATATTTTGTGATGAGAAAAAAAAATGTGTTTTTGGGTGGAGGATACAACTTACAAGTAGTTAATTTTGATAGATAAAATAAAATTAAAGAAAATAATATGAAAGAACAAAAATACCCTCTTATTTAACAGTCAAACTAACGGAGTTAGGAAATTTGGATCAAATTCCAAACGGATGTTTCACTTTTTGGGGCAATTCTATATATACTCAACTTAAACATAATAATTTCATATTTCCTTAACAAATTCTTTAATGGCATTGTACTTATGTACTAAAAATTTGTGTTTTGGAGAAATATGGTAATTTGATTTTCAAATTGGGTAAATATGGAATTATACTTTCACTTTTGAACCAAACCTAAAACGCATGTTTATTGTTTAACTCTTTCAACTTCTTCTTTGAGGTATTTGTACTCCCTTATAATATATATATATATATATATATATAAATTGAGTTCCATGTATTAATGTGAGCATTTATATCATAAGCTAGAGTCATTCATATCAATTGAAATATTGCTAATCTCTTAAAGCTAAAGAGCTTTTACAAACCACAATTAAAAAAAAGTACAAGAATAAAAAACGTATGCATAGCTGTTCATTGCCATAAGTTAAATTAATTCAACCAACTAAAACATGTCAAAGTCTCATTATTAAATTTTAAGAATTTGTATAGTCATACCAAATAAAGCATGTTTATTGTTTAACTCTTTCAACTTCTTCTTTGAGGTATTTATACTCCCTTGTAAACAAACCAAAAAGTCACACAACTCACCCACAAAACAGGTCACACCCACCACCTCCAGTAAAGCAGATTCTTCTACCGACACAACCACCGGAACCGCTGCCAACATCAACTGCTTCCGCCGCCGACACCACCGAATATTAATTCAATAGGTGGTGTTTCGAGCTTGAGTGGTTTCGTTGTTGTTTTAGTGGTTCCGCCGCTGACATACCAAACTTGAAATCTCAAACAATTTTCTTATAAATAATTAAACAACTAAAACATTTCCATTTAAAATAGCCTACAAATACCTACAAATCATGAGATATCCAAAATATTATAAGTCAAATTGTCAATTCCCACAAAATCTTTAAAAAATAAAGATGGGTTAACAATATTGATGAGTATCAAAGGAATTGAGCTAAGGGTGTCCACATCGTTGGTTCTACCTTCTCGACCACCGAAACCCCACCACCATCGGCCACTGAAATATCCATATCTGAACACAAAATCAAAACCCGAGTTTGTAACTTACTTATAAGCCCGAAACACATTCTACAGGAGACCCGAGATTCCAGCGATGGAGGTTTGTTGGTGGTGGTTTGGCGACAAGGGTGTGGTTACATGGTGGTTTTGGCCGGTGTTAGGTTGTTGGTGGATGATGGTTTAGTGAGAGAAATGAAAGGGTCGTATATATTTTGTGATGAGAAAAAAAGTGTGTTTTTGGGTGGAGGATACAACTTACAAGTAGTTAATTTTGATAGATAAAATAAAATTAAAGAAAATAATATGAAAGAACAAAAATACCCTCTTATTTAACAGTCAAACTAACGGAGTTAAGAAATTTGGATCAAATCCCCAACGGATGTTTCAGTTTTTGGGGCAATTCTATATATACTCAACTTAAACACAATAATTTCATATTTTATTAACAAATTCTTTAATGGCATTGTACTTATTCACTAAAAATTTGTGTTTTGGGGAAATATGGTAATTTGATTTTCAAATTGGGTAAATATGGAATTATACTTTCACTTTTGGACCAAACCTAAAAAGCATGTTTATTGTTTAACTCTTTCAACTTCTTCTTTAATAAAAAGCATGTTTATTGTTAAACAAACCAAAAAGTAACACTACACAACTCACCCATAAAATAGGTCACACCCACCAGCTTCAGTAAAGCAGATTCTTCTGCCACCACAACCACCGGAACCGCTGCCAACATCAACTGCTTCCGCCAACACCACCGAAAATTAATTCAATAGGTGGTGTTTCGAGCTTGGGTGGTTTCGTTGTTGTTTTAGTGGTTCCGCCGCCGACATACCAAACTTGAAATCTCAAATAATTTTCTTATAAATAATTAAACAACTAAAACGTTTCTATTCAAAATAGCCTACAAATACCTACAAACCATGAGATATCCAAAACATTATAAAATCAAATTGCTAATTCCCGCCAAATCTTTAAAAAATAAAGATGGTTTTCAATATTGATGAGTATCAAAGGAATTGAGCTAAGGGTGTCCACATCGTTGGTTTTACCTTCTCGACCATCGAAACCCCACCACCATCGGCCACTGAAATATCCAGATCTGAACACAAAATCAAAATCCGAGTTTGTAACTTACTTATAAGCCCGAAACACATTCTACAGGAGACCCGAGATTCCAGCGATGGAGGTTTGTTGGTGGTGGTTTGGCGACAAGTGTGTGGTTACGTGGTGGTTTTGGCCGGTTTTAGGTTGTTGGTGGATGATGGTTTAGTGAGAGAAATGAAAGGGTCGTATATATTTTGTGATGAGAAAAAAAAGTATATTTTTGGGTGGAGGATACAACTTACAAGTAGTTAATTTTGATAGATAAAATAAAATTAACGAAAATAATATGAAAGGACAAAAATACCCTCTTATTTAACAGTCAAACTAACGGGGTTAGAAAATTTGGATCAAATCCCAAACGGATGTTTCACTTTTTGGGACAATTCTATATATACTCAACTTAAACATAATAATTTCATATTTCCTTAACAAATTCTTTAATGGCATTGTATTTATGCACTAAAAATTTGTGTTTGGGAAATATGGTATTTTGATTTTCAAATTGGATAAATATGGAATTATCCTTTCACTTTTGGACCAAACCTAAAACTTTTTCAAAATTTGGACTGAAAATGAAATACCCCGCAAACCACAAGGACTAAAAATGCACATGTAATTTTTTTATGGTGTTTTATAAAAACGCAGCCTGACCATATTTGATATTAAATATGTTATATAAAAATACGGTGTTTTAACTTAGAATAATTTCACTCGAAAAACAAAAACTGTGAATGTTCGGGCCTTGAAATAATATGTAATATAAATATGATATTCGATATTATCGAAAATAAAGTACCCGTGCTTTTAGGGTGAATAAAGCCGGTGCATTGTACGGGCCATGATGTCTCGTTGCTTGAATATTTTATATTAATTGGAGTTCAAATTCTACGGATTATATTTTTTTGATTATTTAATTAATTGTGGCATGTGTCTCGTATATCCTATGTTAGTATAAAAGGGTGATTTTAAAGCCAAACACCGCATTAACGTGAACACTTCAGAGTGAAACTCAAACCTAGTCTTATTCGATTGATGGCAAAAGATAACCCAGTTTCCCACTAAGGCATCATTATCAAGATCCTGGGGGTCGATCGATCCTCACAGAATTAGCACCAAGGGGTAACAGTGAGAGTTGAAGAATGAGGAGATTCGATAGTTACTGCGTCTTGTTGTTGCTGACATGTATCAAATTTTTGTTTCTGCTCACCAACGGTGCGTGCTTTTTTCCTGTTCTTTCGGCAAATTTAATTTGAATAGAAAAGGATAGAGCATCAAGAACTGTAGGGTTACTGATTTAGATGATCACACTGATGAAAATCTTCAAGGATGATAGTTCAAAGAATTTTAAAATAGGAACGCACTGCTACATGTTAAATTCCAATCAATGTGCATTACAGTTCCATATGAATACAGGTTTTAATTTTTTCTATTGATTTTCCGTAAATGGAGTGGCTGTACATATCGTAATCTACTTATTGCATTGGCATTTTTTTTTTTTTTTCTTGTCATCTAGAAACAGCTTAGTTATACTGCCCCGTCCGAAAATTATTGGCGTTTTTGGAAAATTTCATATAGATTCAGGAATCTTAAAGAATGACTATCTTTCCTCATTTGTGTTTGATTATTTCCACGAGAACAACTAAAGTACTTATTGTGCAATTTGGTAAGAAATTGAGCTTCATTATATCTAAATATCATAAAATGAAAATAATCTTATGAGAAACTATTTGGGGCTAAGACGATGATACTTCTGGGACGGAGAGAGTAAGTTATGAGGGGACAATCTTCATGGCTTTGGGCTGGAAGCTTAAGAAATGTTGCAGTATGGTTGCGAGGGAGTTAAATAGTCTTGCACGAAGGGAGTGACATTTCTCCACTTCATCAGAGGAAGTTGAAACTCTTGAGGTTTCTTCCAATAAGCATGCAGAGATTTAAATGAAAAGGTTACTCTCCCTAGATTGTAATCAATTCTCTCTCTCTTTCTCTCTCTCTCTCTCTTCCCAGTACACCTCCCTCCCTCCCCTCTCACCCATCCCTCTCCCCCTATCTTCCCCGTCCGTTTCTGCTCTCTTTTCTTGGGAAGGAGGTAGTTATGGAAAAGGTCTGTTCTCCCTGAATAGGCACAAGGATATGGGAACAATTTTCTGTTCGAATGGAGTAAAAATAAAATGTTGAATTCTGAGTTATTCCCAGTATCAAAGCTGGCAAAAGCTCATTGTTTGGAAAAGAAATGCATTTATTAAATTAGAGCACTTGAAAAAATGCAGGTAAAACAAGTGAAGTGTGCATTTCTCCAGGTGGCCGATTCCCCCCTTTTTTGAATGAAGGGAAACCTCCCAAGAAAGCGAGTAAAGGCTCCACAGACCTGACGTTTTGCAGGATTTTTCGCAGGAAGACCTGCTGTGATGTGACTCAGACACATCCTGCTCTGTTATCCATCAGGAAGCTTGCTTCATCTGGGGAAGCAAGCCAAGAATGCTTGCATTTGTGGGAACTATTGGAATGTTCTATCTGTGATCCACGAGTGGGTGTGCAGAGAGGACCTCCCCGTATATGTGCCTCCTTCTGTGATAGAGTTTATGAAGCATGCTCGACAGCATACTTTGCAATGGACGCAAAGACTCAGGTTTTTCTTTTTCTTTTTTGTACTTCCACTTATTTACATTTTTAGGACCTGCTCATATTTTATCTGTCATAAACCCCATGTGCGCGCTCTTAGCAGTTCATTATGTTAGATGTAAATGATAGACAATAATTTATTTTCTTCATGGTATACTGGTGGATTGAAATTGGTCTCTTAAACTAGTTGTATTTTTGTTTTCATTTGTTTTCTTTTTCATGAATTACTTCATTAATTTGCAAATTTTCAGATTGGACGATCATGTTTCAGGTTTTATCGCCGTGTGGACTCGGCGACTTTGTTTGTGGCCGAGCTTCCGAATGGGTCTCTAATGGAACCGAGCTTTGTCATGCCTCAGGTTTCTCTCTCATGTCATCCGATGATTCCGAAGAATCATTGTGCTACGGTGGGAAGGGTAGTGTAGATTATACTGCAAATTTGTGGAAAACTTCACCTTCAGAGGGTTCAACTGGAAAGCAGGATGCATGGCTCCTTGAGGATTTTAGGCAATGGATTTCTGATATGCCATTCAATGAAAGAGTTTCGTGGGCTGTTGGAGGGATGGTTCTTACAGCTGGACTTCTGTTTTTAAGGTCAGACAAAAAGAATTCATGGTTTTATTTTTTTCTTTCTGTTTGGTGACTTCTGATTGTTAGGTCAGACATATATATTCACTCATTTCCTATATAGGGATTGACTATGGTGGAAACACCTTTAATGGTGAAATCTAGAAACCAATTGCATTATTAAGTAATTTCATTGCATATTTGTTATTATTTGTTGCATCAAGCTGGTCGCTAGTATATGCAACAAATAATGCAATAAAAAAAATACATAAATGCATATAATTCTACTCATCTACGGCCGTTAGATCACTAATATCAATGGCCTACAAAAGTTTCTAGATTTCATAAGGTAATTAGTTTTCATATGATCTATTTCATATATATATATATATATATATATATATATATATATAGAGAGAGAGAGAGAGAGAGAGAGAGAGAGAGAGAGAGAGAGAGAGAGATGGGCAAGCAGTTTGGAGATTGGTTGTCTAATTGCTGGTAGTCGTGCCTGCATATCTCAATACATATCCATGGTTATCTGTTAAAACTTAAATGCATATCATAGAATTATGTCTCTTTTCACTTGAAGCATATCATATTGAAAAGGGTTGGTCCTATCTTGATAAAAGGTATTAACTAGACTTTACTCTAGACCCGTGTTACCAGGTTTTTGAATCTCTCGAGTATAGGTACAAGTTACGAGTACATGGTAGGACACCTCGGTTGGTAGGAGGTTCGATGGAAGTAGGTTTAGTTGGAATGCGCGGGGATTAGCCTTCCTTTGCTCCGAAAGAGCTATCCCCGGATAGGCATGCACCGATTGGTTAAATTTTGTATCGCGGTACGCATAGTTATTAAAGGCGCGCCTCAAGCGCGCCTCAGGCGACAGGCGCGTAGAAAAAAGCCCTCATCGCCTCTCAAGACCAAAGGCGGGCGATGTGGGTGAGGCGCGTGCCTTGGTGCGCCTTTACTGCGCCTCGCGCCTCAGCGCGCCTCAGATTGTTGGATTTTCTTTGTATTTTTTGTTTTTTTAACACTTGTAAATGTTATTTTTTATTGTTTGACACTTTATTTTTGTTAAACTTTACGTTTTTTTGATAGTTATATTTTCATTTCATTATGTGTTTATGAGTATTATAATTTAATTTATTTTTTATTTTTTATTTTTTTTTGCGCCTCACATTTGTCAGGTGCGCGCCTCGCCTTGCGCCTTGCGCCTCAGGCGATAGGAGCCCTTATCGCCTTGGTGCGCCTTTTGCCTTTAATAACTATGGCGGTACGGTTTAAAGTCATACCCGAGTGCTGTAATACTTTGTGCTTTTATTTACCTTCAGTCCCACCTTTAGTCTCATACAAATATATTTGGGCATTGAACTAAAATATAGTCCTAACCTAACATAGCAAAAAAATAAAAACAAGAATTGTTTTTTTCGCAATGATCCATAAAACAAAAAAAAATTCAAATCATTCTCATAACATGTGTTCAATTTCCAAAGAGTCCGATTCCCCAAAAAATGGTTCCGCTTTTCAAAGAGTCCAAGAGTGTGATCGTCTTTCTAAGAATACCAACAAAATAATAGTTCCTTCTTTGCCGTCGTCTTTCTCAAGAATACCAAAAAAACAAGCTATGATTATGGAACAGTCGAAGCATAACCTGTCGTACACTTGTCTTGTGACTTGGAGGCTTGCTAACATCCGAGGATGGAGACTCGGCCTCGATGATGGAGATGATGGCTCTCGGAGGTGACCTGTTTCTCAGACTCGAGTACGGGTGTCCGACACGGGTGCATATCCCGAAGTCCGACTTTTAATTTTTCAAAAATTAGAATTTAATATGGATTAAAAGGATCCAAAACTAGGATAGAATATGCGGATGTCTATACATATAAACGAATATATATATATATATATATATATATATATATATATATAGGGGCGCGTTCTATGCAGTACCAATATTAGATGCAGTACTTTACAGTACTAATTTATGCATGAGTTTTGTACTAATTATGCATGAAATATATGCATTTCGTGCATCAAAATTTCAATGCATAATATGCAATATATTTGATGCATATAATCTAATATTTTAATGCATCCCTATATAGTGGCGCGTTCTATGCAGTACCAATATTAGATGCAGTACTTTACAGTACTAATTTATGCATGAGTTTTGTACTAATTATATGCATCAAATATATTGTATATTTTAATGCATTGAAATTTTGATGCACGAAATGCATATATTTCATGCATAATTAGTACAAAACTCATGCATAAATTAGTACTGTAAAGTACTGCATCTAATATTGGTACTGCATAGAACGCGCCACTATATATATATATATATATATATATAGTAATAAAAATTTAAGATATATAAAATATTGATTTAGAAATGTGTCCCAGATCAATTATTTCTAGTCAGTTAAAAATAGGTCCATATTTAGCCTTGAATTGAAATCTTAAAGTGAAGCCCTTGACCTTAATTTTAATTTGAGACCAATATAAAGCAGGCTCAAAACTTAGGCATCAAGCCCAAATGAGTGACCAACACCATAATTCCTCTCGAAATCTGTTTTTTATATATTTTACATCCCACAGTTTGCGCACAGTAATTACTCCTTCCCATGTGCGCCACACAGTCGCTCCATCACCAACCGAAGGACCCATTGGAAAGACAGAAATGCTGATACGTCCAACACCCCCCAAAACCCTCCGGCAATTTTTTTTCTCTTCTCCCGATGCGTCCGGTTTTTGAATGGGCGGATAAGGTTCGCGCGCCCACACCAGTTCCAGGTAGGCTCTCGAACTTCATTTGGCTCAGTTTAATTAAAACAAGAGCGTCCAATTTTTTTTTTTCTTTTATATGAAATGGGATTGCCCCTTTTATGTTTTTGATTCGTGAATCTACCCCGATTAGGTTTGCTACAATCTGTTTTGCGATTGGAGGGCATGGTGAGTGGACCTGGTAACATTGTTCTAGCCCAAGTGATCGTGACATTAGAGGAAGTTATGGAAAGATGCATGCAATTCATTAGTGCACTTAGTCAAACTTCTATAAGCAAATAAAAACATAATTAAATAGTCAAATCAACTAAACAAACACAATCATGCATCAAATTCATCCATCTCGAAATCATCTCCATCCCCCTCTCCATCTCCTCCTTGAGTATTTTCCTCGGGTGGTATACCATAGTCATCTTCCACTTCCTCATCATCATCGAAATCTTCATCTTCATCTTCCCCTTCCTCATCAATAGGATATTGTTCTTGTGTGGAACTAGTGTTGCGTCGAGTATAGGTAAGAATGGAGGTGGAACCACCTCTAGCTCTCCTTGAAAGATTGCGTCCCTAAAGTGATTCGGATGCACCCGAAGCTATATCCACCGCTTCCCAAAACCTTTGCTCAATGCCGGCCCACTCATTAGTCCACTCCAAGTCCTCGAGTACAAGTGGATCAAATTCCTTTCCTAGCTCATGTCTCTTCTTGAATCTTGAATCTATCTTCCGGTTGTATTGGATATACACCAAGTCATTCAAACGTTGATGTTCCAACCTATTCCTCTTCTTTGTATGTATCTAAATTGATGAAATTTAATTAGGCCAACAGTAGTTGCAAATTGACAATAATAACTTGAAAAAGAGTAGGCACTTAGTCACTTACGAACTCAAATGTACTCCAATTGCGTTCACAACCGGAAGATGAGGCACACAAACCAACAATACGCTTCGCAAATGATTGAAGCTCATGTGCACAGCCTCCATATGCATCCCACCAATCAACTAACATAAAAACAAGAATAACACAAACTAAGCATTTTTTATTTTGCCAAGTAACTAATTACTAATATGAAATTCACAAAGTTTTGGAATGAACTTACGAGGACTTTTTATCTTTCTATGCTCAATTGCCATCTCCCTTGCAAAGCCTTCTCGACTATTTTTGTAGGCATCGGCAGAATTGCTTATGTTGTTCCTTGTATCCCTATCCTTGACCATCTTCTCAAGCACATCATTGAAGTCTTCTCTTATTCGGGAGGCATAGGCAAGATCCTTCTCAAGAAGATCAAAGTACTTCCCTGGATTAAGAAACAAAGCAACCCCGTGTAATGGTTTTCCCATTTGACTATTCCAACGATCCTCAATGATCTTCAATAGTTTATTCCGGATTGCAATTTTTCTACCTCCAAATTTCTTCTTGACTTCATCTTTTGCATAATCAATAGAAGCTGCAATCTCTGGCAAAGCAGGCCTTTCATCACCATCAGCAATGCGCAACACTTGAAGAAGTGGCAGTGTTGCATCTACACAATCATTCACACTACTCCAAAAGACTGAGTGTCACAAACTTTGCTTCCTTTTTCTGATTTTGATAACTTTGACTTGGTCCAATCCGAACCACAAAACAAGTAACACAATGGTTCTTGATTTTGTTGCAAACTATTCAATGTAAGAAAAGCAGTGGCAAACCTCGTAGCTCCGGTCCTGACTAGGTCCCTCCCATTAGTTTTCTCCCTCATAGCATCAAGAACACGCCCGTGCCTATAGATGAATGTAGTGCATCTTTTTGCCTGGTTGATTGCCTTCTTAAAGGCAGGAATTTTGCCAATGTCCTCTAACATCAAATCAACACAATGACAAGAACAAGGAGTCCAAAACAAAGTTGGCATCCTGATCTCCAAAATCTGACTAGCTAGCTTGTAATTTGCCCCATTATCAGTCACAACCTGCACAACATTTTTCTCACCAATTTCCTTTATCTTGCTTTCAAGCAAGTTGGCCAACATTTGTGCATCATGTGATTCGCTTGACGCATTGACCGAACCCAAGAAGAAAGTACCTTCAGGACTATTAGCAAGGAAGTTTATGAGACTCCTTCCTCGTCTATCCGTCCACCCATCACACATAAGAGTGCATCCATACCTCTTCCAAGCCTTTTCATGCTTCTCCTTCAATTTTTCAGTCTCCTCTTTTGCTTTTTTAAGTAATGGCACCCTCAATTCATGATATGAAGGAGGCTTTAAACCCGGTCCATATTGGCCAATGAGCTCAACCATCACCTTATAACTCCTAGAGTGTGCATCATTGAAAGGAATACCATTTTCATAGTAAAAATTTGCAATGTGCATATGTTCCTTCTCTTCCGGAGTTCTCAAGCGATTTTCCAAAGTCGTCTGACTTGCTCCCTTAGCGTGCCTCTGTTCAACAACTTGTTTCGGGCTTCTCATGTACTTCATTGAAGTAGCAGATTTAGTACTAGCTGCTGGCAGTTTGAAATTAAAAGGCTGGACAGCCTTGCCTTTTGTGCCAGCACAAGATTTTGAGCTCTGCATTGTATTAGAAGCTGCTGTGGAAGGTATCTCTTCAACATCTATCATCGCTGTTCTCTTCTTCAACCTGCACATTTTTTCTACTCCTCTTCTTCTTATTTTGCACATACTCATTTCTTTGGCAATTTCTTTGGTAGTTTTGGGACATTTAGAAATATCCGGATATCCCCCAATCAAGTGTTGTTTAAACCGATTAATTCCTCCATGATTTTGATTTCCCAAAGAATACATTTAACAACATCTTTATTGCCTTCGGGATTAGGATAATATGCATACTTCCATCCCGGATCGTTTGATCGACTAGCTTTTCTTTTAGGATCTTTAGGTAACTCTCTCCGAGAATTTTCGGTTTCAATATTTTCATTCTCCATTGCTTATTTTTCTGCACAAAAACAAGCTATAATCAGTGAATACTGAATACCGAATATGCAGCCTGCTGGGGGCCAGATGCAGTGCAGAATGCAAAAAAAAAAAAAAAATGAAAAAAAAAACTGAGCAGAATGCAAAAATTAATTTAAAAAATAAACGGAAAATTAATTTGCTGTTCAAGTGCAGAATGCTCAATGTTCAATGTGGTGCAGAAATTGCTAAGTGCAGAATGCAAAAAAAAAACTGAGCAGAATGCAAAAAAAAAAAAAAACTGAGCAGAATGCAAAAAAAACTGAGCAGAATGCAAAAATTATTTTAAAAATAAAACCGAAAATTAATTACAAAAATAAAACCGAAAATTAATTTTTAAAAATTAAACAAAAATTAATTTTAAGAAATAAAACAGAAAAAATTGAAAAATAAAAATAAAAATGTATGTAATATTATATTATACACCCAGTAAAGAAAAAGAAAGAAAAAGAGAAGAAAAGATGAGATAAAGAGTCGGAAGACAGGAGAGGGGAGAAAACTTACCGAAGGAGATGAAGCAGCCGTTGAAGTCGCCGGAGGAGATGAAGTCGCCGGAGGAGATAGTCGTGGTCTGTCGCGCCGCTGTCGGGTGAGAAGAGGAGAAAAGTCGCGCAGACGGGTAGGTTAAGTAAAAACTTTAATTTTTTTTAATTGATGAAAGGTCGCGGATTGCGGGTCGGCCCCGGGTACAACCCACGGACGACTAATACAACAGTCGGGCGTCGACTATTTCAGCCAGGTCGACTTCTCTACTATTCGGCGACTGGTCGTCGACGTGACAACCATGGCACTTACCTTTTCTATGAAGAAGAATTTTAAAATGTTCACCGCCTTAGTAGCATCCCATATTTCAATTTCTTCATTCAGATCAAAATAGACTCCGCAGTTCAGTTGTATCATAAGTTCATTTATTTTCTTTGTCTACATTAATACACTGAATGATTTTTTATTTTATTTTGGGTGTAAATAGAATAGCTCATTGTTTTCAGTTTAACTCATGTTAGCTAGTTAAATGAGTTATCGTTGATAAAGTATGTGGCTTACTGTACCATGCAGTAAACGAAAAACTCTCAATCAACGTCAGAAGCGAGCAGCTGTCCAGCGCACTGCAAGGAAACTGGGAACAAAAACAAATTTCACATCTCCTCTTGGTCAAGGAAACAGAAAGGGGATTGGAAGATGAGTATCGTCTTATCCATAAATACTTTTCCTTGTTTGTCACAGTAAGTCATGCAACCAATTATATATAGTCCCATGTGTTCATATATTCTTTCTGTCTACTTGATGCCTGTCATTCCAAAACATCAATATTGTGAATTTGTACTATTACACATGTTTAAAATGGTGTATAAAAATGTTGCCATGAGACATTGGAACTTCTTTAATTTCTGGAATTTTAAGTTTTTTAGTCAGTTTTCAACCCACCGTAATTATTTATGCATCGAATTTGACTCACCTTGAAATCCAAGTTGAACATTGATGATTCTTGAATGTTACATTTACGATTAATATCTGTATTACTCATCCTTTTTTTTTCCCAACAGGACAAGATTTACCAACACCAATCATCAAGTCCTCTTGCCATGACTTTAGAATGCCGTCCTTCCTTTTTGCCGCAATCGTCTTTTGGAGCAGTTGTTTGGTATGCCAGGGAACTGAGCTGCACTTGCAACAAGATGTACGTCGATTTAAGTAATGTATCATTACCTTCATAAACAAGCATTCTGGAATTATGATAGTTGTACTTGTTTTTTTTGCTTTGTTTAGATCAGAGAACTTGATAGACACACCGTAATTTAAACTTTTCTTTTTGATTTATGCATTTCAAGTCTAAAAAATATGGAGTCATTTAATATCCTTTCCTGAAACTCTCCTTTCGTGGTCGAATCATTTCATCCAATACAACTTGAGTGGTGAACAAGTAGACCTAGAATAAACAACAGGATTTGAAATCAAAGGTAGTTCGGATGACAAAGTGGGTTGGCTCAGCTGGGAAGTGCGTCCACTACTTAGGATTTAAGTCCTGGGTTCGAGTCACCTGGGGCAGAAGTTGGGCTATATTTTTCTTTCTTCCTAGGTTAGATTTGATGTAATCAGCGGACAAGTAACAACTACTAACATTTAATACAATCCGCTAATAGCTAACAGCTAGCAGCCAAACGAGGCTGTAATCTAGATTAAAGTGTGTTATGGAGCAAAACCAACGATGGTCAATTAAGGGAGCAGAGTGCAATTAATTAATTATAGATTTAATAATATTGTTATTTAATTATTTATATATTATTAAGTGTCTTAGTAGGAATTTCTAGTAGCTTGCTGACCAAGTTAGGGTTATTTAATAGTTTCCTTACTTGAGGGAAAGTATATGACTTTATATATGTGGTTAGGGTTGGTACTATTATCATTGATAAATAATATTATTCGAGCTTTGGCTTGGACAAGACGTTATCTTGTCGGATCTTTCTTTTCGTGCTTTTTAGGTTTTTTATAATCTTTCTGTAAAGTCCCGTTGTAACAATTTGGCTCCGTATGTGGGAATTTGAGACGGGATGATGACGAGATCAGATTCCAAAATCGCAGAAATGGAGGTTGCAGTTAGTGTCGGGGACTGCAGGTTTATGCGAGGACATGGAGGTATTGTTTGCAGGCATCGATGCCCGTTTTGCCGAGCTGCTAGCGGCGATAGCAGTGCTGAAAACGAGCGCTGCAACAGGGGAGGCGCCGGCGGGGGGCGCTGGACAGGAGGCCATCGTTGTGACGGCGGAGCGCGGCCAGGCAGCCGCGGGTTAGGGCGCAGAGGGCAGAGCCGTGGGTCATCCGCGAGACGGAGGCGAACTAGGTCTGCAGGTGGTGAATTTACCAGTTTTTGATCGGACTGAACTGAAGGGCTGGTTTGCTAGGGCAGAACAGCAGTTCGATCTCCATGGTACCCCTGAAATCCAGTGCACTAATCTGGCAATGGTGGCCATGAAGGGAACAACACTAGGTTGGTTCCGTTGGTTTTTTCATGGCGGGATTTTTCACAAGCCATGGTGTCGGTGATCGTCGGCATAAGGGAAATCCATATGAGCGGTTGGTGGCAGTGAAGCAAACACAATCAGTCGACACTTATGTCGACGAGTTTATTTAATTATTAAATCTTGTGCTGGGACTACAACACGATCATTATTTGGGATATTTTATTAATGGCTCGAGCGAGCCAATTCGGGTCAACCTATGCGTGTGGGATCCACACGATTTAGAGTTAGCTATGCATATGGTCCGCAGTATAGAGGCAAATTTCAGTTTGATCACGGAGGGAGTTGTGTACACTGCCCCAACACAGCCTCGTGCGAATACCGAGGGTTTTCGTCCGTCTAACTAGGATATAGCAATTGATAAATTTTTTATGTGGCTCGGGGCTCGACCGCCTAACCAAGAGGTGCCTGCCGCCACCAAACCACAACCAACTCGATCAAATTTGCCCAGTAGTCGCGGGCCGATGTGGAGGATGTCGCAACAAGAATATAATGATTTATGGGCCAAGAACTTGTGTTTCCGTTGCAGGCAGCCCTATCATTCCGTACATGAATGCTCGAGCAAGCAATTGATGGTGATGCTCGCTGGGGATCACGGTGTGCCCGGGTTGGAGCTTGTGAAGGTACCTGAAAGTTTAGAGGACGAGAATTGGCAGACATTAGTGCTATGCCGAAGACAATCATGCGACGTTGCGACTTGGGTCAATGAAGAAGATTTGAATTCTCAAATTTCTAACATCCGCCTTGGGGACAAGGCAATTCTTGAGGGGGAAGTAGTTGTTATGGAGCAAAACCAACGACCTTCCATTAAGGGGGCAAAGTGCAATTAATTAATTATAGACTTAATAATATTGTTATTTAATGATTTATATATTATTAAGTCTCCTAGTAGGAATAGAATTCTAGTAGCTTGCTAGACAATTTAGGGTTATTTAATAGTTTCCTTACTTGAGGGGAAGTATATGACTATATATATGTGGTTAGGGTTACAAAATATTATCATTGGGAATCAATATTATTCGAGCTTTGGCTTGGCACAAGATGTTATCTTGTTGGATCTTGCTTTTATTTTTTCTTTAATTTTTCTGTCAAATACCGTCTAACAAAGTGTCATCCAAACATACCCTTACTCTTCTGCAAAGCTTTTAAAAAAGTTTTGGAATAGTTTATTCACCCCCTTTCTAAATTATTATTTTGAATATATAGAAAAAAAGTGACAAGAAAGTTGCTCAAAAGCTGCGAAAACTGCCATAGTGGGCTTTTCTACCCTAACCCTGAGTGTATTACATTCAGGAGTGTTAGGACCTTTGGATCACACACTGTCACATGCACACGCATGTGACGCGCATTGTGTGTGGATACAACCGTCATACATACACCCTTGAGTATAATAGGATAGCAAAGGCCCTTTGGATGACTATTTTTACCCCAAGAGGCTCCAATATTTTTCGCAGTACCAAAAAGTATGATGATAATGAAAATTAGACCCAGTGTTATAAAAAACGCTCGGCTCTTACGAGTCGATTCCCGATTCGATACGGATGGTAGCGAGTTGACTTTTACATATATTTCTGCGAGTTTTTGTTGAGGCGGTCGAATCGACTCGTTAACGAGTGGACTCGTAAGAGGCGGTCGAGTCAGTAAACTGGGTTTTACCTTTTCTTTAAACCCTAATCAGGACGAAACCCTCTATAAAGATAGAACTCCTTTTCACTCTCTCTACGCCGCTGCTGCTCTCTGTCTCAGTGGTACTGGTTGTAATTGTCGGAGTTGATGGTGGCAGATTAGGATTTGCTCCCCTCTCTTTTTCTCCCTTTCCCATTCTTATCTGGTTTCTTTTTTCTCCTGTTCTTCCGAGTTGGGGGCCGAAGATAATTTTCTGCCTTTGACTGGTTCAATTATCCCTGACTAATTTGCTAGATATAATTCCTATTAATTTAGTGTTTATTGAATTTGTTTAATATTTCTTCAAGTTAATGCCTAATTTTAATAGTTAATTTATTAATTTTTTACTCGTTTAACCAACCTATTGTATGCAATGCCCAAGTAGTACAAATAGTACAATGCACATGTTATTCTTAATTATTTTATTTAAATTTTAAACTAGCAAGACAGGTAATATTGTTAAGCATATATTGTTCTTAGTGATGTCATTTAATTTTTAAACTAGTAAGATAAATAATATTGTTATCTAATTTATATCATTTAATATTGTTTGTATTTACTATTAACTAACCTAATATTGTTATATTATGGTTAGTAATTTTTGAATGGAAATGAAGAATTTGACTATTGTTCGTATTCTCTTGTGGTGTTGGATGATGAATCATGGAATAATTTTGATGTTTTTATTCTAGTTTTTGCTGAACTTCTAGTATTATTAATTATCATTGTTAAACTTTGTGTTGGTTTATTATTTTATAGTATTTCATATTCTTCAACCGAGGCTTACGCCTCGTACGACTCTCGCCACTGGAAGAAGCTGCCTCGAGAATTTGAATGAAGAACTTGAGAATTATTATAATGATCAATTTACATAATGTTATGAGCAGGAAATAAATAAACAATTCAAGAATCAAGATAATAACACTTTCAGTAACAACAAGGACAGCATAAAAATCAACGAGGAGGCGGCTGTCTGACGTGCATGAAAATGGCCTGAATTAGGGAGCCTTGGATAATCATCAGGCAGAGGCATAACACATTCCTCACCATTAAAGGATATCTTTCTAGGAAATGCCCAGCCTTCTCGAAAAGTGAAAATCCCTGGGTCTTTATGCAGCAACATTTCTGTTTGCACATTCCCGTTCTTCCCTGATTGCAGAAGCACGTCGTTGTAGTGCTGAATACCGTAAAATATTCCAGTGTCATCTGAAAAGTTGACATTGTTATCAAGTAGAAGTTGGAAACTGAAGAAGTTGAAAGAGTGCTTGATGAATAAGTAGAGTCATGGAGAGACACAAGGGCTTATCTGCTAAGTGCGGAACGAGCATAATAATATCACAAAAAAAGAAAATAAAAACAGAATGAAAAAGAAAAGGAATCTTACTAATGTCGCCATAAACGATGATAGGCTTATAGTTGAAGCTGAAAACCTGAGCAACACTTCTGAGATTAGGGTGTAGCATCACCAAGTTCCACTCGCTGTAGTTCTTGGCAAAATTTAGATTGTTTACGGTGAATTTAACCCTCCAGTACTCCTTGTAACTCTGCTTCACGTGCCAGTGAACTTGTATCGGGCACATGTGATTAGAGCAGTGCACCAAAGGCTGTGGTGCCTCGTTATGTTGGAGCTGCGGTGCTGGGGGTAATTCTCCTGGCCTGCAGATTTGGAAAGAAGTATATGGTTTTGTTAGTCGATAGGAATGGATGGGATTTTGACAAACAGTGAGGATGACATACTTGAGACATTTAGGGCCAGGTTGCCTCTGGCAAGAACAGCTACACCGTGGGCATGGGACGATTGTCGTGCTGTAAAATGCCGACAAGGAAACACAACATGTCGGTGCAGTCGACGCTCTGAATTGGGAATATGTGCAAGTCACATTCCATGTTGCTGCAATAATTTCACACATTTATTTTCATAAAGAAAAAGTTCCATATAATAATAATTAATAATAATAAGCCAATGGGTAAGCTATCCAAAACCTTAATCTGAAGGGATTATTAAAATTACCACCTGAGGTTAAGGATATTACAACCAAAAGATAAACTAATTCTGGAAATTACAAAACCACCCTTGAGGTTTGGTTCTTTCTTACATTTCCCCCCAACCGTCACGATGGAATTTGATGAAGCCAACAACTACTTACAATTATACCCCTCAAATTTTTTAACTTTTACAAATAGCCCCAATTCTTCATTTGTCTAGTTGTAAATTTACTAAATTTGAGGGGTACGAATGTAAAACTTCTGATGAAAAGGTGAATTATTTATAAACTTTAGAAAAGTTGAGGGGTGTAGTTGTAGAAGTATTTGATGAAATTAGCAATCTCTATCAGCTCCACATCCACTAATGATATGTGCGAAATGCAAGACGGATGACTGAAGTAGTTGTTTGTAATTTTCAAAGTTAGCTGGATTTCTTTTTTTTTTTTTTCCTTTTTTTTTTGTAATTTGAAAAACCCTGAAGGGTGGTTTTTGTGTAATTATTATCGAGCCCTATAACCACAAATTCTATAATTACAAAAGCACCCCTCAGGTTTAGCTTAGTTACAAACAACTCTAATTATGTTTAAAGAAAATTACAAATGCCGCTCAAGGTGTTATGGACATCCCTCGAGCTCTCTTATGGTGTAATCAGACCGACTATTTGGAGCTTGATGAGATCAAGCTCGGCTCGAATTTTATAATATTTTTAATAAAATAATGTAAAAATGTAATTAATTTTGTTCATAATAATATTAGTTACTAGTTATGGTCAGTGTTTTAAATAGCGCTTTTTACATGTGTAGCGTTTTTGTTCCGTCATAGCGTAGCGCATAGCGTAAGCTATTAGAGCATGTAAATTATCAATTTTAAAAAATAAAAATATACTTATATTGATAAATCAACGAGATAATTAGTCATAAAACCATAAAGAAATAAAAATATACTTATACTAGTAAATTATGTGCAATTCCAAGAGAGGCGCAGCTCTTTGAGTTCAGAGACGCACCAAAAATCGCACATCTTAGTCTCAAACCTTCTACGCGTGCGCAGCCTTCTCCTAGGATTTCATTCCATATTTTTGGCATGTGGATGCTTTCATTTCTAAAACCGATCAATGTGAAAATAAACTATTTTGTTTGAGTGGAATATTAAAAGACTACTTGCTTAAAAAATTATGTTATGAGGCATTCACAGTTTTTTGCACAAATAGCGCAAGTTTTTGCCTAAATAGCGCAATAGCGTACGCTATAGCGTAAATAGCGCGCTACATGAGCAAAAAGCGCACGCTATTTGTGCAGAACGCTATTTAGGCCGCGCTACGTCGCGCTTCGGCCCCATAGCGCGCTATGACTCGCTCTAAAGAGTGAGTTTGAAAACACTGGTTATGGTACATATGTAAATATGTAAAATACAAACGGAAAATGGAAAAATATTAAGGCTTGATTCGGCTGGCTTGCCTATCTAGTTGAGTATCACTAAGTTCGGGTTCAAGCTTGAGATCTACTCGAATAGCTCGAGTGAGTTTTTTTTTTTTAATCGATCAGAGTAGATCACTAATCGGCTCAGATCACTGTATACCCGCAAGTTCTCTGTTAACAGATTAATTTTGTAAAATGAACCATTCAAAATAAACTAAAAATAAAAAACTGTATCATTATTGTCATCATAATTACCGTATGCCTGAGTCGTTCGACGTCCTTGATCCTCGTAAAACTTGGTTGGCGGGACTTGAAGAGCCTCTCCACAAGTATACCCAGGAATCCCGAGGGCAAAATTTTCCGGAATTCCAGGGTCGGAACTAGCGCCTCCAATGAGCATGTCGAAAGAAGCAGTAGATTTTTCAGGATCCTGCAGCATGGACGAAAGAACCCCACCTCTACAGCAGTTAGCCACCTGCAGGGTAATCGGTGCGCCTGGCAAAAGGTCGATTATAACCGGCTCCTTATCACAGCAATGTGGACGTGTCCCTTTGAATCTGGAACAATTTCCTTGCTCGGTCGCCTCGGCACCGAGTATCTTCCAGATCAACTCGTCGCCCGGCCATGTCCAACTTAGCTTCCATCCAGGAAGCTCCACGTGGCGGAATAGTTGGTAGTTTATGATAGTTATTTTCACCTGAGGATGGATGAGGGTGAAAAGTTTGAGACTCAAACTAAGAGTAGCAAACCACTTTTTTTTTTTTTTTTTTTTTCTTTTACGGTCGAAGAAGAAGAAGAAGAAGAATACTTACATTCTCCGTGTTATCGCCATTTGCTTTCACGACATCCCATCTGAGAGTGATGTTCCCATAAGGATCCAACGGATCATACCC
Organism: Orobanche coerulescens; assembly: GCA_033398695.1. NCBI lineage: Eukaryota > Viridiplantae > Streptophyta > Magnoliopsida > Lamiales > Orobanchaceae > Orobanche > Orobanche coerulescens. The sequence continues at coordinate 171,185,468 of CM065809.1, forward strand.
ATCTGCATTGCAACCGGAACTCATCATCAGAACTCACTCAATAATAAATTAAACACCAAATAAATTAATCCCTTTTTTTTCATTTACCACAAGAAAAACATTTAAATATTAGCATTAAATAAATAGCTCAGTTTTTTTTTTAAAAAAAATAAAAAACTAATTCAATAACTCACAGGCTGGGGGCACTAAACAGCTGCAACCGAAGAACAATATTGTAATCATCATCAAGGTTGCATCCATTCTTCAATAACTTGTTTGAATATGGCTGATTTTGATAAGCTTGAAGATTGTTCTCCTCTGTGTATAAAATCACAAACTTCATAATTGTTATATAGAGATTATTTTGTGGTTAAACACACACACACACACACACACACACACACACAATGAGACCACCAATGATTTCAGTGAATCAGTAGTACTCCTGTGTTTTTTCTTCAGATTGGATTTTTTTTTTTTAAAATTACTAATAAATTCGATAAAATTACCATTAGTGATGGTATGATATTAATTTTGGCAAAATGTAAATTGCAGGAGGCATTAATTATGTCCCCATAAATTTAGGATAGGTGCCAAGAATGTGTCTTTCCGTGGAATTTTTGTATTTGAATCACGCATTTGGTGGATATGCTGTTTTGGTAAAAAAAGAAAAAAAAAAAATAGAACAGTTTTCCATGTCTGAATACTTTCTGAGTCGCGGATACTCCGAGTAGTATTATTTTTCTCGGCCCGATCCATATCGGAACGATATATTAAGAATATGAAATTATCGGAACGACGTATTAGGCATGTAAACAGAAAATCAACAAATTTATTTTATATCTCTTCACTAGATTACACAAATTTCATTTTTATAAATATCGAGTTGGATCGCACCGAGTCATATAGAATTATGAATTTATTATTGGAAGATTCACTCTTTATTAATTACCCCGTTAATTTACTCTTCAATTGATTTTGATTTTTATTTATTTATATTCCTATTTCATTTAATGCTACAATCGTTTGATTTACACCAGTACACTATGATTAAGGTAAAAGTGCAAACTGTCATGCACCGTATCCAGTTGGAATTTACTAAGATTGCATGAACCGTTGTGGGCTAGTCCATTGCATAAAAAATTGTATTATTTTCGGTATTAGAAAAATAATAATTTATTCGTTTCACTTAAAAAGTCTATTCTTGAAATACACCTTTTATATAAATAGAAGAGTTTACATTCAAAATAAAATCTTATTATCTAACTCAAATTAAAAAAAAAAAATTGTTGTATAAATTCATATTAGTTATACCTTTGTTTAAATGACTAAAATTTAAAAATTGTACTATAACTAAAGTAGACTCTTCAAGTTGAACAAATGAAATAAATACTTTATAAGTTCCAAAATTATTCGAAGCTTGCACGAAATAATTTTTAATGTTGAAAAGTATTGTTGTCCGACAGTCTCATATAATCACGGTCTATTAGGAGAATATATGTCACAAGGAAAGGAATGTATCATTTTAAGGACTAAACTTGAATTTGAAATAAGACTAATGTCAATTACATGTTCAAAAAAATGTGATGCAAATTATTATTTTTTGAGTTTATTCAATTTTTCCAATTTCTTCAATTTTATTTAATTGTTTGGATTTTTATAGCTTTTTTGGTTTTAGGACTTTTTTAGGTTATTTCGAACTCTAATATGACATGTTCAAAAACTGTCGCACGACCTATAAATTTGGGCTTTTTGATTTTTTGAAAATTGAGATTCGAGCTCGGCTCGAAAAAATCTTCTTTTGAGTCGATTTCTGTTCGAGCCCTATTTTTCCCATGGTCGCACTGTCTGAATTTGATTTTGAGTTTTTGCTGTTCGAGCTCGAATTTTAGACCGAAAATCCCAGTCCTAGAAGAATATGAACAGAGGAAAGTACATGGGAGGTTTGCCAAATTAAAAAATAACTCCATTTATCTATTTAAAGTTATGAATTCACTTTAGTATTGCAAACATCCATTTGATGTGCTTATTTTTCTTTTTTCGAGAAGTATAAGCACTACTCGAAACTCGAACATATCAGAAATTACATACTTGAGAAGTAAGCATAAGGATCATACCCATCGATCTACTTTTCAGTGGCTGATTTTTTTCCTTTTTGTATGTCGGCATATTTTCTGGCGCTATGTAAATTTCATTTTTTTTAATCGCAGACGGTCGGCCGCTCATAGATTTTCGAAATCAATTTCTAGCAAGTTAATCTGATAATTTAATTATTTTGATTCAGTTATGGCAGCGCCACCGTGCCATTATAGCACAAATTATCTGTAGTCTATAATATAAAGGACAACAATATTTTTTATCGTAGTCCGCACCTGAAAAGACTAATGTACCCATTCCCTTCGCTCTGTATTGAATTTAATAATAATAATAATATCAAATATTCAATAATAATAAATTGTAAAAACAACCCTTACACCAATAAATTATATTCCCTCTAATTCTTTCCAATTGGCCTCTTTGCCATATTTGGATGACTCACTCCAATTGGCACTAGGGGCGTAAATAATGCGAATCGAGCTCGAGTATTGGTATACTCGACTCGAACTCGATAGCCATTTCTCAAGCTCGAACTCGACTCGAAAACACTCGAGTAATTAAAATTCAAGCTCGACTCGACTCGTTAGTATGTCGAGTCGAGATCGAGTTTGAGTCGAGTCTACTCGAGTCGAGTGTTGACCGAGTCGATTTTGAGTAGCTCGCGAGTTGTCTCGTCTCATTTACACCACTACATAATATCCTTGGACGAGGGCCCATAGCCGAGTATTGGGTAGCTCGACTCAACTCGTTAGTATGGCGATTCGAGCCCGAGTTCAAGTCGAGCCTACTCGAGTCGAGTGTTTACCGAGTTTTGACCGAGTCGATCTCGAATAGCTTGCGAATTGGCTCGTCTCGTTTACGCCCCTAATTGGCACATTTCCAAAAAGGCAAATAATTAATACACAACAACTGGGACTATGTTACTTTCCATTACAAACAAACACTTTCTTAATCTGTGCCAAAAGTGATGTACCAATTGGAGTGATTCGGAGGTCACCGATGGACCTCTGACCTATCATTTTTTCCACGTGGTTGCCTCCAGCAGACTTCCGACAACCAACTAGTTTTTTTCTTTCTATTTTTTTTACGCGAGGCCCGACGGTCAGTTTTTTCGGCGGGGACGTCTCTGGAGGACAACCTATTTTTTGTAATGCCAAGTCCGCCAGCCTGTACTCCAATGGGCCACAGTCGGTCGTCAGACCTCCAGCGGCCGACCAATTTTTTCTTTAACGACAGACCTGCCTACGTGCCTTTTGGCGGGGCTGCTGCCGGTAGACCTCCATCGACTGACCAATTTTCTTTCTCTTAATGGCGAGCACGCCAACCTGCTTTCTGGCGGCCGATAAATTCTCTTTTTTTTTGGCATATGATGGCATCCTTTCCGTCCCTCAATTTTTTTTCCATTTTTTTAGCGGCAGGCCCGTGGATCGCTGATAAATTTTCGGGAACAAATGCTTTTCTTAGCAAGATAATCTGGTAATTTAATTATTTTAACCCAACTATGGCACCGCCACCATGTCAATATGGCACATATTATCTCTAGTCTATAATATAAAGGATAACGATATTATTTGGTCGTCGTCGTAGTCCACACCAAAAAAAATCGTACTCCTCCCCTCCCCCTCAATGTTGAATTTAATAATACTATCTTCTTCAAATTTAAGTGGGAGTTTTTTTCTTGCGTTCCCAAAATAACTTTTCCATTTGAATATTATTCCTACCCAAATCACCCTTATTTCACATATTATTGTACCTTACAAACACCACATTACTACAACTTTTGACCTGTTTCGTCACACAATGTTACTTTCTACTCGTTTCGACTCAAAATATAATTTTAGACCCGTTTCACTTCGGGACATTATTTTAGACTGTTTTGCCCCTAAACATGTAACACCCCCAAGATATTTGGAGTATGTCACAGTGCCGTGAATCCCATCTGGAACTCACCAGGCTAAGTTTGTACGACATCCATAACAAAGAACATCAAAACCATCAATCATTTATCGGGTTAACCGATGAAATTCCAACGTTAAACCACAATAAACAACAAGTTTAACATAAATGACGGCAGAAAAACAACCCCCTATAGTGTAACACCCCCAGATCCGACCGGGAATATTACGGCGCCGTGAGCCCCGAGATGGAACCCACAAGACTGAAGGAAATTTTTGCAAACATTTACAAACGTCCAAGAGGCTAACGACGGTATTATCTATTTAAAACATTGGAAGACTTTATAAAACTCGTTTATCAAAACCATCGTAAAATCTCATTTGAAACCACAAGGCCCGAAATGCCAAAACTCAACAATTTAAAAACATACGTTAAGCTATCGCTTACACGTATCAACAGAATAGATTTAGAAAATGATTGCCAAAGTAACCTAAGTTATCAGATACCCAGAAGGCCATTTAAAAATACTCACGCAGCGGATAAAGACAAACAATTAAAATACTCTAGCAGCGGAATACAACAACTGATCAGAAGCTCAATACACAAATACATGTCCTAGCCAGTATCCTCCGGGAAGCTCATCTCTTCACGACCGCTACAAGCTTGATAATCCAAGAACTTAAAAAGAAAGGCCACGACGGGGTCAGTCATAATATCCAACAATGATAACCATCACATCACGTCAATAATTACATATCAATGGAAATACTAAGTAAGAATACGACCAATGTAATCATACAGTCGTAACTTTATGAAAATCCATGATTCGTATCCTTAACAACACATTAAGATAATACCGAAATATCTGTACGGTATCTCAACAATACCCAAGGTTCTCAAAACATTATCATAACTCGCGATACGGAAATTATACCAACTCTGGCCAATTCAATCCATCGGATAACGTCGACAATTCCAATACGATAATTGATTGTCCATCAAAGACAAGTACCAAGGAAATACGGAACATACCTCAAGATACAAAATACCATTACCATCACGACAGTCTAATCCGAGATCAGATCAACACAACATACGTACATGGTCCTAACACAAGACCTACAAATGCATACTCATATGACAACGTCAATATGATCACAACAATAACGATAATGTATACTTATGGCAAACCCATAATATACATATGCACAACAATAATACATGGCAATCCGATGATCCAGCGTTCACTGCCTAGATCCCCCGATGATCCCGTCAGACCAACCCGAGGTGGAAAACCTGTCCAATGATCCAGCGCACGCTAGCATAGATCCCCCGATGATCCCGTCGGACCAACACGAGGTGGACATATGACAACAATGTACAACTGCACAAAACAACAGTACACAATACACGACAACAATAATGCACAAATGCATGCAACAACGATACACGAATGTATCACGACATGATCGACACAAATGATAAAAATGATTAGAGTACTTGCCCCGAGTCCTTCGAGAATGATCTCAATGTCTAAACCATCACGAACCATTATCCTCAATACTCGACGTTCCAAAGTATCACGAATTGCAGATAATTCATATCTTCGTCTTTATCACAATATATCCTCGATATACAAGTGTACCATAACAAAAGTAAATCATATACATTATGATTTAGATTCCCAAAACTCGAATACGATTTATAATCCCAAATCTCCTGTGATTACGATTATAAACATTGCTATACGAATTATAAACGAATGAAACTGAAACCATTCATTAAATATTATAAACTGAGCAAGTAATAACTTGCCTCGATACCGATACAACGACGAGGAAGCTGTTACCAAATCCATTGCCGTCATCTACAAGTTCCTCGGTCCTGACCAAAACAATTCACGAACATTCTCGAACACGACCGCAACATACGGTTTTAAACACCGATCAATAATCTCAACCTATTACAATAATCGATAAACAACAAGTTCGACAACAATCAACAATCGATAAAACCATTCCACAAACCTAACGGCTTGACAATATATCGATTAAACACTAGTCGGATCAATCCTACTCAAACCAACACGAATTTATAACTACAACAAGAAAATACTGCACTTTCTGCCTTCTTAGCGCACGTTAATCACCTAACGTAGCGTGCGCTAAGTTGCTCCCGTTAGCGCGCGCTAGGCAGTAAACGTAGCGTGCGCTAATGCTGTATAGATGCATGTTTTTCAGATACCGATCAACATATGGCGATTATCAAGAACACTAAGTGATTCTAAATCATGCTCAAAACAACAAAATCCGATATCCTTTAACATATAAACAATCATCCAACTTATAATCCAAGTTCTATATCCATATATCATCTCCCTTAATATCAATACATGAAACATCACGTAACAACACTTCCTTAATCTTCCATTACAGAGAGTAATCAACGACAATAACATCAACATCCGAAACTGAGGAGAAGGATTCACCAACTTATCTCAAGAAAACGAACAACACTATTCAAACCACAAGAATCATATTAATATCCTCATATCAACAATAACATCATCATAATCCGGTAATCCATACCATAATCATGCTTATCAACTTGTTTATATGATAATCATCAACTCAAGAACATCAATAATCAATCCAAAACGAAATCCAAAGATGAAGAGTGATTACCTTTATGGATTGATTTCCAAGGTTGAATCCATTTCCAAGAATCACCAATGATTTCAAGAACAAAGCTTTAATCCATGGTTTCTATCTTAATCTTGTTAAAGATCACCACCTCACCGTGTTTGGGAACCTCAAGAACCTCCCAAAGATCTCTCTATCAACTGAAGGTGAGAGAATGGACGAAATGCTTCATAATACCCGTCTGTCCCTTATATAGACTGCATTACTAGCGTGCGCTAAACCTTATGTTTAGCATGCGCAACAGCCTTAACAGCCTTAGCGTGCGCTAACTGACCTTTGTTAGCGTGCGCTATCGCGGTCCAGAGACTAATGTCTGGCTTCGTACATGCGCTTACGTACGTAATGCCCATGCATTAGCGTACGTAACTTACACTCTCTAGCGTACGCAAGTCCTTGCGTTTAGCGTGCGCTAATATCAGTTGACTCGTTTGTCTGTATGTTTCCGAAGACTGGTCCACACGCCGAAAGTGATGACGAGGATAAGATTCCTTTTTGTCCGATATACAGTTAGCGTGCGCTAATCAACATGCATTAGCGTGCACTAACACTACATTACAACATCCGTTGACTTATCAAAATGTGCGCCGAAAGTGGTCTGGTCCACACGCAGATTCCCTCTGAGCTGTTCTTCACTAGCGTACACTAAGTTATGTCCGTAGTGTGCGCTAAACCTGTACGATAACGTGCGCTACTCGTGATTATTAGCGTGCGCTAATAATGTTACACTTAGCCACTTTCAGCTATTCTTGTCCAACGTCTCGACGTGCAAAATACGAACATAAGGCATACTGAATACATATACTCCTTCCAATAATATTCTCATATGATATACAATATCCTCAACTGCAATTGTCGACCAAGTACAGTAATTACACCAATACAGATGTCTCACTCCTTCAAATATTTTATCCACACTGTACAGATTCCACATTGTACAACATAACTCGGATAAAATAACATTAAACAATAGTAGTAGAAATTCCGGATATTACATATAGTACTAGAGTACCAACTAACAGTTTGTGACAAAAACCCAAAGTCTCAACAACCAGACTCCAAGAAAATAAATACAACAACCTCACAGTATCACGCCTGACCTTCATCCTTGTAATGCCCCGACACTCGTCCAGTAGCATTCTTCGTACATGAAATACATGAAACGTATTTCCCCCAAAATGGGGTTAGCCGTGGAATAGCTAGTACAAGCAATACAAACGAATTCTTACATCTTACAATATCAAAACACACGCACCAATAGTTTCGAAAATAATTTAGATAATGATTTCCGAAAATGCAAAATCTATAATGTACCACAAAAATACAAATCCTCCCGATTAACGGTGGACCCGTCCATGCGCGAATCCCTCCGAGGCCGCGACCCTCCCGGAGTGGTTAACCCAAAAGTTCATGGATCCAACCATGCGTGGATCCCTCCGAGGCCCCCTCGGACCTCCCGGAGTGAACATATACACTCTAACACTCAAATACATCACTTTGCATATTTAAGAGTGTAAGTTCATAAGAATTACTTGCCTTTGAGACATGACAGATTGTTTTGATACGGTAAACGACCACCGTTGAAGGAACTCGGAAACTTCGAACCTAGACGATTCGTAATACGACAATCAACAACAACACGACTGGAATTTAATATTGAAATACGCCCGAAAACCCCATCTACGATACATGTAATCCAACAATATATCCAACGAGGGTGGATCGCAATCAAACCCTCTCGATTCCCAAAAATTCCAAGAATACATCAATAATCTTGTAGGAAAATCATGTATCGGAAGTAAATAATTAATCTCAAAACAATTCCACCACAACTACAACCAAATCGGAGAAATTACGAAGAAACTCCCAAATCCCAAAAAATTTAGGGTGCTAGAAGATTACCTCGATTCAAAGATGAAGAAGCCAGATTGGTGATGTTAATCTATACCAAAACTCCAAGGAAGATGATAGCTAGATGATTGAAGGCTCAAAATCATTCCAAAATCGCCTAAGAATCGCCCCAAGTCGCGGAGGAGAGGAAGAAAGAAGAAGAATGGACGATCTCGGTCAACCCCTGGGTATTTAAACCCGTGCCTGCTAACGTACGTAATGCATGAAGCATTAACGTACGTTAGCCCCTTAACGTACGTAATACCCCATCCCTTACGTACGTAAGGGACTGACAGATCTCTCTGCCCGATTACCTGAAGGCCCTAATGTACGCTACGAAAAGGGCTAACGTACGTTAGGTATACTAAGCATTAGCGCATGTTAGCCCCTTAACGTACGTAATACCACATCCCTTACGTACGTAAGGGACTGGCAGAGCTATCTGCCCGATTACCTGAAGGCCCTCCTAATGCACGCTACGAAAAGGGCTAGCGTACGTTAGGTATACTGCATAACGTACGTTATGCACTGCAAATAACGTACGTAAGAGTTTCCCAGGTCAGAATTACATTTGTCCAGCAGTTGTGCAGAAGTTGATACGAATACCAAAACGCGACGATTAACAAAACATGCATACAACATTACAAGGAGTTTGAAGCGACGAACTTAAGCGCTAAAAGAAAATACGTAGAATTAGACATTCTCAAAATATCAAAACGATTACAAGCGAGTCGCCGAAAATAGAAAATACACCAAAATGGAAATTACTAAAAATAGTAAAGTACGAATATTACAAAACATTATTTTCGACCCGCTTTGTTTGGGACGTCATTTTCGATCGTTTCATCACGAGACGTTATTTTTGACCTGTTTCGCCTCGGGAAATCATTTTCGACCTGCTCCGTCCTCGAATAATATTTCCGACTGTTTCGCCCTGGGATATAATCTTCGACCCTTATCGGACCGTCATTTTTGACCACTCTACGAGACAACATTTTCGACTCGTTTTGTTATTAGACGTCATTTTCGTCCAGTTTTATCCCGAGATATCATTTTTCAAATATCATATTCGATCCGTTTCGCCCAAAGACGTCATTTTCGATCGTTTTCATTCTGGAATGTCATTTTCGACTCGTTTCATTTCAGGACGTCATTTTCGAACAGTTTCGCTTTGAGATGACAATTTTCAACCAATTTCGTCATGAGACGATATTTTCAACCAGTGTGTGTGATTACTGAACAATATTGTTTCTTTATTATATATAAAGTTAGAAACTTCATAATTTTTATATGGAGAATATTTTGTGGTGGAACACACACACACACAATGAGACCATCAATAATTTCAGTAGTCAGTAGTACTCTGTGTTTTTTCTCGGATTGGAATTCTTTTAAAATTACTAATAAATAGATAAAATTACTCGAGTAGTTGAAATTTACTGAACTCGACCTGAACTGAATTGAATTATGTTGAACTGACTGAACTGAAATTATTTGCATCACAAAAATAAATTTATGTGTAATATTTTAAATTTAATTCTTTTAAAATAATAATAATAATAATTATGTATAATATTTTTAAATTTAATTCATTTAAAATAATAATAATAATAAATATGTATAATATTTTTTAATTTAATTCATTTAGAAAAATTATAATAATAATTATGTATAGTATTTTTAATTTAACTTCATTTAAAAAATAATAATAATAATTATGAATAATAATTCCTAATTTAAATAACTAATAATAAAAATTATCATAAAAAATAATAAAATATTAAAAACAATTGATAAAATAATGCTAAAAAGCCCATAACCCACAATTGATAAAATAAAAGAGTAGGTTACTCTTTTCTTCCCTATCTCCCCCTTATTATAACAAGCTTGACTCACACCTTAGGGCTTCCACTCATCGCGGCGCTGTAATGCTGCTGTCTTCCCTTCGCTCAGCTACTCACCTCTGCCAAACGGAGCAGGTCAGATCCGCTCGACTACTCATCTCCGCAAACGACGCGGGTCAGATTTATTCATCCGATTTGTTCGATTCCCATGTTTTGTTGTGTGCTTGTTCGACTAATCTCTTCAATTCGTCTCTGCTGTTCAATTCGTTTATGTATGAACTGTAATATATCATATATGTTTGTTGACTGTTGTGTGTGTGTGTGTGTGTGTAATACGGTATGTGTGTTGTTTAGAATGCCCTTTAGTGAGACTTCTAAGAAGTTGATTGAACTTTTAATGAACGAGAATAATAGGGGAGTTAGTAAGAGAACTTGGACAAATATTGCAAAGAATTTTAATGCTCAAACACAATTAAGTGTAAGTGCAACACAAGTGCGAAATCACTATACTGACTTGAAGGAGAAATATAAACGTTGGGAGGATTTGCAAAGTTTGTCCGGCATAGCATTCAATCCTATTACTAGAGAAATGAATGTGCAAGAGAGGAGTCTGGAGAGATATAATACTTTTCTACAGGTAGAATTAATTACAAAATAACTACTTTGAATATATAATTTAGTTTTGTTGTATGATTGAATTTGAATCGGTTTTTTACAAAAGTATCCCAACTATGGTTCAGTTTTGTCTAAGAAGGGCTTACCAAATCGTGACCTGTTGATTGCCTTATTTCAAGGTAAGACTGCCCATGGTGTGGGTTAGGGCTGAGCACGGGCCTGACCCGGCCCGGACCGACCCGGTCCGGAATGACCCTAATTATAAATGGTCGGACTTTATCGACCCCAAGCCCGGACCTATTCGGAACCGGGCAAACCCGGTCCGGACCCAGTAAAACCGGGTTGGTCCGGGCTGGCCCGGTTCTAGCCCGATTTAGTTTTTTTTTTTGCATATTAATTGTCCTGTTATTACATCTAAAATGCGTTCTCCTTTACATACTCCCATAAAATACAGTTATCAATCTTAATATCTTCATTTAGTCACCAAACTCCCAAGTTCAACAATATTTTAGGATAAATAAACTTAATTAGAATAATGTACAATCATAATCGAGCAATTAATCATCGTTATTTCATCACCACCAAGGGTAAATTGCAATAAAAAATATTTTTATGTATTTTTATTTTTACCGGGTCGTTCCGGACTGGACTCGAATTTTCCGGGTTTTGACCCGGTACGTCCCGGAACCCGGATTTAGGCAAAATGCAGACCCGGAAACTGAACCTGATTAACAAGTCCGGTCCAGGTCTGGTCCGGTTCCGGATAAAAACCGGGTCCGGATCATTTGTGCTCAGCCCTAGTGTGGGTGGTTATTTTTCTCCAGGGATGGGAAAAAGAAACTCATATCTAAGTAAAGGTAGAGGTGTGGAGTTAGATTTGGATTTGAATATGGAGGATTTTACCACTAAGGAAGGGTCTGCAGATAATGAAGATGAAAACAATGATAATGATGTATGCCCTAGCTTGTCAGGTGAATAAAGTAAATCTCCTCCAAGGTTTATTGTGCGAAAAACTACTAACCGGAAGCGAAAAATTGAACCCATTGACTCGGATTAACATAAAAGAAGATAAACTAGCTTTGATAGTGGTATTCAATTATTGTCAAAAGCTGGTGTTGGTTCTTCTAATGACCGTACAAATATTCAAATGGTTAGTGATGAATTGATAAGGATGGAAGTGGCTGAGGAGAAGGGTGATCAATTTATTGTTACGGCTATAAAATACTTGAGTGAAGAGAAACATGCAGAGATTTTCTTGGCACTTCATAATGATAATCAGAAGTGGCTTTATTTGAGAGAAATAGAGGTGGATTCCGAGTTTAATTAATTTGTTATTGGTTGTTGAAACTTTATTTTTTTTTACATTTCAATTTGAATGGCGTAGTTTTGATGTTAGATGTCGGAACTTTGTTTTTATGTTGAATGTTGGATTGATTTACATGAAGTCTGCTAATTTTATTTCTCTTCAATGATATTATATATTGGAATTTTTTGATAATATAGAATGGATGATAAAGTTAGATCTGCATCAATAATTATTGCTTTGGATGAGTTGAGGAGATCAATTCAACAACCTGAAATGTCAATTAGGCAACATAGAAGAGAAGGAGGAGAAAGTGGTGCTGAATACATATAAAGATTATTAAATGAAAGTCACACGTCGTGTAAAGTGCACTACAACTTGATAGGGCTATATTTGTACAACTAGTGAACTTGATCATCATCAATCATCATCATCAACAGCACCTTAATCCCAACTATGTTGGGGTCGGTGGCATGAAGATTATAGTGTCGTTTAATTCCAAAACCGTCAACATCATAGGTTTTTCCATTTATATGGAAAATATCATGAGACGGCGATAAGTTTGAGATAATTGCTATTGTCATGTCACAATACGTGATTGATATTGTAAAATCAACACATACATCATGGAACATGACTCAACTAGTGAACTTGATGGTGGAAAGAAATCTGTTAGTGGATAGTAAATATGTAAAAGTTTCCGAGCAAGTAGGAATTTGCTTATTCTTATTGGCCAAAGGAGCTTCTTATCGTGATGCATCTAACACATTTAAACATTCTGTATCAAAAATAAGCATGTATCATCGGAAAGTGTTGGATGCTTTGGTAATATTATCGCATGATATCATTAGACCACACCCTGATTTACTAGAGGTGCCTCCGGAGGTAACAAACAACTCACGATATTGGCCTTATTTCAAGGTAAAATTTTGAAGCTATAATTTCTTTATGTACATCATGTTAAGTGCTTTCTATATTATGCACGACATTAATATTTATTATTATTCTTAATTTTTTGAGCAGGATGCTATTGGTGCTATAGATGGAACTTATATACAAACAGTTATAAATGATGAGAATGGTGTGCCATTTCGAAATCGCAGGGGTACTAAAAGTTGGAATGTCTTTAGCTTGTTGTTTATTTGACAGAATTTTTACATTTATTAACGTGAGATGGCAAGGAAGTGTGCATGATATTATAGTATGGCGGGATTGTTTAACAGATTCAAAATATGTTTTTCCGCACCCACCTCAAGTTACAATTTTATTCTTTAAGTACCATATATATTTACATATACAATTTAATCTATATAGTAATGACTATTTGAAGGAAAATATTATCTGGTGGACTCGGGATATCCAAACACTCTTGGATATATGTCTCCTATGTAACACCCCAAGACCATATAGGAATATTACATGCCGTAGACCCTCTCCACGAGGACCTACCAGGCTAAACAACACAGAAGCACCAAAACTTGACCGGCCGAAGACAATTACTACAATAATTCAGACCATTAAGGTCAATTACAATACAACCACACGGACCAATGAGGTCATACAGTGTAAACGAAACAAAATACAACCCTTTACAATAAATACCCACACATGGGTAAAGATACACAATAACGAAAGTCTGACCATAACTTAGTCGACACAACATAACCCGACCAAACTCTCAACTCTTGATTAGTATCGTAGCTCGTCACTTCCTGCGCCAATCCTGCGACTGCTCCCTCGAACCAGCAAATACCTGGATGCAAAACAGACATCCACCCCCTGATTACTCTGGGGTTAGTAAAACTCCATTGTTTTACTGGTGCAAGTATAATAGCATACGAAATGTATCAATCAGTAGGAAATCACGAATCATATAACACAATCAGTTGTCAAAATATTCCCTAGAGGTTTTATTAATCAGAAAACAAGTGATGAAGTTTTAAAAATTAAAACTCGGCATCTCGGGAGTTTTTTTAGAACATAATTTCTTTTGGACCTCGAGTCCCAATGTACAAAACCTTTTTCGAAAATCATCAAGGCCTCAGCCCGGTTCTTGCTTCAAAACACATTAGTGAAATATCATCACGTGTCCGGGATTTCAACATTAAAACATTATCCACATCATCAATAAATCAACGACCGAATGCGGAGTAATAATCGTATAATGCCCGAATCCCCCTCTAAGACTTTTTACCTGACACCTTCAAGGCGTCGATTAGGAGCTCGACAAAACGACAAATTCTTAGTAATCAAACCATGGAATAACATGGAAATTGGTAGAATACAACTTAATAATCAATAATCCATCAATAATCTAAGTTCTTACGGATAAAACTGACGAAATCAAACAAAATCCCCAATTTCCCCAAAAACTAGATTTTTAGGAAATCTAACCTTGATTCGGTCGATCGGAGGAGGTTACAGGATGATTAATCGACGTTAGAAACTCAAGAACTTCGTGGATTGATAGTTGAACAACATATCATTGTGTCCCCCAAGCCCCATCCGTGGAAAGGAAAGGAGAGAAATGAGAAAATGAGTGTAAACCCGTCTGTTCGATGATATTTATACTGCCAGTGTGTGCCGATCACTTACGGCCGTAACCGGCACCCTTACGGCCGTAACCGGCATTCGTGAAAGTTCTGCCCAGCAGGTGCTGATCACTTTCGACCATAGCCGATCACACCTTACGGCCGTAACCGGCCTTCGTCCGAATGCTGCCGAGCGCCCTTACGGCCGTAGCCGATCACACCTTACGGCCGTAACCGGCCTTCGTCCAGCCAATGCCTGCCGATCACTTACGGCCGTAGCCGATCACTTACGGTAGTAACTCGGCCATGCGAGTTCCTGCCCCAAGACGTGCGGCCGTGACTTGGTCGTGGCCAATTCCGACAGCCCGGTTAGGCGTTCGACAATGTTTCAGTCACACAAACTCACCGGTTATGATTCAAAACAATAACGAGCAAAGTACGAAACACAACATACCGTTCATAATAGAAAAACGAATCCCACATAATTATAACGACACGAAATCACCGACACCAACCGACAAATAGTTCAAGGCAACCGGAATAAAAGTCTCGGGTATTACAGTAAACACAAAAATCAATTGTTGTTGCCCGAAATATTTATCCGAAGATGAAATACTGCTGGAATGGACGGACAACAAACAAGGTTGCGGGAGCACTTCCGAGGGGGTGTGAATAACACTAGATTTGCCGGGTTTGTTAGGCCCGAGCTTGAATGCTCTCGCGAGATGTTATTAATACAAATATTCGTGGATACAAGTATTAATGTAAGAATCTAAATACAATGAGTGTAAAAAATCCTATTTATCTAACTCTTGAGCGAAGCCTTGGTGTTCTTGCTCTCTGCCGATCGTCTTACGTGTAGGAGATGCTGAGAGAGAAGAAGGAACCGAGAGATAGCTGTTGCCAAGAGTTGAGAAAGCCAAGTTAAGAGTTGAGCATCTGTATTGTGCATGAATAGCGAGAATGACCGAGAGATTGGAGAGATTTCCAAGTGCAGGCAGCCTTCTATTTATAGGGGCTGAGATGCCTTGTTTCCTGGCGGGCGATCGCCTTTCGTCCAATATAATAATGTGGCGATCGTCTTTAAGTCACATGGGCTGTATGCCTAAAGTCCAAGGCTGCTGCCGGTAGCCAGCTGCGCGGTCCAATGAGGAGCCAGCATGCGTCCGGAGTTGCTGTCACGGGTGGTCCTACTGACACCTTTCGGCGGGCCTGTCGGCTGATGGAAAGATGCTGACAGCCTGTGGTCAATGATCCGTGAAATGCGGATCCTGTCCCGGCACTGCACGTGGGTTCTGTCCTGAGCTTTGTCCTTTGCCGAATGGATGATCATCGGCTTTGAGCGGCATGAGGCGGTCGTCATTGGTCGGTCACCAGAGGTCGGCATCGATCGGTCACCAAGGGTCGATCGGAAAGTGCCGAGAGATGATCGTCTGCTAGTCGGCCACCAGGATTCGATCGCAAAGTACCGAGAGACGATCGTCTTAGATGTCGATCGCTCGGCACCGGGACTTGTCCTGGGACCTTCGGTCGGCATATCTGCCTTGGCTGCTGGGCTATGGCTAGGTCGCCTGGTCTCTGAGACGATCGCCGGTCGAGGCGTATAATTCTCGACACAACCCGAAATATTTATTCGAAGATGAAATACTGTTGGAATGGACGGACAACAAACAAGGTTGCGGGAGCACTTCCGAGGGGGTGTGAATAACACTAGATTTGCCGGGTTTGTTAGGCCCGGGCTTGAATGCTCTCGCGAGATGTTATTAATACAAATATTCGTAGATACAAGTATTAATGTAAGAATCTAAATACAATGAGTGTAAAAGATCCTATTTATCTAACTCTTGAGCGAAGCCTTGGTGTTCTTGCTCTCTGCCGATCGTCTTCCGTGTAGGAGATGCTGAGAGAGAAGAAGGAACCGAGAGATAGCTGTTGCCAAGAGTTGAGAAAGCCAAGTTGTGAGTTGAGCTTCTGTATTGTGCATGAATAGCGAGAATGACCGAGAGATTGGAGAGATTTCCAAGTGCAGACATCCTTCTATTTATAGTGGCTGAGATGCCTTGTTTCCTGGCGGGCGATCACCTTTCGTCCAATATAATAATGGGGCGATCGTCTTTAAGTCACATGGGCTGTTTGCCTAAAGTCCAAGGCTACTGCCGGCAGCCAGCTGTGCGGTCCAATGAGGAGCCAGGATGCGTCCGGAGTTGCTGTCACGGGCGGTCCTACTGACACCTTTCAGCGGGCCTGTCGGCTGGTGGAAAGATGCTAACAGGCTGTGGTCAATGATCCATGAAATGCGAATCTTGTCCCGGCACTGCACGTGGGTTCTGTCCTGAGCTTTGGCCTTTGCCGAATGGATGATCATCGGCTTCGAGCGGCATGAGGCGGTCGTCATTGGTCGGTCACCAGAGGTCGGCATCGATCGGTCACCAAGGGTCGATCGAAAAGTGCCGAGAGATGATCGTCTGCTAGTCGGCCACCAGGAGTCGATCGCAAAGTACCGAGAGATGATCGTCTTAGATGTCGATCGCTCGGCACTGGGACTTGTCTTGGGACCTTCGGTCGGCATATCTGCCTTGGCTGCTGGGCTATGGCTAGGTCGCTCGGTCTCTGAGGCGATCGCCGGTCGAGGCGTATAATTCTCGACACAACCCGAAATATTTATCCGAAGATGAAATACTGCTGGAATGGACGGACAACAAACAAGGTTGCGGGAGCACTTCCGAGGGGGTGTGAATAACACTAGATTTGCCGGGTTTGTTAGGCCCGGGCTTGAATGCTCTCGCGAGATGTTATTAATACAAATATTCGTGGATACAAGTATTAATGTAAGAATCTAAATACAATGAGTGTAAAAGATCCTATTTATCTAACTCTTGAGCGAAGCCTTGGTGTTCTTGCTCTCTGCCGATCGTCTTCCGTGTAGGAGATGCTGAGAGAGAAGAAGGAACCGAGAGATAGCTGTTGCCAAGAGTTGAGAAAGCCAAGTTGTGAGTTGAGCTTCTGTATTGTGCATGAATAGCGAGAATGACCGAGAGATTGGAGAGATTTCCAAGTGCAGACAGCCTTCTATTTATAGTGGCTGAGATGCCTTGTTTCCTGGCGGGCGATCGCCTTTCGTCCAATATAATAATGGGGCGATCGTCTTTAAGTCACATGGGCTGTTTGCCTAAAGTCCAAGGCTACTGCCGGCAGCCATCTGTGCGGTCCAATGAGGAGCCAGGATGCGTCCGGAGTTGCTGTCACGGGCGGTCCTACTGACACCTTTCAGCGGGCCTGTCGGCTGGTGGAAAGATGCTGACAGGCTGTGGTCAATGATCCATGAAATGCGAATCTTGTCACGGCACTGCACGTGGGTTCTGTCCTGAGCTTTGGACTTTGCCGACTGGATGATCATCGGCTTCGAGCGGCATGAGACGGTCGTCATTGGTCGGTCACCAGAGGTCGGCATCGATTGGTCACCAAGTGTCGATCGGCAAGTGCCGAGAGATGATCGTCTGCTAGTCGGCCACCAGGAGTCGATCGCCAAGTACCGAGAGACGATCATGTTAAGTGCTTTCTATATTCTGCACGACATTAATATTTATTATTATTCTTAATTTTTTGAGCAGGATGCTATTGGTGCTATAGATGGAACTTATATACAAACAGTTATAAATGATGAGAATGGTGTGCCATTTCGAAATCGCAGGGGTACTAAAAGTTGGAATGTCTTTAGCTTGTTGTTTATTTGACAGAATTTTTACATTTATTAACGTGTGATGGCAAGGAAGTGCGCATGATATTACAGTATGGCGGGATTGTTTAACAGATTCAAAATATGTTTTTCCGCACCCACCTCAAGGTACAATTTTATTCTTTAAGTACCATATATATTTACATATATAATTTAATGTATATAGTAATGACTATTTGAAGGAAAACATTATCTGGTGGACTCGGGATATCCAAACACTCTTGGATATATGTCTCCTATGTAACACCCCAAGACCATATAGGAATATTACATGCCGTAGACCCTCTCCACGAGGACCTACCAGGCTAAACAACACAGAAGCACCAAAACTTGACCGGCCGAAGACAATTACTACAATAATTCATACCATTAAGGTCAATTACAATACAACCACATGGACCAATGAGGTCATACAGTGTAAACGAGACAAAATACAACCCTTTACAATAAATACCCACGCAGGGGTAAAGATACACAATAACGAAAGTCTGACCATAACTTGGTCGACACAACATAAACCGACCAAACTCTCAACTCTTGATTAGTATCGTAGCTCGTCACTTCCTGCGCCAATCCTGCGACTGCTCCCTCGAACCAGCAAATACCTGGATGCAAAACAGACATCCACCCCCCGATTACTCTGGGGTTAGTAAAACTCCATTGTTTTACTAGTGCAAGTATAATAGCATACGAAATGTATCAATCAGTAGGAAATCACGAATCAGATAACACAATCAGTTGTCAAAATATTCCCGAGAGGTTTTATTAATCAGAAAACAAGTGATGAAGTTTTAAAAATTAAAACTCGGCATCTCGGGAGTTTTTTTTAGAACATAATTTCTTTTGGACCTCGAGTCCCAATTTACAAAACCTTTTTCGAAAATCATCAAGGCCTGAGCCCGGTTTTTGCTTCAAAACACATTAGTGAAATATCATCACGTGTCCGGGATTTCAACATTAAAACATTATCCACACAATCACTATTCATACACATCATGTATCGAATTCCAGAGGTCCCACGGACCATACCTGGACCACACACATTGTTCGTACACCTCATGTATCGAACTCCAGAGGTCCCACGGACCATACCTAGACCACACACACACACTGTTCGTACACATCATGTACCGAACTCCAGAGGTCCCACGGACCGTACCTGGACGACACACACACTATTCGTACACCTCATGTATCGAACTCCAGAGGTCCCATGAACCATACCTGGACCATACACACACATTTCCCAACACATACCAAACAACGCAACACATCACCACGAACAACACACCTTAAAACAAACATGTTCGAGCATCCAATCATACACCGAAATTACATGTCCAAATGTGTAGTCAATCCAACACAATAATCATAATCATCACCATAACTCAAAACCAAGCAATCAAGCCCAACACGAATCGCGCAACTAACATGACCAACACGACTTCACAAGGTTAAACAAGCAAGAATGTCATTGATACCAACAAACATTCGAATAATCAAAGCGCACGAATCATATCCACGAAGATAAACCAAATCATCGTAAATACAATCTATATACTCATTCACAAGACACAAATCGTATAAATAGAATACTTGCCTCAATAATCGATATCAAACACTCCGAAGAACACGGTTCAACCGGGAAACTCGGACCCCGAAGAAGACAACGAATGGGAGGGTTCCGACTCGGGTTCTTCACAAGGATTTCGTTCCTAAGACATATCATTAATAAATCAACGACCGAACGCGGAGTAATAATCGTATAACGCCCGAATCCCCCTCTAATACTTTTTACCTGACACCTTCAAGGCGTCGATTAGGAGATCGACAAAACGACGAATCCTTAGTAATCAAACCATGGAATAACAAGGAAATTGGTAGAATACAACTTAATAATCAATAATCCATCAATAATCTAAGTTCTTACGGATAAAACTGACGAAATCAAACAAAATCCCCAATTTCCCCAAAAACTAGATTTTTAGGAAATCTAACCTTGATTCGGTCGATCGGAGGAGGTTACGGGATGATTAATCGACGTTAGAAACTCAAAAACTTCGTAGATTGATAGTTGAACAACATATCATCGTGTCCCCAAAGCCCCATCCATGGAAAGGAAAGGAGAGAAATGATAAAATGAGTGTAAACCCATCTGCTCGATCATATTTATACTGCCAGTGTGTGCCGATCACTTACGGCCGTAACCGGCACCCTTACAGCCGTAACCGACATTCGTGAAAGTTCTGTCCAGCAGGTGCCGATCACTTTCGACCGTAGCTGATCACACCTTACGGCCGTAACCGGCCTTCGTCCGAATGCTGCCGAGCGCCCTTACGGCCGTAGCCGATCACACCTTACGGCCGTAACCGGCCTTCGTCCAGCCAATGCCTACCGATCACTTACGGCCATAGCTGATCACTTACGGCAGTAACTCGGACAGGCGAGTTCCTGCCCCAAGACGTGCGGCCGTGACTTGGCCGTGGCCAATTCCGACAGCCCGGTTAGGCGTTCGACAATGTTTCAGTCACACAAACTCACCGGTTATGATTCAAAACAATAACGAGCAAAGTACGAAACACAACATACCGTTCATAACAGAAAAACGAATCCCACATAATTATAACGACACGAAATCACCGACACCAACCGATAAATAGTTCAAGGCAACCGGAATAAAAGTCTCGAGTATTACAGTAAACACAAAAATCAATTGTTGTTGCCCGAAATATTTATCCGAAGATGAAATACTGCTGGAATGGACGGACAATAAACAAGGTTGCGGGAGCACTTCCGAGGGGGTGTGAATAACACTAGATTTTCCGGGTTTGTTAGGCCCGGGCTTGAATGCTCTCGCGAGATGTTATTAATACAAATATTCGTGGATACAAGTATTAATGTAAGAATCTAAATACAATGAGTGTAAAAGATCCTATTTATCTAACTCTTGAGCGAAGCCTTGGTGTTCTTGCTCTCTGTCGATCGTCTTCCGTGTAGGAGATGCTGAGAGAGAAGAAGGAACCGAGAGATAGCTGTTGCCAAGAGTTGAGAAAGCCAAGTTGTGAGTTGAGCTTCTGTATTGTGCATGAATAGCGAGAATGACCGAGAGATTGGAGAGATTTCCAAGTGCAGGCAGCCTTCTATTTATAGGGGCTGAGATGCCTTGTTTCCTGGCGGGCGATCGCCTTTCGTCCAATATAATAATGGGGCGATCATCTTTAAGTCACATGGGTTGTTTGCCTAAAGTCCAAGGCTGCTGCCACCAATGTCTTGATCGAATGAGGAGCCACTTGCGTTCGAGTTATCGCCACGCGGTTGTCTTGACACCTTTTGGCGCCTGCTTACCGGTGGAAATATGCTGACAGGCTATGGTCAATGATCCGTGAAATACGGATCTTGTCCCGGCACTGCATGTGGGTTCTGTCCTGAGCTTCGGCCTTTGCCGACTGGATGATCATCGGCTTCGAGCAGCATGAGGCGGTCGTCATTGATCGGTCACTAGAGGTCGGCATCGATCGGTCACCAACGGTCGATCGGCAAGTGCCGAGAGATGATCGTCTGCTAGTCGGCCACCAGGAGTCGATCACCAAGTACCGAGAGACGATCGTCTTAGATGTCGATCGCTCGGCACCGGGACTTGTCCTGGGACCTTCGGTCGGCATATCTGCCTTGGCTGCTGGGCTATGGCTAGGTCGCCCGGTCTCTGAGGCGATCGCCGGTCGAGGCGTATAATTCTCGACACAACCCGAAATATTTATCCGAAGATGAAATACTGCTGGAATGGACGGACAACAAACAAGGTTGCAGGAGCCCTTCCGAGGGGGTGTGAATAACACTAGATTTGTCGGGTTTGTTAGGCCCGGGCTTGAATGCTCTCGCGAGATGTTATTAATACAAATATTCGTGGATACAAGTATTAATGTAAGAATCTAAATACAATGAGGGTAAAAGATCATATTTATCTAACTCTTGAGCGAAGCCTTGGTGTTTTTGCTCTCTGCCGATCATCTTCCGTGTAGGAGATGCTGAGAGAGAAGAAGGAACCGAGAGATAGCTATTGCCAAGAGTTGAGAAAGCCAAGTTGTGAGTTGAGCTTCTGTATTGTGCATGAATAGCGAGAATGACCGAGAGATTGGAGAGATTTCCACGTGCAGGCAGCCTTCTATTTATAGGGTCTGAGATGCCTTGTTTCCTGGCGGGCGATCGCCTTTCGTCCAATATAATAATGGGGCGATCGTCTTTAAGTCACATGGGCTGTTTGCCTAAAGTCCAAAGTCACGCCGGCACCAATTGTCTTGATCCAATGATGAGCCAGACGCGTCCGGAGTTCTTTGTCACGGGCGGCCATACCGACACCTTTCGGCGGGCCTGTCGGTGGGGAAAGATCTTGTGGTGTGGTCAATAATCCGTGAAATGCGGATCTTGTCCCGGCACTGCACGTGGGTTCTGTCCTGAGCTTCGGCCTTTGCCGACTGGATGATCATCGGATTCGAGCGGCATGAGGCGGTCGTCATTGGTTGGTCACTAGAGGTCGGCATCGATTGGTCACCAAGGTTCGATCGGCAAGTGCCGAGAGATGATCGTCTGCTAGTCGGCCACCAGGAGTCGATCGCCAAGTACCGAGAGGCGATCGTCTTAGATGTCGATCGCTCGGCACCGGGACTTGTCCTGGGACCTTCGGTCGGCATATCTGCCTTGGCTGCTGGGCTATGGCCAGGTCACCCGGTCTCTGAGGCGATCGCCGGTCGAGGCGTATAATTCTCGACACAACAATTTCCCCCCAGCTTGCTCCGATGTTGAAGACATGGGGCGAGGTGGTTCTTGCTGGCGATCGTGTAGGATGAGGAGGGGCGACCCGGGACTCTGGTTTCGGACTTGGGCGATCTGGTTGATTGGCTAGCTATCTTTCGGTCTTGTACCTGCAAAAAACAACATTGGCCGATCCCTCGTAGAAACTTGATTGTTTCGTCGCTGAGGAATCGTGCACCGTCGCGGAGTTCGATGGACTGACCCCATGACCGTGTCTTATGCGCGAACGACATTGACTGTCTCGTGACTCATTTTATTGTGAGGGTCCTCTGTTAGGGTGCGCCTCGCCTCGTATTTAAACGAAGGGCGTGCGGTCTTGGTCTACAGGAGTCCTTGCGCGGGGCGTCGTTGGATTAATCAACTCCACTTCCGCGGCTTGTTAGCTCTGCTTCCACCTCGGCCCGCCATGAAGATGGCGAACCTAGACGGTGTATGTTGAGACTGGGGTGGTGACGCGTCGCATTGTCCGGGTTCACCATGTTAAATGATGAACCTTTGAGGGCGGGCGATCGCGTCCACTGATTAGTTTTGGAGGGCCCTCAGACTACGTCGGCCTCGTATTTAAATGAAGGGCGGGCGATCTTGGCCCAAAGGGACCTTGCATGGCCGAAGCAGTCGGTTCCATCGACTACCAGGACCATGGTTGTACGTTGTGCCGTGGAGGCGATCTCGTGCCTTAGTCCATCATGTTAGATGATGAACTGTAGATGGCGAACGAGTCCTCCGGTTTTGATGATGTTGCATGATACCGGCGATCGGGCTGGAAGACTGGAGATCGCCGTTCGGGCGCCGATCGCGCTGCTCATAGGCTAAGAAGAAACCTTTGCCTGGCCAGAAAGTCTGCGGCCTTAGCGCAGAAGATTGCGTAGGTCGAGGGTTGGTTCTTTGTAAGATGCCTGAACATAGGCGAAAGACCATAGAATCCTCCTAGGACCGTGTAGAGGGCGATATCATCGCTTATGGGCTCGCCGTTGAGGATGATCTCGTCTACCCGGTCGATGTAGTCCGAGTCGGACTCTTCTTCCCCTTGTTTGATTCGCATCATGCGATGGGGACCTTCTGGCCGAGCGACCCTGGTGGCGAAGTACGCTGTGAAGTCGTTCGCCAGTTGGTTAAAGGAGCTGATGGATCGAGACGGCAATGAGGTGTACCACCTGTGGGCAAGGTCGTCCAGCTTCAGAGGGAACATTCGGCACCTGGTCGCGTCTGATGCCCCACACCCGGTCATGTAGATGTTGAACTTGCTCAGGTGTGTTTCGAGGTCTGATCTCCCCTCGTACATAGGTGTTTGAGGAGGAGCGATCTTGTGCTGCACGGGGGCGAGCTCGATGTGGACCGCGAGCGACTCGCTTGGCCCGACGATCTTGTTCTTGGCGCCTGACCCGGATTCCATGAGCGCCTTCATGTCGTCGAGCTGGCGTTGTATCGCGGCCATTACTGTAGCATGGTCTCTCGTGGATCGGCTTTTGGAGCGGCAGCCGAGGCGATCGTGTACCGATCTCCTGACTCCGCTGTTGCCGACCTCGGCTATTTGGCGAGGAGGAGCCAGGTGGCTGGTCGGCCTTCTGGGAGTCGGATACGCCGAACTCCTGGTGACGGACTCGAGCTCCGTCGTCTCGTGGCTGGGGCCGGACTGCCCCGGTCGCCAAGATGGGTCGCTGTCGAGGCGATCAAAAATAGAGGTGCCCCGGCTGGCGAGCGCCTCTCCCTGCGAACGGGAGTCTCCTGGCGATCGCTCGGTCAACAACGCCTTGTACTTCCGTCAGGTCATCCGGCGGATGGCCGAGGGGGTGATAGCGGGAGACGCGTCGAGAGCACTCCGTCGCTCCTATAGGATGGCCAAGGCCTCCTCGATCTATCCCGCTGTTTGGAACTGATCGAGCGAGAGACTTGGGCCGTCCCTCAGGGGCGGGATCCACAACCTAAGCTCTGATACCATAACTGTAACACCCCCAGACCATATGGGAATATTACATGCCGTAAACCCTTTCCACGAGGACCTACCAGGCTAAACAACACAGAAGCGCCAAAACTTGACCGGCCGAAGACAATTACTACAATAATTCAGACCATTAAGGTCAATTACAATATAACCACACGTACCAATGAGGTCATACGACCAGTGCAAACGAGACAAAATACAACCCTTTACAATAAATATCCACGCAGGGGTAAAGATACACAACAGCGGAAGTCTGACCATAACTTGGTCGACACAACATAACCCAACCAAACTCTCAACTCTTGATTAGTATCGTATCTCGTCACTTCCTGCGCCAATCCTACGACCACTCCCTCAAACCAGCAAATACCTGGACGCAAAACAGACATCCACCCCCGATTACTCGGGGATTAGTAAAACTCCATTATTTTACTAGTGCAAGTATAATAGCATACGAAATGTATCAATCAGTAGGAAATCACGAATCAGATAACACAATCAGTTGTCAAAATATTTCAGAGAGGTTTTATTAATCAGAAAACAAGTGATGAAGTTTTAAAAATTAAAACTCGGCATCTCGGGAGTTTTTTAAGAACATAATTTCTTTTGGACCTCGAGTCCCAATTTACAAAACCTTTTTCGAAAATCATCAAGGCCTCAGCCTGGTTCTTGCTTCAAAACACATTAGTGAAATATCATCACGTGTCCGGGATTTCAACATCAAAACGTTATCCACACAATCACTATTCGTACACATCATGTATCGAACTCCAGAGGTCCGACGGACCATACCTGGACCACACACATTGTTCGTACACCTCATGTATTGAACTCCAAAGGTCCCATGGACCGTACCTGGACCACCCACACTATTCATACACATCATGTACCGAACTCTAGAGGTCCCACGGACCTACCTGACCACACACACACTGTTCGTGCACATCATGTACCGAATTTCCCCAAAAACTAGATTTTTAGGAAATCTAACCTTGATTCGGTCGATCGGAGGAGGTTATGGGATGATTAATCGACGTTAGAAATTCAAGAACTTCGTGGATTGATAGTTGAACAACATATCATCGTGTTCTCCAAGCCCCATCCGCGGAAAGGAAAGGAGAGAAATGAGAAAATGAGTATAACCCGTCTGCTCGATCATATTTATACTGCTAGTGTGTGCCGATCACTTACGGCCATAACCGGCACCCTTACGGCCGTAACCGGCTTTCGTGAAAGTTCTGCCCAGCAGGTGCCGATCACTTACGGCCGTAGCCGATCACACCTTTCGGTCGTAACCGGACTTCGTCCGAATGTTGTCGAGCACCCTTACGGCCGTAGCCGATCACACCTTACGGCCGTAACTGGCCTTCGTCCAGCCCATGCCTGCCGATCACTTACGACCGTAGCCGATCACTTACGGCAGTAACTCGGCCAGGTGAGTCCCTGCCCCAAGACGTGCGGCCGTGACTCAGCCATGGCCAATTCCGACAGCCCGGTTAGGCGTTCAACAACATTTCGGTCACACTAACGCACTGGTTATGATTCAAAATAATAACGAGCAAATTACGAAACACAACATACCGTTCATAACAGAAAAAATAATCCCACATAATTATAATGACATGAAATCACGGACACCAACCGACAAATAGTTCAAGGCAACCGGAATAAAAGTCTCGGGTATTACAATAAACACAAAAATCAATCATCGAGAAAAATAATACCGATACTCGGCAACTGGGAAATATCCGGAAAAATTCAAATTAACTGAAATGAAAATCCCGGGTATTACATCCTATTAGCGATGTAGGAGCCAAATGCCACTTGCCAGAATATAAGCATGCACCACCTATGGGTATTTCAGAATGTTTCAATCATCGACATTCATCATTGAGAATGAAAGTGGAAATGGCTTTTGGTCAGTTGAAGAAAAGATGGAAGGTGCTAAAATGTATGCCTCAAATGTCCGAAAAGTATCAAATGTCTGTTATTGATTCCTCTTTCACACTTCATAACGTCATACGAATGTACGAGCTTGGGATACCAATTATACAACATGAGACGAATGTTCGTGGAACAATAGATTCTCAAATGCTTGATGCAGATCGAAAGAATGTCATGTTCATCGTGCGGCAAAGTATTGCATTAAAAATTTGGGGATCTAATAGCGTCAATGATGAAATGCAAGAAAAATAAATTGTAATAGTAATAAACAATTAGTTTTAAAAAAGTTCGTAATGTACTTGTATAAATATTTTATTCCATGCTACATCTTATAATTATAATGGTTGACTCTCTTCTCATTATAGTACAAACAATAATACTATACTACCGATAAATTAAAATAATAAGATTAATAATAAAAATTTGTATATAGTATTGTTGATAATACTAATATTAATAATAATTAATATTATATAACAATATATACAACAATAATTATTCTTGAAATATATATATATATATATATATTATTCTTGATAATTAATATCAACAATAAAAATAATTTCTTTGAATCTTTGAATCGAATCAATTTTCTTTGGCGAATCAATCGAAAAGTGCTGAAATTAAGTCCAAAAGAATAGAGCCTTACTGCACCAATAAACAGAGGTAAAAAAAATTGTATTAGACAGTCTGACAATAATATTTTTTAGTATTATAAGTAATATTTTAGATATTCAAAAATTAATATTTTATTTATTTCAATTGAAGAGTTTATTTTCGAGACATAATTTTTGTCTCGATAAAAAATCTACGTTGAGTATAAAATCTTAGTATCTAACTCAAATTTAAAAAACTGTTGTATAAATTCATAACAGTTGTAGCTTCATTTAAATAAATAAAATTTAAAAATTATACTATAACGAAAATAGACTCTTCAAGTGGCAAAAATGAAATACTTTATAAGTTGCAAACTTGCAACTTGCAGGATGTCATTTTTAATGTTGAAAAATATTATTGTCCGACAGTTCTCATGTAATCACGGTCTCTCAGGATTATATATTTCGTAGGAAAATGAGTATATAATTTTTAAGGATCAAACTTGAATATGAAATAAGATAAATATCAATTATATGTTAAAAAAATGCCATGCAAACTATTCTTATCGGGTTTTTAGGATTTTTTCGGATTTTTTCTAACTTTAATATGACATTTTCAAAAAATCGTTGCACAACCTAAGAAAATTTTTCTTTTGAGTCGAGTTCAGTTCGAGGCTGTTTTTTTCCAAGATCAAACTGTCCAAATTTGATCCAGAACTTTTTCCATCCGAGCCCGAATTTTTGAATGAAAATCCTTGTCCTAAGAAGAATATGAATGGAGGAAAGTAAATGGGGGTTTTGCCTAAATTCAAAAATAACTCCATTTATCTATTGAGGTTAGAAATTCACTTCAAGTGATTGCAAACATTCATTTGATGTTCTTATTTTACTATTTTCGAGAAGCAAGCCCAAGGAATGCTTGAAACTCGAATGTGTCAGTGCACTAGGCACGGCCAATTATTCTTTTATCTCTGTACGTCAGACTGCCTTACTGTTTTTGGCCGGGTTTTCCGGCGCTGCCTTTTTCACTTTCTTAAACCAGGTCATTGGCCGCCGATCAATTTTTATTTTCAATTTTTTTTTTTGGTTTATGCCAGGCGGCCGGTCTGTTTTCGGAGAACGACCGTCGGCTGGCGGACAATTTTTCTTTTTTTTTTTTTTCTCGCCAAGCCGCCGGCCTGTTTTCCGGCGGATCTCCCGACGGCAGGCCAACTTTTTTTTTTTGTGCCAGGCCACTTGCCTGCTTTCTGGCAAGCCACCACAACGGCCATTTTTTTTTCTCTCTCTTTTTTTTTTGCCAAGCCGCCAACCTGCTTTCATGCGGGCCACCTCCGGCGGCCGGTCAAAATTAATGCCAACCCCGCCGGCCTGCAATTCGGGGGGCCACCTCCCGTAGCCGGTCATTTTTTTTTTTTTTAAAACGCCAGGTTTGTCGGCCTACTTCTCGGCGGTCCTTCTTTTTTACTGCAGGTCCATCAGCCGCCGATAGTATTTTAGGAACCAACATATTTTATTTTCTAGCAAGTAATTCGGCAATTTATTATTTTTACAATTATATCACCAGCCAGACGGCCGGCTTTCCAACGGGCCATCTACGGCGACCGACTATTTTTTTTCCTCGGCCTGCTTTCTAATGGGTTACCGCCGGTGGCCGGCGGACCTCCGTCGCCCAACGGGCCTACAATATATATATATATAGGGATAGGTTCAGGTAGGAAAGTTTTTTTGGTAGGAAATAGGAATGATTGTAAGCCATTGATCCTTGGAGATTAATGGCGGATTTCGTTACAGTGTCTAACACGGAAAACTAAGTCTAACGAATTTAATTATTAGAGAATACCGTGTAGTTTAACTAATTTCACTTATGGGAAGTTCCTACAATCATGGGAAGTTCCCATGTTCATGGATTTCATATTTTAGGTTAATATGTATTTTTTATGGGATTTTATATTTTTTAGTCGTTCAAATATTTTATATTTTTGGTGTATTTTTTTTTATTTTTTTAAACTAACATTCTTTTTTTCTATTTGATTTGTATTTTTAACATCGAAACAGTTGTGCTAATCATTTATTTTGTGTGTGCTGCAAATTGGAAAACAGAGAACGGTTCTGGTTATGTTCCAATTATGTGATTTTTTTTGTTATCCTTTATTGTGTATAATGCAGTCAATTTTGATACAATGTGTTGTGTTTTATTTTTTGGAAGATAAATAATTTGAATTGGTATGTTTTGAATTTAGGTAAATTAATGTTGTACAAGTTTCTGCTTATGTTGTGACACGTGATAGGTATTATACCTTGTGTGCAACGTTGATATGAATAGTGTGCTAGGTAATATATCTTGTTGTGCTTATCGTACTAGTTTATATAACTTGTGGTAAATTACTATTCAACAGATCTGTACAACGTTGATATGAATAACGTGCTAGGTAATATAACTTGTGGTGCTTATCGTGACACGTGATAGATATTGCACCATGTATATATATCTTGGAACATATATCTTAG
This sequence comes from Orobanche coerulescens, assembly GCA_033398695.1. NCBI lineage: Eukaryota > Viridiplantae > Streptophyta > Magnoliopsida > Lamiales > Orobanchaceae > Orobanche > Orobanche coerulescens. Next base: position 171,215,857 of record CM065809.1, read on the forward strand.
TGTGCTAGGTAATATATCTTGTATCAAAATTGACTGCATTGTACACAATAAAGCATAACAAAAAAAATCACATAATTGGAGCATAACCAGAACCGCACTCTGTTTTCCAATTTGCAGCACACAGAAAATAAATGGTTAGCACAACAGTTCCGATTTTTAAAAATACAAATCAAATAGAAAAATATAATGTTAGTTTTAAAAAAAATAAAAATAAATACACCAAAAATATAAAATATTTAAAAGACTAAAAGATATGAAATCCCATAAAAATATATATTAACCTAAAATATGAAATCCCATGAATACAGGAACTTCCCATGATTGTAGGAACTTCCCATAAGTGAAATTAGTCAAATTACATTGATACCCCCAATAATTAAATTCGTTAGCACTCATAGTTTACCGTGTTAGCACACCAGAACGAAATCTGGGCCATTGATCTCCAAGGATCAATGGCTTGCAATCATTCCTATTTATTACACTTATACCATTTCACTCCATAATCCACCCCTATATATATATATATATATATATATATATATATATATATAGGCTGACAACCTACTTTCCGGCACACCACTGCCGGAGGCCGACCACTTTTTCTTTTTAAGCCAGGCCGCCGACCTGCTTTCCGGAAGTTCACCGCTCTCGGCTGGTCTTTTTTTTGTTTTTTATGCTAGACAGTCGACCTGCTTTCCAGGAGAGAACTGTTGGCGGCCGGCCTTTTGTTTGTAACGCTAGGCCTATCGTCCTACCAGTGTTTTCTTTTATTTTTAGACAGACCCATCAGTCACCGATAGAATTTTGAGAACCACCATATTTTATTTATAGCACATAATCTTGTAATTTAATTATTTAAATTCAATTATATCACCGTCACCGTGCCATTATACCACATATAATCACTAGTTTATAATATAAAGGACAATAGTATTTTTTGGTCGTGTTGTGTCGCGATTTATACACCTCAATAGGCGATCGGCACAAAGCCCGGGCGACCGAACCAGAGTCAAATAAGACCAAGACAGACTTGCCGATCGAAGGACCCAGATCAGGACCCAGCGACGAGCGATCGACTGCCAAGGCGATCGTCTCCCGACAACAAGCGATCGTCCCAAAGTGCCCGACCATGGACGACCGCCTCATGACACGTAAAGTCAACATCCGTCAAGTCTGCGAAGACCGGATCTCAGGGTATAAACCCACGTGCAGATCCGGAAAAGGCGCCGTAGGAAATGGATCTCTGACTCCAGCCCATCAACAGCTGTCAACGACAAGGACTGCCTCACCTACCGACAAGCCCGCCGAAAGGTCCTAGGTGGGACCTCCCAAGACAGCGACTCAGGACGCGTGTAGTCTTCTCGTTGGTTTGCGCATCCGGATGCCAGCATCAACTCTGGTTCTTCCGGCAATCACCAACGCTCAAGAGCTAGATAACTAGGGTCTTTACACTCCTTGTAATTGTACTCTTACATTAATATTTGTACTCCAACGTATTCGTATTAATAACATCTCGCGAGAGCATTCAAGCCCGGGCCTAACAAACCCGGCAAATCTTGTGTTATTTACATTCCCACGGACGTGCTCTCGCATTTGTTTGTTACCCATCCATTCCATCAATCCCTTCCGAATAATATTTTGGGTAACAACAATTGGCGCTAGAAGGAGGGCTGAATCTACCTTTATTTTCATTCCGACCGATTCGAAGAACACTCACTGTTCTCCGGAGCATATACTTGAAGAAACACTCACTGTTCTTCAAAGAAAAACCTTCAGAATCATGACGTCTGCCACCATATCGAAGAGAGCCACTCTCCGATCCGTCGGACGCCCTCTTCCGGCTCAATCCGAGCCCCAACCTACGGCGGAGGGTAGCCGCGGCGGCGCGAGACTCTCGATTCCGCCCCCGAGGGACGACCCCAGCATCTCGCTCGATCAGTTCCAAACAGCGAAACAGATCGAGGAGGCCATGGCCATCCTACGGGAGCGACGGAGAGCATGCGGTACCCCCGCAATTACCCCATCAGCCATCCACCGCGCGGGCAAACGGAAGCTCAAGGGGTTACTTGTCGAGCAATCGTCAGGAAGCCCCGATTCACGAGAAGAAGCACTCACGAGGCGGGACGGTTCCATTTTATGCCGCCTAGGAAGCAACCCATCATGGCGACCGTGGCATTCTGGCCCCAGCCATGAGACGACTGAGCCCGAATCCGTCACCAGGAGTTCGGCATACCCAACTCCCAAAAGGCAGGTTGGCCACTTGGCTCCCCCGCGCCGAAGAACCAAGATCGGCGGCGACGACCTCATCGCCTACCGCGGAGCCAGGAGATCGGTAGACGGTCGCCTCGGCTCCCGCTCCGAGAGCCAAACCACGAGCGACCAAGCTACGGCGATGGCCGCAATGCAACGCCAGCTCGATGGCATGAAGGCGCTCCTAGAAACTGGAGCAGGCACCAAGAGAATGATCGCCGAGCCGAGTGAGCCGCTCGCGGTCCAAATCGAAATTGCCCCCGTGCAACCAAGGATCACTCCTCCTCAAACACCTTTGTATGAGGGGAGATCGGACCCCGAGACTCACCTGAGCAAGTTCCGGATCTATATGACCGGATGCGGGTCATCAGACGCGACCAGGTGCCGAATGTTCCCGTTGACACTGGGCAATCTGGCCCATAGGTGGTACATCTCATTACCCCCGCGATCCATCAGTTCCTTTGAACAACTGGCGAACGACTTCACATCATACTTCGCCGCCAAGGTCGCTCGACCAGAAGGTCCCCACCGCATGATGAAAATCAGGCAGGGGAAGACGAGTCCGACGAAGACTACATCGACTGGGTGGATGAGACAATCCTCAACGGTGAGCCCGTAAGCGACGAGATCGCCCTCTACTCGGTCCTAGGGGGATTCAATGGTCTTTCTCCCATGTTCAGGCACCTTACGAAGGAAATCCCCCCGACCTACGCAATCTTCCGCGCCAAGGCCGCAGACTTTTTGGCCAGGCGGAGGTTGCTCGCCCTTCGCCAAGACGAGGGGGCAGAGACGGTGATCGCCAAGTCCAACAAGGCGTCCGCCAAACCACCCGGTGATTTCAGGGCCTTCTAGGATGTGGAAGTCCATCTCTACCACAACCTCAATCTATCTCCGACTCATATTTTCTACGCCATCCAGGGGCGCGAGCGGCTAAGCAAGCCGAAGGCGGTAAGGGACCACGGTCATCTGGACCGTAACAAATTTTGTGCTTACCACAAGAGTCCCAACCACAACACCGATCAATGCCGCGACCTCCTCAGACAACTCTGGAGATTGTTCGAGGAGGGCAAGCTGGACAGTCTAGTAACTTAGCCGGAGCCTCGGGCCGAAAGGATCAAGTGCCGCGATCGGCGTCAGAACGATGATCACCAGTCTCCCAATCCGATCGCCAGAATCAAACACGACGATCCAGAGGATTCATACGAGTCGATCCTCCCGATCAACCCTGGCGGCCAGATCTTTATGCTTCAATCAAAAGGTGGAAACTTTGGAGGTCTTTCCCCAGTTTCCACCATGTCAAACGAAAGGCCACTGCCCAAAGCAACGTCTCTAAAAAAATGGAGGACTCGCTCGCCATCTAAAGTTCATCACCTAACATGATGGACCTAGGCACGAGATCGCCTTCCTCAGCACAATGTATACCGTCGAGGATCGTCATGTGACGATCCGAGGTAGAAGAGTGCAGCCATGGTCCTGGAGGTCGATGGAACCGACAGCTTCGTCCATGCAAGGTTCTTTTGGGCTGCGATCACTCGCCCTTCGTTTAAATACGAGGCGGGCGTAGCCGAAGGACCCTCCAAACAAATCTGTGGACACGCTTGCCCGCCCTCAAAGGTTCATCATCTAATATGGTGGACCCGGACAATGCGACGCGTCCCTACCCCCATCACAACGTATACCGTCGAGGATTGCCATCTAACATGACGATCCGAGGTAGAAGAGTGCTAACAAGCCGCGGACGTGGAGTCAATTAATCCGACGACGCCCCATGCAAGGACTCCTCCAGACCAAGACCGCTCGCCCTTCGTTTAAATACCAGGCAGGCGCAGCCTAACGGAGGACCTTCACAATAAAGTGAGTCGCGGGACAAACCTACAGGTGGAATGTCGCTCGCGCACAAGACATGGTTGCGGAGGTCGGTCCATCGAACTCCGCGACCGTGCACGGTTCCTCTAGGTCGAAACAATCGGCCTTCCACGAAGGATTTGCAAAATTGAAGATCACAAGAGCAAGACCGAAGATAGCTCCCCAAACGATCAGGTCGCCCAAATCCCCAGTGGAACCACCTCACCCCATGTCTTCAACATCGGAGCAAGCTGGGGGGCAATTGTTGTGTCGCGATTTATACACCTCAACAGGCGATCGGCACAAAGCCCGGGCGACCGAACCAGAGTTAAATAAGACCAAGGCAGACTTGCCGATCGAAGGACCCAGATCAGGACCCAGCGACGAGCGATCGACTGCCAAGGCAATCGTCTCCCGGCAACAAGCGATCGTCCCAAAGTGCCCGACCATGGACGACCGCCTCATGACACGTAAAGCCAACATCCGTCAAGTCTGCGAAGACCGGATCTCGGAGTATAGACCCACGTACAGATCCGGAAAAGGCGCCGTAGGAAATGGATCTCTGACTCCAGCCCATCAACAGCTGTCAACGACAATGACTGCCTCACCTACTGACAAGCCCGCCGAAAGGTCCTAGGTGGGACCTCCCAAGACAGCGACTCAGGACGCGTGTAGTCTTCTCGTTAGTTCGCGCATCCGGCTTCCAGCAGCTGCCGCGGACTTTAAGGAGACCAACCCATGTGCTAAAGACGATCGCCCGCTTATTATAATATAGCAAAGGCGATCGCCCAGCTCCCTCCGCTCCTATAAATAAGAAACCCCCATCAATTGGAAAAAGGGCTGGCACAAACCGTTGTCTCTTATAGAAGTTCACAAACATCTCTCTCGCTCACTCTCGACCGAAAGACGATCGGCAGAAACGAGCATCATATTTCATCTGTTACAATAACACACAGAGCATCAACTATGGTTCTTCCGGCAATCACCAACACTCAAGAGCTACATAACTAGGGCCTTTACACTCCTTGTAATTATACTCTTACATTAATATTTGTACTCCAACGTATTCGTATTAATAACATCTCGCGAGAGCATTCAAGCCCGGGCTTAACAAACCCGGCAAATCTTGTGTTATTTAAATTCCCACGGACGTGCTCTCGCATTTGTTTGTTACCCATCCATTCCATCAATCCCTTCCGAATAATATTTTGGGTAACAACAATTGGCGCTAGAAGGAGGGCTGAATCTACCTTCATTTTCATTCCGACCGTTTCGAAGAACACTCACCGTTCTCCGGAGCATATACTTGAAGAAACACTCACTGTTCTTCAATGAAAAACCTTCAGAATCATACCCAACTCCCAAAAGGCAGGTCGGCCACTTGGCTCCCCCTCGCCTAAGAACCAAGATCGGCGACGACGACCTCATCGCCTACCGTGGAACCAGGAGATCGGTACACGATCGCCTCGGCTCCTGCTCCGAGAGCCAAACCACGAGCGACCAAGCTACGACGATGGCCGCAATGCAACGCCAGCTCGATGGCATGAAGGCGCTCCTAGAAACTGGGGCAGGCACCAAGAGAATGATCGCCGAGCCGAGTGAGCCGCTCGCGGTCCAGATCGAAATTACCCCCGTGCAACCAAGGATCACTCCTCCTCAAACACCTTTGTATGAGGGGAGGTCGGACCCCGAGACTCACCTGAGCAAGTTCCGTATCTACATGACCAGATACGGGGCATCAGACGCGACCAGGTGCCGAATGTTCCCGTTGACACTGGGCAATCTGGCCCATAGGTGGTACATCTCATTGCTCCCGCGATCCATTAGTACTTTTGAACTGGCGAGCGACTTCACATCGTACTTCGCCACCAAGGTCGCTCGACCAGAAGGTCCCTACCGCATGATGAAAATCAGGCAGGGGGAAGACGAGTCCGACGAAGACTACATCGACCAGGTGGATGAGACAATCCTCAACGGCGAGCCCGTAAGCGACGAGATCGCCCTCTACTCGGTCCTAGGGGTATTCAATGGTCTTTCGCCCATGTTCAGGCACCTTACGAAGGACATCCCCCCGACCTACGCAATCTTCCGCGCCAAGGCCGCAGACTTTTTGGCCAGGCGGAGGTTGCTCGCCCTTCGGCAAGACGAGGGGGCAGAGACGGCGATCGCTAAGTCCAACAAGGCGTTCGCCAAACCACCCAGTGATTTCAGGGCCTTCGAGGATGTGGAAGCCCATCTCTACCACAACCTCAATCTATCTCTGGCTCATATTTTCTACGCCATCCAGGGGCGCGAGCGGCTAAGCAAGCCGAAGGCGGTAAGGGACCACGGTCATCTGGACCACAACAAATTTTGTGCTTACCAAAAAGGGCGTAATGTGATAAACCGTGGTCCCTTACCTCCTTACGAGCGTAATGTGATAAACTGTTGATGCAAAAATAATCTGACCGACCGATGATGCCTGCTGCTATTAGCACGTCGTGTCTTAAGTTGATTCTCTACTTTCTGCCTAGAATCATAATTGGCAAATATCTCTACTATTTGAAAAGACCAATGCACCCCTCCCCTCCCCTTTGTGTGAACTTCTTAATAATAATATTAAATATTAAAAAAATAATAAATTTCAAATAATACCCATAGATTATTAAAATAAAATTGACAAGTGATCGTGCAAAAAGAAAATCTTTCTTGGCGGGGATCTTCGATGGACCTCCAACCGGCCAATTTTGGTAAGGCTGTCGCCGGCAGACCTCCGACGAAGAACTATTTTTTTTAACGCGAGGACCGATTGTCAATTTTTTCGGAGGTTGCCTTCGAAGGACAATTATTTTTTAATGTCAGGGGCTCGCCGACCTGCTTTCCGGCGGACTACCGGTAGCGACAGGTAGATCTCCGGTCCTTTGCGTATGCAATCTTGTTCCAGTTACATGTGTAAGATATGTTGACTTACTATAGGCACGTATGTTGATCTCCCGGCCCCATATGTCTGATCCTGGTTACTTTTGACGACTATCTTCTTAAGGTACATAGTGTACTCCACCTAGCGTGCGTAAATTGTCTTGCGTAGCATATACTATGTCTGCTGGTTACGACTGCACTTAGCCACTTATTTTCTCGACAAGCATGTTACAATTACGTCCAGACACACCCTATATACTTTCTCTAATCCTCATTGAATGACCGGGGAACACGACGTTGGCCACCGCCATTTGCACCGATAACTATTTAGCGATATCAAAGAATATCATCTGATTTCTTAACCCGATTTACTGAATATCACAATCTTTCTCACAGTGCAGTGAATCTAGAGGTGCCCAAAACGACCCAACCCGCCGGGTCGACCCGCCGACCCGGACCCGGCTGACCCGTGCAAGACCCGGACCCGGCCGACCCGTGCGACCCGCCGACCCGGACCCATGGTATACACGGGTGGGGTCTGGGTCGAGCTTCCCCCAACCCGTCGACCCGGCGGAAATCAAAAAAAAAAACAAAAAAAAAAAAAATTCAAAAAATGGCCGTTGGACCCGGCGGGTCGGACCCGGCGGGTCGGACCCGTGACCCGGCGGGTCTAACGGCTAGTCCGATTTTTTAAAAAAAAAAAAAATTTCCTAACTATAAATACCCCCCTCCCCAACACAATTTTTCCACACCTTCAATACTATCTATCTCTCAAACTCTCATTGTTAATTGCTATACTACTTAATCTCTCTTTTTTTTTCGCATTTTATCATTATGTCGAGTTCTGACAAGGGAAAGGGTATTGCTACATCTCCCAAAAAATCCAAAATATCCAAGTTCGAGCGAATGGGTCTTTGGGGCAAATCAAGAAACCATCCGAATAATTATTCTGAGCCCCAAAACCAAACTCCACCCGGTTTTGAAAATGAAAGTCAAGAACCTGAATATGATGTTACACATGAAAATATCTATTACGGTAGTACAACAACTACTAGTGAAGAAGAAGTTGATCTCCGGGGATTTCGACGTGTCCCAAATCGTCAACAACTGCAAAACATCGACGAAGAAATGGACCATGAAATCGATGAAGCTATGTTAAATCAAACATATGCAACATTCGAGCGCACTCTTCATGGCGTACCAACTCCGACGCAAAAATCAAAGTAGAAGCGTCTGCGGCAAGCCAAGAAGAAGAACCTCCTTATGTTGAGGAGTTATCGTCAGGAGGAAGAAAATGTGAAAGGCGAGGAAGCAAGAAAACTAAAGTAAGAAACAAGCACCTCATTGCGAGAAAGGAGACCAGATCCGTATTTTTTCAAAACACTTTAAGAAGGAAAAAATGCCGGATGGTTCGATTAAGGTATCTTGCAACTACTGCTCGAAAGAGTATCCGTATAAAGCCGGGGATGGATATGGAAATTTTAAAAGGCATTTTGAAAATAACCATGTCTCGGTCCACGGAGAACAAAAGTCACAAAGTCAACTCAACTTCCAACCTTCTACTGGAGCCGGGCCAGACGACAATCAAGGTATGTCTGAATCTCAACTTTATAAATATAATGAAAAAATTGCTAGAGAACAAATGGCAAAATTATGTGCACAAGAATCTTTACCTTTTAATTTTGCGGATAGTACGGGTTGGGAATACAGGATGCAAAATGCCTATAATCCTGCTATTAAAAGAATTCCACGTACCACAATGACTAGACAAGTAGTATACTTAGCCAAACAACATAAACTTGCACTACGAGCTTATTTTAGATCTATAAATCATAGAGTTTCTTTAGCTGCAGATACTTGGGTAGATTTTAAACAAAAAAATGATTATATGGGAATAACTATACACTGGATTGATGAAAATTGGAACTTAAACAAAAGATTACTTGCGTTTAAAAAATTTAATTGTACACATAGTGCAGATAATATAGCTAGAGCAATTATTAAAATTTTAACTTTTTATTGCTTAAAAGATAAAATTTTCACAATTGGTTTTGATAATGCTAGTTCTAATACTGCAAGTGTACCAGCATTAATACAAGCTTGCAATCCTGTTTTAGCGGGTCGATTATTTCATACTAGATGTATATGTCATATTCTAAATTTATGTGTACAAGATGCATTAAAATTTGTAGATGAGGCAATAGAACCAATTAGAAAATGTGTCTTGTTTTTACATAATCGCAATAAGTTGGCTAGACAATGTGTAAAATTTTTAAAGTCAAAACAAATTCAACCCAAATTTTTTACTCCATACGTCAAACATAGATGAAACTCAACTTATGAGATGTTAAATTCAACTAATGAATATAAAGAATTATTGTGTGAATTTTTTGATACGTATTTTCACGTAGAAGGATTTTATTTATTGCCAACGTATTGGGATGAAACTAAAGATTTAATAAAACTATTAAGGGTTTTTGAAAATGCAACTAAAGATTTAAGTGGTTGTTATTATCCCACGTCTCCTAAAGTTTTATTTCATTGTTGTTTTATTGTATCTGAAATGGATGCTTGTAATAAATCCGAAAGATTATCGAATGCTATTTACAATATGTGTTTAAAATGGCTAAAATACTTTAATCGTATTCATGATGTTTTCTTGATTAGTCTTGTTTTATCTCCGATTTGAATTTAGCTCAAGTAGAACAATTACTTGAAATATATTATAATATTCTTAAAAATTTGGGTTTTCCTAATATTGAGGATCCGTTGAAAGTCAAACTTTATTTGAAAATATTCCTGACGTTGAACAAGTAAAAATTGATTTGAAAAATAGTTTAGAAACTGTTTTTTCTCAATATTCTTCTAAATATGGTGATAAGATTCAAACTCAAAAACAAGAACTAAGACTACAAATACATTTAACATGGAATTAATGAACTCCCACTAACCCATTTCAACAACAACTCTATAATATAGCAAGAAATAGGGGTGGTAGTAACGTCGGTCAAAGAAATGACCTTAGTAGATATTATGCAACTAGTTTTGTGCCGAAGGATGACAATGCAGGTACCTTTGATCTGTTGGATTGGTGGAAAAGAAGGGGAACCGAATTTCCCATACTTTCCATTATGGCACAAGAAATTCTTGCAGTGTCCGCATCCACAGTCCCCGTTGAGAGTGCTTTTAGTGAAGGAGGCTATATGCTGGACGAGCGGAGATCCCGAATGACGCCAAAAAATCTCGAGGCTCAAATGATACTTAAAGATGCAACAAAAGCCGAGTTACGAGATCAAGAAAATAAATGGGATGACCTATTAGCGGACCAAGATGCCTATCAAGAAGGCACTCAAGGAGAGTCTAGTCAAATGAGTCAAACCGATGATCAAGACGATTTACGACATCGACTTCGACTAAAGGTAAGTAAGGTAAGTCGTAAGTAAAGAACTACGTAGGGCTTTGATTCCTCACGAGGATACGTAGGCAATTTAATTTTAAGTGAAAACTTAAAATTAAATACAAGCCCATTTTTTTAACTCTTCTCAAGTAAAAGAACTACGTGGAGCTTTGATTCCTCACTAGGATACGTAGGCAATTTAATTTTAAGTAAAACTTAAAATTAAATACAAGCTAATTTTTTTAAATGATTTCCTTTTTCACTTATAGTTATTTTTCGTGTATAAAATGATAACAAATAAAAGTTTTATATACATTTTTTTAAAAAAAATATAGACAGGTCGACCGTGACCGTGGGTCGGACCGGACCGGACCGTGGCCGACCGTCGACCCGCCAACCCGTATATTTCATATGTACGGGTGGGGTCCGTCTGTCCTGCCGACCCGCGACCGTGGTCCGACCGGACCGGACCCGGACCCGTGGTTGGGCACCTCTAAGTGAATCGAGATCTGTTGATCTTACGTATTTACAAACTTGTTTGGCGAAAAGAAATTACAACTGGACTACAAAAAATTACAACTCGAAAACAGAAACTACAAACTCGTACGGAAATAAAAATACAAAACTCGAAACAGATTTGAAAGTACAAGAAAATAAATTATAAAACCATAAACTAATGCCGAGTCGAGGAATCCTCTATCCGCAAGACAAAATACGCCCCGGTAATGCTCTCGGTTCTGACGTATCGCCCCCAAAGATAAAATGGCAACGTCTCGTAGGTAGTAGCACCACAAGACCTACGAGCTCCGGCGAACTAGAAGAGGTGAGGACAGAGCTCCGACTTATGATATGCAGAGAATGCTCAAAACTGTTTGACTATATTGAGTTCGAAAAATTGCATGTCTGATGCAAATGAGATGCATGCCTATTTATAGGCCATTTCACACACCTGCAGGGATCAGGATTTAATACAGCCACTAATGGCTATCATAATGCAGTCATTTATGCTGCATTATGGTCAGGGGTTACGAATTTCAAACAAATGGCAGGGGTTACGAAATTCAAACCTGCCATTAACTCCTCCCCATAACACTTGGGCGGTTACTTCCGGGTTGGACTGAATTTGAACAGTCAGGATGCACCTGGACTGTATTCAGCTCCTTAACCATTTGACGGATGTACCTGGACATCCTTATGTGCACATACGAGCCCAACTACGTTGTTGAGCTTGTCCAAAAAATTCTTTAAGCTAGCCCAAGGCCAAGCCCACGAACAGGCCCAAAGACCAGCCCAAAGACCAATTACCAAGATCCAAGTCCAAGGCCAAGGCCAAGGTCAAGGTCCAAGGACCACGGTCCACGGCACGCGGCCACGACCGAGGCGGGCGGGCGGCGGCGGCGGCGCGCGCGTGTGCGTGCGTGTGGGCTGTAAGCCCATACACATGTGCCATTAATTATTACATGCATAAAGGTAACTCCTTATATACTAGAATAATGATGGTTCATTATTCAATGTGGGATTCCATCCCTTATTAATTCACAATTAAGTGACAAAATTTAATTCACTATTTCTCACTCACCGGGAATCGGTTTAGAGAAAGTGAATATACCACGATCATCTACTCGGAACGTAGATCGATCCTATGATATTTAATTTTACAAAATAAAATTAAAATCATTAACGATTCCAACAATCCCCCACATGAGTGAAAATAGCCCAAATGCAATATGCAGACTCAAGCTCAGTCCTCAAGAGGCGTTAAAGTATAAGGATAGGTAGTTCGTGACTTTGAACCTTCCATAGTTAAAATCATCGGGTACACAGGCGGATTAGTGGCTTGATGCTTTGAACTATTCCCCCACGGCGTCCACCGAGACAATGGTGCTAACACTTGAACACCTCAACCTCATCCGTTCTCATGTTTTGTGTCCTTTGCGGGCCTTGGACACCCCTTTGGATTCATAAGTGATTTTCATGAAGTAGCCCCCACTTCTCACTTATATAGGTGATTCTTTATCAAGTATCTTGCCATACTCAACCTCTTCGAGGTCTTTAGGAATCATTAAAAGTCATAGACTTAACCTCACCACTAGGCAAGATTTCAACACTCAATTGCTCTATAGGGAATAAACTTAGATGAGTGTTTCACACGAACTCTCATAGCTTAGTTCTCCCATTGAACCAAGTTCTTGGGATCTCCAGTCATCTTGGTTGGGTTACCACTATGATAATTCTCAGTTTGTGGATTTTAAACCCATTCCCTCTAGCAATTTATTCATTTGATCACGGTTTAATCCTTTGGTTAGCGGATCCGCTAGATTATCCATTGACCTCACATAGTCAATAGAGATAACCCCACTTTTAATCAAATGTCTCACGGTATTATGGCGTCGACGAATATGTCGAGACTTTCCATTATACACATTACTTCTCGCCCTACCAATATCAGCTTGGCTATCACAGTGAATCATCACTGCAGGCACTAGCTTGGACCAACATGGAATATCTTCTAGAAAGTTTCTGAGCCATTCGGCTTCTTCACCAGATTTGTCCAAAGCTATGAATTCTGATTCCATGGTGGATCGGGCTATACATGTTTGTTTCGCGGACTTCCACGAGACACTTCCACCCCCAATGGTAAACACGTAACCACTTGTAGAAAATGAACTTTTCGTATCGGATATCCAATTCGCATCACAGTATCCTTCAAGTATCGGGGGGTATCTCGAATAGTGTAGCCCAAGGTTTTGAGTATACTTTAAGTACCTTAAAACCCTAACGAGAGCTTTCCAATGCTCTTTGCTTGGATTACTCGCATAACGACTCAATTTGTTTACAGCACAAGCTAAATCGGGTCGAGTGCAATTTGTAAGAAAACACCCAATGACTCGTGCATATTCTTCTTGTGCAACGGGTTCCCCTCGATTTTTGCTCAAGTGGTCATTTAAATCTATTGGGGTCTTAGCCGGCAAGCTATCAAAAGCATTAAACTTCTTGAGAACTTTCTCGGCATAGTGAGATTGTGTCAAGATGATTCCATCTGATTTTCTCAAAATTTTCATTCCAAGAATCACATCGGCTAGCTCCATGTCTTTCATATCAAAATTTCTTTTTAACATGTTCTTAGTATCGTTAATCACTTGTATATTGTTACCCATGATTAACATGTCATCTATATAAAGACACACAATAACATAACCGTTATTAGATTTCTTAATATAAACACATTTATCACACTCGTTTATTTTAAAACAATTTGATAACATTACATTATCAAATTTCAAGTGCCACTGTAGTGGAGCTTGTTTCAATCCATATAGAGACTCAACCAGTTTGCATACCTTTTTCTCTTGTCCAGGTACAACAAACCCTTCAGGTTGTTTCATATAGATCTCTTCATCCAGATCACCGTTCAGAAAAGCAGTCTTAACATCCATTTGATGAATCTCAAGATCGTGCAAAGCAGCAATCGCGAGAAGCACTCGAATAGATGTAATTCTCGTTACAGGTGAATAGGTATCGAAAAAATCATACTCTTCCTTCTGTTTGAAACCTTTGACTACTAAACGAGCTTTATACTTGTCAATTGACCCATTAGTCTTGTACTTTCTTTTAAGGATCCATTTGTATCCTAAGGGCTTACAACCTTCAGGTAAATCAACCAAAACCCAAGTTTGGTTTTGTAAAATTGAGTCAATTTCACTCTGAACAGCTTCTTTCCAGAGCAACCCGTCAGTCCGGCATAAGCTACTTTGATCGACGTTGGTTCTTCATCCAACATGAATGCTATGTAGTCAGGTCCAAATGTCTTTGGTGTCCTAACCCTACTACCACGTCTCGGTTCTACATCTTCCAGATTAGATCTCGATCGCTTACGTGACTTTGGATCTACATCCACAGGTTTTGAACTTGTTCCTTCATCTTCAACTCTATTGCTATAATTGTTCTCAACTTTATCATTATCCTTACAAGGATATATGTTTTCAAAGAATACAGCATTCCTTGATTCAATTGTTGTTCCCACAGTCATTTCAGGAACTTCTGACTTGTGGATAACAAACCGATAGGCATTATTGTTCAGTGCATACCCAATAAAGATACAATCGACCATCTTAGGTCCGATTTTAACTTGTTTAGGTAGAGGTACCTCAACCTTAGCCAAACACCCCCACACGTTGAGATATTTGTATGAAGGTTTTCTACCTTTCCACAACTCATAGGGAGTAATATCCTTACCTTTGCGTGGAATTTTGTTCAATATGTAGTTGGCTGTCAAGACAACTTCCCCCCACATGTTCTGGGGCAACCCTGAACTAATCAATAAGGCATTCATCATATCTTTAAGTGTCCGATTCTTACGTTCAGCAGCACCATTAGATTGTAGTGCATATGGAGCTGTTGTTTGATGAATTATACCGCTTTCGTTGCATAATTCCTCAAACGGGGCTACATATTCGCCACCTCTATCGCTTCGAACCATCTTAATACGACAACCTAATTGATTCTCGGTTTCATTCTTGAAGTTCTTAAAAGCTTCAATAGCCTCATCTTTACTTCTCAAAAGATAAAGATAACAATATCTTGTGCAGTCATCGATAATAGTCATAAAGTACTTCTTACCACCTCTAGTTTGTACATACGTTAAATTACAGACATCTATGTGAATTAATTCAAGGGGTTGTGTGTTTCGTTTTACCGAATGAAACGGAAGTTTCGTCATTTTTGCTTCAACACAAATCTCACATTTGTTTTGAGTATTGACTTCATTTAATTTTAGTAAATCTAAGTTTACTAATCTTTGTATAGCATTTAGATTCACATGACTTAATTTACAATGCCATAAATCAGAACACTCAGTCAAGTAAGAGAAAGCAGTAGCATTTTCATTAGCATTACTGGACTTGGTTACATGGCGTTTAGCCAAAGCATTAAGTTTAAAGAGTCCCTCCGTGAGGTAACCCTTACCAAGAAACCTATCAAACTTTTTTATGATAATTCTATCTGACTCAAACAATAGTTTAAACCCCTTTTTAACTAGTATAGAGCCTGATATCAAATTCTTACTCATATCCGGAACATGAAGCACATTATTCAAGGTGAGTGTCTGTCCGGACATAAGTTTGAGGTCCACTTCTCCAACTCCGATAATTTCAGATGAAGCTGGATTCCCCATGTTGAGCTTCCTCCCCTCAACAGCTTGATAGTTCTTAAACTGGCTCCTATCGGCACCAACATGGGCAGTCACACCAGTGTCGACGTACCAACCACCTTGGTTCTCAACGTGGTTGACTTCTTCGGTGACCACAGCAGCAAGGTCATCCTCTTTCCATTCGCCGTTAGTCTCAGCGATGTTGGCAACATGTTTCTTCTTCTTATTGGCCTTCGGCTTTCGACAGTCTTTCGCCGTATGCCCATGTTTGCCACAGTTGAAGCAATCGCCATCAAACTTCTTGACTGGCTGCTTCCCTTTGCTCTTGTTTTGGACACTTGGACGAGCCCTTTTATTGGAGGGACCGTCATGCTCCAGCAGATTGGCCTTAGCATCAATCAGGCCTTTTGGTTTGTGGTCATTTTTGCGCACATCAGACTCGATGCGCAATTTCACAATCAAGTCTTCAAGAGTCATCTCCTTTCGCTTGTGCTTAAGGTAGCTCTTGAAGTCTTTCCAACTGGGGGGCAACTTTTCGATCACAGTTGCAACGGTAAAAGCGTCCGGTAGGACCATTCCCTCGGCATTGACATCATGAACGATGAGTTGGAACTCTTGCACTTGTTCCATGATTGGTTTTGAGTCAACCATCTTGTAGTCCAAATATTTGGCGACTACAAATTTCTTTGTACCTGCATCATCACTACGGTACTTCTTTTCAAGTGCTTCCCACATCTCTTTTGATGTGTTTACAACAGAATAAACATTGTACAAACTATCTTCTAAAGAATTCTGAATAAAGTTTTTACAAAGATAGTCTCCATTGTGCCAGTTGTCATAGGCAGCTCGGACTGTAAAACTAGTCTCTTGAGCATTTGGCACCGGTGGCGCATCTTCCTTAAGGAAGTTAGCAAACCCCAATGTTGTTAAATAGAACAACATCTTTTGTTGCCACCTTTTAAAGTCGGCACCACCAAACTTTGGCGGCTTCTCGGCGGTAGGCATCATCCTAGGCCCCGAGGTTGTTTCAAAAAAGGAACCACTCGTGTTGAACCCGTAGGCTCCAACACTAGATCCTAACATAGATCCCACGGTACCACTAAAAGTGGAACCAATGGTGCCACTCGAGGTGGATCCACCGGTAGTCAGAAAGAGGTTCGAAAACATCTATGGAGTTGTTGCTGAGGTATTTGAGCTCATCATGTTGGACATGGTTGCGTCAATGGTGTTTGCCACGTTCGAAGCGGCGGACGCGGAGGCCAAGGCAACTGTGGTGTTGGAGTCGGTGGAAACAGCAGTCGTCATCTCCAGTTGTAGGATTTAGCAAGTAAGTATTTCGTCTTGCGCTTGTTGATCTTCTGTGTTACAAACTTGCTGGGCGGAAAAAGAAATTACAACTGGACTACAAAAAATTACAACTCGAAAACAGAAACTACAAACTCGTACGGAAATAAAAATACAAAACTCAAAATAGATTTGAAAATACAAGAAAATAAATTATAAAACCGTAAACTAATGCCGAGTCGAGGAATCCTCTATCCGCAAGACGAAATACGCCCCGGTAGTGCTCTCGATTCTGACGTATCGCCCCCAAAGATAAAACAGCAACGTCTCGTAGGTAGTAGCACCACAAGACCTACGAGCTCCGGCGAACTGGAAGAGGTGAGGACAGAGCTCCGACTTATGATATGCAGAGAATGCTCAAAACTGTTTGACTATATTGAGTTCGAAAAATTGCATGTCCGATGCAAATGAGATGCATGCCTATTTATAGGCCATCTCACACACCTGCAGGGATCAGGATTTAATACAGCCACTAATGGCAGGGGTTACGAAATTCAAACCTGCCATTAAAAAATTCTTTAAGCTAGCCCAAGGCCTAGCTCACGGCCAAGCCTACGAACAGGCCCAAAGACCAAGATCCAAGATCCAAGGCCCAAGGCCCAAGGCCCACGACTCGCGGCCGCGGCCGAGGCGAGGCGGGCGGGCGGCGGAGGCGGCGCGCGCGTGTGGGCTTTAAGCCCATACACATGTGCCATTAATTATTACATGCATAAAGGTAACTCCATATATACTAGAATAATGATGGTTCATTATTCAATGTGGGATTCCATCCCTTATTAATTCACAATTAAGTGACAAACTTTAATTCACTATTTCTCACTCACCGGGAATCGGTTTAGAGAAAGTGAATATACCACGATCATCTACTCGGAACATAGATCGATCCTATGATATTTAATTTTACAAAATAAAATTAAAATCATTAACGATTCCAACATATCTATCTTCAGTCATCACGGTACACAGAGTATTACGACTGATTAAATACAGCACATCATAATCAATTCTCAGAATACAGATCAAAATACACTTTAATTAAATCCATCGGTATGTGTGTGTGGATCTAACAGTCCTACACCCCTTAGTGTAATACGCAATGTTCTCAAAATACCGTATGGACCGATTAATTCTCTTATTAATCTCTAGAAGGTCTTTTATCAATCTGATTCAGCCGATTTTGTCAAAATCCCGCCTAAATCCAATTTTGTAGTAAAAAATTATAATATCAATATATCCATAGTACAAGGTTAAATTTATAAATGAAATATAAATTAATATCATATCTATATTATAATAATATTGTTAATACATAAATAAAATATAAAATAAAGCAATCAAATAAATGTTATTTAATTATATATCTGAATTATTATACTAAAATACTAAAATAATATTAAGATATAACCGATTAATGCTCCGATTAATCCTATGAATCAGTCCCCGACTATCCGATTAATTGTTAGCGGTATCTCAACCGTCTAAATTCGCCTAGCTATTTTTAGAACACGGGTAATAGGATACCAATCACTACCAATATCGGGGGTTTAGCCGACGACTTAAAGTCGTCGGCTAAAGTTAAATATCGTCGGCTAATCCTACCAGTCGTCGGCTAAAAAACCGTCGACCGATATTCGTCGGCCAAGGTTTAGCAGACGACTTTTTGGTAGTCTTCGGCTAAACTTTGAGGTTTAGCCGACGACTTTACAAATGTCGTCGGCTAAAGTTTTTTCAAAAAAAAGTAATATACTTTAGCCGACGACTTTGTTAAATGTCGTCGGCTAAAACATTTTTTTAAAAAAAAGTAATATACTTTAGTCGACGACTGTTTTAAAGGTCGTCGGCTAAAACCTAATATAAAAAAAAATTCAGATTTTGGGAACAATTTATAGTCAACACAATACACCAATTAATATACTTTAACCGACGACTTGATCTAGATCGTCGGCTAAAGTATTTTAAAAAAAAAAATAATATACTTTAGTCGACGACATGATCTAGGTCGTCGGCTAAAGTATATTATTTTTTTTTCCGAAACGGTTTTAGCCGACGACCTAGATCAAGTTGTCGGCTAAAGTATATTTTTTTTGTTTTGAAAAAGTGTTTTGCCGACGACTTGATCTAGGTCGTCGGCTAAACCGTTGCAAAAGTCGTCGGCTATAGTTTAACACTTTAGCCGACGACTATGTTACATTTTAGCCGACGACCCAGATCAAGTCGTCGGCTAAAACTATTTAGCCTACGGCAGTACGGGTTGTTGGCTAAAGTTCAAAGTTTAGCCGACGACACTTTAAAGTCGTCGGCCGTTTTTTATGGGTCGTCGGCTAAAGTGTGAATTTTGGTAGTGCAAAAGCCGTTTGGACGAAAGTATTTTTACCCCAACAGGCACGAATATATTTTATAGTGCCAAAAGTATGATAATAACGAAAACTTAGTCTCCAATGTAAAATAGTAGTCCCAGTGGTGGAGGCAGAGAAAATATACGAGGAGTCCAGACTATCTAGTATATATTTAAAATTTTTATAAAAAACAATAAGTTCAAATATAAAATAATAACATCAAATACAATTAATATTCAATAACTGCACCGCTAACGGTCGATTCACCCCTCAAACACGCGGTAAAGGCGGTAAGTACAGTCTGCGAGATCCCATAGCTTGGAAATGTTGAATAATCACTTCATTGTCAATACCCAAAAAAATATATTTTTCGACATAACACACCATACAGTCGGTCAAAAATTCATCTCCCATCTTGTTGCGCAAATCTGTCTTGACAATATTCATTGCAGAGAAGGCTCGTTCTACACTAGCAGTTGCAACAGGCAAAACTAAAGCCAACTTGATAAGAAGATACACCAAGTGAAAAGTTGTGTGAAATCCCACTTTCACCATATTAGTCGCAAGTTCTCTAATAATTTCTAATTTAGAAAATATTGCATTTCTTCTCATTTCAGAAATCCACATCTTTAGTTGCTCTTTGAGCTCCATTCGATCATCCACCGAAAAATCTTGCGAATATAGTTCTGCAAGTCGAACTAACCCTGAAGAACTATAATTGGAGAACGAATTCTTAGGATCAAGGCATGCTATGCACATAAGCAATTCTGTGTTGGTCTCAGTGAAACGATTCTCCATCTCTTGACTAATACGATCAACAACCTATTACATATAAAATAATGGAAACATGTTTAAGAAACAAGTATAAATAAACTAATTATAATAAGTAATTTTGACTAATTAAAAGTATAAATGGATAGGTAGTTGGTTACCTGACAAAATATCTCAACTCGGAAATGGTGAAAGAATGTGTGCTTACGACGAAGACGACCCGGGACATTATCTTCCATATTCGGGATGCTAATATTATTTTTAGAACAAAAACTATTGACATCTCCTAATAGATCATCCCATCCATTCTCTCTGAGATATTGCAATTGTCTCTTGGTAGTAACAACCAAACTCATAGCATGTACAATATTTTGGTCTTTTTGTTGCAAAAATTGTGACAAACTACTTGTCAACCCCAATACTACCTTCATCAAGTGAGCAATGAATACAAACTCATAAGTTTCCATCTTATCAATCAAGCCAACAACGATGCCTTTACTTTTGGATTCATGTCCATCTTCGTATATATTCCGAAGGACTTCAAGCACTGAAGACCACATAGCTAGAAGACGGACAATTGTTTTATAGTGCGAACCCCAACGTGTGGCATCTGGTCGAGCTAAACTAGTTTCTTGATTCAAACATCTTCCTGTCGAAATATCACCCTTTTCTAAACTCTCAACAAGCAATAAATAAATTCATACTCCCAAAGTACATTCGATTCAACAAATTTCCCACAATAAAGTAATTTAACAAATTTCCCACAATCAAGTAATCTAACAAGTAATACTCAAGTGACTCAACAAATATCAATTAGTAATTTAGTATGCAATGCATAAATATTAAATTGTGCTTTTGAAGATATCTCAAATCCCAATTTCAATAAATAAATCCTAAATTATAAATCTAAATTAATAAAAAATCATAATTAAAACCCTAAAATTTAAATAGAACCTTGTCTTCCTGAATCTTGAGCTAGATGAATACTCCAACAATTGAATGGGAAGCAAAGCAGGATGCAAAAATGACCAGTGTAATTTATCTCCTCGCCTCGCTTGCACACAGTCGCTCGCTTCGATCGCATGCACAGACCTGTTGCTTTTGTTTGTTTGGTTCTGTTATGTGGCTTTAGTACAGAAACAGAAGCGCTGCCCTTTCTTTCAATAACCCGCCGTCTGTATTTTATTTTCCTTTTTTTTAGTACGAAACGACGTCGTTTAGGTTCAGTAAGTTTACTTACTGAAACGACGTCGTTTCACATAAAGGGGAATAAAAAAAAAAGAAAAAGAAAATCGAGACATCAATTCTCCTTCCTTCCCCAACCGTGCGGCGCTGCAACTCCCAGCCCAGGAACCCCCTCCCCGGACCCTCCCCGGACCCCTAAAATTCCAGCCGGCCAGCAGGGTCCGTGGACCTTCCCGGACCCCCCTGGCTCCGCCCCTGGTAGTCCCCCAAGCATTTTTAATCCATCGTCATCTTTCTCCATTTATAAAAAGAATAATTGATATTAGTCGTCTGAAATTCTTGAGCAAGTCATATGAAAGAATCATCCCACGAACATTGCGAAAAGATTATCAAGATCCGTCACATAATATAGTAAACGGAAAATAAAACAACAACAACAACATCTGAGCCATAATTCAAAATAATTTGGGGTCGACTAGGAAATAAATAAACCATTCAGGATAGTATAATACTATCGACGACGACAACAACAACTACCACAAGGACAGCATAAAAATCAAAGAGGATGTGCATGAAAATGGCCTGAATTAGGGAGCCTTGGATAATCATCAGGCAAAGGCATTACACATTCCTCCCGTGCCGGTGAAATTGTATCGGGCACACGCGACTAGCTAGAGCACTGCGTGATCAAAGAAACATATGGTTTTGTTAGTTCGATCGATACGATAGGAATGGATGGGATTTTTTGATAAACAGTGAGGATGACATACTTGATCAGACATTCAGAACCAGGTTCTCCCTGGGAATATGGGACGATTGTCGTGCTGTAAAACACCGACAAGGGAAAACAACATGTCGCGACGCAGTCGAAGCTTTGAACTGGGAATATATATGTGCAGGTCACATTCCATGTTGCTGCAATAATTCCACACACATTCATTTTCATAATTAGGAAAATGGTCATGGCACACAAGAAAATGGCCATGGCACACAATACACATTGTGTGCCATTGCCATTTTCTTGCAAGACATCCCATCTGAGAGTGTTCTTCCCATTTTCTTGCATTACAAACTTTGAAGCAGATTATTCTCTGTGTATGGATTGGTGTGTGTGTGTGTGTGTGATTACTGAACAATATTGTTTATTTATTATATATAAAAATACAAACATCAAAATTATTATATAGAGATTATTTTGTGGTTGAACACACACACACACACTGAGACCACCAATGATTTCAGTAAATCAGTAGTACTCCTGTGTTTTTTCTTCATATTGGAATTTTTTTTTAAATTACTAATAAATTAGACAAAATTACCATTAAGGATAGTATGATATTAATTTTGGCAAACTGTAAATTGCAGGAGGCATTAATTATGTCCCCATAAATTTAGGATGGGTGCCAAGAATGTCTATTTCTGTGGAATTTTTGTATTTGAATCACGCATTTGGTGGATATGCTTTTTGGTATTTAAAAAAATTAAAAGAAATTAGAACAGTTTTCCAGGTTTGAATACTTTCTGAGTCGTGGGACAAAATTATGCCATATCCCCTCCGATTATACTCCATTGGTCCCTTCATTCTCTTAAATTGCATGGGCCCTGAATTCTACAATTGAGTTGCACACTAGCTCATTTTCCATCCATTTACAACCAACGACGTTTGTTTGATCTTAGTTAAACCTTAGTTACTCCTTATTAACCTCATTAAACAATTAAATAATAAAAGTAATACAAAATATTAAAAACATATAAAATTATAAATATTGAGACATAGAATTAGAAAATATATAAAAATAGTCAAAGAAAAAAAAATACAAAATTTAATATAAAAAAAAAGATGAAATGTCAATAAATAATACAAAAAATAAAAAATATACAAAAACATAAAGTGGCTTAAAATGATTATATACAATTAAAAAAAGACAACTTTTATAAGAAAAAATATTTTTTGTATTTTTATTCTTTTTATTCTCCCCTTCGTTTTTTAAATTTTTATTTATTTTTTTTGACATTTTTTTACTTTTATTTTTGTGGTAAAATAGTGTATTGGTGAATATATATGTAATTGAAGATTAAATTGATTTTTATATGTATTTTTTTGTAGCAAAATATTGACCACTCTCATATGTAGAGAGTGAATTACACATTTATACCATTTCTGACAGTAGGGAGTCTTGTGCAATCGTACTAAAGAATTCATGGGGTCTCACATAATTTAAGGGATTAAGGGAGTTTGACGCCTATAGGCTATAAGGTACGATGCATTCTGACCCGTGCGATGCACCGGTTTTGTTTTTCGATAAAAGTTTAAACTTTTGCTTATGTTTAAAACTCAACATTTTATTTGATATTATAATTTACGAACGGCTTCAAGTCAAAATTATGTATTTTTTTCTTTCTATTCATTACTCAAGGTGATATTTTTAATATGTTGTATTTTGTTATTATAGCAAACTCATTTAATTTATCTGTTCAAAATCGGATGCACTAACACTCACCGCAAAAGGGTGCAAATATTGGTTTCTCACTAATGATTCTACATATAGAAAAAGAAAACACTTTGCGATGCGCGGACCTTTTTTCTTTTCAACGATAATTCATTGCACATGATAATTTCAATCTAATATTTCTCAAAGAGCATTCGAAAGCAACTACTTAGCAGAAGCAATCATAAGATGTGCAAAATACATAGTAATAACCTATATAAATATTTTGAAACGTGTGATTTTATAGTAATAATAACATGACCTTTGTAAACCATAGTTCTACATGAATATTTTGAAACGTGTGATTTCATAATAATAATAATAACATGACATTTGTAAGTCCATAGTAATAACCTACATGAATATTCTGAAACGTGTGGTTTCATAATAATAATAACATGACCTTTATAATTCCATAGTAATTACCTACATGAATATTATTATTATTACTTGTAGATCGATGATTTGTAACCAAATTTAGAGCCATTTACTCACCTAATTAAAAACTCAATTAATATAGTGTCATTAGATAAAAATTAAAGTTATTAAGACTTAATATTTATAGCACATAACTGAATCTTTAAATATATAAGATAAGATATGATACTATTATAATATTATCGGACATTTAATATTAATATTAAATTCAATATAAAGAGAGAGAATCGATATTAAATTCAATATAAAGAGAGAGAATCGATACAATAGTCAAGCGACGACTAACAAAAAAACTACACAATCCCTTATTGTTACGGAAATATTAACAAATGAAAGCATACAACAAATGATTAAACGAACATGTTGACGGACAAAAAGGAATAAGTTCCATCGTTTCATTTTTATATTTTTTGATAATAATATCAATAAACATACGTTACCCACATTGAGAGTTGGGGATTAGTACGTGTTGGATATTGCTATTGATTTACTGGTCAGTGGCCACCCACTCCCACCACCACCCATCCCTCTTTTTCTCCAGTTCTTTTTTTTTGTGTATATCCCTGTCGTTCAAATGGACCCCTTCTCTTTCCCAACACACCACCACCACCACCACCACCCCGTGACTGTGCCTTTCCTTCTTCCAGAAACAAAAACAGCCGAAATACATTACCTAATTTGCTTCGACTCTTTGTTAAAACTTTCCCACTTTTAGTAACTTTCTTCTCTCTCTCACTTTCTGTTGCTTAATATTTAGTATAAATCATGGCCTCCTTTTCTCTTTTGTTACATAATCGGTTACATCTGGGTGGCAAAGAGGGTGTTGTTGGTGACCGTTGGTAACCGTGAGGTGGGATAGGATATTGGATGGGATTTTTTTTGTAGTCGGTAAAAAATATACTACGAAAATTGATCAACTGTGAGTCAAAATGCAAGCATACCGAGAACCACAATATGGATGTTGATGTCCAGGAAAGGTGTTATTTATAGTTAAATTATTTGTGTAACTTGCGGATATGAAAGGAATATTCATATGAAGACTTTTCAAATTATTAAGAAGAGACTTTTCAAATTATTAAGATACTTTTCAAATGATTAAGAAGAGACTTTTCAAATTATTAAGATTGAGATTTTATAATTTTTTAGATAAAAATTGTATTCATTAAGACTCTACATTAAATAATATTATTGAAGTCTCCATATTAATAAAGGGATTCAATCTTTTAGTATAACGAGGCTTTATACAACCCGTGCGTTGCACGGGCTGATTATTGAATAATTATGTTCGTGCATACGCAGCATATGCTGGTTGATTATTATTGATTATTTATTTACGCATGTAGTAAAATTTTAATTATATATGATATCTTTTTATAAATGTAAAAAGGGGAAATTACATGCTTTGTGTTGTAAATTTTTTAATAAAGTTACAATTAGGCCCCTGCTCTTTCATAGTTTTCTTTGTTTAGTCCTTGTTGGTTTATTTTTTTTAAAGGAAATGAGGTAATTTACCTACTTTGTAAAGCAGGTAAGTTAACCCCATATAAAAATATAAGATTTAAGCATTTTTTTTTTAAATTTAAGCATCTTCGTATTTCGTATCATAAACTGAAAATACCTCGTTAGAGCCCGTAAAAACAATTGAACACAAATCTTCATCGGACTCAGTATCATAAATAGGATCATCCAAAAAATGAATTTCACTAATGGCATGTTCCTCATCAAATATAGGTCGCCCATCATAACCAAAAATTTCGACATAATCTTCAGACTCATCAGAAAAAATTGGCCCATTATCATCAACATCTTCAAAATAATTCACTGGTGCAACAACTTGAAGCCCAAGTTGCTCTAGTTCCCAATTAATTAACTCAAGTGAAGGTCCATTCACTTCACTCAAATTCGTAGGCCCACACTGCCTACATTCATCATCAAGAATAAGGGGCAGCAACTCAACATTATTAAAATTATCAACAGAAGGCCCAAATAAGAATTGCTCACCAAAAGGAAAAGGCCCATTCTCTTCGGTTAGGGCATTAGCGCCCGACTTTCCGAAACTGCTTCCCGGGGCTACCGCAGTAAGATGCAGAGCACCGCTGTTTTTCCTCAAGGCGTCGGACGAAGTTGTCCGGTGATCGAATGCGTCGCGGGGTGTGTCACGACGGGAAGCGACGAAGCGGTGTGGCCGCCGATCGGGTAGTGGGGCGGCGCCAAGGGGCTGTAATTTCCTCCGAGAAACAAAATAGTACGAACGCCGTTCAATGGGCGAGGCGGCGGCGCTGATATTCTGCACTTTTTGGTGTAGATGTGTGTTTGTGGGGATGAATTTTCGTGTGAAATGTTTTGTAAACTTTTGCCATGCGATGATTTTCGGTTTAAGGCGATGAGATATGTATTTTTTTAGGCAACTCCACCGTGGCCTTACGCCCGCGGAGGTGCTTCGCCGCCAGTGCGACTCGGCGATCTGTGGGAACGCTTCTGAACTCCAAAATTTCCTCACAGGTACAAAGCCAATCAAGGCAATCTTGTGGCTCTTGGAGTCACCCACAATTTGTGAAAAGCCAACAGGCCTGACACCTCATTTATGCAGCATACATTTAATAATAGGAATGTAATTGCAGCTGGCTTATTTAATAACAATGTAATTGTATCTTCTTTTGTATTCTTTGAGGTTACAAAAGTGAAGCCCTTTCATGTTCTATAACCGTATAAACATTCAAGGTTGTAGATGTTAATGCGTGGGATTCATATATGATGGGTGTTGCATAAACTACATTGTACCGTACCACTCATTTGTGCACATTACACTTGCACATTAAATTAAGGGATTTAGTTTTTAGATAGTATAGATAGATAATTGAAGGAAGTATGACGTAATTTTACCGAATCATGGAGTACTTTTTTTCTATTCTTGGTAAATCCACTCTTATTTAGTTACCCCATTAATTTACACGTCTATCGATTTGGATTCTTATCTATTTATAGTCCTATTTCATTTAATGCTACCTTGTAGTACAGTTGTTTGATTTAAGGTATAACTATGCTCAAGGTAAAAGTAGAACTATTGTGCAATGTACCCAGCTGTCTTTAGTAAAATTGTACGAAGCAAATTTTATTGAATTGAATCGAATCGAATTGAATTGAATTTTGTTGAATAGAATCGAATTGAACTAAATTGAATTTACTGAATAATAATAATAATAATAGCGATTATAATAATTAATATTAGATAATATATATATATATATAACAACACCAATAAAAATAAATTTTAGAACAGCAAATCAACTGAGTGCCCCATTTGTTTGTTAGAAGGGTTTTATACCCACCATTTTTTAGGATAAATCACTTGAATTCCCCATGTTCGATACCTTCAATTTGACCCCAAATCAATCCTTTAGTTTATTCAATTTCAGTCCTCAGATGTTTTTTTTTTTTGAGCAAAATTCCTCAGATGTTTAGTTCATTCAATCTTACTTCAATCAGTTTTTCAATAATTAAAATCCAACTTTATTTATCCAAGCCATTAATATGTTGGCTTTTCAATTAATATTAATATTCAATTTAAGTTATGTCTTGTATATTATTTTCTTATAGTATTTTATTAATAATAAAATATTATTATTATTTATAGATAATAATCAAGATTTACGAGCCTAGAATTATTGAGTCGAGCATCTATATCTCTTTCAAGTTCTGCATTTTATCCAGGTGTGAGGAATTTACTATACTTTTGTTTATTTTAATTGCTTTATATATTATTTTATATGTGCACGTGAAGTCAGTCAGAATCACTTAATTGTGCAAATCAGTCAGAAGTACTTAAATATGCAAATCAGTCAGAAGCACTTAATTGTACATAAAGCCTTCGAGCTAGCCGACGGGCTTCAGAATTTATCAGTCATGTTGTTTATACTTACTAATATATTTAGAAATTAAATTAAACATAATGCGTACTCTCCATACTGAGCTAGTTGAAAGCTCACCCCAATTATTTATCCCTTTCAGATTAAAGAGTTCGGTGTGGTGTGCACTTGGTTGTGTGATGATCAAGCTAGTTGAATCCCATCACGTATGATATGGTGAGCTTACTAAACCCTAATGGGATCTCGGCTTGCAGAACTGCTTCTGAAAAAGGATGCCCCAAGTTCTTAACAAAATTTCCTCCAACCATCATCTCATACATTTCTTTCAATTGTGCTTGGATCTGTTGCAAGACCGGATCTACTGTTTTTGTCCTTACACCTTGGTGGTGATTCATCCAAAATTCTATCATCGGGCGCTCCGTGTCCTTCCCAGCAAAATGGTTTGGTTGCTCTTGGAGCATCAAATGCTAGTGTCTGATTTTCTCGGGTATAGGTAGTAATCACTAAGGATATCAACTAGTCTATCATCTCATTTGTCATCGTGACTGTTGCGATATTTCCTACACGCAAGTGCACGTCATCGTTTACAAGTAATAAAGTGATAAGTAGAGTATCGTTCCCACGAGGATTGAATCTCTAACTACCGATGTTTTCGTATTCCAATTTTATCTGAACAATCGAATTTTGGTTTTGTGATTAATAACTAAAAGAATTTATAAAAGACTAAGCAGAAAACGATAGCTTGAATAAAAGGAATCAAATGATGAATAAGTCTAGGGTTCTGAATCCACCTTAGTTTATCCGAATTTACTCTCGATTATCCGTAATAAATGATTTTCCCAATTTATTGAAGGCGGAGATTGCTAATATATTCTACCGCCTCTCCCGAGGTCAATAGATTTATCTAACGGCGACTAACGCACTCTATCCCTAGGTGAATTATCTCGACGATAGGCAAAAAGCATGAAATCTCCTAAAGGCCACGTAGTTCCTATGAGTATATTCCTATCTCACAGAATAAAACGGTCCTCACCAATAGTTCCTCACCAAATCTCCTCTCCCGATTAGTGAATGATTAAATCAATACAACTATTGGCGGATAATTGCAAGCATTAAACATAATTGGGAAAACTCAATAAAAAGGTAGTAAATTGGATAATCTCAATCAATTCGTCAAAACAAAGGTTTCATCAAAACCCTAGATTAGGGCTTTAGCCCGACATACTAAAAACGAAAATACAGAATAAATAAACGAAAGCATAAAATTCAAACGCAGATGAAGTTCGGATTCCTCCGTTCTTCGACTCCATATACTCGCCCTTGAATTCTTCTGCTTTTCTCCTCTTCTGCCTTCTCAAGCTAATCGCTCTCCAAGATATTAGATTCAATGATTCCCAGATAATTAAATTAGGGTCTTAAACCCTATTTATAGCTCAAGACATCAAGAAACGCGTCTGTCTCAATCGGTCGAAATCGGCTTTGAAACGGCCCAAAAATCCGCGCAGACGTATAAAACCCGCTAAGTGTGCCGCGGCTCATCAACTCGTGCGGCACATCACGAAAAGTGAATGCACGGGCGTTAAATAATTCTTACGTGCGCGGCTCACAGGTTGTCGCGGCACAGTACTGACTACTCGCCCTTGGTGGTGTCTTCTGTGCGCGGCTCGATTCCTTGTCCGCGGCTCGAGTCGATTTTGCCGTCTTCGCCCGTTTTGCCTCGTTTTAGCTTCCGGACTTCAATTTCCTGTCAATCATACAAAATCAAGGCATTAAAAGCTCATTTAGATGATTTCACTCACCAAAACACTACAAAATAATGATAAATAAGCGTATAAAAATACGCCTAACAAATACCCCCAAACTTAAGCCTTTGCTTGTCCTCAAGCAAAAAGAATTAAATTCAATAAAAGAATGTCGTGAACAATCGTGCAACTCATAGTGTTCAACCTAATCAATACTATCCTTCCATTCTCTCTAAATAATACGAGTGTCATAAAAGCGAGCTGCACTCAGAATAATGATTCCGCAAAGTAATCAAGTTCAGTCCTAATCATTCGTTCATGAAGAAAACTCAGCTCAAAGATTAACAAAACATGAGTCAAATCGACCGTCAATATGAAAGGCTAACATAAACAAGCTAGTTCGTCGCGTTCCACAGTCTAAAGGCACAATTTTCACGAGTCTCATAACAAATAAACCTCGGACAGTATCCCCTTATATATATGCTCAAGAATTTGATTCGAGTTGACCACTAGGTTAGGCTCTCGGGATGTTTCATCGGGATAATCCTAGGGTGGAACTTCCATTCTCATGTATTAGGAAACCGTTTGACGTAAAAGACACTCATGGGGCACATGGATGCTTCTAGTTACTAAGTTCCCGTCTACAACGGAGAAACAACTCGAATACATAATTTCTGCATGTCCGAATCAAGGTTGACGTTTTACGCGAGGGTAAACAGCGGGTCACGCGAATGCCCCTGGTTACTAGGCTCCCTATCATTGGCACATGTGAAATATCTAAATCACTAGTCTAATCAGGGTCGTCGTTTTACGCGAGAGTAAACAACGGGTCACGCGAATGCCCCCGGTTACTAAACTTCCCTTCATAGAACACATTATCTCGACTTTTTAGGGAAAAACTGACCGACTCTAAACTCCATCTAAGTGCCAACACGACTAAAGAAATAGTACGACTCACTATCCGGAAAATGTAGCCAAACGTATTGATGGGGATTTAAAAACAAGTATGTATCGTCTCTTATCTGCCAAGACCTCTACAATCACGAAAAAATTTCGGACCTAATTGAATACTAAGCAGAACAGAAATAACTGACTACAACTCGACTAGAACTCGCCCGCTTCTTCAGAGAGAAAGACAGTGTCGTAACATCAGTATCACACAAATAGAAGCACGAAAATTCACGAATAAGGAAAAACTAAGACAAGCAAGGCTATCTAAAAAAAAAATTTTTACGCAAAGAAATGAAAAGTGCAACAAAATAATGTACAGCAAGAAAATAGAGTACATCAATGAATGTAGCACTGAAAGTAAATCCCCCCCAAACTTAGGACGTACATTGACCTCAATGGACAAAAATGAAATGCAAGAAAAGTAAAAGGTCAAGTACTCCCCTCCAGTCTGCTCAGGAGCTGGTGCTGGCATCGTCCGGTGAGGAGGGTGGTGTGGCTGGCCGGGCGGGCGCAATAAAAGGCCCGTCGGGATGCATGATGTGGGCCGTCCATGCGGCGAGGTGCTCCTGATGATAAGCATCCCTCGCAGCAAGACGCCTCGCCGCTCGTCGGCTGGCCCGGCGGGCCTGCTCTCGCAACTCGGCACGGACGGTAGCAATAACACTCTCCCGCTCCGCCCGCTGCTCCTCCCGCCTAGCAGCCATCCAGCTCTCTCTCTCTCTCCTCATCTCGTCTCTCTCTCTCTCTCCTCGTCTCCTCTCTCAGCAGCTCTCTCTCTCTCCTCAGCTCCTCTCTATGCTCTTCTCTCTGTCTCCTCAAATCCTCCCGCAGCCCATCAAACAGCTCCTCCAACCTCGCTCTGTCGGGCTGCGGGCCGGCCTCTCCGTGCGTCAACAAAAGCGGCTCGGGGGATCCCTCGTGAGCCTCCTCGAGCAAAAATCCTCGCCCCCGAGCGTGTGCCGGCACTCCGCCCCACTGGTCAAAGTGCGATATGATGCGGTGGTCGATCGGGGCCTGTGGGGCAAGCATCGGCTCGTCGACTGACCACGCGGCCATGCCGGCATAAAGCGCAGATGAGGGAGGGGTGCTTCAACCCCGTCTTGGCCCCCCCTCGATACTATGAAAGATAGATCGGACCAGAATGGGGGCCACATCGAACCGCAGCCCGGAGGTGATAGCAAAAAGTATCCGGGCGCGGGAGAGAAAAACTGTACGGATCTGGGAGGTGGGGTCAATGCGTGCGCAAATAAAGTAAAGCCAGGCTCGCCCGAGCCGGCTGAGGCGCGAGCTCCTGAAGTGAAAAGTGGATGAGCTCTGTGCTCGCTGCTCCCAGTCGGTACCGGGCTGTGCAATCGTCTCAAGCAGGGCCTCCTTAGTGAGGCCGGTCATCACGCGGTCATATGCTGTCTCGTCAACCGCCGGAAACCCAAAAAGCCTCCGAATAGCAGTCGGGGAGAAATCAACTGTGACCCCTCGGACGTCAACCTGAGTCCGAGACTCTAAAGACGGCAACGTATGCCCTGCCCGGATATGCTTCAGCAGAGCGCTAGCGTAAAACTCCTGGACGATCGAAATAACCGCTGGCTTGGGAGGTGCGGTAAATCTGGCCCATCCCATCTCGTCAATCATCGTGAGCAACTCCCCGTCCTGAGGAGCTGGAGTAAAACCCCTCTCGGGAATAAGTGGTCGTGGGCGGATCTTTTCGTTGAATATTTTGTGAATTTCGGGGTCCGAAAATTGGTGCCCCTCCGCCTCGGCCCGACCCCGAGAGGTCTCCCCTCGAGTAGGGGATGACTCGGTCCTAGCACGCTTGGTCAGCTTCTTTGTGCGCGCCATAATCAATCCTGAAAAGTGAAACACGAGGGTTAATTCACGCAAAAATGATAACAATGATCAATGCTCGGCTAAGGATGTCCAGCCAGAAATTCCGAATTTAAGAGAATAAAGCATACGCGAGAGAAAGATGAAATTGGACTTAATCATGTAACCTGGATGTAAGGGGCGGGCTTGCTGTAAATTCAAAACATATACGTTGCACGAAAATTCAAAACGATGGCCTTTTCAAAGAAAATTTTTCATTTGGGCAATTTATCGGACACCTTGAGGGCACACTTTTACTTGAAGAATAAGCATAGTTATAGCTCGATTCAACCCCCCCAAAAACAGAAATACAATTCAATCAGTAACAACTTAACACATTCAACTCATTTATGTTCCAATTTAATCAAGAAAATTCGATGAAACTACCCTGTTATTCTCTAACAATCATAACACTATTTGAAGGAAAATAAGCATGTTCCAATCATTCAAAGCATAAACAACTTCCAGATATAACCCATAAGCAAATAAACATTAAAGATTGAAGCGTACCTTTTGAAGATTGCAAGAAAAATCGCAGGGAAAAAATGGAAGAATTGCTTCCGGTCATGTACTGGGAGGGAAGAAAGAAAGTAGAAAGCGTGAAATTCCGGCCGCGTGTTATATGTTACCTTGGCCTTTCAAATTCCGCATAGTGTGCGCGGCTCGGTGAAGTGAGCCGCGGCACAGTCTGATCCCTTTAGCCTGTGTTCTTGTTTTGTTGTGTGCGGCTCAAATTCCGTGTGCCGCGGCTCATTGCTCAAGTGTGCGCGGCTCATTTATGCCGTGCCGCGGCACAAAGTCTGATCGGTTTTGCCTTCCCTTGCGATCGATGTGTGCCGCGGCTCACAATACATGCCGCGGCTCATACTCCAGCTTTCTTCCACAGGACTTTCCTGCACGTAATTTTGAGAAGAAGACGTTAAAAACGAGAGGCAGAAGCAAATAGAAGCACAAAAATGAAGAAAAATAAGAATCACGAATAAAAGAAAAATAAAGAAATGCAAAAGTCTACAACTACGAACTCGGGTTGCCTCCCGAGAAGCGCTAAGTTTATAGTCTTCATAGGACCTATTGGACAACGTTAGTTCGCTGCAAACTCCATTTGGCTTCCGCCCCGTTCATCGAACCGTTTATATTTTGGTTAAAATTATGACCATTGGTCATTAGTGGTTCGAGTTTCGGTTCGGTCATCAAATGTTGTTTTTGAAAAGGTTTCGACTTGAATAACTTTCCGAAACACCCGGTTTCTCCATGACTAATTTTCCACTTGGCTTTCGGCTCACTCTCCTCCTTCACAAATGAACTCACGATTGCGTAGATTTTTTTCATGCTCGAGGAACGCCACTGCTCCACATCCTTCTTAAAACTTGGGCCATTCAACACAAAATCTGAATTTTCCCAACGACGATGTTTTCGGTGCTTTCCCCCTTCAACAACATCCACACCTTCAATTTGTGATCCTTTATCAGCACTTCCTGGACATGGGAACGATTTGAATACTCGAAAAGTAACTTGCCTGCCTTGGACCCTCAGAGTTAACTCTCCCTTTTCCACGTCTATAAGGGTTCGGCCCGTCGCTAGAAATGGTCGTCCCAAGATGATCGGAATATTTTCATCTTCCTCCATGTCTAGTACGATGAAATCGGCCGGAAAGATGAACTTATCGACTTTAACTAAAACATCCTCGATCACTCCCCTCGGATACTTTATCGATCGATCCGCCAATTGTAATGAGACTGTGGTTGGCTTAGCTTCCCCAATATTCAGCTTTTTGAAAATTGATAGAGGCATGAGGTTGATACTCGCACCAAGATCGCATAGTGCCTTATTGAATGAAAGATTCCCCATGGTGCACGGTATGTTGAAGCTTCCCGGATCTTTCAATTTAGGTGGGAGCTTCTTTTTAAGAATAGCACTGCACTCCTCTGTCAAGGTGACCGTTTCGAACTCCTCAAGCTTTCTCTTCTTCGATAATATCTCTTTCATGAACTTGACATAACTCGGCATCTGCTCCAATGTGTCGGCGAACGGAATATTGATGTGAAGCTTTTTGAACACATCGAGGAACTTGGAAAATTGTTTGTCCGCCCTTCTTTGCTGTAGTCTCTGCGGAAACGGAACGGGGACACATGTCTTGGAGTTATCCGGCTTCAATTCCTTCGACTCCTCTAGGTTTAAATCCTTCTCTTCTTCAATCTCCTTCTTCTCTTTACCCCGCTCGGGCTGATCTAGCACATCTCTCCCGCTTCTCAAGCTAATTGCGTTTAGGCTCTCTCTAGGATTTGTCTCTGTTGTACTCGGCAGTGCTCCCTCCGGACGAGCTGTCAACACATTAGCAATTTGGCCCAGCTGGACCTCCAAATTCTGAATTGAAGCAGAATGATTTTGTAATGTAGCTTCCGTACGGGTCATAAATTGACTCGTATTTGCCGCTAATTTTGCAAGTGCTTCCTCGAGAGATACTTTGGGAGCGGAAGAGGGCTGCTGTTGATTCTGGGCGAACGGGGGCTGGTGTGCGTTCTGTCCGTTTCTCCATGAAAAGTTGGGATGATTGCGCCACCCCGGATTATAAGTATTGGAGTACGGTTATTCGGCCGATTCCCACTTCCCACAAATTGAGCCTGCTCCATCCGATTTTGCTCGACGGATTTCCAAATTGACATTCCGCTTTCGGGTGTGATCCGTTACACCAATTACATGTCTCTATGGTAACGGGGTGGTGCGTGCGAAAATGTCTGAGTCATGTGTCAAAGCGGCGACTTGAGCTGACAAGGTGGAGATCGGATCATTGCTTGAAACTTCCATTACTCTTTTCGGTGTCAATCTTTCTGATGGCCATTGGTATGCGTTTTCAGCCATATCTTCCAAAAGAACGTGTGCCTCGGCCATAGATTTTCCCATGAATGTTCCTCCGCAGGTCAGCATCCACAAGAGTGCGTGTAGAAGCACTCAAACCATTATAAAAGTATGAAGTCAAGCCAATCAGAATGCCGTGATGAGGGCATCTTCGTAGCAATTCTTTATATCGCTCCCACGCCTCGTGGAGCGTTTCCATATCGTCTCGGGCAAAAGTAGTTATCTCGTTTCTCAACCTCGCCGTCTTAGCCGGTGGGAAAAATTTTGCAAGGAAGGCTTGCGCTAACCTCTCCCATGTTGTAATTGACCCGTGGTAAGGAATTTAACTGAATTTTGCTTTGTCCCTCAAAGAGAAAGGAAAAGCCTCAATCGGATGGCATCGTCGGTGACACCATTCGCTTTAAATGTGTCGCATATCTCAAGGAACGAAGCAATGTGGGCATTCGGGTCGCCCTTGGCGATCCACGAATGGGCTACTTTGCACCATCTGAATAATGGCGGGCTTGATCTCAAAGTTATTAGCTTGGATAGTGGGACGCCGAATTCCCGAAAAATTAGCGTTGACCTGCGGCATGGCATAATCTCTAAGAGCTAGTTTCGGTTGAACTTGCCGCACTTGGTTGTCTCCTCCCTGGATTTCAATATTCTCGGCCATGTTGACCGTCGTCTGCAACTCTCTTTTCTCCTTTTTGTTCCTTCTTAGAGTGCGCTCGAGCTCGGTGTCCAAAGGTAGTAGGCCTTCGTTACCGAGTCTTCTCATGCACTACACAAAAGGTCCTGAAAGGAAAAACAAATAAACGAAATTAAATACACAAAAATAAATAAAATAAAAAATAAAAACGTTCAAATTAAGACTGGAAATACTTAAATCGATATTAGAAAAATTTCACTCCCCGGCAACGGCGCCAAAAACTTGTTGCGATATTTCCTACACGCAAGTGCACGTCATCGTTTACAAGTAATAAAGTGATAAGTAGAGTATCGTTCCCACGAGGATTGAATCTCTAACTACCGATGTTTTCGTATTCCAATTTTATCTGAAC
This sequence comes from Orobanche coerulescens, assembly GCA_033398695.1. Classification (NCBI taxonomy): domain Eukaryota; kingdom Viridiplantae; phylum Streptophyta; class Magnoliopsida; order Lamiales; family Orobanchaceae; genus Orobanche; species Orobanche coerulescens. Next base: position 171,252,277 of record CM065809.1, read on the forward strand.
AATCGAATTTTGGTTTTGTGATTAATAACTAAAAGAATTTATAAAAGACTAAGCAGAAAACAATAGCTTGAATAAAAGGAATCAAATGATGAATAAGTCTAGGGTTCTGAATCCACCTTAGTTTATCCGAATTTACTCTCGATTATCCGTAATAAATTATTTTCCCAATTTATTGAAGGCGGAGATTGCTAATATATTCTACCGCCTCTCCCGAGGTCAATAGATTTATCTAACGGCGACTAACGCACTCTATCCCTAGGTGAATTATCTCGACGATAGGCAAAAAGCATGAAATCTCCTAAAGGCCACGTAGTTCCTATGAGTATATTCCTATCTCACAGAATAAAACGGTCCTCACCAATAGTTCCTCACCAAATCTCCTCTCCCGATTCGAAGTGAATGATTAAATCAATACAACTATTGGCCAGATAATTGCAAGCATTAAACATAATTGGGAAAACTCAATAAAAAGGTAGTAAATTGGATAATCTCAATCAATTCGTCAAAACAAAGGTTTCATCAAAACCCTAGATTAGGGCTTTAGCCTGACATACTAAAAACTGAAAATACAGAATAAATAAACGAAAGCATAAAATTCAAACGCAGATGAAGTTCGGATTCCTCCGTTCTTCAGCTCCCGCCTTCTGCCCTTGAATTCTTCTGCTTTTCTCCTCTTCTGCCTTCTCAAGCTAACTGCTCTCCAAGATATTAGATTCAATGATTCCCAGATAATTAAATTAGGGTCTTAAACCCTATTTATAGCTCAGCACATCAGTAAAACGCGTCTGTCTCAATCGGTCGAAAACTGGCTTTGAAACGGCCCAAAAATCCGCGCAGACGTATAAAACCCGCTAAGTGTGCCGCGGCTCACTGAACCTGTGCCGCGGCACATCACGAAAAGCTGAATGCCTGGGCGTTAAATAATTCTTCTGTGCCGCGGCTCACCTGGGTTGTGCCGCGGCACAGAGTACAACCTACTCTGCCCTTCGGCTGGTGTCTTCCTGTGCCGCGGCTCAGATTCCTTGTGCCGCGGCTCAGAGTCCAGTTTTGCCGTCTTCGCCCGTTTTGCCTCGTTTTAGCTTCCGGACTTCAATTTCCTGTCAATCATACAAAATCAAGGCATTAAAAGCTCATTTAGATGATTTCACTCACCAAAACACTACAAAATAATGATAAATAAGCGTATAAAAATACGCCTAACAGTGACACCAGTTGTTTGGGTGTTTTCTCTATGGATGTCGTTCCAACTGCGCTAATTATCATGCTTAATTGTTCATTAATGTCTTTCGCGTGCCAGGTTCCTCAGGATCACACACTTTTCCTTGTTTAGTTTATCTCCATATGTTGGGCTTCGTCCAGCATCCTGCCTGCATGGGCTTAAAAATACACGAGGCGCAGCTTGTGATTCGACCTGTGAGATCTACACTATAAAGTGGTTAAATGAATTGATTTGGACTACTCATACCAACAATTTGCATCTTCTTTTCTCGTAGCCATCTCATAGAAACTCCAAAGTTAAGCGTGCTTGGCCACGAGTAGTTATGGTATGGGTGACCCCTTGGGAAGTTTCTCAGGGTGCGCGCGAGTGAGGACAAAACACGCTAGAAAAGACTCGTGTCGGTACAATGAGGATAGTATTCATCATTCTGTGGACTAACAATTGGTATCGACGCAGGTCACAGGTACGAATTCCCTCGGAGTATCCTATAGTGAAGGCTGCCAGAGTGTTGGAACTGAGAGGCGGGCATGCAGCAGATGTTGCCACTTGGATGGAACTGAGATGCTGGCGTAGTGGAGGTTGTCAGGTGCTGGAGGGCTATGTGATCAAATCTAGTATGCTGGAATTGAGATACTGACGCAACAGAAGTAAACAGAGCTGGAACAGATGCTGATGTCAAGTGTTGGAGGACTGTGTGAATGAATCCAGCTACTAGAGGGCTGTGTGATCAAATTTAGTTCACGGAGGTTTCCAGACTCTGGGGCTGAGATGCTGGCAGGTACTGGGAGGGGGACTGTTGGGATTCGTTCAGCATCCTGTCTGCATGGGCTTAAAAATACACGAGGCGTGGTGTAACACCCCAAACTAGGCAGATATTACAGTGCCATAGATCCCCAACTGGGACCCACCAGGCAAATGAAAATGAATGAATTACACAAGATAAATGTAGTACCGAACTACATTACAACAATAATTACTCCGATGAGGAGTTTAGTTACAACACACCAGGACAATACCGAATACTAGTGTATTTTATATGAAGATAAAATACACAACACTGAATGAAACGGAGTATCCAAATGAAAGTCTGCAGCGGAAAATAAAGGACAATAACATGAATAACTGAAAGATCGGGGCCCCTACTAGTATCACTGACTCCTCGACATCAACATGTTATTCCGTGCGTTGCCTTGCCATGACCTAAAAACAAAATCCCGGTAGGTCGATTAAAGCAGAACAACAATCCTCAAGGGTTGAAAAATACACGATCATGATTTAACTGAAGTTATGAAATATCCTTAGTTATGAATTACGCTGAAGAGGAGTACCATAGTACGCCCGTAGTGTTCTGTGCGATTGTACAAGACGAATGACCGGACACACCCGTCCTTGTACCTAAATAGTCTCACGGTGTAACGCTTTCCCGTGTGCACAGTCCAATGTATCACTCCCTATACATGGCCATAACGTGCCCGACTAAAAATTCCACACAGCCACACCCGGCCGCGCAATATGAACCCAGAAGGTCATATGAACGAGAATGACCGTAATGAATATCAATGAATAAATAATAATCTGACAAAGTCAAGAATGACTCACCGAGATGAGAGTAATAATGAAATGAATGATAGCTCAACGAAAAGATTGGAACCGTCGTTCCTTATGACTGAAGTGATTAATTGACAATAACAAGTTTTAATATGATTAATACAATGATGAATGAGTTATGATTATGAATGATCAACAACAAAAGGTATGAATATCCTTTTAACCGAGTAAGAATTAACTTACACAACACCGGTGATAATTATCCTTCAACGAACAACGTCCTAATTCAGATATCGGTCGCTCGAACAACCTAGAATAAATATAATTACCAACAATCCGTTCAATACACGAATCAAACACGAATATAACGAACTCAACACGTCGATACGACTAAACCAAGTCCATTAAGGCATTATATCGAACACTTTGTGGCCAACTTCGATTGTTTACAATCAAACCTCAATATACCAATATCAAATCCCCCAAGAAGTGTTTCAAACCAACAAAACATCTCCAATATGATTAATAATCCAAGACGAATATCCGAAAACGTGATTACAACGACAATTAATCGAAAACCCCCAATTTCAACTCGATATTCAAAGTGTTCTTGAATAATCCTTCTATAATCCAATGAATCCTTATACAAACTCATAATCATATACATATCCCTTCATATAACATGATTATAATGTTCAAAACATCATATCTCAACATAGAATCGAAATCCAAGGTGTTGAAGAAATTACCTCTTGAAGATCCAACCACTTTAATCCGAAGAACACGCGTTAGATTGATTATCCGGGCTTCACGATCGAAAGGAGATGAAGAAAATCAAACACTCAAATGATTTGTGAAGGAAAAACCCTCCCTCAAGCTCTCTCTCTCGGTTGTAGGTGAAGAAAAGGGAAAGAAATGAGCTGAAATGCTCAAAAAATGAATTTATAGGGATTGACTGCCCTGCCGGACACGGCCCGTGCCGATCGGTACGGTCGTGTCGCATACCGCCGACAGGACTCGGCCGTGTCCTGCTTGACACGGTCGCGGCGCGGAGGGCCTTCCGATAGTGACCCGTCCGACAGCGACTCGGCATGACTCGACTCGGCCGTGTCACGGAACACGGTCGGGCGTGTCAGCGATCGGTTCGCTTATCCGGAAGAGTTCGACTCGGCCGTGCTGCGACACACGGCCGAGTCCTCGTGGGCGAGACTTCGGCATTTCCGACGAGTACGGCACGGGCCGTGTCGGACGACACGACCGAGTTCGGTCGGCAGTGATCGGCCAAAAGCTGAAAAATGAGCGGGTGAGCTAAAACGACCATAACTCTCTCGTCCGGACTCCGATTGACTCACCGTTTGAACCATTGGAAAGATAACTCGATGCTCTATAATATTAGATTTAGAATTTTTAGAGTTACCAAAAATTAATGGTGATCTAACAAAGTCTAACTCATATGAGGAAAGTTGAAACAATGAACAATAACGATACACAACTCGAAGTTTTTCCGAACGGTGAACACGGTGAATGAACATGATTGATGAATGATTATAATTGTGTGAAAATACACTGAGTGACAATTACAGATCGATAATTACCGAATGATAATGACTGAATTACAACCGGGTATTACATACACCCCCCCTTAAAAGAGTTTCGTCCCCGAAACTAAGGGTCAAACAACTCGGGATAACTTTCCCGCATACTATCCTCGGTTTCCCAAGTAGCCTCTTCGACTCCGTGTCTGGACCACTGAATCTTGACCAAAGGGATCGTCTTGTTCCTCAACTGTTTGATTCGCCGCTCCAACACTCGTACAGGATGCTCCTCGTACGAATGATCATCCGCGATCTCGATTTCGTCGAACTGAAGTATGTGACTCGGGTCGGCAACATACTTTCGCAACTGAGAGACATGAAACACATTATGAATTCGGCTCAAAGCCGTAGGTAAAGCCAATCGATAAGCTAACTCGCCTACTCCAAAATTTCAAACGGTCCAATGAATCTCGGACTCAATTTCCCCCGTTTTCCGAAACGGAAAATACCTCGACTCGGGGATACCTTGACCAAAACGTGGTCACCCGTCTCGAACTCTAGTGGTCGACGTCGATTATCTGCATATGATTTCTGTCGACTCTGAGCTGTCAACATACGACTCTTGATCAGAGCTACCTTCTCCCGGGCGGCTATAAGCATATCGGGCTCGGTGCCGATTGATTCTGACAAGTCATCCCAACACAAAGGAGATCGACAATGACGACCGTACAAGGCCTCGTAAGGTGCCATCTTAATGGAGGCATGCCAACTATTATTATACGTGAACTCGATCAGTGGTAGTTGGGCTTCCCAATCGTCCTTCCAATCGAGGACGCAAGCTCTCAACATGTCCTCTAATGTCTGAATAGTCCTCTCTGATTGTCCGTCGAACTGAGGATGAAAGGCAGTACTGAGATTAAGCTGAGTTCCCATAGCACGATGAACTGATTTCCAAAAATTTGACACAAACCGTCCGTCACGATCGGAAGCGATACTTTTAGGAGTACCGTGCAGTCTCACTATCTCTTTGATGAATAACTGGGCAAGTCTCTCGGGACTCCAAGTATCCTTAATCTCAAGAAAATGAGCTGATTTAGTTAAGCGGTCCACAATCACCCAGATCGTATTCATGCCACGACGACTCGTCGGCAAGCTCGTGATGAAATCCATAGAAATGTCTTCCCACTTCCATTCGGGAATTGGAAGAGGTTTCAGCATACCCGCCGGTCGTTGATGTTCAATCTTAACTTGTTGACAGGTTAAGCATCTCGAAACAAATTCTGCGACTTCTCGCTTCATATTACTCCACCAGTAATTTTGTTTCAAGTCCTTGTACATCTTGGTGGACCCCGGATGAACAGAATAAGGGGTAGCATGAGCTTCTCTCAAAATAGAGTTTTTCAACTCGTCATTCGCCGGTACGCACAACCGGTTCTTAAAACTCAAAAGTCCATCCTCGTGGACCACGAATCCAGGGGCTTTCCCCTGAGCCACATCTTCACGAATGCGCAACAATGCTGGGTCTGAACCCTGATTCTCCCTGATTGCATCCTCAAGAGATGATGAAATCTCTAACATACAAAGTCACTGAATTACTGGCCAGACCTCGATCTCGGGTCTAAGGAATTCCTGCTGAAGCTTCTTCTGAACTGTTAAACGAGTAAGCATCTGCTCCTGCACGGACTTACGAATCAAGGCGTCGGCGACAACGTTCGCCTTGCCCGGGTGGTAAATGATATCGATATCAAAATCTTTGATTAGTTCCAACCACCGCCTCTGTCGCATATTTAACTCCTTGTGAGGAAATATATACTTCAACTCTTGTGATTGGTGAAGATCTGACAGGTGATGCCATAAAGGTAACGACGCCAAATTTCCAATGCGAAAACCACGGTTGCTAGCTCCGGCCGTGGGTTGGATAATTAATCAGCTATTCTGAGGAAACATCGGATTTACTTAATATCTTTCGGAGGTTGCCAATATCGGATAGTCTCCGACTTCTGAGGGTCGACACGAACTCTGTCAGATGAAATTACATGCCTGAGAAAGTCACTTCGGACCTCTAGAACTCACATTTGGAAAACTTTCCATAAAGTTGCTCTCATCTCAACACGCCGAGGACCTGATGAAGATGAACCTCGTGTTCCTCTCAGCTACGAGAATAAATCAAAATGTCGTCGATGAAGACAACAACAAACTGATCCAAAAAGTCGATGAAAACCCGATTCATTAACTCCATGAATACCGCGGGTGCAATAGTTAGCCCGAACGGCATAACTACGAACTCATAATGACCATAGCGTGTACGAAACGCTGTCCTCGCGATATCCGACTCTCGAATCCGCAACTGGTGATATCCAGATCTTAAGTCGATCCTGGAAAATACTGAGGCTCCCTGAAGTTGATCTAAAAGATCATCAATACGGGGTAAAGGATACTACTCTTGATCATCACCCTGTTCAACTCCTGGTAATTAATACACACACGAGACGAGCCATCCTTCTCCTTGACAGATCACACTGGTGCTCCTTGCGAGGACGCAATCGGTCGGAGGTAACCTTTCTCGAACTACTCCTCAAGTTGAATCTTCAACTCCTGCATTCTGGTCGGGGCCATCCGATACGGTGCCTTCGATAAAGGGGACGTACCGGATCCTACTCACTCCTGAATTCCCCTACTCTATGTGAAGGCAACCAGATAACTCGTCTGGAAATACATCGTCAATCGATGACAATGATATCACGAATGATTGAACATTTCGATTGCCCTAGAATGGTCAATCGATAAAAAGAGATACCAATAATGATTGAACAACTCGATTGTCTTAGAAAAGCCAATCGATGAAGATGATACAATGAATGTTTGAATAACTCGATTGCCTTAGAAAGGCCAATCAATGAAAATGATACAATGAATGATTGAATAACTCGATTGCCTTAGAAAGGCCAATCGATGAAAATGATATAATGAATGATTGAATGACTCGATTGTCTTAGAAAAGCCAATCGATGGAAATGATACAAGGAATGATTAAATAACTCGATTGCCTTAGAAAGGCCAATCGATGAAAATGATACAATGAATGATTGAATAACTCGATTGCCTTAGAAAGGCCAATCGATGAAAATGATACAAGGAATGATTAAATAACTCGATTGCCTTAGAAAGGCCAATCGATGAAAATGATACAATGAATGATTGAATAGTTCGATTGCGGAATTTCTCTGCTTTTGCCATAATAATACTTCTTCTGGAACAACGGGGATTGCTTCCCTGAAGCACACATTCGACAACCAACGACGGAAAGATAGCGACCAAACGCTAACAAACACTGAGGATAGTATCAAGACGATCAAACCAACTAATACCGAAAATTACATCGTCCTAAGATAAATTCACCACGATTAGATCCATCAACCAATCGCGGTCATTAAGCTTAATTCGGTATGATTCCGAAAATTCTTCCATCGTCAGGTAGACCGATGGTATGAGGTCCACAAGCAATAGAACTATCCCGAAATAAGTCTATTCAAGCATGATTCGAAATTGAATGAATGCGGTGTACCAGCATCAAAAGGTACACACAAGTTGAAATAAAATTACGAGTATACCTGAAATCATTCGGGCCACCGGATCGTCGATCCTCCTCATCATATGAATCTGGGACTTGCCGCCCCCCGAACCGGACGCTCCCGTCGATAAATACGAGCTCCAACTCTATTTGCTTCCATTGTCTTAAGCAGCGATGACAAAGCGATCCCGATTCAACGCTGGTTGCTTGGGGCTGAGATGCCGCGGAGCCGACTTGGAGTCCTTTCGGCAAAAGCGGGCCTTATGCCCAAAATTCCTACAATTATAGCACGTGATAGACGGTTTGGACACTCGGTGCTGAAATGACCCGGCGTTTCACAATTGAAAGCAGTGATGGCGATCGGCGCTCGGGAATGAGATCCCGCACGATTATGCACCGTAGGAGGTCGCTCAGAAGCGATAGGACTCACACGAGGCTTCTTGAAGGTTAACTGACCGCCTTCGGATTGATTACGCTTCGTTGATTTCTTGCTGACAGATGAAGGTTGTTGTTCAGCACTTTCCTTAGCATCCGTCTCATACGGGAGGGTTCGCTCGATTAATCCGGCCAGAGTGGCGCAATGATGATTGAGCAACTGCACAAGGGTCATCATGGCCTGCATAAAAGTGAGTGGATCAACCCGAACATCTTCTGATTGAGCCGAGTCCTGGGCACGATTTCCCGGAAGCGAGTGATTATTTCTCGGGTTTCGGCCCGCACCGCAGCCTCTTCTCGTGCATCCTCTGACAGCTCTCTCCATACGGAAGTAGGAAGGTCGCATAATGATTATATTTCCCGCATGATTATCACGTTATGATTACGTCATGAGATGATGAAAATGAGTATACATGCTTTAACTTAGTGATTATATGAATGATTTACTGAAGTGACATGATTATCTGATGAAATTCTTAAAATGATTATCTTGAATAACTTAACAAGATTGATAATATGATCATCCAGATTGACAACTGAGTAATAAAACGAATTGAGTAATTAATGAGTTAACATGATCGTCCTGATTATTAACTGAGTAATGAAATGAATTAAGTGATTAATGAGTTAATATGATCGTCCTGATCATAATGAATGATGATGTTTGAGGATTGTTAATTGATGAATGATGAATGAATGACTATTGCCAGAAATTATACCATGGCGTTAGAAGTCTTACAGTTCTTTCGGTCTGATTGGCTCGGCATCTGCACAGGTCACACGTGACGCGAAAGTCCAATGATACTAGTCCGATGACGGTGATTTCAAATGAGACATGACTCGGAAGGTAGTATTCAAAACCACTCTCCGATACCAACTCTGTAACACCCCAAACTAGGCGGATATTACAGTGCCATAGATCCCCAATTGGGACCCACCAGGCAAATGAAAATGAATGAATTACACAAGATAAATGTAGTACCGAACTACATTACAACAATAATTACTCCGATGAGGAGTTTAGTTACAACACACCAGGACAATACCGAATACTAGTGTATTTTATATGAAGATAAAATACACAACACTGAATGAAACGGAGTATCCAAATGAAAGTCTGCAGCGGAAAATAAAGGACAATAACATGAATAATCAAAGATCGGGGCCCCTACTAGTATCAGGACTCCTCGACATCAACATGCTATTCGTGCGTTTGCCTTGCCATGACACGAAAAACAAAATCCCGTAGAGTCGATTAAGCAGAACAACAATCCTCAAGGGTTGAAAAATACACGATCATGATTTAATCAAGTTATGAAATATCCTTAGTTATGAATTACGCCAAGAGGAGTACCATAGTACGCCCGTAGTGTTCTCGTGCGAGTGTACAATACGAATGACCCGGACACACCCGTCCTTGTACCTAATTAGTCTCACGGTGTAACGCTTTCCGTGTGCACGATCAATGTATCACTCCCTATACAGGGCCATAACGTGCACGACTAAAAATTCCACACAGCCACACCCGGCCACGCAATATGAACCCAGAAGGTCATATGAACGAGAATGACCATAATGAATATCAATGAATAAATAATAATCTGACAAAGTCAAGAATGACTCACCGAGATGAGAGTAATAATGAAATGAATGATAGCTCAACGAAAAGATTGGAACCGTCGTTCCTTATGACTGAAGTGATTAATTGACAATAACAAGTTTTAATATGATTAATACAATAATGAATGAGTTATGATTATGAATGATCAACAACAAAAGGTATGAATATCCTTTTAACCGAGTAAGAATTAACTTACACAACACCGGTGATAATTATCCTTCCACGAACAACGTCCTAATTGAGATATCGGTCGCTCGAACAACCTAGAATAAATACAATTACCAACAATCTGTTCAATACACGAATCAAACACGAATATAACGAACTCAACACGTCGATACGACTAAACCAAGTCCATTAAGGCATTATATCGAACACTTTGTGGCCAACTTCGATTGTTTACAATCAAACCTCAATATACCAATATCAAATCCCCAAGAAGTGTTTCAAACCAACAAAACATCTCCAATATGATTAATAATCCAAGACGAATATCCGAAAACGTGATTACAACGACAATTAATCGAAAACCCCCAATTTCAACTCGATATTCAAAGTGTTCTTGAATAATCCTTCAATAATCCAATGAATCCTTATACAAACTCATAATCATATACATATCCCTTCATATAACATGATTATAATGTCCAAAACATCATATCTCAACATAGAATCGAAATCCAAGGTGTTGAAGAAATTACCTCTTGAAGATCCAACCACTTTAATCCGAAGAACACGCCTTAGATTGATTATCCGGGCTTCACGATGGAAAGGAGATGAAGAAAATCAAACACTCAAATGATTTGTGAAGGAAAAACCCTCCCTCAAGCTCTCTCTCTCGGTTGTAGGTGAAGAAAAGGGAAAGAAATGAGCTGAAATGCTCAAAAACGAATTTATAGGGGTTGACTGCCCTGCCGGACACGGCCCGTGCCGATCGGCACGGTCGTGTCGCACAGCTGTCCGACAGGGACTCGACCGTGTCCTGCTTGACACGGTCGCGGCGCGGAGGTCCTTCCGATAGTGACCCGTCCGACAGCGACTCGACATGACTCGACCGTGTCCTGGAACACGGTCGGGCGTGTCGGCAGTCGGTTCTGGCTTATCCGGAAGAGTTCGACTCGGCCGTGCCAGACGACACGGTCGAGTCCTGTGGGCAGAGACTTCGGTATTTCCGGACGAGTACGGCACGGGCCGTGTCGGACGACACGACCGAGTTCGGTCGGCAGTGATCGACCAAAAGCTGAAAAATGAGCGGGTGAGCTAAAACGACCATAACTCTCTCGTCCGGACTCCGATTGACTCACCGTTTGAACCATTGGAAAGCTAACTCGATGCTCTATAATATTGAAAAGATTCAAAGTCTTTGGAGTTTTCAAGAATTTATGGTGATCTAACAAAGTCGAACTCATATGAGGAAAGTTGAAACAATGAACAATAACGATACACAACTCGAAGTTTTTCCGAACGGTGAACACGGTGAATGAACATGATTGATGAATGATTATAATTGAGTGAAAATACACTGAGTGACAATTACAGACTGATAATTACTGAATGATAATGACTGAATTACAACCGGGTATTACACGCGGCTTGTGATTCGACCTGTGAGATCTGCACTAGAAAGTGGTTAAATGAATTGATTTGGACTACTCATACCAACAAGATGCATCTTATTTTATGGTAGCCATCTCATAGAAACTCCAAAGTTAAGCGTGCTTGGCTTGGAGTAGTTATGGGATGGGTGACCCCCTGAAAAGTTTCTCAAGGTGAGCGCGAGTGAGGACAAAACGCGCTAGAGAAGACTCGTGTTGGTACAGTGAGGATAGTCTTCATCATTCTAGGGACCAACACCATACGTCTTCCTTTCTTCTCAGACAGAATAGTGGCAAAAAAACCTCACGTAACTCAATCAATGACTCGCTGCCAGTCTTCAGATGATCTCTAAGAGATCAGCCACCAAGAACCATAGTGAACCACTGACAGAATTGATGCCCAACACCTGAAAAAGGTATTGGGAGGGATTTTCAGTGTAGAAACTCTGACGCCCAAGTCATAAAACAATTTTCCGGTTAAAAGTATGACTGGAATATATAAGGGTGTTGAGGAAGAAAATCTAATACTTCCTCCTTCTAAGGAAGAAAGATACTTGCTCTACAAGAACGTCTCCGTCCTTAATTGGTTAAGATCCCCGATTTCTTGATATTTAGGTACAACTGTCATTCCCTTAAATTTTGGATTTCGTTATGATAATCAGATTCCTACTTTTTTTATGAGTTTTACACAATGAGAAGTTCGATAGGTGATTGCTCCGAGCTCACCTATTGGCGGGTCGGTAACCTTGAGCTCGGACTATGCTGAAGCTTCTAACAGCTCATTAGACCACGAGATCAGGCCCTCTTAGTGGGTGAGCTCTCCTCTAGGACTACCCGAGCTTGATGGACTTGTTGCTGATTCCCCTCCGAACTGCCGTAGGTCGGCCATACCCGCTGATCAGGTCTTGAGCTGAGCTCTTCAACCGGGTTTTTCGAAGAGCCATATATGATGTCAATCACATAGCAAAATGCAAATGAATAATTTAAATTTTTACACATGATAAATTATGTGAACTAATAAATTATTATTTAAAATTAAACAATTATATATTTTTATTAGTCTATTCACATTCGTGGATAAACTTTAATAGATGATATGGATTAACTTACCCGTAAGAAGTAACTATATAATTTGGTGGATAAAAATAAACCACATTATTTTTTATGTTGGGCAGTGACAAGGTAGAGAAAATTAGGGCTGAGAATTTAGGATCGGGAAATCCCGAGTCCCGGTCCCGTCCCGAGTCCCGGTCCCGTCCCGAGTCCCGACGGGAAACGGGACCCTGAGTCCCGAATTTTACGGGACTGGGACCTTAAATTTTGGTAATTTCGGGACTCGGGAGTCCCGAAATCCCGATTGGGACTATCCGAAGTCCCGATTGAAATTTCTAATTTCAATCAATTTTTTTTTCTTTTCTGATTTCGGGACATTTCGGGACATTTCGAAAAATTATCCTCGGGATCGGGACCGGGACTTAAATTTATCCCATTTCGGGAATCGGGACTCCCGAAGTCCCGATCGGGACCGGGACCGGGACCACCAAATTGATGCATTTCGGGACCGGGACATTCGGGACTCGGGACCGGAACCTCGGGATGTCCTAATTCTCAGCCCTAGAGAAAATGCTAAGGAGAGTTCAAACAAAGACATGTATATTTCACATGTGGCCTTACTTACACGCACGTGGCCACCTCCATCATTACTTCAAGTGAGAACGTATAGATAAAATATACTCCCAATTCCTTAAGTATAGGCACCTGGGTGAGTGGTACGGCTTTTAATAAAGGATGTGTTGAGTGGAGAGAAAGTATGACTTTATAGAAAGAAGTGGTATGTTGAGTGGAGAGAAAGTATGACTTTATAGAAAGAAAGGGTAAAGTGATTTTACTAAAAATGGAGTGTGTCTGCTCTTCGGGGACAAACGAAAATGGTAAAAAGTGTCTAGACTTAAGGTACGGGGAAAGTATTTTTTTCTTGAACAGTTTTACTAATCCCCTCAGTTCACCTATCATTACTTTTTCATATTTGTTCAAATTTTCGGCTACGTATAAATAGGGATGGACTTAGGAGCCGAATATCCAAATAATCAAATCGAATCGACAAAAATTATTTGGTTCTATTATTAAGAAAATTGCACATTTTTGGTATTGGGTCAAGTTTTCAAACTGAATTTTGGGTAACGAGTATTGAATTTTTTTAATTTTCAAGTACCCGGAAAATTCAAAAACCCGACATTAAATTAAAAATAACAAATACCTAGTTATTTCATATTCCATCTGTTTTATATTGATCGATGTTTTGTTTTTTTAGGTTGAACTTTGACCACAGATTATTTTATAGAAAATAATCATAAAATTTACAAAAATTATATTGCTAACCTTAAGCTATTATACAGATTCCTAACCTTGAAATGGTTTGATTGCTCTTGGAGCATCAAATGCTAGTGTCGGATTTTCTCGGGTATAGGTAGTAATCACTGAGGATATCAACTAGTCTATCATCTCATTTGCATCGTGAACATCGGTTGTTCTGGTGTTTTCTCTATGGATGTCATTCCAACTGCGCTAATAATCACGCGTAACTGTTCATTATTGTCCTTCACGTCCTTCTCATCTCCGCTGCCAGGTTCCTCAGGATCGCGCACTTTGCCTTATTCAGGTTATCTCCATACGTCTTCCTTTCTTCTCAGACAGAACAGTCGCAAAAAACCTCACTTCTTAACTCAATCAGTGACTTGTTGGAATATTTATCATGCTTTGAATCTACTGCATGAGCTGCAAATCAGAAAGGATCAAGTAAGAGACAGATTCAGTAATAAGGCAAGCTGCAAATAATATATATATATATATATATATATATATATATCTGAGAAATCAAAGGAAATAAATACGAAGATGGGCGATGTTGAGTCCAGAGTTTCTGTCTCCTAAAAGCAAATTCGTCCCCACCACAGTGTATAGCGTCTGCCTCCCAGGATAAAACAACATCTCGATGCTTTGATAAATCGATCATCGCACCCTCAGCGAACTAGAATAAAACCTGAACTATCACCGACGCGACCGAAAATATGAAGAGAAAATTTGTTCGAAAAAAAATAGGACTCGAAAATTCGACTGAAAGAAAACCGAACCAAAATTTTATATCTTAAATTCGGACCCCTCACATCTGTATTTATAGGTGAAGATGAGAGAGAGACATGTGCTGGAGGAACTCTAATTAGGATTTGTCTCTTCAACACTTATCCTAATCTATTAATATATTAGTTCGATAATTATCAAATAACTTGATAGTTATCCTAATATATTAATTCGATAATTATCAATTAATTTGATATTTATCCTAATCCGAAAATTCGGATTTTATGATTGAGGCGATTTAGCAAAATTAATTTTTGCCAAATAAAATTGCAGTAAAAAGATAACTTTGAGACGCCGAGACATTTCGCCCAAATCGCCCTCCGACCCGACCCGACCCGACCGGAGCCGTCCGTATGGACGGACGGCGGCGACGGCGCGCACGTGTGTGTGTGCGCGAGGGGCGCCTAGTCATACATCCACTCATGTCTCACTTTTGAACAAGAGTTTGTCCACATCTCCTTATATATTCACAATTTTTCCCTTTTCCAATGTGGGATAACATCCCAAGACCCATTTCCAAAGATTTCACTTTGGAATATTATATCTCATTCATACCTCAATCATTTTGAGTGTTCTTACATATTTTGGAAACCTCATACGGAGTACTACGTATTCCAACTAAGTCCCGACTTTAACTCATAGTCGAGACCACTCAAAATTGCCTCTCAAGTGGGCTGCTCAAAACAGCCCCATTATCCTCTTTTTCCAACAATCCCCCATATGAATGAGATTGATGGTCCAACAGCACAAGTTAGACACGGAGTTTGACTTGGTGATAGTTACTGCAGTTAGGCATTGCATAGGATAGGTAGAGTATGCTCCTTGAACCTTCCCTCGAAAAAATATATTCTCCTTACTGGCTAGACAGTATGACTAGATGCCTTTGAATTGTCCGACCTCTTGTGTAAGTGATCGTATATCCTTCACAAGTGCCCTCCCTGATTTATTCTGTTCTCATTATTGTGCCCGTTTTGGCCATAGACACCGTCCTGGTTCTGTGAGAGTTTCTAAAGAATTATGCCTTGCAATTCTCCTTTGAAGCGGCCCCTGTTCACTCCAACATAGGTGATTCTCTTTAAGTATTTTGAGTAAACTCGTATTTTACTCCACCCGACTATACGTTGTCGACTTAAGAATCATTAAAAGCATAAGCTTAACCTCTCCCTACGGGTATCACTGTTTTCATCCTAGGAATGGTCGGTTCGGGATAACCCCACAGTGATCGTGCCCAGTTTTATGAATTGGTTGTCCCATTGAAACTAGATCTTGGGATCTCCAGTCAGCTTAGGTTGGGTATCCTCCATAAAACCATTAGATCATGGCAATAGACCTATTCCTCTTGATGATTTATCAACAAGGTCTTTTGATAACCCTTTGGTTACGAATCCGCGATGTTATCTCTTGACGAATCGTAGTCAATAGTGATAACCAATGTTGATAGCAAAATGGTATTATGTCTTTGCCTCATATTGTAACACCCCCGATGTATTCAGGAATATTACAGCGCCGTAAATCCTTTACGTAAGAATTTACAAGGCTGAGGAAATGAAAAGACAATAACAATACCAACAAACAACGGCAGCAGAAATAAAATACAACACGAGTCTAAAAACAATATTGAAAGACAAACGTCAAACAGTGAAATTTAATACATGACCAAATCCAACATCACAAACGATAACGTACTCGAGTACTTTATTGAAAACAACACAAACATACGACAAAGTAATCCGGCCATAACATCACTCTGCACCCTCATCGTCATGCAGCTCTAGTGGTTGTTTTCCCGCTCTCCTGGATCCTGAACATAACACAAATGTTCACCCCCGAAGGGGTTAGCACAACGATGCTAGTACAAATACGATAATTATACAACAATGATTTATTCAACAATCCCTGAATAACAACGTCAATAATATCAACAATAATCACGACAAGTCTCTCCAACGAGAAACAGTAACAATGTACAACATATCATATCAATCTCAACATACTCGTGGTATTTCAACGATCCAGCGCACACAGCTATAGATTCCCATAATGATCCCGTCGGACCAACGCATGGTGGAAATACCTGTCCAACGATCCAGCGCACACAGCTATAGATTCCCATGATGATCCCGTCGGATCAACGCATGGTGGAAATACCTGTCCAACGATCCAGCCCACACAGCTATAGATTCCAATGATGATCCTGTCGGACCAACGTATGGTGGACAAACAATCGCAACACATATATACAATACGACAATCAACATAACCAGCATCAATACGAATAAATGTAATTAAGGTACTTGCCTTAGAAAGGTGGCAAGAGATAAATACTCCAACGACCCCAATCAAACTCGAAGGCCGATCCTTCGACTAATCGATCGCAAACCTCGAACCTTAAACAAATAGGAAAAATAAGGACAACTCAACTTACGTAACAATTTAAACGTACGAACATCTAACGTCTTAAAATATGGCCGAAAGTTGCCGACACTTTCATAACGCACATTACATAACCAACGTAACGTACGTTAAATCTGTGCCTTAACATACGTAAGCTCCTATGCTTAACGTACGCTAAGCTTGCATTTGACAAAGTTCTCATATCAGACGACTTGTCTCACCTGATGCCTTAACGTACGTAAGCTCCTATGCCTAACATACGCTAAGTTTGTATTTGACAAAGTTCTCTGATCAGACGACTTGTCTCACCTGATGCCTTAACGTACGTAAGCTCCTATGCCTAACGTACGCTAAGTTTGTATTTGACAAAGTTCTCTGATCAGACGACTTGTCTCACCTGATGCCATAACTTACGTAAAGCATGATACTTAACGTACGTTGTGCTTATGAACACATTGAGGTACAAATGCCGGTGTCTACGATTTCAATGATTTTCATCAAACCGATGTAATTCTATACTTCAATCTTCATTCATGGTTTGGTCATTCATACAACTCGTATCAAAGGTATGATCAAATGAATACTAACACATTTTCAAAGGAAGATGAAACAACCGTGTTCTAGGTTCAATTCGATTATCCTTAACTTAATCAATCCATTCTAACCAATAATATATCGAAGTTTATCCAATCAAACACCTCTTATGAAAATATGAAACGTTCTTGGTGAAACTCCTAGGATTCATCTTCTTGAACACTTTGATTCTAGGTGATGATAATAACAAGTCTTGATCATTTCGAAAATATTACTCAATGTAAGTTTACAATCTCAGAAAACTTCTCCCTACTTGTTCATCATAATGAGGCTCGGACTATATGTTAGGAGTATGCCCTCGAATGCCACTCAGAGGTTGTTGAGTGAGGGCATTGTACTTGTAATTATGTAAACCATTTATATAAGGCAAATGATTGTTTCTTTATTTACTGGTAGTTACTGGCATTCCTAACTCGTAAATAAACATATAGAAACTAGTCCGTGTATTTGAGAGCAAAGCGTTCCACTCCTTATTGGATAAGGGGGTCGGCCTTTGGAAAGGTTTATAGCTCAAATACTTAATCGTTCGCAAGTCGATGAAACTTGTAGGCGTTAAGTTTATGTAAAGACTTGTATGACGTGTTCTTTGACATGGAGAGTGCATCGAACACTAATGGTTAGTGGGAGCACACGTTATAGGTATGCTAATTAGATTAGTATACTCGAACCGACTCACCCTCGATTCGTCACATGGATTTCACTCGGGACGATCAATGACGGAATCGAAAGGTTGTGATAGGTATTCGTGAACCTTCGACTTGAGGATTTAGTAGGGATGTGCTTGTGACGTCAAGATTTTCATTAGAGTAGTTCGACCACCTGTAAACCGGAAGGCGGGGTCAACCTCGGCGTGCATCTTGATGGGCAAGTAGCGTCTCGAATACCAAGATAGAATTCTTTCTCCCATTAGTGAGCGGGTTATATGTCTATGCGGTTATTGGCGAGATGAGATCATAAGTCTTTGGCCAAAGCATTGGAGCCAGTTGTATTAGATACACGGCGCTCGATGATCTCGATTTGCATTAACGCATGCATAGCGTCAAATCTGAATAGGGTTTGGTAGCCGTGACCCTAAAACTTGATCGGGACATTTGAAAGAAGGGTTTATACGTTCTTGGTATTCACGACAGAATGGTTCTTGAATGATCCCAATCATTCGTTCTCGGTTAAGTGCAGTGTAGGCCGCCAGTGGCTAGGTGGTGCTACTACTCTTTGGTTCCTCCCATTCTTGATCGAGACGGACCTACCGAGTCGCGCATTAGGATTGACGACGGAATGAATCGAGCTTAATCTCTCATTATAAATATTAGATATTGGATATCTAATTTGGGGCATTGGATGTCTAAGTCGATTTATTGGATAAATTGATTTACGGCTAATGGATTAAATAAATTACTGGGTGATTAATTTAATTCGTGAATATAATTATTTCTTGGAGAAATTAATTATATTATTATGTATTTAATGTGATTAATTGATTGGATTAGTTAATCGACACAAATACATCGGAACGGAATAGGAGTTTATCTGTTTGGACTCACGGGAGTCCGAAACGAATCGAACTCATCCGATTCCTTCTAGATGGCCACCCCATCACCTACTCCCTCATTTTGTCTTGGTCTACACTTTCAAGGATGGTGGACTAGTGACCAATCAAGGGGACAAATATCACACCTTGGTGATATTGTCTAAAGTAGGAGATCATGGGGAGTTGAATAAGAATATAAGTGGAGAAAAACTCTCACTTGCTATAGCTTAATTCCAGCCGTGAGCTTTGAAGAAGTGAGAGAGAAAATTATTTTCTTAGTCTTCATCTTCATCTTCTTCTTCACTTTTATTCTTGAGTTTTCTTGGAGAAAATTCAAGATACATTAAGAGAGATATATTATACACTTAGAGTGTAATAACAAAAGCTTCACCACTTGATTCTAGCCGTAACCTTAGAGGTTAATCAAGTGTTGTTGTTCGATCGTTTTTTCGGCGCGTGGCAAGTAGAGACGCGGTGTTTTCGGCGTTGGATCGTTCAAGGGCTTGGAGCGGATTGAACTCGTAGAGATCAAACTAAAGCTTGGGGAATAGCTCAAGAGAAGGTTTCCATTTAATCAACGGACTTTGAGGGTTAGTTTCTTACGACTCTTGCTTTTCGTTTATATATTCGTATATACGTAGCTCGATCGATTCTCGTAGGGATTCGGATCGAATTAATTTTCGTTTTACCGCTTCCGCTGGGCCTTCGTTTTAGGCACCGAATCCCAACAGTGGTATCGGAGCGTAGGTCTTGCGATCGTATATACGATATTGGCATTTGGAATGCTCGATTATATTGTGAATGATTTGTAATCATTTTAGTCATAATCGTGATATATGTTTTTCGTTCGTAATAATTGTATTTTTCGTAAGTTTATGTCTAAATATAAATCTTAAATTTAAGGAAATATGATTTATATTGAAGATATGAAAGTCGTAAAATATTGATATTGGATATCCGTCGAAAATCTAGCCCGAATCGTCGTCGGACGACTTTTTGGACAAAAAGGGTATTTTGGCGAGGATGACTCGGCCGTGTCTGGTGACACGGTCGTGTCAGCGATGTGGCGAGCCGGCTGCACAGAACCCGGCCGTGTCGAGACACGGGCGTGTCTGGCCAGTGACTCGGCCGTGTCTGGATGACACGGTCGTGTCCGGCGATCTACCAAGTCATCGCCAGCGACCGACCGTGTCCTAGGACTCGGTCGTGTCTGGCGGCATCTTCGAGCGTGACTCGGCCAAGCGGCGTGATGCCGGTAAGTGCGAGTGACTCGGTCATCTTGGCCCATTTTCACCGGCTCGATTTTTCCGTGTAATCTTAAAAATTAATCTCCCGCATGTTAAATTGGATTTAATATGATTAAAATGATTTATGGTATTTCATTTTATAAGGAAATTTGATTAATTGGAATATTTATGTTCGAAATTATTTTGAGCGTTATTATATTACCGATTGTGTGAATCGATTGGATCGGTTCGTATTGTTGATTGGATCAATGTATCTCTACGCTTTCCATTTATATAGTATTTATTGAATGAATGCTTTTGAATGGGGATGTGGTTCGTGGACTTAGTTTTGAATCGTTCGTTTTATTCGATTGGGTTGTAAAGGCCGTTTTGAGCTATTTATTTTACTAGAAAAATTTGTATCTAGGATGCAATTTTCAATGTAAAATTTATATGTAATGACGAAGACCGGAGGAAGATCCATTTCGAGAAGACGAAGATTCAAGACGAAGACTTGTAATTAGATTACGGAGTTTTTGTTTTCTAGGCGGTCCATGAACCACATGTTGGTAGCAACTAGGTTGTGATTGGTTGTTTCATATTGTATGAATGCCACTACGCGCTTAAGCGATTAATGTGCAAAGTGTAACGTTAATCGCGATAATTCTCCACAACAAATAATTAAGTTTATAAGGTTTCAAGGTTTTCCTTCCCTCCATCGAGTTTTGAATTGAAATCAAACCGGATGTGCTATGCTTAGAGTTATCGGGGTAGTCGTTCGGGAGGACGGATAAATTACCGGGAGCGCATTGGATGCCTTCGGTTGGAGCAAATTTTATCCCTAGAAACACGATAGGTTGCGGATAAGATTGATTGCGAAGCGGTTGCGTCGATGGTATAAACTTAACTTGTTCACGAACCATAGAAACCGTATAGGTTGAGGGGAGTGAACAAGGGAAAAAAGAAGATCGAATCATCCATTAGATGGGTTGGTGTTGGACACCACTTTATGAAAATTAATAGACTAGAAACACATTGGTTGCCCTCTATTAAGATTTATAAAGAACTCGATCACCACTATGAAGTAGAGCGACGATACTTAGGATTTCACATGGGAGTGTGTTATTAGATAAAAATAGTGGGAGCCGGGTAACAAGAATAGAAAGGACCTTAATTCTATACTCGGATCATAATATAACAAGTCACTAATTAATCTGTTATACTTAATGCGGACATAACTCAATATGACAATGAATCCACTCGCAATTCTACTCGAAAAGAACACCTTAATGGGACCTAACTTTGTGGATTGGCTCCATAATCGATGATTGTCCTCGGTATAGAGGCCTTTGGGATACGTCTTGGAGACGGACATTCGGCGCCTCCTATGCGGACTCGATCCAATCGGGAAGAGATTGAAAACCACGAAAAGTGGGTTAAGGATGACGTGAAAGTCCGTGCTTATATGATGGCTTCCATGTCTAATGAGCTTGAGAGCTCATGAGAAAATGACTTACGCTGGCGATTCTATCTCACTTAACCGAGCTTTATGGTGAGCACAGTGAAGCGCTAGATATGAGATATCCAAGCAAGCTGTTCGGTGCAAGGATGAAGGAAGGTGAGAAGGTTGGGAACACGTCCTCAAAATGATATCCATGATCGAGAGATTGGAGGCTCTTGATTTTAAAATGGATACTTCTCTCCAAGCCCGACCTTATCCTACAGTCTCTCCACGATTCCTTCTCACGATTTGTTATGAACTTCAGCTGCAATGAGATTGCATGTAATTTAGGCTAATGAACAAACTTGTGACCGCTCGATCTCAAATGAAGACTCCGCGGATGAAGGAGTCTGCTCTTGTGATTTCTTACGGACCTCGGAGGTCTAAGAATAAGAAGAAAAAGACCAAGAAGCGGTGGACCACAAGCTAAGGACCTTAAGGGTAAGGGCAAGGCCCCAATGGTTCGAAGAACAAGAAGAAAAAGGATACTTGTCTCAAGTGCGGTGGTGGGCCCTTTGGGCTAGAGGCTGTCCGATTCTTCATGGCACTTGGTCTGAGAACTTTTAGTTTTGGAAACAAATTGTTACGCTCTTGTATTTTCTACTTCTGAATCTTGGATTACGGTGCTAGTTCTCATATTTGTAGTGAATCGGGATGCGGAACAAAGTAGGAAGCTTGGAGGTGGAGAAGTTATGATCACGGTCGGAAGCGGGCATAGTGTCGAGGCGGCCGACATAGGATCACTTCTTTTGGGTTTAGAATCCGGCTTTGTTTTGACTTTAGAAGATGTACTTGTTTTGCCCAAGGGGCACAAAACATTGTATCCATTCGGTCATGGACCGAAAAGGCTTTTCATTTTCATTGGTGATGGTTCTGCAAAATTTATTTTAGAAATAAACTAGTGAGTCTTGCTACATTGTTGAATGGATTGTATCATCTAAATCTCGGCAACAAAGTAGTTGTGAATACTATGACTAGAAAACGTGGTAGGGATGAAACCAATCAAGTTTTGAAATGGCATCTTAGACTTGGTCATGTTGGTCGGACCAAGGTTTACAAGATGGAAAAGATGGACTTATGGGTCCATTGGGATCGGATCCCTTTCTACTTGTGAATCTTGCCTTAAAGGCAAAATGACTAAGTCCCCTTCACGGGGACTTTTGAAAGAGCCGATAAAGCGGGATTAATCCATACCGACGTATGTGGTGCTTTAGAAGCGACGTGACGGATATCAATATTTCATTACGTTTCTGAGATGATCATACTAGGTATGGTTATGTATACTTAATGAAACATAAATCGAGGCCTTTGAGAAATTCCGGGAATTCAAGGCCCTACTCGAAACAAGCGGTAATCATATCAAAGCACTTGGTCGGACCGAGGTGGCGAGTATATGAGTACGGAGTTTGTGAGTTCCTTAAGGAACATGGAATAGTTTCACAACTAACACCTCCAGTACTCCTCGGTTAAATGGTGTGTCGGAAAGAAGGAACCGGACCTGTTGAACATGGTCCGTTCCATCTTGAGCTATCTTGACTTGCCGATTTACGTGGGGGTATGCACTCTGACTGCCGCGTATATCTTGAATAGATGTCCTTCCAAATCCGTTCCTAAAACTCCACATGAGATGTGGGAGGGAAGGAAACCAAGTCTTAATCATATTAGGATTTGGGGATGTCCCGCCTATGTCAAGAAGACTAAGGTGGAAAAGTTGGAAGCAGTGCTGCGAAGGGACGTTTCATTGGATTCCGTCTGGGACGATGGGATATCTATTCTACATGCCCGAAGATCGAAGGATCATTGTTGCTTTACAAGCACACTTCTGGAAGATGAGTTCATTCGGGAAGGCGGAGCGAGTAGAAGTATTTCTTTAGAAGAATACAATGAAACTCCTCGAGAGACACTGTCTGCAAGCTGGAACCGAACTTTACGAAACACAAGTACAACCACCTCGTAGGTCTAGTAGGGTGTCTCATTTACCTGAGAGGTATGGGCTTGTGCACTTGGAGGAGCTGGGTCTCCATGAGGTTCCAAGTGATAGCCAAGAGACCGACCCGACGACCTATGACCAAGCGATGGTGGATGTAGACTCAGCGAAATGGCGTGAAGCTATGGAAGCTGAGATAGACTCGATGCATGTCAATCGGTATGGACTCGAGTAGACCGCCCCAAGGGCATAGTGCCTATTGGGAACAAGTGGATCTACAAGAGAAAGACTGATGGTGATGTCAAGGTTGACTCCTATAAGGCCAGGCTAGTGGCAAAGGGTTATACCCAGAAGGAAGGAATCGATTACCACGATACCTTCTCGCCCGTAGCCATGATCAAGTCTATTCGCATGATGCTTGCTATAGCTGCCTACCACGATTATGAGATATGGCAAATGGACGTAAAGACGGCTTTCCTTAATGGATTCCTCGAGGAGAAATCTATATGGAAGCGGCTAAAGGCTTTGTATCGAAGTCGATATTCGAGAAAGTGTGCAAGCTTGATGTTCCATTTATGGTGAAGCAAGCGTCGCGTAGTTGGAATCTTCGTTTTGGCAGGCGGTCAAAGAGTTTGACTTCGTGCAAAATGAAGAGGAACCTTGTGTATACAAGAGGGTTAGTGGGAGCAAGATCGCATTCTTAGTACTATATGTAGATGACATTCTACTAATAGGAAATGATGTGGGAATGCTCGATTACGTGAAAGCTTGGCTTTGAGTAATTTCTCCATGAAAGACTTGGGAGAAGCTACCTATATTCTTGGTATTCGACTCTCTGGGATAGAGCGAAGAGAACAATAGGTCTTTCCCAAGCCCTCTATATAGATAAAATCTTAAAGCGATTTAAGATGGATGATTCTAAAAGAGGTTCCTACCGATGCGACATGGAATAAAACTCACCTTGAAGATGTGTCCTCAAAATGAGGAACAACGAAAGGAAATGAGTAATATACCATATGCTTCGCCGTGGGTAGCCTTATGTATGCTATGTTGTGTACAAGACGACATTGCGCATCTTTGTAAGCGTGGTGAGTAGGTTTCGAGCAAACCCGGGTAGGGAACATTGGTGCCAGTAAAGAACGTTCTCAAGTACTTGAGAAGGACTAGAGATATGGTTACGATGTATGGTGGTGGAGAATTGGATGTGGTGGGATTCACCGATTCGGACTTCCAAGGGCGAAGGGCGACTCGATGTCCACTTGCTACATATTTACTCTTAATGGAGGAGCGGTATCTTGGCGTAGTGCCAAGCAAAGCGCGGCTTGATTCCACTGTCGGTGAGTATCAAGCGGCCTCGGAGGCTTCCAAGGAAGGGTTCGGATTAAGAAGTTTAAGGAGAACTTCAAGTGATACCATGTCTTTGAAATTTGCTGTTAGATGTCTTTGCGACAACGACGGAGGCGTAGCGCGAGCCAGGCCGAGTTTCACAACACCAAACATATTGAGAGGAAGTATCATCTCGTAAGAGAATTTGTTCGCAAGGGATACATTGTCTTTGCATAGAGTAGACTCGGCCGACAACGTCGCCGATCCAGTGACCAAGCCACTATCTCGGACTAGCTTGGAGCGTCATCTGGAGAACATGGGTATTAGATACCATAGTGTGTGGCATTGAGTGCAAGTGGGAGATTGTTAGGAGTATGCCCTCGAATGCCACTCGGAGGTTGTTGAGTGAGGGCATTGTACTTGTAATTATGTAAACCATTTATATAAGGCAAATGATTGTTTCTTTATTTCTTGGTAGTTCTTGGCATTCCTAACTCGTAAATAAACATATAGAAACTAGTCCGTGTATTTGAGAGCAAAGCGTTCCACTCCTTATTGGATAAGGGGGTCGGCCTTTGGAAAGGTTTATAGCTCAAATACTTAATCGTTCGCAAGTCGATGAAACTTGGTAGGCGTTAAGTTTATGTAAAGACTTGTATGACGTGTTCTTTGACATGGAGAGTGCACATCGAACACTAATGGTTAGTGGGAGCACACGTTATAGGTATGCTAATTAGATTAGTATACTCGGCGACTCACCCTCGATTCGTCACATGGATTTCACTCGGGACGATCAATGACGGAATCGAAAGGTTGTGATAGGTATTCGTGAACCTTCGACTTGAGGATTTAGTAGGGATGTGCTTGTGACGTCAAGATTTTCATTAGAGTAGTTCGACCACAGTAACCGGAAGGCGGGGGTCAACCTCGGCGTGCATCTTGGACGGGCAAGTAGCGAGTCCTGCGAATACCAAGATAGAATTCTTTCTCCGTTAGTGAGCGGGTTATATGTCTATGCGGTTATTGGCGAGATGAGATCATAAGTCTTTGGCAAAGCATTGGAGCCGATTGTATTAGATACACGGCGGCTCGATGATCTCGATTTGCATTAACGCATGCATAGCGTCAAGTACGAGATAGGGTTTGGTGGTAGTGACCACTAAAACTTGATCGGGACATTTGAAAGAAGGGTTTATACGTTCTTGGTATTCACGACGAATGGTTCTTGAATGATCCCAATCATTCGTTCTCGGTTGGGAGTGCAGTGTAGGCGCCAGTGGCTAGGTGGTGCTACTACTCTTTGGTTCCTCCCATTCTTGGTCGAGACGGACCTCTAGGAGTCGCGCATTAGGATTGACGACGGAATGAATCGAGCTTAATCTCTCATTATAAATATTAGATATTGGATATCTAATTTGGGGCATTGGATGTCTAAGTCGATTTATTGGATAAATTGATTTACGGCCTAATGGATTAAATAAATTACTGGGTGATTAATTTAATTCGTGAATATAATTATTTCTTGGAGAAATTAATTATATTATTATGTATTTAATGTGATTAATTGATTGGATTAGTTAATCGACACAAATACATCGGAACGGAATAGGAGTTTATCTGTTTGGACTCACGGGAGTCCGAAACGAATCGAACTCATCCGATTCCTTCTAGATGGCCACCCCATCACCTACTCCCTCATTTTGTCTTGGTCTACACTTTCAAGGATGGTGGACTAGTGACCAATCAAGGGGACAAATATCACACCTTGGTGATATTGTCTAAAGTAGGAGATCATGGGGAGTTGAATAAGAATATAAGTGGAGAAAAACTCTCACTTGCTATAGCTTAATTCCAGCCGTGAGCTTTGAAGAAGTGAGAGAGAAAATTATTTTCTTAGTCTTCATCTTCATCTTCTTCTTCACTTTTATTCTTGAGTTTTCTTGGAGAAAATTCAAGATACATTAAGAGAGATATATTATACACTTAGAGTGTAATAACAAAATCTTCACCACTTGATTCTAGCCGTAACCTTAGAGGTTAATCAAGTGTTGTTGTTCCGGTCGTTTTTCCGGCGCGTGGCAAGTAGAGACGCGGTGTTTTCGGCGTTGGATCGTTCAAGGGCTTGGAGCGGATTGAACTCGTAGAGATCAAACTAAAGCTTGGGGAATAGCTCAAGAGAAGGTTTCCATTTAATCAACGGACTTCGAGGGTTAGTTTCTTACGACTCTTGCTTTTCGTTTATATATTCGTATATACGTAGCTCGATCGATTCTCGTAGGGATTCGGATCGAATTAATTTTCGTTTTACCGCTTCTGCTGGGCCTTCGTTTTAGGCACCGAATCCCAACACTATAATGCTCTTAACAATGGTAAACCTAAATATAATCATTTCAACTTCCTTAAACATGGTGTTCGGTCAAGTAAGTCATCCCTGGAATCTAATAATCTCTGTAGCATGTTCATAACATTCTTAAGAACACGAATTCAAGGTTGGAGATAGCATTAACATATCTTAATATGAAGAAAACGTCAAGGCAATTGGTAAAATCCAACACCGGATGTTTGAGCACCAATCCAAGATGTCTTACTTCTTCAACAACCAAGTAGAGAGGCCAATATACTAGTTTTGTAAGGTTAGAAGCTCTGGGGAGAGGTAAGGTTCGGGTAAAACGAGTGAAAGAATGAAATGGGGTAATATCTTATTTATAAAACTCAGATCGTTACGTGCGTTAGCCTCACGATATTACGTACGTTATGGTCTTAACGTACACTATCTGAAATATTTAGCGTGCGATATCGTCCGATAGTAGCTACTGTCTCATTTCTGACCTCCTTAACGTACGTTAACCATTACCTGTTACGTACGTAATGAGCTATAAATAGCGTACGCTATCTCGGTCCTTTAGCGTACGTTAATCCCCGTTGACTTGCTTTTTCAAAAAGTTGTCCGGGCCACGCGGGAAATCTTATCCTTTCCCCGTCCCAAGGTGGCCCATGTGCCGACCAACCCTATGTTCCTGACTGTACATTACGTACGCTATGCTTCGTTCATAGCGTACGCTATCCTCAGTCCTTAACGTACATTAAGCTCATCGGCTAGCGTACGTTATGACGCAGTTGCATGCATGAATTTACAACTTCTTCCTAATATGATCATGACTGTTTGGAATATGAATACGGGAAAAATCACACTTCGATTATAGATACCACAAAGTCGAATAATACAAGATTCAAATACAGATAAAAATACTCAACAATTATCCAGATATTACATACTCTCCCTCTAAAATGGAATTTCGTCCCGAAACTTAAGACGAAAATAATTCTGGGCATCTAGATTTCATACTGTTCTATGTCTTCCAAGTGGCTTCTTCAACTCCGTGTCGCGACCATTGAACTTTAACCAAAGTGATTGGTTTATTCTTCAATTGTTTGACTCGACTCTCGAGTATCTTGATTGGTTTCTCTTCGAACGTGCCATCCTTGGCGACTTCGATCTCGCTAAAATAAATTACATGACTGGGATCTGTGATGTATTTCCGCAACTGAGACACGTGAAGCACATTATGAATATGACTCAGCGACGGCGGTAAGGCCAACCTGTACGCCAACTCCCCAACTCTCTCAAGAATCTCGAATGGTCCGATATATCTTGAACTCAGCTTTCTTTTCCTCCCGAAATGAAAAATTCCCCAAGTAGCAGAAACCTTTAAAAGTACGCGGTCCCCAATTCCAAATTCCAACGGGCGACGCCGCACGTCTGCATAAGATTTCTGCCGACTCTGGGCAGTCAACAGCCTTTCACAAATCAAGGCTACTTTCTCTTGAGTCTGTACTATCAACTCCGGTTCCGTCCGGATCAAGTCTGATGAATCATCCCAACACAGGGGTGATCTACATCTCCTCCCGTATAACGCTTCAAAAGGTTCCATCTTAATGGAAGCATGCCAACTATTGTTGTAAGTGAATTCAATCAACGTTAGATGAACTTCCCACTCAGTCGACCAATATAGGGCATGTAACACCCCCAATCCGCTCAGGGATATTACACGCCGCAGACCCTCTCCGTGAGGATCCACCAGGCTAGACATCAAAACAACACATTACATTACATACCGATGAATCAAAATAACGAACCAATAGACCGATTTGGTCTTTCGTCACTGACTTACAAATCAAAATACATAAACTCACCCAGACTCATACCCACGCAAGGGTAAAATACTTGCAACGAATAATAAGACAGCGGAAAAGACATTTCAATGGACTTCGACTAACTTAACCCAAAACTGGCCTTCGTGTGATTAGTATCATTCGTCTTTCATTATCCCTCGTACCGATCCTGTGTCTTGCTCCCGAAAACCTACATGTACCTGGACACAATCTGAGATATCCACCCCGATTACTCGGGGTTAGCAAACTCCTTTGTTTCGCTAGTGCAAGTATAAAGTGCAAGAACGAGCCATACACAACACATTCCGAGAATACAACGAAAGACTTCCCGAGGTATATTTAGATAAAAATAGTTCAAGTCTTGAAAGTAGAAACGAAGTAAGTAAGCACTTTGAAAACACTTCCAGATATCGGGAGTTTTGAAAACATTTGAAATCGAAAAGTTCTTAATTCCTCGAAAGTCATTTAGGGTCACATGACCCCAAAGTTCTTTTCCAAAATGCAAATCCGTTAACAAAACGCGGGGTCCACGACCCAACCATTACGGTCACAAAACACAGGGTCCACGACCCGATCATCCACTTCAATTCACTTACAAGTGCACATTACACATAACACATTAACCTTATGCCATTCTAGCCAAGCACCAAGACTCGATATATAATGTCTCTCGACCCCGAGCGCAAAGCATTGTGATACTCCGGACAATATCACAACTAATCATCAAAACATCAACATCAATATCACAGAAACCACACTTGGTAACCCATGGTCGTACCCATTAGTATCGGCCCCCAGAGGCCCCGTCGGACCGTCCCCAGGTGGGAAACCACTTCCGCGGCCGTACCCATTAGTATCGGCCCCCAGAGGTCCCGTCGAACCATCCCCAGGTGGAAGAACATCAACACACGCACCCAAGTCCACTCCCGTGGCCGTACCCTTTAGTATCGGCCCCCAGAGGCCACATGCCATCCCCAGGTGGAAGAGTAACAACTCGCAGATTACAAAACCACGACTCTCAAAGGTCAAACACACAAAATATATATAGTCGAGGTACCTTGCTAGAATGGCCACATTATCCAACACGTACTCACGACCCAGAACTATATCGATTCACAAGGGAGCACAAGATCCCAATAGCACCGAACGACACAACCCATATCACAAAAACTCACAAATCCATCCATAACCACGGGACTCCAAGCACATTATTTGACAAGAGAATTACACTTTACATTTACCGATGCCATAATCATACATAATGACATCACACGAAAGTAAGGTGATCCTATACTCGAAACTAGCACACATAATCAACTAAGCATATTAATTCCCGACCCACACGGGTCACCTTTACGAAAACCAGGATGGTAAATATACCGATTCTTTTGAAAAATGATTATAAATATTTATTTAGCACATATCGACACTTAGCAACTATTATATCCACAAAACACATAATGTATGGGCAAGATACTTGCCTCGAAACCACGATCGCAACAAGACGATGGATGAAATACGGTCGAATAGCTCCGAACCCCCGAACAATATCAAGAACGCAATAGCACCACGAGTACTACGAGAATAACACCACACGAATCATCAATCACCAAACGGGATTCAACATCGGAAATCCTCGAGCACCTATAATCCTCCGGAAGGAACAACAAAAGATGATTACGACAAGAATCAAGGCAAAAACGACGGAAATCCCAAAAAACTATCGAAAGGAACTCATTGGGGCATTTAATCGAACACTAAATGTTCAAAAATTCCCAAGAACACTCGAATCGTCAATCGAGTTAAACAAACTCGATATATGGATATATACAATCCGTAGAACACGATTAATAACATCATACTACACCAACCGATGTATCAAAATCGGATTAGAAACGAAATCAAGAACAATTTCTCCGAAAAGTCAACTTGAAGGAAAATCAAGAAATATACCTTGATTCGACGAAACACACGGATTAGATGTTGATATAATCAACAAGAATCTTCAACGCCTTGGAATGAGTAGAATCGGCAAGAGCACCTCCTAGGTCACTCCCGTCATGGCCTTACGAAATGAGGAAAAATGAAAAAAAAGCGAAGTCAGCCGAGCCAGCCTATATATGGCCGCGGGGGTTACTGGCCGTAACAGCGGTGCCTTACGGCCGTAACTCGGCCCCTTACGTCCGTACTCGGCGAGCCTTACGGCCGTAACCGCATTCGTCAAAAAATCGCCCGGCACCGCCGGACACTTACAGCCGTGGCGGCACACATTACGGCCGAATAGGCCTTCGTTAGAAGGCGCCATCGCCATACGGCCGTACCGATCACGCCTTACGGCCGTAAGCACACATTACGGCGTAATCGCACCTTACGGCCGTAACTCGGCGAGCCGAGGCCACCTTTCCGTAGTGACTCGGCCGTGGCCACTCCGACGGCAGGCGACCGAACCCGAACCTGAGTAAAAACCGAAGATACGGTTACGAAGTACTCGCAAATACGAATCCAAGCGCTAAGAGAACACACGATTCCGACCACCCGAAGTGTCGGAATTCGACAACGGAAGTAATTACCCCAAACTTTGGGAAATTACAAAAATGGCCCAAAACGCCCGGAAATCACGATACACGATCGAAACACCGAACCAAAGCTCGCAACATGAATAATAACATTAAATGAACTTACAAGAAACTCGAAAAAACAGTTTCGGACGAGATTCGCAAGAATCGAGCTCAAGTGCGGAAAAGTCGCCAAAAGACACGGAACTCAACAAAACAACACCGAAACGAACTCGAATGACAAAAAGTGCAGAATTAATCATTCTCGGAATGACGAAACGGTCATGAGCGAGTCGTCAAAACGGATTTTCACCGAAAAAAGAAAATTACCGAAATTCGAAATTGCGGATATTACATTCTACCCTCCTTGAAAGAAGTTTCGTCCCGAAACTTAAAACAGGTAGGGGGAAGCAATATACCCGCCAGGAAAACTCGATGAGATACACAAAACTGGAAACTCGCGCCCAACGGCGAAACGCTGCAAGAAACGCAAAGAGACATACGGTGTGAAAACACGCTCCACGGCGACCAACACAACGCCGCCGTTAGGAATATAATAAAACCAACAGATGACAAGCGTCATCAAACGGATAATATAGTCAAGTTAATTATCCGAACAATCACAAAACACAACGAACGAAAATCAATAAGATTGACCGACCCAACGGTACATCAATCAAAACGCGAGTCAATTGCTGAACAAATACGGAATTCTACCGCCCAAGGGTTGGAAGATCGAAAATGAGACTAATTTCCCGAACTTGAGGGAATTAGGAAGGATCCTGAACGCTCAATAATCACGAAACGAGAACAAAAACCGAACAAACAAACGATCGAGACAACAAAAATCGAACAATCATGTCCGAAACACGAAGGATAATAAAATTCAAACAACAACTCCCAGGATGATCTGGTGAGAACTACAAGACATGCATTCCCATAAGATTCACAGGAAAGGGAATAGCGATTGAAAAGTCACAACGATAACTAGATCGACCCACAACAAGATCACAGCTCGTTCGGACGATGAAGCCGAAATACAGAACAAGTTCATAAAGTATCAACGAAAACGAGCGAGTCGGTAGAATTGAGAAAGAGAAAAATGCAGAAGCCAAAAATAATACGGGTATTATATTCGACTTCTTCTAAAAGAAGAATCGTCCCCGAAACTCACAACAATGAAATCAAGGTGGCGACACAACAAGCAACCGACAGAAACATCCTTCGAAGGCCTCTCAAAGACGATTCGATAAGCGTCTTTGAAGCGCAAACTCCGAAAGTCTCGGTAGCCAATTCGCAAAACTGAATTCGGTGCCCCTCGAGTCCACGCTCGAAATGTGTTACTGACGAGAAGGACAAATTGCACGTACATTCCCCCGACACATCACGGTTGAAATGCCTCGCCTCGGCATACCGAAAATACAAATGCTAGGTACAATGGAACATAACATCACAAAACAACAAACCGGATATGCCAACTCAGCGCAACAAAGAATCATAACACATATCATACACAACGATTACCATCGTAAAGTAATACACACACAAACACTACAACAACGACGGTATCGTTCGGCGACCTCAACGGCCCGAACGATAACCAACACATAATTACAACCATCACGAAACAATCACACATGTACACAAACGTACAAGCCCAAGCTTTAACAGCTCACACAGGTGCGATAACACGCTAATCACCACGAAATGGCAACATTAAAGATCGTCATCACACCTCCCACAAAGGGCTAACAAACATATGCGTGGCGAACGACTCAACGTTCACACCACCAATTCAATCATACTCGGGAGCAAACACCATTACGACAACGCGAACATCATACATACATTCCCAAACGCGAATGGGAATTGATTGGTTTTTTAAAAAAAAATGAAAACCACCTTTTGCAAAAAATTTAGGAAAAACCACCGGTTGATCTTGAGTATCACCTTTCAAAAAAAGTGAAAACGTGAAACATCGTTATCGAGACTTTGGAAAACCATTTCGCATTTGATAAAAATGAGGACACTTTCGTTTAGTGAAAAGCTTTCAGAATTCGACCCTCGGGTCTAAGTAAAAGTGTTTGTAAAACATTGAAAATATCTCAAAACATTTTGGTCCTCGAGGTAGAAGAATTTTGAAACATATTGTGGCACCTTAGAAGTACCGCGAGAAAACAATTCATTTGAAATGTACGTCTCGAAATTTATTTCTAAGATACTCAAGTTTTCGAAAATAATTCAATGCCAAAAAGGACGATGCCAAAAAGGCTAGAACGCCCAAAACTTGAGTAATTACGGAACATCATAGCGTGGGTCCGTGTCGGAACCCACCAGGCTAAAAACCATTTACAAAAATGCCAAAAAGGCCGATGACGGTAATATTTCAAAAACTCACAGAAGCCATTTACAAAATGCTAAATACCGTCATAAGAATTTTGCCAAAATGATCAAGGCCATAATGCCAAAAACTCGGTTAAGGGAATCGGTTTTTCGAAATAAAACTCCGTCGGTAAAATACCGAAAGTCATTACAAAAAAACTCACGCAGCGGATAAAAGAAATCAAGTCAAACATGCACAATCCAGCAACACTACTCCTCATATGAACGAAATATGAGGGTCAAATAACCACATATCAAGAAATCAAAATCCATACGAGGATTCCATCACTTGACAAATAATCATAAAAATAGCTCGTGCCACATGAGGCACAACACAAAGAAGGGAGACTTACATCCACAGGTCACACGAAGATGATGATCGCCCCACGATACTAATCACGACCAACCAACTCAGACGATGCGTCGCGACACGACTCAGTCAGATAAAATCCGACGAGACAAAACTCAACAGACACCACTGACCCGACAACCTAGGTTTCCACAACCTAAGCTCTGATACCATTCTGTAACACCCTCAATCCGCTCAGGGATATTACACTCCGCAGACCCTCTCCGTGAGGATCCACCAGGCTAGACATCAAAACAACACATTACATTACATACCGATGAATCAAAATAACGAACCAATAGACCGATTTGGTCTTTCGTCACTGACTTACAAATCAAAATACATAAACTCACCCAGACTCATACCCACGCAAGGGTAAAATACTTGCAACGAACAATAAGACAGCGGAAAAGACATTTCAATGGACTTCGACTAACTTAACCCAAAACTGGCCTTCGTGTGATTAGTATCATTCGTCTTTCATCATCCCTCGTACCGATCCTGTGTCTTGCTCCCGAAAACCTGCATGTACCTGGACACAATACAGATATCCACCCCCCGATTACTCGGGGGTTAGCAAAACTCCACTGTTTCGCTAGTGCAAGTATAAAGTGCAAGAACGAGCCATACACAACACATTCCGAGAATACAACGAAAGACTTCCCGAGGTATATTTAGATAAAAATAGTTCAAGTCTTGAAAGTAGAAACGAAGTAAGTAAGCACTTTGAAAACACTTCCAGATCTCGGGAGTTTTGAAAACATTTGAAATCGAAAAGTTCTTAATTCCTCGAAAGTCATTTAGGGTCACAGCCCCAAAGTTCTTTTTCCAAAATGCAAATCCGTTAACAAAGCGCGGGGTCCACGACCCAACCATTACGGTCACAAAACACAGGGTCCACGACCCGATCATCCACTTCAATTCACTTACAAGTGCATATTACACATAACACATTAACCTTATGCCATTCTAGCCAAGCAACAAGACTCGATATATAATGTCTCTCGACCCCGAGCGCAAAGCATTGTGATACTCCGGACAATATCACAACTAATCATCAAAACATCAACATCAATATCACAGAAACTACACTTGGTAACCCGTGGCCGTACCCATTAGTATCGGCCCCCAGAGGCCCCGTCGGACCGTCCCCAGGTGGGAAACCACTTCCGCGGTCGTACCCATTAGTATCGTCCCCCAGAGGTCCCGTCGAACCGTCCCCAGGTGGAAGAACATCAACACACGCACCCAAGTCCACTCCCGTGGCCGTACCCATTAGTATCGGCCCCCAGAGGCCACATGCCATCCCCAGGTGGAAGAGTAACAACTCGCAGATTACAAAACCGCGACTCTCAAAGGTCAAACACACAAAATATATATAGTCGAGGTACCTTGCTAGAATGGCCACATTATCCAACACGTACTCACGACCCAGAACTATATCGATTCACAAGGGAGAACAAGATCCCAATAGCACCGAACGACACAACCCATATCACAAAAACTCACAAATCCATCCATAACCACGGGACTCCAAGCACATTATTTGACAAGAGAATTACACTTTACATTTACCGATGCCATAATCATACATAATGACATCACACGAAAGTAAGGTGATCCTATACTCGAAACTAGCACACATAATCAACTAAGCATATTAATTCCCGACCCACACGGGTCACCTTTACGAAAACCAGGATGGTAAATATACCGATTCTTTTGAAAAATGATTATAAATATTTATTTAGCACATATCGACACTTAGCAACCATTATATCCACAAAACACATAATGTATGGGCAAGATACTTGCCTCGAAACCACGATCACAACAAGACGACGGATGAAATACGGTCGAATAGCCCCGAACCCCCGAACAATATCAAGAACGCAATAGCACCACGAGTACTACGAGAATAACACCACACGAATCATCAATCACCAAACGGGATTCAACATCGGAAATCCTCGAGTACCTATAATCCTCCGGAAGGAACAACAAAAGATGATTACGACAAGAATCAAGGCAAAAACGACGGAAATCCCAACAAACTATCGAAAGGAACTCATTGGGGCATTTAATCGAACACTAAATGTTCAAAAATTCCCAAGAACACTCGAATCGTCAATCGAGTTAAACAAACTCGATATATGGATATATACAATCCGTAGAACACGATTAATAACATCATACTACACCAACCGATGTATCAAAATCGGATTAGAAACGAAATCAAGAACAATTTCTCCGAAAAGTCAACTTGAAGGAAAATCAAGAAATATACCTTGATTCGACGAAACACACGGATTAGATGTTGATATAATCAACAAGAATATTCCAAAACGCCTTGGAATGAGTAGAATCGGCCAAGAGCACCTCCAACCGGTCACTCCCATCCGCAGCCGCACAAAAACGAGGAAAAATGAAAAAAAACGAAGTCTGTCCGAGCCAGGCCTATATATGGCCAGCAGGGTTACGGCCGTAACCGGCAGTGCCTTACGGCCGTAACTCGGCTCCTTACGGCCGTACTCGGCAGGCCTTACGGCCGTAACCGGCATTCGTCAAAAAATCTGCCCAGCACCCGCCGGACACTTACGGCCGTAACTGGCACACATTACGGTTGTAACCGGCCTTCGTCGGGAAGCTGCCAGGCGCCATACGTCCGTACCCGATCACGCCTTACGGCCGTAACCGGCACACATTACGGCCATGCTTAGGCACTTCTGGCCAGTAACTCGGCCGAGCCGAGCCACCTGCTCCGTAGCCACTCCGGCCGGACGACCCGAAACCGAACTGAGTAAAAGCGAAGATACGATTCTGAAGTACTCGCAAAGACGAATCCAAGCGCTAAGAGAACACACGATTCCGACCACCCGAAATGTCGGAATTCGACAACGGAAGTAATTACCCCAAACTTTGGGAAATTACAAAAATGGCTCAAAACGCCCGGAAATCACGATACACGATCGAAACACCGAACCAAAGCTCGCAACATGAATAATAACATTAAATGAACTTACAAGAA
This sequence comes from Orobanche coerulescens, assembly GCA_033398695.1. NCBI lineage: Eukaryota > Viridiplantae > Streptophyta > Magnoliopsida > Lamiales > Orobanchaceae > Orobanche > Orobanche coerulescens. The sequence goes on from CM065809.1 coordinate 171,289,922, forward strand.
ACTCGAAACAACAGTTTCGGACGAGATTCGCAAGAATCGAGCTCAAGTGCGGAAAAGTCGCCAAAAGACACGGAACTCAACAAAACAACACCGAAACGAACTCGGATGACAAAAAGTGCAGAATTAATCATTCTCGGAATGACGAAACGGTCATGAGCGAGTCGTCAAAACGGATTTTCGCCGAAAAAAGAAAATTACTGAAATTCGAAATTGCGGATATTACAGGGCACACACTCTCAGCATGTCTTCCACTATTTGAACAGTCCTATCGGACTATCCATCTGTTTGCGGATGATAAGTTGTGCTAAAGTTTAGCTCGGTTCCTAAGGCTCTATGAACTGCTTTCCAAAAGTGTGACACGAAGCGACCGTCTCGGTCAGAAATAATGGTCTTCGGCGTACCATGCAATCGGACTATCTCCGCAATAAACACTCGTGTCAACCTCTCTGGTCCCCAAGTATCCTTAATGCCCAGAAAATGAGCCGATTTGGTTAAACGATCAACTATTGCCCAAATCATGTTCATCCTTGTTCTGGTCCTTGGCATATTAGTGATAAAGTCCATCGATATATCTTCCCACTTCCATTCAGGAATTGGAAGTGGCTTCAACATTCCGGCGGGTCGTTGATGTTCGATCTTAACCTGCTGACAAGTTAAACACTTCGAGACATATTCCGCCACATCTTTCTTCATATTGGCCCACCAAAAATTCTGTTTCAAATCCTTATACATCTTACTGGTGCCCGGGTGAATAGAATAGGGCGTACTATGAGCTTCCTTCATGATTGTCTGCTTCAAGACATCAACATCGGGAACACAAAGTCGACTCTGGAATCTCAAAACTCTATCATCATGAATCACAAATCCTGGGGCCTTACATGAGTGAAGCTCTCTAAAAAAACGGCATATTGCAATTGTGATGAACTTGAATTCTCTCACTTGAGAGTTTCACTCTAATCTCATTAAATTCATGCTCAAATGCAAGACTAATCTTCTCTTTGACATCATGAAAATCTCCGGTAGAAACTTGCAAATATAGCTTAAGTTGCGCATGAGCACCTTCAGCTCTTGATGAAGATCGATTACCAAAATGTAAGTATTTATCGGTCCAAGCAGTAACAAACTTTTCTTTCCAAGGAAACCATATGTTCCTAATGTACTCAAGTGCATCTTTCTTCTCTTTATAAAGCAACTCAAATTCACGCCAGTTTTCCTCAAAGAGAGCTTTTGTTGTCGAATATACAACATTATTCCAACCTTACATAAAAATATCAAACTCCTCGGCACGTTCAAAATACTTCTTGCAATTTGCCAACACGTTCTTTTCAATATGCCAAACACACAAAAGATTTATTGTCGTAGGAAATACGTTTTTTATGCCATTCATCAATGTCAATTCTCTATCAAACATAATAATACAAGGTTGATTATCATGTCCAATAATCTCCTTAAACGTAGTTAATGCCCAAATATAATTTTCTTCATCCTCTTTTTCCAAGAACACAAACCCAGAATAAAAGGAGGGATTGAAGCATGAAACACCAATGATATCAAGGAGTGGCATGTTATATTTATTGGTTTTGTAGGTGCAATCCATCACAAAGATATTGGAAAAGACTTTGGAATTTAATCGACAAAGGGTGTGCAATGAATAAACGAGATATACGCCCCTCTCGGTTATGTGAAATATCATATGTAAAACCACCTTTCACAAGCTCCTCGAATAAGGCATTGACCATAGACCGATTTCCTAAATCATCACATGATTCAAATTTTGAGCTAGCTATATAATCTTCTTCACTTTGAGTCATCGAAGTTGTTGAGTTCGTCTGCCAAATAAAAAATTAACAAGTAAAAAACCCATATATAAATTAACAAGTAAAAAATTCATACACAAATTAACAATTAAAAATACCTTACACAAATGAAATCGATTTTTAAAAAAATCACACACAAATTAACAAGTAAAAAACCCATACAAAAATTAACACCTAAAAAGCCCATACACAAATGAAATCGAAATTGATGGGTGAAGGATTAAAAAAACCCATCGATTTTTTTTCTCAAAAATGAAGAAACGAAAGAGGGTTTGTGAGAGATCATACTTGAGAAGCAATTTTGGGGGCTTACAGACACTACAATATGCAATTCTTTTAGCTGGTTTACATTAGCCGAAATCTTGAAGGGTGAGAGATTACTATGACTACGGACCTTCTTTCTCCTGAAAACAAAAAATAGATTTGCGAAAAAAACTTTTTAGAAACATAATTTCCTTCCCAATTTCCTGTTAACAATTACACAAAATAGAAAATCACGACAAAAAAGTTCAAGCCAAAACATAAGCTGTTCATTCGATCCCGCAAACGTAAGGCAAAATCAAACCCTAATTTTCAATTACAAGCGGCAATGAGTCATGGAAAATCTGCGCAATAAATCACCGCTCCTACTTTATTTTCTCATACAGAAGGTAGGGAAATCATATCCCCAAGATAAAATCAAAGACATGGATATTACGAAAATCAAGACCGGTCAATTAATTACGACGTTAATTTCATGAAAAATCTTCAAAATCACATGAATTTAAAAAAAAAAAAACATGGAGAACAACTGCATCTACAGACAGAATCTAACTATAATGCGGAATTAAGAATGGAGAGGGTGAGAATTTACCATGGCTGGCGAAGAGAATTATAGCGCGGGTGGGAATTGGAGAATAATAGTTATTTGTCTAAGGTTATGAACTCAGATTCCTTTGTAAATCGAGCTATAACCGTCTATTTAAAATATTTCCATTCCACTGTTGTACTAGCTAGTGTGAAACATATTCACTATTTAGACATTAAATTCATAATGTCAGATATCCAATTTGTATTACTATATCATTTTAATAGTTTTTGAATATCTCATATCATGCAACATGTATAAAATAACCTTTATATCAATGTAATCACCAATTGATGATTAGTTTCTTCATTACTCGTGTATCCACATAGTGGACTCACGATATAGACTGTGCTTAATCTTGTACAATTCACTTAGTGCATAAGACTTTTAGTTCCTCTTGAAAAATCAGTTACCTTTGTGCTTGGATAGATGCACCATATCCATTGACATTCCAACTATACTAGAATTGATCCGTTGATCTTTCCAAGATTCATGTCATCATAGTATGACTCACCTCATATGAGACATTGTGAATGTTGGTCCCTGAAATGATGAAGACTGTCCTCACTATACCAACACGAGTCTTTTTCTAGCGCGCTTTGTACTCACTCACGCGCACCTGAGAAACTTCCCAGGGGGTCACCCATCCCATAACTACTCCAGGCCAAGCACGCTTAACTTTGGAGTTTCTATGAGATGGATGCCAAAAAAAGAAGATGCGTCTTGTTGGTATGAGTAGTCCAAATCAATTCATTTTACCACTTTCTAGTGCAGATCTCACAGGTCAAATCGCAAGCCGCACCTCGTGTAATTTTTAAGCCCATGCAGGCAGGATGCTGGACCGAATCCCAACAGTGAACGACTTGAGATTTTACATCTTAAAATCATCTCTTTAGTTTCATATATTTATCTTTTCAGGTTTTGTTGAATTGATCCCCTTGTCATTATTGTCAGCAATGACTCGATCATTCAAGTTTATTCTTAAAATAACATAGTCGTCATGTGTATTTAACATATACACACTTAATATATTCATTGTCTTGAATCTTTTTGACATTATAAATTGGCATTTTTAACGCTTTGAAATTACGTTACCAACTATTAACCGAGATTTCAATTTCTCATAGATCAAATTACTAATTTTAAGCGTCCCCAAAATTAGCAATTTTTTATTAACCGCATTACCAAATTTGAGCGTCCCCAAATTGGTACTTTTCAGTCATTTAATCACCATATTTGAGCGTTGTCAAATTGGAGATTTTATCACATCCTTTGAAGTCATTGCTTGACATCAGTGTCAAAGATTTTATGCCACTATTTTAGTGTCAATTTAGATTCATAATACTTTCACTAAGTTGCAGACTTTCAATCGTTGCGCTAGGCACATATGCCTTTGGTTCTTCCAAGTTGGATTTTCTGAAAAACGTCATTTAGAAAGACTGCATGTATGTTCATTTGATATACTTCTACATATATATCATAATAATGAACTTTATTCTCGTTACTAGAGAATATATCTCAAAGTACTTTAGGCTCTCATGTTACTACAACCTCAGTTAGTAGTTTCGCCTCTTATTTATCCATGGATCCCCTTAATTTTATTTTCGAATTGAATTTACGTTGGATCCTAGTGGTATCTATTCTAGAGGAAGATCTACCGAATATTAAATAAAATTCTACACAACAGAATTATTCTTTCTCTCTTATATGACCATATGAAGAGTGTATGATTTCCACACATCATTATAAATTATCTTCCAGCACATAGTGATTTTCCAAGTTCAAGTCTTTGGCTTCAACTTTTAAAATCACTTGGTGATTCATTTCGGATTAACAAATCCACAATGTCTCATAATTGATTTAGTTTTTAAATCAGTTATGCGTTTGATACAATCTTTTCCTTAACTCGATTTGTACATACTGATATGTCAGACTATCAGATTTTTACACTATGGATTTATACGTATCATGCATCATGTGCGTATCCAGTGAAGATGCAGTCGACCGTCTTAGGTCATACCTTCACTAGGTTTGTCTTAGAAACTTTAGTCTTAGCCAGACACCCCCATATTTTTAGTATTTCTAAAATTGTTTTACTATATTTCAGAACTAATAGGGAATTTCAATTATTTCGTTGCATGGTAGCTTATTTTAAATTAAGTAGTCTCCACATGACTAATATCCTCATATTTAGTGACAGTTTGAACTGATTAACATCGTTTTTGCGTCTCCGTTAGAGTGCAATTCAACCATCTTAATTTCCGAATTAAGTTGATTTTCTATCTCGAGCTTTTAGCGCGTAAATTTCTCTTTTTTGCTTTACTCATTATCGAGTAGACGTAACTAATGTATCACTATCTTTATAGAGTAATCACATTTCTTGTTACAACCTCTCTTAAGAGTAGGTTTCATCATCATTTAAAACCTCTCTGGTTTTAATATTCGATTAAAGAACTTTTATGTTCTTAGCACTAAAATTTAGTTATTGAATTTCTCCGAAATTTCAGCATGGTTCCAAGGAAAACCAAAATTTCTAGCACAAACGCTGATACACTATCTTCATCAAGCCATATAGAATGATCTAGTGCCCATGGAAAACATAAGCTTCCAATAAACCCACATTCAGTGATCCTCGGCCAACCGATGCGTTGAGGTTAACAACTCCTCGAATTTCTCCGAATTTTCCGCGTATAGAGCTAATATAAATATTTGCGGTATTAGGTGTCACATGCATCGCCATAATAGGCTCGTGTGTCACTGCCGCAGCAGACCGACACCGACACGAGAAATAATAAAGTAATTGGAGAAACAAATTCAACCAGAAATATTATAATTCTCATGCCGACCCATAACATGTACTCACTAGGCACCATGCCCGTTAGGGTCTTTAACGTCCGAGCATCCGACCAAGATTGATATTCCATCACATAAAAGGATTAAAATCAATCAACAAATCATATCTAAGTTAATATCTTAATTAAACTAAATAATCTTAACATCTTAATCGAATAATCAATTAATAATTGATTCGGCTCTTATCAAGCAATGCTATACCTTATCAAAATTATCATATGCATGATTATATAATAGCAAATATAATCACAATCTTATTTATCAAAACGCATGAGAATAATATAAACAATTTCTAAATAATGATCGACGTGTAATCCATAATTTTTATTCTAATCAATTATTAGCAACTACAATTGCTGACAGTAGCGTAACTCGATTAAACTTGATAATTTAAATGCCACATATGCCGGATAAATGAATTAGAGTCGAATAAGCATCGCCGATCCTACCATTCATGGATCAACACAACAAGTCACACAAATATGTTTACGTACATTTTTTCCATTAATAAACAATGAACTAATATAAACATAAGTACTTTCCTACATGACATGACAACTAATTCAAGTCATCCTTATACAACAAAATAAACATAATATGTTTATAACATATATGTACAGTTAAAAGAACCGGAGTAGGTCGCACGCCAAAATCACAACATAATTATACACACTAGCTTTTGGTACAAAAGAGGCCTACATATATGCATAAGTACATGAATATTGACATGAAAATACATAATAAAAAACTTATCATTCATTAATTCACATAAACATTAATAAAATTATAGAGGCAACAATATCCATGCTTTTAATATTCAAAAAGAGGCGTCACTGTATATAGATCAATCATCCATTGTTACAGCTCAGCAAGAGTATTAACATAATTAATTGAATAATCACCATACTTATTAAGGCAATTAGATTTGTGAACACAGTTTTAAACGAAACGCTAGTCGTTTACAGTTCGATACCATATCCAAAAACATTAATCAAAATATTAACATAACAAAAATTTGCTTGAAGATCGTTGAAATATTTACCATGCATTGAATCTACTGCATGAGCTGCAAATCTGAAAGGATCAAGGAAGAGACAGATTCGTTAATAAGGCAAGGTGTAAATAATATATATATATATAAGAAATCAAAGGAAATAAATACGAAGATGGGCGATGTTGAGTCTAGAATTTCTGTCTCCTTAAAGCAAATTCGCCCCTACCGCAGTGTATAGCGTCTGCCTCCCAGGATAAAACAACATCTCGATACTTTGATAAATCGATCATCGCACCCTCAGTGAACTAGAATAAAACCTGAACTATCACCGACGCGACCGAAAATATGAAGAGAAAATTTGTTCGAAAAAAATAAGACTCAGAAATTCGACTGAAATAAACATGAGAGAGAGACATGTGCTTGAGGAACTCTAAATAGGATTAGTTTCTTCAACACTTATCCTAATCTATAAATATATTAGTTCGATAATTATCAAATAACTTGATAGTTATCCTAATATATTAATTCGATAGTTATCAATTAATTTGATATTTATCCTAATCCGAAAATTCGGATTTTATGATTGAGGAGGTTTAGCAAATGAATTTTTTCCAAATAAAATTGTAGTAAAAAGATAACTTCGAGACACTGAGACATTTCGCCCAAATCGCCCTTTGACCCGAACCGAGCCGAGCCAACCGAATGGACGAACGGCGGCGGTGGCGCGCGCCGTGTGTGTGTGTGTGCGAGGGGCGCCTACTCACACATCAACTCATGTCTCACTTTTGAAAAAGAGTTTGTCCACATCTCCTTATATACTAACAATTTCCCTTCTTTTTTCAATGTGGGATAACATCCCAAGACCCATTTCCAAAGGGTTCACTTTGGAACATTATATCTCATTCATACCTCAATTATTTTGAGTGTTCTTACATGTTTTGGAAACCTCATACGGAGTACTACGTATTTCAACTAAGTCCCGACTTTAACTCATAGTCGAAACTATTCAAAATTGCCTCTCAAGTGGGCTGCTCATAACAGCCCCATTATCCTCTTTTTCCAACATGACTCACTGCCAGTCTTTCACACAAACGGCCCTACAGATGAGGTCTAAGAGACCAGCCACCAAGAACCATAGTGAACCACTGACGGAATTGATGCCCAGCACCTGAAAAAAGCATCGGGAGGGATTCTCAATGTAGAAACTATGACTGCATAAAATAATTTTCCAGTTAAAAGTATGACTGGAATATATAAGGGTGTTAAGGAAGAAAATCTAATACTTCCTCCCAAGGAAGAAAGATACTTGCTCTACAAGAACCTCTCCGTCCTTAATTGGTTAAGATCCCCGATTTCTTGATATTTAGGTACAACCGTCATTCCCTTAAATTTTGGATTTCGTTATGATAATCAGATTCCTACTTTTTTATGAGTTTTACACAATGAGAAGTTCGATAGGTGATTGTTCCGAGCTCACCTATTGGCGGGTCGGTAACCTTGAGCTCGGACCATGCTGAAGCTTCTAATAGCTCATTAGACCACGAGATCAGGCCCTCTTAGTGGGTGAGCTCTCCTCTAGAGCTACCCGAGCTTGATGGACTTGTTGCCGATTCTCCTCTGAGCTGCTGTAGGTCGGCCATACCCGCTGATCAGGTCTTGAGTCGAGCTCTTCAACCAGTTTTTTCGAAGAGCATTATATGATAATCACATAGCAAAATGAAAATGAATAATTTAAATTTTTACATATGATAATTTATGTGAACTAATAAATTATTACTTAAAATTAAACAATTATATATTTTTATCAGTCTATTCACATTCATGGATAAACTTTAATACATGGTATGGATTAACTTGCCCGTAAGTAACTATATAATTTGGTGGATAAAAATAAAACCACATTGTAATTTGGTGGATAAAATAAAACCACATTATTTTGAGAGAACGTAAAAAACTCGATTCGGCTCGCAGTATTCGGCTCAAAAAAGTTCGGCTCGCATCTCGGTTCGCACATACAAACGTATACGCAAACATTAAAATTGATAGTTCGACGACCGGACCAAACAATGCGAAATAGTTTAGTCCGATCGTCAAACGTCTTAGAAGCTCGTTTGATCAATTATTCCTTAGATATGATGTAAACATATGTTGAAAATATAATATAGATACAAATGTATCATCATTTATCTCATTTTTTTCATTATCGGCAACTCTCATCCATTTAATTCATCCACTCGTAAAAATTTTGAAACTTTTAGTCAAACGGTTCGACTCGATTCGCAAAAGTTCGGCTCGGTTCGATGTGTTCAAACATATACTCAAACGTCAAATTCTAAGATTCGACGCTTTCAAACGTGTTCGAACCAAAGATTCGATATCTTCAAACGTATACTCAAACGTATCATAGTTCGGCACATTTATAGCCCTATTGCCAAGATAGAGAAAATGTTAAGGAGAGGTTCAAACAAATACATGTATATTTCACATGTGGCCTTAAGCGCACGTGGCCACCTCCGTCATTACTTCAAGTGAGAACAATATAGATAAATATATCTTTTTTCTTGAACCGTTTTACTAATCCCCCCACTTCACCTATCATTAAGCTTAGTTCCCAAGTTTTAATAAAGGAAAAAAAAGAAAGGAAAGGAAAATATGGAGAGAAAAGAAGAGAAATGAAAGTAAAACAAAATTGTATTTTATGTTCTCGAGTTGGAAGGAAGTGAAAGGAAAATTAACCATTTTGTTCTTTTCTCTCTAAATCCTTCCAAATCGGTGATAACATTCATTTTTACACATATTTTTGCAAAGCTTTTCCGGATTTTAAGATCCTAAATGTATAGAATTGTGTCGTTTGTGCTCATATTGTGTTTATTGGACTCGATCACACTTCGGTACGTTTTATTGATTTTATAGGTATTTTAAGGACATTAATCAAGCAAGAACGAAGTCTCAACCCCCAATACACATCAAGCAATGCGGAAACAAAAGATCGAGCTGAAAAAGAAGGAAAAACAGAGTCAAAGCGGACCAACATAGACACGGCCGTGTCATTTGACACGGGCCGTGTCACTTGCTCGGCCGTGTCAACTGACACGGTCGGGTTCATTGTCCAGCGCCTTTTGCTGTTTCTAGAGCAGTATGACACGGGCCGTGTCATTTGACACGGGCCGTGTTACTTTTCGGTGGAAAAATCACTTTTTGATATTTTTGCAAGATTTGGTGAAGAAAAGTTGGTATTTTGGGTTAATAAAAAGGCTGGGAACTTGGAAGGAAGAGGATTCTGAATATTGGAGAGATTGAAGAGAGAAAAATAAAAGATTTGAAGGCTTTTTCAACCAAAAGAAGGGATTTGAAGGGAGTTTTTGAAGAACACTTTAAGAACATTTGAAGGCTTGATCCTAAATCCACTCAAGACACCATCCGAGTTTTATCTTCTCCCTATCTTTTACTTATTTTTGTTGTTTTATTTAGCATGAACATGATGAACATGATATTTATTGAGATTTCTTTCATTACCATGTCCGACTAAACTTGTTAGATTCCGGGCATGGGAGTACGTTGATTCATGTTGTTTTTGAGGGATTGATGATTATATATATCTAGTATGATTTCTTTATCAAATGCTTGGTTTTAATTTATGTTGGAACACTTGATCAATGTTTTTACATGTTTAACTTAATTCTTCATAATTCGAGAGAAGAATGTATTAATAGGTTTCGAGTATTTGACGTAGTAAATTACGAGATTGAGAAATCGGTGATGAGCTATGATGATGTTTAATCTTATGAACATTTTGGAGTAAGATAATTTATAATAGACGGAGATGTTGTTATAGGTTGTTTAATCTACGTTTTTATGCATCTCGAGAGAGACTTTGGAATATTATTGTGATTATCATTTTGGAGACGCACTTAGAACCCGTCGACATCAATCCTGACTAAACTTAGTGATCAACGGAAACCTAGCCTTGGAATCTATCTTTCTAAACTCTCTAAATTCTCTTTAATTTGGATATTTTCATTAATTCTCATCATTTTATTTTATTTCATTAATCATCCATTCACCTTTCGATCGTCTAGATAAAAACTGGAAACATTATAATATAGTACTCAACACAATACGAATATTTAGTCTCTGTGGAATACGACCTTGCTCGTCGCTTTCTACATTTACTCCGTACACTTGCGGATTGTTTAGAAATATAGCGAACAAGTTTTTGGCGCCGTTGCCGGGGACTAATTTATTTTTATTAGTGTTGATATTACGATATGTTTCTAGTCTTACTTTATACATTTTCTTATATTTGTTACATAACTCATGTTGTGCACTTTTAAATCCTAATCAGGGAGTGCATGAACACCTGTTCATCTCGAGTGCCTTTAGAAACTTTCATCCCGGAAGTAGAAGCATTTTCCCGAAGAACAAGTGCTACCTCAAGGAAACTAAGAAGTGATCTTTTTGAAGACATGGAGAGAGCAGGAGACAACATGGGAAGGGACAACACGAACGAGAATGCAATAATCCAAGACAACGAGGGCGAAAGGATTGAAAACCCAACAACTAGGGTGCAATCAATTCGGGATGGATTCCGACCAAAAATGGACCGAAACTTTGGAGGAATCACTCGTGTTCCAATCAACGCCCTAAATTTCGAGTTGAAGCCCACCTTAATTTCAATGGTTCAACAAAATCAATTTCGAGGATTTGCTGTCGAGGATCCACATGCTCATCTCACTCATTTCATGCAAATATGTGATACTATCAAAATGAATGGAGTCTCGAATGATGCAATACACTTACGAGTGTTTCCATTCTCTTTGAGGAGAAGGCAAGAAATTGGATTGGGACTTTAGCTCCCGGAAGTATAAAGACATGGGAAGAATTGAACGAAAAATTTTTGTTTAATTTTTTCCCACCCAACAAGACAATGAAGCTAAAAAGTGAGATAAATCAATTTCATCAATTGGACTCCGAACCATTATATGAAGCTTGGTAACGTAAAAGATCTACTAAGACGATGCCCTTGACACGGTTTCCCCGAAGACCAACAAATGTGTTTCTTTTACAATGGTCTTATGGGAGAAACAAGAAATTTTATTGATGCTTCCGTGGGAGGGGCATTGCTAGCAAGGAGCGCTGAAGAAGCTTATGGATTGATAGAAGAAATGGCTATGAATAGCTATCAATGGCCGATGGAGGAGGCACATTACATTAATAATCGGAATTACAACAATTTCCGGAATAATCCACCTCCGGGTTTCTACCATCCCTCCAACCAAAATCATGAAAATTTTAGCTATGCTAATCAAAAGAATGCCTTGCAACCACCGGCCGGATTCAAAGTGTCTAATGGTGAGATAATTGAAGAAGCAAAGCCGACGTCAAATCTCGAGAATATTCTAGCTACCTTTATGATGGAGACAAAAAGCCGATTTAGTCAAGATGAGGAAAAATTAGACAAAATCGAAGGCCATGTCACTCAATTAGCTACCACCATGGGAGCTCAAATAAAAAATCTCGAAACTAAAATTGGACAATTGGCTAAAGTTATCGGGAGTCAAGATCACCGGGGGAAATTTCCGAGCAATACCAAAGTGAATCCAAAAGAGTCTTGCCAAGCTATCACCTTAAGAAGCGGTACGAATTATGAAGGGCCAAAGATGCCAATGGTCCAACAAAGTGAGGGAGCCAAGGAGGATCGAATCGAAATTGTAGAGGAAGAAGGGAAGCATGATACATCCGAGGAGGCTGAGAAGCCTAGAATATCTTCTATCTCTACTTCTACTCCTAACGTTCCCCTCCCCTTTCCTCAACGTTTTAAAAAGAAAAAGTTAGATGCACAATTCACAAAATTTTTAGACATCATCAAGAAAATTAACATCAATATCCCTTTTACAGACGCTTTGGAACAAATGCCTAATTATGCAAAATTCTTGAAAGATGTGATGTCAAGAAAAAGAAGGTTTGAAGATCTTGAAATGGTTAAACTAACTGAAGAATGTAGCGCTATTATCCAACACAAATTGCCTCAAAAACTTAAGGACCCCAGGAGCTTTACCGTTCCATGCACCATTGGAAACGTTTCGTTCGATAAAGCTTTGTGTGATTCAGGTGCTTCGATTAACCTTATGCCTTTATCTAGTTTCAGGAAATTAGGTGTCGGAGAAATGAAAGCCACAACGGTCATGTTACAATTGGCGGATCGATCCATAACACACCCCAAGGGGATTGTTGAAGATGTGCTCGTAAAAGTCGACAAATTTATATTTCCAGTGGATTTTGTCGTTCTTGACATGGAAGAAGATGAATATCTACCACTTATCCTTGGACGTCTGTGTTTAGCAACGGGAAAGTCTCTTATTGATGTCGAAAGAGGAGAATTAACACTGCGTGTTAACGATGAGTATGTTCTATTTTCCATATTTAAAGCTATGAAATTTCATGATGATATGGAATATTGCAATGTTATTGACCGTATAAGTTCGTATGGTAAGAAAAAAATCATACACTCATTATCCGCGGATCCGTTAGAGTTTTCCATTACGAACTCATGTTTTTCTAGTGACTCAACCTTGGAGTTTGACGATTATGACTTGTTTGATTATGTTTGTGAATTAAATTCTCTACAAGAAGAACCGCAAATCAGTAAATCCGATGATTTTGACAAAGAGGATCATGAAGTAGTTGCGGAAATCAAGCTGATAGACGACTCGACCATGTCAACTGACACGGTCCAAAATTTAAGTCCCGTTTCGTCTCAGTCGGATGTATCTCAACCAAGATTGGACCTTAAAACCCTTCCAGAACACCTCAAGTATGCATATCTAGATGGTAATAATACCAATCCGGCAATTGTATCCTCTTCACTTTCATCTACTCAACTAGATAAATTGCTTCGTGTGTTGAGAGCTCATAAGTCGGCTATAGGATGGTCTATCTTAGACTTAAAGGGAATTAGCCCTTCAATATGCATGCATAAGATTTTGCTTCAAGAAAATTTTAAACCTAAAGTGCAAATCAACGAATACTTAGTTCCATAATGAAAGAATTGGTGAAAAATGAAGTGCTCAAACTATTAGATGCCGAAATGATATATCCAATTTCCGATAATGAGTGGGTGAGTCCTACGCAAGTTGTGTCAAAAAGGGGAGGGATGGCCGTAACCAAAGATAAATCAATTCCTATGAGGGTAGTTACGGGATGGCGAGTGTGTATAGACTATATGGCTTTGAATGCGGTTACTCGCAAAGACCATTTTCCCCTCCCCTTCATTGATCAAATGCTCGATAGATTAACGGGGCATAAATTTTTCTGTTTTCTTGATGGCTATTTAGGATATAATCAAATTTACATAACACCGGAAGATCAAGAAAAAATGGATTTTACATGTCCTTATGGAATTTATGCTTATCGTAGGATGCCGTTTGGCTTATGTAATGCCCCAGCCACTTTTCAGTGTTGCATGGTGGCTATCTTTCATAGTTTGATCGAAAATATAATGGAAGTATTCATAGATGATTTTTTGGTGTTTGGAAATTCGTTTGATCATTGCTTGCATAATCTCACTTTAGTTTTGCAGCGGTGTGAAGATACTAATCTCGTGCTAAATTGGGAGAAATGACACTCTATGGTGCAAGAAGGAATTGTCCTAGGCCATAGAGTGTCCGCTGCTGGTTTGGAGGTTGATAGGGCGAAAATTGTCGCCATTGAGAAACTTCCCCCACCGAAGAATGAAAAGTCAATTAGGAGTTTTCTTGGTCACGCGGGTTTTTATAGGAGATTCATAAAAGATTTTTCAAAAACCACTAAAATTTTGAGTAAATTGTTAGAAAAAGATACTGTTTTTATTCTTTCGAACGAGTGTTTACAGGCATTTGAAACTCTAAAGAAGGCATTAGTGAGTGCTCCTATCCTCGTAGTACCGGATTGGTCTCAAACTTTTGAGATCATGTGTGATGCAAGTGATTATGCGGTCGGAGCTGTGTTGGGACAACGTCGTGAGAAACTCTTTCGGGCTATTTATTATGCAAGCAAAACATTGGACGGAGCCCAACATAATTACACAACAACGGAGTAAGAAATGCTTGCCGTGGTATTTGCTTTTGATAAGTTCCGATCATACTTAATTGGGACAAATACGATAGTACACACGGACCACGCAACTATCAAATACTTGTTCGAAAAGAAAGATTCTAAACCTCGCCTAATTCGATGGATTCTTCTTTTACAAGAGTTTGACATGGAAGCTCGAGATAGGAAAGGTTGTGAGAATGTGGTGGCTGACCACTTATCTCGCCTCGAGTACAAGAAGGAGGAGGAGCCCGAAATAGAAGAGATTAAAGAAGAGTTTCCGGACGAGCGGCTTCTTATGGTAGAAGCTAAATTTCCATGGTTTGCTAACATTGTTAATTTTTTGGTCGCATGTGTGCTACCCCCGGACTTATCTCATTATCAAAAGAAGAAATTCCTCCATGATATCAAGTTCTATATGTGGGATGATCCACTACTTTTTAAGATATGTGCCGACATGATAGTGAGGAGATGTGTGCCGCAAAAGGAATGAAATGAAAATTTTCAACAATGCCATTCTTCACCAATCGGAGGATATTTCAGAGCAACACGGACTACTGCAAAGGTGTTGCAAAGCGGATTTTATTGGCCTACATTATACAAAGATTGCTATCTCTTCATTCAACAATGCGATAGATGCCAACGAGTGGGGAATATTTCAAGGCGTCATGAGATGCCCATGACCAACGTAATTGAGGTTGAACTGTTTGACGTCTGGGGCATCGACTTTATGGGTCCATTTTCCTCATCATTTGGGAATAAGTACATTCTGCTAGCGGTCGAGTATGTATCTCGATGGGTCGAGGCAATTTCTTCCCCAACAAATGATGCTCAAGTAGTGATGAAATTTTTAAAGAAGAACATTTTTTGCTGGTTTGGAACCCCAAGAGCGTTAATAAGTGATCGGGGATCGCACTTTGTCAACAAAATCATGGATAAACTCCTTCAAAAATATGGGGTCCGATCAAATAAATCATTGGCCTATCATCCACAAGCAAATGAACAAGCCGAAGCGTCTAACAAACAAATTAAACTAATCCTGGAAAAGACGGTGAGTACATCTCGGAAAGATTGGTCGTCCAAGCTTGACGATGCACTTTGGGCCTATCGCACGGCATATAAAACACCTTTGGGTACATATCCCTACCAACTCATTATCGGGAAATCATGTCATCTTCCCCTAGAGTTGGAGCATCGGGCGATGTGGGCGGTACAAAGAATAAATTTGGATTTTGAGGCTGCCGGAAAGAAAAAATTGTTAGAGCTGAACGAGTTGGAAGAATTCCGGGATGAATGCTACGAAAACTCTCGAATCTACAAAGAGAGATCTAAAAGATAGCATGACAAGATGATCGTAAAACGTGAATTTCTGCCGGGGCAACAAGTACTTCTCTATAATTCAAGATTAAAATTGTTTCCCAGAAAATTAAAATCAAGATAGTCAGGGCCATTCGTGATCAAGAAAGTACTTCCACCCGGAGTAGTCGAGCTCATGAGCAGAGATGGAGAGCTATTCAAAGTTAACGGACAACGAGTCAAACACTACTATCATCCAAAACAAAAGGAAGTCGTGTCCCTGATAACTTTAATCGAGCCATAGAACTTCCCGTTGAAGACGTACGGCTGAATACGTTAAACTTAGCACTAATTGGGAGGCAAACCAATAGTTCTTTTTAGTTTTGTTCCTTTTCGCACTTTATTTTTTATTGTAGAATTGACCGGTTTAACTGTTGGTGTTCAATTCGTAGGAAAAGACCTAGAAAACAAAAACTGCACTTTCCAGGCCTCTATGACATGGGCCGTGTCATTTGACACGGTCGGGTCAGGCAGGCAGGCGTTTTTCTTAGGGGTGGGCATGGGACGGGATGGGACGGGCCTGGGGTCATCCCACGTCCCGTCCCGTGTTATAACAAGCGGGACGGGACGGGACGGGATTGGTGATTTCAAAATTTCATCCTGCGCGGGCCTTATCCCGGTTGGGACGGGACGGGACGGGACGAGACGGGTTTAGTCCCGCATAAAAAAGTTCAAAATATAAATTAGAAAAAAGTAAGAAAATCTATAATTTTATAGATCTAAATTCGGGAAAAATATCCAACAAATTAATTTAATAGCCTAAATTAAACTTTTAAAATAACAATTATTAACATTGAATACAACATATCCATTTTTTTTTGAAAAAATACCAGTTACTAACTTTATATTGGTTGATTAGGTTTGTGTATAATTATAAAATATTGATAGTAAAAAATAAAAATAGTTTATTATTAGAAATTAATTAAAAAAGGGTTACAAATAATAAAAATATATGGTTTTAAAAAGGGTTAAAAACTTAGCGGGACGGGACGGGCCTTACGGGCCTCATATTTTTTGTCCTGTGTCCCGTCCCGTAGTTACTCTAATGGGACGGGACGGGACGGGCCTAGTGTTTTTAATTTTGGATCCCGTCCCATCCCGGGTAATTTTGGGATGGGACCGGGACGGGATCGGGATTTTGAATTTTTGTGCCCACCCCTAGTTTTTCTTACTTTCCGCACAGGTACGACACGGGCCGTGTCAAATGACACCGTCGTGTCTCGTATACAGTGATTTTTCACTTTCTAGGCAGGTGCGACACGGGCCGTGTCATATGACACGGTCGGGTCAGGGGTCCAGGCGATATTTGGCTAATCTGAAGGCCGTGTCGATCGGGAGGTATAAATACAGGAGCGACCGACTTTCACTATTCATCATCTTTCCCAAATTTTATTTTCTCTCCCTCTTCCCCAATCCGAAACCCTAACACCCATACCCCTACAATCCATCAAAATCAAGCAAAATTTGTGGTGAATCGAGCATAGTAACAAGGTTTTCATCATTATTCCACAATCCAAGAGCTTCAAAGGGTAGGAATCGGATGAAATCATCCGGTTTTGGGTCGCGATTTTTTTGAAATTTTCTTCATCTTTTTACTCCGAAATCGAGGTATGATTTACGATTTTGATGGTTTAATTCTTCAAGTACATTAAGATTGTGTGAATTATGACTTATTGAACAAAATAGGGTTCTTTAATCGATTTTTTTAGGGATTTTCGTGAATATTGATGTGTTCGGTGATTGAATTTTTGGTCGCGATGTTCTTGAATTACATGATGAAATTATGTGTTCGATGATTGAATTACGTGTTTGAAATTCTTGTCTTCAAGGGATGTTATATACAATGACGATTGGTGTGTTGAAATTCACATGTGGGGTATTTTGGAATACACGATTATTTTGGGGTATATGTGTAATTGGTAATAAGTTTGGAGGAGAATATATCATCGAAAAATTTTGACCTTGAAATTGTTTTGAAACAAATGATAATGGATGAATTTCTTGTAGAGAAATGGCCAGAGGTCGGGGATGAGAAAATGCCCAAAAGGGACGTGGTTTGGCTCAACGAGGACGAGGAAGACCCGCAACGGAAATAGAGCAACCAGCAAGAATACCGGCCCAAGGGGCTGTGGAGACACCAGAGACTTATGGAATTGAACTTTCACCAAGCCGCTTAGCACGGTGGGAGATGTTGGGGCAGAAAAAAATGCTCCCCACTAGATGGTCGGACGAGGAGTGCATGGCGACCATGGGAATAAAAGATGATGTCATGAAGTTGCTGGAAAGAATAAGGTGGGAGACGATGATGACACAACATTGGCCAACCTACAAATGCCTCACGCTGGAATTTCTTTGCACCCTTACGGTTAAAATAGATCCGATCACTCATGAGCCGATCACTTTGGAATTCCGTCTAAACAACGAGAACGAAAAACTATCTCCCGATGAATTGGATGCCATAAACGACACTCAAAGGTACGTAGAATACCGAATAAATCAGTTCGAGTGTGAAACATATTGGTGGGCAATGGTAGAGTACCCGGGGAGCGAGGCACGTCCTTACATCCCAAAGGATCCTCTATTCGCAATCCAATCCTCCGATACCTACACAAAGTGATTGCGAGCACTATCTTTGGGCGGAAAGAAACAGGGCCAATCACCCAGCGAGAGTTGTACGTTCTATCTCACATGCTCGACGGGACGGATCAAGCAACTGGGGATATATTAATGGATCATTTTGAGAATGTTGCTACTAAACCGAGAGGGGATATTTGGATAGGGGGTTTATTACCCCTATCGCACTTCATTTTGATATATCACTAGACAACCGAACTCCCCTTCCAGGAAATATGCTCCTATCTTTGCAAGTCATGAAATTGATGAATATCCTGGAGTACGACTCGCGTGTTATATTCCTCCAGAATGACGGCAATAATTTCCTCCTCCCGAATACACCTCTGACGACGATGAATAGTATTCGGGATTTAGGAAATTTACAAATGGCCACGGAGGCGCATAAATTGGCCCGGGTAGCAGCTGGATTGATCTCTCCTGGTGATAGCCACTTTGCTCGAAATGTTCGACCTCGGCGTACAGAAAATGAGGATAGAGCCGAGATAATGCAATAAGAAGATAGAGCGGAAAGAATGGAGGAGGAATATGCTTATGAGAGAGGCCCAGAAGATGAGGAAGAGGAAGAAGAGAGAGAGGAATCGGCCCGAGTCATCGAGACAAGCCGAATCACGACATGCCCCATCTCGTTCCATGCTTATATAGGAGTTCGAGGCTTTCCGAGAGGAGACCCGACAGAAACAAGACGAGATGATGACCCTTTTACGACAAATATACGAATGACATGTCCAACAAGGCCACTTTCCTCTGCCAAATCAGTAGGACCGGTTGTAAGTATTTCTTGACCCAAAGTTTTTTATTGTTTAAATACTATACTCCTTTCATGTGTATACTCTTTAATTCAAGTTTGGGGGGAGATATTGGGTCAAGAAATACTTATATTGTTTGTTTGTTTTTGCTTTGACTTTTGGATTTTGGTTTGAATTTTGGTGTGAACTTTATTTGCGTTTTTTGTGTGATTTTTTATTTTTTTATTATTTTTGGTGTGTTTTGTTTTTGTTTTGAACTCGGTGTGTTTTGAGTATCATGAACTTGGATGAAACTCGAAAGAATGAACTCTTGTCTTGGATGCCTCAAGATTTACTTTGTTGTTTTGATATGTAAATTGAGGATAATTTGAAGAGGAAAAATTGTAGAATAATCAAAAAGGTGTGAAATTGAATAAATAGTTTAATACCTTGGAAATATGAACAATTGTAACGTGTGAGCTTTTGAGCCTTCGTGCATCATTAAATATGCAAGTTTCATTATCGAGTGTACCATTCATGTTTTAAGACTCTAGAATTTGCCTTGGTATCTTATTCGAAACTACAAGCATGCGTGCAAACTAGTGAAAGTGATTTTAGGCAATTTTTTCATTAGCCCTTCAAACCTTTTTGCCAACCCGACCATTATTAATTCCCTAGTTAGCCCAATTGAGCTTAAAGCCTGTTTTTTGTTAGCCACATTATGAGCTTTCCGTTCCATTATCAACTTTTGTCCCAATACTTGAGCATATTAGAACAAATTGACAAAAAAATGAAAAGGTGTGTGGGGGCGATTGGGAAGGTTGCTGATCCAATGGCGATGATTTATCAAAATAAATTTGAAGGAAGAATGAAGTGATTATAATGACGATGTTATCCACCACCAAAATAATTGGTTAAAGGGAGCGATAAGGAGGAAATCAAATAAATGGAGCGATAAGGAGGAATAAGGTTGTGATTTTCACTTTCAAAAAGCGCTTATTGCGATTATATCAAAATCAAGGGGTTGAAGGAAGCAAATTTCAGGCAAAATAAAATTTTGAGCTTCTAATTGAGCTAAGTGATTATTGAGACGATGTTCTAATTTTCTCAAGTCAAGTCACTTTATCCATACTTATCCTACCCCTACCAAAAGCCTACATTACAACCAATAAAGTCCTTTTTGATTCACCAAATTTGCATGCACAAATAGTGGTAGAGATGTAGACGATTGGCAAGCCTTTGGGGATTCTTATTTCATTGAATGAGTTTTGAGCGTCACTTATCCCATTATAAACTTTGAGAGTGAGGGAATACACTTGACCGTTGAGGTTCGTATTCTTCAAGTATAGGCTATGATGTTAAGGAAGCACCCCAGAGATTTGAATACTTTATAGAACTCGACTTATTTATTTCTTGAGTCGCATTGATGAATTTTCAAAATGATTCTTTGAGGTGTGTTGAGGGATGAGTTCCCTTAAGAGTAGTTATTTTGAAGTACATTGCTCGGGATGATCAACGTTCAAGTTTGGGGGATTTTGATAACAGTCATTTTTACACATATTTTTACAAAGCTTTTCCAGATTTTAAGATCCTAAAATGTGTAGAATTGTGTCGTTTGTGCTCATATTGTGTTTATTGGACTCAATCACGCTTGGGTACGTTTTATTGGTTTTATAGGTATTTTAAGGATATTAATCAAGCAAGAACGAAGTCTCAACCCCCGATACACATCAAGCAATGTGGAAACGAAAGATTGAGCCGAAAAAGAAGGAAAAACGGAGTCAAAACGGACCAACACAGACACGGCCGTGTCATTTGACACGGGCCGTATCACTTGCTCGGCCGTGTCAACTGACATGGTCGGGTTCATTGTCCAGCGCCTTTTGCTGTTTCTAGAGCACTATGACACGGGCCGTGTCACTTTTCGGTGGAAAAATCACTTTTTGATATTTTTGCAAGATTTGGTGAAGAAAAGTTGGTATTTTGGGTTAATAAAAAGGTTGGGAACATGGAAGGAAGAGGATTCTGAATATTGGAGAGATTGGAGAGAAAAAAACAAAAGATTTGAAGGCTTTTCCAACCAAAAGAAGGGATTTGAACGGAGTTTTTGAAGAACACTTGAAGAACATTTGAAGGCTTGATCCTAAAAATCCACTCAAGACACCATCCGAGTTTTATCTTATCCCTATCTTTTACTTATTTTTGTTGTTTTATTTAGCATGAACATGATATTTATTGAGATTTCTTTCATTACCATGTCCGGCTAAACTTGTTAGATTCCGGGCATGGGAGTATGTTGATTCATGTTGTTTTTGAGGGATTGATGATTATATATATCTAGTGTGATTTCTTTATCAAATGCTTGGTTTTAATTCATGTTATAACACTTGATCAATGTTTTTACATGTTTAACTTAATTGCTCATAATTCGAGAGAAGAGGGTATTAATAGGTTTTGAGTATTTGACGTAGTAAATTACGAGATTGAGAAATCGGTGATGAGCTATGATGAAATGTTTGGTTTTACTTCATGTTAGAACACTTGATCAATGTTTTTACATGTTTAACTTAATTGCTCATAATTCGAGAGAAGAGGACATTAATAGGTTTCGAGTATTTGACGTAGTAAATTACGAGATTGAGAAATCGGTGATGAGCTATGATGATGTTTAATCTTATGAACATTTTGGAGTTAGATAATTTATAATAGATGGAGACGTTATAGGTTGTTTAATCTACGTTTTAATGCATCTCGAGAGAGACTTTGGAATATTATTGTGCTTATTATTTTGGAGACGCACTTAGAACCCGTCGACATCAATCCCGACTAAACTTAGTGATCAACAGAAACCTAGCCTTGGAATCTATCTTTCTAAACTCTCTAAATTCTCTTTAATTTGGATATTTTCATTAATTGTCATCATTTTATTTTATTTCATTAACCATCCATTCACCTTTCGATCGTCTAGATAAAACTGAAAACATTATAATCTAGTACACAACATAATACGAATATTTAGTCTCTATGGAATACGACCTTGCTCTCCGCTTTCTATATTTACTTCGTACACTTGCGGATTGTTTAAAAATATAGCGAACAATCAGAAGGAAAGTTAGGAGGGAAAGTTTTCCTTCCATTTCTTTCTGTTTCTTTTCATTAAAAAACTCAGGAACAACAAATAATTTTTCTTTCTTCTTATTTCCATCAATTTCCCTTCTTTTCTCTCGTTAAGTTACTCTCGAGAACAGAGGGTTACTTTTTCATGTTTGTTCAAATTTTCGGCTACGTATAGATGTCTCCTAGCTAGGGAAAGTTTTCCTTCCATTTCTTTCTGTTTCTTTTCATTAAAAAACTCAGGAACAACAAATAATTTTTCTTTCTTCTTATTTCCATCAATTTCCCTTCTTTTCTCTCGTTAAGTTACTCTCGAGAACAGAGGGTTACTTTTTCATGTTTGTTCAAATTTTCGGCTACGTATAGATGTTTCCCATCTTCTTCTTCTACTGCTGCGGCGCTGCGCGAGCCGCGAAGTGCGACCACGGAACGGAGTCACTATCACGGACGGCGGACCGAGGTGTTTTTGTTCTGCCAACTCCAAGCCGAGGTGCTCCAAGCCTCCAATCCATCTGTTCTGTAACTTCTGTTTGGTGTCGCGAGGAGGAGCAAAGCCCTCCGCCATCCGCCGCCGCCGCAAGGCCGAGGTGTTTTTGTTCTAATTTTTAATTCCTATCTCGTTTTGTTTGGTTTGCTAATTGCTATATGTTATTCTGATTTTTAATTACTATCTCGTTTTGTTTGGTTTGCTTGCTAATTGCTATTTGCTAATTTGCTAGTGTTGTTATGTTGTACTTCGATCAAGATGTACCCTAAAAAATACAAATCTGGTGCTAATAAACGAAAAAAAAAACTAGATATAGGATTTACAAAATCACAATACAGAGCTCTTGATAAATTTGTTTTCCAAAAGATAGATGTGCCAAATGCTAATGATGTGTCAAATATTAATGATGTGGAAAATGCTAATGATATACCAAATGATCAATTAGGTGATGCGCAAAATGATAATGATGTGCCAAATATTAATGATGTGGAAAATACTAATGACATGGCAAATGATCAATTAGGTGATGTGCAAAATGATAATGATGTGCCAAATGCTAAAGAACAAGAAGAAATTCTTTGGTTTGATATTTATGATCCAAGAAACTGGGAAAATCTTGATAACACATCGAGGGATATTCCAGTTGAAAAGGGCCCTACTAGAGATAGTAGAAAAATAGATCCTAAATTTAAATATCCCTTAGACAAATATAAGAGGTATTTCGCATATTCTTATTATTTTCGAAAATTAAGTAATGGTGAGATACATGATCGGAAATGGTTAGTGTATTGCAAATATATTGATAAGGTATATTGTTTTGTTGTAAGTTGTTTAAGTCTTCTAGTAGTAGTAACTTGTTTTTGTATTTTTTGTTATTTATTTCAATGAATTGGGGTAGAATACTCTTTTCTTAATGGTATTTTTCCTAATTGGGTTTTGCGCCATAAGGTTTTAATGAGGCTCATTGCACATTCCCATTTTGCTTCAAAAAAATTTGACTTTTATTATGTTAGATAATGAGGCCTATTTATCAGAGTTCGCCTAGGGCCAACGAAATGTCAGGACCGGCCCTGACAAAAAATATTTGGTTCAATTATTAAGAAAATTGCACATTTTGGGTATTGGGTCAAGCTTTCAAATTGAATTTTGGGCAACGAGTATTGAATTTTTTAATTTTTCAAGTACTCGAAAAATTAAAAAACCCGACATTAAATTAAAAATAACGAATACATGGTTATTTTACATTCATCTGCTTTATATTGATCGATGTTTTGTTTTTGTAGGTTGAACTTTCACCATATATTATTTCATAGAAAATAATCATAAAATTTACAAAAATTGTATTGCTAACCTTAAGCTACTATACAAATTCCTAACCTTCAAATCATCTGCTACAATGTATATTTATGGGAAGTTATACTGTTATGTAACCAGAAGACTTTTATTGTAGGTGAAATATTAAAATACACATTTATATATATCATAAAAATAATTGAGAAAGTAAAAAAAATACCTGAGAAAACTTTAATTTGAGTATTTTGGGGTAATTTGAAAAAAAATGAGAAACCGCGCCCAAAATATTAATACATTTTGAATATACGAAGACTTTGCTATATCAAACATATGTGAACATGAGTAGGAACCGCTCACAAGACTCGCAAGACAAAAACATCCAAACTCATGCAATATTTTTCTTGCCCACTTGTCATGGGCTGTATGTATCTATTGTAACACCCCCAAAACCATCCGGGAGTATTACATGTTGTGGGCCCCGCGCCGGAACCCACCAAGCTAAAAACCGATTTTCTTAACCGAGTTTTTGGCCTTGATTGTTTTGACGGCAGGCAAGTGTTTACTTGTTCGGTTGTAATGTTTTGATGAGTAATTCCATTTACATTTCATAAGTATTTTATGTTGTATTGCATACTGACGAATGTTCAGTGATGTTCTAAAAGGATTAGAATGCACAGTTGATGATTGTTGAGATACTTGGACAATCATGGGAAGATATATCGATGGATTTCGTTACGAGCTTGCCGAGATCGAGGTCGGGCATGAATATGGTATGGGTGATTGTTGATCGTCTGATCAAGTCGGCACATTTTCTGGGCATCAAGGACACTTGGGGCCCGGAAAAGTTGGCTCGTGTGTTTATCGCGCAGATCGTGAGGCTTCACGGTACTCCGAAGTCTTTTGTTTCGGATCGTGATGGCCGTTTCGTATCGCACTTTTGGCAGGCGGTGCATAAGGCGTTAGGTACCCGTTTGCATTTGAGTACCTCTTTTCATCCCCAGTCGGATGGACAGTCGGAACGCACCATCCAAACATTCGAGGATATATTGCGTGCTTGTGCTCTCGATTGGAGTAGTGATTGGGAGGAACATTTGCCATTGATCGAATTCACGTACAACAATAGTTGGCACGCGTCGATTCGGATGGCACCGTATGAAGCACTTTATGGGCGGCGATGTCGATCACCGATTTGTTGGAATGAGGCGTCCGATTTAGTCGGGACCGAGCCGGATGTCGTTTTAGAGACGAGGCGGAAGATAGAATTAATTCGGGAACGGATGTTGACTGCACAGAGTCGACAGAAGTCATATGCCGACGTCCGTCGTCGACCTTTAGAATTCGAGGTGGGAGACCACGTTTTGCTAAAAGTGTCGCCGACGAAAGGAATTTTCCGTTTCGGGGAAAAGGGGAAGTTGAGTCCGAGATTTATTGGACCCTTCGAGATTCTCGAGCGAGTCGGTGGGTTGGCATACCGTTTGGCGTTGCCCCCGGCCCTGAGTCATGTTCATAGCATTTTTCATGTTTCCGAGCTGAGGAAATATATCCCGTATCCTAGTCACATCATCGACTATGGGGAGATTGATGTCGCCAAGGATATTACTTTTGAAGAACGTCCCTTGAAGATATTGGAGCATCGCGAGAAACGACTGAGGCATAAGACCATCTCTTTGGTCAAGGTGCAATGGTCGAGACATGGTGTCGAGGAGGCAACTTGGGAAACCGAGGATAACATGCGTGCTAAGTACCCTGACTTGTTTGTTTCTTAAGTTTCGGGACGAAACTTATTTTTAGAGGGGTAGAATGTAATATCCGCATTTTTCTTTCCCTTGTATATTTTCCTTTTCGGTGTATTTTCCGATTGTAGTGACCCTCGTGTATCTTTGAGTGTATCTTTTATGTCATCTATTGATCTGATTCTCGTTATTGTTGTGCGGAACCGCCGTTTCGGGGTTGCCGTGGATCTATTCTATGTTATGATGCGCGTTGAGATGTTCCGTTTGGTGTTTCGTTCACATTCCGGTGTTTTGGACCGTTCATATTTTGTACCTAGCGCACGCTATCTTTTCTGCATAGCGCACGCTAGGGGTCCCTTAGTAGCGCACGCTACGTGTGTTTCGTAGCGCGCGCTAGCGAGTTAGCCCTGGGAGTGGCAGTTCTATTCCCAGCCCTCTGGACTATCGGATTAGCGCACACTACTTTGTCTAGCGCACGCTAATGCCGGGAGACTAGCGCACGTTAGGTTGCCCGGTAGCGCGCGCTAGTATGACTGTCC
This sequence comes from Orobanche coerulescens, assembly GCA_033398695.1. NCBI lineage: Eukaryota > Viridiplantae > Streptophyta > Magnoliopsida > Lamiales > Orobanchaceae > Orobanche > Orobanche coerulescens. The sequence goes on from CM065809.1 coordinate 171,316,384, forward strand.
AGTATTGGATAGTTTGCTTCTGGACTCGGTCAGGTGCCCAGGTAGCGCACGCTACGTTTGTACGTTAGCGCGCGCTAACGGGTCAGGTGAGTATTGGGCAGTTTACTTCTGGACTCGGCTGATGTCCAGGTAGCGCACGCTATTGGTCGATAGCGCGCGCTACCGAGAGCTTATTAGCGCACGCTACGTTTGGTGGATAGCGCACGCTAACGGCCAGAAATCTGGCTACTGGACTGGGACGCTAACTGTTTGGCCTGTAGTTTTATCCCGTTAGCGCACGCTAACCTTGAGGATTAGCGTGCGCTAACACTCCCTCGCTATATAAACCAGGGAGTTGACCGAGATTAACACAATTTCTCATTTCTTCCTCCTCTGCGCGGCTAAAGCGATTCCGGGCGATTTTCTTGGCGATTTCTTCCTCCAATCATCTCATCCAACATCTTCCTCGAGTTCTTGGTGTATTATAACAACATCAACACGAATCTTTCATCCTAATCCAAGGTAAATCTCTTAGAACCCTACTTTTGGATAATTTGGGGGTTTTGGGATTTTCTTCCGATCCGTTCCGTTTTGTTGGTGGATTCATGATGAATATGATTAATCTTGATGGTATTCTTAGTTTCCCTACGGATTCATGGTATATTTCGTGGTTTTTATGGAATCGAGAGGGTTTGGTTGTGGTCCGCCCTCGTTGTTGTTTATATACGAATATACATGAATCGTAGGCGGGTTTTCGGGTGTATTCCATTTCCGTATTCGTCTAGCGTGATTGTGATTATGTTCTTCGAATCGTTAGGTTCGGTTCCGTTGATTCTTAGCGTTCGTCGGTAATTATCCTTTCCGTTCGTTGCGTCATCAATTATTCAAGGCAAGTAATTCTTGGAAACCTTTATGTTTAACATGAAATGGTAATGTATATTGTGTGTGCTTTACTCACCTCGGGAGGGTCCGACGGGGCCTCGAGGGAATCTATGGCTTCGTCCTGGATTCGTGAGTTTAATTCGCTAGCCATCTCGGGAGGGTCCTTAGAGGCCTCGAGTGGGATTCGTGGCTTCGCCCCGGTCCTAGGTGATGTGTGGATGCTTGATTTGTTTTATGAATGTGGCCAGCTCGGGAGGGTCCTTGGAGGCCTCGAGTGGGATTCGTGGCAAATCACAGTCCTAGGCAAATTAATTGTACTGTTTGTTTTTAGGAAAAGACATGTCTGGTTTTGGTTTTTGAAATGATATTGGTGCATGTACTATGAAATGTGTAAGCGATTGGTTTGCCTTGATTACTTGTACTAGCGTAATTGCTAACCCCTTTGGTGACCCGTTTTGGGGAAATTCTTGTTATGGATTTCAGGTTATGATTATCCAGACGAGCGAGCACCTGGACAGTACGAGGATGTTGGCCAGGGTCATTGACATGTGCATTTGGGTCTTCTCATTTCTTTTGTCCATTTCGATATAGTTGTTTCCACAGTTTTAAACTTGTAGATTGTACTCGCGAGTACTTAGGCTTTTCATTTCAAACCCCGTGTGGTATTGCTTTAAACTGTTACTTTGTTGGTTGATGCTTATTTCGCCGGTTGCTCCGGGCGTATCTTTTTATGTCATATTATTTAAATGTGTATCCTCACTAACCGAGAGGGTTAGTCGAGTAGTGTTTTCTTGTTATAGCCTGGTGGGTCCCATGTAGGGGTCCACGGCACTGTAATAAACTCCGAATATCTCGGGGTGTTACATATATCACTTTACTTTTTTTTGATACATAGGTGATCCATACTTCGTATGACTAATCCTATGAGAAATAGCTCCGGCCCCTCAAAACAGCTTCCAGTTAAATCGCGAGATAATGTACCTGACTAACAAATAAATATAGTCCACTTCTGCGCACAATGAGTTATCCCCAAGTGATTACTCCATGTTGGACCCCGATAGATAGGTATGCCGGGTCTCATAATCCAACCGCAGGTTCTCACCGAGATCAGGCCTCCCATACTGCCGCTTGAAGCACATGATATTGTAACTATTCGCCAGCTATCCCGGGGGGCTAGGACCTAACCCTTAGTCAAAGACTAAGGGATCATTGGGCCTTGAGAAATTCAGTTCCAAAGTGTTGCCACTAGGAATTGAACCCCTGACCTCCAACTATATTGAAAGTCAGGTGGCCAACTGCGCCAAGACAGTTGGTTTACAGGCATCCATGCGGGTATAGGCATCCATTTATCACTCAGCTATTGTTTATAGGCTTCTCGAACCAGCTCCACATTCGTCTTTAGGTCATAGCAGTTACCCTGTGCGACTACATCCCAATCTCCTTAGGAATAACAACATCCATTCTAAAGACCAAATTGAACGACGATTCCCGATTTGACCTCGGACTGGTTCGATAAGCCCATAGAACTGAGGTCACTTCTTTGATCCAGGAACCGCCGTCCTTATCCAGCCACTTCTTTATCCCTTGCAACATGGTTCGATTTATCACCTTCACTCCCGTTAGCTTGTGGGTATGCCACATACGTGAACCTTGTTTGATTTTAATCTCTTCACACCAAGCCTATATCTTCTAGGAAAAATGACTGATTTATAAGGCCATGTAATTTAATCCAATTTATGGACATCTACTTTTTTTAACAGTTATAGACATCTACTTTAAACCGGTATACGTTGGGACAAAATAGTAACTCCTTCTATATTTTTCAGTGAAAATGACGTTATCGATCGGCAGCTGAAAAATTTGAATATTGGAAAACAACATTTATTAAAATAAAAAGAAAGCATTAACTTGAATTATTTTATTATTTACCTTATACCAACTTGGAGTCCATTATGATATTCAAACCCTTAGTATGGATGAGTTTTGTGAATACAATGATAATCTATTTACAGATTGGAATTACGCGTATGATATTTGACTCTGCATTTGAACAGTTCATATCCTGGAGCGTATGAACTACGGTTCTATATTTGAATAATGAACATGTGACTTGTGAGAGCGGCGACTCCATGCTGATAAGATGCGCAATAATGGCACCTAAAGATGGTGTGATGTGTCAATATAATATCTTTGTGATGATATAAACATATCATGTCTTTATATGTCTTTAAACGTATCACTACTAGCCAATATTGGGAATAAATCTCTGATAAATTCGGAATATATTAAGGGAGAGTATGGGCCCACTCCCTCTACATGTGAACTACTAGATATCATGGATCCACTAGATATTCACATGTGCATATGACTCGTAATTGGAAATTTATGAGATTATTTGCTTACGTTTTGAGCATGTATTCCAGATAATACAAAGCTAGTAATATATCCCAAATTAACTTGAATATATCCTAGAAAGGATCAAGATATACGCATACAGGTGGGATATCAATTGGCATATTGTTCGAAGTCCTCCAGCCAATATCGAGAACATAATATAAACTCCCATGACTGAAGATGAACAGGGAGATACTGGCTTACAGGTTTGGTGCTCAAGAAATCTCTTAGCATGAGGGGAGTATTAGCAGTTGGAAATATGTGAAATGCATCATACTATATCCTCACAACTGAAATATGAACTTGAAGTTCAAAGATGCATATAGATTATTAATCTTTGGTACCAACTACAAGTGCTTTGATAAATACATAATAATTCCCCAAAAATAAATGAAAACATATGATAAAAGGGGGCATATACTTTTCAGAAGTCTATAGACATAACTATAATGTATAATCCCAATGGATGGATGGTAATGAGATATCTCGGCAAGTTATGTTGCTACGGGGAAATAAATATTGAAATGTGTCGACACATTATAAAAGAATAGCGCTATTAATGAGGATATCAATGATTGGAAAGAGGATATCAGTAAATGATATGAGAATATTGAAATCCATGAAACGTGGATAATGAAATCGATGGTTGTGAAATATGGATATTGGAAATGAGAATATTGAAATTCATAATTATGAAATATGAATATTGGAAATGAGGATATTGAAATTCATTATTTGTGAAAATGAGGATATTGAAATCCATCGAAATTGAAATATATGCCCTTATAATAAAATTATAACATATGTGCTTACTGAAAGTGACTCCTCGGGAGATTTTAACATATTATCAGTGTGTACAGTCACACAAAATAAAGTGTTGTGAAAGAAAATTAGATGTTGTACTCTTTTGCTTGACTGAGATTTTATCCCACTGGGTTTTCCTATCAATGTTGTTAACGAGGCAGCTTAATCACAGCTACTTTGGAGTCTATATATTGCAAAGAATATGGGTTCAATATTACAAATTGCACTAAATATGATACTCGTACTATGTCTTGGAGGATTATTGAAATGCTGGGGGCATATTTTTATAAATTACGCGTTGCACTCTTTTCCCTTGACTGGGGTTTTGTACCATTGGGTTTTCCTAGCAAGGTTTTTAACGAGGCAACACGAATGGCGTATTAGTATGAATAATATATTCTTTTCCCTTCATTAAGATTTTTCTCATTGGGTTTTTCCTAATAAGGTTTTAACGAGGCATATTCATGGCATAATGAGGAAAACTACAGATATCAAAATCATTCCTCAAAGATTTGAAAACCGAATGAGTAGTTGTACTCTTTTTCCTTCCATCAAGTTTTTTCCCACTGGGTTTTCTTGACAAGGTTTTGATGAGGCAATACGTGGATACTCCAACAATAAATGATATACATGATAGATTCACTCGTTTTTGTCCCATGGGGTTTTATTGAGGCGGCACAAGAATACTCATACAAGAATCGAGATAAGTGGGAGAAAATTTACGAGATTACAGATTAATGAAGTTTTATCCCATAGAGGTTTCCTAGTCACATTATGGGGCAACGTGATATGATTGCCACAAGCTCCAATACAAACAGTTTGAAAGTTTTTCACCCATTGGATTTTTCTTCAAACTAGTTCAGCAGATATTTATGTAAATAGTCATTCAATGAGGAGTGGTATAAAAATACCATGAAAATGACATTTCAATCATCCTTTCATTTTTATATAGTGTGAATGACTATTATACCCCTGATATAATTATGTAATTATGATTGTGCCATCTGAAGTTTTCTTATAAATAGGATACCTGCGAATGATTCTCTCTATTCTTTCTCTCTATATAATATGCAGTTTTATAACACCAATAACAATAATATAGCCTTTATACATTAATCATTCTCAATAACAATAAATTGTATCATTCGACTCAATACAAACAATATATAGCATAGATTAATACAAAATACTATTTTAAAAGTTTGAAGAAATAATTCAACACGTATACGCATCACATCCTAACTCATTAACTAATCCACTCCACCATTCATCATTTCATCTCCGACAAGGCAAAACCACATCATTGTAACACCCCAATTCTCATATGTGTTATTACACGCCGTAGCACCTTCACCAAGGTTTACCAGGCTAGGACATTCACACAATTTGTAATAAACTCATGACGACAACATTCATATTAAAAATAAGGTCGTGGTCTCGGCCAAAACAGTTGGTTTAAATGAAGGAAAACATAATGTAAAGTGAATCCATTGCCCACGCAGGGGCCTTCAACAATATCTTAAAAATACAATTACGTTTATTTGACTGACTCCAAAAAAATCAACATAGACATAACAAAGTAAAAGACACAGACTAGAGCCTCATCATCATGCTAGACCATCCTTTACATGTGGTTCCCGTGCCGGCTCCTTAGTCCGCCCGATACCTGAAATGCATAAAATGCATTTCCCCCATTTAAGGGGTTATCATTCGAATAGTTAGTGAAAGTACACATTTACACAATATTATATAAGAATACAATCCAACATGATTATCACATTTGAAAACATTTAAGAAAACAATATTCTTGAATACCACATTTTCATCAAGACATGATCATCAAGAAAATCATAACATCACAATTCACTACCATAAAAACCACATTTGGTAACCCGTGGCCGTATCCCTTAGTATCAACCCCCAGAGGCCCGGTCGGACCGTCCCCAGGTGGAAAACCACTTCCACAGCCGTACCCCTTAGTATCGCCCCCCAGAGGTTCCGTCGAACCGTCCCCAAGCGCAAGAACAACAACACACCCACACATTTATCACGAATTATCATCTATGCTGTAATTACATTATACATAACATAATGTAACATATGTACTTGCCTTGGTTAATATGACGTTAAGAAACGGTGAATGGAGAGGGCTTCGATCCAAACTCACTCCAACGTTTCGATCCTAGCACACAATGGTATTCAATTAACTACAACACTACTGAATATAAAGAATCATCCTAGATTCTCCCTTAGGAACGATTTGTCGGACACTATATAATCGACCAATGATGGAATCATGGAATTTCAGTCCACAAAACGACAGGTAAAACTAAAGATTACGAGCATACTATCATGATCTAACAATAATCTAGGCTAATTCGATTTAGTATGAATCATCCTAAAACCCCCCAAATCCCAAAAACTAGGGTTCTACGAAGAATACCTTGATATGGATGATGAAAGGTGATTGGATGTTGTTAAGTTCGTACTATAGACTCCAAATTATGAATGGGTGATGATGTCTGGTCAGAATCCACACAACTCAGTCTACAATTGCTGGAAATCGCCAAAGAATGAGGAGAAGATAGGAAAATGATGAATTTAACTGCTGCTATCCTATATATACTGGCAAGGATTAACGTACGCTCTGGACATATTTAGTGTACGCTATCCTGAGCAATGCGCAGTCCAGAGGCTTCCGTCCTCCCCGTTAGCGTACGTTAATGTAGACTTAGCGTGCGCTAACGTTCGTGTTAGCGTATGTTAACTTCTGTGTTAACGTACACTATCTGGTTCAGTTCCGAATCGTTGAACCTTCTGTCCAATTCCAGAATATTATGCACATACGTATTAGCGTATGCAACGAAATGATAATGTACGTTAATTGACTCACTAGCGTACGTAATGGAGTCTATAACATACGCTAAACAACTCATTCCAGAAGTTAGAACTTACTGTCTTGCCTGATTAGCGCACGTCACACCTGGGCTTAGCGTTCACTAGAAATACCACCTTAGTGCGCGCTAAAAACCCCGTTAGTGTGCGCTAACTGTTCTGAAACAGTAACACAGTAGTGAATCCCGATCAGAATGTACACGTTTCGGAAGGCATAAAACTAGATAGTTACCAACGAATAATGAGGCATTAATAAGAATCAAAAACATGCAAACCCACTCTCCCAACAAAACGCATGATTCCAACAATCCATTGGAACGGACAACAATTTCCATAATGGTACCCAAAACTATGAAAAAATACGAAATGGCCCAGACCTCGAGAATCATGAATTGAGGCGCAATAACAATCTCAGGAAGTAGCAACGTATCCAAAATAATTAAAGGAACTCACAGGAGTAACGAAACCTCAGTTTAGAACAAGATTTACGAGAATCGAGCCTAAACGTGGAAAAGTTACTCAATATGTAAAAATCACGTAAAAACAACTCTGAAACTCGTTCGGATGGCCATGAGTGCAGAACGAAATAGTTTCATAATACTAAAACGATTACAAGCGAGCCGTCTGAAATGAAAGTACACTAAAAATAGAAATTACTAAAAATAAAAAGTGCGAATATTACACTCTCTCCCTCTAAAAAGAAGTTTCGCCCCAAAACTTACAAGGTGAATAATTCGGGATACCTCGCCTTCATTTTATCCTTCGTCTCCCAAGTCGCCTCCTCTGATCCATTTCTTGACTATTTCACTTTAGCCAAGGGAATGGTTTTATGCCTAAGTTGCTTTACCCGATGCTCCAAAATCTGAATCGGTCTCTCCTCAAATGTGATTTCGGGTCCCAGTTCAATCTCTCCGAAATCGATAACTAGGATCCGGTACGTACTTTCTTAGATGGGAGACATGAAACATGTTACGCATGTGACTCAAAGACGCCGGCAAACCCAACTGATATGCAAAATCTCCAACTCGCTCTAAAATCTCGAAGGGCCCAATATACCTCGAACTAAGTTTACCCTTCCAACCGAAGTGGTAAACTCCCCGAGTCGGCGACACCTTCAGTAATACATGGTCTCCAACCTCAAACTCTAACGGCCGGCGACGCGTGTCGGCGTAGGACTTCTGTCGAATCTGAGCCGTTAACAGTCTATTATGAATAAAAGCAATCTTTTCTATCATCTCAACAAGTAAATCTGTCTCGGTTCCAATCATTCAGATGCATCATCCCAACATAGTGGCGATCTACACCTCCTTCTATACAGAGCCTCAAACGGTGCCATTTTGATCGAGGCGTGCCAACTATTGTTGTACGTAACACACAATGGTATTCAATTAACTACAAACTACTCAATATAAAGAATCATCCTAGATTCTAACCTTAGAAACGATTTGTCGGACACTATATAATCGACCAATGATGGAATCACGGAATTTCATCCCACAAAACGACAGGGAAAACCAAAGATACGAGCATAATATCATGATCTAACAATAATCTAGGCTAATTCAATTTAGAATTATGAATCATCCTAAAACCCCCAAAATCCCAAAAACTAGGGTTGTACGAAGAATACCTTGATCTGGATGATGAAAGGTGATTGGATGTTGTTAAATCCGTACTATAGACTCCAAATTATGAAGAGGTAATGATGTCTCGTTGGAATCCACACAACTCAGTCTACAATCGCTAGAAATCGCCAAGGAATGAGGAGAAGATAGGAAAATAATGAATTTAACTTTTGCTATCCTATATATACTGGCAAGGATTAGCGTACGCTATGGATATGTTTAGCGTACGCTATCCTGAGCAATGTGCAGTCCAGAGGCTTCTGTCCTCCCCGTTAGCGTACGTTAATGTAGACTTAGCGTGCGCTAACATTCGTGTTAGCGTATGTTAACTTCTATGTTAACATACACTACCTGGTTCAGTTTAGAATCGCTGAACCTTCTATCTAATTCCAGAATATTTTGCCCATATGTATTAGCGTACGCAACGAAATGATAACGTACGTTAATTGACTCACTAGCGTACGTAATGGAGTCTATAATGTACGTTAAACAACTCATTCCAGAAGTCAAAACCGACTGTCCTGCCTGATTAGCACACGCCACACCTAGGCTTAGCGTGCGCTAGAAATACCACCTTAGCGCGCGCTAAAAACCCCGTTAGCGTGCGCTAACTGTTCTGAAACAGTAACACAATGGTGAATCCCGGTCAGAATGTACACGTCTCGGAAGGCATAAAACTCGATAGTTACCAACGTATAATGAGGCATTAATAAGAATCAACAACATGCAAACCCATTCTCCCAACAAAACACATGATTCCAACCATCAGTTGGAACGGACAACAATTTCCATAATGGTACCCAAAACTATGAAAAATTACGAAACGGCCCAGACCTCGAGAATCATGATTTGAGGCCCAATAACAATCTCAGAAAGTCGCAACGTATCCAAAAAATATTAAAGGAACTCGCAGGAGTAACGAAACCTCATATTAGAATGAGATTTACGAGAATCGAGCTTAAACGCGGAAAAGTTACTCAATATGTAAAAATCACGTAAAAACAACTTTGAAATTCGTTTGGATGGCCATGAGTACAGAATGAAATAGTTTCAGAATATTAAAACGATTACAAACGAGTCGTTCGATACGAAAGTACACTAAAAATAGAAATTACTAAAAATAGAAAGTGCGGATATTACATTCTCTCCCTCTAAAAAGAAGCTTCGCCCCGAAACTTACAAGGTGAATAATTCGGGATACCTCGTCTTCATTTTATCCCCCATCTCCCATGTCGCCTCCTCTGATCCGTGTCTTGACTATTGCACTTTAGCCAAAGGAATGGTTTTATGCCTAAGTTGTTTTACCCGATGCTCCAAAATCTGAATCGGTCTCTCCTCAAATGTGATGTCGGGTCCCAGTTCAATCTCTCCGAAATCGATAACGTGACTAGGATCCGGTACGTACTTTCTTAGTTGGGTGACATGAAACATGTTATGCATGTGACTCAGAGACGGCGGCAAACCCAACCGATATGCAAGATCTCCAACTCGATCTAAAATCTCGAAGAGACCAATATACCTCGGACTAAGTTTACCCTTCCAACCGAAGCGGTAAACTCCCCAAGTCGGCGACACCTTCAGTAATACATGGTCTCCAACCTCAAACTCTAATGGCCGGCGATGCGTGTCGGCGTAGGACTTCTGTCGACTCTGAGTCGTTAACAGCCTATTACGAATCAAAGCAATCTTCTCTCTCGTCTCAACAAGTAAATCTGGCTCGGTACAAATTAACTCAGATACATCATCCCAACATAATGGCGATCTACACCTCCTTCCATACAGAGCCTCAAACGGTGCCATTTTGATCGAGGCGTGCCAATTATTATTGTACGTAGACTCGATCAACTGCAAAAGCGACTCCCAATCATCTTTCTAGTCTAAATCACAGGCTCTCAACATATCCTCTAGCGTCTGTATCGTCCGCTCTAACTGTCCGCCTGTCTGGGGATGGTAGGATGTACTGAGTCTCAACTCGGTCCCCAAAGCTCGATGAACAGACTACCAAAAATGTGATACAAAACGACCATCTCGATCAGAAATAATACTCTTATGAGTCCCATGCAACCTCACGATTTCTGCGATGAACACCCGAGCTAGTCTCTCCGGTCCCCATGCATCCTTAATACACAGAAAATGAGCAGATTTGGTTAATCGATCTACAATGACCCAAATTATGTTCATTCCGGTCTGAGTTCTAGGCATACTGGTAATGAAATCCATAGAGATATCCTCCCACTTCCACTCCGGAATAGGAAGTGGTCGCAATAACCCCACAGGTCGCTGATGCTCGATCATAACCTGATGACAAGTCAAACACTTCGGCACAAACTCGCTAATGTCCTTATTCAAGTTACTCCACCATAAATTACTCCTTACATCCTTGTACATCTTACTTGTACCAGGATGTACAGAATAAGGTGTAGTATGAGCTTCCCTCAGAATCTTCTGTCTCAACTCAACATCATAAGGTACACATAATCTACCTCGAAATCTCAATATCCAGTCATCCTGAACCACAAACCCAGTGGCTTTCCCTTTCTTCACATCCTCTCTCAGTTGAACTAAAAACGGGTCATCATACTGTCTCGCCTTGATATCATCAATCAAAGACGAAGTGATTTCTAACGCACACAACTGACCCTGAACTCTCTGAAGCCAAACTTCGATATTCTGACAAATCAAATCCCATTGGATCTTGCTTTGAGGTATAAGTACTTCTAACATCTGAAGAGCTATCAGCTTACGACTCAATGCATCCGCTACTAGATTGTCCTTGCCCGGATGATAAAGAATCTCATGATCATAATCCTTAATTAATTCTAGCCACCTACATTGCCTCATGTTCAATTCCTTCTGGCTGAATATATATTTCAGACTCTTGTGGTCCGTGTAAATCTTGCACGACGACCCGCAGAGATAATTCCTCCAAATTGTCATAGCGAAAACGACCGCAGCTAATTCTAAATCATGTGTAGTGTAATTTGCTTCATAGGGTTTCAACTGTCGAGATGCATAAGAAATAACCCTATCTCTCTGCATCAAAACACATCCAAGTCTGAGGCTCGAAGCGTCACTATAAACTACAAAGTCATCATTCCCCTATGGCAAGGCTAGAACTGGTGTGGTAGTCAAATATCTCTTCAACTCATCAAAGCTACTGTGTCTATCTGCGTTCCACTCGAACTTCTGAGTTTTCTGAAGTAACTGCGTGAGTGGTCGAGCAATCTTGGAAAACCCTTCAACAAATCTACGGTAATAACCCGCAAGCCCTAGGAAACTCCTCACTTCTTTCACATTTTTAGGTGGTTCCCATGCCAGTACTGCCTCAATATTCTGTGGGTCAACCCGAACCCCTTCTGATGAAATCACATGCCCGAGGAATGTTACTTCCTTGAGCCAAAACTCACATTTGGAAAACTTCACATACAACTGTTCAGCTCTCAAATGTCTAGCACCCTACGAAGATGTGCAGCGTGCTCCTCCTGACTCCGGGAATAGATGAGAATGTCATCAATAAAAACGACTACGAACTTGTCTCGATATTCAATAAAGACTTTGTTCATCAGTTGTATGAACATTGTTGGGGCATTGGTTAGCCCGAAGGCATAACCACAAACTCGTAATAGCCATATCTCGTCCGAAAGGCAGCTTTCAGTATGTCGCTATCCCGAATCCTCAACTGACAGTAACTGTAATACCCGGTTGTAAATTCATTCATTATCATTCAGTATATTGTCACTCAGTAATTTTTCACTCATTAATAATCATTCATCATTCACATTCATTCATTGTATCCACCGTTCAGAGTAATTTGTATCGTGTATCAGTTATTATTTCGTCATTCAACCCAGTTGGAGAGTCAGGCCAAGCATATCATCATTGTCATCTTTGTAGTGGGCTGTGTGTGAGGAGTAGCGCATGCTACGTACTCTCTTTAGCGCGCGCTAATTGAGTACGGGTAGCGCTCGCTACCTCTAAGCATTAGGGCACGCTAGTGTGGTTCAGGCAGACAGTACAGAAGGCACTGGACTGAATTTGAGTTGTAGTAGCACACGCTACGAATGGAAAGTAGCGCACGCTAGTAGTGTGGATAGTGCACGCTAAGAAATCAGTGTAGCGCACGCTAAGGCTCGATCAGATAGTCCAGTAGGTACTGGACTGAAATGCAATAATTCATAGTGCATGCTATGGGCGGATCATAACGTGCATTAGTAGTATGTGTAGCGCACGCTAAGTTATGGGTGTAGCGCACGCTATCGCGAGCAAGTCAGAGGACAGTAGGTTTTGGACTCCAGTTGCTGGGTATCAAACATCAGTTAGCGCACGCTAACATTTTGGATTAATGCACGCTATCGGGAAGGCGTTAGCGCAAGCTATCAAGTTCGTAGTGCACGCTAACAAGGCAGTCAGAGCTCACTGGACTGCCTGGTTAACCCGATAGCGCACTCTAAATATCAAGTCATAGCGTGCGCTAAGCTGAGATCAGTATATATTGGACAGTTCAGTCCAGTTTCGTCATTTTCATTTCTCACCTCCTTCCCTGGTCAATTTCGGGCGATTTTAGACGTTTTGGAGAGATCTCTTCGAGCTGCATTCACCTATCAACATCTTCAAGCTTCTAAATCGGATTAATCATCATTTAATCTTCTCCAACACATCAAATCAAGGTAAACATCTCTTGAATCTGGAATTTCGGAATTCGAGTGTTTTCCTTCCGATCTCTTCGTGTAAGCTTGCTATTATGTTGGAATATATTAGATATGGATTATCTACCTTGGATTCATGTATTCCTACGGATTTATTGGTGTATATTTCGGATTTGATGAATATTTGGGGAATTATTCAAAAACCTTGATGTTTGACTTTGGTTATTTTGGGGGTTTCCGATTGATGTTGTCGTAACCTTGAGTTGTGGTTTCCTATTGGATTGTTGATATCATTGGAGGTGTTTTGTTGGATCGTATTACTCATTTGGAGTTGGTATCAATATTTTGGGGGTGGTTGTAACCAAAGGGAAGAATGTTTGCAATGTATTCGTTAGAATGCCCCAATGAGTTTGATTATTGTTGTATCGACTTTTGAGTTGGTTATAATCGTGCTTGATTCGTATGTTGAGTGTTTGTTCGTAATTATGTTATTCAAGGTTGTTCGAGCGACCAATATTCCATTAAGGACGTTTGTTCGAGAGAGGACTTTTCATCACCGGTGTTGTGTAAGTTGATTCTTACTCGGTTAAATGGATACTCATTCCTTTTGTTGTTGTTCATTCATATTCATAATTCATTCACGATATATTAATCATGTTGAGACTTGTAATCATCAAACTAATCATTTAATTCACGGGGAATGACGGTTCCAATCATTTCAGTGAGCTATTATTCATTTCATTATTATTTCATCTCGGTGAGTCATTCTTGACCCTTGTCGGATTATTATTCATTAATATACATTATGGTCACTTTTGTTCTTGTGACCTTCTGGGCTCATATTGTGTGGCCGGGTGTTATGTGTGGAATTTTTAGTCGGGCACACGATAGTCATGTGATCGGGTTCACCGACACAATGGACTGTGCACACGGTAACATGCCTCCGTGAGACTAATTAGGTACAATTGCAGGTGTGTACGGACACTCGTCTTGTTCACTTGCACGTCCCATTACGGGCGTACTATGATGCCCCTCTTCAGCTCATTTCATAATTAAGATATATAATGATTGTGCTTGTTAAACTCTTGAGGATTGTTGTTCTGTGTAACTGACCCCGTTTGGGGATGTTGTTTTCACGTCATGGCAAGGCAAAAGCACGGGAAGAGAACGTTGACGGCGAGGAGTCCCAGTGATACTAGTAGGGGGCCTCTGTCCTTTCAGTCTTTCATGTCTTCTTCATTTTTATTTCCGCTGCAAATTTCCATTTGAATGTTCATTTTATTCAGTATTGTATATTTTATCTTTCATATAAAATATACAAGTATTCTGTATTTCCTGGGTGTATTGTACTTAACGCTCCTCATCGGAGTACTTGGTAATATAATGTGGTTTGGTACTACAGTTATATTATTCAATTCATTAATTTTCATTCGCCTGGTGGGTCCTAGTTGGGGGTCCACGGCACTGTAATAGCCGCCTAGTTTGGGGTGTTACAGAGTTGGTATCAGAGCGTGGTTTTGAATATTACCTTCTGAGTCATGTCTCATTGAAATCATTGTTCATCAGACTAGTATAATTGGACTTTCGCGTCACGTGTGACCTGTGCAAACGCCAAGCCCCTTAGACCGAAAGAATTGTAAGATTTCTGACGCTATGGTATAATTTCTGGCAATAATAATCACTCATTCATCATTCATCCGTCAACAATCCTCTATCATCATTTTCATTTTGATCATGTCGATCATGTTAACTCATTAATCATTCAGTCCACCTCATTATTCAGTTGTTGACCTTGTGGGTCGTATTATCAATCTTGTTAACTTGTTAAAGATAATCATTTCAAGAATTTCATCAGATAATCATATCACCTCAGTTTATCCTTCATGTAATCATTATATTAGAGCGCGTATGCTCATTATTATCATTTCATAACGTAATCATAATGCGGTACTCATGCGAGATCTATAATTATCATGTGACTTTTCTACTTCAGTATGGATAGAGCTGTCAGAGGACGCATGGGAAGAGTCCGTGGAGCGGGCCAAAACCCGGGAGCTCGTGTGAATACACGCGCAAACGCAACGAATAATTCTAATTCATCGAGCAGCGACGCTGCCACTCATTCACCCGGAAATAATCATTCACTGTCAGGGAGTCGTACCAGGGATACAGCTCAATCAGAAGGTGTTCGGGTTGATCCACTCGCTTTTATGCAGGGCATGATGGCCCAGATGACACAGATGGCACGCCTCATGGAGGCGATGCAGAACTCAACCGCTCAAAATCAGCAGGCTCCTCCGCCACTACCTCAGAGGCAAGAGAGGAGTGTGAGCAGTATCATTGGCGACATCTCTCGCCAGAGACCACCTACTTTCAAGGGCTCATCTGAGCTGGCGGATATTATTCACTGGCTTGAACATTTTGAGAAGCTATTTGCTATGGTGGATTGCCCCTAAGGGGCATAAAGTTTCAGTCGCGGCTTACTATCTGGGTAAGAGCGCTCACTCTTGGTGGTTATATTTGAAGCCCACCGACGGATCTTGTACTTGGGATCAGTTTAAGACCCTTAAGATGGAGAGATATTATTCGGCCCCACTCAGGGAGGCCAAGTTATCAGAATTACTTATTCTCGACCCCTCAGCGGACGATGATGTTCTCGCCATCGCCGAGAAATTTCAGGAGCTACTTCCTTTCGCCTCATCTATTATCCACTCTGAGGAGGATAAGATCAAGTATTTCAGTAAGAGGTTGAAACCTCGTATGCGGATGCAGTTGCTTAATCACAATTGTACCACCCTGGCCGAATTCATCGAGAAAGCTCTTACTTATGAGCTTACTGCTAAGGAGATTGCTAAGCAACAACCCTCATATGCTAGCAAGAAATCCAAGAATCGTAATCAGCCAGAAGGCAGTCACGCAACCTTCAAGAAGCCTCGTGCGGGACCTACTTTTTCTGAGCGACCTTCTATGACACCTAGACCCGAGGAATCTCAGTCCCGAGCGGCCAGTTCGGCCATCACCTATTTCAACTGTTTAGAACAGGGTCATTTCAGCACCAAGTGTCCGAGGCAGACTATCACGTGCAATAACTGTGGGATTGCTGGGCATAAGGCCCGTTTTTGCCGAAAAAACTCCAAACCTACTCCAGCGATATCTCAGACCCCGAAGCAGTCAGCGGTTCAGAATCAGGCCACTCAGTTTGCGTCGTTTAAGACGACGGGAGCAAACAAAGGCGGAGCCCACAGCTATCAGACGGGAGCATCCGGTGCAGGGACTAGCAAGCCCCGAATTTATGAGATGAAGAGAGCCGACAATCAGGAGGCCAGAATGATCTCAGGTACACTCGAAATTCTATCTCAACCTGTGTGTACCCTTTTTGATACTGGTGCATCGCATTCATTCATTTCCGAGTCATGTTTGAGTAGACTACGTCTGGATAGTGCTACTAGTTGTGAGCCTTATGTCATTGGTGTACCAGACGGTAGAAGAATTATCGGAGACCGTGAGATTAAGAATTGTTAGATTCGGCTTAATGGCCGTGATTGGTTAGCGGACCTAATTGTGGTAGACTTACCTAGAGACGATGTCATATTGGGTATTGATTGGATGGATCGTCACGATGCCATCATTAGTGTCCGCAAGCGTATGGTCACTATCATTTCAGAAGATCAAGTCGAATGTGTATTTCAGGGAGGTAATCCCAGCTGTTCCGGTAGAGTCATTAATATGATGAAAGCAGTGAAATTACTCAATCAGGGTGTGTTGGTTATTGGTGCTATATGACCAAGACCGAGAAATCATCAGTGATGTTGGCGGATATTCCTGTAGTGAGAGAATATGCCGATGTATTTCCAGACGAGTTACCTAGTTTGCCTCCACAGAGAGATGTGGAATTCACGATTGAGTTGGAGCCTGGTACGTCTCCATTATCGAAGGCACCGTATCGGATGGCCCCGACCGAAATGCAGGAATTGAAGAATCAACTAGAGGAAGTGTCCGAGAAAGGTTATATCCGACCGAGTGCGTCCCCGTGGGGAGCACCTGTGTTATTTGTCAAGAAGAAGGATGGTTCTTTTCGCTTGTGCATTGATTATCGAGAGTTGAACAGGGTGACGATCAAGAATAAATATCCCCTAACACGCATCGATGATCTTTTGGATCAACTTCAGGGAGCTTCAGTATTTTCCAAGATCGATTTAAGATCTGGGTATCATCAGTTGCGAATTCGAGAGTCGGATATTGCTAGAACGGTGTTTCGAACACGCTATGGTTATTATGAGTTTGTGGTAATGCCGTTTGGGATAACTAATGCACATGCGATATTCATGGAATTAATGAATCGAGTTTTCATCAACTATTTGGATCAGTTCGTGGTTGTCTTCATTGATGACTTATTCCCGTGACCGAGAGGAGCACGAATTTCACCTTCATCAGGTTCTCGATGTGTTGAGACGAGAGCAACTCCATGGAAAGTTTTCCAAATGTGAGTTCTGGATGTCCGAAGTGACGTTTCTCGGACATGTGATTTCATCAGACGGAGTACGTGTCGACCCTCAGAAGACGGAGGCTATCCGGTATTGGCAACCTCCGAAGAATGTTAAGGAAATCCGAAGCTTTCTCGGATTAGCAGGCTATTACCAGCGATTTGTGGAAGGATTTTCTAAAATCGCTCAACCTATGACGAACCTTTTGCGGAAGAATAAGAAATACACGTGGTCCGATGCGTGTCAACAGAGCTTTGAGGAACTCAAGAGCCGATTAATTCCAGCACCTGTCCTTTCCTTGCCACAAGGGATGGAAGGATTTGTGGTTTATAGTGACGCGTCCGGACACGGTCTCGGATGTGTACTAATGCAGAACGGGAAAGTGATTGCCTATGCATCGCGGCAACTGAGGCCTTACGAGGTCAATTATCCAACCCACGACCTGGAGCTAGCGGCCGTGGTATTCGCGTGGAAGATTTGGCGTCATTATCTTTATGGCGTCACTTGTCAGATTTTCACCGATCATAAGAGTTTTAAATATATATTTACTCAGAAGGAGTTAAATATGCGACAGATACGGTGGTTAGAACGAATCAAAGATTATGATATTGAGATTCAATACCACCCGGGTAAGGCAAACGTTGTCGCCGACGCCTTGAGTCGTAAGTCCATTCAAAAGCAAATGCTTGCTCGTTTAACAGTTCAGAAGGAACTTCAACAGGAATTTCTGAGACCCGAAATCGAGGTCTGGTTACAGCGAGTGCAAGGGCAACTTTGCATGTTAGAGATTTCATCGCCACTTGAGGAGGCGATCAGAGTGAATCAGGGTTCAGACCTGTTTTTATTGCGCATCCGGGAGGATGTGGCTCAGGGTAAAGCCCCTGGATTTGTGGTCCACGAGGATGGACTTTTGCGATTTAAGAATTGGTTATGCGTACCGGTGAATGACGAGTTGAAAAACTCGATTTTGAGAGAAGCTCATGCTACCCCTTATTCCATTCATCCGAGGTCTAGCAAGATGTACAAAGACTTGAAACAAAATTAGTGGTGGAGTAACATGAAGCGAGAAGTCGTAGAATTAGTTTTGAGGTGCTTAACCTGTCAGCAAGTCAAGATAGAACATCAGCGACCGGCGAGTATGCTGAAACTGCTCCCTATTTCGGAGTGGAAATAGGAGGATATTTCAATGGACTTCATCACGAGTTTGCCGACGAGTCGTCGTGGCATGAATACAATTTAGGTAATTGTGGACCTTTTAACTAAGTCAGCTCATTTTCTTGAGATTAAGGATATGTGGGGTCCCGAGAGACTTGCCCAGTTGTTCATTAAAGAGATAGTGAGATTACACGGTACTCCTAAGAGTATCGTTTCTGATCGTGACGGGCGATTTGTGTCATATATTTGGAAATCAATTCATCGTGCCATGGGAACTCAGCTTAATCTCAGTACAGCTTTTCATCCTCAGTCCGACGGACAATCAGAGAGGACCATTCAGACGTTGGAGGACATGTTGAGGGCATGTGTTCTCGATTGGAAGGACGATTGGGAAGCCCAACTACCGTTGATCGAGTTCACGTACAATAACAGTTGCATGCTTCGATTAAGATGGCACCCTACAAGGCCTTGTACAGTCATCGTTGTCGATCTCCTTTGTGTTGGAATGACTTATCAGAATCAATCGGCACCGAGCCCGATATGCTTATAGCCGCCCGCGAGAAGGTAGCTTTGATCAGGAGTCGTTTGTTGACCGCTCAGAGTCGACAAAAATAATATGCAGATAATCGTCGTCAACCATTAGATTTCGAGGCAGGTGACCATGTTTTGGTCAAGGTATCCCCGAGTCGAGGTATCTTCCGTTTCGGGAAACGGGGGAAGTTGAGTCCGAGATTCATTGGACTGTTTGAGATTTTAGATCGAGTAGGTAGCGCCTATCGATTGGCCTTACCTCCGGCGTTGAGCCGAATTCATAATGTGTTTCACGTCTATTAGTTGAGGAAGTATGTTGCCGACTTGAGTCACATACTTTAGTTCAATGAAATCGAGATCTCGGATGATCATTCGTATGAGGAGCGTCCTATACGAGTCTTAGAGCGGCGTATCAACAGTTGAGGAACAAGACGATTTCTTTGGTTAAGATTCAGTGGTCTAGACACGGAGTCGAAGAGGCTACTTGGGAAACCGAGGATAGTATGTGGGAGAGTTATCCCGGATTGTTTGACCCTTAGTTTGGAGGACGAAACTCTTTTTAAGGGGGGGAGTATGTAATACCCGGTTGTAAATTCATTCATTATCATTCAGTATATTGTCACTCAGTAATTTTTCACTCATTAATAATCATTCATCATTCACATTCATTCATTGTATCCACCGTTCAGAGTAATTTGTATCGTGTATGAGTTTTTATTTCGTCATTCAACCCGGTTGGAGAATCGGGCCGAGCATATCATCATTATCATTTTTGTGGTGGGCTGTGTGTGAGGAGTAGCGCACGCTACGTACTCTCTTTAGCGCGCGCTAATTGAGTACGAGTAGCGCACGCTACCTCTCAGCATTAGCGCACGCTAGTGTGGTTCAGGCAGACAGTCCAAAAGGCATTGGACTGAATTTGAGTAGTAGCAATGCACGCTACGAATAGAAAGTAGCGCATGCTAGTAGTTTGGATAGCGCACGCTAAGCAATCAGTGTAGCGCACGCTAAGACTCGATCATACAGTCCAGTAGGTACTGGACTGAAATAGATAATTCATAGCGCACGCTACGAGCGGATCATAACGTGCATTAGTGGTATATGTAGCGCACGCTAAGTTATGGGTGTAGCGCACGCTATCGCAAGCAAGTCAGAGGACAGTAGGTTCTCGATTCCAGTTGCTGGGTATCAAACATCAGTTAGCGCACGCTAACATTTTGGATTAACGCATGCTATCGGGAAGGCGTTAGCTCACGCTACCAAGTTCGTAGGAGCTCACTGGACTGCCCGGTTAACCCTCTAGCGCACACTAAATATCAGGTCATAGCGTGTGCTAAGCTGGGATCAGTATATATTGGACAGTTCAGTCCAGTTTCATCATTTTCATTTCTCACCTCCTTCCTTGGGCGATTTCGGGCGATTTTGGACGTTTTGGAGAGATCTCTTCGAGCTGCATTCACCTATCCACATCTTCAAGCTTCTAAGTCAGATTTGTAATACCCGTACTTTTATTGACTATTTGACCTTGCCGTTCTTCCTACCTTGTCGCTCTGTAAACTCTTTGTGATATTGTCGATATTGTTATAGAGTTTCGTACCTTGTTTGGACCTTGATTATGTTGTTTAGACCTCGTGGAAGTGTTCTGGGTCAGAGAAATAACGCACGCTAGGCATAGGCTAACGCACGCTAATTCTCCTTGAGTAGTGCACGCTAGCTTTGAGCCGTAGCGCGCGCTAAGGGACCAGTCAAGTCGGAACCAGTAACTTATTCTGCTCTCTGGACTAGAAATTAGCGCACGCTAGGAGTTAGCTAGCGCACACTATTCATGAGTAGTAGCGCGCGCTAATACTTCGGTAGCGTATGCTAACGGGCTGACTCGGCAGAGGCAGTGAAGTTGTCAGGCTTTCTGGACTATCAGGTAATGTACGCTAGGCTTTAGCTAGGGCACGCTATGAGGGCATTGTAGCGCACGCTAAGACTTGAGAAGGGCAGAGGACAGTAGGTTCTGTACTCCGATTTCTGGACACCATTTTCGGCTAGCGCACGCTAAAGGAAGGCGATTAGCGCACGCTAACGGGGCCGACAGAAGCCACTGGACTACCCAGTGACCTCGCTAGCGCACGCTAATATTAGAGGCGTAGCGTGCGCTAGACTGGGCGAGTATATATTGGACAATTGACTTCCATTTCGTCATTTTTCTCATCTTTCTCACATTACCGATCGAGAGCAGCGGATTTGGGCGATTCGGGGAGTTTAGAAGCGATCTTTCTTCAGATATCAACATCTTGGTTGGGGAACAAGGATTTAACATCTAATTCATTCTATCGTCCAAATCAAGGTAAAAATCCTTAGAACCCTATTTTTGGAATTTTGCGGCTTTTCTTAGATTCGTTCGATTTATCCGGTTTGAAGCCTGATAAACTTGAGATTATGATATATCTACCCCGTATACATGCTTTTCCTATGATTTTACGGATTGGTTTGTGCCGTGTTCGGACGTGTGAGGGTTTGGGTGATTTTCCAACCTCTAGTTGTTTACCCTTGTATTTTTCGTGAATCGTAGACGAGTTTTGGGAGTTTCTTCGTAAATTATGAGTATGGATTATTGATTATCATATCCCGTACAAATATTTTGGGTACCGGGAGTGTGTTCTTGGACCTACCGAACTCATACTCTTTTCCGTTCGTTTTTCCGATGTCTCAAAGGCAAGTATATATTTATGATTGTACGTTCTCGACTTTGAAAGTAAGATATATGAATGGCATGTTTATTTATATCCACTCTGGGATGGGCCGACGGGTCCTCTGAGGTTTTCGTAGCCTCTGGTGCGATTCCACGGATAATATGAGTTAACCACTCTAGGATGGACCGACGAATCCTCTGAGGGTTCCGTAGCCTCTGGTGCGGTTCCACAGTTGATCATGTATATATTAATGTGATGCTATGAGATTTATTTATTCCGGAATACTAGTCTTGAATTGATGAATTGACGGTTACTTTTACTTTATTGTCGAGGAGTATTGTATTTCATACTTGATATACTTGCACTAGCTATTCGACGGCTAACCCCTTTATGGGGGAAATACTTTTTATGTATTTCAGGTTCCAGGAGAGCGGACAGGCATGTATCGGGTCGGCATGAAGATGATGGGAAAGCGTGATATTGTGTCTTGTTTCCGGTTATGTTTTGTGTTCCTTCATTCAGTGTTGTTGTACTGGAATGGTTATTGAATACTCGAGTATTGCTTTTCAGTTTCCTTGACGTTCTGTGTTGCCGAGGTATTGATTTTGTGTTGGGATGTATTTGAATACATTGGATATGGTTGAATACCCTTTGTATTGTCCTTCATTTCGTTGTATTTGGACCTTCTCGGTCAAGTTTTATAGTTCCGCGTATGATTAGCCTGGTGGGTCCCATGGAGGGGCTCACGGCGCTGTAATATACCCTGAATAACTTGGGGGTGTTACAGAATATGTTATCAGAGCTTAGGTCTATGGATACCTAGGTTGTCGGTCTTTTAGGTCGATTGAGTCATCGTTTGTCTACAGTATCACTACTTTTCCATCATCACAGTGCGACCGGTACTTGTAAGACCTCTTACTCTTCTGACGTTTCCTTTATCGGTTTGCTTCTGCTTTGGTATTTTGAGAATCGGTCACTTCGGTGATGTGCGATTGAATTGTACTTACGTGCCTTGTGTGTTCTTCAGCATGTCAGCTGGTAGGGGACGAGGCCGTGGTCGTGGCCGTGGACATGGACGAGGACGTGGCGCGGCCGCTTCCCTCAGTTCTGTTGCGGGATCGACCAACCCTAGCCTATCTAACTCGGTGCATCCTGACACCGAAAGTCAGCACGACCAGTCGACTGGCCAGGGGAACAACGCAGACATTGGAGTTGCGAATGTACTTCAACTGTAATATCCGAAATTTCTACTACTGTTGTTTGATATTATTTTATCCGAGTTATATTGTACAGCGTGGAATCTGTACAGTAGGGATAAAATAAATAAAGGACTGAGATGTCAGTATCGGTATAATTGTCGTATCAGTCGCGATTACATTTGAGGATATCGTGTATCAGGTTATCGTACTTTCGATATAGAGTATATCGTATAAGAATATTATTGGATTCAGTGTTTGTGTTCAGTGTGTCTCATGTTCGTTTTTGGTACGTCAAGATGTTGGACAGAAATTGCGGAAAATGGCTAAGTGTTCATTAGCGCAGCTCTTTGGATGCAGTAGCGCACGCTACGAAGTATCGATAGCGTACGCTAAGAGGTTCAGTTACGTACGCTAAGGAGGACCCCTAACGTACGTAACGACTTGCTGGGTTAGTTCCGGAAGGTGACCGACAAGTAGGCCCAGGTTGATTTTTATATTCAGTTAGCGCACGCTAACGTATGTTGGTTAGCGCACGCTAACATCAGATCGCCAATAATAGAATCTTAGCTTTCGGCGCGTGGACCAGGCCACTTTCGGCGCACGTTCTGATAAGTCAACGGATGTTGTAATGTAGTGTTAGCGCACGCTAATGCATGTTGATTAGCGCACGCTAATGCATGTTGATTAGCGCACGCTAATTGTACATCGGTCAACAGGGAATCTTGGCTTTATTGGTTGCTTTCGGCATGTGGGGCCACGAGCATCTTCGTGGTAGGTGTAGACTGTAGCAAGTCAACTGGTATTAGCGCACGCTAAATGTAAGGACTTGCGTACGCTAGACAGTGTAAGTTACGTACGCTAATGCATGGACATTACGTACGTAAGCACATGTACGAAGCCAGACAGTAGCCTCTGGACTGCGATAGCGCATGCTAACAAAGTCAGTTAGCGCACGCTAAGGCTGTTGCGCACGCTAAACATAAGGTTTAGCGCACGCTAGTAATGTACTTTATAAAAAGGTACAGAAGGGTGTTATGAAGCATTTCGTCCATTCCTTCCTTACAACCGAGAGAGAGAGTTTTTAGAGAGAAGTTTGAGGTCCCAAACACTGTATAATGATAATCTTTAGCAATATTAGATTGAGAGCTTGGATTCAAGCCTTGTCCTTCAAACTGTTCATGATTCTTTGGATGGAGTTCTAGTGTTCTTCTTTTTGGTTCATCTAAACCAGGTAATCTTCGTATTCCTTCGTTAGTGGTTCGTTTTTCTTGGATGATTTCATGCAAGGAGCATGTTGGATAATCATATGATGATGTTATACGAGATTCAATGGAATTTTGATAAGAGTTCCGGATGTTAGTTAAGATTCTTCATACTGTAAGGATGTTGATTCATTTAACCCGATCTAAGAGGGATTTCTGAATATTGGTAATTATATTGGTTGATTTAGATGAGATGAATCATGATAGTAGGTTGAATTCAGTTTAGCATGATACGATCCTTGTTATCGAGTCGATTTGATTGTTGATGTTGTTATGGATATATGGACATTGACATGATCATGGTGATAATTATGAGGTCGTTTATCTTCAAAAGATATGGAGATTTATGTCTTCCTTCATTCGGTTTCGTAGTCGCAAGATGTGAGTCGATGTTTGGAATGCATGCCACTGTACAGCATTAGCGCACGCTAAGCTTACCGCTAGCGCACGCTAACGGGACAACTTAGCGCACGCTACGTTATGCGTTTAACGTGCGCTAAGCGGCATACAGGCGGTATTTTTGTGTTTTGATTATGAATTCGTGATGGTTTGACTTGGTTGGTTCATTGTGTTTTTTCGAGGTTGTGTTGAACCGTTGAGTTCGATTGATTAGTTTTGTCGGTTGTTGATTGTTATCGGATATGTGTTATTTGATTTCTTCGATAGGTTGAGATTATTGATCGGTGATTATAACCGGATATTGCGGTCGTGTTCGAGTATGTCCATTGTATTGCTTTTGATTGGGCTGAGGAGCTCGTAGACAAAGGCAATGTGTTCGGTAGCAGCTTCGTGGTATCGGTATCGAGGCAAGTTATTACTTGCTCAATTATAATATTTAATGAATGGTTTCAGTTTCATTTCATTTATAATGCATATAGCGATGATTATTATTGTGAACTCGGGTATTCGGATCGCATATCGTTCTTTCGATTCGGAGATAAATCATAATGTATATGCTTTATCTCGCTTATTGGTATGTTCGAGTATCAAGGTTACATTATGGTAAAAACGAGGATATGAGTATCTATAGTTCATTGTATGCGTTTGGATCGCGAGCATTGAGGATAATCGTCGGTGATGATTGGACATCGAGGTTGCTCCCGAAGGACTCGGGGCAAGTATTCCATATTGAGTATGGTTTAGTATTATTTATTTTGGTCTCTTACATTTTCTTTCAGGTTGTTAAACATGGAGTCGTCTAGTAAATTGTCATGTTGTCGTGCATGTTATGTTGTTCATGTTGATGAACGTGTTGATTTGCATATGTGTATGCATATTGTGTTGTTCATGTTGTGTAAATAATCCGATGGGATTATGAGGATCTATCTTGGGCGCTGGATCGAATGTCCACCATGCGTTGGTTCGACGGGATCATCATGGGATCTATCTTGAGGCGCTGGATCGGGCGGAGTTTTCCACCATGCGTTGGTCGACGGGATCATCATGGGGATCTATCTTTGAGGCGCTGGATCGTTGGATTACCCAGTATTGTGTTATTGTTGTGCATATGTATATTGTTGGTTATCTATCTCGTGTTGATCTTGTAGGATCATCTTGGGATCTATGCTGAGGGCGCTGGATCATGGGATTTCCATTGAGTATACATAGTTGTTATTATTTTTGAGCATATTGACGTTGTCATATGAGTATGCATTTGTAGGTCTTGTGTTAGGACCTTGTCCGTATTGCATTGTTCTGATCTCGGATTAGACTGATATGATTATTGTGGCACATCATATCTCGAGGTATGTTCCATATTTCCTTGGTATTTGTCTTTGATGGACAATCGGTTATCGTTTTGGGATTTGATGATATTATCCGATGGATCGTATTGGTCAGAAATGGTAGATTTCCGTATCGTGAGTTGGTTATGATAGTTTGAGGATCTTGAGTATTGTTTGAGGTACAATACAGATATTATGTTCGAGTTTATTGGTTAATCGAGTACAGGGTGTGAAATGTGATAATGGTTATTCTGATGAGAATTACTTGAGTAAGTAAAGTTATGGCGGTAAGATTACGTTGGTCGTATTCTTATGTTGTATTCTCATTGGTATGTAATTATTAATGTTTTGTGACGGTTATCATTGTCGGATATTATGGCTGACCCCGTCGTGGGATTTCTTTTTAGGTTCTCGTAGTATCGAGCTTGTAGCGGTCGTGAAGAGATGAGCTTCCCGGAGGATACTGGCTAGGACATGTTGTGTGCATTGAGTTTCTTGATTGGTTCTTGTATTCCGCTGCTAGAGTATCTTTATGGTTGGTCTTTTTCCGCTGCGTGAGTATTTTGAAATGCTCTTTTGGTATCTAGTAACTGAGGTTACTTTGGAAATCATTACCTAAACTTTTGAGTGTCGGCTGTTTGGCCTTGCGATTTCAAATGAGTTTTTACTACGGTTTTTTATAAATAGATTTTATTAAATCTTCGAACATTTTAAAGATAGTACCGTTGTCGGCCTCGTGGGCCTTTGTAAATGTTTGCAAAAAAATTCTATTAGCCTTGTGGGTTCCATCTCGGGGCCCACGGCGCTGTAATATTTCCGGTTAAATCTGGGGTGTTACAGAATATGGTATCGGAGCTTAGGTTGAGAAAACCTAGGCATTTGGGTCGAGTTGGGTCGTGTTTTTGTTGCGTCATTCGAGTTGTCGATTGACAAATATTAGAGCCGTGAGTCTTTGTTGTTCACTCAGGCTTGTGCATTATCGGATTTGCCAGTATCATACTGGGCTTGTTATAACTTTACAAATGGTGTTAACATGATATTTTGTGTTCTTGAGTTGCACTGAGTTTGCAAAATGTGTGTTTTGAAAATATCTGTGTCGAGTATTTTCTTGAGTCGAGACATGTGCCAGTATCACGGGGAATCGTCGGCTTCACGATCTGTAAGTATTTGGATTTTTGAATTTCATTGAGATTTATTGCCGTTCTAAGTTGATATGTTTGGAGATTCAGCAGATATCATGCGTTACAGTATGAGATGTCAGAGTGGGACAGGATTGATGATCTTGAGAAACTATGATTTTGGAAATCAGTATGTTGGTTAGATTTTGGAACGTAATTGTGCATTTGGGGAGAAATATTGTGCATGGTTGAGAAGAACATGTAGCATGTTAATTCATTTTGAGTTATATGAACTGCTTTTGATCATTTGAAAATGATACCTTTCAAAATGAATGTTTTACGGATGTTTTACGGAAAATGATTTTTGGGCCGAGACCCAATCGATTTTGAAATAGTTTTGTAACTCAGGACTTTGTCCGAAAAGAGTTTTCTACTTTTTAAACTTCTTGTAATGCGGAACAAGATATGGGCTGAGACCCTAATGTTTCAAAAGAAAGCTTTCCTGTTTTCTAAAACTCCCGAGATTTGTAAAACTCTTTCTCAATCGTTTATTTATTTTGTTCCTACCTTTTTGGGGTTTTTGGTTTACTTGTTCAAATGGAACTTCTCGGGAAGTCTTTCGTTGTGTTTGATTTGTTGATTTGTTTCAACATTTTGTCATATCATATTTGAGGTGATCCAGGATGGATTAAGGATTGACGTTGCGAGTAGTATGTGGAGAGGAGTTTTTATCAGAGTCTATATATTTGAGATTTTGGAACTCTATCGTGTGGTTTTCCGATAGAATATCAGTGGATATTGGTGACGAGCCGAAGTGGTATACAGGAGTATGGATATGTACAAGCATTTGCATAAATTCCATTTTATTTAATCGTGTCTATTCGAAAAGGATTTTTATCGAGAACTTGGCACCAGCGAGCCGATTTAATTTTTAAAATTGATTTCGTGGTCTTACGAAAATTTATGTTTTGAGTTTTCAAACTCTTGAAAGAACTTTCGAAAATTGTCTTCGTGACAAGAATATATGATTTCAAACTGGCTTTGGAAATGTGATTGATGTACATACGCATTTAGTGCATCGGGCATATCATATCGATGGTACAAGGAAAAGAGATTCGAAGTTTAGTATGGTAGATTGGTTATGCAAGGATGATCGGTTGTTTGATCAGATAAGAGAAATATACTGCGTGTTGTAGATTCATGTGCAGGATGTAATTTTGGAACTTTGGACTTTGTAAAACCGGGACGTATGTGCTATGTGAGTCCATTGGTGCGGTAGTAGCGCAATCTTACCATAGTGATCTTTGAATGATTTCTTTGTAAGTGTAAATTTGGGGATGGTGACCCCATGCTGGTTGTCTTGGATATTGAGTGGTCGTTCTCACTCCTTGTATGAATTGGTATGTTCGTCGATTTGCGAATCGTTGTTCGTATTCCGAGGGAAATGTTCGCCAGTTGGGTATGTTTATTGAGATCTACTTTAAGTGATTGATTTGTCGTTTTGAGAATGTTATTCTTTCGTATATCTGTTTCTGTGGTTCTGTGTTGATCGAGTTGGAGTTTACTGTGTGAAGGTATTCTCGATTTTCGTTGATCGTTCGTTGGTAATATTGGAGTTTATCACGTTGATGATAGTCTCGATTGTGTTTTGACCTCGGGTTGGTCATGTTGGATTTTATCATGTCGATGATAAATTCGATTGATTGTTGATCATTGTTGGTGATCATCTGAGCGTTCGGATTTTGTGTTGATGTTTCGAGATTCGTGTCGTTCTTTTGGGCAGTTGTTTTGCATATGTATTGTGTATTATTCGTCTGATCAGAATTGGGACTTGATTATGTAATCAGGCGGACAGGATTTGATTCGGGCAGATTGTTTCATCCGAAGATGATATATTTTGTTGAGACTCAGGGAATTGTGATCGTAAGCGTATTGAGACTATACAGTGAGATCGCTTGCTAGTATCTCAGGAGATCGTCGACCTACGTATTTGTAAGTATGCTCGTTTGGTTATTCGGTGATGACGATAATTGATCATTGTCGTGATGGTTTTGGGGATATTTTGGGTTGAACGGTATGTTTGCTTGTTTTATGACGGATTGCAAGTTTCGAGGACGAAACTTATTTTAAGTGGTGTAGAATGTAATATCCGAAATTTCTACTACTGTTGTTTGATATTATTTTATCCGAGTTATATTGTACAGCGTGGAATCTGTACAGTAGGGATAAAATAAATAAAGGCGAGATGTCGATATCGGTATAATTGTCGTATCTGGTCGACAGTTACATTTGAGGATATCGTGTATCAGGTTATCGTACTTTCGATATAGAGTATATCGTATAAGAATATTATTGGATTCAGTGTTTGTGTTCAGTGTGTCTCATGTTCGTTTTTGGTACGTCAAGATGTTGGACAGAAATTGCGGAAAATGGCTAAGTGTTCATTAGCGCACGCTACTGGGTACAGGTAGCGCACGCTACGAAGTATCGATAGCGTACGCTAAGAGGTTCGGTTACGTACGCTAAGGAGGACCCCTAACGTACGTAACGACTTGCTGGGTTAGTTCCGGAAGGTGACCGACAAGTAGGCCCAGGTTGATTTTTATATTCAGTTAGCGCACGCTAACGTATGTTGGTTAGCGCACGCTAACATCAGATCGCCAATAATGGAATCTTAGCTTTCGGCGCGTGGACCAGGCCACTTTCGGCGCACGTTCTGATAAGTCAACGGATGTTGTAATGTAGTGTTAGCGCACGCTAATGCATGTTGATTAGCGCACGCTAATTGTACATCGGTCAACAGGGAATCTTGGCTTTATTGGTTGCTTTCGGCATGTGGGGTCACGAGCATCTTCGTGGTAGGTGTAGACTGTAGCAAGTCAACTGGTATTAGCGCACGCTAAATGTAAGGACTTGCGTACGCTAGACAGTGTAAGTTACGTACGCTAATGCATGGACATTACGTACGTAAGCACATGTACGAAGCCAGACAGTAGCCTCTGGACTGCGATAGCGCATGCTAACAAAGTCAGTTAGCGCACGCTAAGGCTGTTGCGCACGCTAAACATAAGGTTTAGCGCACGCTAGTAATGTACTTTATAAAAAGGGACAGAAGGGTGTTATGAAGCATTTCGTCCATTCCTTCCTTGCAACCGAGAGAGAGAGTTTTTAGAGAGAAGTTTGAGGTCCCAAACACTGTATAATGATAATCTTTAGCAATATTAGATTGAGAGCTTGGATTCAAGCCTTGTCCTTCAAACTGTTCATGATTCTTTGGATGGAGTTCTAGTGTTCTTCTTTTTGGTTCATCTAAACCAGGTAATCTTCGTATTCCTTCGTTAGTGGTTCGTTTTTCTTGGATGATTTCATGCAAGGAGCATGTTGGATAATCATATGATGATGTTATACGAGATTCAATGGAATTTTGATAAGAGTTTCGGATGTTAGTTAAGATTCTTCATACTGTAAGGATGTTGATTCATTTAACCCGATCTAAGAGGGATTTCTGAATATTGGTAATTATATTGGTTGATTTAGATGAGATGAATCATGATAGTATGTTGAATTCCAGATTTAGCATGATACGATCCTTGTTATCGAGTCGATTTGATTGTTGATGTTGTTATGGATATATGGACATTGACATGATCATGGTGATAATTATGAGGTCGTTTATCTTCAAAAGATATGGAGATTTATGTCTTCCTTCATTCGGTTTCGTAGTCGCAAGATGTGAGTCGATGTTTGGAATGCATGCCACTGTACAGCATTAGCGCACGCTAAGCTTACTGGCTAGCGCACGCTAACGGGACAACTTAGCGCACGCTACGTTATGCGTTTAACGTGCGCTAAGCAGGCAGACAGTGCAGTATTTTTTGTGTTTTGATTATGAATTCGTGATGGTTTGACTTGGTTGGTTCTGACTGTGTTTTTTCGAGGTTGTGTTGAACCGTTGAGTTCGATTGATTAGTTTTGTCGGTTGTTGATTGTTATCGGATATGTGTTATTTGATTTCTTCGATAGGTTGAGATTATTGATCGGTGATTATAACCGGATATTGCGGTCGTGTTCGAGTATGTCCATTGTATTGCTTTTGATTGGGGCTGAGGAGCTCGTAGACAAAGGCAATGTGTTCGGTAGCAGCTTCGTGGTATCGGTATCGAGGCAAGTTATTACTTGCTCAATTATAATATTTAATGAATGGTTTCAGTTTCATTTCATTTATAATGCATATAGCGATGATTATTATTGTGAACTCTGGGTATTCGGATCGCATATCGTTCTTTCGATTCTGGGAGATAAATCATAATGTATATGCTTTATCTCAGTTATTGGTATGTTCGAGTATCAAGGTTACATTATGGTAAAAACGAGGATATGAGTATCTATAGTTCATTGTACGTTTGGATCGCCGAGCATTGAGGATAATCGTCGGTGATGATTGGACATCGAGGTTGCTCCCGAAGGACTCGGGGCAAGTATTCCATATTGATTATGGTTTAGTATTATTTATTTTGGTCTCTTACATTTTCTTTCATGTTGTTGAACATGGAGTCGTCCTAGTAAATTGTCATGTTGTCGTGCATGTTATGTTGTTCATGTTGATGAACGTGTTGATTTGCATATGTGTATGCATATTGTGTTGTTCATGTTGTGTAAATAATCCGATGGGATTATGAGGATCTATGCTGAGGGCGCTGGATCGAATGTCCACCATGCGTTGGTTCGACGGGATCATCATGGGATCTATCTTTGGGCGCTGGATCGGCCGACGGAGTTTTCCACCATGCGTTGGTCCGACGGGATCATCATGGGGATCTATGCTGAGGGCGCTGGATCGTTGGATTACCCAGTATTGTGTTATTGTTGTGCATATGTATATTGTTGGTTATCTATCTCGTGTTGATCTTGTAGGATCATCTTGGGATCTATGCTGAGGGCGCTGGATCATGGGATTTCCATTGAGTATACATAGTTGTTATTATTTTTGAGCACATTGACGTTGTCATGAGTATGCATTTGTAGGTCTTGTGTTAGGACCTTGTCCGTATTGCATTGTTCTGATCTCGGATTAGACTGATATGATTATTGTGGCACATCATATCTCGAGGTATGTTCCATATTTCCTTGGTATTTGTCTTTGATGGACAATCGGTTATCGTTTTGGGATTTGATGATATTATCCGATGGATCGTATTGGTTAGAAATGGTAGATTTCCGTATCGTGAGTTGGTTATGATAGTTTGAGGACCTTGAGTATTGTTTGAGGTACAATACAGATATTATGTTCGAGTTTATTGGTTAATCGAGTACAGGGTGTGAAATGTGATAATGGTTATTCTGATGAGAATTACTTGAGTAAGTAAAGTTATGGCGGTAAGATTACGTTGGTCGTATTCTTATGTTGTATTCTCATTGGTATGTAATTATTAATGTTTTGTGACGGTTATCATTGTCGGATATTATGGATGACCCCGTCGTGGGATTTCTTTTTAGGTTCTCGGAGTATCGAGCTTGTAGCGGTCGTGAAGAGATGAGCTTCCCGGAGGATACTGGCTAGGACATGTTGTGTGCATTGAGTTTCTTGATTGGTTCTTGTATTCCGCTGCTAGAGTATCTTTATGGTTGGTCTTTTTCCGCTGCGTGAGTATTTTGAAATGCTCTTTTGGTATCTAGTAACTGAGGTTACTTTGGAAATCATTACCTAAACTTTTGAGTGTCGGCTGTTTGGCCTTGCGATTTCAAATGAGTTTTTACGACGGTTTTTGATAAATAGATTTTATTAAATCTTCGAACATTTTAAAGATAGTACCGTTGTCGGCCTCGTGGGCCTTTGTAAATGTTTGCAAAAAAATTCTTTTAGCCTTGTGGGTTCCATCTCGGGGCCCACGGCGCTGAAATATTTCCGGTTAAATCTGGGGTGTTACATCAACAATTGGCTAACCAGATGACCATTTTAGCCCAAACCATTCAGCTGAATAATCCGAACCTGAACGCGGATGCCTTGCTTCAGAATGTAATCCGTATGCACCCTCCAAAGTTTGGCGGTGCCACAGACCCGTTAGGTTGGGAAGATTGGCTAGCAGAGTTGGAGAAAATTTTTGAAGCAGTTGATTGTCCCGAAGTGAGGAAAGTACTGATTGCTCAGTATTTCCTCACCAAGGAGGCTGCTACGTGGTGGAAAGTTATCAAGACGCAAGTCGTGTTGCTACGTGGGCTGAGTTTAAAGAACTTTTGGAGGCCAAGTTTTGTCCTTGGCCGGTGCGAGAAGACCGAATTCAAGCATTTTTCGAGGCTAAACCACAGAATATTCCCATTTCGCAGGCGATCGTGGAGTACAACCAACAATTAATCCACGTGAAGGATCAAGTGCGAAATGAGCGTGATAAGATCCGTTATTTTGATATGTGGATGAATATGGACTTACGGCGGTACATGGCCGGATTTGCTTGTACCACGTTGAAGGAATATCAAGACAGAGCCTTAGCCCATGACATGTTAAGCCCCGACAACGATACTACTGAAGAATCGAAGAAGCAGAAGATTGCGGGGAATTTCTCTGGCTCCAAGAGTGGCAACTTCCAGAGGTCACAGACGACCAACCGTTCCGCTGGACAGTCGTCACGTTCTGGGAAAGAGGGGTTTTCGTTCTGCACCGGGCACCACAACTCGCACGGTGACTTGCTATAATTGTGGTCGTCCAGGCCACGTTAATTTGGAATGCAATTTCCCACCATTGAAGTGTCACACTTGCGGACAGATGGGACATAGAGCGGCTTATTGTTCCGAACCATATCAGACTTTGGACATTCGGGCTTCTGCCCCAGTGCCACTCGATCAAGGCGTGAATCAGCGGCAATCTTTTGGTCAGTCTCAACAAAATTACGACAGGGGCCGGGGACGGGGTCAGAACGCTGGAGGGGGAAACTCTAGCGTCGGTTCGGTATAACCACGAGTGTACGAGATGCGTCGAACAGACGAACTCGATGCAGCGGTGGCCTCAGGTACCATTCATATTTTATCTCATCCAGTTCGTGTACTTTTGATACGGGTGCTACCCATTCTTTCATTTCCTTGGAGTGTGTACGCCGCTTGAATATAACTTGTATGACTGCTTGTGATCCCTTCATTGTGAAACTACCTAGCGGGGATAGAATTGTGGGGAACCGGGAGATTAAAGATTTTATAGTGATTATATCCGGTATGGATTGGTTATCGAATCTGATCATAGTTGATATGGAAGGAGAGGACGTGATCCTCGGCGAGGATTGGCTTGATAGTCACCAAGCGATTATGAACTACCGTAGTAAGGTTATCACCATGATGACTAAAGATGGATCCGAGTACTCCTTTTTGGGACGTAAGTCGGGCCAATCCAAATTACTTATTAGTGCCATGAAGGCCGTAAAACTTTTGAATAAAGGTTGTACGGGCTATTGGTGTTATGCCTTGAAGACGGAAGAGAACGAAGTCGAATTCTCTTCGATTTTGGTTGTTAATGAGTATCCCGATGTTTTTCCGGATGACCTCCCGAGATTACCACCAGATCGAGAAATATAATTTTCTGTGGATTTAGAGCCTGATGCGGCCCCTATTTCTAAGGCACCTTATCGGATGGCACCTTTCGAGATGCAAGAATTAAAGAATCAGTTGGGAGAACTTCTGGAGAAAGGGTACATCAGACCAAGCGCTTCGCCTTGGGGTGCGCCTGTTCTTTTTGTGAGAAAGAATGATGGTTCACTACGTTTGTGCATCGACTACCGTGAGCAGAACAAAGTGACCATCAAGAACAAGTATCATTTGCCTCGTATAGACGATTTATTTGATCAGTTGCAGGGGGTTGCAGTTTTCTCAAAAATTGATTTGAGATCAGGGTACTATCAACTCAGGGTGAAAGAGTCCGACGTTCTGAAGACTGGATTTCGGACGAAATATGGGCATTATGAATTTGTAGTCATGCCTTTTGGTTTGACTAATGCACCGGCAGTATTCATGCAGTTAATGAATAAGATTTTCATCGATTACCTCGACAGGTGTGTAGTCGTCTTTATTGATGACATTTTAATCTATTCTCGAGATAAAGAAGAACATGCCCGACACCTGCGTTTGGTACTAGATATTTTGAGGACCGAGCACCTCTATGTAAAATTCTCGAAATGTGAATTCTGGTTGAAAGAAGTTATGTTTCTCGGCCATGTGATTTTGGCCGAAGGGGTTCGTGTAGACCCGCAGAAGATTGAGGCAGTGCTAGATTGGGCACCGCTTAAAAATTTTAAGGAAGTTCGTAGCTTTTTGGGACTTGCTGGGTATTACCGTCGGTTTGTCGAGGGGTTCTCGAAACTCGCTCATCCGCTTACGAAATTACTCCAGAAGACGGAAAAGTTTGTTTGGACGGATGAGAGACAACAGAGCTTTGATGAGCTGAAGAGACGTTTGACTTCAGCGTCGATTTTAACTTTACCACATGGTAGTGAGGGCTTTGCGGTTTATAGTGACGCTTCGGGTCAAGGTCTTGGTTGTGTGCTTATGCAGCATGATAAGACGATAGCTTTTGCGTCACGACAACTGAAGCCGTACGAGATGAATTATCCTACTCACGATTTGGAGCTTGCCGCAATTGTCTTCGCACTCAAGATTTGGCGGCATTATTTGTATGGTTCTCTGTGTCGGATTTATACCGATCACAAGAGCCTGAAGTATATTTCCAGTCAGAAAGATCTGAACATGAGACAGAGACGTTGGTTAGAGTTGATAAAGGATTATGATTTAGAAATTCTTTACCACCCGGGTAAAGCCAATGTTGTCGCGGATGCTTTGAGCCGCAAATCGGCATCTCTCCAGATGCTCGAGGTTCTTACTTCTCAGACAAAGATTCGACAGGATTTAATCGAGCAAGGAATAGAAGTTTGGCTTCAACGAGTACAATGACAGTTGTGTACTCTCGAAATTACTTCGTCCTTGGTTGACGACATCAAAGGGAAACAGTGGAGTGACCCGATGATCTCTCAATTGAAGGAAGATGTAATTAAAGGAAAAGATCCTGGCTTTATGGTTCACGAGGATAGTATCTTGAGATTTCAAGGCAGGCTTTGTGTTCCGAATGATCTAGAGTTGAGGTAGATAATTCTCCGAGAAGCTCATGCTACACCTTACTCAATCCACCCCGGAACGAGTAAGATGTACAAAGACTTGAAGCGCAATTTTTGGTGGAATAACATGAAGAAGGATGTCACGGAATTTGTATTACGGTGCTTGACGTGTCAGCAAGTCAAGATCGAACATCAACGGCCAGCGGGGTTGTTGAAGCCGCTTTCCATTCCCGAGTGGAAGTGGAAGACATTTCTATGGACTTTATCACGGGCATGCCGAGAACTAGGGCCGGAATGAATATGATTTGCGTAATCATCGACCGGTTGACCAAGTCTGCACACTTCTTGGGTATTAAGGATACTTGGGGACCGGAGAGGTTGGCTCGAACCTTTATAGCTGAGATCGTAAGATTGCACGGTGCCCCCAAGACCATTGTTTCTGATCGAGATGGTCGTTTCGTATCGCATTTTTGGCAGGCCGTTCGTCAGCCTTTGGGTACTGAGTTGAGATTGAGCACATCCTTTCACCCTCAGTCAGACGGTCAGACGGAGAGGACTATTCAGACATTGGAGGACATGTTGCGGGCTTGTGCCCTAGATTGGAGTAATGATTGGGAGCTTCACTTGCCGTTGATCGAGTTTGCCTACAATAATAGTTGGCATGCATCTATCAAAATGGCACCATTCGAGGCACTTTATGGTAGGAGATGTAGGTCACCATTATGTTGGGACGAAGCTTCAGAGCTAATCGTAACGGAGCCGGACATGTTGATGGAGACTAAGGAAAATGTTTCTATCATCCGGGACTGGTTGCTGACTGCCCAGAGCCGTCAGAAATCTTATGCTGATACTCGTCGTCGACCCTTGTAGTTCGAAGTGGGGGATCATGTCTTACTCAAGGTGTCGTCGACGAGAGGGGTTTTCCGCTTCGGGAAAAAGGGGAAACTTAGTCGGAGGTATATCGGGCCTTTCGAGATTTTGGACAGGGTTGGAGATTTAGCTTATCGCTTGGCGTTGCCTCCAGCTTTGAGTCACGTCCATAGTGTTTTTCATGTGTCTCAGTTGAGAAAGTACGTGCCGGATCCGAGCCATGTTATCGACTATAGTGAGATTGACGTAGCCGAGGATATTACCTTTCCGGAGAGACCCGTGAAGATCCTTGAGCGTCGTGAGAAACAACTTCGACATAAGACCATTCCACTGGTTAAAGTGCAATAGTCGAGACATAGAGTCGAGGAGGCGACTTGGGAAACGGAAGAGAAGATGCGGTCGGAGTACCCCGAACTTTTTATTTCTTAAGTTTCGGGACGAAACTTCTTTTTAGAGGGGGAGAATGTAATACCCGTACTTTTATTGACTGTTTGACCTTTCCGTTCTTCCTACCTTGTCGCTCTGTAAACTCTTTGTGATGTTGTCGATATTGTTATAGAGTTTGGTACCTTGTTTGGACCTCGATTATGTTGTTTAGACCTTGCAGAAGTGTTCTGGGTCAGAGAAATAACACACGCTAGGCCTAGGCTAACGCACGCTAATTCTCCTTGAGTAGCGCACGCTAGATTTGAGCCGTAGCGCGCGCTAAGGGACCAGTCAGGTCGGAACCAGTAACTTATTCTGCTCTCTGGACTAGCAATTAGCGCACGCTAGGAGTTAGCTAGCGCACGCTATTCATGAGTAGTAGCGCGCGCTAATACTTCTGTAGCGCACGCTAACGGGCTGAGTCGGCAGAGGCAGTGAAGTCGTCAGGCTTTCTGGACTATCAGGTAACATACGCTAGGATTCGGCTAGGGCACGCTATGAGGGCATCGTAGTACACGCTATGCTATCGCGGTAGCGCACGCTAAGACTTGAGCAGGGCAGAGGATAGTAGGTTCTGGACTCCGATTTCTGGACACCATTTTCGGCTAGCGCACGCTAAAGGAAGGCGATTAGCGCACGCAAACGGGGCTGACAGAAGCCACTGGACTACCCAGTGACCTCGTTAGCGCATGCTAATATTAGAGGCGTAGCGTACGCTAGACTAGGTGAGTATATATTGGACAGTTGACTTCCATTTCGTCATTTTTCTCATCTTTCTCACATTACTGATCGGGAGCAGCGGATTTGGGCGATTCGGGGAGTTTGGAAGTGATCTTTCTTCAGATATCAACATCTTGGTTGGGGAACAAGGATTTAACAACATCTGATCCATTCTATCGTCCAAATCAAGGTAAAAATCCTTAGAACCCTATTTTTGGAATTTTGGGGGTTTTCTTAGATTCGTTCGATTTATCCGGTTTGAAGCTTGAGTATCTTGAGATTATGATATATCTACCCTGTATACATGATTTTCCTACGATTTTACGGATTGGTTTGTGTCGTGTTCGGACGTGTGAGGGTTTGGAATATTTTCCAACCTCTAGTTGTTTACCCTTGTATTTTTCGTGAATCGTAGACGGGTTTCGGGAGTTTCTTCGTAAATTATGAGTATGGATTATTTATTATCATATCCCTTACGAATCGTTTAGGTACCGGGAATGCGTTCTTGGACCGACCGAACTCATACTCTTTTCCGGTTGTTTTTCCGATATCTCAAAGGCAAGTATATATTTATGATTGTACGTTATCGACTTTGAAAGTAAGATATATGAATGGCATGTTTATTTATATCCACTCTGGGATGGGCCGACGGGTCCTTTGAGGGTTTCATAGCCTCTGGTGCGATTCCACGGATAATATGAGTTAACCACTCTGGGATGGACCGACGAGTCCTCTGAGGGTTCCGTAGCCTCTGGTGCGGTTCCACGGTTGATCATGTACGTATTAATGTGATGCTATGAGATTTAGTTATTCCGGAATACTAGTCTTGAATTGATGAATTGACAGTTACTTTTACTTTATTGTCGAGGAGTATTGTATTTCATACTTGATATACTTGCACTAGCTATTCGACGGCTAATCCCTTTATGGGGGAAATACTTTTTATGTATTTCAGGTTCCAGGAGAGCGGACATGCAGGTATCGGGTCGGCATGAAGATGATGGGCAAGCGTGATATTGTGTCTTGTTTCCGGTTATGTTTTGTGTCCCTCCATTCAGTGTTGTTTTACTGGAATGGTTATTGAATACTCGAGTATTGCTTTTCAGTTTCCTTGATGTTCCGGCCTTTGTTGCCGAGGTATTGATTTTGTGTTGGGATGTATTTGAATACATTGTATATGGTTGAATACCCTTTGTATTGTCCTTCATTTCGTTGTATTTGGACCTTCTCGGTCAAGTATTATAGTTCCGCGTATGATTAGCCTGGTGGGTCCCACGGAGGGGCTCACGATGTTGTAATATACCCTGAATAACTTGGGGGTGTTACAAGATTAATCATCATTTAATCTTCTCCAACACATCAAATCAAGGTAAACATCTCTTGAATCTAGAATTTCGAAATTCGAGTGTTTTTCTTCCGATCTCTTCGTGTAAGCTTGGTATTATGTTGGAATATGTTAGATATGGATTATCTACCTTGGATTCATGTATTCCTACGGATTTATTGGTGTATATTTCGGATTTGATGAATATTTGGGGAATTATTCAAGAACCTTGATGTTTGACTTTGGTTATTTTGGGGGTTTCCTATTGATGTTTTCGTAACCTTGAGTTGTGGTTTCCTATTGGATTATTGATATCATTGGAGGTGTTTTGTTGGATCGTATTACTCATTTGGAGTTGGTATCGATATTTTGGGATTGGATGTAACCAAAGGGAAGAATGTTTGCAATGTATTCGTTAGAATGCCCCAATGAGTTTGATTATTGTTGTATCGACTTTTGAGTTGGTTATAATTGTGCTTGATTCGTATGTTGAGAGTTTTTTCGTAATTATGTTATTCAAAGTTGTTCGAGAGACCAATATTCCATTAAGGACGTTTGTTCGAGAGAGGACTTTTCATCACCGGTGTTGTGTAAGTTGATTCTTACTCGGTTAAAAGGATACGCATTCCTGTTGTTGTTGTTCATTCATATTCATAATTCATTCACGATATATTAATCATGTTGAGAATTGTAATCATCAAACTAATCATTCAATTCACGGGGAACGACAGTTCCAATCATTTCAGTGAGTTATTATTCATTTCATTATTATTTCATCTCGGTGAGTCATTCTTGACCCTTGTCGGTTTATTATTCATTAATATCCATTATGGTCACTTTTGTTCTTGTGACCTTCTAGGCTCATATTGTGTGGCCGGGTGGTTATGTGTGGAATTTTTAGTCGGGCACACGATAGTCATGTGATCGGGTTCACCGACATAATGGACTGTGCACACGGTAACGTGCCTCCGTGAGACTAATTAGGTACAATTGCGGGTGTGTCCGGACATTCGTCTTGTGCACTTGCACGTCCCATTACGGGCGTACTATGATGCCCCTCTTCAGCTCATTTCATAATTAAGATATATAATGATTGTGCTTGTTCAACTCTTGAGGATTGTTGTTCTGTGTAACTGACCCCGTTGGGGGATGTTGTTTTAGGTCATGGCAAGGCAAAAGTACGGGAAGAGAACGTTGATGGTGAGGAGTCCCAGTGATACTAGTAGGGGGCCCCAGTCCTTTCAATCTTTCATGTCTTCTTCATTTCTATTTCCGCTGCAAATTTCCATTTGAATGTTCTTTTTATTTAGTGTTGTATATTTTATCTTCATATAAAATATACAAGTATTCTGTATTTCCTGGGTGTATTGTACTTAACACTCCTCATCGGAGTACTTGGTAATATAATATGGTTCGGTACTACAGTAATATAATTCAATTCATTAATTTTCATTCGCCTGGTGGGTCCCAGTTGGGGGTCAACAGCACTGTAATAGCCGCCTAGTTTAGGGTGTTACAGTAACCCGATCGTAAATCAATCTTCGAAAAGACTGTCGCTCCCTGAAGTTGATCAAACAAGTAATCAATCCGGGGCAAAGGGTATTTATTTTTGATGGTTAGCTTGTTTAATTCTCGATAGTTAATGCACAAACGAAGTGATCCATCCTTATTGTTAATGAAAAGCACAGGCGCACCCCAAGGTGATGCACTTGGTCGAATATACCATTTATCTAGCAATTCTCCCAACTATTTCTTCAACTCTAACATCTCTGATGGTGCCATACGATACGGAGCCCGAGAAGTAGGAGCTGCATTCGGATCTTGATCAATACGAAACTCGACTTCCCGGTACGGTGGTAATCCTGATAAATCATCCGGAAATATATCAGGATATTCAATAACGACTGGAATTGATGATATCTCAATTCTGGCATCTTCTGCTTTCAAATCGTAGCACTAATAGCCTACGCAACCCTGGTTCAGGAGTTTTATCGCCTTCAAGGCATTGATCACACTCCTCGATCTACCCGGCTTACAGCCCACAAGTGTATGTTCCGTGCCATCCTCGACCACTATCGAGATAGTACGAGTCCGATAGTCCATAATAGCACAGTGACGATCCAGCCAATTGTCCCTGAGGATCAAATACTCACCCTTTAAGTCTACTACAATGAGGTTCGAGGGCCAATCTTGGTTCCCGATCCTCACTGGGCAGTCTCTAACTTCCCTGTTCCCAACCATACGATCCCTAATGGGCATACCCACTACAAACGTTTTGCACTCAAATAAACAGTCAATACCAATACGACATACACAATCCCATGCAATAAAAGAGTGAGTAGCACCTGAATTAAAAAGCACTGAAACTGAATGAGAAAGGATCTGAGTGGTACCTGATTCCACCAGAGTATCTGTCTCCTCTGTGCGTCTCATCGGGTATAAACGGGGGTGTACAGATCCCAAACTCGATACTGCACGGCGTTCCAACTGACCCCGACCTCTACCTCGACCTGAACTCTGAGGACCCTTTGAAACTGGAGCCTTCTGACCAACACTAGGTTCTACCTGCGCTGCAGTTACCATCGGAGCTCTGACTGTTCTGGCAACTGCCTCGCAATGAGCCTCATTATGACCACTCCATCCGCATGAGAAACATGTAACCAGTGGAAATGGGCAATCCTTCACCAAATGCTCACTCTGACTACAGTTAAAACACACTCTACTACCAGGGATAGAGGACTAAACCAGATGGTTACTCTGGGAGCCTCCAGCCTGATGAAACGATCTCTTCCCCGATGCGGGAGCAGGCAATGACTTAGGAAACCGGTTGCCCTTTTCGGGTGAGAAGTTACCAGAAGACTTTTGTTTCTTAGCCTCATATCCAGACTCTGACTCCGGAACTGCCATCTCGATCGCTAGAGCGCGGTCTTGGTATTCTTTCAATGTGCACACATGAGTGGTGTAACACCCCCAAATCCACATGGGAATATTACACGCCGTAGACCCTTCCTACGAGGATCTACCAGGCTATACATAACAGAATGACCAGAAGCTTGACTGGTCGGGTCAAATCATATAACAAAATGGACCATTAATGTCATATACAAGTAAACTTCACGGACCGATGAGGTCGCACAACTCAAATAAACAAAATAACTCTTTACAACAGTACCCACGCAGAGGTTGAAATACAATACAGCGGAAGACTAATTACAACTTGAAAGCACGACAAAACCAAATTGAACTCACTCTTGATCAGTATCGTAGCTCATCATCTCCCGTGCCGATCCCGTGATAGCTCCCTCGAACTGAGTATAC
This sequence comes from Orobanche coerulescens, assembly GCA_033398695.1. NCBI lineage: Eukaryota > Viridiplantae > Streptophyta > Magnoliopsida > Lamiales > Orobanchaceae > Orobanche > Orobanche coerulescens. The sequence goes on from CM065809.1 coordinate 171,359,513, forward strand.
CTGAAATGCATGAAACGCATTTCCCCCATTTAAGGGGTTAACATTTGAATGGCTAGTACAAGTATCATGTTATACGAAATGTAACAAGCAAATAGCAACCACGAATCAGATACAACAATCAACTACCAAAACATTCCTGAGAGGTTTTAGCAAAAGAAACAAGCTATGAAGCATTTGAAAATAAAATCATCATCTCGGGAATTTTTAGAAATACGAACCATTAAGACCTAGAGTCCTGGATTCCAAAACCTTTCGAAAATCTTAGGGTCTTAGCCCAAATCTCAAATTGTACTCCAACAGTTTACAGTACGAAAACATTTCCATAAATCTCGTGGGGCTCGGCCCAACATTCTTTTTATAAAAACTTTATTTCAAAACTTTGATTTACAAAACAGGATTCATGACACCATGAACCCTTGTCACGTGTTTCCGTAGGTTCAACGACCCGCACGGACTTAACCAATAACAACAATAAATCATGCTCATAACTCCGTGATCGCCTGCCACGAATCTCCATAGGTTCAACAACCCACACGTATTGAGCCAACACAACAATCACAATAACCCGTCCTGACCCCGTGAACCTGTGTCACGTGTCACCGTAGGTCCCGTCGAACCCGCACTGTTGGACGTACTGTGTCCTGACCCCATGGACATGTGCCATGTGTCATCGTAGGCCTCGCCAGACTCGCACGATTGGACCTCAGCACCACATACTAAGTTCTGATCCCATGGACCTGTGCCATAAATCCTCGTAGGCCCCGTCGAACCCACACGAGTGAACTTAGCATTCCAGCACACAACATTCACATTCACATCACACCAACACGTTCACAATCAATCAACCCTTATCTATCACGACTCCACACAACTATCACACATAGCACAACCTCAACAAGCAAACCATCAACATCAATAACACCTAATTAATCATAACTCATAATCGAAACACAGCACATTGCACAACCACGTGTACAACCAACCAACAAGATTATCTCAACCCTGCACACATAACACAACACACAATACACATCCCAAGTGTAACATAAATCCGACACAATCATTTCAACCATCATGATTCCTAAGGTATGAACAATCAAGTACAACATAATCAACATAGAGTATTTATTGCAAATAGTTTATATCTACTACGATTGGTTTTAATCATGACATATGAAATATATATACTCATCGAGGTAATTCAATCATCGTAAATCTAACACGTAACCTCTATTCACAAGACACGAATCAAATAAACATGATACTTGCATCAATGATCGATACCGAACTCCAACGAATACGGCACAATCGGGAAACCTTGAACACCTACAATCCTCCGGGAGAAAACAACGAAAACATGATTACTATGAGTATAATGACCTAAAACCACGAAAAACACACCCCTGAATCAAAGGGAAAACCCGTTGAGTCATTTAATCAGACATTAAATGCTCAAGGTTCTCTTAGAACACAAAAATCACGGTTTGACTCCACCGAATTCGAGATACTGATATACAATCCGTAGAACATGATTAATAATACCCAATAACTCCATCTAAACCACTAAAATCAGATGAACAACGAAATCAAGAAGGAAATCTCGAAGGTCAACCCTAGGAGATTACGAGAAATGGCCTTCGATCCGGACGAACGAATTGGAGGATGATGATAGACACGAATAAAGCTTCCCGAATTGATGAAGATCGACTCCTCAAACTCAAAAATCACCTCCGGCCCCAAAAATCCCGAAGAGCAATGAAAGAGGGGAAAAATGGGGTTCTGCCCCGCAAAACAGGCTGCTGCTGGTTTATAAACCAGCAGCACGTTACGGCCGTAACAGCCATGCCCTTACGGCCGTATCTAGTCCTCAAACTTTCTGCCCAAATTGAGAGGGTTCATTATGGCCATAACAACAAAAACTTTATGGTCGTAACATCACCCATTTTACGGCCGTAACACAGGACACACCTACGGCCGCAACTATCATGGTTGTACACATCAGAGATTCCCAACAACTCTGATGGCCCGGTCGGACATTCGACAACATCCCGATTACTCAAACACTCCAGCCATAATCCGAAATAAAAGAACATCACGAAACACGATGGACAATGCCACACTATATACTAAATCGAGAAAATACATGCGACAATAAGTCGCACCCAATTAAAACGACTACACGATAGAAACAAACAGTGTACCACGTTAAAACCATTCCGATTTCACGACAACAGAAAAAAAAATATCCGGCGTAACAAGACAACCCAAAGCAAGATAACAGGAAACAAAAATACCGGGTATTACAAGTGGCGCCATGCTCTGTCTGATATGCGGCTTCATGCGCATATTGAAGTAGTGAATCTTATCGGCCTCGGTTCTCACTTGATCTTTTACGTATCCCAACTGCTGGTTATAAGTGATAATAGTTTGGGATATTGGTACATCCTGAGGTGTAGCTGTAAAGAACTCTACGATCCTACGCTCCCGAACCGACCGTGGACAGTACTCCGCCTCCATAACGGTCTTAAACTCCTCCCAAGTGGCTACACGATCTCTAGGCGCCACTACTTCCCACCCCTCCGCAGCTTCCTTATCCACGAGGTATTGGGCAATAGGTACCCTACTTTCGTCAGGACAAGCTACGGCATCGAAGATCCTTCCCAACTTAAAAATCCAATTCTCCCAACCTAGGGAGTCAGTAGAACCAGGAAAATGTGGGGGGTGCATCTTTGTCACTTTCTGAAGCCATTTGCTGGCTTCGTCTTCCGCAGTCGGGGGCGGATTCTGTCGCCCATCTTGAGCTATTTGAGTTAGTTGAGATACCAACTGCTGAAGTATGGCAGTAGCTCCGGCGTCGGCATTATTGCACGATGGTCGGCCCTGACTGGCCGATAAGTCCTCCTGTCCGTCAGAACTCAAGGGCAAGATATTCGGCACTGAATGAGAAGCCGAATCCGAGGATGACTTGGAAAATGGTGTAATATCCGCAATTTCGAATTTCGGTAATTTTATTTTTTTGGAGGAAGTTCGTTTTGACAACTCTATCATGACCGTTTCGTCATTCCGAGAATGATTAATTCTGCACTTTTTGTCATTCGAGTTCGTTTCGGTGTCGTTTTGTTGAGTTCCGCGTCCTTAATCGACTTTTTCACGTGGGAGTTCGACTTTGTAAAGTCACAATTAATTCTTGGAAACTCCAAAAATTCTGAATCTTTGCAATATTATAGAGCATCAAGTTAGCTTTCCAATGGTTCAAACGGTGAGTCAATCGAGTCCGCATCTAAGGAGTTATGGTCGAAATAGCTAAGACTACACGATGTGCCTTTTTCGTATTGGAGTGGACTGTACCGTGTGCCGCGGCACTAAGCTGATTCCTGGGCGTTTTTCTTGGCCCTGGGCCGTGGCACACTTGTCCTGTGCCGCGGCACACGGGCTTTTTCTGCGTTTTTGAGCATATTTTCGAGGAGAAACATTCATTTTCTCCTCTCTTCTTCCTCCTACCCTTCTAGGCGATTTCAAGGGCGATTTTGGGCGATTTGAGTGCTCCCAAACTTGTAGAGATCATCCACCTCAAGTCTTGTTGTAGATTTTCGACCTCTACTTGAATCATTCATCCAAATCAAGGTATTTGGCTTGAACCCTTGTTTTTGTAGATTTGGGGATTTTCCTTTTTGATTTCGATTCCAATCCGTTTTTAATCAATTAATTGTTGTATAAACGTTGTTTTGAACTTGTTCTACAGATTGGATACTCGTATCTTTGGTTCGTTCGACCCGAGGGGTGATTTCTTTGTTCTTGAAGGGTCTTGAACATGTAATGTTCGATTAAATGTTCGAATGAGTTCCCTTTGATAGTTTGTTGGGATTTCCGTTGTTTTTGGCCTTGATTCTCGTCGTAATCATGTTTTATTATTCCTTACGGAGGATTATAGGTGCTCGATGATTCCGATGTTGAATTCCGTTGGTGATTGATGATTCATGTGGTGTTTTCCCGTTGTAATTTCGGTGCTATCGTGTTCTAGATAGTGTTCGGGAATTTGAGGGCTACCCGGCTGTATCCGTTCATTTTTCCATTGCTCGTGATATCGAGGCAAGTACCTTGCCCATACTATTCTTGTTTTATGGATATGATAATTAGTGATCGTCTAAATGTGGTTGTTTGGTCGTTTGAATTGAATTTTCAAAAGATTCGGTTTAGCCTTGTTAAAGGCTTGCTTTCAAAACGCGTGTGTTTTGTGAATGTTGTGTCTTGTAAATGACTATGTGAATCCTATGGATATATTTGGTGTTGATGATGCACTTGGTATTTGCGTGTGGACGTATATTATTTCATTTCGGTGCGTTGTGGTTTGACGTGGTGTTTTGCTAAGTGTTTGATGCCTCTGAGTGAATTGTTTGGATATCTTTGTTGCATTGTGTTATTTGTGTGAATGTGTGGATATGGTTGAAGGTCTACGGTGACACATGGCACGTGATCATGTGGTCAGGATGCAACAAGTGATTGATCCAACCGTGAGAGCCTGAGATAATCTACGGTGGCACATGGCATGCGATCATGTGGCCAGGATGCAACAAGCGATTGATCCAACCGTGAGATGTGTGTGATTTGTTTCGCTAGCCAGCTCGGGAGGGTCCTTCGAGGCCTCGAGTGGGATTTGTGGCTTCGTCCCGGTCCTAGGCGATGCACGTGCGTGATTACGTTGTGTTGATTTTTATGTCCGTCGAGGACACGTGATGTTGGGCTCGGGCCCTGTGAATTGTTGTCTGTTTTCTATTTGCGAAAACAAAACCTTTGGGTTGTGACCCCTATTGATTTTTGGAAAGAGAAGGATTTGGAAATCCTAAATTGTTTTCTATTAAAACTCTCGATGGCATTTTAAACTGTTTTATAAATTGTTTTCCCTTGATTTGTGATCTTTCGGTTTTGGAGTGTTTTACCAAACTCATGCCTCGGGAAGTGCTTTTCATTACGTTTGGAACTTTGAGGATTCCTGATTATTATTGTTCTTGGAACTTGTATTGTATGGCTCGTATTTTTGCACTTGTACTTGCACTAGCAAAACAGTGGAGTTTTGCTAACCCCCGAGTATTCGGGGGGTGGATGTCTATTTTTGCATTCAGGTTTTGGAGCATAGCACAGGGTCGGCACGAAGGATGATGAAAGATGAACGATACTAATCACACGAGGATCTGTTGATGTCGTATTGGTCTAGTTGTATTTTCTTTTCCGCTGCAGTATCTTTTCCCCGTTGTACGGGAGATTATTGTATTTTGACCCCTGCGTGGGTATGTGTTTGGAATTGAGTTGTATGTTATTATTGAAAGGCCAAGTCGGTCTACTGAGTCATTTTAGCCTTAAAGGCGATGTTTAGATGTTTGATTTTAGTTATCAGCCTGGTAGATCCTCGAGGAGAGGGTCTACAGCGTGTAATATCCCTGAGTGGATTGGGGGTGTTACATAAATGGTATCGGATCTTAGGTTGTGGAAACCTAGGCTGTCGGGTCAGTGGTGTCTGTTGAGTTTTGTCTTGTCGGATTATGTCTGACTAAGTCGTGTCGCGACGCGTCGTCTGAGTTTGTTGGTCGTGATTAGTATCGTGGGAGATCATCATCTTCGTGCGACCTGTGAATGTAAGTCTCCCTTCTTTGTGTTGTGCCTCGTGTGACACGAGCTATTTTTATGATTATTTGTTAAGTGACGGAATCCTCTTATGGATTTTGATTTCGTGATATGTGGTTATTTGACTCTCATATTTCGTTCATATGAGGAGTAGTGTTCTTTGGATTGTGCATGTTGAACCGTATTTCTTTTATCCGCTATGAGTTCTTTTGTAATGACTTTTGGTATTTTACCGACCGAGTTTTATTTCGAAAACCGATTCCCTTAACCGAGTTTTTGGCATTATGGCCTTGATCGCTTTGGCGAAATTCTTATGACGGTATTTAGTATTTTGTAAATGGCTTTCGTGAGTTTTTGAAATATTACCGTCATCGGCCTTTTTGGCATTTTTGTAAATGATTTTTAGCCTGGTGAGTTCCGGCGCGGGACCCACGGCGCTATAATATTTTGTGTAATTATCTGAAATTTTTGGGCATTCTAGCCCATTGAATTATCTTTGAAAAAAACATGAGTATCTTAGAAAATAAATTTCGAGACGTACTTTCAAAATGAATTATTTTCTCGTGGTACATCCAAGATGCCACAATATGTTTCAAAATTCTTCTACCGCGAGGACCCAAAATGTTTTGAGATATTTTCAATGTTTTATAAACACTTTTACTTAGACCCGAGGGTCGAATATTCTGAAAGCTTTTCACTAAAAGAAAGTGTCCTCATTTTTATCAAATGCGAGATGGTTCTCCAAAGTCTCGATAACGATGTTTCACGTTTGTACTTTTTCTTGAAAGGTGATACTCAAGATCAACCGGCATTTTTCTAAATTATTTTCAAAAGGATGTTTTCATTTTAAAAACCTATCCATTCCCGTTTGAGGGCTAGATATGTATGTATGATGTTTGCTTTGTCGTTATGATGTTACTCCCGAGTATGATCGAATTGGTGGCATGAATGTCGAGGCGTTGCCACGCATTTGTTGTACTAGCCCTCTGTGAGAGGTGTGAACTGGTGTTTACTGTTTATCATCTCGTGGTGATTTCTGTGTTATCGCGCATGTGCGAGCTGTAAGAGCTTGGTTTGGTATGACCGTGTGCATCGGTGATCGTTCCGTTATGTGTCGGTTGTTTAATGTCTTGTTACCTTGCTCCTATTTTTATGAATTTCGTGGACGAGGTCGGAGGTAACACCCGTACTATTTTGACTTCGGTATTTTCTCTTTCTCCAGTCTATCGATTCGCTCATGTTCGTTGATACTTTATGAACTTGTTCTGTATTTCGGTTTCATCGTCCGAACGAGCTGTGATCTTACTGTGGGTCGATCTGGTTATCGATGTGACTTTTTCGGGTTCAGTTCGATTCTTGTGAACCTTGTTCGGGAGTGACATCATCGGGTTCTATTAGTTCTTTTATTCGAAGTGGATCGGATTTGGAACTCTTGTGTTTTCGACTCTGTCGACTCATTATGTTCGTTGACATTTCTGAGCTTGTCCTGCCCCTTGCTTTTGTTGATCGAACGAGTGTGGTATTGTTTTTGGAATAACTCGTTTGTCGCTGTGACTTTTCAATCGCTATTCCCTTTCCTGTGGATCTTATGGGAATGCATGTCTTGTAGTTCTCACCAGATCATCATGGGAGTTGTTGTTTGAATTTTATTATCCTTCGTGTTTCGGACATGATTGTTCGATCTTTGTTGTCTCGATCGTTTGCTTGTTCGGTTTTTGTTCTCGTTTCGTGATTGTTGAGCATTCAGGCTCCTTCCTAATTCCCTTAAGTTCGGGAAATTAGTCTCGTTTTCGATCTTCCAACCCTTGGGCGGTGGGATTCCGTATTTGTTCAGCGGTTGGCTCGCGTTTTGATTGATGCACCGTTGGGTTGGTCAATCATATTGATTTTCATTCGTTGTGTTTTGTGATTGTCGGATAATTGACTTGGGTATATTATCCGTTTGATGACGCTTGTCATTTGTTGGTTTTATTATATCCCTAACAGCGACGTTGTGTTGGTCGCCGTGGAGCGTGTTTTCACGCCGTATATTCCTTTGCGTTGTTTGTAACATTTCGCCGTTGGGCGTTAGTTACGCATTCTTGTGTATCTCGTTGAGTTTTTCCTGGCGGAATATTTCTTCCCCCTACCTGTCTTAAGTTTCGGGACGAAACTTCTTTTAAGGAGGGTAGAATGTAATATCCGCAATTTCGAATTTTGGTAATTTTCTTTTTTCGGAGGAAGTTCGTTTTGAGAACTCTATCATGACCGTTTCGTCATTCCGAGAATGATTAATTCTGCACTTTTTGTCATCCGAGTTCGTTCGGTGTCGTTTTGTTGAGTTCCGCGTCCTTAATCGACTTTTTCACGTGGGAGTTCGACTTTGTAAAGTCACCATTAATTCTTGGCAACTCCAAAAATTCTGAATCTTTGCAATATTATAGAGCATCAAGTTAGCTTTCCAATGGTTCAAACGGTGAGTCAATCGGAGTCCAGACGAAGGAGTTATGGTCGAAATAGATAAGACTACACGATGTGCCTTTTTCGTATTGGAGTGGACTGTACCGTGTGCCGCGGCACACCTCAGCTATGCCGCGGCACTAAGCTGATTCCTGGGCGTTTTTCTTGGCCCTGGGCCGTGGCACACTTGTCCTGTGCCGCGGCACACTGGCTTTTTCTGCGTTTTTGAGCAGATTTTCGAGGAGAAACATTCATTTTCTCCTCTCTTCTTCCTCCTACCCTTCTAGGCGATTTCAAGGGCGATTTTGGGCGATTTGAGTGCTCCCAAACTTGTAGAGATCATCCACCTCAAGTCTTGTTGTTGATTTTCGACCTCTACTTGAATCATTCATCCAAATCAAGGTATTTTGGCTTGAACCCTTGTTTTTGTAGATTTGGGGATTTTCCTTTTTGATTTCAATTCCAATCCGTTTTTAATCAATTAATTGTTGTATAAACGTTGTTTTGAACTTGTTCTACGGATTGGATACTCGTATCTTTGGTTCGTTCGACCCGAGGGGTGATTTCTTTGTTCTTGAAGGGTCTTGAACATGTAATGTTCGATTAAATGTTCGAATGAGTTCCCTTTGATAGTTTGTTGGGATTTCCGTTGTTTTTGGCCTTGATTCTCGTCGTAATCATGTTTTATTATTCCTTACGGAGGATTATAGGTGCTCGATTATTCCGATGTTGAATTCCGTTGGTGATTGATGATTCATGTGGTGTTTTCCCGTAGTAATTTCGGTGCTATCGCGTTCTAGATAGTGTTCGGGAATTTGAGGGCTACCTGGCTGTATCCGTTCATTTTTCCATTGCTCGTGATATCGAGGCAAGTACCTTGCCCATACTATTCTTGTTTTATGGATATGATAATTAGTGATCGTCTAAATGTGGTTGTTTGGTCGTTTGAATTGAACTTTCAAAAGATTCGGTTTAGCCTTGTTAAAGGCTTGCTTTCAAAACGCGTGTGTTTTGTGAATGTTGTGTCTTGTAAATGACTATGTGAATCCTATGGATATATTTGGTATTGATGATGCACTTGGTATTTGCGTGTGGACGTATATTATTTCATTTCGGTGCGTTGTGGTTTGACGTGGTGTTTTGCTAAGTGTTTGATGCCTCTGAGTGAATTGTTTGGATATCTTTGTTGCATTGTGTTATTTGTGTGAATGTGTGGATATGGTTGAAGGTCTACGGTGACACATGGCACGTGATCATGTGGTCAGGATGCAACAAGTGATTGATCCAACCGTGAGAGCCTGAGATAATCTACGGTGGCACATGGCATGCGATCATGTGGCCAGGATGCAACAAGCGATTGATCCAACCGTGAGATGTGTGTGATTTGTTTCGTTAGCCAGCTCGGGAGGGTCCTTCGAGGCCTCTAGTGGGATTTGTGGCTTCGTCCCGGTCCTAGGCGATGCGCGTGCGTGATTACGTTGTGTTGATTTTTATGTCCGTCGAGGACACGTGATGTTGGGCTCGGGCCCTGTGAATTGTTGTCTGTTTTCTATTTGCGAAAACAAAACCTTTGGGCTGTGACCCCTGTTGATTTTTGGAAAGAGAAGGATTCGGAAATCCTAAATTGTTTTCTATTAAAACTCTCGATGGCATTTTAAACTGTTTTATAAATTGTTTTCCCTTGATTTGTGATCTTTCGGTTTTGGAATGTTTTACCAAACTCATGCCTCGGGAAGTGCTTTTCATTACATTTGGAACTTTGAGGATTCCTGATTATTATTGTTCTTGGAACTTGTATTGTATGGCTCGTATTTTTGCACTTGTACTTGCACTAGCAAAACAGTGGAGTTTTGCTAACCCCCGAGTATTCGGGGGGTGGATGTCTATTTTTGCATTCAGGTTTTGGAGCATAGCATAGGGTCGGCACGAAGGATGATGAAAGATGAACGATACTAATCACACGAGGATCCGTTGATGTCGTATTGGTCTAGTTGTATTTTCTTTTCCGCTGCAGTATCTTTTCCCCGTTGTACGGGAGTTTATTGTATTTTGACCCCTGCGTGGGTATGTGTTTAGAATTGAGTTGTATGTTATTATTGAAAGGCCAAGTCGGTCTACTGAGTCATTTTAGCCTTAAAGGCGATGTTTAGATGTTTGATTTTAGTTATCATCCTGGTAGATCCTCGAGGAGAGGGTCTACGGCGTGTAATATCCCTGAGTGGATTGGGGGTGTTACAAACGGAACTCCCACATCATCAGCAACACGACCACAGCCTCGACCGCGTCCCCGAGCTGGTCTACCACGACCTCTCAACATGCTGAAGAATAAGAATTGAGAAGAAACAAAATCAGCAAAATTCACAATTCACAACGTCGGTACCCCAACTCGCAATTCTAAATTCATATATGAAGGCAATACAGAAGCGTAATAGTTTAAGGAGACTTACAGCCACGGGACGCAAGAAGAGATGGTAGCACAACGATATTAGGCTCAACAACTGACTCCTACGACACAACTGACATACCCAAATTAACCGACAGCCTAGGTATTCACAACCTAAGGCTCTGATACCATAAATGTAACACCCCAGTTCTCATATTGGTTATTACACGCCGTAAAACCTTCACCAAGGACTACCAGGCTAGGACATTCACACAATTTGTAATAAACTCATGACAACAACATTCATATTAAAAATAAGGTCGTGGCCTCGGCCAAAACATTTGGTTTATTTGGTTTAAATGAAAGAAAACATAATGTTAAGTGAATCTATTGCTCACGCAGGGGACTTCAATAATATCTTAAAAGCACAATTACGTTTACTTGACTGACTCCAAAAAAATCAACATAAACATAACAAAATAAACGATACAGACTCGAGCCTCATCATCATGCTTGACCATCCTTTATGCGCTTCCCGTGCCGGCTCCTCAGCCCGCTCGATACCTAAAATGCATAAAACGCATTTCCCTCATTTAAGGGGTTAATATTCGAATAGCTAGTGCAAGTACATATTTACATAATATTATATACGAATACAATCCAACATGATTATCACATTTGAAAATATTTAAGAAAACAATATTCCGGAATACCACATTTTCATGAAGACATGATCATCAAGAAAATCATAACATCACAATTCACTACCACAAAAACCACACTTGGTAACCTGTGGCCGTATCCCTTCGTATCAGCCCCCAGAGGCCCTGTCGGACCGTCCCCAGGTGGGAAACCACTTCCACGACCGTACCCCTTAGTATCGGTTCCCAGAGGTTCCGTCGAACCGTTCCCAGATGGAAGAAAAACAACAACACACCCACACATTTATCACGAATTATCATCTATGCCGAAATTACATTCTACATAACATAATGTAACATATGTACTTGCCTTGGTTAATATGACGTGAAGAAATGGTGAACGGATAGGGCTTCGATCCAAACTCACTCCAACGTTTCGATCCTAGCACACAATTGTATTCAATTAACTACAACACTACTGAATATAAAGAATCATCCTAGATTCTCCCTTAGGAACGATTTTTCGGACACTATATAATCGACCAATGATGGAATCACGGAATTTCAGTCCACAAAACGACAGGTAAAACTAAAGATTACGAGCATACTATCATGATCTAACAATAATCTAGGCTAATTCGATTTAGTATGAATCATCCTAAAACCCCCCAAATCCCAAAAACTAGGGTTCTACGAAGAATACCTTGATATGGATGATGAAAGGTGATTGGATGTTGTTAAATTCGTACTATAGACTCCAAATTATGAATGGGTGATGATGTCTGGTCAGAATCCACACAACTCAGTCTACAATTGCCGGAAATCGCCAAAGAATGAGGAGAAGATAGGAAAATGATGAATTTAACTGCTGCTATCCTATATATACTGGCAAGGATTAACGTACGCTCTGGACATATTTAGTGTACGCTATCCTGAGCAATGCGCAGTCCAGAGGCTTCTGTCCTCCCCGTTAGCGTACATTAATGTAGACTTAGCGTGCGCTAACGTTCGTGTTAGCGTATGTTAACTTCTGTGTTAACGTACACTATCTGGTTCAGTTCCGAATCGTTGAACCTTCTGTCCAATTCCAGAATATTATGCCCATACGTATTAGCGTATGCAACGAAATGATAACGTACGTTAATTGACTCACTAGCGTACGTAATGGAGTCTATAACATACGCTAAACAACTCATTCCAGAAGTTAGAACTTACTGTCTTGCCTGATTAGCGCACGTCACACCTGGGCTTAGCGTTCATTAGAAATACCACCTTAGTGCGCGCTAAAAACCCCGTTAGCGTGCGCTAACTGTTCTGAAACAGTAACACAGTAGTGAATCCCGGTCAGAATGTACACGTTTCGGAAGGCATAAAACTCGATAGTTACCAACGAATAATGAGGCATTAATAAGAATCAAAAACATGCAAACCCACTCTCCCAACAGAACACATGATTCCAACCATCCGTTCAACGGACAACATTTCCCATAATAGTACCCAAAACTATGAAAAAATATGAAACGGCCTAGACCCTCGAGAATCATGATTTGAGGCCCAATAATAATCTCAGGAAGTCGTAACGTATCCAAAAATATTAAAGGAACTCGCAGGAGCAACGAAACCTCAGTTTAGAACGAGATTTACGAGAATCGAGCCCAAAGCGGGAAAAGTTACTCAACATGTAAAAATCACGTAAAACAACTCCGAAACTCGTTCGGATGACCATGAGTGCAGAACAAAATAGTTTCAGAAGACTAAAACGACTACAAGCGAGTCGTCCGAAACGAAAGTACATTAAAAATAGAAATTACTAAAAATAAAAAGTGTGAATATTACATTCATAACTGTCATAAAATAATATATAAAATTAAATTTTATGTAGCTAAAAATATGAAACAATAAACCAAAAAAAATATACGAGCACAAATTATGCCTTTTCAAAATAGTACAATTGCTAACATATTTAAAATATTTTTAAAACCAAAACAAATTTTATCGCCAACAAATTCCTTTGGGTCTAGTTTGTCTGTATCCACACAAATTCATATGCAATAACCACATTTATGTAATATAATTATATTTTAAGAGTAAAATAGGAATATGAATTTTACAATCTGCAAATTCTTTAGAAACAGGCCGAGGTCGATAAGTATTCAACCGGATACATCCATATTAACCACAAATATATAGGGTAATTACACTTTTAGAATTATAAAAAGTTTAATTTAAGCAGAAATATTAAGACATCCAAACACGAGAAATATTTGCAATCAAGTTTGTGATGTATTATTGACCCGAATGAATATGAAAGAGACAGATGATTAATATAAAAATAAATATCAGCTCATTTTCATCACGTATCACTTGCATATTCATCATACATAATCATGTTGCTTGTGATGGGTATGAAAGTGAAATATAAAAGTGATCGATGATCAATATGAAAATGATCGGTGACGAGCATCATATAAATATCATGGGCAATCTTGCTAGATCTTGATCAGTGTTTCGATTTAGATTGGGCTTTTCTAAATGGTTTTATGATCAAACCAATTTGGGGATTCACCACAAAATTCCTCCGCAGATCATCGAACATATGGTGTTCTTGGCACTGTAATACTGCAAATATATACCAATGTACAAGATCTCAGTCAGCAGAGCCACTAATTTTAGTATTTTACTCTCCAAGATAGAAATTAAGATAAAAGACTAGTAATTATTTTGGGTACTTTGAAAAAAAAAATGAGAAACCTAACCCAAAATATTTACTACATTTTGAATAATGTGTATGGCTATTTTTTTTTTCAATTCAAAAGTTCGTAGCAAGTACCAAAATCATACTAAGACTCGCCATATTAAACGTATGTAAATAAAAGACATGTATATTTCACATGTGTCATTACTTGTATGCACCCACATCATCACTTCAAGTGAGGACTTATAGATAAAATGTATTTTTTTCGTGAACCTCTCTCAAACCCATCATTTAACCTATCATTACTCGCTTCTAGGGTTAGACTTAGGAGTCGAATAACCGAATAATACCGAACGGAACCGATGGAAATTGTTCTGTTAAGTTATTAAGAAAAGTCGTGCACATTTTGGGTATTGAATAAACTTTTCAAATTGGATTTTAGGTAACGAGTATTGATTTTTTTTTTTAATTCCAATTTCCAAGTACATGGAAATTTTGAAAACCCGACATTAAATTAAAAATAATCAAATACTTGATTATTTTATATTCCATTTGTTGCATATTGATTGATGTTTTGCTTTAACTTTGACCACAAATTATCTATCTCATAAAAAATAATCATAAAATTTATAAAAATTATATTACTAGATTAACACTAAAAAATATTTCTATGACATATTTTTTAATATTTTTGCTATTATGTGTTTTTGGTAATTGTGGTGTAAATCTGTAATGAACAAATTCACGACATGAATGCAGATGATCTTGGGATAATTAATGGTTTGTTATTTGGGATTAAATTCTAATTGATAAGGTATGATTTTTTACTCGTTACATACATACTATAAAATACCAAGTTTTTTACTACTTTCACTATCCTTTGAAGAATATATTTTAATTAATGTACAATTTTTAAATTTTAATTATTTTAGCACTGTTTGAGGAGAAAGTAAAAGACAGCAAATCAATTGTATTGATAACAATGAATAGAGGGGCCTTTATGTAGGCATTACAAAGAGAGTCCTTCCATACATAGGATTCCTAGTTAAGGTAAGACATCTAACAGGATTCTACTACTTATGGAAGAGTCTAGAACCTTCCATAACTCTTATCCCCCTACAACTAGTATTAGGTAAGACACCAATACGGGAAGGATTTTCCGGAACACTCCCCCTGTGTCGAACGCTAATACTAACATGGTGCACAAGGTGTTGCCTCGGTAAAAAACCTTTCCAAGTCATATAAAACCCCATGGGAAAAACAAAGACTTTGGTGAGGAAAAAGAGCGCAACGCACCAACTACAAATGTCAGAATAATGTGAAGTATACTCCCCCTTAGGTATACATGACAGCTCATTCCGTCGACCTATCATTAGTTGAGCTCGGATAATCGACACATACCGATGCTTCTCACATGTTTCTCAAATGTAGATTTCGGCTGAGACTTAGTGAACAAGTCTGCGATATTCTCATCGAAACTCACTTGTTTCACTTCGATATTCAGCAATTTCTGTTGTTGCTGATTATAAAAGAACTTCGGCGCAATATGCTTGGTATTGTCACCCTTTATGAAACCTAACTTCATCTGCTCAATGCATGTCGCATTGTCCTCAAAGATGCAAGTAGGGGTTGCTGTAGTGGGATCTAATCCACACATTCCTCGTATATGGTCTATGACTGACCGGAGCCAAATGTACTCCCTTACGGATTCGTGCAATGCAATTATCTCTGCATGGTTCGAGGAAGTAGCAACCAGGGTCTGCTTGGTAGATCGCCAAGATATCGCCGTATTCCCAATAGTGAACACATAACCAGTTTGGGAACGTCCTTTATGCGGGTCAGAGATAACTGGCATCAGCAAATCCAACTAACGTGTCGTTAGGATTCTCTGCATAAGGGGTAAGCTTGCTCGCATTAGCACTTCTGGTAGTCAAGCTACCATGCTTAGCTGCAATATCAGAGGAAGATCGACGGTCGGTATGCATCGTCTTAACCTCAACAATTACTTTCGGAATATCGCTCTCTCTTGCGTAGGGAAAGAACAATCCAAGGTCACTGGAGCCTTTCAAGTATCGAAAGATGTGTTTTACTCCATTTCAATGCCTTATCGTGGGAGCAGTGCTAAATCTCGCTAACAGATTCACAGGGAATGCGATGTCTGGACGAGTACATTGAGCCAGATACAACAACGCACCGATTGCGCTAAGGTACGGTGTTTCTGCTCTAAGGACCTCTTCATCCTCCTCTTTGGGACGAAACGGATCCTTGTTCATTTTCAGACTTCGACCAATCATGGGGGTAGCAAGAGGATGTGCCTTGTCCATACTAAATCGCCTGAGCATTTTGTGGACATAGGCAGACTGATGAATGAGTATTCCATCATCTCGATGTTCTAGCTCTAAGCCCAAGCAGAATCGAGTCCTCCCCAGATCTTTCATCTCGAATTCGGATTTAAGGTAGCGGGCCGTTTCATTGACCTCATCTATGGTACCGATGACATTCATGTCATCTACATAGACGGCTACAATCACGAATCCTAGATCTGTTCTTTTCACGAAGATGCATGGACAAATGTCACTGTTCTCGTATCCCTTCCCAACCAAGTATTCACTTAGGCGGTTGTACCACATCCTTCCGGATTGTTTCAACCCATACAGTGAACGACGCAATTTCACAGCGTAAGCGCTCCGTGGTTTAGAGCTACTTGATTTGGGCAATGAAATCCCTTCGGGGACTTTCATATAGATATCTGTATCTAGATCCCCATAAAGATACGATGTAACCACATCCATAAGCTGCATGTTCAGTTTTTCGGACACTACCAAACTGTAAAGTAGCGGAAAGTGATGATGTCTATAACGGGAGAATACGTCTCCTCGTAGTCAATGCCAGGGCGCTGCGAGAAGCCTTGGGCAACTAGTCTCGCTTTGTAACGCATGACCTCATCCTTATCATTGCGTTTACGAACGAAGACCCACTTATGTCCAACTGGTTTAACGCCCACGGGTATTGGCTCGATACGGCCAAATACCTCACGTTTAGCCATTGAGTCTAGTTCAACCTGCATTGCATCTTTCCATTTCGGCCAATCGGCTCGTTGTTGACACTCAGCAACCGAGCGCGGCTCAGCTTCGTCGTCTTCAATAATTTCTTGAGCGACGGAGTAGGCAAAAGCATCATCGACTAGCGTGCATGACATGTCCAATAGTACGTATTCACTCGTACATTGCATCGAGATTTCTTTATTCTGACATCAACAAAGTTTCCGATGCGTCCGTCGATTGTTCCATTGTTGATTCGAGGACATATCCATAGTCAGAGATAATCTCGTGTGACGGAGTCACTGTGTCGATGATGAGAGGATTTTGTGCCTCCGTTCCTCTTCTCTTTCGAGGTTTGGTATCCTTTCTATCCACTGGCCTCCCCCTCTTTCGAGCAGGGATAAGAGCAGCCAAAGCAGCCGTCCCACCACTAAGGTTGATGCCGGGGGCATCATTCCTTTGGGCGGCTGAACCTTGCCCTATAACTGGGACTTCTAACCTTGCAGGAACATTCGCAGCGGGAATGGTAGATCTTGTCACTTTCGCAGTATCAGTAGAGGTGTCGGGCATCGAATCCGCAACTTTCTGAAGACTGAGAATACGTTGCACTTCTAGATCGGATTGAGCTGTGCGGGGATCTTGATGAGGCAAGGAGGGAGCACACCAGACAATTTCCTGGCGTTCAACTGGAATCGTTCGATTCCTCTCTCCCCTAACGACGGGAAGTTTGTCTCATCAAAGTGACAGTCTGCAAATCTTGCAAGAAATGTATCTCCTGTCAAAGGTTCCAAATAGCGGACAATTTTAGGCGATTCATAGCCAACATATATACCTAATCGTCTTTGCGGACCCATTTTAGTACGCTGTGGAGGCGTAATTGGCACATAGACTGCACAACCAAAAATGCGTATGTGTGAAATATCAGGCTCATATCCAGTTACCAATTGTACGCACTAAACGGTTGATTGGCAGTGGGTCGAAAGCGAATAAGTATAGCCGCATGCAAAATTGCATAACCCCAGGCAGAAATCGGCAAGTTGGTGCGCAATACCAATGCTCGGGCGATAAGCTATAACCGCTTAATCATAGCCTCGGCAAGGCCATTCTGCGAATGAACATGGGGGACGGGATGTTCAACTTCAATCCCAATCGACATGCAATAGTCGTCAAAAGACTTTGACGTAAACTCCCCAGCATTGTCCAATCTTAATGACGAGATTGGGAAGTCGGGGTGGTTAGCCCGTAACTTGATGATTTGTGCTAGGAGTTTAGCAAATGCACTATTTCTCGTGGATAGCAGAGCGACGTGTGACCATCGCGTC
Source organism: Orobanche coerulescens (assembly GCA_033398695.1). Lineage (NCBI taxonomy): Eukaryota > Viridiplantae > Streptophyta > Magnoliopsida > Lamiales > Orobanchaceae > Orobanche > Orobanche coerulescens. Next base: position 171,377,653 of record CM065809.1, read on the forward strand.
GATGCATCAACCAGAACCATAAAATATCTTAATGGTCCGCACTCTAGCTGAATAGGTCCACATATGTCCCCTTGAATTCTTTGTAAGAAGCGAATGTTTTGTGTTGAGTCTTTATCAAAGGACGGAGAGGGTATCAACTTTGCTAGTGAACAGGCTTTACAAAACGATTTATGGGCATTAGAAATTGCCACGGAAGCCTCGGGATTTACGAGAGATGCACCGTCAACCTTATCAGGGCGTGCGATCTTTAGTCCCGGTGATACGGTATCAAGCTCACTAACATCAATGCCGATATCGAGTGGTGCTTCCAATCGTTTTCTGGACTTGAAAAACGGATGACCATGTGAGTTTTTCAAAATGCGAATCATCATGTCGCGTCCAGGGTGACCGAGTCGGTCATGCCATAGTTGGTATGCTTCGGAATCACACAGTTCGTGACTCACAAAGATAGGATTCAATAACCCTTATTGTAGTCCAGTATAAACCACTACTTAGACTCATAAGTTTCTCGAGAACGGCGTCTTCCGTATTCCGCCGCAGTAACACACAAAAATTCTCGTCCCATTCTCACAATGTGTATCAAGGTGATAACCGTTGGCACGGATGTCCCTAAAACTTAGCAAGGTTCGGTTTGCTCTTGGGGCATAGAGAGCATTTGTGACATTAATATGCGTACCATTAGGTAGCAAGAAATGAGCAGGTCCCCTCCCTTGAATTACTTGGGAGGAACCAATCATTGTTGTCACTGAGGATATGTATGGCACAATATCCTTGAATAATTGCCTATTCCGAAGAATAGTGTGGGTTGTTCCACTATCAGCAAGGCACTCAATTTCGCCACGAGACATCTACAATAAGATATGAAACTCGATTAGTCTTGTGATTAAATGTAACACCCCCAGATCCGACCGGGAATATTACAGCGTCGTGGGCCCCGAGATGGAACCCACAAGGCTGAAGGAAATTTTCGCAAACATTTACAAACGCCCAAGAGGCTAACGACGGTATTATCTATTAAAAACATTCGAAGATTTATAAAACTCGTTTATCAAACCGTCGTAAAAACTCATTTGAAACCACAAGGCCCAAAATGCCAAACCTCAACAGTTTAAAAACATACGTTAAGCTATCGCTTACACGTACCGACAGAATAGATTTAGAAAATGATTGCCAAAGTAACCTAAGTTACCGGATACCAAAAAGGCCATTTAAAAATACTCACGCAGCGGATAAAGACAAACAATTAAAATACTCTAGCAATGAATACAACAACTGATCAGAAACTCAAAACACAAATACATGCCCTTGCCAGTATCCTCCAGGAAGTTCATCTCTCCACGACCGCTACAAGCTTGATAATCCAAGAACCTAAAAAGAAAGCCCACGACGGGGTCAGCCATAATATCCAACAATGATAACCATCACATCTCGTCAATAATTACATATCATTGGAAATACTAAGTAGGAATACGACCAATGTAATCTTACCATCGTAACTTTACGAGAATCCACGATTCGTATCCTTAACAACACATTAAAATAATACCGAAATATCTTACGGTATCTCAACAATACTCAAGATTCTCAAAACATTATCATAACTCGCGATACGGAAATTATACCAACTCTGGCCAATTCAATCCATCGGATAACATCGACAATTCCAATACGATAATCGATTGTCCATCAAAGACAAGTACCAAGGAAATACGGAACATACCTCAAGATATAAAATACCGTTACAATCACGTTAGTCTAATCCGAGATCAGATCAACACAACATATGGACATGGTCCTAACGCAAGACCTACAAATGCATACTCATATGACAACGTCAATATGATCACAACAATAACGACAATGTATACTTATGGCAAACCCATAATATACATATGCACAACAACAATACATATGGTAATCCAACGATCCAGCGCACACAGCTATAGATTCCCATGATGATCCCGTCGGACCAACGCATGGTGGCATTACCTGTCCAGCGACCCAGCGCACACAGCTATAGATTCCCATGATGATCCCGTCGGACCAACGCATGGTGGACATATAACAACAATGCACAACTGCACAAAACAACCGTGCACAATACACGACAACAACAATGCACAAATGTATGACAACAACGATACACGAATGTATCACGACATGATCGAGACAAATGACAGAAATGATTAAAATACTTGCTCCGAGTCCTTCGAGAGCAATCTCGATATCTAAACCATCACCAACCATTATTCTGAATATTCACCGATCCAAAACATCACGGACGGTAGATAATTCACGTTTTTGTCAATACCATGATGTATCCTCGATAACAAGTATACCAACGACAATTGTAAATCATATACATTATGATTTAAATTCCCAAAACTCGAATACAACCTAAAATTCCAAATCTCCTGTGATTACGATTATAAACATTGCTATACGAATTATAAACGAATGAAACTGAAACCATTCATTAAATATTATAAACTGAGCAAGTAATAACTTGTCTCGATACCAATGAAGTTGTTACCAATTCCTTGCCGTCGTCTACAAGTCCCTCGGCCCTGATCAAAGCAATCTACAAACATTCTTGAATACGACCGCAAAACATGGTTCTAAACATCGATCAATAATCTCAATCTATTACAATAATCGATTTAACACACATTCGATAACAATCAACAATCGATATAACTAATCCACAAACCCAACGATTCCAAAATATCTCGATTAAACACAAGTCCGAACAATCTAACTCAAACAATTACGAATTCATTCCCATGATTCCACAAAGCCCACATATCGATTCGATAAGGCGAGTATACAAACTTAACCGAAATATTCCAATCAATTTCTCTTTCAAAACTTCAATCAAACACCTTGAAGGCGGAATTCAAAGGTATATTCGATTCATCAATCAACAAACACCAACCACATCAAGAACACGAAGAACATAATCACAAACATATATATCCTTCAACATTACATGATTCTAGCCATCGATACGAACTAAACCACCAAAATATATCAAGAATCTCAAACATCCCAAAATATTAGAGTTCAAGCCAATTACCTTCAATCCGGCGAAAGAATCAATAATGATGTTATAATCCTTGTTCCAAGCTTTCCTAGATGTTATCACTTGATAAACCAACTCAAAAGCTGAGGCTTAGGGGTTAAAAACCGAGTTTGGGTGATTTGGGACGAAAGGGGATCGTGTAGGATGGGTTGGGAAATGAAATTCCCGACTGCTTTACGTTTTTATACGCCCAGGCATGTTAGCGTACGCTAACTTCATCAATAGCGTGCGCCACTGCTCCTGCAATACGATAGGTTTAGGTTTTGCCATTTTGAGCATAACTCACTCATCCGGACTCCGATTAACTCACCGTTTGAACCATTAGAAAGATAACTCGGTGCTCTATTAAACTATTATGTTTCAGAATTTTTGGAGTTTTCAAGAATCGGTGGTGATTTTCCAAAGTCGAACCTTAAACACATTACTTTTCAAACAAGTGTCCAAATCTTATTTCCACTAACATTTCAACATATAGTCTTCTTAATCATATCATATACACCAAGAATCATAATCACTTGCATGTTCATCATCATACGAAGTAAACAATAAGAACAACATTAAAAACCCGAAATGAAGGGAGATTAACCAACATATTTCTTGAAGAAAAACAACACCGTTCAAAACCACACGAATCATATCAATATCCGCATATCAACCATATTATCAACATAACTCAGTAATCCATCTCATAACCATAATCATCAACTCATAAACATGACGATCATCAACTCAAGAACATCATATGCAATCCCAAAGTGGAGAGTAATTACCTCTTTGAAGGAATGGATTGAATCCCAAGGTTGAATCCGTTTTCAATCACTTCCAAGCTTCAAATGTTGTTAAGAATGATCAACTCAAGTGTTTGGAACCTCAACTTCTCTCTAAGACCTCTCTCTATCGGTTCACATGAAGAAATGGACGGAAATGACGAATAATGGCCAACTGCACTTATATATATATATATTGTACATTACTAACGTACACTAACATCTTCAGTTAACGTACGTTACACACTTAGCGTGCGCTAACTGTCTTTGTTAGCGTCTTACTGCATGAAGTGATTTACGTACGCAATGCCCATGCAATAGCGTACGTAAATGCCTCTATTTAGCGTACGCAAGTGTCCTACCTTAGCGTGCGCTACACATAGTTGACTCGTTTGTCTGTATGCTTCCGAAGACAGGTCCACACGCCGAAAGTGCTGACGAGGATAAGATTCCTTTTTGTCCGATATACAGTTAGCGTGCACTAATCAACATGCATTAGCGTGCGCTATCACTACATTACAACATCCGTTGACTTATCAGAACATGCGTCGAAAGTGGCCTGGTCCACACGCAGATTCCTTCCGATCTGACTTCATTAGCGTGCGTTATCTTATATCCGTAGCGTGCGCTACTCATGATTATTAGCGTGCGCTAATAATATTACACTTAGCCATTTTCAGCTATTCTTGTCCAACGTCTCAACATACAGAATACAAACATACGGCATACTGAATACATATACTTCTTACATCCAATTGTCGACCAAGTACGACAATTATACAAATACAGATGTCTCGGTCCTTCACTTATTTTACCCATATTGTACAGATTTCACGCTGTACAACATAACTCGGATAACATTAAACAATAGTAATAGAAATTCTGGATATTACATTAAAGACATAGCGAAAACTCATTTACTTCGAGTTTGGGGAAATTCGACCAAGTTGGTTAGGATCAAAGTGTTGAAAATAATTTGAAAACAATTACTTGAAAATAACAGGAAATATATATATATATATATATATATATATATATATATTCGATATATATATATATAGTATAAGCCCTGCAGAAAATTTTTAGCAAAACGAAATCCGCCGATCCCGTACGTGAAGCGAAAGTTTTCGCTGTTGAGTCCAGATAATCTGTCTCCTTAAAGAAAATTCGTCCTCACCACAGTGTATGACGTCTGCCTCCCAGGATAAAACAACAGCTCGATGTAACGAATCTGTGATCCGCTGCACCCTCAACGAACTAGAACAACTCTGTCTACTGTCACCGACCGAAGAAGAAAGAAAAACGAAGAAGAAAAATATTTGGCTGTTTTGGCTGTCAAAATTCGTCCGCAAAATTAAGTAGTAAAAACGAGCCCCCTCAGTCGGGTATTTATAGGTGAAGACTGGAGGAGGTTGTGTGCTGGAGGAACTCTATACCGATCGAAATTGGTATCTGGAGGAACTCTAAATCGATCGAAATTGGTATCTGGAGGAACTCTAAACCGATCGAAATACTTATCCAGATTCGATTTTATCCGGATCCGAAAAATTCGGAATTTATTAATTGAGGTATTTTCGGTAAAATAAAATTTTACCGAATAAAATTGCAGTAAAAAGATAACTTCGAGACGCCGAGACATTTCTCCCAAATCGCCCTTCGACCGACCCGAACCGAACCGAACCGGACGGACGGACGGCGGCGGCGGCGCGCGCGCGTGTGTGTGTATGCGCGCGAGGGGCGCCTAGTCACACATCCACACACATGTCTCATTTTGAACATGCCTTTGTCCATATCTCCTTATATACTCACAATTTCTCCCTTCTTTTTCCAATGTGGGATAACATCCCAAATTTATTTTTAAAGGGTTCACTTTGGAACATTATATCTCATTCATACCTAAATCATTTTGAGTGTTCTTATATGTTTTGGAAACCTCGTACGGAGTACTACGTATTCCAACTAAGTCCCGACTTTAACTCGTAGTCGAGCCCACTCAAAATTTCCTCTCAAATAGGCTTCTCAAAATAGCCCATTTCCTCCATTTTATCTTACATTTCCAACAATCCCCCACATGAATGAGATTGATGGTCCAGCAGCACACGTCAGACACGGAGTTGACTTGGTGATAGTTACTACGGTTAGGCATTGCATAGGATAGGTAGAGTATGCTCCTTGAACCTTCCCTCGAAAAGATATATTCTCCTTACTGGCTAGACAGTGTGACTCGATGCCTTTGAACTGTCCGATCGCTTGTGTAAGTGATCGTATATCCTTCACAAGTGCCCTTCCTGATTTGTTCTATTCTCATTATTGTGCCCATTTTGGCCGTGGACACCGTCCTGGTTCTGCGAGAGTTTCTAAAGAATTGTGCCTTAGCAATTCTCCTTTGAAGCGGCCCCTCTTCTCTCTAACATAGGTGATTCTCTTTAAGTATTTTGAGTAAACCCGTATTTTACTCCACCCGACTATACTTTGTCGACTTAAGAATCATTAAAAGCATAATCTTAACCTCTCCCTACGGGTATCACTGTTTTCATCCTATGAATGGTCGGTTCGGGGTAACCCCCACAGTGATCGTGCCCAGTTTTATGAATTGGTTGTCCCATTGAACCTAGATCTTGGGATCTCTAGTCAGCTTAGGTTGGGTATCCTCCATAAAACCATTAGCTCAAGGCAATAGACCCATTCCTCTTGATGATTTATCAACAAGGTCTCTTGATAACCCTTTGGTTAGCGGATCTGCAATGTTATCCTTTGATGACACATAATCAATAGTGATAACTCCTGTTGATATCAATTGTCTAATGGTATTATGTCTCCTCCTTATGTGACGAGACTTACCATTATACATTACGCTCTGTGCCCTGCCAATCGCAGATTGACTATCGCAATGAATACATATTGCGGTCACAGGCTTTGCCCATCTTGGAATATATTCTAGAAAATGGTGTAGCCATTCTCCCTCTTCTACACATTTATCTAAGGCTATAAACTCGGATTCCATCGTTGACCGAGATATAAGTGTCTGTTTCGAAGATTTCCATGCCACTGCTGCACCGGCTAGTGTGAATACATATCCACTTGTAGACTTGGAGTCTTTTATATCAGATATCCAATTTGCATCACTATATCCTTCAAGTACTGCTGGATATTTGGTATAGTGCAGCCCATACTCTCGAGTACCCCTTAAGTATCTTAGTACCCTTATGATCGCCTTCCAGTGATCCTTTCCGGGGTTGCTCGTGTATCTACTTAGTTTACTAACTGAGTAGGCTATGTCTGGTCTTGTACAGCTCATCAAGTACATCAGACTTCCTATTATGCGTGAGTATTCGAGTTGAGATACTCCTTCACCCTTATTCTTGGATAGTCTCAACGTCATATCCACCGGGGTTTTGGTTGTGCCCGAGTCATCCTTATTAAATCTTTCAAGGATTTTGTCCACATAGTGAGCTTGACTCGGCATGAGACCTTCCGACGTTCGTGTGATTTTAATCCCTAAAATTACATCTGCGAGTCCCATATCCTTCATATCAAATCTCGACCTCAGCATATCTTTAGTCGATTTGATTATTCTTTCATTACTGCCGGTAATGAGTAAGTCATCTACATATAGACACAAAATGACATAGCCATCTTCTGTGTCTTTCACATATACACATTTGTCGGATTCATTAATTTTGAAGCCACCGTTTATCATGACATGATCAAATTTTTCATGCCACTGTTTTGGTGCCTGCTTCAATCCGTACAGTGATTTTACGAGCTTGCAGACTTTCCTTTCTTGTCCAGGAGCAGAAAACCCCCCGGGTTGTTCCATGTAGATTTTCTCTTCTAAGTCCCCATTAAGAAAGGCAGTCTTAACATCCATTTGATGAACTTCTAAGCCTCGTAATGCTGCGATGGCAAGTATCATCCTGATGGGGGTTATTCTTGTCACAGGAGAGTAAGTATCAAAGTAGTCTAGGCCTTCACATTGGTTATATCCCTTCGCTACGAGCCTATCCTTATATTTATCAACTGCTCCATCTTTCATTTTCTTCTTAAAATCCACTTATTTCCTAATGGTTTACACTTATGAGGTAATTCCACTAGTTCCCAAGTATGATTCTGCAATATAGAATCAATTTCTTCTTTGATAGCCTCCTTCCATAGAGGTCCTTCCGTCGAGCTTACAGCTTCTTTGTAAGTCTGAGGAGACTTTTCGAGCAAGTAGGTGATGAAATCTGGTCCGTAAGATTTCTCCGTCCTTTGTCGCTTGCTCCTTCTAGGTTCGTCCTCATTATCCCTTGTTTGGTCTTCATTATCTTCATCCATTAATTCAGAAGTCTGTTCGGATGAGATAAGCGGTTCACTTACAGTCTTGCAAGGAAAGATATTCTCAAAGAATGACGCATTCCTTGATTCCATAATCGTATTCTTGTGAATCTCAGGCACTTTGGATTCATGCACAAGAAATCAGTAAGCATTGCTGTTGTGTGCATATCCAATGAAAATGCAGTCAACCGTTTTTGGGCTATTTTAACTTTCTTAGGAGTAGGTATCAGCACCTTTGCTAGACACCCCCACACTTTCATATAATTGTAGGAAGGCTTGACTCCTTTCCACAGTTCATAAGGAGTTTTGTCTCCGTTCTTACGGCATATCTTGTTTAAGAGATAATTCGCCGTTAAGATGGCTTCTCCCCACATATTTTGCGGCAGCCCTGAATTTAGTAATATCGCATTCATCATCTCTTTCAGAGTGTGATTCTTACGTTCCGCCACGTCATTTGACCGTGGTGCATATGGGGCAGTGACTTCATGAATAATCCCATGTTGCGAGAAAAATTCGCCAAATGGTTCCACATATTTACCTCCGCGGTCACTTCTCAAGATTTTTATCTTAGCATTCAATTGATTCTCAACTTCCGTTTTATAGAGAACGAATTTCTCTATGGCTTCATCTTTGCTTTTAAGCAAGTATACATAGCAATATTTAGTACAATCATCCACGAAAGTAATAAAATATTTATTTCCACCTCTAGTTTGAACAAACTTCAAATCACATAGGTCGATATGTATTAATTCTAAAGGTTTGGTGTTTCTTTCCACTTGTCGGAATGGAGATCGAGTTAATTTTGCCTCTACACAAGTTTCACACTTGTGGTTTAAATCAATTTTAAACTTTGGTATGTGATCTAATGCAATAAGTCTACGCATTGCATTAAAATTAACGTGTCCTAATCTAGCATGCCATAAATTAGGAGACTCAAGCAAGTAAGCAGAAGAATTCTTCATTTCATTATTTTTTATAGTCATTACATTGAGCTTAACTAGCCCATCACATTCATATCCCTTGCCTATAAACACACCATTTTTCGACAAAATAACTTTATCGGACTCGAAAACTGTTCTAAAGCCATGCTTCATCAACAAGGTACCAGAAATAAGGTTCCTTCGAATATCAGGCACATATAACATATGTTTAAGAGTCACTTCCTTTCCAGACGTCATCTTTAAGATCACCGTGCCTTCGCCCAAAATAGTTGAGGTTGCAGAATTTCCCATATACAGTATATCACCGGCATCCTTTTCTTCCAAGGAGGAGAACATAGTCTTGTTGGCACATATATGCCTAGTTGCTCCAGTGTCAATCCACCACTCTTTGGTGTTTGAGCCAACTAGGTTCACTTCGGAGATCATAGCACATAAGTCAAGATGTTCCACTTGTTCGGTAATCAGATGTGCTGCATTACCCTCCTTTTTCTTTGGTTTCTTTGGCAGCCTGCAGTCGGCCGCCCTATGACCCATCTTTTCACAGTTGTAGCATTTTCCAAGGAATTTTTCTTTCTTTTTCCCAATTCCTCCTTTAGGTCCCAGCTTGGTTCCCTTTCCATTGTTGCCTTTCTTGGATGTCTGTCCAGTTTCCACAACATTGGCCTTTGCCACAGCAATATTTACTTTCTTCTCTGATCCTCGGTTGTCTTCCTCTATGCGAAGTCTAACGATCAGATCTTCCATGCTCATTTCCTTGCGCTTGTGCTTTAGATAATTCTTGAAATCTTTCCAAGTCGGGGGCAATTTTTCGATCACAGCAGCCACTTGGAAGGATTCTCTAATGACCATTCCTTCAGCATGGATTTCGTGAATGATCACTTGCAGCTCTTGTACTTGACTCACTACCATCTTGGAGTCCATCATCTTGTAATCGAGAAACCGTCCAACAATCCACTTCTTGGCACCGGCATCCTCGATTTTGTATTTATGGTCTAGTGAGTCCCATAACGCCTTAGCTGATTTAGCACTGCTGTACACGTTGTACAGTGAATCGGCAAGGCCATTCATCACATAGTTCCGACACAGATAGTCGGAAGTTTTCCAGGCGTCAATGGATCAGAGTTTGTTGGTCACTATCCTCATCATATTTTGGCGCATCCTCCTTGAGGAATCGAGACAAGCCTAGAGTGGTCAGATAGAACATCATCTTCTGTTGCCATCTCTTGAAATTCTGCCCGTTGAATTTCTCTGGTTTGTCCGCATGGTTTACCGAAACCGAAACCGAACTAGTTATCGGAATCGAAGCTGTACCCGATCCAGTTATTAGAGGCGCACCTCCCGTCGCTGAACCCGAGCCGATTTTCTGAGGCGCACCTCCAGAAACGTCCGTAGACAGTGTTGGGTTTTGAGAATCCATACTGATAGCTTTACGAAAATAGATCTGTTTTAATCAAGTAAAAACGAATTTGCTTTAAGATTGTTGAAAATAATTTGAAAACAATTACTTGAAAATAACAGAAAATATATATATATATATATATATATATATATATATATATTCGATATATATATATAGTATAAGCCCTGCAGAAAATTGTTAGCAAAACGAAATCCGCCGATCCCGTACGTGAAGCGAAAGTTTTCGCCGTTGAGTCCAGATAATCTGTCTCCTTAAAGCAAATTCGTCCTCACCACGGTGTATGACGTCTGCCTCCCAGAATAAAACAACAGCTCGATGTAACGAATCTGTGATCCGCTGCACCCTCAACGAACTAGAACAACTCTGTCTACTGTCACCGACCGAAGAAGAAAGACAAACGAAGAAGAAAAAAATTTGGCTGTTTTGGCTGTCAAAATTCGTCCGCAAAATTAAGTAGTAAAAACGAGCCCCCTCAGCTGGGTATTTATAGGTGAAGACTGGAGGAGGTTGTGTGCTGGAGGAACTCTATACCGATCGAAATTGGTATCTGGAGGAACTCTAAACCGATCGAAATTGGTATCTGGAGGAACTCTAAACCGATCGAAATACTTATCCAGATTCGATTTTATCCGGATCCGAAAAATTCGAAATTTATTAATTGAGGTATTTTCGGTAAAATAAAATTTTACCGAATAAAATTGCAGTAAAAAAATAACTTCGAGACATTTCGCCCAAATCTCCCTTCGACCGACTCGAGCCGGACGGACGGCGGCGGCGCGCGCGGGTGTGTGTGTGTGTGCGCGAGGGGCGCCTAGTCACACATCCACACACATGTCTCATTTTGAACATGTCTTTGTCCACATCTCCTTATATACTCGCAATTTCTCCCTTCTTTTTCCAATGTGGGATAACATCCCAAATTCATTTTTAAAGGGTTCACTTTGGAACATTATATCTCATTCATACCTCAATCATTTTGAGTGTTCTTACATGTTTTGAAAACCTCGAACGGAGTACTACGTATTCCAACTAAGTCCCGACTTTAACTCGTAGTCGATCCCACTCAAAATTTCCTCTCAAATAGGCTGCTCGAAATAGCCCATTTCCTCTATTTTATCTTACATTTCCAACACAAAGTTAGCACAATCGCTGGAAATAATTTCCGCGCAGCTTGACCTTTGTTCACTAAAACAGCAATAACTTCTTCGTTAAGAAGGCTATGGATGAACGGTCAGTTGTTCTGGAAACTAGACTTCCGTATATTTCTGTCCACAGGTCGTGCACTTTCTGGATCATTAAACTCAGATCTCAGTGCTCATTTCAATTTGCTATTTTGGTATTTCCCTATTGTTGAGTGATAGAGCAAGGTTGAAGCCTTTTTCAAAGGCATTATTGTTGATACAATACTATGAAAATATGGCCATAGGAGCGTTTAAATACTTCAAAACGCATCTTGGTGTTTGACTTATATCTCGGCTAATGATCCTTTCGGTAACTCCAACTTGGTAGACTTGCAGAGAAAGTAGGAATGTCGGTGCAGCAAGGGCTATTTAAAAACCACTGATTCCGTTTGAACTCTCAAAGCATAAACAAATACCAAGGAGGATGCGCCTAGTCTTGACCAAAATTTTTGATGAAGTCCACCAATGTATCAAATTTAACCAAGCAATTCATTGCTAGCAATTATTTTATGATAAACCAAACATGCTTTCGAAGGGAAAAATAAAATTCATCTTTGCACAATCACAGCAATTAAAAGAATTTTATTCATCATGGCCAACTTTATTACATTCATGAAAATCCAAAGTAGTTCTCAAAAACTAGAAACAAGACAAATCATAACCAAAGCGTAAAACTAGTCAAAGTCGGCAACATCCATATGTTGGTCTTTGTCCGCAATGGTGAGAGGAGGGATCTCAGTCTGGATCTCAGTATAGTTCACCTCCGTATTCTCATTATCTTCTTCCATGTAATTTGACTCTTGAGTCAAATATTGTTTATAGTGCTTGTAGTAAGCTTGGATGTTCTTTGGCGCCTTGCAATTGCGGTAAGTATGCTTCTTCGATCCGCAAGTATAGCAATTTCGGCCTTCCTTTGGAGTGGTTCCATTCCCGGCGGCAGGAGGCGGTCCACGTGGTTGGGTTCCACTAGGTCCCGTGGCCGAGCCACCTTGCCTCTTCCACACATTGGAACGACGACCTCGTCTTTTCCCTCGCTTGCTCGAGTCATGCACCCGTGGTGCTTGCAAAAACTGAGTAGCGTTGCCTTTTCTATTTTGTCGTGGTGCTTTCCTGTGGGTAGCCTGATTCACTTCCGGAATTGGCTTCGTACCAGCTGGGCACGCATTGCTATTGAGAATAATCTCATGGTGCCTTTCTTTTTTCGCGAGGTGGGAGATAAGGTCACTAAAGTTTTTAATTCTCCCTTCCTCATAGGCAACGCGCAGCTGATGAGCAATCACACTTGCTCCCACGGGAAACGTGTTAAGAGCCTTCTCGATGATCAGCGCGAAGATCGAGGATAGCTTGATTATAGGCTTCCACATTCGCATAATCCAAAAATCGGATTTGCTCCCACTGAAGTTGCAATTCGGGGAAGCGCTGATCATGCACATTATTAAATCGTTGTTCGAGTGTATCCCATAGTTCTTTGGGAGTTTGCAAATTCATATAATACTTTTTCAACAACGGATGTATATGTCTACACAAGTACATCAGTGCATTAGCCTTAGTTTCCTCGCTCGGTTCTTGAGCGGTAGGCTCATTAGAGGGAAAGATGGTGGTGGTAAATCTCTTACCGACGAACGCCAAGCGAACGTCTGAGACCCACTTATGGTACTCCTTACCAGCATGGTCAAGGATGTCGAACTACGGATGAACATTGGAGCTTTGTGCCATCTACAAGATATAAACAAGAGGAAGTTAGTCTTGTTGGATTTTCAGTGACAATGTAAACGGTCACAATCGATGCTTTTAAAAGCGTGTAACATAACCGTTACTCGATTTACTTCCCTTAGTTGTTGTTTAGTAAAGTCGACAAAAAAACGACGATATCAGATCGCACCCAGATACGTGGTGTATGCAACAACCACAAGTATCGACTTTTCAACAATTCCGTGACTCCCCCAAGACTGTCACACAGTTTTCTTCGACACGCATAGATACCGACTTCTCTCGCGGTCTCATCCACCGCAAAGTAGCGTGGGAGATAAAGAACCCAAAAACTCGTGTCCCCAAAAGAAAAATTCCCAAAAGGAGAGAATTGAAATAGGGACAAGTCAGGTAATTACCTCGATTATAAAATTGGGCACGTGCTGAATTTGTGGTGTGCTTCGATCTACCGGTTGGTACTCGATGCGACGAAGTGAAATCGGAGGCGTAATTTTGGCGGCTTCCGAAGATAAGTTGATGTTCGGGTTTTGGTCCGAGATTCAGAACCGGATCGGACTTGGCTGGCAGGTCGAGGCGGCGCGCGGCGGCGGTGGTCGGCGGTCAGCGTGGCGGCGGTTGGCGGCGGCGCGGTGATGGCGGCGGCGCGGCGGTTGGTCGATGGCGGGCGCGGCGGCGGTGGCGGCGGGCGCTGGCGGCCAGGCGGCTGGCGGTGGCGCGGCGGCGGGCGGCTGGCGGCTCGCGGCGGCGGCGGCGCGGTTTGGCGGCATGGCGCCATGGCGGCCAGCTGGCGGCTTGGCGGCCAGTGGCGGCTGGTGGCGGCAGCTGGCGGTTATTGTGGCGACGGCAGCGACTGGCAATGGTGGCAGCGGTGGGTTGGTGATTTGGCAATGGTGGCCAGTGGCGGCGGCAGGGCTTGGCCGATTTTTCTTCTTTTTTTTTTCGTTCGAGCTACGTGCTGATAACGTGTTTGATGAGAAAGTAAAAGACAGCAAATTAATTGTATTGATAACAATGAATAGAGGGGCCTTTATATAGGCATTACAAAGAGAGTCCTTCCATACATAGGATTCCTAGTTAAGGTGATGGGCGGTGGTCAGTGGCGGTCGGCGGCGGTGGTCAGTGGCGGTCGGCGGCGGCTGGGCAGCGGCGGCGGCGGTGCTGGGCGGCGGCTGGTGGCGGCGCTGGGCGGCGGTGTCGTGGCGGGCGGCTGTCTTCAGGCGGCTCTGGGCGCGGGCTGGCATGGTGGGCGGCGGCGGGCTTGGCGGCGGCAATTGGCGACGGTGCTGGTGGCAGCGGCTGGCGGATTAGGCTGGCTGGCAGGGCGGCTGGCGGTGTGATGGCGGGCACGGTAAGGCGGCAAGCGGGCGCAGGCTTGGCCGATTTTTCTTCTTTTTTTTTTCGTTCGAGCTACGTGCTGATAACGTGTTTGATGAGAAAGTAAAAGACAGCAAATTAATTGTATTGATAACAATGAATAGAGGGGCCTTTATATAGGCATTACAAAGAGAGTCCTTCCATACATATTATTGAATTTGTTTCATTGTGTATCTTTAACATATTATTTTTATAATTTTTATTAATATATAATTAAGAAAATTATATATTGATCAACGTAATTTTCTTCTTGTTGCATCTACAGGAAAACGGAGGAAGTATAAAATTACAAAAGTTTTTCTTCTAGGATTTTTCTATTTTGGTATTCTTTTTGTCTCTCCATATTTGATTCTCTATTCTTTCTCATGGACTTTATTATATTATACAGTTGGGAGGATGATACAAGTAGTTGATGCAGCGAGAGAGTTTGATAGTACCCCATTCGGAATGGTGAAGCCAACATTGCCTCGTACGTGCGCAACGGTGTTAACACAAGGTGAGTGTGATCAAAGCCCGAAAAGTCGAGAAACTTGTGAAATCGCCTGCAGATACAACATAGGCCCTTCCAAATTTATAGATGCTACTTGTGTATATCTTCTACACCAATGTGTTTGTAGTTACGAATGTTAATCCCTTCTCGTACTTACGTGAATAATTGAAAAGTGAAATTATTATTATTTAGGTGAATAAAATGATTTTGGTATTTACGGTACCTCTACAAATATTAAATACAAATAATTTTAAATATCTCGCAACAAATCAAATCCGATATCAATTTCCCACGATAAGATTGTTAGTTTATTACGGTACTAGTCCTTTTATCCATAAGATGCATGAAAATATATATCAAAATTAGTAGGAAATCGTAATTGCTGGTATCTACTAATTTTATATGAACTAACATTATATTCTAATATAATAACATTGCATTTATACATTGGACTGTATAAATAATAAAACTTATATTCTAATATAATAACATTGCATTTATACATTGCATTTATATTCTAATAATGATATTCTAATAATGGATCTACCCATTACATAATTTATCATTGGTAAACTATCTTTGTTCACCGAATCATCATCCAACCTAGGGGTGGCATTTTGGAACCGAAAATTCAAAACCGAACCGAAAAAATCCAAAAAAATATCCGAAAAACCGAAACCGAAGAAGACCGAACCGAAAAACAAAAAAACAGAACCGAACCGAACTAGTTTGGTTCGGTTCTCGGTTCGGGGTAGAGCGGAACCGAACCGGACCGAAATGGACCGAAGTCAAATTTCAACATACTAAAATGACCTTGTTTTTGTGATTTTGGTGTGTTTCGAATTTTAGTATAATTCGTTTTCCTTTTGTAAGACACTCATGGTCCAAGAATGACCGATAATATCTTTCATGAATTTATGATTCAATTAATTTAGGTTGAGAGAATGAGCTACTGTGATTTACGATTGTTATATATTTTGAGATATTTGGAAATTGCTATGCAACTCTAGCTTTTATCTTGAACATATATATAACTCTTGTTGGCTTGTTGTTATATATAACTTATTCTATTGCATATAATATTTGAATTTATATTGTGAAGAACCGAAAAAACATCAAACCAAATCGAAACCGAACCGAATATTTATAAACCCGAACTTAACCGAACCGAACTTCAAAAAGAACTGAACCAAACCGAAACTGAATATTTGGTTCGACTCTCAATTTCGGTCAAAAACCAAACCGAATGAAACCGAGTCCACCCCTATCCAACCTCTAACAGGCAAAACCCACATCAAACGGCCGCCAATGTGAATAATTAATACTTATTATTAAATTACTATATATATAATGCAGCGTCATGAAACGACGCGTGCATTGTCGTTTTGAATTGTTTTTGCGTTGGTTTCGACGGGCCATTAATTTGCGAGCTGGTAATGGGATTGGGTTGGGCCATTTTTCTGGGCCACGAACGAAATAAAATTTCAGAGCCACGAATCAAATAAAATTTCAGCCGAGTTTGGGTCCAGATAGGTGAAGTTCATGAGACCTTCTTGATCCTCCCGTCCTTTGTAAATGTTTTTACTTTATTCAAATGTTTTTCTTTTTTGGAAATTTAGATTTATTACCTCATCATAATTAAATTAAATAATATAATCACATCATTTATTTTTAGAGGGATGATAGGGCAACACCCTGAACCACACCCCATACACACCTCGTGCTTTATGGGTGTTCTACCACATGATTTACAGATAAAATTCATAATAATATTATAATAAAATTAATAGTAAAGCACGTGGTACAACACCCATAAAGTACGGGTGTGTTTGGGGGATGATAGGGCAACACCCGAAACCACACCCCCAAACACACCCGTACTTTATGGGTGTTGTACCGCGTGATTTATAGATAAAATTTATAATAATATTATAATAAAATTAATAGTTACAATTAGTATTTTTTAAAACTTTAAATAATTTTATTTACAATTAATATTTTGCTTAAATTTTTAAATTTGCATTCATTACTATATATATAATGCAACGTCATGAAACGACGCATGCATTGTCGTTTTTAATCTAGCTTCTGTGATTGGCGGACTTCTAAGCCCAGTTTCTGACCCCTACAATATCAAAACATACACTATCATAAAAAAATGACTAGATTATTTAAATAGAAAGAGAAGCCATAAAACTAACCCGGCAGGAATTGTATTCTCATTATACGCACACAAAAACGAACGCTCGCCGCCCCGCCGCAACGCGGCGGCCCGGGCCTTTCCTTGTTTTATACAATTACAAGTACGAAACAATAAAAAAT
The DNA here is from genome assembly GCA_033398695.1 of Orobanche coerulescens. Lineage (NCBI taxonomy): Eukaryota > Viridiplantae > Streptophyta > Magnoliopsida > Lamiales > Orobanchaceae > Orobanche > Orobanche coerulescens. Next base: position 171,395,257 of record CM065809.1, read on the forward strand.
ATAAAGTACAAATTTGTAGAGCTTCTGGAAATAAAATATTCCAATTAGTATTGATAGGTATATTTTTATTTTTGATACCAAGGTTCCAATCTTACATCTGACTAGGATATAATTTTCTCCACTATCAGCAATATGGTCCGGTATCTTCCAATAACAATAATATAGCTTTTATACGTTCATCATTCTCAATAACAATAACTTATATTATTTGATTCGATACAAAACATTAGATAGCACATATTAATACACAATACTATTTTAAAAGTTTGAAGAAATGATTCAACGCGTCTACGTATCACATCTTAGGGGCCGTTTGTTTGGCTCTTAATGTAACCATTAAGAGCATACTTCTGAATCGCTCAGAGGCCACGACTGTTTGGCAAAAAATATTTTATCGCCAACAAATTCCTTTGGGTCTAGTTTGTCTGTATCCACCCAAATTCATATGCAATAACCACATTTATGTAATATAATTATATTTTAAGAGTAAAATAGGAATATGAATTTTACAATCTGCAAATTCTTTAGAAACAGGCCGAGGTCGATAAGTATTCAACCGGATACATCCATATTAACCACAAATATATAGGGTAATTACACTTTTAGAATTATAAAAAGTTTAATTTAAGCAGAAATATTAAGACATCCAAACACGAGAAATATTTGCAATCAAGTTTGTGATGTATTATTGACCCGAATGAATATGAAAGAGACAGATGATTAATATAAAAATAAATATCAGCTCATTTTCATCACGTATCACTTGCATATTCATCATACATAATCATGTTGCTTGTGATGAGTATGAAAGTGAAATATAAAAGTGATCGATGATCAATATGAAAATGATCGGTGACGAGCATCATATAAATATCATGGGCAATCTTGCTAGATCTTGATCAGTGTTTCGATTTAGATTGGGCTTTTCTAAATGGTTTTATGATCAAACCAATTTGGGGATTCACCACAAAATTCCTCCGCAGATCATCGAACATATGGTGTTCTTGGCACTGTAATACTGCAAATATATACCAATGTACAAGATCTCAGTCAGCAGAGCCACTAATTTTAGTATTTTACTCTCCAAGATAGAAATTAAGATAAAATACTTGTAATTATTTTGGGTAATTTGAAAAAAATGAGAAACCGAACCCAAAATATTTACTACATTTTGAATAATGTGTATGACTATTTTTTTTTTCAAATCAAAAGTTCGTAGCAAGTACCAAAATCATACTAAGGGGCTGTTTGGCAGTTGCTGAATGATTTAGTGCAGAATGGTTGAGAGGTTCTGTATGGTTGAGTGCAGAATAAAATTTGGTTGTTTGGTAACTGTTTTGAATGGTAACTCTGAATGGTAACAAATTATCATTTTACCCTTCTGTATAAAAGTAGCGATTAAAAATCCCATTTTCCCTCCCCTTGCGTATCAAAACCTCTCTTTTTTATAAATAAAAACCCTAATTTTTATAAATAATTGTGTATAATATTTTTAAATTTAATTCATTTAAAATAATAATAATAATTATTATTATGATGTATAATATTTTTAAATTTAATTCATTTAAAATAATAATAATAATAATTATTATGTATAATATTTTTAAATTTAATTCATTTGAAATAATAATAATAATTATGCATAATATTTTTTAATTTAATTCATTTAAATAATAATAATAATTATGTATAGTATTTTTTAATTTAATTCATTTAAAAATTATAATAATTATTATGTCTAATATTTTTTTATTTAAATTCATTTAAAAAATAATAATAATAATTCTTAATTTAAGAGGAGGGGTAAATCTGGAAATTGTTTGCCTCTTAATGGTTGAGAGAGGGTATGGATGCTTAATGGTTAAGAGGTTATTGTAACCATTAAGAGGTCATATTTTTTTTTATGTAACCATTAAGAGCCAAACAAACAACCCCTAAGATTTTGCCATATTAAACATATCTATCTATACTTCTATTAAGCTTTTTGATTTTTTTAAATAGAGATATACTTAAATATCCAGAAAAAAGATTTTGGGTGTATATCGTGGGAGTTTTATTCCACACTATACAGTCATCTATCAATAAAAAAAAAAAATTATTTTTTAGATTAAGATTATAAATATTTATAATTTCTTATATCAAGTTTATTTTAATGAAAAATATATCAAATTAATTCGTATTTGACGATCTTCAATTAGACATCCATATTTAACATAATAAATTTGATGGATTTATATTAATGACCGATTACACAAAAAATTTATATTAGAAAAAAATCTTAGTATTAATTTTCAGCAAAAATAATTGATACAAAATAAAAATAAATTAACCGATTTTTATGAAATTAGATTTAAGACTCATGTTGCTTACATAAAAACTAATTTATGATATTTGTTTAGTTATAATAACTAAAAATAATAAAACATACACTGTCCACACACATTATGACTTAATCACATACTACTTTCGTCTTCAAAATTTGTTGCTGCCTTTTTTCTGTATGTCCAGAAAATTTATTCATGTAATGGACACTAATTGACTTAACACTACGCTAAAGTGATACTCTTTCTTTAATCATATTACACTCCATAATATACTCAATAAGTTTTTTATTAATACTATGCTAATGTGATACTCATGTCTAAGATCCTCAAGAATAAACTTAGAGATCAAAAAATTATTCTCTAATAAAAGAATATTTTGTGTCATTACTTATATGCACCCACATCATCACTTCAAGTGAAGACTCATAGATAAAATATAATTTTTTCGTGAACCTCTCTCAAACCCCTCATTTTATGTACAAAGTTGCTGCTACACACACAATTGAACACACAAATACACACCTCTGTTTTGTAAGGGTTGTACCCTGTGTAGTAGGGTTGTACCTATACACAACCCCTAGTACCTATAAAGTAGGGTACAACCCCTACTACGCAGGGTACAATCCCTACAAAGCAGTGGTGTGTATTTGTGTGTGTAGCATTATTCTTTTATGTCTATCATTACTCGCTCCTAGGGTTAGACTTAGGAGCCGAATAACACCAAACGGAATCGATGGAAATTGTTCTGTTAAGTTATTAGGAAAATTCATGCACATTTGGGGTATTGAATAAACTTTTCAAATTGGATTTTAGCTAACGAGTATTGATTTTTTTTTTTTAATTCCAATTTCCAAATACATGGTTGAAAACCCGACATTAAATTAAAAATAACCGAATACTGTATTTTATATTCCATTTGTTTCATATTGATTGATGTTTTGTTTTTTTCCAGGCTGAATTTTGACCATGGATTATCTATCTCACAAGAAATAATCATAAAGTTTATAAAAGTTGTATTACTAAATCAACATTAGAAAATATTTCTATGACATATTGTTTTAATATTTTTGCTATTATTTTTTTCTTTTTTTGGTAATTGTGGTGTAAATCTGTAATGAACAAATTCACGACATAAACCAACTGTCTTTGCGCAGTTGGCCACCTGACCTTCAATTTAGTTGGAGGTCAGGGGTTCAATTCCTAGTGGCAACACTTTGAAATTGAATTTCTCAAGGCCCAATGATCCCTTAGTATTTGACTAAGGGTTAGGGCCTAGCCCTCCAGTCTGTTGGTGGAACAATTAAATATTGAGGGCAGGCGGTGTGGGAGGCCAGATCTCGGTGGGAACTGCGGTTGGATTTGGGGGTCCAGCGTGGAGCAATCACTGAGCGACGACTCGCATGCGCGGTAGTTCGAATATTTAAGAACCAGGAGCGAGATACACATCTCGCGATTTAACCTGGTAGCGATCTTGTGGGGCCGTTATCCCTAGGACTAGTCAGTGTAAGGCTAACCCTGGTATAAAAAAAAAAAAAAAATCACGACATGAATGCAGATGATCTTGGGATAATTAATGATTTGTTATTTGGGATTAAATTCTAATTGATAAGGTGCGATTTTTTACGGATTACATACATACTATAAAATAAGTTTTTTACTACTTTCACCATCCTATTTGAAGAATATATTTTAATTAATGTACAATTTTTAAAATTTAATTATTTTAGGGAAGGTACAAAATATTTTCAAACCATCTACTTCTACTATTTCTTATTTTATTGCAACAAACTAATATAATTATATATTTTTTAATTAAATATTAAAATTTTATCTTGAAAGCATACTCGTTTATTGGACGTACTCTAGAGTAGTTTCTTCAAATGAGGCGGAATGAATATTATTTGGTCAATCAGATAATTCTTTCGGACAATGCGTAAATAAAGGTATATCATGTAAAAAATAAAAATAGTATTCTTTAATGTAATAAAAAACATTATAGAAATATATATATATATATATATATTGTGAAAATGAGGAGGTATATATTTCAAATTCAAATAAATAAGATAGTTTGGCTAATAAATTAATTGACAATTTGAAGGAGGCAATCTTTGTGATAATTAATGATTTGCTTAATGGAATTCTATAAATACATTATGATTTATCCTCCCTAACCAAACAGAGAAGAAGGAAACTTGTATTCCAAATTACAACACACGTGCGAAAGAAAAATGACTTCAGTTTACCTATCATTTTGTATTGTACTTTCCCTTGGTTTTGCCTCTGGTAAATCTATCATTTTGAATATTTTTTATATTTCAAAATAAGTTTTTCATATGATATTTTTCATCTTTTATTCCTAAACTACCCCTATATATTTTTTCCCCTTCCCACACCTTCTAATTCTCTTCCCCCTCTTTTATTCTTTTAAATCTTAAACGATAAATGAAACAAAGCTTAATTATTCTCACCCATTCTCCTCAATCACTCATTCGCAAATTGGATGAGAATTATTTTCGATGTCAATTATTTTCGACGTAGAGTTGATTTTTTTACCCTAATGCTCATAGAAACTAACCTTTCAGATCAGGTTCATCACCCCAAGTAAGCCATTTCGAGCGTCACAATCGCTTCAGATTTCTCGAATAAGTTTGATAAGTTCCTTTGCAAATAAATTGACTAGATAAATAAGACAACTTTGAGTGTTTTGGCTTTAATTGACTAATGGTTCAATTAGTTCAATTGAGTTTTGATTGAGTAGTTGTGTAAGTGGAATGGTAAAATTGGAAATTTATCCTTTAAATTAGTAAACCTTAATTATTGAAAAAAAAAAAAAAACATCCCATTAAATTGGAATGGGGGAGTATAACATATTTTCTTGTTTTTTTAGTTGCAACAATTTATTATTTTGCACTATTCATATGCTGACAAAACATCGCAATTCTTCTACTAAAATGAATATTAGCATGTAAGATATTATTGAATTTGTTTCATTCTGTATCTTTAAGTTACTATTTTTATAATTTTTATTAATATATAATAAAGAATATTAATGATCAAAATTATATATTGATCAGCGTAAGTTTCTCTTTGTTGCATCTATAGGAAAACGGAGGAAGTATAAAATTACAAAAGTTTTTCTTCTAGGATTTTTATATTTTGGTATTCTTTTTGTCTCTCCATATTTGCTTCTCTATTCTTTCTCATGGAAATTATATTATACAGTTGGGAGGATGATACAAGTAGTTGATGCAGCGAGAGAGTTTGATAGTACCCCATTCGGAATGGTGAAGCCAACATTGCCTCGTACGTGCGCAACGGTGTTAACACAAGGTGAGTGTGATCAAAGCCCGAAAAGTCGAGAAACTTGTGAAATCGCCTGCAGATACAACATAGGCCCTTCCAAATTTATAGATGCTACTTGTGTATATCTTCTACACCAATGCGTTTGTAGTTACGAATGTTAATCCCTTCTCGTACTTACGTGAATAATTGAGAAGTGAAATTATTGTTATTTAGGTGAATAAAATGATTTTGGTATTTATGGTACCTCTACAAATATTAAATACAAATAATTTTAAATATCTCGCAACAAATCAAATCCCATATCAATTTCCCACGATAAGATTGTTAGTTTATTACGGTACTAGTCCATTTATCCGTACGACGCATAGAAATATATATCAAAATTAGTAGGAAATCGTAATTGCTGGTATCTACTAATTTTATATGAACTAACATTATATTCTAATACGTTGGGTCGGTCAATCGTATTGATTTTCGTTCGTTCTGTTTTGTAATTGTTCGAATAATTGACGTGATTGTATTATCCGTTTGTCGACATGTGCTCGTTCAATAGGGACCATGCATGCCTTGTTCCCATCATAGATGGCGAGTGTGTTTGTGGCTGGCATAGCATAGGAAAGGCTTGGAATCTATCGAAGAATTCCATGCCTAGAACCATCTTCAAGTCGTCCATGGGGATGATAGAAAAGTCGAGCTTTCCGGACCATGTCCCAAGAGAGAGTGGGACGTCATGAGCGATACCGGCTATAGGCTTGGCAGGTGAGTTTACTGCCTTCATCGCACCTCCTCGATAGACCATCCCGAGCCCTAGGCGTTTGGCTTCTTCTCCATGAAGTTATGAGATGCCCCAATGTCGAGTAATGTGCTAACGGTATGACCGTTAAGAGTAGCGCGAGCGAACATGAGCCCTTTCTTCGAAATAACGGGCATCGGGGCTTGTCCCTTAAGAGCAGACATATATTGTAGGGAACCCATGCTGTGTCGGGGTTCTTCTAATGGAGAGGCCGATGTATCATTGGCATTGATATTTAAATGGGCAGCAATGGCATTTAGAGGCTTCTTTTTCGGGCAGTCACGTATCCAATGATTGTCGTTGCATATGAAACCAGGTCGGCATACCTGAACTCCAGGTGTTTCTTACTACAACACAGAAGGGACAATCACTGAAGCACAATCATCCGATACGTTTCACACAACCAGCATGACATAGGGGCAAATCCGCGGTCCTTGACATCCTCCCACCGCCATAATCATGCACGTCGTCATGCATTCTGAGTACGCCCCAAAGAAGTGCCTATCCTGCCGTGAAAGCACAAAGGACGGCCTCATCCACAGTATCTCCGACCTAGCTCCCAGCAAACCCATCCTCAAAGGGTAGAGGACAAACCCATCCTCAAAGGGTAGAGGACCCGCATGCAGACACTGCCGATGTTTGGAGTTGCCTATTCCGAGTCATTTCCACTCGGCCAGTTCCTGTCTTGTTGCTGTATATAACATTGCATTTATACATTGGACTGAATAAATAATAAAACTTTTTGTGCAGCATCTCATGAATAATGGATCCACCCATTACCTAATTTATCATTGGTAAACTATCTTTGGTTCACTCAATCATCATCCAACCTCCAACAGGCAAAACCCACATCAAACGGACGCCAATGTGAATAATTAATACTTATTATTAAATTTTATACGATTACAAGTACAAAACAATAAAAAATATAAAGTACAAATTTGTAGAGCTTCTAGAAATAAAATATTCAAATTAGTATTGATAGGTATAGTTTTTTTTTTTTGATACCAAGGTTCCAATCTTACATCTGACTAGGATATAGTTTTCTCCACTATCAGCAATATGGTCCGGTATCTTTCAATAACAATAATATAGCTTTTATACGATCATCATTCTCAATAACAATAAATTATATTACTTGACTCGATACAAAACATTAGATAGCACAGATTAATACATAATACCATTTTAAAAGTTTCGAGAAATGATTCAACACGTCTACGCATCACATCTTAGTCCATTAATTAATCTGTCGTGGGTAAACCGTCTTTGACTCCACCATTCATCATTTCATCTCCAACACAGCAAAACCACATCAAACAAAAATAACCATCATCTAATAATATATAAAATTGTTGTGTAGTTGAAAATATGAAACAAATGTAAACAAAAAAAAATACAATGAGCACAAGATTATGCCCCTTCCAAAGTAGTACAAATGCTAGTGTTCTCACTCGAACATATTTAAAATATTTTTAAAACCAAAACAAACTTTTTTGGCAACAAATTCCTTAGTCTAGTTTGTCTGTATCCATCCAAATTCATATGTAATGACCACATTTATAAGGTATTCCAACATAAAGTTACCTTATAGCTGGAGCTCTGCGTGCAAATTGCTTCGTCTTAGCGAAAGAAGAAAGACGATTACGCCGATTAAAATCTAAGTTAGTTTTCTAATATCTGTCCAACCAAAATAAAAAACGGCCATAATAAATAAAGAAGCAATACAATATCAGAATGAAATAGTACCGAGATGCCAATAACATTCAGTGTTTTTAATCTTCTCTGCGCCTCTTGGAATTGCCAAATGATTCCCAATTCTTGTGATCAAGGGAGCTAAGATCATTGAGCTCTGCTATAGCAAGCAAATACTGGGTCAACTTTAATAGTTCTTGATCACTGTTTCGATTTACATGGGCTTTTCTAAATGGTTTTATGACCAAACCATTTTGGGGATTCATCACAAAATTCCTCCGCAGATCATCGAACATTATGGTGTTCTTGGCACTGTAATACTGCAAATATACCAATGTACACGATCTCAGTCAGCAGAGCCACTAATTTTAATATTTTACTCTCCAAGACAGAAATTAAGATAAAATACTAGTAATTATTTTTTAAATGATTCCCAAAATTCACGTGGAAGTAGAAAGTTTCCCAGCATGAACGCAAAGCTCGTTTCGACCAATTAGATCCGCAAAAAAAAAAAAAAAAAAAAAAAAAAAAAGTTGATGAATCCTACAATAGGAAGTTCTATGAAGCCACCCTAGAGAATCCTATTAAAGAATGATACGAGGTCCATCAGGACCCTCGTTACTAATGCACTCTAATCCATTTCATGTTTCTTCTTCTTTTCCTTTCTTCTTTATTGACATATTTGATAAAAACAAGAAATAATAATAATAATAATAAATATGAAGTTCAAACCTCAGGAAAATGAGACCAAATCATGCCAAGCGGTTTACAAGAGAAGACCCCACGAGTATCTGACTGAACACTGATCATTGCCAAGTGATCCAGAAGAGCTGTTATTTTGTAGTTAGGATTACTCAATACCCCAAGCTCCCCCATCTTCAATTCCACCCACTTCATGCTGCAAAAAGTAAGTAAACATCATTTCAGCAACAGTATGCTTGTAGAATGTACACAGTATTTATCCATGCATTTGGCCCGTTACTAAAACAGCAGAACATCTTTGTTTAAGTTTTAGTAAGACCTAGAAAACGCATTTGGTGAAATTTCTAATGTCTTTCCTTGGCAAGGTAGCTGTAAACACCAAATGCAGAACTTAATATTCTGGAGAAAGCTATGGGGGGAAACTAACCCAAAAGGATTAAAGGGTAGTAGAGGCTTAGAAAAAGGTAGTGTCGCCTTGGTTTCGGTAGCGCGTAGTGACCATTTTTGTTGATGTTTTAGTCGTGTAATGTCGTGAACGCAACGCAAAAGAAGTCCTAGGAGAATCTAAAGGAAACAAACCATCAAGTAAGGACACATCTTGGTGGAATGATGAAGTTAAGCAAGCGATAAAGACCAAACGTGAATGTTATAAGGTACTGGGTAAATGCTCGAGCGATGAGAATTATGAGAAGTACAAGAAAGCTTGAACATAAGCTAAAAAGGCAGTGCGAAATGCCCGATCAAAGGTCAATCAAGAATTATATGCAAGATTAGATACAAAAGAAGGGGAAAAAGATATCTATAAACTTGCTCGAATGAGAGAGAAGAAGACGCGAGATATTGGAAAAGTTAAATGTGTGAAAGATACTGACCAAAAAGTTTTGGTTCAAGATAAAGAGATAAAAGAGAGATCGAGGTCATACTTTGATACCCTATTCAATGGCCATCAAGAACAAGATATTGAAAATTTAAACATCCCCTCAAGTATGGTTAACCGAGAGTTTAAGAAGAGAGTTCAAAAGGGTGAAGTGACAATGGCATTAAAGAAGATGGGGTCAAAGAATGGGTAACTATGCTTTTCAATAAGATTTGGGGGAGAGGGATCGAATGGGTAACTATGCTTTTCAATAAAATTTGGAGAAGCAATAAGATGCCATCAGCATGGAGGAAAAGTATTTTCGTCCCTTTGTATAAGAACAAATGTGATGTTCAAGATTGTTTTAATTATCGCGGAATTAAACTAATGAGTCATACCATTAAGTTGTGGGAACAAATGATTGAACAAAGGATCAGGAAATGTGTGAAGATAACAGAAAATCAGTTTGGATTTATGTCTGGAAGATCGACCATGGAAGCAATTTATCTTATCCGGCAGTTGATGAAACGTTATCGAGATAAAAAGAAAGATCTACTAATGTTGGGAGGACAGAAGAATTCCCTATTACGATTGGGGTGCACCAAGGATCTGCACTTAGTCCTTTTCTCTTTGCCATAGTCATGAACGAATTGACAAGAGAAATTCAAAATGACGTTCCGTGGTGTATGATGTTCGCAGATGATATTGTGTTGATTGATGAAACGAAGGTTGGAGTGCAACAGAAATTGACGTTCCGTGGTGTATGATGTTCGCAGATGATATTGTGTTGATTGATGAAACGAAGGTTGGAGTGCAACAGAAATTGGAACTTTGGAGGATACTTTAGAAGCTCTAAGCCAAAAACGGTGATAGAGAAGCGGGGATGATCACATTTGATGGGAAAGTTGCTCATGAATCCACTTCCTTTTGGTATCTTGGATCTATTATCCAAAAGGATGTAGAGCTAGATGGCGATGTGGCTCACAGAATAAAGGTAGGGTGGTTGAAGTGGAAGAGTGCCACAGGGGTTTTATGTGATCCTGACATGCCTCATAGATTAAAGGGTAAATTTTACTGTAGGGCAATTAGGCTTGCACTATTATATGGCACCGAGTATTGGGGTGTAAAACAGTGTCACGTTCAAAAGATGAATGTGGCGGAGATGCGTATGCTACGGTGGATGTGTGGTCATACAAAAAAGAATCGGCTCAGAAATGAGGTGATTAGAGAGAAGGTAAGAGTTGCGTCTATAGAAGACAAGATGATGGAGAATCGATTACGATGGTTTGGTCATGTGAGAAGAACACTTGTTGATGTCCCAGTGAGGAGGCTAGAAAGTTGGGGAACAAGTAATATTGTGAAAGGTAAATGAAGACCCAAGAAAACTTGGATAAAGATGATTGAAAATGACATGCGGTTTCTTGAAATTGGAGAAAGTATGGCAATGGAGAAGCAAATGTGGCGGGAAAGAATACGGATGGTAGATGGAATCTGATTCCTTTTTTTTTATTCGTATTTTCTTTTATTTCATGTTATCTTTTAATTTATTTTTCAGGATCTTTTTTTTCTTTTTCTTTTTTTGTTAACATTCATTCTCATGTTTTTTTGTGCTTTTTCTCTGCTTTTTTCCCTCTCTTTTTCCTTTTATGTTATTTATGTAACGATCATTGACGGTTTCAAAATTTGATTCATGTTAGTCGACCCCAAATCATTTTGGGACTAAGGCTCACATGTTTTTATGTAGTTTTCTAGGTGAAAACGGAAATAGGTCGAACAAACCGGGCCATTGGAGCCTCGAAACACCAGGTGAACGGCTGAGTCACGACTTGAACGAGGGCTCGGTTCCTCGGTGCTGTATCGTCGGTCACGGCCGAGCCAATGCCCTCGGTTAGGGCTGTCAAACGGATAATACGGAGCCGGATATGGCCATATCCGTATCCGAATCCGGCATTTAGTAAAGGTATCCGAATCGGTATTCGAATTCGAAATATCCGAACGGACCGGATACGGATAATATCCGGCGGATGCTATCCGGATACGGATAATATCCGTATCCGTCATTTTTTTTTAATCTTCAAAAATTTAAATGCAGTAGGAGGGATTTGAACCCTGGTGGAGCTCCTTCTCCTTATCAAATTCCTAATGCCAATACCACTTGGGCTAGCTGATCCGATTGTTGTGTTAGAAAGGAAAATAACTAATAAGTAAAGATAACTTATAGCGCATGCTTATATTTTAATATTGAGAAATAAAAGAATGAAAACATGTGACAAGTATTATGGGGAGTAGCATGCTTATATTTATATATTAAAATTATATTAAAAAATATATTATATATAATTAATTTCGAATACGGATATTTTCGGATACGGATGTGCCTATATCCATATCCGTATCCGAATTCGGATACGGATAATATTCGTATCCGCTTTTTTTCGGATACGGATAATATCTGTTTTTTCCGGATACGAATACAGATATTTCGGACGGATAACGGATTTTTTGAATTTTTTTGACAGCCCTACCCTCGACGGCATAGGCCGAGCCCAAACAGTGCCCGACCGACGAGGCAACCGAGACCGAGCACCCTTCCGGACCGAGGCCGAGCGAGCTAAAGATGTCAATGGGTCGGGTATGGTACGGGTATGCCTCCTCCATACCCTACCCTATTTGATTCGGATCGAGTTTGGGTATTGTCCATCGGGTAATCGGGTACTCAATGGGTATTCGGGTACCCGTATACCCTATATTTAAAAATATAAATATTTTTAATATATACATATAATGTAATTAATAAGTTCAATTTAGTATAATAAATATTTAAAATATAATATTTTATATAATAATATATCTAATTTATAATATATTATAATATTTATGTATAATATATAATAATAATATATTTATATAATTCAAATGGGTACGCAGGTCGGGTAATCGGGTCGGATATTCGGGTAAATATACTACACACATACCCTACCCGTACCCGATCATAAAACTTCGGATTCGGCCGATACCCGACCCGATTTCGGGTTTATCCGACGAGTAGGATCGGGTACGGATAAAATTGACATCCCTAAGAGAGTCACCTAGGGGTGTAAATGAAATGAACGTTCGTGAAAAGTTAGCGAAAAAATTCGATCAACCCTTCAGTTCGTGTTCGAGTTTGACCGAGCCGAAAGTTCGCGAACATATTCGTTATATATACGAACCGAACACGAATACGAACTATTCGCGAACAAATGGTAAATATTAATATATATTTTATTATTTTGTTACAGTTTCAAAACCCCAAAAGTAAGCTAACCCTCAACTAGGGCTGTAAATGAGCCGAACTATACCGAACCTTTACTGGGTTCGGTCCGGCTCGAAATTATTCGAACCTTAGGTTCGATTCGGATCGAAAATTTCGAACCTCAGAATTTGAGGTTCGATTCGGCTCGAAGGTTAAATATTTTTTTTATAGTTCGATTCGATTCGACTCGAATTTTCGAACCGTTCAAATATAGTTCGATTCGGCTCGAGTTAAAGTCCAGTATAACTTCATAAGTCCAGTATAGTTCGAATATAGTTCGGTCCGATTCGCCGAAGCCGAATGGTTCGACCTGGGATGAGAGGGGTTTATGTCTTGGGCCAAAGCCCCACGAATCGAGCCGAACCGTTCGGTCCGATTCCCGAATCCTATTTTATAGGGTTCGGCTCTAAGTTTGGTGTCCCGAATCGAGCCACGAATCGAGCTTTTTCGAGCCGAATCTTTCGAACCGAATCGAACCTTTAGGTTCGTTCACAGCCCTACCCTCAACTGTCACACTCTTCATTCTCATAGCGCCTCCCAAGTCCCAACTTATTTTTTGTATTGTTATTACTTGAATTTGTATGAATTTTGGCTTCTTGTTTGTTCGAACACAAACAAACCAAGGAATGCTTGAACCGAACTGTTCGAACGCAATTGAATCGAATTGCGAATGAACGCGAAATTTCTGAAATTTTAATGAACCGAATACGAGAAAGTGATTGGAATGTCCGTCGAACACAAACATGAACTGAACATACCATATATCGAACGAATGAACGTTCGTTAAGATCATTGTTCGATTCGTTCGGTTCGGAATACACCCCTCGAGTCACCCATGCCAGACCGACCCCGACCACCCCTGGGTGTGCAATTTTGCCTATTTTTAGTATTTTCGATAAACAACATTTGAGCCTTAATCCCAAAATGATTTGGAGTCGAGCTATAGTATTTTCGGTCAAATCTATAAATAAATGTTTGACCGCTTTATTTTGCAACTTCCCCTCATTTTTCAGATTTCAAGTTTGCAAGCACTTTTCTCTTTAGTTTTTCTCTCTAATCGCCCCCCTATAAACCCTAGATCTAGATTAAATTTGCAATTTTCAGTCTATTTCAATTCCTAGTCTTCGTTAGTGTAATTGCAATTGTCTACCTCAATTTCTCCATGGAACTTGCTTTATTTTGTGTTCACACTCTTTTAATTTTGATTTCTTGCGCCATGAGCGGCTAGAACCCTAATTCTAAGAATTTGAGGGAAGTTGATTCAATTCACCTAGGGTTTAGCAGGATTAGCAACTGAATTATTCTAACTTGGGGGAATTGTGTTAATTAATACCAAATATGAGAAAATCGAGCCGAAAGGACAATTTGCCTCAAAATCCCCAAAATTAGAATTGGATGTATTTTGGGAGGACATCATACAATTAAGATTCAATTGTTGATTCCGGCTAAATTCCTAGTGGAATTTGGGCAACTCCTATCTCCCTAGACTTTGAAACTCAAATTTTTTCCTCTTTGTTAAATTGCGCATTTTAGCTGTTTGATTAATTGTCTTGGAGGTAATTTTTACTTGTTTTTGTCAATTCCGCATTTCAATTATGATTTCTCTTAATAATAATTCTCTACTTGTTTTTGTTAATTTAGCACTTTAATTGTCATTTCTTTTCCTTGGTGATAATTCTCAACCCAATCAATGTTAGGCCTTGGTCTTTTTAGCACACTATTCTTTGCTTTTGTGTTTTTATTCATTTTAACCCTCCTTCTATAGAATCTATACTTCCTCGAGAGATCAACCCGATTTGATTTACCGCTCCTACAAATCAATCTTGTTCTCTTGCGGGTGAGATTTAGTAAAAGTCTAAATTCTCAAAAACAAAATTTTGGCGCCATTGCCGGGAAAATTTAATAATTGCTAGTGGACGAAAACCAATTTAGTATTGCTTCTTTTTTCTCACTTTCATTTGCATTTTTTTGTTTGTTGGTTCCCTCCGACTACGTCTCGGTTTGTTTGTGTATGCAATATCACCGAGGAAGACCTAGGAAGACTATGACTGCACCACCCAAGCTTGAAGGAGAACCAATCAAAGGGATCTGCATCGATCTCGAGAGAGAAAAACAAACAACGAATCCACCTCCATTACGACCCCTCTATATGTGAGGCTTTGCTAGGCTGGTCATAAACTATGAAACATGAACACTTCAAATTGGAAATTTTAGTTGTATCGTGTCCTCTTTTACCTGTAAAAAGCATATATGTGTCGTGTCCCATATGCGCTCACGTGTTCGTGCTTCCTAGGTCATAAGCGATTATACATCATGCATCGTCTTAAGCGAGCCGACACGAAATTCCGAAATCAAAAGACATTATTTTCCAAAATTGCCACCCTTATACAGAATGCCAAACGAAGACCCACTCAATTTCGTTCGAGTGCAAACCTTGCCTCTTCAGCGTTTGCAAGAAGATCAAGTATATATGAAGTGCGTCCCTTATACTTTCGGAAGGATCGAGCCAAGTCGTGGCTAATGTCTCTAGCACCAAACTCTTTGACCACGTGGGACATGGTGAATAACCATGTCCATATGGAGATACTCCTCATCAAAAGAGGACAGATAGTCATTCCAAGATTGTCTCTTTTAGCTAAGGTGAGAGTGAAGCATTTGATGAGCCTTTGGAGCGTTTCCAAGAGTACTTAACCCAATGGACACATCATTTTTTATTTGAGCTTCTCAATCAATTTTTCTATAATGGATTGTCTTTGAGTTTCCAATATATATAATCGACAACACTGCCGGAGGAGATATTAAGGCGAGAACGGCCCATGAGAGGTATGATATTTTCAAGACGATGAGCACACATTCCCAACAAAAAAGCAATAGGAACAAGTGAACAGTGGTAAATGAAGTAAGTTCGACATCTCTGGTGAGAAAGATGTTTAGTGATCTAATGAAAAAGCTTAATGAAGACCAAGGGCGAGACAAACAAGTTGATTCCCAGGTCCAAGAGGAAACTTGCGATATTTGCGGAGTATATGGCCATAAACTGCAATTTAACTTTGGAAAAGAAGTGAATATGGTGCAAAAGTACCAAGCCGAGATCATCCTAAATGAACAATCCATACTTCAACACCTATAATCCAAGATGGAGAAATCACCCGAACTTTGGGTGAGGCAACACAGATGCACCTCCTCCAAAGGCTAATGTATCTTTTGTGCCTAGACCGCAATTCTCAGCCAGCACGAGCTCCCAAGCGCCATCTTGCCCGACGAACCCAAATGCTAACCAACCTTCTTATTCGTGTTCTCAAGGGCCGACTACTCTTACAATAGGGCCGAGTCAAAGTCGGGCGTATGGGCCGAACCAAGCTACCTATCTGGCCATCCAAGGGAAAAGCCACAATCCATACGGGGCAAACATTCAACCCGTGGATGTGTGGCGCTTCAACGCTTTTGAGGCAAAAGTTAATGCAAAGTTTGATTCATTTGATGTCACTATAAGGAGGATGGAGATAGCCATGAGCCAAATGGTGACGGGAACGAGTGAGATGAATAGAAACAATAAAGGAAAATTTTCGAGCCAACCGGAACAAGTTAAGGCAATTACGGTGCTTAGAAGTGGTAAGGTGGTTGAAAATCAAGTTCAAGACCCTACTCAGTTAGGAGCCACCTTGTGAGCCTGGTGATGGTCTGATCCCAATACCCAAAAACTCATCCTTGAAATGGATTCCGACAAGGAGGATAAGGAGATGGCGCTCCACAAGACGTCGAATCCGTACAAGCCTCATATTCCATATTAGAGGTGTGTGAACCCATCAAAGCAAGACAAGTAATTTTTTGAACTTTACTCTATGCTTACTAAAGTGAACATTAATATGATATTGCTTGACGTTGTTCGTAATATTCCATCTTATGAAAAAAAAAATCAAGGATTTCATGCCTGAGGAGAAAATTTGGTTATAATGGAAAAATTATCGTTTCGAATACGGGTAGCGCTTTATTTCACCTTTTTGTCTCATAAGGAAAAGATTTCGAGAGTTTTCCAGTTAAAAAGAGACTAGAGAGATGTTTGATTTGGGGACGGGAATTAATTTGATGCCATTTTCTATTTTTCAAAAACTCGAGCTTGGGGATATAAAGCCCATCTGTATGTGCTTACAACTTGTCGATTGGACTCTTAAGTATCCTAAGGGGATTATTAAGGATATCTTAGTTAATGTGGGATGTTTGATTGTGCCTGTTGATTTTGTTATACGTAATATGGAGATGTTCCCAATAATGAGCATGAGCATACTATTCTTCTTGGTCGTCCATTTATAGTAACGACAAATACAATTACTGATGTTAAGCGCTTCCACATGCGATCGGGAAAGGGGGCATCACATCTTGGGTGCTAAGCCCTTATCAAAACTCAATACGCCTTGCTACGCTTGCATTCACATCTTATCAAAACTCAATATGCCTCGATAATAACCCACAAATCACCATCACATCGAGTATCGACATGTGCCCGGAGGAAATCCATGTCGACTTGAAGATCATCTAGTTTCAATATGATGTGAATCCAAGCATTTGAAGCGTCGACTTCAGGAGGAGGTCGAAAGGGGGGGGGGGGGGCTCGATGGTAATTGAGGTGCTCGGACGAAAAGAATAGGGCAATGGGTGGTAAACCGGACCCTAGAGGTGGACTCTCCTTCCTTCGTTTTACGCATTTTCGTAGCTAGGGCCTCCGCCTTCGTACGAACTTCCTCGGTAGGTAAAAGCTCACTTCTTCCAATGGTGACCGGCGTAGATGAGGGACTTTCCATCAAGAATCTTCACGCTTATTTCGGTAAGCTCCTTCTTAAATTTGATCTTGAAATAGTTAGCCACTGACGTAATGATATTGGCATGATATAACCTCAAAGTGTCCCTCGATCACCTCCTTCATAGTCAAAATAATGAACGCTGAAGTTTTGACGGTTCGTCTTAAGCAAGCACCACAAAAGTATAAGTCCCGATTTGCCACCTTGTTCGACTCATCCTTTCCGCAAACGAGATGGCAAATCAATTTGTGCCATATAATGAGAGCTCGATCGCGGAAACTTTGAATGCTACTCCCCTTCCGAAGCGGTGTCAATGAATCGACAAGAAAAAACCCAAAATGTCTCTTGTTTTATTCCGGAGCTTCCTCGTTTGGTTCGTCTCCGATCGCGTCGAAACCAAAAATATCCTCCAACATCCCTTCGTCGATAAATACCTCTCGGTCGCCTAATCGGCATCCGAAACTATCTGGGATGTCGTCACCGTAGCAAATTGTAGAATAGCACGCCAAGACCAACTCTTGATACCCCGTTGACACGTTTGCAAAGACTTTCTTCCACTGAAGCCTTGCGATCGAAGCCCGGGAGTTGTCATAGGCGCCCCTTCGCTTATTTATCTCCCAATCAAGGCCACAGGGCCGTGTGAAAGGGCGTCTATGAAGACTTTGGAATCATTCCGTGTAATTCAGCATGAAGACCTTCTATGCCCATAATTATATATGAGCATTGAGCAACATATAAACTATTATAAAAGTTTGTTCACAAGCAAAAACTTCAGTAAACACAAGTACATTGATGATGAGGAAAAGAAAATCCTAACCTTGTTGCAGACCATATCATGATATCGTACTCTGCATAGACCGCGGAGAGAAATTCATGAAGATCTGTGTAATTAATAACATAACAATTAATAAAAATGGCCATTAATTTAAGATATGCAATGGAAGGCTTATCAACATTGAACACTTACAAGGCCGCATTAGTTCTAAAGGATTTTCTGCTGGTGAGCGGTGGTCAAATAGGGTATAATCAATGTCCAGAACAAGCAGTTTTTTGCCTTTACGACAGGGATTTCGGACTTTAATCTAGCATATAGAAAGAATAATTTATTACACTCGATAAGACTTGTGATTGCTAATAAGACAGAAGTAACTGACCTTGTACTGCTCAACACGTCGTCTCAGTTTCAGTTTATAGACTTCGTTATCTTTGATGTCCATGGCTTCATCTTGCTCAAGTTCAAGATCATCAATAATTTCTGGGGACTCCGCTTGATCCACGATTATATCATCTTCCATTGTACTGCCAATCCCAAAAAAATCAAAATATCTGCTTCAATTCAAGCTTATACTAGTAAATCAACCATTCTAAGATGTTTCTGCAGGGAAACTTCACTAGTGTGTTGCAGTAAACAAACTGAATCAAACACAATTCTAGCAAGGAAAAAAGAAGAACATATGAAACACGTTCCTTTTTATAATTTGTTTCAATAAATTTAAGGAGAAACAAGCGTGCTGAAACAGGTGGTAAAAAGATGGGCGGATAAAGAAAGTTTTGAACTTCAAAGGGCTTGAAAGTGCAGGATGAGATCTACCTTGAGATTCAAATATATATGGTAGAAGATGAAGGCAATGTTTTAAAAGGCTGTCGAGGCGTAAATCTTGAGGCGAGGCAGAATCATAACACTTCGAGGCGCTAATTTTTTATGAATATCTGTGGCTTCCGCCTCATCGTGTTGAGGCACACGTGAGGCACACGCCTTGAGGCCTTGAGGACCTTGAGGCGTTTTTATGCAATACTACGTAGTCTCGTCGAGAAGACAGACGCACGGAGGCCAAAGCTCAACGAAAGTAGAAGGTGCAACCCTAAGGACAAGAGCTGTTTTTGGCGTGGTATTTCTTCTTTCAAACTCAAATCCTAAGTCGATTATTCTCTTTGGCTGGAGAAAGTGCGCCTTGCAGCAAAGAAACTGCCTTGCGCCTTTTAAAACATTGGATGAAGGAGAACATGAATGCCAAGAAACGTATTTTAAGGTGCAAAGTGACAAACAAAATTGATTAGAGGATACAGAGAACCACTGATCCTAGTCCCCCACCTCCATCTTCATGTAGACGCCTAGTGGCAGTAGCAATTTAGAGATCTTAAGGCAGTAGATCATAAATTGACGATATGACTCCATAAATTCTTTTAAACGCACAGAAATTACTGAAACCCCAAAAGTAAGAATTAAAACTTTGAGATTTTTAACAACATAAAAAAATTCAACTTATATTAACAATACAAATGACTAATACTCATACATAAACACAAAACTACGCAAAGAAAATACCCAATCATGGTCATCTTGAGAGAGGCTTTGAGTGGGATCTGAGAGAGAAGTAGGGAATCGTCGGCGAGCTTGGAGGCGAGCTTAGGGTAAAGAAGCTTTTGGCGTTTGGGCAACACGTTTGTGACCTCGCAAATACGAAGCTTGAGTTCCCAGACCGTATCTTGGCCGCATACTCTAACGGTATACTCTTTTCCGTTCCATTTCACCGTCAGCGTCAGTTCCTCCTCCGTCAACGGCGAGACCGCCAAAGCGGCTGCCGTCGACGAAGACGACGCTTCACTTGCCATTCGAAGAGGGCGGCTCACAAGAAATTAAACGGACAGATAAATTTTACCTCGGGTCGGGTCCTTTTGACAAAGAGGCGGAGAACATCCTCGTTTCCTTCAGAGCTGTTTGTTGCAAAGTATCTTTATGAATCTAAACTGAACTGAATTGAACTGAACTGAATGGATCTGAATTAAACTGAACTGAATTGAATTGAACTGAACTGAAATATATATTAAAAGTAAATAATAATAATAATAATAATAATAGTAAATAATAATAATAATAATAATAATAGTAATTAACAACAACAACGATAATAGTAATATTATTAGTAATAATAACAATAATAATAATTAAGATTAATAATAATAAGAAGAAGAAGAAGCAATTTGACCAGAATGGGCCTTAATCGAATCGAATCGAATCAATTAAATGAGCATCGAACTTAATCAATCAAACTGAAAAATAAGTCCAAAAGAACAGGCCTAAATCCTAATATCCGTTTATTCTGGAATACAGAATTTAAAGGGCAAATTAGACTTACTGCACACATTTGAACAAGAAGTTAGTCAACCGTCAGTTGACCCAGTAAAAAAAACTAAAATATCTAAAAAAATTAAAAAATTACAAAAAAATCCAACAAAATAGAAAATTTTCAAAAAAATTTAAATAATTAGTAAACAATTAGAAAATGAAAAAAAACGAAAATTAGTAAAACATTCAAAATATCTAAAATTAGTAAAAAATCAAAATTTGTCAAAAAAAATAATCAAACAAATTAAAAAATATTATTGTTTGAATACTCAAACAAACTAAAAAAATAGTCAAACAATAATTTTACTATTTTTGAATATTTTACTATTAAGCATACGACACATTCAAAAATATGCAAACAAACTAAGAACTAGTAAATATAAATATAAAATTTTAGCACTAAAAAAATATTGTTGAATTCGTCTAACTATATAAATAATTTTCAAAATATAATGTTTTTTATAAATTACATTAGTATATATTTAAAATAATAATGTTCATAATTATATTATGAACTCCGTAAAAAATCCAATATTACAATAGAAAAATGAATGCAAGTTTTATATAATATTCCTTCCGTCCCTTAAGTATAGGCACTTGGGTGAGTGACACGATTTTTAATAAATGGTGTGTTGAGTGAAGAGGGAATATGACTTTATAGAAAGAAATGGTGTGTTGAGTGGAGAGAGAGTATGACTTTATAGAAAGAAAAGGTAAAGTGATTTTACTAAAAATTGAGTGTGTTTATTCTTTAAGAGACGGAGTGAGTATATATTTTTACAATTATTTATACAAAATAAGTACCCTATCCCACCAGAAATTTCTCTTTTTGACTTTTTTCTAGTCAAACTAAAAATATTTTTATCACGATTATCAATGATCTTATATAGTTGTATTATAAAATTATAATATTTTTAAAAATATTTGTATGAAATGTTTATTTTTAATAATGTCACACGAGTTAACAATATTTTCTTTATAAATTTAAGAAAATTAGAAAGATTCGACAAACAAAACAAATAAAAAAACTTATACTAATAAGGAAGTATTTTCATTAAGTGTTTTAATAATAAAAGTAATTAATTTTTTATCGGTAAATGTTAGTAGTAAGTTCACCAAACACTAGACTAAAATTATCACTATATGTCGTTTGGTACGGAATTGAATCTCGCCCTATTGCCACATAGGATTAGTCTTAGCTAATCTCACTTTTTTAGTCTTGGTCATCCCCCTGCGATAAAAATAATCATGGGCAATTGAATCGTGGGTTACTATTCATCTATCTAGGATTGTATCTAATGGTGCAAACCAAAGAGGGCGCAAGATTATATTACCAATTTCTTCTCAAAGGAAATCGGACATGAATCTTCCACTAAGGGAAGAACCCGGTGGCTAGTGAGGTAAGCCACTGATTAATAATAAAGTAAGGCGCATTGCTTTTGAACTTATTTTTGATTTTGATTGATTCAGTCCATTCGGTTTAGTTCGATTCGAGTCCATTCGATTCGATTCGATTCGATTCTTATTATTATTATTATTAATCTTAATTATTATTATTGTTATTATTACTAATAACGAGACATTCAGAACCCGTGTTACGCACAAAATTTGTATCTAAATATTCACCGCGTAATGTGTGTGTAAATTGCCAAATATATAACAATCTATAATTTAGGCCGCCGTGGGAGATATTTGTTGATTGTTGAAAGGAATTTGTTAATTTTGCGTAAATGTAACCATTTTGTTGAGTTTATATTTTATTTCTTGTTGTTGTCTTTATATTAGCAATTTAAATTTGGTTAAAATTTTAAACACGTCGGGCAAATGCAAGTGAAATAAAATCGAAAACTTGTATTATGCGTTAGCTAACATATCTAACACGTACATTTGAAATTTCAACATATGTAAGATCATCACAAACATTAAACAATTTCCGCTAATCAACCTATATATGCATTTTAAGTGTGAAAAAAAACTAATAAAAGTCAATTACTATTCCCTTCGGTACGTATGTTAAGTTGATGGAATCTTGGCAATTTATTCAGTACACAAAAGATAATGCTTATCTCTAAACTATAATGAGAAAGCTAGCTAATTAAACTATATTTAGATAACTCATATCAATAACTTAAGCCATGCATGATACATTTGAGAAGATGGAACTACAATATATATTTATGTGTCATTAACAACCTCGCATGATAATCTTCATAGGTTACATAGTTTTTTTTTTTTTGAGACCATTCAATTCAGGCCCTTCTTGCCAATAAATGAGAATTAATCCAATACAAAGATATGATCAAGTAATCTGCTAAGCACCGGGAATCCATATGAAATAATTAAGAAAATAACCGGAACATGTACTTATACATATTTGTACTTCAATAATTGATTAAGTAAATTCCTAATGATTGAAGCCTGAGGACTATCATCATCAATGGTGGACAGTAACCGGAAGAGACGATCACTGAGGTCATCGACCTCCTTGTGCAACACAAATCTTTGGTGCCTTCATGGAATCCGAACCTTCCCCGCCATCGCCACCTCCACCTTTAACGGAGCCGCACCACCTTTTCCACCACCACCTCCTTTGCTTCCACCTCCACCACCACCTCCTTTGCTTCCACCTCCACCACCACCTTTGCCGCCACCTCCGCCACCTTTTCAGCCCATATTTAGTTTGGTTTTAAGATCCATTCAATTCAGTTCAGAAAAATAACAGCACCGTTTGTGTAACCGGAGCCAGAGGATACGTAGCTTCGTGGCTGATCAAGATAGTTCCTCTCTTGGTCATATTGTTCATTATCCAACTCGCTTCACTTTATTAAGTGTATTAAACTTCATCACATATTCAATGTGGGATGGAATTTTTCATATTCCCATTCATTTCAAAATGCTCTTCAAATTGCTAACTTCATTCATTAATTTCCCACTCACTAAAATCAGTTTTGAGAAATTAGTTATACTACGATTATCTGCTCCGAACGTAGATTAATCCTGGACTATTTACTTTCCCACAAATTAAATTTTAGCCATTAAACAATTAATTAAAACTGATTTTTTCCAACAGTGGAGTATCCTTCTCGGACATAATTCGTGCTCTCTCCAAAATATCCGTTGCTTTCACATCCTCTAATCTTTTCGTAGTGGTGTACTTTTAGCAGGCCCGGCCCTTCCATAGGGCAAGGTGGGCCTGAGCCCAGGGCCCCCAATTTTTTTTTTAAAACCCATTCGACATTAAAAAAAATATATATATATATAGATACTAGGGATGGAATCTCTCCATCTGCAGACACTGGCAGCAAGACAGCAACGGGAAAAAGAAAATTTTTTGGCATATTCCAGAACGAAAAAAAAGGGAAAAAATTTTTTAGATAAAAGGTTTTTTTTTGGGAGAGGCTGAGAGGCAACGGTTCTCTTCTCTCCACTCTCTCTCTTCTCTGGTCTCTCTCAACGCTCTCAGCTCTCTGTGTGCAAAGTGCGAACTATTTCTCAGATTCTCAATCGGACGGACGGTAGGCAGCGCCCAGGGCCGACGATTCAGCATCAGCAAGCAATTTAGTGCGCTCGCCGCTCGTGGAGTCGTGCTCTGCAGTCCAGTCTACTGCACCCGCCGCTCACCGCGGCCCGCTACTTGCTCAGTGCTCACCCGTGCACTCTCTCGGGTGCAATCAATTCCTCTTTCTCAATCTCTTTAATTTAGTAATTAATATTTGATTTTATTGAATTTGTGTTAATTTTTGAATTACTTATCTTTGATTGTGTCTTTCAATTAATTTGTGAATAATATGTTGCCTAGAAAATATCCATCCAAAATTCAAAAAAGAAACAAAAGAAAAAGACTTGATGGGGTGATTAAAACTCAAAAAGGGGCCGAAGTTGATGTTTTGGATGAAGTAGTCGTTGATGATATTGAGAATAAAAATGATAATTTGATGTTGATGATAATAAGAATGATGCTTTGAATGAAGAACTTTGATTTAGATGAGAATGACAATGATTCTTTGAATGAAGAAATTGATATTAGTGAGAATAAGAGATATCCTTTGAATATATTTGATCCAAAAACTTGGGATAATATTGATAATAAAACTAGAGATATTGTGATAGAAAAGGGTCCTTTAAGAGAGTATGATCTCAAATTTCCTATAGATGAACTTGGTAGACATTTTGCATATTCTTATTATACGAGAAAACTACCAAATTGTGAGAATCAAGATAGAAAATGGTTGGTATATTCAAAAGATGCGAATAAAGTATATTATTTTTGTTGTAAATTATTTAAATCACTTCAAAATAATAGTTTGTTAGCAAATGAAGGTTTGAATGATTGGATACATATAAATGATAGACTCAAAAAGCATGAGAATGGTATTGAGCATATTAATAATATGAGAACTT
The DNA here is from genome assembly GCA_033398695.1 of Orobanche coerulescens. Lineage (NCBI taxonomy): Eukaryota > Viridiplantae > Streptophyta > Magnoliopsida > Lamiales > Orobanchaceae > Orobanche > Orobanche coerulescens. The sequence goes on from CM065809.1 coordinate 171,420,552, forward strand.
GGATTGATTTGAATATTAGATTGAAAAATAATCAAACAATCGATAAAAATTTACAATTACATATTAAGAAAGAGAAAGAACATTGGAAACTGGTTTTAGTAAGAATTATTGCTGTTGTGAAATATCTTGCTACACGTAACTTGGCTTTTCGTGGGGATAATGAGAAGATTTATCAAAATAACAATGGTGATTTTTTGGGTTTACTTGAGTTAATTGCAGAATTTGATTTGATAATGCAAGAGCATTTTAGGCGTATCCAAAATAAGGAAATTCACTATCATTACCTTAGTCATAAGATTCAAAATGAGTTGATTTCAACATTAGCTTCTAAAGTTAAAAATGATATAATTAGAAAAATAAAAGGGGCCAAGTATTATTCAGTGATACTTGATTGTACTTCTGATATAAGTCATAATGAGCAAATGACTTTAGTAATTCGATGTGTTGATATGTCTAGTGGAATGATAAAAGAATATTTTGTTGAATTTATAAGTGTGGATGATACATCAAGATTAGGTCTTTTTAATGAAATACAAACTGTTTTACAATCACTTGAGCTTGATTTTGATCATGTGAGGGGACAATGTTATGACAATGGTTCCAATATGAAAGGAAAACATCAGGGTGTACAAAAGAGATTTCTTGATATTAATCCTAGAGCATTCTATATGCCATGTGCTTGTCATTCTCTTAATTTGATAATATGTGATATGGCTAGTTCTTGTATTAAAGCTATCTCATTTTTTGGAGTTGTGCAACGTTTGTATACTTTATTCGCTAGTTCTACTAAAAGATGGAAATTTTTACAAGATCATGTTAAACAATTGCCTTTGAAATCATTGTCAACAACTAGATGGGAAAGTCATATTAATAGTGTTGCTGCTATAATAACTCAACCTAATGAGATAAGAGATGCTCAATATGAATTATCAAAAGTTAGTGATGATGCTAAAACTAGAAGTGAGGCAGAGTCTTTGACGACTAATGAACTTGAGAATTGAATTTTTATTGGGCATGACTATATGGCATAATATTTTGAACAAAATTAATTTGATTAGCAAAATGTTACAATCGAAAGATATGTAAATTGATGTTGCTATAACTATCTTGAAAGGTTTGATTTCTTATTTTGAAAAATATAGAATTGAAGGTTTTCAATCGACCTTGACATTAGCTAAGGAGCTTGCATCTAAGATGGAAATTGATCCAATTTTTCCTTCAAAACGTAAGATTCATAGGAAGAAATAATTTGATGAAAGTTTTCACGAAGAGATCTCGTTATCTGCTGAGAAGTCTTTTAGGATTAATTATTTTATTGTTATAGTGGATATTGCTATTTTGTCATTAAAGACTAAATTTGAGCAATTGGTAGCTTTTGAAGATATTTTTGGTTTTGTGTTTAATTACAAAATATTATCTTCACTAAATGAGAATACATTGCATAAATCTTGTGTTAAGCTTCAAGATGCCCTGCAACATAATGATAAAGTTGATATTGATGCTGGAGATTTATTTTCTGAATTGCAAGTGCTACAAATGTGTTGGCAATCAGATTTAAAGTCGATTGGTGAAGTTCTTGACTTTGTTAAAACATTATATTGCTTTCCTAATGTTTCTATTGCATATAGAATATTATTGACTGTACCAGTTACTGTAGCTTCAGCAGAAAGAAGTTTTTCTAAGTTAAAATTGATAAAATCATACTCGCGTTCTACTATGTCTCAAGAAAGGTTAAATGGGCTAGCAATTTTATGCATTGAAAATGAGGTGTTGGATAAACTTGACCTTGATGATGTTATTGATGATTTTGCTTCTCAAAATGCTAGAAGATCTAAATTATTTCAATAATTATTTGCTTGTTTTCTTATTTATTATACATTATAGTTTTTATATTAAAATTATGTCTTCCGCGAGCATGTGAGCTATCATATGCTATCTTTGGTTGGAAACAGGATGCTCGAAAAGCTGTATCTTTGGCTAGAAACAAGATACTCAAGCTGGAAACAAGATACTCAAAAAGCTATCTTAAGGGGCCCATTTTTAGCTTTTTGCCTAGGGCCCCCGAAATGTTAGGGCCGGCCCTGACGCCCACCGCCACAATCTTCACTCTTAACAGCTTGATTAGCGCAATGCTACAAGACCAATTTAAACAGTATTGAGTCTCTAGTGACGCAACACTATTTCAGTGTTACTTTTTTTTTCTATATCTTAGTGAATCTAAAATAAATTAATATTGATTGTTTTTCGCCTAGGGCCCCCGAAATGTCAGGGCCGGCCTTGACTTTTAGAAACAGAAATTCGAACGCCATTGTGTTTTTATTTTGTTTTGCTTTAGTGTCACCTTTCATAGAGCAATTTTGATCCTCGGCCAAAGTTGATCAAAGGGTTTACATTCCACATGGATATATACTCGAGCCATTCGAGGTCTACATGCAGAAAATTACACTTTACTTTAATACTTTTATAATGGCCGAATGGCGTGAATATATATCTGTGTCCATTATAGAACATTCGATCAGCTTTGGACAAGCGACAATATGCTCTATACAAGGTGAGTGACACTAACCCTAAACGAAGCAAAATTAAAAAATAAAAATAAAAAAACACTGGCGGTTGGATCTCTATCTCTAACTTATACATTTTGGAGAGAACACGAACTAAGTTGGAGAAGACTCCTTCATGCCCCTGAGTAACAAGGTGCTCATCCTATCATCGCATGTGGCTTTATATTCCATCATCGAAAAGTTGTGAAGGAAAGATCATATTACCGTCAGACGATAGAAGATGTCTATAAATTGGCCAAACTCAAGACAAGTAGTGTGGACTCTGCTCCATTAAACTTGTAGCGAAGGATAATCATAATCGATATTGTTCTAAAGACACCCATATATTTTGAACATTGCTTATCGTTAAGAAGCTAAACCTGAGGGTAGTTTTTGTAATTAACCCAAAACCATTTAAAAGGGGAAAAAGGTAAATAAAGAAGAAGAGGAATGAGAAGAAGCTTTGCCTAATTATACCAAGAGAAAATCAGTCATGATTTGATTTCAGGAATTGATATTCTATCTTCCCAAATAGTAGAATCACAATTTTTGAGAAATGATTTTGTGTCATATTTTCATTTTTTTAATGACGAAGAACCGCAACCGTTATTCTTTGAGCTTGCATTGCATAAATCCTCAGAAATCTTCCCTTTAAAATTCTTTTATTTGTATAGATGTATGTATGATCCCTTTATTCCTTTATTTGTATAGATGTATGTATGATCCAAAGGAATCATAACTACATGTGTAAACATATAAGTGAAAGATACGAGAATAAAAAGTTTATTTTTTATATATTTTGTATTGTAATCCATGAAAAGTTGTACGTACACTAAATATAACTTTTCAAGTGGGGTGAAGTGAGTATTTAAAAACCGTACGACCAAGGTCGCGAAAAACGAGGTCACTTTGTATTTCTACGCTTGATTAAAAAATATATTGAAAATATGAATTTTGGAAATGATCTACTTGTTATAAAATCGAAATAATAGAGAGAGAAATTAGAGAATGATTATCAGGTATATTTTTCATTAATAACTGAAGCCCTATAAATAGGAAAACTTCAGATGGCACAATCGTAATTACATAATTACATCAGGGGCATAATAGTCATTCACACTATATAAAAACAAAAGGGTAATTGAAATGTCACTTTCATGGTGTTTTTATAACACTCTCCCTTGAATGACTATTTACAAATATATTTGCTGAACTAGTTTGAAGAAAAACTTCCAAACTGTTTGTACTGGAGCTTGTGGCAATCATATCATGTTGCATCATAATGTTGCTAGGAAATCCCTGTGGGATAAAACTTCAGCAATTAGTGATCTCATAAATTTGCTCCCCCTTATCTCGATAGTTCTTGTATGAATATTCTTGTGCCGTCTCAGTAAAACCTCGTGGGATAAAAACTGAGTGAATCTGTCATGTATACCATTCGTTGTTGGAGTATCCACGTGTTGCCTCATTAAAACCTTGTCAAGAAAACCCAGTGGAAAAAACTTGATCGAAGGAAAAAGAGTACAACAACTCCTATTTTCAAGCTTTGAGGAATAATCTTGATCTTTGTAGTGTTCCTCATTATGCCATGAATATGCCTCATTAAAACCTTATTAGGAAAAACCCAATGGGAAAAATCCTAATGAAGGAAAAAAGAGTACATTATTCATACTAATACGCCATTCCAGTTGCCTCGTTAAAAACCTTGCTAGAAAAACCCAATGGGACAAAATCTCAGTCAAGAGAAAAAGAGTGCAACGCGTATTTTATATAAATATGCCCCAGGCATTTCAATGATCCTCTAGGGATTAGTACGAGTATCATTTTTAGTGCAGTTTGTAATATCGGACTCATATTCATTGCAATATATTCCAAATTTCTTTTGGAGATTCCATATTTGCTGTGATTAGGCTGTCTCGTTAAAAACCTTGCTGGGAAAACTTAGTGGGATAAAACCTCAGTCAAGGAAAAGAGTACAACAGATAATTTTCGTTCACAACGCTTTATTTTGAGTGACTGCACGCACTGATAATATGTTCAAAATCTCCTTACGAGTCACTTTCAGTAAGCCCATATGTTTCATTTTATTATAAGGGCATATATTTCAATTTCGATGGATTTCAATATCCTCATTTCCAATATCCATATTTCACAGTCATGGATATCCTCATATCATTTATCGATATCCTCTTTCCAATCATTGATATCCTCATTTTATTCATAGCGTTATATTGTGTCGACACTTTTACTTCCCCATGGCAACATAACTTGTCGAGATATCTCATTATCAATCACCCATTGGGATTACACATTGTGGTTATGTCTATATACTTCTCAAAAGTATATGCCTCCTTTTATCATTTGCTTTGATTCATATTCGGGGAATTATTATGTATTTATCAAAGCAATTGTAGTTGGTACCAAAGATTAATAATCTGTCATGCATCTTTGAATTTCAAGTTCATATTTCAGTTGTGAGGATATAGTGTGATGCATTTCATATATTTCCAACTATCAATACTCCCCCTCATGCTAAGAGATTTCTTGAGCACCAAACACATATGCCAGTATCTCAGTATTCATCTTCAGTCATGGGAGTTTATATGTTATGTTCTCGATATTGGCTAGAGGACTTCAAATAGTATGCCAATTGATATCCCACTTGTATGCGCATATCTTGATCCTTTCTGGGATCTATTCAAGTTTATTTGGGATATATTACTAGCTCAATTTGATATGGAATATATGCTCAAACCGTGAGCAAATAATCTCGTAAATTTCTGATTACGAGTCATATAAACATGTGACTATCTAGTGGATCCATAATATCTATTAGTTCACATGTAGAGGAAGTGGGCTCATACTCCCCTTAATATATTCCAAATTTATTAGGGATTCATTCCCAATATTGGCTAGTAGTGATATTAATCGAGAATAAATATTTGAAGACATGATGTGTCTGTATCACCATATAGATATTTTACCGGTATATCACATCATCTTTCGGTGCCATTATTGTACATTATTATCAACATGGAGTCACCGCTCCCACATGTCATATTATGTTCATTATTCATGTAATACCCGTAATTTCGATTTCCGGTAATTTCTTTTTTTCGGCAGAAGTCCGTTTTGAAGACTCGCTCATGACCGTTTCGTCATTCTGAGAACGATTAATTCTGCACTTTTTGTCATCCGAGTTCGTTTCGGTATCGTTTTGTTGAGTTCCGAGCTTTTTAGCGACTTTTCCGCACTTGAGTTCGATTCTTGCGAATCTCGTCCGAAACTGTTGTTTCGAGTTTCTCGTAAGTTCATTTAATGTTATTATTCATGTTGCGAGCTTTGGTTTGGTGTTTCGATCGCGTATCGTGATTTTCGGACGTTTTGGGCCATTTTCGTAATTTCCCAAAGTTTTGGGTAATTACTTCCGATGTCGAATTCCGAGCCTTCGGGTGGTCGGAATTGTGTGTTCTCTTAGCTCTTAGATTCTTCTTTGCGAGTACATCGTAACCGTATCATCGATTCATATTCAGGTTCGGGTTTCGGGGTCGTTCGGGCCGTCGGAGTTGGCCCCGGCCGACATGGCCGGGCAATCTGGGCCCGGGCCGGCACTGGCCGAGTTACGACCGGTAGTGCTCGCGGCTCCGGCCGAGCCGTGCAGTGGCCGCGGCACATGCCGCAGGCCGCGGCACACTCGTGCATTTTTTCGACGGCCAATGCCGGTGCCGCGGCACATGTCGGTCGGGCCGCGGCTGCCCGATCACTGGCGCGATTTGGCCTGTGCCGCGCACACTCCCGGCTGGCCGTGGCACCTTTGTGCGGCTATTTATGGCCCTGCAGACGGGTTTTTGGCCATTTTTCTCCTTCTTCTCCTTCTCTTCCGCGGCTGAGGGTGTTCTTATCATGGAGCCATGTTGTTGGACAACAAATTCTCGAAGTTCTTGAGGTTATATCATTGATCAATCATCCTATAACATCCTTCGATCCAGCGAATCAAGGTTAGATCTTTAGAACCCTACTTTTGGGGAGATTTGGGGGTTTTCGCGTTTTTGTCCGATTCATTCCGGTTTGTTGATTAATTCATGATGAATATGATTAATCTTGATGGTATTCTTAGTTTCCCTACGGATTTATGGTATATTTCGTGGTTTTTACGGAATCGAGAGGGTTTGGTTGTGGTCCGCCCTCGTTATTTATGTACGAATATACATGAATCGTAGGCGGGTTTTCGGGTGTATTCCATTTCCGTATTCGTCTAGCATTGTTTGTGATTATGTTCTTCGAATCATTAGGTTCAGTTCCGTTGTTTCTTAGCGTTCGTCGGTGATTATCCTTTCCGTTCGTACGTCATCAATTAATCAAGGCAAGTATTTTTGGAAACCTTTATGCTTAACGTGGAATGGTAATGTATTTTGTGTGTGAATTACTCACCTCGGGTTGGTCCGACGGGATCACGGAGGGAATCCAAAGGGTTGAGTCCTGGATTCATGAGTTTGTTTAGCTAGCCAGCTCGGGAGGGTCCTTAGAGGCCTCGGGCGGGATCTATGATATTACTCTGTTCCCAAGGCGATGCACGTGCGTGTTTTGTTTTATAATGTGGCCAGCTCGGGAGGGTCCTTAGAGGCCTCGGACGGGATCTATGATATTACTCTGTTCCCAAGGCAAATTGTTTGACTGTTTGTTTCCGGAAAAGACATGTCTAGTTTTGACTTTTGAAATTGATATTGGTGCATGTACTATTAAATGTGTAAGCGATTGGTTTGCCTTGATTACTTGTACTAGCGTAATTGCTAACCCCTTTGGGGACCCGTTTTGGGGAAATTCTTGTTATGGATTTCAGGTTATGTTCAGCCAGACGAGCGGGCGTTGGGATGGTACGAGGATGTCGGCCAAGGTTGTTGACATGTGCAATTGAGTCTTGTTATTTTCTACTGTCTCTTTTGATGTGGATGTTTTCCAAATTGTAAACTTATAGATTGTACTCGCGAGTACTTAGGCTTTTCCTTTCGGATTGTGATTGGTCTTCGTTGGAGTTACTGTATTTGTCGGTTGATGTTTATTATGCCGGTTGTACCGGACGTGTTGTTTTATGTTCTTGTTGTTAACAATTGTTTCCTTGCTAACCGAGATGGTTAGTCGAGTGGTGTTTTCTTGTATTAGCCCGGTGGGTCCCATGTAGGGGTCCACGGCGCTGTAATACACCTCGAATATCTTGGGGGTGTTACAATTCAAATAGAACTGTAGTTCATAAGCTTCTGGATATGAACTATTCGAACGCAGAGTCAAATCTCATATGCGTAATTCCAATCTATAAATAGATTATAATTGTATTCATAATCATCCATACCGAGGGTTTGCATATCATAAGAATCTTCGTAAATATTACCCATCTCTTCCAGTGAATATTATAAAAAGAATTTATCGAGCTCGACTCGAAAGATTAAGGGTGCTGATGAGAAATGGCATCCTAGAAGATATTCGATGGTTGATCGAAGCACAAGTTCGATTATTTGGCGAATTTTCAAATTCATTTAAGTACATGCCAGGTATAGGTAAGAGTAGTTTTGCAAAGAAACGGAGAGCAAAAAGATTAGGTGGGTGCTATAAATGTGCTCGGTGGACATGTGACACACGATGCAAATCTGTGGGGTTTGTATCCAAAAATCGAGAAGATAAAATAGCATTTATCAAGGATGGATTGAGTAAGGAATCTATGGATCATAATATTCAACAGATTCTTGATATACATCCCAGTGGATACGTTCATCGTGAACTAATGGCTTTGTGGATGCAATTGAAGGATGAACGGGAACGTTATAGTCATGAAAAATTAGTCCCAAAAGATCCAGTTTGTAAGTCCGTTCTGTCAAAATTGGTATAAGATAAATAGCAAAATAATACAAGTTGTTGAATATTGTTTTCTAATATTTAAATTTCTCAGTTGCCGATCGGTAACGTAATTTTCATTGAAAAATATAATATCATATCTTTCGTTTTCTTTTGCAATTTTGTCAAAAGTAATGACTTATTTGCCGCTCCATTTTCAATGAAAATAGTGAAGTCATTTATCGTTTAGAAAGAAGTTTGTTCTTTAAATTTGGGATCCACAAATCAGAAAATGTATCTCTCATAAAAGTATTTTGAAAGTCTAGTGTAGAAAGATGGAGTTCTCAGAATCCTCATATAGATCTCATCCAATTAAAACTATATGTATTTTAGGTGGATCCAAATTGATAGGTCATATCCAGCATATAGATATGACATATCAATTCGTAAAAGAATTAGGAGAACACAAAATCGATATATTGTATTGTGGAAGTAATTATAGATTTTTGGGTTATCTTTTAGAGGTTGCACAAAATGGGAGAATAAGAGTAACAAGTGTCTTACACTTTCCCACAGTTAGAACCAGTAGTATAGGGGGTTCAACTGGGTTGATGCTTCAAGCACAGTCTGTGCATGATAGTTTGATGTATGTGGTGAATAATAATGATGCCTTTATTGTTCTTCCAGATGGCTATGGCACACTCAATAAGATATTCAACATCACATCATGGGTTGAGCGGGACTTCCATACCAAACCTATAGGTTTGTTGAATATTAATAATTTCTTCAGCGATTTGCTTGCCTTTTTGGATCAAGGAGTAGATCACAAGTTTATATCTCAGCCATCACGAGATATAATAATATGTGCTGACACTGTTGCTGATCTACTTATAAAGTTTCAGGCATATATTTCAGTTAAGAATTTGGAAGTCAAAGCTCATTAGCCACAGGCTATTGGCGCCAAACGGAAAAGAAGTTTAGATCCTTTAGATCTTTCATTATAAACCCTTATGCCATGAGGTGGCAGAGTTACGGAGTTTTATACTCTCGAGACGCAGCCCTTTTCTTTTTATGGGTTTCATATGTATTTTTTTTTTCGCGTTTCATATTGTCGAGTGTTTACTGCCTTTCAACTAGTTTCGATATTTTCACTTCGACTGTTGTGTGCTTATTCAGCAATAATAAGACCATCTTTTGCTTTTATGCAAATACAATATCTTCACAAATATGTAATATATGTTTCCCCATGAATATTGTCAATCAATATGATTTCAATGATCCCACCATTTGATATAATTAACATGGGATTTATTGAGCAATTATTTTCCAGTGATAGTTTTCCATATCACTTGTCAAATTATCCCATCATGCAGTTTGCATGGGATTTTATTTAATTAATCGGTGATAGCTTATGGTACCACTTGCTCAATTTTCTCCGTTCGTGTTTAATCATGGAGATCGGATATTATATCCATCAACTGCTTCTTCTTCGAGAGTATGATTTGAATCATTGATCAACTACTTCTTCAGAGTAGGATTTATTTCTTTCAACTGCTTCTTCAGAGCAGGATTTAGATAATCGATCAACTACTTCTCTAGAGTAGGATTTATTTTTATCAACTGCTTATTCGAGAGCAGGATTTGGATAATCGATCAACTACTTCTCTAGAGTAGGATCTATTTTTTTCAACTGTTTATTCGAGAGCAGGATTTATGAACCATTCTTGTGGTATAACTAACCACGATGGTGATATATAATATATAAATTTCATATTTAAAACCATCCGTCTCGTGATAATTGAACTCATTACATGGGAGGTATTATAATTATATAAAATAAACGTAATAAATATGTGGTTTTAAACCACCACTTTGAGATAAGTAAGAGACATAATTTAAACTGCAAAATAATTAACTGCTTCTACCAGAACAGGATCGTCCAATCAATTCCGCAAAATAGTCATCGTCAAGGTATAGGTCGAAATATCGACTGCCGTTAATAGCACGCGTAAGGGTATGTATTCATAAATCTTTGCGATTTCCGGAGTTGGATATTAATTCGTACATTTTAATAAATTTAATAATGACATATATGAAAATAGTTAATACCCATATCAATATTAGTGTCAAATTGAAGCTCTCGTAAAATGGAACACGATAGTATCAAGAAAAATTAATTCCGATATCATATGTATCTTATATTTAAGAGAAACAAGATTTATAATTTAATGAATTAGAATAATATTTTATTCTTTTAATTTTTCGTTTCTTTTGGTTTCTTTCCCCGTGACTTCTCCTTTCCTTTTTTTTTCAAGTCTGTAGACACACACATGTTCAGTACCTCAAAGCTAGAAGAGAACAACTCCTCCTCCATCGGTCAATACTGCTGTTAAAGTCACCATCGTACCCGATCAGCTCTCCCTCTCTTCTTTCATCGATCTCAGTGAATCGTGTCAACCGTTCCTCGGATGTTGCACCACCGCCATCACCTAAATCGCGCGGCAGAACGGACACGAAGAATGAGATCCAAGCTGTAATACCCAGTTGTAACTCAGTAATTATCATTCAGTAATTATAACTCAGTAATTACCACTCAATAATTATCATTCAGTATTTATCATTCAGTAATTGATACTCAGTAATTTCATTCATCATTGATCATTTGTCACTCATATTCAGTCATGGTATTCATCATTCAGAGTAATTGTATCGTGTATCAATCGTCATTCATCACTAATCTGATTGGAGTTTCGTGTCGTGTTTATCATCATTGTCATTTTCGTTGCGAGATGTGCGTGAGGAGTAGCGCATGCTACATACTCCATTTAGCGTACGCTAATTGGGTATAGGTAGCGCACGCTACCACTCAGCTTTAGCGCACGCTAAGGTTACCTTGGCCGCGATCCGGAATCTTGGGCTGCAGTGAGTTAAGCGGCCTTGCGCTACGATTGGTAAGTAGCGCGCGCTAGCGGTTGAAAGCGCACGCTAATATGAGGTGTAGCGCGCTAAGGACGGATCGAGTTGAGTCCGGTGGCTCTTTGCCTTTGGATTATTTCATAGCGCACGATATGTGTTGTTGTTAGCGTACGCAACCGATATATTAGCGCACGCTAAACAATGGTTGTAGCGCACGCTATCGAGGTCAGATCAGAGGGCAGACAGTTTTCTGGTCTCCAGTACTGGGCATCAATATTTCGTTAGCGCACGCTAATAATGGATCTTAGCGCATGCTAGTAAAATGGCCGTAGCGCACGCTACAAGAAGGTACGTAGCGCGCGCTACCGTGTTCGGACAGTGGGTACTGGACTACCCAAATTACTCGTTAGCGCACGCTACGCACAAGGGCTAGCGCACGCTAACACAGGCCCGACTATAAATTGGGACGATTAGTCGACTTCGTCATTTATTCATCTCATTTCACTCCTTCGGTATTTTTGGGCGATTTCGAGCGTTTGGAGAGGATTCTTCGAGGTGTAATCATCAATCATCATCTTCAAGCTCATCTTCGGATTGATCATCATTTCATCATCTTCATCACATCGAATCAAAGGTATTAATCTCTTGGATCTAGAATTTGGATTTTTGGGTTTTCCTTCCGATTTCTTCGTGTAAGCTTGGATTATCATTGGAATATGTTAGATATGGATTATCTACCTTGGATAAGTATATTCTTACGGATTTAATGGTTATTTTCGAATTATTTCAAGAACCCTTGGGGTTGACTTCGGTTAATTGGGGATTTTCCGATTGATGTTGTTGTAATCATGAATTATGGATTCCTAATGGATTATTGATATCATTGAAGCGTTTTGTTAGTTCGAAATACTCATTTTAGTGTTGGTTTCGACATATTCGGATTGGATATTTTCAAGTCGTGTGGTTGGTTACGTATTCGTTAGAATGCCCCAATGAGTTTGATTATCGTTGTTTCGACCTTTGGGTTAGTCGTGTTTTGTTGTTTGATGCGTGTATTGAGCGGTTGTTGGTAATTATTGTTATTCAAGGTTGTTCGAGCGACCGGTATTTCACTTAGGACGTTGTTCGTGGACGGACATTCTTCATCGGTATTGAGTAAGTTGATTCTTACTCGGTTAAAAGGATATTCATTCCTTTTGTTGTTGATCATTCATAATCATAACTCATTCATCATTGTATTAATCATTTTGAGACTTGTAATTGTCGGATAATCATTTCATTAGCGAGGAACGGCGGTTCCAATCATTTCATTGAAAACTATCAATCACTTCATTATCACTTTCGTATCGGTGAGTCATTCTTGACTTTGTCGGATTAGTATTATTCATTGATATTCATTATGGTCATTCTTGTCCATATGACCTTCTGGGTTCATATTGCGTGGCAAGTGCGGATGTGTGGAATTTTTAGTCGGGCACGTGATGGCCATGTATTGGGAGTGATACATTGGGTGTGCACACGGTAACGATTACCTCCGTGAGACTAATTAGGTACAAGGACGGTGTGTCCGGTCATCCGTCTTGTACACTTGCACGAACACTACGGGCGTACTATGATGCTCCTCTTCGGCGTAATTCATAACTAAGGATATTTCATAACTTGATTAAATCATGTTTGTGTATTTTCAACCCTTGAGGATTGTTGTTACGTATCGGCCCGTTGGGGATTTTGTTTAGTCACGGCAAGGCAAAGGCACGGGAAGAGCATGTTGACGGCGAGTCAGTGATACTAGTAGGGGGCCCTCATTCCGTTTGTTCATCATTTTGATCATTTGATTATTTCATCATTTGTATTTTCCATTGCAAATTCCGTTTGTAATGTTTATTTATTCGGGGTGGTGTATTTTATCTTCATATAAAATACACTAGTATTCGGTATTGTCTGGTGTGTTGTACTTAAACTCCTCATCGGAGTGTTTGGTAATATAATGTGGTTCGGTACTACAATTATATTATTTAATTCATCATTTTCATTTGCACGGTGGGTCCCGGGGATTCACGACACCGTAATATCCGCCTAGTTTGGGGTGTTACGAGTTGGTATCGGAGCGTGGTTTTGAATACTACCCTCCAAGTCATGTCTCATTTGAAATCATCGTCATCGGACTAGTATCATTGGACTTTCGCGTCACGTGTGACTGTGCAAATGCCGAGCCAATCGGACCAAGAATCGTAAGATTTCTAATGCCATGGTATAATTTCTCGCATTAATCATTCATTCATAATTCATCGATTAACAATCCTCAATCATCATTGTCATTTTGGCCGGGACGGTCGAGTTAACTTCGATGTCACCAATTCATTTCATTGTTCGATTGTTGATCGTGAAGATCGAATCATTAATCTTGTTAACTCATTCAAGATAATCATTTCAAGAACTTCATCGGATAATCATGTCACGTCAATTAATCATTCATGTAATCGCGTATTTGAGCGCGTATGCTCATTTTCGTCATTTCATAATATAATCATAATGTGATACTCATGCGAGATATATAATCATCATATGACTTTCCACTTCGCATGGAAGGGGCCGCAGAGGACGTGGAGGACGAGGCCGTGGAGCGGGCCGAATCCCGAGAACTCGTGCGAATACACGTGCAAATGCCAGAATAACGCTAACTCATCGGCAAACACGCCGCCACTCATTCACCGACGCGATCATTCACTATCGGAGTCGTACAGGACACGGCTCAAGTCGGAGGGTGTCCGGGTTGACCCACTCGCTTTTATGCAGGCATGATGGCCCAAATGACCCAGATGGCTCGGTTGATGGAGACGATGCATAACTCCGTCAATCGGGACCGCAGGCTCCTCCGCCGCCACCTCAGAGGCAAGAGAGGAATGTGAGTAATATCATCAGCGATATCTCTCGCCAGAGGCCACCTACTTTTGAGGGCTCGTCTGAGCCGGCAGATATCATTCATTGGCTCGAGCATTTCGAGAAATTGTTTGCTATGGTAGAGTGTCCCGAAGGACACAAGGTTTCTGTTGCGGCTTACTACCTGGGTAAGAGCGCACATTCTTGGTGGTTATCGTTGAAGCCCACCGAAGGATCTTGTACTTGGGATCAGTTCAAGACTCTCATTATGGAGAGGTACTATCCGGCCCCACTCAGAGAGGCCAAGCTGTCGGAATTGCTCACCCCCGACCCCTCAATAGACGAGGATGTTCTCGCCATTGCCGAGAAATTTCAGGAACTTCTTCCTTTCGCCTCATCCATCATTCATTCAGAGGCGGATAAGATCAAATATTTCAGCAAGAGGCTGAAACCCCGTATGAGACTTCAGTTACTTAATCATAATTGCACCACGTTGGCTGAATTCATTGAGAAAGCCCTCACTTATGAGCTTACTGCTAAGGAAATTGCTAAGCAGCAACCTTCGTCTGCTAGCAAGAAATCGAAGAATCGTAATCAGTCTGAAGGCGGTCAGACAACCTTCAAGAAACCCCGTGCGGGCTCTGCTTTCGAGCGACCTCCGTGTCGTCTAAACCCGGAATCTCGATCCACGAGCGCGCCGCCATCACTGTTATAACGTGGGGATCTTGGTCATGTCGGCACCAAGTGTCCGAGACAGTCATCACGTGTCATAATGTGGAATTGTGGGACATAAGGCCCGTTTTGCCGTAGGGACTCCAAACCTACTCGGACGTCATCTCGGGCACCTAAGCGGTCGGCCGTTCGAGAATCGAAGCCACTCAATCGGCGTCGTTTAAAGCAGCGGGAGCGACTAAAGGTGGAGCTTTTAGCCATCGACGGAGCGTCGGTCTGCAGGACTAGCAAGCCGGATTTATGAGATGAAGAAGACCGATGATCCAGAGGCTCGAATGATCTCGTGTACACTCGATATTCTATCTCAACCTGTGTGTACCCTTTTTGATACCGTGCATCGCATTCATTCATTTCCGAGTCATGTTTGAGTAGACTACGTCTGGGTAGTGCTACTAGTTGTGAGCCTTATGTCATTGGACTACCCGATGGTAGACGAATTATCGTAATCGTGAGATTCGTAATTGTCCGATTGGGCCATGGTCGTGTATGGCGGCGGACCTAATCGTGGTAGATTTGCCGAGAGACGACGTCATCTGGGCATTGATTGGATGGAACGTCATGAAGACATCATTAGTGTCCGTAGCGTATGGTCACTATCATTTCGGATGATGGGGTGGAATGTGTGTTTCAGGAGGTAATCCCTACTGCTCGTAAGGTCATTAATTTGATGAAAGCAGTAAGATTACTCAATCAGGGATGTGTCGGTTATTGGTGCTATATGGCCAAAACCGAGAAGTCATCAGTAATGTTGACGGATATTCCGGTGGTGAGGGAATATGCCGATGTTTTTCCAGACGAGTTACCTGGTTTGCCTCCACAGAGGGATGTGGAATTCACGGTTGAGTTGGAGCCTGGTACGTCCCCGATATCGAAGACACCGTACCGGATGGCCCCGACCGAAATGCAGGAGTTAAAGAACCAACTTGAAGAGTTATTCAAGAAAGGTTATATCCGACCGAGTGCGTCCCCGTGGGGAGCACCAGTGTTGTTTGTCAGGAAGAAGGATGGTTCATTTCGCTTTTGTATTGATTATCGGGAGTTGAACAGGGTGACAATCAAGAATAAGTATCCCTTACCCCGTATTGATGATCTCTTAGATCAACTTCGTGGAGCTTGATTTTCCAAGATCGACTTAAGATTTGGATATCATCGATTGCGGATTCGAGAGTCGGATATCGCGAGGACGGCGTTTCAACACGCTATGGTCATTATGAGTTTGTGGTTATGCCGTTCGGATTGACTAATGCACTGCGGTATTCATGGAGTTAATGAATCGGGTCTTCATCGACTTTTGGATCGGTTTGTTGTTGTCTTCATCGATGACATTTTGATTTATTCTCGTGGCCGGGAGGAACACGAGTTTCACCTTCATCAAGTGCTCGACGTGTTGAGACGAGAACAACTTTTGGGAAGTTTTCCAAATGTGAGTTACGGATGTCCGGTGACTTTTCTCGGACATGTAATTTCATCGAGACGGAGTTCGTGTCGATCCTCGGAAGACGGAGGCTATTCGGGATTGGCTACCTCCGAAGAACGTTAAGGAAATCCAAGTTTTCTCGGATTAGCGAGTTATTATCGGCGGTTTGTGGAAGGATTTTCTAGAATCGCTCAACCCTTAACGAACCTTCGCGGAAGGATAAGAAATACACGTGGTCCGACGCGTGTCAACGGAGTTTTGAGGAACTCAAGAGCCGGTTAATGTCAAGACTGTACTTTCCTTGCCGCAGGGACGGAAGGATTTGTGGTTTATAGTGATGCATCGGACGGTGGTCTCGGATGTGTACTCATGCGAGCAGGAAGGTTATTGCCTATGCTTCACGGCAATTGAGACCTTACGAGGTTAATTATCCGACCCATGACACGGAGCTAGCGGTAGTGGTGTTCGCTTTGAAAATTTGGCGTCATTATCTTTATGGCGTTACATCGGATATTCACCGATCATAAGAGCTTAAAGTATATATTTACTCGAAGGAGTTAAATATGCGTCGAGACAGTGGTTGGAATTAATCAAGGATTATGATATTGAGATCCTCTACCACCGGCAAGGCGAACGTTGTCGCCGACGCCTTGAGTCGTAAGTCGATTCGGGAGCGAGATGCTTGCCCGTGCTTGATTCGAAGGAGCTTCAGCGGGAATTCCTTAGATCCAAGATCGAGTGCAGCTTGGCGAGTTCGGGCGGCTTTGTATGTTAGAGATTTCATCGTCACTCGAGGAGTAAATCCGAGAGAATCGGGTTCGGACCCATCATTGTTGCGCATCCGAGAGGATGTGGCTCGGGAAAGCCCCTGGATTTGTGGTCCATGAGGATGGACTTTTGAGGTTTAAGAATCGGTTGTGCGTGCCGCGAATGACGAGTTGAAGAACTCGATTTTGAAAGAAGCTCATGCTACCCCTTATTCCGTTCATCCGGGATCTAGCAAGATGTACAAGGACTTGAAACAAAATTACTGGTGGAGTAATATGAAGCGAGAAGTCGCAGAATTTGTTTCGAGATGCTTAACCTGTCAACAAGTTAAGATTGAACATCAGCGACCGGAGGGTATGCTGAAACCTCTTCCTATTCCCGAATGGAAGTGGGAAGACATTTCTATGGATTTCATCACGAGTTTGCCGACGAGTCGTCGTGGCATGAATACGATCTGGGTGATCGTGGATCGCTTAACTAAATCAGCTCATTTCCTTGAGATCAAGGATACATGGGGTCCCGAGAGACTTGCCCAGCTTTTCATCAAAGAGATAGTGAGACTTCACGGTACTCCTAAAAGTATCGTTTCCGATCGTGACGGACGGTTTGTGTCTCATTTTTGGAAATCAGTTCATCGTGCTATGGGAACCCAGCTTAATCTCAGTACCGCTTTTCATCCTCAGTCGGACGGACAATCAGAGAGGACCATTCAGACATTAGAGGACATGTTGAGGGCATGCGTCCTCGATTGGAAAGACGATTGGGAAACCCAAATACCATTGATCGAGTTCACGTATAATAATAGTTGGAATGCTTCGATTAAGATGGCACCTTACGAGGACTTGTACGGTCGTCGTTGTCGATCTCCGTTGTGTTGGGACGACCTATCGTAATCATTGGGCACCGAGCCCGATATGCTTATAGCCGCCGTGAGAAGGTAGCTTTGATCGAGTCGTTTGTTGTCGATTTCAGTCGGCGTAAATCATATGCGTATAACCGCTGCCGACCATTAGAGTTCGAGGCTGGCGACCATGTGTTGGTCAAGGTATCCCCGAGTCGTTGTATTTTCCGTTTTGGGAAGAGGGGGAAGTTGAGTCCGAGATTCATTGGACCGTTCGAGATTTTGGATCGAGTGGGCGAGTTAGCTTATCGATTGGCTTTACCTCCGGCGTTGAGCCGAATTCATAATGTGTTTCATGTCTCTCAGTTGCGGAAGTATGTTGCTGACCCGAGTCACATACTTCAGTTCGATGAAATCGAGATCGCCGACGATCATTCATATGAGAGGCGTCCTATACGAGTTTTAGAGCGGCGAATCAAACAGTTGAGAAATAAGACGATTCCTTTTGTTAAAATTCAGTGGTCTAGACACGGAGTCGAAGAGGCTACTTGGGAAACCGAGGATAGTATGCGGGAGAGTTATCCCGAGTTGTTTTGACCCTTAGTTTCGGGGACGAAACTCTTTTAAGGGGGGGTGTATGTAATACCCAGTTGTAACTCAGTAATTATCATTCAGTAATTATAACTCAGTAATTACCACTCAATAATTATCATTCAGTATTTATCATTCAGTAATTGATACTCAGTAATTTCATTCATCATTGATCATTTGTCACTCATATTCAGTCATGGTATTCATCATTCAGAGTAATTGTATCGTGTATCAATCGTCATTCATCACTAATCTGATTGGAGTTTCGTGTCGTGTTTATCATCATTGTCATTTTCGTTGCGAGATGTGCGTGAGGAGTAGCGCATGCTACATACTCCATTTAGCGTACGCTAATTGGGTATAGGTAGCGCACGCTACCACTCAGCTTTAGCGCACGCTAAGGTTACCTTGGCTGCAGTCCAGAAGGTACTGGACTGCAGGTGAGTTATAAGCAGCGCACGCTACGATTGGTAAGTAGCGCGCGCTAGCGGGTTGAAGTAGCGCACGCTAATATGAGGTGTAACGCGCGCTAAGGACGGATCAGGTTGAGTCCAGTGGCTACTGGACTGCACTGGATTATTTCATAGCGCACGATATGTGTTGTTGTTAGCGTACGCAACCGATATATTAGCGCACGCTAAACAATGGTTGTAGCGCACGCTATCGAGGTCGAGGGCGAGGCGGTTCTGGTCTCGATCGGGCATCAATATTTCGTTAGCGCACGCTAATAATGGATCTTAGCGCATGCTAGTAAAATGGCCGTAGCGCACGCTACAAGAAGGTACGTAGCGCGCGCTACCGTGTTCGGACGGTGGGTCTTGGACTACCCAAATTACTCGTTAGCGCACGCTACGCACAAGGCTAGCGCACGCTAACACAGGACCGACTATAAATTGGGCGATTAGTCGACTTCGTCATTTATTCATCTCATTTCACTCCTTCGGTATTTTTGGGCGATTTCGAGCGTTTGAGAGGATTCTTCGAGGTGTAATCATCAATCATCATCTTCAAGCTCATCTTCCGATTGATCATCATTTCATCATCTTCATCACATCGAATCAAAGGTATTAATCTCTTGGATCTAGAATTTGGATTTTGGGTTTTCCTTCCGATTTCTTCGTAAGCTTGGATTATCATTGGAATATGTTATATATGGATTATCTACCTTGGATAAGTATATTCTTACGGATTTAATGGTTATTTTCGAATTATTTCAAGAACCCTTGGGGTTGACTTCGATTAATTGGGGATTTTCCGATTGATGTTGTTGTAATCATGAATTATGGATTCCTAATGGATTATTGATATCATTGAAGCGTTTTGTTAGTTCGAAATACTCATTTTAGTGTTGGTTTCGACATATTCGGGATTGGATATTTTCGAAGTCGTGTGGTTGGTTACGTATTCGTTAGAATGCCCCAATGAGTTTGATTATCGTTGTTTCGACCTTTGGGTTAGTCGTGTTTTGTTGTTTGATGCGTGTATTGAACGGTTGTTGGTAATTATTGTTATTCAAGGTTGTTCGAGCGACCGGTATTTCACTTAGGACGTTGTTCGTGGACGGACATTCTTCATCGGTATTGAGTAAGTTGATTCTTACTCGGTTAAAAGGATATTCATTCCTTTTGTTGTTGATCATTCATAATCATAACTCATTCATCATTGTATTAATCATTTTGAGACTTGTAATTGTCGGATAATCATTTCATTAGCGAGGAACGGCGGTTCCAATCATTTCATTGAAAACTATCAATCACTTCATTATCACTTTCGTATCGGTGAGTCATTCTTGACTTTGTCGGATTAGTATTATTCATTGATATTCATTATGGTCATTCTTGTCCATATGACCTTCTGGGTTCATATTGCGTGGCCGGGTGCGGATGTGTGGAATTTTTAGTCGGGCACGTGATGGCCATGTATTGGGAGTGATACATTGGACTGTGCACACGGTAACGATTACCTCCGTGAGACTAATTAGGTACAAGGACGGGTGTGTCCGGTCATCCATCTTGTACACTTGCACAGAACACTACGGGCGTACTATGATGCTCCTCTTGGCGTAATTCATAACTAAGGATATTTCATAACTTCGCTTAAATCATGTTTGTGTATTTTCAACCCTTGAGGATTGTTGTTACGTATCGACCGGCCGGGGATTTTGTTTTCAGTCACGGCAAGGCAAAGGCACGGAAGAGCATGTTGGCGCGAGTCAGTGATACTAGTAGGGCCCCAGTCATTTCGTTTGTTCATCATTTTCATCATTTCGATTATTTCGTCATTTGTATTTTCCGCTGCAAATTCCGTTTGTAATGTTTATTTATTCAGGGTGGTGTATTTTATCTTCATATAAAATACACTAGTATTCGGTATTGTCCTGGTGTGTTGTACTTAAACTCCTCATCGGAGTGTTTGGTAATATAATGTGGTTCGGTACTACAATTATATTATTTAATTCATCATTTTCATTTGCCTGGTGGGTCCCAGTCGGGGATTCACGGCACTGTAATATCCGCCTAGTTTGGGGTGTTACACAAGCCACGTGTCTATGCACCCAATGTGAAACACATGACCGCACTGCGGCAGCATGCGGATTTCCTCTCTGGCGGCGAACTCCGCCAGGCAAATGGCGCAGTCGGAGAGCTTCTCTGCCCGATCCGACAGCTCTTCTTCTCCGACGGTCTTTTTCGGCAGCGAATTCAGAACTTTCTTTTTGAGGCCTTTGTTAGCGGCAGCCGCAGACGGCGGAGCGGATGTTGTTGGTATATTTACCATGAAAACAAATTGCCAACATCGATTATCCAACGCATGAATTATTCTATATATCTCATTCCAAATTAAACGAGAAACATGCACACTTAATCATGTGAATATTAATGATGAGGAAAGCTTACTTTTCTGCATGGTTTCCAAGTTTAAGTGCTTTCTTCCGTTCTCTTCCATCATCATTGTCGCCGGATCCATGTCTTGAATCTACTGCATTGCAAATTTGAGAACCAAGTAGGAGACAGATTCGTTAATGCCGAAAGTATTAAATAATATATATGTATATATATAATTAATCAAAAGAATTAAATCCGAATGTGGGCGATGTTAAGTCCAGACAATCTGTCTCCTTAAAGCAAATTCGTCTCCACCACAGTGTATAGCGTCTGCCTCCCAGGATAAAACAACATCTCGATGCGTTGATAAATCGATCGTCGCACCCTCAGCGAACTAGAATAGACCTGAACTACCACCGACGCGACTCAAAAAAATACGAAGAGAAATTACTTCCGAAAAAAAAAATGAAGTTGGAATTTTTTTGGCTGAAAAAACGGACAAAAATTACTGTGTAAAAATAAGACCCCTCACATCTGTATTTATAGGTGAAGATGAGAGAGAGACATGTGTTGGAGGAACTCTAAACCAATCAAAATTGGTATCTGGAGGAACTCTAAACCGATCAAAATTGGTATCTGGAGGAACTCTAAACCGATCAGGATTAGTATCTCAATACTTATCCAGATCTGTTTAATTCGATTTTATCCGGATCCTAAAAATTCGGAATTTATTAATTGAGGTATTTTCGGCAAAATAAAATTTTACCGAATAAAATTGCAGTAAAAAGATAACTTCGAGCAGAGACATTTCGCCCAAATCGACCCGACACGAGTCGGACGAACAGCGGCGGCGGCGCGCGCGTGTGTGTGTGCGCGCAAGGGGCGCCTAGTCACGCATCCACACATGTCTCACTTTTTAAACATGACTTTGTTCACATCTCTTTATATACTCACAATTTTTCTCTTATTTTTCCAATGTGGGATAACATCCTAAACCCATTTTTAAAGGGTTCACTTTGGAACATTACATCTCATTCATACCTCAATCATTTTGAGTGTTCTTACATGTTTTGGAAACCTCGTACGGAGTACTACGTATTCCAACTAAGTCCCGACTTTAACTCGTAGTTGAGCCCACTCAAAATTGCCTCTCAAGTGAGCTGCTCAAAACAGCCCATTTCCTCTATTTTTCCAACAGATGTTAACGTCCTGCCGCCGATGCGGCGGATCCAGGAGCAGCGCGAGACTGCGACGAGGCCGAGCACGCAGATGAGCGCGCAGAGGAGAGCCGCGAGGATTACAATGAAGTCGGAGTCTAGTGTCGCGAAGGCCGGCGGTGGTTCCTTTGTCGGCGGGGGAGGTGTTGACGGCGGCGGCGAGTCTACTCCGCTGAGGTCTCTCTGTGTGTGAGAGAGAGAGAGAGATAGCAGCAACAAGTTTGAGCTATATTCTTTAGTAGCTGGTTCGGAAATTACCGCCTCAAAAGTCTCCGGCAGCTCAATGGTTTTACCAAAAAGAGAGAAGTAGAGAGAGAGAGAGAGAGAAGAGAGAGGCCGAATTGGAGGGGGAGAGAGAGGGATGATTGTAATATGTAATAATCCAATTTCTGATACAGACGGTCATCTATAAGATGCAACTGTAGAGCATACTCTTGTGATATTACTCAAATGGTTAGAGTCGTGCTGATAACGTGTTACAAAATCGAAATAATAGAGAGAGAGAAATTAGAGAGAGAAATTAGAGAATGATTCTCAATATATTTTTCATTAATAACTGAAGCCCTATTTATAGGAAAACTTCAGATGGCACAATCGTAATTACATAATTACATCAGGGGCATAATAGTCATTCACACTATATAAAAACAAAAGGGTAATTGAAATGTCACTTATAACACTACTTATAATGTGTAATTTCTCGATGGAACGCAACATTTTACATCTTGAACTCTCACTATATATATGGATTCACTAATGAGAATAGGTACACCTATTTGTCTTACTTCTTGTCTGTTATTGTTTTTACTTCAACACGTTATCAGTACGAATAGTTCCGAGACTATAATTTTTTTTGTTCAAAATCGTTATTGACAATGGTAACGGGTCTTTGTTCACCAACTGATACAGTGAGAAACGTAAAGATATTTCTTTAATTCTATAAATATCAGGAAGAACACAAAAAAGTATACATGATTAAATGAATACCGAGAGAACGCAAATAAAACACGAGATAAATAAAAAATCTAATTTTATTAATCAAATCTAACCTCTAATAACAATAATAAACCTGTCTGTTTATATAGTCGAATAAACTTAGTGAAAAAAAATAATTATAACATTTTATATCTAATTAAAAACTTTAAAAGTAAATAAATAGAAAAATCGAATATATGCAAATATAATCTAAATATAATTAAAATTATTAAACCACGTCCTGGACTTGACGAAATTTATCATGAATTATTTCGAGGACAAACCAAAAATTTGCTTTGTATTGACATTACAAGCGCAAAATAGTGTTTTTTCATATTAGTCTAGCAAAATGAAAGTGATTTTTTTCTTTTTCAGGAGCAACCATAGTGTTTGTACATGTTGACGTCTGATTTGGTCAACGTCACGTGTGCTGATATGGACGAATGAATCGAAGCCACGTAGAAAATAAAATAACAAAAAGGAAGGTGTTTGATCACTAAATTTTATTAATGACCTTTTTGATAGAGTAGAGCCGGGCCGAAAACATTTTGGCCGGTCCGTTTTGCTGGTGCTTGTTAATTACAAGTCTTATCCTTTTCTCTTTTCTCTCTTTTTCTCTCTCTATATCCTTTTTTTCTCTCTTTTCCCAAAAGTCCCTTTATTGTACATTCTCATGGCATATATATAGGCAATATCAGCCATTCGCGAGATGACAGCAGGAAGATGCAGGTGAATATGCTGTTGACATTTGTCACAGTGTGGTGACTTCTTCGACATATGTCACCTTCTTAAGTTTGCTTTGGGAAGGGGCATGACAGCCCTCTTTTATTGTCATGTCTGCCTGTTCTTCGGGCTTTTGGCGATACTTATCTGTTGTGACCGACAACGGGGTCGGCCCTCGAGCTTCCCGCTACTCTGGTCGGTCTTATTCATGATTATGGTTCGGAGCGTATTCATATAGGGTCTGATCGGTCCTTCCGTCCGATTAGGTCGGCTCTAATGTCTCTGCCGGTCCGGTTTTGTGAGTCAGAGACAATCGGGTCTATGGCCGTTCGGCTCCGAGGATCTGCTCAGTGGTCATTTGCTGGAGCGCTTAAGTGGATGCCAAGGTGGATCGACTACCAACAAGGGCCCCCGAGTCCAGGGCCGTATCGGGTGGGCCGGTGCTGGAATCGTTTCAGATTGAGGTCGATCCGGTTTGGGGGTGGATAAGATCTCTTGAAGGGACGTATCTTTGATAGTCGTGTCGATTTGACTTCGGGATCTTCAAGAGTCATAGTGAGGGGGACGCGTGGCGGGACGTAATTCGTCGTGGTATCTCACGCGTCTTTGATCTTCGTGATGATTATGAATCGCCGCTTCACATGCTTTCGTATTTAATGCCCCTGTTTCATCCTATAAATATAGAAAGACTTCTTCCCTATTGCTTCTTTCGCCATTTTTACGTGTTGTTGCAGAGAAAGATTTTTTCCGGCAATATTTCTTCTTCTCCGATTTCACAGACTTTCCCGGTAAGCTTGCTTTTCCTCCTCTTTTTCCTATTTTATGATGTCGGAGCGGAGGGATACGACGGAGGAGTTGACTGTGTCTCCAGACCGCACGGGAGTGGCGGATCTGTCGATGGGTGATGCTCCCGTTGACTGGAGCGACGAGGATGGCGGCGAGGTCGCAAGATCGCCGGCTTCTGGAGATGCAGATTCTGGAGACGTGGAGGTGGTGACGCCGTTGACGGCGGTTGGCGAGACTTAGGCCTGGGTTCGGCCTCGGCCGTCTCCTTTTGTTGAGGCGGAATGGGATTCGGCCTCGATACGCAGCACGGTCACCGATGGGCAGTTTGAGGCTTGGCGGGGGCGATTTAAGATACCCGCGGTGGTGCGGATGTTTGTTCCGGATCCAGAGGAGAGACCTCACACCCCTCCTGTCGGCTGCACGGCGGTGTATTACCGCTCCCTGTTGTCCGGGCTGATGTTTCCTCTTCCGTTGGTACTCTCCCGGTGGTTAAGGCAGTGGGGCCTTTGTATTGCCCAAATTCATCCGAATTCTTGGGCTCGGATGGTGGGTCTTTTGATTCTTTTCAGTCAACATGGATGGACCGAGCCCAGTTTTGAAGAGATTAACAGTCTCTTCCTATGGAGGTCGGTCGGCCGATCTGGGTCTGGCTGGTTTTACTTGACAGCCCGGCACGCGATGTATAAAGAATTGGTGGATGTGCCGGAGACCATACATAGTTGGAAAGAACAGTGGTTCTATGTACGGGGCCGTAGATGAGCTCGGTTGACGAGTGGGAACCTGGCATAATAGACGCCGAGCTTTGGGTCCCAGAACACTTCATTGCTAAAATGAGTAAGTGTCGTGTTCTTTATTGCTGTTCCTTTTTTGTCTAACGCTCATAATTTATTGTTTGTGCAGAACGTATCCCGGCTTCAGAGACCTCCTCCTTGTTCGACGACCGGGTTAAACAGCTCTTGGACCTTCCTGTTGATCGGAGGAAGTCATACCTTCTGGTTACTGAGGATAATCTTTGGGCCGCGGGACTTCGATCAACTAACCCGAGCAGAATGTCTTCGTCAGGTAGCTCCTCTTTCTTTCTATCTTTTCTCTTTTTTTTTTAACACATCTTCCTTATCCAGTCCCTAGGGGCAGGAGTTCTTCGGGACGGAAAGAGACGCCTGCGCAGCGGGTGGCGAGGCTGGCTGCCGAGGCCGCCGAGCGTAGGGAGCGCGCGGGCAAGCGGAAGAGAGTAGAGGCCGGGCCTAAGGATAGCGTGACCAGGGCCGAGGATTTCCCCATTCCAGAGACTGCTGTGCCCGCCCCGAGCCCTGTACGGACGGGCCGTGCGAAAGGTAAGGAGCCCGCGATTGATTTGGAGGGCCACTATCTCCCGGTGAATAAGGATCGGGAAGAACCTTGTGCCCAGATGAAGGGGCGGCGACCGCGCTGGTTCCTTGACTACATCCGGGCAGCCACCCCGACCTCCGAGATGCTTGACCGGGTTCCTCCAGCGGTGGTTGAGTCCAGCCATGTCCCTATTTTGGGTTGGACGCCGAAAATGGAGATGGTGACCAACGACATGGGTCCGGATGAGCAGATCCAATTTGGAAATGCTATTTTGGGCCGGGCGGTGTGCACCTATGTGAAGGCCGCTGGGGAGCTGATGGCCTTGGTTGAGAAACACAAAAAGGCAGAGGCCGATCTCAAGGCCTTACAGGAGGAGCACCACCTCTGCCCTTCGCTTATCAAGTCTCTGGAGGAGGAGATGACCTCTCTGAAGGGTGAGATGGAGCTTCTGGAGAGCCGGGCCTTTGAGGCCAATATTTGGAAAGGGAAGGCCGACGAGATGGCCACGGCGGCCGAGAAGGCGCAAAAACGGTGCCTGGACATCAGGGCCGAGCACGAGGCCTATTCGCATAGTACTAAGGCCCAGCTTGAGCAATTGACCGAGCGGGTCCAGACTTGTGAAGCTGTGGGTTATGCCAGGGGCCTTGCCGACGGGGCGGCTGCTTTCCAGAAGACACCCGAGTACGAGGAGTTGATCAACCTTAACTATGTCTCCACTTGTTATGAGATATTGGATCTCATGAAGGAAGGGAAGACCGTTGAGGAGGTCCAGGCCTATGTAAAGTCTCAGGCGGCCGACCTGAAGGTTGAAACTCTCGGAGATGATGAGCCAAAGGTCGCCGAAGTTGTCGAAGATCCGGTGGTGATTCCGTCTGGCGAAGGTGAAGGACAGTCTTCTCAGGCGGCCGGTCAGGAGGACAGGGCCGAGTAGATTTTTGTTTTATTCCATGTATGGCCTGCGTGCCGTTTTTCCTTGATTTCTTTTGTATTCTGATATGGAGCGGCTTATTTTGAATGAATGAAATCTTTTTATGGCCTTTGTTGCTTTTTTCTGCGTTTGGGCCCGGTTGGTCTGGCCGCTGTCTTTTCTGTTCACCCTTTGTTGATTGCGCCGGACGGGCCGGTCTTGTGAGGTGCCGAGGTGAACTCGGACTTGTAGTGCCGGATGAGCCGGTCTTATGAGGTGCCGAGGCGAGCTCGGACTTATAGTGCCGGACGGGCCGGTCTTATGAGGTGCCGAAGCGAACTCGGACTTGTAGTGCCGGATGGACCGGTCTTATGAGGTGCCGAGGCGAACTCGGACTTGTAGTGCCGGATGGACCGGTCTTATGAGGTGCCGAGGCGAGCTCGGTCTTATAGTGCCGGATGGGCCGGTCTTATGAGATGCCGAGGCGAGCTCGGACTTGTAGTGCCGGAGGAGCCAGCCATTCGAGGTGCCGAGGCGAACTCGGTCTTATAGTGCCGGAGGAGCCGGTCATTCGAGGTGCCGAGGCGGACTCGGTCTTATAGTGCCGGAGGAGCCGGTCATTCGAGGTGCCGAGGCGGACTCGGTCTTATAGTGCCGGAGGAGCCGGTCATTCGAGGTGCCGAGGCGGACTCGGTCTTATAGTGCCGGAGGATCCGGTCATTCAAGGTGCCGAGGCGAACTCGGTCTTATGGTGCCGGAGGAGCCGGTCATTCGAGGTGCCGAGGCGGACTCGGTCTTATAGTGCCAGAGGAGCCGGTCATTCGAGGTGCCGAGGCGGACTCGGTCTTATAGTGCCGGAGGAGCCGGTCATTCAAGGTGCCGAGACGAACTCGGTCTTATGGTGCCGGAGGAGCCGGTCATTCGAGGTGCCGAGGCGGACTCGGTCTTATAGTGCTGGAGGAGCCGGTCATTCGAGGTGCCGAGGCGAACTCGGTCTTATAGTGCCAGAGGAGCCGGTCATTCGAGGTGCCGAGGCGAACTCGGTCTTATAGTGCCGGAGGAGCCGGTCATTCGAGGTGCCGAGGCGAACTCGGTCTTAAAGTGCCGGAGGAGCCGGTCATTCGAGGTGCCGAGGCGAACTCGGTCTTATAGTACATTCGATTTAGAGATGAAATAGAGTTGAATTTTATTGATTATACCTTTATAAGGACATGGCATTCAACGAATGAATTAATCCTTGGCCATTCATATATTCTAGCTAACAAACTCCGTTCTGATGGGCTTTGTTACTCTCGTACGGTCTTTGTCACTTGGATTCAGGAGGTCCCGGGTCGGGCCCCGACGCTCGTTTAATAACGAGGTCTTCGACCTGGAAGCTTTGATGATGAACCTCGGGCGCTTTGTAGAAGATGTTCCGCCTCCCTGCTTGGTTCTGTTTTTGGGCGACGAGGTCCAGGTTTTTAGGGTCACATTGACCTTGTTCTTCGAAATGGATTCTCCAGTGGGCGTGTTCCAATCTCGATCAGGGTCGTCGTCTTAGTGTCGGAGGTTACATCAAGTGGCGGACTGATGCATTGCCAAGTCTTCAGGGAGTTCTTCAGGCCGTGACCCTTTGCGCTTTTCGAGGCGGGTCTTGAGGTACTGCTTAATAATTGTATTGATCACCTCGACTTGTCCGTTGGATTGTGAATCGTGCGACATGGATGAGTTGCTCCGTATATGGAGGTCGTCGCAGAATGCCGGAGATTCTTCCTTGTCGTGGTAATATCGGATATGATGGACTAAGGGGTCCTAAGTAACTTTCATATAAGATGGTTTATTTTTTGTTCGGTTGTCCGCACTAGTGGTTTGGCCCCGACCCGTTTTTGCAAAATAACTAATCGCGACGACTGCGTACCGTTACCTCAACTTTATCTTCTAGATGGGGGGTCCGACCCGGGTCAAGGGATTTGACCAATCCGGGCTTCCTGGGTTCGTATCAGCCCTTACCCGAGAATTGCTCCAAAGATAGTGATGTTTAGCAAAATCAAGGGAGATTGCTACTTCCAGCTCGGCCGGGAGGGCTTCATGTTCCGCTTTATAGTTGGCGGCTAGAGAACTTAAGCGAACGGTCGAGCAGAACAAACGCTGGCCGGGGCCGGCGAGGGCCATCCCTGCGCTTGTTTTCAGGGGGTTAGTATGAGTACATAGACCAGCCTTACCGGGGCGTATCCGAGTTCGGCGTCAGATAGGCCGGATGTCAGACCGCGTTTTCCGATCAAGCGAAGGCGGTGCAGATTGCAGTGAGATTCTCCTTGGGTCGGCAGTTGCAGGATCGTTGGTAACTCGGTCGGCCGGGCTCCTCTTTCCTTATAAAGATTATTCCTTCGTCATATCGAATTCCATATTCACCTGATTTTAGCCTAATCTTTGTCCAATAACGGTTTGAGTTTTCTCGCCTGCCTCCCAACAGACTATTCTTTCCGGATTACCAGGTTCTTTGTGAAGATCTATCGGGAATCCCGAAAGAGTTTGCAGATATTATGGTGTCCTTGGTGGTTGCAGTGTATGTTGATTGCAACTTTGATTTGAAAGATACAAGGGGATTTTTTGGGAAATTTTTCTAGAGCTTTAAACTATGCTCGATATCCCCTAAGTTATGACCTTTAAAAAGGTCAGTTGAGCTGGGCATGAACTCATGGTCACGATGGCTCCTGTGCTTTCAGCTCCTTGTTACGATGATTCCTATGCTTTTGACTCACAATTACGATGATTCCTATACTTTCATAACGCCCCTTATTGGTGAGGGCGACTATTCCCGGATGAACGCAAGGTATGCCGAAGCGCTCCGCCAATTTGAACGGATTTCCCTTCATTGTGGCGGGTCGATTATATTCGGAACTGATAGTTATAACTTGAGTGACTCGTCGGAGGTTGCCCCCCTTCCTCTAGCGCCAATCTGTTGACGTCTGATTTGGTCAACGTCACGTGTGCTGATCTGGACGAATGGATCGAAGCCACGTAGAAAATAAAATAACAAAAAGGAAGGTGTTTGATCACTAAATTTTATTAATGACCTTTTTGATAGAGTAGAGTCGGGCCGAAAACATTTTGGCCGGTTCGTTTTGCTGGTGCTTGTTAATTACAAGTCTTATCCTTTTCTCTTTTCTCTCTTTTTCTCTCTCTATATCCTTTTTTTCTCTCTTTTCCCAAAAGTCCCTTTATTGTACATTCTGGCGTATATATAGCGATGTCGGCATTCGCGAGATAGCGACGGGAAGATTCGAGTGAATATCTTTGTTGACATTTGTCACGGTGTGGTGACTTCTTCGACATGTGTCACCTTCTTAAGTTTGCTTTGGGAAGGGCATGTGACCTCTTTTATTGTCACTGTCTGCGCATTCTTGAGCTTTTGGCGATACTTATCTGTTGTGGCCGACAACGGGGTCGGCCCTCGAGCTTCCGCTACTGCAGTCGGTCTTATTCATGATTATGGTTCGGAGCGTATTCATATAAGTGCTGCTCGGTCCTTACAGTCGGATTAAGGTCGGCTCTAATGTCTCTGCCCGGTCCGGTTTTTTGTGAGTCTGAGAGACAATCGGGTCTATGACCGGTTCGGCTCCAGGATCTGCTCGGCTGGTCGGCTGCCTGGAGCGCTTAAGTGGATATCAAGGTGGATCGACTACCAACCGTACCTATATATATTTTGGTTACAAAAAAATGCAACAGTTCTTTTTTTGGTAGTAGAATTTACTTTAATTCTCTCGGACTCTCACCAAGAGCAACTATTGCAATAGTAATTCAATAGCGTGATGGATATACTAATCGGTTCCCAAAAAACCGAACCAAACCCTATTTTTTTTTTATTTGATTCTTTATATAATTCAATTTTTTATTCACGTCAATGTATAATTTGAATTATTAATATATTAAATCATATATATTAATAAATATTATAAAAAATAATATCTTAAAAAGACACATTAAAATAAAAGAAATTTAATAATATTTATTTTTATATTCAATAAAAAGATATGGTCATCCGAGTACAGAAGTCAAAATATTTCAAGTAAAAGAAAAATGGTATTATTTGGCATTAACTTGAGGTTTCTATTGAGAAAATAAAGACAAAAAAAATTGGGTTAGAGATCCACCGAAGTGGGTAGCCTTAACCGGATGTGTCGTTAACAGGTGAAGCCCGAAAGCTGTTCCCGTCCCTGTCTGGGGAGATGCCAACCGTCTCTCCTTTCTATGAACACGACCCTTCCGCTGCTTCACGGGGACTTATAAAGAAAATGTTTGTTTCAAGCAGCCGATGTGGGAAAATAATAGTTTGCGTTAAATGACAAACTTCGATGGACATCACGATGTGGGACGATATGTGGGAGAATGATGGTTTTGCATTAAATGACAACATTGAAGGACATCACGGTGTCGGACGATGTTGGTAAATGACAAAAGTAACCATAAATATCAAATTCTTTTTTCATATTAATCAAAATTTTGTACTATGATTGCAGGGCTTTCCCCTCGCTAAAGGGAGCCCTTCCAGAAATTCTCGAGGGCCGAGGACGAGCCCAGGCCCAAGAGGGGGTTTGGAAATAGTTTTCAACCAGCAATAGACGCGCCTCGGTTAGAACCTCACTAGCTGCGTCATTGCCCCAAGCGCAAAGATGAATAAATCCGAAGGAGGCATGCTCTCTTTTATGTCCTCAGTTCACCTACTTTGTGCCTTCGCTAATCGATGTGGTATCCGCTATTTGCTTACAGTCAAGGTGTCACCCGCTTCCGGAAAGGAATTCCTATTCATTCCATTGTTGCTAGTGCTACTATCCTCGTAGCAGCTCTCTTGATTAAAATACTACGTGAATTGGGCTTGAGTGAGGGCTAGGTTATTAAGTTTATTTATATTGCCTTGGGGGAGCATTTGGAGCCCAAGCGATATCAGGATGAAATCATTAACTTGCGGCCGGGCGTGGCGCGGCGCATGCTTGCAGCGAGGGGACAATGAGCGATCGGATCGTCTTGTGGCAAACTTACCTCTAGATCGGGGGTGAGCTCGAGCCTCTTGGGGGGGACTCAGGACAGGGGACGATCCCCCTTGTGTGCGTGTGTGAAAAAAAAAGTTTATTTATATTGCCCTTGTGTCTCCTAGTTAGATTATCTTTGATAATTGAACATTGTTTACGGCTTCGGTTTGGGATGAAATATTTTTCGTAGGATTCAGCCATTAGGCTTGGGACGGGATTTATTCCATTGGTTCTTGTTTTCTTATTTTCTTCTTGCAATTCACTATAATTTCCATATTTCTTATGTGCCATCCTCTTTATTGTATCAATTTGGTGCGATGAGCGTGGATGCCCAATATACGGTCGACAACTCGCATGGCTACGGAAAATCGATTCGCAATGGTAGAGAAGAGCGACGAATTAGCGGCTGAAGTCAAATCTTTAGCGGCGAAGTTGGATGATATTACCGCGCTACTGTCAGATCTAGCGTGGGGGAAAGGGAAGGCAGTCGAGGGTGAGTCGATGTCTCCGGTCGGGTCAGATCGGTCGCTCGCAGCATGAAGTTCGGGCAGAGACTCGCGGCCGCATGAGGAAGAAACAACTTGGGAGTTCGAGACAGATGTAAGGGTCGTGGTCAATCGGGTCGCTATTCCAACTACTCCATTCATTACTTTTTTTTGGTTCACAAAATGAAAAAAAAATGAAAAATAGTGTGTTGTTAATGATATTGTATGTTCTTTTTCTTTTTTAGTACCGTTCAATTATAATTTTTGATATCTTGATTAAAATGAGTTGTTATATCATTAATTAATTCGAGTTTATGATGTAATGTGAACCCTAGAGCTACACAAGGTATATATGAAATGAATTTCGTCGTGGTATTTTTGTCATTTACTTAATTATTTCTTATATTTATCATGGGTCCAGTATGATTAATATCTGATTTTTCACACCCATCCAATAAGTTTATACGACTATATTTATGATTTGTTTAATAATCATGTATTTTTTTAATTATTATTTGTAATTTGAAATTATAATTATAATGTTTATTGTATGGTTTTCGGTTCGGATTTGTATTGATATAAAATCATTGTTTTTATTATTTTGTTTACTATTATTACTACTACTATTAACTTTAAGGATTTAGAATTGATTTCTTATTACCAAATACCAAATATAAATATTGGCCAAAGTAAGTTTATAATGTTCAATATGGCAACCTCAATCCGCTAGATGATAGCGGATAATTTATAGCGTATAAGCCCTTGGTAGCTTATAGCGTTGTTTTCAATAGCTTATATCGTTTTTTGAAACACTACTTAACGTAGCGTTTGAACTTATAACTTATAGCGCTCCATGTTTTCTCTTAAATTTATACTCATTACTAGGGCTGGGACTTTTGAAACCGAAAACCGTGAAACCGATCCGAACCGCATCGAAACCGACGGTTCGGTTCAGTTCTTAGCAACAATTTTTTTTGTCAGTTCGGTTCTTACTATTAGTAATCGGTTCAGTTCGCGGTTCCTGTCCATTTTAAAGAGGAACCGTCTAAACCGCAAGGAACCGTCTGGACCGCACTGAACCGGGAAATCAACCCGTCTGAATAAAATATAAAATCATATATTCTTATTAAACATAATTAATATAATGTAATATAATACAATATATTCTTAATAAACTAAAATATAATATAATATATTCTGTCCGAACCACACAAAATCGGTTTCGGTTCGGTTCGGTTCCTACGCGGTTCGGACAAAAAAAACTGGCAAAACCAAACCGTGAAAAAACTATGCGGTTCAGTTCCGGTTCCTATATTTTTATCCCCGAAACCGAAAAATCCCAGGCCTACTAATTACTTTAATTAAATTTCTCATTATACTCCATTAGATGAATTGCTATCTCATTTAAGTACTAATTACAAATTTGTTTACGTAATTTTATTTTACAAGCTACTTCAACTCCTAGCTTTACCAAACAATTTAAATATAATCAGCTAGCTTATCCGTTATCTGCTATCTCATACGATATAAGTTAGTTTATCAGCAAGTTAGCAAAGCACCGAGCAACAAAGTGACCAATGGCTCTATTTCTTGGCTCTCAGTCCTCAGCCGTGCCGAGCCGTGCCCTCAACCGGTTGGGTCATGCTCCGACCGAGACTGGGACAATGATGGACCGAGTTGCCGATCGAAGAGGGCGCTTAGACCGAACCGCCGGACCGAGCCAGTGACTAAGGCTAATCCCGTCGGACCGAGGTCACCCGAGCGAGTCACCCTAACAGGGTCGAGATGTGGAATGAGGTCGAGCGAGGCTGGACCGATGGGTGACCGACATGTGGGCGTAATTTTGCCTATTTTTGTGTTTCTTGACACACACACACACACATATATATATATATATATATATATATATGTGTGTGTGTGTGTGTGTGTGTGTTTTGACCACTTCATTTCACTCTTTTCTTTCGTTTTCTGATTTTAAGTTTTAGACCCCACTCTCTCCCGAGATTTACTCCTAATTTCACCCTTTTAAACCCTGCTTTTTATTTTCAATTGTGATTCAAATTCAATTTTCAATTGCTTGTTTGAATGGTTTAATTTCATATTTTGCTTTCAATTTTTATATTCAAGTAAGTTTTCTTCCACTTTATTTTTCAATTTTCATTGTGTTATAGATTTTCTCTCTCCTCCCATTTCTCTATGAAATTAATCTTATTGCTTGATTACCCTTTCATTTTTTTCACACATAATGTATGGCTAGAATCCTAATTCTAAAGAGTTGTGAAAAATTGACCCGATTCACCTAGATTTTAGTGAATTACCAATTGAATTGATCCAATTTGGGAGTATTTTAACTGACTGTTACTTTCTGCTGCAAATGTATTTTTAAATGATAATTATATCCATTGCGTGTGTATTTTAAAATGATGTGTTGGTACTTTACGAATTTGATAATATTTATGAAAAAATGATTCGCTAAACTATTTTGGCCAGAACATATAAGCGGCGGCTTAAAGTACACAATGAAAACTGTATGAGTTTTGCATTATGCATTATATGTTAAAAAAATGATTTTACGACAGTAATCCGAAAATGGATTTTGGAAAGTCTTTAAGTGTTTTCAAAGATATTACCATCTTTAGTCCTTTGGCATATGCAAAAGAATTGCGAAAACGATCTTTGGCCTGGTTGTTCGTTGTGGGGCCCACGATGTTGTAATATCTATGGATGGTTTGGGGACAGTATACCAATACTTTATAATTAAAGTTCATTTAGTCTAACAACTCCTTGTTGCGGTCTCGTTGAGAAATTGTTTTGATGTAGTATTCATTTTCCTTGGGTGGATCCTACACCTTAAATATTGTATGCTCAATGAGATTTTGCGATAAATCGAACTTTGAGATGTACACTACTATCTTGTTGTAGGACTCTAAAATTTTCTTATCATAGTCTTGTACTACTAAAATCTTAAGATTTATTCAAATCAAGTGCACATGAAATATCTTCAACATCATCATAAGTTCCAAATATCATCATTGGAATTGTTGTTGTCATATGCAGCTATAGTTGGTAGTTGTTACCAAATTAAGACCAAGCGATAGTTGCTGATACTAATACTAGGGATGGCAAGTGGCAAGGGACGAGATGAGACGCGATTAAGGTAATTCATCCCAATCCTATTATTTAGTTCGGGATAGAACATGATGATATTAATATTTTCAAGAATTCATCATGTCTTATCCCTCTCGAATTTAAACACGAGACGTGATTCTCGGATAAATTTTTATTATCTCATCCTGTCCTAAAATTACCAAGATGGGACGAGATGGGATATAAAAATTTTGTAAATAATTTCAAATGATATGAAATAAGTCGGGATGGAAATTTAAAAGGAATTTGGTAATGCCCGTCTCGAGTTGATGCTTGATCAAATAAGCAATAATGTATATATGTAAAAATTGGTAATGCCCGTCATTTTCTGTTTTTATTTTCGAAAACACTAAAAACGTGTTCTTTTTATCATTTTCGAAAATGCATTTTGGAAAACAAAAAAAATATTTGTACACAAAACGCAAAACGCCCAAAACCTCGTTTTGAGCGTTTTGTGTATATTTCAACAAAAAATCTTCAAAATGCTCAAAATGCATTTTGAGTTTTTTTTTTTTGGATTATCCTAATTTGAAACTAAGTCTAAAATAAAGATTTATGAATTTAATATTAATATTACCAAAAAAATATTTTGAAAAATAAATTTAATGAGCAGCGTTTTAAAGATTTTGAAAACAAAAATAAAAATAGAAAAATA
This sequence comes from Orobanche coerulescens, assembly GCA_033398695.1. NCBI lineage: Eukaryota > Viridiplantae > Streptophyta > Magnoliopsida > Lamiales > Orobanchaceae > Orobanche > Orobanche coerulescens. Next base: position 171,457,121 of record CM065809.1, read on the forward strand.
CAAAATATTTTTCAAAATGAAAATACAAAATGAAATACAAACAGAACGCACCCTAAGCCTTTTTAGGTTTCCTCATATATTAAGACACATAAAATGATGAGTAATATATCCATTCAATTAGTAGAATTTCTAAATAAATCTCTCACTATATACTATAATAATTATATTATATATTATCCCCTTTGAGGAGATATTATTATGGAATTTAATATCCCAATAAAAAAAATTTGGGTATAATAAAAATATATTGACAAACTATGTAGAATGATGACGACTTATTGTAATAGAAAATAACTAGGAAAAACTTAAATTTGTTTAGAGCATCTCCAACAAAGACGGTATTATTGCGCTCAGCGCTTTACTTGTGCAATTCTTTCTCCAACAGCCGTCGCCAAACATGTTGTATTCCTGGTAAATGAACAGTGCTACGGCATTTATACGGGAACACTGTTTCATTTTGCTGCAAACTTTATTGCATTGTTATATGTATCTTGGATGTTTTTTGTTGATGTTATATTTATTATTTATCAATTCTTTTCAGTTGCTATTTTTTTTATACTTCGATTTGTTAATTGTAGAGAGGTTCACAATTAATGTTTAATTCAATTATATTTTTTCAAATATACAGTTTCTTTAATTACATATTTATTTATAAAACTATAACATAAATATTTATTTATATATTGTTTAGTTAAATTTAACTATACTTTCTTAAAATATTATGGAATATTCCCTATATAATGTATTTTTGTATAAACTGTTGGAGATGCATTATTGATTTCTGTATTTTTGTGTAAATTGTTGGAGATGCATTACTGATTTTCTGTATTTTTGTGTTTGAAGTTGCAGTATTTTTGTGTAAACTTTTGGAGATGGTCGGAATCTACTTTATTATTAAAAGAGGGTTGTACAAGACACATGTCTTTATGTAGATTTTTTGAATTAATTATTTTTTTAAATATACTAACTCCTATCATTTGAATGAGAGTTGATGGAATCAATTTTTTTTTTCTTTTTTCTTTTTATTTTTCTCTCAATGTTTAGAAGTTAATAGTTTTATCGTCTCAACTCTATTTTTTATTATTAATATTTTAAATTAATCTTCTTTTTACGATATTTTAATTTAACATTCATTAGGCACATATATACTTAAAATATTCCTTTTTGAATATGAATTGTTTTTGAATAATTATTGTATTATATCTTGATTTTAGATTATTTGTATATAAAATATATAAAAATCAGATAATTTCCAAATAATTTCATTGAAGTAAATCTATATTTTTACAAGATCAATATTTTTACTTCAGTTTTCATCTTCTTATAACAATTTTAGATTACCAAGTTATTTTATTTTAAAAATATTTGGGAAAAGAATTAGAGACATGTTAGATTTACATCCGAGTAGAAAGATATATTATTCGTTAAAATAGTTTTTTGATTGATTCTTCTTTTTATGAAAAGGAAAATTATATAAACAAATATAATAAGCTGATTATATTTTTATTTAAGTACGTCACAATAATATATTTTATCACCCTATGCCTAATGAATTACTATCATTGTGGAACTCATGGTATATTATTAAGTATAAATGTGTGACTTTAATCAAAATATTTATCAAAAATATATGACGTTCTTTCACATGTATACGATATGTAATTATATTAGTATATTAATATAAATATTACAAATATACAATGATCATATAGATTCTGTCATGTTTATATATTTTATATCGAACTTTTCTTGAAGTGGGATTTTTACGAATAATCAATTTTAATAAGAACAGAACCGAAAAATTCGGTTCGGTTTGATTTTTTATTATTAACGATTCCGTTCTTAATTCGGTTCCTTTTTAATAATTCGGTTAGGTTAGGTTCTGTTTTATGATGTTAGAAAAACCGGTTTGGAACCGGTTCTATATATATTATATATAATAATAAAAATGATATTATATATAAATTTTTACATAATGTAGGTATTAAATAAAGCAAATTAAATGTACTTTGTTCAAAATATTACACATTAAATTCGCTTTCTACTCAAAATTCGTTTTTACAAAATTGATTTTTGCACAATTCGGTTCCTAAAAGAACCGAAAAACTCGATTTTTACACATTAAATTCGGTTCAGTTCCTAATTCGGTTCTGAAGAAAAACCGGTTTTTCGGTTTGGTTCCTAATTCGGTTCTGGAAAAAAGTGGTCAAAACCGAACGTTTATGTATTTAGAAATCGGTTCGGTTCTTTAAATTTTACCAAGAACCGAACCGGTCCCATTAACTTTTACACATCTATCTTAATATTAAAAGAGAGTCGCAGAAAATATAAGGAAACATGTATCATCTCCATGTTAATCCTCTTTTAAAAATCTTAAAAAATGGACGTTTAATTTGAGAGGGGTTGGATGATTATTCCATTATATACTATCTACCAATTAAAAACTTCCTCTCATTTATTCCTTTTATTTTTAACCTAATAGTTTAAACAATTATAACTTTTACGTATCAATTTTATTTTTGAAAAAAATATATTAAATTCGTGCTCTTTAATTTGACATCCATATAGTATATAAAGTAATATAATTATAATATATTTAGATGATTAAAATATTTCAATATAAAAATATAAGACTATCGAAGAAAGATATATTTTTAGTTTATTTTCATAGTTTTTTAACAATTATTTGATTTTTAAGAATTATTTTGTTCTTATTATAAAATAGTAAAATATATTACATTAATGTCAAATCATATAAAATTATATTAGTAAAAATATCGGTTGTATACTTTTAATGAAAGTTGATAATACATCACCAACAACAACATCATCGTAGACTTAGTTAAAAATCTTTAGGATCATTTATAATAAAAGTTGATAATAATAAACATAATTTAATTTCTTATTTATAAAATTAGATATAAGTTTCATATTGTCCTATATGAAAAATAAATCTTAGGTCTTAATTAATTTATGATTTTTCTATTATGTGTCTTTACATCACATGATAAGAGTTTATAAATAAAATTAAATCAAATAATAGTATATGTATGTGTATACTGACTCATGGATATTTTATAATAATTTTATAATATTATTGAAATTCGATCACATATTACTAATATAATAAAATATTTAACATTTTATGTCGTGCATCGCACGGGAGGACATCTAGTAAATAAAAATATAAAAGTCCAACTATATTAGTGAGAAAGTTTATCTCTCGGATTACTTCGAACGATATACAGGGGATTAGATATGGAAGAGGGTGACTGTTAACAAATAGTTTAATACCACATCGACTAGTGAAGGCGTCTGGTCAGTTGATTGGGTATATAAAACAAAGCAGACCGTCTAACTGTTTTCTTATCTTTGCGCTCGGGGCAATGACGCAGCTAGTGAGGTTCTAACCGAGGCGCGTCTATTGCTGGTTGAAAACTATTTCCAAACCCCCTCTTGGGCCTGGGCTTGACCCCGGCCCTTGAGAATTTCTGGAAGGGCCTTCTCTTTAGCGAGGCGAAAGCCCTACAATTAGTGTCAAATTTTTCGATGGTGTGTTTTATTTATATTCAATTTTTTGTACGTAATTTATAAGTGCCCTACAATTACTGTCAAAATTTTTAGATGTGTATTTTATTTATAGGGTCTTGTTAAACATAGCCCTAAGATCCATGGAGAAGCATTTAATAATTAATATATAGTTGACATTTTGACTATGTTTTTTAAGTCTATCACCAGAAGAAAAAATCACATATATTATCTAATGAATTTATACTACTTGATATAAAATTTTTCTTAAAATTTAGAGTTCATTTACAATACATAAATATTAGTTTTTTCAACCATCATTTTCAAAAAAACAATATATAATCATCATTTAAATCCAAGCCATGAATGTGAACTCCAAAATTCAATAGTGAGTTACCAGAAAACGGAGGAATTTTCCAAATTCAGCAAACTAATATTCTGTAGCAGACCCATCCATCTATATAGTACTTTGAAATGTAAATACAAAAAATTGACTTCCAACTCACTAAACAAGTTAGCACCAGCTAGTACTTAACATTGAATATGGGATTTAATAATCCTAAATCACTTGTTAAACTTTGTTTTCTAGGAATTTTTCTCCAAAAGATTACCATTTTCTTTACCCGGACATGTAGGTCTTGTGTGACCACCAATTTTACAATTAGAACATGTCATGCTCTTTTTCACCGATTCTTTTCCTCCTTTGATGTGTCTTTTTCTTGGACGTCCTATTGTTGTTGATTTTGGAGGACAAAGAACAATGCCAGCATCTTCAAATACAACATCTCCAACATCAGATTCAGGGTCAATCACATTATTCTACACTAAAATTTCTTCAGGGTCCTTGTCCTTCACAGCTCTTTGTGAAGCATCTGAACACCAACGTCGGGGCAAATAGACATCTGGAATTCTAAAACAATCTTTGTGTGTAAGTACTCGGAGAATATGGCGACACAATATACCCCAAAACTGAAAATTCTTGTAACTACATGTGGTATCAGTTCCATTCCAAAACACCTTATGATTTTTATGATTAACTCCTTCAAAATATCTTACAACGAAATCATTAACTTCGACCCGAGCCAGCCAACAAGTACATTTTTATTCTCTTGAATTCTTCTTGAAACTTTTTAAAAGCAAATGGGGTAAAAAAACTTAAAACTTGTTCTTCAAGTGGAGATTTTGTGATCATAAAAGTAGGTTTTAATGTAGCTGTCATCGTATTTTGTAATGTCCTTGTCTTAACTCGTCAACAGCAAGCTCCATCTGAAATAAGGATACACTGTTGTTCTTAAAATCTGAATTTATAAGTAAATATATATACTAAAGCGTCCAAATGATACATGATTCACAAAGTCACTCAAATTTGTATGAGACGAAACAAATCTTTTAACGAATGCATGTATGCTTTCCGATAATTCTGTAGTTGTCATCCCTCCGAAAAAGTAGTCACGTAAATAACATGGTGCCCAAAATTGCCTAATATTATACATGCCTTGTACATGTCGATTATTTTGCAAATTATACTTTGCAACTACTAAAGGCCAATTATGCTCAAACTCTTCCACAAAATTCATTCTGTGAAGTGTATAAAAGTCAGCACACCAATTTTGGTATTCTTTTTTGAGCAAATCGGTGAACCAAGAACTGAATTTCGAAGTAATATGCCATATACAAAAGCTATGTGTTGTACTTGGCATTTCACTTGCAATTGCTTCCGACATCCATGGATCCTGATCCATGACAATAGTTTTCGGCGTTGTCTTCATTACACATTTAGATGTCTACATAAAAAAGCAGCAAATTAAAATTATACACTACCAATTTATTAAAAAGAAGATATTATAAAATATAAATGATTTGAATGTATTTGTAGTTTCATTTCTAAGTAATGCACTTCCAAAAGAATAGTCTTTCCATGATTATCGATGCCAACAAAAGATGCACAGGGCATGTCATATGCATTGACTTTGTAAGTTGTATCAAAGACAACCACATCCCTATATGTACTATACCATTCAAAGCATTGAACATGACACCAAAATAAATTCTCTAATCTCATTTCATCATCCATTGTATATACATATGGAAACTTATCATTTTTCAGTTTTGCAGATTTCATCTTGTCTATAAGCATTTGTGCATCATTGGCTCCAACCATTTTTTTTCATTTTAACAAATAAATTTCTCACATCTCTTTCAATGAAAGAAAGATCTCCATGTTTTACCTGTTTTTGAAGCTCCATGACTCAGTATTGTCTGTCTAACACTAGGTCCCGCTTCTTTGTACAACAAAATTTGTTTTTTCATCTTCTGAAGTGATGATACGATTTATAGGTAGCAAACGTATTTCAACGGGAGATAATAATTCATGATTGTGATCATTGATGAATTTCGTCACATGCCATTCTTCCGGAAATAGGTCAGAGGTCCTTTTTAGTGTAAGGCGCAAATGGGAATTGCATTCCGGCCTTGAAGACTCTCTATTTCTCTGTACTTTGAAGGATCAATCATTTTTATTGCTTTTTACCTCCGCGATGACATACATATCACGTCTTAATAGCCTTTCCGTTTCTTGTAGCTGATCGATCTTTTCGAGTTGTGAAGCCATTCACCTCAGCATAGCTTTTATAGAAAATATATGCTTCTTCTAAACTTGAAAAAGTTTGACCAATGAAAGGTTCATCTTCCACTTCGAGCGGAGGCTCGTTTAAGTCTTGAATAGTCATCTGCAGTACGGGTTTAGCATATGAGAAAAAAAAAAACAAGGATGAAATTTGTGTATATCAACAACAAATTAAATTCATTTTTAAAAGGAAAAAAGATCAGATTTCTCCTTGAAGAATTTATTCAAACAGGTGTCATGCATAAAAAATGACAACTTAAGAACAAGATAAACCCACAAGATTATAAATGTGAGGTATGAAGGAATCACAAATCAGTGATAAGAAATTATAAATCATGATTTACCTATTTATTAATGAAATTAGGTATGAAGAAGAACGCAACCTGAACAAATAGATTTTCTGGACATATTTTTGTAGTTGTTGGAATATGACATGTGAGAGAATAAAAGCAGAGAAGAAACTGACGGTATACATTCTGAGCCGGAAAAGAAACGACTGTAGAATATATTTTGGCGGTAGTAGTTGACATAGTATAATTAGTTGGCATGAGTAAATTTTGAAAATATAAAATAAATAAATTTAATGCTTAAACATAGCCTTTAGGGCTGTTGTTAGCATTTCCCCTATGTTGCACAGGTGCAGGTGCGGGTGCGGGCAGATTCGGGTGTGGGGATACGGTTTTTTGAAAATGTTAGGGTGCGATACGGCAATGATACGTGTGTTTATTTTATATTTATTTTTTATTATATATAACACTTGTTAAATATAAAAAAACAACAATTTAAATATCACCATAAAACCAATTCAAATACATAAAATAAGTCATACAAAAAACAATTCAAAATGGCTTTGAGAATCGGAGTTTTCTGATAATGTTCGTGAATGCTGCTAAAGGTAAAACTGTAAAAGTAATTACTTATTAAATGATTTACTTTTTATATTTTAGTTTATTTGATTTACTTTTTAAAAATTACTATAAAAAACAAAACAAAAAAAAATCACCGACGCACCCTCCCCACACACCGGATACACGTATTCTGTGCAAGGATACGCGAGTCTGTTTTTTTTTTTTTGCACGGATTCGCCACGTGGCGAATCCCACGCGAATCGCACCCGCACCCGCACCCATGCAGTATCCGATACCGCATACTGGTGAATTTTGAAGAATCCGTGCATCATAGCATTTCCCTTATTTATATTCAAATTTGTAGTAAAAATTTAAAAATAATTTAGTATTTTGTTAAGGTTTTAGTCACTTGGAATCGTACCGCAGTGGAACACACCAATAAACAGAATTGATGAGAATAAGATTCATTCATTTAAAATTTATATACTTGTACTCGTCCTAAACAATTTTTTTTGGAATGCAGAAGGATTCCTAAAAATATTTTTTGTATCGAGACTAATTCCCAAAGCTAATTAATGTTATTGAATTTAGTGACTATTTAAATATATTTATATGTAGATAACTACTTTAAATGTTTGTATTAGTCTTTTACACTCAATTCCATACTGGTAGTTATCAATATACTGTATTGTGAAATGTCTGAATAATCTATATCTATATATATAAAGAATGGGTTTCATGTTTTAATGTGAGCATTAATGACATTAGTTAAGAAATTCTATTATGCAAATTTGTGAAGCTTGATGAGGCAAGAATTTTAGTTAATCTAGAGCTTTATTTGAAAGCTTTTAATAACTTTTAAAGTTTCATGACATTAAAATTCTTGAATTGAAGATTTAAGTTGAGTTTTGATTTCCGTAGTAACATTAAAGATCTTGAAAAGTTGGAGAGTCTTTTTAATTTATAAGAACCCGAAGAGTTCTGTAACTAGAACAATAGTTTTTCATTACATGATCTTTGATTTGCAAGAAAAAAAGAGTAACGTCTAACTTTTGGTATGCAAGTAACATTAAAGATCTTGAAAAATTGGAGAGTCTTTTTAATTTATAAGAACCCGAAGAGTTTTGTAACTAAAACAGTAGTTTTCCATTACATGATCTTTGGTTTGCAAGAAAAAAAGAGTAACGTCTAACTTTTTGTATGCAAAAGTTGAGTTAACAATAAATGAGACAATGGTTTCCGATGCCTATATATAGTTCGATTTAGTGTTTTCTCCAATCACGTATTGCAAATTTACAGATGATACATAACCCTCATGGCTAATATAGCAAACACTATGCTTTATTATCCTAACAGAAGCTAAACTTTCTTTCATGATCAATGGTGAGAAAGTGCCTTTGATATCATAATAATGATGATAGGTCGTAAGTGATATGTCAACATTAAAGATACATGATCAAACATCTTTGTTTTGCTACTAAGATGGATGTGATTTCAATGCATGAATCTTCTTTTATTGTTTATGTATGAAGCAATTTGTGTATATAAATATATATATATATATATATATATATATATATACTGATGTAAATGAATAGAATTATTTTGGAAGGAAATGTGACGAGATACTATTTTTTTGACGTTTGTCTTCCATTGAATTTATTAGTTTTCACTGTTATTTGTACGCAAGTTTTACAAGGTTAGATATAAACATTAGCTTCACAACTATCTATATATATATAAAAAATGAGTTTCATGGCATAAATGAGAGCATTAATGCATAAATGAGAGCATTAATGTCTCTATACAAATAAATCAACTCAATTGTATATAAAGGCATTAAAGGCATTAGTCTATCTTATAATAGTTAAATATACAGATTCATCAAGTCTCTTTTAAGTCTTTATGGGTCATATGACTTTCCATTTGTCTAAAAAAACCCGTCATATTAATCACCTTTAAATGCTAGGAATGAAGCTACGATCACCAAACCTTTTCAAGTTACCATGCCAGCTCCTTTCACTTGCTCACCATTAAATGTATCAATTTATTATTCATGTTCATTGAATCCTAACAATAACAGTGGTGAAATAGTGCTTCAACACAATGACAACCGTCAATTATTTCTTCCCTTTGCTTCTATAAAACCCAACATCTTCTTTTTACACACCAACCTAACATCTTCCTCTTCTCTTTCTCAAAATCATTGGTGATCTAAATTATTTATTGCTTAGAATTGCTTTAATTCATGAGAGGATTTTGGTGCTAACATCCAAACTATATATAAGTGAATTTTCATATGATTTCACATATTGATTTTTATGCATGTTTTTTATTTACGATTTGAGGTCTATTGTTCTAGGTATCTTCATGGAAGAAGTGGTGGTGCTATGGTGGATACCAATAGTAAGATGGATGATTTTTTTGGTAACATTTTCTTCATCCTTTATATATGTGTTTTCTATGTGTATTTCTTTTTCTTCATATTTGTTCATAATTTCGTGACCTAATTTTATTTAACAAATCTGTTCTTGATATCCATATCCATGATCTTTATCAATGTTCTTAATTTTTTCTTTTAGGTTTAGTGGATAAATCGTTGAGGTAATAGTTTCTTTTGCTATCCATGTTTTTTATATCTTTTCTAATATAGTTTTTTCTCTATTTATTTATTTATTTTTATTATTATTATTATTATTATTATTATTATTATTATTATTATTATTATTATTATCATTATTATTATGTAAAAACAGGATTGCTTTAGTATATTTGAGAAAATCTAACCTTTTTTCTTCTTAATTTTTTAAACAATTTAAATTTGCGTGTATAATTTTGTAAAAAGTTCTAGAATTTATGGATTTTCTCTATTTTTCTAAATATGATACGAAATTGTGTGGGTGTATATAAATATATATTCTTATTAAAATATACACTTTTTATTTATATATACAAAATCATGAAATGATGAGGTTATATCAATATATACCTGTAAACAGTTGTATATAAAGTTATATGTAAAAAAATTTAGAAATTTTGTATATACAAAATCTTATCTTTTTGTCTTAAGAAATTGGTACGACATAAAATATGATTTGTTGTATGCCCATAAAAAAATTATACTTATATCAATATATACTTGGAACTTCTAAATGATGCTTTTTAAGCAAGATGATACTGTAAATATTTTGTAACAATATGTAAATATGATTATATTTTTATACAAGTAACTTTGTACTAATTTGTAATGTTTTGAACAAATAATATAAGGAGGGAGTATATAAATAGATTTTATCCAAAAGTGGGTAAAAATTTGTATACAAATCTCGAGATAAAATGTCGTGTTAGATAACTTTTTATTGTAACTCATATTTAGTTATGATTATTACAAAATAAGGATAACTCATATTTAAATACTCTAGAGAACCACAAATCTCGGGATAGAATGGCGTGTTAGATACATCTTTTAGATATTAATTGAATCAGGTAAGTCGAAGTCACATAATAACTGAGGACTAAAAGAGTACACAAGAGGTTAAGATTTAGGTACGATATTACAAAACAAGGATAACTCATATTTAAATACTACGGGATAACCATATATCTCGAGATATAATATCGTGTTAGCTATACTATTTTAGAACTTATTGAATAAGTAAGCCGAAGTCACATAATAGTTGATGACTAAAAGAGTATACAAGAACAAGAGCTTGAAGAATTAGGTATGATTATTACAAAAAAGGATATATAACTCATACGCGAGCGATACTATATATATACTTTTTCTAAATGAAGAGTTATATCGCTATTAGTATTGCCTAAGATTGTTGCATGAAAATTAATATTTGAGGTATTGGACAAAATCTTGCTTAAACTAAGAGCTCAGGGAATAAACTGTCGTTTCAAAGTTGTGAGTTGTAACTTTGTTGAGATGTATTAAATGAGAGTATTGATGTCTCTATACAAATAAATCAACTCAATTGTATATAAAGGCATTAAAGGCATTAGTCTATCTTATAATAGTTAAATATACAGATTCATCAAGTCTCTTTTAAGTCTTTATGGGTCATATGACTTTCCATTTGTCTAAAAAAAACCGTCATATTAATCACCTTTAAATGCTAGGAATGAAGCTACGATCACCAAACCTTTTCAAGTTACCATGCCAGCTCCTTTCACTTGCTCACCATTAAATGTATCAATTTATTATTCATGTTCATTGAATCCTAACAATAACAGTGGTGAAATAGTGCTTCAACACAATGACAACCGCCAATTATTTCCTCCCTTTGCTTCTATAAAACCCAACATCTTCTTTTTACACACACCAACCTAACATCTTCCTCTTCTCTTTCTCAAAATCATTGGTGATCTAAATTATTTATTGCTTAGAAAAGCTTTAATTCGTGAGAGGATTTTGGTGCTAACATCCAAACTATATATCAGTGAATTTTCATATGATTTCACATATTGATTTTTATGCATGTTTTTTATTTACGATTTGAGGTCTATTGTTCTAGGTATCTTCATGGAAGAAGTGGTGGTGCTATGGTGGATACCAATAGGAAGATGGATGATTTTTTTGATAACATTTTCTTCATCCTTTTTATATGTGTTTTCTATGTGTATTTCTTTTTCTTCATATTTGTTCATAATTTCGTGACCTGATTTTATTTAACAAATCTGTTCTTGATATCCATATCCATGATCTTTATCAATGTTCTTAATTCTTTCTTTTAGGTTCAGTGGATAAATCGTTGAGGTAATAGTTTCTTTTGCTATCCATGTTTCTTATATCTTTTCTAATATAGTTTTTTCTCTAATTATTTATTTATTTATTTATTTATTATTATTATTATTATTATTATTATTATGTAAAAACAGGATTGCTTTAGTATATTTGAGAAAATCTAACCTTTTTTCTTCTTAATTTTTTAAACAATTTAAATTTGCGTGTATACTTTTGTAAAAAGTTCTAGAATTTATGGATTTTCTATATTTTTCTAAATATGATACGAATTTGTGTGGGTGTATATAAACATATATTCTTATTAAAATATACACTTTTTATTTATATATACAAAATCATGAAATGATGAGGTTATATCAATATATACCTGTAAACAGTTGTATATAAAGTTATATGTAAAAAAATTTAGAAATTTTGTATATAAAAAATCTTATCTTTTTGTCTTAAGAAAAATTGGTACGACATAAAATATGATTTGTTGTATGCCCATAAAAAAATTATACTTATATCAATATATACTTGGAACTTCTAAATGATGTTTTTTAAGCAAGATGATACTGTAAATATTTTGTAACAATATGTAAATATGATTATATTTTTATACAAGTAACTTTGTACTAATTTGTAATGTTTTGAACAAATAATATAAGGAGGGAGTATATAAATAGATTTTATCCAAAAGTGGGTAAAAATTTGTATACAAATCTCGAGATAAAATGTCGTGTTAGATAACTTTTTATTGTAACTCATATTTAGTTATGATTATTACAAAATAAGGATAACTCATATTTAAATACTCTAGAGAACCACAAATCTCGGGATAGAATGGCGTGTTAGATACATCTTTTAGATATTAATTGAATCAGGTAAGTCGAAGTCACATAATAACTGAGGACTAAAAGAGTACACAAGAGGTTAAGATTTAGGTACGATATTACAAAACAAGGATAACTCATATTTAAATACTACGGGATAACCATATATCTCGAGATATAATATCATGTTAGCTATACTATTTTAGAACTTATTGAATAAGTAAGCCGAAGTCACATAATAGTTGATGACTAAAAGAGTATCTGAAAGCAGAGCTTGAAGAATTAGGTATGATTATTACAAAAAAGGATATATAACTCATACGCGAGCGATACTATATATATACTTTTTCTAAATGAAGAGTTATATCACTATTAGTATTGCCTAAGATTGTTGTATGAAAATTAATATTTGAGATATTGGACAAAATCTTGCTTAAACTAAGAGCTCAGGGAATAAACTGTTGTTTCAAAGTTGTGAGTTGTAACTTTGTTGAGATGTATTGTCTATCAGTAGATAACGGACTGTAATGAGTAAACTGATGCATTTAAATGTCGTATACAAAAGAAATCAACGTATCAACATAACCCGAATATTTTTTACCTGAAATACAAGTATGATTTAATCATAGTAAACAAAGCCCGTGCATCGCACGGGCCATGATGCCTCGTAACAATAATAATAAACATTGTTAATATATTTTAGAATACCAGGCACCTTGGATCTTCATAATTTTTACGTGGGTTACACAAAAATAAAGATAATAAATATGGAGTTGGGTAAATCTGGCAAACCGGGGGACAGGGACAGGTTGGGTTAAAAATGCGCGACAATAATTGGCAAAATTAAACAAAAATAAAATAAAATTCTTAAGCTTGTGTATAAAATATAAATATAGAGTTGAAAAATAATATTGAAGTTCTATTTTAAATCGATGTGAAATTGAAAACACTGAATTTAATTTATTTAAGTTGTGTATCAGTTAAATACCATTTTAAATCGATGTGATTCAAGATTTTTAGATGAATAGAAATACAAAATTAAGAGAATGTCACATGGGAGAGAGAGTTAATGTGGTGCTTCAAATCTTAATGCGATTATATATATATTTCTAATTATTATAAAACTACTAAATAAAATAGATGTGAGATTCAAATTTTAAACAAATAAAATTATTGTAAATATAATAATTGACACAATTAAAATTCACTAAAAATTTAAACTATTTATTTGTCCAGCTTAATAATTGGCCACATTAAGCATAATAAATCTAATATTCTTAAGTTTGTGTGTGAAATAACTATGTGGTTGAAAAATACACATTGAATTCTAAGTACTTATTCAAGTTTTCTATTGGTGTTTGGTGGAAGTCTATTTTAATATATATATATATATATATATGTGTGTGTGTGTGTGTGTATAAGTAAAATTATTTATTTCGTCAATATAAAATTGACCCAATTATATTAGGCAAATTTGTTATGTCTAGGCAAAAATATTGATCAAATTAAGTTTTCCAATAAAAATAAAACTATTGACTGGTAGTGCAAAACAATTGTGAGGTGCAAAAATACATACTGATTATTAGTATTTATATAGGTTATCCAATCGATGGAGTCTCTTTTAAAACTAATATGGGATTTAAAATTATATATAAATACTATTAATACAAACCTAATAATTGGCCAAATAATTTTCAATAGAAATAAAACGATTCATTTGGCTTAGTAATCGGCCAATTTAATATTAGTCAAAAAAAAAATTCTCAATAAAAATAAAACTATTAAACGTGCAAAATAATTATGGAGTCAAAAATAACTTTGATTTTAAATATTCATTTAATTCTCCAATCAGCAGAGCCTCATTTAAGATCGATGTAGTAATTTTAGATAAATACGATTAATGTAAATTCGATAATTGATCAAATTAGATTCTGAAATAAAAATAAATTAATTTATTTAATAAGTGAATTATTAATATTGACCAAATTATAATTTTTAGTTGAAATAAAACTACTAAATAAAACAGACGTGAGATACAAGTTTTAAATAAATAAATTAATGTAAATTTAATAATTGATCAAATTAAATTTTCACAAAAAACTTAACTATTTATTTGTCCAATTTAATAATTGGCCAAATTAAACACAATAAAAATAAAATTCTTAAACTTGTGTGTGAAATATAAATATGGAGTTAAAAAATAATCTTGAAGTTCTATTTTAAATCAATGTGGGACTGAAGATACTGAATTTAATTTATTTAGGTTGTCTATCAGTTAAGTACCATTTTAAATCGATGTGGAATTCAAGATTTTAGATGAATTTGTCTGTCTGGATAAATGTGTCTATCTGGATAAATTTGTCTGTCTGGATAAATGTGTCTGCCTGGATAAATTGATGTTATTGTTTACTTTTTTCATCTGAATAAACTGTCTGAATAACAGAAATGACTAATTTACCCCTGAATTATAAGCTGTTTTATAAATTGTTGTTTATTTTTTAAGCAATACAAATGATATATTCCAAAAATCAAAACATAAATTCATGAAGTACTTAAAAAATCCAATTTCAAACACAAAGAAGTCAAGCCATACACAAAGTAGCCAAATTTAAACATTATTGAAAAAATCAAATTTGACTCATCTTCTATATATATATATATATTATTTTAATTTAAACAAAATATTATACATAAATGATTCAATTTATATGTAAGTAATATATAAAATATTTAATATGTATATAAATAATTAATACATATAATATACAATATACATTTATATATAGAAATATATTTTAAATAGATAAGAACATATATAATAAATATTATACATATGAATAAATGTTAATATATAAGTAATATATAATATTTACTTATATATTCATAATATATATGATATTTTCTAGATACTTAAGTTTATTTATACAATAATATATGGTAACAAATATTATATATAAATTAATAATGTATATTATTTATATATGAATAATATATATTACAATCATTTATAAAACCTAAATTTTTTATATTGCATATATAAATGAGTATATATAATATAATGGGGACACGAGAGTCATTTTTTCTGTCTTAAATTATTTATATTGTTTATATAAATGTGTAGTTTTCAATTAGGGGTAGGGGAGTTATTTTTTTATCTTAATGGGGACAACACCCCTTTTCATGCTTAATGAATAAGCTATTTTTGTCTGGGCAAATAAGTCATTAAGCCACAAGTAAACACCTCCAAACGTCTGAGCGAATAAGACATTTTACCCATTAAGCTGATTAAGTCACAAGTAAACAGCCCCTGAGAGAATGCCACATATGAGAGAGTTAATGTGGTGCTTCAAATCCATAATGCTTTTATATATATATATATATTCTCAATTATTATAAACTACTAAATAAAATAGATATGAGATTCAAATTTTAGACAAATAAAATTAATATAAATATAATAATTGACCCAATTAAAATTCACTAAAAATTTAAACTATTTATTTATCCAGCTTAATAATTGGCCAAATTAAGCATAACAAAAATAATATTCTTAAGCTTGTGTGTAAAATAACTGTGGTTGAAAAATACACATTGAATTCTAAGTACTTATTTAGGTTTTCTATTGGTAGAATTCTATTTTAAATCGATGTAGGATTCAAGATATTGAATTCTCTTTGTTTAGATTGTCCATCGATTAAGTACCATTTTAAATTGATGTGGATTCAAGACTTTAGATAAACAGGAATCCAAAATTAAGAGAATGCCACATAGGAGAGAGAATTAATGTAGTGCTTAGAATTGAACTCTATTTATTTAGGTTGTCCATCGATTAAGTACCATTTTAAATTGATGTGGATTCAAGACTTTAGATAAACAGAAATCCAAAATTAAGAGAATTAATATATATAAATTCGAGCCTCCTTTGAATTGGTTAGTTTATTTCAATTTTAAATGTATCAAACTAATAACTGTGTTTTCAATCTATGGTATTTATTGAGTTTGTTCCGGAGCTAACAAATTGAAATACCGCTAAACCTCAAGTTTGATTTAATTAAATAACGAGAATTTCTAAACGAGTTCGAACGAGTTTTTTTGTAGTCGATTTCAAATAGCTCACAAACCAACTCAATTCACTTACACCTACTATATTGATTACAAAATACATCTTTGCATAAGCTTTTTATTATCAATTTTTCAGTTATACACATACTTATTATACAAATTAACATCTGATTTGTTTTTAAATCGAAAAACATTACGAATTGTATCTCGTATCTTAAGAATACCTAGTAAAATGCTCACTTACTATATAGATATATACATGAAATATTTATACTATATCTAAAGTCTCTCATAAACTATATTACCAGTGGCGGAAGCAGAGCATTTACTCAGGCGGGTCTGGAGTTATAAAAATTATGGAGGTCGGACAACTATATAAATAGCTTCCTCTATTTTATAAGGGAATTTTCATCCGCCGGGGGGTCCGTGGACCCCCTTGGACCCCCCTCCCTCCGCCCCTGTATATTACTCTAAACATGGTAAGCGAAATATTTTATAGATTCGCGCAAATTAAATAGACGATGGGTTATTTGAACTCATTCTCGCTTTGATGGACATTAGATATGTAATGTAATTTATTAGATAAATTATCGAGGTCGAGTAAATTAAATAAATTAAGAAGTAAATAATTTATATTTCACACTTTCTTTAATTAATCTAATATTGCTTGGAGAAAAAATATTTTCTTAATTAATAGTGTAACATTTATTTAACTAGTCGGATTAATTAAGCAAACACTTGGATATGGATAAAAATGAGGTTACTAGACTAGACACGTCGATTCCATTCGGATCGGACAAGCCTTATTAGGGCCGATCCTTTAGCCCTTGTTTAAGATTTTGGGGTCTATAGTCTAGCCACGCCGTCGGCCATAGTTGTAATACTCAGTTGTAATTCAGTCATTATCATTCAGTGCTTATCATTCTGTAATTGTCACTCAGTAATTTTCACTCATTAATGTTCTTTTGTCACTCATATTCAATCATTGTATTCATCGTTCAGAGTAATTGTATCGTGTATCAATCGTCATTCATCATCAATCTAGTTAGAGAATCGTGCGATGTTTATCATCGTTGTCATTTTCATAGTGTGCTGTGTGTGAGTAGTAGTGCACGCTACATACTCTCTTTAGCGTGCGCTAATTGAGTACGGGTAGCGCACGCCACCTCTAAACACTAGCGCACGCTAGTTTGTTCAAGCGAGCGATCCGGTAGGCCTTTGGTGCGATTGATTATAAGTAGCGCACGCTACGAATGGTAAGTAGCGCGCGCTAGTAGGTCGGAGTAGCGCACGCTATGCAGCCGGTATAGCGCGCGCTAAGGATGGATCAGGCAGAGTCCAGTGGCTACTGGACTGCATTGGATAAATGCATAGCGCACGCTATGAGTGGTCTTAGCGTACGCAAACGGTGTAGTAGCGCACGCTGAATATTGTGTGTAGCGCGCGCTACCGAGATCAGATCAGGGAGCAGGAGGTTCTGGACTCCAGAACTGGGCATCAGATAATTCGTTAGCGCCCGCTAACCATTGGTGTTAACTGTAACACCTCCAGATTTAACCGGGAATATTACAGCGCCGTGGGCCCCGAGATGGAACCCACAAGGCTGAAGGAAATTTTCGCAAACATTAACAAATGCCCAAGAGGCCAACGACGGTACTATCTTTAAAAATTCACAAAGACTTATAAAAATCCATTTATCGAAAATCGTCGTAAAAACTCATTTGAAATCGCAAGGCCAAACTGCCGACACTCAAAAGTTTAGAAAATGATTTCCAAAGTAATCTCAGTTACCAGATACTGAAAGAGCATTTCAAAATACTCACGCAGTGGAAAAAGACCAACCATAAAGATACTCTAGCAGCGGAATACAAGAACCAATCAAGAAACTCAATGCACAGAACATGTCCTAGCCAGTATCCTCCGGGAAGCTCATCTCTTCACGACCGCTACAAGCTCGATACTCCAAGAACCTAAAAAGAAATCCCACGACGGGTTCAGCCATAATATCCAACAATGATAACCGTCACATCACATTAATAATAACATACTAATAAGAATACGACCAACGTAATCTTACCGCCATAACTTTGCTTACTCAAGTAATTCTCATCAGACTAACCGTTATCACATTTCATATCTCGTACCCGATTAACCAATAAACTCGAACATAATATCTGTATTCAAACAATACTCAATATTCTCAAATTATCATAAACAACTCACGATACGGAAATATACCATTTCTGACCAATACGATCCATCGAATAACATCATCAAATCCCAAGACGATAACCGATTGTCCATCAAAGACAAATACCAAAAGAAATACGGAACATACCTCGAGATATGAAGTGCCACGACAATCACATCAGTCTAATCCGAGATCAGATCAATACAATACGGACACGGTCCTAACACAAGACCTACAAATGCATACTCATATGACCACGTCAATATGATCACAATAATAACAATGATGTATACTCAATGGAAATCCGACGATCCAGCGCCCTCAGCATAGATCCCTTTGTTGATCCTATCAGATCAGCATAAGGTGGATAACCAACAATACACATATGAACAACAACACATGATAAAATCAATGATCCGAATTCACAAGATTCCATCAACACAATACTGGTAATCCAACGATCCAGCGCCCTCAGCATAGATCCCCATGATGATCCCGTCGAACCAACGCATGGTGGAAAACCTATCCAACGATCCAGCGCCCTCAGCATAGATCCCCATGATGATCCCGTCGAACCAACGCATGGTGGACATTCGATCCAGTTGTAATATCCGCAATTTCGAATTTCGGTAATTTTCTTTTTTCGGAGGAAGTTCGTTTTGACAACTCTATCATGACCGTTTCGTCATTTCGATAATGATTAATTCTGCACTTTTTGTTATCCGAGTTCGTTTCGGTGTCGTTTTGTTGAGTTCCGTGTCCTTAATCGACTTTTTCACGTGGGAGTTCGACTTTGTAAAGTCACCATTAATTCTTGGAAACTCCAAAAATTCTGAATCTTTGCAATATTATAGAGCATCGAGTTAGCTTTCCAATGGTTCAAACGGTGAGTCAATCGGAGTCAGGACGAGAGAGTTATGGTCGTTTTAGATCACCCGCTCATTTTTCAGTTATTGGCCGATCACTGCCGACCGAACTCGGCCGTGTCGTCCGACACGGCCCGTGCCGTACTCGTCCGGAAATGCCGAAGTCCCTGCCCACAGGACTCGACCGTGTCGTTTGGCACGGCCGAGTCGAACTCTTCCGGATAAGCCAAAGCCGATTCTGACACGCGACCGTGTTCCGGGACACGGTCGAGTCATGCCGAAGTCATTTGTCGGACGGGTCACTATCGGAAGGCCCTCGCGCGCGACCGTGTCAAGAAGGACACGATCGAGTCCCCTGTCGGCCAGGTATGCGACACGGCCGTGCCCGATCGGCACGGGCCGTGTCCGGCGAGCGATCGACCTATAAATTCATTTTTTGAGCATTTCAGCTCATTTCTTTCCCTTCTTCTTCTCCTCTTCCGCTGCTGGGCGTGTTCTAAGCTTGAAGCCATGTTGTTTAACAACATATCCATGGAGTTCGTTGGGTTATATCATCAATCATTCGTCCGATATCATCCCTTGATCCAACGAATCAAGGTTAGATCTTTAGAACCCTACTTTTGGTAAAATTGGGGGTTTTCACGTTTTTGTCCGATTCGTTCCGTTTTGTCGATTAATTAATGATGAATATGATTAATCTTGTTGGTATTCTTAGTTTCCCTACGGATTCATGGTATATTTCGTGATTTTTACGGAATCGAGAGGGTTTGGTTGTGGTCCGCCCTCGTTGTTGTTTATATACGAATATACACGAATCGTAGGCGGGTTTTCGGGTGTATTCCATTTCCGTATTCGACTAGAGTTGGTTGTAATTATGTTCTTCGAATCTTTAGGTTTGGTTCCGTTGATTCCTAGTGTTCGTCGGTGATTATCCTTTCCGTTCGTTGCGTCATCAAAATATTCAAGGCAAGTAATTCTTGGAAACCTTTATGCTTAACGTGAAATGGTAATGTATATTGTGTGTGCTTTACTCACCTCGGGAGGGTCCGATGGGTCCTCGAGGGAGTCTATGGCTTAAATCACTGGATTCATGAGTTTGATTCGCTAGCCACTCGGGAGGGTCCTTAGAGGCCTCGAGTGGGATTCGTGGCTTAAATCTGGTCTAGGTGACGTGTGGTGCTTGATTTGTTTTATGAATGTGGCCGGCTCGGGAGGGTCCTTAGAGGCCTCGAGTGGGATTCGTGGCTTCGTCCCGGTCTAGGCAAATTAATTGTATTTGTTTGTTTAGGAAAAGACATGTCTTGTTTTGGTTTTCGAAATGATATTGGTGCATGTACTATGAAATGTGTAAGCGATTGGGTTGCCTTGAATACTTGTACTAGCGTAATTGCTAACCCCTTTGGGGACCCGTTGTCGGGGAAATTCTTGTTATGGATTTCAGGTTATGTTCAGCCAGACGAGCGGGTCTTTGGGATGGTACGAGGATGTCGGCCAAGGTTGTTGACATGTGAAATTGAGTCTTGTTATTTCCTCTGTCTCTTTTGATGTGGATGTTTTCCAAATTGTAAACTTATAGATTGTACTCGCGAGTACTTAGGTTTTCCTTTCGGATTGTGATTGGTATTCGTTGGAGTTCTTTGTATTTGTCGGTTGATGTTTATTATGCGGTTGTACCGGACGTGTTGTTTTATGTTCTTATTGTTAACAATTGTTTCCTTGCTAGCGAGGCGGTTAGTCGAGTGGTGTTTTCTTGTTTTAGCTGGTGGGTCCCATGTAGGGGTCACGGCGTAATACACCTCGAATAACATGGGGGTGTTACAGAAAATGGTATCGAGCGCTCTAGGTTTATGGATACCTAGGCTTGTCGGTTAATTTGGGTCTATTTGCGTTTTGTTTTGCACATTGTCACACCGCCGCCGACATCTCAGTACATCCAGCGCTTGTAAGTTTTCCTTACTCGATCCTCTAGTTTTCTCGTATTGTATTTCCACTTCTTGAACTGTGATTGTCTCTCTCGTACTTATCGTCGAGTTGTTTTTCGATCCATCCGGTTCGTGCACTTTTGATTCTAGTATTGCGCAGTCCTTTATCTCTCTGGAGTATGTGCACCGTTCTGGGGTTGACCGTTGGTCGTTTTGCGAGCCTTCCATCGCTAAACTTCCTAGCGTTGGTGGGATCGTTGGTGATCGAAAGATTCGAGAATTGCTCCGTGGTATATTGTGAGAGGGCTTGACTCTCTAGTCTTTTGTTGTATGATGGAATCTGTGTTTGATAATTGCGATATACTAAATGTATGTTGAGCCGAACGTACTGATGGTTTGGACACCGAGGGGTGCAGTATGATGTGAATGTTTTGAACATTGACATGTTCCGGGAAAGGTGTCGATGGCAGAGTTTGTTGAGAAACTCACCTAGATGGTTTCGACATGTGTTCGAATCGATGTTCATTAGTTATGCTGTTAAACTTGAAGAGACAAGTTTGACATATGCTTAGAATTAGTGTTTCCGAATTGCGCTTGTTGAACTGGTGATTTTTGAATGCCGTATATGCGTGTGTTCGGGAATTGATGGTACTTGGCTAAATATTAATATTTACAACCAATGTGTTTCTATTAATAATAATACATGTGGCGTGCATGCTTGAAAATTTCTTAGGCTTGATCATATTGTGGGTTTTTTTTTTTGAAAAGTGACATGAATTTGGGCGAGCCAGCCTTGTATTTTCAAATAAAACCTTGTGTCGTATTTAAGTCGTGTATAAAAGTGTTTAGGACATTTTATAAAATGCTACCCTTTGTTAAGCCCTTGTCGTGTTTAAAAGGGTCTTGAGAACGATTTTTAACTTATCGGTTTTATTTTCGAATAACTAGAGTATACGATTTTAAAGATCGATTAGCTTGGGAAACCTAGGTAGCCGAGTCAAGTGGTGTTTGTTGAGTTTTGTCTCGTCGGATTTTGTCTGACTTAGTCGCATCGCGACGCATCATTTGAGATCATTGGTCGTGATTAGTATCGAGGGGCGATCGTCACTTACGTGCGACCTATGGATGTTAACCTCCCTTCCTTGTGTTGTGCCTCGTGTGACACGAGTTATTTGTATGATTAGTCGATTGAATGATGGAATCCTTATGTGGATTTTGATTTCACGATATGTGTTTGTTAGACTCTCGTATTTGGTTTGTACGAGGAGTGTCGTCACTGCTGATGTATTTTCGTACCGTATTTTATCCGCTGCGTGAGTTCTTAAAAGCGACTTTCGGTATTTTGCAAACTGAGTTTTATTTCATAAAACCGATTCCTTGAATCAAGTTTTGGCATTTTGGCCTTGAATATTTCATGATGGTTTGACAAATGAGTTTGTGAGTTTTGGAAAATATCACCGTCATTGGTATTTTTAGCATTTTCGAAATGAGATGGGAAATCATGCTTAGCCTGGTAAATCCTTCTGAGAAGGGTTTACGGCATGTAATTTTTCTGATATGTTCTGTTGTTGTCTCTGTGAATTGTTAGCGCACGCTACGCTTTACGGATAACACGCGCGAGAGTACGTTGGTAGCACGCTAAGGGGAGAATAGCGCACGCTACCTGGTAGTTCAGAGCGATCCAGAGCTCTTGGGTGAGTGCAAGTTCTCGTTAGCGCACGCTAACACTTGGGGTTAGCGCACGCTAACGGTGTATTTTTGGTCGGGAGTTTTGTTGGGTGCCGTGATAGCGCACGCTAACCTTAATGATTAGCGCACGCTAATTGTGTCGATATAAATCTAGGACACGATCTAGAAGTTGCATTTTTCTTCATTTTTCTTCTTCCTCCATGAGATTGAGACGTAGCGACTCAGTTTCGCATCTGGGCTGATTTTTTCTTCCATCCAAAGGTGTTTTGGAGTATCCTAGATGATTTTTAACATCATCTAATCCATTGTTCTTCGCCGAATCTAGGTATTTTTCTTGAATCCCTAGAGTTGACTTTTTGGAGTTTTGTTCTTGATGTCGTTTTCCATCCGGTTTTGATAAACCGATCGTTGTTTTAACGATGTTGTTAAACATATCCTAGAGATTGTATATCACTGTCTTGATTGTGAACGATTTAATGAGTGTGCTATGATATGTTTAAGTGAATGTTGACAAGTGTGAATTCTGGGCATTTTGGCCTATTGTACTTCTGAAAAATCTTGAGTATCTTAGAAAATAAACCTCGAGACGTACTTTTAAAATGAATTATTTTCTCACAGTGTCCTCAAGATGCCTACTGGCGCCACGCTATGTTTCAAAATTATTCTACTTTGGGGATCAAAATATTTGGAGATATTTCTAATGATTTAGAAACGCATTCGCTTAGACCCGAATGACGAATATAGCTGAAAAGTTTTAATTTAACGAAAGGTGTCTTCATTTTTTTTTTCAAACGCAAGATGATTTTTTTAAAAGTCTCGATGACGATGTTTGTACTACTTTTTGATATATGATACTCAAAATCAACTGGTGCTTGCAAATTATTTTCAAAATGAGGTTTTCGTTTTTAAAACCTATCCATTCCCGTTTGAGGGCTGGGTATATATGTATGATGTTCGCGTTGTCGATATGATGTTTGCTCCCGAGTATGATCAGATTGGTGGCATGAACGTCGAGGCGTTGCCACGCATTTGTTGTGAGAGGTGGGATGTTAGTGTCGAATGTTGCCGCCTCGTAGTGATTTCTACGTTGTCGCGCATGTGCGAGCTGTTAGAACTTGGTTTGGTATGACCGTGTGCATCGGTGATCGTTCCGTTATGTGTCGGTTGTTTAATGTCTTGTTACCTTGCTCCTGTTTTTGTGAACTTCGTGGATGAGGTCGGGGGTAATACCCATACTATTTTGACTTCTGTATTTTCTCTTTCTCCAGTCTATCGATTCGCTCGTGTTCGTTGATACTGTCTGAACTTGTTTTGTATTTCGGGTTCATCATTCGAACGAGCTGTGATCTTGTTTTGGGTCGATCTGGTTATCGCTGTGACTTTTCAATCGCTATTCCCTATCCTGTGGATCTTATGGGAATGCATTCCTTGTAGTTCTCACCAGATCATCCTCGGAGTTGTTGTTTGAGTTTTATTATCCTTCGTGTTTCGGACATGATTGTTCGATTTTTGTTGTCTCGATCGTTTGTTTGTTCGGTTTTTGTTCTCGTTTTGTGATTGTTGAACGTTCAGACTCCTTCGTAATTCCCTTAAGTTCGGGAAATTAGTCTCGTTTTCGATCCTCCAACCCTTGGGCGGTGGAATTCGTATTAGTTCGGCGATTGGCTCGCGTTTGATTGATGTACCGGGTTGGTCAATCATCGACTTTCGTTCGTTGTGTTTTGTGTCGGATAATTGACGTGGCTATATCATCCGTTTGATGACGCTTGTCATTTGTTGGTTTTATTGTATCCTAACGGCGACGTTGTGTTGGTCGTCGTGGAGCGTGTTTTCACGCCGTATGTCTCTTCTTTGCGTTTCTTGCGGCGTTTCGCCGTTGGGCGCGAGTTTTCTATTTTGTGTATCTCGTCGACTTTTCTGCGGGTATATTGCTCCCCCTACTTGTTTTAAGTTTCGGGACGAAACTTCTTTTAAGGAGGGTAGAATGTAATATCCGCAATTTCGAATTTCGGTAATTTTCTTTTTTCGGAGGAAGTTCGTTTTGACAACTCTATCATGACCGTTTCGTCATTTCGATAATGATTAATTATGCACTTTTTGTCATCCGAGTTCGTTTCGGTGTCGTTTTGTTGAGTTCTGTGTCCTTAATCGACTTTTTCACGTGGGAGTTCGACTTTGTAAAGTCATCATTAATTCTTGGAAACTCCAAAAATTCTGAATCTTTGCAATATTATAGAGCATCGAGTTAGCTTTCCAATGGTTCAAACGGTGAGTCAATCGGAGTCCGTACGAGAGAGTTATGGTCGTTTTAGCTCACCCGCTCATTTTCGATTATTGGTGATCCGCCGACCGAACTCGGCCGTGTCGTCCGACACGGCCCGTGCCGTACTCGTCCGGAAATGCCGAAGTCCCTGCCCACAGGACTCGACCGTGTCGTTTGGCACGGCCGAGTCGAACTCTTCCGGATAAGCCAGAACCGACTGCCGACACGCCCGACCGTGTTCCAGGACACGGTCGAGTCATGCCGAGTCGCTGTAGGGCGGGTCACTATCGGAAGGCCCTCCGCGCCGCGACCGTGTCAAGCAGGACACGGTCGAGTCCCTGTCGGCCAGCTGTGCGACACGACCGTGCCGATCGGCACGGGCCGTGTCCGGCAGGGCAGTCAACCTCTATAAATTCATCTTTTGAGCATTTCAGCTCATTTCTTTCCCTTCTTCTTCTCCTCTTCCGCTGCTGGGCGTGTTCTAAGCTTGAATCCATGTTGTTTAACAACATATCCATGGAGTTCTTTGGGTTATATCATCAATCATTCGTCCGATATCATCCCTTGATCCAGCGAATCAAGGTTAGATCTTTAGAACCCTACTTTTGGTAAAATTGGGGGTTTTCACGTTTTTGTCTGATTCGTTCCGTTTTGTCGATTAATTAATGATGAATATGATTAATCTTGTTGGTATTCTTAGTTTCCCTACGGATTCATGGTATATTTCGTGATTTTTACGGAATCGAGAGGGTTTGGTTGTGGTCCGCCCTCGTTGTTGTTTATATACGAATATACACGAATCGTAGGCGGGTTTTCGGGTGTATTCCATTTCCGTATTCGACTAGAGTTGGTTGTA
This sequence comes from Orobanche coerulescens, assembly GCA_033398695.1. Classification (NCBI taxonomy): domain Eukaryota; kingdom Viridiplantae; phylum Streptophyta; class Magnoliopsida; order Lamiales; family Orobanchaceae; genus Orobanche; species Orobanche coerulescens. The sequence continues at coordinate 171,483,537 of CM065809.1, forward strand.
ATTATGTTCTTCGAATCGTTAGGTTTGGTTCCGTTGATTCCTAGTGTTCGTCGGTGATTATCCTTTCCGTTCGTTGCGTCATCAAAATATTCAAGGCAAGTAATTCTTGGAAACCTTTATGCTTAACGTGAAATGGTAATGTATATTGTGTGTGCTTTACTCACCTCGGGAGGGTCCGATGGGGCCTCGAGGGAATCTATGGCTTCGTCCTGGATTCATGAGTTTGATTCGCTAGCCCATTTCGGGAGGGTCCTTAGAGGCCTCGAGTGGGATTCGTGGTTTCGTCCCGGTCTAGGTGACGTGTGGTGCTTGATTTGTTTTATGAATGTGGCCGGCTCGGGAGGGTCCTTAGAGGCCTCGAGTGGGATTCGTGGCTTCGTCCGGTCTAGGCAAATTAATTGTGACTTTGTTTCGGAAAAGACATGTCTTGTTTTGGTTTTGAAATGATATTGGTGCATGTACTATGAAATGTGTAAGCGATTGGTTTGCCTTGAATACTTGTACTAGCGTAATTGCTAACCCCTTTGGGGACCCGTTGTCGGGAAATTCTTGTTATGGATTTCGTGTTATGTTCACTGCCAGACGAGCGGGCGCTGGGATGGTACGAGGATGTCGGCCAAGGTTGTTGACATGTGAAATTGAGTCTTGTTATTTCCTACTGTCTCTTTTGATGTGGATGTTTTCCAAATTGTAAACTTATAGATTGTACTCGCGAGTACTTAGGTTTTTCCTTTCGGATTGTGATTGGTATTCGTTGGAGTTACTGTATTTGTCGGTTGATGTTTATTATGCCGGTTGTACCGGACGTGTTGTTTTATGTTCTTATTGTTAACAATTGTTTCCTTGCTAACCGAGGCGGTTAGTCGAGTGGTGTTTTCTTGTGTTAGCCTGGTGGGTCCCATGTAGGGGTCCACGGCGCTGTAATACACCTCGAATAACATGGGGGTGTTACAGAAAATGGTATCAGAGCGCTCTAGGTTTATGGATACCTAGGCTTGTCGGTTAATTTGGGTCTATTTGCGTTTTGTTTTGCACATTGTCACACCGCTGCCGACATCTCAGTACATCCAGCGCTTGTAAGTTTTCCTTACTCGATCCTCTAGTTTTCTCGTATTGTATTTCCACTTCTTGAACTGTGATTGTCTCTCTCGTACTTATCGTCGAGTTGTTTTTCGATCCATCCGGTTCGTGCACTTTTGATTCTAGTATTGCGCAGTCCTTTATCTCTCTGGAGTATGTGCACCGTTCTGGGGTTGACCGTTGGTCGTTTTGCGAGCCTTCCATCGCTAAACTTCCTAGCGTTGGTGGGATCGTTGGTGATCGAAAGATTCGAGAATTGCTCCGTGGTATATTGTGAGAGGGCTTGACTCTCTAGTCTTTTGTTGTATGATGGAATCTGTGTTTGATAATTGCGATATACTAAATGTATGTTGAGCCGAACGTACTGATGGTTTGGACACCGAGGGGTGCAGTATGATGTGAATGTTTTGAACATTGACATGTTCCGGGAAAGGTGTCGATGGCAGAGTTTGTTGAGAAACTCACCTAGATGGTTTCGACATGTGTTCGAATCGATGTTCATTAGTTATGCTGTTAAACTTGAAGAGACAAGTTTGACATATGCTTAGAATTAGTGTTTCCGATTTGCGCTTGTTGAACTGGTGATTTTTGAATGCCGTATATGCGTGTGTTCGGGAATTGATGGTACTTGGCTAAATATTAATATTTACAACCAATGTGTTTCTATTAATAATAATACATGTGGCGTGCATGCTTGAAAATTTCTTAGGCTTGATCATATTGTGGGTTTTTTTTTTTGAAAAGTGACATGAATTTGGGCGAGCCAGCCTTGTATTTTCAAATAAAACCTTGTGTCGTATTTAAGGGTCGTGTATAAAAGTGTTTAGGACATTTTATAAAATGCTACCACTGTTAAGCCCTTGTCGTGTTTAAAAGGGTCTTGAGAACGATTTTTAACTTATCGGTTTTATTTTCGAATAACTAGAGTATACGATTTTAAAGATCAGATTAGCTTGGGGAAACCTAGACTGTCGAGTCAAGTGGTGTTTGTTGAGTTTTGTCTCGTCGGATTTTGTCTGACTTAGTCGCATCGCGACGCATCATTTGAGATCATTGGTCGTGATTAGTATCGAGGGGCGATCGTCACTTACGTGCGACCTATGGATGTTAACCTCCCTTCCTTGTGTTGTGCCTCGTGTGACACGAGTTATTTGTATGATTAGTCGATTGAATGATGGAATCCTTATGTGGATTTTGATTTCACGATATGTGTTTGTTAGACTCTCGTATTTGGTTTGTACGAGGAGTGTCGTCACTGCTGATGTATTTTCGTACCGTATTTTATCCGCTGCGTGAGTTCTTAAAAGCGACTTTCGGTATTTTGCAAACTGAGTTTTATTTCATAAAACCGATTCCTTGAATCAAGTTTTGGCATTTTGGCCTTGAATATTTCATGATGGTTTGACAAATGAGTTTGTGAGTTTTGGAAAATATCACCGTCATTGGTATTTTTAGCATTTTCGAAATGAGATGGGAAATCATGCTTAGCCTGGTAAATCCTTCTGAGAAGGGTTTACGGCATGTAATTTTACGATATGTTCGTTGTTGTCTCTGTGAATTGTTAGCGCACGCTACGCTACGGATAACACGCGAGAGTACGTTGGTAGCACGCTAAGGGGAGAATAGCGCCGCTACTCGGTAGTTCGAGCGATCCGGGAGCTACCGGGTAGTGCAGAGTTCTCGTTAGCGCACGCTAACACTTGGGGTTAGCGCACGCTAACGATGTATTTTTGGTCGAGTTTTGTTGGGTGCCGTGATAGCGCACGCTAACCTTAATGATTAGCGCCGCTAATTGTGTCGATATAAATACTAGGACACCGTCTAGAAGTTGCATTTTTCTTCATTTTTCTTCTTCCTCCATGAGATTGAGACGTAGCGACTCGGTTTCGCATCTGGGCTGATTTTTCTTCCATCCAAAGGTGTTTTGGAGTATCCTAGATGATTTTTAACATCATCTAATCCATTGTTCTTCGCCGAATCTAGGTATTTTCTTGAATCCCTAGAGTTGACTTTTGGAGTTTTGTTCTTGATGTCGTTTTCCATCCGGTTTTGATAAACCGATCGTTGTTTTAACGATGTTGTTAAACATATCCTAGAGATTGTATATCACTGTCTTGATTGTGAACGATTTAATGAGTGTGCTATGATATGTTTAAGTGAATGTTGACAAGTGTGAATTGGGCATTTTGGCCTATTGTATAGAAAAATCTTGAGTATCTTAGAAAATAAACCTCGAGACGTACTTTTAAAATGAATTATTTTCTCACAGGTGTCCTCAAGATGCCCTACGGCGCCACGCTATGTTTCAAAATTATTCTACTTTGGGGATCAAAATATTTGGAGATATTTCTAATGATTTAGAAACGCATTCGCTTAGACCCGAATGACGAATATAGCTGAAAAGTTTTAATTTAACGAAAGGTGTCTTCATTTTTTTTCAAACGCAAGATGATTTTTTTTAAAGTCTCGATGACGATGTTTGTACTACTTTTTGATATATGATACTCAAAATCAACTGGTGCTTGCAAATTATTTTCAAAATGAGGTTTTCGTTTTTAAAACCTATCCATTCCCGTTTGAGGGCTGGGTATATATGTATGATGTTCGCGTTGTCGATATGATGTTTGCTCCCGAGTATGATCAGATTGGTGGCATGAACGTCGAGGCGTTGCCACGCATTTGTTGTGAGAGGTGGGATGTTAGTGTCGAATGTTGCCGCCTCATAGTGATTTCTACGTTGTCGCGCATGTGCGAGCTGTTAGAACTTGGTTTGGTATGACCGTGTGCATCGGTGATCGTTCCGTTATGTGTCGGTTGTTTAATGTCTTGTTACCTTGCTCCTGTTTTTGTGAACTTCGTGGATGAGGTCGGGGTAATACCCATACTATTTTGACTTCTGTATTTTCTCTTTCTCCAGTCTATCGATTCGCTCGTGTTCGTTGATACTGTCTGAACTTGTTTTGTATTTCGGGTTCATCATTCGAACGAGCTGTGATCTTGTTTTGGGTCGATCTGGTTATCGCTGTGACTTTTCAATCGCTATTCCCTATCCTGTGGATCTTATGGGAATGCATTCCTTGTAGTTCTCACCAGATCATCCTCGGAGTTGTTGTTTGAGTTTTATTATCCTTCGTGTTTCGGACATGATTGTTCGATTTTTGTTGTCTCGATCGTTTGTTTGTTCGGTTTTTGTTCTCGTTTTGTGATTGTTGAACGTTCAGACTCCTTCGTAATTCCCTTAAGTTCGGGAAATTAGTCTCGTTTTCGATCCTCCAACCCTTGGGCGGTGGAATTCCGTATTAGTTCAGCGATTGGCTCGCGTTTCGATTGATGTACCGCTGGGTTGGTCAATCATACTGACTTTCGTTCGTTGTGTTTTGTGATTGTCGGATAATTGACGTGGCTATATCATCCGTTTGATGACGCTTGTCATTTGTTGGTTTTATTGTATCCCTAACGGCGACGTTGTGTTGGTCGTCGTGGAGCGTGTTTTCACGCCGTATGTCTCTTTGCGTTTCTTGCAGCGTTTCGCCGTTGGGCGCGAGTTTTCTATTTTTGTGTATCTCGTCGACTTTTCCTGGCGGGTATATTGCTCCCCCCTACTTGTTTTAAGTTTCGGGACGAAACTTCTTTTAAGGAGGGTAGAATGTAATATCCGCAATTTCGAATTTCGGTAATTTTCTTTTTTCGGAGGAAGTTCGTTTTGACAACTCTATCATGACCGTTTCGTCATTTCGATAATGATTAATTCTGCACTTTTTGTCATCCGAGTTCGTTTCGGTGTCGTTTTGTTGAGTTCCGTGTCCTTAATCGACTTTTTCACGTGGGAGTTCGACTTTGTAAAGTCACCATTAATTCTTGGAAACTCCAAAAATTCTGAATCTTTGCAATATTATAGAGCATCGAGTTAGCTTTCCAATGGTTCAAACGGTGAGTCAATCGGAGTCCGTACGAGAGAGTTATGGTCGTTTTAGCTCACCCGCTCATTTTTGATTATTGGCGATCATGCCGGCCGAACTTCGGCCGTGTCGTCCGACACGGCCGTGCCGTACTCGTCGGAAATGCGAAGTCCACGCCCACAGGACTCGGCCGTGTCGTTTGGCGGCCGAGTCGAACTCTTCCGGATAAGCGAGAACCGTGCCGACACGCCCGGCCGTGTTCGAGGACACGGTCGAGTCATGCCGAGTCATTGTAGGCGGGTCACTATCGGAAGGCCCTCCGGCGCGCGACCGTGTCAAGCGAGGACACGGTCGAGTCCTGTCGGCCAGGTATGCGACACGGCCCGTGCCGATCGGCACGGGCCGTGTCGGCGAGCGATCAACCTCTATAAATTCATCGTTTGAGCATTTCAGCTCATTTCTTTCCCATCTTCATCTCCTCTTCATTCTTTGGCGTGTTCTAAGCTTGAATCCATGTTGTTTAACAACATATCCATGGAGTTCTTTGGGTTATATCATCAATCATTCGTCCGATATTATCCCTTGATCCAGCGAATCAAGATTAGATCTTGAGAACCCTACTTTTGGTAAAATTGGGGGTTTTCACGTTTTTGTCTGATTCGTTCCGTTTTGTCGATTAATTAATGATGAATATGATTAATCTTGTTGGTATTCTTAGTTTCCCTACGGATTCATGGTATATTTCGTGATTTTTACGGAATCGAGAGGGTTTGGTTGTGGTCCGCCCTCGTTGTTGTTTATATACGAATATACACGAATCGTAGGCGGGTTTTCGGGTGTATTCCATTTCCGTATTCGACTAGAGTTGGTTGTAATTATGTTCTTCGAATCGTTAGGTTTGGTTCCGTTGATTCCTATTGTTCGTCGGTGATTATCCTTTCCGTTCGTTGCGTCATCAAAATATTCAAGGCAAGTAATTCTTGGAAACCTTTATGCTTAACGTGAAATGGTAATGTATATTGTGTGTGCTTTACTCACCTCGGGAGGGTCCGATGGGGCCTCGAGGGAATCTATGGCTTCGTCCTGGATTCATGAGTTTGATTCGCTAGCCAGCTCGGGAGGGTCCTTAGAGGCCTCGAGTGGGATTCGTGGTTTCGTCCCGGTCCTAGGTGACGTGTGGTGCTTGATTTGTTTTATGAATGTGGCCAGCTCGGGAGGGTCCTTAGAGGCCTCGAGTGGGATTCGTGGCTTCGTCCCGGTCCTAGGCAAATTAATTGTGACTGTTTGTTTCCGGAAAAGACATGTCTTGTTTTGGTTTTCGAAATGATATTGGTGCATGTACTATGAAATGTGTAAGCGATTGGTTTGCCTTGAATACTTGTACTAGCGTAATTGCTAACCCCTTTGGGGACCCGTTGTCGGGGAAATTCTTGTTATGGATTTCAGGTTATGTTCAGCCAGACGAGCGGGCGCTGGGATGGTACGAGGATGTCGGCCAAGGTTGTTGACATGTGAAATTGAGTCTTGTTATTTCCTACTGTCTCTTTTGATGTGGATGTTTTCCAAATTGTAAACTTATAGATTGTACTCGCGAGTACTTAGGTTTTTCCTTTCGGATTGTGATTGGTATTCGTTGGAGTTACTGTATTTGTCGGTTGATGTTTATTATGCCGGTTGTACCGGACGTGTTATTTTATGTTCTTATTGTTAACAATTGTTTCCTTGCTAACCGAGGCGGTTAGTCGAGTGGTGTTTTCTTGTGTTAGCCTGGTGGGTCCCATGTAGGGGTCCACGGCGCTGTAATACACCTCGAATAACTTGGGGGTGTTACACCAGCGCCCTCAGCATAGATCCTCATGATCCCTTCGGATCATTTACAACATAACAATGCACATATGCATACTCAATATGTTCATCAACATGAACAACACAACAAGAACGACAGTATGACGAAACAACTAGGATGACCTCATGTTCAATAACATGAATGACAGAATGCATGATCAAAAATCATTAACACTAAACTGAATCAATTTAGGATACTTGCCCCGAGTCCTTTAGGAGCAACCTCGATATCAAATCGTCACTGACGATTATCCGCAATGCTCGGCGATCCAAACGTACTATGGACTACAGATACTCATATCCTCGTCTTTACCATAATGTAACCTCGATACCCGAATATGCCAATAACCGAAATAAATCATATACAGTACGATTTAACTTCCAGAATCGGAAAGACAACGTATAATCATTGCTATATGCATTATAAACGAAATGAAACTGAAACCATTCATTAAACATTATAACTGAGCAAGTAATAACTTGCCTCGATACCGATACGATGATGATGAAGCCGCTACCAGTCACAATGCCTTCGTCTACGAGCTCCTCAGCCCCGACCGAAGCAATTCAAGAACATACTCGAACACGACCGCAGCATCCGGTTATAATCACCGATCAATAATCTCAACCTATCGAAGTAATCAAATAACATATATCCGATAACTATTAACAACCAACCAAATCATCTCAACGATTCAACGATACCTCAATCATTTACAAAACCAAATAGTATAACTCAAACTATTTTACGAATTCATATCCATCATATGAATCGAAATACGATAATTACTAATCAATATCATCGATCGATAAACTCAACGATTTCACAATTATCCCGATTAACACAATTTCGAATAATCCAATTCAAACAATTACGAATTCACAACCACAATGCGATTACGGGTACGGACGTAAAGGAGATCATATTCGACGATCAATCACAATCTTTTCGGATTCCAAATTGATATCATGATTCGTATTTCATCAAGAACATACGAATTCTATCACTACAATCATTGAACATTCGATTTTCATATCTAAAGATACCGATAATTCAATATACGATCGTCTTGCTATGTTAAATTCATCAAAAGTTCCTCAAGAACGCTAAGGGATTCGAACTCATGTTCATAACCATTAAAACAACATAATTCAATATCCTTTAACATGAAGATAATCTTCCAATTCGTAATCCAAGTCATGAATCATCGTATTCTTCAGTATACACTCTACATAACCTCAAGGATTGTAGCAACAACTCCCTAATCATCATCATACGGATTAAATACAGATAATAATACCAAGAACATCAAGAACTCTATGATTTCATAATCATAATCAACACATTCAAGGTATAAACCATCATTTCACCATCTTCCTTCACCATATAATTCATATAACCTCAAGAATCGAAACAACAACATTTTAATCCTCTTCATGCGAATCATTTACGGACAACAATACCAAAATCCGAAATCAAAGTGAAGATTTCAACAACATACCTCAAGAACATGAATAACCCAATCAAACCCTTCAAGAATCATTGATATCTTCATATCCAAGATTCTAATCCATGCCTCCAAGCTCACAATCGACTTAAAATTGTTTAGAACATACTTAGGAGTGAAGAAGGACGGAAAAACGAAGTGAAATGATCAGGAGAAATGAAAGACGAACTTTCATTTTATAAACTGCATCGATCTTTACGTACGTTAACCACCAGCATTAACGTACGTAATGCACTTAGCGTACGCTAAGCGTCCTTAATAGCGTACGTAATCTCATTTCCAAAATTAACTGACCTGTTTCGTCCAATTGATTACGTACGTAACATTTCCTTCATTACGTACGTAATATGTACGTTGACTTGCTACAGTAAAACCTTATATTACGTACGTAATACATCCTGTATAACGTACGTAATACGTAGTTGACTCGCCTGTCAACATCCTTCCGCCGAAAGCTGCCGACACAGGGTCCCACCTGCCGACCATGACTCGATCATCTGATTCCCATGTTACGTACATAATGTCTCGGCCATAACGTACGTAACTCTTGTGATTTAGCGTACGTAAGTCTTCAACATTAGCGTACGCTAAGTATTCTATACTTAGCCAATTTTAACTGTTACCACCTATCTCGACATACAGAATACGAACATACGACATACTGAATATATATACTGAATCCAATAATATTATCATACGATATACCTCATATCGAAAGTACGATAACCTGATACACGATATTCTCAAATGCGATTGTCGACCAGATACGACAATTGTACCAATACTGACATCTCAGTCCTTTATTTATTTTATCCATACTGTACAGATTCCACGCTGTACAATATAACTCGGATAAAATAATCTCAAACAACAGTAGTAGAAATTCCGGATATTACATACTACACCACTTAAAATAAGTTTCAGCCTCGAAACTTGCAATCCATCATAAAAACAAACAAACATACCATTCAACCAAAATTTCCCAAAACCATCACGACAACGATCAATCATCATCATTACTGAATAACCAAAAGAGCACACTTACAAATACGTAGGTCAACGATCTCCTGAGATACTAGCAAGCGATCTCACTGTAAAGTCTCAACACGCTTACAATAACAATTCCATAAGTCCCAACCAAATATATCATCTTCGGATGAAACAATCTGCCCGAATCAAATCATGTCGGCCTGATTACATAATCAGGTCTCAATTCCAATAAAACGAATAATATCCGATGTATCTGTGAAACAACTGCTCAATACAATGGTAACGAATCCCGAAATATCGACAGACAATCTGAACGCTCAGATGATCACCAACAATGATCAACAATCAACCGAATTTATCATCGACATGATAAATTCCAATATGACCAACCAGAGGTCAAAACACAATCGAGAATATCATCAACGTGATAAACTCCAATATGACCAACGAACGATCAACGACAATCGAGAATACCTTCACACGGTAAGCTCCAACATGATCAACACAGAACTACAGAAACCGATATACAAACGAATAAAGTTCTTAAAACAACACGTCAATCACATACAGTGGATCTCAATAAACATACCCGACTGGTGAACATACCCCTCGGCGTACGAACAACCAATCGCAAATTGATGATCATATCAATTCATACAAGGAGTGGGAACGACCACTCATTGTCCAAAACAACCAGTATGGGTCACCACCCCCAAATCACCACTTACAAAGAAATCATTCAAAATCATTATGGTAGAGTCACAATATTACCATACCAATGGAATCACATAGCACATATGTCCCGGTTTCATAAAATCCAAAGTTCCAAAATTACATCCTGTGCATGAATCTACAACACGCAACATATTTCTCTTATCCGATAAATCAATCGATCAACCTTGGATAACCAAACAACCATTCCAAAGTTCGGATCCCTATTCATCGTTCCACATTGATATATTATCCAGTTCGTGAGTCACACTCACAACTTCACCATGATATGTAATTTACACTAAATGCGCATGGTTATCAATCACATTTTCAAAACCAGTTTGAAATCATATAGTCTTATCAAAAGACAAATTTTCGAAAATTCTTTCAAGAGTTTGAAAACTCAAAACATAAATTTTCGTAAGACCACGAAATCAATTTAAAAAATTAAATCGGCTCGCTGGTGCGAAGTTCTCGATAAGAATTCTTTTCGAATATACACGCTTAAATAAAATGGAATTTATGCAAATGCTTGACCATATCCATACTCCTGTATAACAATTCGGCTCGTCACCAAATTCACTGATATTCCATCGGAAAACCACACGATGAAATTCCAAAATCTTAATATATAGACTCTGATAAAAACTCCTCCACATACTACTCGCAACGTCAATCCTTAATCCATCCTGGATCACCTCAAATATGATATGACAAAACGTTGAAACAAATCAACAAATCAAACACGACGAAAGACTTCCCGAGAAGTTCCATTTGAACAAGTAAACCAAAGCCTCGAAAGGCGGAAATAACATAGGTAAACGATTGGTAAAGTATTTTACAAATCTCGGAAGTTTTAGAAAACAGGAAAGTCTTCTGAAACATTAGGGTCTCAGCCCGTATCTCATTCCACATTACAAGAAGTTTAAAAAGTAGAAAACTCTTTTCAGACCCCAAGTCCTATGTTATAAAACCATTTCAAAATCGATTGGGTCTCGGCCCAAAATCATTTTCCGTAAAACATCCGTAAGACATTCATTTTGAAAGGTATCATTTTCAAATGATCAAAAGCAGTTCATATATCTCAAAATGAATTAACATGCTACATGTTCTTCTCATGCACAATATTTCTCCCCAAATGCACAATTCCGTTCCAAAATCTAACCAACATACTGATTTCAGAATCATAACTTCCTAAGATCATCAATACTGTCTCAACTCTGTCGTCTCATACCGTGACACATAATATTCTGCTGAATCTCAAAGCATATCAACTATAGAATAGCAATAAATCTCAATGCAATTCAAAAATCCAAATACTTACAGATCGTGAATCCGACGATTCCCCGTGATACTGGCACATGTCTCGACTCAAGAAAATACTCGACACAGATATTTTCAAAACACACGTTTGCCAAATCAGTTTGACTCAAGAACACAATACATCTCATTCCAGAGAATCTCGTTAACACCATTTGGAAAAGTTATAACAAGCCCAGTACGATACCGGCAAATCCGATAACGCACAAGCCTCAGTGAACAACAAAGACTCACGGCTCTAATATTTGTCAATCGACAACTTGAATGACGCAACAAAAACACGACCCCATTCGACCCAAATGCCTAGGTTTTCTCAACCTAAGCTCTGATACCATATTCTGTAACACCTCCAGATTTAACCGGGAATATTACAGCGCCGTGGGCCCCGAGATGGAACCCACAAGGCTGAAGGAAATTTTCGCAAACATTAACAAATGCCCAAGAGGCCAACGACGGTACTATCTTTAAAAATTCACAAAGACTTATAAAAATCCATTTATCGAAAATCGTCATAAAAACTCATTTGAAATCGCAAGGCCAAACTGCCGACACTCAAAAGTTTAGAAAATGATTTCCAAAGTAATCTCAGTTACCAGATACTGAAAGAGCATTTCAAAATACTCACGCAGTGGAAAAAGACCAACCATAAAGATACTCTAGCAGCGGAATACAAGAACCAATCAAGAAACTCAATGCACAGAACATGTCCTAGCCAGTATCCTCCGGGAAGCTCATCTCTTCACGACCGCTACAAGCTCGATACTCCAAGAACCTAAAAAGAAATCCCACGACGGGTTCAGCCATAATATCCAACAATGATAACCGTCACATCACATTAATAATAACATACGACCAACGTAATCTTACCGCCATAACTTTGCTTACTCAAGTAATTCTCATCAGACTAACCGTTATCACATTTCATATCTCGTACCCGATTAACCAATAAACTCGAACATAATATCTGTATTCAAACAATACTCAATATTCTCAAATTATCATAAACAACTCACGATACGGAAATATACCATTTCTGACCAATACGATCCATCGAATAACATCATCAAATCCCAAGACGATAACCGATTGTCCATCAAAGACAAATACCAAAAGAAATACGGAACATACCTCGAGATATGAAGTGCCACGACAATCACATCAGTCTAATCCGAGATCAGATCAATACAATACGGACACGGTCCTAACACAAGACCTACAAATGCATACTCATATGACCACGTCAATATGATCACAACAATAACAATGATGTATACTCAGTGGAAATCCGACGATCCAGCTTCTCAAAGATAGATCCCTTTGTTGATCCTATCGGATCGGCATAAGGTGGATAACCAACAATACACATATGAACAACAACACATGATAAAATCAATGATCCGAATTCACAAGATTCCATCAACACAATCTGTAATCCAACGATCCAAATACTTCTCAAAGATAGATCCCCATGATGATCCCGTCGAACCAACGCATGGTGGAAAACCTATCCAACGATCCAGCGCCTCAAAGATAGATCCCCATGATGATCCCGTCGAACCAACGCATGGTGGACATTCGATCCAGCCCTCAAGATAGATCCTCATGATCCCTTCGGATCATTTACAACATAACAATGCACATATGCATACTCAATATGTTCATCAACATGAACAACACAACAAGAACGACAGTATGACGAAACAACTAGGATGACCTCATGTTCAATAACATGAATGACAGAATGCATGATCAAAAATCATTAACACTAAACTGAATCAATTTAGGATACTTGCCCCGAGTCCTTTAGGAGCAACCTCGATATCAAATCGTCACCGACGATTATCCGCAATGCTCGACGATCCAAACGTACTATGGACTACAGATACTCATATCCTCGTCTTTACCATAATGTAACCTCGATACCCGAATATGCCAATAACCGAAATAAATCATATACGATTTATTTAACTTCCAGAATCGGAAAGACAACGTATAATCATTGCTATATGCATTATAAACAAAATGAAACTGAAACCATTCATTAAACATTATAACTGAGCAAGTAATAACTTGCCTCGATACCGATACGATGATGATGAATCCGCTACCAGTCACAATGCCTTCGTCTACGAGCTCCTCAGCCCCGACCGAAGCAATTCAAGAACATACTCGAACACGACCGCAGCATCTGGTTATAATCACCGATCAATTATCTCAACCTATCGAAGTAATCAAATAACATATATCCGATAACTATTAACAACCAACCAAATCATCTCAACGATTCAACGATACCTCAATCGTTTACAAAACCAAATAGTATAACTCAAACTATTTTACGAATTCATATCCATCATATGAACCGAAATACGATAATTACTAATCAATATCATCGATCGATAAACTCAACGATTTCACAATTATCCCGATTAACACAATTTCGAATAATCCAATTCAAACAATTACGAATTCACAACCACAATGCGATTACGGGTACGGATGTAAAGGAGATCATATTCGACGATCAATCACAATCTTTTCGGATTCCAAATTGATATCATGATTCGTATTTCATCAAGAACATACGAATTCTATCACTACAATCATTGAACATTCGATTTTCATATCTAAAGATACCGATAATTCAATATACGATCGTCTTGCTATGTTAAATTCATCAAAAGTTCCTCAAGAACGCTAAGGGATTCGAACTCATGTTCATAACCATTAAAACAACATAATTCGATATCCTTTAACATGAAGATAATCTTCCAATTCGTAATCCAAGTCATGAATCATCGTATTCTTCAGTATACACTCTACATAACCTCAAGGATTGTAGCAAAAACTCCCTAATCATCATCATACGGATTAAATACAGATAATAATACCAAGAACATCAAGAACTCTATGATTTCATAATCATAATCAACACATTCAAGGTATAAACCATCATTTCACCATCTTCCTTCACCATATAATTCATATAACCTCAAGAATCGAAACAACAACATCTTAATCCTCTTCATACGAATCATTTACGGACAACAATACCAAAATCCGAAATCAAAGTGAAGATTTCAACAATATACCTCAAGAACATGAATAACCCAATCAAACCCTTCAAGAATCATTGATATCTTGATATCCAAGCTTCTAATCCATGCCTCCAAGCTCACAATCGACTTAAAATTGTTTAGAACATACTTAGGAGTGAAGAAGGACGGAAAAACGAAGTGAAATGATCAGGAGAAATGAAAGACGAACTTTCATTTTATAAACTGCATCGATCTTTACGTACGTTAACCACCAGCATTAACGTACGTAATGCACTTAGCGTACGCTAAGCGTCCTTAATAGCGTACGTAATCTCATTTCCAAAATTAATCGACTGCTTGGCCCAATTGATTACGTCGTAACATTTCCTTCATTACGCATTTAATACGTGCGTTGACTTGCTACAGTAAAACCTTATATTACGTACGTAATACATCCTGTATAACGTACGTAATACGTAGTTGACTCGCCTGTCAACATCCTTCCGCCGAAAGCTGCCGACACAGGGTCCCACCTGCCGACCATGACTCGATCATCTGATTCCCATGTTACGTACGTAATGTCTCGGCCATAACGTACGTAACTCTTGTGATTTAGCGTACGTAAGTCTTCAACATTAGCGTACGCTAAGTATTCTATACTTAGCCAATTTTAACTGTTACCACCTGTCTCGACATACAGAATACGAACATACGACATATATGTATACTGAATCCAATAATATTATCATACAATATACCTCATATCGAAAGTACGATAACCTGATACACGATATTCTCAAATGCGATTGTCGACCAGATACGACAATTGTACCAATACTGACATCTCATTCCTTTATTTATTTTATCCATACTGTACAGATTCCACGCTGTACAATATAACTCGGATAAAATATTCTCAAACAACAGTAGTAGAAATTCCGGATATTACATTAACGCACGCTAATTACATGGTTGTAGCGCACGCTACAAAAGGTACGTAGCGCACGCTACCGTTGCAAACAGAGGGTACTGGACTACCTAGTACACCCGTTAGTGCACGCTAAGCACAGGAGCTAGCGCACGCTAACTGATACTGCTATAAATAGGACAGTTCAGTCCTTTCTTCATAATTTGTCATTTCTCTTCGTTTCTTCGATGGTTTTGGGCGATTCCGAGCGATTTGGAGAGTGTTATTCGAGGTGTAATCATCAATCGTCATCTTCAAGCTTACCATTCGGATTAATCATCATTTCATCATCCTCAACACATCAAATCAAGGTATTAATCTCTTGTATCTAGAATTTCGGATTTTTGCGTTTTTCCTCCCAATTTCTTCGTGTAAGCTTGGATTGTTGTTGGAATATGTTAGATATGGATTATCTACCTTGGATGAATGTATTCCTACGGAATTATTGTTGTATATTTCGGATTTCATGAACTTTGGGGTTGACTTCGATTTATTTTGGGGGTTTTCGATTAGATCTTGTCGTTAACTCGAGTTGTGGATTCCTATGGGATTATTGATATCATTGAAAGTGTTTTGATGGTTTGAAATACTCGTTTGGAGTTGGTTTTGATATATTCGGGACTTGGATATTATCGAAAGTTGTGTGGTTACTACGTATTCGTTAGAATGCCCCGATGAGTTTGATTATCGTTGTATCGACTTTTGAGTTAGTCGTGTTTCGTTGCTTGATACGTGTATTGAACGGTTGTTGGTAATTATTGTTATTCAAGGTTGTTCGAGCGACCAACATCTCATTGTAGGACGTTTGTTCGAGGAAGGACATTCTTCACCGGTTGTGTAAGTTAATTCTTACTCAGTTAAAAGGATATTCACTCCTTTCGTTGTTGTTCATTCATAATCATAATTCATTCATAAAGTACTAACCGTATTGAAACTTGTAATTGTCACTTAATTACTTCATTCACGAGGAACGACGGTTCCAATCATTTCATTGAGCTGTCATTCATTTCACCATCATTTCATCTTGGTGAGTCATTATTTATTTTCGATGTCACTTTTGTTATATCGTGGCATTCCGGGTTATACTGGCGTGCCGGTTGGTATGTGTAGGATTTTCATGTCGGGAACATTTAAGTCGTGTGTTGGTTGTTGGCCTCACATTGGACTGTGCACACGAGTCGATTGCTTCGTGAGACTGATTAGGTACAAGACCACACGTGTATTCGATCGATACTCAGTGGATTGTGCACAGACACATTTCCATCTCGGGCGTAGTGTGGCGCCATCCTTTGAGCCGTACTGTTAGTTGATTCATATAGCATGTTTGATTGCGTATGTTTTCAACAAGATTGTGTTTATTCAACTCTTGAGGATTGTTGTTCTGTGTAACTGACCCCATTGGGGGATATTGTTTTTCAGGTCATGGCAAGGCAAAAGCACGGGAAGAGCACGTTGACGGCGAGGAGTCCCAGTGATACTAGTAGGGGGCCCCAGTCTTTTCAGTCATTTATGTTTCCTTCATTTATTCCGTTGCAGATATTCCGTTTGAATACTCATTTTATTCAGTGTTGTATATTTTATCTTCATATAAAATATACATGTATTCTGTATTATCTTGGGTGTGTCGTATGAAACTCCTCATCGGAGTAATTAATGTTGTAATGTGGTTCGGTACTACATTTACCCTGTGTAATTCATTCATTTTCATTCGCCTGGTGGGTCCCAGTCGGGGGTCCACGACACTGTAATATCCACCTAGTTTGGGGTGTTACAGAGTTGGTATCGGAGAGTGGTTTTGAATACTACCTTCCGAGTCATGTCTCATTTGAAATCATCGTTCATCAGACTAGTATCATTGGACTTTCGCGTCACGTGTGACCTGTGCAAGAGCCGAGCCCTTCAGACCAAAGAACAGTAAGATTTCCTCATTTATCATTTTCATTGGTAATCAAGTTGATCATGTAAATTCATTAATCACTCAGTTCATTTCATTGTTCAGTTGTTGATCTTGAGGATCATATCATTAATCTTGTTAACTTGTTCAAGATATTCATTTCAAGAATTTCATCAGATAATCACGTCACTTCAGTTGATCATTCATGTAATCATTGTGTTTGAGCGCGTATGCTCATTTTTATCATTTCATAACGTAATCATAATGTGATATTCATGCGAGATATATAAATTATCATATGACTTTCCACTTCAGTATGGAAAGAGCTGGCAGAGGACGCAAGGGGAGAGGCCGTGGTGCAGGCCGAAACCCGAGAGCTCGTGTGAATACACGCGCGAATGCTAGGAATAATGCTAACTCATCAAGCAGTGACGCTGCCACTCATTCACCTGGACGTGATCATTCACTATCGGGGAGTCGTACCCGGGACACAACTCAGTCAGAAGGTGTTCGGGTTGACCCACTCGCTTTTATGCAGGGCATGATTGCCCAAATAACTCATATGGCTCAACTAATGGAGACAATGCATAACTCAACTACTCAAAATCAACAGGCTCCTCCGCCGCCACCTCAGAGGCAAGAGAGGGGTGTAAGCAGTATCATTGGCGATATTTCTCGCCAGCGACCACCTACCTTCGAGGGCTCATCTGAACCGGCGGATATTGTTCATTGGCTTGAGCATTTCGAGAAGTTATTTGCTATGGTGTATTGCCCTGAAGGGCATAAAGTTTCAGTTGTGGCCTACTATCTTGGTAAGTGCGTTCATTCATGGTGGTTATAGTTGAAGCCCACCGACGGATCATGTACTTGGGATCAGTTCAAAACTCTCATGATGGAGAGATATTATTCGGCCCCACTCAGGGAGGCTAAGTTGTCGAAATTACTCACTCCCGACCTCTCAGCGGACGATGATGTTCTCGTCATCGCCGAAAAATTTCAGGAACTTCTTCCGTTCGCCTCATCTATCATTCACTCTGAGGCGGACAAGATCAAGTATTTCAGCAAGAGGCTGAAACCTAGTATGCGGCTACAGTTGCTTAATCATAATTGCACCACTCTGGCCGAATTCATCGAGAAAGCTCTTACTTATGAGCTTACTGCCAAGGAGATTGCTAAGCAACAACCTTCATCTGCCGGCAAGAAGTCTAAGAACCGTAATCAGTCTGACGGCAGTCAGGCCACTTTCAAGAAACCACGTGCGGGCTCTACCTTTTCTGAGCGACCTCCTATGGCTCCTAGACCCGTGGAATCTCAGTCATGAGCGGCCAGTTCGGCCATCACCTGTTTCAACTGTGAAGAACAGGGTCATTTCAGCACCAAGTGTCCGAAACAGACTGTCACGTGCCAAAACTGTTGGATTACTGGGCATAGGGCCCGTTTTTGCCGAAGGGACTCTAAACCTACTCCGGCGTCATCTCAGGCCCCAGGACATTTAGCGGTGCAGAATCAGGCCACTCAGTCAGCGTCGTTCAAGACGACATGAGCTAATAAAGGCGGAGCCAAGAGCTATCAGATGGGAGCGTCCGGTTCGGGGGCCAGCAGGCCCCGAATTTATGAGATGAAGAATACTGACGATCCCGAGGCACGGATGATCTCAGGTACACTCGATATTTTATCTTAACCTGTGTGTACCCTTTTTGATATTGGTGCATCACATTCATTCATTTCCGAGTCATGTTTGAGTAGACTACGTCTGGGTAGTGCTACTAGTTGTGAGCCTTATGTCATTGATCTACCTGACGGTAGAAGAATTATCGGATATCGTGAGATTCAAGATTGTCCGATTCAACTTCATGGCCGTGTTTGGTTAGCAGACTTAATTGTGGTGGATTTACCGAGAGACGACGTCATC
This sequence comes from Orobanche coerulescens, assembly GCA_033398695.1. Classification (NCBI taxonomy): domain Eukaryota; kingdom Viridiplantae; phylum Streptophyta; class Magnoliopsida; order Lamiales; family Orobanchaceae; genus Orobanche; species Orobanche coerulescens. The sequence goes on from CM065809.1 coordinate 171,502,701, forward strand.
TTGGGTATTGATTGGATGGATCGTCACGATGCCGTCATTAGTGTCCGTAAGCGTATGGTCACTATCATTTCAGACGATGGGGTCAAATGTGTATTTCAGGGAGGTAATCCCAGCTGTTATGGGAGAGTCATTAACTTGATGAAAGCAGTGCGATTACTCAATCATGGGTGTGTCGGTTATTGGTGCTATATGACCAAGACCGAGGAACCATCAGTAGCGTTGATGGATATTCCTCTGGTGAGAGAATATGCCGATGTATTCCCAGATGAGTTACCTGGTTTGCCTCCACAGAGAGATGTGGAATTCACGATTGAGTTTGAGCCCGGTAGGTCCCTTATATCGAAGGCACCGTACCGGATGGCCCCGACCGAAATGCAGGAGTTGAAGAATCAATTAGAGGATTTGACCGAGAAGGGTTATATTCGACCAAGTGCGTCCCCGTGGGGAGCACCAGTGTTATTTGTCAAGAAGAATGATGGTTCGTTCCGCTTGTGTATTGATTACCGGGAATTGAACCGTGTGACGATCAAGAATAAATATCCTCTACCCCGCATCGATGATCTTTTGGATCAACTTCAGGGAGCTTCAGTATTTTCCAAGATCGACTTAAGATCTGGATATCATCAGTTGCGAATTCCAGAGTCGGATATCGCAAGGACGGCATTCCAAACACGCTATGGTCATTATGAGTTTGTGGTTATGCCGTTTGGGTTGACTAATGCACCTGCGGTATTCATGGAGTTAATGAATCGGGTTTTCATCGACTATTTGGATCAGTTTGTAGTTGTCTTCATTGATGACATTTTGATTTATTCTCGTGACCGGGAGGAACACGAGTTTCACCTTCATCAAGTGCTCGACGTGTTGAGACGAGAGCAACTTTTTGGAAAGTTTTCCAAATGTGAGTTCTGGATGTCCGAAGTGACGTTTCTCGGACATGTAATTTCATCAGACGGAGTTCGTGTCGACCCTCAAAAGACGGAGGCTATTCGAGATTGGCTACCTCCGAAGAATGTTAAGGAAATCCGAAGTTTCCTCGGATTAGCGGGTTATTATCGACGATTTGTGGAGGGATTTTCTAAAATAGCTCAGCCCATGACGAACTTTTTACGGAAGGATAAGAAATACATGTGGTCCGACACGTGTCAACAGAGTTTTGAGGAACTCAAGAGCCGATTAACTTCAGCACATGTCCTTTCTTTACCGCAAGGGACGGAAGGATTTGTGGTTTATAGTGATGCGTCCGGACAGGGTCTAGGATGTGTACTAATGCAGAATGGGAAAGTTATTGCTTATGCTTCACGGAAATTGATACCTTACGAGGTTAATTATCTGACCCACGACCTGGAGTTAGCAGCCGTGGTATTTGCATTGAAGATTTGGCGGCATTATCTTTATGGCGTTACCTGTCAGATATTCACCGATCATAAGAGTTTAAAGTATATATTTACTCAGAATGAGTTAAATATGCGACAAAGACGGTGGTTGGAACTAATCAAAGATTATGACATCGAGATCCTTTACCACCCGGGCAAGGCGAACGTTGTCGCCGACGCCTTGAGTCGTAAGTCCGTTCAGGAGCAGATGCTTGCTCGATTAACAGTTCAGAAAGAACTTCAGCAGGAATTTCTCAGACCCGAGATCGAGGTCTGGTTACAGCGAGTACAAGGGCAACTTTGTACGTTGGAGATTTCATCGCCACTTGAGGAGGCGATCAGGGAAAATCAGGGTTCGGACCCATTTTTGTTACGCATTCGAGATGATGTGACTCAGGGGAAAACCCCCAGGTTTGTGGTCCACGAGGATGGACTTTTGCGTTTTAATAATCGGTTGTGCGTACCGGCGAATGACGAGTTGAAAAACTCGATTTTGAGAGAAGCTCATGCTACCCCTTATTCCGTTCATCCGGGGTCTGGCAAGATGTATAAAGACTTGAAACAAAATTACTGGTGGAGTAATATGAAGCGAGAAGTCGCGGAATTTGTTTCGAGATGTTTGGCCTGTCAGTAAGTCAAGATAGAACATCAGCGACCAGCGGGTATGCTGAAACCTCTCCCTATCCCAGAGTGGAAGTGGGAGGATATTTCAATGGACTTCATCACGAGTTTGCCGACGAGTCGTCGTGGCATGAATACAGTCTGGGTAATTGTGGATCGCTTAACTAAATCAGCTCATTTCCTTGAGATTAAGGATACGTGGGGTCCCGAGAGACTTGCCCAGTTGTTTATCAAAGAGATAGTGAGATTGCACGGTACTCCTAAAAGTATCATTTCCGATCGTGACGGACGATTCGTGTCTCATTTTTGGAAATCAGTTCATCGTGCTATGGGAACTCAGCTTAATCTCAGTACAGCTTTTCATCCCCAGTCCGACGGACAATCAGAGAGGACTATTCAGACTTTGGAGGACATGTTGAGGGCATGTGTCCTCGATTGGAAAGATGGTTGGGAAGCCCAACTACCGTTGATCGAGTTCACGTACAATAATAGTTGGCATTCTTCGATTAAGATGGCACCTTACGAGGCCTTGTACGGTCGTCTTTGTCGATCTCCTTTGTGTTGGGATGACTTATCAGAATCAATCGGCACTGAGCCCGATATGCTTATAGCCGCCTGTGAGAAGGTAGCTTTGATCAGGAGTCGTTTGTTGATCGCCGTAGTCGGCGAAATCTTATGCAGATAATCGTCGTCGACCATTAGAGTTCGAGACAGGTGACCATGTTTTGGTCAAGGTTTCCCCGAGTCGTGGTATCTTCCGTTTTGGGAAGAGGGGGAAGTTGAGTCCGAGATTCATTGGTCCGTTTGAGATTTTGGATCGAGTAGGAGAGTTAGCTTATCGATTGGCCCTACCTCCGGCGTTGAGCCGAATTCATAATGTGTTTCACGTCTCTCAGTTACGGAAGTATGTTGCCGACCAGAGTCACATACTTTAATTCGACGAAATCGAGATCGCCGATGATCATTCATATGAGGAGCGTCCTATACGAGTTTTAGAGCGGCGAATCAAACAGTTGAGGAACAAGACGATTCCTTTGGTTAAAATTCAGTGGTCTAGACACGGAGTCGAAGAGGCTACTTGGGAGACCGAGGATAGTATGCGGGAGAGTTATCCCGAGTTGTTTGACCCTTAGTTTCGGGGACGAAACTCTTTTAAGGGGGGTGTATGTAATACCTGGTTGTAATTCAGTCATTATCATTCAGTGCTTATCATTCTGTAATTGTCACTCAGTAATTTTCACTCATTAATGATCTTTTGTCACTCATATTCAATCATTGTATTCATCGTTCAGAGTAATTGTATCGTGTATCAATCGTCATTCATCATCAATCTAGTTGGAGAATCGTCCGATGTTTATCATCGTTGTCATTTTCATAGTGTGATGTGTGTGAGTAGTAGTGCACGCTACGTACTCTCTTTAGCGTGCGCTAATTGAGTACGGGTAGCGCACGCCACCTCTAAACACTAGCGCACGCTAGTTTGTTCAAGCAGGCAGTCCAGTAGGCACTGGACTGCAGTTGGGTTATAAGTAGCGCACACTACGAATGGTAAGTAGCGCGCGCTAGTAGGTCGGAGTAGCGCACGCTATGCAGCCGGTATAGCGCGTGCTAAGGACGGATCAGGCAGAGTTCAGTGGCTACTGGACTGCATTGGATAAATGCATAGCGCACGCTATGAGTGGTCTTAGCATACGCAAACGGTGTAGTAGCGCACGCTGAATATTGTATGTAGCGCGCGCTACCGAGATCAGATCAGGGAGCAGGAGGTTCTGGACTCCAGTACTGGGCATCAGATAATTCGTTAGCGCACGCTAACCATTGGTGTTAACGCACGCTAATTACATGGTTGTAGCGCACGCTACAAAAGGTACGTAGCGCACACTACCGTTGCAAACAGAGGGTACTGGACTACCCAGTACACCCATTAGCGTACGCTAAGCACAGGAGCTAGCGCACGCTAACTGATGCTGCTATAAATAGGACAGTTCAGTCCTTTCTTCATCATTTGTCATTTCTCTTCGTTTCTTCGACGGTTTTGGGTGATTCCGGGCGATTTGGAGAGTGTTCTTCGAGGTGTAATCATCAATCGTCATCTTCAAGCTTACCATTCGGATTAATCATCATTTCATCATCCTCATCACATCAAATCAAGGTATTAATCTCTTGGATCTAGAATTTCGGATTTTTGGGTTTTTCCTCCCGATTTCTTCGTGTAAGCTTGGATTGTTGTTGGAATATGTTAGATATGGATTATGTACCTTGGATGAATGTATTCCTACGAAATTATTGTTGTATATTTTGGATTTCATGAACTTTGGGGTTGGCTTCGATTTATTTTGGGGGTTTTCGATTAGATCTTGTCGTTAACTCGAGTTGTGGATTCCTATGAGATTATTGATATCATTGAAAGTGTTTTGATGGTTTGAAATACTCGTTTGGAGTTGGTTTTGATATATTCGGGACTTGGATATTATTGAAAGTTGTGTGGTTACTACGTATTCGTTAGAATGCCCCGATGAGTTTGATTATCGTTATATCGACTTTTGAGTTAGTCGTGTTTCGTTGCTTGATACGTGTATTGAACGGTTGTTGGTAATTATTGTTATTCAAGGTTGTTCGAGCGACCGACATCTCATTGTAGGACGTTTGTTCGAGGAAGGACATTCTTCACCGGTTGTGTAAGTTAATTTTTACTCAGTTAAAAGGATATTCACTCCTTTCGTTGTTGTTCATTCATAATCATAATTCATTCATAAAGTACTAACCGTATTGAAACTTGTAATTGTCACTTAATTACTTCATTCACGAGGAACGACGGTTCCAATCATTTCATTGAGCTGTCATTCATTTCACCATCATTTCATCTTGGTGAGTCATTATTTATTTTCGATGTCACTTTTGTTATATCGTGGCATTCCGGGTCATACTGGCGTGCCGGTTGGTATGTGTAGGATTTTCATGTCGGGCACATTTAATTCGTGTGTTGGTTGCTGGCCTCACATTGGACTGTGCACACGAGTCGATTGCTTCGTGAGACTGATTAGGTACAAGACCATACGTGTATTCGATCGATACTCGGTGGCTTGTGCACGGACACATTTCCATCCCGGGCGTAGTGTGGCGCCATCCTTTGAGTCGTAATGTTAGTTGATTCATATAGCATGTTTGATTGCGTATGTTTTCAACAGGATTGTGTTTATTCAACTCTTGAGGATTGTTGTTCTGTGTAACTGACCCCGTTGGGGGATATTGTTTTTCAGATCATGGCAAGGCAAAAGCACGGGAAAAGCACGTTGACGGCGAGGAGTCCCAGTGATACTAGTAGGGGGCTCCAGTCTTTTCAGTCATTTATGTTTCTTTCATTTATTCCGTTGCAGATATTCCGTTTGAATACTCATTTTATTCAGTGTTGTATATTTTATCTTCATATAAAATATACATGTATTCTGTATTATCTTGGGTGTGTTGTATGAAACTCCTCATCGGAGTAATTAATGTTGTAATGTGGTTCGGTACTACATTTACCCTGTGTAATTCATTCATTTTCATTCGCCTCATGGATTGGGTCCACAGACCGTAATATCCGTCTACAGTTTACAACAGTGGTCCAATCAAGGAGGAGGTTTTCTCCATTCGTAGATTCGACACATGATATATGGAGAAAACATGCTTTCGTGGTTGAATCATCAAAATAATTTTTATAATCGGAATCAATATCATCAACATCAGATGAGCCGAAGCCAAATACTTCAAGGCTAAGAATTTTCCGGTCCCCGTCTCTTATTAAATTGCATATAAGATTCTTGATTGCTTCTCGATCGGGATTCGGATGATTTTATTCTTCCGCTGCACATTTATTTTTGGCCCGAATCCCAGCATATTTATCATTTTCTAAAGGCATTTTTATTTATTTTTATTCATATATTGTTCGCTTTTAAGTTTTTGTATTACATGCGTCATGGAAAGGTTTGCATTGTTAATGGCAGGAAGCAATAAAGAAACAAGCCGGAAAACGACCAATGGGGTGAGAACTAGAGAAAGAGGGTGAAACTAGAAAATTGAAGAAACTGCCAAGTGAAACGACGCTCACTTTGCTCGGAGGCAAGTGAGCCAGCGGTAACTCTCACCGCGAGTGAACCCTGAACCCAGCGTTCGTTCAAAACTAAGCGATACGATGGACAAAAGAGTGATCAGGCTTTAGAGCTTTTTGCGTTTCTTTTCCTCTACTGTCGAGTCGGGGAAAATTGGCCTAACGTTAGGTCGGGATATAAGTACCATTGATTTATTAATAAATCAATCTACACCATCAATTTATTTATAATCATTAAAATTTATTTAAATATTAAAATAATAATTTACAAATATACCCTGTAATTAATTTAACATCCAACTACAGTTTAAAAGTAATTAATTTCTCTCATTAATTATCGTTTTAAAATACTGTAAATCCTTATCAGCACTAATTACTTCAAATATATCGATTAAAATAGTTAAACAGTTCCACAAAATCAAAACGATTAGAACCTCACTAGGGTTCTTCGTCTTCATCCCCATGCTTTGGTTCTGCTCCCGTGTGCTTATATCGATCGGGCCTGGCTTTGAAAGCATCACTCAGTCCGAAACCGGCTCTCATCTCTTCTCTAACCGATTCTGAAAGGAATAATCTATGTTCGACTAAAGGGCCATCATACCTATCGGATTGAAGGGGGATTCGCCCATGAAAAAGACTCGAGGTCGCTCAGAAGGCAGGTCTTTGATTGATCCCGGTATGCTGCAGAGCCCGAAGCCTAAGCCCATTACTTAACGAAGGTGAGGCTCTCGCCCCAGATCATGTAAATTTCTTTGGGAATATCTCTGAATTTGAATACAAAAGATTTATTAAAATAACAACATTAAATTTAGAAATCTGCACAATGACCAGTGAATCCTTTATTATTATTATTATTATTATTATTATTATTATTATTATGATCATCATCTATGCCTAATTGCCTACGTCCAATTATTCCAAAATTAGCAAAGTTTTTTTCTCTTTAAATTTGTTACTATGAGGCAGTTTAAGTGTGTGCTCCGCCTGTGTATTAACGATGAAAGCAATTGGTTCCTGTGTTCTCCATTTTGTATAATTTTTAACATTGGATTACTTGGTTGCATTGGTTCACTTCCTACTCCATATTGAACTTTCTTCAGTTATTTAAGCTATCCTAGCTCTTTAATCACTGATCCCTATCTCCCTTTCTAAGGTTGCAATGACTGGAGATGGAGTCATCAGTCAATGATGCACCTGCCTAGAAAAAGCAGAGAGTGGAATTGCATGGGATCTGGCACTGCAGTAGCTAAGGTATATTCCTTAGGCTCAATTCATTTAAGGTATCAATCTTTGCATCACTATTATATAATTCGATTTTATCTCCTAACATGAAAATAGCTCTTCGGTCTGTTGACCCACTATTCAAAATTAGCTAAAACTGGGTGAATGCGTCCTCAATGTCTGCTGCTCAGTGACACGGCATTTGGTTTTGAGTTATGTTTAATCTCTTGGTGCACAAATGTCTGATGAATTAGTTTCTTTGTTCATATTTGATCTTTCAGAGTGCTTCGGATATGATTCTAGTGGATGATAATTTTGCCACAATTGTTGCAGTAAGATTTACGTTTCCATTTTTCTTTGAACGAATTGCCAAATTACCTGAGAAGTATTGAATACGTTCTCTAAACTCTCTTCATTGTATTCAAAATATTTCACATTTGCTTTAGTCGATTCATTCGACTAACTTAAATACCTCTCAGGATTTTTAAAGAGTATTTGTGATGGTTGGATTGTGTATTGTTATGTGAAGTGTATGTGAGATGTTTGCATTGTCAGCGAATATCAAGTCGTGCTGCTGTTGCTAAAATATCAACCTCATGATGCATTGTCAGTGAATATCAACCTATTCCGCTTATTGATATTTTGAAGTATGAGCGGTATATCCAGTTAAACTCACACCAGCAAATTCCTTTCTGGATTGTAAATGTCTTATATGTTCAGGTTGTTTTTTCCTTCTGCAGTATTATTTTTTTCCTTCAGGTTTGCTTTTTGCAAATTTATTTTTTCTTAGATGATCTTGAAAGAAAGGTGTTTGAATGGGCTGATATCCAAAAAAAATAGAGAAAATATCTGATATTTTTCATGGAAAAGGTCCAGAGTGGGATATACTTCATAAAAGTAGGCTTCCCTTCCAACACCTCAGAGTTTCAAATATTGGATGAGCCATCTGACAAAGTGAATGAAGTCAGAAAAAGAGCATGTAGAGCACCTAAGGAGTCGGTTGAACTGTCAAGAAGATGAGCCCCGTGATTTCACTGGATCAGTTGATAAAGCACAGCTTATGGGCTCGAAGAATTTGGATTTTTTTAAAATAACTATATAGAAAAATGATGGTCCAGTTTAAGGCCAATTTCTTGATGATATTAATTTGTCAAGAAACGGTCATGTCCTAGTCATGTGACCTCAAATATGGGGAGAGTCAATTATGTGATACAATATGATTAAATGGATTGTATTTATGTCCATGTCTTATCTAAATAATTGGTAAACTAAAAATATTGTTTTATTCAATAATTGTAATTGCTGAAGATTTGGTGCCATTAAATTAAGCAAAAGATAAATATAGTAAAATTAGTATGACACTATTTGATTCTAAGAAAATTTCTTTGAGCTTTTTATTTATATATTTTTAAGTTCAATAGCAGTCTTTCATAATTTTCCTCTCAATTTGCTGAACACGAAAATTATTGTTTATTTAAATGACAATTTGACCAAACAAAAGGTAAATTTTAACTTAAGAAAATAAATTTCATCTAACGTCATAATCGGTTGACATTATACATAATCAATTGAAATTGTACATAATTGATAGAAATTATGCATAATTGACTTGAAATTATACACAATTGGTTGAGATTATGCATAATCAATTAGAAATTGTACATAGTTAGTGGAACGTATGATTAATCGATTTGAAATTAAATATAATTGGTCAAAATTCTACATAATTAGTCGAAATTATAGATAATTGGTCTAATGTGTGTATAATTTGTTGAAATTATTAATAATCGATTTGAAATTTTTACAAAATTGGTTTAAATTGTACAAAATTTGTCTGAATTATACATAATTGGTGAACATTATATAATATGTTGAAATTATACATGATCGAATTGAAATTATACATAATTGCTCGAAATTGAACATAATGAAATTATACTTAATCGATTCGAAATTTTACATAACTGGTCGAAATTGTACAATTTCAACAAATTGTATATAATTTGTTGAAATTATATTTAAAATTATACATGATCGAGTTGAAATTACACATAATTGATTTGCAAGTGTACATAGTCGGTCGAAATTAAATATAATTGTTTTGAAAACTTTACATGATCGGCTTGAAATTGTACACAATCGATTTGTAATTGTACATAATCGATTTGAAATTACATATAATTGTTCAAATTAATAAATTATTTTATGTTAAAATGTGCATAGATTGAGACTGCATATATTTGGTTTAAATTATATATAATCGATCTGAAATTATACACAGTCGATTTGAAATTTTATATAATTGGTCGAAAATATAAATAATCGATTTGAAATTATGACATGGATCATTGCACTATGTACTATAGTTTCACTTATATGAATTAATTTACCGTATGATGTAGATAAAGTTCGTTAGTATATTTGAGTGCATTTTGCAAGTAGGGTGATATTGTTATAGTTTCAATTTATAAACAATCGAAATTTATGTACCCGGATCATATTTGTGTAATGATTAATTTAATTTAATTGCTTTTGAGAATCAATTTTCTTAATTATAATTCACGCCACACAAACGAGGGGCATTTCTATCCTAAGTTTTCTTAATTACATTTGATCTCAAAATGGAGTAATTGTAATAATCTTCTTTATTTACAATTCAAGAACACTGATGTATTTTTAATATTTTTCTTAATTTAAAATTCAAACCTCTAATAAATCTGGAGTAAAATTCCTTGATTACATTTAGGCTCAAGCTGAGGCAATTGTAATCTTTCCTAATTACAATTCAAGCACAACTATGGTACTTTTAGTAAGTTTTCTTAATTAAAATTCATGCCAAACTTAAACTTGATGGCATTTGACATAATTTTCAATACTTGTACTTAGCCACATATTCAACTAAAACACGATTAGAACTAATTTCTCAAAACTATTTTTTCTTGTTCAATATTGGATTTTTTTTAAATAGAGTTTTACATAATTAGGCAAAATATGTACATATTTGGTTGAAATTATGTATAATCAATTAAAATATGTATAATCCATTTGAAATGGTACACAATTGGTTGAAATTATACATAATCAATGAAATATACTCGATTTGAAACTGTACATAATCGATTTTAAAATGTACATAATCAATTTGAAATTGTACATAATTGGTCGAAATTATATAGAGTAATTAGTTGAAATTGTACATGATAAATGTGAAATTATACATAATTGGTCAAAATTATATATACTAATTAGTTGCGATTGTACATGATCGATTTGAAAATACATGATTAATTTGAAATTAAACATAATTGGTCGAAATGGTACATAATAGGTCGAAATTATATACCCTAAGTTGTAATAGTACATGATCGATTTGAAATTGAACATAATTGATTGAAATTATTTATAATTGTACACGGTCGATTTGAAATATACATAATTGGTCGAAGTTATTTATAATTAGTTGTGATTGTACATGATCGATTTGAAATTAAATATAATTGGTCGAAATTGTAACACCCCCAAAAACCATCCGGGATATTACAGCGTCGTGGGTCCCGCGCCAGAACCCACTAGGCTAAAAACCATTTCAAAAACATTTAAAAACGCCAAAAGGCCGATGACGGTAATATTTTAAATACCCAAAACATAGTTCTCAAATACCGTCACAAAAATAACAGTTGAAAATACAAGGCAAAATGCCAAATCTCGATAGTTCAAAATGTACGTTAAGTCACTCCTTAAATGTACCGACAAAATAGTTTAGGAAAAAGGGTTTAACGAAATAACTCAAGTTCGCAAAATGCAAAAAGGCCATTTGGAATACACACGAGTTGGTAGAAATACCAGAAAGCCATTTTGAAATATACACACACAGCGGAGAAAAACACAATTCAAAAATACACAATTGCAGCGGAAATAAAACAACCAGAAAGAATACTCAATTCTCCGAAAACATGACATAGTCAGTATCACCCGGGAAACTCATCTCTTCACGACCGCTACTAGCTCGATCTCCGAGTACCTAAAAATAAAGCCCACGACGGGGTCAACTACAATACTCAACAATGATATCGATCACATCAATATAAATAATTACATACCAATGTAATAACGAAGTAAGAATACTACCAACATAATCTTACCGTCATAACCATACAAATCCATACCAAATCAATCCTTAACATATTCCACAATTCCCATTCTCAAAATGACAAAATGAACTCAACAACAATTGTTTGTACTGTATTCAAACAATACCAAGTATCCTCAAAACATCATCATAACTCATAAGTGTGGGATGAACCAACTGTGCCAAATCCTGTCCGTCGGATTACACAATCAAATCTCAACCTGGATAAACCAATAATACACAACATATCTGTAGATCAACTACCACATGATAATGATAACAAATCCCAACATCGACGTACAGTACAAATGCTTATACGATCAATAACAATGATCAACCAATACATCAACTAAGAATATCATCGACATGATAACTCTAATATGACCAACAAAAGATCAACGATAACCGAGAGTACCCTTAACATGGTAAACTCCCAACACGATCAACAAAGATCAACAATAACCGAGAATACCCTCAACGTGGTAAACTCCAAACACGATCAACAAAGGATCAACAATAACCGAAAATACCCTCAACAAGGTAAACTCCGACACGATCAACAAAGATCAACAATAACCGAGAATACCCTCAACAAGGTAAACTCCGACACGAACAACAAAGATCAACAATAACCGAGAATACCCTCAACAAGGTAAACTCCGACACGATCAACAAAGATCAACAATAACCGAGAATACCCTCAACAAGGTAAACTCCGACACGATCAACAAAGATCAACAATAACCGAGAATACCCTCAACAAGGTAAACTCCAAACGATCAACAATAATGGATCTCAAAGAAATAACCCCGACTGTCGAACATACCCCTCGGACGTATGAACAACCTAGTCGCAAACCGTCAAACATATCCAATCATACATGGACTATGAACGACCAAACAATATGGCTCAAAGATGGACGTCACAGTACGCCCGATCTGGAAATGTGTCCGTGCACATGTCCACCCCGTATACGGAATCCAGGATATACGTGGGACATATACCTAATTAGCCTCACGAACTACGTCTCGTGTGCACGGTTCAATGCGGAAACATCCACGCATAACCATCATGCGCCCGGCTAAAAATCCTACACAATAACCAATCGGCATGCAGATATGACTCCAGATATGTCACGATGCAACATGACAATGAAACTCAAAGAATCACATATCCAATAAGGATCAAAAGACTCACCGAAGTGAACAAAGACAAACTGACAAAGAAAAGTCGACACAACTAATCAATATCCAAAAACAACAATCCTAGAATCATCATCCCCGAAAAATGATCAACACGATCAACAATCTCAATACAATCAGTCCTCGGATCATCATCCCTCAACGAAATAATCAATACGGATCCCAATATACGAAACATCATCGTAAAACATATACAACAACTCAACATAATAATTATCTTCATAACTGAACAATACTTAAATTACCTCAAAGCCGAAGACAATATCCTTTCCACGAACCAACATCCTTGAACGAATACAACCTGATAATATTCTCATATGATATACCCGATATCAAAAATTAAAACAACATGATATACGATATCCTCAAATGTAGTTGTCTACCAAATACGTCAATTATACGAATACGACTGTCTCAGTTCTCAATTTATTTTATCCATACTGTATAGACACCAAGCTATGCAGTATATCTCAGATAAAATAACGCGAAAAACTTATACTGAAAATCTGGGTATTACAGAAATGGTACATAATAGATCAAAATTATATACAGTAAGTTGTAATAGTACATGATCGATTTGAAATCGAACATAATTGATTGAAATTATTTATAATTAGTTGTAATTATACATGATCGATTTGAAATTATATATAATTGGCCGAAATTATTTATAATTAGTTGTCATTGTACATGATCGATTTAAATATAATTCGTTGAGATTTGAAATTATACATAATTGATTGAGATTGAACATAATTGATCGAGAGTAAACACAATTGGCCTTAATTGAATATACTTGATTTGAAATTGCACATAATCGATTTGAAAATGTAGATGATCTATTGAAAATAAACATTATTGGTCGAAATTGTAATATCCGCATTTTTCTTTCCCTTGTATTTTTTTTTTCTTTTTCGGCGTATTTCCCGATAGTAGTGACCCTCGTGTATCTTTCAGTGTATCTTTCCTATTATCTATGGATTTTATTCCCGTTATTGTTGTGCGGAACCGCCGTTTCGGGGTTGCCGTGGATCCATTCTATGTTATGATGCCTGTTGAGATGTTCCGTTTGATGTTTCGTTCACCTTCCGGTGTTTTGGACCGTTCATATTTCATACCTAGCGCACGCTATTTTTCTGCATAGCGCACGCTAGGGGTCCCATAGTAGCGCACGCTACGTTTGTTTCGTAGCGCGCGCTAGCGAGTTAGCCCTGGGAGTGGCGGCTATTTTTCCAAATTACGATCGGCGTATTAGCGTACGCTACGTAGACTAGCGCACGCTAATGTCGAGAGGCTAGCGCACGCTGATGATGCCCGGTAGCGTGCGCTAGCGTGAGTGTCCAGTACTGGACAGTTTACTACTGAACCCGGTCAGGTGCCAGTTAGCGCACGCTACGCTTGTATGGTAGCGCACGCTATCGGATCAAGTGAGTTCTGGACATTTTGTCACTGGACTCGACTGATGCCCAGGTAGCGCACGCTATTGGTCGATAGCGCGCGCTACCGATAGGTTATTAGCGCACGCTACATTTGGAGTAGCGCACGCTAACGCCGTAAGTCCGCTACCGGATCGACGCTAATCGCTTGGCTGTAATTTTATCCGTTAGCGCACGCTAACCTTGAGGGATTAGCGCGCGCTAACACTCCCTGGCTATATAAACCAGGGAGTTGACCGAGATAAACATAATTTCTCATTTCTTCCTCTCTCCGCGGCGAAGGCGATTCCGGGGCGATTTCCTTGGCGATTTCTTCCTCCAATCATCTCATCCAACATATTTCTTGAGTTCTTGGAGTATTATAACAACATTAACACGAAATCTTTCATCCTAATCTACGGTAAATCTCTTAGAACCCTACTTTTGGATAATTTGGGGGTTTTGGGATTTTCTCCCGATCCGTTCCGTTTTGTTGATGGATTCATGATGAATATGATTAATCTTGTTGGTATTCTTAGTTTCCCTACGGATTCATGGTATATTTTCATGGTTTTGCGAAATCGAGAGGGTTTGGTTGTGGTCCGCCCTCGTTGTTATTTTATACGAATATACATGAATCGTAGGCGGGTTTTCGGGTGTATTCCATTTCCGTATTCGTCTAGAGTTGGTTGTGATTATGTTCTTCGAATCGTTAGGTTCGGTTCCGTTGATTCTTAGCGTTCGTTGGTGGTTATCCTTCCGTTCGTTACGTCGTCAATAATTCAAGGCAAGTATTTTTGGAAACCTTTATGCTTAACGTGAAATGGTAATGTATATTGTGTGTGCTTTGCTCACCCTGGGAGGGTCTGACGGGGCCTCGGGGGAATCTATGACTTCACTCTGGATTCACGAGTTTGTTTCGCTAGCCAGCTCGGAAGGGTCCTTAGAGGCCTCGGGTGGGATTCATGGTGGCGTCCTGGTCCTAGGCGATGCCTGTGCGTGATTTGTTTTTATAAAGTAGCCAGCCCGGAAGGGGTCCTTAGAGGCCTCGGGTGGGATTCATGGTGGCGTCCTGGTCCTAGGCAAATTGATTATTTGACTGTTTGTTTCCGGAAAAGACATGTCTCGTTTTGGCCCTTGAAATTGTTTGTTTTGGTGCATTATACTATGAAATATGTAAGCGATTGGTTTGCCTTGAATACTTGTACTAGCGTAATTGCTAACCCCTTTGGGGACCCGTTATGGGGAAATTCTTGTTATGGATTTCAGGTTATGTTCTTCCGGACGAGCGGGCACTGGGACAGTACGAGGATGTTGGCTAGGGTCGTTGACATGTGCATTTTGGTCCTCTGATTTCTCTTGTCTATTTAGATATGGTTGTTGTCCACTTTTGAAACTTATAGATGGTACTCACGAGTACTTAGGCATTTCATTTCAAACTCCGTGTTGTATTATTTTAAATTGTTACATTGTCGGTTGATACTTATTTCGCCGGTTGCTCTGTGTGTATCTTTTTATGTCATATCATTTAAATGTGTGTCCACGCTAACCGAGATGGTTAGTCGAGTGGAGTTTCCTTGTTTGTAGCCTGGTGGGTCCCATGTAGGGGTCCACGGCGCTGTAATATACTCCGAATATCTCGGGGTGTTACAGAAATGGTATCGGAGCACTAAGTTTATGGATACCTAGGCTTGTCGGTTATTTGGGTCTAGTCGTGTTTTGTTTTGCACATTGTCACACCGCTGCTGGCATCTCAGTACTTCCAGTGTTCGTAAGTTTCCTTACTCGATTCTTTACTTTCTCGTACTGTATTCCGTTTCTTGAACTGTGGTTATTCTCCCTCTTTTGTTTATCGTCATAATTACTTTTTCCTCCCTTACTCATCCTCGATATACTTCCGTTATCTTTTAACACCAGTATGGATGCCGGAGGAAACCGTGGTCGTGGTCGTGGACGCAGCCGAGGACGTGGGGCAGCCGGTGGGGCGGCCACGTCGCATTCTTCGGGAGCCGGAAGTACCGGTGACCGTCACAGTCATGCTTCTTCGCAGGAGCGCGCCGATCTTGGTTTTGCGGCTGTTATACAACAGATGGTAAACCAGATGGCGGCGATTGCCCAGGCGGTCCAGAATCCAGCCCATGCTGCTCGGGACGGAGTGGACCGTTGGCTCCAGAATGTCATCAAGATGCATCCTCCTCAGTTCACGGGAGCCTCTGACCCGATTGGTTGGGAAGGGTGGATCAAGGAGATATCCAAAGTCTTCACTGCTACCAACTGCCCCGAGGACCGTAAGGTCCCTATTGCTCAATACTTTCTCACGGGAGATGCTACAGATTGGTGGGAGGCCGTTGGTCCCAAAGATCATGTTGCTTCGTGGGCCAAATTTCAAGAATTAATGGAGACCGAATATTGTCCGTGGCCGGTCAGACAGGCTCGAGTGCATGCTTTCTATGATGCTCAACCACGGGATATTCCTGTATCCCAAGCTATTGCCGATTTTAACAAGGAGTTGGGTTATGTGAAGGCCCAAGTTGTCGCTGAGAGCGACAAAATTTTTCATTTCTCCAGACGTATGAAACTGTCGATTCGGGACTACATGTCTGGACCTGTCTGCTGTAATATCCGCAATTTTCGATTTCCGGTAATTTTTTTTTTCGGCGGAAGTCTGTTTTGACGACTCGCTCATGTCCGTTTCGTCATTCTAAGAATGATTAATTCTACACTTTTTGACATCCGAGTTCGTTTCGGTGTCATTTTGTTGAGTTCCGTGCTTTTTAGCGACTTTTCCGCACTTGAGATCGATTCTTGCGAATCTCGTCCGAAACTGTTGTTTCGAGTTTCCCGCAAGTCCGTTTAACTTTGTTAGACGTGTTGTGAACTTCGGATTGGTTATTCGATCACGTATCGTGATTTCCGGGCGTTTTGGGCCATTTTGTAATTTCTTGAAAGTTACGGGTATCCGTATCTGTAATTGTTGTCTCGACCCGTTTCTTGGTCGCGTATGACTAATTATGGTATTACGCTTTCATTTCGAGTCGTTTATGTTGTCCGCAAACTTTTCGTCGTGTTCGTCGCACGCTTTGGAAATCGGGTCGCCGAGCCACAGCGGATGGCCGGACGGTGGCGGATCGGCCGACGATTGCGGGCACCGGCCGGACGGTGCGGGCAGAACCGCGAGCGCACGCCACGGCCGGAAGGTCGCGACGCTAACCGGCAGTGTAGCGCCTGCCGCCGGTGGCCTAGCGTCGCTTATCGGCCCGGGCGATGGGGTTTCGAGGTTCGGACTCGGTCGGGATCGGCAGTAGCGACGCCTTTGTCGGTCGTAGCGCACGCTAACCGGCAAGGGTAGCGCCGCCGCCGCCGACTAGCGTCGTTACTGGATAAGTTGGTTAGTCCAAAGGGCTATCGAAGCTGGCCAGCGCAGGCTTCCGGCCGTAGCGCACGCTAGCGGGAGTCGGGTCGACAGGTTTGGTCGGCAGGGTTGGTTGGTGATGCCGGGTCGTGTGGGCCCTGGCTGAGGGTACTCGGCCGATACCGGCCGATAGCGCACGCTAGTCCGGGAAGGCTAGCGCACGCTAGTCTGGCCCAGTATAAATATGGCTGAGCAGTCACATTTCACTTCGTTTTTCATTTCCTTCCTTCTCCGTCCGCGAATGGCGATTCATGGGCGACGAAGCCATGTTGTTTAACAACAAAACCATGAAGTTCTGGAGTCCATAACATCAATCAATCGTCCGTTATCATCCTTTGATCCAGCGAATCAAGGTAATCTTCCTTAGAACCCTAATTTCGTGAATTTGGGGATTTTTGCAATTTCGTCCGATTCGTTCCGTGTTGTTGATTAATTCATGATGGGTATGATTAATCTTGGTAGTATTCTTGTGTTTAACATCATTTAATCCATTGTTCTTCGTCGAATCGAAGTATATTTCTTGATTTCCTTCGAGTTGACTTTTTGGGGGATTTGTCCCCGATCTCGTTTTCATACATTTTCGATGGATCGATTATGGTTAAATGATGTTGTTAAACATATTCTATGGATTGTATATCCATATTTCAACTTCAATTCCGTTTCGTGATTTGACGGAGCGAATCGTGTTCTTGGCCGTTTGGGAAATCCTTGAACTTTCGTCATTCGTTCTTTGAATTCAACGGCTTTGAGTCGTGTTATGAAATTCATTTCATTGTTATTATTGTCCTTCGTAGTTTATGACGTGAGTTGGCGATCGGTGGAGTCGGCGGGTTCGTAATCGGTTCGTGTCAACCTACTTTGGTCGATTCTCCGTTGTACTTATACGAGGCAAGTACTTTGTCCATACTTTTCTTGTTTCGTGGATATGATGATTGGTGATCGTCTTGATTTGTTTGTTTGTTTGAAATGAGTTTTCAAAAGATTTGGTTAGCCTCGTTAAAGGCCCTCTTTCAAAACCGTGTGTGTTTTGTGATTGGTGTGGTTCGTGAATAACTATGTGAATTCTATGTATATGCTTGGTGTTCATGTTGCACTTGGTATTGTGTGTGGACGTATATTATTTCATTTCGGTGCGTTGTGGATTGACGTGGTGTTTTGCTAAGTGTTTGATGCCTCTGGGCGAATTGTTTGAATATCCTTGATGTGATATGTTATTTGTGTGAATGTGTGGATATGGTTGAAGGTCTACGGTGGCACATGGCATGTGATCATGTGGCCAGGATGCAAAAAGTGATTGATCCAACCGTGAGAGCCTGAGATAATCTACGGTGGCACATGGCATGTGATCATGTGGCCAGGATGCAACAAGCGATTGATCCAACCGTGAGATGTGTGTGATTTGTTTCGCTAGCCAGCTCGGGAGGGTCCTTCGAGGCCTCGGGTGGGATGTCGGTGGTATCGTCCCGGTCCTAGGCGATGCGCGTGCGTGATTATGTTTCGTTGATTTTACGTCCGTTGAGGACACGTGATGTTGGGCTCTGACCCTGTAAATTGTTGGTGATTTCCTATTTGCGAAAACAAAACATTTGGGCTGTGACCCTATTGATTTTTGGAAAGAGAAGGATTTCATAGTCCTAAATTGTTTTCTATTAAAACTCTCGATGGCATTTTAAACTGTTTTGTAAATTGTTCCCCTTATTTGTGATCTTTTGTTTTGGAAATGTTTACCCAAACTCTTGCCTCGGGAAGTACTTTTCTTTACATTTGGATCTTTGAGGATTCCTGATTATTATTGTTCTTGGAACTTGTATTGTATGGCTCGTATTTTTGCACTTGTACTTGCACTAGCAAAACAGTGGAGTTTTGCTAACCCCCGAGTATTCGGGGGGTGGATGTCTATTTTTGCATTCAGGTTTTGGAGCATAGCACAGGGTCGGCACGAAGGATGATGAAAGATGAACGATACTAATCACACGGGGATTTGTTGATGTCGTTTTGGTCTAGCTGTATTTTCTTTTCCGCTGAAGTATCTTTTCCCCGTTGTACGGGAGTTTATTGTATTTTGACCCCTGTGTGGGTATGTGTTTGGAATTGAGTTGTATGTTATTATTGAAAGACCAAGTCGGTCTACTGAGTCATTTTAGCCTTAAAGGCGAGGTTTAGATGTTTGATTTTAGTTATCAGCCTGGTAGATCCTCGAGGAGAGGGTCTACGGCGTGTAATATCCCTGAGCGGATTGGGGGTGTTACAGAATGGTATCGGAGCTTAGGTTGTGGAAACCTAGGCTGTCGGGTCAGTGGTGTCTATTGAGTTTTTGTCTCGTCGGATTTTATCTGACTGGGTCGTGTCGCGACGCGTCGTCTGAGTTGGTTTGTTGTGATTAGTATCGTGGGGCGATCATCATCTTCGTGCGACCTGTGGATGTAAGTCTCCCTTCTTTGTGTTGTGCCTCGTGTGACATGAGCTATTTTTTATTATGAGTTAATTGACGGAATCCTCTTATGGATTTTGATTTCGTGATACGTGATTATTTGACTCCCATTTTTCGTTCATATGAGGAGTAGTGTTGCTGTCTTGTGCATGTTTGACTTTATTTCTTTTATCCGCTGCGTGAGTTCTTCTGTAATGGCTTTCGGTATTTTACCGACTGAGTTTTATTTCGAAAATCAATTCCCTTAACCGAGTTTTTGGCATTATGGCCTTGATCATTTTGGCGAAATTCTTATGACGGAATCTAGTATTTTGTAAATGAATTTTGTGAGTTTTTGAAATATTACGGTCATCGGCCTTTTTGGCATTTTTGTGAATGGTTTTTAGCCTGGTGGGTTCCGGCGCGGGACCCACGGCGCTATATTGTTCCTTGTAATTACCTGAAATTTTTGGGCATTCTAGCCCATTGAATTATTTTTGAAAACCTTGAGTATCTTAGAAAATTAAAATTTGGGACGTACTTTTAAAACGAATTATTTTCTTGCGGTGTTTTCAAGGTGTTTTCTAATGCCGCAATACATTTCAAAAATTTTCCGGTTGAGAACCAAAAATATTTTTGAGGTATTTTCAAATACAGTTGCTTAGACCCAAGGGTCGAATATTTTTGAAAGTTTTTCACTAAAGGAAAGGTGTCCTCATTTTTGTTCAAACGCAAAATGATTTTCAAAGTCTCGATAAAGGTGTTTGTACTACTTTTTGTAAAATGATACTCAAGATCAACTGTTGTTTCCAAACTGTTTTCAAAAGGTGGTTCTCGTTTTTAAAACCTATCATTCCTGTTTGCGGACCGGAAATGCGTGTATGGTTTTCGAACTTTCGTTACGGTGTTAATCCCGAATTGTGATTGAATTGGTGGCGTGAGCGTCGAGCCATTCACCACGCATATGTTTTGTTGGCCCTCTGTGAGAGGTGTGAACTGGTGTTTACTGTTTATCGCCTCGTGGTGATTTGCGTGTTGTCGCACTAGTGTGAGTTGTTAAAGCCTGGATTTTTGTGCGTTATACACATGGGTGATTGTTTCATGATGTTTGTGATTGTGTGCTGGCTGTCGTTCGGGATGTTGTAATCATCGAACGATGCCGTTGTTGTGATTTTTGTATGCGTTGATATGCTATGCTGAGTTGGCATCTCCGGTATGTTGTTTTGCGGTGTTAGTTCCATTGTATCTAGCATTTGTATTTTCGGTATGCCGAGCCGAGGCGTTTCAACCGTGATGTGCCGGGGCATGCACGCGTAAATTGTCCTTCTCGTCGAACACATTTCAAGTGTGGACTCGAGGACACCAAATTCGATTTTGCGAATTGGCTACCGAGACTTTCGGAGTTCGCGCTTCAAAGACAGATATCGAATCGGCTTTGAGAGGCCTTTGAAGGATGTTTCGTTGATTACTGTTGTGTCGTCTCCTTGATTTTGTTCTTTGTGAGTTTTGGGACGACACTTCTTTTAGAAGAGGTCGAATATAATACCCGTATTATTTTTGGCTTCTATATTTTCTCTTTCTCCGATCTATCGATACACTCATGTTCGTTGATACTTTCGAACTTGTTCGTATTTCGGTTTCATCGTTCGAATGAACTGTGATCTTGTTTTGGGTTGATACGGTATCATTGTGACTTTTCCGAGTTCGGTTCGATTCTTGTGAACCTTGTTCGGAAGTGACATCATTTGGTTCTACTAGTTCTTTTATTCGAAGTGGATCGGATTTTGAACTTCGTATATTCTACTTTGTCGACTCATTTATGTTTGTTGACATTCGTGAGCTTGTCCCGCCTTGCTTTTGTTGATCGAGCGAGTGTGGTATTGTTTGAATAACTCGTTTGTCGTTGTGACTTTTCAATCGCTATTCCCTTTCTGTGGATCTTATGGGAATGCATGTCTTGTAGTTCTCACCATCATCACGGGAGTTGTTGTTTGAATTTTACTATCCTTCGTG
Organism: Orobanche coerulescens; assembly: GCA_033398695.1. Classification (NCBI taxonomy): domain Eukaryota; kingdom Viridiplantae; phylum Streptophyta; class Magnoliopsida; order Lamiales; family Orobanchaceae; genus Orobanche; species Orobanche coerulescens. Next base: position 171,524,590 of record CM065809.1, read on the forward strand.
TTTGGACATGATTGTTCGATTTTTGTTGTCTCGATCGTTTGTTTGTTTGTTCGGTTTGTCCTCGTTTCTTGATCGTTGAGCATTCGGGCTCCTTCCTAATTCCCTTAAGTTTGGGAAATTAGTCTCGTTTTGATCTTTCAACCTTAGGCGGTGGAATTCCGTATTTGTTCGGCCGTTTGGCTCGCGTTATGATCAATGTACCGTTAGGTTGGTCAATCGTATTGATTTTTGTTCATTGTGTTTTGCGATTGTTCGGATAATTGACTTGATTGTATTATCCATTTGATGACGCTTGTCACTTGTTGGTTTTATTATATCCCTAACGGCGACGTTGTGTTGGTCGCCGTGAAGCGTGTTTACACGCCGTATACTCTTTTGCGTTGTTTGTAACATTTCGCCGTTGGGCGTTAGTTACGCATTCTTGTGTATCTCGTTGAGTTTTTCCTGGCGGAATATTTCTTCTCCCTACTTGTTTTAAGTTTTGGGACGAAACTTCTTTTAAGGAGGGTAGAATGTAATATCCGCAATTTTCGATTTCCGGTAATTTTTTTTTTTCGGCGGAAGTCTGTTTTGACGACTCGCTCATGTCCGTTTCGTCATTCTGAGAATGATTAATTCTACACTTTTTGACATCTGAGTTCGTTTCGGTGTTGTTTTGTTGAGTTCCGTGCTTTTTAGCGACTTTTCCGCACTTGAGTTCGATTCTTGCGAATCTCGTCCGAAACTGTTGTTTCGAGTTTCCCGCAAGTCCGTTTAACTTTGTTAGACGTGTTGTGAACTTCGGATTGGTTATTAGATCACGTATCGTGATTTCCGGGCGTTTTGGGCCATTTTGTAATTTCTTAAAAGTTACGGGTATCCGTATCTGTAATTGTTGTCTCGACCCGTTTCTTGGTCGCGTATGACTAATTATGGTATTACGCTTTCATTTCGAGTCGTTTATGTTGTCCGCAAACTTTTCGTCGTGTTCGCCCGCACGCTTTGGAAATCGGGTCGCCGAGCCACAGCGGTGGCGGGATCGGCCGGACAGTGGCGGATCGGCCGGACGATTGCGGCACCGGCCGACGGTGCGGCAGAACCGGCGTAGCGCACGCTTCTGGCCGGAAGGCTGCGCACGCTAACCGGCAGTGTAGCGACGCCGCCGGTGGCTTAGCGTCTGCCATCGGCACGGGCAGTGGGGTTTCTGAGGTTCTGGACTCGGTCAGGATCGGCAGGTAGCGCACGCTGCTGTCGGTCATAGCGCACGCTAACCGGCAAGGGTAGCGCACGCTGCCGGCCGACTAGCGTACGTTACCTGGATAAGTTGGTTAGTCCAGTGGCTACCGATGGGCCAAGCGCGCAGCTTCCGGCCGTAGCGCACGCTAGCGGAGTCGGCCGAGGTTTGGTCGGCAGGGTTGGTTGGTGATGCCGGGTCGTGTGGGCCCTGGCCGAGGGTACTCGGCCGATACCGGCCGATAGCGCACGCTAGTCCGGGAAGGCTAGCGCACGCTAGTCTGGCCCAGTATAAATATGGCTGAGCAGTCACATTTCACTTCGTTTTTCATTTCCTTCCTTCTCCGTCCGCGAATGGCGATTCATGGGCGACGAAGCCATGTTGTTTAACAACAAAACCATGAAGTTCTGGAGTCCATAACATCAATCAATCGTCCGTTATCATCCTTTGATCCAGCGAATCAAGGTAATCTTCCTTAGAACCCTAATTTCGTGAATTTGGGGATTTTTGCAATTTCGTCCGATTCGTTCCGTGTTGTTGATTAATTCATGATGGGTATGATTAATCTTGGTAGTATTCTTGTGTTTAACATCATTTAATCCATTGTTCTTCGTCGAATCGAAGTATATTTCTTGATTTCCTTCGAGTTGACTTTTTGGGGGATTTGTCCCCGATCTCGTTTTTCATACATTTTCGATGGATCGATTATGGTTAAATGATGTTGTTAAACATATTCTATGGATTGTATATCCATATTTCAACTTCGAATTCCGTTTTCGTGATTTGACGGAACGAATCGTGTTCTTGGCCGTTTTGGGGGGAATCCTTGAACTTTCGTCATTCGTTCTTTGAATTCAACGGCTTTGAGTCGTGTTATGAAATTCATTTCATTGTTATTATTGTCCTTCGTAGTTTATGACGTGAGTTGGCGATCGGTGGAGTCGGCGTGTTCGTAATCGGTTCGTGTCAACCTACTTTGGTCGATTCTCCGCGTTGTTCTTATTCGAGGCAAGTACCTTGTCCATACTTTTCTTGTTTCGTGGATATGATGATTGGTGATCGTCTTGATTTGTTTGTTTGTTTGAAATGAGTTTTCAAAAGATTTGGTTAGCCTCGTTAAAGGCCCTCTTTCAAAACCGTGTGTTTTGTGATTGGTGTGGTTCGTGAATAACTATGTGAATTCTATGTATATGCTTGGTGTTCATGTTGCACTTGGTATTGTGTGTGGACGTATATTATTTCATTTCGGTGCGTTGTGGATTGACGTGGTGTTTTGCTAAGTGTTTGATGCCTGCGGGCGAATTGTTTGAATATCCTTGATGTGATATGTTATTTGTGTGAATGTGTGGATATGGTTGAAGGTCTACGGTGGCACATGGCATGTGATCATGTGGCCGAGGATGCAACAAGTGATTGATCCAACCGTGAGAGCGAGATAATCTACGGTGGCACATGGCATGTGATCATGTGGCCGGATGCAACAAGCGATTGATCCAACCGTGAGATGTGTGTGATTTGTTTCGCTAGCCACCGGGAGGGTTCTTCGAGGCCTCGGGTGGGATGTCGGTGGTATCGTCCCGGTCTAGGCGATGCGCGTGCGTGATTATGTTTCGTTGATTTTACGTCCGTTGAGGACACGTGATGTTGGGCTCGACCCTGTAAATTGTTGGTGATTTCCTATTTGCGAAAACAAAACATTTGAAATTGTGACCCTATTGATTTTTGGAAAGAGAAGGATTTCATAGTCCTAAATTGTTTTCTATTAAAACTCTCGATGGCATTTTAAACTGTTTTGTAAATTGTTCCCCTTATTTGCGATCTTTCGTTTTGGAAATGTTTACCCAAACTCTTGCCTCGGGAAGTACTTTTCTTTACGTTTGGATCTTTGAGGATTCCTAATTATTATTGTTCTTGGAACTTGTATTGTATGGCTCGTATTTTTGCACTTGTACTTGCACTAGCAAAACAGTGGAGTTTTGCTAACCCCCGAGTATTCGGGGGGTGGATGTCTATTTTTGCATTCAGGTTTTGGAGCATAGCACAGGGTCGGCACGAAGGATGATGAAAGATGAACGATACTAATCACACGGGGATTTGTTGATGTCGTTTTGGTCTAGCTGTATTTTCTTTTCCGTTGAAGTATCTTTTCCCCGTTGTACGGGAGTTTATTGTATTTTGACCCCTGTGTGGGTATGTGTTTGGAATTGAGTTGTATGTTATTATTGAAAGACCAAGTCGGTCTACTGAGTCATTTTAGCCTTAAAGGCGAGGTTTAGATGTTTGATTTTAGTTATCAGCCTGGTAGATCCTCGAGGAGAGGGTCTACGGCGTGTAATATCCCTGAGCGGATTGGGGGTGTTACATCTGCACTACCCTGAAGGATTATCAGAGTCGAGCTCTTGCCTATGATATGTCGGTGACGGCCAGTGCGGCGGTTCGAGAGAGTAAGAAACAGAAATCCACCGGAAATTTCTCGAGTCACAAGGGTGGAGGTCAGCACAAGTCTCAGTCTGCGAATATTCCTGGTGGTAATTCGGCTCGTTTCTCTGGGGGCTATCGAGGTACTGCCAGTGCCCTCGTTCGGGATACCAAATGCTTTAACTGTGGCGAGCCGTGCCATCGGAACCGGGAGTGTCCTCGTCCGCCTCTGATTTGTCATACTTGTGGTCAGTCGGGCCACAAGGCTTCCTTTTGTGAGCGGGCAAGGCGGCTTTTTGGTACTCAGACTTCTTCTCCAGCACCTATGGAGCCGAGTGTGAACCAGGGCTCATTTGCTCCGCCTCCTCCACCGAGTGCCGGCCGAGGTAGGGGTCGGGGTCAGCTGGCTAGAGGAGGAGCTTCCAGTGTCGGCTCTGCCCAGCCGCGTATCTACGAGATGAGGAGGGCCGATGACCCAGCAGCTCATCGTGGCGGCAGTACCGTTCATATCCATTCTCATCCTGTCAGTGTGCTTTTCGATTCTGGTGCTACACATTCGTTCATATCGCTGGGGTGTGTGCGCCGTTTGAGTCTCGACTGTTTGTCGCCTTGCGAGTCTTTCATCGTTAAACTTCCTAGCGGTGATAGGATCGTTGGCGATCGAGAGGTCCGAGACTGTTCTGTGTTTATTTGTGATAGAGCCTGGCTCTCTAATCTTATCGTTGTTGATATTTAGGGTGAGGATTTAATTCTCGGGGATGATTGGCTCGAGCGGCATGGCGCAATCTTGAACTACCGCACGAGAATCATCACTATGTTAGCCGAGGACGGCACCGAGCACTCTTTCGCGGGGCGAAAGAGGGGAAACCAGAAGTTCGTTATTAATGCCTTGAAGGCGATGAGTCTCCTGCGAAAGGGGTGTACTGGTTATTGGTGCTATGCCTTGAAGGCGGAGGACGGTGGAGTCGAGCTTTCGTCGATTCCAGTCGTTAGTGAGTTTCCTGATGTATTTCCTGACGAGCTACCGGGATTGCCACCGGATCGTGAGGTTGAGTTTGCTATAGAGTTAGAGCCGGGTGCGGCTCCGATTTCGAAGGCGCCGTATCGCATGGCACCTTCAGAGATGTCAGAGTTGAAGAAGCAGTTGAGTGAACTTCTTGAGTCGGGGTATGTTCGACCGAGCGCCTCGCCTTGGGGCGCACCGGTCCTGTTTGTGCGGAAGAAGGATGGTTCACTACGTTTGTGTATCGACTATCGCGAACTAAACAAGGTGACCATCAAGAACAAGTATCCTTTGCCGAGAATTGATGACTTGTTCGACCAGTTGCAGGGAGCTGCGGTATTCTCGAAGATTGATTTGAAATCGGGGTACTATCAGCTCCGGGTGAGAGAGTCCGATGTGCCGAAGATAGCTTTTCGGACGAGATACGGACATTATGAGTTCGTAGTTATGCCTTTCGGGTTAACTAATGCGCCGGCGGTGTTCATGCAGTTGATGAACAAAGTCTTTATCGAGTATTTGGATAAATGTGTCGTCGTCTTCATTGACGATATTCTTATCTATTCGAGGAGTGAGGATGAGCATGCCCATCATTTGTGGATAGTGTTAGACATTTTGAGGACCGAGCGACTCTATGATAAGTTCTCGAAATGTGAGTTCTGGCTGAGGGAAGTGATGTTTTTGGGTCACGTGATTTCAGCTGAGGGAGTTCGTGTGGATCCGCAGAAAATTGAGGCAGTGTTGGATTGGGCATCGCCCACGAATGTGAAGGAGGTCCGTAGTTTCTTGGGTTTGGCTGGCTACTACCGTAGGTTCGTCGAGGGTTTCTCAAAACTAGCTCGGCCACTTACACAGTTGCTCCAGAAATCCGAGAAGTTCGTCTGGAATGACGAGAGACAGTCGAGTTTTGAGGAACTGAAGAAGCGTTTGACTTCAACCTCAGTTTTGGCATTGCCATGTGGCAACGAGGGATTCGCCGTTTATAGTGATGCTTTGGGACAGGGTCTTGGGTGCGTGTTGATGCAGCACGGCAAGACCATTGCCTATGCGTCGAGACAGTTGAGGCCATATGAGCTTAACTACCCTACTCACGATTTGGAGTTAGCGGCGGTTGTCTTTGCACTCAAGATTTGGCGTCACTATCTTTTCGGCTCTGCATGTCAGATTTTTACCGATCATAAAAGTCTGAAATACATATTTACTCAGCGGGAGTTGAATATGAGGCAGAGGAGGTGGTTAGAGCTGATTAAGGATTACGACCTCGAAATCCTTTATCATCCGGGCAAGGCGAACGTCGTGGCCGACGCCTTGAGTCAGAAACCGATTGCGTTGCGAGCGCTTGAGGTCCTTACGTCCCGATCCGAGCTTCGCGGGCTTTGATTGAGTTTGATATTGAGGTTTTGTTGCCTGGAGCTGTCGGGCAACTTTGTGCTTTTGAGATTTCGTCGTCTTTGATCGATGAAATTAAGCTGAAGCAATTAGAGGACCTGATGATTACTCAAATCCGAGAGAACGTTCTTAAGGGAAAGTCTCCTGGATTTGTGATTCACGAGGATGGTGTTTTGAGATTCCAGAGTCGGCTTTGTGTGCCGAACGACCTAGAGTTGCGACAGAGTATTTTGCGTGAGGCCCATGCTACACCTTATTCCGTTCATCCTGGTTTGAGTAATATGTACAAGGACCTGAGGAGGAATTTCTGGTGGAATGATATGAAGGAGGAGGTCGCACAGTTTGTAGCGAGATGTTTGACTTGCCAGCAGGTCAAAATCGAGCATCAGCGACCGGCTGGGTTATTGCAGTCACTTCCCGTTCCGGAATGGAAGTGGGAAGACATATCAATGGATTTTGTTACGAGTTTGCCGAGATCGAGGTCGGGCATGAATATGGTATGGGTGATTGTTGATCGTCTGACCAAGTCGGCACATTTTCTGGGCATCAAGGACACTTGGGGCCCGGAGAAGTTAGCTCGTGTGTTTATCGCGTAGATTGTGAGGCTTCACGGTACTCCGAAGTCTGTTGTTTCGGATCGTGACGGCCGTTTTGTATTGCACTTTTGGCAGGCGGTGCATAAGGCGTTGGGTACACGTTTGCATTTGAGTACCTCTTTTCATCCCCAGTCAGATGGACAGTCGGAGCGCACTATCCAGACATTTGAGGATATGTTGCGTGCTTGTGCTCTCGATTGGAGCAGTGACTGGGGGGAGCATTTGCCGTTAATCGAATTCACGTACAGCAATAGTTGGCACGCGTCGATTCGGATGGCACCGTATGAGGCACTTTATGGGCGGCGATGTCGATCACCGATTTGTTGGAATGAGGCGTCCGATTTGGTCGGGACCGAGCCGGATGTCGTTTTAGAGACGAGGCGGAAGATAGAATTACTTCGGGAACGAATGTTGACTGCCCAGAGTCGACAGAATTCCTATGCCGATGTCCGTCGTCGACCTTTAGAATTCGAGGTGGGAGACCACATTTTGCTGAAGGTGTCGCCGACGAGAGGAGTTTTCCATTTCGGGAAGAAGGGGAAGTTGAGTCCTAGATTTATTGGACCCTTCGAGATTCTCGAGCGAGTCGGTGGGTTAGCATACCGTTTGGCATTGCCCCCGGCCTTGAGTCATGTTCATAACGTTTTTCATGTTTCCCAGCTGAGAAAATATGTCCCGGACCCTAGTCATATCATCGATTATGATGAGATTGACGTCGCCGAGGATATTACTTTTGAGGAGCGTCCTTTAAAGATTTTGGAACATCGGGAGAAACGACTGAGGCATAAGACCATCCCTTTGGTCAAGGTGCAGTGGTCGAGACACGGTGTCGACGAGGCAACTTGGGAAACCGAGGATAGCATGCGTGCTAGGTACCCTGAGTTGTTTGTTTCTTAAGTTTCTGGACGAAACTTGTTTTTAGAGGGGTAGAATGTAATATCCGCATTTTTCTTTTCCTTGTATTTTTTTTTCTTTTTCGGCGTATTTCCCGATAGTAGTGACCCTCGTATATCTTTCAGTGTATCTTTCCTATTATCTATAGATTTTATTCCCGTTATTGTTGTGCGGAACCGCCGTTTCGGGGTTGCCGTGGATCCATTCTATGTTATGATGCCTGTTGAGATGTTCCGTTTGATGTTTCGTTCACCTTCCGGTGTTTTGGACCGTTCATATTTCATACCTAGCGCACGCTATTTTTCTGCATAACGCACGCTAGGGGTCCCATAGTAGCGCACGCTACGTTTGTTTCGTAGCGCGCGCTAGCGAGTTAGCCCTGGGAGTGGCAGTGCTATTTTTCCAGCCTTCTGGACTGGCGTATTAGCGTACGCTACGTAGACTAGCGCACGCTAATGTCGAGAGGCTAGCGCACGCTGATGATGCCCGGTAGCGTGCGCTAGCGTGAGTGTCCAGTACTGGACAGTTTACTACTGAACCCGGTCAGGTGCCAGTTATCGCACGCTACGCTTGTATGGTAGCGCACGCTATCGGATCAAGTGAGTTCTAGATAGTTTGTCACTGGACTCGACTGATGGCCAGGTAGCGCACGCTATTGGTCGATAGCGCGCGCTACCGATAGGTTATTAGCGCACGCTACATTTGGAGTAGCGCACGCTAACGGCCAGAAGTCTGGCTACTGGACTGGACGCTAACTGTTTGGCCTGTAATTTTATCCCGTTAGCGCACGCTAACCTTGAGGGATTAGCGCGCGCTAACACTCCCTGGCTATATAAACCAGGGAGTTGACCGAGATAAACATAATTTCTCATTTCTTCCTCTCTCCGCGGCGAAGGCGATTCCGGGGCGATTTCCTTGGCGATTTCTTCCTCCAATCATCTCATCCAACATATTTCTTGAGTTCTTGGAGTATTATAACAACATCAACACGAAATCTTTCATCCTAATCCACGGTAAATCTCTTAGAACCCTACTTTTGGATAATTTGGGGGTTTTGGGATTTTCTTCCGATCCGTTCCGTTTTGTTGATGGATTCATGATGAATATGATTAATCTTGTTGGTATTCTTAGTTTCCCTACGGATTCATGGTATATTTTCATGGTTTTGCGAAATCGAGAGGGTTTGGTTGTGGTCCGCCCTCGTTGTTATTTTTATACGAATATACATGAATCGTAGGCGGGTTTTCGGGTGTATTCCATTTCCGTATTCGTCTAGAGTTGGTTGTGATTATGTTCTTCGAATCGTTAGGTTCGGTTCCGTTGATTCTTAGCGTTCGTTGGTGGTTATCCTTCCGTTCGTTACGTCGTCAATAATTCAAGGCAAGTATTTTTGGAAACCTTTATGCTTAACGTGAAATGGTAATGTATATTGTGTGTGCTTTGCTCACCCTGGGAGGGTCCGACGGGGCCTCGGGGGAATCTATGACTTCACTCTGGATTCACGAGTTTGTTTCGCTAGCCAGCTCGGAAGGGTCCTTAGAGGCCTCGGGTGGGATTCATGGTGGCGTCCTGGTCCTAGGCGATGCCTGTGCGTGATTTGTTTTTATAAAGTAGCCAGCCCGGAAGGGGTCCTTAGAGGCCTCGGGTGGGATTCATGGTGGCGTCCTGGTCCTAGGCAAATTGATTATTTGACTGTTTGTTTCCGGAAAAGACATGTCTCGTTTTGGCCCTTGAAATTGTTTGTTTTGGTGCATTATACTATGAAATGTGTAAGCGATTGGTTTGCCTTGATTACTTGTACTAGCGTAATTGCTAACCCCTTTGGGGACCCGTTATGGGGAAATTCTTGTTATGGATTTCAGGTTATGTTCTTCCGGACGAGCGGGCACTGGGACAGTACGAGGATGTTGGCCAGGGTCGTTGACATGTTGGTCCTCTTATTTCTCTTGTCTATTTCGATATGGTTGTTGTCCACTTTTGAAACTTATAGATGGTACTCGCGAGTACTTAGGCATTTCATTTCAAACTCCGTGTTGTATTATTTTAAATTGTTACATTGTCGGTTGATACTTATTTCGCCGGTTGCTCCGTGTGTATCTTTTTATGTCATATCATTTAAATGTGTGTCCACGCTAACCGAGATGGTTAGTCGAGTGGAGTTTCCTTGTTTGTAGCCTGGTGGGTCCCATATAGGGGTCCACGGCGCTGTAATATACTCCGAATATCTCGGGGTGTTACAGAAATGGTACATAACAGGTCGAGATTATATAAAACTAAATTGTAATAATACATGATCGATTTGAAATTATACATAATTAATCGCAATTATTTATAACTAGTTGTAATTATACATATCGATTTGAAATTGTACATAATTTGTTGAAAATATACATAATCGATTTGAAATTATAAATAATTGGTCGAAATTGATCATAATCAATTTGAAATTATACATAATTAGTCGAAAATAAACATAATCGATTTGGAATTACACATAATGGGTCGAAATCGTACACAATTGGTCGAAATTATATATATTTAGTTGAAATTGTACACGATCGATTTGAAATTGTACAGGATCGAAATTGAACATATTCGGTTTGAAATTATACATAATTAATTTAAACTTTACATGATCGGCTTGAAATTGTACATAATTTCTTGAAATTATACATAATCGATTTGCAACTGTACATAACTGATTTAAAAGTATACATAATTGGTCGAAATTAAATATGATCAATTTGAAATTACACATAATTGATTTCCAAGTGTACATAATCGATCGAAATTGAACATATTCAATTTGAATTATATATAATTAATTTGAAACTTTACATGATCGGCTTGAAATTGTAAATAATTTGTTGAAATTATACATAATCGATTTGGAATTGTACATAACTGATTTAAAATTATACATAATTGGTCGAAATTAAATATGATCGATTTCAAATTTTACATAATGAGTCAAAATTGTACATAATGAGGCGAATTTATATATAATCAGTCGAAATTGTACATATTTAGTTGAAATTATGTATAATCAATTAAAATATGTATAATCCATTTGAAATTGTGCACAATTGATCGAAAGTAGACATAATCAATTAAACGTACTCGATTTGAAATTGCACATAATCGATTTGAAAATGTACATGATCAATTCACAATTATACATAATCGGTCAAATTGGTCCATAATATGTCGAAATTATATACACTAAGTTGTAATAGTACATGATCGATTTGAAATTGAACATAATTGATGGAAATTATTTATAATTGTACACGATCGATTTGAAATTATAAATAATTGGTCGAAATTATTTATAATTTGTTGTGATTGTACATGATCAATTTGAAATTAAATATAATTGATCGAAATGGTACATAATAGGTCAAATTTATATACACTAAGTTGTAATAGTACATGATCGATTTGAAATCGAACATAATTGAGTGCAACACAAGAGCTTAAGATAATTAGAGTAACACCAATAGAATTCACGAGAATGTACTACAAACTTTCTTGTATTGATGAACGATGATGAAAATTTTCATTCATAAAGATAAATATGAAAATATTATTTTTATGTTTGAAAGATAAAATTATAATCAAGAAAATTAAAATAAGGCAGGAAGAAATTAATCTTTGAATTAAAAACAGAAATAAAAATTTGCAAGGAAAAACAGAAAAGTATAGAAATCAACTAACGTGATTAAAAATAAATTTATGATCAGCCAAATTGAAATAAGGAGAATGACTACTAACTACTAGATCTTCGCCCACTAATCGACATGATAAAATCATTAAAATGGTCTAAAATTTTATAGAACTGAACGACTATGCGTCGTGTTAAATAGGACAATATATATACAAAATGTGTTTACTCCTATCAGTATCATGGGACTTTTAATAAAAACAAAAAATAGTGTTATGTCATCGTTTCGAGAGTAACAACACTGATGAACAAAATGATTAATAAATAATTAATTAACATAATGATTAATAAATACTTAATTTATTTATGATTTAGTAATACGCATACATCTTTTCCGGTTGATTCTTCGAACTAATTAAAAAAACCCTTTAGAATACATAAATGAACAATTATATTACTATAATCAGTAATTTTACAAACATATTATAAAACGTGCAAGAACTAAAATACTAGTTGGTGTAAATGTCGACTAATTGGCAAGAGAATTCTTTATTTATGCTAGGAATCATTTTTTATTAATTTAAAATCAATTTTTAAAAATCTATTTTTTTTGGAAACCCCACTTTTAACCTAATTAATCTGAAAATAACTTTTTACAAATAAATACATGAAAATTTGCAAACATATGGAACAAATTTCATGTACTCAATTATCAAATCAGTGAACCTCTCCCTTCATTTAACACATGATAGGTCCAAAGTATTGAATGAAATCTGATTTTTTAAGCAATTGATCAAAATTACAAAGCACCATTTTAAAATATTCGTGATATTACAGCGCCGTGGGCCCCGCACCGGAACCCACCAGGCTAAAAATTATTTTTAAAAATGTTCAAAACACCAAAAAGGCCGATGACGGTAATATTTTCAAATACTCACAAAAGTCATTTATAAAATATCAAATACCGTCATAAGAATACCGTCAAAACGTGCAAGACCAAAATATCAAAATTCGGTTTAGGGAATCAGTTTTAGGAAATAAAACTCAGTTTGCAAGACACCAAAAGTCATTTCAAAATACTCACGCAACGGATAAAATTAACACTAAAAGATTTACTCTAATGAAATGTAGAAACTAATAAATATGCTCGACTTCCGAAGCATACTACATAACCATTTTTACTTGGACCGTATACGCATGCTATACCATAAAACAATAATATCACCAACAAGTTCCAATTCCTAGTTCACATTAAACACATTAGCACAATATAATCAAATACGTATATAAAGGGGCTTACGATCGGGAGACTTACCATCACGGATTGCCTGAAGATGATGTCGGAACCACGATACTAATCACGACTCTGATGCGCGCGACTTACACCGGACATGGACTTGACCCAACGGCCTAGGTTTTTCGCAAACCTAAGCTCTGATACCATATATGTAACACCCCCAGAATACGTCCGGAAATGTCACACGCCGCAGACCCTTATCACAAGAATCTACCAGGCTAAACTCCAAAAGACTACTCAATGATTGACCGACCGGGCTCAAAATTAATTACAAAGCAGACCGATAAGGTCATTAAACAATTCAGAAACTGACTAAATTTACTTCTCAATGACAATAATAAACTTGAACACGGAAAGGAATGACAACTTAATTTAATGAATGAAAACTACACCCACGCAAGAGTGGGTACTCGACCGAAAGAGAAATACCAACCAAAATGAAACAAAAGAAAAAGACTCTGACTCTTGTGTGATTAGCATCGTCGTCTTCCATCTCCTTCCAAGCGATCCAGATCGCTCCCGATTGCCAAAACCTGAGCGCATAACAGGCACCCACCTCCCGAAAACTCGGGGGTTAGCAAACTGGAATTTTGCTAGTGCAAGTACATAATATACAAGATATACGAACAATAACAACACAAAACTCAACAGTCGTGAAGCCTTAACACAAACCACACATTCCCATAGTCAACACAGAATAGCACTCACATACACAAGGTGAAAGATAATTACATAGTCATATTATCCTTACGGAACATAATACCAATGAAACTTTAAACGAGCCCAAGGAGTCAGAAAAATCCCTTTTTATAAAAGGAAAAGTATTTTGATAAGAAAGTTTGAAAACATTATTATTGACTCGGGCCGTCTTGGGGTTTTGAAAATCGAATGGGAATACTTTTAGAAAATAACTTCAAAAGCTCTCGGGTCCTCGACCCAACATGTGGAAAATAATTTGCAAGAAAACCATTACAACGTTATTCGGGGTCCTCGACCCAGTTTATAAAACACTATCACAAGCGAATCATTACAACATCTCACGGGGTTCTCGGCCCAATACAAATAATATCATCACGAGATCAAATCTCAACAACCCAGGGGGTCCTCGACCCAATACACATAATAATCATCACAGTACAATCAAAGGCACAGTCTCTCATTCGACAAATCCTGCTCAAGACCCTTGATTAATTAACCCTCGGAGATCCCTTCAAATATCCTTGGTTCATTAACCCTGATACCAACATTTAAAACCAGTTGAAACAAACTTTCAGAAACACGAATCGCGGTCTATATCAAGACCGACATTTTAAAGTGAGTTGAAAGAATTTTGAATTACGAACATCGTTCGGTATCGGGGTCTTAGATATCACTCAAATATCCGTAAACAATAAGCCTGCCAGGAGCCTCCCTTGCGTACCTGTGCACCGGCGTTCACTCCACTATGTTGGCCGCCCCTTGAACATGTCACCGCGCCGGCGATCACTCCCGCAAGAGCCGCCCCTTGCACGCGCATTAGGTAACACCGGTGTTCACCAACCATATGGAGCCGCACATTGCAGCGTACACCATGCGGGAGTACATGCCCCAACCTCAGAGGTTCCTGGATAAGACGTTTCTCACAACTAGTATCCACATTGTTTCAAACATCAAGCACAAAGACAAACATTACAACAATTATCAACTCAGTACACCAAGTCACACAAATTATCCGTCAGTCCATAACCACACAGCTAAACAATATCACACACGTTATCAATCAAAACTCAATCACAATAAACCTTCAGGCATAACTAACCAACGCCGCACATATATCCCTATATTGCGACTCAACCGAATATATATATATATATATATATATAACCTTACTATATTATATCTATAAGTATAGTTCATCCATCAATCCAAGTTTAGTACGCCAACTAGTGTTAGCATTCATCACTCGGCATTCACCGACATAGGCATGTATATCAATATACGTATATACATACATATATTTAACATATAAATAAATATATATATATACACATACACACATATATATATATATACATATATACATCCGTGTAAATTCATACACTTCGACAACAATGATTTCACGTAGTTACAACTTGCCTTGGTAATCTCTCGCGAATACTCCGAATATACGGTTGATTGGAAAAATCCGGAACTCCAATGAAATGACGATCGGAAAGGCTCAACACCAGATTTTCATAGGGAATTTGTCCCTAATATCCTATCATCAAATAAACAATAAATCACACGAGGAAAAACATCGTAAAACGACCGAATCTCCCTCTGCGGCATTTTCCCGGACACCTTGAAGGCGTCAATTGAAAACTCATATAAACGACAAATCAGACATGACAAAACCCTGGAAAGATGATGGAATTGATAGAATACAACTTATACAATTATCCATCAGTAATCTAAGTTAATGCGGCTCGAACGGACGAAATCTATCAAGATCTCCAAATTTCCCAAAGTTTAGATTTTAGGAAAAACTAACCTTGATTCGGTCGATTGAAGGATGTTATGGAATGATCAATCAATGATATGAACTCCAGAACTTCATGGATTTGTTGTTCAACAACATGCCTCCTTGCTCTCAAAACCACTGGCCGCGGAAAGAAAAGAAGGAAATGAAAAATGGGTGGAAACAGGGCTGCTCGGTCAAATATATAGGCAGGCCGCCCTAGCTTGCGCTAGCGTGCCGGCAGCGTGCGCTAGCGGGCAGGCCTTGGTCCAGTCCAGAGCCTCCTAGACTGATCCCCTCGCCCAGGTAGCGTGCGCTGGCTACCGAGTAGTGTGCGCTACGCCTTCCGGTTAGCGCGCGCTACCCGCCAACCCTACGGAGTCAAGAACGTCAGAGGCCTCACTGCCTGGCTCAGGTAGCGTGCGCTTGCTACCGAATAGCGTGCGCTACGCCTGCCGGTTAGCGCGCACAGTCTCCCGGCAGTAGCGTGCGCTATGCCGGTCCCTGCCGCACCCATCCGGCCAGCGCCCGGCTACCGTGGCCTGACGACTCGATTCCCAAAAACGCACGGAACGAACACGACGAAACGTTCGCGGACAACAAATTCGATCCGAAATGAAAATAATATACAACAAATAACCACATATGGCCATAAACACAAAATCGATTGTCGAGAAAAATAATACCAACGCTCGACAACCGAGAAATTTCCAGTCTAAAAAAGAAAAATTCGAATTAATCAGAATAATCGGATATTACATTCTACCCCCCTTAAAATAGATAACGGCGGAACAATCTATGAAATAACTACTTTGCTCAGCCCCAAAACGTCACGAGCAATTCGCGAACGCGAGAATCCTTGAAATATAATGATCTGACTAAGAAAGCATCTGGTACATGAGTCGAGGCGATAAAATATATGTGAACTTGAGAAGTCGAGGTGGAGAGTATGAATTTGGAGACAAAAGCTCCAAGAGTAAAGAAAATCACAAAACGGCTCAGACATCCTGAAACCATGTTTCGAGCTCGACCAACCACATCCAAGTTCATAATACATTCGGAAATGTTAATTGCACGTGTGGGAATAATAGTTTCAAACAAAATTTGCAAGGATTAAGTTCAGATGTGGAAAGACCACAATAATCCATGGAGTCTGACAAAACAACTCTGAAATTCATTCGGAGGATGGTAGTCTAGGTAGAACATGGTAGTTTTAAATCGTCGAGAGGATCACAATTGAATTATCAATAATGAAGGGTCACACAATACCGGAAATACTAAGAAAAATATGGGTAATACACTCCCCCATACTAAAAAGACATTACGAACCGAAAGTTAGAACAACAAGAGTTGGAAACGTAAAGCAATGAAACGAAAAACGATCGAAGTCACGATTGTTGGAACCAGCAACGATTAAGACACAGTATAAGATCTTCATTCTCCCATACTAGAATCTTCAGAAGAAAACATAGGGTTTCGGGACACTCTCTGGTCACTTGCTCTATTCTCCAATAGGGTAGCATTCTTTGCCAATTCGGAAACTATCTCACAGTGTTTCTCCCGATGACCTTCACACCCGCACCGGTAACAAGTCAAGAGTGGAAAGGGACAATTTGCACGATCATGTCCCTGACGGTTGCAGTTGAAGCACCTTCTCTTCTTACCGAGAGTCACCCATGCTGGTTTGGGATTCCCAGCGCTCACTCCCGATCGCGAAGACGACGCGTTCGAACGATGTGGGGGTTTGGGAGCCTTAGACTCTTCACCGACCAAAAATTTCCCAGATGTCCTCGGTCTCTTCGCTTCGCTCGTGGGCTCGACTACTGAGGAGATTTCATAGGATATCATTTGATTTTGATACTCCTTCACCGTAGCATGAATCATTGTCGTACGAACCACCTCGCCGATTCCATTTCCATCATCACGTCCACGTCCGCCGAGTCTCGACATACTAATGCAGATAATACCATTCAATAATATAAATTAATCAGTCGTACAATATACCACAATTATCAACACGAGGTTTAGTTAGCATCCTTAGAATAACAGTAATATCGTAAAGCACAAAGTTTTCTGAAGTCAATTTCGAGTCCTTCGACGAGGACGATCATTATATGTATGCACTTAATGAAAACAAATTTTTGAAGAAGAGGGCTAGTCACGTTACGCCCAAGACTTGTAAATACTGTCTTTTATTTCGGAAGAGGAAGTTTATACAACGACTCTAAAAATTATTTTCGAGTAATGTATAAAAGAAAATCTGAAAATTAAATTGTAACTAATTTGAAATATTTCAAAAGTGTTGAGTCCCAAATACCACAATTTTGAAAATCTTTCCTCTTCTACCAAAATGTTTATTCGAAAGAATTTTCCACCGAGATACGTGACCATTTGACATGACGGCATTAAATCATGGCTTTTCACAATGTTAGAAAGTTTCAAAGCACCACTTTAAAATATTCGTGATATTACAGCGCCGTGGGCCCCGCACCGGAACCCACCAGGCTAAAAATCATTTTTAAAAACGTTCAAAATGCCAAAAAGGCCAATGACAGTAATATTTTCAAATACTCACAAAAGTCATTTATAAAATATCAAATACCGTCATAAGAATACCGACAAAACGTGCAATACCAAAATATCAAAACTCGGTTTAGGGAATCAGTTTTGGGAAATAAAACTCAGTTTGCAAGATACCAAAAGTCATTTCAAAATACTCACGCAGCGGATAAAATTAACACTCAAAGATTTATTCTAATAAAATGTAGAAACCGATAAATATGCTCGACTTCCGAAGCATACTACATAATCATTTTTACTCGGACCGTATATGCATGCTATATCCTAAAAAAATAATATCACCAACAGGTTCCAATCCCTAGTTCACATTAAACACATTAGCACAATATAATCAAATACGTATATAAAGGGGCTTACGATCGGGAGACTTACCATCACGGATTGCCTGAAGATGATGTCGGAATGTTGCGATATTCCTTACACGCAAGTGCACGTCATCGTTTACAAGTAATAAAGTGATAAGTAGAGTATCGTTCCCACGAGGACTGAATCTCTAACTACCGATTTTTTCGTATTCCAATTTTATTTGAACAATCGAATTTGGGTTTTTGCAATTAATAACTAAAGGAATTACTAAAAGACTAGTAGAAAACGATAGCTTGAATAAAAGAAATCAAATGATGAATAAGTCTAGGATTCTGAATCCACCTTAGTTTATCCGAATTTACTCTCGATTATCCGTAATAAATAATTTTCCCAGTTTATTGAAGGCGGAGATTGCTAATATATTCTACCGCCTCTCCCGAGGTCAATAGATTTATCTAAAGGCGAATAACGCACTCTATCCCTAGGTGAATTAATTCGTCAATAGGCGAAAAGCATAAAATCTCCTAAAGGCCACGTAGTTCCTATGAGTATATTCCTATCTCACAGAATAAAACGGTCCTCACCAATAGTTCCTCACCAAATCTCCTCTCCCGATTCGAAGTGAATGATTAAATCAATACAACTATTGGCCAGATAATTGCAAGCATTAAACACAATTGGGAAAACTCAATAAAAAGGTAATTAATTGGATAATCTCAAGAAATTCGTCAAAACATAGGTTTCATCAAAACCCTAGATTAGGGCTTTAGCCTGACATACTAATAATTGAAAATACAGAATTGATAAATGAAAGCATAAAATTCAAACGCAGATGAAGCTCGGATTTCTCCGTCCTTCAGCTTCCGCCCTCTGCCTTTGAAGTCTTCTGCTTCCCTCTTCTTCTGCCGTCTCCAAGCTTAAGCTCTAAAAGATTCAAGATCCAAAGATGATTTAATTAGGGTCTTAAACCCTATTTATAGCTCAGCACAACTCCAAATCGCGTCCGTATCAGTCGGTCGAAAACTGGCTTCGAAACGGCCCAAAATCCGCGCGGACATACAAAAACCGCCAAGTGTGCCGCGGCGCACTAAACCTGTGCCGCGGCACAGGGCCTTCAGCTGGAAGCCTGGGCGTCATCAATTTCTTCGTACGCGGCTCACACTGGGCGTGCCGCGGCATGCAGTACAGTTACTCGCCTTGGTGGGTGTCTTCTGTGCCGGCTCAGCTTCCTTGTGCCGCGGCTCAGAGTCCAGATTTGCCGTTTTCGCCCGTTTTGCCTCGTTTTATCTCCCGGACTTCAATTTCCTGTCAATCATACAAAATTAAGGCATTAAAGGCTCATTTAGACAATTTCACTCTCCAAAATACTACAAAATAATGATAAATAAGCGTATAAAAATACGCCTAACAAATACCCCCAAACTTAAGCCTTTGCTTGTCCTCAAGCAAAAAGAATTTAAATTCAATAAAAGAATGTCGTGAATCATCGTGCAACTCATAGTGTTCAACCTAGTCAATACTATCCTGTAATTCTCTCTAAATAATACGAGTGTCATAAAAGCGAGCTGCACTTAGAATAATGATTCCGCAAAGTAATCACGTTCAGTCCTAATCACTCGTTCATGAAGAAAATCCAGCTCAAAGATTAACAAAACGTGAGTCAAATCGACCGTCAATATGAAAGGCTAAAATAAACAAGTTAGTTTGTCTCGTTCCACAGTCTAAAGGCACAATTTTCACGAGTTTCATAACAATTAAACCTCGGACAGTTTTCCTTTATATATATATGTTCAAGAATTTGATTCGAGTTGACCACTAGGTTAGGATCTCGGGATGTTTCATCGGGATAATCCTAGGGTGGAAACTCCATTCTCATGTATTGGAAAACCGTTTGACGTAACAGACACTCATGGGGCATATGGATGCTTCTAGTTACTAAGTTCCCGTCTACAGCGGAGAAACAACTCGAATATATAATTTCCGCATGTCCGAATCAAGGTTGCCGTTTTACGCGAGAGTAAACAGCGGGTCACGCGAATACCCCCGGTTACTAGGCTCCCTCTCATTGGCACATGTGAAATATCTAAATCACTAGTCTAATCAGGGTCGTCGTTTTACGCGAGAGTAAACAACGGGTCACGTGAATACCCCCGGTTACTAGACTTCCCATAATAGAACACATTATCTCGACTTTTGGGAAAAACTGACCGACTCTAAACTCAATCTAAGTGCCAACACGACTAAAGAAACAGTACGACTCACTATCCGGAAAATGTAGCCAAACGTATTGACGGTGATTTTAAAACAAGTATGTATCGTCTCTTATCTGCCAAGACCTCTACAATCACGAAAAATTTTGGACCTAAATGAATACTAAGCAGAACAGAAATAACTGACTACAACTCGACTAAAACTCGACCGCTTCTTCAGAGAGAAAACAGTGTCGTAACATCAGTATCACACAAATAGAAGCACGAAAAATTCACGAAAAAAGAAAAACTAAGACAAGCAAGGCTATCTAAAAATTTTTTTCGCAAAGTAATGAAAAGTGCAACGAAATAAAGTACATCAATAAAATAAAGTACAACAATGAATGTAGCAACTGAAAGTACATTCCCCCCAAACTTAGGACGTACATTGACCTCAATGGACAAAAAATGATATGCAATAAAAGTAAAAGGTCAAGTACTCCCCTCCAGTCTGCTCAGGAGCTGGTGCCGGCATCGTCCGGTGAGGAGGCACGCTTCTTGACTACATCATGCGGAGTGTGAATAAATGAGCTTGCATCATCAAGTAGGAAGTTAAGTACGAGCTCTCAAGTTTAACATGATGTAAGGGTTGGGGATAATGTAATTCGATAACACGATTCATTGCATATAATTTTGAAAATGCCTAGCTTACCAATTTTCCATTGCTGCAATTTATCAAACACCTTGTGTGCACAGGTTAAAATGAAGAACAAGAATTTTGATGGTTAATTCCAAATCCCAAAAATAATAACACAGATTATAACCCTGAATCACGACAACTATCAACAACAATTCGTTCATAAATATCAATTCCATCACAATATCAAATTCCCCATATTCCAACTCCATTTTAGAAACAACAATGAAGAACAACTAGCAATATAAAACTCCAAATCTTTTCACATCAAGAATCACTTATGATTTAGAAATCAAAAATTACCTGAAGAATTTGAGAAGGAGACTAATAGAATGGAATCAACTAACCTCATTGTGTGAAGGAAGGAAGGAAGGGAAGAGAAGGAAGAAGATACCTTGTGCAGGCCGATCGATTGAATGAGTCCAACCTGGTTGCTCTTATTTTGCGACGGGGGCTGCGGCACAGTAAAAGTGAGCCGCGGCCCAAAGTACAGTAGGACTGGGATGTTTTGTAATGTCGTCGGGTGCCGCGGCTCAGTTTTCGTTTGTCGTGGCTCAGTGTGTTAGTGTGCCGCGGCTCAGGTTTAGTGTGCCGCGGCACAAAGTACAGGCTCCATGGGCGTTTCTTGGCCATTTAGTGTGCCGCGGCTCAGGTTTAGTGTGCCGCGGCTCAGCGACCTGGTGTGCCGCGGCTCTGTAAGATCGTTCCGCGGCACAGGGTACAGTTTGATCGGCCATTTTTTCATCAGCTGGTGTGTACCGCGGCTCACCTGGACTGTGCCGCGGCCCATCATTGAATTCCTCCCCTTTGCTGATTCCTGCACAGAATTTTTACACGAAAACATCAAGACGAGAGGAAAGGATGGATCAAAGAAGAAAGAAGACAAAGAGAGACTCTAAAAATGCAAGAAAACAACAAAGAATCTACAACTAATACTCGGGTTGCCTCCCGAGGAGCGCTAAGTTTATAGTCTTCAGCCGGACTTTTCTCGCATTCATCCGGCGGTGGATAAGGTGACGCTCGTTTTCTGCGTGTCTATTGGATTTCCCAAGTATGCCTTCAACCGTTGTCCATTAACTTTGAATTTTCGGGCATCTCTTTGAACTTCTACTGCACCATGTGGAAACACTTGAACTACGGTGAACGGTCCCGACCATCGTGAACGCAATTTCCCGGGAAATAACTTTAAGCGTGAGTTAAATAGAAACACCTCTTGACCCGGGACAAATTCTCTCTGCGTGATGTGCTTATCATGCCAAATCTTTGTCCGCTCCTTATAAAGTTTTGCATTTTCGTATGAGTTGTGGCGAATTTCTTCCAACTCGTTCAGCTGCAAACAACGCTTTTCCCCAGCGGATTTTAGATCAAAGTTTAGTTTCTTTATCGCCCAGTAAGCACGGTGTTCCATCTCTACGGGTAGATGGCAACCTTTTCCATAGACCAATCTGTAGGGCGACATTCCGATAGGTGTTTTATACGCAGTCCGGTACGCCCAAAGTGCATCATCGAGTTTAAATGACCAATCTTTTCGAGACGAGCTGACTTTCTTTTCTAGAATCCACTTCAGCTCTCGATTTGATATCTCGACTTGACCGCTCGTCTGCGGATGGTATGCTGTGGCAACACGATGAGTGACTCCGTATTTTCTCAAAACCGCATCAAGAAATTTGTTGTCGAAGTGTGACCCACCATCGGCTTATAATAGCACGTGGAGTCCCAAAGCATGTGAAGATATGTTGTTTAATAAACTTGATTACGACATTGGACCCATTCGTAGGTAGTGCCACCGCTTCAACCCATTTTGAGACATAATCTACGGCCACCAAAATATAGAGATTCTTGTTTGATGGGGGAAATGGACCCATGAAGTCGATCCCCCAAACATCAAACAATTCGACTTCAAGTATGGTGTTCAGCGGCATTTCTTGTCGTCTTGAGATGTTTCCTGTCCGTTGACACCGATCACACGTAGACACAAAGGAGTGAGCATCTTTGAATAAGGACGGCCAATAAAATCCCGATTGTAAGACCTTCGCTGCTGTTCTATTTCCACTAAAATGTCCACCGTAGGGTGATGCATGGCAATGGTTCAGCCACTGTGGATTTCCTCATCCGGAATGCATCTACGGATAATTTGATCGGGGCATCGCTTGAAGAGAAAAGGATCGTCCCACAAATAGTACTTAGCATCCGAGATTAGCTTCTTCTTTTGATGACGTGAGAGGTCGTTCGGAATTGTTTTACTTGCTAAGTAGTTCACTAGATCAGCATACCAAGGCGCATGTGTTGAATCCAACTTGTAGAGCTGCTCGTCGGGAAGGTTTCTATAATTTGTGGTGACTTTCTTCCTTCTCGAGGTGACTCTCTAATCGTGAAAGGTGATCGGCTATAACGTTTTCTGTCCCTTTCTTGTCCCGAATCTCCAAGTTGAATTCTTGAAGGAGTAGCACCCACCGAATCAACCTTGGTTTGGCATCCTTCTTCTCCAAAAGGTATTTTATTGCCGAATGATCGGTCCACACTATCACTTTCGTTCCTAGTAGATAAGCCCGAAATTTATCAAATGCAAAGATCATCGCCAACAATTCCTTCTCCGTTGTGGCATAATTTCTTTGGGCGTCATCGAGTGTTCGGCTCGCATAGTATATGACATGGAACACCTTCCCTCGTCTCTGCCCCAAAACAGCCCCAATGGCAAAGTCGCTAGCATCGCACATTAGTTCGAACGGAAGGTCCCAATCCGGAGCGACTATCACCGGTGCCGAGCTTTCTTCAGCAACTCGAAACTTTCTTTACAAGGCTCGTCGAAAGTAAATGGGACATCTTTCATGAGTAAATTGCACAGCGGCTTCGTGATCTTTGAAAAATCCTTAATAAATCGGCGATAGAAACCGGCATGTCCCAAAAAACTCCTAATCCCCTTGACCGAAGTGGGTGGAGGCATCTTCTCAATTGTCTCAATTTTCGCTCGGTCGACTTCAATTCCATGTGAGGATATTCGATGGCCAAGCACAATGCCGTCCTGCACCATAAAATGACACTTCTCCCAATTCAAGACTAAATTGGTCTCTTCGCATCTTCTCAAGACTTTCTGCAAATTTTCCAAACAAATATCAAATGAATCTCCAAAAACAGAAAAATCATCCATAAAAATCTCAATACACTGCTCTACCATGTCAGAAAAAATAGCCATCATACACCGTTGAAAAGTAGCCAGCGCATTACACAATCCAAAAGGCATGCGCCTGTAAGCGAAAATGCCGTAAGGACATGTAAATGTCGTTTTCTCTTGGTCTTCGGGGGCTATGTAAATCTGATTATACCCCGAATAACCATCGAGAAATCAATAGAAATCGTGTCCGGCTAATCTATCTAACACCTGATCAATAAAAGGCAAGGGGAAATGATCTTTTCTAGTGGCCTTATTTAATTTCCTATAATCTATGCACATACGCCATCCCGTAACAATCCCAGTGGGAATTAATTCATTATTATCGTTTTGAACAACTGTTATCCCACCCTTTTTCGACACAACTTGGACCGGACTTACCCACTTGCTATCAGAAATTGGAAAGATCATACCTGCGTCGAGGAGTTTTAAAACCTCGACTTTTACCACCTCCTTCATGTTGGGATTCAGCCGGCGTTGATGCTCCGCGGATGGTTTGTAATCTTCCTCCATCAAAATCTTGTGCATACAAATTGACGGGCTGATCCCCTTAATATCCGCAATAGACCACCCAAGAGCAGATTTGTACTCCCTCAAAACTCTTAATAATTTCACCTCTTGATCTCCCGCTAAAGTGGCTGAAAGAATAACTGGAAGGGAGTTGTCGGGCCCTAGGAATGCATATTTCAAATGAGGTGGCAGCTTTTTGAGTTCCAACTTTGGCGGTTTTTCAATCGATGGGGTTTGTCGAGTTAGTGAACTTCCGAGCTCCTCGAACGGTTTACGAATAAAAATTGGCGGTGAAGCATCCATGTGTCGTCGTAGGTGCATGCTCTCCATTTGGTTCTAAAGCTTGAATCAAAAGCGATTCCAATGGATCGGGTGGATAATTTTCTCGAAAAGTTCTACTCACGCACGAGTCAATGACGCTAATTTGGAAACAATTTTCAGCGCCACTTGGATATTTTACGGATCGAAAGATATTGAATGTTACTTGCTCCTCTTGAACACGCAAAGTCGACTTCCCTTTTCCACATCAATCAACGTTCGGCCGGTCGCCAAAAATGGTCTTCCCAAGATAATTGGGATATCTTGGTCTTCTTCCATGTCAAGTACGATGAAATCGGCCGGAAAGATGAACTTATCAACTTTGACTAAAACGTCCTCTATCACACCCCTCGTATATTTGATGGATCTATCGGCCAATTGTAAAGAGACTGTCGTCGGCTTGGCTTCCCCAATATCCAGCTGTTTAAAAATAGAGAGGGGCATAAGATTTATACTGGCCCCGAGATCGCATAGGGCTCTTTCAAAAGACGAATTTCCGATGATGCAAGGAATGGTGAAACTTCCCGGATCTCTCATTTTGGTGGGAGTTTCTTTTGTAAAATAGCGCTGCACTCTTCCGTTAAAGCGATCGTCTCATATTCCTCGAGCTTTCTTTTGTTGGACAAGACTTCTTTCATGAATTTCACATAACTCGGCATTTGTTCCAATGCATCGGCAAATGGAATGTTTATGTGCAATTTCTTGAAGACGTCGAGGAATTTTGAAAACTGCTTGTCCAGTTTTTGCTTTTGGAAACGCTGTGGGAATGGGATTTGAGGAGTGGGCTGAGTGGTCGATACTTCCTTTGGCTTGGGCGCCTCTTCCTTTTCCTTCTCGTTCTGCTCGATCTGCTGCTCTTTGTCAATACTAGGCTGCCCTTTCAACTCTTTTCCGCTTCGTAATTCGATCGCTTGTACATTTTCTTTGGATTTCACTTGGCTGCTACTGGCGATGCACCTTGAGACCGAGAAGACAATAAATTAGCAATCTGCCCCATTTGTGTTTCTAGATTTCGGATGGAGGTCGAATGATTTTGGAGGGTCGTCTCGGTGCGGGTCATGAATTGGCTTGTGTTAGCCGCCAATTGAGCAAGAGCATCTTCCAAAGATACCTTTGGTGATTGAGGGGGCTGCTGTGGGGGCTGCGCGAAGTGAGGTTGTGGAGGTTTCATAGCTTGCCCATTTCTCCATGGAAAATTTTGTTGATTCCGCCACCCTTGATTATAAGTGCTAGGATAAGAATTGTTTTGTCGATTTCCATTGGCCACAAATTGAGCTTACTCCATCTGATGTTGCTCGAACGGGTTTCCAATTTGACACTCTGCGCTCGGGTGTGATCCGTTACACCAATTGCATGTCTCAATGGTAACGGGGGAAGGTGCGTGCGAAAATGCTTGGAGCTGTTGGGTCAAAGCGGCGACTTGAGCTGACAAAGTGGAAATCGGGTCATTACTTGAAACTTCCATGACTCTCTTCGGTGTCAATCTTTCCGATGGCCATTGGTACGCATTAGCGGCCATATCTTCCAAAAGCACGTGTGCCTCGGCCATAGACTTTCCCATCAAGGCCCCACCAGAGGCCGCATCGACGAGGGTGCGTGTAGAAGCACTCAAACCATTATAGAACGTATGAATCTGAAGCCAATCAGGAATGCCGTGCTGAGGGCATCTTCGTAGAAATCTTTATATCGCTCCCACGCCTCGTGGAGCGATTCCATATCGTACTGACCAAAGGTGGTTATTTCGTTTCTCAACCTTGCCGTCTTAGCAGGTGGGAAGAATTTGGCAAGGAAGGCTTGCGCTAACCCCCCCCCCCCCCCCCCATGTTGTAATCGATCCCGGCGGTAAGGAATTTAACCAAAATTTCGCTTTATCCTTCAAAGAGAAAGGGAAAAACCTCAATCGGATGGCATCGCCGGTGACACCATTAGTCTTGAACGTGTCGCATATCTCAAGGAAAGAAGCAATATGGGCATTCGGGTCGTCATTCGGCGGTCATGAAATTGGCTCTTTGCACCATCCGAATAATAGCAGCTTGATCTCAAAATTATTGGCTTGGATAGTGGGGCCGAATTCCGAAAAATTAGCGTTGATCTGCGGCATGGCATAATCTCGAAGAGCTAGTTCCGGTTGAACTTGCCGCACTTGGTTATCTCCTCCTTGGACTTCGATATTCTCGGCCATGTTGACCGTCGTCTGCAACTCTCTTTTCTCCTTTTTGTTCCTTCTTAGAGTGCGCTCGAGCTCGGTATCCAAAGGTAGTAGGCCTTCGTTACCGAGTTTTCTCATGCACTATACAAAAGATCCTGAAAGGAAAAACAAGTAAACGAAATTAAATACACAAAAAAAATAAAAATAAAACGTTCAAATTAAGACTGAAAATACTTAAATTGATATTAGAAAATTTCAATCCCCGGCAACAGCGCCAAAAACTTGTTGCGACATTCCTTACACGCAAGTGCACGTCATCGTTTACAAGTAATAAAGTGATAAGTAGAGTATCGTTCCCACGAGGACTGAATCTCTAACTACCGATTTTTTCGTATTCCAATTTTATTTGAACAATCGAATTTGGGTTTTTGCAATTAATAACTAAAGGAATTACTAAAATAGTAGAAAACGATAGCTTGAATAAAAGAAATCAAATGATGAATAAGTCTAGGATTCTGAATCCACCGTAGTTTATCCGAATTTACTCTCGATTATCCGTAATAAATAATTTTCCCAGTTTATTGAAGGCGGAGATTGCTAATATATTCTACCGCCTCTCCCGAGGTCAATAGATTTATCTAAAGGCGAATAACGCACTCTATCCCTAGGTGAATTAATTCGTCAATAGGCGAAAAGCATAAAATCTCCTAAAGGCCACGTAGTTCCTATGAGTATATTCCTATCTCACAGAATAAAACGGTCCTCACCAATAGTTCCTCACCAAATCTCCTCTCCCGATTCGATGTGAATGATTAAATCAATACAACTATTGGCCAGATAATTGCAAGCATTAAACACAATTGGGAAAACTCAATAAAAAGGTAATTAATTGGATAATCTCAAGAAATTCGTCAAAACATAGGTTTCATCAAAACCCTAGATTAGGGCTTTAGCCTGACATACTAATAATTGAAAATACAGAATTGATAAATGAAAGCATAAAATTCAAACGCAGATGAAGCTCGGATTTCTCCGTTCTTCAGCTTCCGCCCTCTGCCTTTGAAGTCTTACCTTCCCTCTTCTTCTAGTCTCCAAGCTTAAGCTCTAAAAGATTCAAGATCCAAAGATGATTTAATTAGGGTCTTAAACCCTATTTATAGCTCAGACAACTCCAAATCGCGTCCGTATCGGTCGGTCGGCGGCCAAACGGCCCAAAATCCGCGGACATACAAAAACCGCCAAGTGTGCCGCGGCGCACTAAACTGTGCCGCGGCACGGGGCCTTCACTGAAGCCCAGGCGTCATCAATTTCTTGTGCGCGGCTCACACAGGTGTGCGGCACGCAGTACAGTTACTCGCCTTGGTGGGTGTCTTCTGTCTGCCGGCTCGAGTCAGTTGCCGTTTTCGCCCGTTTTGCCTCGTTTTAGCTCCCGAACTTCCATTTCCTGTCAATCATACAAAATTAAGGCATTAAAGGCTCATTTAGACAATTTCACTCTCCAAAATACTACAAAATAATGATAAATAAGCGTATAAAAATACGCCTAACACGGAACTACGATACTAATCACGACTCTGATGCGCGCGACTTACACCGGACATGGACTTGACCTAACGGCCTAGGTTTTTCGCAAACCTAAGCTCTGATACCATATATGTAACACCCCCAGAATACGTCCGGAGATGTCACACGTCGTAGACCCTTATCACAAGAATCTACCAGGCTAAACTCCAAAAGACTACTCAATGATTGACCGACCGGGGTCAAAATTACTTACAAAGCAGACCGACAAGGTCATTAAACAATTCAGAAAACGACGAAATTTATTTCTCAATGACAATAATAAACTTGAACACAGAAAGGAATGACAACTTAATTTAATGAATGAAAACTACACCCACACAAGGGTGGGTACTCGATCAAAAGAGAAATACCAACCAAAATGAAACAAAGGAAAAAGACTCTGACTCTTGTGTGATTAGCATCATCGTCTTCCATCTCCTTCCAAGCCAATCCCGTGACTGCTCCCGAGATGCCAAATCCTGAGCGCATAACAGGCACCCACCCCCCGAAAACTCGGGGGTTAGCAAACTGGAATTTTGCTAGTACAAGTACATAATATACAAGATATACGAACAATAACAACACAAAACTCAACAGTCGTGAAGCCTTAACACAAACCACACATTCCCATAGTCAACACAGAATATCACTCACATACACAAGGTGAAAGATAATCACATAGTCATATTCTCTTTATGGAACATAACACCAATGAAACTTTAAACGAGCCCAAGGAGTCAGAAAAATCCCTTTTTATAAAAGGAAAAGTATTTTGATAAGAAAGTTTGAAAACATTATTATTGACTCGGGCCGTCTTGGGGTTTTGAAAATCGAATGGGAATAATTTTAGAAAATAACTTCAAAAGCTCTCGGGTCCTCGACCCAACATGTGGAAAATAATTTGCAAGAAAACCATTACAACGTTATTCGGGGTCCTCGACCCAGTTTATAAAACACTATCACAAGCGAATCATTACAACATCTCACGGGGTTCTCGGCCCAATCCAAATAATATCATCACGAGATCAAATCTCAACATCCCAGGGGGTCCTCGACCCAATACACAGAATAATCATCACAGTACAATCAAAGGCACATCCTCTCATTCGACAAATCCTGCTCAAGACCCTTGATTAATTAACCCTCGGAGATCTCGTCAAATATCCTTAGTTAATTAACCCTCATACCAACATTTAAAACCAGTTGAAACAAACTTTCAGAAACACGAATCGCGGTCTATATCAAGACCGACATTTTAAAGCGAGTTGAAAGAATTTTGAATTACGAACATCGTTCGTTATCGGGGTCTTAGCTATCACTCGAATATCCGTAACCAATAAGCCTGCCTGGCGCCTCCCTTACACACCTGTGCACTGGCGTTCACTCCACTATGTTGGTCGCCCCTTGAACATGTCACCGCACCGGCGATCACTCCCGCAAGAGCCGCCCCTTGCACGTGCATTAGGTAACACCGGTGTTCACCAACCATATGGAGCCACACCAGGCCGGAGCACACGCCCCGCCCTCAGAGGTTCCCGGATACGACGTTTCTCACAACAAGTATCCACATTGTTTCAAACATCAAGCACAAAGATAAACGTTACAACAACTATCAACTCAGTACACCAAGTCACACAAATTATCCGTCAGTCCATAACCACACAGCTAAACAATATCACGCACGTTATCAATCAAAACTCAATCACAATAAGCCTTCAGGCATAACCAACCAACGCCGCACATATATCCCTATATTGCAACTCAACCGAATATATATATATATATATATATATATATAGGGATAGGTTCAGGTAGGAAAGCTTTTTTCCGTAAGAAATAAGAATAATTTTGGGCCCTTGATCTTTGGTGATTAATGGCTGCGATTTGTGCACGTTGTGCTAAAGAGTTAGCCTAAGTGTGCTACGCGGAATATTTTTGAGGGGATATTTTTGTAATTATACAGATTTTATGTTTGGTATTTCCTACAATCATGGGATTTCATATCCCACTTCTTATCTCTTCCCAAATTTTAGCACATTTGATAATATTGTTTTGATAATTATTGTGATGTCATTTGTGTGATAGTTAGCACTTAAATCAGAAATTTTGTATTGTTAATACATTGTATTTACATTAATGTTTTAATAGTAGAGTTTAGCATTAAAATGTTATTTGTATTAGCACATTTAATAGGTAATACTAGCACATATGGTATGTAATGCTTGCATAGCAGTTTATGGGATTTACAAATGGAGTCTTATTGTATTTATTGTATTTTTTAGTAAA
Organism: Orobanche coerulescens; assembly: GCA_033398695.1. Classification (NCBI taxonomy): domain Eukaryota; kingdom Viridiplantae; phylum Streptophyta; class Magnoliopsida; order Lamiales; family Orobanchaceae; genus Orobanche; species Orobanche coerulescens. The sequence continues at coordinate 171,555,304 of CM065809.1, forward strand.
TGCGCGAAAATCATTTTGTACCTATACTTGAAAACGAGTATGATTATTTATCTTCCAAAAAAATAAAGCACAACACATTGTATCAAAATTGACTGTATTGTACACAATAAAGCATAACAAAAAAAATCACATAATTGGAATATAACCAGAACCGCACTCTGTTTTCCAATTTGCAGCACACACAAAACAAATGATTAGCACAACAGTTCCGATTTTTAAAAATACAAATCAAATAGAAAAAAAAGATAATGTTAGTTTTTAAAAAAATAAAAATAAATACACCAAAAATATAAAATATTTGAACGACTAAAAAATATGAAATCCCATAAAAAATAGATATTAACCTAAAATATGAAATCCCATGAAAATATGAACTTCCCATGATATAATTAACTTCCCATAAGATAAAATAGTCAAATTACAGTGGTACCCACCATAATTAAATTAGTTAGCACTCCTAGTTTCCGTGTTAGCACACCGTAACGAAATCTGGGTCATTAATCTCCAAGGATTAATGGCTTACAATCATTCCTATTTCTTACACTTATACCATTTCACTCCATAACCCACCCCTATATATATATATATATAACCTTACTATATTATATCTATAAGTATAGTTCATCCATCAATCCAAGTTGAGTACATAAACTACTGTTAGCATTCATCACTCGGCATTCACCTACATAGGCATGTATATCAATATACATATATACATACATATATTTAACATATAAATATATATATATATATATATTTATATATATACACACACACACATATATATATATATACAAATATACATCCGTGTAAATTCATACACTTCGACACCAATGATTTCACGTAGTTACAATTCGTATATCAAGGTACTGGCCTTGGTAATCTCTCGCGAATACTCCGAAAATACGGTTGATTGGAAAAATCCGGAACTCCAATGAAAACGACGATCGGAAAGGCTCAACACCAGATTTTCGTAGGGAATTCATCCCTAATATCCTATCATCAAATAAACAATAAATCACACGAGGAAAAACATCGCAGAGCGACCAAATGTCCCTCTACGGCATTTTCCTAGACACCTTGAAGGCGTCAATTGAAAACTCATATAAACGGCAAATCGGACATGACAAAACCGTGGAAAGATGATGGAATTGATAGAATACAACTTAATATACAATGATCCATCAGTAATCTAAGTTAATATGGCTCGAACGGACGAAATCTATCAAGATCCCCAAATTTCCCTAAGTTTAGATTTTAGGAAAAACTAACCTTGATTCGGTCGATTGAAGGATGTTATGGAATGATCAATCAACGATATGAACTCAGGAACTTCATGAATTTGTTGTTCAACAACATGCCTCCTTTCTCTCAAAACCTCTGGCCGCGGAAAGAAAAGAAGGAAATGAAAAATGGGTGAAAACAAGGCTGCTCGGTCAAATATATAGGCAGGCCGCCCTAGCGTGCGCTAGCGTGCCGACAGCGTACGGTAGCGGTCCGGCCTTGGTCCAGTCCAGAGCCTCCTGAACTGATCCCCTCACCTAGGTAGCGCGCGCTATCTGCCGAGTAGCGTGCGCTACGCCTTCCGGTTAGCGCGCGCAGCGATCGGCCGTAGCGCGCGCTACCCGCCAACCCTCCGGAGTCCAGAACGTCAGAGGCCTCAATTCCCGGCCCAGGTAGCGTGCACTGGCTACTTAATAGCGTGCGCTATGCCTGTCGGTTAGCGCGCGTAGTCTCCCGGCAGTAGCGTGCGCTATGCCGGTCCCTGCCGCACCCGTCCGGCCAGTGCCCCACTGCAGTGCCGGTTCCTGCCGCAATCGTCCGGCCAGCGCCTAGCTGCAGTGCCGGTTCCTGCCGCAACTGTCCGGCTAGCGCCCGACTACCGTGGCCTGATGACTCGATTCCAAAAAATGCACGGACGAACACAACGAAACATTCGCGGATAACAATATCGATCCGAAATGAAAATAATATACAACAAATCACCACATATGGCCATAAACACAAAATCGATTGTCGAGAAAAATAATACCAACGCTCGACAACCGAGAAATTTCTGGTCTAAAAAAGAAAAATTCGAATTAATCCGAATAATCGGATATTACACAATCTTTTGCTTCTTCGGCTCGTCTGTGGTGTTTTCGTGGGAACACAACATGTCATATGCCAAAGCCCTGTCTTGGTATTCTTTCAGAGTAGTGCAAGTAAGCCCGATCATATAACGTCGTAAATCCATATTCATTCGCATGTCGAAGTGGCGGATCTTGTCACGCTCATCACGCACCTGATTCTTCACATGAATCAGTTGTTGGTTGTATTCCACTATCGCCTGTGAGATTGGAATGTTCTGCGGCTTAGCCTCGAAAAAGGCTCGGATCCTGTTTTCTTGCACTGTCCAAGGATAATATTCAGCCTCCAGTAGACCTTTAAATTCGTCCCCTGTCGCATCATGATCTTGCGGTTTAATAGCTTTCCACCAGGTCGCGGCCTCCTTAGCAAGGAAGTACTGGGCAATAGGTACTTTTCTCGTTTCCGGATAGTCAACCGCTTCAAACACTTTCTCCAATTCGACTAGCCAACTCTCCCAACCCGCTGGGTGGGTAGCACCGCTGAACTACGGAGGATGCATACGGACCACATTCTGGAGCAAAGCATCCGTTGTCGGATTAGGATTATTCAGTTGAACAGCCGGGGCGAGGATAGTCATCTGATTTGCCAATTGTTGAAGAACATTCATAACCTCAACATTTGCATTATTCCCTTGACCGGTCGACTCTTCATGTTGACTTTCGGTATCGGGATGCATTGAATTAGATAAACTAGGGGTATCCGACCCCGTAACGTAACTAAGGGAAGCGGCCGCGCCACGTCCTCGCCCGCATCCACAACCACGGCCTCGTCATTGTCCCCTGTCAGCAGACATTCTAAAGGACACAAAATACATAAGTATAATTCAAATCGCCCATCATCGAGGTGACCGATTCCTAAGAATACCAAATCAAACGTGGAGTGATTAGGAAAAATACAAGAAGAGTAAAAGGACTTACTAGTACCGGTCACACCGAGATGATGGCAATATGGTGATACTGTATTCGAACGATAACTCAATTCGATCCAAAAAGACCGACAGCCTAGGTATCCATAAACCTAAGCTCTGATACCATATTTTGTAACACCCCTAAGTTATTCAGGGTATATTACAGCACCGTGGGACCCTCTGTGGACCCACAAGGCTATACATACGCGGAACCATGAACTTCGACCGATAAGGTCTAAACATAATGCAGTAGAAGGCAATAGGAATGACACGAATGTAATAATCAATTCGACAAAAATACAATACATCGGGAATTAAAATCTAAGGCAACACACGCCAAAACATCAAAAGCATCTAAAGCACTACTCTAGTGTTGATAACCATTCCAACTATAACAATACCGAATGGATAAAGTACAAGATACAAACACAGACAGGACACAACATCACTCTTGCCCATCATCTTCGTGCCGACCCGGTACATACCTATCCACTCTCTTGGATCCTGAAATACATGAAAAGTATTTTCCCCCAAAAGGGCTTAGCCATCGAATAGCTAGTACAAATATATCGAATATGAAACATAATACTTCTCGACAATAAAGAAATGTAATCCTCATTTCATCAAACTCAAGACTAGTATTCCGGAATAACTAAATCTCATAGCAACTCAATTTCAATACATACGTGATTAACCATAGAACCGCACCAGAGGCAACGGAACCCTCCGAGGCCCCTCCGGACCCTACCAGGGTGGTTAACCCAAAGAAATTTGTAGAACTGCACCAAAGGCAATGGAACCCTCCGAGGACCCGTCGGTCTATCCAAGAGTGAATATATACAATTACACAATTCATATACCTCACTTTCAAAGTCGAGAACGTAAAATCATAAACATATACTTGCCTTTGAGACCTTAGAACCAAAGTGAAAACGGTGTTCAAGCTCGAGAGGTCCAAGAACGCACTTCCGGGCCTAGACGATTCGTAAGGAAATACGATAATCAATCATCAATACTAAATTCTCAAGGAAGACTCCTGAAACCCCCTTTTTATGATTCATAAATCTTCAAAGTATCCATATAGAGGTTGGAAACCATCCAAACCCTCTCGCTTCAAGTAACACACAAAAACATTCGTATAATCATAATGGAAACATAGGTACGGGGTATATACATCATAATCTCAAGGGTTTCAAGCTTCAAAACGGATTAATCGGACGGATCTAAGAGAAATCCCCAAAAATTCCCCAAACTAGGGTTCTAAGGAATTTACCTTGATTCAGAGAGAAGAAACAGATTAGATGTTGTATAATCCTTGTTATGCGACCAAAGATGATGATGGATGATGAAAGGTTGTCCCAAATCGCCTCAAGATTACCTCTCTTGCGTGTTCTCGTCGGAAATGTAAGGAATGAGGTGGAAATGGCGAAGAATGCGGCTGACCCATCTTATATACTGGGTTTAGTTAGCGTGCGCTAATTCCTAAGTATAGCGCGTGCTAACGGGGTCACCCGATAGTCCAGTAGCCTCTAGCCTGCGTCGATAGCGTGCGCTACCAACGGTGTTGCCTGCGCTAACTGTTACCATGCAAAAATTCCGAACTCACTACCCAAATTACTAGAGTGCGCTACATCCGACACTAGCACGCGCTACGCAACCCCGATAGCGTGCGTTAACTGCTAGTCCAGAGAGCAGAAACCAACCTACTGCCACTGCCAAACCCGAGTAATTAACATGTTCTACATCCGATGCTAGCGCGCGCTACCAAACACGAATAGCGTGCGTTAGCTCACGCCTAGCCTGCGCTAACTACTAGTCGAGTGAGCAGAACTCAGATACTACCTCTACCAAGCTTGGACCAATAGCGTGCGCTACTGGCGAAGCTAGCGTGCGCTACCAAATAGAAATAGCATGTGTTAGCTCACGCCTAGCGTATGCTATCTGCTCCACTCAGAAACACCGCTGCGAAGTCCAATCAATACGAATATGTCCCGAAAGATACGAAAATATAAAATCAACAACATCTCAATAAGCGCTCACGAGAGTGAGAAAGAACGTCAAAGACAAAAGTTCATGAAAAGTAGGGGTATTATAGGAATAATTCATTTGGGCTGAATAATTATTTCCGTTGATGATTAATTGGAATTGTTTTGACATGGTGCCTGTTTATTGCTATCGTGCAGTAGTTTAAGTCGAGTGCGACTTGTTGTCGCAAAAGTCATTTTGACTGTGTGTATGTGCTTGTGGAATTGTATGATGTGTTTCGTAGTGTGTCCGTTATTGTTTTGAAGTGTTGGTTGTGCATTCTTGTAACCAGGATGTTGTCGGACATCTGATCGGACTGTCAGAGCAGCTAGGAACTGCTACTATGTTCATCAATACCCTTATGGCCGTAAGTAGTATCTGCTACGGCCATATGTAATGTGAGTTACGTCCGTAAGTATTATCCATTACGGCCGTAAGCTTGGTTTTGGGGTTACGGCCGTGGTTGCCTTTGATTACGGCCGTAACGTTTTGAGTCTGGATTCCATAGAGCTACTTATGGCCGTATGTCTCGGATGTTACGACCATATGGGTCATAGTTACAGCCATAAGGCATATATGTTACGGCCATAACATTATACTGGTATATAAACCAGTAACAGCAAACGTTTTTGGGAAAAATGTTCATTTCCCTTCCCTCCATCTCTCATCGCGATTTTAGGGCCTGAAGTAATATTTGGGTTCGGTCAATCGATCTTCATCGATTCGGGAGTCTTGGTTCGTGTCACTCATCATCTTCCATTCTGTTCGTTCGGATCGAAGGTAACCACTTTCAATGTCTTATAGTTGACCTTCGGGATTTTCATCTTTGATTCCGATTTTTATCCGATTTTGATGGATTGGGTGGTGTTATTGGGTGTCATCAATTGTATCATATGGATTGTATATCTATATTTCGAATTTTTTTAGCTCAATCAATGATTTTAGTGTTCTTAGGGAACCGTGAACATTTAATGTTCGATTAAATGTTTCAATGAATTTTCCTTCGAGTGTTGGGTGTATTTCTTGTCGTGTTTGGTTGTTATACTTGTAATAATTGTGTTGTTGTTATTTTCTTGTGGAGGATATAGGTTTGCGGGGCTGTTCGGTTGAGTCGTGTTCGTAGGGGCATCCGAGTGTCGAGTGTTGAGGCAAGTGTTCTTGTTTATATGATTTATATCTTGTGAATTGAAGTCGAGAAAGATAATTATGATAAATTGCTCGCCGTTGTTGGTTATGCATTTTGTGAATTCTCTTCGTGAAGGTCATGTTATGCGTTGATGCAATTGATCGTCCCTTGTTGTGGTAGTATATCGGTGGTGATGATCTAGTTGATTTATTATACTTTTGATATGTACTGTGATGAGTTGGGATTGACTGATATAATTTGATTGTTTCTCGTCGTGAAAATGTATTGATTGTGAAATTATAATATTTGAAAATACACTTAGATGTGTATTATGACATTTTGAGAATCTTGATGATTGTGGTGATTTGTGTTGGTTTGGTTATACAATTGGTTGCGTATACGGTCATGTGGTTCATTAATGGATATGTTAAGTGTTGATTGTTTTGTTCATGGTGATTCTTTGTAACATTGACGTATGCTATGGATTGATTATAGTTGTGTTATTTATTGGTCGTGAGTATGTGTCTAATAAAGTGGCCATTCCTAGCAAGTGCTTGACTATATATATTGTGATTGACGATTGAGACATGCGGTTTTATAAAATTTGTTGATGTGTATTGGCCACAGAGTATACAGTAGACAACTTAGAAGGTAAAAATACAATAAGCTGTACGATTTTCGAAGTTAATTGCGTAGGGAAGTCTGTTAGTGAGTTGCTGTAAATACAGCAACTGGGGATTCCCCTGTTTGCTTGACGCGTACAGGGTTTTCACAATGTATACTTAAAAATCACAGTTTAAATGAAAACAGTAATGACAGAAGGTAAATAATACAGATTTAAAGTGGTTCGAGGCACACCCCTATATGTCTACTGGTCCTCCAACAGGAGTAAAGAGTTTATTAAAATCACTACGTATACAACTACGTGACTTTAACTAAACCTGTCTCTGTATTGTTCACACAGATTGATACATGGACTGCAGCTTTGGCCGTTCACACAGATTTGCTTCAATATCTTTCGACTCGCTTCTTCTCACACAGATCGAAGCTTCATCTTCAATGCTATTCTTCCCACACATGACGGAATACGCAAGGTAACTTAGTCCACACAGGGCTAATGATTATATCAACAGTAAAAGGTAGAACGATTCCAAACAGCAGCTATATCTTTTATGAGCATTTGCTTATGCTGTGCTGTTAGCATTGAGGACATAGTATATTTCTTTGCTTGAATACTGTTGTATGCTCACGAAATATACTGCTCTTTAGTAGCTAGATTGTCAGAGTAATCTGTCATTTGTATGCGCGAGAATGAATAACACCAGTCAATAATGTCCTCTTGCTTGAGGCTATTTATAACCTTGGAAATAGATCCGTTACAAATGTAGTCGTTGGCTGGTTGGTGAGATGTTGACATCTATGATTGGCGGCTGCTGAATGTTTGAATTAAAGCAGATCACGTTTAATGCTTCAGGCATTCTTTTTGACTTCGCATTAAATGCTCTTAAGAGCCTTCAGACTTATCTCTTTTCGGCCGCATTAAATGCTATCCTATCTTCAATAAATACTGCTTTAACCTTGAATACTTTATGATAAACAATATTTATTTCACAATAGTTTAAAGCTTTTTCTATCCAGTCCTGTTGGATGTGTTTTACTTTTCATAAGTAGAACACCTTCAGTCTCACTGCTATATCTAACGTACTATAACTTCTGCTGTATGATGTAAGCTTTGTAGGATAGAATCTGTAGAAGATCTCTTGCTATATGGACGTGCTATATCGAGTTTCCTAACATCTTTCATATTTAGCGACATTCTGACTTCTTAAGACTTCTTTGCTATATGTTGGTGATTATCAAAATCGGAATATTTATCCTAACAATGTGTGTGATGTGTGATGTCTACTCGAGAAAGGTTCGATGGGACCTCCGAGGACCGGTACTTGGGGACAGGTTAGGATGCGGTATTCTCATTAGGGGATTGGTTCGACGGGATCCATTAAGACTTGGCTGTAGGGCCTTGTCACGAAAATTACCTTCGAGTGTTTTTATTGCCGGTTGATTGTGATATTTCTGGAATATCACAATGTTATTGTTCTCGATGATTGAGATACATTATATATAGGGCTTTGGTACCTAGCTAGAATGGCACTAGAATAAGTATTGTATATAATTTGTCTCTTGTTGTGATGTTTTGGTGTTGGGGCGTGGACCCTCTGATTATTTCCGTACATTGTGGTTTGAAAAGAATAGGGCTGAGACCCTAACGATTATGTAAAAGTTGTTTTACGAAAAACGACTTTAGGCCGAGACACAATCAATTTGAAATGGTTTTGTAACTAAGTACGTGAGGTCCAAAAAGGTTTTCTATTTTATAAAACTCTTGTAATGTGAAACGAGATTTGGGCTGAGGCCCTAATATTTTCGAAAAGGCTTTACAACTTCAGACTTGATGTCCTAAAAAGGTTTTCCGTTTTAAAAAACGCCCGAGGTAATATTTCATATTTAAAGACTTGAGGATTGTTTTCTAAATATTAAAACCTCTCGGGAATTTCTCTTGATGTTTGTTGTTGACTGTGATTGATGACTGCGTGGTATATTTTTTATGGCTAGGATTTATATTTACTTGGTATATTTTGTATGATTAGTATACTTGCACTAACAAATTCGAATTGCTAACTCCTTAAATGGGGGAACACTACCAAAAAAAGTACTTTAGCCGACGACCCGAAAAAAAACGGCCGACGACTATAAAGTGTCGTCGGCTAAACTTCGCACTTTAGCCGACGACTCGTTTTACCGTCGGCTAAAGAGTTTTAGCCGACGACTTGGCGGAGGTCGTCGGCTAAAGTTCGAAATAGTCGTCGGCTATATTAAAGAGGTTTAGCCGACGACCGAGATAACGTTTAGCCGACCGCAAAAAAAAAATTTACTTTAGCCGACGACCTAGATCTAGGTAGTCGGCTAAACTCCATCCGAAAAAAAAATAATAGTGTAATGGTTTAGCCGACGACCTCGATCTAGGTCGTCGGATAAACACTTTTTTGAAAAAAAAAATAATATACTTTAGCCGACGACCTAGATCTAGGTCGTCGGCTAAACTCCTTTCGAAAAAAAATAATATTGTAATGGTTTAGCCGACGACCTAGATCTAGGTTGTCGGCTAAATACTTTTTTAAAAAAAAATAATATACTTTAGCCGACGACCTAGATCTAGGTCGGCTAAACTCCTTCCGAAAAAATAATATTGTAATGGTTTAGCCGACGACCTAGATCGAGGTCGGCTAAACACTTTTTCGGAAGAAAAAAATAATATACTTTAGCCGACGACCTAGATCTAGGTCGTCGCCAAACTTCTTCCGAAAAAAAATAATATTGCAATGGTTTAGCCGACGACCTAGATCGAGGTCGTCGGCTAAACACCTTTTCAAAAAAAAAATAATATACTTTAGCCGACGACTTAGATCTAGGTCGTCGGCTAAACCTCCAAGTGAAAATTATTTATAGTTCAGGGAACACCAACCCAATCTTGCCCCTCTCCCCGCTAAAGAGCACATTTCTATTCCCGATTCTGTCAGTTATTCCCGAAAAAAGCTTGTGAGTTGCTACTTTGAGTTGTGCTAGCTGGAGTGACGAAGGTTTCTACCGGTTGTTATAATCACCATTTCGATTAAGGTATGTATTTTATTGTATTTTTTATTGTGATTTCGAAACTTTGTATTATTCATGTTACATTCGATAGCTTTTATGTAAAACGATTAAGTTTTATGATGATATCATTATGATTAATTGTTTGTTGTGATTTCATTTATAATTTGAACAATATTAGTTAGTTAGATTAATATTGGAAAATGTATACATTTTCAGGATGGACAAGAGTTGGATTGGGTTACGAAAATGGGATCCAAGTGTAATGGATGGGATGAAGCAGTTTATGAGATTTGTAAAAGAGCACGACAGTGGTAATACGTTGCACTACTGTCCATGTAATAAATGTAGATGTCGCAGTGATATGTTTCGTTTTCCATTTGATGAGGTCTGGGAACACCTAAAGAAGAATGGTTTTTGGAGTAAATATACATGTTGGATATACCACGGTGAAGCACTGAATTCTGTTATTTCGTATGATCACGGACAATTTAGTGGTAACGACGGGTTCACCGATCCGAAGAGGAGGTTGATTGATGATGTGTTTGGTTTTTCCGAGACGTTTGTACCAACTGAGCAAATCCCACGACCCCGTAGACCGTTGCCTTGCAATCGCTGGGCTTGACAGTACAATAAGGTAATTCAACTCCAATGCACCCCTCTATACCTGTGGTGTAACATGACTGTTCTTGATTGTGTCATGGAAACGATGAGATTAAAGGTGGAAAACAAATCATCCATCAAGTCTGTAGATGATTACTTGGAGCTTACGAGTAATATGCTTCCACAGGGTCATCATCTTCCTAATACATATTCAAAAATGAGACGAATTTTGAAAGATCTTGGTCTTTCCTACATTAAGATCCACGTCTGCATGTATGATTGTGTTCTATTCCGGGGGCATCCTAATGAAGACCTCACGAGATGTCCTGTATGTGATACAGAGAGATATAGGATCACTCCTTCTGGAAAGAGAAACCGGTGAAGGTACTTTGGTATTTTCCACTGAAGGACAGGTTGGAACGACTTTTTATGTCTCCTCACACGGCAAAAGCAATGAGATGGCATGCCGAGCCGCGCACTAATGACAGGGATACTATGATACACCCTTCAGATGGAGAAGCGTGGAAGCATATAGATAGGGAGTATCCGAATTTTTCTTCAGATATCCGAAATGTGAGGCTCGGGATTGCATCTGATGGTTTTGACCCTTTTGGTAACATGAGTCTTTCATATACCATATGGCATGTTGTAGTGATTCCTTACAATATTCCTCTGTGGATATGTATGCGGAAGGAGTATAATATGTTGACCTTGTTAGTCCCGGGGCCGGGATATCCAGGAAAGTGTATCGATGTGTATATGAGACCTTTGATAGAGGAGATGAAATTGTTGTGGGAGCAAGGTCATCCCACGTACGACAGTTATTCGTCCGAGACGTTCTACTTGCACGCCATGTGTATCGGCACTATTAGTGATTTTCCTGCATATGGAATGCTGTCTGGATCTGTTATTAGCGGATATAGAGGTTGTCCAGTGTGTTTGAATGCAGATTGTGCTAGGTACCACTGTAGGAAAGTTATCCGAATGCGTCATCGGATATGGCTTGAAAGGGAACATGAGTGGCGTATGGATGTTGCAGCATTTGATGGCACTGTAGAAATGGGCGAGCCACCACTACGGTGGGATGTGTGATGAAATACTATCAATTCTTAATGAGTACGATTTTGGTCACTTAGCAACCATCCTGATGTGCCCGAAAGGCCCGACAGTATAAGTATTGGTCGCACAAAAGTATATTCGGGAATTGCCTTACTTGGTCCAAGTTGCGATAAGGAACTTCTTGGATGTCATGCACATTGAAAAGAATGTTTGCGAAAGTGTGGTTGGGACAACCTTAGGTTGGGATGGAAAGACCAAAGACGGGCCAAAAGCACGCAAAGGTTTGGAAGAAATGAGCATAAGAAAACATTTGTGGTTGAAAACTGTCAAGGGAAAACAAAAATGCCTAAGGCAGCTTACACCATCATCACGAGCAGAGAATCGAGATATTTTTTGGATAAAGATCGCTAGGTATCCTACCGGTATGCTGGAAATATAGGAAGATGTGTTAATTTCAGGGAGAACAAGTTAACTGGTTTGAAGAGTCATGATTGTCATATCCTACTCCAACGCCTATTTCCGGTATTTATTCGACCGTACTTACCAAAACAGGTGGTCGAGCAGTGTGTTGCATTGTCAAGATTTTTCCAGAAATTATGTACGAGAGAAGTCAAGAGATCTGATTTGCGTAAAATGCAAGATGAGATCATCTATATCTTGTGCAAGTTTGAGCGAATATTTCCTCCAAACTTTTTTGACCTCATGCCTCACCTCATGATCCACCTTCCTGTGCAGCTATTGGTCAATGGTCCAAGACTACACGTGGATGTACCCGGTTGAAAGGTAACATAATTTTGTATGATATATGTATATATTGTCAAATTATGTATGATTTTTAACACAATGACAATATTACAGGCAACTTGGTGATTACAAAGACTCCATGGCCAATAAGTCTGCATCAGAAGGATGCATTGCAGAATCTTACCTTGCGTCGGAGTGTATTACGCATATCAAGTTGTATTTGGGCAACTTCGAGCCCCCTTCCCGCTCTATTCCAGTAGATAAAATACAATTCAATCTTTCTATCATATCCACTGAGGTTGACGTCTATGGGAGGTTGCCAGGAAGACAATTAGACCCGCATTTAGTCACGAATTGCACATTGGTGGATATTGCTCAATTGTCCGTAGTTCAAGATCTTGGAAAGACATCCACTTGTCATGCGATATGGTGCGAGGTGACACTAGATTCCACAATGACATTTTTGCCGACTATTTTGGAGAATGGGTACGTATACATTCAGTTGCTATTGCATTTTGGACTTAAGATATTTTTTTACATAAAAAGTTTATTTACGACAGATGACACACATACAAGATGACGGACACCCTAATTGGTCGCGTGAACTTATGCTTCTTTCTATGAAGCCGGTTATGTCAAGAATTTATTCGATGGCCAAAGTCAACGGTGTCACATTCGTATGCCTTGAGAGAGACCAAAAAAGAAGATGTCAAAATTCTGGGGTTATGATAGATGGTGGATATTACGGTGTTCTTCTGGAAGTGGTAGAACTAATTTACGGGGAAGGCATGACAATTTACTTGTTTAAGTGTCGATGGTACGACACCAGTCTTGGAACCGATATGCAAGACGACTACGGGCTGTTATCTGTTGACACTTCCACTTCATGGTATGAAAGTGATCCGTTTGTATTTGCTACATCAGCAAAGTCGGTGTATTATTTGGACGACTTGGTGAAGAAAGGCACATGGAAGGTAGTGAACGTTGTGACAACGAGGAATATTTTTAGTGCTGCTACACTGGGAGAAACAACAGGTACTGATGACGATGATGCTTATCAAGAGCCAAATGCAGTAAATATTCCACCATCAACGACAATTACAATGAATAATGTTCCTGAAGGACGAGTCATCCGACTCCGTAGTGATGCTCGCGGGTACGTTGACGTTGATACAAACGAATTACTTGAAAATTCTGATGACGATAATGTGGACGACTTGAGGCATATGTTGCCGGATATCAACTCAGATAATGAGATAGACTGTAGTGATGACTCAAACTATGAGCCATAAATTTAGTAGATGTATATTTTCATTTGTTAAATATAATTAAAAAAAATAGTAATAATAATAATCATAATCATAACATTAATATAATATCAATAATATTATTAAAAAAAAAAGACTTGGGGGTTTAGCCGACGACAAGATCTACGTCGTCGGCTAAAGTTTTTTTAAAAAAAAAAACTATACTTTAGCCGACGACATATAAAACGATCGTCGGCTAAACCCCAGCAATGACCCGACCGTGTTAGACAACACGGTCGGGTCAGTCATACAGTGTGTTTTCCCATTCTGGGCAGGTGCGACACGGTCCGTGTCCCCTGACACGATCGACTAATATTTTTTAAAAAAAAAATAAACTTTAGCCGACGACTTATAAGAAGGTCGTCGGCTAAACCCCCGACCGTGTCCATCGACACGGCCCGTGTCGCACCCGTCCAGAAATTAAAAACACACTGTTTGCCTGCCCGACCGTGTTGTCTAACACGGTCGGGTCACTGCTGGGTTTAGCCGACGACCGTCTTATATGTCGTCGGCTAAAGTATATTTTTTTTTTTTAAAACTTTAGCCGACGACGTAGATCTTGTCGTCGGCTAAACCCCCACCTTTTATACGTTTCTCGTACCTCCCTTTTGTTATTTTCTTCTTCTGGTTTAGTTGTCGCCCGTCGCCCGCCGATCGTCACCCATTCACCGCAATCACCTAGCCGCCCGTCACCTAGCCGTCCGCCGATCGTCACCGATCGTCGTCAATGCCGTCTTACGGTTTAGTCGATCGTCCGCCCGACCCCGACCTCCGCCCACCGGCCACTTGACCGGTCCCATTGCCGTCGCCCGCCCGACGCCCTCCGCCTGCCGCTTGATCCGGCCGCGGTAACCCTTGTCCTTATTTTTTTTTATTTTGTTTGTTGAATTTATTGTATTTGTTTGATGAATTTGTTTAGATTATGTGATGAATTAGATAAAATGTTTAATGAGTTGTGATGCAATATTTGATGAATTTAGTATTTTCAATATTTTGTGTTTAATGAGTTGTGAATTTGATGAATTTGTTTGAGGAGGAAGGGATTGTATAGCTGGCGTTAATCGAAAGATTAACGTGGTATGGCATTGATAATTACTGTTGTGTTGAATTGTTTAGTTGATGAATTTGTTTAGATTATTTGATGAATTTGTTTAGAAATATTTTATGAATTTGTTTGAGGAGGAAGGAATTTTATAGCCGGCGTTAATCGAAAGATTAACGTGGTATGACATTGATAATTACTGTTGTGTTGAGTTGTGAATTTGATTTATTTGTTTAGATTATGGATAGAATAAAGAAAGCGTTGGCGAAGAAGTCGACAAAGTCGACCACTCCCGATTCGGGGGGGAGTTCCGCAGCCTCTAGTAAGGCGGATCCCGATACACTATACATATCTCAGAGCAGCGTTCGTGCCCGCCAGATACTAGAAGCTACCGGCATGAACGCTGACGATTTTTATAGGGCGACAGATGAGCCCGCTGCACTAGCGCGGCGTTTATCCTTTCAGACACCACGGCCGACCCCCTCGCAGCCGGAGACTCGTATGCCTCCCATCCACCGACCCACGTCTAGCCCTCACACATCAGGAGATGTACGGAGTTCCTCGTCCGCGGTGTCCCACGGTCCGCCGCCGACTCTATTCATGCCTTCGATGGTTCCGACTATTCCAGAGGTCGATGAGTCGGGAGCCCGAGTTCCCGTTCGATTGATTAGCCCTGACGAGGCGTACGTCTACGAGTCTTGGCCAGACAACATGTTTTGGCGGAGTTGTCGGGTTTCGAAGACGAAACTGTACGAGGAGATAGAGAGGGAGAAGGAGAAGGGGAAAAATGTAGTCGAGGAGGAGAAGAAAAAGAAGAAGACTCGTGGCCCAGCAAAGAGTCTGGCGCTCGACTCGTACGTAAGTAAGCATGGCCGTTATGAGATTTCTCTAGACAGACGCGGCCGGCCGGTGATGTCTTCTGATGCTGCGGCGTCATATAGCCGTAATGTTGGCTTTGTCATTCGGGACAGAGTCCCCGTTTTGTGGCCCGATTGGGGGGACGTGCCGCAGTGCGTGAAGGATGCTTTGAATAATGCTATGTCGGTAAGTTAATAAATATTTAATAAGTGTTTTTCAATCAACACGTAGTTCTTGAAAATGCAATATGTGATGTTTTTAAATTATTGCGTATTTATGTTGTTCATAGGTGTGGTTTGTCATTCCCGACTCTCTACTACGTACTTGGTGTGACGAGGTGCAGTCTACCAAGTAAGTCATTTTAATTTATTTTGTATCTACATTGTTTGCGTAATTTTTTTTCTTACGAATGATATAAGTTGTGCAACGTGTGTTGTAGGTACAAATATTAGAAAAATGAGATGCACATGTTCTGGACAGCCTGGGGTGATACCCGAGAGGCTACCCCGGAAGAATTCAAGTTCCGGGAGTACGAGTGGAAGTGGCTACGCGCCCATTTTCGCGACCCAGAGTTCATGGTATGACTAAAATACCCTCATTTCATTCTTCCTCTTTCAGATTTTATTTTTTTGAATTCTAAATATAAACTCCATTTTTTTAAATTAATGTTTCAGAATATAAAAAATACTTGAAGTTCCGGTTTTTTTAAATTAGAAAAAATCGGAACTTCATGTATTTTTTTAAAATTCTGGAATATTATTAATATTAAAAAATCAGAATTTTTTTATTCAAAAGTGGAAATAAATTGTTTTAATAAAAATAAAAACTAGAATATTATTTTCCATAAAAAAATAAAAATCTGAATATTGTATTTTATTTATTAAAAAAAATGCTAGTATTTAATAAAAATAATAATATTTCAGTTTTTATTTTTTTTGAATTCTAAATATAAACTCGATTCTAAATAATATTTTTTTGAAGGCGACTAGCTTGACCAACACGACCAATCGTGCTGGTCTGACTGACCATCACAGTCTGGGTTCCCGGTCGTTAGCCAGAGTTGCGCGCGAGGCCATTTCTTCTGATTTGTTGGACGCATTTGCCTACGTGACTCAAAAAGCATTTCCGAACCGTCTCGAGGAGCATGTAAGTCTTTTTTTATTTTATTTTAGTAATAAAATAAATACCTTTGTATCATACTTTTATTGATATTCAAATATTTATTTTCATATTAACTTAGGAGCGTGTGCGGGAGGAGTCTCAGAGGATGCTTGCTGAGATTGCTCGGGAGCAGTATCCGGACTTAGCGGAGACTGACCTCGATTCTGCCATCGATGATCGATCAAGCCGATCCTTATGTTCGCGCTAGGGTGTGGGGTACCGTCTACCCTCCTAGAGGTAGTCGGTACCGCACTAAGATGATGGGAGCCGAGGGTCACCATGTATTGAAAGATACCCCCGGCTTCCAGTGCCCTCACGGACGGGATGCACGGACTGCCTATCTCGAGGAGCAGTTGAGGGCGGAGAGGGAGCTCCGAGCTGAGAATGAAAGGAGGACTCAGACGCGGCTACATGAGAGCGAGCAGAGGACTGAGTCGCGGTTAGAGAGTTTCCAGAGACAAAGAAGCAGCCATGATGGACTATATGATGACACCGACTGCACCATTACTCAGCCGGATCGCAGCACTGCTCCACCGCCTTCTCTCTTCTGGATGCACCCATCTTCACAAATTTCGTGACGAGGATCTAGGGATGGTGGTAATCCTTCTACTACTACATTTCGACATTTAGATGATTTTGGCAGTGGATTGTAGTTGTGTTGTTGTAGTACTCTTGTATATTTATATTTGTGTTACAATTGTGTAAGTGATTTTATTGACGCTACTAGTATGTTGATGAAATTAATGTTCTTGAATGTGTTCTGCGTTGTGATGCATATAATGTTGGGCATATTATTAATGGTATTAGTTGAATGTGTTGCGCGTTGATTGTTGTTGATAATGAGAGCTGGTGTATAAAAATTGCAGGTGAAAAAAATACAGGTTTTGGGATCCCAAAATCTGAATTAATTTTTTTTTTTAAAAAGGGTTTTAGCCGACGACATATACGACGGTCGTCGGCTAAAGTAATTTATTTATTTTTTTTAAAAGGGTTTTAGCCGACGACATATAAGACGGTCGTCGGCTAAAGTAATTTATTTTTATTTTTTAAAAAAAGGGTTTTAGCCGACGACCTATAAGACGGTCGTCGGCTAAAATAATTTAATTGTTTTTTAAAAAATGGTTTTAGCCGACGACATATAAGACGGTCGTCGGCTAAACTCTATTTTTTTTTTTAAAAAAACCGATTTTAGCCGACCAGCTCGTTAAGGTCGTCGGCTAAATTTTTTTTTCCCAACAGGTTTAGCCGACGACCGTGTAGTAGTGATCGGCTAATCGTTGAACTTTAGCCGACGACTGCACAAAAGTCATCGGCTAAACCTTGGCCGACGAATATCGGCCGACGAATATCGGCCGACGGTTTGTTAGCCGACGGTTGGCATGATTAGCCGACGACTTTGGGGTTTAGCCGACCACTTTAAGTCGTCGGCTAAAGTCTGATTTTTGGTAGTGGAAATGTGTTTCATGCATATCAGGTATGCTTAGTTCGAGGGAACTTTCACAGGGTCGACATGGAGGACGATGGATTGCGGTACTAATCAAGAGTTAGAGAGTTCACGTTGATTTCGTTGTACTATTGAGTTGTATTCAACCTTCTGCTGTATTGTATTTTGTCCCATGCGTGGGTATGAGTTGTATTGAGTTTCATTTCTGTTTAGTCTAGTCATGTGACCTTGTCAGTCTGCGTATTTTAATTATTTGACCCTATAGGTCCATGTCGTTATGTAGTTGACCCCGACCGGTCAAGCACTTGGTTGTCTTATAATGTTTAGCCTGGTAGATCCTTGAGAGAATGGTCTACGGTGTGTGATATTCCGGATGATAAATGGGGGTGTTACAATTTCTAGATCAGTTATTTAGGAACCGACGTAGAAATGTAACTTCCTAGATCGTTATATTAGAATGCATTTAATTTTAATATAAATGTAAAATTTCTAAATAAATGACTATAGCCTGGTGGTTGGGAATCGAATCCCAACAGCAAGGACGAAGGTCCGAATCCTCACAATGACAAAGTGAAATTTATTTATATTTTGGGTCGGGTTGGGTCTGGGTCGGGTCAGGTCTGGGTCTATTTGGGTCGCGTCTAGGGGTGTTCATAAGTACCCGAAAAACCGGGTACCCAAAAAACAGGGTATCAATTTAAGTGGGCCTCGGCCCGGCCCGATAAATAAGGTACCCATTTTATCGGGTACCTTATTTTTCAGGTCGGCTCAATAGGGTACCCGGACCCAAATTGTATTTTGCACAATTTTAAATTATAAAAATAAAATAAATTTTGCAAGAACCCAACAACTCTACTTAACAATTGGTACATCAAATCAAATAACTCATACTTGTATTTGCATCAATCTCAAATGAATTACAATAATTTAAAACAACATAAGAAATTAAAGTTTTAATACAAAAATCAAATAAACAAGGTATATAACTTTGAAATAACAATTTCATAAATATTAAGTATATATAATATATATAATATATATCGGGTCGGGTACCCGGTCCGAATAATATTCTCGGCCCATTCCCGGACCCGAACTTATTTCCTTTTGTGAGAAAAAACATCTTTTCAAATTCAAATAATTCTTCACTCCTTTGCCGAGATGATTAAATTAAAAAGTTGTACATTAACTAAATTGGACTCTCTTGATGGACAAATGAAGTACTAATCATAATCAATTTTAATATGTTATTAGAAAAACCTACCCGATTTGTATAATGAAAGTTAACAATACTATTCCGTACTAAAAATGAGGGATCCATTATATTTTGTGAGAAAGAACATCTTTTCAAATTCAAATAATTCTTCACTCCTTTAATTTCTGATCAAAATTTTAATTGATTAATTTGTAATCAATCAATATAAATGAATACAAAGTTGGTTATTGATAAAAAAATAGTGCCGTTGGGAATATGATACAATGAAATGAAGACTTACAACATCGTCAAAATGATGAGATGTCCCAAAATTCATTCACTCTGCAGAATTCTACAACTGCGTTTTATTCTAAGCACGCAACTATACTAATTCGACAACCCCATACCTCCTTAAAACCGTGTCATCTCTACACGATTAATACAAGTTCTAAATAATAATTAGCCAAACACAATCATCACAAAATAATCAAACATTATCTTGATCCATTTGAAGTATCGCGAAACACAATTCAGAATTCCTCCGGAAAGCCCAAAGTTGAATGGTTATCCCTGCCATTAATCCATTATCACGACGAACACGATTCCAGTTATTCACCAACGCGTAAGTGGAATTTGAATTCCATGATTTAAATGTTATCTCGCATTCTTCCAGAGAGGGTTGTAGAAGAGCCGATCGAATTCCTTTCCCCGAATCCAACTGATCTTGTTCATGTGATTCGAGGAACTTGTTCTTAACCTGGCGATGGGGCACCGTTAACCTACCATGACCTGTGCTCACGTCCGTTATATACAAACGCTTCTCGATAATGAAAATCACACTTTCCGGACAACCCCCGATTTCGGCAATACGATCCTTGATTTTTTCTGGAAGCGTCGGTCCTTCCCCGTGCCGGAAATTCCTGATCTCGAATCTTTCCTTGGGTTTCTTCCCTGATGGCATGCTGCTACACTCTCCTTTTTCAAAACCCTTTTTTCTTTTGCATGAAAAAGTAGGGTTTGTAAAAGTAAGGTTCTGTGAAGGTTCCTTCATAGTTGTTTTGCGAGGAACAGATGATTGGGAGTAAACAGCAGTAGGAAGTCTTCCAGAAACACTTATATTTTTCAGTCCGGAATTCTTGCCAGTTCTGGGTGATCGCTTGCCCGTTTTCAAGAAACCATGATCCCATGTCGGAATACCAGAATGACGGTTTTCTACTTCTCTCACCAAATCTTCCAACTGGACCTTACCTTCCGATAACAACATCGTCAAATGATTCAAACACTTCCACCGCCTGTTGTTGGCCGAGTCGCCAGCATCATAGGGATCAACAAGTTCCATCTTTGGTATGAAATCAAAGTAACTTTCAAAATAAAAAAAATAACTGGAGAGAGAATGAACTTTAAAGGAGACCTGTTGGAGATGATCGTAAATTAAAAAGAAAGAAAAACACTTCAAGAAAAGTGGGAGAAACCTTGCAGGAAAAGGGTTTGAAATTAAACAGAGGGAGATATGGATGCTTTCGTTTAGGAGATGATCAATATATAGACCTTGTAGAAAAGGGGAGAGAGAGAGAGAGAGAGAGAGAGAGAGAGAGAGAAACTAGAACTTAGCATAGACTTCTTGAAGGAAAGGGAGTATGAGTTTGTTGTATTAATCTGTAATTTGTTGGTAGCATCTCCATTAGTTTGAGTTTTCCCACCTTGACCCAAACACCTTCTTGAAGTCGAGTCTCATTATCCTTCTCAACTTCTGAATCCCCAAACAAAGAATTCCGCCGATCACAGCAACATAATTCAAAAATTCGACTGCAACACTTCGAAATTATATTTGATTCAGTAGCTGCAAGGTTGGAGCCAGAGTTATTGCGAAGCGGTTCTTCTCTTTCTACTTTTTTATTTTATTTTTGGTATGTAGAATATTTTCTGTTTTCTATTTACTTAATTACCTTAAACAGAATGCTGGGTTAACTTGGTTAGGATGCGGAGTATCGTAGGTTCAATATGGAAGGCAGGTCGCTAGAGGTTATATTATAAGTAATAACTAGATGTTCTCCTGACTACATAACATATTCTCTTATTAGAAAATAATTTCTCGATCTCTAAATTTATTTTTGATAATTTTCGACATGAGTATCATATTAGCGTAATATTAATAAAAGACTTATTGAGTGTATTATGAGATGTAATATAATTCAAGAAAGAGTACCACATTAACGGAGTGTTAAATCAATTAGTGTCCATTACATGAACAAATTTTCTGGACATACCGAAAAAAAAGTGGGAACAAATTTTGGGGACGAAAGTAATATGTGATTAAGTCTTAATATATGCGTGTGTGTGCAGTGTATGTTTTATTATTTTTAGTTATTATAATTAAATAAATATCATAATTTATTTTTTATGTAAGCAATAAATGAGTTAATATATTTTTATTTTGCATCAATTAATTTTACTGAAAATAAATATTCATATTTTTCTAATATTTTTTTTGTGCAATCGGTCATTATTGTAAATCCATCAAATTTATTATATTCATATGGACGTTTAGTTGAAACTTGTGAAATAAAAATTAATTTGATATATTTTTCATTAAAAATAAACTTGATTTAAAAAATTATAAACATTTAAAATTTTAAGCTAAAAAAATAAAGGAAGGATTTTTTATTGTACATGAGTGTAAGTTGTGGAATAAAACTCCCACAATACATATCTAGAATTTTTTTTTTTTTTTTGAAATTTAAGAATACATCTCTATATATAAACTTTTTAAAATAAAAAATCAAAAAACATACAACGTGACATGTGTCACGACTCTCTTTTAATAGAAGTATAGATTTAACAATTTGATGTATTTTATTTGATGTATCGTAGGTTAAAATTATGGTAGAAATTAAAAGTAAAAAGAAGCTTAAATGACAATTATCCAACAAATATTAAACTTAATACATGAGGAATAAAGTTTTTAGTTCAAAATTCAGTCATCTTTCGATTCCAGTCCCAAAAAATTTAACTATTCAGTTTTAATCCCATAACTATTTCAATAATTGTCCGATTTTGGCCCGAGTTAAACCGAAAAAACAAAAACTATATTGTTTTAGATCATATGCTAGTCACGTGCCGGTCGAATTTGAGTATAATTTTTCAAAACGACGTCATTTCCATTTTGGCAGAATATGACATAGTAGATAATTATGGGATGATATTCGGATAGTTAATTTCTATGGATGAAAAAGGATGATAAATATATATATATATATATATATATATATATATATCACTACAACAGAAAGAGTCTTTAACGACGAACAAATTTGTCGCTATAGGCCCCAAAAGTTGTCGTTAAAATTTTTAACGATGAAAAAAATTCGGTCGTTTGTTCGTTGCAATAGATTCCGTCGTAAAAGGTTTTAACGACAATGTTTGTCGTTAATTTTTAAACCCATTAACAACCACACACACCCGTCGTTAAGTATTAACGACAAAAAGTCTACCATCGTTAAAGGTTTTAACGACAATGTTCGTCGTTAACTTTTAAACCCATTAACAACCACACACCCCGTCGTTAACTATTAACGACAAAAAGTCTACAGTCGTTATTTTATTTACATCGAACAACTCATTGTCGTTAAGTCTAATTGCAACAGTAATAATTTATAGGCGGTCAATATTTGTAAAGCAACAATTTTATTTAATGAAATAAAATTATGCCTGTAACTCAATACAATAGAACAAAAAATTTCAAGTTTCATAAAAATATTAGTATATATATAGTCAAATTGATATTGATACATCCATACTTCCACAAATTACATCATGTACTTGCGAAGTTGCCAGCGAGCACTATACAGAGCGTAATATCCTACAAACTATTCTATATAGTTTACTAGTGCTTTACACAACTTGAACTAGAAACTAAAAGCTTTGGACTAGTGCTCACGAAACTGATGAGATCAGGCTTTGCAACTAACTATCCTCTTTTCTTTTGTTGGCAAATATGTTTGGATTATTGTATCTTCTTCTTACAGCAGTTACACCTGTGTGAAGAGAAATCCATTCATCAGATTGACATGATTAGAAAAAAAAAATAAAGATAGACTCCAAACAACAAAAGAGATGATGCCCCCATCTTTTTTCCGATAAAAGAGAATTAAGTTGCAAGATGAAATTCTCTAAAATAGTTGTTGTTTAAGTAAATAACCTTGATCAAAATAAAGGAACAAGAAAAGATCATGATTATAATTCTGCCAACACAATTGAATATTTTGTTAAAACACTTACAAATATATATACCACCTCCAGTGAAGTAGAATAGAAAAAGCAGATAAAATTAGAACATCATATTCAGTACTAGAGAGGATGTGATTAAGTGAATGATTATACTATGAAACAAGGTATAAGATATGCATAAACCAGATAAGGATAGACACAATAGGAAACCAACCTTTTTTGTTTCACCAAGAAGATTCGTACGGTCACATATGTAAAAGTAGATTAAAAGAGCACCAAACTCTGATCTGCATGAGATAAGCCAATAACATAAGAATAAACAAGAGAAAGTGCAAACTCCCATCATAAATAAGAATATCTATAACTCAAAGGTTGAAACTGCATACGTACATGGCTCTCAAAGTCAATCGGTTTTCAAGCAAGAATGACTCATCCAATGTAAGAAACCTGATAAAACAATGAATTCAGACACGTTACACTATCATCTCATACAAGTAAATATGGTGTCATTTTTCACAAACCTGATGACATGGGATGTCAGGGACGAATTCCGCAATTTAAGAGGCTCTGACTGAAGGCCACCTCCTTCCAATAGAACAGCTCTGTCATCTTCTTTAACTGCTCCGCCCAACTCAACCAAATTGATATCAGAGTTCCTGCCTCTAAAGTGCAGGAATTTTGAGGGTACGACTCAAGAACAGACAACATGATTGGGAAATAAAAGAAACATATGAACTTGGATGCATGGTCAGTTAACTATTTCTAGGACCTTAAGGTGTCTTATTTCCCTTTTGTCCATTTGTCTTCTTTTTTTTACTAAAATATGATAGTTATTCCATAACCATTAAGGCCAACACTAATAATTCCTTTGTACATTCCGGAAACACGTCTCCTTTGTTGTCTTGTAAATGATGCCAACATAGTTTCCCACTACAATATTGGAGAAAGCAATAATACTTTACCCATATAACATCCCAAGTGTCTTCATCCATTTACTTTTAAGATTAACAATTATATCAAAGTGCGGAAGGACAGTACTTACTGTTTGGGAGATAAGTAATTTTTCCGGTACTCCAAATATTCGGAGAATAACCAAACAACAAATACTGGTATTATTCCAAGGAAGAAAGACACCGAAATTCATGTTATTATATTAATACTCAACTCATAAAAGCATCAAACTACATAAAAATCAAAAGACAACGTACAATTCAAGTATAAGTTTTCACATTTGCACAGAATTCCTGGATGAAGCATAATAATCATACAAAAGAGAAACATTTCACAACATCTAAACAACAGCCATAAGCACAAAAAATGGAAACACATCATTCAAATTTCAGAGGACCTTTATCTATCTGCAAATTAGCCAAAACAAACTGTTCCACAACACCTCCAAACTCGAATGAACAACCATACAATAAAAGACTCATTTATGATTTCTCAATCAAATGTCCATTTGTAAATAGACTAAAACACAGGAATTTTAAGCAGCTTCCCCATTAACCCAAGAGGTCGAGATGAAATAACCATTAACATGAGATGATTGTGATAACTCAAATGAATGAAATGAACATAAATTTCCAGACCAAGAAACCCAAAGTCGCAGTCTAAATAATATCAATTTACAAACTAAATTTTTTTTAGGTAGCGTGGCTACAGGAGGGGGTCCAGTACATAGAACCCTCACATATGGTGAACAAAAACTTATTCTCTATATTGCTGTAATTCTTAAAAAAATGAATGTGGTCTCACATATGAACAAATGCATTGAAAAGAGTTCATCTTCACTGTACACAGAAGCTAAAATCCTTTAAGGAGGAATTAAATGAACCTAAGCTGGAATTAATTATAAACCACAAGTGAAGTAAATGTTAGTTTGATGGACATGGACACCATGTCAAAAAGATTAGTTGGCCACAAGTTTAGTGCTGAGGATCTTAACTACAGTACATTTTAAACTATCAACACAACCACATATCACCTTAGTTCACACAAAGAGTTGCAAATCGAAGAAATAAGGAGCAATCACCACATAAAAAATCCTTGGGCAAATATAATATGCAAACTCGTAGAGATTCTTGGAAAATTCAAAGTATACAATTTGTAGGATAATTACCTTGTCCAATATCTGGAAAACTGGGAGCCGGGCAGGGGACGATGACGACGAAGAGGATCCAACAGCAGCTCATTGGTGTTCAATGGCGGAAGGAACGGCTTCGCTTCGTTGACTTGTTTTCTCCCTCCGGCGATTTTACAATAATACTTCTTTATTATGAATGGAATCGAGGATCTTCGTAGATGTTCTTTTCTTGCCCGATTCCACCAAAAAAACCCTGACCCCCATTCTGTGTTCCACCCGCGATATTCTCCAAGGATGCAGAGGCGACGAGCGGAGATGGCGGCTGCGTGTCGGTCGTGAGATGGTCGGCGTCGGAGGATGGGTAACCGGCCAAAAGAACACCTCTATGGACTAGATTAGGCATAGATACCTTTGCTTTCGGATTGAAGGCGTGAGGAAGGGTTTGCGATTTTTTCGCCTGAATCGGAGATGAGAGGCGCCAAGAAGCCGCAGCTGAGCACGGGATGGCGATGGTGGAGGCTTCGCCGGCCAGAGAAGGATGGCCAGGGTTTGGATTTGGCCCATTCGACGGGTCTGGGTTGTTCATGCCCGAGTCGCGTAACTCCCGAATCTCCAGGTTTGCAGCGGCGGCGAGACATCGGGTATGGCCAAGATAAGTCTGAAATTAGGTGTATATGCGATTTGTGGTGGTTGGGGGCGAAGGAGGTGGTTGGGTGAATGTTGTTGGTGTGGGCGGCGAGTTGAGGCCGGCAGTTTCTGTGCTGTCGGCGGCCGGGGAGAACAGGGGCGAGGGTGCAGCGGGGTGAGATGGAGCAGCTGGGGTGGTCGCCGGCGTGAAAGAGGCCAGGTGGCGTCCAGCGGTGCAAAAAGTTGACGGACGAAGTGTGTTCTTCGTAGGTTTAGGTTATGGCAGAGTTTAATCCTATTTTTTTTTCATCAAGCAACTAGAGATTTTGCTATCTTAATGCGTTGGTTTTATTTTTTGGGCTGCTATAACGACAAATTTGATTTCAAATATTTTTCTTCCCCATTTTTAATGACGGTTATATACCATAAATCGATTCTAATTTAAATTTAATAAAATTGGTATAACGACCACTACTGAAAGTTCTCGTAGATACTAGCCTATAATAACTTTTAACGTCAGAGTTTTGAATTGGTCGTTATTTCTTTGTCGTTAGAATGGTGAATTGGTCGTTATATATATATATATTCACATGGAGAATTCATGACAACAAGCAATATGTTATGGTATTATTACAATCGGAAGAAGTGCTTGCCTTCAGTCAAGATGGCTTAGCTAAACACAAACCAAGCTTGACCATATTGCTTGATCAGAATTCTAATGTTAATTATAACAGATAATTAGGTATAAATGTTCAATTTATTATAATTTAATTAAGACAATTGAAAAAATAACTAAAATTGAATTCAAGTAGAATACCTCAATTGTCTAACGGATTAACGGCATGATCAGAACAACCAATAATATACAACTCGAATTACGTATCAGTATTGCAATACACAATTCAATTGTACATAATCAACAAATAACTACTCGAGATGCTAATATTACAAGGATACAAAATACAAATATTCCCTACAATTGTAATTATATTGTAATGTATTGTTTGTTGTTATAATTGAACTACTCGTGTGAATATATATTTGTCATCCATTTTTCGTCCCAAAAAAATAACTATTCAATTTTGGTCTCATAACTATCTAGATATCTAATTTTTATCCAATTTCTGTCAGAAAATAAAAACGACGTCGTTTTGAAAATTAAACCAAATTCGGTTGGCACTTGAGTTGCATATGATCTAAAACGACGTAGTTTTTCTTTCTCCAATAGAAATTGGTTTCCACACTCCTCATAAGTGTTCTAATGACCAAGTAACTGTTCAATATATCAATGATAAGAAAGTCCCAAGATTCATAGCTTACAGAAGAAAGTTCAAAGTTGGATTTAGAACTAGTGTATGCAGCACTTCCTCACGAATTCAATTTTCTTAGGTATGTAAATGCACACATCTGGATATATTTTTCAGAAATCTACAACGTAATAAATGCAGCAAGAACCATACCTCTTTGAGGGGCTTGGACCAGCTACTGAGGGTTCATCTAGGGGCACAACCACTGGGTATTGAAATGCAATTTGTAATTTTGGGCGTCTTCTTTGGGATGTCTTCCGGTTTCCTATCTTACACCGAGGCTGTCACCCTTGGTTGGAGCACCTTTAAAATAATAATAATCCTTTCTCCGGAACAAGAGGGAGCTTTAGCTTCGTACCAGCTTCGACTCACAGGTAAGAGGCAACTCGTTAGCACGTAACCCTTTCCATACCAGTGGTGAATTGAAATCTATTGTCCACTTCGGTGACTCCAACCCCGGAAAGATGAAGGCTTTCACCTCCTTTTCAGGGAGAGCTAATGCTAATGGCTTCCGGGATGACGGAAAGATAGAATTTATTTGTTTGGGGCTGGAGTTTCTCGATACGACATCCGGGAGGGGCCTGATCGATAAGTCGGCGACGGAGAAAAATATTGCGGAGATATCTGGGGAGAAGAGGAGAAGAAGACGAGAAGGGGAGTAGGGGGGAGAAGCCGAGAAGGGGAGTAGGGTAGGAGATGTTTTCCTTTTACGTTTTTTTATTTCTTTTTATCTTTTTTATTTTAATTATTTAAATAAATTGTATTAGATGATAAATAGGGGTATATATGGTATTTAAACCCGACCTAACGATTAGGCCAATTTTCCTCGACCTCACGGTAGAAAAGCCCTTTTTGGTTTGGGGCTCATAGTCTAGATATAAGACATCGAGGAATCCAATTTTAAAATATTATTCCTATTTTGGATATTTGACTTGAAGATTCATATTATCAAGTAATTATTTTTCTTCCTGTTCCGGGAAATCCTTCCCGTATTTGTGTCTTACCTAATACTAGTTGTAGGGGGATAAGAGTTATGGAAGGTTCTAGACTCTTCCATAAGTAGTTGGATCCTGTTAGATGTCTTACCTTAACTAGGAATCCTATGTATGGAAAGACTCTCTTTGTAATGCCTATATAAAGGCCCCTCTATTCATCATATCAATACAATTGATTTCACTTTTACTTTTCTCCTCAAACACGTTATCGCACGTAGCTCGAACGAAAGAAAAAAAAATAAAAATCGCCACCTCTCCACCGCTGACCGCCACCGCTCGGGCTTCGCCGCCACCGCTGCATCACAGCCCACCACCGTTGCCACCGCCGTTAGCCACCGCGCTCACGCTCACATAGCCGCTGCCACACCACCATCACAACACACACGCCAAATGACCACCGTTAGCCACCGCCGCGCCACGCTCACATAAATGCCCGGTACACCATCACAACACGCCAGCCACAATGGACTGCACGCCTCAAGAATGACTGGCCGCCGCCACGGGACTGCCGCGCCCAGATCCGCCAGAGCCGCGGGACACTGACGCCAGCAGCCTCCGCGCCAATCAAGCATCGCGCTGGGCCACTGCCAGCCCGCCCACGAGCACCGCGCCGCGCCACCGCTTCCGCTGCGCCACACTCGCCGCCCAGAGCCGCCAAAGATACTACTGACGCTACCCAAGACTGGCCGCCCGTCACGGACCGCCGACTACCTCCAAATTTAGTCCGACCTGGGCCCGACTCTCGGACCAAAACCCGAACATCAACTTATCTTCGGAAGCCGCCAAAATTGCGCCTCCGGTTTCACGTCGTCGCATCGAGTACCAACCGGTAGATCGAAGCACACCACAGATTCATCACGTGCCTAATTTTATAATCGAGGTTGTAACACCCCCAAATCCGCTCAGGGATATTACACGCCGTAGACCCTCTCCTCGAGGATCTACCAGGCTGATAACTAAAATCAAACATCTAAACCTCGCCTTTAAGGCTAAAATGACTCAGTAGACCGATTTGGTCTTTCAACAAATACATACAACTCAATTCCAAACACATACCCACGCAGGGGTCAAAATACAATAAACTCCCGCATAACGGGAAAAGATACTGCGGAAAAGAAAATACAACTAGACCAAAACGACGTCAAGATCCTCGCGTGATTAGTATCGTTCATCTTTCATCATCCTTCGTGCCGACTTCGTGCTATGCTCCAAAACCCGAATGCAAAAATAGACATCCACCCCGAATACTGGGGTTAGCAAAACTCCTTTGTTTTGCTAGTGCAAGTACAAGTGCAAAATACGAGCCATACAATAAAAATTTCAAGAACAATAATAATCAGAAAATCCTCAAGGTTCCAAACGTAACGAAAAGTACTTCCCGAGGCACGAGTTTGAGTAAAACTTTCCAAATCCGAAAGATCACAAATAACGAGAATGGTTTGCAAAATGGTTTAGAATACCCTCGGGAGTTTTAATAGAAATCAAATTAGGGATATCAAATCCATATCTTTCCAAGAATCAATAGGGTCATAGCCCAAATGTTTTGTTTTCGCAAATAGAAAACCAACAACAATTCACAGGGCCAGAGCCCAACATCACGTGTCCTCAACGGACATAAAATCAACACAACGTAATCATGCACAAGCATCGCCTTGGGAACAGAGTAATATCATAGATTCCCGCACGAGGCCTCGAAGGACCCTCCCGCACTGGCTAGCTAAACAAATCTCAACATAAGCATCGCCTTGGGAACAGAGTAATATCATAGATTCCCGCACGAGGCCTCGAAGGACCCTCCCGCACTGGCTAGCTAAACAAATCTCAACATAAGCATCGCCTTGGGAACAGAGTAATATCATAGATTCCCGCACGAGGCCTCGAAGGACCCTCCCGCACTGGCTAGCTAAACAAATCTCAACATAAGCATCGCCTTGGGAACAGAGTAATATCATAGATTCCCGCACGAGGCCTCGAAGGACCCTCCCGCACTGGCTAGCTAAACAAATCTCAACATAAGCATCGCCTTGGGAACAGAGTAATATCATAGATTCCCGCACGAGGCCTCGAAAGACCCTCCCGCACTGGCTAGCTAAACAAACTCAAGCACGAGTAATATATCACACCGAGGATATCCAAACAATACACCCAGAGGCATCAAACACTTAGTAAAACAACACGTCAACCACAATGCACCGAAATGAAACAATATACGTCCACACGCAATTACCAAATGCATCATCAACACCAACATGTCCATAAGATTCACATACTCGTTCGAGAAACACATCGATCACAAAACACACACGATTTTGAAAGAGGGCCTTTAACAGGGCTAACCAAATCTTTTGAAAACTCGTTTTAAACAATCAAACAAATATATAAAGACGATCACCAATTATCACATTCTCAAAACAAGAATAGTATGGGCAAGGTACTTGCCTCGAATAAGAACATCGCGGAGAATCGACCGAAGTAGGTTGGCCCGAACCGACTACGAACCCGCCGACTCTACCGAACGCCAACTCACGTTCACAAACTACGAAGGACAAATAATAACAATGAAATGAATTCCATAACACGACTCAAAGCCGTTGAATTCAAAGAACGGATGACGAAAGTTCACGGATTTCCCCCAAAACGGCCAAGAACACGATTCGTTCCGTCAAAACCCGAAAACGGAATTCCAAGTTGAAATATGGATATACAATCCATAGAATATGTTTAACAACATCATTTAACCATAATCGATCCATCGAAAACGGATGAAAACGAGATCGGGACAAATCCCCAAAAAGTCAATTCAAGGAAATCAAGAAATATACTTGATTCGACGAAGAACAATGGATTAAATGATGTTAAACACAAGAATACTATCAAGATTAATCATACCCATCATGAATTAATCAACAACACGGAACGAATCGATTTAAAATGCAAAAATCCCCAAATTCACGAAATTAGGGTTCTAAGGAAGATTACCTTGATTCGCTGAATCAAAGGTTGATAACGGACGATCGGTTGATGTTATGAACTCAAGGACTTCATGGATTTGTTGTTAAACAACATGGCTTCGTCGCCCATGAATCGCCATTCGCGGACGGAGAAGGAAGGAAATGAAAAACGAAGTGAAATGTGACTGCTCAGCCATATTTATACTTAGGGGTGGGCATGGGACGGGATGGGTCGGGATTGGGCGAATCCCGTCCCGTCCCGAAAATAAATTACCGGGACGGGACGGGACGGGATTGCGTATTTTGAAATTCATCCCGCACGTCCCGATCCCGTTCGGGTTCGGGTCGGGATCGGGACGGGACGGGATATCCCGCACATTTATTGACCTTGACAGAAACTGTGAAAAAACGAATGAGACAACTATAAATTTTAGAATTATCAAATGAATGAGGTAGAAATTAAAAAAAATCCAAACTAGTCATTCCAAAAAAAAGTGACTCTCAATATCCATTAGAAATTTAAAAAATACACAACAAAATAGATAGTAACGTAAACACGCACAAAGGATAATAGATTAATAATCCAAATGCATAGTGCATATTACATCAAAATCAACACGTGAAGATAAAATTCAATTTGAAAGTGCGGAAAACATCAATTTAAAATTGAAAATTTAAAACTGAAACTTTGATGTTTCATACATCATACATCAATTTAGGGTTTACATGTTTAAAAAATATAAAAATTGATTATATTAAATATTACGGGGACTAACGGATTGATCGGGACGGTCCCAATCCCATCCCGTCCCATTTGAATAGTAACAGAGCGGGACGGGACGGGACGGGATGGGATTGCCATTTTAATAAACTATCCCGTCCGCCCCGCTAGTTTTCGGACGGGATCGGACGGATCGGATTTCGGGTTCAAGTGCCCACTATTTATATCGCTTGACTAGCGTGCGCTAGCCTTCCGGACTAGCGTGCGCTTATCGGCCGATATCGCCGAGCACCCTCGGCCAGTGGCCCACACGACCCGGCATCACCGACCAACCTGCCGACCGAACTGCCGACCCAACTCCCGCTAGCGTGCGCTACGGCCGGATACTGCGCGCGCTAGCCGATTGGCCCAAAGAGCCACCGGATCAATCGCCGGCCAGTAACGACGCTAGCCGGCCAGCGGCGCTACGCTGCCGACTAGCGCGCTACGCTCGGCGTAGCGTGCGCTACCGCCGATCCCGACCGAGTCCGTAACCTCGAAACCCCATCGCCCGTGCCCGATAGCGTCGCTGAGCCACCGGCGGCGTCGCTACACTGCCGGTTAGCGTCGCGGCTTTCCGGCCAGAAGCGTGCGCTACGCCGGTTCGCCGCACCGTCCGGCCGGTGCCGCAATCGTCCGGCTGGGCCCCGCAACCGTCCGCCATCCCCGCAACCGCCAGGGCTCGACGACCCGATTTCCGAAAACGTACGGAACGAACACGACGAAGAGTTCGCGGACA
Organism: Orobanche coerulescens; assembly: GCA_033398695.1. Classification (NCBI taxonomy): domain Eukaryota; kingdom Viridiplantae; phylum Streptophyta; class Magnoliopsida; order Lamiales; family Orobanchaceae; genus Orobanche; species Orobanche coerulescens. Next base: position 171,588,239 of record CM065809.1, read on the forward strand.
ACATAAACGACTCGAAATGAAAGCGTAATACCATAATTAGTCATACGCGACCAAGAAACGGGTCGAGACGGCAATTACAGATACGGATACCCGTAACTTTCAAGAAATTACAAAATGGCCCAAAACGCCCGGAAATCACGATACGTGATCGAATAACCAAACCGAAGTTCACAACACGTCTAACAAAGTTAAACGGACTTGCGGGAAATTCGAAACAACAGTTTCGGACGAGATTCGCAAGAATCAAACTCAAGTGCGGAAAAGTCGCTAAAAAGCACAGAACTCAACGAAACGACACCGAAACGAACTCGGATGTCAAAAAGTGTAGAATTAATCATTCTCAGAATGACGAAACGGACATGAGCGAGTCGTCAAAACAGACTTCCGCCGAAAAAAAGAAATTACCGGAAATCGAAAATTGCGGATATTACATTCTACCCTCCTTAAAAGAAGTTTCGTCCCGAAACTTAAAACAAGTAGGGAGAAGAAATATTCCGCCAGGAAAAACTCGACGAGATACACAAGAATGCGTAACTAACGCCCAACGGCGAAATGTTACAAACAACGCAAAGGGGTATACGGCGTGAAAACACGCTCCACGGCGACCAACACAACGTCGCCGTTAGGGATATAATAAAAACCAACAAGTGACAAGCGTCATCAAACGGATAATATAGCCAAGTCAATTATCCGACAATCATAAAACACAACGAACGAAAATCAATATGATTGACCAACCCAACGGTACATCAATCAAAACGCGAGTCAACCGCTGAACAAACACGGAATCCCACCGCCTAAGGGATGGAAGATCGAAAACGAAACTAATTTCCCGAACTGAAGGGAATTACGAAGGAGTCTGAATGCTCGCCAATCACGGAACGAGGTCAATATAAACCGAACAATCAAACGATCAAACCACAACGATCGAGACAACAAAGATCGAAGAATCATGTTCGAATCACAAAGAACAATAAAGTTCAAACAACAACTCCCAGGATGATCTGGTGAGAACTACAAGACATGCATTGCCGAAGATCCACAGGAAAGGGAATAGCGATTGAAAAGTCACAACGACAACGAGTTATTCCTGTAATATCCGCAATTTTCGATTTCCGGTAATTTCTTTTTTTTCGGTCGGAATCCGTTTTGACGACTCGCTCATGATCGTTTCGTCATTCTGAGAATGATTAATTCTACACTTTTTGACATCCGAGTTCGTTTCGGTGTCGTTTTGTTGAGTTCCGTGCTTTTTAGCGGTTTTTCCGTACTTGAGTTCGATTCTTGCGAATCTCGTCCGAAACTGTTGTTTCGACTTTCTCGTAAGTTCATTTAATGTTATTATTCATGTTGCGAGCTTTGGCTTGGTGTTTCGATCACGTATCGTGATTTTGGGGCGTTTTGGGCCATTTTCGTAATTTCCCAAAGTTTGGGGTAATTACTTTCCGTTGTCGAGTTTCGAGCCTTCGGGTAGTCGGAATCGTATGTTCTATTAGTGCTCGGATTCGTCTTTTCGAGTACTTCGTAACCGTATCTTCGATTCGTACTCAGGTTCGGGTTTCGGGGTCGTTCGGGCCGTCGGAGTTGGTCCCGGCCGAGTCATGGCCGGGCATGATCGGGCGAGCCACCGCCGAGTAACGCGCGGTAATGATCGGCCATTACGCACGTAATGCGATTACGCACGTAAGGCCTGGCCGTGCGTAACGCATTTAACGCCCGCATTTTCGAGGCAGAGTTCGCCATGGCGATTACGTCGTAAGCCGTGGCCGATTCGTCGTAACACGTGATCGGCTATAAAAGGCCCTCGGCAGCGTTTTTCTTGACATTTTCTCACTTCTCTTCTTCCATTCCGCGGTGGAGATGGTGTAATCATGGAGGGATGTTGTTAGGGGTTAAATCCATGAAGTTTTGAAGATCATATCATCGATTAATCCTTCCATAACTTGCTCCGATCGACCGAATCAAGGCAAGTTTTCCTAAAATATAGTTTTGGGGATTTTGTTCGATTTGTCCGTTTAATCCGTTTTAACTCAGAATATTGATGGATTGATGATTGTTAAGCTATATTATATCTAATTCCTTGTTATTCCACGGTTGGATTGCCACGGATTTGTCGTTTTATTGAGTATTTTATCGACGCCTTGAAGGTGTTCGATAAAATGTCATAGAGGGGTTTTCGGGCGTTCTACAATTATCCTTCCTCGTATGATTGTTGATTTATGGATTATATGTTGTTAGGGTCGAGTTTCTTGCGAAGAAACCAAGTTGAACCCTACCGATCGTTGTCGTTTTCCTATTCGAAAAAATCGGGCGTTTCGAAGCTTTCCGGTTGAGCCGTGTTCGTCGGAATACTTGCGTGCCGATTTCGAGGCAAGTACCTTGTCCATACTATTCTTGTTTTGTGAATATGATAATTGGTGATCGTCTTTATGTGGTTGTTTGATTGTTTGAAATGAGTTTTCAAAAGATTCGGTTTAGCCTTGTTAAAGGCTTGCTTTCAAAACGCGTGTGTTTTGTGAATGGTGTGGTTTGAGAATGATTATGTGAACTCTATGGATATGTTTGGCGTTGATGTTGCACTTGGTATTTGCGTGTGGACGTATATTGTTTCATTTCGGTGCATTGTGGTTTGACGTGGTGTTTTGCTAAGTGTTTGATGCTGGGTAAATTGTTTGAATATCCTTGATGTGATATGTTATTTGTGTGAATGTGTGGATACGGTTGAAGGTCTACGGTGACACATGGCACGTGATCATGTGGTCGATGCAACAAGTGATTGATCCAACCGTGAGAGCTCGAGATAATCTACGGTGGCACATGGCATGCGATCATGTGGCCGGATGCAACAAGCGATTGATCCAACCGTGAGATGTGTGTGATTTGTTTCGCTAGCGCCTCGAGAGGGTCCTTCGAGGCCACGGGTGGGACGTCGGTGGTATCGTCCGGTCTAGGCGATGCGCGTGCATGATTATGTTTCGTTGATTTTACGTCCGTTGAGGACACGTGATGTTGGGCTCGACCTGTAAATTGTTGGTGATTTCCTATTTGCGAAAACAAAACATTTGGGTCTGTGACCCTATTGATCTTTTTGGAAAGAGAAGGATTTTATAATCCTAAATTGTTTTCTATTAAAACTCTCGATGGCATTTTAAAGTTTTGTAAATTGTTTCCCTTATTTGCGATCTTTCGGTTTTGGAAATGTTTACCCAAACTCTTGCCTCGGGAAGTACTTTTCTTTACGTTTGGATCTTCGAGGATTCCTGATTATTATTGTTCTTGGAACTTGTATTGTATGGCTCGTATTTTTGCACTTGTACTTGCACTAGCAAAACAAAGCGGTGGAGTTTCGCTAACCCCAGTATTCGGGGTGGATGTCTATTTTGCATTCGTTTTGGAGCATAGCACGAGTCGGCACGAAGGATGATGAAAGATGAACGATACTAATCACACGAGGTTCCGTTGATGTCGTATTGGTCCAATTGTATTTTCTTTTCCATTGCGGTATCTTTTCCCCGTTGTACGGGAGTTTATTTTATTTTGACCCCTGCGTGGGTATGTGTTTGGGAATGAGTTGTATGTTATTATTGAAAGACCAAGTCGGTCTCTTGAGTCATTTTAGCCTTAAAGGCGATGTTTGATTTTAGTTATCGGCTGGTAGATCCTCGAGGAGAGGGTCTACGGCGTGTAATATCCCCGAGTGGATTGGGGTGTTACATAAATGGTATCGGAGCTTAGGTTGTGGAAACCTAGGGTGTCGGGTCGATGGTGTCTATCGAGTTTTTGTCTCGTCGGATTTTATCCGATCGAGTCGTGTCGCGACGCGTCGTCCGAGTTTGTTGGTCGTGATTAGTATCGTGGGCGATCATCATCTTCGTGCGACCTGTGGCGTAAGTCTCCCTTCTTTGTGTTGTGCCTCGTGTGACACGAGCTATTTTTATGATTTATTTGCTAAGTGACGGAATCCTCTTATGGATTTTGATTTCTTGATACGCGACTATTTGACTCTCATATTTCTTTCATGTGAGGAGTAGTTCTTTGGATTGTGCATGTTGATTGTAGTTCTTTTTTTTTCCATTGCGTGAGTTCCTTTGTAATGGCTTTCGGTATCTTACCGATCAATTTTATTTCAAAATCGATTCCTTTAACCGAGTTGTTGGCCTTGACCGCTTTGACGGTAGTTGGGTGTTTTCAAATGATTTTGTGAGTTTTGATAAGTACTACCGTCATCGACCTTTTGGGCATTCTAACCCATTGAATTATTTTTGAAAACCTTGAGTATCTTAGAAAATTGAAATTCGAGACGTACTTTTAAAGCGAATTATTTTCTTGCGGTGTTTTCAAGGTGTTTTCTAATGCCGCAATACATTTCAAAAATTTTCCGGTTGAGGACCAAAAATATTTTTTTGAGATATTTTCAAATGCAGTTGCTTAGACCCAAGGGTCGAATATTTTTGAAAGTTTTTCACTAAAGGAAAGATGTCCTCATTTTTGTTCAAACGCAAGATGATTTTCAAAGTCTCGATAATGGTGTTTGTACTACTTTTTGTAAAATGATACTCAAGATCAACTGTTGTTTCCAAACTGTTTTCAAAAGGTGGTTTTCATTTTTAAAACCTATCATTCCTGTTTGCGGACCGGAAATGCGTGTATGGTTTTCGAACTTTCGTTACGGTGTTAACCCCGAATTGTGGTTGAATTGGTGGTGTGAACGTTGAGTCGTTCGCCACGCATATGTTTTGTTAGCCCTCTGTGAGAGGTGTGAACTCGTGTTTACTGTTTATCGCCTCGTGGTGATTTGCGTGTTGACACGCGAGTGTGAGCTGTGAAGCTTGGGTTGGTATGTTCGTGTATATGTGTGATTATTCCATGATGTTTTGTGATTACGTGCTGGTTATCGTTCGGGCTGTTGAGATTGCTGAACGATACCGTCGTTGCTATGATTTTAGTATGCATGTTGCTTTACGATGGAAATTGTTGTGTATGATATGTATTATGATTCCTTGTTGTGCTGAGTGGTTACTTATTTAGTATGCCGAGGGGCCGAGGTCGTGGTCGTGGCGATCGGACGCGTGGTCGAGAGCATGCCGCCGGTGATGGTATTGGTATTGGTGTTGCTACTATTTTGCGCAGTAGCCACTCGGATGACTCGATTGACTCAGCGATTCAATGTTACAGATGTGACCAGACACCTGGTGCAAATCGGTGGCCGAGAAGTGATTCGTATGAATCCCCTCGATTCGCGGTGTTGCGGATGCGTTGGGTCGATGGTTGGCTTTTCCAGTTGGAAAAGATTTTCGAGATAGTTGATTGTCCGTAAGAACGTAAGGTTCCTTAGCTCGAGATCTTTTCGACAAAGATGCCGCTAATGGTGGGAGGCTACCAAACCTCGAGATCGCGTTGTCACGTGGGCGAGTTCCGAGAAATTCATGAGAGATGAGTTACGTCCGAACCGATCAGAAATCGGAGGATTAATGAATTCTTTTCGCGAAACCCAGGATGTACCGTCTCAAGCTATTATTGATTTTAGCAAACATTTCGGCTATGTGCAAAATCAAGTAAGGACAGAGGAGGACAAGATTTGTCATTTTAGTAGGCGGATGAAGCGGAGATTCGCCAAGACATGGCAGTCTCGCTTGTACTTCCTTGAGAGATTATCAAAATAGGGCGTTAGCCTATGAGCTATCCAGTTATCGGCCGAGAGTATGTCTCGACTCAAGAAACAGAAACCGTTGGGAACTTTTCAGAAATCGGGAGTGGGCCCCTTGAGGTTGGGACTTCGTCTCGTCATCCCAATATGGTTCCTAGATCGCGTGATCGAGGAGCGGTACCCTGCAGTGAGTAATGTGAGCACTTCAAGATATGTTATAAGCGTAGTCGAGCGGGCCATACTGCGAAGAATTGTCGTTCACCGTTAGTCACTGTTTGAGTGCGGCCAAGTGGGTCACCGATCCGTACATTGCGAGACGGTAGCCGAGAGGTTTGGGGATCGAGGTTGCGTCTGCTCCGAAAGGACACGGAGATGCCTAGTGTGGTTTTGAGGATTTCGGCGTAGTCCGAATTATTTATAATTACCCTTGTGGATCGTTTTGTGTTTATTCTCTGTTTTCTCGACTGTGCGTGTTCTCTTGTAACAAGTAATTTGTGTTTTGTGATTGTTTGGATCATTGACTTGATTGTATTATCCATTTGATGACGCTTGTCATTTGTTGGTTTTATTATGTCTCTACCGGCGACGTTGTGTTGGTCGTCGTGGAGCGTGTTTTCACACCGTATACCCCTTTGCGTTGTTTGTAACATTTCGCCGTTGGGCGTTAGTTACGCATTCTTGTGTGTCTCGTTGAGTTTTTCCTGGCGGAATATTTCTTCTCCCTACTTGTTTTAAGTTTCGGGACGAAACTTCTTTTAAGGAGGGTAGAATGTAATATCCGCAATTTTCGATTTCCGGTAATTTCTTTTTTTTCGGTCGGAATCCGTTTTGACGACTCGCTCATGATCGTTTCGTCATTCTGAGAATGATTAATTCTACACTTTTTGACATCCGAGTTCGTTTCGGTGTCGTTTTGTTGAGTTCCGTGCTTTTTAGCGGTTTTTCCGTACTTGAGTTCGATTCTTGCGAATCTCGTCCGAAACTGTTGTTTCGACTTTCTCGTAAGTTCATTTAATGTTATTATTCATGTTGCGAGCTTTGGCTTGGTGTTTCGATCACGTATCGTGATTTTGGGGCGTTTTGGGCCATTTTCGTAATTTCCCAAAGTTTGGGGTAATTACTTTCCGTTGTCGAGTTTCGAGCCTTCGGGTAGTCGGAATCGTATGTTCTATTAGTGCTCGGATTCGTCTTTTCGAGTACTTCGTAACCGTATCTTCGATTCGTACTCGAGTTCGGGTTTCGGTCGTTCGGGCCGTCGGAGTTGGTCCCGGCCGAGTCATGGCCGGGCATGATCGGGCCAGGCCACCGCCGAGTAACGCGGCGGTAATGATCGCCATTACGCACGTAATGCCGATTACGTCGTAAGGCCCTGGCCGTAACGTGCGTAACGCCCGGCATTTTCGAGCAGAGTTCGCCATGGCCACGTGACGTAAGCCGTGGCCGATTCGTCGTAACGGCCGATCGGCTATAAAAGGCCTCGGCGTTTTCTTGACATTTTCTCACTTCTCTTCTTCCATTCCGCGGCTGGAGAAGGTGTAATCATGGAGGGATGTTGTTAGGGTTAAATCCATGAAGTTTTGAAGATCATATCATCGATTAATCCTTCCATAACTTGCTCCGCTCGACCGAATCAAGGCAAGTTTTCCTAAAATATAGTTTTGGGGATTTTGTTCGATTTGTCCGTTTAATCCGATTTAACTCAGAATATTGATGGATTGATGATTGTTAAGCTATATTATATCTAATTCCTTGTTATTCCACGGTTGGATTGCCACGGATTTGTCGTTTTATTGAGTATTTTATCGACGCCTTGAAGGTGTTCGATAAAATGTCATAGAGGGGTTTTCGGGCGTTCTACAATTATCCTTCCTCGTATGATTGTTGATTTATGGATTATATGTTGTTAGGGTCGAGTTTCTTGCGAAGAAACCAAGTTGAACCCTTCCGTTCGTTGTCGTTTTCCTTTTCGAAAACATCGGGCGTTTCGAAGCTTTCCGGTTGAGCCGTGTTCGTCGGAATACTTGCGTGCCGATTTCGAGGCAAGTACCTTGTCCATACTATTCTTGTTTTGTGAATATGATAATTGGTGATCGTCTTTATGTGGTTGTTTGATTGTTTGAAATGAGTTTTCAAAAGATTCGGTTTAGCCTTGTTAAAGGCTTGCTTTCAAAACGCGTGTGTTTTGTGAATGGTGTGGTTTGAGAATGATTATGTGAACTCTATGGATATGTTTGGCGTTGATGTTGCACTTGGTATTTGCGTGTGGACGTATATTGTTTCATTTCGGTGCATTGTGGTTTGACGTGGTGTTTTGCTAAGTGTTTGATGCTCTGGGTAAATTGTTTGAATATCCTTGATGTGATATGTTATTTGTGTGAATGTGTGGATACGGTTGAAGGTCTACGGTGACACATGGCACGTGATCATGTGGTCAGGATGCAACAAGTGATTGATCCAACCGTGAGAGCCTGAGATAATCTACGGTGGCACATGGCATGCGATCATGTGGCCAGGATGCAACAAGCGATTGATCCAACCGTGAGATGTGTGTGATTTGTTTCGCTAGCCAGCTCGAGAGGGTCCTTCGAGGCCACGGGTGGGACGTCGGTGGTATCGTCCCGGTCCTAGGCGATGCGCGTGCATGATTATGTTTCGTTGATTTTACGTCCGTTGAGGACACGTGATGTTGGGCTCTGACCCTGTAAATTGTTGGTGATTTCCTATTTGCGAAAACAAAACATTTGGGCTGTGACCCTATTGATCTTTTGGAAAGAGAAGGATTTTATAATCCTAAATTGTTTTCTATTAAAACTCTCGATGGCATTTTAAACTGTTTTGTAAATTGTTTCCCTTATTTGCGATCTTTCGGTTTTGGAAATGTTTACCCAAACTCTTGCCTCGGGAAGTACTTTTCTTTACGTTTGGATCTTCGAGGATTCCTGATTATTATTGTTCTTGGAACTTGTATTGTATGGCTCGTATTTTTGCACTTGTACTTGCACTAGCAAAACAGTGGAGTTTCGCTAACCCCCGAGTATTCGGGGGGTGGATGTCTATTTTTGCATTCAGGTTTTGGAGCATAGCACAGGGTCGGCACGAAGGATGATGAAAGATGAACGATACTAATCACACGAGGTTCCGTTGATGTCGTATTGGTCCAGTTGTATTTTCTTTTCCGCTGCGGTATCTTTTCCCCGTTGTACGGGAGTTTATTTTATTTTGACCCCTGCGTGGGTATGTGTTTGGGAATGAGTTGTATGTTATTATTGAAAGACCAAGTCGGTCTACTGAGTCATTTTAGCCTTAAAGGCGATGTTTGATTTTAGTTATCAGCCTGGTAGATCCTCGAGGAGAGGGTCTACGGCGTGTAATATCCCTGAGTGGATTGGGGGTGTTACAATTCCGAAATAACACCACACTCGTTCGATCAACAAAAGCAAGGAGCAGGACAAGCTCAGAAATGTCAACGAACATAAACGAGTCGACAGAGTCGAAAATGTAAAAGTTCAAGATCCAGTCCACTTCGAATAAAAGAACTAGTAGAGCCAAAAGATGTTACTTCCGACCAAGGTTCACAAGAATCGAACCGAATTCGGAAAGTGACAGCGATAACCAGATTGACCCAAAACAAGATCACAGCTCGTTCGAATGATGAACCCGAAATACAAAACAAGTTCAGACAGTATCAACGAACACGAGCGAATCGATAGACTGGAGAAAGAGAAAATACAGAAGTCTAAAAACAACACGGGTACTACATTCGACCTCTTATAAAAGAAGGTCGCCCCCGCAACTCACAACAGCAAAATCAAGGTGACGACACAACAAGCAACCGACAGAAACATCCTTCGAAGGCCTCTCAAAGCCGATTCTGATACTTGTCTTTGAAGCGCGAACTCCGAAAGTCTCGGTAGCCAATTCACAAAACTGAATTCGGTGTCCCTCAAGTCCACACTTGAAATGTGTTATCGACGAGAAAGACAATTTACACGTGCATGCCCCGGCACATCACGATTGAAACGCCTCGGCTCGGCATACCGAAAATATAAATGCTCGATACAATGGATCAAAACACCGCAAAACAACATACCGGAGATGCCAACTCAAAGATAACATATCAACGCACACAAAAATCACAACAACAACGGCATCATTCAAGATTACAACATCCCGAACGATGCCATCACACAATCACAAACATCATGAAACAATCACCCATGTGTATAACGCATAAAAATCCGTGCTTTAACAACCCACACTAGTGCGACAATATGCAATCACCACGAGGCGATAAACAAGAAACACCAGTTCACACCTCTCACGGAGGGCCAACAAAACATATGCGTGGCGAGCGACTCGACGCTCACGCCACCAATTCAATCACAATTCGGGGTTGACACCGTAACGAAAGTTCGAAAACCATACACGCATTTCCGGTCCGCAAACAGAATGATAGGTTTTAAAACGAGAACCACCTTTTGAAAACAGTTTGGAAACAACAGGTTGGTCTTGAGTATCATTTTACAAAAAGTAGTACAAACACCATTATCGAGACTTTGAAAATCATCTTGCGTTTGAACAAAAATGAGGACACCTTTCCTTTAGTGAAAAACTTTCAAAAATATTCGACCCTTGGGTCTAAGCAATCGCATTTGAAAATATCTCAAAATATTTTTGGTCCTCAACCGAAAATTTTTGAAATGTATTGCGGCATTAGAAAACACCTTGAAAACACCGCAAGAAAATAATTCGTTTTAAAAGTACGTCTCGAATTTTAATTTTCTAAGATACTCAAGGTTTTCAAAATAATTCAATGGGTTAGAATGCCCCAAAATTTTCGTAATTACAAGGAACAATATAGCGCCGTGGGTCCCGCTACGAACCCACCGTGCTAAAAACCAATTACAAGAATGCCCAAAAGGTCGATGACGGTAGTACTTATCAAAACTCACAAAATCATTTGAAAACACCCAACTACCGTCAAAGCGGTCAAGGCCAACAACTCGGTTAAAGGAATCGATTTTGAAATAAAATTCATCGGTAAGATACCGAAAGCTATCACAAAGGAACTCACGCAATGAAAAAAGAAATAGAGTCCAACATGCACAATCCAAAGAACTACTCCTCACATGAAAGAAATATGAGAGTCAAATAGTCACGTATCAAGAAATAAAAATCCATAAGAGGATTCCGTCACTTAGCAAATAAATCATAAAATAGCTCGTGTCACACGAGGCACAACACAAAGAAGGGAGACTTACACCCACAGTCGCACGAAGATGATGATCGCCCACGATACTAATCACGACCAACAAACTCGGACGACGCGTCGCGACACGACTCGAGATAAAATCCGGCGAGACAAAAACTCGATAGACACCATCGACCCGGCACCTAGGTTTCCACAACCTAAGCTCCGATACCATTTATGTAACACCCCAAATCCGCTCGTGGATATTACACGCCGTAGACCCTCTCCTCGAGGATCTACCAGCCGATAACTAAAATCAAACATCTAAACCTCGCCTTTAAGGCTAAAATGACTCAAGAGACCGATTTGGTCTTTCAACAAATACATACAACTCAATTCCAAACACATACCCACGCAGGGGTCAAAATACAATAAACTCCCGCATAAACGGGAAAAGATACTTGCCGAAAAGAAAATACAACTAGACCAAAACGACGCGTCAACAGATCCTCGCGTGATTAGTATCGTTCATCTTTCATCATCCTTCGTGCCGACTCGTGCTATGCTCCAAAACCCGAATGCAATATAGACATCCACCCCCCGAATACTCGGGGGTTAGCAAAACTCCACTGTTTTGCTAGTGCAAGTACAAGTGCAAAATACGAGCCATACAATAAAAATTTCAAGAACAATAATAATCAGAAAATCCTCAAGGTTCCAAACGTAACGAAAAGTACTTCCCGAGGCACGAGTTTGAGTAAAACTTTCCAAATCCGAAAGATCACAAATAACGAGAATGGTTTGCAAAATGGTTTAGAATACCCTCGGGAGTTTTAATAGAAATCAAATTAGGGATATCAAATCCATATCTTTCCAAGAATCAATAGGGTCATAGCCCAAATGTTTTGTTTTCGCAAATAGAAAACCAACAACAATTCACAGGGCCAGAGCCCAACATCACGTGTCCTCAACGGACATAAAATCAACACAACGTAATCATGCACAAGCATCGCCTTGGGAACAGAGTAATATCATAGATTCCCGCACGAGGCCTCGAAGGACCCTCCCGCACTGGCTAGCTAAACAAATCTCAACATAAGCATCGCCTTGGGAACAGAGTAATATCATAGATTCCCGCACTAGGCCTCGCAGGACCCTCCCGCTCCGGCCAGCTAAACAAATCTCAACATACGCATCGCCTTGGGAACAGAGTAATATCATAGATTCCCGCACGAGGCCTCGAAGGACCCTCCCGCACTGGCTAGCTAAACAAATCTCAACATAAGCATCGCCTTGGGAACAGAGTAATATCATAGATTCCCGCACGAGGCCTCGAAGGACCCTCCCGCACTGGCTAGCTAAACAAACTCAAGCACGAGTAATATATCACCCCGAGGATATCCAAACAATACACCCAGAGGCATCAAACACTTAGTAAAACAACACGTCAACCACAATGCACCGAAATGAAACAATATACGTCCACACGCAATTACCAAATGCATCATCAACACCAACATGTCCATAAGATTCACATACTCGTTCGAGAAACACATCGATCACAAAACACACACGATTTTGAAAGAGGGCCTTTAACAGGGCTAACCAAATCTTTTGAAAACTCGTTTTAAACAATCAAACAAATATATAAAGACGATCACCAATTATCACATTCTCAAAACAAGAATAGTATGGGCAAGGTACTTGCCTCGAATAAGAACAACGCGGAGAATCGACCGAAGTAGGTTGGCCCGAACCGACTACGAACCCGCCGACTCTACCGAACGCCAACTCACGTTCACAAACTACGAAGGACAAATAATAACAATGAAATGAATTCCATAACACGACTCAAAGCCGTTGAATTCAAAGAACGGATGACGAAAGTTCACGGATTTCCCCCAAAACGGCCAAGAACACGATTCGTTCCGTCAAAACCCGAAAACGGAATTCCAAGTTGAAATATGGATATACAATCCATAGAATATGTTTAACAACATCATTTAACCATAATCGATCCATCGAAAACGGATGAAAAACGAGATCGGGGACAAATCCCCCAAAAAGTCAATTCGAAGGAAATCAAGAAATATACTTCGATTCGACGAAGAACAATGGATTAAATGATGTTAAACACAAGAATACTATCAAGATTAATCATACCCATCATGAATTAATCAACAACACGGAACGAATCGGACGAAAATGCAAAAATCCCCAAATTCACGAAATTAGGGTTCTAAGGAAGATTACCTTGATTCGCTGAATCAAAGGTTGATAACGGACGATCGGTTGATGTTATGAACTCAAGGACTTCATGGATTTGTTGTTAAACAACATGGCTTCGTCGCCCATGAATCGCCATTCGCGGACGGAGAAGGAAGGAAATGAAAAACGAAGTGAAATGTGACTGCTCAGCCATATTTATACTGGCCACACTAGCGTGCGCTAGCCTTCCCGGACTAGCGTGCGCTATCGGCCGATATCGGCCGAGCACCCTCGGCCAGGGCCCACACGACCCGGCATCACCGACCAACCCTGCCGACCGAACCTGTCGACCCAACTCCCGCTAGCGTGCGCTACGGCCGGATGCCTGCGCGCTAGCGGCACATCGGTAGCCACTGGATGAATCGCCCGGCAGTAACGTCGCTAGCCGGCCGACGGCGTGCGCTTCGCTGCCGACTAGCGCGCGCTACGCTCGGCGTAGCGTGCGCTACTGCCGATCTGGCCGAGTCGAGAACCTCGAAACCCCAGCTGCCCGGGCGATGGCGTCGCTAGGCCACGGCGGCGTCGCTACACTGCCGGTTAGCGTCGCGACCTTCCGGCCAGTAGCGTGCGCTCGCGGTTCTACCCGCACCGTCCGGCCGGTGCCGCAATCGTCCGGCGATCCATAACCGTCGGCGATCCAGCGCCCGAACTCGGCGACCGATTTCCGAAACGTGCGGAGCGAACACGACGAAGAGTTCGCGGACAACATAAACGACTCGAAATGAAAGCGTAATACCATAATTAGTCATACGCGACCAAGAAACGGGTCGAGACGGCAATTACAGATACGGATACCCGTAACTTTCAAGAAATTACAAAATGGCCCAAAACGCCCGAAAATCACGATACGTGATCGAATAACCAAACCGAAGTTCACAACACGTCTAACAAAGTTAAACGGACTTGCGGGAAATTCGAAACAACAGTTTCGGACGAGATTCGCAAGAATCGAACTCAAGTGCGGAAAAGTCGCTAAAAAGCACAGAACTCAACGAAACGACACCGAAACGAACTCGGATGTCAAAAAGTGTAGAATTAATCATTCTCAGAATGACGAAACGGACATGAGCGAGTCGTCAAAACAGACTTCCGCCGAAAAAAAAAAGAAATTACCGGAAATCGAAAATTGCGGATATTACAGAGGTAACTATCTGACTTGTCCCTTTTCAATTCTCTCCTTTTTGGGAATTTTTCTTTTGGGGACACGGGTTTTGGGTTCTTTATCTCCCACGCTACTTTGCGGTGGATGAGACCGCGAGAGAAGTCGGTATCTCTGTGTGTCGAAGAAAACTGTGTGACGGTCCTGGGGGAGTCACGGAATTGTTGAAAAGTCGATACTTGTGGTTGTTGCATACACCACGTATCTGGGTGCGATCTGATATCGCCGTTTTTTTTTGTCGAATTTACTAAACAACAATTAAGGGAAGTAAATCGAGTAACGGTTATGTTACACGCTTTTAAAAGCATCGATTGTGACCGTTTACATTGTCACTGAAAATCCAACAAGACTAACTTCCTCTTGTTTATATCTTGTAGATGGCACAAAGCTCCAATGTTTATCCGGAGTTCGACATCCTTGACCATGCTGGTAAGGAGTACCATAGGTGGGTCTCAGACGTTCGCTTGGCGTTCGTCGGTAAGAGATTTACCACCACCATCTTTCCCTCTAACGAGCCTACCGCTCAAGAACCGAGCGAGGAAACCAAGGCTAATGCACTGATGTACTTGCGTAGACATATACATCCGTTGTTGAAAAAGTGTTATATGAACTTACAAACCCCTAAAGAACTATGGGATACAGTCGAACAACGATTTAATAATGTGCATGATCAGCGCTTCCCCGAATTGCAACTTCAGTGGGAGCAAATCCGATTTTTGGATTATGCGAATGTGGAAGCCTATAATCAAGCTATCCTCGATCTTCGCGCTGATCTTGGTTTTTGTAGTGTCAAGAAGTCTGATCAAGATTTGATCGAGAAGACTCTTAACACGTTTCCCATGGGAGCAAGTGTAATTGCTCATCACCGCGTTACTATGAGGAAGGGAGAATTAAGAACTTTAGTGACCTTATCTCCCACCTCGCGAAAAAGAAAGGCACCATGAAATTATTCCCAATAGCAATGCGCGCCCGGTGTACGAAGCCGATTAGGAAGTGAATCGGGCTACCAGCGAGAAAGCACCACGACAAAATAGAAAAGGCAACGCTACTCGGTTTTGCAAGCACCACGGATGCATGACTCGAGCAAGCGAGGAAAAGACGAGGTCGTCGTTCCAACGTGTGGAAGAGGCAAGGTGGCTCGGCCACGGACCTAGTGGAACCCGACCACGTGGGCCGCCTCCCGCCACGGGAATGAAACCACTCCAAAGGAAGGCCGGAATTGCTATACTTGCGGATCGAAGAAGCATACTTACCGCAATTGCAAAGCGCCAAAGAACATCCAAGCTTACTACAAGCACTATAAACAATATTTGACTCAAGAGTCGAATTACATGGAAGAAGATAATGAGAATACGGAGGTGAACCATATTGAGATCCAGACCGAGATCCCTCCTCTCACCATTGCGGATAAAGACCAACATATGGATGTTGCCGACTTTGACTAGTTTTACGCTTTGGTTATGTTTTGTCTTGTTTCTAGTTTCCGAGAACTACTTTGGATTTTCATGAATGTAATAAAGTTGGCCATGATGAATAAAATTCTTTTGATTGCTGTGATTGTGCAAAGATGAATTTTATTTTTTCCCTTCGAAAGCATGTTTGGTTTATCACAAAATAATTGCTAGAAATGAATTGCTTGGTTAAAAATTTGATACATTGGTAGGATTTCATCAAAACATTTGATCAAGACTAGGCGCATCCTCCTTGGTATTTGTTTATGCTTTGAGAGTTCAAACGGAATCAGTGGTTTTTAAACAGCCTTAGCTGTACCGACATTCCTACTTTCTCTGCAAGTCTACCAAGTTGGAGTTACCGAAAGGATCATTAGTAGAGATATAAATCGAAAACCAAGATGCGTTTTAAAGTATTTAAACGCTCCTATGGCCATATTTCCATAGTATTGTATCAACAATAATGCCTTTGAAAAAGGCTTCAACCTTGCTCTATCACTCAACAATAGGGAAATACCAAAATAGCAAATTGAAACGAGCACTGAGATCTGAGTTTAATGATCCATAAAGTGTACGACCTATGGACAGAAAGATACGGAAGTCTAGTTTCCAAAACAACTGACCGTTCGTCCATAGCCTTCTTAACTAAGAAGTTTTACTGTTTTAGTGAACAAAGGTCAAGCTGCGCGGAAATTATTTCCAGCGATTATGCTAACTTTGATCCTAACCAACTTGGTCGAATTTTCCCAAACTCGATGTTAATGAGTTTTCGATATGTCTCTAATCATAAGACTAATCGAGTTTCATGTCTTATTGTAGATATCTCGTGGTGAAATTGAGTGCCTTGCTGATAGTGGAACAACCCACATTATTCTTCGGAATAGGCAATTATTCAAGGATATTGTGCCATACATATCCTCAGTGACAACAATGATTGGTTCCTCCCAAGTAATTCAAGGGAGGGGACCTGCTCATTTCTTGCTACCTAATGGTACGCATATTAATGTCACAAATGCTCTCTATGCCCCAAGAGCAAACCGAACCTTGCTAAGTTTTAGGGACATCCGTGCCAACGGTTATCACCTTGATACACATTGTGAGAATGGGACAGAATTTTTGTGTGTTACTCGCGGAATGCGTAAGACGCCGCGTTCTCGAGAAACTTATGAGTCTAAGTAGTGGTTTATACCGGACTACAATAAGGGTTATTGAATCTATCTTTGTGAGTCACGAATCTGTGTGATTCAAGCATACCAACTATGGCATGACCGACTCGGTCACCACAGACGCGACATGATGATTCGCATTTTGAAAAACTCACATGGTCATCCGTTTTCAAGTCCAGAAAACGATTGGAAGCACCACTCGATATCGGCATTGATGTGAGTGAGCTTGATCTTGTATCAAGGACTAAAGATCGCACGCCCTAATAAGGTTGGACGGTGCATCTCTTGTAAATCCCGAGGCTTCCGTGGCAATTTCTAATGCCCATAAATCGTTTTGTAAAGCTGTTCACTAGCAAAGTTGATACCCTCTCGTCCTTTGCTAAAGACTCAACACAAAATATTCGCTTCTTACAAAGAATTCAAGGGGACATATGTGGATCTATTCAACCAGTGCGGACCATTCGGATATTTTATGGTTACGCTTGATGCATCGACGCGATGGTCACACGTCGCTCTGCTATCCACAAGAAACGCCGCATTTGCTAAACTCCTAGCACAAATCATCGAGTTACGGGCTAACCACCCGACTTCCCAATCTCGTCATTAAGATTGGACAATCTTTGGAGAGTTTACGTCAAAGTCTTTTGACGACTATTGCATGTCGATTGGGATTGATGTTGAACATCCGTCCCCCACGTTCATTCGCAGAATGGCCTTGCGAGGCTATGATTAAGCGGTTACACCTTATCGCCGTGCATTGGTATTGCGCACCAACTTGCCGATTTACGCTGGGTTATGCAATTTTGCATGCGGCTATACTTATTCACTTTCGACCCACTGCCAATCAACAGTTTAGTGCGTACCAGTTGGTATCTGGATATGAGCCTGATATTTCACACTTACGCATTTTTGGTTGTGCGGTATATGTGCCAATTACGCCTCCACAGCGTACTAAAATGGGTCCGCAAAGACGATTAGGTATATATGTTGGCTATGAATCGCCTAAAATTATCCGCTATTTAGAACCTTTGACAGAGATACATTCACCGCAAGATTTGCGATTGTCACTTTGATGAGACAAACTTCCCGTCGTTAGGGGAGAGAGGAATCGAACGATTCGATTGAGCCAGAAATTGTGCAGTGTGCTCCCTCCTTGCCTCATCAAGATCCCCGCACAGCTCAATCCGAGCTAGAAGTGCAACGTATTCTCAGTCTTCAGAAAGTTGCGGATTCGATGCCCGATAGCTTTACTGATACTGCAAAAGTGACAAGATCTACCATTCCCGCTGTGAATGTTCCTGCAAGGTTGGAAGTCCCAGTTATAGGGCAAGGTTCAGCCGTCCAAAGGAATGATGCCACCGGCGTCAACCTTAGTGGTGGGGCCAGGTGCTTGGTACTCTTATCCACCTTTCGAAAGAGGAGGCCAGTGGGTAGAAAGGATACCGAACCTCAAAAGAGAAGAGGAACGGAGGCACAAAATCCTCTCATCATCGACACAGTGACTCCGTCACACGAGATTATCTCTGACTACGGATATGTCCTCGAATCAACAATGGAACAATCGACGGACGCGTCGGAAACTTTGTTGATGTCAGAAAATAAAGAAATCTCGATGCAATGTATGAGTGAATACGTACTATTGGACAGGTCGTCCACGCTAGTCGACGATGCTTTTGCCTACTCCGTCGCTCAAGAAATTATTGAAGACGACGACGTTGAGCCGCGCTCGGTTGCTGAGTGTCAACAACGAGCCGATTGGCCGAAATGAAAAGATGCAATGCAGGCTGAACTAGACTCAATGGCTAAACGTGAGGTATTTGGCCGTATCGAGCCAATACCCGTGGGCGTTAAACCAGTTGGACATAAATGGGTCTTTGTTCGTAAACGCAATGATAAGGATGAGGTCATGCGTTACAAAGCGATACTAGTTGCCCAAGGCTTCTCGCAGCGCCCTGGCATTGACTATGAGGAGACGTATTCTCCCGTTATGGACATCATCACTTTCCGCTACTTAGTCAGTTTGGTAGTGTCCGAAAAACTGAACATGCAGCTTATGGATGTGGTTACAGCGTATCTTTATGGGGATCTAGATACGGATATCTATATGAAAGTCCCCGAAGGGATTTCATGGCCCAAATCAAGTAGCTCTAAACCACGGAGCGCGTACGCTGTGAAATTGCGTCGTTCACTGTATGGCTTGAAACAATCCGGAAGGATGTGGTACAACCGCCTAAGTGAATACTTGTTTGGGAAGGGATACAAGAACAGTGACATCTGTCCATGCATATTCGTGAAAAGAACAGATGCAGGATTCGTGATTGTAGCCGTCTATGTAGATGACATGAATGTCATCGGTACCATAGATGAGGCCAATGAAACGGCCCGCTACCTTAAATCCGAATTCGAGATGAAAGATCTGGGGAAGACTCGATTCTGCTTGGGCTTAGAGCTAGAACATCGAGATGATGGTATACTCATTCATCAGTCTGCCTATGTCCACAAAATGCTCAGGCGATTTAGCATGGACAAGGCACATCCTCTTGCTACCCCCATGATTGGTCGAAGTCTGGAAATGAACAAGGATCCGTTTCGTCCTAAAGAGGAGGATGAAGAGGTCCTTGGAGCAGAAACACCGTACCTTAGCGCAATCGGTGCGTTGTTGTATCTGGCTCAATGTACTCATCCAAACATCGCATTCTCTGTGAATCTGTTAGCGAGATTTAGCTCCGCTCCCACGATAAGGCATTGGAATGGAGTAAAACACATCTTTCGATACTTGAAAGGCTCCAGTGACCTTGGATTGTTCTTTCCCTACGCAAAAGAGAGTGATATTCCGAAAGGAATTGTTGAGGTTAAGACGATGCATACCGACCGTCGATCTTCCTCTGATATTGCAGCTAAGCATGGTAGCTTGACTACCAGAAGTGCTAATGCGAGCAAGCTTACCCCTTATGCAGAGAATCCTAACGACACGTTAGTTGGATTTGCTGATGCCGGTTATCTCTCTGACCCGCATAAAGGACGTTCCCAAACTGGTTATGTGTTCACCATTGGGAATACGGCGATATCTTGGCGATCTACCAAGCAGACCCTGGTTGCTACTTCCTCGAACCATGCAGAGATAATTGCATTGCACGAATCCGTAAGGGAGTGCATTTGGCTCCGGTCAGTCATAGACCATATACGAGGAACGTGTGGATTAGATCCCACTACAGCAACCCCTACTTGCATCTTTGAGGACAATGCGGCATGCATTGAGCAGATGAAGTTAGGTTTCATAAAGGGTGACAATACCAAGCATATTGCGCCGAAGTTCTTTTATAATCAGCAGCAGCAGAAATTGCTGAATATCGAAGTGAAACAAGTGAGTTCCGATGAGAATATCGCAGACTTGTTCACTAAGTCTCTGCCGAAATCTACATTTGAGAAACATATGAGAAGCATCGGAATGTGTCGATTATCCGAGCTCAACTAAAGATGGCTCTATGGAATGAGCTATCATGTATACCTCAGGGGGAGTATACTTCACATGATTCTGACATTTGTAGTTGGTGCGTTGCGCTCTTTTTCCTCACCAAAGTCTTTGTTTTTCCCACGGGGTTTTATTTGACTTGGAAAGGTTTTTTACCGAGGCAACACCGTGTGCACCATGTTAGTATTAGCGTTCGACACAGGGGGAGTGTTCCGGGAAATCCTTCCCGTATTGGTGTCTTACCTAATACTAGTTGTAGGGGGATAAGAGTTATGGAAGGTTCTGGACTCTTCCATAAGTAGTTGGATCCTGTTAGATGTCTTACCTTAACTAGGAATCCTATGTATGGAAAGACTCTCTTTGTAATGCCTATATAAAGGCCTCTCTATTCATTGTTATCAATACAATTGATTTGTTGTCTTTACTTTTCTCCTCAAACACTTCCTTATTTTTTGATAGACTGCTACTTAATTATTTTTATATCATTGATGAGATACGAATATAATTTTTCCAAGAATCAAATATGAAACTGATGAGGAATTAATTTGGTTAGGCAAATTTGGTTCGAATCAATATGAAGGGGACATTTATTGTTCAACCTTCTTAATGTAACACTCCCAAAACCATATGAGAATATTACATGCCGTAGACCCCTTTTTACGAGGATCTACCAGGCTATGCCTTACAAAACGACCAAATGCTTGCCCGGACAGGATCAAACAATAAAATAATACAGACCGTTATGGTCACTTACACGTGAATATACAGACCGATGATGTCACACAATTCAATCAACAAAACTGACTTATACAATATTACCCACACAGGGGTTGAAACACAATACAGCGGAAGACTGAAATCAACTCTGACAATACAACCAAACTCTACCAACTCTCAACTCTTGATTAGTATCGCAGCTCGTCATCCTCCTGTGCCAATCCTGTGACTGCTCCCCTGAACCTGCATATACCTAGACGCAAACAGACATCCACCCTCCGATTACTCGGGGGTTAGTAAAACTCCACTGTTTTACTAGTGCAAGTATCAAAGCATACGAAATGTAACGAGCAAACATTGATCATAATCAAATTTAATAACCAAGTACCAAAATATTCCCGAGAGGTTTTAACAAAGGAAAATAAGCTATGACACATTTAAAAAAATAAACTTATCATCTCGGGAATTTTAGGAACAAAAATCTTTAAGGCCTCAAGTCCCAAGTTACAAATCTTTTCGAAAAACTTTCGGGTCTTAACCCAAATCTTGTTTCACAACTTAACAGTTCACAACACGAAAAATATTTACCCAATCGCTCGGGACTCGATCCAACATTCGTTTTCATAAAACTTTCCTTTCAAAACTTTGATTGTCAAAACATATTCATGACACCGTGATCCTCTGTCACGTGTCCCCGTAGGTTCAACAACCCACACGGACTACACCACGCACAAATAAACAAAAATAATCAATTCCGACACCGTGATCCACTGTCACGTGTCTCCGTAGGTTCAACAACCCACACGGACTATTCCACATATAGATAACCAAACATAACCAATTCCGACACCGTGATCCACTGTCACGTGTCTCCGTAGGTTCAACAACCCACACGGACTATATCAATCACAACAATCACACACACAGTCCTAACATCGTAGTCCACTGCCATGTGTCACCGTAAGCCTCATCGAGCTCACCCGGTTGGACGCACTGTGCCCGAAACTCATGGTCCACTGCCATGTGTTATCATAGGCCTCGTCAGACCAGCACGATTGGACCTCAGTACCTCACTAAGTCCTGACCCCGTAGTCCACTGCCACGAGTCCTCGTAGGTCCCGTTGAACCATCACGAGTGAACTTAGCGGTCACACACATATTCACATTCACATTTCATACAACAATGAGCACAGTTAATCAATCACGTTGATCACCGCAACATCGTACATCACACGCACATAACACAATCTCAACACTCACAACAACTGTCATCAATCAACGACACACAACCAACATAACACACGATCGGTACACAATACATTGCACAATCAAGTGTACAACCATCCCATATGTACGTCGCAATCCTGTACAAATGACACAACACCTAACACGTATACCAATATAACACTATTATCACAAAGCCTTCAAATTACGGAATACACAACCAACTCAAACGGAACATATTTACGAAGGCAAGCAAAATCATCATAACCTAATACGTGATTTCAAGTCGCAAGATACAAGTCGTATAATAAGATACTTGCCTCGATCGTCGGCACCCGAATATTCCTATGAACATTGTACAACCCGGAAAACCCCGAACACCTACAATCCTCCGTGAAATCCAACGGAAACACAGTTACTACGAGAATAATAATTGAAAACAAAGGAAAACACGATCAAGAATCGAAGGGAACCCTTTGAGACATTTAATCGGCTACTAAATGTCCAAGGTTCCTTAGAAAACCAAAAATCCCGATTGGGTTCCAACGAACTCGAAATACGGATATACAATCCGTAGAACATGTCCAAAACAACGTTTATACAACAATTAATTGCTCAAAAACGGATTGGAATCGAAATCAAAAGGAAAATCCCCAAAATCTTCAAAAACATGAGTTCAAGCCAAAAATACCTTGATTCGGACGAAGAACACGGATTTGACGTTGTTAGTCCACACCAAGAACTTGAATAAGATGAATTCCCTGAGACAAACCGCCCAAAAATCGCCCACAAATCGCCCTAGATGGAAGGAGGAAGAAGAGAGGAGAAAAATGAAGTTCTCTCCTCGAAAATCTGCTGAAAAAGTGCAGAAAAAGCCCGTGTGCCGCGTCCCGGGTCGAGTGTGCTGCGGCCCACGGCCAAAAATGCCCAAAGAATCGCCTTAGTGCCAGCAGATGCCCGCCCAAAGACTAAAAAGGCACATGGTGCAGTCTTAGCTATTTCGACCATAATTCCTTCGTACGGACTCCGATTGACTCACCGTTTGAACCATTGGGAATCTAACTTGATGCTCTATTATATTGAAAAGATTCAGAATTTTTGGAGTTTCCAAGAATTTATGATAATTTTACAAAGTCGAACTCATACTTGAAAAAATCGCTTAAGAACACGGAACTCAATAAAACGACACCGAAACGATCTCGGATGACAAAAAGTGTAGAATTAATCATTCTCGGAATGACAAAACGCTCACAATAGAGTCTCTATTATGGGCTTCCGTAAAAAAAAAAAAAAAATTATCGAAAATCGAAATTGTGGATATTACACTTAATTGGATTGGACTATATATATATATATATATATTTGATTGATTGACCATGTTCTGAGTAGTTTTAGGTTGAATATGACCCGCGTACCTGTTTGACTTAAGGTACGCGGGTCTCCATTTGATTTTAACGGTCTCCAAATACAAGTTTGATCATTAATAATTTAGTTATATATTAATATAAAAAAATAATATTTTGAAAATAAAATTAAGACAAAACTTACATAGTAATGTTTTTATATAATAGTTACAATTTATGGTCAAAATTTGTTAATTTCAACCGTGAAAGATAAATGCGCTACACTTTTAGTGGACGGAGTGAGTATAATGTAATTGATAAATTAAATTTAGTACAATAAATATTTAAGATATTATATTTTATGTAACAAAATATATAATATACAATAAAATATAATATCTGTGCATAATATATAATATATTTATGTAATTCAAACGGGTACGCGGATCAGATAACCGGATATAGTAATCCTATTCGTACTCGATCATAAATTTCAGGATTAATCGATATCCGATCCTATTATAAATTTATCCGATGAGTATGATCGAATACAAATAAAATGGGCATCCCTAAATTTAAATGGCGAAGGGAGATTAGGGTGGGACGGTTGAGAGGTGGGGGATGGGGTGGGGTGGGGGTGGAGGGAGTTAAAAGTAAGTCTAACCGTGTGGACGACTGTCATTTTCTTTTGTAAAATTTTCACTGCGGTAAAAAGGATGACTACATAGATAAATAAATAAATAAATAAATAAATAAATAAAGTTTCTTTTGTTCAAATACGCATGCAATCGCTTGTGAAAATGTCTAAAAGTCAATAATTAATTCGTTCTACATAGACTCCTGCTACATATGACTAATCAATCGCACGACGTAAATCACGAATTCGTTGGTCGGCCATATTCAGCTTTATTTGTCTAAACCAAAGATTGCTGTCGTAAAGACCAAGATTTGAAGCATCTAATTATGGGGATTAGTTCAAATAGGAAAGTGTAAACATGAGTTCGTGCATATTTATTAGAGAATTATCGTACAAATAGTATTTTTGGTAGATACTGCACAAATAGTATGTTGTAATGTATATTCATTTTTTTTCCTAATAAACAGTAAATTCGTACTAAATATATGTAAGGAATCCGAAAAATTGAATATGCATTACAACATACTATATGTACAGTGAGTCCGTATAAATATGTACTGGAATCACGTTCCTATTTTATGGACTGGTCCACATCTGAAACGATATATATATATATGTATATACTTAGAGTTGTTTGTTTCCCCTTAAATCTGACTTATAAGTCCGAAAAGGTACCGACAGGTTACTTATTTCTGAATTATAAGTAACTTAATCACCCCTCACATATCTATAAAAAGCTTATTCAATTACCTTCCTTTGAGAGAACTCTGCCATGGATGTTGAAATCATTTCAGTAGAGAGGATTAAGCCATCCTCTCCAACTCCAGATCACCTCAGATATTATAAGCACTGTTTATTGGATCAGCTTATTCCAGCTGACTATGCTCCAATAGTCATCTTTTATCCCAATCAAGATCATTCCAACCATTTCCAGGTTCTCGAAAAGCTAGCTTTGCTCAAGCAATCACTATCCGAAACTCTATCGCGATTTTTCCCACTCGCGGGCACCATCAGAGACGATCTTTCTAATCTTATCGACTGCGACGATCAAGGTGCTTGTTTTACCACCGCGACAGTTAAAAGTTGCCTCCTGAGTGAGTTTCTCCATCAAGGCCCTGATCTTAAGCTCATTGCCAAGTTTCTTCCTTGTGGGCTTACTCGAAAAGGGAGCGCCGACAGTTGCGTGACTAATATTCAAGCAAGTGAATTCGAATGTGGTGGGATTTGTATTGGAGTTTGTATATCCCATAGGCTTCTTGATGGAGCTTCTTTAAGCACTTTTCTGAAAAGTTGGGCTGATTTCGCTAGTCCGTCCGGAGAAAGAAAGATCGTCGTACCGGATTTTTCGGCATCTACTCTATTTCCTGCTAACGACTTACGGCTCAAGGATGCATCGATGGCGATGTGGGGTTCTATGATGAAGGAAGTCCCTTTCGTCACAAAGAGATTTGTTTTTAGCGGCTCGAAAATCGAAATCCTCAAGGATATGGCTACTCGAATGACGGGCGATACTCGCCCCACGCGTGTTGAGACGGTCTCGGGTTTTGTATGGAAATGTGCAATGGCGGCTTCTAGGGAAAGGTGTGGGTTTAAAAGGCCTTCTTTGATCACACATTTGGTAAATCTACGCAGAAGGGCTACTCCGAATTTACCGGAGCAGTCCCTCGGGAACCTGACTTGGGTGGCCAGCGCGAAATGTAGCGGCGAGAAGGAAAATCTTGAATTGTATGAACTGGTTGATGAGGTGAGGAAGTGCGCGTCGATAATCGATGGTGATTTCGTGAGGAAACTACGAGGCGATGGAGGATTCGAGATGATGCAGGAGTGTCTCGAAGAGATCGGAGGATTCGGGTGTGGAGAGGATAATGTGGATCACTTGGGTTTCACAAGCTGGTGTAAGTTGGGTTTCTATGATGTTGATTTTGGGTGGGGGAGGCCCGTTTGGGTGAGCAGCATCGATGCGAGTGGTCCGTGTTTTATGAATCTTGTTATCTTGATTGATGATAGATTTGGTGATGGGATGGAAGCTTGGGTCACTTTGGATGAACAAGAGATGACTGTTTTAGAACAAAATCAAGAATTTCAAGCTTTCGTTTGTTTCAATCCGAGCCCTCTAAATATAGACAATGTGATTTGAAGTTGTTTGTAGTGGAGCTAAAGAGTCCTTATTCTTTGGTTCTCGATTATAATGGAATAAAACAAAATGACTCACTAAACTGGCTGCACTTCTTTTTCTCATGAAGTACTAGTCGTTCCATGCAAGTCTCGATGCGATTTTCATTTTGGATCATCCGGAAACAGTCTCTCTGTGTTAAGACAGGGGTAAGGCTGCGTGCATCCGATCCCCTCTTATCCTACTTTTTGCGGAAGCCGTTGAGGCATTGGGGTAATGTTGTTGTTGTGTCGTAGTAATGCCAATGTTTGAAGTTTTATGTATTGTAGAACCACTTACATGGGGATAATAATTTAATAAAAGGAAAATAGGTGAGAGTTTTCGTGCTGTTTTTGACACTGTCTATCATAGAGGAGAGAATGTTTGAACCCTTTTAACATCAATTCCTTTAGGGGCTATTTGTTTCGCGACGGACTAGGATTTAGAATTCTCGTACTTGGAATCTTGGGTATTCCGAATGGTGCAAATAGTACGAATACTTATTTGTACGGTAGATGTCAAATAATATTTGAAAAACAGATGATATTGTATTATTATATAATATTTAATTATAATATTTCAAGAAAATTAATTGTATAAGAAGAGAGACAAAAAAGATTATTTATTAGTTTATTCAAGTATTAATTTATCGAGGTTCTTTATTCAAATATTAATTTATCAAAGTTCTACTCTATCATTTTATTGTTTAGTTACAAC
Organism: Orobanche coerulescens; assembly: GCA_033398695.1. NCBI lineage: Eukaryota > Viridiplantae > Streptophyta > Magnoliopsida > Lamiales > Orobanchaceae > Orobanche > Orobanche coerulescens. The sequence continues at coordinate 171,615,383 of CM065809.1, forward strand.
TAGTTCGTACCAAATACCTATATAAATTACTTCATCTGTCCTACTTGAAGAGTCTACTTTGGTGAATGTGTATTTTTTAATACTTGTCATCTTAACGAATGTAGAATACGCAATGAAACAATTAGAGGTTGAATTTCAATCAAAACCCTCTCGATTCCTCATAATTCAAGAATTTAACCATAAATGCATAGGGAAAAACCTAAGGAATTCTTACCACGATTCAAAGGAGAAAAAGGATGGAGTGATGATTAGACCGCGTTGGTAACTCAAATATGTTGATGATTGATGATATCTTGACAGTTTCGCCTTGGAATCGCACGAACCAGCAAAGAGGGATAGAAGGGTGGAAATAATGAGAAAGAACATTGCCGCAATACGGGCGTAACATGCAATTCTTACGGCCATATACCGTAATAGGAAAATAATACAACTGTAGATAGGCCACTGGACTATTAAGTTATTCACATACCCAGCATACGGTCGTACCTTGATCAGCCTACGGTCGTAAGATATCGGGATTTACAGCCGTAACACTCGGCACATTACGGCCGTAAGTGCTACAGCACAGCAGCCTTAGTCGGACAGCCAAAAGCGTCTCTTTAAGTAGAAACGCGCCAGAACCAACATGCGACAAAGCGCTTACGTAGGACATCACTGTAGGAGCTCAAGGGCTAATCACGAAAAATATCAACTCAAAATACAAGAAAATTGGGCTCCAATGACAACCAATCACAATAATGAAGAAAAGGCGAAATAACGAAATATTTCCAAATAACACAAAAACTCGTCCGGGACACAAAACGTGAAAAGGAGAACATGCCATAAAATCCATAACGATTACAAGTGAATTGCTAAAATCGAAAAAACACAAAGAACGAAAATTACGGATATTACAAGGATCGTGTGAAAATATGACTTGACAAAAAAACAATGTAATTGTTAGTATTGTACTATTTTTTCTATGATCAGAATTTTTTTTCAATAATATTTGCTACTTGATGAAAACCAAACCAAACATACCCAGTATATCCCGCTCAGAGCAGGGTCTGGGGAGGGTAAGATGTACGCAGACCATGCCCCTACTTATTACGGTAGGGAGGTTGTTTCCGTGAAGACACCCAGCTTAGTGCACAGCAGAATCTTGTGTGAAAAATACAAAGAAAAACATATGATTCAAAAAATCTCGAGACCATACCTGAGCCCATGGCTTGATCCACATGGGACTTACCTAAGCGGGATTTGGCTACTTCACTCCCGATGAACGCTGCTCTAACAAAAGAGGGGTTGGCTCTGCGCACAGCTCCCTGTCAAAAATACACCACACGCAAAGACAATAGGATAAAATATACAATAACAGTAAAACTGCAATGCTCTAGGTCAAAGCTAACCGAGACAACCCAACCCCGGCGGCTCAACAACAAAGACTGCCCCTACAAAAGAATCCACAACTCTGATCTGGCGCCTCCAAGCGAACCTATCAACAGTCATGGTCTCGGAAAGGTTTAAGGCCTTCAAATCTAATCTCAGTTGCTCCTCTCACGTCCTCCTCGGTCTGCCTCTCCTCCTCTCCCCGACAACCTATAAACTCTCGACCCTTCTCACCGGAGCAGATGCCTGCATCCTGCGGACGTGGCCAAACCATCTCAATCTCCCTTCCCTAACTTTTGCTGAAATAGACGCCACTTCCAGCGCGTTCCTGAAAACCCCGCGATTCTATCTAAGAGAAGGTGTTTAAGTAAATATACTAGATTATATGCATGTTTGGCAATTAGCTATTGATCGTTTGTTCTTGACTGCTCTCTGCTTGGACCCACAGTTCATATTAGCTGTTTAGCGATTATACTAAACTGGTTTGACCAACTACATTGACTATTTATGTCGGTTGTTTGATTATTTTGTTATTTATAAAACTAGATGTGATGCACCGCATAAAATATTCTCTTATTAGAAAATAATTTCTCGATCTCTAAATTTATTTTTGATAATTTTCGACATGAGTATCATATTAACGTAATATTAATAAAAGACTTATTGAGTGTATTATAGGGTGTAATATAATTCAAGAAAAAGTACCACATTAGCGGAGTGTTAAGTCAATTAGTATCCATTACATGAACAAATTTCGTGGACATACCGAAAAGAAAGTAGGAACAAATTTTGGGGACGAAAGTAATATGTGATTAAGTCTTAATATATGTGTGTGTGCGGTGTACGTTTTATTATTTTTAGTTATTATGATTAAATAAATATCATAATTTATTTTTTATGTAAACAATAAATGAGTTAATTTTATTTTGCATCAATTAATTTTACTGAAAATAAATATTCATATTTTTTCTAATATAATTTTTTTGTGCAATCGGTCATTATTGTAAATCCATTAAATTTATTATATTCACAAAATTATGAAATAAAAATTAATTTGATATATTTTTCATTAAAAATAAACTTGATTTAAAAAATTATAAACATTTAAAATTTTAAGCTAAAAAAATAAAGAAAGGATTTTTTTATTGGTAGATGAGTGTAAGTTGTGGAATAAAACTGCCATAATACATATCTATAATTTTTTTGGAAAATTTAAGAATACATCTCTATATATAAACTTTATTTAAAATAGAAAATCAAAAAACTTACACAGTGACATGTGTCAGACTCTCTTTTAATAGAAGTACTAGATGTCTAATAATATTAGGTTGTTGATTGTTTGTGCAAAATGAGTAGGGATGGCAAAAAAAAACCCGGGTTCGGTTCCGGGGTATGGGGTACCCACCCCGAACCCGCCCCGATATAAATATATATATTAGTAATTAAATTAGTAATATATTATATATATATATAATATATATATAATATTAATACTTAATAAATTAAATATATATTAGTAATTAAATTAGTAATATATTTTATATATATTAAATTAGTAATAAATTTAAATTAGTAATATATTATATATATAATATTAATTCGAGAAAAAAAATTAATCCGCGGGTACCCGCTGGGTCTGGGTCTGGTCTGGGGCCAGTTTTTAAACACGGGTCTGAATCTGGGTAGGCAATACCCGACCTCGACCCGCCCCATTACCATCCCTAAAAATGAGATATGATTATGAGGTAGAGGTGTCATGGGTCAGGTCAGGGCGGCTCACGGGCCGAGTTTGAACGGGCCGAGCTGAGGCTTGTTGGCCAATTGATAGGGCGGGCTGGGGCTGTTGGTAGAAGCCCACTGTCCGATCGCCCTGGACTGGGCCGGGCCGGTCTCACTTATAAAAAAATTATCTTGAATTTAAAAAAAAAAATATTTTGATTTTAAAAAATTTGTTTCGTTAAAAAATATATTAGTGTTGAATTAAAAATCAATTAAAAAATCTATTTTGAATTTTTAAAGATAAATATATTAACATCAATTAAAAAATAAATTTAAGTAATATGTTTTGTAAATAAATTAATATTAAATTAGAAATTAATCTAAAAATTCGTTTAGAATTAGTAAGAAATTTTAAAATTATTTAGCATTAAATTAAATAGGGAGGAAAGCAGGGAAGAGGCGCGGGATGGGGTAGACTAGGTTGTGGGCCGGGGCGGGTTGGACTTCGGGCTGGGCGCCGGACCGGTCTCATTTAAAAAAGTATGTTTTGATTTTAAAAAATCTGCTTCGAATTTAAAAAATCTATTAATATTAAATGAAAAATCAATTAAGAGAATATGTTTTAAATTTTTAAAATAAATATGTTAACATTAATTAAAAAAAATTAAATATTTATTTCTAATTTTTTTAAAAATATATTAACATTAAATTAAAAATCAATCTAAAGGGCTGTGAGCTGGACAGGTCTGGAGAGTGGGCTGGGACTAAAGGGCGGGCTAGTTTGGGCTGGGGAAGTTTGGGACAAGGATATATCAATTTTGGAACCATTTGCTTTTACTTTTCTAATCACTTATGCCTCATTGCCAATCTGGTATATGCAGTGAGTGATTAGAAAGTAAAAAACATATGGTTCCAAAATTCATATATCCTGAAGATTGGTTACGAAAAATAGCTGAAACCATGGCAACCGGGATCGTAATCTTTCTTCCACGAAAAATCTAACACAACAGGCATCATCACCAAACATAAAACAATGCCGAGGAAAAAAAAAATTACTTGATAAAAATAAATAAACACCACCACACCTGAACAGGAATGACCCAAGAAAAGGGAAGAAAATATTCATCACCTGACATACACACTAGAGATTATGCCTTTTTTTTTTTTAAGATGACCACCTCAGGTGAGTCACTGGCCAGAACGACTATTTTCCCGGCACAGACTTCAGACTACCAGGCGCACACGGCACTAGGCACTAATTAATAAGCTTTTAGCAGTTTTTCTTTTTTTTTTTTCTTTTTTAAGAAAAAAGAAGATACAAATGGAAAAGGGAAACACAAGCAAAGCAAGTCGATCACTGGCAAGGCAGGGCATCGCCAGTTTAAGGATCGTTAGAACAACACAACACAACCCTGGTTTAAGGGCACGGCGATAAGGAAAATAAAAAAGCTGGAAGCTATTGGCCAGAAATGGAGTCACGATTAGCAGCGCTGGTTTTGATTGAGAGATTAGCAAATTGTTGATCAAGATCTCGGCTATTGGCACGTCGATGGCTAGAACTCGTCTGGGGTTGTGGTTGGGGTTGTTGTTGTTGCTGCTGGTATAAGCTCCTTAGTCTTCCTACTTCTCTCTCCAGCACATCATGCTCCACTGCACGAAACCCTCATCAGTGATGGAACTCAAAAAAATCTCGAATATATGATGAATTGGTCGAAAATATGTACGATTTCCCGAATACTTATGAAAAGACGAAAAACTAGTTAGTTAACTTACTGTACTTGATAAGCTGCTCCTGAGCTAAACTATCAAGACGTTGCTTCAGTGCTTTATTCTCCATGTTCAGAATGAGATACTGCTGGTTAATGAATTCGAGTTCAGCAGAAACCTCAGAACCCTCTGCCTGAACTTACAAGGCACACATAGTTTATGTAAGGAACTCTGAACAAACACAACAGGTTAATGTAATTAATCCATCTTATATTCAGTCAGAAAGAGAGGACTAACGCTTGCCTGCAAAGCTTGGACATTTCTTTCAAGTTCAGCTATGTACTGAAGCTTTCGGACACGTGAACGCTGCGCAAATTGCCTGCAAATAAATAGAAAAGTGTCCTGTTTAACCAGCTTCCAGCCTCAAATATGGGTAAATTTCTAGCTTTAAGCGAAAACGCCTTGAGCAAAAGGAAAGGAACGAATTTGACCAGGTTCTAAAACAACAAGTAGTGCAACGTACTTTCATTTTTCTCGTTGAAATATACTCAGTTATTACGAGAATCGAACAAATCATACAAGTAATCAGACATGTTATATGATCATGGATGGAAAGGAGAGTTCAACATACTGTTTGGCACGTTTATTGTCCGTTTCCAAAGACTTGCTCTGAGAAGAATCCTTTTTCTCGCCGGCGGACCCCTTTGAATCCTGATGACCAGACTCAACGGCAGCATCCTGCTTTTCACCCGAAAGCGATGGATTCTTATCCGCATCTTTCGAAGAGCTCAACAACCCTCCATTCTGGACGAGGGCATTATTTCCCCTGGGCGAAGGAAGGCCGCGAGGAAGAGCCGGCGGGTCCCACATCTTATTCCGAGTCTTCCCGAAATTATTTAAATCCATATAGAAAGCGTTCTGCCGGGCGTCCCTATAAATATCGAAGTCATGAGATCCCCAAGAAGACAGCGGACTCATATTCCTGTACCTATTGGCGTCGTCTTGAGCTACGTAACTCATGCCTCCAATGTTGGACGCATCAATATATGCAAACGAGTCGCTTGATGAACGGCGGTGGGCCCCTCTTCGGACGGGCGTTTCGGGCTCGTCGAGTAGTTCGTCAAGCCAAGAAGGCTGTTCGTCTATCAAAAAACTTTCGGAGGAAGTACGCTGATGGTGTGAATTCACATTCTTATGCTTTGGGAGAGTTTTAGGACCAATTGCTGAAGTAGGGATGTATTCGGTGTAGGATGGAGTTATGCTAGGAAATGGGCTTTTAGGGGGGAGTAGAGAGTTCTTTCCACTGTACGACATGTTTCGAACAGTAGATGGTCCCTTGGAGTTCGCCATAGCTGACGAAACAATAAAAATATATTAAAAAAAGGTGTCGCATCATACTTCTTGTCTCGGATAATAACGTTAAATTTCAGTATCAACAAAAGAGAACGCAATAAAATGCAAACGTGTAGAAAGAAGTTTATCGTTATGATAAAGAGAGCGTTAAGATGAACCAGATCACACACCGAATCATGTTTTCGGCCTATTAAATCACCCGAAAACAATGGCTATGCATAACCGTGTTTTAGACCTATTACTTCAGCTGTTTTTCTTCACTAGCATTTTTGCATCACATTTTACACCACCTACACTACTCAGAGTGAAATCAGAACACAAATCGAACCCAAAAACGAGCATTTGAATCAAGCAGTTCTGGTGAATCAAAGTAAGCGACCCTTCAACAATTACAAAATAGGAATTGGAGGGCGTCGCGAAAGTGAACACACAAGACTAAACTCAGTAAGTTGTTTTTTTCAGTTAAGAGAGTTTTTTTTCTTCTTTAGAAGCGGAATTTCACGTTTTCTGTCCTCTTTGCAATAATTGCACATCAACTGGCACCTTATGACAACGCATAAATTTAGAACTTACCAAATTTATTTTAGGAAAAAAGGAAAAGATTAATCACCCGTGTGCATGTTCGATACGAACTTATGCAACAAGCAAGGATTGCTCTATAATCAATGATGGCAAATATCAATATGAATTTTGAAACACGGCTCACAGGTATGTAAGATTAGTTTTTTCCACATGTGAGATTTATACAATCTATTGGATTCACAAATATGAACACCGGCTTGTTAATAATTGTTAACAGGCTTGCAATAGGAAATAGGAATTATTATTGTTATTAAGTAATGTAACCCGATGGTTAGACCATGTAAAGACTTAAAGACGGGTACCCTTTCTTTATAAACTTACTACTTCAAAGATAAATCGAGTTATTTTATCAACTAACTACCGAATCATAATAGAATCTAGTGATTGTGAAAGGCGAAAAAGTATAAAGATCACAACTCATCCTTGTATTACAGCATTACGCCATTTAATGCCAACAACAATCAGTACGTTTACACGATAAATTAAAGTTGCTTTTACATCCAGATTTTATTATTCTAAAATGGAAAAGAAAATGTTCACCAAAAAAAAAAAAACAGCTAATTTTCGTTCTGTCAGAGAAAATTGTTTATCCAAAATGCAACTGCCTATAAAAATCTCTTAAAAAGCTAAAAACAAAATACATTGTGCAGTTGGTTTCACTTTTTTCACCAATTACTCATTTTTCCAAAAAAAAAAATATCACCGGTCGTTTTGCCGCAAATCCTACTATTCACACACTCACATTTTAACTATCAATCAAATAAAACCATATTTTACAATTTCGATATCGGATCAACTTTCATCATTACATGTTCATTTCATATCCAACCACACTAAGTTTCTTCGTTTTCTTAAAGTTTCTTTCATCACATTATTCTTTAGCAAAACAAAGGAATCCAAGATGAAGGAATATCACATTGCGACGTAGGGGCTAGAGCTGCAAATTCACTCGACTTGTACCGTTCAATATCGCACTGACTGAACTTTATCAGATAAGACCAAACATCTAACACACCATTCTCCTACAAATATATAACATAATACCCATCTGTTAGCATCTTAAAGAACCAATCAACAAGTTTCACACAAAAGACAAAACATCATAGCACCAAGAAGATGGATCCAGTCAGAAACTGTATTAACCCCATGAATTTCTTTCACTTCAGCGTTAAATAGGAAGATATGATTTTGAATTTACGTTAACCACCGATCTTTAAAATCAGTGACCAGGATTCACACTCATACTACCATAAGATAGCATCCCTCTTTGCGAACTGAATGCGGAAATTATCCACTACCAATTTACTAATAGCCATTAACCCAACTTGCCCAAGCTCAAAAATTCAGGGAACAGAAAGAAATGCTAACCTTCGATGATTACAATAAAAAGGATCTTGATAATGTGATACAAAACGAACCCAGGAAAGGAAATGATCGAAGCTCAATAAGAATTGTTGCTTTAGGGCTTCTTCTTCTTCTTCTACCCCTTTTCCCTTTGTTGTATTTCTTGGGTCTCTGTCTACACCACTTGCACACATAAAAAAACGCCTTATGGTGAAAAGGGTGTGGTAAGTTCTATCTTTGGGTTAGAGTTTTACTTTGACAACCAAATATGAGATGTTTTTGTTGTTTTCCATTTTTTCTTCTCAATTTTTAATTTTTAATCGTTAACCCAAAACCAACTTAGATTTCCCATTTTTTCACAAACTTTTGTCCCATGATTTTCTTTCACACTTAGTTCTCGAGTTCTAGAAAAGTAAAGAAAAAAAAGGGAAAAGAAATTAAGAGAGAATAGAAGAGAAATGAAAATGAAATGAAATTGTATTTTGTGTTCTCGAATTGGAAGAAAGTGAAAGGAAAATTAAGGGTGTGTTCTCTTTGCTGTTTTGAGGTCATTTTCTTTTTTATTTTCAAAAACACTAAAAACGTGTTCTTTTTATCATTTTTGAAAATGCATTTTGGAAAATGAAAAAAATATTTGTACACAAAACGCAAAATGACCAAAACCTCGTTTTGAGCGTTTTGTGTGTATTTCAACAAAAAATCTTCAAAATGCTCAAAATGCATTTTGAGTTTTTTTTTTTGGATTATCCTAATTTGAAACTAAGTCTAAAATAAAAATTTATGAATTTAATATTAATATTAAAAAAAATATTTTGCAAAATAAATTTAATGTAACGCGTTTTTGATTTTGAAAACAAAAATAAAAACAGAAAAATACAAAACATTTTTCAAAATGAAAATACAAAATGAAATACAAACAGAACGCAGCCTAATCATTTTGTTCTTTCTCTCCAAATCCTTCCAAATCGGAAGAAAAGTTAGGAGGGAAAGTTTTCCTTCCATTTCATTCCGTTTCTTTTCACTAAAAAACTCAGGAACACCGAATATTTTTTTCTTTCTTTTTATTTCCATCTATTTCCCTTCTTTTCTCTCGTTAAGTTAAACTCGGGAACTAAGCGTTAGGTCGTCCCATCTCGAGCTAACGCATGTAATAATGGTGGTCGAGCAGTGCTATAATTAGATTAAAATTATTAATTTTTATTAGAGAAATAATATATTGAGAGCCGAAACACAAAAAAAAAGGATATTGATTGTCGGAAGTCCGTCGGCGGCCATAAAAGAAAAAGAAATTACACGGTCCTGAAAGTCAGCCGACCAACAGGCGGAAAAGAAAATGCCCAATCGGCGATGGTCTGCCGATGGCCGTTAGGACTCCCACCATAAAACAGGTCGACAAGCTGCAAAAAAAATGCTCGGTCGTCGGAAGTCTACCGATAGTGTCAGGCGGCCGCCAAGAAAAAATGTCGGTTGTTGGAGGTATGCAGACTGTCGGAGGCCCTGCAGAAAAATAAGTTGGTAGTCGGTCAAAAAAAATACTCATTCGTCGGAGGTCCAATGGCTGGTACCCGAAATTCTGTCGCCACATGTCAAAAAATTACATAAAATAAATTGCTCCGATCCTTGGAGGTATGACGGTAGCCGGTGGCGGCCACGTCGGAGAACCAGGCTGACAAGCGGCCGCCAAAAAAAAAAAAACTGCCCACCAACAGCCCCGTTAGAGAACAAATCCGTAGGCGACTGCCAAAAAAATGCCCATCGGAGAACAGGTCGGCAAACTTCCCCCTCCCACTTACCCAAAAAAATAAGAAATTGCTCGGTCGCCAGAGGTCTGTCGGCGCAGGCCCCATCTGTAATACCCAAGATTTCTATTTCAGGATAATTCGAATTATTGGAGTGTTGTGCCGGTTATTTTGTTGCGTTGACGATTATTTGAAATCCTTCCCTATGTTGTGTACGGTGTGATGTACCGTGTTGTGTTGAGTTTTCGGAACTGTCATGCATGACTGTGTAGTAGGCATAGCGCACGCTAAGTATTGTAGTTAGCACACGCCCTGGTGATAGCGCACGCTAATGTTCGTGACTAGCGCACGCTACCTGAATATGATGAGACAGTCCAGTAGTTACTTTCGACTGGGAGTTCGATAGCGCACGCTATGCAGATTCATAGCGCGCACTAAGGTGCAACGGTTAGCGCACGTTATGGGATGGTAGCGCACGCTAACTGGTAGTTCTTGGGCAGTCCAGAAACCACTGGACTGGCATTGGGACTCATTAGCGCACGCTAACTGTGCTTTTGGGCAGAACATTGATTCGATAGCGCACGTTAATCTGGGGCGATTAGCGCACGCTAAGTTGTCCAGTGTATAAACTGGACAGCAGATTACTTTTCTCATTTCTCACTTCTTTCTCTCCTCTCCGCGGGTGTAAGTCAAGGGCGACCAGGGTTCGTGGCCTTGGTCGATTTTACTCTTCTCAGAGGTGTTTTGGAGCATCCTAGGTGATTATAACATCATCTAATTTATTATTCTTCGTCGGATCGGGGTATTGTTCTTGATTTCCCCATAGTTGATATTTTGGAGATTTGTTCTTGATTTCGTATTCAACCCGATTTTTATGAATCGATTGGTGTTAAATGATGTTATTAAACATGTTCTATGGATTGTATATCCATATCTCCGATTCGTTCGGCCCGACTGATGATTTTAGTGTTCTTGAGGAACCATGAACATTTAATGTTCGATTAAATGTTCATATGAGTTTTCCTTCGTGGATTTGAGGCGATTTTTGTTGTTGTTGGTCTTACTCCTCGTTGTGATCGTGATTCCATTATTTTTAGCAGATCCTCTTAAGAGGGCATGCGGCACTGTAATATTCTCAAAACGGGTTAGGGGTGTTACACCATCACAATACGGTTGGTAGACAGCGACACAAAAAAAAAAGCGGTCGGTAGACCGGAAGCAAAAAAAAAAAAATTGGTTGTTGCCGGAGGTCTCTCCAGTGCTTGCACCGCCAGAGAGCAGTCCGACTGCCAAAAATAATATTGTGGTCGTCAGAGACCCGATGGGGCATCGCCAGATGGCGACCGACGCCGGAGAACAGGCCAATCAGTGGCAAAAAAAAAAAAACTGACACACTGTTGGAGGTCCGTCAGAGATCGTAAGGAACCAAAAGAAAATTAGAATATTGTTTGTCCCTTCAATTTAACATTTTAAGGGTTCTTTTGAAAGTTTAGAGTATTTTTTTATTTTTTATATTATATCAGATTTAACATGAAAGGATATAATGTTTTCAGGTACACACTACGACGACAACTAAAAAGCACCATTGTCCCCATTATATTGTAGAAATATTCATTAGTGGATTAAAATTATCAAATTAACATATTACATTGGTAGAAAAAATATATATTGACCACTAGAGACAAACGAAAATTGTCTGTCATCGGAGGTCCGTCGGGGCCATAAAAGAAACAATCATCTTGTTGTCGGAGGTCCGCCTACGACCTGCAGGAGGCCTACCGGAGAACAAACCGACACGCGGCCGCAAAAAAATAGAAAAAGACTGACCGGTCGTTTGAGGTCCGTTGACGCCCGACCCGCCGAAGGACAGGTTGACAGGCGGCCGCATACAAAAAATTAGTTGGTCGTTGGAGGTCCGTCGATGACTAGCAGGCGAACTGCCGACAGCCGGCCACAAAAAAAAACTTTCTGATCGTTGGACGTTTGCTACGGCCATCAGGCGCCCTGTTGGAGAACATGTCGGCACGTGGCCCAAAGAAAAGAAGGCTGCATCTTTGATGGGCGGCCCACAGAAAGTAGACTGGCAGGCGGCTGTAAGGAAAAAAGTAAGAATAACAATTACAAGTTGTCCATCATCGAAGGTCCGAAGGTTTGTCGGATAACAGGGCGACAGACGGCCCAAAAAAAATCTGTCCTTCACCGGAGGTCAAGTGGGAACAAAAAAAAAAGTAAAAGATTAGTTATTACTTTAATTTAATATTATAAGATTTTTTTTTTTGAAGTTTATGAGTATTCCTTGAGTTTTGAAATTAATTTTAACACGGGGTTGCAATAATCATTTCAAATATACAACTATCACAAAAATTAATATCTTTTATATTATTGATTCTTATATCAAAGTCGTTAACTTGAACGACTATTAGTCTCGCTGGGGATGATTTAATGGTAGAGTGGTGTTGCTCGAAGGCTAAAGGTTAGAATTCAAACTCCACCAAAATCACTAGATCGAATGTGTGAGTTGAACAAAAAGTTTGAACAATTGTTACAAAAAAGTGTAAAAACATGTTTTGTTCATTGTTGTTAGCTCGAGACATTTTTTTACATTATTCAACCATAAATAGGCATTAGGAGACATCGGATAGATAAATACAAACTAGAAAAAATAACTAATTTTTAGATCAGGCCAAACTTAATTTAAAAATAACTAATTTTTAGATCAGGCTAAACTTAGTTTTTCAATCAATAACTACAATTTATATTGAAAAATGACAACTAATTTGGTTAATTTTATCTTTTGACCACTAGCTAAAATTTCACCTACTATTACTAAGATCAGTATACCTTTTAATAATTACCATCTCATGTAACGTTCATTTTCTTACTCAACATCTGTCTACCCACTTTCTCACTCTAGAATTATAACTGAAGTAATCGGTATCAATATCAACTTTTTCTTCTCCCATCTCTCTACTCATTTTCTCTCTCTACAATTATCCCCCCATAATATGTACCAACATTCCATATTTATCTCTCTTTTCACTTTCTCTCACTAAAATTATCATTCCAAGTAATCAATAATAATATTTAACTTTTTACTTTTTGCTCTCTCTACCCACTTTCTCTTTCTAAAATTATAACCACAGGTAATCGGTACCAACATTCAATTTTTGACTCCTTCATCTTTCTACCGGCTTTCGCACTCTCTACTCACTTTCTCATTCTATAATTATCGCCCAAATAACTAATTTCTACCACAATTCCACAATAATACTATACTTGTCTAGATAATAATATTACTTTTCATGATTGATACCGATCGATACCCAACAGTGTTACCAATACAGGAATTGTGATGAATCGTGGTTGTGTGAAGCGGAAGTATAAGTTCTCGAGCGGAAGCAAACGAACATCAAACAACAAATAACAATAGCGGATGAACTTGATACAAGAAGATTTGATACAACAATGTTCTGACAAAGACTGACACAAGACTGACACAAGACTATTCGGACACCACTTGGATACATCAATGTTCGGACAGTACTTTAGTACGGTACTTTGGTACAATGCAAGAATCGGATTGTATTTGATGCAAAGAAGAATGGATTATATTTCGGTACAGCAACAATGGACTATATTTCGGTACAGCAATAATGGATTATATTTCGGTACAGCAACAATGGACTATATTTCGGTACAACAATAATGGATACGGAAATGATGTGGGCACTTCAAACCCTTAGAATTAATTACTATAATCCCCTTAGAATCCTGTTCTAAAGAAACGTTTGGAATTATTCTAAGAACTCAAGTTTATATGATTAAGACTTAACAATTTTATGAACTAAAATTGCAAGAATGTAGAAGTGAGAATTATAAGAATAATACTCAAGAAAATTCGAGCAACAGCTCTGATTCTAGCTCAAGGCCGAAATATCTTTTTGATTTCAAAAGTTGATTGATTTTCTTCTCGTTACCTAAAGGTCTCCTTATATAGGAGAGTGCAAAGCAAACTATATTATCTCTGACATATTAAACTAAGGAAATAAAATCAAGTGTCCCTACTTTTTAAGACAATGCAGGACTGCTTCACATGGGACTGGATTAAAAGGGAATAAACTAACACAACTTAACTATAAAGTAAATAAAGGAATCTTGAAAAGGTCTTGGTCTTCACAATTTCTCACGTTCACTTTGAAACTTCCACATGCTGAAGTTCCCTTTTCCAAGACAACACCAAACATTACCTTCCTTGAAGCTTCCTCACGCCTAAGTCTAATTTCCAAGTTAGGATGGATTTTCCTTAATCATCAAGTCGACCTTCGGTTGTTCATCCCTTTTTTATAGAGTATTTCTCTTTTCGAGTTTTTATGATTTAACTCTCATTTTCAGGAAATACGACAAAGACGCCCTCATGCCATTATTTAGGCAATATCTGGGGTCCGCCCTCAAGCTTTCTGTTTTTAGCTATATCTGGGCTGCCCTCAAGCAAAGCTATATCTGGGCTTAGGATTTGAACAACTGTCGGGCCTTCATGAATCTCAAGTAGATCCACCGTTGCACAGTCACTAAACTTAGACATGATTTCCACTTCTAATTCGAGCAGCTTAAGGACGAGCTTGTCTTCTTCTTTTCTTTGGACGTGAATTATTCTAGGTTCAGGGCCTTTATTCAGTGCACTCCAAGCAGCCTCAGTGTGAGGGTTTTCAAGAGAGGATTTGATCGAGGTCATACAGTAAACCTCTTGAGTAGGAACCGAGTTGTCTTCGTAAGAGTTAATAACAGATAATAAGGTAACAGGTGAGGAACGTGTATTAAGTTTATTTCGTGAGGTGGTGCTAGTGTCACTCATTCTCAACATTTCACTCGTTTGTTCTCTCAACTTCCTAGCACGTACACGTGTGATAGGACCAGTGGGGTCCATGACGGTTCCAACCGTTCCTAACTCTTTTGGTAGCACAACCGTGTTTGTATCATCCCCTCCCTCTTGAGAAGGATCTGTCCTCAGATCCGCGAGGTCACCTGCTTCAAACAAAGACAAATCAGAAACATTAAAAGTAGCAGATACATTGTATTCTCCTGGTAAGTCTAGTTTATAAGCATTATTATTTATCCTCTCCAAGATCATGAAAGGACCGTCTCCTCTTGGCAGCAATTTTGATCTCCTTTGTATAGGAAACCTTTCCTTCCTCAGATGGAACCAAGCCCAATCTCTGTAATACCCGAGATTCTCGGTTCCGGTTATTTTTGAATTTTTTTGTCGATTGCGCCGTTCATTTTGTTCTGTTGGCGATTTCTTGAGATTTTCCCCTATGTTGGGTACGGCACGATGTACCGTGTTGTGGTGTTCGTCAGGTACGACTTATCGTTGCTTAAGTCGAGCTAATAGTATGTCTTGCTTTGTTATGTGTTCGTTTTCGATTTAGATCGTTGGTGTTGTCCGTTAGTGTTTCGTTGCATGTTGAATAATTATTGTTTTGTCGAGGAGTATCGTTTTTGTGCATTTAGTCGACTTTGTAAGATCACCATAGGCGCTTATAAAGTCTAAAAATTCTGAAACTTTACAATGTGATAGAGCATCAAATTAGCTTTCCAATGGTTCAAACGGCGAGTCAATCGGAGTCCGGACGAAGGAGTTATGGCCGAAATAGCAAAGACTACACAGTGTGTAATTAGCGCACGCTAAATACATATATTAGCACGCGCTAACGGATCTGGCAGAGGGTTCTGGACTGCATTTTACAGCCGTTAGCGCACGCTACACATACCTTAGCGTGCGCTAACTATTGACAGTATATATAAGACTGCAGAGGTCAACTTTCGTCATTTCTTCCTCCCCTTTCTTCCTTCCGGCGATCTAGACGATCTTGAGGGAGTATAAGCATGGATTTTGGCCTGATATCATCACCCATCAATATCTTTGAGTTCCTAGTACGGATTTAACAACATCCCAACATCTTTCGCCATTTTAATTGAGGTATTTTCTTCTTAAAACCCTACTTTCGGGATAATTTGGGGTTTATCGTGATTTCATGATTCCAATCCGAGATTGTTGATTCCCTTGTTGTTATCTAGTCTTGTTTATCTTAACCCCCAGTTTGGAGTTTCGTTTTCATGTTTTTATCGGGTTGATTTATGTTCTTGAGATATTTTGGGGTTTTCTTTTGATTTCAATTCAGCCGATTATGATGAATTGGTCATGTAATTCTTGTTGTATTGGTTGTAATCTACGGATTAGTAACTCGTTTATCGACTTCATCTCACCCGAACATGATTTTGGCTTTCTTGGAACGAACCCTTGAACCCTTGTAGTTTCTTAGTGTCGATTGAGATTTCGTTTAGTGTTGTTGATTCGTAGCGGTGTTATTCTCGTGGTGATTGTGTTGTTATTGATTTCTCGTGAAGGTGGTCGGTTTTTGGGGAACATTTGGGCTATTTTGGAAATTTCATTCGGTAGCATTTAAATGCTTTAAGTAGAGCCGCTTTCGTCGGAGTATTCACAAATTGATTTCGAGACAAGTATCTTGCCCATACATTACGTGTTTTGTGGATATATTAGTTGGTAATTTTCAATACGTGATTTATGAATGTCTATAATTAACTTTCAAAGTAATTGATATGCTTTTCAATACTTCCTTAAAAGGTGACTCGTATGATTTCGTTGTTAAATATGCTTGTATAAGTATGTGTGGGGTATCCTTTTGTGTGATTATGACGTTGTAGATTTATAGCTTAACCTTTCCTTGAGATATGTATGGAACATATGCCTATTGATGATCCTGTGTCATTGTGTCGTTCGGCGTGGTTGGATAGGTATTTTCCCTCGTTACTATGTTATTGGTACTAGCTGCATCATTGAAATTCTAGCATGAATCATATCGTTACTTGGTCGTGAGTATATGTTGGATAAACTGGCCATTCTAGTAAGGTACATCGACTATATATATACTGTGATTGACCTTCGAGGCTTGTGGTTTGCAACTGTGATTTTGGAACGTGTGTGTGTGTTGTTCCTTCCACCCGGAGCGTTCGACGGGACGTATGGGGGTTGATACTAAGGGGTACGGCCACGGAAGTGGACTTGGGTGCGTGTGTGGTTGAACTTCCACCCGGAGTGTCCGACGGGATGTCTGGGGGTCGATACTAAGGAGTACGGCCGCGGAAGTGGTTTCCCACCCGGAGCGTTCGACGGGGCGTCTGGGGGCCGATACTAAGGGGTACGGTCGCGGGTTACCAGGTGTAGTTTTCATCTTGAGGATGACGTTTATGTTTTCGTTAACTGTGATATTGTCCGGAGTATCACAATGCTTTGTGCTCGGGGTCGAGAGACATTATATATCGAGTCTTGGTGCTTGGCTAGAATGGCATAGGAATAATGTGTTATGTGTAATGTGTCCTTGTAAGTGAACTGAAGTGGATGATCGTGTCGTGGACCCTATGTTTTGTGACCGGAATGGTTGAGTCGTGGACCCCGTGTTTCGTTAACGGATTTGCATTTTGGGAAATGAACTTTGGGGCTGTGACCCTAAATGGCTTTCGAGGAATTAAGAACTTTTCACTTTCTAATGTTTTCAAAACTCCCGAGATTTGGAAATGCTTTCAAAGTGCTTACTGGCTTCGTTTCTACTTTAAAGACTTGAACTATTTTTAACTAAATATATCTCGGGAAGTCTTTCGTTGTATTCTCGGAATGTGTTGTGTATGGCTCGTTTTTGCACTTTATACTTGCACTAGCGAAACAGTGGAGTTTTGCTAACCCCCGAGTAATCGGGGGGTGGATATCTGTATTGTGTCCAGGTATATGCAGGTTTTCGGGAGCAAGTCACAAGATCGGTACGAGGGATGATGGAAGACGAATGATACTAATCACACGAAGGCCAATTTTGGGTTAAGTTAGTCGAAGTCCATTGTATTGTCTTTTCCGCTGTCTTTTTGTTCGTTGTTGCAAGTATTTTACCCTTGCGTGGGTATGAGTCTGGATGAGTTTATGTATTTTGATTTGTAAGTCAGTGACGAAAGACCAAATCGGTCTATTGGTTCGTTATTTTGATTCGTCGGTATGTAATGTAATGTGTTGTTTTGATGTCTAGCCTAGTGGATCCTCACGGAGAGGGTCTGCGGCGTGTAATATTCCCGGTTTGATCTGGGGGTGTTACATTTATGGTATCAGAGCTTAGGTTGCGGAAACCTAGGCTGTCGGGTCCAGTCGTGTATTGTTGGGTCTTGTCTTGTCAGATTGAGTCTGACTGATGTCATGTCGCGACGCGTCGTCTGGGATGTCGGTCGTGATTAGTATCATGGTGCAACCATCATCTTCGTGCGATCTGTGGATGTAAGTCTCCCTACTACATGTTGTACCACGAGCTATACGAGCCGGTGTGATTCTGTGTTAAGTAGTAGTATTTGAAGGTGCATCGTGAGTAAGTGACATATATTTGTCGATTCTCGTTTTGTACTAGAATGAAGAGTGATATTGCTAAATGTATCCTTGTATGAACTGTTTTTCTTGCAAGAGTAACAACCTTGGAGTTTTAAGTTTTCGAAAGGCTTTCGGGGAGTCGTAATTTTTTTTAAAATGTTCTCCAAGGGAGGAAAAATTTTGATTTTTGTATGATGACCTCAAGGTCAAAATTTTTGAGACTTCAACTACCGATATTTCATTTTCATCTCATACTATAAGTTTTCAAAACACGAGT
This sequence comes from Orobanche coerulescens, assembly GCA_033398695.1. Taxonomy (NCBI): domain Eukaryota; kingdom Viridiplantae; phylum Streptophyta; class Magnoliopsida; order Lamiales; family Orobanchaceae; genus Orobanche; species Orobanche coerulescens. The sequence continues at coordinate 171,633,891 of CM065809.1, forward strand.
TTTTAACTCAAATAAGGTCTACAAAATATACTCAAGACGTGACTCTTGCTTTTAACTTTTCGATTTTGAATGACAATTGCCTATTGATGGTTGCTCATGAGGTGTTGTAATTATGTGAATCGATGGCTTTGAGATTCGGATATTGTTGTTGTTTATTTGTGACCTTCGATTCTAGTAATGTCATATATATGTTCACAATCATGTTGCTGAAATAAAACCGTTAGCGCACGCTAAGTGTGAGGCTAGCGCGCGCTAATGCAGCATGGGTAGCGCACGCTAAATATTTGTTGTAGCTCGCGTTAGTCAGTCTGGACAGAGGCTATGGAACCGCATTTTTAGCCGTCAGGTCTATGTTTTGCTGCAGTCAATCATCTTCGACGGTATTCAATGTGTGTTGAGCGATGCAACTGTTGTGTGGGAATAAGTGTTAGGACTTTTTGTAGCGCTAGGTGATAATTGATTTTGTTTAAATTATGTCTACTGTGTGTGTGTTCGAAAACGCCACCCTGAAAATTTCATAAAGTTTCGACGATTCGATTAATCGGCGGCTCTGTGCGTACTTTGAAAATTATTTAGAATTGGCGAGCCGGCCTCAGATTCTCAAATAAAACCTCGACGGTATTTGAAAGAGTTGTTTTAAAGTACATGTAGACATTTTGTAAAATATTACCGTCGTTGGTTTTGTGTAGTGTTGAGAGGATTTTCGAAAATGATTTGTGACGTATTGTTGTATTTTCAAATAATCCGAGTACATGATTTCAGAAATCTTTCACATCATAAAATCTTTATTTTCAAAAATCAATACAATTTTTATTTTCAACAATATACTGTGGAAGATAAAGAATCTTACTCGATTTAAAACTTCAAACTCGGGTTTAGAAAAGTTTTCTATACTGAGCCAGTTATCGTGCGTGATCTTGAATCACTCTATAATGATGATGTTAAAAAAAATTATATATTGTTTTGCAAGTGATGTCAAATGAGACGGTTAAAGTCCGTCGTTTACGGGTTTTGATGAAACAAACTGAGGTACCAAAAATACTTTCAAGATTTTATTTTGAATAGCGCACAAATCCAAGGATTTCCAAATGAAATCATTTAAAAGGATACCTCGTGGATTTTCTTATTTAGTTGTTATCAATTACCTTATGTGTTATGTCGTGCTGGGTTGGTACTTTAGCATATTATTTTCGCGAAGTTGTGCCATCGTATCGAGTGAGAATCCGCTTAGTATGTCTAGGGACAGAGGATACGGTCGTGACCGCGGTATAGTTAGTCGTGGAGATCAGATATGGGACCAAGAGGATATGGCTGGGAAAGTTGCTACTCCAGCACTTCATTCTCGTTGTTTAGGTTTCAGGGACGAAACCTCTTTTAAAGGTGATATGATGTAATATCCGCAATTTTTGATTTTCGGTAAATTTCTTTTTTTTGGCAGGAGTCCGTTTTAACGGATCGTCTGTGACCGTTTCGTCCTTCTGTGAATGTTTCATTCTACACTTGTTAACATCCGAGTTCATTTCGGTGTCGTTTTGCTGAGTTCCGTGCTTTTTGGCGACTTTTCCGCATTTGAGATCGATTCTTGCGAATCCCGTTCGAAATTATTGTTCGTATTTCCCCATAAGTCCGTTTAACCTTGTTAGACGTTTTGTGAAGTTCGGTTTGGTTATACGTTTTCTTATCGTGATGTTTCAGGCGTTTGGGCCATTTTGTAATTTCCCAAAGTTTTGGGGTGGTTGCCTTCGTATCGTCTTTCCCGATCTTCAAGTTATCGGAATCATGTGTCATCTAGAGTTGCTCTGCCTGGATTATTTCATGTTTTAAGTTTCGGGACGAAACTTCTTTTAAGGAGGGTAGAATGTAATACCCGAGATTCTCGGTTCCGGTTATTTTTGAATTTTTTTGTCGATTGCGCCGTTCATTTTGTTCTGTTGGCGATTTCTTGAGATTTTCCCCTATGTTGGGTACGGCACGATGTACCGTGTTGTGGTGTTCGTCGGGTACGACTTATCGTTGCGTAAGTCGAGCTAATAGTATGTCTTGCTTTGTTATGTGTTCGTTTTCGATTTGGATCGTTGGTGTTGTCCGTTAGTGTTTCGTTGCATGTTGAATAATTATTGTTTTGTCGAGGAGTATCGTTTTTGTGCATTTAGTCGACTTTGTAAGATCACCATAGGCGCTTATAAAGTCTAAAAATTCTGAAACTTTACAATGTGATAGAGCATCAAATTAGCTTTCCAATGGTTCAAACGGCGAGTCAATCGGAGTCCGGACGAAGGAGTTATGGCCGAAATAGCAAAGACTACACAGTGTGTAATTAGCGCACGCTAAATACATATATTAGCACGCGCTAACGGATCTGGCAGAGGGTTATGGACTGCATTTTACAGCCGTTAGCGCACGCTACACATACCTTAGCGTGCGCTAACTATTGACAGTATATATAAGACTGCAGAGATCAACTTTCGTCATTTCTTCCTCCCCTTTCTTCCTTCCGGCGATCTAGACGATCTTGAGGGAGTATAAGCATGGATTTTGGCCTGATATCATCACCCATCAATATCTTTGAGTTCCTAGTACGGATTTAACAACATCCCAACATCTTTCGCCATTTTAATTGAGGTATTTTCTTCTTAAAACCCTACTTTCGGGATAATTTGGGGTTTATCGTGATTTCATGATTCCAATCCGAGATTGTTGATTCCCTTGTTGTTATCTAGTCTTGTTTATCTTAACCCCCAGTTTGGAGTTTCGTTTTCATGTTTTTATCGGGTTGATTTATGTTCTTGAGATATTTTGGGGGTTTTCTTTTGATTTCAATTCTGGGCCGATTATGATGAATTGGTCATGTAATTCTTGTTGTATTGGTTGTAATCTACGGATTAGTAACTCGTTTATCGACTTCATCTCACCCGGAACATGATTTTGGCTTTCTTGGAACGAACCCTTGAACCCTTGTAGTTTCTTAGTGTCGATTGAGATTTCGTTTAGTGTTGTTGATTCGTAGCGGTGTTATTCTCGTGGTGATTGTGTTGTTATTGATTTCTCGTGAAGGTGGTCGGTTTTGGGTCGTTTCGGGCTATTTTGGGGTCATTCATTTAAATGCTTTAGAGCCGCTTTCGGAGTATTCACAAATTGATTTCGAGGCAAGTATCTTGCCCATACATTACGTGTTTTGTGGATATATTAGTTGGTAATTTTCGATACGTGATTTATGAATGTCTATAATTAACTTTCAAAGTAATTGATATGCTTTTCAATACTTCCTTAAAAGGTGACTCGTATGATTTCGTTGTTAAATATGCTTGTATAAGTATGTGTGGGGTATCCTTTTGTGTGATTATGACGTTGTAGATTTATAGCTTAACCTTTCCTTGAGATATGTATGGAACATATGCCTATTGATGATCCTGTGTCATTGTGTCGTTCGGCGTGGTTGGATAGGTATTTTCCCTCGTTACTATGTTATTGGTACTAGCTGCATCATTGAAATTCTAGCATGAATCATATCGTTACTTGGTCGTGAGTATATGTTGGATAAACTGGCCATTCTAGTAAGGTACCTCGACTATATATATACTGTGATTGACCTTCGAGGCTTGTGGTTTGCAACTGTGATTTTGGAACGTGTGTGTGTTGTTCCTTCCACCCGGAGCGTTCGACGGGACGTCTGGGGGTCGATACTAAGGGGTACGGCCACGGAAGTGGACTTGGGTGCGTGTGTGGTTGAACTTCCACCCGGAGTGTCCGACGGGATGTCTGGGGGTCGATACTAAGGAGTACGGCCGCGGAAGTGGTTTCCCACCCGGAGCGTTCGACGGGGCGTCTGGGGGCCGATACTAAGGGGTACGGCCGGGTTACAGTGTAGTTTTGATCTTGAGGATGACGTTGATGTTTTCGTTAACTGTGATATTGTCCGGAGTATCACAATGCTTTGTGCTCGGGGTCGAGAGACATTATATATCGAGTCTTGGTGCTTGGCTAGAATGGCATAGGAATAATGTGTTATGTGTAATGTGTCCTTGTAAGTGAACTGAAGTGGATGATCGTGTCGTGGACCCTATGTTTTGTGACCGGAATGGTTGAGTCGTGGACCCCGTGTTTCGTTAACGGATTTGCATTTTGGGAAATGAACTTTGGGGCTGTGACCCTAAATGGCTTTCGAGGAATTAAGAACTTTTCACTTTCTAATGTTTTCAAAACTCCCGAGATTTGGAAATGCTTTCAAAGTGCTTACTGGCTTCGTTTCTACTTTAAAGACTTGAACTATTTTTAACTAAATATATCTCGGGAAGTCTTTCGTTGTATTCTCGGAATGTGTTGTGTATGGCTCGTTTTTGCACTTTATACTTGCACTAGCGAAACAGTGGAGTTTTGCTAACCCCCGAGTAATCGGGGGGTGGATATCTGTATTGTGTCCAGGTATATGCAGGTTTTCGGGAGCAAGTCACAAGATCGGTACGAGGGATAATGGAAGACGAATGATACTAATCACACGAAGGCCAATTTTGGGTTAAGTTAGTCGAAGTCCATTGTATTGTCTTTTCCGCTGTCTTATTGTTCGTTGTTGCAAGTATTTTACCCTTGCGTGGGTATGAGTCTGGATGAGTTTATGTATTTTGATTTGTAAGTCAGTGACGAAAGACCAAATCGGTCTATTGGTTCGTTATTTTGATTCGTCGGTATGTAATGTAATGTGTTGTTTTGATGTCTAGCCTGGTGGATCCTCACGGAGAGGGTCTGCGGCGTGTAATATTCCCGGTTCTATCTGGGGGTGTTACAATCTCCGGGTTCGAAGACCACTTCCTTTCTCCCTCGGTTGGCGCGCTCAACATACTGCTTAGTACGCCTTTCTAGGTTAGCTCTTGCTTTCTCATGGAGTTGCTTAACTAGCTCGGCTTTCCTCTTCCCATCTGTACTAATCCTTTCAGTCACAGGCAAAGGCACAAGATCAAGTGGGGTCAAAGGATTAAATCCATAAACAATCTCAAAAGGAGAACATTGAGAAGCAGAATGCACTGTTCGATTATAAGGAAATTCAACATGTGGCAAACATTCTTCCCAAGTTTTAATGTTTGTTTTTATTATAACCCTTAACAAAGTAGAAAGAGTTCTATTTACTACTTTGGTTTGCCCATCAGTTTGTGGATGACAAGTGGTAGAAAATAGAAGCTTTGTGCCTAATTTAGCCCATAAGGTTTTCCAAAAATAACTTAGGAACTTAGCATCGCGATCAGAAACTATAGTCCTAGGCATTCCATGTAAACGAACGATCTCTCTAAAGAAAAGATTAGCCACGTGAAATGCATCATCAGTTTTGTGGCAAGCTATGAAATGTGCCATTTTTGAAAATCTATCAACCACAACAAATATAGAATCCCTCCCATACCGGTTTCTAGGCAATCCTAGCACGAAATCCATCGATATATCAGTCCAAGGAGTATTAGGAATGGGGAGTGAGGTGTACAAACCGTGGGGTTGAACTCGACTTTTAGCCATTTTACAATTGATACATCGACCACAAATACGAATGACATCTCGTTTCATACCCGGCCAGTAGAAATGTTCTTGCAAAACAGACAAGGTTTTATCAATGCCAAAATGACCCATCAACCCTCCCCCATGTGATTCGAGTAACAATAGTTCACGTATAGAACTAGTAGGTATGCATAACTTACTTTCTCTAAACAGAAAACCATCACTCTTATAGTACTTATCTACTCCAGACTTCTCACAAGTAATGAAAATTTCGCCAAAATCAATGTCTTTCTCGTACAGAGTTTTAATCAATTCAAAACCAAGTATTTTCGAATCTAAAGTAGTCAGAAAGGTATACCTGCGAGATAGAGCATCAGCAACGATGTTCTATTTTCCCTGTTTGTACTTGATTACATACGGTAACGTCTCTATGAATTCCATCCATCGAGCATGCCTTATATTCAACTTTTGTTGCCCCTTCAGATGTTTCAAGGACTCGTGATCAGTGTGTATCACGAACTCTTTGGGCCATAAGTAATGTTGCCAAGTTTCGAGTGCTCGAACCAAGGCATATAGTTCCTTGTCGTAAGTTGGATAGTTCAGCGAAGCTCCTCCCAACTTCTCACTGAAGTAGGAAATCGGCCTACCTTCTTGCATCAAAACAGCTCATATACCTGTACCGGATGCATCACACTCGATCTCAAAAGACTTAGCAAAATTCGGCAGGGCTAGCAGTGGAGCGTTCGTCAGTTTTTCTTTCAAGGCCTCCGTCTCTTGTTCCTGTTCCCACTTGAATCCAACATTCTTCTTGATTACCTCAGTCAAAGGGGCGGCTACAGTACTAAAGTTGGGTAAAAACCGGCGATAGAAGCTTGCCAGGCCGTGGAAGCTTCGGACTTCGCTCACATTTTTGGGACTGTCCCATTCTCTAATTGCCCTCACTTTCTCTTCATCGACCTGTATCCCTTGGGAACTAACAACGAAACCAAGGAAAGCCAATTTCTCGGTGCCAAAGTTGCATTTTTGAATGTTAGCAAACAAGTGTTCATTTCTAAGCACAAGCAACACCTCCTTTAAATGCTTGATATGTTCATTCAAACTTTTGCTATATATTAGGATATCATCAAAGTATACAACAATAAATTTCCCAATAAAAGCACGTAGAACATGATTCATTACCCTCATAAATGTACTTGGTGCGTTAGTGAGCCCAAATGGCATAACTAACCACTCATACAAACCATGTTTAGTTTTAAACGCCATTTTCCACTCGTCTCCCTCTTTCATTCGAATCTGATGGTACCCACTTTTTAAATCAATTTTTGGAAACATTGTGGAACCATATAATTCATCTAACATGTCGTCAAGTCTAGGGATGGAATGTCGATATTTCACCGTAATGTTGTTTATTGCCCGGCAGTCTACGCACATCCTCCACGAGCCATCTTTCTTTGGTACTAGCAATACCGGAACTGCACAAGGACTCATACTCTCTCTCACATGTCCCTTTGATAGTAGTTCATCCACTTGCCTTTGCATCTCTTTAGTCTCTTCGGGGTTACTTCGGTACGCAGGACGGTTTGGTATTGAAGATCCTGGAACAAAGTCGATACAGTGCTCGATGCCTCGAACGGGCGGCAATCCGGGTGGTGTCTCCTCAAGAAACACGTCTTCAAACTCCTGCAATAACGAGACAATCAATGGATCAGTAGTTTCAGGAATAGATGGAATTTTAAGCAATACATCACGAAATAGTAATAGAACCACAGGCCGTCTTGCGAGCATGGCCCGTTTTACTTCACTAGCCCTACAAAGGGCGACGGTTTTTATCCCTTTAGGGATCGCCGTGACTGTTTTCTTTTCCTTCTCCTTTTTTTCGCTTTCTCTCAGTGCTTGTTCTAATATCCTCTGATCTTCAAGGATTTGCTTAGGGGTCATAGGTGATAGGTTGAATTTCTTCTTTCCAAAAATGAAGGAATACTTGTTTGAAAACCCATCATGAGTAACTTTGCGGTCGTACTGCCATGGTCTTCCTAACAGGATCTGGGTGGCATGCATAGGGGCTTCGTCGCAAACTACTTCGTCCTCATATCTACCTATTTTAAAGGGTACGGTGCATCTACTCACTACTTTCGCCTCAAAGATTATTCATCCACATCAACTTATATGGTTTAGGGTGTCTTTCGGTTTTAAGCTCTAGTTTCTGCACCAAGGCTGTACTAACGACATTGACACAACTACCTCCATCTATGATCATACTACAGAGGTTCTCCTTAATGTAGCACCTACACTGAAACAAGTTCTCCCTCTGGCTATCCTCATCTTCCACTACCTTAGCTGACAAGGACACTCTAAGCACTACATTAATCTTCCCTTCTAAGATTTCTTCATTACATTCTTCTATCTCTCCTCCACTATCCTCATCCTTAATCTCTTCTTCTCCCTCACTTTCAGTCGCTATTTCCCCTGACTTAATGACTACAACTCGCTTGTTTGGGCAGTTTGGGGCTATGTGACCTATACCTTGACACCTATAGCATCGTATCTCATGTGTCCTAGGTTGAGGTTTGGAACTTGATGACGGTTGGGACTTAGTTGGCGGATTAGGGGTTGTCTGGACCCTAGTGACCGGCGGTTTTAGGTCTTCCTTATGGTTAGTGGGCTATCTCGATTTCCATGGGATACTAGGAGTGGGGGTCTTCTTAGTTTGACGCCTCCGAACTTGGGTTTCTATTTTCCTATCCGTGTGCACCATTTCTTCTAAGTCATGCATAATCATGAGCTCTAATTGGTCTCTAATCTCAACATTGAGTCCGGCTAATAACCTAGTCATGGTACTATCGTGGTCCTCCTCTATACGACATCTAATCAGTCCTGTTTCCATTTCCTTATAGTAATCGTCTACTGACTTAGTCCCTTGCCTTAAAGTGTGGAGATTATACCTAAGGTCCCTCATGTAATAGCTAGGAACAAATCTTTCCTTCATCACTCGCTTCAGTTCTTCCCATGTATCTATGGGTTTTTCCCCACGTCGATGCCTAAGTTGAACTACATGATCCCACCATACAAGAGCATACCCAGTGAACTCTATAGTGGCTATCTTAACCTTCTTAAGATCTGAAAAATTTCGACACTCAAATTGTCCCTCGACCTTCCTAACCCATTCAAAGTAAGTTTCGGGATCATATTTGCCTTCAAAAGGTGGTATGGAGAACTTAACACTACTTAAGTTATCATCTACCCGTACTCGTTGTTCTCTAGGTTCTTGGTCGATCCTAGACTGTCTGTCATCCTCAAAGTACTCGTCATATTCATCTTCTGGATAGTATTCGGGTGGTGGAGGGGCTGCCCTAACTCTACCCCTTTCTCTACCTCTATACCGTGAATCCCTTCCTCCCATTGTGGGTTCTCTCTCTCGATTCTCCCTGTTTCTAATAGTAGGTTCGGGAGTTGGCGACGTTCTATGGGATTTCAGCTCTTCCCTCATTTCCAACATCATGTTTTCCATCATTCGTATGTAGGATGTCAGGCCTTCGAGTTGGAATTGCACATCACGGAAGCTTTGGATTTTATTAGTAACTGGGTCGTCGCTTATGACCTCTTCCTCATCTACGGGATCCTTCCCAGGTCGTCTAAGGGCTGTAGTTTCTCCATCCTTCGAGTTTCTCAATCCTGTCATCATGGTACTAAGTGATTCGAAACAGTAAGCAAGTATCGAGTAGCTTACTTAAAACACAATAACTTAACTCCAATGTGAATCACAAAATTAGTTATATATATAGATATATGAGAATAACGATAAGAAAGGAACGACAAAATCGTTCTCTGATGCCAAATGATACCGATCGATACCCAACAGTGTTACCAATACAGGAACTGTGGTGAATCGTGGTTGTTTGAAGCGGAAGTATAAGTTCTCGAGCGGAAGCAAACGAACAGCAAATAGCAAATAACAATAGCGGACAAAGATTTCGATACAAGATTTGATACAAAGAATGTTCGACAAAGACTTCGACATAAAGACTCTGACAAAGACTATTCGGACACCACTTGGATACAGCAATGTTCGGACAGTACTTTAGTACGGTACTTTGGTACAGCGGCAATTGGATTGTATTTCGGTACAGCAGCAATGGATTATATTTCGGTACAGCAACAATGGACTATATTTCGGTACAACAACAATGGATTATATTTCGGTACAGCAACAATGGACTATATTTCGGTACAACAACAATGGATACGGAAATGATGTGGGCACTTCAAACCCTTAGAATTAATTACTATAATCCCCTTAGAATCTTGTTCTAAAGAAACGTTTGGAATTATTCTAAGAACTCAAGTTTCTATGATTAAGACTTAACAATTTTATGAACTAAAATTGCAAGAATGTAGAAGTGAGAATTATAAGAATAATACTCAAGAAAATTCGAGCAACAACTCTGATTCTAGCTCAAGGCCGAAATATCTTTTTGATTTCAAAAGTTTATTGATGTTCTTCTCGTTACCTAAAGGTCTCCTTATATAGGAGAGTGCAAAGCAAACTATATTATCTCTGACATATTAAACTAAGGAAATAAAATCAAGTGTCTCTACTTTTTAAGACAATGCAGGACTGCTTCACATGGGACTGGATTAAAAGGGAATAAACTAACACAACTTAACTATAAAGTAAATAAAGGAATCTTGAAAAGGTCTTGGTCTTCACAATTTCTCACGTTCACTTTGAAACTTCCACATGCTGAAGTTCCCTTTTCCAAGACAACACCAAACATCACCTTCCTTGACGCTTCCTCACGCCTAAGTCTAATTTCCAAGCTAGGATGGATTTTCCTTAATCATCAAGTCGACCTTCGGTTGTTCATCCCTTTTTTTTATAGAGTATTTCTCTTTTCGAGTTTTTATGATTTAACTCTCATTTTCAGGAAATACGACAAAGACGCCCTCATGCCATTATTTAGGCAATATATGGGGTCCGCCCTCAAGCTTTCTGTTTTTAGCTATATCTGGGCTGCCCTCAAGCAAAGCTATATCTGGGCTTAGGATTTGAACAATTGTCGGGCCTTCCTGAATCTCAAGTAGATCCACCGTTGCACAGTCACTAAACTTAGACATGATTTCCACTTCTAATTCGGGCAGCTTAAGGACGAGCTTGTCTTCTTCTTTTCTTTGGACGTGAATTCTTCTAGGTTCAGGGCCTTTATTAAGTGCACTCGAAGCAGCCTCAGTGTGAGGGTCTTCAAGAGAGGATTTGATCGAGGTCATACAGTAAACCTCTTGAGTAGGAACCGAGTTGTCTTCGTAAGAGTTAATAACAGATAGTAAGGTAACAGGTGAGGAACGTGTATTAAGTTTATTTCGTGAGGTGGTGCTAGTGTCACTCGTTCTCAACATTTCACTCGTTTGTTCTCTCAACTTCCTAGCACGTGCACGTGTGATAGGACCAGTGGGGTCCATGACGGTTCCAACCGTTCCTAACTCTTTTGGTAGCACAACCATGTTTGTATCAGTGATAATTATAGTGGAATGTACAAACCACAGTCACACATTCATCCAATTAATTTGCGAAACCCAAACCACTAGATCAAATAGAAACCCCCAAAACGATCAACTAAATTACTAACACCCACAAACTATTCTCAAACTAAGAAATCATAAACCAGAAATACAACCATCAAAATTTTGTATTAGTTCTTAAACACAACCACTGTTGAAAACCTCCCACAGCTTACTGTCATCATTTTACCTATATAGGTAATAATATTACCTACGTACGTAATATTATTATCTTATCAAATAAAAAAACTACTCTTACCACTCACCCTCTCAACACTCATATACCCATCACACCAGCTTTCGAGAAAAGAAGATGATGACGACTAGGGCTGAGCACCGGGTCTGACCCGACCCGGTCCGGAATGGACCGGATTATAAATGGTCGGACTTTATCGACCCGAAGCCCGGACCTGTTGAATCGGGCCAACCTGGTCCGACCAGTGAAACCGGGTTGGTGCAAATGGCCGCCTTGCTTCTAGCCCGATTTTGTAAATTTTTTTTTTTGCATATTAAGTGTCCTTTTATTACATATAAAATATTTTATTCTTTACATACTCCCATAAAAAACAATTATCAATCTTAATATCTTTATTTAGTCACCAAACTCCCAAGTTCAACAATATTTTAGTATAAATAAACTTAATTAGAATAATGTGCAATCATAATCGAGCCATTAATCATCATTATTTAATCACCACCGAGGGTAAATTACAATAAAAAATAAAATTTTTTAGGTATTTTTATTTTTATCGGGTCGTTCCGGGTTGGACCCGGATTTTCCGGGTTTTGACCCGGTTCGGCCCGAAACCCGAATTTAGACAAAATGCAGACTCGGGACCCGGATCTAATTAACAGGTCCGGTCCGGGTCCGGACCATTTGTGCTCAGCCCTAATGACGACGTCAGTTTGGAGAGAAAAATTCAAAGTACATTCCCACCATATTCTCATCCCCCATACTTTGTTCATTGTTTTGCCAATAAAATCTCTCTCCACATCTATTCGAAAAAATCAAATATCTACAAAAATAACAAAGAACAAATCTCGTTCAGATCTGTGTGAAAAAAATCGAAAAATATATATAATTCAGACTTTTTTAAAGAAAATATTGAAATTGAAAAAGAATTCCAGAAAAAATTCCATATTTCGAGAAAATGGTCAAAATGAGATCGAAATTGTAGAAAAAAAATCCAAAAATTATAATCATTTTGGAAACCAGATTCGAAATCTATATTTTTTTTGGTCTACCTACCAACAAAAAGAGGGAAAAAGAGAAAAATATAAACAAACTTGAAGACGTTGGAGTGTGCACGCGGGGCAGACGTGAGAGAGGCAGAAACCAAACCAAACCAGTATATCCCGCACAGATCAAGTTCTGGGAGGGTAAGATGTCTGTGACGCATTCTCTACTTTTTACTAGAGGAGAAATTGCTTTCTCAGAACAGTGCACAACAAAGATAGCGTGATATATACAAAGAAGATATGATACGAAAAAACTCCAAAGATACATGGCCGTACGCTTAATTCATACGAAAGCCTTACCTAATGGGATTTTGGCAACTGCACTCTCGATGAACGTTGCTCTAACAGAGGAGAGGTTGACTCTGCGCACAGCTCCCTGTAAAAAACACACCACATGCAAAAGGCAATAGGATAAAACATACAATAAAGGTAAAAGATGCAACGCTCTAGGTCAAAATTAACCGAGACAACCCAATCCTGAGGCTTTCAACTACAGCATTGCTCCCTACAAAGGAATCAACAACTCTGATCTGGCGCCTCCAAGAGCCCCTATCAACAGTCATGGTCCTGGAAAGGTTTAAGGCCTTCAAATCTAATCTCAGCTGCTCCTCCCACGTCCTCCTCGCTCTGCCTCTCCTCCTCTCCCCGACAACCAATAAACTCTCGACCCTTCTCACCGGAGCAGAAGCCTGCCTCCTGCGGATGTGGCCAAACCATCTCAATCTCCCTTCCCTAACTTTCGCTGAAATGGGCGCCACTTCTAACGCGTTCCTGAAAACCCCATTCGAGATTCTATCCAGCATTGTGTGACCACACGACCAACGTAACATTCTCATTTCAAATGCCTAACTTGCTCTCAGCGACTTCTTCATCGCCCAACATTCTGAGCCATACAACATAGCAGTCCGATCACGCTCTATGTAATTTACCCTTCAACTTTAGAGGACTTTCTGTCACACAGACCCCGCTGGCCGCTTCTCCACCTTAGCCACCCCGCCTTGATACGATGAGTGACATCATCTTCACACTCACCTTCCTTCTGAATGATCGAACCCAAATACTTGAACTTATCCGTACGGGGTACAATCTGATCCGCAATCATTACCTCTACTTCTTCCTCGTTGGCCTCACCACTAAAGTTACACCAGAGATACTCGGTCTTAGACCGGCTCACACGCAAGCCCTGGGATTCTAACTTAGACCTCCATAGCTCCAACTTCGAGTTCACCTCCCTCCTCGACTCCGCCACTAACACAATGAGAGAGGCAGGTGTGAAGAAAAGTTGAAGAACAAAAAATTACGGATGGAGTTGGAGGAAATATGAAGAAAATATGTGTTGATTTATAGTATGGGGGTAAAGTAGTCGTAACCAAAAGAGCAAAAACTGATTTCGTAGTAATGAGTTTGAAAAGTGAAAATATATGTAGTTAGTTATCAAAAATAAGATGTGCTTATTTTAGTGGGCAAAGAGTGAGCTTGACTTGTAGGTATTAGTCATTTTTCATACTTTTTATAAATTCTCCCCCAAATATTTAAGGGTGGTACTTTATAGTAGTACATTAAAATCTCTATAAATTAATAATATTGGGATCGTGAATTTTTTTAATTTATAGAGATATTAATTAGTCAACAAATTAATAATTATTAATTTATAGAGTGATTTTAAAATTTTCAAAAATAAATTTTAGAATAGTAGTTTAAATAATGTTTTTATCTAAAATCAATGAACAAATAAAGTTGAGAGAATGACTGGTCAGCTTGATTATCCAGGTGAAAACAATGAATATTTACAAGTCCAAAATTTAGAAGAAATTGTGGAGGGTGTAAAAAAAATTGAATTGAGGATGAAGGCGAGGATGATTCGACACCTTTAGAACCAGCCACAAGAAAGGAAGCAATTATCGCATCAACCAATCTTTATAATTTATTTTGTTACAGTTTGAGAAGGGTATACCAGAACTTGTGAATGTATCGAGAATAGTTAGAGATGAAATTCAACTTGATTTAAATTTTAAGAAGAAACAAAATACCATAGAGTCATATTTTGCTAAATTATCCCAAGTATATATCTATATATACTACTTGGCATATGTATTTGATAAATTATTAATCTCTAGAGATAATAAACAATGTATTTATAAAGGGTTGTTCCAATTTTTTTTAACTTATTAATTAAAATTGATTATTTTTTTAACTGGCCCAAATCGGGATGGAAAAATTATTATTTTAAAAAAATTATTAATTTATCGAGTATTAATTTATGAATGTTTTACTGTATACTCTTTCATATTTAGGAGACTTTTCCAATCCTCCATGTTCAAAGATTCTTTTGCTATCAATATATTCAAATAAAATACGAATAAATTCATGTAATAGACGCATCTAAGTAATCTATTCGAGTAAATTTAATGTTCATTTGGGTGAATAAATTATCCTAATGAACTTTTGAATGACTCGATAAATTTATTTGTATCTTACACGAATACATTCGAATCAATATCCAAATTGATCATCAAAGTATCAAAATAATTATTAGTACTACTATGTATTAAAAAAAAATTCTTCTAAATCTGAAAGGATGCATTGAGGAAGTGGAATTTTGAGTGTCAGTAACGCTTGGTTCACGACTTTTAGTAAAAGAAAGAAAAGAAAGGGAAAGAAAGTTAGGAGAAAAAAGAAGAGAAAGGAAACTGAAAGAAATTGTATTTTGTATTATCGAGTAGGAATGAAGTGAAAGGAAATTAACTATTTTGTTCTTTTCTCTCCAAGTCCTTTCAAATCGGAAGGAAAGTTAGGAGGAAAAGTTTTTCTTCCATTTTTTTCCGTTTTTCTTTTCACTGAAAAACTTAAGAACACCAAATATTTTTTTCTTCTTATTTCCATCCATTTTTCTTTTTTTTTTCTCGTTAAGTTAAATTCGAGAACTAAGCCTAAGCCGGCAACAAACCAATCAAGCCCCCCTTTGGTCTTTGGGCATCGAACTTTATTGCATCACCTTTTCCCATGTTGGTTCGTTCAGCTTATGTAACAACAACAACTCATGACAGCTATATATATCTCATACGTAACAAAAAAGAAAAAAAGTTGTAGTATATTGCGTTTACGAACACTGTTTTTTACAGTTCATTAATCAATCAATTATATGTTGGTATGTGACAGTTGACAGTGCTTTTACAGCTCATATGTTTAACTTCACTTTGGGGCATTTGGTCGGGTGTGGGATTATTTCGATAAGACAACACCCTGAACCACACCCCAAACACATTCGTATTTTATGGGTGTTGTACCGCGTACTTTACTATTAATTTTATTATAATATTATTATGAATATTTTATCTGTAAAGCATGCGATACAACACTCATAAAGCACGAAATGTGTATGTGGTGTGATTCAGGGTGTTGCCCTATGACCCCTCTTATTTTCCTAGGAACGAGTTGTACTGTTGGGTTGGCTATGGAGTGTCGAGTGAGGTCGTGGTGTATGTGTATATATATACTTGAAGGCGGCCGATGCTAAATACACCTCCATTGCTTTATACACCCACTTAATATAATCCAAATATGTGTAAATTTCAGTGTAGGAAATCTCAACGACCACATTTCTTTTCATGTGCGTGAATTGATCGGGCAGCAAAAATATTGAATTGATTGAAAACTTTCAGATTGTTCTTCGACGGATCGTCGATCGTTAGATCGGGCAAACGGGCAGATCCAGCCCAAACAAGCAGGTCAAAAAACGGACCGGCCTTTCTAGGTCAGGGCCCTTCTCTGGGCCTAAAACATGAGGCTCGTGGCCCTCCCAGGGTGGACTTGGCCCGACCCGCGAAACTTTTTTTTTAGTATAAAATATAATATCTAGATCATTAATCATATATTATTTACAATACTACTAAAATCAAAAAATAAATGTACAACTATTTTTTTATTTGATCATTACATCATTAATTACCACAATAAAAAAGAGAGCTCCGACGGCTAATACTACTACTACTGCTACTAACTTTCACATAAATTATTAAATAAAAATTAGAAATTGGTAGATGGTTTCAAAAAAACTAATTAAGTATAATGATAAGAATATTCTTGATTATTATTAGTATTCACGCGCAACATTGAAAGGTTTGGTTGTTATGGTCGAGAAAAATCCGATTTTGGTCTTTTATAGATGTATGTGTCTGATTTTGGTCCTTTATTGACGCTCTGTCTGATTTTGGTCCTTTATAGATGTATGTGTCCGATTTTGGTCATTTAAGTTATAATATTGTCTGATTTTGGTCCTGCGATGAAAGAGGGTCGACTGGAAAAAGGCATGTGAACTACACTCTCCGACTGAGGACCAAAATCGGACGGTATTATAACTTAAAGGATCAAAATCAAACAACTGTATATTTAGAGGACTAAAATCGGACAAGCATACTTAAATTGGATGTTCCTTTTTCTTATTTGCATTATGGGCTCTGTTTTTTGATGATAAAGTTCAATTCGTGGTCTCAATTGGGGTTGATTATATGAATGGGAAAGAGAAAATAAGTAGGCCTGAGACTTTTCGGTTTCAGGGAGAAAAATACAGAAACCGGAACCGAATCGCATAGCTTTTTCGCGGTTCAGTTTTGCCAGTTTTTTTTGTCCGAAGCGACTCGGAACCGAACTGCATAGTAACCGAACTGAACCGGAACCGAACAGGAACCGATTTTGTATTGTTCGGACGAAATGTATTATATTATATTTTATTTTATTAAGAATATATTATATTATATTAATTAAACATAGTTTTTTCACGGTTTTTTCGGAACCGAACCGCATAGTTTTTATTAATTAAATCGGAACCGAACCGCATAGTTTTTTCGCGGTTCGTATATTGAATAATATATTCTTATTAAACATAATATAATATAATATAATATAATATAATATAATATAATATAATATAATATAATATAATATAATATAATATAATATAATATAATATAATATAATATAATATAATATATCTTTAATAAAATAAAATATAATATAATATATTTCGTCCGAACCATACAAAATCGATTCCGGTTCGGTTCCTATGCGGTTGCCTCGAGTTTCGGATAAAAATCGGCAAACCGAACCACAAAAACTATGCGGTTCGGCCAAGTCAGATTTTTCTCCCTGAAATCGAAAAGTCCCCGACCTAGTTATTTTCTCTTTCCCATTCATATAATGACCCCCAATTGAGACCAAGAATTCAACTTTATCATAAAAAAACAGAGCCCATAATGCAAATAAGAAAAAGGAACATCCAATTTAAGTATACTTGTCCGATTTTAGTCCTCTAAGTATACAATTGTTTGATTTTGGTCCTTTAAGTTATAATACTGTCCGATTTTGGTCCTCAGTCGGAGAGTGTAGTTCACATGCCTTTTTCCAGTCGATCCTCTTTCATCGCAGGACCAAAATCAGACAATATTATAACTTAAAGGACCAAAATCGGACACATACATCTATAAAAGACCAAAATCGGACAGAGCGTCAATAAAGAATCAAAATCGGACACATACATCTATAAGGGACCAAAATCGGATTTTTCTCTGTTATGGGATTCCAAAAGTTATATTTAGAACTATCTATAAGATTATTATTTTTGTTATTATTATTTTATGGGATTTTTTTTTTACACTAGAACTTTTTGAACAAGTTTGAAGTTACATCATAACCTTTTTTTTCTCATCCGACACCAAAACTTTTCAAAAATTTTGAAATCACATAAATGTTGTGGATGGTGTTAAGAATTCCGTTAGAAAAATAAAAACTAAATAAATTTTTTTTTTTTAAATTATGTAAAATTCTGCAAAATTTTAAAAATATTAAAAAAAAAAATCCGAACTTCTATTTTTTAAGAAACAATATTTTGAATAATAATATTAAAAATCAGATCTTTTATTTAAAATTCAAAAATAAAAAGTAAAAAATAAAAAAAAATCTGGAAAATTTAAAATAAAAAGTTCCGATTCTGAAAAATTTCTAACGGAATTCTTAACGCCATCCACAACATTTGTGTGATTTCAAAATATTTGAAAGGTTTTGGTGTCGGATGAAAAAAAAAGTTGTGGTGTAACTTCAAATTTGTTCAAAAGGTTATAGTGTAAAAAAAAAATTCCCTTATCTTATATTAGACAAAATTATTATAATTATAGTGTTATACCAAAGTTAGTATGACGCTGAACTCGCTCTAATTCTATATTAGAGACGAGATATGAACCATTATAATTTGTTGTTTAATATATTTTAATATTAGTTTCACCAATACAAAAATATCTTTTACTGGCACTTAATTTTCGGACACTTAGTAAAAAGTGTCAGTAATTATAAATATTTTAATCATTTCCCACTCTGGTCATAAATGTATCAGGATTTACCGACTCTAAAGTCTAAAGTATCAATAGTTAAGTATCAAGCTTTAGTGACTTTTTAGTATCATTTTTAAGGAGCAGGATTTATGTTCTTTTATGTTTCGAGAGTTCTACCTTTGTGTAGTCTTGGTCCATGGTGTAAGCACCCATGAGTTAGGTTCTTTTATATTTGGATCTTTCAAAACATAAGTTGCAACTTTTTCTATTAAATTGTAGAACAGTGTATATGTACTCCTGATTTTTGCAAGGCCTCATGTGAAGTTTGTATACTTTTCTCATGGTGATCATGGTATACAATATTGGTTTCATGACCAGAATTACTAGAAATGCTTTGTAGGATTACCAAAAAGACATCTACAGAAGTAAGTAGATATATGAACCTTTTGAATTTGGTGTTCATTTGAACCGTAGTTACTTAGCATATGTTGAACTACTTATCCATTCTTATATTTAGAATCTTGCTGATTATTTTAATGGTAGTTTTGAGTTGAATTTTATATTCTATGATACTTGTTATCATATTTAATGAACTGATTTGTGGTATCATTTGCTCAAGGAGTTTCAGCCTTAAAAGAAAAAGGTACAAAACTAAAATTGCAGTATTTTGGTATATATTGGTATATTAAATTTTTTTTAATATTTTGGTAGTGTAGCATCTCAGTAAATTCGGTATAAACAGATACAAAAACAAAATTTGGTATGTCGAATTTTGGTACGGTATCGGTATGGACCGAAAGCCATACCGAAATTTCGGTGTACCGAATTGCGGTATATCAAAACTTTCGGTACGATCTCAGTATGAAATTGTTGTATCAAAAATTTCGATATGATATAGGTATCGACAAATACTTTCGTAAAGTACGGTATACCACTCATAATCATGATGTACTATTTTTGAGTTTTGAGCATTATGCTAGCATAGACACATGCTCAAGGCCTTCTGGTTTAGTGGCACCGGGATTTTACCCCATACCTCAGGTCTCGAGTTCGAGTTTGGGCTGTGGCGGGTTTCCCTAAAATGGTGGAGGGTATTATTCCCTCAAGGAGTGTGGCTCTGGTGGAGGTACGGGCATTCGAGTCTGCGCTGCCTATGGGGTTCGGAGTCTAACCTCGCACTAACACTAACCACTAAGCCGGCTGCCGTTCAAAAAAGAAAAAATGCTAGCATAGACACATAAACTCAATATAGTTTGCGTCAGGATTGTGCATATAACAACAACTAATACCAACCAATAGCTCAACTGCACTTTTTACCAACTAATAACAAACCAATCTAACTAATAATCACTTATGGGAAGCAAAATCATAAATGATGCATAAGAAATCAACATTACTCCAACAAACAATTCAATAACATCTCTCTCTCTCTCTCTCTCTAATATTATGCACGCTGATGTAACCGAACTAATCAACCACCAAGAACCGGGTCAATCTTGGAGGTTTGAGCTAAGAAAACCTGAATGTGTGATAAAACATATTTGTGAATGTTTCTGATTGCTTACCTTTGGGATGGAAAACTTATCTCCTATTTATATAAGGAAGGAGAAGCCTGACCCTGAGATCCTGCTCCTAGTCTAGGGAAATTCCTGATTTTCAGGGATTTGGCTGCGGCTGCCAATCCCTGGATATCTGAGAGGATGATAAAATCCCAGCTTTCCAGGGATCTTATCCTTGTAGGCCCGGATCCTTCCCAGCTAGCCCGTCTTTCGAGCTCGGGGTAGGGTCAGTCAGCTCGGACTCTTTTATGATGAAACCCCTGTTAGGGTTGTATACATCAAATCATACTTTATGCTTGTATTAATTAATTTCCCGATCTTTATATAATATTTAATTTATTTGTCACATGTTTTGTATATTTATTCACGCTATGGTTATGCAAATGCTGTCTAAATTACTTTATATTGTAGATAATGTGGTGTGTCGTGTCACACAGAAGATCACATTATCGGTTCCTTATATGATAATAATTAGTTCACAACCTATATTGTAATACCCGTGATTTTGATTTCTGGTAATTTCTTTTTTTTCGGCGGAAGTCCGTTTTGACGACTCGCTCATGACCGTTTCGTCATTCTGAGAATGATTAATTCTGCACTTTTTGTCATCCGAGTTCGTTTCGGTGTCGTTTTGTTGAGTTCCGTGCTTTTTAGCGGTTTTTCCGCACTTGAGTTCGATTCTTGCGAATCTCGTCCGAAACTGTTGTTTCGACTTTCTCGTAAGTTCATTTAATGTTATTATTCATGTTCCGAGCTTTGGATTGGTGTTTCGATCACGTATCGTGATTTTCGGGCGTTTTGGGCCATTTTCGTAATTTCCCAAAGTTTGGGGTAATTACTTTCCGTTGTCGAGTTTCGAGCCTTCGGGTAGTCGGAATCGTATGTTCTATTAGTGCTCGGATTCGTCTTTTCGAGTACTTCGTAACCGTATCTTCGATTCGTACTCGAGTTCGGGTTTCGGGTCGTTCGGGCCGTCGGAGTTGGTCCGCCGAGTCATGGCGGGCATGATCGGGCCAGCACCGCCGAGTAACGGCGGTAATGATCGGCCATTACGCACGTAAGGCCGGTTACGACGTAAGGCCCTGGCCGTAACGCACGTAACGCCCGGCATTTTCCAGCAGAGTTCGGCCATGGCGATTCGTCGTAAGCCATGGCCGGTTACGTACGTAACCCGGCCGTGATCGGCTATTTAAGGCTCATGACGGTTTTCTTGACCATTTTCTCCTTCTTTCTCTTCCCGTACGCGGTCATGGGTGTGTGAATCTTCTAGAGATGTTGTTGGACAATGAATACATGAAGTTTTGAGGTTCATATCATCAATCATCCGTCTATAACATCCTTTGATCGAGCGAATCGTGCCGATTTTCTAGAAATCTAATTTTGGGGATTTTGGGTATTTTGTTCGATTTCGTCCGTTTAATCCGATTTAACTTAGGATTTTGATGGATTGATGATTATTTAGATGTATTATATCATTTCCCTTGTTATTCCATGGTTGGATCGTATCGATTCGTTATTTGGGTCGAGTTCTTGACCGACGCCTTGAAGGTGTCCGGTAAAATGTTATAGAGGGGTTTTCGGGCGTTCTACGATTATTCTTCCTCGTATGATCGATGATTTATTGATTGTATGATGTTAGGGTCGTGTTTCTTGCGAAGAAACCGTGTTGAACCCTTTCGTTCGTCGTCGTCTTCCGTTTCGATAGCATTGGGCGTTTCGAAGCTTTCCGGTTGAGCCGTGTTCGTCGGAATACTTGCGTGCCGATTTCGAGGCAAGTACCTTGTCCATATAATTCTTGTTTTGTGGATATGATAATTGGTGATCGTCTAAATGTGTTTGTGTGGTCGTTTGAATTGAACTTTCAAAAGATTCGGTTTAGCTTGGTTAAAGGCTTGCTTTCAAAACGCGTGTGTTTTGTGAATGGTATGGTTTGAGAATGACTATGTGAACTCTATGGATATGAGTAGTGTTGCTGTCTTGTGCATGTTTGACTTTATTTCTTTTATCCGATGTGTGAGTTCTTTTGTAATGGCTTTCGGTATTTTACCGACCGAGTTTTATTTGGAAAAACGATTCCCTTACCCGAGTTTTTGGCATTATGGCCTTGATCGTTTTGGCAAAATTCTT
This sequence comes from Orobanche coerulescens, assembly GCA_033398695.1. Taxonomy (NCBI): domain Eukaryota; kingdom Viridiplantae; phylum Streptophyta; class Magnoliopsida; order Lamiales; family Orobanchaceae; genus Orobanche; species Orobanche coerulescens. The sequence goes on from CM065809.1 coordinate 171,656,173, forward strand.
ATGACGGTATTTATTATTTTCTAAATGGCTTCTGTGAGTTTTTGAAATATTACCGTCATCGGCCTTTTTGGCATTTTTGTAAAGGGTTTTTAGCCTGGTGGGTTCGTAGCGGGACACACGGCGCTATAATGTTCCGTGTTAGTACCTAAAGTTTTTGTGCTTTATAGCCCATTGAATTATTTTTGAATACCTTGAGTATCTTAGAAAATTAAAATTCGAGACGTACTTTTAAAACGAATTATTTTCTTGCGGTGTTTTCAAGGTGTTTTCTAATGCCGCAATACATTTCAAAAATTTTCCGATTGAGGACCAAAAATATTTTGAGATATTTTCAAATGCAGTTGCTTAGACCCAAGGGTCGAATATTTTTGAAAAGTTTTTCACTAAAAGAAAGTGTCCTCATTTTTATCAATGCGAAATGGTTTTCCAAAGTCTCGATAATGATGTTTCACGTTTTTACTTTTTTTTGGAAATGTGATACTCAAGATCGACCGGTGTTTTTCTAAATTATTTTCCAAATGAGGTTTTCGTTTTTAAAACCTATCCATTCCCGTTTGAGGGCTGGGTATGTATGTATGATGTTGGCTTTGTCGCTATGATGTTAACTCCCGAATATGATCGAGTTGGTGGCATGAACGTTGAGGCGTTGCCACGTATTTGTTGTACTAGCCCTCTGTGAGAGGTGTGAACTGGTATTTAATGGTTGTCGCCTCGTGGTGGATTGCGTGTGTCACATGAGGGTGAGATTTTGAAGCTTGGGTTTGTGCGTTGGTGTACATGTGTGATTGTTTCATGATGTTTGTAATTACGTGCTGGATATCGTTCGGGTCGTTGAGGTCGCCGAACGATACCGTTGTTGCTGTGGTGTATGTGTATATATTACTTTACGATGGTAATCGTCGTATATGATATGTGTTATGATTCTTTGTTGTGCTAAGTTGGCATCTCCGCTATGTTGTTTTGCGACGTTATGCCCCATTGTATCTAGCATTTGTATTTTCGGTATGCCGAGCCGAGGTGTTTCAACCGTGATGTGCCGGGGGAATGTACGTGCAATTTGTCCTTCTCGTCGGTAACACATTTCGAGTGTGGACTCGAGGGACACCGAATTCAGTTTTGCGAATCGGCTACCGAGACTTTCGGAGTTCGCGCTTCAGCACAGATATCAGAATCGGCTTTGAGAGGCCTTTGAAGGGTGTTTCTGTTGATTGCCTGTTGTGTCGTCTCCTTGATTTTGTTGTTGTGAGTTTCGGGGACGACACTCCTTTTAGAAGAGGTCGAATATAATACCCGTATTATTTTTGGCTTCTATATTTTCTCTTTCTCCAATCTATCGATACACTCATGTTCGTTGATACCTACTGAACTTTTTCTGTATTTCGGTTTCATTGATCGGACGTGCTGCGATTTGAGTGGGGGAGGATGTCACGACCCGATATGTCGTGTCTGTGTTGGGCTTGTCACTTGTTGGTTTTATTATTTCTCTATCGGTGGCGTTGTGTTGGTCGTCGTGGAGCGTGTTTTCACGCCGTATGTTCCGTTACATTTCTTGCAATGTTTCGCCGTCGGGCGCGAGTTTTCGGTTTTTGGGTATCTCGTCGAGTTTTCCTGACAGCGGATATTGCTTCTCCCTACTTATTTTAAGTTTCGGGACGAAACTTCTTTTAAGGAGGGTAGAATGTAATACCCGTGATTTTGATTTCTGGTAATTTCTTTTTTTTCGGCGGAAGTCCGTTTTGACGACTCGCTCATGACCGTTTCGTCATTCTGAGAATGATTAATTCTGAACTTTTTGTCATCCGAGTTCGTTTCGGTGTCGTTTTGTTGAGTTCCGTGCTTTTTAGCGGTTTTTCCGCACTTGAGTTCGATTCTTGCGAATCTCGTCCAAAGCGTTGTTTCGACTTTCTCGTAAGTTCATTTAATGTTATTATTCATGTTGCGAGCTTTGGCTTGGTGTTTCGATCACGTATCGTGATTTTCGGGCGTTTTGGGCCATTTTCGTAATTTCCCAAAGTTTGGGGTAATTACTTTCCGTTGTCGAGTTTCGAGCCTTCGGGTAGTCGGAATCGTATGTTCTATTAGTGCTCGGATTCGTCTTTTCGAGTACTTCGTAACCGTATCTTGATTCGCACTCGTGTTCGGGTTTCGGGGTCGTTCGGGCCGTCGGAGTTGGTCCGGCCGAGTCATGGCCGGGCATGATCGGGCCAAAGCACCGCCGAGTAACGGCGGTAATGATCGGTCATTACGTCGTAAGGCCGATTCGTCGTAAGGCCACGGCCGTAACGTACGTAACGCCCGCATTTTCAGCAGAGTTCGGCCATGGCGATTACGTCGTAAGCCATGGCCGATTACGTCGTAACCCGGCCGGCATACCATTTAAGGCTGCGGACGGTTTTCTTGACCATTTTCTCCTTCTTTCTCTTCCCGTACGCTGTCAGGTGTGTGAATCTTCTAGAGATGTTGTTGGACAATGAATACATGAAGTTTTGAGGTTCATATCATCAATCATCCGTCCTATAACATCCTTTGATCGAGCGAATCAGTCGATTTTCTAGAAATCTAATTTTGGGGATTTTGGGTATTTTGTTCGATTTCGTCCGTTTAATCCGATTTAACTTAGGATTTTGATGGATTGATGATTATTTAGATGTATTATATCATTTCCCTTGTTATTCCATGGTTGGATCGTATCGATTCGTTATTTGGGTCGAGTTCTTGACCGACGCCTTGAAGGTGTCCAGAAATGTTATAGAGGGGTTTTCGGGCGTTCTACGATTAATCTTCCTCGTATGATCGATGATTTATTGATTGTATGATGTTAGGGTCGTGTTTCTTGCGAAGAAACCGTGTTGAACCCTTTCGTTCGTCGTCGTCTTCCGTTTCGATAGCATTGGGCGTTTCGAAGCTTTCCGGTTGAGCCGTGTTCGTCGGAATACTTGCGTGCCGATTTCGAGGCAAGTACCTTGTCCATATAATTCTTGTTTTGTGGATATGATAATTGGTGATCGTCTAAATGTGTTTGTGTGGTCGTTTGAATTGAACTTTCAAAAGATTCGGTTTAGCCTGGTTAAAGGCTTGCTTTCAAAACGCGTGTGTTTTGTGAATGGTATGGTTTGAGAATGACTATGTGAACTCTATGGATATGTTTGGTGTTGATGTCGCACTTGGTATTGCGTGTGGACGTATATTATTTCATTTCGGTGCGTTGTGGTTTGACGTGGTGTTTTGCTAAGTGTTGATGCCTCTGGATGAATTATTTGGATATCTTTGTTGCATTGTGCTATGTGTGTGATTGTGTGAATGTGGGCGGGGCCTACGGTGGCACATGGCATGTGATCATGTGGCCAGGATGCAACAAGCGATTGATCCAACCGTGAGAGCCTAAGAAAAACTACGGTGGCACATGGCATGCGATCATGTGGCCAGGATGCAACAAGTGATTGATCCAACCGTGAGCGCCAAAGTTAATCTACGGTGGCACATGGCATGCGATCATGTGGCCAGGATGCAACAGGTGATTGATCCAACCGTGAGATGTTGTGATTTGTTTCGCTAGCCAGCTCGGGAGGGTCCTTCGAGGCCTCGAGTGGGATTTGTGGCTTCGTCCCGGTCCTAGGCGATGCGCGTGCGTGATTATGTTTCGTTGATTTTACGTCCGTTGAGGACACGTGATGTTGGGCTCTGACCCCGTAAATTGTTGGTGATTTCCTATTTGCGAAAACAAAACATTTGGGTTGTGACCCTATTGATTTTTTTGAAAGAGAAGGATTTCATAATCCTAAATTGTTTTCTATTAAAACTCTCGATGGCATTTTAAACCGTTTTGTAAATTGTTTCCCTTATTTGCGATCTTTCGGTTTTGGAAATGTTTTACCAAACTCATGCCTCGGGAAGTGCTTTTCATTACGTTTGTAACTTTGAGGATTTCTGATTATTATTGTTCTTGGAACTTGTATTGTATGGCTCGTATTTTTGCACTTGTACTTGCACTAGCAAAACAGTGGAGTTTTGCTAACCCCCGAGTATTCGGGGGGTGGATGTCTGTATTGCATTCAGGTTTTGGAGCATAGCACAGGGTCGGCACGAAGGATGATGAAAGATGAACGATACTAATCACATGAGGATCCGTATGATGTTATTGGTTTAGTTGCATTTTATTTCCGCTGCAGTATTCTTTCCCCGTTGTACGGGAGTGTGTTGTATTCGACCCCTGCGTGGGCATGTATTATAATTGAGTTGTATGCATTTATTGAAAGGCCAAATCGGTCTACTGAGTCTTTTTAGCCTTAAAGGCATTGTCGAATTGTTCGTTTGTTGTTACCAGCCTGGTAGATCCTTGAGGAAAGGTTCTACGGCGTGTAATATCCCTGAGCGGATTGGGGGTGTTACATATATAACATTAGACCGTTATGTGAGAGGTTGTAATATATGCTTGAGATTGGTTGGTCTTGACCATTAGCATATATTAGTGTATTCGGTATACGTTGAACAGGATCGAGGTGAGATAGATTTTTCTGTACTGACTATAAGAAGAACGTACATCTCGGACAATTATTATTTCTTAATTCTAGTGATTAATATTTAATTATATATTTAATATTTATTGCCTTGATTTATCATGGGCGAGAGCCAAAATGATTGACTCAATATGCTCGATATTTTGAGCAATATTATTATTTATATAATAATCAATATTATAGCTAGAAATCGTGTCCCGACCAGTCGGGTTGATCGTGTCCCTTGAGGCACTCGAAAGGATTATTATATTAAACCCTGCAGGTAGAATTAATTTTTCGATATCTATACTATATAAAATGTATCCCCCTTAATTTAATGTGGAAGGGGGTTTATGTCACTTATTTAAATATATAATATAAAAGAATATAACAAAATACATAAAAAATATTTAAAAATTATAATTATACCTAACTTCAAAAGATGGGCGGGCCGTATTTGGAGGTTCTGTAAGACGAAACAGCTGTCTCATTTATTAATTTTTATTATCATAATTTCATATTTTCATTATTAATTTTCGGTTTTAGCAAAGAGATTGCAGAAGGGTATTTTGGGAAGAGAAACATCAGTTTGTAAACGGCAGCAATTATTGGGGTGGAATTACATATGAAGAGACTATTTTAATTGTAACTTTTAATGTAAATAAACTAATTTAAATACAAAAGTTATGATAAACATCACAATGCAAATGCACCTTCTAATACACAATGTGATTAAAATGAACTTTTAAATGATAGTATAAATTACAAAATGGTTAAATTTTAGCTATGAAATCTTAGATACAATCGGTGCATCGCACGGGTTGAATAAACCAAAAACAACCCCGGAGCAACATACGGGTTAGTAAAGCCTCATTTCATAGACTAATATAAAAGGACAATAACAATAAAAAAAATATATAAACTTCTCTAAAAGACATTAAATTCTGCCATCTGCTCATTCAACCGTCTGCCCCAACATTACGTACAAAACACGTAGATATTCAACCAAAGACCGTGCATCGCACGGGTTGGATAATGCCTCGTAATAATAAAGCTCGAGTGGTATACTCATGTATAGCACATTAATTAATTAAAAGCTGTTAGTAGCTTTAATTAATAGACATGGAATATCTTAAATACGGGAAATAATTAATTCAAAAGGGAGTCCAATATCGTAATTTGATTTTGGTAGGAAGTGCAATATCAACCTTTTAGTGGACTAAGTTGATATTAATAGAGTCATCATATTAGGAAGAGTCATAATATTGGAAAGATGATCTCTATTGGGAGTCTTTACCTTATCATTCTTAAGGTCCCTAGAGTAGCCCAAAACACCTATAAATAGGACACATATGGGGTCCGATTTTTTCACTCTTCTTTGGCACAAAAATTTCGATTTTCTTCTCTAATTTGTGTTTAATTGTGGATCTTGACTTGTGTCTTGGATTCCACAATTTAGCTAACACAATATTCAAGAAAAATAGAGAGAAAATTAGTAAGGTAATTTTTTGGAAGAAAAGGTGGTTCGGACGACCCATATCACACCAAGCAGTCCGGTAGATTGTTGCCCACACGACATCCGGACATAGACGGGATATACTCTAGAAGATCTTGAGGTAGAAATACAAGAAGATCAAGGAGGAGTACGAGGAGGAGTTCGATCGACCCAATGGGACTTTCTACCACTTCACTTCAAAGGTATGAATTACCAATTCTACTGCGTAAATACATATATTTAAATTGTTAATTAATCTGTTTAATTAATTAATTGACAAGCCTAAATAGATCCGTAATTTTATTGGTTAGTTTATAAAACCAAATATATTCAAATCATCCAATCTCGCTTCCGCTGCGTTTTATATTCCAACAATTGGTATCAGAGACGGTCTTTAGGTTTTGTTCAATTTAATTAATTTGTGATTAATTTACTAGCAATTTAAATATTCATATAGTATGATGTTTGTAGTATTTTTGCTAGAATTATCTTGTAGGTGAATATGGTCCAATTAGCATGACTATGTGATTTTTCTATTTATTTACGCGTGTTGGTAATTTGGCCCGATTTTGAGGCATGTAATAAGTTTTTCCCGTGAGAAAAACCATGGGTAGAATAAAACTTTATTTTTCCTTGCAAAATTTGATGTAAATTCGATGTATTTTAATTCTTGTAAAATTGTAATGAAATTGGAATACACAAAGTACCGAATGAAAACAAGTCTGGCGCAAAAATGAGTCCTGATCGGACGAACCTACCGAGACCAGACTGTTGCCGATCGGGACTCGGCCAATTGAGGCGGTCTCGGTCGAATTTGGCCTGCCGCGTGTCGGCCAGGGACAGGGTGTCGGGCCGCGGGTCGGGTTTTTGTCCGGGCAGGTTCGTTCGATGTATGGTCCTATTCATTTACCCGCCGTTCGTTGCGTCCGTTGGAGCACAATAATTTTAATTTGGAAATTTCTTGTGCAATTAATTTTGCATGGAAAAGATTTTCTAAATTTGGCAATTTTGTGCTCCAACCGGAAGGAGGTGACGAGATGCTTGAAGCAGTGGGAACAAAAGAGCCGAGGATTTTCTCGTTATTCAAAACGAGGAATAAAAGCCATGATAATTGGATTTAATTATCCAATTTTTTTATTATGTTGGTTTTTACTGTTTTGATGAATGACATGTATGAATGTATGCATGATATGTTTTCTTGCATGTAAGGACGAGAAAATTAAAAACCTCGATTTTTCAAAATAACTAAGTGATTTTAATAATTGATTTTTCAAAATTAAATTGGCCTCCATCATTGGTTTAAATTGTGAAATAATTAGCATGCGCGTTGACATTAGAGTCTTCCTCCACATCGGATGTGCTGATTATTGGCTCACTAGTTTTAAACTTCAATTAGATAACGAAAAGGTGAATATTATTTTTTATGATATGACCTCTCCATTTGTAGGACTATTATCATTAAATAATATTCTAAGGTTTGTTAAATTATGGTGTTCACTTAGGTGTATTAATTAATAAGCTCCTCATAGGAGTCTATGTTAATTTAATATATAGCCAAGAGGAACCAACTATTAATTTTACTTGTCAAAACGCATCTTGACTGGATAGTAAAATTAAAGACGTTAAAATCTACTTGAAAAATGTATATGTAAACGTTCACACTAACGTGGCTTGCATGTGCGGTTTTTTGAGGTGTTCGTTGACTGCATATATATTGTGTTTTAAGGTTTTTCAATATATTTTGCGTCGAATTATATGATGAATGGTGTTTTAATTTTATTCTCAGGTGTCTTTCAATCCACTAGTTGTTATTCTCAAAGAAAATAAACTTGACGGCACTAACTTTGCCGACTGGAAAATAATCTTGACAGTGTCCTGACTGCCGAGGGGCATAAATTTGTTTTAACTGAGGAAAGCCCTCTGGAACCAGAACCGGATACCACTCCTAAAGAGTTGGCTGGATTTCGAAAATGGAAAAATTCTTATGAGATAGCTCGCTGTTACTGTAACACCCCCAATCCATTCAGGGATATTATACGCCGTAGAACCCTTCCTCAAGGGTCTACCAGGCTGGTAACAACATCGAACATCTCAACAATGCCTTTAAAGCTAAAATGACTCAGTAGACCGATTTGGTATTTCAATAAAAACATACAACTCAATCTCAATACATGCCCACGCAGGGGTCGAATACAAAATGCTCCCGTACAACGGGGAAAAATATTGCAGCGGAAATAACGAACAATTGAACCAATACAACAATAAATGGGTCCTCATGTGATTAGTATCGATCATTTTTCATCATCCTTCATGCCGACCCTGTGCTATGCTCCCCAAAACCTGAATGCAATACAGACATCCACCCCCCGATTACTCGGGGGTTAGCAAAATTCTACTATTTTGCTAGTGCAAGTACAAAGTGCAAAATACGAGTCATACAATTCAAGTTCCAAGAATAACAATAATCAGGAATCCTCAAAGATTCAAATACAACGAAAAATACTTCCCGAAGCAAGAATTTGGGTAAAACAATCCAAAAGTGAAAGTTCACAATTCAAGAGAAACAATTTACAAATTGGTTTAATAAGCCATCAGAAGTTTTAATAGAAAACAATTTAAGATTATCAAATCCTTCTCTTTCCAAAAATCAACGGGGGTCACATCCCAAAGGTTTTGTTTTCACAAATAAAACCAACAACAATTCACAGGGTTAAAACCCACGTCACGCGTCCTCGACGGACATAAAATCAACATAACATAATCACCCAAGATACGCAAATCTAGGTCAACGAATACAACACCAACTCGTGAATCCAGGGCTATACCATTGGATTCCCTCGAGGCCCCGCCGGACCCTCCCGAGGTGAGCAAAATACATTCACAACTCATATACACACCAACTCGTGAATCTAGGGCTACACCATTGGATTCCCTCGAGGCCTCGCAGGACCCTCCCGAGGTGAGCAAAATAGATTCACAATCATACACATAACACCGTGAACACATACCACGTCATCTCACGGTTGGATCAATCACATGTTGTCTCCTGACCATATGATCGCATGCCATATGTCACCGCAGGTCTTATCATCTCACGGTTGGATCAATCACCTGTTGCATCCTGACCATATGATCACAAGCCATGTGTCACCGTAGATTGTCTTAGGCTCTCACGGTTGGATCAATCACTTGTTGCATCTCGACCATATGATCACATGCCATGTGTCACCGTAGACCTTCGACCATATCCACACATTCACACATATAATATATCACACCAAGGATATCCAAACAATTCACCCAAATGCAACAAACACAAAACACGACACCCTTGTCAAATCACAACGTACCAAAATGAGATAATATATGCATATATGTTATCAAAGCACAACAACAACACCAAGTAGGGGTGGCAAATCGTGCGGGTCGGGTCGTTATCCGGTTGACCTGATAACAACCCGACCTGTTAAGGTCAAACCCGAATACGACCTGATAAGGATTCCCTAAATCCGAACACGAACCCGACCTGATAAGGTCAAACCCAAACACGACCCGGACACGACACGAACACGATAAAAACACGATTGGATTCGTGTTGACCCGACACGATAGCAACACGATAACGACACGACACGTTAAAAACCTGTTTCAACACGATAACAACCTGATAACATATAAATACTAACAAAAAAATGATAAAAAACAATAAGAATTATAAACCTCAACTAAAAGTCTAAAAGAAATAATTATTAAAAAATTATTTATTAAATATTTATTTTTTAATAAATATTTATTAAAAAAATAAATTATAACGGGTTACCTGAACCCGACCCGAACCCAACCCGAACCCGACCCGAAATTATCGTGTCCTTATTGGGTCAACCTGATAAGAACCCGAACCCAATAAGGCTTGACACTAACCCATTAATTTCGTGTCGGTCCGTGTCGTGTTTTCGTGTCGTGCCGAAAATTGCCAGCCCTAACACCAAGCATATTCATAGGGTTCACTTAACCATTCACGAGACGCAACATTCACAAAACACACGCGTTTTGAAAGTGAGCCTTTAACGAGGCTAAACCAAATCTTTTGAAAGTTCATCTCAAACAATCAAACAAACATACCAAGAAAATCACTGATCATCATATCCACAAAACGAGAGATGTATGGACAAGGTACTTGCCTCGAAAAATCACAACGCGGAGAATCGACCGAAGTGAGGAGACTCGAACCGACTACGAACCCGCCGACTCTGTAGAACGACAACCCGCGACAATAAACTACGAACGACAATAATAACAACGAAAATGAATTCCAAAGTACGACCCAAAGCCACTGAATTCAAGGAACAAACGACGAAAGTTCAAGGGTTTCCCCCAAAATGGCCAAGAACACGAATCGACCCGGCAAAAACATGAAAATGGAATTCCCAACCGAAATATAGATGTTCAATCCATAGGATATGTTTAACAACATCATTTTACAATTATCGATTCATCAAAACGGATGGAAAACGAAATCAAGAACAAATCTCCCAAAAAGTCAACTCGAAGGAAAATAAAAAAATATACCTTGATTCGGCGAAGAACAATGGATTAAATGATGTTAAACACATGAATAATACTAAGATTAATCATACCCATAATGGATTAATCAACAATACGGAACGAATCGGATAAAAAAAACCCAAAATTTCCCAAAGATAGATAGGGTTCTAGGAAATCTAACCTTGATTCGCTGGATCAAAGGATGATATAGGATGAATAATCAATGATATAATCTCTAGAACTTCGTGGATTAATTGCTTGACAACATGTCTTTTTGATCACCAAGCCTCCAGCCGCAGAAAGGAGAAGATAGAAATGAAAAATGGGTGAAAATATGACTGCTCAGCCATATTTATACTGGCGCGGCCTAGCGTGCGCTAGCCTTCCGGACTAGCATGCGCTATCGGCCAGTATCACCCAGAACCCTCGGCCAGGGCCCGCATGACCCGGCACTATTGACCCAACCTACCGATCGGGACCTGCCTGCCCGACCCTGATAGCGTGCACTGCGCGGACGCTAGCGCGCGCTAGCCGACCTGTCCAGAACCCTCTGGACTAAACTGCTCGGCCAGGTAACGTGCGCTAGTCGACCGATAGCGTGCGCTACACATGCCAATTAGCGCGCGTCACGACCGACAGTAGCGTGTGCTACCTGCCGATCCTCCCCGAGTTCAGAACTCCATAAACCTCTCTGCCCAGCCCGATAGCGTGCGCCGGCCGGCCGAACAACGTGCGCTATTCCTGCCGAGCTAGCGTGCGCAGCCTTCCGGCAGTAGCGTGCGCTACGCCGGTTCCTGCCGCGTCTGCCCGGCCATCGCCCAGCACTTCCGACAGTGCCTGCCGCACCTGTCCGGCCAGTGCCCAGCACTTCCGACAGTGCCTGCCGCACCTGTCCGGCCAGTGCCCAGCCGCCATGACCCGACGATTCGATTTTCGAAAACGCACGGAACAAACACGACGAAATGCTCGCGGACAACATCATCGATCCGAAATGAAATACCATGCAACAATTAATCACACGCGACCATATAAACACAAAAATCGATCAAGACAACGAATACGAATGCGGATACCCACAACTTTGGGTAAATTACAAAATAGCCCAAAACGCCCGAAAATCACGATTCGTGATCGAATAACCAAACCGAAGTTCACAACACGTCTAACAAAGTTAAACGGACTTATGGGAAACTCGAAACAGCAGTTTCAAACGAGATTCGCAAGAATCGAACTCAAGTGCGGAAAAGTCGCTAAGAAGCATGGAACTCAACAAAACGACACCGAAACGAACTCGGATGCCAAAAAGTGCAGAATTAATCATTCTCAGAATGACGGAACGGTCACAATAGAGTTGTCAAAACGGACTCTCGCTAAAAAAAGAAAATTACTAGAAATCGAAATTGCGGATATTACAGTTACATTTCGACTTCACTGACAAATGTATTGCAGCATCAGCATCAGACGATGGCCTCAGCTGTGGAGATGATGAAAAATCTCACCGAGATGTTTGGTCATCAGAACCGGGCGGCTAGGCAAAATGCAATGAGGCTGTTGATGACAACCCAAATGTCTGAAAGGACTCCAGTAAGGGATCATGTTCTGAAAATGATGTCTCATTTGAACAAACTGAGCATACTGGGGACCAGTATCGATGCCGAGTCGCATGTCGATATTATCTTGGGCAGCTTGCCAAGAAGCTTTGAGCAGTTCCGCCTTAACTACAATATGAATCATAGGACTTACACTTTGGCGGAACTACTGACAGAGCTTCAATCCGCTGAAGGTCTCTTCAAACAAGGTTATCATCAAATTCTTGCGGCAATCAGTGCTAGTTCTTCAAAACCCAAATGGGGAAAGAGGAAAAAGCAGGTTGGACAGAAGCAAGTGACAACCTTCAAAGCTATGGGCAAGGCTCCTCAGTCCAAGGCTCCTCAGTCCGAGGCAAACAAAAAGCCGAAGGGCAAATGCTATAAGTGAGGTCTGAAGGGGCATTTCAAGAGTAACTGCCCTAAGAAAGGTACGTCTCACACATTTGGCTGCATGTTCTATCACTTCGTGGATAGTATATTCGGGCTCCACTGATCATGTTTGTTATGACTCGCAGGGGTTCCAAGTAACCAAAGTACTTAGTGCGGATGAGATTACTATTAGCTGGGGCGACTATTCTAGGCTGAAGGCTGTTGCAGTGGGAGTCGTGCAGTTAAAAGTTAATGATAAGATTCTAGTCCTAAATAATGTATTATTAGTACCTAATTTTAGAATGAATTTAATTTCAGTTTCTAAATTGCGTTGTGATGGATATTCAGTTTCTTTTGGAGATAATGCAGTTATTAAAAGAAATGGTGAATATATTTGCACGAATACTTATAATGAAGGACTTTATGTCATTAATGCTGCACCAACTCTCTTGCATAATTATAAATCGCTTAATTCTTTGACTAATCCTAATAAAAGAAAAGAACCTTCGAGCATAAATCAAACATATTTGTGGCATTTACGATTAGGTCATATTAACCTTAGAAGGATTCAAAGATTGGTGAGCGATGGCCCATTAGATTCACTCCAAGTTGAGTCATTTCCAATTTGCGAATCCTGTCCAGAAGGGGAAATGACTAAAAGGGCTTTTCAAAGCAAAGGAAATCGTGCAGAAAATGTATTGGAATTAGTACACACCGATGTTTGTGGTCCAATGAACATCCAGGCTAAGGGTAGTTTCGAATACTTCATCACATTTATAGATGATTATTCGAGATATGGATACATTTATTTGATGCGACTTAAGTCTGAATCTTTTGATAAGTTCAAAGAATCAAGGCTGAAACGGAGAAGCGTCATGGACAGAGTATCAAGTCACTACGATCTAATCGTGGTGGCGAATATCTTAGTAGAGAGTTTTTGGATTTCTTGGCACATGAGGGGATTACTTCCCAGCTCACTGCGCCTGGTACACCACAAACAAATGGTGTTGCTGAACGAAGGAATCGTACTTTATTATAGATGGTTAGGTCAATGATGAGTTATTCTGATTTGCCTATTTCGTTTTGGGGATACGCCTTGGAAACAGCGGCGTACATTCTAAACTTGGTGCCATCGAAATCAGTTCCAATAACACCCACATAACTATGGAATGGGCGCAAGCCCAGTCTTAGACATGTTCGGATTTGGGGTTCACCAGCACACGTGCTGAATAAGAAAGCTGATAAGTTGGCATCTCGTACAGAAGTACGAGTGTTTGTAGGATATCCGAAGGGAACGAAGGGTGGCTTATTCTACAGTCCTAAAGATCAGAAGGTCATTCTTAGCACCAATGCCCGGTTTTTAGAGGAGGACTATGTAATAAACCACAAGCCTATGAGTGCGGTCATTCTAGAGGAACTATTGTGGATACGCAACACCTATTGTACCAATTGTAATATACCAATTGTACCAACACCTAGTGTACCACGTATCGACACTATTGTGGATACGCAAACTAAGGACACACCTCGTCGTAGTGGGAGGGTTATTCGTTAACCTGATCGTTTCATTAGCGTGGGAGCATCTTCGGACCACTTTCCAGACCAAGATAAAACGGATCCATGTACGTACAAGCAGGCAGTTCAAGACAAGGATGTTGAATCCTGGCAAACAGCAATGGAATCCGAAATGGGATCTATGGATTCTAATCATGTGTGGGAGCTAGTAGAGCCACCCAATGGGGTAAAACCCATTGAAAGTAAGTGGGTCTACAAGCGTAAGAGAGGATTGAAAGGGAATGTTGAAACCTTCAAAGCAAGGCTTGTTGTGAAAGGTTACACTCAGAAGGAGGGCATCGACTACGATGAGACATTTTCGCCAGAGTTGGAACATTTTTGTTCCATACATGCATTAATAATATTTTGATGATTAAGTTGATAAACAAAGCAAAACAACAAAGAGACGAAGCAAATCATCGAAGAAGACGAAGTCGCAAAAAAGTGTTCTGAACATGTATAACGTACTCAACAGAATGATCATAACATACGTAAAATGCTAAGCCTAACGTACGTAATGTGAAGGTTCTGAGTTCAAACAAGATGAACATTGGAGATGATGTCATGGCATAGGTCAGCAAGCAACGGACATATCGAGCTTATATAACGTACATAAAGGGGTGTTGATAACGTACGTAAAGGAAGAAACGAATGCTACTGGACTGAATCTGGGAGATATTAACGTACGTAACTTGTATGTGTTAATGTACGTTAAATGGCTAATGGCCGTAATGGGAAGAAGATAAAGGCCATAATGAAGGCACATGGAGCTAACGGCTAGTAAAGCTTTGGAGGCTATAAATACCATGTTTATGGTATTGTTTCAGTACAACAACTTCAAGCAAACGATACATTCATCAGATATTGATATACATTATATTGTTGTTGTGATATTGAGCTTATATTGTTAGTTTGAGTGTTTATACATTCAACACATACACGAGAGGTAAAAGAAAAGATACAATTGGATTCGGTGTTATTAGGATCAAGGATCCAGCATTGTTAGAATCGCAATCGCTATCCTAGTGAGGTTTATCTAGTACCGATAGAAAGCTAGAGCGGTTGATTCCTTATCCGATAGAAAAGGAAAACGGTTTAACGTGGACCGACATAAAGACAAGTACGAGTGGTTTATCACGGACCAATAGAAGACGTGATTGTAACGGTTATCCCTCGACCGATAGACGAGAGGTGTAGAGGTTTTTCTTCAACCTATTGAAAAAGATACCGAGAGAGGATGTAGGCTTCGCTAATAGCCGAACCTCTATAAATCCTTGTGTCGTTTAATTTCCGCACCTTATATTTACGCTTCCGCAACATAGCGCAATATCCAATTTGGTACCCAACAATTGGTATCGGAGCAGTACTCCAATACACAGCTTAACATCCGAGGAGAAGATCCAAATGGTGATCCAATTTGCTCCAGTCGAAGGTCATGCTTTAAACCGACCACCATTTTTTGATGGCTCAAATTATATGACATGGAAGAAAAAGATGTCAATATTCATCCAAGCATATGACATCGATATTTGGAAGCTAATTTGTCTTGGTCCGAAAATTCCTCTTTGTTGTTACCCAAAATATTATTCGGAATGTATTGCTGGATATGGCTATGGGTGATTAACAAACAAAATACGAGAACACGTCCGAGGGAATGTAAATAACACAAGATTTGCCGGGGTTGTTAGTCCCGGGCTTGAATGCTCTCGCGAGATATTATTAATACGAATACTGCCTTTGAGTACAAATATTAATGTTAGAGTACGATTACAATGAGTGTAATGACCCTAATTATCTAGCTCTTGAGTGTTGATGATTGTCGGAAGAACCAGAGTTAGTGCTCTGTGAGCTCTTGTAACAAAGATGGAATGCTATGTAGAATTCTGTGTAGGATTCAACTGTGTGAATTTTGCTGTATAGACAACTGTTTTTCACTGTATTCACTCGTCTTTTTTTGTCCCCTTCTCCAAATGCTGGAGGTCTTCTATTTATAGGAGATGAAGTAGTTGGGGTGTCTTAGTCCCGAACGGGCGATCGCCTTTCATGTATTAAATTAATCTGGCAATCGTCCTAGCACGTGGGTCGGTTTTCTTAAAGTCCGCAGGTGCTGCTGGCAGCCAGATGCGCGAACCAATGAGAAGACAACACGTGCCTCATGTCGCAGTCTGGGGAGGTCCCACCTAGGACCTTTCGGCAGGTCTATCGGTAGGTGAGACTGTCCTTGTCGCCGACAGCTGCTGATGGGCTAGAGTCAAAAGCCTTTACCCGCGGCGCCTTTTGCGGATCTGCACGTGGGCCTTCATCCCGAGATTTGGTCTTCGTAGACTTTAACGGATGTAGGCTTTACACGTGGCATAAGACGGTCGTCCTTGGTCGGGCACTAGAGTCGATCGCCCCGAATGCGTATCGCTCGATACTTGATCTTGATCTGGAACCTTTGTTGGCACGTCTGTCTTGGTTCATATGACGCTGACTTGGTCGCTCGGCCCTTGCGCCGATCGTCGTCGAGGCATAATAACGCCGCACAACAATTGCCCCCCAGCTTGCTCCGATATTGAAGACGTGGGGTGAGGTGGTTCTACCGGCAATCGCTTGATTTAGACGAGCGACTTATTATTTTATGGACGACATACTCGGGCGATCGTCTTCTCGAGCGGACCTTGATTTTGAATTTGGACGACCTACCCGATCGCAGAAAAGAGCGGGAAGTGAAAGCGGTCTTGAAACGTCACCGGGGCACGTGTCGCGCTCCTATTGGGGGAGTCCGATGGTTTTGTCAGACTATCCTTTGGTGTGCCCTCGAAACGACACGCACGCGGGATTCGAGGGCAGCATTAAATGCGGATTTTCGGGACCTTTGCGCTTCAGCCCTTGGAACTTTAGTTATTTGCCCGGAAGACCCCGCTCTCGCCTATAAAAGGGGCTAGGGTTTCTGGGTTTATATCCTTATTTGCATTTTGCCTGAGAAAAAACATTGCCAGATTTCCCTGAAGCTTTGAGTTGCCGAGCACCGTTCGACTAGACTTTTTAGGTAAGAACAAAAGCCTTTTCTCTTTTTCCTTTCTTTCTTCTGAAGATGTCCGGAGGAGTATCGAAGGTGTATGAGGCGGGTAGCTCTTCCGCTGCCGCGACTTCGACTGTCCGGGATGAAATCTCCGTGGAGTTCCATGTGGAGACAGCCGTCGAGGCTATCCGCGCCGGGATTGAACCCGCAGAGGTTGAAGAACTTTTCAACGAAGCTGATGCGGCTAGGTCGGCGGAGGCGGAGCGGAAGCGCTCACTGGCCGAAGAGGAGATAGCAATAAAAGCGTACTGGGAGCAAAATAGTACGTTCGGTAAAGCCTTTTCAGACTTTGCCGAGCTCATGGAGAGATTGGCCGGCCCACTCCCTAAGTTCGACTTTCGCGCATACTCGATCGCCCATCCTCATGAACCCGAAAGGCGGACGTTGTTCCGGGCCGCGAGCCGCTCCCCGTGGTCCCTTGGCCAAATCAGAAGCTCGGCGACCAGGAAAGACTTGGACCGCTGAAGGGCGAGGTTTCATGTCCCTTCTGATGTTAGCCTCTATACGCCCGCCGAGAATGAACGTGCCGACCAGCCTCCTGAGGATATGGTCGCTGTTAATGAGGCGATCATGTAGTCCGGACTGCGGTTCCCCCTGCCGTTCGCCGTGTCTTATTTGCTGATCGCCTGGAATGTGGCGCCGCTCCAACTGACGTCGAACGCCTGGCTGCAGATCGTCTGCACCCTCACTCTGTTCGGCGGTCACCGGCTGTTCCGTCTTCCTTCGCCGCTGGAAATGAACTATCTCTTCAAGCTGACGGCTCAGAAGGGTTCTGTTGGCGGTTACCACATTCAAGGTCGCTCGGGCAGGGTGATTCTTGAGGTGGCGAACAAGGTCCGGGGCGATCTGAGCAAGTGGTTTTGGGTCGGCGGAGCGTGGAGGTCGGTCGCGAGTGATAATCCCGCCGACGAGTTGGATATCCCCACCGGCTTCTGGGAGAGGAATCCGAGTAAGGGTTTTGACTTTCCATTCGTTTGGATATATTCTGAACTGATCTAATTTGTCTTTCTTTTTGCAGGTACCCTTATTCCGGCGGCAGGCGATCTAGCTTTTGATTTTGCGATCGTTTGGGAGCGAATACGTAGTCTTCCAGACAGTCATATCGATGCTCGTCGGATCAACAACGAAGCTCACTGGTTGGCCACTCGGTTGTTTCATTTTCCCCGCCACTTAAGGATCCCAAGTACGAATTTTTACGATCCTCATTTGCTTGACGATCGTCTTGAGGTTGAGAAAAGTAACTAACTTTTGCCGATTGTTTCCTTCACAGAGGTCCAATTCCCCCATTACTCCGAGCCACCGAGAGAAGTTGCCATATTGAACCCCGGGATTTTGAGTCTCTTGCGCCAGGGGAAAAAGACAAGTCGTGTACCCTCGGCGCCGATCCGTCCTATTCCGGAGGCGAGACCTCTCGTGGAGCCGGTCGTCGACGAACAGGAGCCTCGGGAGGAGGGACAACTCCGGCTCAACCGCAAGAGGCGGAGGACAAAAGAGCCCTTGGCCTCTGTTGCTGCTGATGCGCCCCCAGTGGCGGCGCCGGTCGCCGTGCCTCCACTTTCTGTGGTTCCAATGGCAGAGGGGTCTACGCCTTCGTCGAGTTTTCTGGAGGCCGCGATGATCGCTCGCGCAGAGACCCCTTGCGGGAGGCCGTTCTTTGGCCGCGACCCGTAGAAGGTCGCAAGGTGAGTTTGATTGCATTTTTGGGTTGACATTTCTTTGTTGGAAATATGCTAACTTTTTTGCTCTTTGTGCAGGGACCGTCACGCCGATCCAAATTGCTCGACGATGGTGTTGGACTTTCTCTCGAGCAATGCTCCTCGTGATGCTTACGACGTCCCTTCTTACGTTGCCCGAGCTGCCGCCTCCTTGCCGAAGGCCTGGATGACCGATCTGGACGCGATCGCACACCGGCGATCTGCTGACGCGATGCAGACGACTTTGGCTCTAGCCCTTCAGACGGCGACGATGGCTGCTCAGGCCGTGAAGGACTATGAGGGGCGACCCTCCACCGCTCGTCTCCATGCGGACCTCCAGGCTTCTCGATAGGATCGTGGCCATGGAGAAGAGCTCCGTGGAGGCGGCCAAGAAGGCGAGGCAGGATCTCGAATGGGACCGGGCAGCGACCGACCGGATGCGGGACCAGATGATGGAGGCCCGCAAGTCGCACGCGGCCGCACAGAAGGAAGCAGCTGAGCTGAAGGCGGTTACTGACCGGTTGACCAGCTAGCTGGTGTCGTCGAAAGGAGAGGTGGCTGCCAAGGTTGCCGAGCTCCAGGGCGCACACCAGACGGTTGCGGAGCTGAGGGGAAAGCTGGAGGCGACCGAGGCCGACCCCTTCCTTAACGTGGAGTACGTCAGCGAATTTGCCTGTTATATGGCTTATGCTGATGCAATCCGCACTGCCAAGAAGGGTGGGCTCGAGGTCGGCCCTTTGGTTGACAACTTCAAAGCCTACGTGCTTGAGCACCATCTGCAGCCGGCCTTCTTTGTGCCGATCCTCGACCTACCTGCGGATCATGGGATCGACCTGAGTTGGTACCCGTCGCCGGACAACCTTGTCCATCCGGGTGCCCCAGAGGATGGGGGTTCAGAGCCTGTTGCTGGCAAGAGAGCAAGCGACGATCCAGCGGCCGGGGGCGGTGGCTCGGCAGGGACACCCTGAGCTGGCCTGCTCTATTTGCTTTTTGCTTGTAATTTTACAGATTTTGTTGTATTTTGCCCTCGGGCGACTATATTTGTATTTCAACTGAAATGAAATAAATATTTCCTTTTCTAATTTCTTGCTTGTATGATCGTCTTTCTGAATCTCTTGCATGACTTTATACAAGTGTTTGATGAGCAATCGTCGTGCGTGCAGCTCCAAATGAATTGATATAGTTAAACTCATACTGGTATCTTTCAAAACGAAGTCGATCGTTGAGTATATGTCTGAACAAAGCCGATTGTCTGAACAAAGCCGATCGTCGTACGTATATCTCCTCTCTCCCCCTTGTTTTTGTTTACTTAGTGAAAGTAAGGGAACGAAAATAAATCGTTTAGCGAGCGATCTTCAATTTTGCAGATTCCTCGAGGAAGGCCGACCATCTCGGCCTAGAGGAACCGTGCACAGTCGTGGAGTTCGATGGAACCGACCTCCGCGACCATGTCTTGTGCGCGAGCGACATTCCGTCGGATGGTTACGTTCTCGCGACTCACTTAATTGTGAAGGTCCTCCGTAGGCTACGGTTTGCCTTGCAATGTAGCAATGGGGCAGACGATCTCAGCCTGGAGGAGTCCCTGCATGGGGCGTTGTAGGATTAATCGACTTCGTGACCGTGGCTTGTTAGCACTTTTCTGCCTGGGACCGACATGTTAGATGACGGACCTTCGAGGGCATACGTTGTGACGGGGGGAGGGACGCGTCGCATTGTCCGGGTCCACCATGTTAGATGATGGACCTTTGAGGGAGGGAGGGCGTGTCCACAGATCTGTTTTGGAGGGTCCTTCGGCTACGCCCGCCTCATATTTAAACGAAAGAGCGAGCGATCTTGGCCCAAATGAATCTTGCATGGACGGGCTGTCGGTTCAATCGACTTCCACGACCATGGCTGCACTTTTCCACCTTGGATCATCATGTTAGATGGCGACCCTCGACGGTGTACGTTGTGCTGAGGGAGGCGATCGCTTGCCTATTTCCATCATGTTAGATGACGAACTTTGGAGGGCGAGTGAGTCATCCTCTCTTTGGAGGCGTTACTCGGGCAGTAGCCTTCGGTTTATTTTGTCGAAGCGAATCACTTGTGGAGAATTGGGAGATATCATTAAGCACTTTGTACATGAAGTAAATGAATACAGGGTATTTCTTACTGATAGTACTTCTTTAAATGGATGGCGTTCCAGGGATATTGGTCCGAAGTTCCATCTGGGTGTTGGAGCTCGTAGGCTCCTTTGGATAGCCATTTGGATACTCTGAACGGGCCCTCCCAGTTCGGACCAAGTACCCACTGTGGGTCTGGATCTTTTTGAGGACTAGGTCGCCCACTTGGAACCGTCTCTCCCTGACCTTAGAGTTGAAGAATTTTTCTTACCTCCTTTTGTGGATCGTTTTCTTCATTTCTGAGGTCAGCCGCCGTCCTTCGAGCATATCCAAGTCAATTCGCTGAGCTATATCATTGTCCCTCGTCAGTTGTTGGGCAGTTCGGTGGCTGAGGACGGCGATCTCCGATGGGATCACCGCTTCGGTCCCGAACGCGAGGGCGAATGGGGTTTCGCCGGTTGAATTTCTTGTTGTCGTTCGGTAGGACCACAAAACATCCGGGAGATCGCTCTCCCAGCGCCCTTGCTTGGATTCGAGTTTAGCTTTGATCGTGTGCTTGAGGATCTTGTTAACAGCCTCTACCTGCCCGTTTGTTTGAGGGTGGTAGGGGTCCGAGAACAACTTTTTTACTCCCCACTTTTCGCAGAATTGCATAACTTCCAAACCGTCAAACTGCTTTCCGTTGTCGGAGATGATAGCCTGAGGAGACCGAATCGGCAGATGATGTTCTTCCAAATGAACTTGATCACTTGCTCTTGGCCAATCTTGTTGAGTGGTTCGGCCTCTGCCCATTTTGTGAAATAATCGACCCCCACGATGGCGAATTTACATCCCCCTGGAGCCGTCGGCAAAGGACCGATGAGGTCGATGCCCCATTGGGCGAACGGCCACGGGCTATACATAGAGGTGAGCTGCTCGGGGGAGGGCTTGATGTTCGGGCCCATGATTTGACATCTGTGACAAGATCGGGCATAGGCGATCGCGTCCTTTTGCAGGGTAGGCCAGAAAAAGCCTTGCCTGGTCGTCTTGTGGACGAGGGCTCGCCCTCCCGCGTGATTTCCACATACATCCTCGTGGATTTCGGCTAAAACAAGTCGGCCTTCCTCCGGCGTAATGCACTTGAGGAGAGGGAGGCTGAAAGCTCGCTTGTAAAGTCGGTCGTCCAAGAGGGTGTATCTGGTTGCTCGCAGCTGAAGCTGGCGAGCCTTGACCCAATATGTGGGGACCATTCCATTCTCCATGTATTCAACGAACGGAGTCATCCAGTTCTCTTCGGCGATGACAACTGTGGCGACCAAGCTTTTGTCGATCGCCGACCTCGTCAATCTAGTGATTTGTATGTTAGATAAATCCGCTGCCCCATCCGACGATGCGAGTTTGGATAGGGCATCAGCCTGGGAATTGTGCCTCTCGGGATTTGCTCGATCATCACTTCTTCGAAACTCGTGCACATTTCTGTGACCAACTCTTGATATTTGATCATCTGTTCGCCGCGCGCCTCATATTCTCCCTTGACTTGGTTGACGACCAATAGAGAGTCCATGAAGATGTGAAGGCGGCGAACGCCCACGGCGAGTGCTAGATCGAGCCCGCCCACTAAGGCTTCGTACTCGGCTTCATTGTTGGTCGCTCAGAAATCGAAGCGCACAGCATTTGTAAAACTCTGGCCATTGGGGCTGATGAGGACAATCCCTGCCCCTGCTCGCACGCTGGTCGACAAGCCATCTACGAACAGTTTCCAGGCGGGACGGCCGACCTGGGTCGGGCTAGGCGGGAAAGTCAATTCCACCACGAAGTCCGCCAGCATTTGTCCCTTGATCGCCGTGCATGGAGCATACGTGACACCGTATTGAGCGATATCCAGTGACCACTTGAGGAGTCGTCCGTTGGTGTCTGGTCGGTGCAAAACTTTCCTTAGAGGGAGGGTCGTCAGAACCTCCACTTGGTGTTCGAAGAAGTAGGCTCTCAGTTTGCGAACACTCATGACAAGTGTGTAGGCGAGCTTCTCTAGAGGCGTGTAACGTGTCTACGCGTCGTGTAGCGCTTGACTGACGAAGTAGATCGGCAAGTGGGTTTGCCCCTCTGCTCGCACTAATATCGCGCTCAGCGCGGCCTCCGAGGCCGCCAAGTAAAGGAACAACTTCTCGCCGGGGATCGGTTTTGCCAAAATTTAGGGGTTAGACAAATACTCTTTGATATTGGCGAACGCCATTTGACTTTCCTTCATCCACGCAAATTTTTTATTCTTTATGGTGGCGAAGAAAGGCTTGCTTTTGTCTCCGAGGCGCGAAATGAAACGATTAAGGGCTGCTAAACACCCCGTGAGGCGTTGCACCTGCCTGACATTCTGCGGTTCTTGCATGTCGAAGATCGCCTTGATCTTGGTGGGGTTCGCTTCGATCCTCCTTCGGCTCACGATGTGCCCCAGGAATTTTCCGGAGCTTACTCCGAAGTTGCACTTCTTGGGGTTTAGTTTCATGTTGTAATTCTCGAGAATGGCGAACGTCTCGGCGAGGTCTTTGAGGTGATCTTCTTTTCTGAAGCTCTTGACCACGATATCGTCAATGTAAACCTCCATGGTTTTGCCGATTTGATCGGCGAACATTCCGTTGACCAGGCATTGGTAGGTTGCCCCTACATTTTTCAGGCCGAACGGCATTCGGATCCAAAAGAACACGTCTTTTTCTGTGTGGAACGATGTGTGTTTTACGTCTTTCTCCGCCATTGGGATCTGATGGTATCCGACGAAGGCGTCCGTAAACGACATCATTTCGTAGCCTTCTGTGCTATCGACCAGGTGGTCAATGTGAGGCATCGGGAAGTGATCTTTTGGACAAGCCGCGTTGAGGTCGGTGAAATCTATGCATAACCTCCAGGAGTTGCTCGCCTTTTTGACGAGCACCGCGTTGGCCACCCACTGCGGCTCGTCAGTAGCTACCCCGATCAATTTATTGTCGAGCAGCTTCTTGACTTCTGCATCTAGCGTAGCATATTTCTCCGGACCAAATTTCCTACGTTTCTGGTGAACATGATTCCTCGACGGGTCGATCTTCAGATAATGGCAAGCATGTTCAGGACTGATGTCGACCATATCTTGATGCGACCAAGCAAAGACTCCGATGTTCTTACGTAGTAAACTGATCAGATTGTCTTTCATCTCGGGATCGATGCTCGAGCCGATCTACACTTCTCGCTCTGGGCGAGCCGAATTGATTGTTATACTTTCCAACTCTTCGGTGGGGACGGTCGCCTCTTGTTTGGATCGATTGTCGGACTCGATCCTTGGGTCAACATCGAGGCTTGGCTCAAACACGATCCTCGGTTCGATGTCATCCGACGATTGATGTGAGATGCCGTCTTTTGAGTTAGGCTGGTGTGAGATGCTAGGCTCGTCGATCTCCGTTGGCTGGTTGACGATCGTCCCAGTGTTACAGCCGGGACAAGAAATGTTTAAAGGAAAAGCTACAACACAGGAGTAGTTCAAACACTTCTTTGCCATTATCTGGTCTCCTTTTACAGTACCGACTGTCCCTTCGGCAGTATGGAACTCAATACAATAAAAGAAAGAGGAGGCGACTTCCTCAAAGTTTTCTAGAAAAGGGCGACCTAGGAACCCATTATAGATGCTGGGCATGTCTATGATTACAAAATCGAGGTTCTTAGTGGTCTTAACCTTAGGATGTAACAGCAGACTAGCTCGACAGAGAGCTTGATACTTCCATAGGCTTTGACCGTGTTGTCGCCGAACCCTTGAAGCATGGTTTCGAATGGCTTGATGAACTTTGTAAGGTTACCGATCTGGTCCAGAGCATACTTGAATATGATGTTGCAAAATCTCCCATTGTCAATCAACACGCGGTCGACCATTTTCCCAAGGATACAAGCAGAGATCACCAAGGCATCCACATTGGGGCACTGCACTCCCTCCCTATCCTTGTTGGAGAAGGAGATGAGTGCCTCTTTGGAGATGGTTGGCTTTGGGGGCACCACGACGTGGACTCCAGCGAACGCCTTCAGCTCGGCCTTCCGCTTTCTGTTCGACAAGGTGGAAACCGGGGAAAGACCTCCGAGGTTTCCACCTCCTGATTGGAGCATATTGACCCAGCCACTAGGGTTGATCGTAGGGATCGACTCATATGACTCCTCCGGTTCATTTCGTTCGAGTCTGGCGACTGGATTGGGAGGGTATCGGTCATTGTTTTGTCGCCGATCGTGTCCCCGGTCCTTTTTGCATGGGGCTCCGACTTGGTTACCAAACTTTCCAACTTGCCCTCCTCGAATAATCTCCAGAGTTGTCTGAGGAGGTCACGGCATTGGCTGGTGTTGTGGCCGGGACTTTTGTGGTAGGCACAAAATTTACTGCGGTCTAGATGGTCGTTGTCCCTCATCGGCTTTGGCTTGCTTAGCCACTCGCGCCCCTTGATGGCGCTGAAGATATGGGCCGGAGATAGATTGAGGTGGCGGAGTAGGTGGACTTCCACATCCTCGAAGGCCTTGAATTCAGCGGGTGGCTTTGCGACCGTCTTTCTAGGCTTGACGATTGCCTTTCTCGATACGAGAGATGGCACATTCCTTTCTCTGGTTGCCCCCTTGCCTAGACGAAGGGTGAGTAACCTCTGCCTAGCCAGGAAGTCGGCGGCCTTGGTGCGGAAGATCGCGTAGGTCGGGGGGATGTCCTTTGTGAGGTGCCTGAACATGGGCGAAAGACCATCGAATCCCTCCAGGACCGAATAAAGGGCGAGCTCATCGCTTATGGGTTCGCCGGTGAGGACTATTTCATCCACCCGGTCGATGTAATCTTCATCGGACTCGTATTTCCCCTGCCTGATCTTCATCATGCGGTGGGGACCTTCTGGCCGAGCGAGCTTGGCGGCAAAGTATGACGTGAAGTCGCTCGCCAGCTTTTCGAAACAGTTGATTGAGCGTGGTGGCAATGAGATGTACCACCTATGGGCGAGATTGCCCAATGTTAAAGGGAACATTCGGCACTTTGTCGTGTCTGACGCCCCGCATCCGGTCACGTAGATCCGGAACTTGCTTAAGTGAGTCTCGGGGTCCGATCTCCCTCATACAAAGGTATTTGAGGAGGAGCGATTTTTGGTTGCATGGGGGCAAGATCTGGACCGCGAGCGGCTCACTCGGTCTGGCGACCTTTTTCTTGGCGCCTGCCCCAGTTTCCAGGAGCGCTTTCATATCGTCGAGCTGGCGCTGCATTGCGACCATCGCCATAGCCTGGCTGCTCGCAGTTTGGCTCTCGGCGCGGGAGCCGAGGCGGTCATGTATTGATCTCCTGGCCTTGTTGTAGGCGACGAGGTCTCTACCACCGAGCTCAATTTTTCGGCGAGCGGGTGCCAGACGGCTGACCTGCTTCGTGGGGATCGGATATGCCGAACTCCTGGTGAAAGATTCGGACTACGACGTCTCATTGCTGGGGCCGGAATGCCCAGGTTGCCATGAGGGATCACTTCCTAAGCGGCTGAAAACGGAATTGTCCCGCCTCGCGAGCGCCTTTTCTTGCGATTCGGGGCTTTCTGAAGATTGCTCGACATATAACCCTTTAAGCTTTCGTTTGCCCGCGCGGCGAATGGATGACGGGGTAATAGTGGGCGTGTAGCATGCTCTCCGTCGCTCCCTTAAGATGGCCATGACCTCCTCGATCTGTTCTGCGGTTTGGAATTGATCGAGTGAGAGGCTGGGGCCGTCCCTCGGGGGCGGGAGTGAGAGCATGGCGTTGCCGCGACCGTCTTCCGCCGTAGGTTGGGACTCGGCCTGGGCCGGAATAAGGCGTCCGACAGACCGTAAGGTGGCTCTCTTCGAAGTGGTGGCAGACGTCATGGTTTCAAAGGTTTTTTCTTTGAAGAACAGTGAGTGTTTCTTCAAGTATATGTTCTGGAGAACAGTGAGTGTTCTTCGAAACGGTCGGAGAGAAAATAAAGGTAACCCCTTCTTCTAGCGCCAATTGTTGTTACCCAAAATATTATTCGGAATGTATTGCTGGATATGGCTATGGGTGAGTAACAAACAAAATGCGAGAACACGTCCGAGGGAATGTAAATAACACAAGATTTGTCGGGGTTGTTAGTCCCGGGCTTGAATGCTCTCGCAAGATATTATCAATACGAATACTGCCTTTGAGTACAAATATTAATGTTAGAGTACGATTACAATGAGTGTAATTACCCTAATTATCTAGCTCTTGAGTGCTGATGATTGCCGGAAGAACCAGAGTTAATGCTCTGTGAGCTCTTGTAACAAAGATGGAATGCTGTGTAGAATTCTGTGTAGGATT
This sequence comes from Orobanche coerulescens, assembly GCA_033398695.1. Classification (NCBI taxonomy): domain Eukaryota; kingdom Viridiplantae; phylum Streptophyta; class Magnoliopsida; order Lamiales; family Orobanchaceae; genus Orobanche; species Orobanche coerulescens. The sequence goes on from CM065809.1 coordinate 171,683,370, forward strand.
CAACTGTGTGAATTTTGCTGTATAGAAAACTGTTTTTCACTATATTCACTCGTCTTTTTTTGTCCCCTTCTCCAAATGCTGGAGGTCTTCTATTTATAGGAGAGGAAGTAGTTGGGGTGTCTTAGTCCCGAACGGGCGATCGCCTTTCCTGTATTAAATTAATCGGGCGATCGTCCCAGCACGTGGGTCGGTATCCTTAAAGTCCGCTGCTGCTGTTGGCAGCCAGATGCGCGAACCAATGAGAAGACAACACGTGCCTCATGTCGCAGTCTGGGGAGGTCCCACCTAGGACCTTTCGGCGGGTCTGTCGGTAGGTGAGGTTGTCCTTGTCGCCGACAGCTGCTGATGGGCTAGAGTCAAAAGCCTTACCCGCGGCGCCTTTTGCAGATCTGCACGTGGTTTATACCGAGATTTGTGTAACACCCCCAAGTTATTCAGGGATATTACAGCGCCGTAAGCCCCGCCGTGGGACCCACAAGGCTAAACATACGCGGAACCATAAATTTTGACCGATAAGGTCTACACACAATGGAATGAAAAACGATACAAAGGTATTCGAAATATAACCAATGTATTCACGAACATCACAACTCAATTCAATACTTCGGCAAACACGGGCCGGAACATCAAGGAAAAAGGAAAACAATACTCGAGTATTCAATAGCCAATCCAGTACAACAACACTGAACGGGAAACTCCAAACATAACTGGAAGGAAGACACAGTATCACGCTTGCCCACCATCTTCATGCCGACCCGATACCTGCCCGTCCGCTCTCCTGGAACCTGAAATACATGAAACGTATTTCCCCCATAAAGGGGTTAGCCGTCGAATAGCTAGTGCAAGTATAACAATATGAAACATAATACTCCTCGATAATAAAGTAAATGTAATCCGTCAATTCATCAGTATCCGTCAATTCATCAGTATCCGTCAATTCATCAATTTAAGACTAGTATTCCGGAATAACTAAAATCTCAAGACGTATGTGAATGCCGTAGAAACGGTTCGTTCATATCATACGCCGTTACATGTAGGAATGCGTCAAAACGGTTCGTTCATTACATGCCAACATTATTTCATATGAATGCCGTAGAAACGGTTCGTTCATATCAACCATGGAATCGCACCAGAGGCTACGAAACCCTCAGAGGACCATAGGCCCGTCCCGGAGTGGCTAGAAATAATCATACCATCAATATTTCATACTTTCAAAGTCGAGAACGTACAATCATAAATGTATACTTGCCTTTGAGACATCGAGGAACGAACGGAAAAAGGGGGTATGAGATTGGTAGGTCCAAGAACGCGCTTCCGGCACCTAAACGATTCGCAAGGAATATGATAATCAATTATCCATATTCAAATTACACGAAGAAACCCCCGAAACCCGTCTACGATTCATAAAGATATACGGATAATCAACTAGAGGTTGGAAAATCGTCCAAATCTCATAAGTCCGAAAATGACATAATTCAACCCGAAAAATCGGAAGAAAACACTCATACGGTATAGATATATCAAAATCTCAAGGTTCTCAAGCTTCAATCGGATAAAACGGACGAATCTACGAAAACCCCCAAAAACCAACAAAAAATCAAAGTGTTCTTGAATAATCTTTCAATAATCCGATGAATACCCAATCATGTCCATAATCACGCATATATCACATCATACACCATGATTTTATCATCCAAAACGTCAAAACCCACACAAAATTGAGAAGTCAAGATGTCGAAGAAATTACCTCTTGAATATTCAAGCGCTATGATCCAAGGAATACGCGATAGATCGACTATCCGGGCTTCCCAACCGAGTGAAAGTGGTAAATCTTCAACACACAAGTGATAGATATGAAAAGAGCTCCTCCCTCAAGCTCTCTCTCTCTCGCGATGGAAGAAGAAATGGAGGAAAATGGCTGAAATCTCGCTTAAAAAGCCGAATTATGCAGTTAACCGCATTGTGTGTCGCGGCTCAGCATAGGTGTGCCGCGGCACAGCCTAAAATTGTTCCTGTGTTTCGGCGGTGCCGCGGCTCAGCTGTGTGTGCCGCGGCACCGGTCAAAGTGGAGTTTGGCCGAGGATGCAACACCGGTGCCGCGGCTCAAGATAGGTGTGCCGGCAATGACTCGCAGGTGTGCCGCGGCACCGCTGGAGGTGCCGCGGCACACCCGCAGACACCCGCTCGGCCAAATTTAGGAAATGTGTGTGTCGCGGCGCACACTCCTTGTGCCGCGGCTCACACCCCCTTCGGGTCCTAAAATGATGGAAAATGACCCGGGAAGAGAATAAAAGTAATAGGATTCAATGTCCGGGCAACAATAACACGAAAATAAAAGTACGGAAACCCCAAAACGGTGGTTCCAAGAAATGATTACAAGGGTTCGCTCAATAAATCACGATCCGAAGAATAAGAAGAGGTTTGAAAAGACATGACTTTCGACCGGGTATTACATTCTCCCCCTCTAAAAAGAAGTTTCGTCCCGAAACTTTAAGAAATAAATAGTTCGGGATATTCCACCCGCATCTTCTCGTCCGTCTCCCAAGTCGCCTCTTCGACTCCATGCCTCGACCATTGTACTTTAACCAGTGGAATGGTCTTATGCCGAAGCTGTTTCTCGCGACGTTCAAGGATCTTCACGGGTCTCTCCGGAAAGGTAATATCCTCGGCTACATCAATCTCACTGTAGTCGATAATGTGGCTCGGATCCGGTACGTACTTCCTCAACTGGGACACATGAAAAACACTATGGACGTGACTCAAAGCTAGAGGCAACGCCAAGCGGTAAGCTAAGTCTCCAACTCTGTCCAAAATCTCGAAAGGTCCGATATACCTTGGACTGAGTTTTCGCGTTTTACCGAAGCGTAAAACTCCTCTGGTCGGCGATACTTTGAGCAAGACGTGATCCCCCACCTCAAACTCCAAGGGTCGACGACGAGTATCGGCGTAAGATTTCTGACGACTCTGGGCAGTCAGTAATCGGTCTCGGATGATAGAAATCTTTTCCTTGGTCTCCAACAACATATCTGGTTCCGTCCCAACTAGCTCAGAAGCCTCATCCCAACATAATGGCGACCTACATCGCCTACCATAGAGAGCCTCGAAGGGTGCCATTTTGATCGACGCATGCCAACTATTATTGTAAGCAAACTCGATCAACGGCAAGTGAAGCTCCCAATCATTACTCCAGTCTAAGGCACAAGCCCGCAACATATCCTCCAACGTCTCGAATCGCCCTCTCTCTGCCTCGACCGTCCGACCGAGGATGAAAGGAGGTGCTCAATCTCAACTCGGTACCCAGAGCCTCATGAACGGCTGCCAAAAATGCGATACGAAACAGCCGTCTCGATCAGAAACAATGGTCTTGGGGGTACCGTGTAACCTCACGATCTCAGCGATAAAGGTTCGAGCCAATCTATCCGGTCCCCAAGTATCCTTAATACCCAAAAAGTGTGCAGACTTGGTCAATCGATCGACAAGTACCCAAATCATATTCATTCCATCGAGTTCTCGCATGCGATGATAAAATCCATTGAGATATCTTCCCACTTCCACTGAATGGGAAGTGGTTTCAACAACCCACGGTCGTTGATGTTCGATCTTGACTTGTTGACACGTCAAGCACCGTAATACAAACTCCGTAACATCCTTCTTCATGTTATTCCACCAAAAATTTCGCTTCAAGTCCTTGTACATCTTACTCGTCCCGGGGTGGATTGAGTAAGGCGTAGCATGGGCTTCTCGGAGGATTCTCTGTCTCAACTCTAAATCGTTCGGAACGCAAAGTCTGCCCTGAAATCTCAGAATACTATCCTCGTGTACCATAAAGCCAGGAGCTTTTCCTTTAATCACGTCTTCCTTCAGTTGGGAAATCATTGGGTCACTCCACTGCTTCCCTTTGATGTAGTCAACTAAGGACGAAGTAATTTCGAGAGTACACAACTGTCCCTGTACTCGTTGAAACCAAATTTCTATCCCTTGCTCAATTAGATCTTGACGAAGTTTCGTCTGGGACGTAAGAACTTCGAGCATTTGAAGAGATGCTGATTTGCGGCTCAAAGCATCCGCAACGACATTGGCTTTCCCGGGGTGGTAAAGAATTTCCAGATCATAATCCTTTATCAACTCTAGCCAACGTCTCTGTCTCATATTCAGCTCCTTCCTGAAAATATATTTCGTGCTCTTGTGATCGGTATAAATCCGGCACGGTGAACCATACAAATAATGCCGCCAAATCTTGAGTGCGAAGACAATTGCGGCCAATTCTAAATCGTGAGTAGGATAATTCATCTCATAAGGCTTTAATTGTCGAGACGCAAAAGCTATCGTCTTATCATGCTGCATAAGCACACAGCCCAGGCCTTGACCCGAAGCGTCACTATAAACTGCAAAGCCCTCGCTACCATGCGGTAAAGTTAAAATCGGCGCTGAAGTCAATCGTCTCTTCAGTTCATCGAAGCTCTGTTGTCTCTCATCCATCCAGATAAACTTTTCGGTCTTCTGGAGTAATTTTTTAAGCGGTCGAGCGAGTTTCGAGAACCCCTCGACAAACCGACGGTAATACCCAGCAAGGCCCAAAAAGCTACGAACCTCTTTAACATTTTTAGGCGGTGCCCAATTTAGCACTGCCTCGATCTTCTGCGGGTCTACACGAACCCCTTCGGCCGAAATCACATGGCCGAGAAACATAACTTCTTCCAACCAAAACTCACATTTCGAGAATTTTGCATAGAGGTGCTCGGTTCTCAAAATGTCTAAGACCAAACGCAAGTGTCGGGCATGTTCCTCCTTATCCCGAGAATAGATCAAGATGTCGTCAATAAAGACGACTACACACCTGTCGAGGTACTCGATGAATATTTTATTCATTAACTGCATGAATACTGTCGGCGCATTCGTCAACCCAAAAGGCATAACTACAAATTCATAATGCCCATATCTCGTCCGGAACGCCGTCTTTGGAACGTCGGACTCCCTCACTCTGAGTTGATAATACCCGGATCTTAAGTCAATCTTCGATAAAACCGCAGCTCCTTGCAATTGATCAAATAAATCGTCTATACGCGGTAGAGGGTACTTGTTCTTGATGGTTACTTTGTTCAGCTCGCGGTAGTCGATGCACAAACGTAGTGAACCATCTTTCTTCCTCACGAAAAGAACAGGCGCGCCCCAAGGCGAAGCGCTCGGTCTGATGTACCCTCTTTCCAGAAGTTCTCCCAACTGAGTCTTCAATTCCTGCATCTCGGAAGGTGCCATCCGGTAAGGTGCTTTAGAGATCGGAGCCGCATCTGGCTCTAAGTCTACGGTAAATTCTATCTCTCGATTCGCGGTAATCCCTAAGGTCGTCCTAAAACATCGGGATACTCATTAACAACCGGAATTGAAGAGAAATCGACTTCGCTTCCTTCCGTTTTCAAAGCATAGCACCAATAGCCCGTACAACCTTTATTTAAAAGTCTTACGGCCTTCATGGCACTGATAAGTAACTTGGATTGGCCCGACTTACGCCCCAAAAATGAGTACTCAGATCCATCTTTAGTCATCATGGTGATAACCTTAGTACGGTAGTTCATAATCGCTTGATGACTATCAAGCCAATCTTCGCCAAGGATCACGTCTTCGCCTTCCATATCAACTACAATTAAATTCGATAACCAATCCATACCGGATATAGTCACCGGAAAATCTCTAATCTCCCGGTTCCCCATGATTCTATCCCCGCTCGGCAGTCTCACGATGAAGGGATCGCAAACAGTCAGACAAGTTATATTGAAACGGCGTACACACTCCAAAGAAATAAAATAATGTGTAGCACCCGAATCAAAAAGCACACGGACTGGATAAGATAAAATATGGATGGTACCTGAAGCCACCGCCGCGTCGGGCTCGTCTGTTCGACGCATCTCATAAACTCGTGGTTGTACCGAACCGACGCTAGAGTTCCCCTCCAGCCGCTCGACCCCGTCCCCGCCCCGCCAAAATTCTGCCGAGGTTGACCACCGCGAAGCCCGAGTGTCCAAAGTCTGATTCGGCTCGGAACAATAAGTCGCTCAATGTCCCATCTGTCCGCACGTGTGACACTTCAACGGTGGAAAGTGGCATTCCAAATTAATGTGGCCTGAACGGCCACAATTATAGCAAGTCACCGCACGATTTGAGGTACCCGAAGTGGGACGGTAACTCCTCTTCCCTTTATTAGAACGTGACGACTGTCCGGCAAAACGGTTAGTCGTGACTTCAAAGTTGCCACCCTTAGAGCGAGAAAAATTTCCCCGACTTTCGCTTTTCGGTTCTTCAACGGTATCATTGTCGGGCTCAACATATCATGGGCTAAAGCTCGTCCCGATACTCTTTCGGTGGTACAAGCAAATCCGGCCATGTACCGCCGTAAGTCCAAATTCATTCGCATATCAAAATAACGGATCTTATCACGCTCGTTACGTACTTGATCCTTCACATGGATCAATTGTTGATTATACTCCACGATCGCCTGTGAAACGTGAATATCTTGTGGTTTAGCCTCGAAGAAGGCTCGGATTCGGCTCTCTCGTACCGGCCAAGGACAAAACTCGGCCTCCAAGAGCTCCTTAAATTCATCCCATGAGGCAATACGATCCTGTGGCTTGATGACCTTCCACCAAGTAGCGGCCTCCTTAGTGAGGAAATACTGAGCAATCGGTACTTTCCTCACCTCGGGGCAATCAACTGCCTCGAAAATCTTCTCCAATTCTGCTAACCAATCCTCCCAGCCTAACGGGTCTGTGGCACCGCCAAACTGTGGAGGGTGCATACGGATTACATTCTGAAGCAGGGCATCCGTATTTGGGTTCGGGTTATTCAGCTGAACAGTTTGGGCCAAAATAGTAATCTGAGTAGCCAATTGTTGAAGTGCATTCGCCACTCCAACGTCTGCGTTGTTCCCCTGACCATCTGACTGGTCGTGCTGACTCTCGGTGTCGGGATGCACCGAGTTCGACAAACTGGGGTTGGTCGACCCCGCAACTGAACTGATGGAAACGGCCGCGCCACGACCTCTTCCTCGCCCACGGCCACGACCACGGCCACGGCCCCTACCAGCTTACATACTGAAGAACACACAAGTCACGTAAGCACAATTCAATCACGCATCAACAAAGTGTCCGGTTCTCAAGAATACCGATAAAAAGGAAGCAAAACGAATAAGGAAACACCAGAAGAGTGAGAGGTCTTACAAGTACCGGTGACCGTGATGATGGCGAGTAGTGATATCATGGACAATTAACGACTCGATCGACCCAAAAGACCGGCACCTAGGTATCCATAGACCTAAGCTCGATACCATATTCGTAACACCCCAAGTTATTCGGGGATATTACAATGCCGTAAGCCCCGCCGTGGGACCCACAAGGCTAAACATACGCGGAACCATAAATTTTGACCGATAAGGTCTACACACAATGGAATGAAAAACGATACAAAGGTATTCGAAATATAACCAATGTATTCACGAACATCACAACTCAATTCAATACTTCGGCAAACACGGGCCGGAACATCAAGGAAAAAGGAAAACAATACTCGAGTATTCAATAGCCAATCCAGTACAACAACACTGAACAGGAAACTCCAAACATAACTGGAAGGAAGACACAGTATCACGCTTGCCCACCATCTTCATGCCGACCCGATACCTGCCCGTCCGCTCTCCTGGAACCTGAAATACATGAAACGTATTTCCCCCATAAAGGGGTTAGCCGTCGAATAGCTAGTGCAAGTATAACAATATGAAACATAATACTCCTCGACAATAAAGTAAATGTAATCCGTCAATTCATCGATGTCCACAATTCATCGCATCCGTCAATTCATCAATTTAAGACTAGTATTCCTAATAACTAAAATCTCAAGACGTATGTGAATGCCGTAGAAACGGTTCGTTCATATCATACGCCGTTACATGTAGGAATGCCGTCCAAACGGTTCGTTCATTACATGCCAACATTATTTCATATGAATGCCGTAGAAACGGTTCGTTCATATCAACCATGGAATCGCACCAGAGGCTACGAAACCCTCAGAGGACCATAGGCCCGTCCCGGAGTGGCTAGAAATAATCATACCATCAATATTTCATACTTTCAAAGTCGAGAACGCATAATCATAAATGTATACTTGCCTTTGAGACATCGAGGAACGAAAAAGGGGGTATGAGATTGGTAGGTCCAAGAACGCGCTAAGCACCTAAACGATTCGCAAGGAATATGATAATCAATTATCCATATTCAAATTACACGAAGAAACCCCAAACCCGTCTACGATTCATAAAGATATACGGATAATCAACTAGAGGTTGGAAAATCGTCCAAATCTCATAAGTCCGAAAATGACATAATTCAACCCGAAAAATCGGAAGAAAACACTCATACGGTATAGATATATCAAAATCTCAAGGTTCTCAAGCTTCAATCGGATAAAACGGACAAATCTACGAAAACCCCCAAAAACCAACACAAAATCAAAGTGTTCTTGAATAATCTTTCAATAATCCGATGAATACCCAATCATGTCCATAATCACGCATATATCACATCATACACCATGATTTTATCATCCAAAACGTCAAAAGCCACACAAAATCGAGAAGTCAAGATGTCGAAGAAATTACCTCTTGAATATTCAAGCGCTATGATCCAAGGAATACGCGATAGATCGACTATCCGGGCTTCCCAACCGAGTGAAAGTGGTAAATCTTCAACACACAAGTGATAGATATGAAAAGAGCTCCTCCCTCAAGCTCTCTCTCTCGCGATGGAAGAAGAAATGGAGGAAAATGGCTGAAATCTCGCTTAAAAAGCCGAATTATGCAGTTGACCGCATTGTGTGCCGCGGCTCAAGATAGGTGTCTTTGCGCACAGCCTAAAATTGTTCCTGTGTTTCGGCGGTGCCGCGGCTCACTTCGTGTGTGCCGCGGCACCGGCACAGCGGGTTTTGGCTGAGGATGCAACACCAGTGTGTCGCGGCTCAGCATAGGTGTGCCGCGGCAATGACTCGGCAGTGTGCCGCGGCACTGTTGGAGTGTGCCGCGGCACCCGGTACAGCCCGCTCGGCCAAATTTAGGAAATGTGTGTGCCGCGGCGCACACTCCTTGTGCCGCGGCTCACACCCCCTTCGGGTCCTAAAATGATGGAAAATGACCCGGGAAGAGAATAAAAGTAATAGGATTCAATGTCCGGGCAACAATAACACGAAAATAAAAGTACGGAAACCCCAAAACGGTGGTTCCAAGCAATGATTACAAGGGTTCGCTCAATAAATCACGATCCGAAGAATAAGAAGAGGTTTGAAAAGACATGACTTTCGACCGGGTATTACAATTTGGTCTTTGTAGACTTTGACGGATGTAGGCTTTACATGTGGCATAAGACGGTCGTCCTTGGTCGGGCACTTGAGTCGATCGCTAGGTGCCAGGAGACGATCGCCTTGAATACCGATCGCTCGGTACTTGATCTTGATCTGGAACCTTTGTTGGCAAGTCTGTTTTGGTTCATATGACGCTGACTTGGTCACTCGGCCCTTGCGCCGATTGTCGTCGAGGCGTATTAATCGCCGCACAACACTCTCAAATCTGACGGTACGCTTAAATCTTTCGAAGAATATGATGATGCTGATTGGAAAAATGACCATCTAAATTGTAAGGCTACTCAATTTCTATTTTGTGCCTTAAATCCGGAAGAGGTCAATCGTATCTCATCGTGTGAAAGTGCTAAAGCAATATGGAAAATTCTTGAAATCACACACGAAGGGACAACTCAAGTCAAGGAGATGAAGATAAATATACTTCTCCATGACTACGAGTTATTCATGATGAAGGGTGACGAGTCTATCACCAACATACTCGAACGATTTTCGGTCATCACAAATGGACTTGCTTCGTTCGGTAAACCATTATCAAGTAGTGAGAAAGTCAAGAAAATCTTAAGATCACTACCTGTTGAATGGGACGGAACGGTGACGACGATTATGGAATCGAAAGATCTCAATAATCTTGATTTTAGTGCCCTCGTTGGTTCATTAATAAATTACGAGATTGTCCTTAAATCTCCAAATGCAAAGCCAAAACCGAAGGAAAGATCGATAGCCTTGAAGGCTAAGATATCAAAGAGAGAAGAAATTCCGGTGGATGATAGCGATGAAGAATCGGCATATTATGCCAAAAATATTAATAAGTTTCAAACCTTATTAAACCGGAGAAAGAAAGGCATCTCGGGCGAATCTAAGAAATTCGACAATAATTGTCGATCATGCGGTAAACCAGGCCACTTTGCCAAGAATTGCCGAGCTAAACCAAAGAAGGAGGTCCTCGTTGCAACATGGAGCGATGAAGATGAAGATGATGATTTTATCAATCAAAATAATCTCGCTCTCATGGCCCGAAGTTCATTCGATGATAGCAGGGTCGAAAGTCAAGTAAGTACATCCTCTCGTGACGAGCTATTTGAAACATTTGAATTATTGCATACGGACTATCAAAATGTTTTATCCGAAATTAAATCCCTTAAATCCAAAAATAAATCATTGGAAATTGAATATTCCAAAATTCTTGAAAAGGGAAAATTTATCGAGAACGATCATTCCCAATGCATTGAAAATGAAAATATTTTAAAGGATGATCTTATTAAAATTCAAACCGAGCTCAAAAAATTGACGAAGAAATTTTCTCTCGGAAATGAGAAATTTGAAAATATGCTCTCGGTTCAAAAATATACTTTAAATAAACAAGGGTTGGGATTCACACCTCGTTCTAAAAACGAATCCTTAAATTTAAAGATACCTCGTTGCGAAAAATGTTTGAAAAATGGGCATTACATTTCTAACTGTAAAAGCCCACGCCGGACGATTAAAATTAAAAAGATTTGGGTTCCTAAAGGAACAATTATTTCGAAAATAGTCTATGTTTCAAATGAAAAACCAACTATAGGTTGGATCCCCAAAAATTAATTTTTCTTTAAAATATTTTACTTAGGGGGAGTAATAATTTTTTAAAGGGAGATAATATTTTCAGAGGGAGTTTATACCCTATTCACGCATATAGTTATATTTATCAATTTGGTATTTATTACTCGTGTTATTTATTACAATTTTTGATGAAAATAAAAGGGGGAGAAATGAGAATGGAATTAACCCTGAAAGGGGGAGAAAAGAGAAGAAAAGTCGAAAAGATGAAGTTGAAAAGAAAAATGAGGAAACGTCGAAAAAAAAATGATGAAAATTTGAAAATTCGAAAAGAAAACGAAAAGGAAGGAAGGCGTTGAAAAAGAAATGAGAGAAGAAACTAACAAAACGGACAAAGTCGAAAACTTTGGTCTGTACACATATACATATACTTGTATTTTTGCAGGTAAAATCCCATTGACGAAGTGTTGTTTTGTAATCATCAAAAGGGGGAGATTATTGGAACATTTTTGTTCCATACATGCATTAATAGTATTTTGATGATTAAGTTGATAGACAAATCAAAACAACAAAGAGATGAAGCAAAGCATCGAAGAAGACGAAGTCGCAAAAAGGTGTTCTGAACATGTATAACGTACGCAACAGAATGATCATAACGTACGTAAAATGCTAAGCCTAACGTACGTAATATATAGTTGATAACGTACGTAATGCGAAGGTTATGAGGTCAAACAAGATGAACGTTGGAGATGACGTCATGGCATAGGTCAGTAAGCAACGGACATATTGACCTTATATAACGTACGTAAAGGGGTGTTGATAACATACGTAAAGGAAGAAACGAATGCTACTGGACTGAATCTGGGAGATGTTAACGTACGTAACCTGTATGTGTTAACGTACGTTAAATGGCTAATGGCCGTAATGGGAAGAAGATAAAGGCCGTAATGAAGGCACATGGAGCTAACGGATAGTAAATCTTTGGAGGCTATAAATACCATGTTTATGGTATTGTTTCAGTACAACAACTTCAAGCAAACGATACATTCATCAGATATTGATATACATTATATTGTTGTTGTGATATTGAGCTTATATTGTTAGTTTGAGTATTTATACATTCAACACATACACGATAGGTAAAAGAAAAGATACAATTGGATTCTGTGTTATTAGGATCAAGGATCTGGCATTGTTAGAATCGCAATCGCTATCTTAGTGAGGTTTATCTAGTACCGATAAAAAGCTAGAGTGGTTGATTCCTTGTCCGATAGAAAAGGAAAACGGTTTAATGTGGACCGACACAAAGACAAGTACGAGTGGTTTATCACGGACCAATAGAAGACGTGATTGTAACGGTTATCCCTCGACCAATAGAAGAGAGGTGTAGAGGTTTTTCTTCAACCGATTGAAAAAGATACCGAGAGAGGACGTAGGCTTCGTTAATAGCCGAACCCCTATAAATCCTTGTGTCGTTTAATTTCCGCACCTTATATTTACGCTTTCGCAACATAGCGCAATATCCGATTTGGTACCCAACAGCCAGTAGCCATGCTTAAATCGATCCAGATTCTTTTAGCTATAGCTGCGCATTTGGATATGGACATTTGGCAGATGGATGTCAAGACTGCATTCTTGAACGGGAGTCTTGACAAGAAAATCTATATGCGTCAACCTGAGGGATTTATTGCTGAAGGAGAGCACTTAGTGTGCAAGCTAAAAAGAGCCATTTATGGTCTTAAGCAAGCATCAAGGTCTTGGAACATGCGATTTGATGAGGTCATTCAGTCGTATGGTTTTGAACAGTGTCCTAGTGAGGTTTGTGTATACAAAAAGTGTGATGGAAACGTCTTTAGTGTTTCTTATCAGACGTAGATGATATACTTCTAATTGGAAACAATGTGAAGGTATTATCAGATGTAAGGGTATGGTTGTCTGAGCAATTCGATATGAAGGATTTGGGAGAAGCTGGGCACATCCTTGGTATTAGGATCTTTCGAGATCGCAAGAAAAGGATGTTGTGCTTATCTCAGGCATCCTATATCGATACGGTGCTGAAGCGGTTTAGTATGGAGAATTCAAAGAAAGGTTTCTTACCTTACAGACATGGAATTCAGCTATCTAAGGCTATGTGTCCTAGGACACAGAATGAGATAGATGACATGAAGTTGGTCCCTTATGCTTCGGCGGTGGGAAGCCTCATGTATGTTATGCTTTGCAGTAGGCCTGATATCTGTCATGCTGTAGGCATGGTGGCGAGATGTCAGTCGAACCCAGGACCGGGACATTGGATTGCTGTCAAGCATATACTCAAGTACCTGAGAAGGACTAGGGAGCATATGCTTGTATATCAATCGGATACACTGTAATATCCGCAATTTCGAATTTCGGTAATTTTCTTTTTTTTGGTGTATTTCTCGATCGTAGTGACTCTCGTATACCTTTCAGTGTGTCCTTCCTGTCAACTGTTGAACTGTATTTTCGTTATTGATGTGCGGAACCGCCGTTTCGGGGTTGCCGCGGATCCATTTCGTGTTATTGGTTCCCAAATAATGATTCCTATCGTTTTATTCTCTTTCCGGATCATTTTCATCATTTTGGGACCCAAAAGGGGGTGTGGGCCGCGGCACAAGACAGGTGTGCCGCGGCACACATATTTCTCCAGTCGATGGTCGAGCAAAGCATGCGTGTGCCGCGGCACACCCATCCGTGCCGGCACGGTCTGAGTCGGATCTGCGGCACATCCGTCCGTGCGCGGCACACCGTGTGACATCTGCGACCAAAACACTGTCTGCAGGTGTGCCGCGGCTGCGCGGTATCTTGCGGCACAATGCCAAAACACAGGAGTAAATTTTCGGCTGTGCCGCGGCACAGCGGTCAATCGTGCGGATTCGTCTTTATTAGACGAAATCGGTCGTCTTCTCCCTCATTTTCACCTGCATCGCGAGAGAGAGTGAGGAGAGGGGAAGGGTTCTTCATCTATACCATTGGGGGGTTGATTTTCACCATTTTTTTTTCGGTTGTGAGGCTCGGGCAATCAATCTAACGCGTGTTCTACGGATCTTGGTACTTGAATCTCGTAAGGTAATATTCTAAAACCCTATTTTCGATTAAATTGGGGGTTTTGGGTTTTTCTTCCGATTCGTTCCGTTTTGTTGGTGGATTCATGATGTATACGATTAATATTGTTAGTATCTTTAGTTTTCCTACGGATTCATGGATATTTTGTGGATTTTTACGGAATCGAGAAGGTTTGGTTGTGGTCCGCCCTCGTTGTTGTTTTCGGTATGAATATACATGAATCATAGGCGGGTTTCCGGGTGTATTCCATTTCCATAATCGTTTAGAAGTGGTTGTGATTGTGCTATTCGAATCGTTAGGTTCATTTTCGTCGGTTCCTCGCGGTCGTGCTTGATTCTTCCGTTCCGTTCATTGTCGTCTTCCTTTTCGTTAGCATCGGGCATTCCGAAGCTTCCCGGTTGAGCCGTATCCGTTCGTGGTTCAGTGCTCGTGGTATTGAGGCAAGTACCTTGCCCATACTTTTCTTATTTTGTGGATATGATGATCGGTGATCGTATTAGTGTGTTTGTTTGGTTGTTTGAAACGAAGTTTCAAAAGATTTCGGTTTGGCCTCGTTAAAGGCTTTCTTTCAAATGCGTGTGTGTTTTGTGAACGGTGTGTTTTGGGAATTTATTATGATTTGATTATTTTGAACGTTGAAGGATTTTATGATGATACTCCTATTGTTTAAGTTATGGAATCGTGAATTCCGTATTTAATCTTGTTATGGTATTTTGAAGAGTTTGATAATGGTGTCGAGTAGCCATCCCTAGTGAGTATTCTTAATGAACTTACATTCTTAGCATATTAGTATTGCATGAGTAACGTGTGTGTGTGTATGCTCACTATGGGTTAGATCCGACGGGGTCTCGGTAGGGGTCCACGGAGGTGTGGATGGACGAGCTTTGCTTTTAACCACTACGGGTTAGATCCGACGGGGTCTCGGTAGGGGTCCACGGAGGTGTGGATCGACGGTTAATTGTGGTGAATTTTACAAATGTGACTTATTTATGGCATTTCCGGAAATGAGTGCTTTTGAACGGTTTTCATAATTGCATGCATTGACTAAGTGTGTAAGAGGTAAGTTGTTCGTTTGGCCTACTTGGCTAGGATGGCTCTAGAGTATTTTGTTGTTTGTTTTAAATCCTTTATTTGTGGATTTTGATGTTGGGAGACGAACCTTGTGGTCGTTCTTGTGTACTGTGAGTTGATGAGATTTGGGGCTAAAATCCCAACATTTTTGTAAAAGTCCTTTTACGGATTTGGGGCTAAAATCCCAACGGTTTGGTAAAGGTGATTTTACGGAAAGTAAACTTTTGGGGCGGTGACCCCTTTTGTCTTGTGGATTTTGAAAAGTGGGATTTGATAATCCTAAATGGTTTTCTATTAAAACTCTCGATGGCATTCTAAACCGTCTTATAAATTATTTCCATTGGTTTATGGTATTTCGATTCTGAAATGTTTTCTCAAACCTTTGCCTCGAGAAGTACTTTTCGTTTTGTTTGGATCTTTGAGGATTCCTGGTTATTGTTATTCGTGGAATGTGAATTGTATGGCTCGTATTTGCACTTTGTATTTGCACTAGCAAAACAGTGGAGTTTTGCTAACCCCCGAGTATTCGGGGTGGATGTCTATTTTGCATTCGGGTTTTGGAGCATAACACGGGAGTCGGCCACGAAGGATGATGAAAGATGAACGATACTAATCACGAGGATCCGTTGATGTCGTATTGGTCTAGTTGTATTTTCTTTTCATTGCAGATCTTTTCCCGTTATGCGGAGTTCATTGTACTTTGACCCCTGCGTGGGTATATGTTGTAATTGAGTTGTATATTTTATTGAAAGACCAAATCGGTCTACTGAGTCATTTAGCCTTGAAGGCATTGTCGAGATGTTAAATGTTGTTACCAGTCTGGTAGATCTTCGAGGAGAGGGTCTACGGCGTGTAATATCCCTGAGTGGATTGGGGGTGTTACATAAATGGTATCAGAGCTTAGGTTGTGGAAACCTGGTGTCGGGTCGATGGTGTCTATTGAGTTACGTCTCGTCGGATTTAGTCGGAGTCGTGTCGCGACGCGTCGTTCGAGTTGTTGGTTGTGGTTAGTATCGTGGGCGATCATCATCTTCGTGCGACCGGTGGAAGTAAGTCTCCCTTCTTTGTGTCGTGCCTCGTGTGACACGAGCTATTTTTATGATTATTTGTTAAGTGATGGAATCCTTATGTGGATTTTGGTTTCACGATATGTATTTAATCGACTCTCGTATTTGATTTATACGAGGAGTGTAAATCGCTTGTGATGTCTTTTTATTGTTGTTTTTGTCCGTTCTTGATGATTTTGAATCGATTTGCACGTTTACAAGTTCTCTTGTGGAAGCTTTGTACTTATACACGTTCGACATGTTCACTAGCTTGATGCGGTAGGGTCTTTAGAGGCCTCGAATGGGGCGGTGGTTTTGTTACGAATGTGGTTATTTGACTCTAATATTTTATTCTTATGAGGAGTAGTGTTCTTTGGATTGTGCATGTTGAACTATATTTCTTTTATCCGCTGCGTGAGTTCTTTTGTAATGACTTTCGGTATTTTACCAACCGAGTTTTATTTCGATAACCGCTTCCCTTAACCGAGTTTTTGGCATTATGGCCTTGATCGCTTTGGCGAAATTCTTGTGACGGTATTTAGTATTTTGTAAATGGCTTTCGTGAGTTTTTGAAATATTACCGTCATCACCTTTTGGCATATTTGTAAATGGTTTTTAGCACAGGGTTCCGGCCAGGACCCACGGCGCTATGATGTTCCGTGTGACTACACGAAATTTTTGGGCATTCTAGCCTTTTTGGCATCGTCCTTTTTGGCATTGAATTATTTTGAAAACTTGAGTATCTTAGAAATAAATTTGAGACATATTTTTTCAAATGAGTTATTTTCTTGTGGTACATCCAGTACCACAATATATTTCAAAATTTTACGCCTCGAGGACCAAAATGTTTTGAGATATTTTCAATGTTTTAGAAACACTTTTATCTAGACCCGAGGGTCGAATATTCGAAAGTTTTCACTAAGAGAAAGTGTCCTCATTTTTATCAAATGCGAAAGCGGTTCTCAAAGTCTCGATAACGATGTTTCACGTTTGTACTTTTTGAAAGGTGATACTCAAGATCAACCAAGATTCTTCAAATTATTTTCAAAAGCGAGGTTTTCGTTTTTAAAACCTATCCATTCACGTTTGTGGGATGGGTATGTATATATGATGTTCGCGTTGTCATTATTTTGTTTTCTCCAGAGTATGATAGAATTGGCGGTGTGAGCGTTGAGTCGCTTTCGGACATTTGTTGTGCTAGCCCCCTGTGAGAGGTGGGATGTTGGTGTTGAATGTTGTCGTCTCGTGGTGATTTTACGTGTTGTCGCGCATGTGCGAGCTGTTAGAACTTGGGTTGGTATGGCCGTGTGCATCGGTGATCGTTCCGTTATGTGTCGGTTGTTTAATGTCTTGTTACCTTACTCCTGTTTTTGTGAATTTCGTGGATGAGGTCGGGGGTAATACCCGTATTGTTTTTGGCTTCTGTATTTTCTCTCTCTCAATTCTATAGAATCGCTCGTGTTCGTTGATACTTTCTGAACGGCTAGTTACGTATTAGGTTTCATCGTTCGAGCTGTGATCTTGTTGTGGGCTGATCTGGTTATCGATGTGACTTTTTTTCGAGTTCGGTTCGATCCTTGTGAACCTTGTTCGGGAGTAACATCATTTGGTTCTACTAGTCCTTTTATTCGAAGGGATCGGATTTTGAACTTCTGTATATTCTATCTTGTCGACTCATTTATGTTCGTTGACATTTCTGAGCTTGTCCTGCCCCTTGTTTTTGTTTATCGAACGAGTGTGGCATCATTTCGGAATAACTCGTTTGCCGTTGTGACTTTCCAATTTCTATTCCCTTTCATGTGAACCTTGGAGTTGTTGTTTGAATTTTTATTGTTCTTCGTGATTCGAACATGATCGTTCGATTTTTGTTGTCTCGATCTTTGTGGTTCGATCGTTTGATTGTTCGGTTTTTGTTAATCTCGTTTCGTGATTGTTTAACGTTAATCGTTTCGTAATTCCCTTAAGTTCGGGAAATTAGTCTCGTTTTCGATCTTTCAATCCTTGGGCGGTGGAATTCCGTATTAGTTCAGCGATTGGCTCGCGTTTCGATTGATGTACCGTTGGGTTGGTCAATCATACTGACTTTCGTTCGTTGTGTTTTGTGATTGTCGGATAATTGACTTGGCTATATCATCCGTTTGATGACGCTCGTCATTTGTTGGTTTTATTGTATCCCTAACGGCGACGTTGTGTTGGTCGTCGTGGAGCGTGTTTTCACGCCGTTTATTTCTTTGCGTTGCTTGTAACGTTTCGCTGATGGGCGTAAGTTACGCATTTCTTGTGTATCTCGTTGAGTTTTCCCTGGCGGAGATATTGCTTCTCCCTACTTGTTTTAAGTTTCGGGACGAAACTTCTAGGAGGGTAGAATGTAATATCCGCAATTTCGAATTTCGGTAATTTTCTTTTTTTTGGTGTATTTCTCGATCGTAGTGACTCTCGTATACCTTTCAGTGTGTCCTTCCTGTCAACTGTTGAACTGTATTTTCGTTATTGATGTGCGGAACCGCCGTTTCGGGGTTGCCGCGGATCCATTTCGTGTTATTGGTTCCCAAATATTGATTCCTATCGTTTTATTCTCTTTAGGATCATTTTCATCATTTTGGGACCCAAAAGGGGGTGTGGGCGCGGCCTGAGACAGTGTGCCGCGGCACACATATTTCTCCGGTCGATGGTCGAGCGGCGCTGCGTGTGCCGCGGCACACCCATCCGTCTGCGGCACGATCTGAGTCGATCTGCGGCACATCCGTCGTCTTGCGGCACACCGTGTGACATCTGCGACCAAAACACACTGTCAGTGTGCCGCGGCACCTTGGGCCTTGCGCGGCACAATGCCAAAACACAGGAGTAAATTTTCGGCTGTGCGGCACACTTCCGTGTGCCGCGGCACACGGCGGTGTCAACTGCGATTCGTCTTTATTAGACGAAATCGGTCGCCTTCTCCTCATTTTCACTGCCTCGCGAGAGAGAGTGAGAGAGAGGGGAAGGGTTCTTCATCTATATCCATTGGGGGGTTGATTTTCACCATTTTTCTTCGGTTGTGAGGCTCGGGCAATCAATCTAACGCGTGTTCTACGGATCTTGGTACTTGAATCTCGTAAGGTAATATTCTAAAACCCTATTTTCGATTAAATTGGGGGTTTGGGGTTTTTCTTCCGATTCGTTCCGTGTTGTTGGTGGATTCATGATGTATACGATTAATATTGTTAGTATCTTTAGTTTTCCTACGGATTCATGGATATTTTGTGGATTTTTACGGAATCGACAGCGTTTGGTTGTGGTCGCCCTCGTTGTTGTTTTCGGTATGAATATACATGAATCGTAGGCGGTGTTCCGGGTTTACTCCATTTCAATAATCGTTTAGAAGTGGTTGTGATTGTGCTATTCGAATCGTTAGGTTCATTTTCGTCGGTTCCTCGCGGTCGTGCTTGATTCTTCCGTTCCGTTCATTGTCGTCTTCCTTTTCGTTAGCATCGGGCGTTCCGAAGCTTCCCGGTTGAGCCGTATCCGTTCGTAGTTCAGTGCTCGTGGTATCGAGGCAAGTACTTTGCCCATACTTTTCTTATTTTGTGGATATGATGATCGGTGATCGTATTAGTGTGTTTGTTTGGTTGTTTGAAACGAAGTTTCAAAAGATTTCGGTTTGGCCTCGTTAAAGGCTTTCTTTCAAATGCGTGTGTGTTTTGTGAACGGTGTGTTTTGGGAATTTATTATGATTTGATTATTTTGAACGTTGAAGGATTTTATGATGATACTCCTATTGTTTAAGTTATGGAATCGTGAATTCCGTATTTAATCTTGTTATGGTATTTTGAAGAGTTTGATAATGGTGTCGAGTTAATGGCCATCTCTAGTGAGTATTCTTAATGAACTTACATTCTTAGCATATTAGTATTGCATGAGTAACGTGTGTGTGTGTATGCTCACTATGGGTTAGATCCGACGGGGTCTCGGTAGGGGTCCACGGAGGTGTGGATCGACGAGCTTTGCTTTTAACCACTACGGGTTAGATCCGATGGGGTCTCGGTAGGGGTCCACGGAGGTGTGGATCGACGGTTAATTGTGGTGAATTTTACAAATGTGACTTATTTATGGCATTTCCGGAAATGAGTGCTTTTGAACGGTTTTCATAATTGCATGCATTGACTAAGTGTGTAAGAGGTAAGTTGTTCGTTTGGCCTACTTGGCTAGGATGGCTCTAGAGTATTTTGTTGTTTGTTTTAAATCCTTTATTTGTGGATTTTGATGTTGGGAGACGAACCTTGTGGTCGTTCTTGTGTACTGTGAGTTGATGAGATTTGGGGCTAAAATCCCAATATTTTTGTAAAAGTCCTTTTACGGATTTGGGGCTAAAATCCCAACGGTTTGGTAAAGGTGATTTTACGGAAAGTAAACTTTTGGGGCGGTGACCCCTTTTGTCTTGTGGATTTTGAAAAGTGGGATTTGATAATCCTAAATGGTTTTCTATTAAAACTCTCGATGGCATTCTAAACCGTCTTATAAATTATTTCCATTGGTTTATGGTATTTCGATTCTGAAATGTTTTCTCAACCCTTTGCCTCGAGAAGTACTTTTCGTTTTGTTTGGATCTTTGAGGATTCCTGGTTATTGTTATTCGTGGAATGTGAATTGTATGGCTCGTATTTGCACTTTGTATTTGCACTAGCAAAACAGTGGAGTTTTGCTAACCCCCGAGTATTCGGGGGGTGGATGTCTATTTTTGCATTCAGGTTTTGGAGCATAACACAGGGTCGGCACGAAGGATGATGAAAGATGAACGATACTAATCACACGAGGATCCGTTGATGTCGTATTGGTCTAGTTGTATTTTCTTTTCCGCTGCAGTATCTTTTCCCCGTTGTACGGGAGTTCATTGTACTTTGACCCCTGCGTGGGTATATGTTGTAATTGAGTTGTATATTTTATTGAAAGACCAAATCGGTCTACTGAGTCATTTAGCCTTGAAGGCATTGTCGAGATGTTAAATGTTGTTACCAGCCTGGTAGATCTTCGAGGAGAGGGTCTACGGCGTGTAATATCCCTGAGTGGATTGGGGGTGTTACATACACTTTGTCCTTTGGGTTACACTGACTCAGATTTCAGTGCGGACAAAGAAAAGTCGAAATCAACTTCCGGATATGTTTTCACCTTGGGAGATGGAGCCATCAGTTAGAGTAGTGTGAAGCAGAAATGCATAGCGGACTCTACCATGGAAGCCGAGTATGTAGCAGCCTCAGAGGCAGCTAAAGAGGCGGTATGGCTCAATTACTTCCTAAAGGATTTGGGTGTGATTCCTAATTTGCCTAGGAGTATTACACTTTATTGTGATAATACCGGTGCTGTTGCAAATTTGAAGGAACCACGGGCCCACAAAGCAATCAAACATATCAAGCGCAAATATCATATCATTCGAGATTTTGTGAAGAGAGGGAAGATTATTTTCTCCAAGATAGCATCTGAAGACAACCTAGCTGATCCTTTCACGAAAGGGTTGCCCTCAAAGTCATTTGAAGGGCATGTCGACGGAATGTGGTCGAGATGTATGGCAGCATTGCCTTGAGTATAAGTGGGAGATAGATAGACATAGTCTAGATAGTATACTTGAAAAGCATGCTTTGAGTATAAGTGGGAGATTTTTAGGGTTGTATACATCAAATCATGCTTTATGCTTGTATTACCTAATTTCCCGGTCTTTATATATGAGAATATTTAATTCATTTGTCACATGTTTTGCAGATTTATTCACGCTATGGTTATGCAAGTGTTGTCTAAATTACTTTATGTTGTAGATAATGTGGTGTGTCGTGTCACACAGAAGATCACATTATCGGTTCTTTATACAGTAATAATTAGTTCACAACCTATATAACATTAGACCGTTATGTGAGAGGTTGTAATATATGCTTGAGATTGGTTGGTCTTGACCATTAGCATATATTAGCGTATTCGGTATACGTTGAACAGGATCGAGGTGAGATAGATTCTTCTGTACTGACTATAAGAAGAACGTACATCTTGAACAATTATTATTTCTTAATTCTAGTGATTAATATTTAATTATATATATTTAATATTTATTGCTTTGATTTATCATGGGCGAGAGCCGAAATGATTGACTCAATATGCTCGATATTTTGAGCAATATTATTATTTATATAATAATTAATATTATAGCTAGAAATCGTGTCCCGACCAGTCGGGTTGATCATGTCCCTTGAGGCACTCGAAAGGATTATTATATTAAACCCTGCAGGTGAAATTAATTTTCCGGTATAATAATAAAGCTCGAGTGGTATACTCTTGTATAACACATTAATTAATTAAAAGATGTCAGTAGCTTAAATTAATTAATAGACATGGAATATCTTAAATATAGGAAATAATTAATTCAAAAGGGAGCCCAATATCGTAATTTGGGATTTTTGTAAGAAGTGCAATATCAACCTTTTAGTGGAGTAAGTTGATATTAATAGAGTCATCATATTAGGTAGAGTCCTAATATTGGAAAGATGATCTCTATTGAGAATTCTTATCTTATCCTCCTTAAGGTCCCTAGAGTAGCCCAAAACACCTATAAATAGGACACATATGGCCCCCAATTTTTTCACTCTTCTTTGGCACAAAAATTTCTATTTTCTTCTCTAATTTGTGTTTAATCGTGGATCTTGACTTGTGTCTTAGATTCCACAATTTAGCTAACACAATATTTTTCTAAATACACAATTATTCAAAAAAAATAGAGATAAAATTAGTAAGATAATTTTTTGGAAGAAAATGTGGTTCGGCCGACCCATATCACACCAAGCAGTCCGGTAGATTGTTGCCCACACGACATCCGGACATAGGCGGGATATACTCTAGAAGATCTTGAGGTAGAAATACAAGAAGATCAAGGAGGAGTACGAGGAGGAGTTCGATCGACCCAAGTGGACTTTCCACCACTTCGCTTCAAAGGTATGAATTACCAATTCTACTGCGTAAATACATATATTTAAATTGTTAATTAATTAATTGACAAGCCTAACTGGATCCGCAATTTTGTTGGTTAGTTTATAAAACCAAATATATTCAAATCATCC
The DNA here is from genome assembly GCA_033398695.1 of Orobanche coerulescens. Classification (NCBI taxonomy): domain Eukaryota; kingdom Viridiplantae; phylum Streptophyta; class Magnoliopsida; order Lamiales; family Orobanchaceae; genus Orobanche; species Orobanche coerulescens. Next base: position 171,706,576 of record CM065809.1, read on the forward strand.
AATCTCGCTTCCGCTGCGTTTTATATTCCAACAACCCCCTTGTCGGGCCTCTCTTTCTTTTGGGAGATCGGTAGGTCTGCCAATAACCGAGCACTTTAGACCAGTTTTTTGGGAGGTCTACATTTATCGTCCTATCAACTAGTCTCCCTTACTCTAGTCGAGTTATAAGACCGAGTAGAGTAGGACTGTTTGGATTCTGGCAACCTCGATATGATAACTTTTCAGGAGCTGGTCCCTAGGTAATAATGATTTTGTCTGTGAATTCGTCCGTATTTATGGCCACGCCTTCTTTTTTCTCAGTTTTCGCCCCAACCGTTACCCCTCTCTACGTTCAGATCCAGGTGTCACCATGTTGTAGGCCTGTCAAAGCGGCGCTGGATCTAGACCGTTCTTTTGAATTGGTAATCGGATGTTCCAGATCGTCATTACCTCCCTCGGGCTTCCCCTTTCTTCTATAAAAGGAGGGCTTCAGACCCCATTTTCATTACGCACCGTCACCCTATTATACATGAGCATAAAAATTCTCCGGCGACATATTCGATCATAGCTACTATCCCGGTGACTTCCTTCATTCTCCATTCTCGCGTTCTTCTTCTTCTTCTTGCCCAACTTATGGGTATATTTATCTAAATTTCTTTCTCCTTTCCTTGCCTCTTTTTTTCTTTTTATATATGGTACTTAGAGTTTATTATATATATATATTGTTGACTCAAAGTATTTTGATGATGATTACATTCAAAACATTTAAACAAAATCTATCTCAACGAGCTGATTCATTGAAGAAAAGCTTGCTCCTTGCGCACGCTACATGATTGATAGTAGCGCACGCTATCGAGGGCACAAAGCAGCCAGGCAAGTCACCTGCAGTCAAGTTGGACCTACCTGATGGATAGTGCACGCAAGTCCTATATTATCAGCGCACGCTAAGTTGCCAAACCTAGCGCACGCTAACATCTCTCTATAGCGCACGCTATCGCGTTCCGCTTAAACAATGCAGAGAATCAGTGAGGTCTGGACAGAAAAAGGGGAATTATTTGCGCACGCTACGAAAGTATAATTACGCACGCTATTCAGAAGTCTTAGCGCATGTTACAGGACAAAACTTGCACACGCTACCGGAAAACATATTGGAAGTCCAGTAGCCTCTGGACTCAAATAAGGAAGCGCTTATGTACGTTATACAATCTAACGTACGTTATCTGGAAAGTATGTAGTGCACGCTACAGTGCACTTGTTAGCGCACGCTAAGCGTTCAAATTTCTACCGTTGAACATTTTATCCGTTGGAACGCCAAGGTCAAAAAGGAGATCCGGAAAATCTGGAAAGCTAATATTAAACTAGCGCACGCTAAGTATAAGTACTAGCGCACGCTAAGTACAATTTTATCCGTTGGAAAAGAGACGTTGGGGAGACAAACTGACACGATTCAAAGTCAAAAGTTAAGACCAGTTGACCAACGTCAATGCACGCTACAGAAGTCCGTCTAGCGCACGCTAGACTTGTATTTTTACCGTTGGAACAGTATAATGACCGTTCAGATCAGACAAGTCAAAGATCGATAACGCACGCTATGAAGAATTATTAGCGCACGCTAATAATACGCTTTTCAGCATATGAAGAAGGACTTGACACTATAAATACCCACATCACTTGGGTATCTCATACACAACTTCAAGCATTCAAAGCATTCTTGAGCTCAGATTTCTATCTTTTATTGCATTCTAAGTTGTGAGAAGAAAAGATACAAGAGTGATACACATTGTAATATCCATTATACTTTGTATTCTTTTCATTTGGTTGTGAGTGTTGCATCACTCATACACGAGCGTAAAAGAAACAAATTAAGAGTCACTAATCCGGTGTTATTAGGATCTTTTGATCCGGCATTGTTAAGATTACACTCCAACATTCGTAAGTGAGGATTATCTAGTTCCGATAGAACACTAGATACAAAAAGTTTATTTTGAGAGTGGTTGTGCTTGGACCAATAGAAGACAAGCGGTTGTAACGGTTGTTGTGCTCGGACCGATAGGAGACGAGACAAGTGTGTGGGGTTGTTCTTTAGCTAATAGAAAAAGAAGTTGGAGAGATGACGTAGGCAAGTTGCCGAACCTCTATATATCTTTGAGTCCTTTACTTTCCGCACATTTTATCTTTATCCGCGAGGAAGTTTGATATTCCGCATTACCACTATCCCCCCTTCTAGTGGTGAATTTATCTCTTCATATATATATATTAATATCATCTGCTTCAACTCCCAAAATATCCCCGGCCAATCGGCCTCCGTGAGTCTTGATTTTTGGAAGGCTTATCTTTCCCTGAAGAGGATTTAGGTGGTAGGTCGGATATAGCCGTTGGCTCCTCCATTTGTCTCGTACATGAGTCTATCAAAAATATGGATTGGTCCGAGCTAGGTGATATACCCAATACTCTTCCTTCTGGGATCCCTTTAGTTACCTTACTAACCCATCCAGCCCGGATAGGGCTGCGTCTGAGGATCAGATCCTGACTTGGGGTGGCTTGCACCCATTCTATTGTAAAACCCAATATTCTCTTTGAGGAAGGCGAAGGAAAAAGAACCGGGTCCTTCAGTCCTTTATGTTGGAAGAGAGGTGGATGAAAATTTGGTCGTCATTCTGAGAGATTAGATTTTTTTGGGAGGTTGGTAGGTCTGCTAATAACCGGGATTTTTAGACCGTGTTTTTTATGAGGTCTACATTTATCGTCCTATCAATTAGTCCCCCTACTATAGTCGAGCTGTAAGACCGAGTAGAGTAGGACTGTTTGGATTTTGGCGACCTCGATATGATAAATTCTCGGGAGCTGGTCCCTAGGTAATAATGATTTTGTATCTGAATTTCGTGCGCATTTATGGACAGTGGCCACGCCGTTTCTTTTCTCAATCTTAGAGGACCGGGTCAATCTTAGAGGTTTGATCTAAGAAAACCCGAATTTGTGATCAAATATCTATGCGAATGTTTTTGATTGCTTACCTTTGGGATGGACAGATTTTCTCCTATTTATAGAAGGGAGGAGAAGCCTGTCCCTGATATCCTGCCCTAGCCTAGCAGAATCCCCGATTAGGGATTTAGCTGCTGCTGCCAATCCCTGGATATCTGGGATTTTGTAAGGATGATAAAATCTCAGGTTTCCAGGGATTTTATCCTTGTAGGGAAAGATCCTTCCTAGCTCGCCCATCTTTCAAGCTCGGTTAGGGTAAGTCAGCTCGGACTCTTTTATGAGGAAACCCGCTTGTAGAGAGCTCTCGTTCTTTTGGGAGGTCGGTAGGTCTTCCAATAACTGGGCTCTTTAGACCGGGTTTTTGGGAGGTCTACATTTATCATCCTTTCAACCGAGCAGATGGCGCCACTTGATGTAACCAAGATGATAGGCCATCAAGGACCGGGTCAATCTTAGAGGTTTGAGCTAAGAAAACCCGAATGTGTGATAAAATATTCCTGTGAATGTTTCTGATTGCTTATCTTTGGGATGGACAACTTCTCTCCTATTTATAGAAAGGATGAGAAGCCTATCCTACTTCTAGCCGGAAGGAAATCCCCAATTTTTAGAGTTTTGGCTGCGACTGCCAATCCCGGGATATCTGGGATTTTGTAAGGATGACAAAATCCCAGCTCTCCAGGGATTTTATCCTTGTAGGCCCGGGTCTTTCCCAGCTCGCCCTTCCTCCGAGCTCGGGGTAAGGTCAGTCAGCTCAGACTCTTTTATGAGGAAACCCTCTTGTCGGGGCCTCTCGTTCTTTTGGGAGGTCGATAGGTGTGCCAAATAAAGACCGAGTTTTTGAAAGGTCTACATTTATCGTCCTATCAACCGAGCAGATGGTGCCAATTGATGTAACTGAGTTGATCGGTGAATGGGGTCAATCTTAGAGGTTTGAGATAAGAAAAACCGAATGTGTGATAAAGTATCTCTATGAATGTTTTCTGATTGCTTACCTTTGGGATGGACAACTTCCCTCCTGTTTATAGAATGGGGGTTAAACTTCTCCCTGAGATCCTGTTCATAGCCTAGGGGAAATCCCCGATTTTCAGGGATTTGGTAGCGGCTGTCAATCCCTGGATATCTGAGATTTTATAAGGATGATAAAATCCCAACTTTCTAAGAATTTTATCCTTGTAAGCCCGTGTAACACCCCCAGATCCGACCGGGAATATTACAGTGCCGTGGGCCCCGAGATGGAACCCACAAGGCTGAAGGAAATTTTCGCAAACATTTACAAATGCCCAAGAGGCTAACGACGGTACTGTCTTTTAAAAACATTTGAAGACTTAATAAAACCCATTTATCAAACCGTCGTAAAATCTCATTTGAAACCACAAGGCCCGAAATGCCAAAGCTCAATAGTTTAAAAATATACGTTAAGCTATCGCTTACACGTACCGACAGAATAGATTTAGAAAATGATTGCCAAAGTAACCTAAGTTACCAGATACCAAAAGGCCATTTAAAAATACTCACGCAACGGATAAAGACAAACAATTAAAGTACTCTAGCAGCGGAATACAACAACTGATCAGAAACTCAATACACAAATACATGTCCTAGCCAGTATCCTCCGGGAAGCTCATCTCTCCACGACCGCTACAAGCTTGATAATCCAAGAACCTAAAAAGAAAGTCCACGACGGGGTCAGCCATAATATCCAATAATGATAGCCATCACATCACGTCAATAATTACATATCAATGGAAAAACTAAGTAAGAATACGACCAATGTAATCTTACTGTCGTAACTTTACGAAAATCCACGATTCGTATCTTTAACAACACAATAAGATAATACCAAAATATATGTACGGTATTTCAACAATACCCAGGGTTCTCAAAACATTATCATAACTCGCGATACGGAAATTATACCAACTCTGGCCAATTCAATCCATCGGGTAACGTCGACAATTCCAATACGATAATCGATTGTCCATCAAAGACAAGTACCAAGGAAATACGGAACATACCTCAAGATACGAAATACCATGACAATCACGTCAGTCTAATCAGAGATCAGATCAACACAACATACGGACATGGTCCTAACACAAGACCTACAAATGCATACTCATATGACAACGTCAATATGATCACAACAATAACGACAATGTATACTTATGGCAAATCCATAATATACATATGCACAACAACAATACATGGTAATCCAACGATCCAGCGCACACAGCTATAGATTCCCATGATGATCCCGTCGGACCAAAGCATGGTGGAATTACCTGTCCAACGATCCAGTGCACACAGCTATAGATATCCCATCTTGATCCCGTCGGACCAACGCATGGTGGACATATGACAACATTGCTCAACTGCACTAAACAACAGTACACAATGCACAACAACAATGTACAAATGCATGACAACAACGATACACGAATGTATCACAACATGATCGACACAAAATGACAAAAATAATTAGAGTACTTGTCCCGAGTCCTTCGAGAGAAATCTCGATGTCCAAACCATCACGAACAATTATCCTCAATACTCGACGGTACAAAATACCACGGACGGTAAATAATTCGCATCTTCGTCTATACCACAATGTATCCTCGATACCAAGTATACCAACAATAAATGTAAATCATATACCTTATGATTTAATTCCCAAAACTCGAATACAACCTATAATCCCAAATCTCCTGTGATTACGATTATAAACATTGCTATACGAATTATAAACGAATGAAACTGAAACCATTCATTAAATATTATAAACTGAGCAAGTAATAACTTGCCTCGATACCGATACAACGAAGAGGAAGTTGTCACCAAATCCATTGCCGTCATTTACAAGTTCCTCAGTCCCGGCCAAAGTAATTCACGAACATACTCGAACACGACCGCAGCATACGGTTATAAACACCAATCAATAATCTCAACCTATTACAATAATCTATAAACAACAAGTTCGACAACAATCATCAATCTATAAAACCAATTAACAAACCCAACAGCTCAGCAATATCTTGGTTAACCACAAGTCTGATCAAACCAACTCAAACCAGTATGAATTCAGAACCACAACACAAAAATACTGCACTTTCTGCCTTCTTAGCGCACGTTAATCACTTAACGTAGCGTGCGCTAAGTTGCTCCCGTTAGCGTGCGCTAGCCAGTAGGCTTAGCGTGCGCTAATGACATGCAGTTGCATGTATTTCGGATACCGATCAACATATGGCGATTATCAAGAACACTAAGTGATTCTGAACCATGTTCAAAGCTATCAAAACAACGAAGTCCGATATCCTTTAACATACAAACAATCATTCAACTTATAATCCAAGTCCTATATCCATATATCATCTTCTTCAATATCAACATCATGAAATATTAAGAACGTAACAACACTTCCATAATCTATCATTACAGGGAGTAATCATCAACAATAACATCAACATCCGCAAAGGAGGAGGATTAACCAACTTATCTCAAGAAAACGAACTACACAATACAAATCACCCAAATCATATTAATATCATCATACTTCGGTAATCCATCTCATAATCATGCTTATCAACTCGTTTATGTAATAATAATCAACTCAAGAACATCAACATTCAATCCAAAACGAAATCCAAAGATGGAGAGTGATTACCTTTTTGAAGGAATGGATTGAATCCCAAGTTTGAATCCATTTCCAAGAATCCCCAATAATTTGAAGAACAAAGCTTTAATCCATGATTTCAATCTTTAATCTTGTTAAAGAGGATCATCCCTCAGTGTTTAGAAACTCTAAAAGTCCTCCCAAGGTTCTCTCTATCGGTTGCAAGAAGAGAATGGACGAAATGCTTCATAACACCCTTCTGTCCCTTTATATAGAATACATTACTAGCGTGCGCTAACATCTCATGTTTAGCGTGCGCTACGGCTTTAGCGTGCACTAACTGACTTTGTTAGCGTGCGATATCGCAGTCCAGGGGCTACTGTCTGGCTTCGTACATGCGCTTACGTACGTAATGCCCATGCATTAGCGTACGTAATTTACACTCTCTAGCGTACGCAAGTCCTTGCGTTTAGCGTGCGCTAATATCAGTTGACTCGTTTGTCTGTATGCTCCGAAGACTGGTCCACACGCCGAAAGTGCTGACGAGGATAAGATTCCTTTTTGTCCGATATACAGTTAGCGTGTGGTAATCAACATGCATTAGCGTGTGTAACACTACATTACAACATCCATCCATCCAAACACAGTTTTGACATATCGTCTCATAAAATTTAAAAATAGGACCAATCAAATTCAAATCCATCCAAACCAATTGGAATACTTAACTAAGACCCTAAACTGAGTTTACAAACAAAAATACTGAATTAAACATTAATATAATTCGTTTGGTGATGCATACATATTCGATTATCAAAGCTATCCAAATTAATTAATTTATTTAAACCCTAATTTATCCAATTCTTTTTAATCCATTTAATTATATGATCATAACACATCGTATATTCAGAAAATAAACATAAAAACACATCAAACTAATTCTCATATGAATTCAACAAGATCAATAACAAAACATCCATACGATTCATAACAATTTCATGGTTATTTCTTAGCCGATTTATATAGGTTTTTAGGATAGGTTTTTTTATCACATGAATTAAGGATCAAAAGAGTGAATCAAATCACAAGAACATACCAAATAGGGCTGAGAAAAACGTGACCAAGAATCGGTCCAAACAAATCAACCAAAACCGATCCAAGATGATGTGAGATAATAGCAAGTGACTTCACTGTAAAGCTTCAACACGCTTACGATCACAATTCCATGAGTCTCAACAAAAATATTTCATCTTCGGATGAAATAATCTATTCGTGTCAAATCCTGTCTACCTGATCGCACAATCAAGTCCCAGTTCTGATACAATCAATAATGCACGATACATCTGAGAAACATCTGCCCAACACAACGACACAAATCCCGAAACATCGACATGAAATTCGAACGCTCATACGATCATTAACAATGATCAACCAACAAATTAACCGAGAATATCATCAACGTGATAAACTCCAATATGACCAGCCATAGGTCAAAACACAATCGAAAATATCATCAACATGATAAACTTCAATACTACCAACGAAGGATCAACAAGAACCGAAAATACCATCGCATGGTAAGCTCCAACACGATCAATACAGAACCACAGAAACCGATATATGAAAGAACAAAATTCTCAAAACGTTAAACAAATCACATACAGTGGATCTCAACGAAACACAACCGATTGGTGGACATACCCCTCGGCATACGAACAATCAATCGCAAATCGGCGAACATACCAAATCATACATGGAGTGGAAATGACCACTCAATATCCAAAGCAACCAGCATGGGGGAACCATCCCCAAATCTACACTTACAAAGAAACCATTCAAAAACATTATGGTAGCGCATACGTCCCAGTTTCACAAAACCCGAAGTTCCAAAATTACATCCTGTGCATGAATTCTACATCACGCAGCATATTCTTCTTATCCGATCAATCAACCGATCATCCCTGGATAACCAACTACCATACTGAAGTTCGAATCTTTATTCATCGTTCCATACTGACGTCTTATCCAGTTCGTGAGTCACACTCAGAACTTCACCATGATATGCATTATGCACTAAATGCGTATGTATATCCATCACATTTTCAAAACCAGTTTGAAATCATATATCTCGTCAAGAAGACAAATTTTCGAAAGTTCATTCAAAAATTTCAAAACTCAAAACATAAATTTTCGTAAGACCACGAAATCAATTTTCGAAAAATTAAATCGGTTCGCTGGTGCCAAGTATTCGATAACAGTTTTCCTTCGAATCCACACGATTTCGAAGTTTTAAAATGAAAACTATGCAAATGATTGACCACATCCATACTCCTGTATACCAATTCGGTTCGTCACCAATATCCACTGATATTCCATCGGAAAACCACACGATAGAGTTCCAAAATCTCAATATATACACTCCGACCCAAAAACTCCTTTTTCACCTATGACTCGCAATGTCAACCATTAACCCATTCCTGGATTACCTCAAATATGCTATGACAAAACATTGAAACAAATCAACACAGCGAAAGACTTCCCGAGAGGTTTCATTTGAACCAGTAAATCAAAACCGCGAAGGGCAGAAACGAAAACGATTGATAAAGCATTTTACAAATTTCGGGAGTTTTAAGAAAACAAAAAAAAACTTTTGAAACATTAGGGTCTCAGCCCGTATCTCGTTCCGCATTACAATAAGTTTAAAGAGTAGAAAACTCTTTTTCGGACCCAAGTCCTGAGTTATAAAACTATTTCAAAAAAATCTATTGGGTCTTGTCCCAAAATCATTTTCCATAAAACATCCGTAAAACATTCATTTTGAAAAGTATCATTTCAAATGCTCAAAAACAGTTTCATGTATTTCAAAATGACTTAACATGACTACATGCTCTTCTCAACCATACACAATATTTCCCCTAAATTCACAACTTTGTTCCGAAATCTAACCGACATATTGATTTCCAAAATCATAACTTCTCAAATCATCAATTCTGTCCCAACTCTGCCATCTCATATTGTGACGCATAATATTCTGCTGAATCTCAAAGCATATCAATCTAGAACAGCAATAAATCTCAATGCAATTCAAAAATCCAAACACTTACAGATCGTGAAGCCGATGATTCCCCGTGATACTGGCACATGTCTCAACTCTAGAAAATACTCGACACAGATATTTTCAAGACACACGTTTTGCAAACACAGTTCAACTCGAGAACGTAACACAGCTCTATCTGAAGAAACACGTTAACATCATTTAGAAAAGTTTACAACAACCCAGTACCACACTGGTAAATCACATAATGCACAAGCCCGAGTGAACAACAAAAACTCACGGCTCTATTATTTGTCAATCGACAACTCAAATGACATGACAAAAGCACGACCCAACTCGACCCGACTGCCTAGGTTTTCTCAACCTAAGCTCTGATACCATATTCTGTAACACCCCCAGATCCGACCGGGAATATTACAGTGTCGTGGGCCCCGAGATGGAACCCACAAGGCTGAAGGAAATTTTCGCAAACATTTACAAATGCCCAAGAGGCTAACGACGGTATTGTCTTTTAAAAACATTTGAAGACTTAATAAAACCCGTTTATCAAACCGTCGTAAAATCTCATTTGAAACCACAAGGCCCAAAATGCCAAAGCTCAATAGTTTAAAAACATACGTTAAGCTATCGCTTACACGTACCGACAGAATAGATTTAGAAAATGATTGCCAAAGTAACCTAAGTTACCAAATACCAAAAGGCCATTTAAAAATACTCGCGCAACGGATAAAGACAAACAATTAAAGTACTCTAGCAGCGGAATACAACAACTGATCAGAAACTCAATACACAAATACATGTCCTAGCCAGTATCCTCCGGGAAGCTCATCTCTCCACGACCGCTACAAGCTTGATAATCCAAGAACCTAAAAAGAAAGCCCACGATGGGGTCAGCCATAATATCCAACAATGATAGCCATCACATCACGTCAATAATTACATATCAATGAAAAAACTAAGTAAGAATACGACCAATGTAATCTTACCGTCGTAACTTTACGAAAATCCACGATTCGTATCTTTAACAACACAATAAGATAATACCAAAATATATGTACGGTATCTCAACAATACCCAGGGTTCTCAAAACATTATCATAACTCGCGATACGGAAATTATACCAACTCTGGCCAATTCAATCCATCGGGTAACGTCGACAATTCCAATACGATAATCGATTGTCCATCAAAGACAAGTACCAAGGAAATACGGAACATACCTCAAGATACGAAATACCATGACAATCACGTCAGTCTAATCAGACATCAGATCAACACAACATACGGACATGGTCCTAACACAAGACCTACAAATGCATACTCATATGACAACGTCAATATGATCACAACAATAACGACAATGTATACTTATGGCAAATCCATAATATACATATGCACAACAACAACACATGGTAATCCAACGATCCAGCGCACACAGCTATAGATTCCCATGATGATCCCGTCGGACCAAAGCATGGTGGAATTACCTGTCCAACGATCCAGCGCACACAGCTATAGATATCCCATCTTGATCCCGTCGGACCAAAGCATGGTGGACATATGACAACAATGCACAACTGCACAAAACAACAGTACACAATGCACAACAACAATGTACAAATGCATGACAACAACGATACACGAATGTATCACAACATGATCGACACAAAATGATAAAAATGATTAGAGTACTTGCCCCGAGTCCTTCGAGAGAAATCTCGATGTCCAAACCATCACGAACAATTATCCTCAATACTCGACGGTACAAAATACCACGGACGGTAAATAATTCGCATCTTCGTCTATACCACAATGTATCCTCGATACCAAGTATACCAACAATAAATGTAAATCATATACCTTATGATTTAATTCCTAAAACTCGAATACAACCTATAATCCCAAATCTCCTGTGATTACGATTATAAACATTACTATACGAATTATAAACGAATGAAACTGAAACCATTCATTAAATATTATAAACTGAGCAAGTAATAACTTGCCTCGATACCGATACAACGAAGAGGAAGCTGTCACCAAATCCATTGTCGTCATCTACAAGTTCCTCGGTCCCGACCAAAGTAATTCACGAACATACTCGAACACGACCGCAGCATACGGTTATAAAAACCAATCAATAATCTCAACCTATTACAATAATCGATAAACAACAAGTTCGACAACAATCATCAATCTATAAAACCAATTCACAAACCCAACAGCTCAGCAATATCTTGGTTAACCACAAGTCTAATCAAACCAACTCAAACCAGTATGAATTCAGAACCACAACACAAAAATACTGTACTTTCTGCCTTCTTAGCGCACGTTAATCACTTAACGTAGCGTGCGCTAAGTTGCTCCCGTTAGCGTGCGCTAATGACATGCAATTGCATGTATTTCGGATACCGATCAACATATGGCGATTATCAAGAACACTAAGTGGTTCTGAACCATGTTCAAAGCTATCAAAACAACGAAGTCCGATATCCTTTAACATACAAACAATCATTCAACTTATAATCCAAGTCTTATATCCATATATCATCTTCTTCAATATCAACATCATGAAACATTAAGAACGTAACAACACTTCCATAATCTATCATTACAGGGAGTAATCATCAACAATAATATCAACATCCGCCAAACCTGGCAAAATAGGCCAGTGCATGGGTAGAGCCCGCACCCGTTTTGGGCGGGCATTGGGCTTCATATTTTTGGCCCAAAACCGGCCTTTTGGCCGGCCAGTTGGCCCGCCGTTGAGGCCCGGCCATGGCGGCCCGTCCCGAGCTTTTTTTTTTTTTTTTTTATATATATATATTTATGTTATATGTAATTATAATATTTAAAATTTTTCCTTATTTGTTAGATTAGATTACATATATATTTTAATTATTTATGTAGTTTTATTTTTATGGGACTTTGTGATTACTTTGTAGTATCTCATATCAATAATAATATTATTTTATGATTTTTATAAGAAAGTAGTAGTGATAAATGAAATGATGATCAAATAAAAATATTTATATATTTGTCTTTTGATTGTGGTAGTGTAGTAAATAATATAATTATCAAATAAAAATAATTCTACATTTATTTAATTGATTGTGATAGTATAGTGAATAATATAATAATTACGGATCGAAAAATATTTCTATAGTTATTCAGAAATAATATTTAAAAAAAAAAAAAGTTGAGGCCCGCGGGCCGGGCCGAGCCCGCTCGGGACGGGCCACGGGCCTAATATTTTTGCCCCAAAAAAATCTGGCCTTTTTGGCCCGGCCCAGATTTGGCCCGCCCGTTTTTGCCCGGCCCGTTTGGGCCGAGCCCGCCCGTTTGCCAGGTCTAACATCCGCAAAGGAGAAGGAGGATTAACCAACTTATCTCAAGAAAACGAACTACACAATACAAATCACCCAAATCATATTAATATCATCATACTTCGGTAATCCATCTCATAATCATGCTTATCAACTCGTTTATGTAATAATCATCAACTCAAGAATATCAACATTCAATCCAAAACGAAATCCAAAGATGGAGAGTGATTACCTTTTTGAAGGAATGGATTGAATCCCAAGTTTGAATCCATTTCCAAGAATCCCCAATGATTTGAAGAACAAATCTTTAATCCATGATTTCCATCTTTAATCTTGTTAAAGAGGATCATCCCTCAGTATTTAGAAACTCCAAAAGTCCTCCCAAGGTTCTCTCTATCAGTTGCAAGAAGAGAATGGACGAAATGCTTCATAACACCCTTATGTCCTTTTATATAGAATACATTACTAGCGTGCGCTAACATCTCATGTTTAGCGTGCGCTACGGCTTTAGCATGCGCTAACTGACTTTGTTAGCGTGCGCTATCGATCCGAGGGCTCTGCAAGCGTACATGCGCTTACGTCGTAATGCCCATGCATTAGCGTCGTAATTTACACTCTCTAGCGTCGCAAGTCCTTGCGTTTAGCGTGCGCTAATATCGATTGACTCGTTTATGCTGTATGCTCAGAAGTGGTCCACGCGAAAGTCTTGTGAGGATAAGATTCCTTTTTGTCCGATATACAGCTAGCGTGCGCTAATCAACATGCATTAGCGTGCGCTAACACTACATTACAACATCCGTTGACTTATCAGAACATGCGCCGAAAGTGGCCTGGTCCACGCGTAGATTCCCTCTGAGATGTTCTTCACTAGCGTACGCTAAGTTATGTTCGTAGCGTGCGCTAAACCTGCACGATAGCGTGCGCTACTCGTGATTATTAGCGTGCGCTAATAATGTTACACTTAGCCATTTTCAGCTACTCTTGTCCAACGTCTCAACATACAAAATACGAACATACGGCATACTGAATACATATACTCAACACATTATATCCTCAGTTACAATTGTCGACCAAATACGACAATTATACCAATACTGACATCTCAGTCCTTCGTTTATTTTATCCATATTGTACATATTCCACGTTGTACAACATAATTCGAATAAAATAACATTAAACAATAGTAGTAGAAATTTCGAATATTACAGCCCGGATCCTTCCCAGCTCGCCTATCTTCCGAGCTCGGGGTAGGGACAATCAGCTCGGACTCTTTTATGAGGAAACCCCCTTGTCGGGGCCTCTCGTTCTTTTGAGAGGTCGGTAGGTCTGCCAATAACTTGGCTCTTTAGACCGGTTTTTTGGGAGGTCTACATTTATCGTCCTGTCACACGCACACACACACAACGAGAATATATATATATATATATATATATATATATATGTGTGTGTGTGTGTGTGGTTTATAATCAATTAATACAAATCTAATAAACACAAATTGGAAGAAAAATTAGATATATGTATTTTTGTATGTGGAGAAACTAGGTTACATTTCTAAGAGTATCAGCATATTTCTTCATAATGGCGTCGAAGGCCTAGGAGAGGCATCATTTGAAGAATTCGATTAGTGCATTTTCTGCTTCACGATATGGTAAATTGCAAATGCGATTGCAGCCAAAGCTATCAACAGTTGAAATCAACCATACTATTCTCATCCATTTGTGAAAAAGACTTCTTGCGCTTTTTTGATCAATTGAATCAATCGAATGGATTTGAATTGAATCAATCGAATGGAATGGCCGAATTAATCGAATCGAATGGATTCGAATCAACTTAATGGGCCAATCGAATCAATCAATTGAACTAAAATGAATGAAAGACCTGAACTGAACCGAAAAACTGAAAAATAAGTCTAAAAGAACAAGGCATTACTTTACTAAACGATTAATAACATTGATAAATATATACTCTCTAATGTTCAGATCCAAACATGCCTAGACTGAAAATTGAAATTCGCGAATTTACTCAATGGTGCCACGATCTCAACATAGCCCACTACACCAACCAATCAATCGAACAACATTATCTCCATTCCAAACAAAATTTCAAACATGCAAAATAATTCTCAATTCACAAATTACAGTAGCAACAATAATAACTCTCAACTCACAATCCAAATAAATCACTTCCAAACAAGAAGAATAATTCTCAACTCAACGAATTTCAAAAAGGGAGAATAGTTCTAACTCACGATTTTGTAACAAAATATACATGTGCAATCACGAACTCAAGAACATTAGCGAAGAGCGAATCACAAACATATAGACTTCCTTCTTTCCATTCAAAACTTTATATTTACTTATTGTTTTTTTGCTTTTAGAAATTTTATATTTGTCAACTGTACATACAAATCAAACAATCACTTTTTACTTTTTAATCTCCATCATACACTCATTATCAATACTGTTTACTTTTTAATTTCCACAAATTATTATCTAAAATACGTCAAATATACATCATCTCTAAAGTTTTGAATGAGACCAAGAAAGTATGATAGAAACTCAAATACAAAATGACGTGTGACCTGAATCAATCGATAGAGAGAGAGGGACGCGAGAGAGGGAGAGACAAGAGCAATATAGAAGAAAATTATCGTGCGATAAAACTTGACTATTTTAGTCCAGAGTTAATTTCTGACTAAATTGAAATAACATCAAATATCGACCAACTAAATTGAAAGGGAGGACAATGAGTTTATAATGTGATAGGTGGGTCACTCGAACTAACGGGCCATGCAAAAGCTTAGGTCCTGTTTTCTTTGCTGTTTTGAGGTCATTTTCTGTTTTTATTTTCGAAAACACTAAAAACGTGTTCTTTTTATCATTTTCGAAAATGCATTTTGGAAAACAAAAAAAAAATATTTGTACACAAAACGCAAAACGCCCAAAACCTCGTTTTGAGCGTTTTGTGTGTATTTGAATAAAAAATCTTCAAAATGCTCAAAATGCATTTTGAGTTTTTTTTTATTATCCTAATTTAAAACTAAGTTTAAAATAAAGATTTATGAATTTAATATTAATATTATAAAAAGAATATTTTGCAAAATAAATTTAACAGCGTTTTCAGCAATTTTGAAAACAAAAATAAAATTAGAAAAATACAAAATATTTTTCAAAATAAAAATACAAAATGAAATACAAACAGAACGCACCCTTATTGTGTTAGATTTGTAAGACAGTTCAGAGTGGGCCTAATTCTTTGCGGGCCGTGAAGACAACCCAACTCCTAGTCGTTACACTGCAGCTCATAAATCAGGAAGTTTTATAAATTTTATTTAGTAAAATGTAGTATAAGATAATATTATTCTATTATTACAATTATTATTCTTACAGTAATTATTTTTATTCATGTATTTTCGATATTAAAAATTTAAAAGGCAGTTCATATATCACGGGGTTTAGATATTTATCTCGTATGATTTATAAGATTATTCTTATTGTTGTTAATACAATAATAATAATTATAAAAATTATTATATAAAATTGAGAAGTGAGTTGATAGTTCATAAATAAGGATATGTAAGTTCTATTGAGTAGAATGAATAAGAATATTATTGATTATAATTTTATTATCATTAATATATTTTCAGGTTTTGAAAACTGAAAAGATAGTTCATAAATTATGGGGTTTCAAAAGTATTTTTATTTATAAGAATATTCTCTACTACCGTGACTATTAGTACTACTACTACTACTACGACTACTATTACTACTTCGATGACTGTTACTACGACTACGTTACTACCGTTATTGTTATTATGGTTACGACTTCGACGTAAAAATTAAATAAAAATTAAAATTTATATAGTAACTCATAAATTAGACCATTTCAAAAAAATTATTGAGTAGAATGTATAAATGATTCTTTATTATGATTATTATTATTACTACTTATGCGTCTCATCTTTATAAATTAAAGTAAAATAAAATTCATGATGGGATTCCAAACATCCTATTTAATAGAATGTATAAGATTATTTTTCTTCTTCTCCTCCTTATTATATTATATAAAAATTATCACAATTTGAGTGTTATGCCGAAGGTGTACCGACACCAAATTCATTCTATTATACATTAGAGAAGAGATATGCGCTATTATATTTTAATATATAATAGTATATTTTAATATCAACATGGTGGTACATCCAAATATAAGCTACACCAAAACGAGTACAAATATATATACACTAAAAATATATATTAGAGATAAGCAATTAAGAATATTATGAACAAATATATTATAATTTTATTTTGAGTTTACGATTTGATATAAATAGTTAAATGTCCGACGCATTAATAATGCAATGAATGTATGATGTAATCGATTAATCAAATTTAATAAAACGAGGCCTTCAGACCCGTGCGATGCACACAGACTGTATCTAATTGTTCATTGCATAATATTTGTGTAAATTGTTGAAGTGTAAGTAAGATGATACATCTAATTGAGACGTGATTTGTCTAAGCTCCATTATTAGCTCAAAAATACGATTAAGTGCAACATCCCAACATTATTTCATAACAAATTCGTCTAAGCCCATAAATGAATTATCAAAGGTCAACCAACATCCCATTGTAACAATTTACCAAAGTCTGATAAAGGCCCAAGATGTAGTAACCTTAATACCCACTTTTTCAAGTCCATGAGAGTAGTACCTTAATCTTTAGCACCATTTAACCCTATTCCTCTCACTCTCAAAATATCCGCCCCCATCTTATTCATTCGCAGTCAAAAGAAATATTGATAATAGTATAATATCATCACTGCCAAAAAACTCTCAGCCACATACACTTAAATCTATCTTAACCCAAATGAGTCACACATGAAAACAAATATGTCACTTTCTTTCCTTTTGCTAACAAACGAATCACAAATAAACAAATCATGTGGTTTTCGCTTCAAGATCCCTCCATGGGTCTAGGGTAGGCGTTTGTTTTGATTTTTTGTTATTTTTGTTTGAACGAAAGAAAGTAACGGGTATAACAAATTTGTTAAATACCGTTCTTTAATTTTTTCGGAGATTAAAAAGATGAGTTAAATCTTTTTACAGATCTATGATGAACTTCTTATATTCTTGTTGTCAAAGAGTATTTCAAGAAAAAAAATGAGATATTTGGTTCTTGATTGTCAGTTTTGATTCGAGTCAAATTTTAGGTTAGAAGATGATGGGTTTATGTTATTACGTGAATGAGGATAGGACAGTGTGATTTGTGGAGTTGATTGTGGGATAGGTATACTTGTAGGATGTTAGATTCGGTTTGAGTTTCGGTATTTTGTTTTTTGAGATTCGGTGTTTTACGAAGCTAAGCTTCAAATAGATCAATGATAGGTTATGTATTCAACTCAAAAAATCGATATCATTTTCAAAAAACCGATATCATTTTCATATGATGGTGGTGAAGAATCGTTCAAAAGAATGATGGTGGTGAATATGGTGATAGTTTGTTATTTATAATCTTCAAAAATGCAACTGAAAAGTCACATTTAAAGACTTATTGATGTAATTATTTGTGAGCAACTTAAAAGATGAGAAGATTTTAAACCATTAAGACTTGAAACAGAACCATCAGAACATTTATTTACACAATTTTTTTTTTAAATTGAAGCTTAAGGCTCCCTATTTATTATAGGGATTGAATCTTTTAGTAGATAATATATAGATAAGTAGTATGTAATTGATAATTAATATAATCATTATAATTTTTAATAGATTTTAATATTAATATGGTGTTATATCAAAAGTGGTGTGGCACCAAACTTAATAGAATTATATATTAAAGATAATAATAACAGAAATAATAATAATAATATTAATAATAATAATATTAATGAATATGACCAAATAATGATAATTAATAATAAATTCAATAATTGAATCTATACTACTTAAAGATTGAGTGGCTTAATTTAATGTGGAAGAGGATTTGTGCACAAGAAACCCTATCAAAGTTCTATCAAATTCAAACGAGCTTTCAATTGATTCAATTAAATGCTCTCATTCATGGTGTTACGGAATACAAAAGGCAGTTTATTGTTTACATCTTTGAGCTTCTTCTTCAATAAGTATGATAGTGGTAAATTTGCATAAAGGTATATTGTTATAAACATTTATTGTAGTCTTTTCATATGTCCACAAACGAAAAAACTATAAATAACACATTCATGTAATATCCTATGTCCCATCATCAAACAGAAAACATTTTATCTCCAAACCCAACAACAAATTCGAAAATCACAAAAAGCATCTCATCTCCAAACCCAGCAACAAATTTGAAAATCATAAAAAGAAAACAAAGAAAGATATAAGTATGTTCATTTTTTAATCAATCTACAGATTTTCGTGCATAAACAAAAAACCATCATAGATCTATGTGAAGCACAGCTTCTATACATTTTCGAAATCATAAAGAAGATTCAAAACAAGTCTGATTCAATTTTTCTTTGTTTCATACAAGTTTTTTCTTGAAATACTTTTTTGATTCAACAAGAGTATAAGAAGTCCATCATAAATCTGTAAAGATTTAACTCATCTTTTTAATCTCCGAAAAATTAAAGAACGATATATAATAAATTTGTTATACCCGTTACTTTCTTTCGTTCAAACGAAAACAATAAAAAATCAAAACAAACACCTACCTTAGACTAGGGGTGAGCATAGGCCGGTTTGGGTCGGTTTTAGGCTAAAACCGAATCCAAACCGACAAGCTTCGGTTTCCAAAAAATCAAACCCAAACCGAAACCAACCCAATGGGTTCGGTTTCTCGGTTTTTCGGTTTTTTACGGGTCGGTTTAGGGTTTAAACCCAACCAACCCGATTTTTGTCTATTCTTCAAAAAAACTTAAAATGTGCATTGGATAGGAATCGAACCTGGGACCAACGCGCGGACTACCAGCGTCTTAACCACCAGACCAGGACACTGTTTTTGTCTATTCTACATAATGCATATATACATATAAAATTTACGAAATACATATATATTAAATGATATCGGTTCAGTTCGGTTTTATGGTCCGATTTCTAGTGTATAAACCGAAACCGACTTTTCGGTTTTTAAAAATTCTAAACCCAAACCGATGGTTTTGATTTGGTTTCGGTTTTTCGGTTTCGGTTTCGTCGGGTTTTTTTGGTTTATCGGTTTCTCAGTTCGGTTTTGCTCATCCCTACCTTAGACCCATGCAAGGATCTTGAAGCCGAAAGCACGAGTTTGAATCAATCAAACGGGTATGAGATAGTGTTTATTTTTGTTCGAAAGTGTTCGTGTTCTTCAGATTCGGGTTTAAACTAACAAAAAAGACAGAGAAAGAAAAGTGTTAATGTTTGTGTGGTTTGATGAAAGAAATAAGGGGGAGGCATATGGGGTATGTTGTTAGGGTTAGGGTTTGTGATTTAGTTTTTCAATTGTAGTGTTATATTTGTGTAAAAGAGGTGTAGTAAATTTATTATTGGGCCGACCATTGAGCCATTCCGTTTACAATTGTTCCTAACAACATATACCATCCTGCGTATTCTCATTTTCTTCCTGTACACATTAACACTAAAGGAACTAAAATAACTTTCTTTTTAGTGAAAAAATATGATTAAATGCCTCAAAAAAAGTAACGGGTATAACAAATATAATTTGACCAACAGGTGTCCCATACATTATGTCAGGTAACTCATATTGTCCGTAAGACCGATGCTAATGGGCGTTGGTTTTCACCAAGCAACGCGCCGCCCCCCTTAGCAAGCACAACGAAGCAACTTTTTGTACGAAGCAACTTTTTGTACGCGTTAGTGGGACACATTTGGCGACTCACAAATCAACAAGCAGTTTAAATTTTATCGTAATGTTTTTTGTTTATCTTAATCATTTATTGTAATGTTTATTTAATTATTGAATGAAATTTTAATTGAAAAAAAAATCACGGGGTTGGTTTTGTGGTCACCACTAGCTAGGTGAAGTTGTGGAGAGAGAAAGCCGAGGTGGCGCTGAGATGGCGGGTTGGCATTAGCCTAATAGTAGCATCATATCTTGCAAATAAAAATATTAATACATCACCTAAAAGCTACCTTTCCATTATTTAATTTAACATTGCATAACAAACCTAAGTTACTTTATAAATCGATTTATTCAATATTTCAATTAAAAAGTTATATAATTTTATACAAAATGCGTGTATATAAAACTTATATAAATTAGCTCAATTTTGTTTACGATAGTTTACTTAAACAAACTTTATAGATTCACACAGTTTAGAAAATTACATAATTATCAATTGTTTGTTAAACGTTGTTTTGATAGAGTCGTATGGGGATTGACTATGGTGGAAACACTCTTAATGGTGAAATCTAGAAACCAATTGCATTATTAAGTAATTTCATTGTATATTTGTTATTATTTGTTGCATCAAGCTGGTCGCTAGTATATGCAACAAGTAATGCAATAAAAAATACATAAATGCATATAATTCTACTCATCTACAACCGTTAGATCACTAATATCAATGACTTACAAAAGTTTCTAAATTTCACAAAGTAATTAGTTTTCATATGATCTATTTCCGAGCCGTATGCGTCTAAACTTCATTTAATTAGCTCATTTTATAACTATTTAGCTAAATATTACGCAAACCCGTCTCAATTAGATTCAACACCTTACTTACGTTTCAACAATTTACACAAACATTACGCAATAAACAATTAGATACAATCTGTGTGCATCGCATACAATGCCAACAAAAACGCTTACCTTCAAACATAACGAAAATTAGTGCCACAAATTAAGCGAAGAACAATCAGACCCAAAACATACGTCTAAAAGATATGGAGGAGCACAAAGTGGCCTACATGTATCGGCTATTTTTTCGATAAATAGATATCACATTGATTGCCATGTTATCAAAACATGTAATTTACTCAAAGTAGATTGCTTTTGTATTTATAAGTTATACATTGTTGTATATTTTAGTCTCACCATTACAATAACAACTCAGCAATTTACTCAAACATTATGTAATTAACAATCAGATACAAGTACGTATTCATAAAGCCCAAGTTAAATTGAATCGAATTGAATAAATGGTGTGTGAATTGAATTAAACGAAGCCGAGTAAACTGAATCGAAAGCTAACGAACAGCCCTTACACCCTACCCAAATTCCAAATATCGGCGTTCCAAAACCCTTTTTCCTTGTTCCGTTCAGGTAGAAGCATGGCCTCCGCTGAAGAATCCGATGTTGGGATTCTATGCTACATTTCTGACCTCCTCGGCTTCAGTGGAATTCTCAAGCAGAGGTTTTTCGCTTTAGACCTTTTGCGTTTTTTTTTTTTTTTTTTTTTTTCTTTTCTCACTTTAGTATCATATTTAGGTTGCAATGACGAACCTGAAACTATTTGCCTGCTCTAATCATGGGCGACTCCATAATTTAGAAATGAAAACGAATCTTAGATTGCAGTCCAGTTTCTGTCTAATCTCTTTTTAGTGGTCTCTGCAAGGTTCTGTCCTTCCATATTGGGAGTGATGTAGTGTACGAGAGATTTTGGATGTATAGTAAGTATGATACTTGTATATTTATATAGTAAGGTGAACACCTGGGTAGGTGCTATTGGGGTGCGGAGCACAATGTCGATCTTTGCAGAATGAGAATTTTTCCAAGTACAACACGTTCCCTACAGCAGAAGTTAAACTGTATTTTGTGACGGTAGATGTGGGAATAATAGTGAGAGTGAAAAAATAGGCTCTGGTTGAATATAGGGTTGTTAATAAACAAAATAACATCTTCCGCTTCTTCTTACTCGAACAGAATGGATTACATTGGCATTTTAAATTTTTTGATCGTAATTCGATTGAATCAACCCAGTTGAATTGGATCGTCGATCTTTAATCAAATTCGAGTCAATTGAATAATCAAAGTTGTCATTAAGTTGTGTAGTGTTCGGATTTGAAACGCCCATATTCCAAATCCAGAAATAATTTTTCAGATAAAATTTGAATTGATGTGGAACTGAAATTACTCAAACTTCACATTGGTATAAGATTTTTGAGTCAAATTCGAAAAACAAATTCCCTAATTGGTTTCATGGTTTGATTATTTATATTTGAAATAGGAAATCTTGAAATCGGAATTCGACTTGAATCGAAGTATCGAATTGTTTGAAAAATGAACAACTCCTATATTATAGATCAGGATCGGTACACTCATTCAGAGGGAGATCTTTTTTTTAGTGGAACCTTATGTATTATCTGATCGAATAACCAAGGAAGTTTATTGACGTGTTCCTCTATTTTGACACTTCCTCTTGGATCAAGGAACATTTTTTGTTTTCGTTGCAAAGATTATGGTAATAATATATTTCGCACAGTATTGTCAGAACTTTATTATGAGCAATATTCTATGCCATCGAACTTGAGCTTGAAGGAGTATGACCACATCAGTGCGGTGGTATTTCCTCTATTTTTGGTAGAGTTTTGATTTTTATATACGTATACAGTAAATTATTGAGTTCAGCTATTTAGACGGTTGAGGTAGCCAAGCCATTCAGCAGCTGCTTTAGACAATTTGAAACATGCTGCCTATGACAAAGCTTCGGATATACATTATTTATAATTCACATGTTTGTCAATAATTGTTCAAGTTGTAATATATGGACTACGTACTGCCGTCTGGTCAGTTGCCATGTTGGGGTACCTGCAGTGCAGCAAATATAAAAAATAAAAACCTTGGATATACATTTATTTTATTGGATTTCGTTGATAGAGGTTTACACTTTCAGCTAAGTTGCTTTCTGAGATATATATTTGTCTCACAAGTAGAGGTGTTCGGCGGTTCAAAACCGCCGGTTTTTTGAACCGCCGGTTCCGGTTTGCCAAAAATCGGAACCGGAACCGAACCGCCTTATAGCGGTTCACGGTTACGGTTTTGAACCGTGAACCGCCGGTTCGGCGTTTTTTTTTTTTTTTTTTTTTTTTTTAATTTTTAAATTTTAATTTTTAAAAAAATATGGGGTAAAAATTGGACTTGAGCTTAATTCAGATATTAAAGTCTAAACTTGAATTTTGTAATTTAAATCTTTGAATTAAGCGCCTACGTATTTGATATCCGTAACTTTAGAGTTTAGGAATCAAAATCAAAGTCCTCGTAGTTCATTTTTAAATTTGGTGGGGGAAGGAAAAAAAATAAAATGGACTTAAGCTTAATTCAAATATTCAAAGTTAAAATTAAGAATTTCAACTTTGAATATTTGGATTAAGTTGCCTACGTATCCCCTTACCTTAGGAATCAAAGTCCTCGTAGTTCACTTACCTTATACTTACCTTAGTGAGCGGAGGTGGAGGCGGAGAGGAGATGGTTCAATCACCCAAGTCAACCGAATCATTGCTAGATCCGGTATCATATGTATCACTGTCTTCTTGTTCATTATAATTTGGTTCTTATTGGCGTAACTCGGCTTTCACCCAATCATTCAATAATGCTTGGGCTTCAAGATTTTGAGGCGTCAATTGAGATTGTCGTTCATCCAGAATGTATCCTCCTACACTGAAGGCTTGTTCAACAGAAACTGTTGAGGCGGGGACAACTAGTATTTCCTTCGCAATCGTGGCAACTACAGGAAATATTGTAGACCTTTTTGCCCACCACTTAAGAAGATTGTTATTACCATCCGAACCACGTTCTAAAGCTCCCAATTCACAAGTAGTTAAATAATTTTCAAGTTCTTGATAAGCATTACTTTGGTACCTTGTTCGTTTTCGGGATAAATCTTTTTGATAGGCATTCCATTCACTAAGATCCGGAATAGCAAAACCAAAAGAAGATGTACTACTACTAGAAGGAATGTGAACAGGAGAAGAAGAACTCGTACCAAGATCAAGACTACCACTATAACTACAAGCATATTTACGATAAAGAGTAGATAATAAATTTTTTGCATTTTGAACTAACTCGCTAGGATTTGGAGGACTAAAATTAGCAATAGGATTAGGAAATAAAGCATTATAGTAAAGTGAAAGTAATTTTAGCAAACCTTCCTCTCTAACTTGAGGATCTAAAAGTTTAGCAACTAAAAAACCCGGAGGAATGTAGGCGAAATATTTAATCCATTTGTCTCTCATTTCTTTTATACAATTAAATAACCCGGGAACTTTAATTAAAAACTTGAATACAAGTACAATTTTAACACAATGTTCAACAACAAGTGTAGAAGTAGGATAATAAACACCGGACAAAGATTCAGTTGCCTCTTTAAAGATTTTTAAAAGTGCCATTAAACTAGAGCACTTATCCCATTGAGTTGGCAATAAGCAAACGGGTACTTGTTCTTCGTTATAAAAATTGCATAATGCAATACGATATTCATAACTATCATTTAACAAATTGTAAGTAGAATTCCAACGATTTGGCATATCTTTTGAAAATTTCTTTGGATGAATATTATTTTTTATGCAATATCTTTTTCATTTTTTACCTAGAGACGAATGTCTAATTAAATACATTATTGCTTCACGGATAGGAGCATATGCTTCTTGTAAAACAATTAAACCATCTTGAACACATAAATTAAGAACATGACAAATACACCTAACATGAAAAAATTTATCACCAAGAGATGGCTCACATATTGCAATAAGTGATTCTAAACTAGCTGTATTGGAGCTAGCATTATCAAAAGAAATTGAAATTTTTTTTTTGTGCTAAATTATATTCAGATAAAATTGTATGAATTTTATGCGAAATATTTTGAGCGGTATGTGCGATATTAAACTCTCTAAAACCAATTAAACGTTTTTGTATAGTCCAAGAATCATTAATCCAAATACAAGTAATTCCCATATATGAATTTGCTTCTCAATGATCACTCCAAGCATCGGAACATATACAAACTTTATGATCTAAGTTTAGAAACATGTTTGCTAAAATTAATTTTGCCTCGCTAGTAGTTTTTCGAACATCACGAGTTACGGTAGAGCGTGAAATTTTTTTAATAGCGGGATTAAAACTTAGTTGAATGAAATTTTCATACATTTGGTCGTCGGCAAAGTTAAAAGGAAGAGATTTACCACAAACAAACCTAGCTAATTCTTTTCTAGCGGTAATTGGATTACATTTAAATAAAGTACTATTACCTTGATTGGGGGCATTAGACGACGCCGCCGTGCCTCGAAGTTGGGTTTGATTAGACTCGATGCCAACTTTGTCGGGATGTTGTCTTTGTATATGGCCATTGAGTGTCCCGTAACCTCCTCCTTTTTTAAACTTGTACATTTTATCGCAATAGTTGCACTTGGCCAAGAAATGACCGGGACCGGATGCAACGTCGTCCATTTTTGTATAATGGATCGCAAATAATGGAGATTTCAGCTCGGATGGTTTCCTTTGTTTTGGTTTTGTTGGTTGCTCTTGCTCATCATCTTCATGAATCGATTTTGGGGCTTCAAACATTTCGTTTATTTGTTCCTCGGTTAATTCATCGGGAACATAATCTCCAAAATTCGGACTTGGTATAGAATGAGAACTCGGAGTATGAGTAGGATGAGGAGTACTACTACTAGCACCGCCTCTTCCACGTCGAGGAATGCCGGTGATAGCCTTTCCCTTTCCCCGATTGAATTGACCACTTGACATTTTTTTGAATTAAAAGTATACTTGAGAGTTGAGAGAAAGTAGATAGTTGGTGTGAGAAAAATGAAGGATGTGGGGGGGGGGGGGGGTATTTATAGGTGTAAAAATCTAAAAAAAAAAAAATTTGAAAATGTGACCGTTGAACCGCCGGTTCCGGTTTGAACCGCCGGTTCACAACGGTCACTTTTTTGAATTTTTGAATTTTTTTTTTTCGCGGTTCGTCATTTTGACGAACCGGAACCGAACCGTCTAAAAACGGTTCACGGTTCCGGTTTTGAACCGAACCGCGGTCAACGGTTAACCGAACCGCGGTCAACGGTTCAAAACCGGCGGTTCGGCGGTTCGAACCGGAACCGTGAACACCTCTACTCACAGGGAATCAGTACAAGCTTTTATTTTATCCATTATTCTTCAGATATTCAGATTTCATTGTAAACGAAGTGGATTTGGACGGAAATGTTGTTCATCTAACCTCACTGGAGGCTTCATTAGAGGTATGTAGTTAGTATGTGCGCGGTCGATTTGGCCTGTTTACTTAATATGGAATGGAAGAATCTGATATATATGGACACATAAATTGGTCTGGCAGGTTGCTGACCAAAAGAAAGAAAAGATAACTGATAGACTGGATAATGATTATTCACCAGAGATGGAATCTTTTAGAGCTCTTGCTGGTGACTCTGATGTGGAAAAGCTGAAATATTTGATAGATCAAATCGGTCTAGGAGCTAAAGGCAATGATGAATCCATTGTTCTTTCTCCAAGCTCTGATAAATCCCATCGCACGGTATTCTGAACAAATTCTGCTAAATTTTGGTATATATTGTTTTTTTTTTTTTGGTATATATTGGGTTTTGTATACTATTTCTTGCTGTTCATGGCTACACGATTGATTTTCAGGCTATTCATCACTTCTTCAAGGAGAGACTGACATTCCTTGTTACCGACACAGTTGATGGGCCAGATTCTTTATCAAAGTGCGTTCGTGTGCGATTGAATTCAGGAAGTAATAATGGCAGGGGAAGGATCCCGTCCAGGAAAAGAAAAGATCGAGGTGATAAATCCTATGATTCTAGAGGCTCAGACAGTTGGCCAACACACACTGGCAAGTTCCTTAGGTGATGACTCTTTCATTCATTTTCCTTAATCTTTTATCTTATGTGGATAGTGTCGGCTAGCCTGCCAATTTAAGTGAAAGTTGAACATGGAAAGACTGGACCATTGGGCATCACAGAGAAACAAAATGCTCTAAACAAAATAATGATAGTTAAAGAGGACTTTATTTATTGCTTAAAGGAATATGGGCCATGAACTTCGTTATTCTGTTAATATTTGGGAGAGGTATATATTGATGGGGAGATAGGGAGAGAGTGT
Organism: Orobanche coerulescens; assembly: GCA_033398695.1. Classification (NCBI taxonomy): domain Eukaryota; kingdom Viridiplantae; phylum Streptophyta; class Magnoliopsida; order Lamiales; family Orobanchaceae; genus Orobanche; species Orobanche coerulescens. The sequence continues at coordinate 171,734,553 of CM065809.1, forward strand.
ATATGCTGTATTATTGCTGTTACACATATTGAAACAGTGATGATATTTTTTCATCTTTGTCCTGTACGGCCGTACACATGCGCAGAGCAAGTAAATCACGTTCTCCTTGATGGTAAAAAGAGTGAAGAAATAATGATGCTAGATATGAGTGAAGATACAATCAGAAGGAGGAGGATTACTTTAACGATTTAGTGCTCTATGTAAAACTATGCAGAGCACAACCCAATTATGTTGATCTTATTCTTCTACCTGCTGGCTCTTTAGGTTGGCCTTGGTGTTTTCTGTAGAGAACTTGGGGTGCATTTTTACTCCTATAATATTGGAAAATGTCTCTACTCTTCCAATATTATGACATATTTATATCCTAAGCGACAATGGCTAAAATCTATGTTGATTTAGTCACGATAATACTTAAAATCTAACAAATCAATTATTTTATTGCTGATTCTCGACATGTTTTCTCTGTGTTTGTTGGACTTGTCACATTTTATATTTGAGCATTTATAATTTACTTTAATATGGTTTAAATATTTTATACTGTACGTAATAGGTATATATTTCACTAAACTTTTAAACAAATATATGTATATATATGACATACCCATATCCTTAAATTTTTAAAATTTGTTGTATCCTCGTACCAGTGTCATACCGTATCCCTATTTCGTACCCGTATGCATGCTTCATAGTCAAAGACAGTTCGAACACGAACCCTTCTGAATCATTTCCGTCCACCGTGCAGACAAGCTCGGTTGACGAATATGTAGATGTGTTTTTGCTAGGACGGAACATGTCCAAGGGATATATGCTTCACACTTTATGGGGTTTTTGGTAAATGGGCTCCCGGATGATATCCGAGTATGCATTCAATCTAAGGATGCGGCTGATTTGTTTGGGACAATTCAATTAGCCCGCGAGGTTGAGCATGAAATTCTGGCTGTTCGTGATCAGTGCGCGGCTTATTCGCCTCTACAAATCATAGTTGCAGGGCCAGTTGGGCCTTTGGGGTCTGAGAGCAATCCTTCGTCTCAGGGCCCGAGACTACCAGCATACTCCCCGAGTTGTGGTCGTCCCTGGTGGTGGTCCAGGCCCGGACTATCCGCAGGTTGAGGTGCGTCTGCGATCTCGTCTCGATCCACTCGGGTCCGCTTCCAGGAAACTGGACTCGATATTGTCTCATGCCAAATTTATGGTTCTCAAGGCCAAGGGCATTTGCTTCAAATGCTGCAAGCATTCCTCCCTTACAAAACAGTGCAGAAAGTTCGTTCACATTTTAATTGCCGAATAGAAGTAGTTTGATGGCGGACTGGGTTGGCAGAACTTCCTGAGTGCGCGGTTGTGGGGGAGGATGTAGGCGAATGCTTTCGGCCTTGAGGACAAGGCTGTTTTGAACAGCGGGTGAGTTGTTGAAGATTGTTTTGCACATGTTTATTGCCAAAAGAAGGGTGCTGCTGTTAGCTGACACGCCGAGACAGTGCGCGGTTGTGGAGGAGGACGTAGGCGAATGCTTTCGGCTTGAGGACAAGGCTGTTTCGAACAGCGGGTGAATTGTTGAAGATCGTTTTGCACATGTCTATAGCCAAAAGAAGGGTGCTGCTGTTAGCTGACATGCCGAGACGAGCGCGAATTATTATTATTATTATTATTATTATTATTATTATTATTATTATTTATTAAAGATTAATAGCCTTAGTAGGATGGCAATTTATATCATGCACCCGGGTTCATGATACTTCATGCACTCGGATGCATGAAGATGCACTATTTTTTTAGTTTTTCGTAGGATTATGTTTTGGGGGTTTATTTTCAGTTTTTAGGGTTTGATTTCAGTTTTTAGGTGTCAGTTTTTAGGTTTATTTTGAGTTTTTAGGGTTTATTTATAATATTTTCAGTTTTTTTCATTTTCAGTTTTTTATTTTTAGGGTTCATTTTCATTTTTAGGGTGGCAATTTTTAGGATTTATTTTCAATTATAATGGTATATTTTCCAATACTTTTCAGCTTTTTTTAGGGTTCATTTCCAGTTCTTTAGAGTTCAAGGGTGAATGATGCAATATGCACTCGGGTGCACGATAAGCATAGGAGATTGTTATTCATTTGGGCTTGGCCCGCAGGGTTAATTATGTTTAAAAAGCGCGTAGTAGGAGGACTTCTTGTCTGAGTTCTTTGGCGGCGGTTTGGGCGGAATTTATTCTAAGAACAAGTGTTGTTGATCTTTGATTAATAAAACTATTATTTCCGTTAATCTCGTGCCTTGACTCTCTCAGGGGCAGTTTTGTAATTAACCCTGAATAAAAACAAGAAATGAGAAAAAAGGGGGATTAATCACCAAATGTTGAGGTTGCTTGGACTGACAAATAATGCCACTGTGGAACAGTTGGGACTCTGATTGTGATCATAATTTCATCCGAATTTTCTTTCTTTTCTCTTTTCTGAACAAGCCTGCTTCCGGGCCTTCCCATTTTATTTTGACTAATATATGCGCCTAAGAAGGCGAAAGTAATGCCTGTGTTCTATAATATATATTGCCATTGTACTCGTTCAACTTGATCTTTGCTTGTTTTATCTGATTTTTACTTGAGTATCTCATACTTATCTAGTATCTCCACTGGGATGGGCCACTAGGGCCCTCAACATTACTATTGATTGCACATTTGATTAATTTGAATGCTCTCTTGCTTTTATCTTCCCGTGCTTTTTATGTTGTCTTATAGCATCACAGTGGAATAAACTGTGGATTCACATCCAGTTCCATGTGCATGCATCTAGTCTAGTTATAATGACTTTGCACCTTTCACAATTTTATTAATGATGGGTTTTCTCCACGGACACTTTTTGCTTCTAAAGCTCATAAAAGCTTTTTATTTGGTCAATTCCATGCTTATTGCGAGACAACTGATTGGAATTATTATTGCCTTCATAGATTTCATCTTTACAAGGAGAACAAGGACACACAGGAGGCTCTAGGACTCCTTGGTAAGATGCTAGGCGTTCAGGTACTTCGAATATTAAACGTGCATCTGCAATCTGCACTCAATGAGATATGCTAATAACTTCGTTGATCCTTGCAATTGCTATACTCAGTACTTGCATTTCTATTGCTAATTCTTGGTACTATTAGTTCATAGTTGAAGTGAAATCTGATTTCCATTTATTTATCTCTTGCAAATGTATGCTTCCAAAGCAGTCCTCAGACTTTTAGTTTTAAATGTTAGCTTGTGAAATTTTGCTTCCTATGATGTATGTTTTTGACGTAGTTATTTCTTCCAACTTCTCATTTGGCAGCTCAGGTCTTTTGGCTTCGCTGGCACAAAAGACAAACGCTCCGTATCCACTCAAAGGGTGATTTTATTTCTTCTATGTAAATTCTTTAACATTTCTCATTATTGATAGGCATCTCTCTCTCTCTCTCTATCATCCATGTGAGGATTATTTTGATAAATTTATGCATCGTCGCGACGTCGCCTTTAGGGTACATTCTTAGTTGAACATATGAGTTAGAGCAAGTACATTTTCAATTTTCATGATTTTCGTTCTTTGAGCAAGATGATTTTAAAAAGTGAACTCGGTTGGTGGGTCATTTTATTGGATCCAAGCTCATTAAAGTTATTGGGAAAAACTTCATATTGACTTTGTTTTGATCGAAATAGTGAAGACCCTTTGTCCAAGATAAAAAAAGTTAGTCAGGTCGTAGTTTCCACAAAAGACATCCAGGATCACCAACTAGGAACAAAAGAACCAAACTCAAATTTGGGATTCTGCAGTTGATATTGGTTAATATATATGTAGGAACACGAGGCTTGACTATTAATCTTCCCTTCTTTTTTAGGGCGAGATCAGTGGAAAACTATATCTTTTCAAAGATATCATAATCATCCCTTTTTTTACATGAAACTCATGCAACTAAGTGTCATCCTCAAATGTGTCTTATGTGCCGGGGTAAAGAGTAGCACCTTTGTACTTGTATTGCAAACTTTTTATCCTCCTCCTGAAGGGATATCCAGAAAACGCCTTTTTAATATTTTCAGTACCAGATTTTGGGAACTGGGGGTAGTGAGGATGCAAAGAGTTTAATTAGGAGGAGACACTTTCATGTTAACAATCTTCATTTGTGAGCTGAAATGTGTGCAATTGGATATTTCATTTCAAGGTAACCTTTGTTGGTACATAGAGATTACCATCTTACTGTTACTTTTGTAGTCCTTGAGGTTGACTTTATCATTTTTCCAGTTTAAATTGAGCAGAGAGCAATATGTTCTCATTTTCTCAGAGTTTTTACCTTGTTAGAGAATCTCAGGATAAATTATTTTTCTTGATGTGTATTTCACGGTAGTTCATTTTTCAGTGAGAGGCGTGCATGATGTTTTGCTGCTTTATTTCATTATTTCTTCTGCTCCTCACACTTCATATTTGTGTTCAATTATCTTGGCATTTAGGTTACTGTTTTTAAGCAGCGGGCAAGTAAATTAGCAGCGCTTAATGAAAAATTAATTGGTATTAAAGTCGGAAACTTCTGGTAAGAGTATGTCCATCTGATTTGTATCTACATGCAAATTATGTCTTTGCACCATCATTTCGCATAATTGTTCTATTTGCAGCTATGTTGATGAAGGCCTCGTTCTGGGGCAACTACAAGGAAATCGATTTACAATTACATTAAGGTGTGGTCATGTTGCAGTACTTCAAATGTCTAAGCACGGATCTGCCACTTACCTATCCTTTTTATGCATTTCGAATCTGTACATGTACATTTTTATATTTGCAGAAGCATTTGTGCTGAGACTGAAGACATCGTTAGAGCATCTGTTACTGCCTTAGAGAAGAATGGATTTATCAATTACTTTGGTTTGCAGGTTATATAATTACACTAGAATCTAAATACCATCTGGTGGAAATTACCTTTGTGCATGTTGTTGGACCTCAAGTGAGCTAGGGTTTTGAAGCAAATATAAATTTGATTGGATGCTTGCATGAGCAAAGATTAAGGTGTTTGCACTGGCAACTACATCGTCCATACTGTAATTTTGAAACATGTAACTGTGTTAATGGCTCAGTTTTTATCCATGACTAAAGCTGAATGGTAAGAATTCATGTAAATCCGACATAAATTGTTAGTCTTCGAATATAATAATCCCATTTAATAACTTTTAGCTGATACTACATACTATCGCATATAGATAATGCTTATGACCTAATACATGGATAAAAATTTTAACAACCTGAAGGATTCTCTTATTTATCAATTAAGGTGCTCTGGATTCGGGATTATGGTTGTTATTACTTGGACTTGTTCGAGAAACGTAGTGTGTTTGAGAATCCTCTTATGCATTCATAGAGGCTTTAGGTCGCCACTTTCTGAATGGTCGAACCTTGAGATTTGCAAAAAATGGGGAGATGCTTCTGGTCACCATTTATTTTCGTTGTTTTATGGCTTTTATCACTAAATTGTTTGTTGGTTTGTTCATACTAGTTACTTTCTACTGCTCACTGACAACGCTTACATATCCTGGGGCTAAGAAAATTGCTTGAAATGAGTTATCGGCCAATTCATGCAATGCATAAGACGTTTACTAGTTGATGTTCATGGAATGATTCGTTTATGTTGATGTTAATAGATTGCGGAATACTTTTCATCTGTCACCAGTCACGACATTCATTAGGCTCTGGCTTGCATGTTTCTGGTACCCAATGAAATGTTTTTGGACTTTACTAATTACTATCCATGTACAGTTCAGAGAATAGAGAGTGACCCCACTACTTGATGCTTGTGGTGGTCAATACTTGGGTTAATTACAAAAATTACCATGAAATATAGTGTCATTACAAAACCACTCACTCATTTCAATTTGGCCTTACCCCCATTGTCATTTATTTCTATATTACAAATTGCTCTGCAAGAGGGGGTATTTGTTAGGTAAATACAACCTCAAGTAGGTGTTTTGAACACCTTAAGGGGGTATTTGTAATTTTGAAAGATGACCAGAGTTTTTTGTAGTTCTGGTAATCTTCAGGGGTAGTTTTTTGCAAGTATTCCTAATACATATTTTGATATACTAAAAATAATAATTATATTCCAGAGATTTTGTCTATTTCAAATTTCGTGTCTGCTTATATTTCTGACTTATATTTTTCATCAAGGATTGATACTTGTTTTCATAGAAGAACAAACCTCATATACTTTGACATATTGAGCATTAAATACTAACTCATAAAACGTACTGGTTTCAGCGCTTTGGAAGCAGTTCTATAGCAACTCATCTCATTGGAGCTGCATTACTACGCGGAGAATGGAAAGCTGCTGTTAACATGATCCTTGATCCACGGGAAGGAGATATCCTTTCTCATTTCTTCATTCAAATTTAGATGCTTCTGAACAAGAACCGTCAAAATTATTGGATTATATTTATGTTTTATCTTGACATGTTTGAATACAAAAGGATGTGACAAGAAAGATAAGGGAGTATTACAAGGAGAGTGGTGACATCGAGGGAACTCTAAGACAGTTGCCACGTCATATGGTTGCAGAACGTGCTATTGTAAGTCATGTTACTGCACATTCATGTATCCCTATTTTATGGCATTATGCATCCAACTATTTGTCAATTTTTAAGTACCATTTTCTGAGCCTTTATTAACTGAGTTGAGAATTGAAATAAGGCAATTAGTAATTACATTATGCTCCCTATGTCTTCAAAGTGCATTCCCATATTTCCTTTTTGGTCTGTGCCCAAAATGCATTCTCATTTCTATTTTTAGCAAGTATGTCCCACATACAACTAATAACTTCCTTATTACAATAAAAGTGGGAACCTTATTCCACTCACAACAGTCACCTAATTTCTTAAAACCCGTGCCATTCTCAAGTGAGAATGCACTTGGGGAACGGAGGAGTAGCTTTTTTTTAGTGCAACCAGTAATTAGATCTTTTTGGTGTAACTTACATTAGCGCGATTGTAATCTTTGCCATGTTTCTCGTTTAGTCCTTTTAGGTCATGTTCTTTTCAACTTAAAAAGATAATATCCAGTAAAAATCAGGTTTGATCAGTAAAATCAGTTTTAATCAGCAAAATTTAGTTTCAATCGCTAAAGATCAGTTTGAATTCAAAATCAGTTCTATTTGGTAAAAATAATTTCAGTGTTCAGCAAAAATTAGGTGAAGATAATAGGGCCTCGGCTTGCTTCCATCTAGACAATCTCTGTGATTTCAACTAAATTACAATGTTTATTACAATTTTACAATAATATTAGACACCCATAATATCCCGCATTTCAGGAGCTACTGTTCATGTAAATTTTCATTACCCCTAGTCTTCAGAACACCTATGTTTAATCTTCTACATCTGTAATAATCAATAATATGGTACGATTCAGTTCAACATTTTGCTCGTTCGGGTTATAGTGGTCGTGGTCTAACTTCTCTCATTCATTCTTCCACGGTATGGCCAATGAGCCTTTTCATACATTTACTTCATTGTCTCTTCCAATATTAGGTTGAGTTCTTATCGTTTATGGATTTGGATAATTTTTATGTTTGTTAATAGACTCGCGTAACTAAAATATGAACAAGGCAACTGTTGAGAACATTTTCAATGTGTCCTAATTCTTATCTTCTTTCTTTGCTTAAGTAATTCAACTTATATATAGGTGTAAATGTTGTCAATGTTCTTACCTTGCGCCTTGCGGTCAAAATTCATGATAACCTCTTGGTAGGGACGGTTTTCATAATTTCCCAGCCTGCCTTCTACATCTTGGGAGAAAAACAATGTATAGTTCACAAAATCTAAATAGGAAACTTTTAAAAAGTTGGAACAGTCTCATCTGTGTTGCTGTATAATTAGTCTTTCTTTATATGTTCATAATGTTTTTGATTTGTACTTTCTATATGTTTAATATGGGCCTTGTGCATGACATATACTTTTCTTGCATGAATATCAGCTGCATTGTCTTCAAAAATGTCCTGGAAATTACTTACAAGCCCTGTCGGCTATACCTAGGACACTAAGGATGATGTAAGTATTTGGTTACCGGTTTGACAATATTTGTTAAGTATATGCTTTTGCTTTTTGTCAGTCTTGTAGTTTTTGATTTAGACTTGGTTAAAATGTATTTTAGATACCTGATGGCTTTTACCAGAGATGGACATTTTGTCGTAGAATTCATTTCTTTTGAAGGAAATGATTATCTTATATCTTGGTTTGTTCATTACCAGGATTTGGACGAAAGTCTGAATTTGATATGGGAAAGCTCGTGGATGCAAGTTTGAATTGATACAGTCTTAACATCTAAGTCATGTTTTATATATACATATTATAATCCATGAGAGATAATTGTCTACTTAGAGATATGTAAAATAACATCATCTGTTTATTGTAGGCTCGTACCAAAATTATACATTTTTTTCATTTTCTTTTCTGATTGAATTCATCATTTTTCTCTTTCCACACTCTTTCCCTTTCTCTTGATTACATCGATTATTCATTCTCTTAATTTTTCTAATATACACACACACACACACATACACACACTTAATTTGCTTTGATTTTTTTCTTGTTCTTACCTGGTAATCAACTTCTTTTTTTCGCGCCTTAGTCTGATTTACTTCTCTTATTTTTTTCTTCGCACACGGCTGTTTTCCTTCCCATTTCCTTCAAACATACCAGATACTACTTGCCAAATGTTTTGATACATTGAACAACTCGGTAGTCAAGTATACTTAAAACCAAACCAAACCAAACCAAACATACCCAGTATATCCCGCTCAGAGCAGGGTCTGGGGAGGGTAAGATGTACGCAGACCATGCCCCTACTTATTACGGTAGGGAGGCTGTTTCCGTGAAGACCCCCAGCTTAGTGCACAGCAGAATCTTGTGTGATAAATACAAAGGAAAACATATGATTCGAAAACGCTCGAGACCATACCTGAGCCCATGACTTGATCCACATGGGACTTACCTAAGCGGAATTTGGCTACTTCACTCCCGATAGTCAAGTATACTTAGATTTTCATAATGTCTCCACTGATGTTTTCATTTACTATAGTTTTGTAATATGATGTTCGTGTAATGGATAAAATCTGAACAAGTTTATTTTTCTCAATGTGATTGGTGTTCTCCTTCAATATAATAAATTAGATTGAAATGATTGTCGGTCTGTTGACCTACCAAAATCTGATGGTTTAACTGTACCCTTTATTTGTGTATCTTTTTTTTTTTTTTTTTTCTAAATGAGGTTGCTTGCATGAAATGATTGTGGGAAGACTGAAAGCGTGTTTTCCGACTCAAGCACTTGTTGAATAGTTAACTTTTTTTAAATTTCAAATCTCGGTTGATATCTAGTAACATATTGCATTTTCAAATTTCAGGTTTGTGCATAGTTATCAGAGCTATTTATGGAACCATGCAGCAAGTGTGAGAATACAGAAATATGGTAATGCAGAGATTTTCTTTCACTCTCTGGTGGCCCAAAATCCGAAAAGCTTTTCTTGGTTTTCAGCTGAAAGATTTTGTGTTGCTGAAGTTTATGTGGAATATTGACCTCAATTTTAATGGATCCTCAACTGATTATTTTTTAATAATCATCCAGAAATATTGAGTCATGTTCCATAATGTACGTATTTATTACAATATCAATCACGTAATGTGACATGACTATAGCAATTATCTCGACTCATCGTCGCCTCATGATATTTTCCACGTAACTTGAAAAACCTATGATGTTGATGGTTTTGGAATTTCATCTCACTTCTCCTTCATATGAAGGTTGCGACAGGAAGGGCATCCCGCGTACAACCTTGCCACTTTGTTTTTTGCATGAATTGTAGTGTTAACTAATTTTATACAATCAATTGACATAATCTTCATGCCACTGACCCCAACATAGTTGGGATTATTGTGCAGTTGATGATGATGATGATGATGATGATGATGATGATGATGAATCCAGAAATATTAAGATTGTAAAGAAACTTATATTGCTAGATTCAATATATATAGATTATGTTTCTGCCAACTCCATAATATCAATTGTGATAACTAATTAACTCAGAAAAGTACAGAACACAAACATAAGCCCTTCCTTATATGAGCAAACAACTAGAGAATTTCACTTTTTTTTTTATAAGAAACAGAATTTCACGTATTAAATTGCTTCTTGTGATTGGCGAACTTGCAGTTTCTGAATGTTTTTACATACATGAAATTTGACTTATTAATTCTTCTAATGCTGTCAAATAATAATGTAGGGATTCACCAGGTTGTGTTGGGTGATTTGGTTTCCTGCAAAGAACAAGAGACTCAGAAAGAAATAACATCCTCTCATTTGAAGTTGGAAGACAGAAGTGGCAATAAAACACCCGATGATTGCCATTTAGATGACATATCTGTTGATATTTCTGAAGTAAGAAACATGCCGGTGAAGGTAATGTTTTCCGGAGTTCATTAGAATCATCCTTTTCAATGAAAGTCTCAAGCGAAAATCAAGGAACAATACTTCCTATATTTGGTATTGATAATATCTCGTTTGTTTAATTTTTGGTTAAACATGTTCCAGCATTATTGAGTCACTGACACCTTTTGTTATCTCCCGGACTCTGAGCTCATTTGAACTTCTATAAATGATTTTGGTTTTAGATTTGAATTAAATATTTTGAGGAAACAAATAACAATAGCTTAGAAATAACTTTTGCTGCTCGTGGTACAAACTGTATACTTAACCACTTTCCATACATATGTCAAGAATGTAATTTTGCTGGTTATAAACTAGGGTTAAAAGCATTTTGCACCCCTAATGTATGACCCCATTTGCACTTTGCACCCCAATGTTCAAAATTTGGCAAAATGCACCCTAATGTATCACTTTTGTCGCATTTTACCCCCTCCGTTCATGTGGCTGTTAAAAACTAACGGAATAGAACTCACGTGCTTCTCATGCGCCGTCATACCATTGGAAGAATCCACATCTACGGGCAGCACGTCGAAGAAATCTCGTCCTAGATTGGCATCTGTCCATGATGTTATCAAAGCACTTGGAACCCTACAGGAACAATCCCGATAGACCATTTTGCTCTTCTTTCTTCTTTTCTTGCTCTTTCTTCCCTTTTAATTTTTCTATCCAGTGGAGTGGGAGGGAAGTGGAGATAAAAAGAGCTCTTGGCGGGAAAGTCTACATTATTTCCCTCCAATTCTAAACAGCCAATGATATGGAAAATGACCACAATACCCTTAAGTAAAGTGCATGAGAAGCATGTGAGTTCTATTCCATTAGTTTTTAACAGCCAGATGAATGGAGGGGGTAAAATGCGACAAAAGTGATACATGAGGGTGCATTTTGCCAAATTCTGAACATTGGGGTGCAAAGTGCAAATGGGGTCATCATACATTAGGGGTGCAAAATGCTTTTGACCCTATAAACTATTAAGCTTATTCACCACAGGCATAATTTGTGCATCTTGGTCAGACAGTTTTTAGGGCACCCATGCTATTCCTTCATGACAAATCATGCAATTGGATGTATGTCTCACATATCACCATGACACAGCCAATTCCTTCTTATGGACAGGTCATCTGTGACGAGGATATAGTTGCAGAAAAGTACAACATTGACGATATTGTTCTTCCTTTACCTGGGTAATTTAACTGGAGCTTAGACATTACAAATGCTCCTTCTCTCATTTACTTGCATATTCGGTGGGCACAATTCTAGCTTCCTTAACTCGTGTGTTGTTGGCAGGTCGAGGATAATTTATCCATCAAATGATATTGGGCAAATCTATCATGACTTAGCAAACAAGGTGAAGTTTTAGACTGTTGATCCCACTAATTTCTCATATGGTATGCATACATGGATCTACTGCTTGTATACAGGCCAGCCAGATGTGAGATGAATAGCAACTTTTGGTTTCTTGCTTAATTTCTGTTTTTAGTTTTATTTTTCTTGTATATATCCTTTTATAGGCCTTAATTGAGAGATCTAGGTTATCTTAGAATTAGAATTTGGAGTCGTATTGAGAGATATTGATGCATGATGCCGCGTATTAAATCTATACAAAATAGAGTTTTAAAGAATGATACAAGCCACTTAGCCAGAATGTTCATGAACATAAATTCAAGCCAGAATTTTCATGAACGTGCATTACTGGTATTTGTACCAAAACAAAATGCTCTCTCTCTCTCTCTCTCTCTCTCTCTCTCTCTCTCTCTCTCTCTCTCTCTCTCTCTCTCTCTCTCTCTCCCTCCCTCCCTCCCTCCCTCCCTCCCTCCCTCCCTCCCTCTCCCTCTCCCTCTCCCTCTCCCTCTCCCTCTCCCTCTCCCTCTCCCTCTCCCTCTCCCTCTCCCTCTCCCTCTCCCTCTCCCTCTCCCTCTCCCTCTCCCTCTCCCTCTCCCTCTCCCTCTCCCTCTCTCTCTCTCTCTCTCTCTCTCTCTCTCTCTCTCTCTCTCTCTCCCCCTCCCCCCCTCCTTAAATTCTCACTTGTAGTTTTGTTTACTTGTCAGGATGGTATTAGCTTGACGGAGAGTGCACATAATTGCAAGTGAGTTGGCATTTTCTTTTATGTCGGCACTTTGCTCTTTTATTGTTTGCTATTCAAGATAAAAGACTGATCTCAAAAATCAGCAGGGTTTTTATTGAAGACAAAACAGCGAGTTACATTTTCTGGTGCTTTCTCATCCTTTTTGAGACCTACCAAAATAAAATTTGAAATCCTGCATCTCCCCAAATACTTGCCCCACTTTTTAGAATCTTCTCTCTAATGGCTAGTTGCTCCAGATTTCCTTACAAGCCATCTAGCTACACGTGCTTGCTTTTATCTGATTTACGGTCGGTTGTATCATCTTTTGACGATGGCTGGCCGCTGTTCGTAGGGAATTTTCATTAACCAACATGACTGGAGCGTATAGGCAAGTGTTTCAAAAGCCTAAGGACTTTGAGTGGTAATGCCCGACTCCTTCCTAGTTTTACCTCAAATTTGCTTTCCTGAATCCTGGAATTTATTTGTTTATTTTTTTGCCTACTAATCAGGGGATTGCTCAACTACAAAGATCCAAATACACCACTGGCAGAGACGGACTGGGACATTATTGCAAAGTCAGCTACATCTGCATCTGTTAGAGACTCAGACGAGAAGGAAAAAATTAAGTGTCAGACTCATCAGAGGTCAAAGGCATATAATTGCAACAATGAGATTGAAACTAAAAGTGATAGAGAAGAAAATAAATTACGGATAGAGGAAACTCTAGATGCCTCTAAGACACATATGGCTCTCAAGTTGAGCTTCACTCTCCCAGCTTCTTGTTATGCGACTATGGCCATAAGAGAGCTGCTGAAGACATCAACCTCTGTAAGCATCATCTAATTCTAAACTTACTTATCTCTGTACCAATTTCCTTGCATTAGTTAAAAATCAATATTTTATTTTTTTATAAATTGCAAAAACATAAGAGCGCATAAAAGTCAGAATCTGAGATGGCGTTTCGTAGACTGTCTTTTAAGAAACGCCCGAGGTGCGCGCCTTGAGGCGAGGTGGTGGAAAAAAGCCTCCGAGGCAGCGCCTCTTTTCCGATCGCTTAGGCCTACGCTTCGATGGCGTTTTGACGCCTGGAGTCTGTGAAGCGTTGGGCCTTTTTTCTTGGAAGGAAAAAGAAAAGATGAAAACTTACGTGTGACTCGAACTGCTGAAAAGTGAGAGCTGCGGGCTTGTGGCTATTCACATCTAGGGTGAGAAAGGAGATAAGTCGAGAGAAAAATGTGATTTTATCAAAAGTGGTTAATGGCCTAACGATACCTCGTTATATTAAATATTAATAGACTTTATAAGATGTTATTCGTTTGATGAGAAATAAAAATTAAAAAAATCGAGCCTATTAATTTTTTGTGAGTTGCCGACTCTTTTCTTTAAACAGAGGAAACATAAAATAGTATATTTTTATTACATCGTATTAAATCATCTGGAAAATAATAATTAATAATTTAACATCAGAATTTAGTTGAAATTTTGGTAGAGAATGCAATTTAATTTAATAAACAAAGGTAACCTAATTTATACTATATTTTTTTATAAATTTTATTAGATAAAAATAAAATGAAATTGAGTCTTACCCCTCAAAAGTATGATGTTATAGTAACCGAATTTATCCTTTTTTGCTCTTTTATTAATTCAATCAATATTATTGTTGTGAAATATTAACGATATAATAGAGATAATAATCAGAAAATAAAGAGGAGAAGAAGTTCCTATTGTTATAGGATTATTTATTTATAGAGATCCAAAGTTACATGTACAAAAGCGGTGGATACGTATACCAAAAGGCACTATAAAAAGGTACGTACATGAAAAGGCACCTATGTAATTGTTTGAAGAGTCGTCATGAATAAAAAATTGTTTACAACATTTATGATATTTCTGTGAGTTTTTCAAGATTTTTTTTTTTTTTATTTTAATCGCTGCGTACGCCTCAATGCGCTGTGGTGTAAGGCCAAAATGCCTCAAATCCGCATCGCGCCTTTTAAAACATTGTTCATAGATATTAAAATTATCAAATATTTTGCAAATGTATCTTGGACGAGAAAAGGACGATAAAATAATTTGTTCAGGCTTGTCTTTGCTTTATTAATTATCCTGGCCTTCTCTCAGTCTGTGTATGTATGGATTATATTAAGTAGCTTGTCTTACTTGGGATTTACTTGTCCCAGTTTATTTTAGAAGGCATGATGACCCAGATTACTTGTAGGAACTGATACTGCATTACTCATTTTGTCTGGCAGCTTCATATATAAGTCTAGCATTCTTTTCTTCATATATAAGTCTACCATTCCAACTGCATTCTGAAAGCGTGTTTCGCCTCTTTTCTCTACTCGGCAGGTTGCGTTCCACAAGGCATTAAATTGATAAGCATGCGTCACAACATTTGGCGAAAATTTGTTATTTTCTTGATGAGAATTATGTTGGTAAGGTAAGGTGATTGATCGTCATGCAATTTCATTGATGTTGTGCATCTGATTTGTCAAATTGTTGATATGCTGCATTTTTTATTTCTCTACGGACGTTCATCACAACGAATTAGTAATCACTACGATGGTGTTTTTAGTTTCCTCTTTGCATACATCCATAAAATTGGACAGAGATGGTATATCAGTCTGTATTGATTTTTTTTCTTCATGATTAGGGTAAAATAGTATATTCTACCCTGTTCGACCATGCTCGTGTAGTTGCTTCTATTTCAACGTACCTTCAGGCATTTTACGATTTTTTTTTTTAAATTCTCTCCTATGGATCTTCTACTATTAATATTTAAATGGTTTTTTTGGTCTTGGGTCAATTTGATTTTTCTTTACACTTTGTAGTTTTATTAATTGATTTCGTTTTTCTTATGTATTTTATTTTGACTGATTTTCGTGGCTGTTGATGATTTTAGGGATGATTCATGTTAGCTGATTCTAAATCATTTTGGGATTAGGACTCAGATGTTGTCTCTCATATGGAAAACGATAGATCTTACCCTAAAATGTATGCAACGAGTTCCTCTTTGTTGATGGCGCTTACAGTTCCTCTTGTCGATGACGCTTTCCGTTGAAGCAACAAGTTTTAAAGCAGCATATAGGCAAAAACTTGTATATGACTGTCGTCCGTCAGAATTCAACCAAACTTTTCTTGAGATTGGCCTCTAAAGCAATGCGAGCATTATCAGATTAGTTGTTCTACGTTTATTATTAATGCTAAATTCATTTGTCCATCCATATTTAATTTGTACATGGATTCAGATTTAATAAAAAATATCATCGATCTGGAATAATTAATTATATTTTTTGAAATAGAATTATTTAAAGAAAAATGACGTACCAATTAACAAGGTGAAAAAATTACTCCCCATGTTAATACTAATATTGTCACTTCTTTTTAGCTTGTTTACTATTTGTAATTCAACATTTTCCTTTTCCAGACAAAGTAATCATAAACATGATCAAATTTTATTTGACATAGTCTTTATTGAGGCATTTTTATATTTCTGCAACATAATGTCATGAACCTCTCCTTTTGCTCTATAGTTTCCACCTAAAATAATAAAGAAAGCTAATATCATTTTAATAAAAAATGATTGTTGAATAGACTAAGTAAGAAAAACTAACATGTTTAACAAATTGGCCTAAACTTGTATATGCATTTACAAATCTCCATGGCATTATTTTTGGAGTGCATATTTTGAATTTGTCAAAAATAAATTTCTAATATTTTGTTCTAAAAATAGAAGGTAACCATGTTTCACATTTTTTTCTCAAGCTCCACAACATGCCCAATTTGCCTAGTCGAAAGCCCACTTCTTTCAATAAAATACAATTTCTTTTATAAGAAACGGGCTTCGAATGGAGATGATAGATCATGGTTATGTCCAACCACAAATCTTCGTCACTTGCCATTCTTTAGGAAAAAATCAAATGATTTGCGTGATGTGATATGCACATGAGCTTTACATTCACATTGACTAGATAATGTATCTCGTTGTTTCTTACTTGGATCAACAACTTCCGTAGGACATTTACCCTGACACGCTGATAGAAAACACCACGCCTTCTCACCTCTCTATCGAGGGCAACAAATCTACCTCTAGGAACGAAAAAACCCACAATAATTTGCATAACTTTGGTAAAAGGATAATGTCTCTTCGTCACTTAAAGAAACATTAACCAAGAAATGATTCAAATGTATTTCTCATAGATTCTTCTTCATCATCATCATCATCATCATGGTTGTTCTCAGCACAAGATAATGACTGATCATACAAAATCATAATTTCTACATTTTCTCCTTCATCTTGTGATTTATTTAAATCCCAACCCATTTTTAGAACTAAATTTTTAGAATTAATTTTACTATAATCTTCCTCCACCAAGCCAGACCAAAAAAAAAAAAAAAATGTGAAAAAGTAATACAGAAGCATGTCAAAAAAAAATTGTGAAAAACAACTATTCTGTAAATGATTTCATTAGCATTCATAATTAAAAATTACACCTCTTAGCATAGAAAATGATATCAACTAAATCAATTAAACATATCAACTAAATATAACTACCTGAAATATATAGAAACGGTGGAGTCAGAAGCATGTGAGGACCATCAATAACCATAACCCATTTTTCATTTAACGCGTAAGAGTTTGTTTTACGGAATGAATAAGAGAGCTCCTACTTGAAGACGGGAAAATGGACCGTTTTTGGCAAATTAACCTTGTGTAAATTAAATGGCTGTGTAAATTAATTAGACATATTACCAGGTGATTTCAAAAAAGTGCATCATGCCCTCCACCCCCAATCACCTTGTGCAAAATGGGTGATTTACAACGTTCAGATAAAACACATGAAGTTAGTCTGTAACTTTTTTAAAATACAGGGGTAATGTGGCTATTCAATTTTTAAAGGGGGATATCAACCTATTTTTAAAAACATAGATGGATAATCGGCCTGTTCAATTTACATAAGGAAGTAAATAGCCCTTTTGTAATTAATATTATAACTAAACAATTATAATTAAAGAAAATCAAAATATTTAGAAAATAACATTGCCAACTAACAAAATGACATGTCCTAGTGGGAATGGCCTAATGGTAGAGTAGTGTTGCTCGAATCTCAAATGTCACGAGTTCAAACCCCACCAACACCATTAGGCCGAGTGCGAGTAAAACAAAAACAAGAAAACTAACAAAATAACATGTCGGCGCTTGGCATGTCCTAGATCAGCTGTCTGTAACAATATGCAAGAGTTGATAATGTGGCCTCCCTTTTCCCCCACAATATATAGCCCATGTTAGTGTTAACCTCCCTCACAAAGTAACTTCACACAATCAACAATTATAAAATTCCAAGATGTCAAATTATATTTGACGCATAAGATGATGTTAGAACTGTTTCGATGTAGATATTCAAAATATATTTTTCACTAACATATATTTAAAAGTATTAATGGTCAAAGTTACACAACGAACGGCATAAGTATATAAAAACGGAGGTAGTGTGTTGCACCAAGTACCAAGGAAATATCAAGGTTCACGAGCCATTGTAGAAAATGCCAGGGGATGCAGAAGGCTAATAATACTATACTAATCTCATTCCTAGAGCACTTACCAAGACAACAGCTGATCATTCTGGGATAGTGAATGAAACACATTACGAGATCATTGTATATGTACGGTGGACTTCATTATGATCCACTTTCTAACAAAAACAATTATGTGCATAATTCAATAGATGGTTTGTTCCGAACATTTGTCATAATCGAAAATTAACCTTCATATCTCCAGCAACCGACACAAGTAGTCAAGGTTTCTGCTCTTTCAATCTGAAGATAGTAGCACCTGCGAAAAGCAAAATATATACTTGATGTGTCAATTCAGTCATGGGATCGGAATTCTAACCTCTGCTCCAAATATATCTAGCCCACGAACAACCACAAGTTTAAACAAAGATCTCAAATACTATGACTAAAAAAAACTTTATTTCAAAGACGAGTAATCAGGGTATGTTTCAGAAGGTGGACCATCAAGTTCAGGAATACAGAAAAAAACAAGTGAAATAATCGAAATAAAGATAAAAATAGACGAGAGAAAGTGCTCGCGAACTCCATAAATGACCCAAGGTTAAAGCATTTGCTCAGACTCCATGAGTGACCTAAAAGTTGCAGAATCTCCGTGTTGATTTTGTAACTTTCTGTAAAACTATTACACAAGTGATTAGCATCCTCGACAAAAAAAAAAAAAAAAAATCAAATATTCTACATTTTCTGTCGTGGCCACCCCTCATAATTAACCACAAACAAAAAAGACCCCTTTCACAGAACTTGCAATTTCATTAGTATTTAAAGAAAGTGAAACTTTTTTTTACCTAAATCTACACAACACACGCTTTATCTTAACACTCTACTGCGGAACTGAGAAGACCAAGCACCCGTTATCCCAGCGTACTCTAATCTCTCTCCCCACATGGAGCCTCTTCTCTCTAATTATCTTGCCCCATTTCCCAATCAGATTGTAGTAACTCCCACGCCATTTCAACTTCATCACAAACACATCGCCTGTATCATCATCTCGAGCATTGATACTAACCTGATGCTCATTCCTCAACTGCTCACGAGCTTGGTGGGCCCAGTAGAAGAGAATATGGTCTTCCACAGCTTTGCCTGGCAACGTAAGGAATGGGTGATTTGTATCTACGTCCGACAACGTGAGAGCTTTCTTAATAGGCCAGTTATCGTGTCCAATTGATGCAGCGACATACATCTCCTCTGTAACCGAGAAATATAAGCAGTTATTTGTCCACCGTAATCTGATTTCTTGCCCGACAACAAGTCCTTTATGTCGGATTACATTCCCCCATTTCCCGATAAGGTAATAATAATTTCCACGCCACTTCAATTTCATCCCATAAGCATCACCGGTATCGTAATCCCGAGCATTTATAGATACCTGTTCTTCCTTTCTCAATCTTTCCCTTTCATGAGGCACCCAATGAACAAGAATATGCTCTTCAACAGTTTTATGAGGCAACGGGAGAAATGGATGGTTAGGATCAACATCCGATGATGTCAAGACTTTTCTGATAGGCCAATGGTCATGCACCAGAGGTGCTGCAACAACTCTGATTGGTGGAACTACCACAATCTGCTGCTGTGGGACCGAGAAATGTAAGCAACCATTAAACCACCGTAATTTGATTTCCTGCCCGACTTCAAGTCCTTTACTACGAACGACTTTTCCCCATTTGCCAATGAGATTATAATAGCTCCCACGCCACTTTAATTTCATCTCACACATTTCACCAGTATCATCATCCTGAGCATTAAAACCCACTTGACCTTCGGCTCTTAAATGTTCCTGATGTTGAGGTGTCATGTACACCACGATATGAGTTTCGACTTGCTGTCTGGACAATGTCAGGAAAGGATGGGTGATATCAACATCGGAGAATGTTAGTGCTTTTTTGATAGGCCACTGATCCTGTACTTGAGGTACAGCATTGTCGGAGAATGTTAGTGCTTTCTTGATATTCCACTGGTCCTGTACTTGAGGTACAGCATTGTCGGAGAATGTTCGTGCTTTCTTGATAGGCCACTGGTCCTGCACTTGAGGTACAGCATTGTGGTATGCCGTCCTCTTCATTCCTGAACTCCAAAAAGAAAAGGAGAAAACTATGAAATTTAGTAATAATTAGCTGGAAATGTTACTTCACTAAGCAAGTCAAGAAATCTTGAAAATAGCATCAAACGAATATCAGGAATACATAGGGTATCCTTGCATGTTTATCTTACTTCACAAAATAACCATCAAAAGCCGCAGCCCGCCTACACCCATGCACCGATTTTAGCAATGCTAGCGCCAGATATCGCGAAAACAAGTGAATTTCTAACAACGCACATAAAACAATGTTGCTGTTTTTTTATGGGGCACTTTTATTTTTCAAATCCTAGAATCTCATCAACACTAACTCATTAAATCAAACTAAAAGCAAGTAGTTCTAATCTCTCACATTACTTCAAAAATCTACTAATAGATATTTGACAACGAGAAACATCAAGAACCACTAATGTCCAATTTAGGCTCATTCCAGAGGCAGTCGGACACTCAGCATCCATTCAAACACGAGGACTCAACAAAAAGAAAGAACTGAAGAGAACTAAATCTTCCTAATCTCAGCACAATAAAGGAACAAAATGAAAGAAGTTATACTTCTAAATCCAGTTAAATTAGCTCGTAAGAGGAAAAATCACACGAAATCGCATGCACAACTTTAAATCAAAATAATAAAAGTCAAACAACAGATCATCACACCGAAGTTACAGCATATCCAATTCTACTATTAAACCTAAAATCATATCCATAACTCGAGACTGAATCACATTAGAAAATAATCTCTTACTTCTTTGTGAAGGGGATGAGCAGAAATCTTCCACCAGGTAAAATTGAAAGAAAAGGAAATCCTAGATCCTCCAAAAATGAGGATAAAATTAAACGACCGAAACACGAAAAGATATCGAAAGCAAGAAGGAAGTCTGTAGCGTGGATTTATGGATTGTCTGAGGGTTAAAATGGTCAATAAAAATGGGGGTGTTCACGGAGGTCAGAATGAGCAAGTTCTAGGAGAAGCAACACACATTTTCCATGAGCACATGGCGGCAGCGGCGGTCAGAGGTGGTGCTGGTGGCGGAAGGAGAACGAATAGGTGAGAACGAGGGGGGATATTTCGTGTGAACAGAGGACAAAAATTGTGTGTGTGTGTGTGTGTGTGAGAGAGAGAGAGAGAGAGTTGGGGATGGGGAACTTGGTGTGAACAGGGGCAGAGAAAATTACCTTCCGCACCTTGTTCGGAGGACTCTTTTCATTTTCGTTCTTCTTAAATTCCATTTTTAAGTGTAGGAAATGTTATTTTATAATTTTATTTATGGTGAAGTATTATTTTTAATATTAAAAAGTATTATAACTAATACAGAAAAGCAATATATACGAGGCATTTTAACCCGTGTGATGCACCGATTTTGTTTTTTAAAACTCAACATTTTATTTGATATTATAATTTACGAACAGTTTCAAGTCAAAATTATGTATTTTTCCTTTCTATTCATTACTGAAGGTGATATTTTTAATATGTTCTATTTTATTATTATAGCAAACTCATTTAATTTATCTGTTCAAATCGGATGTACTAACACTCACCGCAAAAGGGTGTAAATATTGGTTTCTCACTAATGATTCTACATATAGAAAAAGAAAACACTTGCGATGCGCAGACCTTCTTTCTTTTCAATAATAATTCATTGCACATGATAAATTCAATTTAATATTTCTCAAAAAGCATTTGAAAGCAACTACTTAGTTATATTACACCATATGATATAATAATATTTCACAATAACAGCTCCCCGCATATATTATACTTCACGGCTTAAACTCAACTTTTGATATACACATTGTATAGTTCCATGGCTCGGCCCACTATTAGCAATTGAAACAAACAGTCCAATCCAACTAACCTAAAATACACACACCCTAAAGACTCTTAACCCTAAACTCATATTCATCGCCTCCCACACAAACCTAATCACCATATCATCTTTTAGTTACCATACCAACAAAATCTCTTTGGTGCTTGCTTCTCTTAATAACCGAACCCCAAAACCTTGTCTTCATTTCTGCTTGGTTCGAAACTTTGCTCAGTGAGATTGGCATCAAGATCCTTTGGAGGATCTCGGGTAGGTTCTTCTTTTGTGTTTTTCGCATTTTGTTTTAACCGAAACAAAGAAGAATGAAACGGCTTTTGTTTTGTTCTATCTTTAAAGTTTTCGGATAATTAAAAAGAGGTTGAGACTTCTTATAGATCGATGATGGTATATTGTTTACTTCACGAAAATCTTAAAGATTGGTACAAAGAGTGAACAAAAACTGAGATCTTGTAGCTTTTTCATTTTCTTTTGTTGTTCGAAGGGATTAGGATTGTGATGGTTGTAAAACCCCCAGAATCTAACCGGGAATGTTACACGCCACATACCCTCTCCGTGAGGATCCGCCAGGCTAAACATCGAAACAACATAATACATTACATGCCGACACGGCAAAATCACGAACCATTAGACCGATTTGGTCTTTTATCACTGTCTTAAAAATCAAAAATACATAACCCTATCCAGACTCATACCCAAGCAAGGGTAAAATACTTCAAACATAGACAATACGGCAGCGAAAAAGACATTACAAATGACTCCGACTAACTGAACCCAAAACTGGCCTTCGTGTGATTAGTATCATTCGTCTTTCATCATTCCTCGTACCGATCCTGTGTCTTGCTCCCGAAAACCTGCATGTACCTGGACACAATACAGATATCCACCCCCCGATTACTCGGGGGTTAGCAAAACTCCACTATTTCGCTAGTGCAAGTATAAAGTGCAAATACAAGCCATACACAACATATTCCGAGAATACAACGAAAGACTTCCCGAAAATATGTCATTTAATTAAAATAGTTCAAGTCTTGAAAGTAGAAACGAAACAAGTAAGCATTTTGAAAACACTTACAAAATCTCGGGAGTTTTAAAAATATTAAAAATTGACAAGCTCATAATTCCTCGAAAGCCGTTTAGGTCACAAATTCCAAAATTCATTTTCCAAAATACAAATTCGTTAACAAAACACGGGGTCCACGGCCCAACCATTTCGATCACAAAACACAGGGCCCACGACCCGATCATCCACTGAAATTCACTTACAAGGACACATTACACATAATACAATATTCTTATGCCATTCTAGCAAAACACCAAGACTCGATATATAATGTATCTCGACCCCGAGCATAAAACATTGTGATACTCCGGACATATCACAATAGTCATCAAAACATCAACATCAACATCACCAAAAATCACACCTGGTAACCCGTGGCCGTACCCATTAGTATTGGCCCCCAGAGGGCCCGTCGGACCGTCCCTGAGTGGGAAACCACTTCCGCGGCCGTACCCATTAGTATCGGCCCCAGAGGTCCCGTCGAACCGTCCCCAGGTGGAAGAACATCAACACACGCACTCAAGTCCACTTCTGTGGCCGTACCCATTAGTATCGGCCCCCAGAGGCCACACATGCCATCCCCGGGTGGAAGAACAACTCACAGATTACAAAACCACAACTCTCAAAGGTCAAACACACAAAATATATATAGTCGAGGTACCTTGCTAGAATGGCCATATTATCCAACACGTACTCACGACCCACAACTATAACAATTCACAAGGAAGCACGAGATCTCAACAGCACTGAACGACACAACCAATATCACACAAACTCACATATTCATCCATAACCGCGTGACTCCACGCACATAATGTGACAAAAGAATTACAATTTACATTTACCGACGACATAATCACACATAATGACATCACACGAAAGTAAGGTGATCCTATACTCGATACTAGCACACATATTCAACTAAGCATATTAATTCCCGACACACACGGGTCACCTTTACGAAAACCAAGATGGTAAATACACCGATTCTTTTGAAAAATGGTTATAAATATTTATTTAGTACATATCGACGATTAGTAACCATTATATCCACAAAACACGTAATGTATGGGCAAGATACTTGCCTCGAAATCAATTTGTGAATACTCCGACGAAAGTGGCTCGGCCAAATTTCAAAACAAACCAAACAAATTGGCGAAACAAAATTTCCAAAACCGACCACCTTCGCGAGAAATCAATAACAACACAATCACCACGAGAATAACACCGCTACGAATCAACAACACTAAACGAAATCTCAATCGACACTAAGAAACTACAAGGGTTCAAGGGTTCGTTCCAAGAAAGTCAAAATCATGTTCCGGGTGAAACGAAATCGATAAACGAGTTACTAATCCGTTGATTACAACCAATACAATAAGAATTACATGACCAATTCATCATAATCGGCCCAGAATTGAATTCAAAAGGAAAATCCCAAAATAGTTGAAAAAGGATTTTTTTTGAAGAATTACCTCAATCCGACGAAGAACAGTGGATTAGATGTTGTTAAACATGATCAAGACTTCAAGAATATGATGATAATCTATTCAGAGATTGAAATCCCATCAAATCGCCCAAAAACCGAGAGAGAGAAGTGAAAATGGGCTGAAAAACGCGACTGTCCTATTTATACAACTGGACAAAACGGCTCAGAACACGACCCAAATTAGAGCAGTATTCCAGCGCCGTGTTATAAATGACTCAGCAAAAACGGTGCAAACAGCGTCGTATTCCAGGGCCGTATTCTGACAGTGTAGACTTTGTCATTATGACCATTACTTCTCCGTCCGGATTCCGATTGACTCGTCGTTTGAACCATTGGAAAGCTAATTTGATGCTCTATCACATTGTAAAGTTTCAAAAATTTTAGACTTTATAAGCGCCGGTGGTGATCTTACAAAGTCGACCAAATGCACAAAAACGATACTCCTCGACAAAACAATAATTATTCAACATGCAACGAAACACTAACGGACAACACCAACGATCCAAATCGAAAACGAACACATAACAAAGCAAGACATACTATTAGCTCGACTTACGCAACGGTAAGTCGTACCCGACGAACACCACAACACGGTACATCGTGTCGTACCCAACATAGGGGAAAATCTCAAGAAATCGCCAACAGAACAAAATGAACGGCGCAATCGACAAAAATTCAAAAATAATCGGAACCGAGAATCTCGGGTATTACAATGGTGTAGATTGATATTGGTTGTGTCTCGAATTAGGATATGGTTGCAGGATAGGTAATGTTTTATTTCGTCAAAAGGGTTATTTATACACTTCCAAGAGTAAAATCAAGAGATACTTTTAAAAATGGTTTCTTCTCAATTAAATGTATAAGAAAATGAAAAGGTGCGTATACAAACAACCTCTTGAGGTTAGTTGAATTATACAGATATCTTGCAATTAATTCACTTTGTAATTGTGAATGGTTCGTATTCATTTTCCTCTGTAAAACTGCAACCACTTTGTGGTTCTTAATTGAGGGCATTCAATTGAAGCATTAACACTTGAAGCATCAAAGTTGCGATCACCTTGTATCGTACATGATTGTTTTGCACATTAACACTTGCACATTTAATTAAAGTACTGGAGCTTTTAGTATTATAAATATATATATATATATATATTTATATATAGGGTGGGGTTATTCTAAAAAGGGTTATATAATAAAAAGTGTAGGAAGGATTGTGGGAGTGACATGTGTCACCTTGCCACATCATCATGCCACATCATATGACATGTGGCACCCCCCACCCCCACCCCCCACCCCCCGACCCCCACGAACAAAAAAATTTTCCCGCCAAAAAAAAAAATTGGGGGGCCAAAATTTTTTTTTTCCGCCAAAAACTTATAAGTGTGATGCACCATTTTTTTGGTGCATCATAGTTATAAGTTTTGGTGCATCACACTAATAAGTTTTACTGCATCACAGTTTTAAGTTACTGCATCATAGTTAACAGTTAAGTGCATCAACTATGATGCAGTAACTTATAACCTTAATGCACTAAATCATAATTGTGATGCATTAACTTTATAACTTTGATACAGTAATAATAAGTTTTACTGCATCACAGTTATAAGTTACTGCATCATATATAGTTAACAGTTAAGTGCATCAACTATGATGCAGTAACTTATAACCTTAATGCACTAAATCATAATTGTGATGCAGTAGCTTTATAATTGTGATGCAGTAACTTTATAAATGTGATGCACTTATAAATTTGGCGGGAATTTTTTTGGCGGGAAAAAAAAAATTTTTGCCCCAAAAAAAATTTTGGCAGAAATTTTTTTTTCGCGGGGGTGGGGGGTGGGGTGGGGGGTGGGTGGGGTGGGTGGGGGTGGGGGTGACACGTGTCATATGATGTGGAATGGGGGATGACACATGTCACTCCCACAATCCTTCCTACACTTTTTATTATAAGACTCTTTTTAGAATAACCCAAACCTATATATATATATATATATATTGTTAATTGAAATAAATACAATTTTTTCATCCATTTCCTCAGAACATGATGTATACTAACATTTTAAGTATAAATGCAAAACCCATACAATTTTTTTCACGAATTAGAAATTCAAATTCTTTTATATCTTACTCTAAATATTAAACAGCACATCCGTTCATTAATAGATGCAATATAGCGAAAAAATACATAACTTATAATTTGACCATCAATATCTTAAATTATATAATTATAAAAATTATAAATAAATAATATTCCAAAAATACACATTAACACAAATTTAGCAGCATCTTCATGCTTGTATTTGTTTATTATATTAGTCGAAAAAAGTATGACCGCATGCTAGTATATGAAAGCGTGCAACTCAAAGAGAAGGGGTGAAGTATGACAAATCAAAAAAATGTTTGATGAAATTAAATCGAGCCAATTTGAATCGTAAAAATTTGAATTGAAAAAAAATCCTGAAGTTAAAACATACAAACTGAAACTAACACTGAAGTGAAATTGGTTGGGTTTGGGTTTGAGGATTCTAAAATAGAACCGAGACGAATCAAACCGATTTTATTTGTAAATTTTTGTGGTTATAATTTATAACGATAAGAAAATTTTAAAACGAGACATAGACTGCTCTTATAAAACTAATAAAAAATTTTAGAAAAATTTTATGTTTACAAAGATATCCTCATTTAAAAATCAATAGACAGGCCGACCAAATAAATTGGAGCCAATCCACAACCATATGATGGTGAATTTATTTAGATTCAATAGATATAGTCAATTCCGAGACAAACTCTCAAATAGAATTGAAAAAACCTAGAAACTAAAATGCACTAACTGAACTAGGGGTAGGATCACTCTGGATCTTACTAAAATTTTGAAGAACTGGGACCGATGCATAAGAATCGATTCGAGTTGTAATATTTTTTGGCACGAACCGAATAAGAACCGACCTATTAACAGCACCGAATGGAACTTGCTCAATTCTTTCGGATAGCTTTAAGAATTGAGCATCACTAATTAACCGGAAAAACTTCACGAACCAAAAAATATATTAAAAACCAAAAATTTCTATAAGTTAAAATGGGTATATTTCTATTAAACTTCAAGAACCGAGAAACTATATTAAGAATTCAAAATTTCCTACAAAAATATAATAAATGAATGAACTATATAAATTACATGTATTCTGTTATTTTTGTATTATTGGTGTGACCAAGTTCCGGCAACCGAAATCCAATGTCCATAAAATAAGTGAATCGAAAGAAACCTCTATTTCAATCCTAGGAACCGAATTGAAGGTACCAGTTCGATTTGGTTCGAATTTTGGACATTCAAGTAAATAAATCTAAGCTCTAAACTAAAGTGAAACTAGAGTGATTTGATTGAGTTCAGGTTTTAGGATTCCAAAAGCGGACCATCTCGAGTTAAATCGATTTATAAATTGTTATAACGATATAGTAAGTGTTTCTTACTAAACTAATAAGAAAGTGTCAAAAAAGTATAGTGCTTATAAAATACTTGCAAATTTGAAGATCACAAATACATTGTTACATGAATTTCCTCCCCTGAAATGTATTTTTTTAGATTACAATGAGATAAGAAAAACAATAAGAGCAATGGTAACCCTTGAGCCGTAGGGCTCGTGCCATTGGGAAAATTTAGTGCCACGTCAGCAAAAATTTCTATGGCACCAGAAATCTGACGGCACCACATTCTGGCCGTATCCGTTTGGCACCAGAAATTCTGGTGCCGTCGGCCTACTTTTTTTTTTCACTTAAAATAAAACATACATAATTTTAACTAAAATAAACTTCATTAATTTAAAAAACACACATTACATATTACAAAACACACAATACATTAATTTAAAAATGAATTCCAACGTTCGGATTTCAAGGAAAAAAAAAGGAAAACGCAGCACCGCGTGGGCTGGCCACCACGGCGCAATCAACCATGGCGCCAACCCCGGTGTGGTGCGCCATCGGAAAATTTGGGCTGTTAGCTAAAACGCAAGTCACGTCGCCAAGGTACCCCTCACTCTAAGAGGCTATTAAAATCGAATTTTAGTTCTATGAGTAGAGGAGGGAGTACGGTATATATAATTTCGGGTAGAATAAGGTGAATTGTAAAATACTAAATCAAAACCGAACTAAAAAATATGATTCACTATTTGAATTGTAGATAAAATTTGAAATCAAATCCAATCAAAATTAAATTTTATATTTGAATTGAAATCATAGTAGTCTAATTATCTTCCGGAACGAAATAAAAAGCACTCTAACATAGAGGTGTAAATCAATCGAGACAATGTTTGTTTAAATTCATTTGAAATTTTATCGAGTTTTAAATTATATTTGAGTTTGATTTGATTAATAATCATATCAAGCCCAAACAATTTTTAATGGAGTTGAACTCGAATCAAGCTCGAGTAGACTGACTTTTTATATTCACTTTTATAATTCATCTTCAAATGGAGCCAAAATCGATCCGAACTTAATATCTTATTAAACAAACAATTATGTTCAAACTTAATTCGTGATATTAATAAATTGGACTCAAAATAAATTTTTACCGACTAAAATTAAAAATATCAAGCATCGAATAACTTAATTTGATTTTTAATCCACCGCCAAGTCGGATAAAAAATATAAACGGTCAAAGAAGGCGTAGTGGGAGTCACTTTTGAAAAATAAATTTTTAATGTGGGAGTCACTTTTAAAAAATAAATTTTTAATCCACACTTCAAAAAAAGTCGCTTTCACGGTTCACCGATTGGAGAAATTTATACTAACAAAAATAAATAGAATAAAATAAAAAATTAAAAGTCGACCACAGTGGGAGTCGAACCCACGACCTTCTGATCCGAAGTCAGACGCGCTAATCCACTGCGCTATGCGGTCTTGTGTTGTGTACAACTATAAGAAATACATATTAGTTCTAAGATGCAAATAAATATTGGGATCAAATTCCCTATCCCGCTTCCTACTCTATTTCTTCTTGTTCCATTTTTATGGATGATTGTGTAAATAGATCAAGAGCACATATTGATCTTATTATACTTTTGCCAATCATCCATCCACAACAAGGAATGGAAAGTGGAGCACACAAATGGAAGGTAAATCTATGAAGCACGAACGAAAGCCACATAATAAAATAGTAAATAGATATAAGAGTTGAAATTACTAATCGAGACTAATTTAAGTGTGAATTCCAAGATGATGGTTTTAATTAATAATCATATTTTCTTTAAATGAATTACTAACGATTTTCTTCTTTATTTAACCTCTTTCGAGATCAAATAAATTTGTCCACTAAATTATCGTGCATTAACGTGTTCATTTCACGTTTTATAAATAACTCATAAAAAGGTTTTCACTCGAAGTCTGATAAATAACTCTTAAACAATGAAAGATCAACTACCCTAGCAAAAACCTACTACTTTCTCAACCTAGTACATGACTAGTGTCGAGTATTCAAAACTTATTCTTGGTCGATGGTGTTTGGAATGATGCAAGTGAATGTATGTATTTGTGATTACATGTTGATTATGTGTGTATTGATGGCTTGATTACGAACTTCAGATTGAGGTACAATTCAATAGTACTTAGACTTGAGGTTCATGTATAATGTTGTAATGGTATTTTAGTATTGTACAGCTGTACTGCGATGTCGAGATATATTCGATACATTAGTGAGAATCGAATTTATCTTTGAGTTACCAAGAGGTGGCAACTATGCATAATGTGTATATATTTATATTTATGTGATTGTGGTTATTTTCCAGGCATTATGGCCAATCCTATCGTGGGGCGATTGTTCAGGTAACGGTAAATGAATGAGTAGCGATCGTGAAAAGTCGGGGAGTCCTGAGTGATACTAGTGATGCCAAGACTAATAAGGGATTGTGAATTCGAAAGAGTTATTACTTTGCCGCTGCGTTTATATCCTAAAACTTGCTTCTGTTATGTTTTTTTAAGTATTTAAGAAATTTATATATTTTGGTAACTAACTCCAAGTATTGTTATTGATTCACAAGACATATGTGATATTTATGCTCAAGCAAAATTGGCTGTAAAGGAGTTAATTCGTACATATGATGTGATTTAAAACTTGTTCAAATTAAATGTTCAAAAGGCACTTTATAATGTTCATTGATGATTGCACAAGAAATTATTATGTATATATTTTGAAAAGTAAGAATGGAGCTTTAGAAGCTTTTAAAACTTATTAGACGAGGTTGAGAGTCGACTAACTTTTAAAATCTAAAACAATTTCAAAGTGATAGAAGGAAAGAGTATATTGTTAAGTT
Source organism: Orobanche coerulescens (assembly GCA_033398695.1). Classification (NCBI taxonomy): domain Eukaryota; kingdom Viridiplantae; phylum Streptophyta; class Magnoliopsida; order Lamiales; family Orobanchaceae; genus Orobanche; species Orobanche coerulescens. Next base: position 171,765,382 of record CM065809.1, read on the forward strand.
GAAGATTTTTATCTAAGAAAGTTCGCAAGTCATCAAACTACCACTATATACTCACCCCAATCTAATAGTACTCACATCAATCTAATAGTGTTATTGAATACAGATATTATACTCTGAAGGAGACGATGAATGCACTGTTAATAAGCTCTTAGCTTCCCCCGAAACATGTAAGGTGAAGCTATACTTTCAACCGAAATTACCGAACACATTCTTAAAAATAAAGTTAAAAATGAAGCTATATATAGGCACCTCAGATTAGATTTTCCTTACAAACTACTACTAATTGTATTGATCTAGTATTGGTATGTGGTTTGTGTCATCAACATATATAAGTACCAACAGAATATTCATAAACAGGAAATAAAAGCAACGAATTCAAAAATAAATAAAGAGAAAAGTGAGAAGTAACGGTGCTATAGAGCATTACTAACAGAGATGTGTATTTTAATTAATACGTTTACAAAAATGCCACTTAATTAAAGGCACACCTTTTCTATTTAAAAACTCTATATCTAAACACTCTGATAAATAATTTAAAAAAAATAAAAATAATATAATGTTTGAAGTTAAATCTGAAAATATACACAATATAAAACTTTATTTGTTTATTTAATGCCATGGTTTTAGACTGTATTGATTTATTTTAGTATTTTAGGTCAGCTTTTAGCTTTTAAATAAATATAAAATATATTGTTAAATTTGAACATTATTTATAAATGTGTATAAGGATATAATTTTTTAAGACTTATAAATCTAGACAAATCGAGCCCGAATTGGTTTACTCGACGAGCCTAATTTGGGCTAATCTAAGCTCATGTATCATAAATTTACAAGTTTTAAAGCATATTGTCCTTAAATCACAATCCCTTAAATTACGGGCTTAAAAAAATATTTTACCCAAAAAAAATTATGTTGGACATTAAATCCAACTCCTGAAATTCAAGGATTGAAAGTTCGAATTTAAATTATACATGTGATCTTCATAACCTAATGGTGTCGAACCCGGCACGTCGTTTGCTACGAAGGGCAAATGCTCGTCACATTTCCTTCACTGGCATGCCTATACGCTCCTCTCATTTCACATATTCCATCATGTTCCTCACTTTCTGAAACACATGTTAATCTTTGTCCATTTTCTATATGAAAAAAATATATATTTAATGGCGTGAGCTTCAATAAATTGTTCCTAGACTTTAGTGACATGAGTTTTACTAAATTGTAATAAGTATAAAGCTAAGTGCAAAGAATGATCAACATTACAAATGGATTGACTAATGAGTAGTGAGATTGAAAATGTGGATCATGAGTGACTTTTTGTGTTGGAATCGTTAATGATTTTAATTTTATTTTGTAATATTAAATATCATAGGATCGATCTACGTTCCGAGTAGATGATCGTGGTATATTCACTTTCTCTAAACCGATTACCGATGAGTGAGAAATAGTGAATTAAAGTTTGTCACTTAATTGTGAATTAATAAGGGATGGAATCCCACATTGAATAATGAACCATCATTATTCTAGTATATAAGGAGTTATCTTTATACATGTAATAATTAATGACACATGTGTATGGGCTTAAAGCCCACACGCGCACACACACGCTGTAACACCCCCAAAACCGTATGGGAATATTACACGCCGTAAACCCTTTCCGCAAGGATCTACCAGGCTAAACGTCCATAAACAACCAAATGCTTGCCCGACCAGGGTCAAACAATATAATAATACTGGGCAGGTAAGGTCACTTACACATAAACACACGGGCCAGGTGAGGTCACACAACTCTATCAACAGGGGTGACTAACAACATTACCCACACGGGGTCGAAATACAATACAACGGAAGCGAATCAACTCTAACAATACAACTAAACTCTACCAACTCTCAACTCTTGATTAGTATCGCACTCGTCATCCCTTTGTGCTAATCCCGTGATTGCTCCCGAACTGCATGTACACGGACGCAGTAGCAGACATCCACCCCGAATACTCGGGGTTAGTAAAACTCCACTGTTTTACTAGTGCAAGTATCAAACCATACGAAATGTAACAAGCAAATAGCAACTATGAATTTAATACGTAAATCAATTATCAAAATGTTCAGAAGTTTTAGAATTTCGAACTCAAGTAAGAGATATTTGAAAAGGAGCACATCATCTCGGGGATTTTAAAGCGAAATTCTTTTGGACCTCGAGTCCCAATTTACAAAACCTTTTCGTAAACATTAGGGCCTTAGCCCGATTCTCGATACAAAGCATACTAAATAATATATCATTATGAGTCCGAGATCCATATTTAAAATGTTACCCGAACAATCACTGCTACACGATCATTGTTCGTACACATCATGTACTGAACTCCGGAGGCCTCAACGGACCTTACCCGGGCCACACACACTGTTCGTACACATCATGTACCGAACTCCGGAGGCCTCAACGGACCCTACCCGGCCACACACACTGTTCGTACACATCATGTACCGAACTCCGGAGGCCTCAACGGACCCTACCCGGCCACAACATCGTTCGTACACATCATGTACCGAACTCCAGAGGCCTCGTCAGACCCTACCTGGATCACACACCTTGTCCGTACACATCATGTACCGGACTCCAGAGGCCTCGTCAGACCCTACCTGGATCACACACCTTGTTCGTACACATCATGTACCGAACTCCAGAGGCCTCGTCAGACCCTACCTGGAACACACACACATCGACACGACACAATTCATAATCATTAAATGTCAAGCCATTCCACATTACACCGAGATGTACAATCAAGTATGTAAACCATAACAACACAAACATCATGATCATCACAACGACTCTTAACCAACATAACACACATTCGGTACACAATACATTGAACAAACACGTGTACAACCATCTCATATGTACATCGCAATCCTGCACAAATGGCACAACGCCTAACACGTATACCAATATATCACTATTATCACAAAGCCTTCAAATTTCGGAAAACACAACCAACTCAAACGGAACATATTTACGGAGGCAAGAAAAATCGTCATACATATCATACGTAATTACTATTCACAAGATACAAGTCGTATAATAAGATACTTGCCTTAATAACCGCTACCAAACGCTCCGAAGAACACGGTTCGACCGGGAAGCTCGGCCCCGAAGAAGACAACGAACGGAAGGGTTCCGACTCGAGTTCTTCACAAGAATTCGACCCTAACAACATAAATTCAATAAATCATCGATCATACGAGGAAGAATAATCGTAGAACGCCCGAAAACCCCTCTATGACATTTTACCGGACACCTTCAAGGCGTCGGTCAAGAACTCGACCAAAATAACGAATCGATACGATCCGACCATGGGTTAACAAGGGAAATGATACAATACATCCTAATAATCATCAATCCATCACAATCTTAAGTTAAATCTGTAACACCCCAAACTAGGCGGATATTACAGTGCCGTGGACCCCCGACTGGGACCCACCAGGCGGATGAAAATGAATGAATTACACAGGGTGAATGTAGTACCGAACCACATTACAACATTAATTACTCCGATGAGGAGTTTCATACAACACACCCAGGATAAAATAGAATACATGTGTATCTTATGTGACGATAAAATACACAACACTGAATGAAACGAGTATTCAAACGGAATGTCTGCAGCGGAATAAATAAAGGAAACATAAATGGATCAACAGATCGACAGATCGGGCCCCTTTCTAGTATCACCGAACTCCTCGACGTCGCCGTGTTCTCCGTGCCTTTGCCTTGCCTGACACGAAAAACAAAGTCCCCAACGGGGGCCATACGTAACAACAATCCTCAAGAGTTGAAATTACACAATCATGAATTAAGCGAAGTTATGAAATATTCTTAATTATGAATTTATTTGAAGAGGAGTATCATAATACGCCCGTAATGTTCGTGCAAGTGTACAAGACGAATGTCCGGACACAACCGTCCTTGTACCTAATTAGTCTCACGGAGGTAAGCGTTACTGTGTTCACAGTCCAATGTATCGTTGAACGCAATACATGACCATCGTGTGCCCGACTAAAAATTCAACACAGCCACACCCGCCACGCAATATGAACCCGGAAGGTCACATGAGCGAGAATGACCATGATGAATATCAATGAATAATAATTAGACTAGGCAAGATGACTCACCGATATGAAAGTAATAGTGACGTGATTGATAACCCAGTGAAATGATTTGGAACCGTCGTTCCTCGTGAATGAAATGATTATTCGACAATTACAAGTCTCAAAATGATTAATATTATGATGAATGAATTATGATTATGAGCAATCAACAACAAAAGGAATGAGTATCCTTTTAACCGAGTAAGAATTAACTTACACAATACCGATGAAGAATGTCCGTCCACGAACAACGTCTAACCAAGATACCGGTCGAACAACCTTGAATAACAATCATTACCAACAATTGTTCAATACACGAATCAAACACGAATATAACGAACTCAAAAGCGTCGATACGATAAAACTAAGTCCATTGCGGCATTAAATCAAACGTTGCGTCAAACTCCGATTGTTTACAATCAAACTTCAATATACCTATATCAAATTCCCCAAGAAGTGTTTCAAACCAACAAAACATCTTCCAAATGATCAATAATCCGAAATGAATATCCGAAAACGTGATTATAACGACAATTAATCGAAAACCCCCAATTTCAACTCGATATTCAAAGTGTTCTTGAATAATCCCTCAATAATCCAATGAATCCTTATACAAACTCATAATCATATACATATCCCTTCATATAACATGATTATAACGTCCAAAACATCATATCTCAACATAAAATCGAAGTCCAAGGTGTCGAAGAAATTACCTCTTGAATATCCAACCAATTCGATCCGATGAAAACGTGTAAAACGACTATCCAAGCTTCCCAGATGATTGAAGGTGATAAAAAATACACACTCAAATGATAATTGATGAAGAAATCTCTCCCTCAAGTTATTCTCTCTCGGTTGCAGGTGAAGAAGATGGAAAAAATGAGTGAAATGCTCAAAAACCAATTTATAGGGGTTGACTCGGCCAACAAAGCTCGACCGTGCCCGCCCGACACGGTCGTGGCGCGCAGCCGGCAGGGACTCGACCGTGTCCCGCTTGACACGGCCGAGGCGCGAAGGGGCCTACCGACAGTGACCGTCCGCGGCGCTCGGCAATGACTCGGCCGTGTCCGAACACGGTCGGGCCTCTGGGCGTCGCTCGGCTAATCCGGAAGAGCTCGACTCGGCCGTGCTGCACGACGGTCGGGTCCTGAGGCGACGCCCGGCACTTTCGGACGAAATGCAGCACGGGCCGTGTCGGACGACACGGCCGTTCGTTCGGCGTGATCGCCAAATCAAAAATGAGCGGTTGAGCTAAAACGACCATAACTCTCTCGTCCGGACTCCGATTGACTCACCGTTTGAACCATTGGAAAGCTAACTCGATGCTCTATAATATTGCAAAGATTTAGAATTTTTGGAGTTACCAAAAATTAATGGTGATCTAACAAAGTCGAACTCATATGAGGAAAGTTGAAACGATGAACAATAACGATACTCAACTCGAAGTTTTTACGAACGGTGAACACGGTGAATGAACATGATTGATGAATGATTATAATTGAGTGGAAATACACTGAGTGACAATTACAGACTGATAATTACTGAATGAAAATGAATGAATTACAACCGGTTTTTACATACTCCCCCCCTTAAAAAGAGTTTCGTCCCCGAAACTAAGGGTCAAACAACTCGGGATAACTCTCCCGCATAATCTCCTCGGTTTCCCAAGTGGCCTCTTCGACTCCATGTCTGGACCACTGAATCTTGACCAAAGGAATCGACTTATTTCTCAACTGTTTGATTCGCCGCTCTAAAACTCTTATAGGACGCTCCTCATATGAATGATCGTCGGCGATCTCGATTTCGTCGAACTGCAGTATGTGACTCGGGTCGGCAACATACTTTCGCAACTGAGAGACATGAAACACATTACGAATTCGGCTCAACGCCAGAGGTAAAGCCAATCGATAAGTTAACTCGCCTATTCGATCCAGAATCTTAAACGGTCCAATGAATCTCGGACTCAACTTTCCCCTCTTCCCAAAACGGAAGATATTACGACTCGGGATTACCTTGACCAAAACATGGTCACCCGTCTCGATCTCTAATGGTCGACGACGATTACCAGCATATGATTCCTGTCGACTCCGAGTGGTCAACAACGACTCCTGATCAAGCTACCTTCTCACGGGCGGCTAATAAGCATATCGGGCTTGGTGCTGATTGATTCTGATGGGTCGTCCCAACACAAGGGAGATCGACAACGACGACCGTACCAGGCCTCGTATGGTGCTACCTTCATCGCAGCGTGCTAACTAAACTGTACGTGGACACAAACAACAGTAATTGGGCTTCCCAATCCTCTACTAATCGAGGACGCATGCCCTCAACATGTCCTCCAATGTCTGAAAAGTCCTCTCTGATTGTCCGTCGGACTGAGGATGAAAAACGGTAATGAGATTCAGCTGAGTTCCCATAGCACGATGAACTGATTTCCAAAATGAGACACGAATCGTCCGACATGATCAGAAACGATACTCTTAGGGGTACCGTGAAGTCTCATTATCTTCTTGATGAACAACTGAGCCAGTCTCTCGGGACCCCACGTATCCTTGATCTCAAGGAAATGAGCTGATTTAGTTAAACGGTCCACAATCACCCAGATCGTATTCATGCCACGACGACTCATCGGCAAACTCGTGATGAAATCCATAGAAATGTCTTCCCACTTCCACTCTGGAATAGGGAGAGGTTTCAGCATACCCGCCGGTCGCTGATGTTCAATCTTGACTTGTTGGCAAGTTAATCATCTCGAAACAAATTCCGCGACTTCTCGCTTCATATTACTCCACCAGTAATTTTGTTTCAAGTCCTTATACATCTTGCTAGACCCCGGATGAACAGAATAAGGGGTAGCATGAGCTTCTCTCAAAATCGAGTTTTTCAACTCGTCATTCGCCGGCACGCACAACCGGTTCTTAAACCTCAAAAGTCCATCCTCGTGGACCACGAATCCAGGGGCTCTCCCCTGAGCCACATCCTCACGAATGCGCAACAATGCTGGGTCTGAAACATGATTATAACTGATTGCATACTCAAGAGATGAAGAAATCTCTAACATACAAAGTCGTCTCGAACTCGCCGGCTGCACCTCGATCTCGGGTCTAAGGAATTCCTGTTGGAGCTCCTTCTGAATTGTTAAACGAGCTAGCATCTGCTCCTGAATGGACTTACGACTCAAGGCGTCGGCGACAACGTTCGCCTTGCCCGGGTGGTAAAGGATCTCAATATCATAATCCTTGATTAGTTCTAACCACCGCCTCTGTCGCATATTTAACTCCTTGTGAGTAAATATATACTTCAACTCTTGTGATTGGTGAAGATCTGACAGGTGATGCCATAAAGGTAACGACGCCAAATTCCAACGCGAAAACCACGGTTGCTAGCTCCGGCCGTGGGTTGGATAATTAACCAGCTAATCCGAGGAAACATCGGATTTCCTTAACATCTTTCGGAGGTTGCCAATCTCGGATAGCCTCCGTCTTCTGAGGGTCGACACGAACTCTGGCAGATGAAATTACGTGCCCGAGAAAGTCACTTCGGACCTCCAGAACTCACATTAAGAAAACTTTCCATAAAGTTGTTCTCGTCTCAACACGTCGAGAACCTGATGAAGACGTACCTCGTGTTCCCCTCGATCACGAGAATAAATCAAAATGTCATCGATGGAGACAACAACAAACTGATCCAAAAAGTCGATGAAAACCCGATTCATTAACTCCATGAATACCGCAGGTGCAATAGTTAGCCCGAACGGCATAACTACGAACTCATAATGACCATAGCGTGTACGAAACGCTGTCCTCGCGATATCCGACTCTCGAATCCGCAACTGGTGATATCCAGATCTTAAGTCAATCTTAGAAAATACTGAAGCTCCCTGAAGTTGATCTAAAAGATCATCAATACGAGGTAAAGGATACTACTCTTGATCATCACCCTGTTCAGCTCCTGGTAATTAATACCCACACGAGACGAGCCATCCTTCTCCTTGACAGATCACACTGGTGCTCCTCACGGGGACGCACTCGGTCAGAGATAACCTTCCTCGAACTATTCCCCAAGTTGAATCTTCAATTCTTGCATTCTGGTCGGGGCCATCCGATACGGTGCCTTCGATAAAGGGGACGTACCGGCTCTAACTCACTCCTGAATTCTCCTACTCTAGGTGAAAGCAACCAGATAACTCGTCTGGAAATACATCGTCAATCGATGACAATGACACCACGAATGATTGAACATTTCGATTGCCCTAGAATGGTCAATCGATAAAAAGAGATACCAATAATGATTGGACAACTCGATTGCCTTAGAAAGGCCAATCGATGAAGATGATACAAGGAATGTTTAAATAACTCGTTTGCCTTTGAAAGGCCAATCGATGAAAATGATACAATGAACGATTGAATGACTCGATTGTCCTAGAAAGGCCAATCGATGAAAATGATACAAAGAATGATTGAATAACTCGATTGCCTTAGAAAGGCCAATCGATGAGAATGATACAATGAATGATTGAATAACTCGATTGCCCTAGAAAGGCGATCGATGAGAATGATACAATGAATGATTGAATAACTCGATTGCCTTAGAAAGGCCAATCGATGAGAATGATACAATGAATGATTGAATAACTCGATTGCCTTAGAAAGGCCAATCGATGAGAATGATACAATGAATGATTGAATAGTTCGATTGCGGAATTTCTCTGCTTCCGCCATAATAAAATTTCTCTTTGGAACAACGGGATTACTTCCTGAAGCACACATTCGACAACCAACGACGGAAGATAGCGACCAAACGCTAACAAACACTGAGGATAGTATCAAGACGGTTAAACCAACTAATACCGAAAATTACATCGTCCTAAGATAAGTTCACCACGATTAGATCCATCAACCAATCGCGGTCATTAAGCTTAATTCGGTATGATTCCGAAAATTCTTCCATCGTCAGGTAGACCGATGGTATGAGGTCCACAAGGAATAGGACTATCCCAAAATAAGTCCATTCGAACATGATTCGAAAATGAATGAATGCGGTGCACCACTATTAAAAGGTACACACAGGTTGAAATAAAATCATGAGTATACCTGAGATCCTTCGGGTCACCGAATCGTCGATCCTCCTCAGCACATGAATCCGGGGCTTGCCGGCCCCCGAACTGGACGCTCCTGTCTGATAAATACGAGCTCCAACTCTATTTGCTTCCATTGTCTTAAACGACGTTGACAAAGCGGTCTGATTCTGAAACGCTGATTGCTTCGGGGCCTGAGATGCCGCCGGAGCCGACTTGGAGTCCCTTCGGCAAAAACGGGCCCTATGCCCAGCAATTCCACAGTTATGGCACGTGACAGTCCGCTTCGGACATTTGGTGCTGAAATGACCCGGTTCTTCACAGTTGAAACAGGTGACGGCCGCGCCGCCGGATCGAGATCCCGCACAACTATGCACCGTCTGAGGTCGCTCGAAATGATAGTACTGACACGAGGCTTCTTGAAGGTTGGTGACCGCCTTCGGATTGATTACGCCGTTGATTTCCTGGCGACAAATGAAGGTTGTTGTTCAAGACTTTCCTTAGCAAACTGGCTCATACGGATAGTTCTCTCGATTAATCCGGCAGTGGCGCAATGATGATTGAGCAAGCGCACATGGGTCATCATGGCACATAAAAGTGAGTGGATCAACCCGAACATCTTCTCGATCGAGCCGAGTCTGGCACGATTTCCCGGCAGTGATTATTCCTCGGGTTTCGGCCCGCACCGCGCCTCTTCCGTGCATCCTCGACATCTGTCCATACTGAAGTAGGAAGGTCGCAAAATGATTATATTTCCCGCATGATTATCATATTATGATTACGTCATGAGATGATGAAAATGAGTATACATGCTCTAACTTAGTGATTATATGAATGATTTACTGAGGTGACATGATTATCTGAAGAAATTCTCGAAATGATTATCTTGAATAACTTAACAAGATTAAAAATATGATCATCCAGATCGACAACTGAGTAATGAAATGAATTGAGTAATAAATGAATTAACATGATCGTCCTGATCATTAACTGAGTAATGAAATGAATTAAGTGATTAATGAGTTAACATGATCGCCTAATCACAATGAATGATGATGTTTGAGGATTGTTAAATGATGAATGATGAATGAATGACTATTGCGAAATTATACCATGGCGTTAGAAATCTTACGCTTCTTCCGGTCGATTGCTCGGCATTTGCACAGTCACACGTGACGCGAACGTCCAATGATACTAGTCGACGATGATTTCAAATGAGACATGACTCGGAAGGTAGTATTCAAAACCACGCTCGATACCAACTCGTAACACCCCAAACTAGGCGGATATTACGGTCAGTGGACCCCGATGGGACCCACCGGGCGGATGAAAATGAATGAATTACACAGGTGAATGTAGTACCGAACCACATTACAACATTAATTACTCCGATGAGGAGTTTCATACAACACACCTGTGATAAAATAGAATACATGTGTATCTTATGTGACGATAAAATACACAACACCGAATGAAACGAGTATTCAAACGGAATGTCCAGCGGAATAAATAAAGGAAACATAAATGATCGAGCAGATCGACAGATCGGGGCCCCTTTCTAGTATCACCGAACTCCTCGACGTCAGCCGTGTTCTCCCGTGCCTTTGCCTTGCCTGCACGAAAAACAAAGTCCCCAAACGGGTCGATACGTAACAACAATCCTCAAGAGTTGAAATTACACAATCATGAATTAATCAAGTTATGAAATATTCTTAATTATGAATTTATTTGAAGAGGAGTATCATAGTACGCCGTAATGTTACGTGCAAGTGTACAAGACGAATGACCGGACACACCCGTCCTTGTACCTAATTAGTCTCACGGAGGTAAGCGTTACCGTGTGCACGGTCCGATGTATCGGTGAACCCAATACATGACCATCGTGTGCCCGACTAAAAATTCCACACACCACACCCGACCACGCAATATGAACCCTAAGGTCACATGAACGAATGACCATGATGAATATCAATGAATAATAATTAGACTAGGCCAAGATGACTCACCGATATGAAAGTAATAGTGACGTGATTGATAACCCAGTGAAATGATTTGGAACCGCTGTTCCTCGTGAATGAAATGATTATTCGACAATTACAAGTCTCAAAATGATTAATATTATGATGAATGAATTATGATTATGAGCAATCAACAACAAAAGGAATGAGTATCCTTTTAACCGAGTAAGAATTAACTTACACAATACCGATGAAGAATGTCCGTCCACGAACAACGTCCTAACCAAGATACCGGTCGCTCGAACAACCTTGAATAACAATCATTACCAACAATTGTTCAATACACGAATCAAACACGAATATAACGAACTCAAAACGTCGATACGATAAAACTAAGTCCATTGCGGCATTAAATCAAACACGTTGCGTCCAAACTCCGATTGTTTACAATCAAACTTCAATATACCTATATCAAATTCCCCAAGAAGTGTTTCAAACCAACAAAACATCTTCCAAATGATCAATAATTCGAAATGAATATCCGAAAACGTGATTATAACGACAATTAATCGAAAACCCCCAATTTCAACTCGATATTCAAAGTGTTCTTGAATAATCCCTCAATAATCGAATGAATCCTTATACAAACTCATAATCATATACATATCCCTTCATATAACATGATTATAACGTCCAAAACATCATATCTCAACATAAAATCGAAGTCCAAGGTGTCGAAGAAATTACCTCTTGAATATCCAACCAATTCGATTCGATGAAAACGTGTAAAAACGACTATCCAAGCTTCCCAGATGATTGAAGGTGATGAAAAATACACACTCAAATGATAATTGATGAAGAAATCTCTCCCTCAAGTTATTCTCTCTCGGTTGCAGGTGAAGAAGATGGAAAAAATGAGCTGAAATGCTCAAAAACCAATTTATAGGGGTTGACTCGGCCACGAGCTCGGCCGTGCCCGCCGACACGGTCGTGGCGCGCACTGCCGGCAGGGACTCGACCGTGTCCCGCTTGACACGGCCGAGGCGCGAAGGGGCCTACCGACAGTGACCCGTCCGCGGTGCTCGGCAATGACTCGACCGTGTCCCGAACAGTCGGGCCTCTGGGCAATCGCTGCAGCTAATCCGGAAGAGCTCGACTCGGCCGTGCGAGCGACACGGCCGTCTCGAGGCGACGCCGGCACTTTCCGGACGAGTACGGCACGGGCCGTGTCGGACGACACGGCCGAGTTCGTTCGGCAGTGATCGGCCAAAACTAAAAAATGAGCGGTTGAGCTAAAACGACCATAACTCTCTCGTCCGGACTCCGATTGACTCACCGTTTGAACCATTGGAAAGCTAACTCGATGCTCTATAATATTGAAAAGATTTAGAATTTTTGGAGTTACCAAAAATTAATGGTGATCTAACAAAGTCGAACTCATATGAGGAAAGTTGAAACGATGAACAATAACGATACTCAACTCGAAGTTTTTACGAACGGTGAACACGGTGAATGAACATGATTGATGAATGATTATAATTGAGTGGAAATACACTGAGTGACAATTACAGACTGATAATTACTGAATGAAAATGAATGAATTACAACCGGGTATTACAAAATCGGATTAAACGGGCGAAATCGAACAAAATACCCAAAATCCCCAAAATTAGATTTCTAGAAAATCTGACCTGATTCGCTCGATCAAGGGATGTTATAGGATGGATGATTGATGATATGAACTCCAAAACTTCATGGATTTGTTGACAAACAACATCTCTCCATGATAGGAGCAACTCCAGCCGCGGGGGAGAAGTGGAAGAAGGAGAAAAATGGCGAGAAAACGTCTGCTGGGCCTTAAATAGGCTGCACAGTGTGCCGCGGCCCAGCGGGAGTGTGCCGCGGCACAGGGCCAAAATTGGCTCCCGGTGGTGGCGGTGTGCCGCGGCTCGGCCGGCGTGTGCCACGGCACCGTCAGATCAGTTTGGCCTAAAAATGCCACAGAGTGTGCCGCGGCCTGCCGGCATGTGCCGCGGCCCTACGGCACGGCTGCTCGGCCGGATGTGCCGATCACTACCGCCGTGACTCGGCGAGCCGCCGATCACGCGGCCGTGACTCGGCGATCTGCCTGGGCCCAGTTGCCGGCCATGTCGGCCGGGGCCAACTCCGACGGCCCGAACGACCCCGAAACCCGAACCTGAATACGAATCGATGATACGGTTACGACGTACTCGCAAATACGAATCTAAGAGCTAAGAGAACACACAATTCCGACCACCCGAAGGCTTGGAATTCGACAACGGAAGTAATTACCCAAAACTTTGGGAAATTACGAAAATGGCCCAAAACGTCCGAAAATCACGATACGCGATCGAAACACCAAACCAAAGCTTGCAACAAGAATAATAACATTAAATGAACTTACGAGAAACTCGAAACAACAGTTTCGGACGAGATTCGCAAGAATCGAACTCAAGTGCGGAAAAACGTCTAAAAAGCACGGAACTCAACAAAACGACACCGAAACGAGCTCGAATGACAAAAAGTGCAGAATTAATCATTCTCAAAATGACGAAACGGTCATGATTGAGTCGTCAAAACGGACTCCGGACGAAAAAAGAAATTTACCGAAAATCGAAAATTGCGGATATTACATTCTACCCTCCTTAAAAGAAGTTTCGTCCCGAAACTTAAAACAAGTAGGGAGAAGCAATATCCCGCCAGAAAAACTCAACGAGATACGCAAGGAAACACGTAACTTACGCCCATCGGCGAAACGTCACAAGCAACGCAAAGGAATATACGGCGTGAAAACACGCTCCACGACGACCAACACAACGTCGCCGTTAGGGATATAATAAAACCAACAAGTGACAAGCGTCATCAAATGGATAATACAATCAAGTCAATTATCCGAACAATCACGAAAGACAATGAACGAAAATCAATACGATTGACCAACCCAACGGTTCATCAATCCAAACGCGAGCCAAACGCTGAAGAAATACGAAATTCCACCGCCCAAGCGTTGGAAGATCGAAACGAGACTAATTTCTCGAACTTAAGGGAATTACGAAGGAGTCTGAACGTTCAACAATCACGAAATGAGATCAACAAAAAAAACGAACAATCAATGATCAACCACAACGATCGAGTCAACAAAAATCGAATAATCACGTTCGGATCACGAAGAACAATAAGGTTCAACCGAAAAACTCCGAAGTTCACATCTCGACTCGAGACAAAACATGACCCGGTAAAAACAACAAGATGCGCACACACATAAGATCCACAGGAAAGGGAATAGCAATTGAAAAATCACAACGACAAACGAGTTATTCCGAAACAATACCACACTCGTTCGACCAACAAAAGCAAGAGGCAGGACAAGCTCAGAAAATGTCAACGAACATAAACGAGTCGACAGAGTCGAAAATACAGAGGTTCAAAATCCGATCCACTTCGAATAAAAGAACTAATAAAACCAGATGATGTCACTTCCGAACAAGGTTCACAAGAATCGAACCGAACTCGAAAATGTCACAGCGATAACCAGATCGACCCACAACAAGATCACAGCTCGTTCGAACGATGAAACCGGAATACAGAACAAGTTCAGAAAATATCAACGAACACGAGCAAGCCGATAGAATTGAGAAAGAGAAAATGCAGGAGCCAAAAATAATACGGGTATTATATTCGACCTCTTCTAAAAGAAGTGTCGTTCCCGAAACTCACAACACGAAATCAAGGTGACAACACAACAAGCAACCGACAGGAACATCTTTCAAAGGCCTCTCAAATCCGATCCTGATAACTTGTGCTGAAGCGCGAACTCCGAAAGTCTCGGTAGCCAATTCGCAAAACTGAATTCGGTGTCCCTCGAGTACGCACTTGAAATGTGTTACCGTCGAGAAGGACAATTTACACGTGCATGCCCCTGGCACACCACGGTTGAAATGCCTCGGCTCGGCATACCGAAAATACAATGGAGTATAACGTCGCAAAACAACATAGCGGAGATGCCAACTCGGCAGAACAAAGAATCATAACACATATCATATACAACGATTACCATCGTAAAGTAGTACACACACAAACACTACAGCAATGACGGTATCGTTCGGCGACCTTAACGGCCCGAACAATAACTAGCACACAATTACAAACATCATGAAACAATCACACATGTACACAAACGTACAAACCCAAGCTTTAACAGCTCACACAGGTGCGATAACACGCAAGTCACCACGAAATGACAACATTAAAGATCATCATCACACCTCCCACAATGGGACAACAAAAACAGATGCATGGCGAACGACTCAACGTTCACACCACCAATTCCATCATACTCGGGAGCTAACATTCTAACAACAATGTGAATATCATACACACATTCCTGGTCTACAAACAGGAATGATAGGTTTTAAAAACGAAAACCACCTTTTGGAAACAGTTTGGAAACACCAGTTGATCTTGAGTATCATTTTACAAAAAGTTGAACAAACCTCATTTTCGAGACCTTGAAAATCATCTTGCGTTTGAACAAAAATGAGGACACCTTCTCTTAGTGAAAAACTTTCAGAATATTTGACCCTCGGGTCTAAGTAAAAGTGTTTATAAAACATTGAAAATATCTCAAAACATTTTGGGTCCTCGAGGTAGAAGAATTTTGAAACATATTGTGGCACCTTGGATGTACCACGAGAGAATAATTCATTTGAAAAGTACGTCTCGAAATTTATTTTCTAAGATACTCAAGGTTTTTAAAGATAATTCAATGGGCTAGAATGCCCAAAAACTCTAGGTAATTACGCAAAATATTATAGCGTCAGGTCCCGCTACTGAACTCACCAGGCTAAAAACCATTTACAACGTTAAAAATGCCGATGACGGTAATATTTCAAAAACTCACAAAAGCCATTTACAAAATACTAAGTATCGTGACAAGAATTTTGCCAAGACGTTCAAGGCCATAACGCCAAAAACTCGGTTAAAGGAATCGGTTTTCAAATCAAACTCAATTGGCAAAAGGTCGAAAGCCATTTGAAAGAACTCACGCAATGAAAAAAATACACCAACATGCACAATCCAATTGAATACGTCTCACATCATCTAGTTTAAACATATAACAAAACCGTTCCTCGGAGTTTCTCACGAACTCAATCGTCGATACCTTATTCGAAACCCAACAAGGTTCTCAATTTTCACACTATACCACCCCTCACAGTGGTTCAAAGGTAAAACAACAATAGGCCCAGTTTTATACATGTATTATATGTCACACGTATTAAATACAACTATATTCACAACACCGTGCAAATAAAATTATGCACCGCAATTAACTCATTTAGATACAATCATGATACACAGGTACTTCGCATAAAAGAGGAGACTTACGTCCACAGGCCGCACGGAGATGACGGTCGCCCACGATACTAATCTCATCCGACAACATATCCGACACGTTGTGACTACGCACAACTCAACTTGTCACCTGACGACTCGAACGACAAGACAACACATTACTCGACAAACCAAGACTCGACTCGACCCGACAGCCTAGGTTTCCGCAACCTAAGCTCTGATACCATAAATGTGACACCCCCAAAACCGTATGGGAATATTACACGCCGTAAACCCTTTCCGCAAGGATCTACCAGGCTAAACGTCCATAAACAACCAAATGCTTGCCCGACCAGGGTCAAAAAATATAATAATACAGACCGTTAAGGTCACTTACACATAAACACACAGACCGATGAGGTCACACAACTCTATCAACAGGACTGACTAACAACATTACCCACACAGGGGTCGAAATACAATACAGCGGAAGACCGAATCAACTCTAACAATACAACTAAACTCTACCAACTCTCAACTCTTGATTAGTATCGCGGCTCGTCATCCCTTTGTGCTAATCCCGTGTTGCTCCCCGAACTCGCATGTACACAGACCTTGCAGCAGGACATCCACCCCCGAATACTCGGGGGTTAGTAAAACTCCACTGTTTTACTAGTGCAAGTATCAAACCATACGAAATGTAACAAGTTAATAGCAACTATGAATTTAATACGTAAATCAATTATCAAAATATTCCCGAGAAGTTTTAGAATTTCGAACTCAAGTAAGAGATATTTGAAAAGGAACACATCATCTCGGGGATTTTTAAAGCAGAAATTCTTTTGGACCTCGAGTCCCAATTTACAAAACCTTTTCGTAAACATTAGGGCCTTAGCCCGATTCTCGTTTCAAAGCATACTAAATAATATATCATTATGAGTCCGAGATCCATATTTAAAATGTTACCCGAACAATCACTGCTACACGATCATTGTTCGTACACATCATGTACTGAACTCCGGAGGCCTCAACGGACCTTACCCGGGCCACACACACTGTTCGTACACATCATGTACCGAACTCCGGAGGCCTCAACGGACCCTACCCGGCCACACACACTGTTCGTACACATCATGTACCGAACTCCGGAGGCCTCAACGGACCCTACCCGGCCACAACATCGTTCGTACACATCATGTACCGAACTCCAGAGGCCTCGTCAGACCCTACCTGGATCACACACCTTGTCCGTACACATCATGTACCGGACTCCAGAGGCCTCGTCAGACCCTACCTGGATCACACACCTTGTTCGTACACATCATGTACCGAACTCCAGAGGCCTCGTCAGACCCTACCTGGAACACACACACATCGACACGACACAATTCATAATCATTAAATGTCAAGCCATTCCACATTACACCGAGATGTACAATCAAGTATGTAAACCATAACAACACAAACATCATGATCATCACAACGACTCTTAACCAACATAACACACATTCGGTACACAATACATTGAACAAACACGTGTACAACCATCTCATATGTACATCGCAATCCTGCACAAATGGCACAACGCCTAACACGTATACCAATATATCACTATTATCACAAAGCCTTCAAATTTCGGAAAACACAACCAACTCAAACGGAACATATTTACAGAGGCAAGAAAAATCATCATACATATCATACGTAATTACTATTCACAAGATACAAGTCGTATAATAAGATACTTGCCTTAATAACCGCTACCAAACGCTCCGAAGAACACGGTTCGACCGGGAAGCTCGGCCCCGAAGAAGACAACGAACGGAAGGGTTCCGACTCGAGTTCTTCACAAGAATTCGACCCTAACAACATAAATTCAATAAATCATCGATCATACGAGGAAGAATAATCGTAGAACGCCCGAAAACCCCTCTATGACATTTTACCGGACACCTTCAAGGCGTCGGTCAAGAACTCGACCAAAATAACGAATCGATACGATCCGACCATGGGTTAACAAGGGAAATGATACAATACATCCTAATAATCATCAATCCATCACAATCTTAAGTTAAATCGGATTAAACGGGCGAAATCGAACAAAATACCCAAAATCCCCAAAATTAGATTTCTAGAAAATCAATTGATTCGCTCGATCAAGGGATGTTATAGGATGGATGATTGATGATATGAACTCCAAAACTTCATGGATTTGTTGACAAACAACATCTCTCCATGATAGGAGCAACTCCGGCCCATGGGAGAAGTGGAAGAAGGAGAAAAATGGCGAGAAAACGTCTGCTGGGCCTTAAATAGTGCCACGGTGTCTGCGCCAAGGGAGTGTGCCGCGCACAGGGCCAAAAATGGCTCCCGGTGGTCGGCGGTGTGCCGCGGCTCAAGCGTGTGCCGCGGCACCGTCTGATCGGTTTGGCGAAAAATGCCACAGAGTGTGCGGCCTGCCGGCATGTGCCGCGGCCCTACGGCACGGCTTTCGGCCGGAAGCCGCCGATCACTACCGGCCGTGACTCGGCCGAAGCCCGATCACCGCGGCCGTGACTCGGCCGACTGCCTGGCCCAGATTGCCGGCCATGTCGGCGGGGCCAACTCCGACGGCCCGACGACCCGAAACCCGAACTCGAATACGAATCGATGATACGGTTACGACGTACTCGCAAATACGAATCTAAGAGCTAAGAGAACACACAATTCCGACCACCCGAAGGCTCGGGTCGACAACTAAGTAATTACCCAAAACTTTGGGAAATTACGAAAATGGCCCAAAACGTCCGAAAATCACGATACGCGATCGAAACACCAAACCAAAGCTTGCAACAAGAATAATAACATTAAATGAACTTACGAGAAACTCGAAACAATGATTTGACGAGATTCGCAAGAATCGAACTCAAGTGCGGAAAAGCGTCTAAAAAGCACGGAACTCAACAAAACGACACCGAAACGAGCTCGGATGACAAAAAGTGCAGAATTAATCATTCTCGAAATGACAAAACGGTCATGATTGAGTCGTCAAAACGGACTCCGGACGAAAAAAGAAATTTACCGAAAATCGAAAATTGCGGATATTACACACGCGCGCCGCCGCCGCCCGCCCCCCTCGTCCGCGAGCCGCGAGCCGTGGACCTTGGACCTTGGATCTTGGCAATTGGCCTTTGGGCCTGTTCGTGGGCTTGGCTGTGAGCTAGGCCTTGGACTAGCTTAAAGAATTTTTTGGACAAGCTCAACAACGTAGTTGGGCTCGTATGTGCACATAAGGATGTCCAGGCACATCTGTCAAATGGTTACGGAGATGAATACAGTCCAGGTGCGTCCTGACTGTTCAAATTCAGTCCAACCCGGAAGTAACCTCCCAGGTGTTATGAGGAGGAGTTAATGGCAGGTTTGAATTTCGTAACTCCTGACCATAATGCAGCATAAATGATTGCATTATGATAGCCATTAGTGGCTGTATTAAATCCTGATCCCTGCATGTGTGTGAGATGACCTATAAATAGGCATGCATCTCATTTGCATCAGATATGCAATTTTTCGAACTCAATATAGTCAAACAGTTTTGAGCATTCTCTGCATATAATAAGTCGGAGCTCTGTCCTCTCCTCTTCCAGTTCGCCGGAGCTCGTAGGTCTTGTGGTGCTACTACCTACGAGACGTTGCCGTTTTATCTTTGGGGGCAATACGTCAGAACCGAGAGCACTACCGGGGCGTATTTCGTCTTGCGCTTGTTGATATTATTTTCACTCATGTGGGGGATTGTTGGAATCGTTAATGATTTTAATTTTATTTTGTAAAATTAAATATCATAGGATCGATATATTCACTTTCTCTAAACCGATTCCCGGTGAGTGAGAAATAGTGAATTAAAGTTTGTCACTTAATTGTGAATTAATAAGGGATGGAATCCCACATTGAATAATGAACCATCATTATTCTAGTATATAAGGAGTTACCTTTATACATGTAATAATTAATGGCACATGTGTATGGGCTTAAAGCCCACACGCGCGCGCCGCCGCCGCCCGCCTCGCCTCGGCCTCGGCCGCGAGCCGCGTGCCGTGGACCTTGGACCTTGGACCTTGGACCTTGGATCTTGACAATTGGCCTTTGGGCCTGTTCGTGGGCTTGGCTGTGAGCTAGGCCTTGGGCTAGCTTAAAGAATTTTTTGGACAAGTTCAACAACGTAGTTGGGCTCGTATGTGCACATAAGGATGTCCAGGTACATCCGTGAAATGGTTAAGGAGCTGAATACAGTCCAGGTGCGTCCTGACTGTTCAAATTCAGTCCAACCCGGAAGTAACCTCCCAGGTGTTATGAGGAGGAGTTAATGGCATGTTTGAATTTCGTAACCCCTGCCATTTGTTTGAAATTCGTAACTCCTGACCATAATGCAGCATAAATGACTACATTATGATAGCCATTAGTGGCTGTATTAAATCCTGATCCCTGCAGGTGTGTGAGATGGCCTATAAATAGGCATGCATCTCATTTGCATCAGATATGCAATTTTTCGAACTCAATATAGTCAAACAGTTTTGAGCATTCTCTGCATATCATAAGTCGGAGCTCTGTCCTCTCCTCTTCCAGTTCGCCGGAGCTTGTAGGTCTTGTGGTGCTACTACCTACGAGACGTTGCCGTTTTATCTTTGGGGGCGATACGTTAGAACCGAGAGCACTACCAGGGCGTATTTCGTCTTGCGGATAGAGGATTCCTCGTCTCGGCATTAGTTTACGCAAATTTGTAACACAGAATATCAATATTTTGTAATTAAATGGAAAGATTGGGGATAAAGGTTATACTAGAATTTATGTGGGGCAATATCCAAAACTAAAAAGTGAATGTTTCTCGTGGACATCCTAAAATGGAATTAACTGAACGTATTTTATGGACGAAGGAAGTATTATACATAGTTATTTTCGGACACTGAAAACAAAGAATTAAAAGGACATACCAGGATTCAACGTGGGGCTGGCAATTTCCGACACGACACGATAATCTGACACGAACACGCACGAAATTAATGGGTTAGTGTTTGGCCTTATCGTGTTCGTGTCCTTATCGTGTCGACACGATAAGGTCACGCTAATTTCGTGTCGTGTTCGTGTCGGATTCGTGTCGTATTCGTGTAACACGATAACTTTCGTGTTCGTGTCGTGTTCGTGTAACCCGATAATATTTATATATTTTTAGCATTAATTTTATTATCATTTTAAATATTTTAAGTTTATTTTCTAATTTTTTATTTGAATTTATCGATTCGTGTCGTGTCGTGTCATTATCGTGTCGTGTCAACACGAAAAATATCGTGTCATATCGTGTTCGTGTCATGTTCGTGTCGTGTTCGTGTTCGTGTCGGGCATATACTTAACGGGCCGTGTTCGTGTTTGGCCTTATCGTGTCGTGTCGTTATCGTGTCGACCCAATAACGACCCGACACGCACGAATTGCGAGTCCTAATTCAACGGCAAGTTTCTTTTGGTTTCTGTATTAATTTGTTTCAATATATTCATTTTTTGGGTAAGTAATCTAATTTATTTCTTAAAAGAGGAGCTGATTTTTGGTTCAATTTTCTCCGAAACTGATTTTTGTTTTAAAATTAAGCTTTTCTAATTTTTAATTAACATCCACAACATCCGTCAGTAAATGCTTTATAGCACCATTACTTTTCACTTTTTCTTCCACGTGGAGCCCAAAATTGCCGATGAAGGGAGCTGATGGGTTAAGGGGCGGTAGCCCACGAACCGATTTTTTTGGGTCCACATTTTTCGGTCCAATATTAATTTTAAGAGATGTATAGAATCTAAAAGCTTCTTTCTCTTTTGTTTTAAAGGTAATGGTAGCGTTACCTTTAGTTCAAAATTTCATTTTTAGTATGTTTAAAATATTTTTACTTAACTAATAGAAATGTGCTTTATTTCTCTTTAGTTTTTCTCCTATCAACGTTTTTCCCTCGTCTAATTCACTTTCTTCCTCCCTAATTTATTTCTTCTTCCGTGCATTATCTTTCGTCTCCCGCAGCAAGAGGCCATGGATAAAACTTTACATTAATTACTCAGTGGCGAAGGTCGACCGTTGCACGTAGCTACTTCTTGAACAGTTGGATGGATAATAAGAGGAGCTATTTGTACCACGACGAAGGGTGCTTTGCCAAAAATTTACCAACGGCAATACTAAAAGAAAAATTTAAAATTTCTAATTGGGGGTGCTTCAGCTGATTCTAACACTCCTGTGTCCGCCCCTGGGTGTTAGTGTGTACAATTATGTGTAGAATAATGTATATATATAGCATTTTCATAGCAAAGGGGATTGCATAGTACTGATTTGTATTGTAAACCGATTTGTTTTCACAGCAAGTGCGGAATAACCTGTCAAATGCTACTGCAATCCTCTTTTTCCTGGCTTGGAACTAGGACTGCAAAAAAAAAAAGACGGGCTGCTCACGAGTGCTCGCAAACTCGATTCGAGCTTGGTCAAACTCGAGCTTGACCCAAATTCGAACTGCTCGACCTCATATACGAGTCGAGCTCGAGCGTATTGGGTCCATGAACTTGACGAAATTCTCGATTGTACTTGAATTTACTGAAATATTCCTATTTTAAAATTTAATTACGATAATACCATAAAATTTAAATATGTTCTATTTCTTAAAACTCGAGCTTGAGTCGAGCTTTTGTCGAACGTGTATTAATCTAGCATTATCAAGTCAATCTCGAGCATGTCTATTTTCTTGTCGAGTCGAGCTTGAACGACATTTTCCTTATCGAGTCGAGCTCGGGCAATGATAAATAAATAAACGAAGCATGCTCGGCTCGACTCAACTCGACTTATCTGCAATCCTACTTGGGTAGTTTCCAGGTGGAGTTATATAGACTATTAACATATTACTAATTGTTTCAGGAGAAAGTAAAAGACTGTAAAATAGAGTCAATCAATTGTATTCATAACACTGATAGAGGGGCCTTTATATAGGCATTACAATGAGAGTCCTTCCATACATAGGATTCCTAGATAAGGTAAGACATCTAATAGGATCCTACTACCTCTAGAAGGATCTAGAACCTTCCATCTATGTATCTACAACCAGTATTAGGTAAGACACATCACAGGAATAATAATTCTCGAAACACTCCCCTTGTATCGAGCACTAATACAACAATGGTGCAGAAGATGTTGCCTTCGTAAAAACCTATTCCAAGGCAAAACAAAACCCCCATGGAAAAATAAAGGCTTGATGAGGAAAAGAATGCAACGCACCAACATAACATGTCGTGTATACTCCCCCTGATGTATACATAACGACTCCCCCTGATGAGTACCTCAAATCATAGGAGTCAGATGCCAAGTTGCCCTCACAACTATACCAAGAAAAAATCCAGTGGGAAAAATACCTCTTGGTCTAAGTTGAACAGAAGTACAACGCATCATTGTATGGATGTTCTCATAGGTCGCCTCGTTAAAAACCTTACCAAGTGAAAACTCAGTGGGAAAAACAAACCTTGGTGTAAGGACAAAAAGAGCGTGACACATCCAAAGTGCAGAGTCACTAAAGACTTATCCGAAAATCAAGTTTTCTAAAGTCTTGACCTCCATGCACTAAATCAGTCATAACTTCTTCGATTCAATAGGTATCAATGAAACTGTAAGAACTTATGAAAACTAGACACCCATAGCTTTTCATTCACATACAGTACATAACCTAGATCGACCTGAGCAGATCACAAAGCTCTATCGAAGTTGACTCAGCAAATTACCGGACATATCCTGTCCTACTTTGCAACAATAGTCATATGTCACTCAACATGATGGATGTGATCAAATGGTTGGTTTCCTTGGAAAGTAGACACAAACCTTTCCAATGGCACCAATTTCACAATTTTCCATCAAGTGAGCTGCCCTGTAGGTCATATGGAAGATAGACCAACACATTCTGGGCAGATTCGGGTATCAGTTTTCAAGTATCCTTTTTATCGAGATAGAGCGAGCTTCAAGCTTCTTGTCAATCACAGACATTACGTGAGCGCATCCTAGGCCATCATCACAGTGGCTTTACCGGATTATTACGAATGAGTACATCGAGTCAAACATGAGTACATAATACCGTACTTTTCTCTTAAGACTGCATCATCACTTAAGTGAGCCAAGTCTTATGATGTCTTCGACTAATCATTGGGAATCATATAGGCATTACTTTATCGTCTCTTAGGGAAACCGTCCCTTAGATTGCCTTAAACCGATTGATGAATACGCATCATCAAGTGTCCCAAGATCCTTTCATTCTTAACTTTGGATTTAGCGGAATCTCTTAGTCTCATAAGAGTACATCACTATAAACCCTTAGTTTTACACGCAAAAGCTTCATATCTCTTCCAAATCAAGTATATACTTAGTATGCGTTCCCGACATTCACTTGTCAACGCGCTCCGTGGTCAGGAGCCACTTGATTTGAGTCTGATCCACCACGAGATCATTTTTATCACTTAACTTAGTTCCCCACTAAGATAAGATTTAACCACAAGTTGCACGTCAGTTTTTGGGAAACTATCTAACTGAAAAGATAGTGGATGCTATAACATCCATTACGATAGCACAACTAAGTTTCGTGTCATCGTAGTCGATTCCAGTGCGTTCATGAGAAACCTCGCGCCATAAGGTGAGTTTAAATCCTTCTCTCACTCGCTTTAACAAAGTATACGGATAGATCTTATCTTTGGAGTGTCGGCACCACTTCAACAAAGGGCTATCACTTTGTTTATACTGGAGTCGCATATGTTTCCATTTTAGGCCAAGGCTACAACGTTGTAGATTTTCAACGAAGTATGGTTCGATTAAACTCACATTCCACATCCTTATGAACCGGCTTTATTCATAGAGTACTCTTTATGGATTGGCATTCATTGAGGCGTCCCCCAATGATGACTATAATCCAGAATCACATGAGACGGATGAGTTCATTTGATCATATGATCAAGTTTCATGTACCAAACTCGTATACATTCTTAGCGAGAGTATGTATCGAACCAAGTGGCATCCCAATACTCTATGAGATCCACGGCCTAGTAACACCATCTACCACAATTTGTGGTGTTACCATATCACCATTTATAGGTGACGAACGTCCATGACCGGACACAATCCTTGCAGATATGTTTGCAGCATGTATTTAATCTCGTCACTTTAGGGAACTTGGTGAGGCACAGTAGGGACAAACTACGACAATTCCAAGTCGTTCTACTCGAACATGATCGTTCGCATCTCCCCCTAACGACGGGAAGACTGGCTCATCAAAGTGACTTACGAGATCGTCTGCCAAGGTATATTTTAAGCGGACTATGAGTGAAATCGCATGTCATATTCATCATTTATAACCCGTCATAATGCGTTGTGGTGACGCACTTTGGCACATGAATATGTGGATGATAAAGGTTTTCCGTGTTAACACAATCCAGTTAACAAAATGCATATGGTTACACTTGTAACTAAGCATTTGAATGATGATAGGTATAGGTGAATATGACATGTTGACCTATGCTACCTAACCGTAGCTACTGGTCTTGAGAATCCAACAAAACTGCCACCATGCACCACTGGGATCGAACATGAAGAAACGATTGAACCGATGATAGGCCGTTGGTTTTATCGAACCTCTAGTGCTTTCTTGAAGAGTTACACTCCCTTCACCAGCCCCAAACACCTCAAAATTTCGTGAGCATGTATAAACGGGTGTTTAGGATTCAAAAACCATCAACCTTGTGGTCAAAAACCGATCGAAATGACATCAAACTGGTTGTTGGAATGGCTGGTGGTATGTGAAAACTTCATTTAAGTGGTTCACCTCCTTCCAAGTCTCAAAATGGCACCGAAATTTTTGAGAAGGTAGCCTTGGATGTTAGGAAGTACTCGTTAAAATTTCACTTTAAGACTTGGTCTAAAAGTGGGTGAACCGACCTTTACAATGACTGGTCCGCAAGTTGGACAATCATAAACTCAGGTTTCATCAACTTATCAATCATTGTCAAAGGAACAACATAACATATAAATGTTATTACTTGAGTACGACCATTTGTGAACACCATCATAGCATCATAAGCCACCCAGGCTAATACTTATGATCATGTATGTATAAGGACTCGGTGAAAAGGGAGGACTCAGCACCATGCTTATGCGAGTCGCTACATTATTCTCTTTAGCATAGGAGGGTGTCGTCTCCCAATCGTGCCAAAGAATAGGCTTTAATAAATGAACATGGTTAAGAAGGATCATCGGGGGGGGGGGGTCTTTGGCGTCACACATGCTTATGAAAGCAAGACGCGGATGACATAAATATCATCATCGGTCATGAGCCCTGCTCACGACTCCACCAACGTACTTTGGTGTCTTTGATCCAACTAGTTTCTTTGTTCAAAGAAAATGATGTCCATGACAATACCGTGGTATATGGATCATCAAACTGTCCAAACTCCGGACTATTAAAGCCTAAATGTGTCAATGTCCCAATACATCTTCTGGTTACACAAACCGATGCAAGCCGGACCATATTGACTCATGAATATTTTTCCTTTTCACATATCCAATACAAGTGATGCATAAGATTTTATTCTCACAAATCATAATGAGATGCTATGAGTGATACACTTTGGCATATGTATCATCGAGTCATAACATGGTTCAATTGTTATGGAACATATGTGACTAGAAAACGCCATTCGGCATTCAACAACTTGAGCATTATACCGCTCATTGATTGTGATGATCTATTCATCATAGTCACAATGTATTTATAAAACAAAATCCAAAAATATTGTGTTCCTTGGAAATAGCTTAATACGCACTCAATTTCGCTTGCAAAATTTTACAAATATGAGCATAGCGAACACTCTAACAACATAGAGATTTTATACCAGATACGATCAAAATGATCTATCATATTGAGTGCATAACATGGCAAGATTATATGCCTAAGGGGCAAAATTACGACACAAGCATGGTGTAACACTACCATGCACACGCTCGACCTTCTTATAAGGGTGCGTATTTTGGGCTTCCCCAAGAAAACTGTTTTTCAACATTTGAAAGATGATAGTTTAGCGTATAACGCATACCAAAAACTGCATCATCTATGGCAAATTCGGACAAAAAGAGGTTGAAAAATATGTGTCATAAGACCACTTGCAAATTCAAGATGGGAACCAAGTTGGTTGGGACAAAAGTTAGCACAATCGCTGGAAATAAAATTCCGCGCAGCTTGACCTTTGTTCACTAAAACAGCGATAACTCCCTTGTTAGGAAGGCTATGGACCAACGGTCAGATGTTCTGGAAACTAGACTTCCGTATCTTTCTATCCATAGATTGTGCACCACACGGATCATTAAACTCAGATCACAGTGCATGTTTTAATTGACTGTTTTAGTATTTCCCAAGTTTAGTGAGAAAACAAGGTTGGGACCATATCCAATGGCATAAGTGTTGATGCAAAAATATGGCAATAACAGCCATAGGTGCGTCTAAACGCAGCAGTGTGTTCGATTTTTTATCTCGATTAATGATCCTTTCAGTAACTCCAACTTGGTAGACTTGCAGAGAAAGTAGGAATGTCGGTACAGCTAAGGCTGTTTAAAAACCACTGATTCCGTTTGAACTTTCAAAGCATAAACAAATACCAAGGAGGATGCGCCTAGTCATGATCAAAGTGTAGACAAAATCCACCAAAGTGCATCAAATCAACCAAGTATTTTAATTCTCAATTTGCAAGTATTCGTCATAATAGCCATGTTATATGGATGCAACGCGGTGCATCAATATTAAGCATTTTGAACCATGAGACATAATGAATATACCATAACCAACTTGTCTTGACCATCCAATAAGATCGACTAAACATAGTCAAATGTATAAGGCACATGCCTTTACAAATACTCGGAAAAGTATTCGGACCTATAGTCATACGAACTATAATCGAGGTCAACGAATTCATGTATTTACCGCAATATGACATTGCTTTACATGTTAAAATTCATGAGAATTACTCTTACCCTCTTTCATATATTATATTACAAGGAGACGGTGCATGACTACACCCACATGCAACATTTTATTTTAATAAGATGAAAGATGGAGTTTTCCAAGTATGGGATTGGGTCAAGACCAACGTGGTGGTCGCTCAATTCATCATGACAAATCCGTCACAAACCGATTTTAACCACGACATATCCGTCGCAATCGATGTTTGTCCCATTTGTACGTCACAAATTCGTGACTAATCATGAACAAGTCATAACTTTACCGTTACCGACAATGTTCATTTTTTTTTTCAATTGTTGGTTTAAAATCGACAAAACGGCGACGTCAAATCGCACCCAAAATGTGGTGTATGCAACAACCACAAATATCGTCTTTCAACAATTATCCGTGACTCTCCCAGGACCGTCACACAGTTTACTTCGACATACGAGAGTGATACCACCTCTCATAGTCTCATCCACCGCAAAATAGCGTGGGAGATAAAGAACCCAAATACCCAATTCCCCAAAAAAAATTTCCCAAAAGAGAGGAATTAAAAAACAGGAACTTTAATAAAATATTACGGGTACTTGGTTCCATATTTGCTTTGGTCCTTGAACGGGAGCTTCTCTCCATATGAGCAACATATTTTCGTGGGTACTCCATTATATATTTACTTTGATCCTTGAACGGGATAATAAATATGGCTTCTCTCCATAGCGTGCACATCATTATGAGCAACGTATTTTCCTATATGCACGTAAAACATAAACATGGAAAGATTCATAAGTGTACAAATCAATGAACAAATGAATCATTAATTAGGAAAAGATGGAGAGTTGAGAAATACCCGGATAGGGCTACTGGGCTCGATAATTCGGCCGAAAAAGGACTCGAGCGCGGCGGTGCAGTAGCTCGGTATTGGATGAGGTCGGATCTCCAAATTTCCTAGTAAAAATCTGTTTCTGTTCGGCAGCAGATTCAGTAGTCAATATTACTCAGAATCCGATCTCCACCGTTGAATATACAGATATTTGTGTTGGGAAGTTGCTGTCAAAATTTCACACCGATCCGACGGTTAACGAATCGGGAAACATGATTTTGGTACGACTGCGCTGTGCAGAAAATTTACGCGCGGAAATTCTCGTCTCTCGGTTTTTTTTTTCGATTTTGATAGTTTTGTCTCGACTGCACTAGGTTTTCAAACATTAAATATCACGTGCATAAAACCATAAGACAATCCGGCGGTGCTTTGATCAGATCGGGTCGCAGCTTTAGGCAACAGTCGGCTGGACGAAAACGGTCTGAATACGGGACTGTCGGTCGGGTCGGGTCAGCAACCGGGTCGGGTCAGCAACCGGGTCGGGCCAGGTCCGCAAACGGTTCAGTATTTCAGATTGGGCAACAAGGCCAAAACGACCTGGATTGCATCGGACTTGGACTGGGGACGGGTTAGGTCATAGGCATAATCAGAGCACTTTGCGGGAACGGAGGTGCTTGAATCCAACCAGGTTGTTCGTCTATGGCTGCGATTCAGATTGTGACAGACTGGTTCACGAGGTGGGGGGCGAGTCTGGTGGTGGTGGTCTGGTTCCACAGAGCTCCAGTCGCGACGGGCCGATATGGTGTGGCGGCAACTGAAGGTGGGGGGCGAGCGGTGGGTTGCTCGCGAGGAAGACGACAACGTGGCTTACAGAAGGTGGACGTCGGCTAGGGTTGCTGCTATGGATCTGGATTCCGGCGGCGGCGAGAGGATGATGGCAGGCTGGCAGCGGGCGAAAATCTGCTTAGGGTTTCCGGCGGCCTTTTTTTTCGAGATTTTGGACGAATTTTTCCTACTCAGTTGAGATACTACGTGCTGATAACGTGTTTCAGGAGAAAGTAAAAGACTGTAAAATAGAGTCAATCAATTGTATTCATAACACTGATAGAGGGGCCTTTATATAGGCATTACAATGAGAGTCCTTCCATACATAGGATTCCTAGATAAGGTAAGACATCTAATAGGATTCTACTACCTCTAGAAGGATCTAGAACCTTCCATCTATGTATCTACAATCAGTATTAGGTAAGACACATCACAGAAATAATAATTTCCGGAACACTAATAAATTAATGGTCACCTCAAAGAGCCGCTCTTAGGCTTTTCTCGAGTTCAAAATCAGGTAAAGCTCCTAAAGACTAAAGAGGGGATATACAAAGTAAGTTATCAAACTAGTAACCTAAAACAAGTCCAAGCATATATATTTTTCTTGAGGGTATGGAACTGATACTGTCCGAATTATTAATCCTCACAAAGAAGTGGTTTGTAAGGTGCATATAGATTTGCAAATCTTTCCAACTACTGTCTCTTTAAAGTGGTAATCTCTCTAAATTAGTAAAAAATCTCAGTCTCGACTTGAGGACCAGTATTAAAATTAATAACCTCTCTATCGTGATAATTAATATTTTTTCAGAAAATTTTAGTATTAAATATCGGTCCCAATTTTCGCATAATGTGATAAATTCAATAAAATACATATATTTCATGTACCCTATCAATTAGAAAAATATTTTATGATACTAGTTTGCTTTAAATTTGATTGTCTAGTAACTTTTACATCATCTAATATCTTCTGAATCATCTTCATTTGGTCTTTGTGATCTCCATCTTCTTGTAGTAAGAAACTCGATTGATTGTAGCATTTGGATAACGCTAGATACCGAAATTTTTGGTACCTCGTGTACATAAATGGTAATGAATGGTATTAATATGTTTAGGAAATTTAAAAAACTATTAAATATTGGTGAGTTGAATGTAGAAATGCATGAATGATCAATTTTGATTAATTTTGGTTAGTTGAATATAGACAATATAATATGTACAATATATATTAATAATTAAAATATAAATTTGATAATTGTTTACTTAAAAAAATAAAAACCTCTCTAATGTGATAACCTCTCTGAAATGATATTTTTTCCCGATCCCAACAATATCACTTTAGAGGACTTCTAATGTAATGAACTAAATAATAAAGATACTTAAATGGATAGAAAATGTAAAGGTAAGAAAAAATCTAGGGATGCATACTTGGTGAATATGTCAGCAAAATCTTATCTATTTCTGCACTAATATTGACACGCAAATATAAGAAATATGAATAAATCTGAATCATTGTGTGATCTACGATCCATAAAATATATGCATCAAGATGCCAATGCGTTCAAATTATGCATTATATACATAAAAATATTGATACATTAAAACAATGCATCTTGTGCATAACTTTTCGTGTGAATAAATCTTGATCATCCATTTAATCAAAATCTAAACATTAAATTAATTCTTACTTTTTAACTTAAAAGCTCATTCTCACCAAAACCTCCCTTATCGTTCTTATCCCATATTCCAAGTATCAGTACACATCAAGCACATATTAGTCAGGATATCAATACACTGGGTCGTGTATTCGCAAAACTCAAAACATATGAAATTTAAAACAACTAAAACAAAGGTATCTCACTATCTGAGGTTCCATGCCAACACAAGTTTGTAGTTTGTCTACTTCTATTTCCCATGATAAATAACTATTCCAATAAGAGAGAGAGAGAGAGAGAGAGAGAGAGAGAGAGAGGGGGGGAGGGAGCGAGCGAGGGAGCGAGCGAGAGAGAGAGAGAGAGAGAGAGAGAGAGAGAGAGAGAGAGAGAGAGAGAGAGAGAGAGAGAGAGAGAGAGAGAGAGAGAGAGAGAGAGAGAGAGAGAGAGAGAGAGAGTCGCGCATAGAAACATTACAACTTGTTTGAGCAGGATTAGCAACAACCGTAAATGAGATTGCACTAAAAACAGAAAGTCAAATGATTAAGGTACTAAGATCCCTGAAGAGGTATCGGCTTCACGGCACTATTAATCCGTCGGAAAGCAGTCCTGACTCGTTCCTTAAGACCTTCATTCTCACTTTCGACTTCACCACTCCGTTTATCGAGATGCGCCACATTCCCATCCACATTTATCAATAGCTTCCCCTCATCCTCATACTTAACATCCCCAAACAGAGACACAAGAAGCGCGTGTACAATCTTGTCTGCTTTCTTAGCTTCCTCTTCGTCACTCGTTTCCTGTTCGGACTCAACCACCACCTTAGGCAATTCCCGACTCGCGTTCAGAACAAGAGCCACAACAGAATCTGAGACCATGTCGCTTATAGGATCCGCCGTCCAATGCAACGAAACATGATTCTCGGATTCTTGTTTAACCGTCACCCTGTCATGCACTTTCAGAATTGGAATTCCAAATTCCTCGTCAGTCAAGGGCTCGACACTTTCGTAAATCTGCTTAAGCCTGTGTTTTATCACAGCAAACGCGCCGGAATACGGGATCGTGATCCTCTGGATAACATTACCCGTTGAAAGTTGAGAAAAGACGTGAAGATCCTCGGGAGCCATTATCTGATAGGTGAAACCTTTTTTCACGAGCAAACCACTAACGGCTTCCCCGACCAAAGGAGTCTTTTCGGCCATCTTTCCGATAGTTTTCGCCATTTTCTGGGAATTAAAGTGCATTTCTACCGACTGACAGTTTTTCGGGGTTAAGATTTTGGTGTTCCCATCGGCAAAAACAGTTAGAAGCTTCTGTTTGAGCCGTCCCATCTCATTTGCTTCGCCGTGGACCAATATGATGTTGGGAGGCATAAGCTCTTTCAGAAAAGTACTCGTCTGATTATAATCCGCATGAGCCGAAAATGAAATATAGTGGACCTGCATGTTTAGAGGGGCAGTCAAACCACTCGCAAGTGTAACTTCCTTAGGTTCGTTAATAATTGTCTTGGCCAATGTCCCTTCAACAACATACCCGGGTATAACACAAGCGTTTTTCTTGTCCGAACACCATTTGTCGAACAACTGTCTCGATAGCCCACTCTGAAGCCCGCCAGGACTCGCCATCACCACCGCGGGGCCCACGTCACGAAACTCATCGAGACTTTTCAAAGGAGAGATGTGCTTGAAATCGAACGGGTTCGAACTGGCGAATTGATTCCGGATTCTCTCGTTCATGGAATTAATATAAGTCTGATAAACCGCCATGCATCTTTTAGCAAGTGGGGAAGCGTAATATATGGGAATGTTGTGTAGTTCGGGATGGCTCGACCAGTACTCATCGAGTATCAGCAGTAATTCCTGCGCCCGGCCAAGTGCAAAGGCGGGAATCAGGACACGGCCGCCTTGTGAAATCGTGTTGTGGATAACATCCGTGAAAAGCTTCTCGCGTATGTGGCGGGGTTGGTGGTTTTGAACGCCGTAAGTGGATTCTATGATACAGATGTCCGGTGAGAATTGAGGGAGCTCGGCGGCACGAAGATGACGGTCTTCTTCGCGTGAATAGTCTCCAGTGTAGAGGACTCGTACGCCGGCTATGTCGACCATGAACATGGCGGCACCAAGGACGTGACCGGCAGTGTAACACCAGAAGCGAACACCATTGACCTCTAAAGTTTGATGGAAGTCAATAACCTGGTGAACAAGAATACTTCAATTAGTCACGGACATCATTCAACTATCTAAAGGTCAACATTTGATTGCCATACACAGTATTGAAAGAAGGGTACTGTGTGCGACATAGTAAGAAAACCAAAAAAGAAGAAATTTTCGAGTAAATATTTCTGCCTTGTATGTGTATCGTCAGTAGAAGAAATAAGTATAGTATTTGCAAATGTATAAAACATTGTTCTTT
Source organism: Orobanche coerulescens (assembly GCA_033398695.1). Taxonomy (NCBI): domain Eukaryota; kingdom Viridiplantae; phylum Streptophyta; class Magnoliopsida; order Lamiales; family Orobanchaceae; genus Orobanche; species Orobanche coerulescens. Next base: position 171,799,638 of record CM065809.1, read on the forward strand.
TAAGGTGAAACAAGAGAAATAATGATTGTGAATAGGATCATACAGCTCTTTTCATATGAACCAAAGAGATGGGAAGTATTAATTCCACTAAGCATTTGAGACATGTAATATAATGACTTGATATACGATTTCTCATTTCATTTATCTTTTACTAGGTACGTGGGACGGAAGGATTCATGAACTGTACCCTGCCTGCTGTTACTTCGTAACTTGAATCATAGATAATCATGTTCAAAGAAAATGTACTAACTTCATTCAGAACCAACCAATAGATGTTTCAGCACATATAACACATAAAATCCCGGCTATTCGAGAAATAACAAACTTCCCGTACAACTACGAAGCCACTGTTCAAGAAAATCATCGTTCAACAGTCACTCACTACATGGCCATCTATTGTCTTGTGTGAATGAAAATGTTTGAGCCCCATAATTCTGCATCTTACCAAGTCAAAGATATGTTTTCGCACAAATACATCTATATAAATATCTTGATAAAACCTATCAATTTCTTTAGTTCCAAAGCTGATAAGTTGTTGCTCCGGAAACAAAATTCGAATCAGACTATAAATTTGTTACCAACAGTTTGAGAAGAAATCCACTAAAGTTGATGTTTATACGTCAACTTCTTGGATTATGCAGCGAATGAATCTTTGTTAGAAAAGGGTGTTAATAAAGGTAGAATTCGATGGAGACAGTAAGAACAAAAATAATATTTTTTATAGCCACAGACATTAGACTTCGGTTTGCAGTTTAACTAGAAGCATCAGATTCCTGAACACCCAAAACATTAAGGATGAGTTTCATTAGATCAAGCTGGTTAAAGAAGATTTGACTGAACAGTTGATACAATACCACACAATACTATAATACTAGTGAAGGAATTGACATCATCATCATCATCATCATTTGCACCTTAATCCCAACTATGTTGGGGTCGGTGGCATGAAAATTATAGTGTCAAATAATGGTCAAAATTAGTTAATAGTTAATACTATAAAATCATGCAAAACATAAAGTAGCAAATTTTACATTGGATGCCCTTCATGTCGCAATCTTCATTCGAAGGAGATAGTGAAGGAGCATATAAATCCTGACTGGACCTCATTGTCATATGAAACCTTATTTTTACTCCATGCAACAAATTATACAGTTCAGAATTTCAATATTATAAATTGTAAATTGTACACAATTGAAGGATGTCTTTCTCTGCAAGAGATTTATTGTAATTCTTAGCCCAAATTCAGCTCTTTACAGCTAAAAATGAAATGTCAATATGATGAAGGCTCTGCATTAGAGAGAGGGTGAGGAAGACAGGTAATCTACAATGCGGAAACACAAGTTCTACTCAAATTACATAAGTGGAGCCAACATAATTTAGACAGAATATTAACATACATTATCATGGAATTATGTTATAGAAGTCCACGAAGCACAGAACACTTTTGTGAGCACGACGCAACTATACCAGAAACATATAGTACTTGTTCTCCTCATAAGCAACGCGCTGCACTTCATAAGCCCGAGTGTAGTGGAAAGTATGCTTGGGTTGATAGGTCGTCCCCCAGAAGCGGCATGCCACCTCTATGCCTAGGGGTGGTGTCAAATGGGCAAGGGTACACAACACTTCATAGGCCCGGGTGTAGAAGAAAATATACAAGGGCTGCTAGGTCGTCGTCCGGAAGTGTCGTGCCACCTCGAAGTATGGGCGTAGTGTCAAATGTGCAAGGATTCTCGCAGCATGGACGGCGACAGACAAAGAAGTTAGTTCAAGCTGCTACTGAAGGTAGTAGGATGCTACTTGGAAAATGGAACATTAGCTCTTTGACGGGGAGATCAGTGGAGGTGGGGGAGGTTATGAAAAAGAGGATGATTTATATAATGTACCTACAAGAGTCTAAGTGGGTTGGACAAAAGACAAGTGTATTAGTTCCTTGAGATTACAAGCTTTGGTACTCGGAAAATGATAGAGGTAGAAATGTAGTGAGTATAGTTGATAAAGAATTCATTGACGATGTGGTGGAAGTATCAAAAAAGAGTGATAGGATTATGAGTATTAAGCTTGTGATAGGGGATGAGGTTATAACTATCATAAGTGCTTATGCACCACATGTAGGATTGGATACATCTATTAGACAAGAATTTTGGGAAAATTTGGAAGAGGTTGTTGAACAAGCTCCTAGAAGTGAGAAATTGAACCTTGATGGTGACTTCCACGGTCATGTGGGTGTTACCTGAAATATATGCTTTGAGAAGGTTCATGGTGGCTTTGGTTTTGAGGATAGGAACGAAGCAGGAAGTGGTATATCGGGTTTCACGTTAGCATATGACTTGGGTATAATCAACACTTAGTTCGAGAAAAAGGACTCTCACTTGGTGACACATAGAAGTGGAGGTAGTGCAAGTCAGATCGACTTCTTTTTAATAAGGAATGTTTGGAGAAAAAGTTACATTGATTGCAAGGTGAAACCCGATGACAGTGCTGCAACGCAAAGTTGCGTTGCTTGATTTTCTAATTAAGAGGCACTTAAAAAAAGTGCAAGTTGACCCTCGAATCAAGTGGTGGAAACTCCAAGGGGAGAGCCGGCTAACTTTTGTGGCTTAGATTGCGAATAATGGTATTTGGTCCAATTGCACGAAGATGGATATAGATTCAACTTGGAAAAGAAACTGTGAAAAGAAGTTTTACGAGAATCTAAAAGAAGCGGATCTTCGAGTAAGGACACATCTTGGTGGGAACGATAAAATTAGGCAAGCGATAAAGACCAAACGTGAGATGCAGGAGCAACGAGAACATTGAGAAGTACAAGGAAGCTAGAAGAGAAGCGAAAAAGGTAGTGCGAGATGCCAAAGCAATGGTCAATCAAGAATTACATGCGAGATTTGATACGAAGGAAGAGGAAAAATATATCTATAAACTTGCTCGTATGAGAGACCATAAGACGCGGGGATATTGGGAGAGTTAAACGTGTGAAGGATATTTACCAAAAAGTTTTGGTTCTACATAAAAAGATAAAGGAGGATGGAGGTGATAATTTGATACCCTATTCAATAGCCATTACGAGCAAAATATTGGGGATTTAAACATCACTTCAAGTATGGAAAATCGAGAATTTATGCAAAGTATTCAAAAGGGTGAAGTGAAAATGGTACTGAAGAAGATGGGGTCTAAAAAAGCAGAAGGACCAGATGGTTCATATTGATGTTTGGAGGTGTTTTGGGGAGAGAGGGATCGGATGGGTAACTATGTTTTTCAACAAGATATGGAGAATCAACAAGATGTAATCGGCATGGAGGGAAAGTACTCTCGTACCTTTGTATATAAACAAGGTGATGTTCAAGATTGTTCTTATTGTTGCAGAATTGAATTATTGAGTCATACCATGAAATTATAGGAACATGTGACTGAAGAAAGGCTCACGAAATGTGTGAAGATCTCGGAAAACCAATCTAGATTGGGAGATTGACAATGGAAGTAATTTATCATACGAGACATATCATGGAACAGTATCAAGATAAAAAGAAAGATCTACATATGATTTTTTATTGATTTAGATAAGACATATGATAAAGTACTGAGGGAAGTACTTTGGTGGCCTTAGCAAGGAAGGGCGTATCTCGTAGGGATATTGACCTCATAAAGGACATGTATCAGGGAGCTAGCACAAGTGTACGAACCAATATTAGGAGGACAGAAGAGTTTTCCATTACAATTAGGGTGCATCAAGAATTTGCGTTAGTCCCTTTCTCTTCGCCATAGTCATGGACGAACCGACAAAATCGATTCAATACGACATTATTTGGTGTATGATATTTGCAGATGATATTGTGTTGATTGATAAGACGAAGGTTAGTACAAAAATAAAAAAAAGTTGAAACATTGGAGGGATACTCTGAAAGCTCAAGGCTTTAGGCTGAGCAGAAGTAAGAGAGGCGGGGATGATCACTTTTGATGGAAAAGTTATTCATGGATCCGATTTTCGTTGTCTTGGATTTATTAACCAAAAGGATGAAGAGCTAGACGATGAATGTGGCTCATGAAAATAAGGCGGTCTGGTTGAAGTGGAAGAGTGCCACATGGTTGCTATATGATTCTGGCATGCCTCATAGACTAAAAGGTATATTCTACCGCAAAATAATCAGGCATGCACTGTTATATGGCACAGAGAATGGCACGAGGGTCATGTTCAAAAGATGAACATGGCGGAGATGCGTATGCTGCACAAGAAAGGATCAGATGAGAAATGAAGTGATTAGAGAGTAGGTAAAAGTTACGTTCATCGAAGATAAGATGATGGAGAATTAGTTAAGATGGTTTGATCATATGGACGGAGACTCGTTGATGACCCAAAAAAACATGAATGAATGTGATTGAGAATGATATGAGGTTCCTAGGCTTGGGATTGAGTAAAATATGGCGATGGAGAGAAAAAATTGTAGGAAAAATGAACGGGTGAATTATGGAGTTTGATTCTTATGTTATTTATTTGGTATTCTTGACCGTTTCAAAGGATGATTCGTGTTAGCCGACCCTAAAATCGTTTTAGGCGCAAGGCTCAGATGTTGCTGTAGTTGTAGGGTTAAAGCATTTTTTATAAATTGTACTTAATAAGTATAGATTCTAATAATATATATATATATATATAAGAATATGTATGTGTATATGCTACATTATTGCCACATGTGTAGGTGCTCAGTGGTGCCAACAGATGGTGTGCAAGGTAAGAGTATTATATGTGTGTTTTGTGTGTACGTATATACCTATATGTGTGTTTGTATATATGATTATATGTATATATATGTTGTATCCGTAACCTTATACTTTCAAATGTGATGTATCCTCGTACCAAATCACATTGAATCCATCTCCAGTACTTGTATCAATGCTTCATTGATGGAAGTTAATGCAGAAACAATCATCATGTGTGTGGTGTGAAGCCATCGTAGCTTATATAGAAAATTCACATAGATATATGCTATAATCATTTTAATTTTATAAGTTTGTATGATAAATGTTGATTGTTTGAGAAGATCACAAGATTTAGATAAAAGGTCAGCCAGCATGGAGATTTGTGCCAGCAGAGTCGAGAATAATTCCTCTCAAACATTAAACATATTGAATAAGATGAACAACCAAAATAAGCAGCAGAGAAGAAAAAGTGAAAAATAATTCTTTGAAACCTTGATGCAAATTCTTAAAAGTGAATCACACGTAAAATATGATTAGTTTGAACCTAAATAAAAATGCCTAATACAAAGGACGCTGAAATTTGACAAAATAAAAACCTCGATTTTTTCCATGGAGCGAAGTATGTCTTGTTCATCATACAACATATCTTCAACTGAGACCTTGCTAACTTTAACATAATCTGATAGAAGCAACTTGTAAATTGCTTTAGTTGCGTGAGTCATAAAAACTCGTCCTTTGAATGTTGTCTGAAACACAGAAAGTGGAAGATTATCAGAGCAGAGACTTACGAACGGTACCTTACTGTAAGGTCATGCCAAATCAACCAACCTTTTCCAGAAAATAGGGAAGTGAAGCAGCATGGTCCAAGTGAAAGCTGTAAGCACACGGTTAAGTAAGAAAAAGTTCAACAAGAACCAGAATCAAAGACCATCCAACAATAATTAATTATCTAGCAGAGAGAAATATTTGACTTCAGTAAGGACTTATTAGAAAGAAAACAAAATGGTGGAGTTAAGGACTCATCCCAGAAACATTACTTATTCTAGATCCCTTTCACATAACCCATCAACTAGCCAACACTTATCAAAGAAAATAAATAAGCAAGCCATTTCTCAAGGCTACAGCAGCTTTTTGTTCTTTTATCCCTCATCCTAAAGGTATCTTTTGTAGGTGTGACCCTGCCTATTCCAGGGCATTGTAACAATCTTTTTCCCTACAACGGGATAGTTAAACTTTCTTCCAGAACCACTTTTTTCTGGTCTCATCAGGGGCACCACGCTGCAGAGAAGAAACAAAGACAACCACCTAAACGGACTCTCTAAGTTGACTGTAAATTAAGAACTTAATGGAAGACAATCTCATAAGCCCAGACATGTTGCCTGCTTATTTTCTTCTATGAACAAATGACACTGTGTGCAGCCACTAAAACAGAGGGGGAAAGGATCGCTGAGCTTAATATATGATATAGAACACAAGAACTAGAATCATAATGTCGAGCCTCAACCAGTATGTAGCTCAAAAGCAACCTGCATTGTGTACCCAACTCAATCTCCCAGATGCCATGAAGATAATTATTAAATAAAATCATCTTGCTGAAAGAGATAACCATTGCAAAGCTACAAAATATTTATGATAACTTCACTATTATAACCCACTCACACCTTCCACATTCTCTTTCGCATTAGTTGATAAACTGATCTAAGCCGTCGCTACATGAGTTTTTTCAATTTCAGATCCTATCCCTAAAGAGGATGGAAAATTGGTCCATACTACAACGAACAGATACAACACTAACTCCAAATTAAACAAAAACAGGGAGAAAACAATGAAAACATACTGAGTAACAAGAAGAAGATCAATAGCTGAAGGATCGATTTCGTCAAAGTACGGTAATGCTGCCATGCCCGAGAAAGCTGGATGAATACCACAGTCAAACTAAGGACAAAGAAATACATTCGGTTATTAACTCAAGAACCCAAGCCGTTCCACAAGTTCCCAAAATTACCCAAAACTAACATAATACGACAGACAAAATATACCAATAGTGTTTTCCCCTTGTAGGACATGTAAACACAGGAGCGGCCAACTTCATTACCCGCCCCAAGAGGTGTTATAATAAGCTCGTCACCTTCACTGACAGTCGATGAAGTTCTCTTTAGAGAAGAAGCTGGTTGTCCAGTTGAAGCCATTGCTGTACCCTACTTCCAATACCAGACAAGGACGGATCTACACAAGGGCTAGGCCGGGCTACAGCCCGCCTGGAGTGGAAATTGTCGCAATTCTTCTATTACCTAGTTGTTTCACACCACGTGCAAGTGTTATCCCAGTCGAGTAAGTAGAGATCCACGGCGAGCTGGAGGAGTAGGATCCCGGTGACGATGTTGGTCGTCGGAGATGAGGTGACTTGAGTAGAAACAAAGCTCAGGTAGAAGACCGAGTTTAGGTTTAGGATTTCGGCTTACAATCCCCATCCCAAATTATGTAAAATCGATTTCTTATATTTATTAAATTGTTAAATAAGAGGTTGTGCTTTTTAATATTATTAATTGATAAAAATATAATTCATAACATCTATCTATTTATTATATATAAAGTTTATCCTCCTTAATTTAATGTGCAAGGGGATTAAAAAAAATATTAAAAAAGAAATCAAAGTTTATCCCCTTAATTTAATATGCAAGGGGTAAAAAAATGTTAAAAAAGAAATTAAATAATATATAAAGCTTATCCCCTTAATTTAATGTGCAAGGGGGTAAAAAAAATGTTAAAAAATAAATTAAATAAACCATAAGCCAAGAATCGGGAACTGAGCAGCAGCGCGTGGATCAAAGCGGTGAAGTGGAATCTGAAAGTAAAAGAAATTCACAACAGTGGTTCACTTTTATTTTGTTTCGTTAATAAAAGAAAAGTTTCACTTTTCCTCTCTCTCCCTCCCTCTCTCTCTCTCTCCTTTTTCAATACTCTAGGTTTAAAATTTTCCATTTTTTTATATCCATTGGACGAAAAGCTGCGAGCTTGAGGCAATGTGGGAGCAGGAAAGACGACTTCGTTTCAAACATGAAAATCCCATACGGCGACGTTTCAGGATTTGCATACAGCTAATACCAACATCTATCTACCGAGTCGGACCTCCAGCAGTTGGTAAATTTGACACATACATACATTCATCAATGCATACATAAGCATGTATCACGTATGTATGCAGACACATATGTACGATATTGGTATACATTGAATAAAGAAGCTGAAAAATATTATAGATACAACATGATTGCATTGGTATTTTGCTTTATAGGTGGCATTCTTCATTGAAAATTTACCTCATATTAATGATTTACATAATCAATATGCACGCTTGCTCTCTATCTCATAATGGTGCTACTAATAGTCTCCTACAATATAATGGAGACTCTTCATGTCCATTCCTTTTGTATTATTCACTTTTACTTTTTGCTTGGTGGGGATGGTGAGTTGGTAACCGTTGTGAATTAAAAACGAAATCATATCGTAGTTTCAAGATTGCATAAAATTGTAGAATGTTAAAACAAAAGCTGTTAGTATTTAAAGATTACATGTGAAGAGACTCTTTTAAATGTAATATTTTAGAAAAAGTCTTTTTACATGTACTCTTTTAATGTGAATAAACTATTTTAAGTACTGGAAACCTAATTAGTACCGACCATTACACTATGAATATTTAGATGCAATGGGTGCAACGCACGGGTTGATAAAACATTACACTATGAACATTTAAAATAAATACAATACATTACATATAACTAATTACATAGACTAAAAGAATTCTACACGGAAAAATCGGTACGGATGAGTCCTTATTCATATTAAAAGACTACATGTGAAAAGACTATTTTAATTGTAACTTTTAATGTAAATAAACTAATTTAAATACAAAAGTTATGATAACATCACAATTAAATCCTCTAAAATAAATATAATACAAATTCTCTAATAGGCATCTAAATACCGTCATATGTCATTCAAGCGTCTGCAACAAATGCTCATTCAAGCGTCTGCAACCAAAGAACGTGCATCGCACGGGTTGGATCAAGCCTCGTACTATATAATACTTATCCCCCTTAATTTAATGTGGAAGGGGGATTAAATTATACTATATAATACTTATAATACTTTTTTGCATTCTATACTATATAATACTTATCCATCTTAATTTAATGTGGAAAGAGGATTTAATTATACTATATAATACTTATAATACTTTTTTGCATATTTATAATATTTATTCCCCTTAATTTAATGTGGAAGAGTGATTTAATTGTAACTTTTAATTGTAAATATATGAAGAGACTATTTTAATTGTAACTTTTAATGTAAATAATTTATACTATATAATACTTATCCCCCTTAATTTAATGTGGAAGGTGGATTTAATTATACTATATAATACTTATAATACTTTTTTGCATATTTATAATATTTATTCCCCTTAATTTAATGTGAAAGGGGGATTTAATTGTAACTTTTAATTGTAAATATATGAAGAGACTATTTTAATTGTAACTTTTCTATACTATATAATATTTATCCCCCTTAATTTAATGTGGAAGGGGGATTTAATTATACTATATAATACTTTTTTGCATTCTATACTATATAATACTTATCCCCCTTAATTTAATGTGGAAGGGGGATTTAATTATACTATATAATACTTATAATACTTTTTTGCATATTTATAATATTTATTCCCCTTAATTTAATGTGGAAGGGGGATTTAATTGTAACTTTTAATTGTAAATATATGAAGAGACTATTTTAATTGTAACTTTTAATGTAAATAATCTATACTATATAATACATATCCCCCTTAATTTAATATGGAAGGGAGATTTAATTATACTATATAATACTTATAATACTTTTTTGCATATTTATAATATTTATTCCCCTTAATTTAATGTGAAAGGGGGATTTAATTGTAACTTTTAATTGTAAATATATGAAGAGACTATTTTAATTGTAACTTTTAATGTAAATAAACTAATTTAAATACAAAAGTTATGATAAACATCACAATGCAAATGCACCTTCTAATACACAAGGTGATTAAAATGAACCTTTAAATGATATTATAATTACAAGATGGTTAAATTTTAGCTATGAAATCTTAGATACAATCGGTGCATCGCACGAGTTGAATAAACCAAAAACAACCCCGGAGCAATATACGGGTTAGTAAAGCCTCATTTCATATAACTAATTACATAGACTAAAATAAAAGGACAATAACAATAAAAAACATATAAACTTCTCTAAAAGGCATTTAAATTCTGCCATCTGCTCATTCAACTGTCTGCCCCAACATTACGTACAAAACACGTGCACCTTCTAATACACAAGGTGATTAAAATGAACTTTTAAATGATAGTATAAATTACAAGATGGTTAAATTTTATCTATGAAATCTTAAATACAATCGGTGCATCGCACGGGTTGAATAAACCAAAAATAACCCCGGAGCAACATACGGGTTAGTAAAGTCTCATTTCATATAACTAATTACATAGACTGAAATAAAAGGACAATAACAATAAAAAAAATATAAACTTTTATAAAAGGCATTTAAATTTTGCCATCTGCTCATTCAACCGCCTGCCCCAACATTACGTACAAAACACGTAAATATTCAACCAAAGACCGTGCATCACACGGGTTGGATAATGCCTCGTAATTTATTATTTTACCCTTCCAATTTTTTCTTCTTCCTCTCATTTACTTTCTAGTTGACCTGGCAAATCGTTCGTGTCGTGTACTTTCGTGTTTCGTGTACCAAAAGTCCAAACTCATACAAGACACGAAATGAATTCGTGTCGTGTCGTGTACTGCGCAAATTCGTGTCGTATTTTCGTGTCAGGCACATAGTATAAAATAAATATTAAAATATTATAAAAAATAACAATTTTAATATTATTTGTATAGGTTTTTGTAGACGAAACGGAACGAATGGCAACGAAAACACGAATGTTTAGACGAAATTTATGAAGGTTCACATTATATTTTTGAATTTTAAAGTTTAGTACAAACGGAATTCATAAAACGAATGTTTTATAAATTAAATATAAAATTTTAAATTATGCTATAAAATATTTTATATATAAATATATATATTTATTTAATTATTTCGTGTACCTCGTGTCGTGTCGTGTACCCAAAGGGTAAACACAAAACCGACACTAAATCCCGATCGTGTACTTTCGTGTTCGTGTATATTTCCGTATCATGTACTCAAAATACAAACACAAACACTAAGGCCCTGTTCTCTTTGCTGTTTTGAGGTCATTTTCTGTTTTTATTTTCGAAAACACTAAAAACGTGTTCTTTTTATCATTTTCGAAAATGCATTTTGGAAAACAAAAAAAATATTTGTACACAAAACGCAAAATGCCCAAAACGTCGTTTTGAGCGTTTTGTGTGTATTTCAACAAAAAATCTTCAAAATGCTCAAAATGCATTTTGAGTTTTTTTTTTTTTGGATTATCCTAATTTGAAACTAAGTCTAAAATAAAGATTTATGAATTTAATATTAATATTACAAAAAAAATATTTTGCAAAATAAAATTAAACAAAAATAAAAACAGAAAATATAAAACATTTTGCAAAATGAAAGTACAAAACAAAATAAAAATAGAACGCCCCCTAAATTTTCGTGTCGTGTTTCGTGTCGTGCGGTAAATTGCCTAGTTATCTACAAACATTAATATCATTATACTTTATGGAAAAATAATATAAAACTTCAATTTATATAATACTTGTAATAGGATAGTTAGTTAGGCCCCGTTCTTTTGGACTTATTTTTCTGTTTTTCAGTTCAGTTCAGTCAGTTTAGTTCAGTTCAGTTCTTCTTATTATTATATTTTTATTAATCTTAATTATTATTATTGTTATTATGACTAATAATATTACTATTATCGTTGTTGTTGTTGATTACTATTATTATTATTATTATTATTATTATTATTTACCTTTAATATATATTTCAGTTCAGGTCCATTCAGTTTAGTTCAGTTCAGTTCAGTTCAGTTCGGTTCAGTTTTATTCAGTTCAAAATAACAGAGCCTTAATTAGTTGCTCAAAACTCGTATTGCTATTTAAGCTTATCTACATTTTCAAAAAAAAAAAAAAATTAAAATATTGGTAGTGTCATAATATAGGCTATACTAGTTTCTAGACGCTAAGGCTCGTTTTGACGAATGAAATCGAATCAATCGAATCGAATCAATCAATCGAATCGAATCAAATATATATTAAGTAAATAAGGCCTGTTCTTTTGGACTTATTTTTCGATTTTGATTGATTCATTAAGTTCAGTCCATTAAGTTCGATTGATTCAGTCCATTCGATTCGATTCGATTCGATTCAGTTCTTCTTCTTATTATTATTATTATTAATCTTAATTATTATTATTATTGTTATTATTACTAATAATATTACTATTATCGTTGTTGTTGTTAATTACTATTATTATTATTATTTACCACTATTATTATTATTATTATTTACTCTTAATATATATTTCGATTCGATTGATTCGATTCATTCAAATTCAAAAGAATGAGCCTAATACTAATAATAATGATAAATAATAATAATAATAGTAATTAACAACAACAACGATAATAGTAATATTATTAGTAATAATAACAATAGTAATAATTAAGATTAATAATAATAATAATAATAAGAATCGAATCGAATCGAATCGAATCAATCGAATCGAATTGACTGAATCGACTCGAATCGAATCAATCAATCAAAATCAAAATCAAAATAAATCCAAAAGAACATGGCCTAACTCGGATAATAAGATCCGAACGAAGACAATGAATGACGAAGCGAGTTAAGCCGTGAGTTAAACCTACTCCCTTACATCCGAGGTCGCTTGACCCGGCTGTCTACATACCCTTCTTTGTTTTACGATATTATCTTTTGTTTTCATACTTTTTTCATATTTTACATCAATATAATCTTACTAATATCAACGGATAAGGTGCTCTTTTTTATTATTTTCGCAACAATTATGAACGTATAAATATATGTCGCTTTCACCTCAGTGACTCAAACGTTAAAGCAATTTTATGAAATTTCCTTCATTATTTAGATATTTATTGGATCGTATACAAATTTATACAAACATATATAGAAGTACGGAAGCATGTGAGATATTTAAAAAAATGTTATGAACTTGAGAGGAAAAAAAAGAGAAAATAAGAGAGAAGAATAATGATGAGTGTATTTCTTATGATGACCAAAAGCTTTTATTTATAAATACACATCTAGGATTCGAGGGTATAAAGGTCATTTATCTGTAAATACATTAATTACAACACTCCTATTTGAATGACCTTTAATACATGATGCCTCATGAAACCTTGTCGGGAGAATCCAATGGGAAAAAACTCGATCGCAGAGTACAACTACTCTAGGGGTGTTCGAAACCGGATATCCGGAATTTTGGATATCCGAAAATTCGGATAGTAGATTTTGATATCCGATATCCGATTTTCGGATACGGATATCGGATATCCGAATATCTAGAAAAAAATATGAATTATATTCGGATATCCTTATATTCGAAAAATATTCGAATTCAGATATCGGATATATGAATATCCGAAAAAAATTCGGATATGGATATCGGATATCTGAGTATCCGAATACCTTCTATTATTTAAAATATAAAAAAATAAAATTTTTAGGATTTTTCGGATATTTCATATATCCGAATATCCGATTTTTCTGAAAAGTACTATCTGATATCCGAATCCGAAGTTCCGGATATCCGAACTTCGGAAATCCGAATTTTCGGATATCCGGAACTTCGGATTTTCGGATATTTCGGATCGGATATCGGATATCGGATATCGGATATTTTTGAACACCCCTAAACTACTCCCTACAAAATCGATCACACAAGATCTGTGAGTTGACGCATTCTGATTTTGTGTATGAGTCTTCTGAATGTTGATGTCGGCAACGCATTTGTGAATAAGTCTGCCATATTATCACTTGAGCGAATCTATTGAACATTAATTTTGCCATCCTTTTGGAGATCATTCGTAAAAAAAAAGATTGGGGAAAATATGCTTTGTTCTATCACTTTTGATATAGCCTTCATTGAGTTGTGTGACACAAGCCGTAATATCTTCATACGATACAGTTGGATTCTCCTTTGACGTAGTTAATTTGCACGACTCTTCAATGTAATGTGCCAAATTTCTCAACCATACATATTCTCGACTTGCTTCGTGGATTGTAATTATTTCAGAATTATTTGAAGATGTTGTTGTGAGGGTTTGTTTCACAAATTTCCAAGATATAGCAGTTTCTCCAAGTGTGAATACATAGCATGTTTGTGATTTACCTTTATGCGGGTCCGAAAGATAGCCTGCATCTGCATATCACGCCAGAGAACATCCAGAACTTTCCGGATAATATAACCCAAGGTCGATGGTGCCCTTCAGATAACATAAAATATGTTTAGCACCATTCCAATATCTTATAGTAGGTGCAGAGCTATATCTTGCCATGAGATTTACAGAAAAAGATATATCTGGTCTAGTGCAATTAGCAAGATAAGTTAATACACCAATTGCACTCAGGTATGGTACTCTAGGACCAAGTATTGGTTCTCCATCTCACTTGGTCAAAATGGAAGCGTTATAACGACCATATGTGATGTAATGTGCTTTATCCATGTAAAAACGCTATAACACCTTTTCGGTATAAGAAGATTGGTGGATAAATAGTCATCCATAGACATGTTCAATTTGAAAACCCAAACAGGACTTTATTTTTTCTAAATCTTTCATCTCAAATTTATTTTTCAAGTATTCAGCAGTTTTATTGAGCTCTTCATGAGTCCAAATTATGTTTAGGTCATCAACATAAACTGCTATAATTGCAAATCCACTTTCAATTTTCTTTATGAAAATGTAAGGACGGACAACTCATTTTTATACACTTCTTTCAACAAATATTCGCTAGGTCTATTGTACCATATTCGTCCAGATTATTTTAGCCCATACAACAACTTTGCAGCTTAATTGAGAACATATTCTTGAGATATGAATAACTTATTGCTGGTAATATTAATCCTTCTAGGATTTTCAAGTATATGTCATTATCAAGTGAACTACATAGATACGCAGTTACTACGTCCATGTGGTGCATATCGAGCCTTTGTGACGCAGCCAGACTAATCAAAAATCTGAAATTAACCGTATCCATTACTGGAGAGTATGTTTCCTCGTAATTAGTTCCTGGTCTTTAAGAGAAGCCTTGTGCTACGAGTTCTGTTTTGTATCTCGTAATTTTATGATTTTTATTTTTCTTTCTAACAAAGACCCACTTGTATCCTACTGGGATAACATTTTTAGAGTTTGAACTACACGCCCAACACCATTCTTTTTTTCAAGGAATTTAATCCAACCTCTATGGCTTCTTTCCATTTTGGCCAATCATCTCTATTTCGACAATCTTCGACAGACTTCGGTTCAGGATCCTCATTTGTGTTGGAACAATATTTTTTAAATCATTTTATACATTTTGATGATGCGTTATTTAACCAAAATTTACTTAACATATTTTTCCTTCATTTAACGTACGTAAACGAACCTTTTATAACGTACGTAACACTCACAGCTTTTGCAAGAAATTTTATACAGGTAACGTACGTAACTCATTCAATATAACGTACGTAACGTTTGAATATTCTGACCGTTGCAAAAAGTCATTAGCCGTTACAACAAGTCTTCACATTCAACGGATCTCTGACTGGAAGTTAACGTACGTAAGCCTATCTTGCGTAACGTACGTAATGTATTTTATCGGATGTCTCTGGACTATTTTTCACAGTTCGTTACGGCCGCTACACAAGCTCTATAACGTACGTAGAAGTCATAACGTACGTAATCCAGGCAGCATAACGTACGTAAGCTGTGCAACTGTTCCAACGGGAAATTCAGCTCAAGAAGGCTATAAATAACACACTTCAAGGATTTGGAAAACACACAAGTTATCTGAGCTTACAAGCATACTCAAGCTATTCCAAGCAAATATTTCGAGAGTTATACATATTCCATATTGTGATACGAGAAGATTTGCTCTATTATTTCTAATATACATTCTTGTATCAAAGAGCGATATATCGTGTAAAGTCGAGTTCCTACTCGCATTTGTTTTACTGTAAAGGTTATCTTGTACCCAGAAAAACAAGAGAGTTTTAGTGAGGTTGTTCTTGAGCCCGGAAATCAAGAAATTGTAAGAGTTGGCACTAAACTAGAAAGTGCATTCTAAGTTTCTAAGAAAAGTCCTAGTCGATAAAACTAGGTAGGGGACGTAGGCTTTGTTAATAGCCGAATCTCTCGAACAATTTCTTGTGTTCTTTCTTTTCCGCATTTTACTTACTCCGATATTTTAGCTTCCGCACAAAAAGAGTTCAAAACTCTTATCCGCACTATTCAACCCCCCTTTAGTGGTGGTACCAATCTAACAATTGGTATCGGAGCGGTCTCTTTATCACCGAATTAACACCCGCTAGAGAAAAGATCAAGAAATGGCCTTTATACACTCCTCCCTTGAAGGCAACGCTCTCAATCGTCCTCCCTTCTTCGATGGCTCAAACTTTATGACATGGAAGAAGAAAATGTCCATCTTCATCCGAGCTCACGACATTGAAATATGGAAGGTCATTGCTCTTGGACCTACCATCCCTAAGAAGCCATATGGCTCGATCAAAAGCTTTGAAGAATACGACGATGCTGACTGGAAGAACGATCACTTCAATAGTAAAGCTACTCAACTACTTTACTGTGCTCTCAACCCAGAGGATCACAACAGGATATCTTCTTGCGAGACGGCTAAAGAGATCTGGAAAATGCTCGAAATTACCCATGAAGGTACGAGTCAAGTGAAGGAAACAAAAATCAATATGCTTCTTCACGATTATGAACTCTTGACTATGGAAGAAGAAGAAAGCATTACTACTATGCTTGACCGCTTCTCGGCTATCACAAATGGGTTAGCTTCCTTCGGGAAACCTATATCAAGCAGTGATAAAGCCAAGAAAATCCTTCGATCTCTACCAAGAGAATGGGATGCTACCGTTACGGCTATCATGGTGTCGAAAGATCTCAACACCATTGAATTCAGCGCTCTCATTGGATATCTCATCAATTACGAGATTGTCATTAAATCTCGAAGTTCGAAACCAAAGCCCAAAGAGAAAGAAAGGACGATCGCCTTCAAAGCAAAAGAAGATAGTGATCTTGAAGATGAACCTATCGAAGAAAAGAATGAAGAAACCGCCTTTTATGCCAAAAACATAAAGAAATTCAAAAATCTTCTTCAAAGGCGCCGGAGGGACATCAAACAAGAACCAAGGGATGGATCCAAGAAGACTCACTTCCCACAAAACAAAAGGTTTGACAATACTTGTCGTAGGTGCGGCGTTCCAGGCCATTTTGCTAAAGATTGTCGTGCTGCTGCTCCAATGAGTTCATCTAAACCACCTCACGAAAAGTTCAAAAAAAAGGAAGTCTATGTCGCTACATGGAGCGATGATGATGAGGATGATGAACCTCAAGTTCAAACAAATCTTGCTCTAATGGCTCGCGCATCCGAAGATAGCGATGAAGAAGTTGAGGTTAGTGATTCTTCTCATGAAGAACTTCTTGATGCTTTCAAATCTTTAAACAACGAATACGAAAAAGTTTGCAATAGTAATAAAGATTTGAAAAAGAAAATAAAATCTCTTGAAAGTGAAAATTCAAAATTATTGAAAAACAAGGATGTATCAATTGACCATACAAATTGTTTGGAAATCGAGAAAATTCTGAGAGATGATTTACACAAAACTCAGAAAGAATTGAAAACTTTACGTTAGAAAATTATCATGTGGTAATGACAAATTCTAGCAACTATTATTTGGTCAAAAATTTTCTCTTTCAAAACAAGGACTTGGGTATAATTCATTTCCAATGAAAAAGTCCTTAGAAATTACCACAAAAGATTCAGACACTTTAAAAACGGGAATTCCATCATGTCCAAAATGTTTAAAACCAGGACATACCGAAACATACTGTAGAAGTTCTAGACGAACTATAAGGGTCAAGCAAATTTGGGTACCAAAAGGGACCGTTGTTAAAAATCAAGTGTTTGTATCTAACTCCTCAGGACCCAAATTAGCCTGGGTACCTATAAAACGGAAGAAAATTATTTTTGTAGGTACAAGCAAGGAAGACAACATTATCAAATAAATGGTATGTTGATAGTGGATGTTCAAATCACATGAGTGGGAATGAACATCTCTTCACAGAGCTGAAAAAGGAAGATCGTGGCTGTGTAACCTTTGGCGATAATAAAAAGGGCCAAATAAAAAGGATAGGTAAAATCGGTAAGAAACCTTTACCTACCATTGAAAATATTCTATTTGTTGATGGTCTTTGCCATAATCTTCTAAGTGTTTCCCAACTTTGTGACACCGGTCTTAAATTAATTTATGAAAGTACGCATTGTACTGCAATGAGAAAAGATCAAATCGTTTTTATTAGATTACGTTATGGAAATATTTATATTGTTGATCTCCAAGCTGAATCTTCCTTCAATGAAAAATGTTTACTTTCATACGATGAAAATGCCGTTATTTGGCACCGAAAATTGGGACATGCCTCTTTACCACTTCTTTCAAAATTGGCCAAAAATGATATTGTCAGTGGTCTACCAAAATTAAATTTCAGAAAAGACCATATTTGTGAGGCCTGTATTAAAGGTAAACATGCTAGAGGCTCGTTTAAACTGAAAATGGAAATTTCCACTAGTCGCATTCTTGAATTAATTCATATGGATTTAATTGGTCCGTCTCGACATGCTAGTTTAACAGGTAAATTTATACTTTAGTTATTGTCGATGACTTTTCGAGATTTACTTGGGTAAAATTCTTGGCAAATAAAGATGATGCATTTAACGAGTTTGTTAAGTGGTGTAAGGTTACCCAGAAGGAAAAAGAATTACCAATTATAGCCATCCGAACCGATCATGGTGGAGAATTTGATTCTAATATCTTTGAAGATTGGTGCGATAATTATGGTATTGGGCACAACTTTTCGGCACCTCGGACTCCTCAACAAAATGGAGTCGTCGAGAGGAAGAATCGCTCTCTAGAAGAAATGAGCCGGACAATGCTCAATGAATATGGTCTTCCTAAATATTTCTGGGCCGAAGCCGTTAACACCGCCTGTTATGTTATTAATCGAGTCCATCTCAGGAGGAACAAAATGGTAACTCCATATGAGATATTTAAAGGTAAAAAGCCCAATTTATCTTATTTCCATCCATTTGGTTGTAAAGTATTTATTCATAATAATGGCAAGGATAATTTGGGTAAATTTGATTCAAAATCAGATATTGGAATATTTCTTGGTTATTCAACTAACAGTAAAGCGTATCGTGTATTTAATTATAGAAGAGGCTCGGTAGAAGAGTCAATTCATGTAAAATTCGATGATACAGTTTTACCCCCGAGAAAGGTTGTTTTTGATGATGATGCAGGTATGGTTCCAGCTAAAGAAGTGTCAGAAGTATAAAAGGAGTTGGAGAAGCTCGACGTAAGCTCGGACAAGCAGGAGGAGAATACTTACAACCTTCCTAAATATTGGGCAAATGTGAAAGACCATCCGATGGAACAAATTCTCGAAAAAATCGATGAAGGTGTACGAACTAGGAGAAATATAAATGATTGTATTAACAATATTGCGTTTATTTCTCTTACAGAACCAAAGAATATCGATGAGGCCATAAATGACGAGAATTGGGCTATTGCTATGCAAGAAGAGCTAAACCAATTCGAAAGAAATAATGTTTGGGAATTAGTTTCGGCACCGGTAGACAAATCAATCATTGGTACTGTAATACCCGAGATTTCTGTTATGTATTTGGAACTTGTGATATTGTTATTGTTGCACTTTGATCTGAGTATTATTCTCCGTATTTCATAATCCGGTGTTGTTAAGTGTATGATTTCATGAGTGTGACTTAAATTTGTGATTCTGCGCATGTAGCGCACGCTATCGATTAAGAATAGCGTACACTAACTTGGATCCATAGCACACGCTGTGGAGGAACCTTAGCGCATGCTATGCGGGGTCAATATGATTGAGACGTGTGGTAGGTGAGATCAGGTCGTGGATCTTGGTCAGATTGTGTCGGGATGAACCTGGACGGCTTTCGGGAAAAAGCCAAGTCAACGCGTTAGCGCACGCTACTCACATGAGGATAGCGCACGCTAAAGGCTGAGTACAATGAAACCAGTAACGTTTCAAATAGCCGTTAGCGCACGCTATGAATATGGACTAGCGCGCGCTAATAACCATTTTTTATACATAGGACAACATCCTTTTTCATATTTTCAGATTTTTCACTCCCCCATCCGAATTCTTGAACTTAGAAAGACACTCTCTTCATCCTAAACACTTCTTGCCGGCATCCTAGCTCGTGTTGAAGATTGTAGATCATTGGAGGAGTGGTGTTCAAACCTTCGGTGTTGGATTGCTTCTAATTTTCCTCCTTGTTCTTCACTACTCTGAGGTAGGTGATTCTTCACCAATATTAGTAGTATTCTGAAGGACGTTTTTGATCATGTTTTGGGATTTACCTAGTCAGTTAGATTCACAAGTAGTCGATCATCATGCGTTAGAAGGATATTTTGACGTTTCAGCACTTATTCATCGTATGATCCATTGAACCTTTTTAGTATGTGGACTACTAAGCATATTATGTATCTTCAAAACCGATCATGACCAGTGTATGGAGATTACCTAGTTCTTATGTTTTACGTAAGGGATCATATGTTTTGGGACTTGGAATGAATTGAACTTAGGATATTTTCTTGAAGATCAAGATGAATTATGGTGGAGTAATGATGATACGTATCCTTGTGTCTCGTAGTCATTTAATCCATAAAGATCTTTCATAAACCGTACGAGCATGATATGCACGGAGTTGGCATGTATTAACACTGAGGATTTCATGAGTTTTCATCACCTTTAGCTCAAGTTTACCCAGTAGTGACTGCCATGCACGATTAGCGCACGCTAAGATGTATATATTAACGTGCGCTATCGGGAATGAGTAACGTGCGCTACGTTGGATACGTAACGTACGCTATATCATCAAAGGGCAATGCTCGTGAGAAGATCACAAGACTCAGCTAGCGCACGCTAAACCTGGTCATTTGCGTACGTTAACGGGTAGGCTTAGCGCATGTTACGTAGAGTACGTAGCGCGCGCTAAGTAGTTCAGACAGAATTCATTTTTTTAGAGCTTGCGGCCGTAAACCGGATTGTCAGACGTTCGTACGACTTGAGAGGAATTCTTTATTATTTCTTAGGTCCGAGCCTTTCATAGGGGACGATCGAGGGCCGGTGACATACGGATGCGTGTCATTTGTTGGAGTATTTCCATTCTTGCCATTTTCGAGGCAAGTATCATATGTTGAGTTTGATTTATATTGGAACCTTGATCATGCTTATGGTTTTGTTCATGTTGTCAAATATGAGATGTATTTCTGTAATTTTCTCGTGGTATTCGTTGTTAATTGTTCGTATTGATGAACATATTGAAATGCATATATGTATGCATAATTGATTGGTTTATGGTATAAATGATCCGATAGGATCATGAGGATCTATGCTGAGGGCGTTGGATCGAATGTCCACCATGCGTTGGTCCGACGGGATCATCATGGGGATCTATGCTGAGGGCGCTGGATCGCTGGACGGGTTTTCCACCATGCGTTGGTCCGACGGGATCATCATGGGGATCTATATCAAGGGCGCTGGATCGCTGGATTGCCCTGTATTGTGTTGATGGAATCGTGAGGATTCACATCGTTGGATTCCGATGACGGAAGTCCGTTTTGCATGTTTTATGATGCACTGATGATTTATGTATTATGATACTTGTACTAGCATTGTTTTGCTAACCCCTTCGGGGGTGGACATTGTTTTGATGTTCAGGTAGCCGAGGAGCGGGGAAGCAACCACAGTACCGACAGGACGATGAAATGGCTCAGTGATGTGGTTGATGTTTATTGTTATTGTGATTTGTCTTCTTGGTTCATTTAGTACTCGAGTACGTATGTTTTAACAATGTCATTTCGATATGGTTGTATAAGTTAACTCATTGGATCAGTTGAACCAAATCTGTATTTTGAACTTCAGTTGTACGATTGGATTATATTTACATTTCTTTTAAATTAGCCTTGTAAATCCTTACTTAAAGGGTTTACTACCGTAATTATTCAATATCTTGGGGTGTTACGTAATATGGTATCGGAGCTAAGATTCATGGATATCTTGGCGGCAATGGGTTACTTGGGTCTGCATTTACGTTATTTGATTATTGGTCGGTTATAACATCATCACGAGCCAAAGATCGTCGTGTGGACCGTGGTTGTAAGTTTCCTAATCTCAAATACTACCGTTTTAATTAATTCATGTCTTGTAAACATTGATGGACTTCCTTTTAGAAAGTTTGCCCTGGATATTGAGTATTTGTGTTTACAGTATGTTGAGAGGAGGCCGTGGACGCAGACGCGGTCGTGGATGCGGACGCGGACGTGGAAATGCGAGACAAGAAGAGTCGGTGTCTACCCCAGAAATAACTGCTAGTCGAACGGATTCCCATTCCGGAGGACAACAGGGATCAGCAAATAATAATGCAGATCCTAATGTGCCGGGAGTGCTTCAGCAAGTGGTTGCCCAGATAAACCAGTTTGCTCAAGTTGTGGATCGCATGCAGACGGCGATGGGACAGCAGCATAACGTGGATAATCGGGGAGATAAATGGCTTACTGAGGTGATCAAATTACATCCTCCGAAATTTGACGGTTCGGCTGAGACGCTTTCTTAGGATCACTGGCTGAAGGAATTAGAGAAGATTTTTGCGGGGATTAACTGTCCCAACGATAGAAAGGTTCCGGTCGCCCAGTATCTTCTGACAGGGGAGGCTTTCGACTGGTGGGAGGCCATTCGACCGGAGGAGCATAATGTTGACTGGACGGAATTCAAATTAATGATGGAAGCGCAGTATTGTCCTCACCCAGTTAGAGAGGCCCGAGTTCGGGAGTTTTTCTCACCACAAAATTTAGAAGCATCTGTGACGGACGTGGTTAAGACTTTTAATCACCAGCTGACTTATGTGCGTCACTTGGTCAGAACCGAGGTGGAGAGGATTTTTCATTTCGACATGCGAATGAAGCCGGAAATTCATCAATATATGTCCGGATTTGAATGTACCACCTTGCGACAGTATCAGGACAAGGCGCTGGCCTATGATATGAAGGAGGCGGCAGTAGAGAAACCAACGGAAGCGAAGAAGCAGAAAGTGGCTGGCAACTTCACGGAGAATAAGAGTAGTGGGCCTCACAGGGGCCAGTCCTCTTTTCATTCATCCAGGAGGCCTCCGCATCCATCTCGAGGTGGAAAGAAGTTCCGGGCAGCACCAACTGTTTCAGACGCAGGAAAGAAATGTTATAACTGTGGCAAAGCGGGGCATGTTCGACGTGACTGTTTCGCGCCTGCTGTGACCTGTTTCGAGTGTGGACAGGAAGGGTATCGCGCAACATTTTGTGGGAATGCGACCCGATATTTTGGTACTCGCACTCCTGTACCGGTTCCGAAGGACACTAGTGTAACCCAGACGCAGCAAAGCGGTTTCCCGCAGCAGAATGTTGGGAAAAGAGAGGCATCCAGCGCTGGGTCCGTTCCTCCGCGTATTTACGAGATGAAGAATGATGATCAGAACACAGATGGTGCATCAGGTACGATTCAGATCCTTTTGCAACCAATTAGTGTCTTGTTCGATTCGGGAGCTACGCATTCTTTTATATCTTTGAACTGTGTTAATCGTTTGAAAATCTCGTGCTTGTATAATTGTGAACCTTATGTTGTGGGATTACCGAGCGGAGAGAAAATTATGGGAACCCTAGAAGCTAGAGATTTTCCAGTGTCTATAGGAGGGAGAGATTGGCCATCAAATCTTATTGTAGTTGACATCTACGGTGACGATTTAATTCTCGGGGACGATTGTCTCAACCGTTATGGAGCTATTCTGAATTACCGAAAGAGAGTCATTTCTATCATTGCGGATGACGGATCTGAACACTTATTCCAAGGATGGAGACCGGGAAGCTCGGGAAAATTGATCAAAGCAATGAAAGCCGTGAAATTACTGAAGCAGGGATGTCATGGACTTTGGTGCTATGCCATGAGGAAAGAGGAAGGAGTAGAGCTCTCGTCTATTTCAGTTGTGAATGAGTTCTCAGATGTATTTCCTGACGAACTACCTGGGTTACCTCCGCAGAGAGAAGTGGAGTTCACTATCGAATTAGAGCCTGGAGCATCTCCTATTTTCAGAGCACCATACCGCATGGCGCCAACCGAAATGTATGAACTCAAGAAGCAACTGGAGGAATTGTTACAGAAGGGTTATATTCAACCTAGCGTTCTCCTTGGGGAGCGCCCGTTCTCTTTGTCCGGAAGAAAGACGGATCCCTCCGATTGTGTATTGATTACAGAGAGCTCAATAAGATGACGATCAAGAATAAGTATCCTATACCTCGGATCCACGACTTGTTTGATCAACTGCAAGGGGCAAGGGTATTCTCGAAGATTGACTTGCGATCAGGATACCATCAGTTGAGAATTAAGGAATCGGATATACCAAAGTCTGCTTTCAGGTCCCGGTACGAGCATTATGAATTTGTAGTGATGCCATTTGGACTTACCAATGCTCCTGCGGTATTCATGCAATTGATGAATCAGGTATTCTTAGAATACTTGGATAAATTTGTGGTCGTCTTCATTGATGACATCTTGATATATTCGAAGGACGCAGAAGAGCATGCCGAACATTTGCGAGTGGTTTTGAGCACCTTGAGGAAGGAACAGCTGTATGCAAAGCTTTCAAAATGCGAGTTCTGGCTTAGGGAAGTAACTTTCCTTGGGCATGTGATATCAGCTGACGGAGTTCAGGTGGACCCGAAAAAAGTCGAAGCAATCTTGGAATGGGAAGTTCCTAATAACGCGAAAGAAGTCCGGAGTTTCCTAGGACTTGCTGGATATTATCGCCGCTTTGTAGAGGGATTTTCCAAAATTGCTCGTCCGCTCACTCAGCTATTACAGAAAACCCAAAGGTTCACGTGGGATGAGAGATGCGAGGCTGGTTTTGACGAACTTAAGAAGAGACTGACGACAGCACCTATATTAGCGTTACCAGATGAGACTGATGGATTCATGGTATACAGCGACGCTTCAAATCAGGGTCTGGGATGTGTGTTGATGCAAAAGGATAAGGTGATTGCCTATGTTTCTCGGTAATTGAAACCGTACGAGGTTAATTACCCGACTCATGATCTGGAGCTAGCAGCTGTAGTCTTTGCATTGAAAATTTGGAGACATTATTTGTACGACACTCATTGTCAGATCTTTACAGATCATAAGAGCCTCAAGTACATTTTCAGTCAGAAAGAATTAAACATGAGGCAGAGAAGGTGGCTGGAATTAATCAAGGATTACGACTTGGAGATTCTCTATCATCCGGGGAAAGCAAACGTAGTAGCCGATGCATTGAGCCGTAAACTTGTTTCTCTTCGAGTGTTGAAAGCACTTACATCCCAAACCAGCATTCAGCGGGAGCTGATCCGCGAAGAGATTGAAGTATGGGCACCAGAAATCCAAGGGCAACTATATGTGATGGAACTGACTTAATTACTAGTCGAGGAGATCAAATCTAAGCAGCTAAACGATTCTCTGATCCTTCGGTTATGTGACGAAGTAAAGAAAGGAAAAGCCCCAGGATTCGTGATACAAGATGATGGAGTTCTGAGATTTCAGAGTCGATTTTGCGTTCCCGATGATGATGATTTGAGACGGACAATTCTGAAGAAAGCTCACAGCGCGCCTTATTCTATTCACCGGGGCAACAGTAAAATGTATAAGGATCTTAAACAAAACTTCTGGTGGGGGAATATGAAAAAGGGCGTAGCAGAGTACGTTTCGAAGTGTTTGACTTGTCAGCAGGTTAAGATTGAGCATCAGCGACCTGCCGGAATGTTAAAGCCGCTTTCGATCCCTGAGTGGAAGTGGGAGGATATCTCGATGGATTTCATCACCAGTATGCCAAGAACCAAAACGGGAATAAACATGATTTGGGTTATAGTTGATCGACTAACCAAGTCGGCTCATTTCCTAGGAATTAAAGATACATGGGGACCCGAGAGATTGGCGCGAGTATTTATTGCGGAGATAGTCAGATTGCATGGGACGCCGAAGACCATTATTTCGGATTGAGATGGTCGCTTCGTGTCGTACTTCCGAAGGCGATTCACGTGGCTTTGGGGACTGAGCTCAACTTTAGCACGGCTTATCATCCCCAAACGGACGGTCAGTCCGAAAGGACTATACAAACAGTAGAAGACATGCTTAGAGCTTGTGCTTTGGATTGGTCAACTGATTGGGAAGTTCATTTGCCATTGATTGAATTCACCTACAATAATAGTTGGCATGCTTCTATTAAGATGGCACCATTTGAAGCTTTGTACGGGAGAAGATGTCGATCACCCCTGTGCTGGGATGATTCTTCGGGCTTGATTGGGACGGAACCGGAATTGATAATTCAGACTCATGAGAAGATAGCTTTGATTCGGGAAAGACTGTTGACTGCCCAGAGTCGACAGAAGTCTTATGCAGATGTACGTCGTCGCCCTCTAGAGTTCGACATTGGGGACCACATACTATTGAAGGTGTCTCCTACACGAGGAATTTTTCGTTTTGGGAGGAAAGGCAAGCTAAGTCCGAGGTATATCGGACCATTTGAGATCCTCGAAAGAGTTGGGGATTTAGCATACAGGTTGGCCTTACCGCCATCGCTGAGTCACGTTCACAATGTGTTTCACGTATCCCAATTGCGGAAGTATGTACCGGACCCCAGTCACGTCATTGATTTCGACGAGATCGAGATAGCTAGTGACGGCACCTTCGAAGAGAGACCAATCAAGATACTTGAGAGTCGGACCAAACAATTGAGGAATAAACCAATACACTTGGTTAAAGTACAATGGTCACGACACGGAGTTGAAGAAGCCACTTGGGAAACGGAGGACAGTATGAAGACTAGATATCCAGAGTTGTTTTCATCTTAAGTTTCGGGACGAAACTTCTTTTTAGGGAGTAAGGATGTAATACCCGAGATTTCTGATATGTATTTGGAACTTGTGATATTGTTATTGTTGCACTTTGATCTGAGTATTATTCTCCGTATTTCATAATCCGATGTTGTTAAGTGTATGATTTCATGAGTGTGACTTAAATTTGTGATTCTGCGCATGTAGCGCACGCTATCGATTAAGAATAGCGTACGCTAACTTGGATCCATAGCGCACGTTGTGGAGGAACCTTAGCGCACGCTATGCGGGGTCAATATGATTGAGACGTGTGGTAGGTGAGATCAGGCCGGGGATCTTGGTCGGATTGTGTCGGGATGAACCTGGACGGATTTCGGGAAAAAGCCAAGTCAACGCGTTTGCGCACGCTACTCACATGAGGATAGCGCACGCTAAAGGCTGAGTACAGTGAAATCAGTAACGTTTCAAATAGCCGTTAGCGCACGCTATGAATATGGACTAGCGCGCGCTAATAACCATTTTCTATATATAGGACAACATCCTTTTTCATATTTTCAGATTTTTCACTCCCCCATCCGAATTCTTGAACTTAGAAAGACACTCTCTTCATCCTAAACACTTCTTGCCGGCATCCTAGCTCGTGTTGAAGATTGTAGATCATTGGAGGAGTGGTGTTCAAACCTTCGGCGTTGGATTGCTTCGAATTTCCTCCTTGTTCTTCACTACTCTGAGGTAGGTGATTCTTCACCAATATTAGTAGTATTCTGAAGGACGTTTTTTATCATGTTTTGGGATTTACCTAGTCAGTTAGATTCACAAGTAGTCGATCATCATGCGTTAGAAGGATATTTTTGACGTTTCAGCACTTATTCAACGTATGATCCATTGAACCTTTTTAGTGTGTGGACTACTAAGCATATTATGTATCTTCAAAACCGATCATGACCAGTGTATGGAGATTACCTAGTTCTTATGTTTTACGTAAGGGATCATATGTTTTGGGACTTGGAATGAATTGAACTTAGGATATTTTCTTGAAGATCAATATGAATTATGGTATAATAATGATGATACGTATCCTTGTGTCTCGTAATCATTTAATCCATAAAGATCTTTCATAAACCGTATGAGCATGATATGCACGGAGTTGGCATGTATTAACACTGAGGATTTCATGAGTTTTCATCACCTTTAGCTCAAGTTTACCCAGTAGTGACTGCCATGCACGATTAGCGCACGCTAAGATGTATATATTAACGTGCGCTATCGGGAATGAGTAACGTGCGCTATGTTGGATACGTAACGTACGTTATATCATCAGGTAGGCAGTCGGCTGTTCAGAGAAGACTGTCAGTACTCAGCTAGCGCACGCTAAACCTGGTCATTTGCGTACGTTAACGGGTAGGCTTAGTGCACGTTACGTAGAGTACGTAGCGCGCGCTAAGTAGTTCAGACAGAATTCATTTTTTTAGAGCTTGCGGCTGTAAACCGGATTATTAGACGTTCATACGACTTGAGAGGAATTCTTTATTATTTCTTAGGTCCGAGCCTTTCATAGGGGACGATCGAGGGGCGGTGACATACGGACGCGTGTCATTTGTTGGAGTATTTCCATTCTTGCCATTTTCGAGGCAAGTATCATATGTTGAGTTTGATTTATATTGGAACCTTGATCATGTTTATGGTTTTGTTCATGTTGTCAAATATGAGATGTATTTCTGTAATTTTCTCGTGGTATTCGTTGTTAATTGTTCGTATTGATGAACATATTGAAATGCATATATGTATGCATAATTGATTGGTTTATGGTATAAATGATCCGAGGGGATCATGAGGATCTATGCTGAGGGCGCTGGATCGAATGTCCACCATGCGTTGGTCCGACGGGATCATCATGGGGATCTATGCTGAGGGCGCTGGATCGCTGGACGGGTTTTCCACCATGCGTTGGTCCGACGGGATCATCATGGGGATCTATACCAAGGGCGCTGGATCGCTGGATTACCCTGTATTGTGTTGATGGAATCGTGAGGATTCACATCGTTGGATTCCGATGACGGAAGTCCGTTTTGCATGTTTTATGATGCACTGATGATTTATGTATTATGATACTTGTACTAGCATTGTTTTGCTAACCCCTCCGGGGGTGGACATTGTTTTGATGTTCAGGTAGCCGAGGAGCGGGGAAGCAACCACAGTACCGACAGGACGATGAAATGGCTCAGTGATGTGGTTGATGTTTATTGTTATTGTGATTTGTCTTCTTGATTCATTTAGTACTCGAGTATGTATGTTTTAACAATGTCATTTCGATATGGTTGTATAAGTTAACTCATTGGATCAGTTGAACCAAATCTGTATTTTGAACTTCAGTTGTACGATTGGATTATATTTACATTTCTTTTAAATTAGCCTTGTAAATCCTTACTTAAAGGGTTTACGGCACTGTAATTATTCCGAATATCTCGGGGTGTTACAGGTACCAAATGGGTTCATAAAATTAAAACCGATGATGATGGTCTCCTAATTATAAATAAATCGAGGTTGGTCGCCCAAGGTTATAATCAAGAAGAAGGCTTGGATTATGAAGAAACGTTTGCTCATGTTGCTCGTCTTGAAGCTATTCGTCTTCTTTGTGCCTTTGCCGCATACAAGAAAATCAAACTCCATCAAATGGATGTAAAAAGTGTGTTCCTAAATGGAATCATCCAGGAGGAAGTGTATGTCAAGCAACCGCCGGGTTTTGAAGATTATGATCATCCAGATTATGTGTACAAGCTCCATAAAAGCTCTCTATGGATTAAAACAAGCTTCGAGAGCATGGTATGATCGTTTAAGCACTTTTCTTATTTCAAATGGGTATAAAAGAGGTAATGTCGATAATACCCTATTTATTAAGAATTTAGGTGATGATATGCTTATTTGTCAAATTTATATGGACGACATTGTTTTTGGTGCAACTAACGAATCTCTTTCCCAAGAATTTTTAAATCTTATGAAGGGAGAGTTGTAAATGAGCATGATGGGAGAGTTGAAAAACTTTCTCGGACTCCAAATTAGGCAACTCAATGACGAAATATTCATTTACCAATCCAAGTACATCAATGAGCTCCTAAAGAAATTTAAGATGGAAGATTGCAAAGAAATATCTACTCCTATGTCTTCCACTCTTAAACTCGACAAAGATGAAAAAGGTAAGTCTGTTGACCAAAAATAGTATCGAGGTATGATCGGCTCTTTACTTTATTTAACTGCATCTAGACCCGATATAATGTTTGCTACTTGCTTATGTGCTCGTTTTCAAGAGAATCCTAAAGGATCACATTTCATTGCATGCAAAAGGATTTTTCGGTATTTAAAATATACTGCTGGCTTAGGTTTGTGGTATCCTTCTAGCATTGATTTTCAACTTTTTGCATATAGTGATTCCGATTTCGGTGGATGTAAAATTGATAGAAAAAGCACCACCGGAACTTGTCATTTTATGAGTTCATGTTTGATTTCATGGGGGAGTAAGAAACAGACTAGTGTCGCTACTTCTACAGTTGAAGCAGAATATGTGGCTGCGGGAAGTGCATGTGCACAAGTCCTTTGGATCAAAAATCAAATACTCGATTATGGCATTGAGCTTAAAAATACTCCTATTTTTTGTGACAATACAAGTGCCATTAATTTAAGCAAAAATCCCATTTTGCATAGTAGGACAAAACATATAGAAATTCGTCACCATTTTATTCGTGACCATGTCCAAAACGGGAATGTACGTCTCCAATTTGTTGGTACTGATGAACAATTGGCGGATATTTTTACAAAACCATTACCCGAAGAATCTTTCAATTTTATACGCATAAATTTAGGAATGGGACATGTTGATCATTTTTAAGTGTTGCATATTCATCATAGTTACATTAAATGGTCATTAAAATTGGAACATCATCGAAAGAAAAACACTGCTCATTTGGTCATGCTTACGGACGTTAAGGCTGGTTTATTACGTACGTAATAGGACCTTACGTACGTAACAGGCATTCAGGCTACGTACGTAATGATATGCAGGTTTTAGTACAGGGAATTCGGGATTTTTTGCTACGTACGTTACTAAAACGGTATAACATACGTAATCAGCTATTTACCATGCTACTTAAATACCCAATTCGTCAGTCCCTTTTCATTTCTTCCTAAATCCCTAAATCGGCTGCGACGAACTCAATTCCTCTCCACACAAAATCCGACCAAACTCCCATAACCTCCGTCCATCTTCACAAATGGCGTCCAAAATCAGCAAGAAACGTAGAGGCGAGACCTCTCAATCAGCTTCCTCGCCTTCGGGAGATCCTACCTTTCGTAATGCTCAAGCTTGCAAAATTTTCAACGAAGTGCTCATCGATGAAGAGGTAACTCCAAGCCATCACTTCGATTTTGAATCTCTGAATTCTATCGGTATTGGAATCGAAGATTTTTTCGATATGCTCGGTATTAACCGTTTTGTTAGTCTCGCCCGACCTGTTTTTGTGGATTGTGTAAAAGAATTTTACGCTAATTTCTTCGTGACTTATGATTCCGACGGTTTAGCCGTAGTTAATTCGCTAGTCCGTGGCAAACCAATTCCATTCGATGCCACTAAATTATCGGAACTCTTTGGTCTCCCTAACGAGGGATTTCGTTGTAAAGGAGAATTTGCCGCTCCTGATGAAGTTGTTGACTATTCTATTTATAGCGGTGAAAATCATGATGTTCATGAGTCTGAGGTCCGTGATTTTTTGTCGGACAAAGCTGTAATTTATGTTCATTCGGGACGCTTTGAAAATAATGATTTCAGGATAAATATTCGTCTGCTTCATGATGCTATCACTCGTTGCCTCATGCCTAAAGTGAATGCTCAGCATCATTTGGTAAACATTGACATGGAAATCATTTATCATATCTGGAAGGATCATCAGGTTAATTTTGCTTCTATTGTGCTTAAGTGGTTTGTGGAAAAATGACAAATCTTCCACAAAAAGATCTATGCCAAGGTCGATCGACAAAGGAAATCCGGAATGCCATTTGGATTAATTTTGACTGAAATATTCGAGAATGCCGGAGTCGATCTCATAGGGATTCATGGGGTTCCCATCCCGAGGGGGAGCCTAGTTACCGAAGGGACCATTCTAACCATGAGGTATCTCTGTACGAGAAACGGTGGGTGGATCTACTTTGCGTACATCAAGGATGTCGATCGCCTTGTTGATGGTGGTGTCCTTCCGAGACCGGAGGAGAGGATCACGTCTCGAGGGATTGATCATACTCGGCCTCGTCCTTCGTCTCAGCTCGGTACTTCTCGCCCGCGACAAGAAATCTCCTCATCCCAGATGGTCGCTCGAATGGATAGATTAGAGAAAGAGATGAGCAAGATAAAAATTATGGTCAAAAGTATTTGCACTCATTTCGGAATCCCGCCGACACCTCCGGAAGCGAACCTTGATTAGCCATTTTTCTCTTTCCTATGATGATGTTTCCATTTTGTTAGACCAAACATTTCATGCATTTTTATCATGAATTATTACTCTCTTTATTTTCTAATGAATGTGTGTTGTTTTGACTATCTCTATTCCTATGTATTATTATTCGTGGTTATTCGTTGTCTTGAAATTTGTTGACTATTTTGTGTTTCGCTGGCTTTTACAAGATCTCTCGACTTTTTGTTAATGACAAAAGGGGGATAAAAATATGTCTCGTTTTTGAAATAACCCTTACTCGATTCAGGGGGAGTCTTTACTCAGGGGGAAAGTTTCTTAATTTTTTTCCGATCTTCCAAAACTCATATTTTTTCAAAAACTCCCATACTTAAATTTTGTCATCATCAAAAAGGGGGAGATTGTTGGAACAATATTTTTTAAATCATTTTATACATTTTGATGATGCGTTATTTAACCAAAATTTACTTAACATATTTTTTCTTCATTTAACGTACGTAAACGAACCTTTTATAACGTACGTAACACTCACAATTTTTGCAAGAAATTTTATACAGGTAACGTGCGTAACTCATTCAATATAACGTACGTAACGTTTGAACATTCTGACCGTTGCAAAAAGTCATTAGCCGTTACAAAAAGTCTTCACATTCAACGGATCTCTGACTGGAAGTTAACGTACGTAAGCCTATCTTGCGTAACGTATGCGATGTATTTTATCGGATGTCTCTGGACTATTTTTCACAATTCGTTACGGCCGCTACACAAGCTCTATAACGTACGTAGAAGTCATAACGTATGTAATCCAGGCAGCATAACGTAAGTAAGTTGTGCAACTGTTCCAACGGGAAATTCAGCTCAAGAAGGCTATAAATAGTACACTTCAAGGATTTGGAAAACACACAAGTTATCTAAGCTTACAAGCATACTCAAGCTATTCCAAGCAAATATTTTGAAAGTTATACATATTCCATATTGTGATACGAGAAGATTTGCTCTATTATTTCTAATATACATTCTTGTATCAAAGAGCGATATATCGTGTAAAGTCGAGTTTCTACTCGCATTTGTTTTACTGTAAAGGTTATCTTGTACCCGGAAAAATAAGAGAGTTTTAGTGAGGTTGTTCTTGAGCCCAGAAATCAAGAAATTGTAAGAGTTGGCACTAAACTAGAAAGTGCATTATAAGTTTCTAAGAAAAGTCCTAGTCGATAAAACTAGGTAGGGGACGTAGGCTTCGTTAATAGTCGAACCTCTCGAATAATTTCTTGTGTTCTTTCTTTTCTGCATTTTACTTACTCCGATATTTTAGCTTCCGCACAAAAAGAGTTCAAAACTCTTATCCGCACTATTCAACCCCCCTTCTAGTGGCGGTACCAATCTAACAATTTGAAACTTCACGAGCCATATTAAAGGTAAATATATTATCCATGATGACATTTTTCCTCTCAGTAATTTACTAGGATGTGAATATTTTATTGAGATCTCATTTTTTTCCAGACAATAATAGCTTCAGGAACTACCTTACTTTCATTTGATTAATCAATCGTCATTCCTGAAATCCTGTTTGATTCTTATCTTGCACCTTCCTTTTTCTAGGTACATAGTCTTTTGAACCAATTGGTCGACCACACTCTTGATGTACTTTAGATTCATTTGTTGCTGCTACTTGTCCTTCAGAGACATCAATTCTAGCTAGTGCATTTGCAGCAAGTATATAAGATTTTGTCACTCTTCGTGTGTCAATGAAAGTATCAGGTAGTTGATTTGCACCCTTTTATAAGTGAATGATCTTTTCTACCTTTCCCCACATTGACTATTTCGTAGATCAAACTATGATAGTTTTTTTAATTCCAAGAGACATCCTTTTGCCTTTTTTGATATAGTTTTGTCCCGCCTAATGTTGGGTATGTAATTTTGTCAAAATGACAGTTTGCAAATTGTGCAGTAAATAGATCACCTGTCAAAGTTTTAAGATACCTTATAATTAAAGGTGGATCAAACCCAATGTATATCCCAAAGTCTTCGTTGGGGATCCATTTTTGTGCGTTGTGGGGGTGCAATTGGGACTTGAACGCCACAACCAAAAGTCCATAAATGAGGAACATTAGGTTCTCGACCGGAGACAAGTTTTATGGGAGAATATTGGTGATAAGACGTTGGCCTATTACAAACCAATATTACTGCATGTAATATGGTATGACCTCAAGCATAAGTTGGGAGTTTTGATTTCATAAGTAATGGTCTTGCAATCAATTTAAGACGTTTAATAAGCGACTCTGTTAGACCATTTTGTGTATGGACATGAGCAACTCATATTGGTTCATCAAATGCTTGAGATATAAACTCAACAGCATTGTCAGACGAATTGCCTTGACTGAATTATTGTAACACCCCCAATCCACTCAGGGATATTACACGCCGTAGACCCTCTCCTCGAGGATCTACCAGGCTGATAACTAAAATCAAGCATCTAAACATCGCCTTTAAGGCTAAAATGACTCAGTAGACCGACTTGGTCTTTCAATAATAACATACAACTCATTCCCAAACACATACCCACGCAGGGGTCAAAATAAAATAAACTCCCGTACAACGGGAAAAGATACCGCAATGAAAAGAAAATACAACTGGACCAATACGACATCAACGGAACCTCGTGTGATTAGTATCGTTCATCTTTCATCATCCTTCGTGCCGACCACGTGCTATGCTCCAAAACTCGAATGCAAAATAGACATCCACCCCGAATACTCGGGGTTAGCAAACTCCACCGTTTTGCTAGTGCAAGAACAAGTGCAAAAATACGAGCCATACAATACAAGTTCCAAGAACAATAATAATCGGGAATCCTCAAGGATCCAAACGTAAAGAAAAGTACTTCCCGAGGCAAGAGTTTGGGTAAACATTTCCAAAACCGAAAGATCGCAAATAAGGGAAACAATTTACAAAAGCAGTTTAAAATGCCATCGAGAGTTTTAATAGAAAACAATTTAGGATTATAAAATCCTTCTTTTTCCAAAAGATCGATAGGTCACGCAAACGTTTGTTTTCGCAAATAGGAAATCACCAACAATTCACGGGGTCAAAGCCCAACATCACGTGTCCTCAACGGACGTAAAATCAACGAAACATAATCACGCACGCGCATCGCCTAGACCGGGACGCTACCACCGACATCCCACTCGAGGCCTCGAAGGACCCTCCCGAGTGGCTAGCGAAACAAATCACACACATCTCACGGTTGGATCAATCGCTTGTTGCATCCTCGCCACATGATCACATGCCATGTGCCACCGTAGATTATCTCAGCTCTCACGGTTGGATCAATCACTTGTTGCATCCTGGCCACATGATCACATGCCATGTGCCACCGTAGACCTTCAACCATATCCACACATTCACACAAATAACATATCACATCAAGGGTATTCAAACAATTCGCCCAGAGGCATCAAACACTTAGCAAAACACCACGTCAATCCACAACGCACCGAAATGAAATAATATACGTCCACACACAATACCAAGTGCAACATGAACACCAAGCATATACATAGAATTCACATGGTTATTCACGAACCACACCAATCACAAAACACCCACGGTTTTGAAAGAGGCCTTTAACGAGGCTAACCAAAACTTTTGAAAACTCATTTCAAACAAACAAACAATCCAAGACGATCACCAATCATCATATCCACGAAACAAGAAAAGTATGGACAAGGTACTTGCCTCGAAACCGGCACGCAAGTATTCCGACGAACACGGCTCAACCGGAAAGCTTCGAAACGCCCAATGCTATCGAAACGGAAGACGACGACGAACGAAAGGGTTCAACACGGTTTCTTCGCAAGAAACACGACCCTAACATCATACAATCAATAAATCATCGACCATACGAGGAAGAATAATCGTAGAACGCCCGAAAACCCCTCTAAGACATTTTACCGGACACCTT
Organism: Orobanche coerulescens; assembly: GCA_033398695.1. NCBI lineage: Eukaryota > Viridiplantae > Streptophyta > Magnoliopsida > Lamiales > Orobanchaceae > Orobanche > Orobanche coerulescens. Next base: position 171,835,963 of record CM065809.1, read on the forward strand.
CAAGGCGTCGGTCAAGGACTCAACTCAAACAACGAATCGATACGATCCAACCATGGAATAACAAGGGAAATGATATAATACATCTAAATAATCATCAATCCATCAAAATCCTAAGTTAAATCGGATTAAACGGACGAAATCGAACAAAATACCCAAAATCCCCAAAATCTCCCAAAAATGGGTTCTTAGAAGATTACCTTGAGTGATTCAAGTGTTAAGATCCGTAGAACACGCGTTAGATTGATTATCCGAGCCTCACAACCGAAAAGAAATGATGAAAATCGACCCGGATGAAGAACTCTCCCTCTATACTTCTCTCTCGCGACTCGGTGGAAAAAAAAAGGGAAAGAATGAGTCATTCACGCTCAAAACCACATTTATAGTGCAACACAGAGAACCTATCGGCCGGCCTATCGGCCGATAGGCCCAACCGATACCCTATACAAAATGCCGGTAGAGTCTATCGGCCCCCTATCGGCCGAAAGGCTCTGGGCCAGTGCCGACAAATGTGATCTTCCACTAAAAGCGACCATAACTCTCTCGTCCAGGACTCCGATTGACTCACCGTTTGAACCATTGGAAAGCTAACTCGATGTTCTATAATATTGCAAAGATTTATAATTTTGGAGTCATCAAAAATTAATGGTGATCTAACAAAGACGAACTCATACTTAGAAAAGTCGTTTAGTAATCCCGAATTCAACAAAAGCGACACCGAAACCGAACGACTACGAACCGAAGATACGGTTACGAAGTACTCACAAAGACGAATCTAAGAGCTAGTAGGACACACGATTCCGACCACCCGAAGGCTCGGAATTCAACAACGGAAGTAATTACCCAAAACTTTGGGAAATTACGAAAATGGCCCAAAACGTCCGAAAATCACGATACGCGATCGAAACACCAAACCAAAGCTCGCAACATGAATAATAACATTAAATGAACTTACGAGAAACTCGAAACGACAGTTTCGGACGAGATTCGCAAGAATCGAGCTCAAGTGCGGAAAAGTCGCTAAAAAGCACGGAACTCAACAAAACAACACCGAAACGAACTCGGATGACAAAAAGTGAAGAATTAATCATTCTCGAAATGACGAAATGGTCATGAGCGAGTCGTCAAAACGGACTTCCGCCGAAAAAAAGAAAATTACCGAAATTCGAAATTGCGGATATTACATTCTACCCTCCTTAAAAGAAGTTTCGTCCCGAAACTTAAAACAAGTAGGGAGAAGAAATATTCCGCCAGGAAAAACTCAACGAGGTACACCAGAATGCGTAACTAACGCCCAACGGCGAAATGTTACAAACAACGCAAAGGAGTATACGGCGTGAAAACACGCTCCACGGCGACCAATACAACGTCGCCGTTAGGGATATAATAAAACCAACAAATGACAAGCGTCATCAAATGGATAATACAATCAAGTCAATGATCCAAACAATCACAAAACACAAATTACTTGTTACAAGAAAACACGCACAGTCGAGAAAACAGAGAATAAACACAAAACGATCCACAAGGGTAATTATAAATAATTCGGACTACGCCGAAATCCTCAAAACCACCCTAGGCATCTCCGTGTCCTTTCGGAGCAGAGACGCAACCTCGATCCCCAAATCTCTCGGCCTACCGTCTCGCAATGCACGGATCGGTGACCCACAGCCACACTCAAGCAGTGACTAACGGTGAACGACAATTCTTCGCAGTATGGCCCGCTCGACTACGCTTATAACATATCTTGAAGTGCTCACATTACTCACTGCAGGTACTACTCCTCGATCACGCGATCTAGGAACCATATTGGGATGACGAGACGAAGTCCCAACCTCAAGGGCCCACTCCGATTTCTGAAAAGTTCCCAACGGTTTCTGTTTCTTGAGTCGGACATACTCGGTCGATAATCTGGATAGCTCGTAGGCTAACGCCTATTTTGATAATCTCTCAAGGAAGTACAAGCGAGACTGCCATGTATCGCGAATCTCCGCTTCATCCGCCTACTAAAATGACAAATCTTGTCCTCCTCTGTCCTTACTTGATTACGCACATAGCCGAGCCGTTTGCTAAAATCAATAATAGCTTGAGACAATGGTACATCCTGCGGTTTCGCGAAAAGAATTCATTAATCCTCTCGATTTGATCGGTTCGGACAAAACTCATCTCTCATGAATTTACGGAACTCGCCCACGTGACAACGCGATCTCGAGGCTTAAAAGCCTCCCACCCCTAAGCGGCATCTTTGTCGAAAAGATCTTGAGCTCTGGGACCTTACGTTCTTACGGACAATCAACTATCTCAAAATCTTTTCCAACCGGAAAAGCCAACCATCCCACCAACGCATCCGCAACACCGCGAATCGAGGGGATTCATACGAATCACTTCTCGAAGCCACCGATTTACACCAGTGTCTTTGGGTCACATCTATGTAACGCTGAATCGCCTGAGTCAATGAGTCATCGAGTGGCTACTGCAAAATAGTAGCAACACCAATACCAATACCATCACCGCGGCATGCTCTCGACCACGCGTCCGGTCGCCACGACCACGACCTCGGCCCCTCGGCATACTAAATAAGTAACCACTCGGACAACAAGGAATCATAATACATATCATATACAACAATTTCCATCGTAAAGTAATACACACACAAACACTACAGCAGCGGTATCGTTCGGCGACCTCAACGGCCCGAACGATAACCAAGACATAATTTCAACCATAATGAAACAATCACACATGTACACAAACGTACAAACTCAAGCTTCAACTCACACCCGTGCGACAACACGCAAAGCACCACGAGGCGACAAACAAGAAACACCAGTTCACACCTCTCACAGAGGGTTAACAAAACATATGCGTGGCGAACGACTCAACGTTCACACCACCAATTCAATCACAATTCGGGGTTAACACCGTAACGAAAGTTCGAAAACCATACACGCATTTCCGGTCCATGGCAGGAATGATAGGTTTTAAAAACAAAAACCACCTTTTGAAAACAGTTTGGAAACAACGGTTGATCTTGAGTATCATTTTACAAAAAGCGACAAACACCATTATCGAGACTTTGAAAGTCATCTTGCGTTCGAACAAAAATGAGGACACCTTTTCTTTAGTGAAAAACTTTCAAAAATATTCGACCCTTGGGTCTAAGCAATCGCATTTGAAAATATCTCAAAATCTTTTGGTCCTCAATAGGAAAATTTTGAAATGTATTGCGGCATTAGAAAACACCTTGAAAACACCGCAAGAAAATAATTCGCTTTAAAAGTACGTCTCGAATTTCAATTTTCTAAGATACTCAAGGTTTTCAAAAATAATTCAATGGGTTAGAATGCCCAAAGGTCGATGACGGTAGTACTTATCAAAACTCACAAAATCATTTGAAAACACCCAACTACCGTCAAAGCGGTCAAGGCCAACAACTCGGTTAAAAGAATCGATTTTGAAATAAAATTGATCGGTAAGATACCGAAAGCCATTACAAAGGAACTCACGCGCGGAAAAAAGAAATACGGTCCAACATGCACAATCCAAAGAACTACTCCTCACATGAAAGAAATATGAGAGTCAATTAGTCGCGTATCAAGAAATCAAAATCCATAAGAGGATTCTCACTTAGCAAATAAATCATAAAAATAGCTCGTGTCACGAGGCACAACACAAAGAAGGGAGACTTACGACCACAGTCGCACGAAGATGATGATCGCCCCACGATACTAATCACGACCAACAAACTCGAACGACGCGTCGCGACACGACTCGGATAAAATCCGACGAGACAAAAACTCGATAGACACCATCGACCTAGGTTTCCACAACCTAAGCTCCGATACCATTTATGTAACACCCCGATCCACTCGGGGATATTACACGCCGTAGACCCTCTCCTCGAGGATCTACCAGGTGATAACTAAAATCAAGCATCTAAACATCGCCTTTAAGGCTAAAATGACTCGATGGACCGACTTGGTCTTTCAATAATAACATACAACTCATTCCCAAACACATACCCACGCAGGGTCAAAATAAAATAAACTCCGTACAACGGGGAAAAGATACCGCAGCGGAAAAGAAAATACAATCGGACAATACGACATCAACGGAACCTCGTGTGATTAGTATCGTTCATCTTTCATCATCCTTCGTGCCGACCGTGCTATGCTCCAAAACACGAATGCAAAATAGACATCCACCCCGAATACTGGGGTTAGCAAAACTCCACTGTTTTGCTAGTGCAAGAACAAGTGCAAAAATACGAGCCATACAATACAAGTTCCAAGAACAATAATAATCAGGAATCCTCAAGGATCCAAACGTAAAGAAAAGTACTTACCGAGGCAAGAGTTTGGGTAAACATTTCCAAAACCGAAAGATCGCAAATAAGGGAAACAATTTACAAAACAGTTTAAAATGCCATCGAGAGTTTTAATAGAAAACAATTTAGGATTATAAAATCCTTCTTTTTCCAAAAGATCGATAGGGTCACAGCCCAAACGATTGTTTTCGCAAATAGGAAATCACCAACAATTCACAGGGTCAGAGCCCAACATCACGTGTCCTCAACGGACGTAAAATCAACGAAACATAATCACGCACGCGCGTCGCCTAGGACCGGGACGCTACCACCGACATCCCACTCGAGGCCTCGAAGGACCCTCCCGAGCTGGCTAGCGAAACAAATCACACACATCTCACGGTTGGATCAATCGCTTGTTGCATCCTGGCCACATGATCACATGCCATGTGCCACCGTAGATTATCTCGAGCTCTCACGGTTGGATCAATCACTTGTTGCATCCACGGCCACATGATCACATGTCATGTGCCACCGTAGAACTTCATCCATATCCACACATTCACACAAATAACATATCACATCAAGGGTATTCAAACAATTCGCCCGCAGGCATCAAACACTTAGCAAAACACCACGTCAATCCACAACGCACCGAAATGAAATAATATACGTCCACACAATACCAAGTGCAACATGAACACCAAGCATATACATAGAATTCACATGGTTATTCACGAACCACACCAATCACAAAACACCACGGTTTTGAAAGAGGCCTTTAACGAGGCTAACCAAAACTTTTGAAAACTCATTTCAAACAAACAAACAATCGAGACGATCACCAATCATCATATCCACGAAACAAGAAAAGTATGGACAAGGTACTTGCCTCAAAGCAAACGCAAGTATTCCGACGAACACGGCTCAACGGAAAGCTTGGCGCCCAATGCTATCGAAGCGGAAGACGACGGCGAGCGAAAGGGTTCAACACGGTTTCTTCGCAAGAAACACGACCTAACATCATACAATCAATAAATCATCGACCATACGAGGAAGAATAATCGTAGAAACGCCCGAAAACCCCTCTAAGACATTTCTGGACACCTTCAAGGCGTCGGTCAAGGACTCAACTCAAACAACGAATCGATACGATCCAACCATGGAATAACAAGGGAAATGATATAATACATCTAAATAATCATCAATCCATCAAAATCCTAAGTTAAATCGGATTAAACGGACGAAATCGAACAAAATACCCAAAATCCCCAAAATCTCCCAAAAATGGGTTCTTAGAAGATTACCTTGAGTGATTCAAGTGTTAAGATCCGTAGAACACGCGTTAGATTGATTATCCGAGCCTCACAACCGAAAAGAAATGATGAAAATCGACCCGGATGAAGAACTCTCCCCTCTATACTTCTCTCTCGCGACTCGGTGGAAAAAAAAGGAAAGAATGAGGCATTCACGCTCAAAACCACATTTATAGTGCAACACATGAGAACCTATCGGCCGGCCTATCGGCCGATAGGCCCAACCGATACCCTATACAAAATGCCGGTAGAGTCTATCGGCCCCCCTATCGGCGAAAGGCTCTGGGCCAGTGCCCGACGGTGACAGTCTTCCACTAAAAGCGACCATAACTCTCTCGTCCAGGACTCAGATTGACTCACCGTTTGAACCATTGGAAAGCTAACTCGATGTTCTATAATATTGCAAAGATTTATAATTTTTGGAGTCATCAAAAATTAATGGTGATCTAACAAAGACGAACTCATACTTAGAAAAGTCGTTTAGTAATCCCGAATTCAACAAAAGCGACACCGAAACCCGAACTGAATACGAACCGAAGATACGGTTACGAAGTACTCACAAAGACGAATCTAAGAGCTAGTAGGACACACGATTCCGACCACCGAAGGCTCGGAATTCAACAACGGAAGTAATTACCCAAAACTTTGGGAAATTACGAAAATGGCCCAAAACGTCGAAAATCACGATACGCGATCGAAACACCAAACCAAAGCTCGCAACATGAATAATAACATTAAATGAACTTACGAGAAACTCGAAGCAGCGATTTGGACGAGATTCGCAAGAATCGAGCTCAAGTGCGGAAAAGTCGCTAAAAAGCACGGAACTCAACAAAACAACACCGAAACGAACTCGGATGACAAAAAGTGAAGAATTAATCATTCTCGAAATGACGAAATGGTCATGAGCGAGTCATCAAAACGGACTTCCGCCGAAAAAAAGAAAATTACCGAAATTCGAAATTGCGGATATTACAATTATCATGGACTTGAGCTCGTAATTTTATTATTTGAGCAAACAGTCTGGCAAATGCTACATTTCTAGTTTAAAGTAAGCTCACATGGGACCATCTAGTAGACGCGTCAATCAATACCATAAAGTATCAAAATAGTCCACATGGTGGGTCTATTGGTCTACAAATATCTCTTTGAATTATTTATAATAACGATGGAGATTCAATGCCAACTTTCGTACTTGAAGGTCTAGTGGTTGTAATGTCGAGAACTTTTCTTTTGTTTGCTTCTGGCCAAATGCAAAAGAATTTATATGAAGGTATTCATTCTAACCTTCTTGTATTTTGTCTCTATGTGGTATCCATTGCAGCGGATATCCTTAAAACTCAGCAAATTCCTTCTCGATTTACTAGAGTAAAGTGCATAATCCATAACTAATTTAGTATCTTTCGGAGCCTTCAATGATTATGATGCACCTGATATGGTATTAACATTATTTTCTATTAATGTTAATTTGAGAAAGTATTTCTTATCTTGGAGAATGGTGTGAGTAGTTGCACTATCAGCTAGACAAATATCACAAGCATCCATTGAAACTTCATCTCTTGATAAAAGAATTTAGAAGAGAGGGTGCAAGATTTGAAATCTAATACGTAGTAGAGCAATCGTGCTAATAACGTGTTATGAACTTGAGAGGAAAAGAGATAAAATGAAAGAGAAAAATAATGATGAGTATATTTCGTATGAGGGCCAAAAACCTTTATTTATAGGTACACATCTATAGGTTTTCGGGGGTATATAGATCATTCATCAATAACTAAATTAATTACAATAAAAGATTGTTTATAACAGTAAAATTATTTCATTGTCATCATCCATTGAGTAGATAAGTTGTACATATAATTACTAATCAATTTAGATAAATACTGTTCAAATATTACTCTCAATTCTCAACTCAACCTAAAATAAGATATTGGATATCATAGTTTATTTACCAAATTATTTATCCACCTACTCCATGAGACTATGTTTGTCTTAGGGTTTAAAATGTTGAATTTGAATTTTAAGTTCAAATTTCTGTTTGTTCTAATATTCAAATTTAAAAAACACAACGAACAACTTCTTACATATTTATATCTATCTTATACCATATCATCTGTCTCGCTTCTTTTTATCTTTAAAAATAATATAAAAAATACTATATAATTATTGGGAATATACCCTTGAATGCAATTTTGATGATGAGAGAGTGTATTGTATTTGAAATTATGCTTTTTATATTAATAAAAGATATTTGTTATGTGTATATTTACTTTATTGTCATTGACATTCATGATTTGGTATAAAGAAATATGGTCATTGGGTTTGAGAGCATACGTTCATTTCCTTATTGGATAAGAAAATTGTCACTATAGGTGTTTAGTGTTTAAATACTCAATAATTTCGCAAGTCGATAAAATTTAACTCGACGTTAAATTTGCTCAAGACTTGTATAACGTATGATTTAACATGTAAAATGTAAAATGTTTGTCATCACTTAGTAGTAATGGGAGCACACCTTATATATGGACTTATGGATTAGTATACTCCGACAAGACTCACAACGATTCTGTCACATGAATTTTGTATTGGGATAGTCAATGACTAAATCGTACGGTTGTGATAGATATACATGAACCTTAGACTTAAGGATTCATGAGGATATATATGTGGTCGTGACATTAAGCTAGTGGAAAAATACACATTAATTCAAGATATTTATTTAGGTTCTTCAATCGACGGGATCTCATTTTAATCGTTGTGGATTCATAATTTTAAATAAATAAGACAAATTCAAATTTAATAGTTAGCCCATTTAAATCCCCAATGAAAAATAAAATTTTATTTGGCTAGATTAATATTGGTCAAATTGTGGAAAAATATAAATTAATTCTAACTTTTTATTCATTCCTCCGATCAGCAGCGTGTCATTTAAAGTCGATGTGAAATTAAATTTTAGATAAATAAGAAAATTTATTATTTGGCTATATTAAATTCCGTAAGTAAAAAAACTATTTATATGTCCAACTTAATAATTGGCCAGTTAATATTGTCCAAATTATGCAAACTATCTATTAATATTAAGTATTTTTTTAGTTACTCTAGTTTGTGGAGTATTATTTAAAACCGATATGAGATTCAAACTTTTAGATAAAGAGGATAAAACTTCCTAATAATTGAACAAACTAGATTTCCCAATAATAAATTAGACTATTTAAATTTTCCCATAGAAATTTAAATAATTTATTTCGCCAACTTAACACAAATTCTCAATATTTATTTAAGTTATTCAATTGATGAAGTTTTATTTAAAATCGTTGTAGGGTTCAAGATTTTAGATAAATACAAGTTTTTCAATTTTAACAATTAGCCAAATTAATTCCCCAATAAAAAAAGAAATTATTTGTATGGATAATTTAATAATTGACTATATTATTTTCTTACAATAGAACGAAAATGATTAGGCTTGTGGTGCAAAATAATTATCAACCGTAAAATGATTAGTGCAAAAATAATTATCAAGTATTTATTTAGATTATCCAATCGACAAAATATCTTATAAAATTAACGTGAGATTAATAATTGACTAATAAATGTTCTCAATAAAAATTTAAACTATTTAGGTTCTCGAATCGTCAGTTTCAAATTCAAAACCGACATGAAATTCGACATCTTAGATAATTAGGATAATGCAAATTTATTAATTTTTTCAAACTTTAATTAAAAATAAAAATATTCATTTTACCAACTTAATATTTAGTGAAGTGAATATTAGCCAAAGTAGTTTTTCTAAATAAATTAAAATTATTAATCTTGAGGTGTAAAAATAATTATGGGATGAAAAGTACACATTATTTATGAGAGAAGACATGGACTAGCCAAATAGCTTAGTAAATTTTAATATTTGTCATTAAACTTAGTTTGTACAAATTGCAACCAAAAAGAATAAATTTGGATCAATTTACCCCTGACCTCTTTTATTTTTCCCCTCCCTCTCTCTCACTCATTCCCCCCACCCCATGCCCGACTTTCTCTCCTCTCTCTTTCTCATTTTACATTCTCTCTCTTCTCTCTCCTCTCTCTCACCCTCCCTCCCTCCTGCACTAGTAACACCACCCATCCCTCTCTCTCCTCTCTCTTTCTCATTTTACATTTTCTCTCTCTTCTCTCTCCTCTCTCTAACCCTCCCTCCCACCCGCACCACCCATCCACCCTCCCTCCCTCACAACCATCTCCAGATCTCGCCGGAACCTAGCTATTTCCGAAGCCAACTTCGTCGGAGTTCTAGTTCTTTCCGCCGCCGTTGAAGTTGCACCGCCCGTAGATCCAACACCATTGCCGCGTGTTGCACCGGAACTCTAGCTCCTTCCAGCGCCGACTTCGTCGGAGCTCCGGTCTTTCCTGTCCGACGTCCGCCAGCAGCTCCGAATCTTCCCTGCTCTCTCTTTCGATTTTATTTCTCTTTCTCCAACTTTCACTCTCTAGAAAAATCATAGATCTAGCTTGAAATAATGTTATTTACGTATTTGTTTTTGATGATTTACAAGTTTTCATATGATTTATGGGGATTCGTGGTATATTTGGGGTGATTTCCGATCGATTTGTATGTATTGGTGTTTTAGATCTAGTTTTTCGCATGTTTGCGAGGACGTGGTTCACGAATTTACTGATTATTACGATTTATTCATTTAAATCTTGAGTTACCATGTTACAATATTGTCATTTCGTATCACTATGCCTTGATTTTCTGTTAAGACTTTATCATTTCGTATCAGTATGAAGTTACGAAATTCGAATTTCATAACACATTTGTGCCGATTTGAAATTTTTGTATTGGAGATTTGGTATACATGTTACGAATTCGTAACTGTTACGATTGGTAAGAAATTATAACTTCTTACCAAGTGTAACTAGTACGAATTTACGAATTAATGACTTCATATTAGTGTAACTATTTCCAGCTACGAATTAGTAAGGGTGTCACTGTTTACACTCTGGTATATTGGTAAGAAATTGTAACTTCTTACCAAGTGTAACTAGTACAAAGTTACCAATTAATGACTTCGTATTTAGTACGAAGTTACGAATTAATGACTTCGTATTAGTGTAACCGTAACTATTTCCAGCTACGAATTAGTATCTGGTTTAATGGGGTTATGGTATATTGGTAAGAAATTGTAACTTCTTACCAAGTGTAACTAGTACGAAGTTACGAATTAATGACTTCGTATTAGTGTAACCGTAACTATTTCCAGCTACGAATTAGTATCTGTCTTAATGGGGTTCTGGTATATTGGTAAGAAATTGTAACTTCTTACCAAGTGTACCATTTAAACTTAACATGTTACTATATTGGTAACGAACGTAACGAAAAATAAATAATAAATGATCAATTATTAATCGGGTAATGTAACGAATGTAACGAAAATTAAATATCGTATCCGCTTACTGGTACCTCGTGTACAATATTCCAACACGGTAAATAAGATACGAAGTTACGATACAATAACACAGAAGATAAACAACACATGGTAACGAGACGGTACGAAATACATACGTCGTAACCCAGAAACCCAGAAAAAATAAGGAGAGATAAAATGAGTTAGTTTTATTGAAAAGTAAGGGTATATTGGTCCAACCATGTCCTTTTTGGCTAGAATTTGTACAAACTAAGCCCCTTGACAAATATTGTCATTGACTATGGCAAAGTGGCTAAAATAGTGTATTACCTCTATTTTTTATATGATCTTAACATGTATTAATTAATGTATATTAATTAATTTATGTTTAATATATGATATTCAGAATTATATATTTTCATGGAATATTTAATATTATTTTCTTATATATCTCATTCAATTAAACTAACCTTCCTTATTTAAATTTATTAAATATAATATATTTTTCAGTAATAATTCATTCTAAATTAGTATATTTTATGTGGATAAAAGACTGTTTTGGTATATGGTAGATGTGTATTTTCATAGGTTTAAATAATATTCCACCGAGTACTTAACTAAAATACTTATAAATAAGAGGTAATATACTATTTTAGCCACTTTGCCATAGTCAATGACAATATTTGTCAAGGGGCTTAGTTTGTACAAATTCTAGCCAAAAAAGACATGGTTGGACCAATATACCCTTACTTTTCAATAAAACTAACTCATTTTATCTCTCCTTATTTTTCGGGTTTACGGGTTCTGACGTATGTATTTAAATGCCGTCTCGTTACCATGTGTTGTTTATCTTACGTATTATTGTATCGTAACCGTATCTTATTTACCGTGTTGGAATATTGTACACGAGGTACCGATGGCGGATACGATATTTAATTTTCGTTACATTCGTTACATTACCCGATTAATAATTGATCATTTATTATTTATTTTTCGTTACGTTCGTTACCAATATAGTAACATGTTAAGTTTAAATGGTACACTTGGTAAGAAGTTACAATTTCTTACCAATATACGAGAACCCCATTAAGACAGATACTAATTCGTAGCTGGAAATAGTTACGGTTACACTAATACGAAGTCATTAATTCGTAACTTCGTACTAGTTACACTTGGTAAGAAGTTACAATTTCTTACCAATATACCATAACCCCATTAAACCAGATACTAATTCGTAGCTGGAAATAGTTACGGTTACACTAATACGAAGTCATTAATTCGTAACTTCGTACTAAATACGAAGTCATTAATTGGTAACTTTGTACTAGTTACACTTGGTAAGAAGTTACAATTTCTTACCAATATACCAGAGTGTAAACAGTGACACCCTTACTAATTCGTAGCTGGAAATAGTTACACTAATATGAAGTCATTAATTCGTAAATTGCATCTAGTTACACTTGGTAAGAAGTTATAATTTCTTACTAATCGTAACGATTCTGCACATGTATACCAAATCTCAATACAAAAATTTCAAATCGGCACAAATGTGTTATGAAATTCGAATTTAAATCTTAAATGCGATACGAAATGATAAAGTCTTAACAGAAAATCAAGGCATAGTGATACGAAATGACAATATTGTAACATGGTAACCCAGTACGAAATGAATAAATCGTAACAACTGTAAATTCGTAACCACGTCTGCAAACATGCGAAAAACTAGATCTAAAACACCAATACATACAAATCGATCGGAAATCACCCCAAATATACCACGAATCCCCATAAATCATATGAAAACTTGTAAATCATCAAAAACAAATACGTAAATAACATTATTTCAAGCTAGATCTATGATTTTTCTAGAGAGTGAAAGTTGGAGAAAGAGAAATAAAATCGAAAGAGAGAGCAGGGAAGATTCGGAGCTGCTGGCGGACGTCGGACAGGAAAGACCGGAGCTCCGACGAAGTCGGCGCTGGAAGGAGCTAGAGTTCCGGTGCAACACGCGGCAATGGTGTTGGATCTACGGGCGGTGCAACTTCAACGGCGGCGGAAAGAACTAGAACTCCGAAGTTGGGCCGGAAATAGGTGGTTCGCGAGATCTGGAGATGGTTGTGAGGGAGGGAGGGTGGATGGGTGGTGCGGGTGGGAGGGAGGGTGAGAGAGAGGAGAGAGAAGAGAGAGAAAATGTAAAATGAGAAAGAGAGAGGAGAGAGAGGGATGGGTGGTGGTGTTACTAGTGCAGGAGGGAGGGAGGGTGAGAGAGAGGAGAGAGAAGAGAGAGAATGTAAAATGAGAAAGAGAGAGGAGAGAAAGTCAGGCGTGGGGTGGGGGGAATGAGTGAGAGAGAGGCAGGGGAAAAATAAAAGAGGTCAGGGGTAAATTGGTCCAAATTTGTTCTTTTTTGTTGCAATTTGTACAAACTAAGTTTAATGACAAATATTAAAATTTACTAAGCTATTTGGCTAGTCCATGTCTTCTCTCTAAAAAATATGTGGTCTAATATATGATCTACACTGAACTAAAAGTAAAAATATATGATAATTAGTAATATAATACAATTTAACGCATCATGTTATTAAAAATTTTAATATATTAAAATAATATAAAATTTAACCATATAAGTAAATACTATTTTAAAAAATTTATTTTATATCGTGAATTTATTCACGAAATTCTAACGCTTCTATGTATTTTTTAGGTACTCCAGTGGATGAATATATTATTTAAAACTAAAGACTCAAGAATTAAATAAATAGGCTCAATACAAATTTAAATTAACTTTTCTATTAAAAAATAATATTTATTTGATCAACTTAATAGTTAGTTAATTTAAATTAATATAAATAATAAAAATAAAATTATCAAATTATGGCCTCAAAAAAATTAGAGTGAAAAATATACATTAAATTTAAGTAATTATTTATATTCTCTAACCAAAGGATAAAATCAATGTGAGATTGAAGATTTTAAATAAATAATAATTCAAATTCAAAAATATTACGTAGAAAAGTGAATTAACATAATACCCCAAATTTGTAATGTTGTTGTGTATGTAGATTGTATATATGAAAGAAAATGAACAAATAAATAATATAAGGAATTAAGAGATAAACAAATGCAATTAATAAAAAGGAAAATAAACAATTAAATGAATAATAGCGAAAGCAAGCAAATAAAAGGAATTAGATAGAATAAAAAATATGCGACCACAGTGGGAGTCGAACCCACGACCTTCTGATCCGAAGTCAGACGCGCTAATCCACTGCGCTATGCGGTCACTTGTTTTTGAAAGGTGAATTAGGCTTATATATCATATATTAGAATGAAATTTACGAGGATATTCACTTTGCGATTTGATGGGATTTAAAGTAAAAATACACAGGCTAAAATGCTCCTGGGGTCCCTTAACTTAATTTCAGATAATAATTTAATCCTTTATCCTTTTTTTGACCCAACTAAGTCCTTTATCTTTCTAATTTTAAGCAAATTTAGCTTTTAGTTGGCTCAGTTAATTGTTGTCAGGGTGGTACATTAAGTTCTTTCGTGGCTATAAACATACCTGCGTGTCAAATCCTTAACCTATGTGTCAAAGCATCTCACAGTCAAAGTATTTCTCTCTCCAGAATGCAGTTCACGTGCATTTTTCCTCACACCACAATACTGTAAAGTTCGATTTTTTATTCAAAAACCAAAACATTTTCGACGAATTCGAGCTGAAAAACAACGAGCATGAAGTTGAAAGAGATGATATTTTATTAGCATTAGGTGTCGGGAATTTGGGCGAGTGGAGTTTGTGTGCCATAGTGGAAGCGTGTGCCATTTTTCGCAAGAAATATGGATTTTCAGCGATTCAAATGAAAATTGGGATGATTTATCTGATTTTTACAGCTCGATAGAGATTGTACTTACGAAGTGAAGAGCATTATTTGATTTGTTCTTAAAATCCTGTTGTTGTTTTCGACACATTACTAAGTAGATCCACGGAAGCTGCAAATTTTGTGCATTTTTTTATGTTCATGGAATCATGGTGTCTTATTCAAATCGTGGATGTATATATTGTTTTGAATATATCAATATGTCGATTCGGTACAGAACGGTATGACGGTAATTTCGGGACGGCGGAAATCCTGTTCTTAAATTCCTGTTCTTAAACTCCTGTTCTTAAAATACTGTTGTTGTTTAGTTTTCGACACATTGCTGAGTGTTGTTTTCTTAAATTTTGTCGAGTAAATTCGGTTCTTAAAATCCTGTATATGTGTGTGTGTGTGTTATATTAAATAAAGGTCAAGTTCGTCTTCACATCTGCTGAGTTCTTATTTTATTTATATTGTGATTGTCTTCAAGATTATGAACCGGTAGATCTACTAAATAATGAATATGCTAAAAAGCCCAGATGATTAGAACATGATTCTACAATATGTACACTTGCTTCTCTTTGTTGATGACATAATCACATCCAGGAGAACTCAGGAGTTTTGTAATGTTGGGATGCTTTAGGAGTTGTTCGTCTTGGGATATAAGGCAGTCTATTTTTTCGTCACTGAAGGAAAAACCGGAGTTCCAAACATTGCAAAACCACGTCTGTAGGATCAATGACAAATGAAGCAGTTGTGAATTTATCAATATAATTAGAGACGGGAAACCCCAATCTTCTTTCCATATATTCTGGAGATTTGATATTGGAGAACGGAACGGCAGTCCATGGCATGCATGATAGAAAACTTTTCTTCAAATAAATCCTCCAGAGAAGGATTTAGTAGTTCTTGTGGGTTAGAAACAGAAGTATCAACCTTAACTCCAATGAAAACGACCTCGAAACAACCTTTAGGGTGTATGGCAGCATATACCTCCGCCAATGATGTTACTCCTCGAAATTGCATTCTGGAGAGAGAAATGCTTTGACCGTGAGATGCTTTGACACATAGGTTAAGGATTTGACATGCAAATATGTTTATAGCCACGGAGGCAACTTAACAGCCACCTGGACAACAGTTAATAGAGACCAACGGAAAAAGGCTAAATTTGCTTAACATTAGAAAGATAAAGGACTTAGTTGGGACAAAAAAAGATAAAGGACTAAATCGTTATCTGAAATTAAGTTAAGGGACCCAGGAGCATTTTAGCCAAATACATATTATTATGGCTGTAAACGAACCGAGCCGAGCTTTGATCGAACCGAATCGAGTTTTAATTTTTTTTTTGACGAGCCGAGCCGAGCTTCCTTATCGAACAAAAATCGTGTTCAAGCTCGAGCTCGTTAATAAATCGAGCCGCACACGAGCTTCTATCGAACAATATCGAGCCGAGTCGTACACGATCTTTTAACGAGCAACTCGTTAACTACTTATAAATATGTTGCTACTTACTGCAAATCCAGCAAATCAAGATAAAATGTGTACATATTTTTTCGAGCTATAACGAGCCGAATTGAGCTCGAACGATTTCGAGCCGAGCTCGAGCCGCATACGCTCATAGCTCGTATCGAGCTCATTTTCTTAACACACAAATTTTTGTGTTCGAGCTCGAGCTCGAGTTCTTAACGAACCGAGCCGAACCGAGCCCTTAACGAGCCGAGCTCGAGCTTGTTCGCGAACAGCTCGGTTCGTTTACAGCCCTACATATTATACTATCTTTATCCGAAGGTCAGTGGGATCGGTGCTTATATATTTTAAATGTAAAAAGATAAAAAAAAAAGAATGCAATATAAAGATTCATCTTATGCAGTTCCTCCGTTCTCTTATTATTGCAACGTGTTGACTATTACACCATTCACATAGTTTCTTTTGACCATCTTTTGTGATTTATACAAATGAAAAAATATAGTCATGTGAGATCTTGTTAGATTCATCTCGAAATATACTTTCAAAATATCAACTTCTTATAATTTTTAAAAATAAAAAATTGAAGATAATTATAATCAAAGTTGTGCATTGGCAAACGTGAAAGTCCAAATATTGCAGTTGTAAGAGAATAGATGTAGTATATAATATATCAAAAATTGTTAACTAAATAAATATTGTTATTCAAATTCAAGTTCAAGATACAAAATATACATATTAGACTATCTATCTTTGGGGAAGGGTTGGTGGTCCAGTGGTAGGACGCCTACTCCCAAGACACTCCTTTGGAGGTCTTGGGTTCTAACCCCACCAAGGAGGTGAAAGAGGAAGTTTTTCTCTTTATGATCCTCTAGCTCCCCGGGTCTAGCTCGGGCGACCGCTAATCAATGTTTAATCTCGCGTCAAGCGGCAGTGTGGGAGTATTTTCTTGCTGGGAACCCGGAGGTGCTGACCAATCAGTGGCTGTTCTCCCGAGAACTGTCTTTGGGAACCCGAGGCACCTTAATCGATTAAGAGCTTCTCCTTGTGCGCAGAAGTGTACAGAAAAGGCATTGGGACCCTGGAATTGCTCGAGCGACTCACGATTTACTTCTCTCAATGGGTTAGGAGTGAGTTCATTGAGGGACTAGGATTAGTCCGGCTAAACTGGGATCACCTAGTTATCAAAAAAAAAATATTAGACTATCTTTGTAGGTCAGTGGAATCAAACCAAACCAAACCAAACCAAACATACCCAGTATATCCTGCTCAGAGCAGGGTCTGGGGAGGGTAAGATGTACGCAGACCATGCCCCTACTTTTTACGGTAGGGAGGCTGTTTCCGTGAAGACCCCCAGCTTAGTGCACAGGACAGTATAGAGTGGTGAATAGAAAGAAACATAAGGTACGAAAAAGCTCACAACCATACCTGAGCACATGGTTTCATACACATGAGACTTACCTAAGGGGACCTTGCCAACTGCACTCTCGATGAACGCTGCTCTAACCGAAGAGAGGTTGACTCTGCGCACAGCTCCCTGTAAAAAAATACATCGCACGCAAAAGGCAGGGGGATCAAATATACAGTAAAAGTAAAAAGTGTAATGCTCTAGGTCAAAGCTAACCGAGACAACCCAACTCTGACGCTCTCAACTACAGCACCGCTCCCTACAAAAGCATCCACCACTCTGATCTGGCGCCTCCACGAGCACCTATCAACCGACATGGTCTCAGAAAGGTTTAAGGCCTTCAAATCTAATCTCAGTTGCTCCTCCCACGTCCTCCTCGGTCTGCCTCTCCTCCTCTCCCCGGCAACCAATAAACTCTCGACCCTCCTCACCGGGGCAGAAGCCTGCCTCCTGCGGACGTGGCCAAACCATCTCAATCTCCCTTCCCTAACTTTCGCTGAAATAGGCGCCACTTCAAGCACGTTCCTGAAAACCCCGTTTGAGATTCTATCCAACAATGTGCGACCACACGAACAACGTAACATTCTCATTTCAGCCGCTTCCAACTGCTCTCAAGCGACTTCTTCATCGCCCAACATTCTGATCCATACAACATCGCAGGTCTGATTGCCGTTCTATAGAATTTACCCTTCAACTTAAGTGGGACTTTCTTGTCGCACAGGACCCCAGTCGCTGCTCTCCACCTTAGGTCAGTGGAATCTTTACACGCAAAAGACAAAAAAAATATTTGAAAAAAAATGCTTTTAATTTCTATGACCATTCGGATAACCAACTGATGGCTGTGGACTCAAAAAGTATAATTTATCGTTAGTTGTGTTGCAGTAAAAGCAGAGAGACAAGAATTAAGACAAATTAAGATGATATATTTTCATTCATAAAATTACATTAAATAGGGAGAGATTATGTGTTCTGAAATATTCTAACAGACCTAGCTCTATACTAGTTGAGAGAAGCCCAATAGCCTGTAGACTAAGGCACACATGTGTATTTACTTTAACACTCCCCCTTGTACCGAATCTTCAAAGCATGTCAAGTTGCCTCGTTAAAACCTCGTCAAGCAAAAACCACATGGGAAAAATGTCTTGATCGTAGGAAATAGAGTACAACATCCAGACATATAGGTTGCGCTAATTTCGTTAAGCCAAAACCTCTATTGATCATTTCGTCGATCAATATGCTCAAGAACGTGATCAGTTCGTCGATCAATGAGCTAAACGTCTAGTTACCTCGTTAAAAACCTTTCCAAGTACCCAGTGAAAAAAAGAATCATTGGTTAAGTAAAAGAGTGTAATTTGCGACGTGGATATAAGACTCCCCATGAAGTCTACATCTCCCCCTGATTAGTTCGTCAATCAAGGAATCTGAAAAACAGTGTAAGTGATGTTGCCTCATTAAAAACTTTGCCAAGTAACAAAACTCAGTGGAAAATAAACATTGGTCAAAGAAAAGAGTACAACATTGGTGAGTAAAATTCGTTATACCTCACCCTCCATCCGATCCTTACTTCGATCTCGGGAGTTCGGAAATCCTACGCATTCCGATGTTTCTCACATGCTTTTCAAATACTGTCTTGGGCAATGATTTAGTGAATAAATCAACCGCATTCTCCTCAGACTTCACCTGCTTAACTTGGATATTGAGGAGGGCCTGTTGTTGCTGATTATAGAAAAACTTTGGAGAGATATGCTTTGTATTATCCCCCTTGATATACCCAAGTTTCATCTGTTCGATGCAAGCGGAATTATCTTCGTATATGCATGTGGGTGCATCAGTGACATTACTTAGTCCACTGTTGCCTCAAATATGTGTTATGATGGCTCTCAACCATATACACTCACGTACCACCTCGTGTAGAGCGATAATCTCAGCGTGATTCGAGGAGGTAGCAACAAGGGTTTGCTTAGTTGATCTCCAAGATATAGCGGCATCTCCAACTGTGAATACATAACCAGTTTGGGATAGACCTTTATGGAGGTCTGAAAGATACCCAGCATCAGCAAAACCTACCAACACATTCGTCGGGATAGTACTATTGGCATTCACACTTGCTTTAGTGATTGCGCAATTATTGGCAGGTTCGTTAGCCTTGTACGGGAAGAAAAATCCCAAGTCAATGGTTCCGTTCAGGTATCGAAAGATGTTCTTTCACTATACCATAGATGGCTTTGTACAACACTTAGGAGGGGGTGTTACATTCTTGAATGTTACCATAGCTATGAAATTTTGAACCTACTACAACGTTTAGGTTATGATGTTATCAAATCCTGAAATATATGTTACTCTAGCTATAAAAGATGTAACTCTCACTAACACCATGAGATGTATTACCTTAGAGTATTAATAAACAAAATTTTGAATTTTATATAAAATTAATGATTTAATAAATTTTTAACTCTAAAAATAATTAATTTTAATAAAACATTTAATCTATTTTTATAAAAAATTATTGTATCAAATAATGAATTATATATATTTTTTATAAATAATAAAATATTTTTAATAAATTTAAATTGAAAAGGTTTTAAAATAAATTAGTATTTGAAAATTAATAAATTTTGATTTAAATGATTAAAAAAATTATTAAAAAAATAAAAGCTTGTAATAATATGAATAATTACAAAATAATTAAAATAAAAAATTTGATGTCTACATATAATAACAAATTTTAATAAAAATAATGTCGAGTCGCTACGCTGACTAAAATAAATGCCCATTAATTAAGGCAACGACATGACATAGATAAGAGGTAATAACTGCGGGAAATAAATTTATAAATTAATATTTCTAATCAATATTTTCCTCAAATTTTACAACATGTATCCTAAATTTAAAACGTAAATAGAATATCACATAGCAGTCCAATTAAAGCAAGTAAAGTTATAGTGAAAATTCTCACCTGAATAAAATGATGCTGCTTAAAGTTATAGTGAAATCGAAGGAATTATAAACCTGATTGGGCATTAATTGTAACAATTAAAAGATGTATGAGGTGAAATTGACTAAATGTAGAAATAAGAGACTTAATTGATCTTCACACAAAACACTGGGTATATAAACCGTATCACCGATCGGCCGCTCACTTCCCTCTATCTCTGTCCTCTCCTCCCTCTCCCTAAACTTCTCTCGACTGTCGTCCTAAGACAATTTCTTTTTGCAGAATATCACACACACACACACACAACCCGCGGAAAATTTAAAAGAAAACGGCGGCAGAGATCCTTGCCGTGATGTGCGCCTGCATCGGCGGTGGTTCGAACGGACTGCTCACAGCGACCGATGGTGTGCCGCGAGTTGTGGGTCGGAGGTTCCAGTAGCCGGAACGGTGGCAGCGGCTATTCCAAGTAAGGTTTCACCTGGATCGGCTCTTCGATTCTGAAGTGTTGATTTCTGCCCTAAACCTCTCGATTCCAAAGTGTTGATTTCTGCCCTAGACCACTTGATTATGAAGTATGTTGCTTTCACCTTGGATTGAATCTTCAACCGCACAAGTATGTTTTATGTTGATAAGTTTCAGTTTTGATTATGTTTTTTGTTTATTTGTAAACATAAAAATCTTTATTTATATATATAATATTATGATCAGTGAAGCAATGTACAGTAGTGGATTAGAGTTGATGTCTCAGGTTTCTTGTCTTTTTTATTTGATTTTTGTACTTTAAGAGCATTTGATGCGTAAAGATGGTATTGTCATTTACTTTGTTCTCTCTAATTTTAGTGGGTGGCAGTAGGAGATTTGGCCATTTACAATCGCTAGTGTCAATACATGTCTTTTGATTTCTTTTTCCTATATTTTGGCTTTCAATTTCCTTCACTAAATCATTGCTTTGTTTATGTTCAAGGGTGTTTGTTTTCAAAGAAAACTAACACTCTTTGTGTCCCTTCATCTTTAAATTATAGGAAGAAAGTGATAGGTCTACGAAACAAAAAGCTGATAGAGAGAGAATCATGAAAATGGCCTCATCATCAAAGTTTTCATGTATCACATCTCTTCCATTTTGATGATTGGTTGTTTAAGTTTTTCCCATAATGGGGTGCTTTGAAATGATTATGTGACATGATCTAGGCAACCATCGATGAGTATAGTATCGATACCTATCTCATTATGCAGAATAAAAGGTCATGTTCCAGTAGTAATTGCTATTTTGTTTTTTATTATATCCATATTAATTCAGTTTTCAGGATAAGAGCAAACCTAACTGATGATCGATAACATGTGTAGAAAAAGGAAACCGCTGAAGAACATCCTAAAAATCCTGCCAAACGGCCTGATCTGAAGGCTATAACAGAGGCATGTATTTAAGATCTCTGTTTCATTTAAGAAGAAGTGGTACTCACGTGCAGTGACTCAATTTCTGAAATGACATTGTCAGACCTAGACGGTTCTTACATTTTTGTTCACACTTGGAGTTTTGAATGTTTGAATTAACTAATAATGGTTTAAGTGTTACTAATAGTGGTTCTTACATTTTTGTTCACACTTAGAGTTTTGAATGTCTGAATTAACTGATATTATAACTGTCATATTTAGAGTCATGTTGCTATTCCGTTATTTACTGGCATTTTGACGGATATGCTTGTCGGGTACAATCATGACTGCATATACTTATACTGAACTGTTTAAATTATTTTAATTGTCTTGCTGCAATGCTCTTATCTGCTGTTTCAATCATCTTCTATTGATTAATATATGACTTATTATTGGCTATTGAAATGGCAGATGAAGAATACCGGAGCTATTTTATATCCTGAAAAGAGATTTGGCTCCATTCAAGGTTGGAGGTTTTGACAATGTGGACTTGCTTTTTTTGGCGGAATAACAATTTGAAAATCTTAATTGTTATTATAAAGTTTTATTTTCTATGTACTTTGAGTAAATTAGCTTAACATATAATCCATTTCTTGTGATTAAGTTAGATATTTTCACCATATATTTACAGAATATATGAATGCACTTCTGTGTCCCTGATGCATTGGGTTATGACAGGTATTGATGTTGGTCATCAGTTTTTTTCGCGTGCTGAGATGGTGGCAGTGGGATTTCACCAACATTGGCTTAATGGCATTGATTATATCGGGGAAAGTGCTCGAGTAGGTAGCACGACAAGGAAAGCATTGGTAAATTTGAACTTTATTTGGTTTTATATGCCTCTTGCTTACAATTCATGCCTGAATAATGAAAGACAATATTAGCTATGTTTGGTCTCTAATTTTAATTTGAGATTTCATCATTCCTCTAACAAAAATATTTCATCACTATTCTCTAATGAAAGAAAATTTTCAAATGAAAAGGTCTAAATATGGTAGGAAACATTTGATTATGCTTTTGTTCTCTGTTCTTTTTTGATGTGTTTGTGGTGCAGTATAGGTGCGTTTTTTTTGGTTAAAAAGTTGCGTTTTTGCAGCACTTTAGGTGCAGTATAGGTGTTGTTTTTTTGTTGTTTTTGGCAGCAGATACTTGCAACATTTGGTAGGAAACATTTGTTAGGAAAAATATTTCAGAATGTACTAAATATGGTAGGAAACATTTGATTATGCTTTTGTTCTCTGTTCTTTTTTGATGTACTTGTGGTGCAGTATATGTGCGTTTTTTTGGTTAAAAGTTGCGTTTTTGCAGCACTTTAGGTGCAGTATAGGTGCTGTTTTTTTATGTTTATGTGCTGTTTTTTTGTTGTTTTTGGCAGCAGATATGTTCTTCATGGTTTGGTGCAGTTTTGGTGCTGTTTTGTTGCAGTTCTAGTGCTGTTTTTTGCTTTTTTTTTTTTTTTTTGGTTTTGGCAGCATATCAGTGTTGTTTTAGTGCTGATTTTTTGCTTCATTTATGTTTTTATGTTAATTTTTTATGCACATAGGTATGTCGAGTCAAGGAATAAATTATCGGCCTTGGTATGCACTTGAGGATTCCAAACTTGTCGAAGCTTTGGTGAATATATGTTCTTCTTCTAAATTCTAAAATGTTTTACTTGTTAGGTCATTGCTGCAACAGTAGCATGTGATCTTAAAAAATATTCTGAAGCTTTCCTTGGAAAGCCGAATGAAGAGTAGTGTGCTTGGATTTTAAACCTAGAGAAATAAGGAGGTAGGTGTACTTTTATGTACTTTAGTTTATTCTTAAAAAGTATCAGAATTCGATAAATGATCCTTCAAATTTGGTCAAGATAAATAAACTTGGCAAATTATTTCTCGTTTAGAACCACTAGTTTGGAGACCTTATTTTTATGATAGTTGTTAACAGGCTGCCTATTTGGAAGCTTAGTAACCATCACTAATTATTGACTCTTCTTTCTTGTTTCATTCTGCAGCTCTCTCGTTCAAAGAAGGTGAAGTTTGTGAATGAACACCAACTCAGGCAAATTGGCTAATCCTTGGCTAATTGAATAAGTGTTCCACATAATAATTTCTTAGTCTTTTTGTATATTAGTCTTAGACGTCCACTGATGTAATTGGTTAAAAATGACCATGTTATTTTCTTTAGTACTTGTATATATGTAGTTGGTGACGTAGTTGGTTGGTTTTGTGATTGGATATAGTTGTTTTTTAATGATGGGATTATGTAGTTGGATGATGTAGCTGGTTTCTGTTAATTGGTTAGTTGGTTTTTTTAATGGGAAATATTAAATTTAAAATTTACATTTTTATTTTGTTAAAATGAAGGTATTACTTTAGGTACTATATATATATATATGTTGCAAATATTTTTCATTGGTAACACTAGTGTGTTGCAATTGGTAATATAGGTGTTGCAATAGACTAAAAATTGCTGAACATTTGTGGCCCCACCTCACAAAGTGGGTCCCACTAACAGGCCCAAGAAAAGTGGGTCCCACATATGGGTCCCATCAATTGATCCCACTAAGTGGGTCCCACTGGTGGGCCAGACCTGTGGGCCCACAAAATGGGCCGCAGATGTGGAACCCACTAAATTGGCTATATATTTTACAAAATTATAAAGTCTATTGCAATACGAATATGATGTTGTTGTAGGGTCCTTAGGATGTTGCTGTAGGGTTCTTAGGTAACAAATTATCTTATGTTAGCTTAGGATGATCCACATGTTGCCTTTGAGTCCAAAGGCTACTGCTCACAGAGCAACTTAGCAAAAATGTTACCTTTGCTCATTTTGGGTCTGTGGCAATAGGAAATTGGGTCTAAGGTAACACAGTTATGTGGTTGCCGAAGGCCATTTATGGCGTAGTGTTTATACCGGTCCAATGACGTTGCGTGGGCTCAGAACTATATCTTGCTAACAAGTTCATTGAGAAAGCAATATCAGGTCGAGTACACTGAGCTAAGTACAATAATGCGCCGATTGCACTTAAGTAGGGAATTTCAGCTCCCAAAAGCTCTTCGTCACATTGCTTTGGACGAAATGGATCTTTTTCCAAATCCAGACTGCGACCGATCATATGGGCGCTAACCAGTTGTGCCTTGTCCATATTGAAATGCCTGAGTATCTTTTGGACATAGGCAGACTAGTGGATGAGGATTCCAAAAGCTCGGTGTTCTAGCTCAATACCTAAACAAAACCGAGTTTTCCCCAGATCTTTCATCTCAAATTCGGATTTTAGATAGCTGGCGGTTTCCCTTAGTTCATCAAGGGTGTCGATTATGTTCATATTTTCAACATATACAGCTACAATCGCTAATCCAGAACTTGTTTTCTTGATAAACACGCACGGCCACAGTTCGTCGTTCTTATATCCCCTTCCAATCAAGTAGTCACTTAGGCGGCTATACCACATCCTCCCGGATGTTTTAATCCGTAAAGTGAGCATTTCAATCGGACTGAATATGCACTCCGTGGCCTAGAGTCACTTGACTTGGGTAGTGAAATGCCATCAAGCACTTTCATGTATATCTCTCTATTAAGATCCCCGTAGAGATACGCAGTGACCACATCCATTAGCTTCATTTCTAGTCCTTCGGAAACTACTAAGCTAATTAAGTAACGGAACGTTATCACATACATTAATGGAGAATACTTATCCTCATAGTCAATTCCAGGGCGTTGTGAGAAGCCTTGGGCGACAAGTCGCGCCTTGTACCGAAGGACCTCTTTCTTCTCATTTCGCTTTTGGACAAAACCCATTTATGTCCAACAGGCTTTACACTTGGCGGGGTTAGCACTATCGGGCCAAATACCTGGCGTTTTGTCATAGAATCAAGTTCTGCCTGGATTGCTTCTTTCCATTTGGGCCAATCTGCTCTACGTTGGCATTCGACCACGGAGCGTGGTTCGATATCGTCATGCTCCATGATGTCATGGGCGACAGCGTAAGCAAGCATCATTAATGCGAGTTGTCGACCTATCAACTAGATCGCACACACTCTTGTGCAGGGAGATTTCTTTATCCTCTGAGCTTGAATCAGACCTCGGGGCGTCCCCTGGAAATGATTCATGGACATAGCTATAGTCAGAGATAATCTCGTGGGAAAGATTCCCAACATTGATGTTTAGGAGATTATTATATGCCTCACCGACCCGTTTCTTCCTTGGGCGGGTGTCAATCGAACCAAGTGGTCTTCCCCGATTTCTTTGGGTAGCCACGGCCTCAACGGCACCGCCACCAGGTGCGACAGCAGCACTCAGTTCGTCGGTGTTGCGCCCCTTCTTGGGGACTTCTAACCTTGCAGGCACGTTTGCAACAGGTATGTGTGATCTCGTCACTTTCGCGATATCAGTAAACACATCAGGCATCGAATCTGCTACGTCCTGAAGATCGAGAATTCTTTTCACTTCACTATCACATAGCGAAGTTCGGGGATCAAAATGAGACAGAGTAGGAACCGACCACAATAATTCCTATCGTTCCTGGAGAAAGTTTGTCTTCTCGTCTCCCACTAACGACGGGAAGGTTGTCTCATCGAAGTGACAATCCGCAAATCGAGCGGTAAATAGATCACCTGTCGAAGGTTCTAAGTAGCGGATAATTGTTGGGGATTTGTATCCAACATAAATACCTAAACGTCTATGCGGACCCATTTTATTGCGTTGTGGGGGCACAATTGGCACATAAGCTGCACAACCAAATATTCGCAAATGTGAAATGTCAGGCTCATATCCAGTTACCAACTGGTAAGCAGAAAATGGTTGGTTAGCTGTGGGTCGGAAACGAATAAGTAAAGCTGCATGCAAGACTGCATATCCACAGGCAGAAACAGGTAAATTGGTGCACATAACCAATTCCCGGGCCACCATCTGAATTCATTTGATGGTTGCCTCTGCGAGATCGTTTTGTGTATGCACGTGGGGGACGGGATGCTCTACGTCGATCCCGATCAACATGCAGTATTCATCAAATACTTTAGATGTGAACTCTCCAGCATTATCCAATCTTATTGACCGAATAGGCTGGTTAGGGTGGTGAACCCTTAGACGGATAATCCGTGCTAGAAGCTTTGCAAAAGCAGAATTTCGAGTGGACAGTAGGGCGACATGTGACCATCGTGTCGAAGCGTCAACCAGAACCATAAAATATCTGAATGGCCCGCATTATGGTTGATTAGGTCCACAAATATCACCTTGAATCCTATGTAAGAATGGAATGTTCTCAGTTGCATCTTTAGCGTAGGAAGGTCTCGCTCCCACTTTGGCTAAAGAGCAGGCTTTGTAGAAATGACGATGTGCATTTGACAAAGTCAAGTTTGTAGAATGGGATGATGTCTCCGGTACTTCGGATGACATGGTGTGGGGAACGCTGACAAAGTTCGTTATGTTGGGTTGTTGTCCTTTTCTACTTTTCATGCGAAAGAAAGGATGTCCGTGCATATTCTTAAGTATGCGAATCATCATGTCACGACCCGAATGTCCTAATATATCGTGCCAAAGCCTATACGATTCAGCATCCCAAAGTGCATTTTGGGTAATTGCATAGGATTCAACAACCCTAATAGTAGTGAGGTAAAGTCCACTCGATTGACTCGTAAGTTTCTCTAAGATGCGTTTTCATCCGCATTCGTTAGAGGTGATATAGAGAAAATCTATTCCATTCTCACAATGTGTTTCAATGTGAAAACCGTTGCTACAATTATCCTTGAAGCTTAGTAATGTTCGGGTTGCTCTTGGTGCATAAAGAGCATCAGTGACGGTAAAAGTCGTGCCGTTAGGCATCAAGAACCGTGCAATGCCGCGTCCTTGAATGAGCTGAGATGATCCAATCATCGTGGTCACCGATGTGCGATAGGCTATTAGTTCGATGACCTATTTCTAAGGATAGTATAGGTCGTCCCACTATCTACCAAGCATTCAAGTTCCCCACGATTCATTCTTACGTAAAGTGGAGAAACGATGAACTAACAAACTCAAGCATAAGGAGCAATAATCAAGACGTAGAATAAAGCCAATCACATGTATAACGTAAGCAACAATAATATCTTGTTCAAAAACCAAAATGCATCACACTATTATTGAATAGAATCGTTTAGGGCAAAATAGCCAAAATACGAAAAATGTCAACCGAAACATGAACTTAAATTAGTCATAGAGTGGGGAATCTAATGATTCCGACTCGTATGTGTTATTATGACAATCAGTGACTGTGAAATTGACATTGGGTGGAACGTCGTAATCATTTTCCTTCATATATTGAGCCTCTGCTTTGGTTTCTCTATATTTCTTGTATGCAGCTGCGACGTGCTTGCTTGCGTGGCAATTTCTGAACCAATGGCGAGTCATTCCACAGCGAAAGCATAGGGCGTCGTGTACTCATTCTGTGGGAGCATGAGTCTTAGGAGGTACTTGCTGCTTGGTTCCATGTCCGGGAGCATTATCTTTCCTTTCTCCGCTGGAAGAGCCTCCACGACCTCGACCACGTCTTCGACCGCCACGTCCCTTACCACCATGCTGTTTCGTTCCATGTGTTTTAGGATTAGCGCGTCCAGTACCCTATTCGTTGGGTTGCCTTCCACGTTTCGTTTTGCCAATATTAGCCTCAGGAATTTGCTTTGTCTCAGCTGGACTGGCATTATTGTTCACCAACACCTCATTATGCCTTTCATCCACTTGAAGGAGGTTGATTAGCTTACTGAAGGTGGTGATACGCTTGTTATCGTACTCCAATATATACTGGTTTGCTAGTATCAATGCTGAAGTAGGAAACGTGAAAAGCATTTTCTGGATCATGTCGTCCTCTGTGATTTCCTTTCCACAGAAGTTGAGACGTGCCTTGAGGTGGAGCATATCTTTGTTGAAATCGTTGACTCGTTTATAATCAAGCAAGCGGATTTCGTTCCACTGCACGATCAACTCTGGAAAAATTGCAGTGGATGGATCGTGCACACCAGCTGGGAAGATGACCGGTGGTACCGAGCGGGTCTTGGGCGGCGACAGCTGGTAGCACGGGGGACGAGTCGCATCCGATCTGGTCCGAATCGGCGGCGGATAGCGATCTGGTTTGCAGAAGGCATGGCGAACGGTGTGCTGGACGGCGACGCGGGTTGGTGTGCTGGGAAGATGGCCCGATTTGCAGAAGGTGGCGACTCCGATTTGCAGGAGACGGCCGGGTTGCACGGGAGCGAGGTTGCGGAGAAAGAAGACCCCTTCTGGGAGGGTTTCTGTTGCTGATGGCCGGTAGCGGGTTTCTGTTGCTCCAGCGGTGGTGACAGGGGGTGGGGTTTCTGGTCGGAGGCGGCGGCGAATCTGCTGCTAGGGTTTTCCGATTTTTTTTTGGAATTTTCTGAATTTCAGACGATTTTTCTTGATCTCAGTGGGTAGACTACATGCTGATAACATGTTGTAGTAAAAGCACAAAGACAAGAATTAGGGCAAAGGAAGATGATATATTCTCATTCATAGGGTCCCTTTATACAGGGAGAGATTACATGTTCTGGAATATTCTAACAGGCCTAGCCCTATATTAGTTGGGAGAAGCCCAATAGCCTGTAGACTAAGGCACACATGTGTATTGACTTTAACAAGTTGTTATTTTAGGATATTATTTATTAAAACGATAAATGAAAACTAATACTGATATATTTTGAATCACAAACTTATATCTACGCAGTTATTTATGTCTTTGATTTATATATTTTACACCTTTTGAATATAATAAAAATTGAATATAAGGGCCGCGGCACACAGTGCAGTCAGCGCTATAATTGCGTTTTTTCAGTGAGATTCACTCATTTTCTTCCTAAATATTATGTGGTTATTAATAAATAAAAAATTTTATAGAACCGAAATATTATAGAGAGGATTTAGAGAGAGAATAGAGAGAATAATTCTCAGGTATGATTTTCATTAATAACTGAAGTCTTATTTATAGGAAAACTTCAGATGGCACAATCGTAATTACATCAGGGGCATAATAGTCATTCACATATTGTAATATATTATCTTATTATGCACTTCGAGAAGTATGCATTTTAACACTCCCCCTTTACATAAATATCTGCTGAACTAGTTTGAAGAAAAAACTCAATGGGAGAAAAACTCTCAAACTGTTTGTCTGGGACCTTGTGGCAATCATATCATATTGTATTATAATGTTAGTAGGAAATCTCGGTTGAATAAAACTTCAGTAATCTGTAATCTCGTAAATTTGCTCCCCTTTATCTTGATAGTTCTTGTATGAGTATTCTTGTGCAGTCTTAGTAAAACCTCATGGGACAAAAATTGAGTGAATCTGTCATATATATCATTCGTTGTTGGAGTATCCACGTGTTGCCTCATTAAAACTTTGTCAAGAAAATCCAGTGGGAAAAACTTGATCGAAGGAAAAAGAGTACAACTACTCCTTCTATTTTTAAATATTTGAGGAATAATCTTGATATTTGTAGTGTTCCTCATTATGCAATGAATATGCTTCGTTAAAACCTTATTAGAAAAAACTCAATGGGAAAAATCTTAATAAAGAGAAAAACGTATATTATTCATACTAATATGCCATTCCTGTTGCCTCGTTAAAAATCTTGCTAGGAAAACCCAATGGGACAAAACCTCAGTCAAGGGAAAAAGAGTGCAATGCGTATTTTATAAATATGCCCCAGGCATTTCAATAATTCTCCAAGGATTAGTACGAGTATTATATTCACTGTAGTTTGTAATATCGAACTTATATTCTTTGCAAAATATTCCAAATCTCTTTCGGAGATTCCATATTAGTTGTCGTTAAGCTGCCTCGTTAAAAACCTTGACAGGAAAACCCAGTCGGATAAAACCTTAGTCAAGAAAAAGAGTACAACATATAATTTTCCTCCACAACACCTTATTTTGAGTTACTGCACGCACTGATTATATATGTTTAGAATCTCCCCAGGAGTCACTATATGTTTCATTTTATTATAAGGGTATATACTTTAATTTCGATGGATTTCAGTATCCTCATTTATTTCATGGATATCTTCATTTCATTGTTATCCTCATTTCATGGATATCCTCCTTCCAATCATTGATATTCTCATTTCATTCATAGTGTTATATTGTGTTGACACATTTCAACATTTATTTTATCGTAGCAACATAACTCGTTGAGATATCTCATTATCAATCATCCATTGGAATTTCACGTTATAGTTATGTCTATATACTTCTCAAAAGTATATGCATCCTTTTTCATTTGTTTTGATTTATATTGGGGAGTCATTATTTATTTATCAAAGCATTTGTAGTTGGTACCAAAGATTAATAATCTATCATGCATCTTTGAACTTCAAGTTCATTTCAGTTGTGAGGATATAGTGTGATGCATTTCACATATTTTCAACTACTAATACTCCCCCTCATGCTAAGAGATTTCTTGAGCACCAAACTCATATGCCAGTATCTCAGTATTCATCTCCAGTCATGGGAGTTTATATATTATGTTCTCGATATTAGCTGGAGGACTTCGAATAGTATGCCAATTGATATCCCACTTGTATACGCATATGTTGATCCTTTATAGGATATATTCAAGTTTATTTGGGATATATTACTAGCTTCATATGATCTGGAATATATGCTCAAACCGTGAGTAAATCATGTCGTAAATTTTCGATTACGAGTCATATACACATGCGACTATCTAGTGGATCCATAATACCTAGTAGTTCACATGTAGGGGAAGTGGCTCATACTCCCCCTTAATATATTCCAAATTTATTAGGGATTCATTCATAATATTGGCTAGTAGTGATATTAATTGAGAACAAATATTTGAAGATATGATGTGTCTATATCACTATATAGATATTTACCAATATATCACATCATCATTCAGTGCCATTATTGCACATCATTACCAACATGGAGTCGCCGCTCCCACATGTCATATTATGTTCATTATTTAGATATAGAGCCGTAGTTCATAGGCTTCAGGATATGAACTATTCAAATACGGAGTTAAATCTCATATGCGTAATTCGAATCTATAAATAGATTATCATTGTATTCACAATCACTCATACCGAGGGCTTAATTATCATAATGGATTCAATGCTTTCGATTCTTCGTAAATATTACCCATCTCTTCCAGTGAATATCATAAAAATAATTTATCTAGCTCAACTCGAAAGATTAAGGGTGTTAATGAGAAAAGGCATCCCAAAAGATATTTGATGGTTGATCGAAGCACAAGTTCGATTATCTGGCGAATTTTCAAATTCAATTAGGTACATGCCAAGTACAGGTATGATTAGTTTTACAAAGAAACGGAGAGCAAAAAGACTAGGTGGATGCTATAAATATGCTCGGTGGACATGTGACACACGATGCAAATCTGTGAGGTTTGTATCCAAAAATCGAGAAGATAAAAGAGCATTTATCAAGGATGAATTGAGTAAGGAATCTATGGATCATGATATCCAACAGATTCTTGATACACATCCCAGTGGATACATTCACCGTGAACTATTGGCTCTGTGGACACAATTTAAGGATGAACTGGAACGCTACAGTCATGAAAATTTAGTCTCAAAAGATTCAATTTGTAAGTCCGTCCTGTCAAAGTTGGTATAAGGTGAATAGCAAAATAATGCAAGCTGATAAAAATATAGTTTTCCAATATTTAAATTTCTCAGTTGCCGATCGATAACGTCATTTTCATTGAAAAATATAATATCATATCTTCCGTTTTCTTCTGTAATTTTGTTGAAAGGAAAATAGTAAAAGTAGTGACTTATCTGCTACTCAATTTTCAATGAAAATAGTGAAGTCATTTGTCTTCTAGTAAGAAGTTTGTTCTTTAAATTTGAAATCCATAAATCAGAAACTGTATATCTCATAAAAGTATTTTGAAAATCTAGTATAGAGAGATGGAATTCTCAAAATCCTCATATAGATCTCATCTAATTAAAACTATATGTATCTTAGGTGGATTCAAACTGATAGGTCATATCCAACATACATATATGTCATATCAATTCGTAAAAGAATTAGGAAAGGACAAAATCGATATATTGTACGGTGGGAGTAATCATAGATTTTTGGGTTATCTTTTAGAGGTTGCACAAAATGTGAGAATAAGAGTAACAAGTGTCTTACACTTTCCCACAGTTAGAACCAGTAGTATAGGGGGTTCAACTAGGTTGATGCTTCAAGCACAATTTCTGCATGAAAGTATGATGTATATGGTTAATAATAGTGATGCCTTTACTGTTCTTCAAGGTGGCTATGGCACACCCAATGAGATAATCAATATCACGTCATGGGCGGAGCGGGACTTCCATACCAAACCTATAGATTTGTTGAATATTAGTAACTTCTTCAGCAATTTGCTTGCCTTTGTGGATCAAGGAGTAGATCACAAGTTTATTTCTCAGCCATCAAGAGATATTATTATATGTGCTGACACTAGGGGTGTTCAAAACTACCCGACCCAATTGACCCGGCCCAATTACCCGACTACTCGGGAACTTTTTACTGGGTATTTTTTAATTACCCGGATTTAGCGGGCCGGGTACCCGACCCACTAATTATGTGAGTTACCGGGCCGGGTAATGGGCCGGCCAAATAAATTTACCGGGTACCCGGCGACCCGGTAACTTTTATTTTTCTCACTACATAGTTTATTTTAACCATTTTAAAAATTATGTATAGAATTAGTATGTATTTACTTACATTTTAATAATATTAACATTACAATACCTATGTAAAATTTGGTCCATATTAAGCTTATGCTCTAATTTTTTTCCTCTTCATGAAAAACTGGAAAACTTTCCACTCCTCATTAGATAAGGGGATAGGTACTGGAAAATTTTATGGCTCAAATACTTAATCATTCGCAAGTCGATGAAAATTGACTAGGCTTTAAGTTTATATGAAGACTTGTATAACGTGTTCTTTGACTTGGGAAGTGCCTGTCGTCACTAATGGTTAGTGGGAGCACACGTTGTAAGTATGCTAATGGGATTAATATACTCGAACCGACTCACCCTCTATTCGTCACACGGATTTCACTCCGAGACAGTCAATGACGGAATCTAAAGGTTGTGATAGGTATTCGTGAACCTTCGACTTAAGGATATAGTAGGGATGTGCTTGTGACGTTAAGATTTTCACCAGAGTAGTTCGACCCAGAAAGCTGAGAGGTGGGGGTCAACCTCGACGTGCGTCTTTACGGACAAGTAGCAGGTTCTACTAAATACCAAGAAAGGATTCTTTCTCCTTTAAGTGAACATGTATATGTCCTATGTGGTTATTGACAGATGAGATCATAAGTCTTTGGCCACAGCATTGGAGCTAGTTGTATTGGATACACGAAAGCTCGGTGATCTCGATTTGCATTAGCTCAAACACAGAATCAAGTACAGATGGGGTTTGACTGATCGTGAACCTATAAGTTGATCGGGACATATGAAAGAAGGGTTTATACGTTTACTGGTATTTACGACAGAATGCTTCTTGAATGTTCCCTATCATACTTTCTCAGTAAGGCTTCAGTGTAGGCTGCCAGGCTGGCTAGGAAATGCTATAACTCTTTGGTTCATCCCATTGCCTACTGAGACGGACCTATCGATTCGCGCATTAGGGCGACGGCGGATTAATTTGAGCTTATTCTCTCTTGATTAAATTTTATACATTGGATGTCTTATTTAATTTATTAGGTAAATTAAATCGATCTTGTGAATTAAATAAATTACTGGGTAATTAATTTAACTCATGAGTTGTTATTTATTGGAAAATAATATTTTGATATAAGTGATTAATTAGACTAATCAATTGTATTAATTTTATTTGAAACGTACCAGGGTGTATCTCTCGGACAAGATACACGACGGTACGTTTCACGGATCAAAACGAACTAAGTCTATAAAGTCTTCATCATAGCTGCCCCTCATGATGTAATACTCGGGATTTTTGTTCTGATTAATTTGAAATTTTCTTTTTAGACAGGAATTTCTCGGTTGTCGAACGTTGGTATTATTTTCTCGACGATTGATTTTGTGTTTATGGAAATAACCGTGTACTTCATGTGTATCATTTTGGAATTTATCTTGTTGTATTGTGGCTATTTGTATTTGAGGGACATGATGACTGTTCTTAATATATTCATGGTTGGTAATCATTGAGTATTGTAATTTTCGGATTTGTGTTCGTTTTGGCCGGACTTCGCGAATTCAATGCTGGGAAGTAGCAGTAGCGCGCGCTAGACTGCATTTCTAGCGCACGCTAATAATGTGTGAGTAGCGCACGCTAGGCCTGCTAGGCAGTGAGCTTTCTGGACTATGGAATGTGGCGTTAGCGCACGCTAATGACGGGCTAGCGTACGCTATTTCGTTGTATTAGCGCACGCTATTAGTGTGTTAGCGCGCGCTATGTCGGCAGGACAGTAAGGACAGATCGTTTCTGGAAGGCATGTGATAGCAGGTAGCGCACGCTATTTTTTGGAGCTAGCGCGCGCTAGTGTCGATCGATAACGCACGCTAACATGTGGGTAGCACACGCTATCGGAGTCAGACAGTAGATTCTGGACTGCCTTTTTCTTTTTCAATACACCGACTTTCAGCCCGTTAGCGCACGCTAAACTTTAAGCGTAGCGTGCGCTAATCCCTCCCAGTATATATGGGAGGCAGGGTCTAGAAATGTCATTTTTCTTCTCTCCTTCTTCTTATCCGGCGGCTGGGCGGCTTGGAGCGTAGTAAGGCATATTTTTTGACCAGATTTCACCATCCAACAACATTTCTGAGTTCCTAGTCTCGATCCAACAATATTTCATCAAGTTCATCATCCAAATCAAGGTAAGATTGTTCAATCCCTAGTTTTTCAAAATTTTGGGGATTTGTTAAGATTTTGCTTCTCTAGTCCGTTTTGGCCTTGATTTGGGTTAGATTATGATTATGAAGTCATAATCCCTTGTTTTCCTTGAAGTCTACGGATTTTGTTTCGAGTTTCATCCATTAAATGGAGTATGAACGACTCCGGCCCCATAGTGTTCGATTAAATGTTCCTGAGGGTAGAACTTAGGGTGAATCCTTCCGTTTCCGTGGTGTTGTGTTCTGATTCGGTATTTCGATGTGTTAGGATCGAATTGTTGAAGGAAGTGCGGACCGTACATTCATCCGTTTGCTGTTTCCCGTATCATTCGAATTGAGGCAAGTACCTTGATATACGAATTGTAACCACATGAAATCATTGTTGTCGAAGTGTATGAATTTATACAGATGTATATATATATATATAGATTTATATATATTTATATGTTAAATATATGTATGTATATACGTATATTGATATATATATGCCTATGTCGGTGAATGCCGAGTGATGAATGCTAACACTAGTTGACGTACTCAACTTGGATTGATGAATGAACTATACTTATAGATATAATATAGTAAGGTTATATATATATATATATTCGGTTCAGTTGCAATATAGGAATATATGTGCGGCGTTGGTTGGTTACGCCTGAAGGCTTATTGTGGTTGAGTTTTGATTGATAACGTGCGTGATACTGTTTAGTTGTGTGGTTATGGACTGACGGATAATTTGTGTGACTTGGTGTACTGAGTTGATAATTGTTGTAACGTTTGTCTGTGTGCTTGATGTTTGAAACAATGTGGATACTTGTTGTGAGAAACGTCGTATCTGGGAACCTCTGAGGGCAGGGCGTGAACTCCGGCCTGGTGTACGCTGCAATGTGCGCATATGGTTGGTGAACACCGGTGTTACCTAATGCACGTGCAAGGGGCGGCTCTTGCGGGAGTGATCGCCGGCGCGGTGACATGTTCAAGGGGCGGCCAACATAGTGGAGTGAACGCTGGTGCACGGGTGTGAAAGAGAGGCGCCTGGCAGGCTTATTGGTTACAGATATCCGAGTGTCAGCTAAGACCCCGATACCAAACGATGTTCGTAATTCAAAGTTCTTTCAACTCGCTTTAAAATGTTGGTCTTGATATAGACCGAGATTCGTGTTTCTGAAAGTTTACCAACTTGTTTTAAATGTTGGTATCAAGGTTAGTTAACCAAGGATATTTGACGAGATCTCCGAGGGTTAATTAATCAGGGGTCTTGAGCAGGATTTGTCGAATGAGAGGCTGTGTCCTTGATTGTATTGTGAGATATTCTGTGACTTAGGTCGAGGACCCGTGAAATGTTGAGATGATTGATCTCGTGATGATATTATTTGGATTGGGTCGAGAGCCCCGTGAGATATTGTAATGACTCGCTTGTAACAGTGTTTCATAAATGGCGTCGAGGACCCCGAATAATGTTCTAATGGTTTTCTTGTAAATTGTTTTCCATATGCTGGGTCAAGGACCCGAGAGCTTTTGAAGTTATTTTTTTTCAAAAATATTTCCATTCGATTTTCAAAACCCCAAGACAGCCCGAGTCAATAATATCATTTTCAAACTATCTTATCAAAATATTTTCCTTTTAATAAAAAGATTTTCAACTAGACCCTCTGACTCATTTGGCTCGTTTAAAGTTTAATTGGTGCTATGTTCTGTAAATAAATTGGACTGTATGAATATCTTTCCCTTGTGTAAGTGAATACTTTTCTGTGCTGGCTGTGCGAATGTGTGGAGTATGTTAAGGCTTCGCGGATGTTGAGTTTTGTGTTGATATGTTTCGTATATCCTGTATATTATGTACTTGCACTAGCAAAATTTCAGTTTGCTAACCCCTGAGTTTTCGGGGGTGGGTGCCTGTTATGCGCTCAGGTTTTGGCAGCTCGGAAGCAGTAACTGGATTGGCTTGGAAGGAGATGGAAGACGACGATGCTAATCACACAAGAGTCAATGTATTTTTTTTTGTTTCATCTTGGTCGGTATTTTCTCATTTAGTTGAATATTCACCCTTGCACGGGTGTAGTTTTCATTTATTAAATTTAGTCGTCATTCCTTTCCATGTTCAAGTTTATGATTGTCGATGAGTTTTGAATTATGTTGGTTTTTGAATTGATTATGACCCTGTCGGTCCGTTTTGTAATTATATTGACCCCGGTCGGTCAATCATTGAGTAGTTTATTGGAGTTTAGCCTCGTAGATCCTTGTGAGAAGGGTCTACGGCATATGACATTCCCGGTCGAATGCTGGGGTTGTTACATATATGGTATCGGAGCTTAGGTTTGCGAAAAACCTAGGCCGTGGGTCAAGTCCATGTCTTGTGTAAGTTGCGCGCATCAGAGTTGTGATTAGTATCGTGCTTCCGACATCATCTTCAGGCAATCCGTGATAGTGAGTCTCCCGATCGTAAGTCCCCTTATATACGTATTTGATTATATCGTGCTAATGTGTAATGTGATCAAGGGTTGGAACTTGTTGGTGATATTATTGTTTTAGAATATAACATGCGTATACGGTCCGAGTGAAAATGGTTACGTAGTATGTTTCGGAAGTCGAGCATATTATCGGTTTCTACACTTCATTAGAATAAATCTTTGAGTGTTAATTTTATCCGCTGCGTGAGTATTTTGAAATGGCTTTTGGTATTTGCAAACTGAATTTTCTTTCGTAAGAACCGATTCCCTAAACCAAGTTTTGGCATTTTGGTCTTGCACGTTTTGACGGTATTCTTATGATGGTATTTGATATTTTATAAATGACTTTTGTGATTATTTGAAAATGCCACCTGTTGGTACCCAAAATATTATCCGGAGATAGTATTGCTGGAATGATCGAGTAACAAACAAATGCGAGAACACTTCCGCGGGAAAATAAATAACACAAGATTTGCCGGGGTTGTTAATCCCGGAATTGAATGCTTTCGCGAGATGTTATTAATAAATATAATGTGGAGTACAAATATTAATGTTAGAATCTATTACAATGAGTGTAAAGACTTCTAGTTATCTAAGCTGTAGAGCGTGTAGATTGCCGGAAGAACCAGATATGAAGATTTGTGAGTTCTTGCTTCGGATGTAATGTAAGTGTGTATGAATATCACTATGAATGTGTAAGTAATTGCCAGATGAGTCTTTGATTCTCTCTCTGTATGTTTTGCACTGTATTCACGGTAATATCCGCCTCTCCTACTTCTATGATATGGGCCTCCTATTTATAGGAGACAAGGTTGCTGGGACCTCTCCGGCGATCGCGGGCGACCGCCGTTTTCTATATTATAATAAGTTGGCCGATCGTCCCGTCACGTGGGGCTGTTCCCTTAAAGTTTGGGGCGTCTGCTGGCGGCCAACTGTGCGAGCCAATGGGAGGCCTGCACGCGTCCTGAGTCGCTGTCCGGGGAGGGCCCATTTTGTACCTTTCGGCGGCCTTGTCGGTAGGTGAGGTAGGTGACAGGCTGGGGTCAAACGACTTTATCTGTCGGCACCCTTGGTGGATCTGCACGTGGGCCACCATCTAAGATTCGGTCTTCGACGACTTTGACGGATGTTGGATTCATGCGCGGCATGAGACGATCGTCTCTGGTTGGACATCAAAGACGATCGCCGAATACCAAAAGACGATCGCCGTGGGTGCCGACTGCTGGGTGATAGCCCAGAGTATGCCTTCTATGGTTGGCTTCTCTGATCGCTATGATGATCGCCTTCGAGGCGTATTAATCTCCGCACAACAATTGCCCCCCAGCTCGCTTCGATGTTAAAAACACGGGGTGAGGTGGCACTGTTGGCGATCGCCAAGGTCTAGACGATCAGACGATCTGATTTCAAATTTGGACGATCTCCTCTTGCGCTGGGAGCAGCGGGAAACGAAGGCGGGCTCTCGAAACGTTGCAAGGACATGCGTCGTACTACCATTGGGGGAGTCCGATGGTTTGTCAAACTTTGCCGCCTGGCGTGCCCTCGAAAAGACGCGTACGCGGGATTCGAGGGCTGCATTTAATGTGTCCCCCCTGACGGTTGCATTCCAGCCCTCGGGGTTTCGCCTATTTGCACAAAGACCCCTGCTCTCGCCTATAAAAGGGGCTAGGGCTTCTTCCTTTTCACTCTTCACGCACCCTTGCATTCTAGCCGAAACTCTGGAGAAATTTCCGAAGTTTCTTGTGCCGATCGTATTCCTTTCTTTAGGTAAGAAAACCAATCTTCTTTCTCCATTTACTTTTTATAATATGTCGGGAGGATCTAAGACCTTCGAGACCGGAAGCACTTCCGCCGCCGCGGCTTCGCCTGACCGGGAAGAGACTCCCGTGGGACTTGATATGGAAACGGCCGCTGAGGCCATTCGTGCGGGAATTTCACCCACAGAACTCGAAGAGCTCTTCAACGAGGCCGAAGTGGCGAGAGCGGCGGCGACGGCGGAGCAGGAGGGCTCGCCGGTGGATGAGGATGAACTGGTGCGGATGATTTGGGAACGGGAAAGTGTGTTCGGCCCCGCCTATATGGCTTTCACCAAGATCATGGAGGGGATCGCCGGACCCTGTCCGGAATTTGACTTTGAAGCTTACTCCGCCGCTCATCCTTACGAACATGTGAAGCGGACGGTGTTTCGGGCCGCCGACCCGTCTCAGTAGACCCTTGGTAAGATCCGGAGTTCGGCGACCCGGAAAGACTTGAGCCGCTGGAGGGCAAAATATCATATTCCCTCTGACGTTTTCCTGCACGTGCCCTCGGAGAATGAACATGCCGATCAACCGCCCGAGGGTCTGGTCGCCGTTAGTGAGATGATTATGGAGGCCGGTCTGCGATTCCCTTTGCCGTTCGCCGTCTCCTATCTATTGGTCGCCTGGAATTTGGCGCCGCTTTAATTGACGCCGAACGCCTGGCTACAGGTCATCTGCACTTTGACACTCTTCGGCGGTCACCGGTTGTTCCACCTCCTTTCTGCGATGGAGATGAACTATCTCTTCAAACTGGCTACGCAGAAAGGGTCGATCGGCGGCAATCATATCCAAGGCCGGATGGGAAGAGTGGTCCTCAGTGTGCCGAACAAAACCCGGGGCGACCTGGAAAAATGGTGCTGGGTCGGCGGAGCGTGGCGATCGGCATCGAGTGATAGGCCGGAGGACGAGTTGGAGATCCCCACCAATTTTCGGGAGAGGAATCCGAGTAAGGGTTTTAACTCTCCCCTTGATCGGACTTGTCTTGAACTGATCTAATTTCGTTTCCTTTTTGCAGGACCTCTTGTTCCAGCGATCAGCGATCTCCCTTTCGATTTCTTGATCGTTTGGGAGCGGATTCGTGCCCTGCCGGACTCATATATAGACGTTCGCTCGCTCGGTGACGAACTTCATCGGTTGGGGGCTCGATTGTTTCGCTTCCCTCGTCACCTGATAGTTCCAGGTATAAATTTAATTTCTTCTTCCTTGCTTGACGATCGTCTCCAGGAGGTCGTAACGTCTAGGTATTTGTCTAACTTGTTTGTACTTCTTCTTTGACAGAGATTCACTTTCCCCTTTTTGCCGAGCCACCACTAGAGATCGCCATGTCTAACCCAGGTCTTATCGGTCGCCTTCATCAGGGTAAGAAGACTGGTCGTGTTCCTGCGATGACATCTTGCCCCGTTCCTATGGTGAGGCCTGCTGTGGTGCCGGTCGCCGAGACGGAAATTCATGAAGAGGAACAACTCCAGCGCCGCAAGAGGCGGAGATCGGAGGAGTCCCTGCCGAATACTGAGGTGGACGTGTCTATTCTGGAGCCTCCAGTTGCCGCGGCTCCTATCTCCGCCGTTCCGATGGTGGAGGGATCAGGCTCTAGGCCCTCGGCGTCCGGCTCCAGGTCATCGGGCGGCTTCTCGAAAAAGGTGGCGATTGCCGAGGCTGAAACTCCTCGGGGCAAGCCTTATTTTGGCCGCGATCCCGATCTGGTCAACAGGTAAGGTTGGATTGAACTTTCCGAGTTAGGCATTTTGAGTAAGGTATAGGCTAACTCCTTGGTCTCTTTTGTTTGGGCTGCAGGGTCCGTCTTGCTGACCCGGACGTCGCTCCTATGGTGCTGGATTTCTTGTCGAGTAAGGCTCCGCAAAAGTCCCTCGACGTCCCTACTTACGTCCAGAAGGCCATCACCGCTCTGCCTAAGGCTTGGACGACCGATCTTGATGCGATCGCTCGTCGGCGGTCTGGAGACGCCATGCAGGCGACCATCGCCCTGGCTCTCCAGGCGGCGACGATGGCTGTCCAAGCCGCCAGGGATTTTGATGGGCGACCCTCTAATGCTCGCCTCCATAGAGACCTCGTGGCCGCCCGTAACAAGAAAATTGAGTTCGCCAACCGGATCCAGACTATGGAGAAGGAGTATATAGAGACGGCGAAACGAGCTAATCAGGATATCGACCGGATGAAGCAGGAGCTGAGCCGCTCCAAGGAAGTGGCCGATCGGTGCCGCGATCAGGAGAAGGAGGCTCACCGGATGCATGTGGCCTCGCAGGAGGAGGTGACCGGGCTGAAAGCGATGGTGGATCGGCTCAACAGCGAGCTGGAGGCGACGAAGGGAGAGCTGGAAAAGGCTAAGGGGGAAACGGCCGCCAAGGTGGTCGAACTGGCAGAAGCTGAGAAGACGACCACGGAG
Source organism: Orobanche coerulescens (assembly GCA_033398695.1). Classification (NCBI taxonomy): domain Eukaryota; kingdom Viridiplantae; phylum Streptophyta; class Magnoliopsida; order Lamiales; family Orobanchaceae; genus Orobanche; species Orobanche coerulescens. Next base: position 171,878,585 of record CM065809.1, read on the forward strand.
CTGAAAGGGCAACTAAAGGCGATCGAGGTCGATCCCTACCTCAATGTGGCACTCGTCGGCGAGTTTGCCTATTATGTGGCCTACGCCGACGCAGTCCGAGCCGCCAAAAAGGTAGGGATCGAGATCGGTCCTTTGATGGAGAGCTTCAAGGTCTATGCCCTCGAGAACCCTTTGCACCCGGAGTTTTCCCTACCGATCCTTGACCTCTCCGACTTGGGGATCGACTTGAGTTGGTATCCTTTTCCGGATAAACTCATCTATCCTGAGGCCGATGAGGGAGCGCGTGCCGATCTGCCACCTGAGGGCGAAGACCAGTCGGCGGGACCCTGAGAGATCTCTTGTTTCCCTTGTAACTTGTAATTTTTGCTTTCTCTTTGTATTGCCTTCGGGCTTTGTATTTGTACGAACTCCTTGGGAATGGATACAATACTCCTTTTTCGCACTTGATTCTTTTAATGTACGATCGCCTTTGAATGTTTGCATGCGAATTTTTACAAGTATGTGTATGAGTACATCCGATGTCTTGTTCATCCGACCGGTTGTTTAAATGTTGAATGTATTGACAGGTTTCGAATTGAAATTCTTACTTGTAAATATTGTTGAACAATTCCGATCGTCCTGCGTGTGTTTGAGCGAAGCCGATCGGGTGCGGTTCCTTCCTTTCGATCGCATTTAGGACTAGCTCCCTTCTTTGCCCCTTGTTTTTGTTTACTTATTGTAAGTAAGGGAACAAAAATAGTATGTTTGGTGAGCTATCCTCAGTTTTGCCGACTCTGAGGAATCGTGCACGGTCGCGGAGTTCGATGGACCGACCTCCACAACCGTGTCTTTGTGTGCGAGGGACATTGCCTATCCCGCGACTCACTTTATTGTGAGGGTCCTCCGTTAGGCTGCGCCTGCCTTGTATTTAACCGAAAGGTGCGCGACCTTGGTCTGGAGGAGTCCTTGCACGGGGCGTCGTCGGTTTATTCGACTCCACGTCTGCGGCTTTGTAAGCACTTTTCTACCTCGGGTCGGCATGTTAGATGGCGATCCTCGACGGTATACGTTGTGACGGGGTAGGGACGCGTCGCCTTGTCCGAGTACATCATGTTAGATGACGTACTTTGAGGGCGTGCGAACGTGTCCACAAATTATTTTGGAGGGTCCTTCGGCTACGCCGGCCTCGTATTTAAACGAAGGGCTGTCGATCTCAGCCCAAAGGAACCTTGCATGGGCGAAGATGTCGGTTCCATCGACCTCCAGGACCATGGCTGCACTTTTTCTACCTCGGATCGCCATATTCGAACAACGATCCTTGATGGTATACGACGTGCCTGGTGGGGCGATCGTCAGAATAGATGGGATAGAAAAAAATCACATTATATTCCTTGTACATTGGGCAGTTGAAACTGAATACAAAGTTTTCACTGGTAGTATTTCTTCAGATGTACGGCGTTCCAGGGATACTGGTCCGGGGTACCGTCAGGGTGTTCAAGTTCGTAGGCTCCCCTAGTTAGCCATTTAGATATCCTGAAGGGGCCTTCCCAGTTCGGACCAAAGGCACCTATGTGGGTCTGGATCTTTTGGAGGACGAGATCGCCCACTTGAAACCTTCTTTCCTTGACCTTCGAATTGAAGAACTTCTCGGATCTCCTTTTGTGGATCGTGTTCTTCATTTCTGAGGTCAGTCGTCGTCCTTCGAGCATGTCAAGGTCGATCCGTCGGGCCACATCATTTTCGGTCGTCATCTCTTTCGGTTCGATGGCTGAGGACGGCGATCTCCGAGGGAATCACCGCTTCCGTTCCGAAGGCGAGGGTGAATGGGGTTTCGCCGGTTGAATTACGGGTCGTCGTTCGATAAGACCACAAAATGTCTTGGAGCTCGCTTGCCCATCGTCCTAGCCTGGATTCGAGTCGCGCTTTAATTGTGTGTTTGAGGATCTTGTTCACAGCCTCTACCTACCCGTTCGTCTGAGGGTGATAGGGAGCCGAGAACAACCTTTTGATTCCCCACTTCTCACAGAATTGCATGACTTCTAAGCCGTCGAACTGCTTTCCGTTGTCGGAGATGATGGTCTGGGGCAGACCGAAACGGCATATGATGTTTTTCCAGATAAACTTGATTACTTTCTCTTGGCCGATCTTGTTGAGTGGTTCGGCCTCAGCCAATTTGGTGAAATAGTCGACCCCTACGATGGCAAACTTACAGCCTTCTGGAGCCGTCGGCAAGGGACCTATAAAGTCGATGCCCCATTGCGCGAATGGCCATGGGCTGTACATTGAGGTTAGCTGCTCGGGGGAGAGTTTAATGTTTGGTCCCATTACTTGACACCTATGACACGATCTGGCATAGGCGATCGCATCCTTCTGAAGTGATGGCCAGAAAAAACCTTGCCTGGTTGTTTTATGGATGAGAGCTCGTTCGCCAGCAGGGTTTCCACAGATTCCATCATGGATTTCGGCTAAGACGAGTCGACCTTCCTCCGGTGTTATACACTTGAGGAGGGGAAGGCTGAAAGCTCGCTTGTAAAGCCGGTCGTCCAATAGGGTGTATGTGGTCGCACGTAGCTGGAGTTGGCGAGCTTTGATACGGTCGTCGGGGACCGTTCCGTCCTTTAAGTATTTGATGAACGGAGTCATCCAGTTCTCCTCGGCAACAGCAACCGTGGTAACCAAGCTTCTGTCGATCGCCGGTCTTGCTGATTTTGTAATTTGGATATTGGAGAAATTGGCTGCCCCATCTGATGACGCTAGCTTGGATAGGGCATCGGCCTGGGAGTTGTGCTCTCTCGGGACTTGTTCGATTAGCACTTCCTCAAATTTCGTGCATATTTCGGCGACCAGCTCTTGGTATTTGACCATCTGTTCTCCGCGCGCCTCATATTCTCCCTTGACTTGGTTCACGACCAAGAGGGAGTCCATGAAGATATGGAGGCGACGAACATCCAGGGCGAGGGCTAGATCGAGCCCGCCTACCAAGGCTTCGTATTCGGCTTCATTGTTGGTCGCGCGAAATCCGAAACACACAGCATTTTTGAAACTTTGCCCATCGGTACTGATGAGGACAATCCCTGCCCCTGCTCGCGAATTGATCGCCGAGCCATACACATATAGCTTCCAGGCAGGTCGGCCAATCTGGGTTGGACTGTGAGGGAATTTTAATTCCACCACGAAGTCTGCCAGGGCTTGGCCTTTGATCGCTGTGCGAGGGGCATACGTGATACCGTATTGGGCGATCTCCAGTGACCATTTGAGGAGTCGCCCGTTGGTGTCCGGTCGGTGTAGAACTTGTCTTAGTGGTAGAGTTGTCAGAACCTCCACTTGATGTTCGAAGAAGTAGGCCCTTAGCTTGCGAACGCTCATGACAAGAGCGTAGGCGATCTTCTCCAATGGTGTACAGCGTGTTTCTGCGTCATGGAGCGCTTGACTAACATAGTAGATCGGCAAGTGGACTTGTCCCTCCGCTCGCACCAAAATGGCACTCAGTGCGATCTCCGAGGCCGCTAGGTAAAGGAATAATTTCTCATCGGGGATCGGCTTTGCCAGGATCTGGGGGTTAGATAGATATTCCTTTATTTTAGCGAACGCAACTTGACTCTCCTTCGTCCATGCGAACTTCTTGTTCTTTATGGTCGCGAAGAATGGCTTACTTTTATCGCCGAGCCGAGATATGAAACGGTTGAGGGCGGCTAGACAACCTGTGAGGCGTTGCACCTGCTTGACGTTCCGCGGCTCCGGCATGTCGAGGATCGCCTGAATTTTGGTGGGGTTCACCTCGATCCCCCTCTGGCTCATGATGTGCCCCAGGAATTTTCCGGAGCCCACCCCGAAGTTGCATTTCTTGGGATTCAGTTTCATGTTGAACTTCTCGAGGATGGCGAACGTCTCGGCGAGATCGTTGAGGTGATCTTCCTTCTTTAGGCTTTTGACTAATATGTCGTCAATGTAGACCTCCATGGTCTTGCCGATCTGATTAGCGAACATTCTGTTGACTAGACGCTGGTAGGTTGCCCCCGCATTCTTCAAGCCGAACGGCATTCGGACCCAAAAGTATATGTCCTTTTCCGTGTGGAAAGATGTGTGCTTTATGTCTTTCTCCGCCATTGGGATTTGATGGTATCCGGCGAAGGCATCCATGAACGACATCATTTCGCAGCCTGCAGTACTATCGACCAAGTGATCGATATGAGGCATCGGAAAGTGATCTTTTGGACATGCCGTGTTGAGGTCGGTGAAGTCGATGCATAACCTCCAAGAGCCAGTTGACTTTTTGACGAGCACCGCGTTGGCGACCCATTGTGGTTCGTCTGTAGCTACTTCGATCAATTTGTTGTTGAGTAACTTTTGGACTTCTATGTCGAGCGCCGCGTATTTCTCGGGACCGAATTTCCTACGTTTTTGGTGAACAGGCTTCATTGCCGGGTCGATCTTTAGATAGTGGCCAGCGTGCTCGGGACTTATTCCAACCATATCTTGATGCGACCAAGAAAATACTCCGATGTTCTTACATAGCAAATTGATCAGATCCCTTTTTAATTCGCGGTCGATGCTTGCGCCGATCTGTACTTCCTGTTCTGGATGAGCCAGATCTATCGTTATACTTTCCAACTCTTCGACGGGGACGGTCGCCTCTCATTTGGAACGATTTCCGGACTCGATCCTAGGATCGATATCGAGACTTGGCTGGAAACCGATCCTTGGCTCGATGTCGTCCGTTAATCGATCCGAGATGGCGTCCTCCGAGTCGGGTTGGTACGATGTGCTTGGCTCGTCGATCTCCATGGGTTGATCGTCGATCGTTTCAATGTTACACATATCTTGGGAAGTATTGAAAGCAGTTACGACATAGGAGTAGTTCAAACATTTCTTTGCCATTAGCTGATCTCCTTTTACAGTACCGACCGTCCCATCGGCAGTGGGGAATTTGATACAGTAAAAGAAAGATGAGGCGACCGCCTCAAAGGTTTCTAGAAAGGGGCGACCTAGGAACCCATTATTGATGCTGGGCCTATCTATGATTACAAAATTTAGGTTTCTAGTAATCCTAACCTTGGGATCGTAAAAGCATATTAGCTCGACAGAGAGATTGATCCTTCCGTAGGCTTGGACTGTGCTGTCGCCGAACCCTTGAAGCACGGTGTCGAACGGCTTGATGAACTTGGTTAGGTTGCCGAGCTGGTCCAGGGCCGATTTGAATATGATGTTGCAGAAGCTCCCGTTGTCGACTAGTACGCGATCGACCATCTTTCCAAGGATACAAGTAGAGATCACCAATGCATCCTATTTGGGGCATTGTACTCCCTCCCTGTCCTTGTTGGAGAAGGTGATGAGCGCGTCTTTAGAGATGGTCGGCTCCGGAGGTACCACGACATGGACCCCGGCGAACGCCCTCAGTTCGGCTTTTCGCTTCCTGTTTGACATGGTGGAAACCGGGGAAAGGCCCCCGAGGTTTCCACCTCCTGCTTGAAGCATATTGATCCGACCGCCAGGGTTGATCAGAGGGATCAATTCATCAGAATACTCCGGCTCATGTTCGATCCTGGCGACCGGATTGGTAGGGGTCCTTTCGTTTTGTCGGCGCTCGCGCCCTCCGGTCCTATCTGTCCGGGGTTCTGGCTTGGTGAACAAGTTGTCCAATTTACCTTCCTCAAACAGTCGCCAGAGTTGTCTGAGGAGGTCGCGGCATTGGCTGGTGTTGTGGCCGGGACTTTTGTGGTAGGCACAGAATTTGCTGCGGTCTAGATGACCGTGGTCCCTTATTGGCTTTGGTTTGGAAAGCCACTCGCGCCCCTTGATTGCGTTGAAGATGTGGGCCGGAGATAAGTTGAGGTTGTGGAGAAGGTGGACCTGTACATCCTCGAAGGCTTTGAACTCACCAGGCGGCTTGGCGACCGCCTTTCTGGGCTTGGCGACCGCCTTCTTATGGACGTGGTGCGGCGCCTTTCCTTCTTCGGCAGATCCCTCGCCTAAGCGGAGGGAGAGCATTCTGTGCCTGGCTAGGAAATCGGCGGCTCTGCCGCGGAAGACCGAGTAGGTCGGGGGGATATCCTTTGTGAGGTGCCTGAACATGGGCGAGCGTCCGTGGAATCCGCCCAGGACTGAGTGGAGAGCGAGCTCGTCGCTGATGGGCTCTCCGTTGAGGACTATCTCGTCTACTCGGTCGATGTAATCTTCATCTGACTCGTCCTTCCCCTGCCTGATTTTCATCATGCGGTGGGGACCTTCCGGCCGAGAAACTTTGGTGGCGAAGTACGACGTGAAGTCGTTCGCCAACTTCTCAAAGCAATTGATTGAGCGAGGTGGTAGTGAGATGTACCACCTGTGGGCGAGGTCGCCCAGAGTTAATGGGAACATTCGACACTTCGTCGCATCTGATGCTCCGCATCCGGTCATGTAGATCCGAAATTTACTCAAATGGGTCTCCGGATCCGATGTCCCCTCATATAGAGGTGTTTATGGGGGAGATATCTTTGGTTGGACTGGAGCGAGCTCGATCTGGACCGCGAGTGGTTCACTTGGTCCAACGACCGATCTCCTGGCGCCTGCCCCAGTTTCCAGGAGCGCTTTCATCTCGTCGAGCTGGCGCTGTATGGCAGCCATCGTCGTCGCCTGACTGCTCGCCGATTGGCTCCCGGAGCGCGATCCAAGGCGATCGTGCACTGGTCCCCTGGCCCCATGGTGAATGATGAGCTCCCTGCCAGTGGGTTCATTTCTTGGGCGAGCGGGGGCTCGCTGACCGGCTTGTCTCTTGGGAGTCGGATATGCCGAACTCCTGGTAAAGGATTCGGACTCCGATGTCTCCCGGCTGGGGCCTGAGTGCCCGGGTCGCCATGAGGGATCACTCCCTAGGCGGCTGAATACGGAATTGTCCCGCCTCACGAGAGCCTTCTCCTGCGGATCGGGGCTTTCTGTCGATCTCTCAACATAGATCACCTTAAGCTTCCGCTTGCCTGCCCGGCGGATGGATGACGGAGTGATGGTGGGCGAGTCGCAGGCCCTCCGTCGCTCCCTGAGGATGGCTATAGCCTCCTCAATCTGTTCCGCGGTCTGGAACTGATTGAGTGAGAGGCTAGAACCGTCCCTCGGGGGCGGGAGTGAGAGCCTAGCGTCGCCACGGTCGCCTTCCGCCGTGGGCTGGGATTCAGTCTGGGCCGGAATGAGATTTCCGGCGGATAGTGAATGGATCTGTCCCATGATAGACGACTTTGGATCCCTACCTGTGGATCTAGTGCGCACCAGAATCTTTCCTTCTTTTTCTGCAGCATTGCTTCTATGATCTTAGGAGCACTGGCCGCCATGGCCCAAACGAAAGTCAAAAGACTTCGACACAATATCTTGAGTACCTATGATGGTGACCACATCTGCTGGCATGTGATGTTTGGACATAGAATCGAGTCCTTGTGAATGGGCAAAGCCAGGTGCTCTTATTTTCCTTCTGAATCAAACTTTTTTTTGCCATAATGGTTCATGCTTTACCAGCTAAGACCAAGCCAAGGATGAGAAAGCACGAAGACATTCATAAACTGTTCTACCATAGTTTTTAGCGGATAACCCCAATTTAGGTTTAATAGTACATCCCAACCGGTCTGTCTATCTCCAATAATTAATTCTCGCTGACCACGTCCTATAGGGATCATTGAATGTCCTCCTATGGACAATCACCCTATAGGTTTTGTTTAGACGAAGTGCTGCCGAGCTACTCCTGAGTGTTCACCTTTATTTATGGCATGAAACACTCGCGGTCTAGGAAATAGCCCCCCCGGCTCGCCCATTCTATCACAGAGAAACTGGAATCTTCTCGGATGCTTTCTCGCTGCCTTTTAGGGGGGGTGACCACATTCCGAAGCTGCCTAGTAACAGGAACTCTGAGGTTAGCTCGGATATAGCATCAAAAGCGAACCATTAGGTGCCAATTTGAGTACTTTTTCCACTATTAGAGAAGAAGTAGCATTACGAGAATGTCCTCTGAGACGGTCGGGTAGTTTCACTTTATGCACAATCCCTAGCAAGTCGCAGCACTATTTGGCTCAATAAAGATAGGAAAGCTTTAGCTTGGCTCGATATAGAGCGAGGAAAGTTTTGAGAAGGGAGGTTCCACCATCAGGGCCCAGCAAGCAGCATAATTATGTTCCGGAGCGGTCCTTCATTCCCATGTACAGGGCGAATGCGGGAGGAGAGGAGTTGGCTATCTTTGTGGCATCGATTGTACAAGTTCGTGAAGAGGGCTGGACGAGTATGACTTATGCTTCCCATCACCCACACATGATCCCGTAGCTCCATTCAAGCCAATAGAAGCGGCGCCCAACCCAAGAGGTCTTGCAGAGCCTCGAAGCTTGAAAAAGGCTTTGAGGAGAGCAGCAAGATCACGTCCTTCATTACGAGCTTGTACACATGCTTCTATAGCTACTCGATTAGTGATAAGTGGTAATTTTACCACTTATTTCTAGGATTTTATACTAGGTTTTTATCTCGTTTCGTGATTAATGTGCTCGTATTTGGCTTATTTATGATTAGTCGAGCCGTATTACGCGTTTGGGTTGGTTTTAGTGTGTTTGCAGGTTTTTAGAGCCAAAAGGACCCAAAACGAGACAAAGGACCGAGAGTCGAGTCAAACGGACGAAGAGACGGAATTTTGCGCCAAACAGAAGACCCTATCGGCCAGCCTATCGGCCGATAGGGCCGTCCGAAAGGAGCTCCTGCCTATCGAGTGAAGAAATCGACGAACCACCTATCGGCCACTTATCGGCCGATAGGCCAGGCCGAAAGGCTTCCCAATGGGCTCTCGTTTTTGGACGGATTTTAACTCTTTTGGATATTATTTATTTCCTAGATTAGGGCTAATCAGATTTTAACCCCTTAGCTATATAAACCTCATTCTAGACCTAGTTTGAGTATCTTTTATCTATCTTTTCAAAGCCCTTTTTCATCTTTTATTATCTAGAGCATTTTTACACTTTTTAGCAAGATTAATTTCTTTGATGCAAGAACTTTTGGAGGAGAATTATTATTGTTTTTGGGAGATTGAAGACTCGGAGTTCATCCATAAGGGTTGTAATCTCTCTTTTCATATTAATAATATGCATTCTTCATCAATTTCTTGTTTGATTTCAATTATGTCCGCTAATTCATTGATTGATTCTAGGTTAGTAATTTTAATTGATGTTCACATGATGTTCTTTTGATTACCTTTTGACCTTTCATCCTAGGCTCGTGTTCAAGTTGTGTTAAATCTCATGTTAGATTAAAGGGCCCTTAATCGATGCATGTTAGCTAATTGATTTTGTCCTAAGGAGTAATTGATTAGTGGAAATACTTGATGCACAATATGATTTTATCTTGAGACCTAGCGGAGAAAGATAAATCATAGATAAATAAGTTGGTGCTTTTTAAGTGATTTTAATTCTTTGAGCCACAAGGGAAAAGGGTTTTAATTAACTATCTTTCTAGGTTGCCTTGACAGAATTCTAGATCGAGAGTGATTATTTCTAGGATTGAATTAAATTTTGTGGAGAAGGAATCAAGTGAATGGATTGTGTGAACTCAATTAGATGATACTACCCTAGGATCAATTACCTTTCGACTTGTGATTTTATCTTGTTAATTTGCTTTATTTGCTTAATTTAGATATTTCATCTTTTATTTATATTTTTATTTTTTCGATTTTTAAATTTAGATAATTAGAAGCAAACAAATTTTCGGATTCCTAAATAGCAATAATTTGAGTAGAGTTACTTCTTTTATTTCCGACACATCAATTCCTTGGGTTCGACACCTTGGAAATACTCCGAGGTTTTACAAATTTTAAAATTGATCGGATTTGAAAACCATACTACGCGAATCCCAATGATCAATTTTTGGCGCCGTTGTCGGGAATTGATAGAAAATTTAAGGGAATAATTTGAACAAGAAGAGATTGTTACTTTAGGTAGTTTACTTTTATTATTAATTTTCGATCTCGTTTCCTCACATCTTGTTTTCTTTTCCTTGTAGGCGGTGCATGATCACGAGATCCCAAGGAAAGGACTTATTTCCTTTGGACCCTAAATCGAGAAGTCTTTGAGGAGGAAGAAGCAAGAACCGAGAACCGAGACTATTACTATACCTTTCGTTGATACCATGGCCGGCATTGTTGACCAACCACGAGAACTCGCTCGTCCCGAGAAGATCCCTTTGAATGCCCGCTTTCGACCTAAGCTGGACGATTATCAAGAAGGAGGTTGGGGAAAGATTGATGCCAACAACTTCGAGCTTAAGCCGTCCCTCATTGCTACAGTGAAGTCTCAAACATACGGAGGGGGAGTGAATGAAGATCCAAACGCTCATCTTGAGTCGTTTTGGACATATGTGCCACCATCAAGCAAAACGGAGTGCCTCCGGATGTCATTAAGCTCCGCCTATTCCGGTTTTCTTTAGAAGACGATGCGCTAGATTGGTACAAGAGCCTAGATCGGAAGGAAATTGGTACTTGGAGAGAGATGACCCGGTTGTTCTTAGCACAGTTCTATCCTCCCTCGAAGGTGCAAAAACAAATCAACGATATCTTGCAATTCGAGCAATATGAGGATGAATATTTATACGAGGCATGGATCCGATTCAAGAAGCTACTTCGCAAATGCCCACATGGAATTGACAATGAGGAGATCTTTATTCGGTTTTATCGGGTTTTGACGAGGAAGGCTAGAAGAGAGTTGGACTACTCATCGAAAGGGGGATTTCTGGCTAACGATTATGAAGAGGCCAAGAATCTCATTGAGCTAGCGGTCAACAATGATTACGAGGAGGTGACCGATAGGAAGATGACGAGAAGAAAGGTTCCATCCGTGACGAGGACGCCTACGGTGATTTAAAGGCAAAATTTGAAAAACAACAAAAAGAGCTCGAGATGCTAAGAAAGAATACTTTGGGAGTCAATTCAGTTTTGAAGAGTTAAACGAGCCGATTGCGGTTAAGGAGGATGTGAACTACATGCAAGGAGAAAACTTCCGCAAGGGGGAAATTGGGGAACTCTTATCCGAACAATCGAAACCACCCTAATTTCTCCTATGCCAATCCGAACAATGCTCTCCACCACCACCGGATTTAACGTGAAAAATGGGGTTATTCAAGAGCCGATTGCTAAGACACCTATGGAAGAGATGTTGGAACGGTTGGAGGCGAGTCAAAAGAGTTTATTTATAAAGTAGACAAGAGGTTCGGGGCTCTGAGCATAGTGTGACATCTATTGGAAACTCGGTGATAGCCTTGACAAAGCAGATGTCGATGGTGGAGACCCAAATGAGTCAAATGGCGAACGCCTGCCGGATTTCATAAGCCGGGCATTTTCCGAGCAAAGACGAGACCAACCCAAGACGCAACAATGCAACGCAATCGAGCTTCGGAGTGGAACGAGGTACGGAATCATGGGGCTGAAGTTGAGAAACCCGAAACAAAGATGTACTAGAAACGGAGCGTAAAACGAGAAAGAAGATGGAATACAGCAGAACCTATCGGGTAGCCTATCGGCCGATAGGCCCAACCGATACCCATACAGCATGCCGGCAGTGAAGCCTATCGACCCACATATCGGCCGAAAGGTCCCTGGAGGTTCGAAAGTGAAAGATTTTGAGGAAAAAGCTCCATTTCCACAGCGTTTGGCCAAGTCGAGATATGATGAAAAGCTTCAACAATTTATCGACATGTTTTAAAAGGTGAATATCAACATTCCACTTCTAGACGCTTTGAGAGACATGCCGGGTTACGTGAAATTCTTGAAAGACGCTGTGGCAAGCAAGAGGAAGTTGAGGAAGTTTGAAACAATAAATATGACAGAGGAGTGTAGCGCTATCATTCAAAACAAGCTCCCACTCAAGCAGAAGGATCCGGGACGTTTTACTTTGACATGCATGATTGGCGACCAAACGTTCCGTAATGGGTTGTGTGATCTCGGGGCAAGCATAAATCTTATGCCTCTATCCATCTTTAAGAGGTTGAAGATTGGGGAGATGAAGCCGACTACCATTTCTCTACTCATGGCGGACCGGTCGATCACTTATCCGAGGGGAATTGTGGAGGATGTGCTCGTTAGAGTCCAACACTTGGTCTTCCCGGCCGATTTCGTAGTTCTTGATATGCCCGAGGATGAAAATCAACCATTGATCTTTGGGAGACCGTTTCTAGCAACGGGGAGAGCACTTATAGACGTCCAAGAGGGCGATCTTACTTTCCGGGTTAACGATCAAAATCTGAAAATTTCCATCTATGACGCGATGAAGAAGCCCGACGATGCGCCCGAGGAATGTTTTGAAATTGAGTCTATTATGTCGCCCCCGACCGACTTGTTGGAGCATTGTATTTCACACTCCATTTACTCACATTCTGAGGTTGATGAAATTTCCGAGGATTTGCCGGAGTATGTTCGAATGTTGGAGGCGAACGAGTCTCGACTTAATGAGAGGAGTGTATGCTATCTTGATATCAACAAACCCGTTCAAGGGGGAGTTGTCGCCGAAGACCCGGGATGAATGAGGTATCGTCTAGCTAAAGACGTTAAACGTAGCACTTGTTGGGAGGTAACCCAACGTATGTATATTAGTTCGTTTTATTCATTTATTTTCGATTTTTCGTTTGCGTGATTTTTTTTGTAGTTTCTAGTTTCGTAGTAGCTTTGCTAGTTTTTGTTAAGTTCTAATCCATGCACGCCAAGTTTTGAATACTTGCAGGTCTTTAATCGCCCTATCCAAGCAAAAACGGGACCAAGTGTGCGAATTAGAGAAAGCTGAAAAAAATTTTGAGACAGAAAATCCTATCGGGCGAGCCTATCGGCCGATAGGCCCGGCCGATAGGCTGAGGAAAAATTACAAAAATTTTTAATGTACAAGCAGTGGTCGACAGGAATTCCACATCGACCGATATCCCGCCCGATATGAGCATGGTAAGAGACAGAAGTTCCTATCGGCCCAGCCTATCGGCCGATAGGCCTGGCCGATAGGATATACCCGGCCCAGTATACACTACGAGCTCGCCGACAAACCCGCCATTTCCGCCACAGTGATCAGGTACTCCATTAACAAAGCCACTCCTTTCTCTTTTCAAACTTATTCCTCCTTTGGGATGCGAAATAAGTTTGGGGGGAGGGAGAAGTGCGGCTTTGTTAATTTCTTTACGTGTGAGTACCTTGTTTGCCTTGTATCATTATTTGTTTGCGTTGGTGCCCGTTGTTTTTATTTGTGCTTATTATTTTGGTGCTGCGTGGATTTGGCTTTTGGTTGCTTAGTTTTTAGATTTTTATATTCATTTTCGGTTGGTGTGTTTGCTAGTTTCTATTTTCTATTTTTTTGGTCGTAGTAGTTTTTTTTTTTTTTTTTTTTTAGATTTCGTGTTTGCTTTTATTTGCTTTTCGTTGTTTGTTTTTAGATAGCCTTGCTTGTCTTTAGTTTTTCCTTATTAGTGAATTTTTCGTGCTTCTAATTGTGTGATACCGATGTTACGACACTGTTTTTCTCTCTGAAGAAACGGTCGAGTTTTAGTCGAGTTGTAGTCAGTTATTTCTGTTTTGCATAGTATTTATTTAGGTCCAAAATTTTTCGTGATTGTAGAGGTCTTGGCAGATAAGAGACGATACATACTTGTTTTAAAATCACCGTCAATACGTTTTGGTTACATCTTCCGGATAGTGAGTCGATCTTGTTTCGTCAGTCGTGTTGGCACTTAGATTGAGTTTAGTGTCGGTCAGTTTTTCCCAAAAGTTGAGATAATGTTGTTCTATGAAGGGAAGTCTAGTAACCGGGGGCATTCGCGTGACCCGTTGTTTACCCTCGCGTAAAACGACGACTCTGATTAGACTAGTGATTTAGATATTTCACATGTGCCAATGATAGGGAACCTAGTAACCGGGTATTCGCGTGACCATTGCTTACTCGCGTAAAACGGCGACCTTGATTCGGACATGGAAATTATATATTCGAGTTGTTTCTCCATTGTAGACGGGAACTTAGTAACTAGAAGCATCCATGTGCCCCATGAGTGTCTTTTACGTCAAACGGTTTCCTAATACATGAGAATGGAAGTTCCACCTAGGATTACCCCGATGAAACATCCCGAGATCCTAACCTAGTGGTCAACTCGAATTAAATTCGTGAACATATATATAAGGGAATACCGACCGAGGTTTATTTGTTATGAAACTCGTGAAAAATGTGCCACTCGACCGTAACGGACGAACTAGCTTGTTTATTTTAGCCTTTCATATTGATCGATTTGACTCACGTTTTGTTAATCTTTGAGCCGGATTTTCTTCATGAACGAATGATTAGGATCGAACTTGACTACTTTGTGGAATCATTATTCGAGTGCGGCTCGCTTACGACACTCGGATTATTTAGAGAGAATTACAGGTAGTATTGATTAGGTTGAACACTATGAGTTGCACGATGATTCACGATTTTCTTTTTCTTTTCTTTTTGTTGTTCGGACGAACAAGGCTTAAGTTTGGGGGGGTTTGATAAGTGGTAATTTTACCACTTATTTCTAGGATTTTATACTAGGTTTTTATCTCGTTTCGTGATTAATGTGCTCGTATTTGGCTTATTTATGATTAGTCGAGCCGTATTACGCGTTTGGGTTGGTTTTAGTGTGTTTGCGGGTTTTAGAGCCAAAAGGACCCAAAAGCGAGACAAAGGACCGAGAGTCGAGTCAAACGGACGAAGAGACGGAATTTTGCGCCAAGCGAGAAGACCTATCGGCCGGCTATCGGCCGATAGGGCCGTCCGAAAGGAGCTCCGCCTATCGAGTGAAGAAATCGGCGAACCACCTATCGGCCGGCTATCGGCCGATAGGCCAGCCGAAGGCTTCCCGGAGCTCTCGTTTTGGACGGATTTTGACTCTTTTGGATATTATTTATTTCCTAGATTAGGGCTAATCGGGATTTTAACCCCTTAGGCTATATAAACCTCATTCTAGACCTAGTTTGAGTATCTTTTATCTATCTTTTCAAGCCCTTTTTCATCTTTTATTATCTAGAGCGATTTTTACACTTTTTAGCAAGATTAATTTCTTTGATGCAAGAACTTTTGGAGGAGAATTATTATTGTTTTGGGAGATTGAAGACTCGGAGTTCATCCATAAGGGTTGTAATCTCTCTTTTCATATTAATAATATGCATTCTTCATCAATTTCTTGTTTGATTTCAATTATGTCGGCTAATTCATTGATTGATTCTAGGGTTAGTAATTTTAATTGATGTTCACATGATGTTCTTTTGATTACCTTTTGACCTTTCATCCTAGGCTCGTGTTCAAGTTGTGTTAAATCTCATGTTAGATTAAAGGGCCCTTAATCGATGCATGTTAGCTAATTGATTTTGTCCTAAGGAGTAATTGATTAGTGGAAATACTTGATGCACAATATGATTTTATCTTGAGACCTAGCGGAGAAAGATAAATCATAGATAAATAAGTTGGTGCTTTTTAAGTGATTTTAATTCTTTGAGCCCTGGCGGGGAAAAGGGTTTTAATTAACTATCTTTCTAGGTTGCCTTGACAGGAATTCTAGATCGACCGAGTGATTATTTCTAGGATTGAATTAAATTTTGGGGAGAAGGAATCAAGTGAATGGATTGTGTGAACTCAATTAGATGATACTACCCTAGGATCAATTACCTTTCGACTTGTGATTTTATCTTGTTAATTTGCTTTATTTGCTTAATTTAGATATTTCATCTTTTATTTATATTTTTATTTTTTCGATTTTTAAATTTAGATAATTAGAAGCAAACAAATTTTCGGATTCCTAAATAGCAGTCGAATTTTGAGTAGAGTTACTTCTTTTATTTCCGACACATCAATTCCCTTGGGTTCGACACCTTGGAAATACTCCGAGGTTTTACAAATTTTAAAATTGATCGGATTTGAAAACCATACTACGCGAATCCCAGCGATCAATTAGCTACAGCACCTGGTGGAAAGCGTGTGAAGTAGGCGTCTCGTCCAAATCCAAATAGTCGTAGCCGGAGCCCTCTCTTTTTTAGCTCTCTATCAAGCATCTCATGAGAGGCATACTGAGTCCACTTTCCCCCTTCAGGTCGTATCGGCCTTTCTAGCTTCGAACTTCGGATTCCGCGTCGCACACTACCGCATAGGGCTTTTCTTATCAAGAATGAATATTTGTGAACACTGTGGTGCCGAAGATGGCAAGTGAGACCGATCAAGAAAGCTCGTAATCGGATGCCAGGAACCCCCTGGAACCTGCAAGAACGCATCCGGCATGTAGCTACCGAACCGCACTCGCTCTATCATTTCCCTTTAAATGACGGTGGGTAATCGCGGGGTCTCTTTCTCCTCTCCTCGCTGCTTTGCTCCTCTGGTTCAGGAAAGGCGGGAAGGATTCAATCCAGCCCCAGAGAAGAGCGGATTATGCCCATCTATGAATCCAAACCCCCCGAGCAGCCCTCTCTCTCCTATCTTGAATCCCTCATTAGAACGCATGCTCGTTTGATGAAAGATCGCAGGTGTGGCTCCTTCCTATGGTCTCTATCTTAGGGTGGCACTCTTGGAGGTCGTAGCAGACGTCATTTTTCTGAAGGCTTTTCTGTTGAAGAACAGTGAGTGTTTCTTCAAGTATATGTCCGGAGAACAGTGAGTGTTCTTCGAGACGGTAGGAATAAAAATGAAGGTTTAGATCCCCCTCCTCTAGCGCCAATTGTTGTTACCCAAAATATTATCCGGAGATAGTATTGCTGGAATGATCGAGTAACAAACAAATGCGAGAACACTTCCGCGGGAAAATAAATTACACAAGATTTGCCGGGGTTATTAATCCCGGGCTTGAATGATTTTGCGAGATGTTATTAATAAATATACTGTGGAGTACAAATATTAATGTTAGAATCTATTACAATGAGTGCAAAGACTTCAAGTTATCTAAGCTGTAGAGCGTGTAGGTTGCCGGAAGAATCAGATATGAAGATCTGTGAGTTCTTGCTTCGGATGTAATGTAAGTGTGTATGAATATCACTATGAATGTGTAAGTAATTACCAGATGAGTCTTTGATTCTCTCTCTGTATGTTTTGCACTGTATTCACGGTAATATCCGCCTCTCCTACTGCTATGATATGGGCCTCCTATTTATAGGAGACAAGGTTGCTGGGACCTCTCCGGCGATCGCGGGCGACCGCCTTTTCTATATTATAATAAGATGGCCGATCGTCCCGTCACATGGGGCTGTTCCCTTAAAGTCTGGGGCGTCTACTGGCGGCCAGCTGTGCGAGCCAATGGGAGGCCTGCACGCGTCCTGAGTCGCTGTCCGGGGAGGGCCCATTTTGTACCTTTCGGCGGCCTTGTCGGTAGGTGAGGTAGGTGACAGGCTGGGGTCAAACGTCTTTATCTGTCGGCGCCCTTTGTGGATCTGCACGTGGGCCACCGTCTAAGATTCGGTCTTCGATGACTTTGACGGATGTTGGATTCATGCGCGGCATGAGACGATCGTATCTAGTTGGACATCAAAGACGATCGCCGAATACCAAAAGACGATCGCCGTGGGTGCCGACTGCTGGGTGATAGCCCAGAGTATGCCTTCTATGGTTGGCTTCTCTGATCGCTATGCCGATCGCGTTCGAGGCGTATTAATCGCCGCACAACACCACCATCATCGGCCTTTTTGACGTTTTGAACGTTTTTTTAAATGGTTTTTAGCCTGGTGGGTTCCTGCGCGGGCCCCACAGCACTGTAATATCACGAACATTTTAAAGTGGTGCTTTAAAATTTTCTAATATTGTGAAAACCCATGATTTAATGTCGTCGTGTCAAATGGTCACGTATCTCGGTGAAAAATCCTTTTGACTAAGCATTTTGGTAGGAGAGGAAAGATTTTCAAATTATGGTATTTGGAACTCAACACTTTTGAAACATTTCAAATAAGTTGCGATTTATAAAATAATTTCTTTTATACATTATTTGAAAAGAATTTTTAAAGTCGATGTATAAACTTCCTCTTCCAAAATAAAGGACAGAATCTACAAGTTTTGGGCGTAACGTGATGTTGTGCGGCGATTAATACGCCTCGATGGCGATCGGCATAACGATCAGAGAGCCAACCATAGAAGACATACTCTGGGCAAACACCCAGCAGTCGGCACCCACGGCGATCGTCCTTTGGTATCCGGCGATCGTCTTTTGGTATCTGGCGATCGTCTATAATGTCCAACCAGAGACGATCGTCCCGTGCCACGTATGGATCCAACATCCATCTAAGTCGTCGAAGACCGAATCTTAGACGGTGACCCACGTGCAGATCCACAAAGGGCGCCGACAGATAAGACGTTTGACACCATCTGTCACCTACCTCACCTACCGACAGGGCCACCGAAAGGTACAAAGTGGGTCCTCCTGACACAATGATCAGACGCGTGCCGGCTTCCCATCGCTCAAGCACTGGCCGCCAGCCGCCCCAGACTTTAAGGGAACAGCCTCACTTGACGGGACGATCGGCCATATTATTATAATATAGAAAACGGCGGTCGCCCGCGATCGCCGGAGGGGTCCCAGCAACCTTGTCTCCTATAAATAGGAAACTCACAACAGTGGCCAAAGATATATGCAATCATCGTGAATACAGTGCAAAATACACACAGAGAGAGATTCAAAGACTCATCTGGCAAATACTTACACATTCATAGTGATATTCATATACACTTACATTACTTCCAAAGCAAGAACTCACAGATCTTCATATCGGGTTCTTCCGGCAATCTACACGCTCTACAGCTTAGATAACTAGAAGTCTTTACACTCATTGTAATAGATTATAACATTAATACTTGTACTCCACAGTATATTTATTAATAACATCTCGCGAGAGCATTCAAGCCTGGGATTAACAACCCCGACAAATCTTGTGTTATTTATTTTCTCGCGGAAGTGTTCTCGCATTTGTTTGTTACTCGATCATTCCAGCAATACTATCTCCGGATAATATTTTGGGTAACAACAATTGGCGCTAGAGGAAGGGGATCTAAAACCTTCATTTTTATTCCTACCATCTCGAAGAACACTCACTGTTCTCCGGACATATACTTGAAGAAACACTCACTGTTCTTCAACAGAAAAGCCTTCAGAAAAATGACATCCTGCTACGACTTCCAAGAGAGCCACCCTAAGATCCTCCGGAAATATCATTCCGGCTCAAACCGAATCCCAGCCACGGTGGAGGGCGACCGTGGCGACGCTAAGCTCTCACTCCCGCCTCTGAGGGACGGTTCTAGCCTCTCACTCGATCAGTTCCAGACCGCGGAACAGATTGAGAAGGCTATAGCCATCCTCAGGGAGCGACGGAGGGCCTGCGACTCGCCCACCATCACTCCGTCGGCCATCCGCTGGGCAGGCAAGCGGAAGCTTAAGGGGATCTATGTTGAGAAATCGACAGAAAGCCCCGAGCCGCAGGAGAAGGCTCTCGTGAGGCGGGACAATTCCGTATTCAGCCGCCTAGGGAGTGATCCCTCATGGCGACCCGGGCACTCAGGCCCCAGCCGAGAGACATCGGAGTCCGAATCTTTTACCAGGAGTTCGGCATATCCGACTCCCAGGAGGCAAGCCAGTCAGCGAGCCCCTGCTCGCCCAAGAAATGAACCCGCTGGCAGGGAGCTCGTCATTCACCACAGGGCCAGGGGATCAGTGCACGATCGCCTTGGCTCGCACTCCGGGAGCCAATCGACGAGCAGTCAGGCAACGGCGATGGCCGCCATGCAACGCCAGCTCGACGAGATGAAGGCGCTCTTGGAAATTGGGGCAGGCGCCAGGAGATCGATCGCTGGACCAAGTGAACCACTTGCGGTCCAGATCGAGCTCGCCCCGGTTCAACCAAAGATCGCTCCCCCACAGACACCTCTATATGAGGGGAGATTGGATCCGGAGACCCACTTGAGCAAATTCCGGATCTACATGACCGGATGCGGAGCATCAGATGCGATGAAGTGTCGTATGTTCCCATTAACTCTGGGCGACCTCGCCCACAGGTGGTACATCTCACTACCATCTCGCTCAATCAATTGCTTTGAGAAGCTGGCGAACGACTTCACGTCGTACTTCACCGCCAAAGTCGCACACCCTAAAGGCCCCCACCGCATGATGAAAATCAGGCAGGGGAAGGACGAATCAGACGAGGATTACATCGACCGGGTAGACGAGATAGTCCTCACCGGCGAGCCCATCAGCGACGAGCTCGCTCTTTACTCAGTCCTGGGGGGATTCTGCGGCCACTCACCCATGTTCAGGCACCTCACAAAGGACATCCCCCCGACGTACTCGGTCTTCCGCGTCAGAGCCGCCCATTTCTTGGCCAGGCAAAGGATGCTCTCCCTCCGCTTAGGCGAGGGATATGCCGGAGAAGGAAAGGCGCCGGCCCACGTCCAGAAGAAGGCGGTCGCCAAGCCCAGAAAGGCGGTCGCCAAGTCGCCTGGTGAGTTCAAAGTCTTCGAGGATGTATAGGTCCACCTTCTCCACAACCTTAACTTATCTCCGGCCCACATCTTCAACGCAATCAAGGGGCGCGAGTGGCTTTCCAAACCAAAGCCAATAAGGGACCACGGTCATCTAGACCGCAGCAAATTCTGTGCCTACCACAAGAGTCCCGGCCACAACACCAGCCAATGCCGCGACCTCCTCAGACAACTCTGGCGACTGTTTGAGGACGGCAAATTGGACAACTTGGTCACCAAGCTAGAACCCCGATTAGAGAGGACCGGAGGGCGCGAGCGCCGACAAAACGAAAGGACCCCTCCCAATCTGGTCGCCAGGATCGAACATGAGCCGGAGTACTCTGATGAATCGATCCCTCCGATTAACCCTGGCGGTCGGATCAATATGCTTCAAGCAGGAGGTGGAAACCTCGGGGGCCTTTCCCCGGTTTCCACCATGTCAAACAGGAAGCAAAAGGCCGAACTGAGGGCGTTCGCCGGGGTCCATGTCGTGGTACCTCCAGAGCCGACCATATCTAGAGACGCGCTCATCACCTTCTCAAACAAGGACAGAGAAGGAGTACAATGCCCCAAAGAGGATGCATTGGTGATCTCTGCTTGTATCCTTGGGAAGATGGTCGATAGCGTGCTGGTCGACAACGGGAGCTTCTGCAACATAATTTTCAAGTCCGCTCTTGACCAGCTCGGCAACCTGACCAAGTTCATCAAGCCGTTCGACACCGTACTTCAAGGGTTCGGCGACAGCACAGTCCAAGCCTACGGAAGGATCAAGCTCTCTGTCGAGCTAATATGCTTTTACGATCCCAAGGTTAGGATTACTAGGAACCTAAATTTTGTAATCATAGATAGGCCCAGCATCTATAATGGGTTCCTAGGTCGCCCCTTTTTAGAAACCTTTGAGGCGGTCGCCTCGTCTTTCTTTTATTGTATCAAATTCCCCACTGCCGATGGGACGGTCGGTACTGTAAAAGGAGATCAGCTAATGGCAAAGAAATGTTTTAACTACTCCTATGTTGTAAATGCTTTCAATACTTCCCATGATATGTGTAGCATTGCAACGATCGACGATCAACCCATGGAGATCGACGAGCCAAGCACATCGTACCAACCCGACTCAGAGGATGCCATCTCGGATCGATTAACGGACGACATCGAGCCAAGGATCGGTTTCGAGCCAAGTCTCGACATCGATCCAAGGATCGAGTCCGGAAATCGTTCCAAACGAGAGGCGACCGTCCCCGTCGAAGAGTTGGAGAGTATAACGATAGATCCGGCTCATCCAAAACGGGAAGTACAGATCGGCGCAAGCATCGACTGCGAATTAAAAGGGGATCTGATCAATTTGCTACGTAAGAACATCGGAGTCTTTGCCTGGTCGCATCAAGATATGGTTGGCATAAGTCCCGAGCACGCTTGCCACTATCTAAAGATCGACCCGGCAATGAAGCCTGTTCACCAGAAACGTAGGAAATTCAGTCCCGAGAAATACGCGGCGCTCGACATAGAAGTCCAAAAGTTACTCAACAACAAATTAATCGGAGTATCTACGGACGAACCACAATGGGTCACCAACGCGGTGCTCGTCAAAAAGCCAACTGGCTCCTGGAGATTATGCATCGACTTCACCGACCTCAACGCGGCATGTCCAAAAGATCACTTTCCGATGCCTCATATTGATCACTTAGTCGACAGTACAGTAGGCTGCGAAATGATGTCGTTCATGGATGCCTTCGCCGGATACCATCAAATCCCAATGGGGTAGAAAGACATAAATCACACATCTTTCCACACGGAAAAGGACATATACTTTTGGGTCCGAATGCCGTTCGGCTTGAAGAATGCGGGGGCAACCTACCAGCGTCTAGTCAACAGAATGTTCGCCAATCAGATCGGCAAGACCATGGAGGTCTACATTGACGACATCGTGGTCAAAAGCCTCAAGAAGGAAGATCACCTCAATGATCTCGCCGAGATGTTCGCCATCCTCGAGAAGTTCAACATGAAACTGAACCCCAAGAAATGAAACTTCGGGGTGGGCTCCGGAAAATTCCTGGGGCACATCGTGAGCCAAAGGGGGATCGAGGCGAACCCCACCAAGATTCAGGCGATCCTCGACATGCAGGAGCCGCGGAACGTCAAGCAAGTGCAACGCCTCACAGGTTGTCTAGCCGCCCTCAACCGTTTCATATCTCGGCTCGGCGATAAAAGTAAGCTATTCTTCGCGACCATAAAGAACAAGAAGTTCGCCTGGACGAAGGAGAGTCAAGTAGCGTTCGCCAAAATAAAGGAATATCTATCTAACCCCCAGATCCTGGCAAAGCCGATCCCCGGTGAGAAATTATTCCTTTACCTAGCGGCCTCGGAGGTCGCACTGAGTGCCGTTTTGGTGCGAGCGGAGGGACAAGTCCACTTGTCGATCTACTATGTTAGTCAAGCGCTCCATGACGCTAAAACACGTTATACACCATTAGAGAAGATCGCTTATGCCCTTGTCATGAGTGTTCGTAAGCTAAGGGCTTATTTCTTCGAACATCAAGTGGAGGTTCTGACGACTCTACCTCTAAGGCAAGTTCTACACCGACCGGACACCAACAGGCGACTCCTAAAGTGGTCACTAGAGATCGCCCAATATGGTATCACGTATGCTCCTCGCACAGCGATCAAAGGCCAAGCTCTGGCAGACTTCGTGGTGGAATTGACATTCCCTCACAGTCCAACCCAGATCGGCCGACCTGCCTGGAAGCTATATGTGGATGGCTCGACAACCAACTCCAGAGCAGGGGCAGGAATTATCCTCATCAGTCCCGAAGGACAAAGTTTCACAAATGCGGTGCGTTTCGGATTTCGTGCGACCAACAATGAAGCCGAATACAAAGCCTTGGTAGGCGGGCTCGATCTAGCCCATCGCCCTGGATGTTCGTCGCCTCCATATCTTCATGGACTCCCTCTTGGTGAAGAACCAAGTCAAGGGAGAATATGAGGCGCGCGGCGAACAGATGGTCAAATACCAAGAGCTGGTCGCCGAAATGTGCACGAAATTTGAGAAAGTGCTAATCGAACAGGTCCCGAGAGAGCACAACTCCCAGGCTGATGCCCTATCCAAGCTAGCATCATCAGATGGGGCAGCCGATTTCTCTAATATCCAAATTACAAAATCAGCAAGGCCGGCGATCGACAGAAGCCTGGTTACCACGGTTGCTGTTGCCGAGGAGAACTGGATGACTCCATTCATCAAATACTTAAAGGACGGAACGGTCCCCGACGACCTTATATGTCCTTCAACATATACTTCTCATAACATCATGAATCGCAACAAACCACCAAGAACATCGAGAATACTACGATTCCATAATCATAACAAAATAATCGAATCATTTGACCACCAATTCATTATCTTCCTTTAACAAAATTCCCATAATTACCAAGAATCATCACAACAATATCATTTCAACCATCATTCATACGAAAACGTGTAGAATTTTCCAAGTTCTACTCATTGAGACATTTCATCGAACACTTTGAAGGCATAGTCCAATTCAATCGATTATTCAAAGAAATACTCGAATCCGATCCACAAAACTTCAAGAACAACGAATAATCTCAAGAATACAACAAGATTCCATCAATAATCTGAGTTAAAACGAATCAAATCGGCCAAGACATCAAGAAACTTCAAAAATATCCAAAACCAAGTGTTTAGGTGTTCTTACCTTCGATCCGGGTGGAAGATGATGTTAATCCATGATTCCAACTTCCAAAACATGTTGCTAGATGATGATATTACTCAAATCCATCCACTTTGATGAAGAAATCGCCAAAAAACGAAGAGAAAACATGAAAATGGCCGGATGACTCGGTCTGTGCCTTTAAATAGGCGGAACTCGCCGGCACGTTACGTACGTAATCGGCCATCGCCTTACCTACGTAATCGCCATGGCACTCGCCATCGCCAGCCTGCCGGAACCCTAACGTACGTAATCGGTGGCCGGCTTACGTCGTAATCGCCCTACGGCCGTGAATCGCCACGCCTTACGTACGTAATCGGCGATCCTAGCCCTCGGCCGAGTCACTGCCGACCGTGATCGGCCACCCCCACGAATCACTGCCGACCATGCTCGGCCATTCCAACGAGTCACGACCGGCCATGCTCGGCCATCCAGGTCATCTCGGCCACGACTCGACCGGCTACTCCGTAACGTACGTAACACTTAATCCGTTGCGTACGTAATACGTACGTTGACTTGCTACAGTATTATACTCGTATTACGTACGTAATACACCCTGTATAACGTACGTAACTCCGTCCGTTGACTCACCTGTCCACATCTGCGCCGAAAGCTGCCGACCACGGGCCCCACTGTCCGATTCCTCTTGTTACGTACGTTATATACGCTATATAACGTACGTAAGCTAACACATTTTACGTACGTAAGCTCCAAGGCTTAACGTACGTAATGGCTTTTATACTTAGCCAAAAATCCAATTGTTCCTGTCCGACGTCTCGATGTACGAAAATACAAACATACGGCATACTGAATACACATACTGAATCCAAAAATATTCTCATACGGTATACCTGATATCCAAATCTGTTTAACCTGATACAACATATCCTGAATATATCTGTCAGTCAAAAACGATAATCACACCAGTATAGCTGTCTCGGTTCTCAATTTATTTTATCCATACTGTATAGATACCAAACCATACAGTATATCTCAGATAAAATAACGCGAAAAATTTATACTGAAAATCCGGGTATTACATACTACCCCCCTTAAAATAAGTTTCGTCCTCGAAACTTGCAACCTGTCGCCAACAACAGATAAGTCCAAAATTTTCCAACTCATCACAAAAACAATCAAGCGTCGCCACAAGCGAAATAACCAAACCAATATACTTACAGGTGCGTGAAGCCGATGATCTCCCGTGATACTAGCACACGACTCCCACATGAAGTCTCAAAACAATACCAACACACACCAATATCACACATAGCAGTTTGAAAAGAATCTCAAAAATTTTGGAAACTCCAAAAATCGATTCGACTCAAAAGTCAGAAAACTCATTTTTAAAAATCACGCTACTACCGTACCGCTAGAGCCACATAACTCACACGCCTGGGTTTCACAAAACCCAAGCTCTGATACCATCTTCTGTAACACCCCCAAAACCATCCGGGATATTACAGCGCCGTGTGTCCCGCGCCGGAACCCACCAGGATAAAAACCGTTTACAAAACCAATTCAAAAACGCCAAAAGGCTGATGACGGTAATGTTTTAAATACTCAAATATTTTCAAAAGCATAATTTTGAAATACCGTCATAAAATACCATTTGAAAATACAAGGCGAAGTGCCAAATCTCGATAGTTCAAAATGTACGTTAAGACACCGCTTAAACGTACCGATAAAATAGTTTAGGAAAAGGTTTAACGAAATAACCCAAGTTCGCAAAGTGCCAAAAGGGCCATTTAAAATACACACACGCAGCGGATAAATATACCGAAAAGCCATTTTGAAATATACACACGCAGCGGATAAATACAGTTCAAAATACACATTTGCAGCGGAAATGAATAACCAGAAAAGAAATACTCGATACTCCAAAACATGCCACCGCCAGTATCACATCGGGAAGCTCATCCCTTCACGACCGCTACTAGCTTGATCTCCGAGTACCTAAAAATAAAGCCCACGACGGGGTCAGCCACAATACTCAACAATGATATCGATCACATCAACATAAATAATTACATACCAATGTAATAATATAGTAAGAATACTACCAAAGTAATCTTACCGTCATAACCTTACCAATCCATAACAATCCAATCCTTACCATAATTCACATTTCGCATTCTCAAATGACGAAATGAACTCAACCACAACCAACTGTACTGTATTCCAAAAATACCAACAATCCTCAAAACATCATCATAACTCATAAATGTGGGAATAATCCAATCTGTGCAAACTCCTGTCCGTCGGATTACACAATCAAATCTCAACATGAGTAAACCAATAATACACAACATATCTGTAGATCAACTACCACTTGACAATGAATACAAATCCCGAAAACATCGACATATAGTCCGAATGCTTATACGATCAATAACCAGATCAACCGATAAATCAACTGAGAATGTCATCGACATGATAACTCCAATACGACCAATAAAGGATCACGATAACTAAGAATACCATCAACATGATAGCTCCGACACGATCAACAAAGGATCAACAATAACCGAGACTACCATCAACAAGGTAAACTCCAAATGATCAACAAAAGACCAATAATAACTGAGAATACCATCAACAAGGTAAACTCCAAATGATCAACAATAATGGATCTCAAAGAAATAACTCTGACTGTCGAACATACCCCTCGGGCGTATGAACAACCAGTCACAAACCGTCGAACATACCCAACCATAAAATGGAGGATGAACGACCAAACAATATGGCTCAAAGATGGAAATCATAGTACGCCCGATCCGAATATGTGTCAGTGCACATGTCCACCCCGTATACGGAATCCAGGATATACGTGGGACAATGTACCTAATTAGCCTCAACGAACTACGTCTCGTGTGCACAGCCTTTCATGGAAAAATATTCACGCATGACTATATATGTGCCCGGCTAAAAATCCTACACAATATCCAATCGGAACGCAGATATGACTCCAGATATGTCACGATGCAACATGACAACGAAACTCAAAGAAACACATATCCAATAAGGATCACAAGACTCACCGAAGTGAACAACAACAGACTGACAGTGAAAAGTCGACACGACTAATCAATATTCAAGACAATAATCCTGGGATCATCATCCCCGACAAATAATCAACATGATCAATGATCTCAATACAATCAGTCCTGGGATCATCATCCCTCAGCGAAGTAATCAATACGAATCCCAGCATACGAAACATCAACGTACAACATATATACAATAATTCCTCAGAACGATTATCCTCATAACTGAATAATACTAGAATTACCTCAAAGCCGAAGACAATATTCTTCAACATCCCCCAATGAGACGATCAACTCAACCATTAATACCAACAATAGTCCTTTCTAACAACATTGCTATATGAATTATAAATGAAATGAAAACGAAACCATTCATCAAATATTATAAACTGAACAAGTATAAACTTGCCTCGATACCGATACCACGAAGCCGTTACCAATATCCATTGCCTTTGTCTACGAGCTCCTCAGCCCCGACCAAAAGCAATCTACAAACTCTTCGACTTCAACCGCAACACAACGGTCATAATCCACGATCAAAACATCACAACCTATTGAAGTAATCAATCAACAACAATCCGATAACAATCAATAACCGACATACTCAACCAACAAACTCAACGGTTCAACGAAACCTCGATCATATACATAATACCAAATAATCCAACTCAACAAATACGAACCCATATCCACGATACAAGCCGTAACTCGATGATCACAAATAACAATCAATAACCGATCAACAAACGCAACGGTTCTACAATATCCCGATTAAACACATATCCAAACAATCAAATCAATCGATCACGAATTCAAAACCACAATACGATTCCACAATCCGAATATCATATCCATAATCTATTTAATCCAACAAGGGTCTAACATTACCGATTCCAAATTCAGTCTTAAAAACAATTACAAGTTTCCTCCTTGTATAATCATAATAAAATCCAATTACCGGTTATCATCATCAATCCGGACGATCCGATTAATTCAACATCATAGATAACCATATTCCAAAGGTTTCAAATAATTCCATTATCCGAATTGAACTCTTGTTAAATACCTATGAATTCTCAAACTCAAAAGTGAATCATAAACTTATCAAATCCGAAATCATATTCGTATTCCTATACGAATATTGTACCAAAACACATAACTTAGCTCTAGATATGAATATTCCATATTCATATATAAAACACCAACACCTTAAAACGTATTCATCAGATCAATGATCAATTCATCTCGACATTAAGGATTTTATAACATATTCGATTCCAACTTCAACTCCAAATACGAAGACAAAACTCCTTCTTGTTCATACTTGTAAATTCGTAGAAAACAATTTACCGATTATTATCGTGAATAATCACATTCCAAATTATCCGAAATCCTTCCAAAATCATAACATGTAACTCAAGAGTTCTTTAAGAACACGAATTATCCAAATTCACGTTCATAATCCATAAAACAACATAACCCGATGTTTTCTAACATCTAAACAACCCTTATTCACAATTCAAGGTGTATATAATCATGTCCTTCAACATATACTTCTCATAACATCATGAATCGCAACAAACCACCAAGAACATCGAGAATACTACGATTCCATAATCATAACAAAATAATCGAATCATTTGACCACCAATTCATTATCTTCCTTTAACAAAATTCCCATAATTACCAAGAATCATCACAACAATATCATTTCAACCATCATTCATACGAAAACGTAGAATTTTCCAAGTTCTACTCATTGAGACATTTCATCGAACACTTTGAAGGCATAGTCCAATTCAATCGATTATTCAAAGAAATACTCGAATCCGATCCACAAAACTTCAAGAACAACGAATAATCTCAAGAATACAACAAGATTCCATCAATAATCTGAGTTCAAACGAATCAAATCGGCCAAGACATCAAGAAACTTCAAAAATATCCAAAACCAAGTGTTTAGGTGTTCTTACCTTCGATCCGGGTGGAAGATGATGTTAATCCATGATTCCAACTTCCAAAACATGTTGCTAGATGATGATATTACTCAAATCCATCCACTTTGATGAAGAAATCGCCAAAACGAAGAGAAAACATGAAAATGGCGGATGACTCGGTCAGGCCTTTAAATAGGCGGAACCTGCCGGCACGTTACGTACGTAACCGGCCACCGCCTTACGTCGTAATCGGCCATGGCCTCCTCACGCCCGATTCTGCCGGAACCCTTACGTACGTAGCGGCGGTACCGCTTACGTGCGTCGCCCTACGGCCGTATCGCCACCGCCTTACGTCGTAATCGGCGATCCTAGCCCCAGCCGAGTCATCGCCGACCGTGATCGGCCACCCCACGAATCACGCCGACCATGCTCGGCCATTCCAACGAGTCACGACCGCCATGCTCGCCATCCAGTCATCTCGGCCACGACTCAACCGGCTACTCCGTAACGCACGTAACACTTAATCCGCTATGCACGTAATACGCATACATTGACTTGCTACAAGATTATACTGCATTACGTCGTAATACACCCCGTATAACGTCGTAACTCCGTCCGCTGACTCACCTGGCCCACATCTGCGCCGAAAGCCGCCGACCACGGCCCCACTGTCCGATTCCTCTTGTTACGTACGTTATATACGCTATATAACGTCGTAAGCTAACACATTTTACGTACGTAAGCTCCAAGGCTTAACGTACGTAATGGCTTTTATACTTAGCCAAAAATCCAATTGTTCCTGTCCGACGTCTCGATGTACGAAAATACAAACATACGGCATACTGAATACACATACTGAATCCAAAAATATTCTCATACGGTATACCTGATATCCAAATCTGTTTAACCTGATACAACATATCCTGAATATATCTGTCAGTCAAAAACGATAATCACACCAGTATAACTGTCTCGGTTCTCAATTTATTTTATCCATACTGTATAGATACCAAACCATACAGTATATCTCAGATAAAATAACGCGAAAAATTTATACTGAAAATCCGGGTATTACAGCGATCTCGTCCTCAAAAAGATCCAGACCCACACAGGTGTCTTCGGTCCGAACTGGGAAGGCCCCTTTAGAATATCTAAGTGGCTAACTAGGGGAGCCTACGAACTTGAACACCCTGACGGTACTCTGGATCAATATCCCTGGAACGCCGTGCATCTGAAGAAATACTACCAGTGAAGATTTTGTATTCAGTTTCAACTGCCCAAATGTACAAGGAATATAATGAGATTTTTTGCTATCCCATCTATCCTGGCGATCGCCCCACCAGGAAAATCGTATACCGCCAAAGATCGTCGTTCAAACATGGCGATCCGAGGTAGAATCAATGCAGCCATGGTTCTGGCAGTCGATGGAACCGACAGCTTCGCCCATGCAAGGTTCCTTTGGGCTGAGATCGCCTGCCCTTCGTTTAAATACGAGGTCGGTGTAGCCAAAGCACCCTCCAAACTAATCTGCGGACACGTTCGCACGCCCTCAAGGTACATCATCTAACATGATGTACCCGGACAAGGCGACGCGTCCCTACCCCGTCACAACGTATACCGTCGAGGGTCGCCATCTAACATGCCGACCCGAGGTAGAAAAGTGCTTACAAAGCCGCGGACGTGGAGTCGAATAAACCGACGACGCCCCGTGCAAGGACTCCTCCAGACCAAGATCGCCCACCTTTCGTTTAAATACAAGGCAGGCGCAGCCTAACGGAGGACCCTCACAATAAAGTGAGTTGCGGGATAGGCAATGTCCCTCGCACACAAAGACACGGTTGTGGAGGTCGGTCCATCGAACTCCACGACCGTGCACGATTCCTCAGAGTCGGCAAAACTGAAGATAGCTCACCAAACATACTATTTTTGTTCCCTTACATACAATAAGTAAACAAAAACAAGGGGGCAGAGAAGGGGAGCTAATCCTAAATGCGATCGGACAGAAGGAACCGTACTCGATCGGCTTCACTCAAACACACGCAGGACGATCGGAATTGTTCAACAAAATTTACAAGTAAGAATTTCGATTCGAAACATGTCAATACATTCAACATTCAAACAACCGGTTGGATGAACAAGACATCGGATGCAATCATACACATACTTGTAAAAATTCGCATGCAAACATTTAAAGGCGATCGTACATGAAAAGAATCAAGTGCGAAAAAGGAGTATTTTATTTATAACAAAGAGGTCGTATAATACAAAGCCCGAAGGCAATACAAAGAGAAAGCATAAAATTACAAATTACAAGGAAAACAAGATATCTCTCAGGGTCCCACCGGCTGGTCTTCGCCCTCAGGTGGCGGATCGGCATGCGCTCCCCCATCGGCCTCAGGATGAATGAGTTTATCCGGAAAAGGATACCAACTCAAGTCGATCCCCAAGTCGACGAGGTCAAGGATCGGCAGGGAAAACTCCGGGTGCAAAGGGTGCTCGAGTGCATAGACCTTGAAGCTCTCCATCAAAGGACCGATCTCGATCCCTACCTTTTTGGCTGCTCGGACTGCGTCGGCGTAGGCCACATAATAGGCAAACTCGCCGACGAGTGCCACATTGAGGTAGGGATCGGTCTCGATCGCCTTCAGTTGCCCTCTCAGCTCAGTGGTCGTCTTCTCAGCTTCTGCCAGTTCGACCACCTTAGCGGCCGTTTCCCCCTTAGCCTTCTCTAGCTCTCCCTTCGCCGCCTCCAGCTCGCTGTTGAGCCGATCCACCATCGCCTTCAGCCCGGCCGCCTCCTCCTGCGAAGCCGCATGCTTCCGGCGAGCTTCTTTCACCTGGTCACGGAACCGATCGACCATTTCCTTGGAGCGGCTCAGCTCTTGCTTCAGTCGGTCGATGTCCTGTTTAGCTCGTTTGGCCGTCTCCAAGTAATCCTTCTCCATAGACTGGATCCGGTTGGCGAATTCAATGTTTGTGTTCCGGGCGGCCTCGAGGTCGCTATGGAGGCGAGCATTAGAGGGTCGCCCCTCAAGATCCTTGGCAGCTTGGACGGCCATCTTCGCCGTCTGGAGAGCCAGGGAAACGGTCGCCTGCATGGCATCTCCAGAACGCCGACGAGCAATCGCATCGAGATCGGTCATCCAAGCCTTGGGCAGAGAGGTGATGGCCTTCTGGACGTAAGAAGGGACGTCGAGGGACTTTTGCGGAGCCTTACTTGACAATAAATCCAGCACCATAGGAGAGACGTCCGGATCAGCAAGATGGATCCTGCAGCACAAACAAAAGAGACAAAGGAGTTAGTCTATACCTTACTCAAATTGCCTAACTCGGAAAGTTCAATCCGATCTTACCTGTTGACCAGCTCGGGATCGCGGCCAAAATAGGGCTTGCCCCGGGAAGTTTCAGCCTCGGCGATCGCCACCTTTTTCAAGAAACCGCCCGATGACCTGGAGCCGGAAGCCGAGGGCCTGGAGCTTGATCCCTCCACCATCGGAATAGCGGAGATAGGAGCCGCGGCAACCGGAGGCTCCAAAATAGACATGTCCGCCTCAGTAGTCGGTA
Source organism: Orobanche coerulescens (assembly GCA_033398695.1). Classification (NCBI taxonomy): domain Eukaryota; kingdom Viridiplantae; phylum Streptophyta; class Magnoliopsida; order Lamiales; family Orobanchaceae; genus Orobanche; species Orobanche coerulescens. The sequence goes on from CM065809.1 coordinate 171,911,287, forward strand.
GGGACTCCTCCGGCCTCCGCCACTTGCAGTTGCGTTGGAGTTGTTCCTCCTCTTGAATTTCCGGCTCGGCGACCGGCACCAAAGCAGGCTTCACCACAGGGACGGGACGAGACGTCGTCGCAGCAACGCGACCAGTCTTCTTACCCTGGTGAAGGCGACCGATGAGACCAGGGTTAGACATGGCGATCTCCTGTGGTGGCTCGACAAAGCGGGGAAAGTGAACCTCTGTCAAAGAAAAATTCAGACAAGTTAAACACCTCTTTCAATCAGACGATCATCAAGCAAGGAAGAAGAATTAAAGTTTATACCTGGAACTTTCAGATTACGGGGGAAGCAAAACAATTGAGCCCCCAACCGATGAAGTTCATCACCGAGTGAGCGAACGTCTATATATGAGTCCGGGAAGGCACGAATCCGCTCCCAAACGATCAAGAAATTGAAGGGAAGATCGCCGATCGTTGGATCAAGAGATCCTACAAAAAGGAAACGAAATTAGATCAGTTCAAGACATTCCCGATCAAAGGGAGAGTTAAAACCCTTACTCGGATTCCTCTCCCGAAAATTGGTGGGAATCTCCAACTCTTCCTCCGGCCTATCACTCGATGCCGATCGCCACGCTCCGCCGACCCAGCATCATTTTGCCAGGTCGCCCCGGGTCTTGTTCGGCACACCAAGAACCACTCTTCCCATTCGACCTTGAATGTGATTACCGCCGATCGACCCTTTCTGCGCAGCCAGTTTGAAGAGATAGTTCATCTCCATCGCAGAAAGGAGACGGAACAACCGGTGACCGCCGAAAAGTGTCAGAGTAGAGATGATCTGTAGCCAAGCATTCGACGTCAGTTGGAGCGGCGCCAAATTCCAGGCGATCAATAAATAGGATACGGCGAACGGCAAGGGGAATTGCACACCGACCTCCATAATCATCTCACTAACGGCGACCAGACCCTCGGGAGGTTGATCGGCACGTTCATTTTCCGAGGGTACGTGCAGGGAAACGTCAGAGGGAACATGATATTTTGCCTTCCAGTGGCTTAAGTCTTTCCGGGTCGCCGAACTCCGGATCTGACCAAGTCCACTGAGACGGGTCGGCAGCCCGAAACACCGCCCACTTCACATGTTCGTAAGGATGAGCAGCGGAGTAAGCTTCAAAATCAAATTCTGGACAGGGTTCGGCAATCCCCTCCATAATCTTGGTGAAAGCCATATAGGCGGGGCCGAATACACTATCCCGTTCCCAAGTCATCCGCACCAGTTCATCTTCATCCACCGGTGAGCCCCCCTGCTCTTCCGTAGCCGCCGTTCTCGCCACTTCGGCCTCGTTGAAGAGCTCTTCGAGTTCTGCGGGTGCAATCCCCGCACGAATGGCCTCAACGGCCGTTTCCATATTAAGTCCCACGGGAATCTCCTCCCGGTCAAACGAAGCCGCGGCGGCGGAGGTGCTTCCGGTATCGAAGGTCTTAGATCCTCCAGACATATTATAAAAAGTAAAGGGAAAAAGAAGATTGTTTTTCTTACCTAACGAAAGGAAGACGATCGGCACAAAGAAGCTTCGGAAATTTCTGCAGAATCTCGGCTAGAATGCAAGGGTGCGTGAAGAGTGAAAATGAAGAAGCCCTAGCCCCTTTTATAGGCGGAAGCAGGGGTCTCTGTGCAAATAGGCGAAATTCCGAGGGCTGGAGTGCAACCGTCGGGGAGGGGACACATTAAATGCAGCCCTCGAATCCCGCGTACGCGTCTTTTCGAGGGCACGCCAGGCGACAAGTCTGACAAACCGTCGGACTCCCCCAATGGTAGCGCGACGCATGTCCTTACAACGTTTCGAGAGCCCGCCTTCATTTCCCGCTGCTCCCAGCGCGAAAGGGGATCGTCCAAATTTGAAATCAGATCGCCTGATCGTCTAAACATTGGCGATCGCCAACAGTGCCACCTCACTCCGTGTTTTCAACATCGAAGCGAGCTGGGGGGAAATTGTTGTGCGGCGATTAATACGCCTCGATGGCGATCGGCATAACGATCAGAGAGCCAACCATAGAAGACATACTCTGGGCAAATACCCAGCAGTAGGCACCCACATCGATCGTCCTTTGGTACCCGACGATCGTCTTTTGGTATCTGGAGATCGTCTATAATGTCCAACCAGAGATGATAGTCCCGTGCCACGTATGGATCCAACATCCGTCTAAGTCGTCGAAGACCGAATCTTAGACGGTGACCCACGTGCAGATCCACAAAGGGCGCCGACAGATAAGACGTTTGACCCCAGCCTGTCACCTACCTCACCTACCGACAGGGCTGCCGAAAGGTACAAAGTGGGTCCTCCCCGGACAGCGACTCAGGACGCGTGCTGACTTCCCATTGGCCCGCACAGCTGGCCGCCAACAGCGGCCCCAGACTTTAAGGGAACAGCCTCACGTGACGGGACGATCGGCCATCTTATTATAATATAGAAAACGGCTGTCGCCCGCGATCGCCGGAGGGGTCCCAACAACCTTGTCTCCTATAAATAGGAAACTCACAACAGTGGCCAAAGATATATGCAATCATCGTGAATACAGTGCAAAATACACACAGAGAGAGATTCAAATACTCATCTGGAAAATACTTACACATTCATAGTGGTATTCATACACACTTACATTACATCCAAAGCAAGAACTCACAGATCTTCATATCTGGTTCTTCCGGCAATCTACACGCTCTACAGCTTAGATAACTAGAAGTCTTTACATTCATTGTAATAGATTCTAACATTAATACTTGTACTCCACAGTATATTTATTAATAACATCTCGCGAGGCATTCAAGCCCGGGATTAACAACCCCGACAAATCTTATGTTATTTATTTTCTCGCGGAAGTGTTCTCGCATTTGTTTGTTACTCGATCATTCCAGCAATACTATCTCCAGATAATATTTTGGGTAACAACACGTGACTCACCCTCTTTTTCAAAAAATTGTTTTCATTAAGTGCATACATATAATGATCGTCCTCATCGAAGGAATCGAAATTGACCTCAGAAAACTTTATGCTTTACGATATTACCATTATTCTAAGGATGCTAACTAACCTCGTGTTGATAATTGTGGTATACTGTACGACTGATAAATCAATATTGTTGAATGGTATTATCTGCATTAGTATGTCGAGCCTCGGTGGACGTAGACGTGATGATGGAAATGGAAGCGGCGAGGTGGTTCGTACGACAATGATTCATGCTACGGTGAAGGAGTATCAAGATCAAACGATATCATATGAAATCTCCTCAGTGGTCGAGCCCATGAGCTAAGCAAAGAGACCGAGGACATCTGGAAAATTTCTGGGCAGTGAAGAGACTAAGGCTCCCAAACCCTCACGTCGTTCGAACGTGTCGTCTTCGCGGTCGGGAGTGATCGATGGAAATCCCAAACCAGCATCGGTGACTCTCGGCAAGAAGAGAAGGTGCTTCAACTGCAACCGTCAGGGGCATGTTCATGTAAATTGTCCCTTTTCACTCTTGACATGTCACCAGTGCGGGTGTGAAGGTCATCGGGAGAAACACTGTGAGATAGTTTCCGAATTGGCAAAGAATGCTACCCTATTGGAGAACGGAGCAAGTGATCGAGGAGTGTCCCGAAACCCTATGCTCCCTTATGAAGATCCTAGCATGGGGGAATGAAGATTTTGTACTATGTCCTAATCATTGTTGTTTCCAACAATCGTGACTTTGATCGTTTTTTTTATTTCATTGCTTTACGTTTCCAACTCTTGTTGTTCCAAGTTCCGGGGTCGAAATGTCTTCTTAGTATGGGGGAATGTATTACCCATACTTTTCTTAGTATTTTCAGTATTGTGTGACTTTTCATTGTTGGTAATTCACTTGTGATCCTCTCGACAATTTTAAACTACCTTGTTCTACTTAGTCTACCGTCCTCCGAACGAATTTCGGAGCTGTTTTACTGAATTCCATGGATTATTGTGTCCTCTCCACATCCGAATTTGATTCTTGCACACTTTGTTCGAAACTATTGTTTCCACATGTGTAATTAATGTTTTCGACACGTTATGAGATTGGATGCTGTTAGTCGAGCTCGAAACATGGTTTCAAGACGTCTGAGACGTTTTGTGATTTTCTTAACTCTTGGAGTTTTTATCTCCAAACTCATACTCCTCCCCCTTGACTCCTTATGTTCACATATATTTTATCGCCTCGACTCACGTACCAGATGCTTGTTAGGCCAGTTCATTATATTTCTAAGATCTTCGTATTCGCGCATTGCTTGTGATGTTTTGGGGCTGAGCAAGTAGTTATTTTTCCTTGATTGTTTCACTGCTCTCTATTTTAAGTTTCGGGACGAAACTTATTTTAAGGGGGGTAGAATGTAATACCCGGGATTTTTATTCTGATTAATTTGAAATTTTCTTTTTAGATCGAAAATTTCTCGGTTGTCGAGCGTTGGTATTATTTTCTCGACGATTGAGTTTGTGTTTATGGAAATTACTGTGTACTTCATGTGTATCATTTTGGAATTTATCTTGTTGTATTGTGGCTATTTGTATTTGAGGGACATGATGAGTGTTCTTGGAATATTCATGGTTGGTAATCATTAAGTTTTGTAATTTTTGGATTGTGTTCGTTTTGGCCGGACTTCGCAAATTTAATGCTGGGAAGTAGCAGTAGCGCGCGCTAGACTGCATTTCTAGCGCACGCTAATAATGTGTGAGTAGCGCACGCTACTCTTGTGCATAGCGCACGCTAGGCCTGCTGGGCAGTGAGCTTTCTGGACTCTGGAATGGGGCGTTAGCGCACGCTAATGACGGGCTAGCGTACGCTATTTCGTTGTATTAGCGCACATTATTAGTGTGTTAGCGCGCGCTATGTCGGCAGGACCGTAAGGGCAGAACGTTTCTAGACTGCAGGTGATAGCAGGTAGCGCACGCTATTGTTTGGAGCTAGCGCGTGCTAGTGTCGATCGACAGCGCACGCTAACATGTGGGTAGCACACGCTACCGGAGTCATACAGTAGATTCTGGACTGCCTTTTTCTTTTTCAATACACCGACTTTCAGCCCGTCGCAGGCCAAACTTTAAGCGTAGCGTGCTCTAATCCCTTCCAGTATATATATGGGAGGCAGGGTCTAGAAATGTCATTTTTCTTCTCTCCTTCTTCTTATCCGGTGGCTGGGCGACTTGGAGCGTAGGAAGGCATAGTTTTTGACCAGATTTCACCATCCAACAACATTTCTGAGTTCCTAGTCTCGATCTAACAATATTTCATCAAGTTCATCATCCAAATAAAGGTAAGATTGTTCAATCCCTAGTTTTTGGAAATTTTGGGGATTTGTTAAGATTTTGCTTCTCTAGTCCGTTTTGGCCTTGATTTGGGTTAGATTATGATTATGAAGTCATAATCCCTTGTTTTCCTTGAAGTCTACGGATTTTGTTTCGAGTTTTCATCTATTAAATGGAGTATGAACGACTTCGTCCCCATAGTGTTCGATTAAATGTTCCTGAGGGTAGAACTTAGGGTGAATCCTTCTGTTTCCGTGGTGTTGTGTTTTGATTCGGTATTTCGATGTGTTAGGATCGAATTGTTGAAGGAAGTGCGGACCGTACGTTCATCCGTATGCTGTTTCCCGTATCATTCGAATTGAGGCAAGTACCTTGATATACGAATTGTAACCACATTAAATCATTGTTGTCGAAGTGTATGAATTTATATGGATGTATAAATGTATATATATATATATATATATATATGTGTGTGTGTATATATATATATATAGATAGATTTATATATATATTTATATATGTTAAATATATGTATGTATATACGTATATTGATATATATATATATATATATATATGCCTATGTCGGTGAATGCCGAGTGATGAATGCTAACACTAGTTGACGTACTCAACTTGGATTGATGAATGAACTATACTTATAGATATAATATAGTAAGGTTATATATATATTCGGTTGAGTTGCAATATTGGGATATATGTGCGGCGTTGGTTGGTTATGCCTGAAGGCTTATTGTGGTTGAGTTTTGATTGGTAATGTGCGTGATACTCTTTAGCTGTGTGGTTATGGACTGACGGATAATTTGTGTGACTTGGTGTACTGAGTTGATAATTGTTGTAACGTTTGTCTGTGTGCTTGATGTTTGAAACAATGTAGATACTTGTTGTGAGAAACGTCGTATCCGGGAACTTCTGAGGGCGGGGAGTGAACTCCGGCCTGGTGTACGCTGCAATGTGTGGCTCCATATGGTTGGTGAACACCGGTGTTACCTAATGCGCGTGCAAGGGGCGGCTCTTGCGGGAGTGATCGCCGGCGCGGTGACATGTTCAAGGGGCTGCCAACATAGTGGAGTGAACACCGGTGCACAGGTGTGCAAGGGAGGCGCCTGGCAGGCTTATTGGTTACGAATATCCAAGTGTCAGCTAAGATCCCGATACCGAACGATGTTCGTAATTCAAAGTTCTTTCAACTCGCTTTAAAATGTTGGTCTTGATATAGACCGCGATTCGTGTTTCTGAAAGTTTATTCCAACTTGTTTTAAATGTTGGTATCAGGGTTAATTAACCAAGGATATTTGGCGAGATCTTCGAGGGTTAATTAATCAGGGGTCTTGATCAGGATTTGTCGAATGAGAGGCTGTGTCCTTGATCGTATTGTGATGATATTCTATAAATTAGCTCGAGGACCCGTGAAATGTTGAGATGATTGATCTCGTGATGATATTATTTGGATTGGGTCGAGAACCCCGTGAGATATTGTAATGACTCGCTTGTGACAGTGTTTCATAAATGGGGTCGAGGACCCCGAATAACGTTGTAATGGTTTTCTTGTAAATTGTTTTCCATATGCTAGGTCAAGGACCTGAGAGCTTTTGAAGTTATTTTTTTTTTCAAAAATATTTCCATTCGATTTTCAAAACCCCAAGACAGCCCGAGTCAATAATATCATTTTCAAACTATCTTATCAAAATATTTTCCTTTTAATAAGAGGGTTTTCAACTAGACCCTCTGACTCATTGGGCTCGTTTAAAGTTTCATTGGAGCTATGTTCCGTAAATAAATTGGACTGTATGAATATCTTTCCCTTGTGTAAGTGAATACTTTTCTGTGCTGGCTTTGTGAATGTGTGGAGTATGTTAAGGCTTCGCGGCTGTTGAGTTTTGTGTTGATATGTTTCGTATATCCTGTATATTATGTACTTGCTGTAATATCCGCAATTTCGATTTCCGATAATTTCATTTTTTTGGCCGAAGTCCATCTTAGCGACTCTGTTGTGACCATTTCGTCATTCCGAGAATGATTAATTCTGCAGTTTTTGTCATCCGAGTTCGTTTCGGTGTCGTTTTGCTGAGTTCCGTGTTCTTAAACGGCTTTTCTGCATTTGAGTTTGATTCTTGCGAATCTCATCCGAAACTGTTGTTTCGAGTTTCTCGTAAGTTCATTTAATGTTATTATTCATTTTGTGAGCTTTGGCTTGGTGTTTCGATCGTGTATCGTGTATTTCGGACGTTTTGGGTCGTTTTCGTAATTTCCCAAAGTTTGGGGTAATTACTTTCCGTTGTCGAATTTCGAGCCTTCGGGTGGTCGAAATCGCGTGTTCTCTTAGCGCTTGGTTTCATCTTTGCGAGTACTTCGTAATCGTATCTTAGATTCATATTCAGGTTCGGGTTTTGGGGTCGTCTGGACCGTCGGAGTTGGCCACGGTCGAGTCATGACCGCACGTGTTGGGGCGCTGGCACACCTGGCCGAGTTACGGCCGTAAGGGTCCGACAGTTACGGCCGTAAGGCCTTTTACGTACGTAAGCCCTTGACGGTCACGTACGTAACACTACCGGCAGTTTTGGGCAGAAGGCTCGGCCATGGCCGGTTACGGCCGTAAGCCATGGCCGATTACGTACATAAGGCGGCCGGCACGACGCCTATATAAGGCCCAGCAGACGGGTTTTTACCCATTTTTCTCACTCGTTTCTTTCCCTTCCGCGGCTGGAGGTTTGGTGGGCGTGGAGGCATGTTGTCAGGCGATGAATCCATGAAGTCTTGGAGTTCATATCATCGATTATCCATCCTATAACATCCTTTGATCGAGCGAATCAGGTCAGATTTCCTAGAAATCTTAGTTTGGGAAAATTGGGGGTTTTGTTTGGTTTTGTCCGATTTAATCGTAATAATTTAGATTTGTGATGGATTGATGATTATTTAGATGTATTCTATCATTTCCCTTGTTATTCCATGGTTGGATTGTATAGATTCGTTGTTTTGGTCGAGTTCTTAATCGATGCCTTGAAGGTGTCCGATAGAAGGTCTTAGAGGGGGTTTCGGGCGTTATGCGATTATTATCCTTCGTACGATTGTTGATTTATTGTTGATATGACTTAGGGACGAAAACCTTGTGAAGAACTCTAGTCGGAACCCTCCCGTTCATTGTCTTCTTCAGGGTTCGAGCTTCCCGGTTGAACTGTATTCTTCGGAGTGTTCGGTAACGGTTATTAAGGCAAGTATCTTGCCCATACATTTCGTGTTTCGTATACGTATTCGTTGGTATTGGAACCAAAATTTCAATTTGGTTGTTTTAATGAACCTTTAAAAGGATCAGTATGTTCTCGATAATTGTTGTCTTTCAAAAGATAACTCGTATGCTTCGTGGATTAATGTGTTTTCGGAATATGTGCGTCAGTTTCGTATGTTGGAAGATATTGAACATATTTTAGTGAATTTAGTAGACCGTAATTATTTTCCGAGGATTGTGTATTGATATGTGTAATTGCACAGTGAATATGTGACGTTGTATGATATTAGTTGTTACTCCTTCGGAAGGAGGTTGGGACACTTGGTGTTGTTTGGTATTGTATTTGCTTGTTGTTGTGTGACATTAATTGTGAGTACACGTCGAATAAAGTGGCCATTCTAGCAAAGTACTTTGCATTTGTTTGCATATTCTAGTATTTGAATTATGGCTTTTCGTGGCGTTGTGGATGATTATGTATGTTCACCTAGGGATGGTCCGACGGGGCCTCTAGGGATACGTTGCCGTGTGTTGCGTATCGCGAACTATGGTTAACCACCCGGGGATGTCCGACGGGGCTCTGCGGGGTACGGTGGCCGTGAGTCCCGTACCAAGGTTAACATTGAAATGTTTTGTTGGAGAACTTTGATTTTTGGCGCATGGTTCATCTGATTAGAATGGCAGTTCAAATGGTATAGTACTTGGCTGGAATGGCACCAGTAAATGTGTTGTGTATGATTCGTCTCTTGGTTGTGATAATTTGGTATGGGTACGTGAGTCCTGTGGTTGCTCCGTGTATTGTATCTCTGTGGTGTGTTGAGTGCGACTGTATTGGTTAAGTTGCAAAGTGGTGCTCTCTGATGTCGTTCTGTGAGACTGTTGTCGTGGTAACGTTTTACACGGTGTAGTTTCTGCCGGGTTATCCTTGCGAGTACGTGATGTGGATGATTTTGGTCGTGGACCCCCGTGTTGTGATTGGAATGTTGTGATTGGGTCGTGAACCCCGTGTTTAGTTGTCGGAATTGTATTTTGAAATAAATGATTTTTGGGCTGTGTCCCTAAGTGTTTCGAAAGGCTTGAGAATTCTTAAACCCCAAGTGTTTTCAAAAACTCCCGAGATCGTAAAATATTTTGTAAGATGTAAAATGGTTTATTCCTATCTTTCTTAATTCAAATTGTTTTGATCAAGTGAATTATCTCGGGAAGTATATTCACGATTTCTATGTTCTTGGAGTATGATATGTATGGCTTGTCTTTGTATTTATACTTGTACTAGCAAAACAGCAAAGTTTTGCTAACCCCCGAGTATTCGGGGGGTTGATGTCTGTTTTGCATCCAGGTACTTGCAGGTTGCTGGGGAGCAATTCACAGAATCATTACGAAGGATGATGGAAGACAGCGATACTAATCACCTAAAGACCGGTGTTGAGTATTTGGTGATGTCTTGTTGTTTTGTCCTTCCGTTGTGTTTATTTTCCCCTTTTACGGGAATGTTGAATCATGATAACCCCTTCGTGGGTATGAGTTATGAGAAAGTGTAATGTATGGTTGATGTTGATGTTGTGGTAAAAGACCAATTCGGTCTAATGGTCCGTAAATTACCCATGTCGGTATGTGTTGTATTGTGGTGTTTTCTGTATTTAGCTTGGTAGATCCTCATGGAGAGGATCTACGGCGCTGTAATATTCCCGAATGGTTTGGGGGTGTTACAGAATGTGGTAGCGGAGCTTAGGTTGCGGAAACCTAGGTTGTCGGGTCGCGTTTTGTGTTCTCGGGCCTTGTCTTGTCTTGTCTTGTCTGGCGTCGTGTCGCGACGCGTCGTCTGAGGTGTCGGTCGTGATTAGTATCGAGGTGCAACCATCGTCTTCGTGCGATCTGTGGATGTAAGTCTCCCTACTTTGTTGTGTCTCGTGTTATACGAGCTTGTGTGATTCTGTGTTATTATGTGGAGTTTAAATGTTCCTCGTGAATACGCATTCCGTACTTGTTTGATTCTCGTATTGTGCTAGAATGAAAAGTGATACCGGTGTATAAATATGTATTTATATTGTGCGAATCGTTTCATTGAAGTAATGGCTTGGTGTGATCCCGCAAGGAAAGTTTGTCAATGTGATATTTCAAAGTTTAATTATTTTTGAAGAGTCACGTAAATTTTATTTTAAAGCATCCTTCAAGAAAGGAAAAATTTTGATTTCATATGATGACCTCGAGACCGGATTTTTATTTTTAGAACTTAACTACTTATATTTTATTTTCCTCTTGCATTGCAAGTTTTCAAAATTTGATTTTAAAAACTCAAATGAGGTCTACCAAAAATTTACTCGAAATGTGGCTCTTGCTTTCGACTTGTTGATTTCACGGTCGTCGGTTCGGAAGTATGTAGTGATGTTGGCATTATTATTATTTGCTCAATAATGCTCAAAATTGTGACTAAGTTGGGGCTGTGAACGTTAAGTCGTCCGGAATGACTTGTTGTGAGAGTCCTCATTACTGAGAGGTTGGATTTCAGTTTTAGATGTTAATTATCTATTGACGGTTTCTTGTATGATACTGTAATTATGTGGACAGATGGTATTGACGTGTGATGAGATTTGATGGTAATGGATCATATTTGATAAAGTGATAAATTATGTCTGTTTTGTGTGTGTTTGAAAATGCTTTCCTGAAAATTTTATAAACTTGAGCAAGTTGTGTAAAATTAAATATCATAAAGTTTTGACGGTTCGCTTAATCGGCGGCTTCGTGTGGACTTTGAAAATCGTTTAAAATTGGCGAGCCGGCCTTGGATTTTCTAAAGGAACCCCGACGGTATTGAAATAGTCGTTTTAAAGTACCTTTGAACATTTTATAAAATGTTACCGTCATTAATTATTGTGTAGTGTGGAGAGGATTTTCAAAATGATTTTTGACGTACTGTTGTATTTTCAAATGATTTGAGTACATGATTTTCAGAAATCTTTCACACCATTTTTTTTTTCAAAAACCAATACAATTTTTATTTTCAAAAATATATTGTGAAAGATAAAGAATCTTACTCGATTTAACCTCAAACTCGGATTTAGAAAAGTTTTCTGTACTGAGCCAGTTATTGTGCGTGATCTTGAATCACTCCAAAATGATGATGTGTAGTGGCATAGTGATTTTGATAGTGCCAGTTGTAAGGAAATATTGTTTTGCAAAGAATTTCAAATGAGAGTTAGAGTCCGTTGTTTAAAAGTTTTGACAAAAACCCGAGGTACCAAAAATACTTTCAAAGTTTTATTTTGAATAAACATGCAAATCCAAGTATTTTCAAATGATATCATTTAAAAGGATACCTCATTGATCTTCTTATTGTATTGCTATTAGCTGTCTTATATGATATGTCAAGCCGAGTTGGCAATTTGGTATATTATTTTGCGATGTTGTGCCGTGGTATTGAATGAGTATCTGATTAGTATGCCGAGGGGCAAAGGGCGCGGTCGCGACTGCGGTACAGATAGCCATGGAGATCAGATGAGGGACCAAGAGAAGATTTCCGGGAATGTTGCTATTCTAGCACTTCGTTCTCGTTGTTTAGGTTTCGAGGATGTTGGCCACTAAGTATACTGGATACAGTTTGGGAAATAGTTTAAGCAACAAACTGTATGGATTTTAAATATGAGTGCATAGCGGAAGTCTTGGATACAGTAAGTTGCTGTGGATACAACAACTAAATATATAGAGTATACTTACTTAATCACAGTAATTAAAACAGTAAAAACTGAAGGTAAATAACACAGTAATTTAAAGTGGTTCGAGGTAAACCCCTCTACGTCCACTGGTCCTCCACACAGGAGTAAAAAGTTTATTATAATTACTACGTACACAACTGCGTAATTATAACAACACACAATCAATATATCGTTCACACAGATTGATATAAAGATCTTAGCTTCAACCGTTCACACAGATTGGTTTTGAGCTAATGCTTTGACTTGCTTCTTCACACACAGTTCTGAAGCTTCGTCTTCTTCAATGCAAATCCTTCACACACAGTTCTGGAGAAGCACCGATTACTCAGTCCACACAGGGCTGATCTTGAGTTTGTTCAACGTATAGAACAGATGGTGAACAACAACTTTGACTTTAAGAGCTTTCAGCTGATGAAGTTTTGTTCAGGATAATGAGCACTGTATATCTCTTTCGTTCTTGATTGCAGTAAGCTTTGGAGATATGTTTTTGCTCTGATGATAACTTTGATAGCTTGGTTTGATAATAATGTCAGTATCTATTTATCTGCAGCGTCCTCATGTGATATATATAGTCTCTGAAATATATATCCGTTGAGATGTTTCCGTTTGAGTGAGATTCCGTTCCAACGGGATTATGACACGATCCGGATTTAGCGGGATTTTGAGGATCTGTTGACTGACAGTATTTAAATACTTTATCCTTGAGTATTTAAATACTTCTTTATTCAACGGGACTTGACTTCTGGAGATTCCTTCTTTGTCCTGTTGTGAGCTGCATGGAAGATAACTGTATTTGTGTTTCGAGACAGTTTCCATACTTAGTCTTTTATAAGACGTCTTGCTGTACTGAAGGGCTTCATAATATGCTGATTCGAGGCAGGTCTTCGATACAGGATGATGCCTCAATGCTTCGATACAGTTTTCTTTACTGTATGCGGATTGGCATATATGTCAAAACCTCTTTATCAAAAACTATTTGATACAGGGATCGGATATCCCGGCTGTTTCGATACAGGGTCTTTGTTTTCCCAACAATTTCCCCCTTTTTGACAATTTGCCAAGACTTACTTTCTTAACTTTTCAAGTCTTCTTGATGATGCCAAAACCTTCTTCATAAGGTGATCTCCTTCTGATGTCTTCTGGCAGATTTCTTGGTCTTTTGTCAAAGGGTCTGTCTGATCAGTAACTTAGACTTTTTAGTGAACTGCTCGCAGGCGAGTTCGATACAATTTAAGGAGTTTTACAACTTAAGCTTATGATTGGCGCGCAGGCACAATCTTACAGTGTTTTCTAAGTTTACAACTGAAATTATGAATTGTTCGTAGACTAGTTCGTACAGCTTAATTTTCAATCAAGTTATCTTAATTGCTATCAAACAATTTAAGTAATCATACATCAACACAGTAGATTACGAGTTGTAATCTTTCAAGTCAAACAAACACTTTTATTGATATTCAAAATTGAGTACATGGTTTGCTGTTTCGAAAGAAAAATTACAAGAACAACAAAAAAATAAAACACAAGAATTTCAGCTCCTATAGTGATCTGCGTGTCTCCATGGCTTTCTCCCAAGATCATTCTCGGTACCACGCCACCAGTTTTGAAGGGAATCATTGCCTCGATCCTGGTATATTACTCTTCCTTCATAGGATCGATCAAAGGCAAGAATCCAGTCTTCTGGATGAGTGATCCGGTCTCCTCTTCTGTGTTTGGATTTCATCTCGATCTGGAGAGGGAGTTTTCCGTCTTCTAACATCTTCGTAAATTTGTCTGCGGCCTCTGCTAACGTTTTATAGCTCTTAAAGATGGCGGATTCCCTGACGAGTTTTGCGAAGTATCTCATCAGTTCGTTTTTCCTCCATTGCTTCACTTCATCGGCAGTAGGATTGCGGTTGGTCGGCAGACGAATTTCAGAAGGTCTCTGGATAAGAGTTTGCCAAGGGACATTGGGATCATGAAATTCAGGTCGAGAGCCTGAAATCTTAAAACTTTGGGAGTGAGGGGCTAGCTTGTTTAACTCGGAAGTTATGCTGTCTTGAGCGGCCTCGAATTCCCTTTCTTGTTGTAGCCTGATTCTCCTAGCAGCTTCTCGTGCCTCTTCCCCCTTTTTGGCATCATCAAGACTCTTTAGGATTTCTAGTGCAACATCCTGTTTTGTCTCGATGTTAGCCATTCTCTCTACAATGGAGGAAAGCGTATGCGACATATCCTTAATGCATTTGTCGTGAGCGCGCAGTTGAGGGCTGTTTTCAATCATGGCACATGCGGTCTTGGCTTCGGCTATTCTTGTTTTTGTTGCTTCTTCCTTTAGGAGTTGCTCCTGCTTGTCTTCCATGATTTTCAAAGCTTGCTTGAAGACTTCTGGCAGAATAGTGAATGCTTCGACAACACGAGATACTTCATGTTGTAAAGTGGTCATTTCTTCCACGGCAGAAGTGTGCATCCAATTTAATGCTTTCTCAACGGAGGACAGAGCATTCACTGCATCCTGGATGAATACAGTTTGAAGACCAAGTGCACGCATGCGCTCTTTCCTAGCGGCAGAAATAGGAGAATCCGGTTGAGCAAAGTCTTCTGAGCTGTTCAACCTTCTTACATTCATGGTAGGGCGTGAGGTAAGTTGGACATCCTCAGGTTCGATACTGTCCTCGGATTCCACGGTTGAAGGGGCGAGAGCAGCTGGTTCTGGTTCGGCGACAGGGGGTTGAGTGGCTTCCTGTTGCGAAGTTGCTTCAGTAGTCATGGATACAGGAGGGACTGAATCCTCCTGTTGTCTTCCATGAACAACTTCTTCGATCGCAGCTGGCTCAGATGCTGGTTCCAAAATTTCTTCTACTTCCTCGACTGGAGGGACTGATTCCTCTTTGTCGGGAATGTTCTTATGCTGTGGCGAAGGGGGATTGTTTTGAGTAGAAGGCCCTTTGTCGTCTCTGGGTGGAGAGGCGTCTCTTGCTTGAGCCTCTTCACGACTCATTCTCAGACCGGCTTGAAGAGCATCGTCGTCGTCGTCGTCTGAGTCATGATCTTCGTCGTCTTTTGGATTGGTGGGAGAGTCCTCTGAATTGTTCTTTCCTTTCCTCCGAGCGTCATATTTGTGCAGAAGATGGCTTTCAATTAGTTCCTTGCACGAGGGAGTGTCCCATCGGATCAGGGACTCAATATCTATTGAGTCTGTCACTTCTGAGACGAATCTTTCTTCTTGGCTCCAATCGCTCCAGTTGTACAGTGTGTCGTACGGAGACAGCCTGTAGCCTTTCCATTGCAAAAATCTTTCGTAGGCGTGTTCAATTTGAACCGAAAGAAGAGTCTGATTGATAATCGAGTCAGGGGAGGGACTTCGTACATCGTCTGAAGACGCTCAGAGCGAGGATTCCCTGCAGTATGGGATCCTCAGACGGAAGTGGGATTCCTCACAGGGGATGGTGCCCTGAAGGAAGATGGATCCTATACGGGTGTGGGATCCAGCAGAGGAGAAGTAGCTGTTGGCTCCAAGTGGGCAGCCGACTCGCTAAAGTCTTGAATGTTGGCAGATGTCTCATTATCCGTCGTAGCCGCCAAAGGCTCAGGATCTACTGTCGATACAGTAGGAGGCACCTCTTTCACAGGGGTTGGGCCCTGGGGTTCTTCGTTAGTGGGTTGAGCCACGGGGAAGACTTCTTCGGAGGGCTTGGCTGTTTTGACTTTCGAAAGCCTCCTAAGTCTCTTCTTGGGCTTCTCACCAGCAGCGGGTTTCTTGCTGTGAGATCTCTTTCTCTTCTTTGAAGATTCCACTTCCTGGAACTTCAAGGATTCATCTCTTGGATTATCAAAAATTGGCATATGTCTGGTTCTCGGGTGGTTACAAGACAAGGTGCTCTGGTTATACGCAGTAGGCTTGACACCTCCTAAGTATATCCTTGAGCTATTCTTCTTCGCATCGGCGGATTGCGACAGTCCGCACTTCGTCAGGATATGGTTTAGCATTAAACCAAAAGATTTCTTCTGGGTGGCAGGTTTGCACACCTCTTCTTGCAGGCGCTTCAGGACTATTTGGCACCAATTAACCTTTTCACAGGTCAGAATAGCCACCATCATCCTGAACCTCAAGTTGGTACACATTTAAAACGCGCCGGTTCGATTCTCAATTATCCTGCAACAAAAGTCATGAAGATACACATAAGGAAGACAAAAGTTTTTCTTATGACATGTAGTCTGAACCATGTCAACAATTTTGGATCCTGTGAACAGTCCATAGAATTTGGTAATGAGCTCTTGAGACCCGAACGTCTCAAGTTGATCCATGGTCAGGCCATCAGCGGGTAGCCTGTAGATGTTCTAGAGCAGATCGTTATCGATACAGATCTCAACTCCCTGGACTGTAGAAGTGATGTCAGCAACATGACCTCCTAGGGCCAGTGACAGAAATCGAACGGCGGCGTTGAGGTAAAATTCCTCAACCAGATGGGCGTCATATTTGTCAGCAGTCTTGCTTCCAAAGCAATAGAGGCCTTGTTGACGAAGACGAGTTATGATATATTCCATGGGTTCTGCGTCGTTGGTTTCAGATAAAATGCGCTCAATGATGACAGGTTTGGAAAAGATCCGGCCATCAATAATGTTAGCAGATTTCTTCAGAGCAGGAGAAGAAGTTTGTCCAGCCATTGATGATTTCTTAAGACAAAGGGTGCAAGAAAATACTCGAAATATGCAGTGAAATGCAGATAAGTATGTAGGCTGTTTTTGCTTGAGAACTCTTGAATATGCAGAAAGCGTAAAGAGTCTCTAATGGCAGATTCAGTCCTTTTATAGTTGGGCGGCGAAGTAGGGTTTTGCAGAGTACGAATGGTCAGATTTTAAGGGATGGGAACCGGTTTTGAAATCAACGGTTAAGATGGACTGAGTGTAACTTGTACACTTATCCATTGAAATGTTTAAAATATCAGCGGGTCCCACTTCTGACATAAGTTGATACCCTAAATGCCTAAAACGGCGGTTTTAAAAACAATAAACAATTTAAAATATCGCGGCTTTTGAGATTCAGTTGTCCAGATGTCGTGTAAGACATTTAATGTACATGACGTTTGACGTAAAAACAGGGCACGTGGAGAAAAATCATTTTAAAAAAAAAAATAATATGATATATATATATATATATATATACTGAATCGAAATCCTATAGTATGTGCTGCTTCCGCGTTGATACAACGTTCCCCCTTAAAAAGGTACATATAGGTTTTAAAATTCCATACAGCAACTAAAGGATTAATGCTGTATTCATGGGTCCTACAGTATTCCCCCTTAATTATTGCACACGCCAGCTGTAGGATTCATATGTCTTCGCTCGCTACAGTGCTGTATTGACGATTCTGAGTGTACAAATAATTAATATTGGATACTGTATTCTTGGGTCTTACAAAGATTCCCCTCAATTGTTGAGTAAAACAAGAAATTACTTACAGGAGTCCGCCGTAGCATTCCCAATTCTTGTCTGAGCATGTTGAATCTTGCTGTGTCGAGAGGCTTGGTGAAGATGTCGGCCAACTGAACGTCTGTATGAACTTTTCCAGGCGAACATCCTTGTTCTCGACGTGATTCCTTATAAAATGATGCTTCATGTTGATATGCTTAGTGCGCGAGTGCGAGCAGATTGTGCGTGATTGCAATTGCACTCGTGCTATCACACATGATTGGAGTTTCTCCGCATCGATTCCGTAGTCTGACAGTTGTTGCCGCATCCAAAGGATTTGCATACGGCAGCCTACCAAAGAAAGATAGTACTCTGATTCATTTGTGGAAAGAGAGTTAGCCAATTGCTTCTTACCAACCAAGAAACGAGTCTAGGTCCAAGAAAGTGACAAGTTCCACTTGTACTCTTCCTATCTAGCTTGCACCTCCGAGATCCGAGTCGCCGTATCCAACTAAATCGAATCCGCCTTCCTTAGGATACCATAGTCCCGCATCGATTGCCCTTTAATGTACTTCAGATTCGTTTAGTCAGTATTGAAGTGTGATTCCTTAGGTGCAACTTGATATCTTGCACACATTCCAACAAAGAATGGATATCGGCTCATAGCTGCTAGGTACAGGAGCGAACCAATGAGCTTCCTGTAGAGTGATTGGTCAAACGGCTTTCCGGCTTCATCAGCGCTGATTTGCACGGAAGTACTCATGGGGGTTGGCGAGGATTTGGAAGTGTTCATTCCAAATTTGTTGAGAAGCTCCTTGCTGTATTTTTCCTGGTTGATAAAAATACCTGTAGGCAACTGCTTTACCTGCAAACCTAGGAAATAACTAAATTCCCCCATCATACTCATTTCAAATTTACTTTGCATGAGATGAGAGAACCTTTGACATAAAGCAAGGTTAGTTGAACCAAAAATAATATCATCCACATAGATTTGCACCATAAGAAGGTCACCACCTTCCTGTATCTTGAACAAGGTCTTGTCCACAGCACCTTTCTCAAATCCGTTGTTGGTTAGATACTGGGACAGGGTTTCGTACCAGGCTCTAGGGGCTTGTTTAAGTCCATACAGCGCTTTCCTTAGCCTGTAAACTAGATCGATACCGTCTGTGTTGGCAAACCCTGGTGGTTGTTCAACATAAACTTCTTCTGCAAGATCTCCATTCAGGAAAGCACTTTTGACGTCCATTTGGTATACGATAAAACTCTTATGGGCGGCAAAGGCTAGAAATATCCTGATGGCTTCTAGTCTCGCTACAGGGGCGAAGGTTTCATCATAGTCTATTCCTTCTTCCTGACTGTAGTCTTGTGCTACTAGTCTGGATTTGTTCCTTATGATAAGTCCATTTCGATCCTTTTTGTTTCGAAATACCCATTTGGTTCCTATAACCGATTTTGGTCTGGGTACAAGATACCATACATTGTTTCTTTCGAAACCGTTAAGCTCTTCTTTCATAGATGTTATCCAATGAGAGTTATTAAGAGCGTCTATGGTCGAAACAGGTTCGGACTGGGCTAAGAATACAGCGATAGTGCACATATTGAGTCTTCTAAGTTCGGATTGAGATTTCCATTCAGGAAACTGTGAAACTTCAGCATTAGATTATTCTTGTGTACAAAGTACATTTCCTTGTGTACTCTGTATTCTCCTACGAGTAGAAACACCGGCATTATGTTTCCAATGATCAGTTCTTGTGGGTGATCTCTCAACCATCTTCGGTCGGGTTCTAATTCAGGATCTCGTACTGTATCGAAGGATTCTGTAGATACGGCTTCAGCTTGTACAGCGTCGGCTTCATCTACATCGATTCTTACAGCTGCGGGATTGATTTCTAAATCAACTACAGGTTCTATGGGAGTTGGAGGATCCAAGATAGATAGATGGTGAATGTCCTGAGTGATATCATCTACTCCTGTAGGGTCATGATGTGGTTCGTCGAACACTACATGAACTGATTCCTCGATCGTCAGCTTCCTTTTATTAAAGATTCTGAAAGCTTTGCTAACGAAGGAGTATCCTACGAATATTCCTTCATCTGATTTCTCATCAAAGGTTCTAAGTTGGTCCTTCCCATTATTCAATACATAACACCTGCATCCAAAAATGTGGAAATACGAAACTAACGGAGTTTTGTTATTCCATACCTCATATGCTGTTTTGTTGTGATGCTTGTTGACGATACAACGGTTTTGAGTGTAGCATGCTGTATTGGTTGCTTCACCCCAGAAACGCTGTGGCAATTTGCTTGCGACAATCATTGTCCTTGTTGCTTCTTTCAACGTCCTATTCTTGCGCTCGGCAACACCATTTTGTAGAGGTGTACGGGCAGCTGAGTATTCGTGTTGTATTCCATTCTCCGAACAGTATTGCTCTATAAAGCGATTAGTGAATTCTGTACCTCTGTCGGAACGAATGCATACGATACTTAATGCCTTTTCATTTTGCAACTTTCTCAGGAGCTCGGGCAGCTTTGATGTTGTTTCCTTCTTCTTGCTAAGAAAGATCGTCCAAGCATACCTGGAATAATCATCAACAACGACCATGCAGTATTTCTTACCTCCCAAACTTACTGGGTCTACAGGACCGTAGAGATCCATGTGTAGCATTTCCAACACTCTTTGGGTTGAAAGGTAGGATTTGCTTTTCAGGGTTGACTTGATTTGCTTGCCTTTCTGACATGGTCCGTAGACGCTGTCCTTCTTGAATGACACATTTGGCAAACCTCTAACCATTCCCTGTCTTGAGAGCTTGTTGATCGTCTTGAAGTTGACGTGAGACATCCTCTTGTGCCATAACCAGCTAAGATCTGCAGTGCCTTTGGCAACAAAGCATGGAATTGAGGAGCTCATAGGCTTCGAAAAGAATATACATATTACGATCTGCTTCCTGTAAGCACAACTTCCTTGGTTTGGATGTTCTTGACTCTCAACGATCTATATAGAACTTCACCGAGAATTGTTTATCACGTAATCAAGCTAATACTAAGTAGATTATACTGTAAGCCTTCAACATATGCAACGTCGGTGACTTTGAATTTCCCGACAAGTAGGTTTCCTTTCCCTCTTGTTCTTCCTTTAGACTTATCACCGAAGCGAACTTTTGGACCGCGACCTTATACAAAATCAGATAGCTTGCTCCTATCTCCGGTCATGTGACGAGAGCATCCACTATCAAAGTACCAGGTATCCTCCTCTAGAATGCCCTGTAACAAAGAAATTAGGTAGATTTAGGTCCCCTTTGATTTTTGGGTCCATGATTGTTAGTTCCTCTTGGTACCCAAGTTTTCCTGACAGCAATTGGTTTACTGTAGGACCTACTCGGTACAGTGTTGCGATATCTACGGGGAGCATATCCATAGTTGTTATGAGCATTATAATTATTATGCATGAAAAATTCAGGGTTATTATTATTAATCCAGTACGAGTGCCGTCTCGGAGGTGGAGTCATTTTCTTAGGCCTAACAACTTGCCTTCTGGGTCTCCAGTTGGATTCCCAATACTGTTGTTTATACTGAACCGGCATCTGCTGTCTTGAGGGATAACGGGGCTCCTGTATCCAATACCTTGGCGCGCTGTACTGATAGTACTGCCATGCGGGCCTTTGGTGGTTGGATACAACCTTTCTTCTGAACGGCTGTTGGCGCTGTTGATATGCTCTGGGAGCATGCTGTTGAGTGCGCCTCACAGGTTGGAACGGCTTATGATTCCGCCGTCTTGAATAGGATTGCGGGGGCGGAATAGCAGCCTTCGATTTTCTCGATACAGTAGGTTTCTTCACGGGACTAGGGATTTCTTCCGATTCTGGAATGTGTTCCACACTCTTGACGAACACTGTACTAGTTTTCCCTTTGTTTGAACATGAGCTATATCCTAAGCCACTTTTATCATGAGCATTTTGCCCAGTGCCCAGATTTTTTTCCATTCTTTTGGACGATTTCTCGAACGATTTCAGAGTGGTCTTAAGTTCAGTTTCTCATTTTTCGAGAGCTATAATTTTGGCTTGTAGTAGAACCAAATCATTTGTCTTGCTCTCGTTGTGAGTTTTAGCCTCACTTAGTTCATGAGCAAGTTGATGATTGCTTTCCATGAGTTTTTCAAAATCGACCTTGCTGGTTTCACAATCAAGAGACATATTTTCATAATTTATCTTCAGCAAGTCATTTTCATCTTTCAGCTCTAAATTAGATAATTGAAGCTGGATGTTCTCAGTTTTTAGAGTCTCATGGGCCTTTTGAATGTTTTTAAATTCATTCATCATA
Source organism: Orobanche coerulescens (assembly GCA_033398695.1). Taxonomy (NCBI): domain Eukaryota; kingdom Viridiplantae; phylum Streptophyta; class Magnoliopsida; order Lamiales; family Orobanchaceae; genus Orobanche; species Orobanche coerulescens. The sequence goes on from CM065809.1 coordinate 171,933,212, forward strand.
TTTTCGAAAGTATGAGATGCATTTGACGGAATAGCTGAGGTTGAGCTTACCTCATCGTCGCTGTCTTCACCTTCCAGGATGTCTTTGGCCATAAAGCACATATATGCTTTATCATCGAACTCATCGTCAGATGAATCACTTTCAGTGACCACCTGAAGACATTCTGCTGATTTGGATGGTGTGGGGGAGGCTTCTGATTCTCCAATCAGGGCCTTGAGCTTGTCTTTCCAAGCACGTCTTCTTTCATCTCTCTCTCTTGTTGCTCGGCCTCCGGCAACCTTTGTACTTTGGGATGAGGACATTTATTTGCATAATGCCCCAGTTTCCTGCAATTATAGCACAGGTTAGCATCACCAGATGATGTTTCGGTACTTACCTTGTGGACAGGTTTGGGCCTGTAGGGAGTCTTTCCAGACTGTTTGATGAACTTTTTGAATTTATGCATGAGAAGCGCCATTTCATCTTGAGACAGGATGTCGTCGTCACTGTCAGCATTCTTGTGACTAGGTTTCGACGGACTGGGCATGCTGTGTCGACGACTCGATACAGCGGCTAGAGCTGTGACCTTTGAAGGAGATTCTTCAACTTTCTCTCTTCTGTCAATGTCATACTCAAAAGCTTTGAGGTCAGAGAATAGATCAAAAGAAGATATTTCATTAAGATTACACGATACACGCATAGCTGTGGTCTTAATGTCCCATCGGGCTGGGAGAGATCTGAAAATTTTTAAGTTCTTCTCCTTTTGGGTATAAATTTTGCCCAACGCTTCAAGTTCACCAACAATACCAGTGAATCTGAGGTCAAGTTCCTCAAGTGTCTCAGTTGGTTTCATTTCGAAAGATTCAAATTGCTGAGTCAGTTTTGAAATCTTGTTTTCTTTTGAGAGCTCAGTTCCCTCACAAATTAACTTGAGTTTATCCCAGATTTCTTTGGCTGTTTTGTAGCTTTTTACCTTCGAGAACGTGCCTTTGTCAAGAGTGACAAATAACGCGTTCTTAGCTATGTTGTCAAGGTTTGCTCGCTTTCTTTCATCTGTGGTCCATTGCTCGCGTTCCTTCTCGAGCATTTCAGCATGGGCTTGGCCCTCAATTCTTGCGGCCGGATTTACCTTCATGATCTTGATAGGACCATCCTGTATAACAAAAATCATCTCTTCGTGCATTGCTGCAAGGTGAGCCTCCATCCTAATTCTCCAGCCGTCAAATTCGTTAATAGAGAACATAGGTACTTTGTTAATCATAGAGGTATCCATGTGATAATACAGGAATGAAAGAAACTGTTTTGAAAATAAGTGATTTGGATCTGATTCGGTTAAAAATACGACTGATTCTTTTTAGAATCAACCGCTCCGATACCACTTGTTGGCCACTAAGTATACTGGATACAGTTTGGGAAATAGTTTAAGCAACAAACTGTATGGATTTTAAGTCTGAGTGCGTAGCGGAAGTCTTGGATACAGTAAGTTGCTGTGGATACAGCAACTAAATATATAGAGTATACTTACTTAATCACAGTAATTAAAACAGTAAAAACTGAAGGTAAATAACACAGTAATTTAAAGTGGTTCGAGGTAAACCCCTCTACGTCCACTGGTCCTCCACACAGGAGTAAAAAGTTTATTATAATTACTACGTACACAACTACATAATTATAACAACACACAATCAATATATCGTTCACACAGATTGATATAAAGATCTTAGCTTCAACCGTTCACACACATTGGTTTTGAGCTAATGCTTTGACTTGCTTCTTCACACACAGTTCTGAAGCTTCGTCTTCTTCAATGCAAATTCTTCACACACAGTTCTGGAGAAGCACCGATTACTCAGTCCACACAGGGCTGATCTTGAGTTTGTTCAACGTATAGAACAGATGGTGAACAACAACTTTGACTTTAAGAGCTTTCAGCTGATGAAGTTTTGTTCAGGATAATGAGCATTGTGTAACACCCCAAACTAGGCGGATATTACAGTGTCGTAGATCCCCAACTGGGACCCACCAGGCAAATGAAAATGAATGAATTACACAAGATAAATGTAGTACCGAACTACATTACAACAATAATTACTCCGATGAGGAGTTTAATTACAACACACCAGGACAATACCGAATACTAGTGTATTTTATATGAAGATAAAATACACAACACTGAATGAAACGGAGTATTCAAATGAAAGTCTCAATGGAAAATAAAGGACAATAACATGAATAACTGAAAGATCGGGGCCCCCTACTAGTATCACTAGGACTCCTCGACATCAACATGCTATTCCCGTGCGTTTGCCTTGCCATGACCTTAAAAACAAAATCCCCAAACGGGGTCAGTTACAAAGAACAACAATCCTCAAGAGTTGAATTTACACAATCATGAATTAACCGAAGTTATGAAATATTCTTAATTATGAATTACGCTGAAGAGGAGTATCATAGTACACCCGTAATGTCCTGTGCAAGTGTACAAGACGAATGACCGGACACACCCGTCCTTGTACCTAATTAGTCTCACGGAGGTAAGCGTTACCGTGTGCACGGTCCGATGTATCGGTGAACCCAATACATGACCATCGTGTGCCCGACTAAAAATTCCACACAGCTACACCCGGCCACGCAATATGAACCCGGAAGGTCACATGAACGAGAATGACCATGATGAATATCAATGAATAATAATTAGACAAGGACAAGATGACTCACCTATATGAAAGTAATAATGTCGTGATTGATAACCCAATGAAATGATTTGGAACCGCTGCTCCTCGTGAATGAAATGATTATTCGACAATTACAAGTCTCAAAATGATTAATATTATGATGAATGAATTATGATTATGAGCAATCAACAACAAAAGGAATGAGTATCCTTTTAACCGAGTAAGATTTAACTTACAAAATACCGATGACAATTATCCTTCCACGAACAACGTCCTAAATGAAGTGTCGGTCGCACGAACAACCTTAATTCAATACAATTACCGACAATCCGATCAATATACGAATCAAACACGAATATAACGAATTCAAAACGTCGATACGATAAAACTAAGTCCATTGAGGCATTAAATCAAACACGTTGTATCCAAACTCCGATTGTTTACAATCAAACCTCGATATATCAATATCAAAGTCCCCAAGAAGTGTTTCAAACCAACAAAACATCTCCCATACGATCAATAATCCGTTATGAATATCCAAAATGTGATTATAACAACAATTAGTCGAAAATCTCCAATTCCAACTCGATATTCAAGGTGTTCCTGAATAATCCCTCAATAATCCAATGAATCCTTATACAAACTCATAATCATATACATATCCCTTCGTATAACATGATTATAACGTCCAAAACATCATATCTCAACACAAAATCGAAGTCCAAAGTGTTGAAGAATTTACCTCTTGAAGATCCAACCAATTCGATCCGAAGAACACGAGTTTAATCGAGTATCCAAGCTTCCCGGAAGATTGAAGGTGATGAAAAATATACTCTCAAATGATAATTGATGAAGAAATCTCTCCCTCAAGTATTTCTCTCTCGGTTGCAGGTGAAGAAGATGGAAAAATGGGAGAAATGAGCTCAAAATGCTCAAAAAAGAATTTATAGGGGTTGACTCGCCAACAAAGCTCGACCGTGCCCGCCTGACACGGTCGTGGCGCGCAGCCGGCCGGGCAGGACTCGACCGTGTCCCGCTTGACACGGCCGAGGCGCGAAGGGGCCTACCGACGCTGACCCGTCTGCGGCGCCGACAATGACTCGACCGTGTCCCGAACACGGCCGGCCTCTCGGGCAGCGCCTGAGCTAATCCGAAGAGCTCGACTGGCCGTGCTGCACGACACGGCCGGGTCTGAGGCAGACGCTCCGCACTATCCGGACGAGTACGGCACGGCCGTGTCGGACGACACGGCCGAGTTCGCTCGGCGATGATCGCCAAAATCAAAATGAGCGGTTGAGCTAAAACGACCATAACTCTCGTCCGACTCGATTGACTCACCGTTTGAACCATTGGAAAGCTAACTCGATGCTCTATAATATTGCAAGATTTAGAATTTTGGAGTTACCAAAAATTAATGGTGATCTAACAAAGTCGAACTCATATGAGGAAAGTTGAAACGATGAACAATAACGATACTCAACTCAAGTTTATACGAGCGGTGAACACGGTGAATGAACATGATTGATGAATGATTATAATTGAGTGAAAATACACGAGTGACAATTACAGCTGATAATTACCGAATGAAAATGAATGAATTACAACCGGTATTACATACTCCCCTTAAAAAGAGTTTCGTCCCGAAACTAAGGGTCAAACAACTCGGGATAACTCTCCCGCATAATCTCCTCGGTTTCCCAAGTGGCCTCTTCGACTCCATGTCTGGACCACCGAATCTTGACCAAAGGAATCGACTTATTTCTCAACCGTTTGATTCGCCGCTCTAAAACTCGTATAGGACGCTCCTCATATGAATGATCGTCGCGATCTCGATTTCGTCGAACTACGGATGTGACTCGGGTCGGCAACATACTTTCGCAACCGAGAGACATGAACAACATTATGAATTCGGCTCAGCGCCGCAGGTAAAGCCAATCGATCAGCACAGTCGCCTACTCGAACAAAAATCTCGAACAGTCCAATCAAACACGGACTCAACTATCCCCTCTTACCAAAAAGGAACATAACACGACTCGGCGATACCTTGACCAACAAATGGTCACCAAATTCGAATTCTAATGGTCGACGGTTATCCGCATATGATTTCGCCGACTCGAAAGCCAACAAACGGCTCCTGATCAAAGCTACCTTCTCACGGGCGGCTATAAGCATATCGGGCTCGGTGCCGATTGATTCGATAAGTCGTCCCAACACAACGGGGATCGACAACGACGACCATACAAGGCCTCGTAAGGTGCCATCTTAATCGAAGCATGCCAACTATTATTATACGTGAACTCGATCAATGGTAGTTGGGCTTCCCAATCGTCCTTCCAATCGAGGACGCATGCCCTCAACATGTCCTCTAATGTCTGTATAGTCCTCTTTGATTGTCCGTCTGACCGAGGATGAAAGGCGGTGCGAGATTGAGCCGAGTTCCCATAGCACGAATCGATTTCCAAAATGAGATACAAATCGTCCGTCACGATCGGAAACGATACTCTTAGGAGTACCATGCGTCTTACTATCTCCTTGATGAATAAGCTGGTCGATCTCTCGGGACCCCACGTATCCTTGATCTCAAGGAAATGAGCTGATTTAGTTAAACGGTCCACAATCACCTGCATCGTATTCATGCCACGACGACTCGTCGGCAAACTCGTGATGAAATCCATAGAAATGTCTTCCCACTTCCACTCGGGAATAGGGAGAGGTTTCAGATACCCACGGCCGCCGATGTTCAATCTTGACTTGTTGGCAAGTTAAGCATCTCGAAACAAATTCCGCGACTTCTCGCTTCATATTACTCCACCAGTAATTTTGTTTCAAGTCCTTGTACATCTTGCTGGACCCCGGGTGAACAGAATAAGGGGTAGCATGAGCTTCTCTCAAAATAGAATTTTTCAACTCGTCATTCGCCGGTACGCACAACCGGTTCTTAAACCTCAAAAGTCCATCCCTGTGGACCACGAATCCAGGGGCTTTCCCCTGAGCCACATCTTCACGGATGCGCAACAATGAAGGGTCTGAACTCTGATTCTCTCTGATTACCTCCTCAAGTGACGATGAAATCTCTAACACACAAAGATGTCCCTGAACTCGCTGAAGCCAGACCTCGATCTCGGGTCTAAGGAATTCCTGCTGAAGCTCCTTCTGAACTGTTAAACGAGCAAGCATCTGCTCCTGAACGGACTTACGACTCAAGGCGTCGGCGACAACGTTCGCCTTGCCCAGGTGGTAAAGGATCTCGATATCAAAATCTTTGATTATTTCCAACCACCGCCTCTGTCGCATATTTAACTCCTTGTGAGTAAATATATCCTTCAACTCTTGTGATTGGTGAATAACTGAAAGGTGACGCCATAAAGGTAACGACGTCAAATTTTCAAAGCGAACACCACTACCGCTAGTTCCGGTCGTGGGTTGGATAATTAACCAACTAATCCGAGGAAACATCGGATTTAATTAATATCTTACGGAGGTTGCTAATCTCGGATAGTCTCCGTCTCCGAGGGTCGACACGAACTCGCGGATGAAATTACATGCCCGAGAAAGTCACTTCGACCTCCGTAACTCACATTTGGAAAAACTTTCCATATAGTTGTTCTCGTCTCAACACGTCGAGAACTCGATGAAGATGAACCTCGTGTTCCTCTCGCCACGAGAATAAATCAAAATGTCGTCGATGAAGACAACAACAAACCGATCCAAAAAGTCGATGAAAACCCGATTCATTAACCCCATGAATACCACAGGTGTAATAGTTAGCCCGAACGGCATAACTACGAACTCATAATGACCATAGCGTGTACGAAACGCTGTCCTCGCGATATCTGACTCTCGAATACGCAACTGGTGATATCCAGATCTTAAGTCGATCTTGGAAAATACTAAAGCTCCCTGAAGTTGATCTAAAAGATCATCAATACGGGGTAAGAAATACTACTCTTGATCATCACCCCGATCAACTCTTGGTAATTAATACACACATGAGACGAGCCATCCTTCTCCTTGACAGATCGCACCGGTGCTCCTCACGGAATGCAATCGGTTGGAGATAACCTTTCTCGAACTACTCCTCAAGTTGAGTCTTCAACTCCTGCATTCAGTCGGGGCCATCCGATACGGTGCCTTCGATAAATGGGACGACTGCCCAACTCACTCCCGAATTCCCTACTCTATGTGAAGGCAACCAGATAACTCGTTCGAAATACATCGTCAATCGATGACAATGATACCACGAATGATTGAACATTTCGATTGCCCTAGAATGGTCAATCGATAAAAAGAGATACCAATAATGATTGAAAAACTCGATTGTCTTAGAAAGACCAATCGATGAAGATGATACAAGGAATGTTTGAAAACTCGATTGCCTTTGAAAGGCCAATCGATGAAAATGATACAATGAATGATTGAATGACTCGATTGCCTTAGAAAAGCCAATCGATGGAAATGATACAAGGAATGATTGAATAACTCGATTGCCTTAGAAAGGTCAATCGCTGAAAATGATACAATGAATGATTGGATAGCTCGATTGCGGAATTTCTCTGCTTCCGCCATAATAGAATTTCTATTGGAACAACGGGGATTACTTCCCTGAAGCACACATTCGACAACTAACGACGGAAAGATAGTGACCAAACGCTAACAGACACTGAGGATAGTATTAAGACGGTTAAACCAGCTAATACCGAAATTACATCGTCCTAAGATAAGTTCACCACGATTAGATCCATCAACCAATCGCGGTCATTAAGCTTAATTCGGTATGATTTCGAAAATTCTTCCATTGTCAGGTAGACCGATGGTATGATGTCCACAAGCAATAGGACTATCCCGAAATAAGTCTATTCAAGCATGATTCGAAAATGAATGAATGCGGTGTACCAGCATCAAAAGGTACACACAAGTTGAAATAAAATTACGAGTATACCTGAAATCGTTCGGACCACCGGATCGTCGATCCTCCTCATCATATGAATCTGGGACTTGCCGGTCCCCGAACCGACGCTCCTGTCGATAAATACGAGCTCCAACTCTATTTGCTTCCATTATCTTAAACGACGATGACAAAGCCTGATTTCAAACGCCGGTTGCTTCGGGGCTCGAGATGCCGCGAGCGACTTGGAGTCCCTTCGCAAAACGGGCCCTATGCCCAAGAATTCCACGATTATGGCACGTGATCCGCTTGGACATTTGGTGCTGAAATGACCTGTTCTTCACGCTGAAACAGTGACGGCCGAATCGCCGCCGAGATCGAGATCCCGCGCAACTCGCACCGTAGGAGGTCGCTCGAAATGATAGGACTCACACGAGGCTTCTTGAAGGTTGATCGACCGCCTTCGGATTGATTACGCTTCGTTGATTTCTTTGCCGACAAATGAAGGTTGTTGTTCAAGACTTTCCTTAGCACTGCTCATACGGGAGGGTTCTCTCGATTAATCCGGTCGAGTGGCGCAATGATGATTGAGCAATCGCACATGGGTCATCATGGCTCGCATAAAAGTGAGTGGATCAACCCGAACATCTTCTCGATCGGGCCGAGTCCTGGCACGATTTCTCGGCCGAGTGATTATTTCTCGGGTTTCGGTTCGCACCGCGGCCTCTCCCCGTGCATCTCCCGACGCTTCTCTCCATATCAAGTAGAAAGGTCGCATAATGATTATATTTCCCGCATGATTAACACGTTATGATTATGTCATGAGATGATGAAAATGAGTATATATGCTCTAACTTAGTGATTATATGAATGATTTATCAAGTTACATGATTATCTCGATGAAATTCTTAAAATGATTATCTTGAATAACTTAACAAGATTAATAATATGATCTTCCATTGACAACCGAGTAATGAAATGAATTGAGTAATTAATGAGTTAACATGATCGTCCCGATTATTAATCGAGTAATGAAATGAATTAAGTGATTAATGAGTTAACATGATTGTCCTAATCACAATGAATGATGATGTTTGAGGATTGTTAATTGATGAATGATGAATGAATGACTATTGCCGTAAATTATACCATGGCGTTAGAAATCTTAAGGCTTCTTCCTCGATTGGCTCGGCATTTGCGCAGTCACACGTGACGCGAAAGTCCAATGATACTAGTCGATGACGATGATTTCAAATAAGACATGACTCGGAAGGTAGTATTCAAAACCACGCTCCGATACCAACTCGTAACACCCCAAACTAGGCGGATATTACAAGGCCGTAGATCCCCAACCTGGGACCCACTGTGCAAATGAAAATGAATGAATTACACAAGATAAATGTAGTACCGAACTACATTACAACAATAATTACTCCGATGAGGAGTTTAATTACAACACACCAGACAATACGAATACTAGTGTATTTTATATGAAGATAAAATACACAACACCGAATGAAACGGAGTATTCAAATGAAAGTCTCATAGCTGAAAATAAAGGACAATAACATGAATAATCGAAAGATCGGGGCCCCTACTAGTATCACTAGGACTCCTCGACATCAACATGCTATTCCCGTGCGTTTGCCTTGCCATGACTAAAAACAAAATCCCCAAACGGGGTCGGCCATAAAGAACAACAATCCTCAAGAGTTGAATTTACACAATCATGAATTAACCGGTTATGAAATATTCTTAATTATGAATTACATCAAGAGGAGTATCATAGTACACCCGTAATGTCCTGTGCAAGTGTACAAGACGAATGACCGGACACACCCGGCCCTTGTACCTAATTAGTCTCACGGAGGTAAGCGTTACTGTGCACGGTCCGATGTATCGGTGAACCCAATACATGACCATCGTGTGCCCGACTAAAAATTCCACACGCCTACACCCGCCACGCAATATGAACCCTAAGGTCACATGAACGAGAATGACCATGATGAATATCAATGAATAATAATTAGACAAGGCCAAGATGACTCACCGATATGAAAGTAATAATGACGTGATTGATAACCCAATGAAATGATTTGGAACCGCTGCTCGTGAATGAAATGATTATTCGACAATTACAAGTCTCAAAATGATTAATATTATGATGAATGAATTATGATTATGAGCAATCAACAACAAAAGGAATGAGTATCCTTTTAACCGAGTAAGATTTAACTTACAAAATACCGATGACAATTATCCTTCCACGAACAACGTCCTAAATGAAGTGTCGGTCGCACGAACAACCTTAATTCAATACAATTACCGACAATCCGATCAATATACGAATCAAACACGAATATAACGAATTCAAAACGTCGATACGATAAAACTAAGTCCATTGAGGCATTAAATCAAACACGTTGTATCCAAACTCCGATTGTTTACAATCAAACCTCGATATATCAATATCAAAGTCCCCAAGAAGTGTTTCAAACCAACAAAACATCTCCCATACGATCAATAATCCGTTATGAATATCCAAAATGTGATTATAACAACAATTAGTCGAAAATCTCCAATTCCAACTCGATATTCAAGGTGTTCCTGAATAATCCCTCAATAATCCAATGAATCCTTATACAAACTCATAATCATATACATATCCCTTCGTATAACATGATTATAACGTCCAAAACATCATATCTCAACACAAAATCGAAGTCCAAAGTGTTGAAGAATTTACCTCTTGAAGATCCAACCAATTCGATCCGAAGAACACGAGTTTAATCGAGTATCCAAGCTTCCTAAGATTGAAGGTGATGAAAATATACTCTCAAATGATAATTGATGAAGAAATCTCTCCCTCAAGTATTTCTCTCTCGGTTGCAGTGAAGAAGATGGAAAAATGGGAGAAATGAGCTCAAAATGCTCAAAAAGAATTTATAGGGACTTGGCCAACAAGCTCGACCGTGCCCGCCCGACACGGTCGTGGCGCGCACGGCCGGGCAGGGACTCGACCGTGTCCTCGCTTGACACGGCCGAGGCGCGAAGGGGCCTACCGACAGTGACCCGTCCGCGGCGCGACAATGACTCGACCGTGTCCCGAACACGGCCGGCCTCCGGGCAGCGCCTGAGCTAATCCGGAAGAGCTCGACTCGCCGTGCTGCACGACACGGTCGGGTCCTGAGGCAGACGCCCGGCACTATCCGGACGAGTACGCACGGCCATGTCGGACGACACGGCCGAGTTCGTTCGGCGATGATCGCCAAAATCGAAAAATGAGCGGTTGAGCTAAAACGACCATAACTCTCTCGTCCGGACTCCGATTGACTCACCGTTTGAACCATTGGAAAGCTAACTCGATGCTCTATAATATTGCAAAGATTTAGAATTTTTGGAGTTACCAAAAATTAATGGTGATCTAACAAAGTCGAACTCATATGAGGAAAGTTGAAACGATGAACAATAACGATACTCAACTCGAAGTTTATACGAACGGTGAACACAGTGAATGAACATGATTGATGAATGATTATAATTGAGTGAAAATACACTGAGTGACAATTACAGGCTGATAATTACAGAATGAAAATGAATGAATTACAACCGGGTATTACACATTGTATATCTCTTTCGTTCTTGATTGCAGTAAGCTTTGGAGATATGTTTTTGCTCTGATGATAACTTTGATAGCTTGGTTTGATAATAATGTCAGTATCTATTTATCTGCAGCGTCCTCATGTGATATATATAGTCTCTGAAATATATATCCGTTGAGATGTTTCCGTTTGAGTGAGATTCCGTTCCAACGGGATTATGACACGATCCGGATTTAGCGGGATTTTGAGGATCTGTTGACTGACAGTATTTAAATACTTTATCCTTGAGTATTTAAATACTTCTTTATTCAACGGGACTTGACTTCTGGAGATTCCTTCTTTGTCCTGTTGTGAGCTGTATGGAAGATAACTGTATTTGTGTTTCGAGACAGTTTCCATACTTAGTCTTTTATAAGACGTCTTGCTGTACTGAAGGGCTTCATAATATGCTGATTCGAGGCAGGTCTTCGATACAGGATGATGCCTCAATGCTTCGATACAGTTTCCTTTACTGTATGCGGATTGGCATATATGTCAAAACCTCTTTATCAAAAACTATTCGATACAGGGATCGGATATCCCGGCTCTTTCGATATAGGGTCTTTGTTTTCCCAACAGAGGACGAAACCTCTTTTAAAAGTGATATGGTGTAATACCCATATTTTTCGCTTTTGTTTTGTTTGACTCTATCGACTCGTTTATGTTCGCAGATATTTTCTGAACTTGTTCTATCCTTCACTTTTGTTGCTCGAATGAGTTGTAGTATTAATTCGAGTTAATCTGTTTGTCGTTGTGACTTTTCCCGAATTCGGTTCCAATCCTGTGAATCTTATGTAAACGCATACCTTGTCATTTTTACCAAATCACTTATCATCTCGAGTCGAGGTGTGAACTTTGGAATTGTCATTTGATTTTTGTTGGTCGTCGTGGAGCGTGTTTTCACGCCTTATGTTTCTCTGCGTTGCTTGTAACGTTTCGCCGTTGGGCGCAAATTTTCAGTTCTTGTGTATCTCGTTGAGTTTTCCTGGCGGGATATTGCTTCTCCCTACTTGTTTTAAGTTTTGGGACGAAACTTATTTTAAGGAGGGTAGTATGTAATATCCGCAATTTCGATTTCCGATAATTTCCTTTTTTTGGCCGAAGTCCATATTAGCGACTCTGTTGTGATCATTTCGTCATTCCGAGAATGATTAATTCTGCACTTTTTGTCATCCGAGTTCGTTTCGGTATCGTTTTGCTGAGTTCCGTGTTCTTAAACGACTTTTCCGCACTTGAGTTCGATTCTTGCGAATCTCGTCCAAAACTGTTGTTTCGAGTTTCTCGTAAGTTCATTTAATGTTATTATTCATATTGCGAGCTTTGTCTTGGTGTTTCGATCGTGTATCGTGTATTTTGGACATTTTGGGCCGTTTTCGTAATTTCCCAAAGTTTGGGGTAATTACTTTCCGTTGTCGAATTTCGAGTCTTAGGGTGGTCGAAATCGTGTGTTCTCTTAGCGCTTGGTTTCGTCTTTGCGAGTACTTCGTAACCGTATCTTCGATTCATATTCAGGTTCGGGTTTCGGGGTTGTCCGGACCGTCGGAGTTGGCCACGACCGAGTCATGGCCGCACGTGTTGGGGCGCTGGCACACCTGGCCGAGTTACGGCCGTAAGGGTCCGGCAGTTACGGCTGTAAGGCCTGTTACGTACGTAAGCCCTTGCCGGTCACGTACGTAATGCTGCCGGCAGTTCTGGGCAGAAGGCTCGGCCATGGCCGGTTACGGCCGTAAGCCATGGCCGATTACGTACGTAAGGCGGCCGGTAGGCGGCCTATATAAGGCCCAACAGACGGGTTTACACCCATTTTTCTCACTCGTTTCTTTCCCTTCCGCGGTTGGAGGTTTGGTGGGCGTGGAGGCATGTTGTCAGGCGATGAATCCATGAAGTCTTGGAGTTCATATCATCGATTATACATCCTATAACATCCTTTGATCGAGCAAATCAGGTCAGATTTCCTAGAAATCCTAGTTTGGGAAAATTGGGGGTTTTGTTTGGTTTTGTCCGATTTAACCGTAATAACTTAGATTTGTGATGGATTGATGATTATTTAGATGTATTCTATCATTTCCCTTGTTATTCCATGGTTGGATTGTATAGATTCGTCATTTTGGTCGAGTTCTTAATCGATGCCTTGAAGGTGTCCGATAGAAGGTCTTAGAGGGAGTTTCGGGCGTTATGCGATTATTATTCTTCGTACGATTGTTGAGTTATTGTTGATATGACTTAGGGACGAAATCCTTGTGAAGAACTCGAGTAGGAACCCTCCCGTTCGTTGTCTTCTTCAGGGTCCGAGCTTCCCGGTTGAACCGTGTTCTTCGGAGTGTTCGGTAGCGGTTATTAAGGCAAGTATCTTGCCCATACATTTCGTGTTTCGTAGACGTATTCATTGGTATTGGAACAAAAATTTCAATTTGGTTGTTTTAATGAACCTTTAAAAGGATCGTATGTTCTCGGTAATTGTTGTCTTTCAAAAGATAACTCGTATGCTTCGTGGATTAATGTGTTTTCGGAATATGTGCGTTAGTTTCGTATGTTGGAAGATATTGAACATATTTTAGTGAATTTAGTAGACCGTAATAATTTGCCGAGGATTGTGTATTGATATGTGTAATTGCACGGTGAATATGTGACGTTGTGTGATATTAGTTGTTACTCCTTCGTAAGGAGGTTGGGACACTTGGCGTTGTTTGGTATTGTATTTGCTTGTTGTTGTGTGACATTAATTGTGAGTACACGTCGAATAAAGTGGCCATTCTAGCAAAGTACTTTGCATTTGTTTGCATATTCTAGTATTTAAATTATGGCTTTCCGTGGCGTTGTGGATGATTATGTATGTTCACCTAGGGATGGTCCGACGGGGCCTCTAGGGATACGTTGCCGTGTGTTGCATATCGTGAACTATGGTTAACCACCCAGGGATGTCCGACGGGGCTCTGCGGGGTACGGTGGCCGTGAGTCTCGTACCAAGGTTAACTTTGAAATGTTTTGTTGGAGAACTTTGATTTTTGGCGCATGGTTCATCTGATTAGAATGGCAGTTCAAATGGTATTGTATTTGGCTGGAATGGCACCAGTAAATGTGTTGTGTATGATTCGTCTCTTGGTTGTGATAATTTGGTATGGGTACGTGAGTCCTGTGGTTGCTCCGTGTATTGTATCTCTGTGGTGTGTTGAGTGCGACTTTATTGGTTAAGTTGCAAAGTGGTGCTCTCTGATGTCGTTCTGTGAGACTGTTGTCGTGGTAACGTTTGACATGGTGTAGTTTCCGCCGGCTTATCCTTGTGAGTACGTGATATGGATGATTTGGGTCGTGGACCCCCATGTTGTGATTGGAATGTTATGATTGGGTCGTGGACCCCGTGTTTAGTTATCGGAATTGTATTTTGAAATAAATGATTTTTGGGTTGTGTCCCTAAGTGTTTCGAAAGGCTTGAGAATTCTTAAACCCCAAGTGTTTTCAAAAACTCCCGAGATCATAAAATATTTTGTAAGATGTAAAATGGTTTATTCCTATATTTCGTAATTCAAATTGTTTTGATCAAGTGAATTATCTCGGGAAGTATATTCACGATTTCTATGTTCTTGGAGTATGATATGTATGGTCTGTCTTTGTATTTATACTTGCACTAGCAAAACAGCGGAGTTTTGCTAACCCCCGAGTATTCGGGGGGTGGATGTCTGTTTTGCGTCCAGGTACTTGCGAGTTGCCGGGAGCAATTCACGTAATCGCATTAAGGATGATGGAAGACGGCGATACTAATCACCTGAAGACCGGTGTTGAGTATTTGGTGATGTCTTGTTGTTTTGTCCTTCCGTTGTGTTTATTTTCCCCTTTTACGGGAATGTTGAATCATGATAACCCCTTCGTGGGTATGAGTTATGAGAAAGGGTAATGTATGGTTGATGTTGATGTTGTGGTAAAAGACCAATTCGGTCTAATGGTCCGTAAATTACCCACGTCGGTATGTATTGTATTGTGGTGTTTCTGTATTTAGCCTGGTAGATCCTCATGGAGAGGATCTACGGCGCTGTAATATTCCCGAATAGTTTGGGGGTGTTACACTTGCACTAGCAAAATTCCAGTTTGCTAACCCCCGAGTTTTCGGGGGGTGGATGCCTATTATGCGCTCAGGTTTTGGCAGCTCGGAAGCAGTCACGGGATTGGCTTGGAAGGAGATGGAAGACGACGATGCTGTTGGGATTCCGAAAATAAAACGAAAAACGCAGCGGAAATAAAAAACGAATCCCAAACAGGATCGATCAATTAACGTATATACGAAAAATAAATAAATACAAAGATAAAGGTTCATACCCTTGAAGCCTTTGAAATAATTCTTCGTAAAATGATGATGATCACAAACCCCGTCCCGAACACGAAATCCCTTCATTCCAAGCACCGAAAGTTCGAAGCCTCTACTTCACACGCGTCGGAAGTTGCCCGGAAAAATCTACAACACTCCGTTCTATGAAGAACACGGCTAGGAAGTGTTGTAGGAATTTATATATCACTTTTTCTTAACTTTTATATCACCTCCAAGATGAAAAATAGAAAAGAAAAAAAATTTCTCCTCCCTCACTTTATGAAGACACAGCTGAACTCCTCTCTCATAAGATGAATATGAGTTGTATCTTGTTTCATCTCATCATGTGTGTATATATATATATATATTATATCTCATATAATAATTATATATCATGTTATAATTATTTTGAGAATAAGAATCTCTACAAATAATTAAAACATGACAACACACATGCAAGGTGGTCATGTGAGGGGGCGGCCTACTAGGAAGATTCCTAGAAACGAGCCGAGCCACTCGGCTCGTACGGACGCTCACAAACGACTCCGTTAAATACACTCCGTGTAATTATCAATGTATTTATATTAATTAATTAATCTAATTAATTAATTATATCAAATACAAATATATTTCTTAGAGAAATATAATTTATGAATTAAATTAATTACCCGGTAACTTAATTTTAATTCATAAGACCGCTATTTTGATTTATCTAATAAATCATAATTAGATATCCAATATCTAATATTAATAGAGAGATAATAAATTCACATTTATCCGTCAACGCTCCTGATGCGCGACTCGTAGGTTCGTCTCACCGGCATTGGGAGGAACTAATGAGTACGGCAAGACTTAGCCACTTAGCGGCCGCATCGTAAACTCCCGATCGAGAACGAATGAAGGGATCATTCCGAACCATTATGTCGTGAATACTATATACGTATAGACCTTCATCGATGTCCCGGTCAAGTCTTGGGTCACGGTAAAGTCAAACCCTACTATTGACTAAACTCTATACATGTGTTAATGCAAATCAAGACCAACCGATTAATAGTGTATCTAATACTACTATATCGAATGCTTTGGCCAAAGACTTATGATCTTATTTGCCATTAACCGTATAGACATTCGCCCGCTCACTAACAGAGATAGAATCCTTTATTGGCGTCTGATAAAGATCGCTACCGCCCGTAAAGTCCGCACTTCGAGGTCGACTCAAGATTTAAGCAAATGAGTCTAACTACTCTAATGACAAACTAAACGTCACAGCACATCTTCTATCGAACCTCAAGTCAAAGGTCCACGTATACTATCACAACCTTTCGATTCGTCATCGACTCTCCGAGAGTGAATACCGTGTGACTGAATCGAGTATGAGTCGTGTTCGAGTATACTGGTCCCACCAATATACTTATAACTATGCTATCAAGACATGCACATGTCCTAGCATTAGTTATACAAGTCTTATTAAAACTTAATGCCCATTTAAGTTTATTGACTTGCGAACGATTTACGTAAATAAACTTTAAGCACTTCCAGTGCATTTTCTCTTATCCCATAACGAGAATGGAATGTTCTATTTATTTACATGGACTTCACCTCAATGTTTACCAAGTCAAGAATGCAATTGAAATACAATAAACAGTGAATGAATCGAATTGCCTTTTTATTTATTATTCCATAATTACAAGTACAATGCCCATACTCTCTCATCCCTTGAGTGGCATTCGAGGGCATATTCCTAAAAATCTCCCACTTGCACTCAATGCCACATATCATGGTATCCAATACCCATGTTCTTTAGATGTCTTTCCAAGACAGCCTGAGATAATGGCTTAGTCAGCGGGTCAGAGACATTGTCTTCTGAGTCTACTCTTTGCAATGGAACATATCCTTTTTCCACCATCTCTCGAACGATGTGGTACTTTCTCTCTATATGCTTGGTGTTGTGGTGAGCCCTCGGCTCCTTAGCTTGAGCGACAGCTCCATCATTATCACAGAATAGTGATATAGGCAACTCCGCATTAGGGACCACTTGAAGTCCTTGTATAAACTTCTGCATCCAAAATGCTTCTTTGCTAGCCTCTGAGGCAGCTTGATACTCTGCTTGGCAGGTGGAATATGCAGTAGCGGTTTGCTTGGAGCTTCTCCAAGATACTGCTCCTCCATTGAGAGTAAACAAATACCCAGATGTCGACTTAGAGTCGTCATTGTCTCCTTGAAAATCAGAATCGGTGAATCCAATCACCTTCAGTTCTCCACCACCATAAGTAAGAACTAAATCTCTAGTTCTTCTTAAGTACTTAAGAATGTTCTTTACGGCAGTCCAATGTTCCCTTCCCGGGTTTGCTTGAAATCGACTTACCATACTCACAGCGTAGGCTAAGTCTGGTCTCGTACACAACATAGCGTAGATGAGGCTACCCACTGCCGAGGCATAGGGTACCTTACTCATCTCTCTCTTGTCTTCCTCACTTTGAGGACACATTTTCATGGTGAGATGAATTCCATGTCGCATGGGAAGGAACCCTCTTTTAGATTCATCCATCTTGAATATTCTCAGGATTTTATCGATATAAAGGGCTTGGGAAAGTCCTATCATTCTTCGCGGTCTATCTCTGTAAAGACGGATCCCTAGAATATAGGAAGCTTCTCCTAAGTCTTTCATGGAGAACGTTTTAGAAAGCCAAGCTTTCACAGTGCTGAGCATTGCTATGTTATTTCCTATAAGTAGAATATCATCTACATATAGTACTAAGAATGCAATGTTGCTCCCACTGACCTTTTTGTAAACACATGGTTCCTCCTCATTTCGTACGAAGTCAAAGTCCTTAACTGCTTCGTCAAATCGAAGGTTCCAACTCCGAGAAGCTTGCTTGCACCATAAATGGCTCGTTGCAGCTTACACACTTTATGAATATTAGCTTTGGACACAAAACCCTTAGGCTGTTCCATATAGATTTCCTCCTTGAGGTATCCATTTAGAAAAGCCGTTTTGACGTCCATTTGCCATATTTCATAATCATAATAGGCAGCAATGGCAAGCATCATGCGAATCGATTTTATCATAGCTACGGGCGAGAAGGTATCATGATAATCGATTCCTTCCCTTTGGGTATAACCCTTTGCCACAAGCCTGGCCTTATAGGCATCAACCTTGCCATCCCCATCAGTCTTTCTCTTATAGATCCATTTATTTCCAATAGTCCTCATGCCATTTGGAAGATCTACTAGAGTCCAGACCTGATTGGTATGCATCGAGTCTATCTCAACTTCCATTGCTTCTTGCCATTTATCGGAGTCTACATCCACTATCGCTTGGTCATAGGCGACAGGGTCGTTTTCACTGCTATTAGGTGTGTCGTGGAGACCCAGTTCCTCGACATGTGTATAGCCATACCTCTCAGGTAATTGAGATACCCTATCAGACCTTCGAAGTGGAGGTTGTGTTACAATAGGTTCGGTTCTTGATCCCTGATCAGATGTCTCCTTAGGAGTTTCATTATGCTCTTCTAAAGAGATATTTCTACCCGGAGCCACCTTCCTGAATGAATTCATCCTCAAGGAAGTGCGCTTGTAATGCCACAACGACCCTATGGTCTTCTGGAATGTAGAATAGATAACCCATCGAGTCCTCTGGGTATCCTATGAAACGTCCTTTTATGGACCTCGCTTCCAGTTTGTCCACCTTAGCCTTTTTGACATAGGCTGGACATCCCCAAATCCTTATGTGATTAAGGCTTGGTTTCTTACCCTTCCACATCTCATAGGGAGTGATAGGAACAGATTTGGAAGGACATCTATTAAGGATATAGGCAGCGGTTAGTAAGGCATACCCCCACAGGTAAATAGGTAAATCAGTGTAATTTAACATGGAGCGAACCATGTCCAACAAAGTACGATTTCTCCTTTCTGAAACACCATTTAACTGTGGGGTTCCTGGAGGCGTGAATTGTGAAACTATTCCATGTTCCTTAAGGAACTCATCAAACTCAATGCTCATATATTCGCCACCTCGGTCCGACCGAAGTGCTTTGATATGACATCCAGTTTGTTTTTCAACTAGGGCCTTAAATTCTTTGAATTTAGCAAAGGCTTCAGATTTATGTTTCATTAAGTACACAATCCCATACCTAGTATGATCATCTGTGAACGTTATGAAATATTGATATCCGTCTCGGGCTACTTCTAAAGCACCACAAACATCGGTATGCACCAATCCAAGTTTATCGGCGACCCTTTCAAAAGTCCTCGTGAAGGGGAACTTAGTCATTTTGCCTCTAAGGCAAGATTCACAAGTTGGATAGGGTTCTACACCCAATGGACTTAAAAGTCCATCTTTTCCATTTTCCGAACCTTTGTCTCACCAACATGACCAAGTCTAAGGTGCCATTTAAGAGCTTGATTAGTATCTTGCCTACCACGTTTCCTAGTTATAGTGTTCACTTTGTTTTATTTTGCATGTTCGGATGATATAAACCATTCAACAATGTAGTTGCTCCAACCAATTTATTTCAAAATAAATTTTACAATCGCCATTGCCAATGAAGAAACAAAATCCTTTCCGGTCCAAGACTCGAATGGATACAATGTTTTTATGCCCCTTGGGCAAAACAAGTACTTCATCTAATGTCAAAATAAAACCGATTCTAAACCCGTAAGGATTGATCCAATATCGGTTGCCTCGACACTTTGTCCACTTCCAACAGTGATCATTATTTCCCGACTTCAAGTTTTTACTTCGCTCCAGATCCCGATTCATAGTACAAATGTGAGAAGTGGCACCGAATCCGTAATCCATGAAGGTAATATACAAAGAGCGGAACAATTAGTTTCAAAAACAAAAGTTCCGCACTGATGCGCCATTAATCTTGGGACAAGTCCTTCGCCAAAGGGCTCACCACCGCATTCAAGGCATTTGTCCGTAGGGTTTTGGACCGCCTACCTTTTGAACCTTTCGGCCTTGCCCTTTCCTTTTGCACCCCTTTCTTGGGTTTGTACCGCTCGTAGGTCTTTTCTTCTTGTTCTTGGACCTCTTAGCCCGTAAGAAATCACAAGAGCAGCCTCTCTCGTTTAGTCTTCATGTTAGATCGCGCGTCACGCTTATTCATTAGCCCACTAATGTGCATGTAATATCATTACGGTTGAAATTCATTACAAATCGCGTGAAAGTGTCGTAGAGATTGAAGGATGAGATCAATTTGAAGGGATAAATCCATATTAAAGTTGAGCACCTCGAGCCTCTCAATCATAGAGATCATCTTGAGGACGTGGTCTCCCACTTTCTCCCCTTCTTTCATCCTAGCATCAACAACCGCTTCGATATCTCATATCTAGCATTCTACCGTGCTCTCCATAAAGTTCGGTCAAGTGTGCGAGAATCGCCAGCGTAAGTCATTTTCTCGTGTGCTCTCTCGCAGCCTCATTAGTCATTGAGCCCATCATAAAGCCACGGACTAGACGTCATCCTTGACCCATTTTTCATGGACGCCAATGTCTTCCTGATTACTCCCTAGTCCGGATTGGAGTCGGTGGAATGTCCGCCTCCAAGACGTATCCCGAGACTCCATACCGAGTACAATCATCGATTCCGCAACCATCAACAAAGTTGGGGCCGTTAGGAGATTCTTTTCAAGTAGTATTGCAAGTGGGTTTTTAGCCATTTTAGAGAGATTCAATTTCGTTTCTCGTAAAGATTTAGACAAGATTAAATTAGTGACTTGTTTAATTATGACCGAGTATAGAATTTAAGGGCTTGTATAATTCTTGTCTCGGCTCCCACTAATTTTATCGGAATTATACACTCCCATGTTATAATCCGGAAATCATGGTTAGATCGACTTCTTAGTGGTGATCAAGTTCTTTACAAATTTTAACAGACGCAACCTATCAGGTTTCTTGCCAATTAATTTCTGTAAAGTGGTGTCTAACACCAACCCGTCTAACGGATGATTTGATCTTCTTTTACCCCTAGTCTTCATGCCCTCAACCTATCAGGTTTCTTGGCAATCCAGACTATCTAAGTTGTTGACCATCAACGTCTATCAGTTTGACTATTGAATCTCACCCGGCAACCTATTAGGTTTCTAGGGGCGAAATTTATCACCAACCGAAGGCATCTAATGCACTCAAGAATTTTTCAACCTCTACCAAATGTACTACCCCGATAACTCGGAAGCATAGCACACCAGCTCGGGTATCAATTTTCTACGAGTTTGATGGAGGGTAGGAAACCTCGTAACCTTTTTCAAATTTAGTCTGTTTGTAGTCGGGAGAATTTCGCGATTAATGTTACACTTTGCACATTAATTCAATTATACGTGTGTTTGTTGGTTTGTCAATCATTCAAAATGAAAAACAGAAAACAGTAACCTAGTTACTACCAACATATAGCTCATGGACCTAATTCCTAAGTACTGGGCCAAGCGAATGACCCAATAAAAAAAACAGTCTTTGATTCTTCGTCTTCTCGGTCGGTTGTCTTCGGTCTTCGTCATACCCAAAATAATTTTACATCATTGAAAAATTGCATCCTATACAAGTTTTTCTAGTAAATATAAATAGGCTCAAAACGGCCTTTACAACCCAATCGAATCGAACAAATCAAAAACTAAGTCCACGAGCTATATCACCATCACATAAGGATTCCATACAACATGTAATGGCAATGAAATTAAACAATTAATTTTTAATATAAATTAATCTAATTAATCTACAAATTAATCTATTCAATTTCTACTATATTAATCCAATTAATATAAAGTGGCATTAAAATTAAATAATCAATTAATATATTAATCCAATCAATATAAAATTAATCTATTCAATTTTAATGGTATTAATCCAATTAATACTAATAATCGTCATTTTAATTCGTTCGAAGTAATCCAGCCAAAATAATATTCTCGTTTAATTTATTTCCCTTAACATAAAAAAATATTCCAAATATTAATTTAGTCAAATTAAAATCCAATAAATTTTTGGGAAATAATTACAACGAAATATAAACTTAAAACGGAGTCCCGGACAATCCGGTTTAGGCTCACCGCTGCCCGATTCAAAATCGGGCCAAAAACCCGAGGGTCGCCTGCCGAGCCAAGCTTAGCACTGCCGAGTCCTCGACGGCAGCATCGGCCGCTTCTCGGCAACAAGGCCGAGACATGGCCGAGCATGTTTCGCAACCCGGGCAGAGTGCAAAGGCCGCCAGCATGACCGTTTCTTCGCTTTTCGCCCGTTTCTAAAACGTGATGCTACAACGAACAATTTAAAATCTACGATTATTCCAAACATGATTCTAAATCATAATCATCATCCAAAAGCATTCAAAATGCACAAATAATCGTATATACGAAAACATTGACCTCGCTCCGATACCACTGTTGGGATTCCGAAAATAAAACGAAAAACGCAGCGGAAATAAAAAACGAATCCCAAACAAGATCAATCAAGTAACGTATATACGAAAAATAAATAAATACAAAGATAAAGGTTCATACCCTTGAAGCCTTTGAAATAATTCTTCGTAAAATGATGATGATCACGAACCCCGTCCCGAACACGAAATCCCTTCGTTCCAAGCACCGAAAGTTCGAAGCCTCTACTTCACACGCGTCGGAAGTTGCCCGGAAAAATCTACAACACTCCGTTCTATGAAGAACACGGCTAGGAAGTGTTGTAGGAATTTATATATCACTTTTTCTTAACTTTTATATCACCTCCAAGATGAAAAATAGAAAAGAAAAAAAATTTCTCCTCCCTCACTTTATGAAGACACGGCTGAACTCCTCTCTCATAAGATGAATATGAGTTGTATCTTGTTTCATCTCATCATGTGTGTATATATATATATATATTATATCTCATATAATAATTATATATCATGTTATAATTATTTTGAGAATAAGAATCTCTACAAATAATTAAAACATGACAACACACATGCAAGGTGGTCATGTGAGGGGGCGGCCTACTAGGAAGATTCCTAGAAAACGAGCCGAGCCACTCGGCTCGTACCGACGTTCACAAACGACTCGTTAAATACACTGCTTAATTATCAATGTATTTGTATTAATTAATTAATCTAATTAATTAATTATATCAAATACAAATATATTTCTCTAAGAAATATAATTTATGAATTAAATTAATTACCCGGTAACTTAATTTTAATTCATAAGACCGCTATTTTGATTTATCTAATAAATCATAATTAGATATCCAATATCTAATATTAATAGAGAGATAATAAATTCACATTTATCCGTCAACGCTCCTGATGCGCGACTCCGTAGGTCCGTCTCAGCCGGCATTGGGAGGAACCAATGAGTACGGGCAGCACTTAGCCAGCCTAGCGGGCCGCACTGTAAACCCCGACTGAGAACGAATGAAGGGATCATTCCAGAACCATTATGTCGTGAATACTATATACGTATAGACCCTTCATCAGATGTCCCGGTCAAATCTTCGGGTCACGGTAAAGTCAAACCCTACTATTGACTAAACTCTATACATGTGTTAATGCAAATCAAGACCAACTGATTAATAGTGTATCTAATACTACTATATCAGAATGCTTTGGCCAAAGACTTATGATCTTATTTGCCATTAACCGTATAGGACATTCGCCTGCTCACTAACAGGAGATAGAATCCTTTATTGGCGTACAATAAAGACTGCTACCTGCCCGTAAAGTCCGCACTTCGAGGTCGACTCAGCAATTAAGCAAATGAGTCTAACTACTCTAATGACAAACTAAACGTCACAGGCACATCTTCTACTGAACCCTCAAGTCAAAGGTCCACGTATACTATCACAACCTTTCGATTCGTCATCGACTCTCCGAGAGTGAATACCGTGTGACTGAATCGAGTATGAGTCGTATTCGAGTATACTGGTCCCACCAATATACTTATAACTATGCTATCAAGACATGCACATGTCCTAGCATTAGTTATACAAGTCTTATTAAAACTTAATGCCCATTTAAGTTTATTGACTTGCGAACAATTTACGTAAATAAACTTTAAGCACTTCCAGTGCATTTTCTCTTATCCCATAACGAGAATGGAATGTTCTATTTATTTACATGGACTTCACCTCAATGTTTACCAAGTCAAGAATGCAATTGAAATACAATAAACAGTGAATGAATCGAATTGCCTTTTTATTTATTATTCCATAATTACAAGTACAATGCCCATACTCTCTCATCCCCTGAGTGGCATTCGATGGCATATTCCTAACAGATGCTAATCGCACAAGAGTCGGAGTCTTTTTTTTGTTTCATCTTGGTCGGTATTTTCTCATTTAGTTGAATATTCACCCTTGCACGGGTGTAGTTTTTATTTATTAAATTGAATAGTCATTCCTTTCCGTGTTCAAGTTTATGATTGTCGATGAGCTGTGAATTATGTTGGTTTTTGAATTGATTATGACCTTGTCGGTCCGTTTTGTAATTCTATTGACCCCGGTTGGTCAATCATTGAGTAATCTATTGGAGTTTAGCCTGATAGATCCTTGTGAGAAGGGTCTACGACATGTGACATTCCCGATCGAATGTTGGGGGTGTTACACATGATCATTCACATGGTGAATTATTTTGTTATTTTGTGTGGGGACTTAATAATACATTAGATGTATTATTAAATGGGATGTGTGACTTTATAATGAGGAGAGTGTATATTTTATACACTAATTTCATCATTCACATGAGGTGGGACATCCATATGTTGATGAGGAGAGAGAAGTTCGTTTTTTCAACATCTTCATCCTCTTCATTAAGGATCATAATACAAATAACACTTTGAGTGTTAGAAAGAAAATCAAGAGAGATTATATTGATTACTATACTTAGAGTATATATATATATCATATAGCTTCTCTACCTTAATCTAGCCGTATCCTTGTAGGATAATAAGGTGGGTGTTATTCCGGTCGACTTCCGGCGCGTGGCTAGTAGAGACGCGGTGTTTTCGGCATTTGGATCATTGAGGGCTTGTCAAATCGAATTTGTGGTCACCGGGATCAACCTCAACATTCAATCAAAGGACTTCAAGGGTACGTTTTCATATCTTAAATTCTTGTCCTTTTAATATTCGTATATACGATGCACGATCGATCCTCTTTAGGGGTTTAGTTATATTGGTTATTGCTTCCGCTGCGCCTTCGTTTTAGGCATCGAATCCCAACAGTGGTATCGGAGCGAGGTCTTGCGATCGTATATACGATATTTAGCATTTGGAATGCTTGATTGGGTGTTTTTATGATTTGGAATCATAATTGTATTAATCATTAATTTTTAACTGTTCATCTAAAAATTAATTTTTCATGATTTTATGTTACAATATAAATCTATTTTTCTTATGAAAAACTGATTTAAATGTGTAATATAAAGATTAAAAAAACATTATTTTTGGAATCGGGCGAAAAAATGAGCCGGAAATATGAACGGACCTAGCAGCTTGGAGCTGGCCGGGCGCTGCCATGCTGTCCCATTCTGTGGATCGTGATCCGGTATTGCTGGGCAGTGTGCTGGGCAGCTTCCGGCTTAGCCGAGCCGTGTGTTTTTTGACTCTATTTTTCTATTTCGTTCTGTAATTAATTTCTCACAGATTAAATTAAATTTAATTTGACTAAGATATAATTATAGTAATTTTATTCTTAGGGGAATTAATTAAATGAAATATTTTCGCGTCCTGAATAAGTAAAAATTAACGGTTGTTTGAATTAATTGGATTAATTCTTATGGATTAATTAATTTATATTGATTTGATCAATAGTAAGATTAATTGTATATGCCATTAATTTTAATGTGATTGTTGCATTATTATTTGAATGGTGATGTAGTTCGTGGACCTAGTTATTGAATCGTTTTTTGATTGGATTGTAAAGGCCGTTTTGAGCCTATTTATTTTACTAGAAATATATATATATATATATGATGTAATTTTTGTAAAATCTATATGTAATGACGAAGACCGGAAGGAGATCCATTCGAGAGGACAAAGATTCAAGACTCAAGACATGTAATTAGATTACGATGTTTTTTGGTCCTAGGAACGGTCCATGAACTACATGTTTGCAGCAACTAGGTTGTGTATGTTTATTCATATGGTATGAATGTCGACAAACGCGCTTAAATGAATTAATGTGCAAAGTGTAACATTAATCGCGAAAATTCTCCCACGAAAAAAATATTAATTTTAAAAGGTTTCAAGGTTTTCCTTCCCTCCATCGAGCTCTCGGAAAATTGAAATCCAAACCGGATGTGCTATGCTTCCGAGTTATCGGGGTAGTCGTTCGGGGAGGGTTGATAAATTCTGAGAGTGCATTGGATGCCTTCGGTTAGAACAAATTTTATCCCTAGAAACCTGTTCGATTGCCGTATAAGATTCAATTGTGAAATTGATAAGCGTCGATGGTATAAACTTAACTTGTTCACGAACTATAGAAACCATATAGGTTGAGGGGAGTGAATAAGGGGAAAAAGAAGATCGAATTATACATTAGATGTGTTGGTGTTGGACACCACTTTATGAAGATTAATAGACCAGAAACCTGTTCGGTTGCCCTCTATTAAAATTTATAAAGAACTCGATCACCACTCTGAAGTAATGCGAACTAATACTTCCGGATTTCACAAGTGAATTTGTTATTCCGATAAAATTACTGGGAGCTGAGTTAAATGAATACAAAAGACGTTAATTCTAAACTCAGATCATAATCAAACGAGACACTAATTAATCTGTTTTACTTAATGTAGACAAACAAAATAACGACTCTCATAATGACAATGAACCCACTCGCAATTCTACTCGAGAAGAACAACTTAACCGGATCAAACTTTGTGGGCTGGCTCCACAATCTGATGATTGTCCTCAATATAGAGGCGCTGGGATACGTCTTGGAGGCGGACATTACGGCACCTCTAGTGCGGACCAGAGCCAGTCATGAAGATGTTGAAAACCACGAAAAGTGATGACATTAGAGTCTGTGGCTGTAATACCCGTGATTTTCTCTTTCGGTAATTTTTCATTTTTGGCATTTTTCTGATTTCCAGAACTCGCTTGCGAGCGTTTTGACATTTTGATAATGTTTTGTTCTGCGTATTTGGTCATCCGAGTTTGTTTAAGGGCTGTTTTACCCGAATCCGTGTTTTGAGCGACTTTTTCCGCTATTCGGTTCAATTCGTGTGATGGTGGTTCGAAACTACGGTTTCGTGTTTCCTGTAAGTCCGTTTAACTTTGTTAGACGTGTTGTGAACTTCGGATTGGTTGTTTGATTTCGTATTGTGATTTTCGGACGTTTTGGGCCGTTTTGTAATTTCCCAAAGTTGGGGGTAATTACTTCCATTGTCGTAATCCGAACCTTCATGTAGTCAGAGTCGTGTTTTCTTTTAGCGCTTGAGTTCGTCGTTGCGCACTCTTCGTGTGCATGTCTTCGTTTTGTGTTGTTGTTGCCGTTTCGCGGTTTCGTCGCGCTCGTACTCAACGAGCTGAACTTAGGAGTTTGGAACTGCTAAGTGCCTTATGTACGCTATGCGATGAGCATAACATATGTTAACTTCATGTGCCTTACGTATGTTAATCCCTACTCATAACGTACGAAAGGGTCTTCACAGTTTCGGACAGAAGGTTCTGGCCATCGATTACGTACATAACCTTGCTTGCCTTACGTACGTAAGACTGCTAACGTATGTTAACCTTCTTATTTAACGTACGTTATGATGGCGCGGGTTTAAATACCCAGGGGTTGACCGTGTTCGTCATTTTCATCCTCCCTTCATTCTTCCACGGCCAAAGCGATTTGTGGGTGATGCTGGGGCGATTTCGGAGCCTTGTAACTCCAAGCTTTCATCTCCCCTGAGTTCTTGGTGTTGATTAACATCATCAATCCGTGTTCTTTGTCTTTGATTCGAGGTAATTTTCTTAGAATCCTTCTCGGTGTATTTTGAGAATCCTTAAGATTCGAGTTGTTCTTCATGAATCATGTTGTTGTATATCATCAATAAGTTGTATTGATCCTATCCCCATGATTTGATTTGTATTTCTTATAATATTCGGGTTCGGGTGATGTTCTTGATGTTCTTGGGGAAGTATTGAATCCCAACTGTTCGATCCTATGTTTCTACGATTTTTTTTTAGAATTTCGTGTGTTTTGCATCTTCCTTGCAATCGACCTCGTAGTGATTATGTTGTTCTTGTGTTTTCAACCTAGTTGGAGGATTCGAGGGCTTCCGGTCGAGCTTTCCCGTTGCTTCGCGTGCTTTGGACTTGAGGCGAGTATCTCGTGTATATTCTTTATACTTTGAGAATGCGATGTGTCATGAATTTAACATGGACTTGTTAGTGATTGTTTACTTAACCGTAACTTACTTCTAAATGAATATGTGATTCTATGAAAGTAAATACGAACGTAAACTTGAGTTTCATGAAGAATGATAACAACCATTTAATGTTGTATTGTGCTTAAGACGGATATTTAGAAATGAGTAGTTATCCGAGGAATTGTAGGATCGCGGAACATTTGTATTATTTGATTGTTAGTTTTTTTTCCTGAATGTTAGTGTTGTGTGAATGTTGTGCCTTTGTTGAGGTGTATGATGCGTTAACTTATATTTTACGCGGTTGCGATTGTGGTGAATATTCTACCTTTGTTGTTGTGTACCTTAGTGAATTGAGATGTTACCCTGGTAGGGACCCTTGAGGCCTTCGGCGCCGTGTGCTTGCGAGTACGGCCAGTTGTTATGCTACAACCATAAGGTTATCAAATCGGGTAGGTCTGGAGATGGCTCTGAGAATTGTCACTTGCGAGTGCGATGTCACGATAACTTATGGGCGTGTTTGAGTGATGTTACCCGGGTAGGGACCATGAGGCCTCCGGCGGCGCGTGCTTGCGAGTACGGCCAGTTGTCATGATTTGACCATAAGGTTATCTAATCGGGAAGGTCTGGAGAGGGCTCCAAGAATCGTTACTTGCGAGTGCGATGTCAAGATAACTTATGGGTGTGTTCGAGCTTGTTGTCGATAGCTAATCCAGGTGGGACCCTTTGAGGCCACGGAGGCGATTTGACTGTTTGATTTGATATCTTTGAATTGTGAATGCTTGGATCCTGGATCCTGGTTATATTGGTGAATATGGTTTGTCTTCGAGGTTTGGTTGAGAATTGAGTAATTTATATGATTTTGAAAGAAAACCCTTTTGAAAAGAAGAATTATAAATCTTTCACAATTTTACACTGAGACCCCCAAAGTCTTCAATTATTCTCTTAAATGTGTTTTGGAGTCATCCTTATGATCCTTCCTAAAGGAAACTGTTTTGAAAAGAATTAGGACTCAGGGATCGTGTTACTACCTTGTCGAAAGGTTATTTTCATAACGGTTGTATTCTTGATGTATAATTGTATAGCTTGGTTACTTGCGAGCGATTTCCATCGCTAACCCCTCGTTGGGGATTATGTTATACTTTTCAGGTACTCCGTTTTGAGAGAGAGCAACCACAGGATCGACTTGGAGGAGGATGTAAAGCAGCGATCCTAGTCACAATTGTAGTCAGTTGTCCGTTAGTGATCTGTCGGTCCGAGTGTTTATTTCTAGTTTCTTTGTCATCCTTAAGAGGATGTAAATTTTGTGTATATTGTGATCGAGTTGTATTTTGGTTTATCAATTGTACTGCTATGTTGTGTTTTGAGAGACCTAATCGGTCTACGGTTTATGTTTTGGTCGAATTGACCACGTGTTGGTTTTGTTTTGTAATCTCCTGCCTGGTAGATCCTTGAGGAAAGGGGTCTACGACGAATAATATCCCTTAGTGGATTGGGGGTTGTTGTGCGGCGATTAATACGCCTCAGCGGCGATCGGCACAAGGGCCGAGCGACCTTAGTCAACATCATTTGAACCAATGCAGACTTACCAGGCGAAGATTCTAGACCAAGTATCGAGCGATCGGAATTCAGCGCGACCGTCTCTGGGCGCCTAGCGATCGACCCTAGTGCCCGACCAAGGATGACCGCCTTATGCCACGTGTAGAGCCAAACATCCGTCAAAGTCTACGAAGACCAAATCTCGGATGAAGGCCCACATGCAGATCTGCAAAAGGCGCCGCAGGAAAAGGCTTTTTGACTCCCTACCAGTTGTAGACGACAAGGACAGCCTCACCTACCGACAAACCCGCCGAAAGGGTCCAAGGTGGGACCTCCCAAGACAGCGACACGAGACGCGTGTTGTCTTCTCATTGGTTCACACAGCTGGCTGCCAGTAGCGGCTGCGGACTTTAAGGAAACTGACCCATGTGCTAAGACGATCGCCCGCTTAATTTAATATAAGAAAGGCGATCGCCCGTATGGGATCGAGACATCCCAACTACCTCCTCTTCTATAAATAGAAGACCTCCAACAAATGGAAAAAGGTTCAAAACACAGTCAAATTCACACAGTTGAACACGGCTAAAATCCTACAGAGTTGAATCGTACACAGCACTTCATCTCTTTGTTACAAGAACTCACAGAGCATTAAATCTGGTTCTTCCGGCAATCACCCGCACTTAAGAGCTAGATAACTAGGGTCTTTACACTCATTGTAATCGTATCCTAACATTAGTATTTGTAGTCCACAGTATTCGTATTAATAATATCTCGCGAGAGCATTCAAGCCCGGGACTAAAACCCTAGCAAATCTTGTGTTATTTACATTCCTTCGTACGTGCTCTCGAATTTTGTTTGTTACTCACCCGTAGCCATATCCAGCAAACCATTACGTATAATATTTTGGGTAACAACAATTGGCGCTAGAAGAAGAGGGGCATTTACCCTCATTTTCATTCCGACCGCTTCGAAGAACACCCACTGTACTCCGGAGCATATACTTGAAGAAACACTCACTGTTCTTCAAAGAAAAACCTTCAGAATAATGACGTCTGCCACCACTTCGAAGAGAGCCACTTTACGGCTCGCCGGACGCCTTATTCCGGCCCAGAACGAGTCCCATCCCACGGCGAAGGGTAGCCGCGGCGACGCGAGACTCTCACTCCCACCCCCGAGGGATGGCCCCAGCCTCTCACTCGATATTTCAAACTGCTGAACATATCGAGGAGGCCATGGCCATCCTAATGGAGCGACGGAGAGCATGCAACATGCCCACTATTACTCTATCATCCATCCGCGCGCGGGCAAACGAAAGCTCAAGGGGTTACATATCGAGCGATCGTCAGAAAGCCCCGATTCACAAGAAAAGGCACTCACAAGGCAGGACAGTTCCGTCTTCAGCCATGAGACGTCGGAGCCCGAATCTGTCACCAGGAGTTCGGCATACCCAACTCCCAAAAGATAGGTTGGCCATTTGGCTCCCCCTCGCCGAAAAACTGAGCTCGGCAGCGAAGACCTCATCGCCTACCGCGGAGCCAGGAGATCAGTACACGATCGCCTCGGCTCCCGCTCCGAGAGCCAAACCACAGGCAGCCAGGATACGGCGATGGCCGCAATGCAACGACAGCTCGACGATATGAAGGCGCTCCTAGAAACTGGGGCAGGCGCCAAGAGAAAGGTCGCCGGACCAAGTGAGACGCTCGCGGTCTAGATCGAGCTTGCCCCCGTGCAACCAAAAATCGCTCCTCCTCAAACACCTTTGTATGAGGGGAGATCGGACCCCGAGACTCACTTGAGCAAGTTCCGGATCTACATGACTGGATGCGGGGCGCCAGACGCGACGAGATGCCGAATGTTCCCATTAACATTGAGCAATCTTGCCCATAGATGGTACATCTCATTGCCACCGCGCTCCATCAATTCCTTTGAAAAACTGGCGAGCGGCTTCACGTCGTACTTCGCCGCCAAGGTCGCTCGACCAGAAGGTCCCCACCGTATGATGAAAATCAGGCAGGGGAAAGACGAGTCCGATGCAGATTACATCGATTGGGTGGATGAAGTAGTCCTCACAGGCGAGCCCATAAGCGACGAGCTCGCCCTCTACTCGGCCCTGGGGGGATTCGATAGTCTTTCTCCTATGTTCAGGCACCTCACGAAGGACATCCCCCCAACCTACTCGATCTTTCGCGCCAAGGCTGCCGATTTTCTGGCCAGGCAGAGGCTGCTCACCCTTCGCCTAGGCGAGGGGACTCCGTCTCCCATCCAAAAGACGGCGATCGCTAAGTCCAAAAAGGCAGTCGCCAAGCCACCCGGTGATTTCAAGGCCTTCGAGGATGTGGAAGTCCACCTCCTCCACAACCTCAATATATCTTCGGCCCGTATTTTCAACGCCATCAAGGGGCGCGAGCGGCTAAGCAAGCCAAAAGCGATAAGGGACAACGGTCATCTGGACCGCAATAAATTTTGTGCTTACTACAAGAGTCCTGGCCACAACACCAACCAATGCCGCGACCTCCTCAGACAACTCTGGAGATTGTTCGATGAGGGCAAGGTGGACAGTTTAGTGGCTTAGCCGGAGCCCCGTCAATCTCCCAAACCGGTCGCCAGAGTCGAACGCGACAGGCCGAAAGACTCATACGAGTTGACCCCCCGACCCACCTCGGCGGCCGGATATATATGCTTCAATCAATAGGTGGGAACTTCGGAGGTCTTTCCCCGATTCCCACCATGTCAAACGAAAGGCTACTGCCCAAGCAACATCTCTGAAAAAGAGGATGACTCGCCCACCCTCTAAAGTTCGTCATCTAACATGATGGACCTAGGTAAGCGACCGCCTCCCCCAACACAACGTTTACCATCGAGGATCACCATCTAACATGACGGTCTGAGGTAGAAAAATGCAGCCATGGCTCTGGAGGTCGAGGGAACCGACAGCCCGTCCATGCAAGGTTCCTTTGGGCAGAGATCGCTCGCCCTTCATTTAAATACGAGACTGGCGTAGCCGAAGGACCCTCCAAAACAGATCTGTGGACATGCTCGCCCGCCCTCAAAGGTCCATCATCTAACATGGTGGACTCGGGCAATGCGACGCGTCCCTCCTCTGTCATAACGTATGCCCACAAAGGTCCGTCATCTAACATGTTGGTCCCAGGCAAAAAAGTGCTAACAAGCCACGGTC
Source organism: Orobanche coerulescens (assembly GCA_033398695.1). NCBI lineage: Eukaryota > Viridiplantae > Streptophyta > Magnoliopsida > Lamiales > Orobanchaceae > Orobanche > Orobanche coerulescens. The sequence goes on from CM065809.1 coordinate 171,966,730, forward strand.
GCGAAGTCGATTAATCCGACGGTGCCCCGTGCAAGGACTCCTCCAGGCAGAGATCGTCCGCCCCATCGCTACATTGCGAGGCAAAATGTAGCTTACGGAGGACTCTCACAATTAAGTGAGTCGCGAGAAGTTGGCCATTAGACGGAATGTCGCTCGCGCACAAGACATGGTCGCGGAGGTCGGTTCCATCGAACTCCTCGACTGTGCACGGTTCCTCTAGGCCGGGATGGTCGGCCTTCCTCGAGGAATCTGCAAAATTGAAGATCACAAGAACTAAACCAAAGATCGCTCGCTAAACGATTTATTTTCGCTCCCTTACTTTCACTAAGTAAACAAAAACAAGGGGGAATAGCAGGGCAATACATACGACGATCGACTTTGTTCAAATACACATACGACGATCACTCCTCAAAACACATTTGTATAAAGTCGAATGCAGAATATTCAGAAAGACAATCGTACAAACAAGAAATCAGAGAAGGAAATATTGATTTCATTTAATTGGAAATACAAGTACAGTCGCCCGAAGGCAAAATACAACAAAAGCTGTAAAATTACAAGAAAAAACAAAAAAGAACAGGTTAGCTCAAGTTGCCCCTGCCGAGCCATCTCCCCCGGTAGGAGGATCGGAGTTCACTCCCTCACCGGCATCAGGCACGGCGCCCCCATCCTCCGGGGCATCCGGGTGGACGAGGTTGTCTGGCGACGGATACCAGCTCAAGTCGACTCCGAGATCAGAAAGGTCGAGGATCGGCACAAAGAAGGTCGGCTGCAGAGGGTGCTCAAGCACGTAAGCTTTGAAGTTTTCAACCAAAGGGCCGACCTCGAGCGCTCCCTTCTTGGTAGCGCGTATGGCGTCAGCATAAGCCATGTAATAGGAAAATTCGCTGACGTACTCCACGTTGAGGAAGGGATCGGCCTCGGTTGCCTTCAGTTTCTCCCTCAGCCCCGCGATCGTTTGGTCTGCGCCCTGGAGCTCGGCAACCTTAGCGGCCACCTCTCCCTTCGAAGACTCCAGTTCGCCATTCAACCGGTCCACAACCGCCTTCAGCTCAGTCGCTTCCTTCTATGAGGCCGCATGCAACCTGCAGGCGTCCGTCATCTAGTCCCGCATCCGGTCGTTCGCTGCTCGGGCCCTTTCTAGATCCTGGCTCGCCTGCTTAGCCGCCTCCACGGAGCTCTTCTCCATGGCCACGATCCGATTGACAAGCTCAACGTTTTGCTTTTGAGCGGCCTCAAGGTCCATATGGAGACGAGCGGTGGAGGGCCTCCCCTCATAATCCTTCACGGCCTGAGCAGCCATCGTCTCCGTTTGAAGACCCAAAGCGAGGGTCGCCTGCACCGCATCTGCTGATCGCCGGAGTGCGATCGCATCCAGATCGGTCGTCCAGGCCTTCGGCAGGGCAGCGACGGCCCGAGCAACATAATGAGGGACATCGCAAGCCTCTCGAGGAGATCTGCTCGCGAGGAAGTCCAACACCATCGGCGAGACGTTCGGGTCGGAGCGACGGACCTTGCACCAAGAGCAAAATTAGTATATTTCCAACAAAGAAAATATCATAGCCCAGCAAAGCAACCAAACTCACCTTTCGACCTTCTCCGGGTCGCGGCCAAAGAACGGCCTCTCGCGAGGGGTCTCAGCGCGAGCGATCGCCGTGGCTTCCAGAAAACTCGACGAAGGCGTGGACCCCTCCGCCATTGGAATCACAGAAATTGAAGGCACGAAGATCGGCGGTGCCACTGTGGGCGCATTAGCGGCAACAGAGGGCGAAGGCTCCTCCGTCCTCCGCCTCTTACGGTTGAGCTGGAGCTGTCCCTCCTCCCGAGGCTCCGGCTCGTCGACGACCGGCTCCAGAAGAGGTCTCGCCTCCGGAATAGGACGGATCGGCGCCGCAGGGGCACGACTCGACTTCTTCCCTTGGCGTATACGACTCATGATCTTAGGGTTCGAGATGGCAACTTCTCTCGGTGGCTCGGAGTAGCGGGGGAAGTGGATCTCTGCAAAGTTAGTCATCTTCTTCAATCAAAGTCGATCGTTAAGCAAAAGAAGATCGTAAATATTTGTACCTGGGACCCTTAAGTGGTGAGGAAAGCGAAACAACCGAGCGGCCAACCAATGATCTTCATTTTTGATCCGGAGAGCGTCGATATAACTGTCCGTAAGACTACGTATTCACTCCCAGACGATCGCAAAATCAAAAGGTAGATCGCCTGCTGCCGGAACAAGTGTACCTGCAAAAAGAAAGCCAAATTAGATCAGTTCAGGCTATATCCGAATGAAGGGAGAGTCAAAACCCTTACTCGGGTTCCTCTCTCGGAAGCCGGTGGGGATATCCAACTCATCGGTGGGATTGTCGCTCGCGGCCGATTTCCACGCATCGCCGACCCAAAACCATTTCGTCAGGTCCCCCCGGACCTTGTTCGGCACCCCAAGAACCACCCGGCCCGAACGACCTTGAATGTGGTATCCGCCAATGGAACCCTTCTGAGCCGTCAACTTAAAGAGATAGTTCATCTCCAGCGCCGAAGGAATACGGAACATCTGGTGACCGCCAAACAGAGTAAAGGTGCAGACGATCTGCAACCAGGCGTTCGGCGTCAGTTGGAGCGGCACCACATTCCAAGCGGTCAACAAGTAGGACACGGAGAACGGCAGTGGGAACCGCAGTCCGGCCCCTATGATCGACTCATTAACGGCGACCATACCCTCAGGAGGCTGGTTGGCGCGTTCATTCTCGGCGGGCACATAAAGGGAAACGTTAGAAGGGACATGGAACTCCGCCCTCCAACGAACCAAATCTTTCTTGGTCGCCGAGCTTTTTATCTAGCCAAGGGTTCACGGGGAGCGGCACGCAACCCGGAACAGCGATAGCCTTTCAGGTTCATGAGGATGGGTGATCGAGTATGAACGGAAGTCAAACTTAAGGAGTGGGCCGGCCAGTCTCTCCATAAGCTCGTCAAAGTCTGTAAAGGCTTTGCCGAATGCACTGTTTTGCTCCCAGTATGCTTTTATTCCCATCTCCTATTCGGCCAACAAGCGCTTCCGCTCCGCCTCCGCCGACCTGTCCGCGTCAGCTTCGTTGAAAAGTTCTTCAACCTCCGCGTGTTCAATCCCGGCCCGGATAGCCTCGACGGTTGTCTCCACGTGAAACTCCGCGGAGGTTTCATCCCGAGCAGTCGAACTCCCAGCGGCGAAGGTGCTACCCATCTCAAACACCTTTGATACTCCTCCAGACATCTTCAAAAGAAAAGAAAAAAGGAAAGAAGTCTTTTGTTCTTACCTAAAAAGTCTACTCGAACGGCGCTCGGCAACTCAAATCTTCAGAGAAATCGGAAGCTACTATCTTCTCAGGCGAAATGCATAAAGTGTAACCCAGAAACCCTACCCCTTTTTATAGGCGATAGCTGGGGCTTCTGGGCAATTAAACAGGTCTCAGGGGCCAAAGCGCAAAGGTCAGAAAAGATCCGCATTTAATGCCGCCCTCGAATCTCGCGTGTGCGTCATTTCAAGGGCACGCCAAAGGACAGGTCTGACAAAACCGTCGGACTCCTCCAACAGGAACGCGACACATGTCCTAATGACGGTTCAAGTCAGCGTTCACTTCCCACTCTTCTCAGCGATCGAGCAGGTCGTCCAAATTCAAAATCTAGGTCCGCTCGAGAAGACGATCGCCCGAGTAGGTCGTCCATGAAGTGATGAGTCGCTCGTCTATTTCAAGCGATCGCCAGTAGAACCACCTCACCCCACGTCTTTAACATGGGAGCGAGGTGGGGGGCAATTGTTGTGCGGCGATTAATACGCCTCAGCGGCGATCGACACAAGGGCCGAGCGACCTTAGTCAACGTCATTTGAACCAAGGCAGACTTACCAGGCGAAGATTCTAGACTAAGTACCGAGCGATCGGCATTCAGCGCGACCGTCTCTGGGCGCCTAGCGATCGACCTAGTGCCCGACCAAGAATGACCGGCTTATGCCACGTGTAGAGCCAAGCATCCGTCAAAGTCTACGAAGACGGAATCTCGGATGAAGGCCCACGTGCAGATCCGCAAAAGGCGCCGCAGAAAAAGGCTTTTTGACTCCCTACCAGCTGTAGACGACAAGGACAGCCTCACCTACCGACAAACCCGCCGAAAGGGTCCAAGGTGGGACCTCCCAAGACAGCAACACGAGACGCGTGTTGTCTTCTCATTGATTCACACAGCTGGCTGCCAGTAGCGGCTGCGGACTTTAAGGAAACCGACCCATGTGCTAAGACGATCGCCCGCTTAATTTAATACAGGAAAGGCGATCGCCCGTATGGGATCGAGACATCCCAACTACCCCCTCTTCTATAAATAGTAGACCTCCAGCAAATGGAAAAAGATTCAGAAAACAGTCAAATTCACACAGTTGAACACGGCTAAAATCCTACAATGTTGAATCCTACACAGCACTTCATCTCTTTGTTACAAGAACTCACAGAGCATTAACTCTGGTTCTTTCGGCAATCACCAGCACTCAAGATCTAGATAACTAGGGTCTTTACACTCATTGTAATCGTACCCTAACATTAGTATTTGTACTCCACAGTATTCGTATTAATAATATCTCGCGAGAGCATTCAAGCCCGGGACTAACAACCCCAGCAAATCTTGCGTTATTTACATTCCTTCGTACGTGTTCTCGCATTTTGTTTGTTACTCACCTGTAGCCATATCCAGCAAACCATTACGTATAATATTTTGGGTAACAACAGGGGTGTTACAGTGGCCATATGATAGGCTCTATGTCTAATGAGCTTCAGAGATCTCATGAGAAAATGTCTTCTGCTAGGCAGATCTTATCTCACTTAACCGAGCTTTATGGTGAGCATAGTCGAACTGCTAGGTATGAGATATCTAATCAACTCTTCGGTGCTATGATGAAGGAAGGTGAGAAAGTTGGGGACCATGTCCTCAAAATGATCTCTATGATCGAGAGATTGGAGGCTCTTGATTTTAGGATGCATGTTTCTCTCCAAACTGACATTATTCTACAATCTCTTCTTGATTCCTTCTCTCAATTTGTTATGAAATTCAACTGTAATGAAATTGCTTGCAATTTGGCTGAGTTGATGAACAAACTTGTAACCGCTCAGTCTCATATGAAGACTCCACGGGTGAAGGAATATGCCCTTGTGATTTCTTCTAGATCTCGAAAGTCCAAGAACAAGAAGAAAAAGACCAAAAAGCAGATGGGCACACAAGGTAAGGGTAAGGGCAAGGCCCCAATGGTTCATAAGAGCAAAAAGGTGAAGAAGGACACATGTCTCAAATGCGGTGAGCTGGGCCACTGGGCTAGAAACTGTCCGATCCTTCATGGCACTTCAGGTACAAAACTTTTAGTTTTGGAAACGAATTATTCTGCTACCGTATTTTGTACTTCTTGGATACTGGATTCAGGTGCTAGTTCTCATATTTGTACCATGAATCAGGATCTGGAACAAAGTAGGAAGCTTGGAGATGGGGAAGTGATGATTACTGTCGGAAGCGGACATAGTGTCGAAGCAAGTGACATAGGATCACTTTTTTTGGATTTGGAATCCGACTTTGTTTTAACATTGGACGATGTACTTGTTTTTCCCAAGGGGCATAAAAATATTGTATCCACTCCGGTCATGGATCAGAAAGGCTTTTCATTTTTCATTGGTGATAGTACTTGCAAGATTTATTTTAGAAATAAATTAGTAGGCAATGCTATATTGTTAAATGGACTGTATCATCTAAACTTAAGAAACAAAGTCATTGTGAACGCTATGACTAGGAAGCATGGTAGGGATGAAACTAATCAAGTTTTGAAATGGCATCTTAGACTTGGTCTTGTTGGTCAGACCAAGGCTTACAAAATGAAAAAGGATGGACTTATGGATCCATTGGGATCAGATCCCTTTCTAATTTGTGGATCTTGCCTTAAAGGTAAAATGACTAAGTCCCCCTTCATAGGGACTTTTGAAAGAGCCGCTGATAAATTTGGATTAGTCCATACCGACGTATGTGGTGCTTTGGAAGCAGCACGTGATGGATATCAATATTTCAGTACATTTACAGATGATCATACTAGGTATGGTTATGTGTACTTAATGAAACATAAATCCAAGGCCTTTGAGAAATTCCAGGAATTTAAGGCCCTAATCGAAAAACAAACAGGTAATCATATCAAAGCACTTCGGTCGGATCGAGGTGGCGAATATATAAGTACAGAGTTTGACGAGTTTCTTAAGGAGCACGGAATAGTGTCACAACTCACACCTCCAGGAACTCCTCAATTAAATGGTGTGTCAGAAAGAAGGAACCGAACCTTGTTGGACATGGTTCATTCCGTACTTAGCTACACCGACTTATCGATTTACCTATGGGGGTATGCACTCCTTACTGCTGCTTATATCTTGAACAGATGTCCTTTCAGTTCGTTCCTAAGACTCCACATAAGATGTGGGAGGGTAGGAAACCAAGTATTAATCATATTAGGATTTGGGGATGTCCCGCCTATGTCAAGAAAACTAAGATGGAGAAGTTGGAAACAAGGTCCGTGAAGGGATGTTTCATTGAATTTCCATATGGTACGATGGGTTATCTATTCTACATGCCCGAAGATCGAAAGATCATTGTTGCTTTGCAAGCACACTTCCTTGAAGATGAATTTATTCAGGAAGGTGGAGCAGGTAGAAGTATCTCTTTGTAAGAATACAATGAAACTCTTCAGGAGGCACCTGTACAAGAAGATGGAAGTGAACCTTCTGAAACACAAGTACAACCACCTCGTAGGTCTAGTAGGGTGTCTCAATTACCTGATAGGTATAGATTTATGCACTTGGAGGAACTGGGTCTTGATGAGGTTCCAGATGCTAGCCAAGAGACCGACCCCGTGACCTATGACCAAGCGATGGTGGATGTAGACTCCTCGAAATGACGAGAAGCTATGGAAGATGAGATAGACTCAATGCATGCCAATCAAGTATGGACTCTAGTAGACCACCGCAAGGACATAGTGCCCATTGGGAACAAGTGTATCTACAAGAGAAAGACTGATGGGATGGAAAGGTTGACACCTATAAGGCCAGGCTTGTGGCAAAGGGTTTTACCCAAAAAGAAGGGATCGATTACCACGATACCTTCTCGCCCGTAGCTATGATCAAGTCTATTCGAATGATGCTTGCTATAGCCACCTACCACGATTATGAGATATGGCAGATGGACGTAAAGACGGCTTTCCTCAATAGATTCCTCGAGGAGGAGATCTATATGGAGCATCCTAAAGGCTTTGTGTCCGACGTCGATATTCATAAAGTGTGCAAACTTCAGCATTCTATTTATGGACTGAAGCAGGCGTCGCGTAGTTGGAACCTTCATTTTGACGATGCTGTCAAAGAGTTTGACTTCATGCAAAATGAAGAGGAACCTTGTGTATACAAAAAGGTTAGTGGGAGCAAGATCGCATTCTTAGTACTATATGTATATGACATTCTACTAATAGGAAACGATGTGGGAATGCTCAGTTCTGTGAAAGCTTGGCTTTCGAGTAGGTTCTCCATGAAAGACTTAGGAGAAGCTACCTATATCTTGGTATTCGACTCTACCGGGATAGAGCGAAGAGAATAATAGGTTTTCCCAAGCCCTCTATATAGATAAGATCTTAAAGCGGTTTAAGATGGATGCTTCTAAAATAGGGTTCCTTCCGATACGATATGGAACAAAACTCACCTCGAAGATGTGTCCTCAAAGTGAGGAACAATGAAAGGAAATGAGTAATATGCCATATGCGTCGGCCGTTGGTAGCCTTATGTATGCTATGCTGTGTACAGACCTGACATTGCACACGCTGTGAGTGTGGTAAGTAAGTTTCAGGCAAACCCAGGAAAGGAACATTGGACCGCCGTAAAGAACGTTCTCAAGTACTTGAGAAGGACTAGAGATCTGGTTCTTATGTAAGGTGGTAGAGAACTGAATGTGAAGGGCTTCACTGACTCAGACTTCCAAGGATAGAAAGACGACTCAATGTCTACGTCTGGCTACATATTTACTCTTAATGGAGGAGCAGTATCTTGGCGTAGCGCCAAGCAGAACGCGACTACTGATTCCACCTGTCAAGCTGAGTATCAAGCGGCCTCGAAGGCCTCTGATGAAGGGTTTTGGATTAAGAAGTTTCTGGGTGAACTTCAAGTGACACCAAATGCTGAGCTACCTGTTACGATATTGTGCGATAACGACAGAGCTGTAGCACAGGCCAAGGAGCCGAGGTTTCACAATAGTACAAAACACATTGAGAGAAAGTATCATCTCGTGAGAGAATTTGTTCGCAAAGGATACATTGTGCTGCATAGAGTAAACTCAGAAGACAGTGTCGCTGACCCACTGACTAAGCCACTTTCTCAGATAAATTTGGAGCGTCATCTGGAGAACATGGGTATTAGATACCATAGTGTGTGGCATTGAGTGCAAGTGGTAGATTGTTAAGAATATGTCCTCGAATGCCACTCAGAGGATGTATGAGAGAGGGCATTGAACTTGTTATTATTTAAATTTTTATCAAAAGGCAATTATATGTTTCTTTATTTACTAATAGTCACTCGCATTCCTGACTTGTAAATATATATATACATAAACTAATCCATGTATTTGAGAGCAAAACTTTCCACTCTTTATTAGATAAGGGGATAGGCGTTGGAAAAGTTTATGGCTCAAATACTTAATCGTTCGCAAGTCGATGAAACTTGGTTGGGCTTTAAGTTTATGTGAAGACTTGTATGACGTGTTCTTTGACTTAGGAAGTGCCTTTAGTCACTAATGGTTAGTGGGAGCACACGTTGTAAGTATGCTAATGGGATTAGTATACTCAAACCGACTCACCCTCGATTCGTCACACGAATTTCACTTCGGGACAGTCAATGACGGAATCGAAAGGTTGTGATAGGTATTCGTGAACCTTTGACTTGAGGATTTAGTAGGGATGTGCTTGTGACATTAAGATTTTTACTAGAGTAGTTCGACCCAAAAAGCCGAGAGGTGGGGGTCAACCTCGACGTACGTCTTGACGGATAAGTAGCAGGTTCTACTAAATACCAAGATATGATTTTTTCTCCTGTAAGTGAATAGGTATATGTCCTATGTGGTTATTGGTAGATGAGATCATAAGTCTTTGGCCAAAGCATTGGAGCTACTTGTATTGGATACACGAGATCTCGGTGATCTAGATTTGCATTAACTCAAACATAGAATCAAGTACAGATGGGTTTGACTGATCGTGACCCTATAACTTGATAGGGACATATGAAAGAAGGATTTATACATTTACTGGTATTCACGACATAATGGTTCTTGAATGATCCCGATCATTCATTCTCAATAAGGTTTCAGTGTAGGCTGCCAGACTGGCTAGGTAGTGCTATAACTCTTTGGTTCCTCCCATTGCTTACTGAGGCGGACCTACCGAGTCGCGCATTAGGGAGACGACGGATTAATTTGAGCTTATTCTCTCTTGATTAAATTTTAGACATTTTATGTCTTATTTAATTTATTGAATAAATTAAATCGGTCGTGTGAATTAAATAAATTACTGGGTAATTAATTTAACTCATGAATTATTATTTCTTGGAGAAATAATATTTTGATATAATTGATTAATTAGATTAATCAATTGTATTAATTTTATTTGAAACGTACCAAGGTGTATCTGTCGAACAAGATACATGACGGTTTCACGGATCGAAACGAACCAAGTCTATAAAGTCTTCATCATAGCCGCCGCCCCATGATCATTCACATGGTGAATTATTATGTTATTTTGTGTGGGGACTTACTAATACATCAGATGTATTATTAAACAGGATGTGTGACTTTATAATGAGAAGAGTGTATATTTTATATACTAACTTCATCATTCACATGAAGGTGGGACGTCCATATATTGATGAGGAGAGAGTTGTTTTTTCAACATCTTCATCCTCTTCATTAAGGTTCATAATACAAATAACACTTTGAGTGATAGTAAGAAAATCAATAGAGATTATATTGATTACTATACTTACAGTATATATATATATCATATCATATAGCTTTTCTACCTTATTCTAGCCGTATCCTTGGAGGATAATAAGGTGGGTGTTATTCCGGTCGATTTCCTGCATGTGGCTAGTAGAGACGCGGTATTTTCGGCGTTTGGATCATCGAGGGCTTGTCAAATTGGATTTGCGGTCACCGGGATCAACCTCAACATTCAATCAAAGGACTTCAAGGGTATATTTTCATATCCTAACTCTTGTCCTTTTAATATTCGTTTATACGATGCATGATCGGTCCTCTTTAGGGGTTCAGTTATATTCGTTTTTGCTTCCGCTGCGCCTTCGTTTTAGGCATCGAATCCCAAAAATTAAACCGCGGAAAAATAATGAAATTGGTAGGATACTGCTAGATTATTGATAATCCTTCAATAATATAGGCTTATTCGGAATAGATGGACCAAATCATTCAAAGTACCCAAATTTCCCAAAACTAGGATTTCAGGAAAACTTACCCTGATTCGATCGATCAGAGGGGATTACGGGACAATTGATTCGATGGTAGGAACTCAGGAACTTCGTGGATTGAATGGATCCTTGATGATCTTGCGTCGTCCAAGTTGTGGTTGCGGAGAGAAAATGAGATGAAACGGAAAAACGAGTGAAAACCCGACTACTCGGTCATATATATAGATGTGCGCGATGCACGAGCATCCGGTCGTGAGTGACTCGTGCGCCAAGAACATGCCGAGCCTTCCAGAGACATGCCCGAGAACCTTCCGGACACACACGAGCAAGATGTTTGGGCGTCCGGTCGTGTGCCGGGTCGTGCGCTGCACTATCTGGCCTCTGCCACACCGCACGAGCACCACGTACGAGCACCGCTCGTGTGCGTCTGCTCCTGGCAGTCCAGTACCGCACGAGCGTCGGCCCGTGTGCCTGGCTCGTGCGCAGCCGGCAGGCACTACCCCACACTCTACGTGCCCCACACGAGCACCACACGAGCACCCGCCCGTGTGGGCTGCTCGTGCGCGCCTGGCCGGCCCCTGCTGCACGTGGCTGGTTCCTGCCGCATCTAGACGGCCAGTGCCCAGCCGCCATGACTCGACGACTCAATTTTTTGAAATCGCATAGAAATAAACATGACGAAACGCTCGGTAAGAGTCTCGATCCCGAATTCAAATTTTAATTACGCACCGAGAGGAATATAGCGGGAGAAAAGAACATAACGGAAGATAATAATACTATAAATATTACATTGGCACAACCGAATCACAAAAAAATCGAGATACACAGAAACGGGAAAAATCAGATTATTATAATAGGGTACGGGTATACCTTCCACATATCCTACCCTATTCAATTTGAATCGGGTTTTGGTACCGCCCATCGAGTAATCTGGTACCCAATGGGTATTCGGGTAGTCACATACCCCCTCACGATTTTTAAAATCAACGGATTTTCTAAGATTATAAATATACTTTAATATATAATATGTATGCATATAATGTAAATTAGATTTAGTATAGTAAATATTTAAAACATTGTATTTTTATGTAATATAATTTATCTCTCTATATATATATATACTATAATATCTATGTATAATATATTTATATAATCTAAATGAGTATGCAGATCGGGTAATCGAGTAATATCCTATACCCATATCCTAGCCGTACTCGATCATAAACTATCGAGTATGTGCGATACCCGATCCTATTATGGGTTTATCCTATGGGTAGGATCGGGTACAGATAAAGTTGACATCCCTATCAGAAAGGCACCATATCATCTGACAACGAGCAGCAACGGCAGTGTCATCCGACGGTGACCTTCTCTTTTTCGTTGGCTCCATAGCTGATTATTTATGGGTTTTGTTGGTTTTATTTTATGGAATTAGGGCCAGCTGATATATGGGGAAGGATAAATCCGACTTCATACTCATCGGAAGTTTGTTGTAAATTAGAGATTTTCGTGCTGGTTAACACTCACGAACATTAGGGAAGTAAATTTGGTAATTACCATTTATGATTTTTGTTGTATTTTTGTCCAAACCGATTAAGTTTACAATGATTATAACAAATATAATTATTACACTAGAAACTTACGGGATAGGGATTAGGGTTTACACAATATCTAATAAAAATGAAAGATGCAAAAAATAAACACAAAGTAATAAAAAGACAGTATATTGCAAACCAAGCGAATCAAGGATTTGGAAGGGAAGTGATGTCTGTAACACCCCCAAAGCCAACCGAGAATATTACAGCGCTGTGGACCCCATTTTGGAACCCACAAGGCTAAAATTATTTTCGCAAACGTTTAAAAATGCCAAAAAGGCCGATGACGGCAAAGTTTTAAATACTCAAATATTTTTCAAAACGTTGTTCCCAATTACCATCAGGAAATACCATTTGAAAGCACAAGGCAAAGACGCCAAAAGGGCATTTAGAAAGTATACACGAGTTGGAAAGATACTGAAAGCCATTATAAAATTTTACACACAGCGGATAGAGACATGATTAAATACATTTGCAGCGGAATCATAACAACCAGAAAAGAATACACAAATCGCAACAACCATGCCATAGCCAGTATCACCGGAAAGCTCATCCCTTCACGACCGCTACTAGATCGAACTCCGAGTACCTAAAAGATAAAGTCCATGACGGGGTCAGCCATAATACTCAACAATGATAACGATCATATCACATATACAATTACATATCAATGTAATTACAAGGTAATAATATTTACAGTGTAACCTTACCGATCCATCACAATCCATATCAAATCAATCATTACCATAATCCACATCTCGCGTCCTCAAGTAACGAATGGATTTAAAATAACCATATGTACTGTATTCAAAACGATACCAAGATTCTCGAAAATATAAATACATCTCAAATTCGGAGTAATCTGTCCATGACCAATCCTGTCCGCTGGGTCGCACAATCGGACCCCCAATTCTGAGAAAACGGATATCACACGGTACATCTGTAAATCAACTGTCCCGAGACAATGGCGAGTCTCGGATATCAATACAAAGCATGAATGCTCCCACAATCAATAATGATAAACAACCAATGCATCAGAACGAGAATATTAATGACATGATAACTCCACACAAGATCGACAAAGGATCACCCACGAACGAGAATACCATGATGTGGTGACTCCAACAAGATCAATGAAGGACTAACAACCGGGAATACCAACAACACGGTAAACCCCAACAAGATCAATAAAGGATCAACAACCGAGGATACCAACAGCACGGTAAACTCCAACAAGATCAATAAGGATCGACAACCGAGAATACCAATGGTACGATAAACTCCAATAAGATCAATAAAGGATCAACAACCTAGAATACCAACGGTAAGGCAAACTCCCAAACGGAATCAATAAGGATCAATAACGAACGAGATGCCAATGATAGGGGTACTCCAAACGAGATTAATAAATGGTCGATAACAAACGAATTGACCATCGACATGGCAACTCCAAACGAGATTAGTAAAGGGTCAACGGGGACAGATACACGAGAGAATAAAATCGTCAACCATATACAAATCATATATACGGGATTTCAAAGACCACCCGAGTATCGAACAGATCCGATTATACATGGTTTGTGAACAACCAATCAATAAGACTCACGATGGACGTCACGATACGCCCGATCCGGACATATGTTCGTGTACAATCCAACCACGGGTATTGATCAGATACACGTCTGGTCTCGTACCTAATCAGCCTCACGAAGTACGTCTTGTGTGCACGGTCCAATATGAGGTCGAAACCAACATATGCTACACGTGCCCGCCCCGAAAATCCTACACATGAATGATCAAAACGTATCTGACTCCAGATATGCCACGATACAACATGACAACAATCCCGAAGAAACGCATATCCAACAAGGATCAAAAGACTTTCCAAGTGAGCAACGATAACTCGATCATGAAAGACCAATACGACCACAATGTCGTATTTCCGTCAGACAACAGTTCATAGCATGCTCAGCAATGCATATAATATAAACATATAAACCCCAAGGCCGCAGCCAAGGGTCACGGAAGCATCTCACAGGAATACTCTGGAACGTAGGTGCCATTTAGGTCTTATCCCCTAACACAGTTCATGCAGTCACAAAATACCCCAAGGTCGCAACCAAGGGTCACGAAAGTATTCACACAGGAATACCCCGAAACATAGGTGCCATTTAGATCTTATCCCCTAACACATCGGCCCAACAGATCACAGCTCAAAGAAAGAGCACATCACAAGACGTAACAAACAATGATGCACACTCACCACATGAAGTATTAATACACACATGCAATAATGCAATATGATGATTATCATAACCTAGCTATATTAATTTACCTCAAGCTAGAGACGCTAACCTTTCCACGACCAACATCCCTGAACGAATGCACGGTTATCTGAATAATCCAAAATAAAGTGTAGTCCATTACTAATACCAAACCACCCTCTCGAGTTCAATTTTGGCATGATAACTAGTCTCGGTATTTTCTCATACAATAGACCAAATATAATTCACGTCTCCATTCCCACTAGACATCTTTAAAATTATATACATTATGATTTATCTCAGTCCAAGCATAATGTACATACCATCATCCTGACAATTTATATTCCATGATACCATTGCTATATGAATCATAAATAAAATGAAAACGAAAATTTATTAAACATTATGAACTGAGCAAGAATAACTTGCCTCGATACCGATATGATGAAGTTGTTACCAATCCCGTCATCTTCATCTACAAGCTCCGCAGCCCCGACCAAGGCGATCCATGCATTCTCCAATTCCAATCACAGCACAACGGTTAATCATCAACGATCGATTCACACAACCTAATGCAATGATCAATTAACGACGCGTTCGATAAGAATCAACAACCGATATAATCAACCAATCAACTCAACGTTTCAACGACACCTCGATCATACGAAACCAAACCACATCAACTCTTAACAACACAAGTACAAGCCGAAATTCGATAATCAATAATTCTAACAATGTCTTCAACATTCTTGGTTCCAACTTCAATCTTAATTACGGATTAACACGGCTCATCTTTGTAAATTCATTGGAATAAATTACCGATTATCATCACGAATAATCATATGCCAAAATTAACCGTAATCCTTCCTAGTTCCATAAAATCACGACATATATAACTCAAGTGTTCTTCAAGAATATGAATCAATCCATAATCATGTTTGTAGCCAACAAAACGACGTAATTTGATGGGTTCTATTGTCTAAACCATCATTTAATTCATAATCCAAGGTATATATCATCATGTTCCTTAACATACGATTCATACAACCTCAAGAATCACAACAACAACAACGTAACCATCATTATACGAACAAGAACGTCAACAACAATATCAAAATCCGAATCAAGGAGAGGATTATCTGACGTACCTCTTAGAAGATGGAATACACAAGTGACCACCTCAAGAATCAATGATATCTCTATATCTCAAGATCCAATCCCATGTTTCCAAGCTCATAATCGACTTAGAAGGGCTGAAAACTCCATCTCTGAGTGTTTGAAGGCGAAAATGAAATGAAATTCTAAAGAGAAATGAAATGACGGGCGTCAACTTATATAAACCTCCAACTCGTTACGTATGTAACACACCAAGGTTAACGTACGTAACATACTCTTACGTACACTATCTGACCTTGGTAGCGTACGTAATGACGGTCCAGATGGCACTGACTCATTTCGTTCAAAGATTTACGTACGTAATCTCTTCTCAGTGGCGTACGTAATACGTACATTTACTTGCTATAGTAACACACCTTCTTACCGTACGTAATGATACATCCTTAACATACGTAAGGCTCGAAGTTGACTCTCCTGTCCACATCCGCGCCGAAAGCTGCCGACACCGAGCCCATCTGCCGACCACAGCTCGATCTTGTTAGATTTCCTTCTTAACGTACGTTGTGTACACAACTTAAGGTACGTTAAGCTTGCATAGTTACGTACGTAAGCTCCATTATGTAGTGTACGTAATGGCTTTATTACTTAGCCATTTCTGCTCCTGTCTGTCGTCTCAATACACTGAATACGTACACGCGATATACTGAATACATGTGTTCGTTCCGATAACATTCTCATACGATACATATCCTCAAATATAACTGTCGACCAAGTACGACAATTGTACAATACTCATACAGTATATCCGACATCAAAAAACATATCAAGCATGTAATATCCTAGAATTAAATATAGCCTCGATAGATATACTAGCACGTCTGTCACAGTTCCCAAAATTATTTATCCATACTGTATTGGTCCCACCCTGTACAGTACAACTCAGATAAAATAATGCGAAAAATCGTAGCGAAATTCTAGGATATTACATATCTCCCCACTTAAATAAGTTTCGTCCTCGAAACTTAAAATCCTGTCATAACCAATATCCCAATCCCGGAATATCTTAAAATCTTGTCACCTTGTTCAGATAATCATCATCAAAACCAAATAACTGAAAGAACATACTTACAGGTCCGTGAAGTCGATGATCTCCCGTGATAATAGCATACGACTCCCATACAAAGTTTCGACACAATAACAACACATTGGCATCGCAAATATGGCAATTTGAAAATATTTCAAATATTTTGGAATCTCCAAAAATCAGTTTGACTCGAAAGTCGGAAAATTATCTTCAAAAGTCATGCTACTACCGCACCGGTAGAGCCACATAACACACATGCCCGGGTTTTACGAAACCCAAGCTGCGATACCATTTTCTGTAACACCCCCAAAGCCAACCGGGATTATTACAGCGCCGTGGATCCCATTTTGGAACCCACACGGCTAAAATCATTTTCGAAAATGTTTAAAATGCCAAAAAGGCCGATGACGACAAAGTTTTAAATACTCAAATATTTTTCAAAACGTTGTTCCCAATTACCGTCAGGAAATACCATTTGAAAGCACAAGGCAAATACGCCAAAAGGGCATTTAGAAAGTATACGAGTTGCAAAGATACTGAAAGCCATTATAAAATTTTACACGCAGCGGATAGAGACATGATTAAATACATTTGCAGTGGAATCATAACAACCAGAAAATAATACACAAATCGCAACAACCATGCCATAGCCAGTATCACCGGAAAGCTCATCCCTTCACGACTGCTACTAGTTCGAACTCCGAGTACCTAAAAGATAAAGCCCACGACGGGGTCAGCCATAATACTCAATAATGATAACGATCACATCACCTATACAATTACATATCAATGTAATTACAGGGTAATAATATTTACAGTGTAACCTTACCGATCCATCACAATCCATATCAAATCAATCCTTACCATAATCCATATCTCGCGTCCTTCAAGTAACGAATGGATTTAAAATAACCATCTGTACTGTATTCAAAACGATACCAAGATTCTCGAAAACATAAATACATCTCAAATTCGGAGTAATATGTCCATGACCAATCCTGTCCACTGGGCCGCACAATCGGACCCCCAATTCTGATAAAATCGATATCACACGGTACATCTGTAAACCAACTGTCCCGAGACAATGGCAAGTCTCGGATATCAATACAAAGCATGAATGCTCCCACAATCAATAATGATAAACAACCAATGCATCAGAACGAGAATATTAATGACATGATAACTCCACACAAGATCGACAAAGGATCACCCACGAACGAGAATACCATGATGTGGTGACTCCAACAAGATCAATGAAGGACTAACAACCGGGAATACCAAAAATACGGTAAACCCCAACAAGATCAATAAAGGATCAACAACCGAGGATACCAACGGCACGGTAAACTCCAACAAGATCAACAAGGATCGACAACCGAGAATACCAAAGGTACGATAAACTCCAATAAGATCAATAAAGGATCAACAACCGAGAATACCAACGGTAAGGCAAACTCCCAAATGGAATCAATAAGGATTAATAACGAACGAGATTACTAATGATAGGGGGACTCCAAACGAGATTAATAAAGGGTCGATAACAAACAAATTGACCATCGACATGGCAACTCCAATCGAGATCAGTAAAGGGTCAACGGGGACAGATACACGAGAGAATAAAATCGTCAACCATATACATATCATATATACGGGATTTCAAAGACAATCCGACTATCGAACAGATCCGATTATACATGGACTGTGAATGACCAATCAATTAGACTCAAGATGGACGTCACGATACGCCCTATCCGGACATGTGTCCCTGTACAAGCCAACCACGAGTATTGATCAGATACACGTCTCGTCTCGTACCTAATCAGCCTCACGAAGACGTTTCATGTGCACGATCCAATATGAGGTCGAAACCAACATATGCTACACGTGCTCGCCGCCAAAACCCTACACATGAACGATCAGAACGTATCTGACTCGAGATATGCCACGATACAACATGACAACAATCTCGAAGAAACGGATATCCAACAAGGATGAGAAGACTTTCCAAGTGAGCAACGATAACTCGATCATGAAAGACCAATACGACTGCGATGTCGTATTTTCGTCAGACAATAGTTCATAGCATGCTCAGGAATGCATATAATATTAACATATAAACCCCAAGGCTGCAGCCAAGGGTCACGGAAGCATCTCACAGGAATACTCCGGAACGTAGGTGCCATTTAGGTCTTATCCCCTAACACAGTTCATGCAGTCACAAAATACCCCAAGGTCGCAACCAAGGGTCACGACCATTTAGGTCTTATCCCCTAACACATCGGCCCAACAGATTACAGCTCAAAGAAAGAGCACATCACAAGACGTAACAAACAATGATGCACACTCACCACATGAAGTATCAACACACACATGCAATAATGCAACAGAATGATTATCATAACCTAGCTATATTAATTTATCTCAAGCTGTAGACGCTAACCTTTCCACAACCAACATCCCTGAAGAAATGCAAGGTTATTCGAATAATCCAAAATAAAGTGTAGTCCATTACTAATACCAAACCACCCTCTCGAGTTCAATTTCGGCATGATAACTAGTCTCGGTATTTAACTTCTCATACAATAGACCAAATATAATTCACGTCTCCGTTCCCACTAGACATCTTTAAAATTATATACATTATGATTTATCTCAGTCTAAGCATAATGTACATACCATCATCCAGACAATTTATATTCCATGATACCATTGCTATAGGAATCATAAATGAAATGAAAACGAAACATTTATTAAACATTAAGAACTGAGCAAGCATAACTTGCCTCGATACCGATACGATGAAGTTGTTACCAATCCCGTCATATTCATCTACAAGCTCCGCAGCCCCGACCAAGGCGATCCATGCATTCTCTAATTCCAATCGCAGCACAACGGTTAATCATCAACGATCGCTTAATGCAACCTAATGCAATGATCAATAACGACGAGTTCGATAACAATCAACAACCGATATAATCAACCAATCAACTCAACGTTTCAACGACACCTCGATCATACGAAACCAAACCATATCAACTCTTAACAACATAAGTACAAGCCGAAATTCGATAATCAATAATTCTAACAATGTCTTCAACATTCTTGGTTCCGACTTCAATTTAAATTAAGGATTAACACGGCTCATCTTTGTAAAGTCATTGGAATAAATTACCGATTATCATCACGAATAATCATATGCCAAAATTAACCCTAATCCTTCCCAATTTCATAAAATCACGACATATATAACTCAAGTGTTCTTCAAGAATATGAATCAATCCATAATCATGTTTGTAGCCAACAAAATGACGTAATTTGATTTTCTATCGTCTAAACCATCATTTAATTCATAATCCAAGGTATATATCATCATGTTTCTTAACATACGATTCATACAACCTCAAGAATCACAACAACAACACCATAACCATCATTATACGAAGAAGAACGTCAACAACAATATCAAAATCCGAATCAAGGAGAGGATTATCCGACGTACCTCTTAGAAGATGGAATACACAAGTGACCACCTCAAGAATCAATGATATCTCCATATCTCAAGCTCCAATCCCATGTTTCCAAGCTCATAATCGACTTAGAAGGGCTGAAAACTCCATCTCTGAGTGTTTGAAGGCGAAAACGAAATGAAATTCTGAAGAGAAATGAAATGACGGGCATCCACTTATATAAACCTCCAACTCGTTACGTACGTAACACACCAAGGTTAACGTACGTAACATACTCTTACGTACGCTATCTGACCTTGGTAGCGTACGTAATGACGGTCCAGATGGCACTGACTCATTTCGTTCAAATATTTACGTACGTAATCTCTTCTCCGTAGTATACGTAATACGTACGTTTACTTGCTACAGTAACACACCTTCTTAACGTACGTAATGATACATCCTTAA
Source organism: Orobanche coerulescens (assembly GCA_033398695.1). Classification (NCBI taxonomy): domain Eukaryota; kingdom Viridiplantae; phylum Streptophyta; class Magnoliopsida; order Lamiales; family Orobanchaceae; genus Orobanche; species Orobanche coerulescens. Next base: position 171,987,184 of record CM065809.1, read on the forward strand.
CATACGTAAGGCTCGAAGTTGACTCGCCTGTCCACATACGCGCCGAAAGCTGCCGACACCGGGCCCACCTGCCGACCACAGCTCGATCCTGTTAGATTTCCTTCTTAACATACGTTGTGTACACAACTTAACGTACGTTAAGCTTGCATAGTTACGTACGTAAGCTCCATTATGTAGCATACGTAATGGTATTCTTACTTAGCCAATTCTGCTCCTGTCTGCCGTCTCAATACACTGAATACGTACACGCGAGATACTGAATACATGTGTTCGTTCCGATAACATTCTCATACAATACATCTGATGCACGATATCCTCAAATACAACTGTCGACCAAGTACGACAATTATACAATACTCATGCAGTATATCCGACATCGAAAAACAAATCAAGCATGTAATATCCTAGAATTAAATATAGCCTCGATAGATATACTGGCACATCTGTCACAGTTCCCAAAATTATTTATCCATACTGTATCGGTCCCACTGTACAATACAACTCAGATAAAATAATGCGAAAAATCGTAGCAAAATTCTAGGATATTACAATGTCGCTGTGAAAAACAGTTCGGCTCAGTCCCCTATCTCAGAAACACACGTCCAGGACTCACTTAGTCGCGGCCAACACCAAAGAATCGTAGGCCCAGACCAACCGGTAGCAACTCCTCCGAAAACCGAAGCAAATCTCAGCAAAATCCGAAGTACACAACCAAGAACAGTAACCACCCCGGAACGCATAACCCAGAGCTCCTTTCTCCGTCACAAAGATCTCGATTATAGTTCACAAGAAGAAAAAGAATCGAAGAGTGTAAACAAATTACTTTTTGCTCGTGTCTATCATCTCTCTCGGAAATGGTATATATATACATCGAGTATCGAACGTTGAGAGAATGAATGAACCGAAAGCTGGAAATCCATGGCGGAAAACCAGTAGATCGGTCACAACGAACAAGAGAGAGAGAGAGAGAGAGGAAGAATCGGGCAGAGAAAAAGGAGAAGGAGTCGGTGAAAGGGTTAGGGTTTCTTGGGTGGGGATTTTATATAAGGGCCAAGAGAAACCGAGGGCCAGGATTAAAAGGCTTATCAACGACTGAGATTAATCTGGTCCTCATAAATGGTGGTTTTATGGGCTGCTTCCAAAGTTCGGTCTGGGCCTTATTGCTTTGGTGGGCTGCAGGATATATATGTTTTGGGCCTCTCTTTTTAATTCATTTGACCCAATAAAAAACCCAACAATTTTCTTTTACATACGTTAATGATAGGATAAAATGCCAAAAAAAAAAATCCTCGATGGTAATTTAGTTAGGTTATGTATATGAGTTGGTGTAATTTGATTTGTCTAATTGGATTTGTCAATGATTTAGAATACTAGTAAATAATTTTGTTAACAATCCATTGGTGGTGACCAACCCTGGTCGGTGATTGTCAAAATACCCATTGGTAAGTTGTTACCATATTGTAATTTGAAATACATGTTGGTAATCCAAATTACCACTGGGTAATTTTGTTAACAAGTCGGTCGATGGTCACTGGACGTGACTGGCGACCGTGAACATATCATTCGGTATATTGTTACCATATGCTAATCTCGAATAATTGTCGGTAATCCAATTATTAGTGAGTAATTTTGTTAGTCGTGGTAACTGGGAGTGACCGGTGATGGTCAGAAGGCTCATTCATAATACAAATTAAGAGATGGTGATTCTCGCCAATCGCCCAAAAAAAAACGATCCGCCGGTGGTTGGCTGATCGGCAATGGTCGATTGGCTGTGGTGGTCGACCAACGGTAGTGGCCAACCGGCCTACGACGCCCGATCAGTGTAAATGTTCCATGACTTGTTCAAATTTGAGAAATTTGATAGAGGGGTGGGTATTAATGGCATATTAACAATATATTATTTTAATGATGTGTCTTGACTATAATAATACTTGTATTTTGGGTAACAATATCGAAGTAAATGTCCTTTAGATTAAAAAGCTTTTAGAAATGTATCTTAGGGTCATTCGCCCCTTTAAAATATCCATTTCAGCTCGACCCATACAAAAGCCACAACAGTAAACAGTTTTGGGCGAGCGCGATTCATTATCATCCCACCCACACCCATCCCGCGTCGACTCATCCCAATCCACATCTAACAAGAAAAAATAACTAGAAGAAATGTCCCACCTTGCAAAACTATAATGCAGCGTGGTTTTCAGCTATGATAATGCCCCGCCTCACATATAAGCACACCGTACGAAAATTGCAGGGCTGATGCAGTTCCACCTTCATCCTGCCCCGCACCGACCCTTAAGTTTTGTGGACATATTCATTCCAGCGAAATTCCTTATTAGTTATTCAACAATGCTACATGCACAACCAATTTACACAACCAAACTTTACAACACATCATCTCACCATACATTTATCACTAAATTCATTATTTATTCCATCACCTACCCCACCACCCACATCATCAATGGTTCAAAACAAACACAACCGTTACAACGGTTGTGATTGTATCATTTTTCTTAGTTATTAGGTCATTTTTTCTTAAAATAATATAAATTTTAGTGTAGCATAAAACACATGAAGAATCTACTACATATCAAATCGTTTTATACCAACGATGTGAAGGTAAGAATTGCATAGTTTCTTCGTCAATTGGAAGTTTTTCATCAGGCCAAGTTGTACCTGACACAACATATCTTACTAGACGAACCATCGGGTGGCAAAAGGAAGGCCTACATACGCATTCTACTGAAACCGAAAAGACTTCCGGTTCTTGCACTCAAAAAACCTTTGCTGCCAAGACTAAGGACTCGGAGTGTAAATGAAATGAACATTCATGAAAAATTCGCGAAAAATTTCGATCAATGCTCGGTTCGTATTTGAGTCCGACTCGAACCGAACTGTGCGAACACAATCGAACCTAACAACCAAACACTTACGAACGAACACGAAATTTATGAAACTTCAACGAGCCAAATACGAGCAAGCGGTTGGAATGTTCGTCGAACACGAACACAAACCAAACCTATCATATATCCAACAAACGAACGTGTTCGGTTCAAAATACACCCCTAGCAAAGCCTAATACTTTATGATTTAAAAATCGGCAATAATGCTCACTCGTGTTTCACAGAATGGAATTAGATGATAACAATGAAAAAAGATTAAACTTGAATCTGCTCGATGAACTAAAATTTGTTAAAAAAATAGTTTGAGTTGGAAGCCATGACAAGGTTTGACATTCATCATTAACAAATAAAAACCACCACGAGAATGTTCAGAAACTCCAACAAAGAGCACTCGTAAATTTCATGCAAAGGCGCCAGTTCAACAAGCAAGAAAACCCATTTATCATAACAGTATACAGTACAAGCAATTAAATATAGATGCTCCTTCTAGAATCTCTTCATTTTGAATGTCGCGAATCAGCCTAAGCATACTTCAGACAAAGAGTTCGCATAATTTCTTGGGGTGTACTGCTTCTTCATATATACACCCTACAATATCGAGAAACAAATGTCAGCATTCACTCAATTGTTCAGAAAAAAAAAAAACTGCACTAAAACATTTCCACACACTCACGTAATCGTGTGAGAAGATATGTCTTCATGTTGTCCAAACTGGACATGTTTCCAATACATATATGCAGGCACCAATTTCATATGATCGAGATGCAGTCCTCTAAGTAAGAGACAAAACCGGACCTCACGAAAATAAATCAGATTCTGGGGATACTGAATGGCATAAAGTTTACTTGAAATAAAAGTATACTCTTGAAATGTGTACTCCACTTATGTAGATTACAAACAAGTTGTATATCAAACACTTCTAATAGAAAAATGAAAATGTTCATTAAATGTGTACCTTAAGCTATTTTCAAAATAAGAAATCATCATTAATAATACTACCCCATGAACAGTAAAAGAATTCGGATCCAATCCCCTTACTGATTTTTGTGGCACACCCACCACACAAAATGTTGTGTTCAATACCATTTCATTTCCACCTCCAATCCATTTCGAATCCAACAGAGATGCAAAAATCAGGAGAACTGAGATATATCAGATGCAGCAGAAACAAAAAACATAAACAACCAAAAAAAAAAAAAAAGTCTCTAATAAGGCTGGTTAAATAAAGAAATACCAGCACGGCCAGCAGTGAAAAATTGTCTCCACCCATGCCAAAGTGTATTGTATGTATAGACTGCTGTGTATGCCAAAAGGAATTCTGGTTCCATGTCCCAAAATATAGGCCTTGCTTGTTGCCCCGAAAAATGAGGGAACAAAAAGGAAAATAGGAAAATCAAATTTTCCAAGTGTTCATTTAAATTTGAAATTCCTTACAAATTGGCGAACTTATAAAAATAAGAGAAATCTTGAATATTTATTTTAAAAAAGAAAATGGTTTTACAGTGACAATTTCCTTCAAAATCTTTCCCACATAATTTAATTTTCCACCATTTTCCTTTATTTTATCTCATTTTCCGGGGAAACAAACAAAGCCATAATGCCAAGAAGCACAATTACAATGGCTTTGTTAAGGCAGTTTGGGAAAGAATATTGAACACACTTCTTTTAGAAGGTGGAACTTCATTTGGAGCTATAACAAAACGCAGTAGCTAGAGACTGAACGTTCACATGCATGAAATCCAAACAATACCATCTTTGAGATTTACCTTCCTTGCTTTGAGTGCACTGTCCATCTTTATAGTTTCAATGATGAAAAAAGGTCAAAGTCATATCATGTTATTCATAAAGTATTTCTAGTCAAGTGAGCTCATGTTCCAGACCAAATTATTTTCTGAAAAGCAACAAAGCATTGACATCAAAAGAGGAAATAAGAACAACAGAAAAACACTGAGCAAATACATAAACCTCAAGGTTGAGACTATGCATTCACAACTCATAACCATGAGCTGTGCACAAAAGAGAGAGCAACGACAATAAAAAAGAGATAAACCTCACCTGGTCAATTATTCCCCGTGGATGAAAAGTTCCTTTGCCCCCCTGATACTTGTTCAACCCTTCCGCCCCGTGAAGATTCATAAGTAGCATCTTGTGCAAAGCCCCTCTGCTCAGGTGACACATGGCTCTGGAAACTCCCTCGTTGGTAATCTCTTGGTCCTTCAGCATAACGGTCCCCAGACTCAGATTGATTGAAATTCCCCTGATAGGCATTACTTGGGGATGTAAAGCTTCTTCGGTCTCCTGATCCTTGTGGAACATAAGTTTGCTGAGGTGGGGGACTCGAATAGTTCCCATAACTTTGCTGTAGTGGCGACCCAGAGTTCTGATCTGGTGCTGGGGGTCCAGAGTTTAGTCGTGCTGACGGCCCATAGTTCTGCTGTTGCGACGGCTCATAATTTTGCTGCGGTGGTGACCCATGGTTTCGCTGAGGTGGCGACCCATATTTCTGAGGTGCTAGTGGCGCCTCCGAGTTCTGTTGTGGTGGCGGCGGTCCGAAGTTTTGTCGTGATGAGGGCCCATAGTTCTGCTGTTGTGACTGCTCATAATTTTGCTTCGACTGTGGTGACCCGTGGTTTCCCTGCTGTGGCGACCCATATTTCTGAGGCGGTGGTGGCACCCCATAGTTCTGCATTGGCATCCCATAGTTCTGCGGCAGCGTTGGGGGCCCATAGTTCTGTGGCGGCGTTGGCGGCCCATAATTTTGCGGGGGCGCTGGCGGCCCATAGTTCTGCGGGGGCATTGGCGGCCCATAGTTCTGCGGGGGCGTTGGCGGCCCACGGTTCTGCTGAGGTGGTGGTGGCCCGTAGTTCATACGTTGTGGTGGCCCGTAGTTATCCCTTCTACGTACATCCCTGTTGTCGCGTCTACCATAATGCACTGGGGGTGGTCTAGGAAAAATTTCTCCATTGACGTACTTGTCTCCTGCAATAAAACGAACCATGTCCAGTACCAGTGAGCATATTGATTCACAACCAAAGAAAGCATTCAGGCAATCATTCATTTTAGTAACTACTCGATAATATCTAACCTCCATATTCCTTGTTTACTGGATCGATGTACGAATCTGGTAGCACAAACACAACTCCAGGAATACCTAATGACAACACAGCTTCTGAGTGAACACACTAGCCAGAAATGCATCTTATAATGTATTTGCCAAACAAAAAAAGGCAGTAAACCTACTCTTAAACTTCTCAGATGTTTCCTCTGAACACAACACCTGAAAACCTACATATGTTGTCGTACTTAGTGCATATATATTCTTCTTTGCCTCTTCCACACTGAAGAAAGTTAACCAATAAAAAAGAATTAGCATTCGTTAAATTCAAATTTCAAAGCATCTGTCAGCTATCAAGACAAAATAATGTGGTCATAAACTACAAGAGCTACATTAAACATAATTCCGTTCACTAATACAAACGGGTCCGCATAAAGAATACTTGTACTTTTCCCCCGAATACGAAACTTATAGCATCACGCATTAGAGATACGATGCGCTCAATACACACAGAAAAGGCACATGCATGAAGAAATAAATAAAACCGAGGGCGACTTGTTTGACCTGCCGAAAACTTGAGCAGCTATATTGACATAGGTCTCGATCATTTGCTCCCGTGTAAGATTGGAGTCCTTGGGGAAATCCACGGTGATTAGCCAGTGGTTGTAGTCGCATCCTTCGAAGAGGATAGAATCGGGCCCAATCTCGTCGACCTCCGGATCGAATGTCTTGCGGAAAAGTGTAGAGGTTGAAGTGAATGGCCGCGTCAATTGGGTGGACGACGGGATGGTGGTGGCAGTGGGGCTACGGTTAGAGATGGTGAGTGAAAAAAGGTGGGAGGAGATTGAGGAAATTGGTCTCGGATGATGACTAGAGTGGTGAAGGAGAGGATATGATAGAGAAATAACGCGGCGGAGGCGGAGTGCCATCGGCGACGGTGGTGGCGGTGGTGGCCAAGAGAGTGTGTGTGAATGTGGGGGCTAGGGTTTTAAAATTTGGGGTTTTGGTTTCCTCGGAGGTTGAAATTTTAGATAAAACACATCTGGTGGGTTTTGGTTCGGCCGGATCGGGTCGCGGATATGCCAACTGCTAAGCGCCAAACCAGTCGGAAACCACGAGAAACTCCCTGTGGGCTTGTTTTGGGCTTGTGTGTTCTCTGATTAGAATTAGGGCCGTTTGGCATTGCTAAGACCTAGAAGCTGTTTTCCAACTTTTCCAGCTAAAAGCAGTGTTTGGCAGCGGATTGGAAAAGCAGTTTTTCACATAAGTTATGGGCTGTTTATTTGTGGAAAATTTTTCCACTTTTCTTCTCCAACATTTTCTAAAATTTTCTGAATTTTCAATTTCTAAGAAAACTGTTGAAAACTAGGAAAATATGTTCCAAACATGCAAATAGAATTTATCAGTTTTCTACCTTTTTAGTTTCATAAATTATATACACATTTTTTACATTAACATATAACTAATTATTATACATTACATTTTAATATACCTCTATAAATCTACTCAATACTACAAATATCTATCTATCTATCTATCTATCTATCTATATATATATATATATATATATATATATATATACACACTCAAAAGATGGTCTTTCTCATCTAAAAAGAGAATTTGACTAATCAATATATTCATATATCCCTCCACAGTTCAGTAGATATAGTTGTTCGCCACTAATTAGGGTTTTCTCTTTGTTGTTCTTGACTCTCAAAAAATAGTTCTGTAGTATCCTCTCAAAAAATTAAATACATACTTTTACATTAACATATAACTAATTATACATTACATTTTAATATTTTATAATCATGTTTATACACTATTTATTCCTCTTATTATTTTTAAGTGATCACTAGTTCATAAAGTTAGATTATTAAATATAGGAACAAGATTTTTATTATTTATTAATTTAAAATAATGGACACCACTGTCACATGAACCACCCCCTCAGGGGTGAGTGCCGTATGAAACCACCGCAATCCACAGTAAAATGATAATTAACAAATAAATCATATTTATACTATTTGATGTTTCATTTTGTTTGTTAGATTTTTTTATCATTTAAAAATACTAATTATGTAACGTATTCATAACTACAAGTATGGCTCATAGATTTAAAAAAAATGTTAAAATATGTGTATTTGTTGAGGTTCGATTGTTCGAAGAGTGTCTAGCTTGTTTGTAGCACAACTCTAGCGTGTTTTCTAATTTTCTAAATCTAGAAAACAAGTGAGGACTGTTTTTCATAATTTTCCAAATTCCAGTTATAATTTGGAAAACCGTGTTTTCCAGTTTTCTAGTTTTCTTTTTAGAAAATATCTAATTTGAACATGTTTTCATTTTTTTCTGTTTTCTTAGAAAAATTTTCTAGAAAACTGTTGAAGTAAACAGGGCCTTAGGATTTCTACCTTTTTGGGAAAGTTCCTTCAGGAACTTACGCGAAAATCAGTTATAACTTATGTGGAAAGCAGTGATAATTAAGTATTTTTTTTTTAATTTTGTTATTAACACATGATTTAATAAAGTGAGAATCAATTTTTAGTACCAAATCATAAAATTGATAAGTTATATATCCCCATTCATAAGAGTGTAAGTTATTGATATCATTTTGCTTAAAAAGACTAAAATGTTCTCAAAAAAGGTGTTGATGTTGACTTTCCTTTTTTACCTTTTAGTGATAGATTTAAGGGTATTAATGCCTTTTGGTATCAAAAATTTATACTCTTATGAATGAGGATATATAACTTGTTACTTTTATGGTTTGGTATTATAAAAGATAGAACCCTTTAATAAATATAATGTATATAAAACTAAAAGTTAAATAGAATTGTACACGGTTTTCAAAAAAAAAAGAATTGTACACTGTGGTTTACTTTTGTGAACATTACTATAAACTCTAATATATTACTTTAATTTTAATGTCCTTATGCAGTTATTTAAATAAAAATAAAATAACGAGATTTATATTTTTGAAAAAAAAAATCTCATAATATTTTATATTATATTGTATATGTAAAAAACAATGTTAACAACACCTAGTAATCTGCTTTCCGGACTTTTGGAAATTTTGATTTCTGTTTACCAAACACTCATCAGCTTTCTCATACAGCACTTTCCACCACAGCACAGCAATGCCAAACTGGCCCGATTTAGAATATTAATTTGCTCTTCGACTTGCAATTTAAATACCCAATCAAATTTTTTTGACACATTTATATATATATATATATATATTATTTTTATATCATCTCTCTCTTATTTTTATTTTACATAATAATATTACTTTGTTCTCTCTTATTTTGTCATTTAAGAAAATAGATCTACTTTCTTCGCTCCTCTTTTATATTTACAAAAATACAACTGATTCATCTCTCTTATTTTTACCTTCGAATAGTATAATTAAATATCATATGTATTGTTAAGGTAAATTGTTACATCCTACCTATTGCTAAAGGGCATATATAGGTTTGACATGACCATTCAAATCCACATATATTGCCCCAAGTTATGATATAATTATATTCATTTAGAAATTAAAATTCATAATTGAATTTTACAACCCTTATTTCCTTAAGGATTGATCCAGATTGATCCACAAAGATACATCAATATTAATCATTGTTGGCTTTGGTCCATTATTTTATCTGTATGAGCTTAAAAATGCACGAGGTGCGGTTTGCGACTCGACATATGAGATCTGTACTAGGAAGTGGCTAAATGAATTTGGTCTACTCTTACCAACAAGATATTTTTTTTCTCTGCTACTCTCTTATAGAAACTCCAAAGTTAAGTGTGATTGGCTTGAGGTAGTTATGGGATGGGTGACCCACTATGAAGTTTCTCAGGGTGCGCGTGAGTGAGGACAAAGCCGCTAGAAACACTATTGACAACTGCTTGGCTATTATAGTGTATCATGATTACTGATACTAGTTTTTCCCAATATGGAATGTCCTCGAAAAAATTATGAAGTCGCATAGCTTTTTTCTCCACAAAGCTATAAATTCTGATTCCATGGCAGATCGATCTAGCACATTTGCTTGGTGGATCTCCAAGGTACATTACTACCTCATGCGATAAAGCCATACCGTTAATTGAGTATGAATCTTTAGAGTCCAATAGTCAGTTAGCATCATAATATCCTCAAATAATGATGGATATCTCGTAGTCTAAAGCTCAAGGTGTACTTCAAGTATCTTAACACCCTATGAACCTTTTCAAGTGCTCACTATTTGGATTACTCGTGAATATGCTTATTATTAACACAGTATGCTAAAGTGGTCTGGTACAATTGGTAATGTACATCAAGCTCCCAATAATCCTGGAATACTCTAATTGAACGACTGGATTGAATGTGCTTTTCACTAAGCGCAGACAGCGATCAAATTGTGTTCGTGTTTGTAGATCATCAAAAGTGTTGAACTTTCTCAAAATAGTTTCAACTTAATATGATTGATTTAGTATGTGCCATTTGAACTTCTCCCAATCTTGATCCATAAGATCACGTTGGCTTGAACCATGTCTTTCATGTCAAAATTATCCTTTAACATGTCATTTGACTTCATGGTCAAATCTTAACAACTTCGAATTATCATCATGTAATCAATATATGGGCATACAATGGCAAAGGATTCACACATGCCCTTTACATAGACATATTTATCGGATTCATTAAAGTGAAAGCCATTTGACATCATTATGTTATCAAATGTGACATTACTTTGTTGCTTGCTTCAACCCATATATGGACTTGACAGTTGATAAGTCTACTGTAACACCCTAATTCTACTAGCTAGGGATGTCATACATCATAGAACCCTTGAGAAAGGGTTATCGGGCTAATACCACACATACATACCGAACAACCAGAGTCAAGTATAATATATAATACAATTAAATGGGTTGTGGCCTCGACTAAGAATTATAAGTTTAACAAAAAATAACAATGAACTCCAACTGCCCAATATGGGACTTCCACGAAAAAAATGATACAAAATGTACTACTCAAAGCAAGTCAATGGGAGTAGAATACGCAAGGAGTACAAGTTAATGTACATTATGGCTCAATCCCTTAAGTACATTGTTGATGGTTACAAACATTATGGACGAGAGTAGCCTCAAATGCTTTTGGACTAGGTGTTATGTACGCATTGAGCAAATAACATACATTAAGCACCATAGCATAGTTTACGAGTAGCATACGTTATTAACAACACAACTTATAAAACTAATCATCCCGCATTGATTTATCAAGAACCTATACCCAATTTTTCTCTTCCGAAACCTTCAGACATCAGTGTTAGAGTCCTTAACTTCTCCAATATCATGCTCCGCTGTGGTGTGGGATTGATCAAGCTTAATTAGGATTCTTGAATTGTTCTACTATCATTAATCATTTGTAATCCGTGTTTAAAGTAAGTATAAACCTCACACTGTACTTCGAATTCATGATGAAGTTTTGATGATTATTCATATATTATTGGACCGAGGTAGGAATTGAACTATGAATTTTTTATACGATCAAGCTATATAATGATCATTAGATGGATGTTGCTATAATTGAACCTACCATGCTTTATTGGTGCGATATTGGTCGGTATCGCCGTTTGGAGATAGAGTTATAAAACTCTTTCGCGTTGCGGAAGCAATTTAAATAAAGGTGCGGAAAATAAATCGACACAGGATTTATAGAGGTTCGGTCAAACGTGCCTACGTCCTCTCTCGTTATCTTTTCCTATTGGCTAAAGATAAACCTCTGCACATCTCTTCTATCGGTCGAGGGATAACCGTTACAAACTCGTCTTCTATTGGTTCGAGTAAACCGTTCAACACTTGTCTTTATGTCGGTCCAAGTTAAACCATTTTTCTTTTCTATGGACAAGAAATCAACCACTCTAGCTTTCTATGGGTACTAGATAAACCTCACGTAGATATCAATTACGATTTTAACAATACCGGATCCTTGATCCTAATAACACCGAATCCAATCGTATCCTTTCTTTTTCCTCTTTTGTATGATTTCGTGCATAACACTCAATCACTAAACAATATAAGCTCAAATACAACAACTAGAATGAATATAATGATATCTCAAGTATGAATGATTTGCTCAAGGTTATTGTGTGGGTTGATACCAAATGGTTTGGTATTTATACCCATTTTCATCCAACTAGCCGTTAGTCACTTTTGACTTGTTAGCGTGCGCTAGCCTTTCTTCATAGCGTGTGCTGAGCTCATTACGTATGTTATGGATGTCCTGTAGCGTACATTATCGACTTCCAGTTTTAGTCCAGTGGCTTTTGTTTCTCCCTTTAGGTACGTTGTTGCTTCTCATTACGTACGTTATGCCATCTCATTAGCGTATGTTAATCATGCATCGTAGTGTGCGTTAACTCATATATCCGTTGCATGCTTTTGTCAAACTTGACTGTTTGATTCTTTGAATTTGACCTTGACTTTTCCCAACGTTCATCTTGTTTGAATTCGTATTCAAACTTCATTACATACGTTAACACCTTTGTGTTACGTACGTTAGCCTTCTTCGATAGCGTGCGTTATCCTTCCTTTGTAGCGTGCGTTATCTTCATCAGGTAAGTCCTTCAGGTAGCTTCGTAACTCGTCTGATCTGCAGGTAACTTCCTTATTACGTATGTTATGCTTTGTATATTACGTACGTTAAAAGCATTCGATTGCGTGCGCTATTCCTGGTGGATAGCGTGCGTTATCCATGCTATTTTCTAGCTTTTTGCGTCTTCAACTTCTTGTTGTTTTATTTCGCTTCTTTGTTATTTTACTTTGTTTAACAACTTAATCATCAAAACTCGATAATAAATATTTGGAATATAATATTCCAACATGCTTGAATAACTCGGAGGACTTATGAGTATGTTGTTAGAATGAATATTCTGAATGTATCATAATGGAAAGAATGTCAAAGATAAATAGTTGACTATCAATTACTGAGCTGCTGCACTGGATGATCGGCTACTGCACGAGTATCTCGAATGATGCCCGAGTGCCTCGACTGCTGAAGCAAGATGTATCAAATAATTAATTTATCTATGGATCTTCAGATAACTGTAGTAATTGGTGTGGTCGAAGACATGTTATAATAGTGTTCTAAACATGTTCATCATGATCGTCGATTGTATTAATGCGAACAGATTCATTCGAGCCTAGCAAAAGGCAAAATAATTTTGAGTCTTCTTGATGATTGTGTTGTTCGCGTACTGATTGATCATATATTATTACTAGGTCATGTATTATGAAGTCTAGAACTTATGTTCGAGGTTATCAAGCTATCAAGGATTTCACTTGTCGGCTTAAACCAAATTCACTACTTGCTCGAACTATGATACTTGATATTATGATATTTTTTTGTGTAATTGTGTGCCTGTGATTATCCTCTGGAGTTATGACAGTGTTTTGGGTATATTTCATGTCCGGAGTATGCACAAGTCAGTACAGTTGTGATCCTTAGTTGCGATCAAGGGAGTATTATGGGTTTTGGACCATTATCCTGTTTGGTGGTATGCGCTCCGGTACTTCAGTGGCTCTTGGTTGCGATCAAGACACAAGAGAGTTGTGAGAGATGTTGTGATAATGATGTATAGTGTGTATTTTTTGCAATATCAATAATGCAATCATGTGCTTACGGGTTTCTAGAGTATGTGATATAATTCTTTAATCTTGGTTATCATTGTATCACCTCAGGTTGGGCTGACTTCATCGTATCAGACAAATCTGTTGCTTATGTGCAGGATATTCTCGAGGGTTTCAGTTAAGCTTGAACGAGTATTGGGGCGCATACATAAATGTGCTTTTGTTTTCGTCGAATATTTTAAATTGTTTTGACTCGAGGTCTGTAATGATTCGTGTATGGAATGTTGTAATTTGCTTGATGGATTGTGTTTTCGGATTAAATTATTTCGTTTATGAAAATCGATGAAGTGTTGCATTCTACACTATTTACGAAAACATCAAGTTCTGTATTTTCAAAATTAGCCTGATGGGTCCGACAAGAAGTCATGATGTTGTAATTTCCCAGTAACTTTCGGGGGTGTTACACGGGAGGGAAATTCATCTGACCGAATCGAGATGATCCGTGTATGAATGCACTAATCTCATTAGCATATGTATAACGTGTGTTCCTTTTAACCCTTATTGAAGACAAACACTTTATATGCCAAAATACATATTATACAAGTCTTGCCTAAATTTAATGCGCAGTTAAATTTTATCGACTTGGAAACCAGTTAAAACATATGAGTTTTAAACACTTCTAGTGTCAATCTCCTCCCATAAGGAGTGAAAAGTTTGCTCTTAAATGCAAAAACTATTATTTAATATACCAAATCATGAAGTCAATGACATATATCAATATAAATATAACTGATGTCTTATCATAATTGAATTAGGTATTCATAATTACAATACAATACTCACTATATCATTCTCCGAATGGTATTCAAGTGCATATTTCTAACAATTTTACGTTCCCTTCATTAAGAAAAAATATGTACTTTCTCTTTTATTCCCTTAATACTGAAGTCGTTGTAGTTTGAGAGATTCCTGCCATAGATTTTGAGCTGCAATACATGGCAACAAGGATTATGAAGAAAGAGCTTAATCACCTTAATGCATTGATTTTTTTTACTGTTTTTTATTTTTCACTTTTTTTTTTATTTCTAGATATATTGTTAGTTTCAATTAACCTCATATATCTCATTTTGTTGTTGTTTCTACAACACTTTTCACTATTGTGAAAGAACAAAATTACATATAAAATATTATCACGTTACTCTTGAAAATATGCAGATACAGTACGATAATTCTTTGTGATATACAAGTTAACAAAATATTTACTTTAAACAATATATCTTGTATAATCCTAATTAAATAAAATGCATTGTGTTTCGGGAAATTGTAAGAAAATAGTAAAGATGAATAATCAAAGCAATTAATTATTATTCATATACTAATTGAGGATGCCTTTATATAAGATTTACATAGAATCCCTTACAAGGAAAGACAACTGATAGAATTATACTATCTCTAGAAGGATCTAGAACCCTACCATCTATGTTTCCTATTATAAATAGTATTAGACAAGACACAAATAAGGGAATGACATGATCATAATTCCCGAAACACCCCCATGTGTCGAGCACTAATACAACAATAGTGCATAAGATGCTGCCTCACTAAAAAAATCTTTCCAAGTAAATCAAAATTCCGTGGAAAAAAACAAAGACTTGGTGAGAAGAGAGCACAACATGCCTACTACAAATACCGAAATCATGTGAAGTGTACTCTCTGTGAAATTTACACAACCACTCATTCTGATAGGCAATTACTTGTGGAGCTCGGACAGTGGACGCATGCCGATGCTTCTCACATGTTTCTCAAATTTAGATTTTGACAGAGACTTGGTGAACAAGTATGCGACGTTCTCATCGAAATTCACTTGTGTTACTTCGATATTCATTAATTCCTGTTGTTGCTGATTTTAGAATAACCTCGGTGAGATATGCTTGGTATTATCATCCTTCATGAAACCTAACATCCCTTGTTTAATGCATGTTGTATTGTCCTAAAGATGCAAGTAGGTGTTGTGGTGGACCTAACTCCACAAGTAGTATGGGTTATTTTTCGCCCATGTTTTTTTTTTCGCCCTAAAATAATCCACAACATATTATGTTAGTTGCTGTTTGGTGACACGGAAGCCACTGTCCTCCTTTTCTGGGTGGAAAATGGTCCCTTAATCTAATATACATCTACGAAAACAACAACTACAGCAAGAAATATCACATTGATCTGTTGGAGCACTATTGGTCGGTATCGTCATTTGGAGATAGAGTTGTAAAACTCTTTTGCGTTGTGGAAGCGATTTAAATAAGTGCAGAAAATAAATCGACACAGGATTTATAGAGGGCAAAACGTGCTTACGTCCTCTCTCATATCTTTTCAATAAGATGAAGATCAACATATGCACCTCTCTTCTATCGGTCGAGGGATAACCGTTACAAACTTGTCTTCTATCGGTCCAAGTTAAACCGTACAATCTCTCTTCTATCGGTCGAGATATTACCGCTTGTACTTGTCTTTGTGTCGGTCCAAGTTAAACCGTTTTCCTTTTCTATTGGACAAGAAATCAACCACTCTAGCTTTCTATGGGTACTAGATAAACCTCACTTAGATATCGATTGCGATTCTAACAATGCCGGATCCTTGATCCTAATAACACCGAATCTAATCGTATCTTTTTTTTTACCTCTCGTGTATGTGTTGAATGTATAAACATTCAAACTATCAATATAAGCACAATTACAACAACAAGAATATCAATATGAATATCTGATCAATTAGTCGTTTGCTTTGCGTTGTTGTTGGATGAATACAATTAGAAGTGGTATTTATAGGCATTTCTCTTCCAACTAGCCGTTAGCCTCTGCAGCCTTCTTTGCGTACGTTATATCCCAAACATTACGTACGTTAGGCTCTCTTACGCACGTTAACGTCTACATGTTATGTAACACCCCCAGATTTAACCGGAAATATTACAGCGCCGTGGGCCCCGAGATGGAACCCACAAGGCTAAAGGAAATTCTTGTAAACATTTTACAAACGCCCAAGAGGCCAACGACGGTACTATCTTTAAAACATTTGAAGACTATATAAAATTTGTTTATCAAACCCGTCGTAAAATCTCGTTTGAAAGGACAAGGCCTGAAATGCCAGAACTCAACAGTTTAAAAACATACGTTAAGCTATCACTTACACGTACCGACAAAATAGTTTAGAAAATGGTTGCCAAAGTAACCTAAGTTACCAAATACCAAAAGGCCATTTAAAAACACTCACGCAGTGGAAAAGACAAACAATTAAAAATACTCTAGCAGCGGAATACAACAACTGATCAGGAAACTCAGTACACATTTACATGCCCTAGCCAGTATCATCCGGGAAGCTCATCTCTCCACGACCTCTACAAGCTCGATATCCAAAGAACCTAAAAAGAAAGCCCACGATGGGGTCAGCCATAATATCCAACAATGATAACTGTCACATCACATCAATAATTACATACCAATGAGAATACAAAATAAGAGTACGACCAATGTAATCTTATCGTAGTAACTTTACTTACTCAAATAATTCTCATCAGAATAACCATTATCATAATTCGCATCTCGTACTCGATTAACCAATAAACTCGAACATATTACCTGTATTGTACCTCAAACAATACTCAAGATTCTCAAACTATCGGATCATTTACAACATAAACAATACAATATGCATACACATATGCAACTCAATATGTTCATCAACATGAACAACACAACATGAACGACAATATGACAAATCAACTAGGACGACCTCATGTTCAACAACATGAATGACAAAATGCATGATCAAAAATCATTAACACTAAATCGAATCAATTTAGGATACTTTCCCCGAGTCCTTCGGGAGAAATCTCGATCAAATCATCACCGACGATTATCCGCAATGCTCGGCGATCCAAACGTACCATGGACTGCAGATACTCATATCCTCGTCTTTATCATAATGTATCCTCGATACCCAAAATGCCAATAATCGAAATAAATCATATACCTTATGATTTAACTTCCAGAATAGGAAAGACAACATATAATCATTGCTATATGCTTTATAAACGAAATGAAACTGAAACCATTCATTAAATATTATAAACTGAGCAAGTAATAACTTGCCTCGATACCGATGAAGCCGTTACTAATTCCTTACCGTCGTCTACAAGCTCCTCGGCCCTGACCAATGCAATTCACGAACATACTCGAACACGGCCGCAACATACGGTTATAATCACCAATCAATAATATCAACCTATTGAAGTAATCAATTAACACAAATCCGATAATAATCAACAACCGATATAACCAATCAACAAACTCAACGGTTCTACAATATCTCGGTAAAACATAGTCTGTACAATCCAACTCGAACCAGCACGAATTCATAACCACAACACGAAAATATTGCACTGTCTGTCTGCTTAGCGCACATTAAACGCATAACGTAGCGTGCGCTATCCAGTAAGCTTAGCGTGCGCTAATGTTGTACAGTGGCATGCGTTCCAATCATCGACTAACACCTTGCGACTATGAATCCGGATGAAAAGGAAATCATACTCCAAGATTAACAATAACTTTTCCAAATTCAATCTCATCATCATGATCCACATTTTATCAAGAACATACGAAACTAAAATCAACATATTGTTGGTTTTAATCATCTTATCCATATTTATAATCAAAACCATTATATATCCTTATATCATCTTAACCTCAAAATCCGAAATGAAGGGAGACATAAATCTCCATATCTCTTGAAAATAAACAACACCATAACTATCACAATGATCATATCAATAACAACATCAACAATCAAACCAATTCGATAACAAGGATCATATCATAATCAAGCCGGAATTAAACCTCATATCATGATTTAACTCGTCTAAATCGACCACTGAAATTATCATGATTCAGAAATCCATGATTCAACCTCATCAAGTTAAACGAATCACCATTAACATGAAGAATCTTAAATAACATCCGAAACTCTCATCATAATCCCATTAGGTCTCATAAAAAGCACCACATGTTTATCCAACATGTTCTATCACAAGTAATCGTCCTTAAAAACGAACTACTATCAAAGGGATACGAAAATTACCTGGATTAGACGAACCTATAAGGAAAACACTTGAACTTCATTCCAAGAACCATGAATAACTTGAATAATAAGGCTTTAATCCATGCTCTCTATCTTAATCTTGATAAAGGTCATCATCTCGGAGTGTTTCTGGACCTCAAGTACCTCCCAAAACTCTCTCTATCGAGTGAAAGGAAAGAGATAGATGAAATGCTTCATAACACCTGTCTGTCCCCTTATATAATATACATTACTAGCGTGTGCTAACATCTCATGTTTAACGTGCGCAACAGCCTTAGCGTGCGCTAACTGACCATTGTTAGCGTGCGTTATCGCAGTCCAGAGGCTACAGTCTGGCTTCGTACATGTGCTTACGTACGTAATGCCCATGCCTTAGCATACGTAACCTGTTTAGCGTACGCAAGTCCTTTCATTTAGCGTGCGCTAATATCCGTTGACTTGCTACAGTCTACACCTACCACAAAGATGCTCGTGACCCACATGCCGAAAGTGCTGACGAGGATAAGATTCCTTTTTGTCCAATATACCATTAGCGTGCGCTAACCTTTAGGGTTTAGCGTGCGCTAGTACTACATTACAAACATTCGTTGACTTATCAGAACGTGCGCCGAAAGTGGCCTGGTCCACACGCAAATTCCTTCCGATCTGACTGCATTAGCATGCGCTATAATTTTACCTTTAGCGTGCGCTAACCCTGCATGGTAACGTGCGCTAAGTTTAACTATTAGTGTGCGCTAATAAGGCTATACTTAGCCATTTACACTGATCTTACTCGTTTTCTCAACATACTAGATACGTATACATGACGGACTATATCCTTTGTTGACCAAGTACGACAATTATACCAATACAGATGTCTCAGTCCTTCATTTATTTTATTCATACTGTACAGATTCCACGCTGTACAACATAACTCGAATAAAATAATATTAAACAACAGTAGAAGAAATTCCGGATATTACATACTACACCACTTAAAATAAGTTTCGTCCTCGAAACTTGCAATTCGTCATAGAAAAACCAACAAACCGTTCAACCAAAATATTCCAAAACCATCACAACAACGATCAATCATCATCATTAATGAATAACCCAAACATCATACTTACAAATGAGCAAAGCCGATGATCTCCTCAGATACTAGCAAGCGACTTCACTGTAAAGCCTCAATACGCTTACAATCGCATTCCATGAGTCTCAACAAAAATGTATCATCTTCGGATAAAATAATCTATCCGTGTCAAATCCTGTCTGGCTAATTACACAATCAAGTCCCAATTGTGATACAATTAATAATGCACGATACGTGTGAGAAACAACTGCCCAAAACAACAACACAAATCCCGAAACATCGGCACGAAATCCGAAGGCTCAGATGATCACCAACAATGATCAACTAATAAATTAACCGAGGATATCATCACATGATAAACTCTAATACGACCAATCCAAAGGTTAAAATGGAGCCGAGAATATCATCAACATGATAAACTCTAATAGGACCAAGCAGAGGTCAAAACACAATCGAAAATATCATCATCATGATAAACTCCAATATGACCATCCAGAGGTCAAAACTTAATCGAGAATATCATCAACATGATAAACACCAATATTGCCAACGAATGAGCAACAAAAATCTAGAATACTCTCACATGGTATGCTCCAACACGATCAACACAGAACTAAAGAAACCGCTATACGAACGAATAGAGTTCTCAAAACGACACACCAATCGCATACAGTGGATCTCAATAAACATACCCGACCGGTGAACATATCCCTCGGCATACGAACAACCAATCACAAACCGACGAACATATCCAATCATACATGGAGTGGGAACGACCACTCAATATCCAAAACAACCAGCATGGGGTCACCATCCCCAAATCTACACTTACAAAGAAATCATTCAAAAATCACTATGGTAAAATCGCGCTACTACCATACCAATGAAATCACATAGCACATATGTCCCGGTTTCACAAAATCCAAACTTCCAAAATTACATTTTGTGTATGAATCTACAACAACATCATATTTCTCTTATCCGATCAACCAACCGATCCTACTTGGATAACCAAACTACCATACTAAAGTTCGAATCTCTTACATCGTACCATACCGAAGTATTACCCGGTTTCTGAGACACATTCCTATGTTCACCATGACATGCACTATGCACTAAATGCGTCTGTATATCAATCACATTTTCAAAACCAGTTTGAAATCATATAATCTTGTCAAGAAGACAAATTTTCGAAAGCTCTTTCAAAAATTTCAAAGCTTAAACCCCGAATTTTGGTAAGACCACAAAATCAATTTTTGAAAAATTAAATTGGCTCAATGGCGGCAAGTATTCGATAACATTTTCCTTCGATTCCACACGATTTCGAAGTTTTAAAATGAAAACTATGCAAATGATTGACCACATGCATACTCATGTATACCAATTCGGTTCGTCACCAATATTCACTGATATTTCATCAGAAAATCACCCGATAGAGTTCCAAAATCTCAATATATAAACTCGGATAAAAACTCCTCTTCCACATATGACTCGCAACGTCAACCATTAACCCCTCCTGGATTACCTCAACCATGCTATGACAAAATATTGAATAATCAACAAATCAAACATAGTGAAAGGCTACCCGAAAAGTCTCATTTGAACATGTAAACCAAAACCCCGAAAGGTAGTAATAAAATGCATAAGCGATTAGTAAGGTGTTTTACAAATCTCGGGAGTTTTAAGAAAACAGAAGAAAAAGCCTTCTTTTGAAACATTAGGGTCTCAGCCCGTATCTTGGACCTCATTACAAAACGTATAAAACTCTTTTCGGACTCCCAGTCCTGAGTTACAAAACTATTTCAAAGTCAATTGGGTCTCGGCCCAAAAATCATTTCCAATAAAACATCCGTGAAACATTCATTTTGAAAAGTATCATTTTCAAATGCTCAAAAACAATTTCATATATTTCAAAATGACTTAACATGACTACATGTTCTTCTCAACAATCCACAGTCCTTCTCCCGATTACACAACTCTGTTTCCAAAATCTAACTGACATAATGATTTCCGAAATCATAATTTCTCAAGATCATCAATCCTGTCTCACTCTGTCATCTCATACTGTGAAGCATAATATCTTTCTGAATCTCAAAACATATCAATTTAGAACGGCAATAATCTCAATGAAATTCAAAAATCCAAATACTTACAGATCGTGAAGCCGATGATTCCCCGTGATACTGGCACATGTCTCACCTCAAGAAAATACTCGACACAGATATTTTCAAAACACACGTTTTGCAAAATCAGTTCAACTCGAGAACACAACACATCTCTATCCGAAGAAATACGTTAATATCATTGGAAAAGTTTACAACAACTCCAGTACCACACTGGTAAATCACATAATGCACAAGCCCGAGTGAACAACAAAAACTCACGACTCCAATATTTGTCAATCGACAACTCGAATGATGCGACAAAAACACGACCCAACTCGACCCAAATGCCTAGGCTTTCTCAACCTAAGCTCTGATACCATATTCTGTAACACCCCCAGATTTAACCGGAAATATTACAGCGTCGTGGGCCCCGAGATGGAACCCACAAGGCTAAAGGAAATTTTCGTAAACATTTTACAAACGCCCAAGAGTCCAACGACGGTACTATCTTTAAAACATTTGAAGACTATATAAAATTTGTTTATCAAAACCGTCGTAAAATCTCGTTTGAAAGGACAAGGCCTGAAATGCCAGAACTCAACAGTTTAAAAACATACGTTAAGCTATCGCTTACACGTACCGACAAAATAGTTTAGAAAACGGTTGCCAAAGTAACCTAAGTTACCAGATACCAAAAGGCCATTTAAAAACACTCACGCAGCGGAAAAGACAAACAATTAAAAATACTCTAGCAGCGGAATACAACATCTGATCAGGAAACTCAGTACACATTTACATGCCCTAGACAGTATCCTCCGGGAAGCTCATCTCTTCACAACCTCTACAAACTCGATATCCAAAGAACCTAAAAAGAAAGCCCACGACGGGGTCAGCCATAATATCCAACAATGATAACTGTCACATCACATCAATAATTACATACCAATGAGAATACAAAATAAGAGTATGACCAATGTAATCTTATCGTAGTAACTTTACTTACTCAAATAATTCTCATCAGAATAACCATTATCATAATTCGCATCTCGTACTCGAGTAACCAATAAACTCGAACATATTATCTGTATTGTACCTCAAACAATACTCAAGATTCTCAAACTATCATAACCAACTCCCGATACGGAAATATACCAGTTATGACCAATACGATCCATCGGATAGTATCAACAAATCCCAAGACGATGACCGATTGTCCATCAAAAGATGAATACTAAAGGAAATACGGAGCATACCTCAAGATGCACAATACCACGACAATCATGTCAGTCTAATCCAAGATTAGATCAATGCAATACGGACATGTTCCTAACACAAGACCTACAAATGCATATTCATATGACCACGTCAATATGCTCAAAACAATAACAACATTGTATACTCAATGGAAATCCCATGATCCAGCGCCCTCAGTATAGATCCCCCGATGATCCTACTAGATCAACATGAGGTGGATATTGGATAACCAACAATACACATATGCACAAGAACACTTATAAAACCAACGATGCGAATCCACATGATTCCATCAACACAATACTGGGTAATCCAACGATCCAGCGCCCTCAACATAGATTCCCATGATGATCCCGTCGGACCAACGCATGGTGGAAAACCTGTCCAACGATCCAGCACCCTCAGCATAGATCCCCATGATGATCCCGTCGAACCAACGCATGGTGGACATCCAATCCAGCGCCCTCAGCGTAGATCCTCATGATCCCATCAGATCATTTACAACATAAACAATACAATATGCATACACATATGCAACTCAATATGTTCATCAACATGAACAACACAACATGAACGACAATATGACAAATCAACTAGGACGACCTCATATTCAACAACATGAATGACAAAATGCATGATCAAAAATCATTAACACTAAATCGAATCAATTTAGGATACTTTCCCCGAGTCCTTCGGGAGCAATCTCGATCAAATCATCACCGACGATTATCCGCAATGCTCGGCGATCCAAACGTACCATGGACTGCAGATACTCATATCCTCGTCTTTATCATAATGTATCCTCGATACCCAAAATGCCAATAATCGAAATAAATCATATACCTTATGATTTAACTTCCAGAATAGGAAAGACAACATATAATCATTGCTATATGCTTTATAAACGAAATGAAACTGAAACCATTCATTAAATATTATAAACTGAGCAAGTAATAACTTGCCTCGATACCGATGAAGCCGTTACTAATTCCTTGCCGTCGTCTACAAGCTCCTCGGCCCTGACCAATGCAATTCACGAACATACTTGAACACGGCCGCAACATACGGTTATAATCACCGATCAATAATCTCAACCTATTGAAGTAATCAATTAACACATATCCGATAATAATCAACAACCGATATAACCAATCAACAAACTCAACGGTTCTACAATATCTCGGTAAAACATAGTCTGTACAATCCAACTCGAACCAGCACGAATTCATAACCACGACACGAAAATACTGCATTGTTTGTCTACTTAGTGCACATTAAACGCATAACGTAGCGTGCGCTAAGTCGCTCCCATTAGCGTGCGCTAGCCAGTAAGCTTAGCGTGCGCTAATGTTATACAGTGGCATGCGTTCCAATCATCGACTAACACCTTGCGACTATGAATCCGGATGAAAAGGAAATCATACTCCAAGATTAACAATAACTTTTCCAAATTCAATCTCATCATCATGATCCACATTTTATCAAGAACATACGAAACTAAAATCAACATAATGTTGGTTTTAATCATCTTATCCATATTTATAATCAAAACCATTATATATCCTTATATCATCTTAACCTCAAAATTCGAAATGAAGGGAGACATAAATCTCTATATCTCTTGAAGATAAACAACACCATAACTATCACAATGATCATATCAATGTCTCTATATCAATAACAACATCAACAATTAAACAAATTCGATAACAATGATCATATCATACTCAAGCCGGAATTAAACCTCATATCATGATTTAACTCATCTAAATCAACCACTGAAATTATCATGATTCAGAAATCCATGATTTAACCTCATCAAGTCAAACGAATCACCATTAATATGAAGAATCTTAAATAACATCCGAAACTCTCATCATAATCCCATTAGGTCTCATAAAAATCACCACATGTTTATCCAACATGTTCTCTCACAAGTAATCGTCTTTAAAAATGAACTACTATCAAAGGGATACGAAAATTACCTGGATTAGACGAACCCATAAGGAGAAACTTGAACTTCATTCCAAGAACCATGAATAACTTGAAGAATAAGGCTTTAATCCATGCTCTCTATCTTAATCTTTATAAAGGTCATCATCTCGGAGTGTTTCTGGACCTCAAGTACCTCCCAAAACTCTCTCAATCGAGTGAAAGGAAAGAGATGGACGAAATGCTTCATAACACCTGTCTATACCCTTATATAATATACATTACTACCATGCGCTAACATCTCATGTTAAACATGCGCAACAGCCTTAGCGTGCGCTAACTGACCTTTGTTAACGTGCGCTATCGCAGTCCAGAGGCTACAGTCTGGCTTCGTACATGTGCTTACGTACGTAATGCCCATGCCTTAGCGTACGTAACCTGTTTAGCGTACGCAAGTCCTTTCATTTAGCGTGCGCTAATATCCGTTGACTTGCTACAGTCTACACCTACCACGAAGATGCTCGTGACCCACATGCCGAAAGTGCTGACGAGGATAAGATTCCTTTTTGTCCAATATACCATTAGCGTGCGCTAACCTTTAGGCTTTAGCATGCGCTAGTACTACATTACAAACATCCGTTGACTTATCAGAACGTGCGCCGAAAGTGGCCTGGTCCACACGCAAATTCCTTTCGATCTGACTGCATTAGCGTGCGCTATAATTTTACCTTTAGCGTGCGCTAACCCTGCATGGTAACGTGCGCTTTAACTATTAGCATGTGCTAATAAGGCTATACTTAGCCATTTACACTGATCTTGCTCGTTGTCTCAACATACTAGATACGTATACATGACGCACTATATCCTTTGTCGACCAAGTACGACAATTATACCAATACAGATGTCTCAGTCCTTCATTTATTTTATTCATACTGTATAGATTCCACGCTGTACAACATAACTCGAATACAATAATATTAAACAATAGTAGAAGAAATTCTGGATATTACATGTTATGTACGTTATCCTCTTCACAAAACAGTCCAGTAGCCTTCGTCTTCTGTGTTACGTAGGTTAGCCAATCTTACATTACGTACGTTATTCAATGTCGACATATCCGTTGCTTGCTGACCTATGCCATGACGTCATCTTCAACGTCTTCATGTTTGAATTCAGAAACATCACATTACGTACGTTAATCCTTCCCTCTCACGTACGTTAATCTTGAACACTTACGTATGTTATATATCGAATGCTACGTACGTTAATCATGTAATTTCCTACTTTTTGCCTCTTCGACTTCTTTGATGCTTTGTTTCGCCTTTTTGTTGTTTTGTTTTGTTTAGCAACTTAATCATCAAAACTCTATTAATGAATGTATGGAATAAAATATTCCAACAATCTCTCCCTTTTTGATGATTATAAAACATCTTGAATGGGATAAAACCTGCACAATAATATATATATATATATATATATATATATATATATATACAAAACAAAGTTTTCGACTTTGATCGTTTCGTTAGTTTCACCCATCTTTTTTTCCTGTCATTTTCGACTTCTTCGTTTCTCATTTTTCAACTCCTTCGTTTCTCCCCCTTTTTGTATACTTTATTTTCTCCTTTTCGACTTCTTCTTGTTTTTCGGGATATTACTTTTCTTTTCTCCCCGTTCAACTGTTTTCTATTTTCTGATTCAACTCATTTCTCCTCCTTTTTATATTCAGCAAAAAGTGTAAATAATATAAACGAATAAAAATACCAATTGATGTATATATAAAAATATGCAAGATAGGGTATAACTCCCCCCGACAAAAATATCCGTTTAAAGATTAATACTCCCCCTGAGTAAAATATCAATTGTTAAAAGTTAATTTTTGGGGATCCAACCAATAGTTGGTTTTTGTTTCGAAACATATACGATAGTTGGAATGGTGGTTCCTTTAGGAACCAAATATTTTTAACTTTCATCGTCTGTCTTGGGCTTTTGGAATTCGTAAAATGATGCCCAATTTCAAATATTTTTCGCATCGGGGTATATTGAAATTTAAGGATTCGTTTTTAGAATGTGGTTTGAATCCCAACCCATGTTTGTTCAATGTTAACTTTTGCACCGAGAGCATTTGTTCAAATTTCTCGTTTCCACACGCGAATTTCTTCGTTAATTTTTTTAGCTCGGTTTGAACTTTTAAATGATCATCTTTTAAAATATTTATATTTTTAACGCTTTTAAAATGATCGGTTTCGATAAATTTTCCCTTTTCAAGTATTTTGGAATTTTCAATTTCCAATGATTTATTTTTAGATTTAAGGGATTTAATCTCGGATAAAGCATTTTGAAAATCCCTATGAAATAATTCAAATGCTTCAAATAATTCATCGTAAGAATTACTTGACTTTCGACGTCGCTATCCTCGAATGAACTTTGAGCCATAAGAGCGAGATTATTTTGATTGATAAAATCATCATCTTCGTCTTCATCGCTCCATGTTGCAATTAGAACCTCCTTCTTGGGTTTTACTCTGTAATTTTTCGCAAAATGGCCTAGTTTACCACATAATCGACAATTATTGTCGAATTTCTTAGATTCGCCCTTTTGGATGTCCTGCTTTCTCTGGTTTAATAAGTGTTGGAACTTATTAATATTCTTGGCATAATATGCCGATTCTTCGTCGCTTTTATCAACCGGGATTTCTTCCTTATATCTCGATATCTTATCCTTCATGACTATCGATCTTTCATTCAGCTTCGGTTTAGCATTTCGAGATTTTAGAACAATCTCGTAGTTTATAAGTGAACCAACGAGAGCACTAAAATTAAGATTGTTTAAACCTTTAGATTCCATTATCGTCGTCACCGTACCGTCCCATTCAACAGGTAGTGATCTTAAGATTTTCTTGACTTTCTCACTAATTGATAATGGTTTACCGAACGAAGCTAGTCCATTGGTGATGACCGCAAATCGGTCGAGCATGTTGGTGATGGACTCGTCACCCTTTGTCATGAATAACTCGTATTCATGGAGAAGCATATTGATCTTCGTCTCCTTGACTTGAGTTGTCCCTTCGTGTGTGATTTCAAGAATTTTCCATATTTCTTTAGCACTTTCACACGACGAGATACGATTGACCTCTTCTGAATTTAAGGCACAATATAGAAGTTGAGTAGCCTTACAATTTAGATGGTCGTTTGTTAGGCGTATTTTTATACGCCTATTTATCATTATTTTGTTTTCTTTTCATGAGTAAATCTGCATAAATGAGCCTTTAACACCCTATTATTTTATGTTTTGCAGGAAATCGGAGTCCGGAAGTCGAAACGATGAAAAACGGACGAAAACGGCGAATTTTGGCCTGGGGCCGCGGCACAAGGCAAGCGGGCCGCGGCATACGCAGAGTACCAGCAGGCACCAGAGTAAACTGTACTCTGAGCCGCGGCACAGATATAGTGAGCCGCGACACAGAAGAAATAAACAGCGCCGAGGTTTTAATCTGTGCGCCGTGAGCCGTGGCACAGATTAAGTGAGCCGCGGCACACGGGGCGGTTTTGGTGTGCTCCGCGCGGGTTTGGGCTGTTTTGATGCCAGTTCTCGACCTAATCACATGGACGCGTTTTGGAGGCTGCTAGGAGTTATAAATAAGGGTTTAAGGTCATAATTGATTATCAAGGAAGCTTGGAAACAGAGGATTATCGCAATCGATCACAAGAAGCAGAAGACACTAAGGGCAAAGGGCGGAAGCTAGAAGAACGGAGGGATCCGAGCTCTTCATCTGCGTTTGATTTCAATGCTTTCATTCATTAATTCTGTATTTTTATCTTTTAGCATGTCAGGCTAAAACCCTGTTCTAGGATTTTGATGAAACCAAAGTTTTGACGGATTTGCTTTTGATTATCTATATTATTCCCTTTTCTGTTGAGTTTTCCCAATCGATTTTAATGCTTTCAATTGTCTGGCCAATAATTAGATTGTTTTAATTACGCAACTCGAATCGGGAGAGGAGAGTTGGTAAGGAACTATTGGTGAGAACCGTTTTATCTTGTGAGATAGGAATATACTCATAGGAACTACGTGGCCTTTTGGAGATTTTGTGCCTTTTGCCTATTGTCGAATTAATTCACCTAGGGATAGAGTGCGTTATTCGCCTTTAGAAAAATCTACTGGCCTCGGGAGAGGCGGTAGAGTATTTTAGCAATCTTCGCCTTCAATAAATTGGGGAAATCATTAACTTCAGATAATCGAGAGTAAATTCGGATAAACCGAGGTGGATTCACAATCCTAGACTTTTTCATTATTTGATTTTCTTTCTTCAAGCGATCGTTTTTTCTGTTTATTATTGATTTTCTATAGTCATTAATTGCAACCCAAATTTCGACTGTTCAAATAAAATTAGAATACATAAAAATCGGTACTTAGTGATTCAGTCCTCGTGGGAACGATAATTCACTCATCACTTTATTACTTGTCTACGATAACGTGCACTTGCGTTTAACGAAATATCGCAACAAGTTTTTGGCGCCGTTGCCGGGGACTGATTTTTCTACTAATATCGATTTCAGTATTTCTAGTCTTAGTTTGAACATTTTTATTGCTTTTGTGTTATTTTATTCAGGATTTTCCGGTTAGTGCATGAGAAAATTCGGTAACGAAGGCCTACTACCTTTGGATACCGAACTCGAGCGCACTCTTCGGAGAAACAAAAAGGAGAAACGAAAGTTACCAGCCACAGTCACCATGGCCGAAAATACCGAAAATCACGGAGGTGATAATCTTGTACAACAAGCTCAACCGGCACTAGCACTTCGAGATTATGCTATGCCGCAAATCAACGCGAACTTTTCGGGGATTCGGCGTCCCACCATCCAGGCGAACAATTTCGAAATCAAGCCTGCAATTATTCAGATGGTGCAAGCTAGCCAGTTTTGTGGATTGCCGAACGATGACCCAAATGCACACATTGCCTCTTTCCTCGAAATTTGTGACACGTTCAAAAACAACGGTGTCACCGATGATGCCATCCGTCTACGGCTTTTCCCTTTCTCTTTGAGGGACAAGGCCAAATTTTGGTTAAATTCTTTACCGCCGGGTTCGATCACTACATGGGCGGAATTAGCGCAAGCCTTCCTGGCTAAGTTCTTTCCACCATCAAAGACGGCGAGGTTACGAAACGAAATTACTACGTTTGGTCAATTTGATATGGAGTCACTTCACGAGGCTTGGGAGCGGTATAAAGATTTGTTACGGAGATGCCCACATCACGGCTTACCGGATTGGCTCCAAATTCAAACATTTTACAACGGATTGAGTGCTTCTACACGCACTCTCGTTGATGCGGCCGCTGGAGGAGCCTTAATGGGAAAAACTATGGCCAAGGCACACTCTTTGTTGGAAGCTATGGCCGCAAATGCGTATCAATGGCCGTCTGAATGAGTAAACCCGAAACGAGTAATGGAAACCTCAAATAATGATCCAATCTCTACATTGTCAGCTCAAGTCGCCGCCTTGACGCAGCAACTTCAAGCCTTTTCACATGCTCCTTCTCCCGTTACCATTGAATCTTGTAATTGGTGTAATGGATCTCACCCTAGCGCAGACTGCCAAGTCGGAAACCCTTTCGAGCAGCCCCCAATTGAACAAGCTCAGTTCGTAGGAAACGGAAACCGGCAAAATAATCCGTACTCCAACACTTATAATCCGGGATGGCGTAATCATCTTAACTTATAAAGGAGAAACGGACAAAACTCGAACCAGCCTCTGTTCGCTCAACACCAACAGCAATCTCCTCCCGCTCCAAAAGTTTCTCCAGAGGAAGCAATTGCGAAATTGGCAGCGAATACGAGTCAGTTCATGACCCGTATGGAAGCAACATTGCAAAACCATTCCGCTTCCATTCGCAACTTGGAAGTCCAACTGGGCCAGATAGCAAATGTATTAACAGCCCGCCCGGAAGGTACCTTGCCAAGTACCACTGAAACGAATCCCAGAGAGAGTGTCAATGCCATTGGGTTGAGAAGTGGGAAAGAATTGGGTGAGCTGCCCGGGCCGAACGAAAAGAGAAGTGAGGAATGGGAGAAGAAAAATTCAGCGACGGAGGAATCACAAGATTGGAGACCCTCGATACTATTTCCGGACAATCCAAAGGCATATGTACCACCCGTCCCGTTTCCGCAGCGATTACAACAGAAAAAGGTGGACAAGCAATTCTCTAAGTTCCTCGACGTCTTCAAGAAACTGCACATTAACATCCCATTTGCCGACGCCTTGGAGCAAATGCCGAGTTACCCGAAATTCATGAAAGAAATTTTGTCAAAGAAAAGAAAACTCGAGGAGTTTGAGACAGTCGCATTGACGGAGGGGTGCAGTGCTATTCTTCAGAAAAAGCTTCCGCCAAAATTAAAGGATCCGGGAAGTTTTAATATACCTTGCACTATAGGAAATCTGACTTTTGAAAGGGCATTGTGCGATCTCGGTGCTAGTGTTAATCTCATGCCTCTGTCTATTTTCAAGAAGCTTGGAATTGGAGAGGCGAAACCGACAACTGTCTCTTTGCAATTAGCCGATAGATCGATTAAATATCCGAGGGGAGTGATAGAGGACGTCTTAGTAAAGGTTGATAAGTTCATCTTTCTGGCCGATTTCATTGTGCTTGACATGGAAGAGGACCACGACATCCCAATTATCTTGGGAAGACCATTTTTGGCAACCGGTCGAACTTTAATCGACGTGGAAAAAGGGGAACTAACTCTAAGGGTTCAAGACGAGCATGTCACGTTCCAAGTGTTTAAATCTTTTCCATGTCCGGGTGGTGTTGAGAAGAGCTCGCAAATAGAAAGTGTGGATACCATTGCAAAAGACACACACCGGAGAAATCGTCGGTCGAAAAACTCAGAATCCGTTTCAGAGGGTCCGATGCCTAAGAAAAATTTAGAACGAGTTGCATATCTCAAGCATGTGGACATGCCATCATCATCAACCGTTCATCCATCAATGAGAAATTCCGATGCTGTCATAAGTTCGTTCGAGAAAAAGGAGAATAAGCCGGACGTAAAACGGAGGCCAAATCATGAGAAATATGGGTGCTTCGGAAAGTTGTTTGTGTCAAAACCTTTTCGCAAACAACATTTGCTGTTCGAACCGAAAATTGAATCGTTAAAGACCAATGGTCAAAATTTTAAAACACATATTAACGGTTCGATGAGGGCGGAGTCCAAATGGACTTTGCGAAAAGCGAACTGATTTCCAATAGGTCCGGCTGAAGACTATAAACTTAGCGCTTCTCGGGAGGCAACCCGAGTTTTAGTAGTAGATTTTTGTGTTCAGTATTTTCTTGCATTTTTGAACATTTATTGTTCTTTATTTTTGCTTTGATTTGCTTATCCCTCTCGTTCTTGACGTGTTCCTTTTAAAATTCTATGCAGAAAAAGTCCCACGGGAAAAATTTATGCCTGAGCCGCAGCACACACAAATCGAACCAGAAGGCTGAACATTCTGTACTATGTGCCGCGGCACAACTTTATTGAGCCGCGGCACACTTGAATCCTGAGCCGCGGCACGTTGCTGCTGAGCCGCGGCACACCAATTGCCAAATGATTAGCCCAGGATGCTGTACTCTGTGCCGCGGCACAGACCAAGTGAGCCGCGGCACATCAACACTCTGAGCCGCGGCACACGCATTTTGAGCCGCGGCACATGGCGACTTAACGTCCACACCCAGGCTAACTGTACTTTGGGCCGCGGCTCACTAAAGCTGTGCCACGGCCCTGTTCGGAATCTGAACAGCCCAGGTATTCTTTTTATAAAACGATCGGCCGACACCCAGGTACTTCCTTCCCCTCTTTTCCTTCCCCTTCACAAGCGATCGGCCAAGAAATTTTCTTCTTCTTGCACTCTTCAAAATCTAAGCAAGGTAACTCTAAATTCCTCCGCTTAAATGCTCTATGAATTGAAAGGTGAAGTTTTGTTATTCATTTGATGATTGATTATGTTTTTTGTTTCCTTTTTTTTTTCAAAAGTTCCATCAAGTTGAGTTGAGGATATGATGGTTTTGATCGATTTTTAATGATTATTTTCGATTATGAATGAATTGAATATGTCGTTGTCATGAAAAATGATTCGTGTTGTTGTTTTTGGGGATTTAATGAAGTTATAGTCATATTTGTTCTTCAATTAAAAGGATGCACTCAAGGTGTTTGATGAAAAGCTTGAATGAAAATTTCTTCTTTGTTAAGTCAATGTTTGGAAGCTATGTGCAACAAATTTGTTTCTGGATTTATAGCAACCCCAACCCTTACGTCAATGTTGAACGTTAAAGCTTAAATTTTATTTTTCTCTCACGGCGGTGCTAGCTCGTTAAATTCTTGATTTATGTTGGATATCCTTAGACGAGTAATATTATTCTCATTATTGCTTAAGTAAGTAAACTCCGGTGTTTATTTTTTTCAGGACTCGTTATGGCTAGAACCAAAAAGCTCAGCAAAAGGGCCAGGACTCAGTCGTCTCCCACACGAGGGGAAACTTCTCATAGTCGAGCTGAGTCGGAGGCGCACCAATTCTCTGACCCGGATATCCATAAAATCTTCAACGAGAAGATTCGCCCTCGACCTCTGATCTCGGAGAGAGGATTCACCCCAGCCCCCCAGGACGGGGAGCTTCTGACCATGATCGACGAAATGGGGTGGGCCCGTTTTGCTGCACCTTCTGAGCCGGCAGTGATATCTATTGTGCAGGAGTTTTATGCGAGCGCTTTGTTGAAACACATTCGGGCGGGCCAGATGATACAGCAGTTAGATACTCGGACTCAGGTCGTAGCCCGAGGCATTACGGTGGATTTTTCTGTAGCTGCTATTCGGAGGTTATTTGAGCTGCCTGTGGTTGATGAGGCGGCTTATACTAGAGTTATGGATAGCCTCACGAATGAGGCTCTGCTCGAGACTCTTACACAGCCCGACTCCGACTGGGAGAGGCGCGCCCCGGCTTCTTCCACCTTCTACTTTAAGAGCTCGCGCCTCTGTCGGTTCGGGCGTGCCTGGCTGTATTTTATTTGCGCTCGTATAGACCCCACCTCGCAGATCCGCACGGTTTTTCTCTCTCGAGCCCGTACATTATATGCTATCACCTTAGGGCTGCGATTCGATGTGGCTCCTCTCCTGGTCCGATCTATCTTCCAGTGTATTCAGGGAGGAGCCAAGACGGGGCTGAAGCACCCCTCGCTTATTTGCGCTCTTTGCCGCCAGTCAGGCATGACTTGGTCGGATGACGAGCCGATGTTAGCCCCCCAGGGCCCGATCGACCATCGCATCATTTCTCACTTCGATTAGTGGGTAGGAGCACCGGCACACGCTTGGGGGCGAGGATTTCTACTTGATGAGGCTCACGAGCAGTCCTCCGAGCCTCTTCTGACGTAGGAGCAGATGGAGTCCAGCCCGCCGCCCGACAGAGAGCGCTTGCAGGCGATGTTTGACGGATTGAGGGAGGAGATGAGGAGAGAGAGAGAGAGGAGATGAGGAGTGAGAGAGAGAGTCTTTTGGCTATGCTGAGAGAGGAGAGGCGGACGGAGAGGGAGAGCATCATCGCTGTCGTCCGAGATGAGATGCGAGAGCAGGCCCGCTGGGCCAACCGTCGTGAGTCGAGGCGTCTGGCAGCGAGGGATGCATACCACCAGGAGCACCTTGCTGCATGGACGGCCCACATTATGCACCCGGATGGGCCATTTATTCCACCTGCTCGGCCAGCCACACCACCCTCCTCGCCGGACGATGCCGGCGCCAGTTCGTGAGCAGACTGTAGGGGAGTACTTGACCTTTCACCTTTATTGCATATTATATTTTGTCTATTGAGGTTAATGTACGTCCTAAGTTTGGGGGGGTTTACTTTCTGTTGATATACTTATTGCTGTACTTATTTCGTTTGCACTTTCGCTATTTTTAGTTATCTTTTTGTTGCTAGCCTTGCTTGTCATGATTTTACTCTTATTCGTGAATTTTTCGTGCTCCTTTTTGTGTGAAACTGATGTTACAATACTGATTTCTCTC
The DNA here is from genome assembly GCA_033398695.1 of Orobanche coerulescens. Lineage (NCBI taxonomy): Eukaryota > Viridiplantae > Streptophyta > Magnoliopsida > Lamiales > Orobanchaceae > Orobanche > Orobanche coerulescens. Next base: position 172,022,262 of record CM065809.1, read on the forward strand.
TGAAGAAACGGTTGAGTTTTAGTCGAGTTGCAATCAGTGATATCTGTTTCTGTTGAGTCTTCATTTAGGTCCGAAATTTTTTCATTTTTGTAGAGATCTTAGCGGATAAGATAGGAGACATACGTGTTTTCAAATCGCCGTCGATACGTTTGGTTATATTTTTTCCAATAGCTAGTCGTCCAGTAACATAAGTCGTGTTGGCACCTAATTTGAGTTTAGAGTCGGACAGTTTTTCCCAAAAGTCGAGATATTATTTGTTCTATGATGGGAAGTCTAGTAACCGGGGGTATTCACGTGACCCGTTGTTTATTCTCGCGTAAAACGACAACCCTGATTAGACTAGTGGTTTTGAGATTTCGCATGTGCCGATGATGGGAAGCCTAGTAACCAGGGGTATTCGCGTGACCCGTTGTTTACTCCCGCGTAAAACGGCGACCTTGAATCGGAGCTATTCGAGTTGTTTCTCCGCTGTGGAGGGGAACTTAGTAACTAGAAGCATCCATGTGGCCCATGAGTGTCTTTTACGTCAAACGGTTCCCCAATACATGAGAATGGAATTCCACCCTAGGATTATCCCGATGAAACGTCCCGAGATCCGAACCTAGTGGTCAACTCGAATCATCTTATTGAGCATATATAAGGGAATACTGTCCGAGGGTTATTTTTTATGAAACTCTTGAAATTTTGCCACTAGACTGTGGGATTGAGCGAGTTAGCTTGTTTGTTTTAACCCTTCATATTGACGGTCGATTAAATTCACACTTGTTAATCTTTGAGCTGGATTTTCTTCATGAACGATTGATTAGGACTGAAATTGGTTACTTTGTGGAATCAGTGTCCTGAACGTGGCTAACTATTACGATACTTGTACTATTCTTTGAGATTTTCAGTATAGTATTGATTAGGTTGAGCACTATGAGTTGCACGATTATTCACGATATTCTTTTGTTTGAAAGTGATTATTTTTGCTTGAGGACAAGCAAAGGCTCAAGTTTGGGGGTATTTGTTAGGCGTATTTTTATACGCCTATTTATCATTATTTTGTATTCTTTTCATGAGTAAATCTGCATAAATGAGCCTTTAACACCCTATTATTTTATGTTTTGCAGGAAATCGGAGTCCGGAAGCCGAAACGATGAAAAACGGATGAAAACGGCGAATTTTGGCCTGGGGCCGCGGCACAAGGCAAGCGGGCCGCGGCACACGCAGAGTACCAGCAGGCACCAGAGTAAACTGTACTCTGAGCCACGGCACAGATATAGTGAGCCGCGGCACAGAAGAAATAAACAACGCCCAGGTTTTAATTTGTGCGCCGTGAGCCGCGGCACATATTAAGTGAGCCGCGGCACATGGGGCGGTTTTGGTGTGCTCCGCGCGGGTTTGGGCCGTTTTGATGCCAGTTCTCGACCTAATCACACGGACGCATTTTGGAGGCTGCTAGGAGTTATAAATAAGGGTTTAAGGTCATAATTGATTATCAAGGAAGCTTGGAAACAGAGGATTATCGCAATCGATCACAAGAAGCAGAAGACACTAAGGGCAGAGGGCGGAAGCCAGAAGAACGGAGGGATCCGAGCTCTTCATCTGTGTTTGATTTCAATGCTTTCATTCATTAATTCTGTATTTTTATCTTTTAGCATGTCAGGCTAAAACCCTGTTCTAGGATTTTGATGAAACCAAAGTTTTGACGGATTTGCTTTTGATTATCTATATTATTCCCTTTTCTGTTGAGTTTTCCCAATCGATTTTAATGCTTTCAATTGTATGGCCAATAATTGGATTGTTTTAATTACGCAACTCGAATCGGGAGAGGAGAGTTGGTAAGGAACTATTGGTGAGAACCGTTTTATCTTGTGAGATAGGAATATACTCATAGGAACTACGTGGCCTTTTGGAGATTTTGTGCTTTTTGCCTATTGTCGAATTAATTCACCTAGGGATAGAGTGCGTTATTCGCCTTTAGAAAAATCTACTGACCTCGGGAGAGGCGGTAGAGTATTTTAGCAATCTTCGCCTTCAATAAATTGGGAAATCATTAACTTCAGATAATCGAGAGTAAATTCGGATAAACCGAGGTGGATTCACAATCCTAGACTTTTCCATTATTTGATTTTCTTTCTTCAAGCGATCGTTTTTTCTGTTTATTATTGATTTTCTTTAGTCATTAATTGCAACCCAAATTTCGACTGTTTAAATAAAATTAGAATACATAAAAATCGGTACTTAGTGATTCAGTCCTCGTGGGAACGATAACTCACTCATCACTTTATTACTTGTCTACGATAACGTGCACTTGCGTTTAACGAAATATCGCAACATCGTTCTTCAAATCCTCGTCATTATATTCTTCGAAACTCTTAAGAGATCCGTCGGATTTGATTGGAACTTTCGGGTCAAGACAAATGATCTTACAAATCTCTATATCATAGGCGCGAATAAATATCGACATCTTTTTCTTCCATGTCATATAATTTGATCCATCAAAGAAAGGTGGTCGATTCAAAGCAAAACCTTCGACCGGAGAAAATTGGAATGCCATATGTTAAGCCTCTTATTGGAGGTACCGCTCCGATGCCAATTGTTGGAGCACTATTGGTCGGTATCGCCGTTTGGAGATAGAATTGTAGAACTCTTTCGCGTTGCGAAAGCGATTTAAATAAAGTGCAGAAAATAAATCGACACAGGATTTATAGAGTTTCGGTCAAAAGTGCCTACATCTTCTCTCGTATATTTTTTAATAGGATGAAAATCAACCTCTGCACCTCTCTTCTATCGGTTGAGGGATAACCGTTACAAACTTGTCTTCTATCGGTCCAAGTTAAACCGTACAATCTCTCTTCTATCGGTCGAGATATTACCGCTTGTACTTGTCTTTGTGTCGGTCCAAGTTAAACCGTTCTTTTTTATTGGAAAAGGAATCAACCACTCTAGCTTTCTATGGGTACTAGATAAACCTCACTTAGATATCGATTGCGATTCTAACAATGTTGGATCCTTGATCCTAATAACACCGAATATAATCATTTTTTTTTACCTCTCATGTATGTGTTGAATGTATAAACACTCAAACTATAAATATAAGCACAATTACAACAACAATAATATCAATATGACTATCTGATCAATGAGTCGTTTGCTTTGCGTTGTTGTGGGATGAATACCATTAGAAGTGGTATTTATAGGCATTTCTCTTCCAACTAGCCGTTAGCCTCTGCAGCCTTCTTTACGTACGTTATATCCCAAACATTACGTACGTTAGGATCTCTTACGTACATTAACATCTACATGTTACGTACGTTATCCTCTTCATAAAATAGTCCAGTAGCCTTCGTCTTCTGTGTTACGTACGTTAGCCAATCTTACATTACATACGTTATTCATTGTCAACATACCCGTTGCTTGCTGACCTATGCCATGGCGTCATCTTCAACGTTCTTCATGTTTGAATTCAGATACATCACATTACGTACGTTAATCCTTCCTTCTTACGTACGTTAATCTTGAACACTGCGTACATTATATATCGAATGCTATGTACGTTAATCATGTAATTTCCAGCCTTTTGCGTCTTCGACTTTTTCGATACTGTGCTTCGCCCTTTTGTTGTTTTATTTGTTTAGCAACTTAATCATCAAAACTCTATTAATGAATGTATGGAATAAAATATTCCAACATCATTAATATTAAAAAAACTGCAAAGACCCAAGAAATATCTTCTTCCAACCAAATATCATGAGTACTAACGACGAAGCTATGCCACTGCAGAAAATACGCGAAGGTCAGCGTTTTCAGACAACCCGATAGCGAAGGTTGCATGTTCTAGAACTGCTGAGCCTATCTCACGGCCAAAGGTTGCACCTTTCTCGATTAGACTCACGAGCCTACTATGCTCACCAATCATAACCCTATCTGACCAAGGGATAAAGCTATAAAACTGAAATGAAGATTCACACAACTTAACATCAATCAATGCAACTCATTATTGAAATGTTGTTGATGAAGCTAAAGATAAACAAGATGGAAGAGAGAATTTCAAGTTTGTGAAAGAGGAAGAACATATACATGTGCTTGGTTCTACCTGCTTGTATTAACGCACTGCACAAGTGGTGGTGCAAGTTACCTAAAATATAATTACAACTGACATTAAAATATAAATGGGATGAAATGGGCCATGCCGACACAATGGATGGACCGAGTGTATCACGCGGCCCCAATATGGATGGATCGAGCGTATCACGCGGCTCGAAAGAGTTTCCATTGGGATGCTGTAATACCCGCAATTTTCGATTTCCGGTAATTTTCTTTTTTTAGCGAGAGTCTATTTTGACGACTCTCTTGTGACTGTTTCGTCATTATGAGAATGATTAATTCTGCACTTTTTGGCATACGAGTTCGTTTCGGTGTCGTTTTGTTGAGTTCCGTGCTTCTTAGCGACTTTTCCGCACTCGAGTTCGATTCTTGCGAATCTCGTTCGAAACTGCTGTTTTGAGTTTCCCGTAAGTTCGTTTAACTTTGTTAGATGACTTTGGATTGGTTATTCGATCACGTATCGTGATTTTCGAGCGTTTTGGGCCATTTTGTAATTTACCCAAAGTTGTGTGTATCCACATTCGTATTCGTTGTCTTGATCTATTTTTCTGTTTATATGGTCGTGTGTGATTAATTGTTACATGGTATTTCATTTTAGATCGATGATGTTGTCCGCGAGCATTTCGTCGTGTTCATTCCGTGCATTTTCGGATATCGAATCGTCGGGTCATGGCGGCTGGGTACTGGCCGGACATGTGCGGCAGACACTGTCGGAAGTGCTGGGCACTGGCCGGACAGGTGAGGCAGGCACTGTCGGAAGTGCTGGGCGATGTCCGGGCAGACGCGACATGAACCGGCGTAGCGCACGTTACTGTTGGAAGGTTGCGCACGCTAGCTCGGCAGGAATAGCGCACGTTATTCGGCTGGACGACGCACGCTATCGGGCTGGGAAGAGAGGTTTATGGAGTTCTGGACTCGGGGAGGATCGGCAGGTAGCGCACGCTACTGGCGGTCATGGCGCGCGCTAATCGGCATGTGTAGCGCACGCTGTCGGCCGACTAGCGCACGTTACAGCGGCGGTTTAGTCGAGAGGGTTACGGGCCAGTCGGCTAAGCGGCGCTAAGCGTCCGCGCGGCCTGCCTTCTCGAGTCGGGCGGCGAGTCCAGGTCGGCAGGTTGGGTCAATAGTGTCGGGTCATGCGGACCCCGACCGAGGTTAATGGGCGATACTGGCCGATAGCGCATGCCAGTCCGGAAGGCTAGCGCACGCTAGGCCGCGCCAATATATATGGCTAAGCAGTCATATTTTCACCCGTTTTTCATTTCTATCTTCTCATTTCTGCAGCTGGAGGCTTGGTGATCAAGGAGACATGTTGTCAAGAAATTAATCCACGAAGTTCTAGAGCTTATATCATTAATTAATCATCCTATATCATCCTTTGATCCAGCGAATCAAGGTTAGATTTCCTAGAACCCTATCTTTGGGAAATTTTGGGGGTTTTCGGTGTTTGTCCGATTCGTTCCGTATTGTTGATTAATACATGGTGGGTATGATTAATCTTAGTATTTTTCATGTGTTTAACATCATTTAATCCATTGTTCTTCCCCGAATCAAGGTATATTTCTTGATTTTCCTTCGAGTTGACTTTTTGGGAAATTTGTTCTTGATTTCGTTTTCCATCCGTTTTTGATGAATCTATTGTTGTAAAATGATGTTTTTAAACATATCCTATGGATTGAACATCCATATTTTGGTTGGGAATTCCATTTTCATGTTTTTGTCGGGTCGATTCGTGTTCTTGGTCGTTTTGGGGGAAACCCTTGAACTTTCGTCGTTTATTTCTTGAATTCAGCGGCTTTGGGTCGTACTTTGGAACTTATTTTCATTGTTATTGTTGTTGTGCGTAGTTTATTGTCGTGAGTTGTCGTTTGGCAAAGTCGGCGGGTTCGTAGTCGGTTCGAGTCTCCTCACTTCGGTCGATTCTCCGCGTTGTGATTATTCAAGGCAAGTATCTTGCCCATACGTTTCATGTTTCGTAGGCATAATTATTGGTAAATGATTTTATGTAAAATCCGGATGTTTAATGAATGTTAAAAAGTATCGGTATGTTCTCGATAAATGTTGTCTTTTAACGATAACTCGGATGCTTCGTGAATAAGTGTGTTTTTGGCCTATGAGTGTTAACTTCATTTGTTGCAAGACTTATGATCACATTTAGTGAATGTAATAAACCGTAATCATTTACCAAGGATTACGCGTTGTTATGTGTGCTTGTTCGGTGAATATATGACGGGTGATATTGGTTGTTACCTCTTTGAAAGGAGGTTGTGATGCTTAATGTTGCTTGGCTTGATAGTTGATTATTGTTGGGTGCTTGTTGTGTGTGATGGGCCTCCGGGTAGGATTAGGGGTGTTCAAAACCGGATATCCGGACTTTCGGATATCCGAAATTTTGGATATCCGAAAATTCGGATAGTAATTTTGATATCCGATATCCGGAAAAAAATATAAATTTTATTCGGATATCCTTATATTCGAAAAAAATATTCGAATTTGGATATCGAATATCCGAAATCCGAAAAAAACTTCGGATATGGATATCGAATATCCGAATATCCGAATTTTTTTATTATTTAAAATATAAAAAATAAAAATTTTAGGATTTTTCGGATATTTCGGATATGCGAATATCCGATTTTTCCGAAAACTACTATCCGATATCCGAATCCAAAGTTCCGGATATCCGAACTTCGGATATCCAAATTATCGGATATCCGAATTTTTGGATATCCGGAACTTCGGATTTTTGGATATTTCGGATCGGATATCGAATATCGGATATTTTTTAACACCCCTAAGGTAGGATCGTTGAATCTCCAGGATCCATACTTGCTAGTATGGGTCGGGCGTGACCGTAGGGTTATCCATTGGGTATGTCTTGCGGGGACTCCGAGGTTCGTGACTTGTTAGCGCGATGCCGGGGATAACTTGTGTGGTTATCTATCGGGTATGTCTTGCGGGGACTCCGAGGTTCGTGACTTGTTAGTGCGGTGCCGGGATAACTTATGGTTGTGATTTGGTTATGAATGTATCTGTGCTTGTGGTCACGTGACAGTTGTTATGGTGACATGTGATTCGATATGGTTTCCCTGTGGGTTATTCACTCGGGTATACTCTACGGGAGCATCTGAGGTCCGTGGCTTGCTAGCACGGGACGCGAATAATCTGTGGAAACGTGTTGTTATGATATGAACGGGTCTTGAACCCCGTGCTTGTGATCCGGATGGTATGATTGGGTCGTGGACCCCGTGTGTTGTTATCGTAGTTGTGCTTTGGGAAAATGACTTTTGGGCTGCGTCCCTAAACGTTTTCAAAACTCCCGAGATCATAAAATGCTTTTACAAGATGTATATCGGGTTTACCCCTATCTTTCGATTTAACCGTTTTGATCAAGTGATTTACCTCGGAAAGTATGTTTATGATTTCTAAGTCCTTGGAGTATGATATGTATGGCTTGTTTACGTATTTTATACTTGCACTAGCAGTGGATTTTTGCTAACCCCCGAGTATTCGGGGGGTGGATGTCTGTCTTTGCATTCAGGTTTTGGGGAGCATAATACAGGGTCGGCATGAAGGGTGATGAAAGATGATCGATACTAATCACATGAGGACCCGTACATTGTCGTATCGGTTTAGTTGTATTTTATTTCCGCTGCAGTATTCTTTCCCCATTGTACGGGAGTGTGTTGTATTCGACCCCTGCATGGGCATGTATTCTGTTTGAGTTGTATGTATTTATTGAAAGACCAAATCGGTCTACTGAGTCCTTTTAGCCTTAAAGGCATTGTTGAGATGTTCAATGTTGTTACCAGCCTGGTAGATCATTGAGGAAGTGTTCTACGGCGTGTAATATCCCTGAGTGGATTGGGGGTGTTACATAAATGGTATCAGATCTTAGGTTGTGAAAACCTAGGTTGTCGGGTTTAGTGGTGTCTGTTGAGTTTTTTGTCTCGTCGGATTTTGTCTGATTCGTGTCGCGACGCGTCGTCTGAGTTTGTTGGTCGTGATTAGTATCGTGGGGCGATCATCACCTTCGTGCGACATGTGGATGTAAGTCTCCCTTCTTTGTGATTGTGCCTCGTCTGATGCGAGCTACTGGTATGATTATGTATTAAGTGACGGAGTCTCTATGCAGATTCTTGGTTTGGTGATGTGTTTATGTGACTCTCATATTTCGTTTATATGAGGAGTGCTGTCGTTATTTATGTCCCTTTGAATATGATATCCGTATGTTTGTTTCCGGTAAAAGACAGGTGTTGTCTTGGTTTTAAACGAGTTGATGCCTGTATTGTGATGTATGTAAGTGAATGTTGTTACATGTAAATTTTTAGGCATTCTAGCCTAATAGATCTTCGAAAACCTTGAGTATCTTTGAAAATAAATTTCGAGACGTACTTTTAAAATGAATTATTTTATCGCGGTACTTTCAAGGTGCTTTCTAGTGCCGCAATATATTTCAAAATTATTCTAGTTGGGGACCAAAATATTTTGAGATATTTTCAATTATTTAGAGATGCTTTGCTTAGACCCGAGGGTCGAATATTTCTGAAAGTTTTTCACTAAAAGAAAGTGTCCTCATTTTTGTTCAAACGCAAGACGGTTTTCAAAGTCTCGACAATGATGTTTGTTCAACTTTTTGTACAAGTGATACTCAAGATCAACTAGTGTTTCCAAATTTTTTTTAAAAGGTAGTTTTCGTTTTAAAACCTATCTTTCCTGTGTGAGGCCCGGGAACGTATGTATGATGTTAGCATTACCGTTAGTGGTGGTGTGAGCGTGGATTCATTCGCCACACAGTTGTTGTGTTAGCCCTCTGTGAGAGGTGTAATGTTGGTATTGAATGTTGTCGCTTAGTGATGATTCGTGTGTTATTGCACCCGTGCGAGCTGTTGGAACTTGAGTCTGCAGGATTGTGTACATACGTGGTTGTTCCGTGATGTTTAGTAATCATATGATGTATATCGTTCGGACCGTTGAGGTTGCCGAACGATACCGTCGTTGCTGTGGTGTTTGTATGTGTGTTCTTTTACGATGGTAATCGTTGTAAGTGTTATGTGTTGTGATTTCCTATTGTTTTGAGTGGTTGCTTATTCAGTATGCCGAGGGGCAGAGGTCGTGGTCGTGGCGACCGGGTGCGTGATCGGGATCATGCTGCTGGTGATGATATCGGTATCGGTGTTGCTACTATTTTACAGCAGGTAGCTACACAGATGACTCACTTGACTCAGGCAGTTCAGCGCATTACTAATGTGACCCAGAACACTGGTGCAAATCAGTGGCTTTGAGAATTGGTTCGTATGAACCCCCCTCGTTTTGCTGGTGCTGCAGATGTATTAGGCTAGGATGGTTGGCTTTTCCAGTTGGAAAAGATATTCGAGGCAGTTGATTGTCCTGAAGAGCGGAAGGTACCTATTGCTCAGTACCTCCCTGACAAAGATGCTGCTAATTGGTGGGAAACTGTTAAACCTCGTGATCGTAATGTCACGTGGGCGGAGTTTCAGGCATTTATGGGGCTGAGTTCTGTCCAAAATCGATTAGAGAGCAGAGGATTCATGAATTTTATTTGGTAGAACCGCAAGATATTTCAGTGTCACAGGCTATCATCGACTGTAGCAAACAACTCAGTTATATGCTAAATCGGGTAAGAACCGAGGAAGAGAAGATCTTTCACTTTGACAGATGGATGAAGCCAGAGATTCGCGTGTATATGTCGGGACTCACTTGCACTTCGTTGAGGGATTATCAAGATCGAGCCTTAGCCCGTGAACTAGCTTCGTTATCGTCGAAACGTGTGCCCGAGTCAAAGAAGCAGAAGAAGTCCGATGACCTTGTGGACAATGCAGGAGTTGGTGTTTCTAGTTTGCAACGTCGTAGTCTTTCCGCTGTGAAGCTCCATCGCTCGATGCGTGGGACTGAGAGTTCCAAGTCGTCTGCTTTGACTCCTGGTAAAGCTAGGAGGTGTTTTAACTGCAATGTGTCGGGACATGTTCGTGCACATTGTCCTTCTCCACCAGTAACGTGTTACAAGTGCGGGCTTGAGGGACACCCGGTTCAGTTTTGCGAGTTGGTCACCGAGCCTTCCGAGGCACGGACTTGAACACTAATATCTGGACCGACTCCGAGGAGTCCCTGAGGGGCGTGGTCTATCTGTTGTATGTTATGTTATTTCCTTACCTTATTGTTTTGAATTTCGGAGATTAAGTTCTTTTATTCGAAGTGGATCGGATTTTGAACTCCTGTATTTTCGACTCTGTTGACTCGTGTATGCTCGTTGACATTTTCTGAGTTTGTCCTGTCCCTTGCTTTTGTTGGTCGAACGAGTGTGGTATTGTTTCGGAATAACTCGTTTGTCGTTGTGACTTTTCAATTGCCATTCCATTTCACATGGATCTTATGTGAATGCACATCTTATTGTTATCACCGGATCCTATGATGTCTTGGGTTATAGTGTGAACTTCGGAGTCTTTGTTCGATCGTTGTCATTCGATCATTGTTGTTGGATCGTTGTTACTCGATCATTGTTTTTCGATCGTTGTTGTTCGATCATTGTTATTTGATCGTTTGTGTTTATCTTCTATTTTCTCGACTGTGCGTGTTTCCTTGTAACAGGTGCTTTGTGTTTTGTGATATTTCGGATAATCGACTTGATTGTATTATCTGTTTGATGACGCTTGTCATTTGTTGGTTTTATTATCTCTCTACCGGTGGCGTTGTGTTGGTCGTCGTGGAGCGTGTTTCCACGCCGTGTATTCCTGTGCGTTGCTTGTAACGTTTCGCCTGTTGTTGCCCGAAATATTATCCGAAGATGAATATTGCTGGAATGGTCGAGCAACAACAAATTGCGAGAGCACGTCCGTGGGAATGGAAAAACACAAGATTTGCCGGGTTTGTTAGGCCCGGGCTTGAATGCTCTCGCGAGATGTTATTAATACAAATATTCGGGGATACAAGTATTAATGTAAGAATGCGATTACAATGAGTGTAAAAGATCCTATTAATCTAGATCTTGAGCGAAGCTTTGCCTGATTCGTCTCTGCCGACCGTCTTTTGTGTAAGAGGTGCTGAGAGATAAGAAAGAACTGAGAGATAGCTGTTGCCAAGAGTAAGAAAGTCAAGTTATGAGTTGAACTTGTTCAGAAGCAGCCCCTTTTCCAAGTGCAGGCAGCCTTCTATTTATTGGGGCTGAGATGCCCTGTTTTCTGGCGAGCGATCGCCTTTCATATAATATAATAAGGGGCGATCGTCTTTATGTCACATGGGCTGTCTGTCTTAAAGTCTGCAGCTGCTGCTGGCAGCCAACTGTGCGGTCCAATGAGGAGCTAACACGCGTCCTGAGTTGCTGCCACGGGCGGTCCCACTGTACAACTTTCGGCGGAGCCGTCTGCCTCAGAGACAGTTGTTGGTGGGCAATAATCCATGAAATGCGGATCTTGTCTCGGAACTGCATGTGGGTCTCTGTCCCGGGCTCAGGCCTTTGCCGACTGGACGATCGATCGCTTCGCGTGGCATGAGGCGGTCGTCATTTGGTCGGTCACCAGGGGTCGATCGCCAAGTACCGAGAGACGATCGCTTTAGATGTCGATCGCTCGGCACCGGGACTTGTCCTGGGACCTTCGGTCGGCCAATCTGCCTTGGCTGCGGGGCTCTGGCTCGGTCGCCCGGTCTCTGAGGCAATCGCCTGTTGAGATGTATAAATCTCGACACAACAATTGCCCCCCAGCTTGCTCCGATGCTGAAGGCATGGGGTGAGCTGGTTCTTGCTGGCGATCGCGTAGGATGAAGGCGGGTGACCCTGTGTGCGGACTTTGGTTTCGGACTTGGGTGATCTGGTCGATTGGCTAGCTATCTTCGGTCTTGTACCTGCAATAAACAATTTTGGCCGATCCCTCGTAGAAACTTGATTGTTTCGTCGCTGAGGAACCGTGCGCAGTCGCGGAGTTCGATGGACCGACTACATGACCGTGTCTTATGCGCGAGCGACATTGTCTATCTCGTGACTCATTTATTGTGAGGGTCCTCTGTTAGGCTGCGCCTCGCCTCGTATTTAAACGAAGGGCGTGCGGTCTTGGTCTAGAGGAGTCCTTGCGCGGGGCGTCGTCGGATTAATCAACTCCACTTCCGCGGCTTGTTAGCTCTGCTTCCACCTCGGCCCGTCATGAAGATGGCGACCCTCGACGGTGTACGTTGAGATGGGGGTAGTGACGCGTCGCATTGTCCGGGTCCATCATGTTAGATGATAAACCTTTGAGGGCGGGCGATCGTGTCCAGTGATTAGTTTTGGAGGGCCCTCAGACTACGCCGGCCTCGTATTTAAACAAAGGGCGGGCGATCATGGCCCAAAGGGACCTTGCATGGCCTAAGCAGTCGATTCCATCAACCACCAGGACCATGGCTGCACTCTTCTACCTCGGATCGTCATGTAGATGCCGACCTTCGACGGTGTACGTTGTGCGGTGGAGGCGATCTCGTGCCGTAGTCCACCATGTTAGATGATGAACTGTAGATGGCGAGCGAGTCCTCCATTTTTGATGATGTTGCTTTGATGATGGCGATCGGGCTGGAAGACTGGTGATCGTCGTTCGACTGCCGATCGCGTTACTCATAGGTAGAAAAGTAACCTTTGCCTGGCCAGAAAGTCTGCGACTTTGGCGCGGAAGATCGCGTAGGTCGGGGGGAGGTCCTTCGTAAGATGCCTGAACATAGGCGAAAGACCATGGAATCCCCCTAGGACCGAGTACAGGGCGATCTCATCGCTTACGGGCTCGCCGTTGAGGATGATCTCGTCTACCCGGTCGATGTAGTCTGCGTCGGACTCTTCTTCCTCTTGCATGATCTGCATCATGCGATGGGGACCTTCCGGCCGAGCGACCTTGGCGGCGAAGTGTAACACCCCAAACTAGGCAGATATTACAGTGCCGTGGACCCCCGACTGGGACCCACCAGGCGAATGAAAATGAATGAATTACACAGGTAAATGTAGTACCGAACCACATTACAACATCAATTACTCCGACGAGGAGTTTTATACAACACACCCAGGATAAAATAGAATACATGTGTATTTTATGTGACGATAAAATACGCAACACTGAATGAAATGAGCATTCAAACGGAATGTCTGCAGCGGAATAAATAAAGGAAACATAAATGACTGAATAAATGACTGAACAGACTGGGGCCCCCTACTAGTATCACTGGGACTCCTCGCCGTCACCGTGCTCTCCCCGTGCTTTAGCCTTGCCATGACCTGAAAAACAATATCCCCAACGGGCCGATTACAAGAACAACAATCCTCAAGGGTTGAAAAATACACAATCATGATATATCCAAATTATGAATTATTCTTGTCGAAACATACGCAATCAAACATGCTATATGAATCGACTAATCAAGACGGCTCAAAGGAATGGCGCCACACTACGTCCGGGATGGAAATGTGTCCGTGCACAAGCCACCAACGATCAAACACGCGTGGTCTTGTACCTAATCGGTCTCACGAGCAATCGACTCGTGTGCACACCCAATGTGAGGCCACCAACCAACACACGACTATAATGTGCCCGACATGAAAATCCTACACATACCAACCGCACGCCAAGATGACCCGGAATGCCACAATATGACAAAAGTGACAATGAAAATGAATAATGACTCACCAAGATTGAATGATGGTGAAATGAATGATAGCTCAATGAAATGATCGGAACCGTCGTTCCTTATGACTGAGGTGATTAATTGACAATGACGAGTTTTGATACGATTAATACAATGATGAATGAGTTATGATTATGAATGAACAACGACAAAAGGAATGAATATCCTTTTAACCGAGTAAGAATTAACTTACACAATACCGATGATGAATGTCCGTCCACGAACAACGTCCTAAATGAAATATCGGTCGCTCGAACAACCTTGAATAACACAATTACCAATAATCCGATCATTACGCAAATCAAAACGATCATAATCGACTCAAACATCGACACAACGATATCCGAGCTCGAATGAATCGAAACCAACTCCAAGATGAGTATTTCAAACCATCAAAACACTTTCAAGGATATCAATAATCCATTAGGAATCCATAACTCATGATTACAACAACATCAATCGGAAAATCCCCAATTAACCGAAGTCAACCCCAAGGGTTCTTGAAATAATTCCGAAAATAACCATTAAATCCGTAGGAATATGTTTATACAAGTTAGATAATCCATAACTAACATATTCCAATGATAATCCAAGCTTACACGAAGAAATCGGAAGGAAAACCCCCAAAATCCGAAATTCTAGATCCAAGAGATTAATACCTTTGATTCGATGTGATGAAGATGATGAAATGATGATCAATCCGAAAGATGAGCTTGAAGATGATGATTGATGATTACACCTCGAAGAATCCTCTCCGAATCGCTCGAAATCGCCCAAAACTACCGAAGGAATGAAATGAGATGAAAAATGACGAACTCTGACTAAACTGTCCAATTTATACTCAGTCCGGTTAGCGTGCGCTAGCTCCTTGTGCATAGCGTGCGCTAACGTGTAATTTGGGTAGTCCAAGGTACTGTCCGAACACGGTAGCGCGCTACGTACCTATTTGTAGCGTGCGCTACGGCCATACTACTAGCGTGCGCTAATATCCATTGTTAGCGTGCGCTAGCGAAATATTTGACCCCGATCGAGTCCAAAAGCGCTCGACCTCGATCTCCCCGATAGCGTGCGCTACAACCATTGTTTAGCGTGCGCTAATATATCGGTTGCGTACGCTAACAACAATGCATAGCGTACGCTATGAATTAACCCGGTGCAGTCCAGTAGCCACTGGACTCAACCTGATCCGTCCCTAGTGCGCGCTACTCCACACATATAGCGTGCGCTACTACAACCCGTTAGCGCGCGCTACTTACCACTCGTAGCGTGCGCTACAAATATTCTCACCTGCAGTCCAGTACCTTCTGGACTGCAGCCAAGGTAGCCTTAGCGTGCGCTAAAGCTGAGCGGTAGCGTGCGCTACCTATACCCAATTAGCGTACGCTAAAAGGAGTATGTAGCGTGCGCTACTCCTCACACACAGCTCGCAACGAAAATGACAATGATGATAAACATGGCACGAAACTCCAATCAGATTAGTGATGAATGACGATTGATACACGATACAATTACTCTGAATGATAAATACCATGACTGAATATGAGTGACAAATGATCAATGATGAATGAGATTACCGAGCATCAATTCTTGAATGATAATTACCGAGTGATAATTCTTGAATGATAATTACCGAGTTACAACCGGTATTACATACACCCCCTTAAAAGAGTTTCGTCCCCGAAACTAAGGGTCAAACAACTCGGGATAACTCTCTCGCATACTATCCTCGGTTTCCCAAGTAGCCTCTTCGACTCCGTGTCTAGACCACCGAATTTTAACCAAAGGAATCGTCTTATTCCTCAAGCCGTTTGATTCGCCGCTCTAAAACTCGTATAGACGCTCCTCATATGAATGATCGTCGGCGATCTCGATTCGTCGAATCAAGTATGTGACTCGGGTCGGCAACATACTTCCGCACCGAGAGACATGAAACACATTATGAATTCGGCTCAACGCCGGAGGTAAAGCCAATCGATAAGCTAACTCGCCTACTCGATCCAAAATCTCAAACGGTCCAATGAATCTCGGACTCAACTTCCTCTCTTCCCAAAACGGAAGATACCACGACTGGGATACCTTGACCAACACGTGGTCACCAAATTTCGAACTCTAATGGTCGACGATGGTTATCGCATATGATTTCGCCGACTGAGTACAACAAACGACTCTGATCAAAGCTAACTTCTCACGGGCGGCTATAAGCATATCGGGCTCGGTGCCCAATGATTCGATAAGTCGTCCCAACACAACGGAGATCGACAACGACGACCATACAAGGCCTCGTAAGGTGCCATCTTGATCGAAGCATGCCAACTATTATTATACGTGAACTCGATCAATGGTAGTTGGGCTTCCCAATCGTCTTTCCAATCGAGGACGCATGCCCTCAACATGTCCTCTAAGGTCTGAATCGTCCTCTCTGATTGTCCGTCGGACCGAGGTGAAAAGCGTGATCGAGATTAAGCCGGGTTCCCATAGCGCGATGAACTGATTTCCAAAAGTGCGACACAAACCGTCCGTCACGATCGGAAACGATACTTTTAGGAGTACCGTGGAGTCTGACTATCTCTTTGATGAACAGTTGAGCAAGTCTCTCGGGACCCCACGTATCCTTGATCTCAAGGAAATGAGCTGATTTGGTTAAGCGGTCCACGATCACCCGATCGTGTTCATGCCACGACGACTCGTCGGCAAACTCGTGATGAAATCCATAGAAATGTCTTCCGCTTCCACTCGGGAATAGGAAGAGGTTTCGATACCCGCCGATCGCCGATGTTCAATCTTAACTTGTTGACAGTTAAGCATCTCGAAACAAATTCTGCGACTTCTCGCTTCATATTACTCCACCGGTAATTTTGTTTCAAGTCCTTGTACATCTTGCTAGACCCCGGATGAACAGAATAAGGGGTAGCATGAGCTTCTCTCAAAATAGAGTTTTTCAACTCTTCGTCACGGCACGCACAACCGATTCTTAAACCTCAAAAGTCCATCCTCGTGGACCACAAATCCGAGGGCTTTCCTCGAGCCACATCCTCTCGGATGCGCAACAATGATGGGTCCGAACTCGATTCTCTCGGATTTCCTCCTCGAGTGACGATGAAATCTCTAACATACAAAGTCGCCCACTGAACTCGCGAAGCTGGACCTCGATCTCGGGTCTAAGGAATTCCTCTTGAAGCTCCTTCGAATCGTTAAACGGCAAGCATCTGCTCCCGAACGGACTTACGACTCAAGGCGTCGGCGACAACATTCGCCTTGCCCGGTGGTAAAGGATCTCGATATCATAATCTTTGATTAATTCCAACCACTGCCTTCGCGCATATTTAACTCCTTCGAGTAAATATATACTTTAAGCTCTTATGATCGGTGAATATCGATGTGTAACGCCATAAAGATAATGACGCCAAATTTTCAAAGCGAACACCACGGCCGCTAGCTCCGTGTCGTGGGTCGGATAATTAATCTAGTAAGGTCTCAATTGCCGTGAAGCATAGGCAATAACCTTCCTGCTCGCATGAGTACACATCCGAGACCCCGTCCGACGCATCACTATAGACCACAAATCCTTCCGTCCCTGCGGCAAGGAAAGTATAGGTGCTGACATTAACCGGCTCTTGAGTTCCTCAAAACTCCGTTGACACGCGTCGGACCACGTGTATTTCTTATCCTTCCGCAAAGGTTCGTTAAGGGTTGAGCGATTCGAGAAAATCCCTCTACAAATCGCCGATAATAACCCGCTAATCCGAGGAAACTTGGATTTCCTTAACATTCTTCGGAGGTAGCCAATCTCGAATAGCCTCCGTCTTCGAGGATCGACGCGAACTCCGTCTCGATGAAATTACGTGTCCGAGAAACGTCACTTCGGACATCCAAAACTCACATTTGGAAAACTTCCCATAAAGTTGTTCTCGCCTCAACACGTCGAGAACTAGATGAAGGTGAGACTCGTGTTCCTCCCGGTCACGAGAATAAATCAAAATGTCATCAATGAAGACAACAACAAACCGATCCAAAAAGTCGATGAAGACCCGATTCATTAACTCCATGAATACCGCAGTGCATTAGTCAAACCGAACGGCATAACCACAAACTCATAATGACCATAGCGTGTTCGAAACGCCGTCCTCGCGATATCCGACTCTCGAATCCGCAATCGATGATCTCCGGATCTTAAGTCGATCTTGGAAAATACCAAGCTCCTCAAGTTGATCTAAGAGATCGTCAATACGGGGTAAGGGATACTTATTCTTGATCGTCACCTGTTCAACTCCCGATAATCAATACATAAGCGGAATGAACCATCCTTCTTCTTGACAAACAACACAGTGCTCCCCACGGACGCACTCGGTCGGATATAACCTTTCTCGAACAACTCCTCAAGTTGGTTCTTTAGTTCCCGCATTTGGTCGGGGCCATCCGTGCGGTGCCTTCGATATCGGGACGTACTGTGCTCCACCAATCGTGAATTCCACATCCCTCTGTGGAGGCAAACCGTAACTCGTCGGAAAAACATCGGCATATTCCTCACCACCGGAATATCCGTTAACATTATCGATGATTTCTCGGTTTTGGCCATATAGCACCAATAACCGACACATCCCTGATTGAGTAACCTTACTGCTTTCATCAAATTAATGACTTTACCAGAACAGCTGGGATTACCTCCCTGAAACACACATTCGACTCCATCGTCTGAAATGATAGTGACCAAACGCTTTCGGACACTAATGATGGCATCGTGACGATCCATCCAATCAATACCCAAGATGACGTCGTCCCTCGGCAAATCTACTACGATTAGGTCCGCTGGCCATATACGACCATGAAACTGAATCGGACAATTCTGAATCTCACGACTTCCGACAATTCGTCTACCATCAGGTAGGCCAATGACATAAGGCTCACAACTAATAGCACTTCCCAGACGTAGTCTACTCAAACATGACTCGGAAATGAATGAATGAGATGCACCGAGATCAAAAAGGGTACACACGCTTGAGATAGAATTTCGAGTGTACACGAGATCATTCGGCCTCGGGATCATCGGTCTTCTTCATCTCATAAATTCGGGGCTTGCCGGCCGCCGAACCGGACGCTCCCGTCTGATAGCTCTTGGCTCCGCCTTTAGCTCTGTCGTCTTGAACGACGCCGACCGAGTGGCCTGATTACGCACCCCTGAATGACACAGGGCTTGAGATGACGCCGGAGTGGGTTTAAAGTCCCTACGGCAAAAACGGGCCCTATGCCCGGCAATCCCACGATTGTGGCACGTGATGCATCGCTTTCGGACACTTGGTGCCGAAATGACCTGTTCCTCACGGTTGAAACAAGTGATGGCCGAATCGCCGCCGCGATCGAGATTCCGCGGTTTAGACGCCGGGAGGTCGCTCGAAAAAGTAGAGCCCGCACGTGGTTTCTTGAAAGTGGCACACTCCCGCCGATCGACACGGTTCTTGGACTTCTTGCTAGCGCACGAAGGTTGCCGCTTAGCAATTTCCTTAGCCGTAAGCTCGTAAGTGAGAGCTTTCTCAATGAACTCGGCAGTGGTACGGTTATGATTAAGCAACTCAAGTCTCATACGGGGTTTCACCTCTTCTGAAATACTTGATCTTGTCCGCTTCGAGTGAATGATAGATGAGGCGAACGGAAGAAGTTCTGAAATTTTTCGGCGATGGCGAGAACGTCATCATCCGTCGAAAGGTCGGGAGTGAGTAATTCCGACAACTTGGCCTCCCTGAGTGGGGCCGGATAGTACTTCTCCATCATGAGAGTCTTGAACTGGTCCCAAGTACATGTTCCGTCTGTGGGCTTCAACGATAACCACCATGAATGAGCGCTCTTACCGAGATAGTAAGCCGCAACTGAAACTTTATGCCCTTCAGGGCAATCCACCATAGCAAATAACTTCTCAAAATGCTCAAGCCAGTGAACAATATCCGCCGGCTCAGATGAGCCCTCAAAAGTAGGTGGTCGCTGGTGAGAGATATCGCTAATGATATTGCTTACACCCCTCTCTTGCCTCTGAGGTGGCGGCGGAGGAGCCTGCTGATTTTGATTGACGGAGTTATGCATCGTCTCCATCAACTGAGCCATCTGGGTCATTTGGGCCATCATGCCCTGCATAAATGCGAGTGGGTCGACCCGAACACCCTCTGACTGAGCCGTGTCCCGGGTACGACTCCCTGACAGTGAATGATCGCGTCCAGGTGAGTGAGTGGCAGCGTCGCTGCTCGATGAGTTAGCATTATTCCTGGCATTTGCACGGGTATTCGCACGAGCTCTCGGGATTCGGCCCGCTCCACGGCCTCGTCCTCCACGTCCTCTGCCAGCCCTTTCCATACTGAAGTGGAAAGTCATATGATGGTTACACATCTCGCATGAGTATCACATTATGATTATATTATGAAATGATGAAAATGAGCATACGTGCTCAAATACAACGATTACATGAATGATTGATTGACGTGACATGATTATCTGATGAAGTTACTGAAATGATTATCTTGAACAATTTAACAAAATCGATGATATGATCTTCAAGATCAACAACTGAGTAATGAAATGAATTGAGTGATTAATGAGTTAACATTATCGACTTGATCACAATTGAAATTGATGAATGAGGATTGTTAACTGATGAATTATGAATGAATGATTATTGCGTAAATTATACCATGGCATCGAAATCTTACGCTTCTTGGTCTGATTGGCTCGGCATTTGCACAGGTCACACGTGACGCGAAAGTCCAATGATACTAGTCTGATGACGATGATTTCAAATGAGACATGACTTGGAGGGTAGTATTCAAAACCACGCTCCGATACCAACTCTGTAACACCCCAAACTAGGCGGATATTACAGTGCCGTGGACCCCCGACTGGGACCCACCTGGCGAATGAAAATGAATGAATTACACAGGTAAATGTAGTACCGAACCACATTACAACATCAATTACTCCGACGAGGAGTTTTATACAACACACCAGTGATAAAATAGAATACATGTGTATTTTATCTGACGATAAAATACACAACACAGAATGAAATGAGCATTCAAACGGAATGTCTGCAGCGGAATAAATAAAGGAAACATAAATGATCGAATAAATGATCGAATGCATCGGGCCCCTACTAGTATCACTTTGGACTCTCGCCGTCACCGTGCTCTCCCGTGCTTTAGCCTTGCCATGACACGAAAAACAATATCCCCAACGGGCCGCCATACGTAACAACAATCCTCAAGGGTTGAAAAATACACAATCATGATATATCCGAAATTATGAATTATTCTTGTCGAAACATACGCAATCAAACATGCTATATGAATCGACTAATCAAGACGGCTCAAAGGAATGGCGCCACACTACGTCCGGATGGAAATGTGTCCGTGCACAAGCCACCAACGATCAAACACGCGTGGTCTTGTACCTAATCGCCTCACGAGCAATCGACTCGTGTGCACGATCCAATGTGAGGCCACCAACCAACACACGACTATAATGTGCCCGACATGAAAATCCTACACATACCAACCGCACGCCAAGATGACCCTAATGCCACAATATGACAAAAGTGACAATGAAAATGAATAATGACTCACCAAGATTGAATGATGGTGAAATGAATGATAGCTCAATGAAATGATCGGAACCGCTGCTCCTTATGACTGAGGTGATTAATTGACAATGACGAGTTTTGATACGATTAATACAATGATGAATGAGTTATGATTATGAATGAACAACGACAAAAGGAATGAATATCCTTTTAACCGAGTAAGAATTAACTTACACAATACCGATGATGAATGTCCGTCCACGAACAACGCCCTAAATGAAATATCGGTCGCTCGAACAACCTTGAATAACACAATTACCAATAATCCGATCATTACGCAAATCAAAACGATCATAATCGACTCAAACATCGACACAACGATATCCGAGCTCGAATGAATCGAAACCAACTCCAAGATGAGTATTTCAAACCATCAAAACACTTTCAAGGATATCAATAATCCATTAGGAATCCATAACTCATGATTACAACAACATCAATCGGAAAATCCCCAATTAACCAAGTCAACCCCAAGGGTTCTTGAAATAATTCGAAAATAACCATTAAATCCGTAGGAATATGTTTATACAAGTTAGATATTCCATATCTAAAATATTCCAATGATAATCGAATCTTTGACGAAGAAATCTGATTGAAAACCCCAAATTTCAGTAATTCTAGATCCTAGTGTTTAATACCTTTGATTCGATGTGATGAAGATGATGAAATGATGATCAATCCGAAAGATGAGCTTGAAGATGATGATTGATGATTACCCCTCGAAGAATCCTCTCCGAATCGCTCGAAATCGCCCAAAACTACCGAAGGAATGAAATGAGATGAAAATGACGAACTCGACTAAACTGTCCAATTTATACTCCTGTGTTAGCGTGCGCTAGCCCTTGTGCATAGCGTGCGCTAACGTGTAATTGGGTAGTCCAAGACTTCGTCCGAACACGGTAGCGCGCGCTACGTACCTATTTGTAGCGTGCGCTACGGCCATACTACTAGCGTGCGCTAATATCCATTGTTAGCGTGCGCTAGCGAAATATTTGACCCCGATCGGAGTCCGTAAAACCGCTCGACCTCGATTCGACCCGATAGCGTGCGCTACAACCATTGTTTAGCGTGCGCTAATATATCGATTGCGTACGCTAACAACAATGCATAGCGTCGCTATGAATTAACCGGTGCGATCCGGAGCCACCGGACTCAACTCGATCCGTCCCTAGTGCGCTACTCCACACATATAGCGTGCGCTACTACAACCCGTTAGCGCGCTACTTACCACTCGTAGCGTGCGCTACAAATATTCTCACCGCACCCAAGACCTTCTGGACTGCAGCCAAGGTAGCCTTAGCGTGCGCTAAAGCTGAGCGGTAGCGTGCGCTACCTATACCCAATTAGCGTACGCTAAAAGGAGTATGTAGCGTGCGCTACTCCTCACACACAGCTCGCAACGAAAATGACAATGATGATAAACATGGCACGAAACTCCAATCAGATTAGTGATGAATGACGATTGATACACGATACAATTACTCTGAATGATAAATACCATGACTGAATATGAGTGACAAATGATCAATGATGAATGAGATTACTGAGCATCAATTACTGAATGATAATTACTGAGTGATAATTACTGAATGATAATTACTGAGTTACAACCGGGTATTACATACACCCCCCCTTAAAAGAGTTTCGTCCCCGAAACTAAGGGTCAAACAACTCGGGATAACTCTCTCGCATACTATCCTCGGTTTCCCAAGTAGCCTCTTCGACTCCGTGTCTAGACCACTGAATTTTAACCAAAGGAATCGTCTTATTCCTCAACTGTTTGATTCGCCGCTCTAAAACTCGTATAGGACGCTCCTCATATGAATGATCGTCGGCGATCTCGATTCGTCGGCGAATCAAGTATGTGACTCGGGTCGGCAACATACTTCCGCAGCTGAGAGACATGAAACACATTATGAATTCGGCTCAACGCCGGAGGTAAAGCCAATCGATAAGCTAACTCGCCTACTCGATCCAAAATCTCAAACGGTCCAATGAATCTCGGACTCAACTTCCCTCTCTTCCCAAAACGGAAGATACCACGACTCGGGGATACCTTGACCAACACGTGGTCACCAGCCTCGAACTCTAATGGTCGACGATGGTTATCTGCATACGATTTCTGTCGACTCTGAGCTGTCAACAAACGACTCCTGATCAAAGCTAACTTCTCACGGGCGGCTATAAGCATATCGGGCTCGGTGCCCAATGATTCTGATAAGTCGTCCCAACACAACGGAGATCGACAACGACGACCATACAAGGCCTCGTAAGGTGCCATCTTGATCGAAGCATGCCAACTATTATTATACGTGAACTCGATCAATGGTAGTTGGGCTTCCCAATCGTCTTTCCAATCGAGGACGCATGCCCTCAACATGTCCTCTAAGGTCCGATCGTCCTCTCGATTGTCCGTCGGACCGAGGGTGAAAAGCGGTGCGAGATTAAGCCGGGTTCCCATAGCGCGATGAACCGATTTCCAAAAGTGCGACACAAACCGTCCGTCACGATCGGAAACGATACTTTTAGGAGTACCGTGAGTCGACTATCTCTTTGATGAACAGTTGAGCAAGTCTCTCGGGACCCCACGTATCCTTGATCTCAAGGAAATGAGCTGATTTGGTTAAGCGGTCCACGATCACCCAGATCGTGTTCATGCCACGACGACTCGTCGGCAAACTCGTGATGAAATCCATAGAAATGTCTTCCCGCTTCCACTCGGGAATAGGAAGAGGTTTCGGATACCCGCCGGTCGCCGATGTTCAATCTTAACTTGTTGACAGTTAAGCATCTCGAAACAAATTCTGCGACTTCTCGCTTCATATTACTCCACCGGTAATTTTGTTTCAAGTCCTTGTACATCTTGCTAGACCCGGATGAACAGAATAAGGGGTAGCATGAGCTTCTCTCAAAATAGAGTTTTTCAACTCTTCGTTCGCCGATACGCACAACCGATTCTTAAACCTCAAAAGTCCATCCTCGTGGACCACAAATCCAGGGCTTTCCCCTGAGCCACATCCTCTCGGATGCGCAACAATGATGGGTCCGAACCCTGATTCTCTCGGATTTCCTCCTCGAGTGACGATGAAATCTCTAACATACAAAGCCGCCCGAACTCGCCAAGCCGGACCTCGATCTCGGGTCTAAGGAATTCCTATTGAAGCTCCTTCGAATCGTTAAACGGGCAAGCATCTGCTCTGAACGGACTTACGACTCAAGGCGTCGGCGCGACAACATTCGCCTTGCCGGGTGGTAAAGGATCTCGATATCATAATCTTTGATTAATTCCAACCACTGTCTCTCGCGCATATTTAACTCCTTCGAGTAAATATATACTTTAAGCTCTTATGATCGGTGAATATCCGATGTGTAACGCCATAAAGATAATGACGCCAAATTTTCAAAGCGAACACAACGGCTGCTAGCTCCAGGTAGTGGGTCGGATAATAAATCTAGTAAGGTCTCAATTGCCGTGAAGCATAGGCAATAACCTTCCCGTTCTGCATGAGTACACATCCGAGACCCCGTCCGACGCATCACTATTGACCACAATTCCTTCCGTCCCCAGCGGCAAGGTAAGTATAGGTGCTGAAATTCACCGTCTCTTGAGTTCGTCAAAACTCCGTTGACAAGCGTCGGACCACGTGTATTTCTTATCCTTCCGCAACAGGTTCGTTAAGGGTTGAGCGATTCGAGAAAATCCTCTACAAATCGCCGATAATAACCCGCTAATCCGAGGAAACTTGGATTTCCTTAACATTCTTCGGAGGTAGCCAATCTCGAATAGCCTCCGTCTTCGAGGATCGACGCGAACTCCGTCGATGAAATTACGTGTCCGAGAAACGTCACTTCGGACATCCAAAACTCACATTTGGAAAACTTCCCATAAAGTTGTTCTCGCCTCAACACGTCGAGAACTAGATGAAGGTGAGACTCGTGTTCCTCCCGGTCACGAGAATAAATCAAAATGTCATCAATGAAGACAACAACAAACCGATCCAAAAAGTCGATGAAGACCCGATTCATTAACTCCATGAATACCGCAGGTGCATTAGTCAAACCGAACGGCATAACCACAAACTCATAATGACCATAGCGTGTTCGAAACGCCGTCCTCGCGATATCCGACTCTCGAATCCGCAACTGATGATCTCCAGATCTTAAGTCGATCTTGGAAAATACTGAAGCTCCCTGAAGTTGATCTAAGAGATCGTCAATACGGGGTAAGGGATACTTATTCTTGATCGTCACCCTGTTCAACTCCCGATAATCAATACATAAGCGGAATGAACCATCCTTCTTCTTGACAAACAACACAGGTGCTCCCCACGGGGACGCACTCGGTCGGATATAACCTTTCTCGAACAACTCCTCAAGTTGGTTCTTTAGTTCCTGCATTTCGGTCGGGGCCATCCGGTACGGTGCCTTCGATATCGGGGACGTACTGTGCTCCACCAATCGTGAATTCCACATCCCTCTGTGGAGGCAAACCTGG
Source organism: Orobanche coerulescens (assembly GCA_033398695.1). Classification (NCBI taxonomy): domain Eukaryota; kingdom Viridiplantae; phylum Streptophyta; class Magnoliopsida; order Lamiales; family Orobanchaceae; genus Orobanche; species Orobanche coerulescens. Next base: position 172,048,118 of record CM065809.1, read on the forward strand.
TAACTCGTCTGGAAAAACATCGGCATATTCCCTCACCACCGGAATATCCGTTAACATTACTGATGATTTCTCGGTTTTGGCCATATAGCACCAATAACCGACACATCCCTGATTGAGTAACCTTACTGCTTTCATCAAATTAATGACTTTACTGCAATGGGATTACCTCCCTGAAACACACATTCGACTCCATCGTCTGAAATGATAGTGACCAAACGCTTTCGGACACTAATGATGGCATCGTGACGATCCATCCAATCAATACCCAAGATGACGTCGTCCCTCGGCAAATCTACTACGATTAGGTCCGCTGGCCATATACGACCATGAAACTGAATCGGACAATTCTGAATCTCACGACTTCCGACAATTCGTCTACCATCAGGTAGGCCAATGACATAAGGCTCACAACTAATAGCACTTCCCAGACGTAGTCTACTCAAACATGACTCGGAAATGAATGAATGAGATGCACCAGTATCAAAAAGGGTACACACAGGTTGAGATAGAATTTCGAGTGTACCTGAGATCATTCGGGCCTCAGGATCATCGGTCTTCTTCATCTCATAAATTCGGGGCTTGCCGGCCGCCGAACCGGACGCTCCCGTCTGATAGCTCTTGGCTCCGCCTTTAGCTCCTGTCGTCTTGAACGACGCTGACTGAGTGGCCTGATTCTGCACCCCTGAATGACCTGGGGCTTGAGATGACGCCGGAGTGGGTTTAAAGTCCCTACGGCAAAAACGGGCCCTATGCCCAGCAATCCCACAATTGTGGCACGTGATGATCAAGCTTTGGACACTTGGTGCCGAAATGACCTGTTCCTCACACTTGAAACAAGTGATGGCCGAATCGGCCGCTCGCGATCGAGATTCCGCGGGTTTAGACGCCGGGAGGTCGCTCGTAAAAGTAGAGCCCGCACGTGGTTTCTTGAAAGTGGCACGACTCCGTCGACCGATTACGGTTCTTGGACTTCTTGCTAGCGCACGAAGGTTGCCGCTTAGCAATTTCCTTAGCCGTAAGCTCGTAAGTGAGAGCTTTCTCAATGAACTCGCAGTGGTACAGTTATGATTAAGCAACTGAAGTCTCATACGGGGTTTCAGCCTCTTGCTGAAATACTTGATCTTGTCCGCTTCTGAGTGAATGATAGATGAGGCGAACGGAAGAAGTTCCTGAAATTTTTCGGCGATGGCGAGAACGTCATCATCCGTCGAAAGGTCGGAAGTGAGTAATTCCGACAACTTGGCCTCCCTGAGTGGGGCCGGATAGTACCTCTCCATCATGAGAGTCTTGAACTGGTCCCAAGTACATGTTCCGTCTGTGGGCTTCAACGATAACCACCATGAATGAGCGCTCTTACCGAGATAGTAAGCCGCAACTGAAACTTTATGCCCTTCGGGGCAATCCACCATAGCAAATAACTTCTCAAAATGCTCAAGCCAGTGAACAATATCCGCCGGCTCAGATGAGCCCTCAAAAGTAGGTGGTCGCTGGCGAGAGATATCGCTAATGATATTGCTTACACCCCTCTCTTGCCTCTGAGGTGGCGGCGGAGGAGCCTGCTGATTTTGATTGACGTAGTTATGCATCGTCTCCATCAACTGAGCCATCTGGGTCATTTGGGCCATCATGCCCTGCATAAATGCGAGTGGGTCGACCCGAACACCCTCTGACTGAGCCGTGTCCGGTGCGACTCACGACGATGAATGATCGCGTCCGGTGAGTGAGTGGCGTCGCCGCCGATGAGTTAGCATTATTCCTGGCATTTGCACGGGTATTCGCACGAGCTCTCGGGATTCGGCCCGCTCCACGGCCTCGTCCTCCACGTCCTCTGCCAGCCCTTTCCATACTGAAGTGGAAAGTCATATGATGGTTACACATCTCGCATGAGTATCACATTATGATTATATTATGAAATGATGAAAATGAGCATACGTGCTCAAATACAACGATTACATGAATGATTGATTGACGTGACATGATTATCTGATGAAGTTACTGAAATGATTATCTTGAACAATTTAACAAAATCGATGATATGATCTTCAAGATCAACAACTGAGTAATGAAATGAATTGAGTGATTAATGAGTTAACATTATCGACTTGATCACAATTGAAATTGATGAATGAGGATTGTTAACTGATGAATTATGAATGAATGATTATTGCCAGAAATTATACCATGGCATCAGAAATCTTACAGTTCTTGGTCTGATTGGCTCGGCATTTGCACAGGTCACACGTGACGCGAAAGTCCAATGATACTAGTCCGATGACGATGATTTCAAATGAGACATGACTTGGAGGGTAGTATTCAAAACCACGCTCCGATACCAACTCGTAACACCCCAAACTAGGCGGATATTACGGTCTGTGGACCCCGACTGGGACCCACCGGGCGAATGAAAATGAATGAATTACACAGTAAATGTAGTACCGAACCACATTACAACATCAATTACTCCGACGAGGAGTTTTATACAACACACCTGTGATAAAATAGAATACATGTGTATTTTATGTGACGATAAAATACACAACACGAATGAAATGAGCATTCAAACGGAATGTCTGCAGCGGAATAAATAAAGGAAACATAAATGATGAATAAATGATCGAACAGATCGGGCCCCTACTAGTATCACTGACTCTCGCCGTCACCGTGCTCTCCCGTGCTTTAGCCTTGCCATGACGAAAAACAATATCCCCAACGGGGCCGGCCATACGTAACAACAATCCTCAAGGGTTGAAAAATACACAATCATGATATATCCAAATTATGAATTATTCTTGTCGAAACATACGCAATCAAACATGCTATATGAATCGACTAATCAAGACGGCTCAAAGGAATGGCGCCACACTACGTCCGGGATGGAAATGTGTCCGTGCACAAGCCACCAACGATCAAACACGCGTGGTCTTGTACCTAATCGGTCTCACGAGCAATCGACTCGTGTGCACATCAATGTGAGGCCACCAACCAACACACGACTATAATGTGCCCGACATGAAAATCCTACACATACCAACCGGCACGCCAAGATGACCCGGAATGCCACAATATGACAAAAGTGACAATGAAAATGAATAATGACTCACCAAGATTGAATGATGGTGAAATGAATGATAGCTCAATGAAATGATCGGAACCGCTGCTCCTTATGACTGAGGTGATTAATTGACAATGACGAGTTTTGATACGATTAATACAATGATGAATGAGTTATGATTATGAATGAACAACGACAAAAGGAATGAATATCCTTTTAACCGAGTAAGAATTAACTTACACAATACCGATGATGAATGTCCGTCCACGAACAACGTCCTAAATGAAATATCGGTCGCTCGAACAACCTTGAATAACACAATTACCAATAATCCGATCATTACGCAAATCAAAAACGATCATAATCGACTCAAACATCGACACAACGATATCCGAGCTCGAATGAATCGAAACCAACTCCAAGATGAGTATTTCAAACCATCAAAACACTTTCAAGGATATCAATAATCCATTAGGAATCCATAACTCATGATTACAACAACATCAATCGGAAAATCCCCAATTAACCGAAGTCAACCCCAAGGGTTCTTGAAATAATTCCGAAAATAACCATTAAATCCGTAGGAATATGTTTATACAAGTTAGATAATCCATAACTAACATATTCCAATGATAATCCAAGCTTACACGAAGAAATCGGAAGGAAAACCCCAAAAATCCGAAATTCTAGATCCAAGAGATTAATACCTTTGATTCGATGTGATGAAGATGATGAAATGATGATCAATCCAAAAGATGAGCTTGAAGATGATGATTGATGATTACACCTCGAAGAATCCTCTCCGAATCGCTCGAAATCGCCCAAAACTACCGAAGGAATGAAATGAGATGAAAAATGACGAATTCTGACTAAACTGTCCAATTTATACTACCCGTGTTAGCGTGCGCTAGCCTTGTGCATAGCGTGCGCTAACGTGTAATTTGGGTAGTCCAAGACTTCGTCCGAACACGGTAGCGCGCTACGTACCTATTTGTAGCGTGCGCTACGGCCATACTACTAGCGTGCGCTAATATCCATTGTTAGCGTGCGCTAGCGAAATATTTGACCCCGATGCGGAGTCCGTAAACTGTCGACCTCGATCGGACCCCGATAGCGTGCGCTACAACCATTGTTTAGCGTGCGCTAATATATCGGTTGCGTACGCTAACAACAATGCATAGCGACGCTATGAATTAACCCGTGCGATCCAAAGAGCCACCGGACTCAACCTCGATCTGTCCCTAGCGCGCTACTCCACACATATAGCGTGCGCTACTACAACCCGTTAGCGCGCTACTTACCACTCGTAGCGTGCGCTACAAATATTCTCACCGCAGTCCAGTACCTTTCCGGATCGCACCAAGGTAGCCTTAGCGTGCGCTAAAGCCGAGCGGTAGCGTGCGCTACCTATACCCAATTAGCGTACGCTAAAAGGAGTATGTAGCGTGCGCTACTCCTCACGCATGTACCGCAACGAAAATGACAATGATGATAAACATGGCACGAAACTCCAATCAGATTAGTGATGAATGACGATTGATACACGATACAATTACTCTGAATGATAAATACCATGACTGAATATGAGTGACAAATGATCAATGATGAATGAGATTACTGAGCATCAATTACTGAATGATAATTACTGAGTGATAATTACTGAATGATAATTACTGAGTTACAACCGGGTATTACATGAAGTAAGCTGTGAAGCTGTTCGCCAGTAGATCAAAAGAATTGACGGATCGCGACGGTAATGAGATGTACCATCTATGGGCCAGGTCGCTCAGTGTTAGCGGGAACATTCGGCACCTGGTCGCGTCTGATGCCCCACACCCGGTCATGTAGATCCGGAACTTGCTCAGGTGAGTCTCGGGATCCGACCTCCCCTCGTACAGAGGTGTTTCGGGAGGAGCGATCCTACGCTGCACGGGGGCGAGCTCGATATGTACCGCGAGTGGCTCGCTCGGCCCGACGATCTTGCTATTGGCGCCTGCCCCAGTTTCTAGGAGAGCCTTCATGTCGTCGATCTGGCGTTGCATCGCGGCCATCGCCATAGCTTGGTCGCTTGTGGCTCGACTTCCGAAGCGGGAGCCGAGGCGATCGTGTACCGATCTCCTGACTCCGCGGTCGCCGACCTCGGTTCTCTGGCGAGGAGGGGCCAGATGGCTAGCCTGCCTTCTGGCAGTCGGATACGCCGAACTCCTGGTGACGAACTCAAGCTCCGTCGTCTCGTGGCTGGGACTAGATTGCCCCGGTCGCCATGATGGGTCGCTGCCTAGGCGGCTGAAAACATAGGTGCCCCGGCTTGCGAGCACCTCTTCCTGTGAATCAGGGCCTCCTGGCGATCGCTGGGACATTAGCCCCTTGAACTTCCGCTTGCTGACGCGGCGGATGGCCGAGGGGGTTATAGCGGGCGCGTTGAATGCTCTCCATCGCTCCTGGAGGATGGCCATGGCCTCTTCGATCTGTTCCGCGGTTTGGAACCGATCGAGCGAGAGGCTTGGGTCGTCCCTCGGGGGCGGGATCGAGAGTCTCGGACCGGCTGCCCTCCGCCATAGGCTGGGGCTCGGATTGAGTCGAAATGAGGCGTCTGGCGGTTCGGTCAGTGGCTTTCTTCGACGTGGAGGCCGAAGTCATGATTCTGAAAGATTTTCTCTGAAGAACAGTGAGTGTTTCTTCAGGTATATGCCCCGGAGAACAGTGAGTGTTATTCGAGACGGTAGGAATAAAAATTGAGGGTAGATGCCCTTCCTCTAGCGTCAATTGTTGTTGCACGAAATATTATCCGAAGATGAATATTGCTGGAATGGTCGAGCAACAGCAAATTGCGAGAGCACGTCCGTGGGAATGGAAATACACAAGATTTGCCGGGTTTGTTAGGCCCGGGCTTGAATGCTCTCGCGAGATGTTATTAATACAAATATTCGGGGATACAAGTATTAATGTAAGAATGCGATTACAATGAGTGCAAAAGATCTTATTAATCTAGCTCTTGAGCGAAGCTTTGCCTGATTCGTCTCTGCCGACCGTATTTTGTGTAAGAGGTGCTGAGAGAGAAGAAATAACCGAGAGATATCTATTGCCAAGAGTAAGAAAGCCAAGTTATGAGTTGAACTTGTTCAGAAGCAGCCCATTTTCCAAGTGCAGGCAGCCTTCTATTTATAGGGAGATGCCTTGTTTTCTGGCGGGCGATCGCCTTTCATATAATATAATAAGGGGCGATTGTCTTTATGTCACATGGGCTGTCTGCCTTAAAGTCTGCGGCTGCTATTGGCAGCCATCTGTGCGGTCCAATGAGGAGTCGGCACGCGTCCTGAGTTGCTGTCACGGGCGGTCCCACTGTACAACTTTCGGCGGGTCTGTCGGTTGGTGGAGCCGTCTGCCTCAGAGACAGATGTTGGTGGTCAATGATCCATGAAATGAGGATCTTGTCTCGGAACTGCACGTGGGTCTCTGTCCCGGGCTCAGGCCTTTGCCGACTGGACGATCGATCGCTTCGCGTGGCATGAGGCGGTCGTCATTTGGTCGGTCACCTGGGTTCGATCGCCAAGTACCGAGAGATGATCGATTTAGATGTCGATCGCTCGGCACCGGGACTTGTCCTGGGACCTTCAGTCGGCCAATCTGCCTTGACTGCGGGGCTGTGGCTCGGTCGCCCGATCTCTGAGGCGATCGCCTGTTGAGATGTATAAATCTCGACACAACACCGTCGATGGGCGTAAGTTACACGTTTCTTTTGTATCTCGTTGAGTTTTCCTGGCGGGATATTGCTTCTCCCTACTTGTTTTAAGTTTCGGGACGAAACTTCTTTTAAGGAAGGTAGTATGTAATATCCGCAATTTCGATTTCCGGTAATTTTCTTTTTTTTAGCGAGAGTCCGTTTTGACGATTCGCTTGTGACCGTTTCGTCATTATGAGAATGATTAATTCTACACTTTTTGGCATCCGATTTCATTTCGGTGTCGTTTTGTTGAGTTCCGTGCTTCTTAGCGACTTTTCCGCACTTGAGTTCGATTCTTGCGAATCTCGTTCGAAACTGCTGTTTCGAGTTTCCCGTAAGTCCGTTTAACTTTGTTAGACATGTTGTGAACTTCAGTTTGGTTATTCAATCACGTATCGTGATTTTCGGGCGTTTTGGGCCATTTTATAATTTACCCAAAATTATGGGTATCCGTATTCGTATTCGTTGTCTTGATCGATTTTTGTGTTTATATGGTCGCGTGTGATTAATTGTTGCATGGTATTTCATTTCAGATCGATGATGTTGTCCGCGAACATTTCGTCGTGTTCGTTTCGTGCATTTTCGGATATCGAATCGTCGGGTCATGGCGGCTGAGCACTGGCCGGACAGGTGCGGCAGGCACTGTCGGAAGTGCTGGGCACTGGCCGGACAGGTGTGTCAGGCACTGTCGGAAGTAGGGGTGGAATCGGTTCCATTCGGTTCAGTTTTTGACCGAAACCGAGAATCGAACCAAATATTCAGTTTCGGTTTGGTTCGGTTCTTTTTAAAGTTCGGTTCGGTTAAGTTCGGTTTTATAAATATTTGGTTCGGTTTCGATTTGGTTTGATGTTTTTTCGGTTGTTCATAATATAAATTCAAATATTATATGCAATAGAATAAGTTATATATAACAACAAGCCAACAAGAGTTATATATATGTTCAAGATAAAAGCTAGAGTTGCACAGCAATTTCCAAATATCTCAAAACATAAACAATCGTAAATCACAGTATCTCATTCTCTCAACCTAAATTAATTGAATCACAAATTACATGAGCATATTATGGGTCCTCCTTGAACCCATGAGGGTCTTACAAAAAAATTTAAAACACACCAAAATCACAAAAACAAGGTCATTTTAATATGTTGAAATTTGACTTCGGTCCATTTCGGTTCGGTTCGGTTTCGCCCGACCCCGAATCGAGAACCGAACCAAATTAGTTCGGTTCGATTCTGTTTTTTTGTTTTTCAGTTCGGTCTTCTTCGGTTTTGGTTTTTCGGTTCTTTTTTCGGATTTTTCAATTCAGTTTTCGATTTTCGGTTCTGAAATGCCACCCCTAGTTGGAAGTGCTGTGCGATGGCCGGGCAGACGCGACAGGAACCGGCGTAGAGCACGCTACTGCCAGAAGGCTGCGCACATTATTCGGCCGGCCGGCGCACGCTATCAGGCTGGGCAGAGAGGTTTATGGAGTTCTGGACTCGGGGAGGATCGGCAGGTAGCGCACGCTACTGTCGGTCGTGGCGCACGCTAATCGGCATGTGTAGCGCACGCTTTCGGCCGACTAGCGCACGTTACCTGGCCGAGCAGTTTAGTCCAGAGGGTTCTAGACAGGTCGGCTAGCGCACGCTATCGGGGTCGGGCAGGCAGGTCCCGGTCGGCAGGTTGGGTCAACAGTGCCGGGTCATGCGGGCCCCGGCCGAGGGTTTTGGGCGATACTGGCCGATAGCGCACGCTAGTCCAGAAGGCTAGCGCACGCTAGGCCGCGCCAGTATATATATATGGCTGAGTAGTCATATTTTCACCCGTTTTTCATTTCTATCTTCTCCTTTCCGCGGCTGGAGGCTTGGTGATCAAGGAGACATGTTGTCAAGCAATTAATCCACGAAGTTCTAGAGCTTATATCATTAATTAATCATCCTATATCATCCTTTGATCCAGCGAATCAAGGTTAAATTTCCTAGAACCCTATCTTTGGAAAATTTTGGGGTTTTTGGGTTTTTGTCTGACTCGTTCCGTATTGTTGATTAATCCATGATGGTTATGATTAATCTTAGTATTGTTCATGTGTTTAACATCATTTAATCCATTGTTCTTCACCGAATCAAGGTATATTTCTTGATTTTCCTTCGAGTTGACTTTTTGGGGGATTTGTTCTTGATTTCGTTTTCCATCCGTTTTTGATGAATCGATTGTTGTAAAATGATATTGTTAAACATATCATATGTATTGAACATCCATATTTCGGTTGGGAATTCCATTTTCATGTTTTTTTCGGGTCGATTCGTGTTCTTGGCCATTTTGGGGGAAACCCTTGAACTTTCGTCATTTGTTCCTTGAATTCAGCGGCTTTAGGTCGTACTTTGGAATTTATTTTCGTTGTTATTGTTGTCGTTCGTAGTTTATTGTCGCGGGTTATCGTTCGGCAGAGGCGGCGGGTTCGTAGTCGGTTCGAGTCTCCTCACTTCGCTCGATTCTCCGCGTTGTGATTATTCGAGGCAAGTATCTTGCCCATACGTTTCATGTTTCGCAGGCATAATTGTTGGTAAATGATTTTATGTAAAATCCGGATGTTTAGTGAATGTTAAAAAGTATCGGTATGTTCTCGATAAATATTGTCTTTCAATGATAACTCGGATGCTTCGTGAATAAGTGTGTTTTTGGCCTATGAGTGTTTAATTCGTTTGTTGCAAGACTTATGATCACATTTAGTGAATGTAATAAACCGTAATCATTTACCGAGGATTACGTGTTGTTATGTGTGCTTGTTCGGTGAATATGTGATGGGTGATATTGGTTGTTACCCCTTTGAAAGGAGGTTGTGATGCTTAATGTTGCTTGGCTTTATAGTTGATTATTGTTGGGTGCTTGTTGTGTGTGATATGCCTCCGGGTAGGATTGTTGAATCTCCGGGATCCATACTTGCTAGTATGGGTCGGGCGTGACCGTAGGGTTATCCATCGGGTATGTCTTGCGGGAACTCCGAGGTTCGTGGCTTGTTAGTGCGATGTCGGGGATAACTTGTGTGGTTATCCATCGGGTATGTCTTGCGGGGACTCCGAGGTTCATGGCTTGTTAGTGCGATGCCGGGATAACTTATGGTTGTGATTTGGTTATGAATGTATCTGTACTTGTGGTCACGTGGCAGTTGTTACGGTGACATGTGATTCGATATAGTTTCCCAATGGGTTATTCACTCGGGTATGTTCTACGGGAGCATCTGAGGTCCGTGGCTTGGTAGCACGGGACGCGAATAATCTATGGAAACATGTTATGATATGAACGGGTCTTGAACCTCGTGCTTGTGATAGTGATGGTATGATTGGGTCGTGGACCCCGTGTGTTGTTTTCGTAGTTGTGCTTTGGGAAAATGACTTTTGGGCTGTGTCCCTAAACGTTTTCAAAACTCCCTAGATCGTAAAATATTTTTACAAGATGTATATCGGGTTTACCCCTATCTTTCGATTTAACCGTTTTGATCAAGTGATTTACCTCGAGAAGTATGTTATGGTTTCTAAGTCCTTGGAGTATGATTGTATGGCCTGTTTTCGTATTTTATACTTGCACTAGCAAAACAGTGGAGTTTTGCTAACCCCCGAGTATTCGGGGGGTGGATGTCTGTCTTTGCATTCAGGTTTTGGGGAGCATAATACAGGGTCGGCATGAAGGGTGATGAAAGATGATCGATACTAATTACATGAGGACACGTACATTGTCGTATTGGTTTAGTTATATTTTATTTTCGCTGTAGTAATCTTTCCCCGTTGTACGGGAGTGTGTTGTATTCGACCCCTGCGTGGGCTTGTATTGTGTTTGAGTTGTATGTATTTATTGAAAGACCAAATCGGTGTACTGAGTCCTTTTAGCCTTAAAGGCATTGTTGAGATGTTCAATGTTGTTACCAGCCTGGTAAATCCTTGAGGAAGGGTTCCACGGCGTGTAATAGGGTTGGGACTTTGGACCCGAATAACCGAAGATCCGAACCGAAATTGACATTTCGGTTCGGTTCGGTTCGGGTTTTAAGAAAAAAATTATTTATAAATTTCGGGTTCGGGTCCTGCAATAAATTTCGGGTTCGGGTTCGGTTCTTGTAATTTTAAAATTTCAATAACCGTACTACCCGAAATTAGTGACAATAACCGAACAAAATTTCGGGTTTTCCGGTTATTTTTGAAAATTTCGGGTTTTCCGGTTATTTATGAAAATTTCGGTTATTTCTGAAGTAACAAAAAAAATTTCGGTTCGGTTATTTCAAAATTAATCAAGTAATGTAAAAATTTCGGGTTTTCCGGTTATTTCTGAAAATTTCGGGTTATAAATTTCGGTTCGGTTTTTTCGGTTTTTTGGTAAAATTACTTCGGTTCCTAGAAATTCGGTTCCTGGAGAAAAAAGTCAGGAACCGAACCCGAATTACATAACACATTTGGAACTTCGGTTCCTTGCTTTTTTTTCAAGAAACCGAACTATCCCAGCCCTAGCGTGTAATATCCCTGAGTGGATTGGGGGTGTTACAGATGCGCCGTGCCGGTTCGCCTGAATATGGCCTGTGTAGAGACGAAAGCCCGAGGGATCGAGTTGATCCTTAAGAGGGTTGGTCATATAGCTTTGTGTCCTTATTGGACTTGAACTCTATTTTTTTTGTGTCTTAGGTTATTTTTGGAGAGCTGAAAAGGAGAAACGAACTGGGGTTTCTTCGTCTTGTTTGTGTTGTAAGCTAATATCTCGAGGCAATTTAAGATATATTTGTGGATAGCGGTAGCAGCACTATGCTTACAGTCCTAAAGCTAATTCTACAAGAACAAAGACTATATCTCTATACAGTACAAGGTATATATATACTTATTCGACATATATATTGTTGGAATATAAAACGCAGCGGAAGCGAGATGTAATCATATATTTTATGAAAGGTTTTATAAATTAACCAACATAAATAGCGGATCTATTTAGGCTTGTCAATTAATTAATTAAACAGATTAATTAACAATTTAAATATATGTATTTACGCATTAGGAATTGGTAATTCATACCTTTGAAGCGAAGTGGTAGAAAAATCCCTTTCTGGTCGAGCGAACACCTCCTTGTATACTTCCTTGATCCACTTGTTTTTCTACCTCAAAGTCTTCTAGAGTATATCCCGCCTAAGATCCGGATGTCGTGTGGGCAACAATCTACCGGACTACTCGGAGAACAATAAAAATCGGCCGAATTATTCCCAAGAAACACCTTACGAAATTTTTTCTCTATTTTTCTTGAATATTTTAGTATTTAGAAAAATATTGTGTTAGCTAAATTGTGGAATCCAAGACACAAGTCAAGATCCACAATTAAACACAAGATATGAAAAAAATCAAAAATTCCTTGTTTAAGAGTGTGTAAAATTCGCCCCCCCATATACTCCTTATATAGTTGTTTTGGGCTACTTTAGGGACCTTAAGGAGGACAAGTTAAGGACTCCCAATAGATATTTTCTTTCCAATATTAGGACTCTTCCTAATATGAATACTCTATTAATATCAACTTAGTCCACTAAAAAGTTGATATTGCACTTCCTACCAAAATCCCAAATTACGAAATTTGGCTCCTTTTTTAATGAATTATTTCTCATATTTAAGATATTCCATGTCCATTAATTCATTTAAGCTACTGACAGCTTTTAATTAATATATTATACATGAGTATACCACTCGACTTTTATTATTATATCGGAAAATTAATTCCACCTGCAGGGTTTAATATAATAATCCTTTCGAGTGCCTCAAGGGATATGATCAACCAGACTGGTCGGGATACGATTTCTAGCTATAATATTAATTAATATATAAATAATAATATTGCCCAAATTATCGAGCATATTGAGTCAATCATTTTGGCTCTCACCCATGATAAATCAAAGCAATAAATATTAAATATATATAATTAAATATTAATCACTAGAATTAAGAAATAATAATTGTCCGAGATGTACGTTCTTCTTATAGTCAGAACAGAAGAATCTATCTCCCCTCGATCCTGTTCAACGTATACCGAATACGCTAATTATATGCTAATGGTCAAGACCAACCAATCTCAAACATATATTACAACCTCTCACATAACGGTCTAATGTTATATAGGTTGTGAACTAATTATTACTATATAAGGAACCGATAATGTGATCTTCAGTGTGACACGACACACCACATTATCTACAATATAAAGTAATTTAGACAACATTTGCATAATCATGGCGTGAATAAATATGCAAAACATGTGACAAATGGATTAAATATTCTCATAGATAATGACTGGGAAATTAGGTAATACAAGCACAAAGTATGATTTGATGTATACAACCCTAACAATCTTCCACTTATACTCAAATCATGCTTTTGAAGTATACTATCTAGACTGTCTATCTATCTCCCACTTATACTCAAAGCAATGCTGCCATACATCTCAACCCCATTCCTTCCACATGCCCTTCAAATGACTTTGAGGGCAACCCTTTCGTGAAAGGATCAGCTAGGTTGTCTTCAGATGCTATCTTGGAGACAATAATCTTCCCCCTCTTCAAAAAATCTCGAATGATATGATATTTACGCTTGATATGTTTGCTTGCTTTGTGGGCCCGTGGTTCCTTCGAATTTGCAATAGCATCGGTATTATCACAATACAGTGTAATACTCCTAGGCAAATTAGGAATCACACCAAAATCCTTTAGGAAGTACTTGAGCCATACCGCCTCTTTAGCTGCCTCTGAGGCTGCTACATACTCGACTTCTATGGTAGAGTCCGCTATGCATTTATGCTTCACACTCCTCCAACTGATGGCTCCACCTCCCAAAGTGAAAACATATCCAGAAGTTGATTTTGACTTTTCTTTGTCCGCACTGAAATCCGAGTCAGTGTAACCCAAAGGACAAAGTGTATCCGATTGATATATAAGCATATGCTCCTTATTCCTTCTCAGGTACTTGAGTATATGCTTGACAGCAATCCAATGTCCCGGTCCTGGTCCGAAGATGCTCCCACGCCGATGAAACATTCAGGTTGACGAACAACCCTCCAACTACGACGAGGCATGTCCTTGGTTTGTTTATTTCACAATAGTGTCGATACGTGGTACACTAGGTGTTTGTACAATTGGTATTGTCGAAATCTTGCCCCTAAGTTCTTCTAGAATGACCTCACTCCTAGGCTTGTGGCTTATTACATAGTCCTCCTCTAAGAACTGGGCATTGGTGCTAACAATGACCTTCTGCTCATTAGGACTGTAGAATAAGCCACCCTTCATTCCCTTCGGATATCCTACAAACACTCATACTTCTGTACGAGATGCCAACTTATCAGCTTCCTTATTCAGCACATGTACTGGTGAACCCCAAATCCGAACATGTCCTAGACTGGGCTTGTGCCCATTCGACAGTTCTGTGCGTGTTTTTGGAACTGATTTCTAAGGCACCGAGTTGAGAATGTACGCCGCTGTTTCCAAGGCGTATCCCAAAAACAAAATAGGCAAATCAGAATAACTCATCATTGACCTAACCATCTCTAATAAAGTACGATTCCTTCATTCAGCAACACCATTTTGTTGTGGTGTACCAGGCGCTGTGAGCTGGGAAGTAATCCCCTCATGTGCCATGAAATCCGAAAACTCTCCACTAAGGTACTCGCCACCACGATCAGATCGTAGTGACTTGATACTCTATCCATGACGCTTCTTCGTTTCAGCCTTGAATTCTTTGAACTTATCAAAAATTCAGACTTACGTCGCATCAAATAGATGTATCCATATCTCGAATAATCATCTATAAACGTGATGAAATATTCGAAATCACCCTTAGCCTGGATGTTCATTGGACCACAAACATCGGTGTGTACTAATTTCAATATATTTTGTGCACGATTTCTTTTGCTTTGGAAAGCCCTTTTAGTCATTTTCTCTTCTAGACAGGATTCGCAAATTGGAAATGACTCAACTTGGAGCGAATCCAATGGGCCATCGCTCACCAATCTTTGAATCCTTCTAAGGTTGATATGACCCAATCGTAAATGCCACAAATATGTTTGATTTATGCTCGAAGGTTCTTTTCTTTTATTAGGATTAGTCAAATAATTAAGTGATTTATAATTATGCAAGGGAGCTATGCAACATTAATGATATAAAGTCCTTCATTATAAGTACTCGTGCAAACATATTCACCATTTCTTTTAATAACTGCATTATCTTCAAAAGAAACTGGATATCCATCACAATGCAATTTAGAAACTGAAATTAAATTCATTCTAAATCAGGTACTAATAACATATTATTTAGGACTAGAATCCTATCATTAACTTTTAACTGCACGACTCCCACTGCAAGAGCCTTCAGCCTGGAATAGTCGTCCCAGCTAATAGTAATCTCATCCGCACTAAGTACCTTGGTTACTTGGAACCCCTGCGAGTCATAACAAACATGATCAGTGAAGCCTGAATCTACTATCCGCGAAGTGATAGAACATGCAGCCAAACATGTTTTGACTACTAGTGCATGAGATGTACCTTTCTTAGGGCAGTCACTCTTGAAATGCCCCTTTAGACCGCACTTATAGCACTTGCCGTTCGGCTTTTTGTTTACTTCGGACTGAGGAGCCTTGCCCTTATCTTTGAAGGTTGCCACTTGGTTCTGGACAACCTGCTTTTTCTTCTTTCCCCATTTGGGTTTTGAAGAACTAGCACCGGTTGCCGCAAGAATTTGATGATAACCTTGTTTGAAGAGACCTTCATCAGATTGAAGCTCTGTGAGAAGTTCCGCCAAAGTGTAAGTCCTACGATTCATATTGTAGTTAAGGCGGAACTGCTCAAAGCTTCTTGGCAAGCTGCCCAAGATAATATCGACCTGCGACTTGGCATCGATAGTGGCCCCCCGTATACTCAATTCGTTCAAATGAGACATCATTTTCAGAACATGATCCCTTACTGGAGTCCCTTCAGATATTTGGGTTGTCATCAACACACTCATTGCATTTTGCCTAGCCACCCGGTTCTAATGACCAAACATCTCGGTGAGATTTTTCATCATTTCCGCGGGTGAGGCCATCGTGTGATGCTGATTCTGCAATATATTTGTCAGTGAAGCCAAAATGTAACAACAAGCCATCTCATCAGACTTTTTCCATTTTCGGAATTCAGCCAACTCTTCCGGAGTGGCATCCGTTTCTGGTTCCAGAGGGCTTTCCTCAGTTAAAACAAATTTATACCCCTCGGCAGTCAGGACAATGTCAAGATTTCTTTTCCAGTCGGCAAAGTTAGTGCCATCAAGTTTATTTTCTTTGAGAATAACAGCTAGTGGATTGAAAGACATTTGAGAATAAAATTAAAACACCATTCATCACATAATTCGACGCAAAATATATTTAAAAACCTTAAAACACAATATATATGCAGTCAACCAACACCTCTAAAATACCGCACATGCTAGCCACGTCACTGTGGACGTTTACATATATATTTTTCAAGTAGATTTTAACGTCTTTAATTTAACTATCTAGTCAAGATGCGTTTTGACAAGTAAAATTAATAGTTGGTTTTTCCTGGCCGTGTATTAAATTAACATAGACTCTGATGGGGAGCTTATTAATCAATACACCTAAGTGAACACCATAATTTAACAAACTTTAAAATATTATTTAATGATAATAGTCCTACAGGTGGAGAGCTCCTATCATAAAAAATAATATTCACCTTTTTGTTTATCTAATTGAAGTTTAATACTACTGAGCTAATAATCAGCACATCCGATGTGGAGGAAGACTCTAATGTCAATGCGCATGCTAATTATTTCACAATTTAAACAAATTATGGAGGCCAATTGGATTTTGAAAATCAATTTAAACCACTTAGTTATTTTGGAAAAATAAGGTTTTTATTTTTTCTCGTCCTAACATGCAAGGAAACATATCACACATACATCCATACATGTCATACATAAAAACAATAAAAACCAACAAAATAAAAAATTAGATAATTAAATCTAATTATCATGGCTTTTATTCCTCGTTTTGAATAACGAGAAAATCCTCGGCTGCTTGCTCCCACTGCTTCAAGCATCTCGTCACCTCCTCCTGGTTGGGCCACAAAAAATTTCATATTTAGAAACTTTCTTCCAAGCAACATTAATTGCATAAGAAATCTCTAAACTAAATTTATTGTGCCCCAACGGACACAACGAACGGAGAATATACGATCAGGACCATATTCCGGACGACCCGAAGCAACCCGACCCACGCTCGACCAAGGCCGATGTAATGCACTCCGCGGCCGCCATCCGCGGCAAGCCAGGTCTCGGCCGAGACCACTACTTTGGCCGAGTCCCGATCGGCAGCTGTCTGGTCTCGGTCGGTTCATCCGATCGGGACATTTTCGCGCTGGACTTCTTTTCCTTCGAACTTTTGTGTATCCAACTCGATTACAATTGTAAAACCCGAAATTTTTAAACTTATTAAATACCCAAAATACCCCGCAAATTTCGAACTTATGAAAAGACGATTAATAATCTAAAACATTAAATTACGATTATAACCTAAGTATTGGAACATGTGATATGATAATAAATAATAAAATTCCACATGTACAATATTATGAATAAGATGGGGCGATTTTAATAAATTAAAAATACAAAGATACATAAATAATTATACAGGATATACTTTGAGTAAACATGGAAAGTATTTTTGGGCCTCATCTCCTCCCAAATTCACGGCTCACACAACCCATTTACAGCTATCACAATATTTTTTTTATTTAGAACCGTATATCACAACACAAATAACGATCCCAAAAATAATTCCTATAACCCTAACAAATAAACTACGGCTGCTATTTTCTTCTCCACTCCATTCGGTCCATTCCAAGGCTGCAAGAAGGGTCTTTGATTCGTTTGTTGGTATAGCAAAGTGCTTGATTCGTGGGGAAACAGATTTGAGGAGGTTGTGTTGGGTTCGAATTCGGGTTGGTTATATTTCTGGTCCGATTTGTTTTGCTTCCTATTCGACACGAGGTACCATCATCACCTATTGTTTTCTTGGTTATTTTGATCTCTAATAAACATATACTTCCTCCGTTCTTTTATTATTGCAACGTGTTGACTATTACACTGTTCACATGCTCTCTTTTGACCATCTTTTGTGATTCATAGAAATGAAAAAATATAGTCATTTGAGATCTTGTTAGATTCATCGAGAAATATATTTTCAAAATATTAACTTTTTATAATTTTTAAAAATATAGAATTAAAGATATTAATAGTTAAAGTTGCGCATTGGCAAGCGTAAAAGTGCAGATGTTGCAATTATAGGAGAACAGTGGTAGTATAATTTGTATTGAAAACCTTGCAATGATCGACACACTTATAATAAAGTTATACGTATAAAGGTTCACATAAAATCATAAAAACCATAAAAACCTAACGAATGGAAACCTCTATAATGGACCTATCCCTTTTGTTTTTGATTCGAATTGAAGACACATGTTATGCACCATATATATGTCGAACTAAACCTGTTTGAATTACATCAAAAATCGTTTTGTGTATAGAGATTTATCGTTGGAATAATAAAACCGAAAACTGATCTCATAAAATTATAAGCCCTAAGTTGCTGACAGAAATTAAGGTCGGATTGAGATGGGTGAATCTTGATGATATCAACGTGTTTTTTTGAGTTTCTTGAGTCTAAAACTAAGTTTAAAGAGATTACTAACTGATCCAATTGGTTTGGAATGAATTAGAGTTGATTTGGGCATGTTTTTGAATTTTACATGATCATATGTCAAAATAGTGTTTTCAGAAAATTTCTTTAGTCGACTTGTGTGATTTTTCATGTCAAAACTGCAAAGAGTTAAGAGCTATCCTAATATATAAGTTATCCTGGAATTTTTGTAGATTTTTCTAAAATATATAAATGGGCTAAACAAATGCAAACTTTTTGCATGTTTGTGCAGTTAATTTTCTGTGTAGGTCTGGGAATATGATTTTTGTAGGGTACTTATACTTAATAATAATATCTGGGAAAATTCAAGTAGACTTATGACATTATAGCTTCTGTGGGAATTTTGGTGAATTTTCATTTTGACTTCCGGTATGGTATTAAAATTCGTTAAGTGGACCTAATTTTGTTATAAAACCAGTCATTTAAAGAACATGTATGTAATATATGATTTAAGATTCGTTAATAAGTATAAAATCCTAAAATGCACTTGAACATTTATCATGATATATAATTGGTCATATGTTAACCTAATTCCAATAACAAAATCATAATCACATTTATAAATGGTGTCAAGTAATTAAGAATTCGTTATGACATTAAATGAGCTAATACGCATAAAATGAACCTAATTCGTGTAGATTCGCTGAAGAAGGAGTAACCTCTGATCTTTATATCTTCTGATGTGTTTTGCATTTTGCGGTTTGAGGTACGGATATTCTTGATACCCCCTTCTCTCTACCATTGTTATCAGTTGTTTCGTTTGTTTGATTATTCGTACGGATATTTTTGATACCCCCTTCTCTCTACCATTGTTATCAGTTGTTTCGTTTGTTTGATTATTCGTACGGATATTCTTGATACCCCCTTCTCTCTACCATTGTTATCAGTTGTTTCGTTTGTTTGATTAATCGTGCGGATATTCTTGATACCCCCTTCTCTCTACCATTGTTATCGGTTGTTTCGTTTGTTTTGATTATTCGTATGGATATTCTTGATACCCCCTTCTCTCTACCATTGTTATCGGTTATTTTGTTTGTTTTGATTATTCGTACGGATATTCTACCCTTTCTCAGTAAGGGTTCTGATTCTATGTACTATTGTTATTGTTTGTTTCGTATAGGTACAGATATTCTGACCTTTCTTATAAGGTTTCTCATGATCTCTTTCATATTCTGATCTGTTTAGCTTCTGATTTGATACCATTGCTATGATCCCCTTATGTTTTGAACCTTTGTTATGATCCCTTTGTTATGAACCTCTGATATGAACCTTTGCTATGAACTTTGACTATAAACCTTTGCTATGCACTTCTGAACCATTTGATATGAACCATCTGATATGAACTGTTTTGATATGATATCTGACTCTCAGTTTGATACCCGAGCCATTTCCCTAGCCATGAAGGTAACATGGCCGTGTCGTTGATGCACCAATGGCATGACTCTAGTGTGGTCGAGTGATGTGCCACACCGTCCCTTATCTGTTATATGTTATGGCCACTATGATTATGATTTGTCTGCAGGGGCGTATGGATGCATCCTAGATTTGTTTCTGTATTTGTTATGATCTGTTATGATATATTTGTCTGGTGATTGATGTTGGGTGCAATCCACGTCCTTCACATTTCTGGAGCTAGCTACTCCATTTGGTTACTGAGGACTTCCCTCATATTATTGGCTAATTGAGAGGTCTCCCCTCTATATGATATGAAGATATATGGTTACATCTGTTATGATATGATTTGATCTGTTTTGGACTCGTGGTGGATTACTGTCTTACCTTTCATTATTCCTACACTCTTATTTATACCTTATGTTATTGCCCCAATGCACTATATCCTGTTATCCTTTGATTCTCCATATTCTTGTTTCAGTTGACTCACGAGATTTGTTTAGTTGACCGTTAATCCCTTATTCATTTGACATATGACATTCTTTTCAGCAGGAGCTTATTTATTCTTTTCTTATTCTTATATACGTATCGGTTATTCGTTTGTTTATATATCTGTTTACTGAGTTTTTTAAGCTCAGCAGCATTTTCTTTTCTTCCGCGGCAGGTTATTAAGCTAGGAGCTGGGGCTATCTTTTGGTATGAGAGTAAGAGCTGAGTGCAGACTTACCCTAGACATCTTAGCTTTGACACTATGTTATTTCATTGTTTTGAGACTCAGATTATGATGTTTCCTTCATTTGGATCCTTTTGGAACTTATGTATTGTTTAAGTCATGTTGACTTACTTTCCTTCGATATTTATGATAAGACTTCCGCTTGCGTTCTATTATGTATGTTCTGATATGCCACCACAATGTGATACTTCTACCCTTGTCGGGTTGGGGTGTTACAAAAATTTTACAGAAATAAAATATATCGAATTTACATCAAATTTTACAAGGAAAAATAAAGTCATTTTCTACCTGTGGGTTTTCTCACGGGAAAAACTTAATACATGCTGTTGTGCGGCAATTTGTACGCCTCGACGGCGATCGGTATAAGGGCTGAGCGACCGAGTTCACGA
Organism: Orobanche coerulescens; assembly: GCA_033398695.1. Classification (NCBI taxonomy): domain Eukaryota; kingdom Viridiplantae; phylum Streptophyta; class Magnoliopsida; order Lamiales; family Orobanchaceae; genus Orobanche; species Orobanche coerulescens. The sequence goes on from CM065809.1 coordinate 172,069,137, forward strand.
CCAAATTATCTACGACGAACTTTTCAAAACGAAGGTAACAGTCCACCTTCGAGCATCTAGCGATCGACTCTCAAGGCGATCGCCTTTTGGCACCTAGCGATCGACTCTGGTGCCCGAACCAAGACGACGGACCTGTGCCACGAACAAGGCCATCGTCCGTCAAAGTCTACGAAGACTGGATCACGAAGCAAAGGACCCGTGTGCAGATTCGCGAAAAGCGCCGCAAAACATGGATCGTTGACTCCAGCCCATCAGCAGCTATCAGTGACAAGGACGGCCTCACCTACCGACACGCCCGCCGAAAGGTCCTAAGTAGGGCCTCCCAGGACAGCGACATGAACGCGTGTTGGCCTCTCATTGGTTTGCACTTCTGGCAGCCAGCAACTTCTGCGGACTTCAAGGAGACCAACCCATGTGCTAAAGACGATTGCCCACTTATTATAATACAGCAGAGGCGATCGCCCAGCAACTCCTAGTCCTATAAATAGAGAACCTCCTGCAACTGGAGAAAGGTTCAGAAAAACGTTCACAAAGTTGACACGAAAGCTCACGACTCTCTCTTCTCGACTTTCTATCTCGAATCCATTTTAGGATTTCTCTCTCAGCACCTTTCAACCAAAAGACGGTCGACAGAGGCAAGAACTCCCTATTGTTCGGATTTGAAGAGATTCACAAGCTCAGAAGCTCAGACATTCAGCTAATACACACTGTGAGAGACCGTCGATTTCTCACAGTCGTAACAGCACTCCATCGTTGTTACAAGAACTCACAGAGCATCATATCTGGTTCTTCCGGCAATCTTCACGCTCAATAGCTAAGATAACTAGGGTCTTTACACTCATTGTAAATGTACTCTAACATTAATATTTATACTCCCAAGTATTTGTATTAATAATATCTCGCGAGAGCATTCAAGCCCGGGACTAACAACCCCGACAAATCTTGTGTTATTTACTTTCCCCACGGACGTACTCTCGCATTTGTTTGTTACTAGACCATTCCAGCAATATCATCTCCGGATAATATTTTGGGTAACAACACATGCCTCAAAACCGGGCCAAATTACCAAAACGCGTAAATAAATAAAAAACCACATAGCCATGATAATTGGATCATATTCACCCGCAAGACAATTTCTAGCAAAAATATTTCAAACATCATACTATATGAATACTTAAATTGCTAGCAAATTAATCACAAATTAATTAAATTAAACAGAACCTAAAGACCGGCTCCGATACCAATTGTTGGAATATAAAACGCAGCGGAAGCCAGATAGAATCATATATTTTATGAAAGGTTTTATAAACTAACCAACATAAATAGCGGATCTATTTAGGCTTGTCAATTAATTAATTAAACTAATTAATTAACAATTTAAATATATGTATTTCCGCAGTAGGAATTGGTAATTCATACCTTTGAAGCGAAGTGGTAAAAAAATCCCTTTCTGGTCGAGCGAACACCTCCTTGTGTTCTTTCTTGATCTACTTGTTTTTCTACCTCAAAGTCTTCTAACGTATATCCCGCCTAAGATCCGGATGTCGTGTGGGCAAACCGGACTACTCGGAGAACAATATGGATCGGCCGAATTATTCCCAAGAAACACCTTACGAATTTTTTTCTCTATTTTTTTGAATATTTTAGTATTTATAAAAATATTGTGTTAGCTAAATTGTGGAATACAAGACACAAGTCAAGATCCACAATTAAACACAAGATATGAAAAAAATCGAAAATTCCTTGTTCAAGAGTGTGTAAAATTCGCCCCCCCCCCCATATACTCCTTATATAGTTGTTTTGGGCTACTTTAGGGACCTTAAGGAGGACAAGTTAAGGACTCCCAATAGATATTTTCTTTCCAATATTAGGACTCTTCCTAATATGAATACTCTATTAATATCAACTTAGTCCACTAAAAAGTTGATATTGCACTTCCTAGCAAAATCCCAAATTACGAAATTCGGCTCTTTTTTGAATTAATTATTTCCTGTGTTTAAGATATTCTATGTCCATTAATTAATTTAATCTACTGACAGCTTTTAATTAATTAATATATTATACATGAGTATACCACTCTACTTTTATTATTATATCGGAAAATTAATTCCACCTGCAGGGGTTAATATAATAATCCTTTCGAGTGCCTCAAAGGACATGATCAACCCGACTAGTCGGGACACGATTTCTAGCTATAGTATTAATTAATATATAAATAATAATATTGCCCAAAATATCGAGCATATTGAGTCAATCATTTTGGCTCTCACCCATGATAAATCAAAGCAATAAATATTAAATATTAATCACTATAATTAAGAAAGAATAATTGTCCGAGATGTACGTTCTTCTTATAGTCACTACAGAAGAATCTATCTCCCATCGATCCTGTTCAACGTATACCGAATATGCTAATTATATGCTAATGGTCGAGACCAACCAATCCCAAACATATATTACAACACATAACGGTCTAATGTTATATAGGTTTTGAACTAATTATTACTATATAAAGAACCAATAATGTGATCTTCTGTGTGACACGACACACCACATTATCTACAATATAAAGTAATTTAGACAACATTTGCATAACCATGGCGTGAATAAATATGCAAAACATGTGATAAATGAATTAAATATTCTCATAGATAAAGACCGAAAAATTAGGTAATACAAGCATAAAGTATGCTTTGATGTATACAACCCTAACATATATAAGATGAATCAAATGATAATGACTTTTTTTAAGTAAGAAATACGAATAAATCTGAACCATCGATTTTTGTGTGATCTACGGTCCAGATTAGTTTAGACATAAAAAATATGCATCTCATGCAATAAAATGCTAAGCATTAAAATTATGAATTATATGTATCAAAATATCGATGTATTAAAATAATGCATTTCATGCATAATTTTTCATGTGAATAAAGCTTGATCATTCATTTAATCAGATCTATATACCAAAGTCATTCTTATTTATTAACTTAAATCACATTTCACGAGAACCACTTAACACACACACACACACACACACATATATATATATATATATGCAATTCATATATATTATGCGCATGCGATTTAGTTTTTGATACGTGGGAATCAATTTTTTAATACCAAATCATAAAATTGATAAGTTTTATATCACCATTCATAAAACTATAAGTTTTTAGTACCATTTTGATTAAAAATACTAAAATACCCTCTCTTTTGTTGTAATGTTGACTTTTTTTTTATTTAATATAAACTACTTTTCTTCTCTTGTTTCTCTTTTACTTTCCTCATCTGCTCCGATCGATATTAATGTCCAACAACCAAAATCTAACTACAACATACATCAAAACAACACAACCATTTTTGACAAAGGGTCTCTCAAAAATCTTATAAAAATCACAAGATTATTCGAAAAGAAAAGTTGACGTTCAAATAGAACTTCAGTTATCGTGCTTCTGGGTTCATAAAGAAGGTATGCATCAGTATTTGACCGCTGGAATTTTTTTTCCCGACCAGTTCTTACGGACACGATCGCTTCACACGGTGTGCAACGATCGTGTGCAACGGTCGTGTCCAACAACCTTGAAATCGTGCGCACAACTAATGTGTTCACGACCGTTTAACACGATTGTCTACAATCGTGTGCAGCGATCGTGTTCATGGCCAGAAACGTGCACACGAACGATGCACATGGTATCATACGACCGTGTGCATCGGTCGTGTCCAAGGCAGACCGTTTTATAATATTGTTCGCTCAGTTTTCTGAATAGTTATTCATCATTTTGTAATAGATGTCGTGGCAGCGTATTTTGATACATCACGGTGGTCATTGGGAGCGATCGACATATGTATATGGGGACTCCTTTTTTGTCTACATCGACACGAGCAAAGTTAGTCGTGCAAACCTCTTGGGGGTTATCAGAGAGGGTTTGGGTGGTCCAAATGAGTCCGATTATAAATTATGGTACTTGACACACATGGCCAAGGGAAACAAAGTAAAAGTCCTATTACAGCGTGATACCGAGATACTTCGATTACTAGTAGAATACAATGAGGATCGTGAGGTCTATGTTGAGAACGGCAGCTCCCCCACTCCCGAGGTTAATATGAGATGTAGCAGCTCGAGAGTAGATCCCGACAACATAAATTATGACATGTCTTCCAAAGATTATCAATACGAGGAAGATGAGGAAGACGAGGAAGATGAGGAGGTGCATACATCCGAAGATGAAGATTGTTGTAAAGACTTGCTTGAGTCACTATTTGCGGAATTTCTTGCTTGGGTTCGCCAACCGGACCAAATGGATAGGATTATGAGTCGTCGGAACTTCTCATTCGATCATCAATCTGAGAGCGAGCATGGGCATCTACAATCTGTAATACCCGTAATTTCGATTTCCGGTAATTTCTTTTTTTTTCGGCGAAAGTCCGTTTTGACGTCTCGCTCATGACCGTTTCGTCATTCCGAGAATGATTAATTCCGCACTTTTTGTCATCCGAGTTCATTTCGGTATCGTTTTATTGAGTTCCATGTTTTTGAGCGGTTTTTCCGCACTTGAGTTCGATTCTTGCGAATCTCATCTGAAACTATTGTTTCGAGTTTCTCGTAAGTTCATTTAATGTTATTACTCATGTTGCGAGCTTCGTCTTGGTGTTTCGATCGTGTATCGTGTATTTCGGACGTTTTGGGCCATTTTCGTAATTTCCTAAAGTTTGGGGTAATTACTTTCCGTTGTCGAATTTCGAGCCTTCGGGTGGTCGGAATCGTGTGTTCTCTTAGTGCCCGAATTCATCTTTGCGAGTACTTCGTAACCGTATCTTCGATTCGTATTCAGGTTCGGGTTTCGGGGTCGTTCGGGCCGTCGGAGTTGGCCCCGGCCGAGTCATGGCCGGGCAATCTGGGCCCAGGCCGGCACTGGCCGAGTTACGGCCAGTAGTGCTCGACAGTTAGGTACGTAAGGTCGGTTGCGTACGTAAGCCTTGGCCGGTTACGTACGTAATGATGCCGACATTTTTGGGCAGTGTCTCGGCCATGGCCAGTTACGTACGTAAGCCCTTGGCCGGTTACGTACGTAACTCTGCCGCCAGACAGCCTATTTAAGGCCCTGCAGACGGGTTTTCACCCATTTTCTCACCTCGTTTCTTTCCCTTCCGCGGCTGGAGGCTTGGTAGGCGTGGAGGCATGTTGTCAAATGATGAGTCCATGATGTCTTGGAGTTCTTATCATCTATTATTCATCCTATAACATCCTTTGATCGAGCGAATCAGGTCAGATTTCCTAGAAATCCTAGTTTGAGGAAATTTGGGGTTTTTGTTTGATTTCGTCCGTTAATACGATTTAACCTAGATTAGTGATGGGTTATTGATTATTAAGTTGTATTATACCAATTTCCTTGTTGTTCCATGGTTTAATTGCCAAGGATTCGTTGTTTTGTTGAATTCCTAATGACGCCTTGAAGGTGTCCGATAGAATGTCATAGTGGGGTTTTCGGACGTTCTATGATTATTCTTCTTCGTATGATCGTTGATTTATTAATTATTTGATGTTAGGGTCGAGTTTCTTGCGAAGAAACCATGTTGAACCCTTCTGTTCATCGTCATCTTCCTTTTCGATAGCATCGAGCGTTTTGAAGCTTCCCGGTTGAACCGTGTTCGTCGGAATACTTGCGTGCCGATTTCGAGGCAAGTATCTTGCCCATACATTTCGTGTTTTGTAGATGTATTCGTTAGTATTGGAATCAAATCACAATTTGAATGTTTTAATGAACTTTTAAAAGGATCGGTATGTTCTCGATAATTGTTGTCTTTCAAAAGATAACTCGTATGCTTCGTAGATTAATGTGCTTTCGGAATATGTGCGTTAGTTTCATATGTTGGAATATGTTGATCATATTTAGTCATGTTAGTAGACCGAAATTATTTACCGAGGATTGTGTACTGATATGTGTAATTGTTCGGCGAATATGGGATGTTTTGTGATATTTGTTGTTATTCCTTCGTAACGAGGTTGTGGCGCTTGGTGTTGTTTGGTATTGGTAATTGCTTGTGATTGTGTGACATTAGTTGTGAGTATACGTCGACTAAAGTGGCCATTCTAGCGAAGTACCTAGCATTTGTATGCATATTCTAGTATTCAAATTATGACTTACTGTGGCGTTGTGTATGATATGTGTATGTTCACCTAGGGACGGTGTGACGGGACCTCTAGGGATACGTATTGCCGTGAGTGTGCGTATCACGAACTAGGGTTAACCACCCAGGGATGTCCGACGGGGCTCTGCGGGGTACGGCGGCCGTGAGTCTCGTACCAACGGTTAACTTTGAAATGTTTTGTTGGAGAACTGTGATTTTTGGCGCATATTTCGTCTGATTAGAATGGCAGTCCAAATGGTATTGTACTTGGCTGTAATGGCACTAGTAAATATGTTGTGTGTGATTCGTCCCTTGGCTGTGATAATTTAGTATGGGTACGTGAGTCCAGTGGTTGTTCTGTGGTGTGTCGAGTTCGACCGTATGGTTAAGTTGCAAAGTTGTGCTCTCTGATGTCGTTCTGTGATACCGTTGTCATGTTAATGTTTGGCATGATGTAGTTTCCGTCGGGTCATTCTTGCAAGCATGTGAAGTGGATGATTTGGGCTGTGAACCCCGTATTTTGTTATCGTAATCGTATTTTGAAATAAATGATTTTGGGCTGTGTCCCTAGGTGTTCGAAAGGCTTGAGACTTCTTAAACCCCAAATGTTTTCAAAAACTCCCGAGATCGTAAAATGTTTTGTAAGATGTAAAATGGTTTTATTCTTATCTTTCGTAATTCAAACTGTTTTGATCAAGTGAATTATCTCGGAAAGTATATTCACGATTTCTATGTTCTTGGAGTATGATATGTATGGCTCGTCCTTGTATTTATACTTGCACTAACAAAACAGTGGAGTTTTGCTAACCCCCGAGTATTCGGGGGGTGGATGTCTATTTTGCATCCAGGTACTTGCAGGTTGCTGGGGAGCAATTCACAGGATCGTTACGAAGGATGATGGACGACGGCGATACTAATCACATGAAGACCGGTGTTGAGTATTTGGTGATGTCTTGTTTTGTCCTTCCGTTGTGTTTATTTTCCCTTATGCGGGAACGTTGATTTATGTATGAGTTACGAGAAAGAGTGTATGTTGTGGTAAAAGACCAAATCGGTCTAATGGTCCGTTAATTACCATGTCGGTATGTACTGTATTGTATTGTATTGTATTGTGGTGTTTCTGTATTTAGCCTGGTAGATCCTCATGGAGAGGGTCTACGGCACTGCAATACTCCCGAGTGGTTTGGGGGTGTTACAAAATATGGTATCAGAGCTTAGGTTGTGGAAACCTAGGCTGTCAGGTCGAGTTTTGTGTTGTCGGGTCTTGTCTTGTCTTGTCTTGTCAGATTTTGTGTGACTAAATCGTGTCGCGATGCGTCATCTGAGGTGTCGGTCGTGATTAGTATCGAGGTGCAGCCATCATCTTCATGCGACCTGTGGATGTAAGTCTCCCTTCTTTGTATTTGTGCCTCGTCTGATGCGAGTTACTTGTATGATTATTCGTTAAGTGATTGAATCCTTCTGCTGATTTCGTGATGTGTGGGTATTTGACTCTCATCTTTTATTTGTATGAGGGGCGGTGTCGCTGCTAATGTATTTACTAACTATATTTTATCCGCTGTGTGAGTCCTTTAAAAATGTCTTTCAGTATTTTGCAAATTGATTTCTAATTCGTACAACCGAATCCCTAAATCGAGTTTTGGCATTTTGGCCTTGAATGTTTTATGACGGTTTGATAAAGAATTTTTGTGAGTTTTGGGCATTCTGGCCTATTGAATTTTTGAAAACCTTGAGTATCTTAGAAAATTAAATTTCGAGACGTACTTTTAAAATGAATTATTTTCTTACGGTGTTTTCAAGGTGCTTTCTAATGCCGCAATACATTTCAAAATTTTTCCAGTTGAGGACCAAAAATATTTTGAGATATTTTCAAATGCAGTTGCTTAGACCCAAGGGTCGAATATTTCTGAAAGTTTTTCGCTAAAAGAAAGTGTCCTCATTTTTTATCAAACGCATGATGGTTTTCAAAGTCTCGACAATAATGTTTGTTCAACTTTTCGAAAGGTGATACTCAAGATCAACTAGTGTTTCCAAAATCATTTTTTTTCAAAGGTGGGTTTCATTTTTAAAACCTTTCGTTCCTGTTTGCAGTGCGGGAGTGTATGTATAATGTTCGCACTTTAGTTAGGGTGTTAACTGTAACACCCCCAGATCCGACCGGGAATATTACAGCGCCGTGGGCCCCGAGATGGAACCCACAAGGCTGAAAGAAATTTTCGCAAACATTTACAAAACGCCCAAGAGGCTAACGACGGTATTATCTATTAAAACCATTCGAAGATTTATAAAACTCGTTTATCAAACCGTCGTAAAAACTCATTTGAAACCACAAGGCCCGAAATGCCAAGACTCAACAGTTTAAGTACATACGTTAAGCTATCGCTTACACGTACCGACAGAATAGATTTAGAGAACGATCGCCAAGGTAACCTAAGTTACCAAATACCAAAAGACCATTTAAAAATACTCACGCAGCGGAAAAAGACAAACGATTAAAATACTCTAGCAGCGGAATACAACAACTGAACAGAAGCTCAATACACAAATACATGTTCTAGCCAGTATCCTCCGGGAAGCTCATCTCTCCACGACCGCTACAAGCTTGATAATCCAAGAACCTAAAAAGAAAGCCCACGACGGGGTCAGCCATAATATCCAACAATGATAACCATCACATCACGTCAATAATTACATATCAATGGAAATACTAAGTAAGAATACGACCAATGTAATCTTACCGTCTTAACTTTACGAAAATCCACAATTCGTATCCTTAACATCACCATGAGATAATACCAAAATATCTGTACGGTATCTCAACAATACCCAAGGTTCTCAAAAACATTATCATAACTCGCGATACGGAAATTATACCAACTCTGGCCAATTCAATCCATCGGATGACGTCGACAATTTCAATACGAAAATCGATTGTCCATCAAAGACAAGTATCAAGGAAATACGGAACATACCTCAAGATACGAAATACCATTTCCATCACGTCAGTCTAATCCGAGATCAGATCCACACAACATACGGACATGGTCCTAACACAAGACCTACAAATGCATACTCATATGACAACGTCAATATGATCACAACAATAATGACAATGTATACTTATGGCAAATCCATAATATACATATGCACAACAACAATACATGGCAATCCGATGATCCAGCGTTCACTGCCTAGAACCCCCGATGATCCCGTCAGACCAACCCGAGGTGGAAAACCCGTCCGATGATCCAGCGCACGCTAGCATAGATCCCCCGATGATCCCGTCGGACCAACACGATGTAACACCCCAAACTAGGCGGATATTACAGTGCCGTGGACCCCCGACTGGGACCCACCAGGCGAATGAAAACGGATGAATTACACGGGGTAAATGTAGTACCGAACCACATTTCTACATCAATTACTCCGATTAGGAGTTTCATACAACACACCCAGGATAAAATAGAATACATGTGTATTTTATGTGACGATAAAATACACAACACTGAATGAAATGAGTATTCAAACGGAATGTCTGCAGCGGAATAAATAAAGGAAACATAAACGACTGAATAAATAACTGAACAGACTGGGGCCCCTTTCTAGTATCATTGGGACTCCTCGCCGTCAACGTGCTCACCCTGCGCCTTTGCCTTGCCATGACCTGAGAAACAATATCCCCAAACGGGGTCAGTTATACAGAACAACAATCCTCAAGGGTTGAAAATACACAATCATGATATATACGAAATTATGAATTATTCTTGTCGAAACATACGCAATCAAACATGCTATATGAATCGACTAATCGAGACGGCTCAAAGGAATGGCGCCACACTACGTCCGGGATGGAAATGTGTCCGTGCACAAGCCACCAACGATCAAACACGCGTGGTCTTGTACCTAATCGGTCTCACGAGCAATCGACTCGTGTGCACGATCCAATGTGAGGCCACCAACCAACACACGACTATAATGTGCCCGACATGAAAATCCTACACATACCAACCGGCACGCCAAGATGACCCGAATGCCACAATATGACAAAAGTGACAATGAAAATGAATAATGACTCACCAAGATTGAATGATGGTGAAATGAATGTTAGCTCAATGAAATGATCGGAACCGTCGTTCCTTATGACTGAGGTGATTAATTGACAATGACGAGTTTTGATACGATTAATACAATGATGAATGAGTTATGATTATGAATGAACAACGACAAAAGGAATGAATATCCTTTTAACCGAGTAAGAATTAACTTACTCAATACCGATGATGAATGTCCGTCCACGAACAACGTCCTAAATGAAATATCGGTCGCTCGAACAACCTTGAACAACACAATATCCAACAACTCGTTCAATATACGAATCAAACACGAATATAACGAACTCAAGACGTCGATACGATTAAACCAAGTTCATTGGGGCATTATATCGAACACTTTGAGGCCAACTACGATTGATTACAACTAAACCTCAACAATACCAACCTCAAATCCCCAAGAAGTGTTTCAAATCAACATAACATCTCCAATACGATCAATAATCCGTTATGAATATCCAAAAACGTGATTATAACAACAATTAAACGAAAACCCCCAATTTCAACTCGATAATCAAAGTGTTCTTGAATAATCCCTCAATAATCCAATGAATCCTTATACAAACTCATAATCATATACATATCCCTTCATATAACATGATTATAACGTCCAAAACATCATATCTCAACACAAAATCGAAATCCAAGGTGTTGAAGAAATTACCTCTTGAAGATCCAACCACTTCGATCCGATGAACACGAGTTAAAACGCAGTATCCGAGCTATATGATTGAATGGAATTGAAGAAACTCAAGTACTCAAGTGTTTGATGAAGGAAGAATCCCTTTCCCAAGCTCTCTCTCGGACAAAAGGAAGAAGGAAGTGAAAATGAAGAAAATGAGGAAAAAGTGTCGGCCAAACCATATATCTTGGGAAGTTACGGCGTAACTCGGCCCTCTTACGGCCGTAACTTTACAAGTCAACGGCCTTACGGCCGTAATCGCCAACTCAAATGCGGCCGTAACTTCGGCTTCGTCCGAAAGCTCGACAGACTTACGGCCGTAACCGTTCCTTAGTTACGGGCGTAACTCGCCTTCGTCAAAACACCCGCCGACAGCCTTACGGCCGTACCGCACACCTTACGGCCGTAACTCGGATGATACGGCCGTATCCGGCCAACCTTACGGGCGTAACCCGCCTTCGTCAAAAATGGCCGGACATCCATCCTGCAGCGTACGGCCGTATCCGGCCAAGCCTTACGGCCGTACCTGCCTCGACTTACGGCCGTATGCCGCAACCCTTACGGCCGTAAGTCACCCTTGGTCGGCAACACCCAAAATTTACGAACACCACTTACGGCCGTATCTCACCTTCCTTACGGCCGTAACTCACCTTCGGCCAAAATGCCTGGGCAGCCTGCTGGACCACTTACGGCCGTAACCGGCCAGCCTTACGGCCGTACCGTGACTTACGGCCGTATCCCAGAACCTTACGGCCGTAACTCGATGCTGGCCAAGGTGAATCAATCCGATAATTCCGATTCCTCGCTACGACTGATGAATGATCCGACATATCATACGAATGTGAAAGTGAACAAGTCTAACACGAGCCAAAGATGATACTCTCAGTACAAGGCTATCAATCACAATGAAAATGATAATACTCCCGTCTCGATCTAAAAACGGAGATAAAATGACGATCGGTAACTGATATACGATTACAACATGCCAACACTGAACGCAAATGAGTGATTCATGAATGATGAGTGATTATTCATGAGTGAGAATTACTGAGTGACAATTACAGACTGATAATTACTGAATGAAAATGAATGAATTACAACCGGGTATTACACACGAGGTGGACATATGACAACAATACACAACTGCACAAAACAGCAGTACACAATACACGACAACAACAATGCACAAACGCATGACAACAACGATACACGAATGTATCATGACATAATCGACACAAATGATAAAATAGATTAGAGTACTTGCCCCGAGTCCTTCGAGAATGATCTCAATGTCTAAACCATCACGAACCATTATCCTCAATACTCGACGGTCCAAAGTATCACGAATTGCAGATAATTCATATCTCCGTCTTTATCACAATATATCCCCGATATACCAATAACAAAAGTAAATCATATACATTATGATTCAGATTCCCAAAACTCGAATACGATTTATAATCTCAAATCTCCTGTGATTACGATTATAAACATTGCTATACGAATTATACACGAATGAAACGGAAACCATTCATTAAATATTATGAACTGAGCAAGTAATAACTTACCTCGATACCGATGAAGCTGTTACCAATTCCATTTCCGTCATATACAAGTCCCTCGGTCCCGACCAAAGCAATTCACGAACATACTCGAGCTCGACCGCAACACACGGTTGTAATCACCGATCAATATTCTCAACCTATTACAGTAATCGATAGACAACAAGTTCGATAACAATCAACAATCGATAAAACCAATTCACAAACCCAACGGCTCGACAATATCTCGATTAAACACTAGTCGAATTAATCCTACCCAAACCAGCACGAATTTACAACCACAACACGAAAATACTGCACTTTCTGGCTTCTTAGCGCACGTTAATCACCTAACGTAGCGTGCGCTAAGTTGCTCCCGTTAGCGCGCGCTAGGCAAACGTAGCGTGCGCTAATGCTGGACAGATGCATGTTTTTCAGATACCGATCAACTTATGGCGATTTCAAGAACACCAAGTGATTCTGAATCATGTTCAAAGCTATCAAAACAACGAAATCCGATATCCTTTAACATATAAACAATCATCCAACTTATAATCCAAGTTCTATATCCATATATCATCTTTCTTAATATTAATACACGAAACGTCAAAAACGTAACCACACTTCCTTAATCTTCCATTACAAAGAGTAATCATCTACAATAACATCAACATCCGAAACTGAGGAGAAGGATTAATCCACTTATCTCAAGAAAACGAACGACACAATCTAAATCACAAGAATCATATTAATATCATCATACTCCGTATACCATCTCATAATCTTTCTTGTCAACCTTGTTTATGTAATAATCATCCACATTCAATCCAAAACGAAATCCAAAGATGAAAAGTGATTACCTTTATGAAGGAATGGATTGATTTCCAAGGTTGAATCCATTTCCAAGAATCACCAATGATTTCAAGAACAAAGCTTTAATCCATGATTTCCATCTTTAATCTTGTTAAAGATCACCACCTCACCGTGCTTGGGAACCTCAAGAACCTCCCAAAGCTCTCTCTATCGACTGAAAGTGAAAGAATGGACGAAATGCTTCATAATACCCGTCTGTCCCTTATATAGACAGCATTACTAGCGTGCGCTAACAACTCATTTTTAGCGTGCGCTAAGGCTTTAGCGTGCGCTAAAGAACCTTAGTTAGCGTGCGCTATCGTAGTCCGAGACTACCGTCAAGCCGTACATGAGCTTACGTACGTAATGCCCATGCATTAGCGTACGTAATTTACACTCTCTAGCGTACGCAAGTCCTTGCGTTTAGCGTGCGCTAACATTAGTTGACTCGTTTGTCTGTATGCTCCGAACACGGGTCCACACGCCGACAGCTCTGACTAGGATAAGATTCCTTTTTGTCCCAATATACAGTTAGCGTGCGCTAATCAACATGCATTAGCGTGCGCTAACACTACATTACAACATCCGTTGACTTATCAGAACGTGCGCCGAAAGCAGTCGGGTCCACACGCAGATTCCTTCCGATCTGTCTGCACTAGCGTACGCTAACCTATAAACGTAGCGTGCGCTAATCCTGCACGATAGCGTGCGCTACTCATGATTATTAGCGTGCGCTAATAATGTTACACTTAGCCATTTTCAGCTATTCTTTTCCAACGTCTCAACATACAGAATACGAACATACGGCATACTGAATACATATACTTCTTACATCCAATTGTCGACCAAGTACGACAATTATACAAATACAGATGTCTCGGTCCTTTAATTATTTTACCCATACTGCATGCATTCCATCTTTGTACAACATAACTCGGATAATATTAAACAATAGTAATAGAAATTAGGATATTACATACTACACCACTTAAAATAAGTTTCGTCCTCGAAACTTGCAATCCGTCATAAAAACAAATAAACCGTTCAACCAAAATATCCCAAAATAATCACAACGATGAATCATCATTATTACCGAATAACTAAAATAGCATACTTACATGTGGCCAAGTCGACGATCTTCTAAGATACTAGCAAGTGACTTTACTGAAAAGCCTCAACACGCTTACAATAACAATTCCATAAGTCCCAACCAGATATATTATCGGCAAATGAAATAATCTATCCGTGTTAGATCTTGTCTGCCTGATCGCACAATCAAATCCCAATCCTGATACAAATCAATAATACACGATACATCTGTGAAACAACTGCCCAACACAATGGCAACGAATCCCGAAATATCAACACAAAATCTGAACGCTCAGATGATCACCAGCAATGATCAACCCATAAATTAATCGAGAATATCATTGACATGATGAACTCTAATATGACCAATCCAAAGGTCGAAACGCAATCGAGAATATCATCACCATGATAAACTCCAACACGGTCAACACAGAACCACGGAAACAGATATACGAAAGAATAGCATTCTCAAAACGACAAACCAATCACATACAGTGGATCTCAATAAACACACCTGACTGTCGAACATACTCCTCGGCATACGAACAACCAATCATAAACCGACGAACATATCCAATCATACATGGAGTGGGAACGACCACTCAATATCAAAACCCACCAGCATGGGGTCACCCTCCCCAAATCTATACTTACAAAGAAATCATTCAAAATTCACTATGATAAAATCGCGCTAATACCGTACCAATGGAATCACATAACACACATGTCCCGGTTTCATAAAATCCACAGTTCCAAAATTACATCCTGTGCATGAATCTACAACACGCAACATATCTCTCTCATTCAATAGATCAACCGATCATCCCTGGATAACCAAACTGCCATACTAAAGTTCGAATCTCTTTTCCTCATACCATACTGATGTCTTATCCAGTTCGTGAATCTCATTCAGAACTTCACCACGATATGCATTATGCATTAAATGCGTATGTACCTCGATCACATTTTCAAAACCAGTTTGAAATCATATATTCTTGTCACGAAGACAATTTTCGAAAGTTCTTTCAAAAATTTCAAAACTAAAAACATAAATTTTCGTAAGACTACAAAATTAATTTTCGAAAAATTAAACTGGCTCGCAAATGCCAAGTGTTCGATATGATTTCCTTCGAATCCACACGATTTGAAGTTTTAAAAATGAAAACTATGCAAATGATTGACCGCATCTATACTCCCGTATACCAATTCGACTCGTCACAAATTCCACCGACATTCCATTGGAAAACCACACGATAGAGTTTCAAAATCTCAATAAATAAACTCCGACCAAAACTCCTTTATCCACATATGGCTCACAACGTCGACCATATCCCATTCTCGATCACCTCAACTATGTTATGACAAAATATTGAAACAAATCAACACAAATAAAGGCTTCCCGAGAAGTTTCATTTGAACAAGTAAAGCAAAACCTCGAAAGGCGGAAATAAAATCGATAAACGATTGGTAAAATATTTTATTAATCTCGGGAGTTTTAGAAAACAAAAAAGACTTTTGAAAAATTAGGGTCTCAGCCCGTATCTCGTTCCGCATTACAAGGAGTTTAAAAAGTAGGAAACTATTTATCGGACCCCAAGTCCTGATTTATAAAACAATTTCAAAATCTATTGGGTCTCGGCCCAAAATCATTTACGGTAAAACATCATAAAACATTCATTTTGAAAAGTACCATTTTCAAATGCTCAAAAGCGATTTCATGTATTTCCAAAATGACTTAACATGACTACATGTTCTTCTCAACAATTCCAGTCCTTCTCCGAATACACAATTCTGTTCCAAAACTTAACCGACATATTGATTTTCCAAAATCATAGCTTCTCGAGATCATCAATCCTGTCCCAAATCATTAACTTATACCGTAACGCATGATATGTGCTGAATCTCAAAACATATCAACTTAGACGGCAATAAATCTTAATGAAATTCAAAATCCAATTACTTACGGATCGTGAAGCGATTCCCCGTGATACTGGCATATGCCTCGACTCTAGAAATTACTCGACATGGATATTTTCAAAACACACATTTTGCAAACTCAGTGCAACTCGAGAACACAACACAACTTTATCTGAAGAAACACGTTACCACCATTTGAAAAAGTTACAACAATCCCGATTACCACCGGTAAATCACATAACGCACAAGCCCGAGTGAACAACAAAAACCCAGAGCTCAAACACTTGTCAACCGACAACTCGAATGACACGACAAAAGCACGACCCAACTCGACCCAAATGCCTAGGTTTTCTCAACCTAAGCTCCGATACCATATTCTGTAACACCCCGGATCCGACCGGAATATTACAGCGCCGTGGGCCCCGAGATGGAACCCACAAGGTGAAAGAAATTTTCGCAAACATTTACAAAACGCCCAAGAGGCTAACGACGGTATTATCTATTAAAACCATTCGAAGATTTATAAAACTCGTTTATCAAACCGTCGTAAAAACTCATTTGAAACCACAAGGCCCGAAATGCCAAGACTCAACAGTTTAAGTACATACGTTAAGCTATCGCTTACACGCATCGGCTGAATAGATTTAGAGAACGATCGCCAAGGTAACCTAAGTTACCAAATACCAAAAGACCATTTAAAAATACTCACGCAATGGAAAAGACAAACGATTAAAATACTCTAGCAAATGAATACAACAACCAATGTAAGCTCAATACACAAATACATGTTCTAGCCAAGTATCCTCAGAAGCTCATCTCTCCACGACCGCTACAAGCTTGATAATCCAAGAACCTAAAAGAAAGCCCACGGTCACCATAATATCCAACAATGATAACCATCACATCACGTCAATAATTACATATCAATGGAAATACTAAGTAAGAATACGACCAATGTAATCTTACCGTCTTAACTTTACGAAAATCCACAATTCGTATCCTTAACATCACCATGAGATAATACCAAAATATCATGCGGTATCTCAACAATACCCAAGGTTCTCAAAAACATTATCATAACTCGCGATACGGAAATTATACCAACTCTAGCCAATTCAATCCATCGGATGACGTCGACAATTTCAATACGAAAATCGATTGTCCATCAAAGACAAGTATCAAGGAAATACGGAACATACCTCAAGATACGAAATACCATAACCATCACGTCGGTCTAATCCGAGATCGATCCACACAACATACTGACATGGTCCTAACACAAGACCTACAAATGCATACTCATATGACAACGTCAATATGATCACAACAATAATGACAATGTATACTTATGGCAAATCCATAATATACATATGCACAACAACAATACATGGCAATCCGATGATCCAGCGTTCACTGCCTAGATCCCCCGATGATCCCGTCAGACCAACTCGAGGTGGAAAACCCGTCCAGATGATCCAGACGCTAGCATAGATCCCCGATGATCCCGTCGGACCAACACGAGGTGGACATATGACAACAATACACAATCGCACAAAACGATTACACAATACACGACAACAACAATGCACAAACGCA
Source organism: Orobanche coerulescens (assembly GCA_033398695.1). Lineage (NCBI taxonomy): Eukaryota > Viridiplantae > Streptophyta > Magnoliopsida > Lamiales > Orobanchaceae > Orobanche > Orobanche coerulescens. The sequence goes on from CM065809.1 coordinate 172,087,055, forward strand.
TGACAACAACTATACGAATGTATCATGACATAATCGACACAAATGATAAAATAGATTAGAGTACTTGCCCGAGTCCTTCGAGAATGATCTCAATGTCTAAACCATCACGAACCATTATCCTCAATACTCGACGGTCCAAAGTATCACGAATTGCAGATAATTCATATCTCCGTCTTTATCACAATATATCCTCGATATACCAATAACAAAAGTAAATCATATACATTATGATTCAGATTCCCAAAACTCGAATACGATTTATAATCTCAAATCTCCTGTGATTACGATTATAAACATTGCTATACGAATTATACACGAATGAAACGGAAACCATTCATTAAATATTATGAATTGAGCAAGTAATAACTTACCTCGATACCGATGAAGCTGTTACCAATTCCATTTCCGTCATCTACAAGTCCCTCGGTCCCGACCAAAGCAATTCACGAACATACTCGAGCTCGACCGCAACACACGGTTGTAATCACCGATCAATATTCTCAACCTATTACAGTAATCGATAGACAACAAGTTCGATAACAATCAATAATCGATAAAACCAATTCACAAACCCAACGGCTCGACAATATCTCGATTAAACACTAGTCGAATTAATCCTACTCAAACCGGACGAATTTACAACCACAACACGAAAATCGCACTTTACGGCTTCTTAGCGCACGTTAATCACCTAACGTAGCGTGCGCTAAGTTGCTCCCGTTAGCGCGCTAGGCGAGAACGTAGCATGCGCTAATCTTTGGGCAGATGCATGTTTTTGAGATACCGATCAACTTATGGCGATTTCAAGAACACCAAGTGATTCTAATCATGTTCAAAGCTATCAAAACAACGAAATCCGATATCCTTTAACATATAAACAATCATCCAACTTATAATCCAAGTTCTATATCCATATATCATCTTTCTTAATATTAATACACGAAACGTCAAGAACGTAACCACACTTCCTTAATCTTCCATTACAAAGAGTAATCATCTACAATAACATCAACATCCGAAACTGAGGAGAAGGATTAATCCACTTATCTCAAGAAAACGAACGACACAATCTAAATCACAAGAATCATATTAATATCATCATACTCCGGTATACCATCTCATAATCATGCTTGTCAAACTTGTTTATGTAATAATCATCAACATTCAATCCAAAACGAAATCCAAAGATGAAAAGTGATTACCTTTATGAAGGAATGGATTGATTTCCAAGGTTGAATCCATTTCCAAGAATCACCAATGATTTCAAGAACAAAGCTTTAATCCATGATTTCCATCTTTAATCTTGTTAAAGATCACCACCTCACCGTGCTTGGGAACCTCAAGAACCTCCCAAAGCTTTCTCTATCGACTGAAAGTGAAAGAATGGACGAGATGCTTCATAATACCCGTCTGTCCCTTATATAGACTGCATTACTAGCGTGCGCTAACATCTCATGTTTAGCGTGCGCTAAGGCTTTAGCGTGCGCTAACTGACCTTTGTTAGCGTGCGCTATCGTAGTCCAGAGACTACTGTCAAGCCGTACATGAGCTTACGTACGTAATGCCCATGCATTAGCGTACGTAATTTACACTCTCTAGCGTACGCAAGTCCTTGCGTTTAGCGTGCGCTAACATTAGTTGACTCGTTTGTCTGTATGCTCCGAACACGGGTCCACACGTCGACAGCTCTGACTAGGATAATATTCCTTTTTGTCCCAATATACAGTTAGCGTGCGCTAATCAACATGCATTAGCGTGCGCTAACACTACATTACAACATCCGTTGACTTATCAGAACGTGCGCCGAAAGCAGTCGGGTCCACACGCAGATTCCTTCCGATCTGTCTGCACTAGCGTACGCTAACCTATAAACGTAGCGTGCGCTAATCCTGCACGATAGCGTGCGCTACTCATGATTATTAGCGTGCGCTAATAATGTTACGCTTAGCCATTTTCAGCTATTCTTTTCCAACGTCTCAACATACAGAATACGAGCATACGGCATACTGAATACATATACTTCTTACATCCAATTGTCGACCAAGTACGACAATTATACAAATACAGATGTCTCGGTCCTTTAATTATTTTACCCATACTGTACAGATTCCATGTTGTACAACATAACTCGGATAACATTAAACAATAGTAATAGAAATTCCGGATATTACATACTACACCACTTAAAATAAGTTTCGTCCTCGAAACTTGCAATCTGTCATAAAAACAAATAAACCGTTCAACCAAAATATCCCAAAATAATCACAACGATGAATCATCATTATTACCGAATAACTAAAATAGCATACTTACATGTGGCCAAGTCGACGATCTTCTAAGATACTAGCAAGTGACTTTACTGAAAAGCCTCAACACGCTTACAATAACAATTCCATAAGTCCCAACCAGATATATTATCGGCAAATGAAATAATCTATCCGTGTTAGATCTTGTCTGCCTGATCGCACAATCAAATCCCAATCCTGATACAAATCAATAATACACGATACATCTGTGAAACAACTGCCCAACACAATGGCAACGAATCCCGAAATATCAACACAAAATCTGAACGCTCAGATGATCACCAGCAATGATCAACCCATAAATTAATCGAGAATATCATTGACATGATGAACTCTAATATGACCAATCCAAAGGTCGAAACGCAATCGAGAATATCATCACCATGATAAACTCCAACACGGTCAACACAGAACCACGGAAACAGATATACGAAAGAATAGCATTCTCAAAACGACAAACCAATCACATACAGTGGATCTCAATAAACACACCTGACTGTCGAACATACTCCTCGGCATACGAACAACCAATCATAAACCGACGAACATATCCAATCATACATGGAGTGGGAACGACCACTCAATATCAAAACCCACCAGCATGGGGTCACCCTCCCCAAATCTATACTTACAAAGAAATCATTCAAAATTCACTATGATAAAATCGCGCTAATACCGTACCAATGGAATCACATAACACACATGTCCCGGTTTCATAAAATCCACAGTTCCAAAATTACATCCTGTGCATGAATCTACAACACGCAACATATCTCTCTCATTCAATAGATCAACCGATCATCCCTGGATAACCAAACTGCCATACTAAAGTTCGAATCTCTTTTCCTCGTACCATCGATGTCTTATCCGGTTCGTGAATCTCATTCGAACTTCACCACGATATGCATTATGCATTAAATGCGTATGTACCTCGATCACATTTTCAAAACCAGTTTGAAATCATATATTCTTGTCACGAAGACAATTTTCGAAAGTTCTTTCAAAAATTTCAAAACTAAAAACATAAATTTTCGTAAGACTACGAAATTAATTTTCGAAAAATTAAACTGGCTCGCAAATGCCAAGTGTTCGATAACAGTTTCCTTCGAATCCACACGATTTCGAAGTTTTAAAAATGAAAACTATGAAAATGATTGACCGCATCTATACTCCTGTATACCAATTCGACTCGTCACAAATTCCACTGACATTCCATTGGAAAACCACACGATAGAGTTTCAAAATCTCAATAAATAAACTCCGACCAAAACTCCTTTATCCACATATTGTAATATCCTAGAATTTCACTATGAATTTTTCGCATTATTTTATCCGGGATGTACTGTACAGAGTGGGACCAACACGATATGAACGGATAATTTTGGAAACCGTGACAGTCGTGCCAGTATGTCATCGAGGTTATTTTGATTCTAGGATATTACATGCTTGTTGTGTTTTCGATGTCGGATATACCGTGCGAGTATTTGTTTGATTTCCGTACTTGGTCGACAGTTGTAATTGAGGATATCGTGCATCAGATGTATCGTATGGAAATGTTATCGGAACGAGTATATGTATTTGGTATGTCGCGTGTATATGTTCGGTTTATTGAGACGACAGACAGGGGCGGAAATGGCTAAGTATGGGAGCCATTACGTACGTTATGTGTTGAATCTTACGTACGTTAAATTGGTAGAGTTACGTACGTTATGGCCGAGACATTACGTACGTAACATGGGAATCAGACGATCGAGTCGTGGTCGGCAGGTGGGACCCCGTGTCGGCAACTTTCGGCGGAGGATGTTGACAGGTGAGTCAACGTACGTGTTACGTACGTTATACAGGACGTGTTGCGTACGTAACACGACCATTGTACTGTAGCAAGTCAACGTACGTATTACGTACGCAACGGAACAAGTGTTACGTACGTTACGGGGCGACTGGCCGAGTCGTGGCCGAGATGACCTGGATGGCCGAGCATGGCCGGACGTGACTCGTTGGTGTGGCCGAGCATGGCCGGACGTGACTCGTTGGGATGGCCGAGCATGGTCGGCAGTGACTCGCTGGGGGCTAGGACTGGCCGATTACGTACGTAAGGCAGTGGCGATTCTGGCCGTAGGGCGATTACGTCGTAAGCCATCTGCCGATTACGTACGTAAGTGCCGAACAAAGCGGGATGAAGGTAGGCGGCCGCGGTTACGTCGTAAGCCACGGCCGGTTACGTACGTAACTGGCCGGCAGGTCTCGGCCTATATAAGGCCTGGACCGAGTCACCCTTATCATTTTCCATTTTTCTTCGTTCCTTCCGCGATTTCTTCAGCAAATATGATGGTTTTGAGTAGAATCAACTTATAACAACATGTTTTGGAAGTTGGAATCATGGACTAACATCATCCTCCACCCGGATCGAAGGTAATAACACATGAACTTTTGGTTTTTAGATGTTCTTGAGGTTTCTTGGTGTTTTGGCCGATTTGCTCCATTTTGATTCGGATTATTGATAAAACTTGATTGTATACTCGTAATCATTCAATACTCTTGAAGTTTTGTGGAACAAATTCGAGTATTTCTTCGTTAAAACGATTAAATTGGATTATGCCTTCAAAGTGTTCGATGAAATGCCTCAATGAGTAGAACTTGGGAAATTCTATACGTTTTCACATGGATGGTGATTGAATTGATATTATTGTGATTTAGGAATGAACTTTTGAAGGAAGTTGAATCGGTACCCTTCCCTTTTGTCGATTTCTTCGCACCGTGCTATTCAAAACAAGTGATTACTTGTGTATGTCATCTTCTAGAGGTATGTTGATAATCCTCTCCTTGAATTCGGATTTTGATGTTATCGTTGAAGAAGGATTCGTATGAAGATGATTATGGTTTTGTTGTTACGATTCTTGCGGTTATATGAACTATATGTTGAAGACATTGTTTGGATTATTGAACACCGAATTTCGACTTGTGTCCGTATTGTTAAGAGTTGATATGGGTTGGTTTCATATGATCGAGATATCATTGAACCATCGAGTTTGATTAGTTGGTCATGTCGGTTATTGATTTTTATTGAACGTATCGTTAATCGATTATTGCATTAGGTTGTGTTTAGTGATCGTTGAAGTTAAACGTTGTGCTGCGGAGCTTGTAGACGAAGACGGCGGGATTGATGGTGGCTTCGTCGTATTGGTATCCGTGCAAGTTATGCTTGCTCGATTCATAATGTTAATAAATGATTTCGTTTTCATTTCATTTATGATTCATATAGCAATGGTATTATGGAATATATGAATTGTCGGAATGGTGGTATGTAAGATAAATCATAATGTATATGATTTTAAGGATGTCTAGTGGAAATGGGAACGTGAACTATAATTTGGTCTATTTCCTGACAAGTTGGATATCAAGGTTAGTTATCGTGTCGATGTTGAACTCGGGACGGTGGTTTGGTATTAGTTATGGACTGTACATCATTTTGGATTGTCGGATAAACCGTGTATTCGTTCGGGCGGTTGGTCGTGGAAAGGTTAGCGTCTCGGCTTGAGGTAAATTAGTATTGTTAGAATATGATAATCATCATGTTGCATTTTTGCATGTGTGTGTTGATATTTCATACGGTGAATGTGCACCATTGTTTGTTACGTTTTGTGAAGTGCTCTTTCTTGAGCCGTAATCTGTGGGGCCGATGTGTTGGGGATAAAACCGTATGGTACCGAATGGAAATATGTTAGGGATAAGACCTAAATGGCACCTATGTCCTGAGTATTCTGAGTAGATGCTTAGTGACCCTCATTTGTTGCCTTGGGAGTTTATGTGATATTGTCCTAGTATTCCTGAGTAGATGCTTCCGTGACCCTTGGCCGATGCCTTGGGAGTTTATATGCTATTATGATATGCATTGTTGAGCATGTCGTGGACTGTTGTCGACGGAATACGACATTGTGGTCGTGTCGGTCTTTCATGATCGAGTTATTGTTGCCCTCTTGGAAAATCTTCGATCCTTGATGGATATGTGTTTCTTCGAGATTTGTTGTCATGTTGTATCGTGGCATATCTGGAGTCAGATACGTTCTGATCGCTCATGTGTAGGATTTTCGGGACGGGCACGTGTAGCATGTGTTGGTTTCGACCTCATATTGAACCGTGCACACGAGACGTACTTCGTGAGGCTGATTAGGTACGAGACCCGGCGTGTCTTGATCCATACCCGTGGTTGGCTTGTACACGGACACATGTCGGATCGAGCGTATCGTGACGTCCATCTTGAGTCTTATTGATTGGTCGTTCACAATCCATGTATAATTGGATCTGTTTGATATTCGGATTGTCTTTGAAACTCCGTATATATGATTTGTATATGGTCGACGATTTTATTCTCTCGTGTATCCGTCACCATTGAACCTTTATTAATCTCGTTCGGAGTTACCATATCGATGGTCAACTCATTGATATCGATCCTTTATAAATCTCGTTTGGAGTTCACCTTGTCATTAGTAATCTCATTCATTATTGATCCTTATTGATTCCATTTGGGAGTTGTCTCACCGTTGGTATCCTTGGTTATTAGTCCTTGATCGATGTTATTGGAGTTTACCGTGTCGTCGGTATTCTCAGTTGTTGATCCCTTATTATCCCTATTGGGGTATACCGTGTCGTTGGTACTTCCGGTCGTTGGTCCTTATTGATCTTGCTAGAGTTTACTATGTCGTCAGTATTCTCGGTTGTTGAACTTTATTGATCTTATTTGGGTTTATCATACCGTTGGTATTTCTGGTTGTCAACTCTTTTGATCTTGTTAGAGTTCACCATGTCGTTGGTATTCTCGATTATTGATTCTTCATTGATTCTTACCGTGTCGTCGGTATTCTCGGTTGTCGACCTTTTATTGATCTTGTTGGGATTTGCCGTATTGTCGGTATTCTCGGTTATGGATTCTTCCTTGATCTTGTTGGAGTTACCATACCATGGCATCCTCGTTCGTGGTTGATCCTTTGTCGATCTTGTGTGGAAATATCATGTCATTGATATTTCCGTTGTGATGCATTAATTGTTTATCATTATTGATTGTGTCAACATTCGTGTTTTGCATTGATATTCGGGACTTGCTATTGTCTCGGGACAGTTGGATTGCAGGTGTGCCATGTGATATCGGTTCTATCAGATTGGGATTCGATTGTGCGACCCAGTAGCGAGTTAGTCTTGACCAGATTATTCTATAATCGAGATATGTTTCGTTTGGAAATCTTGGTAGTGTTTCGTATACGATGCAGTGATTACATTTGAATTCGTTCATTACTTAAGGACACGAGGCGTGGAATAAGGTAAGAATTGAGTGTTATGGGTCATGACAGTTGGTAAGGTTATTTCGGTAAGATTACATGGGAATGTTCTTACTCGTAGATTACATTGTTATGTATTGTTTTTGTGATGTGATCGTTATCATTGTTGAGTATTGTGGTGACCCGTCGTGGGCTTTATCTTTTAGGTACTCGGAGTTCGAAAGGCGTGATCGTGAAGGGATGAGCTTTCGGTGATCTTGGCTATGGCGTAGTTGTTGGGATTCGAGTGTTCTTTCTGGTTTTTATAATTCCATTTGTAAATGTAATTAATTATGTTTTATCCGATGTGTGTGTATATTTAAAATGGCTTTCGATATTCAATTAACTGTGTTTTTATCCGTTGTGCGTGTGTGTGTTCTTTCAAAGGGCTTTTTGACATTTTTAAACGTTTGCGAAAATGATTTTAGCCTTGTGGGTTCCAATATGGGGCCCACGGCGCTGTAATATTCCCGGTCGGTTTTGGGGGTGTTACACATATGGCTCACAACGTCGACCATATCCCATTCTGGATCACCTCAACTATGTTATGACAAAATATTGAAACAAATCAACACAGCGAAAGGCTTCCCGAGAAGTTTCATTTGAACAAGTAAAGCAAAACCTCGAAAGGCGGAAATAAAATCGATAAACGATTGGTAAAATATTTTATTAATCTCGGGAGTTTTAGAAAACAAAAAAGCCTTTTGAAATATTAGGGTCTCAGCCCGTATCTCGTTCCGCATTACAAGGAGTTTAAAAAGTAGGAAACTCTTTTTCGGACCCCAAGTCCTGAGTTATAAAACAATTTCAAAAATCTATTGGGTCTCGGCCCTATTATCATTTACGGTAAAACATCAGAAACATTCATTTTGAAAAGTACCATTTTCAAATGCTCAAAAGCGCTTCATGTATTTCCAAAATGACTTAACATGACTACATGTTCTTCTCAACAATTCCAGTCCTTCTCCCGAATACACAATTCTGTTCCAAAACTTAACCGACATATTGATTTTCCAAAATCATAGCTTCTCGAGATCATCAATCCCGTCCCAAATCATCAACTTATACCGTAACGCATGATATCTGCTGAATCTCAAAACATATCAACTTAGAACGGCAATAAATCTTAATGAAATTCAAAATCCAATTACTTACGTATCGTGAAGCCGACGATTCCCCGTGATACTGGCATATGCCTCGACTCTAGAAATTACTCGACATGGATATTTTCAAAACACACATTTTGCAAACTCAGTGCAACTCGAGAACACAACACAACTTTATCTGAAGAAACACGTTACCACCATTTGAAAAAGTTACAACAATCCCACTACCACACTGGTAAATCACATAACGCACAAGCCCGAGTGAACAACAAAACCCGTAGCTCAAACACTTGTCAACCGACAACTCGAATGACACGACAAAAGCACGACCCAACTCGACCCAAATGCGTAGGTTTTCTAAACCTAAGCTCCGATACCATATTCTCGTAACACCCCGGATCCGACCGAATATTACAGCGTCGTGGGCCCCGAGATGGAACCCACAAGGCTGAAAGAAATTTTCGCAAACATTTACAAAACGCCCAAGAGGCTAACGACGGTATTATCTATTAAAACCATTCAAGATTTATAAAACTCGTTTATCAAACCGTCGTAAAAACTCATTTGAAACCACAAGGCCCGAAATGCCAAGACTCAACAGCTTAAGTACATACGTTAAGCTATCGCTACACGCACCGGCTAATAGATTTAGAGAACGATCGCCAAGGTAACCTAAGTTACCAAATACCAAAAGACCATTTAAAAATACTCACGCAATGAAAAAGATAAACGATTAAAATACTCTAGCAATGAATACAACAACCGAACAAGCTCAATACACAAATACATGTTCTAGCCAAGATCCTCCGGAAGCTCATCTCTCCACGACCGCTACAAGCTTGATAATCCAAGAACCTAAAAAGAAAGCCCACGACGGGGTCACCATAATATCCAACAATGATAACCATCACATCACGTCAATAATTACATATCAATGGAAATACTAAGTAAGAATACGACCAATGTAATCTTACCGTCTTAACTTTACGAAAATCCACAATTCGTATCCTTAACATCACCATGAGATAATACCAAAATATCCGTACGTATCTCAACAATACCCAAGGTTCTCAAAACATTATCATAACTCGCGATACGGAAATTATACCAACTCATCCAATTCAATCCATCGGATGACGCCGACAATTTCAATACGAAAATCGATTGTCCATCAAAGACAAGTATCAAGGAAATACGGAACATACCTCAAGATACGAAATACCATTTCCATCACGCTACCTAATCCGAGATCGATCCACACAACATACGGACATGGTCCTAACACAAGACCTACAAATGCATACTCATATGACAACGCCAATATGATCACAACAATAATGACAATGTATACTTATGGCAAATCCATAATATACATATGCACAACAACAATACATGGCAATCCGATGATCCAGCTCACCGCCTAGATCCCCGATGATCCCGCTGACCAACCCGAGGTGGAAAACCCGTCCGATGATCCAACAAGACGCTAGCATAGATCCCCCGATGATCCCGCGGACCAACACGAGGTGGACATATGACAACAATACACAACCGCACAAAACAAAGAAGACACAATACACGACAACAACAATGCACAAACGCATGACAACAACGATACACGAATGTATCATGACATAATCGACACAAATGATAAAATAGATTAGAGTACTTGCCCCGAGTCCTTCGAGAATGATCTCAATGTCTAAACCATCACGAACCATTATCCTCAATACTCGACGGTCCAAAGTATCACGAATTGCAGATAATTCATATCTCCGTCTTTATCACAATATATCCTCGATATACAAATAACAAAAGTAAATCATATACATTATGATTCAGATTCCCAAAACTCGAATACGATTTATAATCTCAAATCTCCTGTGATTACGATTATAAACATTGCTATACGAATTATACACGAATGAAACGGAAACCATTCATTAAATATTATGAACTGAGCAAGTAAACTCACCTCGATACCGATGAAGCTGTTACCAATTCCATTTCCGTCATCTACAAGTCCCTCGGTCCCGACCAAAGCAATTCACGAACATACTCGAGCTCGACCGCAACACACGGTTGTAATCACCGATCAATATTCTCAACCTATTACAATAATCGATAGACAACAAGTTCGATAACAATCAACAATCGATAAAACCAATTCACAAACCCAACGGCTCGACAATATCTCGATTAAAAACTAGTCGAATTAATCCTACTCAAACCAGCACGAATTTACAACCACAACACGAAAATACTGCACTTTCTGGCTTCTTAGCGCACGTTAATCACCTAACGTAGCGTGCGCTAAGTTGCTCCCGTTAGCGCGCGCTAGGCAGTAAACGTAGCGTGCGCTAATGCTGGACAGATGCATGTTTTTCAGATACCGATCAACTTATGGCGATTTCAAGAACACCAAGTGATTCTGAATCATGTTCAAAGCTATCAAAACAACGAAATCCGATATCCTTTAACATATAAACAATCATCCAACTTATAATCCAAGTTCTATATCCATATATCATCTTTCTTAATATTAATACACGAAACGTCAAGAACGTAACCACACTTCCTTAATCTTCTATTACAAAGAGTAATCATCTACAATAACATCAACATCCGAAACTCAGGAGAAGGATTAATCCACTTATCTCAAGAAAACGAACGACACAATCTAAATCACAAGAATCATATTAATATCATCATACTCCGGTATACCATCTCATAATCATGCTTGTCAAACTTGTTTATGTAATAATCATCAACATTCAATCCAAAACGAAATCCAAAGATGAAAAGTGATTACCTTTATGAAGGAATGGATTGATTTCCAAGGTTGAATCCATTTCCAAGAATCACCAATGATTTCAAGAACAAAGCTTTAATCCATGATTTCCATCTTTAATCTTGTTAAAGATCACCACCTCACCGTGCTTGGGAACCTCAAGAACCTCCCAAAGCTCTCTATCGATCAAAGTGAAAGAATGGACGAAATGCTTCATAATACCCGTCTGTCCCTTATATAGATCGCATTACTAGCGTGCGCTAACATCTCATGTTTAGCGTGCGCTAAGGCTTTAGCGTGCGCTAATCGACCTTTGTTAGCGTGCGCTATCGTAGTCCGAGACTACCGTCAAGCCGTACATGAGCTTACGTACGTAATGCCCATGCATTAGCGTACGTAATTTACACTCTCTAGCGTACGCAAGTCCTTGCGTTTAGCGTGCGCTAACATTAGTTGACTCGCTTGTCTCGTATGCTCCGAACACGGGTCCACACGCCGGCCTCGACCAGATAAGATTCCTTTTGTCCCAATATACGCTAGCGTGCGCTAATCAACATGCATTAGCGTGCGCTAACACTACATTACAACATCCGTTGACTTATCGTAACGCGCGCGCCAAAGCGATGGGTCCACACGCAGATTCCTTCCGATCTGTCTGCACTAGCGTACGCTAACCTATAAACGTAGCGTGCGCTAATCCTGCACGATAGCGTGCGCTACTCATGATTATTAGCGTGCGCTAATAATGTTACGCTTAGCCATTTTCAGCTATTCTTTTCCAACGTCTCAACATACAGAATACGAACATACGGCATACTGAATACATATACTTCTTACATCCAATTGTCGACCAAGTACGACAATTATACAAATACAGATGTCTCGGTCCTTTAATTATTTTACCCATACTGTACAGATTCCATGCTGTACAACATAACTCGGATAACATTAAACAATAGTAATAGAAATTCCGGATATTACATTAACCCCCGAGTTGTGATTGAATTGGTGGTGTGAGCGCTGAGTCGTTCGCCACATAATTGTTGTATTAGCCCTCGGTGATAGGTGTGAGGTTGATCTTTAACATTGTCATTTCGTGGTAATTTGCGTGCTATCGCACATGTGCGAGCTGTTAAAGCTTGGGTTTGTACGTTTGTGTAAATGTGTGATTGTTCATGATGTTTTGTGATTATGTGTTGGTTATCGTTCGGGCCATTGAGATCGCCGAACGGTGTCGTCGTTGCTGTGACATTGATATGTGTGTTGCTTTATGATAATAATCATCGTATGTGTTACGTGTCATGTTTTCTGTTGTGCTGAGTTGGCATCTCCAGTTTGTTGTTTTGCGATGTTATATATTCCATTGTACCTAGCAGTTGTATTTTCGGTATGTCGAGCCGAGGTGCTTCAAACGTATTGTGCCGGGGGCATGTACGTGCAAATTTTCCTTCTCGTCAGTAACGTTTTTCAAGTGCGGACTCGAGGGACACAGAATTCAGTTTTGCGAATTGGTTACCGAGACCTCCGGAGTTCGCGCTTTAGCACAGATATCAGGGTTGGATCTGAGAGGCCCATGGGAGATGTTTCTGTCGGTTGCTTTTTGTGTTGTTACCTTGCTTCCGTTGTTATGAGTTGCGGGGACGACATTTCTTTTATAAGAGGTCGAATGTAATACCCGTACTATTTTTGACTTCTGCATTTTCTCCTTCTTAATTCTATCGACTTGCTCGTGTACGTTGATATTTTTTGAACTTGTTTGGTAGCTGAGAGATTTGGGGGATCGAGGTTGCGTCTCGGCTCCGAAATGGCACGGAGATGCCTAGTATGCTTTTTGAAGATTTCGACGTAGTCCGAATTGTTTGTGATTGCCCTTGTGGATCGTTTTGTGTTTACTTTCTGTTTTCTCGACTGTGCGTGTTTCCTTGTAATAGGTACTTTGTATTTTCTGATTGTTCGGATAATCGACTCGATTTTATTATCTGTTCGATGACGCTTGTCACTTGTTGGTTTTATTATGTCTCTACCGGTGGCGTTGTGTTGGTCGTCGTGGAGCGTGTTTTCACGCCATATATTCCTTTGCGTTGCTTGTAACGTTTCGCCGATGGGCGTAAGTTACGCGTTTTTTGTGTATCTCATTGAGTTCTCCCGGCGGGATATTGCTTCTCCCTACTTGTTTTAAGTTTCGGGACGAAACTTCTTTTAAAGAGGGTAGTGTGTAATACCCGTAATTTCGATTTCCGGTAATTTCTTTTTTTTTTCGGCGAAAGTCTGTTTTGACGACTCGCTCATGACCGTTTCGTCATTCCGAGAATGATTAATTCTGCACTTTTTGTCATCCAAGTTCTTTTCGGTATCATTTTATTGAAATCCGTGTTTTTGAGCGGTTTTTCCGCACTTGAGTTCGATTCTTGCGAATCTCGTCCGAAATTGTTGTTTCGAGTTTCTCGTAAGTTCATTTAATGTTATTACTCATGTTGTGAGCTTCGTATTGGTGTTTCGATCGTGTATCGTGTATTTCGGACGTTTTGGGCCATTTCGTAATTTCCCAAAGTTTGGGGTAATTACTTTCTGTTGTCGAATTTTGAGCCTTCGGGTGGTCGGAATCGTGTGTTCTCTTAGTGCTCGCATTCGTCTTTGCGAGTACTTCGTAACCGTATCTTCGATTCGTATTCAGGTTCGGGTTTTGGGGTCGTTCGGGCCATCGGAGTTGGCCCCGGCCGAGTCATGGTCGGGCAATCTGGGCCCAGGCCGGCACTGGCCGAGTTACGGCCGGTAGTGCTCGGCAGTTAGGTACGTCAAATCCACACCACCTATGGGAATGAATGCTTTGCAAGATTTTCTATTGTGGCCGGTTCCTTTACACCTACCGCACACCTGAGGCCGTCCACCTGCAGGCAAATTTTCAACAGCGGACCGTACACGACTCATCCTTGGTCGGCCGCTTGTCGTACCCCCTCTGGAGGTACACAAACGATGGATGAGATCTCCGGTGGGACATTCCACTCATCAGGATGTGGGATAGGATTAATATGCTCCTTATAAGTCTCTCTAGGGCCTTGTTGCTTGAAATAACGACTGACAAAATCATACAAGGACAAACCATTGTCGGCGCGCTTGTTACAATAAGCAATTATGTCAAGGATGTGATGTAGGATAATATTTTTTTATAATGATGAGGTGTAGGATAAATCCAGACCAGCCCTGTGTTGCATACGATGGCAGCACACGATCATGCCCATCGTGGGTTACGATCGTGTGCATCTTGCCCACGGTCATGGGCTGTTGTTGTCGTGTGCATCCTGCCATGACCGTGGGCACACGATGGCTAGTCCCATCGTGGGCACGACCGTGTGCCCCTACAGCACTCAACAGATGTAGGATACAGCGCCCGCAAGCTGTAGGATACAGCGCCCCCAAGCTGTAGGATACAGCACCCGCAAGCTGTAGGATACAGCGCCTGCAAGCTACAGGATACAGAACCCGCAAGTTGCAGGATACAGCGCCCGACAGCACCCACATGCCCACGACCATGACCGTGTGCACACGACAGCATAGACAAAAACATTGAATGGTGTGCACATTAGAGCAAAACAATTACCTTATAGCGGCAACAACATGACGACATGGAATCTGATCCAAATCAAACTCACGACAACAACATGTCCAGGTTCGAAGGACGACCTCATAAGAAACTTTGTTTTCTTCGACTTTATAAATAAGTGGGGTGGTAGCTCAAACGGTAAGAGTCAGACTGGCTTGCACAGAGTTAGAAAGCTTTTCAAATGTGTGCATTGTCAACTCATGGTCTCTTGATGTAGCTTCTCCCCGCTTCTCATCAAACCAATTCTCTAAAATTAGGCGAAATATCTCAAGTAACGAGCAAACAGGTAAACGCCTCGCCCACAACATACGATTATTAAAACATTCAACAGCATTGGATGTCAAGAACTTAGAGCGTCGTACCGGACACTTCGACCTAGCCCACCTCTCTGGCCCAATTTCAGAAAGGCGCCCGTGAGCCTCATTAGGGCTTTCAATATGTAGTTTCGAAAAGTAGTTTTCAAAAACTTCTTCACGATGCGTGTAGGCAGTAGTTCTAAAGAGTCCTATAGCATGCGCACCGTAGGAGGTCAGATTTTTTGCAAGATGGTGATAACACAACCCATGGAATGCATTCGGATAGACGGCTCGAACAGCATTCTGAATGCTCTTATGTTGGTCACTCATAATCAGTAAATCTTCCATCGGATTGTAGCATCTGCGCAGGTTATACAGAAAATAAGTCCATGACTCGTCGTTCTCTATCGGACCGAGACCAACTGCAAGAGGAAATACTTGCTCGTTCCCGTCAAATGTGACGGCCGCAATAGAGTTCATTTATTCCTTTCCTTCAGGTGTGTCCCTTCAACTATAATCACCGGTCGAAGGCACGTATCAAATGCCTAATACTCTGTCCGAGTGCAACGAACATGTGGCAAAACACTCCCTCACGAGTCGTCTGCAAATCATAAATTGTCCCTGGATTATGCTGTTTTAACAAATACAGATAAGATGGGAGCCTCTGATACGACTCATCAAAGCCGCCATATGTATTCTCAATCGCTATATTCCTCGTCCGGAGAGCAAAACTGTATAGCATGTCAATGTCGTACTCCCTACACATCTCTGCAATCATCTCCTTTGGCTTCAAAGTAACCCCCTCACCGGTTAATCTTTTAGCGACCGATCGTGCGGCAACACGATTCAAATCAGGGTGACAGCTGTGCTCCAAGGTCAACTTAGTAATTCTCCAAATAGTTGCACCCTCAATAGCACACAACCTAAACTGTCAATTTTTTCGCCCACTCTTACAGACAAACATTATACGTTTATCGCCTACATCACATCCTTGACATAATTGCTTATTGTAACAAGCGTGTCGGCAATGGTTTGTCCGTGTATGATTTTGTCAGTCGTTATTTCAAGCAACAAGGTCGTAGAGAGACTTATAAGGAGCATATTAATCCTATACCACATCCTGATGAGTGGAATGTCCCACCGGAGATCTCATCCATCGTTTGTGTACCTCCAGAGGGGGTACGACAAGCGGCCGACCAAGGATGAGTCGTGTACGGTCCGTTGTTGAAAATTTGCCTGCAGGTGGACGGCCTCAGGTGTGCGGTAGGTGTAAAGGAACCGGCCACAATAGAAAATATTTCAAAGCATTCATTCCCATAGGTGGTGTGGATTTGACGTACATAACTGTCGAGCACTACCGGCTGTAACTCGGCCAGTGCCGGCCTGGGCCCAGATTGCCCGGCCATGACTCGGCCGGTGCCAACTCCGATGGCCCGAACGATCCCAAAACCCGAACCTGAATACGAATCGAAGATACGGTTATGAAGTACTCGCAAAGACGAATTCGAGCACTAAGAGAACACACGATTCCGACCACCCGAAGGCTCGAAATTCGACAACGGAAAGTAATTACCCCAAACTTTGGGAAATTACGAAAATGGCCCAAAAAAGTCCGAAATACACGATACACGATCGAAACACCAAGCCAAAGATCGCAACATGAGTAATAACATTAAATGAACTTACGAGAAGCTCGAAACAACAGTTTCGGACTAGATTCGCAAGAATCGAACTCAAGTGCGGAAAAACCGCTCAAAAACACGAAACTCAATAAAACGATACCGAAAAGAACTCGGAAGACAAGAAGTACAGAATTAATCATTCTCGGAATGACGAAACGGTCATGAGAGAGTCGTCAAAACGGGCTTTCTCCGAAAAAAAATAAATTACCGGAAATCGAAATTACGGGTATTACACACTACCCTCCTTAAAAGAAGTTTCGTCCTGAAACTTAAAACAAGTAGGGAGAAGCAATATCCCGCCGGGAGAACTCAATGAGATACACAAGAAACGCATAACTTACGCCCATCGGCGAAACGTTACAAGCAACGCAAAGGAATATATGGCGTGAAAACAAGCTCCACGACGACCAACACAACGCCACCGGTAGAGACATAATAAAACCCACAAGTGACAAGCGTCATCGAACAGATAATAAAATCGAGTCGATTATCCGAACAATCAGAAAATACAAAGTACCTATTACAAGGAAACACGCACAGTCGAGAAAACAGAAAGTAAACACAAAACGATCCACAAGGGCAATGACAAACAATTCGGACTACGTCGAAATCTTCAAAAAGCATACTAGGCATCTCCGTGCCATTTCGGAGCCGAGACGCAACCTCGATCCCCCAAATCTCTCAGATACCGTCTCGCAATACATGGCTCGGTGACCCACCTGGCCACATTCGAAACAGCTGACTAACGGTGAACGACAATTCTTCGCAGTACGAGATCAGGCAACAACAGTCAGACAACCCCGATCGAACAACAACGACCGAACAACAACGATCGAATAATAATGATCGAACAACAACGATCAAATAACAATGATCGAACAACAACGATCGAAAAACAATGATTGAGTGGCAACGGTCGAATAATGACTCCGTAGTCCACACTTCAACTCAAGACATTAAAGAGCTGGTAGAAACTAAAAGATGTTAATTTCGAACAAGGTTCACAAGAATCGAACCGAACTCGGAAAAGTCACAATGATAAATAGATCGATCCGAAACAAGGTCACAACCCGTTCGAACGATGACAACCGAGATACCAAACAAGTTCAAAAAATATCAACAAACACGAGCAAGTCGATAGAATTTAGAAGGAGAAAATGCAGAAGTCAAAAATAGTACGGGTATTACATTCGACCTCTTATAAAAGAAATGTCGTCCCCGCAAATCATAACAACGGAAGCAAGGTAACAACACAAAAAGCAACCAACAAAAACATCTCCCATGGGCCTCTCAGAACCGATCCTGATATCTGTGCTAAAGCGCGAACTCCGGAGGTCTCGGTAACCAATTCGCAAAACTGAATTTTGTGTCCCTCGAGTCCGCACTTGAAAAACGTTACTGACGAGAAGGACAATTTACACGTATATGCTCCCGGCACAATACGTTTGAAGCACCTCGGCTCGGCATACCGAAAATACAACTACTAGGTACAATGGAATATATAACATCGCAAAACAACAAACCGGAGATGCCAACTAAGCACAACATAAAATCATGACACGCAACACATACGATGATTATTATCATAAAGCAACACACATATCAACGTCACAGCAACGACGACACCGTTCGGCGATCTCAACGGCCCGAACGATAACCAGCACATAATCACAAAACATCATGAACAATCACACATTTACACAAACGTACAAACCTAAGCTTTAACAGCTCGCACATGTGCGATAGCACGCAAATCACCACGAAATGACAACGTTAAAGATCAACCTCACACCTATCACCGAGGGCTAATACAACAATTACGTGGCGAACGACTCAGCGCTCACACCACCAATTCAATCACAACTCGGGGGTTAACACCCTAACTAAAGTGCGAACATTATACATACATTCCCGCACTGCAAACAGGAACGAAAGGTTTTAAAAATGAAACCCACCTTTGAAAAAAAATGATTTTGGAAACACTAGTTGATCTTGAGTATCATCTTTCGAAAAGTTGAACAAACATTATTCTCAAGACTTTGAAAACCATCATGCGTTTGATAAAAAATGAGGACACTTTCTTTTAGCGAAAAACTTTCAGAAATATTCGACCCTTGGGTCTAAGCAACTGCATTTGAAAATATCTCAAAATATTTTTGGTCCTCAACTGGAATTTTTTTGAAATGTATTGCGGCATTAGAAAGCACCTTGAAAACACCGCAAGAAAATAATTCATTTTAAAAATACGTCTCGAAATTTAATTTTCTAAGATACTCAAGGTTTTCAAAAATTCAATAGGCCAGAATGCCCAAAACTCACAAAAATTCTTTATCAAACCGTCATAAAACATTCAAGGCCAAAATGCCAAAACTCGATTTAGGGAATCGATTTCACAATTAGAACTCGCTTGCAAAATATGAAAGTCATTTTTAAAGGACACACGCAATGATAAAATACGTCAGAATACATTAGCAGCGACACCGCCCCTCATACAAATAAAAGATGAGAGTCAAATACCCACACATCACGAAATCAAAATCCACAGAATGATTCAATCACTTAACGAATAATCATACGAGTAACTCGCATCAGACGAGGCACAAACACAAAGAAGGGAGACTTACATCCATAGGTCGCATGAAGATGATGGCTGCACCTCGATACTAATCACGACCGACACCTCATACGACGCATCGCGACATGACTCAGTGAGACAAAATCTGACACGACAAGACCCAACAACACAAAACTCGACCTGACAGCCTAGGTTTCCGCAACCTAAGATCTGATACCATATTCTGTAACACCCCCAAACCACTCGGGAATATTATAGTGCCGTAGACCCTCTCCATGAGGATCTACCAGGCTAAATACAGAAACACCACAATACAATACAATACAATACATACCGACATGGGTAATTAACGGATCATTAGACCGATTTGGTCTTTTACCATAACATACACATCAACCATACATTATTCTTTCTCGTAACTCATACCCACACAGGGGTTAACATAAATCAACGTTCCCGCATAAGGGAAAATAAACACAACGGAAGGACAAAACAAGACAACACCAAATACTCAACACCGGTCTTCATGTGATTAGTATCGCCGTTGTCTATCATCCTTCGTAACGATCCTGTGAATTGCTCCCCAGCAACCTGCAAGTACTTGGAAGCAAAACAGACATCCACCCCCCGAATACTCGAGGGTTAGCAAAACTCCACTGTTTTGCTAGTGCAAGTATAAATACAAGGACGAGCCATACATATCATACTCCAAGAACATAGAAATCGTGAATATACTTCCCGAGATAATTCAATTGATCAAAACAGTTTGAATTACGAAAGATAAGAATAAAACCATTTTACATCTTACAAAACATTTTACGATCTCGGGAGTTTTTGAAAACATTTGGGGTTTAAGAAGTCTCAAGCCTTTCGAACACTTAGGGACACAGCCCAAAATCATTTATTTCAAAATACGATTCCGATAACAAAATACAGGGTTCACAGCCCAAATCATCCACTTCACATGCTTGCAAGAATGACCCGACGGAAACTACATCATGCCAAACATTAACATGACAACAGTCTCACAGAACGACATCAGAGAGCACAACTTTGCAACTTAACCATACGGTCGAACTCGACACACCACAGAGCAACCACTGGACTCACGTACCCATACCAAATTATCACAGCCAAGGGACGAATCACACACAACACATTTACTAGTTTCATTCCAGCCAAGTACAATACCATTTGGACTGCCATTCTAATCAGACGAAATATGTGCCAAAAATCACAGTTCTCCAACAAAACATTTCAAAGTTAACCGTTGGTACGAGACTCACGGCCGCCGTACCCCTCAGATCCCCGTCGGACATCCCTGGGTGGTTAACCCTAGTTCGTGATACGCACACTCACGACAATACGTATCCCTAGAGGTCCTGTCAGACCGTCCCTAGGTGAACATACACATATCATTCACAACGCCACAGGAAGTCATAATTCGAATACTAGAATATGCATACAAATGCTAGGTACTTCGCTAGAATGGCCACTTTAGTCGACGTATACTCACAACTAATGTCACACAATCACAAGAAATTACCAATACCAAACAACACCAAGCGCCACAACCTTGTTACGAAGGAATAACAACAAATATCACAAAACGTCCCATATTCGCCGAACAATTACACATATCTGTACACAATCCTCGGTAAATAATTTCGATCTACTAACATCACTAAATATGATCAACATCTTCCAACATATGAAACTAACGCACATATTCCGAAATCACATTAATCTACGAAGCATACGAGTTATCTTTTGAAAGACAACAATTATCGAGAACATACTGATCCTTTTAAAAGTTCATTAAAACATTCAAATTGTAATTTGATTCCAATATTAACGAATACGTCTACGAAACACGAAATGTATAGGCAAGATACTTGCCTCGAAATCGGCACGCAAGTATTCCGACGAACACGGCTCAACCGGGAAGCTTCAAAATGCTCGATGCTATCGAAAAGGAAGATGACGATGAACGAAAGGGTTCAACACGATTTCTTCACAAGAAACTCGACTTTAACATCAAATAATTAATAAATCAACGATCATACGAGGAAGAATAATCGTAGAACGTCCGAAAACCCCACTATGACATTCTATCGGACACCTTCAAGGCCGATTAGGAATTCAACAAAACAACGAATCCTTGCCAATTAGACCATGGAACAACAAGGAAATTGGTATAATACAACTTAATAATCAATAACCCATCACTAATCTAGGTTAAATCGGATTAACGGACGAAATCAAACAAAAACCCCCAATTTCCTCAAACTAGGATTTCTAGGAAATCTGACCTGATTCGCTCGATCAAAGGATGTTATAGGATGGATAATAGATGATAAGAACTCCAAGACTTCATGGATTCATCATTTGACAACATTCCTCCATGCCTACCAAGCCTCCAGCCGCGGAAGGGAAAGAAACGAGGTGAGAAAATGGGTGAAAACCCGTCTGCAGGGCCTTAAATAGGCTGTCTGTCGGCAGAGTTACGTACGTAACCGGCCATGGCCGAGACACTGCCCAAAAATGCCGGCATCGTTACGTACGTAACCGGCCAAGGCTTATGTATGCAACCTCCTTCTTCTCTTTGGTGAAGGTGCTTCGATTCCTCCTAAATCGCTTTTTCGTAATCGGACGCTCATTTCGCGTATCTGATTTTAATGGATTTTAATTGATTGTAATTGATTAGGGTTTATAGTGAAAATGGGGGGACTACGGTTCAGGTATTTCACTCTCGGTCCAGGAAGATGGGCTTATATTGAAAAAAGGGGGACCCACGATGGGATTTTATTATAAAATAATTTGATGCTGCCCTTTGTAGTACACATGATGGTGCACACGATGGGCACGATCGTGTGCTCCAATCGTGTGCCACGTTGGCAACCATGTGTCACGGTGTCTACGGTGTCAAATTGGCACTGTATCCCCGTGTGCACACGATGGTGCACACGGTCGTGTACACAAGAACATCAACAATTTTCACTAATTTCTCAAATTACTCGTCAATTTAGGTGTTGTTACTTATATATGAACAAGTATTTGTTAACGATACACTTATTTAAAAAGTTATTGTAACACCCCAAGATATTCGAGGTATATTACAGTGTCGTGAACTACTTGGGACCCACCAGGCTAAACAACCATCATACTCATCGACTCGCAGAAACAACAAGATAACACCTCGTCATAAAGATGCAAAACGAAAATAATCCACCCGGTACAACCGATCAAACACAACACAATCATCCGATACAAACACAATAGACAACGATACAATCCGAACGAATAAGAACTCCTAAGTACTCGAGTACTTCTATTAGTATACAAACCCATAAACGGTAAAAAGGTAAAAGATAATAAGACGCCCCTTGTGCACAATCATCACGCACGGCCATCACCGCATACTGATCCAGCGCCCGTTCGTCTCGAAGGACCTGGCCTGAAATTCATAAAACGAATTTCCCCAAAAAGGGTCCCCAGAGGGGTTAGCAATTATGCTAGTACAAGTAACCAAATGAACAACTTACATCTTACACAAATAGTCAAAGCATGCCATAAGGAAAACTTCAGTTGAAACACACATTTTCGGAAACGCCAATATCAAAACACATTTGTGAAATACACCACAATTAACCGTGGATCCACCCCTCCGGGGACCCCTACCGAGACCCCGTCGGATCTAACCCATATTGGTTAAAAGCAAGCTTGTGGATCCACCCCTCCGTGGATCCCTACCGAGACCCCGTCGGGTCTAACCCATAGTGAGCATACACACACACACACACACACACACAATTCTCATGCAATACTACTACGTTAAGATTGTAAGTTCATAAGGGTACTTGCCTCGATTAATAGATGGTGACACAAACGGAAAGGAAGAGTCAAGCACAACCGCGAGGAATCGTCGAAACCAAACCTAACGATTCGAAGAATACAATCACAAACACTTCTAGACGATTACGGAAATGGAATACTCCCGAAAACCCACCTACGATTCATGTATATTCGAATAAAGATGACAACGAGGGCGGACCACAACCAAACCCTCTCGATTTCGCAAAACCACGAAAATATACCATGAATCCGTAGGAAAACTAATGATATCAACAAGATTTATCATATTCAACATGAATCTATCAACCGTATGGAACAAATCGAAGAAAAACCCAAAACCCCCAATTTACTCAAAAGTGGGGTTCTAAGAAGATTTGCTTAGGATGAAAGATTCGTGTTAATGTTGTTATTATACACCAAGAACTCAAGGAAGATGATGGTTGAGATGATTGGAGAAAGAAATCGCCCCAAAATCGCCAAAGCCGCGGAGGAAGGAGAAGAAATGAGAAAAGACGTACATCCGGGTCAACTCCCTAGTTTATATAGCCAGGGAGTGTTAGCGCGCACTAATCCTCAGAAGTTAGCGTGCGCTAACAGGACAAAACTCCAGTCCAGAAGTTAACGTCCCAGTCCAGTAACCAGATTTCTGGCCGTTAGCGTGCGCTACCCGAAACGTAGCGTGCGCTACCCGAAACGTAGCGTGTGCTATCGATCAACCGTAGCGCTATCAATCAGCCGTCAGCCGAGTCCAAAAGTGAACTGCCCAGTACTCACCTGACCCCGTTAGCGCGCGCTATCGATCAACCGTAGCGTGCGCTAAAAGCATATCGGTAGCGCGCGCTATCGGCCATAGCGTGCGCTACCTGGGCACCTGTCCGAGTCCAGTGGCAAACTGTCCAAGATCGACAGATTTCATGAAGGCAGCGCTTAGCGCTATAAAGTAACATTAGCGCGCATTAGGCACAGGGTAACAACGGTCCGAAACACCAAAACACGAACGAAGCATCAAACGGAACAACACAATACGTATGATAGTATACAATGGATCTACGGCAACCCCGTACGGCGGTTCCGAACAACAATTACGAGAATCAGATCAATAGATGACGGGAGAAATACACTGAAAAAATATACGAGTGTCGCTACAAACGAGAAATACACTAAAAAATGAAAATACCGGGAAAAGAAAAATGTGGATATTACATTCTACCCCTCTAAAAATAAGTTTCGTCCCGAAACATAAGAAACAAACAACTCGGTGTACCTAGCACGCATGCTACCCTCGGTTTCCCAAGTTGCCTCCTCGACACCATGCCTCGACCACTGCACCTTGACCAAAGGGATGGTCTTATGCCTCAGTCGCTTCTCAAGATGCTCCAAAATTTTTAAAGGACGCTCCTCAAAAGTAATATCCTCAGCGACATCAATCTCACCATAATCGATGACGTGACTAAGATCTCGGACATATTCCTCAGTTGGGAAACATGAAAAATGCTATGAACATGCCTCAGGGTCGGGGGTAACGCCAAACGGTATGCCAACTCACCGACTCGCTCGAGAATCTCGAAGGGTCCAATAAATCTCGGACTCAACTTCCCCTTTTTCCCGAAACGGAAAACTCCTCTCGTCGGTGACACCTTTAGCAAAACGTGGTCTCCCACCTCGAATTCCAAAGGTCGACGACGGACATCGGTATATGACTTTTGTCGACTCTGGGCAGTCAACATCCGTTCCCGAATTAATTCTATCTTCCACCTTGTCTCCAGAACGATATCCGGCTCGGTCCCAACCATATCGGATGCCTCATTCCAAAAAATCGGTGATCGACAACGTCGTCCATAAAGTGCCTCATACGGTGCCATCCGAATCGACTCGTGCCAACTATTGTTGTACGTGAATTCAATCAATGGCAAATGCTCCTCCCAGTCTCTACTCCAATCGAGAGCACAAGCACGCAATATATCCTCGAACGTCTGGATAGTGCGTTCCGACTGTCCATCTGATTGAGGATGAAAAGAGGTACTCAAACGCAAACGAGTACCCAACGCTTTATGCACCGCCTGCCAAAAATGCGATACAAAATGGCCATCACGATCCGAAACAATAGACTTCGGAGTACCGTGAAGCCTCACAACCTGCGCGACAAACACACGAGCCAACTTCTCCGGGGCCCAAGTGTCCTTGATGCCCAGAAAATGTGCCGACTTGGTCAGACGATCAACAATCACCCATACCATATTCATGCCCGACCTCGATCTCTGCAAAATCGTAATGAAATCCATCGATATTTCTTCCCATTTCCATTCCGGAATAGGAAGTGACTGCAATAACCCGATGGGTCGCTGATGCTCGATTTTGACCTGCTAACAAGTCAAACATCTTGCTGCAAACTGTGCGACCTCCTCATTCATATCATTCCACCATAAATTCCTTCTCAGGTACTTGTACATCTTACTCGAACCAGGATGAACGGAGTAAGGTGTAGCATGGGCCTCACGCAAAATACTCTGTCTCAACTCTTAGTCGTTCGGTACACAAACCTGACTCTGGAATCTCAAAACACCATCCTCGTGAATCACAAACTCCGGAGACTTTCCTTTAAGAACGTTCTCTCGGATTTGAGTAATCATCGGATCCTCCAACTGCTTCAGCTTAATTTCATCGATCAAAGACGACGAAATCTCTAAAGCAAAAAGTTGCCCGATAGCTCCAGGCAACAAAACCTCAACATCCAACTCAATAAAAACCCGCCAAAGCTCAGACTGAGACGTAAGGATGTCAAGCGTTCGCAACGCAACCGGTTTTCGACTGAAGGCGTCAGCCACGATGTTCGCCTTGCCCGGATGATAAAGGATTTCGAGGTCATAATCCTTAATCAGCTCTAACCACCTCATTTGCCTCATATTTAGCTCTCGCTGAGTACATATGTACTTCAGACTTTTATGATCGGTAAAAATCTGGCAAGCGGAGCCAAAAAGGTAGTGACGCCAAATCTTGAGCGCAAAAACGACTGTCGCTAACTCCAAATCGTGCGTAGGGTAGTTGAGCTCGTATGGCCTCAACTGTCTCGATGCATATGCAATGGTCTTTCCGTGCTGCATCAATACGCACCCAAGACCCTGACCCGAAGCATCACTATAAACAGCAAAACCCTCGTTGCCACACGGCAACGCTAAAATCGGGGCTGAAGTCAAACGCCTCTTCAGTTCCTCAAAACTCGACTGCCTCTCGTCATTCCAGACGAACTTCTCGGACTTCTGGAGCAACTGTGTAAGTGGTCGAGCTAGTTTCGAGAAACCCTCGACGAAGCTACGGTAGTAGCCGGTCAAACCCAAGAAACGACGGATCTCCTTCACATTCTTGGGCGGTGCCCAATCCAACACTGCCTCAACCTTCTGTGGATCCACACGAACCCCCTCGGATGAAATCACGTGACCTAAAAACATCACTTCCTTCATCCAGAACTCACATTTCGAGAACTTCGCATAGAGTTGCTCGGTTCTCAAAATGTCTAACACTACTCGCAAATGATGAGCATGCTCTTCCTCATTCCTCGAATAAATAAGAATATCGTCAATGAAGACGACGACACACTTATCCAAATACTCGATAAAGATTTTGTTCATCAACTGCATGAACACCGTCGGCGCATTAGTTATCCCTAAAGGCATAACTACAAACTCATAATGTCCGTATCTCGTCCGAAAAGCCGTTTTCGGCACATCGGACTCCCTCACCCAGAGCTGATAGTACCCCGATCTCAAATCAATCTTCGAGAATACCGTAGCTCCCTGCAACTGATTAACCAGTCATCAATCCTCGGGAAAGTATACTTGTTCTTGATGGTCACCTTGTTTAGTTCGCGATAGTCGATACACAAACGCAGTGAACCATCCTTCTTCCGCACAAACAGGACCGGTGCGCCCCAAGGCGAGGTGCTCGGTCGAACATACCCCAACTCAAGAAACTCACTAAACTATTTCTTTAACTTGGCCATATCTGAAGGTGCCATGCGATACGGCGCCTTCGAAATAGGAGCCGCGCCCGGCTCTAACTCTATAGCAAACTCGACCTCACGATCTGGTGGCAATCCCGGTAACTCGTCAGGAAAAACATCAGGAAGCTCACTAACGTCTGGAATCGACGAAAGCTCGACTCCACCATCCTCCGCCTTCAAGGCATAGCACCAATAACCGGTACACCCCTTTCGTAGGAGTCTCATCGCCTTCAAGGCGTTAATAACGAACTTCTGGTTTCCCCTTTTTCGCCCTGAGAAAGAGTGCTCGGTGTCATCCTCAGCTAACATAGTGATGATTCTCGTGCGGTAGTTCATGATCTCACCATGCCGCTCGAGCCAATCATCCCCAAGAATTAAATCCTCACCCTCAATACCCACGACAATAAGATCTGAGAGCCAAGCCCACTCGCAAATAATCACAGCACAATCTCGGATCTCTCGATCACCAACGATCCTATCACCGCTAGGAAGTTTAACGATGAAAGGCTTGCAGGGCGACAAACAATCAAAACCTAGATGTCGCACACATTCCAGAGAGACAAATGAATGCGTAGCACCGGAATCGAAAAGCACACTGACAGGATGAGAATGAATGTGAACGGTACCTGTGGCAACGGTAGCGGTCGGATCATCGGCCCTCTTTATCTCGTAAACTCGTGGATGGACGGATCCGACACTAGAAGCTCCCCCTATGGCGGTCTGACCCCGACCTCTCCCTCGACTGGCACTCGGTGGGGACTGAGAAGCAAATGATCCTTGATTCACGCTTGGTTCCCTGGGCGCTGGAATGGGAGCCTCGGCACCAAGAACTCTCTCTCTCGGCACAGAAAGCAGCCTTGTGGCCTGGTTGGCCACACCGATTACACGTCAGCAAAGGACTCGGACAATTACGACTGATGTGGCCCGGTTGGCCACAGTTAAAACACTTCACCTCCTGAGAAGGGGCACTGGCAGTCCTGCGGGGAACCCCAGCAGATCGAGATGGGCCACCACCAGCGGAAAAGTTAGTAGAATGGAATTTCTGCTGACCCCTACCTTTGTGGTCCGAAAAATTCCCGGTGGACTTCTGTTTCTTGCTCTGCGGGCCGCCTCGCTAGCCGTCACCGACATATCATAAGCAAGGGCCCTACTCTAATAATCCTTCAAGGTAGTGCAGACGAGCCCAGACATGTAGTCGCGAATCGACAATTTCATCCGCCTGGAGAAGTGAAAAATGTTGTCGTTTTCCTCGACAACTTGGGTCTTCACATAGCCCAACTCCTTGTTGAAATCGGCAATTGCTTGAGAAACAGGAATATCCCGAGGCTGAGCATCATAAAAGGCATGAACTCGAGCCTGTCTAACTGGCCACGGGCAATATTCGGTCTCCATTAGGTCCTTGAATTCCGCCCACGAAGCAACGTGGTCCTTAGGCCCAACGGCCTCCCACCAGTCAGTAGCGTCCCCACTGAGAAAATACTGGGCAATAGGGACTTTACGGTCCTCGGGACAGTTGGTGGCAACAAAGACTTTAGATATCTCCTTGATCCACCCCTCCTAACCGATCGGGTCTGATGCTCCCGAAAACTGAGGGGGATGTATCTTGATGACATCTTGGAGCCTGCTCCGCCCCGATTAGCATGAGCCGGATCCGGGTTCTGAACCGCCTGAGCTATCGCCGCCATTTAGTTCACCATTTGCTGCATAACGACCGCAATACCAAGGTCGGTGCGCTTCTGAGAATAAGTATGACTGTGACGGTCGCCGGTACTGCCGGCTCCCGAAGACTGCGACGTGGCCGCCCCACCAACTTCTCCACGTCCCCGGCCGCATCCACGGCCACGACCACGACCACGGCCTCTTCCAGCATCCATACTGATGTTAAAGATGTAGTAAAGGCCATACGATGGTAAGTACGAGAGGAAAAACAACCACAATCAAGAATCAAAGGTGCGATGTAAGGAAACAAAGAACGGAGTAAGAAAAAACTTACGGGCACCGGTAGCATCGGAATCATGGCAGCGTGATGATGATATGAAAAACGACACACAACAAGACCCAATAACCGACAAGCTTAGGTATCCATAAACCTAGAGCTCTGATACCATTTTCTGTAACACCCCAAGATATTCGAGGTATATTACAGCGCCGTGAATCCCTACTTCGGACCCACCAGGCTAAACAACCATCATACTCATCGACTCGCAGAAACAACAAGATAACACCTCGTCATAAAGACGCAAAATGAAAATAATCCACCCGGTTCAACCGGTCAAACACAACACAATCATCCCACACAAACACAATAGACAATGATACAATCCGAACGAATAAGAACTCCTAAGTACTCGAGTACTTCTATTAGTTTACAAACCCACAAACGGTAAAAAGATAAAAGACAATAAGACGCCCCTTGTGCACAATCATCACGCACGACCATCATCCGCATACTGATCCAGCGCCCGTTCGTCTCGAAGGACCTGACCTGAAATTCATAAAACGAATTTCCCCAAAACGGGTCCCCAGGGGGGTTAGCAATTACGCTAGTACAAGTAATCAAATGAACAACTTACATCTTACACAAATAGTCAAAGCATGCCATAAGGAAAACTTCAGTTGAAACACACATTTCCGGAAACGCCAATATCAAAACACATTTGTGAAATACACCACAATTAATCGTGGATCCACCCCTCTGTGGACCCCTACCGAGACCCCGTCATATCTAACCCATAATGGTTAAAAGTAAGCTCGCGGATCCACCCCTCTGTGGACCCCTACCGAGACCCCGTCGGGTCTAACCCATAGTGAGCATACACACACACACATAATTCTCATGCAATACTACTACGTTAAGATTGTAAGTTCATAATACAATCACAAACACTTCTAGACGATTACGGAAATGGAATACTCCCGAAAACCCACCTACGAATCATGTATATTCGAATAAAGATGACAACGAGGGCGGAGCACAACCAAACCCTCTCTATTTTGCAAAACCACGAAAATATACCATGAATCCGTAGAAAAACTAATGATATCAACAAGATTTATCATATTCAACATGAATCTATCAACCGTATGGAACGAATCGAAGAAAAATCCCAAAACCCCCAATTTACTCAAAAGTAGGGTTCTAAGAAGATTTACCTTGGATTAGGATGAAAGATTCGTGTTAATGTTGTTATTATACACCAAGAACTCAAGGAAGGTGATGGTTGAGATTATTGGAGGAAGAAATCGCCAAGAAATCGCCCCAAAATCGCCAAAGCCGCGGAGGAAGGAGAAGAAATGAGAAAAGACGTACATCCGGGTCAACTCCCTAGTTTATATAGCCAGGGAGTGTTAGCGCGCGCTAATCCTCAGAATTTAGCGTGCGCTAACAGGACAAAACTCCAGTCCAGAAGTTAACGTCCCAGTCCAGTAACCAGATTTATAGCCGTTAGCGTGCGCTACCCGAAACGTAGCGTGCGCTAATAGCCTCTCGGTAGCGCGCGCTATCGGCCATAGCGTGCGCTACCTGGACATCAGCCGAGTCCAAAAGTGAACTGCCCAGTACTCACCTGACCCCATTAGCGCGCGCTATCGACCAACTGTAGTGTGCACTAAAACCGTATCGGTAGCGCGCGCTATTGGCCATAGCGTGCGCTACCTGGCACTGTCCCGAGTCTGGGCAAACCGTCCCAAGATCGATGTACTTCTAGCGCGCGCTACAAAACAAGTGTAGCGTGCGCTACTGAAGGATGATTAGCGCGCGCTATAAAGTAACATTAGCGCGCGTTAGGCACAGGGTAACAACGGTCCGAAACACCAAAACACGAACGAAGCATCAAATGGAACAACACAATACGTATGATAGTATACAATGGATCTACGGCAACCCCGTACGGCGGTTCCGAACAACAATTACGAGAATCAGATCAATAGATGACGGGAGAAATACACTAAAAAAATATACGAGGGTCGCTACAAACGAGAAATACACCAAAAAAAATGAAAATACCGGGAAAAGAAAAATGCGGATATTACAGTTATTGACTGAATTAACATAATATATTGCATATCTTGTGTAGTATATATGTTCTCAATGTATTAGTTTGTACGGATAAGTTCATCATCTGTATGAAATATCTAATATACTAATGAATTACACAAAATGACAAATACGAGTTTGTATAAGAAGTTATATAGTAATTAATGTTTGAACAAGCTATTTTAGAATCACAAAACATCCTTCTAGATAACACAATAAATTAAATTGGCAAAAATACTAAAAGTTCATGTGCACACGATGGTGCACACGGTCGTTCCCACGATGGAGCACACGGTCATGTGCACAAGAACATCAACAATTTTCACCAATTTCTCAAATGACTCGTCAATTTAGGTGTTGTTACTTATATATTAACAAGTATTTGTTAACGATACACTTATTTAAAAAGTTATTGATTGAATTAACATAATATATTGCATATCATGTGTAGTATATATGTTCTCAATGTATTAGTTCGTACGGATAAGTTCATCATCTGTATGAAATATCTCATATACTAATGAATTACACGAAATGACAAATACGAGTTTGCATAAGAAGTTATATAGTAATTAATGTTTGAACAAGCAATTTTAGAATCACAAAACATCCTTCTAGATGACACAATAAATAATTGGCAAAAATACCAAAAGTTCATGTGCACACGATGGTGCACACGGCCGTGTCCATGATGGGGCACACGGTCGTGTGAACACGATGGTGCACAGGTCCGTGTCCACGATGGTGCACACGGCCGTGCCCACGATGGGACATACGGTCGTGTGCACACGGTCATGGCAGCCATCGTGGGCACACGACAACAACAAAATGATCGTGGGCAGGTTGCACACGATCGTAACACACGATGGCCACGATCGTGTGCAGCCATCGTGTGCAACACAGAGCCAAAACTATCCAACGACAACATAAAGATTTAACAACACAACACGTTAATCTTGCCAAAACTGTCTAACGACAACATAAATATTTAACAACACGACACATTAATCTTGCCACAACACAACACACCATAAACCATTTTACATGTCTAACGACAACATAAAGATTTTAGCAGCTAAACCATATCGATATTTCTTAATATATTTCTCATTAAGTTCCTTGACTTGGTGCCTTGCTGCTGGGTTTGCAGAGACAAGTCGATCCAAATACATGACTGTGCTGGATCTCACAATGGTGACTGTGCTGGACCTCAGAATGGTGACTAGGCTGGTGCTGAGAATGGTGACTAGACTGACGCTGAGAATGATGACTAGGCTGACGCTGAGAATGGTGAATGTGGGATGCACCAGAGACTGAGTGACGTGGAGGGTCAGGAATCCTCCGTTGGGCGCTGCTAACAGATGCAGAATGACAAGGCCTATCGGGAAACCTATCATGGCTCCCAGCTGAGTGGTGCGTCGGGCTCCTAGAACATCTATGTGTAGGTCCGAAGAAATCCACGATCCCAGAAAGCACCCAGCGAGAAACTCGAGCAATAAATCCTGTCTCCGACTCGTCGTATAAGATCGCCTTCAAACGGCGATCGAAGTACTCATCCCTGCACGCGTCCTGGGTGTGGTCCGGACAAGGAAGTCTGTGGACACAACACACCCTCTCTGGCTGCCTCTCCCGGTCCGATGTCTCTGCACCATCTACTGGTGGGGTACTCTGCCGGCGTCGCTTTGACACTTTATGTGTCGACTCATATGTAATCAATTTCCCAGCAGCCTTCTTCAACCTATCCATAAATTTCTTTCTCGGGATCGGCACAGGCTCATCCTCCTTGTTCTTCACAGCTATTCTTATAGGCTTAATGAACTTAACGTCATATGGCGAGCCATTCTCAAAACTCAGGTGTAGTACTCAGTCTCATCCTCCTCCAGATGCGGTAAAGAGGGAAGTACTTTGTGCTGCAAAAGTAGTCATTAAAGCATACCATTAGATGGGCAATAACATAATGTTGAAGAGATGAGTGAAGTCAGGATAAAATACGTTTACAAATTTATGTACCTTATCGTCGAAGAAATGAGTGAAATCACAGAACATCTTCCTCGTAGTCCACATCAAACACCGGGGGACTTGGATAGATTTATCTCGAATACCACACAATGCTCCCAATGAAGGAATCATCTCATACGACCATATCTGTAAAGCCCAAACAGGACCATAGAAGTGATAGTCCTTATGCTCTTGTCCCTCATTCATGGCAACGTTGCCTATAGTAAGATAAAACCCCAAAGGCATAAGAACCCCAAGGAAACATATCCCACTACTCGAAATCCTCAACTAATGCCCATGCCCATGTCTCGACCATCATGGCATAGGATAAAGTAGTAGTATATAAGCAAATTGGCAACCTTCACATAATCTCTTATGTCTCTACCAAAATCTCGAGCATTGAACCTCTTCCGCAGAACACTAACCTTAATATTTTTGCCATGGAGTATTTTGTGGAAAATACCGTCAGACGGAAGGATATGGTCGTCCTGTGGATGGAAGGTAGAGTTTCCAAAATGCAGTCCAGTGATCATGACAAAATCACGGGCCGTAAAACGAATGGTCCTCCCGCAAACCTGGAACCACGACTCATCCTGGGGGATTTGATCACCCTCCAATTGACGGGCAATCAAGTGATGTAGGGAAGTATTTGAACTCCCATTTCTCCTAACTTTAATCAAACGCCCCAGGACCCCCTCGGTCAAGCTCTCTATAGCTCGATCACCAACTGCGGAATTGCGGCCCATACTTCTTAGTGTCTCAATGATCTCTTTAAATACTAGGGGTGGGATTTTTAACCGAAGAACCGATTTTTTTTAAAAACCAAACCAAAAAACCCGGTTCTGGTTCCCGGTTTTATAACAAAAAGCGGGTCCGGTTCTTAATTCGGGTCTATTTAAATAAATCGGTTCCGGGTTTTGGGTCTTCAATTTCAGAACACACATTACCCGATTAAGAACCGGATTTTAAATATATATATATATATATATAATATAATTATATTTAATAATATAAAAAATAAAGGCTAGCTTATAGTTTAAACAAAAGAAAATAGAAGTAACCTAGTTTAAGTAAAGCGCCGCCCACTCACCCTTTCACTCTCTTCTTTCAATCCACAGAAACAAAATAGGGTTTAGACTTCTTCAGTTCTTCTACGTTTCTTCCGATACCGGATTGACTTCTTCTACGTTTCCCCCCTTTTAAAGGAAACGGGGAAGAATAAATCCGGGATTTAGTGAGCTAAGTAGGTTTCAATCCATTAGTCTAAGGACTTGCACTAATCTGACTCTTGCAGTTGGTGTTGGTACTCCGCAGTCTTGACCTGCGACGATTGCTTTTAACCTGCCTATTCCTTAGCAACACCAGGGGCATTCCCCTTTTTTTATTTCCCCTCTTTTAAAGGAAACAGAGGTCTTTTTTTACCATACCAGTACCTGTTTTCTATACCTTTTATTGCAATTTTCCATTTATGATTGTTATTAGATATATCAGATTTAATTGCTTTCTTTTTGTTATTCCTGATTAGTGTTGCTTATTTTTTTCACATAATGATGGAACCTGGAACAAGATTGAGATCTAGTAAGATTGGAGATCGAAGCTTGAAATTTATTTATTTTTCCATCTTTTTGGAGCAAGTTGAATTTCATTAAACAGAACTGGGTGTCAAGATTTACTTGATGGACACTTGATGGCGGTAAACATAGCTATAGGATGATGATGCCAAAGCATTTCATTTAAATTGTTTATGTCATGCAGATTCTGATTTTCAATGCCTTCTATTTCTGATGATACTAAGAGCACAAGTAGCGGCGATACGAGGAATGAAATACGTGATGGTGCTACAAATACAACTCAACTACCAAAGAAGAATTCAAGAAAGAGGAAATCGAAAGATAAATCGAGAGCGAATAAGTCTTAGGTGTGTGACCATTTCAATGCACAAAAGATACCTTTGATCAATAATCAAGATGGAAAAGAGATTCAGGTTTGGCATACTACAAAAGCTCAATGTAAGTATTGCTTCACCACACTTAATGCTGAATTAAGGAACATCACGAGTACACTACAAAAACACCTAGAAATTCATTGTTCGCAATATCCTGGTAGTGCTAAGAACTCGATTAAGGGCCAAAGACACTTTGCTACAGATGTTAAAGGTGTGGATGCTTTGGTTACTCATTGGACCCAAGACAATTGCACTAAAGCGGCGGTTGAAATTATTGTTATTGATGAAATGCCATTTAGTACAATTGAGAAGCCGGGTTTTAGGAGATTTTGTAAGATTGTGGTGCCTAAATGGAATGTCCCTTGTAGGAAAACGGTGGTTAAGACATTTTTGGGTATGTACGGTGAGATGAAGGAAAGTTTGAGAAATGAGCTTAGAGATCATTGTGTAAGCTTAACAACCGACACGTGGACTTCAATACAAAACATAAATTACATGGTATTGACCGCCCACTTTATTGACGATAAATGGATTATGCATAAGAAAGTTCTTAACTTTTGTGTAATTCCAAATCACCAAGGCTTAACAATTGGAAAAATTTTAGAAAAATGTTTGCAAGAATGGTCAATTAAAAAGCTGTTAACTATCTTCGTAGACAATGCCGCTTGTGGCATTAGACTACATAAAGAGAAAGTTAAACAATGGTGATAAAGATATTTTGTTGGGTGGGAAGTATCTCTATGTTAGGTGTTTAGCTCATGTTGTCAATCTTATTGTTAAATCAGGTTTGAAATGTGTGGAGAAGTCCATTGCATCAATTAGGAATGCTATAAAATATGTTAGGAGTTCCCCGAGTAGACTTGAGACCTTTAAAGAGTGTGTTAAAAAAGAGTCATTATAGAGTAAAAAGGTGTGTGTTTTGGATGTTCCCACTAGGTGGAATTCGACTTACCTAATGCTTGAGACGGCACTTGAGCTTAAGCAAGCATTTGATAGGTTGTTAGAGGAGGAGGATTTGAAGTATACGGGGTATTTTGATGAAGAAGATGGAGAAGGTGAAGAAGATGAGTTGGACTTGGATATTGGGGAAAATGGTAAGAAAAGGGTGGATCCTCCAAATGAAGATGATTGGGGTAGGGCTTTAGAGTTGGTGAAGTTTTTGCGCGTTTTCTATGAAACAACTATGAATATTAGTTCATCAAACAAGCCAAGTGCCAACAAATCATTCATTGAGGTTGTTGGAATCAAATATGAGATCGATAATGTTTGTAACCACCCTTATATGAAGGATAATATTGGTGTCGGAAAAGTTATTTTTGATATGTCGGTTCACATGAAGAGCAAATATAGAAAATATTTTGATAAGCTAGAAGATATCAATCAACTCTTACTCGTTGCTTTGGTGTTAGACCCTAGATGGAAGCTAAGATTTTTCATGCTACTTCTTCAAAAAATGATGAGGTTTGATATTGATTTGGCGAAGAAAAAATGTGATGAATTGAAAGAGTTTATTGTCACACTCACCGACATTTACGCTTCAACAAGTGGTACTCCAAATCAAAGGTCTAACTTGGAGAAAGAAGTAATTCAAGATGCATCTAGCAGGTACAATATATTATTTATATTCTTTTAGGGCTGTTTTTATTGTTGTTTTTATTATTTACTATTTAGTTTAGGACTGTTTTTATTGTTACTTATTTTGGCTGTTTTTAAAGCATTTTGTGTGTATAATATTGATTGATTGGTAGCGTTTAGGACTGTTTTAATGTGTATTTACATGGCTGATTTTAGAGTGATTAATATGCAGATAGTTGATTAATTTAGAGTGTTTATGGTGTTTTGATTAATTTAATAAGGAATAACTGATTTCTCAGCTTATACGAGCAATACAATTTTTCTTGTGGATTTCACATGCTAAATATACAAAGTGCAAGACAATTCTCATATCAGCAGTAAAAGTAACTTGGACAATGTCAAGTAACATAGTTCTCCTCCTTTTGGGCAGTTTGACAAAATACCATATCATTTAGCTTTGTCACTATGCCCCAAATTTAACAATGTCATTCGCTCTTTTAAACGTCGCAGAATAGTACTCTGTTCCACAAAGTATTCTTTTTTTCAAAAATATCCTTACATATGATGAGACACTACTAATCCTGATACAATATTTCTATGAGAAATCGTGTGAAAAAAGCAACCACGAAAATTTGCAAATCCTAACTAAAAAACTGTGTCGCGTCAAATAGCCAATAATTTTAGGTCAGTGGTAGTGGAAAGAAATGTAATTTTTGACCATCCATAAGCCACTTGGTTCATAACCAGTATAAAATATCTTGTTATAAGTGTTCCCAACATAATATGGAAAAGCATGGTCTCCTATCTGATAGTGGTTAGTATGCATATATTTGATTAATTTAAAGTGTTCAACATTGTTTTGATATGTTTTTTAGTGCCAACAAGAGACGTCTACCGGATAGAAAGGCATCGCTCTTTGAAGAGTGGGAGAAGGATCTTCAAGGAGGAAATCAAGTTGTTGTTACTCATGAAGTGGGAAGGTATATTCTAGATCCTATTGAAGAACAAAATGAAGAATTTGATATTTTGGCATGGTGGAAACTAGTGGGTCCTAAGTACCCAAATTTACAAAATTTGGCTAAAGATATATTAGCAATTCATGTCAGCATTGTTGCATCCGAGTCAAGTTTTAGCACGGAAAAAAGAGTAATTGATCCTCATAGGAGCTCTTTGACTCCTAGATCGGTTGAGGCATTGGTTTGCCTACAAAGTTGGTTGAGGTCGGATGTCGTTACAAACTTGGACTATGCTCCTACACCTGAGGAAATGGAATGGTTTGAGAAAACGGAACAAGGTACACCATTTTTTTTCATACTTGTTTTAATTAATTTAAAACTCATCGTCGCACCTTTATTTTATACTCTAAATATCTCGTTGGTTTATTGATTATTTAATTATTGTAGAGTTTGAGCAAGAAGAAAAGGAACTCATGGAGAAGAAAAGTAAGGTCGTCAAAGACAAGCAAAGGGAATACACAAAATAATTAAGGAGATTCTGAGTTTTTTATGTTTAATTTATTATTGTTGTTAGTACTTAGTATGCAAGGTCTGTAGTAATTTAATATGCGAGGACTGTTTATGCAAATACTTAGACATTTGGATTGTTGGACATTTGGATTTGGACGTTTAAATCTTATTTTGTGACTTGACTTTGGACATTATTGTTATTGTTTTTGGATATTATTAAATTTGAATCTAATATTATTAATGTTAAAATTTTGATTTTTTTTGTGTATACCATTGTTATTTATGTAATAAAAAATTTATTAAACATATGTTTTAAGCAAATTATTGAATATATTTTCGGCTCTAGTTGCTTACGGTTATTATTGAGAATTCGGGTTTTAACAGAATCCGGATTTTTAGCAGAATTCCGGGTTTTTTAGCAGAATTCGGTTACCCAAAAAAACCCGGAATACCCGAACCTAAAAACCGGTTCGGGTCTTAAACCGGTTCCCCAAAAAATTACACAAAACCCGATCCTTTTTTGTGTATTAGAACCGGTTTAGGGTACTTAAAATATTAGTAATAACCGAACCAGTCCCAGCCCTATACCGCCTCCCATATGTAAAGATTCACTTGACGTGTAACAAAGCGCAATGTAGGTCTCTTCCATACGCAACCAGTCTGCAATATAGACATACAAATAATAAGAATATGATAGAATGCTTAAAAGAACGAAAAAAAATTCTGCATTGCACACGATGGCATAAACATGATCGATGCCCGTCGTGTGAAGACCATCGTGTGCAACACGACGGCTCACACGACGGGCATCGATCGTGTGCAAGTCAGAAGCCTTTGATCTTCTTGCCCACGACGGCACACACGATCGACGACCGTCGTGTGTAAACCATCGTGCCCACGAAAGACCATCGTGCACACGATGGTGTATCTTCTTCACCACCATCGTGAGACGATGAACAACCGTCGTGGCACGATCGTGTGTGAATGAAAATACACTAACCGTCGGTTCATTGACGAATTCCTCTTCAGATGGAGTGTCACTAGCGTGTGAGGAACTTCTGGCGTCTTCAGATTCTCTGTGGTAGTCGGAGTTCGACATTTTCTGGCCGGCGAAAGAGTTTCACGACGGGAGAATTTTTTTTGCAGAGAGATACAGCGGAGAGTTTTTTTGTAGAAAGAAATATTAAGTTGTGGGACCGTTTAGATTATTGTTCTTTGCTTTTAATATTTTTTTTTTTATGTTTTTTATCTTTTAGTGGTAGACTTTAAAGGTAATAAAGTCTTTTAACACATTTTGGTATCAAAAACTTATATTTTTATGAATGGGGATATATAACTTATTACTTTTATAATTTGGTACTAAAAAAGAGAGATCTCATTCCCATATGATATTTCTGCCAAATATTTTTTAGCAAAATTCTACAATGCTATCAAATATAGCTCGACAACATGAGCTAGGAGAAGGAAGCATTAGCTCGGAACAATCTAGTTGGATGGGAAAAAGACTGGAGCGTGAATCGATAGAAAAATTTGAAGAAAAAAAATTGTAGGCCCCGTTTGGTATACAACTTTTTGGAGCAAAAATTAGAGGTTTCAAACAAATCAGGGGTTTGACTTTATAAACTCTAATTTTGATGTTTGTTTGGGAGCTTTTTGAATTACATAATTGGACTCAATCCTCTAATTTTTATATAGTTCATTTTACAAGTTTTTTTTAATTAACTTATTCATTACATTAGTAGACAAGACGACATATTTATTCCCATATATATATATATATTATATTTTCTTAATTGTAAATCTCAAACTAAACTTTTAATTAATAAACTAATAGGACACGAATATAATTAAGTGGTGGGGATACATTTTAATTCTATAGAGTTGTACTATTGCAATAAATTATTTAATATTTTATTATTACTATATAAACAAAATTAAATATTAGAAAAAATTCTGTGTCACTACAAAAATAAAGTAATTCTTAGTTCAATTATTCTTTGTTCAAATTGAATATTCTTTTTTCTATTTTACTAAATTTTTCAATTTTAAAAAATAATTTTATTTTAGTAAAACATCTAATTAGATTTATACACTATATTCAAATGACTGCCTCATGTTATATAAATTAAAATATGAGTTGATTGGTATAGTTTTTTTTAGGGTTCTATCTTTTATAATACCAAACCATAAAAGTAACAAGTTATATATCCTCATTCATAAGAATATAAGTTTTTGATACCAAAAGACATTAATACCCTTAAATCTATCACTAAAAGATAAAAAGGAAAGTCAACATCAACACTTTTTTGGAGG
The DNA here is from genome assembly GCA_033398695.1 of Orobanche coerulescens. Classification (NCBI taxonomy): domain Eukaryota; kingdom Viridiplantae; phylum Streptophyta; class Magnoliopsida; order Lamiales; family Orobanchaceae; genus Orobanche; species Orobanche coerulescens. The sequence continues at coordinate 172,127,909 of CM065809.1, forward strand.
ACATTTTAGTCTTTTTAAGCAAAATGGTATCAATAACTTACACTCTTATGAGTGGGGATATATACTTATCAATTTTATGGGCATAAAAGTAACAAGTTATATATCCTCATTTATAAAACTGTAAGTTTTTTAAACCAAAATGTGTTAATAGACTTTATTACCCTTAAAGTCTACCACTAAAAGATAAAAAAACATAAAAAAATAGAAGATTATTAAAAGCAAACAACAATAAAAAATAGAAAATTATTAAAAGCAAACAACAATAATCTAAACGGTCCCACAACTCAATATTTTCCCAAAGCAAAAAAACTCTCCTTATATCTCTGCAAAAAAACTCTCCCGTCGTGAAACCCTTCGCCGGCCAGAAAATGTCGAACTCCGACTACCACAGAGAATCTGAAGACGCCAGAAGTTCCGCTAGTGACACTCCATCTGAAGAGGAATTCATCAATGAGCCGCCGGTTAGTGTATTTTCATTCACACACGATCTTGCCACGACGGTTGTTCATCATCCCACGATGGTGCTGAAGAAGATGACACCATCGTGTACACGATGGTCTTTCGTGGGCACGATGGTTTACACACGACGGTCGTCGATCGTGTGTGCCGCCGTGTGCTAGAAGACCAAAGACTCCTGCCCTGCACACGATCGACGCCCGTCGTGTGAGCCGTCGTGTGGCACACGATGGTCTTCACACGACGGGCATCGATCGTGTGTCTGCCATCGTGTGCAAGGCAGATTTTTTTTCATTCTCTTAAGCATTCTATCATATTCTTATGAGTTGTATGTCTATATTGCAGACTGGTTGCGTATGGAAGAGACCTACATTGCGTTTTGTTACACGTTAATTGAATCTTCACATACGGGAGGCGGTATTTAAAGAGATCATTGAGACACTAATAAGTATGGGCCGCAATTCCGTAGTTGCTGATCGAGCTATCGAGAGCTTGACCGAGGGGGTCCTGGGGCGCTTGATTAAAGTTAGGAGAAATGGGAGTTCAAATACTGCCCACATCACTTGATTGCCCATCAATTGGAGGGTGATCAAATCCCCCCCGGATGAGTTGTGGTTCCAGGTTTGCGGGAGGACCATTCGTTTTATGGCCCGTGATTTTGCCATGATCACTAGACTCCATTTTGGAAACTCTACCTTCCATCCACAGGACGGCCATCTCCTTCCGTCTGACGGTATTTTCCACAGAATACTCCATGGCAAAAATATTAAGGTTAGTGTTCTGCGGAAGAGGTTCAATGCTCGAGATTTTGGTAGAGACATAAGAGATTATGTGAAGGTTGCCAATTTGCTTATATACTACTACTTTATCCTATGCCATGACGACATGATGGTCGAGACATGGGCATGGGCATTAGTTGAGGATTTCGAGCAGTGGGATATGTTTCCTTGGGGTTCTTATGCCTTTGGGGTTTTAATCTTACTACATAGGCAACGTTTCCATGAAGGAGGGACAAGAGCACAAGGACTATCACTTCTATGGTCCTGTTTGGGCTTTACATATATGGTCGTATGAGATGATTCCTTCATTGGGAGCATTGTGTGGTATTCGAGATAAATCTGTCCAAGTCCCCCGGTGTTTGATGTGGACTACGAGGAAGATGTTTTGTGCTTTCACTCATTTATTCGACGATAAGGTACATAAATTTGTAAACGTATTTTCTCCTGACTTCATCTCTGCAACGTTATGTGATTGCCCATCTAATGGTATACTTTAATGACTAATTTTGCAGCACATAGTACTTCCCTCTTTACCGCATCTGGAGGAGGATGGGGCTGAGTACTACTACCTGAGCATTGAGAATGGCTCGCCATATGACGTTAAGTTCATTAAGCCTGTAAGAATAGCTGTGAAGAACAAGGAAGATGAGCCTACGCCGATCCCGATAAAGAAAGTTATGGATAGGTTGAAGAAGGCTGCTGGGAAATTGATTACATATGAGTCGGCACATAAAGTGTCGAAGCGACGCCGGCAGAGTACCCCACCAGTAGATGGTGCAGAGACATCGGACCGGGAGAGGCATCCAGAGAGGGTGTGTTGTGTCCACGTACTTCCTTGTCCGGACCACACCCAGGGCACGAGCAGGGATGAGTACTTCGATCGCCGTTTGAAGGCGATCCTGTACGATGACTCCGAGACAGGATTTATTGCTTGAGTTTCTCGCCGGGTGCTTTCTGGGATCGTGGATTTCTCCGGACCTACGCATAGACGTTCTAGGAGCCCGGTGCACTACTCAACTAGGAGCCATGATAGGCCTCGTCATTCTACATCTGTTAGCAGCGCCCAGCGGAGGATTCATGACCCTCCACGTCACTCAGTCTCTGGTGCAGCCCACAGTCACCATTCTCAGCGTCAGCCTAGTCACCATTCACAGCGTCCGCCTACCAACCATTCTGAGGTCCAGCACAGTCACCATTTTGAGATCCAGCACAGTCATCATTCTCAGATTCATCGTTCTTTTGAGCGGACTCAGCAGCCCCTTGATTACGAGCATCATTATGAGCCATTTGATGCGCTGTTTCAGCAGTATAGGACGATGTTCGACTGGTTTCAGGACGAGCATCATTATAGTGCGATGTTTCAATGTGAAGGTGGTGGTCCTCAGCAGCAGCCTCCATTTCAGATCGATCAGCCAGTTTTTGACATCGAGCAACCGGCTGTACAACTCTCTGATTGTTATAGTTGTGAGAGGGATGCTGAGGGTGATGAGGATGGTGAGAGTGCCGGAACACAGCATTTGGGTGAGTGTAGTCTTCCACCGCGAGTGAGTCGACCATCTGCTGCTCTTCGGGAGCCTTTTGTGGTTGCGCCTCCAAGAGATAGCGAGGATCTGAAGAAGTTGTACCTACACTTTAGGAGGGAGCAGCCACGTGATGCTATTGTCCGGTGTTTGGAGACTGGTCATGCTCTCACCCAGGCATTATTTGACCGGATAGAGTCTAGCCGTGAAGACTTTGATGCCGAGGTGATAGACTGTTACGTGCTTGCGACTCGAGCGAGGCTTCGGAGGGGAGTCCGTAGTGTTGGTGTCGGTAGAGTTGGCACTGTACTTACCGGCTCCCAATTTTACGTAAGTTATATAACCTACTCGCTTGTATATCATTGGTGTGATGTGTATTTTTTGTTAATTTTTTGGTTTGGCTTTTTGTAGTTAGTTTTGGCCAACGAGTTTGCAAGACTCCATCCGGATGATCCACTTGGTATCAAGGTGACAGGGAAGCCAGTTTACAAGGATTGGAAAATTCCTAAATGCATCGAGGACTACATGACAGGTCTTGATACACCTCATGCGGTTCCATGGTTAAATTGCAACGAAGTAAGTTTGAAATTTATATTTATAAATGATTCGCTATGTTTGATGTGATGATCTTATATGATTACATATTTTATTTCAACAGATCATTGTCATTTGTTGCCTCGACCAGAGCCACTGGGTGACTATCAAGATTGACATCATAACATGGACCGTGGAGTTGTACGGTTCCTTGTCACACCACCACGAAGATGGTCGATACCGATTCAACCAACTGCGACCGATTATGCGTCTGATGCCTCGTGTGCTAGCTCAATCCGGGTATTGGCTGAACAACCAATCGAAGAAGAAGTATGAAACGGAGATGAGTTTCAAAATTATGCCACGAGAGCTACAGTTCATACAAAATGACAATCACAGTTGTGGCCCCTTCGCGTGCATGTACTTGGATCGACTCGTCTCTGCAAACCCAGGAGCAGGGCACCAAATCAAGGAACTTAATGAGAAATATATTAAGAAATATCGATATGGTTTAGCTGCTAAATCTTTATGTTGTCTTTAGACATGTAAAATGGTTTATGGCGTGTTGTGTTGTGGCAAGATTAATGTGTCGTGTTGTTAAATATTTATGTTGTATTTAGACAGTTTTGGCAATATGAATGTGTCGTGTTGTTAAATCTTTATGTTTTGGCTCCGTGTTACACACGATGGATGAACACGATCGTGGTCATCGTGGGTCACGATCGTGTTGTGTTGTTAAATCTTTATCTTTTGGCTCTGTGTTACACACGATGGATGCACACGATCGTGGCCATCGTGGGTCACGATCGTGTGCAACCTGCCCACGGTCATGGGTTGATGCTGTCGTGTGCGCACGATGGCAGCCATGACCGTGTGCACACGATCGTGTGTCCCATCGTGGGCACGACCGTGTGTCCCATCGTGTGCATATAAACTTTTGGTATTTTTGCCAATTTGATTTATTGTGTTATCTATAAGGATGTTTTGTGATTCAAAAATTACTTGTTCAAACATTAATTACTATATAGCTTCTTATACAAACTCGTATTTGTCATTTCGTTGTAATTCATTAGTATATGAGATATTTCATCCAGATGATGAACTTATCCGTACGAACTAATACACTAAGAACAGATAGACTACACATGATATGCAATATATTATGTTAATTCAATCAATAACTTTTTAAATAAGTGTATCATTAACAAATAATTGTTAATATATAAGTAACAACACCTAAATTGACGAGTAATTTGAGAAATTGGTGAAAATATTTGATGTTCTTGTGCACACGATCGTGTGTCCCATCGTGGGCACGACCGTGTGTCCCATCGTGTGCATCTAAACTTTTGGTATTTTTGCCATTTTATTTATTGTGTTATCTAGAAGGATGTTTTGTTATTCAAAAATTGATTGTTCAAACATTAATTACTATATAGCTTCTTATACAAACTCGTATTTGTTATTTCATTGTAATTCATTAGTATATGAGATATTTCATCCAGATGATGAACTTATCCGTACGAACTAATACACTGAGAACAGATAGACTACACATGATATGCAATATATTATGTTAATTCAATCAATAACTATTTAAATAAGTGTATCGTTAACAAATAATTGTTAATATATAAGTAACAACACCTAAATTGATGAGTATTTTTGATGTTCTTGTGCACACGATCGTGTGTCCCATCGTGGGCACGATCGTGTGCATACGTGGGTACAGTGCCAATTTGACACCATAGACACCGTGATATCTGGTTGCCAACGTGTCACACGATCGGAGCACACGATCGTGCCCATCGTGTGCACCATCGTGTGTACTGCAAAGGGCAACATCAAATTATTTTATTATAAAATCCCATCGTGGGTCCCGCTTTTTTCAATATAAGCCCATCTTCATTGACTGAGAGTGAAATACATGAACAGTAGCCCCCTTTTCACTACAAACCCTAATCAATTAACATCAGTTAAAATCCATTAAAATCAAATACGCAAAATGAGCGGCCGATTACGAGAAAGCGATTTAGGAGGAATCGAAGCACCACCACCAAAAAGAAGGAGAATACCTCCTCCCAACCCACCATACAGAACTAGGCCGAGAGGAAGATACTCAATGCTCAGAGTAAGTTTTTTGATTTTGTTGTATGTGTAGTGTGTACTGCGAATTAATGTGTTTCATGAAACAGGGCCTATTTAAAAACACTGCGAGCACTCCAGTCATACTAGATGGTGATGATGATAATGATTTGGAGATTTCTGAGAAGACAAGTAAAGAAGTTATTTTAGAAGAGGAAGTTCATGAAGATGGTGATACAAGACTAAAGATACAGCAGCAGATGGGGGAAAAGGGATCCAAGTGATTGTGGTTTTTAAGTTATTATTAGATATTTTGGTGTGATGGTGATGAACTTTTGTTTTGTAAAGTTATATACTTTGGATATGCTTTTGCTGTAAACTATTGCTCTTTAAAGTGAGCTACTTTGTTATGGTTAATGTTTGGCTCCATAATCACCTTTATTTGCTTTACATCACTGAACACTTAAATTTCAATTCAAAGATAAAGAAAATAGACACAAAATTATGCATTTCAACTAATAATCAGAATACTGAATCAATACATGGTCCATCGAGGATCAAAATATCAGCACATGATTGTTGCTAGTAAGTCACAAAATATAAAAATACATAAGCAATTTAAGTTTCATGGTATGGACATCCCCTTATGTCATGGTCATCATTACGGCAAATGCTACACCTCTTCTTCTCCCGGCGCCTTTGCCTCGTTTGTTCATCCATTCCTTGAGTTTCTTCAGGGATATTCAAATCCACACCACATATGGGAATGAATGCTTTGCAAGATTTTCTATTGTGGCTGGTTCCTTTACACCTACCGCACACCTGAGGCCGTCCACCTGCGGGCAAATTTTCAACAGCGGACCGTGCGCGATTCATCCTTGGTCGGCCGACTTGTCGTACCCCCTCTGGAGGTACGCAAACGATAGATGAGATCTCCGGTGGGACATTCCACTCATCAGGATGTGGGATGAGACTAATATGCTCCTTATAAGTCTCTCTAAGGCCTTGTTGCTTGAAATAACGACTAACAAAATCATACACGGACAAACCATTGCCGGCGCGCCTGTTACAATAAGCAATTATGTCAAGGATGTTGTATAGGATAATGTATTTTTGATATTGATGAGGTGTAGGATAAATCCAGACCAGCCCTGTTTTGCACACGATGGCAGAACACGATCGTGCCGATCGTGGGTTACGATCGTGTGCATTCTGCCATGACCGTGTGCACGACCGTGAGCGTCCGACAGCACCCGCATGCCCACGGCCATGACCTTGTGCAGACGACGATCGTGCCGATCTTGGGTTACGATCGTGTGCATTCTGCCATGACCGTGAGCACGACCGTGAGCGTCCGACAGCACCCGCATGCCCACGGCCATGACCTTGTGCACACGACGATCGTGCCGATCGTGGGTTACGATCGTGTGCATTCTGCCATGACCGTGGGCACGACCGTGAGCGTCCGACAGCACCTGCATGCCCACGGCCATGACCGTGTGCACACGACAGCATAGACAAAAATATTGAATGGCCATGACCATGTGCACACGACAGCATAGAAAATTACCTTATAGCGGCAATGGCATGACGACATGGAATCTGATCCAAATCAAACTCACGACAATAACATGTCCATGTTCGAAGGTCGACCTCATAAGAAACTTTGTTTTCTTCGACTTTATAAACAAGTGGGGTGGTAGCTCGAACGGTAAGAGTCAGACTGGCTTGCACAGAGTTAGAAAACTTTTCAAAAGTGTGCATTGTCAACTCATGGTCTCTTGATGTAGCTTCTCCCCGCTTCTCATCAAACCAATTCTCTAAAATTAGGCGAAATATCTCAAGTAACGAGCAAACAGGTAAACGCCTCGCCCACAACATACGATTATTAACGCATTCAACAGTATTGGATGTCAAGAAGTTATAGCGTCGTACAGGACAATTCGACCTAGCCCACCTCTCTGGCCCAATTTCAGAAAGGCGCCTGTGAGCCCCATTAGGGCTTTCGACATGTAGTTTCGAAAAGTAGTTTTCAAAAACTTCTTCACGATGCGTGTAGGTAGCACTTCTAAAGAGTCCTATAGCATGCGCACCGTAGGAGGTCAGATTTTTTGCAAGATGGTGATAGCACAACCCGTGGAATGCATTCGGATAGACGGCTCGAACAGCATTCTGAATGCTCTTATGTTGGTCACTCACAATCAGTAAATCTTCCATCGGATTGTAGCATCTGCGCAGGTTATACAGAAAATAAGTCCATGACTCGTCGTTCTCTATCGGACCGAGACCAACTGCAAGAGGAAATACTTGCTCGTTCCCGTCAAATGTGACGGCCGCAAATAGAGTTCCTTTATTCCTTCCCTTCAGGTAGGTCCCATCAACTATAATCACCAGTCGAAGGCACGTATCAAATGCCCTAATACTCTGTCCGAGTGCAACGAACATGTGGCAAAACACTGCCTCACGAGTCGTCTGCAAATCATAAATTGTCCCTGGATTACACTGTTTTAACAAATATAGATAAGATGGGAGCCTCTGGTACGACTCATCAAAGCCGCCATATGTATTCTCTATCGCTATATTCCTCGTCCGGAGAGCAAAACTGTATAGCATGTCAATGCCGTACTCTCTATACATCTCTGCAATCATCTCCTTTGGCCTCAAAGTGACCCCCTCACCGGTCAATCTTTTAGCAAAATAATGGGCGGCAACCTCAGAAGTGATCGATTGTGGCAAAGACGGTTCAAATCAGGTGACAAATTGTGCTCCAATGTAAACTTAGTAATTCTCCAAATAGTTGCACCCTCAATAGCACACAACCTAAACTGACAATTTTTTCGCCCACTCTTACAGACCAACACTATACGTTTATCGGCAGAACGATCAGTGATACACTGTAGCATGTTTTTCAAATGATACATTCATACAGTTATCCTCAACTCTGTCTTGGAACGAAAGGTGGACCCCACCTCTAGCTGACTGCAGAATCGGTGGAGGCCGCCGACCTAACCCAAAGTCCCGCACTACCGGGTCCTAAATGGAATGATCCAGTTACGCATTGATTGTAGATGCTCATGCTCGCTCGCGGATTGATGGTCGGATGAGAAGTTCCGACGACTCATAATCCTATCCATTTGGGCCGGTTGGCGAACCCAAGCAAGAAATTCCGCAGATAGTGACTCAAGCAAGTCCTTACAACAATCTTCATATTCGGATGTATGCACCTCCTCATCTTCCTCGTCTTCCTCGTATTGATACTCTTTGGAAGGCATGTCATAATTTATGTTGCCGGGCTCTACTCTCGAGCTGCTACATCCCATATTAACCTCGGGAGTGGAGGAGCTGCTGTTCTCAACATAGACCTTAGGATCCTCCTTGTATTCTACTAGTAATCGAAGTATCTCAGACGCCCGTAATAGGACTTTTACTTTGTTTCCCTTGGCCATGTGTGTCAAGTACCATAATTTGTAATCGGACTCATTTGGACCACCCAAACCCTCTCTGATAACCCCCATGAGGTTTGCACGACTAACTTTGCTCGTGTCGATATAGACAAAAAAGGAGTCCCCATCTACATATGTCGATCGCTCCCAGTGACCACCGTGATGTATCAAAATACGCTGCCACGACATCTGATTACAAAAAGATGAATAACTATTCATAAAACTGAGCGAACAATATTATAAAACAGTCTGCCTTTGACACGACCGATGCACACGGTCGTATACTACCGTGTGCAGTGATCGTGTGCAAGTTTCTGGCCATGAACACGATCGCGACACACGATTGTAGACGATCGTGTTAAACGATCGTGAACACATTAGTGGTGCGCACGATGTCAAGGTCGTTGGACACGACCGTTGCACACGATCGTTGCACACGGTGGCTTCCCTTCGTGTGCAGCGATCGTGTCCGTAAGAACAGATTGGAATTTTTTTTCCAAGCGGTCAAATACTGATGCATACCTTCTTTATGAACCCAGAAACACGACAAATGAAGTCCTATTTCAACGTCAACTTTTCTTTTCGAATAATCTTGTGATTTCTATAAGATTTTTGAGAGACCCTTTGTCAAAAATGGTTGTGTTGTTTTGATGTATATGTTTGTAGTTAAATTTTGGTTGTTGGACATTAATATCGATCGGAGCAAATGAGAAAAGTAAAAAAGAAAAAAGAGAAGAAAAGTAGTTTAAATTAAATAAAATAAAAAAAAGTGAGAAGTCAACATTACTAACAAAAGAGAGGACATTTTAGTCTTTTTAATCAAAATGGTACATAATGGTACTAAAAATTTATAATTTTATAAATGAGGATATAGAACTTATCAATTTTATGATTTGGTATTAAAAAATTGATTCCCACTTAAAAAATTAATTCTCACTTTTTTAAAAATAAGTAAGAATATAAAAATTCGTCAAAATAATGAATTAGATATATGTTCTTTTTGACCATTTTATATAATTATGTAGCTATCGATTATTGTTATTTACTAAATATTTTTATGCAAATTGCTAATACAAAATGATAATCAAATCAAGTGATACAATCAATTAATCAAAACAATTTATCAATCAACAAACAGTTAACAGCTAACCACCGATTGCTGCACAAGTCCTTGGTCAAGTTCCCTTTCTCAAGTACAAATCAATTTCTTATCTGTCAACATGTACCGTCTACCATCTGTCACATAAATACGAACCGTATTACATGATATACGTACAAAACATATTCCATATAGGGGTGTTCAAAATCGGATATCGGAATTTTGGATATCCGAAAATTCGGATAGTAGATTTTGATATCCGATATCCGTATCCTAAATTTCGGATATCCGTCGGATATCCGAAATTTCGGATACGGATATCGGATATTCGAATATCCGGAAAAAAATATGAATTATATTCGGATATCCTTATATTCGAAAAAAATATTCGGATTCGGATATCGGATATACCAATATTCGAAAAAAATTTGGATATGGATATCGGATATTCGAATATCCGAATACCTTCTATTATTTAAAATATAAAAAAATAAAATTTTTAGGATTTTTCGGATATTTCGAATATCTGAATATCCGATTTTTCTGAAAAGTACTATTCGATATCCGAATCCGAAGTTTCAGATATCCAAACTTCAGATATTCGAATTTTCGAATATCCGAAACTTCAAATTTTCGGATATTTCGAATCGAATATCAGATATCGGCCATCCCCATCAAGTTGCAATAAATTATAGGCTATTCAGAAATTTTCCTTTTTCTCTATACAAATTATTGTTATATAACCGTAGTCTTGCTCATCATATTTCTCATCATTGTTATATGTGCACATACTTGTGAACAAAGTACAACCCACTAGCTCCGTCGTGTTCCTCTCTTTTCTTGAAATCGCAGCAATAAAAATACCATACCTTTTCCTGTTCCCCACTACAGTACAATTTTTTTAGCAATCTTAGGAACTTTGAACAGCCCTATTCCCAATTTGTGGATCAGTTGTCAATAAGAGGAATTTCCGTATCACCCTTTTGAATCACAAGAACATTTGATCATTTCAAGCTTTTTCTTGTTGGGTTATTGATGAAATTTTGAAATCCCTTTTCAGCTGAGGTCTGGAAATAGTGAAAATCGAATATTTAGTTTCTGAAATTAGCTTTTCGATTTCTGGAACTAGATTTTTTTTTTTTGTTTTTATGGGATTGAGCTAAAAAGCTTAATCTTATTGAAAACTTTGGTGGGCTTTTGGATTTGAGTTGAAAGAAAGGCTCTGATACAGGAGGTGGTGAGAAGCAAAAAAAGGGCAGAAATGGAAAAATACGAACTTGTGAAGGATATAGGGTCTGGAAATTTCGGCGTGGCGAGGCTTATGAGAAACAAGGAGACTAAAGAGCTTGTAGCTATGAAATACATTGAGAGAGGACACAAGGTTTGAGCTCTTTTCATCTATAAAAACAGATCACTAGTGATTTTTTCAGATTTTTCGAATTTCGTACCTTATTATTTTCTACTGTTAGTTTTTTTTTTTGGGTGTTCTGGTGTTGATGTTTATGGTGTTCAATGTTTTTAAAACTGTTGTGATGATGCTGATGATGTCCTTTTTAATGTAATGTGCACTTGAAATTTCCTCAAGAATTGAGGCCCGTTCGTTATTTTTTCGATGTAGATCGATGAGAATGTGGCGCGGGAGATCATAAATCACAGATCACTCCGGCATCCTAACATCATTCGGTTCAAAGAGGTGATAATTCTAATTTTCATGGCTTTTTTTGTTTTGTTTTTATTTGTTAATTATTACTCCTTCCTTCTCATAAAAAGAGTCCACTTTGAAAAACTGTATAATAAGTTGTACATTAGGCAAAATGGACTCTTTATATGGGACGAAGGAAGTAGAGTTGTTATTAATTATTCGCCACATGTACACGGTACAGGTGGTGTTGACACCAACACATCTAGCCATTGTGATGGAGTATGCTGCAGGTGGAGAGCTCTTTGAGAGGATTTGTAATGCTGGACGATTTAGTGAAGATGAGGTAATAAAGATGTCTTTTTGGGGTACCCCATTTTTTTCCTAGTTACGAGCCCGAGGGATGGAAAATCATGTTATGTGGTGAATATTGATCTGTGTTCTACTTTAACCATATTTTCAGTCAAGGTATTTCTTTCAGCAGCTTATCTCTGGAGTCAGCTACTGCCACTCCATGGTAAGAGACACTTCGTGATTATAATAGTATGAAATACTATGAATTCACATTATTATCTGATTCATGTGGATCTTGTTTGTGGTAATTATGTTTTTTTTTTTTAATTAATCTTTGACCTAGCAAGAGTCATGTTACATGATGATCGTGTTGATTCTCTAATATCAATCACATAATGTGACATGACTATAGCAATTATCTCTACTCATTACTCTCTCATGATATTTTCTATGTAACTCGGATAACCTATGATGTTCATGGTTTTGTAATTTCATCTCATTTTTCCTTCATATGAAGGTTGCGACTGGAAGGGAATCCCGCATAAAACTTTGCCACTTTGTTTTTTGCCGTGAATTATAGCGATAAGTCGATAACTAATTTTTTGCACTATAATTTTCATGTCACCGACCCCAATATAATTGGGATTAAGGTGCAATTGATGATGATGATGATTTGATCTGTAGCAAATATGCCATCGTGACTTGAAGCTCGAGAATACCCTTCTGGATGGAAGTCCTGCACCACGCCTGAAAATTTGCGACTTTGGTTACTCAAAGGTATAGAGTCTCTGTATGTTTAGGGTTGTATTTGATTATTTAAGAATGTGTGCACATAATGAAGTATGTTCTTCCCCCTTTGTTTAGTCATCTCTGCTTCATTCGAGGCCCAAATCGACAGTTGGAACACCTGCTTATATTGCTCCAGAGGTTCTGTCTAGGAGAGAGTATGATGGAAAGGTAATATTGGTACATTATTAGTGCCCATTGATTGATTTGGTAGTCGTGACATTTGACGAGGCTTAATTCTTGTTCCTCTCTCCAGTTCAAGATATAAGCCGTCTGGCTTTTTCAAGATTGAACTTTGTCCATTATTACATGATTAGCAGGTGATTCGTGGTCAAAGTTTCGTCTGGAAAAGCAAGAACGGCTTATAGTATGAACTGGGAGGAGTATTTCACTTGGGAATGGCTTAATAATTTATTTCCCACCCATTTTTTTGTAACTTTGCGTTATTTTTTGTCAACTATGGTCGTTTTGTGTCCAGTTGGCTGATGTATGGTCATGTGGTGTGACGCTTTATGTTATGCTGGTTGGAGCATATCCATTTGAAGATCAAGAAGATCCGAAGAACTTCAGGAAAACCATCCAAGTAAGCCGTGGTGTTTTTCTTTTTTTATGTGCAAGCCGTTGATTCTTACATGTAGGTTATATATATTATGTATGCTTTTGATGATCTCTGCCAGAGGATAATGGCTGTTCAGTACAAGATCCCCGACTATGTCCACGTATCTCAAGATTGTAGGCACCTTCTTTCTCGCATATTTGTTGCCAATGCATCCAGGGTACGTATTCTCGATCTGGTATATTTTAGTGGCTACTAAATTGGGACATCCTTACTTCTAAAGTGGGTTTAAATTGATAAATTATGGCAATTTCAGGGTTAATCACAAAATAAAAATACCTTTGAGGTTTAGTCTAATTACCGAAATAACCGGCTATCTTTCAGAATTACAAAGACCCCCTTGATTTTTGCTTTTATAATACAAATTTCACCCTCCGACCTTGAGGAGGTGTTTTTGTTAAGAAAAATACAAAACCTCAAGATGGTGTTTATAATTCTAAAAGATAATTGCAATCTTTTTGTAGTTAGGCCCAACCTTAAGGATATTATTTGTAAATTTCTCTTAAGCCCTGTTTGGTATTGCTTAACTTTAAAAATAAGCAGCTTTTTGATGAACTTTTAAATTGGACAGTGTTTGGTAAATGAAAAAGGCTGTTTTTAAAGAATTTGGCAGCAGATTTTAGAAGCAGTATTAGGGTTGCTTTTAGAAGCTGTTATAAAAAACACCGAAAAATAATATTTTACATCCTAAAAGTGCTTTAAAAAATAATATTTACCAAATACAAATCTGTTTAAATTCACAGCTGATTATTTTCACATTACAACAGCATTAACTTTTTTTTAAAGTCACATCAATACCAAACTAGGCCGTGGTAACCCTCTGCCTTTAAGTTGTTTCTCACGGTATTGAAACTACCTCAGTTTTGTGTTTAATATCAAATTTCTTTTTAGTCTCTACCAAGCAATAGCAAGCCCCTAATGTATAACCACATGATTATAATATTTCCTTTTTTTTTTTTTTGGTGCAGAGAATTACAATTAAAGATATCAAATCACACCCGTGGTTTCTGAAAAATCTACCAAGAGAACTAACGGACGTCGCTCAGGCACAATACTACCGCAGGGAAAACCCGACCTACTCCCTTCAAACCGTGGAGGAGATCATGAAAATTGTGGAGGAGGCCAAGGCCCCCCCTCCGGCCTCTCGTTCGATCGGAAGCTTCGGATGGGGAGGCGAGGAGGAGGAGGATAAAGAAGAAGATGTGGAAGATGAGGTTGAAGAAGAAGAAGAGGATGGAGAAGACGAGTATGATAAGCAAGTGAAGGCGGCTCATGCCAGTGGGGAGGTTCGTCTTACTTGAAAAAAAAAACCTTAATATATGCATTTATGTAAATTTCAGTCTATAAAATGTGATGCTTTGTCGGTCTTGAGACGTTCAAAGGGGTTTCTTAGGTTTTCTAATGAGTGCGTATATTCCTAAAAACGGTGGTCGGAGGCTTGTGTGGTTTTCGCATTTTACGAGGGTAGTAGTTGCAATGTTCTGTGTTCAAATTCTGCTGCGTTTGGTTTGTTGCATTTCAAGTTTTTAGAGGTGTTGTATGAGTTTTGATGGAGAACAATTGTGTGTATTCCCGTGTTGCATCGAGCCTTGTGTTTTGATGTGAATTTATGACGAGTGATGATCATTCCATATGCTCGAATAATTCTACTCACACCAAAATTGATCGCACGCATTTGACGCTAAATCGGAAATGACAGAAGGATCCCTGAATGTGAACATAATTACCGCTTTATACCAAGTCACTCGTATATTTATTATTGTGGTCGTTATTTTGTATATTTATCATCTCATGCTTCCTTACATATTCATCACATGCGAGGATAAATATGTAACTGATTTGTAATGTATCATCTTCATATTCATATCACCCAGCTCTTCTATATTTGCAGAAAATGACGAGAACAAAAAAGAAACAAAATCGTAAATCCGAAAGATAAAATTGAGCTGACAGAGATAATAAATCTGCCAAAATGAAGAAATTGATGTCGAAAATATGCGAATAAAAACAGGCTGAGCTCCATTTTTCTTATCTTTATCTATGAAGATGGGCCACCAAAAAACAAAGTCGATGGAGATTCACCGTCGAAACCGAGGACTTGGTTTTCTTGGATTCTCCAATGGCTCGAGAAGGGGCGATGATGAGTTATGGGCATTTTTTTCCGACTTTTTTGGTTAAATCTAACTCGCGGCCATTATATGAACCAATGTTTGAAAAACAGCGCGCAGCGCACTTCAAGGCACGCATTGGGGCGCCTTTGCGTAAAAACGACTCGGGACATGCATAGCTATGCGAGGAGCATATTAGGCGCACCTTTTTTTTCAGAGCTTTCGCTTTTCACTGTGTACGTCTTTTGCGCTGGAAGTATAAGCTTTTTGTATATATATTTTTTTCAAAGGGTTAAACACTGAAAAAAAGTCATTTGGTTAAATCTCTGGGACATTTAAATGGTATTTAGAGATCAGGGAGGAATTTACGGGAGATATAAAAAGGAATTCGATGAACATATAAATTATATTAGAAAAGAGGGGAGGGAGGGAAAGTGTGATGGGTTGCTGTTTCGTGAAGGATGGTGGCGGCCAGGAGGAGAAGAAGAAGAAAAAGAAGAAGAAGAAGATGTGATGATGATGATGATGATGATGATGATGTCTGTAGGGTTAAGAAAGACCGTGTACGATGTATGTGGCCAAATAATTTTTTTTAAGATTAGAATGATACGTCAAAACAAAAAAGAGAGTGTAGATTTCATTTTGATTTAACATTATTTTATGATTTTTATTGTTGAACTTATGTTATTAGACTTTATTTGTGTTGTTTATCTTGGATTATTAATTATTTGAAGCTTATTTATTTAAGAAATTATTATTAGGGTGTTATTCTGTGTCAAAAAATACAAGCAGTGTGCTTATGTCTCGCCACTCCGAGGCTTACGCCTTGTTTTTTGGCAGGTTTATGCCTTTGCATTTTCAAACCTTGATCTCTAACTCATCGCCGTATCGAAAATAATCTAGTGTGATGATGCTCAATTATTCTTCGTATGAAGTTTGTGACATAAACGTCATTCGTAGTAAAACTTAACTGCTTTGTTTTTTACATGACTTTATAGCGTGAAATTAGTTCCAGACAAGAAGTTCAAGTCGACAATATGATCTTGAGACTTTCAAATAGTTGGATTAAAATGTCGGTTGAAATCCAAATCGCATCAATATTTATCAAAATCTCGAGTTGGATCGTGTAATAAAATTTGGTGCAAGAGTAGAATTATGACTCTAGATTCTATTATATGGACCCATGAACAATATACAAGATATTGTTGGGATTAAGTGGCCCAAATGAATAAAATAATGAGGGCCCAAATTTATCTCCTGCAGCCCACTTAAAATCGGACCCGGCTCGGAACTCTTTTTTGGAAGCAGCCCATTAGCCTGGATTAATCTTGGCCATTCATCTGGTATCTTTTAATCCTGGCCATTGGTTTTATATTTACCCTAAATATATAAACCCTCTACCCCAAACCTACCCCTCACTTCTCTCATCTCTCACCCGCCGTCAGTTCCCTCTCTCCCTTATCTTGATTGGTGCATAATTGATCTAAAATTCATATACAAAATATTCATTTTTCCGGGCATAATTGTACTGATTTGTGATTAAAAATATATATTTTACAGATATATCCAAACATGAGCTAAAAATGGTTATTTTACTGACATCGACATGAAGCATCAAAAAGGACGAAAACAAGACCAAATCCAACGACGGAATTTTTCAAGGCAAAACGACCTACAACACGCGCAAACAGACCGTGTTATGTAGGTCGTTCACATACGACGCAACAAGGGCCGTGTCTTGGGCCGTTTCACACACGGCCGCATTTAGCGCCGTGTCCTCGCGCGTATTCGGAAGAGACCGAGTCAAGACAAAACGGCGCACAACACGGCAACCGAGCCGCTTTTCATCGCCGCTTTTCAACAGATGCCATGCAAAATTAGTCCACTTTTGACCAACTTGTGAAATCAACCACAAGATATTTTTTTGGTCAAAAATCAAAATTCAAAGACATGGGTGAAGTGTGAACAAAGAATTAAAAGAATGATATTACAATAGATATTTTGAATTAAATAATCAATTGTATTCTTGAAAATCACCTATAAAAGGGCATCTTCACCCATTGCAAAACCCAACCCACATTCTTACCAAGAAATCCTCAACTTCTTTAAGAAATACTCCTTTCCTTTTAGCAATATATTTTCCTTAGAACTTTCAATTTTAGTTTGTATTTTATTTTTGGTTTGAAGTTTTTCTTTCATTTAGTTTGTAATTGAAAAGTGCTTGATCAATAAGCACTTAGTATTTTACTTAGTGTTTTACTTTCAAATTTTGTAAGCTTGTAACCTTTAAACAAGTTTGAAGTTATATTTTGAAGTTTGTTTCTTGCACTTTGATTCATCATATTCAAGTAAGTTTTATCTATTGTCATTAAGTTCTAGTAATTAAAAGTTTCTATATATATATTATATATATCAATTATTTCTATTATAATTTTAGTATGTATAAACCAATGAGTAGCTAATCTTTCTTCCTAGGGAAGGGGATTTCTATTAGGTTATATATTGAGTATTTGATTGATTAAAACTATTTTTAGGACTAATTGGTTTAAATAGAGATTGATCATATCCTATTTTTACTAATGAAACCTTCTTGATTGATTGTTGAGTGAATATGAAACATATCTTTTCAATCTATCAAATGTTAATCTTGTTATCAACATCTTAAGATTGCGAAAGTGGTTAAGACATCTTTGATTACGAAAGTACGGAGGTGAAAAGTTGATTACTCGATGAACGATCGTTTATCCTAAAAATAGTCAAGTTAGAGAAATGAAAGGACTAATTGGTTTAAATAGAGATTGATCATATCCTATTTCTACTAGTGAAACCTCCTTGATTGATTGTTAAGTGTATTGGAAACACATCTTTTCAATCTATCAAGTGTTAATCTTGTTATCAACATCTTAAAAAAGTGACAGCGATTAAGACATCTTTGATTACGAAAGTACGGAGGTGAAAAGTTGATTACTCGATAAACATTCATTTTTTCTTTTATATCCATATAAATCAATTCATATACTTAATTAAATACCTAATTTAATGAACCCGTATTCCCCTAGATTTTATAAATTCCCAACTCATTTTAATTCTATTCATTTTCACTAGTTAAAAATAGTCTAGTATAAATAGTCTAGTATAAATAGTCTTAATATAAATAGTCTAGTATAAATAGTCTAGTATAAATAGTCTAGTATAAGTAGTCTTAATATAAATAGTCTAGTATAAATAGTCTTGTTAAAAATAGTCTTATTAAAATAGTCTTATTAAAAATAGTTTAAATTAAATATAGTGCATTTTAATTTAGTTAATTTTTAAAAAACCCAAAAATATCTTTTTTAATATTTTAGTATTTATTTCTCGCAATCTATAACAAAAAAATTATACGAAGCCCTGTTGGACAATCCTCGAGAGAAAAGACCTTGGTAGAACTTACCACAAACTACTTCTACCTCGTATATATTTGCGAGCGACTCAAAAACTCCTATTTTTAGGATAAGTTTTTTGGCCGATCAAATTTTGGCGCCGTTGTCGGGGATTGTTTTAGGCCAAATATAATTTTTCTGTCCGGTCAAGTGGCGGATAACGGTACTCCGTGACTATTAAAGTCGGATTTTTCAGTTTCCCACAACAACTGATATTTGTAGATATTTTATCGTTTTTCATTTTAATTTTTTTGGTCATGGATGAAACATTGTTTAAAATTGAAAAAAGATTTCCCTTTCTAAGCAAAAATGCAATTTTAAAAATTTACAAGACAAGGCTTGAAAGGATGAGGTTGCTTACGAATAAAAGCATACCTTTTGACATAAGATTCATTATCGAAGCCAAAGTAAGAATAGAAGGTGAATTCACGAAACACCAACTAGATTCTTACCGTGGCTTGGAAAAAGTTCATATGCCAAGAAACGACGAGCAAAGATTCTAGCCGTTTGCTATAAATGTGCTAGATGGAACTGTAATGCAAAATGTCGATCTTTAGGAATTCCATCTACAAACAGAGAAGATAAAATTCGGTTCATCAATGATGGTCTGAATAAGGAGAATTTAGATAACATCGAAATTTCTCTTGACACGCATCCTAGTGGACTTGTGTATTACGGAATTCAATGTTTGTGGAATAAATTTAAACCAGAATATGAACAACGTCTTGGGAATCTGACGTTAAAAGACCCTGTTTGCCAATTTGTAAGAAAATTGGATGGGAAGCTTCTCCCCGACTCATAGAAGGCGTTTAGGCCGTTTCGAACGTAAAATCGAGAGGAAGATGTGAGCCACAATCACAACTACCGTACATACGCGTAAGTATCTTTTATTTTTGTCGTGTGGTGAGATTTTCTGAATAAAAAATGTGATACGCGATAAAAGCTTTCATTATTCTATTGAGTAGTTGAAGCACAATCAAACGCAATCACAAACTTGTTAAACAATTTTTCCTCATCTTTTCTTCTATAAATAACCTTTGTGCTTGTTTCTTTTATTCATCCCTCAAACTTGTACTTTTCTCTTTTTCTCTCTAAATAAATTTCTTTTCAAAATGGAGTCATCATCTTCCACAAAAAAATTTTACAGTCTGCATTTTGGTGGATCTAGTTCTGGAAAGGAGGCATGCTTCATCAAGCGGCCCACGACTTGGGTCGTACCTTAGGAGAAAAATGCATTCATGTAGTTTACGGAGGAGGAAGTCTAGGATTAATGGGACGAGTGCTGCTTCGCCTATATAGAAGGAGTAAGAGTATTGGGAGTAATCCCAAAACCTCTGGCCGAAAGTAAAATCACCGGTCAACTATTGGAGATGAGTTTAGATCTGTGAATATGCAAGATCGCATAACTCACATGATAAATAATTCTCGCGCCTTTATCGCCCTTCCCGGTGGTTTTGGCACCCTTGAGGAACTTTTTCATGTGGTTACAGAGCCAACTAAATGTTCATCAAAACCAATAGGAGTGCTTAATGTCAATGGTTTCTTTGATGGTTTACTGTCTTTCATCGACTACTCTGCCGAAAAGGGCTTTATTTCCGAGCGTGCAAAACAAACCATAGTCGTTGCAACAACACCGTAAGAACTAATCAAAAACTCAATGAATTTGTTCCTCAACCAGATCCACTCTAGCTAAAATTGTGCAGGTAGAAGATTTTACAGTGAGAAAACGAAAAGTGGATTCATTCCTCTCCCTTTGATAACCCATGACGGACCTCTTGTATTTTTACTTTCTGTCGTGTGTAATAATCGTGCTAAATGATGGCAGCTTAAGGAGTTTCTTCTTGATCTCTTGACGCGCATCTATTCGCGATTTATGTATTACTGTAATTTTTATTTCGTGTTTTGCTTTTTTTTTTAAAAACTTTGATGGCAGCGTAAGGCGACTCTTCGGACTTTCTTGATGCGCATCTAAAAAATTATGTTATACTTACGAGTATATTTTATTTTCTTTTGTGTGTGCCTCGTATATTTATTCTCTTGCAGATTCTAAAAGGCGTTAGGCTCAGACATCAACTTTCTTAACAGGGAGTATTCTGCTTTTCTACATTGATTTTTATTTTTTATTTTATAAACTGAGGACAGTTTTATTTTCAAGTTTGGGGGTGGTTTGTTTTAGTATTTTGGTGTGTTGTAATTTTGGTGTGGTTTGTTTTAGTATTTTGGTGTGTTGTAATTTTGGTGTGGTTTGTTTTAGTATGTTTTAGTGTGTTAGTATTTTGGTGTGTTTTTATTTGCCTTAATTTTTTTTTTTTTTAGTATATATATATATATATATATAGTATTTTGATTTGTGAGATTTCTAGATCTGGCCATAAACACCAATAAATTAACTATATACAAGCTTCTAAAATTGTTTTAACCGGTAAAAAATTGTATATTCCAAAAAAAATTTTTTGAGCCTTAATCTCTCTTTCCAAGCCTTGTAATTATCATATAAAATCGAGTCATTCGTTACCTTGAGAAAAGAAGAATCAATTGGTTGATGAAAAATAAAACTGAAATTTACTTAATTTGTGGAGTTTTGATTTTTCATGCTTAACTAAAAATAATTTTCTCGCAAAATTCTATTCCCTAAAAAAAAGGAGTCATTGGTGAAAAGAGCTACACGTTAGCAAATAACGGTGTGAAAGCTATCACCTAAAAAAATAAATGACGAAAAGGAGAAGTGTTGAGCGAATAATTGCCTAATTTTGGAAGTCTTAAATTTTGCGAAAAATAAAGGACTAACCATTGTTGGTGCGTAGGCTGCCGTCTCGAAAAATTGGTGAAAAGAGCTACACGTTAGCAAATAACGGTGTGAAAGCTATCACCTTTTACGAAAGAAAATAATGAGATAGAAATTGTGTTAGTGAAAAGAGCTACACGTTAGCAAATAACGGTGTGAAAGCTATCACTAAAAGGGATGTAGTTTATGAGCGATTTGAATTAATTAGCAATCAATTTCAATACACTCAATTTTGTGAAAATCACAATATTTGATGACGCCGATGAAATTCTTCTTCATATTGAGTCGAAAAATAAACGAGTGATCGAGAGCAACCATCAAAGGGAGTCGTGTGAAGTCACGAGTGGGAAAGAAATAATCAACCTTTAGGGAAACCTTGCATTTTGGAATTACAAAAATAAAAACCGTGTTTTAACTTCAAAATCGTTAGTAGATTTATTTTGAATCTTGATTCATTTTCTATCTCTTGTATAAAGTTGGTTATTGTGTATTAATGGCATTTTGATCTCTTTTTATCTTTATATATAATTATTTTTCTTAAATTTGTGTGTATTATTTTTATTTTTTATTTTGTGTCTTATTTTAATTTTTATTTTGTGTGTGATTAATAAAGAGTCTTGCTAGGGACTAGTAAGAATTTAAGTGTGGGGTATTTGATTGGTGCATAATTGATCTAAAATTCATATACAAAATATTCATTTTTCCGGGCATAATTGTACTGATTTGTGATTAAAAATATATATTTTACAGATATATCCAAACATGAGCTAAAAATGGTTATTTCTGATTCGACATGAAGCATCAAAAAGGACGGAAAACAAGACCAAATCCAACGACGGGAATTTTTCAAGGCAAAACGACCTACAACACGGCGCAAACAGGACCGTGTTATGTAGGTCGTTTCACATACGACGCAACAAGGGCCGTGTCTTGGGCCGTTTCACACACGGCCGGCATTTAGCGCCGTGTCCTCGCGCGTATTCCGGAAGAGACCGAGTCAGCACAAAACGGCGCACAACACGGGGCAAACTGAGCCGTTTTTCATCGCCGTTTTTCAGCAGATGCCATGCAAAATTAGTCCACTTTTGACCAACTTGTGAAATCAACCACAAGATATTTTTTTTGGTCAAAAATCTGAAAATTCAAAGACATGGGTGAAGTGTGAACAAAGAATTAAAAGAATGATATTACAATAGATATTTTGAATTAAATAATCAATTGTATTCTTGAAAATCACCTATAAAAGGGCATCTTCACCCATTGCAAAACCCAACCCACATTCTTACCAAGAAATCCTCAACTTCTTGCTAAGAAATACTCCTTTCCTTTAGCAATATATTTTCCTTAGAACTTTCAATTTTAGTTTGTATTTTATTTTTGGTTTGAAGTTTTTCTTTCATTTAGTTTGTAATTGAAAAGTGCTTGATCAATAAGCACTTAGTATTTTACTTAGTGTTTTACTTTCAAATTTTGTAAGCTTGTAACCTTTAAACAAGTTTGAAGTTATATTTTGAAGTTTGTTTCTTGCACTTTGATTCATCATATTCAAATAAGTTTTATCTATTGTCATTAAGTTCTAGTAATTAAAAGTTTCTATATATATATTATATATATCAATTATTTCTATTATAATTTTAGTATGTATAAACCAATGAGTAGCTAATCTTTCTTCCTAGGGGAAGGGAGATTTCTATTAGGTTATATATTGAGTATTTGATTGATTTAAACTATTTTTAGGACTAATTGGTTTAAATAGAGATTGATCATATCCTATTTTTACTAATGAAACCTTCTTGATTGATTGTTGAGTGAATTGGAAACATATCTTTTCAATCTATCAAATGTTAATCTTGTTATCAACATCTTAAGATTGCGAAAGTGGTTAAGACATCTTTGATTACGAAAGTACGGAGGTGAAAAGTTGATTACTCGATGAACGATCGTTTATCCTAAAAATAGTCAAGTTAGAGAAATGAAAGGACTAATTGGTTTAAATAGAGATTGATCATATCCTATTTCTACTAGTGAAACCTCCTTGATTGATTGTTAAGTGTATTGGAAACACATCTTTTCAATCTATCAAGTGTTAATCTTGTTATCAACATCTTAAAAAGTGACGGACATTAAGACATCTTTGATTACGAAAGTACGGAGGTGAAAAGTTGATTACTCGATAAACATTCATTTTTTCTTTTATATCCATATAAATCAATTCATATACTTAATTAAATACCTAATTTAATGAACCCGTATTCCCCTAGATTTTATAAATTCCCAACTCATTTTAATTCTATTCATTTTCACTAGTTAAAAATAGTCTAGTATAAATAGTCTAGTACAAATAGTCTTAATATAAATAGTCTAGTATAAATAGTCTAGTATAAGTAGTCTTAATATAAATAGTCTAGTATAAATAGTCTTGTTAAAAATAGTCTTATTAAAATAGTCTTATTAAAAATAGTTTAAATTAAATATAGTGCATTTTAATTTAGTTAATTTTTAAAAAACCCAAAAATATCTTTTTTAATATTTTAGTATTTATTTCTCGCAATCTATAACAAAAAAATTATACGAAGCCCTGTTGGACAATCCTCGAGAGAAAAGACCTTGGTAGAACTTACCACAAACTACTTCTACCTCGTATATATTTGCGAGCGACTCAAAAACTCCTATTTTTAGGATAAGTTTTTTGGCCGATCATATCTCCCCCCCGATTTTCTTTCCTTTCTCCTCGGTTTGACCTGCTCTTCTGAGATGGAAACTAAATCTCCCCGATTTCTTCTCTTCGTTTTGTTGTTCCGATTCTCCTATAAATTCCGATTTCGGAGGAGATGAAAGCACAACAAAAATAAAGAGAGCAAGTGATATTTTTCCCTTGAATCCCTCGGTTTTCTCTGTGAAATATTTGAGGGGTTTTGTGGGTGAGGTTTGTGAGAATCGGGATATGATTTTCTGGGGTTTTTCGGTAGCTTTGTGCTTCGATTCTGGTTTTGGGGTTTGGATCGGTTGAATCTTGCTTGGTGCTTTGATTCATCGGAGGTTGCTTCCGGTTCCGGTGGTGGGTTCGGTTCGAGGTGCTGGCCGCGGGTCTTTTGAGTCCAGAACGTGGCTACGGGGACGGAGGACTGAGCCGTCCGGTTGTTTCCGACAGTGACATCACTTTCCGACAGTTTCGGCCGTTTGGTTTGCATTTTCTATTCCCACTGTTTTGTTTTCTTTTCCCAGTCGTTGTTTGATTTATTTAATAGAAGTTGTGTAATCCCTAATCCCTATCCCGAGTAGATTCGTGTAATAGTTATATTTGTTATAATTATTGTAATAATCTTGCCACCCGATTCGGACCAATACTCAACATTGGTACCGGAGCTTTGGTTTGGATCTGTCCGAATCGGGTCAGCCCGGATCGCTCAGGTATATCGGCTAACCCTCTCTTCATTTTCTGTTTTTTACTTGCTCGTTGTCCTTTGTGATATTATTCCCGTTCGTTGTTCTTGGTGATTTTTTCTTTGTGATATTTTTGTTCGGATCTTGCTGCTCTTCGTGTTGCTCGCTGTTCTTCGTGTTTTTTGGGGCAGACTGCTCTCGGCCCACTGTCCTTCGTGTTTCTGGGTTGACTGTCTCGGCCCTGTTATTTTTTGCTTCTGCTGCATTGTTGGTAATATTCTGTGTGTTTATTACTGCAATTTTTACTTCGTGTTGAATCTAGAATTTTTTTCATAATCGGGCATTTAAACCCTCCTGCCTGGACCGCTTAAGTGTCCTCGGATCTTGTAGGGGCCTAATATTGAATTTTTTCAGATTCGTTTAAATTTAATCATCTGTGTGATTGATTACTTTGTGTTTCTTAGGTTTGATAAAATTAACCGTTTCCTCCTTGTTTGTGTTTTCCACAAATTTTCAAAAACTTTGTTCATTTTGAAAATTAAAATGGGATCAATCTCTGCCTTCTATGTGGCACCATTTGATGGAAAAGGTGATTTTGCCATTTGGCAACAAAAAATGAAAAGCATACTTATTCAACAAAAATGTTTCAAAGCTATTGATAATTCTTTCGCTTCTAATGTGACGGCGGATAAAAAGGCTGAACTTGATGAGTTTGCTTATTCTGCGATTATATTGAACCTTTCTGACTCTGTGATAAGAAAATTAGGTAAACATGGTTCGGCTAAAGAGTTATGGGAAAAATTAGAAGAAATGTATACTGAAACTTCGTTACCCAATAAATTGTTTCTTCTTGAAAAATTTTTCCGCTACAAGCTTGATCTTAATAAAGACATTGATGCCAATTTAGACGTGTTTACAAAACTGGTTCAAGATATAAAGTTAACGGGAGATAAAAACATCGATGATTACACTCCGATTGTTCTTTTGAATGCTATTCCAGATTCTTATAGTGATGTGAAATCTGCCATTAAATATGGTAGAGATCAAGTGACCTTAGATATTGTTGTAAACGGCTTAAAGAGCAAAGGGTTAGATTTGAAGAACAATAAAGGTGCTGCCCTTAGAAATCTTGGCGAGGTTAATTTTGTCAAAGGAAGACCTCAAAAACGCTTTCAAAATAAAAAGTCTTCCAACAGTCAAAATAACCAAACCAACAAGAAAAAGGGCAATGAAAAATTTCGGTTTAAACCTAGACCTAATAATCGTAAGTGTTACAATTGTGGTGAGTATGGTCACTATATTCAAGACTGCACTAAACCTAAGAAAAACCAGCAATCTGAACAGGCTAACTTAGCTGTCGGTGAAAATCTGGGTGATGTGTTTATGATTTCTGATGCTATGCATTCTTCTGTGAACTCTGTGTTAGCTGACCTTGGTGAAAACGATTGGCTGGTTGATTCTGGATGCACATTTCACATGACTCCGCATAAACAACTTTTTTCTAGCTATCGTGATTTGAAAAATCGATATGTGTCTATGTCGGATCATGTAAAACGAAATGTTCTTTGGAATAGGAACTGTGTGCCTTAAATTAATCTGAAAATTCGATAACTTTGGAAAATGTTAGGCATGTTCCTCACTTAGCTCATAATTTAATGTCATGTGCATGTCTTGAAGATGATGGTTTTGAAGGTACATGGGCTAAGGGTGCTATGAAAGTTACGAGAGGTCCCAAAACCTTTTTTGTCGCCATTCGTAAAATGAATTTATATATTTGTTCCACTGTAAGTAACTTTTCCGTTAATGCAGTACTTGGAGATAAAATCAAACTGCATAAACGGTTGGGTCACATTAGTGGTAAAGGTCTTGAAATATTGCACAAAAATGGTTGTTTTGGGAATGATAAAATATCTAACTTGCCATTTTGTGATAATTGTGTGTATGGTAAGCAACATCGTGCGAACTTTCCCCATTCACCTTCCCCAAACCCCCCTAAGAGTTCAAATGTGTTTGAATGTCTGCATGCCGATGTGTGGGGGCCTGCCAGTGTTCCGACACACGGCGGAAACCGATATTTTTTATCTGTGATTGATGATTATTCCAGGAAAGTCTTTGTGTTTCTCCTTAAGAAAAAATCTGATGTGTTTGACACGTTTAAAACGTGGAAAATTTTAATTGAAAATCAGACCGGTAAGAAAATTAAAATTTTGAGAACTGACAATGGCCTGGAATTTTGCAATAATTTGTTTGATACTTTGTGTGCGGAAAGTGGTATTCAAAGGCATAGGACAGCACCCTACACCCCCCAACAAAACGGAATCGCTGAGCGCATGAACCGAACCCTCCTTGATAGGGTAAGGTCTATGCTCGTCAGCTCCGGATTGTCAAAACGTTTTTGGGGTGAGGCTTTATCTACAGCTGCCTATATTATAAACAGATCTCCATCCGTCCCTTTGAATGGAAACTATCCAGAATCTGTGTGGACCGGTAGTAATATTGATTTCTCAAATCTTCGTGTATTTGGGTGTGCCGCATATGTTCATCAAAAGCAAGATAAACTAGAACCTAGATCGATAAGATGTGTGTTCTTAGGCTACCCAGAGGAGTTAAGGGATTTAGGTTATGGCTTAAGGGCGAACCAGTGGTTTAAGGTGCTAATTAGTAGGGATGTTATATTTAATGAAGATGAATTTCCTTGTCTTGAACATCCCGCACCCGCACTGCACATGCCTAATCCGTAATTTGTTTCTAACTACCCTACCTTAAGTGAGGTGGAGCACGAAAATGATGAAACTTTGCATCTTTGAAAATGAAAATCATTCGAAAATTCTAGTGATGAAGTAATTGAGAATGTTGATGAAAGTACCGAATCATCAACTATCAATTAACTAGAGATAGCCTAGAAGAGAGAATGTTAGGAGGCCTCATCACTTTGATGATTTTCATATGATGTCCCATGCTTGCAATGTGTTTGAATCTTTAGATAATAACGAACCTAAAAGCTACAAAGATGCTTTAAAATCAAAATGCTTGATTGGTTAAATGCTATGAATGATGAAATGAATTCCGCATGTTAACCAAACTGGACTCTTGTTCCAAAACACGAACATTGTTCTCTTGTGGATGTAAGTGGTTATTTAAGGTTAAGAATGAAGTAGAGAATATCGATTTAAAGCTAGGTTGGTTGCTAAAGGTTTCACTCAAAAGGAAGGAATTGATTACCGAGATATTTGCTCTGTTGTGAAATTCACCACCGTGCGTATCATGCTTGCTTTAGTTGCTCACTTTAATTGGGAATTAAAACAAATGGATGTTAAAATGACTTTTCTTCATGGTGAATTAAATGAGAAAATTTATATGAGGCACCTGAAGGTTTTGTCGACTCTAAGAAACTCCGATCACGTTTGCCTTCTTAAAAGGCCCTTTATGGCACAAGCAGTCTCCAAGGCAATGGAACAAGAAGTTTGACTCTTACATGCTTTCTTTAAAATTCAAACGTAGTTCGTATGACCCTTGTCTCTATTTTAAAGTAGACTCCACTGTTCCTATCTTCTTGCTTATCTATGTGGATGACATGTTACTTGTGAGTCCGTGCATAAAATTGATTGATCATGTTAGATCTTGTCTTAGTGATCAATTTGACATGAAATACCTTGGAGACGCCTTGTAAAATTTTAGGCATGAATATTGTTAGAGATAGGAAAAATTGTTCTTTGTTTCTCAATCGGTCTTCCTACATAGAGAAAATACTTGAAAATTTTCTATGATCGCCGTAAAACACCTTCGTGCCTCTTGCCGCCCATTTTCTCATTATGCAAAGATCAATCTCCAAAACCAAGAAGAAGAAAAATCAATGGAAAAATTCCCTACGCTAATGCTATAGGATCACCATGTATCTCATGGTTAGTACTGCACTGATATAGCCTATGCTGTTAGTTGCTTGAGTAGATACATGTCTAATCCTGGTATGCCTCATTAGGAAGCCTTGAAGTGGCTTCTCCGTTATTTGAAATCCTCTGTGGATGTTGGTATTAAGTTTTCTAAATCTGGTGATGGTGTTAAACTTGTTGGATATGTGGATTCTAACTTTGCTAATGATCGTGACAATCGAAAATCCACGACCTCTTATGTGTTTACCCTTTGTGGCTCTTGCATTAGTTGGAAATCTCAGTTACAGAATGTTGTTGCTTTATCTACAACTGAATCTGAATATGTTGCTACAACTGAGGCATTTAAAGAAGCCATATGGCTAAAGGGTCTTTTGTCTGAAATCGGTTTTCTAAAAGAAAAAGTCGTGGTATTTTCAGATAGTCAATCTGGAATTCAGCTTTGCAAAAATCCTGTCTTTCATGACCGCACTAAACATATTGATGTTAAATTTCATTTTATTCGTGACATTGTTGAAAAAGGTGAACTTGATCTTGGAAAAATTCCTTCAGAATTCAATCCTGCAGATATGGGCACCAAATGCTTGTCTTTGGAGAAGTTTGTGTCCTGCACTGACCTGCTGAACTTGGGAACTCAAGACTAACTCTTAGTCTTTGCCTTCTTTGTGATGGCTTTACATTCTTAGTGAATTATTATGCTATCTTTGTGATAGTCCTGCTGTCTTAGTGATTGCTTTCTTTGTGATTACCTGTACTTACATTATGTTTTGTGTGCAGGTGATGTCCGACGATGATGACCTCCGTCTCCCTTATGTACCCCGATGACTCATTTGGCCCAGGTGGAGGATTGTTGGGATTAAGTGGCCCAAATGAATAAAATAATGAGGGCCCAAATTTATCTCCTGCAGCCCACTTAAAATCGGACCCGGCCCGGAACTCTTTTTTGGAAGCAGCCCATTAGTCTGGATTAATCTTGGCCATTCATCTGGTATCTTTTAATCCTGGCCATTAGTTTTATATTTACCCTAAATATATAAACTCTCTACCCCAAACCCTACCCCTCACTTCTCTCATCTCTCACCCGCCGTCAGTTCCCTCTCTCCCTTATCTCCCCCCCCGATTTTCTTTCCTTTCTCCTCGGTTTGACCTGCTCTTCTGAGATGGAAACTAAATCTCCCCGATTTCTTCTCTTCGTTTTGTTGTTCCGATTCTCCTATAAATTCCGATTTCGGAGGAGATGAAAGCACAACAAAAATAAAGAGAGCAAGTGATATTTTTCCCTTGAATCCCTCGGTTTTCTCTGTGAAATATTTGAGGGGTTTTGTGGGTGAGGTTTGTGAGAATCGGGATCTGATTTCCTGGGATTTTTCGGTAGCTTTGTGCTTCGATTCTGGTTTTGGGGTTTGGATCGGTTGAATCTTGCTTGGTGCTTTGATTCATCGGAGGTTGCTTCCGGTTCCGGTGGTGGGTTCGGTTCGAGGTGCTGGCCGCGGGTCTTGTGAGTCCAAGACGTGGCTACGGGGACGGAGGACTGAGTCGGCCGGTTGTTTCCGACAGTGACATCACTTTCCGACAGTTTCGGCCGTTTGGTTTGCATTTTCTATTCCCACTGTTTTGTTTTCTTTTCCCAGTCGTTGTTTGATTTATTTAATAGAAGTTGTGTAATCCCTAATCCCTATCCCGAGTAGATTCGTGTAATAGTTATATTTGTTATAATTATTGTAATAATCTTGCCACCCGATTCGGACCAATACTCAACAGATATGAACGAAATTAATTTTAAAAAAAATATATTTATATAATATAATTGGGAAAATTCTATAAAAATCACCGTGTTTGACCATTTTTCCGGATTAACCACTGAAAGAATATTTTTCTATATTAATCACTGAAAGTTTGTTTTTATTTTTTAAAAAATCACTATGACTGGGTCTCACAAGTTTTCCAGGTTAAAAAAAGATGATATGACTTTTCTCATACAAATAATAATAACGTGGTATTTTTAATTGAAGAAATTATTAATTAAGTGGCTCTTAGGCTAACAATAATAATTAAGTTGATTTACGTTTGAAAATCCCTAGAACCCCACGCATTACTTTCGTCGTTCTTCTAAACCTCTCAAAACTCAAAAGCCGCTCAGAACCGATTTTGCAATATCGAAGCGATTTTTGTAATTGTTTTTCGAAATCGAAGCAGGAAATGATTTATAAATTTGAATTTGATATCATCGTTTGATTATTCATGGAACGAAGAATGATTTTATAAATGCCATATAATTATTATTTTTAATAAAAAAACATACCACATCAGCTTTGTAACCCGGAAAATCTCTTATTCCCGATTAGGGTGGTTTTTTTAAAAAATAAACACAAATTTTCGATGGTTAACATAGAAAATAATTCTTTCAATGGTTAATCCGAAAAAAATACTAGTAATTTTTGTAGAATTTTTCTAATATAATTCGATTAATCTCTTATATATTCATGGCGAATTCATGACATCGGCTGATTTTACTCTAAAATGGTCAATCAATTTCCTGCAAAACCTCCTGGGGAATTGAGTTTCTTGCATTTCTATTTTCTATGCTTTTTGTCAGTTTTTTAGTGCATTTTGCATGTGATGATTTTAATTCATCGTACACTCACTCTGCAAGACCAATGGTTGGGTGACATGTTGCTGTAGAGTAACATGTCTGAGATGCATCCCCACGTTTGATGCCGGCTACGTTAGTGAATGGAAAATATGCAATATGGACATTTAAAAAAAAAACAGTATTTGCCATATATAGTTCAGAGTTTGTTTACTTTTTATTTAATCAGCTTAATGTTTAATCAGTTTAATCGATTCGCTATATTTCGCTGTTTATTTTTAATTTAATGATCTTAATAATGTCTTTTTCATTAAGCAACTTTCGGGGTGTCCTTACCATTATGCCAGAAATACTTCCCCAATATACCAAAATTACCCTCTCTAATAATAAAAGAATTGAGTATATATAGTATAAATTATCATATAATCTTAATTATAATTGAGTATATATAGTATAAATTTGAAATATATATTAATATTATATATTTAAAATTCATAAAATATAAACTATCTATTGATAAAAAAATTAATATAACTATATATATTAAAATATAACTTAATATATTTATAAAAATATTGTCTGATTATTTAAATATACCTGAAAATTATAATATGGTTTATGAATATATATATATATATATATATATATTATAATATAAATTAAAATATATATTATGTTATATTATATAAATTGATTTTTTATATTAACTATTAAAAATAATAATATAAATATATATTAAAATATAACTTAATATATTTATAAAAATATTGTCTGATTATTTACATATAACTAATAATTATAATATAATTTATGAATATATATTATAATATAAATTAAAATATATATTATGTTATATTATATAAATTGATTTTTTTATATTGACTATTAAAAAAAATTAATATTACTATATATTAAAATATAACTTAATATATTTATAAAACTATTGTCTAATTATTTAAATATATCTGAAAATTATAATATAATTTATGAATATATATTATAATATAAATTAAAATATATATTATGTTAGATTATTTAAATTGATTTTTTATATTGACTATTAAAAAAATTAATATAACTATATATATTAGAATATAACTTAATGTATTTATAAAAATATTGTCTGATTATTTAAATTTACCAAAAAATTATAATATGATTTATGAATATATATTATAATATAAATTAAAATATATATTATGTTATATTATTTAAATTGATTTTTTTATATTGACTATTAAAAAAATTGATATAACTATATATATTAAAATATAACTTAATATATTTATAAAAATATTGTCTGATTATTTAAATATACCTGAAAATTATAATATGATTTATGAATATATATTATAAGATAGATTAAAATAAATATTATGTCATATAATTTAAATTGATTATATAAACTAAAATGCTCAATCCGTCCTTTATCAAAAAGGACTTAATTCATATTGAGGGGTAAAATGGTCATTTCTGTCATTCAAATAGTTCATTCAGAAAAGAAAGAAACAACAAGATATTTTTACAATTCAGACAGATTAATCCACTCAGACAGCTTAATCATTCAGGTATTAATGGAAAAAAAGTAAACAGCCCCTAAGTAAACTTCTTTTACTATTATGATATAGTCCAACAAAATTTTGCTGTTAAAGGAATCCTAAATCACGCTCTTAATTTGCATAACATATAGATGAGTAGGATTATATGTATTTATGTATTTTTTTTATTGCATTATTGTTGCATATACTAGCGACCATCTTGATGCAACAAAATAATAACAAATATGCAATGAAATTGCATAATAATGCAATTGGTTTCTAGATTTCACCATTAAGGGTGTATATAGGGATTGATTACCCTTAATGGTGAAATCTAGAAACCAATTGCATTATTAAGTAATTCCATTGCATATTTGTTATTATTTGTTGCATCAAGATGGTCGCTAGTATATGCAACAAATAATGCAACAAAAAAATACATAAATGCATATAATCCTACTCATCTATAACCGTTAGATTACTAATATCAATGGCCTACAAAAGTTTCTACATTTCACAAAGCAATTAGTTTTTATATGATCTATTTCCTATATATATATATATATATATATATATATATATATATATATATATATATAACAAAATCCCTTATATAGGAAATGAATCAAATGAGAATGAGATTTATTTTAAGAAATAAGAATACATCTCAGCTTTTGATTGCATGTGATGGATGGTCCCGATTATATACACTACACTATATATGGGTTTCAGCAACACCTGAAAAACCGTGCTCAAAAGTCCAAAAAGTGTTGCTGAAGGCAAAAAAAAAGGCTACGGCTACACTTTGACCAAATTTGAAGGTGTTACAAAAACGGCTGCAACCATAGAGGTCTAAGGTAACACTTTTCTTGTTTTTGGTAAAATGTGAAAAAAGTGTAAGAATAGACCCCTATACCAACACTTTTCTTGTCTGTGCCTACACTAGATTTTGTGTTACTCTAGACTTAAGATCACACTTTTATATATTTAGTCACGCAAATGTTTGTGTAGCTGTAGACTTATGCTAACACTCATGAGGTCTAATATAACATTAAATTGTGAAACACTTTGACATCTTTACCAACAACTAACAATATGGCTACACTTATATATGAACAGCTCTAACTTTTGCCAACACACTTTTAATCTTTGACAACACAATTTTTATATTTTGCCAACGGGAAGAATTATAAGTTAGAGTCTATGGCTACATTTTTGCAGAATTTTACCAATATTTTTCATGATAAAAAGCAACATGTTATATATATTGGAAAATAGATATTACCATAAAACAGTCAATACCATTAAAACACTGTCAACCATAACAACCTCCAAAATACATAATTGCCAAATATTCAATCCATAATCAAACAGTCATATGCACTTACATAACCCAACATCCAAAATCTAACTTAAAATGCCATTCACAATTATCTTATGTACTATCTAATAGCTAAGAGCTAGTTACCATCACAATCCATAAATATAACAAAACTACTTGAGTCACTTAACTAGCATAAATATAAAATGATGAGATTAGTCAAGGAGTGACATTGTCATCCGTATAGGACTCCTCGACTGATTTTTGACAAGCATCTTCCAGTGGAACGCCTGTTATTGATGCCCGTAGTGGATTGGATACCTGCAACATGATAATATTAATTCTGACATGGAAAATAGGAAGAGCCCTCAAAGAAAATGAATATATACATATAAAAATAAGTTTGCTGGAGAAAAGTGAGACAAAGTGAAAAAAGAAAGAATTATATTTAATAAGCAAACAATGGAGGAAAAAAAGCTCCTAATAATTTAATGAAGGTTGAAAATAGAACTACATCCTTTAAATATATTTACACAATGTAGAATCTCTTATAAGCCTACCAAAATAGCAACTAAATCAGCAATAAGATAAATCAACTTTATTTAGCAAAAAAAAAAAAAAAAAGAACATCAACTTCACTACCCCCATTATATTGCAAAAAAAAAAAGACATGACTCATTCAGAATAATAACTTAAATCTACGCTAGATTTATATAAAGACACTTAGTGGGGGCTTATAATAGAGTTATATGGACTTTAGTGTTAAGTCTTTTCCGTTCTTATGATTATATTGAAAAAAATATGAATATTAGTTTTTAATTAAATTAATTAATACAGAATAAAAATAAATTAATTCACTTTTAAGAAATTAGATTTAAGATTCATATTGTTACATAAAAAATAAATTATAATATTTATTTAATATTAATAATAAAAATAGTAAAACACACGCTGCAAACACACACACATATATTAGGACTTAATCACATACGACTTTCACCCCAAAAATTTATTACTACCTCTTCTTTTCGGTATGCCCCACAAATTTATTCATATAATAGACACTAATTAAGTTAATACTACGCTAATGTCAGACTCCTTCTACATTTCTATTACACTTCATGATACATTCAATAATTTTTTATTAAGATCCGTGTCGAAGATTCTCAAAAACAAATTGGGAGAGTAGATAGAATATTTTTTAGGTAAAAAAATATTTTGTCTGGTGCATCGTACGGACGAACATTTAATATATATATATATATATATATATATATAAACAAGTGTGCCACTTGTTGTATTCTTACATGGGGCGGTACTCCCGTTCCCTTACCTGCATTCTTGGGGGGAAGAATCAAAGCCGAGGTAGTTCCATGTAAGGGACGGGTGTCTTTTCGCAGGAGAGAGAGAGAGGAGAGAGGAGAGAGAAGGTGTGGGAAAGAAAGAGAGAGAGAGGAGAGAGAAGGTGGGGGAAGTGAAAGGGAGAAAAAAATGGGGTAAAATATTTAGAATTTATGTGTAATGAGTCTATATATGATAATATGATGATATATTAGGTGGTTTTGGTAGAAAATGTATTTCGGGTTGTAAAATTAAAATTTCTATTTTTTGAGTAAAAAAATCTATTTACTTTGTACTAACGGGTCATTTATTCTAATATTAATTATAACATAAATAACATTATTCTCCACAATATCGAGCATATCGAATCAATCAGTATGACTTTCATTTAGATAAATCAAAATAATAATATTATAAATATTTAATTAAATATTACGTATTGGAATTAAGAAATAGTAATTATCCGAAATGCGTTCTTCATTGAGTCACTACATAAGAAGCTATCTCACTGAGGTCATGCTCAACGTATACGAAATACGCTAGTGTATGCTAAAAGTCAACACCAATTTACCTCAAGCATATGCTGCAAGGACATGACCCGCTGGAAAAAAAGTATAGAGACTAAATCTGTGAAACTCGATAAGGACGATTTATGTAATAAACCCTTTTTTTTTATGTCAACAAAAGAGTGGATTGAGGGAAAAACGAGAATGGATTTTTTTTTTTTTTTAATTTGTGGGCAGTGCAGACTTTTTACAGTACATTTTGGTTATTTTGGCAATTTTTTAGAAATGTTGAAAAGTGGTCATTTTTATACAGGTTACACACTAATAGATAGCCTAAAACTTGAGTTGTACACACCTTGAAATTACGGAAATTAGAGAATTATACATTGACCAATATAGGCTTTTCAATTTTCAAGTAAAACGGAGGGAGTAACTAATTTATACACTCATTATTAATTTTGTAATACTCGATAAATGCAAGTGAAATAAAATAAAAAAAGGCATTCAATAGAGCACACTCCTGAATTTCGAAGTAACAATGCAATGAATCCATAGAGTGTGTATTTTGAATTATTATGGGCACATGACATGATGAGTCCGACTCATATCCTCATTCATCACCCCATGCTTAAAACTTTGGAAACCTATAGCCCGATAAATGCGGCTGATTTTTTTTTTTTTTAAAGATGGTGGGAGCCATGCTTTGTTTTCTTAGAGTTACCTAGAAGAATGGAATAGAGCAGATTCCTATAGCCAATAGCTTCAACATGTGAAAAAAAAAAAAAGGATCAGGAGCACTGTAAAAAAAAATTGCTGTAAAAAACTTCAAGCTTACAATATTTTATTTTTAAATAGAATAGCTTCAAAAATAATCTTCAAACAGAAGTGGCTCTCACTTCACATGATCCCTGGTTCAAACCCATTATCACCTTCAGCAAATTCTGGGTCCCACTCAGAACACACTCCCTGTCAAAATGAGCAGAAACAACTGCAACTCCTTTTAGATTCTCAACACCCAATTCCACAACAGATTTCACATTAGAAGACCCGATGCCGCCAATGGCAACCACCGGTAACTTGGACGCCAAACATACAGTTTTCAGCCCGTCCAATCCAACAGTTATATTGTTTTCTTTCGTATTTGTTGGGTACACACCTCCACAGCCAATGTAATCAGCCCGCTCGATCCAGTGGCGGAGGCAGAAAAAATATACGGGGTCCAGACTATCGAGTATATATTTAAAATTTTTATAAAAAACAATAAGTTCAAATATAAAATAATAACATCAAATGCAATTAATATTCAATAATGCACCGCTAACGGTCAAGTCACCCCTCAAACACACGGTAAAGGCGGTAAGTCCAGTCTGCGAGATCCCATAGCTTGGAAATGATGAATAATCACTTCATTGTCAATACCCAAAAAAATATCTTTTTCGACATAACACACCATACAGTCGGTCAAAAATTCATCTCCCATCTTGTTGCGCAAATATGTCTTTACAATATTCATTGCAGAGAAGGCTCGTTCTACACTAAGATTGCAACAAAGAAAACTAAAGCCAACTTGATAAGAAGATACACCAAGTGAAAAGTTGTGTGAAATCCCACTTTCACCATATTAGTCGCATGTTCTCTAATATTTTCTAATTTAGAAAATATTGCATTTCTTCTCATTTCAGAAATCCACATCTTTAGTTGCTCTTTGAGCTCCATTCGATCATCCACCGAAAAATCTTGCGGATATAGTTCTGCAAGTCGAACTAATCCTGAAGAACTATAATTGGAGAACGAATTCTTAGGATCAAGGCATGCTATGCACATAAGCAATTCTGTGTTGGTCTCAGTGAAACGATTCTCCATCTCTTGACTAATACGGTCAACAACCTATTACATATAAAATAATGGGAACATGTTTAAAAAAATAAGTATAAATAAACTAATTATAATAAGTAATTTTGACTAATTACAAGTATAAATGGATAGATAGTTGGTTACCTGATAAAATATCTCAACTCGGAAATGGTGAAAGAATGTGTGCTTACGACGAAGACGACCCGGGACATTATCTTCCATATTCGGGATGCTAATATCATTTTTAGAACAAAAACTATTGACATCTCCTAATAGATCATCCCATCCGTTCTCTCTGAGATATTGCAATTGTCTCTTGGTAGTAACAACCAAACTCATAGCATGTACAATGTTTTGGTCTTTTTGTTGCAAAAATTGTGACAAACTACTTGTCAACCCCAATACTACCTTCATCAAGTGAGCAATGAATACAAACTCATAAGTTTCCATCTTATCAATCAAGCCAACAACGATGCCTTTACTTTTGGATTCATGTCCATCTTCGTATATATTCTGAAGGACTTCAAGCACTGAAGACCACATAGCTAGAAGACGGACAATTGTTTTATAGTGCGAACCCCAACGTGTGGCACCTGGTCGAGCTAAACTAGTTTCTTGATTCAAACCTCTTCCTGTCAGAAATATCACCCTTTTCTAAACTCTCAACAATATTTTTATGTTGCGCTTCTTTTAGTTCATCCATTCTTTTACAAGAAACACCAACTCTGTTTGTTATCAAAGTCACATATTCAAAAAAGTTGCACACAAATTGGTTTACTTGAGCAAGAGCCACTACTACCAATTGAAGTTGGTGAGCAAAACAATGGACATACCTTGTGTAACACCCCCAAGATATTCGAGGTGTATTACAGCGCCGTGGACCCCTACATGGGACCCACCAGGCTAACACAAGAAAACACCACTCGACTAACCATCTCGGTTAGCAAGGAAACAATTATCAACCACAAGAACATAAAACAACACGCCCGGTACAACCGGCATAATAAACATCAACCGACAATTACATTAACTACAACGAAGACAATTCACAACCCGAAAGGAAAAGCCTAAGTACTCGCGAGTACAATCTATAAGTTTACAATTTGGAAAACAACCACATCAAAAGAGACGGTAGAAATTAACAAGACTCGATTGCACATGTCAACAACCTTGGCCGACATCCTCGTACCATCCCAGCGCCCACTCGTCTGGCTGAACATAACCTGAAATCCATAACAAGAATTTCCCCGACAACGGGTCCCCAGAGGGGTTAGCAATTACGCTAGTACAAGTAACCAGATGAACAACTTACATCTTACACATATAGTAATGCATGCAATAAAGAAAACATAGTTCCAAAATACTCATTTCCGGAAATGCCAATGATCAAACCACATTTGTAAAAATTCACCACAATTAACCGCGGACCCACAGCTTCGTGGATCCCTACCGAGACCCCGTCGGATCTAACCCGCAGTGGTTAAAAGCAAGCTCGCGGTCCCACAGCTTCGTGGAACCCTACCGAGACCCCGTCGGATCTAACCCGCAGTGAGCATACACACACACACGATTTCTCATACAAAACTACTATGTCAAGATTGTAAGTTCATAAGAATACTTGCCTCGATTAAATAGACGACGACGCGAACGGAACGGAAGAGTTGAACACGACCGCAAGGAACCGGCGGAATGAACCTAACGATTCGGATAACACAATCACAACCAACTCTAGACGATTACGGAAATGGAATACACCCGGAACCCCGCCTACGATTCATGTATATTCATACAAAAATAACAATGAGGGCGGACCACAACCAAACCCTCTCGAATCCATAAAAATCCACAAAATACCCATGAATCCGTAGGAAAACTAACGATACTAACAATATTAATCGTATACATCATGAATCCACCAACGAAACGGAACTAATCGGAAGAAAATCCCAAAACCCCCAAAT
The DNA here is from genome assembly GCA_033398695.1 of Orobanche coerulescens. Lineage (NCBI taxonomy): Eukaryota > Viridiplantae > Streptophyta > Magnoliopsida > Lamiales > Orobanchaceae > Orobanche > Orobanche coerulescens. The sequence continues at coordinate 172,167,857 of CM065809.1, forward strand.
TAATCGAAATAGGGTTTTAGAACATTACCTTGGAAGATTCGAGTACTAAGATCCGTAGAACACGCGTTAGATTGATTGCCCGGGCTTCACAACCGAAGAAAAATGATGAAAATCGGCCCCCCAAGTTAAGAAATCTGAGCAGTTCTCCCCCTCTCTCTCACTTCTCTCGCGATGCAGGTGAAAAATGGGGGAGGAGACGACCGATCTCGTCTAATAAGGACGAGACTGCGCAAATACCGCTTCGTGTGCCGCGGCACAGGCCGAAAATTTACTCCCAGGTTTTGGCATTGTGCCGCAAGATAGCGTGCAGCGCAGACACGCAGATTGGTTTTGGTTGCGGAGGACACACGAGTGTGCCGCGGCACCGGATGGGTGTGCCGCGGCACACAGTCTGATTTGTTCGACATATTACACTGGGCTCGCCGGCCATTGCCCAAAGACTTCCGACAGCCGCACCTGGCCACCGCTTCCGCCACGACCCGATGCCTCGATTTCCGAATACGCACGGAACGAACACGACGAAAAGTTCGCGGACGACATCAACGACTCGAGATGAAAACGTAATGCAATAATTAATCATACGCGACCAAGAAAAGGGTCAAGATGACAAATACAGATATGGATACCCGTAACTTTCAAGAAGTTACAAAATGGCCCAGAACGCCCGTAAATCACGATACGTGATCGAATAACCAAACCGAAGTTCACAACACGTCTAACAAAGTTAAACGGACTTATGGAAATTCAAACAATAGCTTCGGACGAGATTCGCAAGAATCGAACTCAAGTGCGAAAAAGTCGCTAAAAGCACAGAACTCAACAAAACAACACCCAAACGAACTCGGATGACAAAAGTGTAGAATTAATCATTCTCGGAATGACGAACGGTCATGAGCGAGCCGTCAAAACGGACTCTACCAATAGAAATTTACCAAAAATCGAAAATTGCGGATATTACATTCTACCCTCCTTAAAAGAAGTTTCGTCCCGAAACTTAAAATAAGTAGGGAGAAGCAATATCCCTTGACAAGAAAACTCGACGAGATACAAAAAACCGAAGACTCGCGCCCGACGGTGAAACGCTGCAAGGAACGCAAAGAGACATACGGCGAGAAAATACGCTCTAGGGCGACTAACACGACGTCACCGGTAGAGATAATAAAATCAACGAGTGACAAGCGTCATTAAACGGATAATACAATCAAGTCAATTATCCGAGCAATCACAAAACACAACGAACGAAAATCAATATGATTGACCAACCCAACGGTTCATCAAACAAAATGCGAGCCAAACGCTGAACAAATGCGGAATTCCACCGCCTAAAGATTGGAAGATCGAAAACGAGACTAATTTCCCGAGCTTAAGGGAATTACGAAGGAGCCTAAACGCTCAACAATCACGAACGGGAACAAAAACTGAACACACAAACGATTGAGACAACAAAAATCGAACGATCATGTCCGAAACACGTAGGGTAATAAAATTCAAACAACAACTCCCAGGATAACCTGGTGAGAACAGCAAGACGTGCATTCCCATAAGATCCACAGGAAAGGGAATAGCGATTGAAAAGTCACAACGACAAACGAGTCATTCCGAAACAATACCATCCTCGTTCGATCAACAAAAAAAACAAGGGATAAGGAAAGTTCAGAAATGTTAACGAGCATAAACGAATTGATAGAGCCGAAAATACAGAAGTTCAAAATCCGATCCACTTGAATAAAAGAACTATTAGAACCAAAAGATGTTACCTCCGAACAAGATTCACAATAGTCGAACCGGATTCGGAAAAGTCACAAACGATAACTGATCGACTCAAAACCAGACATTACTGCTCGAATGGTGAAACCAAGGTATAGATCGAGTTCAGAAGGTATCAATGAACACGAGCGAATCGATAGACTGGAGAAAGAGAAGATATAGAAGTCAAAATAGTACGGGTATTACCTTTGACCTCGCTCCCGAAACTCACAACAACGGAACCAAGGTAACAATATAACAAGCAATCGACACGACGCGGAACAATCACCGATGCACATAATCATACCAACCCGAGCTCTAACAACTCGCATATGTGCGATAACGCATAAACCGCTACGAGGCGACAACATCCAATACCAATATCACACCCCTCACAGAGGCTACCACGACGACTGTGTGGCGAACTACTCAACGCTCACACCGCCAATTCAACAACAACTCGGGGGTTAACACCCTAATGATAGCACGAACATTACGCATATATTCCCGGACCACAAATAGGAATGGTAGGTTTTAAAAACGAAAACCATCTTTTGAAAATAACTTGCAAGCGCCAGTTGATCTTGAGTATCATATATCAAAAAGTAGTACAAACATCGTCATCGAGACTTTTAAAAGAAGTTATCTTGCGTTTAATAAAAAAAAATGAAGACACCTTTCGTTAAATTAAAACTTTTCAGCTATTTCGACCTTCGGGTCTAAACGAATGCGTTTCTAAATCATTAGAAATATCTCAAAATATTTTGATCCTCAAAGTAGAATAATTTTGAAACATAGCGTAGCACTAGTAGGCATCTTGAGAGCACTGTGAGAAAATAATTCATTTTAAAAGTACGTCTCGAGTTTTATTTTCTAAGATACTCAAGGTTTTTCAGAAGTACAATAGGCCAAAATGCCCAAAATTCGCACGTATCAACATTCACTTAAACACATCATATCACACGCATCAAATCGATCAAAATCACGACAGTAATATACAATCCTCAGGATATGTTTAACAACATCGTTAAAACAACAATCGGTTTATCAAAACTGGATGGAAAACGATATCAAGAACAAAACTCCAAAAAGTCAACTCTAGGGATTCAAGAAAATACCTAGATTCGGCGAAGAACAATGGATTAGATGATGTTAAAAATCATCTAGGATACTCCAAAACACCTTTGGATGGAAGAAAAATCAGCCCATATGCGACACCGAGTCGCTACGTCTCAAACTCATGGAGGAAGGAGAAGAAATGAAGAAAAATGCAACTTCTAGACTGGTGTCCAGTATTTATACTGGACACAATTAGCGTGCGCTAATCATTAAGGTTAGCGTGCGCTAACGAGAACTTCAGGCCCAGTCCAGTAGCTCCTGGACTGCCCTGAACTACCAGGTAGCGTGCGCTATCCTCCCCTTAGCGTGCCACCAACGCACTCTTGCGCGCGCTAGCTGCAAAGCGTAGCGTGCGCTAACGACCCACAGAGACAACAACAGAACTCATCAGAAAAATTACAGGCCGTAAACCTTTCTCACAAGGATTTACCAGGCTAAGCACAATTTCCCATGTCATTTCGAAAATGCTAAAAAGACCAATGACGGTAATATTTTCCCAAAGCTCACAAAATCATTTGTCAAACCATCATGAAATATTCAAGGCCAAAATGCCAAATCTTGATTCAAGGAATCGGTTTTACGAAATAAAACTCAGTTTGCAAAATACCGAAAGCCGTTTGAAAGAACTCACGCAGCGGATAAAATACGGTACGAAAATACATCAGTAGTGACGACACTCCTCGTATAAACCAATTACGAGAGTCTAATAAACACATATCGTGAAATCAAAATCCACAGAAGGATTCCATCATTCAACGACTAATCATACAATTAACTCGTGTCACGCGAGGCACAACACAAGGAAGGGAGTTCAACACCCATAGGTCGCACGTAAGTGACGACCACCACTCGATACTAATCACGACCAATGATCTCAAACGACGCGTCGCGATGTGACTAAGTCAGACAAAATCCGACACGACAAAACTCAACAAACACAACTTGACTCGACAACCTAGGTTTCCCCCAGGCTAATCTGATTTTAAAATCGTATACTCTAGTTATTCGAAAATAAAACCAATAAGTTAAAAATCGTTTCCAAGACCCTTTCAAACACGACAAGGGCTTAACAAATGTAGCATTTTATAAAATGTCCTAAAACACTTTTAAACACAACCTTTAAATACCGACACAAGGTTTTATTTGAAAATACAAGGTGGCTCGCCCAAATTCATGTCACTTTTCAAAACCCACAATACGATCAAGTCTATGAAATTTTCAAGCATGCACGCCGCATGTATTATTATTAATAGAAACACATTGGTTGTAAATAACAATAATTAGCCAAGTACCAACAATTCCCGAACACACTCATATACGACATTCAAAAATCACCGATTAAAAGCGCAACTCTAAATACCAATTCCAAGCATATGTCAAACTATCTTTTCAAGTTTAACAACGTAACCAAAGATCACCGATTTGGACGTATGTCGAAACCAGCTATGTGAGTTTCTCAACAACTCTGCCATCAATACCTATACCGGAACATATCAATGTTCAAAACTTCTACCTTATACTGCACCCTTCGGTGTCCAACTCATCGGTACATTCGGCTCAACATACACTTAGTATATCGCAATTACCAAACACAGATTCCATCATACAACAAAAGACTAGAGAGTCAAGCCCTCTCACAATATACCACGGAGCAAAACTCGGATCTTTCGATCACCAACGATCCCACCAATGCTAGGAAGTTTAGCGATGGAGGGCTCGCAAAACGACAAACGGTTAAGCCCAGAACGGCGCACATATTCCAGAGAGATAAAGGACGGCGCAATACTAGAATCAGAAGTACACAAACCGGATGGGTCGAGAAACAACTCGACGATAAGTACGAGAGAGGCAATCACAGTTCAAGAAGTGGAATTTCAATACGAGAAAACAAGAGAATCGAGTAAGGAAAACTTACGAGCACTGGATGTACTGAGATGCCGGCAGCGGTGTGACAATGTGCAAAACAAAACACAACTAAACCCAAATAACCAACAAGCCTAGGTATCCATAAACCTAGAGCTCCGATACCATTTTCTGTAACACCCCCAAGATATTCGAGGTGTATTACAGCACCGTGGACCCCTACATGGGACCCACCAGGCTAACACAAGAAAACACCACTCGACTAACCATCTCGGTTAGCAAGGAAACAATTATCAACCACAAGAACATAAAACAACACGCCCGGTACAACCGGCATAATAAACATCAACCGACAATTACATTAACTACAACGAAGACAATTCACAACCCGAAAGGAAAAGCCTAAGTACTCGCGAGTACAATCTATAAGTTTACAATTTGGAAAACAACCACATCAAAAGAGACGGTAGAAATTAATAAGACTCGATTGCACATGTCAACAACCTTGGCCGACATCCTCGTACTATCCCAGCGCCCACTCGTCTGGCTGAACATAACCTGAAATCCATAACAAGAATTTCCCCGACAACGGGTCCCCAGAGGGGTTAGCAATTACGCTAGTACAAGTAACCAGATGAACAACTTACATCTTACACATATAGTAATGCATGCAATAAAAAAAACATAGTTCCAAAATACTCATTTCCGGAAATGCCAATGATCAAACCACATTTGTAAAAATTCACCACAATTAACCGCGGACACACAGCTTCGTGGATCCCTACCGAGACCCCGTCGGATCTAACCCGCAGTGGTTAAAAGCAAGCTCGCGGTCCCACAGCTTCGTGGAACCCTACCGAGACCCCGTCGGATCTAACCCGCAGTGAGCATACACACACACACGATTTCTCATACAAAACTACTATGTCAAGATTGTAAGTTCATAAGGATACTTGCCTCGATTAAATAGACGACGACACGAACGGAACGGAAGAGTTGAACACGACCGCAAGGAACCGGCGGAATGAACCTAACGATTCGGATAACACAATCACAACCAACTCTAGACGATTACGGAAATGGAATACACCCGGAACCCCGCCTACGATTCATGTATATTCATACAAAAATAACAATGAGGGCGGACCACAACCAAACCCTCTCGAATCCATAAAAATCCACAAAATACCCATGAATCCGTAGGAAAACTAACGATACTAACAATATTAATCGTATACATCATGAATCCACCAACGAAACGGAACTAATCGGAAGAAAATCCCAAAACCCCCAAATTAATCGAAATAGGGTTTTAGAACATTACCTTGGAAGATTCGAGTACTAAGATCCGTAGAACACGCGTTAGATTGATTGCCCTGGCCACAAATCAAGAAAAATGATGAAAATCGGCCCCCAAGTTAAGAAATTGAGCGGTTCTCCCCTCTCTCTCACTTCTCTCGCGATGGTGAAAAATGGGGAGGAGACGACCGATCTCGTCTAATAAGGACGAGGCTGCGCAAATACCGCTTCGTGCCGCGCAAGCCTGAAGTGTGCCGCGACAGCCGAAAATTTACTCCTGTGTTTTGGCATTGTGCCGCGGCGGCAGCGTGCGCACACGGCATGATTGGTTTTGGTTGCGGAGGACACACGAGTGTGCCGCGGCACCGGACAGGTGTGCCGCGGCACTGCTCGCACCGTGCCGCGGCACGGATGGGTGTGTGCCGCGCACGGTCTGCTTTGTTCGACATATTACACTGGCACGCTTTCGGCTCAAGATTTCCGACAGTGCCGCACCGGTCCGGCCAGCTGCTCAGCCGCCACGACCCGATGCCTCGATTTCCGAATACGCACGGAACGAACACGACGAAAAGTTCGCGGACGACATCAACGACTCGAGATGAAAACGTAATGCAATAATTAATCATACGCGACCAAGAAAAGGGTCAAGATGACAAATACAGATATGGATACCCGTAACTTTCAAGAAGTTACAAAATGGCCCAAAACGCCCAGAAATCACGATACGTGATCGAATAACCAAACCGAAGTTCACAACACGTCTAACAAAGTTAAACGGACTTGCGGGAAATTCGAAACAGCAGTTTCGGACGAGATTCGCAAGAATCGAACTCAAGTGCGAAAAAGTCGCTAAAAAGCACAGAACTCAACAAAACAACACCCAAACGAACTCGGATGACAAAAAGTGTAGAATTAATCATTCTCAGAATGACGAAACGGTCATGAGCGAGCCGTCAAAACGGACTCCGGCCAAAAAAGAAATTTACCAAAAATCGAAAATTGCGGATATTACACCTTGCACATGAATTTTCATTCAAAATAAGAGTCTTCAAACCATTTAGCTCACCCCGCATGTTTGATGCCCCATCATATCCTTGACCTCTTATTTGGGAAATTGATAACTTATGTGAAAGAAAAAAATTATCAATTGCCCTTTTTAAAGAAAGAGCGGTTGTTTCTCTAACATGAACAACTCCAGTAAACCGCTCTAAAACTTCACCCTTGTTGTTTACATAACGCAAAACAACGGCCATTTGCTCTTTTATTGAACTATCTCGAGCCTCATCAATCAGTAAAGCAAAGAACTTATCACCAATATCAGCAACAATAGCTTTCGTTGTTTCTGAAGCACAAGCTCTAACAATTTGTTTTTGAATACAAGGAGAATTAAGTTGATGGTTTATAGGTGCATTCTCGTTAACTACTTTGCCAACTTCATCACAACGCAAACTATACCAATGAAGTATTTCAAGAAAATTACCTCTATTTAACGAGGTGGATGACTCATCATGCCCGCGAAAAGCCAACCCACATTTTAGAAGGAGTCGAACGACATCTACACTTGCTGTCAAACGAGTGCGATAAGCGGCATTTAGTACTTGCGCTCCATCATATATTTTTCTAGTCACACCTTGTCGTTGATCTTTGAATGCAACATATGATGTCCGAGCATTGTTGTGTGCGCTTCCTTCACTTTCGATATGATCACCAAATTTCTCGGAAGCTTTCTTCCAATTTCGAAATCCTTTTTTGGAAAATACCTCATCTCCGACTTTTTTATCTCCAAAAAGATAACACCATAAGCAAAATGCGGCATCTTTTGAAATGCTATATTCCAACCATTCCCATTTTTTGAACCATTCAACTTGAAACGCCCTCATTCGATCTTGTATTTTTATTTTCGGATAAACATGAGAAAGTGGTTGACAAGGACCCATTTGCACATATTTTCTTCTAACTTCATCTCTAATTCGAGGCTCATACTCGTTTATGCATTTGCGAAGTCCCGGGTCACTAATAATATCACCCCCCTCGCAAATAGGGTTAGTCACCGATTCCGTTCTAACTCTTTTTCCACTTGATTTAACAATAAAATCCTCACTCGGCGTACTTGAAGACACAACAAGTTGTTGTTGTTGTTGGGGAGTACTCGTTGATGGCCTCTTTCGTGAAAAATATTTTTCCATGTTCCTATATCAATCAATCAATCATGAATCAACAAGCAATAAATAAATTCATACTCCCAAAGTACATTCGATTCAACAAATTTTCCACAATCAAGTAATTCAACAAATTTCCAACAATCAAGTAATTTAACAAATTTCCCACAATCAAGTAATTTAACAAGTAATACTCAAGTGACTCAACAAATATCAATTAATAATTTAGTATGCAATGCATTAATTCAAGTAATTAAAACCTTGCTGACTCTGTCTGTATAAACAGCTGCTACACTTGGACAATACTAGCAAAAGAAATCCCGTACACACTACAAAAGCTGCAACTGATGACAAGGCAACTACCAGAACCATTCTTTCTCCCACTCGACAATCTAAATTAATAAATCTAAATTAATAAAAAATCATAATTAAAACCCTAAAATTTAAATAGAACCTTGTCTTCTTGAATCTTGAGCTAGATGAATACTCCAACAATTGAATGGGAAGCAAAGCAGGATGCAAAAATGACCGGTGTAATTTATCTCCTCGCCTCGCTTGCACACAGTCGCTCGCAGTCGCTCGCTAGTTTGGACTGCTGTTGCTTTTGTTTGTTTGCAATTGCTTCTGTTCTGTTCGGTGGGTGGGTGGGTGAAGAGCTGCCCTTTCTTTTAATCCCACCGTTTTGTATTTTATTTTCCTTTTTTTTTGTAGTGCGAAACGACGTCGTTTAGGTTCAGTAAGTTTACTTACTGAAACGACGTCGTTTCACATAAAGGGTAAAATAAAAAATAAAAAAAAATCGAGACAGCAAGTCTCCTTCCTTCCCCCCAGTCGTGCGGCGCTGCAGCCTGCAACTCCCAGGAAGTCAGGAACCTCCTCCCCGGACCCTCCCCGGACCCCCTTCCCTTAAGATTCCGGCCGGCCAGCAGGGTCCATGGACCCTCCCGGACCCCCCTGGCTCCGCCCCTGCCTCGATCCATGCTTTCTCGGCTTGCTGTGGTGTTCTGCATGATACCCCGATAATTTTGTCGGGGCCAAGAAGGGACCGGGCGACACGCAGTGGCCGATCCAGAATTATGAGGCCACGGGGCAAAGTGCAAAGTTTTGAAAATTTTTGTAAAGTAAAAATATTAGAAATATAAAAAAATCGTAGTTTCATTCATAAACAGTAACAAAATCAATAATAAAATTCAATTGCCACATATTCAAGCTATCGTTCGACCATGAGTGAAATAATTTTTGAATAATTCATTCGCTCTCCAACATAGTTGCAGTCATTTTGATGGGAGAATGGCAAGTTTGGTCCAAAATTATGGCAGGAGTGAAACGTTGAGTCCCGCGTTTGTTCCACATGTGATTTTTAGTCCACAACTTTCAAAAATTGGCAAAGATGGTCAGAAATTGTAATTTTGTGGACTAAATCTGCTTAGCTGGCAGATTTTTGCTTAGGTGGCCAAAATTCAGATTTTGTCAAGTTATTTATTTTTATTTAAAAAAATATGCAAAATTAAAAAAAAAACAAAAAAAATCTGAACTATATTAATATTAAAAAATATTAAAATCGGTAATTTTATTTTTAATTTTGGAATATTAATATTGAAAGATAAAAAAAATTATTTTAAATTCGGAATTTGAAAAATCTAAAAAATTCTGAACTATTTAAAAAATTCAGAAATTGGTAAATTTATTAAAAAATATTAAAAATTTCTGAATATTAGTATTAATATTAATATTAAAAAATCGGCAATTTTATTTTTAATTCTGGAATATTAATATTGAAAAATAAAAAAAAAATTAAATTCGGAAATTAGAAAATATAAAAAATTCTGAACTATTTAAAAAATTCTGAACTATTTAAAAAATTCAGAAATTAGTAAATTTATTAAAAAATATTAATATTAATATTAATATTAAAAAATATTAAAAAATCGGTAATTTTATTTTTAATTCTGGAATATTAATATTAAAAAATAAAAAAAAATTATTTTAAACTTGGAAATTTTTTAACGATCACATGCTATCCGAATATTAATAATTTTTTAAATCGTTCAGAATTTTTTAGATTTTCTAATTTCCAAATTTAATTTTTTTTTTATTTTTTAAAATAATATTCCAGAATTAAAAATAAAATTACCAATTTCTTAATATTTTACAATATTAATATTAATATTAATATTAATATTAATATTAATATTCGTAATTTTTTAATATTTTTTAATAAATTTAATAATTTTCGAATTTTTTAAATAGTTCAGAATTTTTTAGATTTTCTAATTTCCGAATTTAAAATAACTTTTATTTATTTTTCAATATTAATATTCCAAGATTAAAAATAAAATTACTGATTTTTAATATTTTTTAATATTAATATAGTCCAGAGTTTTTTATTTAATTTTGCAGATTTTTTTAAATAAAAATAAATAAGTTCACAAAATCTGAATTTTGGCCACCTAAGCAAAAATCTGCCAGCTAAGCAGATTTAGTCCACAAATTACAATTTCGGACCATCTTTGCCAATTTTTGAAAGTTGTGGATTAAAAATCACACGTGGAACAAACGCGGGACTCAACGTCTCACTCCTACCATAATTTTGGACCAAACTTGCCATTTTCCCTCATTTTGCTATATATTTTATATTTTTGCTTATTTTTTCAGGCTCAACTATTCAAATATGAAATAGAAAAATTCCAAGCAAATGTGCAGTTATTTTTTGTACTTTCGAGTTGGATTTAATACGGTGCTTAAAATTTATGCGAAATTTCGAGGAGAAATTTTTTTAGAAAAACAAGACTCTTGGTAAAATTATTTCTTTCTGTATGAAACGAAAGAAGGTAGCGGACTAACTGAAAGAAATAAAAGTATCAATTGTTTCAAGTATAATTTGTTTTTAAAAAAAAATCTTTTAAATTTTTTTTTTGTCTTCAAGGGGTCAGTTGACCCCTTTTGTCCCAGGGTGGATCCGCCAGCGGCGACGCGGGCGGGCATGTCAGATTGTCCGATGTGAACTCCATCGGCATCACAAGCAAGGGCAATATCGATTATGTCGTTAATCAGGAGAGGTATACTGTGGCTGCGGTATATTTCCAGACATGCTTTGGCTGCTTCCAGAAAATCCCTGGTGTCAGTATCCTTTTCTCTACAATATTGAAGGTTTCATGTGTGTTGATTAGTGACGGGAGCACGGCAAAAGGAGCGCATGCGCGCCCCAACTTCTCGTGTTCAATTCGAAAATGACTATGAAATGGATAAATATGATATAGTAAGTGTAATCGTATGGAGTTCGAAAATACCATGTCATATGCATCTCCGACTTATTCACCTTTGTTGTTGCCCAAAATATTTATCCGAAGATTAATACTGCTGGAAGACGGACAACAAACAACAATTGCGGGAGCACTTCCGAGAGAAGATAATTAATATAAGATTTGCCGGGTTTGTTAGGTCCGGCAGAATGCTTCGCGAGATGTTATTAATACGAATATTCGTGGACAAGTATTAATGAGAGAAATCTAAATACAATGAGTGTAAAAGACTCATTAATCCTCTTGAGCGAAGCTCGGTGTTCTTCGTCCCCACGGTGATCTCGCTCGAGGAGATGGGCCGAGAAGTAAGACCAAAGAAAGTTCAAGCAAGAGTTGGAGATTTGCCAAGTGCTTGATGTTTGCTCCTGTATTGCGTATGTATTGCAAGAATGTCGGAGAGTGCAGAGTCTCGGTCCCTTTTACAAGTGCCTGCTGCCTTGTATATATAGAGGCTGAGGGGCCCTGTCCCCTAGTGGGCGATCGCCTTTCGGCATTTAATGTAACGGGGCGATCGTCCTAAAGGGCACGTGGGCTGCCTGCCAAAAGTCCATAGATCCACTGACTAGCCGAGTGGCCCAATGAGGAGCCGGCACGCGTCCGGAAATCGTCACAGGAGGTCCCACTTTGTTACTTTCGGCGGACTTTGTCGGGGTAGGTGACAGTGTAGTCACATGTCTTGTCCGTCGGCTCCTTTCGCAGTTCTGGGCCCTGTTGGTAGGTGAGGTAGGTGAGGGTTTGTCGCCGCCTTTTGTGGATCTGCACGTGGGTCTGTCCTGTTTGCTCGGCCTTGGCCGACTGGATGGCCATCGGCCATCATCAAGGTCGGCAATGGTCGGTCACCAAGGGTCGATCGGCAGATGCCCAGAGTCGGTCACCAAGGGTCGATCGGCAGATGCCGAGAGAGGATCGTCCGCTAGTCGATCGCCAGAGTCGGTCGCCGAGTACCGAGTGATGATCGTATCTGAGGTCGATCGCTCGGCACCGGACTTGTCCTGGGACCTTGATTGGCCGATTTAGCTGTCCATTGGGTTGAGGCTCGGCCGCCCGGTCGCCGCGTGACTGCCTTGGCCGCTCGGCAGCAAGTCGGTCGCCGGCCTCGGAGGCGATCGCGCCGGAAGGTGTTAAATCTTGACACAACAATTGCCCCTGACTTGCTCCTATGTTGAAGACATGGGGCGAGGTGGTTCTTCTTGGTGATCGCGTGCGGATGAGGACGGCGATCCGAGCCGACTTAGGACTCGGACTTGGGCTATCATGGTCGATTGGCTTAGCTATCTTTCGGTCTTGTACCGCAAAAACAACATTGGCCGATCCCCCACGGAAACTTGGTGGTTTCGCTTGCTTGAGGAATCGTGCACAGTCGCGGAGATCGATGGACCGACCCCATGACCGTGTCTTGGGGCACAAAGACAATGAGTGCCTCGTGACTCACTTTATTATGAGGGTCCTCTGTTAGCCGCGCCTCGCCTTGTATTTAAACGAAGGGCGTGCGGTCTCGGTCTAGAGGAGTCCTTGCGCGGGGCAGCGTCGGATGAATCAACTCCACGCCCGCGGCTTGTTAGCTCTGCTTCCACCTCGGCCAGCCATGGAAATGGCCGACCTCGACGGTGTATGTTGAGACGGGGTTGTGGCATGTGTCCACTGATTAATGTTGGAGAGCCCTCCGACTACGCCGGCCTCGTATTTAAACGAAGGGCGGGCGATCTCGGCCGAAAGGGACCTTGCATGGCCGGCGGTTCCATCGACCGCCAGACCATGGCTTTATGATGCGCGGTGGAGGCGATCTTATGCCTTAGTCCGTCATGTTATATGCCGGATCGTAGATGGCGATCGTGTCCTCCGGATCGCGGATGATGTAAGCGTGATGATCGGCGATCGGGCCGAAGACGGCGATCGTCGCTCGCCGCCGATCGCTTATTCGTAGGTCGATATTGGCGATCGGGCGGGAGATCGTCGTCCGGTGCCGATCGCGGCGCTCACAGGCTAAGAAGAAACCTTTGCTGGCCGGAAAATCTGCGGCTCTAGCCGGAAGAGGCTGCGTAGGTCGTAGGTTGGGTCTTCGTGAGATGCCTGAACATAGGCGAAAAACCCTGAAATCCTCCTAGGACCGCGTAGAGGGCGGTCTCATCGCTTATGGGCTCGCCATTGAGGATGATTACGTCTACCCGGTCGATGTAGTCCGAGTCGGACTCTTCTTCTCCCTGCTTGATTTGCATCATGCGAAGGGGACCTTCGGGACGGACGACCCTGGTGGCGAAGTACTCAGTGAAGCCGTGCGCCAGCTCGTTAAAGGAGCCAATGGACCGAGGTGGCAATGAAGTGTACCACCGGTGGGCGAGGTCGTCCAGCGTCAGAGGGAACATTCGGCATCTGGTCGCGTCAGATGCCCCGCACCCAGTCATATAGATGTTAAACTTCCTCAGGTGCACTTGGGGGTCCGATCGCCCCTCGTACACGGGCGTTTGCGGGGAGCGATCTTATGCTGCACGGGGGCGAGCTCGATGCCGATCGTGAGCGGCTCGCTTGGCCCGGCGATCGTCTTCTTGGCGCCTGCCCTGGATTCCAGGAGCGCCTTCATGTCGTTAAGCTGACGTTGCATTGCAGCCATCGCCGTGGCTTGGTCGCTTGCAGATCGGCTTTGGGAGCAGGAGCCGAGGCGATCGTGTACCGATCTCCGGCTCACGCCGCGCCGGCCTCGGCACTCGGCGAGGGGGAGCCAGACGGCCAGCCGCCTTCGGGAGTCGGCTAGGCCCAGCTCCTGGTGACTGACACAAACACCGACGTCTCGTAGCACGGGCCGGATCGCCCGTGCTGCTCGGGTCACCGCCTGTGCGATCGAAGACAGAGGTGCCCCGGCTGGCGAGCGCCTCTTCCTGCGGACGGGAGCCTCCTGGCGATTGCTCGGCCAGTAGTGCCTTGAGCTTCCGCTTGATCTTCCGGCGAGAGACCGGGGGGGCGGTAGCTGGAGGCGCGTCGAGAGCACTCCGTCGCTCCTGTAGACGGCCAGGGCCCCTTCGATCTGTTCCTTGGTTCGAACCGATCGAGCGAGAGGCTTGGGCCGCCGTCCAGGGACGGATCGAGCGTCTCGATCATGCGGCGGCTACCTTCCACCATCGGCCGCGCTGACCGGGACGGAACAGGGGTCCGGCCACCGGCCGCCGGCTTTCTTCGACGCGAGGCTAAGACATGATTTCTGAAGGATTTCTTTGAAGTGCAGTAAGTGTCACTTCAAGTATCTGTCCCGAGAACAGTGAGTGTTCTTCGGAACGGTAAGTATAAAAAATCGAGGGTTGGATGTCCTTCCTCTAGCGCCAATTGTTGTTGCCCAAAATATTTATCCGAAGATTAATACTGCTGGAAGACGGACAACAAACAACAATTGCGGGAGCACTTCCGAGAGAAGATAATTAATACAAGATTTGCCGGGTTTGTTAGGCCCGGGCTTGAATGCTCTCGCGAGATGTTATTAATACGAATATTCGTGGATACAAGTATTAATGAGAGAAATCTAAATACAATGAGTGTAAAAAGACTCTGTTAATCCGGCTCTTGAGCGAAGCTCGGTGTTCTTCGTCCCCGCCGGTGATCTGCTCGAGGAGATGGGCCGGGAGAAGTAAGACCGAAAGAAAGCTGTTGCCAAGAGTTGGAGATTTGCCAAGTGCTTGATGTTTGCTCCTGTATTGCGTATGTATTGCAAGAATGTCGGAGAGTGCAGAGTCTCGGTCCCTTTTACAAGTGCCTGTTGCCTTGTATATATAGAGGCTGAGGGGCCCTGTCCCCTAGTGGGCGATCGCCTTTCGGCATTTAATGTAACGGGGCGATCGTCCTAAAGGGCACGTGGGCTGCCTGCCAAAAGTCCATAGATCCAAATGGCTAGCTGAGTGGCCCAATGAGGAGCCGGCACGCGTCCGGAAGTACTGTCACAGGAGGTCCCACTTTGTTACTTTCGGCGGACTTTGTCAGGGTAGGTGACAGGCTGTAGTCACATGTCTTGTCCGTCAGCTCCTTTCGCAGTCCGGCCTGTTGGTAGGTGAGGTAGGTGACAGTTTGTCGGCGCCTTTTGTGGATCTCGCACGTGGGTGCCGTCTGTTTGCTCGGCCTTGGCCGACTGGATGGCCATCGGCCAGTCACTGAAGGTCGGCAATGGTCGGTCACCAAGGGTCGATCGGCAGATGCCCAGAGAGGTCGGTCACCAAGGGTCGATCGGCAGATGCCGAGAGAGGATCGTCCGCTAGTCGATCGCCAGGAGTCGGTCGCCGAGTACCGAGTGATGATCGTATCTGAGGTCGATCGCTCGGCACCGGGACTTGTCTGGGACCTTGATTGGCCGATTTAGCCGGTCCATTGGTTGAGGCTCGTCGCACAGTCGCCGCTCGGCAGACCTGCCTTGGCCGCTCGGCAGTAAGTCGGTCGCTCGGCCTCGGAGGCGATCGCCAGTCGGAAGGTGTTAAATCTTGACACAACAACCTTAAAAAGCTAGGTTCAGTATAAAATGTGCCTTTTGTGATTGAAGATGCAAAATGTGAATTTCTTATCTTCTTCTTTCTTCTCGGCTCCAAGGAGCAAGTAGCCACGAGGTGGGGGCTGTGTTATAAAAGTCGGACTATGCGATTGTCCAAATTGGTGGGAGAATCTCCTTGGCCAAAATCGGGTCTATGCCCGCATACGAGGTCTAGTTAGCCGAAGATCGGCCCATTTTACTAAAATGAAGGGGAAAAAAAGTAAGTGTTCGTAGGCTGCTGCCCACTAGCACCTGACTACTTCTGCAACCTTAGGTGGGGCAGGTGTAGAGGTGGTATGTGGGCCGGTTGCCAGAAACGACGGCTGCAAGACACTTAAAACCGGCCTGACTGCCCATTTACTATTTGGCCGGACCGCCCGTGTACATTTAGGTTATGTGGGCCTTAGGGGCCTTTGTTTTAGAGGCCGGCCGACCGCCCGAGCCCGCCTAAAACTGCCGGCCCGACGACTGCCCGAGCCGTGTTAGCCCGTGAATCGGAAGGCCCGATCCGTTTAGCCTGCCTAAAGACCGTGAACCGAGAATGCCCAATAGGGTTTTTATTTCTTTCCTATCAATTTATAAATGAAAAGGTACAAAATTCGTTTTCATTTAGTAAATCACATCTTATTATGTCCAAGAGGCATGCGGTAGTGAGAGTACATTTCAAAGATTCTATGTCCAAGAACATTTCGGACCCGACAATAGTCCGATGCACTATAGAAAGACTTCGCAATTAACTCAAGAGGAGTAAAATGAGAGAGGGGAGTTGTTCTTTCTTTATAATAAAGTTCAAGTTCATTTTGTTGGCCTCGTAATAAAATTTACCTTACAATGAAGAAAAAAAAATGTTCAACCGGCCCGGCCGTGAACAATGGCCCGGCCCATGAACACAATGGGTTGTGGGCTGGGCCGGGCCTTATGTTTGTAAAAAAAGACCGGCCCGGCCCGGCCCGCCAAAAAAGAAGGCCCGGCCTGGCCCGGCCCTTAAATGGAGCGGGCTTTAGCAGCCCGGCCCGGACCGGCCCGGCCCCGGCCCGAATACCACCTCTAGGCAGGTGTTGACGTTTATAAGTTTTTGTTGAACCATGTCACACACACACTAGCAACTCACTTGAACAAAGACAACACATAGTTCTACTGCATCGTTTTCATGGGTAGCAAAGGCCATTTTCGCTCTGGTAGTTATGATTACAACATCAAAATCCACGCTGTCTATATGCTGAAGGTATAGGGTGAGGAGTGAACAATAGAGTTTAACTTCCAATCAAATCTTACCACCTCACAATTATAACCCCAAATACACTGTCTTTGACTCTTGGAAAAAATGATTCCAGCCAGCAAATAATTCAGTCAAAATCCTCCTCTAATGCTTCTATTTAATGTTTAAAATATAACTCATTTAAAGTCAAACTAGTAAACTTCCTGGTTAAACCTTAGCCATAACTAGGCCTGTGAGTGAACGCAAATATTCGATTCGGCTCGAAAAAACTCGATTTGAGTTCGATTCATGCAATCAATAATCATATCAAACGTTAAATTTGGATTCGGTGCAAATCGGACCGAACCGTTCGGTCCGGTCCGACATTTTAGTATTCATCTCAAATCGTAGTTCCCGGACCGAACCATCCTCCGGTCTTATTTTTGTATTTGTAAAATATTTGTTAAAACAGTTGTTTAAAATTCGGACCGAACTATTTGAAAACGTTTAGTTCGATCCGAAATACCGAGCCGAATCAAACGTCGAAACCAAAAAATATGCTTCGAACTCGAATCAAACCTTAATTTATGATATTTGATCGAATCGGACTGGACCGAATAATAAAAAAAAAAACCGAACCGGACCGAACCATCCTATTATTCGGTATAGTTCAGTCCGGTCGCAGCCCTAGCCATAACCTATTAGACCACGCAACATACAAGCCAGCCATTGTTGTTATCATTGCGTCCTCGGAATCTAGATAGCAAAAAATAGCTACCACGTATAAGAAGTTCCAATTTTGTTTGGACAAATGTGATCGCTACCCAAGTATCTAATTCAAAGCAGAAATATATAACAGAAAAGAAAAAGAGAAATATAATGCATTTAGAACAGACCTCAGCTGAACTATAGTGGCACCTCCTTCAACGGCAGCTTTCACAGCATCACTCGTGGAACGACCCCACTTCTTGTTCATCCCTGAGTCTGTGACAGCATATAGGAGAAGGTCACTCGAATCAAATGGTTGACGAGCACACGGTAGGGCATTATTCTTAAGCTTCCATAAAAGATTTAATTGCTCAAATAATGAAATGTGTTGATTTTACAATATCAATCACGTATTGTGACATGACAATAGCAATTATCTCAAACTCATCGCCGTCTCATGATATTTTCCATATAAATGGAAAAACCTATGATGTTGACGGTTTTGGAATTTCGTTCTATTTCTCCTTCATATGAAGGTTGCGGCGAAGGCGTCCGCGTAAAACTTTGCCACTTTGTTATTTGCATGAGTTATGGTGTTAACTAATTTTAGACAATTAAACGACACTATAATCTTCATGCCACCGACCCCAACATAGTTGGGATTAAGGTGCTGTTGATGATGATGATGATGCTCAAATAATGAAATGGCATTCACAAAAAATTCTCTGACACCCACAGTCAATCAGACATTTCTGTTTTACTTCTTTCTTCATACCTTTGGGCTTTGTTAAATTGTGGAAGAAAGGAAGAAGAGGGGAAAGGGAAGAGGTGCTATATTTCTTAGACATAGAAAAGCTGAGCAAGGAAGTGTTTAACAAGCAGACTGTTGGGATCCAGCACTTGCTAATTTTTGGGTTAAAAAGGGTGTTAAAAATCAGACTCGAAAAAACATATACAACGAGCTACATAAAGGTGACAAAAGTTGATCATTTTCTGTTAACAAAATGATACAATTAAAAGCTAAGCTTCGGCTGAGAGAACACATTGGGGGTGTAAGTCAGCTGAGCCGACTCGCGAGCTACTCGAAACTCGGATTGAAAAGAAACTCGATAAAGCTCGACTTTTAGGCTGGCTCGTGATAAGTTCGTGAGCCAACCCGATAGAGCTCGTGCGCCATTTTGTAGATAAATGTATTAATATATAAGATATTTACATGTTTTTTTACTTATATTATTATCTGAAAGTAAAATCAAATATATTTAATTGATTATTATAACTTTTAATAATAGTATAAATTTTATAGCAATATAACATATTATTAGTTACTAAATAAATATTTATAATTTTTCATTATTGAGTTTTTTAACTCGATTAAGCTCGTTGAGACTCGTGACTCAATCTTGAGTTTGTTAAAACTCGACTCGAACTCGACTTAATAGTATGCTATAGTCAATCTTGAGCTTGCTGATATTTGAATCTACTCGGCTCATTTACACCCCTACTGTCCGACGTAGGGCTGGGGGCGGGGCGGTTTGGGGCGGGGCGAGAGTGTAACCGCACCCGCCCCGTATTTTTTGTGCGGTGCGGTTTTATGCGGGGCGGGGCGGGGCATTTTTACAACTTAAAACCGCACCGCGCCACACTTTTCGCGGGGCAAGAAGGGAGCGGGGCGGGGCGGGGCGGAGTGAAATAGGATTTTGACTATTTTTTTTGTTTTTTATCTTGTTATATGCGGGGCGGGGCGGGACGAAGCGGGGCGGGGCGGGACGGATGAAATAATAATAAAACCGCACTCGTTTTATATTTTTTTTGGCGGTGCGGGTTTGATGCGGGGCGGGAAATTTTGATATATCAAACCGCACTCCCTCGCCATTTTTGCGGTGCGGGGCGGGACGAGACGTGCGGGGCGGTTTTTTTGCCCAGCCCTAGTCCGACGCATACAGTAACTTCATCAACATATTTTTATACTGCCTTTGGTATTGACTTGAAAATCATCTATCATAGAGGAAGCCGGTCTTAATAGCTTTATGCTGCATAATCATATTTGGGCCTTGCCTCGTTACGCCAAAGACAAATGAAGCGAACATCGACGGCATCGGATGATATGCAGGAAGGTCACCTCCTTTCACAATTACATTTCTAAAGAACAAAAAATGCATTCAATACGACAAATCATCAATTTATTTTTCTTATCTCATAAACAAGTAATATACATTAAGAGCTCGTTTGCTAAGTTGTATGGGATAAAACTTGATAAGATTGACTGAGATTTCTTATACAATACAAGAAATTAATATCATATTTGGTAGGATGTATTAAATTCTCTGCAAAATATAAATATCATGGTAGTTTATTGAATTTATTAGTTGCAGTATTGTTTAATATCACATAATACCACCTCTTAGGTGGGATACGTAATACCAAAAATCAGTATTATTTATACGGGCTCGAATTTTATCAAGGGTCATATACTTTATAACAAACAAAATATAAAGGTGTATTAGATATATTATACACCTTAATCACACGTAGCAAACAAGCCCTAAAGAAACCTCTAAGGCAGCTACGAGATATTAGGTTATATTAAAAAAAAAAATCAAAACCACTGAAAATCCAACAAAGTTGCAAATCCAATAAAAGATTTTACCAATTTCTCAGGAGTCCTTCAAAACAAAGCCATCTCGTGTAACTTAGAATGTGAAATTAAATATAAGGTGGAATCATTCTCCTACCAGTGGAATCATTCATGTTCGTTAAAACTGACTACCTTTTTCTTAGTTTTCACCGATGGCTTATACATTTTACAATTGTGATTCGACGTTCTACATGTCTTAGTCTAATGTCCTTTTTTTTCGCATCTGAATCAGAAATTTTCATACTTATTGGATGAACCTACTTGGACATATTTACCTTTCTCTTGTTGGCTTTTATTAATCATTTAATTTTCTGGAGACAAAAAATAGTTTACGTAACCATGGCCACGACCTCGACCTCGATCATGAAAGTGTCCGCGACCGCATCCCCGACCTCGACCTCGATCATGAAAGTGTCCGCGACCGCATCCCCGACCTCGACCTCTAAACCGACCATGACCACCACGTCCTTGGTAAGTAGTTGTGACATTAGCTTCAGAAAAGATCATCACTCCCCTGGAACAGGAATGGCGATTCTTTATCAACAGGTCGTTGTTCTTTTCAGTAAGCAAGAGGGATGCAATTAATTCAGAGTAGTCAGTGTATCCCCGTATTCTTTATTGTTGTTGCAATATCAGATGTGACGTATGAAATCTAGCATACATCTTTTCCAATTTTCCACATTCCGTTGTAATTTCACCACATAATTCTACTTGTATCACAATGCTGAACATGGCAGAATTATATTCGCTAGCACTCTTAAAATCCTGAAACCTCAACTTGTTCCATTCATCATCTAATGCGGGTAATAACAATTGCTTTTGATATCCAAATATTTTCTTAAGATTATCCCATAATATTTGGGGATCTTCAACATCCATGTATTCTAATTTTAAGCCCTCGTCAAGATGTCGTGTGATGCATTTTAATGCTTTTGCCTTATTCGTAGAAACCTCTTTTCCAGCTTTCTCCTTTTCTATAGTAGCATCCGATAAAGATGTAGAAGCTGTCACATTAGTTACTGGTATATTACCTGTTAGGATTTTTTTGCGTCCTTTGCACCTGAGATTTGTCTTCACGTCATTTGTTCAAGACATATAATTGTCTCCAGTTAGATTTAGGGGGCCACAAGAGGGGGGGGGGGAATCGAGCTTAAGGTTGGACATGGATATCTATTACAAAATACAAAACGGAGATATAATTAGAACACTACATTCAAAGATGTTAACTAAACAAAAAACATGATTGAAACTATTACCATTACAATTACCATTTATGCTTGAAGATTAAATATAAGACCAACCTAAAATTGAAAGAAGTATTATCACCATCATGATAATCACATATGCTTCATCAAAAAAGATCGATTTAACTTTTGAGTATAACATATAAAGAACTTGAAAATTGTAATAAGAGTGGGAGAAGAACCATAAAGCAGTTACCCATTTTGCAAGAGTAGGTATATATTTTGAAGAGATGATTAATAAATATGGTGTATGATGTGAGTATTTATAGATTTATATTTGTATATATCTCATTTCTAATTTCAATGGCTAGTTGATAAAATTAACACAATTATCACAAATTTCTATATTTCTAACAGTAATGGACAATAAAATCAATATTTTCTTCAACGGTTATATATATATATATATATATATAGTTAGTCATTAGTTAAAGGGAATAGGAAATATCACTACTCAACTACAAAATCTTTCAGGACTAAAAAAATAAAAAATATCACTACTCAATTATGATTTTTTCATGATTAATAAATATAAGGGAATGAGAAGGAAGACCACGGTAGCGGTGGCATAATGAATCTGAACTGAACTAAACTGAACTAAACTGAACTGAAGTGAATGGATCGGAATTAAACTGAATGGACCTGAACTGAACGGGTCTGAACTGAACTGAAATATATATTAAGAGTAAATAATAATAATAATAATAATAATAATAATAATAATAATCGAATCAATCGCATGGAGCCGAATCAACTAAATCAATCGAATCGAATGGACTCGAATCGAATCGAATTGAAAAATCAAAATAAGTGCAAAAGAACATGGCCTAACACACCCTTTATGAATTATCAAGTTTGATTCACATCGTTAACAAATTTCTTTTATGTTCTTTTCATATGCTAGAATTCTCATGTGTTCTTCTTACCCTCAAGGCTATCGAAACAGATGAAAATAGAGAGAGAGAGTAGGTAAAATGTTTTAAATTTACCACCAATAGATGCCAAAAGAAATCAAAAATAATTCATTGACATGGGATGGTGATGATTGTCCCAATCTCTGGTGTAACTTTAGTGGTGAGGCCAACGAGGAAGAAGTAGAGATAATGATTGCGGATCAGATCGTACCCCGTACGGATAAGTTCAAGTATTTGGGTTCGATCATTCAGAAGGAAGGTGAGTGTGAAGATGATGTCACTCATCGTATCAAGGCGGGTGGCGAAGGTGGAGAGCAGCGACAGGGGTCCTGTGTGACAAGAAAGTCCCTCTAAAGTTGAAGGGTAAATTCTATAGAGCGGCAATCAGACCTGCTATGTTGTATGGCTCCGAATGTTGGGCGATGAAGAAGTCGCTTGAGAGCAAGTTGGAAACGACTGAAATGAGAATGTTACGTTGGTCATGTGGTCGCACAATGCTGGATAGAATCTCGAACGGGGTTTTCAGGAACGCGCTAGAAGTGGCGCCCATTTCAGCGAAGTTAGGGAAGGGAGATTGAGTTGGTTTGGCCACGTCCGCAAGAGGCATGCTTCTGCTCCGGTGAGGAGGGTCGAGAGTTTATTGGTTGTCGGGGAGAGGAGGAGAGGCAGACCGAGGAGGACGTAGGAGCAGCAGCTGAGATTAGATTTGAAGGCCTTAAACCTTTCCGAGACCATGACTGTTGATAGGGGCTCTTGGAGGCACCAGATCAGAGTTGTGGATTCCTTTGTGTTGTGCCGAGATTTATTCAACTCGGCAGGCGATCGACTACAAAGTCGAGTGACCGAATCCACAACCAATCATGCTACGGCGAACGCGCCTAAGCGGAGATAACAGTCCACCTTCGAGCATCTAGCGATCGACTCTCTAGGCGATCGCCTCTGACGTCCAGCGACCGTCTCTGATGTCCGACCTAAGACGATCATCCTGCGCCACGAACAAGACCTTCATTCGTCAAAGTCCACGAGGACTGGATCTCGAAGCAGCTCCCATGTGCAGATCCGCGACAGGCGCCGCATTTCATGAATCGTTGACCACAGCCTGTCACCACCCTATCACCTACCGACAAACCCGCCGAAAGGTACAAGGTGGGACCGCCTGTGACAGCGACTCAGACGCGTGCAGGCTTCTCATTGGACCGCACAGCTGGATGCCAGCAACTCCTGCGGACTTTAAGGGGACCAGCCAATGTGCTAAAAGACGATCGTCCACTTATTATAATACAACAGAGACGATCGCCCAGCGTCTCCCAGTCCTATAAATAGAGTACCTCCAGCAACTGGAAAAAGGTTCCCCATTCTGCTTAGAAAGAACTCTCGGTTCGCAATTCGTTCCAACTTCATTCACGGGAATACATACAAACATACATATTCTCAGGCTCCCGACTTCCTCACCCGAATTTACTTCAGGATTTCTCTCTCAGTACCTCTCAACCAGAAGATGGTCGGCAGAGGCAAAAAGTCTCCACAGTTCAGATTCACAAGCCCCGGAGCTCAAGCATACAGCTAACACACACCGTAAGAGACCGTCGATCTCTCACCGCCGTCACAGCTCATCAACGTTGTTACAAGAACTCACAGAGCATCACATCTGGTTCTTCCGGCAATCTACACGCTCACTAGCTAAGATAACTAGAATCGTTACACTCATTGTAATAGCATTCTAACATTAATACTTGTATCCCCGAATATTCGTATTAATAACATCTCGCGAGAGCATTCAAGTTCGGGACTAACAACCCCGACAAATCTTGTGTTATTTACTTTCTCTACGGAAGTGCTCTCGCACTTTGTTTGCTATCCATCCATTCCAGCAATATCTATCTCCGGATAATATTTTGGGTAGCAACAATTGGCGCTAGAGGAAGGGCATCTAAACCTTCATTTTTATTCCTACCGAACCGAATAACACTCACTGTTCTTGAGGCATATACTTGAAGTGACACTCACTACGCTTCAAAGAAAGCCTTCAGAATCATGACGTCCACCACTACATCGAAGAGAGACACTCGCCAAACCAAGCCCCAGCCGACGGCAGAGGGAAATCGCAGGAACGCAAGGCTCTCGATCCCGCACCTGAGGGGTGGTCCCAGCCTCTCACTCGATCAGATCCAAACTGCGGAACAGATCGAGGAGGCTATGGCCATCCTAAAGGAGCGACGGAGAGCATGCGCGACGCCCGCTATAACTCCCTCGGCCATCCGCCGCGTGGGCAAACGGAAGTTCAAGGGGCTACTGGGCGAGCGATCGTCAGAAAGCCCCAGGTCGCGAGAAAAAGCCCTCACAAAGTCGGACGGTTCCGTATTCAGTCGCCTGGGGAGCGATCCATCATGGCGACCGGGGCATTCTGGCCCCAACCACGAGACGATGAAATCTGAGTCCGTCACCAGGAGTTCGGCCTACCCAACTCCCAGCCGAATACAGATCAGCCACCTGGCTCCCGTTCCGAACGCCATGGGGTACGTACTAGATCGCCTCGGATCCCGCTCCGAGCGTCTAGCCGCGAGTAGCCAGGCCACGGCGATGGCCGCTATGCAACGTCGGCTCGACGAGATGAAAGCACTCTTAGACACTGGGGCAAGCACCAGCAGAAAGATCATCGGACCGACCGAGCCACTCGCGGCCCACATCAAGCTCGCCCTCGTGCAACCAAGGATCGCTCCTCCCAAAACACCTCTATAAGAAGGGAGGTCGGACCCCAAAACCCACCTAAGCAAGTTCCGGATCTACATGACCGGGTGTGGGGCATCAGATGCAACTAAGTGCCGAATCTTCCCGCTAACATTGGGCGAGCTGGCCCATAGGTGGTACGTCTCGCTACCACCACGATCGATCATCTCCTTTGAGAAACTGGCGAATGACTTCACGTCATACTTCGCCGCCAAGGTCGCCAGACCAGAAGGCCCCCACCGCATGATGAAAGTCAGGCAGGGGGAAGACGAATCCGATGCAGACTACATCGACCGAGTGGATGAGATCGTCCTCACCGGCGAGCCCATCAGCGATGAGCTCACTCTCTATTCAGTCCTCGGGGGATTCTACGGTCACTCACCCATGTTTAGACATCTGACGAAAGATATCCCCCCAACCTACGCGATCTTCCGCGCTAAGACTGCCGACTTTCTGGCCAGGCAGAAGCTGCTCACCCTCCACCTAGGCGAGGAAACGCCATCTCCTGTCCGAAAGACGGCGATCGCCAAAACCAAGAAGGCGGTCGCCAAGCCACCCGGAGATCGCAAGACCTTCGAAGACATGGAAGCCCATCTCCTCCATACGTTCAACTGAACTCCGGCCCACATTTTCTACGCCGTCAAGGGGCGCGAACCGCTGAACAAGCCAAAGGCGATAAGGGACCACCGTCATCTGGACCACAATCAATATTGCGCCTACCATAAGAGTCCCGGACACAACACCAACTAATGCCGCGACCTCCTCAAACAACTCTGGAAATTGTTCGAGGAAGGCAAGTTGGATAGCTTATTGGCTTAGCCGGAGCCCCTCCTATCTCCCAACACGGTCGCCCGAGTCGAACGCGAACAGGCTGGAAAGCTCATACGAGCCGACCCCTCGATCAACCTCGGCGACCGTAGGCTTCAATCAAGAGAAGGGAACCTCGGACGTCTCTCCCCGATTTCCCACCTCATCAAACCAAAGGCAACTGCCTGAACAAACGCTTCGAAAAAGAGGAGGACTCGCTCGCCAACTACAGTTCATCGTCTAAAATGGTGGGCTAAGGCACGAGATTGCCTCCCCCGCACAACGTACACCATCAATGATCGGTATCTAACATGACGATCCGAGGTAGAAGAGTGCAGCCATGGTCCTGGTGGTCGATGGAACCGACTGCTTCGGCCGTGCAAGGTCCCTTTGGGCCACGATCGCCCGCCCTTCGTTTAGATACGAGGCCGGCGTAGTCTGAGGGCCCTCCAAAACTAATTAGTGGACATGCGCGCCCGCCCTCAAAGGTTCATCATCTAACTTGGTGGAGCCGGACAATGCGACGCGTCCCTACCCCCGTCTCAACGTACACCGTCGAGGGTCGCCATCTTCATGGCTGGCCGAGGTGGAAGCAGGGATAACAAGCCACGGAAGTGGAGTTGATTAATCCGATGACGCCCCGCGCAAGGAATCTTCCAGACCAAGATCGCACGCCCTTCGTTTAAATACGAGGCGAGGCGCAGCCTTCGGAGGACCCTACCAATTAAGTGAGTCACGAGAACTTAGCCATCAGACGGAATGTCGCTCGTGCATAAGACACGGTCGTGGAGGTCGGTCCATCGAACTCCGCGATCGTGCATGGCTCCTCAAGACCGAGATGGACGGCTCCTTTCGAGGATTCGACAAATTTGAAGACCGCTCACTCAACGATTTATTTTCGTCCCCTTACTTTCACTAAGTGAACAAAAACAAAGGGGAAGAGTGTGGAGCTACATATACAGCGATCGTCCATATTCAATTACATATGGAGATCGGCATTAGTCAGATGTTTGTGCAGCGATCGAATTTATTGTAAAAGTTATCTATATGAGTTTATCAATTCACGTAGACCTACACTTGCAGCAATCTCTCCTCACATATTTGTACAAAGTCAAGCAAAAGACTCAAAAATAGCAATCATCCAAGTGGAAACTCGGAGAATAAAACAGTCATTTCATTACTTGAAGTTTCGGAAGTACATACATGGTCGCCCGAAGGCCTAAGTACTACAAGAAGAAAGCTACAGATTACAAGGCAATAAGCTAAAACCAATAAAACAGAAGGGCCTCAGGCCCCTGCCTGGCCTTCGACTTCAGCCCCCGGATCTATCCGCGACCCTTCGCCAGCCTGTGGAGCAGCCTCCCCGTCCTCCGGAGCGTCAGGATGAATAAGATTCACCGGGGTCGGGTACCAGCTCAGGCCCACACCGATGTCCGCGAGATCCAAGATCGGCACGGAGAAGTCGGGATGAAGAGGATGTTCCAACGCATACGCCTTGAAGGCTAGAGGGCCGACCTCCAGTCCGCCCTTCTTTGCGGCTCGGAGCGAGTCAGCGTACGCCATATAATAGGCAAACTCACTGACGAACTCGACATTAAGAAAGGGATTGGCCTTGGTCGCCTCTAGCTCCCCTTTCAGCTCCGCCATCGCCTGTTGCGAACCCTGGAGCTCAGCCTCCCTCGCAACCGTCTCTCCCCTCGACGCCGCCAGCTCACTATTTAGCCGAGCGACAGTCACCTTCAGTCGATCGGCCTCCTTCTCAGCGGCCTTCTGCGACCGTACGACATCTGTCATCCGGTCCCAAAATCGGTCGACCGTCACCCGGGATTGCTCGGCATCCTTTCTCGCCAGCTCAAGTTCATGGTTCGCCCGCTTAGCTGCATCCAGGGAGTCCTTCTCCATCGCTACGATCCTGTCAGCGAACTCGGTGTTCTCTTTCCGAGCCGCCTCGAGATTCGTCTGCAGGCGAATAGTGGAAGGACGCCCCTCAAACTCCTGCACAGCCTGGGCAGCCATTGTCGTCGCCTGAAGAGAGAGCGAAAGTAGCCTGCATCGAACTCCCGGATCGCTGACGAGCGACCGCATCTAAGTCCGTCGTCCAGGCTTTCGGCATAGCGGAAATGTCCCGGTTGACGTATAATGGGATATCACAGGCCTGGCGAGGAGATCGGCTCGCTAAGAAATCCAGCACCATCGGCGGGCAAGTTGGGTCAGTTCTACGGATCCTGCATCAAAACAACAAAAGTTAACACATCTCTTACGCAAATGACAAGTTTCAACTCAACAAGCAAAGTTTACCTCTCGGCTCTCTCGGGATCGCGGCCGAAGTATGGTTTCCCACGAGGGGTCTCAGCCTCGGCGATCGCCATCTCCCGTAAGAAAGCCGTGGAGGGAGTAAGCTCATTCTCCGGAGGAACAACGGTGATCGGAGGCGCGGCGATCGGCACCTCGCTGGCAGGGGCAGAAACTGGAGTTTCTCCAGACCTTTGCCATTTGCGGTTCGTTCGAAGCCCCTCCTCAGGAACTTCTTTCTCAGCCACGATCGGCTCCACGCGAGGCTCCACCTCCGGAATGATAGGTAACGCCACAAGAGGAGCCCGGGATGACTTCTTCTGGTGGAGACGACCCAAAACTCCAGGGTTCGACATATCTATCTCCGGTGGGGGCTCCAAGAAACGAGGGAAGCGAACCTCTACAATAAGGACAATCAAACCACAGTTAGTCATATTCCTCCAAAAGGACGATCGCCAAGCAATTGAAGATCGCAGAAGCTCATACCTGATACCAAGAGATGTCTCGGGAAACATAATAGCCGAGCCGACAACCAACGACTCTCCTTGTTGATCCGGCTAGCGTCCAAGTCGTCGTCCGATAAACTTCGTATCCGCTCCCAGACGACCAGGAAATCAAAAGGCAGCTCCTCGATCGCCGGAATATGGAAACCTACAATAACGAAATCAAATTAGATCAGTTCAGGACATATCCGAACAAAGGGAGAGTCTGAACCCTTACCGGGATTACTCTCTCGAAAGATAGTGGGGATCTCCAGCTCGCCCGTAGGATTGTCACTCGCAGAAGCCTTCCACGCACCGGCGACCCAGAACCACTTCGCGGGGTCGCCCCGCGCCTTGTTCGGGACTCCGAGGATCACCCGACCGGATCGGCCTTGAATATGATAGCCTCCAACCGACCCTTTCTGAGCCGTTAGCTTGAACAGGTGGTTCATCTCCGACGGCGAAGGAAGGCGGTACAGTCGGTGACCGCCGAACAAGGTGAGAGTGCAAATTATCTATAGCCAAGCATTCAGCGTCAACTGGAGTGGCGCCACGTTCCAAGCAGCCAGCAGATGGGAGATGGAGAACGACAAAGGAAATCGCAGCCCTGCCTCCATGATCGCTTCGTTCACGGCGACCATGCCCTCCGGAGGTTGATCGGCCCATTCATTCTCATCCGGCACAAAAAGATCCACGTCTGAAGGGACATGAAACCTCGTCCTCCAAACGGCCAGGTCCTTCCTGGTCGTCGTACTCCTGATTTGGCCAAGAGACCATAGAGATCGTTGCGCAGCCCGAAATAGCGATCGCTTAGGAGGTTGATAAGGATTAGCGATCGAGTACTCCCGATAATTGAACTTAGGATACGGACCGGCCAACCTCTCCATAATTTCAGCAAAGGCCAGATAGGCCCGGCCGAAAGCACTGTGCTGCTCCCAGTGGGCCCTAACCGCCAGATCCCTCTCCATCTGCGAGCGTCTCCGCTCGACCGCCGCCTCCTTGGCGACGTCGGCTTCATTAAACAACGCCTCGATTTCTGCAGGGTCAATTCCAGCCCGGATAGCCTCGGCGGCCGTCTCCAGATGGAAATCCGCGGAGGATTCTCCCCGGGCAGTCGATGCCCCAGCAGCGGAGCTGGTGCCCACTCCGTGTGAAGAAGATGTTCCAGTCATTCTCGAAGAAAATAGGAGAAAAGGAGTTTTTATTACCCAAGGATGGAATCGATCGACGGTCGGCAGTCAGATCTCTCAGAAATATTCTTCAGCAAGATCCTTCTTTCTCCGGTAATAAACGCATAACGGTGTTGACGCTGCAACCTTGCGCTCTTTTATAGGAGGTAGAAGGGACCTCCATGCCATTATGGAAAATCTCAAGGGTTGGAGTGCAAACGTCGCAATTAATGCTCCCTTGAAACCCGCGACGCGGCTTTCCAAGGACACGCCAGACGAGAAGTCACAGCTAACCGTCGGTATCCTCCAACAGGAACCCGACACGTGCACATGGACTTTTCCGCATTCATTATCATTTCCCGCTCATTTCAGCGACCGGCCAGGTCGTCCAAATTCAGAATCAAACCGCTCAATGACGATCGCCAGTTCAGTAAAAGGCAGAATCACTCGTCATAAATTCAGTGATCGCCAATAGAACCACCTCACCCCACGTTTCCAGCATCGGAGCGAGGTGGGGGGGCAATTGTTATGCCGAGATTTATTCAACTCGGCAGGCGATCGACTACAAAGCCAAGCGACCGAATCCACAACCAATCATGCTACGGCGAACGCGTCTAAGCGGAGATAACGGTCCACCTTCGAGCATCTAGTGATCGACTCTCTAGGCAATCGCCTCTGGCATCCAGCGACCATCTCTGATGTCCGACTTAAGACGATCATCCTGCGCCACGAACAAGACCTTCATTCGTCAAAGTCCACGAGGACTGGATCTCGAAGCAGCTCCCATGTGCAGATCCGCGACAGGCACCGCATTTCATGGATCGTTGACCACAGCCTGTCACCACCCTATCACCTACCGACAAACCCGCCGAAAGGTACAAGGTGGGACCGCCCGTGACAGCGACTCAGACGCGTGCAGGCTTCTCATTGGACCGCACAGCTGGCTGCCAGCAACTCTTGCGGACTTTAAGGGGACCAACCCATGTGCTAAAATACGATCGCCCGCTTATTATAATACAGCAGAGGCGATCGCCCAGCGTCTCCCAGTCCTATAAATAGAGTACCTCCAGCAACTGGGAAAAGGTTCCCCATTCTGCTCAGAAAGAACTCTCGGTTCGGAATTCGTTCCAACTTCATTCACGGGAATACATACAAACATACATATTCTCAGGCTCCCGGCTTCCTCACCCGAATTTACTTCAGGATTTGTCTCTCCGTACCTCTCAACCAGAAGACGGTCGGCAGAAGCAAGAAGTCTCCACAGTTCAGATTCACAAGCCCTGGAGCTCAAGCATACAGCTAACACACGTCGTGAGAGACCGTCGATCTCTCACCGCCGTCACAGCTCATCAACGTTGTTACAAGAACTCACAGAGCATCACATCTGGTTCTTCCGGCAATCTACACGCTCACTAGCTAAGATAACTAGAATCGTTACACTCATTGTAATAGCATTCTAACATTAATACTTGTATCCCCGAATATTCGTATTAATAACATCTCGCGAGAGCATTCAAGCTAGGGACTAACAACCCCGGCAAATCTTGTGTTATTTACTTTCTCTACGGAACTGCTCTCGCACTTTGTTTGCTATCATCCATTCCATCAATATCTATCTCCGGATAATATTTTGGGTAGCAACACTTTATAGGGAGCGATGTTGTAGTTGAGAGCCTCAGGGTTGGGTTGTCTCGGTTAGCTTTGACCTAGAGCATTGCATCTTTTACATTTATTGTATATTTTATTTTATTTGCCTTTTGCATGTGGTGTGTTTTTGACAAGGAGCTGTGCGCAGAGTCAACCTCTCTTCTTTATAGCAACGTTCATCGAGAGTGCAGTTGCCAAAGTCCCATTAGGTAAGGCTCATGTGAATTAAGCCATGGGCTCAGGTATGGTTTGGAGCTTTTTCGTATCATATGCTTCTTTGTATCTATCACGATATACTTTGCTGTGCACTAAGCTGGGGGTCTTCACGGAAACAGCCTCCCTACCGTAAAAAGTAGGGGCATGGTCTGCGTACATCTTACCCTCTCCAGACCCTGATCTGTGCGGGATATACTGGGTATGTTTGGTTTGGTTTGGTTTGGTGATATGGAGCGGAAGATCAGCGTATAGGTTAAAAAAAATGGAAGGGTAGTTTAGGTAGCTCCAGTTAAAATATTAAAAGAAATAATTCAAAAATATAAAAACTATGTAGAAGGATATTTAGGGTGTGTTATTCGCCACGCTATATATTATTGAAGAGGAAATAAATGTGACAAAAGTAGGACAAAAGATGTATTATTTTCATTAAGGGTATATCTATATATAGGGAGAGATTACAATACATTAGGTCTAATTTCTATCATAACTAGGAAAGCCCGTAACTTGCAGACTAAGACACACACACACAACAGTATTATTCTTTAACACTCCCGCTTGTACCGAGTCTATTAGCGCATGTTATGTTGCCTTATTAAAACCCCGTCAAGTAAAAACCCAGCGAGAAAAAATATTGATGGTAGGGAAAAATTGATGGTAGGGTGTGTTATTCGCCACACTATATATTGTTGAAGAGAAAATAAATGAGACAAAAGTAGGACAAAAGATGTTGTATTATTCTCATTAAGGGTATATCTATATATAGGGAGAGATTACAATACATCAGGTCTAATTCTATCCTAACTAGTAAAGCCTGTAACTTGCAGACTAAGACACACAACAGTATTATTCTTTAACACTCCCGCTTGTACCGAGTCTATTAGCGCATGTTATATTTGCCTTATTAAAACCCCGTAAAGTAAAAACCCAGCGAGAAAAAATATTGATGGTAGAGAAAAAAAGTACAGTATCTAGACATGTAAGGTTTAAACTTCGCCCTTTTAGCCAATCTTTCCATATGATCATTACCTTGACCATAGCGATTTAAGGTGATCATTGGATCGATCCATAAATCGATACACCATTGTAAACCCAAATGGCAAATTCACGCGATTACCCACCTTTTCAATGATAAAAACCATGTGGGAAAAATGATCATTGGAAGGAAAAGAGTATAACTTACGATGTAGGTGTAAGACTACCCTCAAGTCTATATTTCCCCTGATTTGTACGTCAATCAATGAGCCGTTGTCTCATTAAAAATTCGCCAAGTAACCAAACACAATGGGAGAAAATAAACATTTGTCAAAGAAAAGAGTACAATGCGGGTGAATAAGATTCTTTATAAACCATTCATTCCTTGTGACCTTTACATCGATATCGAGAGTGGTCAAAATCTAGAGTCCCCCTAATGCTTACATTCATACATCGTTGCCTTGTTAAAAACCTTGCCATGTAACAAACTCGGTG
Source organism: Orobanche coerulescens (assembly GCA_033398695.1). Classification (NCBI taxonomy): domain Eukaryota; kingdom Viridiplantae; phylum Streptophyta; class Magnoliopsida; order Lamiales; family Orobanchaceae; genus Orobanche; species Orobanche coerulescens. Next base: position 172,201,352 of record CM065809.1, read on the forward strand.
GGAAAAATAAACTTTGGTCTAAAGAAAAGAGTGCAACCTATGTGAGTATGTTACCTTGTATCTCACATATTTTCTTTTATGATCCATACATCGATCGAGGAATTTACAAGTTACATGATGTTTATAAATGTATGTATGCTCATCAGGGGTAGTACTTAATCACTAGTTATTCACAAGTGTAGAATGATGATTCTTAATCATGTACACTCACAGACCGACTCATGCAAAGCAATAACCTTTTTGTTGTAATATCCGGAATTTCTACAACTGTGGTTTAATATTATTTTATCCGAGTTATGTTGTACAGCATGGAATCTGTACAGTATGGATAAAATAAATGAAGGACTAAGACATCTGTATTGGTATTATTACCGCACTTGGTTGACAGTTGTATTGGAAGACATTGTGTGTCGGGCTTATCGTATGAGAATATTGTTGGAAGGAGTATACGTATTCAGTATGCCGTATGTTCGTATAGTATGTTGAGACGTTGGACAAGAGTAGCTGAAAATGGCTAAGTGTAACATTTTTTTAGATTGTTCTCATTTTCAAGGCATTTTGAATGACCGGTCTCGATAAATTTCCCTTTTTCAAGAATTTTGGAAATTTCAATTTCCAATATTTTATTTTTTAGCCTGGAGGGATTTTATTTAGGATAAATCATTTTGAAAATATGTATGCAATAATTCGAATGCTTCAAATAATTCGTCTTGAGACGATGTACTAACGTGGCTTTCGACGTCGCTTTCGTCGAATGTACTTCTTGTCATGCGTGCGAGGTTATTTTGATTGATGAAATCTCCGTCCTCGTCTTCGGCACTCCACGTGGCAATTAGAACTTCCTTCTTTTGATTTATTCGGCAATTCTTCGCGAAGTGGCCTGGTTTACCACGGATTCGACAGTTGTTGTCGAATTTCTTAGATTCGCCCGTCTTGATGTCTTTCTTTCTCCGGTTTAATAAGTTTTGAAACTTATTAATATTTTTGGCATAATATGCCGATTCTTCGTCGCTTTAATCGACCGGGATATCTTATTTTCTTGACATCTTAACTTTTAAAGCTATTGTTCTTTCCTTCGTTTCGGCTTGTTGTTCCGTGATTTTAGAACAATCTCATAGTTAATTAGCGAACCAACGAGGGGGCTAAAGTCGAGCGTATTGAGATCTTTAGATCCCATGATCGCCGTCACGGTTCCATCCCATTCACTAAGTAGTGATCGTAAGATTTTCCTGACTTTCTCACTACTTGATAGCGGTTTTCCGAACGAAGCTAGTCCATTGGTGATGACCGAATATCGGTCGAGCATGTTGGTGATGGACTCATCACCTTTCATCATGAATAACTCATAGTCATGGAGAAGCATATAAATCTTAGTCTCATTGACTTGAGTTGTTCCCTCGTGTGTGATTTCAAGAATTTTCCATATCTCTTTATCACTTTCACACGATGAAATACGATTGACCTCTTCTGGATTTAAGGCACAATATATAAGTTGAGCGGCCTTACAATTTAGATGATCGTTCTTCCAATCCTTGTCATTATATTCTTCGAAACTCTTAAGAGGTCCGTCGGAATTGATTGGAACTTTCGGGCCAAGACAAATGATCTTCCAGATTTCTATATCATAGGCACGAATGAAGATCGACATCTTTTTCTTCCGAGTCCTATAATTTGATCCATCGAAGAATGATGGTCGGTTCAAGGCAAGAACTTCTACCAGGGCAAATTGAAACGCCATTTGGATCTTCTCCTTGGATGTTAAGCCGCTTCTAGGAGGTACCGCTCTGATACCAATTGTTGGAGAAATATTCGGTATACGCGCTATTGTGCGGAAGAGTATTTAAAGGTTCAGAAAATAAAACGACACATGATTATAGAGGTTCATCCAAATGTGCCTACGTCCTCTTTCGGTATCTTTTTCTATAGGCTAAAGATCAACCTTTGCACCTCTCTTCTATAGGTCGAGGGATTACCGTTACAATCTCTCTTCTATCGGTCGAGATAAACTGTACAATCACTTCTCTTTTTGTCGGTCCAAGTTAAACCGTTTTCCTTTTCTATCGGACAAGGAATCAACCTATCTATCTTTCTATGGGTACTAGATAAACCTAACTCAGATATAGATTGCGATTCTAACAATGTCGGATCCTTGATCCTAATAACACCAAATCTAATCCTATCCTTTCTTTTCCATCTCGTGTATGTTTTCATGTATAACAAACACTTATCAATATGAGCACAATTACAACAATGATAGAATGTATAACAATATATGATCAATATCTTAATTGCTTGAAGTTGTTGTATGTTCAATACCATAGGAAGTGGTATTTATAGGCTCCAATGCCTCAATAGCCGTTAGCTTTCTGCTGCCTCATTACGTACGCTATAAGCCATCCATTATGTACGTTAGACGTGTTACGTACGTTAACACTATTTGGTTACGTACGTTAAGCTCTTCACATATCAGTCCAGTAGCTTCGTTTCTTCCATTACGTACGTTAAGCTTCTCCCCCTTACGTACGTTATCTTCAGTCAAATTATCTGTTGCATGTTGATGTATGCCATGACTTCATCTTCAATGGCTCCTTGTTTGAATTCAGACACACTCCATTGCGTACATTAAGCACCATGTGTTACGTACGTTAATCTTGCTACATTACGTACATTATGTTGCATGCATTGCGTACGTTATCCATGTTATTTCTAGCTTTTTGCGTCTTCAACTTCTTCGTTGTTTTGTTTTGCTTCTTTGTTGTTTTCCTTTGTTTAACAACTAATCATCAAAACTCGATTAAATATTTGGAATAAAATATTCCAACACATTTCTCTCCAAACATCACATTTGCACTTGTATCATTTTATATATGCAAAAAGTGATGATCTAAAATCATATAAATTTGGAATTCGAAGATTCAACTCAACATAATGGTAGCATATAAGTTGTACATTGAAACATGTACAAACTAAACATTAAGCCCAATTATAGAGTGATTTTGGTTCAGAGACCATAAAATCTCAAGATATACTTAACATATAATGTTGAAGTAAATTTGGCAGGTCATTTATCAATTAGTAGTGGTTTATGCATACAATGATACATGAATCTTATAACGATAATCGTTTCATTATTCATATTTTAAGTGATTTTAAACATCACATTTGCCATTGTATCATTTCATATATGCACAAAGTCGTGATTTAAGACCATATAAATATGGAATTATAAGACTCAACTCAACATTTAATGTTAGCATGTCAATTTTACACTGAAACACTGTACAAACTAAACATTAAGCAAAATTTTGGAGTGATTTTGGTTGAGATACCATAAAGTATCCAAGATATATTTATTATATAATATTTGAGTAAATTTGGTAGGTGAATTATCAATTGGTAGTAATTTATGCGCATAACGATACATGAATATTATAATCTTATAACGATAGTTTTATATTATAATAAATATTGTCTTGTATAATGACTGTTTTGTTTCAGGAGAAAATAAAAAGACTGTAAATAGAGTCAATCAATTGCATTCATAACACTGATAGAGGGGCCTTTATATAGGCATTACAATGAGAGTCCTTCCATACATAGGATTCCTAGATAAGGTAAGACATCTAATAGGATCCTACTACCTCTTGAAGGATTTAGAACCTTCCATCTATGTATCTACAACCAGTATTAGGTAAGACACATCACGGGAATAATAATTCCCAGAACACTCCCCCTGTGTCGAGCACTAATACAACAATAGTGCAGAAGATGTTGCCTTCGTAAAAACCTATTCCAATCCAAAACAAAACTCCATGGAAAAAATAAAGGCTTGATGAGGAAAAGATTGCAATGCACCAAGATAACATGTTATGTATACTCCCCTTGATGTATACATAATGACTCACCCTGATGAGTACCTCAAATCATAGGAGTCAGATGCCAAGTTGCCCTCACAACTATACCAAGGAAAAACCCAGTGGGAAAAATACCTCTTGGTCTAAGTTGAACAGAAGTACAACGCATCATTGTATGGATGTTCTCATAGGTCGCCTCGTTAAAAACCATACCAAGTGAAAACCCAATGGGAAAAAACAAACCTTGGTCTAAGAACAAAAAGAGCGCGACACATCCAAAGTGCAGGGTCACTAGAGACTTATCAAGTTTTCCAAAGTCTTGACCTCCATGCACTAAATCAGTCATAACTTCTTCGATTCAATAGGTATCAACGAAACTGTAAGAACTTATGAAAACTAGACACCCATAGCTTTTCATTCACATACAGTACGTAACCTAGATCGACCGGAGCAAATCACTAAGCTCTATCGAAGTTGACTCAGCAAATTACCGGACATATCCTGTCCTACTTTGCAGCAATAGCCATATGTCACTCAACATGATGGATGTGATCAAATGGTTGGTTTCCTTGGAAAGTAGACACAAACCTTTCCAATGGTACCAATTTCACCATTTTCCATCAAGTGAGCTGCCCTGTAGGTCATATGGGAGATAGACCAACACATTCAGGCGATTCTGTATCGCTTTCAAGTGTCCTTTTTATCGAGATAGAGCGAGCTTCAAGCTTCTTGTCAATCACAGACATTGCATGAGCGCATCCTAGGCCATCATCACACTGGCTTTACCGGATTATTACGAATGAGTACATCGAGTCAAACATGAGTACATAATACCGTACTTTTCCCTTAAGACTGCATCATCATTTAAGTGAGCCAAGTCTTATTATGACTTCGACTAGTCATTGGGAATCATATAGGCATTACTTTATCGTCTCTTAGGGAAACCGTCCCTTAGATTGCTTTAAACCGATTGATGAATACGCATCATCAAGTGTCCCCAAAATCCTTTCATTCTTAACTTTGGATTTAGCGGAATCTCTTAGTCTCACAAGAGTACATCACTATAAACCCTTAGTTTTACACGCAAAAGCTTCATATCTCTTCCAAATCAAGTACATCACTATAAACCCTTAGTTTTACACGCAAAAGCTTCATATCTCTTCCAAATCAAGTATATACTTAGTATGCGTTCCTGAAAATCACTTGTCGACGCGCTCCGTGGTCAGGAGCCACTTGATTTGAGTCCGATCCAACACGGGATCCTTTTATCACTTAACTTAGTTCCCCACTAAGATAAGATTTAACCACAAGGTGCACGTCAGTTTTTGGGAAACTATCTAACTGAAAAGATAGTGGATGCTATAACATCCATTACGATAGCACAACTAAGTTTCGTGTCATCGTAGTCGATTCCAGTGCGTTCATGAGAAACCTCGCGCCATGAGGTGAGTTTAACTCCTTCTCTCACTCGCTTTAACAAAGTATACAGATACATCTTATCTTTGGAGTGTCGGCACCACTTCAACAAAGGGTTATCACTTTGTTTATACTGAAATCGCATATGTTTCCATTTTAGGCCAAGGCTACAACGTTTTAGATTTTCGACGAAGTATGGTTCGATTAAACTCACATTCCACATCCTCATGAACCGGCTTTATTCATAGAGTGCTCTTTATGGATTGACATTCATTGAGGCGTCCCTCAATGATGACTATAATCCAGAATCACATGAGACGGATGAGTTCATTTGATCATATGATCAAGTTTCATGTACCAAACTCGCATACATTCTTAGCGAGAGTATTTATCGAACCAAGTGACATTCCAATACTCTATGAGATCCACGGCCTACTAACACCATCTACCACAATTTGTGGTGTTACCATATCACCATTTATAGGTGACGAACGTCCATGACCGGACACAATCCTTGCAGACATGTTTGCAGCATGTATTTAATCTTGTCACTTTAGGGAACTTGGTGAGGCATAGTAGGGACAAACTACGACAATTCCAAGTCGTTCTACTCGAACATGATCGTTCGCATCTCCCCCTAACGACGGGAAGACTGGCTCATCAAAGTGACTTACGAGATCGTCTGCCAAGGTATATTTTAAGCGGACTATGAGTGAAAGCGCATATCATATTCATCATTTATAACCTATCATAATGCGTTGTGGTGACACAATCCAGTTAACAAAATGCATACTGTTACACTCGTAACTAAGCATTTGAATGATGATAGGTATAGGTGAATATGACATGTTGACTTATGCTACATAACCGTAGCTACTGGTCTTGAGAATCCAACAAAACCGCCACCATGCACCACCGAGATCGAACATAAAGAAATGATTGAACCGATGATAGGCCGTTGGTTTTATCGAACCTCTAGTGCTTTCTTGAAGAGTTCACTCCCTTCACCAGCCCCAAACACCTCAAAATTTCATGAGCATGTATAAACGGGTGTTTAGGATTCCAAAACCATCAACCTTGTGGTAAAAATCGGTCAAAATGACATCGAACTGGTCGTTGGGACGGCTGGTGGTATGTGAAAACTTCATTTAAGTGGTTCACCTCCTTCCAAGTCTCCAAATGGCATCAAAATTTGTGAGAAGGTAACCTTGGATGTTTGGAAGTACTCGTTAAAATTTCACTTTAAGAATTGGCCTAAAAGTGGGTGAACCGACCTTTACAATGACTGGTCCGCAAGTTGGACAACCATAAACTCAGGTTTCATCAGCTTATCAATCATTGTCAAAGGAACCACATAACATATAATGTTATTACTTGAGTACGACCATTTGTGAACACCATCATAGCACCATAAGCCACCCAGGCTAATACTTATGATCATGTATGTATAAGGACTCGGTGAAAAGGGAGGACTCAGCACCATACTTATGCGAGTCGCTACATTATTCTCTTTAGCATAGGAGGGTGTCATCTCCTAATCGTGCCAAAGAATAGGCTTTAATCAATGAACATGGCTAAGAAGGATCATTGGGGGGGTCTTTGGCGTCACACATGATTATGAAAGCAAGACGCGGATGACATAAATATCATCATCGGTCATGAGCCCTGCTCATGACTCCACCAACGTACTTTGGTGTCTTTGATCCAACTAGTATCTTTGTTCAAATAAAATAATGTCCATGACAATACCGTGATATATGGATCATCAAATTGTCCAAACTCCGGACTATTAAAGCCTAAATGTGTCAATATCCCAATACATCTTCTGGTTACAAAAACCGATGCAAGCCGGACCATATTGACTCATGAATATTTTTTCTTTTCACATATCCAATACAAGTGATGCATAAGATTTTATTTCTCAGAAATCACAATGAGATGCTATGAGTGATACACTTTGGCATATATATCACCGAGTCATAACATGGTTCAATTGTTACGGAACATATGTGACTAGAAAACGCCATTCGGCGTTCAACAACTTGAGCATTATACCACTCATTGATTGTGATGACCTAGTCATCATAGTCACAATAGATTTATAAACCGAAATCCAAAAATATCGTGTTCCTTGGAAATAGCTTAATACGCACTCAATTTTGCTTGCAAAACTTTTACAAACATGAGCATAGCGAACACTCTAACAACATAGAGATTTTATACTTGATATGATCAAAATGATCTATCATATTGAGTGCATAACATGGCAAGGTTATATACCTAAGGGGCAAAATTACGACACAAGCATGGTGTAATACTACCATGCACACGCTCGACCTTCTTATAAGGGTGCGTATTTTGGGCTTCCCCAAGAAAACTGTTTTTCAACATTTGAAAGATGATAGTTTAGCGTACAACGCATACCAAAAACTGCATCATCTATGGCAAATTTGGCCAAAAAGAGATTGAAAAACATGTGTCATAAGACCACTTGCAAATTCAAGATGGGAATCAAGTTGGTTGGGACAAAAGTTAGCACAATCGCTGGAAATAAAATTCCGCGTAGCTTGAATTTTGTTCACTAAAACAGCGATAACTCCCTTGTTAGGGAGGCTATGGACGAACGGTCAGATGTTCTGGAAACTAGACTTCCGTATATTTCTATCCATAGGTTGTGCACCACACGGATCATTAAACTCAGATCACAGTGCATGTTTTAATTGACTGCTTTTTCCCAAGTTTAGTGAGAAAACAAGGTTGGGACCATATCTAATGGCATAAGTGTTGATGCAAAAACATGGCAATAACAGCCATAGGTGCGTCTAAACGCAGCAGGGTGTTCGATTTCTTATCTCGACTAATGATCCTTTCGGTAACTCCAACTTGGTAGACTTGCCGAGAAAGTAGGAATGTCAGTACAGCTAAGGCTGTTTAAAAACCACTAATTCCGTTTGAACTTTCAAAGCATAAACAAATACCAAGGAGGATGCGCCTAGTCATGATCAAAGTGTAGACAAAATCCACCAAAGTGCATCAAATCAACCAAGTATTTTAATTCTCAATTTGCAAGTATACGTCATAATAGCCATGTTATGTGGATGTAACACGGTGCATCATAATTAAGCATTTTGAACCATGAGACATCATGAATATACCATAACCAACTTGTCTTGACCATCCAATAAGATCGACTAAACATAGTCAAATGTATAAGGCACATGCCTTTACAAATACTCGGAAAAATATTCAGACCTATAGTTGACAGAACGAAAATAGTGCGCTAAAATCATTGTTAATTATAAGGTTTTAATGAATTTTATGTTGGCACACTTGGTTATTTTCCATATATTTATATTTTGGAAGCAATTTACTTCAATTGGCATTTTGTTGTTTAATTTAGGTGTTTGATGGAGTTTTTAAGCTTAAGGAATAAATTGGATCATCAAACGGAGCAAGCCAAGGTGATTTGGGCTTAAATAAAGAAAATTCCGCGCAGCACTGGGTGGCCCAGTGTCGATTCGGCCAGTGCGATCATTTAAAATAACCTTACTTGGGGCCCAAGAAACGACTCAAAAATCGCCCAATCAGTTCCACAAGGCAATAAATCGGTCCATATGCTGGAAAAAGGAATTGGACTAGATTTGGGAAGAAAGACTCCAAGGAAATTAAAACTCAAGAAGGAAAAAGTCCTAATTAAAGAAGGAAACTATGAGATAAGGAATAATTATAAAAGGGGAGGAGGGCTGGAATAAAATTAACCTTGGAGCAGTAAATTCAGGGCTGAAGAGGAAGATTACACGGCTGGAGCAGAAGAAAACACAAGGGACGACCGAATCGATTTTTCGCCGGAGCAACCGAGCCGATTCCGACGTGGAAGAAGAAGACTATACTGTTTGAATTTCTTTCTTCTCATGTCTTTTATTAATTTGCTGTTTTCAAAAGCCAACATGTCCGGCTAATTTTCTATTCTAGTTCTTAGTGAAGTTTGAAACCGTATTTGAATTATTCATGTTTTAATCCCGTAGCGTACTCTCAACTCGAATTCTCTTGAATTACTTTTGTGTTATTGAATTCACGACTATGCCATTTAATTTCTTGATTTGGTTTGGCCAACTAGATTAGGAGTTTTATGTCTTATGCTAGAAATTGAGTTGTAATCCGTAATTGTTGCAATTTTAATTTCACAAGTAGCAAACAATTGTTTTTTCCCAATTGGGTAACACAAAATCGAGATCCCTTAAGTCGAGCTTATGAACTTAATATCTTGCCTATTCCATTATTTTGGTTTTTAATGCATCTAGCGAGCGAGATTTGAAGAGCTTGTTTTGAATCCACCGTATAGATAGGTTCGATTAAAGAGCTTGTTTTAATTGAATAAACTTAAGAAATAATTGGGGTCAACAGAGCTTGTTGTTGGCTTCGGAATAGGAGTTCATGAGATTAGAGAAGAGATAAGCGCTACATTGAAACTTGAATTAATTCGAAACGGTGGATAACGGAGCTAAGGACTAGATTGTTCCTTTAATTGATATTTTCAATTTTTAATTTCTTTGTTTATTTTAATTTATTTTACGCAAATCATTTTAGTTAAGATTAGAAACTGAAATCCCCCTCTCGTTTTTATTTTATTTTAATTGCTAAAAGTATTTAACCCTTAATTAGTCTAATTGATTTACCGTTCTCCGTGGGATCGACCCTTACTTGCCGATACTACTAGTTAGTAGAAGTAAGCCAAGGAAAAATATAAATAACTAATTTTGACGCGTCGCGACAGCGCGGTCAATAGTCATACGAACTATAATCGAGGTCAACGAATTCATGTATTTACCGCAATATGCCATTGCTTTACATGTTGAAATTCATGAGAATTACTCTTACACTCTTTCATATATCATATTGCAAGGAGACGGTGCATGACTACACCCATATGCAATATTTTATTTTAATAGGATGAAAGATGGAGTTTTTCAAGTATGGGATTGGGTCAAGACCAACGTGGTGGTCGCTCAATTCATCGTGATAAATCCGTCACAAATCGATTTTAACCACGACATATCCGTCGCAATCGATGTTTGTCCCATTTGTACATCACAATTCCGTGACTAATCATGAACAAGTCATAACTTTACCGTTACCGACAATATTCATTTTATTCAATTGTTGGTTTAAAATCGACAAAATAGCGACGTCAAATCGCACCCAAAGAAACAACCACAAATATTGACTTTCAACAATTATCTGTGACTCCCCCAGGACCGTCACACAGTTTACTTCGACATACGAGAGTGATACCACCTCTCATAGTCTCATCCACCGCAAAGTAGCGTGGGAGATAAAGAACCCAAATACCCAATTCCCCAAAAAAAATTTCCCAAAAGAGAGAAATTGAAAAACGGGAACTTTAATAAAATCTTACGGGTACTTGGTTCCATATTTGCTTTGGTCCTTGAATGGGAGCTTCTCTCCATATGAGCAATATTTTCGTGGTATTCGGTTCCATATTTACTTTGATCCTTGAACGGGATAATAAATATGGCTTCTCTCCATATTTGCACATCATCATGAGCAACATATTTTCCTATATTCACGTAGAACATAAACATGGTAAGATTCATAAGTGTACAAATTAGTGAACAAATGAATCCTTAAGTAGGAATAGATAGAGAGTTGAGAAACGTCCGGATAGGGCTACTGGGCTCGATAATTTATCCGAAAAAGGACTCGAGCACGGCGATGCAGCAGCTCGGTATTGGATGAGGTCGGATCTCCAAATTTCCTCGTAAAAATCTGCTTCTTTTCGGCGGCAAATTCAGTAATCAATATTACTCATAATCCGATCTCCACCGTTGAATATACAGATATTTGTGTTGGGAAGTTGCTGTCAAAATTTCACACCGATCCGACGGTTAACGAATCGGGAAAGCACTTGGTCGGGTCAGCACTTGGTCGGGCTGGACAGGCGGGCCGCGGTGAAAGGAGGAGATCGGAGGTCCGATCTCAGTCACAGGCTAAAACACTTTCTCTGGCTCGTTGTGCAGGAAAGGCTGTTTGATGAAGCAAATCCCGCAGACTTCTCTACTACACTTCACGAAAATGAGTCTTTATAGAAACTATATGAAACCTCTGGCAGAAACCACCATTGAGCTGGACGAAACTGAACGTCGACAGAGCCCTTCCCGGCAATACGCGCGCAGGCATAGACGGCATACTCCGAGATGCAAACGGCGACTGGGTTGGGGGCTTTCCAAATCAATCCCTTGTGCCTCAATTAATGAAGTCGAGCGCGAACCTTCAAATCGCCTCATGAATTTGATAGACTTAATCGAGCAGTGCAGAAGCTTACTCCGGCGACCATGGACATCGTAGCTCTCGTGGGTGCCGAGATCGGCAAACCGGCTTGGAGAAAGAAAATGAAGGAGGTGGATCGGCGATCTGGGGATGGCGATGGCGATCGGCGGCTAGGGTTTCTGCAGAATTTTTTTTTTCTTTTTTTTTTCGGAATTTTGCAGAAAACGGGAGGTTTTTTTTTTCTTGCTCAGTTGGGAAACTACGTGCTGATAACGTATTTCAGGAGAAAGTAAAAAGACTGTAAATAGAGTCAATCAATTGCATTCATAACACTAATAGAGGGGCATTTATATAGGCATTACAATGAGAGTCCTTCCATACATAGGATTCCTAGATAAGGTAAGACATCTAATAGGATCCTACTACCTCTAGAAGGATCTAGAACTTTCCATCTATGTATCTACAATCAGTATTAGGTAAGACACATCATGGGAATAATAATTCCCGGAACATGTTTATCCAATACATAGATTGTTGTTTTGTTATAATGACTGTAGTTAAAATTAAAATCTAAACTAAGCACTTTTACAAAGTAAAAAAAAAATATCTAAATTATTCATTAGTTTGGCTACACGATAACAATACATGTATCATTATATTGTTTAGTTCTCGAAGAAAAATTATCAAAACTGGTCAATCATTTTATACAGATAAAGCAACTTATAACTGAAACTGATCTCTAAAAATCAGCACTACAAAGTAATAATCAAGCTTGTTCAATCGTTGATAACAAATATATATATTGCTATATTGAAGTATTGAAGAAATATCAACAAAATTATTCAACCCTTTATACAGATAAATCATCATATGGTTGAAAAAAATTTATAACAAAAATAAGGACTATGAAATAAATAGCAGTTGTAGTTTCATCATAGCGACCGTGGTTTCATTATAACGACTGTAGCTCCGTTATAACGGCAGTTCTATCATTATAGCAGTTGTTGTTTCATTATGCTACCATATATCTTCATAACTTCTATATACAAATTAAGCAAACAAAATGTTAAATCAGATCAACTTGTTTATTAATATTCAGAATTCTAGACAAGCTTCCGTCCACAATACCAACAAAATATTACACTTCAAGTATTCACGATATTTTAGATTTTTACGGGACATGAATCTATTTCACCTTTCTTATAGTTACAATTCCTTTCTTACCTTGAATCTATTTAGAACTGAGGTGTTTTTCATCATCTCTACTCCACCTACTTCTTTGACAACCTTAAAATTTGTCACTAGACTAAACTCCTTCAGATCAAATCTCGTTGGCTTGTCTTTGTATTTAAGCCCCACCTCGTTATCATTCGATATTTTACTGTTTTGTGAATGAGTTTGTGCATTATTTGTGATGCTAACTTCACACTCTTAATCGACAACATATGTCGAAAGCAAGATGTCCGAAATAAATCTTTATGTTCAGCATCTAGAGTGTTAAACACATCATCTTCAAGGGTGATGGTATATTTATTGATTACACACCCTTAAATCGTGTCATCGATATCGAATGCATAGTCCATCTGGGCTCTTATGAAAGACAAAATATATACATGAGTAAGCAACCTCCTAAGACTGAAATTAAGTAGATTGAGACAATATGTCAACAACATCAAAACTCCATAAAAAATCTTCAACAACGGCAACATTAGATTATGCAGTGGTATTAAACTTTGGGACGGGTACCTTATGACCCGATCCGAAAAAGTAGGGTACCCGAAAGCGGGTACCCGTAAATTCGGGTACTCGAAAATCGGGGTACTCGGTTATGAACACCCCTAGTGCCTAGATGATGTATTTTAAATTTAATTGTATAAATTGATTGTGTATGTAGCATTATTTTTTTAAGTGACACGTGGAGCATAGATAATAAGAGTAAAAGTGTATTTACATAATTTAAAGTACTTAATTTTTATTTTACAAAATATTTTGAGGTCGAGGGTTATTTAAACAAATAACCTTTTGGATGGGGTCATCGGAGCAAATCCATCGCGAGACTCAGACTTGGCGTCGTGTGTGAATGTAGCATCGTGTGAGCCTCTGGCTGTGGCATCGTGGTAAAAGTAAACCCTAATTCTGAAATTCGGAATTCTGAAGTTCTGTGTTTCTTCAGAACCTGATTGTGTGGGCTTCACTCACTCACTCACTCACTCTCACAAAACATAACAATGGGATGGGAGGTATTATCGGAAGGTACGTCACTGACTCCCACCTTTGTCTCTAAGTTTTCTTCGGCTATCAATGATTTGCTCAAAAATTGGTTCGAACATATTCCTGAGGAAATCATACACAGCATCTTAGTTAGACTACCCACAGAATCCTTGGTGAGATGCACCTCTGTATGCAAATCATGGAGAGCCATCATCAAACACCCAAGATTCATGCTCAGCCATCTCACCCACACACAGAAATGTAATGACCAGAATGACACTCATCTCATGCTTCTCCACACCATGTTTAATCAGGAGACAGTCACATACACCTTGCATTTTGATAACCAGGGTTTTGATCAGTACTGCAAGGTTGAGCTTCCAATTGGGCTCAAGGAAATCATGGTGAATGATAATTACCGTGTGGTGGGTACTTGTAATGGGCTTATTTGTCTGGCTGATGACTTGGGGATGTATGATTGTAACTTTGTTCTGTGGAATCCTTTTGTCAGGAAGTACGTGATACTTCCCAAGCCCTCTGTTAGGCTTTCCACACACGGTGGGTATGATGCTTGTATTGGAATGGGTTATGATGCTAGAAATAATGACTATAAGGTTGTGAGAGTTGTCACTCTTTTGCATCAAGGTGGTGCGTTTGAGGACTTTCAGACTTTAGCTCAGGTTTATTCATTGACCAAGGGCACCTGGGGCAAGCTTCTTTCTGATCTTCCTCCGTGTTTCATGGCTGGCCGCTGTTTTGGCCAAGTTTTTTATGGAGAAGCGCAGTCGAATAATATCCTTCAAGTGGCTCCCATGGTCCAAGCTTTTGTTAATGGGGCAGTGCACTTACTGGTTGTTCGTCAGATGGGGAATGCTTTTGCCTATTATGTTTTGACATTTGATGTGAGTAGTGAGGCATTCGGGGAGATAATGTTACCCAAGAGGTTCAGATTTCAGGATACGCCTGAGGAGACATTGGAGTTGAAGTTGTCTGTTACAGGGGATGAGAAATCCATTGGTCTGTTCGTGTGGTTTAGGATTGGGACTGATGCATTTCTTGACATATGGGCAATGAAAGAGTATGGTGTCGAGAAGTCGTGGACCAAGTTGATTATTCTCACCCCTCAAGGTCCGAATAGGAGTTCATATCAGGCATTGTGTTTTAGGAAAAACGGTGAAGTGGTATTGCTAGTTCAAGATAGCTGTGAAGTATTTGCTCTGGACCTTGTGAACAAACAATTTAAATGTCTTGGTGTTTCTCGAGGTTGGTGTTTCAAGGCTTACTCTTATGAGGAGAGCCTTGTCTTGCTGGACAGGCTCGACACAGTTTCGTACTGAGGGAAAGAATTGGCAAGGTATAGATATCACTAGCTTTCTTTGATTTTTGTAATTTTGTTACTTCTCGTTCATCTGCATGTGCTTCTAAATTTATGTTACTTGACTATTAAATTTAGCTCAGCCACACAGCATTAAATTCAGTATGCTGATTGCCAAGTGTTATTTTTCTCCTTTCCCATATTGTAGACTCGTAGTTCTGTTCTTAGATTTCTTGGTGCTCTGTTGTTAATGCTGCTGGCATTTTATGTGTTTTTCTTTTATCTTAACTTTTGAAGTAAATTTAACTCAGGATTGATGCTAACTTTAATAGGGAAAACAGGAAGCCTAACCAAAGTATAATCATCTATGATAGATTGATAGGTTGATAGTAATGAATGATACAGAGATAGTAATGAGCTGGGACATGCTTCTACCACTGTTATCACGTCGACGACTAGTCACCGACTAGTCGCCTGGTCGGTATTTATAGCAAGTCGATGAACGACTATTCAGATTTGACTTTGGGTCAGTTTAACCTGTAACCCTAACCAAGTTCCGACCCGACCCAGTGATAAAAGATGAGTTATATGCATACCTACGCGTTTTTCGGAGTAGAAACCCTAATATCCAAGTCGTTCAAATCCGTTCAGATCTGCCCGTCTCTGTTCGTATTCCGACCTCCGGTTGCTCGCCTCTGTCGTCTCGGTCCTCTGGTGTCTCGTCTTCTGCCCGTCCGTCCCTCTCCGATATCCGTTTCTCCTTCTCCTTCTCCTTATAACTTGTTATTAGTTATGTACTGTTTATATATATATATATATATATATGATATGTATTTATATATTATATAAGGTATATACTATATAAACGTTTGTGTATATATATATATATATATATAATAACTTGACTGATTTTTTTTAACTATAATTTATACTTATAACTGAAATTATATGATGTGTTTACTGTATCTTTGTCTATTTATATTAAGTTATTATCTGAATTTCTGATTTTCTTTTACTTTGTATGTCAGTTTATTGATAATGATTAATTGAGAATACCCAATAACACTATATTTATTGAATTTTAACTTATTATCATGTTATTTTTGTTGGATCTGAACTTATATTTTTATATTTAATTATGTCATGTATTAAATCTAGTAAATATATGTACACTAAAGACTTGTCGACTAGTCACGACTAGTCGGGGCGACTTGTCGACTAGTCTTTAGGAGGGTACTCGGTCGACTTGGCTCAACTTAGTGACGTGATCTTATACTGTTATATTTGCCTATAGTTAGTTTACATATAATGTGTTCTATTTTCTGTTGTCAATGAAGCGTAGAACTGTTAAATAGTGCATTCAATGGATGCTATCATTTCTATCTTCTTTTTTCTCGTTGTTGGTTGATTTAGCTCAGCTGGTTCGAGCTGCCGGTCTCTTTTTTTCCTGCCACAACTTTTTCATGCCGGAGAAGAAGTGTGACTTTCGAGTCTCAATTGGATGGGCTTTCAAGCGGGATTCTAGTTGACAAAAGAGGGGTTAAGGTGAGGAGCTAAGCCAAATCCGAGGAGCAAAGCAACTCGACGAGTGAAACGAAGGAGGAGGCAGCCTTTTCATTTTTGGGGAGTGGCTAGGATAGGAGACAAGCAGCTATTATTAATTTTGAAGTGACAATTTTTTCTACGGGGGTCGACCCGCTCCGCCACAAAGATTTGGGTTGACTCGCCCCACTTTGTGATCCTTGTAGAGCAGGTCTGGGTCTTCAAGTATTGGTCTCGATCCGTCTCATTGCCATCCCAAGTTTCTTTTAACAAAGCATTGATATCTAGAGGGGTTGACTAATGTCGCATGAGTTAAAGTACGCCTAATCATAGAATATGCCCATTCTTTTCTTGTTTTACCGAAAATTCCCAATTTGAGACATGTCAGAAAAATATTTTAGTTGTTCTTGTTTGGCACTACATTTTTAAGTAAAGGTCTTTTTTTAATTATTATTAACATCTTTATGACTTTTACCCCCCAAATCCATACAACATATTTAGAAAGATAAAATTACGCAAAAGTACCTACTTTTTTAAATCCATAATCTATACTTCTATTAAAAGAGAGTCGTGACACATGTCACTCTCTAAGTTTTTTGATTTTTTATTTTAAAATATAAGTTATATATAGAGATGTATCCTTAAATTTTTTTAAAAAAATTCTAGATATATATTGTGGAAGTTTTATTCCACAACTTACACTCATCTACCAATAAAAAAATCCTTCCTTTATTTTTTTAGCTTAAAATTTTAAATGTTTATAATTTTTTAAATCAAGTTTATTTTTAATAAAAATATATCAAATTAATTTTTATTTCATAATTTTTAACTAGACATCCATATGAATATAATAAATTTGATGGATTTATAATAATGACCGATTGCACAAAAAAATTATATTATAAAAACTATGAATATTTATTTTCAGTAAAATTAATTGATGCAAAACAAAAATATATTAACTCATTTATTGCTTACATAAAAAATAAATTATGATATTTATTTAATTATAATAACTAAAAATAATAAAACATACACTGCACACACATATATTAAGACTTAATCACATATTACTTTCGTCTCTAAAATTTGTTCCTACTTTTTTTCGGTATGTCCAGGAAATTTGTTCATGTAATGGACATTAATTGACTTAACACTCCGCTAATTTGGTACTCTTTCTTAAATTATATTACACCTCATAATACACTCACGTTAATATGATATTCATGTCGAAGATCATCAAAAATAAATTTAGAGATCGAGAAATCCATACTTAATATTAAAATAAAGTCGCAAAAGAATCTAAAGAAACATGTGTCGTTTCCATGTTAATTGTCCTTTTAAAAATCTTAATAAATAGGTTGGAGTTTATTTCATTATATTAATTTTCTCTCATTTTATTCTTTTCATTTTTAACCTAATAATTTAAAAAATTATAACTTTTTCGTATCAATTTTATTTTTGATAAAAAATATATCGAATTATTTCAAACTTTGTGCTTTTTAATTTGACATCCATATAGTATATATAAAGTAATTTAATTATAATTATGATATATATTTAGATGATTAAAATATATCCATATGGAAATATAAGAATATTGAAGAAAAATATAATTTTAGTTTATTTTTATAGTTTTGTACTTTAACAATTATTTTATTTTTCAGAATTATTTTGTTCTGTTTATAAACTATTAAAATAATTACACTAATGCCAAATCATATTAAAAATTATATTAGTGAGAATATGGGCTGTATACTTTTAATGAATATTGATAATAATAAATATAATTTAATTTGTTATTTGTAAAATTGGATATAAGACTCATATTGTCCTATATGAAAAAATAAACGCATGTACTTAATTAAATTGCAGTTTTCATATCATGTACCCCTAGATCACATGATAAGTTTATAATAATCATAATATTATTGAAATTCAATCACATATTATATTTTATAATAATTATAATATTATTGAAATCCAATCATATATTATTAATATAATAAAATATTTATTATTTTACGACGTACATCGCACGGGAGGACATCTAGTTAATATTAAAAGAGTCGCAAAAAAAATTTAAAAGACACGTGTCATCACTATATTATTTCTCTTTTTAAAAATCTTAAAAAAATATATATTTAGTTTGGAAGGGAAGTTAAAGGGTTATTCCATATATAATATGTACCAATTAAAAATTTCCTCTCATTTTATTCCTTTTATTTTTAACTTAATAGTTTAAACAATTATAACTTTTTCATATCAATTTTATTTTTGATAAAAAAATATATCAAATTAATTCTTACTTCGTACTCTTTAATTTGACATTCATATAGTATATATATAAAGTAATTTAAATATAATAATGATATATTAGATGATTAAAATATTACCATATAAAAATATAAGAATATTATAAAATATATATATATTTTTAGTTTATTTTCATACTTTTGTACTTCAACAGTTATTTGATTTTTCAAAATTATTTTGTTCTGATTATAAAATAATAAAATAATTATAATGATGCCAAATCATATAAAAAAATTATGTAGTAAGAATATGGGCTGGATACTTTTAATGAAAGTTGATAATAATAAATATAATTTAATTTATTTTTTATAAAATTAGATATAAGACTCATATTGTCCTACATGGAAAATAAATGTCTATGCTTAATTAAATTATGGTTTTCCAATCTCGTGCCCTTAGATTTATAAATTAAAGCAAATCAAATAATAGTTTATATGTATGTGTATATTGGCTCATGTATATTTTCTAATAATTTTTAAAATATTATTAAAATTCAATCACATATTACTAACATAATAAAATATTTAATATTTTACGTCTGCATCGTACGAGAAGACATCTAGTATTTATAAATATCATACTCCTTCGGTCATATGATTGGTTTACATGTCACGGAATAACTTAATAAAACATTATAAATATGTAAAGGTTCCTCTCCAAAAACTGAAAATAATACTCTCTCCGTTCACGAGATGGTATCCTATTTTGATTTTTTCCGGTAAAAATTTACAAATTTTGGTCATAAATTACGATCAATATATAAAAAATTTATAATCAAATATTTATATGACTATATTTTTTGTTATATATGAATCGTAATTTCTGATCAAAGTTTGTAAATTTTGACTGAAAAAGTCTAAATAGGGCACTATTTCTTAAACGGAGGAAGTATAAGGTATAAAACTGGTCCCACAAGTTATGTTGTCCTGTTATATCACGATAGGGCCATTTGTATATTTTTGTATTATTATTTAAAATTGGTATAGAAAAAAATAGTGCGAAAGTAATCATAGAACTATGTATTACCTGTTAGAAATACTTATAGAAGTACTACGAACTTGCTGAAATTATCTAAATACTCCATATTTTTGTATAAATTGTCTGAAAGATGTGTGTACAAATATATAAATTGTGTGTCGAAAATTACAAAAGAGTTTCTATCAAATACTCTAAACAAATAAAAGTAAAAAACTTAATTTTTAACTTATGTATTTTCCTTTATACTCCTTTGTCCCGGCAAAAAATTTACATTTCTATCAAAGAGCAGTTCCTTTAATAAATTTACGAATATTACTTTTTACAATCAAATCAAACAATTATCTTTTATTTTTTAAGCTCCACCACACATTCATCATCAACTGGTATAACACCCGTGTAATTACACGGGAACACAAAAAAGAATATATAATATGTAAATCGTTCATTATAAATTTCATAATACTTCTTTATAAACTACACTATTTGTTCTGTTTATGATTACACCATTCTCATCGCAAGAAAATATTTTTAGTCTTTCCTGATCTTCACTCTTGATATGGCTACATAAAGCTAACCATGACCGAACACGGGTCTTGGAAGATACATACCGACATGAGAAAGCGTTTGACCTCAACTCTTAAATATAGTCATGGCAAAGCTTATAATAAGTGGGAACTGGTGTATTTGAAATTTAAATGGTAATCTGATATCTAAGAGGCTTAATATCAATTGAATAAATACTTTACTCTCAGAATTATTTCCCGAATTTTTTTGTCCAATAATATGGTTACGGATTTGGATAATTATTAATACTGTGACATTGCATAATTCTGATGATTGGTCCATATCTTTAATTAGCATAATTGAAAGTCTAACTTACGATTTCAAGATGTGATATGGAATTCTAGAACACTTGATGCTATCAAAAAAAATCCATTGGATATACTTGATTTTGACTTTTAAAGGGCAGAAATTTTGCATATACTATCATAACTGAGATATATCCGCTTGTCTTTTGAAATTATAGACATCACGCAATCGGTTATTATCTCCACAACATCGTTTGTTCGCGCCAGGATTGCTCTTTCTTCAAAAAATTACTTTATGGAAAGTTACTTATAAGTGAATGATAGTGCTTTCAACAATTGTTGTAATATAATTTTCGGCATTCCGAATTAGTAAATATCAAGAATATCAATCAAGGTTTCTCTATCGACTTCTTCACTCAGCTCACTATTTACAATTTTGAGGATTCATTCAGAGAAGTCCTTAATTTCTTGTGGATGATGAGATGACATTGTTTGTCCAACGATTAATCTCATATTCTTGGTCAGTCTTATAAGTTTACAATGATGCCCAAGTAAGAAGAGCTATACTTGAATAACCGATATATGCATTGTTCTTTAGTACAACTTCATATGTAGAATTATACTAAATAATTATGGCAAGGGTAATTTTAGTAATATTGAAAATTAAAAATGCTTTTGAAAATAGATAAGAGATTTTGACTTATAACTTAAAATTAAGCACTTCTCAAATTGCAATAAAAAAAGTGAGAATCAATTTTTTAATACCAAACCATAAGATTGATAGGTTATATATCCTCATTCATAAGAGTGTAAGTTATTGATATCATTTTGCTTAAAAAGATAAAATCTAAAAAAAATTTAAAAAATATAAAAACCTAAATAATATAAAAAATTTAAAAAAATTTAAAAAATCTAAAAAAAATTAAAGAATATGAAAAATCGTAAAAAAATTTAAAAAAAATTAGAACCTTAGGTAATTATTTTTAATTCTGAAATATTAATATAAATATATTAGAATTTTTTATTTTATTTTTTATTTTATAATTCTGAAAAGTTTTTTTTTCAGAAAAAAAATATTTTTAATTCAAAAGATTAATTTTATAATTCAAAAAAAAACTCTTTTTAATCTTTTTAATTTCTAAAAAAATTATATTCTTTTTAATTTTATAATTCTAAATAAAATCTTTTTAATTTCTGAAAAAAATGAGAAAATTATCAAAACGATCTTTTTCAGAATCTTTTCAGAAATTAAAAAGATTCCTTTTTCAGAATTATAAAATTAAATTGACAAAAATACCAAAAGTTTATACGCACACGATCGTGTACACGGTCGTGCCCACGATGGGACACACGATCGTGTGCACAAGAACATCAAAAATATTCGCTAATTTCTCAAATTACTCGTCAATTTAGGTGTTGTTACTTATATATTAACAATTATTTGTTAACGATACACTTATTTAAAATGTTATTGATTGAATTAACATAATATATTGCATATCATGTGTAGTCTATCGATTCTCAGTGTATTAGTTCGTACGGATAAGTTCATCATCTCGATGAAATATCTCATATACTAATGAATTACAACGAAATGACAATACGAGTTTGTATAAGAGGCTATATAGTAATTAATGTTTGAACAAGCAATTTTTGAATCACAAAACATCCTTCTATATAACACAATAAATCAAATTGGCAAAAATACCAAAAGTTTATATGCACACGATAGGACACACGGTCGTGCCCACGATGGGACACACGATCGTGTGCACGGCCGTGCCCACGATGGGACCCACGGTCGTGTGCACACGGTCATGGCAGCCATCGTGCGCACACGACAGCATCAACCCATGACCGTGGGCAGGTTGCACACGATCGTGACCCACGATGGCCACGATCGTGTGCATCCATCGTGTGTAACACAGAGCCAAAAGATAAAGATTTGACAACACAACACGATCGTGACCCACGATGGCCACGATCGTGTTCATCCATCGCGTGTAACACAGAGCCAAAACATACAGATTTAACAACACAACACGATCGTGACCCACAATGGCCACGATCATGTTCATCCATCGTGTGTAACACAGAGCCAATACATACAGATTTAACAACACGACACATTCATATTGCCAAAACTGTCTAAATACAACATAAATATTTAACAACACGACCACAACACAACACTCCATAAACCATTTTACATGTCTAAAGACAACATAAAGATTTTAGCAGCTAAACCATATCGATATTTCTTAATATATTTCTCATTAAGTTCCTTGATTTGGTGCCTTGCTCCTGGGTTTGCAGAGACGAGTCGATCCAAGTACATGCACCCGAAGGGCCACAACTGTGATTGTCATTTTGTATGAACTGTAGCTCTCGTGGTATAATTTTGAAACTCATCTTCGTGTCATACTTCTTCTTCGATTGGTTGTTCAGCCAATACCCGGATTGAGCTAGCACACGAGGCATCAGACGCATAATCGGTCGCAGTTGGTTGAATCGGTATCGACCATCTTCGTGGTGGTGTGACAAGGAATCGTACAACTGCACGGCCTATGTTATGATGTCAATCTTGATAGTCACCCAGTGGGTCTGGTCGAGGCAACAAATGGAAATGATCTGTTGAAACAAAATATGTAATCATATAAGATCATCACATCAAACATAGCGAATCATTTATAAATATAAATTTCAAACTTACTTCGTTGCAATTTAACCATGGAACCGCATGTGGTGTATCAAGACCTGTCATGTAGTCCTCGATGCATTTAGGAATTTTCCAATCCTTGTAAACCGGCTTCCCTCTCACCTTGATACCAAGTGGATCATCCGGATGGAGTTTTGCAAACTCGTTGGCCAAAACTAACTACAAAAAGCCAAACCACAAAGTTAATAAAAAATCTACATCAGACCAATGATATACAAGCGAGTAGGTTATAGAACTTACCTAAAATTAGGAGCCGGCAAGTACAGTGCCAACTCTACCGACACCAACACTACGGACTCCCCTCCGAAGCCTCGCTCGAGTCGCAAGCACATAACCGTCTATCACCTCGGAATAAAAGTCTTCATGGCTAGACTCTGTCCGGTTAAATAACGCCTGGGTGAGAGCATGCCCAGTCTCCAAACACCGGACAATAGCATCACGTGGCTGCTCCCTCCTAAAGTGTAGGTACAACTTCTTCAGAACCTCACTATCTTTTGGAGGCGCAACCACAAAAGGCTCCCGAAGAGCAGCAGATGGTCGACTCACTCGCGGTGGAAGACTACGCTCACCCAAATGCTGCGTTCCGGCAGTCTCACCATCTTCATCACCCTCAGCATCCTTCTCACAACTATAACGATCAGAGAGTTGTACAGCCGGCTGCTCGATCTCAAAAACTGGCTGCTCGATCTGAAATGGAGGCTCGTGCTGAGGACCACCACCTTCACAATGAAACATCGCACTATTATGATGCTCGTCCTGAAACCAGTCGAACATCGTCACATACTGCTGAAATGGCGCGTCAAATGGCTCATACTGATGCTCGTAATCAAGGGGCTGATGAGTCCGCTCAAAAGAATGATGAATCTGAGAATGATGACTGTGCTGGATCTCAGAATGGTGACTTTGCTGGACCTCAGAATGGTGGGTAGGCGGATGCTGAGAATGGTGGGTAGGCGGACGCTGAGAATGGTGACTAGGCTGACGCTGAGAATGGTGACTGTGGCCTGCACCAGAGACTGAGTGACGTGGAGGGTCAGGAGTCCTCCGTTGGGCGCTGCTAACAGATGCAGAATGACGAGGCCTATCATGGCTCCCAACTGAGTAGTGCACCAGGATCCTAGAACGTCTATGCGTAGGTCCGAAGAAATCCACGATCCCAGAAAGCACCCGGCGAGAAACTCGAGCAATAAATCCCGTATTGGACTCGTCGTACAAGACCGCCTTCAAACGGCGATCGAAGTACTCATCCCTGCTCGTGCCCTGGGTGTGGTCCGGACAAGGAAGCCCGTGGACACAACACACCCTCTCTGGCTGCCTCTCCCGGTCCGATGTCTCTGCACCATCTACTGGTGGGGTACTCTGCCGGCGTCGCTTCGACACTTTATGTGCCGACTCATATGTAATCAATTTCCCAGCAGCCTTCTTCAACCTATCCATAACTTTCTTTCTCGGGATCGGCGCAGGCTCATCCTCCTTGTTCTTCACAGCTATTCTTACAGGCTTAATAAACTTAATATCATATGGTGAGCCATTCAGGTAGTAGTACTCAGCCTCATCCTCCTCCAGATGCGGTAAAGAGGGAAGTACTCTGTGCTGCAAAATTAGTCATTAAAGCATACCATTAGATGGACAATAACGTTGAAGAGATGAAGTCAGGAGAAAATACGTTTACAAATTTATGTACCTTATCGTCGAAGAAATGAGTGAAATCACAAAACATCTTCCTCGTAGTCCACGTCAAACACCGGGGGACATGGACAGATTTATATCGAATACCACACAATGCTCCCAATGAATGAATCATCTCATACGACCATATCTGTAAAGCCCAAACAGGACCATATAAGTGATAGTCCTTGTGCTCTTGTCCCTCCTTCATGGCAACGTTGCCTATGTAGTAAGATAAAACCCCAAAGGCATAAGAACCCCAAGGAAACATATCCCACTGCTCGAAATCCTCAACTAATGCCCATGCCCATGTCTCGACCATCATGTCGTCACGGCATTGGATAAAGTAGTAGTATATAACTAAATTGGCAACCTTCACATAATCTCTTATGTCTCTACCAAAATCTCGAGCATTGAACCTCTTCCGCAGAACACTAACCTTAATATTTTTGCCATGGAGTATTATGTGGAAAATACTGTCAGACGGAAGGAGATGGTCGTCCTGTGGATGGAAGGTAGAGTTTCCAAAATGGAGTCTAGTGATCATGGCAAAATCACGGGCCGTAAAACGAATGGTCCTCCCGCAAACCTGGAACCACGACTCATCCGGTGGGATTTGATCACCCTCCAATTGACGGGCAATCAAGTGATGTAGGGCAGTATTTGAACTCCCATTCCTCCTAACTTTAATCAAGCGCCGCAGGACCCCCTCGATCAAGCTCTCGATAGTTCGATCAGCAACTGCGGAATTGCGGCCCATACTTCTTAGTGTCTCAATGATCTCTTTAAATACCGCCTCCCGTATGTAAAGATTCACTTGACGTGTAACAAAACGCAATGTAGGTCTCTTCCATACGCAACCAGTCTGCAATATAGACATACAACTCATAAGAATATGATAGAATGCTTAAGAGAACGAAATTTTTTTTTTTTGCCTTGCACACGATGGCATGCACACGATTGATGCCCGTCGTGTGAAGACCATCGTGTGCCACACGACGGTTCAAAAATATATAGTTAATTTTAAAAGTAGATAAATTTAAAACAAAAAAAAAAATAAAAAATCACTTAAAATTCACTTAAAACGATCAATATTTATTTATTTTTTGAAATTCTCTTTGTACAAAGATCTATGGATTAGTATATTATTATTAAATTTAATTTCTTATATATTTTGAAATCTCTGTAAAAATTTATAAAATCAGTAATTATATAATTTAGTATATATAATTTTTCATTTATTTTGTTAGTTTATATTAATTAAATAAGATTTAAAACTAAAAGAGACTAATTGATTTATTCCACAGTTTCTTTGATCTATTTATAAATAATAATTAAAATCATTGTTTCTACACTTTTAATAATATTTTTTAATAAGATTATTTCGATTTATTTAATTGATTAGGACTTCAAGTACCTTTTTAATTATATACATTAAACACTTCTTTTGCAATACTCACAAGCATCTTTCATTTGAGTTGATATTTTTTTATTGATATATCTAATTATAGTGACTAACTAATGTAAACTAATTAATTAGTGGAATATATAATATTTCCGCGAGATTTTAGGTTTAAGTTTCTAATATATAATGCACACTACTATATTAAATTTCTCTTTGTTTGGGATTTATATTTTTAATTAATGAAAATATGAAATATTTTTGTAAATATAATCAATTCTTATTTATTCATAATTCATATTCTTTAATTCGTAAAAATTAATAAGGTAGTTAGGAGTTATTTGAGGTATAATTATAATGTAATTAAAGCAATGATGATTAGGCCAGTAATTGATTATGTGTCACCAAGACGAGAAATGACACTTAAGACCAAGACTAAAGAAAAGACGTGTGGCAAAGTATGAAAAGTTGTCACTTGAGCCAACAGATTCTCGCGTTAGTATATAGGGGAGATATTTTTCACTTCTTGATTTACACAACACATTTATCATCGTTACTTATAACAATCATTACCTAAAATACACCAAATATACACCATTTTTCAATCTTTTTGATTGAGACAGAGGGAGTATAATAACCATCAGTAACTAGACAAATTACGGATGTCAATTTTGGACCGACCCGCACGGCCCCGCCCTGACCCGTGACGTATGGGTCGCCCCGTCCCACGACCCACGGTGGGGCGTGGCGGGTCTGGATATATATTTTTATCTTTTTAATTATATTTAATATATATTTTTATATATAGTATTTAGATATTTTTTCATACATTTATTATTAGATCTTATATATTTATATTAATAATGACAAGTTTTATAAGATACTTTCTCCGTTCTCTTATTATTGCAACGTGTTGACTATTACACTGTTCACATACTTTCTTTTGATTATATTTTGTGATTTATACATATGAAAAATATAGTCATGTGAGATCTTATTAGATCATCTCGAAATATACTCTCAAAATATCAACTTCTTATAATTTTTAAAAATAAAGAGTTGAAGATATTAATATTCAAAGTTGTGCATTGACAAACGTGAAAGTCCAGATGCTGCAGTTATAAGAGAACAGAGGTAGTATGTATTATTAAAATGAAATATTAAATAAAAAATTCATCAAAATATTTACTTTATTAAAATTGAAATATTTTTTTTCATACCCGTCCGCCCCGCAGTAGGACGACCCGCGCCGCCCCATTCGCTTGTGGGGTGGGTCTGGGTCTTCACCTATCCGCCCCACCCGCTCATTGCCATCCCCAATACAAATGAAATCTGTCAATTTCAGGCGGGTGAAAGCCCTAAATATTTTTGTAATTATTATATCCCGCCATTCGAAACATAACACATAAATTTTTTTATACTACTGAGCTACTTTGCGCGTCTTTTATGTCCAACAGCGCTCTGATAATCTACGGTGAATCCCGTTCATAAAGGTTAGTCTTTATTGCATTTTACTCGATTTGAAGCGCCATTGATTTCTTGTTGGAGAAATTGTATTTCACTGTAAATAAATGGACACGCCTACTAATGCTTGACCGAAACTCTGATTAATGGAACGGGAAACTCAATTTTAGTGTTTGAGCCAAATGTTAAGTGCTGGATAGGATTTCTAATTGGTCTTTATGAGATAGGTGGGAGGTGGATTGTTTCTATGAGCATTGTGGAATTAGTTAACCGTGAAATTCCGCTTGTTGCATATCACTCGTTTATGCTTTTATGAAGTTTAATATATGAAGGATATTGGTACTGTTGATGCCGGATTTAGTTATTGTATCGTCAACTGAGGTATTCTCTGGTCTAGATTTCTCACAGGAAGAGAACTGTTGTTCTATGGTACTTACATCTGGGGATAAATAAGAAAGAAAATGATATTTGTATACTTGTGGGATAAATGGGTGCTGATGAAAGAGAGACAAACAGCAATTCACGAATTGATTGGATAAATTATTCAGTTATTAGAGAAATAAAGTGATCAGACTTCAGAGTGATTGGGATTCCCAGACTGTCTATTGCTTGGGCTGAGGGGAGGGTTACTTGATGCACATTTTGGTGAGCTTATTTGGAGGGAGTGCTTTCTCATTGAATCATCATGCAGCTGCAATCCATGTCCATACACTCCTTTAAATGTACTTATGTGTGTCAAAGCAAAAATCAGATAGAATACGCTTAAGACTGAAAGAACTATCTCTTTCTAATTGTTTTATTGCTCATGTTACTTATGATTTGTTTGATGAATTTGAAGCCCTATTCGTTTTCAGGTGTTCACTGGATGTTGGTGTAGTTGCTTTTGTGGAGGATTGCTTTGTTTCTAGAACTCTCAAAGTTCTGTTCTTGATTGTACTTTGCTTTCATGAAATAAATTGGGTTATCTGACAATAACTCAGGAAAACCATAGGGAAAGTTAATGAATGATGAAGGAAAAACACATGAGGCAAGGACATTGCACATGCATTTCAGTTCATTTTCGTTTTGTTTTTATGCTCTATAACATACTTTTTCTTCGATTTTTGAAGATCTTATTAGTGAAATGTAGGGGAAGCAACTTAAATGAAGATATGAATTATAGCCACAAATTGCCTAAAGTTAATTGGTCAACACATGCCAATGCCCACAATAACTTCTCGAGCCAAGATAAATTCTTGAGTGCGAACTTCCTTCTGTCGTTGTCAACGCAAAAACCTCAAATTGATGAAGCAATGGGTGCAAGGTATATCTCAGCCAGTCTTCTTTTGGTTCAAAACTAGTAGCATATTCGACGTACATGTACATGGTATTGTGTACTGGTATCCTTGATATGCATCTTGTCTTTTTTCAGTTATAGAATTTGGTAAAATTGTCAGTCTTCCTGTTTGTGGTTGTCTGCCTACATAAGAATCTAGTACTGGGCTTGAGATATAGTTGGTACTTGGTATAGAGGAAGTTTCCTTGTAAACTTATTCATACATATTTTTGTGTATCTATATCTGTAGATTATTCATTAATTCGGACTCTTAGACTAGATAAGTAGGAAATTAGTATTATTCATGTTGGTTGGAATGTAAATGTGTAGTTATTGGTTACCATATTGAAGTGCCCCTATGTCATTTTCCTTACCTTACACAGGTCTGTAGTTTGTCAAGTTCGGGATGTTGGCATGCACAAGGCGCAACTTGAAAAGGTGAAGTTTCAATTATACACAACATAAGCAATTATATTTCTCGTTTACCTCTGTGTGAATTTGGTGCACTTGTCATTTCCAGATTATAGTCTTCTCAATTATATCTTAATAAGTTAATATGCTGCCAAAAAAACTTCGAATTAGCATTTGTCTAATGCAAAGCTAATTGTTTCCTACGTACAACCTTAAGATTGTTCAAATACAGGGTATCCACTTTATAATTAATTAGAAGGTGATTTGTACTTGATTTCAGTCCTTATCTCTTTGTTTGGCAGTAGTTTACGGCATAAAGAACTTTGGTCTGTTCCCCGAGGTGTCTCTTTATAAACTCATCTTATGGCGGTGGGCCAAAGTCTTTCCTGGTTTCTGTGGACTGAGATGCATAGTTTCACAGTTTCTTTACCACAATAAAATGAAGTTTTGCACTTATGTTGCTATAAGTAAACTAAACCCGCTTTAATAAATACATTTATTACACATTTTGTAATAGAGGAATGATATTAGATGACAACAGGGGGCAAGGGTTGATACAAGTACGGTGGAAAGTAAGAGACATCTAGTATAGTGGTGAATTTTAAAAGGTGAATGCTTCTAATGAGGCACCTTTTAAATAAGGCAAGCATGAAATTGCAGTGTCATGATGCGGAAAGGAATTTGAAGTTAACCTTCGTGGAAAATTATGGATTCAACTCTGGTCTATATGATTTCAGCTTTTTTGCTTGTCTAGGGTATCTATGATGCTTATGCGTGCCTTTACTATTTTTCTTAGCATAATTTCACTATATCATTTATACTCGAGGTATCTCAGGTCAATTTTCTTTTGCATCAATAGATGTAATAGTCTACATCTTCTTGTCCACCCTTGAATGCTTTCTATATACGAAAAGGGTATAGAAATGCGCTTTGCCCAATCCTTTTATTTATTGCCTTCTGGCAGCTGAAATGCTTGTGTTGATAGCTTACTGGATTGCATTTCTCCTATGTTTTTCTTAATATATTTGTGTTTTAAGACTTGTCCTTTTTTCTTTTCTGTCGGTCTAGCAGTGAAGTATATATGTTCTGAGCCTTTTCTCTTGGCTTTTTGTTCGCCTTTTGTTGACCTTTTCCTTATGGCATTTAGTGAACTTTTGAGAAAAAGTAATATATTGCAAATTCATCTTTGTTCAGAGTTCCTCAGCCTGAAGCAATTTACTTGACCTTACAACTTGATTTGCTTGTTAACTCAAATCCATATTTCATCTTCAACTTGTAAAACATTGGCAGGCTTGGCAGCTCCTCTCTGGCCTTCAATTATCTTCTCAAAATTATACTAAACCTGGAAAAACTGTTCCCCTATCCAAAGAAGTAAATGCATCCATATCTCAAAACTCAAGACGAACAACTCATCACTGCTCGTCTGGTTTTGAAAGCACAGCTGCTGGAAGTAACCAAAATTATCAAAGCCTTTCGAAAGGTGATGTACAATCCGGTGCACTCAATAGAAGCTCGGACAGTTCTTTGGCACCACATACGTTTGAGGTTAAAGAAACCAGACATGTCACAGTGAATGGCCCAAAATCCTCTTTTTCTGCTGGCGTTGATGATGATGACATTCTCGAGGTAATTTTTGACATTGGCTTTCCATATGAGTTTGATCTAATTTTCAGTTTTTGCTAGGGCAAGTGGTGATGTGTAAGACCTCAATGGTTTGAGTAAATTAACTTCAAATGGTCTCATGTTCAAAAGTTGGCCGAAATTGTGAAGAACAAGAAGCTTTTCTTGTCCCGCCATTTGTTGAAAGATAATGAATGCCACATGCTAATTTTCTTTTACTATATCTATTTGCTTTTTGGTTTTCATTTTCTCAGTTTCAGCCAGTTATACATCTCGCCATTAACTAAAACTTCTGTTCTTCAGAATATCGATGTTGACCAAATAGTCTTGGATCATTATCAGTCAACACCTCAACCATCAATCTCTAAACTTCCCCCAATTACTCCACATCCAAATAAAGTCAATTCTTGTCGTGAAGAAACAAATCTGCCTCCAGAATTGAACTTGATGTGCAGCCACAATTGTAAGGTAATCTTTTAAACATAATCCTTGTAGTTATTCAAGTTTACTGCCTAATTCTTATTCCGGCTTCTGATTGGTGCAGCTAGGAGTTTGTCCTGAAGCTTCAAATCACCTGCAAGCTATGAAGGATTCTCTTATAGCTATATCAAATGATCTTATAGATAGTGTTGACGAGATGAGCTCAGAGAGAGTTGAGA
Organism: Orobanche coerulescens; assembly: GCA_033398695.1. Taxonomy (NCBI): domain Eukaryota; kingdom Viridiplantae; phylum Streptophyta; class Magnoliopsida; order Lamiales; family Orobanchaceae; genus Orobanche; species Orobanche coerulescens. The sequence continues at coordinate 172,233,339 of CM065809.1, forward strand.
CCCTTCGTCAAGAAAGGTATGCTCATTTCTCTTAGTTTTACCTGTACTTCACGATTTAACTGTATTCCGGGTTCAATTTTTGGAAGTGGGATCGTTTACAAACAAATATGAAAGGATAAGAGAATCTGATTCTAGGGCTATCAGGTTTAGAATGATTGATGCCTATGTATGGCATGCTTATTTCCTGCATTTATTTTTGATATATTAAGTCATCTTACATCTACTCTATATACCTGTTACTGTTAGGCAACATCTGAAGCAGCAAATTCAGCTGCTCGAGAAACATCTTCAAACTACATTGGTGAATGAGGAAAGAAAAATATCTCATTTTTCTGCATCCACAGCAACCCCTATGGCTTTTCAGTATGGGACCCCCTCAAAAGAGCCATTAGGATTGAGCCCACAAGACTTGATTCCCAGTTTCAAGCAATCAATGAGCCGTATGGGTTTGATAAATGGGGTCCATCATCAACTTCATTCTATTCCACAGATGGTTTTGGGGTATCAAATGCCCCACCGGAAAGAGAACCATATATTCCCAAGTATATTGAGATCAATTACATAGATGGTTCAACTGACAAAAAATGGAGTAGTCGGGAATATGCTTGGACAAAGAAATTAGAGGTTTGTATAGCATATAATCTTTCATTCCAAAATCTACTAATATACTAATTTTGTCCATCTGGTTCAGGCCAACAACAAAAAAGTGTTTGGCAATCATTCCTTCCGTCCAAACCAGAGGGAGGTGATCAATGCTACGATGAGCGGCCATGATGTCTTTGTTCTAATGCCAACTGGAGGGGGAAAAAGCCTGACTTATCAGGTTATATAATTTCTTTTGTATCATTACCATTTCTTTTTATCCAACTTCTCAGTTGTGCAATATGCCTGGATTAGGATATCACGAACCTATACCATTTCCATGTTTTTCTCATATTATCTCAAGCTGATTGTTAGTATTTTTAGCCAGGCAGTTACGGTTTCTGATCTCACTCTTTGCAGATTTTGTCCTACTGCCAGGAATTTTTGTTTAGACGCAGTCTAGACATTACAATATTCAAATAGGATGTAAAACTTCAATTGATGGTTATCTCATTTTCTTGTCATCTATAGTTGTTATAAGCAGTATATTTATGTATTAGTAAATTATTTTTACACTATAGATAGTTATTTCTACTTAAGCATGGAAGTAATAAGGTGGCGTGTCATATCCTAGTTAATACACACTAGCAGTATTTGATCTTAGAGAGTAAACTTTTTGTTTGATTAATGTATGAATACTATAATGGTAATGTATACTCTTGCTATTATCCTTATACTGGAACTTTCTGCGTGGTCCTTGGAAAGCAGATGTGTAAATATTTATCTAAAAAATGACATATGGCCGTAATACATCTTTGCAACCGTGTTCCTTCAGGTTTCTAGTTTATGTGTACCTGATGAAAAAATCTATCTTCTGTTTATCAATTTCTTGTGGACTGAGTTTGACTTTTTAGACTGTTTGAGTTTATGTGACCAGTGGTTTAAATTGGATTTCTGTTACTTACGTATTCATTATTATTGTTCATTCAGTACTCTTTAAAATGGCTTTTGACATAATGTGGATGCTGGTTTCTTGTAGCTCCCCGCTCTTGTATGTCCTGGCATAACTTTAGTCATTTCTCCTCTTGTTTCTCTCATCCAAGACCAAATAATGCATCTACTGCAGGTAATTTTGGTGAAATGATATGTGTTCACTTGAATTGGAATATATTCTTATCGACTCTGATAAAATCCAGCCTAATGTGTTTATTTACTTCAAACTGAAAACCAGGCAAATATACCTGCTGCTTATCTGAGTGCCAGCATGGAGTGGACTGAGCAGCAGGAGATTCTCAGAGAGCTTAATTCAGATTATGGCAAATACAAGCTGCTATATGTCACCCCAGAGAAAGTCGCTAAGTAAGTAGAGGTTCCTAAAACTTTTTTTTTTATTCAAATGATCTTCTTATAGATCAATGTTTGTTTCTGGTATGTTCAGTGTTCACGCATTATAAGTTGCAACTCGCAAGTAACTAGGCGTGTCTGCCATTAACTGCTGTTTTTCAATCTAACACTGGATTGCGCCCTTTGCTGAAAAATTATTTTTCCTTTTGTCGCACAAATGCTGCTACTCACCAAGTTTATCACTCGTGATAATCAGGGCCTCTTCTTGGGGTGTGACTTGACTGATGAGACTAATTTGTTCAAATAACTTAATAGCAATTATGTTGGCTGGAGTATTTTGCTTATTTTCTAATTTCCCTTGCAGTCCAAATCATATGTTGCTGGATGTACATTTTTTTTTTCAATCATTTGATTTCTTTATGTAGTATCCTATCTGTGTCTTCATAATATTCATTGGCATGATGATTCCATTATTGTTCTTTCAGTTTAAGTGGCTCAGTTTCTTTCCTTTCATCTCTGCAGAAGTGATGTTCTACTGCGTCAATTGGAGAGCCTACATGCTCGTGACTCTCTTGCTCGCATTGTCATTGATGAAGCTCATTGTGTTAGCCAATGGGGACATGATTTTAGACCTGATTACCAGGTTGATATAGCTTAAAATCATGCCGTAATAGCTTATTTCAGTAAAAGTTGATTGCTATATCAGTTACTGTTGAGTCTAGGTGTTCTGTGTAATGGACATTGTGGAAATTTCACCGTGCACTTTAACTTGTTTAGACATTGTGGTATATGTTGGTTGGTAAAGGACTTGCAAAATGTAATGTTGGGAACTTTTATATTATTCATCATGTTGCAACCTATTTGGAGCCAACAAATATTGTTGTCTACAAAATTACATTCTTAGAATTGTTGGGTTCATCTGAACTGGTCGTGGTGTCTGTGCAGGGTCTTGGTATTCTGAAACAGAAGTTTCCAACTACACCTGTTTTGGCCTTAACTGCTACTGCTACCATTAGCGTTAAGGAAGATGTTGTGCAAGCTCTAGGTCTAGTGAACTGTATAGTCTTTCGGCAAAGTTTTAATCGTCCAAATTTACGGTAGGTGCTAACTTAAAATCTAGACTGCATGGCATCACAATTTCTTATACTGCAAGTATTGCAGATATTCTGTGGTTCCAAAGACAAGGAAGTGTGTAGAGGATATTGACAAATTTATCAAAGATAATCATTTTGATGAATGTGGGATCATTTACTGTCTGTCTAGAATGGATTGTGAGAAAGTTGCAGAAAAATTACAGGTTTGTCCATTTACCTTGATGTTCTGTCACTTGGTGATCTTTGAAGTTGCATTAATGAAGTTGAGCTTTCTGCTGTTCTTGTTTTGACGTATTTGTCATTTTTAATGAACGTCCTCATCTCTCTGCTCATGAGCTCATTGTATATTTGTATTTGTACTAGAGGTCACCATTCGTAACTGAACGGTTATGAAAACTCGTTCTTTTTGCATTTATGTAACATGTAATACAGTTCTAGCTAATGCAACTCGAAGCATGCCCTCAATCTGGAGCCCAGCTTCTCATTCAGAAGCATTTCACAAATTGATCCGGTTTTTCCACTATATGAACACCTGCAGTACTTGTAGATAAAAAAGTATCATCTAAAGGAAATACCTTACCAAAATTTTGTTTATATTTTAATACTCTTTTGTTCAAGTAATTTCTAATAGATTATTTTCTCTCTCCTTGGCTGCCGATATGCAGTTATACGCCATTGTTTTTTTTTTTCTGTAGGGTGAGGAAGTGGATAATTGTAAATTTTTTAACTGTAAATTGTTCGCTGTAATACTGTTACTGTACTTGAGCCTTTTTAAAAATTATTAGATGTTTTTGCAATTTTATGTTGGCAACATATGCATTTTTCAGGAGTATGGACACAAAGCATCCTTTTACCATGGCAGCATGGAGCCTACGCAGCGTGCAATGGTTCAGAAAGAGTGGAGCAAGGATGAGATCAATATTATATGCGCAACTGTGGCATTCGGGATGGGTACAATCCTACTGTTTTGCCCCTTTGGAGCTTATATTAGATATGTACTAACATTAGTATTTTCAGGTATCAATAAGCCTGATGTCCGGTTTGTCATTCACCATTCTCTTCCAAAGTCTATCGAAGGTTACCATCAGGTTCTCACTGAAGCGCTATGTCTTTCTCGCTTGTCTATCTAATATTCATGAATGTTTTCATTATAATGATAAGATTTTCCTAATCTGGTTTGGCATTATCTTTATTGCATGTAGGAGTGTGGTCGTGCCGGCAGGGATGGTCTGCCTTCATCTTGTCTTTTATTCTACAGTTACAGTGATTATGTGAGTTCCAAAAGTGGAAGCTATCTTCTGTTTCATATTTTTCTTTCTTTTCTTCTTCCACATTGGGCTTTTTGGCTTGTTTTAAGATTGCTATATGCACTTCATAAGTCATATCTGACCTATATCAACTCTTTAACTTGTCCATCACTTTTTTTCTCTCTCTGCAGATTCGTGTGAAGCACATGATTAGTCAAGGAGCTGTTGAGCAAACTCCCTTCTCATCTGGATATAATCGTGCAAATACGGCATCCTCGGGGAGGTTATTGGAGACAAACACTGAGAATCTCCTACGAATGGTATTGGAAGAACATTCATTTTTCATCCCGTATTTAGCGTTGATTACAAAAATTAGCCCTGAAGTTTAATTTTAACTGCAAAAAATAAAATAGTTATATCTTTTAAATTTATAAATACTTCCAGATATATGTTTATATCCCATAAAAGTGCACTCCCAAGGGTATTTGTAGGATACATATAAATCTCATTGTATTTCTAATTTTAAAAGATAAGTGTCTTTTTTCTTTTTCTCTTTTTTGGGACCAAGCCCTGGGGTGTACTTTCTGTAATTAATCAATTGTCTCTAATATTTATTAGGTTGTTCAATTATATTTTAACAAACTGAATCCTTTTTCAGGTTAGCTACTGCGAAAATGATGTTGATTGTCGACGTCTCCTACAGCTAATTCATTTTGGAGAAAAGTTCGATTCTTTGAACTGCCAGAAAACATGCGATAATTGTTCCAAGAATCAAAGCTTTGTGGAGAAAGATGTGACTGTGATAGCAAAGCAGCTGGTTAGAGTGATAAGATTAGTTGATTTATTTTTTCTTATTTTCATTGTCACGAAGAATATTTTATGTCAAGTATGGTCTTTACCTTACGTCTCCTGTTATAAAACATTATGCAATGTGCTATACAGGTTGAATTAGTAAAGGCGACAAGACAGCAGTTTTCGGCTGCCCATCTCTTGGAAGTGTACAGAGGTTCCTTGAGCCAGTTTGTATGTCCCAATGACTAGAATTTCATGTCTTTCTCATGTTTTAGGAAATTGAATTTGACACTGTTCTGATACAAAAATTAGGTCAAGAAACACGGACATGAAAAATTGAGCTTGCATGGAGCTGGAAAACATTTGGCCAAGGGCGAAGCATCTCGTGTACTCCGTCATCTGGTCACTGAAGATATTCTTATTGAAGACGTGAAGAAAAGTGATGCATATGGATCAGTATCGTCAGTGGTAAAGGTATATAACAGTCTTTTTCTCCAACTGTTTTCGTACATTGTAATGTTTGTAGTGGTGAAAGGAAAACCCTCTGTCTGTCTGTCTTTCCCTCTTCTGAAATTCCCTCTCTATCTCTCATCCTTTTACATATTTGATCTGAATTGCCTTTGACATATGTTCTTTGTCTCAGGTGAATGAATCTAGGGGTTACAATCTCTTTTCTGGTGGCCAGACAGTTAAACTAAGGTTGTCTTCTTTTGTAATTATAATTTGTTACTCTAATTTTTGGAGTAAATTTCTCTTTTTCACTCCCCAGTAAATTACCTAGACTGACATGTCGGGAGACCAAATACTTCTTTAACAGATCTAAAATGCACCCGTGCTTACACTTTTATGTTGGAAATTGGTTTTAGAAAAAATGAGTTTTGACTCAATATAAACCAATTTAATGATAATAAAATATTTTATTCTTGAGAATTAAATATTAAATTATGAATCTACATTTCGAGGAGATAAACGTAGGATTTTATTTTTCTCAAAACCAATTTCCGGTGAGGGAGAAATAAATGATCAAAGTTGGTCATTTAATTGAAATGGTGAAGAGTTAAAGTGGGTATGAAATGTCATCCCACATTGGAAAATTAAAGCCCTCTTGACTAGCTTATTAGTAAGAAGGTGCATGGGCAGTTTAACAAGTTAGTAGTATACATTACTGGGCCAATGATGCAAAGCCCACATGCGTGCTGCCGCCCGCCGGCTCGGGCGACTCAGGCTTGGGCATGGGCGTGGCTGTGGGTTTTGGTTCTTGGCAATTGGACTTTGAGTTGAACTTAGGCGACCTGGGCCTTGTAGCTTGGGAGCTTGGGCTATGACTATACTATTTTTTGCAGCCAAGCCCGATGAAACAAGCCATGTTTGAACTTAGCTGAAATAAGCTAGGTTGAGAACCCAGCTTATATTTGAACCCAACTGAATTAAGCTCGGTTGAGAACCGAGCTCATATTTGAACCCAACTGAATTAAGCTAGGTTGAGAACCCAACTCATATTTGGACCCAGCTGAAATAAGCCGGGATGAGAACCCAGCTCATATTTGGACCCAGCTGAAATAAGCCGGGATGAGAACCCAGCTCATATTTGGACCCAGCTGATATAAGCCAGGTTGAGAACCCAACTCATATTTGGACCCAGCTGATATAAGCCGGTTGAGAACCCAACTCATATTTTGACCCAGGGCTCTTCATACTCCATAGTGTAACGTCCGAATTAAATGGGACTATTTATGGAGGTAACCTTTCAGTTGAAGGATTAAAGAGAATTAATGGCACTTTAATCTGCAGTAACTTCCACCTGATGAAGTTGTTTTGGACCCTATAAGAGGAGTCTAATGCATTTCATTTCATACCACTACAACAAACACGACAACGAGCGAAATGCAAGCATACAACATATTGCAGTATATTCCCTTCTTGCTTTTCTTGCCCAGTTTCCAACATTTGAACGTTCACCGAAGTTCTGAGTTTTGGAGAGCACCTAACTTAGAATCATAGCAGTTATATCTTGGGACATCTTGCCTGCGCCATTTGCTCTTATACGAGGTCAAAATTGTCTTACGGAAAGAGTTCTACCCGCCTCTACTAAGTTGTATTTGTTCAGTTTTTAATTTGCTAGAATTGTAATAGGTTGTCTTTATTTGTAATTTTATTGTAATTATATTGTTGGAAATTCACAGAACCAACATTTTAGTTGCGGTATCACATGCTCCATGGGTCACTGAGATAAAAATTCCTGCAAAAGTTGCTGAGTTTTTCTTTTGACGCTTTGGTAAACTATTTGCCAGTCAGTTACAATTTGAATGCGAGAATTGTGCCATTATTTGTCTCATCATTCAATTTTCTACAAGCTGACATTTTGTTTTGATGAGTTTCGCTGGGCATCCTTTCTCTCTGTACTTGGTTTAGTTATCGCTGTTATGTTGTTGGCTCCTACCAGTTTCTATACTTGATTTCAATTAAATAAATGAAGTGCATTGGGGGTGGGGTGGTGGGGAATGTTGTAAGGACTATTGACATTGAAATCAATTTTCAGACAGCTCTTCCATCAGCAATATGGCATCTGATTACGATATATTTGAAATTGAAGATGATTCCTCTTGTTTTTATATGCTTAACTGAAAATTGGAGCAAAACTGAGAGTCAACTTGATCGTTGTTTGCGGCAAATTATCAATTAATATTGGTAGAAACTGTCTTGCTCTTTGTTGCCTTGTACTGACACCATTTTTCAATGGAATTTTTATCTTCAGATTCCCTTGTGCTGCTAAAGCATCCAAGTCGAGTAGATCAGAAGCCGTTCCAGAAGCCGTTCCAGGAAAAGGCTCACTGCTCACAGAAAAGCAAAGCCTTTCAGAGATGGATACTCACTCTGAAGTGGATTTGGTAGATTTGGTGGTTTATGTCACGAGTATCATCCAGTTTAGATGCATTTTTTTTATTTTTTTTCCCTTCTTTTTTGTCTGCACAGAAACTTTCTGCCAAACTATATTCTGCCTTGAGAATGCTTAGAACTAGTATTATCAAGGAAGCTGGAGAAGGGGTGATGGCTCATCACATTTTCGGGTAAGGTTATGGTTATGTTCTTTTTTCTCATCATTTTCCTCCTCAACTGGAGTGTTTCTATTTATGTTTAGGTTGAATTACAAAAGCCACCTTGGATATTATTTAACCCAATATGGTATCATAAGCACCTCTAGAGGTTTGTAATTACTTAACAATCACCTCTTCCTTGAGGGTGCCAATTCTAAAGTAGAAATAAAATATCAAGGGACATAATTGTAATTTTGAAAGATGATTGTGATTTCTTGACTAAGCCTTGATTATATTTATTTTTGTTGTAAAATTAACCTTGATATTTCTGCTTGAAGATTCATTACGTTGCGAAAATTATGAGACGAGCATGATTTATATCCTACTTATTTTTCTTGCTCTTATTTTCTGTCCACATTTAGGAATGCCACATTACAGCTGATTAGCAAAAGATTACCCAGAACCAAAGCCGAACTTCTAGAAATCAACGGTATCGGCAAGTAAGTCATTCGCCTTGGATCAAAGGCTGCAACACGTCCAGCCGGCATGTTTTAACCAGCATTACTATCATTTTTTTGTTTCAGAGCAAAAATCATGAAATACGGAGACCGTGTCCTGGAAACCATCGAAGCCACCATCAGAGATCATTACAAAGGAAAAAACAGCAGCAGCAGCAGTAACGACAGTTGTGATTCAAAGAAAAGAAGAAACGGCAGTAAAGTCTCCAATGGGACTTGCAACGACGACGAATTCACGGATAGCACTGGCCGTTCCAAAAAACGGCTGCTGAGGAAGCAGAATAAAGATTCCGATAACTCGTACATTGAGGTTGAGGATATCGATTTTGATGATAATCTATTTAATGTGGAAGTTAGTGGTGTTGATCAGGTGAGTGGTGGGAGAGTTTTGCCTTCTTGGTGAAACCAAATGAAATGAGGTTCATGGTTGAGACTAAAGTTGAAGTCATTTCGTGTTGATCTACAAAACTCTCCTACATAGTGGATTGTCATATAAACATTTCTGTCCCTAGCTATTCAATTAAGCAACTCCATCTTTCCACTTTAGATAGGAGATTTTATATATATTCAACTACTAAAATAATTTTTAATCTAATATTATTCATTTTTTTTATTCAAATTAATCATATTTCAATAAATCATTGTACTTCATAAAAAACACTATATTACTATTATTTTCGACCAGTCTTTTCATACAATATTTTTCGATCGTTCGATCCAAACCGTCATTTTCGACCTATTCGCAATGGAACATTATTTTCGACATAATTTGTTGGGATGTCATTTTCTATTGTCTTCGCTCGGAAACATTATTTCGATCGTATTGCCCTCGAATGTCATTTTTGAGCCTTTCGGCGCGGGACCTTATTTTTGACCTATTTTTCATCAGAATGTCATTTTCGACTCTTTTCGTCACGTGACATTTTTTTTTTTTTTTTTTGCTTTAGGACATTATTGACCCGTTGTGCTCCGGATGTCATTTTTCGCCTATTTCGCCCCAAAATGTCTTTCGTCACTGAATGTTATTTTCGACCCATTTTTTCAGAGCGTTAGTTTTGACCTGTTTTGTTCGGGGGTGACATTTTCGATCAATTTTGTCACATGGCATTATTTTTGACTGGTTTCACCTAGACGTACCTGGGCTTTTGGGCCCGGCGGTTTTGACCCGGAACCGACCCAAAGTCAACGGTTTTAGCTCGGGCCCGGCGGTCAACGGGCCTGAATTGGACCGGGACCTAGAAGCTCGGGCTGGGCTAGGGTCGGGGGAATTCTAACCGAGGACCGACGGTTAAGGCCCGCTTGTCTAAGAGGCCCGCTTGGTTCGCAGCAGCCTGGCGGCCGGGCCGGATCGACGGGCCCAACGGAAAAAAGAAAAAGAGCAAAGCAGCCATCGGATCACGCCATTGCCAACGGCTATATGAGAAAAGAGCGTTGGCAGCCTTCTCCCCCCCCCCAAACCTTCCCAATAATCCACCCTTTCCCCTACCATCCCCATTATAAATACTACATCTTCCTAACTCAAAATCACCAAGAATCACACTCTAATTCTCTCTCAAAAACCACCATGTTTACCTCAAAGAACAACAACAACAAGGGCAAGGGCAAGACCATTGAACTAGGCCAACCAAGTGGAGGAGGAAATTTTCTAACTCAAATGCCTATGTTGCTACCCAAAATATTATCCGGAAATAGATATTGCTGGAATGGATGGATAACAAACAAAATGCGAGAGCACTTCCGTAGAAAAAGTAAATAACATAAGATTTGCCGGGGTTGTTAGTCCCGGGCTTGAATGCTCTTGCGAGATGTTATTAATACGAATATTCGGGGATACAAGTATTAATGTTAGAATACTATTACAATGAGTGTAACGATTCTAGTTATCTTAGCTAGTGAGCGTGTAGATTGCCGGAAGAACCAGATGTGATGCTCTGTGAGTTCTTGTAACAACGTTGATGAGCTGTGACGGCCGTGAGAAATCGACAGTCTCTCACGACGTGTATTAGCTGTATGTTTGAGTTCCTAGGCTTGTGAGTCTCGTTGAATCTGTACTGCAGGGAGTTCTTGCCTCTGCCGATCGTCTACTGGATGAGAGATGCTGAGAGAGAAATCCTGAGGTAGATCCGAGAGAGGGAACTGTGAGCCTGAAGGAATGTATATGTTTGTATGTTTTTCCTGAGCTGAGTTGGAACCGATTTCTGCTATGAGTGGTACTGAGAGGAACCAATTCCGAACCTTTTTCCAGTTGCTGGATGTTCTCTATTTATAAGACTGGGACATGTCGAGCGATCGCCTCTGCTGTATTATAATAAGCGGCGATCGTCTTTTAGCACATGGGCTGGTCCCCTTAGAGTCTGCAGGAGTTGCTGGCAGCCAGCTGTGCGGTCCAATGAGAAGTCTGCACGCGTCTGAGTCGCTGTCACGGGCGGTCCCACCTTGTACCTTTCGGCGGGTTTGTCGGTAGGTGAGTATGTGGTGACAGGCTGTGGTCAACGATCCATGTTATGCGGCGCCTTTCGCGGATCTGCACATGGGCGCTGCTTTGAGATCCAGTCTTCGTAGACTTCGACACGCGATGGCCTCTGTTCGTGGCACTGGACGGTCGTCTTAGGTCCGACATCAGAGACGGTCGCTAGATGCCAAAGGCAATCGCCTTGAGAGTTGATCGCTAGATACTCGAAGGTGGACTGTTATCTTCGCTTAGGCGCGTTCGCCATAGCATGATTAGTTGTGGACTCGGTCGCTCGGCCCTTGATCCGATCGCCGTCGAGGCGTACAAATCGCCGCACAACAATTGCCCCCCAGCTCGCTCCGATGTTGGAAACGTGGGGTGAGGTGGTTCTGTTGGCGATCGCTTAATTATGACGAGCGGCTCTGCATTTTACCGAACTGGCGATCGTCTTTGAGCGGTTTGATTCTGAATTTGGACGACCTGGTTGGTCGCTGAAATGAGCGGGAAATGGTAATGGATGTGGAAAAGTCTCTGGGGCACGTGTCGGGTTCCTGTTGGGGGATACCGACGGTTGGCTGCGACTCCTCGTCTGACGTGCCCTCGAAACGGCGCATCGCGGGTTTCAAGGGAGTCATTTAATAGCGACGGTTGCACTTCGGCCCCTGATATTCTCCTTAATTGCACGGAAGTCCCTGCTTTCTCCTATAAAAAGGCACAGGGTTGCAGCGTTAAAACCCTTATGCGCTTTATCGGAGAAGAAGACTTTTGCTGAAGATTTTTCTGGAGATCTAGCTGCCGATCGTCGATCGATTCAATCTTGGGTAAGAAAAACACTCCTTTTCTCTTCTTTTCTTCGAGAATGACTGGAACGTCTTCTTCGCACGGAGTGGGCACCAGCTCCGCCGCCGGGGCATCGACTGCTCGGGGAGGATCCTCCGCAGATTTCCATCTGGAGACGGCCGCCGAGGCTATCCAGGCCAGAATTGACCCTGCGGAAGTCGAGGCTATCCGTGCCACAAATCAAGATAGATTTAGATAGGAGTTTGAGATCTCTTTTTCAAGAATATAGATTAAAACATGGTAGAAGGCATTGTCGAAGAAGGAAAATCACTACCATGTTTTAATCTATATTCTTGAAAAAGAGATCTCAAACTCCTATCTAGATGTATCTTGATTTGTGGCACGGAAGGAAAATCAAAGAAGACCCCTTCACCATAAATTACAACATCACTCAAGTCCATTTGAGCAAAAGCATCATAATAAATACCAAGCATTTGACAAACACCATCATACTTCCATTTAGGATCTAAACACTTAGCAAACAAGAAAATCATAGGAATCTCCCTAAAATACTTGAGCCATTTTTTAACCATAAAATAAATCACACCTTGCATGTTTGGCCTACTAAAACAACTCTTAAAAGACAAGGCAATATACATGCAATGTTCCAACACTTTAACGGAAGTACAATAATAAACACCCGATAATTGTTTAGTAGCATTATGAAAAACCTTTAACAAACGATATAAATTCATACATGAATCCCAATGACTCATTAAGAACTAATTGCATGCTTGAGAACTCTTTTCTAAAAAAATGGCATAAATAACTCTTATACTGTAGTGTACTATTAATCATCTCATAAGTAGAGTTCCAACGATGAGATACATCTAATTTGAACAAGTATAAACAATACCCTTTGCACGACAATATTTTTGCCATTTTTTTCCCAAATTTTTTGATTTGTGAAAATACTTAACGGCATTTTTAATAGGAACAACGGAATCTTGAAAAACACTAAGCGCATCTTGAACACATAAATTTAAAATATGACAAATGCATCTAGAATGAAAATATTTTTCTTCAAATGATGGTGCACATGCTTCAACAAGTTCCGGAATACTAGCGTGTTCGCCAATGCATTATCAAAACCAACGGAAAATACCTTGTTAACCGAACAATACTCATTCAAAACCGTAATAATAATTAAAACAATATTTTGAGCCGTGTGAGGCTCTTCAAACTCCCTAAAGGCAATCAAAGGTTTATGCATAATCCATTTTGCATCAATCCAATGACAAGTAATTTTCATGTAACTATTTTTATTAGAAGCATCGGTCCAAACATCGGCACAAATAGAAACTTTTTGAGACAAACGAACTAAATATTTCATCAAATCTTGTTTTTTTTCAAAGCATTGTGTCCTAATTCTGTTAAGCATTTGAGTTCTAGCTACCTTGCTAACATTGGGCCCTAAACCATCTTTATAAGAAGCTTCATACGTTATTCTATCCGCATAATTAAAAGGTTGTTTTTCCATGGCACAATATCTAGCACAAGCATCTTCATATCGATTTTTCTCAAATTTAAATAAAGCGGAAGAAGACATACTTGTCGCCGAAGTTGAACTAATACCTCGAATTTGCGTTTCAGAAGTAGATATTCCGTACTCGAATGGATGAAACCCCTCCATGTGCCTTTGTAGTGTTCCATAACCTCCCTTCTCGATCCATTTGTAGTGTTTTGTGCAATAGTTGCAATAAGCAATGAATCTCTTTCGACCATCGGATAGAGGAGGTTCTCCTTCGTTGATAGGTGCCAATTCTCTTTTAAAATGTTTAACGAAGATTTCGGACTTGAGAGGCTTAGGCTAATTTGTTGGCCGAGGAGGAGGTTGGTTTTGTTCGTCTTCTTCGTGCTCTTCGTCCTCTTCATCATCATTTGTTGAGCCACGAAATTCGTATCCCGTGCTCTCCATCGTACGAACCATCTCTTCAAATCGGACATCTTCTTCGGCTTGAATTTGTTCGGTGACTTATCTAGAAATTTCCTCCGCCAAATCGGCCCTTCTAGGCCTTTGAGTTTGAAAATTTCCTCCTCCACTTCGTTGGCCTAGTTCAATGGCCTTGCCCTTACCCTTGTTGTTCTTTGAGGTAGACATGGTGATTTTTGAGAGAGAATTAGAGATTGAAATTTGAGAGAGAATTAGAGTGTGATTTTTGAGTTAGGAAGATGTAGTATTTATAGTGGGGATGGTAGGGGATAGGGGTGTAAATGATGCGAGTCGAGCTCGAGTATTGGTATACTCGACTCGAACTCGATAGTCATTTCTCAAGCTCGAACTCGACTCGAAAACTCGCGAGTAGTTAAAATCCAAGCTCTACTCGACTCGTTAGTATGTCGACTCGAGCTCGAGTTCGAGTCGAGCCTACTCGAGTCAAGTATTGACCGAGTTTTGACCGAGTCGATCACGAATAGCTCGCGACTTGTCTCGTCTCGTTTACACCCCACATAGTACCCTTGAGTGAGGGCACCTAGCCAAATATATTAAAAGAGAGCCTTTAAACCTCCTTTAAAAATCTCATTTGAGTCACAATCATAAATACATGGGCGATGTGGGACAAGGGGTTTGGCTTAAATTTATTACCCACTTGTGTGCCAAAATAAAAAGCACCCAACCGATGTGGGAGAAGCTATTTTGCTTTTAATTTGTGTAAACACTTCAAACACCCTTAATCAATATAGAATAATTTCGATTTTTTATTATCTAGCTAGTAATTTTAATTTTTGACCAATAAATTATTATTTCTTTTATTTAAAATAGAAATTTAATATTTATTATTAATTTTTATTTTTTTGGCCAATTAATATTTTTTTATATTATATTTTCCAAAGTATATTATAAAACTAATTATATATAAAAAAAATTCGAGTATCTCACGAGCTTATCGAGTCGAGTATTGGGTAGCTCGACTCGACTCGTTAGTATGTCGAGTCGAGCCTACTCGAGTCGAGTGTTGACCGAGTTTTGACCGAGTCAATGTCGAGTAACTCGCGAGTTGTCTCGTCTCGTTTACACTCCTATGTTAGGAATATGCCCTCGAATGCCACTCAGAGGATGAGAGAGTGAGAGCAATTGTATTGTAATTATGAATATTATATTTAATAAGGCAATTATTATTTCTATATTATTGTATATCACTGGCATTGTGATTTGGTATATAGAATAGTAGTCCTTGTATTTGAGAGTGAACATTCTACTCCTTATAGAGATAAGGAGATAGGCACTAGAAGTGTTTAGAGCTCGAATGCTTAACTAGTTCGCAAGTCGATAAAACTTAACAGGACATTAAGTTTTAATAAGACTTGTATAACTGATGCTAGGACGTGTGCACGTCTTGATAGCATAGTTATAAGTATATTGGTGGGACCAGTATACTCGAACACGACTCATACTCGATTCAGTCACACGGTATTCACTCTCGAAGAGTCGATGATGAATCGAAAGGTTGTGATAGTATACGTGGACCTTTGACTTGAGGGTTCAGAGAAGATGTGTCTGTGACGTTTAGTTTGTCATTAGAGTAGTTAGACTCATTTGCTTAATTGCCGAGTCGACCTCGAAGTGCGGACTATACGGGCAGTAGCGATCTTGCTGTACGCCAAGAAAGGATTCTATCTCCTGTTAGTGAGCAGGCGAATGTCCTAAAAGGTTAATGGCAAATAAGATCATAAGTCTTTGGCCAAAGCATTCTGATATAGTCGTATTAGATACACTATTAATCAGTCGGTCTGGATTTGCATTAACACATGTATAGAGTTTAGTAAACAGTAGGGTTTGACTTTATCGTTACCCGAAGACTTGACCGGGTGATCTGATGTAAGGTCTATACGTATTTAGTATTCACGACATATTAGTTCTGGAATGATTCGTTCATTCGCTCTCGGGGTTTACAAGGCGGCCCGCCAGTCGCTAAGTGTTGCCCGCACTCATTGGTTCCTCCCAATGCCGGCTGAGACGAACCTACGGAGTCGCGCAATAGGATCATTGATGGATAAATGTGAATTAATAATCTCTCTTATAATATTAGATATTAGATATCTAATTTTGATTTATCGGATAAATCAAATAGCGGTCTAATGAATTGTAAGTAGTTACTGGGTGATTACTTTAATTCATAAATTATATTTATTAGAGAAATATATATTTGTGTTTGATATAATTAATTAATTAGATTAATTAATTAGTCCAAACACATTGGAAATAAAACGGATTCATTTGACGAACATCCGGTACACGAGGGATTCGTTTTGACGAACATCCAATACACGAGCCGAGTAAATTCGACCCGTCTTCTTGGAAATTTCCCTTAAGGCCACCCCCCCTCCATCTCTTGTCTCTTATATACTTATTTTATGTCACTAGATGACATATGTGAGGTGTATTTGATACCCTCAATCATGTGTTAAAGGAAGACTTTCATTTTTTATAAAATAAAAGTCTTTAAAAAGGAGTTATGACTACTTCTTCTTACTTTAACTCATAATCACGAATTTGAGAGAGTGAGTAAGGTAGAAAACTTCATCTTGATCTTAGAGACAAGATATAAGAAGAATACATTGAGAGAGAAAATTCCTACAAGCTTCCCTAGCCGCATTCTTGAAGAAAGGAAGCTTGTCGATTTTTCCATCAAGTTCCGGCGTGTGAAGTAGAGGCATCTTGCTTTAGGTGCTTGGAACGAAGGGCTCTTCATCATCATCATCATACGAAGGTTTTTCAGAGACATCATAGGTATGGGACTTTGATTCCTTGATCTTCGTATTTTCTTTTCGTATATACGTTACTTGATCGATCCTCTTAGGGATTCCGTTTATTCTTCCGTTGCGTTTATTTTCTGAGGAATCCCAACAGTGGTATCGGAGCGAGGTCAAATATATCGTATATACGATCATCTTTGCATTTGGAATGTTATTTGATGATGTTTATGATTTAGAATCATAATAGATATAATCGAAGAAATTTAATCGTTCGTAGTAAGTCAAGTTTCGACTATTTTATGTGAATTATAAATCTGAAAAATTTGATTTTTGTTGATTTATAAGTTCTTCATGAAGTTAAGAAACTTTTTCGCTTTGTGTTTAGTCGAAAAAATGAGAAAAACGGGGTTAAACACGAATACCGCACGAAGACGTTTCACGGCAGCAGCCTATCGATCACGCTCGCCGCCGAGAGTGACTCGCTAG
Source organism: Orobanche coerulescens (assembly GCA_033398695.1). Taxonomy (NCBI): domain Eukaryota; kingdom Viridiplantae; phylum Streptophyta; class Magnoliopsida; order Lamiales; family Orobanchaceae; genus Orobanche; species Orobanche coerulescens. The sequence continues at coordinate 172,250,427 of CM065809.1, forward strand.
CTATCAGAGCCGCCGCCACTGCTGGCAAGGCCGAGAGTGACTCGGTCCGGCGGTTGGGTTTTCGCCCGATTTTGAATCGGGCCGTGGGTCAGCCTGATACCGGATTTTCCGGACTCCATTTTTGTGTTTATATTTCGTTGTAATAATTTCCAAATTTAAATTGGATTTAATTAGATTTAATAAAATATTTGGAATATTTTTTTAAGGGAAATTATTAGACGAGAATATTGTTTTGGCCGGATTACTTTGAACGGATTAAAATGACGATTATAAATATTAATTTGATTAATATTGTAGAAATTAAATAAATTAATTTTTATATTAATTGGATTAATATATTAATTGATTATTTAATTTCATTTACCGTTACATGTTGTATGGAATGCCTTATGTGATGGTGATATAGCTCGTGGACTTAGTTGTTGATTTGTTCGATTCGATATGGTTGTAAAGGCCATTTTGAGCCTATTTATTTTTACTAGAAAATATGTATAAAAGGACGTATTGTTCAATGATGTAATTATTCATATGGCTATGACGAAGACCGAAGACGACCGACTGGAAGACGAAGAATCAATACTGTATTTTTCTTTTCGTTATTTGGCTTGGCCCAATACTTAGGAAAAAGTCCATGAGCTATATGTTGGTAGTAACTAGGTTGCTATTTATTGTTTTTCATTTTGAATGATTGACAAACCACAAATCGCGCTTATAAACGGATTAATGTGCAAAGTGTAACATATAATCGCGTTAATACTCCCACTTACAAACACTAAGTTATAAAGGTTACGAGGTTTCCTACCCTCCGTCAAACTCATGGAAAATTGAAATCTAAACCGGAATATTATTCTTCCGAGTATGTCGGGGTAATATTTTTGGGGAAAGTTGATAAATTCCTCGAGTGCATTAGATGCCTTTGGTTGTGACAAATCAAACCCCTATAAACCGTATGGGTTGCCGGGTAAGATTCAATTGTCAGACTAATAGGAGTTGACGGTTTAAACTTAGATAGTTCAGCGAGCCATAGAAACCGAATGGGTTGAGGGCAAGTGAACTAGGGGTAAAAGAAGATCGAATCATTTAGTAGATGGGTTGGTATTAGACACCACTTTATAAAGAATAATAGAATATAAACCGTATGGGTTGCCCTCTATTAAACTTTGTAAAGAAATCGATCACCACTATGAAGTCACCCAAGACTTCCGGATTTAACATGGGAGTGTGTAAATGCCGATAAAATAGTGGGAGCCGAGTTATGAATAAAGAAAGTCCTTAAATTCTTTACTCGGATCATAATTAAACAATCACTAACGAATCTCAAATTATTCTCTGCAGTTAACAAAACTCTCAATATGACAATGAACCCACTCGCTATACTACTTGAAAAGAACGTCCTGACCGTCCGAACTATGGATCAAGCCGAACTTGAGGATTGTCCTAACTATGGAAATGCCGGGATACGTCTTGAGGCGGACATCCCGGCCGCTCCCGCAAGAACCCGAGCCAATCGGGAAGATGTCGATGCCCATGAGAAATGGGTAAAAGACATAAGAGTGCGAGGGTATATGTTAGGCTCAATGACCAATGAGCTTCAACGTGCCCAAGAAAAGATGACGTCTTCACGAGCCATCTTAGCGCACTGGCCGAGCTCTATGGAGAGCATAGCCGAACCTAGATATGAGATATCAAAGCAATTATTCGGCGCCGGGATGAAGGAAGGAGAGAAGGTTGGGGACCATGTCCTCAAGATGATCTCGATGATTGAGAGATTGGAAGCTCTTGATTTTCGATGCATGCATCTCTCCAAATCGACCTTATCCTGCAGTCACTTCGACTCTTTTCCCAATTTGTCATGAACTTCAACGCAATGAGATTGCATGTAACTTAGTCAGGCTAATGAACAACCGACGACCGCCTAGCCTCGGATGAAGACAAAGGGAAAGGAAGTCGCACTTGTGATTTCTTCTAAGACTTGGAAGTCCAAAATAAGAAGAAAAAGAACAAGAAGCGATTAGGTCCGATAGCCAAGATCGACAAGGAAGGGGCAAGGCCCCAATGGTTCAAAAGAGCAAAGGGGCCAAGAAAACGGATGTATGCCTCAATCATGTGAGCTAGGCCACCGGAAGAGGTATTGTCCAAAGCTTGACCGTAATGCGCCTTGTACGGAACTATTGGTTTTAGAAACAAATTGTTCTCAGAATCGTATATTCTACTTCTTGGATACTTGATTCGGTGCGAGTTCTCACATTTGTACAATGAATCGTGATCTGGAATGAAGTAGGAAGTCGGATTCGGGGAGGTAATGGTCACCGTCGGAAGTGGGCATAGTGTCGATGCTTCGATATCGGATCCCTTATGTCGATTTAGAATCGGTTTTATTCTCACTTTAGATGATGTACTTGTTTTGCCCAAGGGGCACAAGAATATTGTATCAATTAGGCCATGGACCGAAAGGGATTTCACTTCTTTATTGGAGATGGGTCTGTCGTATTTATTTCGTAAATAAATTGGTTGGTATCACTACATTATTAAATGGTTTATACCATTTAAATTTAAAGAATAAGACAACTGTGAACACTATAACTAGGAAGCGTGGTAGGGATGAAACGAACCAAGCACTTAAATGGCATCTTAGACTTGGTCATATCGGTCGACCAAGGTTCATAAAATGGAGAAAGATGGGCTTACGGGTCCATTGGGATCGATCCCTATCCAACTTGTGAATCTTGCCTTCAAGGCAAAATGACTAAGTTACCCTTCGCAGGACTTTTGAAAGAGTCTGAAAAACTTGGATTGATCCATACCAACGCCTCGTGGCCCTTTTGAAGTGGCATGAGATGGCTTTAAGTATTTCATTACATTCACAGATGACCATACTAGGTATGGGTTTGTGTACTTAATGGAACATAAGTCTGAAGCTTTTGATAAATTCAAGGAATTTAAAACCCTAGTTGAAAATCAAACAGGTAACCGTGTTAAGACTCTTCGGTCTGACCGAGGTGGTGATTACATGAGTACCGAGTTTGATAAGTTCTTAAAAGAACTAGGAATAGTGTCACAATTCACTCCTCCAGCTACTCCACAATTAAATGGTGTATCAGAAAGAAGGAACCGAACCTTGTTGGACATGGTTCGCTCCATGCTTAACTATACTGATCTACCGATTTATCTGTGGGGTTATGCGCTCCTTACTGCTGTGCATATCTTGAACAGATGTCCTTCCAAATCCGTTCCTAAGACTCCCCATGAGATGTGGAGAGGTAGGAAACCAAGTCTTAATCACATTAGGATTTGGGGATGCCCTGCTTATGTCAAGAAGACTAAAGTAGAGAAATTGGAAACTAGGTCTGTGAAAGGTCGTTTCATAGGATATCCAGGGGATTCCATGGGATATCTATTCTACATGCACGAAGATCATAGGATCATCGTTGCTATACAAGCACACTTCCTGGAAGATCAGTTTATTCAGGAAGGAGGGGCAGGTAGAAATATTTCTTTGGAAGAAATAAAAGAAACACCAAATGAGACACCTATGCAAGATACAAGAACCGAACCTTCTGAAATACAAATACAACCTCGCAAGTCTAGTAGAATTTCTCAATTACCAGAGAGGTATGGCTATCTCGCATCAAGAGGAACCGGGTGTCCATGAGATGACAGAAGTAGTCAAGAGAAAGATCCTTCTACATACGACTGCGATGGTAGACGTTGACTCCACCAAGTGGCAAGAAGCTATGGAAGCCGAGATAGACTCAATGCATGCTAATCAGTCCGGACTTTAGTAGATCGTCGTCCTAAAGGCATAGTGCCTATTGGAAACAAATGGATCTATAAGAGAAAGACTGATGGAGATGGCAAGGTTGATACCTATAAGGCCGCTTGTGGCAAAGGGTTATTCCCAAAGAGAAGGAATCGATTACTTGAGACCTTCTCGCGTAGCTATGATTAAGTCTATTCGCATGATGCTTGCTATAGCAGCCCACTTAGATTATGAAATATGGCAAATGGATGTGAAAACGGCATTCCTAAATGGATTCCTCGAGGAGGAGATTTATATGGAATGACTAAGGGATTCATATCTCAAACCAATATTCATAAAGTATGCAAACTTCAGTGCCATTTATGGATCAAGCAAGCTTCACGGAGTTGGAATCTTCGTTTTAACGAGACAACAAAGAGTTTGATTTTGTCCAAAACGAAGAAGAGCCCGTATTTACAAGAAGGTTAGTGGGAGAAAAATTGCGTTCTTAATACTATATGTAGATGACATTCTACTTATAGGAAATGACGTAGGAATGCTCGATTACGTGAAAGCTTGGCTTTCTAAAGAGTTCTCAATGAAAGACTTGGGAGAAGCTACCTATATTCAGGTATTCGTCTCTACCGGATAGAGCGAAAAGAATGTTAGGTCTTTCCCAAGCCCTCTACATAGAAAAGATCCCAAGCGATTTAGGATGGAAGATTCTAAAAGAGGGTTTCTACCTATGCAACATGGTGCAAAACTTTCCTTAGAGATGTGTCCTCAAAGTGAGGAAGATAGAAAGGAAATGAGCAAGGTACCTTATGCTTCAGCAGAGGTAGCCTTATGTATGCAATGATTTGCACTAGACCGACATTGCCTATGCCGTGAGCGTAGTAAGTCGGTTTCACCAAATCCAGGCGTGAACATTGGATCGTCAGAAAGAACATTCTTAAGTACCTTAGGAGGACTAAAGACTTGGTTCTTACATACGGCGGTGGAGAACTAAGAGTGATGGGTTATACAGACTCGATTTTCTGGGACATTGATGCTCGATGTCCACATCAGGTATATCTTTACTCGAATGGTGGGGCGCTTGGAGAAGTGCCAAGCAAAGTTCGACCGCTATCTCCACATGTCAAGCCGACATCGTGCAACACGGAGGTCGCTAAAGAAGCTTTTTGGATAAAGAAGTTCACCGAGGAACTTCAAGTGGTTCCTAACGCAGAGAAGCCCGTGACACTGTTTTGTGACAACGACGGAGTCACAGACAGTGCTAAGGAGCCTAGGGCTCACCACAACACCAAACACATTGCGAGAAAATATCATTTTGTTAGAGAAATGGTTCGGGATGGGAATGTTACATCGCAGAGAGTAGACACAAGAAATAACGTTGCCGATCCACTTACTAAGCCACTATCTCGGAAGGTCTTAGAGAGACATCCGGAGAGTATGGGTATTAGATACCATAGTTTGTGGCATTGAGTGCAAGTGGGAGATTGTTAGGAATATGCCCTCGAATGCCACTCGGAGGATGAGAGAGTGAGAGCAATTGTATTGTAATTATGAATATTATATTTAATAAGGCAATTATTATTTCTATATTATTGTATATCACTGGCATTGTGATTTGGTATATAGAATAGTAGTCCTTGTATTTGAGAGTGAACATTCTACTCCTTATAGAGATAAGGAGATAGGCACTAGAAGTGTTTAGAGCTCGAATGCTTAACTAGTTCGCAAGTCGATAAAACTTAACGAGACATTAAGTTTTAATAAGACTTGTATAATCGATGCTAGGACGTGTGCACGTCTTGATAGCATAGTTATAAGTATATTGGTGGGACCAGTATACTCGAACACGACTCATACTCGATTCAGTCACACGGTATTCACTCTCGAAGAGTCGATGATGAATCGAAAGGTTGTGATAGTATACGTGGACCTTTGACTTGAGGGTTCAGTAGAAGATGTGTCTGTGACGTTTAGTTTGTCATTAGAGTAGTTAGACTCATTTGCTTAATTGCTGAGTCGACCTCGAAGTGCGGACTATACGGGCAGGTAGCAGCCTTTGCTGTACGCCAAGAAAGGATTCTATCTCCTGTTAGTGAGCAGGCGAATGTCCTATACGGTTAATGGCAAATAAGATCATAAGTCTTTGGCCAAAGCATTCTGATATAGTCGTATTAGATACACTATTAATCAGTCGGTCTGGATTTGCATTAACACATGTATAGAGTTTAGTAAACAGTAGGGTTTGACTTTACCGTGACCCGAAGACTTGACCGACATCCGATGAAGGGTCTATACGTATATAGTATTCACGACATAATGGTTCGGAATGATTCGTTCATTCGTTCTCGCCGGGTTTACTGGCGGCCCGCCAGTCAAGCTAAGTGTTGCCCGCACTCATTGGTTCCTCCCAATGCCGGCCGAGACGAACCTACGAGTCGCCAATAGGATCATTGATGGATAAATGTGAATTAATAATCTCTCTTATAATATTAGATATTAGATATCTAATTTTGATTTATCGGATAAATCAAATAGCGGTCTAATGAATTGTAAGTAGTTACTGGGTGATTACTTTAATTCATAAATTATATTTATTAGAGAAATATATATTTGTGTTTGATATAATTAATTAATTAGATTAATTAATTAGTCCAAACACATTGGAAATAAAACGGATTCATTTGACGAACATCCGTACACGAGGGATTCGTTGACGAACATCCAATACACGAGCCGAGTAAATTCGACCCGCCTTCTTGAAATTTCCTTAAGGCCACCCCCTCCATCTCTTGTCTCTTATATACTTATTTTATGTCATTAGATGACATATGTGAGGTGTATTTGATACCCTCAATCATGTGTTAAAGGAAGACTTTCATTTTTTATAAAATAAAAGTCTTTAAAAAGGAGTTATGACTACTTCTTCTTACTTTAACTCATAATCACGAATTTGAGAGAGTGAGTAAGGTAGAAAACTTCATCTTGATCTTAGAGACAAGATATAAGAAGAATACATTGAGAGAGAAAATTCCTACAAGCTTCCCTAGCCGCATTCTTGAAGAAAGGAAGCTTGTCGATTTTTCCATCAAGTTCCGGCGTGTGAAGTAGAGGCATCTTGCTTTAGGTGCTTGGAACGAAGGGCTCTTCATCATCATCATCATCATACGAAGGTTTTTCAGAGACATCATAGGTATGGGACTTTGGTTCCTTGATCTTCGTATTTTTCTTTTCGTATATACATTACTTGATCGATCCTCTTAGGGATTCCGTTTATTCTTCCGTTGCGTTTATTTTCTGAGGAATCCCAACATCCTAGTAGGGGAAAAGGGGGATTATTGAGAAGTTTTTTTTTTTTGTGGGGGGTGGGGGCGTAAGGCTGCCAACGACTCTTTTCTCATATAGCCGTTGGCAATGGAAGCAGTCCAGTGACTGATGCTCTTTTTTTTTTTCTTTTTTTCCTGTTGGGCACGCTTTGCCTGCCCAGCCACGGCCGCTGCGAACTGACGGCCTTAACCGCTTGGCCCCTGCTAGAATTCCCCCGACCCTAGCCCAGCCCGAGCTTCTCGGTCCCGGTCCGGTTCAGGCCCGTTGACTAACGGGTCCGAGCTAAAACGTTGACTTTGGGTCAGTTCCGAGCCAAAATCGCCGGGCCCGAAAACCCAGGTACGTCTAGATGCAAGTGACTCGAGCTGAGTCAATTTTGACCTTAACAAGCGAGACTTATTAAGTTTACTCGAGCTCCACCTTGAGCGACCGACAAAATTCGAACTCGAGCTCGACTATTATTTTCTTAATTTATTTTTTTTATTTTTTATTTTAATTTTTATTTTTGTATTCTTTGTTAAAAAATAATAAAACAATCGTTAAAACATAAAAAATATTAAGAAATACTTAATAAGTTAGAAAATTATTTCTGAAATTGTATCTAAGAGTTGATATTTTTATTTTATAAATAAATAATTTTATAAAGTATATTTCTTTATATTTTGCAAAATTATTATTTTTTTAAATGAATTTTAAATGTACTTATTTCATAAATTTTAAAGAAAGTATTAAAAGATTAGAAATTAAAAATATATTTTATTACATATATATTTTCTGAATTTTTAAATAACCTATATATATTTGTATTATTTTTGTACAAAGTAAAGTTTTTCAGTTAATTTTCCAATTTTGTATATTAAATTTCAAAATTTAAAAATATTTTTTATTTTCTTAACGAAAAAAATTAACGTCTTTATTATTGTTTACGTAAATTTAATAGACAAAGAAGTACTATGAAATGGGAAAATCCTTTATCATTTTTCTTTAGAAAAAGAAACGAGGAAAAAGCACATTCTTTAAACGCGAAAACCGTACAACAACGCTACGTGTCGCTACGGTTGGTCGATTAGTGGAAAGCATTGCTGCGATGGATTGCCGCGTTCACTCCCCAACTAACTAACAAAGACACACACACACTGACACACATATACGCACCGCCACATCAATTTTTTTATTAGTCCCGTCGATCTTGTGGCGCTGATTTTTTGGTGTATAATAATTTTTAAGTTTGATAATAGTTTCACGACAATAGTTTCATAATAAAATTTTATTGCACATTTTATCATTATAATTTGAAATTAATTCATCATAAAACTTGAAACGACTCAAAATCATTTTTTTTGTAAGTTTAAATTCTCTCTCTTTTATTTGGCTTTAGCTCTTGGTCGGATCTATATTTTAAACTTTTTTTTTTGGTAAGTTTCTTTATTACTTCCTTTTTTCTAGAGCAGTCTGCACAGCTGACTGGGTACGGAGATTAAGAAAATGCATTTTTTGAAGAGTTGATCAATTTAAAAGGAGGGTATAAAAGACAACTCATGTGTAAGTAAAGTAAGGAAAAAAGTAAAAGTGTGTTAATTGAGTTGAAAAAGTAATGACAAATATGTGTAAATAATTGCGTATAGTAAGGGTCTTAAAAACAAATTTTTTACTATTTATGGGTGTGCAAGTTTATGTGGAACTAGGGCTGAGAATCGGGACATCCCGAGGTCCCGGTCCGGGTCCCGAGTCCCGAATGTCCCGGTCCCGAAAATCACCAATTTGGTGGTCCCGGTCCCGATCGGGACTTTGAGAGTCCCGATTCCCAAAATAGGATAAATTTAAGTCCCAGTCCGGTCCCGATCCCGAGGATAATTTTTCGAAATGTCCCGAATGTCCCGAAATACCCCGAAATGTCCCGAAATATCCCGAAATCAGAAAAGGAAAAAATTTAATTGAAATTAGAAATTTCAATCGGGATTTTAAATAGTCCCGAGTCCCGAAATTACCAAAATTTAAGGTTCCGGTCCCGATCACTTAAAATTCGGGACTCGGGGTCCCGTTTCCCGTCGGGACTCGGGACAGAACCGAGACTCGGAATTTCCCACCCCTGTAGAATGACGAATAAGGCAAGGATGCAAATTCCTTTCACACTAAAGGGAGTATATTTTAAACGTTGGAGAGGAAGAAAAGTTTTCACGACCAGAAATAAAGAAAAAGAAAATTGTTTTTGCTTGGAGCTGAAGGAAGGAAAACTAAGAATCCTGTGTGTGTGTGTGTGTGTGAGAGAGAGAGAGAGAGAGAGAGAGAGAGAGAGAGATCACAAAGAAATGGAAATGAAAAATGGATAATGATTTTGTGGGTGTTGAGGAAATTAATTATAAAGCTGGGGATTGCGAAAAAGATATGCCTCCGGCTGATGACGTATGCCCAATCTGTTTTGACAGGTTCACCATCCCCAGCCGATCAAATTGTGCTCACTGGTTTTGTGGTAAGTTTTTAATTTTTAACTTTTTTTTTTTTACTATGTTTTTTCAGGTACTTCACCATTCATATATATATATATATATATATATATATATATATATATATATGGGCCGTGAGTAAATATCTCTGTCTGTTGTACTTCCAGTTTCTTATAGTAATTACTAGTGACACATTGGCGGTGCCGGAAAATATTGAAATCCGGATGTTCGGCTGGTACCGTACTGCTGGTCCATTGTATTTTTCTAAAAATATTTTTCAAATATTTTCTGAATTATATTAAAAAATGTTAATTTTTCATAAAGATATAAACTATATATTTTTATATTATATTATCTAATATCTTTAAAATGAATTCAAAAATAATAAGTGTAAAAAAAACACGTAGCGGTACAGTGGTGTATTCAGTTACGAGGACGATCAAAAAAGACCATTGTCTTTTATACTATTATAGACGAGTTGATACTTGTACCATATCGTGCCATTATTAGATTAAAATTGTCAATTTATGAGGTCACCTTGGTAGAAAAACATACATGTTGGCCGTCGAAGACAAAAAAGAACGTTGGTCGATGAAGGTAAGCCGACCACAGGCATGCGGTCCGTCGGAGAACATGTCAGACAATGGCTGCAAAAAAATTGTCCAATCGTCGGAGGTATGCGGCTGGTTGGTAGGTGGCCGTAAAAAATAAAAAACTGACCCGTCGCCAGAGGTCTGAGTCGGACTGACTCAGCGGGCGGGTCGTCGAAAACTGGCCGACAGGCGACACAAAAAAGTGTTGGGTCACCGGATGGCCGGTGGCCCTTAGGAGACCAGCCGTAGAAAATGCCGGCAAGCAGCCGCAAAAAAAAAAAAAGAAAAAAGAAAAAAGAAAAAAAGATTGTGTGGTTGCGGGCAGCCCGCTGGAGAATAGGACGACCAACGGCCGAAAAAAAAAATTGTCTGCTCACCTGCCGCTGCGAACACCCGGCAGGCGGCTGGAAAAGAAGAAGTTCCGTCGCCGGACATTTGTCGGCAGCCACTGGAGAATAGGCTCGTAGGCGGCTGAAAAAAAAAACTATCTAGTCGACGTAGGTCCGGCGGGCCGCCTCCGGAGAACAAGCTGTCCAGCGTCTGAAAAAAAAAAACTGGCTGGTCGCCCCAAGTTCGACGGTGGCTGGAGGTCCGAGAGCGTGCCGGCAGGCTTGAAGGGCCTGGCAGAGAATAGACTGATAGGCACCGCAAAAAAGGTATGCCCGGTCGTTCGGACGGTGGCCGTTAGGGGCCCCTACCAAAGAACAGGTCGACAGATGCCGCAAAAAAACAAAAAAGTACCGGGTCGCTGGAGATCCGCCATCGACAGGCATATGGCCCGCCTGAGAATAGGCCCGTAGCAGAAAAAAGAAACTGCCCCGAGGCCGCGTTTGCGAATAGGCTGGCACGTGGCCAGAAAAGAAACGCTCGACTGTCCGAGATCGTCGGAGAACAGTAAGGAACGAAGAAAATTTGGAAGATTAAATTGTGCCTGTAGTTTAATATTTTAAGTTTTTTTTTTTTGAAGTTAATTAATTCAAATTTTTGATATTAAATTCAACATAGAGGGGTACTATGGTCTTTTCACGACGACGACCAAAATACACAACTATCCTCTATAATTGAGATCGAGTATTAGACCTATTCGGCAAACAGTTGTTTGCCGGTAGATTCACTGATTGTTTACGTTAGTTGTTGGACTATTCGTAAATTATAATAATATTTCGTAAAATCAGTTGCCAGTTATTGATTGTTCTATAAAATGCATTTATTAAAGAGAGACGCCAAAAACCAACATAAAAAGCTAGTCTAATTAGCTTTTTCATTTCGACTTACAAGTTGTTCATGTAAAATTAAGTCGCTTACCGAATACTTGGTTGTTTCAGCAAGGTGCATCCTCCAGTTCTGGATGTTCAAATCATCAATTCAACCTTGCAAATGCCCCTTGTGCTGTCGTCCAATAACTAACCTGAAACCAGAAACATCTGATCAACCGTCGGATGATGTCGTTGAGATCCTTAACAAAGTGCATCAGTACAACGGCCTCTATGTTAGCGGAATGCTTGGCATTTTCCACGTATGATAAATATTAGTGCTCGTTTTTTTTTTTTCATATTTTTTTTCCAATAAACATGACATTGATGGAGTAGATATTTCATTTCCTCTAGTTCATAAAAGAAGTCCTTTTTGTTTTTCGAGAGGAAACGAAATAAATAGTCAAATTTCAATTCAAAAAAATCCGTCTTATATTTTGACTTGGGGACTATTTCGGTTATGGTACAATCTTTTAATTTTAGTCGATTTAATGAAGGTACAACTCATTTTAACCATTTGTTCCAACTCATTTTTTATTTTAACGAGTACTATTATATAAATTTAATTGGATATTCAAATTTTATTTTGTAAGTACCCTCTTCAGATGGGACAAGCCTTTTAATTTGCTTCAAATTTGGGAAAAAATATTTGATATATGTGTGTTATTTATGTCATGTACAAACATGATGATTTGAGTCCATGCTTGGCAGAGACTATTAGCTTTGCCACTTATTATGAGGAGAATATTTAGAGTATTGGCAGACCCTAATGGCTTGAGATGCATCTACTATGGAATGCGTATTATTGGGGTAAGATCGTCGAATTTCTTTTATTTTTTCCTTGCAAAAGAAAATAGTCCACAAAAGTTTTTTTTCCCTTCATCGTAAAAATACATGCATCAGTGGTATGTCTTAGGGGTGGTTCGGTATGGTATAAACACCGATACAGTTACCGTACATGAAAAATTCATACTTCTATCATACCAAAAAACTCGGTATACATAAACTCAGAAACCGAACATTCTTTAAGGTTCAGTATCTACCGATGCATGCCAGATTTTGGGGCGTACCAAGAATTTTTGGGTAAATACTAAAGATACCTGTACTGAAAATTTTAGATATACCACGAATTTTACGGCATAACATGATAAAAAAGAGAGGAAAAATCGGTATTCTGAGATAATCGAAACTTCCCGATATCTGTATATCACTATATACCAAAAATATCCAATAAATATAAAAAAATCGGTATGTATCAGTATACCGAAAATTTGAAAATTTCATACCATTAACGTACCGAAAATATCGATAACAATATTATACCATACTGACAAGATCGTTAATATCAAAATATTTCGATATTTTTGGTGTTTCTCACAACATTAGGTATGTTGTAGCCCCTGCTTGAACAAGCAGTTCATTAGTATTTATCGAAAATTGTATTATTTTTTGATATTTCTCACAACATTAGGTATGTTGTAGCCCGTGCTTGTTTCAAGCAGTTCATTAGTACAACAACAACATCTAAACCTTAATACCAAAATGATTTGGGGTCGGCTAACATGAATCAAACTTTGAAATCGTCAATGATCGTTACATAAATAACATAAAAGGAGAAAAAAAAGAGCAAAAAGTAGAGAAAAAAGCAAATAAAAAAAGAGAATGAATGTTATAAAAAAACAGAAAAAAATGAAAAATCCTGAAAAATAAATTAAAAGATAACATGCAATAAAAAAATAGGAATAAAAATACAGATAAAAAAAAGGAATCAGATTCCATCCACCATCCGTATTCTTTCCCGCCACATTTGCCTCTCTATCGCCATACTTTCTCCAATTCCAAGAAACCGCATATCATTTTCAATCATCTTTATCCAAGTCTTCCTCTACCTTTCACAACATTACTTGTTCCCTAACTTTCTAGCCTCCTCACTGGGGCATCAACAGGTCTTCTTCTCACATGACCAAACCATCATAATCGATTCTCCATCATCTTGTCTTCTATAGCCGCAACTCTTACCTTCTCTCTACTCATTTCTGAGCCGATCCTCTTTTGTATGACCACACATCCATCGTAGCATACGCGTCTCCACCACATTCATCTTTTGAATGTGACACTGTTTTACAGCCCAACACTCGGTGCCAAATAACAGCGCATGCCTAATTGCCGTGCGGTAAAATCTACCCTTTAATCTATGAGGCATGTCAGGATCACATAAAATCCCTGTGGCACTCTTCCACTTCAACCACCCGACCTTTATTCTGTGAGCCACATCGTCATCTAGCTCTCCATCCCTTTGGATAATAGATCCAAGATACCGAAAGAAAGTGGATCCATGAACAACTTTCCCATCAAATGTGATCATCCTCGCCTCTCTATCACTGTTTTCGCTAAACCTACACTCCATATATTCAGTCTTACTTCTGCTCAGCCTAAAGTCTCGAGCTTCCAAAGTATCCCTCCGAAGTTCCAATTTCTGTTGCACTCCAACTTTCGTTTCATCAATCAACACAATATCATCTGCGAACATCATACACCACGGAACGTCATTTTGAATTTCTCTCGTCAATTCGTCCATGACTATGGCAAAGAGAAAAGGACTAAGAGCATATCCTTGATGCACCCCAATCGTAATAGGGAATTCTTTTGTCCTCCCAACATTAGTATGTACACTTGTACTAGCTCCCTCATACATGTCCTTTATAATGTCAATATATTTCTGCGATACACCCTTCTTTGCTAAGGCCCACCAAAGTACTTCTCTTGGTACTTTATCATATGCCTTCTCTAAATCAATAAAAACCATATGTAGATCTTTCTTTTTATCTCGATAATGTTGCCGGATAAGATAAATTGCTTCCATGGTCGATCTTCCAGGCATAAATTCAAACTGATTTTTTATTATCTTCACGCATTTCCTGATCCTTTGTTCAATCACTCGTTCCCACAACTTCATGGTGTGACTCATTAGTTTAATTCCGCGATAATTAGAACAATCTTGAACATCACCTTTGTTCTTATACAAAGGGACGAGAATACTTTTCCTCCATGCTGATGGCATATTATTACTTCTCCAAATCTTATTGAAAAGCATAGTTACACATTCGATCCCTCTCTCCCCCAAACACCTCCAAACTTCAATAGGTATACCATCTGGTCCTTCTGCTTTCTTTGACCCCATCTTCTTCAATGCAATTGTCACTTCACCCTTTTGAATTCTCCTCTTAAACTCTCGGTTAACCATACTTGAGGGGATGTTTAAATTCCCAATATCTTGTTCCTGATGGCCATTGAATAGGGTATCAAAGTATGACCTCCATCTCTCTTTTATCTCTTTATCTTGAACCAAAACTTTTTGGTCAGTATCTTTTACACATTTAATTTTTTCAATATCTCGCGTCTTCTTCTCTCTCATTCGAGCAAGTTTATAGATATCTTTTTCCCCTTCTTTTGTATCTAATCTTGCATATAATTCTTGATTGACCTTTGATCGGGCATTTCTCAGCGCCTTTTTAGCTTCTGTTCGAGCTTTCTTATACTTCTCATAATTCTCATCGCTCGAGCATTTACCCAGTACCTTATAACATTCACGTTTGGTCTTTATCGCTTGCTTAACTTCATCATTCCACCAAGATGTGTCCATGGTTTGTTTCCTTTAGATTCTCCTAGGACTTATTTTGCAACTTCCTTTATGTTATGCTCCAACAAGTTTCACATCGAATCTATATCCATCTCCGTGCAATCGACCAAATACCACTATCAGCAATCTTTGCCACAAAAGTATCTCGACTCTCCCATTGGAGCTTCCACCACTTAATTCGAGGGTCAACTTGTGGTCTACTCTTTCTTAAGTGCCTCTTACCTCGAAAGTCAAGCACCACAACCCTATGCTGCGTTGCAGCACTCTCACCAGGTATCACCTTGTAATTAGTAAAACTTTTCCTCCAAACATTCCTTGCTAAAAAGAAATCAATCTGACTTGCATTACCTCCGTTTCTATATGTCACCAAATGAGAGTCCATTTTCTTGAACCAAGTGTTCATAATACCCAAGTCATGAGCTAATGCGAAATCCAATATACCATTTCCTGCTTCATTCCTATCCCCAAAACCAAACCAAAGCCACCATGAATGCTCTCAAAGCCATCTCTGCTAACACCGACATGGCCATTGAGGTCACCACCAATGATCAATTTCTCACCCATAGGAATTCGTTCGACAACCTCTTCCAAATCTTCCCAAAATTCTTGTTTGATCGATGCATCCAATCCTACTTGTGGTGCATAAGCACTTATGACTGTTAGAAACTCATCCCCTATCACAAGCTTAATACTCATTATTCTATCGCTCTTTCTTGACACTTCCACCACATCATCAATGAATTCTTTATCAATGACGATACTCACTCCATTTCTACTTCTATCCTTTCCAGAGTACCAAAGCTTGTAACCCCAAGGAGCTAACACTCTTGCCTTCTCGCCACCCACTTAGTCTGTTGTAGACACATTATGTGAATCCTCTCCCTTTTCATAACCTCCCCACTTCTGCTGATCTCCCCGTCAATGAGCCAACGTTCCAAGTTCCAAACAACACCTTACTACCCTTACTGGCCGCATGAACTAACTTCTCTGTCTGTCCCCGTCCACGCTGCAAGGATTCTTGCACATTTGACACCACACCCATACTTCGAGGTGGCGCGCCGCTTTCGGGCGACGACCTAACAACCCTTGCATATTTTCCACTACACCCGGCCTATGAAGTGTAGCACATCCTTACTCATTTGACACCACCCTCAGATGTAAAGGTGGCGCGCCGCTTCTGGGCGATGACCTAGCAACCCTCGCATACTTATCACTGCACCCTGGCCTATGAAATGCAGCGCGTCACTTCTGAGGAGACGCCCCAATGATTTTCAAAGTTTGATTCATGTCTATGGGATGTGACGAGTTTTTCGCTGGCTGCCACTAACCTACCGCAACCCTCCTCTTTTATCTGGGTTTGGGACCGACAATGAATGTCAAGAAGACACCCACAGGCAGAGTTAAGCAGTTCATTAGTATTTATCGAAAATTATACGTGGACTTTGGCGAACTCAATTTCATACATTTTATATGATTTGAATAGCTTTTCTGAGTTTTTCGATTCATGGATGAGATAATGAACCACCACATCTATTTTTTATCTGCAGTTGCTTTTAGCTTTACTGTACGAGAAATGGGAGTTTGAGTTTGTACCCACCGGTATGTTTCTCGCTTTGGTTTCCACTTTCGATATAGATATTTGCAAGGATGAATATTCTTTCGTGTCTCGTATAATTTGTTTAATAGTATATTCCCGTTGATCTCGAAATATATTTCACGTTATACATTGAGTTTGTAATTTATCCAAACTTCTTGCTTTCTCACAGGAGGCCTGGGTATTCAAAGAGTGTTTGACATGGTTGCTAGTGTCCTTATTCTTACTCTCTTTTTCATCGGTCTGGGGCATAGATTCGTGCTTAGAACGGGAGCTAGGCGTTTTGCGGGAATGCGACCGTGGGATATTTGAGCAACTGGTCGACATTTGTTTTATGTATAATTGCAGATTTAGCTGCGCGTTACTATATACTTCAATAATAAGCTAATATCGGTAGGTAGGAGAGGGCCAGTTTGTTGTAATTTTACCTGATTATGGCTATTTTCTGCTTCCATGAACAGTGTGAATGCAGTGCGCAAAAATATGAACTCATCACACATTGTTTGATAGCGTTAGAGAACAAGATAAACCATTAAATGAGCTAAGAGGGTTGAATGGTCCCATAGGCCTTTGTTTAACAAGTACCGTTGTAGATGTCGGGGGCAAAACTCATTTGAGATGGTCCGGGGAAACTCATTAGAGATGGTCGAGATGGAGTGTAATAATTTCAGTGTGATTTGAACATGTGACAATGAGTGTTTGCTTTTAAGGATGTCATGATACTGCAGTATTGTTGATCTTGAAAATGTAGCCAGTTTGTGATCTAACTTTAAATTCCAAAATCAATTTCGTCGTCCCATAACGACAAGATTTCAACTGGTATATCTATATAATAAATCATTTCCTGTTTTTAATTTTTAGGGTAAGAGTTATTTCAAATCGACTGTTTAATGAAATATGTGCTTGACTCGATTATGGAGTCCTCGTGCTGGGAATGAATTGTATTTTTCCGATATAATATTGACAAATGTTATATTAGCAAGATACAAAAGAGCCGCAATTGTACTCAAATATGTATGATACTCGAGGATGTTTTGTCTTGTCCATATTGAAATGCTTCAAGACTTTTTATATAATTAGATTGGTGTATAAATATTTTATAGTGTAAGTGTCCTATTGACAGTATTTTCTGTGTTCGAAATCTTTCATTTCAAATTCTCCCTTGAGATAATCAACTGCTTCTTGAATTTGATTATGAGTTTTAATGATACTTAGATTGTCAACATAGATAGTAATCACAAATACAACCATTATTTTCTTAATAAAGACACATGGACAAATATGATTGTTTACATAACCGTTTTTTTAACAACTCATTTGACCAATTATACCATGTAAGTCCAACTTGCTTTAGTCTGATATAATGATTGTTGCACCTTGATTGCACATAATTCCTTGAATTTTTCTTTTAATGCTTCAGGCACGTTGAATCCTTTAGGAACTCATTTAAGTATTAGTATTCAACGATCCGTATAAGGAGTTATAACATCCATGAGACGCATTTCACGATTTGCCGAGATTGTCAGGCCAATTAAATATCTAAATGTAATTACATCAATGACAAAAGAAAATGTTGACATAATCATCCGAGATATTTGTAAATAACTTAGTGCAACACAAAGAGATTTATGCCTTATAAGTTCGTTTTTTTTTTTTCATTTTGTTTTCGATCAAGACCCATTTTAAATTCAATATGTTTCATAACCTCAAATGTGGTAACAATAGACCCAATTACCTTTCATTTACTAAGAGAATTTAATTCAACATATATATCGTCTTTCCATTTAACCCAATCATATGTTTTTGACATTCAAAAGTAGATGCGGGTAAACCTCATGTCTGTTATCATATTTTTGTTATACAGAATGACAGAACATGACATCAATATCCTTTATTTATTTTGGTCCTATATTTTTTGTTCGTTGACATAATTAATTGAAATCTCATAATTTTCTTAATGTTTAGAACTTCTAGTTGAGTATCTTAATATGTTTATTCTGGAACACTTATACTTGTTTTGGATTTCTCGAGTCTTTCAACTTCTTTTCTCCTCCAAGGACTTTTTTCCTTTGGAACTAATGAGTCGTCCACGCTTCAAGAGTATTTTTGGATTCATTTAATATATATGTACTAAACTGTCCTTTTAAAATTACAATTCGAGCAGGAGTATTTGCAGCAACGATATGTATAGCTTTATAGGACTTTCATGAAACGAGGGAAACGAATCCCATCAATTATGGCTAGCTGATCATGTACCCTTTCAAATAGCTCTAGAAATATTTGGATCTGTAATCAGCTCGTCTCATTGAGTCGGTTCAACATGCCGAGTTAATAGGTTGGGTCTCCGAGTCAGGTCAACAGGTCGATATATGTGGCAGATATATTTTCTTTCCCGAAACAATAGCATTTTTCCATATCATTTCTTAAAAATTGAAACTAATTTTTATGTGAAGAGTGTAAATTATTAAGACATACCTTTAAAGTTTTCTTATTTCTTTTTTCTATTTAAATGAAATGATTCATTTCAATTAAATATTTTCTACATCATTTTTTATGAATTTATAATACAATTTAAATTAGAGGTGGCCAAAAAAACCGGAACCGGGAACCGAACCGTGAAATCGGACCGTATGGGACGGTTCTGGAACCGGAACCGGAACCGTGTTAGACGGTTCCGAACCGGAACCGAAACCGTGTCCAGACGGTTCGGTTTCGGTTCCAGAAAATGTAACTGGCGGTTCCCGGTTCGAAACTGTAACCGAACCGTGGAACCGCGAACCGTCCGGAACTGCCGGTTCCCACGGTTCAAACCGGGAACCGTGAAGAAAGGGAACCAACCGGACCCACTTTGGCACATGGTGGCAGATTTGATTCCCACTTTTGCAATTTTTTATTTTTTCAGATTTTGGTTCCCAAGGTTTTGAATTTCAAATTTAAATTTCAAATTTGAATTTCAAATTCAAATTTCTCCCAATTTTACCTCTACTTTCTCCCTATAAATACCCCTCAATTCACACCAACTTTCACCTCTACTAAGCATTTTCTACTCTTACTAATTTTTATTACTATTACTCATTTATCCCTACAAATGACTTCTTTCGATTCCGGCTCGGGTCGTAGTGGTAAGGGCAAAAACGTTATGAACTACGATTCTACCATTGGAAATAGACCACGAGGCCCTCTTCGTCTACGTGGTGTTGTTATTTGAGAGGATCCCGACGAATCAACCTACGTCGGTAGTGAATATCCTACTCGGACTTCTCAATTTCGAAGGGTGCCCAATCGTCGTGAACGTGAACTAATGGAGGAGGAACAAATCCAAGACGATTTTGAAATTGCGTCACACCTTGCTCAACAAGATGACGATGAAGAAATTCCATCCACGTACCAAGAAGACGAGGCTATTGATTTGGAGGACGATATGGACGAGTTTGAAGATGGCGGCCTTGGATTGGACCACCGGGCTCGACGATCGACGGCGAAGAAGAAGGAATGAACTCCGCGTTCCAACGTCTTCACGGTGTACCTCAAAAAAGTACAAGTTAGAGATCCCGATAGCGGCAAAACAATCACGAAGGTCGTTTGCAACATTTGTGGCAAATCCTATGTTTTTAACGCGGGGAACGGCTATGGCACATACAACAAGCACATTAGAAATGTGCATCCTCCCAACAAAGGTAAACAAACGCAACTCACCTCCACCCCCGACGAGCAAGGTACGCCCGGAATTTCTCTTTTTAAGTTTAACGATATTGTTGCTAGAGAAGTAATGGCTCGATTTGTTAGTACGGAATCTCTTACTTTTAATTTGCCGATAGCATGTGTTTTGAAAATTCAATGAAATTAGCATATAATCATTTAGCTAAACGAATACCACGTACCACTATGACTAGGACCATAGTTAAATTAGCTAAAAGATATAAAATACAACTATGAAATGTTTTAACTACTTTACCACATAGAGTTTTTGTGGTTCTTCCTCTTATGGATTTCACACTAGTACTCAAGCGGGTCAAATGCTTCAATCGTTTTTCGCAAATAAAGGTCATAGTAGTCAACCACAATTTTTCAAACTAGAGGAATACCTTAGGGAGCTGAAGGGAGGGGAATTACTTAATGCAGAGCCAAATGACGTGGACGTGCTAAATTGGTGGTCAATCAAGCAAGGTCAATACCCCATCTTGCAATCATGGCGAAAGAGATATTTTCTGTCCCGGAATCAACGGTAGCGGTCAAGCAAGCCTTTAGCGAGGGAGGATACATGCTCGACGAATGAAGATCCAACTGGCGCCACATAATCTTGAAGCCCAACTATTGCTCAAAGATCGTACATTGGCCGAAGCAAGAGAGCAAGAGAACAAATGGGATGATTTGTTCCAAGAATACCCAATAACCACGACCGAGGCCGAGACCACCGATGCGAGCGAGTCATCTCAATGCACCGAAGGCGAAGACTTCGACGATGACTTCGACTTCGACATGTAGAAGACTTTATTATTAGTAATTAGGATTATCATTAGTAATCTCTGAAATTTAATGTATTTTTTAAAAGAGTTTAATACTCCTTCATGAGTTTTCTTTTCGGTTCTTTCCCATGACGTCTTTATTGAACCGACAAGACTTAGTTATAAATATCACAAACTATTAATCTCTTCTCTCTCTCTCGCTCTATTTCTTTTCGGGGGTTTTTCAAGATTGTTTCTTTTATTTTATATTGATCATTTTATTAACTTATACAAAAATACATTTAAACAACAAAAAACAATTCAAGTGAAGTTTACCAAAAAAAAACGGTTCGGACGGTTCGAACCGGGAACCGCCGGTTCGGAACCGAAACTGGAACTGCCGGTTCCCGGTTCGAACCGAAACCGTGGCACTATGTTACCGGTTCGGTTTCGGTTCCCGTTTCTGGAACCGTGGAACCGGCGGTTCGGTTCCGATTCGAACCGGACCGGAACCGTGGCCACCTCTAATTTAAACTATGTCCTACTCCAATTTATACTCTACATGTCTCTTTTCTCAAATTGAATTTTTCCTTCCAAATGAAAATTTTTCTTATCAATTTTTCTGGATTGAAATTAATTTTTTATGAGCCGTATAAATTATTAAGATTTATTTCAAAAGCTTTTATATCTCTTTTTTTGATTAAATCACTCGTTACAGATAATTCTTGTTTTCCATATCATTTTTTATGATCTTATAATTCAACTACTAATATTTTCTACTCCAATTAACATCCTACATGTTTGCTTCTTCTTCTTTTTTTTTTTTTCAAATCGAATCATTTTGTTCACATAAATAGTTTTTCTAATCAATTTTTATGAATTGAAATTAAACATATGAAGCGTGTAAATTATTAAACTCTAAACCTTTCTTGATTCTTTTTATTTTAATTTAGATCATTCCTTAAAAGTGTATGTTTTTTCATATCAATTTCTATGAATCGAAATTTAATTTTTCCATGAAGCGTGTAAGTTATTAAGATTTATCTCCGAAAACTTTCATATATATATATATATATATTAAATCATTCTTTCTAAATAAATATTTTTCGTTATCATTTTTTTCTTAATTTATTATCCAATTAAATCATTACCTGCACCATAACATAGCAAGATTGAGCGGTTAAAATGTCGTATGCAACTCGGCCAGCCGCAAATTTGCTGAGCGAGTGTGTCTCGTTTTCCATTCACACCGCATCCCCCTGAGTTGACTAGACTCGTGCAGCATCTAATAAGAAAAAAATCCTTAGAAAAAATATTGCAATATTGTACTCGTCCCGCCCACCGGCCCCATCACGTCCCTTGAAGCCGCAGTCCACTGTAGTTTTCGATTATGATAATAGCCCGTCTCGCATTCGAACTTTAATATTTTCATCATTGAGGTGTTGCATATCAATAATGGTATTCATTTCTTTTGAGAAGAGATTATCTTGTAAGTTTCGCACAAGAAAGTTTTGTTTGAAATGAGAGTAATAAAAGTTGGAGTTAAAGTTATCAAATATTGGGTTATATTGCATTTCAAAATTAATATTCAGTGACAGTCAAATTTACTTAGCGACATCAAAAGTAAAAAGTAAGAAAGTATTGCAGATAACCTGCAAGAATAGCCAAGTTGGTGGAGTAGGTGAGTGCGGGACTCAAAGGTCACAAATTCGATTGCTCCGACCAACACTTTCTTGGTTGAGCCTGTCACACAGGACTTGCCTAGTATGGTTTACCTGGTTGACGTAGTTTGCAGGCTATTACGACCAACTCGAGAGTTTATCCAATTCGCACTCGAAGAGTAGCTGCTGCGGATCCCCATCATCAGAAAAAAAAATATTGGAGACACTTTGACAAATTGTGAAAACTCTATCGTGCATACAAATATATTTTCAAATATATGGTAAATATTTTATACAATTAAGACTTCACATTTTATTATTGAAAAAATATATATGAGTGGTTTCAAACAAGCATTGGAAATAATTTTATTATTAAATATACATGCTTTTTCTGTAAAGAAAAAAAAGTACGATGATAATTCTGTGATTAACATGCGAAATGAATGTGTTGATGCAATTTCTGCTAATTCCTTCTTAGGATTGGGAGGGAGATTCAGTTGACTCAATCATTTCATGGCATAACGATGAAAAGAGCAACACGCGAAAACAGTTCATCACATCCGCATGACGTTCCAACTGTCATCACTGATCAAATCACTTCGCCATTCAGGGAAACAAAGAGACGCTGTGAGCCTTACTTCGTCCCACGACTTGGAATCAAACCACTATTCTGTTTACTCGAAGATTCTTCAGCTTTGCTCCGATTTGAAGTCCAGAAAATCTGGCCACTCGATTCATAGCCGAATCATTGCATGTGGGGTTCACTCTAATACCTGTCTGAGCACCAGGTTGATCATATTTTACTCGAAGATTAGTGAAATGGAAACCGCCCGTAAGGTGTTCGATCGAATGTCTGATAGAAGTGTAGTCACTTGGACTGCTTTGATATCTGGATATTCTCATAATGCAGATTATGATGAAGCTTTGAGGGTTTTCTCGACTATGCACGGTGAAGACATGAAAGCTAATCAGTTCACTTATGGTAGTGCGTTAGGCGCGTGCACACGCTTGTGGTGCTTGGAGCTGGGGAAGCAAATACAGGGGTGCGTACACAAGCGTAGGTTTGTGGATAACTTGTTCGTGCAGAGTGCTTTGTTAGGTTTGCATTCAAAGTGTGGTAAGATGGAGGATGCGTGTCGTGTTTTCCGGTCCATGGAGACGAGGGACTTGGTTTCATGGAATGCAATGATTGGAGGATACGTGGCTCAGGGGCTGAGCAACAGTGCGGTTTTAGTGTTTCGTTCGATGCTCAGAGAAGGTACAGCGGAGCTTGAAAACTGAAAAAGGACTCTCGTTGGTAGTTTTGTTGATTGTGGAATTATTATTTATTACTTGAAGGGCTTTACAATTTTCATAAACACTCTGTTGATGATGCTCTATGGCCTTCAATAACATATCAGAGGATGACCAATTATCTTTTTTCTTGTGTGGCATTATCAACTTGAGAATTTTGTAAAAAAAAAAAAAAAAAAAAAAAAAGATATGCTTTAGAGGAAGTGATTCTAAAACACTATGTTTTTTTTTCCCTCTTTTCTGATTTGCTGATACAAATTATATACAGGCATGCTCCCTGACATCTTCACATTTGGAAGTGTTCTAAGAGCCATTGCTAGAAATATCAGGCTTGCAAAAGCCAACATTGTTCATGGATATATCATTCAATTCGGTTTCGGGTCCCACAAATTTCTAAATGGATCGTTAATTGATGCCTATGTAAAGTGTGGAAACTTGGACAGTGCAACTCTAATATACAACAATATGCAGAACAAAGACTTGGTTTCATGCACGTCACTGATCAAAGGGTATGCTTATAAAGACACAAATTGCAGAGCAGCCCTCCGACTATTCAACGAAGTACAAAAAGACATGGTGATCGACAATATACTATTATGTTCCATGCTCAATATATGTGCTAAAACAGCATCATTAATCCTTGGGAGACAATTACATGCTAATTGTCTGAAAAATCAGAATCAGCTTGATTTGGCCACAGGCAATGCTCTGATCGACATGTATTCGAAATCCGGAGTGATTGAAGATGCTAAGTGTGTTTTTGATGGAATGGAGGAGAAAAACATAATTTCATGGACGTCGTTGATCGCTGGCTATGGAAAACATGGATACGGGCATGAAGCATTTGCACTTTATGTAAAGATGCAAGATGAAGGGTTAGAGCCGAATGATGTAACTTTTTTGTCTCTTCTTTTTGCTTGTAGCCATACTGGCTTGACTAAAGAAGGATGGGAGTGTTTTAGCAATATGGTTAGGAAACACAATATTCTGCCAAGAACAGAGCATTATACATGTTTGGTGGACCTTCTTGGGCGTGGGGGTCGTTTGCAAGAAGCTTATGATTTGATGTGTAGAATATCAGTGGATAGTGATGCCTCTGTTCTGGGTGCGGTGCTTGGGGCATGTTGTAACTATGGTGATACGAGTCTTGGAGAAATAGTTGGGAGACGTTTATTTAGCTTGGAACCTGAGAATCCAGCCAATTATGTGGTTTTATCGGGTATTTATGCAGCATCCGGCTTGTGGAACCGGGCAAGGGAGACAAGGATGCTGCTGGAAAACAAAACTGGTTCAAAGTTTCCTGGACACAGCTCATGCCTGCCAGCTAGTGAAAGTGAAGTATAGCAGTTGAGAGTTAACAGGTTGGAGATAATCCATGTTCTTTTTTAACAGGCGCACGTGTTCCTGGTGCACTTTTCTTTGATCTTGATATCATATCAGATCGAACTACTAATGTAAGATGGTCTCCTTGTGAATATCAGTTATTATGCTTCCGAAATTTGGAAAACTTAATTGATTTTGTGTAGGTTTATTTGTATCCTAGACTCTTAGTACGAATACATCATTTTTCTTCTTGTCAAGCATGATGGTTTCTTTTCTATGTATTGCCATTTTGACACTTTCATGTTTTTGCGTCTGGTTGTGGAAGTTAAATAACTGATGCTCTTTCATTTCTCAACTTCGTTGGTTAATCTAGATATAATAAGATAGTGGAGCCCTCCAATCTCAGGAGATTGATTGTCCTATCTTTTGTTTTGCTTTATTTGATATGAAGTGATACCCCGTGTCAATGTGCTATAATTGAATTGAAATTGTCAAATAATCAGATTAAGTTGTATGAAAAAAATATGTTGACGGTTGGAGACAAAAAAAAATTTGTATGTCATCGGAGGTCCGTCGACAGCCAGCACATGGTCGCGAAAAAAAAATGTTCGATCGTCGGAGGTCTGGGGGAGGCCGTCAGGGACTCGTCGACGGTCCTATCGTAAAACAGGTCGACAGGCGGCTAAAAAAAATTCCTGGCTGGCAGCCATCGCTGCCCCAACCAGAGAGCAGGCTGGCAAGCCGGTCGAACAA
Source organism: Orobanche coerulescens (assembly GCA_033398695.1). Lineage (NCBI taxonomy): Eukaryota > Viridiplantae > Streptophyta > Magnoliopsida > Lamiales > Orobanchaceae > Orobanche > Orobanche coerulescens. The sequence continues at coordinate 172,276,504 of CM065809.1, forward strand.
AATTGACAGTCATCGAAAGTCAGCCGGCGGGCGACCGTGGCCCGCCGTAAAGCGACCGGAAAGCATGCCGAGTGCAAAAAAAGAAGAAAAAAAGTTTGATTGTCGCCGAAGATCTGCTGGCAGGCCGGACGCAAAAAAATAAAAAAAAATTTGAAAGTCGTTGGAGAACTGTCAGCCGCTGCAAAAACAAAACTTGCGAGTCAATATTAAATTTAATATTCGAAGGTCTTTGGAAGTTAAGGAGTATTTTTTTAATTTTTAATATTATTAAAATTTAACACAAAGGAGAGGAGAAATTGGTCTTTCCACGTGCACACTACCAAAAAATAGCACTTGTCCTTTATATTATAGACAATAGATAATGTGCGATGATGGCATAGTGGCGGTGCCATAGTTAGATTAAAATAATAAAATGACCAGATTACCTTGTCACGAATATGTTGGCTCCTCAAGGTCTTCCAGCGGCAGTCTACCGGCGGCGCCTCCCCGAACGCGCATGCTGCAGGCAGCCGCACAAAAAAAAAAGGATAAAAATGATTTTCGTCGGAAGTCTATCCGCGGCTGGCCGTCGCATCAAAAAGAAAAAAAACTGTCATTGTCGGAGGTCTGCCGGCAGCCGTAAATAAATAATAAAAATGGTCGACTTTGATCTCGATTTTGTTTGAGAAGTTATACCAAAATTTATCATGAGATGATAAAAATCAGATGAGGGATTATGTTCAACTCCACAAGAATTCCCATAGAAACATGGTAATACAAGCAACATTTATGAGATTTGTAAAGTTAATCAGGGGCGGATCACAAGCCTTTCAACCATGCCAAGTTAATATCTGATATATTTTTAAAAATACAAAAGATACATCATCCAAAGTTATAAATAACAAAACATTAAAACTAAACGTTAAATATAATAATATCAAACAACGCTCATCAAAGTGAAACCCGTCGATCATTCGCGGCCTTGAAATCTTCTATAATTTCATCCAAAGTAATCTTTTAAGCAAAATTCTCTACGATATACAAAACCAACGAGTCATTTAGAAACTCATCTTCTATTTTACTCGTATCCTTATTTTCATCATTCTTTGAAAATGATCTCTCGGTTGTCGCGGTAGGCGAGAAAGTAAGTAACAGACTAATTACTCGATAAATAAGATCAAAAGTGGTTTCACTTCTAGTCATCACCAACAATGGACATAATTCCTCGGTCTAATACACTAAGATAAATATCAATACTATTCATATGAACTTTTCTGCAAGGGTTTTCAGAATCTAACACTAGGTGAAGGGGTATTATCATCTCGATTTGTTGTCTCTTCTGTATCTTGAGAAGAAGAACTAACATGTTTTCTTTTAAAAAACCCATGAATGGTAGATTGAGTTTTCTTCATCTACTGATCTACATATCAAATAAAATTAATAATTTTATCACATTTTAAATTAATTGAACTATCAAAGTATTAAAACAATCGAGTGTTGTGGGCTTTAGGGGTAATATTAGTGTTGTGGATTTTACTCTTTAGGTAATATATCTATTAAGTATTTGCAAAAAAAGCCCAGGGGCCTTGGCCCCTAAAGGCCCCTAGAGGCCTCCGCCCCTGAAGTTAATTCTCTTTTATCCACTTTGTTGGGAAAAACACGACTAACGTCACAACGAAAAATGCGGAAACCCTCCTTTGACAACTTCTCACTCTTCAATTGTAACTTTTTGGTTACCGTCGAGTAGAACAAGTCAATTACAACTCGATAATCAATACAAATGATACCCGAAAAACAATAAACACGAGACACAATATTTTAGCGTGGAAAACCCCTCAAGACGAGAGTAAAAACCACGGGACCAAAGCCGCTTAAATCCACTATCACCAATACACAATAAACGATTCGTCCCTAATAAAAACTAGGGGTATACACCAATAATCTTCAAATACTTGGTAATAAACGAACTTCAAGTATTTGCAATACACAATAACAACAAGATCGAGAAAAGAAAACACCGAAAATAGCTTGCACAAAAAGCTAACGAAATACCCGAACTTCCGGACTCAAAACCTCGATCTACTCCGGTGAAAATATTTGCCCAATAGCTACCAAGCTCTTGTCAAAATATCACGACGATCCGACCGATAAATATCCGGGAAATTGAAGAAATGTATTTCTCTCTCTTGTTTCTCTCTCTATCTCTCTCTTGATGTGCTCTCACAATGTAGGTGATGATTTATTGAAAATCCCGTAAGAAAAAACCTGCTAAAAAGGAACCCAAAGGGGTTGACCCCGTGTGCCGCAAAGTGTGCCGCGGCACACACCAAAACAAACGCCCAGGGATTCGAGTAGGGGCCGCGGCCCGGCAGAGGGTGCCGCGGCCCAGAGTCTGTGCTCGCCCACCTTTGTTGGAGTATCGGCAGGCCGCGGCCCAGTACGATTCGGACACCATGTTGTTTTGATGATTTCCGTGGGCCGCGGCTCGGCGGGCATGTGCCGCGGCCCGGAAAACAGCTCAGGCCTATGTTTCGGAAATAAATCCTACAAATCTCCCCCTTTCCGGAACATAGAAAGAATTCGCCATCCCGGCGATCGAACAACACACTTTTACCTTTTCTCTACTTAACGCCTTGGTTAACATATCGGAACCATTATCATCGGTATGAACTTTATCAAGTTCAAATAAACCATCCTCCAATGCATCTCGGACCCAATGGTACCTCACATCGATATGCTTTATTCTCTTGTGAAAAGTCGCATTCTTAGCCAAATGAATCGCACTTTGACTATCACAGAGAACCATGTAACGTCGTTGTCGGAAGCCTAGCTCTCGTAAAAATATTTTCAACCATAATAGCTCTTTACGCGCTTCCACCACCGCAATATACTCGGCCTCTGTTGTAGATAAGGCAACGCACTTTTGCAATCTTGATTGCCATGACACGGCTCCCCATGCAAACGTCATCAAATAACCGGAAGTGGATTTTGGGTTATCTTCATTACCGCCATATCCGAATCGGAATATCCAACAAGCATTGCTTTCCCATTTCCAAACGTAATCCCCAATTTGGAAGTACCCTGTAAATATCTAAATATCCATTTTACGGCTTCCCAATGCTTCTTTCCTGATTCGATAGAAACCGGCTCACCACTCCCACGGCATGAGCAATGTCGGGCCTAGTACATACCATAGCGTACATCAAACTCCCGACCGCCGAGGCATATGGAATTTTATCCATATCCTCAATCCCTCCTTCGTAGTAGAGCAATCCTTGCTCGTCAATTTAAAATTGTTAATAAGAGGCGAACTAACAACTTTAGCTTTGTCCATGTTGAAGCGTTTAAGCACATTCTCGATATATTGCTCTTGCAACATGTGTAATTTCCGGGCTGCTCTATCCCGTAATTCTTATCCCAAGAATTTGTTTAGCCGCCCCCAAGTCTTTCATGGCAAAAGACTTATTCAATTCTTTCTTCAAGTTGGCAATCATTTCGGCATTCTTGCCAACGATCAACATGTCGTCCACATAAAGCAATAAGATGATAAAATCATCATCTCCAAATTTCTTGAAAAATACGCAATGGTCTAGAGTCGTCTTCCGGTAGCCTTGCTCCCCCATTACCGACTCAAACTTCTTGTACCATTTACGTGGTGCTTGCTTCAACTCGTATAAACTCTTCCGGAGTTTACACACATAATCCTCTTTTCCTTCGACCTCAAACCCTTCCGGTTGCTTCATATAAATTTCTTTGTCAAGGTCTCCATGAAGAAATGCCGTCTTGACATCCATTTGCTCAACCTCAAGATCAAGACTAGCCGCAATACCAAGGACCAATCGAATCGATCCTATCTTCACAACCGGAGAAAAAATCTCGTCAAAATCAATGCCCTTCTTTTGACTAAATCCTTTCACTACGAGTCTAGCTTTGTATCGGGGCAACGAAGTATGCTCCTCCGACTTCACCCTATACACCCATTTGTTTCTCAAAGTTCTCTTGTCTTTCGGCAACTTTACCAACTCGTACGTGTTATTCTCATGCAAGGAACTCATCTCGTCTTGCATGAAATCCATCCACTCTTAGTACGAATACATCATTTTTCTTCTTGTCAAGCATGATGGTTTCTTTTCTATGTATTGCCATTTTGACACTTTCATGTTTTTGCGTCTGGTTGTGGAAGTTAAATAACTGATGCTCTTTCATTTCTCAACTTCGTTGGTTAATCTAGATATAATAAGATAGTGGAGCCCTCCAATCTCAGGAGATTGATTGTCCTATCTTTTGTTTTGCTTTATTTGATATGAAGTGATACCCCGTGTCAATGTGCTATAATTGAATTGAAATTGTCAAATAATCAGATTAAGTTGTATGAAAAAAATATGTTGACGGTTGGAGACAAAAAAAAATTTGTATGTCATCGGAGGTCCGTCGACAGCCAGCACATGGTCGCGAAAAAAAAATGTTCGATCGTCGGAGGTCTGGGGGAGGCCGTCAGGGACTCGTCGACGGTCCTATCGTAAAACAGGTCGACAGGCGGCTAAAAAAAATTCCTGGCTGGCAGCCATCGCTGCCCCAACCAGAGAGCAGGCTGGCAAGCCGGTCGAACAAAATTGACAGTCATCGAAAGTCAGCCGGCGGGCGACCGTGGCCCGCCGTAAAGCGACCGGAAAGCATGCCGAGTGCAAAAAAAGAAGAAAAAAAGTTTGATTGTCGCCGAAGATCTGCTGGCAGGCCGGACGCAAAAAAATAAAAAAAAATTTGAAAGTCGTTGGAGAACTGTCAGCCGCTGCAAAAACAAAACTTGCGAGTCAATATTAAATTTAATATTCGAAGGTCTTTGGAAGTTAAGGAGTATTTTTTTAATTTTTAATATTATTAAAATTTAACACAAAGGAGAGGAGAAATTGGTCTTTCCACGTGCACACTACCAAAAAATAGCACTTGTCCTTTATATTATAGACAATAGATAATGTGCGATGATGGCATAGTGGCGGTGCCATAGTTAGATTAAAATAATAAAATGACCAGATTACCTTGTCACGAATATGTTGGCTCCTCAAGGTCTTCCAATGGGCGATCTGATCGGCGCCTCCCCGAACGCGCATGCTGCAGGCAGCCGCACAAAAAAAAAGGATAAAAATGATTTTCGTCGGAAGTCTATCCGCGGCTGGCCGTCGCATCAAAAAGAAAAAAAACTGTCATTGTCGGAGGTCTGCCGGCAGCCGTAAATAAATAATAAAAATGGTCGACTTTGATCTCGATTTTGTTTGAGAAGTTATACCAAAATTTATCATGAGATGATAAAAATCAGATGAGGGATTATGTTCAACTCCACAAGAATTCCCATAGAAACATGGTAATACAAGCAACATTTATGAGATTTGTAAAGTTAATCAGGGGCGGATCACAAGCCTTTCAACCGCGGGGGCCGAAGTTAATATCTTATATATTTTTAAAAATACAAAAGATACATCATCCAAAGTTATAAATAACAAAACATTAAAACTAGACGTTAAATATAATAATATCAAACAACGCTCATCAAAGTGAAACCCGTCGATCATTCGCGGCCTTGAAATCTTCTATAATTTCATCCAAAGTAATCTTTTAAGCAAAATTCTCTACGATATACAAAACCAACGAGTCATTTAGAAACTCATCTTCTATTTTACTCCGTATCCTTATTTTCATCATTGCTGAAAATGATCTCTCGGTTGTCGCGGTAGAAACTGAGAAAGTAAGTAACAGACTAATTACTCGATAAATAAGATCAAAAGTGGTTTCTCTTCTAGTCCTCACCAACCATGGACATAATTCCTCGTTCTAATTCACTAAGATCAATATCATTACTATTCATTTGAACTTTTCTGCAAGGGTTTTCGGTAATCGGAACACTAGGTGAAGGGGTATTATCATCTCGATTTGTTGTCTCTTCTGTATCTTGAGAAGAAGAACTAACATGTTTTCTTTTAAAAAACCCATGAATGGTAGATTGAGTTTTCTTCATCTACTGATCTACATATCAAATAAAATTAATAATTTTATCACATTTTAAATTAATTGAACTATCAAAGTATTAAAACAATCGAGTGTTGTGGGCTTTAGGGGTAATATTAGTGTTGTGGATTTTACTCTTTAGGTAATATATCTATTAAGTATTTGCAAAAAAAGCCCAGGGGCCTTGGCCCCTAAAGGCCCCTAGAGGCCTCCGCCCCTGAAGTTAATTCTCTTTTATCCACTTTGTTGGGAAAAACACGACTAACGTCACAACGAAAAATGCGGAAACCCTCCTTTGACAACTTCTCACTCTTCAATTGTAACTTTTTGGTTACCGTCGAGTAGAACAAGTCAATTACAACTCGATAATCAATACAAATGATACCCGAAAAACAATAAACACGAGACACAATATTTTAGCGTGGAAAACCCCTCAAGACGAGAGTAAAAACCACGGGACCAAAGCCGCTTAAATCCACTATCACCAATACACAATAAACGATTCGTCCCTAATAAAAACTAGGGTATACACCAATAATCTTCAAATACTTGGTAATAAACGAACTTCAAGTATTTGCAATACACAATAACAACAAGATCGAGAAAAGAAAACACCGAAAATAGCTTGCACAAAAAGCTAACGAAATACCCGAACTTCCGGACTCAAAACCTCGATCTACTCCGGTGAAAATATTTGCCCAATAGCTACCAAGCTCTTGTCAAAATATCACGACGATCCGACCGATAAATATCCGGGAAATTGAAGAAATGTATTTCTCTCTCTTGTTTCTCTCTCTATCTCTCTCTTGATGTGCTCTCACAATGTAGGTGATGATTTATTGAAAATCCCGTAAGAAAAAACCTGCTAAAAAGGAACCCAAAGGGGTTGACCCCGTGTGCCGCAAAGTGTGCCGCGGCACACACCAAAACAAACGCCCAGGGATTCGAGTAGGGGCCGCGGCCCGGCAGGAGGGTGCCGCGGCCCAGAGTACAGGCTCGCCCAGCCTTTGTTGGAGTATCGGCAGGGGCCGCGGCCCAGAGTACAGTTCCGGACACCATGTTGTTTTGATGATTTCCGTGGGCCGCGGCTCGGCGGGCATGTGCCGCGGCCCGGAAAACAGCTCAGGCCTATGTTTCGGAAATAAATCCTACAAATCTCCCCCTTTCCGGAACATAGAAAGAATTCGCCATCCCGGCGATCGAACAACACACTTTTACCTTTTCTCTACTTAACGCCTTGGTTAACATATCGGAACCATTATCATCGGTATGAACTTTATCAAGTTCAAATAAACCATCCTCCAATGCATCTCGGACCCAATGGTACCTCACATCGATATGCTTTATTCTCTTGTGAAAAGTCGCATTCTTAGCCAAATGAATCGCACTTTGACTATCACAGAGAACCATGTAACGTCGTTGTCGGAAGCCTAGCTCTCGTAAAAATATTTTCAACCATAATAGCTCTTTACGCGCTTCCACCACCGCAATATACTCGGCCTCTGTTGTAGATAAGGCAACGCACTTTTGCAATCTTGATTGCCATGACACGGCTCCCCATGCAAACGTCATCAAATAACCGGAAGTGGATTTTGGGTTATCTTCATTACCGGCCATATCCGAATCGGAATATCCAACAAGCATTGCTTTCCCATTTCCAAACGTAATCCCCAATTTGGAAGTACCCTGTAAATATCTAAATATCCATTTTACGGCTTCCCAATGCTTCTTTCCCGGATTCGATAGAAACCGGCTCACCACTCCCACGGCATGAGCAATGTCGGGCCTAGTACATACCATAGCGTACATCAAACTCCCGACCGCCGAGGCATATGGAATTTTATCCATATCCTCAATCCCTCCTTCGTAGTAGAGCAATCCTTGCTCGTCAATTTAAAATTGTTAATAAGAGGCGAACTAACAACTTTAGCTTTGTCCATGTTGAAGCGTTTAAGCACATTCTCGATATATTGCTCTTGCAACATGTGTAATTTCCGGGCTGCTCTATCCCGTAATTCTTATCCCAAGAATTTGTTTAGCCGCCCCCAAGTCTTTCATGGCAAAAGACTTATTCAATTCTTTCTTCAAGTTGGCAATCATTTCGGCATTCTTGCCAACGATCAACATGTCGTCCACATAAAGCAATAAGATGATAAAATCATCATCTCCAAATTTCTTGAAAAATACGCAATGGTCTAGAGTCGTCTTCCGGTAGCCTTGCTCCCCCATTACCGACTCAAACTTCTTGTACCATTTACGTGGTGCTTGCTTCAACCCGTATAAACTCTTCCGGAGTTTACACACATAATCCTCTTTTCCTTCGACCTCAAACCCTTCCGGTTGCTTCATATAAATTTCTTTGTCAAGGTCTCCATGAAGAAATGCCGTCTTGACATCCATTTGCTCAACCTCAAGATCAAGACTAGCCGCAATACCAAGGACCAATCGAATCGATCCTATCTTCACAACCGGAGAAAAAATCTCGTCAAAATCAATGCCCTTCTTTTGACTAAATCCTTTCACTACGAGTCTAGCTTTGTATCGGGGCAACGAAGTATGCTCCTCCGACTTCACCCTATACACCCATTTGTTTCTCAAAGTTCTCTTGTCTTTCGGCAACTTTACCAACTCGTACGTGTTATTCTCATGCAAGGAACTCATCTCGTCTTGCATGAAATCCATCCACTCTTTCTTCTTTTCATCCTCCATAGCCTCCGCAAAATATTCGGGCTCTCCCTCGTCGGTGAGTAAGACATACTCATCGGCCGAATAACGAGTGGAGGGATGACGGTCCCTCGTCGACCGTCTATGTGGAACAAAAGATGGCATGTTCGTCATGGGTACCTCGGGATGAGCTCCATCGGTGTCATCTTGTCTCAACTCATCGTTGTCACCGGCATCATGTTGTTCATCATTTTGGACATCCTCTCCACCGGGTGTCGCAACATGTTGTGGAGGAACGGGGTCCAAATCAATAAGATCATAGTCGTGTTGTGGAGCCGACTCTCCATTCTCAACATCTTTCATCGTTTGATCTTCAACAAAAATGTCTCTTGACCGAACAAGTCATTTTGTCACCGGGTCATATAATCTATACCCGAACTCATCAAGCCCGTAACCAATAAAAATACATGGCTTCGTCTTGGAATCAAGCTTCGACCTTTCATCATTCGGAATGTGTACAAAAGCTTTACATCCGAAAACCCTTAAGTGGCGGTATGAGATGTCTTTACCGCTCCATACTTTATATGGGACATCAAACTCCAAAGGAACACACGGCGTCAAATTAATCACATGAACCGCCGTGTTCAAAGCTTCTCTCCAAAACGACTTTGGCAACCCGGCATGTGAGATCAAACATCTAGCTCTCTCGACCAAAGTCCGGTTCATTCTCTCCGCCAAGCCATTGAGTTGCGGAGTCTTCGGGGGCGTCTTTTGATGTCGGATCCCTTGCTCTCGACAATATTCATCAAATGGCCCGATATATTCTCCACCATTGTCCGTCCGAATACACTTTAGCTTCTTCCCGGTCTCTCTTTCCACCGAGGCATGAAATTATTTGAAAACATCTAAAACTTGATCTTTGGTCTTCAAGGTGTATGCCCACACCTTCCTCGAGTGATCGTCGATGAATGTGACAAAGTATCGGCAACCACCGAGCGTCCTAGTCTTCATAGGACCACAAACATCGGAATGAACAAGATCAAGAACATTTTCTTTCCGTGAAGGAGTGTGACTCATAAAAGTAACTCTCCTTTGCTTCCCGGCTAGACAATGAGAGCATCTTTTAAGGTGTACCTTGTGAACCCCAGACAAAGCCTCCTTCTTCGACAATAGCGCCATCCCTTTCTCGCTCATATGACCGAGCCTCTTATGCCATAGCTCGGCTATGTCATTATTGTCGATTGTGTTAACGGAATTAATCGTGACCTTTGGAAGTGTCACATACAATTTTCCTTCCTTTTCTCCTCTCCCGACAATCAAAGAGCCTCGAGTGAGTTTCCACACTTCCTTGCCAAAACCACTATGATAACCATCATCATCGAGTAAACCAACGGACATAACATTAAGCCTCATATCCGTAACATGTTTTACATTCCGTAAAACAAGTTCCACACCGGTGTCGAATCTCAAATGAACCTCTCCCACTCCAACAATTTTGGATAACCCATCGTTACCCATCTTGACTATACCATAGTCACCCGGAGTATAAGAGGAATAAAAATCTCTACGTAATGTAACATGACTCGTAGCTCCACTATCGACCACCTAACTCGAATCATCTCTCGCAAGGTTCACCATATCATAATCACAACAAACAAAGAATTTTTCGGTGGTAGTATTTACTTCGGCTTTATCATTACTACCGCTCTCCTTCTTTTGTGAATTCTCTCGGCCTTGGCGATTCTCTTTCTTCAACTGTCGGCAAAATTTCTTAGTATGCCCTTTCTTACCACAATGGTAACATTCGATATTGGCATACTTCCCCCAGGAATTACTCCTTTGTGGCCCTCTATTACTCGGACCTCTACTTTGACCTCTCCCCCGTCTTTCGGTAACTAGAACATCCGACTGTGACGAAGATCCTTGTGCTTTTCTTCGGACCTCCTCATTCAACATGTTCCCCTTGGCAAGTTCCATCGAAATGACTCCATCGGGGTCCGAGTTAGTCAACGACGTTCGAAACGTCTCCCAAGTGTCCGGTAATGTGCCTAACAACCACAAAGCTTGCACCTCCTCTTCGAATTTAATTCCCATTCCGGCAAGTTGATTAATTATGCCTTGGAATGCATTCAAGTGATCCGATAGAGGAGTCCCGTCTCGATACTTCAAGTTCATCATTTGTTTAATGAGGAATAACTTATTATTCCCCGTCTTCCGAGCATACAATTGCTCGAGCTTGTGTCATAATTCTCGAGCATCCTTCTCTCCACTAATATGGTTCAAAACATTGTCATCAACCCATTTTCGAATATATCCGCAAACTTGGCGATGCAAAATAGTCCACTCCGCGTCGGACTTGTCTTCCGGTTTATCTTTGCTAAAAACGGTAAATAATAATCATTCACATATAGAAGGTCTTCCATTTTTCCCTTCCATACGTGGTAGTTCGAACCATTAAAGTTAACCATTCTACTCGTGTTGGCTTACATCTTACAATTGAGATACTAAACAACCACGAAACAACAAATCTCGTGGCTCCGATACCACTTTGTTGGGAAAAACACGACTAACGTCACAACGAAAAATGCGGAAACCCTCCTTTGACAACTTCTCACTCTTCAATTGTAACTTTTTTGTTACCGTCGAGTAGAACAAATCAATTACAACTCGATAATCAATACAAATGATACCCGAAAAACAATAAACACGAGACACAATATTTTAGCGTGGAAAACCCCTCAAGACGAGAGTAAAAACCACGGGACCAAAGCCGCTTAAATCCACTATCACCAATACACAATAAACGATTCGTCCCTAATAAAAACTAGGGGTATACACCAATAATCTTCAAATACTTGGTAATAAACGAACTTCAAGTATTTGCAATACACAATAACAACAAGATCGAGAAAAGAAAACACCGAAAATAGCTTGCACAAAAAGCTAACGAAATACCCGAACTTCCGGACTCAAAACCTCGATCTACTCCGGTGAAAATATTTGCCCAATAGCTACCAAGCTCTTGTCAAAATATCACGACGATCCGACCGATAAATATCCGGGAAATTGAAGAAATGTATTTCTCTCTCTTGTTTCTCTCTCTATCTCTCTCTTGATGTGCTCTCACAATGTAGGTGATGATTTATTGAAAATCCCGTAAGAAAAAACCTGCTAAAAAGGAACCCAAAGGGGTTGACCCCGTGTGCCGCAAAGTGTGCCGCGGCACACACCAAAAAAAATGCCCAGGGATTCAAGTAGGGGTCGCGGCCCGGCAGGAGGGTGCCGCGGCCCGGCAGGAGGGTGCCGCGGCCCAGAGTACGGGCTCGCCCAGCCTTTGTTGGAGTATCGGCAGGGGCCGCGGCCCAGAATACAGTCCCGGACACCATGTTGTTTTGATGATTTCCGTGGGCCGCGGCTCGGCGGGCATGTGCCGTGACCCGGAGAACAGCCCAGGCCTATGTTTCGGAAATGAATCCTACACGCTTCAGCGTAATGAAGTCTTTCTAACTCAAAAACAACCCCGGAGCACTTGGAATGTTGATCGGAAGGTAAAGAAGTGGTGCTTTCAGTTAGATAGGGTGCTGGCAAATCCTCATTGTTGTTCTCATGAAATATAGTGTCTGTACATTACTATATATATAATAGGGCGTCATTAAACGACGCCCTTGATGTCGTTTTGATTTTAGCGTTCCTGATTGGTGCTCGCCAATAAAATATAGTTTACCATGGCCCGGTTTTAGTAGCCCATGCAGTAGTCCGTTGTAGCTAACCTTGGTCCATCAAGCTGCCCAGCAACGTCCAATATTATATATATAACCGTTATTTGGTTGGCCCAGTCTTTTATGTATAGGCCCAATACTTTGGCCAACAATCATATATCCATTTTTCTAATTACAAACCTGCAAGTATATTTGCTTTAGTACAATATATCTTAAAATTAACAGCATGCCACCCAGAAACAGGTATATTCATTCGCCGTATCACATGCACGTACAAACGAATGACCGCTGCCCCGCCGCAACGCGGCGGCCCGGGGCTTTCCTTGTTTTTAACAATGAGATCATCTCGTAAGTGCGAACTTCCAGTGTCATACTTCACCAACATAACACGAGCTTCCATTAAGTTCCTCAACAATCAAAGGTGTTTCATACAAATATGCATCAGTCAACTACTCACAACTAAAACATACTTTCGTCTAATCTTTGAACTTAGATTAAGATTTTTCTTCATAACTTCAAAATTGAGTGTAACAAACTTTGCGAACTCTCGCTTTTCATTTTCTTGAAGAAATTCAATCACAATTACCGCGCGCGCGCGCGCACACACACACACACACACATATATATATATATATATATATATATATATATATATATATACATGTGAATTGATTCAAATGGAATCCCGTCCTTAAAAAAAATTACAGGAAATTAAATTGGTAGACACATGAGAAAGCTTGCCTAAGAAGTAAAAGTACATACACATGTACACACGCATAATTACATAGGACACTGTGAGTGAACGTTCAATTCGACTCGCATTATTCAGCTCGAAAAAGTTCGGTTCGCAGCTCGGTTCGCACATGCCAATGCGAACTCAAACGTAAAAATCCATAGTTCGGCGGACCGGACCGCACGATCGATTTAATCCGGTCCATAACTATTAAAGGGCCTCTGGGCCACCATATATAGTAATTGATTGATAATTTTTAGGGATTTATGTTTTAGAAACCTGCAAACTCGTACTATTTCTAACCGTTCGCAAATTCGAACTGAATAATTTCTGAGAAAAACCCTGCTAGCCGAACTTCGAACCTCAAAATCTGAGGTTCGCACAAATCGGACCGGACCGAACGCACATTCGAAAAAATGCGGACCAAACTTAAAATGTACCATAATTCGGTCCGTTTACAGCCCTACAATTACATATAAGAGACGACGGCGGGGGGGGGGGGGGGCGCAAAGGCAAAGAACAACAAGCTTCCCCCCAAATATTCATCCAGCTTGAACATATATACACATCTGGGCTAACATTACATTTGTTACTTTCTGTACTCATTTGTACAAAGTGATCCATCAACAAGTTACCTTTTTGGCAATTAGATACACTCGACTTGTAATTTTGTAACGTCATTTAAACACTCGTGACAGGACAAAGCACTTGCCTGCCTATTTTTTGACTAAACAAAAGCACAGATATTTTCAATCTTGAACTGCCTGCATGTCAACCAACTGCCTAACATTTATCCGTCGCCTTCTGCGAAGATACAAGCCGACCAGATACAAGATGAACGAGAGAGCAACGGCAAAGTAGTCGAACACAACCCTGATGTTCGGATGACCTGTTGGAACATAAACCGTGTAAATTATAAAGAGTTGTGCGGATATAATAGCGAGACAAACTTATTTGAGTAATTTTTATTTTTAGAGGTGATTATTTGAGAAAAATGATTAGTCATCAAACAATTACAGGAAGCAAACTATATCCAAGTACCTAATCGGAGGAAATCAAAGGGGATGAATGAGTACAGGACTCCAAAGAACAACTGCAAAACACAAAGATTCACATTAGCAAATAAGATGTTGCATCACAAAGAAACTAAAATCTGCCAACATAAATATCCAACATAAAATGACAGTAAAAAAAAATACTGCATCGTGTACCATCAAAATGACCAAGATAAAAATGAATGAACAAAGCACTGGGCCAAAAGTTAGGAAGGCGGTGCTTAAGAACTACAGAATTCATGTTCCAGTGGTTTTCCTCTCAATAAAATATGAGTCTTGCCACGTGTGAAGGCAAATCATGATATGTAAACTTCCAATGTTAATAGAAATCAGTAGTGTCCCCAAAAGACTTGCAAAGCACATCATGATCCCTGGATTGTTTTCCACACTCATAGGGGCATTTAGCTTCTCAAAGAGGCAAAAGCAACTCAAGTGAGCATTTGGAGCAATATGCAAATGTCACTTTTAACAATACTTATTTTCCTCGATAAGAATTAAATAAACAGTGCAAGATAATGCTAAGTCGACCCTAGCATCATCTTTTAACTTTCACTTTCAGATAAGCTCAAAGAAGAGTTTGGGTTGTCAACTAGATGTACAGATTTACAGAACCCCTGAAAACAAATTATCAGAAGAGAAAGAAAAAAGAAACTTAAAAGGTACAATCCAAATATTTTATTTTGGATATAGAAAATTTCACATGCAAATGATTAACAAGAAAACACTAGCTTACGTAAGAGAAAAACTGGCTACTGAATTGTCTCCTAAAAGAAACAATGTTATAAACAAAGTGGTTGATGAAAGGAAGGTCACCATTTCCTTCCTTTTGAATTTGTCAATCGTTATATAAACTTAACTGCAACCACTCGCATTTCTCGAAGATAAACACCAGGTCTGTCAGCATTCAACATCTCAAGGAACATTCTCTTTATGAACAACGGAATAGCAAGAAATTTCTGTCAGAATAGGGGAAAAGAAAAAATCAAAGATCTATGAGGGTATTTAAGTGGTATGAAATGTTATAAGAATCTATAAAAACAAGAATAATAAACGGGTACAATTCAAGTATCCCAAAAATTAAACCCATTCTTCTAATAGTTATATAATTAAACAGCCCCTTTTGTTTTTTGGTTGTGTATGTATGTGAGTGTGTGTGTGTGTGTGTTGGGGGAGTTCTAGTTAGTTTCTGTTGTACTGATCACTTTTATGCAGCAGCATCTCTTTGTTCACCATTGTCAGTCCTGCTGACCAATATATTCAAGAATGACTGAAAAACTTGTGTTATCTGGTTTGATAGAGAGAAGCTGGCAACATAACTGCAATCACCAAAGCATGTGGCTATTAAGTAATGCTGGTGGAAAAGGCTTTTGCGTGGAAAATTTGTTATTTCATCAGCATTTTTCTAATTTCTCATCTCACAGCTTCAAAAATAAGTGAACTTACTCACCTTTCTCATAGACAAATCTCCACATTCATAACAAAGACTGAGACTGGGATTGAGATTGATTTGATATCATTATCAACAGTATTTATCAGTTCGATTTGTTAAACTTCTTGAAGGTACTTCTTTAGCAATAAGAACCACAGACATAACCTGATCTACATAGTGTAGTATAATCCTAAATATGTGAAACTTAAGCACATCTGTTATCCAAAACTTGAAGAATGAAATGTCTAATCTTGTCTGAACTTTTCTAATCACAGAAAAATCTAGAAGAATCGAATTACACGGGATAACAAAAGAACTAAAGTTGAAAGCCATCTCTACTAAATTGAAAATAATTTCAGATCCCAATCAACCTACCATCATAAACCCACAAATGCCTCCCCCAAATAAGCGATTATAGTCGCCAACACTGCGTAAAACCTTACTAATTTCGGCATCACGTCTGTGATAAAATGATGCCTCTGGCATCAATTTAGTTATGAGCTGGGAACACATGGGGCACTTACATGGGCGCAATGCAGCACTAAAGTTCCAGTACTGAAGAATACAACTTCCTGTAAAAAACACAGAAATATAGTTTGTAAACAAAAAGATGGATAATTACTATGGGAATGTTATGTGGTAGAAACTGAGAATTAATAAATAAGATTGGAAATCGCATAGTAGTTAAATTCCTATCAAAAAGAACATGAGATACTTATATCAAACGAAGTGAACTATGTGGTGCCAAGGAGTAGCAGTACTATTCGGTCACTTGGTTTTTCTTGCTGAGCAAGATAGTTCATCAAACACAAATCAAAACCATCCACGAATGACAAAACCAAAACACAGGTGCCGAAAAAATGGAAAAAAAATTAATAATAATAAAAACCTTCTAGTAAGAAAATTCCATGATACCATTATTTGTTCTGGAAACAAATCCGTGACACCATAATTAAGAAACACCAACACAGAGACGCACATGAATAGACTTTTCACAAGTTAGCTTCCCGAAAAGAACCTACTGTTCACAATAATTCCAAGTAATTCCACCCAAAGTTTGATTGCCAAGCATACCACATACAAATACATGAAGTGTCTACCGAGAATTCTACACTTTGTTTTTCTTTTAAAAATGATCAACAAATGTTTTTTGTAAAATTTCCAGAGAATATTACTCGCATACAATATATAATGCCCATCATCATCATCATCAACAGCACCTTAATCCCAACTATGTTGGGGTCGGTGGCATGAAGATTATAGTGTCGTCTAATTGTCTAAAATTAGTTAACACCATAACTCATGCAAATAACAAAGTGGCAAAGTTTTACGCCGGATGCCCTTCTGCCAACCTTCATATGAAGGAGAAATAGAACGAAATTCCAAAACCGTCAACATCATAGGTTTTTCCATTTATATGGAAAATATCATGAGACGGCGATGAGTTTGAGATAATTGCTATTGTCATGTCACAATACGTGATTGATATTGTAAAATCAACACATACATCATGGAACATGACGTACAATATATAATGCCCATTGTTGGAAATTTCTTCGTAAAACTTGCCGGGCGAAAATAAATTACAACTGGAAATGAAATTACAACTCGAAAATAACAGAACTTACAAGACTCGAAAAACAGAAATATAAAACCTGGAAAACAGAAATACAAAACTCGGAAAAGAAAAAAGAAAATAGAAACCCGTAAACTAATGCCGAGTCGAGGAATCCTCTATCCGCAAGACGAAATACGCCCCGGTAGCGCTCTCGGTTCTGACGTATCGCCTCCAAAGATAAAACGGCAGCGTCTCGGAGGTAGTAGCACCACAAACCTACGAGCTCCGACGAACTGGAATAAGATGAGGACAAAGCTGACTTATGAAATGCAGAGTATAGTATGCAGAAAGCTTTTCGATTTTCGTGTGTCAGATGCAAATGAGATGCATGCCTATTTATAGGCCATCTCACTCTGCAGGGATTAAACACAGCCACTAATGGCTGTCATAATACAGTCATTTATGCTGTATTAATCTCATGAGTTTCGAAATTCAAAATGTCAGGAGTTACAGAATTCAAACAGCCATTTACTCCTCATTTCACCTGGGAGGTTACTGCTTCCATTTGACTGAATTTGAATAGTCAGGACGCACCGGGACTGTATTCATCTCCTTGACCGCTCGAGGGATGTACCTAGACATCCTTATGTGCACATACGAGCCCAACAACATAGTTGAGCTACTCCAAAAATTCTTTAAGCAAGCCAAGGCCTAGCCCAAGGCCAAGCCCACGATCAGGCCCAAAGACCACCCAAAGACCAATTGCCAAGATCCAAGATCCAAGTCGAAGTCCAAGGCCAAGGCCAAGGCCAAAGCCCGCGGCCCGCGGCCGCGGCGAGGCGGGCGGGCGGCGCGCGTGGGCGCGCGTATGGGCTTCAAGCCCATTCACATGTGCCATTAATTAATACATGAATAATGAAGACTCTTTATATACTTGAATAATGATAGCTCATTAATCAATGTGGGATAGTCATCCCTCATTTATTCACAATTAAGGGACAAATTTTAATTCACTATTTCTCACTCACCGAGAATCGATTTAGAGAAAGTGAATATACCACGATCATCTACTCAGAACGTAGATCGATCCTATGATATTTAATTTCACAAAATAAAATAAAATTCATTAACGATTCCCCCACATGAGTGAGAATAGCCAAATGCAATGTACAGACACAAGCTCAGTCCTCAAGAGGCGTTAAAGTATAAGGATATAAGGATAGGTAGTTTGTGGTTTTGAACCTTCCATAGTTAACACCATCGGGTACACAAACATATTAGTGGCGTGATGCTTTGAACTATTCCCCCACAGCGTGCACCGAGACAATGGTGCTAACACTTAAACACCTCAACCTCATCCGTTCTCACGTTTTGTGTCCTTTGCGGGCCTTGGACACCCCTTTGGATTCATAAGTGTATTTCATGAAGCGGCCCTCACTTCTCACTTATATAGGTGATTCTTTACCGAGTATCTTGCCATACCCTACCTCCTCGAGGTCTTTATGAATCATTAAAAGTCAGACTTAACCTCACCACTATGCAAGCTTTCAACACTCGAGTGCTTTATAGGGAATAAACTTAGATGAGTGTTTCACACAAACTCTCATAGCTTAGGGCGTGTTTAGTTGGTGGAAAACAGCCTTGTTTTCCAGAAAATTTTTCTAAAAATACACGGAATTCAGAAAATATGTTCATTGGGCCGATATTTCCAAAAAAAGTGCTGGAAAATAGAATACCCGGTTTTCCAGAAAATCACCAAAATTGGAAAACTATTTTGGATAGTTTTCCATAGTTTTCCTTTATAAACAAGGGTGAGTTTTCCAATTTGGAAAAATAGAATACCCGGTTTTCCAGAGAATCACCAAATCGTATCTAAACATATTTTCCCAATTTTTCATATTTTTCCAATGAGTGGAAGATTTGGAGAACTTCTTGAAAACCAGAAAAGAAAAATTGGAAAAATTTTCCTCCAACTAAACAGGCCCTTAGTTTTCCCATTGAACCAAGTTCTTGGGATCTCCAGTCATCTTGGTTGGGTTACCACTATGATAATTCTCAATTTGTGATTTTAAACCCATTCTCTCTAGCAATTTATTCATTTGATCACGGTTTAACCCTTTGATTAGCGGATCCGCTAGATTATCCAATGACCTCACATAGTCAATAGAGATAACACCACTTTTGATCAAATGTCTCACGGTATTATGGCGTCGACAAATATGTCGAGACTTTCCATTATACACGACTTCTTGCCCTACCAATAGCAGCTCGGCTATCACAGTGTATCATCACTGCAGATACTGGCTTTGACCAACATGGAATATCTTCAAAAAAGTTTCTGAGTCACTCGGCTTCTTCACCAGCTTTTTCCAAAGCTATGAATTTCGATTCCATGGTGGATCGGGCTATACACGTTTGTTTCGCGGACTTCCACGAGACAGCTCCACCCCCAATGGTAAACACGTAACCACTTGTAGAAAATGAACTTTTCGTATCAGGTATCCAATTCGCATCACAGTACCCTTCAAGTACCGGGGGTATCTCGAATAGTGTAACCCAAGGTTTTGGGTATACTTAAGTACCTCAAAACTCTAACAAGAGCTTTCCAATGCTCTTTGCTTGGATTGCTCGTGTAACGACTCAATTTGTTCACAGCGCAAGCTAAGTCGGGTCGAGTGCAATTTGTAAGATACATTAAACACCCAATGACTCGTGCATATTCTTCTTGTGCAACGGGCTACCCTCGATTTTTGCTCAAATGAACATTTAACTCTATTGGGGTCTTAGCCGGCAAGCTATCAAAAGCATTAAACTTCTTGAGAACTTTCTCGGCATAGTGAGATTGTGTCAAGATGATTCCATCAGATTTTCTCAAAATTTTCATTCCAAGAATCACATCGGCTAGCCCCATGTCTTTCATGTCAAAATTTCTTTTTAACATGTTCTTAGTGTCGTTAATCACTTGTATATTGCTACCCATGATTAACATGTCATCTATATAAAGACACACAATAACATAGCTGTTATTTGTGTTCTTAATATAAACACATTTATCACACTCGTTTATTTTAAAACCATTTGATAACATTACATTATCAAATTTCAAGTGCCAATGTAGTGGAGCTTGTTTGCAGACCTTTTTCTCTTGTCCAGGTACTACAAACCCTTCAGGTTGTTTCATATAGATCTCTTCATCCAGATCACCGTTCAGAAAAGCAGTCTTAACATCCATTTGATGAATCTCAAGATTGTGCAAAGCAGCAATCGCGAGAAGCACTCAAATAGACGTAATTCTCGTTACAGGTGAATAGGTATCGAAAAATTGTACCCTTCCTTCTGCTTGAAACCTTTGACTACTAAACGAGCTTTATACTTATCAATTGACCCATCAGCCTTGTACTTTCTTTTAAGGATCCATTTGCATCCTAAGGGCTTACAACATTCAGGTAAATCAACCAAAACCCAAGTTTGGTTTTGTAAAATTGAGTCAATTTCACTCTGAACAGCTTCTTTCTAGAGCAACCCGTCTGGTCTAGCATAAGCTACTTTGATCGATGTTGGTTCTTCATCCAACATGAATGCTATGTAGTCAGGTCCAAATGTCTTTGGTGTCCTAACCCTACTACCACGTCTTAGTTCTACATCTTTCAGATTAGATCTCAATCGTTTACGTGACTTTGGATCTACATCCACAGATTTTGAACTTGTTGCTTCATCTTCAACTCTATTGCTAGAATTGTTCTCAACTTTATCATTGTCCTTACAAGGATATATGTTTTCAAAATATATCATTCCTTGATTCAATTGTTGTTCCCACAGTCATATCAGGTACTTCTGACTTGTGGATAACAAACTGATAAGCGTTGCCGTTCAGTGCATACCCAATAAAGATACAATCGGCCATTTTAGGACCAATTTTAACTTGTTTAGGTAGAGGCACCTCAACCTCCGCCAAACACCCCCACACTTTGAGATATTTGTATGATGGTTTTCTACCTTTCAACAACTCATAAGTAGTAACATCCTTACCTTTGCATGGAATCTTGGTCAGTATGTAGTTGGCTGTCAAGACAGTTTCCCCCCCACATGTTCTGGGGCAATCCTGAACTAATTAATAAGGCATTCATCGTATCTTTAAGTTTGTGGTGCATATGGAGCTGTTGTTTGATGAATTATACCACTCTCGTTCCATAATTCCTCAAACGGGACTACATATTCGCCTCCTCTATCACTCTCATTCTTGAAGTTCTTAAAAGATTCAATAGTCTCATCTTTACTTCTCAAAAGATAAAGATAACAATATCTTGTACAATCATCGATGAAAATGATTAAGTACTTCTTACCACCTCTAGTTTGCACAAACTTTAAAGCACACGTCTGTGTGAATTAATTCAAGGGGTTTTGTGTTCAGTTTTACCGAATGAAACGGTAGCTTTGTCATTTTTGCCTCAACACAAATCTCACATTTGTTTTGAGAATTGACTTCATTTAATTTTAGTAAATCTAAGTTTACTAATCTTTTTATAGCATTTAGATTCACATGACCTAATCTACAATGCCATAAATCAGAACACTCGGTCAAATAAGAGGAAGCAGTAACATTTTCATTAGCATTAACAGGTTTGATTACATGGCGCAGAGCCAAAGCATTAAGTTCAAAGCGTCCCTCCGTGAGGTAACCCTTACCTAAAAACCTATCAAACTTCTTTATGATAATCCTATCTGACTCAAACACTAATTTAAACCCCTTACTAACTAGTATAGAGCCCGAGATCAAGTTCTTCCTAATATGAGGAACATGAAGCACATTCTTCAAGGTGAGTGTTTGTCCGGACGTTAGTTTGAGGGCCACTTCTCCAACTCCGATAATCTCAGATGAAGCTGGATTCCCCATGTTGAGCTTCCTCCCCTCAACAGCTTGATAGGTCTTAAAGTGGCTCCTATCGGCATCTACGTGGGCGGTCGCACCGGTGTCGACGTACCAACCACCTTGGTTCTCAACGTGGTTGACCTCCTCGGTGACCACAGCAGCAATATCGTCCTCTTTCCACACGCCGTCAATCTCGGAGATGTTGGCGACATGTTTCTTCTTCTTGTTTGCCTTCGGCTTTCGGCAGTCCTTCGCCGCATGCACATGTTTGCCACAGTTGAAGCAATCACCTTCAAACTTCTTGACTGGTTGCTTCCCTTTGTTCTTGTTTTGGACACTTGGGCGAGCTCGTTTGATGGAGGGACCGCCTTGCTCCAACAGATTGGCTTAGCATCGATCAGGCATTTTGGTGTATAATCATTCTTGCGCACATCAGACTCGATGCGCAATTTCACAATCAAGTCTTCAAGAATCATCTCCTTTCGCTTGTGCTTGAGGTAGCTCTTGAAGTCTTTCCAACTAGGGGGCAACTTCTCGATCACAGTTGCAACAGTAAAAGCGTCCAACAGGATCATCCCCTCGGCATTGACGTCATGAATAATAAGTTGAAACTCTTGCACTTGTTCCATGATTGGTCTTGAATCAACCATCTTGTAGTCCAGATACTTGGCGACTACAAACTTCTTCGTACCTACATCATCACTACGGTACTTCTTTTGAAGTGCATCCCAAATCGCTTTAGATGTGTTTACAACAGAGTATACATTGTACAACCTATCCTCTAAAGAATTTAGAATATAGTTTTTACAAAGATAATCTCCATTGTGCCAGTTGTCATAGGCTGCTCGGACAGTGAAACTTGTCTCTTGTGCACTTGGCGCTGGTGGCTCATCTTCCTTAAGAAAATTTGCAAAGCCCAATGTTGTCAAATATAACATCTTTTGTTGCCACCTTTTAAAGTTGGCTCCACCAAACTTTAGCGGCTTCTCGGTGGTAGGCATCACCTGAGGCCCCGAGGTTGTTCCAAAAAAGGAACCACTTGTGTTGAACCCGTAGGCTCCAACAGTAGATCCTAACATAGATCCTACGGTACCACTAAAAGTGGAACCAACGGTGCCACTCGAGGTAGATCCACCGGTTGTTAGAAAAGGATTCGAAAACACCCATGCGATTGTCGCTGAGGTGGTTGAGCTCATCAGGTTGGACATAGTCGCAGCGACATAGTTCATCATGGTTGATGCAGTGACAGGGGCAAAGGCAGCGGTGGAGCTTGAGTCGGTGGAAGCAGCAGTCGACATCTCCAGTTGTGGAATTTAGTAGAAAACAGCAAGTAGTATTTCGTCTTGCGCTTGTTGGAAATTTCTTCGTAAAACTTGACGGGCGAAAATAAATTACAACTGGAAATGAAATTACAACTCGAAAATAACAGAACTTACAAGACTCAAAAAACAGAAATACAAAACCTGGAAAACAGAAATACAAAACTCGAAAAAAAAAACAGAATTAAAATTACAAGAAAATAGAAAGCTGTAAACTAATGCCGAGTCGAGGAATACTCTATCCGCAAGACGAAATACGTCCCGATGGTGCTCTCGGTTCTGACGTATCGCCTCCAAGGATAAAACGGCAGCGTCTCGGAAGTAGTAGCACCGCAAACCTACGAGCTCCGACGAACTGGAATAAGGTGAGGACAAAGCTGACTTATAAAATGCAGAGTATAGTATAGAGAAAGCTTTTCGATTTTCATGTGTCATATGCAAATGGGATGCATGCCTATTTATAGGCCATCTCACTCTGCAGGGATTAAACACAGCCACTGATGGCTGTCATAATACAGTCATTTATGCTGTATTAATCTTAGGAGTTTCGAAATTCAAAATGTCAGGAGTTACAGAATTTAAACAGCCATTTACTCCTCCTCATTTCACATGGGAGGTTACTGCTTCGATTTGACTGAATTTGAACAGTCAGGACGCACCTGGACTGTATTCATCTCCTTGACCGCTCGAGGGATGTACCTGGACATCCTTATGTGCACATACGAGCCCAACAACATTGTTGAGCTAGTCCAAAAATTCTTTAAGCAAGTCAAGGCCTACCCAAGGCCAAGCGCACGACCATGCCAAAAGACCGAGATCCAAGTCCAAGATCAAGGCCAACGCCAAGGCCCATGGCACTCGGCACGCGGCTCGCGGCGGCGGCGCGCGTGTGGGCTTCAAGCCCATTCACATGTGCCATTAATTAATACATGAATAATGAAGATTCATTATATACTTGAATAATGATAGCTAATTAATCAATGTGGGATAGTCATCCCTCATTTCTTCAATTAAGTGACTAACTTTAATTCACTATTTCTCATTCACGGTGAATCGGTTTAGAGAAAGTGAATATACCACGATCATCTACTCGGAACGTAGATCGATACTATGATATTTAATTTCACAAAATAAAATTAAATTCATTAACTATTCCAACACCCACGGCAAAAAAACTTCGCAAAACAATCTATAAAACAAACCAAAATTAATCTCACCGCAGTACCAGTGACCACAAGGCGCCCGGCATGGAACATCGAAGTTCCCGAAGCAAATAGGGCATACGTCATCATCGGGTGGTACTTCCATTGATTCCCTCTTCCTCTCTCCATCACCGGACAACTTCGTATCACCATCACCAGCTGCCTCTACTGTTTCTCCTCCTTCGCCAGCTCCTCCGCTAGACTCCCCATTCCGATGAGAAATGGCCCCCGAATTCGGTTTGGTATCTCGGGTTCTCGAGAAGAAAATGGTCAGAGTTTTCATTTTTCTCTTTCTAGAATCTTTATTTCCTTGTGACTGTGTGAATCGAGGTAAAAGGTGGTGTGATTCACAACTGCATCTGCGTGTGCACTGCGCGTCACGACTGTACGCACACGTTGACTTTCCGAATATTACGGCAACGTTGTCCGTGTTCTTGGAGTTGCGCCTGTGGAAAAGTGGAACAAGCTAAAGTTTGGGGCAATAGCGCTAATATTTGAATTAATTAGTAGAGGAAGAGAGAGAGAGAGAGTATTATTTCTTGAAAACAAGCAAAAAGCACGGAGTATATGAACTTTCATTTCGGCCCCAGGCAGAAGAAATTTCAAAAGGCGGCATTTTCTGGAATCTATATTGTATAAAACTTATCCCCTTAATTTAATGCGAAAGGGAAATTTATGTCACTTATTTAAATATATAATATAAAAGAATCTAACAAAATATATAAAAAGATTTAAAAATTATAATTATACCTAACTTGAAAGATGGGCGGTAGTATTTGGAGGTTACATGTAAGCAATTGTCTCATTTATTTATTTTTATTATCATAATTTCATATTGTTATTTATTAATTTTTGGTTTTAGCAAAGAGATTGCAGAAGAGAATTTTGGGGAGAGAAATATCAGTTTGTAAACAGCAGTAATTATTGGGGTGGATTTACATATGAAGAGACTATTTTAATTGTAACTTTTAATGTAAATAAACTAATTTAAATACAAAAGTTATGATAAACATCACAATGCGCACCTTCTAATACACAAGGTGATTAAAATGAACTTTTAAATGACGATTATAAATTACAAGATGGTTAAATTTTAGTATGAAATCTTAGATACAATCGGTGCATCGCACGAGTTGAATAAACCAAAACAACCCTGGAGCAACATACGGGTTAGTAAGCCTCATTTCATATAACTAATTACATGTTTAAAATAAAAGGACGACAACAATAAAAAAACATATAAACTTCTCTAAAAGGCATTTAAATTCTGTCATCTGCTCATTCAACCGTCTGCCCCAACATTACGTACAAAACACGTAGATATTCAACCAAAGACCGTGCATCGCACGGGTTGGATAATGCCTCGTATATGTTAAGTCCGTGTTCTAAATAAGTCGCAAATATTATTTGAATGTATTTTAATATTATGTTAATATTTTAATATAATCATTTAAATATATACTTTGATAATAATTTTTATATGATTACTTTATTTTATATTCTATTTATTAAATAACATCTATTATTATAATATACCGAAATGATATTGCATTAGATTTTAATTTAAATAGTTTAATGTTTTACATTAAATTATATATTACAAAGTCCGCTGAATCGGACTGATACAAAATATTTTAATGTTAATTAGAAGATTAATTGGTCTGAACGAAAATTTATAAAAAAAAACATGCTACACCCAAACCCGATATTGCAAAAAAGTTCGGCGATTCAAAAAAAGATGGTGGTTATATTAAGAAAATGCAATTTTTTTTAGAAAAAAAAAAGGAGGAGAAAGTTGCCAACATAAAATATCAAGTGGCAATTCTAATCCTTATATTTCTCTTATTTTGCCATAATGGTTTAAGTAAGGAAGGATATGAATGTGTAGCACCATGGTGAGCGCTACCAATGTTGAGTGTTTAGTGGATGATAATAAGTGGTTGGTTAAATCATAAAGTAGTTGGTTAAACTATGGTCGGTTGATGTCCGTCGGCTAAAGTATAACCGGTGACTTTTGGGCTCGGTTGTCGGCTATTCTTCCAGATCTATCCGGTATTAATAAAATTGTTGGCTAAAATTTCACGACGTTAGTCGCTCTCTAATCGTTCGCTAAAATGTCGGGAATTTAGCCGACAGCGTTGTTGTCGTTCGATCATACTCTCCTGCATTTTAGCCGACCACTTCTGCAACCCAGTTTTAAAAACAATCGTTTAGCATAAGTCGTCGGCTTAAACCCAATTTAAAAAAAATAGTTTAACCGACGACTTCAGCAAAGTAGTCGACTGGGGTGATTTTTTTTTTTTGTAATGAATTTCAGATTTTGGATTCCCTAACACTTGTTTCTCCGAACATGTGGATTTCCAAATACACAATATACGTCAATATACACCAACAATAATAAATTCAAGCCAATCATCGCATGTCGTCAACATCCATTATCAAACAACATCAACATACTATTAACGTCAACAAAATCGCAACATATACAACATTACAAACACAACTTGAAAGAAACAAATACTAAACATAAATATATAAAGAGTAGGTCAAACACAAGTATAATCTACCGTCAAAATCAATTAAAATTCTTCAAGTTAAAAGAAGGATTACTACCTTCTCGCATGTCCCCGTACTGACTGTGAAGATGAGGCAGGAGTATGTAAATTGAAGCATGGAGGTGGCGGTAGAAGAGGTGTGTGAAGTCTCGCATGACTCATGGCCTGCCTAAATGTCATCATATACCGCATCACGGCCTACTGGTGGGACATCATGGCCCACTAGTGATCCAACATAGCTTGTTTTAAAGCATTTTGCTCTTTTGGGAAGTTCTCGAACTTCTCTTCAGCCTCTTTCTTTACTCCTCAACACGGAGCTCCCTCTCTACCCTCAACGGCTCTTTCAGAACGGCCTTTTGAGCATCGCCCCTTTAACTGCGTAGAAAATATGGAGTAGCCTTCACCTCCGATCATTGACGTTCAAATACATGAAAAAGTCAAGAAGATCGCGAAGGAGTTCCTCAAACAAGTATATCGAACATGGTATGATGACTCTTGTTATTTGCTTTTCTTTCAAAAGAAGTTTTCAAATTCACATACCCCTATTAGAAAACGAGTAATCAAAATATCAAAAAATGACAATGAATATTAAAGATGAGATCAATGATGAGAGAAAAACTAGGACCCTCGATGAAGACTGGTATTTTCCCTTGTCAAGACATATGTAAGTGTTATTTTCATTTTTTATGTGTGGAGTGGGAGGGTACGGAAGACAAATATTTTCGAAATTTTAAATCATTTCCGCAAATAATGAAGAGTATAGTGGCATTCTAGATTAAATATTTAGTGTGTTACACTAATCGTCTTCAACCTAGTTAACAAGTAATTTTACTATTCATTCTCATTCTAAATGCCGTATATTTTATAATTCAATGATGAAACTAAAACATCAGCTAATCAGATCTATTTAGAATTTACATTCTCATAGCAATCCCACACCCGATTAAAAGGTGATACACTAGTTTTCATCCCACACTCGTAAGTATCCATAATTACCCGAACCTAATTAAATTTATAAAATATCTAAATAATTAAATATAAATTATTATAATAATTGATTATTCATCTCAATAAAAATTCAAATATTACAAAATAAATGTTAAAAATAAAAGTATAAAGGGTGATCAATTAAATATTGAGTTATAATTATAAATTTGGATATTATATAATCCAATGAGACCTTATTAAAAACTTATGTAACCATACTTGTCCCAAACAGCAAAAAAGAAGTTTACAGCTCGTTTCCATATCAAACCCGTATAATAATACCCCCAATCACCCGCACGAGTTTAAATATATAAAATACTTAAATAATCAAAGATAAATGGTTAAACATTACATAGTAGACATTATTAATAAATATCACAAGTAAAAAAAATTAAATTCAAAAGATAATATTTACGTCATAAGTAACCTAAATGAATTAAATTATTTTAATATATATTGTATTAAAAATCATATTTTAACCAATGAATCGTATTCACGAGTAATTTACTATTTTTCTCATTTTTCATCCTTCTGAAGGTTATTTTCTGTATTAAGTTCTTTTTTCTTTTTTACAGTTTCTATTGTTCGATTGTAGAGTCTCACATGTTGACGTCTGATTTGGTCAACGTCACGTGTACTGACCGGGACAAATGGGTCGAGGACACGTAGATAATAACAAATAAAGTGGAAGATAGTTGATCACTAAATTTTTATTAATGACCTTTCGATAGCATAGAACCGAACGTAATAATGTGCGCCGGTCTATCCAATTTGCTTGTTAATTACAAGTCTTTTTTATTCTTTTTCGATCTCTCTTTTATCTCTTCTTTTTTCTCTCTCTTGTTAATGCCTAGAATTCCAAAAGGTTCTTTTTTACTGTACATTTCCCCTATATATAGACAGTCTGGGCCAGTGGGGAGATGACAGCTGGCGCATGTTTGGGGAATATGCCCATAACACTTGTCAGTCTGCATTTACATCGGGGACACGTGGCGGCCTATAAGGAGTGTCTTGGGAAGGCGTGGCGCATGCGTTACTTGGCATGCGGAGTGCATTTGCCGACTTAGGAGATGTCTATCCGACGAGTCGGCCCTCGGGTTCCCGCTCAGTCGGCCGGTCTGCCGTTGGGGCCGGGCCACTAAATCTTGAGCAGGACATTTCGTCCTTCCTCTGCTCGGCCTTAGGGATCGGATCTGGAGTCGGCAGAGTCACCGTCGTCTGGGTTTTTAGCGAGTCCGGTTGGAAATCGGGTTTTGTCGGTCAGGTCCGGGTTACATTCGGCAGTTCGGTGCTGGTGTGCCACGTGGATCTTTGAGTAGGATGGGTTACCAACAAGGGCCCCAGTCCGTGGCCGTGCCGGGCTGGCTGGAGTCGTTCGATGTTGAGGCCGATCCGGTTTGTCTTGTTGGGAGGATAAGATCTTTTGAACAGACGTCTCTTCGGGAGTCGTGTCGCACCGCCTCCCTGGTCTTTAGGTGTCATCATGTGGGAGGACGCGTGGCGCAAGAATATTGGGCGGCGCGCTCACGCGTTCTCGATCCTGCGACGGTTCAGTAGAATTTCTCGCCTCACGCGCCTGGCATTTACTGCCTATATTTCCCTATAAATAGAGGTTGTCTTCTTCTTCACTGTTTCTTCCGCCATTTTTTTCATAGTGTTGCAGAGAGGGAAACTTTTTTCGGCGACTTTTTTCCCGATTTCATCGACTTCCCCGGTAAGCTTGCTTTTCTTTCTTATTTATTTAAGATGTCGGAGACAAGGGACGAGACGGAGGTGGTTTTGATCGTGTCGCCGGACCGCACGGGTGTGGCGGATCTATCGATTGGCGAAGCTCCCGTCGATTGGAGTGTTGAGGAAGAGGGGGGTGAGCTAGTGGAGTCGCCGGGATCTGGAGAAGTGGAAATGGCGGCGCCTTTGACAGTTGTCGGAGAGACTCCGGCGGAGAGAGTCGAGCCGGCGGTGGCCCGGGCTCGCCCTCGCCCGGTCCCTTTGGTGGCGGCGAGTTGGGACTCAGCTTCCGTTCGGAGTAACGTTACGGAGGAGCAATTGGCGGCCTGGCGGCTGCGTTTTAAAATTCCGGCGAGGGTGCGGATGTTCGCTCCGAATCCCGAGGAGAGGCCTCACTGTCCGCCTTATGGTTGCACGGCGGTGTACTACCGCTCTTTACTGGCCGGGCTTCGGTTTCCGCTCCCGTTGACCCTTTCCCGGTGGTTACGGCAGTGGGGCCTTCCTGTCCCTCAGATTCATCCGAATTCCTGGGCTCGGGTGGTGGGCCTCCTTATTCTTTTTAATCAGCACGGCTGGCCCGAGCCCAGCTTTGAGGAGTTCATGACCTCTATCTATGGAGGTCGGTTGGTAGGTCCTGGCTCAGTGGTTTTATCTGACGGCGGCATGCCATGCACAAGGAGCTTGTGGGGGTGCCTGAGACTATTCATAGCTGGAAAGAACAGTGGTTTTTTGTTGGGGGGCCGTGGAGGAGTTCCTTGGATGAGTGGGAGCCGGGGGTGATAGATGCCGAGCTGCGAATTCCTGAGCTTTTTACGGCCAAAATGAGTAAGTGTGGTATTTTTGTTTTCGTTCCTCTTTTGTCTAACGCTCATCGTTTGTTGTTTGTGCAGAACGCATCCCGGCGTCAGAGACTTCTGGTGAGTTTGACGACCGTGTCGAGGAGCTTTTGGGCCTTCCTCTGGAGCGAAGGAAGTCTCACCTTTTAGTGTCTGAGGAGAACCTGTGGGCGGCCGGACTTAGAGAAACCGATCCGAACACGATGTCTTCTTCAGGTACCCTCCTTTTTTTTTTTTTTTTTTTGACATGTCTTCCTTTTCCAGCTCCTCAGGCAAAGACTTCATCCGGGCGGAAGGAGACGCCCGCTCAGCGTGTGGCCAGGCTGGCTGCTGAGGCTGCCGATCGGAGGGAGCGGGCCGCCAAGCGCAAGAGGGTGGAGCCTATTTCTGCGAACAAGGCCGAGGGTTCGTCGGCCCCTGAAGTCATATCGTCTGCCCCAACTTCTGTCCGGGCTGATCGGGAGGAGCCCGTGATTGACTTGGAGGGCCATTATCTTCCGGTCAACCAGGAGCGGGTGGAGCCCTGTGATCAGATGAAGGGACGGCGGCCGCGCTGGTTCCTGGATTATGTCCGGGCCGCTACTCCGACTCCCGAGATGCTCAGTCGAGTCCCCCCGGGGGTGGCTGTTTCTAGCCATATTCCGATCCGGGGTTGGACTCCTAAGCTGGAGATGATGACCAACGACATGGATCCGGCCGAGATCCGATTCGGGAATGCCTTGGTCGGTAGGGCCATGTGCACCTATGTGAAGGCCTCGAATGAGTTTAAGCCGTCAGGAGAGGCACAAGAAGACGGAGGCCGACCTTAAGGCTTTGCGGGAGGAGCATCACTTGTGCCCATCTTTGATCAAGTCTCTTGAGGGAGATAACTTCCTTGAGGGGCGAGATGGAGCTTTGGACGGTCGGGCCACCTGGCCAGACATATGGAGGTCAAGGCCGAGGAGGCCGACCGAGGCGGTTGATCGGGCGCGAAACGGTGCGCGGAAATCCGGCCGAGCACGAGGCTCACTTGAAGGAGGCCAAGGCCCGTGTCGGAGGCTTGAGCGCCTCAACACTGCGAGGCTTCGAGCTATGCGAGGGGCCGTGCCAAGGGGCGGAGGCCTTCAAGGAGACGCCGCTTTTGAGGAGCCGATCAACCTGAATTACGTCTCCGCTTGTTTGAGATTTTAGATCTTATGAAAGGTGGGAAGACCGTTCGGGAGATCGAGGCTTACATCACCTCTCGGGCGGTCGACCTTCATGTGGACCTTGCGGGGGCCGATGAGTCGAAGGCGGCCGAGGGTGAGGATGCGTCGGGCTCCGCAAGGCGGCGAGGGCCATCTTTTGAGCGGCCGGCCGGGATGATGGGGCGAGTAGTTTTTTTAGGTTTTGCTTCGGCCTTGGCTGCGTGCGATTTTGTTTTTTTGGTAATCGTCTGTATTTAGTAACAATGACTTGATGAAATAAGATCTTTTTTGCCGTTTTCGTTGTGCTTTTTTATCGTTCTTGGTGGATCGTGCCGATATGGGCTCGGTCTTATAGTGCCGGATGAGCCGGTCTTATGAGGTGCCGAGACGAGCTCGGTCTTATAGTCTTAGGATGAGCCGGTCTTATGAGGTGCCGAGGCAGGCTCGGTCTTATAGTGCCGGATGAGCGGTCTTTCGAGGTGCGAGGCAGGCTCGGTCTTATAGCGCCGGAGGAGCCGGTCTTATGAGGTGCCGAGGCAGGCTCGGTCTTATAGTGCCGGAGGCCGGTCTTTCGAGGTGCGAGACAGGCTCGGTCTTATAGTGCGGATGAGCCGGTCTTCTGAGGTGCCGAGACGAGCTCGGTCTTATAGTGCCGGAGGAGCCGGTCTTTCGAGGTGCCGAGACGAGCTCGGTCTTATAGTGCCGGATGAGCCGGTCTTATGAGGTGCCGAGACGAGCTCGGTCTTATAGTGCCGGATGAGCCGGTCTTATGAGGTGCCGAGACGAGCTCGGTCTTATAGTGCCGGAGGAGCCGGTCTTTCGAGGTGCCGAGACGAGCTCGGTCTTATAGCGCCGGAGGAGCCGGTCTTTCGAGGTGCCGAGACGAGCTCGGTCTTATAGTGCCGGAGGAGCCGGTCTTATGAGGTGTGCCAGCATTGAGATAAGGAACAATATCGAATTTTTATTGATAATACCTTTTTAGATACATAGCGTTCCATGGGTGAGTTAGTCTCTGGCCGTTCAGATATTCCAGCCGGTAGGCCCCATTCTGAAGGACTTCGCTAACTTTATACGGCCCTTCCCACTTGGGCTTGAGCGGCCCGGGATCCGGACCCCGAACCCTCTTGAGGACTAGGTCGCCGACCTGGAATCTTCTCGGGTGAACCTTGGAGTTGTAATATTTTTCACTCCTCCTTTTGTATATAGCGTTTCGCATTTACTTTGAGCTCGTTTTTCAGCAAGGAGGTCCAGGTTCACTTGGAGGGCCAAGTCGTTGTCCTTTTCTTCAAAATGTGCTACTCGGAAGGTTGGTGCCCCGATTTCGACAGGGATAACGGCTTCAGAGCCGAAAGCCAAGGAGAAAGGCGTTTCTCCTGTGGCGGATCTATGCGTTGTTCGGTAGGCCCATAGGGTCCCGGGGAGTTCTTCTGGCCAGGAACCCTTGAGTTCCTCTAGGCGAGTTTTGAGGTGTTGCTTTAAGATCTTGTTGACTGCCTCCACCTGCCCGTTAGATTGAGGATAATAGGGCGTGGAAAAGTTATTTCGTACTTGG
The DNA here is from genome assembly GCA_033398695.1 of Orobanche coerulescens. Classification (NCBI taxonomy): domain Eukaryota; kingdom Viridiplantae; phylum Streptophyta; class Magnoliopsida; order Lamiales; family Orobanchaceae; genus Orobanche; species Orobanche coerulescens. Next base: position 172,309,856 of record CM065809.1, read on the forward strand.
AGACCGTCGCAGAAAGATCGGAACTTCTTGTTGTCAAACTGTTTCGCATTATCCGAGACAATGGATTGAGGGATTCCGAACCGGCATATGATTGACTTCCATACGAAGTCAACTATCTTCTGTTCGGTCGTACGTGCCATTGGTTCGGCCTCGGCCCATTTCGTAAAATAATCGACTGCGACGATTGCGTGTTGCACTCCTCCCCGTCCCCTAGGTAGAGGGCCGATCAAGTCTATTCCCCATTTGGCGAACGGCCAGGGACAATATACAGACGTGAGGTTCTCCGGGGGGGATCGGATTTGTGGAGCGAAAATTTGGCACCGGGCGCACTTTCGCACGAGCGCAATGGCATCTTTTTTTAGATCGGGCCAATAGTAGCCTTGTCGGATTAACTTATAGGCCAATGCCTGACCGCCGGAGTGGTTTCCACATATGCCCTCGTGCACCTCCTTGAGGGCATATTCGGCTTCTGATTCGGACAGCACTTGGCGCGGAACCGAATATCCTCTTTTATACAATGCCCCATCCACGATAGTGAACCGGCAGACCGAGTTCGTAAGGATCTTGCTTGAGATCGGTCCTTGGGCAAAATGCCGCTTTGAAGGTATTGTATTATAAGTGCATCCACCCTCGCGGTTCCGATTGCTCATTGCTCGGATTTCGGCCATTTCGGGGCCGATGAGGCGTGATGCCCCATGCCGACCTCATCCATATGCTCGGCCCGACCTTTGGGCCAAGTTTGGCCAAAGAGTCGGCTGAATGTTCTCTGTTCGGGAATATGTTGTATAGTCCCACGAAAACCTTGCAATAGGGCTCGGGCTAGGTTGAGGTACTTAACCGATTTAGGCTCTTTGGCTTCGTATTCGCCGTTGATACGGTTGACCATCAACCGAGAATCACTCGGGATGGTGAGGCGGGTAAGGCCGAGAGAGGTTGCCATTTCTAGACCACCAAGAGAGCTTCATATTGCCTCATTATTGGTGGTTGGGAAACTTGGCGAATAGCCGAGCAATGTGCAGTCGGGACCGACGAGGACTATTCCCGCACCCGATCGGTCCGCGGTAGAGGACCCATCTACATAGAGTGACCATTCTTACGGTGGTCGTCCTCTGAGTAATTGCGGGCGTGAACTCTGCAATGAAGTCCGCAAGGGCTTGTCCCTTTATAGCGGTCGCGATTCGTAAGTTATGTCAAACTGTCCTAGTTCGACGGCCCATTTTACCATTCGGCCGGAAACATCAGTCGGTGCATAACCTGTTTTAATGGATAGTTGGTTAAGACGACTACTTGGTGTTCCAAAAATAGGGCCTCAACTTAGGACGCCATTATGAGCGCATAGGCCAGTTTTTCCATCGGGGCATATCTGAGCTCGGCATCATGAAGGGCCTGACTTACATAATAGACCGGGTGTTGCACCGCATTTTCCGTTCGAATTAGAGCGGCGCTGATCGCGGAGTCTGAGACTGCGAGATATAAGTTAAGAAGTTCCCCTCGGGACGGCCTCTGTAGGGTCGGGGCTTCCGCCAGGACTTTCTTGATAGCTTCAAAGGCTTTTTGGCAAGGTTCTGTCCATTGAAAATCCTTGTTCTTTTTTATCGCCTCAAAGAAAGGTTTGCACTTATCCGTTGAGCGGGAGATGAAACGGCTCAGTGCGGCTAGGCGGCCGGTTAGGCTTTGCACCTTTTTGACCGAGTTTGGGGGAACAAGCTCGGCTACTGCCTTAATTTTATCGGGGTTGGCTTCAATCCCTCTTTGGCTTACCATGTAGCCGAGGAATTTTCCAGAACCTACCCCGAAGGAACATTTCTTCGGATTTAGCTTCATCTTATACTCTCGCAAAATAGCAAACATTTTATTGAGGTCATGTACATGGTCTGCCGAGTGCAGGGATTTTACTAACATGTCATCTACATATACTTCCATAGTATGGCCTATCAGGCCACTGAACATTTTATTTACCAGGCGTTGATATGTTGCGCCGGCATTCTTGAGCCCGAAAGGCATCATCCGGTAATGATATAAGCCACGGGCCGAGTAGAAGGAGGTATTTTCTTCATCAGCGGTGCATCGGAATCTGGTTGTATCCGAATAGGCATCCATGAAGCTCATTAGCTCGTGCCGCCGTGGCATCTACCATGTAATCGATATGGGGAGTGGGTAGCTATCTTTTGGGCGGGCTTTATTCGGGTTGGAGAAGTCAATGCATAGCCTCCATAGCAGTCGGCTTTTACGAGCGGGTTGGCTACCAGTCGTGCTTGGGCTTCCCGAATAAACCCGTTATCAATCGACTTTCCTACCTCCTCTTCCAGCCCTTTAAGGCGCTCGGGCCCCATCTTTCTTCTCTTACGGGCCAATAGGTTTTGGTGAGGTCGATGTTCGATCGGTGGTGGCGATTCGGTCGATCCCGGCATATCGAGAATGGGTCCAAGCAAAGACATCAGTGTCTTAGATGGAAGACAAGCTCGGAGCGGATCGGTTCTTGGAGGTTGTGGCGATCTTTAGGCTGTCGGGCGAAATTTGGATGAATCCACGTCGACCAAGTCCAATTCTTGTTGGCTCGCGTGGCGGATTTTCCCTTTTGGATTTTGATACCGCGGGTCAACGGGATCTTCCTCTAAGATCGGCTTTTTCCGGGCCGGAGGCGCGGTCCGCCGTCGGCGATTCCCATCCCGGGGTTTATGCGGCCGGGACCGTCGGGCCCCGGTCAGCAGTGTTTCCGCTTTGTTGCTCGGAGTTGGTAATCTCTACTTCTTAGGCGGATTTTCCGGACGGCCTCGGCGGCGTTGATCTCGCGAGCCGGATGCGAGATTGCATTCCGGGCCGCCCTTTGATCCCTCTCTGTGTACCCAGCGCCGTCCGGTAGGGAATTTCATGCGAGGTGGTAGGTGGGTGAGTGGCTCTCGGCCTCGACATCGCAGTCGGCCACGATGGCATTATAGTCATTTGTGCACGTCGATGATCTTAAAGGTGGTGATCATCGTTCTCTAATCGGCCTGGCAAATTCCGTGGCGAGTCAATTTCCCCGGCGAGAGGTGCGGCGATTGGCAAATCCGGATGTCCTCATTGCAGGGCCGGACATACGATTGGTCTACCTTCATCCTACGAAGGGTATGAAGGTAAATGATGCTTGCATAAGCCGAGTCCACCAATACCACTGGGTGGGATTCCATTATGGGCGAGTGATGACAAGTGCATCGAATGGGGATGGTCCAAGCCGCTGCATCGGACTCCTCGAAGGTAACCGCCCGGTGGGGTTTTGGAGGTTTCTTGACCCGGCGAAACCCATACGCTCGGCGCTCGGTCGTGATAGGAAGTGGTGGCTTCTCGGATAGATGCTTTCTTGGCGCTTGGACCGAGGATCATCGACCTCGGCGGTGCCCATAATCGTTAGGATTTCTCGGGGATTTGGGGCGGAGGCACCGATCATTCTTGGCTCTCAGGTCGGCCCTATCCTGGCGATCCGAGGCGGGTTCGGGTGAACCGTCTCAAGCCCGTTTCATCACATGCCGCGATCGGGCGGCACGAGTCCCGACAACCGCTCGGTGTTGTGACCGTGACTCGTGATACTTACAAAGCGGAGTGCAGTCCATGTCCTTCGATCTTTATAGATTGGCGGGGGACCGGAGCAAGTTTTGCCTTTTATTTGATCGAATATCGCGCGGCTCCAATGGAATATATTTAGTGAAATTGGCCATGAGCTCGGGCCAGCGATAGTTTTGAGTGGCCGGAGGCTGAGGAAGATGCGGGGTTTTATTTTCCGTCGAGGTTCTTGACGGGCTTCTTTGTAGTCACGCCTTTCTTCCTTCTTTTTATACGATCCTTTACGATCGGAGGGCATGACTAACATTGGCGCCGGCATGGCTTCCTCGGCGGACTATATGGGAGGTGGCGCGCTCAAAAATTCTGGTAGGTGTGGGGGACGTTACGGCACACCGTCCAAAAAAAAGAATTCTATGAAGGCGGCACAGGCAATAATGGCGCGCATCGTCGGACATGGGCTCGTCTCTAATATCCGTTTATTAAAGCGGGATATATAATCTTTAAGGGACTCGTTCGGCCCCTGGACTACGGACGCGATGGATGAGCGTGGGCGACCCGCACCGGGGACCCCATAAAGTGGGACCGGAATGTCGCCGAAAGCTGGGCCCATGTCTGAATCGAATGACGGGGCAGCGTCCGATACCACCTCTGGGCCCTTTCCCCTAGAGTTAGGGAAAACATGCGGCATCGGAACGCGTCCTGCGACCCATGCAGATCCATCCAAGAATTATAATGTCCCAGATGGGCGTTAGGTGCATTTCTCGTTATATGGCGGAATTTGCGGAATTTTGAACTTCTCCGGGAGAGGTTCCGCCAAAACGCTGGGGGCCAGGGGACTCTCCTGGCCGTTGAGCCCTTCCGAGCTGTGGGATGGCGGGAGTTGTTTATTTTCGAGTTCCGTAAGGCGCTTTTTTAGAAACTCGATCTCGCTTGAATTGTCGCCCGGGGTGGGAGGCAATATTTGCGTTGGATTTGGGGACAGGTGGTGAGCTCTTTCTTCCTTGCGACTCGACTGCGGACGTAGGAGTCTTGCCTTCTCAATCTTCCTTCCCGCCCCGAGGCGATCAAAAACGGACGGGGGGCGTGAAGGCTTACTTTTCCGGGAGGGGTGTGAGCTTTCACCGTGGCTCTCGGCCCTTTCGCCGGCGGCCTCAGAGGCCGCTCTTTTTCCGCTTCGTCCCGAGGCAGCAGGACGGGCCGTCGAGATTCTGCCTCGGGTTGAGCCTCGGGTTTACGAAGGGTCCCGCCCCCTGTCACTCTCGCCATGAGGGCTGCCATGCCCTGGAGGAAGGCCGGGTGTTTAAAGCATTTAACCACTTTAAGGAGGTTTTCTTCCTCCGTCGCGGGCTGAGGGTTTTTTGAACTGTTGTGAGACATTGCTTGTGAAGGGTCCATCTATACCTCTTTTTTTTTTATCGGAGGCAGCCCTTCTTCTAGCGCCAATCTGTTGACGTCTGATTTGGTCAACGTCACGTGTACTGACCGGGACAAATGGGTCGAGGACACGTAGATAATAACAAATAAAGTGGAAGATAGTTGATCACTAAATTTTTATTAATGACCTTTCGATAGCATAGAACCGAACGTAATAATGTGCGCCGGTCTATCCAATTTGCTTGTTAATTACAAGTCTTTTTTATTCTTTTTCGATCTCTCTTTTATCTCTTCTTTTTTCTCTCTCTTATTAATGCCTAGAATTCCAAAAGGTCCTTTTTTACTGTACATTTCCCCTATATATAGACAGTCAGTAGGTGGGAGATGGCAGTGGCGCATGTTTGGGAATATGCCCATAACACTTGTCGATCTGCATTTACATCGGGGACACGTGGCGGCCTATAAGGAGTGTCTTGGGAAGGCGTGACGCATGCGTTACTTGGCATGCGGAGTGCATTTGCCGACTTAGGAGATGTCTATCCGACAGGTCGGCCCTCGGGTTCCCCGCTCGAGTCGGCTTGGGTCTCGGCGTTTGGGCCCCGCCAAAAATCTTGAGCCGGACATTTTCGTCCTTCCTCTGCTCGGCCTTCCGGGATCGGATACCGGGTCGGCCCGGGAGTCACCGTCCGTACCGGTTTTTAGCGAGTCCGGTTGGAAATCGGGTTTTTTGTCCGGTCCGATTCCGGGTTCTGTTCGGCCGGTTCAGCTGCCTGGTGTGCCCACGTGGATGCTGAGTAGGATGGGTTACCAACATCACAGTCGGGTTGTCTCGGTTAACTTTGACCTAGAGCATTGCATTTTTATTTTTATTTTTATTTATTATCCTGCTGCTTTTTGCGTGTGGTGTATTTTTGACAGAGAGCTATGCGCGGAGTCACTCCTTATGTTAGAGTGGAGTTCATCGGGAGTGAATTAGCCAAATTCATCTTAAGTAAGTCTCATGTAGATTAAGCCATGGACGTAGGTATGGTATTAAGCTTTTTTCGAAACATATGATTCCATTTGTACATATCATTCAATATGTGCACTAAGCTGAGGGTTTTCACGAAAACAGTTTTCATACCGTAATAAGTAGGAACATGGTCTACGTACATCTTACCCTCTCCAAATCCTGCTCTAAACGAAATATACTGGGTATGTTTAGTTTGATTTCATTGTTCGATACCACTGAAATCGGGGCCGTGCCAGCAACTATTTTTTTTTTTTTCTAACAAAACCAGTAAAATGTTTACAGAACTTTTTTTTTCTAAAAGAACTTTGAAAAAAAGCATCTTAAAAAATATTAATGGCGAGATAAAAAACGATCGCGATGGGACTCGAACCCACAATCTCCCGCTCCGGAGGCGAGCGCCTTATCCATTAGGCCACGCGATCATTTGCTTACAGGATCCGCCAAGTATAAACTAATCATCACCACTCTACATGGAGACAAATTGCATATCTATACTTCTATTAAAAGAGAGTAGTGACACATGTCACTCTCTAATTTTTTTGATTTTTTATTTTAAAATATAATTTATATATACAGATGTATCCTTAAATTTCTTAAAAAAAATTCTAGATATGTATTGTGGGAGTTTTATTCCAGAACTTACACTCATCTACCAATAAAAAAATCCTTCCTTTATTTTTGTAGCTTAAAATTTTAAATATTTATAATTTTTTAAATCAAGTTTATTTTTAATAAAAATATATCAAATTAATTTTTATTTCACAATTTTCAACTAGACATCCATATAAATATAATAAATTTGATGGATTTACAATAATGATCGATTGCACAAAAAATTATATTATAAAAACTATGAATATTTATTTTCAGTCAAAACAAAAATATATTAACTCATTTATTGCTTGCATAAAAAATAAATTATAATATTTATTTAATTATAATAACTAAAAATAATAAAACATACACTGCACACACACATATATTAAGACTTAATCACATATTACTTTCGTCTCTAAAATTTGTTCCTACTTCTTTTCGGTATGTCCAGGAAATTTGTTCATGTAATGGACATTAATTGACTTAACACTCCGCTTAATGTAGTCTTCTTTTCTTAAATTATATTACACCACATAATATACTCACGCTAATATGATATTCATGTCGAAGATTATCAAAAATAAATTTAGAGATCGAGAAATTATTTTTTAATAAGAGACTATCTTATGTGGTGCATCGCACCGGAGAACATCTAGTTCCCAAAAAAGAGACTGAGCAAACCAAATTACTCTTATTAGTGCATGATCTACTGCAACCTGTTGATGCTATATTAGTCCAACAAATTTATGTAATTATTTATGAAGAACGTAGATAGTTAATTTGTATATATAAATATGAATATCCAGGTGAGAATGTGTAATTAGTAGTATAACAAGATTGAACTGCTTTAGAAAGATGAAAGCAACGACAAGAAAATAACTGTAAATATCGAATGGACAATCTGAAAGTGATCGGTTCTTAAAAATTTCTACTTTTAGAGTGCTAGATTCCGGTACAAAAATTTTGGATCCTTATTAATGGTCCTAGCTCATGATATTTATAGAAAATCCTGTTCTGAAACGTGTCATCCACTTAAGTGCTATACATGCAGACAGGTAAAATAGATAGGTGGGTGACATTGATTAGAACATAATCTCTTTGTTGTCTCGATAGCTGGCCCATCTGTTTCCCGGGTTGGACAGGTAGGATAGACTGGTCATTTTTTTAAAGTCTTTTTAAAATTTTATTTATTATTATTTTGTACATGAAAAACAATTAATGGACAAAGGAAATAATTGGAAAAAAATAAGCTTGTATTTAATTTTAAGTTTTCACTTCAAATTAAATTGCCTACGTATCCTCGTGAGGAATCAAAGTCTTACGTAATTCTTTTACTTAAAAAAGAATTAAAAATGACCTTGTATTTAATTTTAAGTTTTCATTTAAAATTAAATTGCCTACGTATCCTCCTGAGCAATCAAAGCCCTACGCAGTTCTTTTACTTACCTTACTTACCTTTAGTTGAAGTCAATGTCGTCGTCGTCTTGATCGCCGGTTTGACTCATTTGACTAGACTCTTTTTTAGTGGTGCCTTCTTGATAGGCTTCTTGGTCCGCTCTGTTGTTACCCAAAATATTATACGTAATGATTTGCTGGATATGGCTACAGGTGAGTAATGAACAAAATACGAGAGCACGTACGAATGAATGTAAATAACACAAAATTTACCGGGGTTGTAGTCCCGGACTTGAATGCTCTCGCGAGATATTATTAATACGAATGCTGCTTTAAAGTATGAGTATTAATGTTAAAGTACAATTACAATGAGTGTAATGCCCCTAGTTATCTAACCCTCGAGTGCTGTTGATTGCCGGAAGAACCAGAGTTAAAGCTGAAACGACCCGCACTAACTACCTAACTTACACTATCTTATATCATATTAGTACTTATAAATTACGGTGAAATTTCGACAGAGTTTCCCCTAAACTGGTACCTATCCCAAACATGTGACATAAAACCAACACAAGTATCATACAGAGACATTTAGTCTCAATCCGAATCAAACTCATGACATCAATATCCCCGTAGCTATAACTACAAGAGATTAGTAAACAACAAAACTTCGAGCTTCCCAAATCACTCATTTATTTTATATTACGATATTTAAACAACCTCACAGGTTAAACAAACATACTAAGTGAACTTAAAGTACCTATCACACCATCAACGACACTCGAACATATGAGTACATTACTGCAATACATATTTATAAAGTAAGGTTCACAAACAAGAATGAAAATATTTTAAGCCCATGGTTAAGCCCGACATGTCGTCATCCATGTACGTCGACCCTCAGCAACAGTGGAACTCCAACTCATCCACCGAGGGAACATACTCTAGCATCAGAATTACCTACAATGCATAAACTACGTGAGCTAAAGCCCAATAAGTAGAAATCATGCATGTTATGTATCATGTCTAATGCAACATATGACATATGATTATCAATGAGAATCTCTCAAAATCATTTTCTTATCCTCGGGCCCGTTGAACCACGTACTAAGCACCGGAAGGAACTCAATATCATATCATATCATGAGGCATGCATCTACCATGCCAGATATATAAGGCATGCATCTACCACACCAAATATATCATGAGAACATGCATCTACCATGTCTCACACATGATATAAGCATGCATCTACCGTGCTAAACATATCGTAAAAGCATGCATCTACCATGCCTCGGTGCTCTATCAGCGACCAACAAAACATTTTTCTTTTCTTTCTTTCCATGATCGTACCATGCATGCAGACACTAGTGAGTATCCTGTTATGCATGCATGTGGAGATGCTAATGGATGTTATGATCATGTAAGGTGCAACCAAACACTTTAAGCATAATACAGATCAATCATCCAATACAATACACTCTCAAGATATCATCAAGTTTACCAACAATACTATGTTTATGCATTATAGTTGCATATGGATTTCTACTTACCTTGATCGGGTAATACCCTTACGTTTATACCAATAGGGGTGGTTGTGATGATATATCTTCAGAACCTATTTCAAGAAATGTGTTTAAAGGATTTACATACCACATATAAGGTTTAACTCTCTTCATATCGAAAGGGTTTACCACTTCCTATGTAGACACGTAATCGGTGTTCTACGTATTTTATGTCTATTTATCGATGTATACCAGCCCATTAACCAATCAATTTTGGACTTATAATTCACTAATGAATCTATTAGTATCTGTTTATAAAGTTCATTCAACTTTCACAACTTAAAATTCCAAGGTCTTATAACAAACACTTGATTAAGAGAATTTATCAAAATCTTGTCATAATCAGATTTTGTTTTGCTTATAACCACTAGAATATAAGTTGGATTTGCGCCAATTTTTGTCATAATATCCCTAAGATACTTAAGAACAAGTATACTGAAACTCCTGACCCTGAAACATACGAATTAAGTAACATATACCATTAATTCTAAAAGGTGGCAGAATTGATTCCTTTATTGCCTTAGTGAGTTGTAAACCTTATAAATCCATATTAAACACAAGGGTAAGCCATGGTTGAATTCTAAACATCATTATAACATGTATAAGAACATATACAAGCTCTCACACCTTCGAAATATCCAAGAAACATATCAAGAACAATGAAGAAACAAAGAAAACTCACCTTGATTGTCAAATGAATTGAGGTGTTGATGTTTTGATGATTTCTTCTTGATTTTTTTGGTGAATTTTCAAAGTGTGGAGCTTCTTGTTCCTGTCCAGACTGTAAATGAGGGTTGAGGGTCGGATTTATCCATCAACCAAGTGTGTTAAGTCGGTTATGAAGGTGAAATATCCAAAATACCCTCGAATGACTACTAGAGACTAGGTTTGAAATAATTGATCGATTCAAGTAGTTATGATCCGGTTCTTGAAGTGTTTGAACCGGTTCCTAGTATATATTGACCTCATTTAGGGTATGGATGATCTTTAAAATGGTTTAGTAGAAGTTTAGGGTGTATTTTTATTGCTTAAACTCGATTACTCATGCGAGCAATGTTGAAAATGCTAGTGAAGGACTTTATTGTCAAACTTTCTAAAACTTCACAAACGCGACACTGTAGGTAAGAATGGAAGGAATCATTTATAAAAAATATAATTAATATGATAAACTAAAAGATAAGTTTAATTCCTACCGCAGTTGGAACGAATGAGGTATAGACAGATCACAGTATTTTACAAACGTTATCAGATACAATCATAAATTGTATCCTATTAGGTATTGACAAGAATCAAAGGCACTTGACACATGTTAGTTTATTGAATGATGGTTATCCACTTGAATCGTCAATTTAAAGTGACTCACTACACGCGCCGACTAAAATCTCGAGATAAGCTAGTTAACCTCCGATGGACACGTTAGTGACACCATTATGACTTCTAGGCTTACCACGTGTACTTGGAGTTTTATAAGATCTTTATATATATTTTATTTTGGAATTAGAAATAATATGAATAACGTAACTTAGTTCCGTAACACATACCACAATAGAGTTTTAGACTCTAGTTCCAATGTTTAGCACATTTCTATGTAGTGAAATTAACTATAAGATCTACTGAACCATGGAACGTCAAATAATCCAAATAACGCATAATTAACAAGTTATTCATAAATCATATTGACCAAGTGAGTAGTGTTAGGCTCGAGTATCACCTCCTCCCCTCCTTATAAAAATTTCGTCCCCGAAATTTAACTTACCTGAAAAGATCAGGGTATTTAGCCCTCATTTCATCTTCTCTCTCCCAAGTGGCTTCTTCTACAAGTTGATTTCTCCACAACACTTTGACTAGTGGCACTTCTTTATTTCTGAGTCTCTTTACTTCTCTTAGTAAGATTTGTTCTGGTATCTCCTTGTAACTCAAATCTGCCTCCAGCTCAACTGGTTCATTCTTGAGAATGTGGGATGGATTCGCAATGTATTTTCTTAGTAGAGAAATATGAAATACATTGTGTATCTAAGACATTGATGCTGGAAACTCTAGTCGATAAGCCACTTCACCAACCCGCTCAGTAATAGGAAATGGCCCAACGTATCTTGGACTCAATTTTTCTTTCTTACCAAATCTCATTATTCCCTTCATTGGAGAAACTTTCAGGAATACTCGATCACCCACGGCAAATTCCAGTGCTCTCCTTCTGGTATCTGCATAACTCTTTTGTCTGCTTTGAGCTGTTCTCATTCTTTCTCTGATTAGTGAAACTGCTTTTGTCATTTCTTGAATCATATCAGGACCTAAAACTCTTCCTTCACCAACCTCATCCCACTGTACTAGTGATCGACACTTCCGGCCATACAAAGCTTCATAAGGAGCCATTCCAATTGTACTCTGATAACTGTTATTGTAGGAGAATTCAATTAGGGGTAAATGTTTGCTCCACTGGCCTTGAAAGTCCATAACACAGGATCTGAGCATATCTTCAAGAGTTTGTATAGTTCTTTCTGATTGCCCATACGACTGTGGATGATAAGCAGTGCTGAAAGACAAGTGGGTACCCAATGCTCTATGCAGGCTCTTCCAAAAAGCTGATACAAATCGTGAATCTCCATCCGATACAATAGATAATGGAACCCCATGTAGCCTCACTATTTCCTGTATATAGAGTTGAGCATAACGATCGATGGAGTATGTCGTACAAACTGTAACAAAGTGAGCAGATTTTGTCAATCTATCAATTGTAACCCAGATAGAGTTGTGTCCTTTAACCATTCTTGGTAAACCTGTCACAAAATCCATCGTAATGTCCTCCCACTTCCATTTTGGAACAAATAAAGGTTTCAAGGTTCCTGCTGGTCGTTGATGCTTGGCTTTTACCTGTTGACATGTTAGGCATTGCACCACATATTGTGCAATATCTTCTTTCATAATTGGCCACCAATAGTGTAGTTTCAAGTCTCTGTACATTTTGATTGCTCTTGGATGTACTGAATATGGTGTTGAGTGCGCCTCTAGTAATATTTCTTTGCGAACATCTTCAAAATTAGGCATACATAAATGATTTCTAAATCGAATAATACCATCTTCTGACAATTGGAAGTATGACGAGGTTCCTAATTTAATGTTCTTCTTTATTTTCTCTAAATCTTGATCATCTTTCTGGCCTTGCTGAATTCTATCTATTAAAGTAGGTCGAAGGGTTAGTGCTGACAATTTTTCTTCTAGCCATCCATGTTGGATAATTTCTACATCCATATTCATCAAATCGTGTAATTCTGGCTTCTGGATCAAGGTCATGGCCGCAATGGATTGTGCTGATTTTCTGCTTAAGGCATCTGCTACCACATTAGCTTTACCAGGGTGGTAGTTAATGACACAATCATAGTCTTTAACAAGTTCTAACCATCTTCGCTGTCTCATATTCAATTCTTTCCAAGTGAAGAAATATTTCAAGCTCTTGCGATCAGTATAAATTTCACAGCGTTCTCCATATAGGTAATGCCTCCATATTTTAAGTGCAAACACAACTGCAGCAAGTTCCAGATCATGTGTCGGGTAGTTCTTTTCATACTCCTTCAGTTGTCTAGATGCATATGATATTACTTTACCTTTTTGCATCAATACACAACCCAGACCATTCTTTGAAGCATCATTATAGACTTTAAAACCTCCAGTTCCCATTGGAATGGTCAAGATTGGTGCCGATGTCAACCGCCTCTTCAGTTCTTGAAAGCTTTGCTCGCATGATTCTGTCCACTTGAAGGAAACGTTATTTATAGTCAATTCTGTTAATGGAGAGGCAATCTTGGAGAATCCCTCTACAAATCGACGGTAATATCTAGATAGACCAAGAAAGCTGCGTACTTCTGTAGAATTTGTGGGTTGCGGCTAGTTATTGATTGCTTCAACTTTGCTTGGGTCTACTGAAATCCCTGCTCCGGATATAACATGCCCCAAGAATACCACTCGGTCTAACCAGAATTCACACTTTTTAAACTTAGCATATAACCGTTTCTGTTTTAAGACTTCTAAAACTTTCCTTAGATGCACTGTACGGCCTTCTTTGGTCTTCGAATATATGAGAATATCATCAATAAACACGATAACAAACTTATCCAGGAAGTCTTTAAACACTCTATTCATTAAATCCATAAATGCTGCTGGGGCATTTGTTAGGGCAGTTCTTGTTCTCGGCATTATTTTCTATTTATCACTGAGCCCTATATCATATGGTCAATATAATTCATGAAATATGAGTGCACACAAATAAAATAACACTTACTGGATTTGTTGTGCTCCATATGCTCTGAGCTCGTGTACATGGACAGTCTACATGGCACAAACCGGGCTCCGATACCACCTGAAACGACCCGCACTAACTACCTAACTTACACTATCTTATATCATATTAGTACTTATAAATTACGGTGAAATTTCGACAGAGTTTCCCCTAAACTAGTACCTATCCCAAACCTGTGACATAAAACCAACACAAGTATCATATAGAGACATCTAGTCTCAATTCGAATCAAACTCATGACATCAATATCCCTGTAGCTATAACTACAAGAGATTAGTAAACAACAAAACTTCGAGCTTCCCAAATCACTCATTTATTTTACATTACGATATTTAAACAACCTCACAGGTTAAACAAACATACTAAGTGAACTTAAAGTACCCATCACACCATCAACGACACTCGAACATATGAGTACATTACTACAATACATATTTATAAAGTAAGGTTCACAAACAAGAACGAAAATATGTTAAGCCCATGGTTAAGCCCGACAGGTCGTCATCCATGTACGTCGACCCTCAGCAACAGTGGAACTCCAACTCATCCAGTGAGGGAACATACTCAAGCATCAGAATTACCTACAATGCATAAACTATGTGAGCTAAAGCCCAATAAGTAGAAATCATGCATGTTATGTATCATGTCTGACGCAACATATGACATATGATTATCAATGAGAAGCTATCAAAATCATTTTCTTATCCTTGGGCCCGTTGAACCACGTACTAAGCATCGGAAGGAACTCAATATCAGATCATATCATGAGGTATGCATCTACCATGTCAGATATATAAGGCATGCATCTACCACACCAAATATATCGTGAGAACATGCATCTACCATGTCTCACACATGATATAAGCACGCATCTACCGTGCTAAACATATCATAAAAGCATGCATCTACCATGCCTCGGTGCTCTAGCAACGGCCAACAAAACATTTTTATTTTCTTTCTTTCCATGATCGTACCATGCATGCAAACACTAGTGAGTATCCTGTTATGCATGCATGTGGAGATGCTAATGGATGTTATGATCATGTAAGGTGCAACCAAACACTTTAAGCATAATACAGATCAATCATCCAATACAATACACTCTCAAGATATCATCAAGTTTACCAACAATACTATGTTTATGCATTGTAGTTGCATATGGATTTCTACTTACCTTGATCGGGTAATACCCTTACGTTTATACCAATAGGGGTGGTTGTGATGATATATCTTCAGAACCTATTTCAAGGAATGTGTTTAAAGGATTTACATACCACATATAAGGTTTAACTCTCTTCATATCGAAAGGGTTTACCACTTCCTATGTAGACGCGTAATCGGTGCTCTACGTATTTTATGTCTATTTATCGACGTATACCAGCCCATTAACCAATCAATTTTGGACTTATAATTCACTAATGAATCTATTAGTCTCTGTTTATTAAGTTCATTCAACTTTCACAACTTAAAATTCCAAGGTCTTATAACAAACACTTGATTAAGAGAGTTTATCAAAATCTTGTCATAATCAGATTTTGTTTTGCTTATAACCACTAGAATATAAGTTGGATTTGCACCAATTTTTGTCATAATATCCCTAAGATACTTAAGAACAAGTATACTGAAACTCCTGATCCTGAAACATACGGATCAAGCAACATATACCATTAATTCTAAAAGGTGGCAGAATTAATTCCTTTATTGCCTTAGTGAGTTTTAAGCGTTATAAATCCATATAATGTAATATCCGCAATTTTCGATTTTCGGTAAATTTCTTTTTTCGGCCGGAGTCCGTTTTGACGACTCGCTCATGACCGTTTCGTCATTCTGAAAATGATTAATTCTACACTTTTTGTCATCCGAGTTCGTTTCGGTGTTGTTTTGTTGAGTTTCGTGCTTTTTAGCGACTTTTCCGCACTTGAGTTCGATTCTTGCGAATCTCGTCCAAGCTATTGTTTCGAGTTTCCCGCAAGTCCGTTTAACTTTGTTAGACGTGTTGTGAACTTCAGTTTGGTTATTCGATCACGTATCGTGATTTCCGGGCATTTTGGGCCATTTTGTAATTTCTTGAAAGTTACGGGTATCCGTATCTGTAATTGTTGTCTCGACCCGTTTCTTGGTCGCGTATGATTAGTTATGGTATTATGTTTTCATTTCGGGCCATTGATGTTGTCCGCGAACTTTTCGTCGTGTTCGTTCCGTACGTTTTCGGAAATCGGGTCGTCGAGCCACAGTGGTCGAGTCTTGGCCGGACGGTTGCGGGCCCAGCCGGACGATTGCAGGCACCGGCCGGACAGTGCGGCGAGGAACCGGCGTAAGCGCACGCTTCTGGCCGGAAGGCTGCTGTGCTTCGCAGCAGTGTAGCGCCTGTGCTCGGCCGGCTTTAACGCCTTGCTCGGAGTGCAGGCGGTGGGGTTACGAGGTTGGACTCGGTCGGGATCGGCAGTAACGCACGCTACTGTCGGTCGTAGCGCACGCTAACGGCGGGTAGCGCCTGCTGTCGGTCGACTAGCGTCGTTACTGGGTGAGTTTGTTAGTCCGAGGCTCTTTGGGCCAGTCGGCTAGCGCGCGCAGGCTTCCGGTCGTAGCGCACGCTAGCGGGAGTCGGGCGGACAGTCATGGTCGGCAGAATTGGTCGGTGGTGCCAGGTCATGCGGGCCATGGCCGAGAGTGCTCGGCCGATACTGGCCGATAGCGCACGCTAGTCCGAGAAGGCTAGCGCACGCTAGTTCCGGCCCAGTATATATATGACAGACCAGCCACTTTTTCATTTATTTTTCATTTCCTTTCTCTTCGGTCCGCGGCTGGAGCTTTGGAGGGATGAAGCCATGTTGTTAAATAACAAATCCATGAAGTTTCTGAGTTTATATCACCAATCAATCATCCTATAACATCCTTCGATCCAGCGAATCAAGGTTAGATCTTTAGAACCCTACTTTTGAGTAGATTTGGGGGTTTTCGCGTTTTTGTCCGATTCGTTCCGTTTTGTTGATTAATTCATGATGAATATGATTAATCTTGTTGGTATTCTTAGTTTCCCTACGTATTCATGGTATATTTCGTGGTTTTTACGGAATCGAGAGGGTTTGGTTGTGGTCCGCCCTCGTTGTTGTTTATATACGAATATACATGAATCGTAGGCGGGTTTTCGGGTGTATTCCAATTCCGTATTCATTTAAAAATGGTTGTGATTGTATTCTTCGAATCGTTAGGTTCGGTTTCATTAGTTCCTATCGTTCGTCGGTGACTTTCCTTTCCGTTCGTTGCGTCGTCAATAATTCAAGGCAAGTATTTTTGGAAGCCTTTATGCTTAACGTGAAATGGTAATGTATATTGTGTGTGCTTTGTTCACCCTGGGAGGGTCCGACGGGGCCTCGGGGGAATCTATGACTTCACTCTGGATTCAAGAGTTTGTTTCGCTAGCCAGCTCGGAAAGGTCCTTAGAGACCTCGGGTGGGATTCATGGTGGCGTCCTGGTCCTAGGCGATGCCTGTGCGTGATTTGTTTTTATAAAGTAGCCAGACCGGAAGGGGTCCTTAGAGGCCTCAGGTGGGATTCATGGTGGCGTCCTGGTCCTAGGCAAATTGATTAATTGACTGTTTGTTTCCGGAAAAGACATGTCTGGTTTTGGCTTTTGAAATTGATATTGGTGCATGTACTATGAAATGTGTAAGCGATTGGTTTGCCTTGAATACTTGTACTAGCGTAATTGCTAACCCCTTTGGGGACCCGTTGTCGGGGAAATTCTTGTTATGGATTTCGAGTTATGTTCACCAGACGGGCGAGATGGTACGAGGATGTCGGCCAAGGTTGTTGACATGTGCAACTGAGTCTTGTTATTTCCTACTGTCTCTTTTGATGTGGATGTTTTCCAAATTGTAAACTTATAGATTGTACTCGCGAGTACTTAGGCTTTTCCTTTCGGATTTTGATTGGTCTTCGTTGGAGTTACTGTATTTGTCGGTTGATGTTTATTATGCCGGTTGTACCGGACGTGTTGTTTTATGTTCTTGTTGTTAACAATTGTTTCCTTGCTAACCGAGACGGTTAGTCGAGAGGTGTTTTCTTGTGTTAGCCTGGTGGATCCCATGTAGGGGTCCACGACGCTGTAATACACCTCGAATATTTTGGGGGTGTTACATATTAAACACAAGGATAAGCCATGGTTGAATTCTCAACATCATTATAACATGTATAAGAACATATACAAGCTCTCACACCTTCGAAATATCCAAGAAACATATCAAGAACAATGAAGAAACAAAGGAAACTCACCTTGATTGTCAAATGAATTGAGGTGTTGATGTTTTGATGATTTCTTCTTGATTTTTTTGGTGAATTTTCGAAGTGTGGATCTTCTTGTTCATGTCCAGACTGTAAATGAGGGTTGAGGGTCGGATTTATCCATCAACCAAGTGTGTTAAGTCGGTTATGAAGGTGAAATGTCCAAAATACCCTCGAATGACTACTAGAGACTAGGTTTGAAATAATTGATCGATTCAAGTAGTTATAATCCGGTTCTTGAAGTATTTGAACCGGTTCCTAGTAGATATTGACCTCATTTAGGGTATGGATGATCTTTAAAATGGTTTAGTAGAAGTTTAGGGTGTATTTTTATTGCTTAAACTCAATTACTCATGCGAGCAATGTTGAAAATGCTAGTGTAGGACTTTATTGTCAAACTTTCTAAAACTTCACAAATGCGACACTGTAGGTAAGAATGGAAGGAATAATTTATAAAAAATATAATTAATATGATAAACTAAAAGATATGTTTAATTTCTACCGCAGTTGGAACGAATGAGGTATAGACAGATCACAGTATTTTACAAACGTTATCAGATACAATCATAAATTGTATCCTATTAGGTATTGACAAGAATCAAGGGCACTTGACACATGTTAGTTTATTGAATGATGGTTATCCACTTGAATCGTCAATTTAAAGTGACCCACTACACGCGCCGACTAAAATCTCGAGATAAGCTAGTTAACCTTCGATAGACACGTTAGTGACACCTTTATGACTTCTAGGCTTACCACGTGTACTTGGAGTTTTATAAGATCTTTACATATATTTTATTTTGGAATTAGAAATAATATAAATAACGTAACTTAGTTCCATAACACATACCACGGTAGTGTTTTAGACTTTAGTTCCAATGTTTAGCACATTTCTATGTAGTGAAATTAACTATAAGATCAACTGAACCATGGAACGTCAAATAATATAAATAACACATAATTAACAAGTTATGCATAAATTATATTGACCAAGTGAGTAGTGTTAGGCTCGGGTATCACAAAAGCTCTGTGAGTTCTTGTTACAAAGATGAAGTGTTCTCTGTATTGTTTACTGTGGGTAATCGTGTTCACCTCTTAACGTCCCTTTTTCCAATGCTGGAGGTCTCCTAGTTATAGGAGAGGAGGTTGTTGGGATGTCCCTATCCTACATGGGCGATCGCCGTTCCTGTATTAAATTAAGCGGGCGATCGTCCCAGCACGTGGGACTGTTTCCTTAAAGTCCGCAGCCGCTGCTGGCAGCCAGATGCGCGAACCAATGAGGAGGCGACATGTGCCTCATATTGCAGTCTTGAGAGGTCCCACCTGGGACCTTTCGGCGGGTCTGTCGGTAGGTGAGGCCGTCCTTGTCACTGACAACTGTTGACGGGCTGGAGTCAAACCTATTCTTGCGGCGCCTTTTGCGGATCTCCATGTGGGCCTTCATCCCGAGGTTCGGTCTTCGCAGACTTTGACGAATGTTGGTTTTACACGTGGCATAGGACGGTCGTCCTCGATCGGGTACTAGAGACGATCGCCAAGTGCCAAGAAACGGTCGCCCGACCATTATGACGATCTCCTTTGAGGCGTATTAATCGCCGCATAACAATTGTCCCCAGCTCGCTCCGATGTTGAAGACGTGGAGTGAGGTGGATCTACTGGCGATCGCTTGCACTAGACGAGCGACTCCTCCGCTTATGAAGCAGACGATCGTCTCCCGAACGGACTGATTTCGAATTTGGACGACCTCCCCGGTCGCTGAAAAGAGCGGGAAGTGGAAGCGGGCTTTGAAACGTCACTGGGGCACGTGTCGCGCTCCCGTTGGGGAGTCCGACGGTTTTGTCAGACTTGTCGTTTGGCGTGCCCTCGAAACGACGCACACGCAGATTTTGAGGGCAACATTAAATGCGAATTATCCGACGGTTGCACTTCAGCCCTCGAGATTCCGTTTATTTGTCCAGAAGTCCCCGATCTCGCCTATAAAAGGGGCTAGGGCTTATGGGGTTATAACTTTAAGCGTTTTCGCCTGAGAAGAAGAAGACATAGCCGAATTTTCTTGAAGCTTTGTGTGACGGTCGTCGTTCAACTCAGACTCTAGGTAAAAACAAAAAACTTCTTCTCCCTCCTTTCTCTTTGAATATGTCCGGTGGAAGACCAATCGTGTATGAGGCGGGTAGCACTTCCGCCGCTGCGACTTCGACTGCTCGGGATGAAACCTCTGCGGATTTTCACGTGGAAATGGCCGTCGAGGCCATCCGCGCCGGGATTGAACCCACGGAGGTTGAAGAACTCTTCAACGAGGCTGCCGCGGCGAAGTCGTCGTCAGCGGAGCAGAAGCGCTCACTGGCCAAAGAGGAGGAGGCAATAAGACTGTACTGGGAGCAGAACAGTGTGTTCGGCCAAGCCTTTTTAGAATTTGCCGAGCTTATGGAGAGGCTTGCCGGCACACGCCCTAAGTTCGACTTTCGCGCATATTCGGTCGCCCATCCCCATGAACCCGTATAGCGGACGTTGTTTCGGGCCGCGAGCCGCACCCCGTGGACCCTTGGTCAGATTAAGATCTCGACGACCAAGAAGGATTTGACTTGTTGGAAGGTGGAGTTCCATGTCCCCTCCGACGTTTCACTCTATGTGCCTGCCGAGAATGAACGTGTCGATCAACCTCCCGAGGGTATGGTCACCCTTAACGAGTTGATCATGGGGGCCGGACTGCGGTTCCTACTGCCGTTCGCCGTGTCGTATCTGTTGACCGCTTGGAATGTGGCGCCACTCCAACTGACGCTGAACGCCTGGTTGCAGATCGTCAGCACTTTCACTCTATTTGGCGGTCACCGGTTGTTCCGTCTTCCCTCTGCGCTGGAGATGAACTATCTCTTTAAGCTGACGGCGCAGAAGGGTTCCGTTGGCGGCTACCACATCCAGGGTCGCTCGGGCCGCGTGGTTCTTGGGGTGCCGAATAAGGTCCGGGGTGACCTGGCAAAGTGGTGTTGGGTCGGCGGTGCGTGGAAATCGGCCGCGAGCGACAAACCCGACGATGAGTTGGATATCCCCACCGGCTTCCGAGAGAGGAATTCGAGTAGAGGTGTCTAAATGGTTCCCGGTTCTCGGTTAGAACCGGAACCGAGGCGGTTCCGGTTAACCGGAACCATATAATCGGTTAAAGGTTTGGTTTTCGGTTCCTCATTACATAATTTTTCGGTTTCGGTTGGGCAAGGCGAAAAGCAGTTCCAAACCGAAAACCGATTTTATAATATATTTATTAAATATTATTTTTATATTTTATACTTATATATTTTATTATTTTATTTTTTGTAAATTAAAAATTTAGAACTCTAATATTGTTAAATAAATATTTTATATTTTGTTAAAAATTTATAATAATATATTATATATGTATTAAATATTAATTTTATATTTTATATTTTATAATTTATATAAAAAAACGGTTCTTACGGGTTACCCGAACCGGAACCGAACTAATTCGGTGCGGTTCCAGTTAACCGAAAGTGTAAAACGGTTCGGTTTACGGTTCCACTTTTTTGGCTAAAATGGTTCCGGTTAACCGATTTTTTCGGTCCGGTTAATCGGAACCGAACCGTTCGACACCCCTAAATTCGAGTAAGGGTTTTGACTCTCCCTTCATTCGGATACGTCTTGAACTGATCTAATTTGGTTTTCTTTTGGCAAGCACCCTTGTTCCGGCAGCAGGCGACCTACCATTTGATTTTTCGATCTTCTGGGAGCGAATCTGTAGTCTTCCGGACAGTTATATCGACGCTCGTCGGATCAACAATGAAGCTCATTGGTTGGGCGCTCGGTTTTTTCGCTTTCCCCGCCACTTAAGGGTCCCAGGTACAAATGCTTACGATATCCTTTTGTTTGGCGATCGCCTTTGATTGAAGAAGACGACTAACTTGGTTGATTGTCTTTTCTTTTGGCAGAGATCTACTTCCCCCGCTACTCCGAGCCACTGAGAGAAATTGCCATGTTGAACCCTGTGGTCATGAG
Organism: Orobanche coerulescens; assembly: GCA_033398695.1. Taxonomy (NCBI): domain Eukaryota; kingdom Viridiplantae; phylum Streptophyta; class Magnoliopsida; order Lamiales; family Orobanchaceae; genus Orobanche; species Orobanche coerulescens. The sequence goes on from CM065809.1 coordinate 172,331,919, forward strand.
TCGTCTCCGACAAGGGAAGAAGACGAGTCGTGCCCCTGCGGCGACGACCCGTCCTATTCCAGAGGCGAGACTTCTCGTGGGGCCGATCGTCAACGAGCCGGAACCTCGGGAGGAGGAGCAGCTCCATCTCAACCGCAAGAGGCGGAGGCCGGAGGAGCCTTCGCCCTCTGTTGCTGCTGAGGCGCCCATAGTGGTGCCGCCGGTCGCCGTGCCTCCACTTTCTGCAGTTCCAATGGCGGAGGGGTCTACGCCCTCATCGGCCTTCCTACAGGCCATGGCGACCGCTAATGCCCAGACCCCGCATGGCAAGTCTTTCTTCGGTCGTGACCCAGAGAAGGTCGAAAGGTAAGTTTGGTTGCTCAGCTGAGTTATGTCACTCGTGTAGGGGACATACTAACTCCTTTGTTCTTGGTGCAGGGTCCGTCTTGCCGACCCGAATTGCTCGCGATGGTGTTGGACTTCCTCGCGAGCATATCTTCCCACGAGCCTAGAGACATCCCTCACTACGTCTCTCGGGCTATCGCCGCCCTGCCGAAGGCTTGGAAGACTGATCTTGATGCGATCGGGCGCCGGCGGTCCGGAGACGCCATGCAGGCGAACCTTTCTCTGGCCCTTCAAACGGCGACGATGGCCGCTCAGGCCGTGAATGATTATGAGGGGTGGCCCTCTACCGCCCGTCTCCATGTGGACCTCGAGGCTGCTCGGAATCAGAACGTCGAGTTTGCCGACAGGATCGCGATAATGGAGAAGGAGTCCTTGGAGGGGGCCAAGCGGGCGAAGCAGAATCTCGATCGGGCCCGAGCGGCGACCGACCGGATGCGTGATCAAATGATGGAAGCCCGCCGGTTGTACGCGGCCTCGCGAGGAGGCGGCCCAGGCGAAGGCGGTCGTAGGCCGGTTGAGCAGCGGCCCAGGTCGTCGAAGGGAGAGGTGGCTGCTAAGGTTGCCGAGATCCAGGGCGCGGATCAAACGATCACGGGACTGAGGGAGAAGCTAAAGGAGACCGAGGCCGATCCCTTCCTCAGCGTGGAATACGTCAACGAATTTGCCTATTACATGGCTTATGCTGACGCCATCCGCGCTGCCAAGAAGGGAGGGCTTGAGGTCGGCCTCTAGTTGATAATTTCAAAGCCTACGTGCTTGAGCACCCTCTGCAGCCGGCTTTCTTTGTGCCGATTCTCGACCTCTCTGACCTCGTCGACCTGAGCTGGTATCCGTCGCCGGACAACCTCGTTCACCCGGACGCCGGCGAGGAGGCGCACATCGACCCAGCTGCCGATGGCGAAGGCCGGACCGATCCAGCGGCCGATGGCGAAGGCTAGGCGGGGGCAGCCTGAGTTTGTCCGCTTTCATTTTGTTTTCACTTATAATTTTTCAGCTTTGTTGTATTTTGCCTTCGGGCGCTTTTGCCTTCGGGCGCTTGTATAAATATTCCGAATGAAATGAAATAAATAATTGCATCTGATTCCTTGCTTGTATGATCGACTGTTTTGATCTTTTGCATTTGACTTCACACGTGTTTGAGGAGCGATCGTTGTCTGTACAACTTCGGATGGATTGGTATACTTAAATTCATACTTGTAAATTTTAGAACAAAACCGATCATCATATGTGTATCTAAACAAAACCAATCGTATGTATGGCTCCGTTCTCCTGGTCATATGTATGGCTCCGCTCTGTCCCTTGTTTTTGTTTACTTAGTGAAAGTAAGGGAACGAAAATAATTTGTTCAGCGAGCTATCTTTACGTTGGTTCTTGCGATCTTCAATTTTGTCGATTCCTCGAGAAAGGCCGAACATCCCGGCCTGAAAAGAATTTGCACGGTCGTGGGTTTCGATAGAACCGACCTCCACGACTATGTCTTGTGCGCGAGCGATATTCCGTCTGATGGTTAACTTCTCGCGACTCACTTAATTGTGAGGGTCCTCCGTAGGCTACGTTTTGCCTCGCAATGAAGCGATGGGGCGGACGGTCTCTGCCTGGAGGAGTCCTTGCATGGGGCGCTGTTGGATTAATCGACTCTGCTACAATGGCTTGTTAGCACTTTTTTCTGCCTGGGACCGACATGTTAGATGACGGACCTAAGAGGGCATACGTTGTGATGGGGGGAGGGACGCGTCGCATTGTCCAGGTCCACCATGTTAGATGATGGATCTGAGAGCGGGCGAGCGTGTCCACTGATCTGTTTTGGAGGGTCCTTCGGCTACGCCCACCTCGTATTTAAACGAACGGGCGGGCGATCTCTGCCCAAAGGAACCTTTGCATGGGCGGGCTGTCGGTTCCATCGACCTCCAGAACCATGGCGGCACTTTTCTACCTCGGATCGTCATGTTAGATGACGATCCTCGACGGTATACGTTGTGCTGGGGGGGGGGGGCGATCGCTTGCCTAGTTCCATCATGTCAGATGACGAACTCTTGGAGGGCGAGCGAGTCATCCTCTTTTTGTTTGCTTTGCCGAGGCGAATCATTTAGAGAGGATCAGAAAATCTTATTAAGCTCTTTGTACATTGGATAAATGAATACAGGGAGTTTTTATTGATAGTATTTCTTCAAATGAATGGCGTTCTAGGGATATTGGTCCGGAGTGCCGTCTGGGTGTTGGATCTCGTAGGCTCCTTTGGTCTATCCTGGACGGCCCCTCCCAATTCGGGCCAAATACTCCCGTGTGGGTCTGGATCTTTTTGAGGACTAGGTCGCCCACTTGAAAACGCCTTTCCTTGACCTTCGAATTAAAGAATTTTTCGGATTTCCTTTTGTGGATCGTGTTCTTCATTTCCGAGGTCAGTCGTCGTTTCTCGAGTATATCCAAGTCGATCTGCCGAGCTACATCGTTGTCCGTCATCATCTGTTGTGCCGTTCGGTGGCTGAGGACGGCGATCTTCGATGGGATCACTGCTTCTGTTTCGAAAGCGAGGGCGAATGGGGTCTCGCCGGTTGAATTTCGGGTCATCGTTCAATAGGACCACAAAACATCCGGGAGCTCGCTCGCCCATCGTCTTTGTTTGGATTCGAGTCTTGCTTTGATCGTGTGCTTGGGGATCTTGTTTACAGCCTCTACCTGCCCATTTGTTTGAGGGTGGTAAGGTGCCGAGAACAACTTTTTAATTCCCCATTTTTTGCAGAATTGCATAACTTCCAAACCGTCGAACTGCTTTCCGTTGTCGGAGATGATAGCCTAAAGTAGACCGAAACGGCAGATGATGTTCTTCCAAATGAACTTGATCACTTGTTCTTGGCCGATTTTGTTGAGTGGTTCGGCCTCTGCCCATTTCGTGAAATAATCGACCCCCACGATGGCGAATTTACATCCCTCTGGTGCCGTGACAAAGGACCGATGAGGTCAATGCCCCATTGGGCGAACGACCACGGACTGTGCATAGAAGTGAGCTGCTCGGGGGAGAACTTGATGTTCGGGCCCATTATTTGACACCTGTGACAAGATCGGGCGTAGGCGATCGCGTCTTTTTGCAGGGTAGGCCAGAAAAAGCCTTGCCTGGTCGTCTTGTGGATGAGAGCTCGCCCTCCAGCGTGATTTCCACAGATCCCATTATGGATTTCGGCTAAAACAAGTCGGCCTTCCTCCGGCATAATGCATTTGAGGAGAGGAAGGCTAAAAGATCGCTTGTAAAGACGATCGTCCAATAGGGTGTATCTGGTTGCTCGGAGCTGAAGCTGGCGAGCCTTGATCCGATCTGCGGGGACCGTTCCGTCCTTCAAGTACTCAACGAACGGAGTCATCCAGTTCTCTTCGGCGATGGCAACTGTGGCGACCAGGCTTTTGTCGATCGCCGATCTTGCCGACTTAGTGATTTGGATGTTAGAGAAGTCTGCCGCCCCATTTGACGATGCGAGTGTGGATAGGACATCGTCCTGGGAGTTGTGCTCTCTCGGGACTTGTTATATCAGCATTTCTTCAAACTTTGTGCACATTTCGGCGACCAATTCTTGATATTTGATCATCTGTTCGCCGCGCGCCTCATATTCCCCCTTGACTTGGTTCACAACCAAGAGGGAGTCCATGAAGATGTGAAGGCGAAGAACGTCCATGGCGAGTGCTAGATCGAGCCCGCCTACCAAGGCTTCGTACTTGGCTTCATTGTTGGTCGCACGGAACCCAAAATGCATAGCATTTGTAAAACTTTGGCCGTCGGGGCTGATGAGGACAATCCCTGCCCCTGCTCGCGAGCTGGTCGCCGAGCCATCTACGTACAATTTCCAGGTGGGACGGCCGACGTGAGTCGGACTGGGCGGGAACATTAATTCCACCACGAAATCCGCCAGAGCTTGGCCTTTGATCGTCGTGCGAGGAGCGTGCGTGACACCGTATTGGGCGATCTCCAGTGACCACTTGAGGAGTCGCCCGTTGGTGTTTGGCCGGTGCAGAACTTGCCTTAGAGGGAGAGTCGTCAGAACCTCCACTTGATGTTCGAAGAAATAGGCCCTCAGCTTGCGAACACTCATGACTAATGCGTAGGCGAGCTACTCCAGAGGTGTGTAACGCGTTTCCGCATCATGAAGCGCTTGACTGATAAAGTAGATCGGCAAGTGGGCTTGCCCCTCTGCTCGCACTAATACAGCGCTCATCGCGACCTCCGAGGCTGCCAGGTAAAGGAATAGCTTTTCGTCAGGGATTGGTTTTGCCAAAATTTGGGGATTAGACAGACACTCCATGATTTTGGTGAACGCCATTTGACTTTCCTTCGTCTACGCAAATTTCTTATTCTTTATGGTGCCGAAGAATGTCTTGCTTTTGTCTCCGAGCCGAGAAATGAAACGGTTAAGGGCTGTTAGACACCCCGTGAGGTGTTGCACCTGCTTGACATTCCGTGGCTCCTGCATGTCGAGGATCGCCTTGATCTTGGTGGGGTTCGTTTCGATCCCCCTTTAGCTCACGATGTGCCCCAGGAACTTTCCGGAGCGTATCCCGAAGTTGCATTTCTTGGGGTTCAGTTTTATGTTGAATTTCTCGAGGATGGCGAACGTCTCGACAAGGTCTTTGAGGTGATCTTCCTTTTTGAGGCTATTAACCCCGATGTCGTCAATGTAAACCTCCATGGTCTTTCCGATCTAATCGGCGAACATCCCGTTGACTAGTCGTTGGTAGGTCGCCCCCGCATTTTTCAGACCGAACGACATTCGGACCCAAAAGTACACGTCTTTTTCCGTGTGGAATGCCGTATGTTTTACGTCTTTCTCCGCCATTGGGATCTGATGGTACCCGGCGAAGGCGTCCATAAACGACATCATTTCGCAACCTGCCGTGCTATCGACCAAGTGGTCAATATGAGGCATTAGAAAGTGATCTTTCGGACACGCCGCGTTGAGGTCGGTGAAATCGATGCATAACCTCCAGGAGTTGCTTGCCTTTTTGACGAGCACCGCGTTGGCTACCCACTGTGGCTCGTCAGTATCTACTCCGATCAGTTTGTTGTCGAGTAGCTTTTTGACTTCTACGTCGAGCGCAGCATACTTCTCAGGACCGAATTTCCTACATTTCTGGTGAACAGGTTTCCTTGCGGGGTCGATCTTTAGATAGTGGCAAGCGTGTTCAGGACTGATGCCGACCATATCTTGATGCGACCAGGCAAAGACTCCGATGTTCTTTCGTAGTAAACTGATCAGATCGTCTTTTAACTCGGGACCGACGCTTGATCCGATCTGCACTTCCCGATCCGGGCGAGCCGGATCGATTTTTATACTTTCCAACGCTTCGATGGGGACGGTCGCTTCTCGTTTGGAACGATCGCCGGACTCGATCCTTGGATCAACGTCGAGGCTTGGCTCGAAGTCGATCCTTGGCTCGATGTCGTCCGACAATTGATGTGAGATGTCGTCCTCTGAGTCGGGCTGGTATGAGGTGCTTGGCTTGTCGATCTCCATCGGTTGAATGTCGATCGTCTCAATGTTACAAATAGTACAGGAAACGTTTAAGGGGAAGTTACGACACAGGAGTAATTCAAACATTTCTTTGCCATTAGATGGTCTCCTTTTACAGTACCGACTGTCCCATCGGTAGTGGAGAACTTGATACAGTAAAAGAAAGTAGTGGCGACCGCCTCAAAGGTTTCTAGAAAGGGGCGACCTAGGAACCCATTATAGATGTTGGGCCTATCTATGATTACAAAATTGAGGTTCCTAGTGATTTTAACCTTGGGATCGTAACAACAGATTTGCTCGACAGTGAACTTGATCCTTCCATAGGCTTGGACCGTGTTGTCGCCGAACCCTTGAAGCACGGTATGGAATGGCTTGATGAACTTGGTCAGGTTGCCGAGCTGGTCCAGAGCAGATTTTAAGATGCTGTTGCAAAATCTCCCATTGTCAACCAGCACGCGGTGGACCATTTTCCCAAGGATACATGCAGAGATCACCAATGCATCCTCTTTGGGGCACTGCACTTCCTCCCTATCCTTGTTGGAGAAGGAGATGAACACGTCTCTGGAGATGGTTGGCTCTGGGGGCACCACGACGTGGACTCCGGCGAACGCCCTCAGCTCGGCCTTCCGCTTTCTATTTGATATGGTGGAAACCAGGGAAAGACCTCCGAGGCTTCCACCTCCCTACTGAAGCATATTGATCCGGCCTTCGGGGTTGATCGGAGCGATCGACTCGTCTGAGTACTCCGGCTCGTTTTGCTCGATCCTGCTGACCGGATTGGGAGGTTGATGGTCGTCATTCTATCGACGATCGCGTCCCCCGATCCTTTATGCCCGGGGTTCTGGCTTGGTCACCAAATTGTCCAGCTTGCCTTCCTTGAATAATCTCCAGAGTTGTCTAAGGAGGTCGCGGCATTGGCTGGTGTTGTGGCCGGGACTTTTGTGGTAGGCACAAAATTTACTGCGGTCCAGATGACCGTTGTCCCTCATCGACTTCGGCTTGCTAAGCCATTCGCGCCCCTTGATGGCGTTGAAGATATGGGCTGGATACAGATTGAGGTTGCAGAGGAGGTGAACTTCCACATCTTCGAAGGCCTTGAACTCACCGGGCAGCTTTGCGACCGCCTTTCTAGGCTTGGCGATCATCTTCTTCGGGACGAGAGATGGCGCATTCCCTTCTCCGGTGGATCCCTCGCCTAGGCGAAGGGTGAGCATCCTCTGCCTGTCCAGAAAGTCGGCGGCCTTGACACGGAAGATTGCGGAGGTCGGGGAGATGTCCTTCGTGAGGTGCCTGAACATGGGTGAATGGCCATAGTATCCCCCCAGGACCGAGTAGAGGTCGAGCTCATCGCTAATGGGCTCTCCGGTGAGGACTATTTCATCCACCTAGTCGATGTAATCTTCATCGGTCTCGTCTTTCCCCTGCCTGATCTTCATCATGCGGTGGAGACCTTCTGGCCGAGCGACCTTGGCGGCGAAATACGACGTGAAGTCGTTCGCCAACTTCTCAAAACAGTTGATTGAGCGCGGTGGCAATGAGATGTGCCACCTATGGGCAAGATCGCCCAATGTTAATGGGAACATTCGACACTTCGTCGCGTCCGATGCCCCGCATCCGATCATGTAGATCCGGAACTTGCTCAAGTGGGTCTCAAGGTCCGATCTCCCCTCATACAGAAGTGTTTGAGGAGGCGCGATCTTCGGTTGCACAGGGGCAAGCTCGATCTGGACCGCGAGCAGCTCACTTGGTCCGGCGATCGATCTTTTGGCGCCTGCCCCAGCTTCTTTGAGCGCCTTCATTTTGTCGAGTTGGCGCTGCATTGTGGCCATCGCCATAGCCAGGTTGCTCCCGGTATGGCTCTCGGAGCGGGAGCCGAGGCGATCATGTACCGATCTCCTGGCCCCGTGGTAGGCGACGAGGTCTCTTCCGCCAAGCTCAATTCTTTGGCGAGTGGGAGCCAGATGGCCGGCCTGTCTTTTGGGAGTTGGGGACGCCGAACTCCTGGTGACGGATTCGGACTCCGACGTCTCACGGCTGGGGCCTGAATGCCCAGGTCGCCATGAGGGATCACTCCCTAGGTGGCTGAAGACGGAATCGTCCCGCCTTACGAGCGCCTTTTCCTCTGGCTCGAAGCTTTCTGACGATTTCTCGACATATAACCCCTTGAGCTTTCGCTTGCCCGCACAGCGGATGGCTGATGGAGTAATAGTGGGTGTGTCGCATGCTCTCTGTCGCTCCCTTAGGTTGTCCATGGCCTCCTCGATATGTTCCGTGGTTTGGAATTGATCGAGTGAGAGGCTGGGGCCGTCCCTCGGGGGCGGGAGTGAGAGTCTAGCGTCGCCGCGGTTGATTTCCGCCGCAGGTTGGGACTCGGCGGACTGTAGGGTTGCTCTCTTCGAGTTAGTGGCAGACGTCATTATCTTGAAGGTTTTTCTTTGAAGAACAGTGAGTGTTTCTTCAAGTATATGTTCCGGAGAACAGTGAGTGTTCTTTGAAACGGTCGGAGAGAAAATAAAGGTTCGCCCCTCCTTCTAGCGCCAATTGTTGTTACCCAAAATATTATACGTAATGATTTGCTGGATATGGCTACGGGTGAGTAACGAACAAAATGCGAGAGCACGTACGAAGGAATGTAAAAAACACAAGATTTGTCGGGGTTGTTAGTCTCAGGCTTGAATGCTCTCGCGAGATATTATTTATACGAATGCTGCTTTAGAGTATGAGTATTAATGTTAGAGTACAATTACAATGAGTGTAATGCCCCTAGTTATCTAACCCTCGAGTGTTGTTGATTGCCGGAAGAACCAGAGTTAAAGCTCTATGAGTTCTTGTTACAAAGATGAAGTGTTCTATGTATTGTTTACTGTGGGCAATCGTGTCCACCGTCCCTTTTTCCAATGCTGTAGGTCTCCTAGTTATAGGAGAGGAGCTTGTTGGGATGTCCCTATCCTACATGGGCGATCGTCGTTTCTGTATTAAATTAAGCGGGCGATCGTCCCAGCACGTGGGACTGTTTCCTTAAAGTCCGCAGCCGCTGCTGGCATCCAGATGCGCGAACCAATGAGGAGGTGACATGTGCCTCATGTCGCAGTCTTGGGAGGTCCCACCTGGTACCTTTCGGCGGATCTGTCGGTAGGTGAGGCCATACTTGTCACTAACAACTGTTGACGGGCTGGAGTCAAGCCTGTTCTTGCGGCGCCTTTTGCGGATCTGCGCGCGGGCCTTCATCCCGAGGTTCGGTCTTCGCAGACTTTGATGGATGTTGGTTTTACACGTGGCATAGGACGGTCGTCCTCGATCGGGTATTAGAGGCGATCGCCAGGTTCCAAGAAACGGTCGCCCGGCCATTATGACGATTGCCTTTGAGGCGTATTAATCGCCTCACAACACGCTCATAGGTCATTCCACTTGATTTCTTGATCTCGTAACTCAGCTTTTGTTGCGTCTTTAAGCATTATTTGAGCCTGAAGGTTCTCTGGCGTCATTCGGGATCTCCAACATATAGTCTCATTCACTGAAAGCGATCTCAAGAGGGACTATAGACGCGGGCACTGCAATAATCTCTTGTGCCATAATGGAAAGTAAGGGAAATTCGATTTTCCTTCTCTTCCACCAATCCAACAGATCAAGTGTACCTGCATTGTTATCCTCGGCCACTATCCTCAACATTAAGAAAACCCATATTTTTCACAATATTAAAATAAATTTCAAGTAATTGTTGTTGTACTTGAGCTAAATTCAAATCAAGAGATAAAACAGCACTAATCAATAAAATATCATGAATACGATTAAAATACTTTAGCCATTTTAAACATATATTGTAAACAACATTCCCCAATCTTGGGAAATTTACTACAAGCATCAATTTCAGAAACAATAAAACAACAATGAAATAGAACTTTAGGAGATGTAGGATAATAATAACCACTTAAATTTTTAGTTGCATTTTCAAAAACTTTTAATAGTTTTATTAAATATTTGGTTTCATCCCAATAGGTTGGCAATAAATAAAATCCTTCTGAGTGAAAAAAATATCAAAAAAATCACACAATAATTCTTTATATTCGTTAGTTGAATTTAACATCTCATAAGTTGAGTTTCATCTATAATTTACATCTTGAGTAAAAACTTTTGGTGGCATTTGTTTTGATTTTGAAAATTTAACACATTGCTAACTTAGTACGATTATGTAAAAACAAGACACACTTTCTAATTGGTTCTATTGTATCATCTACATCTTTTAATGCACCTTGTACGCATAAATTTAGAATAGGACATATACATCTAGTATGAAATAATCGACCTTGTAAAGCAGGATTGCAAACTTGTATTAAAGCTGATACACTAGCATTATTAGAACTCACATTATCAAAACCAATTGTGAAAATTTTATCTTTTAAGCAGTAAAAATTTAAAAATTTAATAACTACTCTAGCTATATTATCTGCAATATGTGTGCAGTTAAATTTTATAAAGGCTAGTAATCTTTTGTTTAAGTTCCAATTTTCATCAATCCAATGCATAGTTAGTCCCATATAGTCATTTTTTATTTAAAATTTACCCACGTATCAGTAGTTAAAGAAACTCTATGATTTGTAGATTTAAAATATGCTCGTAGTCCAAATTTATGTTGTTTGGCTAGGTATACTACTTGTCTAGTCATCGTAGTACGTGGAATTCTCTTAATAGCAGGATTATAGGCATTTTACACCTATATTCCCAACTCGTACTATCCGCGAAATGAAAAGGTAAAGATTCTTGTGCACGCAATTTTGCCATTTGTTGTCTAGCAATTTTTTTATTATATTTATAAAGTTGAGATTCGAACATACTGTAACACCCCCAAGATATTCAGGGTAGATAATAAATACCACCCGCATAACCATCACAGTTAGCGAGAAAACACACATCACCAGGACGATAATTAAATAAAACGCCTCACATAACCGGCGAAACAAACATCACCTGACAATCATAAATAACATTTAACGATCCGAGTAAAAATGCCTAAGTACTCGCGAGTACTATCTATAAGTTCGCAAGTTGGAAAACAACCATATCGAAATGGACAACGGAAATAAAGAAACTCATTTGCACACGTCAACAACCCTGGCCATCATCCTCGTACTGTCCCAATGCCCGCTCGTCCGGCTGAACATAACCTGAAATTCATAACAAGAATTTCCCCAAAATGGGTCCCCAAAGGGGTTAACAATTACGCTAGTACAAGTAATCAAGGCAAACCATCCACTTACACATTTCATAGTACATGCATCAAGTTATTTCAAAAACCAAAACGAGACATGTCTTTTTCAGAAACAGACAGCCAATAATCAATTTACCTAGGACCGGGGTGAAGCCACTGGTCCCACTCGAGGCCTCTAAGGACCCTCCCGAGGTGGCCATATCATAAAATAAATCACGCACAGGCATCGCCTAGGACCGGGGTGAAGCCACTGATCCCATTCGAGGCCTCTAAGGACCCTCCCGAACTGGCTAGCGAATCAAGCTCGTGAATCCGGAGTGAAGTCACGGATTTCCTCGAGGCCTCGTCAGACCCTCTCGGAGTAAGCAAAGCACACACAAATACATCACCATTTCATATTAAGCATAAAAGGTTTCCAAGAATACTTGCCTTGAGTAATTGACGACGACACGAACGGAAGGAAAATCAACCACGATCGTTAGGAATCGATAAACCCGAACCTAACGATTCAAAGAACACAATCACAACCATTTCTAAACGAGTACGGAATAACCCACCTGCGATTCATATAAGTTCGTACAAAAACAACGACGAGGACGGATGGCAACCGAACCCTCTCGATTTCACAAATATCACGAAACTTATCATGAACTCGTAGGGAAAACAAGAATACCACCAAGATTAATCATATACATCATGGATTAATCAACAACACAGAATGAATTGGACAACCCCCTCCCCCCCCAAATTTTCCAAAATAGGGTTCTAGGAGATTACCTTGGACTATGGACGAAGAACACGAGTAGATGTTGTTAATCTATACAAGAACTCTAGGAAAATGATATCTGAAGTGATTGGAAGTAGGGAATCGCCTCCAAATCGCCCTTGGATCGCTCGGCCATGGTGAAGGAAAATAAATGAGTAAAGTGGCGAATTTGGGTCAACTCTCGGGTATTTATAACCAGAGGGCTTAGCGAGCGCTAACGATTAACGATTAGCGCGCATTAACCAGTCAAAATTAGTCCAGAACCTACGGTTCTGTCCCATTAGCGTGCGCTACCAAAAAATAGCATGCGCTAACAGCCCCTTGATAGCGCACGCTATCGGGCCATAGCGTGCGCTACCTAAACACCAGACCGAGTCCAGAAACATTCTGTCCAGTCTGGACTACCGAATTAGTGCGCGCTACCGGACACCCAGCATGCGCTAAGTCTTAATCATAGCGTGCGCTAATATATAAATTTAGCGTGCGCTAAGTTGCTCGTCTAGAGAGCAAAGAGTATAAACAACCTACTACTTGTGCTGTGCTTGAGTCGTTAGCGCGTGCTACAAAACGAACGTAGCGTGCACTACTTAAAGATTCTAGCGTGCGCTATACAACAGAAATAGCGCGCGCTAGGCAACAGAATTACCAAATGGCTCCAAGTATCCGAAAAACGCAATATACGATCGAAACATCAAACAAAAGCTCACAACGCACATAATAGCATAAGATGGATTTACGGCAACCCCGAAACGGTGGTTCCGAACAACGATTATGAGAATCGAACCAAATAGCGATGAAAAGTCAATAAACGCGGAATTGAGTAAAACAAGTCCGAAACAAGCTCGAATGACAAAAAGTCCAGTAATAAGTATTCTCGAAATACCAATACGGTTACAAGCGAGTCACTAAAAGCGAGAAATACGCAAAAATGAAAAATACCAGAAAAAAGAAAATGCGGATATTACATTCTCCCCCTCTAAAAACAAGTTTCGTCCCGAAACTTAAGAAACAAACAACTCGGGGTACCTAGCACGCATGCTATCCTCGGTTTTCCAAATTGCCTCTTCGACACCATGCCTCGACCACTGCATCTTGACCAAAGGAATGGTCTTATGCCTCAGTCGCTTCTCACGGTGCTCCAAGATCTTCAAGGAACGCTCCTCGAAGGTAATATCCTCAGCGATATCGATCCCACCATAGTCGATGACGTGACTAGGATCCGGAACATATTTCCTCAACTAGGAAACATGGAAAATGTTATGAACGTGACTCAAGGCTGGAGGCAACGCCAAACGGTATGCCAACTCACTGACTCTCTCGGGAATCTCGAAGGGCCCAATAAATCTCGGACTCAGCTTTCCCTTCTTCCCGAAGTGGAAAACTCCCCTCGTCGGCGACACCTTTAGAAAAACGTGGTCTCCCACCTCGAATTCCAAAGGTCTGCGACGGACGTCAGCATAGGATTTCTGTCGACTCTGGGCAGTCAACATCCTCTCCCGAATTAATTCCACCTTTCGCCTCGTCTCCATAGCGATATCCGGTTCGGTCCCGAATAAATCAAATGCCTCGTTCCAGCAAATCGGCGATCGACATCGCCGCCCATAAAGCGCCTCATACGGTGCCATCTTAATCGATGCGTGCCAACTATTATTGTACGTGAACTCGATCAACGGCAAATGCTCCTCCCAGTCACTGCTCCAATCGAGAGCACAAACACGCAACATATTCTCAAATGACTAGATAGTGCTTTTCGACGGCCCATCTGAATGAGGATGAAAAAAAGTGCTCAGACGCAAATGAGTACCCAACGCCTTATGTACCGCCTGCCAAAAGTGCGATACAAAATGGCCATCCCGATTCGAAATAATAGACTTCGGAGTACCTTGAAGCCTCACAATCTATGCAATAAACACATGAGACAACCTCTCCGGACCCCAAGTATCCTTGATGCCCAGAAAATGTGCCGACTTGGTCAGACGATCCACAATCACCCAAACCATACTCATACCAGACTTCGATCTCGGCAAGCTCGTGACGAAGTCCATCGAAATATCTTCCCATTTCCATTCTGGAATGGGGAGCGACTGTAATAACCGGTCGTTCGCTGATGCTCGATTTTGACCTGCTGACTGTTGTGTCGAGATTTATACATCTCAACAGGCGATCGGCACAGAGACCAGGTGACCGAGCCAAAGTCGAATAGACCAAGGCAGACTTGCCGATCGAAGGCCCCAGATCGAGCCCAAGTGCCGAGCAATCGACATCCAAGGCGATCGTCTCTTGGCACCTGGCGATCGACTCTGGTGCCCGGCCAAGGACGACCGCCTCATGCCAAGCGAAGCCAGCATCCGTCTAGTCGGCAAAGGCCAAAGCTCGGATAAGAGACCCACATGAAGATCCGGAAAAGGCGCCGCATAACATGGATCATTGACCACAGCCTGTCACCAATCTCACCTACCGACAGACCCGCCGAAAGGTGCAAAGTGGGACCTCCCGGGACAGCGACTCAAGACGCGTGCAGGCTCCTCATTGGACCGCACAGCTGGCTGCCAGCAGCAGCCGCGGACTTTAAGGCAACCAACCCACGTGCTGCAATACGATCGCCCCTTATTACAACACAGGAAAGGCGATCGCCCACCTACGGCCAGTCCTATAAATAGGAAGCCTCCAACAGCGGAAAAAAGGGTCTGAGGTTCAGAAGTTCAGCTCATAAATTGGCTTCACTCTCTTGGCAACGCTATACACTTCTGACATATCTCTCTCTCACTCTCAAAACCTCTTAATCCTAAGACGGCCGGCAGAAACGAGAGCAAGAACTCAGAGCAACTCTAGTTCTTCCGGCAAGCACTCAACAGCTAGATAACTAGGATCTTTTACACTCATTGTAATTGCATTCTTACATTAATATTTGTACTCAAATGTATTCATATTAATAACATCTCGCGAGAGCATTCAAGCCCGGGCCTAACAAACCCGGCGAATCTTGTGTTATTTCCATTCCCACGGACGTGCTCTCGCAATTTGTTTGCTGCCCATCCATTCCAACAATATCTATCTCCGGATAATATTTTGGGCAACACCAATTGGCGCTAGAAGAAGGGGATCTAAACCTTCATTTTCATTCCGACCGACTCGAAGAACACTCACTGTTCTCCGGAGCATATACCTGAAGAAACACTCACTGTTCTTCAGAGAGAAGCCTTCAGAATAATGACGTCTGTCTCCACATCGAAGAAAACCACTCTTTGATCCTCCAGACGCCTTATTCCGACTTAGTCAGAGCCTCAGCCTACGGCAGAGGGTAGCCGCGGCGATGCGAGACTCTCGATCCCGTACCTGAGGGACGGCCCCAGCCTTTCGCTTGACCAGTTATAAACCGCGGAACAGATCGAGGAGGCTATGGCCATCCTGAGGGAGCGACGGAGAGCATTCGACGCGCCCGCAATTACCCCATCGGCCATCCGCCGCGTGGGCAAACGGAAGTTCAAGGGGTTACTGGGCGAGCGATCGTCAGAAAGCTCTGATTCGTGAGAAAAGGCTCCCGCAAGGCCGGAGAGTTCCGTTTTCAGCCGCCTAGGCAGCGACCCATCTTGGCGATCGGGGCAATCCGGCCCCAGCCAGACGACGGAGTCCGAATCCGTCACCATGAGTTCAGCATACCCAACTCCTAAAAGGCCGACTAGCCATATGGCTCCTCTCCGCCGAAGAACCGAGATCGGCAACGAAGACCTCATCACCAACCGTGGAGCCAGGAGATCGGTACACGATCGCCTCGGCTCCTGCTCCGAGAGCCGAACCACAAGCGACCAAGCTACGGCGATGGCCGCAATGCAGCGCCAGCTCGACGACATGAAGACGCTCCTGGAATCTGGGGCAGGCGCCAAGAGGATGATCGCCGGGCCAAGCGAGCCACTCGCGGTCCACATCGAGCTCGCCCCCGTGCAGCCAAGGATCACTCCTCCTCAAATACCTTTATACAAGGGGAGGTCGGACCCGAGACTCACTTGAGCAAGTTCCGAATCTACATGACCGGGTGTGGGGCAACAGACGCGACCAGGTGCCGTATATTCCCGCTAACGCTGGGCGACCTGGCCCATAGGTGGTACGTCTCATTGCCACCACGATCCATCAGTTCCTTTGAACAACTGGCGAACGACTTCACGTCGTTCTTCGCCACCAAGGTCGCTCGACCAGAAGGTCCCCACCGCATGATGAAAATTAGGCAGGGGGAAGACGAGTCCGATGCAGACTATATCGACCGGTGGATGATATAATCCTCAACGGCGAGCCCGTGAGCGATGAGATCGCCCTCTACTCGGTCCTAGGGGGATTCGATGGTCTTTCGCCTATGTTCAGGCATCTTATGAAAGACATCCCCCCGACCTACGCGATCTTCCGCGCCAAGGCCGCAGACTTTTTGGCCAGACAAAGGTTACTTTTCCACCTATGAGTAACACGGTCGGCGGCCGAACGACGATCATCAGTCTTCCAGCCTGATCGCCAGAATCAAGCAACATCTCCAAAAACAGAGGACTCGCTCGCCATCTACAGTTCATCATATAACATGATGGACTAAGGCACGAGATCGCCTCCCCAGCACAACGTATACCGTCAAGGGTCGACATCTAACATGACGATCTGAGGTGGAAGAGTGCAGCCATGGTCCTGGTGGTCGATGGAACCGACTGCTTCGGCCATGCAAGGTTCCTTTGGGCTGCGATTGCTCGCCCTTCGTTTAAATACGAGGCGGGCGTAGCCGAAGGACCCTCCAAACTGTAACATCCCAATTCGCAAATGGGACATTACACGCCGTAGAACCCCCGTGAGGTCTACCAGGCTAACTCGTGACACATGAACCACAATGATAACATGAAAGATGTACCCAAAGAGTAAATAAGGCCGTGGCCTCGGCCAAAACATTTTAACGGAGTACAAGAGACATAAGTTAAATACCAAAATGTTGCCCACGCAGGGGACTTAAACCATGTTCAAAAATAAACCAACTATCTCCAGTATTCAACAGATGCAATGACAAAACAGAAAAATGCAGACTCGAGCCACATCATCATCATGCCAACCCATCCTTTGCATGCACATCCCGTGCCCTCCTCACTGACTTCAAGACTAAATGCATAAGACGCATTTCCCCATTTAAGGGGTTAGCATTCGAATAGCTAGTGCAAGTACATAATTACACAACATTATATACATACACAATTCAACGCAAATAAATCATTAGGAAAATTATTTTGAAAGTCAATATTCTAATATCACATTAACACCAAAAAAGATATCAACAAGTTTCCCACATCACAATTATCCACGCTTGGTAACTCGCGACCGTACCCATTAGTATCGGTCCCCGCAGGTCCGTCGGACCGTCCCCTGTGTGAGAAACCACTTCCGCGGCCGTACCCATTAGTATCGGCCCCGCAGGTCCCGTCGAACCGTCCCTGTGGAAGAACATCAACACACGCACTCAATTCCACTTCCATGGCCGTACCCATTAGTATCGGCCCCCAGAGGCCACACGCCATCCCCAGGTGGAAGAGAAACAATCACATTCGTTCAATAACACCATATACATCATTCGCATCAAAATCATATGCACATAACGGAATGTAATACATGTACTTGCCTTGAATGAAACGAAACGAAGGAAACGATGAAGGAATAGGTTTCGGTCCGAACAATCTTCCCAAATCCGTTCCTAACACAATAACAGTATACACAAGTCTCAATAATGCGGAAAGGTACGAATTAATCCTAATTCTACCCCTTGGAACGATTTGTCGGAAAATACGAAGTCCACGATGGCTATAATCTAACCATGAAGAAATTGCTAGGTTAAATCCGTTAAACTATACTGGAAACAAGGGATTTACGACTACACAATCGTAATCCAACAAGTCGTCGAAGCCAAAACGGATTAAAAGGAAGAATTATGCCAAAAATCCCGAAATCCCCAAAAACTAGGGTTCATCGATGTATACCTCGATTCGGACGGATGGAGGATGATTATGATGATGATAAACCTTGCTTGGGACGCAAAAATCGATCTTTAGAAGGTTTCTACGGATTGCACCGGATGAATCGCTTGAAATCGCCCAAAGGAAGCTCACGTCGCGAGAAAGAAAGAAAAGGAGTGAAATAAGTCGACCGAAAATAAGTCAGGAATTAAAAGACCTGACGGCGAGTTACGTACGTTAACGCCTATTGTTAACGTACGTTATGAAGGTTACGTACGTAACCCCTCTCAGGTTAACGTACGTAACGAACAATCGACACTTTCGCGAAACCATAACGTGCGTTACCAATGGGGTATAACGACGTTATGATACCTATATAACGCACGTAAAGAGCATGCATAACGACGTTATGCATGCAGAAGTCAAAGATCGCTAATCACTTAGCTCAGCACAGTCGATACAACGACGAAACGCAACACAAGGATAGAATCAAAAGTATAAACATGGGGTATCCAAAACAACGAAGCTGAGTTTTGAAAGAAAATATAATCCCGATCACTAGAGAGTCTCAAATGAAGCAAACGAAGCGAAATTCCCCAAACTTATGAAAATTACAAAACGGCCCAAGTGCCCGAAAATCGCAATACAACGCTTCGGATTAGCAAACCGAAAGTTCCAACACGACCAACTCAACCATATCAACTTATATGAATCGAAACAACGAAACGAACAAGTTTTACGAGAATCGAACGCACATGCGGCATGATATAATTCAAAATGAAATTATGCGAAAGCATCCTCGAAACTCGACCAAACGGAAAAACTCCAAGAACAAAATAGATTCAATTCCAAAATAGCTAAGCGAGTTGTCCAAACGAACATACATCAAAAATAGAAATTACCGAAAATAGAAAACGCGGATATTACATTATCTCCCTAAAAATAAGTTTCGTCCCGAAACTTACAACGCGAACAACTCGGGTATCTCGACCGCATACTCTCCTCCGTCTCCCATGTGGCTTCTTCGACCCATGTCTCGACCATTGAACTTTAACCAGAGGGATGGTTTTATGACGAAGTTGCTTCACCCGCGCTCTAAAATCAATCGGCCTCTCCTCGGTGGTAAGGTCGGGTCCCACCCGATCTCTCCAAAATCGATAATATGGCTAGGGTCCGATATGTACCTCCTAAGTCGGAAACATGAAATACGTTATGAACGTGGCTCGTGGACGGCGGTAAGCCTAGCCGATAGGCAAGCTCTCCCACTCTCTCTAAAATCTCAAACGGCCCAATAAACCTCGGACTAAGTTTACCCTTCCTACTAAGGTAAACTCCCCGTGTCGGCGACACCTTAAGCAAAACATGATCTCCCACCTCAAACTCCAACGGACGGCGACGCGTGTCGGCATAAGACTTCGCCGACTCTGGGCCGTTAACAATCTATCCCGAATCGAGTAATCTTCTCTCTCGTCTCAACTACCATATCGGGCTCAGTACCAATCAGCTCGGACGCATCGTCCCAACACAACGGCGATCTACACCTCCTCCCATACAACGCCTCAAATGGCGCCATTTTGATCGAGGCGTGCCAACTATTGTTGTACGTGAACTCAATCAACGGCAAGTGCGACTCCCAATCATCCTTCCATTCTAGGGCACAGGCTCTCAACATATCCTCTAACGTCTGGTTCGTCCGCTCCGATCGTCCGTCGATGCGAGGGTGATAAGATGTACCGAGTCTCAACTCGCCTCCCAAAGCTCGATGAACGGCCCGCGTAAATGTGACACGAACCGGCCATCACGATCCGAAACAATACTCTTAGGAGTCCCATGCAATCTCACGACCTCTCGCAATAAATACTCGTGCTAGTCTCTCCGGCCCCAAGTGTCCTTAATACCCAGAAATGAGCCGATTTGGTCACGATCGACAATAACCCAAATCATGTTCATTCCATTCCGAGCCCTAGGCATACTAGTAATGAAATCCATAGAAATATCCTCCCATTTCCACTCCGGATAGAAGTGGTCGCAAAACCCCGCGGTCGCCGATGCTCGATCTTAACTCGCCGATGTGTCAAACACCTCGACACAAACTCGCTAACGTCTGTCTTCAAATTACTCCACTAGTAGTTGCTCCTCACATCCTTGTACATTTTATTCGTACTGTGATGTATGGAGTAAGGCGTGGTATGAGCTTCACTCAAGATCTTCCGTCTCACTCAATATCATTCGGTACACATAGTCTGCCGAAATCTCGTAACGCCATCATCTCGAACCACAAATCCAGGGGCTTTCCCCGCCTCACATCCTCCCTTAATCTGGACCAAACACGGATCATCATCTTGTTTCGCCTTGATATCATCGATCAAGGACGAAGTGATCTCTAATGCACATAATCGCCTGAACTCTCGAACCCAAACCTCAATATTCGACAAATAAGATCTCGCTGAATCCTACTCTGCGGTGTAAGTACTTCTAACATTCGCAACGCCATCGGCTTACGGCTCAACGCATCCGCCACCACGTTAGCCTTACCGGATGGTAAAGTATCTCGAGGTCGTAATCTTTAATTAGCTCTAACCACCTACCACCTACGCCTCATATTTAACTCCTTCGATCAAGATATACTTCAAACTCTTGTGGTCGGTAAAAATCTTACACGACGACCCATAGAGGTAATGCCTCCAGATCTTTAAGGCGAAAACGACCAGCCTAACTCCAAATCGTGCGTGGGGTAATTCACCTCATAAGGTTTCAATCAAGGGACGCATATGCAATCACTCTGTCTCTCGCATCAAAACACATCCTAGACCAAGGCCCGAAGCATCACCAGACACTACGAAATCCTCGTTCCCCGAGGCAATGCTAACACGGGCGCGGTAGTCAAACGTCTCTTTAACTCGTCAAAACTGTCCTGCCTATCTGTAGTCCACTCGAACTTCTGAGTTTTCTGGAGTAACTGAGTGAGTGGTCTAGCGATCCTAGAAAATCCCTCAACGAATCTACGGTAATAGCCGGCAAGACCCAGAAAACTCCTCACCTCCTTCACATTCTTAGGCGGCTCCCAAGCCATCACTGCCTCTATTTTCTGCGGATCTACCCGAACTCCCTCTGCTGAAATCACATGCCCAAGGAACGTCACTTCCTCGAGCCAAAACTCACACTTAGAGAACTTCGCGTACAACTGCTCAGCCCTCAAAGTGTCTAATACAATCCGAAGATGTAAGGCGTGCTCCTCTCGACTCCGTGAATAGATAAGAATATCGTCAATAAAAACGACTACGAATTTGTCCAGATACTCAATAAAAACTTTGTTCATCAATCGCATGAACATCATTGGGCATTAGTTAGCCCGAAAGGCATAACCACAAACTCGTAATGGCCATATCTCGTCCGAAAGGCGCTTTCTAATATCGACGCCCCGAATCCTCAATCGTAGTAGCCCGATCGCAAATCAATCTTCGAAAAGACTGCCGCCTCAAGCCGATCAAACAAATCGTCAATCCCGGCAAAGGGTATTTATTTTTGATGGTTAGCTTGTTTAATTCTCGATAGTCGATGCATAAACGAAGCGATCCATCCTTCTTCTTAACAAAAGTACAAAGCGCACCCCAAGGCGATGCGCCTCGGTCGAATATACCCTTTATCTAACAACTCTCCCAATCGATTCTTCAACTCTAGCATCTCCGACGGTGCCATACGGTGCGGTGCTCGAGAAATAGGGGCCGCATTCGGCTCAAGGTCAATAGGAAACTCCACCTCTCGATGTGGTGGTAATCCCGCAAGTCATCCGGAAATACATCGGGGTACTCGCTAACAACTGGAATCGACGATATGTCAACCCCACCATCTTCCGCCTGCAGAGCGAAACACCAGTAGCCGACACAACCTTGGTTCAAAAGTTTCATCGCCTTCAAGGCGCTAATCACACACCCCGATCTACCCGGCATACAGCCGACGAGAGTATGCTCGGTGCCGTCCTCGGCAACTATCGTGATGGTACGAGTCCGATAGTTCATGATAGCACCATGACGATCCAACCAATCGTCCCCGAGGATCAAATCCTCACCCTTAAGGTCTATAACAATGAGATTCGAGGGCCAATCCCGGCTCCCGATCCTCACTGGGCAATCCCTAACTTCCCGGTTCCCAACCATACGATCCCCGCTGGGCGTACCCACTACGAACGGCTCACACTCAAACAAGCAGTCAAAACCAATACGACTCACACAATCCGAAGCTATAAAGGAATGGGTCGCACCCGAATCAAAAAGTACTGAAACTGGATGAGAAAGGATCTGAGTGGTACCTGACGCCACCGGAATGTCTGCCTCCTCCGTGCGCCTCATCTGATATAATCGGGGATGGACTGAGCCCGAACTCGACACTGCGCGGCGATTCGGGTGACTCCGACCCCTACCACGACTCGAACCCTGCGGAACATGAGTAGGCGTGAACCGAGATCCTCTCGATCGGCAGTGGTAGTCGTAAATCTAGCGGCCCTGGTGGCCCTCTCACAATGAGCAGCTCGATGCCCGGTCTGTCCGCAAGTAAAGCAAGTAACTAACGGAAGTGTGCAATCCTTCACAACGTGCTCGTGATGACTGCAATTAAAACAAACTCTCCCGCCTGGCAACAGATCGAATCAAGTTACCCTGAGATCCACCGGCCTGATGAAACGGCCTCTTCCCAGGTGTAGGAGCAGAACGAGACCTCGAATACTGACCACCTTTACCGGCCGAGAACCCACCAGTAGTCCTCTGCTTCTTAGCTTCCGAAACCGACTCGATTCCGGATACCATCTCGATCGCGAGCGCGATCACGGTATTCCTTCAAAGTGGCACACATGAGCGGCGCCATACTCGCCTAATATGCGGCTTCATGCGCATGTTGAAGTATCGGATTTTATCGGCCTCCGTTCTCACTTGATCCCTCACGAAGCCCAATGCTGATTGTAAGAAATGATGGCACGAGAAATAGGCACATCCCGAGGTGTAGCGGTGAAGAACTCTACAATTTCGCGCTCCTTGATCGGCGGCGGACAATATTCTCGCTTCCATAGCACCCCGAACTCATCCCAAGTGGCCCGATGATCTCTCGGGCGCAACGGCCTCCCACCATTCCGCAGCCTTCCTTATCCGGAGGTACTGGGCAATGTGTACCTCCGTCCTCGGGACAAGCTACGGCATCGAAGGTTCTGACAACCGAAAGAGCCAATTCTCCCATCCGAGGGAGTCAAGATCCGGAGAAACGAGGAGGGTGCATCTTAGTTACCGTCTGAAGCCACTTACTAGCCTCCTCTTCCGGTGTCGGGGCGGATTCGACGTCCACCCCGAGCTATCCGAGTAAGTTGGGCTACCAATGCTGAAGTACGGCAAGAGCTGCCGGCATTATTACCCGACGGCACCGAGTGAGAGGCCGAGTCCGCAGAGATCGGGAAAGTGAGCCCTCCTCATTATCGCACCACGACCACGGCCTCGGCCGCCCCCCTAGCCGGTCTACCACGACCTCTCAACATACCGAAGAAGAATAAGAAAGGAACAAGATCGAAAGACTCACAATTCACAAAGTTGGTGATTCTGAACAATGCAGAAAACGAATTACGTAAATATAAGAGTTCGAGGAGACTTACAAACACGGTCGCACGAAAAGACGGTAGCATGATGATATTAGGCTCAACGACCGACTCTAATGATGCAACCGACAGACCCAAATTTCACCGACACCTAGGTATTCAAAACCTAAGCTCGATACCATAATTGTAACATCCCATTCGCAAATGGGACATTACACGCCGTAGAACCCCGTGAGGTCTACCAGCTAACTCGTGACACATGAACCACAATGATAACATGAAAGATGTACCCAAAGAGTAAATAAGGCCGTGGCCTCGGCCAAAACATTTTAACGGAGTACAAGAGACATAAGTTAAATACCAAAATGTTGCCCACGCAGGGGACTTAAACCATGTTCAAAAATAAACCAACTATCTCCAGTATTCAACAGATGCAATGACAAAACAGAAAAATGCAGACTCGAGCCACATCATCATCATGCCAACCCATCCTTTGCATGCACATCCCGTGCCAGCTCCTCAGCTCGACCAGTACCTGAAATGCATAAGACGCATTTCCCCCATTTAAGGGGTTAGCATTCGAATAGCTAGTGCAAGTACATAATTACACAACATTATATACATACACAATTCAACGCAAATAAATCATTAGGAAAATTATTTTGAAAGTCAATATTCCGGAATATCACATTAACACCAAAACATTATATCAACAAGTTTCCCACATCACAATTATCCACGCTTGGTAACTCGCGACCGTACCCATTAGTATCGGTCCCCAGAGGTCCCGTCGGACCGTCCCCAGGTGAGAAACCACTTCCGCGGCCGTACCCATTAGTATCGGCCCCCAGAGGTCCCGTCGAACCGTCCCCAGGTGGAAGAACATCAACACACGCACTCAATTCCACTTCCATGGCCGTACCCATTAGTATCGGCCCCCAGAGGCCACACGCCATCCCCAGGTGGAAGAGAAACAATCACATTCGTTCAATAACACCATATACATCATTCGCATCAAAATCATATGCACATAACGGAATGTAATACATGTACTTGCCTTGAATGAAACGAAACGAAGGAAACGATGAAGGAATAGGTTTCGGTCCGAACAATCTTCCCAAATCCGTTCCTAACACAATAACAGTATACACAAGTCTCAATAATGCGGAAAGGTACGAATTAATCCTAATTCTACCCCTTGGAACGATTTGTCGGAAAATACGAAGTCCACGATGGCTATAATCTAACCATGAAGAAATTGCTAGGTTAAATCCGTTAAACTATACTGGAAACAAGGGATTTACGACTACACAATCGTAATCCAACAAGTCGTCGAAGCCAAAACGGATTAAAAGGAAGAATTATGCCAAAAATCCCGAAATCCCCAAAAAACTAGGGTTCATCGATGTATACCTCGATTCGGACGGATGGAGGATGATTATGATGATGATAAACCTTGCTTGGGACGCAAAAATCGATCTTTAGAAGGTTCCTACGGATTGCACCGGATGAATCGCTTGAAATCGCCCAAAGGAAGCTCACGTCGCGAGAAAGAAAGAAAAGGAGTGAAATAAGTCGACCGAAAATAAGTCAGGAATTAAAAGACCTGACGGCGAGTTACATACGTTAACGCCTATTGTTAACGTACGTTATGAAGGTTACGTACGTAACCCTCTCAGTTAACGCATTTAACGAACAATCTGGACACTTTCGCGAAACCATAACGTCGTTACCAATGGGGTATAACGACGTTATGATACCTATATAACGCACGTAAAGAGCATGCATAACGACGTTATGCATGCGGCAGTCAAAGATCGCTAATCACTTAGCTCAGCACAGTCGATACAACGACGAAACGCAACACAAGGATAGAATCAAAAGTATAAACATGGGGTATCCAAAACAACGAAGCTGAGTTTTGAAAGAAAATATAATCCCGATCACTAGAGAGTCTCAAATGAAGCAAACGGCGAAATTCCCAAACTTATGAAAATTACAAAAACGGCCCAAGTGCCCGAAAAATCGCAATACAACGTCGGATTAGCAAACCGAAAGTTCCAACACGACCAACTCAACCATATCAACTTATATGAATCGAGAAACAACGAAAACGAACAAGTTTTACGAGAATCGAACGCACATGCGGCATGATATAATTCAAAATGAAATTATGCGAAAGCATCCTCGAAACTCGACCAAACGGAAAAACTCCAAGAACAAAATAGATTCAGAATTCCAAAACAGTGCTAAGCGAGTTGTCCGAAACGAACATACATCAAAAATAGAAATTACCGAAAATAGAAAACGCGGATATTACACAAACAAATCAGTGGACACGCTCGCCCGCCCTCAAAAGTTCATCATCTAACTTGGTGGACCCGGACAATGCGACGCGGCCCTACTCCCATCACAACGTATACCGTCGAGGATTGCCATCTAACATGAAGATCCGAGGTAGAAAAGTGCTAACTACCCACGGATGTGGAGTCGATTAATCCGACGATGCCCCGCGCAAGGACTCCTCCAGACCGAGACCGCACGCTCTTCGTTTAAATATAAGGCGGGCGCAGCCTAACGGAGGACCCTCACAATAAAATGAGTCACGAGACAAACCTACAGTTGGAATGTCACTCGCGCATAAGACACGATCATGGAGGTCGGTTCATCGAACTCCGCGACTGTGCATGGTTCCTCAACGACGAAACAATCAGCTTTCTACGAGGGATCGGCAAATTTAAAAATTGCAGGTACAAGACTGAAGATAGCACGCCAAACGATCGGATTGCCCGACATTATTTTAAAACGATCGCCAGTGGAACCACCTCACCCCATGTCTTCAACATCGGAGCAAGCTGGGGGGCAATTGTTGTGTCGAGATTTATACATCTCAACAGGCGATCGGCACAGAGACCAAGCGACCAAGCCAAAGTCGAATAGGACCAAGGCAGACATGTTGATCTAAGGCCCCAGATCGAGCCCAAGTGCCGAGCGATCGACATCCAAGGCGATCGTCTCTTGCCACCTGGCGATCGACTCTGGTGCCCATGTAATATCCGAATTTATTATTGTGTATTTCATCTGTATTCGAACCCTGTATTATTCGGATTTGTGGTCTTGCTAATTGGAGTATGATATTTCTCACATTGGTATCTTTGTACATAAGTATATCGTCATGCATAAATTTCTCATGCGAACTCGTGATAGCGCACGCTAAGAATGTAGCTTAACGCGTGCTATCAACTACAACTAGCGCACGCTACGAATGAAGAATTGCGTGCGCTAGGCAGTCAATTATTGAGCTGGGCGGCTAGCACATGCGCCAGCCGGGACATGGGTCCAGATAAGATTCCCGCGGATGAACCTGGACAGATTTGGAGTCAACGCTTATTAGGGTGCGCTAAGAATGGTATGTAGCATGCGCTAATCAGCTATTGTGCAGAAACTTTATTTAAAGGACAACACTCCATTTCTACCTATTCCCTTTATTTGTTCTTCGTCCTTTGGAAGTCCAGAGAGCATTTTATCCTCCTCAAACACACTTAGAACACATCTACTTGAGCATTGGATTTTGGATATTTCTTGTGATTGATCATTGAAGTGGAGTAGCACCTTGGAGTGGCATACAACCAACCGGAGTTGGATTCTACCTTTTTGGTTCAGTGATTTCATCATATTAAGGTATGTTAATTCTATCTCCAGCCTTAGATTCGGGTTCTAAAGAATAAGATGATCATACTAGCAAGATATTGAGTTCCTTTGGTGAATTATTCAACAAACATCATGTTTAGAAGATTGGAATGTTTATGTTTATGATATTGTCGTTGGAACCTCGTAGTTGGAATCTTAGTACGTCAAGTGATGAGAGGAACATTTTGAAGATGATTATCCGTATCAATTATGTTGTTATATTGATCATAAACTTGGAGATGATATCACTTTTGGTTATAAAGACTTAAGAAAGAATCATCTTAGATTGCATCCTTTCTTATAAGCTGGAATTGTTAGTTTATCTCCATGGTTAAATCGGGATGTAATGATGATATTGAAATCTAGTGCGTCGACCTTAAGAACACCAAACTTCGCATGAAAATTGTAATCAAGATGGATTATGGTGTTGTGATGATTATACGTATCCTTGTATCTCGAAGTCGTTTAATCCGTAAGATCATTTCATAAGTTATGAACACGATATGTAGACGGATAACGTACGTTAATCCCTAAGGAGTTCGTAAGTTTCATCACCGTTAGATCAAGTTTGCTGCCCAGTAATGAAATTGCCATGCACGCTTAGCGTGCGCTAAGCTTTGTGAATTAACGTACGCTAACGGGCTTATTTAGCGTACGCTACGATTGAAACTTAGCGTGCGTTAAGTCATCAGGCAAGTCAATCAGCTGATCAGTGAGGTACTGACCGTACATGGTTAGCGTACGATAGGTTGTGTGTATTTGCGTGCGCTAACGAGTAGCCTTAACGTATGCTACATAGGATGCGTAGCGTGCGTTAAGAAATCTAGACATATTTCATTTTAAGAAATTCCGACCATAATTTGAATTGTTAGATGTTCATTCGACTTGAGATGAATTCTATATTATTTCTTTTGTTAAGGTTCGAGCTTGCTACGTGATTGATCGAAGGGGCGACCTTCGAGTATTTCGTTTTTCGTGGAAGTATTGTTCTTGTCTTCGAATCGAGGCAGGTACCTTAATTGTTTTACGTATTGATGTTGTACATATTTTCGTGCATATATGTCGTTGTTGTATGTCCACCTCGTGTTGGTCCGACGGGATCATCAGGGGATCTATGCTAGCGTGCGCTGGATCATCGAACGGGTTTTTCCACCACGGGTTGGTCTGACGGGATCATCGTGGGTTCTAGGCAGTGAACGCTGGATCGTCGGAATTACCATATGTATATTATGATATCATGTTGTGATTATTAGTTGTGTATGTTATTTATGAGTTTCTAGTAGGAGAAAACTCGTTGGTATTTTGTCATTTACGTTATTATTATTATTCTTCGTGAGATGTTGAATAATATGTTGTGGTACTTTACTAGCGTCATTGTGCTAACCCCTTCGGGGGTGAACATTTGTTTATGTTCAGGATCCAGGAGAGCGGGGAAACAACCGCTGGAGCTGCATGACGACGAGGGTGCAGAGTGATGTTCCGGTCGGGTTTATTATTTGTTGTTGGTTATTTAATAAGTACTCGAGTACGTCGTAATTTGTGATGTTTCGATTTCAGTGATGTATTAATATTCCCCATTTGGACATTTGTATTTTCGGTATTTGGTTAGAACTGTTGTATCTTAATTCCGTTATTTTCATACGTTGGTACCTGTTAATGTCTTTTCAATTCTTCAGCCTTGTAAATCCTTATGTAAAGGATTTACGGCGCTGTAATATTCCTGAATATATTGGGGGTGTTACAGAATATGGTATCGGAGCTAAGATTATGGATATCTTGTCCATTGGGTTAAAATAGGAGTCATATACATCTTTTGAGGTAACCAACCGTGAATAACATCACTGTACTGCCTACGTCTTCGTGTGAACGGTGGTTGTAAGTTCCTAAACTCTATCTCATCCTTTACATGTTGTATCTCTTTATCTTGAACATTAGAACGATGTTGTTGCCTGTATATTGAGTAATTGTGCTTACAGTATGTTGAGAGGTGGACGTGGACGTGGTCGCGGTCGCGGACGCGGACGAAGGAATGCTAAAAGGGAAGCGTCGCCTTCTAATCAGGCCAGTCATAGCTGAGGCGAGCCACAAAGATCTATCAATAACGAACCAGAACCTGCTGTACCAGAAATCCTTCGTCAAGTGGTGAACCATGTAGGTCGTGGACCGAATGCAGGTGGCGGTGGAATTACAGCAAGGAGATAGGGAGCAAGGGATCCCAGATATGGGAAATCGAGGTGACCGATGGCTGCAAGAGGTGGCGAAGATGCAACCACCTAAATTCGACGGTATTTCTGAGACTCCCACCTGGGACCATTGGTTGAAGGAATTGGAGAAAATTTTTGCCGGGATTAACTGCCCAGACGACCAGAGAGCCTCTATCGCTCAATACTTTCTGATAGGGGAAGCGTCCGAATAGTGGGAAGCCATTCGGACTGTAGACCATGATGCTGATTGGACAGAGTTTAAATTGATGATGGAAGCTCGGCAAGGTTCGGGAGTTTTTTTCTGCTCAGCCTTCAGATGTGCCAGTATCTCAGGCAATTAAGACGTTTAGCCAATAGCTGGCATTTGTTCGACATCTAGTCAGAACAGATGCTGAAATGATGATCCATTTTGCTATGAGAATGAAACCAGAAATCCAGAGGTACATGTACGGTTTTGAATGTACCACTCTACGCCAATACCAGGATAAAGCATTGGTGTACGAAATCAAGGAAGCAGCAATGGAGAAGTTTACGGAATCCAAGAAGCAGAAAGTCTCTGGTGCTTTACAGAGCACAAGATCAGCGGGCCCCGCAAGGCCCAATCATCTTTTCATTCTTTCAAGAAACCTCCGCACCCAGTTAGGAGCGGAAAGAACTTCGGAGCAGCATCAACCATGACAGATGTCACCAGGAAATGCTTTAACTGCGCCCAGACGGGGCACTATCGACGGAATTGCCCCCTACCTGCAGTGACTTGTTTTGATTGTGGTCGAGAGGGACATCGTGCGGTGTTCTGTGAAGAGGCTGCAAAGTCTTTTAGAGCTCGTACACGACAGCCAGTCTAGAAGGAAGCCAGTATCCAACAGACGCAGCAAAGTGTTCAGATGCCTCAGAATTTTGGCCGCGGACGAGGCAGAGGATAGTGGGACCGAAAGGGTACATCGAGTGCCGGATCTGTTCCCCTACGTCTGTACGAGATGAGGAGAACAGACGATCAGGATGCTGCTGTCGCATCAGGTACCGTTCAGATCCTTTCCCAGCTAATTAGCGTTTTATTCGATACAGGAGCTACGCATTCATTTATATCCTTATCTTGTGTAAATCGTTTGAATATTTCTGGTTTTCATAACTGTGAACCTTATGTTGTTGGTTTACCGAGTGGAGAGAGGATTGTCGGGAACTTAGAAACTAGAGATTTCCCTATATCACTTGAAGACAGGGAGTGGCTCTCAAATCTGATTGTGATAGAAATGCAAGGAGACGACCTGATACTCGGAGACGACTGGCTTAATCGACATGGAGTGATTGTAAACTACCGAAGGAGGAATACCTCGCTGATCGCTGACGATGACTCCGAAATATTGTTTGAAGGATGGAAACCAGGAAGTTCAGGAAAGTTGATCAAGACGATGAAAGCTGTCAAGTTGTTGAAACAGGGTTGTACCGGATACTGGTGCTATGCAATGAACAAAGAAGACGAAATCGTGGAACTTTCATCCATTCCTGTTGTGAACGAGTTTCCGGATGTATTTCCTGACGAGTTACCTGGACTACCTCCACGACGGGATGTAGAATTCACCATTGAGCTGGAACCCGGAGCTACCCCAATTTCTAAGGCGCCGTATCGTATGGCACCTACTAAGATGTATGAACTGAAAAAGCAGCTGGAGGAGTTACTGGACAAAGGCTATATCCAGCCAAGAGTTTCGCCCTGGGGAGCGCCAGTTCTTTTTATCCGAAAGAAGTATGGATCGCTTCGACTGTGTATTGAATATTGAGAGCTGAACAAAATGACGATTAAGAACAAATATCCGTTGCCACGGATTGATGATTTGTTTGACCAATTACAAAGAGCAATGGTATTTTCTAAAATCGATTTGAGATCAGGATATCATCAGCTGAGGATTAAGGAATCTGATATTCCAAAATCAGCGTTCAGAACTCCCTACGGACATTATGAGTTTGTAGTGATGCCGTTTGGTCTCACTAATGCACCTGCTGTATTCATGCAATTGATGAACCGAGTGTTCATAGAATATTTGGATAAATTTGTGGACGTGTTCATTGATGACATTCTGGTGTATTCTAAGATCCCGGAAGAGCATGCACAGCATTTACGGATCGTGTTAGACCTGTTAAGAAATGAACAATTTTACGCCAAACTTTCTAAGTGTGAATTCTGGCTAAAGGAAGTAATGTTCCTCGGCCATGTGGTATCAGCTGAAGGAGTCCGAGTAGATCCTCAGAAGATTGAAGCAGTTATGGATTGGAAACCTCTAAAGAATGTAAAAGAAGTCCGGAGTTTCTTAGGACTTGCTGGATATTATCGTCGATTCGTGGAAGGGTTTTCTAAAATTTCCCGCCCACTTACTCGACTCCTGCAGAAAACTCAAAAGTTTGAGTGGAACGAATTGTGCCAAAATAGCTTTGATGAATTGAAGAAGAGATTGACGACAACACTGATTTTAACACTTCCACATGTGACTGGAGGATTCATAGTTTACAGTGATGCTTCGAACCAAGGACTCAGAGGTGTATTGATGCAGAATGATAAGGTAATCGCTTATGCGTCACGACAGCTGAAACATTATGAAGTGAATTACCCAACACATGATTTGGAGCTAGCAGCAGTAGTTTTTGCTTTGAAGATCTGGAGACATTACCTGTACAGGACTCACTGTCAGATCTTTACGGATCACAAGAGCCTCAAATACATCTTCAGTCAGAAAGAGTTGAACATGCGGCAGAGAAGATGGTTAGAGCTGATTAATGACTACGACTTGGAAATTTTGTATCATCCAGGCAAAGCGAATGTAGTGGCAGATGCACTTATCCGCAAGCCTATTTCTATCCAGATGCTGGAGACTCTGACCTCCCAGCTCAGCATTCAACGAGAGATGATTAGAGAAGGAATTGAAGTGTGGTTACAAAGAGTCCAAGGATAACTGCGCGTGATGGAATTAACTTCATCATTAACCGAAGAAATCAAATCTAGACAGGCAGATGATCATCTGATGATTCGGTTACGTGGTGAAGTGATCAAGGGAAAG
Source organism: Orobanche coerulescens (assembly GCA_033398695.1). Taxonomy (NCBI): domain Eukaryota; kingdom Viridiplantae; phylum Streptophyta; class Magnoliopsida; order Lamiales; family Orobanchaceae; genus Orobanche; species Orobanche coerulescens. Next base: position 172,364,258 of record CM065809.1, read on the forward strand.
GCCCCCGAATTCGTAATTCATGATGATGGAGTTTTGAGATTTCAGAACCGACTCTGCATTCCTGATGTCGATGTTCTGAAACAGACGATTATGAAGGAAGCTCACAGCTCGCCCTATTCTATCCACCCGGGCACCAGTAAGATGTATAAGGACTTGAAGCAGAATTTCTGGTGGGGCAACATGAAGAAAGATGTAGCGGACTATGTTTCGAAATGCTTGACTTGTCAGCATGTTAAGATCGAGCATCAACGACCTGCCGGAATGTTGAAGCCGCTCCCCATTCCTGAATGGAAGTAGGAGGACATATCGATGGACTTTATCACTAGTATCCTGAGAACCAAGACAGGAATGAACATGATTTGGGTGATAGTTGATCGTTTAACCAAATCAGCTCATTTTCTAGGCATTAAGGACACGTGGGGACCAGAGAGGTTGGCACGAGTATTTATTTCAGAGATAGTTCGACTGCATGGTACGCCGAAGACCATTATTTCTGATCGAGACGGCCGTTTTGTGTCTCACTTTTGGAAAGCAGTTCATAAGGCCTTGGGGACCGAATTGAACTTCAGCACAGCTTATCACCCGCAGACTGACGGACAATCCGAGAGGACCATTCAAATGGTGGAAGACATGTTAAGGGCCTGTGCCTTAGATTGGTCAAACGATTGGGAAGTTCATCTACCGTTGATTGAATTTACCTACAACAATAGTTGGCATGCTTCCATTAAGATGGCACCGTTTGAGGCATTATACGGGAGGAGATGCAGATCGCCCCTATGTTGGGATGATTCGTCAGACTTGATCGGAACAGAACCAGAGTTGATCGTATAGACTCGAGAGAAGATAGCCTTGATTCGTGAAAGGCTGTTGACCGCCCAGAGTAGACAGAAATCTTATGCAGACGTACGCCGTCGCCCATTGGAATTCAATACTGGAGACCACATACTTTTAAAGGTTTCTCCTACTCGGGGAATCTTTCGTTTTGGAAGGAAGGGAAAGCTGAGTCCGAGATATATCGGACCATTCGAGATCCTTGAGAGAGTTGGAGAGTTGGCATACAGATTGGCATTGCCGCCGTCGTTGAGCCATGTTTATAACGTGTTCCACGTATCCCAGTTACGGGGATATATATCGGATCCTAGTCATGTCATTGATTTAGGTGAAATCGAGGTCGCTCAGGATGGGACGTTCGAAGAAAGACCAGTCAAGATACTCGAGAGTCGAGTTAAGCAGTTGAGGAACAAACCAATCGTTTTGGTCAAAGTTCAGTGGTCACGCCACGGAGTGGAAGAAGCCACTTGGGAAACGGAAGATAACATGAAGTCCAGATATCCAGAGTTATTTTCGCCTTGAGTTTCGGGACGAAACTCCTTTTTAGTAGGAGAGTATGTAATATCCGGATTTATTATTGTGTATTTCATCTGTATTCGAACCCTGTATTATTCGGATTTGTGGTCTTGATAATTGGAGTATGATATTTCTCACATTGGTATCTTTATACATAAGTATATCGTCATGCATAAATTTCTCATGCGAACTCGTGATAGCGCACGTTAAGAATGTAGCTTAACGCGCGCTATCGGCTACAACTAGCGCACGCTACGAATGAAGAATTGCGTGCGTTAGGCAGTCAATTATTGAGCTGGGCGGCAAGCACATGCGCCAGCCGGGACATGGGTCCGGATAAGATTCCCGCGGATGAACCTGGACAGATTTGGAGTCAACACTTATTAGCGTGTGCTAAGAATGGTATGTAGCGTGCGCTAATCAACTATTGTGCAAAAATTTTATTTAAAGGACAACACTCCATTTCTACCTATTCCCTTCATTTGTTCTTCGTCCTTTGGAAGTCCAGAGAGCATTTTATCCTCCTCAAACACACTTAGAACACATCTACTTAATCATTGGATTTTGGATATATCTTGTGATTGATCATTGAAGTGGAGTAGCACCTTGGAGTGGCATACAACCAACCGGAGTCGGATTCTACCTTTTTGGTTCAGTGATTTCGTCATATTAAGGTATGTTAATTCTATCTCCAGCCTTAGATTCGGGTTCTAAAGAATAAGATGATCATACTAGCAAGATATTGAGTTCCTTTGGTGAATTATTCAACAAACATCATGTTTAGAAGATTGGAATGTTTATGTTTATGATATTGTCGTTGGAACCTCGTAGTTGGAATCTTAGTACGTCAAGTGATGAGAGGAACATTCTGAAGATGATTATCTGTATCAATTATGTTGTTATATTGATCATAAACTTGGAGATGATATCACTTTTGGTTATAAGGACTTAAGAAAGAATCATCTTAGATTGCATCCTTTCTTATAAGTTGGAATTGTTAGTTTATCTCCATGGTTAAATCGGGATGTAATGATGATATTGAAATCTAGTGTGTCGACCGTAAGAACACCAAACTTCGCATGAGAATTGTAATCAAGATGGATTATGGTGTTGTGATGATTATACGTATCCTTGTATCTCGAAGTCGTTTAATCCGTAAGATCATTTCATAAGTTATGAACACGATATGTAGACGGATAACGTACGTTAATCCCTAAGGAGTTCGTAAGTTTCATCACCGTTAGATCAAGTTTGCTGCCCAGTAATGAAGCTGCCATGCACGCTTAGCGTGCGTTAAGCTTTGTGAATTGACGTACGCTAACGGGCTTATTTAGCGTACGCTACGATTGAAACTTAGCGTGCGTTAAGTCATCAGGCGAGTCAATCGGCTGATCAGTGAGGTACTGACCGTACATGGTTAGCGTACGCTAGGCTGTGTGTATTTGTGTGCGCTAACGAGTAGCCTTAACGTACGCTACATAGGATGCGTCGCGTGCGTTAAGCAATCTAGACATATTTCATTTTAAGAAATTCCGACCGTAATTTGAATTGTTAGATGTTCATTCGACTTGAGATGAATTCTATATTATTTCTTTTGTTAAGGTTCGAGCTTGCTACGTGATTGATCGAAGGGGCGACCTTCGAGTATTTCGTTTTTTCGTGGAAGTATTGTTCTTGTCTTCGAATCGAGGCAAGTACCTTAATTGTTTTACGTATTGATGTTGTACATATTGTCGTACATATATGTCGTTGTTGTATGTCCACCTCATGTTGGTCCGACGGGATCATCGGGGGATCTATGCTAGCGTGCGCTGGATCATCGGACGGGTTTTTCCACCACGGGTTGGTCTGACGGGATCATCATGGGTTCTAGGCAGTGAATGCTGGATCGTCGGAATTACCATGTGTATGTTATGATATCATGTTGTGATTATCAGTTGTGTATGTTATTTATGAGTTTCTCGTAGGAGAAAACTCGTTGGTATTTTGTCATTTACGTTATTATTATTCTTCGTGAGATGTTGAATAATATGTTGTGGTACTTGTACTAGCATCGTTGTGCTAACCCCTTCGGGGGTGAACATTTGTTTATGTTCAGGATCCAGGAGAGCGGGGAAACAACCATTGGAGCTGCATGACGACGAGGGTGCAGAGTGATGTTCCGGTCGGGTTTATTATATGTTGTTGGTTATTTAACAAGTGCTCGAGTACGTCGTAATTTGTGATGTTTGGATTTCAGTGATGTATTAATATTCTCCATTTGGACATTTGTATTTTCGGTATTTGGTCAGAACTGTTGTATCTTAATTCCGTTATTTTCATATGTTGGTATCTGTTAATGTCTTTTCAATTCTTCAGCCTTGTAAATCCTTATGTAAAGGATTTACGGCGCTGTAATATTCCTGAATATATTGGGGGTGTTACACGGCCAAGGACGACCGCCTCATGCCAAGCGAAGCCAGCATCCGTCTAGTCGGCAAAGGCCGAAGCTCGGATAAGAGACCCACATGCAGATCCAGAAAAGGCGCCGCAGAATATGGATCATTGACCACAACCTGTCACCAATCTCACCTACCGACAGGCGACAGACCCGCCGAAAGGTGCAAAATGGGACCTCCTGGGACAGCGACTCAAGACGCGTGCAGGCTCCTCATTGGACCGCACAGCTGGCTGCCAGCAGCATCCGTGGACTTTAAGGCAACCAACCCACATGCTGCAAGACGATCGCCCCTTATTACAACACAGGAAAGGAGATCGCCCACCTACGGCCAGTCCTATAAATAGGAAGCCTCCAGCAGCGAAAAAAAGGGTTTGAGGTTCAGCAGTTCAGCTCATAAATTGGCTTCACTCTCTTGGCAACGCTATATACTTCGGACATATCTCTCTCTCACTCTCGAAACCTCTCAATCCTAAGACGGTCGGCAGAAATGAGAGCAAGAACTCAGAGAAACTCTAGTTCTTCCGGCAAGCACTCAACAGCTAGATAACTAGGATCTTTTACACTCATTGTAATTGCATTCTTACATTAATATTTGTACTCAAACATATTCATATTAATAACATCTCGCGAGAGCATTCAAGTCCGGGCCTAACAAACCCGACATATCTTGTGTTATTTCAATTCCCACGGACGTGCTCTCGCAATTTGTTTGTTGCCCATCCATTCCAGCAATATCTATCTCTGGATAATATTTTGGGCAACAACACTGACAAGTCAAACATCTCGCTACAAACCGTGCGACCTCCTCCTTCATGTCATTCCACCAAAAGTTCCTCCTTAGGTCCTTGTACATCTTACTCGAACCAGGATGAACTGAGTAAGGCATAGCATGGGCCTCACGCAAAATACTCTGCCTCAATTCCAAGTTGTTCGGTACACAATGCTGACTTTGGAATCTCAACACACCATCCTCGTGAATCACAAACCCATGAGACTTTTCCTTAAGAATATTCTCTTAGATTTGAGTAATCATCGGATCCTCCAACTACTTCAGTTTAATTTCATCGATCAACGACGACGAAATCTCCGAAGCGCAAAGTTGCCTGACAGCTCCCGACAACAAAATCTCAACACTCAACTCGATCAAATCCCGCTGAATCCCTGATTGAGACGTAAGTATCTCAAGCATCCGCAACGCAACTAGTTTCCGACTCAAGACGTGTTCCACGACGTTTACCTTGCCCAGATGATAAAGGATTTCGAGGTCATAATCCTTAATCAACTCCAACCACCTCCTATGTTTCATATTCAACTCTTGCTGAGTGAATATGTACTTTTGTTGGGATTCGGTCCATCATCCTGCTTGCATGGGCTTAAAAATACGTGAGGCATGGCTTGCGATTTGACCTGTGAGATCTGCACTAGAAAGTGGTTAACTGAATTGATTTGGACTACTCATACCAACAAGATGCATCTTGTTTTCTGGTATCCATATCATAGAAACTCTAAAGTTAAGCGTGTTTGACCTGGAGTAGTTATGGGATGGGTGACCCCCTGGGAAGTTTCCCAGGTGCGCGTGAGTGAGGACCAAGCGCGCTAGAAAAGACTCCTGTTGGTACAGTGAGGATAGTCTTCATCATTCTTGGGACCAACAATTGGCATCGGAGCAAGTCACGGGTGCAGATTCCCTCGAAGTATCCTACAGTGGAGGTTGCCAGAGTGTTGGAACTAAGAGGCGGGCATGTAGCAAATATTGCCAGTTAGCCGGAACTAAGATGTTGGCGCTGTGGAGGTTGTCAGGTGCTGGAGGGCTATGTGATCAAACCTAGTATGCTGGAACTGAGATACTGCCGCAGCAGAAGTAAACGGAGCAGGAACAAATGCTGATGTCAAGTGTTGGAGGAATGTGTGAATGAATCCAGCCGCTAGAGGGCTGTGTGGTCAAATCTAGTTCGCAGAGATTTCCAAACTATGGGGATGAGATGCTGGCAGGTACTGGAAGGGGGATTGTTGGGATTCGGTCCAGCATCCGGCCTGCATGGGCTTAAAAATGCGCGAGGCACGGCTTGCGATTCGACCTGTGAGATCTGCACTAGAAAGTGGTTAACTGAATTGATTTGGACTACTCATATCAACAAGATGCGTCTTCTTTTCGGGTATCCATCTCATAGAAACTCCAAAGTTAAGCGTGTTTGGCCTAGAGTAGTTATGGGATGGGTGACCCCCTGGAAGATTCCCAGGTGCGCGTGAGTGAGGACAAAGCGCGCTAGAAAAGATTCGTGCTGGTACAGTGAGGATAGTCTTCATCATTCTTGGGACCAACAACTTCAGACTTTTATGATCGGTAAAAATCTGACATGCAGAGCCAAAAAGTTAGTGACACCAAATCTTAAGCGCGAAAACAACTACCGCTAACTCTAAATCGTGAGTAGGGTAGTTAAGCTCATATGGCCTTAACTGTCTCGACGCATACGTGATAGTCTTGTTGTGTTGTATCAACACGCACCTAAGACCCTGACCCAAAACATCGCTATAAACGGCAAAACCCTCGTTGCCACACGACAATGCTAAAATCGGGGCTAAAGTCAAACGCCTCTTCAACTCCTCAAAACTCGACTGCCTTTCGTCATTCCAGACGAACTTCTAGGACTTCTAGAGCAACTGTGTAAGCGGACGAGCTAGTTTCGAGAACCTCTCGACGAACCTATGATAGTAGCCAGCTAAACCCAAGAAACTACGGACCTCCTTCACATTGTTAGGTGGTGCCCAATCCAACACCGCCTCAATCTTCTGTAGATCCACACAGACCCCCTCGACTGAAATTACATGACCCAGAAACATCACTTCCTTCATCTAGAACTCACATTTTGATAACTTCGCATAGAGTCGCTCGGTCCTCAAAATGTCTAAAACCACACGCAGATGATGCACATGCTCCTCCTCGTTCTTCGAATAAATAAGAATATCGTCAATGAAGACGACGAGACACTTATCCAAATACTCGATGAAGACCTTGTTCATCAATTGCATGAACACTGCCTACGTGTTAGTTAACCCGAAGGGCATAACCACAAGCTCATAATATCCGTATCTAGTCCGAAAAGCTGTTTTCGGAACACCGAACTCCGTCACCCTAGTACCCCGATCTTCGAGAATACCGCAGCTCCCCGCAACTGATCGAACAAGTCATCAATCCTCGGCAATGGATACTTGTTCTTGATGGTCACCTTGTTTAGCTCGCGATAGTCGATACATAAATGCACCGAACCATCTTTCTTCCGCATAAATAGAACCGGTGCGCCCCAAGGCGAAGCGCTCGGTTGGATATACCCCGACTTAAGAAGCTCACTCTACCGCTTCTTTAACTCAACCATCTCTGAAGGTGCCATGCGATACAGCGCCTTCAAAGTCAGAGCCGCACTTGGCTCTAACTCGATAGCGAATTCTACCTCACGGTCTGATGGAAACCCCGGTAACTCATTAGGAAAGACATCGGGAAACTCACTGACGTATGGAATCGATGAAAACTCGACTCCACCATTCCCCTCCTTCAGGGCGTAGCACCAATAACAGTACACCCCTTTCGCAGGTCATCGCCTTCAAGGCGTTAATTACGAACTTTTGGTTTCCCCTCTTTCGCCCCGCGAAAGAGTGCTCGGTGCCGTCCTCGGCTAACATGGTGATGATTCTAGTGCGGTAGTTCATGATTGCACCATGACGCTCGAGCCAATCATCCCCGAGAATCAAATCCTCACCCTCAATATTCACAACAATAAGATTAGAGATCCAAGCCCTCTCACAAATAAACACAGAACAGTCTCGGACCTATCGATCACCAACGATTCTATCACCGCTAGGAAGTTTAACGATGAAAGGCTCGCAAGGCAACAAACAGTAAAGACTCAAATGGCGCACACACTCCAGAGAGGTGAATGAATGTGTAGCACCCGAATCAAAAAGCATACTGACAGGATGAGACTGAATATGAACGGTACCTATGGTAACGGTGGCTGCCGGATCATCGGCCCTCCTCATCTCATAAACTCGCGGATGAGCGGAGCCGACACTGGAAGGTCCCCCTCTAGCGGGCTGACCCCGACCCCTCCCTCGACTGGTACTCGGCGGAGACTGCAGAGCAAACGACCCTTGGTTCACACTCGACTCTTTAGGCGCTGGAAAAGAAGCCTGGGCATCAAGAATCTACCCCACCCGCTCGCAAAAAAAAGCCTTGTGGCCCGATTGACCACAAATATGACAAGTCAACTGCGAACGAGGGCACTCCCAGTTCCTATGGCCCGACTTGCCACACTTAAAGTATATGACATCACGAGCGGAGGCACTGGCAGTACCTCGAAAGCCCCCAGAGAAACAAGCTGAATCGCCCGCATGAATATTTGCAGACTGAGATTTCTGCTGAACTCCACCCTTGTGTCCCGAAAAGTTACCGACAGACCTCTGCTTCTTACTTTCTCGAGCCACCTCACTGGCCGTCAAGGACATATCATAAGCAAGAGCTCTACTCTGATAGTCCTTTAGGGTGGTGCAGACGAGCCCAGACATGTAATCGCGAATCTTCGGTTTCATCTGCCTAGAAAAGTGGCAAATCTTGTCATCTTCCTCCTTAACCTGGGCCTTCACATAGCCCAGTTCCCGGTTGAAATCCGCAATGGCCTGAGAAACCGGAATATCTCGAGGCTGAGCATCATAAAAAGCATGGACTTGGGCCTGACGAACCGGCCACGGACAGTATTCAGCTTCCATAAGGTCTCTAAACTCGGCCCATGAAGCAACGTGATCCCGAGGCTCAACGGCCTCCCACCAATCAGCAGCCTCCCAAGTGAGAAAATATTGGGCGATAGGGACCTTACGATTCTCAGGGCAGTTGGTGGCAACAAAGATCTTAGACATCTCCTTGATCCACCTCTCCCAGTCGATCGGGTCTGAAGTCTCTGAGAACTGAGAAGGATGCATCTTGATGACATCCTGAAGCCAGCGATCTGTTCCGGCCTGAGTAGCACGAGACAGAGCCGGGTTTTGAACCGCCTGGGCTATAATAGCCATTTGGTTCATCATTTGTTGCATCATAGCTGCAACACCAATGTTGGCGCCATTGCCGGCTGTATCGTCTTGAGTGGCAGTACGGCCCTGACGACCATCATTACTGCCGGCTCCCGAAGAGTGTGACGTGGCCGCCCCACTGTTTGCCACACGTCCCCGGCCGCGTCCACGACCACGGCCATGACCTCTACCACGACCTCTTCCAGCATCCATACTGGAAATAAGGAGTAGCAAAAGCAGTTTGATGATAAGTACGAGAGGAACAACAATCACAGTTCAATAATCGAAAGTACGATACAAGAAAACAAGGAATCGAGTAAGGAAAACTTACGAGCACTGGAAGTACCGAGATGATGGCAGCGGGGTGGCGATGTGCAAAACAAAACACAACTAGACCCAAATAACCGACAAGCCTGGGTATCCATAAACATAGTGCTCTGATACCATTTTCTATAACACCCCCAAGATATTCAGGTATATTACAGCGCTGTGGGCCCCTACCTGGGACCCACCAGGCTAAATAATAAATACCACCCACCTAACCATCACAGTTAGCGAGAAAACACACATCACCAGGACGACAATTAAATAAAACGCCCGACATAACCGGCGAAACAAACATCACCTGACAATCATAAATAACATTTAACGATACAAACTATAATCCAAGTAAAAATGCCCAAGTACTCGCGAACACTATCTATAAGTTCACAAGTTGGAAAACAACCATATCGAAATGGATAACGGAAATAAAGAAACTCATTTGCACACGTCAACAACCCTCGCCAACATCCTTGTACTATCTCAATGCCCGCTCGTCCGGCTGAACATAATGTGAAATTCATAACAAGAATTTTCCCAAAACGGGTCCCCAAAGAGGTTAGCAATTACGCTAGTACGAGTAATCAAGGCAAACCATTCGCTTACACATTTCATAGTACATGCATCAAGTTATTTCAAAAACCAAAACCAGACATGTCTTTTCCGGAAACAGACAGTCAATAATCAATTTGCCTAGGACCGGGTGAAGCCACTGGTCCCACTTGAGGCCTTTGAGGACCCTCCCGAACTGGCCATATCATAAAAAAAATCACGCACAGGCATCGCCTAGGACCGGGGTGAAGCCACTGATCCTATTCGAGGCCTCTCTAAGGATCCTCCCGAACTTACTAGCGAATCAAGCTCGTGAATCCGGAGTGAAGTCACGGATTCCCCCGAGGCCTCGTCAGACCCTCCCGGAGTGAGCAAAGCACACACAAATACATCACCATTTCATGTCAAGCATAAAGGTTTCCAAGAATACTTGCCTTGAGTAATTGACGACGACACGAACGGAAGGAAAATCAACCACGATCGTTAGGAATCGATAAACCCGAACCTAACAATTCGAAGAACACAATCACAACCATTTCTAAATGAGTACGGAAATGGAATACACCCGAAAACCCACCTATGATTCATATAATTTCGTACAAAAACAATGACGAGGACGGATCGCAACCGAACCCTCTCGATTTCACAAATATCACGAAACTTTCCATGAACTCATAGGGAAAACAAGGACACCACCAAGATTAATCATATACATCATGGATTAATCAACAATACGGAATGAATCGGACAAAAACTCAAAACCCCCCAAATTTCCCAAAATAGGGTTCTAGGAGATTACCTTGGATTAAGGACGAAGAACACGAGTAGATGTTGTTAATCTATACCAATAACTCAAGGAAAATGATATCTGAAGTAATTGGAAGAAATGAATCGCCTCCAAATCGCCCTTAGATCGCTCGGCCGCGGGGAAGGAAAAGAAATGAGTAAAGTGGCAAATCTAGGTCAACTCTCGGGTATTTATAACCAGAGGGCTTAGCGTGCGCTAACGATTAACGGTTAGCATGCACTACCCAGTCAAAACTAGTCGAGAACCTACGGTTCTGGCCCGTTAGCGTGCGCTACCAGAAAATAGCGTGCACTAACAGCCCCTCGATAGCGCGCGCTATCGGGCCATAGCGTGCGCTACCTGAACACCAGATCGAGTCCAGAAATATTCTGCCCAGTCTGGACTACCGAATTAGCGCGCGCTACCGGACACCCAGCGTGCGCTAAGTCTAAATCATTGCGTGCGCTGATATACAAATTTAGTGTGCGCTAAGCTGCTCGTCCAGAGAGCAGAGAGTAGAAACAACCTACTGCCAGTGCTGTGCTTGAGTCATTAGCACGAGCTACAAAACGAACGTAGCGTGCGCTACTTAACGACACTAGCGTGCGCTATACAACAGAAATAACGGCTCCAAGCACCCGAAACACGTGATACACGATCGAAACATCAAACAAATGCTCACAACACACATAATAGCATAAGATGGTTTTACGGCAACCCCGAAATGGCGGTTCCTAACAACGATTACGGGAATCGAACCAAATAGCGACGGAAAAGACAATAAACCCGGAATTGAGTAAAACAAGTCCGAAACAAGCTCGGATGACAAAAAGTCCAGTAATAAGTATTTTCGAAATACCAATACAGTTACAAGCGAGTCACTAAAAGCGAGAAATACGCAAAAATGAAAAATACCATAAAAAAATGCGGATATTACACATACCTTGAATGCTCCAACAGAAGGTTGGGAGTTGAGTTGACTTTGCGATTTTTGATCTCCGTGGACCGAGGCGTGGTTATGCTCAAAATGCATTTTAAAATTTCCATAGTATCCCCGACTTTATACGGATATTCTTTGCTGCAATAGTTGCGAAGAACCTCCATTAAACCATCCGAGTTTTTTGAAAAAAAGGTCGGGTACCGGCTTCCTTTCTACAACAGGGGCATGCTTCTCGCTTTATTTTTCTTGCTTCCTCTTCCTTTCACAGTTTCTTCCCCCTCCTCGGACGGTAACTCTTCAACATAAGGGGGTTATTCTTCGGCTTGGCTTGACGTAGGACGTCGACTTTAATTTCTGCGTCGGAGTTGGTACGCCATGAAGAATGCGCTCAGACGTTGCATATGTTTGCGTAAACATAACTTCATCGATTTCGTGCTCCATTTCTTCGTCAATGTTATGCAGTTGTTGACAATTTGGGATACATTGAAATCCCCGAGGGTCAATTTCTTCTTCACTAGTAGTTGTCGTACTATCATAATAGATACTTCCATGTATTGTATCATCATATTCATCTTCTTGACTTTTATTTTCAAAACCAGGTGGAGTTTGGTTTTGAGGCTCCCGAATAGTTATGCCAGATGGTTTTTTGGATTTGCCTCAAAGAGCTCATCATTCTAACTTGGACATTTTTTATTTTTTTGGGTGACGTAGCAATAACCTTTCCCTTGTCAGAGCTCGACATTGATAAAATGATAATAGAAAGAGAGAGATATTAGATTATAGAATAAGTGTGAAAAATGACAGAGGTTGGGGATATTTATAGATATAATTTCTGACTTTTTTTTCTTTCTTTTTTTTGAAAATTTTTGATTTTTTTCCGTTGGACACGCTGGATCCCGAATCCGACCCAATGAGTCCTGAGTCCGACCCGCCAGGTCCAACGGTCACTTTTTTTTTTAGGCGGGCCAACGGGTCACACCCGACGGGTCGGCGGTTGCTAAATGTAGGACCCGAGCCCCATCCGTATATACCACGGGTCTGGATCGCCGGGTCAACCCGCCGGGTCCGAATTTTCTGAACACCTTTAGTTATAATTCAGAATTTGTACAAGTATTTTCATGCAAATTTAACTTGTATTTTGTTAAATCTGAGATATATATATATATATATATATATATATATATATATATATATATATATATATATATCATCTGAAAACATAAATTGATCCAAACTGAAATTGTTATTAAATTGAAATTCTAATTACATTAAATTTTATTAAAACCGCACCTAGGGATGTCAATGGGTCGGGTAGGGTACGAGTATGCTTCCTCCATACCCTACCTTATTTGATTCGGATCGAGTTCGGGTATTCATTTAATCTGTCAGATCGATAGGTATTCTGTACCCATATACCCTATATTTAAGAATGTAAATATTTTTAATATATATCATATATACATATAATGTAATTAATAAACTCATATTTTTAGTATAATTTATTCTATTACATATAATATTTGAATTTATATTGTGAAGAACCGAAAAAACATCAAACTAAATCGAAACCGAACCGAATATTTATAAAACCGAACTTAATTGAACCGAACTTTAAAAAGAATTGAACCAAATCAAAATCAAATATTTGATTCGATTCTCGATTTCGGTCAAAAATCGAACCGAATGGAACCGAGTCCACCCCTAGTAACGACCATTGCTAATGTAACAGTCCCTTCACCGTGATTTCCTCCATCTTCTTCAGAGGCGTCCACATTCATCCCCTCCAAATTTGCTCCTTTGTCTTGTCGAACCCACGCCTCCCCCTCATATAAAACTCCGTCCCTCTTTTATATTTTATTTATTTATTGTTTGTTATTTAATATTCTCATTCATTGTTACTCTCAGTTCTTCCCCAAGAAAAGGAATAAAAAAAAAATTGAACTCTGCAAGACCGATTTGTTCTGTGTTTCCCATGGAAATTCCTGTGTTCGCTGCCGTGACTGTTTCCACCTTATACGGCTGTTATTATTTATCCGGCGGATGCTGTTCGTGTTCTTGTCTTTGTTGTCAACGCTGCTGATTTTTGGCTTCTCGGGTTGTTGATTTTTTTTTTTTTTTTTTTTGGTTTCCGTTTGAGTGTCTGTTCTAAAGCAATAAACAAGTTGTCATCGATATTTATCTCTTTTGGTTGCCATCCATGGATTTGACTCAACCGCCGGGGAGCGGTGGTCTGCCGTTAGGGTTTTTATCTCACGTTTCAGCGGTGCCGTTGAATGCTAATAACAACAACAATAGGGTTTCGAAAATCGCTGACGATTCCATCTCTTTTCAGATCGAGTCGATGCTTGGGGAATCTTCGCATACCATGCCGTCGATTCCTCTCCAATTATTGGATCAGCAAACACAGAATAATCACCATAACCGAGCTGAAAACAATTCGAATGAGAACACTAATGTGGAGGAGGATGACGAAAATGACGAGGAGGAGTTTCGGATTTTGGGACACTCTATGACCCTGAAGCGGAGAAGGGAAAGCGACTCGGGCTCATCGACATCGTTGTGTTCCTCTGTGAAGGGATCTAGGGTTTCTTCAAATGAGATGGAATCTCGCAGGAGTGCCGTGAAGGCGTGGGGGAATCAAACCTTGCAAAATGCTGATCCAGACGTTTTCATAATTATGGAAAAGGAGAAGCATAGACAGTTTAAAGGGATTGAATTGATTGCCTCGGAGAATTTTGTGTGCAAAGCTGTGATGCAGGCTTTGGGAAGCCACTTGACTAATAAATATTCTGAAGGGGTGCCAGGTGCTCGGTATTATGGTGGTAATCAGTACATTGATGAGATTGAAACTCTCTGCCGTGAGCGTGCATTGGCTGCTTTTGAGCTGGATCCTGAAAGTTGGGGAGTCAATGTGCAACCTTACTCATGTACGTCCGCCAATTTTGCTGTCTATACTGGGCTTTTGTTACCAGGGGATAGGATAATGGGGTTGGACACACCCTCTGGAGGGAACACGAGTCATGGATGTTATTTGCCGAACGGGAGAAAAGTTTCAGGTGCCTCAATATTTTTTGAGAGTCTGCCGTATAAGGTGAACCCACAGACTGGGTGTGTAGACTATGATAAGCTTGAGGAGAGGGCTCTTGATTTTCGCCCCAAGATATTGATTTGTGGTGGGAGTTCATATCCTAGGGAGTGGGACTATGCAAGATTTAGACAGATAGCAGATAAATGTGGTGCAGTTTTGTTATGTGACATGGCTCAAATTAGTGGTCTTATTGCTGCTAAGGTAGAATTCTTCTGTGATTTTTTAGTTGATATTGTGTTTTTCTGCTCGAACTATTGTCTTTGGGTTTGTTTTTGTATTGTTTGTTTTGGAACCTTACTTCGTATACATCCATCTCACAATAAGACACCCATATCTTTGCATCCATGAGGTCTAGAGGTAGCATTATATATTCCTACAAATTGCTGTAAATTTATCTAGTGTATTTTGTGTCGCTAGCATTGAGGTTTTAAACCATTGTTTTATTCCTTCAATTTGTTAAAGAGTTCGATAGTTTAACTAATGAAAAAGAAAAGAATGATGTGGTATGGTAATGTAATGTGTTTTAATTTCAGCATGTGGCTTGCTTTTGCATCTCAATAAATACAAGTTATGCAAATGGTTACATGAGAATTCAGAGGTATGCTTGATCACCATCATTGTTATCATCCGTGTCGTGGGATTTTTATTCCTCTCCTATGTCACAGTTTTTGGAGAATGGACATTGTAATCTTGATTCAACTACATTTGGAACTTTGTTGCAGGAGTGTGCAAGTCCTTTTGAGTATTGCGACATTGTTACCTCCACTACTCATAAGAGTCTCCGAGGTCCCAGGGGAGGAATTATTTTTTACAGGAAGGGGCAAAAACTGAAGAAGAGAGGCATGCTTTTGAGTCAAGGAGATTGCAGTGATAGATATGATTTTGAGGACAAGATTAACTTTGCTGTTTTTCCAGCATTGCAAGGTGGACCTCATAATAATCACATTGCTGCCCTGGCAATAGCACTGAAGCAAGTGGCGACACCTGAGTTCAAGACATATATGCAACAAGTTAAGAAAAATGCTCAAGCTTTGGCATCAGCTTTATTGAAAAGAAATTGCAAATTGGTAACGGGAGGAACTGAGAATCATATGTTGCTTTGGGATCTAAGAAATTTTGGATTGACAGGCAAGTTATTTATTATTATGGTGCTACTTCTTCTCGATTAACTTCCAAACTATGTTGATAATCGTAGTGGTTATGATTTTACATTGGTGTGCAATTTTCCGTTTCTTTGGTCATAGTAATTCATAATGAAATGGCAAATTATTCTGTCTTGACCATATTCTGATCAACTGTGCTGTTGTATAAAATGAGTGGAACATGATAATACTGGAGAAACGAGAGAAGGGAAATTTGAAAGTAAGGGAAAAAAATAATACAACTGAAATGTGATTAATGTTCAAATGATTATGTTATTGCATTTTCTCCTACTTCAATATAGAGTAACCAAATTATATTATGAGCTAAACCGTAGTTTGGTTTTGATGGTCAAATGGTCGGAGAAGCGGCCTTTTTTTTTTTGGACTTGGGAGAGTTCTTGTTTTTCCTGTAGAGGATAATTAGTATCTCTTTTGAGATAAATTGATACAATGTTGTTTTTCTTTCTAATGGTTTTATGAGCCATCTTGAACTAAAGTGTGCACCTTCATGATTTTTAGTTTTTAGTTTCTGTTATTAAGTATAAACCGTGCTAGCACCTTCATCATTTTTATTTTTTAGTTTCTAATTATTAAGTGCAAACCCTGCTAGATGTTGATGAACTTTGTTGAACTTGATGCTGCGTAGAATTTGGATCTTCTTGTATGACATCTCTCTGTATGTTTTCCTTTGTTTTTTGGTGAAGTTGTCTCCTCTTGACTAGTTTGCATGAATATCACATTCTCACTCCTGGGAAAGGTTCCAATTCAGTAATTAGGCCTTGTTCTTTTGGACTTATTTTTCAATTTTTCATTTCAGTTCAGTTTAGGTCCATTCAGTTCAGTTCAGTTCCGTTCAGTTCTCCATTCAGTTCAGTTCACTTCTTCTTCTTCTTCTTCTTCTTCTTCTTATTAATCTTAATTATTATTATTGTTATTATTACTAATAATATTACTATTATCGTTGGTGTTCTTGATTACTATTATTATTATTATTATTATTATTATTATTATTATTATTATTTACCATTATTATTATTATTTACCCTTAATATATATTTCATTTCAGTTCAGTTCAGTTCAGGTCCATTCAGTTCAGTTCAGTTCAGTTCAGTTTCATTCAGTCCAAAAGAACAGAGCCTTACAATAGTAAACATTTACCATTTTGAAACAATGAACTATAATTGAGGCCAAAAGATTGATTTCTAAATTTGTCAATCCTTATTACCCGACGGTGTAAATATCCTCTACTAATCCACTTTCTCCAAACCAGTTGGAGATGAATCCACTATAATTCTCAACCAGTGATAAAGATTACAGTGATTCTACTACTTAGCTACAACAACTTCCAACCAGTGGAAATCACGTCGTTGCAACTCCTCGTTGACTGCCTAGCACCACTTGATTCTTCAAATCCTCGGATGCCTATCAATCTCGCAACTTCAACCAGTGAAGTACCCCGAACTCAGGTTTTAAGACAAGAGAGTTTGTCTTCTCCAATTAAGAGCTTTCTTCAAGATAAGAACTTTGAGTACTTCTCTTTTCACGATGCTATGAGTTTGCCTTGATTGCTTTGATAACTTTGATCGCTTGAGAGTTTTGTTCGCATCGTGCTGCTCATCTTTAAATCTTCGGATATATATAGGTGACGATCCTTGAGCATTCTTCATAGCCGTTGCAAATCCTGTAACAAATCCGTCCGTTGGAGAAATAGACTTCTTTGTTTATTTTTCTGAACGTTGCAAGGCTGGATTCCCATATTTTAATCCATCTTTAGACCGTTGTGAAGACTTTGCATGTGATGCGCCGAATCTTTTGAATACAATAAGATTAAAGCCTTCTGGATGAATTATTTAATTCATATCCTTGGATGAATTATTTGTCTCTTCACACTTGCATGTGACTTTCCGTAATATTTGACTATTCAACGCATGCTGACGTGGACTTGGAGTACTTGGCTGATCAAGTTGGCTGATGTACAGTCATCTTCTCTGCAGTTTGTACTTCTCTGTCGGTGACTGTTTGAGACTCGCCTGATCAGATGACTTGTCTGAAGTCACTTGACTGCAGTCTGGACCATATCTCTAATGAATTTTTGTTGACCATAACTTCTCTGACTTGACTCGGCTGTACCTATGTACTTAGCCGATTTGAGCCTAACTTATTTGGTCTATAGAAGATACTCATTTGGTTCTTCTTTTTTGCCAAGTATTTAGCTTAACACAATTTGGCATATGGAAGATACTCATTTGGTTTTTCCTTACATTTTTGCCAAGTAATAAACATTTGAATTATATTAATGACATCATCAAAATCTAACAAGTATTCCTAACAAATTCCCCCTATTTTGATGATGGCAAAACTTAAGGAAATTATTCAAATGAACAAGTGTGCACTTGAGTGCAAGACACAAACTAAAATCAGTCTAGTTTTGAGACAACTGGGAATTGTCATTCAAAAGACTGTTTATAAAAATTTTCTGTATTGATTTACAAATACATGGCTTTCAATGATCAAAACAATTACATAAAATTTACAAGTACAAAAAAAATGTGAATATAAAACAAATCATCTACCTCTGCCTCTGTCGATAGGCTGCTTGGCAGGTCTGATAGGCTTAGCTCCAATTGGTCTTTTCTTGGCAGGGGCAAGACCATATTTTCTCCTGACAACGAGAGCGGCAAAGTCTTTGATCTTCTTGTGAGGAGAACTTATGCTCTATCACAAAGTTTCTTTATTTTCCTTTGAAGTGCTAATTCATCCAATTCATCATTTTCCAAGGTAGGAGGATCTTTAGGCCTGAAAGGAGGGATCATTGGGTATGCATTACATTCCTTTGCATGTTTTAGTAGGACAGCCCAGAGATCTGGATGTGCTTCTTCCATGAAGTTGATAAAAATCTGTTGTGGGGAGTAACTATTATCCTGGAGTAACTCCCAGATATAAAAATCTCTGATGAACTTCTTCTTTGCAGTTCCCCACATAGGTTCAGCTTCAATAGGAAGGAAATCTTCAACATACCATAACTCTCTGCCTTCCCATTCTAGTGTAGGTTCGTCCCCAATTCTGATCCTCTTTCTTTTGACTGCAGGCTGATCAGCGTGCTCTAGTTCAGCTTCTCCCTTCCTTTTTGCCGAAAATGTCCCAGCTGTGATCATTTGGATATCTTGCTTCTTCTTGGTCCTCATATCTTGAGCTCCTCTTATTTCCCCCTGCTTGCTACCTTCCCTCTGAAACCTCTCTTCCCCCTTTTTGCCAGCATCAACCAGGGTGGTCAATTGCTGCTCCATTCTAAGCATCCAGTCAGACATGCCAAGGGGCATTCTATTGTTTGTAGGAGGAGGTGGTTGAGGGATGTTCTGCTGTAGCAAGGTGTCAATTTTGGCATTGATCGACTGCAGATCAGGAGTGATTTGAGAAGCAAGCAACTCTCCAACAGTGTCTTTCACAATTTGTCGGATCAGCTCAGTCATCACAGGTGTAATTTGTGATGTATGTGGAGAGTGCTCGCCTGAACCTTCTACACCTGCAGGTGGGAGTGCGGATGACCCACCTGTCTGCAGCTGGCATACCAGATGGGGTCTGTTCTGGGGTTCCCGATCTGGAGTCTTCAGCCAAGTCTGCATCTAGGCTGGTATATCGGGCAGGTGGCCCAGCCTTCTCTGATACAGCTTCTTTTTCTGCCTCCTTTTCTGGCTCCTTCTCTTTTTCTCCTTCTTTCTTTTCCAACTCCTTCTCTCCTTCTTCCTTTTCATCATTCTCCTTTTCTCTCTCAGCTTCTTTTTCTCCTCCTTTATCTTTACCATCATCATCATCATTTTTATCTTCATCTTTATCATCCTTTTTCTCATCATCATCATCTTTTTCATCATCCTCTTTTTCTTTTTCATCCTCCTGATCAACTTCATCTCCTTCTTCTTCTTCATCAACTAATTCCATAGTTTTTTCGACTTCTTCTTCTCCAGATTGTTTTTCAACTGAGATATTTTCTTCTTCTCTTTCTTCCAGTCTCCCCTCTTCATCATCAATAACAATAATTTCTTCTTCTTCCGGCACTAACTCCTCTATTCTTATTTCTTTCTCTTCAACTTCTTCTTCTTTATCAACAGATCCATCAAAAATACTATACATAATGGTATGGATAAATTGGTCCATGTGAGTTTTAAAATTGGACATGAACCAATTTTCCTGAAGTAGCAAAATTGCGTCTGATTCGTTAAAAAAATGCATCAGCGCTTCTTCAGTGGCCTGGAGATATTCCCAGCCACTCATCTCAATGAAAGTTTGTAGTTGAGTGAGAATAGGATTTAAAAGTTTTCCAATCCTCATAAATGTGAACGAAAGAATGTTTTAGAGCAAGGGGTTTTACCATTTTAAGCTAGGTTGAAAATGTTGTTATCAAGCAGGTTGAAGCTGATTAAACCTGCTTCCTCCTCTTCAGATATGTACTGGGGAGTGAGGGTCTCCAGGGTGGCAGGAGCAGGTTGGTCCTCCAAATGTGCAAGGTTGGTCCTCCAGACTTAGCTGCAGGGCTGAGGTATTGCTCTGGCTGCTCCTCTTCACTGAACTGCAACCGCCTGGGCCTCTTCGGAGAAGGTTCTGGTGATGAATGAATTGCGAAGGGCTCACCAGGGGCCGGTCCCCTTCTCTTAAAGCGAACATCAATAGGTGTATTGTCCGACTCTGTATCAGACTGGGCTGCAGGTGGGTTACGGGCTGCAGCCTGGTCGGACTCGTCTGATGATTCAGGGTATTTGTAGGTTAGGTCCGTGAATCAGACAGGTCTTTTAAGATTTGGGCTGCTCTTCTTCTGCTTCCTAGCCTCCTCAAAGTTTCTTGGTCTAGATGACCAAGTCTTTTGTTGATGTGGAAGGGGTCAGTATTTTCCTTTGCCACAACAAGCTTTTCTAGAATCCAACTTAGCTGCGTTCCGAACGCCAGCTTGGATTTGAACTTCTTCTCTTCAACAAGCCACTCGGCCTTGTTGACTTCGCGCACCAACTGTCTGTAAATTTATTGAAATGTGGATATGGATATTTAAATTTAAATGTATTGATGATACTTCTGTTAAAGGAGCTGCCAATATGTTAGAACTTTTTTGTTGACTGATTTCTGACTTAATATCTGCTGGGTGAATCCTGTGACCTTTTCAGTATATATGAATCTTAATTGAGCTTGTTGGCCTGTTATATCATTTTTGCATTTGAGTGGATTTGTTTCTTTAGTTTGTGACATCTTTAGTTGTCTCTGACTTGTTTCTTTTAGAGCTTTGTCTGATGCATTTATACAAATGGTTTCCTCACCAGTTGTATTGCTAAAAATATGTTGGATAGGAGTCCAATTCATGGTATTTGTGATTGGCAACAGGAACTCATTCTTATGAAGCTTTGACTCTTGTGCCTATATTCTGCTATGTATAGGTAAAAATTTTGAGAAGGTCTGTGAGTTCTGTCACATTACCCTGAATAAAGTTACAATTTTCGATGACAATGGCAATATCACTCCTGGAGGCGTAAGGATTGGTATGTGAACATCATGTCTCTTGCTGTTAAATGTACATTAGTGGCACATGCAATGTGTATTTGTGCACCAGTGATAGTTTTTTCATGTTTGTGCCCCTAGGTACACCTGCAATGACATCAAGAGGCTGTCTTGAGGCTGATTTTGAAATGATGGCAGAATTTCTACTCAGAGCTGTTCAGATTGCAGGTTCCGTGCAGAGAGAACACGGTAAACTGCCGAAATCTTTTCTAAAGGGGCTTGCGAACAGCAAAGACATCGTTGAACTCCGAATACGAGTAGAAAATTTCGCTTCGCAATTTGCTATGCCAGGGTTCGATTGGTGAATTTGGCAATTGGGTGGTTTTGGCAGGGGATGACTTTTGTATGTTCGGAGCCTTGGTCTCCACTGTACATGGTAATGTTGGAGCGAAATTGAAAATTAGACAGAAGTGATTCGCCTATTATGATTACATGGACAGTCTTTTGTGCTTATTAGTACATCTCTCGACTCTCTGAGGCTGAATCACTGTTTCGATGTCATGTTACATTGTGCGGGTGGAGGGCAAGTAGTCGCTCTTGAGTGTGAAAACAGTGCAGAGTGATCGAGTCCTGCCTTGCTTACAAGTTACATCCCCAGAGTTTTGGTAATTTGTTGCAGGTGATCTAATACAAGTTTTATTATTTGTTATCATTTTGCCCATCGAGTGTGACTCGGGGTTTATATTTTAGACTTTTTTTAGAACAAAACAATATATATTTTATGTATGTGCACGTCTCTTATTTTTTTTTAGACTATGTGCACGCTTCTCCGACACCACTCCAAATGATAATATTTGTGTATTCGTTTATGTAATTATTCAAGACTTATGAGAATATTTCTGTGTTGTTACTTATGCAGCCGATGTAAGGACTCATCCCACATCGAGCAAGTGTGGGATTTGTACCTGACTTATAGATGCTCACCCACTACTATTTAGCACCATATCATTCATGGATATTTGGTTGGACTTGTGGTAGACCCAGTTGATCCAAGCTACACCTACATGTAGCGGTTCGGGCTTTCGGGCTCAGGACTTACAAATGGTATACTGGCCGGAAGTGTGGGAACAAAGTGCTGCTCGGGCCAAAGTGCTGCACCGCTAGAGGTGTGAGCCACCTCTTGAGCCCATATGAGCCACCTCTTGAATCCTACATCGTGCAGGATATTGTTCATATTTGACGAGGACATCGAGAATTTAAGTTGGGGAGATTGTAAGGACTCATCCCAAGTGTGGGATTTGTATCTTACTTGTCCACCCACTACTATTGAGCACCAATATCATTCATGGACTTTTGGGTGGGTTTGTGGTAGGCCCACTTGATCCAATTGTTAGTGGGCTAGTGATATGTAGTGGTTTGGGCTTTCCGGCTCGGGGTGTTACAGCCAAAGTATATGAAAAACGGAAGTATATGCTCCGTTTTCACCTACTTGACATACGAGAATGATTTGGCTGCAACTTCCAAGTATCCTATTCTCTGAGTAGATTTATTACGTCTGTTGGGGCTAATTATGAAGTGCTGCCACACAAACACTTAGGTTGCGTTCTCTTTGTATTTCATTTTGTATTTTCATTTTGAAAAATATTTTGTATTTTTCTGTTTTTATTTTTATTTTCAAAATTGCTGAAAACGCGTTCTGTTAAATTTATTTTGCAAAATATTTTTTTTGTAATATTAATATTAAATTCATAAATTTTTATTTTAGACTTAGTTTCAAATTAGGATAATTAAAAAAAAAAAAAACTCAAAATGCATTTTGAGCATTTTGAAGATTTTTTGTTGAAATACACACAACGTTCAAAACGAGGTTTTGGCCATTTTGCGTTTTGTGTTTAAATATTTTTTTCATTTTCCAAAATGCATTTTCGAAAATGATAAAAAGAACACGTTTTTAGTGTTTTGAAAACAAAAATAGAAAATGACCTCAAAGCAGCAAAGAGAACACACCCTTAATTTTTTCTCTCTGCGAGGGGTGAGATTGATCAATGGATGGTATGCTCGAAATGCCAAGAAGGTAAGCCATGAGTTAACCAAAATATGCGGTCTCGTTTAGCAAAATTGTCATCGCTCCTTTTTTATGTGGTTTAGTGTTAGCCCCTTAGACGATGACTCGGCCCCGGGCGCACCAAGACGCGGGGAGGCCTGCGCGCCTAGGGGGCGAGGGGTGCCGAGATGGTGCAGCACCAAATCCATGCAAGGAGGAAAAGCGTGAAATGAGGTTCCATGACAAGATGTTGGGGACTTTGCTCGGAAGAGTCATGCGGGACTTGCATTGGAAGTGAAAAATTGGGTAGACTTTGAGTTGAGGTTATTTGTGGACTCCTCAGCTTTTCAGTATCCAGTGCTATCACAAGGGAAAATATTTCTAAGCCTATTATAGGGGGAGGTGCTCCAGTGAGCTGGCTGCGAGCTGGCCGAGTGACGGTTATCGGCCAAGGCCTTGTGGGAAGTTTCGGACATGATGTGGCTCGGGTCAAAAATGGGTCACGGGTCGGTACAGGGATCCAAACCCATAATCCGGGTTGGGTCGATCCATGCAGGTATTCTAGGGCTATGTACGAGTCATGCAGACTTGGACTACTTGTGGGCGACAAGGACCGGAAATGTTAAGTTGGTGCGACACTTAGCGGGCTTGATGCCCCGCGCGCAAGGGAACGCAAGATATTGGCGCGCGCGGGACATAGACAAGTGTTGGGCGACGGTTACGCCCTTTCCAGCGTGGCATTGACGGTTATTGCTCGAACGGTTATCCGAAGGAACTTCCAGGAGCGTGCATGCGGCATGCGGATACATGTGTCCGAAAACTAAGCAAGCGGTTGGCGACGGTTACTCGATGTATGCGGTTAACGACGGTTAACCGATACGTGGCACGAAGTGAGACATAATCATGCGGGCGGTTATGTAGGATGCTGGACACGCAGCATAACCTTGCGGACGGTTATGCCACGTGTTTGTTTTATGTTTGTCCATTTGTCCCAGCAGTTGGGGGATTGTCCTCTGCATACCTTAGGCCTATAAATAGTCTAAGGGCACTCGATTTTGAGATAGAGGAAAACGAGTGCAGGAAAGACAACGTGCATTTTGTGAGCACTGAGTTGAGTGAGCCATTGTGTGTGTAACTTTGGCCGATTTGGTCTTTGTACGAATTGTTGGAAGTAGTGCAAAGTTGGGAGGAATTCTCCTGTAAACTTGTGTGTGCTTATGCTGTTTTTCCATTGTGCTTGTGGTTTACTTTTCATATTTTCCAGTTTCATATAAACACGAGGGTTTGAAAGGGAAAAGGGCTGACTGATTGGTGCACAATCAGGCCGCACAGGCGTGTAAATTTGCGAAAAATTTAACCTCGAAATTTAACCCTGTGACAAGTGGTATCGGAGCCCGATTTGGGTTCTGACGAAATTTCTTTGAGAAGAAATGGCTGATCCGAAAACAAGAGAGGAACGTGTGGCGTCCTTGGAAGCACGAGTTCTCAGGTTGGAAAACTTGGTGGGACCACCTCCACAAACTTCAGTTGTTACGGGGATCTTTCAACGGTTTCAAGCGATCGATGAGTCCGTTGAAGCGATTCGAAAGTTGGCAGAGAGTACCCAGAAATCATTGGATGGGTTACCTGAGTTTGTTGAAGGAAAGATTGTTGGGTGTCAAGAGGATATCAGTATCATCTGTGACACGCTCGATACCAAGTTGATGGGAATCAAAGATGACGTGAAGGTCTTGAAGAAGGTCGTTGGATCGAGTTCCAGCGAAGACCGTCCTTCTTCATCCAAGGTGAAAGTTCCTGAACCCAAGCAATTTGGCGGTGTGCGGAGCGCCAAAGAGTTGGAAAACTTCTCATGGGACATGGAGGCATACTTCAACGCGGCTCATGTTCCCGACAAGGAAAAGGTGCAGATTACTAGCATGTATCTCATGGGAGATGCAAACTTGTGGTGGCGTGCACGTCTATCAGACGATGCTAGTGCGAATCGTGAACCTATCGAGACTTGGGAGACTCTGGAGAAAGAGTTGAAGGATCAGTTCCTTCCTTGCAACACGGAGTGGTTGACAAGGAGTGCGCTGCGTAATTTGAGACAGACGGGGGCTGTACGTGAGTATGTTAAGGAATTTAGTTCCTTAATGCTGGATATTCGTGACATGTCGGAGGGAGACAAATTGTTCAACTTCTTGGCGGGATTGCAGTCTTGGGCCCAAACTGAATTGCGAAGACAAGGGGTCAAAGACTTGCCATCAGCCATTGCTGCGGCAGACGGACTTGTGGATTATAAGGTCATTGGTGCTCCAGACCAGAATCGAAATAAAAAGGATTCCGGGAAGGAGAAATTCGTTAAGAGCAAGAAGGATAAGAATGGAAAGTATAAGAAGAAGAAAGGCTATGAAGGAAATGCCAGAAAGCCAAGGGAAGTGTCCAAACAACAACCTGTTCTGGACAAAACAAACCGCGGTTGCTTCTTATGCGGTGGAGACCATCAGATGCGAGATTGCTCGAAACATGGGAAGTTGAATGCAATTGTGGCCGAGGATGACGCGAAAAGTGAGGATGATGGCCCGTGTAGGCTAAATCCTATGCAGTTGCTTTGTGCGATTCAAAGCAAGCCCCAGAAGTCGAGTCTGATGTATGTGAAGACTCTCGTGAATGGAAAATAAGTAATGGCACTCGTTGATTCAGGTGCTACTCATAACTTTGTGGCCGATCATCAAATTCATAGGCTGGGATTGAATTTGATGAATAAGAGTAGTTGCGAGATGAAGACCGTGAATGCACCGGCTCAAATCATCAAGGGTGTTGCGGAAGTGGATCTTGCGATCGGACCGTGGAAAGGACGGTGTCCTTTGAGAGCCACTCACCTTGACGATTTTGATCTCATCCTAGGAATGGAATTCCTATTGCCGACGAAAGTCACGGTGATGCCGCATTTGGGAGGTATACTCATTTCGGATGAAAGCCGTCCTTGCTTTGTTAAGGGTTCATTTGTGTCGTTGGACAAAGGGGATGGAAAGAAGACGAGTTTGCTCTCAGCCATACAAGTCAAGGATGTGATAAGACATGGTGAACCCACCTACCTTGCTGTATTGGTTGAGATCAAACAGGACGTATACCAGGATGTGCCCGATGTTGTTGCGGATTTGCTTGAGGAATTCGGGGATATCATGCCACCCGAATTGCCGAAAGTATTACCACCATAAGATCGAGTTGGAACCTGGTGCGAGACCTCCTGCGCAAGCACCTTACAGGATGCCACCAGCGGAGTTGGCTGAGTTAAGGAGACAGTTGGACGAATTGTTGGAGGCAGGATTAATCCAGCCTTCCAAAGCTCCATATGGGTCGCCGGTTCTATTCCAGAAAAATCAAGATGGTACGCTGAGGATGTGTGTGGATT
The DNA here is from genome assembly GCA_033398695.1 of Orobanche coerulescens. Classification (NCBI taxonomy): domain Eukaryota; kingdom Viridiplantae; phylum Streptophyta; class Magnoliopsida; order Lamiales; family Orobanchaceae; genus Orobanche; species Orobanche coerulescens. The sequence continues at coordinate 172,390,849 of CM065809.1, forward strand.
ATAGGGCTTTGAATAAGGTTACTATAAAAAATAAGTACCCTATTCCAAACGCTCTCGATCTGTTTGACAAGTTGGCACGAGCAAGATGGTACACAAAGATTGATCTAAGGTTGGGATATTGGCAGGCGCGGGTTGCCCCGGGAGATGAGGCAAAGACTACCTTCGTGACGAGACATGGGTCGTTCGAATCATTAGTGATGCCGTTCGGCTTAACTAATGCCCCTGCTACATTCTGTAATCTCATGAATGATGTGTTGTATGAGTTCCTTGATCGTTTTGTGGTTGTCTATTTGGATGATATCGTTGTTTATTCGGAGTCTTTAGAGGACCATTTGGTGCACCTACGGTCGGTTTTCATAAAGCTGCGGGAAAATAAGCTTTATGTTAAAAAGGAGAAGTGTAAATTTTTTCGGGACAAAATCACTTTTCTTGGTCACATTATTAGCCAAGGAAAAATCTGCATGGACCCTAAGAAAATAAAGGCTGTTGTGGATTGGCCGGTTCCATCAAAGGTTGCGGAGTTACGGTCGTTCTTGGGATTAGCGAACTATTACCGTCAGTTCGTGAGGGGGTATTCCAAGATCGCCAACCCTTTGACGGATTTAGTCAAGAAGGACAAGCAGTGGGAATAGACATTGGAATGTCAGGAAGCCTTGGAGAGATTGAAACAGGCCATTACATCTGAACCTGTTCTCAAGCTCCCAGACTTCGATAAACCGTTTGAAGTACAAGTGGATGCATCGGACCGTGCTCTTGGGGGTGTCTTGGTGCAGGACAAGCACCCGATAGCATTCGAAAGTCGGAAGCTGAAGGATGCCGAGCAGCGGTACAATACCCATGAAAAGAAAATGTCAGCAGTGATCCATTGTTTGGAAGTGTGGCGCCACTACCTACTCGGTACGAAATTCACTGTGGTGACGGATAATGTTGCTAACACATATTTCAGGACACAGAAGAAGCTGTCCCCGAAACAGGCTCGTTAGCAAGAACTATTGGGCGAGTTCGATTTTACTTGGGTACATCGACCTGGCAAGCATAATGACGTGGCAGATGCTCTTAGTCGAAAAGTGGTGGAGGACTATGTTGCTGCGATTACGTTGGTTGAGACGGATTTCTTGAGGAGAATCCGAGAAGTGTCCCAGAATGATTCGATTTATCTGAAGCTGCTTGAACAAGTAAATGAGGGCGAGTTGCGGAAATATTGGCAAGATGATGGCATACTCTATGCCAAGGGTGGCCGAGCATTTGTACCAGCAGGTTCGTTGCGACGGGAACTGTTGAGGGAAACACATGACCCTCAGTGGGCTGGACATCCGGGTGTGGAACGAATGCATGCATTGCTGTCTCGGAAGTATTATTGGCCAAAGATGGCAGAAGACGTTGAAGCTTATGTCCGGACGTGTCTTGTATGCCAACAAGATAAGCTGGAGAGAAAGAAGGAAGGTGGCTTGCTGCAGCCACTGCCCATTCCGGACAAACCTTTTCAATCACTATCGATGGATTTTATCTCGGGCTTTCCAAAGGTGAACAATATGGCTTCAATTTTTGTAGTGGTTGATCGGTTCTCTAAATATGACATATTTGTTGCTGCCCCTAAGGCATGTCCTGCGGATGTTGCTGCCGCATTATTCTTTAAGAACGTAGTGAAGTACTTTGGTGTCCCGGACGATATCGTGAGTGACAGGGATACTCGTTTTACGGGAAGGTTTTGGACGTCGTTATTCAAGATGATGGGAACACAATTGAAATTTTCGACGGCGAACCATCCCCAAACTGATGGTCAGACAGAACGGATGAATCAATTGCTGGAGGAGTACTTGAGACCCTATGTTACGGCGAGTCAACGAAATTGGGTTGAGCTGTTGGACATGGCACAATTTTGTTATAATTTGCACAAGTCATCAGCTACCAATATGAGCCCGTTTGAGTTGGTTTATGGTCAACAACCTCAAACGCCGCATGAAATTGTTGTTCAGAGGACTGGGAGAAGTTGTCCGGCTGCTTATCGGTATGCCCAGACGCAACAAGAATTGTTGGATGATGCCAAGGAGAGTTTGGAAAAAGCACAGCGTCGCATGAAAAGGTACGCCGATGCGGGAAGGCGTCACGTGGAGTTCAGTGTGGGTGATCAAGTTTTGTTGAAACTTACTCCACAAATTTGGAAGAAGATTTCTTCTAAGACAGTACATCGTGGCTTAATTCCTAAGTACGATGGTCCATTTGAAGTTATTAGTAAAGTGGGCAATGTAGCTTATCGTTTGAGATTGCCGGATAGGTTGAAAATACATCCGACATTTCATGTCTCTTTTCTGAAAAAGTATAGTGAGGATATACTTGACGCTTCTCGGAACGAATCGAGAAGGGCTTCACCCGTTGTACGTCAACAGTTCACTAAGGAGGTTCACAAGATCTTGGACGAACGGACCCGAGGACAGAGTGTGAAAAACCGGAGGACGGATTACTTAGTCCATTGGAAGGGCGAGTCCGAGACTGACGCTACTTGGGAACGGAATGTGAATTTGTGGCAGTTTGGAAAGGAGATTGAGGATTTTATAAGAACGAAGGAAGCTACGCCGAGGACGTCTTCCGAATTAGGTGGGGGAGGTTTGTTAGCCCCTTAGACGATGACTCGGACCCGGGCGCACCAGGATGCGGGGAGGCCTGCGTGCCCAGGGGGCGAGGGGTGCCGAGATGGTGCGGCACCAAATCCATGCAAGGAGGAAAAGCGTGAAATGAGGTTCCATGACAAGATGTTGGGGACTTTGCTCGGAAGAGTCATGCGGGACTTGCATTGGAAGTGAAAAATTGGGCAGACTTTGAGTTGAGGTTATTTGTGGACTTCTCAACTTTTCAGTATCCAGTGCTATCACAAGGGAAAATCTTTCTAAGCCTATTATAGGGGGAGGTGCTCCAGTGACCTGGCTGCGAGCTGGCTGCGAGCTGGCCGAGTGACGGTTATCGGCCAAGGCCTTATGGGAAGTTTCGGACATGATGTGGCTCGGGTCAAAAACGGGTCACGGGTCGGTACAGGGATCCAAACCCATAATCCGGGTTGGGTCGATCCATGCGGGTATTCGAGTGCTATGTACGAGTCATGCGGACTCGGACTACTTGTGGGCGACAAGGACCGAAAATGTTAAGTTGGTGCGACACTTAGCGGGCTTGATGCCCCGCGCGCAAGGGAACGCAAGATATTGGCGCACGCGGGACATAGACAGGTACTGGGCGACGGTTACGCCCTTTCCAGCGTGGCATTGACGGTTATTGCTCGAACGGTTATCCGAAGGAACTTCCAGGAGCGTGCATGCGGCATGCGGATACATGTGTCCGAAAACTAAGCAAGCGGTTGGCGACGGTTACTCGATGTATGCGGTTAACGACGGTTAACCGATACGTGGCACGAAGTGCGATATAACCATGCGGGCGGTTATGTAGGATGCTGGACACGCAGCATAACCTTGCGGACGGTTATGCCACGTGTTTGTTTTATGTTTGTCCATTTGTCCCAGCAGTTGGGGGATTGTCCTCTGCATACCTTAAGCCTATAAATAGTCTAAGGGCACTCGATTTTGAGATAAAGGAAAACGAGTGCAGGAAAGACAACGTGCATTTTGTGAGCACTGAGTTGAGTGAGCCATTGTGTGTGTAACTTTGGCCGATTTGGTCTTTGTACGAATTGTTGGAAGTAGTGCAAAGTTGGGAGGAATTCTCCTGTAAACTTTTGTGTGCTTATGCTGTTTTTCCATTGTGCTTGTGGTGAGCTTTACTTTTCATATTTTCCAGTTTCATATAAACACGAGGGTTTGAAAGGGAAAATGGATGACTGATTGGTGCACAATCAGGCCGCACAGGCGTGTAAATTTGCGAAAAATTTAAGCTCGAAATTTAACCCTGTGACATTTAGCATAATTGTCATCTATTTTCTGGTGTGTGCGCCATCGCCCCTGTGCTCCCCCTTCCCTCTCCTTGGGTGCCTTCAATATAGAAGGGGAAGTCCAGTGGCCTTGGGTCCTCCACTTTAAGTTGGAGTGGGGTTTATGAAAGTGTGGCTAAGGGATAGACTAGCCTCTGAGGTAATGTGGTGGAACAATTAAATATAAGGCTTCAGGCGGCCGTCTGGAAAGATTAATTTTGTTGGGATATTGTGGTTGGATTTGGGAGGGACGGTTTGTTGTGTGCTGTAGTTGGGGATATTTAGAAATTTTGGAGCTGAATATATCTCGCATTTTAATCCGGAGCAGTTTTAAGAGGTGGGGGCTGATGTCCTGCGGACTGGACTAGTTAGGTGTAAGCTTGAAACTTCGTTACAAGACAAACAAAATACGAAAGAGGAAGTCGCTATTTAAATTATACGAGAAGGGAAATATGCTTGTGACAAGGTGGAGTGAAGAAGAGGACTTTAAATAAAGAGAGAACAAGTAAAATTATCGAATCTTAACTCGAGAATCTCGCCCAATATGTACGGTTCCGTTATCCAATCGAGGGATCACGAAGCGAATAGATGGTGCTGGAAAACTTATTTCTAGACTAGGGACAATACTCTTCATTCATGGGAAAAAATGAAGAAAAAAGTGAGAGTATTGGGTTAAGTTATGGGACTCAGACAAGTGTTATGGGTCATGTCAATTGATGGCTTACGAGCTTAATCAAGCCTAGATGGGTTTCATAAATATCAATTCTAATTATTAGTTTTTATTTTGTTGCAATAAATAATATAAACTACTTCTAAAAGGACTACACTATTTAAATGTTATACACATATCAGAACTATTGTTAAGCATGCAACTCTTTATTGTTATGCTCGAATTTGATTTATTTGTTTTAACGATTTCTATTACAAGAATTTTTAGCAAGTTGAGACCTGAATAGCTTACGAACAACCACCAATAGTCAACAACTATTTGCCGGATGGCCAAAAGCTTGCGCAAGGAAAGAAAAACCGCTCTTTAACCGCTCTTTCTTTTTTAGGCAAATTATATTATTTATTATATTTTATAAAAATGTTACAAAAATATCATTACACAAAAATAATTACAAAAATCATGATTTGAGCTGGTATTCAAAATTCACTATACTAGATAATCAAACTGCTACTTGCTAGTGATTGGATGTAACATTACTTCATTGGAGGCTGAGACATTAGATATCAAATAACTGATATCATAATGTATTAAATCTATTTCGAAACAATACCTTGCTCATATTACTCGAAATTAAAAATAAAAAAACTTTTTTGATTTAGTTGTCTAAGAAGTAATAAATATAGACTTTTTAAAAAGATAAATCGTTGAGTGAAAGGTAAATATTCAGAAGGGAGGAAGAGTGTTGTACTATTAGTATATGAAGAAAATATGCCCACCTTCCGATGATGAAAGATTTACAATGTTGTCCAGCGTTGTCTTAGCTGTTGATAGTAAACCTAATAACTTGGGCCCAGTGGTGGAGACAGAAAAAATGTCTGGGGTCCCGTCACTATATACAGGAACGGCAATGGGGTGGGTTCGGGGCGGGGCAGGCTATCCCCGTATTTGAACCCGAAATCTGAAATCTGTCCTGTTCTCGTCCCGTTCGGGTCGCCCCATTGGGCTTACCCAGGGGCGGATCCACTGTATGTGTGCACTGGGCTGGAGCCCAGTGCAAGCCCAAAGCAAAGTCTTATATATGCAAAGCCTCATATATATATATATATATATATATATATATATATATATATATATATATACACACACACGTGTGTATATTTTGGTCCAAATAAAAATTAGCCCGACCCTAAAAACAAAAAATGAAAGAAGCCCTGCTCAGCCCAATATTTCAATTAATAGGAGGTGGTCTGTTATAACCTAAGAATAGAACAAAAACAACATGATTGGCAGGAGAAAACTGAAGTGAAAATAGCCACACGCCGACACCGTTCTTCACCTTTCCTCCTTGGCCTCTCCGCTCCGATAACCATCGCATCGCTCGTAGCATCAGTCATCACGGCAGCGCTAGCACCGACGCACCGCCCTCTACATTTTCGAAATCTGAGTCTTGTTGTACTGATTTTATCCCTCAAATTCACCCCTCAACTCAAGATACTCAATTTAGGGTATGTGTGAATCACTAAATTAATTTGACTTCATTTACCTTTTGAATTAGCTTTTGAATTGAATAAAAATTATTGGATCTTTGTCTACACCTGCTTAGATCTTTGAGCTCAGGAAGCTTCTTCCCACTTCCTTGCCTTATGATTTTAACATTCATGTAATGTAAGTTGCAACCCATATGAGTTAAATTTGCTGAATCGCATAATCTGATTCTCTTTATGTTTGGTTTAAAATTGTGGATTCTAATTATAACCATGATAATTAGAATCTTGAGTTTTCTTATGAAGTAAATATTGCTTCATTTTCTTTTCTGCATTTTCACTCAGATTACATTTTTTAATATTTGTTTCTATAATTTCTTAATATAAGTCTCATTATATTGTTTTTATAGTTTTTTAATATAAGTCTCATTATGCTTATTGAATTTCAGAAATACAAATGGAGCATCAACAAGTTGATAAGAAAGGAAAAATGTTTATATCATCTTTCTTTAAGAAACGAGATCGTCAAGATAATGAAGGTAGCTCTGAACCTGCTTCTATGGACATAGGAAGCAATTGTGTGGATATTGAACGTGATCCGGGAAAAAGAAAACAGTTGGGTGAATATTCTGTTAATGCACGAGATGATATAAGATGTGCATATTTAAAACTTGGGCCTTATCAGCCCAAATTGGAAGTGTATCCTGTTACAAAGTTTATGGCTCAAAATGGTAGTTTTCAGAAGAAATGGTTTGCTAAGTTTCATTGGTTAGAGTGTTCGCTTTCCACGGATAAGGCATATTGTTTTTATTGCTTTCTTTTCACAAATGATGTTCATATACCTACTTCTTCTGCATTAGTGAAGGAAGGATTTAATAATTGGAAAAGGATAAATCAAGGAGATAAATGTGCATTTCTTACTCATGTTGGTTCTGCATCTACATCACCACATACTATGTGCTTAAGACGTGCAAAAGATTTGATGAGACCGGTTGGACATATAGACAAAGTTATGCATTCTCAGACCAACATTGAGAAGGAGAGAAATCGTTTGTGCTTAAAGACCTCGATCATGAGCCTCCGATGGCTTGCTCTTCAAGGTTGTGCGTTTAGAGGTCATGATGAGTCACCATTTTCATCCAACCGTGGGAATTTTATTGAACTTGTGAAGGCTTTTGCAAACATGAATATGGAAGTTGATAAAGTTGTTCTTGATAATGCTCCAAAAAATGCTCAATATATTGCTCATGATATTCAAAAAGAAATTTTGAATACGTGAAATGATTCGTGAAGAAGTTGTAGATAATTTTTTTTGTATTCTTGTTGATGAAGCACAAGATATCTCCAAGCAAGAACAAATGGCCATTATCTTGAGGTTTGTGAATGATCGTGGAATTTTGACTGAATGTTTTTTTGCAATTAAAAGTGTTAGTGACACCACTTCACTAAATCTGAAAAAAGAGATACGTAGTGTTATGTCTCATCATGTTCTTCGGGATGAGAAAATGAGAGGTCAAGGATATGATGGTGCTAGTAATATGCGTGGCTAATGGAATGACCTTCAAGCATTATTCCTTAGATATTTTCCATATGCTTATTATATTCACTGTTTTGCGCATCGTCTGCAATTGGTATTGGTTTCTGCAGCTAAGGATGTTGGTGTTGTTGGGAATTCATTTTTCACTTGGACAATATTGTGAATATTATAACTTCTTCACCAAAGCGTGTCACACAACTAGATGCTGCTCAAAGACTTGAAATTCAGAGATTATTGGTTGTAGGAGAGCTTGATTCTGGACGTGGTTCCAACCAAATTAGTAATTTGCAGCGAGCTGGAGCCACTCGTTGGAGTTCACACTATAACTCCGTGAAAAGTTTGATAGATATGAATGCTGCAACTTGCAAGGTATTTGAATGCCTCATCGAACACTCTCAAAATGGAAGATCTAAGGCTGAAGTTCAAGGGGTTTATAAAAACATGGCAAGTTTTGAATTTGTATTCAATCTACACCTAATGCATCAGATTATGAGAGTTACAGATTCTCTTTGTCAAATTCTTCAAAGAAAAGTTCAAGATATTTTGGCGGCGATTGCATTTGTCTCTACTACAAAAGCTATTCTTCAAGAATTGAGAGAAAATGGTTGGGAAGGATTTCTCGAAGAAGTCAATGCTTTTGGATTGAAGAATGATACTGATGTCCCCAATGTGGATTCTCCATATAAAGTTGGTCGTTCTCGTGCGCAAACTACAATCGAACATTATTATCATTTTGATGTTTTTATTTCAGCAATAGATTGTATTTTGATGGAGTTGAATACAAGATTCAATGATGTTTCTGTTGAATTGTTTTCTCTTAGTGTGGCATTGGATCCTAGAAGTTCTTTTGAATCATTCAATAGTGATGATATCTGCAATCTTGCGAGAAAATTTTATCCTACAGATTTCACTGATCAAGACATTGTTTCCTTAGAGTTTGAGTTGAGACATTACAAGCAGGATGTGATGGTGATGCAAGAGATTCAAGATTTTACACTTGTTGAGTTGAGTCAACAACTTAGTAAGAGTGGAAGATCGATGGTCTATGTTATGTTACCTAGACTAATTCATTTGGTTTTGACTTTGCCTGTTTCTACTGCTACGACTGAACGAGCATTTTCGGCAATCAAGCATGTGAAGACAGCACTTCGTAACAAGATGGGCGATGATCTACTTGAAGATTCGCTTATGCTTTATATTGGGATAGATTTTGTATAAAATATAAACATAGATCGGTTATTGATGAATTTTATGTATCGAAGTCTCGTAGGGCACAACTTAAGTGAAATTCAAAATATTTTGGGTATGTATAAAGTATTTAGCTATATTTATTTTTCATCCCACCCCGACACTCAATCCTGGATCCGCCCATGGGCTTACCCCGAACCCCGCTCCATTCCACATTTTTGCCCAGAAACCCGAAATTACTAGGTATCAATTATCAAAATCTAAACACAATATGTAGCTAAAAATAAAGATACATGCTGGATATATATATAATTATATATATATATATATATACAAATATATAAAATATATATAATATAGTATTGGGGCAGGTGGGGCGGGGCACGGTCACCCCAGTCACTACCCCAAACCTCGAAAAAATCCCCATTAATGCCCCGATCCCCGCCCCGTAACCTAATAATGCCTGCTCCGCCTGTAACACCCCCAAATCCCATTGGGTTATTACAGTTCCGTGGACCCCGCGCCAGGAGATCCACCAGGCGAACATGACCAAAATACAACAAACTGACCAAAAGGGGAATCTCAGTCCCTACTATGACATCCAACATAATACTCCGATATGGAATTTCAACGACAAAAGTAGGCCTACATGGCCAAAATAAAAGTACAACACATCCACTAGCCTTACTCGGATAATACAAAATGACAACGACTGAACAAACTGGAGTACTCCAACTGTCTGACTGACATGAACACCAAAACATCTCGGACTAGTATCGCTCGAATGCCTCGTCGCCATCGTCATGCCCGTGTGTCTCAACTCTCTCCTCGCAAGCACCTAAAACATGAAAAACATATTCCGTCCCCACGGGGTCAGTCATCCAGATAATGAATATCAAATACATGTACAACATGATATGCATCCAAAGGCATAATAAATGGTACATCAATGGTAATACGAGATGCTCACAAACCAAAGTAAGAATTGAGCATTCGTGAAATACTATGCCCGTGGCATACGATCGGTACCTGCTCAACATGTTAGAACACAAGTGCCCAACGGCGAATCATCAATACAGATCACAACAATGAACTACACAAAGATAAACCAACTCAGAGCTGACATAAATATGAATCACAATGCCCGAAGGTTTCAACGAAAATACCAATACGTCACGATGGCCTGAAAGCCACTCAGCCGAAACTGCTAGTCATCATAATGGCCCGAAGCCAAACAGCCCGAAGCTGTATCATCTGAGGGCCAAAGCCACGATACGAAGCCGTATTATAATGAGGGCCGAAGCCACGTCATGATGCCATATCACAATGAGGGCCGAAGCCACGGCACGAAGCCGTATCACAATGAGGGCCGAAGCCACGACACGAAGCCGTATCATAATAAGGGCCGAAGCCACGGCACAAAGCCGTATCACAATGAGGTCATCCAATGACCGTGACCTGCTGAATTGCAGGTGCTGGGAAACCAACCGCGAAGGTTCAAGCCCCAGACTTACCCATCGAGCACTAGCCGAACTAGCCTCCACAATTAGTCGCAAACGGCAACGATTACAATATTATCGAATTCACAAGAATAATGGTGTGCTGCCTTAAATCGGCTAACACGATACAAATACTCATGGATGGGCACCGTCCCCGGCGGTCCCAATTCAAAATACCTCGACTGCCTTGGAATGGCCAATCGATCACGACTCAACGGATGGGAACTATCTGCGACAGTCCCAATTCAATACACCGATCACCTTAGAACGGTTAATTGATAACCAATAATACAACGGATGGGAATTATCTTAGATAATCTTAATTCAATACCTCGATTACCTTAGAACGGTCAATCGATAACCAATGATACAACATATGGGAATTATCTTTGATAATCCCAATTCAATACCGCGATTACCTTAGAACGGTTAATCGATAACTGATAGTACAACGGATGGGAATTATCTTAGATAATCCCAATTCAATACCTCGATTACCTTAGAACGGTTAATCGATAACTAATGATACGTTAGAATAGATGTCCTGACGCCTTAAACCGGCCACCGAAACAGAGATGATAAACGAATATATCAAACGCCTTCAATCGGCCAATACAACATCATAGCAATGGTTCCAATTCGATAATAACGATTCAACGATGCCTCAGAACGACATTAACATCAACAATAATAATCGATACATCGATACTGCGAACCGGCTATCGACAACATCAGTATCAACAAGAATCTCAATGCCTTAAACTGGCCGTTAACGAATAACAATAACATCTAGCATAATTGCCGAAGGGTATTGCATCAAACAATTCCCGAATATCAACAAATCACGAAGAGACTAAGTCTCGAAATGATACAATACATTCATACACATATATGATAACATTAATCTCATTGACTAGTACAAGTATAAAACTTGCCTCAAACCGAAGGCGAGAAATTCCTTCCACGATCAACGTCCTGGCACGAAATGACGAACGGCGCCTACCGATGATCACAAACACTTGAACAACCTTGAATGAAAAACGATTCATTCAATAACACAAAATCAATGGAAAACAACACCAAGGACAAACCCGATTCAACCCCGAATCGGTTAAACTCTACCAACGAATGTCATAGTTCTCAACTATGAATCCTAACATCCTCCGAAATCTCAAAATCGACATGATCAAATGTTCTTAACACTTGTGAAACAATTCAACAAGAATCACTCAAGAACAACATCAAAACAACATCTCCAAGGTGATAATACTACCAATGCCATCCTCAAAAACTTCAAGAACATCATCATCTCAATAAACATGATGTCTCTACTAACATCAATCACTAATTCTTCAAGAATTCAGATTAATCAACAATATTAATTTAACCATTTCAAAATTATAATAATCACCTCCTAAATCATCATAAATCCTTACTAAAATGGTTATAATCTTTCAAGAACACCACCAACAACAATAATCATCTCAAGACTATGTTAATCATATAACAATCTTAACATAATCCTTCCTAAACATGATTAAAACCTCCAAACAATGTAAAACATCAAGAACATAATCCAACTCAAGCAATACCATCATGTTCTTCATCAAAAGTTCATAAAAACTCATCAAGAATCATGATATACTCCATCAATCAAACAATACCCGAAGAAAACAACAACAACAACAACATCAAACTCGAAAATCACTTGAAGAATAAGAGATTGAGGGAACTTACCAAAGAAGAACAAGAAAAACCCTCCAAACACCAAAGGAGCACCAACAAGCTTCCAACTTCAAGCTTCAATCCAAGATAAGATGATCAAGATCGAATTGAAAGAGGCTAAACGTCAATAACAAGTCCAAACAGACGATTCTAGGGAGAGAAAATGTGTTTTGTTTCGTGAGGAAATGAAATACGAAGCCAACATAAATAGACTGACAAACTCATTACGTACGTTATACACTAAGGTTAACGTACGTAAGAGGCATTACGTACGCTGTGCCATGAGATTAACGTACGTAAGGTAAAATCGAGAACTAACTGAACTAAAATACGAAGGCATTAACGTATGTAAACAAAAATCTATTACGTACGTTACCAAACCTGCATTACGTACGTAGAGCTCACCTCTTAACGTACGTAAGGGTCCGTTGACTGCAATAGTGAGATCCGATCGGAAGATGCTCGGGACCCACCGGCCGAAAGTGACTACGAGGAAGGTTCCTACCACCTACCAAGCATTACGTACGTAACCTTATAGGCATAACGTACGTAACGGAAACACGCTAACGTATGTAATGATACATCCGTAGCGTACGTTATGGCTAGTATACTTAGCCAAAAATCCAAACTCTCCAACCAACATTCAAACGAAGAAACCAACCCGACGACAAGTAAAATTATTTCGCTCCCGAAATATCCCTACACAATATACATTGTATCAGTCTAAAACAACAACACTTGTACAATTCCAAATGAATACGTACAACTCAACAGTAACACGAAAAAAAAAAATTATCCCCGGATATTACATACTCCCCCCCTTAAAAAGAGTTTCATCCCCGAAACTCAGGGTGCAAAAACACGGGGTACGAACTATCCCTCAGGATCTGAAAACAACATCTCCAGGAATACCCCTCAATACGAACAACTCCGTCTGAGTAATCGGGCCAACCCCACGGGTTCCCGCGTATCCTCTGCCTGAACACGACGAAAAACAAGTGATAAAAACACTCAACCAAGTGCGAGATCAATCGAATCATGACTCCTCCACCAGAGACCAGCCAGGAAGTCGCACCACCCGCAAGACTCGTAACACCGGCGTACACACCCCGCGGGTGCCGCCCATTGCACATGTCTACAATCATCGGTGTACACTCCCCCGTTCTCATCGGCATCGAATGCTCAAGCAATCACTGACTCATGCCACAAAAGGAAAATAACAACGCACATATATTCTTCGGGACCATATCAACCGCACGCCCAAGTCCTCACGACTCGGCGTCTCGAATTGCAATGAACAATTACCCAGATTACCACAAAAATCTCGGGTACAATACCGAAAGGAAAAGAATAACGCATTAGACGACGTCAAATCTCAAGATTCTCAAAAGCTATCATAACAAGATAGATCCATAATAAATGGTTCACAACCACGATATTACAATACAGACTGAGTCAAATATCAATCCAAAAAACAAGGAAAATACAAATCAAGACTACATCTCAAATGTACCCAAAATCAACATCCTCAAGATCATCGAACTTTTCGATCTCATCAACTTGAGGAAGACCCAAATCTGAATTCGCTGATCCTCCTCGGTTGTCCATACCTCTGGCTCTCAAAGCCTGATAGGACCCCTTGGATGAAGTACGGACTAGAGTAACAAAGTCTCTCGAGGCCCGTGAGCTCTCTCGAGACCTACTAGTACCAGATTTCCGGCAGTATTTCAGAAGGTGTCCCTTCCTCCCACACAGAAAACAAACAATAGCTGGCACAGTACAATGGGTACTAACGTGCCCCGCTGAATCACAATTAAAGCAAACAACAGTCAAACTCGTCGTCTGAGGAGAAGATGATTTCCCAGCACGAAGATGACTGGAAGACGACCTCTTGGATGTCAGAGCCCGATGTCCCTCTGAACGTATCGGCATCCTAGTCCTCCCACCCGAAGAAGCTGAAGGTTCTTTCCGAGCAATCTCCTTGATCAAAAGCTCTGCTCCAAGAGCCTTCTCGATGAATTAGCCAAGTGAGTTACAATTATGATTGAACAACTGCATCCTCAACTGTGGGTTCAGCCTCTTGCTAAAATACTTGATCTTATCCGCTTCACTATGGATAACAGATGAAGCAAACTGAAGAAGTCCATGAAACTTCTCACCAATAACAATAACACCCTCGTCCTCGACGGATTCGGGGTTCAAAACCTCCGACAACTTGGCTTCACGAAGTAGAGCCGGATAATACCTCTCTAACATGATAGTCTTAAACTCACTCCAAGCACAATTACGATCGGTGGGCTTCACAGAGAGCTACCAAGAATAAGCGCCTTTACTCAAATAGTAAATTGCTAATGCCACCTTACTCTCTTCCGGACACTGAACCCCGTCGAAGAGTTTATCAAAATGTTCAAGCCAGTGAACAATATCAGCTGGTTCTGAAGAACCCTCAAAGGTAGGCGGTCTCTGACGAGAGATGTCGCCTATAATCTGACTCACTCTCCCGGCCTGTCCATAAAACGGCACCTGGAGTCCCTGCTGCTGTGTACCACGAACCATCGAGGTCTGCATGGTTTCCATTATCTGCGTCATCTGAGTCATCTGGGTCATTATGCCCCTCATAAGCAACAAAGGGTCGATGTCTGTATGATCGACTCCTTGAGTATGACGTCCCGAAGGAGAACCGGTCGCATAAGTCACATCTCCGGCCGAATTCTAATCCATCTCGGCATCCGTATGCGTATGAACATGAGGTTCTGGGTTTTGGCCTGCTCTGCGGCTTTTACCCCCTCTGTAACGTCCTCGGATTCCTCTTTCCATACTGAAAGAATAACGTTCGATCATGAACAAAACTCAAATATGCCTCAACGGCCAATCCATAATACTAAGTCAATAGCCAAACACGGGTATACATACTAAACAAATAAAAAATCACTTCAAACATGCTAATTATAGCCAATACCGAGCCCACATGCTCCAAAACAAATAATCATGAATGAATCGTAACACAAATATTACATACATGTTTTCAACAAATCATGTATAATAAATGACATAATGAATGTATGAACATAAAAAGAGAATTGAGTCCTTACACAGGTCATACGAAGCTTCGAGGTCTTGCGATACTAGTCTTCACTGACGACGACTCGATGAAAAAATGACTCATACAGTCGTCCAACTACCACGACTCACAAAACCCGACTGTCCAAATTGTCATAACCTGACAGTTCACTACTACCGCGTCGGTAGAACCACATAACTCACATATCAGGGTATCTCACAACCCAATTCTCTGATACCATCTTCTGTAACACCCCCAAATCCCATTAGGTTATTACAGTGCCGTGGACCCCACGCCAGGAGATCCACCAGGCGAACATGACCAAAAGGGAATCTCAATCCCTACTATGACATCCAACATAATACTCTGATATGGAATTTTGATAGAACGAAAATAGTGTGCTAAAATCATTGTTAATTATAAGGTTTTAATGGATTTTATGTTGGCACACTTGGTTATTTTCCATATATTTATATTTTGGATGCAATTTACTTCACTTGGCAATTTGTTGTTTAATTTAGGTGTTTGATGGAGTTTTTAAGCTTAAGGAATAATTTGGATCATCAAACGGACCAAGCCAAGGTGATGTGGGCTTAAATAAAGAAAATCCCGCGCGACCTTTGGGTGGCCCAGTGTCGATTCACGGCCCATGCCATCTGTTACGAAAATAACCTTACTTGGGGCCCAAGAAACGACTCAAAAATCGCCCAATCAGTTCCACAAGGCAATAAATCGGTCCATATACTGGGAAAAGGAATTGGAATAGATTTGGGAAGAAAGACTCCAAGGAAATTAAAACTCAAGAAGGAAAGAGTCCTAATTAAAGAAGGAAACTATGAGATGAGGAATAATTATAAAAGGAAGGAGGGCTGGAATAAAAATCAACTTCTGGAAGGAGCAAATTCACGGCTGAAGAAGCAGATTCACGGCTGGATACAAAAGAAATCACGAGGGACGACCGAACCGATTTTTCGCCGGAGCAACCGAGCCAATTCCGACGTGGAAGAAGAAGACTATACCGTTTGAATTTTCTTTCTTCTCATGTCTATCTTTAATTTGCTGTTTTCTAAAGCTAACATGTCCGGCTAATTTACTATTCTAGTTCTTAGTGAAGTTTGAAACCGTATTCGAATTATTCATGTTTTAATCCCGTAGCGTATTCTCAACTCGAATTCTCTTGAATTATTTTTGTGTTATTGAATTCACGACTATGCCATTTAATTTCTTGATTTGGTTTGGCCAACTAGATTAGGAGTTTTATGTCTTATGCTAGAAATTGAGTTGTAATCCGTAATTGTTATAATTTTAATTTCACAAGTAGCAAACAATTGATTTTTCCCAATTGAGTAACACAAAATCGAGATCCCTTAAGTCGAGCTTATGAACTTAATATCTTGCCTATTCCATTATTTTGGTTTTTAATGCATCTAGCGAGCGAGATTTAAAGAGCTTGTTTTGAATCCACCGCATAGATAGGTCCGATTAAAGAGCTTGTTTTAATTGGATATACTTAAGAAATAATTGGGGTCAACAGAGCTTGTTGTTGGCTTCGGAATAGGAGTTCATGAGATTAGAGAAGGGATAAGCGCTGCATTGAAACTTGAATTAATTCGAAACGGTGGATAACGGAGCTAAGGACTAGATTATTCTTTGATTGATATTTCCGTATTTTATTCCCTTGCTGATTTTATTTTATTTTAATTTATTTTCCGCAAATTATTTTAGTTAAGATTAGAAACTGAAATCCCCCCTCGTTTTTATTTTATTGCTAAAAGTATTTAATCCTTAATTAGTATAATTGATTTACCGTTCTCCGTGGGATCGACCCTTACTTGCCGATACTACTAGTTAGTAGAAGTAAGCCAAGGAAAAATATAAATAACTAATTTTGGCGCGTCACGACAGCGCGGTCAAAATTTTGGCGCCGTTGTCGGGGAACGGTGTTGAATTAATTTTACTTATTTTGGGTTACAAACTTTCTGCAATTTCGACACTGGGTCACCCAGTGGCAGTTCTGAAAATTTTATTTTAATTGTCAGTTGTGCACTAATCCGTTTTGTTTTAGTTTTGCATGAACACGAGGTCGCGTGGAGATAATAATTTACAATATTTTCCAGAAATCACCAAGCGAGATCGTGTTTTCCGGCAGAAAGCAAAAGAAGTCAAAGAAGCACTTAGGATTTTACCATTTCCCCTCGAAACATCACCTAGTGAATCGGAGGACGAAATTGGAGTCATGGCAAATAACGCTGAAAAGACGCTGAAACAATTAGCCAACCCAGAACTACCGCAATAACCACTGTGCATCACGATCCCGGCTATTGACAATAACAACACCTTTGAACTGAAATCGGGATTGATTCACTTGCTACCTGCATTTCATGGCCTATCAGGAGAGGACCCGCACAAACATCTCAAGGAATTCCATGTCGTATGTTCAAGCATGAAGCCAAACGGTGTCACCGAAGAACAAATCAAGCTTAGGGCCTTTCCGTTCTCATTGAAAGATTCGGCTAAAGATTGGCTATTTTATTTACCATCGGCCACCATCACAACGTGGAACGAGATGGAGATCTTATTTCGACAAAAATATTTTCCAGCCTCTCGAGCGGCCAACCTAAGGAAAGAAATATGTGGTGCAAGGCAAATGACTGGAGAAACGTTGCACGAATATTGGGAATGATTCAAACAGTTGGTATCTCGGTGCCCGCAACATCAAATTAGCGAGCAACTCCTGATTCAATATTTTTACGAAGGGCTTAATCCAATGGAGCGAAACACGATAGATGCAGCAAGTGGAGGGGCTCTAGTTGACAAAACTCCCACGGCCGCAAGGGCTCTCATATCCAACATGGCGGCCAATTCACAACAATTTGGATGTCGCGATGCACCGATCAGGATGGTGAAAGAGATGCATGACTCGTCCCTTGAGGAAAAATTGAATGAGCTAACTACTTTTGTTAGAAAACTTGCTGTAGGTAATAGCACTCCAGTCGCACCCTGTCGCATTTGCAAAACCACGGAGCATACAACGGACAATTGTCGGATTTTGCTTGATGAAATCGAGGTGCACGCCAATGCAATTGGAACCGAAAATTCTTATGGGAGGAAGAATGATCCGTACTCAAACACATACAACCCAGGATGGAGGGATCACCCTAACTTTCGATGGAAAAATCAGCAAGAGGCGCCTCCGCAAAATAGGGGACAATTCTACAAGCAGCCCACCGAAAATTCGACACAATCTTTGGAGGATATGATGAAGACCCTCATGGCAAACACTATGAATCAATTACAACAAGGCATGAACCAGATCCAACAGGGCATGACTCAATTCCAGCATGACACTAAATCGAGTATCAAAATTCTCGAAAATCAAGTGAGTCAACTAGCCACCACGGTGAGCCGCTTGGAAAACCAAAATAGTGGGAAATTGCCATCCCAGCCTGAACCGAACCCAAGGAACGTGAGTGCTGTAACTCTAAGGAGTGGGAAGCAGCCTGAAAAGGTGAAGGAAGCTGAAAACGAGGAGCAAAAATCCACTGAACAGATCAACACTGGAATACCCAGTGCAGAGCCGGCACCAGTGCGAAGCTGAGACAAACAAGGTAAAATCATTCAAAATTGCTCCTTTTGAGACTAACGAGTTACCTTTTCCATCCAGGGTCAAAAAGGCAGCGATCGTGAATAAAGAGAAGCAAATCCTCGACATATTCCGAAAGGTTGAGATCAATATTCCCTTACTCGACGCAGTTCAACAAATTCCAAAATACGCAAAGTTCCTAAAAGACTTATGCACCAGCAAACGGAGGTTAAAAGGGAACGAAAAGGTGATGATGGGAGAAAATGTATCCGCTGTATTCCAAAAGAAATTGCCACCAAAACGGGAAGATCCTGGTATGTTCGTTATTCCTTGTCGAATTGGAAATACGGGTTTCGAACGAGCTATGCTAGATTTAGGGGCATCAATAAATGTTATGCCACGCTCTATATACACCTCCTTAAATCTAGGACCTCTTCGGGAAACAAGAATAATTATACAATTGGCGGATCGTAGCCTTGTGTATCCCGAAGGGGTAATTGAGGACGTTCTTGTCCAAGTCAACAAGCTCGTATTTCCATCCGACTTCTATGTTCTCAACATGCAACATGAGACATCAAATTCCACACCTATTTTGTTAGGAAGGCCATTTTTAAATACGGCCAATACCAAAATAGATGTTCGTGAGGGATCCCTCACGATGGAATTTGATGACCAAATCGTACGGTTTAATATTTATGATGCTATGAAATTTCCTGAGGAAGATTGCTCTCTTTTTGCATTAAGCGTGATTGACCCTCTTGTCGAGGAAGTGTTTGATTTGAATTTCAGGGATGCACTCGAGGTAGCACTCACAAGTGACGTAGGAACCAACGTCGAGGAAGCATTTGAAAATTCAAGAGAGTTGCTCGAAGTCGTAAGTGCCTTGAAGGGGGCGGGACCGATCAGAACAAAAAGGGAAGCAAACTTCATTCGACTTAATGAGGAACGCCGGAAGATCGAGCCTTCGATTGCGCATGCACCCGAGCTGGAGCTAAAACCTTTGCCACAACACTTAAAGTATGCACATCTAGGAGCCGACGAAACCTTACCCGTCATCATCTCGGCCGAGCTGAATCCTAATCAAGAGAAGGCATTGCTAAAAGTTCTCAAGGAATATAAGGAAGCCATTGGGTGGACTATAGCCCACATTAAGGGAATTAGTCCAGCCCTATGCATGCATCGAATTCTATTAACGGAGGACGCCAAGCCCACACGAGAAGCACAACGAAGGTTGAATCCACCAATGATGGAGGTCGTAAAAAAGGAAATTCTTAAGCTCCTCGACGTAGGGCTGATCTTTCCAATATCCGATAGCAAATGGGTAAGCCCAACGCAAGTCGTCCCAAAGAAATCCGGAATTACCGTGGTCGAAAATCAAGAAGGAGAACTCATTCCTAGTCGTGTACAAACTGGATGGAGGGTTTGCATCGATTTCCGCAAGCTGAATTCAATGACCCGAAAAGATCATTTTCCCTTGCCATTTATAGATCAAATGATTGAAAGGCTTGCCGGACATGCGTACTATTGTTTCTTGGATGGGTTCTCGGGATACTTTCAAATTGCAATCGCACCCGAAGACCAGGAAAAGACGACATTCACTTGCCCCTTTGGCACATTCGCCTATCGACGGATGCCCTTCGGACTATGCAACGCACCCGCCACTTTCCAAAGGTGTATGGTAAGCATTTTTACTGAGTACGTAGGTAATATCATTGAAATATTCATGGATGATTTTAGTGTGTATGGGGATTCATTCGATACATGCCTAGAAAATCTCACCCTTATTTTAAAACGTTGTGTAGAAACTAATCTCGTACTTAATTGGGAAAAATGCCATTTTATGGTAAAACAAGGAATAGTTCTAGGGCATGTAGTCTCGGAAAAAGGAATTGAAGTTGATAAAGCCAAAATTGATATTATTGCCACTTTGCCTTACCCCGCCACGGTGCGGGAAGTACGTTCTTTTCTTGGCCATGCAGGTTTTTATAGGAGATTCATCAAGGATTTTTCAAGAATAGCGGCACCCTTATGCAAGCTTCTCCAGAAGGAAGTGGAGTTTAACATGAATGACGAACGCAAGGCCGCCTTTGACAAGTTGAAGCAATTACTGACAACAGCACCCATATTTCAACCGCCAAATTGGGATTTGCCATTCGAATTGATGTGCGATGCAAGCGACTACGCGATAGGGGCTGTCTTGGGCCAAAGAGTGGGGAGAGCGCCCCATGTAATTTATTACGCCTCAAAAACACTGGACCCGACCCAAGCGAATTATTCCACAACCGAGAAGGAGTTTCTGGCCGTGGTCTTTGCACTAGAAAAATTCTGTTCCTACCTACTCGGGACCAAGGTCATTATTTTTTCAGATCACGCTGCCCTACGATATTTGTTAGCCAAAAAAGAGGCGAAACCGAGACTTATTCGATGGATCTTACTTCTTCAAGAATTCAACGTGGAGATCAAGGACAAGAAGGGGTCCGAAAATTCTGTGGCCGATCACCTGAGCCGGTTAGTCTTAGAAAATGATGGGAAACCTATGTGTGACAGTTTCCCCGACGAACAATTATATTTAGCCGCCAAACACTGGGAGAACTGTTCAACACTGGGTGACCCAGTGTCAGACTCTGCAGCACCATGGTATGCCGATTTAGTGAATTTTCTCGTAGCCAATATTTTTCCTGCTGGAATGACACGGGCCAGGAGGGATAAACTCAGAAGTGATGCCAAATACTACGTGTGGGATGATCCTTATCTATGGAAGCATTGTTCAGATCAAATGATTCGAAGATGTGTACCACAGGCTGAATTTCATTCAATTCTCGCTTTTTGTCACTCTTATGCATGCGGAGGACACTTCGGTTCAAGAAGGACAGCACATAAGGTTTTGGAGAGTGGTTTTTATTGGCCTTCGCTATTTAGAGATGCTTATGATTTTTGCAAGACGTGTGATAATTGTCAAAGAACGGGTAATATTTCTCGACGCAATCAATTGCCCCAAAATCCTATCTTGGTTTGTGAAATCTTCGACGTCTGGGGCATGGACTTCATGGGACCTTTTCCCTCCTCATATGGGAATCTCTATATTTTACTCTTCGTGGATTACGTATCCAAATGGGTGGAGGCGACCGCCTCACGGACCAATGATTCTAAAGTAGTGGCCCAATTTATCAAAACTAATATCTTCGCTAGATTTGGAATTCCACGGGCTATAATAAGCGATCGGGGGAAGCATTTCAAAAATAGGATGATTGAGGCACTCCTAAGGAAATATCGAGTCTTGCACAAGGTATCCACTTCCTATCACCCGCAATCAAATGGGCAAGCCGAAACATCCAATAAGGAGATAAAAGCAATATTGGAGAAAACAGTTCAACCAAATCGGAAGGATTGGAGCTTACGACTCGACGACGCGCTTTGGGCCTATAGGACGGCATATAAAACACCAATTGGCATGTCACCGTATCGCTTGGTCTATGGCAAACCGTGCCACCTTCCTGTCGAGCTCGAGCATCGTGCCTTTTGGGCAATCAAGAAGTGCAATATGAATTTTGACGAATCAGGTGTTGGAACAATATTTTTTAGATCGTTTTGATGATGTATTTATTAAAACCAAAATTTACTTAAAACATACTTTCTCTTCAGTTAACGTACGTAACACATATCACATTAACGTATGTAACATATAACAGATAACGTACGTAACACATACTTTCTAACGTACGTAACGTTCACTATTTTTGTAAGTTTTTCTGCATTGTAACGTACGTAACCAAGATCATATAACGTACGTAAAGCTTGAATTATTCTGACCGTTGGAAAAGCCACTAGCCGTTGCAACAAAGTCGTCACAATCAACGGATCTTTGACCAGGATATTACGTACGTAACACTATGGATTGTAACGTACGTAACGCATTTCATCAGAGTTCACTGGACAGTTTTGGCACCTTCATTACGGCCGTTATGCAGTTCATATAACGTACGTAACGTATGTAACGTCGTAAGCGGCATCTATAACGTCGTAACTCATTTTACTTGTTCCAACGGGAAAATGAGCTCAAGAAGGCTATAAATAGCCACCTTCATGGAGATTGAAGACACACAAGAATTCCGAGCCTACTAGCATATTCAAGCAATATCAAGCAAACATTCCGAGAGATATTCTTATTCTAGATTGTGATACAAGAAGATTTGTTCTATAATTTTCAATCTTCATTCTTGTATCTTAGAGCGATATATCGTGAAAGCCGAGTTTCTACTCGCACTTATTTTGTGTATTGGTTATCTTGTACCTAGAAAACAAGAGTGTTTTTGTGAGGTTGTTCTTGAGCCCGAAATCAAGAAGTTGTAAGAAGTTGGCACTAAACTAGAAAGTGCAAATTCTCGGTTCTAAGAAAAGTCCTAGTCGATAAAACTAGGTAGGGGCGTAGGCTTCGTTAATAGCCGAACCTCTCGAACAATTCTTTGTGTTCTTTCTTTTCGCACTTTTATTCTCCGCTATTTTTGCTTCCGCACGAAAAAGAGTACAATACTCTTAACCGCACTATTCAACCCCCTTCTAGTGGCGGTATCAATCTAACAATTGGTATCGAGCGGTCTCTTTATCACCGGATTAACACCCGCTAGAGAAAAGATCCAAATGGCCTTTATCCACTCCTCCGTTGAAGGCAACGCTCTCAATCGCCCTCCTTTCTTCGATGGTTCAAACTTTATGACGTGGAAGAAGAAGATGTCCATCTTCATCCGAGCTCATGATATTGAAATATGGAAGGTCATTGCTCTTGGACCTACCATTCCTAAGAAATCAGATGGCTCTCTCAAAAGTTTCGAAGAGTACGACGATGCCGACTGGAAGAACGATCACTTCAACAGTAAAGCTACACAATTGCTTTATTGTGCTCTCAATCCAGAAGATCACAATAGAATCTCTTCTGCGAAACGGCAAAAGAAATCGAAAATGCTAGAGATCACTCATGAAGGTACGAGTCAAGTGAAGGAAACCAAAATCAATATGCTTCTTCACGAGTATGAACTCTTCACCATGAAAGAAGAAGAAAGCATCACCACAATGCTTGACCGTTTCTCGGCAATCACAAATGGGCTAGCTTCATTCGGGAAACCGATATCAGCGATGATAAAGCCAAGAAAATCCTTCGATCTCTACCAAGAGAATGGGACGCCTACCGCTACGGCTATTATGGAGTCGAAAGACCTCAATACAATAGAGTTCGGCGCTCTCATCGGATCTC
This sequence comes from Orobanche coerulescens, assembly GCA_033398695.1. Classification (NCBI taxonomy): domain Eukaryota; kingdom Viridiplantae; phylum Streptophyta; class Magnoliopsida; order Lamiales; family Orobanchaceae; genus Orobanche; species Orobanche coerulescens. Next base: position 172,414,757 of record CM065809.1, read on the forward strand.
TCATCAATTATGAGATCGTCATCAAATCTCGCACTCGAAACCAAAACCTAAGGAGAGAGAAAGGACTATCGCTTTCAAAGCCAAAGAAGAAAGCGACCTAGAGGATGAACCTATCGAGGAAGAGGACGAAGAAACCGCCTTCTATGCCAAAAACATAAAGAAATTTAAAAATCTTCTTCAAAGGCGCCGGAGAGATATAAAGCAAGAATCAAGGGATGAATCCAAAAGACTCACTTCCCTCAAAACAAAAAGTTCGACAACACTTGTCGAAGGTGCGGCGTTCGTGCCATTTTGCAAAAGATTGTCGTCTTTGCGGCTCCAATAAGTTCATCAAAACCACCGCATGAAAAGTTCAAAAAGAAGGAGGTTTATGTCGCCACATGGAGTGACGATGATGAGGATGATGAACCACAAGTCCAAACCAATCTTGCTCTAATGGCCCACGCATCCGAAGAAAGTGACGAAGAAGTCGAGGTTAGTGATTCTCATGAAGAACTACTTGATGCTTTTGAATCTCTAAATAATGAATACGAAAAGGCTTGCAATAGCAATAAAGATTTGAAAAAGAAAATAAAACTCCTTGAAATTGAAAATGCTAAATTATTGAAAAACAAGGAAGTTTCTATTGATCATACAAATTGCTTGGAAACCGAGAAAATTGAAAGATGAATTGCATAAAACTCAAAAAGAATTTAAACTTTATGTCGAAAGTTTTCATGTGGTAATGACAAATTCGAGCAATTATTATTTGGTCAAAAATTTTCTCTTTCAAAACAAGGACTTGGATATAATTCATTTCAATGAAAAAGTCCTTAGAAATTACCACAAAAATTCGGACACTTTAAAAGCGGGTATCCCATCATGTCCAAAATGTTTAAAACCTGGACATACCGAAACCTCTTGTCGAGACACTAGACGTACTATAAAGGTTAAACAAATTTGGGTACCAAAAGGATCAATTATTAAAAACCAAGTTTTTATATCTAACTCATCGGGACCCAAATTAGCACAGGTACCGATAAAACGGAAGAAAATGGTTTTTGTAGGTACAAGCAAGGAAGACAACATTATCAAATAAATGGTATGTTGATAGTGGATGTTCAAACCACATGAGTGGAAATGAACATCTCTTCACGGAGTGAAAAAGGAAGATCGTGGTCATGCGTTACCTTTGGCGATAATAAAAAGGGCCAAATAAAAGGTACAGTAAAATTGGTAAGAAACCTTTACCGACTATTGAAAATGTTCTATTTGTTGATGGACTTTGCCATAATCTCCTAAGTGTTTCCCAATTATGTGACCGGTCTTAAATTAATTTTTGAAATTACGCATTGCGGCAATGAGAAAAGACCAAATCGTTTTTATTGGATTGCGCTATGGAAATATTTACATTGTTGATCTCCAAGATGAATCTTCGTTTAACGAAAAATGTCTACTTTCATACGATGAAAATGCCGTTGTCCGCACCGAAAATTGGGACATGCCTCTTTACCACTTCTTTCAAAATTAGCCAAAAATGATATTGTTCGTGGTCTACCAAAATTGAATTTTAGAAAAGACCACATTTGTGAGGCATGTATTAAAGGTAAACATGCAAGAGGCTCGTTTAAACCAAAAATGGAAATTTCCACTAGTCGCATTCTTGAATTAATTCATATGGATTTAATTGGTCCGTCTCGACATGCCGATCTAACAGTAAACTTTATACCTTAGTTATTGTCGATGATTTTTCTAGATTTACTTGGGTAAAATTCTTAGCCAATAAAGATGATGCTTTTAACGAGTTTGTTAAGTGGTGTAAGGTTACCGGAAGGAAAAAGGATTACCATTATCGCCATTCGAACCGATCATGGTGGAGAATTTGATTCTAATCTCTTTGAAGATTGGTGCGATAAATATGGTATTGGGCACAACTTTTCGGCACCTCGGACACCTCAACAAAATGGAGTTGTCGAGAGGAAGAATCGCTCTCTAGAAGAAATGAGCCGAACAATGCTCAACGAGTATGGTCTTCCTAAATACTTTTGGGCCGAAGCCGTTAACACTGCTTGTTATGTTATAAATCGTGTCCATCTCAGGAGAAATAAAATGATGACTCCCTATGAGATTTTTAAAGGTAAAAAGCCCAATTTATCTTATTTTCATCCATTTGGGTGTAAAGTGTTCATTCATAATAATGGAAAAGACAATTTGGGAAAATTCGATTCTAAATCAGATATTGGAATATTTCTTGGTTATTCTACTAATAGTAAAGCTTATCGTGTATTTAATTGTAGAAGAGGCTCGGTAGAAGAGTCCATTCATGTAAAATTCGATGATACAGTTTTACCCCCGAGAAAGGTTGTTTTTGATGATAATGCAGGTATAGTTCCAGCTAAAGAAGTATCCGAAGTATCAAAGGAATTGGAGAAGCTCGACGTAAGCTCGGACAAACAGGAGGAAAATACTTACAACCTTCCTAAAGATTGGGCAAATGTGAAAGACCATCCGATGGAACAAATTCTCGGAAAAATCGATGAAGGTGTACGAACTAGGAGAAATATAAATGATTGTATTAACAATATTGCATTTATTTCTCTTACAGAACCAAAGAACATCGATGAAGCCATAAATGATGAGAATTGGGCTATTGCTATGCAAGAAGAGCTAAACCAATTCGAAAGGAATAAAGTTTGGGAATTAGTTCCGGCACCGGTAGGCAAATCAATCATTGGTACCAAATGGGTTCATAAAATCAAAACCGATGATGATGGTCTCCCTATTAAAAATAAATCGAGATTGGTCGCCCAAGGTTATAATCAAGAAGAAGGCTTGGACTATGAAGAGACGTTTGCTCCTGTTGCTCGTCTTGAAGCTATTCGTCTTCTCTGTGCCTTTGCCGCATACAAGAAGATCAAACTCCATCAAATGGATGTAAAAAGTGCGTTCCTAAATGGAATTATCCAGGAGGAAGTTTATGTCAAGCACCATCAGGGTTACCAAGACTATGATCATCCGGATCATGTGTACAAGCTCCATAAAGCTCTCTATGGATTAAAACAAGCTCCGAGAGCATGGTATGATCGTCTAAGCTCTTTTCTTATCTTAAATGGTTATAAAAGAGGAAATGTTGATAATACTCTGTTTATTAAGGTCTTAAATAATGATATGTTAATTTGTCAAATCTATGTGGACGATATTGTTTTTGGTGCAACTAACGAAACTCTGTCCAAGGAATTTTCAAATCTTATGAAGGAGAGTTCGAAATGAGTATGATGGGAGAGTTGAAAAACTTTCTCGGACTCCAAATTAAGCAACTCAATGACGGAATATTCATTCACCAATCCAAGTACGTCAATGAGCTACTAAAGAAATTTAAGATGGAAGATTGCAAAGAATTATCCACTCCTATGTCTTCCACTCTAAAACTAGATATTGATGAATAAGGGAAATGAGTTGTCCAAAAACAGTATCGAGGTATGATCGTATCCTTACTTTATTTTACTGCATCTAGACCTGATATTATGTTTGCTACTTGTCTATGTGCTCGTTTTCAAGCTAATCCTAAAGAATCTCATCTCATAGCATGTAAACGAATTTTTCGATATTTAAAATATACCTTGGTTTAGGCTATGGTATCCATCCAAAGATTGATTTTCAACTTTTTGCATATAGTGATGCCGATTTCGGTGGTTGTAAAATTGATAGAAAAAGCACCACCGGAACTTGTCATTTTATGAGTTCTTGTTTAATTTCATGGGGAAGTAAGAAACAAACTAGTGTCGCTACTTCCACAAAAGGCAATATGTGGTCACTGGAAGTGCATGTGCACAAGTTCTTTGGATCAAAAATCAATTACTTGATTATGGCATCGAACTTAAAAATACTCCTATTTTTTGTGACAATACAAGTGCCATTAATTTAAGTAAAAACCCCATTTTGCATAGTAGGACAAAGCACATCGAAATTCGTCACCATTTTATTCGTGACCATGTCCAAAACGGGAATGTTCGTCTCCAATTTGTTGGTACTAATGAACAATTGGCGGATATTTTTACAAAACCATTACCCGAAGAAGCTTTCAACTTTATTCGCATAAATTTAGGAATGGGACATGCTGATCATTTTTAAATATTGCATACGCATCATAGTAACATTAAAATGGTCATTCAAAACGGGACATCATCGAAAGGAAAAGACTGTTCATTTGGTCTTGCTTACGTATGGTATACGCGGTCCATTACGTACGTAATAGGACCTTACGTACGTAACATGTTGTTACGTTACGTACGTAACGAAACACAGGATTCAGTCCAGAGAGTTTAGGTTTTTACGCTACGTACGTTACATAGGGGATATAACGTACGTAAACGCTCGTTGACCATCATATATATAAACCCATCGTTCAGTTCCCTGTTTCATTTCTTCAAAATCCCTAGCATCAAGCGACGAACGGAACCGGCAAACCCTATCAAAACTTCATCAAAACTTCATTTTTTCCCGATTCAATCGTCATGGCTCCCAGAACTGGCAAAAAGAGAAGAGGAGAAACTTCTGAAGCATCCCCCACGGTTTCCAGCGATCTTTCATTTAGAAATGCTCAAGCCATGAAGATCTTCCACGAAATCCTTATTGACGAAGAGGTAACTCCGAGTCATCACTTTGATTTTGAATCGCTGAATAATGCTGGTGTTGCTATCGAAGAGTTTTTCGATATGCTTGGGATCAATAAGTTCGTTAGTCTTGCTCGACCTATTTATGAAGAATGTGTGAAAGAGTTTTATGCGAATTTCTTTGTCACTTATGATGACAACGGACTTGCCGTTGTTAACTCGCTTGTGCGTGGTAAATCTATATCTTTTGATGAAGCAAAACTTTCGGAGATTTTTGGACTCCCGAATGAGGGTTTTCGTTGCAAGGGAGAGTTTGCTCCTCCGGACGAAGACTTTAACAACTGGTCCGATGATGAAAATTATAGTGTTCATGAGTCGAAAGTCCGTGATTTCTTATCAGACAAAGCCGTTTTAAATGTTCATTCCGGCGGTTTGAAAATAATGACTTTGGGATAAACATTCGGTTGCTTCATGATGCTATCACTCGTTGTCTTATGCCGAAAGTTAATGCTCAACTTCGTCTTGTGAATATCGATATGGAGATTATCTATCATGTGTGGAAGGATCACCAAGTCAACTTTGCGTCTATTGTGATGAAATGGTTTGTGGAAAAGGGACAAATCTTCCACAAAAAGAGCTACGCAAAAGTTGATCGTCGAGAGAAGGTCAGAATGCCTTTTGGTTCTATTTTAACCGAGATTTTTGAGAAAGTGGAGTTGACCTGTCTGGGGTCCACGGGGTTCCGATTCCCGGGGAGCCTCGTCACCGAAGGGACGTTACGGACGATGAGGTATCTCCGCACGAGAAATCGTGGCTGGATATACTTTGCTTATATTAAGGATGATGATCGGCTCATTGATGGGGGCACTCTTCCGAGACCGGAGGAGAGGATCACATCGAGGGGCTCGATCATACTAGACCTCGTCCGTCATCACAGCTTGGTTCCTCCCGTCCTCGTCCGAATCCTCCTCTTCCCAGATGGCTTCTCGTATGGATAGACTTGAGAAGGACATGAGTGAGGTCAAGATCATGGTGAAGAGCATTTGCACGCATTTCGTGATACGTCGACACCACGAGGCGGACCTTGACTAGTCGGGCTATCCTTTCTAATGATGATGTTTCTGTTTATTAAAAGACCAAACATTTCATATTTATGCTTGCCTGTAATGACTATCTTTTCATCCATTATGTTGGTTATCGTTTTGTTTAATTATTGATATTTACTTGGTTTATGTTGATTAGTATGTGTATCATTGATGTCTCTTTCAGTTTTCTCAACTTTTGTTAATGACAAAAAGGGGAGAATAATACAATGCTCGCTTTTGAAATCAACTTTCGAACTAACCCGTTCACGTTTTCGGGGAGCATATTATTTTGCAATGCTCGTGTTCGTGGGAAGTTTCTAATTTTTATCAAAATCATATTTTTCAAAACTCACATAAAGTAAATTTTGTCATCATCAAAAGGGGAGATTGTTGGAACAATATTTTTAGATCGTTTTGATGATGTATTTATTAAAACCAAAATTTACTTAAAACATACTTTCTCTTGATTAACGTACGTAACAAATAACACATTAACGTCGTAACATATAATGTATAACGTCGTAACACATACTTTCTAACGTACGTAACGTTCACTATTTTTGTAAGTTTTTCTGTACAGGTAACGTACGTAACCAAGATCATATAACGTACGTAAAGCTTGAATTATTCTGACCGTTGGAAAAGCCACTAGCCGTTGCAACAAAGTCGTCGCAATCAACGGATCTTTGACCAGGATATTACGTACGTAACACTATGGATTGTAACGTACGTAACGCATTTCATCAGAGTTCACTGGACAGTTTTGGCACCTTCATTACGGCCGTTATGCAGTTCATATAACGTACGTAACGTATGTAACGTACGTAAGCGAGATCCTATAACGTCGTAACTCATTTCTTGTTCAACGGGAAAATGAGCTCAAGAAGGCTATAAATAGCCACCTTCATGGAGATTGAAGACACACAAGAATTCTGAGCCTACTAGCATATTCAAGCAATATCAAGCAAACATTCTGAGAGATATTCTTATTCTAGATTGTGATACAAGAAGATTTGTTCTATAATTTTCAATCTTCATTCTTGTATCTTAGAGCGATATATCGTGAAAGCCGAGTTTCTACTCGCACTTATTTTGTGTATTGGTTATCTTGTACCTAGAAAACAAGAGTGTTTTTGTGAGGTTGTTCTTGAGCCCGGAAATCAAGAAGTTGTAAGAAGTTGGCACTAAACTAGAAAGTGCAAATTCTCAGTTCTAAGAAAAGTCCTAGTCGATAAAACTAGGTAGGGGACGTAGGCTTCGTTAATAGCCGAACCTCTCGAACAATTCTTTGTGTTCTTTCTTTTCTGCACTTTTATTCTCCGCTATTTTTGCTTCCGCACGAAAAAGAGTACAATACTCTTAACCGCACTATTCAACCCCCCTTCTAGTGGCGGTATCAATCTAACATCAGGCACCCGCCGGAAGTTGCAATTTCAAGAATTGGAAGAAATACGAAACGACGCGTTCGAAAATGCAGCAATTTACAAAGAAAAGACAAGGGCATTCCACGATTCAAAAATAATAAGGAAAGACTTCATCCTAGGTGAAAAAGTGTTACTTTACCACTCTCGACTCAAATTATTTCCGGGCAAGTTGCGATCCCGCTGGATTGGTCCATTTATAATTATCAGTATTTCTCCTCACGGAGCGATTGAAGTTCAAAGTCTAAAGACACGAAAAATTTTCAAAGTCAACGGCCATCTCCTAAAACCCTATCGCGAAGGATTTACGACGGCTAATATGGAAGAATACAAACTCGAGGACCCATCCAAAATATAAAACAGGGAGTTCGTCGAGCTAACGACGTAAAAAAAAGGCGCTTATTGGGAGGCAACCCAATTTAAATTTTTTACTTTTTCCGTATTTTTTTACTCATCAGTTTTTTTTAATTTTTTTAGAAAAATCTTTTTCCTGCTTATTTCTTTTTCTATGTATTTCCTTCTTTTAAAATCTTATTTCCTTATTAATTTTTTCCTTTACTTATTATTATTTTTACAACTTCATCCCCTTCTCCCTCATCAATTCCCCCCGCTCGGTCCTTTCCAACTGACATAGCCATCCCTCTTTTCTGCAGACCCCGTCGCGACCAACATGACCGGAAAAGGGACAAGAAACGTCAATCGGCCGCTGAATCGAATCACTCGGAGCGGCGGCTGGAGGAATAACCCTAGGGCGCCGACCTTCTACGACCTCACCGAGCCCGAAGCAACCGCGACAAAACCCTCCACCGCCGGAAAACGAAGGGCAGGCCGACCAGCGACCGACGAACCGCTCACAAAAAAATCCAAGCGGCGGGCGCCGGGTCAAACTTCGAAAAGGGGGGAACAAATCCGGACATCGCCGAGCCGTGGTTTGAGAGACGAGCCCACACCGCCATCCTCTCTGCCCGTTTCGGTCGCACCACCGGTCACCGAGGACGATACGGCCCCTGATGTAATCCATCAATTACTACCACCGCCTCCGTTGCTACTTACATGGTATGGCGACGAGACATCGAGCTCCACAATAGTCGAGAGGAATGGTGCGGAACATCCATCCCAACCCGAACGGAATTCTGGAAACGAACCGCGACCGACAAACGAAAGAGGAAATGAGAAGGAGACCGACCAGCAGCACGACTCTAAGCAAACCGGGAACCCAGCCCCGCCTCCAGTAAGAAAAAGGCGCAAGAGTCTCCTCGGACTACCGAACCGTTACAATGTCGCCTTCGGCTCTCCCGGACAGATTACACGCTACCGCATACTCACGGAACGGAAGGTAATTCCCTCAGTCTATCTTGATGAAATTATTTTGAGACAATTGGGATTGTACGATGATGTTATGGCTTTGTTGAGTGTGCTGGGGTGGGAGAGATTGGCAACTGGGAACTGGGAGGTTTATGAAAATCTTACTTATGAGTTTTTTAGCTCAATTCAGAAAAGAGATTTTGAAAAGAAAGGAACGTTTTATTTTCGTTTGAATGGAAGGGGGTATACATGGGGGGTCGAGCAGTTCGGCCGAGCACTTGGGCTGACTGCCGAACCCGAGGAGGAGGATGATATACCACCCGAAAATGAGATTTGGCAGTTGATTACTAATAATGCCGGTCCATTTGCTGCGGGAAAAACTAAGGCCACCGCCATTCGAAACCCGGTGATCTGTTACATTCAACGACTTATGGCATACACGGTCACCGGGAGATACTCAAATCGGAATGTGGTGCAGATTTTCGAGCTGAAGATGATTTATGCGATGTTTTTTAAAAAAAGGGTGAAATTTGTTAAAGATTTATTGATGATGCTTATTGGGGAGGATGTTTCGAAAAATCCAATTGTAATGGGGGTGAGTCACTACTGTAGCTCGATCTGGCGGGCTGATTTCGGCGTTTTCCGATCGGGCGGAAAAAGCTGGGTAAATCTTCTTACAAAAATGGGCATTTTGGAAAAAAATGATAGAACTTTTAAGTGGCGGATATCGGCGAGTGAGATGATAGCTTTACCAAACACCGCATACACTTCGCCATGGGAGGAGAAAAATTTAAAAATGCTGCACAAGAGCCTTCCTTCTATTCCTTCAGACAGCCCGGCGGCAAGGGCTCAGACAGCCGGAGCGAGCACCAGCCGAGCAGGAGAGTCGGCTACAGAGGCCGAGCTGAGGCGTCGGATCGAGCAACTCGAGGAGGGACATCGCGCACTTCAAGCCAAGGTGGATCGTTTGACTGAGCAGTTGGAGGCCCGTCGTCCTCATTAGCCCGGTGATTCCTATTCAGCTCTTTCTTTTACTATGCTTTATTTTCTTTTTCTTTTTTTTCTTTTCCTTCGTCTATTTGGAATATGTACTTAATTTTAAGTTTGGGGAAGTTGGACTTGGAACGTTTGGTTGAAATTGAGAATTGTGATGAATTTAATTTTACGTCCTTAGCCAAATTCGTGTGATTGATTCAAGTGCGTGTATAAGGGATTTGAGTGTGGCTTGACATAGGAATTGAATATGATTGGCTAGTTTGATTTTAATTGGGGTAGTTCACTAGTCTTGATTTTGAATTTGGATAAAAGTGTGAGGGATTCATGGCACAAGCCCTTTTCATTCGTGAGTTTTGAGCCGTAGAGCAAAATACACACATATATAAATAATTATACATATACATGCTCTCTATTTCTTCTTGTGGGGTCGAACGTGTTGTGTTCATGCTAAAACTTAATCAAATATTCATATCAAGACTATGATAGTGTTCTCATGCAGTAAAGTGATAAAGGCAAAATAGGAATAACCCACTTGGCTTATATTTTCCCACCTCGACATATTCATCATTAGAAGCCCATTTGGACCTAACCCTTATTCTTTGATCCACCACATTTTATTAGCCATTATCTATTTTTTTGGTGAAAATTCATCCGTTTGAACCCTTGGTCAAGGGTTGGTTGTGAATTAGGTGTATAACAAGTCGGGGGAAGGACGAGAAATTACTAAAAAGTGGGTGGTGAAGTGAAAAGAAGGCAAAAAAAAAAGGGGCGGCGGCCGTAAAAAATACCCCCCTCGAATGTTGTTAAAGCCACTGACCTCAATTGATCTTTCGTGGCTATGCGATTACATGTATGTACCCAAAAGGGTGTGAAAGGAAGGACGGTGATTCATTGTTTGTAGGATTTGTCATGCACTTAACTTCATGATTAGTCTTGACCAACGAATCCTTTATTTATCCTTTTTATCCTACCCATACCTAAAGCCCCGTTAAAACCATAAAAGTCCTTTTGATTATATGCATGAGTTCATCTAAGTAGTGGAGATTTGATTTTTTGTGCGAGTATATGGTAAGGACACACCATGTTTTGACGTGAGTGATTGCTTAATAATCCCTATATCTACTTGAGCGAGAGTGACCCCTTGTTAGGCCATTGAATTTTCTCTCACTTGATGCCAATGAAGATGTTGAGATTGGTTGAGGTACTTTAATTTTCCTCTTACTTGTTCATGATTATTTATTCTCCCTTGAATATAGCTATCATGTTGGATTTTTCAATACATGCTTCTTGAAATTCTTTCACTCGAATTATGCTTGAGGACAAGCATTGGTTTAAGTTTGGGGAGATTTGATAGAACGAAAATAGTGTGCTAAAATCACTGTTAATTATAAGGTTTTAATGGATTTTATGTTGGCACACTTGGTTATTTTCCATATATTTATATTTTGGATGCAATTTACTTCACTTGGCAATTTGTTGTTTAATTTAGGTATTTGATGGAGTTTTTAAGCTTAAGGAATAATTTGGATCATCAAACGGACCAAGCCAAGGTGATGTGGGCTTAAATAAAGAAAATCCCGCAAAGACCTTTGGGTGGCCAGTGTCGATTCGGCCCGCCCGATCACATTCTGAAAATAACCTTACTTGGGGCCCAAGAAACGACTCAAAAATCGCCCAGTCAGTTCCACAAGGCAATAAATCGGTCCATATGCTGGGAAAAAAAATTGGAATAGATTTGGGAAGAAAAACTCTAAGGAAATTAAAACTCAAGAAGGAAAGAGTCCTAATTAAAGAAGGAAACTATGAGATGAGGAATAATTATAAAAGGGAGGAGGGCTGGAATAAAAATCAACTTCTGGAAGGAGCAAATTCACGGCTGAAGGAGCAAATTCACGGCTGAAGGAGCAGATTCACGGCTGGATACAAAAGAAATCACGAGGGACGACCGAACCGATTTTTCGCCGGAGCAACCGAGCCAATTCCGACGTGGAAGAAGAAGACTATACCGTTTGAATTTCTTTCTTCTGATGTCTATCTTTAATTTGCTGTTTTCTAAAGCCAACATGTCCGGCTAATTTTCTATTCTAGTTCTTAGTGAAGTTTGAAACCGTATTCGAATTATTCATGTTTTAATCCCGTAGCGTATTCTCAACTCGAATTCTCTTGAATTATTTTTGTGTTATTGAATTCACGACTATGCCATTTAATTTCTTGTTTTGGTTTGGCCAACTAGATTAGGAGTTTTATGTCTTATGCTAGAAATTGAGTTGTAATCCGTAATTGTTGTAATTTTAATTTCACAAGTAGCAAACAATTGATTTTTCCCAATTGAGTAACACAAAATCGAGATCCCTTAAGTCGAGCTTATGAACTTAATATCTTGCCTATTCCATTATTTTGGTTTTTAATGCATCTAGCGAACGAGATTTAAAGAGCTTGTTTTGAATCCACCGCATAGATAGGTCCGATTAAAGAGCTTGTTTTAATTGGATATACTTAAGAAATAATTAGGGTCAACAGAGCTTGTTGTTGGCTTCGGAATAGGAGTTCATGAAATTAGAGAAGGGATAAGCGCTGCATTGAAACTTGAATTAATTCGAAACGGTGGATAACGGAGCTAAGGACTAGATTATTCTTTGATTGATATTTCCGTATTTTATTCCCTTGCTGATTTTATTTTATTTTAATTTATTTCCCGCAAATTATTTTAGTTAAGATTAGAAACTGAAATCCCCCCTTCGTTTTTATTTTATTGCTAAAAGTATTTAATCCTTAATTAGTATAATTGATTTACCGTTCTCCGTGGGATCGACCCTTACTTGTCGATACTACTAGTTAGTAGAAGTAAGCCAAGGAAAAATATAAATAACTAATTTTGGCGCGTCACGACAGCGCGGTCAAATTTCAACGACAAAAGTAGGCCGACATGGCCAAAATAAAAGTACAACACATCCACGAGCCTTCCTCGGATAATACAAAATGACACCGACTGAACAAACTGGAGTACTCCAACTGTCTGACTGACATGAACACCAAAATATCTCGGACTAGTATCGCTCGAATGCCTCGTCGCCATCGTCATGCCCCTGTGTCTCAACTCTCTCCTCGCAAGCATCTAAAACATGAAAAACATGTTCCGCCCCCACGAGGTCAGTCGTTCAGATAATGAATATCAAATACATGTACAACATGATATGCATCCAAAGGCAGAATAAATGGTACATCAATGGTAATACGAGATGCTCACAAACCAAAGTAAGAATTGAGCATTCGTGAAATACTATGCCCGCGGCATACGATCGGTACCTGCTCAACAGGTTAGAACACAAGTGCCCAACGGCGAATCATCAATACAGATCACAACAATGAACTACATGAAGATAAACCAAATCAGAGCTGAAATAAATACGAATCACAATGCCCGAAGGTTCCAACAAAAATACCAATACGTCACGATGGCCTGAAAGCCACTCAGCCGAAACTGCTAGTCATCACAATGGCCCGAAGCCAAACAGCCTGAAGCTGTATCATCTGAGGGCCGAAGCCACGGCACGAAGCCGTATCACAATGAGGGTCGAAGCCACAACACGAAGCCGTATCATAATAAGGGCCGAAGCCACGGCACGAAGCCGTATCACAATGAGGTCATCCAATGACCGTGACCTGCTGAATTGCAGGTGCTGGGAGACCAACCGCGAAGGTTCAAGCCCCAGACTTACCCATCGAGCACTAGCCAAACTAGCCTCCACAATTAGTCGCAAACGGCAACGATTACAAGATTATCGAATTCACAAGAATAATAGTGTGCTGCCTTGAATCGGCTAACACGATACAAATACTCATGGATGGGCACCGTCCTCGGCGGTCCCAATTCAAAATACCTCGACTGCCTTGGAATGGCCAATCGATCACGACTTAATGGATGGGAACTATCTTCGACAGTACCAATTCAATACACCGATCACCTTAGAACGGTTAATCGATAACCAATAATACAACGGATGGGAATTATCTTAGATAATCCCAATTCAATACCTCGATTACCTTAGAACGGTCAATCGATAACCAATGATACAACGGATGGGAATTATCTTCGATAATCCCAATTCAATACCTCGATTACCTTAGAACGGTTAATCGATAACTGATAGTACAACGGATGGGAATTATCTTAGATAATCCCAATTCAATACCTCGATTACCTTAGAACGGTTAATCGATAACTAATGATACGTTAGAATAGATGTCCCGACGCCTTAAGCCGGCCACCGAAACAGAGATGATAAACTAATATATCAAACGCCTTCAATCGGCCAATACAACATCATAGCAATGGTTCCAATTCGATAATAACGATTCAACGATGCCTCAGAACGACATTAACGTCAACAATAATAATCGATACATCGATACCGCGAACCGGCTATCGACAACATCAGTATCAACAAAAATCTCAATGCCTTAAACCGACCATTAACGAATAACAATAACATCTAGCATAATTGCCGAAGGGTATTGCATCAAACAATTCCCGAATATCAACAAATCACGAAGAGACTAAGTCTCGAAATGATACAATACATTCATACACATATATGATAACATTAATCTCATTGACTAGTACAAGTATAAAACTTGCCTCAAACCGAAGGCGAGAAAGTCCTTCCACGATCAACGTCCTAGCACGAAACGACGAACGGCGCCTACCGACGATCACAAACACTTGAACAACCTTGAATGAAAAACGATTCATTCAATAACACAAAATCAATGGAAAACAACACCAAGGACAAACCCGATTCAACCCCGAATCGGTTAAACTCTACCAACGAATGTCATAGTTCTCAACTATGAATCCTGACATCCTCCGAAATCTCAAAATCGACATGATCAAATGTTCTTAACACTTGTGAAACAATTCAACAAGAATCACTTCAAAACAACATCAAAAAAACATCTCCAGGATGATAATACTACCAATGCCATCCTAAAAAACTTCAAGAACATCATCATCTCAATAAACATGATGTCTCTACTAACATCAATCACTAATTCTTCAAGAATTCAGATTAATCAACAAGATTAATTTAACCATTTCGAAATTATGATAATCACCTCCTAAATCATCATAAATCCTTACTAAAATGGTTATAATCTTTCAAGAACACCACCAACAACAATAATCATCTCAAGACTATGTTAATCATATAACAATCTTAACATAATCCTTCCTAAACATGATTAAAACCTCCAAACAATGTAAAACATCAAGAACATAATCCAACTCAAGCAATACCATCATGTTCTTCAGCAAAAGTTCATAAAAACTCATCAAGAATCATGATATACTCCATCAATCAAACAATACCCGAAGAAAACAACAACAACAACATCAAACTCGAAAATCACTTGAAGAACAAGAGATTGAGGGAACTTACCAAAGAAGAACAAGAAAAACCCTCCAAACACCAAAGGAGCACCAACAAGCTTCCAACTTCAAGCTTCAATCCAAGATAAGATGATCAAGATCGAATTGAAAGAGGCTAAACGTCAATAACAAGTCCAAACGGACGATTCTAGGGAGAGAAAATGTGTTTTGGTTCGTGAGGAAATGAAATACGAAGCCAACATAAATAGACTAACAAACTCATTACGTATGTTATACACTAAGGTTAACGTACGTAAGAGGCATTACATACGCTATGCCATGACATTAACGTACGTAAGGTAAAATCCAGAACTAACTGAACTAAAATCCGAAGGCCTTAACGTACGTAAACAAAAATCTATTACGTACGTTACCAAACCTGCATTACGTACGTAGAGATCACCTCTTAACGTACGTAAGGGTCCGTTGACTGCAATAGTGAGATCCGATCGGAAGATGCTCGGGACCCACCAGCCGAAAGTGACTACGAGGAAGGTTCCTACCACCTACCAAGCATTACGTACGTAACCTTACAGGCATAACGTACGTAATGGAAACACGCTAGCGTACGTAATGCTACATCCGTAGCGTACGTTATGGCTAGTATACTTAGCCAAAATTCCAAACTCTCCAACCAACATTCAAACGACGAAACCAACCCGACGATAAGTAAAATTATTCCCAACACAATATACATTATATCAGTCCAAAACAACAACACTTGTACAATTCCAAATGAATACGTACAACTCAACAGTAACACGAAAAAAAAAATTACCCCCGGATATTACATACTCCCCCCCCTTAAAAAGAGTTTCGTCCCCGAAACTCAGGGTGCAAAAACACGGGGTACGAACTATCCATCAGGATCTGAAAACAACATCTCCAGGAATACCCCTCAATACGAACAACTCCGTCTGAGTAATCGGGCCAACCCCACGGATTCCCGCGTCTCCTCTGCCTGAACACGACGAAAAACAAGTGATAAAAACACTCAACCAAGTGCGAGATCAATCGAATCATGACTCCTCTGCCAGAGACCAGCCAGGAAGTTGCACCACCCGCAAGACTCGTAACACCGGCGTACACACCCCGCGGGTGCCGCCCATTGCACATGTCTATAATCATTGGTGTACACTCCCCCATTCTCATCGGCATCGAACGCTCAAGCAATCACTAACTCATGCCACAAAAGGAAAATAACAACGCACATATAGTCTTCGGGACCATATCAACCGCACGCCCAAGTCCTCACGACTCGGCGTCTCGAATTGCAATGAAAAATTACCCAGATTACCACAAAAATCTCGGTTACAATACCGAAAGGAAAAGAATAACGCATCAGACGACATCAAATCTTAAGATTCTCAAAAGCTATCATAACAAGATAGATCAATAATAAATGTTTCACAACCACGATATTACAATACAGACTGAGTCAAATATCAATCCAAAAAACTAGGAAAATACAAATCAAGACTACATCTCAAATGTACCCGAAATCAACATCCTCCAGATCATCGAACTTTTCGAACTCATCAACTTGAGGAAGACCCAAATCTGAACTCGCTGCTCCTCCTCGGTTGTCAATACCTCTGGCTCTCAAAGCCTGATAGGACCTCTTGGATAAAGTACGGACTAGAGTAACAAAGTCTCTCGAGGCCCGTGAGCTCTCTCGAGACCTACTAGTACCAGAACTCCGGCAATATTTCTGAAGGTGTCCCTTCCTCCCACATAAAAAACAAACAATAGCTGGCACAGTACAACGGGTACTAACGTGCCCCGCTGAATCACAATTAAAGCAAACAACAGTCGAACTCGTCGTCTGAGGAGAAAATGATTTCCCAGCACGAAGACGACTGCTAGACGACCTCTTGGACGTCGGAGCCCGATGTCCCTCTGAACGTATCGGCATCCTAGTCCTCCCACCCGAAGAAGCTGAAGGTTCTTTCCGAGCAAGCTCTTTGATCAAAAGCTCTGCTCCAAGAGCCTTCTCGATGAATTCGCCAAGTGAGTTACAATTATGATTGAACAACTGCATCCTCAACTGCGGGTTCAGCCTCTTGCTAAAATACCTGATCTTATCCGCTTCACTACGGATAACAGATGAAGCAAACTGAAGAAGTCCATGAAACTTCTCAGCAATAACAATAACACCCTCGTCCTCGATGGATTCGGGGTTCAAAACCTCCGACAACTTGGCTTCACGAAGTGGAGCTGGATAATACCTCTCTAACATGAGAGTCTTAAAGTCACTCCAAGCACAATTACGATCGGTGGGCTTCACAGAGAGCCACAAAGAATAAGCGCCTTTACTCAAATAGTAAACTGCTACTGCCACCTTACTCTCTTCCGGACACTAAACCATGTCGAAGATTTTATCAAAATGTTCAAGCCAATGAACAATATCAGCTGGTTCTGAAGAACCCTCAAAGGTAGGCGGTCTCTGACGAGAGATGTCGCCTATAATCTGACTCAATCTCTCGGCCTATCCATAAAATGGCACCTGGAGTCCCTACTGCTGTGTACCACGAACCATCGAGGTCTGCATGGTTTCCATTATCTGCGTCATCTGGGTCATCCTGCCCCTCATAAGCAAGAAAGGGTCGATGTCAGTCTGATCGACTCCTCGAGTATGACGTCCCGAAGGAGAACCGGTCGCATAAGTCACATCTCCGGCCGAATTCTGATCCATCTCGGCATCCGTACGCGTATGGACTTTACCCCCTCTGTAATGTCCTCGGATTCCTCTTTCCATACTGAAAGAATAACGTTCGATCATGAACAAAACTCAAATATGCCTCAACGGCCAATCCAGAATACTAAGTCAATAGCCAAACACGGCTATACATACTAAACAAATAAACAATCACTTCAAACATGCTAATTATAGCCAATACTGAGCCCACATGCTCCAAAACAAATAATCATGAATGAATCGTAACACAAATGTTACATACAGGTTTTCAACAAATCATGTATAATCAATGACATAATGAATGTATGAACATAAAAAGGGAATCGAGTCCTTACACGGGTCATACGAAGCTTCAAGGTCTTGCGATACTAGTCTTCACTGACGACTCGATGAAAGAATGACTCATACATTCGTCCAACTACCACGACTCACAAAACCCGACTGTCCAGATTGTCATAACCTGACAGTTCAATACTACCGCATCGGTAGAACCACATAACTCACATATCAGGGTATCTCATAACCCAATTCTCTCATACCATCTTCTGTAACACCCCCAAATCCCAATGGGTTATTACAGTGCCGTGGACCCCACACCAGGAGATCCACCAGGCGAACATGACCAAAAGGGGAATCTCAGTCCCTACTATGACATCCAACATAATACTCCGATATGGAATTTCAACGACAAAAGTAGGCCTACATGGCCAAAATAAAAGTACAACACATCCACGAGCCTTACTCGGATAATACAAAATGACAACGATTGAACAAACTGGAGTACTCCAACTGTCTGACTGATATGAACACCAAAACATCTCGGACTAGTATCGCTCGAATGTCTCGTCGCCATCGTCATGCCCCTGTGTCTCAACTCTCTCCTCGCAAGCACCTAAAACATGAAAAACATGTTCTGCCCCCACGGGGTCAGTCATCTAGATAATGAATATCAAATACATGTACAACATGATATGCATCCAAAGGCAGAATAAATGGTACATCAATGGTAATACGAGA
This sequence comes from Orobanche coerulescens, assembly GCA_033398695.1. Classification (NCBI taxonomy): domain Eukaryota; kingdom Viridiplantae; phylum Streptophyta; class Magnoliopsida; order Lamiales; family Orobanchaceae; genus Orobanche; species Orobanche coerulescens. The sequence continues at coordinate 172,433,299 of CM065809.1, forward strand.
TGCTCATAAACCAAAGTAAGAATTGAGCATTCGTGAAATACTATGCCCGCGGCATACGATCGGTACCTGCTCAACATGTTAGAACACAAGTGCCCAATGGCGAATCATCAATACAGATCACAACAATGAACTACACGAAGATAAACCAACTCAGAGCTGAAATAAATACGAATCACAATGCCCGAAGGTTCCAACGAAAATACCAATACGTCACGATGGCCTGAAAGCCACTCAGCCGAAACTGCTAGTCATCACAATGGCCCGAAGCCAAACAGCCCGAAGCTGTATCATCTGAGGGCCGAAGCCATAGCACGAAGCCGTATCACAATGAGGGCCGAAGCCATGGCACGAAGCCGTATCACAATGAGGGCCGAAGCCACGGCACGAAGCCGTATCACAATGAGGGCCGAAGCCACGACACGAAGCCGTATCACAATGAGGGCCGAAGCCACGGCACGAAGCCGTATCACAATGAGGTCATCCAATGACCGTGACCTGCTGAATTGAAGGTGCTGGGAAACCAACCGCGAAGGTTCAAGCCCCAGACTTAGCCGTCGAGCACTAGCCGAACTAGCCTCCACAATTAGTCGCAAACGGGAACGATTACAAGATTATCGAATTCACAAGAATAATGGTGTGCTGCCTTGAATCGGCTAACACGATACAAATACTCATGGATGGGCACCGTCCGCGGCGGTCCCAATTCAAAATACCTCGACTGCCTTGGAATGGCCAATCGATCACGACTCAACGGATGGGAACTATCTTCGACAGTACCAATTCAATACACCGATCACCTTATAACGGTTAATCGATAACCAATAATACAATGGATGGGAATATCTTAGATAATCCCAATTCAATACCTCGATTACCTTAGAACGGTCAATCGATAACCAATGATACAACGGATGGGAATTATCTTCGATAATACCAATTCAATACCTCGATTACCTTAGAACGGTTAATCGATAACTAAAAGTACAACGGATGGGAATTATCTTAGATAATCCCACTTCAATACCTCGATTACCTTAGAACGGTTAACCGATAACTAATGATACGTTACAATAGATGTCCCGACGCCTTAAACCGACCACCGAAACAGAGATGATAAACGAATATATCAAACGCCTTCAATCGGCCAATACAACATCATAGCAATGGTTCCAATTCGATAATAACGATTCAACGATGCCTCAGAATGACATTAACGTCAACAATAATAATCGATACATCGATACCGCGAACCGGCTATCGACAACATCAGTATCAACAAGAATCTCAATGCCTTAAACCGGCCGTTAACGAATAACAATAACATCTAGCATAATTGCCGAAGGGTATTGCAGCAAACAATTCCCGAATATCAACAAATCACGAAGAGACTAAGTCTCGAAATGATACAATACATTCATACACATATATGATAACATTAATCTCATTGACTAGTACAAGTATAAAACAAACCGAAGACGAGAAAGTCCTTCCACGATCAACGTCCTGGCACGAAACGACGAACGGCGCCTACCGACGATCACAAACACTTGAACAACCTTGAATGAAAAACGAGTCATTCAATAACACAAAATCAATGGAAAATAACACCAAGGACAATCCCGATTCAACCCCGAATCGGTTAAACTCTACCAACGAATGTCATAGTTCTCAACTATGAATCGTAACATCCTCTGAAATCTCAAAATCGACATGATCAAATGTTCTTAACACTTGTGAAACAATTCAACAAGAATCACTTAAGAACAACATCAAAACAACATCTCCAAGATGATAATACTACCAATGCCATCCTCAAAAACTTCAAGAACATCATCATCTCAATAAACATGATGTCTCTACTAACATCAATCATTAATTCTTCAAGAATTCAGATTAATCAACAAGATTAATTTAACCATTTCGAAATTATGATAATCACCTCCTAAATCATCATAAATCCTTACAAAAATGGTTATAATCTTTCAAGAACACCACCAACAATAATAATCATCTCAAGACTATGTTAATCATATAATAATCTTAACATAATCCTTCCTAGACATGATGAAAACCTCCAAACAATCTAAAACATCATGAACATAATCCAACTCAAGCAATACCATCATGTTCTTCATCAAAAGTTCATAAAAACTCATCAAGAATCATGATATACTCCGTCAATCAAACAATACCCGAAGAAAACAACAACAACAACAACAACAACATCAAACTCGAAAATCACTTGAAGAACAAGAGATTGAGGGAACTTACCAAAGAAGAACAAGAAAAACCCTCCAAACACCAAAGGAGCACCAACAAGCTTCCAACTTCAAGCTTCAATCCAAGATAAGATGATCAAGATCGAATTGAAAGAGGCTAAACGTCAATAACAAGTCCAAACGGACGATTCTAGGGAGAAAAAATGTGTTTTGGTTTGTGAGGAAATGAAATACGAAGCCAACATAAATAGGCTGACAAACTCATTACGTACGTTATACACTATGGTTAACGTACGTAAGAGGCATTACGTACGCTATGCCATGACATTAACGTACGTAATGTAAAATCTAGAACTTACTGAACTAAAATACGAAGGCATTAACGTACGCAAACAAAAATCTATTAAGTACGTTACCAAACCTGCATTACGTACGTAGAGCTCACCTCTTAACGTACGTAAGGGTCCGTTGACTGCAATAGTGAGATCCGATCGGAAGATGCTCGGGACCCACCGGCCGAAAGTGACTACGAGGAAGGTTCCTACCACCTACCAAGCATTACGTACGTAACCTTACAGGCATAACGTACGTAATGGAAACACGCTAGCGTACGTAATGCTACATCCGTAGCGTACGTTATGGCTAGTATACTTAGCCAAAAATCCAAACTCTCCAACCAACATTCAAACGATGAAACCAACCCGACGACAAGTAAAATTATTTCGCTCCCGAAATATCCCAACACAATATACATTGTATCATTCCAAAACAACAACACTTGTACAATTCCAAATGAATACGTACAACTTAACAGTAACACGAAAAAAAAATTATCCCCGGATATAACACCGCCCCGACCCGTTAAGATCGGGTTTCGGGTTACCCCATCGGGTTCGGGTTTTCTTGCCTTGCCTAACTATATATGTATATAAAAACATATTTAAAATTTTTAATATATATTCAGTTCAAATTTAAAAATAATAACGCCAAATACAATCAATATTTGACAATCACTGCATCGCTAATGATCAAATCGTCCATTAGATAGGCAATAAATGCAGTTAATTCAATCTGCAAGATCCCATGCCTTGAAAATTTTGAATAATCACTTCATTATCAATGCCCTAAAAAAATATCTTTCTCGGCATAACTCATCACACAGTCGTTTAGAAAAATCATCTTGATTCGTCTTAATAATATTCATTCCAGAGAAGGCTCGCTCCACACTAGCAGCTACAACAGGCAAAATTAAAGCTAACTTGATAACAAGATACATCAAGTGATAAGTAGTGTGAAATCACACATCAATCATATTAGTTGCACATTTCTAGAATTTTCTAATTTAGAAAATCTTGGCATTTCCTCGCATTTTAGAAGTCCACATATTTAATTGTTCTTTGAGCTCCATTCGATCATCCACTGAAAAATCTTGCCGATATAGTTCTGCAAGTCAAACTAACCTTGAAGAACTATAATCGAAGAACGAATTTTTAGGATCAAGACGTGCTACGCACATAAGGTGAGTCTCAACAAAATGGTTCTCCATTTTGACTAATACGGTCAACAACCTAAAATATATATTTGAGAAAGAAGTATAAATAAACTAAATACAAGTATAAATAGATAAATAGTGGAGTACTTGCCAAAATACCTCAACTCGAAATGGTGAAAGAACGTGTGTTTACGACGAAGACGACCAGGACACTATCTTCCATATTGGGAGTAGTTGTTGACAGACTGTTAGTACGCGGAAAACAATTTCTATAATCCTAAGTCACAATCATGAAACAACAAATAATAAATAAATTTATATTCTCAAAATACGTTCAACAAATATCCCAACAAATAATAAATAAATTCATATTCCTAAAATACACCAAAAAATATCAATTAGCTAATAGAAAATAAATTGTGCTATTGAAGGTACTCTCAAAGTCAATTTCAATAAATAAACCCTAAATTATAAATCTAAATACATTTGAATAAATAAAAATTATTAATTGGAAACCCTAATGGCCTGTTTGGTAGGCATGTTTCGACAAGTTAGATATATTAATCGGCCGAAACAAACATTTGGTAGTCTATATTACATATCTTGAAAGCCCGTGTTTAAGTTTCATCCCACGTCTATTCACTGTTTGGGTGTATACAAAGTAACTCATCAAAATGGTGGGTTACAATAACCCGCTCAAACAGTAATCGTGCTGCCAGTTTTACCCCCTCCCTCTCTTCCTTCCCATTCACCGTCTCTCTCTTCATCCTACCACGCCGCCACCCCCTTGATTCGAGAAGATCGTGCAGAAGACCATCACCGACAAACAGATCAAATCACCCACCACCGTCGCCGGCGCCCTCCGCCTCTTTTTCCATGACTGCTTCGTCGGTGGCTGCGACGCCTTCGTCCTCATCTCCTCCACCCGCTTCAGAAAGGCCGAGCGCGATGCCGACATCAACCTCTCCCTCCCCGGCGACGGCTTCGATGTCGTCGTATGCGCCAAGACCGAAATCGAGCTCGCCTCCCCGATGAAGAGAAAGCTAGAAGCCGAAAAATTTAGGGCTTTTGTTAATCGTCAGTTTCTTATGATGGAAACAGATTTAAACATCATTTAGGTCGCGGTGGCTTAACACCTCGTTTCCATTGTTTCTCTCTCGCTTGCGATTCACGACCATGGCAACAAATGGCAGCAGTAATTGACAAGACAAAGGGTTTCCAAATCAATTTTATAATTGATAAAGACAAAAAAGTAATTTTACATGTTATCTAAGAAAAACAGTAATTTTCTCATTTTCCTATTGAACAACAAAATAACATATCTGTTTTAACTATCTTCTCATATTCTAACATGTCAATCCTAACCTGCCATATTCTGACATGACTATCAAACGAGCCATAAATTTCAAATAGAGCTCATCTTTTTGAGCTAGAAGAACAGATGAATGGAGCTGAAAATGGAGGCGGCTATTGAATCTGGAGGAACCACTTTTCTTCCCCATTGCTGCCCTCTCTCGTCTGTTTTTTGGCGAGAAACTCTTCTATTTTTTACTGCTCTTCCTCGTCTAATTATAGCCTCTTTTTTTCCAATAAAGAGGCATACGACGTCGTTTGCTTCACTAAGTTTACTTACTGAAACGACGTCTTTTCAGTAGCAGATGGGAGAAAAAAAGTCTGGAGCCTTCTTCCCCAACCCATAGTACAGCAGGCCTCCGGCCTCCCACTACTCCGCAGATCTGACCATCCCATGGCCGGTCCAAGCCGAGTTGAGGCCCGGGGCAAAAAAAAAAAAAATAAGGCCCTTTACAATAAAGTTTTTTTGGTAAAGGAGGCTCGATCCATGCCGATTTTGTCTTTTTTTTTCATGCCAGCTACGAAAGGAACGTCAAATATATGTAATTTTTAATTTTTTTGTCTCTTTTTTCTGCCAGCTACACAAGGAACGTCGAACATATGTAATTTTTTTTCTAAGTCATATTAGGTAATTGGTATATTCAAAATGAGCTCTAGGAATTTAAAGGTCTTGGGCCATCGCCCAAGCTGCCCGCCCTAGACCATCCTAGTACCCCTTTTCCTTACAACTCCGGCCACCCAGCCAGCCAGAAGAATTAATTACAATCAAGTACATCGTTTAATATATTTGATCGGTTGAAAAAGTTGTGGGGTTTAAACATAAATTTGCAAGACAGCGGATGACAATGATGCAGCGGATGATTCAATGCCTCGATTGTCTTAGAACGGCCAATCGATAACAATGATACAATGAATGATTGAGCACCTCAATTGCCTTAGAACGGCCAATCGATAACAACGATACAATGAATGATTGAGTAACTCGATTGCCTTAGAACGGCCAATCGTTAACAATGATACAATGAATGATTGAGCACCTCGATTGCCTTAGAACGGCCAATCGATAACAATGATACAATGAATGATTGAGCACCTCGATTGCCTTAGAACGGCCAATCGTTAACAATGATACAATGAATGATTGAACACCTCGATTGCCTTAGAACATCCAATCGATAACAATGATACAATAGATCTGCGAACCATGTTGCCCACCTTATGGCGAGGGAAGCTGGTTCTTTGACTGATCCAATGGAATGGCATGTCACTCCGCCTATGTTTCTTTGTACTGCTATTTCTAATGATATGATAAATTAATTTTCTGCCGTCCAAAAAAAATTTGCAAGACAGTCCTTATATAAAATATTCAGTTATCTTATATAAGTTATAATTTCTATCCGTTCTAACTTGATATATGTATATATATAAACAAATTTAATTTAGAAATATAATTATATTCTCACATTAAATATTAATTACTTATTATTATTTATAGATATTAATACTTTTTTATTTTGTTCAAGTTGAACTTTGATCATGAATTATCTCAAAAAATATAATGACGATATTTTTTTCATTTTTTTAGATTGAACTTTGACCATAAATTATCACTCAAAAAAAACAAAAAAAAGAACATTTAAAAAATTATATATGAAAATGTATTTTATTACGAGCCTAACAATATGATTTTCTAAATTTGTATAATTATCTTTTCAATGAAAAAATTATGATAAAAAACCAACAATTAATATGAAACAAAAAGAGTAGTAAATATGTATACTGTGATTATTATTTGTAATATCAAATGTGGAAGAAGATAAATTATAAAATCAATTTTCGACATAGCAATAGTATCACATAGGAACTACGAAATCACCCCAAGAGGGTCTTATCTAATACTCCCCGAGTCCTAGTAATTATGGCATGTTTTGACTTTTTACGTTAAAATTTTAACTTTGACTAATAATTAATCTTAAACCGTAAATATAAAATATCAATATTATATATGAAACTTTACTTCCAAAATTTTCATTATATAATTTAATTGAATATTTTACTTTTACCGTTTAAGATTAATTCGTAGTCAAAGTTGAAGTTTGATGATCGCAAAAAGTCAAAACATGCCATTATTATTGGGACGGAGGGAGTAGTAGATATAAAATGCTATAATGGCAATGAGCACGGTTCGGATCGGTGTGAAGATTTTAAAATTTCCGAAACCGAACCAAAAATTGGAGATCAATAAAATTGAATCTCAGGACCGTCACATAGCACAAAATCTCCATACCGAATCGTCCCGAAAAATCCGTCCCGATTTTTTTGAACGGTTCGGCACGGTGATTCGGGGCTAATGGGATGGTTCGGTTCGAACCGGAGAACCGGAGATTTTGGTTCTTTATATGAAGATATCTTAAAACAACATTTTTAAATACTACAAAAATTGAGATAATATATTTCTAAAATGTTTAAAATAACAACTCGAAATTCAAAAACTTACTCTAATTCAAAGCAATATCACAACATATCTAAACCAAAAATCAAAGCACTATATTAACATACTCTTGAAATATTATTTTAAAATATAAGTCCACTATTAACATGTTCCTAGACATTATTTCAAAATATAAGTCACAAAGGGAACCTTGAAGGATCCAGCTCTTTATTTCACCATGAAATCAATAATCCACATTAATTCTTGACAAAATACTTTCTTTGATTTCAGGATCTTGATTTGCATCTGTAAAAAAATATGAGTGAGTAAATTGAAGAGAGACACAAAAGTAAGTAAATTGGACTTGTGGCGAGCCTAATTTTGAGTTGTTTAAGATGGGCATGAAGTTATTTAGTATTGGGTTTCATACTGTAAGTTGGTTAATAATGTCATTATATGTTATTAATTTTTATCAAAATATTTAATTAATTAATTTAAGGCTAAAATATTCCTGCGGTCCCTTAACTTAATTTCAGTTAACGATTTAGTCCTTTATCTTTTTTTTGTACCAACTAAGTCCTTTATTTTTCAAATTTAAAGCAAAGCCATCCTTTTCCGTTGGTCTCCGTTAACTGTTGTCCAGTTGGCTGTTAAGTGGCTGACTATCACCTACGTGGCTATAAACATTGCTACGTGTCAAATCCCTAGCCTATGTGTCAAATCCCTAACCTATGTGTGAAATCCCCCTCAAAACCCAATTTCTAAAAAATTGCAAAAATAATTTAAATGAATTTTTTTTTTACCTGCCCCGCGAAGAATCAAAGGAACAGAGGCAATGAGATGCCGTGGACAATCGCGCCGACTGTGCCGATCGTCATCAGAGGACAATCGCGCCGACTGTGCCGTTGACAGAGGCAATCGCGCCGACTGTGCGGAAAAGCTCGCCGAACCCAACCCGCTCCGGTTCGTCTTCGCCACCATGTTTCTTTCCCTCAGGGGTGGAAACCTCCATCACCGCCGATGATGTGGTTCTTCTCTCCCCACGGTCGTCTTCTTTCTGTCGATTTTTTTTAATTATGGAGTTCCGATCTGGATGAGTCGGGTGGATGAGTCGGAAGAGGATCCAGATCTGGATGAGTCGGGTGGGCTGCTGATGAACTCTTTGTGGGAGGTTTTGAGGAGATTGCCTCCGGCGAGGCACCTGTCGGCGGCGAGGGTGTGTAGGGGGTGGAGGGAGACGACTAGGAAGCTTTGGCGTGCGGCGGAGGAGCTCCGGCTCAGGGTTCCGGCAAAAATTAATTTCTCATTAAATATTTTTATTTAAATGAAAATTATAATTAAAAAGTAAATATAATATTATAAAAATCCTAATTTAATTATGAATTAAAAACACTCTTGGTTAGGGATTTGACACATAGGCTAGGGATTTGACACGTAGCAATGTTTATAGCCACGTAGGTAATAGTCAGCCACTTAACGGCCAACTGGACAACAGTTAACGGAGACCAACGGAAAAGGATGACTTTGCTTTAAATTTGAAAGATAAAGGACTTAGTTGGTACAAAAAAAAGATAAAGGACTAAATCGTTACCTGAAATTAAGTTAAGGGACCACAGGAACATTTTAGCCATTAATTTAATGTATACATAAGTACAAATACTATATATGTAGAAATCTATAAATATTTAAACTTGGTTCTCAGTTTCGATATCTTGGTTCGGTATAATTCAGTTCTTTTCGTTTGCTTTTAGATATGGATAATTATACATCTCGAGAACTATACCAAAAGATTTTTCGGGAAAGTCCAGCTCGGGAAAAGTCAAACCATCAACAGATATATTTCGGTCTGGGACGATTTCGGTTCAGTTTTTGAAACAGTTTTGCAATCTCCAAGTCCCATGCTTAGCCTAAATGACATGGTGACAGTGTCATAATTAGATTGAGATGATTAAATTATCATATTTCTTTGCTAGAAAAAATATATTGGTTCCCAAATATCTGCTGGCGGTGGTTTCATCGCTGCACATGCGAGTAGGCAGCCACATCAAAGAAAGGATGGCCATCATATTGTCATCGGAGGCCTGTCGGCCACTGAGGCTCCGACCGTCAGGCGGCCGCAACAACTCCCCACCCCTCCAAAAAATAGCTGGTTGCCAGAAATTTGCAGGTGACTGATGGCGGTCCCCCCGGCAAGTCGGCGTAGAAAATTATTTTTCCGTTGCCAGCTGCTAGCGGCACCCACGCCTAAAAATAGGATGGTGGTCGGTCGAAAAAAAAATTGGCGGGGCCATCGAAGGTCTGCCGGCGGCCCCTCGAAAAACAGACCGGCAGACCAGCCACAAATAAAAAAAAACTAGCCAACTGGCGGAACCTTCGGCGGAAGGCGGCAGCCCAGCCGAAAAACAAGCCGGCAGGCTGGCCGACAAAAAAAAAGAAACTAACCGGCTAGCGACTCGTCGGCGGTTCGCCGAAGAACTCCGCTGGGAAAAATTTTTATTTCGAGAATTATTTTAATATTTTGAGAGTATTTTGAAAATTTATTATTGTTGAACATTCGATATTCTTTAATCTAATAGAGAGGGGATAAGAGGGGTACATTGGTCTTTCAGATGCACACTATGACGATCAAAAAATATTGTTGTCCTTTATATTATAGACTAGAGATAACACGTGTCATAATGACGATTGATTATATAGTGGCGATATGAACAACGAAAGACTAGAAGCTTTGAGGCATATGCACATGATGTATACATGCTTGGTATATTTCGATGATATGACGGCTTCATCGTTCAGATATACTATTTTGTTGAGGTGTGCGTGGAGCTGTGGTGAGCCAATTAATTTATTGAGACACAAGATATGGTTTGAGTGCAAGGGAGTATCAACTAACTTTTCCTCTAAAGTCCGAAATTGGCGAATGACATATTCAACATACGATTTTGCTTTAAAAATAATTGCATCACCCAACGGAGATAGTGGGGGGAGGACCCCGAACGTCCGCATATAATTATAAATACTATGAAGGGTACCAAGCACGAAAGGATGATCGCGTAAATGGGAATTTGTGAATTACTAACATCACAAGAGATACAATTTTAATCTAGAGCAATGGATTTATTCAACATGGTAAATTAAAATAAGATATAGTAAATAAATTGGTTCGCCGGGATGGACGTCCAAGACGAGCATGCCAATTTGGTGAAGATATACGTATGCCCAAATCAGCAACTCTTGAGTTGGAACCGAGAATCTGGGATGAATTTGGTAGGCCCCATCACGGAATCTGCGAGCTATAGGCGCCCCCGTGAGTGGATCCTTAATAAAAAATGATAAGATAAAAATTCCATCGAGACATTATTAGTTTTAGTAAATTGATGTAATAATAATAAATTTATCATAGAAGTGAAAACACAGAAAATGTTGGTACATAAATATTTGCGAGAAGGAAATTGTAAAGACGATATGCCGGTATGAGTAATAGGGAGTCCAATGCCATCACATGTGTGGATTTCATCTGTTCCGTCGAACTCTGAATGGATGGATAGAAGCTCATTGGTTAAGTTATGAGATGCACCAGAGTCCACAGGCCAGTATGGTGCGAAGAGTGACGTGAGGGAGACTGCGTAATACGTGCCAAGGCGTTGAGACAGTGACAATATACATGTGCGATATGACCTGGGTAGGTGTAAATTCAGCAAATGACGGGTGTGCCGTGCCTAGACGACTTCGGTTCGAGGAAGGCCTACAGAAGCATGATTGCCATTGCCATTGTGGCGGCGGTGTTCTTGGATGGTGCGATTGAGGGGGGGGGGGTATCAGCTGAAACGGGTTCCAATAATGGCGGCAAGCAAAAGTTGGTACTATTGAAACCAATGTGCCGCGACCGGCATCTCACTGGTGATATAGTCGTTGAGGGCATATCCGTTCAGAAGCGCGAGTAAGTGGTTGCGCCAAGCAGTATAATTTGCTGTGGTAAGCTTCATTAGGAGATGTTGATGGGTGGAGATAGGGATGACAGCCGGCAATGAGTTGGATAGCGACTGTGAGTTGGTGGAGATAGAGTTATGCGGCATGTTGTCGGACTGTGTGGGTTGGAGACGCTGGGCAGAATGAGTCGGTGTAATCTATTTGTGAATTCTCCGCACAGCAGGAGAAAAAAAAATATTTTTCTTGTTTCTACTTAGTTTTCTTCACACAAGAATCACGTTTAACTTTTCAACATGATTACATTATATCAACATCAACATCTGCACTGCACCTTAATTCCAATTATGTTAGAATCGGTTCTATGAAAATCACAGTGCCAATTTACCGTCTAAATTAGTTAATACTATAGTTCATGCAAAAAAAATGGCAAAAGTTTTTCGCTGAATGCCATTCTGCCGCAACCTTCACACAAAAGAGAAATGAGACGAAATTCCAAAACCGACATCATAGATTTGTCCAGTTACATGGGAAATATCATGAGATAGTAATGAGTAGAGATAATTATCATAGTCATGTAATTTTACGTGATTGATATTGTAAAATCAATACGTAACATAGAACATGACTTTTCAAAACATGATTAACATAATGAAAAAAAAGAGAAAACATAATTAAATCTGGAAATGCTCTCTCTCTCTCTCTCTCTCTCTCTCTCTCTCTCTCTCTCTCTCTCTCTCTCTCTCTCTCTCTCTCTCTCTCTCTCTCTCTCTCTCTCCCTCTCCCTCTCTCTCTCTCTCTCTCTATCCCTAGTTTGTACCTACCTATGTGAACACATGTCTAAAAGCTTCTTCCTACCTTCAACTATTTCATCAAAGAAATCATCAAGCTGCACAATAATGTTCTCAGCCCCACATTGCAATACTCGGAAGCAATTCTTCATGTTTTCGACTTTTTCGCGAACATCCACCGCTCTTTCTATATCCATTTTCAGTTCGTCCAACGAGAATTTAGACCTTTGCAGCTCATGAAGAAGGGTTCCAGGCAGGCATCTTAAGCGGTTTACGGAATGCACGATCCTCTGATGCAATGCAGTAGTCGAAGCCGTGAAAACCGAATTCTGATCGTAGGCAGCTTCTTGGAAGAGAGTTGTTTCTGGCCGGAAGTAGACAAGCCCGTCGAGTAGAATCGCTAGTAGCAATGTGGTTACGTTTCTCATTGCATGTAGCACTTCTCTAAAGCCATTGTTGTACTTGTACCTGTTCACCTTCGATTCTGTTAGAAAATAATTGTCAAATTTCAGACATAGTGTTTGTGCTCTTGTTTCTGCTATGATCCTGTTTTCCCTTTGCAGGACTATCATTTCCCTTTGGCAACCATTGATTGCTCGAATAACCTAGGCAAAAAAAATTCCAAGAAAAATATAATTGAAATCCCTTAACATCAGGATAATTACAAATACTACCCCTAAAGTTTAGCCTCATTACCCCCCCCCCCCCCCAAAAAAAAATTTCAAAAATTACCAATACCCTCCCAAGATGGGAAATTATATCGGTCAACATTACATACCATGTAAAATGCATCAGTTGTGATTATGTAGTGTCATCATTTCACTGTAATTATATTATACAGAGTTGTGATTATGTAGTGTCATCATTTCACTGTAATTATATTATACAGAGTTGTGATTATGTTATACACTAGTCGCAATTATACTATTAATCACAATTGGTGTGTATTTTGTACCGTGCATCATATGGTGGTATATACCAAGTCCTCAAATATTATCTATCTATCTATCTATCTATCTATCTATATATAAATTACAAATACTCATGTGAGGTTTGCATCTTTCTTTAACCACTATCCATGGAGGAGTTTTTTTTAAGGTAGCTTGTCTCGCCAAGGAGGTGAGAGGAGTTGAGAACAAACTGGCCAACCGTTGCGTAAAGCGAACATCTCGGGCCAAATCCTGAGAAAAGCGAACAGTTCGGGCCAACCGTTGCGTAAAGTGAACATTTCGAGTGAGGGTAGTATTACGCAGGGGTAGAACCAGAGTGAGACAGAGCAGGCTTCAACAGAGGATTTTTTTCTTTTTTTTTAAAAAAAAAAACACTACAATCCCTTGTAATAGAAAAAAAATTAATTCAACTCCGCCCATATCCTAAATTTTGCTGTATTAGCCTAACCTTTAAAGGAATCCTATTAGGTAGTTGGTTGATGCTTGAATGTTGTTTTCGAACAGTCAGGCACACTAAGACTAAGACATGGCCCAAACTTCTACGGGCAACAATGAGGAGTCTTGGACAATGGCCGAAGCCCGATCCAGCAATATCGCATGAGTGAAGAATGGCAATGCCACTTGTAAAGCTCTTTCATCGAGTTCGCGATCATGACAAGACTCGAGGTAGATGCCCCGGCTAACTCCATAGATTTTTTTTAATAAAAACTCACCACCCTATAATATTTCCAAGGACGAAGTGCCGCAAAAAATGATGGGGGAGACGGGGCAACCATTGGCCCCATCTCCATCCGGTTAATGGTAAACAAAATAAAAAAAGAACTAAAAAAATTATTAAAAAATAGTATTAGTAGATTTATATCGTTATTGTAACAAATTATATGACGGGTCCCGTCTCCGCCCAAAAAAGGTTACAAAATAGTGAATTTATATGATTTTAGAAGCAAATCATAAGGACTAACCATAATTGAGTAAGGATCACTTAACCATAGAGTTCCTCAGAAACACAAACCTCGCGAGCGTTGCGAACACGATGATCATCAAACAAGGACGATATATTCGAAGCAGATGAGTAGTAGTTTTCCATGTTGGAGACTCCTGATTTCAGGACATGACAAGCCTCCCAAAGCCTGGAACTTTCGTCCATATACTCGTCGAGCCATTTACCGCCGACAGGCAGTTGTAGTCTCTGGACCAAAAGGGTTAGCTGGGAATGGAAGGATCTGAGCGTGGACAAAACACTCTGAAGGAACTTGAGGGACATGAAACTCTGAGAAAGAAGAAGATGATCAAGATTGTCCAGTTCTCTCGTGAGGAAACTGTAGAAACCACTGGTGGAGGAAGAATGAGTCTGACTCGTCATGGGGATCGATGGGATGAAAACAAGAGGAGGGAGAAGAAGTGATAGCTATGTGCAGATTGATGTTAATATACAAATTTTCTATGAAGAGAAAGGGAGTAGGACAATATATATATATATATATATATATATATATATATATATATATAGCGAGTGAAATATTTGAAGAAAATAAGCGCAGGTTTCCAAAGGCAAAAAAAGAATATATGTTTGTTGGGAGCAATTATGTCTGTTTTCCTTTTAGAGTGGAGGAGATGATTAATGAGAATTAGACCTGTCAATTCGTTCGGGTCGTCTATTTTCATGTCGTGTACTTTCATATTTCATGTATCAAAAGTTGAAATTCATACACGACACTAAATAAATTCGTGTCATGTCGTGTCGTGTACCGCACAAATTCGTGTCGTGTTTTCGTGTCAGGCACATAATATAAAATAAATATTAAAATATTATAAAAATAATAATTTTAATATTATAATATTATTTTTATAGGTTTTAGTAGACGAAATGAAACGAATGACAACGAAAACGCGAATGTTTACACGAAATTTATGAAAATTCAGTTATATTTTCAAATTTTAAAGTTTAGTATAAACAGAATTCATAATATATATATTTTTATTAAATCAAATATAAATATTATATTTATTTATTTATTTATTTCGTGTACCTCGTGTAGACTCGTGTACCCAAAGGGTAAATACAAAACCGACACATGGAAGAAGAAAATGTCTATCTTCATCCGAGCATGATATTGAAATTTGAAAGGTCATTGCTCTTGGACCTACCATTCCAAAGAAGACAGATGGCTCGATCAAAAGCTTTGAAGAGTACGACGATGCCGACTGGAAGAACGATCACTTCAATAGTAAAGCTACTCAACTGCTTTACTGTGCTCTCAACCCAGAAGATCACAACAGAATCTCTTCTTGCGAGACGGCTAAAGAGATCTGGAAAATGCTCGAGATAACCCACGAAGGTACGAGTCAAGTGAAAGAAACAAAAATCAATATGCTTCTTCACGATTATGAACTCTTCACTATGAAAGAAGAAGAAAACATTACTACTATGCTTGACCGTTTCTCGGCTATCACAAATGGGCTAGCTTCCTTCGGGAAACCGATATCAAGTAGTGATAAAGCCAAGAAAATCCTTCGATCTCTACCAAGAGAATGGGACGCTACTGTTACGGCTATCATGGAGTCGAAAGATCTCAACACCATAGAATTCAGTACTCTCATTGGATCCCTCATCAATTATGAGATTGTCATTAAATCTCGAAGTTCGAAACCAAAGCCCAAGGAGAGAGAAAGGACGATCGCCTTCAAAGACAAAGAATATAGTGATCTAGAAGATGAACCTACCGAAGAAGAGGATGAAGAAATAGCCTTTTATGCTAAGAATATAAAGAAATTAAAAAATCTTTTACAAAGGCGCCGAAGAGATATCAAACAGGAACCCAAGGATGAATCCAAAAAGGTTCACTTCCCACAAAACAAACGGTTTGACAATACTTGTCGAAGGTGCGGGGTTCCAGGTCATTTTGCTAAAGATTGTTGTTCAAAAACCACCTCATGAGAAGTTCAAAAAGAAGGAAGTCTATGTCGCTACATGTGTAATACCCGGCTTTGAATTCACTATTATCATTCAGTAATCGTCACTCAGAAAATTTTTACTCAGTAATAATCATTCATCATTCATATTCATTCAACTATGTTCACCGTTCGGCATACTTTGGAATTGCATATCAGTTGTTATTCGTCATTCATCACTGTTTGAGATCGAGCCGAGATTATTGTCATCATCATCATCATCATCATCATATTTTGGTATTCAGTTTGAGAGGTAGCGCATGCTACGTATTCTTGTTAGCGCGCGCTAACGGGATGCAGGTAGCGCACACTAGGGTTCAGTATTAGCGCACGCTAGCGCAAGTGAGGCAGATAGTCCAGAAGGTACTGGGTTGATTTTAGAAATTCGTAGCGCACGCTACGAGTGGTAAGTAACGTACGCTAATTGTGGTAAGTAACGCACACTAAGCCACATTAGTAGCGCACGCTAACGCGAGCAAGGTAGAGGACAGTGGGTTCTGGACTTCCTTTTTTGGGTATCAGAACTCAGTTAGCGCACGCTAACATTTTGGATTAACGCACGCTATCGGTAAGGTGTTAGCGCACGCTACCAAGTTCGTAGCGCACGCTAAGGCGATCGAGCTCAACTGGATCGCCCGATGGCCGCTAGCGCATGCTAAATATCAGGTCCTAGCGTGCGCTAAGCTGGGTTTACTATATATGGGACAACTCAGTCCAGATTCATCATTTCTTCATTTCTTCTCCTCCTTCCATCGATTTTGGGCGATTTTGGATGTTTTGGAGAGATCTTTTCGAGTTGCATTCACCTATCATCATTTTCAAGCTCCTTAGTCGGATTAATCATCATTTAATCAGTTTCATCACCCAAGTCAAGGTAATTTTTCTTTGAATCTTGAATTTTGGGATTTGAAGGTTTTATTCCCGATCTCTTAGAGTTAGCTTGCTTTTAAGTTGGAATATGTTAGATATGAATTATCTATCTTGGATACTTGTATTCTTATGGATTCATTGGTGTAATTTTCGGAAATTGTGAATCATTGTGGAATTTTCAAGAAAACCTTGGTGTTGACTTTGGATTTTTTGGGGGTTTCGACTAGATGTTGTTGAAATCCCAATTTAAGTATTCCTATGGGTTATTGATCATATTCATGAGGTTTTGTTGGATTTAATCATTCATTGGAAGTTGGTTTTCGGTATAATTGAGTTTTGGTTATAAACAATTAGAGATTGTTTACAACGTGGTTGCTAGATTGCCCCAATGAGTGTGGGTAGTGTTGTATCGACCTTTTGAGTTGGTTGTGATCATGCTTGATTCGTATAATATTA
The DNA here is from genome assembly GCA_033398695.1 of Orobanche coerulescens. Lineage (NCBI taxonomy): Eukaryota > Viridiplantae > Streptophyta > Magnoliopsida > Lamiales > Orobanchaceae > Orobanche > Orobanche coerulescens. The sequence goes on from CM065809.1 coordinate 172,450,740, forward strand.
AGCAAATTGTGGTACTTGTGTTATTCAATCGTTCGAGTGGCCGATATTCTTCAAGGACATTGTTCGTGGAAGGACTTTCTCGTCTTCGGTTTGAGGCATGTTTTATACTTGTACTAGTCAATGAGATTAATGTTATCATATATGTGTATGAATGTGTTGTATCATTCCGAGACTTGGTCTCTTCGTGAGTTCATTGACACTAGGGGATCGTTCGATACGATACTCTTCGGGAATTATGCCAAATGTTATTATTGTTCATTAATGGCCGGTTCAAGGCATTGGGATACTCGTTGTTAATGTTATTGTCGATATCCGGTTCGCAGTATCGATGTATCGATTGTTGTTGTTAATATTGATGTCGATCTAAGACATTATTTTAATCATTGCTATTAATGTTGGTGTCCTGTCATTCATGTTGTATCGGCCGATTGAAGGCATTGGCGTATTCATCCTCATCTTCGTCGTCAGTAACCGATTAAAGGTACTGAGGCATTCATTGTATCATTGTTATCGATTGGCCGTCCTAAGGCAATAGAGGTTCCCAATCATTCATTGTATCATTATCACCGATTGGCCGTTCTAAGGCAATCGAGGTATCGAGTCATTCACTGTATCATTGTTCTCGATTGGCCGTTCTAAGACAGTTGAGGTTGTGAATCATCTGTTGTATCATTGTTATCGGTTAGCTATTCTAAGGCAATTGAGGTATTGAATTGGGACTGTCAAGGACGGTGCCCATCCGTGAGTCATTATTGTCGTGTTGGCTGACTCAAGGCAGCACACTATCATTCTCGTGAATTCGGTAATCTTGGGATCGTTGCCGTTTGTGATTAGTTGTGTTTGGAGGCTAGTCTCGGCTAGTGCTCGATGGGGTAAGTTTGGTGGGGCCTGAACCTTCACGGTTGTTTCCCCCAACACCTACAGCTCAGTAGGTCAACGGCCATTGGATGGTTTCATTGTGATACGGCTTCGTGCCGTGGCTTCGGCCCTAATTGTTATACGGCTTCGTGCCGTGGCTTCGGCCCTAATTGTGATACGGCTTCGTGTCGTGGCTTCAACCCTAATTGTGATACGGCTTCGTGCCGTGGCTTCGGCCCTATTCGATACAGCTTCGGGTTGTTTTGACTTCAGGTGATTGTTATTTGACATCGTAGGCTGAGTGGCTTTCAGGCCTTGTGATGTTTTGGTAATTTCATTGGAGCCTTCGGGCATTGTGATTCATAATTAGTTCAGTTCTGGTTTGGCTCATGTCGTGTAATTCATTGTGGTTCTCTATAATTATGATTCGCCGTCGGGCACTTATGAACCTTTTGAACAGGTATTAATAGTATGTCGTGGGCATAGTGTTTCACGAATGCTCGGTTCTTACCTTGGGTTGTGAGCATCTCGCATTATTATTATCATTGTACCGTTTCATTCTGCCTTTGGATGCATATCATGTTATACATGTATTTGATGTTCATTATCTGGATGACTGACCCTGTGGGGCCGGAACATGTTTTCATGTTTTAGGTGCTTGCGAGGAGAGAGTTGAGACACAGGGGCATGATGATGGCGACGAGGCATTCGAGCGATACTAGTCCGAGTTGTTCATATTGGTCAGTCAGTTGGAGTGTTCTCTAGTTTGCCAGTCATTGTCATTATGTATTACCCGAGCAGATGCTCGTGGGTGTGGTTGTATTTTCATTTTTGGCCATGTAGGCCCACTTTTGTCGTTGAAATTCCCTATCGGAATATTGTGTTGGATATCATAGTAGGGACTGTGATCTCCCTTGTTAATTAATTTGATGTAATATAGTCATGTTCGCCTGGTGGATCTCCTAGCGTGGGGTCCACGGCACTGTAATGACCCAATTGGATTTGGGGGTGTTACAACATGGGGCGATGATGATGAGGATGATGAACCTCATGTTCAAACCAATCTTGCTCTAATGGCCCGCGCATCTGAAGATAGCAATGAAGAAGTCGAGGTACAAGCAAGGAAGACAACATTATCAAATAAATGGTATGTTGATAGTGGATGTTCAAATCACATGAGTGGGAATGAACATCTCTTCACGGAGCTGAAAAAGGAAGATCGTGGTTGTGTAACATTTGGCGATAATAAAAAGGGCCAAATAAAAGGGACAGGTAAGATAGGTAAGAAACATTTACCTACTATTGAAAATGTTCTCTTTGTTGATGGTCTTTGCCATAATCTTCTAAGTGTTTCCCAACTCTGTGACACTGGTCTTAAATTAATTTTTGAAAGTACACATTGCACTGCAATGAGAAAAGACCAAGTCGTTTTTATTGGATTGCGATATGGAAATATTTATATTGTTGATCTTCAAGATGAATCTTCTTTCAATGAAAAATGTTTACTTTCATACGATGAAAATGCCGTTATTTGGCACTGAAAATTAGGCCATGCCTCTTTGCCACTTCTTTCAAAATTGGCCAAAAACGATATTGTCCGTGGTCTACCAAAATTAAATTTCAGAAAAGACCACATCTGTGAGGCCTGTATTAAAGGAAAACATGCTAGAGGCTCATTTAAACCAAAAACGGAAATTTCCACTAGTCGCATTCTTGAATTAATTCATATGGATTTGATTAGTCCATCTCAGCATGCTAGCTTAATAGGTAAACTATATACTTTAGCTCTTGTTGATGATTTTTCGAGATTTACCTGGGTAAAATTCTTAACAAATAAAAATGATGCATTTAACGAGTTTGTTAAGTGGTGCAAGGTTACCCAAAAGGAAAAAGAGTTACCAATTATAGCCATCAGAACCGATCATGGTGGAGAATTTGATTCAAATGTTTTTGAAGATTGGTGTGATAATTATGGTATTGGGCACAATTTTTTGGCACCTCGGACACCTCAACAAAATGGAGTTGTCGAGAGGAAGAATCGCTCTCTAGAAAAAATGAGCCGAACAATGCTCAATGAATATGGGCTTCCTAAATATTTCTGGGCCGAAGCCGTTAACACCGCTTGCTATATTATTAATCGAGTCCATCTCCGGAGGAACAAAATGATGACTCCATATGAGATATTTAAAGGTAAATAGCCCAACTTATCTTATTTTCATCCATTTGGTTGTAAAGTATTCATTCATAATAATGGAAAGGATAGTTTGGGAAAATTTGACTCTAAATCGGATATTGGAATATTTCTTGATTATTCGACTAATAGTAAAGCTTATCGTGTATTTAATTGTAGAAGAGGCTCGGTAGAAGAGTCAATTCATGTAAAATTCGATGATACAGTTTTACCCTCGATAAAGGTTGTTTTTGATGATGATGCAGGTATGGTTTCGGCTAAATAAGTATCAGAAGCATCAAAGGAATTGGAGAAGCTCGACTTAAGCTCGGACAAGCAGGAGGAGAATCCTTACAACCTTCCTAAAGATTGGGCAAATGTGAAAGACCATCCGATGGAACAAATTCTCGGGAAAATCGATTAAGGTGTACGAACTAGGAGAAATATAAATGATTGTCTTACCAATATTGCATTTATTTCTCTTACATAACCAAAGAATATCGATGAAGCTATAAATGACGAGAATTGGGCTATTGCTATGCAAGAAGAGCTAAACCAATTCGAAAGAAATAAGGTTTGGGAATTGGTTCCAGCACCGGTAGACAAAACGATCATTGGTACCAAATGGGTTCATAAAGTTAAAACCGATGATGATGGTCTCCCAATTAAGAATAAATCGAGATTGGTCGCCCAAGGTTATAATCAAGAAGAAGGCTTGGCTTATGAGGAAACATTTGCTCCTGTTGCTCGTCTTGAGGCAATTCGTCTTCTCTGTGCCTTTGTCGCGTACAAGAAAATCAAACTCCATTAAATGGATGTAAAGAGTGCGTTCCTAAATAGAATTATCCAGGAGGAGGTATACGTCAAGCAACCGCCCATATTTGAAGATTATGATCATCCAGATCATGTATACAAGCCCCATAAAGCTCTCTATGGATTAAAGCAAGCTACGAGAGCATGGTATGATCGTCTTAGCACTTTTCTTATTTCTAATGGGTATAAAAGAGATAATGTTGATAATACCCTATTTATTAAGAATATTGATGATAATATGCTTATATGTCAAATCTATGTGGACGATATTGTTTTTGGTGCAACTAACGAATCCTTGTCCCAAGAATTTTCAAATCTTATGAAGGGAGAATTCGAAATGAGCATGATGGGAGAGTTGAAAAATTTTCTCGGACTGCAAATTAAGCAACTCAATGACGGAATATTCATTCATCAATCAAAGTACGCCAATGAGCTCTTAAAGAAATTTAAGATGGAAGAATGCAAAGAAATATCTACTCTTATGTCTTCCACTCTTAAACTCGACAAAGATGAAAAAGATAAGTCTGTTGACCAAAAACAGTATCGAGGTATGATCGGCTCTTTACTTTATTTAACTGCATCTAGACCCGATATAATGTTTGCTACTTGCTTATGTGCTCGTTTTCAAGCAAATCCTAAAGAATCCCATCCCATTGCATGCAAAAGGATTTTTCGTTATTTAAAAGGTACTGTTGGCTTAGGTTTGTGGTATCCTTCAATCATTGATTTCCAACTTTTTGCATATAGTGATGCCGATTTCAGTGGATGCAAAATTAATATAAAAAGCACCACCGGAACTTGTCATTTTATGAGTTCATGCTTAATTTCATGGGGGAGTAAGAAACAGACTAGTGTTGATACTTCCACAGCTGAAGCAGAATATGTGGCTGCGGGAAGTGCATGTGCACAAGTCCTATGGATCAAAAATCAACTACTAGATTATGGCATCGAGCTTAAAAATACACCTATTTTTTGTGACAATACAAGTGCCATAAATTTAAGCAAAAACCCTATATTACATACTAAGACAAAGCATATTAAAATTCGTCACCACTTTATTCGTGACCATGTCCAAAACGGGAATGTGCGTCTCCAATTTGTTGGTACAAATAAACAATTGGCAGATATTTTTACAAAACCATTACCCGAAGATTCTTTCAATTTTATTCGCATAAATTTAGGATGGGACATGTTGATCATTTTTAAGTTTTGCATATTCATCATATCTACATTAAATGGTCATTAAAAATCGGATATCATCGAAAGGAATTAACTGTTCATATGGTCAGGCTTACGGCTGTTACTCCTAGAAAATTACGTACGTAAGAAGACATTACGTACGTAATGTAATATCCGGATTTATTACGGTGTATTTCATCTGTATTCAAACCCTGTATTATTCGGATTGGTGGTTTTGATTATTGGATTATGATATTTCTTGCATTGATATCATTGTACATAAGTATAGAAGCATGCAAAATTTCTCGTGCAAAGTCGTGATAGCGCACGCTAAGAATGTATCTTAACGCGCGCTATCGAGCTACTATTAGCGCACGCTATGCAGATAGGAGTTGCGTGCGCTAAGAACTCAATTATTGAGCGGGACAGCTAGCACATGCGCCAGCCGGGACATGGGTCCGGATAAGATTCCCACGGACGAGCCCGGAAAATTCTGAAGTCAACCATTATTAGCGCACGCTAAGGAATGCTTAGTAGCGTGCGCTAACTTGTTAAAATGCAGAATATTATAAATGGGACAACAACCGTTTTGGCTTTCATTTCTTTCGCCCATTCTTCATCCTTGAGAGTTCAGAGAGCTGTAATAATACTTCTATACACTTAGAACACATCTTGTTGGTGTTCATATATCGGTTATCACTTGGGAATAATCATTGAAGTGGAATAGCACCTTGGAGTGGCATACAACCAACCGGAGTCGGATTCTACCTTACGGTTCAGTGATTTTCATCATATTAAGGTATGTTCAATCTATCTCCAGACTTAGAGTTGGATTCTAACGTTTTGGATGATCATGTTAACAAGATATTGATTTTCATAGATGAATTATCCAAAGTACATCATGTTTGGAATGTTGAGATGGTTAAGCCTTAAGTACCTTGATTATGATCATCATGATTCGAATTTTATTCCATTGAACAAGTAAAGGAAGCTTCTATCATTGGTAATCCGAATCTAGTAGATGACTTCATAGCAATCTTGGATTTGACTTTAACATCATTATTGTTAGATAAATCTAAAGGATTGATCATGGAAGGATTTATCTAGTATAGAAGGAACGTTTAACAACTTCAGCATGATAATATTGATTGATATAGAGGTGTTGATATAAACCGTTAAGCCTTTTGAATTGTCGTATGAAGATTGTAGTCGAAATGGAATATGGTTTTATAATGGTATGCATATCCTCTAATCCGAAGTTATTACTATCCGTAAGATCATTCATAATCGTGTGTACATGATATTCATGGAGGTAACATGAGTTATCACGGAGGATGTCATTGTTTTGATCATGATAAGAACAGTTTACTGCTCAGCAGTAAACTGCCATGCATAGATAGCGCACGCTATGCTATGAATATTAACGTCTTATCGAGCACGAGTTAGCGTCTTCGTTTGGTGCGTAACGTCGCTAGACCATCGAGCAAGTCGATCGGTGATCGGTGAAATCTTGACCATGCATAGTTAGCGTACGCTAGGCTTTGTTGTTTGCGTGTGCTATCAAGCAGACTTAACGCACGCTACACAGAGTACTTAGCGTGCGCTAAGCAGTTCAGGCAGATTGCATTTTATGAACTTTTGGCCGTAAATCAAATTGTTAAACATTCGTACGACGTGAGATAAATCCTATATCATCTCTTTTGTTAAGGTTTGGTCTCGTTACGTGATTGATTGAGGAGGACGACCTTCGAGTGTTCATTTTCGTGGAAGTGTTGTTATTGTCTTCAAATCGAGGCAAGTACTTTATTTGTTTTATGTATTGTTGTTATACATATTGTCGTGCATGTATGTCGTTGTTGTATGTCCACCTCGTGTTGGTCCGACGGGATCATCGGGGGATCTATGCTAGCGTCTTGTTGGATCATCGGACGGGTTTTTCCACCACGGGTTGGTCTGACGGGATCATCGTGGGTTCTAGGCAGTGAACGCTGGATCGACGGAATTACCATGTGTATGTTGTGATATCATGTTGTGATTATCAGTTGTGTATATCATTTATGAGTTTCTCGTAGGAGAAGACTCGTTGGTATTTTGTCGTTTACGTTATTATTCTTCGTGAGATATGAATAATATGTTGTGGTACTTGTACTAGCATCGTTGTGCTAACCCCTTCGGGGGTGAACATTTTGTTTGTGTTCAGGATCCAGGAGAGCGGGGAAACAACCACTGGAACTGTATGACGACGAGGGTGCAGAGTGATGTCCCGAACGGGTTTATTTATCTGTTGTTTATTCGTTATTTCAATAAGTACTCGAGTACGAAGTCATTTGTGATGGATTTGAATTTGGTGATGTATTATTGAGTTCTGTTGAACAATTGTACTATTTCGGTATTTGGTCAGAACTGTTGTACCGTAATTCCGTTATTTCCATTCGTTAGTACCTTTTAATGCATGTTCAATTCTTCAGCCTTGTAAATCCTTATGTAAAGGATTTACGGAGCTGTAATATTCCTGAATATATCGGGGGTGTTACAGAATATGGTATCGGAGATAAGATTATGGATATCTTGGCCGTTGGGTTAAAATAGGGGTCATTTATGTCTTTTGAGTTAACCGGCCGTGAATGACATCACTGCACTGCCTACTTCTTCATGCGAACAGTGGTTGTAAGTTCCTAAACTCTATCTCGTTCTTTACATGTTGTGTCTCTTTATACTCGAATATTAGAACGATGTTGTTTCCTGTATATTGAGTATTTATGCTTACAGTATGTTGAGAGGCGGACGTGGACGTGGTCGCGGTCGTGGACGCGGACGAAGAAATGCTGAAAGGGAAGCGTCGCCTTCTAACCAGGCCAGTCATAGCTCAGGCGAGCCGCAACAATCTATTAATAACGAACCAGATCCTGCTATACCAGAGATCCTTCGTCAAGTGGTGAACCAGATGACTTAGTTCGCCCAGGTCGTGGACCGAATGCAAGTGGCGGTGGGACTACGGCGGGGAGAGAGACGGCAAGGGATCCCGGACATGGGAAATCGAGGTGGCCGGTGGGTGCAAGAGGTGGCGAAGATGCAACCACCCAAATTCGACGGTATTTACGAGACTCCCACAGGATCATTGGTTGAAAGAAGCTGGAGAAAATCTTTGCCGGAATTAAGCGCCCGGATGAATGGGAGAGCCTCTATCGCTCAATATTTTCTGATAGGGGAAGCATCCGAATGGTGGGAAGCCATCCGGCCTGTAGACCATGATGCCGATTGGACAGAGTTTAGATTGATGATGGAAGCTCACTATTGCCCTCGTCCTGTGAGGGAAGCCAAAGTTCGGGAGTTTTTCTCCGCTCAGCCTTCTGATGTGCGAGAATCCCAGGCGATTAAGACGTTTAACCAACAACTGGCATTTGTTCGACATCTGGTCAGAACAGATGCAGAAATGATGATCCATTTCGATATGAGAATGAAACCAGAAATCCAGAGGTACATGTTGTAACACCCCCGATATATTCGGGAATATTACAGCGCCGTAAATCCTTTACATAAGGATTTACAAGGCTGAAGAATTGAACAAGTATAAAAGGATACTGACGAATAGAAATAACGGAATTACAGTACATCAATTCTGACCAAATACAGAAATAGTACAATTGTTCAACAGAACTCAATAATACATCACCAAATTCAAAACATCACAAACGACTTCGTACTCGAGTACTTATTGAAATAACGAATAAACAACAGATAAATAAACCCGGTCGGGACATCACTCTGCACCCTCGTCGTCATACAGTTCCAGTGGTTGTTTCCCCGCTCTCCTGGATCCTGAACACAAACAAAATGTTCACCCCCGAAGGGGTTAGCACAATGATGCTAGTACAAGTACCACAACATATTATTCATAACTCACGAAGAATAATAATAACGTAAACGACAACATACCAATGAGTCTTCTCCTACGAGAAACTCAAACATAACATACACAACTGATATTCACAACATGATATCAATACATACACATGGTAATTCCATCGATCCAGCTTTCACTGCCTAGAACCCACGATGATCCCGTCAGACCAACCCGTGGTGGAAAAACCCGTCCGATGATCCAGCGCACGCTAGCATAGATCCCCCGATGATCCCGTCGGACCAACACGAGGTGGACACACAATAACGACATACATGCACGACAATATGTATAACAACAATACATAAAACAATTAAGGTACTTGCCTTGATTTGAAGACAATAACAATACTTCCACGAAAATGAACACTCGAAGATCGTCCTCCTCAATCAATCACGTAACGAGACCAAACCTTAACAAAAGAAAAGATATAGGATTTATCTCACGTCGTATGAATGTTTAACAATTCGATTCATGGCCAAAAATTCATAAAGCGTAATGCTGCCTGAATAGCTTAGCGCACGCTAAGTACTCTGTGTAGCGTGCGTTACGTCGCCCGATAGCGCACGCAAACAACAAAGCCTAGCGCACGCTAACGATGTATGGTCGATTTCACCGACGGCCAATCGACTTCGTCGATGGTCTAGCGTCGTTACGTACCAAGCGTAGCGCACGCTAACTCCGCTTGATAGCGCACGTTAAATTGCATAGCATAGCGTGCGCTATTATCGCATGGCGATTTCTTTGTTGGCGATGAAACTGTTCTTGCCATGAATGAAACAATGAAATTCTTCGTGATAATTCATGTTACTTCCATGAATACCAAGTTCATACTCTTATGAATGATCTCCGAGGATAATATCAATTTCAAGATGCAAATATACGTATAATCATCATGACACCATAATCCATCTTGATTACAATTTCTCATGCAAGGTTGGTGATCTCCGGTTGATGTATTAGGTTCTACTATCATTATACATATTCAGACTTCATCTCGAGGTGAACTAACAATTCCGACTTATACGAAAGAATATTTCCTAAGATGATTCTTCCTTTAAGTTCTTATAACATCTTTTCCAAATCATGATCATAAAGATGACATAAATCATACGGATTGTTAACTTCCGAATATTTCTCTCATCATTTGAAGTACTAAGATTCCAACTTCAAGGTTCCAACAATAATATCGTAATTGTAGACATCCCAATCTTCTAAACATGATGTTGTTGAAATAATTCACTAATGAAATTCAATATCTCGTTAACACGATCATCATATCCATTGGAAATCTAAATCTAAGACTGGTGATAGGTTGAACATACCTTAATATGACAAAATCACTGAACCGTAAGGTAGAATCCAACTCCGATTGGTTGTATGCCTTTCCAAGGTGCTATTCCACTTCCATGAACATTCCACGTGATAACCAATGTATAAACATCAACAATATGTGTTCTAAGTGTATAGGAGTATTACTACAACTCTCTGAACTCTCAAGATTGAGGAAAGTGCGAAAGAAATGCAAGCCAACACGGTTGATGTCCCATTTATAATATTCTGCAATTTTGACAAGTTAGCGCACGCTACTAAGCATCCCTTAGCGCGCGCTAATAATGGTTGACTTCAGAATTTGTCCGGGTGCGTCAGCGGGAATCTTATCCGGACCCATGTCCCGCTGGCGCATGAGCTAGCTGTCCTGCTCAATAATTGAGTCCTTAGCGCACGTTACTCATAACTGCATAGCGTGCGCTACTAATGGCCTGATAGCGCGCGTTAAGATACGTTCTTAGCGTGCGCTATCACGAAGTTGCTTGAACAATTTTGCAAGTTTCTATACTTATGCATAATGATATTAATGCACTAAATATCATTCTCCAATAACCAAAATCACCAATCCAAAATAATACATGGTTTGAATACAGATGAAATACACTGTAATAAATCCGGATATTATATACTCTCCTACTAAAAAGGAGTTTCGTCCCGAAACTCAAGACGAAAATAACTCGGGATATCTAGACTTCATATCAGCTTCCGTTTCCCAGGTGGCTTCTTAGTTCCATGACGTGACCATTGAACTTTGACCAAAGCGATTGACTTGTTCCTCGGTTGCTTAACTCGACTCTCGAGTATCTTGGTAGTCTTTCTTCAAACGTCCCATCCTGTTCGACTTCGATCTCGCGAAATCGATGATATGGTAGGATCTGGTATATATCTCCGTAATCGGGATACGTGGAACACGTTATGAACATGGCACAATGACGGCGGCAATGCTAATCTGTATGCCAACTCCCCAACTCTCTCGAGGATCTCAAATGGTCCGATATATCTCGGACTCGGCTTTCCTTTCCTTCCAAACGAAAGATTCCCGGGTAGGAGAAACCTTCAAAAGTACATGGTCTCTAGTATTGAACTCCAATGGGCGACGACGTGCGTCCGCATAGGATTTCTGGCGACTGGGCGATCGGCACTTTCACGAATTAAGGCTATCTTCTCTCGAGTCTGCTCGATCAACTCTGGTTCTGTTCCGATCAAGTCCGATGAATCGTCCCAGCATAGGGGCGATCTGCATCTCCTTCCATATAATGCCTCAAACGGTGCCATCTTAATAGAAGCATGCCAACTATTGTTGTAGGTAAATTCAATCAACGGTAGATGAACTTCCCAATCGTTTGACCAATCTAAGGCACAGGCCCTTAGCATGTCTTCCACCGTTTGTATAGTTCTCTCAGTGTCCGTCAGATTGCGGGTGATAAGGCATCTTGAAGTTCAATTCGGTCCCCAAGGCCTTATGAAGCGCTTTCCAAAGTGAGACACAAAGCGGCCGTCTCGATCGAAACAATGGTCTTCGGCGTACCATGCAATCGAACTATCTCGAAATAAAGACTCGTGCCAACCTCTCGGTCCCCACGTATCCTTAATGCCTAGAAAATGAGCCGATTTGGTTAAACGATCAACTATCACCCAAATCATGTTCATTCCTGTCACAGTTTCGGCATATTAGTGATGAAGTCCATCGATATGTCCTCCCACTTCCATTCATGAATCGGGAGCGGCTTCAACATTCCATGAGCCGTTGATGCTCGATCTTAACCTGCCGACAAGTCAAGCATTTGAAACATAGTCCGCTACGTCTTTCTTCATGTTGCCCCACGGAAGTTACGCTTCAAGTCCTTATACATTTCTTGGTGCCGGGTGGATAGAATAGGCGAACTATGAGCTTCCTTCATAATCGTCTGTTTGAACATCAACATCGGGAACGCAGAGTCGGTTCTGAAATCTCAAAACTCCATCGTCATGAATTATGAATCCGGGGCCTTTCCTTTGATTACTTCATCATGCAACCGAATCATCGAGAGGATCATCTGCTGTCTAGATTTGATTTCTTCGGTTAATGACGAAGTTATCTCCATCACGTCTGATTGTCCCTGGACTCTCTGTAACCACACTTCAATCCCTTCACGAATCATCTCTCGCTGAAGGCTAAGTTGGGAGGTCAGTGTCTCCGGATCCGAATAGAGACAGGCTTGCGGCTAAGTGCATCGGCCACTACATTTGCTTTGCTGGATGATATAAAATCTCCAAGTCATAGTCCTTAATCAATTCCAACCATCTTCTTTGCCGCATGTTCAACTCTTTCGACTAAATATGTACTTGAGACTCTTATGATCCGTAAAGATCGGCGGTGAGTCCCGTACAGATAATGCCTCCAGATCTTCAAGGCAAAAACCACTGCTGCTAGCTCCAAATCATGTGTCGGGTAATTCACTTCAGAAGATGTCAGTATACGCAACGCATAAGCGATCACCTTATCATTCTGCATCAATACGCACCCAAGTCCTTGGTTCGAAGCATCACGGTAAACGATGAATCCTTCTGTTCCTTGCGGAAGTGATAGAATCGGTGCCGTCGTCAATCTCTTCTTCAAGTCATCACAGCTAATCTGACATATTTCATTCCACTCAACCTTCTGAGTTTTCTGTAGGAGTCGAGTAAGTGGGCGGGAGACTTTAGAAAACCCTTCCACGAATCGACGATAGTATCCGGCAAGTCCTAAGAAGCTTCGGACCTCTTTCACGTTCTTTGGAGGCTTCCAATCCAATATTGCTTCGATCTTCGAGGATCTACTCGGACTCCTCTAGCCGACACCACATGGCCGAGGAACATTACTTCCTTTAGCTTAATTCACACTTAGAAAGTTTGGCGTACAATTGCTCGTTTCTCAAAAGCTCCAATACTATCCGCAAATCTGCGTATGTTCTTCCGGACTCTTAGAATACACCAGGATGTCATCAATAAATACGACCACAAATTTGTCCAAAAATACAATGAACACTCTATACATCAAATGAATAAATACAGCAGGTGCGTTAGAGAGACCAAACGGCATCACTACAAACTCATAATGCCCGAAGCGAGTTACGAGCGATTTGAACATCGATTCCTTAATCCTCAGCTGATGGTATCCTGATCTCAGATCAATTTTAGATAACACTGTTGCCCCTTGCAACTGGTCAAATAGATCATCAATCCGTGTCAACGTATACTTGTTCTTAATCGTCATCTTGTTTAGCTCTCGATAGTCAATACACGATCGGAGCGATCCATCCTTCTTTCGGACGAAAAGAATGGCGCTCCCCGGGGTGAAACGCTTGGCTGAATATAGCCCTTATCCAAGAACTCCTCTAATCGCTTCTTGATTCGTACATCTCGAGAGGTGCCATACGATACGGCGCCTTAGAAATTGGTGTCGCTCCGGGTTCCACTCAATAGTAAATTCTACATCCCTTCGTGGAGGTAGTCCGGGTAATTCATCGGAAATACGTGCGGAAATTCGTTCACAACAGAATAGATGAAAGTTCCACAATTTCTTCTTCTTTCTTCATTGCGTAACACGATTACCAGTCTGACCTTATTTCAACAATTTGACAGCCTTCATCGCCTTGATCAATTTTCCTGAGCTTCCCGGTTTCCATCCCTCAAACAGAATCTCGGAACCATCGTCAGCGATCAGCGAGATATTCCTCCTTCGGTAGTTCACAATTGCTCCATATCGATTAAGCCAATCGTCTCCGAGTATCAGGTCGTCTCCTTGCATTTCTATCACGATCAGGTTTGAGAGCCACTCTCTGCCTCCAAATGATACAGGGAAATTTCTAGTTTCTAAATTTCCGACAATCCTCTCTCCACTCGGTAAACCAACAACATAAGGTTCACAAGCATGAAAACCGGAAATATTCAAACGATTTACACAAGACAAAGATATGAAAGAATGTGTAGCTCCTGTATCGAATAAACGCTAATCGGCTGGGGAAAGGATCTGGGCCGATGCACGATGTGACAAAGACATCACGATCGTCTGTCCTCCTCATCTCGTCTGCAGGCGTGGGGAGCAGATCCGGCACTCGATGTCCCCTTTCGGTCCCATTGTCCTCTGCCTCGCCCGCGGCCAAAATTGCGAGGCATCGAACACTTTCTTTGCGTCATGGAATACTAGCCTCCTTACGGGTGCTGTGGTGTACGGGCTCTAAAGACTTTGCAGCCTCTTCACAAAACACCGCCCGATGTCCCTCTCGTCCACGATCAAACAAGTCACGGCGGGAAGGGGGCAAGTCGATAGTGCCGTCTGGCGCGATTAAAGCATTTCTGGTAACATCGGTAATAGTTGATGTCGCCCGAAGTTCTTTACTGCTCCTAGGTAGGTGCGGAGGTTTCTTAAAGAGTGAAAGGATGACCGGGCCTTACGGGCCCCACTGTTCTTATGCTCTGTAAAAGCACCGAGACTTTTGTTTCTTGGATTACGAAAATTTCTCCATGGTTGCTTCCTTGATCTCATATGCCAATGCCTTATCCTGGTATTGGCGGAGTGTGGTACATTCGAATCCGGACATGTACCTCGACTTGGTTTCATTCTCATATCGAAATGAATCATCATTTACGCATCTGCTCGACCGGATGTCGAACAAATGCCATTCTTTGGTTAAACGTCTTGATCGCACAGGATACGGCACATCGGAAAGGCCGAGCAGAGAAAAACTCCCGAACTTTGGCTTCCCTCACGGGACGAGGGCAATCTTGGGCTTCCATCATCAATCTAAACTCTGTCAATCGGCATCATGGTCTACAGCCGGATGGCTTCCCACCATTGGACGCTTCTCCTATTAGAAAATATTGAGCGATAGAGGCTCTCGGTCGTGCAGGCGATTGATTAGGCAAAGATTTTCTCCAGCTCCTTTAACCAATGATCCCGGTGGGAGTCTCGGAAATACGTCAATTTGGGTGGTTGCATCTTCGCCACTTCTTGCGACCACCGGTCACCTCGATTTCCCATATCTAGGATCCCTTGCTGTCTCTCTCTCCTGCCGTAGTCCACCGCCACTTGCATTCGGTCCACGACACAGGCGAACCCAGTGTCTGGTTCACCACTTGACGAAGGATATCCGTACAATGGATGCAGTTCATTATTAATAGATTCTTTGCGGCTCGCCGAGCTATGGCTAACTTTGGTTAGAAGGCGACGCCTCCTTTCGGCATTTCTTCGTCACGTCCACGACCGCGACCACGTCCACGTCCGCCTCTCAACATACTGTAAGCATACATACTCAATATACAGGAAACAACATCGTTCTAATATTCGAGTGTAAAGAGACACAACATGAAAAGAACAAGATAGAGTTTAGGAACTTACAACCACTGTTCGCATGAAGACGTAGGCAGTGCAGTGATGTCATTCACGGCGGGTTATTCCAAAAGACATAATTGACTCCTATTTTAACCCAACGACCAAGATATCCATAATCTTAGCTCTGATACCATATTCTGTAACACCCCCGATATATTCGGGAATAATATAGCGCCGTAAATCCTTTACATAAGGATTTACAAGGCTGAAGAATTGAACAAGTATAAAAGGATACTGACGAATAGAAATAACGGAATTACAGTACATCAATTCTGACCAAATACAGAAATAGTACAATTGTTCAACAGAACTCAATATTACATCACCAAATTCAAAACATCACAAACGACTTCGTACTCGAGTACTTATTGAAATAACGAATAAACAACAGATAAATAAACCCGGTCGGGACATCACTCTGCACCCTCGTCGTCATACAGTTCCAGTGGTTGTTTCCCCGCTCTCCTAGATCCTGAACACAAACAAAATGTTCACCCCCGAAGGGGTTAGCACAACGATGCTAGTACAAGTACCACAACATATTATTCATAACTCACGAAGAATAATAATAACGTAAACGACAACATACCAACGAGTCTTCTCCTACGAGAAACTCAAACATAACATACACAACTGATATTCACAACATGATATCAATACATACACATGGTAATTCCATCGATCCAGCGTTCACTGCCTAGAACCCACGATGATCCCGTCAGACCAACCCGTGGTGGAAAAACCCGTCCGATGATCCAATGCGCTAGCATAGATCCCCCGATGATCCCGTCGGACCAACACGAGGTGGACACACAATAACGACATACATGCACGACAATATGTATAACAACAATACATAAAACAATTAAGGTACTTGCCTCGATTTGAAGACAATAACAATACTTCCACGAAAATGAACACTCGAAGATCGTCCTCCTCAATCAATCACGTAACGAGACCAAACCTTAACAAAAGAAAAGATATAGGATTTATCTCACGTCGTATGAATGTTTAACAATTCTATTCATGGCCAAAATTCATAAACTGTAATCTGCCCGAATAGCTTAGCGCACGCTAAGTACTCTGTGTAGCGTGCGTTACGTCTGCCCGATAGCGCACGCAAACAACAAAGCCTAGCGCACGCTAACGATGTATGGTCGACTTCAGCGACCCGGCCAATCGACTTCGTCGATGGTCTAGCGTACGTTACGTACCAAACGTAGCGCACGCTAACTACTGCTCGATAGCGCACGTTAAATTGCATAGCATAGCGTGCGCTATTATCATGGCGATTCTTCTTTAGGCGATGGCTGTTCTTGCCATGAATGAAACAATGAAATTCTTCGTGATAATTCATGTTACTTCCATGAATACCAAGTTCATACTCTTATGAATGATCTCGAGGATAATATCAATTTCAAGATGCAAATATACGTATAATCATCATGACACCATAATCCATCTTGATTACAATTTCTCATGCAAGGTTGGTGATCTCCGGTTGATGTATTAGGTTCTACTATCATTATACATATTCGGACTTCATCTCGAGGTGAACTAACAATTCCGACTTATACGAAAGAATATTTCCTAAGATGATTCTTCCTTTAAGTTCTTATAACATCTTTTCCAAATCATGATCATAAAGATGACATAAATCATACGGATTGTTAACTTCCGAATATTTCTCTCATCATTTGAAGTACTAAGATTCCAACTTCAAGGTTCCAACAATAATATCGTAATTGTAGACATCCCAATCTTCTAAACATGATGTTGTTGAAATAATTCACTAATGAAATTCAATATCTCGTTAACACGATCATCATATCCATTGGAAATCCAAATCTAAGGTGGTGATAGGTTGAACATACCTTAATATGACGAAATCACTGAACCGTAAGGTAGAATCCAACTCCGATTGGTTGTATGCCTTTCCAAGGTGCTATTCCACTTCCATGAACATTCCACGTGATAACCAATGTATAAACATCAACAATATGTGTTCTAAGTGTATAGGAGTATTACTACAACTCTCTGAACTCTCAAGATTGAGGAAAGTGCGAAAGAAATGCAAGCCAACACGGTTGATGTCCCATTTATAACATTCTGCAATTTTGACAAGTTAGCGCACGCTACTAAGCATCCCTTAGCATGCGCTAATAATGGTTGACTTCAGAATTTGTCCGGGTGCGTCAGCGGGAATCTTATCCGGACCCATGTCCCGCTGGCGCATGAGCTAGCTGTCCCGCTCAATAATTGAGTCCTTAGCGCACGTTACTCATAACTGCATAGCGTGCGCTACTAATGGCCCGATAGCGCGCGTTAAGATACGTTCTTAGCGTGCGCTATCACGAAGTTGCTTGAACAATTTTGCAAGTTTCTATACTTATGCATAATGATATTAATGCACTAAATATCATTCTCCAATAACCAAAATCACCAATCCAAAATAATACATGGTTTGAATACAGATGAAATACACTGTAATAAATCCGGATATTACACATGTCCGGATTTGAATGTACCACACTCCGTCAATACCAGGATAAGGCGTTGGCATATGAGATCAAGGAAGCAGCCATGGAGAAATTTTCTAATCGAAAGCAGAAAGTCTGGTACTTTTACGAGCACAAGAACAATGAGGCCCGTAAGGCCCAGTCATCCTTTCACTCTTTCAAGAAACCTCCGCACCCGATTAGGAGCGGAAAGAACTTGAGCGACATCGACTATTACCGATGTTACCAGAAATGCTTTAAGCTGCGCCCGACGGCACTATCGGCGGAATTGCCCCCTTCTGCCGTGACTTGTTTTGATTGTGGGACGAGAGGACATCGGGCGGTGTTTTGTGAAGAGGCTGCGAAGTCTTTTAGAGCCCGTACACCACATCCGATCCGAAGGAAGTCGGTATCAGCAGACGCAGCAAAGTGTTCGGATGCCTCGGGAATTTTGGCCGCGGACGGCGAGAGGACAATGGGACCGAAAGGGGACATCGGCGCCGGATCTGCTCCCCACGTGCATGCGATATGAGGAGGGAGACGATCAAGATCTTTGGTGTCGCATCGTGCATCGAGATCCTTCCCCAGCCAGTTAGCGTTTTATTCGATACAGGAGCTACACATTCTTTTATATCCTTGTCTTGTGTAAATTGTTTGAATATTTCCGGTTTTCATACTTGTGAACCTTATGTTGTTGGTTTACCGAGTGGGGAGAGGATTGTCGGAAACTTAGAAACTAGAAATTTCCATGTATCATTTGGAGGCAGAGAGTGGCTCTCAAATCTGATCGTGATAGAAATGCAAGGAGACGACCTGATACTCGGAGACGATTGGCTTAATCGATATGGAGCAATTGTGAACTACCGAAGGAGGAATATCTCACTGATCGCTGACGATGGTTCCGAAATATTGTTCGAGGGGTGAAAACCGGGAAGCTCAGGAAAATTGATCAAAGCGGTGAAAGCTGTCAAATTGTTGAAACAGGGCTGTACCGGGTACTGGTGTTATGCAATGAAGAAAGAAGATGAAATTGTGGAACTTTCATCCATTCCTGTTGTGAACGAATTGGAGATGTATTTCCTGCCGAGTTACCTGGACTACCTCCACGAAGGGATGTAGAATTTACCATCGAACTGGAACCCGGAGCTACACCAATTTCTAAGGCGCCGTATCGTATGGCACCTACTGAGATGTACGAACTGAAGAAGCAACTGGAGGAGTTACTGGACAAGGGCTATATTCAGCCAAGCGTTTCACCCTGGGGAGCGCCAGTTCTTTTTGTCCGAAAGAAGGATGGATCGCTCCGACTGTGTATTGACTATCGAGAGCTGAACAAGATGACAATTAAGAACAAGTATCCGTTGCCACGGATTGATGATCTGTTTGACCAGTTGCAAGGGGCAACAGTATTTTCTAAAATCGATCTGAGATCAGGATATCATCAGCTGAGGATTAAGGAATCTGATGTTCCGAAATCAGCATTCAGAACTCGCTACGGACATTATGAGTTTGTAGTGATGCCGTTTGGTCTCACTAACGCACCTGCTGTATTTATGCAATTGATGAACCGTGTGTTCATTGAATTTTTGGACAAATTTGTGGTCGTGTTCATTGATGACATACTGGTGTATTCTAAGAGCCCGGAAGAACATGCGCAACATTTGCGGATTGTATTGGAACTTTTGAGAAACGAGCAATTGTACGCCAAACTTTCTAAGTGTGAATTCTGGCTAAAGGAAGTAATTTTCCTCGGCCATGTAGTGTCAGCTGAAGGAGTCCGAGTAGATCCTCAGAAGATCGAAGCAATTATGGATTGGAAGCCTCCAAAGAACGTGAAAGAAGTCCGAAGCTTCTTAGGACTTGCTGGATATTATCGTCGATTCGTGGAAGGGTTTTCTAAAATCTCCCGCCCACTTACTCGACTCCTGCAGAAAACTCAAAAGTTTGAGTGGAATGAACTGTGTCAGATTAGCTTTGATGAATTGAAGAAGAGATTGACGATGGCACCGATTCTATCACTTCCACAGGGAACTGGAGGATTTATAGTTTACAGTGATGCTTCGAACCAAGGACTTGGGTGCGTATTGATGCAGAATGATAAGGTGATCGCTTATGCGTCACGACAGCTAAAACCTTATGAAGTAAATTACCCAACACATGATTTGGAGCTAGCAGCAGTGGTTTTTGCTTTGAAGATCTGGAGGCATTATCTGTACGGGACTCACTGTCAGATCTTTACAGATCATAAGAGTCTCAAGTACATATTCAGTCAGAAAGAGTTGAACATGCGGCAAAGAAGATGGTTAGAACTGATCAAGGACTATGACTTGGAGATTTTGTATCATCCAGGCAAAGCAAATGTAGTGGCCGATGCACTTAGCCGCAAGCCTGTTTCTATTCAGATGCTGGAGACGCTGACCTCCCAACTTAGCCTTCAACGAGAGATGATTCGTGAAGGAATTGAAGTATGGTTACAAAGAGTCCAAGGACAACTGTGCGTGATGGAGATAACTTCATCATTAACCGAAGGAATCAAATCTAAACAGACAGATGATCCTCTGATGATTCGGTTACATGATGAAGTGATCAAAGGAAAGGCCCCCGTATTCATAATTCATGATGATGGAGTTTTGAAATTTCAGAACCGACTCTGCGTTCCCGATGATGATGTTCTGAAACAGACGATTATGAAGGAAGCTCACAGTTCGCCCTATTCTATCCACCCGGGCACCAGTAAAATGTATAAGGATTTGAAGCAGAATTTCTGGTGGGGCAACATGAAGAAAGATGTAGCGGACTATGTTTCGAAATGCTTGACCTGTCAGCAGGTTAATATCGAGCATCAACGGCCTGCTGGAATGTTGAAGCCACTCCCGATTCCTGAATGGAAGTGGGAGGACATATCGATGGACTTTATCACTAATATGCCGAAAACCAGGTCATGAATGAACATGATTTGGGTGATAGTTGATCGTTTAACCAAATCAGCTCACTTTCTAGGCATTAAGGATACATGGGGACCAGAGAGGTTGGCACGAGCATTTATTTCGGAGATAGTTCGATTGCATGGTACACCGAAAACCATTGTTTCTGATCGAGACGGCCGTTTTGTGTCTCACTTTTGGAAAGCAGTTCATAAGGCCTTGGGGACCGAATTGAACTTCAGTACAGCCTATCACCCGCAGACTGACGGACAATCCGAGAGGACTATTCAAACGGTGGAGGACATGCTAAGGGCCTGTGCCTTAGATTGGTCAAACGATTGGGGAGTTCATCTACCGTTGATTGAATTTACCTACAACAATAGTTGGCATGCTTCCATTAAGATGGCACCGTTTGAGGCATTATACGGAAGGAGATGCAGATCGCCCCTATGCTGGGATGATTCGTCAGACTTGATCGGAACAGAACCAGAGTTGATCGTGCAGACTCGAGAGAAGATAACCTTGATTCGTGAAAGTCTGTTGACCGCCCAGAGTCGCCAGAAATCTTACGCAGACGTACGCCGTCGCCCATTGGAGTTCAGTAGTGGAGATCATGTACTTTTGAAGGTTTCTCCTACTCGGGGAATCTTTCGTTTCGGAAGGAAAGGAAAGCTGAGTCCGAGATATATCGGACCATTTGAGATCCTCGAGAGAGTTGGGGAGTTGGCATACAGATTGGCATTGCCGCCGTCATTGTGCCATGTTCATAACGTGTTCCACGTATCCCATTTACGGAGGTATATACCAGATCCCAGACATATCATTGATTTCAGCGAGATCGAAGTCGCGCAGGATGGGACGTTTGAAGAAAGACCGGTCAAGATACTCGAGAGTCGAGTTAAACAGCTGAGGAACAAACCAATCGTTTTGGTCAAAGTTCAATGGTCACGTCATGGAATGGAAGAAGCCACCTGGGAAACGGAAGCTAATATGAAGTCTAGATATCCCGAATTATTTTCATCTTGAGTTTCGGGACGAAACTCCTTTTTAGTAGGAGAGTATGTAATATCCAGATTTATTACGGTGTATTTCATCTGTATTCAAACCCTGTATTATTCGGATTGGTGGTTTTGATTATTGGATTATGATATTTCTTGCATTGATATCATTGTACATAAGTATAGAAGCATGCAAAATTTCTCGTGCAAAGTCGTGATAGCGCACGCTAAGAATGTATCTTAACGCGCGCTATCGGGCTACTATTAGCGCACGCTATGCAGATAGGAGTTGCGTGCGCTAAGAACTCAATTATTGAGCGGGACAGCTAGCACATGCGCCAGCCGGGACATGGGTCCGGATAAGATTCCCGCGGACGAGCCCGGACAATTCTGAAGTCAACCATTATTAGCGCACGCTAAGGAATGCTTAGTAGCGTGCGCTAACTTGTTAAAATGCAGAATATTATAAATGGGACAACAACCGTTTTGGCTTTCATTTCTTTCGCCCATTCTTCATCCTTGAGAGTTCAGAAAGCTGTAATAATACTTCTATACACTTAGAACACATCTTGTTGGTGTTCATATATCGGTTATCACTTGGGAATAATCATTGAAGTGGAATAGCACCTTGGAGTGGCATACAACCAACCGGAGTCGGATTCTACCTTAAGGTTCAGTGATTTTCATCATATTAAGGTATGTTCAATCTATCTCCAGACTTAGAGTTGGATTCTAACGTTTTGGATGATCATGTTAACAAGATATTGATTTTCATAGATGAATTATCCAAAGTACATCATGTTTGGAATGTTGAGATGGTTAAGCCTTAAGTACCTTGATTATGATCATCATGATTCGAATTTTATTCCATTGAACAAGTAAAGGAAGCTTCTATCATTGGTAATCCGAATCTAGTAGATGACTTCATAGCAATCTTGGATTTGACTTTAACATCATTATTGTTAGATAAATCTAAAGGATTGATCATGGAAGGATTTATCTAGTATAGAAGGAACGTTTAACAACTTCAGCATGATAATATTGATTGATATAGAGGTGTTGATATAAACCGTTAAGCCTTTTGAATTGTCGTATGAAGATTGTAGTCGAAATGGAATATGGTTTTATAATGGTATGCATATCCTCTAATCCGAAGTTATTACTATCCGTAAGATCATTCATAATCGTGTGTACATGATATTCATGGAGGTAACATGAGTTATCACGGAGGATGTCATTGTTTTGATCATGATAAGAACAGTTTACTGCTCAGCAGTAAACTGCCATGCATAGATAGCGCACGCTATGCTATGAATATTAACGTGCGCTATCGAGCACGAGTTAGCGTGCGCTACGTTTGGTACGTAACGTACGCTAGACCATCAGACGAGTCGATCGGTGGTCGGTGAAATCTTGACCATGCATAGTTAGCGTACGCTAGGCTTTGTTGTTTGCGTGTGCTATCAAGCGAGACTTAACGCACGCTACGAGTACTTAGCGTGCGCTAAGCGATCGAGCGGTGCATTTTATGAACTTTTGGCCGTAAATCAAATTGTTAAACATTCGTACGACGTGAGATAAATCCTATATCATATCTTTTGTTAAGGTTTGGTCTCGTTACGTGATTGATTGAGGAGGACGACCTTCGAGTGTTCATTTTCGTGGAAGTGTTGTTATTGTCTTCAAATCGAGGCAAGTACTTTATTTGTTTTATGTATTGTTGTTATACATATTGTCGTGCATGTATGTCGTTGTTGTATGTCCACCTCGTGTTGGTCCGACGGGATCATCGGGATCTATGCTAGCGTCTTGCTGGATCATCGGACGGGTTTTTCCACCACGGGTTGGTCAGCGGGATCATCGTGGGTTCTAGGCGATGAACGCTGGATCGACGGAATTACCATGTGTATGTTATGATATCATGTTGTGATTATCGATTGTGTATGTCATTTATGAGTTTCGTAGGAAGACTCGTTGGTATTTTGTCGTTTACGTTATTATTCTTCGTGAGATATGAATAATATGTTGTGGTACTTGTACTAGCATCGTTGTGCTAACCCCTTCGGGGGTGAACATTTTGTTTGTGTTCAGGATCCAGGAGAGCGGGGAAACAACCACTGGAACTGTATGACGACGAGGGTGCAGAGTGATGTCCCGACCGAGTTTATTTATCTGTTGTTTATTCGTTATTTCAATAAGTACTCGAGTACGAAGTCATTTGTGATGGATTTGAATTTGGTGATGTATTATTGAGTTCTGTTGAACAATTGTACTATTTCTGTATTTGGTCAGAACTGTTGTACCGTAATTCCGTTATTTCCATTCGTTAGTACCTTTTAATGCCTGTTCAATTCTTCAGCCTTGTAAATCCTTATGTAAAGGATTTACGGCGCTGTAATATTCCTGAATATATCGGGGGTGTTACACGTAACGCGGAATTTGACTATGTACGTAACGGAACCCAGGTTTTTGAACAGAAAGTTTTGGAAATTTCATTACGTACGTTGCATAAAGCTTATAACGTACGTAACGACCTCTATCCTGTTACTTAAATAACCCGATCGACAGCTTTCTCCTCATTTTCTATCAAATCCCTATCGCCTCCCGTCGCCTCCCTCACAAACCTCCCACAAAATCCGTCCAACTTCACTTATTTCCAGTCGATTTCCTCCATGGCAACCAGGACAAACAAGAAAAGGAAAGGAGAAACCTCCTAACCTCCATCCACACCATCCGGAGAACCTCAATTTCGCAATCCCCAAGCGGCGATGAATTTCAACGAAGTATTAATCGACGAAGAGGTAACTCCGAGTCACCATTTCGACTTCGAATCTTTAAATTCAGTGGGTATTGGAATTGAGGAATTCTTTGACATGCTTGGTATAAATCGTTTCGTTAGCCTTGCTCGCCCGGTTTTTGTTGATTGCGTTTGGGAATTTTACGCAAATTTCTTTGTCACATATGACTCTGATGGTTTAGCTATTGTTAATTCTTTTGTCCATGGTAAACCATCATTTTTGATGCTGCAAAACTATCCGAGTTATTTGGTCTCCCGAATGAGGGTTTTTGTTGTAAGGGAACATTTGCCGCTCCCGATGAAGATATCGATAATTTCTCTGATGATGAAAGTTACAGTGTGCATGAAGTTAAAGTTCGTGATTTCTTGACGTCTAGAGCTATGCTAAAAGTGAATACCGGTCGCTTTGAAAACAATGATTTTGGTCTTAATATTCGATTGCTCCATGATGCGATTACTAGGTGCCTTATGCCTAAAGTCAATGCCCAGCAGCGCCTAGTAAATATTGACATGGAAATCATATACTCCCTCCGTCCACCACCCATACACACTCTTTTGACCGGCACGGGTTTTAATATTTGAGTTGACTTAGTTGGTATGATGTGTTGTGAGTGGAGTAAATGGACCCACTTGTGTTGTGAAAGGGTAAAAAAATTGTCAAAAATAAACAATGCACATAGATTGTGGACAGATGGAAAAGGAAATTGTTGCACATGAGTGGCGGACAGAGGGAGTATCATGTTTTGAAAGACCACCAAGTGAATTTTGCTTCAATTGTGTTGAAATGGTTCATGGAAAAAGGGATGATTTTCCACAAGAAAAGCTACGCCAAGGTCGATTGTCAATGCAAGTCAGGAATGCCTTTCGGATCCATTCTAACGGAGATTTTCGAGAACGCAGGAGTTGATCTTTCGGGGCTGCACGGGGTCGCCATTCCTAAGGGGAGCCTAGTCCATGAGGGTACCATCCGAACTATGAAATATCTTCGAACTCGGAACTGTGGATGGGTGTACTTCGCCTACCTAAAGGACAAAGATCGCTTGATCGATGGTGGTGTCTTACCTCGTCCAGAGGAGAGAATCACATCTCGAGGCACTGCTCATGATAGTCCTCGTCTGCATACTCAGCCAGGCCCTTCTCAACCGAGACGGGAGAGTTCTTCTTCTAAGATGATTGCTCGTATGGATAAGCAGGAGAAAGAAATGAGTGAAATTAAAATCATGGTTAAAAGTCTCTATACTCACTTCGGAGTCCATCATTCACCTCCAGAGGCCGATCTTGACTAGAGGATTTCCTTCACTATGATGATTATCCTGTTTTTGTTAAGACCGGCATTTGATGCATTTTTCTTATGTTTTTGTCATAAACTCTTGCTACCTTTATTTTGCTTGAATGATTGCGTTTTTCATATTGGCGATTTCATTGATATTCGTTGCTATCCATTGTTATTTCGTTTCTATTCGTTGAATATTATGTGTTTCAATGACTTTCTTTTAGAGGATCTCTTATCTTTTTGTTAATGACAAAAAGGAGGAGAAAATTATTTCATTTTTGAAATATTTTATCCCTTGTTTTTTTCAGGGGGAGTATTATTCAGGGGGAGAGTTTACTTAAAATCTTCCGATCCTCCAAAACTCGTTTTTTTCAAAAACTCCCATATAAATTTTGTCATCATCAAAAAGGGG
The DNA here is from genome assembly GCA_033398695.1 of Orobanche coerulescens. Lineage (NCBI taxonomy): Eukaryota > Viridiplantae > Streptophyta > Magnoliopsida > Lamiales > Orobanchaceae > Orobanche > Orobanche coerulescens. Next base: position 172,477,248 of record CM065809.1, read on the forward strand.
GAGATTGTTGGTACAATATTTTTTCATAATTCATTTAATACATTTTGATGATGAGTTACTTAACCAAAATTTACTTTACATATTTTTCTTAACTTAAACATATATAACATACGTACCCATTCTTATTTAACGTACGTAATCCTCACAATTTTGGCAAGCGTTTTACTGCAGGTAACGTACGTAATACATCATGTATAACGTACGCAAGGTTTGAATTTTGCCCGTTACAAGTGTTGTTACCCAAAATATTATCCGGAGATAATATTGCTGGAATGATCGAGTAACAAACAAATGCGAGAACACTTCCGTGAGAAAATAGATAACACAAGATTTGCCGGAGTTGTTAATCCAGGGCTTGAATGCTCTCGCGAGATGTTATTATAAATATACTGTCGAGTACAAATATTAATGTTAGAATCTATTACAAGGAGTGTAAAGACTTCTAGTTATCTAGGCCGTAGAGCGCGTAGATTTCCGGAAGAACCAGATAGGTAAATCTATGAGTTCTTGCTTGGGATATATGATAAATGTGTATGAATATCACTATGAATGTATAATTGGTTGCCAAAAAGAGTCTTTGATTCTCTTTTTATGTGTATTTTGCACTGAATTCACAGTAAAATTCGCGTCCCCCTTTGGCCACTGCAGTGAGTTCTCTATTTATAGGGGACAAGGTAGTTGGGACCCCTCAGGCGATCGCGGGCGACCGCCGTTTTCTATATTATAATAAGGTGGCCGATCGTCCCGTCACATGGGGCTGTTCCCTTAAAGTCTGGGGCCGCTGCTGGTGGCCAGCTCTGCGAGCCAATGGGAGGCCAGCACGCGTCCTGGGTAGCTTTCCGGGGAGGACCCACTTTGTACCTTTCGGCGGCCTTGTCGGTAGGTGTGGTAGGTGACAGGCTGGGGCCAAAGGTCCTATTTGTCGGCGCCCTTTGAAGATCCGCACGTGGGTTACCGTCCAAGATTCGGTCTTCGACGACTTTGACGGATGCTGGATCCATACGTGGCACGAGACGATCGCCTCTGGTTCGCTCATTAAAGACGATCGTCACATATCAAAAGACGATCGCTGGGTACCAAAAGATTGTCGCCGTATTGTGCCGAACTCTGGGCGTTTGTCCAGAGTATGTCTTCCATGGTTGGCTTCTCTGATCGTGATGTCGATCACCTATCGAGGCGTATTAATCGCCGCACAACAATTGCCCCCCAGCTCGCCTCGATGTTGAAAACACGGGGTGAGGTGGCACTGTTGGCGATCGCCAATGTTTAGCCGATCAGCCGATCTGAATTCAAATCTGGACGATCTCCTTTTGCGCCGGGAGCAGCGGTAAATGAAGGCGGGCTCTCTAAAAGTGGCAGGGACACGCGTCGCGCCGCTGTTGGGGGAGTCCGACGGTTTGTCAGACTTGTCGGTTGGCGTGCCCTCGAAAAGACGCGTATGCGGGATTCGAGGGCAGCATTTAATGTGTCCCCACTATGACGGTTGCGATCCAGCCCTCGAGATTTCTCTTATTTGCATTTAGACCCCCGCCTCCATCTATAAAAGGGCTAGGGCTTCTTCTCCTTCACTCTTTACGCGTCCTTGCATCCATAGCCGAAACTCTGCAAAAATTTCTGGAGCTTCTTGTGCCGAACTTCTTCTTTTCTCTAGGTAAGAAAAATCAATCTTCTATCTCCCTCTTCTTTTTATAATATGTCGGGAGGATCCAAGACCTTCGAGGCCGGAAGTTCTTCTGCCGCCGTGGCTTCGCCTGACCGGGAGGAGGTTCCCATCGGATTCGACATGGAAATGGCCGTTGAGGCCATTCGTGCGGGGATTGCACCCGCATAACTCGAAGAGCTTTTCAACGAGGCCGCAGTGGCGAAGACGGCGGCGACGGCGGAGCAGGGGGGCTCGCCGGCGGATGAGGACGAACTGGAGCGGCTAAATTGGGAACGGCAGAGTGTTTTTGGCCCCGCCTATATGGCCTTTGCCAAGATTATGGAGGGGATCGCCGGACCCTGTCCGGAATTTGACTTCGAAGCCTACTCCGCCGCTCATCCTTATGAACATGTGAGGCGGACGGTTTTTCGGGCCGCCGACCCGTCTCCGTGGACTCTCAGAAAGATCCGGAGTACGGCGACCAAGAAAGACCTGAGCCGTTGGAGGGCCAAATATCACATCCCCTCTGACGTTTCCTTGCACGTGCCCTCGGAGAATGAATGCGCCGATCAACTGCCCGAGGATATGGTTGCCGTCAGCGAGATGATTATGGAGGCCGGCCTGCGATTCCCTCTGCCATTTGCCGTCTCCTACTTGTTGATCGCCTGGAATTTGGCGCCGGTCCAACTGACGCCGAACGCTTGGCTACAGGTCATCTGCACGTTGACACTGTTTGGCGGCCACCAGTTGTTCCGCCACCTTACTGCGCTGGAGATGAATTATCTGTTTAAACTGGCCGCGCGGAAGGGGACGATCGGCGGCAATCATATCCAAGGCCGAATGGGGAGAGTGGTCCTCGGTGTGCCGAATAAGTCCCGAGGCGACCTGGCGAAGTGGTGCTGGGTCGGCGGAGCGTGGCGATCGGCATCGAGTGACCGGCCGGATGAGGAGTTGGAGATCCCCACCACTTTTCGGGAGAGGAATCCGAGTAAGGATTTTAATTCTTCCCTTGATTGAGCTTGTCTTGGACTGATCAAATTTTGTTTTCTTTTTGCAGGACCTCTCGTTCCAGCGATCGGCGATCTCCCTTTCGATTTCTTGATCGTTTGGGAGCAGATTCGTGCCTTGCCGGATTCCTTCATTGACGTTCACTCGCTTGGTAACGAAATTCATCGGTTGGGGGCTCGATTGTTTTGCTTCCCTCGTCACTTGAAAGTTCCAGGTATGAGCTTAAGTGGTGCTACCTTTCTTGACGATCGTCTCTAGGAGGTCGTAGCGTTTAAGTTGCTGTCTAACTTGTTTGTACCTCTTCTTTGACAGAGGTTCATTTTCCCCAACTTGCCGAACCACCACCAGAGATTGCCATGTCGAATACAGGACTCATCGGTCGCCTCCACTTGGGTAAGAAGACTAGTCGCGTTCCTGCGATGACATCTCGCCCTGCTCCGGTGATGAGGCCTGCTGAGGTGCCGGTCGCCGAGCCGGTAGTTCAGGGAGAGGAACAACTTCAGCGCCGCAAGAGGCGGAGGCCGGAGGAGTCCCTGCCGATTACTGAGGCGGATGTGTCCATTCTTGAGCCTCCGGTTGCTGCGGCTCCTATCTCTGCCATCCCGATGATGGAGCGATCAGGCCCTAGGCCCTCGGCGTCCGGCTCCCGGTCATCGGGTGGCCCTACGAAGAAGGTGGCGATCGCTGAGGCAGAAACCTCTCGGGGCAAGCCTTATTTTGGTCACGATCCCGAGCTGGTCAACAGGTAAGAAAGGATCAAAATTTTCTGAGTTAGGCATTCTGAGCAAGGTATAGGCTAACTCCTTGGTTTCTTTGGTTTGTGCTGCAGGGTTCGTCTTGCCGACCCGAACGTCGCTCCTATGGTGATGGACTTTTTGTTGAGTAAGGCTCCGCAAACATCTCTCGACGTCCCTACTTACGTCCAGCAGGCTATCACCTCTCTGCCCAAGGCCTGGACGACCGATCTTGATGCGATCGCTCGTCGGCGATATGGATATGCCATGCAGACGACCCTTGCCCTGGCTCTCCAGACGGCGACGATGGTCGTCCAAGCTGCTAGGGATTTTGAGGGGCGACCCTCCACTGCTCGTCTCCATAGCGACCTCGAGGCCGCCCGGAATAAAAACATTGAATTTGCCAACCGGATCCAGTCTATGGAGAAGGAGTATGCGGAGACGGCCAAAAGGGCTAAACAGGACGTTGACCGATTGAAGCAGGAGCTGAGCCGCTCTAAGGAGGCTGTGGACCGGTCCCGTGATCAGGAGAAGGAAACCCGCCAGAAGTATGCGGCTTCGCAGGAGGAGGCGGCCGGGCTGAAGGCGACGGTGGATCGGCTCAGCGGTGAGCTGGAGGCGGCGAAGAAGGAGTTGGAGATGGCCAAGGGAGAGAATGCCGCCAAGATGGTCGAGCTGGCGGAGGCTGAGAAGACGACCGTGGAGTTGAAGGGGCAACTGAAGGCGATCGAGACCGATCCCTATCTCAATGTGGCGCTTGTCGGCGAGTTCGCCTATTACCTGGCCTACGCCGATGCTGTCAGAGCCGCCAATAAGGTAGGGATCGAGATTGGTCCCTTGATGGAGAGCTTCAAAGCCTATGCGCTCGAGCGCCCTCTGCACCAGGAGTTCTCTTTGCCGATCCTTGATCTTGTCGACTTTGGGATCGACTTGAGTTGGTATACTGGCAAACTCATTCATCCTGAGGCCGATGGGGGGGCCCAAGCCGATCCGCAACCTGAGGGCGATGACCATCCGGTGGGGCCTTGAGAGATATTTTTGTTTCCCTTGTATTTTGTAATTTTTGCTTTCTCTTTGTATTGCCTTCGGGCTTCATGTTGTACGAACTCCTTTTGATAATGAATGAAATATTCCTTTTTCGCACTTCCTTTTTTCATGTACGATCGCTCTTGAATGTTTGCGTGCAATTTTTACAAGTATGTGTATGATTGCATCCGATGTCTTGTTCGTCCGACTGGTTGTTTGAGAGTTGGATCTATTGATATGTTTTGAATCGAAATTCTTACTTGTAACTTTTGCATGACGATTCCGATCGTCCTGCGTGTGTTTGAGCGAAGCCGATCGGGCGTGGTTCCTTTCTGTCCGATCGCATTTGGGATTAGCTCGACCCATCTCTGCCCCCTTGTTTTTGTTTGCTTTTTGTAAGTAAGGGAACAAAAATTAGTTTGTCTGGCGAGCTATCTTCGGTTTTGCCGATTCTGAAGAATCGTGCACGGTCGGGGAGTTCGATGGACCGACCTCTCCAATCGTGTCTTTGTGTGCGAGGGACACTGTATATCCCGCGACTCACTTTTTTGTGAGGGTCCTCAGTTAGGCTGCGCCTGCCTTGTGTTAAAACGAAAGGCGGGCGATCTTGGTCTGGAGGAGTCCTTGCACGGGGCGTCGTCGGCTTATTCGACTCCACGTCCGCGGCTTGTTAGCTCTGCTTCCACCTTCGCCCGCCATGAAGATGGTGATCCTCGACGGTGTACGTTGAGACGGGGGCAGTGACACGTCGTATTGTCCGGGTTCATCATGTTAGATGATGTACCTGGAGGACATGCGAACGTGTCTACTGATTATTTTGGAGGGTCCTTCGGCTACGCCGACCTCGTATTTAAACGAAGGGCGGACGATATCAGCCCAAAGGAACCTTGCATGGGCGAAGCTGTCGATTCCATCGACCTCCAGGACCATGGCTGCATTGATTCTACCTCGGATCATCATGATCAACGATCGTCGGCGGTATGCGATATGCCTGGTGGGGCGATCGCCAGAATAGATGGGATAGGAAAAAATCTCATTATATTCCTTGTACATTGGGTAGTTGAAATTGAGTACAAAATTTTTACTGGTAGTATTTTTTCAGATGCACGGCGTTCCAAGGGTATTGATCCGGGGTACCGTCAGGATGTTCAAGTTCGTAGGCTCCCTTAGTTAGCCATTTAGATATCCTGAAAGGTCCTTCCTAGTTCGGACCAAAAACGCCTGTGTGGGTTTGGATCTTCTTGAGGACGAGATTGCCCACTTGAAACCTTCTTTCTTTGACCTTTGAATTGAAGAACTTCTCGGCTCTCCTTTTGTGGATTGTGTTCTTCATTTCTGAGGTCAGCCGTCGTTCTTCGAGCATGTCTAGGTCGATTCGTCGGGCCACATCGTTGTCGGTCGTCATCTCCTGTTCGGTTCGATGGCTGAGGACGGCGATCTCCGAAGGAATCACCGCCATTCGAAGGCGAGGGCAAATGGGGTTTCGCCGGTTGAATTACGGGTGTTCGTTCTATTAGACCTCAAAACGTCTTGAAGCTCGCTCGCCCATCGCCCTTGCACGGACTCGAGTCGCGCTTTAATTGTGTGTTTGAGGATCTTGTTCATGCCTCTACTGTCCGTCGTGCCCGAGGGTGATAGGGTGCTGAAAACAATCTTTTGATTCCCCATTTCTCACAGAATTGCATGACTTCTAAGCCGTTGAACTGCTTTCCGTTGTCGGAGATAATGGCCTGGGGCAGACCGAATCGGCATACGATATTTCTCCAGATAAACTTGATCACTTGCTCTTGGCCGATCTTGTTGAGCGGTTCGGCCTCAGCCCATTTGGTGAAATAGTCGACCCCTACGATGGCGAACTTACAACCCCCTGGAGCCATTGGCAAGGGACCTATAAGATCGATGCCCCATTGCACAAATGGCCAAGGGCTATACATGGAGGTGAGCTGTTCGGGGGATAGTTTGATGTTGGGGCCCATTACCTGACACCTATGACACGATCTGGCATAGGCGATCGCATCCTTCTGAAGTGATGGCCAGAAAAAACCTTGCCCGGTTGTCTTATGGATGAGAGCTCGCCCGCCCTCATGGTTTCCACAAATCCCATCATGGATCTCAGCTAAAATGAGCCGACCTTCCTCCGGTGTAATACACTTGAGGAGGGGAAGGCTGAAGTCTCGCTTGTAAAGCCGGTCGTCCAATAGGGTATATCTGGTCGCACGGAGCTGGAGTTGGCGAGCTTTAACACGGTCGTCAGGGACCGTTCTGTCCTTTAAGTATTTGATGAATGGAGTCATCCAGTTCTCATCGGCGATGGCAACCGTGGTAACCAGGCTTCTGTCGATCGCCGGCCTTGCTGACTTTGTGATTTGGATATTGGAGAAGTCGGCTGCCCCATCCGATGATGCTAGTTTGGAAAGTGCATCGGCCTGGGAGTTGTGTTCTCTTGGGACTTGTTCGATTAGTACTTCTTCAAATTTTGTGAACATTTCGGCGACCAGATCTTGGTATTTGACCATCTGTTCGCCGCGCGCCTCATATTCTCCCTTAACTTTGTTCACGACCAAAAGGGAGTCTATGAAGATATGGAGGCGACGAACATCTAGGGCGAGGGCTAGATCGAGCCCGCCTACCAAAGCTTCGTATTCGGCTTCATTGTTGGTCGCACGAAAGCTGAAACGCACAGCATTAGTGAAACTTTGTCCGTCGGGACTGATGAGGACAATCCCTGCCCCTGCTCTCGAATTGGTCGCCGAGCCATCCACATATAACTTCCAGGCAGGTCGGCCGACCTGGGTTGGACTGTGAGGGAACGTCAGTTCCACCATGAAGTCAGCCAGAGCTTGGCCTTTGATCGCCGTGCGAGGGGCGTAAGTGATACCGTATTGGGCGATCTCCAGCGACCACTTGAGGAGTCGCCCGTTGGTGTCTGGTCGATGTAGAACTTGCCTTAGAGGTAGAGTTGTGAGGACTTTTACTTGATGTTCGAAGAAATAAGCCCTTAGCTTACGAACACTCATGACAAGGGCGTAGGCGATCTTCTCCAATGGTGTATAACGTGTTTCAGCGTCGTGGAGCGCTTGACTAACATAGTAGATCGGCAAGTGGGCTTGTTCCTCCGCTCGCACCAGAACGGCACTTAGTGCGACCTCCGAGGCTGCCAGGTAAAGGAATAGTTTCTCACCGGGGATCGGCTTTGCCAGGATCTGGGGGTTAGATAGATATTCCTTTATTTTGGCGAACGCTATCTGACTTTCCTTCGTCCATGCGAACTTCTTGTTCTTTATGGTCGTGAAGAAAGGCTTGCTTTTATCGCCAAGTCGAGATATGAAACGGTTGAGGGCGGCTAGACAACCCATGAGGCGTTGTACCTGCTTGATGTTTCGCAGCTCCTGCATGTCAAGGATCGCCTGTATCTTGGTGGGGTTTGCCTCGATCCCCCTTTGGCTCACAATGTGCCCCAGGAATTTCCCGGAGCCCACCCCGAAGTTGCATTTATTGGGGTTTAGCTTCATGTTGAATCTTTCGAGGGTGGCGAACGTCTCGGCGAGATCATTGAGGTGATCTTCCTTCTTGAGGCTTTTGACCACGATGTCGTCAATGTAGACCTCCATGGTCTTGCCAATCTGATTGGCGAACATTGTGTTGACTAGTCGCTGGTAGGTTGCCCCTGCGTTTTTCAAGCCGAACGGCATTCGGACCCAAAAGTATATGTCTTTTTCCGTGTGGAAAGATATGTGTTTTATGTATTTCTCCGCCATTGGGATTTGATGATATCCGGCGAAGGCATCCATAAACGACATCATTTCGCAACATGTTGTGCTATCGACCAAGTGATCAATATGAGGCATCGGAAAGTGATCTTTTGGGCATGCCGCGTTGAGGTCGGTGAAGTCGATGCATAACCTCCAGGAACCAGTTGGCTTCTTGACGAGTACCGTGTTGACGACCCATTGTGGTTCGTCTGTAGCTACCCCGATTAATTTGTTGTTGAGTAATTTTTGGACTTCTACGTCGAGCGCCGCGTATTTTTTGGGACCGAACTTCCTACGTTTTTGGTGAATAGGCTTCATTGCCGGGTCGATCTTTAGATAGTGGCAAGCGTGCTCAGGACTTATGCCGACCATATCTTGATGCGACCAGGCAAAGACTCCGATGTTCTTACGTAGCAAATTGATCAGATCCCCTTTTAGTTCACGGTCGATGCTCGCGCCGATCTGTACTTCCCGTTCTGGATGATCCGGATCTATCGTTATACTCTCAAACTCTTCGTTTGGAACGATTTCCGGACTCGATTCTTGGATCTATGTCGATACTTGGCTCGAAACCGATCCTTGGCTCGATGTCGTCCGTTAACCGAACCAAGATGGCGTCCCCTGAGTCGGGTTGGTATGATGTGCTCGGATTGTCGATCTCCATGGGTTGATCGTCGATCGCTTCAATGTTACACATATTATGAGAAGTATTGAAAGCAGTAACGACATAGGAGTAATTCAAACATCTTTTTGCCATTAGCTGATCTCCTTTTACAGTACCGACCATCCCATCGGCAGTGGGGAATTTGATACAGTAAAAGAAAGACGAGGCGACCGCCTCAAAGGTTTCTAAAAAGGGGCGACCTAGGAACCCATTATAGATGCTGGGCCTCTCTATGATTACAAAACTTAGGTTCCTAGTAATCCTAACCTTGGGATCATAAAAGCATATTAGCTCGACGGAGAGCTTGATCCTCCCGTAGGCTTGGACTGTGTTGTCGCCGAACCCTTGGAGCATGGTGTCGAACGGCTTGATGAATTTGATTAAGTTGCCGAGTTGGTCTAGGGCGGATTTGAATATGATGTTGCAGAAACTCCCATTGTCGACCAGCACGCGATCGACCGTCTTTCCAAGGATGCAGGCGGAGATCACCAGTGCATCCTCTTTGGGGCACTGCACTCCCTCCCTGTCCTTGTTGGAGAAGGTGATGAGTGCGTCTTTAGAAATGGTCGGCTCCGGAGGTACCACGGTATGCACCCCGGAGAACGCCCTCAGCTCGGCCTTTCGCTTCCTGTTTGACATGGTGGAAACCGGGGAAAGACCCCCAAGGTTTCCATCTCCTGCTTGAAGCATGTTGATCCGACCGCCCGGGTTGATCGGAGGGATCGACTCATCAGAGTACTCCGGCTCATGCTCGATTCTGGCGACCGGATTGGGAAGAGTTCTTTCGTTTGGTCGGCGCTCGCGCCCTCCGGCTCTCTCCATCCTAGGTTCTGGCTTGGTGATCAAATTGTCCAGTTTGCCTTCCTCAAACGATCGCGGAGTATGCGAGGAGGTCGCGGCATTGGCTGGTGTTGTGGCCGGGACTCTTATGGTAGGCACAGAATTTGCTACGGTCTAGATGATCGTGGTCCCTTATCGGCTTTGGTTTGGAAAGCCACTCGCGACCCTTGATTGCGTTGAAGATATGGGCCGGAGATAAGTTGAGGTTGTGGAGAAGGTGGACCTCTACATCCTCGAAGGCTTTGAACTCGCCAGGCGGCTTGGCGACCGCCTTTCTGGGCTTGGCGACCGCCTTCTTCTGGACATGGGATGGCGCCTTTCCTTCTTCGGACGGTCCCTCGCCTAAGCGGAGGGAGAGCATCCTCTGCGGCCGGAAAATCGGCGGCTCTGCCGCGGAAGACCGAGTAGGTCGGGGGATATCCTTTGTGAGGTGCACGAACATGGGCGAGCGTCCTTGGAATCCGCTCAGGACTGAGTGGAGAGCGAGCTCGTCGCTGATGGGCTCGCCGGTGAGGACTATCTCGTCTACCCGGTCGATGTAATCTTCATCTGACTCGTCCTTCCCCTGCCTGATTTTCATCACGCGGTGGGGACCTTCTGGCCGAACAACTTTGGCGGCGAAGTACGTCGTGAAGTCGTTCGCCAGCTTTTCAAAGCAATTGATTGAGCGGGGTGGTAGTGAGATGTACCACCTGTGGGCGAGGTCGCCTAGGGTTAATGGGAACATCCGACACTTGGTCGCATCTGACGCTCCGCATCCGGTCATGTAGATCCGGAACTTGCTCAAATGGGTTTCCGGATCCGATCTCCCCTCATATAGAGGTGTTTGTGGGGGATTGATCGTTGGTTGGACTGGGGCGAGCTCGATCTGAGCTTTGAGTGGTTCGCTTGGCCCAACGATCGATCTCCTGGCGCCTGCCCCATTTTCCAGGAGCGCCTTCATCTCGTCGAGCTGGCGTTGCATGGCGGCCATCGCCGTCGCCTGACTGCTCGCCGATTGGCTCTCAGAGCGCGAACCAAGGCGATCGTGTACCGATCCCCTAGCCCCGTGGTGAATGACGAGCTCCCTGCCAGTGGGTTCCTTTCTTGGGTGAGCAGGGGCTCGCTGACCGGCCTGTCTCCTGGGAGTCGGATATGCCGAACTCCTGGTAAAGGATTCGGATACCGATGTCTCCCGGCTAGGGCCTGAGTGCTCGGGTCGCCATGAGGGATCGCTCCCCAGGCGACTGAAGACGGAATCGTCCTGCCTTACGATAGCCTTCTCCTGTGGCTCGGGGCTTTCTGTCGATTTCTCAACATAGATCCCCTTGAGCTTCCGTTTGCTTGCCCGGCGGATGGTGGGCGAGCCATTGGCCTTCTGTCGCTCCCTGAGGATGGATATAGCCTCCTCAATCTGTTCCGTGGTCTGGAACTGATCGAGTGAGAGGCTAGAACCGTCCCTCGGGGGCGGGAGTGAGAGCCTAGCGTCGCCACGGTCGCCTTCCGCCGTGGGCTAGGATTCGGTCCGGGCCGGAACGAGATTTCTGGCGGATCTTAGGGTGGCTCTCTTGGAGGTCGTTGCAGATGTCATTTTTCTGAAGGCTTTTCTATTGAAGAACAGTGAGTATTTCTTCAAGTGTATGTCCGGAGAACAGTGAGTGTTCTTCGAGACGGTAGGAATAAAAATGAAGGTTTAGATCCCCTCCTTCTAGTGCCAATTGTTGTTACCCAAAATATTATCCGGAGATAATATTGCTGGAATGATCGAGTAACAAACAAATGCGAGAACACTTTCGTGAGAAAATAGATAACACAAGATTTGCCGGAGTTGTTAATCCCGGGCTTGAATGCTCTCGCGAGATGTTATTAATAAATATACTGTCGAGTACAATATTAATGTTAGAATCTATTACAAGGAGTGTAAAGACTTCTAGTTATCTAGGCCGTAGAGCGCGTAGATTTCCGGAAGAACCAGATAGGTAAATCTGTGAGTTCTTGCTTGGGATATATGATAAATGTGTATGAATATCACTATGAATGTATAAGTGGTTGCCAAAAAGAGTCTTTGATTCTCTTTTTGTGTGTATTTTGCACTGAATTCACAGTAAAATTCGCGTCCCCCTTTGGCCACTGCAGTGAGTTCTCTATTTATAGGGGACAAGGTAGTTGGGACCCCTCAGGCGATCGCGGGCGACCGCCGTTTTCTATATTATAATAAGGTGGCCGATCGTCCCGTCACATGGGGCTGTTCCCTTAAAGTCTGGGGCCGCTGCTGGTGGCCAGCTGTGCGAGCCAATGGGAGGCCAGCACGCGTCCTGGATAGCTGTCCGGGGAGGACCCACTTTGTACCTTTCGGCGGCCTTGTCGGTAGGTGTGGTAGGTGACAGGCTGGGGTCAAAGGTCCTATCTGTCGGCGCCCTTTGAAGATCCGCACGTGGGTTACCGTCCAAGATTCGGTCTTCGACGACTTTGACGGATGCTGGATCCATACGTGGCACGAGACGATCGCCTCTGGTTCGCTCATTAAAGACGATCGTTAGATATCAAAAGACGATCGCTGGGTACCAAAAGACGGTCGTCGTATTGTGCCGAACTCTGGGCGTTTGTCCAGAGTATGTCTTCCATGGTTGGCTTCTCTGATCGTGATGCCGATCGCCTATCGAGGCGTATTAATCGCCGTACAACAACAAGTCAACACAATAAGTCATCAGCCGTTACACAAAGTCTACTCATCCAACGACTCTTTGACAAAAGTATAAAGTACGTAATCAATATCTTCATAACGTACGTAACATATTTCAACCTATGCTTCTGGACCATTTTAAAGCTTTCATTACGGCCGTTACACAAGAGGTGTAACGTACGTAACGTTGATAACGTACGTAATCGTTCATATATAACGTACATAAGCTATGCCACTGCTCCAACGGGAAAGTTGCCTCAAGAAGGCTATAAATAGCACCATTCAAGGAGTTGGAAGATACACATCTTATCTGAGCTTACAAGCATACTCAAGCTATATCAAGCATACTTTTTGAGAGATATACACATTCCACATTGTGATACGAGAAGAATTGTTCTATCATTTCTTATCTATATTCTCGTATCAACGAGCGATATATCTTGTAAAGTCGAGTTTCCTAGTCGCAATTGTTTTATTGTAAGGTTGTCTTGTACCCTGAAAAACAAGAGTGTTTTAGTGAGGTTGTTCTTGAGCCCGAAAATCAAGAAATTGTAAGAGTTGACACTAAACTATAAAGTGCATTCAAGGTTTCTAGAAAAGTCCTAGTCGATAAAACTAGGTAGGAGACGTAGGCTTCGTTAATAGCCGAATCTCTCGAACAATTTCTTGTGTTCTTTCTTTTTCGTATTTTATTTACTCCGATATTTAGCTTCCGCACAAAAAGAGTTCAAAACTCTTATCCGCACTATTCAACCTCATTCTAGTGGCGGTACCAATCCAACAAAAGAGTCATAAACCTTTAAAAAAATTTATTTCCAGAGAAACTCGAGCTCGAGTCTCAATCCCTTGAAGTGAATGACCCGTGGCCAGTGAAAAGGCCACCGATTGATATCACGTCATTATCGAAAAACCATCCGGCTTGGCTCATCAGTATATTATTCCCAGATGCTATGAAAACTGTTTTTTTTTTTTCTTATGGTGGAGCTGCAAAAGTTTGACTGAGATTCTTCTTCTTCTCATTGTCCAAATTTTGATTTGTTGCTCTTATAGAATTGAGTGCTCTTTGGCTTCTTTTACCTTTTTGAGCTCTGTGATCAATCCCACTTTATTCATATCATATTTCACTTTAGTTTGGTTATTTAAGGGAATGGAATGATAAAGGTTCCTTGATTGAGATTGCTTTAGTGCGACTTTTGAGTGGCATCCTATTTCAGCATAAGTTTAAAAACCTTTTGAGTTTTTTAAATGGAGATTTTATGTAATGTCCAAAATTATATATATATATATATATATGGAATAGATCATATGAAAACTAATTATCTTGTGAAATTTAGAAACTTTTATAGGCCATTGATATTAGTAATCCATATATATAAATAATTGTAGTCTATAATAATAATAATAATAATAAAAACATAATAATAATAATAAGACAATAGAAACAATACTATTATTAAATATATTTGTCAGAATGTCGAAAACAAAAATGCAAAACAAATAAGAGAATCGTGGAACAATAATAAAAACAGTGTAATAATACAATATCAGCTTTTTTTCTAGTACACTCGCAAGGATAGCCAAGTTGGTGGAGTAGGTGAGCGCGAGACTGAAAGGTCACGAGTTCGATTCCTCCTACCAACACTTTCTTGGTTGAGCCTGTCACACAGGACTTGCCTAGTGTGGTTTACCTGGTTGGTGTAGTTTGCAGGTTATTACGTCCAGCCCGAGGGTATATCCAGTGCGCACTCGAAGAGTAGCAACTGTGGGTTCCCCGTCATAAAAAAATAGCTTTTTAGTACAATGATAATGCATTTCATTGTTGAGGGAGAGACGAGAAACTCCCCCACCTGTATCAGAGGTCCCTTGACCAGGCGGGTGTTAAATCGAGGGATGTGCACTAATGGCAGCCCTGCAAGGGAGAGGACCAACGAGACACGAACCAGCAACAAACCTTGCAATATTTCAGCAAAGTATTGTCACCACACGGATTTGAACCCGCGATGTCGGAGTGTTTCCACCCAATCACCTTGAAACTTACCATCAGTCTATGCCCTTGGGGACAATAATGCATTTCATTGTTGTTTTAATATGATGTTGTTGTGCATGATGTATATTGCCATTTGTGTTTTTACACTATTTTAAATTAGTCTATGTTGGGTCCCAAAAATTTAAAGACGTATAGCTCCGATCCTGAATAGCTCAAGAAAAAAGTTTAGCGCGGAAATTTTGATAGTATATTGTAGGCATCCTAAATATGTTACGTACAACAAAATGATTTACGTGTTGTTTAAGTGTCTACACCAACAGTATAAAATTTATCAAACTACACTTTTTTTAAAGCATTGCCGCACTCTAAAAATGAATATGCATAAGTTAGAAGACGAAACAAGACAAGATTTACATTGGTTCCAAGGTTGGGTAATCCTTCTACATCCACTTGCCTCCATATAAGGGGAAATTTACTAGAAAATAGGAGGCACACAATAATCTTATAATCTAATAATACACCAGTCTATATTCTTCTACACAAGTTGGTATAAAATTGTTGTACATAGTCAATTTACACAGATTGATGTTCAACTGGACTTGAGCCAACATTCACCCACACAGATCAATGTTCAACCTCTAGAGCTAACACCGTTCCACACTAGTTGGTGTTCAACTAACTTGGCGACCTACATAAGATGGACCACAGTCGATACTTGAGAATACATGTTTGATTGTCATTGAACAACTCTTTAAACGATTAGCTCTATCTCTATTTTGAGCTTGAGGTATGATATTTAAGCTCGTCTTTTCTTTTAGTCTCGACATATATTGGGACATTGTCCTTTATTTTCGTCAGTCATTTTCTCTGGTATCATTCTTCAACTTTTATAGCTGAAGGAAAGTAGCCTTCACCAATCCGACTGTTGTTGGTTGGTAAGGTCTCTGGCACTTCATGGAATGACAGCTTTATGGTATTTAAATAAAGAAGTCTTTCAGTTCTAGCATTTAATGCAGTCTCTTTCTTGGCGGTTAGTCTCTTTCTGCATTAAATGCTACCACATGTGCCCTAATACTTTACAGATAAAATATTCATTCAGTCTAACGAATCTTTACTCTTGAATTTGATATGTTGCTTTGTTGTACTACTCATATTTTCCCACGTGGAGCCTACATAAGTAATGTTATATATTTCCTAAATCTCGTGTGCTATATGTTGCATGCAGTTGTCTGCTATATGACTCCTGAGTCCATCTCTATTATAGTTTTGCCTTATCAAAATCTTAAAATTTAGACAATCAAATATTTAATTTTATGATTAATCAAAATATTTTCAAGTTTTATCATTATTATACCACTTTTATTATTATACACTATTTTATTATTCTTTTGTCCGTTTTAGACATAAGGGAAAACTCTTTTGATAATAGTTACTGTTGCTATTTTCTTGCAATACTGTTTTTTAATGTTATTTTGTAATGATTTTGTTTTTATTATTATATTATAATGCTCTTGTCTTTTTTGTATTCTTAGGTATATATATAACGTCTATCTTAAATTATAGATTATAAAAATACGATTATTTTGATATGTTTTTCATTAAAATAATAATAAATGGATACATGATTATATTTTAAATGAAGGCAATATATTTACGCAGCGCTAAAATTAATGGTCCATATCGGTTCTTAAGTTGCACACTACTAAGAGGACAGGGTACCGATGCGTTGTTGTGTTGCGTTGTTCTACCAGCCCAAAACAAAGAATGGCTCACTGATGCAGTGGTTGGTGCCAAAAGTCTTGTTACATTACATAACAGCCAGTGCCAAACTTTTTTTTTTTTTTTTTTTTTTTTTGGTGTGTGTGTGTTGTATTTGTGTATTTTAGTGGGGTATGTGTGGATCCAACGGCACCACTTTTGCTATGGCACCACATTTGTATGAGGGAGGAGGTTTTTTGGTGCCGTTGAGGGTCTTGTGCCATGGAAATTTTTGGTGATGTGGCTGCACTTTTTGCCAACGGCACGAGGCCTTTGGCACGACGATACCCACTGCTCTAAGTGGTCACATTTGATCTATACTCTCTCTCCTCCTTTCCTCATCACATTATTCTTTTATACTCCCAACTAGTTTTTTTTTTTTTTTTTTTTTTTTGATAATTAGGTGATCCCAGCTTAGCCGGACTAATCCTAGTCCCTCAATGAACCCACTCCTAACCCATTGAGAGAAGTAAATCGCGAGTCGCTCGAGCAATTCCAGGGTTGCCAATGCCTTTTCTGTACACTTCTGCGCACAAGGAGAAGCCCTTAACTGATTAACAGCGCCTCAGGTTCCCAACACAGTTCTCGGGAGAACAGCCACTGATTGGTCAGCGCCTTCGGGTTCCCAACAAGGAAATACTCTCACACTGCCGCTTGACACGAGATTAAACATTGATTAGCGGTTGCTTGAGCTAGCCCCGGGGAGCTAGAGGATCATAAAGAGAAAAACATCCTCTTTCACCTCTTTTGGTGGGGTTAGAACCCAAGACCTCTCCAAAGGAGCGTCTTGGGAGTAGGCGTCCTACCACTGGACCACCAACCCTTCCCCTACTCCCAACTAGTTGGTATGGTAGATACTGGTACTTGAACTTCTATCAAGATAATTATTGCTAATATATTTAAATTCACATTCTATTTTTTCAAATAAAAAAAGTAATACCAGAATAAATTCATATCTGAACTACATCTCTCATAATAAATTCACATGACAATGAACTAATAAGCATAAGTTCAACTGTTCAAACTCCAACCAAAACATTCAAAAATCACGTAAGTAACGAGGGTCGGTCCAAGCCGATTTGAGGCCCGGGGCAAAATAAAGAACGAGGCTCGGTATAATATTTTTTTTGGTAAAGGAGGCCCTTTACAATAATCTTGTATCTTGATATACCAATTTTGCCTCTTTTTTTCTGTCAGCTGGCAGCTACGCCCTAGGAATTTGGAGGCCCTGGGCCATCGCCTGTAAGTAACATATAAAAGGCTCAAAAGCATATAGTAAAGTAGCATGAAGAAAAAACAAAAACAAACTGAATAAATTCATATTTGAACTACATCTCTTCATATTCTTCCCAATTGATGCTCAAGCAATAATTTCAGAAAAACAAAACCGAAAAAACATGCCTACATCCATTTTTCGTATAGATACATATAAAACAGCAGAATCTACGGGCTAAATAAGAGAACGAGCGGCGAAAAAACGAGCGGTGAACCAACAAGATGTGAGAGAGAAAAAGGGGCCGGCCGATCTCTCCGAGCGGCAAATCAGTAGGATGTGAGAGAGAAAGAAAGGGACCCAAATCTTTTACCTATATTTAGAGTTTGGTTCATTATTTTTGGATGACCCAAATTTTATTAAGTTATATTGAGGGTTAGGATTGAAGGTAATATTAAGTATATATATAAAATATATATAAATCAAAAATAATAATTTTTATATAAAATTTCGGTACATTGCGATATACCGTGGTACACCAAAATATTGTACCATTTACCGTACCATGTTTTCAAGTTGGTACGGTATACTGTACCGTGTACCATGTACCGATTTTATTGGTATACCAATTTAATTGGTACGGTTGGTTCATAAATTCGTTGGAATGGAATTGTGTACTATTCCTAGTCCTATGATATAAACTTCTTTATTTAAACACAATTATGTTATAAGTTCATATAGTAGTTGTGTTTTTCTAAATACATAAAAAAAAGGAAATGATGTGATATAAACTAGATATATAATGTGTAAGAATTTATTGGTTGCGTATCTGAAATTTGAGTCTTACAATAAACGAATATATTCAAATTCAGTATTTGAACCATAGCCGTAAACATGTTCGAAGACAACTATGGGTCCCATATGGTTAAAAAAAAGTGCTGAATGCAAGTGAGAAAAAAGAAGTTGGGTTTATTGTCTGTGATGAAGACTCATCAAAACTTTAGTAGGGAAAACATGGGAAGGAGGATTGGACACCACTAGTACTAGTAATCAACTCTTCTTGAAACGATGCTACTTGAGGCACTAACAATCAATCAAAATCCCTATCAAGAGAAAATTGCATTGCATCTGCATGTCAATAAATACCTAAGAGGGAATCAATTAAAAAGAAAAAAGAAAAATCACCAAAACAAAGTGATACTTTTAGGTATTGCCATTTATGGACGCAATCTTTCGTGGGATTTCATTTTCTTCTTCAATAATCTTTTCTAGTGCGCATTTGTTTTTCTTCGGTTTGTTTCTTGCTCGTCTCCTACGCTGATGGTTCACGGTTTTTTTTTTCTTCTGCTCTTCGCATGATGATGGTTGTAGTGTACGTTCGAACCATTGATTCAAGATGAAAATTTGTGTACCTTCACAGGCTGAGCTTGGGGGTGTTCTCTAGCTAAAATATCCTGAACTATAACTTGCTAGAAAGCAGGGTAATGAACTAAGCAGTACAAATGTATTACCCTAATGCTAGGATGGAATATTGTGCATATTAGCTGGTCACATGGACAGACAAATCAAGGGTATATGCCTTAGCGAAAATTAATATTTATTATGTGACTAATACTAATGGAAGTCATTAGATTGGGCTTACAACAAAATTTACTCAATTTAACGGTTTTCACTATCTTAGTTTTCATCATGATCTCATAGCAAAATAAAAACAAATAATTTATTTATTTCGGGACATGACAAATGAAATAACAGAGCGGGTCAATGAAAAGTATGAATTAATAAACGTTTGTTTTGAAGGGGATAAAGTGTACTTTGAAGCATTAACCACGTGGTTTATGTTGGAATAAAGAGGGAAAATGGGCTGTTTTGAGCAGCAAACTTGAGAGGTAATTTTGAGTGGGCTAGACTATGAGTTAAAGTCGGGATTTATTTGAAATACGTAGTACTCCGTAAGAGGTTTCCAAAACATATAAGAACACTCAAAATGATTGAAGTATGAATGAGATATAATGTTACAAAGTGAGCCCTTTGGAATGGGTTTGAGATTCTATGCCACATTGAAAACTTGTAAGAAGAATTGTGTGTATATAAGATGATGTGAACAAATTCTTATTCACAACAACAAGTGAGACATGAGTGGATGTGTGACTGAGCGCCCCTTATGCACACACACACACGCGCGCACCGCCGCTGCCGGTCGTTCGGTCCGGTCGGGTCGGTTTGGAGGGCGATTTGGACGAAATGTCTCGGCATCTCGAAGTTATCTTTTTACTGCAATTTTATTCGGCAAAAATTCATTTTGCTAAACCGCCTCAATCATAAGTATCAAGTTAATTGGTAATTATTGGACTAATATATTAACATATTAGGATAAGTATCAATTCATCGAGGGTGCAAATAGTATACAGATTTTATTCTAGTTCGCTGAGGGTGCAGTGATCATCGATTCAGTGCGTCGGGGTATTGTTTTATCTTGGGAGGCAGATGCTATACACTGTGGCAAGGGCAAATCTGCTTTAAGGAGACAGATCTTCTGGACTCAACATCGACTTCCATTCGATTTCGTCATCAGCAAATATTTGATTTTGCTAACACTTTCTTTGCAGGGTTTAATAAAATATATTATCTTTTCAATTCTGCACTGTTTATTCAAGTATTCAATTTATTTTGCTAACAATCTTAAGCAGATTTTGTTTCTTTACTTGATTAAACAGATATTTTTCAAATTTTTAAGACATAATGGATGTTTCAATCCCTACACAAAATCCACTTCTGTCTACGGACGTTTCTCGAGGTGCACCTTAGAAAACTGGATCGGCTTCCGCGAACTACTCCGCTTCAGTTCTGATAAATAATTCGATTTCGGATCCGGTCAACCATGCTGACAAACCAGATAAATTCAACGGCTAGAATTTCAAGAGATGGCAGCAGAAGATGATGTTCTATCTGACCACTCTAGGATTGTCTCGATTCCTCAAGGAGGTGGCGGCGAAATATGCTGAAGACAATGACCAACAGACTTTGATGACCATTGATGCTTGAAAAACTTTTGATTATTTATGTCGGAACTATTTGATGAATGGTCTTGCTGATTCGCTAGAAAATGTGTACAGCACTGCTAAATCAGCCAAGGCATTACAAGACTCATTAGATCATAAATACAAGATCGAGGATGCCGGTGCTAAAAAATGGATTGTTGGTCGGTTTCTTGATTATAAGATGGTGGATTCCAAGACTGCGGTCAGTCAGGTGCAAGAGCTACAAGTGATCGTTCATGAAATCCATGCTGAAGGAATGATCATTAGCGAATCCTTCCAAGTGGCTGTTGTGATTGAAAAGATGCCCTCGACTTGCAAAGACTTCAAAAATTATCTCAATCATAAGCGCAAGGAGATGAGCATGGAAGATATGATCATTAGACTTCGCATTGAGGAAGACAACATAGGATCAGAGAAGAAAGTAAATGCTGCTGTGGCAAAGGCCAATGTTGTGGAAATTGGACAGACATCCAAGAAAGAAAACAATAGAAAGGGAACCAAGTTGGAACCTAAGGGAGGAATTATGAAAAAGAAAGAGAAATTCCTTGGAAAGTGCTACAACTGTGAGAAGATGTGTCATAAGGCGGCTGACTGCAGGCTGCCAAAGAAACCAAAGAATAAAGATGATAATGCAGCACATGTGATTACCGAACAAGTGGAAAATCTTAACCTATATGTTGTGGTCTCCAAAGTGAACTTAATTAGTTGGCTCAAGTACCAATGAGTGGTGGGTTGACATTGGATCAACTAGGGATATGTGCCAACAAGACAATGTTCTCCTCCTTGGAAGAAACAGATGCCGGTGAAAAACTATTATGGGAAATTCTGCAACTTTAAATATCTTGGGTGAAGGCATGGTGATCTTGAAGATGACGTCTGGAAAGGAAATGACTCTTAAACGTGTGTTATTTGTGCCTGATATTCGCAAGAACCTTATTTATGGTTCCTTGTTGATTAAGCATGGCTTTAGATTAGTTTTTGAGTGTGATAAAGTTATTTTGTCAAAGAGTGGTGTCTTTATTGGCAAGGGATATGAGAGTGATGGACTGTTTAAGCTCAATGTTATGACTGTTAAAAGTAATAAAATGAAGAATTCTTCTGCTTACTTAATTGAGTCTCCTAATTTATGGCATGCTAAATTAGGACATGTTAATTTTAATGCAATATGTAGACTAATTGCATTAGATCACATACCAAGGTTTAAAATTGATTTAAATCACAAGTGTGAAACTTGTGTAGAGGCAAAATTAACTTGATCTCCATTCCGACAAGTGGAAAGAAACAACAAACTTTTAGAATCAATACATAGCGACCTATTTGATTTGAAGTTTGTTCAAACTAGAGATGGAAATAAATATTTTATTACTTTCGTGGATGATAGTACTAAATATTACTATGTATATTTGCTTAAAATCAAAGACGAAGCTATAGAGAAATTCATTCTTTATAAAACAGAAGTTGAGAATTAATTGAATGCAAAGATAAACGTATTAAGAAGTGACCGTGGAGGTGAATATGTGGAACCATTCGGTGAATATTGTTCGCAACATGGGATTATTCATGAGGTCACCGCCCCATATGCACCACAGTCAAATGGTGTGGCGGAACGTAAGAATCGCACTCTAAAAGAGATGATGAATGCGATATTGCTAAATTCTGGTCTGCCGCAAAATATGTGGGGTGAATCCATCTTAACAGCGAACTATCTCTTAAACAAGATATACCGTAAGAACGGGGATAAAACTCCTTATAAATTGTGGAAGGGAGTCAAGTCTTCCTATAATTATATGAAAGTGTGGGAGTGTCTAGCAAAGGTGCTGATACCTACACCTAAGAAAGTCAAAATAGGACCAAAAATAGTTGACTGTATTTTTATTGGATATGCACACAACAACAATGCATATCGATTTCTTGTGCATGAATCGAAAGTGCATGAGATTCACAAAAATACAATTATGGAATCAAGGAACGCGTCATTCTTTGAGAATATCTTTCCTTGTAAGACTGTAACTGAACGCCTTATCTCATCCGAACAGACTTCTGAGCCAATAGATGAAGATAATGAGGACCACAGAGTAGATAATGAGGATGAACCTAGAAAGAGCAAACGACAAAGGACGAAGAAATCTTATGGACCAGATTTCTTCACCTACTTGCTCGAAAAGGAACCTCAGTCTTATAAAGAAGTTGTAAGCTCAACGGATGGACCTCTTTGGAGGGAGGCTATCAAAGATAAAATTGATTATATATTACAAAATCATACTTGAGGCATTCGCAGATGTATTATTCCATTTGAAGCTTTCTTCAGATCTTTCTTATTCAGTAACTCGGTAACGCCGAGACATATTATTGGAGCATCTCTTTGAAGAGAGGGCAAGGCTACCATGGAGAGCCAAACCTTCTCCCTAAGCGAACCATTCGGTAGACAAAGCTATCTTTCCGACCTACGATTACCTCTATGCTGATGAACTGGTGGAATTACCTCCAAAGTGTAAGCCACTAGGAAATAAGTGGATTTTCAAGAACAAATTGAAGGATGGAGCAGTTGATAAGTATAAGGCTATGCTCGTAGTGAAGGAATATAACCAACGTGAAGGTCTAGACTATTTCGATACTTTCGTGTGATGAGAATAACTTTCATCATGATGATACTTGTTATTGCTGCATTACGAGGTTTAGAAGTCCATCAAATGGATGTTAAGACTGCCTTTCTGAATGGGGACTTAGATGAGGAAATCTATATGAAACAACCCGAGGGTTCTTTTCCCCTGGACAAGAAAGGAAAGTCTGCAAGTTGGTAAAATCATTGCACGGATTGAAGCAGGCACCAAAACAGTGGCATGAAAAAATTGTTCATGTTATGTTGAGTGGTGGTTCAAAATTAATGAATGTGATAAGTGTGTATATGTGAAGGAAACAGAAGATGGCTATGTCACTTTGTGTCTATATGTGGATGACTTGCTCATTACTGGTAGTAATAAAAGAATAATCAAATCTACCAAGGACGTGTTGAGGTCGAGATTTGACATGAAAGACATGGGACTCGCAGATGTAATTTTAGGGATTAAGATCACACGAGCATCGAAAGGTCCCATGCTGAGTCAAGCCCAGTATGTGGATAAAATCCTTGAAATATTTAATGAAGATGACTCTGGCACAGCCAAAACCGCGGTGGATTTGACGGTAAGACTATCCAAGAATACGGGTGAAGGAGTATCTCAACTTGAGTACTGTCGCATAATAGGAAGTCTGATGTACTTGATGAGCTGTACAAGATCAGATATAACCTCCTCAGTTAGTAGACTAAGTAGATACACGAGCAACCCCGGAAAAGATCACTGGAAGGCGGTCAAAAGGGTACTAAGATATTTAAGGGGTACTCGTGAGTATGGGCTGCACTATATCAAATATTCAGCAGTACTTTAAGGATATAGTGATGCAAATTGGATATCTGATATAAAAGACTCCAAGTCAACAAGTGGATATGTATTCACACTAGCTGGTACAGCAGTGTCATGGAAATCTTCGAAACAGACACTTATATCTCGGTGAACGATGGAATCCGAGTTTATAGCCTTAGATAAATATGTATAAGAGGAGAATGGCTACACCATTTTCTAGAAGATATTCCAAGATGGGCAAAGCCTGTGACCGCAATATGTATTCATTGCGATAGTCAATCTGCGATTGGCAGGGCACAAATCGCAATGTATAATGGTAACTCTCGTCATATAAGGAGGAGAAATAATACCATTGCTATCAACAAGAGTTATCACTATTGACTACGTGTCATCAAAGGATAACATTGTAGATCCGCTAACCAAAAGGTTATCAAAAGACCTTGTTGATAAATCATCAAGAGGAGTGGGTCTATCACTACAAAAAAACAGTTTTTTACCGACGCCATTTACCGACGCTCGTACCCGCCGTTGTTAAACTTATAATTTACCGACGCCATTCTGACGCCCGTTATTTAATTGATTTACCGACGCCATTGCCGACGACCGGTTTGCAAACTTTTTTTTTTCTTTTTTTTCACAATTAACGACGCCGTTTACCGACGCTATTTCGGCGTTGGTAAATTTCTATTATTTTTTTTTCTTTTTCATAATTAACGACGCCGTTTACCGACGCCATTTTGGCGTTGGTAATTTTGTTTTTCTATTTTTTTTAAAATTAACGACGCCGTTTACCGACGCCATTACCGATGCCGAAATAGCATCGTTAATTTTTTTACACTATCCCACATCGAAAAAACAGTAGTGTTTTATGTGGTTTATATACCAAAATCTTTCTCAACCATTTGAAATGGAATGGAGGTCGAACGACACTTAGGACCGGACCTAACATACGACCTGGACTGGTTGAACGACACTTTGAGCCCACTTTGAGCCGGACGTGACCACTTTGAGTCGACCGACTTTTTAGATTTTTTTATTTTTAATTTAACATCGATAAATAGCGGCGGCGGTAAAAATTACCGTCGAGCATTTTTCCAACGACGGATTGCCGTCGGTAAATTTTTTACCGATGCCATTTTCTGCTTTACCAATGGCGTTTGGCGTGGGTAAAAATTATTTTTTTGCAGTGTATTGCCATGAGTTAATGGTTTTATGGAGGACACCCAAGCTAAGATGACTGGAGATCCCAAGGTCTAGGTTCAATGGGACAACCAATTCATAAAATTGGGCACGATCACTGGTGGTTACCCCGAACCGACCTATTCCTAGGATGAAACAGTGATACTCGTAGGAAGAGATTATGCTTATGCTTTTGTTGATTCTTAAGTCGACAACGTATAGTCGGGTGGAGTAAAATACAAGTTTACTCAAAACACTTAAAGGAATCACCTATGTTGGAGTGAAGAGGGGCCGTTTCAAAGGATAATTGCAAGGCACAATTCTTTAGAAACTCTCGCAGAAGCAGGACGGTGTCCATGGCCAAAGTGGGCACAATAATGAGAACAGAATAAGTCAGGGAGGGCATTTGTGAAGGATATACGATCACTTACACAAGCGGTTTGACAATTCAAAGGCACCAAGTCACACTGTCTAGCCAGTAAGGAGAATATCTTTCCGAGGGAAGGTTCAAGGAGCATACTTGATCCAAATGAAGTGGCCCAATTAATAGAAGAGGAAATGACCCAAGAAGTCCACGCGACACTGTCTATTTTCCAACAGAAAATTCCTGCAGATGGGTCAATTTTGAATAATAAACTGTTTTGATTGGTATGGAATCAGCCCATGATCCATATATGGATTCGAATCCCAATGGGTCTAGTTTCATATGCAATAAACGAAAGGTCATTTGGAGTTTTCGAGAAAGAGTTATGGCTGTTTTACTAAAAGGTAGCAGTACAGTCCAAAAATTGAAGAGTCAATGTCTTTTCATATTATTAGTCTTGAATTTATGAGTTATTCATGTATTTTGGAATATGAGTGGATTTGTAATCAATGTGGGTTAGTGAAGGGTGGTAAGAGATTAGTATATATATATGTGTAAGTGGGAGGATGAACTGGGAATCAAATACATATTTTGAGTTTCTTAACTTGTGTGAGAAGAAGGATTTCTTCTTGTTTCTCTCTTAGCCTTTGATGGATTCCTAAGGTGATGAATTTGTCCCAAACTTGTGGTAGATTCCATTAAGTAAGGGATTTTCATTGAGTGTTCCTTGTGTTATTAACGTCTAATTCTCCACTTAACGGCATCAAGTTGGTATCGGAGACCGGTTCGTCATGGCTCCACGTCGAAGGAACAATCACGTGGAAGCCCCAAGGCGTGAGCGTGATCTTCACGATATCGAGTTGGATGAATTGAGGATACAAGTGCAACAACTCCAGGAGCAGCTTCAGCGTCATGAAACTTCAGGGCGTGAGAGTCTCATCATGATTCAGAGGATGGTGGTCGAACTGATGATGAGATGGAGAACCCTTTTCATCGCAGCCGCAGACCGAGTCACCGTTCATGAACTCATGGTCCGCGTGATCGCAGATTTCAGCCTTCTTTCAGCACAAAAGTTGATATTCCAGATTTCGAAGGAAGGATGGAGCCCGAGGAATTCATTGATTGGTTGCACACCGTTGAAAGATTCTTTGAATATATTGATATCCCTGAAGATCGTAAGGTGAAGCTAGTTTCTATCAAATTGACAAAGCATGTGTCAATTTGGTGGGAAAATCTAAAGAAGCGGCGTAATCATGAAGGAAAAAATCGGATCGAGACTTGGGAGAAGATGAAAAAACTACTTAGGCGTAAGTTTCTTCCTGATAATTATCGACAGGATATTTTCCTCAAATTTCACAATATCAAGCAAAGGGAGAAATCCGTAGAAGAGTATACAACTGAATTTGAAAGTCTCATGATGTCTTGTGAAGTTATTGAACCTGAAGAACAAACAATAGCTCGGTATCTTGGAGGATTGAAGACTGAAATTGCAAACGTTATCCAATTGCAGCTATATTGGACATATAGTGACATTTCCAAGCTTGCTCTTAAGGTCGAGAGGCAAATTAATGAATCACCAAGCAGCAACTTTCGTACATGAAACAAGGATCGATTCTCTAAAGGAGGTACAACTAATTCCAAGGCCACTTCAAACAAGACAGCCCCATTAAAACCACCTGCAAAAAAAGAATGATGCACCAAAATCAAGTGTTCCTAACACTTCTACTTCTTCCTTGCGACAGTGCTATAAGTGTCATGGTTTTGGGCATATTGCAGCTGATTGCCTAAATAGAAAGATTGTCTCACTTATTGAAGAAGATGAACTAATTGATGAGATTGCAGAAACTATTGAGGAGGAGAAAACCGAAGAGGACGTGACCTATGCTGATCAAGGAGAAATTCTGGTGGCAAAAAAATGCTTGAGTGCTATTCAAGGAAAAGAGGACTGGCTCCGACACAATATCTTCCACACGAGATGCACCTGCAGTGGAAATGTATGTAATGTTATTATTGATGGTGGAAGTTGTGAAAATATGGTGGCTACTGAGATGGTGGAAAAGCTAAATCTCGAAACTGAGGCACATCCATACCCTTATAAGCTTTCTTGGCTGAATAAGGGAAATAAAATAAAGGTCGAACATAGATGTCTGGTGAACTTTTCAATTGGCAAAAATTATAATGATTCTGTTTGGTGCGATTATATTCCAATGGATGCTTGCCATTTACTTCTTGGTCGACCATGGAAGTATGACCGGAATGTTATTCATAATGGTCATAAAAATACTTATTCTTTTGAGAAAGACGGGAGGAAAGTTATTTTGTGGGCTTTAAAAATTGACAATGTTCCTAAACCTTCTAAAGGGGAGGGAACAATTTTGCTCTCTAAATCTCAATTTGGTGCATCTATTGAAGAATTTGATGAAGTTTATGCACTTGTGGTGATGGAGGAAAGTAATGGAAATAAAAAAATTCCACAAATAGTGTAGCCTATTCTTGATGAATTTCAAGATGTTATTCCAGATGAAATACCCTGCGGCCTTCCACCAATG
This sequence comes from Orobanche coerulescens, assembly GCA_033398695.1. Classification (NCBI taxonomy): domain Eukaryota; kingdom Viridiplantae; phylum Streptophyta; class Magnoliopsida; order Lamiales; family Orobanchaceae; genus Orobanche; species Orobanche coerulescens. Next base: position 172,505,068 of record CM065809.1, read on the forward strand.
AGGGACATCCAACATTGTATTGATTTCATACCCGGGGCATCAATTACGAACAAGGCAGCCTATAGAATGAATCCTAAGGAGCATAAGGAGTTGCAAAGTCAAGTTCAAGATCTTATGAAGAAAGGGTTGCCAAGAGAAAGCATGAGTCCACGTGCCGTCCCGACTCTTCTTGTCCCAAAAAAGGATGGAACTTGGCGAATGTGCGTTGATAGTCGAGCAGTGAATAAAATCACAATCAAGTACCAGTTCCCAATTCCTTGACTTGATGATTTATTGATCAACTTCATGGTGCTTCAATATTCTCAAAGATTGACCTTCGGAGTGGCTACCATCAAATTAGAATGAGGCCAGGAGATGAATGGAAGACGGCATCCAAAACAAAAGATGGACTCTATGAGTGGATAGTGATGCTGTTTGACCTTTAAAATGCTCCAAGCACATTTATGAGATTAATGACCGAAATATTCAAGCCCTTCATTGGTAAGTTCGTTGTGGCTTACTTTGACGATATTTTGATTTTTAGCAAAAATAATGACCAACACTTGGAGCATCTTTATCAAGTTTTCACAACTCTAAGGAAGGAGAAGTTGTATGTTAATCTGAAGAAATGTGAGTTTTTCTGCGAAAGCCTTGTTTTTCTAGGTTTTGTCATATCCGGCGAAGGAATTATGGCATATACTAGCAAGGTGGAATCTATTGTAAATTGGCTAACACCAACCACCATTCGTGATATTCGAAGTTTTTATGGCCTTGCTTCTTTTTATCGGTGGTTCATCAAGGGATTTAGTACTCTCATTGCTCCAATTATCGAATGCTTAAAAGGTGGAAAATTTCAATGGTCAAACGAAGCACAAAAGAGTTTTGATCTTATCAAGAAAAAGATGATAGAAGCTCCCATTCTTGCACTTCCAGATTTTGAAAAGGTCTTTGAAGTGGATTGTGATGCTTCAAATGCTGGCATCGGTGTTGTTCTTATCCAGGAAGGTAAGCCCCTTGCTTTTTATAGTGAAAAGTTAAATGGAAGTCAAAAAAATTATTCCACCTACGACAAGGAATTTTATGCCATTATTAGAGCTTTAGATCATTTGAGTCACTATCTCTTTCCTAAAGAGTTTGTCCCATTTTCGGATCACGAAACTCTTAAATATATTAATGGCCAACATAAGCTTAATTGTCGGCATGAAAAATAGGTGGAATATCTTCAGTCGTTTACTTTCCATATCAAGCATAAATCGGGCAAGCAAAATCAATTGGATGATGCTTTAAGTCGGAGACATTCTCTACTTTCCACATTACAGATTGGAGTTCTTGGCTTTGATGTTCTAAAGGAGCAATACAAGAATGATCCACAGTTTGGAGAAATTTGGGAAGAATGTTCAAGTGGGCCGTCTAACCACTTCTTGCTACAAGATGGATATTTCTCCAAAGGTAACCAATTATGTATTCCCCAAGGCTCTCTTAGGGAATCTATCATCAAAGAAGCCCATGGAGGAGCTGGACACTTTGGGAGAGATAAAACTTTGTCTATTGTTCGGGAAAATTTTTACTGGCCAAGAATGGATAAAGATGTTGCAAGGTATTTGGAACGATGTTGAATTTGTCATTTAGCGAAGGAGCAAGCTCAAAATACAGGTTTATACACATCTTTACCCGTCCCAACAGCCCCGTGGGAAGATGTGAGCTTAGATTTTGTGCTTGGATTGCCAAGAACTCAAAGAAATAAAGATTCAGTTATGGTAGTCGTGGACAGATTTTCAATGATGTCTCATTTCGTGCCATGTAACAAGACTTTGATGCCTCAAACATCGCTGACCTCTATTTTCATGAGGTTGTAAAGCTTCACAGTATACCAAAAACTATGACTTCAGATCGAGATCCCAAGTTTATGAGTCATTTTTGGCGAACACTTTGGCGAAAGTTGGGATCTACTCTCCAATTTAGCACTTCACACCATCCACAAACGGATGGCCAGACGGAAGCTGTTAATTGAAGTTTGGGAAACCTGTTGAGAAGTTTGGTGCGTAGTAATATTCGTTAATGGGATCTTACTCTTGCTCATGCTGAATTTGCCTACAACCGATCTAAAAGTCAAACAACAGGAAGTAGTCCATTCGAGGTCGTGTATGGCTGCAATCCTATTAGTCCGCTGGATTTGGATCCTATTCCTGCTATACATTCTTATAGTAGAGATGCTGAAGAAAGAGCTAAAAACATTAAAAGGATGCATGTGGAAGTACATGATAGTATTGTGAAGCAAAACGCAAGGTACAAAAAGAAGGCTGATAAGCAACGGAAGCCTGCCACTTTTAAGGAAGGATATCTGGTTTCGATTCATATTCGTAAGGAATGCTTTCCAAGAGGCCGATATGGTGAGCTCAAGCCAAGAGCTGATGGTTCATTCAAAGTTTTTCAGTGTATTAACGAAAATGCCTACAAAGTAGAGCTTCCTGGTGACTGGTATTTCAGCAACATTCAATGTTGATGATCTATCTTCTTATCATGGTGATGAGATGGACGACGAGGACACAAAATCAGAGACGAGTTTAGTTGCAGTGGAAGCGAATTATTCAAATGAAGTGGCCCAATTAATAGAAGAGGAAATGACCCAAGAAGTCCAGACGGCACTGTCCATTTTCCAACAGAAAGTTCCTGCAAATGGGTCAACTTTGAATAATAAACTGTTTTGATTGGTAGGAAATCATCCCATGAGCCATATATGTATTCTAATACTAATAATTCTAGTTTCATATGCAACAAACGAAAGGTCATTTGGAGTTTTCGAGAAGGAGTTATGGCTGTTTTACTAGAAGGTAGCAGTACAGTCCGAAAATTGAAGAGTCGATGTCTTTTCATATTATTAGTCTTGAATTTATGAGTTATTAATGTATTTTGAAATATGATTGGATTTGTAATCAATGTGGTGTAGTGAAGGGTTGTCAGAGATTAGTATATATATGTGTAAGTGGGAGGATGGACTGGGAATCAAATACATATATTGAGTTTCTTAACTTGTGTGAGAAGAAAGATTTCTTCTTGTTTCTCTCTTAGCCTTTGGTGGATTCCTAAGGTGACGAGTTTGTCCCAAACTAGTGGTGGATTCCATTAAATAAGGATTTTCATTGAGTGTTTCTTGTGTTAACTCCTAATTCTCCACTTAACGGCATCAATACTCTACCTATCCTATGCAATGCCTAACCGTAGTAACTATCACCAAGTCAAACTCCGTGTCTGACGTGTGATGTTGGACCATCAATCTCATTCATGTGGGGGATTGTTGGAATAAAGAGGGAAAATGGGATGTTTTGAGCAGTCCACTTGAGAGGCAATTTTGAGTGGGCTCGACTACGTGTTAAAGTCGGGACTTAGTTGGAATACGTGGTACTCCGTAAGAGGTTTCAAAAATATGTAAGAACACTCAAAATGATTGAAGTATGAATGAGATATAATGTTCCAAAGTGAGCTCTTTGGAAATGGGTTTGGGATTCTATCCCACATTGGAAAATTATAAGAAGAATTGTGTGTATATAAGGTAATGTGAATAACTTCTTGTTCAGAACAACAAGTGGGACATGGGTGGATGTGTGACTGGGCACCCCTCGCGCACACACATGCGCAGGCCGCCGCCGCCGTCCGTCCGTCCATCTGCCCATCCGGATCGGTTCAGTACGGGTCGAAGGGCGATTTGGATGAAATGTCTCGGCATCTCGAAATTATATTCTTATTGCAATTTTATTCGGCAAAAGTTCATTTTGATAAACTACCTCAATCATAAAATCCGAATTTTTCGGATCAGGATAAATATCAAATTAATTGATAATTATCGAATTAATAAATTAGGATAACTATCAAGTTAGTTGGTTATTATTGGACTAATATATTAACAGATTAGGATAAGTATATCAATTTAGAGTTCCTCCAACACATGTCTCTCTCGTCTTCACCTATAAATACCCACTTAGAGGGGTATGATTTTTTACACGATAAACATACGGTTTTTTCCAATCTTTTACAGTCCAATTTTGTCCTTCGTTTTTTCTTCTCGGTCGTGTCGATGATAGTATACAAATTTTATTTTAATTCGCTGAGGGTGCAGTGATCATCGATTCAGTGTATCGGGGTATTGTTTTATCCTGGGAGGCAAACGCTATACACCGTGGTGAGAGCGAATCTGCTTTAAGGAGACAGATCCTATGGACTCAATATTGACTTCCGTTTGATTTCGTCATCAACAAATATTTGATTTTTCTAACACTTTCTTTGCAGGGTTTAATAATATAAATTATCTTTCCAATTCTGCACTGTTTATTCAAGTATTCAATTTATTTTGCAAACACTTTATACAAAAGGTCAAAAAGTAAAATAAACCAATTTTTCTATCAATGAGTCATAAAAATAAAATCCTTACAAATAATGATGTGTTCACGAGCCCAAATAAAATTCTCCGCAAAAAATTCTATTATTGATATAAAGAAGCAAATTAAACGTCTCTGAGGCACATGCTTAATGTTAATGATTAGGCATGTGCCCCTCTGACCACGAGGATGGAACATTCATTGCGCATCTTTTTTTATCTCCCATATTTTTTTAAATATAAATACAATCGCATCGATCAAAACTTATTTATAAATGTAGTATCGTCCGTCCATTTTTAAAATCCTAGCTCTGCCCCCGGTCGTGACTCACGAAGGGATCCTAATCCTTGATGCCCATCTTGGTTGGCTTAACCTTTAGAGTTCTCAATTGTCTAGAGTTCGCCTTAACCGGACTTTAGTTAGGGACGGGTTGGTACCTAAAAATATAAAAAGCACAGATTTGGAGGTATTTTTAGTTAGGATAATTGATGGTAAAAGAGTCATTGTAGTTTATTCCTCATCAAAGGTGTTTTTCTTTTTTCCTCCATTTATTTAAGCCTCAACATCACAGACTAAACCAATCACACCCGATTTCTAAAAAAATTTCAAAAGCATTAAAAAATAAAACTCAAACTAACTAAAATACTAAAAATATATTTTAAAAGAATTATTGTAAATAAAGAGCTTAAAAATTTGTTATATAGGCGGCTTAGCCCAATGGGTTTAGGGTTTACCTAAAACCCATTATGTATCAGTATTTATATGTGTTGTATTTCTCATTATCAGGGAAGGGAATTCAACTATCTTACATGGTATCGGAGAACCAGGTTCAAACCCAGTGCTGACCACAACCCCTTTCCGCCGCCGCCCACCTCCGGTGACATTCTTTTGACGTCGTCGAAGGCATCCTCTCTACCACTACTGTTTCTCTCATTCTCTCTCAACACAACAGACACCACCATTCCTGCCTTGGCGGATGCCGCCGGTGTTAGGAGTATGCCCTCGAATACCACTCAGAGGATGTTGAGTGAGGGCATTGTACTTGTAATTATATAAATCATTAATATAAGGCAATGGATGTTTCTTTATTTACTGGTAGTTACTGGCATTCCTAACTCGTAAATATACATATAGAAACTAGTTCGTGTATTTGAGAGCAAAACGCTCCACTCCTTATTGGATAAGGGGGTCGGCACTGGAAAGGTTTATAGCTCAAATACTTAATCGTTCGCAAGTCGATGAAACTTAACTGGGCGTTAAGTTTATGTGAAGACTTGTATGACGTGTTCTTTGACATGGAGAGTGCCGTCGAACGCTAATGGTTGGTGGGAGCACACGTTATAGGTATGCTAATTGGATTAGTATACTCGAACCGACTCACCCTCGATTCGTCACACGGATTTCACTCTGGGACAGTCAATGACGGAATCGAAAGGTTGTGATAGGTATTCGTGAACCTTCGACTTGAGGATTTAGTAGGGATGTGCTTGTGATGTCAAGATTTTCATTAGAGTAGTTCGACCCTGTAAACCGGAAGGCGGGGGTCAACCTCAACGTGCATCGTGACGGGCAAGTAGCAGGTCCTACTGAATACCAAGATAGAATTCTTTCTCCCGTTAGTGAGCGGGTTATATGTCCTATGCGGTTATTGGCATATGAGATCATAAGTCTTTAGCCAAAGCATTGGAGCTAGTTGCATTAGATACACGACAACTCGATGATCTTGATTTGCATTAACGCATGCATAGCATCAAGTACAGATAGGGTTTGATTGCCCGTGACCCTATAACTTGATTGGGACATTTGAAAGAAGGGTTTATACATATACTGGTATTCACGACAGAATGGCTCTTGAATGATCCCAATCATTCGTTCTCAGTTGGGGTACAGTGTAGGCCACCAGGCTGGCTAGGTGGTGCTACTACTCTTTGGTTCCTCCCATTGTTGACTGACACGAACCTACTGAGTCGCGCAATAGGATTGATGACGGAATGAATTGAGCTTAATCTCTCATTATGAATATTAGATATTGGATATCTAATTTGGGATATTGGATGTCTAAATTGATTTATTGGATAAATTAATTTACGGCCTAATTAATTAAATAAATTACCGGGTGATTAATTTAATTAATGGATATAATTATTTCTTGGAGAAATTAATTATGTCATAATGTATTTGATATGATTGATTAATTGGATTAATTAATTAATATAAATACATCGGAACGGAATCGGAGTTTATCTGTTTGGACTCGCGGGAGTCCGAAACGAACCGAACTCATCCGTTTTCTTCATGAAGGCCGCCCCATTTCCACCCACCTTCCTTTGGTCTTTGTCTCTATTTTTAAATGGAAGACAAAGACTTAATAGATATAGTATCAATTAATATAATGGGAAAGGAGTTGTCATTAGGTGGATGGGGAATATAATTAGGAGAGAAGACTTCGTCTTTTTCTCACCATTTTGCATTCATACGTGAAAGAGAGTGAGAGAGAGAGAAAATTTTTCTCAAAGTCTTCATCATCTTCTTTAAGTGTTCTTGGAGAAAAAATCAAGAAATCAAAGAGAGAAAGTGAATTATACACTTAGAGTGTTATAATTTCATATTGGAAGCTTCATCACTTAGCTATAGCCGTATCCTCGGAGGATAGCAAGGTGATCGTCGTTCCGGTCGTTTCTCCGGCGCGTGGCAAGTATAGATGCGGTGCTTTCGGCGTTGGATCATTTAAGAGCTTGGAGCGGATTGAATTGCAGGGAGATCGCCTAAAGCTTGGGGAATAGCTCAAGAGAAGGATACCATTTAATCAACGGCCTACAAGGGTATGTTCTCTCATAACTCTTGAGTTTCGTTTCAATATTCGTATATACGTAGCTCGATCGATCCTCGTAGGGATTCGGATCGAATTAATTTTCGTTTTACCGCTTCCGCTGGGCCTTCGTTTTAAACACCGAATCTCAACAGTGGTATCGGAGCGTAGGTCTTGCGATCGTATATACGATATTGGCATTTGGAATGCTCGATTAGATGGTGAATGATTTGGAATCATTTTAGTCATAATCGTGGTATATGTTTTTCGTTCGTAATTATTTTATGAAAGTCGGAAAATATTGATATTGGATATCCGGTCGAAATCTAGCCCCGAATCGTCGTCGGACGACTTTTTGGTCAAAAGGTGCATTCTGGCCGAGAGTGACTTGACCGTGTCCTGGGTGACTCGGCCGTGTCCGGCAGTATGCATAGTCACTGCCAGGCAGACCCGACCGTGTCAGGCGACACGGGCCGTGTCTGGCCGGCATGCTTCCGGAGGTGACTCGACCGTGTCAGGCGACACGGCCGTGTCTGGCAAGAATGTCTAGGACACTGCCAGCAGTGACTCGGCCATGGCAGGCCATTTCGCCCCGGCTCGATTTTTCCGTGTATTCTTAAAAATTAATCTCCCGCATGTTAAATTGGATTTAATATGATTAAAATGATTTATGGTATTTCATTTTACAAGGGAAATTCGATTAATTGGAATAATTATGGTCGACCGAATTATTTTGAACGTTATCATATTACCGATTGTGTGAATCGATTGGATCGGTTCGTTTTGTTGATTGGATCAATGTATCTCTAGCTTTCCATTTATATAGTATTTATTGGATGAATGCTTTTGAATAGGGATGTGGTTCGTGTACTTAGTTTTGAATCGTTCGTTTTATTCGATTGGGTTGTAAAGGCCGTTTTGAGCCTATTTATTTTACTAGAAATATTTGTATCTAGGATGCAATTTTCAATGTAAAATTTATATGTAATGCGAAGACCGGAGGAAGATCCGTTTCGAGAAGACGAAGATTCAAGACGAAGACTTGTAATTAGATTACGGAGTTTTTGTTTTCTAGGAACGGTCCATGAACCACATGTTGGTAGCAACTAGGTTGTGAATGGTTGTTTTCATATTGTATGAATGCCACAAACGCGCTAAAATGATTAATGTGCAAAGTGTAACGTTAATCGCTAAAATTCTCCCACAACAAATTATTAAGTTTCTAAGGTTTCAAGGTTTTCCTTCCCTCCATCGAGCTTTCGGGAAATTGAAATCCAAACCGGATGTGCTATGCTTCCGAGTTATCGGGGTAGTCATTCGGGGAGGACGGATAAATTACCGGGAACGCATTGGATGCCTTCGGTTGGAGCAAATTTTATTCCTAGAAACCTGATAGGTTGCCGGATAAGATTCAATTGTGAAACTGATTTGTGTCGATGGTATAAAATTAACTTGTTCACGAACTATAGAAACTGTATAGGATGAGGGGAGTGAACAAGGGGAAAAATAAGATCGAATCATCCATTAGATGGGTTGGTGTTGGACACCACTTTATGAAAATTAATAGACTAGAAACCTTTTCGGTTGCCCTCTATTAAGATTTATAAAGAACTCGATCACCACTATGAAGTAGAGCGACGATACTTCCGGATTTCACAAGAGAGTGTGTTATTCCGATAAAAATAGTGGGAGCTGGGTAACAAAAATAGAAAAGACCTTAATTCTATACTCAGAACATAATTGGACGAGTCACTAATTAATCTGTTATACTTAATGCAGACATAACTCTCAATATGACAATGAATCCACTCGCAATTCTACTTGAAAAGAACACCTTAATCGGACCTAACTTTGTGGATTGGCTCCGCAATCTGATGATTGTCCTCAGTATAGAGGCACTGGGATACGTCTTGGAGACGGACATTCCGGCGCCTCCTGTGCGGACCAGAGCCAATCAGGAAGAGATTGAAAAAACCATGAAAAGTGGGTTAAGGATGATGTGAAAGTCCGTGCTTATATGATGGCTTCCATGTCTAATGAGCGTCAGAGAGCTCATGAGAAAATGACTTCTGCTAGGCAGATTCTATCTCACTTAACCGAACTTTATGGTGAGCACAGCATAACTACTAGATATGAGATATCCAAGCAGCTGTTCGGTGCAAAGATGAAGGAAGGTGAGAAGGTTGGAGAACATGTCCTCAAAATAATATCCATGATCGATAGATTGGAGGCTCTTGATTTTAAAATGGATACTTCTCTCTAAACCGACCTTATCCTACAGTCTCTCCCTGAATCCTTCTCACAGTTTGTTATGAACTTCAACTGCAATGAGATTGCATGTAACTTAGCTGGGCTAATGAACAAACTTGTGACCGCTCAGTCTCAGATGAAGACTTCGCAGATGAAGGAGTCTGCCCTTGTGATTTCTTCTGGATCTCGGAAGTCTAAGAATAAGAAGAAAAAGACCAAGAAGCAGACTGGACCACAAGTTAAGGACCTTAAGGGAAAGGGCAAGGCCCCGATGGTTCCAAAAGGCAAGAAGAAGAAATATACTTGTCTCAAGTGCGGTGAGCTGGGCCACTAGGCTAGAGATTGTCCGATTCTTCATGGCACTTCAGGTACAGAACTTTTAGTTTTGGAAACAAATTGTTCTGCTACTGAATTATCTACTTCCTGGATACTGGATTCTAGTGCTAGTTCTCATATTTGTACCGTGAATCAGGATTTGGAACAAAGTAGGAAGCTCGGAGCTGGAGAAGCTATGATCACAGTCGGAAGCGGGCATAGTGGCAAGGCGACCGACATAGAATCACTTCTTTTGGGTTTAGAATCCGGCTTTGTTTTGACTTTACAAGATGTACTTTCTTTGCCCAAGGGGCACAAAAACATTGTATCCATTCCAGTCATGGACCGAAAAGGCTTTTCATTTTTCATTGGTGATGGTTCCTGCAAAATTTATTCCAGAAATAAACTAGTGGGTACTGCTACATTGTTAAATGGATTGTATCATATAAATCTCAGCAACAAAGTAGTTGTGAATACTATGACTGTAAAACGTGGTAGGGATGAGACCAATCAAGTTTTGAAATGGCATCTTAGACTTGGTCATGTTGGTGAGACCAAAGTTTACAAGATGGAAAAAGATGGACTTATGGGTTCATTGGGATCGGATCCCTCTCCTACTTGTGAATCTTGCCTTAAAGGCAAAATGACTAAGTCCCCATTCACAGGGACTTTTGAAAGAGCCGCTGATAAACTGGGATTAATCCATACCGACGTATGTGGTGCTTTGGAAGCAACACATGATGGATATCAATATTTCATTACGTTTACGGATGATCATACTAGGTATGGTTATGTATACTTAATGAAAAATAAATCCGAGGCCTTTGAGAAATTCCAGGAATTCAAGGCCCTAGTCGAGAAACAAACTGGTAATCATATCAAAGCACTTCGGTCAGATCGAGGTGGCGAGTATATGAGTATGGAGTTTGACGAGTTCCTTAAGGAACATGGAATAGTTTCACAACTAACACCTCCAGGTACTCCTCAGTTAAATGGTGTGTCAGAAAGAAGGAACTGGTCCTTGTTGAACATGGTCCGTTACATGCTGGGCTATACTGACTTACCGATTTACCTGTGGAGGTATGCACTCCTGACTACCGCTTACATCATGAACATATGTCCTTCCAAATCCGTTCCTAAAACTCCACATGAGATGTGGGAGGGCAGGAAACCAAATCTTAATCATATTAGGATTTGGGGATGTCCCGCCTATGTCAATAAGGCTAAGGTAGAGAAGTTGGAAGCTAGGTCCGCGAAGGGACGTTTCATTGGATTCCTGTCTGGGACGATGGGATATCTATTCTACATGTTCAAAGATCAAAAGATCGTCGTTGCTTTGCATGCACACTTCCTGGAAGAAGAGATTCATTCAGGAGCAAGTAGAAATATATCTTTGGAAGAATACAATGAAACTCCTCAGGAGACACCTGTGCAAGAAAATGGAACCGAACCTTCTGAAACACAAGTACAACCACCTCATAGGTCTAGTAGGGTATCTCATTTACCTGAGAGGTATAGTTTTATGTACTTGGAGGAACTGGGTTTCCACGAGGTTCCAGGTGATAAACAAGAGATCGACCCGCGGCCAGTGACCTAGCAATGGTGGATGTAGACTCCATGATATAGACTGTAACAGTCTTCTTGTAGTTGGGACCTTCGTTTTGATGAGGCAGTCAAAGAGTTTGACTTCGTGCAAAATGAAGAGGAATCTTGTGTATACAAGAGGGTTAGTGGGATCAAGATCGCATTTTTAGTACTATGTGTAGATGACATTCTACTAATAGGAAATGATATGGGAATGCTCAGTTCTGTAAAAGCTTGGTTTTCGAGTAATTTCTCCATGAAAGATTTGGGAGAAGAAACCTATATTCTTGGGATTCGACTCTACTGGGATAGATCGAAGAGAATGATAAGTTTTTCCCAAGCCCTCTATATAGATTAGATCTTAAAGAGGGTTCCTTCCAATGCGATATGGAATAAAACTCACCTTGAAGATGTTTCCTCATAGTGAGGAACAATGAAAGGAAATGAGTTATATACCATATGATTCGGCAGTGGGTAGCCTTACATATGCTTTATTGTGTACGAGACCTGACATTGCGCATGCTGGGAGCGTGGTAAGTAGGTTTCTGCTAACCTGGCCGGGAACATTAGACCGCCATAAAGAACGTTCTCAAGTACTTTAGAAGGACTAGAGATCTGGTTCGTATATATGGTGGTGGAGAACTGAATGTGATGGGATTCACTGTATTGGACTTCCAAGGACAGGAAGACGATTCTATGTCTACTTCTGGCTACATTTACTCTTAATGGAGGAGCAGTATCATGGCATAGTGCCAAGTATAGCGCGACTGCTAATTCCACCTGTTAGGCTGAGTATAAAGCGGCCTCGGAGGCCTCCAAAGGAAAAATTTAGAAGTTACTGGGAAAACTTCATGTGACACCTTGTGCTGCGCTGCCAGAGCGGTAGCACAGGCCTAGGAGCCGAGGTTTCACAACAGTACCAAACATATTGAGAGAGAGTAACATCTCGTAAGAGCATTCGTTGGCAAAGAGATACATTGTGATGCATAGAGTAGAGTCAGCCGACTTCGTCGCTGATCCACTGACCAAGCCACTTTCTCAGATTAGCTTAGAGCGTCATCTGGAGAATATGGGTATTAGATACCATAATATGTGGCATTGAGTGCAAGTGGGAGATTGTTAGGAGTATGCCCTTACACTCAGAGGATGTTGAGTGACGGCATTGTACTTGTAATTATATAAATCATTAATATAAGGCAATGGATGTTTCTTTATTTACTGGTAGTTACTGGCATTCCTAACTCGTAAATATATATATAGAAACTAGTCCGTGTATTTGAGAGCAAAACGTTCCACTCCTTATTGGATAAGGGGGTCGGCACTGGAAAGGTTTATAGCTCAAATACTTAATCGTTCGCAAGTTGATGAAACTTGACTGGGCGTTAAGTTTATGTGAAGACTTGTATGACGTGTTCTTTGACATGGAGAGTGCCTGTCGAACGCTAATGGTTGGTGGGAGCACACGTTATAGGTATGCTAATTGGATTAGTATACTCGAACCGACTCACCCTCGATTCGTCACACGGATTTCACTCCGGGACAGTCAATGACGGAATCGAAAGGTTGTGATAGGTATTCGTGAACCTTCGACTTGAGGATTTAGTAGGGATGTGCTTGTGATGTCAAGATTTTCATTAGAGTAGTTCGACCCTGTAAACCGGAAGGTGGGGGTCAACCTCAACGTGCATCTTGACGGGCAAGAAGCAAGTCCTACTGAATACCAAGATAGAATTCTTTCTCCCGTTAGTGAGCGGGTTATATGTCCTATGCGGTTATTGGCAGATGAGATCATAAGTCTTTGGCCAAAGCATTGGAGCTAGTTGTATTAGATACACGACAGGTCGATGATCTCAATTTGCATTAACGCATGCATAGCGTCAAGTACAGATAGGGTTTGACTGACCGTGACCCTATAACTTGAACGGGACATTTGAAAGAAGGGTTTATACGTATACTGGTATTCACGACAGAATGGTTCTTGAATGATCTCAATCATTCGTTCTCAGTTGGGGTACAGTGTAGGCCGCGAGGCTGGCTAGGTGGTGCTACTACTCTTTGGTTCCTCTCATTGCTGACTGAGACGAATCTACCGAGTCGCGCAATAGAATTGACGACGGAATGAATCGAGCTTAATCTCTCATTATGAATATTAGATATTGGATATCTAATTTGGGACATTGGATGTCTAAATTGATTTATTGGATAAATTAATTTACGGCCTAATTAATTAAATAAATTACCGGGTGATTAATTTAATTAATGGATATAATTATTTCTTGGAGAAATTAATTATGTCATAATGTATTTGATATGATTAATTAATTGGATTAATTAATTGATATAAATACATCGGAACGGAATCGGAGTTTATCTGTTTGGACTCACGGGAGTCCGAAACGAACCGAACTCATCCGTTTTCTTCACGAAGGCTGCCCCATTTCCACCCACCTTCCTTTGGTCTTTGTCTCCATTTTTAAATGGAAGACAAAAACTTAATAGATATAGTATCTATTAATATAATGGGAAAGGAGTTGTCATTAGGTGGATGGGGAATATAATTAGGAGAGAAGACTTCATCTTTTTCTCACCATTTTGCATTCATACGTGAAAGAGAGTGAGAGAGAGAGAGAGAGAATTTTTCTCAAAGTCTTCATCATCTTCTTTAAGTGTTCTTGGTTGTTCTTGGAGAAAAATCAAGAAATCAAAGAGAGAAAGTGAATTATACACTTAGAGTGTTATAATTTCATATTGGAAGCTTCATCACTTAGCTCTAGCCGTATCCTCGGAGGATATCAAGGTGATCGTCGTTCCGGTCATTTCTCCGGCACGTGGCAAGTAGAGACGCGGTGCTTTCGGCGTTGGATCATTCAAGAGCTTAGAGCGGATTGAATTGTACGGAGATCGCCTAAAGCTTGGGGAATAGCTCAAGAGAAGGATACCATTTAATCAACGGACTACAAGGGTATGTTATTTCATAACTCTTGAGTTTCGTTTCAATATTCGTATATACGTAGCTCGATCGATCCTCGTAGGGATTCGAATCGAATTAATTTTCATTTTACCGCTTCCGATGGGCCTTCGTTTTAGGTACCGAATCCCAACAGTTGGCCACCACACTCCGTCGCTGGTAACCTCCTGTTCTGTCTCAGTCAAACATCACCTCCATTCCACCATTTTTTCTCCCAACCAAAGAACATTATCTCAGATCTACATCTCAGTTCTGTAATGTGTTTGCTTGTAGCCTCCAGAAGGAGGTTGTCGCCTCCGTCTCCGACGAGCCAGATCTCAGTCTTCTCCTTCTCCTATCCCTTGCAGCGCTCCCATGCCCAGCTAGGTGCCTTCTTCCTTCTCCGGTTGATTCTTCCTCCTTCCATTGCTTCTACTTCTCTACCGAAGCGACCTCCGACGAGAACCAGCATATATTTTATTTTCATCTCCGACGACCACCACTCGATCTGTAACTCAGCTAGCACCTCCGTTGATAACTTCTGCGGCCTCTTCTTCTATGCCGCCAGCATCCTCCCTTCTTTCTCCGCCGCGTTAAGTCTCAGCTGCCCTTCTCCTTTGCTGTAATACCCGAATTTTCAGTATGAATTTTTCGCGTTATTTTATCTAAGATATACTGGATGGCTTGGTGTCTATACAGTATGGATAAAATAAATTGAGAACTGAGACAGTTGTATTTGTACTCGTATAACTGTCGTAGTGGTTCGACAATTATTTTGAGGATACCGTGTATCAGGTTATCGTACTTTTGATATTGGATATATCGTATGATGATGTTATTGGATTCAGTACATGTATTCAGTATGCAGTATGTTCGTATTTTGATATGTCGAGACGGGCGAGGAGAATTGGAAAATGGGTAAGTATAGCCTGATTAGCGCGCGCTAATGTTCAAGTATAGCGCACGCTATCGTTCATGGTTAGCGCATGCTAGAGGCGGAATGTAGCGCACGCTAAATGCAGTCAGATCGGAAGGAATCTGCGTGTGGACCCGGCTGTTTTCGGCGCACGTTCTCGTAAGTCAACGGTTGTTGTCCTGAAGTATTAGCGCACGCTAAAGCATGAGGCTTAGCGCACGCTAATTGTAGATCGGTCAAAGGGAATCTTATCCTTGTTAGATCGGCATGTGGGGGCACATGCGGTACGTAGACTGTAGCAAGTCAACTGATATTAGCGCACGCTAAATGTAAGGACTTGCGTATGCTAAACAGTGTGAAATACGTACGCTAATGCATGGGCATTACGTACGTAAGCTCATGTTCGAGGCAAGACAGTGGCCTCTGGGCTGCGATAGCGCACGCTAACAAAGTCGGTTAGCGCACGCCAAACATAAGGTTTAGCGCACGCTAGTAATACAATTTATAAAAAGGGGACAGACGGGTGTTATGAAGCATTCTCGTCCATTTCTTTCCTTTCACTCGATAGAGAGAGCTTTGGGAGGTACTTGAGTTCCTAAAACACTCTGAGATGATGATCGTTAACGAGATTAAGATGGAGAGCATGGATTCAAAGCTTTGTTCTTGAAATTATTAATGAGTCTTGGAATGGAGTTCATAGAGAGAGTCTTGAGGTTCCAAATACTGGATTATGATGGAGTTGAGCGTCCTTATCAACATTTGGAGCTTGGAAATGATTGGGAACGGATTCAACCTTGATAATCCATCCTTTTCTTCAAAGAGGTAATTAATCTTCACTTTGGATTTCGTTTTGGGGATTGAATATTGGTGTTCTTGAGTTGATACTTATCATATTAATGAGTTGATAAGTATGATTTCGAGATGGCTTCCCGGGTAACGTTGATGTTATTGTTGGTATGCGGATATTGATATGTTTTGTATGGTTTTGAATGGTGTTCAGGAGATATGTCGATTTATGTCTCCCTTCATTTCGGATTTTATGTTAAGATGATATACGGATATATATGACTTAGGTGATTAATTACATGTTAGCATATCGGATTATGATGGTTGTCATGAACGTGATTATGGAATCATGGTACTTTTAGTGTTCTTGGTATATATATCATCAAAGAGGAAGGATATATGTTGGTTTGATTATTAACATGGATAAGAGAATTGAAACTAAACATTATGTTGATTGTAGTGATTGAGTTCGTATGATAAGATATGGATCATGATGATGAGTTTTGATCTGGAAAGTTATTGTTAATCTTTGAGTAAGATTTCCTTTTCATTCTAATTCGTAGTCGCAAGGTGTTAGTCGATGCTTGGAATGCATGCCACTGTACAGCATTAGCGCACGCTAAGTTTACTGGATAGCGCACGCTAACGGGAACAACTTAGCGCACGCTACGTTATGCGTTTAACGCGCGCTAAGTAGGCAGACAATGTAGTATTTTCGTGTTGTGATTATGAATTCGTGATGGGTTGAACTGGATTGTTTAAGACTGTGTTTAATCGAGATATTGTGGAACTGTTGGGTTATTGATCGGTTATTGATTGATAATTATGATTTATCGGATTTCGGCTTGTATTGTTGATATGAGTTCGTAATTGTTTGAGTTGTATTGTTCGGTTTTGTAAATGATCGAGGTATTGTTGAACTGTTGAGTTTGATTGGTTGGTTATACCGGTTATTGATTATTATCGGATGTGTTGTCATTTGATTATTGCATTAGGTCGCGATAATTGAGCGTTGATTATGGCCGTTGTGTTGCGGTCAAGGTTGGAGAGTTCGTAGGTTGCTTTTGGTCCTGGCCGAGGAGCTCGGAGACGAAGGCAATGGATTCTCGTAATGGCTTCGTGGTATCGGTATCGAGGCAAGTTTATACTTGTTCGATTTATAATATTTGATGAATGGTATCGTTTTCATTTCATTTATAATTCGTATGGCGATGTTGTTAGAAAGGTAAGTTGTCGGTTAACGAGTTGTATATCGTGCTCTGGCTTGTATTAAATCATAAGGTATATGATTTAATTGTGTTCAAGGAAGACGTGAGTTATCTTTGGTCAAGGGTATAGTATATCGGATATCGAGGATAGTTAACGTGATGACATAAGTATCGGGATAAAGGTTTATTGGTATTGAATGGATGGTACCTTATTTGAGATTATTTGAATAACTGTGTATTCGTTCACGGATGTTGCTCGTGGAAAGAATATTGTCTTCGGCTTTGAGGTAATTCTAGTATTATTCAGTTATGAGGATAATTGTTCTGAGGAATTATTGTATATATGTTGTACGTTGATGTTTCGTATGCTGGGATTCGTATTGATTACTTCGTTGAGGGATGATGATCCCAGGGCTGATTGTATTGAGATCATTGATCGTGTTGATTATTGTCGGGGATGATGATCCCAGGATTATTGTCTTGAATATTGATTAGTCGTGTCGACTTTTCACTGTCAGTCTGTTGTTTCACTTCGGTGAGTCTTTTGATCCTTATTGGATATGTGATTCTTTGAGTTTCGTTGTCATGTTGCATCGTGACATATCTAGAATCATATCTGCGTTCCGATTGGTTATTGTGTAGGATTTTTAGCCAGGCGCATGATGGTTATGCGTGGATATTATTTCCGCATTGAACCGTGCACACGAGACGTAGTTCGTGAGGCTAATTAGGTACAAGACCGCACGTGTATTTGATCGATACCCGGGGTGGCTTGTGCACGGACACATTTCCGGATCGGGCGTACTGTGATGTCCATCTTTGATCCATACCGTTTGGTCATTCATACTTCCATGTATGATTGGATATGTTCGACGGTTTGCGACTGGTTGTTCATATGCCCGAGGGGTATGTTCGACAGCCAGAGTTATTTCTTTGAGATCCATTATTGTTGATCATTTAGAGTTTACCTTGTTGAGGGTATTCTCGGTTATTGTTGGTCCTTTGTTGATCATTTGGAGTCTACCTTGTTGAGGGTATTCTCGGTTATTGTTGGTCCTTGTTGATCATTTGGAGTCTACCTTGTTGAGGGTATTCTCGGTTATTGTTGGTCCTTTGTTGATCATTTGGAGTTTATCTCGTTGAGGGAATTCTCGGTTATTGTTGGTCCTTTGTTGATCATTTGGAGTTTACCTCGTTGAGGGAATTCTCGGTTATTGTTGATCTTTGTTGATCGTGTTTGGAGTTTACCATGTTGAGGGTATTCTCGGTTATTGTTGATCCTTGTCGATCGTATTGGAATTCATCATGTTGATGATAATTTCGGTTGTACTTTGACCTTGGGTTGGTCATATTGGAACTCATCATATCGATGATATTCTCAGTGATGTATTGGTTGATCATTGTTATTAATTGTATGAGCATTCTTGACCGTCGATGTTCGGGATTTGTTATCATTATCATGTGGTAGTTGATCTACAGATATGTTGTGTATTATTGGTTTATCTAGGTTGAGATTTGATTGTGTAATCCGGCGGACAGGATTTGGCACAGATTGGATTATTTTCGCACTTATGAGTTATGAGGACGATTTGAGGACACTTGGTATTGTTTAAATACAGTACAGTATAATTGTTGTTGAGTTCTTTTCGTCATTTGAGAATGCGAAATGTGAATTATGGTAAGGATCGATTTGGTATGGATTGCCATGGATTGGTAAGGTTATGACGGTAAGTTTACATTGGTAGTATTCTTACAGTATTATTGCATTGGTATGTAATTATTTATGATGATGTGATCGTTATCATTATCGGGTATTGTGGCTGACCCCGTCGTGGGCTTTATTTTTAGGTACTCGGAGATCGAGCTAGTAGCGGTCGTGAAGGGATAAGCTTCCCGATGTGATACTGGCGGTGGCATGTTTTAGAGTATCGAGTATTTCTTTTCTGGTTATTCATTTCCGCTGTAAATGTGTATTTTGAACTGTGTTTTTATCCGCTGCGTGTGTATATTTTCAAAATGGCCTTTTGGGCATTTTACGAACTTGGGTTATTTTCGTCAAACTCTTTTTCCCAAATTATTTTATCGGTACGTTTAAGTGGTAGCTTAACGTACATTTTGAACTATCGAGAATTGGCACTTCGCCTTGTATTTTCAAATGGTATTTTATGATGGTATTTGAGAACTATGCTTTTGAAAATATTTGAGTATTTAAAATATTACCGTCATCACCTTTTGGCGTTTTGAATTGGTTTTGTAAACGATTTTTAGCACAGTGGGTTCGTAGCGGGACCACTGCGCTATAATATCCCGGATGGTTTTGGGGGTGTTACAGAAGATGGTATCGGAGCTTGGGTTTGTGAAACCCGGGCGTGTGTGTTATGTGGCTCTACCGGACGGTAGTAGCGTGACTTTTGAAAATGATTTTTTTTCTGACTTTTGAGTCAAACCGATTTTGGAGTTTCCAAAATTTTTGAGATTTTTCCAATTGTTATTTGTGATATTGGCGTGTGTTGGTATTGTTTTGAGACTTCGTGTGGGAGTCGTGTGCTAGTATCACGGGAGATCATCGGCTTCACGCACCTGTAAGTATATTAGTTTGGTTATTCGCTTGTGGCGACACTTGATTGTTTTGTGATGAGTTGGAAAGTTTTGGATTTATCTGTTGTTGGTGGCAGGTTGCAAGTTTCGATGACGAAACTTATTTTAAGGGGGGTAGTATGTAATACCCGAATTTTCAGTATGAATTTTTCGCGTTATTTTATCTAAGATATACTGGATGGCTTGGTGTCTATACAGTATGGATAAAATAAATTGAGAACTAAGACAGTTGTATTTGTACTCGTATAACTGTCGTAGTGGTTCGACAATTATTTTGAGGATACCGTGTATCAGGTTATCGTACTTTTGATATTGGATATATCATATGATGATGTTATTGGATTCAGTACATGTATTCAGTATGCAGTATGTTCGTATTTTGATATGTCGAGACGGGCGAGGAGAATTGGAAAATGGCTAAGTATAGCCTGATTAGCGCGTGTTAATGTTCAAGTATAGCGCACGCTATCGTTCATGGTTAGCGCACGCTAGAGGCGGAATGTAGCGCACGCTAAATGCAGTCAGATCGGATGGAATCTGCGTGTGGACCTACCGCTGGCC
Source organism: Orobanche coerulescens (assembly GCA_033398695.1). Classification (NCBI taxonomy): domain Eukaryota; kingdom Viridiplantae; phylum Streptophyta; class Magnoliopsida; order Lamiales; family Orobanchaceae; genus Orobanche; species Orobanche coerulescens. Next base: position 172,525,394 of record CM065809.1, read on the forward strand.
AAGACGCTCGTAAGTCAACGGTTGTTGTCCTGAAGTATTAGCGCACGCTAAAGCATGAGGCTTAGCGCACGCTAATTGTAGATCGGTCAAAGGGAATCTTATCCTTGTTAGATCGGCATGTGGGGGCACATGCGGTACGTAGACTGTAGCAAGTCAACTGATATTAGCGCACGCTAAATGTAAGGACTTGCGTATGCTAAACAGTGTGAAATACGTACGCTAATGCATGGGCATTACGTACGTAAGCTCATGTTCGAGGCAAGACAGTGGCCTCTGGGCTGCGATAGCGCACGCTAACAAAGTCGGTTAGAGCACGCTAAGGCCGTAGCGCACGCCAAACATAAGGTTTAGCGCACGCTAGTAATACACTTTATAAAAAGGGGACAGACGGGTGTTATAAAGCATTCTCGTCCATTTCTTTCCTTTCACTCGATAGAGAGAGCTTTGGGAGGTACTTGAGTTCCTAAAACACTCTGAGATGATGATCTTTAACGAGATTAAGATGGAGAGCATGGATTCAAAGCTTTGTTCTTGAAATTATTAATGAGTCTTGGAATGGAGTTCATAGAGAGAGTCTTGAGGTTCCAAATACTGGATTATGATGGAGTTGAGCGTCCTTATCAACATTTGGAGCATGGAAATGATTGGGAATGGATTCAACCTTGATAATCCATCCTTTTCTTCAAAGAGGTAATTAATCTTCATTTTGGATTTCGTTTTGGGGATTGAATATTGGTGTTCTTGAGTTGATACTTATCATATTAATGAGTTGATAAGTATGATTTCGAGATGGCTTCCCGGGTAACGTTGATGTTATTGTTGGTATGCGGATATTGATATGTTTTGTATGGTTTTGAATGGTGTTCAGGAGATATGTCGATTTATGTCTCCCTTCATTTCGGATTTTATGTTAAGATGATATACGGATATATATGACTTAGGTGATTAATTACATGTTAGCATATCGGATTATGATGGTTGTCATGAACGTGATTATGGAATCATGGTACTTTTAGTGTTCTTGGTATGTATCATCAAAGAGGAAGGATATATGTTGGTTTGATTATTAACATGGATAAGATAATTGAAACTAAACATTATGTTGATTGTAGTGATTGAGTTCGTATGATAAGATATGGATCATGATGATGAGTTTTGATTTGGAAAGTTATTGTTAATCTTGGAGTAAGATTTCCTTTTCATTCGAATTCGTAGTCGCAAGGTGTTAGTCGATGCTTGGAATGCATGCCATCAGACGGCATTAGCGCACGCTAAGCTTACTGGATAGCGCACGCTAACGGGAACAACTTAGCGCACGCTACGTTATGCGTTTAACGCGCGCTAAGTAGGCAGACAATGTAGTATTTTCGTGTTGTGATTATGAATTCGTGATGGGTTGAACTGGATTGTTTAAGACTGTGTTTAATCGAGATATTGTGGAACTGTTGGGTTATTGATCGGTTATTGATTGATAATTATGATTTATCGGATTTCGGCTTGTATTGTTGATATGAGTTCATAATTGTTTGAGTTGTATTGTTCGGTTTTGTAAATGATCGAGGTATTGTTGAACTGTTGAGTTTGATTGGTTGGTTATACCGGTTATTGATTATTATCAGATGTGTTGTCATTTGATTATTGCATTAGGTCGCGATAATTGAGCGTTGATTATGGCCGTTGTGTTGCGGTCAAGGTTGGAGAGTTCGTAGGTTGCTTTTGGTCGGGGCTGAGGAGCTCGGAGACGAAGGCAATGGATTCTGGTAACAGCTTCGTGGTATCGGTATCGAGGCAAGTTTATACTTGTTCAGTTTATAATATTTGATGAATGGTATCGTTTTCATTTCATTTATAATTCGTATGGCGATGTTGTTAGAAAGGTAAGTTGTCGGTTAACGAGTTGTATATCGTGCTTTGGCTTGTATTAAATCATAAGGTATATGATTTAATTGTGTTCAAGGAAGACGTGAGTTATCTTTGGTCAAGGGTATAGTATATCGGATATCGAGGATAGTTAACGTGATGACATAAGTATCGGGATAAAGGTTTATTGGTATTGAATGGATGGTACCTTATTTGAGATTATTTGAATAAGCGTGTATTCGTTCGGAGATGTTGCTCGTGGAAAGAATATTGTCTTCGGCTTTGAGGTAATTCTAGTATTATTCGATTATGAGGATAATTGTTCGAGGAATTATTGTATATATGTTGTACGTTGATGTTTCGTATCTTGGGATTCGTATTGATTACTTGAGGATGATGATCCCGAGTGATTGTATTGAGATCATTGATCGTGTTGATTATTTGTCGGGGATGATGATCCCGGGATTATTGTCTTGAATATTGATTAGTCGTGTCTACTTTTCCTTTGTCGATCTGTTGTTTCACTTCGGTGAGTCTTTTGATCCTTATTGGATATGTGATTCTTTGAGTTTCGTTGTCATGTTGCATCGTGACATATACGGAATCATATCTGCGTTAGATTGGTTATTGTGTAGGATTTTTAGCCAGGCGCATGATGGTTATGCGTGGATATTATTTCCGCATTGAACCGTGCACACGAGACGTAGTTCGTGAGGCTAATTAGGTACAAGACCGCACGTGTATTTGATCGATACCCGAGGTGGCTTGTGCACGGACATATTTCCGGATCGGGCGTACTGTGATGTCCATCTTTGAGCCATACCGTTTGGTCGTTCATACTTCCATGTATGATTGGATATGTTCGACGGTTTGCGACTGGTTGTTCATACGCCCGAGGGGTATGTTCGACAGCCAGAGTTATTTCTTTGAGATCCATTATTGTTGATCATTTGGAGTCTACCTTGTTAAGGGTATTCTCGGTTATTGTTGGTCCTTTGTTGATCATTTGGAGTCTACCTTGTTGAGGGTATTCTCGGTTATTGTTGGTCCTTGTTGATCATTTGGAGTCTACCTTGTTGAGGGTATTCTCGGTTATTGTTGGTCCTTTGTTGATCATTTGGAGTTTATCTCGTTGAGGGAATTCTCGGTTATTGTTGGTCCTTTGTTGATCATTTGGAGTTTACCTCGTTGATGGAATTCTCGGTTATTGTTGATCTTTGTTGATCGTGTTTGGAGTTTACCATGTTGAGGTATACTCGGTTATTGTTGATCCTTGTCGATCGTATTGGAATTCATCATGTTGATGATAATTTCGGTTGTACTTTGACATTGGGTTGGTCATATTGGAACTCATCATATCGATGATATTCTCAGTGATGTATTGGTTGATCATTGTTATTAATTGTATGAGCATTCGGACTGTACGTCGATGTTCGGGATTTGTTATCATTATCATGTGGTAGTTGATCTACAGATATGTTGTGTATTATTGGTTTATCTAGGTTGAGATTTGATTGTGTAATCCGGCGGACAGAATTTGGCACAGATTGGATTATTTTCGCACTTATGAGTTATGAGGACGATTTGAGGACACTTGGTATTGTTTAAATACAGTACAGTATAATTGTTGTTGAGTTCTTTTCGTCATTTGAGAATGCGAAATGTGAATTATGGTAAGGATCGATTTGGTATGGATTGCCATGGATTGGTAAGGTTATGAAGGTAAGTTTACATTGGTAGTATTCTTACAGTATTATTGCATTGGTATGTAATTATTTATGATGATGTGATCGTTATCATTATCGGGTATTGTGGCTGACCCCGTCGTGGGCTTTATTTTTAGGTACTCGGAGATCGAGCTAGTAGCGGTCGTGAAGGGATGAGCTTCCCGATGTGATACTGGCGGTGGCATGTTTTGGAGTATCGAGTATTTCTTTTCTGGTTATTCATTTCCGCTGCAAATGTGTATTTTGAACTGTGTTTTTATCTGCTGCGTGTGTATATTTTCAAAATGGCCTTTTGGGCATTTTACGAACTTGGATTATTTTCGTCAAACTCTTTTTCCCAAATTATTTTATCGGTACGTTTAAGTGGTAGCTTAACGTACATTTTGAACTATCGAGAATTGGCACTTCGCCTTGTATTTTCAAATGGTATTTTATGACGGTATTTGAGAACTATGCTTTTAAAAATATTTGAGTATTTAAAATATTACCGTCATCAGCCTTTTGGCGTTTTTGAATTGGTTTTGTAAACGATTTTTAGCCTGGTGGGTTCCGGCGCGGGACCCACAGCGCTGTAATATCCGGATAGTTTTGGGGGTGTTACATTTGCTGGCCATCTCTTCTCATCACTGAAGTCACAGATCTCGCTGACGTCCTTCTTCTCAAAACTCCCGCGCCGACTTTGCTAAAACCCTACCTGACCTCGCCAGAAACCTGCCTCCTTACTGTCTCCGGCACTTCCACGTCGATCTTCTCTCTATCTCAGATCCGACGTCCACCGTTGTTCCTGCGACCAGATCTAACTACGGCGTCCTTTTTCTTTCAAAACTCCGGCGCCGACATCGCCGGAACCTTAGTTGGTCTCATCAGAAAACTACGCCCTCTTAGCTGGAGCTCCAGTTCGCACCTCCCGCCGCTGCATCAAGATCTTTTTCTTGTCCTTCTCCACAGATCCAGCGCATCAGCCACTGCCGGCGCGTCATGTCGTAGCTACCGCCGCTGCTACCTCCGATTCTTCTATATATTTCTTTTCATCTTTGTCAGTTTCATTGTCCAGTAGTTTCCCCCGATAAAACTGCAGGGGAATGTTAAGAGTATATGCGGGCTTAGCTAATGGGTTTAGCGTTTACCTAAAGCCCATTATGTATCAGTATTTATATGTGTTGTATTTTTCATTATCGGGGAAGGGAATTCAACTATTTTACAAAATGATAAAAGAGAGAGAAAAAAATAGTGTTATAAAAAATTATATCGTGCAATATGATGCGTATGGCATCAATTGTAATTATATTACATACAGTCGTGACTATATTGATGCGTTAGATTTTTGCTGAAATTATATTATACTTCCTCCATTCTCTTATTATTGCAACGTGTTGACTATTACACTGTTCACATACTCTCTTTTGACCATCTTTTGTGATTTATACATCTGAAAAAATATAGTCATGTGAGATCTTGTTAGATTTATCTCAAATATACTTTCAAAATATCAACTTTTTATAATTTTTAAAAATAAGAATTAAAGATATTAATAGTCAAAGTTGTGCATTGGCAAACGTGAAAATCCAGATATTGCAATTATAAGAGAACAGAGATAGTACATAGTTGTAATTAAGCTATACACTAATTGTGATTATATCAGTAATCATGATTTATATATATATATATATATATTGTATCGTGCATCATGATATGCTATATACCACCTCGTTTCATTCGGTACATAAATACTCCAGGTTTTATAATTTGTCCCATTTTTATCTTTCTACTATTATACACTTGACACTCTCTCTCTCTCTCTCTCTCTCTCTCTTTTTTTTTTTTTTTTTATGCGGCGGAGGACGCTTATCCTGGGATGGAGAGGAGGAGATTGATATGGTTCGGATCGGATTTAAGCAAAAAGGAAAAGAAGGGATAGAAATTTAGAGGGAAATGTTTGAGGCAATTTCTGAATCCCATTAACAAACATGGAAAATCCCTTATAAAGGGTACAAACAAAGACTTCACCACTAACCCACTACCTAATAAAATGGAAAACATGTGCACATGGAAAGCTGGGCATAACCCACGAATTCCTTTTTTCCCTCACCACTATGCTGACTTTGAAAAAGTAAATAACTAACTCACCCAACAAACAAACAAACAACTAAAACACACAGCATGCATGCAGTCTTCCTAGGTCTTCTCTTGCAAACTGTTAGAACCGTAACAATCCACCCCACTTGAACCCACCTTGTCCTCAAGGTGAAAGTCTGGAAAAGCCTTCGCGAACCGCCATTTCGTCTCCCACGTAGCATCTTCGCGACCTTTACCGACCCATTTGATAAGAACTTCTGTGCGCGGTCGGTACTTCCCTGTTTTTATAACCCTTTCATCAAGAACACATTCAGGTTGTGGCATCAGAGGCGTGAACACTGTATCATCAAGAACCACCGGTGCTGTGGGAACGACCTGTCCTTCACATTTTCGGAGGAGGCTCACATGAAAAACATCGTGGATTAGAGAACCTGGTGGCAATTGGAGCTGGTAAGCAACTTTGTCGACTCGTTTGAGAATTTTATGCGGCTAGAAGAACTTGAGCAAGCTTGTGAGATGTCGGTGTCTGGCCGTGACACTGTCGATACGAAGCTTGACAAAAACAAGATCCCCTTCATGAAACTCGACCTCGCGACGTTTACGATGCACTGCACCTTCATTACATTACGAGCCACTATCAGATTAGCCCTTAGTTGACGGAGAAGAGCATCCCTATCGCCTAAATACTCATCAACAGCTTGAACCTTGGTCGTGCCTGGAACATAAGGGACCAGCCTAGGAGGCGGCCTTCCATAAACAACCTGAAACGGAGACAGCTTAGTAGACGAATGGACTGAAGTGTTGTAACTGTATTCAGCCCATGGTAGCCAATCAAGCCATTTCTTCGGTTGGTCCCCTGCAAAACACCGCAAATATTGCTCCATAATACGATTAATAACCTCCGTTTGGCCATCCGTTTGGGGATGGTAGCTGGAACTCATACAAAGATTAGAGCCCTGCAACTTAAATAAGGCTTGCCAAAAAGAACTAATGAACACCTTATCGCGATCACTAACCACCGTGGTTTGGTATACCATGCGGCTTGACCACATTGAGGACAAATTCCTTAGCAATGCACACGGTAGTGAACGGATGTTTCATGGGAATAAAATGAGCATATTTGGAGAGCCGATCGACGACAACCATAACAACAGTAAATCCTTTAGAATTGGGAAGGCCCTCCACAAAATCCATACTTATATCCTCCCATACCCGCTCCGGAATCGGTAGCGGTTGTAATAAGCCCGCCGGTAACATACTATCAGATTTAAAACGCTGGCAAACTTGACATTCTTTAATAAAAATTTGACGATTGCTTAAGCCCCTTCCACCAGAAAGTTTGCTTGACTTTGTTCAATGTTTTGTGAAACCCAAAATGACCACCCTCAGGTGATGCATGGCAAAGAGCTAAGACAGTCTCCAACAGAGGAGAAGTAGGACATAAAAGGATGGCCCCATCTCGAAACCAAATACCATCTCGCATAACCAGTTCATGCCGACCCCCGTGATCCGAACCCGTGAGCAAAGTTTGATAATATGGGTCAGTGCGTACCTCATTCTGAATGTCTTGCCAGATAGAAGCACATGGATGCGAGATCGCCATGAAGTGAAACTCGGGAATCCGAGAAAGAGCATCGGCTCCACGGTTAGAGACCCCTTTCTTATACTCGATAGTGTAGTCATACCCCAATAATTTCGGTAGCCATCGGGCTTGGGCCGGAGTGGTAAGACGCTGCTCAAGTAGATACTTCAAACTCATGTGATCCGTTTTAACCACGAAGGGGCGACCAAGTAAGTAATGTCGCCATTTACGCACCGCCTTAACCACCGCCAACATCTCCTTTTCATACGTGGACCAAGAAAGCATCGAACCTTTTAATGGAGCACTAAAATAAGCGAGAGGCTTACCACGCTGGGTCAATACCGCACCGATTCCCACCCCGCTGGCGTCACACTCAACCGTAAAAGGTTGTGACCAATCCGGAAGTCCCAATGTAGGAGTGGTTGTAAGCGCAATCTTCAGAGTTTGGAAGGCAGCCTCTGCCACCTCATCCCACACAAACGGACCCTTGCCTACCAATTTGTGTAACGGTGCCGCGATGCTGCCAAATCCCTGTATAAACTTCCGGTAATAACCGGCCAATCCCAAAAAACCTCGTACACCCTTAGCATTTTTCGGGGTGGGCCATGAGAGAACCGACTGCACTTTGTTTGGTTCCACCGCCACGCCGTCAACCGATATAAGGTGACCCAAATAGTGAACCTGTGAAACTCCGAAACAACACTTGGATTGTTTTGCAAAAAGATGGTTAGACTCCAAAATTCCCAAAACCACAGTTAAATGCTCCACATGATCAGCAATAGTCTTAGAGTAAACCAAGATATCATCAAAGAATACCAAAATAAACTTACGGAGAAACGGGCGGAACAATTCATTCATCAAACATTGGAATGTAGCTGGTGCGTTAGTCAGCCCAAACGGCATAACGACAAACTCGTAATGACCGTCATGAGTGCGGAAAGCTGTCTTGTGTATATCTTCATCCCGGACCCGTATCTGGTGATACCCGGAGCGGAGGTCCAGCTTAGAATAAATACGCGAACCATGGAGTTCGTCAAGGAGTTCGTCAATAACCGGAATGGGGTACTTATCCTTCACCGTAATATCATTGAGTGACCGATAATCAATACAGAAGCGCCAAGAACCATCCGCTTTTTTTACCAGCAAAACCGGAGAGGAGAACGGACTGTGACTAGGGCGGATCAACCCTTGCTGGAGAAGTTCACGAACCTGTCGTTCGATCTCCGTCTTCTGGAGGTACGGCTGCCGATACGGTCGAGTGCTAATAGGGCGAGCACCGGGAATCAAGGGAATGGAATGATCTTGGGATCGGTACGGAGGCAAGGACACGGGCTCCTGGAACACCTTAGCAAACCGTTCTAGAACATCACGAATGGCAGTACAGGGGCTGGTGTCAGATGTGGGCTCGGAGGGAAGTAGGCTGACATGGAGTAAAAGGGCTGGCCCATGCATGACCATTGCCTCATGAGACTTTAATGCAGCCAATTCAGAGCTCTTGAGGCCCTGCAACTTATGTGAAGACCCTGCAAGATGAAACCCAAGAGTGAGTTTTTCATAATCAGTCTCAACTGGTCCTAGAGTCTTCAACCACTGGACGCCTAGCACCACCGGACAAGCGGTGACCGGTAGAACAAAAAAATCCGTCGAAATAAGATATCCCTGGATGGTGATGGTTAAGCCGCGTACTCGACCCGCACACGACACATGTTCACGGTTAGCCACCACAACCTTGAAGGGAGTATCCTTTTCCAAAGCGGTCGACCAAGGCTTGGTCAATGAAATTATGGGTGCTGCCGCCGTCGACCAAAACGACCACATCCTTGTTCTTGATTTGCCCTGGCAAGCGTAAGGTTTGAGGCGTTGGAGCACCAGTGATAGCATGAAATGAAATCTCCGCCGGCGGATCCTCTACCACTGTTTCGTCTGGTTCATCCGTCGCACCCAGGGCGTCTTCAATCATAAAAAGTTGTGGCTTACTACACTTGTGTCCCGGTACGTAGCGCTCGTCGCAATAGTAACAAAGCCCCTTCTCGCGGCGTTCGCGGGCTTCTTGGTTCGAGATCCGACGGATCGGAGGTGGAGCCGGAAGAGCTAACCTTGTAGTTGGGCCTGGACCCAGAAGTCCAGCCGACGTCGGAGGTTTGGGAGGGGCCATAGAGCCCACGTTTCTCGGAAAGGAGGAATGTTTGCGTTGCAGGTTCAATTTGTTTTCCACCAAACGAGCAATGCCAATGGCGTCCGATAAGTTACGTGGTTTCTTGATTTTAACTTCCAAACGGATCTCATCCTTCAATCCACCGATAAAACACCCAAGAAGGAAGACCTCCGGTAACCCATCCACCCGATGAGAGAGCCGTTCAAAAGCCTCTACGTAAGTAGCAACGGTGGAAGTTTGTGTGAGACGGGAAAGAGCCTCGGACGGGTCTTCAAAGTCGGTGGGACCGAATCGGTGAAGTAAGGCTGTAGAGAACTCAGCCCAAGTGAGTGGTCCACGTGACTTGGTGAACCATCTGTGCCATTGGAGAGCAATCCCTTCGAGGTGAAGAGAGGCTAGGTGTGCTTGATCGTCGTCCGGAACTTTCTGAAAATCGAAATATTGCTCGGCCTGGTAGAGCCAAGCCGTCGGGTCGTCCCCGCTGAAACGCGGGAAATGGAGCTTCAAGTAGGGTTTATGATCATTGCCGTGACCGGCGTCAGGTCCTCCACCAAAAGAGGAAGGACGACCTGGATTCTTTTGCTGCATGGTGTGAACGGTTGTTTGCAAGTTCTGACAGTCTCCCATAATTTTTTCGAACATAGCAGCGAACTTGGCTAGGGTCTCTTGTGTTTCCTGTTGGAATTGCTCGGTAGTTTTCTTTCGGGTTTCCATGGAGATCAACACCGCTCCGATACCACTGATATGGTTCGGATCGGATTTAAGCAAAAAGGAAAAGAAGGGATAGAAATTTAGAGGGAAATGTTTGAGGCAATTTCTGAATCCCATTAACAAACATGGAAAATCCCTTATAAAGGGTACAAACAAAGACTTCACCACTAACCCACTACCTAATAAAATGGAAAACATGTGCACATGGAAAGCTGGGCATAACCCACGAATTCCTTTTTTCCCTCACCACTATGCTGACTTTGAAAAAGTAAATAACTAACTCACCCAACAAACAAACAAACAACTAAAACACACAGCATGCATGCAGTCTTCCTAGGTCTTCTCTTGCAAACTGTTAGAACCTTAACAGAGATGGTACTAGGAATCGAACCTCCTTCTCAACTATATATAAACAGCTTGTCATTATCTCTTATCACTTCAATGGAGTCAATTTCTGCTCCTTCTTCATTACTCAGCAATGCATTTGTTGCATCAAATCCAAATTTATCACCTGCCAAAGAAATATTTAAAAGAATAGAAATCTAAACACTTGAATTCTTTGAGGCTCCATTTCGTATTTATTTAACTTTAAAAATAATCGACTTTATGATGAACTTTTAAATTTGATAGTGTTTGGCAGGTAGATGAAAAAGAAACAACTTTTTTTCTTTAGAATTTACGAGTTACTAATTAGAGTTGCTTTTAAAAGTTGTTGTCGTAAAAAATATTGAAAATTAATATTTTACATTTAAATGCACTTTAACAAATAATATTTACCATACATAAATCTGGTTAAATTCGCGGTTGATTATTTTCACATCAACACCTCAATCACCTTTTTTAAATCACAACAATACAAAACTAGACCTAAATCACACAGCTGAATTTTCAAATTACCAAAATACCCCTAAGGTTTAATTCAGTGTTAAAATGAAAGGTTGAATGCCTTTTTTGCTTATCAATGGTATTTTTTGTGAATGTCGGTGTTTTTTTCTTGGTTATAATTAACTACATGAGGTTTAGCCTAATTAAATAAAAATAAATAAAAAATCAGTTAGGTATGTTTTCAATACTATACCTGCAATACCCTTGAGCTCATCCAGTGAATTTGGCAGCCTAATCAGCCACCCTGGCTCACTGCACTGTCGTTCCTTCCGGCTCATAGGTTGTCCTTTGTACACACTAACTCTTGAAAAACCGAACCGTTTGGTACCACTCTCTCCATTCCTCTGTTGCTCATTTTCATCGACACCGGAAATATACTCCTTCGAAATTCCACACATATCTATACGGTGTCCAACCTCGCGCTTCTGCAGCATTTCCTTCAGTTCTACTGACGGGATCTTATTTTCGACCGTCTCATTGACTTCGGATCCATTCATGACCAAAAAAGTGACCATGTCCATCATATGGCTTTTTTTTGTGGCCACTTGGATCGCAGTCAGCCCATGACGGTCTTGAGAATCGACATGCAGTCCGTGTTTCAATAGTTCCCGCATCGTTTCTAAGTCGTTTCTCCTGGCTGCCATGCATAAAAGGTCACCCGCAATATGTGGATCGGAAATGGAAGCCCAGTGGTACAACATTTTGAATATGGAGTGGTGTTTTGCCGTGATAGCATCCCATAGAGCTGTGTTGCCGTTTATATCTGTAGTAAGAAAAAAAGCAAATGATATATGTAGGTCTGTAAGGCTACATATAAGTATTAATTACGTGCATTAGTTGCATTGAATTCTATAGTATTTATAATTTCAATGTGTGGAAAATAAGAGTTTTTAATATTTTTTAAAGTTTTAATGCATTGAAACTACAAATAACATAGAATTTAGAATAATTAACTTCGCCGCAATTAATGCTTATATGTACCCTTAAAGGCTACACATATCAAAACCAAAAAAAATAATAGTATTTGTCAATAGAAAATTACATGATTATATATATACAAATAGAAAAGTGATGAAAATTGTCATTTTAGATTTGAATTACCTCTAAGGTGTAAGCTACAAGCGTGTTTAAGAAGGACGACTACACAGTCTTCATACCCTTTTGATGCCGCTATATGCTGTGGTATTTTTGGAATTAAGCAGTAATTAGGATCACAGCAATAATTATAATAATCGGGATGTTTTGACTTTTTGCAGTAAATAATTCTTAGGTTTGACTACGTAATAACCTTAAATTGTAATGGTAAAATGTTTAATGAAATTATATTATTAAACTTTAAATTGTGAAATTACATAATATAATTTTGTTAAATGTTTTACCATTATAATTTGAGATTTTTTCGTAGTCACACTTGAAAATTGTTGACCGTAAAAAGTCAAAATGTGTCATTTAAAGTGGGACGAAGGGAGTATTTACATACTAAAAAATATTTATAATCTTAAACATAGAGTATGCGGCACTGAGTACCCATTGAGTACTCAATTACCCGATGGACGGTATACGAACCTAATCGGAATCAAATAGGGTGCATCTCTATATGGATATATCCTATGTGATATCTCTAAATATATCCAATGTAGACCACATATATAGGCATATATGTGTACATATAGGGTGCATTTCCATACAGATTAATATTCACGTTAGAGCTAGTCACAATGCGAACTAAGACGAACCCAAGCTGACTCATGGATGAGTCGAGTCAATGGAAAGAATTAATCAATCTCGATTTGTCCAAAGGCGAGCCAGGCACGAGCGAATATAAAGGTTTGAGCGGGACGAAGACAGTATTATATATCACGATAAATCTTCCGTAGAAAGGAAGGTTTTAAAGAAGCATACCAATGGAGTTTTTCCTTTAGAATCCCCAACATCAGGGTCGAGCCCTGCCTTAAGGAGCTCGTTAAGAAATGCAGAATTGCCAGTAGCAGCAACAGTAGTCATCAAGTTGATCGACATGTTTGGATCACCATCTTCTTCTCCACCTTCAACACACAAGTCCCTCAGCCGTAAATCCTTGAGCTTTCTGTGATGCTGCAAAACGACAAGATTTTGAAATGTAGGCACTAACTAATTAAATAACACTGACTTTTAGCTGCCAAAATTTCTGTGTTTTGTTGATTTTAATTTTTCTACTGTTTGTAATTTTTTGTATTTATTTAATAATCATATTGATTGTTATAAATAAAAAAATATTTCGAAAAAATATTGGTTAGAATATTATATTACATGTACATAATACCTTTTATCTATTTATTTAGTATTCATGTAAATACTAGAAAATAAAATATCTTAAATATATCAATTCAAAATTTGGCGAGTGATTCTTTTTAGAAATATTATATAAATATATTAGAAAATATAATGAGCCATCCGGGCCCGCTCCGCCCAGGCTTGAGCCCAGCTCCACCAGGACCACGGACGGTCCCGGTCCTAAACTCTCCAGCCCGTCCCCAGCTTGTACCGGCCCAGCACACAGCCCGGACCGGACCGGCGCACAACCCAGCCAAACCCGGCCCAACCTGTCCAGCCCACCCAACCAAACACCTCTTGCTGAATAATAATAATACGCTGAACCGAATTGGATTGAACTGAATTTTGCTGAACTCAACTAAACTAAATTGAACTGAACTAAACTGAAAAGTGCTGAAATTAAGCCCAAATAACCAGAGCAATATTCATACAACAAAGATCATTAATCTAAGATAAAGTATATATAAATTTTAATTTATACATATTAATGTGTTTATTTTGAAAGTGAACTCTTCTATTGGAACAAAATTATCTTACTGAATAAAGATTCTTAGTATGGATGGAGTAATAAATTAGGAAGAGCTATTTACTTGTGCTACAAACCTGAAGGAAGTTCTTAAGCATGATAACATTATCTTCTTGTCTGGTTTTCATTGCTTCTATTAGAGAACTTGCTTTCAGCCTGAGAAGTTGCGAAAGCGTCTTGGTCCGATATGTAAAGCTCCGTGGAGTAGAACAAAAAGCTCCCACTTCACCAAACATGTCGCCGGATTTGAAAGCCCAAACGACTTTTTCTCTATCAATCCCACATTCTATCATCTCAACTTCTCCGGACACAATAATGTATATGTCGTCTGGTGCCTCGTTCTGTATTATTACATCCTCTCTTGGAGGGATGTATTCTGCTTTCATATCTGCAACCTGTTCATAAGTGAAGCAGATCTTAGAGGATTCTTACTTTTGAAGCTAATATATTCCTACTTGAACTTTGAGGCGCTTTACGAAAGTGTTTTTAGAAACAAAGACTCTTAGATGAAGTGATTTATTAGTGTAGCAGAAACGCAAAGTAGTCGAGAATCACAAGTTGGTAGTGTTTGCGAATAGAAGCTAAAAAAGTAAATAAGTTGAAAGAGTGTTTTGATAGATTTTGAAACTGTTTTATATGCGTGTGTGTATAATTCAAATTATAAGCAGAACTATAGATATAATACATCTCTCTTTGCTTTCAGTTTCAGATTAGGGGTGTTTGGCACAATTTATCTTGCTAGTTTATTGGATCAGCTTATTGATTTTCTATGATTTTTACCTAACTTATTTGTTAATCTTTGTTTCCTAGCATGTTAGCTTTATTGAATAAACTAGCTTATGTGTGATAAGCTACAACAAGTAGAATTTAGAAGTGTTGAAGCATTAATCCCACATCGGGTAATTAATGTCTTGTATTCGATATTCAAAGATCATAGACTATTCTTCTCATTACCAATTGATTTTGAGATGGAACCCCAAACTTCAACATAGTATCGGCGCAGGCTCTCTACACATGCGAGCTCAGGGACCCACGATGTACTAGCCCCGCGCCACCCGAGTTAAAAAGTCTATGCTGTAAGTCTTGATTCTGGCTACGTGTGAGGCGACATTGCCAATTGGTCTTCAAATGGAACTCGAAACTTTAACAAGAAGTAGCTTATCCAACTAGCTAATGTATTTTTACAAAAATTACCTCGGATATGTTTTAAAATTCACAAGTATTATTGATCAATATATCCTTTATGCCTTTTCTGGGGGGGTGGGGGGGGGGGGGGTTTGTGTTTGCAAATACACTCTAAAAAATAAGTTTCTTTACCAGGATAAGGAGAATTTCCAATGAGACACCCTTAAACAGATAAACCTTCTTGATAGTGGGCAAGAACAAGTGCTGCTGGATGCTTTTGCATATCGTTTTAGGCAGCTGTTCAATAAGTTGCTGCTGGTTCAAGCTCTCAGCTTTGAACCTAAGACACATATAAGCCACAATCTGCTCTTTCAACCTCGGAGGCAAACGGTTGCGGGACACAAAACTCGATGCAGCTTCAATGCTGTTTCTCTACCCAAAGTTTTTTAAAAAAAAAAACAGAAAAAAGACTAATTCAACTTGAATTCCAGCCATATTTGAATCCAACCCAAAGTATATACGCGCAAAAAAGACTTAACGTACGAATTCCATTGTTCTCCGGGTGCCCTCAACGACCAAATTAGTCATGTTGCCGATGATATAAGCCGTTAGGCCAAGATTGAAGAGCATGTAGAAAATAATGAAGACCATTTCCAAAGAGTTAACGGCGTGTATATCTCCATATCCAACAGTAGTCATGGTGGTGATGGACCAATATAGAGCCGAAATGTATCTTATGGAAAGGCTCGTCTCCTTAAAATTTGGTATAGCAGAGCCGATCCATGTGTTTCCTTTGTTTGGATATCTATCGGCCAACAAGTAGGCTATACATGCTGCACAATGCGCTTGTAATAACGTCACCTGGCAAATATTGTAGAAAGAGTTGGTCACTTTCATTTCTTCAATTCTTGCTAGTCTCTGTTCTCCTCGCCTTATTTTAACAAAATTGAAATTATTTTTATTGATTAAAATTCGTTCTTACTCTACTGAATTTTACTGATTAAAACTGATTTTTACCGAATATTATTAGTTTAAGGTGAGGAGAACAAGGCCTAGTTGGATACAATAGTAATAGAAACTACCCTTGAAAATTAGCCTAACTACAGAAGAAGCACCAATTATCTTCCAAAATGACGAATACCCCCTTGAAATTTGTATTTACCTTTCAAGCACCCACTCTCACGGGTGCAAGGTTGCAAGCAAATTTCTAATCAGGGGGGTATTTGTAATTCTCAAAGATAAGTGGATTCATTTTGTAATTATGCTAAACTTCAGGGGTAGTTTTCGTAATTAACACTTTCTGTAGGGTAATCTAATCTCAGAGATTGGAAGATTTTCTGCATGCACTACTTTTTACTTACAAACAAGAGCCTTGCACATCTGACCCAAAAATAGCTGAATCTTATATCCTTTTCAATCCTACAAAATACCATACCATAATTAACTTACTTGAACATCACCACAATAAAACTTTCACGAAAGAAATGCGAAGCACGTGTAAGGACTTCGAGTGCTGCCGGCCGGCCGTCTAACCTACCTGGTAAAGAAACTCTTGACACGACGGAGACGCCAAAACCTAAGCATTCCGAGGACGGAGTAAGAGACGCCACCGTGGTGTTTGCTTGAAAACAAGAAAGCTATTGTCTCGAAAGGTACGGTTGAGGCGACATCCATTACGAACCATGTCGTAAGGTACCTGCGTGTACATACCATTTGCATTTATCAGGGAAAGACAGAACTCTGTCTGTTCTGTTTAACAACAGTCGAGTTCTCTCAGATGACTCATCTTTTGAGTCCCTTTATATCTAACAAATAATATTTTTTTTTGTTTTTCTCTCCTTGCTGCATAACGAATTTGAAGGATTATATATTTAATAAAAATTATTTGAAATTAATCAATTTTAATAAAAATATGTTTTACATTTGAGTATATTATACAATATTATATATTTGAACTATTTAATTCAAATAAATACTTAGGCTGATTTTTAAGTTATTTAATTAAATATTATATTTATTTAATGAAAGATTAATTAATTAATTTTATATAATAATTTAATAAAACTAGCTGAATACAATTAAAGTATGCTTTATGTTAAATTTATTAATTTAATTAAGTATTGATATTAAGTGTAAATGATTAATTAATTAATTATTGATAAAACTAGATAATTAATTGTGTCTAAATTTTAAATTAAATAAAATAATTGTGTTTCAAATGTGCAACAAGTGTACGGACTTAATTAGTGGTTTATTAAATTATTAATTGTGCTTAATCTTATTTACTTAAGTTTTTTTTTTTTGTTAAACACAAGTAGTTATTTTATGAAAAGTATTTTGTTTGCCAAGAAGTTAAATTATTTTATTGAATATAATTAAAAATTGTTTTATAAAAGTCATTGCAGTTTGTTAGAGTATGCTTAAGTTAAGTTTCTTAAATAAACTAAAAAAATTAGTGGTTTATTAAATTATTAATTGTGCTTAATTTTATTTACTTAAGTTTTTTTGTTGTTGTTAAACACAAGTAGTTATTTTATGAAAAGTATTTTGTTTGCCAAGAAATTAAATTATTTTATTGAATATAATTAAAAATTGTTTTATAAAAGTCATTGCAGTTTGTTAGAGTATGCTTAAGTTAAGTTTCTTAAATAAACTAAAAAAAATATTTAAATGATTTATTTAAAAGATAATTATAAGAGTTCCTTTAAATTATTTGATTAAATAACATAAATAATTATTTAATTAAATATATAATTTTTTTTGTTAAAAATAACTGAAAATAACTAAATTTATATAAAAATATATTTGTCACTTATTTATATTTATTTCACTGTTTTTTTAGAATTACATTAACAATTTTAACCTTATAAGGAATCTAATACATGTGTAGTAATGGAAATGACACTGTAGCACTGTGTTATAGGGATATAAGGATTAGGAATCTACTACTATAAATGCTCTTATACTAATAAAATTTTAATTAAAACCAACTAGGATTTATCGATTACTTAAAATTACATAGATGTGATATGAATAAATTACGCTTGCCGGGCTGCTGGTCATCTCTGGCCGGCGTATCGCCGGAAGAATAACTTTACACCGCGGCATTCATCCCTCCCCGTCTATCTAACAGTAGTATTGCATTTTAGGTATGCATTTTGCGGAGTTTCCGTCTTTGCTACCAGTGTCGTCGGCCTATCGATCGCCTTTTCCTGTTCGAGTCGATCGATTTTCGGCTCCATGGCTTCTCCTCCCTCGTCTCCAAGGCGTGTCAAGTCCGGTATCATTGTACTTTTCATTAAATTTCATTTTTATGCCATATATCTACCATTTCTGCGATTTTTATGCGGTTTGCTTGCTTTTATATTATCTTTGTCATTCTCATCTTATTTTCATTTTTGCTTCACTACCTATTTTATTTCTCGTAGTGCGTTTGAGTTTTGTATTGGTCGATGTCGCCTTTGTTTGCGGGTTGGTAGTTGGAATTTGGGTACCTTGTCGGGTAAGCTTTTGGAGCTTGTGGATGTTTTGGGTAAGAGAAAGGTTGATGTGGCTTGTATTCGGGAGACTAGGTGGAAGGGCGCGATCGGGGAGGTGAGCAGTTATAAATTGTGGTATTCGGGCCTTGCTAGCTCGAGCAATGGTGTGGGCATTCTTTTATCTAAGGAGCTTAAGGACAACGTCGTGGAAGTGAAGAGGTGCAATGATAGGATTATGTCCGTTAGAGTGGTGGTTGGGAGAAGGTGGTTAATGTGGTTTGTGCGTATGCCCACATGTTGGTTTAGGTGTGCTTGATAAGGAAGCCTTTTGGAGTCTGTTTAGATGAGTTGGTCGGGTGTATTAGGACGATCAATTTATTATTTTGGGGCGATTTCAATGGGCACATTGGTGAGGGTGGATGGTTATCATAGTGCGCATGGGGTTTCGGCCGGAGTTAGGAATGCGGGAGGTTCCGCCTTTGTTGGAGTTTGCCACTTGCGCATGAGTTGGTAATTGCTAACTCTGTTTTTCGAAGAGAGTGAGCACCTCATCACCTTGATAGTAGGGGGCATAACACGCAAATTGACTACCTTCTTTTGCGCAATCGGGATCTTTAGGGCGTGCGTGGGACCGCAAGGTGTTCGGAGCGGCGTGTGCTTCTCAACACCGCTGGCTATGGATTTATCCATGAGAGGTCGTGTTGTTAGCGGGGTGAGAGAAGCTAGACCTAGGATTCTCTGGAAGGATCGAAGGGTGAGAAGGCGACAGTATTCAAGGAGTCTCGACCCACGAAGGAGGTTTTGCGTGCGGGCGATGCTAACCTTATGTGGACCGGCATGGCCAATGCTATTAGGAGAGTGGGCGAGAAGGTGGTAGGGGTTTCTTCGGGCGGGTCTAGTAGACCTAGGGAGGCTTGGTGGTGGAATGAGGAGGTCCAGAAACAAGGTTAAGGCAAAACAAGCGCTATTTAAGGAGCTTTTGTCGGTTAGTGAGGAGGAGGAGAGAATCTTGAAGATTGTAGCGTACAAGGTGGCGAAAAGAGAGGCTAAGAAGGCGGTGGCTAAGGCTAAATGTGAGGCTTACGAGGAGATGTACAAGCGCTAGACACCAAAGAAGGAGCGAATGTTATTTTTAAACTAGCGAAAGCTAGGGAAAGAGGGCGGCGCGACACAGGTCCCGTCAAGTTTATTAAGGATGATTTGGGTCAAGTGTTAGTGAACGATGTGGCTATTAAGGAGCGGTGGAATAGGTATTTTTGAACTTTTCAATGAGGCTAGAGGTAGTGACTCGGTGGTGCGAGGGTTAGTCTATCTCCCTCGTTCGTTTAGTTCTGTGAGAGCATCGGAGGAGGAAGTAAAGGGTGCCACTAATGAAAATGGGTAGAGCTAAAGGCGTAGGCCGGATCGGATCCTATTGAGGTGTGGCTTTGTGCAGGGGAAGTCGGAGTTCGGTGGCTAGCGGAGGCTCAACATCCTCCTCAAAGGCTCTAAGATGCCGACAGTGGAGGCATAGTATTGTCGTGCCTTTTTCAAGAACAAAGGCGATGCTCGAGTTGTAGTAACTATAGGGGTATTAAACTCCTCACCATACTATGAAACTTTGGGAAAGAGTGGTGGAATGCGGGGTTAGAAGAGAAGTGGAGATCTCGGAGAACCAATTTGGCTTCATCTTAGGGAGGTCCACGACCGAGGCCATTCATCTCGTCGGACGCCTTATGGAGAAGTTTAGAGAGCGGCGTAAGGACCTCCATATGGTGTTCATAGATCTAGAGAAGGCTTATGATAGCATTCGCGCGATGTTATTTGGAGGAGCCTAGTAGAGAGGAGGGTGTCGTTGCCGTTCGTTAGGGCGATCCAAGACATGTACTCCCAGCTAGGACGTGCGTTAGAACCCCGATTGGTGACACCCGGTATTTTCCGGTTGAGATAGGGCTACACCGGGTCGGCGCTAAGTCCGCTTCTCTTCGCTCTAATCCTTGACGTCATTTCGCGTGGGATTCAAGATGGCATCCGTGGTGCATGCTTTCTTGGTGACATTGTGTTAGTGGCGGAGTCGAGAAGGGAGTTGAATTGAAGTTAGAGCATTGCAGTGCTAAGTTAGAATCACATGGCGAGACTGTGAGCCGGTCTAAGACCCAGTATCTATGGTGCAACATTAGTGTTGAGGCCAACCAGGAAGATGTTGAGGTAATGATTGCGGATCAGATCGTACCCGTATGGATAAGTTCAAGTATTTGGGTTCGATCATTCAGAAGGAAGGTGAGTGTGAAGATGATGTCACGCATCGCATCAAGGCGGGGTGGCTAAGGTGGAGAGCAGCGACAGGGGTCCTGTGCGACAAGAAAATCCCTCTAAAGTTGAAGGGTAAATTCTATAGAGCGGCTATCCGACCTGCTATGTTGTATGGCTCCGAATGTTGGGCGATGAAGAAGTCGCTTGAGAGCAAGTTGGAAGTGGCTGAAATGAGAATGTTACGTTGGGCGTGTGGTCGCACAATGTTAGATAGAATTGCGAACGGGATTTTCAGGAACGCGCTGGAAGTGGCGCCCATTTCAGCGAAAGTTAGGGAAGGGAGATTGAGATGGTTTGGCCACGTCCGCAGGAGACAGGCATCTGCTCCGGTGAGGAGGGTCGAGAGTTTAATGGTTGTCGGGGAAAGGAGGAGAGGCAGACCAAGGAGGACGTGGGAGGAGCAACTGAGATTAGATTTGAAGGCCTTAAACCTTTCCGAGACCATGACCGTTGATAGGTGCGCTTGGAGGCGCCAGATCAGAGTTGTGGATTCTTTTGTAGGGAGCGGTGCTGTAGTTGAGAGCCTCAGGGTTGGGTTGTCTCGGTTAGCTTTGACCTAGAGCATTGCATATTTATTTTTATTGTATATTTTATCCAATTGTCTTTGCGTGTGGTGTATTTTTGGCGGGAGGCGTGCGCAGAGCCAACCTCTCTTTTGTTAGAGCGGCGTTCATTGGGAGTGAAGTAGCAAGTGCAGCAGGTAAGTCCCATGTGGATCAAGCCATGGGCTCGGGTATGGTCTCGAGCTTTTCGAATCATATGTTTTCCTTTGTATTTATCACACAAGATTCTGCTGTGCACTAAGTTGGGGTCTTCACTGAAAGCTTGACCTCCCTACCGTAATAAGTAGGGGCATGGTCTGCGTACATCTTACCCTCCCCAGACCCTGCTCTGAGCGGGATATACTGGGTTTGTTTGGTTTGGTTTGGTTTTTGATATGAATAAATTAAAATGATGACGTATATTATTTTAAAACAGCACTAAATAACTCTTAGTAAATATTATAAAAAATTAACCGAAAAAATACCAACAGTATACAGAAAAAATCCATCGGTAATTCGCGAAACTCTTGTAGTGTGTATTTTCCATTTCGGCTGTTATATTTGCAACTCTTGTAAGGGTATGAGTCGTATTAGAGAATATTCACGTGATGTTGAATATTCTTTTGAGCTTACTGGTCATGTATGATTTTTGTTGTTTAATATCCAGCCTGATAGATCCTTGTGAGAAGGATCTAAGATGCTGTAATATTCTCAATCGAGTCGGATCATAATTTAGGTTTGTGAAAACTAGATTGTAGGGTCAAGTCGATTCGTATGTTGTCGTATCATGTGGTCCAAGATCTGGGATCGTGGTGCGGTCATCATATTAATTCGTGTGATCTGTGATCGTGAGTCCTCCTAATTTGTACTTTTATTGTTTGATTGGTCGTGAATTTTAATGCTGTCCTTATGTTTGGATTCGTGGTCTGAACCTGTTATACTTTGTTGTGCAGGGTAATTAAACGATTCAAATATATTCGTCGATTTTTTGGACGGCTCTCCGGTAGTTATCGAGAAAATAAGGATAAAAAAGTAAAAAAAAAAAAAAAAAAGTTAAAAAGTGAACGGACCTCTTAGCAATTTTTCTTGAATCACGAACTAATAATTGAGTAGTCGAATCAATGTAGGCAACGAAAAACGTCAAGACAATATCAACCCCAAAGAATATGTCGACAATGTTGTCGGCAATGTAAAGTGGCCTACTTGGATTTGAGTTCAGAAATGCTATCTCATAAGGACAAATCCATACCGAATATGCCACCAATATTACCATTACTGTCTCCCAACACCTGCAAAATTTATTCACCACATCTATAATTTCATCAAATAATCTAATGTAATTATAATTTATAAGTGCATGAGTATTAATAATTAGTCCTTTTTTATTCGTAGTTACATTGGATTATTTGAAATTTCTAAAAAAAATTTCAATTAATTGTAGACATAACAATCGACCCCGACACGTGGATCATTAATCGTACACATGACCACTGGGTACAAGCCATTATGAGTAAACAAATCAATCATCGACTCGGCATACTTATAGAACAAGCGGAATGAGAATTTAAATCCCGAGTCTTTCAAATTATGTTATTAATACTACCTAAGTGGTTTTTTATCCATATATGTTTTTCTTTTTTTAAATCCCGAGTCTTTTTTTATCGAGCTGATTTACTAGTTATTTATGTCGGTTGTTTGACTATTCGTAGATTGTAAATATATTGGATAAAATTTATTGCCAGCTGTTTGGTACAAAATATTTATCGAAAAATAAAAAATCAAAAACTAATATATTATCTTTTTCAGTTATGCAAAAACTCATTTACCAAACAGTTTATTTGGCTATTTGATCAGATCATAAACCCAATTATACCAAACAACCAGAAACCCCGTTTAAAAATTATTTACCGAACACTCATAATTTATTTTATGCTAAATAAAAGGTATAATTATTAGATAGTATATGTAATTCACCTGTATCTTGAGTCCATGGGAGAGAGAATTCTGGCATTAGAATCATTGTGGGTATTAAGATTAGATGAAAAACCCAATGGTGGGACTATAAGCTTAGACAGATTCTTCAAATTGAGCTCTCCAGATGAAGCTGAACATGCAGCTGCCTGCTGATGATGATCCTTGATGATATCATCCTCACCCAATCTTGTTGTATCCATTTGTTACATCAAACAGTTCCACTTCACAGCACCACTACCACAAAATTGTTTTTTATTTTTTTTTTTCCTGCAAAACAATCAAGTTTAAAGAAGTCTCTCTCTCTCTCTCTCTCTCTCTCTCTCTCTCTCTCTCTCTCTCTCATATAAAAAGGGTTGGGGAGAGTCCATGGGCATAGCTGAGTGGTAAGGCATATAGTGATGTCGGGAGAAATTCCCCAGCAATGTAGGTTCGGATCCCGTGTGGAACAAATTTTCAGTGAAATATTGTGGAGGTTTGTCTTAGGGTTTGAATCATGTTGGCTCGCTCCTAAATGTATCTGTCACTCGGGCACATTTCTCGATTTACACCACACGTGGTCAAGAGACCTCTGATACAGGTGGGAGAGTTTCTCGTCTCTCCCTTACCCAAATAAAGAAGATTGGGGAGAGCAAGGGCGTACTAGTGGGCATCCCACACCCAGACTCTCCCAATTGAGGAGAATGATTAAAAATTACCTTGAAAACAAAAAAATTAATACTTCGATAAGGATTTTTAAGCTTCGGCACTCATTCGATCCTTCTTTAATCCGTTATGGCTACGCCATATCGAAGCGGTAGAAATAATTTTGGTATGAATTTGTTGTGGGGGTGGGTGGTGGGGGTGGGGGATATTATTATTATTATTAGGTGAAATAATTGAGCAATGGTAGTGTACAATGGGGCATAGCTATAGCTAGCTAGTGGCCTAAATAGTACAGTGGAACCTAGAATTTTGGAACCTACAATTTTTATTTTTTAAATATATATTGGGTATTGAATAAATAGAAATATATATAATTTATAAAAAATTTGTTCGGATTATAAGGAGTTGGTCTTACTTATAAGCAATCGAAACTTTTTTTTTTGTGCGCTACATTTTATCTCCTCTGTTTTTTTGCGTGATTTTTCATCTACTTTCTTTTTCTTTTTTTTTCCCGGTGTATGAAAGAAAATTATGTTCCCATATGTTTCTATCTCTTTACGAGCGCAGCTTTTCCGTTTCCCCAATTCAAAACGAAAAGCGAGTCTCTCTAGTCTCTCCAGCCAAATTCATGAATCACAAACGAGGAAAACGGCGTTTTTCATGAATTATGGTTTCATGAAGGAAAATGCTATACTACCCACTCTACAAATCCCTAATTTCCCCCAACATTTTAATTAGATGGATTCTAATTGGGCCCCTCATGTATAAATATGAGTCCCGTGAATAAAAACACGACACGTGTCATTCGGTACATATGTTGGGAACAATTTTAGGGGTGTATAGCACAACTCTTTCATGAAATACAATATAAAAGGTGTGTTTTTCTTGAATTTTATATTGATTTATTATGTTGTTTGTAAGTAAATCAGACTTTTTAAAATCATTTTATGCATTTATACTGTTTTATAATTCTAGTTAGGATTAAGTTTTCCATTAAAAGAAAAACTATAAAAAAGAAAAAAAATTAAGCCATATTTTTATTTTCGCGCAAGACCACCAAAATTTCATTACGACTGACCCTGAATGATCTTGTAGGTGGATTGTAGTGCAAGGGAGGTGGATTGTTGTCATGAGCTGCAATGGGCGCACTACTACAAAAATAGGATTTTAACAGCAATTCTGGAGCCATTTTAACAGCGGTTCCGAAACCGTTGTTAAAGGTGCCGATGTTAAATTTAACAGCGATTTTCTAAAAAACCAATGTTAATTTAACAACGGTTTATAAGAAAAACCGTTGTTAATCTTACAGTGGTCTATAAGGAAAATCGATGTTAAAAGATATTAACAGCGATTTTTTAGGAGAACCGCTGTTAATGTTCTACGGAAATTAAGAGCGGTACTTCAGCAAAACCGCTGTTAAATATCCAGTTAACAATGGTTATCTATAATAACCGCTGTTAATTTAACAGCGGTTGTTTTAAAGAACCACTGTCATTCTGAATAGTGTAACTTAACAGCGGTTATTCTAAAGAACCGCTGGTAATGTAGTTGTTTTTAATACGAGGCTTGTTTTTAATTTATCAACCTGCACACAATTTCAGAAAATGTTTCAGCCAAACCAGAATACAATGTCAAATAAATCTCAACAACATAACTTTCATTCATTCACCAATATATATAACACAACTTGCATCCAACCATCAAATACAATAACGCTCATTACAACTATCTATAGAAGTGAATACCAATAAAATGACGTTCCATCCAATTTAAAATGAATACAACAACACAATTCACAAACTAACCAAACAAGACAATGATAATTCTTACAAAATCAAATGTCAAAAATATACGCATATAAACGGTTTCTAACCTCCAAAAATTGTTTTGCCCATTCGGTTCGAATTTCATGAATTCTATCTATAGGAATTGCTGCAACATCATCAAACATCTGTACATGTAAACATATAAATTAATAAACTCATCAACTTAAACGATAAAATCACTTCTAAACTGAAATAATTTAAAAAACTGAAATTAATTTAAATAATTTAAAAAACTGAAATAAAAGTTTATCACCTCCATCTATCCATCGATAATACGAGCTCGGGCAATGGTCGACATTCAGTGCATGACATAAAACCCACACTCCCAACGTCCGTTTTGTTTATTACACTAAAAAGAATATGAAGATCAATTATATATATATATATGTGTGTGTGTGTGTGTGTGTGTGTGTGCGTGTCTGTGACTAAATGTATTACTTACTTTGGGATATATCCAAGTACTCATCTGTTTGGATTTACTTGTATGCATACCCTCCATCACCTTAAACGCGGCCACGACACTGTTTGAAAGAAGTACTAATGTATTATGAAATGAAAATATAATATATTTCAAGTAAATCCTACAAATTAAAACTTACTTCTGGACTACGGCCTTAATGCGATTGACGGGCTTACGGTGTAGGGAGTAAAACCACACAACCCCTTTTGCGGGAATAATGACCAAAAGTTGTCAATGCTCACTGCATTAACAACGTATTACAAGCGGGGAGGGGTATTGAATTTTTTTCATATCAAACTAATCTAAGCACATCTACTTACATAATTATTAATATAAAAATCTACAAAGACATGAAAGAAATATTAAGACTTTTAGAGAAAAAAAGAGGGTAGTGAGACGAATGTTAGATGCAATTTATAAATCTATACTTACTTGTGATGGTAAGCTCCAAGGTATATCTGTTTTATTACATCCGACATACGCGAAGTGATGTATCCGGAGGTCTCCTCTCCCTTATTTTCCATAATTTGTATGAATTGAGGATCAAAATATTCATACAAATCCTCGTCTATCATCCACGTTCAATTTCGATAAATACCTAATTTGTTAAACAAAGTATTAATATCTAATTTACATTCCAAACTATGAATGTTTGATAAATATACATGAATATGCATGTAAAGAATTACTTACAAAGTCCAAAATGTAGAATCGATAATCTAAGCCATTGTGTGTCTTGAATGATTTCCAAAAGATATTGTAACTTATGTACAAGGGAACGTCAGCACCACCACAGCCAAAGGAAGTTGTATCCCATGGCACTTGTAACGGGTCACTAAAAAGAGTCGCTGCAACACCAAATAACTCTCTCATGGTATCATCTCTGTGACTCACCGGTCATCTTGACGAGCATGTTTCTTAGGTCGCTCATGTCGCTCAATATCCTATATCATATAGAAGAGTGTAAAAACCAAGTATAACCGAAGTATCTTTTATTTAGATTTAATATTAAAAACACAGAAGAAATATACCTTGATAAAGTCGGCAACGACAAGATTCTTTGGCCATGCAATACCTAGAGTTTCCCTCACTATGCTTACCTCTTCAGTAGGTATAGGAACTTCGGCACTGCCATCTATGGCCTCCTCAACTACTACCTTAACCAAATAAGCTGTTAAAGGAGCACAATGTAGGGTAAAACCATGATGAACTCGACCGATAGCGACTAGACGAGGAGGATGCTCGTCCACATAAAATTCAAATCGACCAGTGTCCCCAGGCAGAGTCTTCCCTCCTGAAGGGCCAGAAACAGCATCGACACAACTCCCCGTCGTACTGACACGGGTAACATGATCATCAGGTGTACGTAGATCGATGTGGGCTGCTGTGAATGAGCACCCAAAGACTCCAATGTTTGGCCGAATATTTTCATCAAATTTTGTGTGACATCATATGTAATATTCTTTGTTGGTTCCTCTAACACACTTTTATTTATTGATGATGCAGATCGACGTGAAGATCGTCCAAAATAATCTCGAATGCCTACACCAAATCCAATGCCACGAACACGGCCTGGGTGATCCGGTATCTCAGCCAATATATCATGTTGTCCCTCGGGAGTGAAGCTGCCATATGTACACTGCTCATCCAACTCATCCTACAAAAGACCGATTTTTCGTAAGTGAAACACATGTGAAGCACATAAATGAACTGCTAATATTTTTTCGTTAGGATAGAAAAAACTTTGTTTCATAAGTAAACATAAAAGTGAACTTTTAAAATTTTATTCATAATTCGAACGGAAACTTTAAATATTTGAAATTAGATATTACGACTTTTATTTTTTTCAACAAAAAAAAAATAAAAGTTATAGAATTTAATTGCAAAACAAAAATTTCTGGAATTAAATTTTGAAAAGATAAGAAAAGTAAGTTTATTTAATTTTAATACATTGTCAAATATTAAATGATATTTTAAACTTACGATTTCAGTAACAATCTCTCGTGCAACGTCTGATGACACTCCCCCAGATCTTTTTTGGCGACCAAGCTTCCACCTCTGATGACGTGAAGGAGGAAATGGAGGATCAATAATAACATCTTCTCCAGATTTTGATACTTCTTCTTTACGCTCCTTCATCTTCCTCTTCATCTCCCGTACTTCCACAAAATCATATCCTCCTCGAGCCATAGTATGGGGAGCATTGTTCAGCTTGGCTATCTCTTGTTTCTTGATTCTTTTTCCCTGAAAAAAATATTTGCAAAGCATCGAAATAATATGTAAGGAAATAAAACCAGAGGTGGAATCGAGCTATAGAAAATTATTTGCAAGGAATTGAAATAATATGTAAGAAAATATTTGCAAGGAATCGAGCTATAGAAAAAGTCTTTTGAATTCGATTTACCTCCCAAGTAGGGTCCTCACGAATCTTTTTGAATTCTTTCCAATCGTCCTCCGATATACCATACTTCTCATAAGGAGATAACCCTTTCGACGGACCATGTATATACTCACCGATCAAATCAGTCTTAAATTGCCTCCACATCGTGCCTATAGACTGCAATGTCTTCTTGTGAAATTGGCCAATATTACTAATTTGTCTGACATCAAAGTTGGCCTACATTGACAATTCAAATTGAAACGTTATCGATAATATTTGAATTAATTTCAATTTTTATAAAATAATTTACTTAAATTAATTTTTTTCATAAATTTCAGTTTTAATCCAGGTTATGTATATTTAATTCAGTTTTATCAACTATTTAATTTAATTTTAGTTTTTATAAAATAAATTACTTAAATTAATGTTTTTTCATAAATTTCAGTTTTATTCTAGATTATTTAAGTTTATTTCAGTTTTTAAATTATTTAAATTAATTTTAGTTTTTATAGAATAATTTACTTAAATTAATGTTTTTTATAAATTTCAGTTTAATTCTAGATTATTTAAATTTAATTCAGTTTTTAAAATTATTTAAATTAATTTTAATTTTTATAGAATAATTTACTTAAATTAATGTTTTTTATAAATGTTAGTTTAATTCCAGATTATTTAAGTTTATTTCAGTTTTTAAATTATTTAAATTAATTTCGGTTTTTATAGAATAATTTACTTAAATTAATGTTTTTTTTACAAATTTCAGTTTAATTCGAGAGTATTAAATTTAATTCAGTTTATTAAATAATTTAAATTAATTTCAGTTTTTATAGAATAATTTACTTAAATTAATGTTTTTTTAAATTTCAGTTTACTTCCAGATTATTTGAATTTAATTCAGTTTTTTAAATTATTTAAGCACAAAGTGAAACACATAAATTAAGCACAAAAGTAATGCACGTACCAATACATCCTGCCAAGCATTTCCTTCTCCGGCTTGTCCAGTACATGATTCCATCGATCGTACAGTATGGAAACATGATCTTTCGCAAGTTTACCCAAATAAGTACTTAATTTGATTTTGTGCTCGTACTTAAGTTTTCCCATGACTGGATCGATGTCAAGAGGTAGCTTTTCCCATCTACACGCCGTTTGGACATACTTCTACATCTTGTATGATTTTTTGTGTAGTAGTCTGTGTATGGGGAGAAGCAGCGGAATGAGGAGGAGAATGACGAGGAGTACGAGGAGAATGAGAATGAGAACGAGGAGGATACCGAGGAGAAGCCATGTGCCTGCATAAACAAATTAAAATATTGTCAAACACAACGTAAACCAAGAAACTAATATTTGTCAAACACAACATACACCAATAAGCTGAATTTGTACTTAGCATGATGCCAAGTGGGAAGATGATGCCAAACACCCAACAGTAATATTTTTTTTTTTTGAAAAAACTCATGGTCAAAAAACTAATACTTGTCAAACACAACGTATTACCTAGTTGCCTAAATTAGTTATTATGACTTAACATCTAATTGCCTACATTTTGACTACTAAGTACTAAATCTACTGATTTATAAGTGAACACCTACTCACTTTGTAAGAGGAGAATAATTCAATTCAGTTAAACTTAGAATGAGAACAAAAATGGCATGTATCTATGCAAAACTTAGATGTAGTTATTCATGTACCTGATTTTTATTTATCTTTTGAGATAACAAAGTTCTCCCATAAACCTTCATCATGGTCATTTCGAATGGAATGTATGTCGTCAACTTCATTTTCTTCAACGATAGTGGGTAACTGTGTTGAAAAAAGAATACATTCACAATTTTCAAACGTTGATTCTTCAGTTTCATTGATATCCACACTTCTACCTGGAATAACCACGGACAATCTTTCATTACATGGATCACTGACATAGAACACCTGTTTTCCTTGGTGTGCCATGATAAAAGGCTCATCGATGCCAAAACTAGATTTTTGTCTTTTGAGCTTGAAAAGTGCATAGACTCGGCTTGAAGAGTAACTCCACTAATCCTCCACCAATTGGTGGAGTGGATACCCCTCCCCTCCTGTAACAAGGAGGTCGAGGGTTCGACTCCAGTGGGAGTCGGGGTGCGTGCGTGTAAAAAAAAAAAAAAAGAGTAACTCCACTATTTTGAACCGTACTCTTGTCATCTTGTGACTTTGTATAGAATGAGTACTTATTAATATCGTATCCACTCCAAGTTACGACATTATATTTGGGTCTGTAAGCTAGCCATTGTATTATTTCAGATGCGCTGCTAGAAATTTGTTCCTTAAATCATCTCAAGAAAGTCTTATTATGTTCAGTCAACAACCATTTTTCACTCATTCGGGGATTCTTTATCTTCAAATGATTCTGTGCGTTGATAAGTATGGAAGAACACCATCAATGTTATTCAAAATGTACAAATGTGCTTGAAGCACCTCATCTCGACTCTTGGTTAAAACTTTAACACCCCGTGTATCCTTTCCTCTAATTCTATCCTCATATCGAGACTTAGGAAGCCCTACAGATTCCACTTATGACGTAATCTGTGCAAAACTCTATAGCTTTTTCTGCAATGTACCTCTCCACAATAGATGCTTGCGGACGAGATGGGTTTTTAGTATACCCTTCGAAAATCTTCATGTATCGCTCAATGGGGTACATTCATCTCAAATAAACAGGGCCACACTCTTCAATCTCCCTAACTAGATGGACAAGTAAGTGAACCATAATATCAAAAAAAAAAAAAGGAGGAAAATACATCTCCAATTGGCATAAGATAACAATAGCCTCATTTTTTCACTCATCCAAAACCTGAGGACCTATCACTTTGCTACATATAGCATTAAAAAAAAAAAGCACAAACGAGTTATGACATTCCTCACTTTTTTAGGCAAGACATCACATATAGCCACTGCTAGAAGTTTCTGCATCAAGACATGACAGTCATGTGACTTTAAGCCAACCAGTTTAAGATTTTGCAATGATATAAGACTCTTAATATTTGAAGAGTAACTTTGTGGCACTTTAATGCCTTGTAAACATTTACAAAAGCTGATTTTCTCCCTTTTTGATAAAGTATAACATGCTGAGAGAGATAAGTTCGTTTACCAACTGATTGTGAATGCAACTGAGGAAGCATACCTATTTCCTATAGGTCTAGACGAGTCTGGACACCATCTTTTTTTTTGTACTTAATATTGAGAAGTGTGCCGATCACACTATCGCACACATTTTTCGACATGCATAACATCTATGCAACGCCTAACATCTAGTTTGCTCCAGTATGGAAGTTCAAAGAATATGGACCTCTTCTTCCATATGTTTGCGCAAAGAATGTTTTTGTAGTTTTCCCAAACATAGTATTGATATTCTTATCGCGATCGTAAACTTGCTCACCTGTTAATGGTGTCGGTGCAAATCCGTCTTTCTGGTATCCATTAAAAGCTTTTCTCAATCTACGATATGGGTGATGGCGATTGAGAAACCTACGATGTTGAGTGTAAACTGTTTTTTTCCCGTGTTTCAACAGAACGCAACTTGTGTTTTCCTCACATATAGGACATGCATGATGCCCCTTCACAATATACCCGTTCAAGTTTTCATATGCCGGAAAGTCATTAATGGTAACAAATAACATTGCACGTAGCTTGAAACTTTGCTGGTGGTACCCATCAAACACGTCAACCCTTCATCCCACATCATTCTCAAATCATCAATAAACGGACTTAGATAAACACCTATGTCATTTCCTGGCTGTTTTGGGCCCCAAATCATCATTGACAACATAACACATTTACGCTTCATACATAACCAATGAGGTAAATTATAGATCACAAGTAGGACAGGCCATGAGCTATGCTTAGTGCTTAAATTACCAAACAGATTCATCCCATCTGTTGAAAGTCCAAGCCTAAGGTTTCTTGCTTCACCCCCAAAATCTGGAAATAAATGATCTATTTTCTTCCACTGTACAAAATCAGCAGGATGACGAATTAGCCGTCGCATTTTCTCCCTTCTGCGTGCCATATGAGGTTCTTTACGTAATCCTTATTAGCAAACAGTCGCTTGAACCTTGGAATAATTGGAAGATACCATAACACCTTCGCTGGAGGCCCTCGTTGTGTGCTCTCTCCATCACTAGAATCATCATGCTTCACTTTGTAGCGTAATGCTCCACACCTAGGACACTTATGCAATAATTCAAACTCTTTTTGGTACAATATGTTATCATTAGGGCAGGCATGTATTTTATTATACGCCAAACCAATCGGACACAAAACCTTCTTCGCTTCATAAGTACTGTTAGGCAATTTATGTTGGGAATAGTGCCCTAGGACATTCGATGTGCCTAGATTTGTAATTGTCACATTTAAATAAAGTTATTTGATATCATTTATTTCTCGTTGATTATTATAATGTGTGCATGTTTTAATATTATAATAATCGAATAATAGTTATTCACGAATAATAAGATTATTCAAATGTCCCTGGTAAAATCGCGTTGAGTAGAGACTCAAGTGATTAATATACTAGTATAAGTTTGATTGATAATCATCGGATGATTATGCGTATGGTATGGATCAATCTTATGGGTATTGGTTGGAGAACTAATACTGGACCGACCCGCATTGAGATCACTGCATGGAAATGTCATAAGTGAATCTCAATACGGTATGTCAATAAATCCTTGAACCCGAGATTATCATAGAGTCCAACATGATAATCATATGCCTTGACGTAATCCAACGTCATCTCGAAACATGGTGATCATAAAGGTTAGCGATCGGGATTAGTGGGAGTCATGTAGAGGGCAATGAATAATCAAGATGGGGATTTGTCCTCTCTTAAGTGAGAGAGATATCTGCTGGGCCCCTCGATAAGTAGGATCAAGGAAATGCATGGCCATGCTCAAATGAAGAGTCATTTGATTCAATCACCTACTTAAGATCGAGAAAGCATTTGAACATAAATAAGTATGACAGACTCCATGACTTAGTTCAAATATGATATCGCGTGACAAAGGGATTTGACACGTTAAAAGGTTTAATGGACTATTAACTTATATTATTTGGGTAATCATAATGTCTTGCTAGAGGCCGCTTATGATTTATTATTTAATAAGGTATTAAATAATTGCCAACATAATATAAGCCTTTTGGGTCACACATACGACAATTATAGACAAGTAGGAATAAATATCAATCGGGAATAATAAATATAATATTGGATATTATATTTATAAGGAGATTAAATAATAAGTAATATATATAATATTGGATATTATATATATTGTATTATTTAATAAGTTGAGGGGCAACTAAGCAAATACTAGATTATTGAATCTAGGGTTTACTTAGTATATATATAAGGTCTTGGACAAGGAGTTGCAATGAGAAAATAAGACCTAAAATCGGCCCTTCAAGAAGAAGAAAAATCGGCCATCTACATTATACTGTAGGAGAACGGAGTCGGTCGTTCCTCTTCCCTTAGTTGATCTTGATCAATAGTACAATCCTTCGAGTAAGGAATTTGTGTTGTACTATTTATCAATATTATTAAATGAGATCTAGCAATCCGGCTTGTGGAATTGTTCGTGTGTGGATCACCAAAAGAGGAAGGAGATATTCATCTACTTCTAGTCCGGATCTAGAATTGTTCAATCGGATTAAGGTAATTCGATTAACTCTTTTTAAACAATTAAATTACTGCATGAGATCCTAAATTGGGTTTTCACATTTATTGTTCCGCTGCGTTTTTACTCCGATTATTTTGTATTCGATACATAGAAAACCCAACAGTGGTATCGGAGCCAACTTGCAAGTAATTTAATTGTTTGTGTAGAACATATTTATGTGTAAATTATGTTCTTGATTATGTTTATAAAATATAGATTTTATAAAATCATTTTTCTGGTTTAATTTGATTAAATTGGATCGTCAAACATAATTTTCTCGATGTTTTCGCGTTTTTCTGCGCGAACCGTTCTCGAACAGATCTGTTTCGAGATGGGTCGGTCCGGTCCGGCGGATCTGGACCCGCGGGCCTTTTTATTAAAAAAAAAAAGAAAAAAATATTTTGACAATCCAGGATTCAATCCTTGGTCACCAGGATTCCGGGTGCCGACTTACCATATGGTCTACCATTTTGATTTAGAAAATATCACACGGATATTTTATAAAAGATAAGAAATCATTTTTCAAAATATGGCAAATACTTCCGCAAAACCGGGATTCGATCCTGAGTCTTTCGAGTTAATATCGGACCACTTACCTTCTGGGCTGGGACAGTTTTTGGTAGATTTTCTGTTGTTTTTTTTCTTATAAGCCTTATTGTAATATATTAGTAAATTTGGAAATAATAGTTGCTAAATGTTGCAAGTGCAACCGCCGGGTTTCGAACCGGGCAAACCCGTGCGGATCTCGCTCATGACCATCTCGGCTTTGAGTCCAGATTTGTTCATGTGATGACACAAATTTTAATTATTGTCCGATTGTCGATAAATTGATTATTTAGTATATTACATGCTTTATTAATTATTTGATAATTATTTATGGTATGTGTGTGGTGTATGGCATGACCATAAATTGACCAATGTAATTGGATAATTTAATTTCTTATGGGTTGGTTTTTACGGCCTGCGTGTCGTTTAATTATAATTGGTTTTACGGCTGAGTCGTCTATTTAAATTGTTTATTATTTTACGGCCTGCGTGTCGTTTGTACTTCTTGTAATTTAATTTATTAGTGTAGTATTAAATTTCATTAATGTAATGAAGACAAGAAGGACGAGATAGATGGACTCGAGGAGCAAATTGATCGCGTATGACGTTCCAAGGAGTTGGAAGATCAATGAAGACCATATTTAACCCTTTAGATGACCTTTGTGATTTTCATGTTGGCTCATGAAAATCACGTTAGGATTATGGTCATGCTATACACGGTCCTATGCTTTATTGTCATGTGATGCGATGTATGTTTAAATTTATGCATGTATGTGATGCTATGTATGTTTAGATGTATGTTAGCAAACATAGACATTAACATAGGATAAAAATCCCTCGTTAAAATTTTAATGCCATTCATTTGAAAAACACCTATCAAGACTTCGATCATCATGAGTGGGTCATGCCAAAGTTGGGCACTCGGATTATCTTAGTAAGGTAGGATAGGTAATGGTGATACCTATACGTTTAATGAATTTGGAAATCAAAATAGTTTTGAACCTTAAGGCATAAGATGGGATTATAACATGCTTGGGCATACGATGCCAAATCCCATGACATAATCTAAGAGTTACATATGATGTAATCGATAAAGAGTTATCCACCTAAAGTAGTTCAATTCTAGGCGTCATGCCAAAGGCGGAGTTTAGGATTGTGCGAAATGGGATCTTAGCCCACTAAAATTACAAATGTTGTAAATTGAGGGTACTTTGTTTTAGTGGGAGTATTTTTCGAGAAATAAAATAATGTGACTAAATATTTTGCATATTGAATTTTGTAGAATGGCATCAAACAACACATCCACCATTTCATCGCGATCCGTCCTTGAGAAGGACAAGCCGAAAGAAAATGGCGAGAACTATCCTGGATTGGATCCTGAGCACGAGAATAGTTCTCAAGCAAGAAAGAAAGTCAGTATGTTCTTGAGGAAGAAATTCCCGATGAGCGGTGACAATGCAAATAAAGCAACAAAAGACAAATGGAAGAAACATTGTGATGATTCCATTGATGTCGGTTGTCTTATGTTAGCCACCATTTGTCCGTAACTTGGAAGAATCTGGAGGAAATGGAAGCTTATGAGCTAAATGCTCACCTCAAGGAAACTTTCTCGAAGCATGCTAGGCAAGAGAGATATGAGACCTTTCAAGCCTTGTATGCTTGCAAGATGGTTGAGGGACATCTGTCGGCGCTCACGTGCTCAAGATGAAAGGATATATTGATCATCTTGAAAGGCTTGGTTTTCCACTTTCTAAGGAGCACTCCACGGATGTGATCCTAAACTCATTGCCCGAAAGTTTCGGTCAGTTCATTATGAACTCTAATATGAATGAGATGGAGAAGTCCATTCTTTGCCGCATGGGATGCTTAAAGCAGTGACGAGAATATTAAGAAGAAACCAAACCATGTGTTGATGGTCGAAAGGGAAATCCTTTAAGAACACAGACAAGGGCAAGGGTAAGGCAAAAGTTGCCAAATCTAAAGACCCTACTAGGCCGGGTTTCAAGGCTAAAGCTCCCAAAGATGGAAATTGCCATCATTGCAATAAACCAGGACATTGGAAAAGAAATTGCAAGATTTACTTGGAAGAGCTAAAGCGTACCAAGGGCGGTGAGGCGCCACAGTATATTTGTTATAGAAGTTAACTTATCTACCTCTAACTCCCGGGTATTAGATCTGGATGTGGATCTCACATTTGTACAAATGTGCGGGGTTGAGAAGCGAGAGAATCAAGAAAGGGAAGTAGATCTAAGAGTCGGCAATGGAGCAAGAGTTGCCTTTGCACTAGCCGTAGGAACTTATGATCTAGTTTTGCCCAATGGGCTTTTGTTAGTTTTGAACAATTGTTATTATGTTCTGCTATGAATAGGAATATTATTTCGATTTCTACATTAGATTGTGAAGGTTACGCTTTCTTATTAAGAATAAGATCATTCGTATTTTCTTTGATGACTTGCTTTGTAGTGCTGCAAAGTTATATCTTCGCCTTTACAATATTGATCTAGATGAGTCCGACACTTTGGAAGTCTATAACATTGCATCCAAGAAACCTAAGCTCAATGATTCTAATCCGACTTACTTATGGCATTGTCGACTTGGTCACATAAACGAAACGCATTTCTAAACTCCATAATGATGGACTTTTAGACTCTTTTGACTATGAATCATATGGGACATGCGAATCTTGTTTATTGGGCAAGATGACGAAGAATCCTTTCACCGGTCATGGAGAAAGGGCTAGTGATCTATTAGGCCTAATACATACTGATGTGTGCGGACCTCTTAGCACTCATGCCAGAGGCGGATACCAATACTTCATTACATTCACCGATGATTTTAGCCGATATGGATATGTTTATCTTATGAAGTATAAACATGAATCTTTTGAAATGTTCAAAATATTCCGAATGAAGTCTGAGAATCAACTTGGCTAGACAATTTAAGCCCTTCGATCTGATCGAGGTGGGGAATACTTGAGCCAAGAATTCGATGATCATCTTAGGAGTTGTGGAATTGTTTCGCAACTTACTCCTCCCGGCACACCTCAGCATAACGGAGTGTCCGAGAGGAGGAATCGAACTTTATTAGATATGGTTCGATCCATGATGAGTCGAACAGAGCTTCCATTATCATTTTGGGGCCACGCCTTAGAAACAAGACATTCACCCTTAACCGTGTTCCATCTAAAGCGGTTGAAAAGACACCATTTGAGAAATGGGTGGTAAAAGACCAAACTTGTCTTTTCTAAAGATCTGGGGTTGCGAAGCGTTCGTAAGGCGCCAAGTGTTTGACAAACCGGCAAACAGATCTGAAAGATGTTTATTTGTGGGATATCCTAAGGAAACTAAAGGATATTACTTTTACAAGCCCGCAGAGAACAAAGTGTTTGTTGCTCGAAATGTCAGTATTCTTAGAAAGGGAATTTATTTCCAAAGAGACAGTGGGAGAAGAGTAATTCTCGAGGAAAATCGAGAACCACAAGAAGACATCGCTTCACCGATGGAAACCGAACAAGCTCAACAAATGGTTGAAGAGCCCATTCAAAGTACACAAGTCCCACGCAGATCGATAGGATGCGACATGAACTGAGAGATATGGTTATCTCGTAACGGAGGATGATGATGCATCGCTCATAGATGATGAGCCTAGTACCTATACTGAAGCCGCCTGTGACCGTAGTCCGAGGAATGGCTAGAAGCCATGAAGTCCGAGATGCAATCCATGTATGACAATCAAGTTTGGAACTTGATAGATCCACCGAGGGTGTTAAAACCATTGGGTGCAAATGGGTCTATAAAAAGAAGAAAGACATGGATGATAATCGCAAGCCTATAAAGCTAGACTAGTGGCAAAAGGTTATGCAGCATTCATGGTGTTGACTATGATGAGACCTTTTCGCATTAGTCATGCTTAAATCAATTAGAATTTTATTTGCCATTGCCGCATACTATGATTATGAAATATGGCAAATGGATGTCAAAACAGCATTCCTTAATGGAAACTTACTCGAGGATGTGTATATGACGCAACTGAAGGTTTTGTTCATCCGTAAAATTCTAAAAAGGTTTGCAAGCTTCAAAGATCCATTTATGGGTTGAAGCAGCTTCTCGGAGCTGGAATCTTCGTTTTGATGAAACTGTCAAAGAGTTTGGGTTCATTCAAAATGAAGATGAACCTTGTGTGTACAAGAAGGTTAGTGGGAGAATAGTTGTTTTCTTAGTCTTATATGTAGATGACATATTACTCATTGGAAATGACATTCCCACCTTGCAGTACCAAGACTTGGTTGGGAAGTTGTTTCTCAATGAAAGACTTAGGAGAAGGCTTATATTCTTGGGATAAAGATCTATAGAGATAGATCAAAGAGATTGATTGGTCGAGTCAAAGTACATACATTAATAAAATATTGAAGAGGTTCAATATGCAAGACTCCAAGAGAGGACTCTTGCCAATGTCACATGGCATTCATCGAGTGAGACTCGAGTCCTAAGACTCGATGAGCGAGCCCGTATGAGCAAGATACCATACGCTTCGGCTATTGGATCGATCATGTATGCCATGATTTGTACTCGACCGGATGTATCGTTTGCTCTTAGTATGACAAGTCGATACCAATCGAATCCAGTGAAAGTCATCGATAAAAAGGAAAACCATCCTAAAGTACTTGAGAAGAACTAAGGATGATTTCCTAGTTTATGGAGGGTGGGAAACGAGTGGTAAGAGGTTACGCCGATGCAAGTTTCGAAACCAGAGACGATTTCAAATCAAAGCTGGTTATGTGTTTGTATTGAATGGAGGTCTTTGTGAGTTGGAAGAGTTCCAAGCAAAGCACGGTTCTTTGATTCATTCTGTGGCGAGTACTGGCGGCATCGGATGCGGCTAAGGAAGCCGTATGGATCAAGAAGTTCGTTGCACGAACTAGGAGTGGTGCCAACCATCCAGTGGTCCCATAAGCCTTTATTGTGACAATAATGGTGCTATTGCACAAGCTAAAGAGCCTAGGTCCCATCATAATTCCAAACATATACTCGAAAATATCACCTAGTCGGAGAGATCGTCGGACGAGGAGATATTACAATATGCAAAGTAATGTGAGAAGAGAATGTTGCATCCACTTACGAAGCCTCTCTCACAAGGAAAGCATGTTGAGCATGCTAGAGCGATAGGACTAAAAGTCATGTATGAATGGTCCTAGTGCAAGTGGGAGATTGTTGGGAATAGTGCCCTAGGACATTCGATGTGCCTAGATTTGTAATTGTCACATTTAAATAAAGTTATTTGATATCATTTATTTCTCGTTGATTATTATAATGTGTGCATGTTTTAATATTATAATAATCGAATAATAGTTATTCACGAATAATAAGATTATTCAAATATCCCTGGTAAAATCGCGTTGAGTAGAGACTCAAGTGATTAATATACTAGTATAAGTTTGATTGATAATCATCGGATGATTATGCGTATGGTATGGATCAATCTTATGGGTATTGGTTGGAGAACTAATCTTGGACCGACCCGCATTGAGATCACCGCATGGAAATGTCATAAGTGAATCTCAATACGGTATGTCAATAAATCCTTGAACCGAGATTATCATAGAGTCCAACATGATAATCACTATGCCTTGACGTAATCCAACGTCATCCAAACATGGTGATCATAAAGGTTAGCGATCGGGATTAGTGGGAGTCATGTAGAGGGCAATGAATAATCAAGATGGGGATTTGTCCCTCTCTTAAGTGAGAGAGATATCTGCTGGGCCCCTCGATAAGTAGGATCAAGGAAATGCATGGCCATGCTCAAATGAAGAGTCATTTGATTCAATCACTACTTAAGATCGAGAAAGCATTTGAACATAAATAAGTATGACAGACTCCATGACTTAGTTCAAATATGATATCGCGTGACAAAGGGATTTGACACGTTAAAAGGTTTAATGGACTATTAACTTATATTATTTGGGTAATCATAATGTCTTGCTAGAGGCCGCTTATGATTTATTATTTAATAAGGTATTAAATAATTGCCAACATAATATAAGCCTTTTGGGTCACACATACGACAATTATAGACAAGTAGGAATAAATATCAATCGGGAATAATAAATATAATATTGGATATTATATTTATAAGGAGATTAAATAATAAGTAATATATATAATATTGGATATTATATATATTGTATTATTTAATAAGTTGAGGGGCAACTAAGCAAATACTAGATTATTGAATCTAGGGTTTACTTAGTATATATATAAGGTCTTGGACAAGGAGTTGCAATGAGAAAATAAGACCTAAAATCGGCCCTTCAAGAAGAAGAAAAATCGGCCATCTACATTATACTGTAGGAGAACGGAGTCGGTCGTTCCTCTTCCCTTAGTTGATCTTGATCAATAGTACAATCCTTCTAGTAAGGAATTTGTGTTGTACTATTTATCAATATTATTCGTAAGGATCTAGCAATCCGGCTTGTGGAATTGTTCGTGTGTGGATCACCAAAAGAGGAAGGAGATATTCATCTACTTCTAGTCCGGATCTAGAATTGTTCAATCGGATTAAGGTAATTCGATTAACTCTTTTTAAACAATTAAATTACTGCATGAGATCCTAAATTGGGTTTTCACATTTATTGTTCCGCTGCGTTTTTACTCCGATTATTTTGTATTCGATACATAGAAAACCCAACAATTTATTACCTTTTGGAAGCATCTCATGTATTAACTCGAGCAATTCGGTGAAACTTTTATCACTCCACCCATTTTTTGCTTTCACATTAACCAACTTCAACACAGCAGGCAAGCGTGTAAAATTTTCACACCCCGGATATAAAGGAGTCTCTGAATCACTTTTCAACGCATCATAAACAGGCGCTTGTCGGAATGATTCTTATCCAACATCACGAATCATGTCTTCAAATTGATCACCATCTATATCTACGTGTGTCTCTTCAGTTGGAATGTCTACTAGTTCGCCATGCCATATCCAAATCTTATAGTTCGTATTTATTCCCTCACAAATAAGATGTTCACGAATTATGTCAGCTTCATGTCGTCTCCCATTCATACACTTGACACAAGGGCAAAAATATCTTTCATCGTGTTGTGTCAAGATTTATTCATCCCGACAGGCGATCGACTATAAAGCCGAGCGACCAAGTCAACACCAGTCAAACTATGGCTAGCTCGCCTAATCGAAGATATCAGACCACCATCAGATACCTAGCGATCGACTCCCAAGGCGATCGCCCAATGGCATCTGGCGATCGACTCTAGTGCACGGCTAAGGACGGTCGACCTACACCCCGAGCAGAGATGATCGCCCGTCAAAATCATCGAAGACTGGATCTCAGAACAGCATCCACGTGCAGATCCAGATAAGGCACCGCAGCACATGGGTCGTTGACCACAGCCTGTCAGCATCTTTCCACCAACCGACAGGCCCGCCGAAAGGTGTCAGTGGGACCGCCCGTGACAGCGACTCAGACGCGTGCAGGCTTCTCATTGGACCGCGCGAGTGACTGCCAACAACTCCTGCAGACTTTAAGGAGACAAGCCCATGTGACATAAAGACGATCGCCCGATTATTATAATACAACAAAGGCGATCGCCCGGCAGATCCAAGTCCTATAAATAGAGAACCTACTCCTACTGGAAAAAGGTTCCGAATTCATTCACCTACATTCCGAATTCATTAACGGGAATACAGGAGAACATACATACCATCAAGCTCCCAGCTTTCTCGCCGGAATCCATCTTAGGATTTCTCTCTCCGAATCTCTCTTCCAGAAGACGATCGACAGAGGCGAGAAGTCTCCACAAGACAAATTCCAAGAGATTCATAAGCCTGGGAGCTCAAGCATACAGCTAATACTCGCCGTGAGAGACTGTCGTTCTCTCACCGCCGCGACTGTTCATATCCTTTGTTACAAGAACTCACAGAGCATCACATCTGGTTCTTCCGGCAATCTACACGCTCACTAGCTAAGATAACAAGAATCTTTACACTCATTGTAATTGTATTCTTACATTAGTACTTGTATCCCCGAATATTGGTATTAATAATATCTCGCGAGAGCATTCAAGCCCGGGACTAACAACCCCGGCAAATCTTGTGTTATTTATCTTTCTCACGGAAGTGTTCTCGCATTTGTTTGCTATCCGTCCATTCCAGCAATATCTATCTCCGGATAATATTTTGGGTAGCAACAATTGGCGCTAGAGGAAGGGGCATCTAACCCTCAAATTTTTTACTCCTACCATCCCGAAGAACACTCACTGTTCTCGGGGCATATACTTGAAGTGACACTCACTGCGCTTCAAAGAAAACCTTCAGAATCATGACATCCGCCGGTACATCGAAGAGAGCCGCTCTCCGAACTGCCGGACACCATATCCCGGCTCAATCCGAACCCCAGCCGACGACCGGGGGAAGCCGCGGCAACGCAAGACTCTCGATCCCGCACCCGAGAGATGGCCCCAACCTCTCACTCGATCAGTTCCAAACCGAGGAACAGATCGAGGAGGCTATGGCCATCCTAGAGGAGCGACGGAGAGCATGCGGGTCGCCCGCGATAACTCCCTCGATCGTCCGCTGCGTGGGAAAACGGAAATTCAACGGGCTGCTGAGCGAGCGATCGTCAGAAAGCCCCAATTCGCGAGAAAAGGCTCTCGCACGACCGGACGGATCCGTATTCGATCGCTTGGGGCGCGACCCATCCTGGCGACCGGGGCATTCTGTTTCCAATCACGAAAAGATGGAACCCGAATCCGTCACCAGGAGTTCGGCCTACCCACCTCACAGCCGAACGCAGGTCGGCCATCTGACTCCCGTCCCGATCGCCAGGGGATCAGTACTCAATCTCCTCGGCACCCGCTCCGAGCGCCGAGCCGCGAGCAGCCAGGCCACGGCGATGGCCGCTATACAACGCCAGCTCGACGAGATGAAAGCACTGTTGGACACTGGGGCAAGCGCCAGCAGAAAGATCACAGGGCCGACCGAGCCACTCGCGGTCCACATCGAGCTTGCCCCCGTGCAACCAACGATCGCTCCTCCCAAAACACCTCTGTATGAATGGAGATCGGATCCCGAAACCCACCTGAGTAAATTCCGAGTCTACATGACTGGATGTGGCGCATCTGACGCAACCAGGTGCCGGATCTTCCCGTTAACATTGGGCGAGCTGGCCCATAGGTGGTACGCCTCGCTACCACCACGATCAATCACCTCCTTTAAGAAACTGGCGAATGACTTCACGTCATACTTCGCCACCAAGGTCGCCAGACCAGAAGGCCCCCACCGCGTGATGAAAATCAGGCAGGGGAAAGACGAAACCGATGAAGATTACATCGACCGAGTAGACGAAATCATCCTCACCGGCGAACCCGTCAGAGACGAGCTCGCTCTCTTTTCGGTCATGGGGGGATTCTACGGTCATTCTCCCATGTTTAGACATCTCACCAAGGATATTCCCCCAACCTACGCGATCTTCCGCGCTAAGGCTGCCAACTTTCTGGCCAGGCAAAGGCTACTCACCCTCCGCCTAGGCGAGGAAACGCCACCTCCTATCCAGAAGATAGCGATCGCCAAAGTAAAGAAGGCGATCGCCAAGCCACCCGGAGATCTCAAGGCCTTCGAGGACATGGAAGCCCATCTCCTGCATACGTTCAACCGAACTCCGGCACATATTTTCTATGCCATCAAGGGGCACGAAAAGCTCAAAAAGCCAAAGGCGATAAGGGACCACGGTCACCTGGACAACAATCAATATTGTGCCTACCATAAGAGTCCCGGCCACAGCACCAACCATTGCCGCGACCTCCTCAAACAGCTCTGGAGATTGTTCGAGGAGGGCAAGTTGAACAGCTTGTTGGTTTAGCCGAAGCCCCTACCAATTTCTATACACGATCGTCCGAGTCGAACACAAAACAGGTTGGAAAGCTCATACGAGCCGACCCCTGGATCAACCTCGGCGACCGTCTCTACATGCTCCAATCAAGAAAAGGGGACCTCGGAAGTTTCCCCGATCTCCCTCCTTATTTAAGAAACTGGAGGACTCGCTCGCCATCTACAGTTCACCATCTAACATGATGGACTAAGGCACGAGATCGCCTCCCCCGCACAACGTACACCGTCGAAGGTCGGCATCTACATG
Organism: Orobanche coerulescens; assembly: GCA_033398695.1. Lineage (NCBI taxonomy): Eukaryota > Viridiplantae > Streptophyta > Magnoliopsida > Lamiales > Orobanchaceae > Orobanche > Orobanche coerulescens. The sequence goes on from CM065809.1 coordinate 172,570,341, forward strand.
ACGATCCAAGGTGGAAGAGTGCAGCCATGGTCCTGTTGGTCGATGGAACCAACTGCTTAGGTCATGCAAGGTCCTTTTGGGCCAAGATCGCCCGCCCTTCGTTTAAATACGAGCCCGGCGTAGTCTGAGGGCCCTCCAAAATTAATCAGTGGACACGATCGCTTGCCCTCAAAGGTTCATCATCTAACATGGTGAACCCGGACAATGCGACGTGCCACAACCCCCATCTCAACGTACACCGTCGAGGTTCGCCATCTTCATGGTGGGCCGAGGTGGAAGCAGAGCTAAACAAGCCGCGGGCGTGGAGTTGAATCATCCGACGCTGCCCCGCGCAAGGACTCCTCTAGACCGAGACCGCACGCCCTTCGTTTAAATACGAGGCGGCGCGCGGCTACAGAGGACCCTCATAATAAAGTGAGTCACGAGACACTCAATGTCTTCGCGCATCAAGACATGATCAGGGAGTCGGTCCATCGAACTCCGCGATCACGCATGGTTCCTCAAGACGGACGACCGTCCTCTAGGATTCGACAGAGTTGAAGACCGCTCACTCAACGAATTATTTTCATCCCCTTACTTTCACTAAGTGAATAAAAACAAGGGGGAAGAGTGCGGACTACCTATACGACGATCGCCCCTATTCAACCACATACGGAGATCGTCATTTTTCATACGTTGTGCAGTGATCGAATTTGTTGTAAAAGTTATCTTTATGAGTTTATCAATTCATTTGGAACTACCCTCGCAACGATCTCTCCTCACACATTTGTACAAAGTCAAACAAAGACTCAAAAATAACAATCATTCAAGTGATAAGTCAGAAAATCAAACATTCATTTTATTGCTTGAAGGATCAAAATACACGGTCGCCAGAAGGCCTAAATGCTACAAAGAAGAAAGCTACAAGTTACAAGCTAATCGAAAGCAATAAAAAGAAAGTGCCTCAGACCCCGGCCTGGCCTTCGCCTTCGGTCCCCGGACTTGGTCGCGATCCTTCCCCGGCCTGCGGAACAGTCTCCCCATCTCCCGGAGCGTCGGGATGAACAAGATTGGCCGGAGTCGGATACGAGCTCAGATCCGCGCCAAGCTCCGAGAGATCCAAAATCGGCAAGGAGAAAGGGGGATGGAGGGGACGCTCCAACGCATACGCCTTGAAGTTCTCAGCAAGAGGCCCGACCTCCAAACCTCCCTTCTTAGCTGCTCGGATCGAGTCGGCGAACGCCATATAATAGGCGAACTCGCTGACAAACTCCAAGTTTTGAAAGGGATCAGCCTTGGTCGCCTCTACCTCTCTTTTCAGTTCCGCCATCGCCTGTTGCGACCCTCGGAGCTCGGCCTCCCTCGCAGCTACCTTCTCCCTCGACTCCGCCAGCTCGCTAGTCAACCGAGCGATCGTCACCTTCTGACGATCGGCCTCCTCCTCAGCAACCTTCTGCGCCCGGACGGCATTCAGCATCTTGTCCCGAAATCGGTCAACCGCCAAACGAGACAACTCGGTTTCCTTCTTCGCCAGCTCAAGCTCTTGGCTCGCCCGCTTGGCTGCCTCCAAAGAGTCCTTCTCCATTGCCACGATCTTATCGGCGAACTCGGCGTTCTCTGTCCGAGCCGCCTCGAGATCCGCCTGCAGGCGAATAGTGGAAGGATGCCCCTCAAACTCTTGCGCAGCCTGGACAGCCATGGTCGTCGTCTAGAGAGAAAGGGCGAGAACAGCCTGCATCGTATTCCCCGATCGCTGACGAGCGATCGCATCTAGATCGGTCATCCAGGCCTTCGGTAAAGCAGAAGAGGCCTTGCTGACGTATTGCGGGATGTCACAGGACTGGCGAGGAGATCGGCTCGCCAAGAAATCCACCACCATCGGCGGATAGGTTGGATCAGCTTTACGGATCCTACATCAGAACCACAACAAAGTTAACACAACTCCTACGCAATTACAGGTTTCAACCCAAAATTGCAATCTATCTCTCAGCCCTCTCGGGGTCGCGACCGAAGTACGGTTTCCCTCGAGGAGTCTCGGCGTCAGCGATCGCCATCTCTCGCATAAAAGCCACGGAGGGCGGCTCGTTCTCCGGAGGGATAACGGTGATCGGAGGCGCGGCAATCGGCACCTCACTGGCCGGGGCAGAAACTGGATTTTCTCCCGACCTCTGCCGTTTGCGATTCTCCCGAAGCCCCTCCTCACGGACTTCCTCCTCAACCGCGATCGGCTCCGCGCGAGGCTCCGCCTCCGGAATAATTGGTAACGCCACAGGGGGAGCCCGAGATGATTTCGTCTTGCGGAGACGACCAAGAACTCCTGGGTTCGACATAGCGATCTCCGGAGGAGGCTCCACAAAGCGAGGAAAGCGAACCTCTGCAATAAAAACAGTCAAACCACAGTTAGTCATATTCCTCCAAAAGGACGATCGCCCAACGAATGTAGATCGCAGAAGTTCGTACCTGAGACTGAGAGATGTCTCGGGAAATAGAATAGGCGAGCGGACAACCGACGACTCTCCTTGTTGATCCGGTTAGCGTCCAATTCGTCGTCCGGCAAACTTCGTATCCGCTCCCAAACGACCAGGAAATCGAAAGGCAGCTCCTCGACCGACGGAATATGAAAACCTGCAAAAGCAAAATCAAATTAGATCAGTTCAGAACATATCCAAACAAAGGGATAGTCTGAACCCTTATCGGGATTTCTCTCCCGAAAGCCAGTGGGAATATTCAGCTCGCCAGTAGGGCTATCGCTCGCAGAGGCTTTCCAGGCACCAGCGACCCAGAACCACTTCATCGGATCGCCCCGCATCTTGTTTGGGATTCCAAGGATCACCCGACCAGATCGACCCTGGATATGATAACCTCCGACCGACCCTTTTTGAGTCGTCAGTTTGAACAAGTAGTTCATCTACGACGGCGAAGGGAGGCGATATAGTCGGTGATCGCCGAACAAGGTCAGAGTACAGATAATTTGGAGCCAAGCATTTGGCGTTAGCTGGAGCGGCGCCAAATTCCAAGCAGCCAGCAGGTAGGAGACGGAGTGCGGCATAGGAAATCGCAACCCCGCCTCCAAGATCGCCTCGTTCACAGCGACCATCCCCTCCGGAGGCTGATCGGCTCTCTCGTTCTCGGCCGGCACAAAAAGATCTACGTCTGAAGGGACATGGAATCTCGTCCTCCAGACGGCCAGATCCTTCCTGGTCGCCGAACTCCTGATTTGGCCAAGAGAACACAGAGATCGCTGAGCAGCCCGATATAGCGACCGCTTGGGAGATTGATATGGATGAGCGATCGAATACTCCCGGAAGTCAAAACTTGGAGACGGGCCGGCCAACCTCTCCATTATACCAGCAAATGCCACATATGCCTGGACAAAGACATTATGTCGCTCCGAGTAGGCCCTGACCGCACGATCTCTTTCCGTCTGCGAGCGCCTATGTTCTACGGCCGCCCCCTTTGCCACGTCGGCCTCGTTGAACAGCGCCTCGACCTCCGCAGGGTCAATTCCGGCCCGAATGGCCTCAGCAACCGTATCCAGATGGAATTCAGCGGAGGATCCTCCCCGGACATCAGAAGTCCCGGCGGAGGAGGAAGTGCCCACTCCGGATGAAGATGTTCCAGCCATTTGTGAAGAAAAGAGGAGATAAGAAGTGTTCGTCTTACCCGAGATTGAATCGATCGACGATCGGCAGCAAAGTCTCCAGAAAAATCCGCAGCAAAATCCTTCTTTCTCCAGTAAGTGCGCGTGAGAATGAAGACTGCAACACTGCGCCCTTTTATAGGAGATGGCAGGGACTCGTTTGCAATAAGAAGAATCTCAGGGGTCGGAAGTGCAGCCGTCGCATTCATTGACTCCCTCGAGACCCGCGTACGCATCTTTTCAAGGACGCGTCAGTCGAGGAGTCATTAATGACCGTTGAAATCCTCCAACAGAAGCCCGACACGTACGCGAAGACTTTTCCACGCCCGTTACCATTTCCTGCGCAGTTTAGCGGCCAACCAGGTCGTCCAAACTCTGAATCTATCAGCTCAAAGACGATCACCAGTTCAGTTAAACACAGAGTCGCTCGTCAAAAGTACAGCGATCGCCAAGAGAACCACCTCACCCCACGTTTCCAACATAGGAGCGAGCTGGGGGGCAATTGCTGTGTCAAGATTTATTCATCCCGACAGGCGATCGACTATAAAGCCGAGCGACCAAGTCAACACCAGTCAAACTATGGCTAGCTCGCCTAATCGAAGATATCAGACCACCATCAGATACCTAGCGATCGACTCCCAAGGCGATCGCCCATTGGCATCTGGCGATCGACTCTAGTGCACGGCTAAGGACGGGCGACCTACGCCCCGAGCAGAGATGATCGCCCGTCAAAATCATCGAAGACTGGATCTCAGAACAGCACCCACGTGTAGATCCAGATAAGGCACCGCAGCACATGGGTCGTTGACCACAGCCTGTCAGCATCTTTCCACCAACCGACAGGCCCGCCGAAAGGTGTCAGTGGGACCGCACGTGACAACGACTCAGACGCGTGCAGGCTTCTCATTGGACCGCGCGACTGACTGCCAGCAACTCCTGCAGACTTTAAGGAGACAAGCCCGTGTGACATAAAGACGATCGCCCGATTATTATAATACAGCAAAGGCGATCGCCCGGCAGATCCAAGTCCTATAAATAGAGAACCTCCTCCTACTGGAAAAAGGTTCCGAATTCATTCACCTACATTCCGAATTCATTAACGGGAATACAGGAGAACATACATACCATCAAGCTCCCAGCTTTCTCGCCGGAATCCATCTTAGGATTTCTCTCTCTGAATCTCTCTTCCAGAAGACGATCGACAGAGGCGAGAAGTCTCCACAAGACAAATTCCAAGAGATTCATAAGCCTGGGAGCTCAAGCATACAGCTAATACTCGCCGTGAGAGACTGTCGTTCTCTCACCGCCGTGACTATTCATATCCTTTGTTACAAGAACTCACAGAGCATCACATCTGGTTCTTCCGGCAATCTACACGCTCACTAGCTAAGATAACAAGAATCTTTACACTCATTGTAATTGTATTCTTACATTAGTACTTGTATCCCCGAATATTAGTATTAATAATATCTCGCGAGAGCATTCAAGCCCGGGACTAACAACCCCGGCAAATCTTGTGTTATTTATCTTTCTCACGGAAGTGTTCTCGCATTTGTTTGCTATCCATCCATTCCAGCAATATCTATCTCCGGATAATATTTTGGGTAGCAACACATCGGGTTCCGGGCAATTTTGTCGGGCGAACTCAAGAAATTGTTCGATTCCATTATCATACTCATCACTGCTACGACTTGCATTCATCCAACTTCGATCCATTTTTCTTCTTTTTTGTTGTACACAGTGAAATTTAATTTGCAATTCCTTTAGTTAGAACCGACCACATTTATTGTTATTTTAATCTTCTACCAAAAACCAACTTAATCCCAAAGTAAACATCAAATAAATCAACCATGTTTAAGAATCATTCAAGTTCAATATAGTATATTGGTTTATGGTTTCCTCGAACAGAGGCGGGAAGTTCCAAAATACTGTTTCGCAGATTTACTGCCTCGGTGTATCACAATACTGTTCTAGCAGGAAATAATAGAGTAAATCTATGTAAGATGAAAGTAGAGTCTCGAAATAAACTGTGAGAATACATAAAATATGAAACAGTACGAGATAAAAGAAATAAGCAGTCAGATTGAGTATTGTGTTGCTATAACCTAAACAGATGAGTAAAATCAAAGTCATTTCATGTTCACATTTAATTTATGTTATAAATTCAACATAACAGAAATCATAACAGTGCCTAGCTTGACTTACTTGAGATGAAGATTTCAAGTTGATGAGCCAGTTTCTACTTACTTTCATCCCAACACAACATGAAATTGGTCCAAGGCAAGTAAATGTCGACCAAAGTAAAGTCGGACGCGTAAAAGGACAAAGATATTACAGCTGCAGTTAACACTTCAGGTATTAATCCACGTACAGAAAAAAAAAAAAAAATTACTTCAGAACTTACATAGGTAAGCAATACGAGAATTAATAGGCTCGACTTCGTTGGCAACACGGAGAATTGGAGCAATTTCAACCAGAGATGATGGAACCACGGCGAAGGCCACGTCTGGCGAGAAATTCTTGGGCAAGCTTTGATGGAACGGCGAAGGTCAATCGTCCGGCGAGATCGTTCTTCTTAGGTCAGGGGCCCCGGATCGGGGGTTACCGCGATTGGTAATGGCACAACCAGAACAGAGTAGGGGATACGCAACGGCGAGGAAACCGAGGTGCGCGAAGGTGTGCGGCGACGGCGAAGGGCGATGGGAAAATGCGGAGGGTTTTTGGTAGCGCAGTACAGAGAGGAGAAAGAGCGTACGGGAAAATCGTTGTTAATATATTACACAAATTTACAGGTATGCCACCGCGTCATTTTAATATCCTCTCCGAACAACCGCTGTTAAAATGACGTTGTTAAAGGCCGGTTTTGTAGTCGTGGCGGTTCACTTTTTGGTGCCAAAAATCTACAAAGTGAGCCAAAATCCGGCTCATTGCATGGAAAATAGGGATGTAAACAGATAGGGTAGGGTTGAGTGTGCCTTACCTTAACAGAAATTATCATTCTTATACCCTATTTTATTACCTATTATTTATCGCGGGTAGAGTATAGTCAATACCCATTGGATACACGGATACCCACGGTAGACGGGTTACCCGTTCAAATTTAGTTTTCACAAGACAAATCTATCATACTTCACCCTGCCCGGTCCTACTCGACCATGTCTTGTCCTGCCCTATCCGAAAAATCCTCATAAAATACATTTTTGTTCTTTTTTTCCGAAAAAATACACTTTTTCAACAATAAAATATTAACAAATAAATAACATTAATTAATAGGAATGAACAAAATATGCAATAAATTAGTATAAGATCCATAATATAAGATGTAATTACAAATTAATTGAAAATTTTAATTTTGTATATATAATATATTATATATTCACTAAATTATAATTATATATATATAACAAATATATTTAATGGGTAATCGGGTAGGGTAATCGTATCGGCTAGATAGGTAAAATACTAAACTCATACCTTATTCTTGCCCTAATAAAATTTAACTGGTACGGACAATGCCCTACCCGCTATCCGATTTAACAAATAACGTTGAACCCCGATTTAACAAATAACGTTGAACCCCAGTTTTAACAAATAACGGTTGGAGCCCTTAGGCAATGTCCGGGGATGAAACCATTAATCCTGCCCGGCCTGCAGTGCGGCCTCAGAACCCAAGTGGGACAATGAGGCGATCGCGCTACGCCAAACTTACCTCTAGATCGGGAATGAGCTCGAGCCTCTTTGGGAGGTACTCAGGACATGGGACAATCCCCTCGTGTTCGTGTGTGGAAAAAAAAAAAAAAACTCGGTGACTGTCTAGCTGCTGGATTTGGTATTATTCATGTATCTAAATCTATGACTATCCCTGCTTTTGCATCTATTTACTGGAACATTTACTAGTTATGGAATTATTGCTCATACTCTTGGTTATATCTCCATGGGCTCCTTTTTCAATTATTAATTCTCGTGTTTAGGATATCACATGTTTTTTAATTAATTTAAACTACCGACAACTTTAATTAATTAATATATTATCCAAAAATGATCAATCTTCATTATTATATCATAAATTAGTCCCATGTATAGTTTAATGTAATAATCCTTTTGTGTTCCTCAAGAGGACATCGTCACAAATGAGTCGGGACATAACTATAATTTTATTTACCGTATAAATAATAGCATTGCTCAAAGTATCAAGCATAATGAATCAAATATGATTCTCACCCATGATAAATCAAAACAACAATCATTATAAATATTTAATTAAATATTTTACATATTAGAACTACAAAATAGTAATTTTGAACTAATCAGTACATAAGAAATTATCTCAATGCGCAGTTCAACATATATGGAATACATTAATGTACACTACTCGTCAAGATCAAGTAATCTCAAACATACACCACAACATTTTACATAACATTTTACATGATTGTCTAATATTATATAAATTCTTAACTAATTACATACTGACACCAATAATATAATCTTTCGTGCGACATAACACACCATATTATCTACAATATAGAGTAAATAGACAATATTTGCATAACTGTAATTTGAATTTACATGTAAAATATGTGATGAAAATGTATTTAACTATTTTATTTGATGGAACTGTCAAACTGGAAGATAAGGTAAGAAAGTAAAAAATATATTTACAGTATATAACTCTAACAGCATCAACCATGACTGTCACGTCCTAATAAACCATTGTAAGAGTAGCATATTTGGTGCTCAGCAGAAAATCCATTCGATGCATATGCACATTATATATTCAAATACAATATCATTTTTCCAACCGGGAAAAAATAAAAATTATTAAAAAAAAAAATACACTTTTTTTTCAACAATACCATAAAGATAGCTTGGCATGGATGAGGGGTTTCGAACCATTAAATGATCATCTTTATGAAGAACCTTATTAGCAAAAATTCATAGAATACAACTACAAGAGTTTTAATCACTGACTTACATTGTTCCATATCTATTTTTTCCATCATGTAATCCTGTCTGTAAACAAAATTCAGCGTCCAATTTTACAGGCCGCACTCGATCAGAAAATTTTCATTTCATACTCGTATACAGAACGAATGATCTTTTTCAGCAAAACATGCTTTGCCCCATGAAAGGCGATCCACTTGTTTGTTCCTATTATTTCTTTTGCCTCCGGGACTCCCGAAAAACTCCTCACTTAAATTTTGCATCGAGATCTTCTTAGCGCATGGGAAACCCCAGGGCTTGTCTGTTTGCATTCACAATTCTGCTTTGGACTCTTCATCTTCAGCCAAATCGTCAATTTTGCTCTCGGTTTTGGTAGGTGGTGAGGCTGGCTCTTGTGGTTCGACATTTTCACCTAAAATTTTGGCTGTGAAGCGTCTAGCTTCTAGGTCAAGATCGGGCCATTCTGTCACTATTCGTTTAGCTCCCTGTACAAGGAAACAGAATTATAAGATGAGAGTAGACCATGTCCCGACAACATACGAGTAATGTTGAAATGTGTTCTGTTTTTTTATTAACTGTCTTTGCCTTTTTCGCTTTTCGAGACGAAACTTCGACCACAAATAACTTTCTAAATATATCATGCGAGAATTAGAATCAAAATAAACATTAAAAAGAAAAATATTTTTGAAAAAAGAATTTAATGAGAATACAATCTTTATATCTATCAGTACGATACCTAAAAAGAAATACATGGTCAAAATTCAATATTGAAGAATCAAAAGAAACTTGCTAAAAAAACGGAGGTAGTACCAATTATCGCTTTGAGTTGCTTGTCGTTTTTTTTTTTTGATAAAATTTTCCCTCAACTTTTCTTTTCTGTCAAGTCTTTCAGAAAGGTTCAAAAATTACTCTATTCACTCAATTTACACTTTTCCAAATCATCAGGCACACCCAGTTGTTAATTTCAATCAAGAAAACACCACATCAACTAGTTATTCACTATCACATTCAACAACTATTTTATTAAAAAAAGACCAACTATCATCATTAAATTTTTACCTATTAACCAGTTACGCTCTCAAAATTCATTCTTACCTTTTCAATAATTATTTCACATTATTCTCTGAAGGAACACAAAAAAGAAGCCAAATAATTAAAGTCTAAAGATTTGAACCTGAAGCTTGGGTTCCTTTGTCATGGGATTATTGCACAAGTCAATAGTTTTCGCCTTAGACTTGGTCGCGTTACCGCACCATGACTCACACCATAACCACTCTTGTGGAAGCGAAAAGATGGGAACCATGTGTTGAGCATAGTTTGGAAGATCCTGTAACATAGCATGATTTATTTAATTATTTTTTCTTAGAAAAGATTGTACATATTTGCAAGAAATTGGTTACTCTCTAAATAAACGAATCAAATTCAACTAGGAGAATCGGAGAAACTAAAAGTATACGCAAGAATATACGCTTTTCACTTGCCTGATCAAGATTAGAAAGACTGTTTGGATCTTTGCTTAGTGTTTCATAAAATACTCTCAACTGATCTCCGGCTGCTGTTTCCCGAAATTTTACCAAATCAACAACATATAACGCACTACGAAAACATAACACAATGTAAGGCTATTTTCCATTATAATAGAATATAAAAAAATCTGCAAAATAAAGATCTATGAAAAAGCTGTTTATACCTAATATGATATGGTCTTCCTCGCAAATGATCTTTCCAGAAACCCTGTTCAACAATGCGAAAATATCAACCAGCCACTACGTTCAAATATCTACAAGAAAAATGAAGACATTCATTAATTCTTAAATCAAGGGAATTCTACTTGTTTCCAAAACCGATAGCCATCCATATCTTTGTTATTGTCACAAAATGGAGTATAAGCAAGAGGTCGTCCTTGTATATCCATGTCATAAAGTTCTCCCATGTCTGTCCTTACAATCTGGTCCGCATCCACAAATATAACCTGCAAAAAACAACATTTGTCATATAACATATTACCAAGCGAACCATCAATAGCAGGCAGCATAATGTTATCATTTATCAAAAATACCTTCTCTAAGGCAAGAGGGAAAATGACATCAAGGAAAAGAATCTTGTACGCCCATATGATTCGTTGTTTTTCTTTTTGTTTATGCAGCCATGTCGGCCACTTATAGGTGATCAACTCATACTCAAAGCCATATTGATGTGCCATATGTGGGATTAAATCCTGCCGGAAAAACCATAAACCATACAATGCCATACTTAAAGAAAATAAATGGAAAAAACCAAATAGTAACTAAAAGAACAGAAACATAAACCAAAATATGAAGGATAAGTATATAACCTTGAATTGAGGAGAGAGATAATTCTTTATAAACCAAAATTTGACTGGCCGATTTGTATTTTTCAGAACACTTAAAATCATAATTTTCAGAAAACGTTCATACCTGCAGAGAAATTGTTAGTAAGGCGGGTAAAGATGATGGAAACTGGAAACTAAACTAAATGCAGAAAGTAAAAGATTGTCACACTGTGTAGGACAGAGAAACACTATATCCATCAGTCCAGGGTCACCATATCTATTTTCTTATTTGTTCTTAACTACGTAAATTAAAGATAAAACTACAGATGAAAATAATAACCCCTGCACATTTGACCAATTGCAACAGACTGAAACGCTCGAACTGAAGTGATATTGATTCTTGTTCATCCACTGATATCTAAAAGAAGATTGCAGATGATTTGACAGAAAGATTAGATAAACTATTTTGGTGCAGATATAAAGAACTTACAAGTGTCCAGACGCAACAGAAAATATGTTTATTTTTTTTCCACGGCGACCATCATTTTTACATTCCTACAAGAAAATGAAATGAGCGTTGTCAGTGATACACAATCATTTGCTAGAGCAGTTATGCAACGACATAAGGAGATATCATGTAAGCTCGTGCATGTAAATATCTCCATTTAAGAAGGGTCCCTGGGGATGGGGGAAAAGAGTCTCACCACGGAACTGCTTTCCCTCTTCTTTGACTGGTCCTTTCCTCCAATAAATCCAGAAGCCCATTTAAGGATATTGGAATTCCAGCCGTTCTGAGTTTCCTGGACATTTATTGGATAAAATGATCGTAACTTGACTTATAAATCAGTAAAATGAGTCTTTTTCGCCATTTACACAGACAAATGTGAATGTCATAGTTTCTTACTTTCTTACTGGTAGAGTGACTGTCATCAGCTGCAGGAACCAACAGTTTCTCTCTTTCCATTCCTTTTTTCTTCATAACTTCCATATGAACCAATTTACCTCGCAAATCATCTATTGTGATTCGCTTCAGTAGAGTCGTCTCCTGAGTTCCATCACCATCTTCTTTCATAACATAAAGCTCGGAGCTTCTACCTGCCGCCAGCCGCAAATACCACACCCCAGGCAAGACCTTCATTTGCCAGTAACCCAAATTGGCCATAACAAGGGTATCGACCAAATGTGGAGTATTTTTAGTTCCAAGAATCAACTGAAGACCCCGGGGGGGTTCTTGATCTTTCTCGGAGCAATGACCTGGTCACGTTTTTCTTCATTAGCATGATCGACTTATTACCAAAACTTTAAAGAGTTCATTACAAAATGTACCCTTGAGGTTGGACCTAATTACAGAGGAAAAGAACTAACATTTAAATTTACAAAAACATCAATGAGATTTTATTTTGTCTTACATTTACCCCCCTTCGTAAGCCAAAAATATTTCAATACCCACCTTCACGTATATAAAAATATTTGAGTTAGCCCCTTCTTTTAGCACTGAATCAGACCTCAAGGCTATCTTTTAAATTTCAAAATTAGCTGGGAGTTTATTGTAATTAAGTAAACATCAAGGATTCTTTTTGCAATTATCCCGAGTTGAATTAACAAATCATTTACCTGTAAGAACAAGAGCTTCTAGTTCAAACACTGCCTGCAGTGTCCTGGTGTCAGCAAGATTCTCGAGCAATATGTTATCCAAGTCATGGCTGCAAAATATAATTTCATAAATGAATAGCTAATACATTGCGTATAGTGTTTGATGAATATTGAAAGTTTACAAGCCAATACCGGTAAGCCTTTTTTAATAGAAACTTACATAGCAACTAGAGGCTGCACAAGCCATGGTTCAGGAACATCAAGATTCATGGTGAGTGTTTTTGACAGTGGCATGTTCGCGAAAAACGCTTTGGGACCATGTATTGTATGATCAGTACTATTGAAGTCATCCTGACAAGTAAAGACATAGTGAGAAAATGGAAAGATGATTTTTTGAAAGAGTTATGAGCTAAGGGACATTGGGAATACCATTGTTGGCACAACATATCTGTAGTAGTTCTTCAAAGGAAGATCCACCATAGAACTCTGCAGGAGAAGCAATAATTTTTCCAACATGACAAGGACATGTGATAAACTCATTCACATATTCATAAAAGAATGTCCTAAATCACTTAAATGTGATGAATAGCATCAAAGGGAGAGGTGCACTACATAAATGCAGTATAAGTATAGGAAACCATAATAAGTGTGAAATTAATATTCTATAAACTGAAGACGAGACATACCAAAATTATTACAGTAAATGCCATACACTACAGAATTCTGAAATCCCTATTTGAACCCTCAATGAGCATTTTTTCAAGTGCAGCTCAACATTTTAGTATGAATACCCCTTTGTCGCTTGGTCTTTGACGGTCAAAATCGTTATGAGAATATTACGAAGATACTCATTTGAAGGCCAGAATGGCAGAATATGACAATATAATCCATGGAGCAACAGAAAATGTTAGAACTTGTCGAGGTATGGCCGGGGAATTAGCGATCACCACTGGATTACACCAAGGGTCTGCACGAAGCCCATTTCTGTTTATTTTTCTGATGGATGAGCTAAATAGAGTACATACCGAGCTACCTTGAACTATGACTTTTGCAGACGACACTGTATTAATTGAAGAGACAGAAGTAGAAGTCAACGCAAAATTGGAGCTACGCCGGGACACACTAGAATCAAATGGGCTTTAGAGTCAGTAGAGATCGAAGACCAAACATATGGGGTGCAAGTTTAGGAGTCGTCGACAATGAGACTCTGGCATCATTCACTCGATGGACATGAGATACTGGGTAGTCAATAAATACATGGGTTCTCTTATTCAGAAAGATAACCATGACACTAGAATCAAAGGGCTTCAGAGTCAGTAGAGATCGAAGACCAAAATTGGAGCTACGCCGGGAGACACTAGTAGAGATCGAAGACCAAACATATGGGGTGCAAGTTTAGGAGTCGTCGACAATGAGACTCTGGCATCATTCACTCGATGGACATGAGATACTGGGTAGTCAATAAATACATGGGTTCTCTTATTTAGAAAGATGGAGAAATACACCCACCCATCCAGGTGATAAAAACAAAGGAAAAATTATACTCAAATATGTCACAAGCGTATGCAGTTCCGAGAAAAACTTACCATTGGATTGAGCACAAGTCTCATACTTGGCTGAGTATACTTCGTTAGAATCCTAAGAAGGGCAGAGAGCTTTTGGCCAGAGGGACTCAAGGGATCAATAACAGCATCAATATGAATACTTGAATTTGCATTTTCCAGAATAACAGCACTGTGGACAGTACAAGAATGAGAAAGAAAGAATCTTGGAGAATGAAACCTTTAGGACACAAATATATCGTACAAATGGAAACAAATAAAGGAATTTGATTGCTCGTTATTGATTTCACTTACAACAGGAAAATAACAAAATTACCTCTTGGTATTTGATTTATGCTACAAAATTGCTTCTAATACACAAATAGGATTGTCCGACAAAAATATTCTTCGACAAAAAAGTTCCAGTTAGCATTATACTAGCTCTGCTTATTACAAAAATCACATTTCATTTAATACATTTATTGCCTGTTTATTTCAACAAATCAAATAGAGATATTTACAATATTATTAGAAAATAACATATTTATGTGATAGATTTAAATCATTCACAAGAGAAAAAAATCGTTGTCTTAACTAGTGTTTTAGTTAAAGTATTATGTAACTCAAGCTCAGCATGTAAACACAAAAACAGAATTTGTCAGAGCACAAGTAATGTTGCTCATAAGAGAGGACATGGCAGCTTCTGAAAAGTAGAGGGTACCTGTATTCTGCACTCAATACCTCAAAACGGGCACTTTCAGAACTTCGATCCCTCCTAGAAATTGAGGATGAGACGGCCATAACAATGTCACTGATAAATTTGCTGCAAAATGCAAAAACCTATCATAAGTATTCAGCCAATCAAGCAGCAAGAGTTCAAGATAGAAACCAAAAAAATGTTGCCAATGCAAAAAAAGAAAAAGAAAAAGAAAAAAGACAAAAAAAATTGGATGAGTCAATATAGGGCAGCATTATTTCGAAGCATTCTTTCTATATAATATTGCAAATCAAAGTTCTACAATGAAACTGTGGTAACATAACATCTGAGCCTTAATCCAAAATGATATGGGGGTGGCTAGATAGTTAACAGAATAAACTAAATAGTTATTCACTAATAACATATGTATATATAGCATGGACAATAGAACACATTCATAGAAAGGGAAGCATATCAAAATATAAGGGGATAGAGTGACTATTTAAAACACTAGCATATGGCCATGACAGAAAAGAATCTATTGAAATAAAAAAGCAGTTCAGTATAAAATTAATCATCATTAATAAGGTTAAGAAGGCTCGGTCCGACATTCTCGCCTTCTTCATGGAGCACGTGTCCATATAACTACTACTAGCTCGTTGAGTTTGGCTTGACCAATTCTTGTTGCTGGATTTAATTATTTCCAATCAAATTAACTACAAAGGCTTTTATTCAAGAGCTCATCTGATTCAAAACTGGATTTTCCATGAGATGCAATAACTCTATATTCTGCCCTTGTATCTGATTCTTAGCTAATACACCTTATTTAAAAGATGGAGTGAAGGCAAAGCTATATCAACCTTTTGATTCTCGCTAAGGATGATTCAATTTTTTATCACTTTCAAATGTGAAGATGCTGATTTTCTTGAGGATAGACAGTTTGTAGTGGTGCTTCTACCCCCCCCCCCCCCCAACCCAGTTGCATTAATGTTAGCACATGAAAGAAACGATATAACATTCAGCATTAAATGAACAGAAACCTCCAATTCCCTCATCCAATTTTAATTTTTCTCCAATAAACTTCCTCCTCGACTAGGAAGGATGATATGACGATGACATCGTTACTGAGTAGAATTACCAAACATATTATCATAAATTGCTTATAGCTCTAAACCAAGATAACATGCATCAGGATGTACGATACTCCCTCCGTTCAAAACAATAGGCCCACTTTGACTTTCACGCAGATTAGGAAATTGTAATTAATATTGTTGGAAAAATAAATTTGAATTATAATTTTCAGATATACCCTTTCATTAAATGGTGATAATACATGTTCATTAATCATGATGCATAGTAAATAAGCTGATAATGCGGAAAAAAAACAAAATTTAATTTATAGTTTTGGAACAAATGAAAAAAGAAAGTGAGTCTATAGTTCTGGGACAGAGAGAGTAATGTTTATAGCTTCGTACTACAAGAACTAAAGTTTGCACAATCTCATGATATTAAAAATGCCAGTAAGAGCAATTTGCTTGTGACATATATATGAAATAAGCACAATACTCCACTGGCATACCTTGTCAACGTGTCAGGATCTACACCATCCCACTTCAGATCTTCAATAATCTCAGCGATATGTTTTATCCGCTGCTTGAACTCTAGGGACTCGAGAAGATGCATATCATCGCTCAAGAATGTACTACCATCAAAGAGTTGGAGCACCTATGGGATACAATACTAAAATTATGAACATACTCTTCGAAAGCTGTAGGCACAAGATATCAGAACTAGTTGCAAAATGGAAATATTTCATTCGAGATACTTAGGGAGCATTTGGGAAGTAGGAACAAATTTAGATAGACATAGCACGAAATGAGGAGTGGGTTGGTGATGGAAAATGAATCATTATAGCATTCCAATGATTTGTATGTAAAGGTATTGATATTCCCTGCTTGATTTCAATCCAATGATTGGTAATGGAAATGAAAACTATGAAACTTTTTAAGACCAAATTACCCTTCAAAGAAAAACAATTAAGTTAACAAAACTCAGCAATACAACTATATCACTATTGACTAATTCAGGTCTGTAACTTAAATTAAGAAGGCTGAACTCACTCGCCCATTGGTAACAACTGCACTCACACCATGTTCAAGACCAATTGTCCTGTACAAAAAGTGGGTAACCTGCACGTACATTAAGCAAATAATGTTAAAAAATATTATGGTTAGACATTTTAAATGACTTTTAAGCAGACTGAAAAGAAAAATGTAACTATGAATATGATACTCACAAGCCACCTAAATAAAAGCTTTGGTGTATCAGTGTAAATGTCCTCACATATTTGTCATTGTTCAGTTATTTATTCACGCTTAGTGCAACAAAGTCCTCGGGAACTAGGAAATGGGGTTGGATGATGATTGATGATCTGCTACCTTGGTGCTACTGAATATTACTATTTCAATTACATTTGGATGGATTGTACTGACACCTAACTCCAGTGCAACTATACTAGCAAGGGGCATGCAGTGGAAAGGCAAAGTACATGGAGACAAACCTTGTAGAACTATTGATAAAAAGAGAAAGTTCAATTATTTTGTTCTACAAAGCAAACGGATCTGACCCCAGAATTCAACTTATGCCCGCTTTAAATGAGAAAAGCTCATTAAAAAGGCAAAAGCATGACTTCATTTCTCTTGGATAAATATCAGAAGATTAAGAGCACACCTTATTTAAGTAAATCCTCATATTCTCAGCAGAAAATCCAGAGAGAGCAGACTCAAAGCCCTTAGATGGCAACCCATTTGCATCTGCTAACTGGGAGACCTTATCATTGAGTGCTGCATAGTTTTCAGTAGTCCCAGAAGGCAAAATATACTCCTGTTCATAGAATGAGCAGAGTTGATCCAGAAACTGGAGTACTCCTTTTTTATGGCTACAAAATAAATTACACAAGATAAGGTATAAACAGAATTATAACATCATCTCAACATTTTAGAACTCGGGCGAGGCGAACCTATATGAATTAGCAGTTATTTCAACTATTTTCATGAAGAAGAGGCACGGCAATGATGCAACCTCATTAGCATTAAACAACACGCCGACCCGAGCATTTTTGGAGCCGACAATCTGCAATGTGATGCTAGCATTATAATCACGAAAATTAAAAGCATATATTTATTTAAGTACATCACAGCAAAACTTTCGAGTAAGGCAGCTTGCCTCAGATCAACTAAGGCTGAAATAAAGAAACATTGCAGAACTGTACACACTACATTCAACTAACCAAGGTGCAGATACTTCATCATATCTGGTTGTGTCATGTTGAAGTAATCAAGAAAAAGTTACTATGAAGATTAAGAGTTAACATAAATTATTATGTTCTTTCTCTACTGTCCCAATCCATGACACAGTAAAGCTCTTATCTCTTCAAAATAATAAAGTAGAATATAAAAGCAAAACTCAGAGCTTGATTAATACAAGCCAAAGAGAAATACTTGAATACATCATTGGCCGAGGTTTCTCCTTACTCACTTAATCTAGTCCAGTTATATAAGGTGTCATAAGTACATAACGAGAACATGAGAATTTTGAACTTTGCTCTCCACCCTTGCATGAAGTGAAAATGCAACTAGTTCTTTCAACGATAAAAGCTACAGTAAAAAAGAAGGAACATCAAAGTGAGAAAAAAATCACTGGAGCAGTTTCCCATTTTCCGTCAGTCTGGTTACAACTGGCAAGGAATTCTAGGTTCAGCAGGAAAAATGGAAGTTTGAGCATCCTTACTTACTCTCCTTTACACAAAATTATCAAAGTTAACCATGAAAATTCAAACCTGAGAAACTGGATAATGTAATAAAACATAGTGTGGAATGTCTTACATAACATCAGAAAAATTTATAGCAGAAGAATGAATCAAATATAGCATTACCAATTTCAGCAAGAAATTATACCAGATAACGTATTCCTTCATGCAACAACTTCATCCCTTTCTTTGATGTGATATCAACAACAAGAAGATGAGTCACGGGCTTCAAATCATCGATTGCTGAAATCAAGACGCTAAAAAAATCAGGTATCTTAATCATTAAAAAATTGAAGATCCTTATTTTTACTTAACAAGAACTTACTTCCAGGTGAATGCAAGTAGTAGAGGTCATTTAGTACAGACTCCTTGGCAATAACTGATGCACACAAAGAGACAAATTTCGGTTTGGCCTTCCCATCTGCTATGATCTACAGGATTACAGCTTCTACAAAGTTTAGCAAGAGAAAAGCATACCACCAAAAAACTCAAATGATACACCACGTCTGAAGATGATACATTTAGCTGAGGAATTTTCAAAGAAAATGTACCGTCGGATTATAACGCTGGACACCACTTTCAGAAAGAAATTTGTCCAGAACATCAGTATGAGAATTTATTTGTCCATAGTAGACTAGCTCCTGTATTCTCGGAAGCTCATCATTCATGGCATTTAAAAGAGCCTCCTGGTCATAGAGATCCAACAAATTATTTTCATGTCAGATAAATGCTACTATTGAAACCAATGTTGGTAACAAATATTTTGAGAGGCTCATTCTGGGTTGGTATTACAATATCCATTCAGAAGGCCACATCGGCCACCACTAACAGAGACTTTATAGAGCACAAATTATTAAAACAAGGACGGCTGCGAACCGCCGCGTTGCGGCGGAGCGATGACTATTCGTGTATACGTGTGTCGGGTTTTAGGCGGTTAGCTTGTTTCTGCATTACAGTTATAGTAGGAGCCTGAGTTTTGTTAGCCGTTCACTCTTTTAAACATTTGTTAAATTTAAAATTCTGTTTCTTATGGGCCAGCCCCTTTTGTTTTGGGCTAAACACATTTTGGTTATCTGTTGTATCTGCAAAGATGGGCATAACATATGCACATGTTGGGCTGAAACAAACCAAAAATCGGGCTGAATAGTGGGCCTTGGTTTTGGGCTAAAAAAGAAACGGGAGCCGAAACGACAATGCATGCGTCGTTTAATGACGCTGCATTATATATATAGTAATAACAAAAACAGCTTCCCAAAATTAGAAATATCACCTTAAAATGTTCCAAATGTGAGGCCCTTTAAGACATGCAATACGTGGCTTGCTGCATGTTGTTGACAACTTCTACGCGGCAGTTTTCTTAGGGTTACGGCTTCAAAATATTTATTTTCCACATATTTTAATCAAGTGGGAAAAAAATTGTGGGTGGTGGTGCTTTCCAAATTCCCCAGATTCTAAACCCTAAAGTGCTAAATGTCAATGGCCCATGTCTGTTTGTGCTTAAAAGCTTAGTAGCCCAGCGCTTTATATTACCTAAAAAAACGACAACGCAGGCGTCGTTTAATGACGCTGCGTTATATATATAGTAATGTTGCATAGTCACATGTAAATGTTACGTCTTTTGCAAGTATATAATTTATGGCACCAAATTCAGGAGCAGATCAAAATTCAATATGAGAGGGGCAATAATCGATTGTCGAAGACAGAAAGGTAGAATCAACACCTAAAGAAGTTAAATCCAAACTACACAACAAAAATGAAACCAACATAAATTATAGAAATAGTGGGATGCAGAAGTAGAATTTATCAATGATGGAAGAATTGAACTTTATACTTATGATCGTCACAAGCTGAATTATAATCAGAAATGCACTACCTCATTGGGTTCATGGACGAGTCCATTAAACAAGAGAGAGCACTCCAGCTTAGTCAAACCCAGTTTAAAAGCAGACATGGAGCTTTCCTGAGATAGTTCATTCCATGTTTGCTCCTTCTCCAGTCTCAGTAGAGTATCTTGAGGGGGTGATTTTGCCGTTGGCCTAAAGAGGGGAACAATGCATAAGATATTTGTAAACTGATAACATAATCTAGAAGTAACTTGAACATAATTCCAATGGGACCAGAAGTAAAGAAAACCATCCAACACGCATTACTAATCATTATCTGCACCTTAATCCCAACTACGTTGGGGTCGGTGGCATAAACATTATAGTGGCAATAAATAGGCAAAAGTAGGTTATACTATAAAATCATGCAAAAAGCAAACTAGCACAGTTTTGGGCCGGATGCCCTTCCTGCCGCAACCCTTAAAAGAAGGGGAAATGACATGAAATTCCAAAACCGTCATCATCAAATAGTTTTTCCACTTGCAAGGAAAAAATCATGAGACGCCCATGAGTTGAGATAATTGCTATAGTCATGTCTCATTACAGGATTGATACTCATAAGAGGAAAAATCAAAGTGAGGGTAATATTATAGTTGGCGGCGTGCAATGTCATAGTGTCTTACAATATTGTTTCCACAAAAGCCCCTTCTACATGATGCATTTCAGGGTTGTCTTCTGCACCTGACTCCATTCTCAATTTGTTCACCTATAATTGGAAAATGCACAAGTAAGAAAAAAAAAACACATAAGATATTGTCTTAGAGTACCCCGTGAACAACAAAGAGCAGATCACCGATGGTGTATATTTGGTTCAAGGAAATGGTCATCCTGTTTGATTTGCGGGGACCAAAACAAAAAGGGATGAACAATTTTGGTTAGCTCAATCTCGTTCATATCAGCTTGTTTGACTGAATCAACCAAAAAAAAAAAAGAATATTGGCCTTTGGCTGCAATGGTATTCCTTGTAGAAAGTTCCTTAAGAATAAAGAGACCAAATCACATACGTTACTCAAAAACTGGAATGCAATTAGAGTCCCATGATTTTCCTTGATGTAACTGAAAAGGCGAATTATCTGTCAACAGAATAAACATATCATCAGGAATTCAGGATAATAAAGAGTGATAGCCTACGTTCACACAACAAGACATATGTGATTTTCCAGCAACCAGTCAATATTCTCCGATTGTCTTAGTGTACCAACATCAATCCATACTGTGTTTTCTCTAAAAAATTATTTTCTAGCATGCCTATACAATAATTCATTTTATAGGTGTTATTTTATACTCTATTTCATTCCAGTCTGTCCTTTTTTTTTAGTTTTTTTTTCTTTATTAGAAAAGAAGTCTGTAAGGCCTCAGTATGATCAGCTTCCCTCTGATTAAGAGAAGGAATTTCCCAATAAGATTTACAAAATGATTCATATATTGTCAAAAACACTTGGCTATTGCCATGTAAAACAGACTAATGTGCCAATCACTTGGAACTATATCAGCTAAAGTAATTACCGAACTAGAAATGTCTTCGTTGTCATCCTTCAATTGACCAACTGGAAGTTCACCATCATTTGCTTCGATCTTCTCGACCAGTTTTGCAGAGTACAATATTACACCAAACCTCATAGGAAGATTGTTCTCAAACAATGAAATGATCATATCAACTGCCTGTAGTATTTAAATTGATTCTAGAGGCATCAGAAATCAATAAATATGAGGCATTTGCAAATAAAAACTAAAAGTGACAATAGAAAAAAAAAAACTTGCCTCAAGCCCACAGAGAGATGCAGGATCCAGAACAAAAACTGCATGGAACATGTTTTTACGTATATAATGTAATTGTCCAGGGAAGACTGGCATCAATATCTAGGATACGAGATGGAAAAAACATGTAAGCAATCTAAATATTTGAAGGACTTAATGTTGATAAGGAAAAATGAGATCTATACCTCATTTATATTGCTTCTCCAACGCTTGTACATGGCATCCACTTCCAAGTTATTGATGTAGTGAACATATAGAGAGCGAAAATCAACACGAAATGCATATGATTCTGAAGGGGGCAAAACTGAAAGGAATTTCCTCAAAGTGCTAGGAGGAATCTAGATATCATCAACATTCAGCATTAGCCTTAAGATTCAGAAAATATCAATGAAGTCAAGCCCAGCTTATATCTCAGACTTGGAACTCAACTCTAGTGAATATAAGTAATGTAAACAGAAGATATTTTCCTCGAAATATATGCCCGAATTATAGATAATGATACAAGGTATTTCGTTAATGTTGTAACAATTAATTGAACAATATTTTAAGATGGTCATTCCCACACTACTTTTATGCAAAAATTTGTCAAAAATACATTTAATTATGAAAATCTATTAGAATCTAAAAACTCAACTTCTACTCCCATCCAACTATATAGACCAAATGATAACTCGTTTCTGATCAAAAAAGGTTCTATTAATTCTTGAAAGCCTAAAACTGAAACTAGGACATTCTTGTAGATAAGGTTATCACGATGCCAAGGCAAACCAAGGCGCTACTACAGCCTAGGCGACAATTAAGCGCCAAATCAAAATATATCTAATAAAATAAAATAGTATATACCAATATTTCATATTAAAAAAATTATAAACAATTAATATGAAGTTTATAAATACTAAAATAAGTCTTGTTTGTTGCTCACATTGTCCCACTTAAAGCTTGAGGGTGTGATTTTGGTGTTTTTCAGTTAAATAATTGGATGAGATAGATCGGTAAGTTGTGTAAGTAGAGATGGTGAGTGTGTGGTGGAGATTAAAAGGTGAAAAGTAATGATAGTGAGCGTGTGGTGGAGATTAAGTGATATCATTGTAATTGTTTGATGTGAGTGTGTGGGAGTTATACACGTAAAACTTCTAAAGCCACAAAAAAGCGCTAGACTTAAAGCTTTGAGAAGGGCGGATGGGGTATCTTGTAATGAGATTTTTCAGTTTTTAACTCCATGGTCTTTTTAAACAATAGAAAGAAATTTCTCATTTATTTATTAGACTTTCAAGTACTTCTATAGATATACATTATACCTAAGGATAATTTGGTCATTCACCACTTATTAGGTCATTCACCACCACTTATTAGAATTAAAACCCTACACCCAACGAAACTCTTCCTCATACCAGCCGCCGTCTTCCTCCATCTGTCCGTCTGCCTTACTCTTCCTTTTTTTTCAGCCAGTCTCCCTCTCTCTTCCTTTTTTTCCAGCCTGTCTCCCTCCATCGGAGGCGCATCTACGCGCGCCCCAAGACCGTCTTCTAGCCCATCTCCCTCCTGCCCTCGCCCGCCCGTAACATTGAAAGATATATTTTTTTTAAAAATGATCCCGATTCGGCGATTAGGTGTACCCTAACACGCCTAAGAAACCCCAAGCGACGACTTATCCACGTTGCTCAATGGCCGGCTGGCTAAACCGCCCAGCCGTCAAGGCATCGCATGCTTACCGAAGCAGCATTAAAAACCTAGGGTGACCATGTCAGACTTGGCTACATACCTTAAGTTTTTTATACTGATCTGCCAATGACAACTCCTGATGGACCGTATCTATCAGCCTGGAAAAAATGCAATAATATATAACATCATGAGTCAGCAATAAGTTGTCAGGTCAAAACTTGTACAAACATTCGAAGAATTTCAAGCAATTATTATATCAACTAAGTTGATATTTAAAAGGAAAGAAGGAAGGCGATCTAGAAATCGTGCTTAACTATAGAAAATATCAGTATTGTACTTTAATTTATATTGAAGTCCCTTACCTTTTGACATCAGGTTCGTAAGGTCAATATATACTTCTCGTCATCATCATCATTTGTTTTGTCTTATCGTGCATTTAACAATACCAAATACTCGGGGGTGGGTTTAAAAGGAGAAGAGTGTAAAAAGAGATAAGAGAGGCAGAAAAATACTACATGGTTAAATGGAGATAGAGATGATAAGGAAAGAAGACTCATAACCCACAAATTCACACATAAATAGCTAAATCTTTACAAAGTGAAATAGGTTGACTTTTGATGATGAGAAGATATTGTAGTGAAAACTCATTTATAGAATGACACTAAGGTACATAGCATAATCAACCAATATATCTCTAAACAAAACGGAATAATCAGATTCTATAGAATCTGGATATTTCATCTCATCAGCAAACAGGTTACAGAGCACAAAATAATATGCATCGAAAATAAGAAGCAACTTCTTAGGAACAATAAGATGATCAAAACTTTATGCTGGTATTTATGATTCAGCTTACCCTCCATGCATTAACCTACTATTATTTGGCCCATGTATATTGATGCAGAACAACCTGCGTGTGCTCCAGATTATGATTAAAAACAACAAGCCTGGCTTCACACCGAGGCAACCGTAGGCGTACCTAGGTTTCTTGAGCGCACCCAAGACAATAGAATCACGCAGATTCACACAAGAAAGCAAAATATTTGCTGAGAAAATTTTTTACTCTGAGTTTAACCCCCACACCCAAAAAAAAAAAATAAAAAAAAAATAATCCCCATAATTCACAGATTCGGAAGAATGTAAGTTGCTTTATGCTTTATCCCCAACAATGAGCAGACAAAGGATGTACCATGAAGAAATTAACAAAAGTAAAAAAGGAATAACTGATGGGAACGAAGTCTTACCGATGAAGGTCAATGTCTTCGACATTGATTAAGGCTCCATTTAGAGCAATTAAGGACTTGCCAGGGGGTATCATTCGCTGATTTGCAATAATTTCATCTTTTATGGAGTCATTTAGCTGCACATCAGTCCCGCAAATGACATCATACATTTACTGAAGCCACACTCAAAGTACAAATCTAGCTATCTATCTAACTAATATAAAAGAGCGAATAACCCAGGGTTTTGTAGTTTTTAATGGTTAAAATGCAATTACACATTGTCTGACAAAATGGAATTAGGGAGCCTAACAGGTGAAGAACCTAACTAAATGATAAACCACCCAATTAAGCAGGTTGGAAACGAAAACACATGCATAAATCTGTCCTTTAACAGATTAAATAAATACGAAATAAAACAAATCAAAGTAAAATTACATCAAGTGTGAAATAAATAAGTCCGTGTCCTCACTGACCGTCCCCTTTTGCCGAGTACATATAGATCCCAAACGAGTTGGCCATGGGATCTTCTCGGTACCACCTCAATAGCTCTTGTTTTAACGTTGCCCATCTCAACTTCGGAAAATGATGCCGAGTCCACTGAAACCAATGCAGCACCCACCCTCCATCACCATAAGGGCAGTCTCCACCTTATTCCCTCGGATGTACGGTGGAGCCGAAAATACTGCTCAGCTCGGGATATCCAACCCTCGGGGTTGGCCCCGTTAAAACCGGGTAGGGTTATGATGGATATGAGACTGCCAGCCCACGTTGTACACCAATATGTCATCAAAGAACACCAAACAACCTTGCGGAGGTGTGGCCGTAGTAGATTATTCATGGCCGACTGAAACGTTGACAGCGTGTTCGTCAACCCGAAAGGCATCACTAGAAACTCATAATGACCGGAAGGAATGAGTTCAGAAAGCTGTTTTGGAATTGTCTTGTGGGGTAATCCGAATCTGATGGTAACTGGATCGAAGATCAAGTTTGAACCATCACGCCCCACTCAACTCGTCTACCATCTCCTGAATAACCGGAATGGGGTATGTATCTGGTGCCGCTTGCTTACTTAATTCCTGATACTCGACATAAAACCTCCAGCTTCCGTTCTTTCTCCGAACTAGAAGCACCAGATTGGAAAATGGTCGGAGCCTCCACCATCTCTCGAATGATATGTTCCATTTCATCCTTCGTCGCATGACTACATCGGTAAGGCCAAACTGATACAGGCGAGGCCCCCGGCTACAAGGGGATGTGATGGTCAATATCTCGTCGAAGCGGAAGGCCGGTTGGCTGCTGCATGACTGATGAGAATGTAACCACAGGGAATAAAACAAAGAAGTTGCTAGTGCATGAGAGAGGGAAGTGGAGGGGCCCTGGAGGAGGGACCACGGTTAAGAAGGGAAATTGAAGGCACATGGATTAATGCCACCTGGCATTAGGAAGGGAGAGATGGAAAGGAATATTCAAAAGGTAGTTAGAAGAGAGAGAAAAGAAAGGCCTATAGAGTGGGAGGACCTCGTGGGGGAGGAGGTACTGGGGAATTTAGAAACAGAATTGGGTTGGGATAGCTTGGGAGCTAACGCAGTAGTGTAGCCATTTTTAATTCCTTTATAAATCACTGGTTATCTATCAATGACTAAAGGAAATTCATCCGCCAACTGTTCGAATAAGACACTCTCCGTTCCTCCGACCTCTTGTTTAGACATCGTGCCTAATTTCGTTACCCAAATCCACCATCCTTCTACGATGTCGGCATGTTGCTAGCCTTCTGTAGGCTAGCTGCGGTAATCACACGACGGACAAACGATGGGTTTCCACATAACCTCGCCTCCCAACCCTGATAATCAAACTGCATAGTCATCTTTTTCCAATTCGCCTTCACGTCCTCCAACGTCTCTAGCCACAAAACCCCAAAATCATCTCTACGCCCCCATAGTTGTTAAAGGCGCGCCTCGGGTGCAGGGCGCGTAGATAAAAAAGCACATCACTTTTTATGCCCTAAGGCGGGCGACCTCAATCAAGCGTGCGCCTGGTCGTGCCTCGGTGCGTCTTAGCGCGCCTGCCTCTCTATTAGGTCTCTTTTTCTTTTCTTTTTTTGTTTTCTCCATAACTGTTTATTGTTCTGACACTTTAATTTTGTTAATTATTAAGTACTTCGTGGATTTTTATATTTTATTGTCAGTATGTGTTTATGAGTTTTATAATTTATTTTAATTTATTTTTTTATTTTTTGTGCGCCTGGCCCTCACCTCCCTCAGCGCGACCCTCGCCTTGTGCCTCGCGCCTCAGGCGATTGTAGCCCGTTCGTCTTGGTGCACCTTTCGCCTTTAACAACTATGACACCCCCCCAATGGAAAAACAAAACAGTCGATGGTGAATTTCCCCCCGTTCAACTTAATCTTTAGACCGTGATGCACTGCACTCCCTTAATATTTCCGTGATGTCCATCTCCTAGGCACATGATTGATCGGATAGATTTATCCATGGACAATTTCCTCTGCGCGACAACCTCCATAGAATAAAGCAGTGGCTACTCACCGGTTAACCATTACTAAGGCATCTCGTCCGTCTAGATGACCAGTCAGTTTCACATTCATCAGCCCATCAATACCCCAGGCTGTGACGTGCGACATCTCGTCGTTGAGGTTCCACTGTGCTCTCATCACCTGACTCCATGATTGATGGTTCCTCGACCTCCGGTAACAGCGGAGGATCATCGTCGGGATCCATAACTACAACCACTTGCAATGACTTGTCCGCACACTTATGGACCAGAAAATAATGCTCCCGACATCGATAACACTCTCCCTTCCCTCTCTTCTCCATCCACTCCTTCGGGTCATCTGACGGCGGTCGCAATCGCGATTGATTAACCGAGAATGATGAGTTTTGATTATGCGGCCCCAAGAATCTGACATTCGACCCAGCTTTTGATGGGGCTGTGCCGCTGGGGGGTCGGACCGTGAAAGACCGGTTAAAACGTCCAGCCTCCTCTCGTCAGTACATTTCAGCAGTGCCGCCTGCGGCAGGTTTAAACATCGGGACCACCGACCCTTTACCAATTCCCCTCATCGTGTTGATCTCCCACTCAATCTCCCGGGGCGAATGGATTGTTTCAAACAAACCGGAGCATCTCTTCAATGTATCCTCAATCTTATCTCGTCCTTCAGTCCATGCAAAACATACCCAAGCATTATTGATTCAAGATGCCCGGAACCAACAATAAATGTGAAATAAATAAGTTTGCATACTCACTGATCGTCCCCTTTTGTCGAGTACATATAGGTGTCCAACGAGTTGGCCATGGGATCTTCTCCGTACCACCTCAATAGCTCATGTTTTAACATTGCCCATGACCATGTCAACTTCGAAAAACGATGCCGAGTCCACCAAAACCATGCGGCGCCCCGTCCTCCATCACAATAAGGGCAGTCTCCACCTTATTCCCTCTGATGTACGGTGGAGCCGAAAATACTGCTCAGCTCGGGATATCCAACTCTTGGGGTTGGCCCAGTTAAACCGGGTAAGGTTATGCAGGTCGTCGTGGCTAAAACCCCCTCCTCGACCGAGAAGATGGCAGTCGTCCTCTCCTCCTGTGCGCACGGATGCGCCACTGAACCACCAGAAAATCGCCAGCCGCTGTCGAGGCCCCTGGTGACTGGCCTCCGTCTTCCACCTTTCCCCTACTGCGTGCAATCTCGGATATCAGTGCGGTTAGGGTATCAAGTACAATCCAAATGAAAATCGATGTTCGAAATTCATATGAGCTAATGATCGTGTTTGGGTATGACCAATTGGGCAGATCGGACCAAATTGAGAGTAAAGAGAATTGAGACGAAAGATTATGATATTGAATAAAGGCAAAACAATCAGGAGAGTATCCTGTCCAAGAACCAAATGCCGACTATGCTAACGACTTCTTATACAAATAATTAGTAGACCTAGTAATACTATTTATAGCTATGCAGGGGCTATAATAATAATAGTAATAGCCCATTAGGGTAAACTAATAATATAATAAATAAGACGTAATTAGTCATTGTAACAGGCGATCCATCCTGACCGACCCTAGCCCACTGCTTGGCCCGCGGCCCTGGCTCCCCCTCGACGCATCCGACGCCTTTGATAGACCTGATCCATAACACAATGGGCTATCACAAATGAAAATAAATTATTGAAAGATAGAGTGGGAACTTGGGAATGGTGATTCGGGTGGAAAAGCGACCATCTGGGTGGAGATTCTAGACAAGTTAATGGTTGTACTTGTTCCAAAGGCAACAAGCTAGCAAACTACTTTACAGGTTTAGTCAAAGTGGGTTATAATGAAGGGGGAAAAACTTTGTCAAGGAACATGAGGTCGAGAAATGATCCAACCTTCAGTGAATTCTGACGTGGAATCAAAAATTGAGGAACCAACCGTTACTGAAAGTATTATCAAAGGAGAGACGGCTTATAAGACTATTTCCAAACTTGAATAAAATGCGAATTTTGCCCATTAGATAAGTCGTGAATACTAGCAGCCAAAATCGAGCATGTTGGCAAGTTGAATGATGAAGAAGAAAGAATGGTTAGTAGTTTGGGGAAGCCATTGATGAGTCAAACAACTATTACTTAGAGGACGTTTTTGAATCATTTGACTCCAAATAGCCTATTTGCCTCAATCGGTGTCTTCCCATGGTTAACTAAATGGCACGCTCTCTAGAGGAACTGCAATATTTACAACTGACTTTTGATTAAACGAGGCACCACACAAGCAAGAGTTATACGAACTAAAACAGTGATGTACAAACAAGTTTTAAGTTCAAGTATATATTACATCTTATGTGAGGTGTCTTACATTTATTTATTTTTCTTGTTCAAAAAATAAAATATTGAAGAACGACTAATTGTAGCGCAAGGTTCTATTACCTAACAAGAAGGTAACATGATTCTTTTTCTCTTCAACAAGTATTAGATTGACAATAAATTGATTACTAAAGATGTTCTTATTTAATTAGGTAACACGATTCTTTTTCTCTTCAACAAGAAATTAGGTTGAAAATAGATTGATTACTTAAGATGTTCATATATTAAAGTGTTGTTGTACATATAAAATACATGTAACATATATAATATACAAAACATACACATTACACAAACATATATATATATAACTAATATATTTATTTACTTTTCAGGAAATTTTAAAGGGGTTTTTAATGAGGGTATTATACAATTAAGACAATGAATAAATATACGAATTTCTTACACTTTTTCCTTTTAAAAAATGTTTTCGAATTTTAATTTTATACTACTGATTATAAAATGAAAAATTAAATTCCTCAAATCATATCACCAAGTGCAACGCACGTACACCTCACTATTATTATAAGAATCTTAAATCAGTAAACAGTAGCTCCAGCAAATGCCATACCTTCATGCGAGATAATGAAGAAACGACGCTAGGGAAATTTTGATTGATTTCTAGCATTGACTGCAATGGATCAGAGGCATGCACTATCCTCTGTGCAGTTTGATGCCCTAGATCTGTTCAGTGTAGGACAAATACAAGTAAAATGGTCACTGCTTAGACCTTATCATGTATTTAATCTATACAATCTGTTCAGTGTAGGACAAATATAAGTAAAATAGTCACTGCTTAGACCTTATCATATTTTTAATCTATACAATATGAGAAGTACCTTTCAGTTCCCAAACATCTAGTGTATCAGAAATAGTAGATGACAACAGATAATCCCTGAATGCCATTACCTCAGATGTTAGCTCAGGTTTGCGCTCCTGCAAGAGTAAGCACAAACTTTAACCCTACATTGACTAGCTTAAGAGATTTACAACGCATTATTTACTTCTATTTAAAGAAAATAAAATATAAACAACAATTCTTTTGATCTTTAAATGTTTTTTGGTACTAAGATTTGTATTTGTGAAAGATTTGCCCAAGAAAAATCTTGCTCAAACACAATTTGCTCCTAATCAGGAAACTTGTTAAAGGTGAATGGAAGTCGGTACATCTCCACCAATGCGAAGATAACAGGAGCAAGGAACAGAAGTACACAAAATATCGGAAAATTTTTAACCACTATAAAAATCAATGTTCTAAAGGCAAACATCGTATTTAAGAAGGTAGAAAGTAACTAAGAATCTAGTGCACCAGAATGAGTTATACAGGACAACAGTCGAAATGATTAAATCTTCCTCGGGGTTTACTTAAGAAGTTAATGCGATTTAACCATCCGAATCTCTTTCTCCTTATTGTTTGTCACAATAAGAAGCAATTGTTTGCAATATATTTTGGAGTGCTTAACTACCCTAGTTCTTAGGGAGACAAAATTTAGCAACATGAATAGGGCATTTGTGCCAGATTCTAAAATAATGGATTCGGATTTTGAATCTCAATACTCGTTTTTGCTAGGACTCCTCAAATACACAACCAACAACTCCCTTCCCCCGCTCCCCTCCCTCCATACCCTCCCTCCCTCCCTCCCTCTTTTTATCTTTAAATAATAATATCTAAAAACACTATAATAGTATAACATCACCCACTTTTTCATACATGATTTGAATAAGGATTCTCAATCC
This sequence comes from Orobanche coerulescens, assembly GCA_033398695.1. NCBI lineage: Eukaryota > Viridiplantae > Streptophyta > Magnoliopsida > Lamiales > Orobanchaceae > Orobanche > Orobanche coerulescens. The sequence goes on from CM065809.1 coordinate 172,601,944, forward strand.
TACAACAAACAAGTATTCTTACTATTCAAAACACTCCCAATACCCAAGATTTTAAACACTAAATTCTAAATTCCGATGAACCCTAGCGCAAACAGGTCGCTAATGTTACTCCTTGACATGTACAAAAACAGATAATTAACAGCAAGAGAGGTGGTTTCAAAACCAAAATCCGGGAGAATATGAATCACCTATACTAATTATTTCCTCTATATATTCTTTGGTTTAGAGGGTGAGAGGATGAACAAACCAAAATCCGGGAGAATATGAATCCTCTGACTTCTTGGCTAAGGTCCTCAGTGTGGGGATCTTCGAGTGTTACACCTGCCATGAATAAAAGAAAAATCAAAATCAATCCCTCACCAGATCACATACTAATGATACTCAAGGTAGTGTTCGGCGAATGCTAAACCCATTTCAAGCCAAAAAAGTGATCCTTCATTAGCGGCATGCAATTCAACAAATTTTGAGAAGTCAATTACAATGGCGTGTCTTTATAGCAACAGTCACTAACACCACTTTGCCTGTTTGGTATTTTGATATAGAATACAATAAAACCAGTTTATACAAAGCCTAGTTCATCCAAAAAGCAAATGACATTGTGCCATTAATATAGGAACCTCAATACCTACAGTCCCATTTTAAATAGAAGAGTGATATGCCTAAAGCCGCAAAATACACTAATTAACCCATAAGTTGACCATCGGTTGATGATTTAATAAGCTTTCAAGCAAAAGAACCTTATCCGACTTCTATTTTGTAGGATAGGTTATAGATACTCTACTTTTTACTTTATATATACAGCAGAAGTCATTCCTGGGTTACAAACTCTGAGCAAACAAAAATCAGTACCTTTAGTTTTATGAGCACAATGCATATGCTTTCTTCAGTTTGTACTGGCATGCTGGAGTATAGAAGATTGCATACACAAAAAAAAAAAAAAAAAACTACAGGTTCACGTCACCACTACAACAAATAATCCAGTTCTCAAGTTACCAAACAAATACAACAACAACATCTAAGCCTTAGTCCAAAAATGATTTGGGGTCGGCTAACATGAATCAAACTTTGAAACTGTCAATGATCGTTACATAAATAACATAAAAGGAAAAAAGAGGGAAAATGTAGACAAAAAAGCAAATCAACTCAAAAAAAAAATCCTGAAAAATAAATTAAAAGATAACATGAAATAAAAGAAAATAGGAACAAAAAAACAGATAACAGATTCCATTCACCATCCGTATTCTTTTCCTCCACATTTGCCTCTCCATCGCCATACTTTCTCCAATTCCAAGAAACCGCATATCATTTTCAATCATCTTTATCCAAGTTTTCTTGGGTCTTCCTCTACCTTTACCAATATCAATGTTTTAAAATTCATGACTCGTATTCGAGGCGTTTTGTGCAAATGAGGCGAGGCATACGCCTCGAGGCGGAATAAGGCGTACGCCTCAACTTTGTTGAAACGAAAAAATTAAAAAATATATAAAAAATTAGCTAAAACAAAGTTCAAGAACAATACTTAATACTACTACTAATGTAACAAAAAACTAGAATAAAAACATCAAAGTCAATACATAGTTCATCGTTAAACCCATAGAAACAACACAGGAAGCGTCTTTGAACCAAAAGCCGTAAAAAGAACCAAATAGAGCAACCAAGTTTCAACCTATTTAAATATGGAATCATCCGTGTCCAATGGTTTGAAAAACTCATCAAATTCTTCATTTTTGTCTTCATCACCACTCAAAGGATCATTCATGGAGTCGTCGTCATATCTAATCGCCCTATCATCCTCCTCTTCGGAATCAAGATCCTCCCATTCACAACTTCTGTGCAATACTTCGAAGCTGGTCTTTTCTATTACCCGTGCATCCTTGTCCAGCTGATCCTTTCACCATATTAAGAGTTGTATACCCAAAAAAAAAGGAGCTGTTTAGGGAAAAATTTTAGAGCTGTTTAGGAAAAAAATTTAGAGTTGTTTACCCAAAAAACGAGCTGTTTAGGAAAAAAAGTTAGAGTTGTTTACCCAAAAAAACGAGCTGTTTACCCATAAAAGAATGTTAACAATGTCTTTACAATTATTATAAAAAGAGTTGTTTACAGAAAGTCACAAATTAAAGAGAAAAAAAACAAGAGATTTTTTAACACAGTTTAACTCTAAAAAAAAAAAAAGAAGAGGCCCTGTTCGATAATCCGAGCTGGATGAGTGGGAAAAGAAAAGGAGAAATAAACATAAGAAACAGGAAAACAAAACAGAAAAAAAAAAAAAAAAAAAACATACCTGGTGATAGAGATGCGTCTGACGGGAGAAGAGGGAGGTGCGGCAAAGGGAGATGCGTCCGATAGAAGAAGAGAGAAGTGGAGTTTGAGAGAAGAGAATCGATCGCAGAGAGAGATAGAGAGAAGAGATGGAACGACGGGACTTTAAAAGGCTGAAAAGCCCTGGGTAAAACATATTTTTTTTGTTAAAGTCGAAAAATTAATAACATAAAAAAGGCTGAAAAGCCCAGTCTACCAGACTCGGCCGCCTCTTGCAAGTCGACTCGCTGCGAGTCGACTCGTCCGCCTCAATCAACAAACTCGGGGGTTTTACGAAATCCAGAAGACTCGCACGCCCTGACTCGCCGGGCGTCCGCCTCGAGTCGACTCGCGAATCGACTCGTACGAGTCTTCCGTTTTTTAAAACATTGCACAATATTACTTGTTCCCCAACTTTCTAGCCTTCTCACTGGGGCATCAACAGGTTTTCTTCTCACATTACCAAACCATCGTAATCGATTCTCCATCATCTTGTCTTATATAGACGCAACTCTTACCTTCTCTCTAATCACCTGATTTCTGAGCCGAACTTTTTTGTATGACCACACATCCATCGTAGCATACGCATCTCCGCCACATTCATCTTTTGAACGTGATATTGTTTTACAGCCCAACACTCGGTGCCATATAACAGTGCTGCCGTGCGGTAAAATTTACCCTTTAATCTATGAGGCATGTCAGGATCACATAAAACCCTTGTGGCACTCTTAATCTTCAACCACTCGCCTTTATTCTGTGAGCCACATCGCCATCTAGCTCTCCATCCTTTTGGATAATAGATCCAAGATACCGAAAGAAAGTGGATCCATGAACAACTTTCCCATCAAATGTGATCATCCCCGCCTCTCTATCAAGCTGCTAAACCTACACTCCATATATTCGCCTTACTTACTCGCCACCCTAAAGCCTCGAGCTTCCAAAGTATCCTCCAAAGTTCCAATTTCACAGACTCCAACCTTCGTTTCATCAATCAACACAATATCATTTGCGATCATCATACACCACGGAACGTCATTTTGAATTTCTCTTGTCAATTCGTCCATGACTATGGCAAAGAGAAAAGGACCAAGAGCAGATCCTTGATGCACCCCAATCGTAATAGGGAATTCTTCTGTCCTCCCAACATTAGTACGTACACTTGTACTAGCTCCCTCATACATGTCCTTTATAATGTCAATATATTTCCGCGATACACTCTTCTTTGCTAAGGCCCACCAAAGTACTTCCCTTGGTACTTTATCATATATCTTCTCTAAATCAATAAAAACCATATGTAGATCTTTCTTTTTATCTCGATAATGTTCCATCAACTGCCGGATAAGATAAGTTGCTTCCATGGTCGATCTTCCAAGCATAAATCCAAACTGATTTTCTGTTATCTTCACACATTTCCTGATCCTTTGTTCAATCACTCGTTCCCACAGCTTCATGGTATGACTCATTAGTTTAATTCCGCGATAATTAGAACAATCTTGAACATCACCTTTGTTCTTATACAAAGGGACGAGAATACTTTTCCTCCATGTTGATGGCTTCTTATTGCTTCTCCAAATCTTATTGAAAAGCATAGTTACCCATTCGATCCCTCTCTCCCCCAAACACCTCCAAACTTCAATAGGTATACCATCTGGTCCTTCTGCTTTCTTTGACCCCATCTGCTTCAATGCCATTGTCACTTCACCCTTTTGAATTCTCCTCTTAAAATCTCGGTTAACCATACTTGAAGAGATGTTTAAATTCTCAATACCTTATTCTTGATGGTCATTGAGTAGGGTATCAAAATATGACCTCCATCTCTCTTTTATCTCTATATCTTGAACCAAAACTTTTTGGTTAGTATCTTTCACACATAACTTTTCCAATATCTCGCGTCTTCTTCTCTCTCATACGAGCAAATAAACAAAGAAAATCTTCTGAAGTTTTCCTTAGTTAAGAACAAACAAGCCCACCCAGCTTAGTTGCACAGTAAGCAAAAATAAGCATTTAAAAATGTTTGTAAAGTTTCCAAATCAGTCAAACATCCCACTGATCCTCTTAACTGCCCAATGCTCATGAGAGATAATTATACTTGGCTTACAACTAAATTAGAATGTTCACCAACTGTACCTGCTTTCTACTAACAAACGTTCACATCACTGATACCACTGCTTTTTCGATGCCTATTTTTCTTATTAGCCCAGTTTAGAGAAGCTGCTTATGACCTATACAAATATTGGAACAACAGGTTAACTTAACCTCTACGCATCCATATGTACAATCAAACCAACACGATTATCATAACCAACACAATTCCACAACGTTAAACATTCAAGAATAACATAAACACCACCAAAAATTCATCACAAGTAATTCATAACCAATTCACACGAACTATGTTTACGAAGGTAAACCAACCATCACAAACCCAACACGTAATCTCTATTCACAAGATACAAATCGTATAAGAAAGATACTTGCCTCAATAATCGACATCATGCAGCAATAATGAGCATCACTGCACCTTTACGTAAGGTGACAAATATTGAAAATCAGAAAGGATGCAATATAGAAGTATAGAACACTAGAAAAGTCATAAACTAGTTAACATGGATAATACTGAGTTTACAGATAGTAGTGAAGTTTACAGAATACAGAATCTTTTCTACATTAGAATTGTCACTAATCCACCTCGTATGCACAATTACAGTTATAGCAAGACCACAAAAACCAACCTTTCTTTATTGTACTGTCATCCATAGCCTTGTATTCCATATTCTTCAGGGCAAGCTCGACGCCATACCCGCCCAGGTTTAGAGGTTCTCCTGAACCAATGGCTCCACAGGAAGCACTTTTTGATTCACACTCAGAGAGCAATACAGATCTGACAACGTACTTCACTTTTCCCTAGAAGAATTGGGAAAACTTATCAGCATATAACCCACAAAATCACGACAATCAGGAGCTGAAGATTCCTTATTATAACATATCCTGATATTGGGAGATCTGAAAACATAACAAAATGAAAACTGAATGTCCAAAAATTTCGAAGATTTTGGGTGGGCCCACGGAGCATCCCGACATAGTAGCAACTAACGTAGTAGTTTAACAAATATCATCTATGGTTTTCTAACGACAAACCAATTCATGATGAATATTCTTGCTAGGCCGAAATCATAATCTACATCTATAATGCTTTTGTACTAAAAATTTGCACCCGAGTTGTCGATACGATTCCTACATGGAACATACGGGTGGTGAACTATACTTGTAAAAGCAAACAAATTCTATACGAAGTTTAACATCTTCATTTCTTCTTCAGGCAAATAAAAAATTACTAATATGTCATTAGCTTAAATTCAACTAACACGAGGCCATAGAGTTCCATAACATGATAAAGACAGGGAAAAAAACTCAAGATAAAAGATCACTTATAATGTGAGACGAGATCTCACAATAATATTGCAGTTGTACCCTAATAAGAACAATCACATTCCAAGAAAACTCAAGGCACAAACCTGTCCAGTTGACACTTCTGAGAAACCATAAAAGAGAAGAAATCATTCCATGGGGGAGAAAATGGATCATAGGAAAAATAATTCATGTATTTGCACCTTTTTAGCAGCTTCTGACAAAGCTATATGAAATTCTTTAAAGCATTCAGTCCCTAGAGCCCCATAGAGAATGGCAGTGGGACTTCCAGCAATTGATTCTGGATGAACATGATCAAATTCAAAAATTTCAGGCTGCTGAAACGCTCCATCCCTTCTGGAAAAAAAATGTAAGAAAATAAAGAATAACATATCATTATGGTTGTGAAACTGGATATTCAACAGTTTTTAGTTTTTACAATTACAGAATTTCATATATAAATAAGTTTTTTTTTCGGAGTACTCAAACATAAAATAATCCAACTCCACTGAAAGTTGTTGCGAATAACATAGAGCTGGACTCACGCATCATTACGGTTTTGCAGCCATGTCAGCAACTCGGTGACTTCAAAAAACAGTGATCCACCAGTATCAACCCAACAACATTTATTCCCAAGACTAACGAGGTTCATACCCAAAAGAAAAGCCTCAGAATTTTTCTTTTTAATGCTTTCATTTGGTTCAGAAACCCCTTCGACAATAGTGTTCGTGATAGCATCATCAACTAAAGGAAAAGAAGAAATAGATTCCTCAGCTAACTGACGATACAACACTAGTCTAGGTGATGCTGACCTAAGAGTTAGAGAGAATTCGAAAATTGATCCTAAAGGTTCACTTAATAAGGATTTCCCATAGTTGGCAATTTTCTTCAAGCAATCTTTTGCACTGTTGGAATCAGAATCTACATTCACCGAGTGAATCCAAAATTCAACAAAATCCCAGAATAGGTCTTTCCATTCCTTAGCTAGCAATTCCCTGCCAAACAAATCAACATATTGTCATAACAAAATAAAGAAGAAAGCTCGTGAAGAAAACAGAATGTATTCAACTAAAATATTTGCCATCAAATACTCGAGGAGTAGAATGATCGTTGGCAAAGTAAATGGTTGGCATGTTCAAGTCAATCAACAGTACAAGCAAGTTTAAAATAAGTCATTGCATAATAATAATAATAACAACAGTGTTGACTCATGTCATTCTGGTGATAAGAATTTCATTTTTTCTCCTTTTCCTATAATCCATCCCCACATTGAAAAGCTGCAAAAAGATCTAATTCACCAAACGATTCACTACGACTTAAGCATGCTTAAAGTTAACTACTTCATCATAAAGAGAAATGATTGATCACATCCCTAATTAGAACCACAACCTTCAGTAATAAATTCATACGAAATTCTAATGCAGGGCAACTTTGATAAAAATGAGATTACCCAAAGTTTTTAACTAGACAATGAAGGTTGACTGATGAGATGATTTAAAGTTGGTTATATACCACCAAGATAGGAAAAATATAGGACAAAGTTTGGATCTTATCTTGGATGGTGAAAAGTTCCCAAGAAATGCTGTGTTTACAATTTTACATAGACCATTGAAGGCTGCTTTGTCTCGTTGTCAGGATGGTTGGACGCAGGATATATCATTCAGGATGAAGAGTAACACTTCAAATAAGCAAATTAATTTCTTGAAATAAACATGAAAAATATCCTCTCATAGGAATATAGGCAACTGAACTTTTTAAGGCCAAAGCATAGAAAGATCTCAAAGACGCAGTATTAAGAGAAATCATTCAACAAACAACCGAAACTGTTAATATCTAACAACATTTTCTATAACTCAATAGCATAAAAGACATATTACAACTTGCCAGCAACATAGCAAACTAAAACTTTGGTAGTGACTGGATACCCAAAAAAAAATTCCGTTTACATTCCACTAGAGAAAAACTTTTATGAAAATTTTCAGGAAATGCACTTCGCTAAATTCACTTTTCTCTCCCACCTATACTCTACTCATTTTTTCTATGAAAAAAAATCAAATCAAATCATTAGTCATTATTGAACATTTTCCCATGAATTCGATTATTTATCCAATCATATATTTGTAATATTTGTAACTACCAATCATATCCAACCTAAAATTTCATCTCATATCTAGTCCCACTCAAAATTCATTCTTCTTTCAAAGAAAATTTTTCTCACTTCACTAGCAGGAAAACAAAAAATTCCAAAACATAGTCATATCCAATTGCATCCTAAGACCTCCTACCCAATTGAACTCTAAGACCTCCTACCATCGACCAATTATATATTACGAGGAAGAATTCCCTTAAGCAAATGCAGCTAAACCAAAGCAATACCAGGGCAGGAACTACCAAGCTAACTATCATACTGCTCAATACGTCAAAACCAAATTGTGGAAGAATCGTTACCAATTTCACAAGCCAAATATTTCAAACGAGAATACTGCATAACATGGTCCTTAAAAGCACAACAGAACCATCCATTAGAGCAGTTAGGCACTTGGAGAGAGAGAGAGAGAGGGAGGGGGGAGAGTACCCGGCTTCTAGAAGAATTGGAGTGCCGGACCACTTGGCCCTAAGAGCCACCTGCACATTTTTCGGACTGCGGTTCTCTGCAGAAATCGTGCGCCCAGAAAGACAAATGCATAAAAACATAAGAATCAAAAAGCAGGGCCCAGATCTGACTACTGTCCCCATTCTTGAATATTGGATCAATCTCCGCCTTAATTTCCCAATCAAAAAAAAAAAATGAATATGATCAAACTATGTCCATTGAACAAATCACAATTCAAAGATCGAATTCCTTCTAATGGGAGTTCTCCGTTTCTTTCTCAGTGCTTCCTGTGTACAGTGATATCCGGTGGGAGTTTATGGACTGACCCGAGAGTGACGAAAGAACGGGCTCGGGCTTTCCAGTCTTGAAACTTGAAAGTGTCGAGTGTGTGCGCGTATCGAGTATCGTAAGTTACGTACTTTTTACTCCATTTTTGTAACTTTTTTAAAATAGAAGCAACTTTAGCTTTATTCTTCTCTTTATTTCATTATTACCTCTAATTAATTTACCTCAAAATTCATCTTTTCACTCTTCATTAATTACAAAATATCATTTATTAGGGGCAAATTTTGGCATAATTTTTTTTTCTTAATTTGTATGCACAAAGCCAAAGTGACATCTATTTAAAAGTGGAGGGAGTAGTATTTTGTGTATCAAAAATCTAAATCCTTACACGTTACGAAATAAATTTGTCGTGTACCACGTAAATTCATACCGTGTCGTTTTGTATCGTATTTTCGGGTCAGACACATAATATAAAATAAATATTAAAATATTATAAAAAATAATAAATTTAATATTTTAATATTATTTTTATAGGTTTAGTAAACGAAACGATGGCAACAAAAACATAAATGCTTACACGAAATTTATGAAATTTCACACTGAAATTTTAAAGTTTAGTACAAACAGAATTCATAAAATGTAGTATGTTTTATAAAAATTAAATGTACAATTTTAAATTATGTTATAAAATATTATATATATATATATATAAATATTTATTTATTTATTTCGTGTACCTGGTGTCGTGTCGTGTACCCAAAGAGTAAAATAAAACCGACACTAAATCTCGATTGTGTACTTTCGTGTTCGTGTATTTTCGTGTCGTGTACTCAAAATGTAAACACAAATACTAAAATTTTGTGTTATTTTTGTATCGCGTTTTCGTGTCATGTGGTAAATTGCCGGTCTAGTAGGTACACCTATGACTTGTATACCGGATGAGGGTGAATTGGTAATTGTCCTAATTTTAAAATGGTACTCCCTCCTTTCCTTTTTAGTTGTCCAATTTGACTTTTGACCGGTCAAATTGACTAAAATTTGATTAAAAGTTACGAATTTTATATAATTGATAAAATAAAAAAAAAATATCATTGTAAAGTACATATAATCTATTTTGAAATGTAATTTTTACTTTCTAAAAATAATAAAAGAATTATTCATAAACTTTAATTAAAAATTAATTAATTTAACCCTTGAAAGTCAAACGACTAAATAGAGAGCGTGACGGTGCTCTCTCGTCATTATGGTTCCTCGTCCTAATCGGATACGGCGAGCATGTTTGCATTGTCATTGTTTGAGATGGTGTTTTCCTATTGGTTGACAAATTTGAACTTAACAAATTTGATGTGGCACAGCCTTATTCGTAACCGACTTGGTGTTTTCTTGTATACAGAACTAGTGTATAGCCCGTCGAAACTCGACGGGTAATTATTTTATATTGCAATTTACAGGTAAAAATTTAAAATAACTTAATACTTTGTTAGGATTCAGACACTTGTAATCGTACTGCAGCTGAACACACCAATAAATAGAAATAATGAGAATGAAATTCAGCCGCCCGAACTCATTTATAATTTATATACTTGTACTCGCCCTAAACCCGATTGAAAGATAATTTTACTACTTATTCCAGTTCAAACTCATATAGTAACACATGAACCAATTAAAGTATGGTACAAATATTCAGACCTATTTAAAATCTTTATACCCATATTCATCAGAAACTTGATTAAAAGATGATTTTATTACCCGTTATATCCAAGACCTCTATATAATATTCGTTAATTACTCAACGTATTTAAATTTATATAATTTAAATAACTAAAGATAAGTTGCTATAGTAATTGGTTAATCTATCTCAGTGAAACTCAAACATTGTAAAGTAAATGTTAACAATAAATATTATAATGACAAAAGATTAAAAGTTAAATTCCTAGTACAATTCTTTTGAATTATACAAATAAGAATCAACAGAACAAAAAACTTCATGTAGTAGAGAGAGTTAACGTGATACTTTGAATCTATATTATAATTTTAGTACATGTTTTCCTCTCAAATCTGTATAGTTATATGCACTATTTGCCCGAATCTATTAAAATATATAAAATTTAAATATTAAATTTGAGTTGTTATAATAATTGGTTGTTACGTCTAACTTCAAAAAAAAATTACTCAAATTATTATATATTGATAAACAAATTAAATTAAACGTAAACAAATTAGCCAAATTAATTTTTTAGTAAGAAATATTTATTTGGCCAACTTAAGGATTGGCCAAGTTACATTTTCAATAAAAGTAATACTATTTAATTGACCAACTCGATAATTGATCAAATTAATTGGCAATGAGAAATATGATGGTAAAATACACATTGATTATATGAACAAATTACCCAAATCTATTAAAACTTATAAAATCTACATAATCAAATAAATTGTTACAATAATTGATCTTTATGTCCGACTTTAAAAAATTCAAATTTGCTCAAATTGTTAGTCATTGATAAATTAGACAAATTAAATTAAATAAAAATAAAAAGTTTCAGAAAAATAAGATTATTTATTTGGCCAACTCAATAATTGACCAAAATTCATTTCCAATAAAAATAAAAATATTTATTTAGCCGACTCAATAGTTGGTCAAATTAGTTGCATATGAGAAATGTGGCGGTTTTGTTGGATTCTCAAGACCAGTAGCTACGGCTATGTAGCATAGGTCAACATGTCATATTCACCTATACCTGTCATCATTCAAATGCTTAGTTACAAGTGTAACCATATGTATTTTGTTAACTGGATTGTGTTAACAATGAAAACCTTTATCGTCCACATGTTCATGTGCCAAAATGTGTTACCACAACGCATTATGACAGGTTATAAATGATGAATATGACATGCGCTTTCACTCATAGTCCGCTTAAAATATACCTTGGCAGACGATCTCGTAAGTCACTTTGATGAGCCAGTCTTCCCGTCATTAGGGGGAGATGCGAACGATCATGTTCGAGTAGAACGACTTGGAATTGTCGTAGTTTGTCCCTATTGTGCCTCACCAAGTTCTCTAAAGTGATGAGATTAAATACATGCTGCAAACATGTCTGCAAGGATTGTGTCCGGTCATGGACGTTCGTCACCTATAAATGGTGATATGGTAACACCACAAATTGTGGTAGATGGTGTTACTAGGCCGTGGATCTCATAGAGTATTGGGATGCCACTTGATTTGATAAATACTCTCGCTAAGAATGTATGCGAGTTTGGTATATGAAACTTGATCATCTGATCAAATGAACTCATCCGTCTCATGTGATTCTGGATTATAGTCATCATTGGGGGATGCCTCAATGAATGCCAATCCATAAAGAGTACTCTATGAATAAAGCCAGTTCATGAGGACGTGGAATGACTGATTTAGTGCATGGAGTTCATGACTTTAGAAAACTTGATAAGTTTTTAGCGACTCTGCACTTTGGATGTGTCGCGCTCTTTTTGTCCTTAGACCAAGGTTTGTTTTTCCCATTGGGGTTTCACTTGGTATGATCTTTAACGAGGCGACCTATGAGAACATCCATACAATGATGCGTTGTACTTCTGTTCAACTTAGACCAAGAGGTATTTTTCCCACTGGGTTTTTCCTTGGTATAGTTGTGAGGGCAACTTGGCATCCGACTCCTATGATTTGAGGTACTCATCAGGGGGAGTCGTTATGTATACATCAGGGGGAGTATACACGACATGTTATGTTGGTGTGTTGCATTCTTTTCCTCATCAAGCCTTTATTTTTCCCATGTGGTTTTGTTTTGGCTTGGAATAGGTTTTTACGAAGGCAACATCTTTTGCATCATTGTTGTATTAGTGCTCGACACAGGGTGAGTGTTCCGGGAATTATTATTCCCGTGATGTGTCTTACCTAATACTGAATGTAGATACATAGATGGAAGGTTCTAGATCCTTCTAGAGGTAGTAGGATCCTATTAGATGTCTTACCTTATCTAGGAATCCTATATATGGAAGGACTCTCATTGTAATGCATATATAAGGGTCCCTCTATCAGTGTTATGAATATAATTGATTGACTCTATTTACAGTCTTTTTACTTTCTCCTGAAACACATGTGATAATATTTTAAAAATCGAAACCATTGATATAATTTTTATACTTTTTAATGCAATATTTAGTTGTCGATGTTTCATTTAAAAAAAGTATAATGACTTGTATATCGAACTAGATTGAGTAGCTTTTATTGTTCGAGCTAAAATTTGTAGCCAAAACTCGGCTAATCATACACAGGTAGGAAAGGGTGGTGATTGCGGTATCAAACCTCTTGATCCTCTTCCTCGACGAAATGAACTTGACATTTTTTATAGTAAAAATAAGCAAATTAACTATTTTAAGAATTTAAAAGAGATGATAGATATGTAACAATCACACAAACTTAATTAACCAAATGACGTGTTAAGGCTAAGAGTTGTAATAGACTCTCGTGGCATACACTTTATATCTAATAAGAATCAAATTATGTTTTTTTTTTAATTTATCACGTATTTGATATTTACGACGTAAGAGACAAAAAGAGAAATTATAAGAGACTAGAGGATAGTAGTAGAGAGAAGATAGAGATGTAACGGTAATTCATTGGTGTGAAGAAATGATATAAAGGTTGTGGGATATTTATCGGTTATAAATGATAAGAAAATCGAGAAATCGTCGGTTTGGCCGATCTGAACCAAACCGGCGGTCTCCCTACAAAAAAAATTCAAATTTCAAAAATAAATTGTTAATATTATAATATACACCCTATGTCCACAAATTATGTACCCCTTTTGCCATTTTGATCCGTCCATAAAAGATTTCTCCCTTTCCATTTTTAGTAAGCTTACCCCACACACTCCACTTTAAAACTACAAGAAAAGTGGGATCCTTATTCCAATCACACAACACACTCAATTAATTTCTTAAAACCCGTGGAGAAATCAAAGGGGTAACTTCTTGGTGGATGAATTGAGTATATTTTGATATTTTTAGAAACAACGGTTTGAAACCGTCGGTTTGCGGTACTGGAATACCACAAACCTGAACTGAACCACCTGGAATCGATTAACTGTTCTGGTTTCGATTCGAAATGTGGTCAACTGATTCCAAAATCGTCGACCATGGTTCCAAATCAGCGGTTCTGGATCAAACCGCGAACTGTGAACACCTCTAAGTACAACACCTAAAAGCTACTAGGATAGTTAATAGTAAGGTTGAGCAAAACCGAAACCGAAAATCGAAAAACCGACAAAAACCGATGATATCGAAACTGCAAAATCGAAACCAAAGAGAACCCATCGGTTTTGGGTTCATATTTTAGAAACTGAATTTTTCGGTTTCGGTTTGTACTTAGTAGGGCTGTAAACGAACCGAGTCGAGCCAAGCTTTGATCGAACCGAGTCGAGTTTTAATTTTTTTTCTGCCGAGCCAAGCCGAGCCGAGCTTCCTTACCGAACAAAAATCGTGTTCGAGCTCGAGCTCGTTAATAAATCGAGCCGCACATGAGCTTCTATCGAATAATATCGAGCCGAGTCGCACACGAGCTTTAACGAGCAGCTCGTTAACAAAAACAAAAAAAAGCCCATGTAATTGGCCGAAACTAAATAATACCTGGGCTAATCTGCTGCTAATTGCTAACCTAACCTAACCTAAATAATACCTAGCTAATCTGCTGCTAATACCTCAGCTCCTAATTTCTATTCTAACCTAACCCGCCGCCTCTCTCACCTCATTTCGCAACTCACCTCATTTCGCAACTCTCACACTCAAATCTCACTCTAATCTCAATCTGTCATCTCCCGTCTCCCGTCTCAATCTCACCACTGATCTGTAATATCCGCATTTTTTCTTTCCCATGTATTTTCATTTTCGGTGTATTTCTCGGTTGTAGTGGCCTCGTGTATCTTTCAGCGTATCTTTTCAGTCATGTATTGTTCTCATTCTCATAATTGTTGTACGGAACCGCCGTTTCGGGGTTGCCGTAGATCCATTCTGTGTTATGATGCGTTTTGAGAAGTTCCGTTTGATGTTTCGTTCATATTCCAGTGTTTTGGACCGATTATGTTTCGTACCTAGCGCACGCTATGTTTGGTGCATAGCGCACGCTGAGGGGCCCTTAGTAGCGCACGCTACGGATGCTTCGTAGCGCGCGCTAGAGAGCAAGCCTGGGAGTGGCAGTGCTGATTCCAGCCCTCTGGACTGGCGGATTAGCGTACGCTACGTAGTCTAGCGCACGCTAATGTTGGGGGCTAGCGCACGCTGAGTTGCCCATTAGCGTGCGCTAGCGTGAGTGTCCAGTACTGGACAGTTTACTACTGGACTCAATCTGTTGCTCAGGTAGCGCACGTTATTGGTCGATAGCGCGCGCTACCGATACACTTTAGCGCACGCTACGTTTGGTGGATAGCGCGCGCTAACCGGATTAGGAGTGTACTGGACAGTTGCTTCTGGACTCGGCTGATGTCCAGGTAGCGCACGCTATTGGTCGATAGCGCGCGCTACCGAGAGATTATTAGCGCACGCTACGTTTCGAGTAGCGCACGCTAACGGCCAGAAATCTGGCTACTGGAATGGGACGCTAACTGTTTGGCCTGTAGTTTTATCCCGTTAGGGAACGCTAACCTTGAGGATTAGCGCGCGCTAACACTCCCTGGCTATATAAACCAAGGAGTTGACCGAGATGAACACAATTTCTCATTTCTTCCTCCTCTCCGCGGCTAAGGCGATTCCGGGCGATTTTCTTGGCGATTTCTTCCTCTAATCATCTCATCCAACATCTTTCTCGAGTTCTTGGTGTATTATAACAACATCAACATGAATCTTTCATCCTAATCCAAGGTAAATCTCTTAGAACCCTACTTTTGGATAATTTGGGGGTTTTGGGATTTTCTTCCGATCCGTTCTATTTTGTTGGTGGATTCATGATGAATATGATTAATCTTGTTGATATCATTAGTCTTCCTACGGATTCGTGTATATTTTCATGGTTTTGCGAAATCGAGAGGGTTTGGTTGTGGTCCGCCCTCGTTGTTATTTTTATACGAATATACATGAATCGTAGGCGGGTTTTCAGGTGTATTCCATTTCTGTATTCGTCTAGAGTTGGTTGTGATTGTATTCCTGGAATAGTTAGGTTCGGTACCGTTGGTTCCTAGCGTTCGCCGGTGTTTCTCCTTCCGTTCGTAGTGTCGTCAATTATTCAAGGCAAGTAATTCCTGGAAACCTTTTATGCTTAACGTGAAATGGTAATGTATATTGTGTGTGCTTTACTCACCTCGGGAGGGTCCGACAGGGCCTCGAGGGAATCTATGGCTTCATCCTGGATTCATGAGTTTGATTCGCTAGCCAGCTCGGGAGGGTCCTTAGAGGCCTCGAGTGGGATTCGTGGCTTCGTCCCGGTCCTAGGTGACGTGTGGTGCTTGATTTGTTTTATGAATGTGGCCAGCTCGGGAGGGTCCTTAGAGGCCTCGAGTGGGATTCGTGGCTTCGTCCCGGTCCTAGGCAAATTATTTGTGACTGTTTGTTTCCGGAAAAGACATGTCTGGTTTTGGTTTTTGAAATGATATTGGTGCATGTACTATGAAATGTGTAAGCGATTGGTTTGCCTTGATTACTTGTACTAGCGTAATTGCTAACCCCTTTGGGGACCCGTTGTGGGGAAATTCTTGTTATGGATTTCAGGTTATGATCATCCGGACGAGCGAGCACTGGGACAGTACGAGGATGTTGGCCAGGTCCGTTGACATATGCCTTTGGGTCATCTTATTTCTTTTGCCTACTTCGATATGGTTGTTTTCACATTTATAAACTTATAGATTGTACTCGCGAGTACTTATGATTTTCATTTCGAACTCCGTTTGTATTACCCGATATTTCTACATTGTTGGTTGATGCTTAATTCGCCGGTTGCTCCGGGCATATTTTTATTTGTTGTATTACTAAAATGTGTGTCCTCGCTAACCGATATGGTTAGTCGAGTGGAGTTTTCTTGCTGTAGCCTGGTGGGTCCCATGTAAGGGTCCGCGGCGCTATAATATACTCTGAATATCTCGGGGGTGTTACAGAAAATGGTATCAGAGCAAGGTTGGTTTATGGATACCTAGGCTTGTTGGTTACTTTGGGTCTAGTCGTGTTTTGTTTTGCATATTGTCACGCCGCTGCCAGCATCTCGGTACTTCCAGTGCTCATAAGTTTTCTTATTCGGCTTTTTTGTTTCCTGCATTGTATTTTCACTTCTTGAATCGTAGTTGCTTTTTCCTCCCTTACTCATCATCGATATACCTTTGTTACCTCTTAACACCAGTATGGATGCCGGAGGAAACCGTGGTCGTAGTCGTGGACGTGGTCGTGGACGCAGCCGAGGACGTGGGGCAGCCACGTCGCATTCTTCAGGAGCCGGCAGTACCGGTGACCGTCACAGTCATGCTTCTTCTCAGGAGCGCGCCGATCTTGGTATTGCGGCTGTTATGCAGCAAATGGTTAACCAGATGGCGGCGATAGCTCAGGTGGTTCAGAATCCAGATCCGACCCATGCTAATCGGGGCGGAGCGGATCGCTGGCTTCAGGATGTCATCAAGATGCATCCTCCTCAGTTCTCGGGAGCTTCGGACCCGATCGGCTGGGAGGGATGGATCAAGGAGGAATCTAAAGTCTTCGTTGCCACCAACTGTCCCGATGATCGTAAGGTCCCTATTGCCCAGTACTTTCTCACTGGGGATGCTACGGATTGGTGGGAGGCCGTTGGGCCCAAAGACCATGTTGCTTCGTGGGCCGAATTTCAGGAATTGATGGAGACCGAATATTGTCTGTGGCCGGTCAGACAGGCTCGAGTGCATGCTTTCTATGATGCTCAACCACGGGATATTCCCGTATCCCAAGCTATTGCCGATTTTAACAAGGAGTTGGCTCGAGCGGCATGGTGCAATCATGAACTACCGCACGAGGATCATTACCATGCTAGCCGAGGACGGCACTGAACATTCTTTCGCGGGGCGAAAGAGAAACCAGAAGCTCGTTATTAACGCCTTGAAGGCGATGAGACTCCTGCGGAAAGGGTGTACTGATTATTGGTGCTATGCCTTGAAGGCGGAGGATGGTGGAGTCGAGGTTTCTTCGATTCCAGTTGTTAGTGAGTTTCCTGATGTGTTTCCTGACGAGTTGCCGGGATTGCCACCGGATCGTGAGGTTGAGTTTGCTATAGAGTTAGAGCCGGGCGCAGCTCCGATTTTGAAGGCACCGTATCGCATGGCACCTTCAGAGATGGCCGAGTTGAAGAAGCAGTTGAGTGAGCTTCTTGAGTCGGGGTATGTTCGACCGAGCGCCTCGCCTTGGGGCGCACCGGTCCTGTTTGTGCAGAAGAAGGATGGTTCACTACGTTTGTGTATTGACTATCGCGAACTAAACAAAGTGACCATCAAGAACAAGTATCCTTTGCCGAGGATTGATGACTTGTTCGATCAGTTGCAGGGAGTTGCGGTATTTTCGAAGATTGATTTGAAATCGGGGTATTACCAGCTCCGGGTGAGGGAGTCCGACGTGCCGAAAACAGCTTTTTGGACGAGATACGGACATTATGAGTTTGTAGTCATGCCTTTCGGGTTAACTAATGAGCCGGTGGTGTTCATGCAGTTGATGAACAAAGTCTTTATCGAGTATTTGGATAAGTGTGTCGTCGTCTTCATTGACGATATTCTTATTTATTCGAGGAATAAGGAAGAGCATGCCCATCATTTGCGGATAGTGTTAGACATTTTGAGGACCGAGCAACTCTATGCGAAGTTCTCGAAATGTGAGTTCTGGCTGAAGGAAGTGATGTTTTTGGGTCACGTGATTTCAGCCGAGGGAGTTCGTGTGGATCCGCAGAAAATTGAGGCAGTGTTGGATTGGGCACCGCCCACGAATGTGAAGGAGGTCCGTAGTTTCTTGGGTTTGGCTGGCTACTACCGTAGGTTCGTCGAGGGTTTCTCAAAACTATCTCGGCCACTTACACAGTTGCTCCATAAATCCGAGAAGTTCGTCTGGAATGACGAAAGGTAGTCGAGTTTTGAGGAGTTGAAGAGGCGTTTGACTTCAGCCCCGGTTTTAGTGTTGCCGTGTGGCAACGAGGGTTTTGCCGTTTACAACGATGCTTCGGGTCAGGGTCTTGGGTGCGTATTGATGCAGCACGGAAAAACCATCGCATATGCATCGAGACAGTTGAGGCCGTATGAGCTTAACTACCCCACTCATGATTTGGAGTTGGCGGCAGTCGTTTTTGTGCTCAAGATCTGGCGTCACTATCTTTTCGGCTCTGCATGTCAGATTTTTACAGATCATAAAAGTCTGAAATACATATTTACTCAGCGGGAGTTGAATATGAGGCAGAGGAGGTGGTTAGAACTGATTAAGGATTATGACCTAGAAATCCTTTATCATCCGGGCAAGGCGAACGTCGTGGCCGACGCCTTGAGTCGGAAACTGGTTGCGTTGCGAACACTTGAGATTCTTACATCTCAGTCGGAGCTTCGGCGGGCTTTGATCGAGTTAGATGTTGAGGTTTTGTTTTGTTGCCAGTGTCAGGCGACTTTGTGCTTTAGAGATTTCGTCGTCCTTGGTCGATGAAATTAAGCTGAAGCAGTTAGAGGATCCGATGATTACTCAAATCCGAGAGAACGTTCTTAAGGGAAAGTCTCCTAGGTTTGTGATTCACGAGGATGGTGTTTTGAGATTCCAGGGTCGGCTTTGTGTGCCGAACGACTCAGAGTTGCGACAGAGTATTTTACGTGAGGCCCATGCTACACCTTATTCCGTTCATCCTGGTTCGAGTAAGATGTACAAGGACCTGAGAAGGAATTTCTGGTGGAATGATATGAAGGAGGAGGTCGCACAGTTTGTAGCGAGATGTTTGACTTGCCAGCAGGTCAAAATCGAGCATCAGCGACCGGCTGGGTTTTTGCAGTCACTTCCCATTCCGAAATGGAAATGGGAAGATATATCGATGGATTTCGTTACGAGTTTGCCGAGATCAAGGTCGGGTATGAATATGGTATGGGTTATTGTTGATCGTCTGACCAAGTCGGCACATTTTCTGGGCATCAAGGACACTTGGGGTCCAGAGAAGTTGGCTCGTGTGTTTATCGCGCAGATTGTGAGGCTTCACGGTACTCCAAAGTCTATTGTTTTGGATCGTGATGGCCGTTTCATATCGCACTTTTGGCAGGCGGTGCATAAGGCGTTGGTACCCATTTGCATTTGAGTACCTCTTTTCATCCCCAGTCAGATGGACAGTCGGAACGCACTATCCAGACATTCGAGGATATATTGCGTGCTTGTGCTCTCGATTGGAGTAGTGATTGGGAGGAACATTTGCCATTGATCGAATTCACGTACAACAACAGTTGGCACGCGTCGATTCGGATGGCACCGTATGAAGCACTTTATGGGCGGCGATGTCGATCACCGATTTGTTGGAATGAGGCGTCCGATTTGGTCGGGACCGAGCCGGAGGTCGTTTTAGAGACGAGGCGGAAGATAGAATTAATTCGGGAACGGATGTTGACTGCCCAGAGTCGATAGAAGTCATATGCAGATGACCGTCGTCGACCTTTGGAATTCGAGGTGGGAGACCACGTTTTACTAAAAGTGTCGCCGACGAGAGGAGTTTTCCGTTTCGGGAAAAAGAGGAAGTTGAGTCCGAGATTTATTGGACCCTTCGAGATTCTTGAGCGAGTCGGTGGGTTGGCATACCGTTTGGCGTTGCCCCCGGCCCTGAGTCATGTTCATAGCGTTTTTCATGTTTCCCAGCTGAGGAAATATGTCCCGGATCCTAGTCATATCATCGACTATGGGGAGATTGATGTCGCCGCAGATATTACTTTTGAAGAACGTCCCTTGAAGATTTTGGAGCATCGCGAGAAACGCCTGAGGCATAAGACCATCCCTTTGGTCAAAGTGCAGTGGTCGAAACATGGTGTCGAGGAGGCAACTTGGGAGACCGAGGATAGCATGCGTGCTCTGTACCCTCAGTTGTTTGTTTCTTAAGTTTCGGGACGAAACTTATTTTTAGAGGGGTAGAATGTAATATCCGCATTTTTTCTTTCCCTTGTATTTTCATTTTCGGTGTATTTCTCGGTTGTAGTCGCCTCGTGTATCTTTCAGCATATCTTTTCAGTCATGTATTGATCTGATTCTCGTAATTGTTGTACGGAACCGCCGTTTCGGGGTTGCCGTGGATCCATTCTGTGTTATGACGCATTTTGAGAAGTTCCGTTTGATGTTTCGTTCATATTCCAGTGTTTTGGACCGATTATGTTTCGTACCTAGCGCACGCTATGCTTGGTGCATAGCGCACGCTGAGGGGCCCTTAGTAGCGCACGCTACGGATGCTTTGTAGCGCGCGCTAGAGAGCAAGCCTGGGAGTGGCAGTGCTGATTCCAGCCCTCTGGACTGGTGGATTAGCGTACGCTACGTAGTCTAGCGCACGCTAATGTTGGGGGCTAGCGCACGCTGAGTTGCCCATTAGCGTGCGCTAGCGTGAGTGTCCAGTACTGGACAGTTTACTACTGGACTCAATCTGTTGCTCAGGTAGTGCACGTTATTGGTCGATAGCGCGCGCTACCGATACACTTTAGCGCACGCTACGTTTGGTGGATAGCGCGCTAACTGGATCAGGAGTGTACTGGACAGTTGCTTTTGGACTCGGCTGATGTCCAGGTAGCGCACGCTATTGGTCGATAGCGCGCGCTACCGAGAGATTATTAGCACACGCTAACAGCCCGAAATCTGGCTACTGGACTGGGACGCTAACTGTTTGGCCTGTAGTTTTATCCCGTTAGCGCACGCTAACCTTGAGGATTAGCGCGCGCTAACACTCCCTGGCTATATAAACCAGGGTGTTGACCGAGATGAACACAATTTCTCATTTCTTCCTCCTCTCCACGGCTAAGGCGATTCCGGGCGATTTTCTTGGCGATTTCTTCCTCAAATCATCTCATCCAACATCTTTCTCGAGGTCTTGGTGTATTATAACAACATCAACACGAATCTTTCATCCTAATCCAAGGTAAATCTCTTAGAACCCTACTTTTGGATAATTTGGGGGTTTTGGGATTTTCTTCCGATCCGTTCCGTTTTGTTGGTGGATTCATGATGAATATGATTAATCTTGTTGATATCATTAGTCTTCCTACGGATTCGTGTATATTTTCATGGTTTTGCGAAATCGAGAGGGTTTGGTTGTGGTCCGCCCTCGTTGTTATTTTTATACGAATATACATGAATCGTAGGCGGGTTTTCAGGTGTATTCCATTTCTGTATTCGTCTAGAGTTGGTTGTGATTGTATTCTTGGAATAGTTAGGTTCGGTACCGTTGGTTCCTAGCATTCGCCGGTGTTTCTCCTTCCGTTCGTAGTGTCGTTAATTATTCAAGGCAAGTAATTCTTGGAAACCTTTATGCTTAACGTGAAATGGTAATGTATATTGTGTGTGCTTTACTCACCTCGGGAGGGTCCGACGGGGCCTCGAGGGAATCTATGGCTTCGTCCTGGATTCATGAGTTTGATTCGCTAGCCAGCTCGGGAGGGTCCTTAGAGGCCTCGAGTGGGATTCGTGGCTTCGTCCCGGTCCTAGGTGACGTGTGGTGCTTGATTTGTTTTATGAATATGGCCAGCTCGGGAGGGTCCTTAGAGGCCTCGAGTGGGATTCGTGGCTTCGTCCCGGTCCTAGGCAAATTATTTGTGACTGTTTGTTTCCGGAAAAGACATGTCTGGTTTTGGTTTTTGAAATGATATTGGTGCATGTACTATGAAATGTGTAAGCGATTGGTTTGCCTTGATTACTTGTACTAGCGTAATTTCTAACCCCTTTGGGGACCCGTTGTGGGGAAATTCTTGTTATGGATTTCAGGTTATGATCATCCGGACGAGCGAGCACTGGGACAGTACGAGGATGTTGGCCAGGGCCGTTGATATATGCTTTTGGGTCATCTTATTTCTTTTGCCTACTTCGATATGGTTGTTTTCACATTTATAAACTTATAGATTGTACTCGCGAGTACTTAGGATTTTCATTTCGAACTTCGTTTGTATTACCCGATATTTCTACATTGTTGATTGATGCTTAATTCGCCGGTTGCTCTGGGCGTATTTTTATTTGTTGTATTACTAAAATGTGTGTCCTCGCTAACCGAGATGGTTAGTCGAGTGGAGTTTTCTTGCTGTAGCCTGGTGGGTCCCATGTAGGGGTCCACGGCGCTGTAATATACTCTGAGTATCTCGGGGGTGTTACAGAAAATGGTATCAAAACAAGGTTGGTTTATGGATACCTAGGCTTGTTGGTTACTTTGGGTCTAGTCGTGTTTTGTTTTGCATATTGTCACGCCGCTGCCAGCATCTCGGTACTTTCAGTGCTCATAAGTTTTCTTATTCGGCTTTTCTGTTTCCTGCATTGTATTTTCACTTCTTGAATCGTAGTTGCTTTTTCCTCCCTTACTCATCATCGATATACCTTTGTTACCTCTTAACACCAGTATGGATGCCGGAGGAAACCGTGGTCATGGTCATGGACGTGGTCGTTGACGCGGCCGAGGACGTGGGGTAGCCACGTCGCATTCTTCAGGAGCCGGCAGTACCGGTGACCGTCACAGTCATGCTTCTTCTTAGGAGCGCGCCGATCTTGGTATTGCGGCTGTTATGCAGCAAATGGTTAACCAGATGGCGGCGATAGCTCAGGCGGTTCAGAATCCGGATCCGACCCATGCTAATCGGGGCGGAGCGGATCGCTGGATTCAGGATGTCATCAAGATGCATCCTCCTCAGTTCTCGGGAGCTTCGGACCCGATCGGCTGGGAGGGATGGATCAAGGAGAAATCTAAAGTCTTCGTTGCCACCAACTGTCCCGAGGATCGTAAGGTCCCTATTGCCCAGTACTTTCTCAGTGGGGATGCTACGGATTGGTAGGAGGCCGTTGGGCCCAAAGACCATGTTGCTTCGTGGGCCGAATTTCAGGAATTGATGGAGACCGAATATTGTTTGTGGCCGGTCAGACAGGCTCGAGTGCATGCTTTCTATGATGCTCAACCACGGGATATTCCCGTATCCCAAACTATTGCCGGTTTTAACAAGGAGTTGGGCTATGTGAAGACCCAAGTTGTCGAATAGAGCGACAAAATTTTCCATTTTTCCAGGAGGATGAAACTGTCCGTTCGGGTCTATATGTCTGGGCTCGTCTGTACTACTTTGAAATATTATCAGAGTCGAGCTCTTGCTTATGATATGTCGGTGACGGCTAGTGCGGCGGTCCGAGAGAGTAAGAAGCAGAAATCCGCTGGGGATTTCTCGGGTTACAAGGGTGGAAGTCAGCCGAAGTCTCAACCTGCAAATATTTCTATGGGTGGTTCGGCTCGTTTCTCTGGGAGTTTTCGAAGTGCCGCCGGAACCTTCGTTCGGGACCCCAGATGCTTTAACTGTGGCAAGCCAGGCCACGTGAACCCGGATTGTCCTCGTCCACCTTTGACTTGTAATACTTGTGGCCAGTCGGGCTATAAGGCTTCTTTTTGTGAGAAGCTCAGACAATTTTGCGGCGCCCGTTCTTCTCACCCAGCACCTATGGAGCCGAGTGTGAACCAGGGCTCATTTGCTCCGCCGCCACCTCCAAGTGCCGACCGAGGTAGGGGTCGGGGTCATCCCGCTAGTGGAGGAGCTTCTAGTGTCGGTTCTGCCCAACCGCGTATCTACGAGATGAGTAGGGCCGATGATCCAGCAGCTACTGTGGCGACAGGTACCGTTCATATCCATTCCCATCCTGTCAGTGTGCTTTTTGATTCGGGTGCTATGCATTCATTCATTTCTCTAGAGTGTGTATGTCGTTTGAGTCTCGACTGCTTGTCACCTTGCAAGCCTTTCATCGTTAAACTTCCTAGCGGTGATAGAATTGTCGGTGATCGAGAAGTCCGGGACTGTTCTGTGTTTATTTGTGAGAGAGTTTGGCTCTCTAATCTTATTGTCGTGGGTATCGAGGGTGAGTATTTAATTCTCGGGGATGATTGGCTCGAGCGGCATGGTGCAATCATGAACTACCGCACGAGGATCATTACCATGATAGCCGAGGATGACACTGAACATTCTTTCGCGGGGTGAAAGAGAAACCAGAAGCTCGTTATTAACGCCTTGAAGGCGATGAGACTCCTGCATAAAAGGGTGTACTGATTATTGGTGCTATGCCTTGAAGGCGGAGGATGGTGGAGTCGAGCTTTCGTCGATTCCAGTTGTTAGTGAGTTTCCTGATGTGTTTCCTGACGAGTTGCCTGGATTGCCACCGGATCGTGAGGTTGAGTTTGCTATAGAGTTAGAGCCGGGCGCGGCTCCGATTTTTAAGGCACCGTATCGCATGGCACCTTCACGGTACTCCAAAGTCTATTGTTTTGGATCGTGATGGCCGTTTAATATCGCACTTTTGGCAGGCGGTGCATAAGGCGTTGGGTACCCATTTGCATTTGAGTACCTCTTTTCATCCCCAGTCAGATGGACAGTCGGAACGCACTATCCAGACATTCGAGGATATATTGCGTGCTTGTGCTCTCGATTGGAGTAGTGATTGGGAGGAACATCTGCCATTGATCGAATTCACGTACAACAACAGTTGGCACATGTCGATTCGGATGGCACCATATAGAGATGTTAAACGGGCTCGGGCCCGTAGGGCTGGCCCGTTTAACCCGCCAAAAAACCGGGTTAGGACCGATATTTTCTAGCCCGTTTAAATCCGGGCTTTTTTGGCCCGGACCGTTTAGCCCGAAGCCCGTTAGGGCTAGCCCGAAGCCCGATATATATATATATTCACTATATTAATATTATATATATATAATATATATTAATATTACATATAATATATATTATTACTGTATTTGTTAATATAGTGTGTGTGTGTGTATATATATATATATATATACATAAAAGTGTATTTTTTGTTATATTTATTATAGTATAGTTGTTACTATATATATAAAATATATTGTTATTGTTTTTTTTACTTATAAAAAATAAAAAATAGACTTTTTAAATATTTAGCCCGTTTAGCCCGAAACCCGTTAGGGTTAGGGCTAGGGCCAATATTTCATAGCCCGTTTAAATCCGGGCTTTTTTAGCCCGGACCGTTTAGCCCGAAGCCCGCTAGGGCTAGCCCGGAACTGCTAGGGCTAGCCCGTTTAACATCTCTAGCACCATATGAAGCACTTTATGGGCGGCGATGTCGATCACCGATTTGTTGGAATGAGGCATCCGATTTGGTCGGGACCGAGCCGAAGGTCGTTTTAGAGACGAGGCGGAAGATAGAATTAATTCGGGAACGGATGTTGACTGCCCAGAGTCGACAGAAGTCATATGCCGATGTCCGTCGTCGACCTTTGGAATTCGAGGTGGGAGACCACGTTTTACTAAAAGTGTCGCCGACGAGGGGAGTTTTCCGTGTTGGGAAAAAGGGGAAGTTGAGTCCGAGATTTATTGGACCCTTCGAGATTCTCGGGCGAGTCGGTGGGTTGGCATACCGTTTGGCGTTTCCCCCGGCCCTGAGTCATGTTCATAGCATTTTTCATGTTTCCCAGCTGAGGAAATATGTCCCGGATCCTAGTCATATCATCGACTATGGGGAGATTGATGTCGCCGAGGATATTACTTTTGAAGAACGTCCCTTGAAGATTTTGGAGCATCGCGAGAAACGACTGAGGCATAAGACCATCCCTTTGGTCAAAGTGCAGTGGTCGAAACATGGTGTCGAGGAGACAACTTGGGAGACCGAGGATAGCATGCGTGCTATGTACCCTGGGTTGTTTGTTTCTTAAGTTCCGGGACGAAACTTATTTTTAGAGGGGTATAATGTAATATCTGCATTTTTTCTTTCCCTTGTATTTTCATTTTCGGTGTATTTCTCGGTTGTAGTGTCCTCGTGTATCTTTCAGCGTATCTTTTCAGTCATGTATTGATCTGATTCTCGTAATTGTTGTACGGAACCGCCGTTTCGAGGTTGTCGTGGATCCATTCTGTGTTATAACGCGTTTTGAGAAGTTCTGTTTGATGTTTCGTTCATATTCCAGTGTTTTGGACAGATTATGTTTCGTACCTAGCGCACGCTATGTTTGGTGCATAGCGCACGCTGAGGGGCCCTTAGTAGCGCACGCTACGGATGCTTCGTAGCGCGTGCTAGAGAGCAAGCCTGGGAGTGGCAGTGCTGATTCCAGCCCTCTGGACTGGCGGATTAGCGTACGCTATGTAGTCTAGCGCACGCTAATGTTGGGGGCTAGCGCACGCTGAGTTGCCCATTAGCGTGTGCTAGCGTGAGTGTCCAGTACTGGACAGTTTACTACTGGACTCAATCTGTTGCTCAGGTAGCGCACGTTATTGGTCGATAGCGCGCGCTACCGATACACTTTAGCGTACGCTACGTTTGGTGGATAGCGCGCGCTAACCGGATTAGGAGTGTACTGGACAGTTGCTTCTGGACTCGGCTGATGTCCAGGTAGCGCACGCTATTGGTCGATAGCGCGCGCTACCGAGAGATTATTAGCGCACGCTACGTTTCGAGTAGCGCACGCTAACGGCCAGAAATCTGGCTACTGGACTGGGACGCTAACTGTTTGGCCTGTAGTTTTATCCCATTAGTGCACGCTAACCTTGAGGATTAGCGCGCGCTAACACTCCCTGGATATATAAACCAGGGAGTTGACCGAGATGAACATAATTTCTCATTTCTTCCTCCTCTCCGCGGCTAAGGTGATTCCGGGCGATTTTCTTGGCGATTTCTTCCTCCAATGATCTCATCCAACATCTTTCTCGAGTTCTTGGTGTATTATAACAACATCAACATGAATCTTTCATCCTAATCCAAGGTAAATCTCTTAGAACCCTACTTTTGGATAATTTGGGAGTTTTGGGATTTTCTTCCGATCCGTTCCGTTTTGTTGGTGGATTCATGATGAATATGATTAATCTTGTTGATATCATTAGTCTTCCTACAGATTCGTGTATATTTTCATGGTTTTGCGAAATCGAGAGGGTTTGGTTGTGGTCCGCCCTCGTTGTTATTTTTATACGAATATACATGAATCGTAGGCGGGTTTTCAGGTGTATTCCATTTCTGTATTCGTCTAGAGTTGGTTGTGATTGTATTCTTGGAATCGTTAGGTTCGGTACCGTTGGTTCCTAGCGTTCGCCGGTGTTTCTCCTTCCGTTCGTAGTGTCGTCAATTATTCAAGGCAAGTAATTCTTGGAAACCTTTATGCTTAACGTGAAATGGTAATGTATATTGTGTGTGCTTTACTCACCTCGGGAGGGTCCGACAGGGCCTCGAGGGAATCTATGGCTTCGTCCTGGATTCATGAGTTTGATTCGCTAGCCAGCTCGGGAGGGTCCTTAGAGGCCTCGAGTGGGATTCGTGGCTTCGTCCCGGTCCTAGGTGACGTGTGGTGCTTGATTTGTTTTATGAATGTGGCCAGCTCGGGAGGGTCCTTAGAGGCCTCGAGTGGGATTCGTGGCTTCGTCCCAGTCCTAGGAAAATTATTTGTGACTGTTTGTTTCCGGAAAAGACATGTCTGGTTTTGGTTTTTGAAACGATATTGGTGCATGTACTATGAAATGTGTAAGCGATTGGTTTGCCTTGATTACTTGTACTAGCGTAATTGCTAACCCCTTTAGGGACCCGTTGTGGGGAAATTCTTGTTATGGATTTCAGGTTATGATCATCCGGACGAGCGAGCACTGGGACAGTACGAGGATGTTGGCGAGGGCCGTTGACATATGCCTTTGGGTCATCTTATTTCTTTTGCCTACTTCGATATGGTTGTTTTGACATTTATAAACTTATAGATTGTACTCGCGAGTACTTAGGATTTTCATTTCGAACTCCGTTTGTATTACCCGATATTTCTACATTGTTGGTTGATGCTTAATTCGCCGGTTGCTCCGTTTGTTGTATTACTAAAATGTAGGGCTGGGATAGTTCGGTTTCTTGAAAAAAAAGTAAGGAACCGAAGTTCCAAATGTGTTATGTAATTCGGGTTCGGTTCCTGACTTTTTTCTGCAGGAACCGAACTTCTAGGAACCGAAGTAATTTTACCAAAAAAACCGAAAAAACCGAACCGAAATTTACAGTTCAAAATTTTAAAAAATAACCGAAAAACCCGAAATAAAATTTGTTAGTTTAGTTTTTTTTTTTAATTTATATAGTGTATAGAAAGTAGAAACATATAAAATAAAATAACTATGGGTAGTACGGTTAGCATGTGTTTTAATTTTGTGTTCGGGTATAATGAGTTTTAATTTTTTGTTCGGTTATTATCACTAATTTCGGGTAGTACGGTTATTGAAATTTTAAAATTATAATAATCGAACCCGAACCCGAAATTTATTGCAGGACCCGAACCCGAAATGTATAAATAATATTTTTCTTAAAACCCGAACCGAACCGAACCGAACCGAAATGTCAATTTCGGTTCGGATCTTCGGTTATTCGGGTCCTAAGTCCCAGCCCTACTAAAATGTGTGTCCTCGCTAACCGAGATGGTTAGTCGAGTGGAGTTTTCTTGCTGTAGCCTGGTGGGTCCCATGTAGGGATCCACGGCGCTGTAATATACTCTGAATATCTCGGGGGTGTTACATGATCAGTAGGGTTTTCGTTTTAATCATCACCATTGACCAACCAGTAACTACTAACAGGTGAATTAAATTTATTTACTTGGAATTTCACAACTTTCCAGTATTTCTAATTGTCGAGCTGCGTGTATTTCACATTCGATGTGTGTATTTGTGTATGCATGCGAGTATTTGAGCATATAATGAAGATTCTGATATGGATTTATGTTATTTTTTATGCTTTTTCCAGTTTTTGATTCTAATAGTGTTTTTGTTATTGTTTCCGGTACTGTTATAAGATGGGAGTGAAATTCTTATGTTTGTTTTTCTTTTTGATTTTTGCTGGTTAAGTCGTTTGGATTATTTTCTATCTATGGTGGTCTTGATTTTCTGTGTGTATGTATTGTTGCTTTTTGGGGTTTTGTGTGTTCAGTGTTCATACTAGGAGTTTAATACCAGGAGTTTATTAAGTCATCTCTTCATTTTTTGACAGGAGTTTAGTTAAGTTTATTAAGTTTAGTTAAGTCATGTCTCTATTTTTAAGTTTAGTTATTATATAATTATTGCTATACCAGGAGTTTATTAAGTCATGTCTTCATTTTTACAGATAAAACAGTTGTGATGGCATCTTCCAGAAAAAATCAATGCATCGAAATTATTCCACAAAATATGGAATTTGAACAAGAACAGTTAAGAAGTCTTGGTGATGATACGCCATCTGAAGACACGGGTGAAGCTGATGACATATCTGTACAGCTTGAACAAGAGGAGATTTCCAGAAACAGAAAGAAAAAAAGAAATAGCAGCATTGTTGAATCCGTTGATACTCAGCAATCCAATCAACAGAAGCCTTACCAAAAGAAGGAAAGAAAGAAGAAATCTCGTTGTTGGCCGTATTTGAACACTATTGTGGAGAACAACCAGAAGTTTGCAGTGTGTAAACTATGCCAAGATAGGATGAAATATGGCCCCACAGGATGCACAACAACATTCAATAGGCATGTGGATAAATGTCTACTTGCACATGGACGAACACACCAAAAACAGCTTCAATTTCAACCGAGTAGTGACAAATCATCTGAGGTGACACTTGTAAACTTCCAGTATGATCATTATGAGATGAGAAAAGTCATTTCTCATTACATTTTAGTAAATGAGTTACCCTTTAGGCATGCTGAAAGCTTTATGTTTGATGTGATTATGAGAAAAGCTTCTCCGTATTGGCAGAAAATAAGTAGCGAAACTGTTAAACAAGATTGCATGACCACATATGAAATTGAAAAAAAGAACTTGAAAGAACTTTTTAAATCTGTTAGAAAGATAAATATTACAACAGATATGTGGACTTCTTCTCATCAAAAACTTGGATATATGGTTGTCACCGGACATTGGATTGATTTTGAATGGAAGCTTAATATGAGAGTTCTTAATTTCTGTAATGTCCCTCCCCCACATAGTGGATATGTAATTTCAGAGGCTTTGTTCAAAAGTCTGAATGAGTGGGGTATTGTTGATAAAATTGGGACATTAACTGTGGATAATGCAAAGGCAAACGATGTTGCTTTGCGAAACTTAAAACAAACGTTTAGTGTTAGAAAGAAATTATCAATTGGTGGGAAACTCTTTCATGCACGATGTTGTGCAAATATATTGAATTTATGAGTGCAAGATGGTCTAGAACCAATTAAGGACATTGTTGATAGAATTCGGGATGGGGTTAAATATGTGGCGGGCTCAGAAGGTCGTAGAAGTAAGTTTGCTGAAGTTTCCATGTCTTTAGGATTAAAATCAAAGAAACTGATTCTAGATGTTCCAACTCGATGGAACTCCACTTTTAACATGTTGTCATGTGCTTTTGAGTTCAAAGATGCTTTTTTAGTGTATGCCAGATCTGACGGGGGGGTTTACAGATTATGTGCTGGATAAAGAGGACTGGGAAAGAGTTGAAGGTGTGTGTTCTTTTCTTGAGGTTTTTTGTGATGTAACGAAAGTTGTTTCCGTGACCGAGTATTCCACTTCGAACTTGTTTCTATCAGAAATAAGAAGAGTTAAGCAAGTAATAGACAAAAATTTGATTCACCCAAATCTGCATATTCGAGAGATGGCACGAGCTATGATATTGAAGTTCGATAAATATTGGGGTGAAACCAATTTGATAATGTCGATCGGTGCTGTCATGGATCCACGGTTTAAAATGAAGCTTCCAACCTTTTGTTTTCCTACCCTTTATCCAGTGGCAGGTGAATCAGAAAAAAATCTGACCTATTTATTAAATTCATTGGCTGAACTCTATCAAGAATATTGTCAGAAAGATAGAGAAGCTAATATTGAGAGGAACGAATCTAATCAGGCATCTTCTTCTGATGCAAATTTCATTATCGAACACAATGAAACACCACAAGGCATTAATGAATATGAAAGTTTTATTAGAGAGAGTGGTGGTATTCTGGAGCCCACAAAGTCAGAACTGGAAGAGTACTTGAGTGAGAAAATTGTTCCTCCAAATTCAAAGTTCGACGCTTTAACATGGTGGAAAGGAAACACTTCAAAATTTCCTACTCTGTCTAAGATGGCATGTGATGTGTTGAGTATTCCCATTAGCACTGTGGCTTTTGAGTCGACCTTTAGCGCTGGTGGTAGAGTGATTGAACCACATCGCTCATGTTTGAAGCCCCAAACATTTGAAATGTTGATGTGTGGAGCTGATTGGGTTCGTGAGCTGTATGGTGTGAAAAAATCTAAGCAAGTAATACTATTAATTTATTCTTTATAAAGTACTGTTACTTTTATTTTTATATGCCTACTGTCAATATTCTGCTTTAAAAACTAAGCTGATCCTTTTAATAATATTTGAATGCAGAAGAAGGACGACAAGGATATTGTGATACATTTAGATTAAAGTCCAAATCTTACAGGCCCGAAGCCTAATCCTTGTAAGTTCTGCAGTTTTACATAATATTTGCTGAGTCGGATTCTTTCTTATCCTTTTGAGGTTTAAAGTTCTCCCCAGTCTTGCCAAAAGCTATAATACTCTATTCTACTGCTACATGATTATCCACCATAGATAACTCTTGCATAGGAGAAGCAACATCACTTGTAACGTGTACATATCCTTATCAGGTTCCTCATGCTGGTTCATATATGCTTCAGGCACCTCTCCCGCACTAATACTGATACATTTACTTTTGTTTTTGTCATTAATGCTTAAATCTTTTTATTTTATTTTATGAACAGGTGTCTAGTTTGTGATATCCCACATCGACTAGCAGAGAGCGGACGAAGTGCCTTATTTGAGCGTGACGTGACACCTTATAGCATGAGGCCTTTTGGGAGCCCAGTGGCTTCGGGGTGATGAGAACTCCGAAGTTAAGCGTGCTCGAGGCGAGAGCAACCTCAGGATGGGTGACCGGGAAGGCGCTCGGCGGTTCCTGAAACAAAACCGTGAGGGCCACTGAGGAGAGCGCCCAGAGCGGACAATATCATGCTACGGCGGAGGGGTCCCGGGATGTGACAATTTGGTATCGGAGCCACTCTGCCGTGTCGTGCGAGTGTGCCGACGAGGGCGTCGGGTCCTTTGAGGAGGGGCGGATTGTGATATCCCACACCGACTAGCAGAGAGCGGGCGAAGTGCCTTATTTGAGCGTGACGTGACACCTTATAGCATGAGGCCTTTTGGGAGCCCAGTGGCTTCGGGGTGATGAGAACTCCGAAGTTAAGCGTGCTCGAGGCGAGAGCAACCTCAGGATGGGTGACCCCCTGGGAAGCTGCTCGCTGGGTTCCCAGAAACAAAACCGTGAGGGCCAGCTCAGAGGAGAGCGCCCAGAGCGGACAATATCATGCTACGGCGGAGGGGTCCCGGGATGTGACATAGTTGGTGCAGACTGTAGATGGAGCTGTAGAGACTAAAGTAGAGTTGCTGCTGGAAGTGGAAAGTGGAGATGTTTTGCTTTTTTATTCTCAAAATAATGGATTTTGAATCTATTCGGTTGTAACTTTTTAAGATGTAATCTTTTAAATTTAAAGACTTAATTTTGTTTGGACTGGTACTGGAAGTTGTTTAATGTTTAAAACTGTTTGTTCGAGACTTCAAATCAGGAAAAAATATGTCATATTTTTTCGAGCTATAACGAGCCGAACCGAGCCGAACCGAGCTCGAACGATTTCGAGCTGAGCTCGAGCCACACATGCTCATAGCTCGGCTCGAGCTCGTTTCCTTAACGCACATATTTTCGAGCTCGAGCTCGAGCTCGAGTTCTTAACGAACCGAGCCGAACCGAGCTCTTAACGAGCCGAGCTCGAGCTTGTTCGTGAACAGCTCGGTTCGTTTACAGCCCTAGTACTTAGAAACCGCACCGTGAAACCAAAACCGACCCATAATATATTTATATATCTGATTATTTAATATTTAATATATTTTTTAAAAAATAAAAAACTAAAATATAGAAACTAACACTGATTATTTAATATTATATATATATTTAATATATATTTAATATATATATTTGCTGGAAAATGGATTAAAACCCAAAACCCACGGGTTTAAACCCAAAATCCATGAGCGTATGGATTAAACCCGAGAAACCGAAACCAAAACCGACCAGAAACCGAGAAACCGAAACCGACCAGAAACCGAACCCATTGAATTCTAAAAACCAAAAACCGAATTTAGCGGTTTGGGTTCGATTTTGCCCCAAAATCGACCCATGCTCAGCTAGACGTACCTGGGCTTCCGGGCCCAGCAGTTTTGGCCCAGAACCGACCCAAAGTCAATGGTTTTAGCCCGGGCCCGCCAGTCAACGGGCCTGAACCGGACCGGGACCGAGAAGCCCAGGTTGGGCTAGGGTCAGGGGAAATCAAATCGAGGACCGATGGTTCAGGCCCTTCGGTCCTCAGAGGCCCGTCGGTTCGCAGCAGTCCGGCGGGCTGGGCCGGGCCCAACGGGCCCGACGAAAAAAAAAAGAGCAGCAGTCCAGTAGCTGCCCTGCCAACGGCTCTTTTCTGCATATAGTCGTTGGCAGCCTCCCCCCCACCCCAAACCTTCCCAATAGTCCCCCATTTCCCCTACCATCCCCACTATAAATACTACATGTTTCTAACTCAAAATTCACCAAGAATCACACTCTAATTCTCTCTCAAATTTCAATCTCTACTCTCTCGACTCTCTACACTCCATGTCTATACCTCAAAAAGCAACAACAACAACGGCAAGGGCAAGGCCATTGAACTAGGCCAACGAAGTGGAGGAGGAAACTTTCAAACTCAAAGGCCTAGAAGGGCCGAATTGGCGGAGGAAATTTCTAGACAAGTTGCTGAACGAATTCAAGCCGAAGAAGATGCCCGATTTGAAGAGATGGTTCATACGATGGAGAGCACGAGATACGAATTTCGTTGCTCAACAAATGATGATGAAGAGGACGAAGAGCACGAAGACGAACAAAACCAGCCTCATCCTCGGTCAACAAGTAAGCCTAAGCCTCTCAAGTCCGAAATCTCCGTTAAACATTTTAAAAGAGAATTGGCTACTATCAACGAATGAGAACCTCCTCTATCTGATGGTCGAAGGAGATTCATTGCTTATTGCAACTATTTCACAAAGCACTACAAATGGATCGAGAAGGGAGGCTATAGAACACTACAAAGGTACATGGAGAGGTTTCATCCATTCGAGTACAGAATATCTACTTCTCAAACGCAAATTCGAGGTACTAGTTCAACTTCGGCAACGAATATGTCTTCTTCCGCTTTATTTAAATTTGAGAAAAATCGATATGAAGATGCTTGTGCTAGATATTGTGCCATGGAAAAATAACCTTTTAATTATGCGGATAGAATAACGTATAAAGCTTCTTATAAAGATGGTTTAGGGCCCAATGTTAGCAAGGTAGCTAGAACTCAAATGTTTAAGAGAATTAGGAGACAATGCTTTGATAAAAAACAAGATTTGATGAAATATTTAGTTCGTTTGTCTAAAGTTTCTATTTGTGCCGATGTTTGGACCAATGCTTATAATAAAAATAGTTACATGGAAATTACTTGTCCTTGGATTGATGCGAAATGGATTATGCAAAAACGTTTGATTGCCTTTAGGGAGTTTGAAGAGCCTCACACGACTCAAAATATTGCTTTAATTATTATTACGGTTTTGAATGAGTATTATTTGGTTAACAAGGTATTTTCCGTTTGTTTTGATAATGCATCGGCGAACACCGCTAGTATTCCGGAACTTATTGAAGCATGTGCACCATCATTTGAAGAAAAATATTTTCATTCTAGATGCATTTGTCATATTTTAAATTTATGTGTTCAAGATGCGCTTAGTATTTTTCAAGATTCCGTTGTTCCTATTAAAAATGCCGTTAAATATTTGCACAAATAAAAAACTTTGGGGAAAAAATGGCAAAAATATTGTCGTGCAAAGGGTATTGTTTATACTTGTTTCAAATTAGATGTATCTCATCGTTGGAACTCTACTTATGAGATGATTAGTAGTACACTAGAGTATAAGAGTTATTTATGCAATTTTTTTAGAAAATAATTCGCAAGCATGCAATTAGTTCTTAATGAGAGTAATTGGGATTCATGTATGGATTTATATCGTTTGCTAAAGGTTTTTCATAATGCTACTAAATAATTATTGGGTGTTTATTATTGTACTTTCGTTAAAATATTGGAACATTGCATGTATATTTTAAGAGTTGTCTTAGTAGGCCAAACATGCAAGGTGTGATTTATTTTATGGTTCAAAAATGGGTCAAGTATTTTAGGGAGATTCCTATGATTTTTTTGCTTGCTAAGTGTTTAGATCCTAAATGGAAGTATGATGATGTTTGTCAAATGCTTGGTATTTATTATGATGCTTTTGCTCAGATGGACTTGAGTGATGCTGTAATTGATGGTGAAGGGGTCTTCTTTGATCTTCCTTTCGTGCCACAAATCGAGAATGCTCTAGATAGGAGTTTGAGATCTCTTTTTCTAGAATATAGATTAAAACATGGTAGTGATTTTTCTTCTTCTATAATGCCTTCTTCTATGATGCCTTCATGTGATTTTCCTTTTGAGATGAATGAAAGTGATCATTTATAACAATTGCATGGAATGATGCAAAATAGAAGCAATGAACTTCCAATGGGGCAAGGTAATAGTGAATTAGATATATTCTTGTAAACTCGTTTTGTATTTGGTGTTGAAGATAATGGTCCGTCGATCGATGTATTGAAGTGGTGGTCGAAGAGATAGGAGTATCCAATACTCTCCATCATTACAAAGGAGTTATTTGCCGTCCCAACATTCACTGTTTCTGTCGAACAAGCCTTTAGCATCGGAGGACTTATGCTAGATCAAAGAAGATCAAGGATGAAGCCGGCGAGCATTAAAGCTACCATGTTGCTCGATGATTGGTGTAGGACCGACCTTAGAGATCAAGAACCGGAATGGGACGATGCAAATGAGAGCGAAGATGAAGCCTTCACCGAGACGGATCGATCGGATGCGGAGTAGAGAGCTCAAATCCTTTATTATTATTATTATTATTATTATTATTATTATTTTTTCATTTCAAGAACTCAAGTGTAAAACTCCTAAAATTATGCTTAACTTATTTGCTGTAATTTTCCTCATTCTTAATGCAAAATTACAAAGTCCTTCTCCTTATTCATTTTTCAACAATCTAAAAAATCAAAACAAAATCAAAACATTAAGAATTATCATTTTCTATTCATAAAAGTAATAAATATACAAGAATAAAATGAAAAAAAATTAAAAAAGTTAAAAAATAATAAAAAGGCAAAATTAAGTACCTTCGTTGCTGGTCGCGGCCGCCCATTAAACCGGCGATTTTAGCCCGGCCCGGGACCGGAGGGCTTCTAGCTCGAAAACGGATGGTCGGGCTCGTCTCCGGTCCGGGCTCGATTATGTGTTTTGGGGACCAAGGACCCTCGATTCGAAGCCCGAAACCGGCGATTTCTGCCCGACGGTACGTCTATGCTCAGCCCAGGTTAATAGTAACCACAACAACCACTTGTTGAATAGGTATACAAAAAAATTACATTTTTAGCGTATTTTTATTGATAATGTTATAATATACCTTGAAAATGACATTTCAATTGCCCTTTTGTTTTTATATAGTGTGAATGACTATTATGCCCCTGATGTAATTATGTAATTATGATTGTGCCATCTGAAGTTTTCCTATAAATAGGGCTTCAGTTATTAATGAAAAACATACCTGAGAATCATTCTCTCTATTCTCTCTCTAATTTTTCTCTCTACAATATTCGGTTTTATAACACGTTATCAGCACGACTCTAACCTCTTGAGTAATATGATGGAAGTATGCTCTACAGTTGCGTCTTATAGACGATCCTCTGTACCAGAAACCAAATTAATACAAACACAAACACAAGATGATCTCCTCCCCCTCTTCATAATTAGGAAATTGGCTTACATTCTTGATCTGAGTTTCAACCCACAACTCTTTACTCTCTCTCTCTGTAATAATGAGTTTCTGACAACATCTGACCGCCGCTAAATTTCTCTGAAAAGCAAACAAAGAAAACCACTCAAAAATTTCAGTTAGAGAGACGATTCTTTTTATATGACCCCTCACTCTTTCTTTCTTCCCCATGAGTTCTGTTCTCAGGTTTGGCAGAAAGAAAAAGATATAATAAAAAAAATTAAAAAAATTAAAAAAAAGGGGGAGGGAGAAGAAAAACACGGTCGGTTCCATCACTCAAAATTCCTTCTTGTCCAAGTGAACTCATTGATATTCAGACATTCTCAAAGAGAGGAAGCGAAAGTGGCTTCATAGCTACTACCAAGCAAAATCGATTCTTGTGAAACGCAGCTTCAGAAAAGAGGGAATGTAAAAGTGGACTCATCGGCTGATCGGGAAGAAGGATTCTCACCGGGTCGCACGCGTATGGCGTCGAACCATATCCGAGATGAATCTGCCTTGAAGCTCTAATCGGTGTTGCCAGCGCACATCAGAGGTGTTGATAGTGGAACATTTCGTAACCCGACTCGGGGTCAAACACAGACTGATGACCACGTTGTTCTACATAGAGGTATTCCTCACACGGTTTCCCTACTTCTCTTTACGAGGTATTCATTATTTTTGAGTTATTTAAAGTATATCACACTTTTCAAATTGCCTTTTGATTAAAAAAAAAGAGAGAGAAAACTAGGGAAGAAGAAGAACAGTAAATACGACAGAAAAGGAGAAAGGAGAGAAAGGTTGAATAAAAAAAAACGAGTCATGCACGGAAACCATTTAGAGACTTCAAGAAAATTTGATAAAATAATAAAAGAATAAAATATTCTTTTAATTTATTGAATCATACATTTGTTTTTCTTACATATAAGATACATATGTTATCAGAATTAATTTTTCTTGATGTCACCGTGACCCATTTCACGAGAGCTTCAATTTGACACTAATATTGATATGGGTATTAACTCTTTTCATACATGTCATTATTAAATTTATTACAACGTACGAATTAATATCCAACCCCGGAAACCGCAAAGATTTATGAATACATACCATTACACTTGCTATTAACGGCAGTCGATATTTCGACCTATACCTTGACGATGACTATTTTGCGGAATTGATTGGATGATACTGCTCTGGTAGAAGCAGTTAATTATTTTGCAGTTTAAATTATGTCTCTTACTTATATCAAAGTGGCGGTTTAAAACCATATATTTATTGCATTTATTTTATATAATTATAATACCTCCCATGTGATGAGTTCAATTATCACAAGACTGATGGTTTTACATGTACGCAATTTATATATTATATATCACCATCGTGGTTGGTTATACCACATGAATGGTTCATAAATCCTGCTCTCGAAGAAGAAGCAGTTGATAAAAATAAATCCTACTCTGGAGAAGTAGTTGATCGATTATCTAAATCCTGCTCTGAAGAAGCAGTTGAAAGAAATAAATCCTACTCTAAAGAAGTAGTTGATAATTATTCAAATCATGCTCTCGAAGAAGAAGCAGTTGATGGAAATAATATCCGATCTCCATGATTAAACATGAACGAAGAAAATTGAGCAAGTGATACCATAATCTATCACCGATTAATTAAAGAAAATCTCATGCAAACTGCATGATGGGATCATTTGACAAGTGATATGGAAAACTATCACTGTAAAATAATTGCTCAATAAATCCCATGTTGATTATATCACATGGTGGGATCATTGAAATCATATTGATTGACAATATTCATGGGGAAACATATATCACATATTTGTGAAAATATTGTATTTGCATAAAAGCAAAAGATGGTCTTATTATTGCTGAAGAAGCACACAACAGTCGAAGTGAAAATATCGACACTAGCTGAAAGGCAGTAAACACTCGACAATATGAAACGCGAAAAAGAAAATACATATGAAACCCATAAAAAGAAAAGGGGTGCGTCTCGAGAGTATAAAACTCCGTAACTCTGCTACCCCCTGGAATAAGGGTTTATAATGAAAGATCTAAAGGATCTAAACTTCTTTTCCGTTTGGCAGCAATAGCCTGAGGCTGATGAGCTTTAACTTCCAAATTCTTAACTGAAATATATGCCTGAAACTTTATAAGTAGATCATCAACAGTGTCAGCACATATTATTATATCTCGTGATGGCTGAGATATAAACTTTTGATCTACTCCTTCATCCAGAAAGGCAAGCAAATCGCTGAAGAAATTATTAATATTCAACAAACCTATAGGTTTGGTATGGAAGTCCCGCTCAGCCCATGACGTGATGTTGAATATCTCATTGAGTGTGTTATAGCCACCTGGAAGAACAATAAAGGCATCACTATTATTCACCACATACATCAAGCTATCATGAACAGACTGTGCTTGAAGCATCAACCCAGTTGAACCTCCTATACTACTGGTTCTAACTGTGGGATAGTGTAAGACACTTGTTACTCTTATTCTCCCATTTTGTGCAGTCTCTAAAAGATAACCCAAAAATCTATAATTACTCCCACCATACAATACATCGATTTTGTGTTTTTCTAATTCTTTTACGAATTGATATGCCATATCTATATGCTGGATATGACCTATCAATTTGGATCCGCCTAAAATACATATAGTTTTAATTGGATGAGATCTATATGAGGATTCTGAGAACTCCATCTTTCTACACTAGACTTTCAAAATATTTTTATGAGAGATATATTTTCTGATTTGTGGATCCCAAATTTAAAGAACAAACTTCTTACTAAACGACAATAACTTCACTATTTTCATTAAAAAAGGAGCGGTAGATAAGTCATTACTTTTGACAAAATTTCAAAAGAAAACGAAAGATATGATATTATATTTTTCAATGAAAATGACGTTACCGATCGGCAGCTGAAAAAATTTAAATATTGGAAATCAATATTCATCAACTTGCAATATTTTTTTTCTATTACCTTATACCAACTTTGATAGAACGGACTTACAAACTGGATCTTTTGAGACTAATTTTTCATGACTATAACGTTCCCGTTCATCCTTAAATTGCATCCACAAAGCCATTAGTTCTCGATGAACGTATCCATTGGGATGTGCATCAAGAATCTGTTGGATATCATGATCCACAGATTCCTTACTCAATCCATCCTTGATAAATGCTATTTTATCTTCTCGATTTTTGGATACAAACCCCACAGATTTGCATCGTGTGTCACATGTCCACCGAGCATATTTATAGCACCCATCTAATCTTTCTGCTCTTCGTTTCTTTGCAAAACTACTCTTACCTGTACCTGGCATGTACTTAAATGAATTTGAAAATTCGCCAGATAATCGAACTTGTGCTTCGATCAACCATCGAATATCTTCTGGGATGCCATTTTTCATTAGCACCCTTAATCTTTCGAGTCGAGCTCGATAAATTCTTTTTATGATATTCACTGGAAGAGATGGATAATATTTACGAAGATTCGAAAGCATTGAATCCATTATGACATTCAAACCCTCGGTATGGGTGATTGTGAATACAATGATAATCTATTTATAGATTGGAATTACGCGTATGAGATTTGACTCCGCGTCCTGAAGCGTATGAACTACGGCTCTATATTTGAATAATGAACATAATATGACATGTGGGAGCAGCGACCCCATGTTGATAATGATGTGCAATAATGGCACCGAAAGATGATGTGATATGTCGGTAAAATATCTATATGGTGATATAGACACATTATGTCTTCAAATATTTGTTCTCGATTAATATCACTACTAGCTAATATTGGGAATGAATCCTTAATAAATTTGGAATATATTAAGGGGGAGTGTGGGCCCACTTCCTCTGCATGTGAACTACTAGATATTATGGATCCACTAGATAGTCACATGTTTATATGACTCGTAATCAGAAATTTACGAGATAATTTGCTCACGGTTTGAGCATATATTCCAGATCAGATTAAGCTAGTAATATATTCCAAATAAACTTGAATAGATCCCATAAAGGATCAAGATATGCGCATACAAGTGGGATATCAATTGGCATACTATTTGAAGTCCTCCAGCCAATATCGAGAACATAATATACAAACTCCCATGACTTAAGATGAATACTGAGATACTGGCATACGAGTTTGGTGCTCAAGAAATCTCTTAACATGAGGGGAGTATCGGCAGTTGGAAATATGTGAAATGCATCACACTATATCCTCACAACTGAAATATGAACTTGAAGTTCAAAGATGCATGACAGATTATTAATCTTTGGTACCAACTACAATTGCTTTGATAAATACATAATAATTCCCAGAATATGAATCAAAGCAAATGATAAAAGGAGGCATATACTTTTGA
Source organism: Orobanche coerulescens (assembly GCA_033398695.1). NCBI lineage: Eukaryota > Viridiplantae > Streptophyta > Magnoliopsida > Lamiales > Orobanchaceae > Orobanche > Orobanche coerulescens. Next base: position 172,643,989 of record CM065809.1, read on the forward strand.
GAAGTATATAGACATAACCACAATGTGTAATCCCAATGGGTGATTGATAATGAGATATCTCGGCAAGTTATGTTGCCATGGGGAAATAAATATTAAAAAGTGTCGACACAACATAGCGCTATGAATGAAATGAGGATATCAATGATTGGAAAGAGGATATCGATAAATGATATGAGGATATCCATGACTGAAATATAGATATTGGAAATGAGGATATTAAAATCCATGATTTGTGAAAATGAGGATATTGAAATCCATCGAAATTGAAATATACGCCCTTATAATAAAATGAAACATATGGGCTTACTGAAAGTAACTCGTAAGGAGATTTTGAACATACAGTGCGTGCAGTCACTTAAAATAAAACGTTGTGAACGAAAATTATATTCTGTACTCTTTTCCTTGACTGAGGTTTTATCCCACTGGGTTTTCCCAGCAAGTTTTTTAACGAGGCAGCCTAATCACAACAAATATGGAATCTCCAAAAGAAATTTGGAATATATTGCAATGAATATGAGTCCGATATTACAAACTGCACTGAAAATGATACTCATACTAATCCCCGGAGGATCATTGAAATGCCTAGGGCATATTTGTATAAAATACGCGTTGCAATCTTTTTCCCTTGACTGAGATTTTGTCCCAATGGGTTTTCCTAGCAAGGTTTTTAACGAGGCAACTGGAATGGCGTATTAGTATGAATAATGTACTTTTTTTCCTTCATTAGGATTTTTCCCACCGGGTTTTTCCTAATAAGGTTTTAACGAGGCATATTCATGGCATAATGAGGAACACTACAAAGATCAAGATTATTCCTCAATGCTTGAAAATAGGAGTTGTTGTACTCTTTTTCCTTCGATCAAGTTTTTCCCACTGGGTTTTCTTGACAAGGTTTTAATGAGGCAACACATGGATACTCCAACGAATGATATACATGACAGATTCACTCAGTTTTTATCCCACGAGGTTTCACTGAGACGGCACAAGAATATTCATACAAGAACTATCGAGATAAGGGGGAGCAAATTTACGAGATCACCGATTGTTGAAGTTTTATCCCATGGAGATTTCCTACCAACATTATGATGCAACATGATATGATTGCCACAAGCTCCAATAAAGTTTTTCTCCCATTGGGTTTTTTCTTCAAACTAGTTCAACAGATATTTATGTAAATAGTCATTCAAGGGGGAGTGTTATAATATACCTTGAAAATGACATTTCAATTACCCTTTTGTTTTTATATAGTGTGAATGACTATTATGCCCCTGATGTAATTATGTAATTACGATTGTGCCATCTGAAGTTTTCCTATAAATAGGGCTTCGGTTATTAATGAAAAACATACCTGAGAATCATTCTCTCTATTCTCTCCCTAATTTCTCTCTCTACAATATTCGGTTTTATAACAGATAATTGATTGTTTGATGGCGATTGTTGTTAACAGTATTATTTTGTAATATTAGTTGAGTTAATAATAATACAATATAATATCATCAATATACAGTCGGAAAGAATTGTCGTTATTATTCTGCTTTGATACTTCGTTGAAATAAAATGAAATAATCATTAAGAATTAAATACTAAATAGGTAAAAAAACATTGGCAATAAAAGTGATGTTCAATTACTTGACCCTTTCAGTGATTTATGGTTTAGATTTTCTACGATTCTTTTGATTTTTCTCAAACTTTTTCAAAAACATGGAATCTTAGTTAATATTATTAATAAATAAAAAATAAACCATGCTTATAAGTCATAAAAATTGGACCGTGATTTTTTTATTTTAAAGTATTGTTTATATTATTTTATATACTTTGATATTGGTATCATAGTTAATAAAATGGAAAATATTTGGAATTTTTCAACGAATAAAAAATATATTAGCTTTATTTTTTATTTTATTTTGCATTAATATATGTTTTTATATTATTTATCAATAAAAAACACAACCATCTCGGGGGTAAGTCACTTACCATGTTTAAGAAAAACTAACACAAGAGAATGATAATGATAAATTAACCGATACTAATTCGTAATTGATAAATGAATTGATTAGATAGTTGAAAAGGTAACTGATTTTAAAGTAGATGGTTAGCAAATTAGCTGATAAGCTAGCTGATTTTTTTATAAAATTACATAAAATGACAGCACTTTTATTTTTTATTATTTTTTAAACTTTCTCATTATATTTTAACAATAATTATTATAAAATAAAATAAATGATATTTTTGTCTATTATTATTTTAATATATACTACCTATAAATTACACATATGTACTATTCACAGTTCACTCTCACTTTGAAAAGTCATTGCTAATTTGTTTTTGCTGGTTTAAAATTGTCGCTGAATAGAACTTGTGTGTATAATTTTAGTTACAAACAAGTTCACAACAATAATAGGTATAAAAAAGATTCCATAAAATATAAAAGATAAATCGAACACAAAGTTGTATTATATTTATAACAAAATAATTCATTAGCAAGTGTAATAGAGTGATGATCAGACTAACCATAATTTTCCGCGTCAACCACTCATGTGAAGCCTCATTTTTTCCTGAAAAGTTAACGGATGGTGGGTTAATATGTCAATTACTCACGGGGTGTTTATGTAAAAAAACCCTATATTTTTATTTAGGTCACGAACATATATGGAATATATAAAGATGCGAAGCTAACTTCTTGTTTTCATAAGCGTGAAAAATTAGCTTATCAATGTTTAAATTGATTTGAGGTTTAATGCTTACTTAAACGCGCTTTTTTAATCAATAATCAAATAAGCTTCTAGTTTATAAGTTGATGTCTAAATGCTTAAACACAAGATTCGCTCAACTGCTTGCAATCTAAAGTAATATATAAAGGAAATGTTACTTGATATAAATACATAAGTTCACTTGGAATGAAAACTAAATTCTAGTAAAGATAATTAGGGGGAACGACCGAAACCCTTAAAGCAGTGTTTGGGGATGAAATCCATTAATCCAAGAACCGGACTGAGTAAGCACTTACCTGTAACCCAAACGGGAGACCTCGAGGCGAACATGTCGTGCTGGAAAACTTATCTCTAGATTGGAGGTGAGGTAGAGCCTCCGGAAGTATTGGGGACAAGGGACAATCCTCCTCTTCTATGGGAGGGGGGAAAAAAAAAGAAGAAACGAAACTGGAGGTCTATATAATTAGGTTAAATCGTGAGGCTATTATTTATAATTATACAAATATTAACGTATTATTACTACTTTAGTGATATTACATCATTGCCATTCGTATCACTTCAGAATAGCCACGGCCCACGAGCTAAAACTCATTTTGTTTCTCTTCTCTTAGTTCGTCTCACTACAAGCAAACAGGAAATTCGAAGAGATGATAGTTAGTTACTTTCAAGTGCATCGAGATGCAATAATACATTGCAAAAATATCTAAGCATAGGGGTGTACAAATCGGGTTTTTTTCCAAATCGGTTCGGGTTGTAAAAACGAACCGGTTTTTGGTCGTATTCTCAAAACCGGTTTTTTGACCAAACCGGTTCGGGTCGGGTTGGGTTGGGGAGTGTAAAAACTCGACCCTATACTAACCGGTTTGAGTCGGTTGCCATGACGGTCGTAGGAAAACCGGTTATAACTGCTTTTTTTTTAAAAAAATAAAAATAATATATTCTTATTAAATAAACCCATTATACATTAAATATAAACTTTTATTAAAGAAACTCATTAGAACATAACTTTTCTTCAAACATTTAGAATTTAAAACATAAACTTTTATTAAATAAACTCATTACAACATCAACTATTATTCAAACATTTAGAATTTAAAACATAAACTTTTATTAAATAAACTCATTACAACATCAACTTTTATTCAAACATTTGGAATTTAAAACATAAACTTTTATTAAATAAACTCATTACAACATCAACTTTTATTCAAACATTTAGAATTTAAAACATAAACTTTTATTAAATAAACTCATTACAACATCAACTTTTATTCAAACATTTAGAATTTAAAACATAAACTTTTATTAAATAAACTCATTACAACATCAACTATTATTCAAACATTTAGAATTTAAAACATAAACTTTTATTCATCGAGAGTGATATCTTCTTCGGAGCTAGCCTCGCGCGAAGCTTCATCGAGAGCAATTTCTTCATCGGAGAGTGAGATTGCAAAACCTTCTTCCACCTCGATATCGTGTATTTCTTGTTCAATGTCTAGTTCTCCTTCAAGACTTTGAGTGTGTTGTATACGCTCGGATGCGTCCAAGTGATCCTTCAAGCAAATACACATCTCTAATGATGCCGGTGTGAGTCTTGTTCTTCGTATAGATAATACCCTACCACTAAGAGAAAAGGCGGATTCCGAAACTACCGTAGAAGCTTGGACGGTTAGTAAATCTCGGGCCATAGCGGTTAGAACGGGAAATTGAGTTTCCCTTCCTTTCCACCAAGCCAAAATATCAAAATTTGCGAATTCATGGGGTCTCATAGTCGATAAAAAATCGATTCCAATATATCTCCCATATTCGCTAGTCGATGATTGGTCACCCTCACCCCTAGCCCGTTTAGTATTTTCTTCTCTTAAACTATTATATAAGTTAAGCATGGGATCCGCGCTAGTAGAAGTAGAAAATGATGATGAAAACGAACTTGAAGAATCATTTCGTGAACCATACTTTTTAAAATAAACCCCGAATAAATCTTTGAAATTTTTGTTACAAATGGCTTTTGCATCTCTTGAATAGAAAACGTTTTCGTTATGCAACTCTAAATCAATAGAGATTTTGTCGATAAGTAGTTCCATCCCGCTAATATTCATACATGGGTTCAAGGCGGCGGAACAAGTAATTACCGGTGGCATTTCTTTAAAATATTTTCTTAGTTTTTCTTTCATGGGCGAAACCATTTTTTCATATAAATCACCACTTAATTCGTAGTCGCTTAATTTTGAACACATTAAATAAATTTGATTAAGTACCAAATGACTCGTGGGATAATAAACACCCGATAATAAAGTTGTTGCGTTTTTAAAAACTTTGAGCAATTCGCTTATTTTTCTAACTATATCCCATTGTTCCGACGTAAATGGTGTAACCCTACTCGTCCTATTCGCAAGTTCATCATGAAAAAGTTGTAAAGTATCACGTTGGCGTAAACCACAACAAAACATTTTATAAGTCGAATTCCATCTCGTAAGAACGTCCCAATTAGGGGTTAAAAAAATAGAATTCGTGTCCTTACATAATTTCATATATTGTTTATATCTAGCTTTACTTGAACAAAATATATCTTGTAACATTTTTTTAAAAGCGTCTTTTACCAAACTTATTTCGGGTACCGCTAATCCGTCTTGAACAACCAAGTTTATAATGTGTGCAACACATCGACTATGATAAAAAATACCCTTCGAAGGCGGTTTATATGTTAATATTAATTTTTTTACCGCGTTTGTATTATTAGACGCGTTATCAAATGAGATCGAAAAAACTTTTTCTTGTAAGTTAAAGTTATTTATTACATTTTTTAACATATGAAATAAATTTTGACCTGTGTGAGGGTACTCAAAATTTTCAAAAGCAATCGTACGCTTCATCATTAGCCATGTATCGGGATCAATCCAATGTGCGGTAACACAAAGGTATGAACCGGGCAAACCATGAGGTGCCGACCAAACATCGGTTGTTAAGTTTACATTTGTATTTAAGTTTGCAAAACCGTTTACTAGTTCTATTTTAGCCTTTTTCCATAATTTAATACAATCACGTCTAAGAGTAGCACGACTTGTTTATATCGCTGTTGAATAGTATTTTGAATCACCTTAGTCAATCGAGGGTTATCGAAGTGGTTGAACGACAAACCTTCTTGAATCACGTAGTTTGCAAATTGTTGTCGGCACCGCTCCGCCTCGTATGCAAAAAGACCGCCCTCTCGTGACATAGATGCTTGACCGCTCCTAACGGATTTGAGTCCTTCGCAATACTTGTCGGTATGCATCTTCAACGTCGTGTTGGATTCATGTTTAAAAAACTTACCGCAATGTTTACAATGAGCCTTAAGTTGCCCATCCGACAACCTCACGAGGTTGAAATTACACCAAATTTTTTGGTTTCGAGTTGTTTCTATAACTTCAACAATCTCGGGTGCATTCGTGGAAGCGGAAAAAGATTGAGTTGCCATTTGAATTGAGAGAAACGAGAATTTTGTAATTTTTTTAGTACTTGAAGAGTGTTTGAGTATTGTGACTAAACCAAAACTCAAATAGAGTATTTATAGTTGGTTTAAGGATGGCAAAATGGTAAAAAAAAGGGGCAAAAAACGGTCACATTTTTGAAAAAAACGGACACATAACGGATACATGCAAAAACCGGTTTCAAACCGGTTTTTTCAACCCGGTTTCCGAAACTGGTTACCCTAAAAACCGGTTTGGACCGGTTTCTAACGGAAAAATGCAAAACCGGGTAGAAACCGCCGGTTTTGAGACAACCCGAACCAGTTTTGGTCAAAAACCAGTTTTGACCGGTTTCGGTTTCAGTTTTTATTCCGATTTCGGTTTCGATTTCGGTTTCGGTTTTTTTGCCCACCTCTATCTAAGCACCACAAAAGAAATCCATGGCTTAATATTATAATACAACCTACTCACTTTTGTTGCAAAACTAATTGATAAACAATTAACGGTTCTTTATATATCTATACGGTATCTACAAATTAATTACACAAATATAATATATTGAAATAATTACAAAAGTAATGCATTTGATACTTGTAATTAATAATTTTTTTAAATAGTATAATAGGTTTGTATATCAGTTATTCAGTCAACATCTACTGAAGCATATTACATTAAGATACTTGCAAGGAACAATTATTATTTTAGGGGTTGTTTACCAAATTTGTCTGTCTCGATAAATTGTGTCTGTCTGGGTAAATTTGTCTGTCTGGGTAAATGTGTCTGTTTGGGTAAATTGATACTGCTGTTTACTTTTTCATCTGAATAAACTGTCTGAATAACAGAAATGACCGATTTACCCCTTAATATGAATTATAAGTTGTTTTATAAATTATTGTTTATTTTTAAGCAATATAAATGATATAATCTAAAAATCAAAACATAAATTCATAAAGTACTTAAAAATCCAATTTCAAACACAGAGAAGTCAAGTTCAAACACAAGTAGCTAAATTCAAACACAAAGTAGATAAATTTAAACATTATTGAAAAATCAAATTTGACTCATCTTATATATATATATATTATTTAAATTTAAACAAATATTATACATAAATGATTTAATTTTGTATTTAAGTAATATATAAAATATTTAATACATATATAAATAATATCTATAATATACAATATATATTTAGATATAGAAATATATTTTAAATAGATAAGAACATATATAATAAATATTATACATATGAATAAATGTTAATATATAAGTAATATATAATATTTATTTATATATTCAATATATATATATATGATATTTTGTAGATACAAAAGTTTATTTATACAATAATATATAGTAACAAATATTATATATATAAATTAAGAATGTATTTATATATGAATAATATATATTACATTCATTTATATTAAAATATAAATTTTTTATATTGTATATATAAATGAGTATATATAATGGGACAAGAGAGTCATTTTTTGTCCTAAAGTATTTATATTGTATATATAAGTGTGTGGTTTTCAATTAGGGGTAGGAGAGTCATTTTTTTGTCTTAATGGGGACAACACCCCTTTTCATGCTTAATGAATAAGCCATTTTTGTCTGCGTGAATAAGCCATTAAGCCACAAGTAAATACATCCAAACGTCTGAGCGAATAAAACATTTTAGCCATTAAGCTGATTAAGTCACAAGTAAACAGCAGCTTAGTCTGGTTACCTTATTGCAAGGAACAGTTATTATGTTAGTTTGGTTACCTTGTTACATTAATATACTTGCAAGCCAACACCACCGACAGTGCCTTCATGGATCGCCACCAAAGCCACTGCTCAGACGAACAGTATTTTGCTTGTACCAAGACATCCACAGAGTTCTTTTGAATAATTCAAAGCAGCATTCATTTTAAAACGACATTCAAAAGTTACAAAGGTTTTAATTTACTACTACTAAAATTCGAGTAGAAGATACCTATGGTTGAGCTGTTCCAAAACTCTCAAATTATTAGAAGTTAAGTGTAATCGAGCTTTTCCAAGACTCTCAAATAATCCAGCATGTTTAACTACAAGTTGAATGACCAAGAAAATACATAAAGTTCAAGAACTATAACAAAAAGTACAGAATTGGTATTATAGAGTGTATATTATACTGTTCGACATGGAATTGTTTATGATAATCAATGGAACCATTTACAAAATGATGAAGTAAGGATACATCTTGCTGGAATGATGAAGTTAAGCAAGCGATAAAGACCAAACGTGAATGTTATAAGGTATTGGGTAAATGCTCGAGCGATGAGAATTATGAGAAGTACAAGAAAGCTCGAACAGAAGGTAAAAAGGCAGTGAGAAATGCCCGATCAAAGGTCAATCAAGAATTATATGCAAGATTAGATACAAAACAAGGGGAAAAAGATATCTATAAACTTGCTCGAATGAGAGAGAAGAAGACGCGAGATATTGGAAAAGTTAAATGTGTAAAAGATACTGACCAAAAAGTTTTGGTTCAAGATAAAGAGATAAAAGAGAGATGGAGGTCATACTTTGATACCCTATTCAATGGCCATCAAGAACAAGATATTGGGAATTTAAGATCGTCATCGATGAGTTGGCATTGAAGGCGATCGACTTGTGAGTCGATCGCCCGATACTTGACCTTGATCCGACACCTTAGCCTACCAAGACCGCCTCAGTTCATTTGATACTGACTTCGGTCGCTCGGCCTTATGCCGATTGCCGTCTAGGCATATTAATCGCCGCACAACAATGGTGACTGCTTGTTTCGACCAGGCCTCAGCATGCTTGACCCGTGAAGATGATGCTTGACACTTCTATGTCCGACCCTCACGTATGATGAGTTTTACCCATGGTTGTCTTCAATTGATTCATGACCAATATGTTTAATACATATCTTTACATGTCTTCTACTTGGGTTTAAAAGTGTCTTTTCACATTTCGATCCTTTTGGCTATGATTTTGGTGTGGATGACCTAAAACTCATTTCATGGTGCTTATCTTTATGTTTTAACCGATTTTGTGGACAAGTCATGGTTATGTATAAAATTTCCTCAATGTATAGTGATTGCTAATGAGTTTGTTGATTTGGTTTAGAATCCTAGCTTATGGCTTATGGATTACGGAAATTATGAACTTAATGGATTCCTAATGCTCCAACTGATGATTTTCCTTATGTTCAATTTGATTAAATTTATTTATTAGTTCGACTCTTAATTAAGCGAAAACTTGTGTCCTGTTGATTTCGAAAATCAACGAGTCATGCACTAGTTGATAATAAGACAGTGCTAGAAGATGACTTTCCTAAGAAAAGCTCCTAACAAAGCGCTTCCTGCTGGTAATATCACACTTATTTGGGGCAACATCTCTTTTTTTTTTTCTTTTTTTCTTTTTTTTTTTTTTTTTTTTTTTTGCATTCTCCTTCATTTCCTCACAATCGCTCATCACCTTTCCTTCCCAACCCCTTCATTATTTTCTCTCTCTACACCTTTGCAACATCCTCTCTCCCTCTCTCTCCCTGATGGGAGATCATCACAGGTCATCACAAACATCAAACTTCTACGGCATCCTTGGGATCCCAAAATCTGCATCCCTCTCAGAAATCTGCAGAGCATACAAATCCCTGGTGATGAAATGGCACCCTGATCGAAATCCCTCCAACAAAGCCGAAGCCGAAGCCAAATTCACTTCCATCAATGAAGCATATAGGGTATAAATAATAATATGCATGTAAAACCAACCAAAATTTACATGCATGCATCATTTCATGTAAAGTATCATTGCATAGGAATGAACATTGAATCTTTCTTCTCAACTATGTCTAAATTATCAGATGATGAACATTTTTCTCTCACCAACTTTTTCAGGCCCTCAGCATGAAGAAGAAAGAAGAAGCCATCACATGCAATGGCAACCACGAGCCAAAAACACCGAAAAAGAAGAAATCATCCGACCACGAGAAAAATGACGATGATTATAATGAAGATAATAGAACAGAACTCCAGATTTCCAACCCAACCCTACTTTCACGTACCACGAGCCGGATCAGCCCTCTCCCAAGCCCGTCATTTTCCAGCAGTTCGAGCCGAAGAAGCACGACCCCACCACCTATGGATTTCTATAACTCTATTCCGAGAACTTCATCGGGAGGAAACACGCCAACGACCCCTAGCACACCGAGAGAGCCCATGTCTCTGTCGAAGGTGGGAAGCCGAAGAAGCTCCATGCCCATCTTCTTTTCGCAATCTGCGGTTCGGAGAAAACCTCCGCCTGTCGAGAAGAAATTAGAATGCACCCTTGAGGAGTTGTGCCATGGATGTGTCAAGAAGATCAAGATCACAAGGGATGCCATCTCAAGCTCAGGGTATGAAAATATTCAAGTTCTTTTTCTTTTCCTTTTTCTTTTTTCTTATTCTTTATATCCTTTTTTTTTTTGGCTTTTTTCCCTCTACTTTGTTAACATTCCTTCAAAAAGTTCAATCTGGATCTTCTATTCTATTATATATGTTTAATCTGGTTTTCATGGATGACAGGTTAATTGTTCAGGAAGAAGAGATACTAAAGATCAAAGTGAAGCCCGGGTGGAAAAAGGGGACAAAGATCACATTCGAAGGGAAAGGAGACGAAATACCAGGTACCCTCCCAGCTGATATAATATTTTGCATTGATGAGAAAAGGCATCCGTTATTCAAACGAGAAGGCGATGATTTAGAGCTTGGAGTTGAGATCCCTCTTGTTCAGGCTCTCACCGGATGCATTATACCTGTCCCTCTACTAGGAGGTGGGCAAATAAACTTGTCAATAGATAATATTATATATCCTGGATACGAGAAAATTATACCGGGACAAGGTATGACGATTTCCAAAGAAGGCAAGAGAGGAGATCTTAGACTCAAGTTTCTGGTCGAGTTTCCGGCTGAATTGAGCAATGATCAACGCTCGGAAGTTGTTAACATTTTAAAAGAATGTACTTGATCGTCTGCCAAAAAAAAATTCTTCTACATATAAAAAAGGAGAAACTGGGACAGGAGCAAAGTACTGGAGATGGAATTTATTAGATTTAAGTGGATAATTTTGTATAATGATGTGTATATATAGGTATGTCCCAGAAAGAATTCTTCGCACTACCTATTGAGTGTTGAACAAGAGTACAAGACTAATATACAGGGCTTCTTGATATACTTCTTCCATCCGACTTGAAAGTGTGAATGTACAACTTTTTATTCATTACAATGTACAGTACACAAAATAAGCTTTTTGGTACCATTTTTCCGATTATATCCGTACTTATTAGTTGGAAAATGATTTTAGACCACACATCCGGCTGCCCGGGGTAACCCGGCCCATCCAGGCTGCTGGGCCGGGCCAAAAATATCACAATGGTTTTCAGGCCTAGAAAATCGGAGCCCAGCCTAAATACCAGGCTGGTCGGGCAGGCCAACGGGCCACACCTCTATAACCAAGGACATGACCACCTCCTTTCCCACTCCCACCATATCAAGTTTACACTAGCTCTATACCTCACTCGTTCTTGAAAAACTTCTGCTGATGTGTGTTTTCTGCTGAAATCTTTAAACACCTGAGAAATAAAAGGCATTTTTATATTCACATTTAAAAATTAGTTACATCTTGTTCACATAGTTATTGCAAGCCATACTTGAAGAGAAAGAATACGAATACGACACACAGAAAGGGTAGACCAACCATTAAGACGACCATCGTTTAATTTAACAAGGAAGCAAAAAGTCACGAGACTAAGGGGCTGTTTACCAATTATGTCATTAAGATCTGAGTGGAATAAGTTATCTGTTTGGATTATGCTGTCTGTCTGGATAAAAATGAAATGACGTTTACCTCCATTGCTGAACCAACTGTCTGAATGGCAGAAATGACCATTTTACTCTCTCGATATATATAAAAATATATTAAATATTTATATCTAAAATAGTTCGACACCATACAATTATAAATTGCACAACATCATAATAATATAACATTATATGTAGTTATAATAGTTATTTGGTTCCATTAAGTTGATAGCTTACCGAATAAGGAGCTGCGGGATCACTGTCCCATTAAGCTGTTATCTTATTGATTAAGTTCCTGGTAAACACATTATCGGCTGTCCGAAAAAGCTATAAGAAACCAATAAGTTTCATTAAGCTGCTAGTAAACAGGCCCTAAGCCTTTGATAGTGGATGTTGATCTCTAAGAAACGGAACCTCCACCAGCATCCCAATAATGCTGTTACCAACAATAACAGTGTCTCCCTTTGAAGCCGCCTTTCTCTTGATATATCCTAATCCAAAGGGCCCTGATGTTTTGGTACAAGCTGTGAAGCTTGTCAGTTTGCCTACCTGCAAGATATATGGCACTACTCACTACCTTAACATCATAAAGGTTGATCAGATGCACATGGCAACAAAGACATGCATCATTCGTGATTGTCTGCATAGCATGTTTTTCTTCTTATTGTCCAGAATAAGATTTTTTAGGTAGTGGGAAAAAATAATGATTATTACAAATAATACCCTTTAAGTTCAATTTAATTACAAAAAAAGAACAATTATCTCTTGATATTACAAATATCACTAGATACTTATTTTTATTTTACAAAACACATCTCTAATGTGGGTATATGTTAAGTGATGCAAACTTCAAGGGTATTTCTAATTTTAAAAGATAACTGGACTTTTGTAATTATGCTGAACCCCATGGGCAGTCTTTTGTAATTATTCCTTCATCATGTCGATAAGATAGTGAATGCCACCTTTTCCCCATCAATTGTAATTATGTTGCTGGATTTCATGGGAGATGATAAACGGATCCCCCATAATCTCTGTTTGATTCCACCATAAGCGACGAGTCTTGAGATGGTCTCTTGTCCTTTATAACACCCTGCAGAAGAGTTCAGCTTCAACCCACCATGCCATTTCTCATAAATGAAGAAATGTGAACATATTTCTACCTTTGTTTAAAGAAACAGCTCCCCAGAGACCAGCCACCAAAACATCAAATTCATCTGTGAGTTCTTTACCAGGAGCTGGCCTTCCTGCAGATGAGTGATGACCATGTTAGACTCCACGATAGAAACAGCATGCCAACTAAAACGAATCTGAAATTCTGAATCCATAACTGTGTAGACAAGAAAAATAACCGTTACAAGCAGCATTCATGAAAAGACAAGCCTGGTACAACAATATATAAGCCTTAGTCCCAAAATGATTTGGGGTCGGCTATATGACAAGCCTGATACATGTGATAAATGCTGGTTATTGGAAAAGTTGCTTTCAGCAACCAATCATCAAATCTAAACTCAATTATACCATAAATAGCTTAAAAAAGAGATAAAAGTGGAAACATACAATGTGCTTGCTTCAACAACTCTGAAACTGCAAAACGGATTTTGAGTAGAATCTCACCTCCAATAGTGTTGCAAACCTAAACTCAAAATGCGTTTTTGAGGCTTTTCTCTCTCCTCCAAAGATTCAATTGAAAGAAAAGAGAGAGGGGGAATAAAGAAGTAGCGGCGCTCTCTGCCGAAGAAGAGAGGATTTCTCCGCTCGTCTCCGCCGCTAAAGATCTTTTTTCCGTTCGTCATGTCTAGCAAGTCCATGTAAGTGCGGGTTTCTTCGTTTTTGTGGATCTGATGATGCTGAAAGCCCTCGCTTTGTGAAATGGGTTTTCGATTTCTTCCAAAAATCAGGTGTATTTATTTTTAAAGTAAAAGGAGAATTAAAGACGCACCCTCTTCAAGTAGAAGTGGTGTAGAAGTAACAACGAAAGCAGGTCGCTTGCTAATCGGTAGGAAAGTGGGGGTTTTATGGATTTCAGGCAAATAATCGAAGAATAAGGGATTTCAGCTGCTCATCTCTACGGTGCGTTCTTTAACTGTTGATTTCTTCGAAAATGTACAGTTTGTGCAATCTTCTCCCTGCGCCTGCTCTTTGGTTTTCATCTCCGATTTCAGCTGAACACTCATCACCCGTAATTATTTTTCCTTTTCAATATGGGTACTTCCTGCATGTTGTGGTGCACCCCAACTGTTTGTTGAAATGCCACCTATTGTTTTAGGATAAATTTTTCCCTTTTTTTTTTCACGGTTTCATCTCGAGACGTAGTTCTTTTTTATTTAGTTGCTATGGCTTCTTCTTCATCATCGGATGGCGCATGGCCATGTCCATTTCGTAATTTTCATTGTTGCCCAGATGGGGAAGTGGGGAATAAAGGGACTCCTCGGTTGATTTCTCATATCAAAAGATTGCATCTTTCCTTAGCCGAACGTAGAGATGTGTTGCGAGAGGCTTTATCTGCGGGTCATGGGTTGTACATGGCTATGGAGGAAACATTGAAGGTTTTTGGTCAATGGATGTGTGGAAAGTGTATGAAATTACAGGCAATTAGTCGGGCATGTCATCACCCTGATGGCTTGGTTCGTTTCACCGATAGTGATAGTGGGCACATTATCGGGATTGTGAAACCCTCTATCATAGTGCCTAAGACCAATGATCATGAGCCATTTCTATTGGATGTTGTACTCCTTGATCGTGTTTTCAAAGCACCTATCGTTACTGTCAAAAGCATCCCACATGGTTGTCGTATGGCTTTCTCACAGGCGTTGAAAACAACTCTAAACGAAGTAGTCGCTCAACCGGGATCTATTGGAGCGTGGGTTAAGTTGTTACTTCTTCCTCGTTGCATTTTGCAAGTGTTTAAACCCACAAATAGACAAGAAAGCAGATCTGGGAATCGAAAGGCCTTGCAAAATCGTTCAATACTGAGCTCGCTAGCCACATGGGGGAAAGAGGATGGTGTTGCCATTTTAGTCAAAAATATATTAGATGGATCGGGTCCGGTGCCTCTTAACCAAAGGAGCGTTGATATACAAAAGGATGAAAATGCTGGTAACACCAACATCAGAGCGTGCCTTCGAAAGGTTGCTGATGGTCACTTTACAGCAGCGGTGAAGGTGTTGTGCTCATCAGGGGTGGCTCCGCATAATGGTGATACTGTGATGGCTTTGGAGGCTAAACATCCACACAAACCACCACCGTCTATGCCGAGCACTACTTATGCTGAGCATGCCCTTGTTGTGGAGGTTGATAACGTCATTGGTTGTATTAAATCCTTCCCTAAAGGAACTTCTTGTGGGAGGGACGGCTTGCGGTCACAACACATTTTGGATGCTTTGTGTGGAGATGGGTCTGCTGTTGCTACTGGTTTATTATGTGCTATCACTGTTGTGGTTAGGGGGGAGATGTCCGTCGGCTCTTGCGGAGTTTGTTGCGTCTGCTCCTCTTACGCCGCTCTTGAAACCCGGCAACGGGATCCGACCTATTGCAGTGGGTACCATATGGAGGCGGTTGGTTTCCAAGGTGGCTATGAAAGGTGTTGGCAAAGAAATGACCAAGTACCTTAATGATTTTCAGTTTGGGGTCGGTGTGTCGGGTGGAGCAGAGGCCATATTACATAGCGTTAACAGGTTGTTAAGTGATCGTCACACTGACGGGTCTCTTGCGATGCTTACAGTGGATTTTTCTAACGCCTTTAACTTGGTGGATAGATCAGCTTTACTTCATGAAGTCAGGATGAGGTGCCCTTCTATATCTTTATGGGTAGAATTTCTATATAGGCAACCAGCCAGATTGTATCTTGGAAATAATCATATATGGTCCACCACTGGGTTCACAAGGTGACCCGTTAGGGCCACTTCTTTTCGCTCTTGTGTTGCATCCCCTCGTGCACCAAATCAGAAACAATTGCAAGCTTCTTCTTCATGCGTGGTATCTTGATGATGGGACGGTTATTGGTGACACTGAGGAGGTGGCTAGGGCTCTGGGCATCATTAGGGCGTCGGGTCCACTTTGGGTCTTGAATTGAATATTAGGAAAACCGAACTTTTGGCCGTCTTGTGAGGGTGGGAGGCGGCGTGAGGGTTTATTCCCAAACGACATCGGTAGGCCATCGTTGGGGTGAAGGTTCTTGGGGGCATTAGTAGGGATCTTTGGTTTCATTAGTGGGTTGGTAAAGAAGAGAGCTTCTAGTGCTATTGATATGATGCGTCTTCTTCCCCAGCTAGGAGACCCGCAGAGTGAGCTCCTCTTGCTTCGATCGTGCATGGGTATTGCTAAACTTTTTTTTGGCTTGAGGACGTGTCAACCCGTATATGTGGAGGAGGCTGCTATGCTTTTTGACAAAGGATTGCGTGAGGCGATCGAGGATATGGTAGTTTGTGGAGGTCCCTTCTTTGGGGACCTCCAGTGGCGACTTGCCTCTTTACCTATTAGGTTTGGTGGTTTGGGACTATATTCGGCGGTAGAGGCTTCATCTTATGCCTTTGTGGCCTCGAGGGCCCAATCTTGGGTGCTTCAGGACCACATCTTACGCAGCAGTGGTGTATGTGATATGGATTATGATTATGATTGTGCTTTGACTTGTCTTCGAGATATGATTCCAAGTTTTGACTTTGGCAGTTTCACTAAAAAGGACACCGCCCCCCCTAAAGCCCAACACACATTGGCGAGTGCTCTTTTTAGTAAGATTGTCCAGGACATGGAAGTTCACTTTGAGATGACTGTTAGACAAAAAGCTGTTTTTGAGTGTCTGCGTGCACCACATGCTCAAGAATTTCTCCTTGCCATCCCTATAGATGGTCTCGGTCAACATATGTCGCCGATTGAGTATCGCACTATCCTTAAATATCGCCTTATGATCCCTATTTTTCCGGTTGATGAAATTTGCCCAGTTTGTCACAAAGCTTGTTTGGATTCATTCGGAGAGCATGCAGTTCATTGTAGAGAGCTTCCGGGGTTCAAATACCGACACGATTTGGTTAGGGATGTTCTTTTTGACATATTCAGGCGGGCTGGGATTTCAGTTAAGAAAGAAGCACCTGTGAATTTCTTGACTGACCCGATAGAAGGAAGATCGACACTTAGACCAGCTGACATTTTGGTCTTTGGATGGATAGGAGGGAAACATGCTTGTGTAGATCTAACGGGGGTTTCTCCACTTGTGGGATTGGGGAATCATGCTTTTACGGCAGGTCAGGCTGCTTTGAAAGCCGCTTCATGCAAAGTAACCAAACACGAGAAAGCGTGCCTTGATAACCAACACGCGTTTATACCTTTTGCATTTGATACATTTGGCTTCCTTGCACCTGAGGCTGTGGAGCTGCTCAAAAGAGTCCAACGGGTTATGCATGGCAATGTTACGACCCCAAGGTCTCTGAATGTAGTTTTTAAAAGACTTAGTTTTGCTATTCAAAAAGGGCTAGCGGCGCAGCTTGTTGCCCGCTTGCCTGTCGTTTCAGTGTAAAATGTTCAAACTTTCTATTTCCTATACAAAAAAGTTATTTCCAAAAAAAATATTTTGACGTTTTAATCTAACAACCAACCCCCATCCCAAAAAAAAAAAAAAAGAAGAAGAACTCAATTAGCTTTCAAAATCACCAATACCCCCTCTCGATATCTATTCCTATATACGAGGGTGCCTGTTAAGAAAAAAACAAACGTCAATGCAGTAGTTGTATTATCTTAGAAGAATATTTTTTTTTTTTTTTGGTAATTTGGCCAACTTTCAGATTTGCAATTATACTTGGAAGATAATAAGAATGTAAATGCGTCAAAATGCATTTTAAGAAGAAAGGAAGGACAATAAAGGCAAGGTTTTGACCTCGAAAAATCCTCAATGTCTCCCAAGCACTACTAAACTTGTTTATACCCACACAGGGGTCCATCATAATAGGACTCCTAATTAAATAAAAGACTCTTAATTAATAATGATAATAATAATAATGATAATAATAAACGGCCGCGGCATTTTGGCCCGCGGCCCGCGGCTCCTCAGCCCGCACCCGTCTTCCCACGCCTGTGCTAGACCAGATCCATAACACTTACTACCTCTGCCCACCAAAGGTATGTTCACTTCCCAAAAAACATCTTTGACCATTAATATTTTTCATTATATATAAATTAAAGTTACAGGAGAAAATAAAAATGAAGACAAATCTAACAAGTACTTACAATTTTTGTTAGATATTTGTTACAATTTATCGTCAAAGTTTGTAAATTTTGAAGAGAGAAGTCAAAATGAGCCTATTTTGGGGGATAGATCGAGTATTTGAGAATAAAACTGAACTACTAGGCAACAATAACCTTCCCAAAATCATATTCAACAACAGTCAGAAACAGCAAACAAACCTGATGTCAACTAATACAAAATCACTTATGGAGTGTGCTATTTTCTACTATGCGTGCGAATATAACATGTCCATTGCTTATGAGCAGATGAAGATATCTAGATTCGAACTAATTCTAAAAGATACTGAACATGTGTGTGCGGCGCTTACTAAGGGATCGATGTCAATGGGAGGAGGGGATAGGTCGAAAGGCAAAGCCCGACAGAGAGAGAATTGTTTCTTGTTCTTCTTCTGATGGCACCAAAACGCACCGTTTTGGAGCTTGTGAGACGGCGGGACGCAGAGGGAATGCCGGACAAAGCAAGCACTGTTAAATTGTTGATGGCAGCCGAGAGGGAAGACATTTGTCTTTTCTGGAAAATACAATATTTTTGGAGTTCCGCCGATTGTGGATAAAATCTATCCGAGACCACTGGAGATGTTAAACGAGGGAAAAAATCAATTTTGGTTTTAACTCAAATCAAAATTGGTTCTCCAATTATACTTCAATCGGTTTTGACCCTGTAATTTCACTTTGTCTTCACTTTTGGTCCTGCCGCCGGATACTGATACACACGCGTCTAACTCCGTCTCCAGTCACTCACACGTTTTCATTTTTAGTCCTGTAATGTAGCTTGCAATCAATTCTGGTCCTGTATTGAGCTCTCAATCGATTTTGATCCTGTAATTTAACTCTCGGTCGATTTTGGTCCTGTAATTTAACTTTCAATCGATTTTGGTCCTATAATTAAAAATTAAAAAATAAATAAATAAAAAATTCTAATATTTTTATATTAATATTCCAGAATTAAAACTAATTATCTAAAGTTCCAATTTTTTTAAAAAAATATTATCAAATTTAGAAAAATATTATTATCATTTTCTATAAAATAAATAAAAAAATTCCAGTTTTCTTTACATAAAAAACTGTTTATAAATACATTCCAAATGCTTTTAATTTTTTTATTTTTGATTTATTAAAAAAATTGGAACTTTAGATAGTTAATTTTAATTCTGGAATATTAATATAAAAATATAGAATTTTTTATTTATTTATTTTTTAATTTTTTAATTATCAAAATATTTTTTTTTTAATTTTTTTGCCACGTGTCGGCCACATGGCCTGACATGGACCCGCTATTTTTGCCACGTGTCAGCCACGTCAGCTCCGATGGCCGGAAAATACTACGGCCGGCGACGAGGACTAAATTGGCGAAATCAGGAGAGAGATGTTGGGTTTTTTGGTCCGCCGGAAACATATGAGATTTTTTGGCCAATTGGTCCCACATACTGGACCAATTTGATAATTTTCTCTATAACAAAAATAGATTGAAAGTTAAATTATATGACAAAATCGATTTAGAACTCAATTATAGGACCAAAATCGATTGAAAGTTAAATTACAGGACCAAAATCGATCGAGAGTTAAATTACAGGACCAAAATCGATTGAGAGCTCAATTACAGGACCAAAATTGTTTGCAAGCTACATTACAGGACTAAAAATGAAAACGTGTGAGTAACCGGAAAAATTTCTGGCGACGGAGTTAGGCGCGTGTGTATCACCATCCGGCGACAGGACCAAAAGCGGAGACAAAGTGAAATTACAGGACCAAAGCCGATTGAAGTATAATTACAGGACCAATTTTAATTTGGGGTAACATTAGAGGACCAAAATTGATTTTTTCTCTGTTAAACGAGGTAGCCTAGTGGTTTCGGGTTAGTCCTAGCGGGCTTTGGATTAAATGGTTCGGATAAAAAAAACTCGGATTTAAACGGGCTAAGAAATATCGGTTCTAACCCTAATCCTAACGGGCTTCGGGCTAAACGGGCTAAATATTTAAAAATCTATTTTTTATTTTTTTATAAGTCATAAACAAAAAAAACAGTAACAATATATTTTATATATATATCAACAACTATACTCTAATAAATATAACAAAAAATACATTTTTATGTATATAATATATACACTATATTAACAAATACAGTAATAATACATATTAGATATAATATTATTACATATATAATATTAATATATATTATATATATAATATTAGATATAATATCAAGATATATTACATATATTAATATGATGATTTATTTTAAGATTTTTGTTTAATATTAAACGTTCATGAAATAGACTCTAAGTGCTTTTCTTTATAAATGGCCAGCTGAGCCCTTCCCAATATTTTTTTGATAGTATTAGGATTTCGTGCGAAAGTTAAAAGTTAAATATATTATAACTGTGATATTAAAATTTTGGGAAAACATATATAAAATTTGAAAAAGTAAACATAAATTTTAGTATTCTCATTTGTTTGATTTAAATAAACATTTGTTTTTCTAATTTTTTTTAAGTACTTGTTTGAGATCGGAAATCGGATCCTTAGCATATTATATTTTTTCTTATCTTAGCCCGTCGCACATGTAAAATTTGATTTCGCCAACGAATTCGAGGGGGAATTGTCTTCAAAAAGAGGATAATATATCTGTCAAGATCTGTTTTCATTTTATTGTATACCTTTATGTTTTGATTGATTTAGATTTTGACATTTAGAATTTGATTTGAAGTTTTGATTTGATTTTATTAAATTATAAAGTTTATTTGTTTCTTGATCACTAAGTTATTATGTTTTATAAGTAGACAGCTTATAGATCGTTATTTCTTAATAAAACATTGGGATTTTTTTTGTTATCACATATTTTATTTGAATTCTTCCGGTATTCATGTTTAATCAATAAATAGATCTATCCATTTGTTGGATATTCTCAGAATCAAAGATTTATTCTTAAAAGTAGATTTATTCCTTAAAGAAGAAAAGAGAAAAAGTAAAGACAAAAAAAAAAAAAAATTCCTTAAAAATAAAGCTAGAGTGCAAAGGAACTTGAGAAGTAATTTTCAGAAAAAAAAAAAAAAAATAATAAGAGTAGAATCTTAATGAGCAGTAGCGAATAATACCCACAGTCACACACAGTAAAGTGGCTTCAAAATTTATATTAAAACATCATCATCATCATCACTCAACTGACATTTACAGTCATATGCATTCCTTTAGCACAATGCTGATCAACACTGCACATGAAGTAATGCTTATGTGGGAACAGCTAACGCAACACTGCCTCTTTCCTGAACCATTATGTGGGAAAATGCTAATCAATGAATTCTCTCTCTCTATGTGTGTGTGAGAGAGAGTGAGGGAGATTAATGCAACTCAAGACATATGGAGGTAAGAATTTATAGGGGTTAATGTCCGCTGTTTGCAGGGACCCACCGGTATCACCATTCTTGCTTTTAGTATTATTTTTAATAATATACAATTTGAAGCGTGCTTATAGTTGTGGGACTCTGCCAGATTTTGTTTCCTTGGTCAAAACTATTGGATCAATTTTTATGATGGCACAAATTTAAAAAAAAAAAACAAATCAAACCAAACTAAATTGATGGGCCATTTTTAAAAGTGGTGAAAAAATCCCAATTTTTTAAAAAAAAAAAAAGAAAGAAATTTTCCTTTTATAAGAAAAACAAATTTTTGGCGGACAGCCCAATAAATTTTAAAAATTTGGTAATATTTGTTACAATATATTTGACCGTTGGGGGGAGTAGCAACACCATTTTTTAAGAAAGATCAAGATGAGGAAGACGACATGTGTGTGTGTGTGTGTTTTTCGTTTGTGTTGTTTTGCAGGTGGGAAGGAGGAAGACGACATGTGTGTGTGTGTGTTTCGTTTGTGTTGTTTTGCAGGTGGGAAGGAGGAAGACGACATGTGGGGAAGGAGGGGTTTTATGTATGAAAAAAAAATCGGGTAGTATAGGTGACCACTCCCTGCACTTAGGGTAGTGTTAGGGTAAAATTGGGTAGTTTTGAGTTGGAGGGTTTTATTGGATAGAGGTGATGTGGCACCTAAGGTATTAGGTGACCACTCCCCCCTCTCTAAATATATATATCTGAATCACACATTACCCCTCCGTTCCACTTCAAAAAATTTATTTCAAGAAATAATTTTTAAGAAGAGTCCACTTTCATAATGAAATATTGATACATCTAACTAAATTTTATAATATTTTCAAATAAATAATTTTTGTTATCTAAATAAGAATTAGTAGTAGCTTATATTACACAAAACAGATGATAGAAATTGATTGCCCTTAGCAATTCACCGAGACATATATAAGAATATAAGCTAGAAAAAGGTATCAAGTTACATCCTCATACGGCGCATCGCCTCGCTCGGGTTCCATACTCGAGCTAACAAGCGAGCGCTCTGGTTCGGTTCACAACTTTAGCCTGTGTTTAGCACTAACTTATCAGTTAGTTTATAAACTTCAGGAGTTTATTTGACCATTGCCTAAAAAAAAGCTTGTTTCGTAAACGACTAGCTTCTCAAATCAGCTAGCTTGTCAGCTATAGCTTATATAAGCTAGCTGATTGATAAGCTAATTTTTCAAGCTTATGAAAAAAGAAGGTAGCTTCTCATCTTTATATATTCCATATATGTCCGTGACCTAAATAAAAATATATTTCCCTGAATAAAGTTCGTGACGACATTGCCGCTTTGATATTAGAAAGTGATGATCTAGCTTAGTTTGCTCTTTTTTTAGACCACATGGAAGTTCATTAAAATTTTGTGTTTGATTTATCTTTTATATTTTACGAAATCTTTTTGATACCTATTATTGTTGTGAACTTGTTCGTAACTAAACTAACAATTATTACACACACAAGTCCTATTTAGCGGCAATTTTAAACCATCAAAAATAAATTATCAATGACTTTTCAAAGTGACAATGAACTGTGAATAGTACATATGTGTAATTTAGAGATAGTATATATTAAAATAATAATAGACAAAAATATCATTTATTTTATGTTATAACAATTATTGTTATAATATACTGAGAAAGTTTAAAAAATAATAGAAAATAAAAGTGATGTCATTTTATGTAATTTTATAAAAAAAAACAGCTAGCTTATCAGCTAATTTGCTAAACATCTACATTCAGATCAGCTAGCTTATCAGCTAATTTGCTAAACATCTATATTCAAATCAGCTAGCTTATCAGTTACCCAATCAGCTACTGGCTGGCTTATCAGCTACAAGCTAACTTATCAGCTAGTTTTGTTAAACACAGCCTTAAACTTCAATTCGACAAGCTCTCATAAAAGGGCGGATCTCACTAGGGCGTTCCATTCCCCGATAAAGACTTTAAAGGTGTGTAGTTTTAAAATATATTTACTGTATAAGTGTACTTTTAAACATATTTACCAAATAGGTGTAGTTTTCTATTTAAGTGGGTTTTTATTGTTTTTTTACTTTTTTTTTAAAATCATTATTTTTTCTACCTTTTTAACTGTTTTGACTGCTTTTTTAAACCGTTTTTTTTAAAAAAAAAAATTATAATATTAATATTAAAAGCCGAAAGTTCTTATTTAAAATTCGTAAATAAAAAAAATTAAAATAATAATTTTTGGAATTTATTTGTAAATTGTTTTAAAAAAAAACTGGAATATTATTCTACATAAAGAAATAAAAATTTGAATAAATATTTTAAATATAGATTTTCTTAAAACCTGCTAGTTTTATTTTTCATAAAAAAAATATTAAGTTCTTAAAAAAATCTGAAAATCTAAAAAAAAAAAGGCATATTAAGGTTTAACTAAAAATCTACAATATTATAGTAAAAAATGTTATTTCTATTTTTGAATTTAGAATTTTTCTAGTAAATAGAAATCTATTTTTTTATTTAAGATTGGAAATTTTTAATAAAAAGAGAAAATCCTAGAAAATAAATATTTAAATACCTGAAAATTTATTAAAAGTAAACAAAATCCGAAAATAAAATTAAAATAAAATGTTTTTTGTCTTATTGTTTGCATAAATAAAATAAAAGGTTGTAATGTTTGTTTTCTAAAATAAAAAATATATATAAATTTTTCTCGTAAAAAATACCTGGATTTTTTTTATCTTAATATAATTAGTTTAAAAATATAACAAAAGAATAAAATCAAAAAATAGTATATAAAATCCGAAAATAAGATTTTATCTAAAGTAAAAAAACAATAAAAACTGACTTAAATAGAAAACTACACATATTTGGTAAATATATTTGAAAGTACACCTATATGGTAAATATGTTTTAAAATTACACTCCTTCGGTAAATAACTCCATCAAATCAGCCAACTTTGACACGGAGCCAAAAAAAAAGGTAGATGAAATCTTCTTGATATGAAATGTGCTGAAAATCTTTGTGGGGATCGGCCGAACTTTGGAGGACTTGGACCGATAGGTATGCATGGTGCATACTACGTACACATATCGACACATTTAAGTTATTCCGAGTCCGGTCACCAAAGTTATTCCAATCCTCGTATCCGTTTTCTCGCCCAAGTAAATAGTTGATGTGCATGGCGGGTTGCATAACTGTTTACGTCGATTCTCACTTCGTCTTCTTCATTCGGAATAATCGTTTTCGTATCATTCTCTCCCCCTTTAAAAGGAATTGTCCTCAATTCCGCAATCCCATCGTCTCCAAATGAATTAATTAATGCCTCTAAATACTTGACCTCGGAAATATTTGCAGTGCGTACATGGTTCAAAATTTTGAGGCGGTGGGTAGTAGGAGGTCTCAGAGATTCACCAACAAAATAACTATCATTATTAATAAAATAATAATAATTATTCTGCGAGGTAATACCGATATCACGACATGACTCATCATCTAACTGGATATCTGAAATGGGAAGCACGGGAGTAATAACAGGTCGCTCTTCATCAACTGGTTCCTCATCAAATACTGGCGGTCCGTCACAATCCGGCCCACTTTTCATTTTAATATTATTGGGCTTCCCAAATAATGGCCCATCAAAAATTAATCCACTAATCCCCATTCGGTAATCATCCAAGATAATAAGTCCATCACAAGAAACTGAGTCGTTATAAAAATTAGGCCCAAATTTGTCGTTTTCTTCTAACCGACCAATTTTAGTACCAAGCTCAATTTTGTCTTCCACATTCTTAAAAGGCTCGACTTGTGTTAAATATTCATCTGGCCATAATTCATTCGACCCATTAATTCCGTTTTGGTCAATTTGGCCAACACAATTAATTGGCCCATGCTCATAATAGCAAGGCCCAAGTATGTCAATTAGGGAAATACGGCTCAACTCATCTTCTTCATTGTATTGCACCGTTGAAACCTCTGTCTCACCTACTTCATTGAAATGACAGTAGGGACATCATCTTCATCGGAAAAAGGCTCTGCTGGGAATTCCTTTATGGGGAATAACCTTAGATCGAAGGTCGGCGGCGGGGCGTCGAAGGGCTGGTGGTGGGGAAACAACGAGTGGTGGTATGATGTGGATTTGAACCTTCGATTGAAATATTTTCTGAATTTTTGCCAATCTCTGATTTTAGGCTTACGTTGCTGTGAACGGGACTGTTTCAGTTTTTGCCACCAGACGGCGGCGCGACCACGAAGGCGTTTTGTCGCCATGAGACTCGACGGTCGACTGGAATTGACTGGAGGTTGAAAATCTCCTCACAGGCGTGGAGCCAATCAACGCATGCTTCTGGATCGGTACCTCCAACGAACTGCGGAAGATCGTTCACTTTGAACTCGTCTGCATGGTGTGATGAATGTCCGCACTCTCCTCCTCGTCTTGGTTGTAGACGTGACTCCAGTAAGTTACGTAATGCTTCGCTTAGCTTCACCAAAAAATCGGCGTCGGTGAAATCCATAATGTCAAAAGGTCAAGACACCAAATGTGTCTCTGATACCACTTATGATGCGACATAAACGTAAATCACGTGCAACACAACGAAAATATATTTTATGAATTTAGGACACGAATAATTATTTGATGTATGAAATACAACATAAAAATCGTCCGAAAGTAAGGCAATTCGGCCGAATAAAAATAAGCGCAAAGTTTTTATCGAATTAGACGTGTAACTCGATAAAGTGATTTCTTCTCAAGACCTATTGAGAATCAATCGGATTAAAACTCGAAAACACGTCGAATAATAATCAAAGTTTCGTAATAACTCATCCAACAATTAATACAAGAGTATTTTTATTTCTTCCAAAAATTCATTCCTTTTCTTACATGCCGAAAATGGCCATTTAAATAGACATTAATTACACCTGAAAATAAAAGACCACCGTCTAACAATACATAACATATATTTAATAAACTACTAATTTGACTAAGAAAATAAGTTGCACACTTCATGTGCAAGGAAGGGTTCGGCCGCGAGGAGGTGGAGGATGGTGGAAAGAGATCTTTCATGATCTTGATAAGATCTTGGTCCCATGATATCAAGATTTTGATATAAAAAATGTGATAAAAAAATCTCCATGCTTGATGAGTTCGGCCGTCAAGAGACACAAAGGTGGAGCATATGGTGGGAAGAGATCTTCATGATCTTTGACAAGATCATAAAAGATCTCCTCCACATTTTGTCACTGTCTTGAACACCCCCTTATTTTCCTTGTATTATTAGATTGTGGTCTTTTATTTTTGACAAGAAAACTAATGAGGTAAGCAATGACCTCAATTGCTTGGAAAAATTTGCAATTTGTGATTTTGGCATGTGATCTAAGCAATGACGGCATATTTTTTTCTCTCTATATATATTTTTTAATTTTTTAAAAAATAAGATAGAGTAACTCACTAGACTTTTTTTCGTAAAAAAACATCCGTAAGTAATCAGAAATCCAATGAAAATATCAGATACATTGTACTCATTTTAAAACGCAAAACACTATGATTTATAATTAAAAGATTATAATATAATGATTTTAAAAATGATAGATAAAAATATTTTAATATTGAATTTCTGTTCATTCATATTTTGTTTTCTTTGTTTTTTAATTTAAACAAACCGAGTTCGGGTTTTTTATAAAAAAAAAATACAAACATTCGTTTTTTGTTTAGTTTTTTTTTTTTTCCTTCGATTACACAAAAGGACATTCTCAACTTGCCCGGCATGAAATTTTCCTCCGGAATGACAGCACAATAAGTTAGAAAAAATGACTATGAGACTATGTTTTTCTTCTCTAAGACTATGTTTAAAGCTAGAATAGATATGCACTCGAAGAGAAACTAGACCCGTCAATTTCGTACAAGACACGAAAATACGATACGAAAATTTAGTGTTTGTGTTTAAATTTTGAGTACACGACACGAAAGTACACGACTCTGATTTAGTGTCGTATTTGGGTTTATCCCTCTGGTAGAAGTTTAGAGAGCGGCGTAAGGACCTCCATATGGTGTTCATAGATCTAGAGAAAGCTTATGATAGCATTCCGCGCGATGTTATTTGGAGGAGCCTAGTAGAGAGGAGGGTGTCGTTGCAGTTCGTTAGGGCGATCCAAGACATGTATTCCCAAGCTAGGACGTGCGTTAGGACCCCAGCTGGTGACACCCAGTATTTTCCGGTTGAGATAGGGCTACACCAGGGGTCGGCGCTAAGCCCTCTTCTCTTCGCTCTGATCCTTGACGTCATTTCGCGGGGGATTCAAGATGGCGTCCCATGGTGCATGCTTTTTGCTGACGACATTGTGTTAGTGGCGGAGTCGAGGAGGGAGGTGAACTCGAAGTTGGAGCTTTGGAGGTCTAAGTTAGAATCACAGGGCTTGCGTGTGAGCGGTCTAAGACAGAGTATCTCCTGTAACTTTAGTGGTGAGGCCAACGAGGAAGATGTAGAGGTTATCATTGCGGATCGATCGTTCCGTACGGATAAGTTCAAGTATTTGGGTTCGATCATTCGAAGGAAGGTGAGTGTGAAGATGATGTCACGCATCGCATCAAGGCGGGGTGGCTAAGGTGGAGAGCAATGACAGGGGTTACGTGCGACAAGAAAGTCCCTCTAAAGTCAAGGGTAAATTCTATAGAGTGGCAATCCGACCTGCAATGTTGTATGGCTCAATGTTGGGCGATGAAGAAGTCGCTTGAGAGCAAGTTGGAAGCGTGAAATGAGAATGTTATTTGGTCGTGTGGTCGCACAATGTTAGATAGAATCTCGAACGGGTCTTCGTGCAAGCGCTAGAAGTGGCGCTATTTCAAATGAAAGTTAGGGAAGGGAGATTGAGATGGTTTGGCCGAGGTCCGCAGGAGGCGGGCTTGCTCGGTGAGGAGGGTCGAGAGTTTAGTAGTTGTCGGGAGAGGAGGAGGCGGGCCAGGAGGACGTGGGAGGAGCAGCTGAGATTAGATTTGAAGGCCTTAAACCTTTCCGAGACCATGACTGTTGATAGGTGCGCTTGGAGGCGGCAGATCAGAGTTGTGGATTCTTTAGTTGGGAGTGGTGCTGTAGTTGAGAGTCTCAGGGTTGGGTTGTCTCGGTTAGCATTGATCTAGAGCATTGCATTTTATTAATTTATTGTATATTTTATCCTATTGCCTTTTGCGTGTGGTGTATTTTCGACAGGGAGCTGTGCGCGGAGTCAACCTCTCTTCTGTTTGAGCAGCGTTCATCGGGAGTGAAGTAGCCAAATTCCTCTTAGGTAAGTCCCATGTGAATTAAGCCATGGGCTCAGGTATGATAATGTAATGAGTTTTTTTTTTTTTCGTAGCATTTGCTTCACATTGTATTTTTTACTCAATATGTTGTTGTGCACTGTTCGAGGTCTTCACTTGAATACCTCCCTACCGTAATAGGTAGGGGCATGGTCTGCGTACATCTTACCCTCCCCAGACTCTGCTCTGAGCGGGATATACTGGGTATGTTTGGTTTGGTTTGGTTTGGTTTCCTTTGGTACACGACACGACATGAGTATTAAGTTACATCCTCATACGGCGCATCGCCTCGCTCGGGTTCCATACTCGGGCTAACAAGCGAGCGCCCTGGTCCAGTTCACAACTTTAAACTTCAATAAATGATGGATCTCCCTAAGGCTAGCCCGAGCTACAGCCCGTTCGGAGTGGAAATATTCGCCGGTGTTTTCAACGTCAAACATTTGATACCATATTGTGATGACAATTCTTATGTGACATAGATTTCTTGCTATTCGAGTGCGAATCACTTTTAAGAGGTGGAATGTTGAAAATCAAGCATTGTCAAACCACTACATTGGAAAAAAAAAAAAAAACTGACCTTATAATTACATCTATAAAGAAAAAGAACAAGAACAAGAACAAGCAAAAGATCGCTATAGCCCTTCAATAAGTTCAACAAAGTTGGGCTGCAACCTTGACAAGAAAACTAATGAGGTAAGCAATGGCCTCAATTGCTTGGAAAAATTGCAATTTGTGATTTTGCCATGTGATCTAAGCAATGACCATATATTTTTTGTTTTCTTTATATTTTTTTTAATTTTTTAAAAAATAAGATAGAGTAATTTACTAGACTTTTTCGTAAAAAAAATCCGTAAGCAAGCAGAAATCCAATAAAAATAATGTAAGTACTCATTTTAAAACGCAAAACTCTATGATTAGTAATTAAATGATTATAATATATCATCATCATCATCAACAGCACCTTAATCCCAACTATGTTGGGGTCGGTGACATGAAGATTATAGTGTCGTTTAATTGTCTAAAATTAGTTAACACCATAACTCATGCAAATAACAAAGTGGCAAAGTTTTACGCCGGATGCCCTTCCTGTCGCAACCTTCATATGAAGGAGAAATAGAACGAAATTCCAAAACCGTCAACATTATAGGTTTTTCCATTTATATGGAAAATATCATGAGACGGCGATGAGTTTGAGATAATTGCTATTGTCATGTCACAATACGTGATTGATATTGTAAAATCAACACATCGCGGAACATGACTTTAAATGATTATAATATAATGATTTTAAAAATAGTAGATAAAAATATTTTAATATTGAATTTATGTTCCTTCATTTTTTCTTTTTTTTTTAACCAAAACGAGTTCAGATTTTTTATAAAAAAAATACAAATACTCGTTTTTTGTTTCGGTTTCGATTACATAAAGGGACATTCTCAACTTGCACGACAAGAAATTTGCCTCCGGAATGACAGCACAACAAGTTAGAAAAAATGACTATGACCCTATTCTTTTGGACTTATTTTTCATTTTGATTCGATTCGATTCGAGTTCATTTAGTTCATTGATTCGAGTTCATTCATTCGATTGATTGATTCGATTCTTCTTCTTCTTCTTCTTATTATTATTAATAATAATCTTAATTATTATTATTGTTACTATTACTAATAATATTACTATTATCGTTGTTGTTGTTGATTACTATTATTATTATTATTTACCATTATTATTATTATTATTATTATTATTATTTACCCTTAATATGTATTTGATTCGATTTAGTCGATTCGCCAGATCTATTCATTTGATTCGATCGGTCAGATTCGATTCATTCAAATTGAACAGAGCCTATGACTCTTTTTTTTTTTTCTTTTTTTTCTTTTTTTCTATGAGACTATGTTTAAACCTAGAATAGATATGCACTCGTAGCAAAACAACGAGGGATTGACTACTAAAGGCTCAATTTCTCTATACAGTTTGCGGGGTTGCAATAGCCAAATATCGATTTCTCTGGACCACAAGGGCAGCTGAGTTGGTGGAGTATGTGAGCACGAAAATGAAAGGTCACAAATTCGATTTCCCCTGCCAACACTCTCTTGGTTGGACCTGTCACACGGGGCTTGCCTCGTGTGGTTTAACTAGTTGGTGTAGTTTGCAGGCTATTACGTTCAGCCCGAAGGTTTAATCAGTACGCAATCGAAGAGTAGTGGCCGTGGATTCACCATCATAAAAAAAGTACATAAAACCTTGATATTGTGAAATTAATATATTTATGAACGATATTGCGAAGATATGGATAGTTTAGGATCCAGATCCGTACTGTTATTTAAAGGGTTAATGACGCCAAAATCCACAACCTTTCATCCGACTTTCATTTTTTCCACAACCTTTTCAAAAATCCTGTAAATCCACAACCTTTGGCACTTGTTCGATTTTTCCATAATTTCAAACTCCGGCCACATTTTAAATGACGTGGCATCTTACATGTAAATTGTCTTAATTTTCTTGGCTTACCTGTCAAAGAAACGACGTTGTTTTACAACAAAAAGAATTAAAACTAAAAGTAAAAAACAGAATATACAAAACAATGTGTCTGGAGTCGATCGCGGAAAGAGAACAGAAATAAAAAGACGGGAACGTAAGAAGGGAAAGAGGAGAAGACTCGTACCTGGTGCTGGAGTCGGTCACCATAACAGTCGTGGTGGCGGGAGCGATCGGCGTCGGGTAGGTAAGTTCTTTCCGCTATCGCCTCTCTTTCCTCTTTCTTCCCTCTTCTATGTTCTCTTCAGTCGATCCATGTAATTAGGGTTTTTAGACCAGTCGATGCCCAAATCCCCCGCGATAACCTTACCATCCCTTCCTCGCTACGACTAATCACCACCGATTCCTCAGGCACTTGCAGCTCTATCTCAATTATCCAAACATACCTCAATTATCCAAACATACCTCATTTTTTTTGGCTGAATTGTTTATTATTAGGAATTTCATGAGGTTGAATTAGGAATTTGATGAGAATGTTGCTGCAATATTGAATTATTTGAGTTTTGTGAATTATATGGCTGCATTACTCATTATTTTTCTGGAATCTATTGTTTGCAGTGGACTTGAAAAAGGCAGTCACACAGAGTTCAGTATGAAATTTAAGGATATAGCTGACTATCATGAAGACATTGATTCTGATGATATGTCATGGCAAGATTCAGATGAGGGTGGTGAGGGAATTGAGACTGATGACAGTCTTGATGATGATGAATTGGGGAGTGGGGATGAGGAATATATTGAAGCAAGACAAAACCTAAGGCAGGAGGAGCTTAGGGTAGGTGAGTTTGAGACTGAAGTTGCAGTAGATCTAGATACCGGTGGGGAACAAGATAAGGGTAGTGGTGAGATAGGAGGTGAGGGAAGTGGTGAGATAGGAGGTGAGGGTGGTTTTGGACTTGAGAGCCAAGTGAGAGAGGAGATATTGTCTGATTATGTAGATTCAGATTGTGAGGTGGACTCTCAATCAAGTGAAGATGAGTTTGAAGACATCCGTGTAGGAAGAATTCAAAAGGTGAGGTATGATCCCAAGTGTGACCATAAGAAGTTAAAGTTATGTCTTGGGATGAGGTTTGAAAATGGGTATCAGTGTAGGGAAGCATTGAAAACATGGGCTATCTTGGAAGGACATCCTATTCATTTTAGGAGGGTATCAAAACATCGAATACAAGCCTACTGTGATGAACCATGCCCCTGGAAGTTGTCTGGCAGTATGGTTAGGAAAGAAAATTCATTGGCAATCAGAAAACTGTATAGACCACATGAATGCCCCTTTCATATCAGTAACAAACAGGCTGACTACAAGTGGATTGGTAAACAATACATGGATACTTTTAGAGTGAGACCTTACATGACTGTGGCTGAGTTAGAACTTGATGTTAATGAGAGGTTTTCTATCAAAGTTTCTAGGGCTAGGTTACACAGAACCAAACATTATGCTATTGAGCTCTTAAGAGGGACTGTGAAACAGCATTACAAATCCCTTAGGAGCTACATTAGTGAACTGATGAGGGTAGATAGAGAGGGCAGATTTGATCTTAAAGTGGGTGATGGTACAATATTCCAGGGGTTATACATTGGTTTTAGTGCTTTGAAGAAAGGATTCATGCAAGGGTGTAGACCTATTATTGGTTTGGATGGGTGTTTTTTAAAGACTTACCTTAAGGGTCAGCTACTGTGTGCTATTGCTAAGGATGGAAACAATCAAATGTACCCGATAGCATGGGCAGTGGTTGAGGTGGAAAATGAAGAGTGTTGGACTTGGTTCATCAAGATCCTACTAGAAGAGTTAGGAATTACAGATGGGCTTGGACTTACTTTCATCAGTGATCAACAGAAGGTACAACTTATATGGAGGGTACCCGATAACATAATTTTCTTTATTTTCCATTTGCTTATATGGCGGTCGACCGTTATGTGACTGGAATAAAAAAAATAAGCTAAACATTTTCATGCAAACCTGCAGGAACGATTTCTTGACCAATAGGTGCATCCAGAATTGAGCTTTGCTTTCTTTTTTCCGCCCTTTTTATCAAAAACAGCAACAATATTATCATAAGTGGTAGAAGTGTCTCCCTTGCAAAAGGGAAAAACAGTTTTGGTAAAACAATCTTTCAAATGATCATCTTTAGAGCACATATTGATTGGTTTCTTTCGTTGATCGACTTCCTTGAGCTCACACTTATTATTCTTCAGCTCTACAATAGCCTTACCGACAGTACCAACCCAATTCATTTTCTCTTCACGAAAACTAGCATCTTCGCCACATTTCAAATTTACCGAATTTTTTAACTTTGCTTTCCCGAAACACGGAATCTTAAGAAATTATTTCCATCACGATTAAAAGTAATTGGCCAGTTGCTTGTACTGTGTTTCCATGATTTTGAATCAAGAACGGTATCATCTGAACACTCGGAGAAGGTGAAGTTCTTATCACTCCTTCCACACTCTACCTCTTTCACGATTAGCTCTTTAGACACCTCGGCACTATTTGAGGTTAAGGAAACTTTCTTACTTTCTCCAGCAGATCGAGGATTCTTTATCTTCTGGTCTTCTTGTGCTACAATGCCTACATTTACCTCTCCAATAGACTTATTGCCTGAACCCTTTTCGTTGAGCGTGAGCTTTTGAAGAATTCCATTCAAGTCGGGTCTATTAACCAATTCAGTCCGCAAAGCGGCCTCCACATTGCTAAATTTGTTCCTTCTCAGGAATTCCAATATAACATCTACTGGACTTGAATCAGCCATGTGTAACAGACACGATTAGCAAATGCGAATGGTCAAGTACTAGAAACACCACCCGATAACATAATTTTCTTTATTTTCCATTTGCTTATATGGTGGTCGACCGTTATGTGATATGGGCACCTTTATATGTAGTCGTACATGTAAAACAGAATAAAACCTTATGGGGAGTTTCTGTAATTTTGAAACTTGTCCAGGTTTTTTTGGTGATAACCCTAAAATTTTGAAACTTGTCCAGTTCTTGGCAGAGGATCTGTTTAATCAGGTTATGTATTTTAGGGTTAATTACAAAAATTACCCCTGGAATTTAGCTTATTCCATTCTGTACTCTAAATGTAAATTTATGATGTCATGTTGTTTTGACTTGTGTAGGGACTCCTCAATGCAGTGAAGGCTTTAGGTCCTTTTGCAGAGCACAGGAACTGTGCCAGGCATGTTTATTGCAACTGGAAAAAGCAATTCAAAGGTGCAACACTGAAGAATATATTCTGGAAGGCTGTGATGAGTACATACCAAGAGGCTTGGGATGATACAGTTGAGGAAATGAAGGCTGAAAATAAGAAGGCTTACGACAACTTTCTTGAGAGGGACCCCGCCAGGTTTTGTAAGCCTTTCATTTCTACTCAATGTGTGAGTGATATGGTTGATAATAATGTGAGTGAGACATTCAATGGATGGATTGTTAGAGCTAGGACCAAGCATATCATTCATATGTTGGAAGACATTAGGGAGTCTATGAGGGAGAGGCAGTACAAAAAGTTGGAAATGATAAAGAAGGTCTCTGATAAAATATGTCCAAATATAAGGAAAAAGGTGGAAAAATTGAAACAAGACAGTAGGTTTTGCGAAGCAAGCCTAGGGATAGATGGAACATTTGAAGTGAAGAACCGGTATTCCAATGACAGATTCATAGTGACATTAAAGGGGAGAAAGTGTACTTGCAGAGTGTGGGATATCACAGGTATCCCTTGTGCCCATGGGATGTCAGTTATACAGTTCATGCGGCATGACCCTGCAGATTATGTGCATGCATGTTTTACAATTGAAGTGTATAATAAGGCATATTCCTTTGGGTTGCAAGCTATAAACGGTGAGAGGATGTGGCCCAAAGGAATCGGCTACCCTGTACAGCCCCCTGCAATCAGAAGAATGCCTGGAAGGCCAAAGAAAAAGAGAAGAAGAGATAAAGATGAGGTAGATCCAAGGAATCCCAATAGACTGAGAAGAACTGGAATGACAATGACCTGTAGCAATTGTCATCAGGTTGGGCATAACAGAAAAGGGTGTAAGAATGAGGAAGTCCCAAAGCCACAGAAAGTCCCAGTAAGAGCATGCTTCAATTAAAAAAAAAAAGATGCAATTTCTCTATATTTGGATTATTATTTAAGTTCACAACTCATTATTATCTGATTAAATTTCAGGGAAAACGAGGGAGACCAAAGAAGCACACTGATTCAGTGAGACCTTCAAATACTGGAGAGAGCAGCACGACTGCTTCAACAGCACACTTAGCAACTCAAGAGAGCCACCACCATTAGTTGTGCTGCTATTGATACCTTTGGGCAGGAAATTATGATTTTGTACTGACTAAACAGTAGTTTAACTTCTTCTTTTTGTTGTTGTTGTGATGCAAAGTAATGCGTCAATTGTTTGTTGTGTGTGTTTGTTTCAGATGTCAATTGTTTGTTTGTAAGGTGATTTGGTTTCATGGCAATAAATAGATAAGAATGTTTTCGTTAATTATTTGCACTTATGTAATATAATCTGTTTTTCCCCATATTTCAACTGTATTTTTTTTGGGTTTTTCTTAGCTTTCAGTTTTTAGGAAGTATATTGTTTTAAGATCATGATATACTAATTGGAAAACTAACTAGTCATAAATCTAAAAAGAGGAACTCTACAAACTGATTTTTTTTTCGAAAAAACCAAAAAAAAAAAATAGAACTACATTATAAAGCCGTCCTTAAAATTGTGCAAAAAAACTAAAAATTAAAAATATTTTTCAACTTTTTAGATGCTGCTAATGGAAAAATCGAATGTCACAAAGGTTGTGGAAAAAATGAAAGAGGCATCAAAGGTTGTGGAAAAAATGAAAGGGGCATCAAAGGTTGTGTATTTTGGCGTTATTAACCCTAAGTTTAAAACCGATGCAGTTTGAATTTTCGCCGGCGACACACTCCCGGCGTCCACGTAGGATCCACGTAGGACCGAATTTGGGGCTAAATCGAAATTATGGAAAAATCGAACAAGTGCCAAAGATTGTGGATTTACAGGATTTTTGAAAAGGTTGTGGAAAAAATGAAAGTCGGGTGAAAGGTTGTGGATTTTGGCGTCATTAACCCTTATTTAAAAGGGGGGGGGGGGTAAGGTTGCATGTACACATCGACATAAATAAAATAGAGGACTTATGTAGACACCATTTACCATTTACTTTAACTCAGTTCTATTCCTCATGTCCAATTCCAGAAGGAACCATATCCACGTCCCCCAAAATTGATCATCAGCCAGTCATCATTGGTTGTCCATCAGCCACTGATTGCCATTTGTCGATAAATCGCCGTGTTCCAATCACCACTCAGTCGCCAATTATAAGTACATGTGTGAACTATATATAGATTTTATACTGGACATTGTAGTTCTTGCTTTGAATTAATATACTTATCGCGGCACTGTAAACAAAAATCAAATTTGAAAATATACATAGTTATTGTTGTGAATTGCATACTTATTGTGGAGTTGTTTTGCATATCCAAAAAAATATGTTAAATTAGTTGATCATAGATTTCATATTGAACAGTGCAGTCAAGATTATAAATTTCGTGCTTATTGCGACAAAGTTGATTATATTTTTTTATTTTTATTTTTCATACTGAAAAACCATGGTAATTTGTTAATTGTAGATCTTATACTCAACACAATAAGTTACTATTGTAACAAAAAATGTAGTTACTATTATAAATCTCATACCTATGGTGGCATATTTCATAATAAAAATTGTAGTTACTGTGCAAGTTTATACTTAGTGTCAGATTTAGTTATAAATGGATAAAGTATAAAAACGATATTAAATATTATAAATATAAAAACAAAAATATATATATAATTATCAATATAAATCACATATTTTGGAAAGATAATTTAATTGTATTCATATGCATAATCCATGCAGAGATGTGAGGTACGTCCATAATGAGAATCTGACTCATATCCTACTACTCTAAAAGTATGAAGTGGCTGTTGGACGAAAACGTGTTTCTTTTCTTTCTCCACTTAGTGAAAGCGACATTTTTGATCCTACTACTCTAAAAGTGTGAAGTGGCTGCTGGACGAAAACATGTTTCTTTTCTTTCTCCACTCGGTGAAAGCAGCATTTTTTATTTCCTACTGAAAACCCGTTCTCCTTCACCGCCTCCACCTCTCTGCTTCATGCTTCCTTCTTCCACCAACATGTCTGCCTCATCTCCTATCCCACTACTCTAAAAGTGTGAAGTGGCTGCTGGACGAAAACATATTTCTTTTCTTTCTCCACTCGGTGAAAGCGGCATTTTTGATTTCCCTACTGAAAACCCGTTCTCCTTCACCGCCTCCACCTCTCTGCTTCACGCTTCTTTCTTCCACCAACATGTCTGCCTCATCTTCTCGGCTCGTCGATGTCTTGTCTGAGTTTCCTATCCTTCTTCCTCTTTATCCTCTCGTTTTTGTGTTCCGGTAAACCCTATTCTCTTTTTCTTTCTTCGCCGCTTTGCATCCTATTTCTGTCCTCTCCCGCTTAAAATTTCTTGCAATTGTTGAGCACTTTGTCTTTTGTTTTATTTTGCTATCGAGGTCTTGTTAGAGGGTTTGTTTGCTCGTAGGATTTTTTGGGGGTGTATGTTTTGAGTGGTCCCCCCCCAGGTTTTCGTTATTTTCTCATTATTTTATTTGGGTGCTGCTTTTGCGGACATCAGACCTTGTTTTTTTTGTGTAGGATACAGTGTGATTTTTGGAGCTCGTGCTTTCTCTGTTAAAGGCCTGATTTTTGTTTCGCTCAATTTTGCATTGTCCACCTAAATTCTTTTTAGAATACTTTACCATTTAAAATAGCAATTTTGTTGCAAAAGCCCCACTTACTTCCATTCACACTGCGGAATGGCCAGAGAGGCTTGTAGGTGTACCTTACAAGGGTTTTTTTTAGTGATTTACATGGATTTGATACGGCAGAACGGGAGAAAGTATGTGTTTCAAATTAATTTTAAATTCTCAACATTGCTTGAATGGTTGAAATTTGTAGGTGTGGCAGCAGCTCGTGCACAAGACGATCTGGACACATCTTAACCCATGAGGAAGTACTTGGGGCTGTTTGGCAGTTGCTGAATGATTTAGTGCAGAATGGTTGAGAGACCAGAATGGTTGAGAGGCTCTGTATGGTTGAGTGCAGAATGAAATTTGGTTGTTTGGCAACTGTTCTGAATGATAACTCTGAATGGTAACAAATTACCATTTTACCTTTCTATATAAAAGTAGCGATTAAAAATCCCATTTTTCCTCCCCTTGCCTATCAAAACCTCTCCTTTTTATAAATAAAAACCCTAATTTTTATAAATAATTGTGTATAATATTTTTAAATTTAATTCATTTAAAATAATAATCATAATCATTATTATTATCTATAATATTTTTAAATTTAATTCATTTAAAATAATACTAATAATAATTATTATTATTATTATGTATAATATTTTTAAATTTAATTCATTTGAAATAATAATAATAATTATGCATAATATTTTTTAATTTAATTCATTTAAAATAATAATAATAATTATGTATAATATTTTTTAAAAATTCATTAGAAAATGATAATAATAATTATGTCTAATATTTTTTTATTTAAATTCATTTAAAAATAATAATAATAATTATGAATAATAATTCTTAATTTAAGAGGAGGGGTAAATCTGAAAATTGTTTG
The DNA here is from genome assembly GCA_033398695.1 of Orobanche coerulescens. Lineage (NCBI taxonomy): Eukaryota > Viridiplantae > Streptophyta > Magnoliopsida > Lamiales > Orobanchaceae > Orobanche > Orobanche coerulescens. The sequence continues at coordinate 172,683,110 of CM065809.1, forward strand.
CCTCTTAATGGTTGAGAGAGAGTATGGATGCTTAATGGTTAAGAGGTTATTGTAACCATTAAGATCATATTTTTTTTGCCAAACAGTCCTGGCCTCTTCTGGTAGGCGCTTAATGTAACCATTAAGAGCCAAACAAACAGCCCTTTGGTTTGCGAACAATTTTCATTTACCTTCTTAAATCAACATTATATACATCATATGATATTATCATTGTACTTACAACGTACTCAATACCTATTCGTGTGGTAAGCCTGGTGGTAATACATATTATATCACGAATGAAATTAAATTAGTGCCTGCTGAAATTACAACAATTGAAATTCTTCACTAAATTCTTGTGATCAATTCGGTGGGTATTTATCAGAAATCATGCGGACTGCGCCGAATATGATGGTTAATATTAATTTGCTTGCTGGATGGTTTATTCAGTGTTTTCTTTCAGTTATTTTGAAATAAGTTTTGGTCTAACGTCAACCCCATTTCATGTTACTTCAGATATTACCATAAGGATAAATGGTGGGTATATGTCTGCTAACAACACGAGTGCTCATACTATTATGTACTCTAATAGTACGTTTTATTCATGTATAACAATAACACCGAGCAAGTATAATAAGAGTAGGATCTTAATGAGCAATAGAGAATAATACCCACAGTCACACACAGTAAAGTGGCTTCAAAGTTTATATTAAAACAACATCATCATCATCACTAACCACTACTAAAACATACTTACAATAGCTTCACAAAAATGTGAAACTAAAAAAGTTGACTATGAAGCTTTTGTGCTTTAGCTTCACATATGTGACGCTAATATGTGAATCTAAAAAATCTGATGCTAAAGAAGTTTTAGCGTCAATATTTGACCGGTGAAGCTAAAGAATTGAACTTCAAGTGAATCTAAAACAATTGCCTTAGCTCCGTTAGCTTCACATGGGTGAAGCTAAAGCCAACGAAGAGAATATTATTTTTTAAGCTTTAGTGTCACGAGTGTGACGCCAAATAAATCCAACAATTTTAAATATTATATCTTTAGCGTCACATGTGTGACGCCAAAGAAAGTCCCAAAATTTTAAATATTATATCTTTAGAGTCACATGTGTGACGCTAAAGAAAGTCCAATAATTTTAATTATTATATCTTTGGCGTCAGATGTGTGACGCCAAAGAAACTCCAGCAATATTAATTATTATATCTTTGGCGTCAGATATGTGACGCCAAAGAAAGTCCATCAATTATAAATAATATATCTTTAGCGTGACACGTGACGCTAAAGATATTCGTTTAAAATAAAAAAATGAAATTGGCCAGAACGAATTTTTGGCTAATTTCAGGTGTGTGTGTGTGTGTATGTGTGTGTGTATATATATGTGTATATATATATATATAAATTTATCATATATATATATTTTTTGTTGTAATAAGAAAATATGCCAAAAGCTACACTTCTAATAATTATTAAAAAATAATTATATTATACTAAAAAGATATTTATTTAATTAGAAAATAAATATAATCATTTTTGTTATGTTTCAATAATAGTAATATTGTAATTCAGTTATATTTAAATAAATAAAAAACCTGCAAAAGAAAGAAAAAAACAAAAAATATTAATAAGTTAGTTGAAACAAAAAATTATATAAGTAAAATTATTAAAAAAATTGAAAATAATTTAGAAATTACCTTGAAAATTGAGAGATGAGAGTTGAAGAAATGAGATGAAATGTGGATTAGAATTTTGGAATGAATGAAGGTTTGTAGTGATGTTGTATTTATAGTATATTTTGAAACACAATAGCTTCACATATGTGAAGCTAAAGTATTTCACTAAATTTGAATTTGCCGCGGCCACGCCAAAAATTTCAAACCTCCGCCAAATTTTTATGTGACGCCTTTACTAAGATAACACATTAGCTTCACATATGTGAAGTTAAAACGTGTCAACCTCAATATCCGCATGCGCCACCTACCGCTTCCGAAATTATTCTAATATTATTCTTTAGCTTCACATATATGAAGCCAATATCTGATTGAGTATATTATATAACTCAGTTTGACAGATGAACGCGATATATATTTTTTTTTCCGAAACCATGGCATTTATTAGACAAATATACATCTTTTTTTTTCTGAATTTTTTTTCTGGAATATATACTCAAGGATATATTGAACATTTTCAAGCAATCTCCGTCGATATTATAAGGTATGTAGAAATAGTTGAAATTTAGTTATACTTATTTTTCTTGTTAATACGAAATATAATTTAGTTGTAGTTTTATATTAAATGAAAATTTAGTTGATAATTTAGTTGAAAATTTATTTGATAATTTAGTTGTAAAATTTAGTTGATAATTTATCTTAAGCCCTTTCATTAAATTATACAAGTTTTTTTTTATCGATACCGAACCAGATAGAATCGAGCCACATAGAATTATTGAGAAAATAATATTCAGTAAAAATAAGTATCTTTAATTAATGTTCCGAATTTATAAAAGCAAATATATCTAAGCGTCTTTTACTGAAATACTAATTCTATGTTTTAGTTGATAATAGATTATTTGGAGTGCAATGAAAATATTTTTATATTTTGTAGTTATTTATTTTGTATGCAGTGAAAAAATATCAACTTTTAGAGAATAGATGTACGAAAAACGTCGTGGTCCCGACGGTATGATTACTAGAGAATTCATTGATGGTGTTAATATGTTTCTGGATTTTGGATTCGCTCGTGTAGTAGTTGGTAGTAAGATATTATGTCCGTGCAAAAAGTGTAAGAATTGGCGTGAATGTGATCGCAATACAGTCATTGCTTAAAACATGTATGTTTAAAGAGAAAAAATTGTTTCTTGGAAATTTGATTGGAAGTGCAGGCTAGTAGCCAACGTTTCTCCCCCGAATAAATTGAAACTACTTTGTCTCATTGGTGGTTTGGCCCCAAATTGACAATATTACCCTTATTGCTAAAATTTTTTAACAAAATTGTGTGGAACTATAATTATACGATAATGGTCAAAGTTTCTCTCCTTGTAATTGTACTACTCCAAGCTGCCATTCGTATTTAATAAAATTGGTTTGCCATTTAAATAATAGGAATTTGTATTATTTTCTTTCATGCTAACGCATGGGCATTTTATGTAAATTTAAATTTACACACATGGTCATACACTAATAACATACTCTTACCTTCAATGTGAGTAATTATTATCTTGTTGACACATGTAATCAATTAAACCATTGCTATAACTACTTTTGCTATTTTACAAAATATAGAGTTCAACTATTACCAAATAAGTATCACTGACCAGAATATATTATAGTAACATGTTTTTTCTGTTCTCATAACGATTATTTACGTTTAGACACACACTATAAACTACAATGTTACTATAAAATACTTATATACACAAGTTTTAATTTATTTTATCATGAAAATTCTTCAAGTTTAGATACACATAAGAATCAAACTGTAGATAATTAAATACTAATAGTAATACTTTTGTTATTTTATCATGCCCATTGTGTACTTTTAGTCACACATAATAGTAAAGCTGTTATCATAAACCACTTAGTCCAACGTTTTTTCATTAAACTGTGACCATAGAAAGCTTATAGACCTATATTTTTTTAAGCCGAGAAACCAGAAATAATAACATGTTTTTTTCTTTTATCATAACGATTATTTACATGTAGACACACAATAAACTACAACGAGACTATAAATACTTATGTACAAATATTTTGATATATTTTATCATGATAATTCTTCACTTTTAGACACACATAAGAATTTAACTGTGACCATCAAATACCAATAGGCATATGTTTATTCTTTTATCATGACCATTATGCACGTTTAGTCACACATAATAGTTAAATTGTTACCATAAATCACTTATAGTCCAGAGGATTTTTTTCATTATATCGTGACCATAAAATGCTTATAGTCCTAGTTTTTTTCCTGAACCGTGACTATAGAAGACTTAAATTCACACATTTTTTCCTTTATCATTAATATTTTTTAATTTAGGAACCGTGACCATAAAACAATAAAAGTCATATGTTGTTTATTTTATCATGGCTATTGTTTACTATTATACACACATAAAAAATTACATCGTGACCATAAAACACTTATATTCACATGTTTTCTCAAATGTGACAAAATATAATACATATAGTCACATTTATATTTATTTAATCATAATTATTTTTGAATTTTACACACACATAATTAATTAATAAGTCACCACTAAATACTAACAGTTACATATTTTTCTTCTTATTATGACTATTGTTTAAATTTAAACATACATCAGTAAAGAGAGATCATAATATCAGTATAGTCACAAGTTTTTCCACTTATCAGGAACATAATTTGCCTTTAGACACACATCAGACATCAAACCATGACTATAATATTCTTACACACACTACTTTTTTCTTTTATCACGACAAGTATTCATTTCTAGACACACATAATAAAATAAAATATGATCATAAAATAGATATAGAAACTTGTTTTGTTGCTTTTACTAAGTGGCTAATAGCGCTACCATATAGACACACAAATAATTATTGTGGCCATATATATTAGCTTTTATCTACATTAGATTAATGTGTCTAAATCATCTCTGTGATACAGACACATAAATAATTGCTTCATGTGACCATATATTTATTTATGTCTCTTATACAAACCATCACAAATTTTTTCCATTTGTCAAACAAAACACGTGGCAGATGGTGACATTTGGCCACACTGTTCGACTGTGGCTCGTAATTGTCACATTTGTTATATTTAAGTGTGTCTAGAGTTTTCGATTATCTATCCAATGGTCACGAAATTCAACTTAAAATGTGGCTACAACAATGACAGAATTTTATCAATAACCTTTAGCCACAGTTTTAATAAAAAATATGGCTGGGATGTTTAGGCATGTAACACCCCCAAACCACTCGGGAATATTACAGCGCCGCAGACCCTCTCCGCGAGGATCTACCAGGCTAAATACAAAACAATGCATCACTTCACATGCCGACATGGCTACATAAAGGACCATTAGACCGATATGGTCTTATATCACAACACACAGAACAATACATACAAGATCCTTGCCCAGAACACATACCCACGCAGGGGCTAGAATACAATATCACTTCCATAATTCGATAAAATAACACATCGGAGGAATAATCAACACGACTCTACCAAATACTCTATAATTGGTCTTCACGTGATTAGTATCTTCGTTTCCCATCATCCTTCGTATCGATCCTGTGATTCGCTCCCCAGCTACCTGCAAGTACCTGGACGCAATACAGACATCCACCCCCCGAATACTCGGGGGTTAGCAAAACTCCACTGTTTTGCTAGTGCAAGTATAAAACCAAAAGTACAAGCCATACATAACGTGCTTCAAGAATATAATATCTTGAATATATTTCCCGAGATAAAACACTTAATCAAAACAGTTTGATTTATAAAAGGTAGGAATAGAACCATGTATCTCACACAAAATATTTTACGGTCTCGGGAGTTTGAAAACATTTGGAAATAAGGAATTCTCAAGTCTTTCGAAAACACTTGGGGACACGGCCCAAAATCATCTTTCCAAAATACGATTCCAATAATAAAACGCGGTTTCACAACCCGATTCACAACACACGGGGTCCAAGACCCGAATCATAAGCCACATGTCCACGACCCGAATAACATAACACATGTTCCTAAGGATTATTCGCGTCCCGTGCTAACAAGCCACGAACCTCAGATGCTCCCGTAGAACATACCCGAGTGAATAATCCAATAGGAACCCATACCAAATCACATGTCCTCGTGACAACAGTCACAGAACCATTCCAAACCACAACCATAAGTTATCCCGGCATCGGGCTAACAAGCCACGAACCTCGGAATCCCCGCAAGACATACCCGATGATAACCCCCACAAGTTATCTCGGCATCAGGCTAGCAAGCCCCGAACCTCGGAGTCCCCGCAAGACATACCCGGATTGGATAACCCTACGATCACGCCCGACCCATACTAGCAAGTATGGATCCCGGAGATTCAACAATCCTACCCAGAGGCACATCACTTTCAGCAGTCACATAACAATGAGCAGAACATCAAGCCAAGCAACACTTAAACATCACAACCTCCTTTCAAAGGAGTAACAACTAATATCCCGCGTAATACATTCTTAACGAACAAGTACACATAACATTACGTAATCCCCGGCAAAGGATTACGGTCTAATAAACTCATTCAAAGTGATCATCTTTTCAACATACAAATCCAACACACATATTCCGAGAACACATATATTCACGAAATACATAAATTATCGTTGAAAGACAACATTTATCGAGAATATACCGATCCCTTTTTACGTTCATTAAACATTGGGTTTCGCACGAATTCCTTTACCATTAATTACGCCTACGAAACATGAAACGTATGGACAAGATACTTGCCTCGATATCACGAGCGATTTAAACGATTTAACGGCACGATCGGAAAACTTCGAACCTCCAAAAACTATCAAGACTTCGACAGCACACGAATACTACGAATATAGCATCACCACAAATCATTAACACTAATCGAAATCCGAAACGAGCATAAAAACGACAAGTATCTAAGTATTCTCAAATAAATCAAGAATCGTTGATCCGGGCGATAAAAATCGATGAACGGTTAACAAAATCAAGATTACGGTCAAGACAAATAAGAACAAATAACCGATCGGATGAGATCGGTTAAGAATCACAAATCCAAGCAAAAACCCCAAATTTAAGAAAATAGGGTTCTAACAAGAGATTACCTTGATTTGGACCAAGAAGACGATTAGATGTTGTTAAACATCTACAAATCCGCTCAAAGATGAAGCTAGAAGAAAAGATCGGTCCTACTCGCCTCTGGATCTCACTCCCGTCGGAAGGGATGAAGAAAAGTGGGAAATAACGACTTAATGTTCTTTGTCAAGATTTATCTCGATGCTTATTAGCGTGCGCTAATCACCCCGCATTAGCGCGTGCGCTAACGGTCAACGCTCCAGAAACCGCCTATAACATAGTTAGCGTGCGCTAGCCAACAGCTTAACGGGTCACAAAACCACCCAAGAGCCCCCAGACGTAACTGCACCTACCGGGTAGCGTGCGCTAGAAAGAAGAGAGAGCGTGCGCTAAGCGGTCGATAGCGTGCGCTAGCCATCGGCCTTAGCGTGCGCTAACAAAGCTCCAGCCCGGCCCGAGCTACCGGATCGCTCTGGATCGCCATTAGCGTACGCTACACATTCAGTAGCGTGCGCTAAACACCACGCAGTAGCGTGCGCTATGCTTCAAGCATTAGCGTGCGCTACACCACAAAAACTCAAAAACTCACAAAGTGATCCGAAATGCCTCCAAAAACATGTCCCAACAAGTCACAACCAAACATGTCACGAAATTCCTACGATGAGGACCATGACAATCCGATAAAACCCAGAAAACCCAATGAATCCGGAATAAAGATCTCGGGTATTACAAGGCAAAAGTGTGACCATAGGTCATTTTTGTACTAGTGGTTTGTGTGCAGCCGAAGAATTTTTTTCTAGTAGCATTAGGATTTCGTGCAAAAGTTAAAAGTTAAATATATTATAACTGAGATTTTAAAATTTTGGGAAAATACGTATAAAATTTGAAAAAGTAACATAAATTTTAGTATTCTCATTTGTTTGATTTAAATAAATATTTGTTTTTTCTAATGTTTAAAGTCAATATTAAGTAAATAAAATTAACAACAAACACGAACCTTGTTTGAGATTGGAAATCGGATCCTTAGCATATTATATTTCTTCTTATCTTAGCCCATCGCACATATAAATTTTGACTTCACCAACGAATTCGAGGGCAAATTGTCTTGAAAAAGAGGATAATATATATGTGAAGATTTGTTTTCATTTTATTGTATTATCTTTATCTTTTTTGATTGATTTAGATTTTGATAGTTAGAATTTGATTTGAAGTTTTGATTTGATTTTATTAGATTATAAGATTAATTTGTTTCTTGATCACTAAGTTATTATGTTTTATGAGTAGACAGCTTATAGATTGTTATTAGGGAGTAGAAATATTTCTTAATAAACATTGGGATTTTTTTTCGTTTATCACATTTTATTTGAGTTCTTTCGGTATTTATCTTTAATTAACATATCTACGCATCTAATCACATATTCTTTTGTATTTTTTGAATATTCTCAGAATCAACTTAGTTTCACTATTATCTGCCTGCATCAGATCCCATTGAGCGGGCCGAGTGAAGAATTTTATTCCTTAAAGAAGAAAAGAGAAAAAAGTAAAGACAAAAAAAAAATTCTTAAAAATAAAGCTAGAGTGCAAGTAAACTTGAGGAAGTAATTCTCAAAAAAAAAAAAAAAAAAAAAAAAAACATGAGGAAGTGCACGTTTTATTCATGTATAACAATAACACCGAGCAAGTATAATAAGAGTAGGATGTTAATGAGCAGTAGAGAATAATACCCACAGCCACACACAGTAAAGTGGCTTCAAAATTTATATTAAAACAACATCATCATCATCATCATCACTAATGGGCAGTTACCATAATATGCATTCCTTTATCACATTGCATACTGCAGATGAAGTAATGATTTCCCTTGTACCCAAGCGGTATCTTAGTGCCACTTTGATAAACAAAGCCCTCTTTAACACCTACGTCGCATCCACTATTTGTCGCCTTCACCAGATTGTGGAATATCGGATTATAAATGAACCCTGTAATAATTAACACAACCACAAAAAAAAAAAATTGAAAAAAACAAAACAAAACATAATCAATCTGTCAATCGTATTTATACATACGTATGGAACTTCTTATTTAAGGAAATGAAAAGGCATATATGGTAGTATGTGGTAGTAACAAGTTGTATATATGCATGCATGTCTCCTTACTCATGTACTACTATTGATCGATAATTACGTAATTACTATGTTCTTACTAATTGTGTCTCCCTTCCTCACTTGACGGCCAGCCAAATCTGAGCTAAATATGGGGACCCAATTCACCGTGTAGTCATAGGCTTCAGCCACGTCGCAGTGGAAAACCATCCACATACCCACCACCATGATCACAAGCGCCGTGCCAACAGCTAACCCAGCACTGCCTCTTTCCTGAGCCATTATGTGGGCAAATGCTAATCAATGAATTCTCTCTCTCTCTGTGTGTGAGAGAGAGAGATTAATGCAACTCAAGATATATGGAGGTAAGAATTTATAGGCGTTCATGATGCTGTTTGCAGGGACCCACCTGTATTATTATTGTTTTTAATAATATACAATTTGAAGACGTGCTTGTAGTTGTGATTCTGGCATATTTTGTTTCGTTGGTCAAAACTATTCGATCAATATCCCCTGTTAAAAAATACCCGATCCGAATTACCCGGCCCAACTACCCGATGACCCGAACTAAATATTCTGGGTATTTTTAAAATTTTTAAATTTTTTTCGGGCCGGGTACCCGACCCGGAAAAAAGTCATATAATCGGGCCGGGTCATGGGCCGACTTGTGTAAATTCGGGTACCCGAAAACCCGATTATTTTTAATGGTTATTTTTTTTTTTATAAATTTAATTATTTAATTTGTAATTATATGAAACTTTATCTTTCAAATAATATGAATTATATTTAATATGAGAATTCATGTATTTTCAGTAATGATATTTATTCTCACTAGTTTGGAAATTTACAAGAAGATAAAATCTTTAAATAAAAAATAATATATTCTTTCATATATATAATTGAATATTGAATTAAGCATAATTATATAATAAAAAATGATATATATATAAAAATTTAGTTAGTTTTGAAATTTACTTATTGTACGGAAAATATTTATAATGTATTTAGTACTCGTGGAATTAATTTATATAATAAATTCTAAAATAAATTTATATTAAAATTACAAATTATTTATAAAAATTTAAAATTAGTTGTATTAAATTTTGGGTCGGGTACCCTATGACCCGACCCGAAAAAATAGGGTACCCGCTTTTTTGGGTATCCAACCTTTCGGGTCGGGTCACGGGCCGAATTTTTCATTACCCGCATAACCGGTACTAGAATTCAGTGCACTAAAAGCTGAGTGCGGTTATGAACACCCCTACCTATATACTAACGAGAATATCTTTGGCCTCATGCGAACTTCTCATGCTTCGGCTGTCACATGTCATCTTTTGATGCTTCGGTTGCTCATGTGTCATATTCTCATGCTTTGGTTAACACATCATCAGTTCATAATCTATTTATTAATTACCTAAATTAAATACCTCAATTAATAAGTAGTAAATAATATTACCTAAATTATTGGCTGCCACTAAAAAAAATCTGCACAATAAACAAGCATATCAATTCATGTCGCTTATAAAATAGGTCTGCAGAGGAAAGCTAGAAATTATGAAATTATGAAAATTGAAAAGCTAGAAAAACACAATAAAAGCGATATTCAATTAGTTTTACATATGTAAAATAAAAGCAAGAAAAACAGAGGAAAAAACACTCGGACAATTTAATTTCTTATATATTTGAAAAATCTCTTTGAAAATTCATAAAATCAGTAATTATATAATTTCGTAAATATAAGTTTTTTCATTTATTTTGTTATTTTATATTAATTAAATAATATTAAAACTAAAATAGACTAATTGATTTATTCCACAAGTTCTTTGATTTATTTATAAATAATGATTAAAACCAGTGTTTCTACACTTTCAATAATATTTTTAATAAGAGTATTTTGATTTATTTAATTAATTAGGATTTCAAGTACCTTCTTAGTTATATATATTCAATACTTCTTTTGCAATACTCCGAAGCATCTTTCATTTCAATTGATATTTATTTTATTGATATCTAATTATAGTGACTAACTAATATAACTAACTAATTAGTGGAATATATAATATTTCCGCGAGATTTTAGGTTTAAATTTTTAATATATAGTGCAAACTAATATATTAAATTTGTCTTTGATTGGGATTTAGGTTGTTAATTAATGAAAATATGAAATATTTCTATAAATATAATCTATTCCCCCGGTAAAATAAAAGCAACAAAAACTGAGTTAAAAAAACACTCCGACAAATTTTGTTATTTGTTAAGTCTTTTCCTTTGAAAACACATAATCGATTTTGTCTTTTTCGCCTTCAGATTTCTTAATTTACTTTTTAGATAATTCTTAATATTTGTTTTTGTTAATTTTACTTAATCCCTTCAAGTTAATTTCATTTCCGAGTAAGCTCAAATAACAGTATGTTACAAAATTTACATATCTCTTGAGCTTTCTCAACAGGTAGTATAGTTTATAAATCTCCCCTTATATACTAATGCAGAATATGTTGAGCTTAAATGGCAGCTTCTCATGCTTCGGCTGCCACATGTCTTCTGTTGGTGCTTCGTGTGCTTATGTGTCACCTTTTCATACTTCAGCTGACACATAATCAATTACTCATCTAATCATCATTGCATTAATCATATTATAATTACACCTCAAATAACTCCTACCTACCTTATTAATTTGTACGAATTAAGGAATATGAATTATGAATTAATAAGAATTGATTATATTACATAAATGTTGTACATTTTTATTAATTAAATTATATAAATTCCAAACAAAGAGAATTTAATATAGTAATGTGCACTATATATTAAAAACTTAAACCTAAAATCTCGCGAAAATATTATATATTTCCATTAATTAATTAGTTTGTATTAGTTAGTCACTATAATGATGTATATCAATAAAAGAAATATCAAGTGAAATGAAAGATGCTTGGGAGTATTGCAAAAGAAGTGCTGAATATATATATAATTAAAAATGTACACGAAGTCTTAATCAATTAAATAAATCAAAATTATCTTATTAAAAAGTTTTATTGAAAGTATAGAAATGATGATTTTAGTTATTATTTATAAATAAATCCAGAAAACTATGGAATAAATCAATTACTCTATTTAGTTTTAAATCTTATTTGATTAATATAAAATAACAAAATAAATTAATAAAACTCATACTTACTAAATTATAACTGATTTTATGAATTTACAAAGATATATTGCTAAATATATAAGAAGTTAAATTTAATAATAATATACTAATATGTAGATTCATCTTTGTATAAAGAGAATTCCAGAAAATAAAAATTGCCGCTTTAAATAATTTTTAAGTGAGTTTTTTATTTTTTTAAGTTTTAAAAGATTTATTAATTCATCTACTTTTGAAATCAATTATATATTTTTGAAAGTTTTTGGATTTTCTTTTTTATTTTAAATTATATCCATATAATTTATGTATTTTTTTCAAATATATGGATTGAATTATCTCCTTTTTGGCCCCGATTTGGACCATTTTAAATAATTATATATTTCCATTTATTAATTAGTTTGTATTAGTTAGTCACTATAATTATATATATCAATAAAAAAAATATCAAGTGAAATGAAAGATGCTTGGGAGTATTGCAAAAGAATTGCTGAATATATATATATAATTAAAAAGGTACATGGAGTCTTAATTGTAACACCCCAATTCACAAATGGGACATTACACGCCGTAGAACCCTCGAGAGGTCTACCAGGCTAACACATGACACATAACCCACAATGTAATTCCAAACAATGCACTCAAAAGTAAATAAGGCCGTGGCCTCGGCCAAAACAATTTTAACAGAGTACATGAACATAAAATAAATACCAATCCGTTGCCCACGCAGGGGACTTAAACCAAGTTTAAAAGTAGACAATTTAATTCCAGTACTCGACAAATGCAATGACAAAACATAAAATTACAGACTCGAGCCACATCATCAAGCCAGCCCATCCTTTACGTGCGTGTCCCGTGCCTGCTCCCCAGCTCTCCCGGTACCTGAAATGCATAAGACGCATTTCCCCCATTTAAGGGGTTAGCATTCGAATAGCTAGTGCAAGTACACAATTACACAACATTATATATAAAATACGGTTTTTTTTAGCACAATCATCTCAATCAGAAATCATTTGCCATATATATATATTCCGGAATACTACATTGGCAATCAAATCGGTGCAATCATCACGATATCACAAAATCACAATCGTATCCGTGGCGTACCCCTTAGTATCGACCCCGGACATCCCGTCGAACACTCCGGTGGGATACCACTTCCGCGGCCGTACCCCTTAGTATCGACCCCGGACATCCCGTCGGACACTCCGGTGGAAGTTCAATCACACACGCACCCAAGTTCCCTTCCGCGTACCCCTTAGTATCGACCCCGGACATCCCGTCGGACACTCCGGGTGGAAGGAACACAACTCACGCACCCGAAAATCACAATTCATCATTCATTTCGAAAATCACAACATACATAACGAAATGTAATACATGTACTTGCCTTGAAAGAAACGAAACGAAGGAAACGACGAGGGAATAGGTTTCGGTCCGAACAATCCTCCCAAATCCGTTCCTAACACAATAACGGCATACACAAGTCTCAATAATGCGGAAAGGTAAGAATTAATCCTAATTCTACCCCTTGGAACGATTTGTCGGTCAATACGAAGCCCAAGACGGTTAAAATCTAACAATGGAGAATTTACTAGGTTAAATCCGTTAAACTATAATGGAAACAAGGGGTTTACGGCTACACAATCGTAATCTAACAAGTCGTTGAAGCTAAATCGGATTAAAAGGAAGAATTATGCCAAAATCCCGAAATCCCCAAAAACTAGGGTTCTAAAGAAATATACCTCAATTCAGACGGAGAATGATGATGATTAACCTTCCTTGGGACGCAATAATCAACCTTTAGAAGGTTTCTACGGATTGCACCAGACGAATCGCTCGAAATCGCTCAAAGGAAGCTCACGTCGCGAGAAAGAAAGAAAAGGAGTGAAATAAGTCGACTGGGGATAAGTCAGGAATTAAAAGACCTGACAGCGCGTTACGTACGTTAACGCCTATTGTTAACGTACGTTATGAAGGTTACGTACGTAACCTCTCTCAGGTTAACGTACGTAACGAACAATCTGGACACTTCCTGCGAAACCATAACGTACGTTACCAATGGGGTATAACGTACGTTATGATGCCTATATAACGTACGTAAAGGAGCATGCATAACGTACGTTATGCATGCAGCAATTCAGCACTGCTAAACACTTAGCTCAGCACAGTCGATACAACGACGAAACGCAACGCAAGGATAGAATCAAAAGTATAAACATGGGGTATCCAAAACAACGAAGCTGAGTTTGAAAGAAAATACACTACCAACATCCGGGGAATCCAAAATATGACAAGGAGGATGAAAGCACCCTAAACTTCTAAGAAATTACATAACGACCCAAATGTCCGAAAATCGCGATACAATGTCGGATCAACAATCCGAAAGTTTCAACACGACTAACTCAACCATACAAACTTATACAATTCAAGAAACAACGAAAACGAACAAGTTTTACGAGAATCAAACATACATACAGCAAGATATAAATTAAGATGAAATTATGCAAAAACATCCTCGAAACTCATCCAGACGGAAAAACTCCAAGAACAAAATAGATTCAGAATTCCAAAACAGTGCTAAGCGAGTTGTCCGAAACGAACATACACCAAAAATAGAAATTACCGAAAATAGAAAACGCGGATATTACATTATCTCCCCCTAAAAATAAGTTTCGTCCCGAAACTTACAACGCGAACAACTCGGGGTATCTCGACCGCATACTCTCTTCCGTCTCCCATGTGGCTTCCTCGGATCCATGCCTCGACCATTGAACTTTAACTAGAGGAATGGTTTTATGACGAAGTTGCTTCACCCGACGCTCTAAAATCTGAATCGGCCTCTCCTCGAAGGTAATGTCGGGTCCTAATTCGATCTCTCCAAAATCGATAATATGGCTAGGGTCCGATACGTACCTCCTAAGCTTGGAAACATGAAATACGTTATGAACGTGACTCAAAGACGGCGGCAAGCCCAACCGATAGGCAAGCTCTCCCACTCTCTCTAAAATCTCAAACGGCCCAATATATCTCGGACTAAGTTTGCCCTTCCGGCCGAAGCGGTAAACTCCCCGTGTCGGCGACACCTTAAGCAAAACATGATCTCCTACTTCAAACTCCAACGGCCGGCGACGCGTGTCGGCATAAGACTTCTGCCGACTCTGGGCCGTCAACAATCTATCACGAATCAGAGTAATCTTCTCCCTCGTCTCAACTACCATATCGGGCTCGGTACCAATCAGATCGGACGCATCGTCCCAACACAACGGCGATCTGCACTTCCTCCCATACAATGCCTCAAATGGTGCCATTCTGATCGAGGCGTGCCAACTATTGTTGTACGTGAACTCGATCAACGGCAAGTGCGACTCCCAATCATCTTTCCAATCTAGTGCACAGGCTCTCAACATATCCTCCAACGTCTGGATCGTCCGCTCTGACTGCCCGTCAGTCTGAGGGTGGTAAGACGTACTGAGTCTCAACTCAGTCCCCAAAGCTCGATGAACAGCCTGCCAAAAATGTGATACAAACCGGCCATCACGATCCGAAACAATACTCTTAGGAGTCCCATGTATGTAATATCCGGATAAATTGTTGAGTATTTTCATCTGTATTTGAACCCTGTATTACCTGAATTGGTGCTATCAATAATCGAAGTACGATCGTTTCCGTATTCGTATCCTCATGCATGATAATATCAACCTTTAATCATTTTCATGCAACTACGTCGTAACGCACGCTAACAGGTATGCGTAACGTACGTTACGATCTGCAAATAGTGTACGCTACGAGCTAGACGTAGCGTACGTAAGGAGGTCAATAATTGAACAGACTGGCTAGCACATGGACAGCTGGTGGTGGGGCTCGGAAAGATTCCCGCGGATGAACCTGGACAGTTTTGGGGTCAACGGGTGTTAACGTACGCTAAGGCTTGTAACTAGCGTACGCTAATATGTGTAGCTTACGTACGTAATGCATGTGGTGTAACGTCGTAAGCTAGTACAAAAAGAGACAGAAAGCTATCAGTGTTCGATAGCGAACGCTAATATCGAAAGGTAGCGGGCGCTAATTATAATACGTATGAAAATGGATGAGTCTAAAGTACGTAAATCTCAATATATTATATATATGGACAACACCCCAATTCGTTTCTCTTCGTCCCTTTCTCTTGCAATTCATTTTCCTTCATTTCTAGAGGGTTTCCAACCCTCTAAAACACATACTGAGAACACGTAGACTCGATCATTTAAGTTACGAAACATCTTGCATTGACATTCAAGCAATCGAAATTGGATGCTACCTCGTGTCTCTGCGTTTCTTTCATATTAAGGTATGTTAATGCTACCTCAACCTTGATTTCGTGTTCTTAAGGATGTTTTGAACATACCACCAGGATTATTAAGCTCCATAAGATGATTTTTATCCGAACACCATGTTTTTGGAAGTTGGAATGTTCATGCTTTAGTTAACCGAGTTAAGAACGTTATAGTCCGACTCTTGTTATGATAATCAAGTAAGGTAAAATTCTGAGATTAATAAACCATGTTGTATGGTGTTTCCATAATGATCATAGACTTAATGATGGCAACAACCTCAGATGTTCCGAACTACCTTTGAGGATCTATAATCAATATTTGGAGTGAGTATTATGATGGGAGGATTAACTTGGAATTCATAGACATCAACACCGTAGGATCATTATGATTCACATGAGTATGATATATGTGAATATAACGTACGTTAAGCTTTATGCATTACGTACGTTATACCCTCAGGAAGGGCAGTCGTCTGAACTGAGAAGAACTGTCCAAGGCATGCTTAGCGTACGCTAATCCTTGTAGCTTACGTGCGCGTGCGGGCGTAACGTGACGTTACGTATGTGTGTAACGACGTTACGAAGAGAACAGCTAGGGTTCGACCATCTTTTTATGCTTTTCCTCGTGTGATTGATTACTTATTTAATGATAGGATATTAAGGACGAATTTCCTACGATAATCCAAAGTGTTGAGCCTCTCCGATCGTCGTTTTCGTTGGAGTTCGATTGTTCCAATCAATTGTATTTCCGGAGTATTAGCAAGAGATTACCAAGGCAAGTACCTTGATATACGAATTATAATTACGTGAAATCATTGTTCTTTGAAGTGTATGAATCATGTTATGAATATCTGTATTTATATTATATATATATATATATAGATATGTGTGGATATTTATGTAGTATTAATTGATAGAGTTGAAGGCCTAATGTGCTAAGTCTTGATGAACAACGTGCGAGTTATTGTGTATTTTGCGTATTTGCGCATCGTGAATAAATTATGTGGATTGATGAACTGATTTGATAATTGTTGCAACGGTTGGTGTGTGCTTGGTATTTGTAATAATGTGAATACTTGTTATGAGAGACGTCATATCCGGTACCTCGAGGGCGGGCGTGCACTCCGGCTGTATGCCGCAATGAGCGGCTCCATATGATTGGTGAACACCGGTGTTACTTAATGCGCGAGCAAGGGGCGCTCTGTGGGAGTGAACGCGGCGCGGTGACATGTGCAATGGGCGGCCAATATAGTGGAGTGAACGCCGGTACAGTGTGTGGGAGGCGCTGGCGGGCTTATTGGTAACGGATATTTGAGCGATAGCTAAGACCCGTTGTCAAATGATTTTCAAATTTAAATCTTTGCAACTTACTTTTAATGTTGGTCTTGACGTAGAACGCGGATTGTGTTTCGGAGTTCGCTCCAAATTGTTTTAAATGTTGGTATCGGGGTTAATTAACCAAGGATATTTGACGAGATCTCCGGGTTAATTAATCGTGGGTCTTGAGCAGGATTTGTCGAATGAGAGGTTGTGCCTTTGATTGTGTGTTGATTATTCGGTGTATTGGGTCGAGGACCCGTGAGATGTTGAGATTTGATCTCGTGGTGATATTATTTGGATTGGGCCGAGAACCCGTGAGATGTTGTAATGATTCACTTGTGATAGTGTTTTATCATTTGGGTCGAGAACCCCGAATAACGTTGTGATAGTTTTCTTGCAAAATTGTTTTCCACATGTTGGGTCAAGGACCCGAGAGCTTTGAAGTATTTTCTAAAGTGTTTCCATCTGATTTTCAAAACCCCAAGATGACCCGAGTCAATATTAATATTTTCGAACTTTCTTATCAAAATACTTTTCCTTTTATAAAAAGGGAATTTTCGACTCCTTGGGTTCGTTTAAAGTTTCATTGGTGTTATGTTACAGACGGAGAATATGACAATGTGATTATCTTTCACCTTGTGTATGTAATACTATTGTCATGTGACCATTTGAATGTGTGGGTTGTGTTAAGGTTTCACGATTGTTGAGTTTTGTGTTATTATTATTCGTATATCTTGTGTGTTATGTACTTGCACTAGCAAAATTCCGGTTGCTAACCCCAGTTTCGGGGTGGGTGCTGTTATGCGCTCGTGTTTTGGCGGCTCGGAGCATCACGGGATTGGTGGGAAGGAGATGGAGGACAATGATACTAATCACACCGAGTTAGAGTCTTTTCTTTTGTTTCATTTTGGTCGGTATTTCTCTGTCGTTCGAGTATTCACCCTTGCATGGGTGTAGATTTCATTTATTAAATTGAATTGTCGTTCTTTTACGTGTTCAAGTTTATTTTCATCATTGAGATGTAAGATTCATTTGTTTTCTAAATTGTTTAATGACCTTGACGGTGCGTTGTATTTAGATTGACCCTCGGCCAATCATTTTGTAGTCTAGTAGAGTTTAGCCTTGTAGATCCTTGTAAGAAGGGCCTACGACGTGTAACATTTCGGATGTATTCGGGGTGTTACAAATATGGTATCGGAGCTTAGGTTTGCGAAAAACCTAGGCCGTTGGTCAAGTCCATGTCTTGTGTAAGTCGCGCGCGTCGAGTTGTGATTAGTATCGTGGTTCCAACATCATCTTCAAGCAATCCGTGATGGTAAGCCTCCGAATCGTAAGTCCCCTTACATACGTATTTGATTATATTGTGCTTAACGTGAACCTAGGGTTTGAACTTGTTAGAGATTATATTGTTTTACGATATCACCCGCATATACGCGTCAGTGAGAATGGTTATGTAGTATACTTCGGTAGTCAAACATATTTATCGGTTTACGCCTTTCGGTAGGAGAAATCTTTGAGTGTTAATTTTATCCACATTGCGTGAGTATTGTGAAATGACTCTTGACATTTTGGCATTTTAGTCTTGCACATTTTAACGGTATTTTTATGACGGTATTTAATATTTTACAAATGATTTTGTAAGTTTTGGAAAATGCTACCGTCATCGGCTTTTGGCATATTTTGAAATGATTTTCAAATGGTTTTTAGCACAGTAGGTTCGCAGTAATCCCCGGCATGTAATATTTCTGGGCCGAATTACGAACATTTCAAAGTAGTGTTTTGAAATTTTCCTAGCATTGTAAACCTCATGATTTGATGTAGTCGTGTCGAATGGTCACGTATTTTGGTGAAAAGTTCTTTCGAATAAACATTTTGGTAGAAGGGGAAGGATTTTCAAAATTGTGGTATTTGGGACCCAACACTTTCGAAATATTTTAAATTAGTTACAATTCGATTTTCAATTTTCTTGTAGGCATTACTCAAAAAATAAATTTTTAGAATCATTGTATAAACTTCCTCTTCCAAAACAAAGGACAGTATTTACAAGTTTTGAGCACAACGTGATTCGGCTTTTGTTTCAATTTTTTTTTTTTTTTTTTTTAAAAAGCATACGCATAATGATCGTCCTAGACGAAGGACTGGAAGTTGATTTCAGAAAATTTCGTGCTTTACGATATTACCGTTATTCTAAGGATGCTAATTAAACCTTATGTTGATAACTGTGGTATACCGTACAACCGACTATGTGATAACAATAAACGGTACTATCTGCATTAGCATGTCGAGCCCTGGCGGATGTAGACGTAATATAGGAAGCGGAAGCGGTGAGGTGGTTCGTACGACAACGATTCATGTTACGGTGAAGGAATATCAAGATCAGACGATAACCTATGAAACCTCCTCACTGACCGAGCCAACTGACACGCTTTTTGTGTAACTATCGCAAGTGCACGATATCGTATCAAGTAGTAAAGTGGACTTTTTGAGTCCGGTTTATCGATCCCACAAGGAAGTTATGTTATAATTTGAATTATACACTATTAGTCTATTTTTATAGATACTTAAGATGAGTGAAACACACAATTAAAAAGTTTGGTTTAATAATTGCAAAAAAATTGCAATAATAGTTCTAATATTATAAGGAAATAAAAAGATAGCAATAATAATAGATTGATTATCGATAAAATGAAATAGTTGGGATTACAAACTTAGTTCGTCATTAGTTATAAAAGATGTATTGGAGATCATAAGATGAATTTACTTATTATGTTGTGTAGATTCGATTTTCCTTAAAAAGACGGTTTCTCTTCGAACTATAAACGCCCTTACATATTGAATCAATCCACTATATTTCTATGTTGATTGGCTTCAATACATAGCATTAGGATTTGTGAAAATAACTCAATGAATCATCTAAGGACTAGGGGTATATTTCTATCCCTAGAACAACTTAGAGTGAAGATCATTTGATCTAATCAAACATATTTTCTTTCAAACATATGAAGATCATAAATATCTTCATTAATTGGCCAAATAAATAAAGATTGTTAAAACAATGAAAATCACACACAATAATAAGTAATTCATAATATATCTTTATACAAACATAAATAACATGACTAACCTTGTTTATAATCCCAACTTAAGAAACTTAGCCCATAAAGGGTTTATTACACATATTACAAGCTTTGGTGGTCATTCTTAGTTGAATCAAGAGAAAGAATTGATCCTAACTCCCTTAGTAGATAAAGGAGATAGAAGCAATAAACTCTCGAACAACATATACTATACCACACTTACAAAGATCACTCAAGAACACAAGTGTGTTCTTCACACAAAAAGAAAAGTTTACAAGAAAATGGAAAATTATATGATGAATGGTGAATGATGAAGGATCTAAGGGTCTATTTATACACCTAAAGTCATCTAATAGCTCCAAAACTACAAAGATTATTACATTATATCGGATCAATGCCACCATCCCCTCAATAATACACAAAAGTATAAAAATTAGACAAATCATAGCAATCTGTCAAGAGTTACTACGTAACATTCAGGAGTTACGCCGTAACTAGGGTGACTTACTACCGTAACCCCGAATGTTACGGCCGTAACGTGGCTTCGTAAATTTGCTCATTTGAAGCTTTGATAGTTACGTTTTTAGCCGAATTCCCTCGACTTTGCGTTTTTGCCCCAGATCTTCTTCTGATGATAACTTTTGATATATAACTCGATTTTGAATCCTAAATCCGCCGAATTCGTCTCGGAAAGCCCTACAACATGAATATATCAAAATTCAATAAATAGAATATTTATTAAACATGTTGTTTCTTGAGTAATTCAGTTATTTAATCCGATCATCATCCGATAAAAATAAAATTATTAAAACTAATAAATTAAAAGCAAAAAACGAGTAGACTAGCTCAATTATGGGTGAATTTTATCGATACAAACCATGGATAAGTGTACAAAAATGACACTTATCACACCCCCAAACTTGAATTCTTGCTAGTCCCGAGCAAGACTCTTTATTATTCACACTCCAAAAATAAAAATAAAAATAAAAAAAATAAGAAAATTAATACACACATAAATTAAAACATAAAAAGAGAAAAGGAGATCAAAATGCCATTAATAAACAACAACCAGCTTTATACAGTAGATAGAAATGAATCAAGATTCAAAATAAATCTACTAATATTTTTGAAGTTAAAACACGGTTTTTATTTTGTAATTCCAAAATGTAAGGTTTTCCCCCAAAAGGTTGATTATTTCTTTCCCACTCGTGATACACACGACTCCTTTAATGGTTGCTCTCGATCACTCGTTTATTTTTCGACTCAATATGAAGAAGAATTTCATTGGCGTCATCAAATATTGTGATTTTTACAAAATTGAGTGTATTGAAATTCAGCTGCTAATTAATTCAAATCTGCTCATAAACTACATCCCTTTTAGTGATAGCTTTCACACCGTTATTTGCTAACGTGTAGCTCTTTTCACTAACACAATTTCTATCTCATTTTTTTCGTAAAAGGTGATAGCTTTCACCGCTATTTGCTAACGTGTAGCTCTTTTCACCAATTTTTACGAGACGGCACTACGCACCAACAATGGTTAGTCCTTTATTTTTCGCAAAATTTAAGACTTCCAAAATTAGGCATTTATTCGCTCAACACTTCTCCTTTTCGTCATTTATTTTTTAGGTGATAGCTTTCACACCGTTATTTGCTAACGTGTAGCTCTTTTCACCAATGACTCCTTTTTTTTAGGGAATAGAATTTTTGCAGAAAATCATTTTTTTAGTTAAGCATGAAAAATCAAAAACTCCACAAATTAAGTAAATTTCAGTTTTATTTTTCATCAACCAATTGATTCTTCTTTTCTCAAGGTAACGAATGACTCGATTTTATATGATAATTACAAGGCTTGGAAAAAGAGATTAAGGCTCAAAAAATTTTTGGAATATACAAATTTTTTTACCGGTTAAAACGATTTTAGAAGTTTGTATATAGCTAATTTATTGGTGTTATGGCCAGATCTAAAAATCTCAGAAATCAAAATACTATAAATATATAGTATTTATATATATATATATATACTAAACCTAATCAATGCCAAATAATAAAAACACACCACACAATACACTAATCAAAACATACCACAATGAAAATCCAAATAAAAATCATAGTTCAAAAACCACAAAATAA
The DNA here is from genome assembly GCA_033398695.1 of Orobanche coerulescens. Taxonomy (NCBI): domain Eukaryota; kingdom Viridiplantae; phylum Streptophyta; class Magnoliopsida; order Lamiales; family Orobanchaceae; genus Orobanche; species Orobanche coerulescens. The sequence goes on from CM065809.1 coordinate 172,705,995, forward strand.
ACACACAAGTACGAAAACATCACCCCAAACTTATAAGTAAAAGCTGTCCTCATTTTTAAAAAAAAATATAATAGCATGCGAAAACAGAAAACTCCTGAAATTTTAGCTTTGTGATCCTCCAGTGTGTCGTGGATGTTTAGAAAACGGAAAAGCTTTTCAAAGCGCTTCTCCGTTTCTAATTGTCGCCGAGTATTTCATTCGATTTCTCATAATTTCACAGGATGTTTCTAATCCGAACTCTTTCAAGCAAATTTTCCTCAAAAGCCGTCAACTCATAACCGGCATCTTCCTCGGCCTCATATTCCTCTTCCTCGCTACTCTCCTCTTAGGTTCCAAACGTGCCCGTTTGCTTCTCAATTGAGTACTTGAAAATACTACTCCCATTCAACGATCCCCATGTGTTAAAATATCACCCCCTGCGAAATTTTGACTCTCGGCTCCTGCAAATACCGGTGATAAGGCGGGGTATGGCATTTTCGCCTAGTCGGGACCATGCCGGCATAGTGACAAATAGTAGTGTAAATGTGAGTACCCAAATCCATTTTTACCCCTAGGCGGATAGCATATAAACCTCGCAGTGGCCAATGGAAACCGTCGTCAGTCGAAGTTGGGTAAATACTCCCACGCCCACATCCATAAATACCAAGCATCATCCATAAGGTCCGCTTGGTTGTATCGGGTTTGATCATCCCAATCTTGTCATGCAACTCGCTCACTAACGCCAACAGAAACTCTATCATCCAAGCACCTCTTCATTAGGCAAGATATTAATGTCAACCGCGTTAGTACCATTAACCCCAAAAACTTGTTAATGACATCCGGTGAAAAATTTATCGATTTCCCATTCACGGTGATCGATGATAAGTAGGTGACCCTACCGCCCAATGGACTTGTTGAAAGAATTGTAAAAGTTCGTGGTCAATGTCGGGTTACCATTTGGGAGATCGGAAACGAACTTTTCCCAGCCGTTGTCTAAGAATTTTTGGATGAAAGGGGTAGTGATTGTGTTTCTATCCGCATGGCCGATGAAATCATCAAGATTGAACAATCTTTCCTTAATGCACTTCGTGTTTTGCTTTCTTTGTTGCGGTGCCGGACCTTGAGATGATGAACCGACCTTTTCTTTTCCTTTTGTTGATTTCTTCGGTGCCATCCCTGAAATTGAACAAAATCAACTTCTTTTCATCATACGACTATAATCATCAAGCAAAACTAATAAAAACATAAAAAAAATTCAAAGATTTTCGTTGTGGCATTTCGTCGGACACCTTGAGTTCATAGTTTTTTAACTAGTTTTTCTTATTCAAACTCAAATCCATAAAGCCACCACAAATCAATGAATCTAATAAACACACAAATATCAACAATACTCACAAATGAACAAGATATAATCATCGAATCCAACGGAAATAAGAATCAAAAAAAACAAATATGAAAACAACTAAAACTCAAAAATATAAAAATTGAAACAAGGATCGAAAGAAAACCTGATGATTATGTGTTAATGTTGATAAGTTAATGAATTGATTTGAGGATTTTTGAGTTTTTTAGCAAGTAGGGATTGATAGGGGAAAAAAAATCGCACTCCCGGCCGCTGTGTCTCGTCTGGTTTGTGAAAGTGTTGTAAGGGCGGTTTTTTTTTTATATACAGACTACTAGTTACGGCCGTAACCTATACAAGTTACGGCCGTAAGTTGCTTTCGTTTTTCAAACAGGTTTTAAGATACGGCCGTAACCTATACAAGTTACGGCCGTATGTAACGTTCGTTTTTTTTTTTTTTAGAACCAGTTTTAAGATACGGCCGTAACATGTAGGAGTTACGGCCGTATAAACCATACGTAAAAAATCCTGATTCTACTTACGGCCGTATTATTTTGGATACGGCCGTAAATTTATATAATAATAATTTTTTTTTTTTTTTTTTTTTTTTATATGTGTGAGAATAATGAAAGAAAGACTCCCTGGATTTTATGAACGATCTGATCCTTGCTGTTGTTGTTGAATCCTTCCGTGTTACCCCCAAACTTATTTGCGAAATAATAGAGATTGGGTTGCCTCCCAATAAGCGCTTTGTTTAACGTCCTTAGCTTGACTTTTCGTCCGATTAATTAGGTATTTCAAAGATTATGATTGATTTTTCTTTGTCGAGAATTCTCCTCCCGGATATGGCTTTAACCGTTGACCGTTTACTTTGAAACTCCGTCGGTTGTATTATAAATCTCCACAGCTCCATGAGAAAACACCTCTTTGATCGTGTAAGGGCCTGCCCATCGTGATCGTAGCTTACCGGAAACAGACGCATCGGGCATTAAAAAGCGTAACTTGGTCTCCTGTTTTAAAATCTCTTCATAGAATTTTGTAGTCATGCCATCTTTTCGCTTTTTCTTTGTAGATTTTGGCATTTTCATAGAGTCTAGTCGGATTTCATCCAACTCATTTAAGCTATGACAACCTTTTCTTTCCAGCCAACTGTTCGTCAAAGTTTAGTTTTTTTATAGCCCAAAAAGCTCGATGTTCAAGTTCTACTGGCAGGTGACAGGCTTTTCCAAAAACCAGACGAAATGGAGACATGCCTATCGGTGTCTTATAGGCTGTTCTGTAAGCCCAGAGCGCATCATCCAGCTTTTTCGACCAATCTTTTCGAGATGAGTCGACTGTCATCTCAAGTATACGTTTCAGTTCACGATTGGAAATTTCGACTTGTCCACTGGTTTGTGGGTGATAAGAGGTAGCGACACGGTGTTTTACTCCGAATTTGGTCAATAGAGCCTTAACCTGGTGATTGCAGAAATGAGATCCGCCATCACTGATAATAACTCTCGGAGTTCCGAAGCGAGTGAATATATTTTTCTTTAGAAAATTTACCACGACCTTAGCTTCGTTTGTTGGTAATGCAACAGCCTCCACCCATTTCGATACGTAGTCAACAGCTACAAGGATGTATTCATTAGAGAATGATGATGGAAAGGGTCCCATGAAATCAATTCCCCAAACGTCGAAGATTTCAACTTCAAGGATGAAATTCATTGGCATTTCATTTCTTTTTGACATGTTTCCATGTCTTTGGCACCGGTCACACTTCGAGACAAGTGTATGTGCATCTTTGAACAGAGTGAGCCAATAGAATCCTGCTTCAAGAATTTTTGCTGCTGTTTTTGAACCTCCAAAATGTCCTCCATAGTGAGAGGAATGACATCTTTCTAATACCTTCTCCATTTCTTCTTCCGGTATGCATCTCCGGATGATTTGATCATGTCCTCGTCTGAACAACAGAGGATCTTCCCAGTAATAGTATTTCAACTCGGAGAAGAATTTTTTCTTTTGATGATGGGAAAAATTTGGGTGAATTATTCCACTAACAAGAAAATTAACGATGTCAGCATACCATGGTGCATTTTGTTTTTCCTGGATATTAGAGATTTGGAACAGTTGTTCATCCGTAAATACTTCATTTATTTCCTTCTCTTGAGCATTGTTTTGGTCGAGTCTAGAGAGATGATCCGCCACTTGGTTTTCTGTTCCCTTTCTGTCTCTCGATTTCTATGTCGAATTCTTGCATAAGTAGAACCCATCGGATTAGCCTTGACTTTGCATCTTGCTTTGTCATTAAATATTTCAAAGTCGAATGATCGGTGTAGACTATGACCTTTGATCCCAATAAGTAGGATCGAAATTTGTCAAAGGCATAAACCACTGCAAGCATCTCTTTTCGGTTGTTGTGTAGTTCAGGTGAGCATCATTCATAGTCCTGCTAGCATAATGGATCACTTGCATCATTTTGTCCTTCTTCCGCCCAAGACGGCCCCTACGGCATAATCACTTGCATCGCACATTAAAATGAAAGGAATAGTCCAATCTGGAGAAATGATGATTGGAGCCGATGTAAGCTTATCCTTCAAAGTTGCAAAGGCCACGTGGCATTCATTTGTGAAAAGGAATGGTGTATCTTTCTCAAGCAAAGAACAGAGAGGTTTTGCTATTTTTGAGAAATCTTTTATAAACCTCCGATAGAATCCTGCATGTCCGAGAAAACTCCTTACTCCTTTCACCGAAATTGGTGGAGGAAGTTTTGCAATCACTTGGATCTTTGCCTTATCGACTTCAATTCCATGTTGTGAGATTCTATGGCCAAGTACGATTCCTTCTGGACCATGAAGTGACTTTTCTCCCTATTGAGATCTTGTTTTGTGTCTTCACATCTTTCCAAGAGCCTGCCTAAGTGAATTAGGCATTTATCAATTGTATCTCCGAAACGCGAGAAATCGTCCTTGAAAACTTCTATGAATTTTTCATGCATGTCTGAGAATATTGACATCATGCATCTTTGAAATGTGGTCGAGCATTGCACAATCCGAATGGGATTCTTACGTAGGCAAATGTTCCATAAGGGCATGTGAATGTTGTTTTCTCTTGATCTTCTGGGGCTATTACGATTTGGTTGTACCCTGAATAGCCGTCGAGAAAACAGTAGTAAGAATGTCTGCCAATCTATCTAGCATCGATCAATAAATGGGAGTGGAAAATGATCTTTTCTTGTCGTCTTGTTTAGTTTCTCGTAATCAATGCACATTCTCCATCCCGTGATCGGTCGTGTTGGTATAAGTTCATTGTGCTCGTTCTCAATGATCGTGATTCCACTCTTTTTGGACACCATATGTACAGGCTCACCCATGGACTATCCGAGATTGGATAAATGATTCTGCGTCAAGTAATTTAAGAATCTCGCCTTCACAATTTCCTTCATGTTTGGATTCAAACGTCGTTGATGCTCAATTGAAGGTTTGCGGTCATCTTCCATCAAGATTTTGTGAGTGCATATAGAGGGCTTATTCCTCTAATGTCTCGCAATAGTCCATCCAATTGCTCTTTTGTGATTCCTCAATACCCTTAGTAATTTCCCTTCTTCAAGTTTGGTCAATATGTTAGATATGATGACCTAAGTGTTGAGGAAACGCCTAAGTAAGCGTATCTCAAATGTGTGGGTAGAGGTTTGAGATCAAGTGTTGGAGCTTCTTGTAAAGAAGGGAGGGGTTTAGCGGAGCTTGTCCCCAATTCTTCAAAATGTGGATGCTTTCTTAAGGTTGGTAGTGCTTCCAGATAGTTAAGCTGTTTCGGCCAAGTGATATTCTTCTTCCATCTTTGGTTAGAGAATTTGCTATACATGTCTCAAGAGGATCTTTAGATAGAATTTTCTCTAAAGACTTGTTCACCATGGCTTCAATTGTGTCTATTTTTAGACAATACTCATCTGTGGAGGGTTGATTCAAAGTTTTTAAGACATCGAAGATGACATGTTCGTCTTCCACTCTGAGAATTAGCTTTTCTTCATAGACGTCAATAAGAGCACGTCCGGTTGCGAGAAATGGTCGTCCCAGAATAATGGGAATATCCTGATCTTCTTCCATGTCGAGGATGATAAAATCTGCTGGGAATATGAATTTATCAACTTTGACGAGCACATCTTCAACTATCCCACGTGGATATTTGATTGACCGATCGGCTAATTGTAGCGAAACTGTTGTTGCTTTTGCTTCTCCCAAATTCAATTTGTTGAAAATTGACAGGCATCAAGTTGATAATAGCCCCTAAATCACAAAAAGCTATGCCAATATTTACTTCACACATTGTACTCGGGATTGTGAAAGTTCCCGGATCTTTTAGCTTGGGTGGCAACTTCTTTTGTAGTATTGCGCTACATTCCTCAGTTAGCATGACAGTTTCGTATTCTTCAAGCCTTCGTTTGTTTGAAAGAATATCTTTCATAAATTTGGCATAGCTTGGCATTTGTGCTAGAGCATCGGCAAAAGGAATGTTGATGTGTAGCTTTTTGAAGATTTCCAAGAATTTCCCGAATTGAGCATCGAGCTTGTGATTCTTCAACCGTTGAGGAAATGGGATAGGTGGAACATAAGTTTTTGTAGCAATTGGACCTTTTTGAGATGAAGGTCCTGTATCAGATTCTTTTTGTTTTTCCAGATGGTTTTCCATAGAAATTTCGGGCAACTGCACTCCACTTCTTGTTGTGATAGCTTGGACATTTTCCCTTGGATTTACCTCGGTATTGCTAGGTAACATGCCTTGAGATCTTTCTGAAAGTATTTTGGCCATTTGGCCAACTTGTGTCTCTAGATTTTTAATTGAAGCATCATTGCGTTGTTGATACTTCAGTTGTTGTTCAGCTAGCTTCGTGATTGCTTCTTCCCATCCGGGCTTCTTTTCTTGATGCGTTGGATTCAACACATTGTTGTTATTTGCATAAGAAAAATTTGGATGATTTTTGTATCCCGGATTGTATGTTGGCCCGTAAGGATTGTATGCTTGCCTTTGGAAATTCTGAGCATACGCCACTTGTTCTGGTGGTGGTGGTGACTGTTCTTGTTGCACTAAGGGACTGATAGTACTGTTGTGAGTTGCTCCACAAATTTCACATGAAAAAGCTGAAATTTGTGGAGTTTGCACCGTCTTCACAGATTGAGGAGTTGAAAAAGACATTTCCTCGACTTTCTTTGATAGAGCTTCAATTTTTGCCAACATAAGTGAATAAGAATCCACTTCAAAACACCATTTGGTTTCTTTTGGATATTTCGTCGGCCATCTTTCACTTTGTTCACTTATAACCTCAAAAAGATTATAAGCCTCTTTCATAGTTTTGTTTCCCAGTGAGCCATTTGATGATGAATCGACATTGGCTCGGCATGAAGGTAAAATTCTAGAATAGAAGTAATTGACTTGTGCTCCTAAATTGAAACCATGGTTAGGACATTTTCGTAGCATATCCTTGTATCTCTCCCATGCTTCGTGGAATGATTCTGAATCTTGTTGACGAAATGTAGAGATTTCGTATTTGAGTTTCGCCACTTTTATTGGTGGAAAGTATTTAGTGGTGAATTTTGGACAAATTCGGGCCAATTTGTTATGCTTCGTGGTGGCAAAGTATCTAGCCACTCTCTTGCTCTGTCCTTCAAAGTGTGCACGAAAAGTCTCATTTTGATCGCCTCGTCATTTACATTTGGATATTTGAAATTTCCACATATTTCCACAAAACGGTTAATATGGAGATATGGATTTTCGTCGGTTCTTCCATAGAATGAGTTGTTGTTGGAGAAGAGATTGATGACATCTGGGCGAATTTGAAAATTGTCCACTCCAAATGGTGGATAGATTACACTTGATTGAACGCTCAAAGATGGGGGGTTCATGAATTCCCCAAAGAGCATGTTGTCTTCATCTATTTCTGGTACAATAGGATATTGTTGATGTTGAATGTTTTGAACATTAGGTATTCCCCCCACCGGAGGAATTCTTTCGTTATCATTTCCTTGGGGGAGACGTGGATTTAGTTCGTCCGCCATTGATGGTGAAGAAATAATGTTTTTCTTTTGTTCTCTTCGCCTTCTTCTATATGTGGCTTCGATCTCGGGATCTAGTAAAACTAAATCGCGATTGTATGTCCTTCGCATAGACAAGGGAATCTACAACAAAGAAAAAGTTGTATTTATAACAATAGTTAATAATGTAATTTTTCAAATATAACTTATACTTCCCAGAACGGCGCCAAAACTTGACACGCTTTTTGTGTAACTATCGCAAGTGCACGATATCGTATCAAGTAGTAAAGTGGACTTTTTGAGTCCGGTTTATCGATCCCACAAGGAAGTTATGTTATAATTTGAATTATACACTATTAGTCTATTTTTATAGATACTTAAGATGAGTGAAACACACAATTAAAAAGTTTGGTTTAATAATTGCAAAAAAATTGCAATAATAGTTCTAATATTATAAGGAAATAAAAAGATAGCAATAATAATAGATTGATTATCGATAAAATGAAATAGTTGGGATTACAAACTTAGTTCGTCATTAGTTATAAAAGATGTATTGGAGATCATAAGATGAATTTACTTATTATGTTGTGTAGATTCGATTTTCCTTAAAAAGACGGTTTCTCTTTCGAACTATAAAACGCCCCTTACATATTGAATCAATCCACTATATTTCTATGTTGATTGGCTTCAATATATAGCATTAGGATTTGTGAAAATAACTCAATGAATCATCTAAGGACTAGGGGTATATTTCTATCTCCTAGAACAACTTAGAGTGAAGATCATTTGATCTAATCAAACATATTTTCTTTCGAAACATATGAAGATCATAAATATCTTCATTAATTGGCCAAATAAATAAAGATTGTTAAAACAATGAAAATCACACACAATAATAAGTAATTCATAATATATCTTTATACAAACATAAATAACATGACTAACCTTGTTTATAATCCCAACTTAAGAAACTTAGCCCATAAAGGGTTTATTACACATATTACAAGCTTTGGTGGTCATTCTTAGTTGAATCAAGAGAAAGAATTGATCCTAACTCCCTTAGTAGATAAAGGAGATAGAAGCAATAAACTCTCGAACAACATATACTATACCACACTTACAAAGATCACTCAAGAACACAAGTGTGTTCTTCACACAAAAAGAAAAGTTTACAAGAAAATGGAAAATTATATGATGAATGGTGAATGATGAAGGATCTAAGGGGTCTATTTATACACCTAAAGTCATCTAATAGCTCCAAAACTACAGCATTATTACATTATATCGGATCAATGCCACCATCCCCTCAATAATACACAAAAGTATAAAAATTAGACAAATCCTAGCAATCTGACAAGAGTTACGGCCGTAACATTCCGGAGTTACGGCCGTAACTGAGGTGACTTACGGCCGTAACGCCTGAATGTTACGGACGTAACGTGGCTTCGTAAATTTGCTCATTTGAAGCTTTGATAGTTACGTTTTTAGCCCAGAATTCCTCAGACTTTGCGTTTTTGCCCCAGATCTTCTTCGGATGATAACTTTTGATATATAACTCTGATTTTGAATCCGGAAATACTGCCGAATTCGTCTCGGAAAGCCCTACAACATGAATATATCAAAATTCAATAAATAGAATATTTATTAAACATGTTGTTTCTTGAGTAATTCAGTTATTTAATCCGATCATCATCCGATAAAAATAAAATTATTAAAACTAATAAATTAAAAGCAAAAAAAACGAGTAGACTAGCTCAATTATGGGTGAATTTTATCGATACAAACCATGGATAAGTGTACAAAAATGACACTTATCACCAACGAGCGGAGAAAAGAGACCGAGGACATCTGGAAAATTTTTGGGCAGTGACGAGACTAAGGTTCTCAAACCCCCACGTCGTTCGAATGCGTCGTCTTCGCGGTCGAGAATGAGCATTGGGAATCCCCAACCAGCATCAGTGACTCCCGGTAAGAAGAGAGTGTGCTTCAACTGCAACCGTACGGGACACATCCGTGTAAACTGTCCCTCACCACTCTTGACTTGTCATCGGTGCGGGTGTGAAGGCCATCGGGAGAAACATTGTGAGATAATTTCTGAATTGGCAAAGAATGCTACTCTGTCGGTGAGCAGAGCAAGTGGTCGGAGAATGTCCCGAAACCTTATGTCTTCTGCTGAAGAGCCTATCATAGGCGAATGAAGATTTTGTGCTGTGTTCTAGTCGTTGCTGTTTCCAACAATCGTGACTTTGATTGTTTTTCATTTTAATTGCTTTTCGTTTCCTACTCCTACTGTTTTAAGTTTCGGGGCTGGCATGTTTTCTTAGCACGGGGACACGTAGTACCCGTGCTCTTCTTAGTATTTCCGATGTTGGGAGACTTTCATTGTTGATGATTCATCTGTGATTCTCTTGACAATTTCAAACTACCATGTTCTACGAACCTACCATCATTCGAACGAATTTCAGAACCGATTTGTTAGACTCCGGGAATTATTGTGGTCTATTCACATCTGAACTTAATCTCTGCAGAATTTTGTTCAAAACTATTTGTTCCCATTCGTATGATTAATATTTCCAATGTGTTATGAACTTGAATATGGTGGGTCGAACTCGACACGCGATTTTAGTACATCTGAGTCGTTTGTGAATTTCCTTAATTCCGTGAGCTTCTACTTCTCCACTCTAAATTCTCGTGTTCACGTGTAATTTATTGCCTCATTTGACGTGCCTGATACTTCCTAAGTCCAATCATTGTATTTTTTAGAACCATGTATTCGCGCATCGCTCATGATGTTTTGGGGCTGAGCAAGTAGTTACTTTTTCTTGGTTGTTCCACCACTCTACTTTAAGTTTCGGGACGAAACTTCTTTTAAGAGGGATAATATGTAATATCCGGATAAATTGTTGAGTATTTTCATCTGTATTTGAACCCTGTATTACCTGAATTGGTGCTATCAATAATCGAAGTACGATCGTTTCCGTATTCGTATCCTCATGCATGATAATATCAACCTTTAATCATTTTCATGCAACTACGTCGTAACGCACGCTAATAGGTATGCGTAACGTACGTTACGATCTGCAAATAGCGTATGCTACGAGCTAGACGTAGCGTACGTAAGGAGGTCAATAATTGAACAGACTGGCTAGCACATGGACAGCTGGTGGTGGGGCTCGGAAAGATTCCCGCGGATGAACCTGGACAGTTTTGGGGTCAACGGGTGTTAACGTACGCTAAGGCTTGTAACTAGCGTACGCTAATATGTGTAGCTTACGTACGTAATGCATAGGGTGCAACGTACGTAAGCTAGTACAAAACGAGACAGTAAGCTATCAGTGATCGATAGCGTACGTTAATATCGAATGGTAGCGTGCGCTAAGTATATAACGTACGTAAATGGCTGAGGCTAACGTACGTAAATCTCAAGATATTATATATATGGACAACACCCCATTTCGTTTCTCTTCGTCCCTTTCTCTTGCAATTCATTTTCCTTCATTTCTAGAGGGTTTCCAACCCTCTAAAACACATAAAGAACACGTAGACTCGATCATTTAAGTTACGAAACATCTTGCATTGACATTCAAGCAATCGAAATTGGATGCTACCTCGTGTCTCTGCGTTTCTTTCATATTAAGGTATGTTAATGCTACCTCAACCTTGATTTCGTGTTCTTAAGGATGTTTTGAACATACCACCAGGATTATTAAGCTCCATAAGATGATTTTTATCCGAACACCATGTTTTTGGAAGTTGGAATGTTCATGCTTTAGTTAACCGAGTTAAGAACGTTATAGTCCGACTCTTGTTATGATAATCAAGTAAGGTAAAATTATGAGATTAATAAACCATGTTGTATGGTGTTTCCATAATGATCATAGACTTAATGATGGCAACAACCTCAGATGTTCCGAACTACCTTTGAGGATCTATAATCAATATTTGGAGTGAGTATTATGATGGGAGGATTAACTTGGAATTCATAGACATCAACACCGTAGGATCATTATGATTCACATGAGTATGATATATGTGAATATAACGTACGTTAAGCTTTATGCATTAAATGCGTTATACCTCAGAAGGGCGATCGTCGGCGAGAAGAATCTGTCAAGGCATGCTTAGCGTACGCTAATCCTTGTAGCTTACGTGCGCTAACGTGCAGACGTAACGTACGTTACGTATGTGTGTAACGTACGTTACGAAGAGAACAGTTAGGGTTCGACCATCCTTTTATGCTTTTCCTCGTGTGATTGATTACTTATTTAATGATAGGATATTAAGGACGAATTTCCTACGATAATCCAAAGGTTGAGCCTCTCCGATCGTCGTTTTCGTTGGAGTTCGGATTGTTCCAATCAATTGTATTTCCGAGTATTAGCAAGAGATTACCAAGGCAAGTACCTTGATATACGAATTATAATTACGTGAAATCATTGTTCTTTGAAGTGTATGAATCATGTTATGAATATACGTATTTATATTATATATATATAGATATGTGTGGATATTTATGTAGTATTAATTGATAGAGTTGAAGGCCTAATGTGCTAAGTCTTGATGAACAACGTGCGAGTTATTGTTTATTTTGCGTAGTTGCGTACTGGTGAATAAATTATGTGGATTGATGAACTGATTTGATAATTGTTGCAACGGTTGGTGTGTGCTTGGTATTTGTAATAATGTGAATACTTGTTATGAGAGACGTCATATCCGGTACCTCGAGGCGGGCGTGCACTCCGGCTGTTGTACTGTGCAATGAGCGGCTCCATATGATTGGTGAACACCGATGTTACTTAATGCGCGAGCAAGGCGCTCTGTGGGAGTGAACGCCGGCGCGGTGACATGTGCAATGGGCGGCCAATATAGTGGAGTGAACGCCGGTACACAGTGTGTAAGGGAGGCGCTGGCGTGCTTATTGGTAACGGATATTTGAGCGATAGCTAAGACCCGTTGTCAAATGATTTTGAAATTTAAATCTTTGCAACTTACTTTTAATGTTGGTCTTGACGAGAACGCGGATTGTGTTTCTCGGAGTTCGTTCCAAATTGTTTTAAATGTTGGTATCGGGGTTAATTAACCAAGGATATTTGAGATCTCCGAGGGTTAATTAATCAGGGGTCTTGAGCAGGATTTGTCGAATGAGAGGTTGTGCCTTTGATTGTACTGTGTTGATTATTCGGTGTATTGGGTCGAGGACCCCGTGAGATGTTGAGATTTGATCTCGTGGTGATATTATTTGGATTGGGCCGAGAACCCCGTGAGATGTTGTAATGATTCACTTGTGATAGTGTTTTATCATTTGGGTCGAGAACCCCGAATAACGTTGTGATAGTTTTCTTGCAAAATTGTTTTCCACATGTTGGGTCAAGGACCCGAGAGCTTTTGAAGTATTTTCTAAAGTGTTTCCATCTGATTTTCAAAACCCCAAGATGACCCGAGTCAATATTAATATTTTCGAACTTTCTTATCAAAATACTTTTCCTTTTATAAAAAGGGAATTTTCTGACTCCTTGGGTTCGTTTAAAGTTTCATTGGTGTTATGTTCTGTACGGAGAATATGACAATGTGATTATCTTTCACCTTGTGTATGTAATACTATTCTGTGCTGACCATTTGAATGTGTGGGTTGTGTTAAGGTTTCACGACTGTTGAGTTTTGTGTTATTATTATTCGTATATCTTGTGTGTTATGTACTTGCACTAGCAAAATTCCAGTTTGCTAACCCCCGAGTTTCGGGGGGTGGGTGCCTGTTATGCGCTCAGGTTTTGGCAGCTCGGGAGCAGTCACAGGATTGGCTGGGAAGGAGATGGAGGACAATGATACTAATCACACCAGAGTTAGAGTCTTTTCTTTTGTTTCATTTTGGTCGGTATTTCTCTGTCGTTCGAGTATTCACCCTTGCATGGGTGTAGATTTCATTTATTAAATTGAATTGTCGTTCTTTTCTGTGTTCAAGTTTATTTTCATCATTGAGATGTAAGATTCATTTGTTTTCTAAATTGTTTAATGACCTTGACGGTCTGCGTTGTATTTAGATTGACCCCGGTCGGTTAATCATTTTGTAGTCTAGTAGAGTTTAGCCTTGTAGATCCTTGTAAGAAGGGCCTACGGCGTGTAACATTTCCGGATGTATTCTGGGGGTGTTACAATGTAATCTCACGATCTCTGCAATAAACACTCGTGCCAGTCTCTCTGGACGCCAAGTGTCCTTGATACCCAGGAAATGAGCTGATTTGGTCAGTCGGTCGACAATAACCCAAATCATGTTCATTCCAGTCCGAGTCCTAGGCATACCGGTAATGAAATCCATAGAAATATCCTCCCATTTCCACTCCGGGATAGGAAGTGGTCGCAAAAACCCTGCGGGTCGCTGATGCTCGATCTTAACCTGCTGACAGGTCAAACATCTCGACACAAACTCGCTAACGTCTGTCTTCAAGTTACTCCACCAGTAGTTACCCCTCAGGTCTTTGTACATTTTACTCGTACCAGGATGTATGGAGTAAGGCGTGGTATGAGCTTCGCTCAAGATCTTCTGCCTCAGCTCAATAACATTCGGTACACATAGTCTGCCGCGAAATCTCAGAACGCCATCATCCTGAACCACAAATCCAGGGGCTTTCCCCTTCCTCACATCCTCCCTCAACTGGACCAAACACGGATCATCATAATGTTTCGCCTTGATATCATCGATCAAGGACGAATTGATCTCTAATGCACATAACTGGCCCTGAACTCTCTGAACCCAAACCTCAATATTTTGACAGATAAAATCTCGCTGGATCCTACTCTGTGGTGTAAGTACCTCCAACATCTGTAACGCCATCGGCTTACGGCTCAACGCATCAGCCACTACGTTAGCCTTACCCGGATGGTAAAGTATCTGTAATATCCGGAATTTCTACTACTGATGTTTAATATTATTTTATCCGAGTTATATTGTACAGCGTGGAATCTGTACAGTAGAGATAAAATAAATAAAGGACTGAGATATCAGTATCGGTATAATTGTCGTATTTGGTCGACAATTACATTTGAGGATATTGTGTATCAGGTTGTCGTACTTTTGATATTGGGTATATCGTATGATGATATTATCGATTCGATGTTTGTGTTCAGTGTGTCTTATGTTCGCTTTTGGTATGTCGAGACGTTGGACAAGAACCGCGGAAAATGGCTAAGTATAGCCTTATTAGCGCACGCTGGTATTCATGCATAACGCACGCTATCGTGCAGGATTAGCGCACGCTACGTTTATAGGTTAGCGTACGCTAGTGCAGACAGATCGGAAGGAATCTGCGTGTGGACCCGGCTTCTTTCGCGCACGTTCGTAAGTCAACGGTTGTTGTCACGAAGTATTAGCGCACGCTAAAATATTAGGCTTAGCGCACGCTAACTATGTATCACCAACAAGGAATCTTATCCTTGCCGAGATCTTTGTCGGAATATGGGCGAGTGGTAGGTGAACACCGTAGCAAGTCAACTTCGGATAGCGCACGCTAAGATAAATGACTTGCGTACGCTAAGCAGATGTTTTACGACGTTAATGCATGGGCATTACGTACGTAAGTTAGTTTACGAAGCAAGGCGTAGCCTTTGGGCTTCGATAGCGCACGCTAACAAAGTCATTTAGCGCACGCTAAGGCGGTAGCGCACGCTAAACATGAGATGTTAGCGCACGCTAATAATGAATATTATAAAAAGGGACGGAAGGGTGTTATGAAGCATTTCGTCCATTCCTTCCTTGTAAATCGAGAGAGAGAGTTTTTAGAGAGAGGTTTGAGGTCCCAAACACCGAGAGATGATGATCTTTAACAAGATTAAGATGGAGAGCATGGATTCAAGCCTCGTTCTTCAAGTTATTCATGATTCTTGGAATGGAGTCTAGTGTTCTTATTCTTGGTTCATCCAATCCGTAATTTTCGTATCCTCTTGATGATGGTTCGTTTTTCTTGGATGATTTCATGTAAGGAGCATGTTGGATAATCATATGATGATGTTATATGAGATTCAATGGAATTTTGATAAGAGTTTCGGATGTTAGTTAAGATTCTTCTTACTATAAGGATGGTGATTCGTTTAACCCGATCTAAGATGGATTTCTGAATCTTGTTAATTATATTGATCGATTTAGAGGAGTTAAATCATGATACGAGGTTGAATTCGGATTGAATATGATATGATCCTTGTTATCGAGTCGGTTTGATTGTTGATGTTATTATTGATATATGGACATTGATATTATCCTTGTGATAGTTATGGTGTCGTTTATCTTCAAGAGATATGGAGATTTATGTCTCCCTTCATTCGGATTCGTAGTTGCAAGATGCTAGTCGATGCTTGGAATGCATGCCATCAGACATTAGCGCACGCTAAGCTTACCGCTAGCGCCGCTTCGGGAGCAACTTAGCGCACGCCTACGTTAGGTGATTAACGTGCGCTAAGTAGGCGACATGCGATATTTTTGTGTTTTGATTAGGAATTCGTGATGGTTTGACTTGGTTGTTTCTGACTGTGTTTATTCGAGGTTGTGTTGAACCGTTGAGTTCGATTGGTTAGTATTGTCTGTTGTTGATTGTTATCGGATATGTGTTATTTGATTTATTCGATAGGTTGAGATTGCTGATCGGTGATTATATCCGGATATTGCGGTCGTGTTCGAGTATGTCCATTGTATTGCTTTTGATCGGGCCGAGGAGCTCGTAGACAAAGGCAATGTGTTCGGCAGCAGCTTCGTGGTATCGGTATCGAGGCAAGTTATTACTTGCTCAGTTATAATATTTAATGAATGATTTCGGTTTCATTTCGTTTATAATGCATATAGCGATGATTATTATTGTGAACTGTGGATATTCGGATCGCATATCGTTCTTTCGATTCTGGGAGGTAAATCATAATGTATATGCTTTATCTCATTTATTGGTAACTTCGAGTATCGAGGTTACATTATAATAAAGACGAAGATATGAGTATCTATAGTTCATTGTACGTTTGGATCGCCGAGCATTGAGGATAATCGTCGGTGATGATTGGACATCGAGGTTGCTCCCGAAGGACTCGGGGCAAGTATTCCATATTGATTATGGTTTAGTGTTATTTATTTTGGTCTCGTACATTTTCTTTCATGTTGTTGAACATGAAGTAGTCTTAGTATATTGTCATGTTGTCGTGCATGTTATGTTGTTCATGTGGATGAACGTGTTGATTTGCATATGTGTATGCATATTGTGTTGTTTTTGTTGTGTAAATAATCCGATGGGATTATGAGGATCTATGCTGAGGGCGCTGGATCGAATGTCCACCATGTGTTGGTTCGACGGGATCATCATGGGGATCTATCTTTGAGGCGCTGGATCGTTGGACGGTGTTTTCCACCATGCGTAGGTTCGAAGAGATCATCATGGGGATCTATGCCGAGGCGCTGGATCGTTGGATTACCGGATTGTGTTGATGGAATCGGTGAATTCGCATCATTGATTTTATCATGTGTTGTTGTTCACATGTGTATTGTTAGTTATCCACCTTATGTTGATCGATAGATCAACAAAGGGATCTATCTTTGAGGCGCTGGATCGTCGGATTTCCATTGAGTATACATGATTGTTATTGTTGTGATCATATTGACGTGGTCATATGAGTATGCATTTGTAGGTCTTGTGTTAGGACCTTGTCCGTATTGCATTGATCTGATCTCGGATTAGACTGGTATGATTGTCGTGGCACTTCATATCTCGAGGTATGTTCCGTATTTTCCTTTGGTATTTGTCTTGATGGACGATCGGTTATCCTCTTGGGATTTGATGATGTTATTCGATGGATCGTATTGGTCAGAAATGGTATATTTCCGTATCGTGAGTTGGTTATGACAGTTTGAGAACCTTGAGTATTGTTTGAGGTACAGGACTTATATTATGTTCGAGTTTATTGGTAAATCGAGTACATGCTGTGAAATGTGATAATGGCTACTCGATGAGAATCACTTGAGTAAGCAAAGTTATGGCGGTAAGATTACATTGGTCGTATTCTTATGTTGTATTCTCATTGGTATGTTATTATTAATGTGATGTGACAGATTATCATTGTTGGATATTATGGTGACCCGTCGTGGGATTTCTTTTAGGTTCTCGGAGTATCGAGCTTGTAGCGGTCGTGAAGAGATGAGCTTCCTGAGGATACCGCTAGGACATGTTCTGTACATTGAATTTCTTGATTGGTTCTTGTTTTCCGCTGCTAGAGTATCGTTTTGGTTGGTCTTTTTCCGCTGCGTGAGTATTTTGAGACGCTCTTTTGGTATCTGGTAACTGAGGTTACTTTGGAAATCGTTTTCTAAACTTTTGAGTATCGGCTGTTTGGCCTTACGATTTCAAATGAGTTTTACGACGGTTTTTGATAAATGGATTTTATAAGTCTTTGTGAATTTTTAAAGTTAGTACCGTCGTTGGCCTCTTGGGCATTTGTAAATGTTTGTGAAAATTTCTTTTTAGCCTTGTGGGTTCCATCTCGGGGCCCACGGCGCTGTAATATTTCCGGTTAAATCTGGGGGTGTTACAGTATCTCGAGGTCGTAATCTTTAATTAGCTCCAACCACCTACGCTGTCTCATATTTAACTCTTTCTGACTGAAGATATACTTCAAACTCTTGTGATCTGTAAAAATCTTACACGACGACCCATAGAGATAATGCCTCCAGATCTTTAAGGCGAAAACGACCGCAGCTAACTCCAAATTGTGCGTGGGGTAATTCACCTCATAAGGTTTCAACTGGCGGGACGCATACGCGATGACCCTATCTCTCTGCATCAAAACACATCCGAGCCCAAGGCCCGAATCATCACTATATACTACGAAATCCTCGTTCCCCTGAGGCAGTGCTAAAACGGGTGCGGTAGTCAAACGTCTCTTTAACTCGTCAAAACTGTCCTGTCTGTCTGCAGTCCACTCGAACTTCTGAGTTTTCTGGAGCAACTGAGTGAGTGGTCTAGCGATCTTAGAAAATCCCTCCACGAATCTACGGTAATAGCCAGCAAGACCCAGAAAACTCCTCACCTCCTTCACATTCTTAGGCGGCTCCCAAGCCATCACCGCCTCTATCTTCTGCGGATCTACCCGAACTCCCTCTGCTGAAATCACATGCCCGAGGAACATCACTTCCTCGAGCCAAAACTCACACTTAGAGAACTTCGCATACAACTGCTCGGCTCTCAAAATGTCTAATACAATCCGGAGATGTAAGGCGTGCTCCTCCCGACTCCGTGAATACATAAGAATGTCATCGATAAAGACGACTACGAATTTGTCCAGATACTCAATAAAAACTTTGTTCATCAATTGCATGAACACTGCTGGGGCATTGGTTAGCCCGAAAGGCATAACCACAAACTCGTAATGGCCATATCTCGTCCGAAAGGCAGCTTTCGGTATATCGCTGTCCCGAATCCTCAACTGGTAGTAGCCCGATCGCAAGTCAATCTTCGAAAAGACTGTCGCCCCCTGAAGCTGATCAAACAAGTCGTCAATCCGGGGCAAAGGGTATTTATTTTTGATGGTCAACTTGTTTAATTCTCGATAATCGATACATAAACGAAGCGATCCATCCTTCTTCTTAACAAAAAGTACAGGCGCACCCCAAGGCGATGCGCTCGGTCGAATATACCCTTTATCTAACAACTCTCCCAACTGATTCTTCAATTCTAACATCTCTGATGGTGCCATACGGTACGACGCTCGAGAAATAATGGCCACATTCGGCTCTAGATCAATACGAAACTCCACCTCTCGCTGTGGTGGTAATCCCGGCAAGTCGTCCGGAAATACATCGGAATACTCGCAAACAACTGGAATCGACGATATGTCAACCCCACCATCTTCCGCCTGCAGAGCGAAACACCAGTAGCCGACACAACCCTGGTTCAGAAGTTTCATCGCCTTCAAGGCGCTAATCACACTCCCTGATCTACCCGTCTTACAGCCTACGAGAGTATGCTCGGTGCCGTCCTCGACCACTATCGAGATGGTACGAGTCCGATAGTTCATGATAGCACCGTGACGATCCAACCAATCATCCCCGAGGATCAAATCCTCACCCTTAAGGTCTATAACAATGAGATTCGAGGGCCAATCTCGGCTCCCGATCCTCACTGGGCAATCCCTAACTTCCCGGTACCCAACCATACGATCCCCACTGGGTGTACCCACTACAAACGGCTCACACTCAAACAAGCAGTCAAAACCAATACGACTCACACAATCCGAAGCAATAAAGGAATGGGTAGCACCCGAATCAAAAAGCACTGACACTGGATGAGTAAGGATCTGAGTAGTACCTGACGCCACTGGAACATCTGTCTCCTCTGTACGCCTCATCTGATACAATCGGGGGTGAACTGAACCCGAACTCGAGGCTGCACGGCGATCCGGCTGACCCCGTCCCTTACCACGACTCGAACTCTGCGGAACATAAGTAGCTGGAGTGCTGTATTCCCTCTGATCGGTAGTGGTAGTCGGAACTCTAACAGCCCTGATGGCCCTCTCACAATGAGTCGCCCGATGCCCGGTCTGCCCACAAGTGAAGCAAGTAACTGGAGGAAAAGGGCAATCCTTCATCAAATGCTCATACTGGTTGCAGTTAAAACAAACCCTGCCACCAGAAGCAACGGACTGAACTGAACGGTTACCCTGAGATCCCCTAGCCTGATGAAATGGCCTCTTCCCCGGTGTGGGGGCAGACTGTGCTCTCGAAAATCGGCCACTCTTGCCGGCTGAGAAGTTGCCAACTGTTTTCTGTTTCTTGGCCTCGACACCCAACTCTGATTCTGGTGCGGCCATCTCGATCGCTAGAGCGCGATCCTGATACTCCTTCAAAGTGGCACACATGAGCGGTGCCATACTCTGCCTGATATGCGGTTTCATACGCATATTAAAGTAACGGATTTTATCAGCTTCCGTCCTCACCTGATCTCTCACGAAACCCAACTGCTGATTGTAAGTAATGATGGCCTGAGAAATAGGCACATCCTGAGGTGTAGCGGTGAAGAACTCCACAATTCTGCGCTCCTTAACTGGCGGTGGACAATATTTTGCTTCCATAGCAGCCCTGAACTCATCCCAAGTAGCCCGACGGTCTCTGGGCGCAACGGCCTCCCACCATTCCGCAGCTTCCTTATCCAGGAGGTACTGGGCAATAAGTACCCTCCTGTCCTCGGGACAAGCTACGGCATCGAAGGTCCTGGACAACTGAAAGAGCCAATTCTCCCAACCGAGAGAGTCAGAAGATCCGGAGAAACGAGGAGGATGCATCTTAGACACCGTCTGAAGCCACTTACTAGCTTCCTCTTCAGGTGTCGGGGGCGGATTTTGGCGTCCACCCTGAGCTATCTGAGCAAGCTGGGCTACTAACTGTAACACCCCCATGATTTACGGAGATATTACAGCGCCGTAGATCCTTTTTGGAGGACCTACCAGGCTTAGACCCAAATAAAACACATTATATACGACAAACATTAATGTTCATACATTCAAAACCAACTTCAATTTCAACATGACATACAACACAATACCAAACAACATATCATCCCGAGGAATCATAACCAATATGACCGTTCACCACGGGAATACAACAACATCATTAACCATTAATAATGACATGACATACAACACTGGACAGTACCCGCGCGAGTACAAAACCAAAACACGACTTTGACCATGACCATATGACCATCAACTCAAAATAGTGCACGATATCAATGCTGCCCACCAAGCTCGTGTCCGTCCTGTGCTAGTCCTTCCACTGGACCTGTACCTGAATACACAAAAGTATATCCACCCCAAAAGGGGTCAGCAAGAAGCCGGTGCAAGTACAATGATTCTAGAATATGTACAACAAGTGAATAATCAACAAAAACCACAGAAAATCATAGTGCCATCACAGATATTCCGGAATACCACATCACAATCATCATCACAAAACAACCTCCCGAGCTATACTGGCCCTGTACCTCTCAAGCAAGATACACACCCCAGAGACACCTCGTCAGACCCTCCCTGGTGTATAGCCCAACCGAGTGATCCGTAGGGATACGCGGCCTACCGGACCCCAGGGGACCCTCACTGGTTTTACTCGGCTCACACACACTCGATCAACCATTTGGCACAAATTCCATTTTTACATATTCACACGAAGTACATTAAACACAATCAAAGTACTTGCCTCAATTTGAACGACACAAGAAACGGCAAACGGATGAATGTACGGTCCGAACTTCCTTCAACGATTCGATCCTAACACATCGAAATATGGAATCAAAACACAACACCACGGAAATGGAAGGGATTCCCTTCAAACTCTACTCTTAGGGACAAACTATCAAACACTACTAAGGCGGAGTTGTTCATACTCAGATCAATAGGTGGGAACTCAAACGAAATCCGTAGACTTCAAGAAAACAAGGGATTATGGTTTCACAATCATAATCTGACCCAATTCAAGGTTTAAAACGGACTAGAATGACGAGATCTAAACAAAACCCTCAAAATTCCAAAAACTAGGGATTGAACAATCTTACCTTGATTTGGATGATACACTGGATGAAATCTTGTTAGATTGAGTTTAGGAACTCGAAAATGTTGTTGGATGTTGAAAACTGGTCGAAAAACCACGTCTAACTACACTCCAAATCGCCCAGCCGCCGAAGGGAAGAGGAAGGGGTGAAAAATGACGTTTCTGGAACCTACCCCCCATATATATACTGGGAGGTATTAGCGCACGCTACGGCTACAGGCTTAGCGTGCGCTAACGAGCTGAGGGCGGTGCACTGCTGAAGAAAAAGGCAGTCCAGAACTTTCTGCCAGGCTCCGGTAGCGTACGCTGAACTATCTGTTAGCGCGCGCTACCGATTGATACTAGCGCGCGCTAACTCCATACAGTAGCGTGCGCTACCTGCAAGTACCTGCAGTCCAGAAACGTTTCTGTCCTCACTGACCTGACATCCTAGCGCACGCTATCATACAAGTAACGTGCGCTAGTACATCGAAATAGCGTACGTTAGTCCGTCCATAGCGTACGCTAACGCCTCATTCCAGAGTCCAGAAAGCTTACTGTCCAGCGGGCCTAACGCACGCTATTGCACAAGAGTAGCGTGCGCTACTCGAACCTGGTTAGCGTGCGCTAGACATACAGTCTTAGCGTGCGCTAACTGCTATTTTCCAAATTTAAATTCGCAAGAAGTCCGGCTAAAACGAGCACAATCCGAGAATCACGGAACCCAACAATAATCAGCCATCAATATGCCAAGGTCAATCATCAATATATACGGTCCAAATAACCACAATACCACAAAATACATCCAAAATAACACTCACAAAATACACGGGTATTACACCCTTACCCCCTAAAAAGAAGTTTCGTCCCGAAACTTAAGATACAAAAAGTTCGGGGTATCGGGCACGCATACTCTCCTCGGTCTCCCACGTGGCCTCCTCAATTCCATGCTTAGACCATTGGACCTTTACTAACGGAATCACTTTCCGTCGCAATTGTTTCACTCGTCTCTCTAGTATGGTTACCGGTTGTTCTTCATACGTAACATCATCACTAATCTCAATCTCTTGATAATCAATAACATGGCTGGGATCGGGAACATACTTGCGCAGTTGCGAAACATGGAATACATCATGAACATGGCTAAGCGTTGGAGGCAACGCTAGTCGATAAGCTACCTCGCTTACCTTGTCCAGGATCTCGAAGGGGCCAATATAACGAGGACTAAGCTTCCCCTTCTTACCAAACCGAAGAACTACACGAGTCGGCGATACTTTCAACAACACATGGTCTCACTTTGGAACTCTAGCAGTCGACGAACGTCGGCATATGACTTTTGTCGACTCTGAGCAGTCAACAACCTTTGCCGAATAATTGCGACTTTTTCCCGGGTTTGAACCACCAAGTCCGGTTCTACTCCAAGTAACTCGTATGGCTCGTCCCAACAGATTGGCGATCTACACCATCTTCCGTATAATGCTTCAAACGGAGCCATCCCAATCGAACTATGCCAACTGTTATTGTACGCAAATTCAATCAATGGTAAATGAGTCTCCCAATCTTCTTTCCAATCCAACGCACAAGCCCTCAACATGTCCTCCAGCGTTTGGATTGTCCTCTCCGACTGTCCGTCTGACTGGGGATGATAAGCGGTGCTGAAATTCAATTTGGTACCGAGAGTTCGATGTACTGCTTGCCAGAAATGTGACACAAAACGCCCATCGCGATCAGACACTATACTCTTTGGGGTACCATGGAGTCTCACAATCTCCGCAATGAATAACCGAGCTAACCTCTCCGGTCCCCAAATATCTCTAATTCCCAGAAAGTGTGCGGATTTGGTTAGACGATCAACAATTACCCAAATCATATTCACTCCAGTTCGCGTCTTTGGCATTCCCACAATAAAATCCATCGCTATATCTTCCCACTTCCATTCCGGAATTGGTAGCGGTTGCAATTTACCGGCGGGTCTCTGATGTTCCGCTTTAACCTGCTGACAAGTCAAGCATTTCATCACGAACTCTGTTACATCTTTCTTCATGTTCGACCACCAAAAGTTTTTCTTCAAGTCCTTATACATTTTACTCATACCCGGATGAATCGAGTACGGAGTAGAATGTGATTCATTCAAAATTACCTGTTTGAGATCATCTCGATTAGGTACACAAGTTCTGCCTCGAAATCGAAGAACTCCGTCTTCATCGATTAAGAATCCAGGAGCTTTCCCTCTAACACTGTCTTCCCGAAGTTGCACAATTGAGAGATCATCTAACTGCTTGGACTTAATATCTTCCATTACGGAGGATGTAATCTCAAGGAAACGCAACTGTCCTTGAGTTCTGTGAGGCCAAACTTCAATTTCCATATCAATCAACTCTCGTCTAAGCTTCGGTTGAATGGTAAGTAGTTCCAACTTCTGCAGCACGACTGACTTGCGGCTTAACGCATCGGCAACGACGTTCGCTTTACCTGGATGGTAAAGAATGTCAAGATCATAATCTTTAAGCAGTTCCAACCATCGCCGCTGACGCATATTTAGTTCCTTCTGCGTAAATATGTACTTCAAGCTCTTATGATCCGTATACACTCGACAAGAAGAACCATACAAGTAATGCCTCCAAATTTTCAACGCAAACACCACAGCGGCTAACTCAAGATCATGAGTAGGATAATTCATCTCGTATGGCTTTAATTGTCGAGACGCATAAGCCACTACTCTCTCATTTTGCATCAATACACATCCTAATCCTTGTTTAGAAGCATCACTATAAATAACGAAACCTTCCGTTCCTTGTGGTAAGGATAGGATCGGAGACGTAGTCAACCGCTTTTTCAACTCATCAAAACTCTTCTGACACTCATCACTCCACTCAAATTTCTGTGTCTTCTGCAATAATAGGGTGAGCGGTCGAGCAATTTTCGAGAATCCTTCAACAAATCGACGATAATAGCCCGCTAATCCTAGAAAACTCCGAACTTCCTTAACATTCCGTGGAGGCTCCCAAGCTAAGACTGCTTCAACCTTTTGAGGGTCTACACGAATACCATCACGAGATGATGTGTACAATAAAAGAAACTTCTTTAAGCCAGAACTCGCACTTAGAAAATTTAGCATAAAGCTTATCAGCCCTCAAAATACTCAACGTGATTCTCAAGTGTTCGGCATGCTCCGTCTCACTTTTGGAATAGATTAATATATCGTCGATAAACACCACTACAAATTTATCGAGATATTCGATAAAAGTTTTGTTCATAAGTTGCATGAAGGCCGCGAGCATTTGTTAAACCGAATGGCATAACTACGAATTCGTAATGCCCATACCTCGTCCGAAATGCTGACCTGGGAATATCCGAATCTCGAATTCGGAGTTGGTAATATCCTGACCTCAAATCAATCTTGGAGAAAACCGTAGCCCCTTGTAATTGATCAAATAGATCATCAATTCTTGGCAACGGATACTTGTTCTTAATAGTGAGTTTATTCAACTCACGATAGTCAATACATAGCCGTAAGGACCCATCTTTCTTTCGTACAAACAATACCGGTGCACCCCATGGAGACACACTAGGCCGAATATAACCTTTGTCCAACAATTCACCCAATTGTTTCTTCAATTCTAACATTTCCGATGGGGCCATTCTGTACGGTGCCTTGGATATTGGCGCCGCATTGGGCTCTAGTTCGATAACGAACTCTACTTCACGATGTGGTGGCAATCCCGGCAAATCATCCGGAAATACGTCTGGAAATTCATTCACAATGGAACAGAGGATAACAGTACACCGCCAACTTCCGACTTTAATGCGTAACACCAATAATGGTACAACCTTGTCGCAATAATTTCATCGCTTTCATGGCTCGAATAAACTTCCCGGAAGTACCGTGTTTTTGCCCTTCAAAACGTGTTCGCACCATCCGTAGCGACTATCGAAATTATCTTCCGACGATAATCTACTATCGCTCCATGCCGATTTAACCAATCATCACCGAGGATTAAATCCTCTCCTATAATATCGATCACAATCAAATCGGATGACCAATCTTTCGCCAATGGTTACAGACAATTGGCAATCTCTTGATCCCCAACTATCCTTTCCCCACTTGGCAACCCAACAATAAAAGGTTCACATGTAGAGAGACCGTCTAGGCCCAAACGATTCACACAAGATAATGATATAAAAGAATGAGTAGCTCCAGAATCAAACAATACATCTACCGGTGCATCGAAATATAAACAATACCAGCGTAGTGGCGGTCCCTACGTCATCAGTCCGCCTCATCTCATACAATCGGGGTGGGGCTGATCCAATGCTAGATGCATCCTTATGCTCGGTTTTACCTCTGCCCTTTGCCGCGTCAGGACACTCGGAGTTGGTGACCATGCTTGTGCCGGCGGAGTAGGGACTGTTTAGAAGATTTTGCCCACCGACTCACAATATAATGCGCGATGACCCTGCTTCCCACACTTAAAACAATCAATGGGGCGAGAAGTGCAACGAGAACTGACATGTCCCGGATTTCCACAATTAAAACAAACTCTCGGCACTCCTCCACTAGGTTGAGGGGAACCAACAGAAGATTGCACAGAAGATTGAGGTCTACGCGATCCACTGCCTCGGAAACTACCAGAAAATTTTGGTTTCTTCGAGCTCGAAACTGCGAGGCAGGCCCGACACCATCTCATAAGCAAGTGCTCTATCCTGATATTCTCTCAAAGTAGTACACCCAAGGCCCGCCATATACTTTCGGACCTCCGGTTTCATCCTTGCATCGAAATGAAGTATTTTGTCTATCTCATCCTTAACTCGATCTTGGACATACACTAAATGCTTGTTGTATGTCTTGATTGCTTCGAAATAGGAACATCTTCGGGTTGAGCTCAAGAACTCACCGACTCTTGCTAGCTGAACCGGCGCTGGACAATACCGAGCTTCCATCAATTCTTTAAATTCTTCCCAAGTGACATCACGGTCCTTGGGCTTAACATTCGCCACCGGTCAGCGTCATCAAGCTCGAGATATTGAGCAATCGGGACTCTCTTGGCTTCAGGACAACCAATACCGTCAAAGATCTTCTCCAGCTCAACTAACCAATGATCCCAATTGTTCGCATCACCGGAACCATCGAATCTGGGAGGGTTCATCTTCATAACTTCTTGAAGCCATCGATCCTCAACCGTCCTGCCAGTATTAATATTCTGCACCACTTGTGCCAGTTGGTGCACTTGTGTTACAACTTGTTGAAGAACGTTAGGCACTTCGGCCTCCGAGCCTCCATCTGAACCTCCCGAAGGGATCGGGTCCGACCTAGTCGCAGAACGAGATGCCGATTCTGAAACGGACCTCTCGGACTCGGACACTACTACTCTGCCACGGCCTCGACCACGACCGCGTTGACGGTAAGCTCTACCTCTCGGCATACTGAAGAATAAGAATGATTCAACAAGGAAACTATTACAATAATAGATTGCACAATATTAAGGTAATTATTTCCGAAGGAAAGAAACAACCAACATCCGAAGAGTCTTCCAGCACAGGCAACACGGGGTGGTAGCATGCTAATGATATCGTAGACAACAATCGACTCAATTTAATGCACTAAAACACCGGACTAGGTATCCATAAACCTAGGCTCTGATACCATATTCTGTAACACCCCCATGATTTACGGAGATATTACAGCGCCGTAGATCCTTTTTGGAGGACCTACTAGGCTTAGACCCAAATAAAACACATTATATACGACAAACATTAATGTTCATACATTCAAAACCAACTTCAATTTCAACATGACATACAGCACAATACCAAACAACATATCATCCCGAGGAATCATAACCAATATGACCGTTCACCACGGGAATACAACAACATCATTAACCATTAATAATGACATGACATACAACACCGGACAGTACCCGCGCGAGTACAAAACCAAAACACGACTTTGACCATGACCATATGACCATCAACTCAAAATAATGCACGATATCAATGCTGCCCACCAAGCTCGTGTCCGTCCTGTGCTAGTCCTCCCACTGGACCTGTACCTGAATACACAAAAGTATATCCACCCCAAAAGGGGTCAGCAAGAAGCCGGTGCAAGTACAATGATTCTAGAATATGTACAACAAGTGAATAATCAACAAAAACCACAGAAAATCATAGTGCCATCACGGATATTCCTAATACCACATCACAATCATCATCACAAAACAACCTCCCGAGCTATACGGCCTGTACCTCTCAAGCAAGATACACACCCCAGAGACACCTCGTCAGACCCTCCCTGGTGTATAGCCCAACCGAGTGATCCGTAGGGATACGCGGCCTACCGGACCCCAGGGGACCCTCACTGGTTTTACTCGGCTCACACACACTCGATCAACCATTTGGCACAAATTCCATTTTTACATATTCACACGAAGTACATTAAACACAATCAAAGTACTTGCCTCAATTTGAACGACACAAGAAACGGAGAACGGATGAATGTACGGTCCGAACTTCCTTCAACGATTCGATCCTAACACATCGAAATATGGAATCAAAACACAACACCACGGAAATGGAAGGGATTCCCTTCAAACTCTACTCTTAGGGACAAACTATCAAACACTACTAAGGCGGAGTTGTTCATACTCAGATCAATAGGTGGGAACTCAAACGAAATCCGTAGACTTCAAGAAAACAAGGGATTATGGTTTCACAATCATAATCTGACCCAATTCAAGGTTTAAAACGGACTAGAATGACGAGATCTAAACAAAACCCTCAAAATTCCAAAAACTAGGGATTGAACAATCTTACCTTGATTTGGATGATACACTGGATGAAATCTTGTTAGATTGAGTTTAGGAACTCGAAAATGTTGTTGGATGGTGAAAACTGGTCGAAAACCACGTCTAACTACACTCCAAATCGCCCAATACCAAGGGAAGAGGAAGGGGTGAAAAATGACGTTTCGAACCTACCCCCATATATATATCGGGAGGTATTAGCGCACGCTACGGCTACAGCTTAGCGTGCGCTAACGAATCGAGGGCGGTGCATCTTGAAGAAAAAGGCACCGTAACTTTCGCCAGCTCGTGTAGCGTATGCCGAACTATCTGTTAGCGCGCGCTACCGATTGATACTAGCGCGCGCTAACTCCATACGATGGCGTGCGCTACTCGCAGTACCGCAGTCCGTAAACGTTCGCCTCAGCGACGACATCCTAGCGCACGCTATCATACAAGTAACGTGCGCTAGTACATCGAAATAGCGTACGTTAGTCCGTCCATAGCGTACGCTAACGCCTCATTCCAGAGTCCAGAAAGCTTACTATCCAGCGGGCCTAACACACGCTATTGCACAAGAGTAGCGTGCGCTAGACATACAGTCTTAGCGTGCGCTAACTGCTATTTTCCAAATTTAAATTCGCAAGAAGTCCGGCTAAAACGAGCACAATCCGAGAATCACGGAACCCAACAATAATCAGCCATCAATATGCCAAGGTCAATCATCAATATATACGGTCCAAATAACCACAATACCACAAAATACATCCAAAATAACACTCACAAAATACACGGGTATTACACCCTTACCCCCTAAAAAGAAGTTTCGTCCCGAAACTTAAGATACAAAAAGTTCGGGGTATCGGGCACGCATACTCTCCTCGGTCTCCCACGTGGCCTCCTCAATTCCATGCTTAGACCATTGGACCTTTACTAACGGAATCACTTTCCGTCGCAATTGTTTCACTCGTCTCTCTAGTATGGTTACCGGTTGTTCTTCATACGTAACATCATCACTAATCTCAATCTCTTGATAATCAATAACATGGCTGGGATCGGGAACATACTTGATAGCCATAAACATGGAATACATCATGAACATGGCTAAGCGTTGGAGGCAACGCTAGTCGATAAGCTACCTCGCTTACCTTGTCCAGGATCTCGAAGGGGCCAATATAACGAGGACTAAGCTTCCCCTTCTTACCAAACCGAAGAACTCCACGAGTCGGCGATACTTTCAACAACACATGGTCTCCCGCCTGGAACTCTAACGGTCGACGACGAACGTCGGCATATGACTTTTGTCGACTCTGAGCAGTCAACAACCTTTGCCGAATAATTGCGACTTTTTCCCGGGTTTGAACCACCAAGTCCGGTTCTACTCCAAGTAACTCGTATGGCTCGTCCCAACAGATTGGCGATCTACACCATCTTCCGTATAATGCTTCAAACGGAGCCATCCCAATCGAACTATGCCAACTGTTATTGTACGCAAATTCAATCAATGGTAAATGAGTCTCCCAATCTTCTTTCCAATCCAACGCACAAGCCCTCAACATGTCCTCCAGCGTTTGGATTGTCCTCTCCGACTGTCCGTCTGACTGGGGATGATAAGCGGTGCTGAAATTCAATTTGGTACCGAGAGTTCGATGTCTTGCTTGCCGAAATGTTACACAAAACGCCCATCGCGATCAGACACTATACTCTTTGGGGTACCATGGAGTCTCACAATCTCCGCAATGAATAACCGAGCTAACCTCTCCGGTCCCCAAATATCTCTAATTCCCAGAAAGTGTGCGGATTTGGTTAGCCGATCAACAATTACCCAAATCATATTCACTCCAGTTCGCGTCTTTGGCATTCCCACAATAAAATCCATCGCTATATCTTCCCACTTCCATTCCGAATTGGTAGCGGTTGCAATTTACCGCGGGTCTCGATGTTCCGCTTTAACTCACGACAAGTCAAGCATTTCATCACGAACTCTGTTACATCTTTCTTCATGTTCGGCCACCAAAAGTTTTTCTTCAAGTCCTTATACATTTTACTCATACCCGGATGAATCGAGTACGGAGTAGAATGTGCTTCATTCAAAATTACCTGTTTGAGATCATCTCGATTAGGTACACAAGTTCTGCCTCGAAATCGAAGAACTCCGTCTTCATCGATTAAGAATCCAGGAGCTTTTCCTCTAACACTGTCTTCCCGAAGCTGCACAATTGAGAGATCATCTAACTGCTTGGACTTAATATCTTCCATTACGGAGGATGTAATCTCAAGGAAACGCAACTGTCCTTGAGTTCTGTGAGGCCAAACTTCAATTTCCATATCAATCAACTCTCGTCTAAGCTTCGGTTGAATGGTAAATAGTTCCAACTTCTGCAGCACGACTGACTTGCGGCTTAACGCATCGGCAACGACGTTCGCTTTACCTGGATGGTAAAGAATGTCAAGATCATAATCTTTAAGCAGTTCCAACCATCGCCGCTGACGCATATTTAGTTCCTTCTGCGTAAATATGTACTTCAAGCTCTTATGATCCGTATACACTCGACAAGAAGAACCATACAAGTAATGCCTCCAAATTTTCAACGCAAACACCACAGCGGCTAACTCAAGATCATGAGTAGGATAATTCATCTCGTATGGCTTTAATTGTCGAGACGCATAAGCCACTACTCTCTCATTTTGCATCAATACACATCCTAATCCTTGTTTAGAAGCATCACTATAAATAACGAAACCTTCCGTTCCTTGTGGTAAGGATAGGATCGGAGACGTAGTCAACCGTTTTTTCAACTCATCAAAACTCTTCTGACACTCATCACTCCACTCAAATTTCTGTGTCTTCTGCAATAATAGGGTGAGCGGTTGAGCAATTTTCGAGAATCCTTCAACAAATCGACGATAATAGCCCGCTAATCCTAGAAAACTCCGAACTTCCTTAACATTCCGTGGAGGCTCCCAAGCTAAGACTGCTTCAACCTTTTGAGGGTCTACACGAATACCATCTACCGAGATGATGTGTCCTTAAAAGAAACTTCTTTAAGCCAGAACTCGCACTTAGAAAATTTAGCATAAAGCTTATCAGCCCTCAAAATACTCAACGTGATTCTCAAGTGTTCGGCATGCTCCGTCTCACTTTTGGAATAGATTAATATATCGTCGATAAACACCACTACAAATTTATCGAGATATTCGATAAAAGTTTTGTTCATAAGTTGCATGAAGGCCGCCGGAGCATTTGTTAAACCGAATGGCATAACTACGAATTCGTAATGCCCATACCTCGTCCGAAATGCTGACCTGGGAATATCCGAATCTCGAATTCGGAGTTGGTAATATCCTGACCTCAAATCAATCTTGGAGAAAACCGTAGCCCCTTAATTCTTGGCAACGGATACTTGTTCTTAATAGTGAGTTTATTCAACTCACGATAGTCAATACATAGCCGTAAGGACCCATCTTTCTTTCGTACAAACAATACCGGTGCACCCCATGGAGACACACTAGGCCGAATATAACCTTTGTCCAACAATTCACCCAATTGTTTCTTCAATTCTAACATTTCCGATGGGGCCATTCTGTACGGTGCCTTGGATATTGGCGCCGCATTGGGCTCTAGTTCGATGACGAACTCTACTTCACGATGTGGTGGCAATCCCGGCAAATCATCCGGAAATACGTCTGGAAATTCATTCACAACTGGAACAGAGGATAACTGTACTCCGCCAACTTCCGACTTTAATGCGTAACACCAATAACTGGTACAACCTTGTCGCAATAATTTCATCGCTTTCATGGCTCGAATAAACTTCCCAGAAGTACCAGGTTTTTGCCCTTCAAAAACGTGTTCAGTACCATCCGGCGCGACTATCGAAATTATCTTCCGACGATAATCTACTATCGCTCCATGCCGATTTAACCAATCATCACCGAGGATTAAATCCTCTCCTATCATATCGATCACAATCAAATCGGATGACCAATCTTTACTGCCAATGGTTACAGGACAATTGGCAATCTCTTGATCCCCAACTATCCTTTCCCCACTTGGCAACCCAACAATAAAAGGTTCACATGTAGAGAGACCGTCTAGGCCCAAACGATTCACACAAGATAATGATATAAAAGAATGAGTAGCTCCAGAATCAAACAATACATCTACCGGGTGCATCGAAATATAAACAATACCTGACGTAGTGGCAGTCCCTACGTCATCAGTCCGCCTCATCTCATACAATCGGGGTGGGGCTGATCCAATGCTAGATGCATCCTTATGCTCGGTTTTACCTCTGCCACTGCCGCGTCCGACACTCGGAGTTGGCTGACCCGTAACTGTGCCAGCCGGAGTAGGGGACTGTTTAGAGAAGATTTTGCCCACTGACTCACAATATAATGCGCGATGACCCTGCTTCCCACACTTAAAACAATCAATGGGGCGAGAAGTGCAACGAGAACTGACATGTCCCGGATTTCCACAATTAAAACAAACTCTCGGCACTCCTCCACTAGGTTGAGGGGAACCAACAGAAGATTGCACAGAAGATTGAGGCCTACGCGATCCACTGCCTCGGAAACTACCAGAAAATTTTGGTTTCTTCGAGCTCGAAACTGCAGGAACCGGAACTGACACCATCTCATAAGCAAGTGCTCTATCCTGATATTCTCTCAAAGTAGTACACCCAAGGCCCGCCATATACTTTCGGACCTCCGGTTTCATCCTTGCATCGAAATGAAGTATTTTGTCTATCTCATCCTTAACTCGATCTTGGACATACACTAACTGCTTGTTGTATGTCTTGATTGCTTCAGAAATAGGAACATCTTCGGTTGAGCTCAAGAACTCACTGACTCTTGCTAGCTGAACCGGCGCTGGACAATACTGAGCTTCCATCAATTCTTTAAATTCTTCCCAAGTGACATCACGGTCCTTGGGCTTAACAGCTCGCCACCAGTCCGAAGCGTCATCAACCGTCAGATATTGAGCAATCGGGACTCTCTTGGCTTCAGGACAACCAATACCGTCAAAGATCTTCTCCAGCTCAACTAACCAATGATCCCAATTGTTCGCATCACCGGAACCATTGAATCTGGGAGGGTTCATCTTCATAACTTCTTGAAGCCATCGATCCTCAACCGTCCTGCCAGTATTAATATTCTGCACCACTTGTGCCAGTTGGTGCACTTGTGTTACAACTTGTTGAAGAACGTTAGGCACTTCGGCCTCCGAGCCTCCATCTGAACCTCCCGAAGGGATCGGGTCCGACCTAGTCGCAGAACGAGATGCCGATTCTGAAACGGACCTCTCGGACTCGGAGACTACTACTCTGCCACGGCCTCGACCACGACCGCATTGACGGTAAGCTCTACCTCTCGGCATACTGAAGAATAAGAATGATTCAACAAGGAAACTATTACAATAATAGATTGCACAATATTAAGGTAATTATTTCCGAAGGAAAGAAACAACCAACATCCGAAGAGTCTTCCAGCACAGGCAACACGGGGTGGTAGCATGCTAATGATATCGTAGACAACAACTGACTCAATTTAACAGACCCAAAACACCGACAGCCTAGGTATCCATAAACCTAGGCTCTGATACCATATTCTGTAACACCCCCATGATTTACGGAGATATTACAGCGCCGTAGATCCTTTTTGGAGGACCTACCAGGCTTAGACCCAAATAAAACACATTATATACGACAAACATTAATGTTCATACATTCAAAACCAACTTCAATTTCAACATGACATACAGCACAGTACCAAACAACATATCATCCCGAGGAATCATAACCAATATGACCGTTCACCACGGGAATACAACAACATCATTAACCATTAATAATGACATGACATACAACACCGGCGATTACCCGCGAGTACAAAACCAAAACACGACTTTGACCATGACCATATGACCATCAACTCATAATAATTCACGATATCAATGCGGCCCACCAAGCTCGTGTCCGTCCTGTGCTAGTCCTCCCACTGGACCTGTACCTGAATACACATAAGTATATCCACCACAATAGGTGTCAGCATGAAGCCTGTGCAAGTTCAATGATTCTAGAATATGTACAACAAGTGAATAATCAACAAAAACCACGAGAAAATCATAGTGCCATCACGGATATTCCGAATACCACATCACAATCATCATCACAAAACAACCTCCCGAGCTATACGGCCCTGTACCTCTCAAGCAAGATACACACCCCGGAGACACCTCGTCGGACCCTCCCAGTGTATAGCCCAACCGAGTGATCCGTAGGGATACGCGGCCTACCGGACCCCAGGGGACCCTCACTGGTTTTACTCGGCTCACACACACTCGATCAACCATTTGGCACAAATTCCATTTTTACATATTCACACGAAGTACATTAAACACAATCAAAGTACTTGCCTCAATTTGAACGACACAAGAAACGGCGAACGGATGAATGTACGGTCCGAACTTCCTTCAACGATTCGATCCTAACACATCGAAATATGGAATCAAAACACAACACCATGGAAATGGAAGGGATTCCCTTCAAACTCTACTCTTAGGGACAAACTATCAAACACTACTAAGGCGGAGTTGTTCATACTCAGATCAATAGGTGGGAACTCAAACGAAATCCGTAGACTTCAAGAAAACAAGGGATTATGGTTTCACAATCATAATCTGACCCAATTCAAGGTTTAAAACGGACTAGAATGACGAGATCTAAACAAAACCCTCAAAATTCCAAAAACTAGGGATTGAACAATCTTACCTTGATTTGGATGATACACTGGATGAAATCTTGTTAGATTGAGTTTAGGAACTCGAAAATGTTGTTGGATGGTGAAAACTGGTCGAAAACCACGTCTAACTACACTCCAAATCGCCCAGCCGCCGAAGGGAAGAGGAAGGGGTGAAAAATGACGTTTCTGGAACCTACCCCCCATATATATACTGGGAGGTATTAGCGCACGCTACGGCTACAGGCTTAGCGTGCGCTAACGAACTGAGGGCGGTGCACTGCTGAAGAAAAAGGCAGTCCAGAACTTTCTGCCAGGCTCCGGTAGCGTATGCTGAACTATCTGTTAGCGCGCGCTACCGATTGATACTAGCGCGCGCTAACTCCATACAGTAGCGTGCGCTACCTGCAAGTACCTGCAGCGAGAAGCGTTCTGTCCTCAACGACACGACATCCTGGCGCACGCTATCATACAAGTAACGTGCGCTAGTACATCGAAATAGCGTCGTTAGTCCGTCCATAGCGTACCTAACGCCTCATTCCGAGTCCGAGCTTACCGTCGGCCGGCCTAACGCACGCTATTGCACAAGAGTAGCGTCGCTAGACATACGATCTTAGCGTGCGCTAAGCTATTTTCCAAATTTAAATTCGCAAGAAGTCCGGCTAAAACGAGCACAATCCGAGAATCACGGAACCCAACAATAATCAGCCATCAATATGCCAAGGTCAATCATCAATATATACGGTCCAAATAACCACAATACCACAAAATACATCCAAAATAACACTCACAAAATACACGGGTATTACACCCTTACCCCCTAAAAAGAAGTTTCGTCCCGAAACTTAAGATACAAAAAGTTCGGGGTATCGGGCACGCATACTCTCCTCGGTCTCCCACGTGGCCTCCTCAATTCCATGCTTAGACCATTGGACCTTTACTAACGGAATCACTTTCCGTCGCAATTGTTTCACTCGTCTCTCTAGTATGGTTACCAGTTGTTCTTCATACGTAACATCATCACTAATCTCAATCTCTTGATAATCAATAACATGGCTGGGATCGGGAACATACTTGCGCAGTTGCGAAACATGGAATACATCATGAACATGGCTAAGCGTTGGAGGCAACGCTAGTCGATAAGCTACCTCGCTTACCTTGTCCAGGATCTCGAAGGGGCCAATATAACGAGGACTGATGAGTCGATTTTTGATCGTCTCATTCTGTTCTATCGAGTCGCACTTTCATTTGTTTTCGAGTGTTTTTGCCCTTTTTACGCGTGGTATGTTGTGTTTTTGTTTTGAAGGTATCCGGACGAAGATTGTGGTGAAATATGCGCTTTTATGGCCAATGTTGGAGTTTATGACGATCAAGAGCGCGAACGGGGCCTAAAACGACGAAAGATTTAAGCAATATCGGTCGAATCTCCTAAATACCAGAATCTCCACTCCGAATTGAGATGTATTCTCCTTTGATATAAATTCCTCGTGAAATCAGCTTCGAAACGGTATATCATATGCTAAAATCCGAGGTGAATTGATACAAGAACGAAGGATCATGCCGAAGAAGACCAAAACCCGGACTAGGCTGCACCAGGCAACCGGACTAGGCTGCACCAGGCAACCGGACTAGGCTGCACCGGACTAGGCTGCGACATGCGCTCGGCTGCATCAGGTAACTCGGCCGTGCCATGGGACACGGCCGGGTCTCATTCCAGCAAGAACGGTACTTTCCGGATGAGAAGGACTCGACCGTGCCTTTTGGGACACGGCCGAGTCGCTTTCGGCCATTTCGCCTATCCCGCACAGTACAACACGGCCGTGCCATGGGACACGGCCGAGCCTCTCGACAGACTACTTTTTGATAATTCAGCGCAGCGCGACACGGCCGTGTCCCAGGACACGGGCCGTGCCACTTTTTGGTTCATGTCACTTTCCTTGACATCTTTGCATATTTTAAGCCTTTGTCTTGATTTTTTTGGCTATAAAACAAAGTGGAGTGACCCCTTGAGAGATGTACTTGTCTTGTGAAGAAGATATTTTGTGGAAAAACACAAGATTAGGGAGGAAAACACCAAAAGAGTGGGAAAGAAAGAGATTTTCATCATCTTCCTTGTGTGTTCTTGGAGTGAGAAAAATACTTGAGTGAGATATAATAATTCCTTGTATAAATTTGTTGTGAGTTCTTGTAAGAAGATCATCAAACCTTCATCGGGAATTCGATTTCGGCATTTACAAGGAAGTTTTTACCATGTTTTGTTCTTGATTTCCATTATTATTGTTGAATTAATCATGTGTGGCTAAACACTTCATATGGGTTTTTAGATATAGCCACACACATGTTTTTGATTGTTAGTTCCTTTTGATTTTCCGGATAAAGTTTGGGATTATTCCTCTTGTTCGTTCTTCGTTTAAGAACTTTTGAATTAGATCATCAAACCTTTTTCATTGTTGTTATTATTATTCGAATTGAGGGTTTTTATCGGTGTTCGCCATCAAGCGACCGAAAGAAGCGATTGTGAATGTTCTCGGGCTTTTTCGCGATCTTTTAACGATTTACCTCATCAAAAGTAGTCGGTTAATTGATTGTTAGCTAGGGTTTCGTCCACATCAAAGAGTATCCCTTAATTTTCGTTGAGAACAATCGTGATTTTAGAATTTCCGCCATCAAGCGGATTTCTTTTAATCGTGAGCAATCGATAATTCCTAACCTTATTTATTTGAGTATCGGAACTAATAATTGATTACATGTGTGTCGGTGACTCTAAATTCCCATATTAATCTCATTATTGTTATCTCTCATTTATCGACCATCAAATTGGTGTTGCTATCACTAGTTCAATTTAAATTTTGTGCATTAGTAATTGCAATCATAATCAACGAATGATGTATTTTAATTTAATTTACTTTTGTTCATTCGACTATTTGCGAACATCATCGAATTTTAAACCGTTTCCAATTCCTCGTGAGATCGACCTCGGAGTTACTTGCCGCTCACTACAAGAGCGATTCGTACACTTGCGAGTATTTAATTTGAATCCATCAAGTTTTTGGCGCCGTTCTTGGGAATTGGCGTTTGATTTTTGATCTTGTTTTAATAATAGTTGAATTGTTTTTCTTGATTATTTTTCCGTTTTCATTATTTTCGATAAAGTCTAAAAATTCGCTCTAATTTCTCTTGTTTATGCTTGGTAGGAGATCGTTGGGAAACCCGATTCTTCCACCCATAGATGAGGTTCAAAGAATTAGAGCACCAAAAATAATAGCGCAATCATCAATGGCAAACGACGAGAATAACCCAGATCTTGAAGAGCACCAATTGCTTGAGAGGGAAAACATTCGTCAACCAAGATTTCCGAGATATGATAATGTTGGGCGCAATCAAGGGATGTCCGAAGCTCAACAAGGGAGATACTTCTATCCGAGACAACCACCCGTTGGAGTGCAATATGGAGCGAATTATTATCCCGGACCTCGATATGGGATGGAGGCGAACTATAACATGCCGCAACAACCTCCGGTCGAACATCTTATGAGGGACTATGCAAAGCCCGTAGTGAACACCGCCATTTCATGCATCCAGTGCCGGCCGCAAGGAACTACCACATAAGCGGATTTCACATCGAGCAATTGCCCTCATTTCACGGATTAGCACGAGAGGATCCGTTATCATTCATTCGAGATTTCTATGTGGCGATTGATAACTTCCCATTGAACGGGTTGAGCGAGGATCAACTACGAATGAAGTGTTTCCCTAATACACTCAAGGACGGGGCGAAACAATGGTTGATGACTTTGGTGCCCGGATCACTAAGAACATGGGATGAAGTTTACGACAAATTCATTACCAAGTACTTCTCTCATTCGAAGACTACACAATTGAGAGCCCAAATCTCAACATTTGGACAACAAGAAGGAGAGGCATTTCATGAAGCATGGGACCGATTCAAGATGCTCCTCATTCAATGCCCACACCATCACTATCCGCTTCAACTACTCAATCAATTCTTCTATGACGGATTGACTCAATATTGCCAAGGAGCGGTGGATAACGCCGCCGGTGGTTCGTTTTGGGGGTTAACGGAGAGACAAGCTTATGACGTATTTGAATTATTGGGGGCTAATTCTCAACAAAAAATTGTGCGTGTTCATAGAGGAGTTGTGAACCAAGTAAGCGAGAAGGACGAGATGCAATCTAAAATCGATGAGTTAATGAAGGAACTAAGACAACTCAAGATTCAAAATAAATCTTCGAGCTCACGAGTTTGCGAAATTTGTTGGGGACCGGACATCATGCTAATTCTTGCCCTTATATTTTTGGAGAACAAACCGAACAAGTTAATTGGGCTATGGGACAAAGCAGGAAGGCCGAGTGGGAGGAGAGGAGGAATAATTATGGCGGAAACGCAAGAAATGCACCTCTCCCAAATACTTATCACCCGATGGCATACGACGCAAATGTCCAAACTCAATACAACGGAGGAAACCGAGCCCAACAACCAACGCGAAGTGAACCACCTCCACAACAAAGGAACTCTCTTGAGGAGAGTATTGCGGCATTCATTAAGGAGGGCAAGGAAAACCGAGTGGAGAACAATAAAAGGTTTGAATCTTTAGAAGTTTCGATGAAGAAAATGGAGATTCAAATTGGGCAACTTGCTACGAGGCATGCGAGCAAGAAGCGGGTAAACTACCAAGTGAACCCGAGCAAGTTCAAGCTATTACCACCATCCAAGTGGTAAAGTGATAAATAAAGAGATAATTTCGAAGCGAAAGAGAAGGGCGGTGAGAAAGAAGAATTGCCGAGTCAATCGGAGAAATCTATGGTGATTGAAGAGGATGAGTCGAGCGATGAAGAAATCCGAGTAGCGCTACCCGATCTTGCGAGACTCAAATTCCTTGGGACAAATCTAAAGATCGATCGAGAAGCGATTGAAGAGAATAAGAGCAAACCAGTCAACTCAATGCATCAAAAGGAGGACCTAGAAAGCTTTGATATGGAAGTCCTTTTCGTGGAGAAAGAAGTTCCGTTGTGAACTTAGGAGCGAGTATTAATTTAACACAAAAATCAATATACTCGCCACTAGATTTGGGGAGGTGATAGCCCCGATGGATTTTGTGATACCAAACATAGAAGAAACATCACCAACAAAAATCACGTCACTTACGATGATACGAAAATTGAAATGGTGACAAAAGCGCTCACAATGGAAATCCATGGAACCACTCTCCACATCCTTACAAAGGAAAACGAGCGAAAAATGACGAGCTATATGGTTGGACCTATCACATTTCCATTTAATCCGGATAGAAGAATCGAAGAAGTCGAGCTAAAGACTATAAAAAGCGGCTGCTTGGGAGGCAACCCAAGGGAGTTTTAATTTTTATCGCTTTTATTATTATTATTATTGCATTAATTTTGTTTTTGTCTATGGCGTGTGTAGGTAATCTAATAAAGGAGGTATTTATGGGAGGAAGAAGCCTAGCTTATTGAAAGTTGAGACCCGAGCACAAAGGATGGTGCCCCACGATCAAAAACCACACTTCTTAATCCGGTAGTTTTATTTTCTTTCTTTTTAATTTGTATTTTCGCATTTTTCCTGACTTAATCTTTAGCAGGGATAAGCAAAGGTTTAGGTTTGGGGGGGGGGGGTGCAACTTCTTTGATTTTTATTTGTTTTTAGTTTGCGTGATGTTTGTTTCCTTTCTTTATTTTTTTTTCTTGCGTGATGTCGTAGTTGGATTGCAATAACCTTGTTAACTGTTGGGTATATGGATGATTAATCGTGTTTGTGTTTGGCTCGTAGAGTTTAATAAATCTAATTGTTTGCTTGACCTTGCGTGTGAATGTATAGTTTTTGGTTACTTGATTTGACGTGTAAGGAATGAGTATGGTAGTCCAAAAGCCGTGAGTCCTTGTGCCTAATTAAACCGTTCACTTTTAGCGGTGAAATTCTTTCATGAGTGATTTCTCTTCTTATGGATTGTATTCTTTAGAACTTGCATGATTCTGTCGGATGACGTGTTGATATTTACATACACGAGGAATGATTAGGGCTGCCCATTTTTTGTCTTGAACCTACTTATCTAAAAATATCTACCAATTCATATCAATATCCTTTGCTAGCCTCGTTGAGCCTTTAGCCGTAATTTTGTTCGAAAAACCCGCATCTTATTGCTCCATATCCAAAATCCATAACTTACCCAAGTATTGGTCCACGTAAGAGCATGAGAGGGTATATTTGAAAAAGGAAGGTGTGCAAAGTTTGTGGTGTATAGAGGCAAAAATCTTCTCTCCCGTTCCCCTGAAAATAATAAGCCCCATCCTAATAATAATAGTGGGATAGAAAAAAATAGGGGAGGAGAGGAGTGAGCCTGAGAAAAACAAAAGGGAAGTCGTTGGGTTGTGAAAAATAGGCCAATATCATAAGAATTACACTTAACAAGGCCTAGAAAAAAAAAGAGGGAGATATATATACGGGAGAATTGAAGTAGAATGATCGATCTTGCTTTGAGTTTTTATTTCATATATATGAGGATCGTATATGCTCTACTTGGACTGAACTTGTAACTACTAGCCAAATTTTCCCAACCTGAGCCACAACCCTGTTACAACCAAAAGTAAGACCCTATGACTCATGTTTTGTGAATATTGATGCGTTTGATGAAGAGGAGAAATGCAAGCATATAGTAGAACTTTCCATTTGAATCGAGTTGAGCGTATTGACCTATCTAAACACTTGAGAGATGAGTGAATCGATATAATTCAGTGAGGGCCTATTAAGACTTGTTTTCTTTCATGTTCGATCTAGTGCCATTGCTTTCCACTCATTTGTGAGTTTAGGCTTCCATGATGAATTACGAGACTTTACGATACTTTTACATTCTCGGTTGATTGTATGTATACCCGATGATTAACTTGATTATTCAATCCTTCTCGTTTATTTGTCGTGTGTTTTATTTCTTTTTGCTTGAGGGCAAGCAAAGTTTAGGTTTGGGGGGATTTGATGAGTCGATTTTTGATCGTCTCATTACATTCTATCAGTCGCACTTTCATTTGTTTTCGAGTGTTTTTGCCCTTTTTACGCGTGGTATGTTGTGTTTTTGTTTTGAAGGTATCCGGACGAAGATTGTGGTGAAATATGCGCTTTTATGGCCAATGTTGGAGTTTATGACGATCAAGAGCGCGACAGGGCCTAAAGCGGCGAAAGATTTAA
The DNA here is from genome assembly GCA_033398695.1 of Orobanche coerulescens. Taxonomy (NCBI): domain Eukaryota; kingdom Viridiplantae; phylum Streptophyta; class Magnoliopsida; order Lamiales; family Orobanchaceae; genus Orobanche; species Orobanche coerulescens. Next base: position 172,748,605 of record CM065809.1, read on the forward strand.
GCAATATCGGTCGAATCTCCTAAATACCAGAATCTCCACTCCGAATTGAGATGTATTCTCCTTTGATATAAATTCCTCGTGAAATCAGCTTGAAACGGTATATCATATGCTAAAATCCGAGGTGAATTGATACAAGAACGAAGGATCATGCGAAGAAGACCAAAACCGGACTAAGTGCACCAGCAACCGGACTAAGTGCACCGAACAGCGGACTAAGTGCACCGAACAACGGACTAAGGCTGCCGGACTAAGGCTGCGACATGCGCTCGGCTGCATCGAGTAACTCGGCCGTGCCATGGGACACGGCGGGTCTCATTCCGGCAAACGGTACTTTCCGGATGAGAAGGACTCGGCCGTGCCTTTTGGGACACGGCCGAGTCGCTTCGACCATTTCGCCTATCATACCCAGTACAACACGGCCGTGCCATGGGACACGGCCGAGCCTCTCGACAGGACTACTTTTTGATAATTCGGCTTGTTGTGTTGTAGCCGTGTCCCGGGACACGGGCCGTGCCACTTTAGTTCATGTCACTTTCCTTGACATCTTTGCATATTTTAAGCCTTTGTCTTGATTTTTGGCTATAAAACAAAGTGGAGTGACCCCTTGAGAGATGTACTTGTCTTGTGAAGAAGATATTTTGTGGAAAAACACAAGATTAGGGAGGAAAACACCAAAGAGTGGGAAAGAAAGAGATTTTCATCATCTTCCTTGTGTGTTCTTGGAGTGAGAAAAATACTTGAGTGAGATATAATAATTCCTTGTATAAATTTGTTGTGAGTTCTTGTAAGAAGATCATCAAACCTTCATCGGGAATTCGATTTCGGCATTTACAAGGGAAGTTTTTACCATGTTTTGTTCTTGATTTCCATTATTATTGTTGAATTAATCATGTGTGGCTAAACACTTTATATGGGTTTTTAGATATAGACACACACATGTTTTTGATTGTTAGTTCCTTTTGATTTTCGTTATAAAGTTTGGGATTATTCCTCTTGTTCGTTCTTCGTTTAAGAACTTTTGAATTAGATCATCAAACCTTTTTCATTGTTGTTATTATTATTCGAATTGAGGTTTTTATCGGTGTTCGCCATCAAGCGACCGAAAGAAACGATTGTGAATGTTCTCGGGCTTTTTCGCGCGATCTTTTAACGATTTACCTCATCAAAAGTAGTCGGTTAATTGATTGTTAGCTAGGGTTTCGTCCACATCAAAAGAGTATCCCTTAATTTTCGTTGAGAACAATCGTGATTTTAGAATTTCCGCCATCAAACGGATTTCTTTTAATCGTGAGCAATCGATAATTCCTAACCTTATTTATTTGAGTATCGGAACTAATAATTGATTACATGTGTGTCGGTGACTCTAAATTCCCATATTAATCTCATTATTGTTATCTCTCATTTATCTGACCATCAAATTGGTGTTGCTATCACTAGTTCAATTTAAATTTTGTGCATTAGTAATTGCAATCATAATCAACGAATGATGTATTTTAATTTAATTTACTTTTGTTCATTCGACTATTTGCCGAACATCATCGAATTTTAAACCGTTTCCAATTCCTCGTGAGATCGACCTCGGAGTTACTTGCCGCTCACTACAAGAGCGATTCGTACACTTGCGAGTATTTAATTTGAATCCATCAAGGACTAAGCTTCCCCTTCTTACCAAACCGAAGAACTCCACGAGTCGGCGATACTTTCAACAACACATGGTCTCACTTTGGAACTCTAGCAGTCGGCAGACGAGCGTCGGCATATGACTTTATCGACTACGGCGATCAACAACCTTTGCGAATAATTGCGACTTTTTCGGGTTTGAACCACCAAGTCGGTTCTACTCAAGTAACTCGTATGGCTCGTCCCAGCAGTTGGCGATCTACACCATCTTAGTATAATGCTTCAAGCGGAGCCATCCCAATCGAACTATGCCAAGCTGTTATTGTACGCAAATTCAATCAATGGTAAATGAGTCTCCCAATCTTCTTTCCAATCAACGCACAAGCCCTCAACATGTCCTCCGGCGTTTGGATTGTCCTCTCCATTGTCCGTCATTTGGGGATGATAAGCGGTGCTGAAATTCAATTTGGTACCGAGAGTTCGATGTACTGCTTGCCAGAAATGTGACACAAAACGCCCATTGCGATCAGACACTACACTCTTTGGGGTACCATGGAGTCTCACAATCTCCGCAATGAATAACCGAGCTAACCTCTCCGGTCCCCAAATATCTCTAATTCCCAGAAAGTGTGCGGATTTGGTTAGCCGATCAACAATTACCCAAATCATATTCACTCCAGTTCGCGTCTTTGGCATTCCCACAATAAAATCCATCGCTATATCTTCCCACTTCCATTCCGGAATTGGTAGCGGTTGCAATTTACCGGCGGGTCTCTGATGTTCCGCTTTAACCTACTGACAAGTCAAGCATTTCATCACGAACTCTGTTACATCTTTCTTCATGTTCGGCCACCAAAAGTTTTTCTTCAAGTCCTTATACATTTTACTCATACCCGGATGAATCGAGTACGGAGTAGAATGTGCTTCATTCAAAATTACATTTGAGATCATCTCGATTAGGTACACAAGTTCTGCCTCGAAATCGAAGGACTCGTCTTCATCGATTAAGAATCCGAGGAGCTTTCCCTCTAACCTTTGTCTTCCCGAAGTTGCACAATTGAGAGATCATCTAAGCTGCTTGGACTTAATATCTTCCATTACGGAGGATGTAATCTCAAGGAAAGCACTTATCCTTGAGTTACGTGAGGCCAAACTTCAATTTCCATATCAATCAACTCTCGTCTAAGCTTCGGTTGAATGGTAAGTAGTTCCAACCATGTATACGGTGACTTGCGGCTTAACGCATCGGCAACGGCGTTCGCTTTACGGATGGTAAAGAATGTCAAGATCATAATCTTTAGCGGTTCAACCATCGCGGCGACGCATATTTAGTTCCTTCTGCGTAAATATGTACTTCAAGCTCTTATGATCCATATACACTCGACAAGAAGAACCATACAAGTAATGCCTCCAAATTTTCATCGCAAACTCCACAGCGGCTAACTCAAGATCATGAGTAGGATAATTCATCTCGTATGGCTTTAATTGTCGAGACGCATAAGCCACTACTCTCTCATTTTGCATCAATACACATCCTAATCCTTGTTTAGAAGCATCACTATAAATAACGAAACCTTCCATTCCTTGTGGTAAGGATAGGATCGGAGACGTAGTCAACCGCTTTTTCAACTCATCAAAACTCTTGACACTCATCACTCCACTCAAATTTACGTGTCTTACGCAATAATAGGGTGAGCGGTCGAGCAATTTTCGAGAATCCTTCAACAAATCGACGATAATAGCCCGCTAATCCTAGAAAACTCGAACTTCCTTAACATTCCGTGGAGGCTCCCAAGCTAAAGGCTGCTTCAACCTTTTGAGGGTCTACCACGAATACCATCAGTGAGATGATGTGTCCCCGAGAAAAGAAACTTCTTTAAGCGAACTCGCACTTAGAAAATTTAGCATAAAGCTTATCGACCCTCAAAATACTCAACGTGATTCTCAAGTGTTCGGCATGCTCCGTCTCACTTTTGGAATAGATTAATATATCGTCGATAAACACCACTACAAATTTATCGAGATATTCGATAAAAGTTTTGTTCATAAGTTGCATGAAGGCCGCCGGAGCATTTGTTAAACCGAATGGCATAACTACGAATTCGTAATGCCCATACCTCGTCAGAAATCTTTGACACAGGAATATCCGAATCTCGAATTCGGAGTTGGTAATATCCTGACCTCAAATCAATCTTGGAGAAAACCGTAGCCCCTTGTAATTGATCAAATAGATCATCAATTCTTGGCAACGGATACTTGTTCTTAATAGTGAGTTTATTCAACTCACGATAGTCAATACATAGCCATAAGGACCCATCTTTCTTTCGTACAAACAATACCGGTGCACCCCATGGAGACACACTAGGCCGAATATAACCTTTGTCCAACAATTCACCCAATTGTTTCTTCAATTCTAACATTTCCGATGGGGCCATTCTGTACGGTGCCTTGGATATTGGCGCCACATTGGGCTCTAGTTCGATAACGAACTCTACTTCACGATGTGGTGGCAATCCCGGCAAATCATCCGGAAATACGTCTGGAAATTCATTCACAACTGGAACAGAGGATAACTGTACTCCGCCAACTTCCGACTTTAATGCGTAACACCATATATATATTCCGGAATACTACATTGGCAATCAAATCAGTGCCAATCATCACGATATCACAAAATCACAACTGGTATCCCGTGGCCGTACCCCTTAGTATCGACCCCCAGACATCCCGTCGAACACTCCGGGTGGGATACCACTTCCGCGGCCGTACCCCTTAGTATCGACCCCCAGACATCCCGTCGGACACTCCGGGTGGAAGTTCAATCACACACGCACCCAAGTTCCCTTACGCGGCCGTACCCCTTAGTATCGACCCCCAGACATCCCGTCGGACACTCCGGGTGGAAGGAACACAACTCACGCACCCGAAAATCACAATTCATCATTCATTTCGAAAATCACAACATACATAACGAAATGTAATACATGTACTTGCCTTGAAAGAAGCGAAGCGAAGGAAGCAGCGAGGAATAGGTTTCGGTCCGAACAATCCTCCCAAATCCGTTCCTAACACAATAACGGCATACACAAGTCTCAATAATGCGGAAAGGTAAGAATTAATCCTAATTCTACCACTTGGAACGATTTGTCGGTCAATACGAAGCCCAAGACGGTTAAAATCTAACAATGGAGAATTTACTAGGTTAAATCCGTTAAACTATAATGGAAACAAGGGGTTTACGACTACACAATCGTAATCTAACAAGTCGTTGAAGCTAAATCGGATTAAAAGGAAGAATTATGCCAAAATTCCGAAATCCCCAAAAACTAGGGTTCTAAAGAAATATACCTCAATTCAGACGGAGAATGATGATGATTAACCTTCCTTGGGACGCAATAATCAACCTTTAGAAGGTTTCTACGGATTGCACCCAGGGCAGAATCGCTCGAAATCGCTCAAAGGAAGCTCACGTCGCGAGAAAGAAAGAAAAGGAGTGAAATAAGTCGACTGGGGATAAGTCAGGAATTAAAAGACCTGACAGCGCGTTACGTACGTTAACGCCTATTGTTAACGTACGTTATGAAGGTTACGTACGTAACCTCTCTCAGGCTAACGTACGTAACGAACAATCTGGACACTTCTGCGAAACCATAACGTGCGTTACCAATGGAGTATAACGTGCGTTATGATGCCTATATAACGTATGTAAAGGAGCATGCATAACGTCGTTATGCATGCGGCGATTGACAAGATTGCTAAACACTTAGCTCAGCACAGTCGATACAACGACGAAACGCAACGCAAGGATAGAATCAAAAGTATAAACATGGGGTATCCAAAACAATGAAGCTGAGTTTGAAAGAAAATACACTACCAACATCCGGGGAATCCAAAATATGACAAGGAGGATGAAAGCACCCTAAACTTCTAAGAAATTACAAAACGACCCAAATGTCCGAAAATCGCGATACAATGTCGGATCAACAATCTGAAAGTTTCAATACGACTAACTCAACCATACAAACTTATACAATTCAAGAAACAACGAAAACGAACAAGTTTTACGAGAATCGAACGTACATACGGCAAGATATAAATTAAGATGAAATTATGCAAAAACATCCTCGAAACTCATCCAGACGGAAAAACTCCAAGAACAAAATAGATTCAGAATTCCAAAACAGTGCTAAGCGAGTTGTCCGAAACGAACATACACCAAAATAGAAATTACCGAAAATAGAAAACACGAATATTACATTAATCAATTAAATAAATCAAAATTATCTTATTAAAAAGTTTTATTGAAAGTATAGAAACAATTATTTTAGTTATTATTTATAAATAAATCCAGAAAACTATGGAATAAATCAATTAGTCTATTTAGTTTTAAATCTCATTTTATTAATATAAAATAACAAAATAAATGAATAAAACTCATACTTACTAAATTATAACTGATTTTATGAATTTACAAAGAGATATTGCTAAATATATAAGTAGTTAAATTTAATAATAATGTACTAATATGTAGATTCATCTTTGTATAAATAGAATTCCAGAAAATAAAAATTGCCGCTTTAAATAATTTTCAAGTGATTTTTTTATTTTTTTAAGTTTTAAAAGATTTATTAATTCATCTACTTTTGAAATAAATTATATATTTTTGAAAGTTTTGAATTTTCTTTTGTATTTTAAATTATATCCAAACAATTTATGTATTTTTTTCAAATATAAGGATTGAATTATCTCCTTTTTGGCCATTTAAAAGAAACCGATTAATACTTAACGATTTGGACCATTTTGAAAAAAAGGACTAAAAAATAACGTGGAACCAAAATTTCATCAAATATAGTTTAACACAATTAGATGTGAATTGAGATTTTTTCTAATACGAGTTTCTGAAATTACTAAAAGTACGTACCCAACTTCTTCTGTATTATTCCCTTGAATGTAAAATGTGTCAACTTTAATACTTCTATATATTAAGTTAACTGTTTGAAAATAACATCATATAAAAAGGTGCCATTCTCTTCTATGATTAAAGAAATTATGATATAAAGTTTCAACTGAACCAAATGTCACTTAGATTTTTTGTAATACAAGTTTCACAAGTTACTAAAAATACTCTAATTATTTTTCTCTTCTTTTGAATGTAAAATTTCTTGAATTTAGTACTCTTAAATATGAATTTCAATGCCTGAAAAGTACCCTATAACTATTCTCGGCTCATCTTATATTACAAACAAAATTGGGCATTTTTTACTTCTAAAAAATGGGGATAATTTTAATTAGGGTAGGATGTGACTTAGTTAATCCCGCGATTAGTATATTTACAATAAGTCATACAAGTAATTCACTTATATATATACTACGATGATGCTTTTTTTTGGAAAAATTGGGAAGTACTTAATTTTAAGTTCTAAGTCATAATCTCCTTACTTTGTAATTCCAAAACCAATTTTAAAATGAATATACATATAGCTCCACTTCAACCAAACGTCGTCGAGATTTTTTCTAAATAATATACTTTATATTTTTGTAATAATATACTTCAACTCTTTTTCTATTTTTTTAACGTAAAATGGGTAGACTTTAATACTCTTAAATATGAAGCTAAATGTTTGAAAAAGTATCATATAAGCATAAATATGTCGTTCCACTTCAATCAATCAATTGGTTTTTTCTTTCGTGATTTTCTAAAATTTTAAGGTCGTTTGTAATTAAGATAAAATTCTGATGTATATTTTTTAACTTATCCAAGCTATTCTTATACTGCAATCTAAATTGTTAAATTTCTTGATAATTTAAGGCTAGGACTTGGATGTAGTTTCCTAAATTAACAAGTATATTTATAATAGGTTACTCAAGTAATTAAATTATATATACTACTTATATTTTTTTATTGCAATTTGAGAAGTGCTTTATTTTAAGTTATAAGTCAAGATCTATTATGTATTTTCAAAAGTTTTTTAGATTCCAAATATTGCTAAAACTAGCCACAATTATTTAGTATAATTCTACATGTGGAGCTGCATTAAAGGACAATACATATATCGTTTATTCAAGTATAACTTCTTCTTGTAATACCCGGTTGTAATTTAGTCATTTTTATTCAGTAATTATCAATCTGTAATTGTCACTCAGTGATTTTCATTCATTAATAATCACTCATCATTCATACTCATTCAATTGTGCTCACCGTTCGGCGTAATATTTGTCATACTCGTACTTTTGCCCTCGTACTTCTCGAATTCTGTGATTTTTGTACTCGGTGCATCGTTATAAATTTGAAGCGCTTGTCGGCGAGGCCGCCTGGCGAGCCGCACGAGCATATGGTCGTGCGTGGCGCTCGTGCGTTGCAACTAGGCCCAGGCGAGAGACCAGCCGGCCGTCGGTGCCGCACGGCGAGCTACATGAGCAACTGCTCATGCGCGGCGCTCGTGTGTTGTGGCTGGATTGGGAAGGAGACCCAGTGGTCGAGTCAGTGCCGCACGAGCAGGCCACACGAGCAACTGCTCAGGCGTGGTGCTCGTGTGTTGCGGTTATCTTGGCGGGAGGCCGGCGTTCGAGTCCGCGCCTGGCGAGCCACACGAGTTGCTGCTCGTGCGCGACGCTCGTGCGCTAAGAGCAGTAGCCGGCAGAAGCTTCACGCACGACCAGACGCATGGACACTTGATCGTGCGGGTTGGTCGTGCGTCCCTGTGACCTATATAAGTGGACCGACGGGTTTTTTCTCATTTTCACCATTCTTCATCCTAGTTCCGAGAGAGAGGGTTTGTGGGAGAGATTTTTCATCATCAATTACTTGAGTACTCGGTTTTCATCATCTTCATTCGGTTGTGAAGCTTGGATAGTCGATCTAACGTGATTTCATCGGATCAAAGTGTTTGGATCTTCAAATGTAATATTCATCAAACCTCTTGGATTTCGATTTTGTGCTGAGATATGATATTTTGGACGTTATAATCATGTTGTATGAAGAGATATACATATGATTATGAGTATGTATGAATATTCATCGGATTATTGAAAGGTTATTCAAGAACACTTTGAATATTGAGTTGGATTTGGGGGTTTTCGATTAGTTGTTGTTGAAATCACGGATTTGGATATTCATATTGGATTTTTGATTGTATTGAAGATGTTTTGTCGGTTTGAAACACTCCTTGGGGATTTGATATCGGTATAATTGAGGATTGATTGTAAACAATCAAAGATTGGTTACAACGTGTTCGATGTAATGCTCCAATGAACTTGGTTTAGTCGTATCGACGTTTTGAGTTCGTTATATTCGTGTTTGATTCGTATGTTGAACGGATTGTTGGTAATTGTGTTATTCAAGGTTGTTCGAGCGACCGACATTTCATTTAGGACGTTTGTTCGTGGAAGGACATTGTTCACCGGTGTTGTGTAAGTTAATTCTTACTCGGTTAAAAGGATTTTCATTCCTTTCGTTGTTGTTCATTCATAATCATAATTCATTCATAATGTATTAACCGTATTGAGACTTGTAATTGTCAATTAATCACTTCATTCACGAGGAACGACGGTTCCACTCATTTCATTGAGCTATCATTCATTTCACTATCATTTCATCTCGGTGAGTCATTCTTGACTTTGTCGGATTGTTATTCATTATTATTCTTCATGGTCATTCTTGTTCATATGACCTTCTGGGTTCATATTGCGCGGCCGGGTGTGGATGTGTGGGATTTTTAGTCGGGCACGTGATGGTCATGTGTTGGGTTCACCGACACATTGGACTGTGCACACGGTAATGTACCTCCGTGAGACTAATTAGGTACAATGGAGGGTGTGTCCGGACATCCGTCTTGTGCACGTGCACATTCCATTACGGGTGTACTATGATGCCTCTCTTCAGCTTCATTTCATAATTAAGATATATCATGATTGTGTTTATTCAACTCTTGAGGATTGTTGTTTTGTGTAACTGACCCCGTTGGGGGATATTGTTTTCAGGTCATGGCAAGGCTAAGGCACGGGAAGAGAACGTTGACGGCGAGGAGTCCCAGTGATACTAGTAGGGGGCCCCAGTCCGTTTCAGTTATTCATGTCTTTTCATCTTTATTTCCGCTGCAGATTTCCGTTTGGATATTCATTTTCATTTAATGTTGTATATTTTATCTTTATATAAAATGTACATGTATTGAGTATTCTTCCTGGGTGTATTATACTTAGACTCCTCATCGGAGTACTTGGTAATATGATGTGGTTCGGTACTACATTTACGTTGTTAATTCATTAATTTTCATTCGCCTGGTGGGTCCCAGTCGGGGTTCCACGACACTATAATATCCGCCTAGTTTGGGGTGTTACAGAGTTGGTATCGGAGCGTGGTTTTGAATACTACCTTCCGAGTCATGTCTCATTTGAAATCATCATTCATCAGACTAGTATCATTGGACTTTCGCGTCACGTGTGACCTGTGCAAGAGCCGAGCCCCTCAGACCAAAGAACAGTAAGTTTTCTGACGCCATGGTATAATTTCTGGCAATAAGAATCACTCATTCATTATTCATCAGTTAACAATCCTCAAACATCATTTTCATTTTGATCATGCCTAACTCATTAATCACTCGGTTCATTTCATTACTCAGCTGTTGATCTTGAGGATCATATCATTAATCTTGTTAACTTGTTCAAGATAGTCATTTCAAGAATATCATCAGATAATCATGTCATCTTAGTTAATCATTCATGTAATCACTTTGTTAGAACGCGTATGCTCATTTTCATCATTTCATGACGTAAATCACAATGCGGTACTCATACGAGAGATATAATTATCATGCGACTTTCCTACTTCAGTATGGAGAGAGCTGTCAGGGGACGCACGGGGAGAGGCCGCGGTGCGGGCCGAAATCCGGGAAATAATCACTCACTGCCAGGAAGTCGTACCTAGGACTCAGCTCGATTGGAAGATGTTCGGGTTGATCCACTCACTTTTATGCAGGTCATGATGACCCATATGCAATTGCTTAATCATCATTGTGCCACTCTGGCCGAATTAATCGAGAGAACTCTCACGTATGAGCCTGCTGCTAAGGAAATTGCTGAGCAACAACCAGCATCTGTCAGCAAGAAATGAACGAAGCGTAATCAGTCCGAAGGCGGTCAGTCAACCTTCAAGAAGCCTCGTGCGAGTCCTAACGTTTCTGAGCGACCTTTTACGGCACCTAATCCTGCGAGATCTCGATCCGGCGGCGGATCAGCCATCACTGTTTCATGTGGGCGCCGGGTCATTCTGACACTAAATGTCGGAAATCGTCTATCACGTGCCATAACTGTGGGATTGTTGGGCATAAGGCCCGTTTTTGCCGAAGGGACTCCAAGCCGACTCCAGTGGCATCTCAGGCCCCGAAGCGATCAGCGATTCAGAATCAGACTGCTCTGGCAGCGTCGTTTAAGACGACAGAAGCGAGTAAAAGCGGGGCTCATATTTATCAGACGGGAGCGTCCGGTTCGGGGGCCGGTAAGACCCGTATTCACGCGATGAAGTGGACCGACGATCCGGAGGCCCGAATGATCTCAGGTATACTCGTAATTCTATCTCAACCTGTGTGTACCCTTTTTGATACTGGTACATCGCATTCATTCATTTCCGAATCATATTTGAATAGACTTCACTTAGATAGTCCTAAAAATTGTGTGTAATATCCGGAATTTCTACTACTGTTGTTTGAGATTATTTTATTCGAGTTATATTGTACAGCGTGGAATCTGTACAGTATGGATAAAATAAATAAAGGACTGAGATGTCAGTATCGGTATAATTGTCGTATCTGGTCGACAGTTGCATTTGAGGATATTGTGTATCAGGTTATCGTACTTTTGATATGAGGTATATCGTATGAAAATACTATTGGATTCAGTATATGTATTCAGTAAGTGTATATGTGTTTTCGGTATGTCGAGACAGGCGGTAATAGTTGAAATTGGCTAAGTATAGAATACTTAGCTTACGCTAATGTTGAAGATTTACGTACGCTAAATCACAAGAGTTACATACGTTATGGCCGGAACATTACGTACGTAACATAGGAATCAGACGACTGAGTCATGGTTGGAAGGTGGGACCCTGTGTCGGCAGCTTTCGGCGGAGGATGTGGACAGCGAGTCAACCTCGGCCATTATGTATGTTATGCATGGCGTATTACGTACGTAATGTGGGTGGTACTGTATCAAGTCAACGTACATGTTACATACGTTATGAAGGAAACATTACGTACGTAAGCATGTTAACAAAACAGTTCAGTTAGTTCTGCGATGATGATTACGTACGCTATGTGGGACGAATAGCGTACGCTAAAGTGCATTACGTACGTTAATGATGAAGGATAACGTACGTAATGAGTTATGCAGTTTAATATAATGAAAGTTCGTCTTTCATTTCTCCTGATCATTTCACTTTGTTTTTCCGTCCTTCTTCACTTCTAAGTATGTTCTAAACACTTTTGAGGAGCTTGGAGGCATGGATTAGAAGCTTGGATATGAAGATATCAATGATTCTTGAAGGGTTTGATTGGGTTATTCATGTTCTTGAGGTATGTTGTTGAATTCTTCACTTTGATTTTGGATTTTGGTATTGTTATCCGTAAATGATTCGTATGAAGAGGATTAAGATGTTGTTGTTTCGATTCTTGAGGTTATATGAATTATATGTTGAAGGAAGATGGCGAAATGATGGTTTATACCTTGAATATGTTGATTATGATTATGAAATCATAGAGTTCTTGATGTTCTTGGTATTATTATCCTTATTTGATCCGTATGATGATGATTAGGGAGTTGTTGCTACAATCCTTGAGGTTATGTAGAGTCTATACTGAAGAATACGATGATTCATGACTTGGATTACGAATTGGAATATTATCTTCATGTTAAAGGATATCGAATTATGTTGTTTTAATGGTTATGAACATGAGTTCGAATCCCTTAGCGTTCTTGAGGAACTTTTAATGAATTTAACATAGCAAGACGATCGTATATTGAATTATCGGTATTTTTAGATATGAAGATCGAATATTCGTTGGTTGTAGTGGTAGAATTCGTATGTTCTTAATGAAATACGAATCATGATATCAATTTGGAATCCGGAAAGATTGTTATTGTTCGTCGAATATGATTTCCTTTACATTCATATCCTTAATCGCATTGTGGTTTTGAGTTCGTAATTGTTTGAGTTGGATTGTCCGGACTTGTGTCTAATCGAGATATTATGGAACCGTTGGGGTTTATTGATCGGTTGTATTGATTGATTATGATCATCGAGTTGTAGTTTGTATTGTAGATATCGTTGAATCGTTGAGATTATTTGGTTGGTCGTGATGGTTTTTAATTGTTATCGGATATGTGTTATTTGATTACTTCGATAGGTTGAGATTATTGATCGGTGATTAGAACCGTATGCTGCGTTCGTGTTCGAGTATGTTCTTGAACTGCTTCGGTCAGGGCCGAGGAGCTCGTAGACGAAGGCATTGTGACTGGTAGCGGCTTCATCATCGTCATGTCGGTATCGAGGCAAGTTATTACTTGCTCAGTTATAATATTTAATGAATGGTTTCAGTTTCATTTCGTTTATAATGCATATAGCAATGATTATATGTTGTCATTCCGATTCCGGGAGTTAAATCATAATGTATATGATTTATTTCGGTTATTGGTATATTTGGGTATCGAGGATACATTGTGATAAAGACGAGGATATGAGTATCTGTATCCCATGGTACGTTTGGATCATCGAGCGTTGCAGATAATCGTCAGTGATGATTGGACATCGAGGTTGCTCCCGAAGGACTCGGGGCAAGTGTAGGTCACAAGTCGTCCAGTAACAAGTCTAGAGGGGGGGTGAATAGACTTGTTGAAACTCTTGAGCTCTTTTTCACGAAGAGTGAGTTTCTTCAGCTGATAGTTAGACAAATGACTTGGAGTCGTTTGTTCTTGGATATGTGCGGAAGTCAGCTGATGACGAATAGAAATCAACTTAATGAAACACTTAACAATGTATACAGCAGTTAAAGTATGATGCAGTAAAACAGTAAATAACACAGGCAATTATAGTGGTCTCAGAGGTGGGGTAATCCTCTACTAATCCACTTTTCTCCAAACCAGTTGGAGATGAATTCACTATAATTTTCAACCAGTGATAAATATTACAGTGATTCAAACCACACTACAACAGCTTCCAACCAGTGGAAATCCGTGCCGTTGTACACACTTGACTGCCTTGCACCTCTTGATCATCGATCCTCGGATGCCTTTACAGTCTCTTACTTCAACCAGTGAAGTACCCCGTACTCAAGATTATAGACAAGAGTTTTTGTCTTCTCCAACTTAAGAGCTTTCTTAAGTATGAACTTTTAGATCCGCTCTTTTCAAGATGCTATTGATTGCTTTAGATTTCTTGATTGCTTTGATCACTAGAATGTATGTTCGCACCGGTTGTTGCTCAGTTTCAAATCTTCAGATATATATAGGTCAGATCTCTGAGCTTTTTCCTTGTAGCCGTTGCAAATCTTTTGAACAAATCCGTCCGTTGGAGGGAGACTTCATTGTTTAATCTTTCTGAACGTTGCAAGGTTGGATTCCCATTATTTTATTTTATCTTCCGACCGTTGTGAAGACTTCTGCATGTGAGCGCTGAATCTTTTGAATATAAAACGATTAAAGTCTTCAAGGTGGGTCAGGATGATTTATTTAAATCATATCTCTTGCGGGAATCACTCCAATTTGTCTCTTCACGTTGCATGTGAGCTTTCCGTAATACTTGACTTTTCAACGCATGCTGACGTGGACTTGGAGTACTTGGCTGCCTTTGAGTAGGCTGATATGCAGCTAACCTCTCTGCAGATAGGTCCTCTTCGGCTGTTCACTGTTTGTGACTTATCTGGTCAGGTGACTTCCCTGAGGTACCTCGCATTGTGATCAGTCAAACTTCTCGATAAAATTTGTTGACGAGCTACTCACATTTGGACTCATTTGTTCCTCTACGATGGACTAAGTTGTACTTAGTACTTAGCCGTTTTCGGCTAACTAATTTTGGCCTACAGAAGATACTCATTTGGTTCTTCTTTACATTTTGCCAAGTTTTATACTTAACATATTTTGGCCTATGGAAGATACTCATTTGGTTCTTCCTTACATTTTGCCAAGTTTTCTACTTAACATATTTGGCCTATGGAAGATACTCATTTGGTTCTTCCTTACATTTTGCCAAGTAATAAACATTTGATTTTATATTAATGACATCATCAAAATCTAACAAGTATTCCTAACAAATTCCCCCTATTTTGATGATGGCAAAACTAAGTAAGAAATCAAGTGACCAAGTCTGCACTTAAGTGCGAGACAAAAACTGAAATCAGTCTAATATTGAGACAACTGGAAATTGTCATTCAACAGACTGTTTATAAAATTTTCTGACTTGTTATAGAAATTTTACAAGAAAGTTTTAAGTACAGAAAATAAAATTACAAGTAAAAGAAATAACTAAAAGTCATCTGCCTCTTCGAATAGGCTGCTTGGCAGGTTTGAAGGGTTTGGCTCCAATTGGTCTTATCTTGACTGGAGCAAGACCATATTTTCTCTTCACAACAAGTGCTGCGAAGTCTTGTTCTTGCTGGGATCTGAATCTGTTCTCAAGACACAATAGCTTGATTTCCCTTTGAAGTGCTAACTCATCAAGTTCACCGTCCAGACGGATTGGTGCTTCCTCTGCCCTGAATGAGGGAATCATAGGATAAGCATTTTGTTCTTTAGCGTGCTTCTTCAGAACAGCCCAAAGCTTCGGATGGATTTCTTCCATGAAGTTTATGAAAATTTCTTGTGGGGAGAGTTTATCATCCTGGAGTAGTTCCCAGATGTAATAGTCTTTGATGAATCTCTTCTTAGCAGATCCCCACATCTCAAGAGCTTCAAATGGAATAAAGTCTTCAACAAACCACAGCTCCTTCCCATCCCATTCTAGAGTAGGTCCAAAGCCACCTCTAGTCCTTCTTCTCTTCCCTCCAGGCTGGACAGCTTGGTCATCTGGATCCACAACTTCCTTTCTCTTCAGAGTAGAGGGTCCTTCAATTTGAAGGACATCCTGCTTCTTCTTGCTTCTTATTTCTCTCTCTGCCCCCTGAACACTCTCTTCCCCCTTTTTGCCAGCATCAACAAGGGTAGTTAACTGCTGTTCCATCCTGCTCATCCAATCAGACATGCCAAATGGCATTACATTGTTAGTAGGGGAGGGGGCTGAGGAATCTCTCTCTAAAGAAGGGTGTCTATCTTGGCATTTATTGACTGAAGGTCAGGAGTGACCTGAGATGATAGCAGCTCTCCAATAGTATCTCTGACGATTTGCTTGATCAGCTCAGTCATGGTAGGGGATATCTGAGCTGATGGAGAGTACTCTCCTGATCCTTCTGCAAAGGAACCACTAGACTACAGGATCCTGTCTGCAGCTGATAGGTCAGAGTGGGTTTTCTCAGGGTCACGACACTGGAGTCTTGACCCACTCTGCGTCTAGGCAGTGTCTGGCGAGTACCACAGTCCTATCTGCAGCTTCGAGAGTAGGCTCTGGCTCCGGCTCTTGTTCTGGCTCCTTGTCTCCTTCTCTCTCTCCCTCTTTCCCTTCTTCTTCCTTTTCTCCAGAGTTTTCTTTTTCTTCTTCCTCATCTTTTTCCTTTTCCTTTTCTATTTCTGCTCCTGCTTCTCCTCCATCATCATTATCATCATCATCATCATCATCATTCTTATCATCATCCTTCTCCTTCTTTTCTCCTTCATCATCCTCATCCTCCTTTTCTTCTTCATCTTTTTCTTGATCTACCTCCTCTCCTTCTTCTTCATCTCCTTCATCAGCCACTTCCTCTGTCTTCTCAATTTCTTACATTTGTTTTCAACTGGAATATTTTCTCCTGTTTTTCTCTCTTCTTCGTCTTCTTCAGCCACCAAATCAATAATTTCATTATCTCCATCTACTTCTTCAATCCTAATCTCCTTTTCAACTTCCTCCTCCTCCTCTCCAAAAATGCCATCAAAAATGCTGAGCATGATAGAATGGATAAAGTGGTCCATGTTTGTTTTAAAATGTGACATGAACCATTTATCCTGGAGGATTAAAGCCAAGTCTGATTCTTTGCAAAATTCAATCAGAACCTCCTCAGTGGCTTGGGGATATTCCCAACCACTAGTTGCAGTGTAGGTTTGAAGATTTGTAAAAGGCATAGTTTTGAAAGATTTCCACTCTTCAAAAATATGTACAAAAGAGTGTTTTACTGCTTGTGGTTTAACAAGCTGGAGTTGTTCAATAGAAAGATTGAAGGTATTATTTTCTAACAGGTTAAAAGTATAGTCGGCTTGGGAATAGAGATTATTAGACTGCTTCTTCTTCTTCGGATATGTAGGCGGGGTGAGAGCAGTACAATCCGAGTTTCGGTGGTGTGCAGTGCGGGCGGAGTCTTCGGATGAATCGGTGATCGGGCGAGGCTGGTAAGTTGTTCAGACTTCTCTCCCTCGCTAAACTGCAGTTTCCTTGGCCTCTTAGGAGAGGGTTCCGGTGATGACTGCAGGTTAGAGGGTCCTTCTGGGGCTGGTCCCCGTCTCTTGAATCTGATAGCAATTGGTGTATCGTCGGACTCGTTGTCGGACTCGACTGCAGTTCCGATCTCAGCTGCAGGTCTGTCCGACTCCTCTGATGAATGGTATTTTGGATATAACCTTGAGTCCGGCAGCTCCTTCAACAACTGAGCTGCTCTCCCAGTGCCTCCGACTTTCTTCTTCTCATGGTCCATATGACCAAGCCTTTTATTGGGGTGGAAGGGGTCAGTGTTTCCCTTAGCCACTCCGGTCTTCTCCAAAAACCAACTAAGATGCGTTCCAAACGCCAGCTTTGTCTTGAACTTCTTCTCATCGTCAAGCCACTCGACCTTGTTGATCTCTCTCACGAGTTGCCTGAAGATATAGTCTGCCCAATCGACTTCCTCTTCCTGAATCAATGCACCCAACACCATAAATTTCGACGATGACAGTTGGTCATAACTGCCCGCCATCCCCATGACTATCTTGTTGGTAATATCCAACGCAACACGGTAAATCCTTTTTAATTCATTCCTCTTGGCTGTAAATTTCAATTTTTCTGGGATATTTTCGACTTTAATCGTTTTCCAGGTTTCGGCGGCGGATTGCTTGAGAGTTTCGACCGCCAAACCACGATGCTTCATCCCGAAGACAGAACGAATCGTCTCTCGATCTATGCGGATAGGTACTCCACCGAATTTGCTGTGAATCCCGTCTTGAATCAGATAAGCATTGCGATAGAACTCAACGACATCTTCTTTGAACAGATGTTGCGGGTTGATGTCGAGAAATGGGTAGATCCCATTCAGCTTCATTGCCCGGATCAAATTGAGCATGTCGTAGTCCTCCAGGTTTGCTTCTAGTAAACCTTCAAAGTCGACAACCATGGAGAAAATGACCTGGTCCTTCACCGCCTTCAAATTCACTCCTTCGAAAGATGCCATTTTGGTCTGATTTGTTGACTGTTGACCACTCTGCAACAGGTGAGTTGACTTCTACTTTGGTATTACGAAACACTTAGTTGCTTCGTCGGCCTTCGTCTTCTACTTTGCATCGGCTAGGGTGATTAGGGTCCGTCCTTCGTCTTCTATGCTTTAACTTGCTTCAGTACTAGATTCCCAATCTAGTAATCCAAGGTCTCTGCTCAGCTCTAGGAATCTTTCTTCTGGCAAGGGTTTAGTGAAGATGTCAGCTTTTTGGTAGTCTGTGCTGACTCTTTCAACTCTAACCCTTTTATTAAGCACATGGTCTCTAATGAAATGGTGCTTAACGTCAATGTGCTTCGTCCTTGAGTGCAAAACCGGATTGTTGGTTATTGCAATAGCACTATTGTTGTCACACCAGATAGGAACTTCGTTGGCAATGATATTATAGTCCCTTAGCTGCTGTCTAATCCATAAAATTTGAGCACAACAGCTACCTGCAGCTAGGTATTCTGACTCTGTAGTGGAGATAGAGTTAGAAACCTGCTTCTTGCTAAACCAGGATATCAGTCTGGTTCCTAGGAATTGACACGTTCCACTAGTGCTTTTCCTGTTGATTTTGCATCCTGCGAAATCCGCATCTGAGTATCCTGATAGCTCGAAGTTGTCATCCTTGGGATACCATAGTCCAACATTAATTGTAGACTTTAGGTACTTAATTATTCTCTTGGCTGCATCTAGGTGTGATTGCTTCGGCTTGGTGGAATCTTGCACAAACTCCAACGGCATATGATATGTCGGCACCTTGCGGTGAGGTACGAAGAGATCCGATGAGTCCTCTGTAGTGGGTTGAGTCCATTGATATGCCTGCCTAATGCGCATCCGGTGAGTACTTGTGCTCATTGGAATTCTTGCGGGTTTGGTGATTCCATTCCATATCTCTTGATAAGATCTACGGTATACTTTGCTTGGTTGATGAAAATTCCTTTTTCCATCGCAACTTGTAATCCGAGAAAGAAGTTAAGCTTTCCCATCATACTCATCTCAAATTCTCCTTGCATGAGGTTGGAGAATTTCTCGCATAGCTTCGAGATTGGTTGATCCGAATATGATGTCATCCACATAAATTTGGACTATTAATATGTGGCCTTCGTGCTCCACTGAATAGGGTCTTGTCCACTTTCCCTTTGCAAAATCCATTTTTCTCAAGAAACACAGACAGTGTTTCATACCATGCTCTCGGTGCTTGCTTGAGTCCATCTGAGCCTTCAACGACTTATAGACTTTGTCTCCTTTGACAAAACACAGGGCTTGCTCTACATAGACTTCTTCTTCTAGGATTAGTTCGTAAAAGCACTTTTTACATCCATCTGGTAGACTTCAAAGTCCTTGAATGCAGCATATGCGAGGAATAGTCTGATGGCCTCTAGTCTTGCAACAGGTGCATAGGTTTCATCAAAATCTATTCCCTCACACTGTGCATATCCTTTTGCTACGAGCACGGCTTTATTCCTAACAACGGCTCCATCTTCATCACTCTTGTTTTTATACACCCATTTGGTGCCAATAACTTTCTTGTGATCGAGTGCATGCATTAGTTCCCAAACTTTGTTTCTTTCCATCTGCTCCAATTCCTCTTGCATGGCATTAATCCATGAATAATCTTCCAAGGCTTGTTCTGTAGTCTTGGGTTCAATTTGCGACATGAAACATGAGAACATCGCCATTCCTGTTGGTAGGGTTGACTGTCTCGTCTTAACTCCATCGATCAACTTTAGATAATTTCTTTGAATTGGGTGATCCTTGAGCCATTTGGGGATATCGTCCTCTTAGGTTTGTTCCCCTGTTGGATTGCCACGGTGGTTATCTGCATCAGTGGGTTACAGTGCCAATGGATCGGCTACCGCCTTGTCATTGCAGACTTGGTTACGATCTGCAGATGAGTCTTTGTCGGCTCATTTGGGTCTTCTTCATGACAAGCTGGATCGGATAGGTTTGGTGATCTGTCGATCTGCGATTGGGTCTTCATCATTGCGGTTGGGTCATCGGTGATCTGCGGTGAGTCCACCATTCCGGTGTCATGTATAATGACTTCTTCAAGGGTTCTTTGACTTGAGCTTGTTCTCAATTAGTGAAGTTGTTTCTGTACTCAACGGTAGATTCATCAAAAACAACATGGGGTGTTTCCTCCACAACTAAGGTTCTTTTATTAAAAACTCTATATGCCTTGCTTCTTTGGGAATATCCCATAAAGAGACCGTCATCAGTTTTAGCATCAAAGTCATTTAGCTGTGTTTTACCATTGTTGTGGATGAAACACTTACAAACAAAGACATGAAAGTAAGCAACGGTAGGAGTTCTATTATTCCAAACCTCATAGGGAGTTTTGCCATGTCTCCCTACTATCATACTCTGTGCAGGTGTGGCGGTGTGTTAACTTGACCAGAACCTTTTGGGTAGGTCCGCTTCGCAATCATGGACCTTCTTTGCTTCCTTTAGGGTTCTGTTCTTTCTTTCGGCAACACCATTCTGCTGGGCGTCTGGCCGCAGATAGTTCATCTTTGGATCACATTCGATCATTGTAATCAGTTATCGCCTTGTTGAGAAACTCTCCTCCTCTATCTGATCTGATCTTGATTATGGAGAGGGATTTCTCATTCTGGATCCTTCTCAGCAGCTCAGGTAACTTGGTCAGGGTTTCACTTTTCTTGTATAGAAAAATGATCCAAGTGTACCTTGAATAGTCATCTACTATTACAAGTGCATGCTTTCGGCCGCTCAAAGTCCTTGGCTTGATAGGACCAAATAGATCCATGTGGAGTAGATCTAAGATCCTTGATGTGAGCGTTGT
Organism: Orobanche coerulescens; assembly: GCA_033398695.1. NCBI lineage: Eukaryota > Viridiplantae > Streptophyta > Magnoliopsida > Lamiales > Orobanchaceae > Orobanche > Orobanche coerulescens. Next base: position 172,769,584 of record CM065809.1, read on the forward strand.
AGGCTGAACTGGCTTGAACGATGCCTTGGTTTGCTTTCCCTTCTGACATGCATCACAGAGTGCTTCCTTCTTGAATGCTTCATGTGGAAGTCCTCTGACCAGCTTCTGAGAGCTAATCTTGTTGATGGCTTTGAAGTTTAAGTGACATAGTCTTTTGTGCCACAACCATCCATTCTCAGCTACTGTCTTGGATAGAAAACAGGAGTTAGGTGTTCCTGTGTTCCAATCAATCATGTATACATCTCTTCTTCGGAAACCTTGTAGCTTTATTTCTCCAGATAAGATGTCTATCACCATACACTTCAAGATGGTGAAGACTACTAGATTCTTCTCGTCACAGAACTGGCTTATGCTCAGGAGGTTGTACTTGAGCCCTTTGACATAATGGACTTTGGATATTACAATGTTTCCTCGGTGCAGCTCTCCAAAGCCTTTTGTCTGTCCTCTAGAGCTATCTCCAAAGGTTACATCGGGACCTCTTTCATTGATGTATTTGGTCAGCATCTTCTTGTTCCCAGTCATATGCCTCGAGCATCCAGAGTCTACAAACCATTCTTCACTTCCAAAATTTGAGCTAGAGGAGATGTGGTTGTAGTCCTTCCACCTTTTCTGCAATTAAACAAGCAGAGATTTAGGTACCCAAATTTGTGTGGGTCCTTTGGGGTTAGTTGGTTTCCTGGAGAATTGATTTCTCCTTGGATTATAGAAATTGTTATTATTATTATAACCCTTGTAAGGTGTCTGTGGTCGAGGTCTGAATCTCCTGGTTGGATTGTATTCCGGATATTCCTCAAAATTTTGATAGTGTGGGCCATTTCTAAATCTAGGCTCAGACCATTTATTAAACCTTTGTGGTCTCCACACTTGTTCATTTTGGTAATTAGGATAACCTTGAGGTTTCCATCTGCCCCTCCCATTATGAAATCTATTTTTGGGGAGTTGTTGGTAATAGTGGGCATGTTGTATGCGTTTCTTGCTTTTGCACAGGCCCTTTGCCTAGTCGCTGTCTAGGTGGTATGCAGTGTAACATTTGCTGACTAGACGTTTGACTTACGTTACTGTTTTTGAATATCGGTTTATATACGGGCTCAGTGATCGAGACTATTGTTTCTCCCTTGATAAACTTGGTTTGAGAACTAGAGGGAGTGTGAGAATCATATCGAGGCCTGATTTGGTATATAGTGACCTTTTATAAGTACACAATTCTCCCGAGTTGAAGACACCTTCGGGAGGTTATTTCCTGCGCTTTGAGTTTTATTTATACGTGCCGACTTAGTAAACTCGGCTTTGGCATGAGCAAGTGCGGTGATTTTCTTTAAGTAAAATGGTTAGCCGATCTATCTCATTTGTATTGACATTTGCACAGTTTTTAAAGTCAGTGTAGTAGTCTCAACCTTATTTAAATCTAGGTGAGTTTTTGAAATCATTTTTAATTTTATTCTCATCTTGCAGTGAGTCTTCTCTGTGTCTGACTTGGTGTGCGATTTGAGTGTTTCAAAATCTTTAAATAAGCGATTTACCGATTCATGTAGATCCATATCTTGTGACATGGTGAGCTATTATTTGAACCGGTGGGTTTAGAAGTTACCTCTTCATCGGCTAGGTTTGCCATCGAGCAATCATACTCCTCGTCTTCATCGAGAAGAATCCATTGCTTGATTCGACATGCTCTGGTCTTCTCAGATGAGGGCCTTTCTTCTATCTTCCTTTACGCCCACTTCCTTCTTGGTTTCGTCCTTCTTGAGCTCGGGACAATCCATTTGGATGTGTCTATTTTGTGTGATTGTAGCATTCTACTTTCCAGTTTCGGCCTTACGGTTCCTTCTTGGATTCTCCTTGTAATTTTTCTTGTACTTGGAGTAGTTCTTTACGAAATTCTTGAACCTTTGCATTATGAAAGCCATTTCTTCCTCAAAATCTAGTGGATTTGGAGGTTTCACATCGAATAGGCTCTTGGCGGGGGACTCATTTGCAAATGCGATTCCCTTCTCTGCAGGCTCGATTGAGGATGAACTTGGAAGCTCGAACTCATAAGCCTTGGATCGAGAAACACTCACGAATCTTTATCTTATTCGAGTCCTTGGACTCTCTCATGGCTCTGACCTTCATGCTCCATTCGAGATTGAGAGATCGAGGACCTTTAGTGCCATTTCCACTGTTGCCATAGGTTTTGCCCGGAGTTGATCTCATTGATAATTTCGGTGAACCTTGTGTCCACTTGATCTATGGATTCACCATTCTTCATTTTAAAGTTGTCAAATTTTTGGATAGCAATGTGACTTGTTTTCCTTGATCAGCTCCGTTCCTTCACACATTAGGGCTAATGTGTCCCAAATTTCTTTGGCATTCTTACAGTTCTTGATCTTGACCATGGTGGATTTGTCAAGAGTTTGATATAACATATCTCTGGCCCTGTTATCAAGATTGGCCAGCTTTCTTTCTTCGGGAGTCAGCTCCGTCCTCTTCTTAGGAATCTTTTCTGGCCTCCCTGCTGCGATCTCCTCGGCTGTGTTGTCCTTCTCAAAGATGAATGGACCGTCTTCAATGATGCACCACATGTCGTCATGAATTGAAGATAAGTGTGCCTGCATTCTTATCTTCCACAGATCATACTCGTCAACTGAAAAGACAGGGAGTCTAGAGTGCATGTGTTCCATTATAGAGTGAGAGTTAAGATATATATATATATATCTAATATAGATCTGGTTCGTGAAATAAATGAACCAACCTCTCTGATACCACTTGTAGGTCACAAGTCGTCCAGGAACAAGTCTAGAGGGGGGGTGAATAGACTTGTTGAAACTCTTGAACTCTTTTTCACGAAGAGTGAGTTTCTTCAGCTGATAGTTAGACAAATGACTTGGAGTCGTTTGTTCTTGGATATGTGCGGAAGTCAGCTGATGACGAATAGAAATCAACTTAATGAAACACTTAACAATGTATGCAGCAGTTAAAGTATGATGCGATAAAGCAATAAATAACACGAGCAATTATAGTGGTCTCGGAGGTGGGGTAATCCTCTACTAATCCACTTTTCTCCAAACCGATTGGAGATGAATTCACTATAATTTTCAACGGTGATAAATAGTACGGTGATTCAAACCACACTACAACGACTTCCAACCGGTGGAAATCCGTGCCGTTGTACACACTTGGCCTTGCACCTCTTGATCCTCGATCCTCGGATGCCTTCTGATCTCTTACTTCAAGTGAAGTACCCCGTACTCAAGATTATAGACAAGAGTTTTTGTCTTCTCCAACTTAAGAGCTTCCTTAAGTATGAACTTTTAGATCTGCTCTTTTCACGATGCTATTGATTGCTTTAGATTGCTTGATTGCTTTGATCGCTAGAATGTATGTTCGCACCAGTTGTTGCTCAGTTTCAAATCTTCGGATATATATATAGGTCAGATCTCTGAGCTTTTTCCTTGTAGCCGTTGCAAATCTTTTGAACAAATCCGTCCGTTGGAGGGAGACTTCATTGTTTAATCTTTCTGAACGTTGCAAGGTTGGATTCCCATTATTTTATTTTATCTTCCGACCGTTGTGAAGACTTCTGCATGTGAGCGCCGAATCTTTTGAATATAAAACGATTAAAGTCTTCAAGGTGGGTCAGGATGATTTATTTAAATCATATCTCTTGCGGGAATCACTCCAATTTGTCTCTTCACGTTGCATGTGAGCTTTCCGTAATACTTGACTTTTCAATGCATGCTGACGTGGACTTGGAGTACTTGGCTGCCTTTGAGTAGGCTGATATGCAGCTAACCTCTCTGCAGATAGGTCCTCTTCGGCTGTTCACTGTTTGTGACTTATCTGGTCAGGTGACTTCCCTGAGGTACCTCGGCTGCAGTCTGGTCAAACTTCTCTGATAAAATTTGTTGACCAGAGCTACTCTGACTGGACTCGGCTGTTCCTCTCTGATGGACTAAGCTGTACTTAGTACTTAGCCGTTTTTCAGCCTAACTAATTTTGGCCTACAGAAGATACTCATTTGGTTCTTCTTTACATTTTGCCAAGTTTTATACTTAACATATTTTGGCCTATGGAAGATACTCATTTGGTTCTTCCTTACATTTTGCCAAGTTTTCTACTTAACATATTTGGCCTATGGAAGATACTCATTTGGTTCTTCCTTACATTTTGCCAAGTAATAAACATTTGATTTTATATTAATGACATCATCAAAATCTAACAAGTATTCCTAACAGCAAGTATTCCATGTTGATTATGGTTTAGTGTTATTTATTTTGGTCTCGTACATTTTCTTTCATGTTGTTGAACATGAAGTCGTCCTATTAAATTGTCATGTTGTCGTGCATGTTATGTTGTTCATGTTGATGAACGTGTTGATTTGCATATGTGTATGCATATTGTGTTGTTTATGTTGTGTAAATAATCCGATGGGATTATGAGGATCTATGCTGAGGGCGATGGATCGAATGTCCACCATGCGTTGGTTCGACGGGATCATCATGGGGATCTATGCTGAGGGCGCTGGATCGTTGGACAGGTTTTCCATCATGCGTTGGTTCGACGGGATCATCATGGGGATCTATGCTGAGGGTGCTAGATCGTTGGATTACCAGTATTGTGTTGATGGAATCTTGTGAATTCCCATCATTGATTTTATCATGTGTTGTTGTTCATATGTGTATTGTTGGATATCCACCTTATGCTGATCTGATAGGATCAACAAAGGGATCTATGCTGAGGGCGCTGGATCGTCGGATTTCCATTGAGTATACATGATTGTTATTGTTGTGATCATATTGACGTGGTCATATGAGTATGCATTTATAGGTCTTGTGTTAGGACCGTATCCGTATTGCATTGATCTGATTTCGAAATAGATTGATATGATTGTCGTGGCACATCATATCTCGTGGTATGTTCCGTATTTCCTTGGTATTTGTCTTTGATGGACAATCGGTTATCGTTTTTGGATTTGATGATGTTATTCGATGGATCGTATTGGTCAGAAATGGTATATTTCCGTATCGTGAGTTGGTGATGATAGTTTGAGAATCTTGAGTATTGTTTGAGGTACAATACAGATATTATGTTCGAGTTTATTGGTTAATCGAGTACGAGATATGAAATGTGATAACGGTTAGTCTGATGAGAATTACTTGAGTAAGCAAAGTTATGGCGGTAAGGTTACGTTGGTCGTATTCTTATGTTGTATTCTCATTGGTATGTAATTATTAATGTGATGTGACGGTTATCAATGTTGGATATTATGGCTGACCCTGTCGTGGGATTTCTTTTTAGGTTCTTGGAGTATCGAGCTTGTAGCGGTCGTGAAGAGATGAGCTTCCCGGAGGATACTGGCTAGGACATGTTTTGTGCATTGAGTTTCTTGGTTGGTTCTTGTATTCCGCTGCTAGAGTATATTTATGGTTGGTCATTTTCCGCTGCGTGAGTATTTTGAAATGCTCTTTTGGTATCCGGTAACTGAGGTTACTTTGGAAATCGTTTTCTAAACTTTTGAGTTTCGGCAGTTTGGCCTTGTGATTTCAAATGAGTTTTTACGACGGTTTTTGATAAATGGATTTTTATAAGTCTTTGTGAATTTTTACAGATAGTACCGTCGTTGGCCTCTTGGGCATTTGTAAATGATTGCGAAAATTTCCTTCAGCCTTGTGGGTTCCATCTCGGGGCCCACGGCGCTGTAATATTCCCGGCTAAATCTGGGGGTGTTACAGAATATGGTATCGGAGCTTAGGTTGAGAAAACCTAGGCATTTGGGTCGAGTTGGGTCGTGCTTTTGTTGCGTCATTCGAGTTGTCGATTGACAAATATTAGAGCCGTGAGTCTTTGTTGTTCACTCAGGCTTGTGCGTTATCGGATTTGCCAGTATCGTACTGGGCTTGTTATAACTTTTCCAAATGGTGTTAACAAGATTCTCTGGAATGAGATGTATTGTGTTCTTGATTTGAACTGATTTGGCAAACGTGTGTTTTGAAAATATCTGTGTCGTGTATTTTCTAGAGTTGAGACATGTGCCAGTATCACGGGGAATCATCGGCTTCACGATCTGTAAGTATTTGGATTTTTGAATTTCATTGAGATTTATTGCTGTTCTATAGTTGATATGCTTTGAGATTCAGCAGAATATTATGCGTCACGGTATGAGACGACAGAGTTGAGACAGGATTGATGATCTTAGGAAGTTATGATTCTGAAATCAATATGTCGGTTAAGTTTTGGAATGGAATTGTGTATTCGGGAGAAGGACTATGGATTGTTGAGAAGAACATGTAGTCATGTTAGTTCATTTTGTGATATATGAACTGCTTTTGAGCATTTGAAAATGATACTTTTCAAAATGAATGTTTTACGGATGTTTTACGGAAAATGATTTTTGGGCCGAGACCCAATTGATTTTGAAATAGTTTTACAACTCAGGACTTGGGGTCCGAAGAGGGTTTTCTACTTTTTAAACTTCTTGTAATACGGAATGAGATACGGGCTGAGACCCTAATGTCTCAAAAGACTTTTCTGTTTTCTAAAACACCCGAGATTTGTAAAACACTTTACCGATCGTTTATGCATTTTATTTCTATCTTTTGAGGTTTTGATTTATTTGTTCAAATGAAACTTCTCGGGAAGTCTTTCGCTGTATTGATTCATTTCAATATTTTGTCATATCATATTTAAGGTGATCCAGGATGGGTTAATGACTGACGTTGCGAGTCATATGTGGAAAGGAGTTTTTAGTCGGAGTCTATATATTGAGGTTTTGGAACTCGATCGTGTGGTTTCCGTTGGAATGTCAATAGATATGGTGACAAGCCGAAGTGGTATACAGGAGTATGGATATGGACAAGCATTTGCATAAATTCCATTTTATTTAATCGCGTGTATTCGAAAAGAATTTTTATCGAGAACTTGGCACCAGCGAGCCGATTTAATTTTTTAAAATTGATTTCGTGGTCTTACGAAAATTTATGTTTTGAGTTTTCAAACTCTTGAAAGAATTTTCGAAAATTTGTCTTTTGACAAGACTATATGATTTCAAACTGGTTTTGAAAATGAGATTGATAACCATACGCATTTAGTGTATATTACATATCATGGTGAAGTTGTGAGTGTGACTCACGAACTGGATAATATATCAATGTGGAACGAGGAATAGGGATCCAAACTTTGGTATGGTCGTTTGGTTATGCAAAGATGATCGATTGATTTATCGGATAAGAGAAATATGTCGTGTGTTGTTGAATCATGCACATAATATAATTTTGGAACTTTGGATTTTGTGAAACCGGGATATATGTGCTATGTGATTCAATTGGTATGGTAATATTGTGACTTTACCATAATGATTTTGAATGATTTCTTTTGTAGATTTGGGGATGGTGACCCCATGTTGGTTGTTTTAGATGTCGAGCGGTCGTTTCCACTCCAGGTATGATTGGTTATTTTTGTCGACTTGATTGGTTGTTCGTATGCCGAGGAGTATGCTCACCAGTCGAGTATGTTTATTGAGATCCATGGTATGTGATTGGTGTGTCGTTTTGAGAACTTTATTCGTCCGTATATATGTCTCTGTGGTTCTGTGTGTATCGTGTTGGAATTTACCGTGTGAGGGTATTCTTGATTATTATCGCTCCTTCGTTGTTAATATTAGAGTTTATCATGTTGATGATATTCTCGATTGTGTTTTGACCTCTGGTTGGTCATATTAGAGTTTATCATGTTCATGATATACTCGATTGTGCTTTGACCTCTGGTTGGTCATATTGGAGTTTATCATGTTGATGATATTCTCAGTTATGTTTTAACCATTGGATTGGTCGTATTGGAATTTATCATGTCGATGGTATTCTCAATTAATTTGTTGGTTGATCATTGTTGATGATCGTATAAGTGTTCGAATTTTGTGTCGATGTTTCGAGATTGGTTGTCATTATTTTGGACTGTTGTTTCATAGATATATCGGATATTATTCGTCTTATCGGAATTGGAACTTGATCATGCGATCCGGCAAACAGGATTTGTCACGGATAGATTATTTCATCTGACGATGATATAATTTTGTTGAGACTCAAGGAATTGTGATTGTAAGCGTATTGGGACTGTACAGTGAGATCGCTTGCTAGTATCTCAGGAGATCGTCGACCTGCGTATTTGTAAGTGTACTCTTTTGGTTACTCAGTAATGATGATGATTGATCATTGTCGTGATGGTCTTGGGATATTTTGGTTGAACGGTATGTTTGTTTGGTTTTATGACGGATTGCAAGTTTCGAGGCCGAAACTTATTTTAAGTGGTGTAGTATGTAATATCCGGAATTTCTACTACTGTTGTTTAAGATTATTTTATTCGAGTTATATTGTACAGCGTGGAATCTGTACAGTATGGATAAAATAAATAAAGGACTGAGATGTCAGTATCGGTATAATTGTCGTATCTGGTTGACAATTGCATTTGAGGATATTGTGTATCAGGTCATCGTACTTTTGATATGAGATATATCGTATGAGAATACTATTGGATTCAGTATATGTATTCAGTAAGTGTATATGTGTTTTCGGTATGTCGAGACAGGCGATAACAGTTGAAATTGGCTAAGTATAGAATACTTAGCGTACGCTAATGTTGAAGACTTACATACGCTAAATCACAAGAGTTACGTATGTTATGGCCGGAACATTACGTACGTAACATGGGAATCAGACGACTGAGTCATGGTTGGCAGGTGGGACCCTGTGTCGGCAGCTTTCGGCGGAGGATGTGGACAGCGAGTCAACCTCGGCCATTACGTACGTTATGCATGGCGTATTACGTACGTAATGTGGGTGGTACTGTAGCAAGTCAACATACATGTTATGTACGTTATGAAGGAAACATTACGTACGTAACCATGTTAACAAAACAGTTCAGTTAGTTCTGGGATGATGATTACGTACGCTATGTGGGACGAATAGCGTACGCTAAAGTGCATTACGTACGTTAATGATGAAGGATAACGTACGTAATGAGTTATGCAGTTAAATATAATGAAAGTTCATCTTTCATTTCTCCTGATCATTTCACTTCGTTTTTCCGTCCTTCTTCACTTCTAAGTATGTTCTAAACACTTTTAAGTCAATTGTGAGCTTGGAGGCATGGACTAGAAGCTTGGATATGAATATATCAATGATTCTTGAAGGGTTTGATTGTGTTATTCATGTTCTTGATGTATGTTGTTGAATTCTTCACTTTGATTTTGGATTTTGGTATTGTTATCCGTAAATGATTCGTATGAAGAGGATTAAGATGTTGTTGTTTCGATTCTTGAGGTTATATGAATTATATGTTGAAGGAAGATGGCGAAATGATGGTTTATACCTTGAATATGTTGATTATGATTATGAAATCATAGAGTTCTTGATGTTCTTGGTATTATTATCCGTGTTTGATCCGTATGATGATGATTAGGGAGTTGTTGCTACAATCCTTGAGGTTATGTAGAGTGTATACTGAAGAATACGATGATTCAGGACTTGGATTACGGATTGGAAGATTATCTTCATGTTAAAGGATATCGAATTATGTTGTTTTAATGGTTATGAACATGAGTTCGAATCCCTTAGCGTTCTTGAGGAACTTTTGATGAATTTAACATAGCAAGACGATCGTATATTGAATTATCGGTATTTTTAGATATGAAGATCGAATATTTGTTGGTTGTAGTGGTAGAATTCGTATGTTCTTAATGAAATACGAATCATGATATCAATTTGGAATCCGGAAAGATTGTGATTGTTCGTCGAATATGATTTCCTTTACGTTCATATCCGTAATCGCATTGTGGTTTTGAGTTCGTAATTGTTTGAGTTGGATTGTCCGGACTTGTGTCTAATCGAGATATTATGGAACCGTTGGGGTTTATTGATCGATTGTGTTGATTGATTATGATCATCGAGTTGTAGTTTGTATTATAGATATCGTTGAATCGTTGAGATGATTTGGTTGGTCGTGACGGTTTTTAATTATTATCGGATATGTGTTATTTGATTACTTCGATAGGTTGAGATTATTGATCGGTGATTAGAACCATATGTTGCGGTCGTGTTCGAGTATGTTCTTGAACTGCTTCGGTTGGGGCCGAGGAGCTCGTAGACGAAGGCATTGTGACAGGTAGCGGCTTCATCATCGTCATGTCGGTATCGAGGCAAGTTATTACTTGCTCAGTTATAATATTTAATGAATGGTTTCAGTTTCATTTCGTTTATAATGCATATAGCAATGATTATATGTTGTCATTCCGATTCCGGGAGTTAAATCATAATGTATATGATTTATTTCGGTTATTGGTATATTTGGGTATCGAGGATACATTGTGATAAAGACGAGGATATGAGTATCTGTATCCCATGGTACGTTTGGATCGTCGAGCGTTGCAGATAATCATCGGTGATGATCGGACATCGAGGTTGCTCCCGATGGACTCGGGGCAAGTATTCCATATTGATTATGGTTTAGTGTTATTTATTTTGGTCTCGTACATTTTCTTTCATGTTGTTGAACATGAAGTCGTCCTAGTAAATTGTCATGTTGTCGTGCATGTTATGTTGTTCATGTTGATGAACGTGTTGATTTGCATATGTGTATGCATATTGTGTTGTTTATGTTGTGTAAATAATCTGATGGGATTATGAGGATCTATGCTGAGGGCGCTGGATCGAATGTCCACCATGCGTTGGTTCGACGGGATCATCATAGGGATCTATGCTGAGGGCGCTGGATCGTTGGACAGGTTTTCCACCATGCGTTGGTTCGACGGGATCATCATGGGGATCTATGCTGAGGGCGCTGTTGGATTACCAGTATTGTGTTGATGGAATCTTGTGAATTCGCATCATTGATTTTATCATGTGTTGTTGTTCATATGTGTATTATTGGTTATCCACCTTATGCTGATCTGATAGGATCAACAAAGGGATCTATGCTGAGGGCGCTGGATCGTCGGATTTCCATTGAGTATACATGATTGTTATTGTTGTGATCATATTGACGTGGTCATATGAGTATACATTTGTAGGTCTTGTGTTAGGACCGTGTCCGTATTGCATTGATCTGATTTCGGATTAGACTGATATGGTTGTCGTGGCACATCATATCTCGAGGTATGTTCCGTATTTCCTTGGTATTTGTCTTTGATGGACAATCGGTTATCATTTTGAGATTTGATGATGTTATTCGATGGATCGTATTGGTCAGAAATGGTATATTTCCGTATCATGAGTTGGTGATGATAGTTTGAGAATCTTGAGTATTGTTTGAGGTACAATACAGATATTATGTTCGAGTTTATTGGTTAATCGAGTATGAGATATGAAATGTGATAACGGTTAGTCTGATGAGAATTACCTGAGTAAGCAAAGTTATGGCGGTAAGATTACGTTGGTCGTATTCTTATGTTGTATTCTCATTGGTATGTAATTATTAATGTGATGTGACGGTTATCAATGTTGGATATTATGGCTGACCCCGTCGTGGGATTTCTTTTTAGGTTCTTGGAGTATCGAGCTTGTAGCGGTCGTGAAGAGATGGGCTTCCCGGAGGATACTGGCTAGGACATGTTTTGTGCATTGAGTTTCTTGGTTGGTTCTTGTATTCCGCTGCTAGAGTATATTTATGGTTGGTCTTTTTCCGCTGCGTGAGTATTTTGAAATGCTCTTTTGGTATCTGGTAACTGAGGTTACTTTGGAAATCGTTTTCTAAACTTTTGAGTTTCGGCCGTTTGGCCTTGTGATTTCAAATGAGTTTTTACGACGGTTTTTGATAAATGGATTTTTATAAGTCTTTGTGAATTTTTACAGATAGTACCGTCGTTGGCCTCTTGGGCATCTGTAAATGATTGCGAAAATTTCCTTTAGCCTTGTGGGTTCCATCCACGGCGCTGTAATATTCCCGGTTAAATCTGGGGGTGTTACATTGTGGACCTTATATCATTGGTCTACCTGTCGTTAGAAGAATTTTCGGGAATCATGAGGTTAAGAACTGACCGAATTAAGCTTAATGACCGCGATTGGTTGGCGGACCTAATCGTGGTGGATTTACTTAAGGACGATGTAATATTGGGTATTAGTGGGATGGATCGTCATGATACCATCCTAAATGTTCGTAAGCGTATGGTCACTATCATTTCCGTCGTTGGAGTCGAGTGTGTATTTCAGGGAGGTGATCCCCGTTGTTCCGGAAGAATCATTAATATGATGAAAGCAGTAAAATTACTCAACCAGAATTGTTCAATCATTCATTATATCATTGTCATCGATTGACCGTTCTAAGGCAATCGAGATGTTCAATCATTGATTATATATCTTTATCACCGATTGACCATTCTAAGGCAATCGAGATGTTCCATCATTCCTTATATCGTTGTCATTGATTGACCATTCTAAGGCAATCGAGACGTTCCATCATTCCTTATATCATTGTCATCGATTGGCCATTCTAAGGCAATCGAGGTGTTCAATCATTCATTGTATCATTGTCATCGATTGGCCGTTCTAAGGAAATCGAGGTGTTCAACCATTCATCGTATTGTTGTCGTCGATTGGCCATTCTCAGGCAATCGAGGTGTTCAACCATTCGTGGTATCATTGTTATCGTTTGACGATGTACTCCCAAACGAGCTACCTGGTTTACCTCCACCGAGGGATGTGGAATTCACGATAGAGTTGGAGCCTGGTACATCCCCAATATCGAAGGCACCGTACCGGATGGCCCCGACCGAAATGCAGGAATTGAAGAATAAATTAGAGGATTTGACCGAGAAGGGTTATGTCCGACCGAGTGCGTCCCCGTGGGGAGCACCAGTGTTGTTTGTCAAGAAAAAGGATGGTTCGTTCCGCTTGTGTATTGATTACCGGGAATTGAACCGGGTGACAATCAAGAATAAGTATCCCCTACCCCGTATCGATGATATTTTTGATCAACTTCAGGGAGCTTCAGTATTTTCCAAGATCGACTTAAGATCTGGATATCATCAGTTGCGAATTCGAGAGTCGGATATCGCGAGGACGGCATTTCAAACACGCTATGGTCATTATGAGTTCGTGATAATGCCGTTGGGGTTAATTAATGCACCTGCGGTATTCATGGAGTTAATGAATCGGGTTTTCATCGACTATTTGGATCACTTCGTGGTTGTCTTTATTGATGACATTTTAATTTATTCTCATGACCGGGAGGAGCATGAGTTTCACCTTCATCAGGTGCTCGACGTGTTGAGACGAGAGCAATTTTTTGGGAAGTTTTCCAAATGTGAGTTCTGGATGTCCGAAGTGACGTTTCTCAGGCATGTAATTTCATCAGACGGAGTTCATGTCGACCCTAAAAAGACGGAGGCTATCCGAGATTGGTTACCTCCGAAGAATGCTAAGGAAATCCGAAGCTTTCTCGTATTAGCCGGTTATTATCGGCGATTTGTGGAAGGATTTTCTAAAATCACTCAACCAATGATGAACCTTTTGCGAAAGGATAAGAAATACACGTGGTCCGACGCGTGTCATCAGAGTTTTGAGGAACTCAAGAGCCGGTTAACTTCAGCACCTGTCCTTTCTTTACCGCAAGGGACGGAAGGATTTGTGGTTTATAGTGATGCGTCCGGACAGGGTCTCGGATGTGTACTAATGGAGAACGGGAAAGTTATTGCTTATGCTTCACGGCAATTGAGACCTTACGAGGTTAATTATCCGACCCACGACCTGGAACTAGCAGCCGTGGTGTTCGCATTGAAGATTTGGCATCATTATCTTTATGGCGTTACCTGTCAGATATTCACCGATCATAAGAGTTTAAAGTATATATTTACTCAGAAGGAGTTAAATATGCGACAGAGACGGTGGTTGGAACTAATCAAAGATTATGATATCGAGATACTTTACCACCTGGGCAAGGCGAACGTTATCGCCGACGCCTTGAGTCGTAAGTCCATTCAGGAGCAGATGCTTGATCGATTAACAGTTCAGAAGGAACTTCGGAGAATTTCGAGACCGAGATCGAGTGCAGTTACAGCGAGTACAAGGGCAACTTTGTACGTTGGAGATTTCATCGCCACTTGAGGAGGCGATCAGGGAGAATCAGGGTTCTGACCCATTTTTGTTACGCATTCGAGGGGATGTGACTCAGGGGAAAGCCCCCGGGTTTGTGGTCCACGAGGATGGACTTTTGCGTTTTAAGAATCGGTTATGTGTACCGGCGAATGACGAGTTGAAAAACTCAATTTTGAGAGAAGCTCATGGTACCCCTTATTCCGTTCATCCGGGGTCTAGCAAGATGTATAAAGACTTGAAACAAAATTACTGGTGGAGTAATATGAAGCGAGAAGTCGCAGAAATTGTTTCGAGATGTTTGACCTGTCAGCAAGTCAAGATAGAGCGTCAGCGACCGGCGGGTATGCTGAAACCGCTCCCTATTCCAGAGTGGAAGTGGGAAGATATTTCGATGGACTTCATCACGAGTTTGCCGACGAGTCGTCGGGACATGAATACAATCTGGGTAATTGTGGATCGCTTAACTAAATCAGCTCATTTCCTTGAGATTAAGGATACCTGGGGTCCCGAGAGACTTGCCCAGTTGGTTATCAAAGAGATAGTGAGATTGCACGGTACTTCTAAAAGTATCGTTTCCGATCGTGACGGACGATTCGTGTCTCATTTTTGGAAATCAGTTCATCGTGTTATGGGAACTCAGCTTAATCTCAGTACAGCTTTTCATTCTCAGTCCGACGGACAATCGGAGAGGACTATTCAGACTTTGGAGTACATGTTGAGGGCATTTGTTCTCGATTGGAAAGATGATTGTGAAGCCCAACTACCGTTGATCGAGTTCACGTACCATAATAGTTAGCATGCTTCGATTAAGATGGCATCTTACGAGGCCTTGTACGGTCGTCGTTGTCGATCTCCTTTGTGTAGAGATGACTTATCAGAATCAATTGGCACCGAGCCCGATATGCTTATAGCTGCCCGTGAGAAGGTAGCTTTAATCAGGAGTCATTTGTTGACCGCTCAGAGTCGACAGAAATCTTATGCCGATAATCGTCGTCGACCATTAGAGTTCGAGACAGGTGACCATGTTTTGGTCAAGGTGTCCCCGAGTCGAGGTATCTTCTGTTTTGGGAAGAGGGGAAAGTTGAGTCCGAGATTCATTGGACCGTTTGAAATTTTGGATCGAGTAGGCGAGCTAGCTTATCGATTGGCCTTACCTCCGGCATTGAGCCGAATTCATAATGTGTTTCACGTATCTCAGTTACGAGAGTATGTTGCCGATCTGAGTCACGTACTTCAGTTCGATGAAATCGAGATCGCCGATGATCATTCATACGAGGAGCGTCTTATGCGAGTATTAGAACGACGAATCAAACAGTTGAGGAACAAGACGATTCCTTTGGTAAAGATCCAGTGGTCTAGACACGGAGTCGAAGAGGCTACTTGGGAAACCGAAGATAGTATGCGGGAGAGTTATCCCGAGTTGTTTGACCCTTAGTTTCGAGGACGAAACTCTTTTTAAGGGGGGAGTATGTAATACCCGGTTGTAATTTAGTCATTTTTATTCAGTAATTATCAATCTGTAATTGTCACTCAGTGATTTTCATTCATTAATAATCACTCATCATTCATACTCATTCAATTGTGTTCACCGTTCGGCGTAATATTTGTCATACTCGTACTTTTGCCCCCGTACTTCTCGAATTCTGTGATTTTTGTACTCGGTGCATCATTATAGGCTGAACTGCTTGTCGAGCAGGGCCGCATGAGCAGGCCGCACGAGCATCTGGTCGTGCGTGGCGCTCGTGCGTTGCGGATGGACTGGGCAGGAGACCCAACGACCGAGTCAGTGCCGCACGAGCAGGCCACACGAGCAATTGCTCATGCGCGGCGCTCGTGTGTTGTGGCTGGATTGGGCAGGAGACCCAGTGGTCGAGTCAGTGCCGCACGAGCAGGCCACACGAGCAACTGCTCGGGCATGGTGCTCGTGTGTTGCGGCTGTACTGGGCAGGAGGCCCAGCGTTCGAGTCAGGGCCGCACGAGCAGGCCACACGAGTTGCTGCTCGTGCGCGGCGCTCGTGCGCTAAGAGCAGTAGCCGGCAGAAGCTTCACGCACGACCGGACGCACGGACACTTGATCGTGCGGGTTGGTCGTGCGTCCCTGTGACCTATATAAGTGGACCGACGGGTTTTTTCTCATTTTCACCATTCTTCATCCTAGTTCCGAGAGAGAGGGTTTGTGGGAGAGATTTTTCATCATCAATTACTTGAGTACTCGGTTTTCATCATCTTCATTCGGTTGTGAAGCTTGGATAGTCGATCTAACGCGATTTCATCGGATCAAAGTGTTTGGATCTTCAAAGGTAATATTCATCAAACCTCTTGGATTTCGATTTTGTGTTGAGATATGATATTTTGGACGTTATAATCATGTTGTATGAAGAGATATACATATGATTATGAGTATGTATGAATATTCATCGGATTATTGAAAGGTTATTCAATAACACTTTGAATATTGAGTTGGATTTGGGGGTTTTCGATTAGTTGTTGTTGAAATCACGGATTTGGATATTCATATTGGATTTTTGATTGTATTGAAGATGTTTTGTCAGTTTGAAACACTCCTTGGGGATTTGATATTGGTATAATTGAGGATTGATTGTAAACAATCAAAGATTGGTTACAACGTGTTTGATATAATGCCCCAATGAACTTGGTTTAGTCGTATCGACGTTTTGAGTTCGTTATATTCATGTTTGATTCGTATGTTGAACGGATTGTTGGTAATTGTGTTATTCAAGGTTGTTCGAGCGACCGACATTTCATTTAGGACATTTGTTCGTGGAAGGACATTGTTCACCGGTGTTGTGTAAGTTAATTCTTACTCGGTTAAAAGGATTTTCATTCCTTTCGTTGTTGTTCATTCATAATCATAATTCATTCATAATGTATTAACCGTATTGAGACTTGTAATTGTCAATTAATCACTTCATTCACGAGGAATCATTTCATTGAGCTATCATTCATTTCACTATCATTTCATCTCGGTGAGTCATTCTTGACTTTGTCGGATTGTTATTCATTATTATTCTTCATGGTCATTCTTGTTCATATGACCTTCTGGGTTCATATTGCGCGGCCGGGTGTGGATGTGTGGGATTTTTAGTCGGGCACGTGATGGTCATGTGTTGGGTTCACCGACACATTGGACTGTGCACACGGTAATGTACCTCCGTGAGACTAATTAGGTACAATGGCGGGTGTGTCCGGACATCCGTCTTGTGCACGTGCACATTCCATTACGGGTGTACTATGATGCCTCTCTTCAGCTTCATTTCATAATTAAGATATATCATGATTGTGTTTATTCAACTCTTGAGTATTGTTGTTCTGTGTAACTGACCCCGTTGGGGGATATTTGACCGCGCTGTCGTGACGCGTCAAAATTAGTTATTTATATTTTTCCTTGGCTTACTTCTACTAACTAGTAGTATCGGCAAGTAAGGGTCGATCCCACGGAGAATGGTAAATCAATTAGACTAATTAAGGATTAAATACTTTAGCAAATAAAATAAAAACGAGAGGGGGGGAGGGATTTTAGTTTCTAATCTTAACTAAAATAAATTGCATAAAATAAATTAAAATAACAAAGGAAATAAAAATCGAATTTACCAATTAAAGAATAATCTAGTCCTTAGCTCTGTTATCCACCGTTTCGAATTAATTCAAGTTTCAATGTAGCGCTTATCTCTTCTCTAATCTCATGAACTCCTATTCCGAAGCCAACAACAAGCTCTGTTGACCCCAATTATTTCTTAAGTTTACTCAATTAAAACAAGCTCTTTAATCGAACCTATCTATACGGTAGATTCAAAACAAGCTCTTCAAATCTCGCTCGCTAGATGCATTAAAAACCAAAATAATGGAATAGGCAAGATATTAAGTTCATAAGCTCGACTTAAGGGATCTCGATTTTGTGTTACCCAATTGGGAAAAATTCAATTGTTTGCTACTTGTGAAATTAAAATTGCAACAATTACGGATTACAACTCAACTTCTAGCATAAGACATAAAAACTCCTAATCTAGTTGGCCAAACCAAATCAAGAAATTAAATGGCATAATCGTGAATTCAATAACACAAAAATAATTCAAGAGAATTCGAGTTAAGAATACGCTACGGGATTAAAACATGAATAATTCGAATACGGTTTCAAACTTCACTAAGAACTAGAGTATAAAATTATCCGGACGTATTGCCTTTAGAAAACAGCAAATTAATAATAAACATGAGAAGAAAGAAATTCAAACGGTATAATCTTCTTCTTCGCACGTCGGAATTTTCTCGGTTGCTCCGGCGGAAATCGATTCGGTCGTCCTTATGAATTTTTCTGCTCCCACCGTGAAAAGTAGTGCTTCAGCCTTGAATTTGCTGTTCCAGCCGTCTTTTTGCTCCAGTCCTCCTCCCTTTTATAATTATCCCTTATCTCCTAGTTTCCTTCTTTAATTAGGACTCTTTCCTTCTTGAGTTTTAATTTCCTTGGAGTCTTTCTTCCCAAATCTATTCCAATTCCTTTTTCCAGCATATGGACCGATTTATTGCCTTGTGGAACTGATTGGGCGATTTTTGAGTCGTTTCTTGGGCCCCAAGTAAGGTTATTTTCGTAACAGGACTGGCACTGGGTCAGCGAACTGACACTGGGCCACCCAGTGTTGCGCGTAATTCTCTTCATTTTAAGCCCAAATCACCTTGGCTTGGTCTGTTTGATGATCCAAATTATTCTTTAAGCTTAAAAACTCCATCAAACACCTAAATTAAACAACAAATTGCCAAGTGAAGTAAATTGCATCCAAAATATAAATATATGGAAAATAACCAAGTGTGCCAACATAAAATTCATTAAAACCTTATAATTAACAATGTTTTTAGCACACTATTTTCGTTCTATCAAATCTCCCCAAACTTAAACCAATGCTTTTCCTCAAGCATAATTCGAGTGAAAGAATTTCAAGAAGCATATATTGAAAAATCCAAGATGATAGCCATATTCAAGGGAGAATAAATAATCATGAACAAGTAAGAAGAAAATTAAAGTACCTCAACCAATCTCAACATCTTCACTGGCATCAAGTGAGAGAAAATTCAATGGCCTCACACGGGGTCACTCTCGCTCAAGTAGATATAGGGATTATTAAGCAATCAGTCACGTCAAAACATGGTGTGTCATTACCACATACTCGCACAAAAATCAAATCTCCACTACTTAGATGAACTCATGCATATAATCAAAAGGACTTTTATGGTTGTAATGAGGCTTTAGGTATGGGTAGAATAAAAAGGATAAATAAAGGATTTGTTGGTCAAGACTAATCATGAAGTTAAGTGCATAACAAATCCTACAAACAATGAAGCACCATCCTTTCCTTTAGCACCCTTTTAGGCACATGTAATCGCATAGCCACGAGAGATTAGTTGAGGTCAGTGGCTTAACAACATTCGAGGGGGGTATTTTTACGGCCGCCCCCCCCCTTTTTTTTTCGGCCTTATAATTTCTCTTAATTTCAGCACCTTATTTTCTTTCACTTCTCCACCCACTTTTTAATAATTCCTCGCCTTCCCTCGACTGGTTATGCACCTAATTCACAACCAAATCTTGACCAAAGGTTCAAACGGATGAATTTTCACCAAAAATTAGATAATGGCTAATAAAATGTGCTGGATCAAAGAATAAGGCTTAAGCTCAAATGGGATTCTAATGGCGATTATGACGAGGTGGGAAAATATAAGCCAAGGGGGTTATTCCTAATTTACCCTTATCACTTTACTGCATGAGAACACTATCATAGTCTTGACATGAATATTTGATTAAGTTTTAGCATGAACACAACACGTTCGACCCCACAAGAAGAAATAGTGAGCATGTGTATGTATAATTATTTATATATGTGTATATATTTATATTGCTCTACGGCTCAAAACTCACGAATAAAAAGGGCTTGTGCCATGAATCCCTCATACTTTTATCCAAATCCAAAATCAAGAAAGTGAACTACCCTAATTAAAATCAAACTAGCCAATCATATTCATTTCCTATGTCAAGCCACACTCAAATCCCCTATATACGCACTTGAATCAATCACACGAATTTAGCTAAGGACGCAAAATTAAATTCATCACAATTTTCAATTTCAACCAAACGTTCCAAGTCCAACTTCCCCAAACTTAAAATTAAGTACATATTCCAAATAGACGAAGGAAAAGAAAAGGGAAAATAAAGCATAGTAAAAGAAAGTCTAGAATAGGAATCACCGGGCTAATGAGGACGACGGGCCTCCAACTGCTCAGTCAAACGATCCACCTTGGCTTGAAGTGCGCGATGTCCCTCCTCAAGCTGCTCGATCTGACGCCTCAGCTCGGCCTCCGTAGCCGACTCTCTTGCTCGGCTTGTGCTCGCACCGGCTGTCTGAGCCCTTGCCGCCGGGCTGTCCGAAGGGATGGAAGGAAGGATCTTGTGCAACATTTTTAAATTTTTCTCCTCCCATGGCAAAGTATATGCGGTGTTTGGTAAAGCTATCATCTCACTTGCCGATATCCACCACTTAAAAGTTCTTTCATTTTTTTCCAAAATGCCCATTTTTGTAAGAAGATTTCTGTCCAGTTTTTCCGCTGCCCCGATCGGAAAACGCCCGCTGAAATCAGCCCCGGCGTATCGAGCTACAGCCGTGACCCAGCCTCCCATTACAATTGGATTTTTCGAAACATCCTCCCCAATAAGCATCATCAATAAATCTTTAACACATTTCACCCTTTTTAAAAAACCATCGCATAAATCATCTTCAGCTAAAAAATCTGCACCACATTCCGATTCGAGTATCTCCCGGTGACCGTGTATGCCATAAGTCGTTGAACGTAACGGATCACCGGGTTTCGAATGGCGGTGGCCTTAGTTTTTCCCGCAGCAAATGGACCGGCTGTAACACCCCCAATCCACTCAGGGATATTACACGCCGTAGACCCTCTCCTCGAGGATCTACCAGGCTGATAACTAAAATCAAACATCTAAACATCGCCTTTAAGGCTAAAATGGCTCCGTAGACCGACTTGGTCTTTCAATAATAACATACAACTCAATTCCAAACACATACCCACGCAGGGGTCAAAATACAATAAACTCCCGTACAATGGGGAAAAGATACTGCAGCGGAAAAGAAAATACAACTAGACCAATACGACATCAACGGGTCCTCGTGTGATTAGTATCGTTCATCTTTCATCATCCTTCGTGCCGACCCTGTGCTATGCTCCAAAACCTGAATGCAAAAATAGACATCCACCCCCCGAATACTTGGGGGTTTGCAAAACTCCACTGTTTTGCTAGTGCAAGTACAAGTGCAAAAATACGAGCCATACAATACAAGTTCCAAGAACAATAATAATCAGGAATCCTCAAAGTTCCAAACGTAACGAAAAGCACTTCCCGAGGCATGAGTTTGGTAAAACATTCCAAAACTGAAAGATCACAAATCAAGGGAAACAATATATAAAACAGTTTAAAATGCCATCGAGAGTTTTAATAGAAAACAATTTAGGATTTTCCGAATCCTTCTCTTTCCAAAAATCAACAGGGGTCACAGCCCAAAAGGTTTTGTTTTCGCAAATAGAAAACCGACAAGAATTCACAGGGTTAAAACCCACGTCACGTGTCCTCGACGGACATAAAAATCAATATCAACTCGTGAAGTTTTACTCGTGAATCCAGAGCTCTACCATTGGACTCCCGCCGTGGCCCCGTCGAACCAACCCACGGTGAGTAAAATACATTCACTAAATATACACCAACCTGTGAAGTTTTTACTCGTGAAGCCACGGCTCTACCATTGGACTCCCGCCGTGGCCCCGCCCACGGTGAGTAAAATACATTCACCACTCATGAATCCAGGGCTCTACCATTGGATTCCCGCCGTGGCCCCGTCGAACCAACCCACGGTGAGCGAAACAATCATGCACAAATAACATATCACACCAAGGATATCCAAACAATCCACCCAGAGGCGTCAAATACTTAGCAAAACACCACGTCAAACCACAATGCACCGAAATGAAACAATATACATCCACACGCAACACCAAGTGCATCATCAACACCAAACATATCCACAGGAGTCACATACTCGTTCATGAAACACACCAATCACAAAACATACACGGTTTTGAAAGAGGGCCTTTAACAAGGCTAACCAAATCTTTTGAAAACTCATTTCAAACAAACAAACAAACACACCAAGACGATCTCAAATCATCATATCCATAAAACAAGAATTGTATGGACAAGGTACTTGCCTCGAAATCACGATCGCAACGAGACGACGGATAGGACGCGGTCGAATAGCCCCGAACGCCCGAACACCATCAAGAACGCGATAGCACCACGAGTATTACGAGAATAACACCACACGAATCATCAATCACCAACGAGATTCAACATCGGAATCCTCGAACACCTATAAACCTCCGGAAGGAATAATAACACATGGTTACGACGAGAATCAAGGCCAAAACAACGGAAATCCCAACAAACTATCGAAGGGAAACTCATTGGGACATTTAATCGAACACTAAATGTTCAATAATTCCCAAGAACACTCGAATCGCTAATCGAATTGAACAAACTCGAAATATGGATATACAACCCATAGAACACGATTAATAACATCATACTACACCAACCGATGTATCAAAATCGGGTTAGAAACGAAATCAAGAACAATTCTCCGAAAAGTCAACTTGAAGGAAAATCAAGAAATATATCTTGATTCGATGAAATACACGGATTAGATGTTGATATAATCAACAAGGATCTTCCAAAATGTCTTGGAATTGAGTAGAATCGACCAAGAACCCAATTTCCCGTCGCACCCGTCCGATAGCCGCAAGAAAAGTGAAGAAATGAGTAAAAACGGCCGCCTGTGCCTTATATAGCCGGCCATCCGGACACTTACGGCCATCGGTGGGCCTTACGCCGTAACTCGGCACTTACGGCCGTGCACCGTGAGCCCTTACGGCCGAATCGCATTCGTCCGAAGCCGCACAGCACCGTCGGCCGTAACTCGACTCTACGGCCAGAATCGGCATTCGTCCGGAGTCGCACGCACCCATACGGCCGTAACTCTCGACTCTTACGGCCGTAACCGGCATTCGTCAGGCCATGCCTGCCGATCACTTACGGCCGTAACCGGCACCTTACGGCCGTAACTCGGCCATACCAGTACATGCTGCGGCCGTCTCGGTCGTGGCCACTCCGACGGTCCGAACGACTCCGAAACCCGAACCTGAGTAAAAACCGGAGATACGGTTACGAAGTACTCGCAAAGACGAATCCAAGCGCTAAGAGAACACACGATTCCGACCACCCGAAGTGTCGGAATTCGACGACGGAAGTAATTACCCCAAACTTTGGGAAATTACAAAAATGGCCCAAAACGTCCAAAAATCACGATACGTGATTGAACAAACAAACCGAAGTTTACAACACGTCTAACAAAGTTAAACGGACTTACGTGAAACTCGAAACAGCAGTTTCGAACGAGATTCACAAGAATCGAACTCAAGTGCGGAAAAGTCGCCAAAAAGCACGGAACTCAACAAAACGACACCGAAACGAACTCGGATGACAAAAAGTGCAGAATTAATCATTCTCGTAATGACGAAACGGTCATGAGCGAGTCGTCAAAACGGACTTTCGTCGAAAAAAAAAAATTACCGGAAATCGAAATTACGGGTATTACATTCTACCCTCCTTAAAAGAAGTTTCGTCCCGAAACTTAAAACAAGTAGGGAGAAGCAATATCCCCACCAGGAAAACTTGACGAGATACACAAAAACCTAAAACTCACGCCCAACGGCGAAACGCTGCAAGAAACGCAAAGACACACGGCGTGAAAACACGCTCCACGACGACCAACACAACGCCACCGTAGAGACATAATAAAATCAATAAGTGATAAACGTCATCGAATAGATAGTACAATCAGGTCGATTATCCGAACAATCACAAAACACAACGAACGAAAATCAATATGATCGACCACCCCAACGGTACATCAATCAAAACGCGAGCCAATCGCTGAAGAAATACGGAATTCCACCGCCCAAGGGTTGGAAGATCGAAAGCGAGACAAATTTCCCGAACTTAAGGGAATTAGGAAGGAGTCTGAACGCTCAATAATTACGAAACGAGATCAACAAAAACCGAACAATCAAACGATCGAACCACAAAGATCGAGACAACAAAAATCGAACGATCATGTTCGAATCACGAAGTACAATAAAAATTCAAACAACAACTCCAAGGTTCACATCTCGACTCGAGACAATATATGATCCGGTGAAAACAACAACATATGCATTCACACAAGATCCACATGAGAGGGAATAGAAATTGAAAAGTCACAACGACAAACGAGTTATTCCGAAACAATACCACGCTCGTTCGATCAACAAAAGCAAGGGGCAGGATAAGCTCAGAAAATGTCAACGAACATAAACGAATCGACAGAGTCAAAAACACAGGAGTTCCAAATCCGATCCACTTCGAATAAAAGAACTAATAGAACCAAATGATGTCACTTCCGAACAAGGTTCACAAGAATCGAACCGAACTTGAAAAAGTTACAGCGATAACCAGATCGACCCACAACAAGATCACAGCTCGTTCGGACGATGAAACCAAAATACAGAACAAGTTCAGACAGTATCAACGAACACGAGCGAATCTATAGACTGGAGAAAGAGAAAATGAAGAAGTCCAAAAACAATACGGGTATTACATTCGACCTCTTATAAAAGAAGGTCGTCCCCGCTACTCACAATAATGAAATCAAGGAGACGACACAACAGGCAATCGACAGAAACATCCTTCAAAGGCCTCTCAAAGCCGATTCTGATATCTGTGCTAAAGCGCGAACTCCGAAAGTCTCGGTAGCCAATTCGAAAAACTGAATTCGATGTCCCTCAAGTACACACTCAAAATATGTTACTGACGAGAAGGACAAATTGCACGCACATTCCCCCGGCACATCACGGTTGAAATGCCTCGGCTCGGCATACCGAAAATGCAAATGCTAGATACAATGGAACATAACACCGCAAAACAATATACCGGAGATGCCAACTCAGCACAACGAAGAATCATAATACATACCGTATACAACGATTACCATCGTAAAGTAATACACACACACAAACACTACAGCAACGACGGTATCGTTCGGCGACCTCAAAGGTCCGAAAAATAACCAGCACATAATTACAAACATCACGAAACAATCACACATGTACACAAACGTACAAACCCAAGCTTTAACAGCTCGCACAGGTGCGATAACACGCAAGCCACCACGAAATGTCAACATTAAAGATCGTCATCACACCTCCCACAAAGGGCTAACAAAACATACGCGTGGCGAACGACTCAACGTTCACACCACCAATTCAATCACAATTCGGAGGCTAACACCCTAACAACAATACAAACATCATACACACTTTCTCCGACCAAAAGCAGGAAATGATGGGTTTTAAAACGAAAACCACCTTTTGAAGACAGTTTGGAAACACCAGTTGATCTTGAGTATCATTTTACAAAAAGTTGAACAAACATCATTTTCGAGACTTTGAAAATCATCTTGCGTTTGAACAAAAATGAGGACACCTTTCTTTTAGTGAAAACTTTCCAAATATTCGACCCTCGGGTCTAAGTAAAAGTGTTTCTAAAACAATGAAAATATCTCAAAACATTTTGGTCCTCGAGGTAGAAGAATTTTGAAACAGATTGTGGCACGAGAAATAATTCATTTGAAACGTACGTCTCGAAATTTATTTCTAAGATACTCAAGTTTTCGAAAATAATTCAATACCAAAAGGGACGATGCCAAAAAGGCTAGAATGCCCAAAAATTTCAGGTAATCACACGGAACATCATAGCGCTGTGGGTCCCGCGTCGGAACCCACCAGGCTAAAAACCATTTACAAAAATGCCAAAAAGGCCGATGACGGTAATATTTCAAAAACTCACAGAAGCCATTTACAAAATGCTAAATACCGTCGTAAGAATTTCTCCAAAATGATCAAGGCCATAATGCCAAAAACTCGGTTAAGGGAATCGGTTTTCGAAATAAAACTCGGTCGGTAAAATACCGAAAGTCATTACAAAAGAACTTACGCAGCGGATAAAAGAAATACAGTTCAACATGCACAATCCATGAACACTACTCCTCATATGAACGAAATATGAGAGTCAAATAACCACATATCACGAAATCAAAACCCATAAGAGGATTCCGTCACTTAACAAATAATCATAAAAATAGCTCGTGTCACAAGAGGCACAACACAAACAAGGGAGACTTACATTCACAGGTCGCACGAAGATGATGATCGCCCACGATACTAATCACGACCAACAAACTCAGACGACGCGTCGCGACACAACTTAGTCAGACAAAATCCGACAAGACAAAACTCAACAGACACCACTGACCCGACAGCCTAGGTTTCCACAACCTAAGGCTCTGATACCATTTATGTAACACCCCCAATCCACTCAGGGATATTACACGCCGTAGACCCTCTCCTCGAGGATCTACCAGGCTGATAACTAAAATCAAACATCTAAACATCGCCTTTAAGGCTAAAATGGCTCAGTAGACCGACTTGGTCTTTCAATAATAACATACAACTCAATTCCAAACACATACCCACGCAGGGGTCAAAATACAATAAACTCCCGTACAACGGGGAAAAGATACTGCAGCGGAAAAGAAAATACAACTAGACCAATACGACATCAACGAGTCCTCGTGTGATTAGTATCGTTCATCTTTCATCATCCTTCGTGCCGACCCTGTGCTATGCTCCAAAACCTGAATGCAAAAATAGACATCCACCCCCCGAATACTCGGGGGTTAGCAAAACTCCATTGTTTTGCTAGTGCAAGTACAAGTGCAAAAATACGAGCCATACAATACAAGTTCCAAGAACAATAATAATCAGGAATCCTCAAAGTTCCAAACGTAACGAAAAGCACTTCCCGAGGCATGAGTTTGGTAAAACATTCCAAAACTGAAAGATCACAAATCAAGGGAAACAATTTATAAAACAGTTTAAAATGCCATCGAGAGTTTTAATAGAAAACAATTTAGGATTTTCCGAATCCTTCTCTTTACAAAAATCAACAGGGGTCACAACCCAAAAGGTTTTGTTTTCGCAAATAGAAAACCAACAAGAATTCACAGGGTTAAAACCCACGTCACGTGTCCTCGACGGACATAAAAATCAATATCAACTCGTGAAGTTTTACTCGTGAATACAGGGCTCTACCATTGGACTCCCGCCGTGGCCCCGTCGAACCAACCCACGGTGAGTAAAATACATTCACTAAATATACACCAACCTGTGATGTTTTTACTCGTGAATCCAAGGCTCTACCATTGGACTCCCGCCGTGGCCCCGTCGAACCAACCCACGGTGAGTAAAATACATTCACCACTCATGAATCCAGGGCTCTACCATTGGATTCCTGCCGCGGCCCCGTCGAACCAACCCATGGTGAGCGAAACAATCATGCACAAATAACATATCACACCAAGGATATCCAAACAATCCACCCAGAGGCGTCAAATACTTAGCAAAACACCACGTCAAACCACAATGCACCGAAATGAAACAATATACATCCACACGCAACACCAAGTGCATCATCAACACCAAACATATCCACAGGAGTCACATACTCGTTCATGAAACACACCAATCACAAAACATACACGGTTTTGAAAGAGGGCCTTTAACAAGGCTAACCAAATCTTTTGAAAACTCATTTCAAGCAAACAAACAAACACACCAAGACGATATCAAATCATCATATCCATAAAACAAGAATTGTATGGACAAGGTACTTGCCTCGAAATCACGATCGCAACGAGACGACGGATAGGACGCGGTCGAATAGCCCCGAACGCCCGAACACCATCAAGAACGCGATAGCACCACGAGTATTACGAGAATAACACCACACGAATCATCAATCACCAACGAGATTCAACATCGGAATCCTCGAACACCTATAAACCTCCGGAAGGAATAATAACACATGGTTACGACGAGAATCAAGGCCAAAACAACGGAAATCCCAACAAACTATCGAAGGGAAACTCATTGGGACATTTAATCGAACACTAAATGTTCAATAATTCCCAAGAACACTCGAATCGCTAATCGAATTGAACAAACTCGAAATATGGATATACAACCCATAGAACACGATTAATAACATCATACTACACCAACCGATGTATCAAAATCGGATTAGAAATGAAATCAAGAACAATTCTCCGAAAAGTCAACTTGAAGGAAAATCAAGAAATATACCTTGATTCGACGAAACACACGGATTAGATGTTGATATAATCAACAAGGATCTTCCAAAATGTCTTGGAATGGAGTAGAATCGACCAAGAACCCAATTTCCCGTCGCACCCGCCCGATAGCCGCAAGAAAAGTGAAGAAATGAGTAAAAACGGGCTGCCTAGGCCTTATATAGCCGGTCACTGCCGGACACTTACGGCCGTAACCGGCGGGCCTTACGGCCGTAACTCGGCACTTACGGCCGCATTCGCAGTTCTTACGGCCAGAATCGGCATTCGTCCTAAGTCGCTCGCACCGTGACGGCCGTAACTCTCGACTCTTACGGCCAGAATCGCATTCGTCCGGAAGCTGCACAGCACCCATACGGCCGTAACTCGACTCTACGGCCGTAACCGCATTCGTCGTGCCATGCTCGCCGATCACTTACGGCCAGAATCGCACCTTACGGCCGTAACTCGGCCGCATCAAGACTGCCGCGCCGTCTCGGTCGTGGCCACTCCGACGGTCTGAACGACCCCAAAACCCGAACCTGAGTAAAAACCGGAGATACGGTTACGAAGTACTCGCAAAGACGAATCCAAGCGCTAAGAGAACACACGATTCCGACCACCCGAAGTGTTGGAATTCGACGACGGAAGTAATTACCCCAAACTTTGGGAAATTACAAAAATGGCCCAAAACATCCGAAAATCACGATACGTGATTGAATAACCAAACCGAAGTTCACAACACGTCTAACAAAGTTAAACGGACTTACGTGAAACTCGAAACAGCAGTTTCGAACGAGATTTGCAAGAATCGAACTCAAGTGCGGAAAAGTCGCCAAAAACCACGGAACTCAACAAAACGACACCGAAACGAACTCGGATGACAAAAAGTGCAGAATTAATCATTCTCGGAATGACGAAACGGTCATGAGCGAGTCGTCAAAACGGACTTTCGCCGAAAAAAAAGAAATTACCGGAAATCGAAATTACGGGTATTACACCGGCATCATTCGTAATCATTTGCCAAATCTCATTTTCGGGTGGTATGTCATCCTCCTCCTCGGGTTCGGCAGTCAGCCTAAGTGCTCGGCTGAACTGCTCAACCCCCCATGTGTACCCCCTACCATTCAAACGAAAACAAAATGTTCCTTTCTTTTCAAAATCTCTTTTCTGAATTGAGCTAAAAAACTCATAAGTGAGATTCTCATAAACCTCCCAGTTCCCAGTTGCCAATGTCTCCCACCCCAGAACGCTCAACAACGCCATAACATCATCATACAATCCCAATTGTCTCAAAATAATTTCATCAAGATAGACTGAGGGAATTACCTTTCGTTCCGTGAGTTTGCGGTAGCGTGTAATCTGTCCGGGGGATCCGAAGGCGACATTATAACGGTTCGGTAGGCCGAGGAGACTCTTGCGCCTCACTCTTACTGGATGTGGAGCTGGGTTCCCGGTTTGCATAGAGTCGTGCTGCTGGTCGGCCTCCTTTTCATTTCCTCTTTCGTTGGTCGGTCGCGGCTCGTTTTCGGAATTTCATTCGGGTTGGGATGGATGTTCCGCACCATTCCCTTCGATTGTTGTGGATCTCGATGTCTCGGCGCCATACCATGTAAGTAGCAACAGTGGCGGGGGTAGTAATTGATATATTACATCAGGGGCCGTATCGTCCTCGGTGACTGGTGGTGCGATCGAAGAGGGCGGAGAGGGTGGCGGTGTGGGCTCGTCTCTCAAACCACGGATCGGCGATGTCGGAATTTGTTTCCCCCTTTTTGAAGTTTGACCCGGCGCCCGCCGCTTCGGTTTTTTTGTGAGTGGTTCGTCGGCCGACCCTTCGTTTTCTGGCGATGGAGGTTTTTGTCGCGGGTGCTTCGGGCTTGGTGAGGTCGTAGAAGGTCGGCGCCCTAGGGTTATTCCTCCAGCCACCGCTCCTAGTGATTCGATTCAGCGGCCGATTGATGTTTCTTGTCCCTTTTCCGGTCATGTTGGTCGCTACGGGGTTTGCTGCAGAAAAGAGAGAGAGAGGAGGTTAGTCAGGTGGGGAGACCGAGCGGGGTGGGGGGGGGGGGAATCGACTACTGGGTCACTCTATGAGGGAGAAGGGGAAAAAGAAATTACTAAGTAGTACTTTAAAAGAAGGAAATAAGTAGAAAAGGAAATAAGTAGGTAAAAGATTTTCTAAAAAAAACTGACGACAAAAAAATTGCGGAAAAATTAATAAAAAAAATTAAATTGGGTTGCCTCCCAATAAGCGCCTTTTTTTTACGTCGTTGGCTCGACGAGCTCCCTGTTTTATATTTCGGCTGGGTCCTCGAGTTTGTATTCTTCCATATTCGCCGTCGTAAATCCTTCGCGATAGGGTTTTAGGAGATGGCCGTTGACTTTGAAAATTTTTCGTGTCTTTAGACTTTGAATTTCAATCGCTCCATGAGGAGAAATATTGATAATTATAAATGGACCAATCCAGCGGGATCGCAACTTGCCCGGAAATAATTTGAGTCGAGAGTGATAGAGTAGCACTTTTTCACCTACGATGAAGTCTTTCCTTATTATTTTTGAATCGTGGAACGCCCTTGTCTTTTCTTTGTAAATTGCTGCATTTTCGAACGCGTCGTTTCGTATCTCTTCCAATTCTTGCAATTGCAACTTCCGGTGGGTGCCTTATTCGTCAAAATTCATATTGCACTTCTTGATTGCCCAAAAGGCACGATGCTCGAGCTCGACGGGAAGGTGGCACGGTTTACCATAGACCAAGCAATACGGTGACATGCCAATTGGTGTTTTATATGCCGTCCTATAGGTCCAAAGTGCGTCGTCGAGTCGTAAGCTCCAATCCTTCCGATTTGGTTGAACTGTTTTCTCCAAGATTGCTTTTATCTCCTTATTGGATGTTTCGGCTTGCCCATTTGATTGCGGGTGATAGGAAGTGGATACCTTGTGCAAGACTCGATATTTCCTTAGGAGTGCCCCAATCATCCGATTTTTGAAATGCTTCCGCCGATCGCTTATTATAGCCCTTGGAATTCCAAATCTAGCGAAGATATTAGTTTTGATAAATTGGGCCACTACTTTAGAATCATTGGTCCGTGAGGCGGTCGCCTCCACCCATTTGGATACATAATCCACGAAGAGTAAAATATAGAGATTCCCATATGAGGAGGGAAAAGGTCCCATGAAGTCCATGCCCCAGACGTCGAAGATTTCACAAATCAAGATAGGATTTTGAGGCATTTGATTGCGTCGAGAAATATTACCCGTTCTTTGACAATTATCACACGTCTTGCAAAAATCATAAGCATCTCTAAATAGCGAAGGCCAATAAAAACCACTTTCCAAAACTTTATGTGGTGTCCTTCTCGAACCGAAGTGTCCTCCGCATGCATACGAGTGACAAAAAGCGAGAATTGAGTGAAATTCAGCCTCTGGTACACATCTTCGAATCATTTGATCTGAACAATGCTTCCATAGATAAGGATCATCCCACACGTAGTATTTGGCATCACTTCTGAGTTTATCCCTCCTGGCCCGTGTCATTCCAGCAGGAAAAATATTGGCTACGGGAAAATTCACTAAATCGGCATACCATGGTGCTGCAGAGTCTGACACTGGGTCACCCAGTGTTGAACAGTCCTCCCAGTGTTGAGCGGCTGAATATAATTGTTCGTCGGGGAAACTGTCACACATAGGTTTCCCATCATTTTCTAAGACTAACTGCCTGTGTGATCGGCCAGAATTTTGGACCCTTTCTTGTCCTTGATCTCCACGTTGAATTTTTGAAGAAGTAGGATCCATCGAATAAGTCTCGGCTTCGCCTCCTTTTTGGCTAACAAATATCGTAGGGCAGCGTGATCTGAAAAAATAATGACCTTGGTCCCGAGTAGGTAGGAACGGAATTTTTCTAGTGCAAAGACCATGGCCAGAAACTCCTTCTCGGTTGTAGAATAATTCGCTTGGGTCGGGTCCAGTGTTTTTGAGGCGTAATAAATTACATGGGGCGCTCTCCCCACTCTTTGGCCCAAGACAGCCCCTACCGCGTAGTCGCTTGCATCGCACATCAATTCGAATGGCAAATCCCAATTTGGCGGTTGAATTATGGGTGTTGTTGTCGGCAATTGCTTCAACTTGTCAAAGGTGGCCTTGTGTTCGTTATTCATGTTAAACTCCACTTCCTTCTGGAGAAGCTTGCATAAGGGCGCCGCTATTCTTGAAAAATCCTTGATGAACCTCCTATAAAAACCTGCATGGCCAAGAAAAGAACGTACTTCCCGCACCGTGGCGGGGTAAGGCAAAGTGGCAATAATATCAATTTTGGCTTTATCAACTTCAATTCCTTTTTCCGAGAGTACATGCCCTAAAACTATTCCTTGTTTTACCATAAAATGGCATTTTTCCCAATTAAGTACGAGATTAGTTTCTACACAACGTTTTAAAATAAGAGTGAGATTTTCTAGGCATATATCGAATGAATCCCCATATACACTAAAATCATCCATGAATATTTCAATGATATTACCTACGTACTCATTAAAAATGCTTACCATACACCTTTGGAAAGTAGCGGGTGCGTTGCATAGTCCGATGGGCATCCGTCGATAGGCGAATGTGCCGAAGGGGCAAGTGAATGTCGTCTTTTCTTGGTCTTCGGGTGCGATTGCAATTTAAAAGTATCCCGAAAACCCATCCAAGAAACAATAGTACGAATGTCCGGCAAGCCTTTCAATCATTTGATCTATAAATGGCAGGGGAAAATGATCTTTTCGGGTCATTGAGTTCAGCTTGCGGAAATCGATGCAAACCCTCCATCCAGTTTGTATACGACTAGGAACAAGTTCCCCTTCTTGATTTTCGACCACGGTAATTCCGGATTTCTTTGGGACGACTTGCGTTGGGCTTACCCATTTGCTATCAGATATTGGAAAGATCAGCCCTACGTCGAGGAGCTTAAGAATTTCCTTTTTCACTACCTCCATCATTGGTGGATTCAACCTTCGTTGTGCTTCTCGTGTGGGCTTGGCGTCCTCCGTTAATAGAATTGGATGCATGCATAGGGCTGGACTAATTCCCTTAATGTCGGCTATAGTCCACCCAATGGCTTCCTTATATTCTTTGAGAACTTTTAGCAATGCCTTCTCTTGATTAGGATTCAGCTCGGCCGAGATAATGACGGGTAAGGTTTCGTCGGCTCCTAGATGTGCATATTTTAAGTGTTGTGGCAAAGGTTTTAGCTCCAGCTCGGGTGCGTGCACAATCGAAGGCTCGATCTTCCGGCGTTCCTCATTAAGTCGAATGAAGTTTGCTTCCCTTTTTGTTCTCATCGGTCCCGCCCCCTTCAAGGCACCTACGACTTCGAGCAACTCTCTTGAAATTTCAAATGCTTCCTCATCGTTGGTTCCTACGTCCCTTGTTAGTGCTACTTCGAGTGCATCCCTGAAATTCAAATCAAACACTTCCTCGACAAGAGGGTCAATCACGCTTAATACAAAAAGAGAGCAATCTTCCTCAGGAAATTTCATAGCATCATAAATATTAAACCGTGCGATTTGGTCATCAAATTCCATCGTGAGGGATCCCTCACGAACATCTATTTTGGTATTGGCCGTATTTTAAAATGGTCTTCCTAACAAAATAGGTGTGGAATTTTATGACTCATGTTGCATGTCGAGAACATAGAAGTCGGCTGTAAATACGAGCTTGTTGACTTGGACAAGAACGTCTTCAATTACCCCTTCAGGATACACAAGGCTACGATCCGCCAATTGTATAATTATTCTTGTTTCCCGAAGAGGTCCTAGATTTAAGGAGGTGTATATAGAGCGTGGCATAACATTTATTGATGCTCCTAAATCTAGCATAGCTCGTTCAAAACCCGTATTTCCAATTCGACAAGGAATAGCGAACATACCAGGATCTTCCCATTTTGGTGGCAATTTTTTTTGGAATACAGCGGACACATTTTCTCCCATCATCACCTTTTCGTTCCCTTTTAACCTCCATTTGCTGGTGCATAAGTCCTTTAGGAACTTTGCGTATTTTGGAATTTGTTGAACTGCGTCGAGTAAGGGAATATTGATCTCAACCTTTCGGAATACGTCGAGGATTTGCTTCTCTTTATTCACGATCGCTGCCTTTTTGACCCTGGATGGAAAAGGTAACTCGTTAGTCTCAAAAGGAGCAGTTTTGAATGATTTTACCTTGCTGTCCGGCAGTTCTGCACTGGGTGCTGGTTCTGCACTGGGTGTCCCAGTGTTGATCTGTTCAGTGGATTTTTGCTCCTCGTTTTCAGCTTCCTTCACCTTTTCAGGCTCCTTAAGCTGCCTCCCACTTCTTAGAGTTACAACACTCACATTCCTTGGGTTCGGTTCAGGTTGGGATGGCAATTTTCCACTATTTTGGTTTTCCAAGCGACTCACCGTGGTGGCTAGCTGACTCACTTGATTTTCAAGAATTTTGATACTTGATTTAGTGTCATGCTGGAACTGATTCATGCCCTGTTGTAGCTGCATAGTGTTCTCCATAAGGGTCTTCATCATATCCTCCATAGATTGTGTCGAATTTTCAGTGGGCTGCTTGTAGAATTGTCCTTTATTTTGTAGGGCCGCCTCTTGCTGATTTCTCCATCGAAAGTTAGGGTGATCCCTCCATCCTGGGTTGTATGTGTTTGAGTACGGATCGTTCTTCCTCCCATAAGAATTTTCGGTTCCAATTGCATTGGCGTGTGCCTCGATTTCATCAAGCAAAATCCGACAATTGTCTGTTGTATGTTCCGTGGTTTTGCAAATGCGACAGGGTGCGACTGGAGTGCTATTACCTACAACAACTTTTCTAACAAAAGTGGTTAGCTCATTCAATTTTTCCTCAAGGGACGAGTCATGGATCTCCTTCACCATCCTTATGGGTGCATCGCGACATCCAAATTGTTGTGAATTAGCCGCCATGTTGGATATGAGAGCCCTTGCGGCCGAAGGGGTTTTGTCCACTAGCTCCTCCACTTGCCGCATCTATCGTGTTCCGCTCCATCGGATTAAGTCCTTCGTAAAAATACTGAATCAGGAGTTGCTCGCTAATTTGATGTTGCGGGCACCGAGATACCAACTGTTTGAATCGTTCCTAATATTCATGCAACGTTTCTCCAGTCATTTGCCTTGCACCACATATTTCTTTCCTTAGGTTGGCCGCTCGAGATGCTGGAAAATATTTTTGTAGAAATAAGATCTCCATCTCGTTCCACGTTGTGATGGTGGCCGACGGTAAATAAAATAACCAATCCTTAGCCAAATCTTTTAATGAGAATGGGAAGGCTCTAAGCTTGATTTGTTCTTCGGTGACACCGTTCGGCTTCATGCTTGAACAAACGACATGGAATTCCTTGAGATGTTTGTGCGGGTCCTCTCCTGATAGACCATGAAATGCAGGTAGCAAGTGAATCAATCCGACTTTAGTTCAAAGGTGGTGTTGTTGTCAATCACCGGGATCGTGATGCACAGTGGTTGTTGAGGTAGCTCTGGGTTGGCTAATTGCTTCATCGTCTTTTCAGCGTTATTTGCCATGACTCCAATTTCGTCCTTCGACTCACTCGGTGATGTTTCGAGGGAAAATGGTAGGTGCACGAGTGCTTCTTTGGCTTCTTTTGCTTTCTGCCTGAAAACACGATCTCGCTTGGTGATTTCTGGAAAATATTGTAAATTCTTATCTCCACGTGACCTTGTATTCATGCAAAACTAAAACAAACGGATTAGTGCACAACTGACAATTAAAATGAATTTCCAGAACTGCCACTAGGTGACCCAGTGTCGAAATTGCGGAAAGTTTTTAACCCAAAATAAGTAAAATTAATTTAACACCGTTCCCCGGCAAAGGCGCCAAAATTTTGACCGCGCTGTCGTGACGTGTCAAAATTAGTTATTTATATTTTTCCTTGGCTTACTTCTACTAACTAGTAGTATCGGCAAGTAAGGGTCGATCCCACGGAGAATGGTAAATCAATTAGACTAATTAAGGATTAAATACTTTAGAAAATAAAATAAAAACGAGAGGGGGGGTTTAGTTTCTAATCTTAACTAAAATAAATTGCGTAAAATAAATTAAAATAACAAAGGAAATAAAAATCGAATTTACCAATTAAAGAATAATCTAGTCCTTAGCTCCGTTATCCACCGTTTCGAATTAATTCAAGTTTCAATGTAGCGCTTATCTCTTCTCTAATCTCATGAACTCCTATTCCGAAGCCAACAACAAGCTCTGTTGACCCCAATTATTTCTTAAGTTTATTCAATTAAAACAAGCTCTTTAATCGAACCTATCTATACGGTGGATTCAAAACAAGCTCTTCAAATCTCGCTCGCTAGATGCATTAAAAACCAAAATAATGGAATAGGCAAGATATTAAGTTCATAAGCTCGACTTAAGGGATCTCGATTTTGTGTTACCCAATTGGGAAAAATTCAATTGTTTGCTACTTGTGAAATTAAAATTGCAACAATTACGGATTACAACTCAATTTCTAGCATAAGACATAAAAACTCCTAATCTAGTTGGCCAAACCAAATCAAGAAATTAAATGGCATAATCGTGAATTCAATAACACAAAAATAATTCAAGAGAATTCGAGTTGAGAATACGCTACGGGATTAAAACATGAATAATTCGAATACGGTTTCAAACTTCACTAAGAACTAGAATAAAAAATTAGCCGGACATATTGGCTTTAGAAAACAGCAAATTAATAATAAACATGAGAAGAAAGAAATTCAAACGGTATAATCTTCTTCTTCGCACGTCGGAATTTTCTCGGTTGCTCCGGCGGAAATCGGTTCGGTCGTCCTTATGAATTTTTCTGCTCCCACCGTGAAAAGTAGTGCTTCAGCCTTGAATTTGCTGTTCCAGCCGTATTTTTGCTCCAGCCCTCCTCCCTTTTATAATTATCCCTTATCTCCTAGTTTCCTTCTTTAATTAGGACTCTTTCCTTCTTGAGTTTTAATTTCCTTTGAGTCTTTCTTCCCAAATCTATTCCAATTCCTTTTTCCAGCATATGGACCGATTTATTGCCTTGTGGAACTGATTGGGCGATTTTTGAGTCGTTTCTTGGGCCCCAAGTAAGGTTATTTTCGTAACAGGACTGACACTGGGTCAGCGAACTGACACTGGGCCACCCAGTGTTGCGCGTAATTCTCTTCATTTTAAGCCCAAATCACCTTGGCTTGGTCTGTTTGATGATCCAAATTATTCTTTAAGCTTAAAAACTCCATCAAACACCTAAATTAAACAACAAATTTCCAAGTGAATTAAATTGCATCCAAAATATAAATATATGGAAAATAACCAAGTGTGCCAACATAAAATTCATTAAAACCTTATAATTAACAATGTTTTTAGCACACTATTTTCGTTCTATCAATATTGTTTTCAGGTCATGGCAAGGCTAAGGCACGGGAAGAGAACGTTGACGGCGAGGAGTCCCAGTGATACTAGTAGGGGGGCCCAGTCCGTTTCAGTTATTCATGTCTTTTCATCTTTATTTCCGCTGCAGATTTCCGTTTGGATATTCATTTTCATTTAATGTTGTATATTTTATCTTCACATAAAATGTACATGTATTCAGTATTCTTCCTGGGTGTATTATACTTAGACTCCTCATCGGAGTACTTGGTAATATGATGTAGTTCGGTACTACATTTATGTTGTTAATTCATTAATTTTCATTCGCCTGGTGGGTCCCAGTCGGGGTTCCACGGCACTATAATATCCGCCTAGTTTGGGGTGTTACAGAGTTGGTATCGGAGCGTGGTTTTGAATACTACCTTCCGAGTCATGTCTCATTTGAAATCATCGTTCATCAGACTAGTATCATTGGACTTTCGCGTCACGTGTGACCTGTGCAAGAGCCGAGCCCCTCAGACCAAAGAACAGTAAGTTTTCTGACGCCATGGTATAATTTCTGGCAATAAGAATCACTCATTCATTATTCATCAGTTAACAATCCTCAAACATCATTTTCATTTTGATCATGTTGATCATGCCTAACTCATTAATCACTCAGTTCATTTCATTACTCAGCTGTTGATCTTGAGGATCATATCATTAATCTTGTTAACTTGTTCAAGATAGTCATTTCAAGAATATCATCAGATAATCATGTCACCTCAGTTAATCATTCATGTAATCACTGTGTTAGAACGCGTATGCTCATTTTCATCATTTCATGACGTAAATCATAATACGGTACTCATACGAGAGATATAATTACCATGCGACCTTCCTACTTCAGTATGGAGAGAGCTGTCAGGGGACGCACGGGGAGAGGCCGTGGTGCGGGCTGAAATCCGGGAAATAATCACTCACTGCCAGGAAGTCGTACCCAGGACTCAGCTCGATCGGAAGATGTTCGGGTTGATCCACTCACTTTTATGCAGGTCATGATGACCCATATGCAATTGCTTAATCATCATTGCGCCACTCTGGCCGATTTAATCGAGAGAACTCTCACGTATGAGCCTGCTGCTAAGGAAATTGCTGAGCAACAACCATCATCTGTCAGCAAGAAATCAACGAAGCGTAATCAGTCCGAAGGCGGTCAGTCAACCTTCAAGAAGCCTCGTGCGAGTCCTAACTTTTCTGAGCGACCTCCTACGGCGCCTAATCCTGCGAGATCTCAGTCCCGAGCGGCCAGATCAGCCATCACCTGTTTCAACTGTGGAGCGCCGGGTCATTACAGCACTAAATGTCGGAAATCGTCTATCACGTGCCATAACTGTGGGATTGTTGGGCATAAGGCCCGTTTTTGCCGAAGGGGCTCCAAGCCGACTCCAGTGGCATCTCAGGCCCCGAAGCGATCAGCGATTCAGAATCAGACTGCTCTGGCAGCGTCGTTTAAGACG
Organism: Orobanche coerulescens; assembly: GCA_033398695.1. Classification (NCBI taxonomy): domain Eukaryota; kingdom Viridiplantae; phylum Streptophyta; class Magnoliopsida; order Lamiales; family Orobanchaceae; genus Orobanche; species Orobanche coerulescens. Next base: position 172,808,866 of record CM065809.1, read on the forward strand.
ACAGAAGCGAATAAAAGCGGGGCTCATATTTATCAGACGAGAGCGTCCGGTTCGGGGGCCGGTAAGACCCGGATTCACGCGATAAAGTGGACCGACGATTCGGAGGCCCGAATGATCTCAGGTATACTCGTAATTCTATCTCAACCTGTGTGTACCCTTTTTGATACTGGTACATCGCATTCATTCATTTCCGAATCATATTTGAATAGACTTCACTTAGACAGTCCTAAAAATTGTGGACCTTATATCATTGGTCTACCTGTCGGTAATTTTCTGGAATCATGAGGTTAAGAACTGATCGAATTAAGCTTAATGACCGCGATTGGTTGGCAGACCTAATCGTGGTGGATTTACTTAAGGACGATGTAATATTGGGTATTAGTGGGATGTATCGTCGTGATACCATCCTCAATGTTCGTAAGCGTATGGTCACTATCATTTCTGTTGTTGGAGTCGAGTGTGTATTTTAGGGAGGTGATCCCCGTTGTTCCGGAAGAATCATTAATATGATGAAAACAGTAAAATTACTCAACCAGAATTGTTCAATCATTCATTATATCATTGTCATCGATTGACCGTTCTAAGGCAATCGAGATGTTCAATCATTCATTATATATCATTGTCACCGATTGACCATTCTAAGGCAATCGAGATGTTCCATCATTCCTTATATCGTTGTCATTGATTGACCATTCTAAGGTAATCGAGACGTTCCATCATTCCTTATATCATTGTCATCGATTGGCCATTCTAAGGCAATCGAGGTGTTCAATCATTCATTGTATCATTGTCATCGATTGGCCGTTCTAATACAATCGAGGTGTCCAACCATTCATCGTATCGTTGTCGTCGATTGGCCATTCTCAGGCAATCGAGGTGTTCAACCATTCGTGGTATCATTGTTATCGTTTGACGATGTACTTCCAAACGAGCTACCTGGTGATCGCTGGTTTTCGCGTAGTATGGTTTTCAAATCCGATCAATTTTAAAATTTGTAAAACCTCGGAGTATTTCCAAGGTGTCGAACCCAAGGGAATTGATGTGTCGAAAATAAAGGAATTAACTCTACTCAAAATTTGACTGCTATTTAGGAATCTGAAAAATTGTTTTGATTCTAATTATCTAACTTTAAAAATCGAAGAACAAAAATTAAATAAAAGATGAAAAATCTAAATTAAGCAAATAAAGCAAATTAGCAAGATAAAATCACAAGTCGAAAGGTAATTGATCCTAGGGTAGTATCATCTAATTGAGTTCACACAATTCGTTCACTTGATTCCTTTTCCCCAAATTTTAATTCAATCCTAGAAATAATCACTCAGTCGATCTAGAATTCCGATCAAGGCAACCTAGAAAGATAGTTAATTTAAACCCTTTTCCCCGCCAGGGCTCAAAGAATTAAAATCACTTAAAAAGCACCAACTTATTTATCTATGATTTATCTTTCTCCGCTAGGTCTCAAGATAAAATCATATTGTGCATCAAGTATTTCCACTAATCAATTACTCCTTCCGGACAAAATCAATTAGCTAACATGCATCGATTAAGGGCCCTTTAATCTAACATGAAATTTAACACAACTTGAACACAAGCCTAGGATGAAAGGTCAAAAGGTAATCAAAGGAACATCATGTGAACATCAATTAAAATTACTAACCCTAGAATCAATCAATGAATTAGCCAGACATAATTGAAATTAGACAAGAAATAGATGAAGAATGCATATTATTAATATGAGAAGAGAGATTACAACCCTTATAGATGAACTCCGAGTCTTCAATCTCTGAAAACCAATAATAATTCTCCTCCAAAAAGTTCTTGCATCAAAGAAATTAATCTTGCTAAGAAGATGTAAAAATCTGCTCTAGATAATAAAAGATGAAAAAGAATGAATCAAAGATAGATGGAAGATCCTCAAACTAGGTCTAGGAGGAGGCTTATATAGCCTAGGGGGTTTACATTCCCGATTATCCCTAATCTAGGAAATAAAATCTATCCAAAAGAGTTAAAATCCGTCAAAACACGAGAGTCTGCTGGGCAGCCTATCGGACTGGCCTATCGGCCGATAGGCTGGCCGATAGTTGCTTCGTCGTTCTCTTCACTCGATAGGGCAGGGACTCATTCCGGACGGGCCTATCGGCCGATAGGCTGGCCGATAGGTTTGTCTGTCTTTCGCAAAAATCCGTTTCTTCGTCCGTTTGACTCGACTCTCGGTCCTTTGTCTCGTTTTGGGTACTTTTGGCTCTAAAAACCTGCACACACACTAAAACCAACCCAAACGCGTAATACGGCTCGACTAATCATAAATAAGCCAAATACGAGCACATTAATCACGAAACGAGATAAAAACCTAGTATAAAATCCTAGAAATAAGTGATAAAATTACCACTTATCAAACCCCCCCAAACTTAAGCCTTGTTCGTCCCGAACAACAAAAAGAAAAGAAAAAGAAAGCCGTGAGTCATCATGCAACTCATAGTGTTCAACCTAATCAATACTATCCTGTAATTCTCTCTAAATAATCCGAGTGTCGTAAAAGCGAGCTGCACTCAGAATAATGATTCCGCAAAGTAGTCAAGTTCAGTCCTAATCATTCGTTCATGAAGAAAATCCAGCTCAAAGATTAACAAAACGTGAGTCAAATCGACCGTCAATATGAAAGGCTAAAATAAACAAGCTAGTTCGTCCCGTTACACAGTCTAGTGGCACAATTTTAACGAGTTTCATAACAAATAAACCTCGGTCAGTATTCCCTTATAAATATGTTCAAGAATTTAATTCGAGTTGACCACTAGGTTAGGATCTCGGGATGTTTCATCGGGGTAATCCTAGGGTGGAACTTCCATTCTCATGTATTAGGAAACCGTTTGACGTAAAAGACACTCATGGGGCACATGGATGCTTCTAGTTACTAAGTTCCCGTCTACAGCGGAGAAACAACTCGAATATATAATTTCCGCATGTCCGATTCAAGGTCGCCGTTTTACGCGAGAGTAAACAGCGGGTCACGCGAATACCCCCGGTTACTAAGTTCCCTATCATTGGCACATGTGAAATATCTAAATCACTAGTCTAATCAGAGTCGTCGTTTTACGCGAGGATAAACAACGGGTCACGCGAATGCCCCCGGTTACTAGACTTCCCTTCATAGAACAACACTATCTCAACTTTTGGGAAAAACTGACCAACTCTAAACTCAATCTAAGTGCCGATACGACTGACGAAACAGTACGACTCACTATCCGGAAGATGTAACCAAACATATTGACGGTGATTTTAAAACAAGTATGTATCGTCTCTTATCTGCCAAGACCTCTACAATCACGAAAAAATTTGGACCTAAATGAATACTATGCAAAACAGAAATTACTGACTACAACTCGACTAAAACTCGACCGTTTCTTCAGAGAGAAAAACAGTGTCGTAACATCGGTATCACACAAATAGAAGCACGAAAAATTCACAAATAAAGAAAAACTAAGAAAAACTAAGACAAGCAAGGCTATCTAAAACAAACAACGAAAAGCAAATAAAAGCAAACATGAAATCTAAAAAAAAACTACTACGACCTAACGAAAAAAAATAGAAACTAGCAAACACACCAAACGAAAATGAACATAAAAATCTAAAAAAAAAACTAAGCAACAAAAAGCCAAAACCACGCAACACCAATATGATAAGCACAAATAAAAACAACGGGCACCAACACAAGCATATAAAGATACAAAGCAAACAAGGTACTCACACGTAAAGAAATTAACAAAGCCGCACTTCTCCCCCCCCCCCCCAAACTTATTTCGCATCCCAAAGGAGGAATAAGTTTGAAAAGAGAAAGGAGTGGCTTTGTTAATGGAGTACCTGATCACTGTGGCGGAAATGGCGGGTTTGTCGGCGAGCTCGTAGTGTATACTGGGCCTGGTATGTCCTATCGGCCAGGCCTATCGGCCGAGAGGCTGGGCCGATAGGAACTTCTGTCTCTTACCATGCTTATATCGGGCGGGATATCGGTCGATGTGGAATTCCTGTCGACCACTGCTTGCAACAATAAAAATTTTTCTAATTTTCCTCAGCCTATCGGCCGGGCCTATCGGCCGATAGGCTCGTCCGATAGGATTTTCTGTCTCAAAAATTTTTTTCAGCTCGTTCTATTCCGTATACTTGGTCCCGTTTTTGCTTGGATATGGCGATTAAAGACCTGCAAGTATTCAAAACTTGGCGTGCATGGATTAGAACTTAACAAAAACTAGCAAGGCTACTACGAAACTAGAAACTACAAAAATCACGCAAACGAAAAATCAAAAATAAACGAATAAAACGAACTAATATACATACGTTGGGTTACCTCCCAACAAGTGCTACATTTAACGTCTTTAGCTAGACGATACCTCATTCATCCCGGATCTTCAGCGACAACTCCCCCTTGAACGGGTTTGTTGATATCAAGATAGCATACGTCCTTCTCATTAGATCGACTCTCGTTCGCCTCCATCATTCGAACATACTCTGGTAATTCCTCGTAAATTTCTTCAACCTCAGAATGTGAGTAAATGGAGTGTGAAATACAATGCTCCAACAAGTCGGTCGGGGGCGGCATAATAGACTCAATTTCAAAACATTCCTCGGGCGCATCATCGGGCTTCTTCATCGCGTCATAGATGGAAATTTTCAGATTTTGATCATTAACCCGGAAAGTAAGATCACCCTCCTGGACGTCGATAAGTGCTCTCCCCGTCGCTAGAAACGGTCTCCCAAATATCAATGGTTGATTCTCGTCCTCGGGCATATCAAGAACTACGAAATCGGCCGGGAAGACCAAGTGTTGGACTTTAACGAGCACATCCTCCACAATTCCCCTCGGATAAGTGATCGACCGGTCCGCCATGAGTAGAGAAATGGTAGTCAGCTTCATCTCCCCAATCTTCAACCTCTTAAAGATGGATAGAGGCATAAGATTGATGCTTGCCCCGAGATCACACAACCCATTACGGAACGTTTGGTCGCCAATCATGCATGTCAAAGTAAAACGTCTCGGATCCTTCTGCTTGAGCGGAAGCTTGTTTTGAATGATAGCGCTACACTCCTCTGTCATATTTATTGTTTCAAACTTCCTCAATTTCCTCTTGCTTGCCACAGCGTCTTTCAAGAATTTTACGTAACCCGGCATGTCTCTCAAAGCGTCTAGAAGTGGAATGTTGATATTCACCTTTTGAAACATGTCGATAAATTGTTGAAGCTTTTCATCATATCTCGACTTGGCCAATCGCTGTGGAAATGGAGCTTTTTCCTCAAAATCTTTCATATTCGAACTTCCAGGAGCCTTTCGGCCGATAGGCTTCACTGCCGGCATGCTGTATGGGTATCGGTTGGGCCTATCGGCCGATAGGCTTGGCCGATGGTCCTGCTGCATTTCATCTTCTTTCTTGTTCTCGGCTCCCGTCTCTAATACATCCTCGTTTCCAGATTCCTTAACTCCAGCCCCATGATTACTGTACCTTGTCCCACTCCGAAGCTCGATTGCGTTGCATTGTTGAGTCTTCGGGTTGGTCTCAGTCTTTGCTCGGAAAATGGCCCGGCTTATGAAATCCGGCTTGGGCGTTCGCCATTTGACTCATTTGGGTCTCCACCATCGTCATCTGCTTTGTCAAGGCTATCACCGAGTTTCCAATAGATGTCACACTATGCTCGAGAGCTCCGAACCTCTTGTCTACTTTATAAATAAAATCTTTTTGGCTCGCCTCTAATCGTTCCAACATCTCTTCCATAGGTGTCTTAGCAATCGGCTCTTGAATAACCCCGTTTTTCACGTTAAATCCCGGTGGTGGCTGAAGAGCATTGTTCGGGTTGGCATAGGAGAAATTAGGGTGGTTTCGATTGTTCGGATAATAGTTCCCCATATTTCCCCCTTGCCGGAAGTTTCCTCCTTGCATGTAATTCACATCCTCCTTAACTGCAATAGGCTCGTTTAACTCTTCAAAAACTGAATTGACTCCCAAAGTATTCTTTCTTAGCATCTCAAGCTCTTTTTGTTGTTTATCAAATTTCGCCTTCAAATCACCGTAGGCGTCCTCGTCACCGGATGGGACCCTTCTTCTCGTCATCTTCCTATCGGTCACCTCCTCATAATCATTGTTGACTGCTAGCTCAATGAGATTCTTGGCCTCTTCATAATCGTTAGCAAGAAATCCCCCTTTCGATGAATAGTCCAACTCTCTTCTAGCCTTCCTCGTCAAACCCCGATAAAACCGAATGTAGATCTCCTCCTTGTCAATTCCATGCTGCGGGCATTTGCGAAGTAGCTTCTTAAATCGGATCCATGCCTCGTATAAGTATTCATCCTCATATTGCTCGAATTGCAAGATATCGTTGATTTGTTTTTGCACCTTCGAAGGAGGATAGAACTGTGCTAAGAACAACCGAGTCATCTCTCTCCAAGTACTAATTTCCTTCCGATCTAGGCTCTTGTACCAATCTAGCGCATCGTCTTCTAAGGAGAATCGGAATAGGCGGAGCTTAATGACATCCGGAGGCACTCCGTTTTGCTTGATGGTGGCACATATGTCCAAAAACGACTCAAGGTGAGCGTTTGGATCTTCATTAACTCCCCCTCCGTATGTTTGAGACTTCACTGTAGCAATGAGGGACGGCTTAAGCTCGAAGTTGTTGGCATCAATCTTTCCCCAACCTCCTTCTTGATAATCGTCCAGCTTAGGTCGAAGCGGGCATTCAAAGGGATCTTCTCGGGACGAGCGAGTTCTCGTGGTTGGTCAACAATGCCGGCCATGGTATCAATGAAAGGTATAGAAAGAATCTCGGTTCTCGCTTCTTGCTTCTTCCTCCTCAAAGACTTCTCGATTTCGGATCCAAAGGAAATAGGTCCTTTCCTTGGGATCTTGTGATCATGCACCGCCTACAAGAAGGAGAAAACAAGATGTGAGGAAACGAGATCGAAAATTAATAATAATAGTAAACAACCTAAAGTAACAATCTCTTCTTTTTCGAATTATTCCTTTAAGTTTTCTATCAATTCCCCGGCAACGGCGCCAAAAATTGATCGCTGGTTTTCGCGTAGTATGGTTTTCAAATCCGATCAATTTTAAAATTTGTAAAACCTCGGAGTATTTCCAAGGTGTCGAACCCAAGGGAATTGATGTGTCGAAAATAAAGGAATTAACTCTACTCAAAATTTGACTGCTATTTAGGAATCTGAAAAATTGTTTTGATTCTAATTATCTAACTTTAAAAATCGAAGAACAAAAATTAAATAAAAGATGAAAAATCTAAATTAAGCAAATAAAGCAAATTAGCAAGATAAAATCACAAGTCGAAAGGTAATTGATCCTAGGGTAGTATCATCTAATTGAGTTCACACAATTCGTTCACTTGATTCCTTTTCCCCAAATTTTAATTCAATCCTAGAAATAATCACTCAGTCGATCTAGAATTCCGATCAAGGCAACCTAGAAAGATAGTTAATTTAAACCCTTTTCGCCTTGAGGCTCAAAATTAAAATCACTTAAAAGCACCAACTTATTTATCTATGATTTATCTTTCTCCGCTAGGTCTCAAGATAAAATCATATTGTGCATCAAGTATTTCCACTAATCAATTACTCCTTAGGACAAAATCAATTAGCTAACATGCATCGATTAAGGGCCCTTTAATCTAACATGAAATTTAACACAACTTGAACACAAGCCTAGGATGAAAGGTCAAAAGGTAATCAAAGGAACATCATGTGAACATCAATTAAAATTACTAACCCTAGAATCAATCAATGAATTAGCCAGACATAATTGAAATTAGACAAGAAATAGATGAAGAATGCATATTATTAATATGAGAAGAGAGATTACAACCCTTATAGATGAACTCCGAGTCTTCAATCTCTGAAAACCAATAATAATTCTCCTCCAAAAAGTTCTTGCATCAAAGAAATTAATCTTGCTAAGAAGATGTAAAAATCTGCTCTAGATAATAAAAGATGAAAAAGAATGAATCAAAGATAGATGGAAGATCCTCAAACTAGGTCTAGGAGGAGGCTTATATAGCCTAGGGGGTTTACATTCCCGATTAGCCCTAATCTAGGAAATAAAATCTATCCAAAAGAGTTAAAATCCGTCAAAACACGAGAGTCTGCTGGGCAGCCTATCGGACTGGCCTATCGGCCGATAGGCTGGCCGATAGTTGCTTCGTCGTTCTCTTCACTCGATAGGGCAGGGACTCATTCCGGACGGGCCTATCGGCCGATAGGCTGGCCGATAGGTTTGTCTGTCTTTCGCAAAAATCCGTTTCTTCGTCCGTTTGACTCGACTCTCGGTCCTTTGTCTCGTTTTGGGTCCTTTTGGCTCTAAAAACATGCACACACACTAAAACCAACCCAAACGCGTAATACGGCTCGACTAATCATAAATAAGCCAAATACGAGCACATTAATCATGAAACGAGATAAAAACCTAGTATAAAATCCTAGAAATAAGTGATAAAATTACCACTTATCACCTGGTTTACCTCCACCGAGGGATGTGGAATTCACGATAGAGTTGGAGCCTGGTACATCCCCAATATCGAAGGCACCGTACCGGATGGCCCCGACCGAAATGCAGGAATTGAAGAATCAATTAGAGGATTTGACCGAAAAGGGTTATATCCGACCGAGTGCGTCCCCGTGGGGAGCACTAGTGTTGTTTGTCAAGAAAAAGGATGGTTCGTTCCGCTTGTGTATTGATTACCGGGAATTGAACCGGGTGACAATCAAGAATAAGTATCCCCTACTCCGTATCGATGATCTTTTAGATCAACTTCAGGGAGCTTCAGTATTTTCCAAGATCGACTTAAGATCTGGATATCATCAGTTGCGAATTCGAGAGTCGGATATCGCGAGGACGACATTTCAAACACGCTATGGTCATTATGAGTTCATGATAATGCCGTTGGGGTTAATTAATGCACCTGCGGTATTCATGGAGTTAATGAATCGGGTTTTCATCGACTATTTGGATCAGTTCATGGTTGTCTTTATTGATGACATTTTAATTTATTATCGTGACCGGGAGGAGCATGAGTTTCACCTTCATCAGGTGCTCGACGTGTTGAGACGAGAGCAACTTTTTGGGAAGTTTTCCAAATGTGAGTTCTGGATGTCCGAAGTGACGTTTCTCAGGCATGTAATTTCATCAGACGGAGTTCGTGTCGACCCTCAAAAGACGGAGGCTATCTGAGATTGGTTACCTCCGAATAATGCTAAGGAAATCCGAAGCTTTCTCGGATTAGCCGGTTATTATCGGCGATTTGTGGAAGGATTTTCTAAAATCACTCAACCAATGATGAACCTTTTGCGAAAGGATAAGAAATACACGTGGTCCGACGCGTGTCATCAGAGTTTTGAGGAACTCAAGAGCCGGTTAACTTCAGCACCTGTCCTTTCTTTACCGCAAGGGATGGAAGGATTTGTGGTTTATAGTGATGCGTCCGGACAGGGTCTCGGATGTGTACTAATGCAGAACGGGAAAGTTATTGCTTATGCTTCACGGCAATTGAGACCTTACGAGGTTAATTATCCGACCCACGACCTGGAACTAGCAGCCGTGGTGTTCGCATTGAAGATTTGGCATCATTATCTTTATGGCGTTACCTGTCATATATTCACCGGTCATAAGAGTTTAAAGTATATATTTACTCAGAAGGAGTTAAATATGCGACCGAGACGGTGGTTGGAACTAATCAAAGATTATGATATCGAGATACTTTACCACTTGGGCTGTAACACCCCAAACTAGGCGGATATTACAGTGCCGTGGACCCCCGACTGGGACCCACCAGGCGAATGAAAAAGGATGAATTACACAGGGTAAATGTAGTACCGAACCACATTATAACATCAATTACTCCGAGTAGGAGTTTCATACAACACACCCAGGATAATAGAATACATGTGTATCTCATGTGACGATAAAATACACGACACTGAATGAAATGAGTATTCGAAAGGAATGACTTATGGAATAAATAAAGAAAACATAAGTGACCGAATAAATTATGAAAAGACTGGGGCCCCTTCTAGTATCACTGACTCCCGCCGTCATCGTGCTCTCCCTGCGCCTTTGCCTTGCCATGACCTGAAAAACAATATCCCCAAACGGGGTCAGTTATACAGAACAACAATCCGCAGGGGTTGAAATTACACAATCATGAATTAACTGAGTTATGAAATATCCTTAATTATGAATTACGCTGAAGAGGAGTACCATAGTACGCCCGTAATGTTCTGTGTGAGTGTACAACACCCGTCCGTGTACCTAATTAGTCTCACGGTGTAACGCTTCCCGTGCACGGTCTAATGTATCGGTGAACCCAATACAATAACCATCGTGTGCACGACTAAAAATTCCACACACCCACACCCGCCACGCAATATGAACCTTAAGGTCATATGAACGAGAATGACCGTAATGAATATCAATGAATAAGTAATAATCGACAAAGTCAAGAATGACTCACCGAGATGAGAGTAATAATGAAATGAATGATAGCTCAACGAAAAGATTAGAACCGCTGTTCCTTATGATCAAGTGATTAATTGACAATAACAAGTTTTAATATGATTAATACAATGATGAATGAGTTATGATTATGAATAATCAACAACAAAAGGTATGAATATCCTTTTAACCGAGTAAGAATTAACTTACTCAACAACGATGAAGAATGTCCGTCCACGAACATCGTCGTAACCAAGATACCGGTCGCTCGAACAACCTTAATTCAATACAATTGCCAACAATCCGATCAATAACGAATTAAACACGAATATAACGAACTCAAGACGTCGATACGATTAAACCAAGTTCATTGGGGCATTATATCGAACACTTTGAGGCCAACTTTGATTGATTACCACTAAACCTCAATAATACCAACTTCAAATCCCCAAGAAGTGTTTCAAAACAACAAAACATCTCCAATACGATCAATAATCCGTTATGAATATCCAAAAACGTGATTATAACAACAATTAATCGGAAATCCCCAAATCCAACTCGATATTCAAAGTGTTCTTGAATAAATCTCTCAATAATCCAATGAATCCTTATACAAACTCATAATCATATACATATCCCTTCATATAACATGATTATAACGTCCAAAACATCATAACTCAACACAAAATCGAAATCCAAGGTGTTGAAGAAATTACCTCTTGAAGATCCAACCACTACGATCCGAAGAACACGAGTTAAAACGAGTATCCAAGCTTCTCAAAGGAATGAAGATGATGAAGATTACACACTCAAGTGATGGATGATGATAAAATCTCTCTCTCAACCCTTTCTCTCGAATGAAGAAGGAAAAAAGAAGAAATGAGGAGAAATGACCCAAGTCATTAAATCTGCCGGGGTTACGGCCAGAACTCGGCCCTCTTACGGCCGTAACTTTACAAGTCAACGGCCTTACGGCCAGAATCGCCAACTCAGACGGCCAGAATTTCGCCATTCGAAAGCTCGCCGACATACTTACGGGCCAGAATCGCCTTAGTTACGGGCGTAACTTCGCCTTCAAAAACACCCGCGACAGCCTTACGGCCGTATCGCACACCTTACGGCCGTAACTCGGATGATATGGCCGTATCCGCCAACCTTACGGCGTAACCCGCCTTGTCAAAAATGGCCGGACATCCTTCCTGCACAGACGGCCGTATCCGGCCAAGCCTTACGGCCACTGCCTCGACTTACGGCCGTATGCCGCAACCCTTACGGCCGTAAGTCACCCTTGGTCGGCAACACCGAAATTTACTGACGCCACTTACGGCCGTATCTCACCTTCCTTACGGCCGTAACTCACCTTCGCCAAAATGCCCGGCACTCTTTGGACCACTTACGGCAGAATCGCCACCTTACGGCCGTACCGCCGACTTACGGCCGTATCCCGAACCTTACGACCGTAACTCGATCCGCCAAGGTGAATCAATCCGATAATTCCGATTCCTCGCTACGATTGATGAATGATCCGACATATCATACGAATGTGAAAGTGAACAAGTCTAACACGAGCCAAAGATGATACTCTCAGTACAAGGCTATCAATCACAATGAAAATGATAATACTCCCGTCTCGATCTAAAAACGGAGATAAAATGACGATCGGTAACTGATATACGATTACAACATGCCAACATTGAACGCAAATGAGTGATTCATGAATGATGAGTGATTATTAATGAGTGAGAATTACTGAGTGACAATTACAGACTGATAATTACTGAATGAAAATGAATGAATTACAACCGGGTATTACATACTCCCCCCCTTAAAATAGTTTCGTCCCCGAAACTAAGGGTCAAACAACTCGGGATGACTCTCCCGCATACTCTCTTCGGTTTCCCAAGTGGCCTCTTCGACTCCGTGTCTAGACCACTGAATTTTAACCAAAGGAATCGTCTTATTCCTCAACTGTTTGATTCGCCGCTCTAAAACTCGAATAGGACGTTCCTCATATGAATGATCGTCGGCGATCTCGATTTCGTCAATCGAGTATGTGACTCGGGTCGGCAACATACTTCCGCAACTGAGAGACATGAAATACATTATGAATTCGGCTCAACGCCGGAGGTAAAGCCAATCGATAAGCTAACTCGCCCACTCGATCCAAAATCTCAAACGGTCCAATGAATCTCGGACTCAACTTTCCCCTCTTCCCAAAACGGAAAATACCTCGACTCGGGGATACCTTGACCAAAACGTGGTCGCCCGTCTCGAACTCTAGTGGTCGACGACGATTATCTGCATAGGATTTCTGTCGACTCTGAGCTGTCAACATACGACTCCTGATTAAAGCTACCTTCTCTCGGGCGGCTATAAGCATATCGGGCTCGGTGCCGATTGATTCTGACAAGTCATCCCAACACAAAGGAGACCGACAACGACGACCGTACAAGGCCTCGTAAGGTGCCATCTTAATGGAAGCATGCCAGCTATTATTATACGTGAACTCGATCAATGGTAGTTGGGCTTCCCAATCGTCCTTCCAATCGAGGACGCATGCCCTCAACATGTCCTCTAATGTCTGAATAGTCCTCTCCGATTGCCGTCGGATCGAGGATGAAAAGCGATCGAGATTGAGCCGAGTTCCCATAGCACGATGAATCGATTTCCAAAAATGAGACACAAATCGTCCGTCACGATCGGAAACGATACTCTTAGGAGTACCATGAAGTCGACTATCTCTTTGATGAACAATCGAGCGTCTCTCAGACCCCACGTATCCTTGATCTCAAGGAAATGAGCTGATTTAGTTAAGCGGTCCACAATCACCTGCATCGTATTCATGCCACGACGACTCGTCGGCAAACTCGTGATGAAGTCCATAGAAATGTCTTCCCACTTCTACTCCGGAATAGGGAGAGGTTTCAGCATACCCGCCGGTCGCTGATGTTCAATCTTAACTTGTTGACAGGTTAAGCATCTCGAAACAAATTCTGCGACTTCTCGCTTCATATTACTCCACCGGTAATTTTGTTTCAAGTCCTTGTACATCTTGCTGGACCCCGGATGAACAGAATAAGGGGTAGCATGAGCTTCTCTCAAAATCGAGTTTTTCAACTCGTCATTCGCCGGTACGCACAACCGATTCTTAAATCTCAAAAGTCCATCCTCGTGGACCACGAATCCAGGGGCTTTCCCCTGAGCCACATCCTCACGGATGCGCAACAATGAAGGGTCTGAACTCTGGTTCTCTCTGATTACCTCCTCGAATGACGATGAAATCTCTAACATACAAAGTCGTCTCGAACTCGCCGAAGCTGGACCTCGATCTCGGGTCTAAGGAATTCCCGCCAAGTTCCTTCGAATCGTTAGACGAGCAAGCATCTGCTTCCTGAACGGACTTGCGACTCAAGGCGTCGGCGACAACGTCGCCTTTCCCGGTGGTAAAAGATCTCGATATCGTAATCTTTGATTAATTCTAACCACTGCCTCTGCCGCATATTTAACTCCTTCGAGTAAATATATACTTTAAACTCTTATGATCGGTGAATATCTCGATGTGTCACGCCATAAAGATAATGACGCCAAATTTTCAAAGCGAACACCACGGTACCGCTAGCTCCGTGTCGTGGGTCGGATAATTAACCTCGTAAGGTCTCAATTGCCGTGAAGCATAAGCAATAACCTTTCCGTTCGCATGAGCACACATCCGAGACCCGCCGGACGCATCACTATAAACCACAAATCCCTCCGTCCCTCGCGGCAAGGAAAGTACAGTCTTTGTCATTAACCGGCTCTTGAGTTCCTCAAAATCACGACACGCGTCGGACTACGTGTATTTCTTATCCTTTCGCAAAAGGTTCGTCAATGGTTGAGCAATTTTGGAAAATCCTTCCACAAATCGCCGATAATAACCCGCTAATCCGAGGAAACTCCGGATTTCCTTAACATTCTTCGGAGGTAACCAATCTCGAATAGCCTCCGTCTTCTGAGGGTCGACACGAACTCCGTCTGATGAAATTACATGTCCGAGAAAAGTCACTTCGGACATCCAGAACTCACATTTGGAGAACTTCCCATAAAGTTGTTCGCGTCTCAACACGTCGAGCACTTGATGAAGATGAAACTCGTGTTCCTCCCGGTCACGAGAATAAATCAAAATGTCATCGATGAAGACAACAACAAACCGATCCAAAAAGTCGATGAAAACCCGATTCATTAACTCCATGAACACCGCAGGTGCATTAGTCAATCCGAACGGCATAACCACAAACTCATAATGGCCATAGCGTGTTCGAAACGCCGTCCTCGCGATGTCCGACTCTCGAATCCGCAACTGATGATATCCAGACCTTAAGTCGATCTTGGAAAATACTGAAGCTCCCTGAAGTTGATCTAAAAGATCATCAATACGGGGTAAGGGATACTTATTCTTGATTGTCACTCTGTTCAACTCCCGATAATCGATGCACAAACGAAATGAGCCATCCTTCTTCTTGACAAACAACACGGGTGCTCCCCACGGAGACGCACTCGGTCGGATATAACCATTCTCGAACAATTCCTCAAGTTGGTTCTTTAATTCCTGCATTTCGGTCGGGGCCATCCGGTACGGTGCCTTCGATATCGGGGACGTACCAGGCTCCAACTCAATCGTGAATTCCACATCCCTCTGTGGAGGCAAACCAGGTAACTCGTATGGAAAAACATCGGCATATTCCCTCACCACCGGAATATCCGTTAACATTACTGATGACTTCTCGGTTTTGGCCATATAGCACCAATAACCGACACATCCCTGATTGAGTAACCTTACTGCTTTCATCAAATTAATGACCTTACGAGCAGTAGGGATTACCTCCCTGAAACACACATTCAACCCCATCGTCTGAAATGATAGTGACCATACGCTTACGGACACTAATGATGGCATCATGACGATCCATCCAATCAATACCCAAGATGACGTCGTCCCTCGGCAAATCTACCACGATTAGGTCTGCCGGCCATACACGACCATGAAATCAATCGACAATTACAATCTCACGACACCGATAATTCGTCTACCATCAGGTAGGCCGATGACATAAGGCTCACAACTAGTAGCACTACCCAGACGTAGTCTACTCAAACATGACTCGGAAATGAATGAATGCGATGCACCAGTATCAAAAAGGGTACACACAGGTTGAGATAGAATATCGAGTGTACCTGAGATCATTCGGGCCTCGGGATCATCAGTCTTCTTCATCTCATAAATCCGGGGCTTGCTAGTCCCGGCACCGGACGCTCCCGTCTGCTGGCTATAGGCTCCACCCTTAGTCGCTCCTGTCGTTTTAAACGACGCTGATTGAGCGGCCTGACTCTGAACGGCTGACTGCTTCGGGGCTTGAGATGACGTCTGAGTAGGTTTGGAGTCCCTACGGCAAAAACGGGCCTTATGCCCAGCAATCCCACAATTATGACAGGTGATAGTCTGTCGAGGACACTTGGTACTGAGGTGACCAAGCTCCCCACAGTTAAAACAGGTGATGGCCGAACTGGCCGCTCGAGACTGAGATTCCGCGGGTCTAGACGACACAGGAGGTCGCTCAGAAAAAGCAGAGCCCGCCCGGGGTTTCTTGAAGGTTGTCTGACCGCCTTCAGACTGGTTACGATTCTTCGATTTCTTGCTAGCAGACGAAGGTTGCTGCTTAGCAATCTCTTTAGCAGTAAGCTCATAGGTGAGAGCTTTCTCAATGAACTCGGCCAACGTGGTGCAATTATGATTGAGCAACTGAAGTCTCATACGGGGTTTCAGCCTCTTGCTGAAATACTTAATCTTATCCGCCTCGGAATGAATGATAGATGAGGCGAACGGAAGAAGTTCCTGAAATTTCTCGGCAATGGCGAGAACATCCTCGTCTGATGAGGGGTCGGGAGTGAGTAACTCTGACAGCTTGGCCTCTCTGAGTGGGGCCGGATAATACCTCTCCATCATGAGAGTTTTGAACTGATCCCATGTACAAGATCCTTCGGTGGGCTTCAACGACAACCACCAAGAATGAGCGCTCTTACCCAGGTAGTAAGCCGCAACAGAAACTTTGTGTCCTTCCGGACACTCCACCATAGCAAACAACTTCTCGAAATGTTCGAGCCAATGAATAATATCTGCCGGCTCAGACGAGCCCTCGAAAGTCGGTGGCCTCTGGCGAGAGATGTCGCCGATGATATTGCTCACATTCCTCTCTTGCCTCTGAGGTGGCGGCGGAGGGGCCTGTTGATTCTGAGTAGTGGAGTTATGCATCGTCTCCATCAACTGAGCCATCTGGGTCATTTGGGCCATCATGCCCTGCATAAATGCGAGTGGGTCAACCCGGACACCCTCTGACTGAGCCGTGTCCCGGGTACGACTCCCCGATAGTGAATGATCGCGTCCAGGTGAATGAGTGGCAGCGTCACTGCTCGATGAGTTAGCATTATTCCTGGCATTTGCACGTGTGTTCGCACGAGTTCTCGGGATTCGGCCCGCTCCACGGCCTCGTCCTCCTCGTCCTCTGCCAGCTCTTTCCATACTGAAGTAGGAAAGTCACATGATGATTATATTTCCCGAATGAATATCACGTTATGATTATATTATGAAATGATGAAAATGAGCATACACGCTCTAATACAGCGATTACATGAATGATTAATTGACGTGACATGATTATCTGATGAAGTTACTGAAATGATTATCTTGAATGAGTTAACAAGATTAATGATTTGATCTTTCTAATCAACAAGCCGAATAATGAAATGAATTGAGTGATTAATGAGTTAACTCGACCGTCCGATCAAAGTGACAATGATGATTGAGGATTGTTAATCGATGAATTATGAATGAATGATTAATGCCGTAAATTATACCATGGCATTAGAAATCTTACGATTCTTGGTCCGATTGGCTCGGCATTTGCACAGTCACACGTGACGCGAAAGTCCAATGATACTAGTCCGATGACGATGATTTCAAACGAGACATGACTTGGAGGGTAGTATTCAAAACCACGCTCCGATACCAACTCGTAACACCCCAAACTAGGCGGATATTACGGTCTTGTGGACCCCGACTGGGACCCACCGTAATGAAAAGGATGAATTACACAGTGGTAAATGTAGTACCGAACCACATTATAACATCAATTACTCCGAGTAGGAGTTTCATACAACACACCTGTGATAATAGAATACATGTGTATCTCATGTGACGATAAAATACACGACATCGAATGAAATGAGTATTCGAAAGGAATGATCACAATGGAATAAATAAAGAAAACATAAGTGACCGAATAAATGATCAAAAGATCGGGGCCCCTTCTAGTATCACTGACTCCCGCCGTCATCGTGCTCTCCCTGCGCCTTTGCCTTGCCATGACCTGAAAAACAATATCCCCAAACGGGGTCAGTTATACAGAACAACAATCCTCAGGGGTTGAAATTACACAATCATGAATTAACTGAGTTATGAAATATCCTTAATTATGAATTACGCTGAAGAGGAGTACCATAGTACGCCCGTAATGTTCTGTGTGAGTGTACAACACCCGTCCGTGTACCTAATTAGTCTCACGGTGTAACGCTTTCCCGTGTGCACGGTCTAATGTATCGGTGAACCCAATACAATAACCATCGTGTGCCCGACTAAAAATTCCACACAGCCACACCCGGCCACGCAATATGAACCCAGAAGGTCATATGAACGAGAATGACCGTAATGAATATAAATGAATAAGTAATAATCTGACAAAGTCAAGAATGACTCACCGAGATGAGAGTAATAATGAAATGAATGATAGCTCAACGAAAAGATTAGAACCGTCGTTCCTTATGACTGAAGTGATTAATTGACAATAACAAGTTTTAATATGATTAATACAATGATGAATGAGTTATGATTATGAATAATCAACAACAAAAGGTATGAATATCCTTTTAACCGAGTAAGAATTAACTTACTCAACAACGATGAAGAATGTCCGTCCACGAACAACGTCCTGACCAAGATACCGGTCGCTCGAACAACCTTAATTCAATACAATTGCCAACAATCCGATCAATAACGAATTAAACACGAATATAACGAACTCAAGACGTCGATACGATTAAACCAAGTTCATTGGGGCATTATATCGAACACTTTGAGGCCAACTTTGATTGATTACCACTAAACCTCAATAATACCAACTTCAAATCCCCAAGAAGTGTTTCAAAACAACAAAACATCTCCAATACGATCAATAATCCGTTATGAATATCCAAAAACGTGATTATAACAACAATTAATCGGAAATCCCCAAATCCAACTCGATATTCAAAGTGTTCTTGAATAAATCTCTCAATAATCCAATGAATCCTTATACAAACTCATAATCATATACATATCCCTTCATATAACATGATTATAACGTCCAAAACATCATAACTCAACACAAAATCGAAATCCAAGGTGTTGAAGAAATTACCTCTTGAAGATCCAACCACTACGACCCGAAGAACACGAGTTAAAATGAGTATCCAAGCTTCTCAAAGGAATGAAGATGATGAAGATTACACACTCAAGTGATTGATGATGATAAAATCTCTCTCTCAACCCTTTCTCTCGGATGAAGAAGGAAAAAAGAAGAAATGAGGAGAAATGACCCGGCCAAGTCATTAAACATCGCTGAAGTTACGGCCGTAACTCGGCCCTCTTACGGCCGTAACTTTACAAGTCAACGGCCTTACGGCCAGAATCGCCAACTCAGACGGCCAGAACTCGCTTCGTCCGAAAGCTCGCCGACATACTTACGGCCAGAATCGCCTTTAGTTACGGGCGTAACTTCGCCTTCAAAAACACTACGACACCTTACGGCCGTATCGCACACCTTACGGCCGTAACTCGGATGATACGGCCGTATCCGCCAACCTTACGGCGTAACCCGCCTTCAAAAATGGCCGGACATCCTTCTCGCACAGACGGCCGTATCCGCCAAGCCTTACGGCCAGACTGCCTCGACTTACGGCCGTATGCCGCAACCCTTACGGCCGTAAGTCACCCTTGGTCGGCAACACCCGAAATTTACGAACGCCACTTACGGCCGTATCTCACCTTCCTTACGGCCGTAACTCACCTTCGCCAAAATGCCCGGCACTGGCCGACCACTTACGGCCAGAATCGGCCAAATTTACGACGTACCAGCCGACTTACGGCCGTATCCTGCAACCTTACGGCCGTAACTCGATGCCGCCAAGGTGAATCAATCCGATAATTCCGATTCCTCGCTACGACTGATGAATGATCCGACATATCATACGAATGTGAAAGTGAACAAGTCTAACACGAGCCAAAGATGATACTCTCAGTACAAGGCTATCAATCACAATGAAAATGATAATACTCCCGTCTCGATCTAAAAACGGAGATAAAATGACGATCGGTAACTGATATACGATTACAACATGCCAACATTGAACGCAAATGAGTGATTCATGAATGATGAGTGATTATTAATGAGTGAGAATTACTGAGTGACAATTACAGACTGATAATTACTGAATGAAAATGAATGAATTACAACCGGGTATTACATGGGCAAGGCGAACGTTGTCGCCGACGCCTTGAGTCGTAAGTCCATTCAGGAGCAGATGCTTGATCGATTAACAGTTCAGAAGGAACTTCAGCAGGAATTTCTGAGACCCGAGATCGAGGTCTGGTTACAGCGAGTACAAGGGCAACTTTGTACGTTGGAGATTTCATCGCCACTTGAGGAGGCGATCAGGGAGAATCAGGGTTCTGACCCATTTTTGTTACGCATTTGAGAGGATGTGACTCAGGGGAAAGCCCCCGGGTTTGTGGTCCACGAGGATGGACTTTTGCGTTTTAAGAATCGGTTATGTGTACCGGCGAATGACGAGTTGAAAAACTCGATTTTGAGAGAAGCTCATGGTACCCCTTATTCCGTTCATCCGGGGTCTAGAAAGATGTATAAAGACTTGAAACAAAATTACGGATGGAGTAATATGAAGCGAGAAGTCGCAGAAATTGTTTCGAGATGTTTGACCTGTCAGCAAGTCAAGATAGAGCGTCAGCGACCGGCGGGTATGCTGAAACCGCTCCCTATTCCAGAGTGGAAGTGGGAAGATATTTCGATGGACTTCATCACGAGTTTGCCGACGAGTCGTCGGGACATGAATACAATCTGGGTAATTGTGGATCGCTTAACTAAATCAGCTCATTTCCTTGAGATTAAGGATACATGGGGTCCCGAGAGACTTGCCCAGTTGGTTATCAAAAAGATAGTGAGATTGCACGGTACTCCTAAAAGTATTGTTTCCGATCGTGACGGACGATTCGTGTCTCATTTTTGGAAATCAGTTCATCGTGCTATGGGTACTCAGCTTAATCTCAGTACAGCTTTTCATCCTCAGTCTGACGGACAATCGGAGAGGACTATTCAGACTTTGGAGTACATGTTGAGGGCATTTATTCTCGATTGGAAAGATGATTGTGAAGCCCAACTACCGTTGATCGAGTTCACGTACAATAATAGTTGGCATGCTTCGATTAAGATGGAACCTTACGAGGCCTTATACGGTCGTCGTTGTCGATCTCCTTTGTGTAGAGATGACTTATCAGAATCAATCGGCACCGAGTCCGATATGCTTATAGCTGTCCGTGAGAAGGTAGCTTTAATCAGGAGTCATTTGTTGACCGCTCAGAGTCGACATAAATCTTATGCCGATAATCGTCGTTGACCATTAGAGTTCGAGACAGGTGACCATGTTTTGGTCAAGGTGTCCCCGAGTCGAGGTATCTTCCGTTTTGGGAAGAGGGAAAAGTTGAGTCCGAGATTCATTGGACCGTTTGAAATTTTGGATCGAGTAGGCGAGCTAGCTTATCGATTGGCCTTACCTCCGGCATTGAGCCGAATTCATAATGTGTTTCACGTATCTCAGTTACGAGAGTATGTTGCCGATCCGAGTCACGTACTTCAGTTCGACGAAATCGAGATCGCCGATGATCATTCATACGAGTAGCGTCTTATGCGAGTCTTAGAACGGCGAATCAAACAGTTGAGGAACAAGACGATTCCTTTGGTAAAGATCCAGTGGTCTAGACACGGAGTCGAAGAGGCTACTTGGGAAACTGAGGATAGTATGCGGGAGAGTTATCCCGAGTTGTTTGACCCTTAGTTTTGAGGATGAAACTCTTTTTAAGGGGGGGAGTATGTAATACCCGGTTGTAATTTAGTCATTTTTATTCAGTAATTATCAATCTGTAATTGTCACTCAGTGATTTTCATTCATTAATAATCACTCATCATTCATACTCATTCAATTGTGTTCACCGTTCGGCGTAATATTTGTCATACTCATACTTTTGCCCCCGTACTTCTCGAATTCTGTGATTTTTGTACTCGGTGCATCGTTATAGGCTGAACTGCTTGTCGAGCAGGGCCGCACGAGCAGGCCGCACGAGCATCTGGTCGTGCGTGGCGCTCGTGCGTTGCGGCTGGACTGGGCAGAAGACCCAGCGGCCGAGTCAGTGTCGCACGAGCAGGCCACACGAGCAACTGCTTATGCGCGGCGCTCGTGTGTTGTGGCTGGATTGGGCAAGAGACCCAGTGGTCGAGTCAGTGCCGCACGAGAAGGCCACACGAGTAACTGCTCGGGCGTGGTGCTCGTGTGTTGCGGCTGTACTGGGCAGGAGGCCCATCGTTCGAGTCAGGGCCGCACGAGCAGGCCACACGTGTTGCTGCTCGTGCGCGGTGCTCGTGCGCTAAGATCAGTAGCCGGCAGAAGCTTCACGCACGACCGGACGCATGGACACTTGATCGTGCGGGTTGGTCGTGCGTCCCTATGACTTATATAAGTGGACCGACGAGTTTTTTCTCATTTTCACCATTCTTCATCCTAGTTCCGAGAGAGAGGGTTTGTGGGAGAGATTTTTCATCATCAATTACTTGAGTACTCGGTTTTCATCATCTTCATTCGGTTGTGAAGCTTGGATAGTCGATCTAACGCGATTTCATCGGATCAAAGTGTTTGGATCTTCAAATGTAATATTCATCAAACCTCTTGGATTTCGATTTTGTATTGAGATATGATATTTTGGACATTATAATCATGTTGTATGAAGAGACATACATATGATTATGAGTATGTATGAATATTCATCGGATTATTGAAAGGTTATTCAGGAACACTTTGAATATTGAGTTGGATTTGGGGGTTTTCGATTAGTTGTTGTTGAAATCACGGATTTGGATATTCATATTGGATTTTTGATTGTATTGAAGATGTTTTGTCGGTTTGAAACACTCCTTGGGGATTTGATATTGGTATAATTGAGGATTGATTGTAAACAATCAAAGATTGGTTACAACGTGTTCGATATAATGCCCCAATGAACTTGGTTTAGTCGTATCGACGTTTTGAGTTCGTTATATTCGTGTTTGATTCGTATGTTGAACGGATTGTTGGTAATTGTGTTATTCAAGGTTGTTCGAGCGACCGACATTTCATTTAGGATGTTTGTTCGTGGAAGGACATTGTTCACCGGTGTTGTGTAAGTTAATTCTTACTCGGTTAAAAGGATTTTCATTCCTTTCGTTGTTGTTCATTCATAATCATAATTCATTCATAATGTATTAACCGTATTGAGACTTGTAACACTTCATTCACGAGGAACGACGGTTCTAATCATTTCATTGATCTATCATTCATTTCACTATCATTTCATCTCGGTGAGTCATTCTTGACTTTGTCGGATTGTTATTCACTATTATTCTTCATGGTCATTCTTGTTCATATGACCTTCTGGGTTCATATTGCGCGGCCGGGTGTGGATGTGTGGGATTTTTAGTCGGGCACTGATGGTCATGTGTTGGGTTCACCGACACATTGGACTGTGCACACGGTAATGTACCTCCGTGAGACTAATTAGGTACAATGGCGGGTGTATCCGGACATCCATCTTGTGCACGTGCACATTCCATTACGGGTGTACTATGATGCCTCTCTTCAGCTTCATTTCATAATTGAGATATATCATGATTGTGTTTATTCAACTCTTGAGGATTGTTGTTCTGTGTAACTGACCCCGTTGGGGGATATTGTTTTCAGGTCATGGCAAGGCTAAGGCACGGGAAGAGAACGTTGACGGCGAGGAGTCCCAGTGATACTAGTAGGGGGCCCCAGTCCGTTTCAGTTATTCATGTCTTTTCATCTTTATTTCCGCTGCAGATTTCCGTTTGGATATTCATTTTCATTTAATGTTGTATATTTTATCTTCACATAAAATGTACATGTATTCAGTATTCTTCCTGGGTGTATTATACTTAGACTCCTCATCGGAGTACTTGGTAATATGATGTGGTTCGGTACTACATTTACGTTGTTAATTCATTAATTTTCATTCGCCTGGTGGGTCCCAGTCGGGGTTCCACGGCACTATAATATCCGCCTAGTTTGGGGTGTTACACTTCTTCACTTTGGCATCATTGCAAACTCATAAGACTGACCAAGAATATGAGATTAATTACTAGACAGACAATGTCATCTCACCATCTATAAGAAATTAAGGACTTCTCCGAATGAATCCTCAAAATTGTAGATGGTGAGTTGAGTGAAGAAGTCGATAGAGAAATCTTGATTGATATTCTTGATATTTACTAATCTGGAATGCCGAAGATCATATTGCAGCCACTGCTGAAAGCACTATCATTCACTTATAAGTAACTTATCATAAAGTAATTTTCTGAAGAAAGAGCAACCATGACGCCGACAAACGATATTGTGGAGATAAATAATTATCCCCTACAAGGATAAACTCTAAATTTTATCTACTTCGGGAGATAAAATTTGAGCCATGTAATAATGAAGTTTTTAATTTAACATTGTTCACTTCCAGGAACAACTTGATAGGAATATTCGACCACTCACTAATCTTGCTACCATTGGAGCACGGTCGGATTATGATTGTGGAGTATATCATATCTTGTACAATCTCGATAGAGAATATTCTCAAATCATATTAATATTGTTTATTTGAGATATAAGTTATATTTTCCTTCAGGGATAATATCATGCTACATCAAGAGCATAATGATTTAACTATTCTATTATATTTATAAGTAACAAATCAATATTCTTCAGGAATATTGTATCATCATATAATTTGTAACAGCCCAAAAACAGTGGCTATCACAGTGCCGTGGACCCCTACCGGGACCCACCAGGCGATATCACAATATACATTTAAAATCTGACAACGTGGCACCGTACCACAATATTTATCAAAACCCCGGTGTGGAGTATGAGTTATTCATGTCTTTAAATACGAGCAAACATACACAGGATCCAAATTCGGTACAGACCATATGACGATGGGCAGTACCTAACAAATTTTAGTACATTCATCCGACACAAAATAAAATGAAAGTCACAATAAAACATAACCGAACAACCAAAATACTCGGGGCCCCCGAAATAGCATACTTCAGAATCCTCCATCGCCGTTGTGCTCCTCCTGTGCCTTGCCCTTTCCTCGCCCTGAAATACAAGTATTTCGCCCCAAACCACAGGGTCAGCTATACATAATAATGATTCTCATGACATTATACAATTCATATATATACTGATCTCAAAGAAAACCACCGACTACTGCATATACCCCGAAGGCGTATAAACAATCAGTCCCAACTGTCGAACATAACCAAATATACGAACGACCATATACTATGGCTCAAGACGGACGTCACAGTACGCCCGATCCAGAAATGTGTCCGTGCACATGTCCACCCCGTATACGGAATCCAGAATATACGTGGGACGATGTACCTAATTAGCCTCACGAACTACGTCTCGTGTGCACGATCTAAATGCGGAAAACCTCCACGCATGATCATCAAGTGCCCAGCTAAAAATCCTACACATAACCAATCGGCGCGCAGATATGACTCCAGAGATGTCACGATACAACATGACAACGAAACTCAACGAATTACACTTTTACCAAGGAATCGAGCAACTCACCGAAGTGTCAACAAAGCTCAAAAGGACTAACGGTAACAAGGACGGTAATTTCGGGTATATCATCCCCAACACCATGACAATACGATCAAGGGTATCACCATATCATGAATCATAGATTATCAGAACATTTCATACACACGAAACGCATAATAATCACAAGAGTTCAACCATCATTATAACCAAGCAAGATAACTTGCCTCAATTCCGTAGATGAATAATCCTTCTTTGAATGGTCAAACGAACGGTATCCTCGTCTAACAATACTCACGTGAACAAGCAACCTTGAATGAAATGTAATTCATTCAACAACACATTCGTACGATAATGATATTATTACATAAATAATATTCGTAAATTTACTTGAATAAATCAATCATCCTATTGATCATTTTAATGTTCTTATTACAAATCATCGTATGTTTATCATGTTCATTCACATATTCTAACCTTAATGTCAAATACTTGATGTCTAGTTTATTATCAATGTAATATCGTGAAAATATCTTTTCAAATCATCGACACTTCCAATTACGATATAAGTTTGTGTTTAATTACGTTCTTTCATTATTTTACCAACGATTACATTCAAAACTTGATTACTATATGAAACATAAGTTTAAGTTTTTAGTGAACTAAGAACATCATCTTAATTTACGTCTCTTAACACGCACGGATTAATGAAATGGAATTCGGCTACTCATCTACCGCATTTGTATCATCATATTCAACACAATCCTCTTAAGAACATTATCAACCTATTAATGTAGTGATTACCACTCTTTAACGAAATCGATTAATTTGAACATATGAAGATTACAACTTCCTTCTATCAACATCCATTGTTTTACTTTGAAGAATTTATTAAAAGCCTAGTTATATCATTGGATACTTGAAATTTTTGAAGTAACTTCATCTCATCTAGCGAAGATCATCTTCAAAGGGTTAACATAATCTTTCCAACAATTTTATTACAAAGGTTTTAGAGGCCAAAAATCATGGTTCCATACTACCTTCAAGAATCAATAGAATGGTCAAGACAAATTTAACATTTCTCACTTTTAATCATTAAGGATATCATCCCTAACATGTTCCTAGTGTTGAGACTATAATCAACTTCCGATTATCATGTTATACATCAGGTTTTATGTATATCATTACCAACACAATCACATTATGAAGTTATTTACATCAAGAAGTAACACTAATACCTTCAATGTTAATCTTCACTTAGTTTGAGCATGATTCAATTAACTTATCATGTTTGCACTAGTTTAAACTAACATTATGTGAAGTATTTATCTACTAACATCATCATAAGCATGGAATTGATATGAGTTAAAGAAAGACCAACCTTAAAATGAAGAACAACACCAACACTTCAAGGAATACACTTCAATCTCGAACTCTCCAAGTCACCAATCAAGTGCTGAAGCTCCAACACAAGTTAGAAAGGCTTAGAACCGAAGTTGGAAGGGATATGAATCGTTCCTCAGTTGGGAGGTTGAAAAGGGTCGAGTAGGAAGTGAATGGCAAGTCATACTTTTATAATCTGAACTCGGCATTACGTACATTAACGAACGTGGTTAACGTACATTATAGCCCTTACGTACGTAATCTTATGATAATTACGTACGTAACCAATTTCATCAGATCTTACTGCCTCAAAACACGTAATTCATTACGTACATAACTATGTAGCTATTACGTACGTAATAGCCGTTGACTTGGCTGTCGCGATCGACTCCCGACCACCTACCCCCGCTCGGCCCCACCCGCCGAAAGGCGGATTACTGGAGGATCTTCCGCATTACGTACGTTAACGTATTGATGTTACGTACGTAAGGCGACATACATAGCGTACGTTATGAAGACAGGTTAACGTACGTTAAGTACTATAACAAGCATAAATGGAATTCTCCCAATATCACCCAACAACTAATGTAGTATGAATGACCATGAATCCAACTTAACATAATTCGTCGATACTTGCTACAACATCACAGATATGGTGCGAAAACACTTAACGTAAATCATGAAATACAATATTAAAGGCGAGGGTATTACATACTCCCCCCCTTAAAAGGAGTTTCGTCCCCGAAACTAAGGGGTAAACAGTTCGGGGTATTTCTCTCGCATGCTATCTTCAGTCTCCCACGTAGCTTCCTCGACTCCATGTCTCGACCACTGAATTTTTAATAAGGGAATTGTCTTCTTCCTCAGCTGTTTAATTCTTCTCTCGAGTATCTGCATAGGCCGTTCTTCATACGAATGGTCGTCGGCTATTTCGACCTCGTCGAATTGAATAACGTGACTTGGATCAGCAACATACTTCCTTAACTGAGATACATGGAATACGTTGTGAATCCGGCTCAAAGCTGGTGGTAATGCTAAACGATAGGCTAGGTCGCCTACTCGTTCCAGGATCTCAAACGGACCAATATACCTTGGGCTCAATTTGCCTCTCTTCCCGAATCGGAAAACACCTCTAGTAGGAGATACTTTGACTAGTACATGGTCACCAACCTCAAACTCGAGTGGTCATAGACGATTATCTGCATATGATTTCTGGCGGCTTTGGGCCGTTAATAGACGGCTCTTGATCAGGGAAATCTTCTCGCGGGCTGCCAATAACATATCAGGTTCCGTACCAATAGATTCAGACAATTCGTCCTAGCACAAAGGGGACCTACAACGACAACCATACAATGCCTCATAAGGTGCCATCATGATCGAGGCGTGCCAGCTGTTATTATATGTGAATTCTACCAACGGCAGTTGGGCTTCCCAGTCAGGCTTCCAATTGAGAGCACATGCCCTCAACATATCCTCTAGAGTTTGAATTGTCCTCTCTGACTGACCGTGGGTATGAGGATGAAAATCCGTACTGAAGTTCAACTGTGTACCCATAGCACGATGAACCGCCTTCCAGAAGTGCGACACGAACCGTCCATCCTGATCTGATACAATACTCTTAGGGGTGCCATGCAGTCTCACAATCTCTTTGATGAATAATTGGGCCAATCTCTCAGGGCCCCAAGTATCCTTGATCTCCAAGAAGTGGGCTGATTTAGTCAATCGATCCACAACCACCCAAATCGTATTCATGCCTCGACGTCTCGTCGGCAAGCTAGTAATAAAATCCATCGATATGTCTTCTCACTTCCACTCGGGAATCGGAAGCGGTTTCATCATGCCCGCTGGTCGTTGATGCTAAATCTTGACCTGCTGACAGGTCAAACATTTCGAAACGAATTCGGAAACCTCCCGTTTCATGTTACCCCACCAATAATACGACTTCAAATCCTTATACATTTTGTTCGATCCCGGGTGTATGGAATACGGGGTAGCATGAGCCTCCCTCAGAATAGTATTCCTCAACTCTTCGTTTGCTGGTACACATACTCGATTTTTGAAGCGTATCAGTCCATCCTCGTGAACCACAAATCCAGGGGCCTTCCCTTGATAGATTTCTCCTCGAACTCTGGATAAGAATGGGTCCGCTATCCTGCTTGGCCCCGATCGTCTCATCAAGGGATGGTGAAATCTCAAGTGTGCACAGATTGTCCTCGAATGCGTTGTAACCAGACCTCAATCTCTGGTCTCATGAACTCTAATTGCAACTCCTCTCAAGGCGGTCAAACGAGCTAGTATCTGTTCTCGCACTGCCTTGCGGCTCAAGGCATCGACAACCACGTTTGCCTTGCACGGATGATAAAGGATCTCGATATCATAGTCTTTGATTAGCTCTAACCACCTCCTTTGTCTCATATTCAACTCCTTCGGGTAAAAATATACTTCGTGCTCTTGTGGTCCGTAAAAATCCGGCAGCAGTAACTCCATACGTATAGTGGCGCTGCATTTTTAAAGCAAACACTACGGCCGCTAACTCCAAGTCATGAGTCGGGTAGTTGACCTCGTAAGGACGCAATCGTCGACGCATAGGCGATCACTTTCCCGCCCCGCATTAACACGCAGCCCAAGGCCCCTCCTCGATGCATCGCTATATACCACGAATCCTTCCGTTCCTCTAGGTAGTACCAAAACAGGTGCTGAAATTAATCGACCTTTGAGTTCATCAAAACTTTGCTGACATGCTTCCGACCACAAGTACTTCTTATCTTTTCTCAACAGATTAGTCATCGGTTGAGCAATTTTGGAAAATCCTTCCACGAATCGTCTGTAATAGCCTGCTAGACCCAGAAAACTATGAACATCCTTCACGTTCTTCGGGGGTAGCCAGTCTCGGATAGCTTCCGTCTTCTGTGGGTCTACTCTTACTCCCTCTGCTGATATCACATGTCCCAGAAAAATAACTTCAGACATCCAGAATTCACACTTAGAAAATTTTCCATAGAGTTGTTCTCGCCTTAATGCATCGAAAACCTGGCGGAGGTGACACTCATGCTCCTCATGATCACGAGAGTAGACCAAGATGTCGTGAATAAAAACGACTACAAAACGATCCAGATAAATTATAAAAATCCGATTCATCAATTCCATGAACACTGCAGGTGCATTAGTCAGTCCGAATGGCATGACAACGAACTCATAATGCCCATAGCGAGAGCGAAAAGCTGTCTTCGGGACGTCAGACTCTCGAATCCGCAATTGGTGGTACCCGGACCTCAAGTCGATCTTGGAAAATACAAATGTCGCTGAGCTGATCTAATAGATCATCGATGCGAGGTAAAGGATATTTGTTCTTAATTGTTACTTTGTTCAGCTCCCGGTAATCAATACACAAACGCAGCGATCCGTCCTTCTTCCATACGAATAACACCGGCGCTCCCCAAGGGGATGCACTGGGTCGAACATATCCTTTCTCAGTTAATTCTTCGAGTTGTCTTTTCAACTCCTGCATCTCAGTCGGGGCCATACGATATGGTGCTTTCGAAAGTGGGGACGTCCGTGGCTCCAACTCAATGGTGAATTCCACCTCTCACTGTGGGGGTATTCCTGGAAGCTCGTCTGGAAATACATCTGGATAATCTCGAACTACTGGAATATCAATCAATTTGACTGGCCGGTCAGTTGTCTTGGTCATGTAACACCAATAATCAATGCATCCCTGGTTCAGTAATCTCATAGCCTTCATAGCGCTGATGACTCTCCCAGAATGATTGGGATTATCACCCCGAAAAATACACTCGACGCCATCATCCGATGTGACGGTCACCATTCGCTTACGGACTCTAAGCACGGCATCGTGACGATCCATCCAGTCGATACCCAAGATTACATCACCTTTAGGTAAATCAACCACAATCAAGTCGGACAACCACTCACGGTTGTTCATGCTAATCGGACAGTTCTGTACTTCACGACTCCCAATAATTCTTCTACCATCGGGTAGACCAATTACATAAGGTTCACAATTGGTAACATGATTCAAATGCAAACGACTCAAACAAGAACTAGACAAAAAGGAGTGTGAAGCACCAGTATCAAAAAGAACACAAACGGGCTGAGAGTGGATCTCGAGAGTACCTGCAATCATGCTGGCTTCGGGATCATCGACTTTCTTCATCTCGTAGACTCTGGGTTTTGCAACCCCGGAAGCAGGTGTACCAACTTGATTTCCACGGCCCATCCCTTTGTTAGCCCCGATAGTCTGGTAAGAAGTGGATGGAGGAGCACGTTCCTGAACAGAAGACTGTACTGGAGCAAGAGACGCTACTGGAGCACGCCCGAGTCCACCCCGGCAATAGCGAGCACGATGACCGTTCTTCCCGCAAGTGTGAAAGGCAACGGCCGGCTTCGGACACTTGGAGCTGATATGCCCCTGGTCCCCACAATTATAACACATGACAGGTGAGCTGATTGTCCAAGAGTGCGTTCCTGCCGGTTTCGGTGCCATAGGTGGCCGCTCAGAAGGATTTGGTACAGGCTGGGGTTTCTTGAATACCCCTTCATCGTCTCCTTGGGTCTCTGGATCTCTTGTTGGAAAATCGAGGTCGCTTCTTAGAAATCTCCTTCGCAGTAAGTTCATACTCCAAAGCCTTCTCAATAAACTCCGGTAAGGTCGTACAGTGGTGATTGAGTAATTGCATCCTCATTCGGGGTTTAAGCCTCTTGAGGAAATATTTGATCTTATCAGCTTCCGAACGGACAACTGACGTAGCAAAAGGGAGAAGTGCTTGGAATTTTTCGGCAATCGCTAACACATCCTCGTCTTCCGATGGGTCGGGGTTTAGTAATTCAGACAGTTTGGCTTCACGGAGGGGTGCAGGATAGTAACGATCTAGCATAAGATTCTTGAATTCCTCCCAAGTACTCGCGCCTTCGGCAGGCCTCACAGAAAGCCACCAAGTATGGGCACTCTACCATCTCGAACAGTTTCTCGAAATGCTCTATCCAGTGTACAATGTCAGCAGGCTCAGATGAGCCTTCAAAAGTCGGAGGTCGCTGACGTGATATGTCGTTAATAATCCGGCTCACGATCCCGCCAGGCACCAGAGGCGGAGGCTGTTGCCCCTGATGTTGACCAGTAGTATTCCTCTGCATAGCTTCCATCAGCTGACCCATTTGGGTCATCTGGGCCATCATGCCCTGCATCATGGTGTAAGGATCGACACGTGCATTCTCTCCGGTGTGGTGTGATTGGTCCCTAGAAGGCGAATCACTGCCTGCGGAACTCTGTTCCACATTCGCGCGTCTGTTAGCTCGTGGTATCGGAATTCGGCCTCTTCCGCGGCCTCGTCCCCCTCTGCCACGGCCTCTCGGGTTCCTTTCCATACTGAAAGAATCAAGTCACAAGTACAGTTCGATTTATCAATCATAATTCATGCTAAGTTAATAGCAACAGGGAATTTCCTATCCAACAAAGCAGTTTGTAAAGAATCACTGGCACTACAAGTGTTACACACTCAATATCATATCAACATTAAGTCGAAACAATTCCAATCACATAATTAATTTAGGTTCACCTCAAACAGATGAATTTTGCCTCATGGTAGCAAGATGCCAAGATAAGTAAGGAGACCAATACATCATCAATATCATGCCAGTAATCAAATTATGGTTCATGAGAACATACCGTATTCGACGGGTCAGGCGCTTGCACAGGTTACACGTGGCACGAAGGTTTCTTGATGCTATTTTGATTCTACAATGACTCAAAATAAAAACACACGTCTCTGATACCATCTTCTGTAACAGCCCAAAAACAGTGGCTATCACAGTGCCGTGGACCCCTACCAGGACCCACCAGGCGATATCACAATATACATTTAAAATCTGACAACGTGGCACCGTACCACAATATTTATCAAAACCCCGGTGTGGAGTATGAGTTATTCATGTCTTTAAATACGAGCAAACATACACAGGATCCAAATTGCATGCACCATATGACGATGGGCAAGACCTAACAAATTTTAGTACATTCATCCGACACAAAATAAAATGAAAGTCACAATAAAACATAACCGAACAACCAAAAGACTCTGCCCCCGAAATAGCATACTGTAATCCTCCATCGCCGTTGTGCTCCTCCCGTGCCTTGCCCTTTCTCACCCCGAAATACAAGTATTTCGCCCAAACCACGTGGTCACTATACATAATAATGATTCTCATGACATTATACAATTCATATATATATACCGATCTCAAAGAAAACCACCGACTACAAGATATACCCCAAGGCGTATAAACAATCGGGCCCCAACTGCCGAACATAACCAAATATACGAACGACCATATACTATGGTCAAGACGGACGTCACAAGACGCCCGATCCGAAATGTGTCCGCACATGTCCACCCGTATACGGAATCCAATATACGTGGGACGATGTACCTAATTAGCCTCACGAACTACGTCTCGTGTGCACGATCTAAATGCGGAAAACCTCCACGCATGATCATCAAGTGCCCGGCTAAAAATCCTACACATAACCAATCGGCGCGCAGATATGACTCCAGAGATGTCATGATACAACATGACAACGAAACTCAACGAATTACACTTTTACCAAGGAATCGAGCAACTCACCGAAGTGTCAACAAAGCTCAAAAGTACTAACGGTAACAAGGACGGTAATTTCGGGTATATCATCCCCAACACCATGACAATACGATCAAGGGTATCACCATATCATGAATCATAGATTATCAGAACATTTCATACACACGAAATGCATAATAATCACAAGAGTTCAACCATCATTATAACCAAGCAAGATAACTTGCCTCAATTCCGTAGATGAATAATCCTTCTTTGAATGGTCAAGCGAACGGTATCCTCGTCTAACAATACTCACGTGAACAAGCAACCTTGAATGAAATGTAATTCATTCAACAACACATTCGTACGATAATGATATTATTACATAAATAATATTCGTAAATTTACTTGAATAAATCAATCATCCTATTGATCATTTTAATGTTCTTATTACAAATCATCGTATGTTTATCATGTTCATTCACATATTCTAACCTTAATGTCAAATACTTGATGTCTAGTTTATTATCAATGTAATATCGTGAAAATATCTTTTCAAATCATCGACACTTCCAATTACGATATAAGTTTGTGTTTAATTACGTTTTTTCATTATTTTACCAACGATTACATTCAAAACTTGATTACTATATGAAACATAAGTTTAAGTTTTTAGTGAACTAAGAACATCATCTTAATTTACGTCTCTTAACACGCACGGATTAATGAAATGGAATTCGGCTACTCATCTACCGCATTTGTATCATCATATTCAACACAATCCTCTTAAGAACATTATCAACCTATTAATGTAGTGATTACCACTCTTTAACGAAATCGATTAATTTGAACATATGAAGATTACAACTTCCTTCTATCAACATCCATTGTTTTACTTTGAAGAATTTATTAAAAGCCTAGTTATATCATTGGATACTTGAAATATTTGAAGTAACTTCATCTCATCTAGCGAAGATCATCTTCAAAGGGTTAACATAATCTTTCCAACAATTTTATTACAAAGGTTTTACAGGCCAAAAATCATGGTTCCATACTACCTTCAAGAATCAATAGAATGTTCAAGACAAATTTAACATTTCTCACTTTTAATCATTAAGGATATCATCCCTAACATGTTCCTAGTGTTGAGACTATAATCAACTTCCGATTATCATGTTATACATCAGGTTTTATGTATATCATTACCAACACAATCACATTATGAAGTTATTTACATCAAGAAGTAACACTAATACCTTCAATGTTAATCTTCACTTAGTTTGAGCATGATTCAATTAACTTATCATGTTTGCACTAGTTTAAACTAACATTATGTGAAGTATTTATCTACTAACATCATCATAAGCATGGAATTGATATGAGTTAAAGAAAGACCAACCTTAAAATGAAGAACAACACCAACACTTCAAGGAATACACTTCAATCTCGAACTCTCCAAGTCACCAATCAAGTGCTGAAGCTCCAACACAAGTTAGAAAGGCTTAGAACCGAAGTTGGAAGGGAAAGGAATCGTTCCTCAGTTGGGAGGTTGAAAAGGGTCGAGTAGGAAGTGAATGGCAAGTCATACTTTTATAATCTGAACTCGGCATTACGTACGTTAACGAACGTGGTTAACGTACGTTATAGCCCTTACGTACGTAATCTTATGATAATTACGTACGTAACCAATTTCATCAGATCTTACTGCCTCAAAACACGTAATTCATTACGTACGTAACTATGTAGCTATTACGTACGTAATAGCCGTTGACTTGGCTGTCGCGATCGACTCCCGACCACCTACCCCCGCCGCCCCACCTACCAAAGGCGATCACCGAGGATCTTCCGCATTACGTACGTTAACATATTGATGTTACGTACGTAAGGCGACATACATAGCGTACGTTATGAAGACAGGTTAACGTACGTTAAGTACTATAACAAGCATAAATGGAATTCTCCCAATATCACCCAACAACTAATGTAGTATGAATGACCATGAATCCAACTTAACATAATTCGTCGATACTTGCTACAACATCACAGATATGGTGCGAAAACACTTAACTTAAATCATGAAATACAATATTAAAGGCGAGGGTATTACATAATTCATGTATAAATAAGAATTATTCATTCAGAATAGTAATATTCTTCAAGAATATTATAATTAATTGTGCCACTTCGGGAGCAATAATTTTAAGAGCCATAATTGAATATACAAAGAGAAAAAAAATAGTACGAGAATTAATCAAGTCTCGAAATAACTAAACTAAAATAGTTGCTTTTCAAGAGCACTTACAATATTCTTCAGGAATATTATTTTGTATTTTTCATTAGGAATTGCACAAATTATTAGATCTCATAGTGTTCTTCATGAACACATCATATTCAACTAGAATATGATGAGATAACGTTGTCCTTCTTCAAGAACTACAACAAATCTTTTATCTTAATAATCTTCTGGATTATTAAGTATTGTTGAATCGTGTTCTTCTGGAAACAAAGAGAAATATGATTTGATAATAAATTTTGAGGTCATCATATATATTATTTGTATATGATGCACATAAAAATATAAAATTTAATAACTAAAAATAATATATTTTTCCTCAAAATCATCATATGCAAGAAAGTTTTTGAAGGAGTAAATAGAATTAATACCGTTCACCAATGTAAAAACAAAAGACTATTTCTACTCGGACTTTTTTTTATGTATGCAATACATTTTAGAAGCCGATCTCCACCGTTGAATTTGTAGATCTGTTTGTCGAGAAGATCTGTAAAAATCTCATGCTGATCCGACGGTTAACAAAGGGAATCGCGATTTTAGCTGGCCTCGCAGCCGCGAAAAAGCCGCCGCTTTTTTTTTTTTTTTGGATTTCGAAAATCAGAGAGAAAATTTTTTTTTACTCGTAGAGTATCGTGCTGATAACGTGTTATAAACTTGAGAGAAAAAGAGAGAAATTTGAAGAGAAGAAGAATAATGTGTGTGTATTATAATTACAACAAAATTAATATATTTATGAACGATATTGCAAATATATGGATATAGTCTAGGATCCAAGTCCAACTGTTATTTAAAATGGGTTGTTAAGGTTGCATGTACACATCGACATAAAAAAAATACGGGACTTATTGTCTAGCGGGTAGATACCATTTACCATTTAATTTAACTTAATTCTACTCCTCATGCCCACGTCCCGCAAAATTGATCATCAGCCAGTCATCATTGGTTGTCGATCAGCCACTGATTGTCATTCGTCGATAAATCGACGTGTTCCAATCATCACTCAGTCGCCAATTATAAGTACATGTGTGAAGTATTTATAGATTTTATACTGAACATTGTAGTTCTTGTTGTGAATTGCATACTTATTGTGGAGTGGGTTAGTTGTTTTGCATATCCAAAAAAATATGTTAATTAGTTGATCATAGATTCATATTGAACAGTGTAGTCAAGATTATAAATTTCGTGCTTATTGCGACAAAGCTGATTATATTCTTTTTTTTTTCATGCTGAAAAACCATGCTAATTAGTTAATTGTAGATCTTATACTCAACAATTTGTAACAAAAAATGTAGTTACTATTATAAATCTCATACCTATGGTGGCATATTTCATAATAAATATTGTAGTTACTGTACGAGTCTATACTTATCCTTTGTTTGCTTCAAAGGAGGGGAAGGGATAGGAGAGATTTTAATACTTATTATGTTTGGTTCATAGGGGGGGAGAGGAGGAAAAATAACTTATTTTTATTTGGTTTATGGGGAGGAAAGAGATTTTATGATTAAAATTACTTTTATACCCTTTATATATTTACTTGAATCTAACAACACAGTATAACATCCTTCTTCATCAACAATTATTTTGCATAATTTTAAGCCTTCACCACAACCTCACAAACCAGAATTTTCAAGACCTTGCATAGTGACAGAAAAAGAAAAGGTAAAAGCACCATTAAGTTCACAAATTCATTGTTGCAAAGTGATCAAATAAATTTTGCAACAATTAAGATAAAAAAACAAATAACTCCACAAAGTCCAATAAATATTTGGAGCAAAATACCACTTTAAAAAATATTCAAGTATCCAATCAAGGGCATCAATTGAGACTTGTAATGAAGCACAACAATTTAGATCATGAAGTTCACAAAGATCATCATCCTCGTCAATCATCACCAACAATAAATCATAGACCAGATGACCCGGATTCGGAATTCATAAAAACTGAATTCATAAAAATAAAATTCAAAAAAAAAAAATCAAAATCGATCAAAAAATAAACAATAAAATCAATTTAGGAACTAAAAAGTACTTTCGAAAAAAAAACTTACAGGGAACTAGGCATGTCCAAGGGTCAAGGGTCGACCCGGACCCGACGGGTTACGACCCGGCGGGAACCTGTCCCGACCCGGACCCGCCGGGTCACGGGTCATACGGGTCAAGGGTCGTACGGGTTGCGGGTTAGGGTTAGGGGCAACCTAATTCCTACCCGCTGACCCGGCGGGTCGACCATTTTTTTAAAAAAAACTTTCTGCTGGCCCTGGCCCCAACCACCACACCAGCCCAGCGGAGCAGACTTCTTTTCTTTTTGGAATAGAGTCGTTGCTCTCAAGAATCTGCTCAGACCGCACTCGCAAAGATGCATTTTTTTAATTTATAAAAATACTGACCAGAAAGGCATTTCCTTTTATTTGGAATAGAGCCGTTGCTCTCAGTCTCAGCAACGATCTGCACTGCACTCTGCAGTCTGCACTGCATTTTTTTTTAATTTATAAAAAATACACATTTTTTTCTATAAATACCCAAAATTCAATTCATTCATCTCACACCAATTCATACAATCATCTACTTATAGTCTTATACTCTATCATAATCTCAAGTTTACAATTTTTAATTCTCAAGTTTACAAATTCAAATTATTCTCATAATGTCAAACCGAAGACGTAACTCCGTGAGCGGTTCTTCAAGCGGGTCCGGACTAAGGGACGAGGAGGAGTTCGATATGGAATCAGCTCCTTTCTTGAACACCCAAGAATCCAAGACTCAAGTGCCCGACTCCGAAGAGACGTACGTCATTGAAAAAGCTCAACTTAGAGTGGCGGTATTTCTATTTTGGTTTACTAAAAGTGATCCCGATATTAATCAAGTATCTATGGTTAAATGTAGATTTTGTAGCTCAAAGTACAAGCACAAAAAAGGAGAAGAATATGAGAATTACTACCGACATATTAGGACGAAGCATC
This sequence comes from Orobanche coerulescens, assembly GCA_033398695.1. NCBI lineage: Eukaryota > Viridiplantae > Streptophyta > Magnoliopsida > Lamiales > Orobanchaceae > Orobanche > Orobanche coerulescens. Next base: position 172,847,579 of record CM065809.1, read on the forward strand.
CCGAAAAATACGGATTGGCACGAGGACAAACGCAACTATCAGGGTACGCATCAACCTCTAACCAACCTCCTTTATTTTCATATGATCATTCTTCATCTATGGATGCATTTTCAGAAATGATAGCCGTTGATTCATTGTCTTTTAGCTTTGCACAAAATGTTGGTTTTAATGATTGGGTGACAAATCATGTTCAACGCGCATATAAACAAATTTCTCGACAAACCGCAAAAAGAAAAATGATGCATAGATATAAATCACGTAAAGAACAATTGATTAAATATTTTATGGAAAATAGTGATTTACAAGTTTCGATTTTTACTGATATTTGGACCGATTCATTTCAAAAAAATTCTTACATGGGCATTACATGTCATTATATTGATAAGCTTTGGGTGTTAAACAAAAGAGTTTTGGCATTATGAGTTTTTAACGACCCACACACCGCGCAAAACATAGCTCGTTTAATTGCAAATATTTTAGAAGAATATAGATTAGTTTCACGAGTTTTTTCAATCGGATTTGACAATGCATCCGCTAACACGGTTTCGATTCAAGAACTAATCACTTATTGTACGCCGTCTATTGGAGGTAAATTTTTTCACATTCGGTGTGCGGCTCACATTTTAAACTTATGTGTTCAAGAATATTTAGCTTATGTTGGAGAATTAGTAAAACCTATCCGAGGCATTCTTAATGAACTTTGGACTAAAAAAAGTATTCGTCATAAATGGTACCAATATTGTAAACAACATAATGTATATCCAAAAAAATTTCCAAAAGATATTTGCACAAGATGGAACTCTACATACAAAATGATTTCCGAATCATATGATTATAAAGAACTTTTAAGTGGTTTTGCCGCACAACACATTAATGGTAATTTTATTTTCGGGGAAGCTTGGGTTTTAGCAAGAGATGTAATGGATGTTTTTAAACATTTCTATGAGGCTACTAAATTTTTTAGTTATGTTTACAAACCAACTTCGAACTTATTTTGTTACGTAGCAATTAATATTGCATTTGCACTTAAAGATGGTCTTAATGTACCTTCCATTAAAGTTGTCATAAGTGATATAAGAATTAAATGGTTAAGTTATTTCAAAATTATTCCGGATGTTTACTTATTGCATTTGTTTTGGACCCTCGACGTAAAATGGAAGGTTTGAAACAATTTTTGGAAAATTGTTATTCGTTTCTACAAATACAAAATGATCCCGCATGTATTGTTTCTACTATACTTACTAACGTTAGGAATTTACTTGAACAATTGTATGCTCATTATCATATTTCCGATCAAGCTCAATCATCTCAACAACCACCTCTCATTTCTTCTTCATCATCTACTAGTAGACGTTTGACATCAATTGCTAGAGATTTATTTGCCCCAAAGAGGGAAAAAACCACGTCGAGTTCCAATTCGGAGCTCGACGATTATCTAACCATTACCTTTGAGTTTGGACTGTAATACCCACATTTTTTTTCTTCTCGTTTCCGTTTCGTTGGACCGTATTGAGGCGATTGTGTTCGTTAATGCTTCTGACCTTATATTGTTTCTCACCTTTGTCATTCGAGCGAGTTCTGATATCGTTCCAAATTGATGTGTATATCGTTGTGATCTTTCCAAGTTCGGATCGATTTCGTGTGAACCGTGTTCGAAATCAACACCTCGTGATTCCTACAAGTTTATCGATGTCTTGATTTGAGGTGTGAACTTCATAGTTGATCGTTGTTGTTCGATCATTTCTATTTGTTCGTCATTGTACAATCATTATTGTTTGATCTCGTAACCGTGATTATTGAACATCTGGGCCATTTCGTAATTTCCATAAGTGTTGGGAAATTTTCTTCGTATTTGATCTTCCAATTCTTTGAATTACTGGAATTTCATACCTTTCAGCGTTGGAATCGTGGTTTGATTTTTATATTGCTCGGTTTTATCAACCGCAGTGATTCATGCTCGTTGCTTTTCGTAAGCATTCTTGCGTATTGAATCGGATCTTAGTGGCTTTATACTGCATGGAGCTCTGGTGTGTTGTCGAGAGTCGCCTTGCTTTTGTTTTAAGTTTCGGGACGAAACTTATTTTTAGGGGGTAGAATGTAATACCCACGATTTTCGTTCCGGTTATTTTGGATTTTTTTCGAATATTTCCCGGTTGTCGAGTGACGGTATTATTTTCTCGACAACTGATTTTGGCGTTTATGACCGTAGGTGATGATTGGTTATCCGTTGTTTTCATTTTGTATTGATGATGTTGTCCCCGAGTGTTTTGTCGTGTTCGTTCCGTGCGATTTCGGAAAATCGAGTCGTCGAATCATGGTGGTCGGGCACTGGCCGGACGGTTGCGGGCACTGGCCGGACGAGTGGAGGCATTGGCCAGACGGTTGCGGGCACTGGCCGGACGAGTGGAGGCACTGGCCGGACAGGTGCAGGCACTGGCCGGGCGGGTGTGGCAGGAACCGGCGTAGCGCACGCTACGGCCGGGAGACAGCGCACGCTACGGCCGGTTAGCTGCGCGCGCTAGTCGGCCGAGACAGTAGGGGCATAGAGGTTCTGGACTCGGGAGGATCGGCAGGTAGCGCACGCTACTGTCGGACACTGCGCACGCTACGGCCGGCAGGTAGCGCACGCTACGGCCAGCAGGTAGCGCACGCTACGGCCGGAAGGCTGCGCACGCTACCTGGCCGAGCCAGGAAGTCTCTGGATTGCGGCCCGGGCCGACAGTGCACGTGTCCAACGCATGATGGCGGGCCCCGGCCGAACATTCTCGACCATGACCACCCGTTAGCGCACGCTAGCCAGGCAGCCTAGCGCACGCTAGGCTGCACCAGTATAAATATGGCCGAGCAGTCCAGTTTCAGTCATTTTTCCCATTTCTCTCTTTCTCTTCTGCGGCTGGATCTTTGGGTAACTTGAAGGCATGTTGTTATACAATTAATACATGTAGTTTGGGAGCTCATATCATCGATTAATCACTCCATAACATCCTTCAATCCAGCGAATCAAAGTTACTTTTCCTAAAATCCTAGTTTTGGGAAAATTGGGGGTTTTTTTGCTTGATTTCGCCCGTTTGATCCGTGATAACTTATATTTGTGATGTATTGATGATTATTAAGTCATATTATACCAATTTACTTGTTTATCCATGGTTCGATTGTTAAAGATTCTTCGTTTTGTTGAGTTCCTAATCGGTGCCTTGAAGGTGTCCGGTGAAAATCCTTAGAGGGGGGTCTTGGGCGTTCTACGATTATTCTTCATCGTACGATCGTTGATTATTGATGGTATGATGTTAGGGTCAGGTTCCTTGCGAAGAACTCGATTCGGAACTCTTCCGTTCGTCATTTTCCGATTGGTTGTGTCACTGTCGTTTCCACCGGAGAGTTGTGGGCGTTCGAGGTTTCCCGGTTGAGCCGTGTTCGTCGGAGTATTCACAAATTGATTTCGAGGCAAGTATCTTGCCCATACATTACGTGTTTTGTGGATATAATGGTTGGTAATCGACGATATTTGCTAAATGAATGTTTACAACTATTTTTCAAAAGAATCGGTATATTTACAAACATGGTTTTCTTAAAGGACGACTCTTATGTTCGGGACTTAATGTGCTTAATTGACTATGTGTGTTAGTGTTGAGTATAGAATCTCCTTACTTTCGGGTGATGCCATTATGTGTGATTTTGTTGTCGGTCAGTTTAAAGTTCAATTATTTTGTTAAGATTGCGTGTGGAGTCATGCGGATGTGTGTGAATACGTGAGCTTGTGTGATATTGGTTGTGTCATTTGGTGCTGTTTAGATGGTGTGCTTCTTTGTTAATTGTACAAGCTTGGGTCATGAGCATGTGTTGGATAAGTTGGCTATTCTAGCAAAATACCTCGAATATATATTGTGATTGACTCTTGAGGATTGTGGTTTTGGAAATGTGAATTGATGAGAATTGTAAGGTTGTTCTCGGGTACTCTCACTCGGGGATTGACTCGATGGGGTCACACGGGGACCTGGTGGCTTAGCGGCTGGACCGGGTTGCGAGAGTTACTTCGAGTGGGCATTCTCACCTGGGGATTGCTCGACGGGGCACACAGGGACTTGGTGGCTTGAGGGCCGGACCGGGTCGCGAGAATTGCCAGAGTATTTGTACTGATGATTAATTGTGATATGTCCGGAGTATCACAATGCTTCGTGCTTGGGGTCGAGAGACATTATATATTGAGTCTTGGTGTTTGGCTAAAATGGCATAAAAATAATGTGTTATGTGTAATGTGTTTTTGGAAGTGAATTGAAGTGAATGAACGGGTCGTGGACCCTGTGTTTGGTGATCGGAATGATTGGGTCGTGGACCCTGTGTTTGGTAATCGAAATAATCGGGTCATGGACCCCGTGTTTTGTTTACGGATTTGTATTTTAGAAAATGAGCTTTGGGGTGTGACCCTAAGTGACTTTCGAGGAATTAAGATCTTTTCACTCACAAATGTTTTCAAAACTCCCGAGATTTGGAAGTGTTTTCAAAGTGCTTTCTTGTTTTGTTTCTACTTTCAAGACTTAGAACTATTTTTAATTAAACAAAATATCTCGGGAAGTCTTTTGTTGTATTCTCCGAATGTGTTATGTATGGCTCGTATTTGCACTTTATACTTGTACTAGCAAAACAGTGGAGTTTTGCTAATCCCCGAGTATTCGGGGGTGGATGTCTGTTTTGCATCCAGGTACATGCAGGTTTGGGAGCAAAACACAGGATCGGCGCGAAGGATGATGGAAGGCGAATGATACTAATCACATGAAAGCCAGTTTTGGATGCAGTTAGTCGGAGTTCGTGTATGGTCTTTTTTTCACTGTCGTACTTTTCGTTTGTGAGTGTATTTTACCCTTGCATGAGTATGAGTAGAGATATAAATGTGTATTTTTTACTTGTATGTTAGTGACGAAAGACCAAGTTGGTCTACGGATTTGGTATTTTATCATGTCAGTATGTAATTTATTGTGTGGTTTCGATGTCTAGCCTGGTGGATCCTCACGGAGAGGGTCTGCGGTGTGTAATATTTCCGGGTTGATTCTGGGGGTGTTACATGGACATGAAGAAGAGTTAGAAGACTTTGACATCTTAGAATGGTGGAGCCGACCGGAGAGATCGAGATTTCCTACTCTAAGCAAGATTGCGGCACAAATTCTCGTCGTTCCCGCCTCAACGGTAGCCGTAGAGCAAACCTTTAGCCGGAGTGGATTCTCGATCCCACGAGGTCAAACTTGTTGCCCGAGACGTTGGAAGCTCAAGTGCTACTAAGTGATTGGCGGAGAGCGGAAATGAAGACACAAAAAAACAACGAATCAACCGACGATGATGAAGATGAAGAACCACTCACTCCATCAGAGGGATCCGCGGGAAGCACGTAACCACCAAGGTAAGGGCGGCGGGGATACAAAAAAAGGTAAGAGAACTACGTGGGGCTTTGATTCCTCTTCCCCGAGAGGATACGTAGGCAATCGGGAAATCGATTCAAGTCCATTCATACTTTACTCCCCTTTTTTTTTTTAAAAAAACAACCCAATTATCCTCATTAAAAATGTAAAAACTATATAACAAATTAACAATTGTATTTCAAAAAAATAAATTTTATATTACGAATAAAATAAAATCTGATCGAGAACCGCTGACCCGACGGGTTGTCTTTATTTCCGGGTTAGGGTTCGGGTCCCCCTTATTGGACCCGACGACCCGGCGGGTCGGACCCGGTGACCCGGCGGGTCCGACCCGTGGATATGCCTACAGGGAACTACGACAGACTTGTGCAAATAACTTTGGGTATTTTGCTTTATAGGTGGCATTCTTCATTGGAAATTTACCTCATATTAATGATTTACGTGATGATGCTACTAATAGTCTCCTACAATATAATGGAGACTCTTCATGTCCATTCCTATTGTATTATTCACTTTTACTTTTTGCTTGGTGGGGATGGTAAGTTGGTAACTGTTGTGAATTAAAAACGAAATCATATCGTAGTTTTATTATTGCATAAAATTGTAGAATGTTAATACAAAAGCTGTTAGTATTTAAAGATTACATGTGAAGAGACTCTTTTAAATGTAACATATTAGAAAAAGTCTTTTTACATGTACTCTTTTAATGTGAATAAACTATTTTAAGTACTGGAAACCTAATTAGTACCGACCATTACACTATGAATATTTAGATGCAATGGGTGCAACGCACGGGTTGATAAAACATTACACTATGAACATTTAAAATAAATACAATACATTACATATAACTAATTACATAGACTAAAAGAATTCTACACGGAAAAAGCGTTACGGATGAGTCCTTATTCATATTAAAAGACTACATGTGAAAAGACTATTTTAATTGTAACTTTTAATGTAAAAAAACTAATTTAAATACAAAAGTTATGATAACATCACAATTAAATCTTCTAAAATAAATACAATACAAATTCTCTAATAGACATCTAAATACCGTCATATGCTCATTCAAGCGTCTGCAACTAATGCTCATTCAAGTGTCTGCAACCAAAGACCGTGCATCGCACGGGTCGGATCAAGCCTCGTATTTGAAAAAATTGTAGTGCTCTTATGAAAATGGTACATAGTATTTTTTTCCCCACTCATTTTTTTTTAGGAAAACTCAATTGCATTAAATAAGAAAGAGTGACAAACAAGGCAGGCCAATAACCCAACAACTATATAGAATGGTGCACCATACAATAATACAGAGAAACAAATATAGTAACTAATAAGAAAATATGATACATGGATAAATGATTATCAAGCTATCCTCCAGATACATTTAACAACCAAAGCAGAGAGGGAACGAGGGGGGCATCTGTAGAAATAATGTCATGTACAAGTCCGAATATATGATTGATTTCAATTAGGAAATCTATAATTTTGTGAAACAAACTTTGGAGAATAATGAAGGAAATTTACATAAAAAGATACCAGATCAAATTAAAGAATCAGTCCATATTTTTTTAGTTGATCTTTTAATTAAATTAACAAAAAATAGAACTTCAAGGGAAAAATCTGAATTTTTTATTACTTACTATTATAGATTTTAATTTACTTTTTATTACTTATTACATGACATTATCAATATTTATTTTTTTATCATTTAGTTTCATTTACATTTTCATAAATGACAAAATTTGTACATTAAATAAATATGAGGGTAAAATTTGTATATTTTACATATTAAATGCTGGTTTATTTTATTTATATTGAATTCTGACAATAATTTATCTCACGAATATATTAAAAAAACAAAAAATTATATCACTAGATTTGCGTTGATTTTTTTGTTCTTATGACATTTTTTTTAATAATTTTGGTCATTATATTTTTAAAATATAATTTATAATCAAAGTTCCACTTGAAAAAACACAGAAACTGAAGGACTAGTCTGTAATTCTTAATTTCTTACTCGTTTGTATAGTATAGTGCCAAATCTTTTTTCCTCATCTCCCGCGCCCTTTCCTATTTCTACGATCACTCATTGGATCAAAAATTTGTTGGGAAAAATATGACTAATTTCACAACGAGAAATGTGGAAACCCTCGTTTGACAACTTCACACTCTTCAATTGTAACTTCGTTGTTACCGACGAGTAGAACACACAATTACAACTCGATAATATAATACAAATGATATGCTAAAAGCGATAAATAACGAGATACAATTTTAGCGTGGAAAACCCCTCAAGACGAGAGTAAAAACCACGGGACCGAAGCCGCTTAAATCCACTATCACCAATACACACAGTACACAATCGTCCCTAGTACAAAGTAGAGGTATACAACACAATCGTCAAATACTCGGTAATAAACGTTCTTCAAATATTTGAAATACAACAACAATAACAAGATCGAGAAAAGGAAACACCAAAATAGCTTACACAAAAAGCTAACAAAAATACCCGAACTTCCGGACCCAAACCCTCGATCTATTCCGGTGAAAAAGTTTGCCCAATAGCTACCAAACTCTAGTCAAATAATCACGACGATCCGATATATATCCCCGGAAAATCTCACAAGTATTTTTCTCTCCTTCTTTTCTCTCTTGAATCTCTCTTTGTTGCTCTCTCAAAATGTGTAGTGAAGTTATGAGAAATCCCGCAGGAAATCTGCATAAAAAGATCCCCAAAAACACTGGTTGACTTCGTGTGCCGCGGCACACACTAAAAAACTGCCCAGGATTTTCAAAAAGGGCCGCGGCCCGGCTGGAAGGGGCCGCGGCCCAGAGTACAGACTCGGCCAGGCAACATTAGAGGATTTCAGGGGGCCGTGGCCAGGCTGGAAGGGGCCGCGTCCCTAAGTGCAAAACTATGCATCTTTATTTTAAAGTGCAACGCCGCGGACCAGAGGGTTTGTGCCGCGGTCCGGAGTCCAGTCGATTCCAAAAATACCTATATTTCAGAAATGACACCTACAAATCTCCCCCTTTCCGGAATATAGGAAGAGTTCGCCATCCCGGCGATCGAACAACACACTTTCACCTTTTTTCTACTCAACGCCTTGGTTAACATATGAGAACCATTATCATTGGTATGAACTTTATCAAGTTCAAACAAACCATCTTCCAATGCATCTCGGATCCAATGATACCTCACATCAATATGTTTTGTTCTCTTGTGAAAAGTCGCATTCTTAGCTAAATGAATCGCACTTTGACTATCACAAAGAACCACGTAACGTCGTTGTCGGAAGCCTAGCTCTCGTAAAAACATTTTCAACAAGATCTCTTTACTTGCTTCCACCGCCGCAATATACTCTGCCTCCGTTGTAGATAAGGCAACGCACTTTTGCAATCTTGATTGCCATGACACGGCTCCCCCTGCAAACGTCATCAAATAACCGGAAGTGGATTTTCGGTTATCTTTGTACCGGACATATCAGAATTGGAATATCCAACAAGCATTGCTTTCCTATTTTCAAACGTAATCCCCAATTTGGAAGTACCCCGTAAATATCTAAATATCCATTTTACGGATTTCCAATGCTTCTTTCCCGGATTCGATAGAACCGGCTCACCACTCCCATGCGTGAGCAATGTCGGGCCTAGTACATACCATAGCGTACATCAAACTCCCGACCGCCGAGGCACAAGAAATTTTATCCATATCCCCAATCTCCTCCTTCGTCTTAGGGCAATCTTTGGTTGTCAATTTAAAATTGTTAGTAAGAGGCGAACTAACAACTTTAGCTTTGTTCATGTTGAAGCGTTTAAGCACCTTCTCGATATATTGCTCTTGCGACATATGTAATTTCCGGTCTGCTCTATCCCGAGTAATTCTTATCCCATGAATTTGTTTAGCCACCCCCAAGTCTTTCATGGCAAAAGACTTATTCAATTCTTTCTTCAAGTTGGCAATCCTTTCGGCATTCTTGCCAACGATCAACATGTCGTCCACATAAAGCAATAAGATGATAAAATCATCATCTCTAAATTTCTTAAAAATACGCAATGGTCGAGAGTCATTTTCTGGTAGCCTTGCTCCCCCATAACCGACTCAAACTTCTTGTACCATTGCCGTGGTGCTTGCTTCAACCCGTATAAACTCTTACAGAGCTTACAAATATAATCCTCTTTGCCTTTGACCTCAAACCCTTCCGATTGCTTCATATAAATTTCTTTATCAAGGTCTCCATGAAGAAATGCCGTCTTGACATCCATTTGCTCAACCTCAAGATCAAACTAGCCGCAATACCAAGGACCAATCGAATCGATCCTATCTTCACAACTGGAAAAAAAATCTCATCAAAATCAATGCCCTTTTTTTGACTAAATCCTTTCACTACGAGTCTAGCTTTGTATCGGGGCAACGAAGTATGCTCCTCCGACTTCACCCTATACACCCATTTGTTCCTCAAAGCTCTCTTGCCTTTCGGCAACTTCACGAGCTCGTATGTGTTATTCTCATGCAAGGAACTCATCTCGTCTTGCATGGCATCCATCCACTCCTTCTTCTTTTCATCCTCCATAACCTCCGCAAAATATTCGGGCTCTCCCTCATTGTTGAGTAAGACATACTCATCGGGCGAATAACGAGTGGAGGGATGACGGTCCCTCGTCGACCGCCTATATGGAACAAAAGATGGCATGTTCGTCACGGGTAGCTCGGGATGAGCTCCATCGGTGTCATCTTGTCTCAACTCATCGTTGTCACCGGCATCATGTTGTTCATCATTTTGGATATCCTCTCCACCGGGTGTCTCAACATGTTGTGTAGGAACGGGGTCCAAATCAATAAGATCATAGTTGTGTTGTGGAGCCGACTCTCCATTCTCAACATCCTTCATCGTTTGCTCTTCAACAAAAACAACATCTCTTGACCGAACAAGCTTCTTAGTAACCGGGTCATACAATCTATACCCGAACTCATCAAGACCGTAACCAATAAAAATACATGGCTTCATCTTGGAATCAAGCTTTGATCTCTCATCATTCGGAATATGTACAAAGGCTTTACATTCGAAAACCCTTAAGTGGCGGTATGAGATGTCTTTACCGCTCTACACTTTATCCGGAATATCAAACTCCAAAGGAACTCACGATGTCAAATTAATCACATGAACCGCCGTGTTCAAAGTTCTCCCCAAAATGACTTTGGTAATCCGGCATGTGAGAGCAAACATCGAGCTCTCTCGACCAAAGTCCGGTTTATTCTCTCCGCTAAGCCATTGAGTTGCGGAGTCTTCGGGGGCGTCTTTTGATGTCGAATCCCTTGCTCTCGACAATATTCATCAAAGGGCCCGATGTATTCTCCACCATTGTCCGTCTGAATACACTTTAGCTTCTTCCCGGTCTCTCTTTCCACCGATGCATGAAATTGTTTGAAAACATCTAAAACTTGATCTTTGGTCTTCAAGGTGTATGCCCACACCTTCCTCGAGTGATCGTCGATGAATGTGACAAAGTATCGGCAACCACCGAGCGTCCTAGTCCTCATAGGACCACAAACATCGGAATGAACAAGATCAAGAATATTTTCCTTCCGTGAAGGAGTGTGACTCTTAAAAGTAACTCTCCTTTGCTTCTCGGCTAGACAATGAGAGCACCTTTTAAGATGTACCTTGTGAACCCCGGACAACGCCTCCTTCTTCGACAATAGCACCATCCCTTTTTCGCTCATGTGACCGAGCCTCTTATGCCATAGCTCGGCCATGTCATTATTGTCGATTGTGTTCACGGAATTAATCGTGACCTTTGGAAGTGTCACGTATAATTTCCCTTCCCTTTCTCCTCTCCCGACAATCAAGGAACCTCGAGTGAGTTTCCACACTCCCTTGCCAAAACCACTATGATAACCATCATTATGGAGTAAACCAACGGACATAACATTAAGCCTCATATCCGTAACATGTTTTACATTCCGTAAAACAAGTTCCACACCAGTGTCGAATCTCAAATGAACATCTCCCACTCCAACAATTTTGGATAACCCATCGTTACCCATATTGACTATACCAAAGTCACCCATAGTATAAGAGGAATAAAAATCTCTACGTGATGTAACATGACACGTAGCTTCACTATCGACCACCCAACTCGAATCATCTCTCGCAAGGTTCACCATATCATAATCACAACAAACAAAGAATTTTTCGGTGGTAGTATTTACTTCGGCTTTATCATTACTACCGCTCTCCTTCTTTTGCAAATTCTCTCGGCCTTGGCGATTCTCCTTCTTCAATTGTCGGCAAAATTTCTTTGTATGCCCTTTTTTACCACAATGGTAATATTCGATATTGGCATACTTCCCCCGGGAATTACTCCTTTGTGGCCCTCTATTACTCGGACCTCTACTTTGATCTCTCCCCTGTCTTTCGGTAACGAGAACATCCGACTGTCACGAAGATCCCTGTGCTTTTCTTCGGACCTCCTCATTCAACATGTTCCCCTTGGCAAGTTCCATCGAAATGAAACCATCGGGGGCCGAGTTAGATAACGACGTACAGAACGTCTCCCAAGAGTCCGGCAATGTGCCTAACAACCACAAAGCTTGCACCTCCTCTTCGAATTTAATTCCCATTCTGGCAAGTTGATTAATTATGCCTTAGGAATGCATTTAAGTGATCCGATATAAGAGTTCCGTCTCGATACTTCAAATTCATCATTTGTTTAATGAGGAACAACTTATTATTCCCCGTCTTCCGAGCATACAATTGCTCGAGCCTATGCCATAATTCTCAAGCATCATTCTCTCCACTAATATCAACCCATTGTCGAATATATACGCAAACTTGGCGATGCAAAATAGTCCACTCCGCATCGGACTTGCCTTCCGGTTTATCTTTGCTAAAAACCGGTAAATAATAATCCTTCACATATAGAAGGTCCTCCATCTTCCCCTTCCATACGTGGTAGGTCGAACCATTCAAGTTAACCATTCTACTCGTGTTGGTTTCCATCTTACAATTGAGATACTAAACAACCACGAAACAACAAATCCCGTGGCTCCGATACCACTTTTTTGGGAAAACACGACTAATGTCACAACGAGAAATGCAGAAACCCTCGTTTGACAACTTCCCACTCTTCAATTGTAACTTAGTGGTTACCGACGAGTAAAACACACAATTACAACTCGATAATATAATACAAATGATATGCTAAAAGTGATAAATAACGAGAGACAATTTTAGCGTGGAAAACCCCTCAAGACGAGAGTAAAAACCACGGGACCGAAGCCGCTTAAATCAACTATCACCAATACACACAATACACAATCGTCCCTAGTACAAACTAGAGATATACAACACAATCGTCAAATACTCGGTAATAAACGTTCTTCAAGTATTTGGAATACAACAACAATAACAAGATCGAGAAAAACACCAAAATAGCTTACACGAAAAGCTAACAAAAATACCCGAACTTCCGGACTCAAACCCTCGATCTATTCCGGTGAAAAGATTTGCCCAATAGCTACCAAGCTCTTGTCAAATAATCACGACGATCCGATCGATATATCTCCAGAAAATCTCACAAGTATTTTTCTCTCCTTTTCTCTCTTGAATCTCTCTTTGTTGCTCTCTCAAAATTTGTAGTGAAGTTATGAGAAATCCCGCAGGAAATCTGCATAAAAAGATCCCCAAAAACACTGGTTGACTTTATGTGCCGCGGCACACACTAAAAAAATGCCCAGGATTTTCAAAAGGGGCCGCGGCCCGACTGGAAGGGGCCGCAGCCCAGAGTACAGACTCGGCCAGGCAACATTGGAGGATTTCAGGGGGCCACGGCCCGGCTGCTGTGTGCCGCGGCCCTAAGTGCAAAACTGGGCATCTTTATTTTAAAATCCAACACTGCGGACCGGACTCCAATCGACTCCGAAAATGCCTATATTTTTTATACTCTCACCTTCTTCATTATATCACTAAGTTCAAAATGCAGGTCTTCATCTCTCATAATACTTCATAGAAGAAAAGGAAAAAAAAACAAAGATCAAACCTTTAATATACTATTTGAGATGGAACATAATCCAATCTTTTTCCTAGAACCCTCTGGTGTCATACATCTGATCCTCTTATTCAGTGTAATTGTTTCACGGGCATGCGAATGGTGGCGAAGAACCGGCAACGAACACCCCAACGATAGAATTTATGGGTATTACACACATGTTCTGTTTTCTTCCCTATCTCTTTCTTTTTACAATCTAGTACTGTGCTGCCTGAACTGCTTCGATTGGTATAGAAATGGTTGGTCATATGAACTGCTAGCTGCACTTTTGTGTCTAGGGCTTATGGTGCTTGTTTGGTTGCTGGTTTCTATTTACTGTCGGGGTATTAGGGTTTAAGATGGAGATCCGGATTCCTAATGGATCGTGTAAACACTTTCCGAACTGATATTTCTACCCTATGCCCGAGTTACAAGAAATTCAGTCTAGGATAATCCAAAGGGACACTTACGAATCTAGGCACAGAAACGTAAGCCAAATTGCTAGAGAATTCTGGGTTTGTTAGAAAGACAGAGAGCTAAGAAAAAGCCTGTATAAAACTCAATAGGAGAGTCTTATCTATACATGTCGGATTAGGGTTACAATAGGTCGATTTTTAGGGTTACTTGAGGCGCCGCCGTCATTAGGTCTTAATTAGTGATCCGAAATTAGGGTTAGATGGATGGCTTTTCCAAATTGACGAAATTAGTCAATTTTATCATAATCTCCCTCTAAAATTCGGAAAATCTGCCTCCGGACCCCCGACATAATCGTACCGGCTTATAATTCGATCCTATACATGTGTGCACTCCGCACATACCCGAACATATATTAGAATACAAATTATAAAACCCCTTAGCTCACATATTAGTTCCAATTACACAAAATGAATGGTGACACTAAAATCACCAACATTTACTTGCATGCACAACGATATCGTCGCCTCTCAAATGGGTTGAGGCTTGAGGCTTCCTCTTCCGTTGAGAATTTGGTAGGGATTTTACATTGCTGTTTCATGTTATTGCCTTGTGATAGACACCGTCCGGTTTAAGGGGAACAACAATTTTTCGGTTCGAATTTTGGTATCTGATGTTGTCTACGTTCTATCAGGAGCTTTTCTTTGTTGTTTTGCGATTTTCGGGCAGGTCACTAGTAGTGAGGTGGATGGTGATTTTCAAGAGCCCCTTTTGAATGGTAGTTATGATGGAGTTGACGAAGGTAGAGAAGCAATTAGTAGTCCTTATGCGAATGCTGGTTCGTTTAGTAGCTTAACTTTCACTTGGGTAGGCTCATTGATTTCCAAAAGGCTACAAGAAAACCTTTGACCCTGAGGATCTTCCATTGCTTTTGTGTAGAGATAATGCGAGCGAATCCTATATGATATTTAGAAAATGTATATATTCTTATGCTAGAAAAGGTAGTGATATAAATAAGGTGACAGCTATGAAACTTGTGAAATCTTTGATCTACACAACATGGGAAGACATCCTATTGATGGCGATTCTTTGCCTCACGTTTACCCTGTCGGATTATGTTGGTCCGTATCTCATTGATACCATTATCCAATACCTCAACAGAAGAAGGGGATTCGAAGATGAAGGCCATTTGCAATTGTTTCCATTTTTCATTTCGAAGCTTGTGGAATTCGTTTGTCAGAGGCATTGATTCATGACGCTTGAAATAGTTGGGATTAGGGTGAAAGCCGTGCTTATATAGATAGCAAAGCATTGACCATCTATGTCAAAAGATGATTACTTTATGATATTAAAATTTTAGCAGGCCACATAAAAAAAAAGGTGATTAAGAAAATAGGTAGTATAATGAATTTGGACAAATAAAAAAGAATACAAACATACAAATTTTGAACATATTCAAATCAAATAAAGAGTATAATAAGATGAGATGGAGAAATAAAATTCGGAGGAGAAGAGAATCTGTCCACTCGTCTTGACTCTGTCTAGAATGTTTCCTTATTTTGAATCTCTTTTATTCTCCTGGATGATTTAGAACTCAATTATGATGAATTATAGCTTCCTTGGAACATGCACATGACTTTATAGCTTTCCGAAGAGGTTCTAAGATCAAAATCTTTGTATTAAACACCGCTCAGCGACACGGATCATGTCGCATGACACTCTTCGTATTGTAATATTTTAAATGAGCTCATAAACGTTACCTGCTGACATGGCCAGTGACATGGAAGGTCATATTATTTTAAATAAATTGTTTAGTCTATTTTGTCTCTTTTTTGATCAGTAGTCTCTTTTTTTATTTTAAATAACCTGTTTAGTGTATTTTGTTTCTTTTCGTCTTTTCTCTCATGTGCATCGATTCTTCAACGTTCGGGGTTGGCACTTGCTAATGGCCTCCAAATGCTCGAAAATATCTTAAAATCATCCCTCTATTTGGATCCGAATACTGTAGAGAGGATTCCTAGGGCTACCTCTGATGTTGTTGTTGAGATAGATGCAGGAAACTTAGCTGGGATACATCAGCCTCGGGTGCTACATTGAAGGACGTCAATCTTAGAGTTTGACATAACGGGGGGTGGCAGTTTGTGGTACAGTTGGTTCCGGCAAGTCAACATTAGTCGTCTGTATTTTGGGAGAGGTACCAAAGATCTATGGAGCTTTAAGATTGAGCAGATTGAATGCTTACGCCCCGCAATCCCCTTGGATTCAGAGTGGAATGATAGTTGATAACATTTTGGTTGGCAGGGTGTTCGCTATAATTTTAAACAATCCGCAAGTGTACGGAAAATATATAGAAAGCGGCGAGCAAGGTCGTATTCCACAGAGATTAAATATTTTTATTGTGTTGAGTATTAGATTATAGTGTTCTCGGCTTTATCTAGACGATCGAAAGGTAAATTGGATGATTAATGAAATAACATACAATAATCACAATAAATTAAAACGATTGAAAATATCCGAATGGAAGCGAATTGCAAGAGTTTAGAAAGGTAGATTCCAAGAAAGGTTTAGTTGATTACTAAATTTAGTCGGGATTGGTTTCAAAAGGTTCTAAGTGCGTTTCTAAAACGGCGATCACAACAATATTCTAAAGTATCTCTCGAGATGCATTAAAATGTAGATTAAACAACCTATAACAACGTCTCCGTCTATTATAAATTATCTAACTCCAAAAATGTTCATAAGATTAGATATCATCATAGTTCATCACCGATTTCTCAATCTCGTAATTTACTACGTCAAATACTCCAAACCTATTAATGCCCTCTTCTCTCGAATTATGAGCAATTAAGTTTAACATGTAAAAACATTGATCAAGTGTCTAAACATGAATCAAACCAAGTATTTGATAAAGAAATCACACTAGATAAATATAATTATCAATCCCCCAAAATCATAGCAAATCAACGTACTCCCATGCCCGGAATCTAAAGAGTTTAGCCGGACATGGTATTGAAAGGAAGATAAATAATCATCATGTTCATGCTAATAAAAACAACAAAATGAAGAAAAGATAGGAAGAAGATAAAACTCGTGGTGTGTCTTGATCGATCCCGGTTGAAACCTTCAAATGTTCTTGAAGTGTTCTTCAAGAATTTCTTTAAAACCCCTTCTTTTTGGAATGGAAATCACTTAATCTTTTGTTATTCTCTCTCTCTAATCTCCCAAAATTCAGCATATATCCTATCATGCCCCATATCCTCCTTTTATAAAGATAAAACAATCACTTTTTCCACACAAATCTTTCAAAAATGTCAAAAGATGATATTTCCACCGAAAAGTGACACGACCCGTGTCAAATGACACGGCCCGTGTCATAGTATGCTCAAAAAGCCAAAACCCGCTGGACAGGAAACTCGACCGTGTCAAATGACACGGCCGAGCAAATGACACGACCGTGTCAAATGACACGGCCCGTGTCATACTCGTCTAAATAAGCAAGAAAGGCCCTGGAAGTGAGACCCGACCGTGTCGATATGGCACGGCCGGGATAATGACACGGCCCGTGTCGATTGACACGGCCGGGCTCGTGTTGACTCGTTTTGACACCGTTTTGACTCCTTTTTAAGCCCAATCTCTCGTTTCCGCATTGCTTGATATGTATTGGGGTTGGAGACTTCGTTCTTGCTTGATTTATGTCCATAAAGTACATATAAAATCAATAAAACGTACCCAAGCGTGATCGAGTTCAATAAACATAATACGAGTATAAACGACACAGTTCTACACATTTTAGGATCTTAAAACCCGGAAAATCGATGTAAATATATGTGTAAAATGAGTGTTATCAAAATCCCCCAAACTTGAACGTTGACCGTCCCGAGCAATGCACTTTAAAATAACCACTCTTAAGGGAACTCGTCCCTCAACATACCTCAAAGGATCATTTTGAAAATTTATCAATACGCCTCAAGAAATAAATAAGTCGAGTTCTATAAAGTATTCAAATCTCGGGGGTGCTTCCTTAACATCATAGCTAATACTTGAATAATACGAACCTCGCCGGTCAAGTGTATTCCCTCACTCTCAAAGTGTATAAAGGGATAAGTAACGCTCAAAACTCATTCAATGAAATAAGAATCCCCATAGGCTTGCCAATCGTCTACATCTCTACCACTAGTTGTGCATGCAAATTTGGTGAATTAAAAAGGACTTTAGTGGTTGTAATGTAGGCTTTTTGGTCGGGGTAGGATACGTATGGCTTAAAGTGACTTGACTTGAGCAAATTAGAACATTATCTCCTCAATCACTTCGCTCAATTAGAAGCTCAATAATCCCTTAGGATTTTGTTTCTTTCAACCCCTTGATTTGAATATCATGGCACTAAGCACTTTTGAAAGTGAAAATCACAACCTTATTCCTCCTTATTGCTCCATACATCTCGTTTCTTTTGTGTCCACCATTTTTTTTTATTATTATTTTTTTTTGTGGTGGACAACATCATCATTAAATCACACCAATCCTCCTTCAAATTTATTTTGATAATTCATTGCATTTTGAACCAACAATCTTCCCGATTTTTACCACATCTTTTCATTATTTTGCCAATTTATTCTAAATAGCTCAAGTATAGGGACAAAAGTTTATAATGGAACGGAAAGCTCATAATGTGGTTAACAAGAAATAGGCTTTAAGCTCAATCGGGCTAACTAGGGAAACAAATTTTTCGGGTTGGCCAAAAGGTTTGAAAGGTTGTCAAATAAAAATTGCCTTAAATCATTTTCACTAATTTGCAAACACACTTGTAGTTTCAAATAAGATACCAGGGCAAGTTTTAGAGTCTTAAAAACATGAATGGAACACTCGACAATGAAACTTGCATATTTAATGATGCACGAAGGCTCAAAAGCTCACAAGTTAGATTTGTTCATATTTCCAAGAGATTAGGCTATTTATTCAATTTCACACCCTTTTGATTATTCTACAATTTGTCCTCTTCAAATTATCCTCGATTTGTATATCAAAATAACAAAATAAATCCCGAGGCATCCAAAACAAGAGTTCATTCTTTCGAGTTTCATCAAAGTTCATCATCATCAAAACACACCAAGTTCGAAATAAAACACACCAAAATAAAACACACCAAAATAAAACACACCAAAGTAAACAATTCAAACCAAAACATAAAACAAAATCCAAACACACCAAAAAAAAAAAAAATCAAACAAACAATGTAGGTATTTCTTGACCCAATATCTCCCCCCAAACTTGAATTAAAGATTATGCACACAAAGGGGGTATAGTATTTAAACAAAAAAAACTTTGGGTCAAGAAATACTTACAACCGGTCCTAATGATTTGGCGGAGGATAATAGCCTTGTTGGATATGCCAATCTTCCATTCGTTGTAAAATTGCAAGCATCACGTCTTGTCTTTCACGGGTTTCCTCTCGGAAAGCCTCGAACTCTTCTCGAGATACGGCATTTCTTGATTCGGCTTGTCTCGACGACTCAGGCCGATCTCTCCTTCTTTCTTCTTCCTCCCCCGATTCTCTTTCTTCTTCCGGGCCTCTCTCATACTCGAATTCCTCCTCCATTCTCTCCTCTCTCTCTTCTTCTCTCATCCTCTCGTTTCTATCCTCAAATTCCGTACGCCTAGGACGGACATTACGGGCAACATATCTTTCACTCGGGGAAATTAATCCAGCTGCCTCCCGGGCCAATTTGTGCGCTTCCGTGGACATTTGTAGATTTCCTATGTCCCGAATACTAGAAATAGTTGTCAAAGTTGTATTCGGGAGTAGGAAGTGATCGCCGTCATTCTGGAGAAAAATAACTCGGGAGTCGTAGTCGAGGATATTCATCAACTTCATGACTTGGATTGATAGAAGCATATTTCTCGAGAGGGGAGTTCGGTTTTGTAGAGGTACGTCAAGATGAAGTGCGATAGGGGTAATGAAACCCCCTATCCAAATCTCCCCTCTCGGTTTAGTGGCAACGTCTTCGAAGTGGTCCATGATAATAGCTCCGGTTGCGGGATTTGTTCCGTCGAGTATATGAGCTAGGACATAAAGCTCTCGCTGAGTTATCGGCCCCGTTTCTTTCCGGCCAAAGATAGTGCTTGCGATGACTTTGTGTAAATAGCGGAGGATAGGATTACGAAGAGATGATCCTTTCGCCGATTTTGGGATGTAGGGACGTGCACCGCTCCCCGGGTACTCAATCATTGTCCTCCAGTAAGTCTCACACTCAAACCGATTGATTCGGTATTCTCCGTGCCTTCGAGCATCATATATAGTATCCAATTCACCCGGACCCAATTTTTCGTTTTTGTTGTTGAGCCGAAATTCCAAGGCGGTCGGCTCATGCAAAATCGGGTCTCTTTTAACGGAGAGTGTGCTAAGAAATTCCAGCGTGAGACATCGGTAAGTGGGCCAATGTTGAGTCATTAACGTCGTCCAACTAATTCGTCCGAGTAGCCGCATAACATATTCTTTTATCCCCATCGCAGTCATGCATTCATCGTCCGGCCATCGAGTGGGGAGCATTTTTTTCTGCCCCAATGTCTCCCATCATGCTAGGCGACTCGGCGGAAGCTCAATTCCATACGTCTCGGGCGTCTCGACAGCCCCTTGAGTAGGTATTCTCTCCGGTTGTTTAATTTCTGTTGCGGGCCTTCCTCTTCCTCGTTGAGTTGCGCCTCGTCCTTGGGCATTTCCTCGTCCTCTGGCCATTTTCCTACAAGAGAATTATCAATTATCACTTGTTCACACAAGCTCCGAATCACTATTTTTCGATAATACACGTACCCCCAACTTTTTACAAAACATTTTTTTTTTCAACAATAAGTGTTTTCTTCAAAATATCCCAACCATAAATTTCAACCCCAAATGTAAGTAAAATTCCAAACATGTAATGACATCAATCATATATATCCAACATGTATGATAATCACCAACAAAATTTCAACTCCTTTAATTCATGATAAATTTCCCCAAAAAAAATAATCCATTCAAGAACCCTAAGTTGCTCAATAAATCATGTTCCACATAATCTGAATGCAATGAATAATTAAAACTTCCAAAATCGTGAATCATACCTTGAATTCGGAGTGAAAATTGAAGAAAAACTCAGAAAAAATCGCGACCCAAACCCGAATGAATTCGTCCGATTCTTACCCTTGAAGCTTTAGGATTGTGGAATAATGATGAACACTTTGTTTTTATGTGATATTTGACACAGTTTTTGCCTGATTTTGCCGGATTTGATGAGATTCGAGACTAGGGTTTATGATTTGGGGAGGAGGAAAGTTTTGGGGAAGAAGATGAAATGGACTCGGCCGTACTGCTCCTTTTATACCCCCCGACCGACACGGCCTGTGTCAAATGACACGGCCTGTGTCATACCCGCTTCATTTGTTAAAATTTTGCCGCTGTCCAACTGACCCGGCCGTGTCAAATGAGACGGCCCTTGTCGTACCTGCTTGGATTCTCCAAATCGGCTGTCCAACGGACCCGACCGTGTCATCTGACACGGCCCGTGCCGTGCTACTCCAGAAAGTGAAAATCTACTGGTTGCACGACCCGACCGTGTCATTTGACACGGCCCGTGCCATGCTGTCCTGGAAAACGCAGTTTTGTCCTCGGTGTGTTTTGCCTGCGATTTGAACACCAAAATTTGAACCGGTTAGTTATACAACAAGAAAAATACAACAAAATGCGAAAAAAAATTCAAAACATGAAAATAAAATTTATTGGGTTGCCTCCCAATTAGCGCTAAGTTTAACGTCTTCAGCCGGATGTTTTCATCTGAAAGTCTTTTATGGCTCGATTAAAGTTATTACGGATACGACTTTCTTTTGATAGGGATGATAATAATGTTTGACTCGTTGTCTGTTAACTTTAAATATCTCTCCGTCTCTGCTCATGAGCTCGACTATTCCGGGTGGAAGTACTTTCTTGATCACGAATGGGCCCGACCATCTTGATTTCAATTTTCCGGGGAACAATTTCAGTCTTGAATTATAGAGAAGTACTTGTTGTCCCGGCATACATTCACGTTTAACGATCATCTTATCATGCCATATTTTAGACCTTTCTTTGTAAATTTGAGAGTTTTCGTAGCATTCATCCCGGAATTCTTCCAATTCATTTAACTCTAGCAATCTTTTCTTTCCGGCGGCCTCAAAATCTAAGTTTATTCTTTTCACCGCCCACATCGCTCTATGCTCCAATTCCAAAGGTAGGTGACATGATTTCCCAAAAATGAGTTGATAGGGCGATGTTCCCAAAGGAGTTTTATAGGCCGTACGATAAGCCCAAAGTGCATCATCGAGCTTGGATGACCTATCTTTCCGAGATGTACTCACCGTCTTTTCCAAGATTAGCTTGATCTCTTTGTTGGCCGCTTCAGCTTGTACATTTGCTTGTGGATGATAGGCCAATGATTTCTTTGATCGGACCCCATATTTCTAAAGAAGTTTATCCATGATTTTGTTGACAAAATGCGATCCCCGGTCACTGATTAATGCTCTTGGAGTTCCGAATCGGCAAAAGATGTTCTTCTTTAAAAAATTCATTACTACTTGAGCATCATTTGTTGGAGAACAAATTGCCTCGACCCATCGAGATACGTACTCGACCGCTAGGAGAATGTACTTATTTCCGAATGATGATGAGAATGGACCCATGAAGTCGATACCCCAAACGTCAAATAGTTCAACCTCAATTACGTTGGTTAGGGGCATCTCATGACGTCTTGAAATATTTCCTACTCGTTGGCATCTATCGCATTGTTGAATGAAGAGATAGCAATCTTTGTATAGCGTAGGCCAATAAAATCCGCTTTGCAACACTTTTGCAGCAGTCCGTGTTGCTCCGAAATGTCCTTCGGTTGGTGATGAATGACATTGTTGAAGAATTTCATCCCATTCCTCTTGTGGTACACATATCCTCACGATCATGTCGGCACATCTCTTAAAAAGTAATGGATCATCCCACATATAGAACTTGATATCATGTAGGAATTTCTTCTTTTGATAATGAGATAAATCCGGGGGTAGCACACCTGCGACCAAAAAATTAACAATGTCAGCAAACCACGGAAATTTAGCTTCTACCATAAAGAGCCGCTCGTCCGGAAATTCATCTTTAATCCCTTCGATCTCCGGTTCCTCCTCCTTTTTGTACTCGAGGCGAGATAAGTGGTCGGCTACCACGTTTTCACATCCTTTTCTGTCTCGAACTTCCACGTCAAACTCTTGTAAAAGAAGAATCCATCGAATTAGGCGAGGTTTAGAGTCTTTCTTTTCAAACAAGTATTTAATAGCTGCGTGATCCGTGTGTACAATCGTCTTTGTCCCAATTAAGTATGATCGGAACTTATCAAAAGCAAATACTACGGCAAACATTTCTTTCTCCGGTGTTGTGTAATTTTGTTGGGCTCCGTCCAATGTTTTGCTTGCATAATAAATAGCCCGAAAGAGTTTTTCACGACGTTGTCCCAACACAGCACCGACCGAATAATCACTTGCATCACACATGATCTCAAAAGGTTGAGACCAATCCGGTACCACGAGGATAGGAGCACTCACTAATGCCTTCTTTAGAGTCTCAAATGCCTGCAAACATTCGTTAGAAAGAATGAAAGAGGTATCTTTTTCTATCAATTTACTCAAAGGTTTAGTGGTTTTTGAAAAGTCTTTTATGAATCTCCTATAAAAACCCGCGTGTCCAAGGAAACTCCTAATTGCTTTTTCATTCTTTGGTGGGGGAAGTTTCTCAATGGCGACAATTTTCGCCATATCAACCTCCAAACCGGCGGCGGACACTCGATGGCCTAGGACAATTCCTTCTTGCACCATAAAGTGGCATTTCTCCCAATTCAACACGAGATTAGTGTCTTCACATCGCTGCAAAACTAAAGTAAGATTATGCAAGCAATGATCAAATGAATTTCCAAACACCAAAAAATCATCCATGAAAACTTCCATTATATTTTCGATCAAACCGTGAAATATAGCCATCATACAACGTTGAAATGTGGCTGGAGCATTACATAAACCAAACGGCATTCTACGATAAGCATAAATTCCATAAGGACACGTAAAGGCCGTTTTTTCTTGATCTTCCGGTGTTATATAGATTTGATTATACCCTGAATATCCATCAAGAAAACAAAAAAATGCATGCCCCGCCAATCTATCAAGCATTTGATCAATGAAGGGAAGAGGAAAATGGTCTTTGCGAGTAGCCGCATTTAAAGCCCTATAGTCTATACATACTCGCCATCCCGTAACTACTCTCATAGCAATTAATTCATCTTTTTCGTCTTTGGTTACGGTCATCCCTCCCTTTTTTGACACCACTTGAGTAGGACTTACCCACTCACTATCGGAAATTGGATATATCATCCCGGCATCTAAAAGTTTTAGTACTTCCTTTTTCACCACTTCTTTCATTATGGGATTAAGTCTCCGTTGATTTTGCACTTTAGGTTTAAAATTTTCTTCAAGCAAAATCCTATGCATGCATATGGAGGGACTAATTCCCTTCAAATCTGAGATAGACCACCCTATAGCCGACTTATGTGTTCTCAATACACGAAGCAATTTATCTAGTTGAGTGGATGAAAGTGAAGAGGATACAATTACCGGATTGGATTTGTTATCATCCAGAAATGCATACTTGAGGTGTTCCGGGAGGGTTTTAAGGTCCAAGCTTGGTTGAGATGAATCCGATTGAGATGAAACGGACCCCAAATTTTTGTCCATGTCGTTGGACACGTTTGATTCGTCCGTCAGCTTGATTTCTGCAACTACTTCATGCTCCCTTTTTTTCTAAATCATCGAACGTATTGCTTTGCGTTTTTTCCTGTAGAGAATTCAATTCAGAAACATAATCAAACAAGTCAGAATCGTCAAACTCCAAAGTTGAATCACTAGAAAAACATGAATTCGTAAGAGCAAACTCTAACGGATCTGACGATAATGAGTGTAAGATTTTTTTCTTTCCATACGAGCTTATATGGTCAATAACATTGCAATATTCCGTATTATCATGAAATTTCATAGCTTTGAAAATAGAAAATAGAACATGCTCGTCGTTAACACGTAGTGTTAATTCTCCCCTTTCAACATCAATAAGAGCCTTTCCCGTTGCTAGAAATGGACGTCCAAGGATAAGTGGTAAATCTCCGTCTTCTTCCATATCAAGGACAACAAAATCCGCTGGAAAAATAAATTTGTCGACTTTTACAAGCACATCTTCAACAATCCCCTTGGGATGTGTTATGGATCGATCCGCCAATTGTAGCATAACCGTTGTGGTTTTCATTTCTCCGCAACCTAATTTCTTGAAAATAGATAACGGCATGAGGTTAATCGAAGCACCTAAATCACACAAAGCTTTATCGAATGAGACGTTTCCAATAGTGCATGGAACGGTAAAGCTTCCGGGATCCTTAAGCTTTTGAGGCAATTTGCGTTGGATAATAGCGCTACATTCTTCGGTTAGTTTAACCGTCTCATGATCTTCCATCTTTCTTTTTCTTGACATCACATCCTTCAAGAACTTTGCGTAGTTAGGCATTTGTTCCAAAGCGTCTGCAAAAGGAATATTGATATTAATTTTCTTGAAGATGTCTAAAAATTTTGCGAATTGTGCATCTAACTTTTTCTTTTTGAAACGTTGAGGGAAGGGTAGAGGAACGTTAGGAGTAGAGTTAGGAGATATTTTAAGCTTCTCAGCCCCCTTAGTTGTATCATGCTTCCCTTCTTCCTTTTCAATTTCGAATTGATTCTCCTTGACTTCCTCACTTGGCATATTTGGCCCTTCATAATTCGTTCCACTTCTTAAGGTGATCGCTTGGCACGACTCTTTTGGATTCACTTTGGTATTGCTTGGAAATTGTCCCCGTTGATGTTGACTCCCGACCACTTTAGCTAATTGTCCAATTTGAGTTTCGAGATTTTTCATTTGAGCTCCCATGGTGGTAGCTAGTTGAGTGACATGGCCTTCGATTTTGTCTAATTTCTCCTCATCTCGACTAAATCGGCTTTTCGTCTCCATCATGAAGGTAGCTAGAATATTCTCGAGATTCGACGTCGGTTTTGCTTCTTCAATTATCTCCCCATTCGATACCTTGAATCCGGCCGGTGGTTGCAAAGCATTCTTTGGGTTGGCATAGCTAAAATTTTCATGATTTCGATTTGAGGGATGGTAGAAGCCCGGTAGTGGATTATTTCGGTAATTGTTGTAACTCCGATTATTAATGTAGTGTGCCTCTTCCAATGGATCGGACGGTAGTGCACTTGAACTTCCTTGAGAAACTCCCTTCGAATCACCTCCTTTTGTTAGAGCCCCCAATTGAGTAGTTAGCATCGTCATTTGTGCGGTTAATGCCTTTATAGGATCCGAATCGGATATCTCAGCCACCCTTCTGATATTTGATCTTTCCGTTGGCCATTGATAGCTATTCATAGCCATTTCTTCGATCAATCCATACGCTTCTTCAGCACTTCTTGCTAGCAATGCCCCTCCCGCGGAAGCATCAATAAAATTTCTTGTTTCCCACATAAGACCATTGTAGAACAAACACATTTGTTGGTCTTCGGGGAAACCATGTCGAGGACATCGCCTTAGTAGATCTTTGAAACGTTCCCAAGCTTCATATAATGGTTCGGAATCCAATTGATGAAATTGAGTAATCTCACCTTTTAGCTTCATCGTCTTGTTTGGTGGGAAAAATTTGAACAAAAATTTTTCGCTCAATTCTTCCCATGTCTTTATACTTCCGGGAGCTAAAGTTCCAAGCCAATTTCTTGCTTTCTCCCTTAAAGAGAATGGAAACAATCGTAAGCGTATAGCATCATCCGAGACTCCGTTCATTTTGATATATTTGCATGAAATGAGTGAGATGGGCATGTGGATCTTCGACAGCAAATCCTCCAAATTGATTTTGTTGAACCATTGAAATTAAGGCCGGCTTCAACTCAAAATTATGAGCGTTGATGGGAACATGAGTGATTCCTCCAAAGTTTCGGTCGGAATCCATCCCGAATTGATTGCACCCTAGTTGGCGGATTTTCAATCCTTCTGCCCTCGTTGTCTTGGATTACTGCATTTTCGTTTGCGTTGCCCCTTTCTACGTTGTCTCCCGCTCTCTCCATGTCTTCAAAAAGATCCCTTCTTAGTTTCCTTGAGGTAGCAGTTGTTCTTCGGGCAAATGCTTCTACTTCCGGGATGAAAGTTTCTAACGGCACTCGAGATGAACGAGTGTTCATGCACTCCCTGAGTAGAAATTGTATGAGTTAAGTAACAAATAAGAAAATGTCTAAAGTAAGACTAAAAACACTTATCGTAATATCAACACAAAAATTAATTTGGTTTCCCCGGCAACGGCGCCAAAAACTTGTTCGCTATAATTTTAAACAATCCGCAAGTGTACGGAAAATATGTAGAAAGCGGCGAGCAAGGTCGTATTCCACAGAGACTAAATATTTTTATTGTGTTGAGTATTAGATTATAGTGTTCTCGGCTTTATCTAGACGATCGAAAGGTAAATTGGATGATTAATGAAATAACATACAATAATCACAATAAATTAAAACGATTGAAAATATCAGAATGAAAGCGAATTGCAAGAGTTTAAAAAGGTAGATTCCAAGGCTAGGTTTCCGTTGATTACTAAATTTAGTCGGGATTGGTTTCAAAAGGTTCTAAGTGCGTTTCTAAAACGACGATCACAACAATATTCTAAAGTCTCTCTCGAGATGCATTAAAATGTAGGTTAAACAACCTATAACAACGTCTCCGTCTATTATAAATTATCTAACTCCAAAAATGTTCATAAGATTAGATATCATCATAGTTCATCACCGATTTCTCAATCTCGTAATTTACTACGTCAAATACTCGAAACCTATTAATGCCCTCTTCTCTCGAATTATGAGCAATTAAGTTTAACATGTAAAAACATTGATCAAGTGTCTAAACATGAATCAAACCAAGTATTTGATAAAGAAATCACACTAGATAAATATAATTATCAATCCCTCAAAATCATAGCAAATCAACGTACTCCCATGCCTGGAATCTAAAGAGTTTAGCCGGACATGGTATTGAAAGGAAGATAAATAATCATCATGTTCATGCTAATAAAAACAACAAAATGAAGAAAAGATAGGAAGAAGATAAAACTCGTGGTGTGTCTTGATCGATCCTGGTTGAAACCTTCAAATGTTCTTGAAGTGTTCTTCAAGAATTTCTTCAAAACCCCTTCTTTTTGGAATGAAAATCACTTAATCTTTTGTTATTCTCTCTCTCTAATCTCCCAAAATTCAGCATATATCCTATTATGCCCCATATCCTCCTTTTATAAAGATAAAACAATCACTTTTTCCACACAAATCTTTCAAAAATGTCAAAAGATGATATTTCCACCGAAAAGTGACACGGCCCGTGTCATAGTATGCTCAAAAAGCCAAAACCCGCTGGACAGGGAACTCGACCGTGTCAAATGACACGACCGAGCAAATGACACGACCGTGTCAAATGACACGGCCCGTGTCATACTCGTCTAAATAAGCAAGAAAGGCCCTGGAAGTGAGACCCGACCGTGTCGATATGGCACGGCCGGGATAATGACATGGCCCGTGTCGATTGACACGGCCGGGCTCGTGTTGACTCGTTTTGACACCGTTTTGACTCTTTTTTAAGCCCGATCTCTTGTTTCCGCATTGCTTGATATGTATTGGGTTGGAGACTTCGTTCTTGCTTGATTTATGTCCATAAAGTACCTATAAAATCAATAAAATGTACCCAAGCGTGATCGAGTCCAATAAACATAATACGAGTATAAACGACACAGTTCTACACATTTTAGGATCTTAAAACCCGGAAAATCGATGTAAATATATGTGTAAAAATGAGTGTTATCACAGGGAAATGGACCATGAAAGATATGATGGGGTCCTAGAGGCATGTTCCTTGAAAAAGGATCTCGATATCTTGTCGTTTGGAGACGGGGCGATTATTGGTGAGAGGGGTATCAATTTGAGTGGTGGTCAGAAACAAATGATACAAATAGCCCATGCTTTATATCAAGATGCTGCATATATTTGTTCGGTGATCCTTTTAGTGCTGTTGATGGTCACATTAGTAGCCATCTTTTCAGGGTATTAGCCTTTTTCCTTAATTGTAGATGCATCTATTTCGATTCATTTTCTATGTAGGAGTTATCAAATATAGAACAAGCTACTGACTCGCCTATTGGCTGGCTTAGTAGTTCGAATTCTAACTCAAATAATTTTTTCAAAACAAAAAGCGTACATTGCTAAGTTGTGAGATCAAAGTTTGCTGAGACTCATGCCTTTTATTTTCTTGCAATGCAATGTCCTTTGTAGAATCCATTGGTCGATTTTTTTGGTTACTCTCTTTTCCTAAATCTACAGCATTGGTTGAAGACTGTGATACATGTCAGTGAGAAAACGTAAACAAAAAATTACTTCTTTTTCTCCAAGTGATGCCGTTGTATTTGAACTTAATTCGTGATGATTCTTTTGTTGTTGTAGATGCTGTAGAAAATGACAAATGATGCAAAACCGAGGCAAGAGTTGGACTCTCTCTCCGTAAGACGAAATTGCCCCGCACAGTACACACGGTTGAACGACAAACGTCCCCAAGATACAACGGTTTTTCTACGAACTCGATACCTTGTACTAGGAATCGAATTCCGGGCGAACTACTGGATATTCGGGACTTGTAGTATGAACTTAGGCTAGTATGAGTGTATTATTATCTTGATCAATTATGTATGTATAATCATCATCTGCAGGGCTTATTTATAGCCTGTAAGTACCCTGTCCGAATTAGTGTGACTTTCTGGCTGGATAGACACCTTGTGGTCCGGTGGGAGGGGCTGCATTGGTTCAGAAGAGCCAAACCATTGTGCTGGTTCAAATTGGGCCGAATGGTCCGAACCATTGCACTGGTTAGGTCCTGAACCGCCGCATGTGACCCATACCCGCCAAGCCAAATCATCTATTTGACATGTCACTGCCACGTGTCATCTTAGTCACCCGCCATGTCACTCGAGCCACTATCTCAGCTGTGCGCCTACGAAGCGCCCGTTGCGACAAGTGCGTCGTGCACGTGCTCGGACTCGGACTCAAACTCGAACTCGGAAGGTGCTTTGCACCTTCCTCGTAGGATTCAGATTTTAGCCTTAAAAATTAATTAAAGCCAACTAGGGTGCACCATAATGGAGCACACTTGATTGTTCCTTTATGATGGAAAGTCCTTTATAAATAGCTCAACTTTTCCTTACTTCTCCAATGTGGGATAGGATTCCACACTACATTCCCAACTATTAAATGACTTAACTTTGTGCATTAATTACTCATTCATTTCTTAACGAAATTGAACAAGTAAATACACTAAATTAATCTACACAAAATGTAGATTTCAAATATACCATTTAATGTCATTAATTACCATAATTAATTATGGTATTAATTAAGCTATTTTTTCCAACAATCCCCCACATGAATGATGATTAATGCAAATGCAATATGCACTAAGTCCCGACGACCTATTATTGCTTTAGGATAGGTGGTAGTTAGCCTTGAACCTTCCTTAGTGTAATGCTATCGGATTTACTCGTTGCTCGGTGAACGTGATGTCTTGAACCGGTCAACTTTTATGGAAACCAAGACAATAACATACACACAATAATAGATCTAATATTTTTTCGTTCTCACGTTGTGTCCATTTTGGCCTTGGACCATTTCTTGGATTCATAAGTGTTAATAATTTTATGAAGCGACTTTACTTCTTCACTTATATAGGTGATCTCCTATAAAGAGTATTCTGCCATACTCCACCTATAAAAGGCTATAGGAATCATTAAAAGCTTTAAAAAGCTTACCCTTTACCACAAACTGCAGGCTTGCACTTGAACAGCTACGAGAATGGATTTTCAAGTGCTTAACTTGAACTTTCACAACTTAGTTGTCTCATTGAACCAAGTTCTTGGGATCTCCAATCATCCTGGTTGAGTTACCATTATGAAAATTCTCAATGTGTGGATTTCAATCCCATTCCCCTTGCTGCATTATATAATTGATCACGGTTAATACCTTTCGTAAACGGATCCGCTATATTGTCTTTTGACTTTACATAGTCAATACACATTATTCCTGTAGTGATCAATTATCTAATGGTATTGTGTCTTCAACGAATATGTTGAGACTTACCATTATATATACTGTTCTTTGCCCTCCCTATGGATGCCATGCTATCACAATGTATCATAACGGGAGGCAAAGGTTTTTCCCAACAGGGAATATCTTCTAAGAAGTTTCTTAACCATTCGGCTTCTTCGCCGGCTTTGTCTAAAGCATTAAACTCCGATTCCATTGTAGATCGGGATATGCATGTTTGCTTAGAAGATTTCCATGATATTGCTTCTTTACCAATGGTAAATACATAACTGTTGGGGTATTAGGGTTTAAGATGGAGATCCGGATTCCCAATGGATCGTGTAAACACTTTCCGAACTGATATTTCTACCCTATGCCCGGGTTACAAGAAATTCAGCCTAGGATAATCCAAAGGGACACTTACGAATCTAGGCACAGAAACGTAAGCCAAATTGCTAGAGAATTCCGGGTTTGTTAGAAGGACAAAGAGCTGAGAAAAAGGCGTATATCAGACTCAATAAGAGAGTCCTATTTATACATGTTGGATTAGGGTTACATTAGGTCGATTTTTAGGGTTTTTGAGAGCGGCGCCGTCATTAGTGGTCTGAAATTAGGTTTGACGGATGGTTTACCAAAATTGACGAACTTAGTCAATTTTACCATAGTCTCCCTCTAAAATTCGGAAATATCACTAAATCCCCAGTCTAAATTTCCGAAGACCTTTTGGGGCGCTGCCCCAAACCCCGCGAGGGCTCTGCCCCATGGACCCCGCTATGGGCGCTGTCCCTAGACCTCGTCACCAGGGGCGATGCCCCCGGACCCCCGACATTAGGCCGTACCGGCTTATAATTCGATCTTATACATGTGTGCACTCCGCACATACCCGAACATATATTAGAATACAAATTATAAACCTCTTAGCTCACATATTAGTTCCAATTACACAAAATGAATGGTGACACTAAAATCACCAACAATCCTCCCCCATTTTAGTGTAACCCATGAACCAATATAACATTAATCCAATCAAACCAAACCAGTATATAAATGAAAATATCGAAACGATTGAATTTCCATCTTAGTATCATACACATTCCAATACTCGAGAATTAGGGTGTTCTAAGAATTGAACCCTTCAACCCATTTGAATACTTGAAGATAAAATACATACACTACACCATATATGGCTTTCAACAACATTTTTTTTGATGTTACAAGCAAAAGTGTAGCCTTAGATGCCTTAAAATTGGTCAAATTTGATTTAAGGCTACATTTTTTTCTAACGTTATTGTTGATAAAAATTAGTGTGACCATAGACTAAATTGAATATCTACACTAACACACAATTTGGTGTTGCCGTTGCTATTAAAAAATGTGTAACTAAACACTAAAAAAAATAGGCGGGCTTGGTAAAATATTTAGGCGGTCCAAATAAATTATTTTCAATTTTAGCGGGTCAATACACTCACAGTAGTCAATACTCACTCAACACAATTTCTCTAACAACACAAACTCACTCAACACACTTTCTCTCTAAAACATAATTTCCACTAGGGGTGTTAAAAAATATCTGATACCCGATATTCGATCCGAAAATTCAAAAATACCATCCGAAATTAACTGAAAAATCGGATATTCGAATTTTTGGATATCCAAAATTCGAATATCCATTTTTTCGGATTCAGATTCGGATAGTGTTTTTCAAAAAATTCGGATATCTGAATCCGAAATATGTTAGGCATCTCTTACTTTTAGTCTTTTACGTCTATCACTTTACCACTTTAATAAGTTGTTTTTTTTCACCGCTACAAATGAGTAAGCTTCAACTTTCCTCTAAGACCTTCCCTTCTGCAATAACTAGGTTTCTTCCAAATCCGAACCTTCAATCGGACCTTCCCTCATGCTGTTCGATTGGACTTCCCTCCTGCTGTTCGAGTTTCATCCTGTACAAGCTCCGTACATCCCAAATATCACTGCGAGCTTCACGAAGGCATGACCTAGGGTTTCAATCGATTCAAGCTTCACTTCTTTGTTCGAACTTCATCCCTACTGCGAGGTTGCGGGTTTCACTCCTGTTCGATTCGGTATGTTATATATTGGACTTACATGATTTATTTTTTTAGGGTAAGAAAATCCCTCCAGCCCACCTCACTTGCTCTTGTTGGCTGCACCATCGGAGTCATCTCTATAGTTGCTGAAATACTAATTACCTTTTTCCTTATGCAATATTCCATTTGGAAAAGAAGAGAAAAACAATACAAGGTGAAAGCTCATTTGAAACAGATTACACTGTGAATGTTCCTTTACTATATGTATACATTTAGGCTCATACTTTGTACTTTAGTAAGTCGATTTTAAATGCATGTTTCGTTGTTTTATTAAGCTCGTTCATTTAATCTATAAACAAAGGTAGCTGCTTCTTTCTTGCCAGAAATATTTAATATGTACGAACCAATAAAAGAAATCACAAAATCCTTGAGGTTTTGTTCACATTCTTCGTGCTCACAATTTGCAGGAGCTCTGATGGTTATTCGTATCATGTGTGATTAATTACAACGACGGATTTCTAAAAGAGGATGCTCTACGTGAGGCACAAAAGAAAAATCGGTTGCTCAAGTTGCCATCATTACTCGAGTACACGGGTTACTGCCTATGTTGTGGAAGTCACTTTGCTGGTCCAGTGGTCCCTTGTATGAAATGAAAGACTATCTTGAATGGACTGAGAGGAGAGGGTTATTGTATTTATGTTCATATGTCCATGCTTCTCTATATTGCTACATTTGCTATTATTTCTATTAATTTCGATCCTATGTTATCTTTGATTTGGTAGATTTGGCAAGCTACAAAGGATGGATTGTCCCTTCCTCCATATTGGGCTACTTTCAGGGCTCTTATCCAAGCTGTTTTTTGTATGGGAATGTACTTATATCTTGTACCACATTTCCCACTTTCCCGGTATACGGAACAGGTGTACCGAGAATACGGGTTCTGGAAAAAGTTAAGTTACCAGTACATGTCAAGTGTTCGTTGGAAGTACTATTTTATTTGGTCTATCTCAGAAGCTTCTATTATTATTTCTGGCCTTGGATTCAGTGGCTGGGTTGATTCAAGTCCGCCGAAGCCCAGGTGGGACTGTACAAAGAATGTTGATATATTAGGTGTTGAGTTGGCTAAGAGTTCCGTGCAGATACCACTTGTGTGGAATATTCAAGTCAGCACCTGGCTAAGATACTGTAAGTAAATCTCAACTAAAAGGTGCATACTCTTCAAATTAGGTTCATGTACTTAAATTTGTAATAACTGCTTGACTGGTTATTTGTTTGCTGGTTACTACTGGATCGTGGGCAGACAAAAAAATGAATGCTTGTCAAATTTTTTGGTTTTCCAACCCAATCCCATTGTTTGAATGCTACTCACTTTTTGGTGAACTACAACACTATATCATTAGTTGAAAACAAGCTCGCGTTTGTTCTGGCATTTACATGTTACCCAATTAACGAGTATATTTCTTTCTATATTTCTTTTGTATAGACGTGATATCTTAGGTTTCTTAAAAAAATTCTCTTACATGTGCTCTCGACATACTTTACACTGTACGCAGTGCCTTGCATGCTTTTAACTAGATATAGATTCTTTGATTCTGCCCCGAATAGATTTATGGCAGATATGATGTATTGAGGTTTCAAGTTATTGTTTCGATTGAAAAAAGCATTCAAACCCTACACACGATCAATGATCATCTGTCATGCATCACTGCATCACCTACTGATTGCTAAGAGCTGTATTTTATTGGGAAAAATGGTCTATTCTTCAACCACTGTGTTACTTTGGATTGATTTACATTTAAATGTTAGATGCGTCATGGCTGTTTGTAGGATTGTGGTTGTTTGGATATTTATTGATCCACTAAGAGCATAAGCTTGGTATTTGGCTATGACGTGCTCGTACATTATGATTAATATAGTTGTTTTGTTTTCAGATGTCTATGAGAGGCTGATTCAGAAAGCAAAGAAATCGGGCTTCTTCCAGTTGCTGGCTACTCAGACCGTGAGTGCCGTGTGGCATGTAAGTAGTGTAAACTCTATCCTTATGTCAACTAAGTTCTGTGCCATGCATTTGATTTTACTTCTTTTTTTTTCTCTTTTTTTTTTTTAAATTTCACTTGTTGGTATGTTCACTCCTTGAAAATCAATATGCAAAAAGTTACACAATAGAAGAATAATTTTTTTTAATAAAACTTCCATATAATATATTATGGATGTCAATTTTAGTACTAATATAAAAACTTGCAAAGTTAAGAGAGGGATTTGGACATTGGTAGTTTGGTAAATAATATATATTTTAGAACATGTTCACTTGTTTTAGTAATTTCCTTTGGCAGGCACTATGAATTTCCCATCTGTTTGTCCATACAATCTAAACTAAAGTGTTTAATTTTTTACATATGACAAGTTAGTCTTTGTATGTTTAATAGACATGTACAATATTTTTATAAACCGATATTATCAGTTTTAGCGGTTCATTGAATTGTATAGTTGGCATAAGGTCAAATCTGTTTGACGTCTTTCTTTGCTATATGCAGCCTTTCTTTGCTGCATGTTTTTACTGTGACCTTAATATTTTCATTTTAACCACCACCTTAGTAATCTATGTCTTTGGATACTAGCTCAGGTGATTTGTTCAGCACACAAGGGTACTTCGAGGTTGTTAGTTAAGTAGGATTTAATGATACTTTTGTTTTCCCTTTCACCTTTCCAAGTAGACGCTTGTTCGTGTGAAGAAGTTGCTTATTTTCCTTTCACATGAAACAGGTAGCTGGTAAATCAAATCTGGAACTGACCGTTTCTATTTTTGAAAACCCTGTCGTTTGCTTAAGGAGTCATAATCAGCTTTCAAGAACAATAATATATTTTCAAGCCTTTTGTTTTTCCGGAAGTGCATTACTCGAAATTAGTTGATCTTGTTTATATTGTTGAATGAGCTTATCTTTTGCTACGTTTACTATTCACTTTTGAAGCATCATTGAATTAAACTTGATAAAGTTACAGCTCGGCCTGAGTTTAGGATAAAGTTAAACTTGATAAACTTGATAAACTTTATATATATATTTACACAGGCAATATGCATTTTAATGCCAACTAAAGCCTTCTGGCTTGTTTTTAAGGCTCCGTGACTTTGTAGGATTTGCTTTCATCTATATGGAAAATGATCGTGATGCAGAGGATGCAATAGGGAAACTCGACAGGATTGAATTTGGTAGAAAAGGACGTCGACTACGCGTTGAGTGGACCAAGGTATTTAGCATTTTTGCTTTGCGGAATGTAGAACACATTTCCTGTGTTGTAATTTTTTTCATGCGATAATGGTTTTTTTTTCCACGAAATAACTTGATTAAATTCGATCCACAGTAGGAATGTGGTGGTGGTAGAAGGCCTGATACTTCCAGAAGGTCGCCAGCCAACTCAAAACCTTCCAAAACTTTGTTTTTTATTAACTTCGACCTATCGATACAAGAACTTTTTACCCATTCATATTGCCTGTAAGTTTTGAGTACTATGTATTCTTCGGTATACTAAGCAGTTTATTCCACCTTATGTAAATGCTCAGGGAGTCGATGCTACCTTATGCAGAAAAGGTTTAACATTGATTTTGCAGTTTATCTTATCCTATACTCTATCATCTCTTCCTTGTGAAATTTAACTATCTCCTTCTTAACATAATGTGACATATCCTCATTCTTCTTACCAGTGAGTGTATATATATAGTCAAGAAGAGTATATTACAGAGCAACCAAAATCGAAGTCTTCAGCATCACCATCCGTTCAAGTTCCTGATCAGTATGTGGCGGACCTAACTGCTAAGATCAGGGCTCAACTTCAACAAGAGATGGATGAAAAACTTGACCAAAAATTTCGATAAATGATGAAAATGTTGGCCGAGAAGAATCCAGATTTGAACTTAAAGATTGATGACTCTCAGAAATCAGTCGAGGAGTCCTATGGCGGTGACAATGTCACTCCTTGACTGATCTCATCATTTTATATTATGCTAGCTAAGTGACTCAAGTAGTTTTGTTATATTTGTGGATTGCGATTGTAACTTGTTCTTAGCTATTATGGATTGAATATTAGCCGTCATGTATTTTGGATGTTGTTATGGTTGACATTGTTTTAATGGTATTGACTATTTTACGGTAATATTTATTTTCCAATATAAAATTTTGCTTTTTAGCATGAAAAATGTTGGTAAAAACCTGCAAAAATGTAGCCATAGACTATAATTTATAATTCTTTATGTTGGCAAAATATAAAAATTGTGTTGGCAAAGATTAAAAGTGTGTTGGCAAAAGTTAGAACTGGTCATATATAAGTGTAGCCATAGTGTTAAAGTTGTTGGTAAAGATGTCAAAGTGTTTCACAATTTAATGTTACATTAGACCTCATGAGTGTTGGCATAGGTCTACGGCTACACAAATCTTTGTGTCACTAAATATATAAAAGTGTGGCCTTAAGTCTACAGCAACACAAAATCTAGTGTAGCCACAGACAATAAAAGTGTTGGCATAGGGGTCTATTGCTACACTTTTTTAACATGTTACCAAAAAAAAGAAAAGTGTTACCTTAGACCCCTATGGTTGCGGCTGTTTTTGTAACACTTTCGAATTTGGTCAAAGTGTAGCCATAGCTTGTTTTTTTACCTTCAGCAACACTTTTTGGACTTTTGAACACAGTTTTTCAGGTGTTGCTGAAACCCATATATGGTGTAGTGATACTAGTTTATTGAGTTTCTCTAACAAAATACAACTTGACACTATTATAAAGCCGTGTGTCCTAATCCTCTCATGATTGTATCAAGGCCAAGTCCCCAACCTCTTGAAATGCGGCTACACTTCACAATCACGTAGGTAATTCCTTTACTTCATGTATCTGCACATACATTTTATCAAAGGAATTATTAAGAAGTTAAACTTCAACCTAGTCATCTGCAGAACCGAACACATACCTGGGATGAATACTTTGTGTGTTCCAATCTATAAGTGTGAGCTTTCCTCATTGAATTCAACTCCTAATGTCATATTAGAAGGGAATTGGGTGTCTCATCATTATAGAATTAGATGGACTTTAATCCCATCCCAAAGACACACTTGTGCACTAAGTCTCTTGACAGGCCCTTAGTCAAATGATCTGCCAAATTTTGTTGCGAATTCACAAACTCAACCGAAATCACACCATTCATGATTAGATCTCTAATCATACTGTGTCTAACACCTAAGTGTCTAGACTTGCCATTATAAATGTAACACCCCGAGATATTCGGAATAATTACAGCGCCGTAAACCCTTTAGGTAAGGATTTACAAGGCTAATTTTAAAAGGAGTGTAAATATAAACCAATCGTACAACTGAAGTTCAAATACAGATTTGATTCAACTGATCAAATGAGTTAACTTATACAACCATATCGAAAGTACATTATTAAAACAGACGTACTCGAGTACTAAATAGACCAAGAAGACAAATCACAATAACAATAACATCAACCACATCACTGAGCCATTTCATCGTCCTGTCGGTACTGTGGTTGCTTCCCCGCTCCGCGGCTACCTGAACATCAAAACAATGTCCACCCCCGAAGGGGTTAGCAAAACAATGCTAGTACAAGTATCGTAATACATAAATCATCAATGCATCATAAAACATGCAAAACGGACTTCCGCCACCGGAATCCAACGATGCGAATCCTCACGATTCCATCAACACAGTACAGGGTAATCCAGCGCCCTTAGTATAGATCCCCATGATGATCCCGTCGGACCAACGCATGGTGGAAAACCCATCCAGCGATCCAGCGCCCTCAGCATAGATCCCCATGATGATCCCGTCGGACTAACGCATGGTGGACATTCGATCCAGCACCCTCGGCATAGATCCTCATGATCCCCTCGGATCGTTTATACCATAAATCAATCAACTATGCATACATATATGCATTTCAATATGTTCATCAATACGAACAAATAACAACGAATACCACGAGAAATTTCAGAAATACATCTCATATTCAACAACATGAACAAAACCACAAGCATGATCAAAGTTTCAATATAAATCGAACTCGACATATGATACTTGCCTCAAAAATGGCAAGAACGAAACACTTCAATGATCTCAACGCACTCGAAGGCCGCCTCCTTCGATCAACGTAACAAGCTCGAACCTTAACAAAAGGAATGATATACAAATCATCTCAAGTCGAACGATGGCCTAACAATTCGGTCTACGGCCCAAAAGCTCAATTTAAACAATTCTGCCTGGACTGCTTAGCGTGCGCTACGTACTCTACGTAACGTGCGCTAAGCCTGCCTGTTAGCGTACGCTATCGTATAAGACTAGCGTGCGCTAGCCACGGACTGACAGTTTGACTCGGCTGGTCTCATAACGTACGTTACGTACGTATCGTGCGTTAACTTAACCCCGATAGCGCACGTTAACTTACAT
The DNA here is from genome assembly GCA_033398695.1 of Orobanche coerulescens. Classification (NCBI taxonomy): domain Eukaryota; kingdom Viridiplantae; phylum Streptophyta; class Magnoliopsida; order Lamiales; family Orobanchaceae; genus Orobanche; species Orobanche coerulescens. Next base: position 172,887,131 of record CM065809.1, read on the forward strand.
ATGTTAGCGTGTGCTAATCTTGCATGGCAGAATACTGCTAACAGAAAACTGGGTTGAATGGTGATGAACTCATGAATTCTATGGTGATAATACAAGTTATCCTCGGGCATATCATGCTAATAAGGTTTGTGGAAGTTCTATGATTATGAGATACAAATATACGGATAATCATCTCAACATCATAATTCATCTTAGATCTTCAAGAAATATTCTAAGTTCCGTTCGTCCTACGTTCCAAAACGCATGATTCCAATGTGTAAAACGTAACAATCTAGGTAATGTCCGATTACTGATCATAAATCGATTAAAAAATGCTTAGGAGTCCATATACTACGATGGTTCAAAGGTTCATACGATAAATAGTGCCGATACGTCAAAAGTATCCTTCTAACATGTGATGACCGATTATAACGAAATAACTGGCTATCAAAACATGATCAGACATCCTTAAGAACATTACTAACATCGGTGAAGAATCACCTACCTCAAAGTAGTGAAGAACACGGAGGAAATCGAAGCAATCCAACACCGAAGGCTTGAACACCAATCTCCAACGATGTACGATCTTCAATCACGAGCTAGGGTGTTGATATGAAGTGTTTAGGATGAAGGAAGTTATGTTCTAAGTGTAAGAATTCGGGTAATGGGAGAAGAAAGAACTGAAATCACGAATAGGATGCTGTCCTATTTATAAGAAATGGCTATTAGCGCGCGCTAGTCCCTGCTCGTAGCGTGCGCTAACGGCTCACTGACTTAACTGTATTCAGCACTTAGCGTGCGCTACGTATATACCTGTAGCGTGTGCTAAGGCGTTGACTTGGCTTTTCCCGAAAGCCGTCCAGGTTCATCCCGACACGATCCGACAGGGGTCCCCCGGCCAGATCTCACCTACCGCACATCTCAATCAAATTGACCACGCATAGCGTGCGCTAATAATCCTTTGTAGCGCACGCTATTGAGTCTATGTTAGCGTACGCTACACATAGCCGATAGCGTGCGCTACATGCGCAGAATTACAATTTGTAAATCACATACATGAATTCATACGCTCGACAACATCGGATTATGAAATACGGAGAATAATACTCAGGTCAAGTACAACGATTACAATATCACAAGTTCCAAATACAAGTCAGAAATCTCGGGTATTACATCCTTCCTCCCTAAAAAGAAGTTTCGTCCCGAAACTTAAGATGAAAACAACTCTGGATATCTAGCCTTCATACTGTCCTCCATTTCCCAAGTGGCCTCTTCGACTCCGTGTCGTGACCATTGTACTTTAACCAAGTGTATTGGTTTATTCCTCAATTGTTTGATCCGACTCTCAAGTATCTTGATTGGTCTCTCTTCGAAGGTGCCATCATTAGCTATCTCGATCTCGTCGAAATCAATGACGTGACTGGGGTCCGGTACATACTTCCGCAATTGGGATACGTGAAACACATTGTGAACGTGACTCAGTGATGGTGGTAAAGCCAACCTGTATGCTAAATCCCCAACTCTCTCTAGGACCTCAAATGGATCGATATATCTCGGACTTAGCTTACCTCTCCTCCCAAAACGGAAAATCCCTCGCGTAGGAGACACCTTCAATAGTACATGGTCCCCAACGTCGAACTCTAGAGGGCGACGACGTACGTCTGCATAAGACTTCTGTCGACTCTGGGCAGTCAACAGTCTTTCCCGAATCAAAGCTATCTTCTCTTGAGTCTGAACTATCAATTCCGGTTCTGTCCCGATCAAGTCCGAAGAATCATCCCAGCATAGGGGTGATCGACATATTCTCCCGTACAAAGCTTCAAATGGCGCCATTTTGATAGAAGCATGCCAACTATTATTGTAAGTGAATTCAATCAAGGGCAAGTGAACTTCCCAATCAGTTGACCAATCTAATGCACAAGCTCTAAGCATGTCTTCTACTGTTTGTATAGTCCTTTCGGACTGACCGTCCGTTTGGGGATGATAAGCCGTGCTAAAGTTGAGCTCAGTCCCCAAATCCCTGTGAACTGCTTTCCAGAACTGTGACACGAAGCGACCATCTCGATCCGAAATAATGGTCTTCGGCGTCCCATGCAATCTGACTATCTCCGCAATAAATACTCGCGCCAATCTCTCGGGTCCCCATGTATTTTTAATTCCTAGGAAATGAGCCGACTTGGTTAGTCGATCAACTACAACCTAAATCATGTTCATTCCCGTTCTAGTCCTTGGCATACTGGTGATGAAATCCATCGATATGTCCTCCCACTTCCATTCAGGGATCGGAAGCGGTTTTAACATTCCGGCAGGTCGCTGATGTTCGATCTTAACCTGTTGACAAGTCAAACACCTCGAAACATACTCTGCTACGTCCTTCTTCATATTCCCCCACCATAAGTTTTGTTTTAAATCCTTATACATCTTACTGCTACCCGAGTGAATAGAATAGGGCGCGCTGTGAGCTTCCTTCAAAATAGTCCTTCTCAAATCATCATCATCGGGAACGCAAAGTTGACTCTGAAATCTCAGAACTCCATCGTCTTGTAACATGAATCCTGGGGCTTTCCCTTTCTTTACTTCGTCACATAATCAAAGGAGCAGAGAATCGTCCAACTGCTTAGACTTGATCTCCTCGACTAGTGATGAAGTCAGTTCCATCACATAAAGTTGCCCTTGGATTCCTGGTGCCCATACTTCAATCCCCTCGCGGATCAGTTCTCGTCGAATACTGGTTTGGGCTGTAAGTGCTTCCAACACTCGAAGAGAAGTAGGTTTATGGCTCAATGCATCGGCTACTACGTTTGCTTTCCCCGGATGATAGAGAATTTCCAAGTCGTAATCCTTGATCAATTCCAGCCACCTTATCTGCCTCATGTTTAATTCTTTCTGACTGAAAATGTACTTGAGGCTCTTATGATCGGTAAAGATCTGACAGTGAGTGCCGTACAAATAATGTCTCCAAATTTTCAATGCAAAGACCACAGCTGCTAACTCCAGATCATGAGTCGGGTAGTTAACCTCGTATGGTTTCAACTGTCGAGAGGGATAGGCAATCACCTTATCTCTTTGCATCAACACACATCCCAGACCCTGATTTGAAGCGTCACTGTACACCATGAACCCATCAGTTCCATCTGGCAATGCTAAAATAGGTGCTGTCGTCAGTCTCTTCTTAAGCTCATCAAAACCAGCCTGGCATTTCTCATCCCACTTAAATTTTTGAGTTTTCTGCAACAGCTGACTGAGCGGACGAGCAATTTTGGAAAATCCCTCTACAAAGCGGCGATAATATCCAGCAAGTCTTAGGAAACTCCGGACTTCTTTCACGTTACTAGGAACTTCCCATTCCAAGATTGCTTCGACTTTCTTAGGGTCCACCTGAACTCCGTCAGCTGATATCACATGCCCAAGGAAAGTTACTTCCCTAAGCCAGAACTCGCATTTGAAAAGCTTTGCTTACAGCTGTTCCCTCCTCAAGGTGCTCAAAACCACACGCAAATGTTCGGCATGCTCCTCTGCGTCCTTCGAATATATCAAGATGTCATCAATGAAGACGACCACAAATTTATCCAAGTATTCTAAGAACACCCGGTTCATCAATTGCATGAATACCACAGGAGCATTGGTAAGTCCAAATGGCATCACTACAAATTCATAATGCCCGTACCGGGACCTGAAAGCAGTCTTCGGTACATCCGATTCCTTAATTCTCAACTGATGGTATCCTGATCGCAAGTCAATCTTCGAGAATACCCTTTCCCATTGCAGTTGATCAAACAAGTCGTCGATCCGAGGTATAGGATACTTATTCTTGATCGTCATCTTGTTGAGCTCCCTGTAATCAATACACAGTCGAAGGGATCCGTCTTTCTTCCGGACAAAGAGAACGGGCGCTCCCCAAGGAGAAATGCTAGGTTGAATATAACCCTTCTGTGACAATTCCTCCAGTTGCTTCTTGAGTTCATACATCTCGGTTGGCGCCATGCGGTATGGTGCTCTGGAAATAGGAGCGGCTCCAGGCTCTAATTCGATAGTGAATTCCACCTCTCTCTGCGGAGGTAACCCAGGTAGTTCGTCAAGAAATACGTCGGAGAATTCATTCACAACTGGAATCGATGAGAGCTCTATTCCTTCCTCTTTCCTCATGGCATAACACCAAAGTCCATGACATCCCTGCTTCAGTAATTTCACGGCTTTCATTGCTTTGATCAATTTTCCCGAGCTTCCCGGTCTCCATCCTTGGAATAAGTGTTCAGATCCGTCATCAGCAATGATAGAAATAACTCTCTTTCGGTAATCCAGAATAGCTCCATAACGGTTGAGCCAATCGTCTCCGAGAATTAAATCGTCACCGTAGATGTCAACTACAATAAGGTTCGATAGCCAACGGTAATCCCACAACATAAGGTTCACAATTATACAAGCACGAGATTTTCAAATGATTAACACAGTTCAAAGATATAAAAGAATGCGTAGCTCCTGAATCGAACAAGACACTAACTGGTTGCAAAAGGATCTGAATTGTACCTGATGCCATAGCTGTGTTTTGATCATCCTTCTTCATCTCGTAAATACGCGGAGGAACGGACCCAGTGCTGGATGCCTCTCTCTTCCCAACGTTCTGCTGCTGAAATCCACTCTGCTGCGTCTGGTTCACACTCGTCTCCTTCGGAACTGGAGTTGGAGTGCGAGTACCAAAAGATCGGGTCGCATTCCCACAAAATGTTGCGCGATGTCCTTCCTGTCCACACTCGAAACAGGTCACAGCAGGCGCGAAACACTCACGTCGAATATGCCCTGCTTTGCCACAGTTATAACATTTCTTCCCTGTGTCTGAAACGGTTGGTGCTGCCCGGAACTTCTTTCCTCCTCGAGAAGGATGCGGAGGCCTCCTGGATGAATGAAAAGAGGACTGGCCCCTGCGAGGCCCACTACTCTTATTCTCCGTGAAATTGCCAGCCACCTTCTGCTCTTTGCTTCCGTCGATTTCTCTACTGCTGCCTCCTTCATATCATAGGCCAACGCCTTGTCCTGATACTGTTGCAAAGTGGTACATTCAAATCCGGACATATATTGCTGAATTTCCGGCTTCATTCGCATGTCAAAATGGAAAATCCTCTCCGCCTCGATCCTGACCAAGTGGCGCACATAAGTCAGCTGGTGATTAAAAGTCTTAATCACGTCCATCACAGATGCTTCTGAATTTTGTGGTGAGAAAAACTCCCGAACTCGGGCCTCTCTAACTGGGCGAGGACAATACTGCGCTTCCATCATTAATTTGAATTCCGTCCAGTCAACATTGTGCTCCTCCGGTCGAATGGCCTCCCACCAGTCGAAAGCCTCCCCGGTCAGAAGATACTGGGTGACCGGAACCTTCCTATCGTTGGGACAGTTAATCCCTGCAAAAATATTTTCTAATTCCTTCAGCCAGTGATCCCAAGAAAGCGTCTCGGCAGAACCGTCAAATTTCGGAGGGTGCAATTTAATCACTTCGGTAAGCCATCTATCTCCTCGATTTTCCACGTTATGCTGTTGTCCCATCGCCATCTTCATGCGATCCACAACTTGAGCAAACTGGTTTATCTGGGCAACCACCTGCTGAAGCACTCCCGACACGTTAGGATCTGCATTATTATTTGCCGATCCCTGTGGTCCCCCGGAATGGGAATCCGTTCGACTAGTGGTTACTTCTGGGGTAGTTACCGACTCTTCTTGTCTCGCATTTCCACGTCCGCGTCCACGACTGTGTCCGCGTCCACGACCTTCTCTCAACATACTGTAAATATAAATACTCAATATCCAGGGCAAACTTTCTAAAAGTACATCCATCAATGTTCACAAAACATGAATAAAATAAAACGGTAGTATTTGAGATTTAGGAACTTACAACCACGGTCCACACGACGATGCTGGCCCAGCATTGATGTTACGAACGACCAATAATCAAATAACGTAAACTGACCCAACTAACCCGACTGCCAAGATATCCATGAATCTTAGCTCCGATACCATATTCTGTAACACCCCGAGATATTCGGAATAATTACAGCGCCGTAAACCCTTAAGGTAAGGATTTACAAGGCTAATTTTAAAAGGAGTGTAAATATAAACCAATCGTACAACTGAAGTTCAAATACAGATTTGATTTAACCGATCAAATGATTTAACTTATACAACCATATCGAAAGGACATTATTAAAACAGACGTACTCGAGTACTAAATAGACCAAGAAGACAAATCACAATAACAATAACATCAACCACATCACTGAGCCATTTCATCGTCTGCCGATGCTTGTGGTTGCTTCCCCGCTCCGCGGCTACCTGAACATCAAAACAATGTCCACCCCCGAAGGGGTTAGCAAAACAATGCTAGTACAAGTATCGTAATACATAAATCGTCAATGCATCATAAAACATACAAAACGGACTTCCGCCACCGGAATCCAACGATGCGAATCCTCACGATTCCATCAACACAGTACAGGGTAATCCAGCGCCCTTAGTATAGATCCCCATGATGATCCCGTCGGACCAACGCATGGTGGAAAACCCGTCCAGCGATCCAACGCCCTCAGCATAGATCCCCATGATGATCCCGTCGGACCAACGCACGGTGGACATTCGATCCAGCGCCCTCAGCATAGATCCTCATGATCCCCTCGGATCATTTATACCATAAATCAATCAACTATGCATACATATATGCATTTCAATATGTTCATCAATACGAACAAATAACAACGAATACCACGAGAAATTTCAGAAATACATCTCATATTCAACAACATGAACAAAACCACAAGCATGATCAAAGTTTCAATATAAATCGAACTCGACATATGATACTTGCCTCGAAAATGGCAAGAACGAAACACTTCAATGATCTCAACACACTCGAAGGCCGCCTCCTTCGATCAACGTAACAAGCTCGAACCTTAACAAAAGGAATGATATACAAATCATCTCAAGTCGAACGATGGCCTAACAATTCGGTCTACGGCCCAAAAGCTCAATTTAAACAATTCTGCCTGGACTGCTTAGCGTGCGCTACGTACTCTACGTAACGTGCGCTAAGCCTGCCTGTTAGCGTACGCTATCGTATAAGACTAGCGTGCGCTAGCCACGGACTGACAGTTTGACTCGGCTGGTCTCATAACGTACGTTACGTACGTATCGTGCGTTAACTGAACCCCGATAGCGCACGTTAACTCACATATGTTAGCGTGCGCTAATCTTGCATGGCAGAATACTGCTAACGGAAAACTGGGTTGAATGGTGATGAACTCATGAATTCTATGGTGATAATACAAGTTATCCTCGGGCATATCATGCTAATAAGGTTTGTGGAAGTTCTATGATTATGAGATACAAATATACGGATAATCATCTCAACATCATAATTCATCTTAGATCTTCAAGAAATATTCTAAGTTCTGTTCGTCCTACGTTCCAAAACGCATGATTCCAATGTGTAAAACGTAACAATCTAGGTAATGTCCGATTACTGATCATAAATCAATTAGAAAATGCTTAGGAGTCCATATACTACGATGGTTCAAAGGTTCATACGATAAATAGTGCCGATACGTCAAAAGTATCCTTCTAACATGTGATGACCGATTATAACGAAATAACTGGCTATCAAAACATGATCAGACGTCCTTAAGAACATTACTAACATCGGTGAAGAATCACCTACCTCAAAGTAGTGAAGAACACGGAGAAAATCGAAGCAATCCAACACCGAAGGCTTGAACACCAATCTCCAACGATGTACGATCTTCAATCACGAGCTAGGGTGTTGATATGAAGTGTTTAGGATGAAGGAAGTTATGTTCTAAGTGTAAGAATTCGGGTAATGAGAGAAGAAAGAACTGAAATCACGAATAGGATGTTGTCCTATTTATAAGAAATGGCTATTAGCGCGCGCTAGTCCCTGCTCGTAGCGTGCGCTAACGGCTCACTGACTTAACTGTATTCAGCACTTAGCGTGCGCTACGCATATACCTGTAGCGTGCGCTAAGGCGTTGACTTGACTTTTCCCGAAAGCCGTCCAGGTTCATCCCGACACGATCCGACAGGGGTCCCCGGCCAGATCTCACCTACCGCACGTCTCAATCAAATTAACCACGCATAGCGTGCGCTAATAATCCTTTGTAGCGCGCGCTATTGAGTCTATGTTAGCGTACACTACACATAGCCGATAGCGTGCGCTACATGCGCAGAATTACACTTTGTAAATCACATACATGAATTTATACGCTCGACAACATCGGATTATGAAATATGGAGAATAATACTCAGGTCAAGTACAACGATTACAATATCACAAGTTCCAAATACAAGTCAGAAATCTCGGGTATTACAATAAACTTGGCTATATGCCTTAGCTAAGGCTGCTTCATTATCACAAAGGATAGAAATCGGTGCTATCGGCTTAGACCACAAAGGAATCTCATAGGCTAAATTTCTTAGCCACTCTGCTTCTTTACCAGCAGCAGCTAACGCAACAAACTCAGATTCCATTGTCGAGTGTGTAATGCAAGTTTGTTTCTTGGAAGCCCATGAAATGGCACCTCCCCCAAGCAAGAATACCCAACCAGAAGTCGAGGAATGGTCCTCCAAGTTGTTTATCCAACTTGCATCCGAATGTCCTTCCAAAACCGAAGGATATCCCAAGTAACTCAAGCCATAATCCATGGTTCCCTTGAGATACTTAAATACTCTATTCAATGCTTGCCAATGTTGAGCACTAGGATTACTAGTGTATCTGCTCAATTTTCCCACAGCAAAAGCAATATCAGGCCTGGTACTTGTCATGGAATACATCAAGCTACCAATGGCCTTAGAGTATTCCAAATGTGAAATGGGAATGCCAGTGTTTGGCATTAATTTCACACTAGAGTCCATAGAGTGCTAACGGGAGAACAATCACTGAAATTAAACCGTTTGAGAATTTTCTCAATATAATGACTTTGAGTCATTACTAAACCTTTGTTCACCCGCTTAATTCTTATTCCAAGAATTACATCAGCCTCTCCCAAGTCTTTCATGGAAAATTTAGATGACAACAATTTCTTACTTTCATCTACTTGATTTTGGTCAGTACCGAAAATCAGCATGTCATCTACATATAAGCAAATGATCACTCCAGCACTAGTAGTTTCATCAAACCTACTATAAACACATTTGTCACATTGGTTTAACTTAAAACCAGAGGACAAAATAACCTCATCAAACTTTTGATGCCATTGTTTGGGTGCTTGCTTCAGCCCATACAATGATTTCACAAGTTTACATACCATATGCTCTTTACCGGGCATAACAAAACCTTCTGGTTGTTTCATGTAAACTTCTTCATCAAGTTCACCATTCAAGAAGGCTGTCTTAACATCAATTGGATGGACAATCAGATTGTGGATACTTGCCAAGGCAATTAAAAATCTAATAGTAGAAATACGCGCCACTGGAGCATAAGTATCAAAATAGTCAACACCGGGTTTTTGTCTAAACCCTTGAATGACCAACCGGGCTTTAAACTTGTCAATAGTATCATTGAAAGTCATTTTCCTTTTGAAAATTCATTTGCAACCAAGTGGTTTATAACCCGGAGGCAAATCACATCACCCAAGTGTCATTTTCAAGAATTGACGACATTTCGTCATCAATAGCTTCCTTCCAAAAGACAACATCTCGAGACTCCATGGCCTCTCGAAAAGTCTTAGGATCATCCTCAATGCTGTAACAATAATAGTATTGAAAACTAATTTCATCCCTTGACCCTTCTACCAAAAAGAGTTGGAAATCGGAACCGAAATTTTTAGCAATTCGGCCTCTTTTGCTTTTCCGAGGCTCTTGTATTGTTGGTACAGCCATATCATTTGAATTTTCTGGATTTTGTACTTCATTAGTGCCAAAATTCAGATCCTTAGGCCTTTGAATCGATGAAAAACGCATCTCATCAAAAATCGCATCCCGTGACTCGATAACGGTGTTAATCGATACGGAATCATTAGGTTCTATTACATAAAACCTATATGCCTTGGAATGTTCAGCATATCCAATGAATATACAATCTATTCCACGTTCACCCAAAGTTTTCCTTTTGGGTTCGGTAAGTTTTACAACTGCCCGACATCCCCAAACCCGAAAGTAACTTAAATTCGGTTTTTTCTTGAACCAAAGTTCATATGGGACAGTTTTGTTCTTTTTATTTGGAACCCTATTCAGAAAATAGCAGGCCGTTAACATGGCCTCTCCCCAGAATCCCTCACTCAATCCCGAGTAAGAAAGCATCGAGTTTACCATTTCTTTTAAAACTCAATTTTTGCGTTCGGCGATTCCATTCTGTTGGGGCGAGTAAGGTACTGTGGTTTCATGAATGATACCCACTGATTGGAAGTATATGAGATCCATATATTCACCTCCCCGATCAGTCCTAAGACATTTAACCAGATTGCCTAATTGCAATTCCACCTTAGTTTTGTATATTTTGAATTTATCTAAGGCTTCATCCTTAGAATGCAAAAAAATACACATAGCAAAACCGAGTACAGTCATCAATAAACGTGACCACATACTTTTTATTAGGGTTGACGGATGGTTTACCAAAATTGACGAAATTAGTCAATTTTACCATAGTCTCCCTCTAAAATTCGGAAATATGACTAAATCTCCAGTCTAAATTTCCGAAGACCTTCTGGGGCGCTGCCCCAAACCCCGCGAGGGCTCTGCCCTATGGACCCCGCGAGGGCTCTGCCCCATCTTCTACAGAAAATTTTGTCTTACGATTGTTGTTGTAGATGCTGTAGAAAATGACAAATGATGCAAAACCGAGGCAAGAGTTGGACTCTCTCTCCGTAAGATGAAATTGCCCCGCACAGTACACACGGTTGAACGGCAAACGTCCCCAAGATACAACGGTTTTTCTACGAACTCGATACCTTGTACTATGAATCGAATTCCGGGCGAACTACTGGATATTCGGGACTTGTAGTATGAACTTAGGCTAGTATGAGTGTATTATTATCTTGATTAATTATGAATGTATAATCATCATCTGCAGGGCTTATTTATAGCCTGTAAGTACCCTGTCCGAATCAGTATGACTTTCTGGCTGGATAGACACCTTGTGGTCCGGTGGGAGGGGCTGCATTGGTTCAGAAGAGCCAAATTATTGTGCTGGTTCAGATTGGGCCGAATGGTCCGAACTATTGCACTGGTTAGGTCCTGAACCGCCGCATGTGACCCATACCCGCCAAGCTAAATCATCTATTTGACATGTCACTGCCACGTGTCATCTTAGTCACCTGCCAAGTCACTCGAGCCACTATCTCAGCTGTGCGCCTACGAGGCGCCCGTTGTAGAAAATTGTTGTTTGACAGCATGGGCAGGAGCATGAACATTGTTGTTTGACGACGCCATCTTCTACAGAAAATTTCGTCTTACGATTGTTGTCGATGTTGTAGAAAATGACAAATGATGCAAAACTGAGGCAAGAGTTGGACTCTCTCTCCGTAAGACGAAATTGCCCCGCACAGTAGACACGGTTGAACGGCAAACGTCCCCAAGATACAACGGTTTTTCTACGAACTCGACACCTTGTACTAGGAATCGAATTCCGGGCGAACTACTGGATATTCGGGACTTGTAGTATGAACTTAGGCTAGTATGAGTGTATTATTATCTTGATTAATTATGTATGTATAATCATCATCTGCAGGGCTTATTTATAGCCTGTAAGTACCCTGTCCGAATTAGTGTGACTTTCTGGCTGGATAGACACCTTGTGGTCCGGTGGGAGGGGCTGCATTGGTTCAGAAGAGCCAAACCATTGTGCTGGTTCAGATTGGGCCGAATGGTCCGAACCATTGCACTGGTTAGGTCCTGAACCGCCGCATGTGACCCATACCCGCCAAGCCAAATCATCTATTTGACATGTCACTGCCACGTGTCATCTTAGTCACCCGCCAAGTCACTCGAGCCACTATCTCAGCTGTGCGCCTACGAAGCGCCCGTTGTAGAAAATTGTTGTTTGACGGCATGGGCAGGAGCATGAACATTGTTGTTTGACGACGCCATCTTCTATAGAAAATTTCATCTTACGATTGTTGTTGATGTTGTAGAAAATGACAAATGATGCAAAACCAAGGCAAGAGTTGGACTCTCTCTCCGTAAGACGAAATTGCCCCGCACAGTAGACACGGTTGAACGGCAAATGTCCCCAAGATACAACGGTTTTTCTACGAACTCGATACCTTGTACTAGGAATCGAATTCCGGGCGAACTACTGGATATTCGGGACTTGTAGTATGAACTTAGGCTAGTATGAGTGTATTATTATCTTGATTAATTATGTATGTATAATCATCATCTGCAGGGCTTATTTATAGCCTGTAAGTACCCTGTCCGAATTAGTATGACTTTCTGGCTGGATAGACACCTTGTGGTCCGGTGGGAGGGGCTGCATTGGTTCAGAAGAGCCAAACCATTGTGCTGGTTCAGATTGGGCCGAATGGTCCGAACCATTGCACTGGTTAGGTCCTGAACCGCCGCATGTGACCCATACCCGCCAAGCCAAATCATCTATTTGACATGTCACTGCCACGTGTCATCTGAGTCACCCGCCATGTCACTCGAGCCACTATCTCAGCTGTGCGCCTACGAAGCGCCCGTTGCGACAAGTGCGACGTGCACGTGCTCGGACTCGGACTCGGACTCGAACTCGGAAGGTGCTTTGCACCTTCCTCGTAGGATTCGGATTTTAGCCTTAAAAATTAATTAAAGCCAACTAGGGTGCACCATAATGGAGCACACTTGATTGCTCCTTTATGATGGAAAGTCCTTTATAAATAGCTCAACTTTTCCTTGCTTCTCCAATGTGGGATGGGATTCCACACCACATTCCCAACTATTAAATGGCTTAACTTTGTGCATTAATTACTCATTCATTTCTTAACGAAATTGAACAAGTAAATACACTAAATTAATCTACACAAAATGTAGATTCCAAATATACCATTTAATGTCATTAATTACCATAATTAATTATGGTATTAATTAAGCTATTTTTTCCAACATCTTTTAACACGTACACTATTTAAGGTCATGAAAAATGGAAGGAAATTGCAAGCAGGAAAATACAACGATATTCTTGCTTTGAGAACAGATCTTATGGAGATTGTAGGAGCACATGGAAAAGCTCTATCCACACTTAATTCAGTTAAGCCTGTATTGCTAAATCTGGCATCTGAGGAAAAATATAGTGGTAAGTGTTGGAATCGTTAATGATTTTAATTTTATTTTGTAAAATTAAATATCATAGGATCGATCTACGTTCCGAGTAGATGATCGTGGTATATTCACTTTCTCTAAACCGATTCCCGGTGAGTGAGAAATAGTGAATTAAAGTTTGTCACTTAATTGTGAATTAATAAGGGATGGAATCCCACATTGAATAATGAACCATCATTATTCTAGTATATAAGGAGTTACCTTTATGCATGTAATAATTAATGGCACATGTGTATGGGCTTAAAGCCCACACACGCGCACACGCGCGCGCCGCCGCCGCCGCCCGTACGCCTCGCCTCGGCCGCGGCCGCGAGCCACGTGCCGTGGACCGTGGACCTTGGACCTTGCCCTTGATCTTGGATCTTGGCAATTGGTCTTTGGGCTGGTCTTTGGGCCTGTTCGTGGGCTTGGCCGTGAGCTAGGCCTTGAGCTAGCTTAAAGAATTTTTTGGACATGCTCAACAACGTAGTTGGGCTCGTATGTGCACATAAGGATGTCCAGGTACATCCGTCAAATGGTTAAGGAGCTGATTATAGTCCAGGTGCATCCGGACTGTTCAAACTCAGCCAAAAACGGGCGAGAACCTCCTGTGTTATGAGGAGGTGTTAAGGCTGCCTGTTCAAATTTAAAACGGGCAGTAACCACTGCCTTGAATTGTGTAACTCCTGTGTTCAATGCAGGCATGAATGCCTGCATTATGACAGCCTTAAGGGCTGTGTTTAAAACCCCCTGCAGGTGACATGGCCTATAAATAGGCATACATCCCTCTGCATCAGTATATGCAATTTTCGAACTCAGTATAAACATACAGTTTTCATCATTCTATGCATATCATAAGTCAGAGCTTTGTCCTCACCTGTTTCAATTCGTCGGAGCTCTCCAGTTTGTGGTGTTGCTACTATAGAGACGTAAAGTCGTTGACCTTTGGGGACGAACCGCCAATCCGTGAATACTACCGGGGCATTTCTCGTCTTGCGGGCAGAAGGCATCTTCGGGCGACTTCTACCATAGTCTAGTTTCGTTTATTGTTTATTGTTGTTTCGATTATCTTCTTGTATTTCTAATTTGTTTCTGGTTAGTGCAGATTCAGTTTTGTTTTTCATTGTATTTTTTAATTCCGCCTCGAGTCCTGTATTTTCAGTTTTTTCGAGTTGTAATTGTAGTTTCCAGTTGTAATTTAATTTCCGCCCAGCAAGTTTGTAACACAGCTCTATACAACAAGCGCAAGACGAGAAAACATACTTGCTGTTGTTACTAAATCACACAACTGGAGATGTCGACTACCGTTGCTGCCACCGACTCCGCCGCCACCGCTGGTTTTGCCTCTGCGACCGCCGCTTCAAACGTGGCAAACACCATTGCCGCAACCATGTCCAGCATGATGAGCTCAACTACCTCATCAATAACTCCATGGGTGTTTTCGAACCCCTTTCTAATTACCGGTGGATCCACCTCGAGTGGCACCGTAGGTTCCACTTTTAGTGGTACCGTTGGATCCATGTTAGGATCTAGTGTTGGAGCCTACGGGTTCAACACGAGTGGTTCCTTTTTTGGAACGACCTCGGCGCCAAGGATGATGCCTGCCGCCGAGAAGCCACCAAAGTTTGGTGGAGCCGACTTTAAAAGGTGGCAACAGAAGATGTTGTTCTATTTGACAACATTGGGCTTTGCGAACTTCCTTAAGGAAGATGCGCCACCAGTGCCAAGTGCTCAAGAGACTAGTTTCACAGTCCGAGCTGCCTATGACAATTGGCACAATGGATACTATCTTTGTAAAAACTTTATTCTGAATTCTTTAGAGGATAGTTTGTACAATGTATACTCTGTTGTAAACACATCAAAATAGATGTGGGAAGCACTTGAAAAGAAGTACCGTAGTGATGATGCAGGTACAAAGAAGTTTGTAGTCGCCAAGTATCTGGACTACAAGATGGTTGACTCAAGGCCTGTCATGGAACAAGTACAAGAGTTCCAACTCATTGTTCATGATGTCAATGCTGAGGGAATGGTCCTACCGGATGCTTTTACTGTTGCAACTGTGATCGAGAAGTTGCCCCCCAGTTGGAAAGACTTCAAGAGCTACCTTAAGCACAAGCGAAAGGAGATGACTCTTGAAGACTTGATTGTGAAATTGCGCATCGAGAGCAAAGGGAAGCAACCGGTCAAGAAGTTTGATGGCGATTGCTTCAATTGTGGTAAACATGGGCACGCAGCGAAGGACTGCCGGAAGCCGAAAGCCAACAAGAAGAAGAAACACGTTGCCAACATCGCCGAGTCTAACGGCGAATGGAAATAGGATGACCTTGCTGCTGTGGTCACCGAAGAAGTCAACCACGTTGAGATGAGAACCAAGGTGGTTGGTACGTCGACACCGGTGCGACCGCCCACGTTGGTGCCGATAGGAGCCAGTTTAAGAACTATCAAGCTGTTGAGGGGAGGAAGCTCAACATGGGGAATCCAGCTTCATCTGAAATTATCGGAGTTGGAGAAGTGGACCTCAAACTTACGTCCGGACAGATGACTAGAGGTGGTAAGAAGTACTTTATCACTTTTATAGATGACTGCACAAGATATTGTTATCTTTATCTTTTGAGAAGTAAAGATGAGGCTATTGAAGCTTTTAAGAACTTCAAGAATGAAGCCGAGAATCAATTAGGCTGTCATATTAAGATGGTTCGAAGCGATAGAGGTGGCGAATATGTAGCCCCGTTTGAGGAATTCTGCAACAAAAGTGGTATAATTCATCAAACAACAGCTCCATATGCACCACAATCTAATGGCGTTGCTGAACGTCAGAATCGAACCCTTAAAGATATGATGAATGCCTTATTGATTAGTTCAGGGTTGCCCCAGAATATGTGGGGGGAAGCTGTCCTGACAGCCAACTACATAATGAACAAGATTCCACGCAAAGGTAAGGATATTACCCCTTATGAGTTGTGGAAAGGTAGAAAACCTTCATACAAATATCTCAAAGTGTGGGGGTGTTTGGCTAAGGTTGAGGTATCTCTACCTAAACAAGTTAAAATCGGACCTAAGACGGTCGATTGTATCTTTATTGGGTATGCACTTAACAGTAGTGTCTATCGGTTTGTTATCCACAAGTCAGAAGTGTAATACCCTCGCCTTTAATATTGTATTTCATGATTTAAGTTAAGTGTTTTCGCACCATATCTGTGATGTTGTAGCAAGTATCAACGAATTATGTTAAGTTGGATTCATGGTCATTCATACTATATTAGTTGTTGGGTGATATTGGGAGAATTCCATTTATGCTTGTTATAGTACTTAACGTACGTTAACATATATTCATAACGTACGCTATGTAGGTCGCCTTACGTACGTAACATCAATACGTTAACGTACGTAATGCGGAAGATCCTCCAGCAGTCCGCCTTTCGGCGGGTGGGGCCGAGCAGGGGTAGGTGGTCGGGAGTCGATTGCGACAGCCAAGTCAACGGCTATTACGTACGTAATAGCTACATAGTTACGTATGTAACGAATTGCGTGTTTTGAGGCAGTGAGATTTGATGAAATTGGTTACGTACGTAATGATCACAAGATTACGTACGTAAAGGCTATAACGTACGTTAACCACGTTCGTTAACGTACGTAATGTCAAGTTCAGATTATAAAAGTATGACTTGCCATTCACTTCCTACTCGACCCTTTCCAACCTCCCAACTGAGGAACGATTCTTTTCCCCTCCAACTTCATTTCTAAGCCTTCCTAACTTGTGTTGGAGCTTCAACACTTGATTGGTGACTTGGAGAGCTAGAGATTGAGGTGTATCCCTTGAAGTGTTGGTGTTGTTCTTCCTTTTAAGGTTGGTCTTTCTTTAACTCATATCAATTCCATGCTTATGATGATGTTAGTAGATAAATACTTCACATAATGTTAGTTTAAACTAGTGCAAACATGATAAGTTAATTGAATCATGCTCAAACTAAGTGAAGATTAACATTGAAGGTATTAGTGTTACTTCTTGTTGTAAATAACTTCATAATGTGATTGTGTTGATAATGATATACTTAAAACCTGATGTGTAACATGATAATCGGAAGTTAATTATAGTCTCAACACTAGAAACATGTTAGGGATGATATCCTTAATGATTAAAAGTGAGAAATGTTAAATTTGTCTTGAACATTCTATTGATTCTTCAAGGGAGTATGGAACCATGATTTTTGGCCTCAAAAACCTTTGTAATAAAATTGTTGGAAAGATTATGTTAACCCTTTTGTAGATGATCTTTGTTAGATGGATGAAGTTACTTCAAAAATTTCAAGTATCCAATGATATAACTAGGCTTTTAATAAATTCTTCAGAGTAAAACAATGAATGTTGATAGGAGGAAGTTGTAATCTTCATATGTTCGAATTTATCGATTTCGTTAAAGGGTGTTAATCACTACATTAATAGGTTGATAATGTTCTTAAGAGAATTGTGTTGAATATAATGATACAAATGCGGTAGATGAGTAGCCGAATTCCATTTCATTAATCCGTGCGTGTTTAGAGACGTAAATTAAGATGATGTTCCTAGTTCACTCAAAACTTAAACTTATGTTTCATATAGTAATCAAGTTTTGAATGAAATCGTTGGTAAAATAATGAAGAACGTAATTAAACACAACTTATATCGTAATTGGAAGTGTCGATGATTTGAAAAGATATTTTCACGATATTGCATTGATAATAAACTAGACATCAAGAATTTGACATTAAGGGTAGAATATGTAATGAACATGATAAACATACGATGATTTGTAATAAGAACATTAAAATGATCAATAGGATAATCGATTTATTCAAGTAAATTTACGAATATTGTTTATGCGATAATACCATCATCGCATTTAATGTGTTGTTGAATGAATTATATTTCATTCAAGGTTGCTTGTTCACGTGAGTATTGTTAGACGAGGATACCGTTCGTTTGACCATTCAAAGAAGGATTATTCGTCTACGGAATTGAGGCAAGTTATCTTGCTTGGTTATAATGATGTGTGGATTCTTATGATAATTATGCATTTCGTGTATATGAAACACTTATAAACTTGTATCTTGTGACTTGAGGTCGTTCTTAATGATGTCCCGTTTTCATCGTGGGATTGTATTCCCAAGTTTCGTTACTTTTGGACCCTTGATATTGTTGAGCTTTGTTGACACTTCGGTGAGTTGTTCGATTCCTTAGTAAAAGTGTAATTCGTTGAGTTTCGTTGTCATGTTGTATCGTGACATCTCTGGAGTCATATCTGCGCGCCGATTGGTTATGTGTAGGATTTTTAGCCGGGCACTTGATGATCAAGCATGGAGGTTTTCCGCATTTAGATCGTGCACACGAGACGTAGTTCGTGAGGCTAATTAGGTACATCGTCCCACGTATATTCTGGATTCCGTATATGGGGTGGACATGTGCACGGACACATTTCCGGATCGGGCGTACTGTGACGTCCGTCTTGAGCCATCGTATATGGTCGTTCGTATATTTGGTTATGTTCGACAGTTGGGACTGATTGTTTATACGCCTTCGGGGTATATTCAGTAGTCGGTGGATTTTTTTGAGATCAGTATATATGAATTGTATAATGTTATGAGAATTATTATCATGTATAGCTGACCCTGTGGTTTGGGGTGAAATACTTGTATTTCAGGGCGAGGAAAGGGCAAGGCACAGGAGGAGCACAATGGCGACGGAGGATTCTGATGTATGCTATTTCGGGAGCCCCGAGTCTTTTGGTTGTTCGGTTATGTTTTATTGTGACTTTCATTTTTATTTTGTGTCGGATGAATGTACTAAAATTTGTTAGGTACTGCCCATCGTCATATGGTCTGTACCGAATTTGGATCCTGTGTTTGTTTGCTCGTGTTTAAAGATATGAATAACTCATGCTCCACACCGGGGTTTTGATAAATGTTGTGGTACGGTGCCACGTTGTCAGATTTTAAATGTATATTGTGATATCGCCTGGTGGGTCCCAGTAGGGGTCCATGGAACTGTAATAGCCACTGTTTTTGGGCTGTTACAGAAGATGGTATCAGAGAGTGTGTTTTTATTTTGAGTCATTGTAGAATCGAAATAGCATCAAGAAAACTTCGTGCCACGTGTAACCTGTGCAAGCGCCTGACCCGTCGAATACGGTATGTTCTCATGAACCATAATTTGATTACTGGCATGATATTGACGATGTATTGGCCTCCTTACTTATCTTGGCATCTTGCTACCATGAGGCAAAATTCATCTGTTTGAGGAGAACCTAAATTAATTATGTGATTGGAATTGTTTCGACTTAATGTTGATATGATATTGAGTGTGTAACATTTGTAGTGCCAGTGATTCTTTACAACTGCTTTGTTGGATAGGAAATTCCCTGTTGCTATTAACTTAGCATGAATTATGATTGATAAATCGAACTGTACCTGTGACTTGATTCTTTCAGTATGGAAAGGAACCTAAGAGGCCGTGGCAGAGGGGGACGAGGCCGCGGAAGAGGCCGAATTCTGATACCACGAGCCAACAGACGCGCGAATGTGGAACAAAGTTCCGCGGGCAGTGATTCGCCTTCTAGGGACCAATCACACCACACCGGAGAGAATGCACGTGCCGATCCTTACACCGTGATGCAGGGCATGATGGCCCAGATGACCCAAATGGGTCAGCTGATGGAAACTATGCAGAGGAATACTACTGGTCAACAGCAGGGACAACAGCCTCCGCCTCTGGTGCCTGGCGGGATCGTGAGTCGGATTATTAGCGACATATCACGTCAGCGACCTCCGACTTTTGAAGGCTCATCTGAGCCTGCCGACATTGTACACTGGATAGAGCATTTCGAGAAACTGTTCGAGATGGTGGAGTGCCCAGAGGAAAATCGAGTTGCTGTGGCAGCCTACTACCTTAGTAAGAGTGCCCATACTTGGTGGCTTTCTGTGAGGCCTGCCGAAGGCGCGAGTACTTGGGAGGAATTCAAGAATCTTATGCTAGATCGTTACTATCCTGCACCCCTCCGTGAAGCCAAACTGTCCGAATTACTAAACCCCGACCCATCGGAAGACGAGGATGTGTTAGCAATTGCCGAAAAATTCCAAGCACTTCTCCCTTTTGCTACGTCAGTTGTCCGTTCGGAAGCTGATAAGATCAAATATTTCCTCAAGAGGCTTAAACCCCGAATGAGGATGCAATTAGTCAATCACCACCGCATTTACCTTACCGGAGTTTATTGAGAAGGATTTGGAGTATGAACTTTCTGCGACGGAGATTTCCAAGAAGCCTCGCTTTTCCAACAAGAGATCCAGAACTGCACTAAGGAGACAAGAATCGGGTATTCAAGAAACCCCACTGTACCAAATCCTCTGAGCGGCCACCTATGGCACCAAAACCGGCAGAACGCACTCTCGGGCAATCACTCACCGCCGTGTGTTATAACCGTGGGGACCAGGGCATATCACCCAAGTGTCCGGCCGTTGCCGTCATCACACTTGCGGGAAGAACGGTCATCGTGCTCGCTATTGCCGGGTGGACTCGGGCGTGCTACATGAGCATATCTTGCTCCAGATGTCTGCTCGAGAACGTGCTCCTCCATCCGCTTCTTACCAGACTACCGGGGCGAACAAAGGGATGGGCCGTGGAAATCAAGTTGGTACACCTGCTTCCGGGGTTGCAAAACCCAGAGTCTACGAGATGAAGAAAGCCGATGATCCCGAAGCCAGCATGATTGCAGGTACTCTCGAGATCCACTCTCAGCCCGTTTGTGTTCTTTTTTATACTGGTGCTTCACACTCCTTTTTGTCTAGTTCCTGTTTGAGTCGTTTGCATTTGAATCGTGTTACCGATTGTGAACCGTATGTAATTGGTCTACCCGATGGTAGAAGAATTATTGGGAGTCGTGAAGTACAGAACTGTCCGATTAGCATGAACAACCGTGAGTGGTTGTCCGACTTAATTGTAGTTGATTTACCTAAAGATGATGTAATCTTGGGTATCGACTGGATGGATCGTCACGATGCCGTGCTTAGCGTCCGTAAGCGAATGGTGACCGTCACATCGGATGATGGTGTCGAGTGTATTTTTCGGGGTGATAATCCCAATCATTCTGGGAGAGTCATCAACGCTATGAGGGCTATGAGATTACTGAACCAGGGATGCATTGGTTATTGGTGTTACATGACTAAGACAGCTGACCGGCCAGTCAAATTGATTGATATTCCAGTAGTTCGAGATTATCCAGATGTATTTCCAGACGAGCTTCCAGGAATACCCCCACAGCGAGAGGTAGAATTCACCATTGAGTTGGAGCCAGGGACGTCCCCGCTTTCGAAAGCACCATATCGTATGGCCCCGACTGAGATGCAGGAGTTGAAAAGACAACTGGAAGAATTAACCGAAAAAGGATATGTTCGACCCAGTGCATCCCCTTGGGGAGCGCAGGTGTTATTCGTACGGAAGAAGGACGGATCGCTGCGTTTGTGTATTGATTACCGGGAGCTGAACAAAGTAACAATTAAGAACAAATATCCTTTACCTCGCATCGATGATCTATTGGATCAGCTCCAAGGCGCCGCTGTATTTTATAAGATCGACTTGAGGTCCGGGTACCACCAATTGTGGATTCGAGAGTCTGACGTCCCGAAGACAGCTTTTCGCACTCGCTATGGGCATTATGAGTTCGTTGTCATGCCATTCGGACTGACTAATGCACCTGCAGTGTTCATGGAATTGATGAATCGGGTTTTTATTAATTATCTGGATCGTTTTGTAGTCGTTTTTATTGACGATATCTTGGTCTACTCTCATGATCATGAGGAGCATGAGTGTCACCTCCGCCAGGTTCTCGACGCATTAAGACGAGAACAACTCTATGGAAAATTTTCTAAGTGTGAATTCTGGATGTCTGAAGTTATTTTTCTGGGTCATGTGATATCAGCAGAGGGAGTAAGAGTAGACCCACAGAAGACGGAAGATATCCGAGACTGGCTACCCCCGAAGAACGTGAAGGAAGTTCGTAGTTTTCTGGGTCTAGCAGGCTATTACGCATTTATCGTGGAAGGATTTTCCAAAATTGCTCAACCGATGACTAATGCTGAGAATAGATAAGAAGTACTTGTGGTCGGAAGCATGTCAGCAAAGTTTTGATGAACTCAAAGGTCGATTAATTTCAGCACCTGTTTTAGTACTACCTAGAGGAACGGAAGGATTCGTGGTATATAGCGATTCATCGAGGCAGGGCCTTGGCTGCGTGTTAATGCAGGACGGGAAAGTGATCGCCTATGCGTCCAGACAGTTGCGTCCTTACGAGGTCAACTACCCGACTCATGACTTGGAGTTAGCAACAGGAGTGTTTGCTTTAAAAATCTGGCGCCACTATCTGTATGGAGTTGCCTGCCAGATTTTTACGGACCACAAGAGCCTGAAGTATATTTTTACCCAGAAGGAGTTGAATATGAGACAAAGGAGGTGGTTAGAGCTAATCAAAGACTATGATATCGAGATTCTTTATCATCCAGGCAAGGCAAACGTGGTTGCCGATGCCTTGAGCCGCAAGACGGTGCAGGAGCAAATACTAGCTCGTTTGACCGCCCAGAGGGAGTTGCAATTAGAGTTCATGAGACCAGAGATTGAGGTCTGGATACAACGCATTCAGGGACAACTGTGCATGCTTGAGATTTCACCATCCCTTGATGAGACGGTCAGGACGAAACAGATGACGGACCCATTCTTATCCAGAATTCGAGGAGAAATCGATCAGGGGAAGGCCCCTGGATTTGTGGTTCACGAGGATGGACTGTTACGCTTTAAAAATCGAGTGTGTGTACCAGCAGACGAAGAGTTGAGGAATACTATTCTGAAGGAGGCTCATGCTACCCCGTATTCCATACACCCGGGATCAAACAAAAAGTATAAGGATTTGAAGCCGTATTATTGGTGGGGTAACATGAAACGGGAGGTTGCCGAATTCGTTTCGAAATGTTTGACTTGTCATCAGGTCAAGATTGAGCATCAACGACCAGCAGGCATGATGAAACCGCTTCCAATTCCCGAGTGGAAGTGGGAAGACATATCGATGGATTTTATTACTAGTTTGCCGACGAGCCGCCGAGGCATGAATACGATTTAGGTGGTTGTGGATCGATTGACTAAATCAGCCCACTTCTTGGAGATCAAAGACACATGGGGCCCTGAGAGATTGGCCCAATTATTCATCAAAGAGATTGTGAGACTGCATGGCACCCCTAAGAGTATTGTATCAGATCGGGACGGAGGGTTCGTGTCGCACTTCTGGAAGGCGGTTCATCGTGCCATGGGTACACAGTTGAACTTCAGTACGGCTTTTCATCCTCAGACCGACGGTCAGTCTGAAAGGACAATTCAAACTCTAGAGGATATGTTGAGGGCATGTGCTCTCGATTGGAAGCCTGACTGGGAAGCCCAACTGCCGTTGGTAGAATTCACATATAATAACAGCTGGCACGCCTCGATCATGATGGCACCTTATGAGGCATTATATGGTCGTCGTTGTAGGTCCCCTTTGTGCTGGGACGAATTATCTGAATCTATTGGTACGGAACCTGATATGTTATTGGCAGCCCGCGAGAAGATTTCCCTGATCAAGAGCCGTCTATTAACGGCCCAAAGCCGCCAGAAATCATATGCAGATAATCGTCGACGACCACTCGAGTTTGAAGTTGGTGACCATGTACTGGTCAAAGTATCTCCTACCAGAGGTGTTTTCCGATTCGGGAAGAGAGGCAAATTGAGCCCAAGGTATATTGGTCCGTTTGAGATCCTAGAACGAGTAGGCGACCTAGCCTATCGTTTAGCATTACCACCAGCTTTGAGTCGGATTCACAACGTATTCCATGTATCTCAGTTAAGGAAGTATGTTGCTGATCCAAGTCACGTTATTCAATTCGACGAGGTCGAAATAGCCGACGACCATTCGTATGAATAACAGCCTGTGCAGATACTCGAGAGAAGAATTAAACAGCTGAGGAAGAAGACGATTCCCTTATTAAAAATTCAGTGGTCAAGACATGGAGTCGAGGAAGCTACGTGGGAGACCGAAGATAGCATGCGAGAGAAATACCCCGAACTGTTTACCCCTTAGTTTCGGGGACGAAACTCCTTTTAAGGGGGGGAGTATGTAATACCCTCGCCTTTAATATTGTATTTCATGATTTAAGTTAAGTGTTTTCGCACCATATCTGTGATGTTGTAGCAAGTATCGACGAATTATGTTAAGTTGGATTCATGGTCATTCATACTATATTAGTTGTTGGGTGATATTGGGAGAATTCCATTTATGCTTGTTATAGTACTTAACGTACGTTAACATGTATTCATAACGTACGCTATGTAGGTCGCCTTACGTACGTAACATCAATACGTTAACGTACGTAATGCGGAAGATCCTCCAGCAGTCCGCCTTTCGGCGGGTGGGGCCGAGCAGGGGTAGGTGGTCGGGAGTCGATCGCGACAGCCAAGTCAATGGCTATTACGTACGTAATAGCTACATAGTTACGTATATAACGAATTGCGTGTTTTGAGGCAGTGACATTTGATGAAATTGGTTACGTACGTAATGATCACAAGATTACGTACGTAAAGGCTATAACGTACGTTAACCACGTTCGTTAACGTACGTAATGTCAAGTTCAGATTATAAAAGTATGACTTGCCATTCACTTCCTACTCGACCCTTTCCAACCTCCCAACTGAGGAACGATTCTTTTCCCCTCCAACTTCATTTCTAAGCCTTCCTAACTTGTGTTGGAGCTTCAACACTTGATTGGTGACTTGGAGAGCTAGAGATTGAGGTGTATCCCTTGAAGTGTTGGTGTTGTTCTTCCTTTTAAGGTTGGTCTTTCTTTAACTCATATCAATTCCATGCTTATGATGATGTTAGTAGATAAATACTTCACATAATGTTAGTTTAAACTAGTGCAAACATGATAAGTTAATTGAATCATGCTCAAACTAAGTGAAGATTAACATTGAAGGTATTAGTGTTACTTCTTGTTGTAAATAACTTCATAATGTGATTGTGTTGATAATGATATACTTAAAACCTGATGTATAACATGATAATCGGAAGTTAATTATAGTCTCAACACTAGAAACATGTTAGGGATGATATCCTTAATGATTAAAAGTGAGAAATGTTAAATTTGTCTTGAACATTCTATTGATTCTTCAAGGTAGTATGGAACCATGATTTTTGGCCTCAAAAACCTTTGTAATAAAATTGTTGGAAAGATTATGTTAACCCTTTTGTAGATGATCTTTGTTAGATGGATGAAGTTACTTCAAAAATTTCAAGTATCCAATGATATAACTAGGCTTTTAATAAATTCTTCAAAGTAAAACAATGAATGTTGATAGGAGGAAGTTGTAATCTTCATATGTTCGAATTTATCGATTTCGTTAAAGGGTGTTAATCACTACATTAATAGGTTGATAATGTTCTTAAGAGAATTGTGTTGAATATAATGATACAAATGCGGTAGATGAGTAGCCGAATTCCATTTCATTAATCCGTGCGTGTTTAGAGACGTAAATTAAGATGATGTTCCTAGTTCACTCAAAACTTAAACTTATGTTTCATATAGTAATCAAGTTTTGAATGAAATCGTTGGTAAAATAATGAAGAACGTAATTAAACACAACTTATATCGTAATTGGAAGTGTCGATGATTTGAAAAGATATTTTCACGATATTGCATTGATAATAAACTAGACATCAAGAATTTGACATTAAGGGTAGAATATGTAATGAACATGATAAACATACGATGATTTGTAATAAGAACATTAAAATGATCAATAGGATAATCGATTTATTCAAGTAAATTTACGAATATTGTTTATGCGATAATACCATCATCGTACGAATGTGTTGTTGAATGAATTATATTTCATTCAAGTTTGCTTGTTCACGTGAGTATTGTTAGACGAGGATACCGTTCGTTTGACCATTCAAAGAAGGATTATTCGTCTACGGAATTGAGGCAAGTTATCTTGCTTGGTTATAATGATGTGTGGATTCTTATGATAATTATGCATTTCGTGTATATGAACACTGATAAACTTGTGTCTTGTGACTTGAGGTCGTTCTTAATGATGTCCCGTTTTCATCGTCGGATTGTATTCCCAAGTTTCGTTACTTTTGGACCCTTGATATTGTTGAGCTTTGTTGACACTTCGGTGAGTTGTTCGATTCCTTAGTAAAAGTGTAATTCGTTGAGTTTCGTTGTCATGTTGTATCGTGACATCTCTGGAGTCATATCTGCGCGCCAATTGGTTATGTGTAGAATTTTTGGCCGGGCACTTGATGATCAAGCGTGGAGGTTTTTCGCATTTAGATCGTGCACACGAGACGTAGTTCGTGAGGCTAATTAGGTACATCGTCCCACGTATATTCTGGATTCCGTATACGGGGTGGACATGTGCACGGACACATTTCCGGATCGGGCGTACTATGACGTCCGTCTTGAGCCATCGTATATGGTCGTTCGTATATTTGGTTATGTTCGACAGTTGGGACTGAATGTTTATACGCCTTCGGGGTATATTCAGTAGTCGGTGGATTTCTTTGAGATCAGTATATATGAATTGTATAATGTCATGAGAATTATTATCATGTATAGCTGACCCTGTGGTTTGGGGCGAAATACTTGTATTTCAGGGCGAGGAAAGGGCAAGGCACAGGAGGAGCACAATGGCGACGGAGGATTCTGATGTATGCTATTTCGGGGGGCCCGAGTCTTTTGGTTGTTCGGTTATGTTTTATTGTGACTTTCATTTTTATTTTGTGTCGGATGAATGTACTAAAATTTGTTAGGTACTGCCCATCGTCATATGGTGCATGCAATTTGGATCCTGTGTTTGTTTGATCGTGTTTAAAGATATGAATAACTCATGCTCCACACCGGGGTTTTGATAAATGTTGTGGTACGGTGCCACGTTGTCAGATTTTAAGTGTATATCGTGATATCGCCTGGTGGGTCCCAGTAGGGGTCCACGGCACTGTAATAGCCACTGTTTTTGGGCTGTTACAAGAAGTTCCTGAAATGACTGTGGGAACAACAATTGAATCAAGGAATGCTGTATTCTTTGAAAACATATATCCTTGTAAGGATAATGATAAAGTTGAGAACAATTCTAGCAATAGAGTTGAAGATGAAGGAACAAGTTCAAAACATGTGGATGTAGATCTAAGGTCACATAAGCGATCGAGATCTAATTTGAAAGATGTAGAACCGAGACGCGGTAGTATAGTTAGGACACCAAAGACATTTGGACCTGACTACATAGCATTCATGTTGGATGAAGAACCAACATCGATCAAAGTAGCTTATGCCAGACCAGACGGGTTGCTCTGGAAAGAAGCTGTTCAGAGTAAAATTGACTCAATTTTACAAAACCAAACTTGGGTTTTGGTTGATTTACCTGAAGGTTGTAAGCCCTTAGGATGCAAATGGATCCTTAAAAGAAAGTACAAGGCTGATGGGTCAATTGACAAGTATAAAGCTCGTTTAGTAGTCAAAGGTTTCAAACAGAAGGAAGGGTACGATTTTTTCGATACCTATTCACCTGTAACGAGAATTATATCTATTCGAGTGCTTCTCGCGATTGCTGCTTTGCACGATCTTGAGATTCATCAAATGGATGTTAAGACTGCTTTTCTGAACGGTGATCTGGATGAAGAGATCTATATGGAACAACCTGAAGGGTTTGTAGTACCTGGACAAGAGAAAAAGGTATGCAAACTGGTTAAGTCTCTATATGGATTGAAACAATCTCCACTACAGTGGCACTTGAAATTTGATAATGTAATGTTATCAAATGGTTTTAAAATAAACGAGTGTGATAAATGTGTTTATATTAAGAACACTAATAACGGTTATGTTATTGTGTGTCT
Organism: Orobanche coerulescens; assembly: GCA_033398695.1. Lineage (NCBI taxonomy): Eukaryota > Viridiplantae > Streptophyta > Magnoliopsida > Lamiales > Orobanchaceae > Orobanche > Orobanche coerulescens. The sequence continues at coordinate 172,915,326 of CM065809.1, forward strand.
TTATATAGATGACATGTTAATCATGGGTAACGATATACAAGTGATTAACGATACTAAGAACATATTAAAAAGGAATTTTGACATGAAAGACATGGGGCTAGCCGATGTGATTCTTGGAATGAAAATTTTGAGAAAATCAGATGGAATCATCTTCACACAATCTCACTATGCCGAGAAAGTTCTCAAGAAGTTTAATGCTTTTGATAGCTTGCCGGCTAAGACCCCAATAGATTTAAATGATCACTTGAGCAAAAATCGAGGGGACCCCGTTGCACAAGAAGAATATGCACGAGTCATTGGGTGTTTAATGTATCTTACAAATTTCACTCGACCTGATTTAGCTTGCGCTGTGAAAAAATTGAGTCGTTACACGAGTAATCCAAGCGAAGAGCATTGGAAAGCTCTCGTTAGAGTTTTGAGGTACTTAAAGTATACTCAAAACTTTGGGCTACACTATTCGAGATACCCCCCGATACTTGAAGGGTACTGTGATGCGAATTGGATATCCGATACGAAAAGTTCATTTTCTACAAGTGATTACATGTTTACCATTGGGGGTGGAACTATCTCGTGGAAGTCCGCGAAACAAACGTGTATAGCCCGATCCACCATGGAATCAGAATTCATAGCTTTGGACAAAGCTGGTGAAGAAGCCGAATGGCTCAGAAACTTTCTAGAAGATATTCCATGTTGGTCAAAGCCAGTACCAGCGGTGATGATACACTGCGATAGCCAAGCTGCTATTGGTAGGGCAAGAAGTAACGTGTATAATGGAAAGTCTCGACATATTCGTCGACCTCATAATACCGTGAGACATTTGATCAAAAGTGGGGTTATCTCTATTGACTATGTGAGGTCATTGGATAATCTAGCGGATCCGCTAACCAAAGGGTTAAACCGTGATCAAATGAATAAATTGCTAGAGGGAATGGGTTTAAAATCCACAAATTGAGAATTATCATAGTGGTAACCCAACCAATATGACTGGAGATGCCAAGAACTTGGTTCAATGGGAGAACTAAGCTATGAGAGTTCGTGTGAAACACTCATCTAAGTTTATTCCCTATAGAGCAATTGAGTGTTGAAAGCTTGCCTAGTGGTGAGGTTAAGTCTATGACTTTTAATGATTCCTAAAGATCTCGAGGAGGTTAAGTATGGCAAGATACTCAGTAAAGAATCACCTATATAAGTGAGAAGTGGGGGCCACTTCATGAAATACACTTATGAATCCAAAGGAGTGTCCAAGGCCCGCAAAGGACACAAAACGTGAGAACGGATGAGGTTGAGGTGTTCAAGTCTTAGCACCATTGTCTCGGTGCACGCCGTGGGGGAATAGTTCAAAGCATCAAGCCACTAATCCGCCTGTGTACCCGATGTTGTTAACTATGGAAGGTTCAAAGTCACGAACTACCTATCCTTATACTTTAACGCCTCTTGAGGACTGAGCTTGAGTCTGCATATTGCATTTGGGCTATTTTCACTCATGTGGGGGATTGTTGGAATCGTTAATGATTTTAATTTTATTTTGTAAAATTAAATATCATAAGATTGATCTACGTTCCGAGTAGATGATCGTGGTATATTCATTTTCTCTAAACCGATTCCCGGTGAGTGAGAAATAGTGAATTAAAGTTTGTCACTTAATTATGAATTAATAAGGGATGGAATCTCACATTGAATAATGAACCATCATTATTCTAGTATATAAGGAGTTACCTTTATGCATGTAATAATTAACAATAGTACAAAAGTGACTTTTGGCCACGGTTTTAGAAATATAGGTTATCCACGGTTGGATTAAGAACCGTGGCTATAAGTTAGAGATAAAAATAATATTTTATTTTAGCAACGATTTAACATAATAACTGTGGTCAATACCAAACATGTCCAAACATAAAGACATGGTTTTACACAAACCATGACTAAATAGTGCCGTATAACCATGGTTTTTGATAGTGGCCATTAACCGTAGATAACTGTGGCCATAGGATATCATTTGGTCACGGTTTTGGTCTAAATCATGGCTTTATGTTATGACGGTTGTTATGTGGACAATGACAGACATATGGCTACATGAAGCTAGTATCTTGTGGCCAAAAAAGTAACGTAAATACCGCCACGAAAATATGTTCACCGTTGCCAAAGTCACACGTGTTTATGGCTACACTTTAAATTATTTTTGTGACCAAAAGGTAACAAATAGTCACTATTTTAAAAGACACCGTAACCATATGTCATGTATTGATCACGAGTAATATGGAATTTCCGTGTCTATAAGTATAGCTAAGGCCACTGTTAAACTAAATTCATGTGGCTAAAAGGTAACCAATAGACACCGTTCTAAAACATTAGTTCATGTGGCTATTCAGTAATTTATGGCCACATTTTTTTTGGAATTTTTCGTGACTAAAACGTAACCAATAGCCACAGTTCTAAAAATTTAGTTCATGTGGTTAATAATTATTTTATGACCACGATTTTAGTAATTTTGTGTGTCCAAAAGGTAATCTGCAGCCACGGTTCTAAAGTCGACGTAACTACATATATCATGTATTAGCCATAATTTTTATTGTTTTGTGTGACCAAAATATAACTAATAATGATGGTTCTAAATATTAAGCATAACCATATGTCATGTATTGATCACGGGTAATATGGAATTTCCGTGTCTATAAATATAGCTAAGGCCACTGTTAAACTAAATTCATGTGGCTAAAAGGTAACCAATAGACACCATTCTAAAACATTAGTTCATGTGGCTATTCAGTAATTTATGGCCACATTTTTTTTTGGAATTTTTCGTGACTAAAACGTAACCAATAGCCACAGTTCTAAAAATTTAGTTCATGTGGTTAATAATTATTTTATGACCACGATTTTAGTAATTTTGTGTGTCCAAAAGGTAATCTGCAGCCACGGTTCTAAAGTCAACGTAACTACATATATCATGTATTAGCCATAATTTTTATTGTTTTGTGTGACCAAAATATAACTAATAATGATGGTTCTAAATATTAAGCATAACCATATGTCATGTATTGATCACGGGTAATATGGAATTTCCGTGTCTATAAATATAGCTAAGGCCACTGTTAAACTAAATTCATGTGGCTAAAAGGTAACCAATATACACCATTCTAAAATATTAGTTCATGTGGCTATTCAGTAATTTATGGCCACATTTTTTTTTTGGAATTTTTCCTGACTAAAACGTAACCAATAGCCACAGTTCTAAAAATTTAGTTCATGTGGTTAATAATTATTTTATGACCATGATTTTAGTAATTTTGTGTGTCAAAAAGGTAATCTGCAGCCACGGTTCTAAAGTCAACGTAACTACATATATCATGAATTAGCCATAATTTTTATTGTTTTGTGTGACCAAAATATAACCAATAATGATGGTTCTAAATATTAAGCATAACCATATGGCATGTATTGATCACGGGTAATATGGAATTTATGTGGCTCTAAGTATAGTTAACACCACGGTTAACATAAACCCATGTGACTAAAATGTAACCAACAATCACGCGTCTAAGATTACGTTCATGTGGCTAATAAGTAGTTTATGATCATAATTTTTATTATTTTACGTGATCAAAGCCTAATCAGTTAACCATAACTATTTGTCATGTATTCACCATTATTTTTATTATTTTATGTGATTGAAAGGTAAACAATAACCACAATTCTTAAAAATAAGCATAACCATATGTCATGAATTGGCCACAATTAATATGAATTTGTTGTGGCTAAAAATATAGCTAAGGCTACAGATAAAACAAATCAATGTGGCTAACAATTCGTGTGACTGATTAATAGTTCATGGCCATGTTTTTTATTATTATTTTGCGTGACCAATACCCATGGTTCTAAAATTAAGCGTAGCTATATGTCATTAATTGGCCACAGTTTTTATTATTTTATATGTCCAAAAGATAACCAATAGACATGTTTCTCAAACTTAGACGTAACTATATGTCATGAATTGGCCACGACTAATATAGAATGTGTGTGTCTAAAAATATAGCTAACACCACGATTAAAATAAATTAATGTGGCTAATAGGTAACCAATAGCTACGGTTCTAACAATTCAGGTTGTGTGGCTTGACCAATATTTTTGTTATTTCACTTGACCAAAAGGTAACTAGTAACTACGATTTCTAAAAAACAATCATAGCTATATATCATGAATTAATCATGATTAATGTGATATTCTTAGGGCTGAAAAAATAAAAGAAAATATTTAAATGAAGTATATGAGAGTTTATCCTCGTAATGTTAAATTTTAGTATATCGATAGATTCTAAACACAATCCTCTTTTTCGTTATTTATAACATCAATAATTAGCCAAAAAAAATCTCATCATTAATATGATTATTCCTAGTCAACAAAGCACAGAGCACAATTTAGTGTAATAATGTGTATTTATCTAATTATAATTTATAGATAAAGAGCATGGGCCTAGGTTGAAAATCTCGAGGCAAGTATTAATTATTGCATACTACATACTTTATGAGTTAAAAAACGAGGGACAAATCCATTTCTGCATAATTTTTTAAGTCATCAATGATCGAAGAGAATATTTAATACATACTCTAATGTAGGGAGTGATTTCTAAAGCTGCCAAAACAATCTACAACAGCATATATTATAATCCCCGATATATTGTTTATGTAAACAATATGAATACTGAATCACATAAAATCTACACAATCTGTCCACAATAATCGCTCGCAAACAGCTTAAAAGGGTATCCAGTACCAACTGATTACATACCACTTTAAATATTCTTGCAAATAAATTAAATTTGCAGCTGGACAAACAAAATCCAGTATCTGAAAAAATATTAAAAGCACATAGGCCTGTCGAACGGTTCGGTTCCGGTTAACCGAAAAAATCGGTTAACCGGAACCATTTTAGCGACAAAGGTGGACCCGCTAACCGGACCGCTTTACACTTTCGGTTAACCGAACCCGTAAAACCCGTTTCTTTTTCTTGTTCTTCTTTCCTTCCTTCCTGTTATTCCTTCCTGTTATTACCTGTAACAGCACAACAGTTTTTTTGTCAAAACAAAAAAAAAACTATTTTAAGATATTGAAAAATGTCTTAAAATATTATTTTTATTTCAAAAATAAAAAAATATTATTTTTAGTTTTTATTTTAAAAATAAAAACTATTTTTTCTGTAAAAAAAAACTATTTTAAAATATTATTTTTATTTTCTCTCTAGTTTACCTTCCTAATACTCTATCATCAGGATCTGCCGCTTTTGTAAGACATTGAAGAGTGTCCAGGAAAATTTGTAATTTTAAAAATTGCAAAAGTTCTATTTTGTAATTAGCTGAAGAAATAATGCTACAAGAAAACCAATGCTACAAAAAATAATGCTACAAGAAAACCAATGCTACAAGTTTTTCTAGGGCTGTCGAACGGTTCGGTTCTGGTTAACCGGAACCATTTTAGCCACAAAGGTGGAACCGCAAACCGGACCGTTTATATTTTCGGTTAACCGGAACCGCAATAAAGTATGTTGAGTAACACATTCAAAAACACAAAATCAATAGTGATCAACTGCATATAATATAATATAAAAATTGTGTGAATCAATGTTGAAATAATGTAACAAAAAAATTATGTGTCTATATGTGTAATAGTGTATAAACACATGTGAAATGTGTGATGAAATGCGAGTGTAATAAGTGTAGCAATGTACACGAGTAAATAAAGCATATAAAAACGTATGTTAGTAAAGTGTAATATAATGCTAAAATGATGTGTTGAGTGTGTAAGAAAGAAAAAACACAAAGTCAGTGAACACAGTAGTGTAAGCTTACATTGTCATAACCGTAATAAGTTGTAAACAAAAATGACTGCTAATAAAGAAAAAGATTAGTTAAAAATAAATGGCTAAATAAAATATCAAAACAATACAACATGCATGATGATATCATACGCAGTGTACCAACAGTGGGATAAATGAATTATGTGCAATGTCAATGCAATAAAAATAAGCATAAGGTTGCATCCTGTGGTAGCCAAGGAACAACAGACCAACCATAATGCAGAGCTCAAATTGGCTTAATATAAGTGCTACAAAGCAAAGCAAGATGTGGGAGCATGTAAAAAAAAAACGCAGCAAAAAACGTGAACAATGAAAAAAAATTGATGCACACTTGTAATATCCGCAATTTTCGATTTTCGGTAAATTTCTTTTTTCGTCCGGAGTCCATTTTGACGACTTGCTCATGACCGTTTCGTCATTTAGAGAATGATTAATTCTGCACTTTTTGTCATCCGAGTTCGTTTCGGTATCGTTTTGTTGAGTTCTGAGCTTTTTAGCGACTTTTCCGCACTTGAGTTCGATTCTTGCGAATCTCGTCCGAAACTGTTGTTTCGAGTTTCTCGTAAGTTCATTTAATGTTATTATTCATGTTGCGAGCTTTGGTTTGGTGTTTCGACCGCGTATCGTGATTTTCGGACGTTTTGGGCCATTTTCGTAATTTCCCAAAGTTTTGGGTAATTACTTCCGTTGTTGAATTCCGAGCCTTCGGGTGGTCGGAATTGTGTGTTCTCTTAGCTCTTAGATTCGTCTTTGCGAGTACGTCGTAACTGTATCATCGATTCGTATTCAGGTTCGGGTTTCGGGGTCGTTCGGGCCGTCGGAGTTGGCCCCGACCGAGTCATGGCCGGGCAACTGTAATATCCAGTATTTTTCTTTCCCTTGTATTTTCATTTTTGGTATATTTCTCGGTCATAGTGACCCTCGTGTATCTTTCAGTATGTCCTTCCTGTCAACTGTGAACTGTACTCTCGTTATTGTTCATTGTTTCAACTTTCCTCATATGAGTTCGACTTTGTTAGATCACCATTAATTTTTGGTGACTCCAAAAATTCTAAATCTTTGCAATATTATAGAAAATCGAGTTAGCTTTCCAATGGTTCAAACGGTGAGTCAATCGGAGTCCGGACGAGAGAGTTATGGTCGTTTCGATTTGGCCGATCATCGCCGACCGCACCGACCGTGTCGGGCCGACACGGCCCGTGCCGTACTCGTCCGGAAATGCAAAAGTTTCGCCGACCGAACTCGGCCGTGTCATCCGACACGCCCGTGCATTTCTTCCGGATAAGCCGGAGCGATCGCCGGCACGCCCGACCGTGTCCCAGACACGGCCGAGTCGTGCCGAGTCGCCGCTTCGGACGAGTCATCCGCCGGAGGGCCCTACGCGCCGCGACCGTGTCAAGCGCAGACACGGTCGAGTCCCTGTCGGCCAGCTGTGCAACACGACCGTGCCGACCGGCACGGCCGTGTCCGGCAGGCTCAACCCATATAAAAGGCCCCGCAGACGCTTTTTCTTGCCATTTTTCACCTTCTTCCTCTCCTCTTCCGCACCGGGCGTGTTCTAAGCTTGAAGCCATGTTGTTTAACAACATATCCATGGAGTTCTTGAGGTTATATCATCAATAATCCGTCCGATATCATCCATTGATCCAAATAATCAAGGTTAGATCCTTAGAACCCTACTTTTGGTAAAATTGGGGTTTTCGTGTTTTTGTCCGATTCGTTCCGCTTTTGTTGATTAATTCATGATGAATATGATTAATCTTGTTGGTATTCTTAGTTTCCCTACGGATTCATGGTATATTTCGTGATTTTTACGGAATCGAGAGGGTTTGGTTGTGGCCCGCCTCGTTGTTGTTTATATACGAATATACATGAATCGTAGGCGGGTTTTCGGGTGTATTCCAATTCCATATTCATTTAGAAATGGTTGTGATTGTATTCTTCGAATCGTTAGGTTCGGTTTCATTGGTTCCTAGCGTCGGTGACTTTCCTTTCCGTCGTTGCGTCGTCAATAATTCAAGGCAAGTAATTCTTGGAAACCTTTATGCTTAACGTGAAATGGTAATGTATATTGTGTGTGCTTTACTCACCTCGGGAGGGTCCGACGGGCCTCGAGGGAATCTATGGCTTCGTCCTGGATTCATGAGTTTGATTCGCTAGCCACCGGGAGGGTCCTTAGAGGCCTCGAGTGGGATTCGTGGCTTCGTCCCGGTCCTAGGTGACGTGTGGTGCTTGACTTGTTTTATGAATGTGGCCACCGGGAGGGTCCTTAGAGGCCTCGAGTGGGATTCGTGGCTTCGTCCGGTCCTAGGCAAATTAATTGTGACTGCTTATTTCCTAAAAGACATGTCTTGTTTTGGTTTTCAAATGATATTGGTGCATGTACTATGAACTGTGTAAGCGATTGGTTTGCCTTGATTACTTGTACTAGCGTAATTGCTAACCCCTCCGGGACCCGTTTTGGGGAAATTCTTGTTATGGATTTCGTGTTATGATTATCCTGACGAGCGGCACTGGACAAGACGAGGATGTTGGCCAGGGTCGTTGACATGTGCATTTGGGTCTTTCTATTTCTTTCGTCCACTTCGATTTGGTTGTTTTCTATATTTATAAACTGATAGACTGTACTCGCGAGTACTTAGGCTTTTCAAATTCAAACCCCGTGTTGTACTACTTTTAAATTGTTACATTGTTGGTTGATGATCATTTCTCCGGTTGCTCCGGGCGTAATTTTTTTTTATTTCTTATAATTAATGTGTGTCCTCGCTAACCGGGATGGTTAGTCGAGTGGAGTTTTCTTGTTTGTAGCCTGGTGGTTCCCATGTGGGGGTCCACGGCGCTGTAAAATACTCTGAATATCTCGGGGTGTTACAGAAATGGTATCGGAGCTCTAGGTTTATGGATACCTAGGCTTGTTGGTTATTTGGGTCTAGTCGTATTTGTTTTGCACATTGTCACACCGCTGCCAGCATCCCAGTACTTCTAGTGCTCGTAAGTTTTCTTATTCGGCTCTTTTGTTTCTTGCATTGTATTTCCACTTTTGGATCGTAGTTGCTTTTCCTCCCTTACTCATCATCGATATACTTCTGTTATCTCTCAACTTCAGCATGGATGCCGGAGGAAACCGTGGTCGTGGTCGTGGTCGTGGACGCGGCCGAGGACGTGGGGCAGCCGGTGGGGCGGCCACGTCGCATTCTTCGGGAGCCGGCAGTACCGGTGACCGTCACAGTCATGCTTCTTCTCAGGAGCGCGCCGATCTTGGTATTGCGGCCGCATGCAAAGAAATGGTTAACCAGATGGCGGCTATAGCTCAGTGGTCCGTAACACCGATCGTGCCCATGCTAATCGGGCGGAACGGATCGTTGGCTTCAGGTTGTGATCAAGATGCATCCTCCCGGTTCGGGAGCTTGACCCGATCGGCCGGGAAGGGTGGATCAAGGAAATATCTAAAGTATTCACTGCTACCAATCGCCCGAGGACCGTAAGGTCCCTATTGCTCAATACTTTCTCACGGGAGATGCTACAGATTGGTGGGAGGCCGTTGGTCCCAAAGATCATGTTGCTTCGTGGGCCGAGTTTCAGAGTTGATGGAGACCGAGTATTGTCCATGGCCGGTCGATGTGCTCGAGTGCATGCTTTCTTTGATGCTCAACCACGGGATATCCCCGTATCCCAAACTATTGCCGATTTTAATAAGGAGTTGGGTTATGTGAAGACCCAAGTTGTTGAAGAGAGCGACAAGATTTTTCATTTTTCCAGAGAATGAAACTGCCCATTCGGGACTATATGTCGGGGCTCGTCTGCATACTACCTTGAAGGATTATCGAGTCGAGCTCTTGCTTATGATATGTCGGTGACCGCTAGCGATTTGGCTCGAGAGCAAGAAGCGAGTCGGTCGGAAATTTTTCTGGTCCCAAGAGTGGAGGCCACAGAAATCTCAGCCGCAAATATTTCTACGGCGGTTCGGCTGCTTTTCTCGGGAGCTTCAGAGTGCCTCCGAACCGTCGTCAGGACCCTGGATGCTTTAATCGTGGCAAGCCGTGCCACGTGAACCGGGATTGTCTTCGTCCCACCTTTGACTTGTCATACTTGTGGTCGGGGCCACAAAGCTTCTTTGCGAGAAGCTCGACAAGCCATGGTGCCGTTCTTCTCACCCGGACCTATGGAGCCGAGCGTGAACTGTGGCTCATTTGCTCCGCCGCCTCCACCGAGTGCCGGCCGAGGTAGGGGTCGGGTCAGCCCGCTAGGAGGAGCATCCGAGGTCGGCTCGCCACCCGCGTATCTACGAGATGAGGAGGACCGATGATCCAAAGCGGCTCGTGGCGGCAGTACCGTTCATATCCATTCCCATCCTCGCTGTACTTTTTGATTCGGGTGCTACGCATTCATTCATTTCTCTAGAGTGTGTACGCCGTTTGAGTCTCGACCGCTTGTCACCTTGCGAGCCTTTCATCGTTAAACTTCCTAGCGGTGATAGAATTGTCGGTGATCGAGAAGTCCGGGACTGTTCTGTGATTATTTGTGAGAGGGCTTGGCTCTCTAATCTTATTGTTGTGAGTATCGAGGGCGAGGATTTAATTCTCGGGAATGATTGGCTCGAACGGCATGGTGCAATCATGAACTACCGCACGAGGATCATTACCATGTTAGCCGAGGACGGCATGAACACTCTTTCGCGGGCGAAAGAGAAACCAAGTTTGTTATTAACGCCTTGAAGGCGGTGAAACTACTGCGAATAGGGTGTACTGGTTATTGGTGCTACGCCTTGAAGGCGGAGAATGGTGGAGTCGAGCTTTCATCGATTCCAGTCGTTAGTGAGTTTCCTGATGTATTTCCTGACGAGTTGCCGGGATTGCCACCGGATCGTGAGGTTGAGTTTGCTATAGAGTTAGAGCCGGGTGCGGCTCCGATTTCAAGGCGCCGTATCGCATGGCACCTTCAGAGATGTCGAGTTGAAGAAACAGTTGAGTGAACTTCTTGAGTCGGGTATGTTCGACCGAGCGCCGCCTTGGGGCGCACCGGTCTTGTTTGTGCGTAAGAAGGATGGTTCACTACGTTTGTGTATCGACTATCGTGAATCGAACAAGGTGACCATCAAGAACAAGTATCCTTTGCCGAGGATTGACAACTTGTTCGATCGGACGGGGAGCGGCGGTATTCTCAAAAATTGATTTGAGATCGGGTACTATCGGCTCGGTGAGGGAGTCCGACGTGCCGAAAACCTTTTCGGACGAGATACGGACATTATGAGTTTGTAGTTATGCCTTTCGGGTTAACTAACGCTACGCAGTGTTCATGCAATTGATGAACAAAGTCTTTATCGAGTATTTGGATAAGTGTGTCGTCGTCTTCATTGACGATATTCTTATTTATTCGAGGAATGAAGAAGAGCATGCCCATCATTTGCGGGTAGTGTTAGACATTTTGAGGACCGAGCAACTCTATGCGAAGTTCTCGAAATGTGAGTTCTGGCTGAAAGAAGTGATGTTTTTGGGCCACGTGATTTCAAATGAGGGAGTTCGAGTGGATCCGCAGAAAATTGAGGCGGTGTTGGATTGGGCATCGCCCACAAATGTGAAGGAGGTCCGTAGTTTCTTGGGTTTGGCTGGCTACTACCGTAGGTTCGTCGAGGGTTTCTCAAAACTAGCTCGACCACTTACACAGCTTGCTCCGAAATCCGAGAAGTTCGTCTGGACCGATGAGGAGAGGCATCGAGTTTTGAGGAGTCAAGAAGCGTTTGACTTCAGCCCCGGTTTTGGCATTACCATGTGGCAACGAGGGTTTCGCCGTTTAGCGATGCTTCGGTCGTGGTCTTGGGTGCGTATTGATGCAAGACGGCAAGACCATTGCCTATGCGCGAGACAGATTGAGGCCGTATGAGCTTAACTACCCTACTCACGATTTGGAGTTAGCGGCGGTTGTCTTTGCACTCAAGATTTGGCGTCACTATCTTTTCGGCTCGCATGTCGATTTTTACCGATCATAAAAGTCTGAAATACATATTTACTCACGAGAGTTGAATATGAGGCAGAGGAGGTGGTTAGAGTTGATTAAGGATTATGACCTCGAAATCCTTTATCATCCGGTAAGGCGAATGTCGTGGCCGACGCCTTGAGTCGAAACCGATTGCGTTGCAAACGCTTGAGGTCCTTACGCCCTGACCGAGCTTCGGCGGGCTTTGATCGAGTTAGATGTTGAGGTTTTGCCGCCTGGATCTGCGGGCAACTTTGTACCTTAGAAATTTCGCTGCCTTTGATCGATGAAATTAAATCAAGCAATTAGAGGATCCGATGATTACTCAAATCCGAGAGAACGTTCTTAAAGGAAAGTCTCACGGGTTTGTGATTCACGAGGATGGTGTTTTGAGATTCCAGAGTCGGCTTTGTGTACCGAACGATCCAGAGTTGCGACAGAGTATTTTGCGTGAGGCCCATTCCACACCCTATTCCGTTCATCCTGGTTCGAGTAAGATGTACAAGGACCTGAGGAGGAACTTCTGGTGGAATGATATGAAGGAGGAGGTCGCACAGTTTGTAGCGAGATGTTTGACTTGTCAGCAGGTCAAAATCGAGCATCAGCGACCGGGTCAAGGTTATTGCCACTTCCCGTTCCGGAATGGAAATGGGAAGATATATCGATGGATTTCATTACGAGTTTGCCGAGATCGAGATCGGGCATGAATATGGTTTGGGTGATTGTTGATCGTCTGACCAAGTCGGCACATTTTCTGGGCATCAAGGACTCTTGGGGCCCGGAGAAATTGGCTCGTGTATTTATCGCTCAGATTGTGAGACTTCACGGTACTCCGAAGTCTATTGTTTCGGATCGTGATGGCCGTTTTGTATCGCACTTTTGGCAGGCAATGCATAAGGCGTTAGGTACCCGCTTGCATTTGAGTACCTCTTTTCATCCCGATCGGATGGATACGGAACGCACTATCCAGACATTCGAGGACATGTTGCGTGCTTGTGCCCTCGATCGAGTAGCGATCGAAGAGCATTTGCCATTGATCGAATTCACGACAACAATAGTTGGCACGCCGATTCGGATGGCACCGTATGAGGCACTTTATGGCGGCGATGTCGATCGCCGATTTGTTGGAATGAGGCGTCCGATTTAGTCGGGACCGAGCCGGATGTCGTTTTAGAGACGAGGCGGAAGATAGAATTAATTCGAGAACGGATGTTGACGGCCCGTAGTCGGCGAAGTCATATGCCGATGTCCGTCGTCGACCTTTAGAATTCGAGGTGGGAGACCACGTCTTGCTGAAGGTGTCGCCAACGAGAGGAGTTTTCCGTTTCGGGAAAAAGGGGAAGCTGAGTCCGAGATTTATTGGACCCTTCGAGATTCTCGAGCGAGTCGGTGGGTTAGCATACCGTTTGGCGTTACCTCCGGCCTTGAGTCATGTTCATAGCGTTTTTCATGTTTCCCAGCTGAGGAAATATGTTCCGGATCCTAGTCACGTCATCGATTATGGCGAGATTGATATTGCTGAAGATATTACTTTCGAGGAGCGTCCTTTGAAGATTTTGGAGCATCGTGAGAAACGACTGAGGCATAAGACCATCCCTTTGGTCAAAGTGCAGTGGTCGAGACACGGTGTCGAGGAGGCAACTTGGGAAACCGAGGATAGTGTAACACCCCCAAGACGTTTAGGGCATATTACAGCGCCGTGGACCCCACACTGTGAAATCCACCAGGCTAACATACCAACTAGACCTTTGCCAACGACAACAATCATCAATAAAATGACAACTTAAAATAAAAGACGACAATCCGACCAATAGAATCCAACAACAATCCATTTCCCAAAACGGGAACACAACATTAACAATTTTGCAAAAGAAGTACTCGAGTACTTAAACCAATTTTATAATACATAAATCCCAAAATCAGACATCAATAATAATAACCGACAGACATGACACCGAAAATGATTTACTGGACAATATCATGCTTGCCCATCATCCTCATACGGCTCGAGTGCTCGCTTGTCCCCACGATCAATACCTGAAATACAAAAAGTATTTCCCCCATTTAAGGGGTTAGCGACAACTGCTAGTGCAAGTACAATCCATTTGAACTACATTCTAATCAGATGAATAATGCGCCAAAAATCATTTTTAGAAAACATTTTATATTCCGGAATATTTACAATGCACAAGCACAAAACACATTTTCTCCAATCAAAACAAATTCAAAGTTAACCTTGGTACGTGACTCACGGCCACCGTACTCGCAGAGCCCCGGACATCCCCAGGTGGTTAACCACGCCGTGATACGCACACACACGGCAATACGTATCCCTAGAGGCCCTGGCGGACCGTCCCTAGGTGAACATACACATATTCTCCCACGACAACCACATATAGCCATAATTCAAATACTAGAACATGTAAACAAATGTAAAGTACTTGCCTTTGAGACATCTTCAAGAATCGGAAGTGAAAAATGACTACGGATGATCCGAATGGAAAACGACGGTTCCTAAACGAAGAATTAGCATAACTCAGTCCCAACGGACATCAATAATCGAAAGGAATACTCCCAAAACCCCGATTACAAATCACGACAATCGACGTTCAATCGGTAAGACGAGGTTTGTGCAAAATCTCCCCGTATCAACAATACATGGATTAATTCGAGGAAAAACGAATTGGGAATCACCCAATAACAACAATTGATAATAAGTTTCGCGATATACATGAACAATTCGGAGTCAATCACGAAAAACCCGAAAAACCCCCAATTTATACAAGTTAGGGTTCCTGAAGAAGATACCTCGGATTCGGACGATGGAGGATGATTACGCTGATGGTGATATGCCACTATGATTCTACGGTGATGGAATACGAAGGATTCTTCGATCAAAACTGAAGAAATCGCCTCTGGAGTCGCCCCGTGAAGAAAAAACGAGAGAAGGGATAGAAAATGAGGTATTGGACCTCCGCCTACTGCTTTAAAACAACGGTACATTACGGCCGTATCGGGGATACTTACGGCCGTAACATGGCCAACTTACGTCAGACTTCTCGGGTGTTACGGCCAGAACACCTACCGACAAGAAGATTGGCAGCTTCTGTCCAAACGAGTCCGGACGACCCCAAAACCCGGACCTGCTATCGAACCAAAAATACGACTACGAAGAATATTCGATGACGAGTCTAACCATCACAAGAAAATATCAATCCGCCTACCCGGGAATCCGAAATACGACAACGAATATGAAATTCCCTAAACTTATAGGAAATTACGGAAATGACCCAAGTGACCGAAAGTCACGAAATGATGTCGGATTTACAAACCGAAAGTCTCAACATGACCAACTCAACCATACGAACTTGTACAAACCAAGAAACCACGAAAACGAACGAGTTTTACAAGAATCGAACGTTCGTACGGCAAAACATGTCATAAAATGAAATTACGTGAAAACATCATCAAAACTCGTCCAAATGGAAAAACCCCAAGAACAAAATAGATTCAAAATGTCGAAACGGTTACAAGCGGGTCGATAAAAATGGACATACATCAAAAATGGAAACTGCTAAAAAAAATAGAAAATTACGGATATTACATTCTCCCCCTCTAAAATAAAGTTTCGTCCCGAAACTTAAGAATCAAAAAGCTCGGGGAATCTCGAACGCATATCCTCCTCTAGCTCCCACGTCGCTTCTTCTACTCCGTGTCTCGACCATTGCACCTTAACCAAAGGAATGGTTTTGTGCCTTAGCTGTTTATCACGACGCTCCAAAATTCTAACGGGTCTCTCTTCAAACGTAACATCCTTCTCAATCTCCACGTCCCCAAAGTCGATAATGTGGGACGGGTCCGGAACGTACTTCCTCAACTGGGAAACGTGAAATACGCTATGTACATGACTAAGCGACGGAGGTAAAGCCAAACGGTACGCTAACTCACCGACTCTCTCCAATACCTCGAAAGGTCCAATATATCTCGGGCTGAGTTTCCCCTTCTTCCCGAATCGGAAAACTCCTTTCGTCGGAGATACTCTCAACAGAACGTGATCTCCCACCTCAAACTCCAAAGGTCTACGCCTAACATCCGCATAAGACTTTTGTCGACTCTGAGCAGCCAACATCCTCTTTCTAATCAATTCGACTTTCTCCCTCGTCTCCAACACAAGGTCCGGCTCGGTGCCAACCAAATCGGACGGCTCATCCCAACATATCGGTGATCGACAACGTCGGCCATAAAGTGCCTCATACGGTGCCATCTTAATCGACGCGTGCCAGCTATTATTATAAGCAAACTCAATTAAGGCCAAATGCTCCTCCCAATTACTGCTCCAGTCTAACGCACACGCGCGCAACAAATCCTCGAACGTCTGAATGGTACGTTCGGACTGCCCATCGGTCTGGGGATGGAACGAAGTGCTCAAACGTAGCTGAGTCCCCAATGCCTTATGCACTGCCTGCCAAAAATGCGATACAAATCGTCCATCTCTGTCTGAAATAATGGTCCTCGGCGTACCATGAAGCCTTACTATCTGAGTGATAAAAATACGAGCCAACTTTTCCGGACCCCAAGTATCCTTGATGCCCAGAAAATGTGCCGACTTAGTCAGTCGGTCTACAATTACCCATACCATATTCATACCCGTCTTCGTCCTCGGTAAACTCGTGACAAAATCCATAGAGATGTCCTCCCACTTCCATTCCGGAACGGGAAGTGGTTTCAATAATCCGGCTGGCCGCTGATGCTCAATCTTGACTTGCTGACAAGTCAAACACCTAGCCACAAACTGAACTACCTCTTTCTTCATATCGTTCCACCAGAAATTCTTCCTCAGATCTTTGTACATCTTACTCGAGCCCGGATGGACTGAGTATGGTGACGCATGAGCTTCTCGCATAATGCTCTGCCTCAAATCCGAGTCGTTCGGAACACACAACCGACCTCGGAATCTCAACACTCCGTCCTCATGAATAACAAATCCCGGGGCTTTCCCCTTCTCTACACTCTCCCGAAGCTGAATAAACATCGGGTCCTCCAACTGTCCCGATTTAATGTCCTCGACCAAGGATGAAGAAATCTCAAGAGTACGCAACTGCCCGGAACTCTCTGGCAGTACAATCTCAATGCTCATCCTCATAAACTCTCGCTGAAGTCTCGACTGGGCCGTAAGCAACTCAAGCGCTCGAAGCGATATCGATTTCCGGCTCAAGGCATCTGCTACCACATTAGCCTTGCCCGGATGATAAAGGATCTCAAGATCGTAATCCTTAATCAGTTCCAACCATCTCCTCTGTCTCATATTAAGCTCCTTCTGCGTGAAGATGTACTTCAGGCTCTTGTGATCGGTGAAAATCTGACACGACGAGCCATACAAATAATGACGCCAGATCTTCAACGCAAACACAATCACAGCTGCCAACTCAAGATCGTGCGTAGGGTAATTCAATTCATACGGTTTCAACTGACGGGAAGCATAGGCAATCGTCCTCCCGTGCTGCATAAGTACACATCCGAGCCCTTGGCCCGAGGCATCACTATAAACGGAGAAACCATCATTACCACTCGGTAAAGCCAACACGGGAGCGGTCGTCAACCGCTTCTTCAACTCCTCAAAACTATTCTGCCTCTCATCGGTCCACATAAACTTCTCCGACTTCTGTAACAACTGAGTCAGCGGTCGAGCGAGCTTAGAGAACCCCTCGACGAATCTGCGGTAATACCCGGCTAATCCCAGAAAACTGCGGACCTCCTTCACGTTCTTGGGCGGCGCCCAATCCAACACTGCCTCTACCTTATGTGGGTCTACACGAACACCCTCAGCCGAGATCACATGACCGAGAAACATAACCTCCCGTAACCAAAACTCGCACTTTGCGAAGTTCTCAAAATATCTAACACAATATGCAAATGACGGGCGTGCTCCTCCTCGCTCCTCGAGTAAATCAGGATGTCATCGATAAAAACAACTACACATTTATCGAGGTACTCGATAAAGACTTTGTTCATAAGCTGCATGAACACGGCTGGTGCGTTGGTTAGCCCAAAAGGCATAACCACAAACTCGTAGTGACCGTATCTCGTCCGAAAGGCCGTCTTCGGAATATCGGTATCCTTCACTCGGAGCTGATAATACCCCGATCTCAAATCAATCTTCGAAAACACAGTTGCCCCTTGCAACTGATCAAACAAATCATCAATCCTTGGTAGCGGATACTTGTTTTTGATGGTCACTTTGTTCAACTCTCGGTAGTCGATGCACAAACGAAGTGACCCATCCTTCTTCTTTACGAATAGGACCGGTGCGCCCCAAGGCGAAGCGCTCGGTCGAATATATCCCATGTCTAGCAACTCTCCCAACTGTTTCTTCAGCTCAAGCATCTCGGCAGGCGCCATCCGGTATGGCGTCTTAGAGATAGGTGCTGCACCCGGCTCTAAATCGATCAGAATTCAACCTCTCGGTCAGGCGGCATAACAGGCAACTCATCTTGAAAAACGTCAGGATACTCACATACTACCGGAATAGACGAGAGTTCGACTCCCCCTTCCTCCGATCTCAAAGCGTAACACCAATAGCCCGTGCAACCTCCTCGAAGCAGTCTCACGGCCCTCAAGGCGCTGATGAGTAACCTCTGGCTACTCCGTTTACGCCCCACAAAAGGATGCTCGGTACCGTCAGAGGCTAACATCGAAACGGTTCTCGTTCTATAATTCATGATCGCCCCATGACGGTCCAGCCAATCCTCACCCAGAATCAAATCCTCATCTCTAATATCTACCGCAATCAGATTAGAAGGCCAAACCCTCCCCGCGATACTCACTGGAAAATCTCTAACCTCACGATCCCCCACGATGCTATCCCCACTAGGAAGTTTAACAACAAAAGGCTCACAAGCAACAAGGCAATCAACATGTAGACGACGCACACAATCCATAGATATAAAAGAATGTGTAGCACCAGAATCGAACAATACGGAAACAGGATGATCAAGGATGTGGACGGTACCTGTGGCCACCGTCGCGTCGAGATCTCCTGTTCGTCTCATCTCGTACACACGGGGCGGAATGCACTCGCACTAGAAGCTCCCCCTCTAGAAGGCCGACCACGATCTCGACCTCTACCAAAACTCTGTCGGGCCGAGGAACCTGCGGTGCTGATTCACACTCGGCTCCCATGAGGGCCGATATCCGAGTAATCTGAGTCCGAGCTGCATCTGTACAAAACTTAGCACGATGACCCATCCGACCACAGGAAAGACACTGAATCGGAGGCCTATCACACTCACTCATCATGTGGCCCGGACGGCTACAGTTGAAGCACGTAGGACCACGAATGGAACCGGCAGGGGCAGACCTAGAACCGGTTCCTCGCCCAACTGATGGCAATCGACTCAAGACTCGCGAACTGCATCGAGTCTTCGGATACCCTCCTGACTTGCCTCCCGAAAACTGACCGGCGGTTTTCTGTTTCTTTCCTTCGGTTGCCGTCTCTGTCGCAGAAAACGACATCTCATAAGCCATCGCCTTATTCTGATATTCTTTCAACGTCGTGCACCCCAGACCAGACATGTAGTGGCGCACCCTCGGTTTCATCCGCATGTCAAAGTGGCGGATCTTATCAAGCTCATCGCGGACTTGGTTTCTCACATAATGTAACTGTTTATTGTAGTCTTTGATAGCTTGAGAAATAGGAACATCTTGGGGCTTAGCCTCAAAGAAGGCTCGGATCCTCCCCTCTTTCACTGGCCAAGGACAGTATTCATCTTCCATCAGATCTCGAAACTCTGCCCACGTAGCTGCCCGGTCACGCGGTTTCACCGCTTGCCACCACGTTGCTGCTTCCTTGGCGAGGAAATCCGAGCGATGGGTACCTTCCTCTCCTCGAGCGATTAGCGGCCTCAAACACCTTTTCCATCTCAAACAACCAACTCTCCCAACCGGAAGGGTCGGAAGCACCATCAAACTGCGGAGGACGCATACGAATCACGCCCCAAGTAGCTTATCATTACCGGATCCAGCAGCGGAATCAGGTTGGCATTAGCATGGCCGACTGTAACGGCTGAGTCGAGCGTCATCAGTTCGCTACTTGCCGCAATATGTTGGCCACTCCAACATTCTCATGAGCATTACGGAGCTAGCAGACTGGTCCTGTGACCTCCGGAACTAGGGAACACTGTTCGACAAAGAGGGCATCGCCGAATCAGTTCCCGAGTGATCGGACATGGCCGCCCCACCGGCTGCGCCACGTCCCCTACCGCGTCCGCGACCGCGTCCGCGTCCTCTACCAGCAGGAATTCTGAAGAAGCAACGGGTAAGTACAAATCAAACGCAAAACGCAATAAGATACTAAGACAGGAATAGAACCGAACGGTGAAACGAGTCAAGTTAGGAAAACTTACGAGCACCGGCGTACTGAGATGATGGCATAGCAGTGATACTGTCCCAAAAACGGCACTTAACTAGACCCAAATAACCGACAGCCTAGGTATCCATAAACCTAAGCTCTGATACCATATTCTGTAACACCCCCAAGACGTTTAGGGCATATTACAGCGCCGTGGACCCCACACTGTGAAATCCACCAGGCTAACATACCAACTAGACCTTTGCCAACGACAACAATCATCAATAAAATGACAACTTAAAATAAAAGACGACAATCCGACCAATAGAATCCAACAACAATCCATTTCCCAAAACGGGAACACAACATTAACAATTTTGCAAAAGAAGTACTCGAGTACTTAAACCAATTTTATAATACATAAATCCCAAAATCAGACATCAATAATAATAACCGACAGACATGACACCGAAAATGATTTACTGGACAATATCATGCTTGCCCATCATCCTCATACGGCTCGAGTGCTCGCTTGTCCCCACGATCAATACCTGAAATACAAAAAGTATTTCCCCCATTTAAGGGGTTAGCGACAACTGCTAGTGCAAGTACAATCCATTTGAACTACATTCTAATCAGATGAATAATGCGCCAAAAATCATTTTTAGAAAACATTTTATATTCCGGAATATTTACAATGCACAAGCACAAAACACATTTTCTCCAATCAAAACAAATTCAAAGTTAACCTTGGTACGTGACTCACGGCCACCGTACCCCGCAGAGCCCCGTCGGACATCCCTGGGTGGTTAACCACAGTTCGTGATACGCACACACACGGCAATACGTATCCCTAGAGGCCCCGTCGGACCGTCCCTAGGTGAACATACACATATTCTCCCACGACAACCACATATAGCCATAATTCAAATACTAGAACATGTAAACAAATGTAAAGTACTTGCCTTTGAGACATCTTCGAAGAATCGGAAGTGAAAAATGACTACGGATGATCCGAATGGAAAACGACGGTTCCTAAACGAAGAATTAGCATAACTCAGTCCCAACGGACATCAATAATCGAAAGGAATACTCCCAAAACCCCGATTACAAATCACGACAATCGACGTTCAATCGGTACGGACGAGGGTTTGTGCAAAATCTCCCCGTATCAACAATACATGGATTAATTCGAGGAAAAACGAATTGGGAATCACCCAATAACAACAATTGATAATAAGTTTCGCGATATACATGAACAATTCGGAGTCAATCACGAAAAACCCGAAAAACCCCCAATTTATACAAGTTAGGGTTCCTGAAGAAGATACCTCGGATTCGGACGATGGAGGATGATTACGCTGATGGTGATATGCCACTATGATTCTACGGTGATGGAATACGAAGGATTCTTCGATCAAAACTGAAGAAATCGCCTCTGGAGTCGCCCCGTGAAGAAAAAACGAGAGAAGGGATAGAAAATGAGGTATTGGACCTCTGCCCGCTGTTTTAAAACAGCGGGCTGTTACGGCCGTATCAGGGGATACTTACGGCCGTAACATGGCCAACTTACGGCCGTAACTTCTGGGTGTTACGGCCGTAACACCCTACTGGACAGCAGTATTGGCAGCTGCTGTCCAAACGAGTCCGGACGACCCCAAAACCCGGACCTGCTATCGAACCAAAAATACGACTACGAAGAATATTCGATGACGAGTCTAACCATCACAAGAAAATATCAATCCGCCTACCCGGGAATCCGAAATACGACAACGAATATGAAATTCCCTAAACTTATAGGAAATTACGGAAATGACCCAAGTGACCGAAAGTCACGAAACGATGTCGGATTTACAAACCGAAAGTCTCAACATGACCAACTCAACCATACGAACTTGTACAAACCAAGAAACCACGAAAACGAACGAGTTTTACAAGAATCGAACGTTCGTACGGCAAAACATGTCATAAAATGAAATTACGTGAAAACATCATCAAAACTCGTCCAAATGGAAAAACCCCAAGAACAAAATAGATTCAAAATGTCGAAACGGTTACAAGCGAGTCGATAAAAATGGACATACATCAAAAATGGAAACTGCTAAAAAAATAGAAAATTACGGATATTACAGATAGAATGCGTGCTAGGTACCCTGAGTTGTTTGTTTCTTAAGTTTCGGGACGAAACTTATTTTTAGAGGGGTAGAATGTAATATCCAGTATTTTTCTTTCCCTTGTATTTTCATTTTTGGTATATTTCTCGGTCATAGTGACCCTCGTGTATCTTTCAGTATGTCCTTCCCCACAACGTGAACGTACTCGTTATTGTTCATTGTTTCAACTTTCCTCATATGAGTTCGACTTTGTTAGATCACCATTAATTTTTGGTGACTCCAAAAATTCTAAATCTTTGCAATATTATAGAAAATCGAGTTAGCTTTCCAATGGTTCAAACGGTGAGTCAATCGAGTCCTGACGAGAGAGTTATGGTCGTTTGATTTTGGCGATCACCGCCGACCGCACCCGACCGTGTCGGGCCGACACGGCCCGTGCCGTACTCGCCCGTAAATGCAAAAGTTTCGCCGACCGAACTCGCGTGTCATCCGACACGGCCCGCGGCCGCATTTCTTAGGATAAGCGAAGCGATCGCCGGGCACGCCCGGCCGTGTCCCAGACACGGTCGAGTCGCGTGAAGTCATTGCCGTCGGACGAGTCATCGTCGGAGGGCCCTACGCGCCGCGACCGTGTCAAGCGGACACGGTCGAGTCCCTGTCGGCCAGGTGCAACACGGCCGTGCCGACCGGCACGGCCGTGTCCGGCAGGCGATCAACCCATATAAAAGGCCCTGCAGACGTTTTTCTTGCCATTTTTCACCTTCTTCCTCTCCTCTTCCGCAGCTGGGCGTGTTCTAAGCTTGAAGCCATGTTGTTTAACAACATATCCATGGAGTTCTTGAGGTTATATCATCAATAATCCGTCCGATATCATCCATTGATCCAGCGAATCAAGGTTAGATCCTTAGAACCCTACTTTTGGTAAAATTGGGGGTTTTCGTGTTTTTGTCCGATTCGTTCCGTTTTGTTGATTAATTCATGATGAATATGATTAATCTTGTTGGTATTCTTAGTTTCCCTACGGATTCATGGTATATTTCGTGATTTTTACGGAATCGAGAGGGTTTGGTTGTGGCCCGCCCTCGTTGTTGTTTATATACGAATATACATGAATCGTAGGCGGGTTTTCGGGTGTATTCCAATTCCATATTCATTTAGAAATGGTTGTGATTGTATTCTTCGAATCGTTAGGTTCGGTTTCATTGGTTCCTAGCGTTCGTCGGTGACTTTCCTTTCCGTTCGTTGCGTCGTCAATAATTCAAGGCAAGTAATTCTTGGAAACCTTTATGCTTAACGTGAAATGGTAATGTATATTGTGTGTGCTTTACTCACCTCGGGAGGGTCCGACGGGGCCTCGAGGGAATCTATGGCTTCGTCCTGGATTCATGAGTTTGATTCGCTAGCCAGCTCGGGAGGGTCCTTAGAGGCCTCGAGTGGGATTCGTGGCTTCGTCCCGGTCCTAGGTGACGTGTGGTGCTTGACTTGTTTTATGAATGTGGCCAGCTCGGGAGGGTCCTTAGAGGCCTCGAGTGGGATTCGTGGCTTCGTCCCGGTCCTAGGCAAATTAATTGTGACTGTTTATTTCCGGAAAAGACATGTCTTGTTTTGGTTTTCGAAATGATATTGGTGCATGTACTATGAACTGTGTAAGCGATTGGTTTGCCTTGATTACTTGTACTAGCGTAATTGCTAACCCCTCTGGGGACCCGTTTTGGGGAAATTCTTGTTATGGATTTCAGGTTATGATTATCCGGACGAGCGGGCACCTGGACAGTACGAGGATGTTGGCCAGGGTCGTTGACATGTGCATTTGGGTCTTTCTATTTCTTTCGTCCACTTCGATTTGGTTGTTTTCTATATTTATAAAGCGATAGATCAGATCGCGAGTACTTAGGCTTTTCAAATTCAAACCCCGTGTTGTACTACTTTTAAATTGTTACATTGTTGGTTGATGATCATTTCGCGGTTGCTCAGGCGTAATTTTTTTATTTCTTATAATTAATGTGTGTCCTCGCTAACCGGGATGGTTAGTCGAGTTGAGTTATCC
Organism: Orobanche coerulescens; assembly: GCA_033398695.1. NCBI lineage: Eukaryota > Viridiplantae > Streptophyta > Magnoliopsida > Lamiales > Orobanchaceae > Orobanche > Orobanche coerulescens. Next base: position 172,939,657 of record CM065809.1, read on the forward strand.
TGTCTGTAGCCGGGTGGTTCCCATGTGGGGTGCCACGGCGATGTAATATACTCTGAATATCTCGGGGTGTTACAAGACAGGGCCCAGCCGCATCGCCGAGTCACGGCCGTAGTGCTCGGCAGCCTTCTCGCCGAAGTCATGGCGGCAGCGTTTCAGCTCGCCGAGCGATCGTAGGCCGCGGCACATGCCGGGCAGGCCGCGGCACACTCTGTGGCATTTTTCGCCAAACCGTGCATCTGGTGCCGCGGCACACGCTGCCGAGCCGCGGCACACCGCCGACCACCGGGAGCCATTTTTGGGCCTGTGCCGCGGCACACTTCCCATGGGCCGCGCACACCTGTGCGGCTTATTTATGGCCCTGCACACGGGTTTTTGGCCATTTTTCTCCTTCTTCTCCTTCTCTTCCGCGGCTGGGGGTGATCTTACCATGGAGCCATGTTGTTTAACAACAAATCCATGAAGTTCTTGAGTTCATATCATCAATCAATCATCCGTTATCATCCTTTGATCCAGCGAATCAAGGTAACCTTCCTTAGAACCCTAATTTCGTGAATTTGGGGGTTTTTGCGTTTTTGTACGATTCGTTTCATATTATTGATTAATTCATGATGGGTATGATTAATCTTGGTAGTATTATTGTGTTTAACATCATTTAATCCATTGTTATTCGTCGAATCGAAGTATATTTCTTGATTTCCTTCAAATCGACTTTTTGGGGGATTTATCCTCGATCTTGTTTTTCATCCATTTTTGATGGATCGATTATGGTTAAATGATGTTGTTAAACATATTCTATGGATTTTATATCCATATTTCAACTTGGAATTCCATTTTCGTATTTTGTCGGGACGAATCGTGTTCTTGACCGTTTTGGGGAAAACGCTTGAACATTCGTCGTTCGTTCGTTGAATTCGGCGGCTTTAAGTCGTGTTAGGGAATTCATTTCATTATTTTTATTGTCCTTCGTAGTTTATGAACGCGAGTTGGCGATCGGTGGAGTGGGCGGGTTCGTAGGCGGTTCGTGTCAACCTACTTCGGTCGATTCTTCGCGTTATTCTTATTCGAGGCAAGTACCTTGACCATACTTTTCTTATTTTGTGGATATGATGATCGGTGATCATCTTGGTGTGTTTGTTTGGTTGTTTGAAACGAAGTTTCAAAAGATTTCGGTTTGGCCTCGTTAAAGGCTTTCTTTCAAAATGCGTGTGTGTTTTGTGAACGGCGTGTTTTGGGAATTGATTATGATTTGATTATTCTGAACGTTGAAGGATTTGATGATGATACTCCTATTGTTTAAAGTTATGGAATCGTGTATTCCGTATTTAATCTTGTTATTGTGTTTTGAAGAGTTTGATAATGGTGTCGAGTTAATGGCCATCTCTAGTGAGTATTCTTAATGAACTTACATTCTTAGCATGTTAGTTTTGCATGAGTAATGTGTGTGTGTGTATGCTCACTACGGGTTAGATCCGACGGGGTCTCGGTAGGGGTCCACAGAGACGTGGATCGACGAGCTTTCTTTTAACCACTACGGGTTAGATCCGACGGGGTCTCGGTAGGGGTCCACAGAGACGTGGATCGACGGTTAATTGTGGTGCATTTTACAAATGTGACTTATTTATGGCATTTCCGGAAATGAGTGCTTTTGAACGGTTTTCATGATTGCATGCATTGACTAAGCGTGTAAGAGGTAAGTTGTTCGTTTGGCCTACTTGGCTAGGATGGCTCTAGAGTATTTTGTTGTTTATGTTAAATCCTTTAATTGTGGATTTTGACGTTGGAAGACGAACCTTGTCGTCGTTCTTGTATACTGTGAGTTGATGAGATTTGGGGCTAAAATCCCAATGGTTTTGTAAAAGTCATTTTATGGATTTGGGGCTAAAATCCCAACGGTTTGGTAAATGTCATTTTTTGTGGAAAGTAAACCTTTGGGGCGGTGACCCCTTTTGTCCTTTGGATTTAGAAAAGTAGGATTTGATAATCCTAAATTATTTTCTATTAAAACTCTCGATGGCATTCTAAACCGTTTTATAAATTATTTCCATTGATTTATGATATTTCGATTTTTAAAGGTATTCTCAAACCCTTGCCTCGAGAAGTACTTTTCGTTTCGTTTGGATCTTTGAGGATTCCTCGTTATTGTTATTCGTGGAATGTGAATTGTATGGCTCGTATTTGCACTTTGTACTTGCACTAGCAAAACAGTGGAGTTTTGCTAACCCCCGAGTATTCGGGGGGTGGATGTCTATTTTTGCATTCAGGTTTTGGAGCATAACACAGGGTCGGCACGAAGGATGATGAAAGATGAACGATACTAATCACACGAGGATCCGTTGATGTCGTATTAGTCTAGTTGTATTTTCTTTTCCGCTGTAGTATCTTTTCCCCGTTGTACGGGAGTTTATTGTATTTTGACCCCTGCGTGGGTATATGTTGTAATTGAGTTATATATTTTTATTGAAAGACCAAATCGGTCTACTGAGTCATTTAGCCTTGAAGGCATTGTCGAGATGTTAAATGTTGTTACCAGCCTGGTAGATCTTCGAGGAGAGGGTCTACGGCGTGTAATATCCCTGAGTGGATTGGGGGTGTTACATAAATGGTATCGGAGATTAGGTTGAGGAAAACCTAGGCTGTTGGGTCAAGTCCTGTTGTTTGAGTCTTGTTTCGTCGGATTTTATCTGACTGAGTCGTGTCGCGACGCGTCGTTTGAGTTTGTTGGTCGTGATTAGTATCGTGGGGCGATCATCATCTTCGTGCGACATGTGGAAGTAAGTCTCCCTTCTTTGTGTTGTGCCTCGTGTGACACGAGCTATTTTTATGATTATTTGTTAAGTGATGGAATCCTTATGTGGATCTTGATTTCACGATATGTATTTAGTCGACTCTCATATTTGATTTATACGAGGAGTGTCTCCGCTTGTGATGTCTTTTTATTGTTGTTTTTGTCCGTTGCTGATGATTTTCGAATCAATTTGCACGTTTTACAAGTTCTCTTGTGGAGGCTTTGTGCTTATTGTAACACCCCCAAGTTATTCAGGGTATATTACAACGCCGTGAGCCCCGTCGTGGGACACACAAGGCTAAACATACGCGGAACTATAAAACTTGACCGAGAAGGTCTACATACAATGGAAAGAAAGACGATACAAATGGTATTCAAAACCATAACCAATGAAACCATATACATCACTGCACAAACCAATACCTCGGCAACACAGGCCGGAACATCAAGGAAACTGAAATACAATACTCGAGTATTTAAAATCCATTCCAGTACAACAACACTGAATGGAGGAATCTAAAAAGATAACCGGAGACAAGACACAGTATCACACTTGCCCATCATCTTCATGCCGACCCGATACCCGCCTGTCCTCTCTCCTGGAACCTGAAATACATAAAAAGTATTTCCCCCATAAAGGGGTTAGCCGTCGAATAGCTAGTGCAAGTATAACAGTATGAAACACAATACTCCTCGACAATAAAGTAAATGTAATCCGTCAATTCATCAATTCAAGACTAGTATTCCGGAATAACTAAAATCTCATAGTGTCACATCAAGACGTATGTGAATGCCGTAGAAACGGTTCATTCATATCATACGCCGTTACATGTATGAATGCCGTAGAAATGGTTCGTTCATTACATGCCATCAATATTTCATATGAATGCCGTAGAAACGGTTCGTTCATATCAACCGTGGAATCGCACCAGAGGCTACGAAACCCTCAGGGGACCCGTCGGCCCGCCCCAGAGTGGCTAGAAATAATCATACCATCAATACTTCATACTTTCAAGTCGAGAACGCACATTCATAAATATATACTTGCCTTGAATAATCGACGACGCAACGAATGGAAATGGAAAGTCACCGACGAATGCTAGGAACCATCGAAACCGAACCTAACGATTCGAAGAATACAATCACAACAGATTCTAAACGAATACGGAATTAGAATACGCCCGGAAACCCGCCTACGATTCATGTATATTCGTATAAAAACGACAACGAGGGCGGACCACAACCAAACCCTCTCGATTTCGTAAAAATCACGAAATATACCGAGAATCCGTAGGAAACTAAGAGTACCAACAAGATTAATCATATTCATCATGAATTAATCAACAAAAGCGGAATGAATCGGACAAAAGCGAAAACCCCCAAATCTCCCCAAAAGTAGGGTTCTAAAGATCTAACCTTGATTATTTGGATCGAAGGATGTTATAGGATGATCGATCAATGATATGAACTCGGGAACTTCATGGATTTGTTGTTTAACAACATGGCTTCATCTTCTCAGAAGCTCGGTAGCGGACCGAAGAAAAAGGAAATGAAAAATGAGTGAGAAAGTGGTTGTTCATCATTTATATATTGGGCGGAACTAGCGTGCGCTCGCCTTCCCGGACTAGCGTGCGCTTCTCGGCGATGCTCGGCCCGGCCTCTCGGCCATGGCCCGCATGACCCGGCACCACCGACCAGTGCAGACCATGACTCGTCGCCCGACTCACCTGCTAGCGTGCGCTACGGCCGGAAGCTGCGCTTGCGCGCTAGCGGCTGTCGATAGCCTGCGGACTAGCAAGTTCATCCGTGCGTCGCTAGTCGGCCGACGGCGTGCGCTACCTCTGCCGGCGGCGTGCGCGGCCGGCGATGGCGTGCGCTACACTGCCGATCTACACGAGTCGAGAACCTCGAAACCCTCTGCCCGAGGCCGATAGCGTCTGGCTGGGTGACTCGGCAGCGTGCGCTACAACTGCGAGCTAAGCGCGCGGCGTCCGGCCGTAGCATGCGCTATGCGGTTCTGCCGTGCTGCTTTCGGCGATGCCGCCATCGTCCGGCGAGAACCATAACCGTCCGGCGATTGCGACCACGAGGGCTCGGCGACTCGATTTAAGCGTCACGGGCGAACACGGCCGAAAAGTTCGCGGACGACATCAATGACTCGAAATGAAAACGTAATGCAATAATTAATCATACGCGACCAAGAAAAGAGTCGAGACGATGAATACAGAGACGAATACCCATAACTTTGGGTAAATTACAAAATGGCCCAAAACGTCCGAAAATCACGATACGTGATCGAATAACCAAACCGAAGTTCACAACACTTCTATCAAAGTTAAACGGACTTACGGGAAACTCGAAACAGCAGTTTAGAACGAGATTCGCAAGAATCGAACTCAAATGCGGAAAAGTCGCTAAAAAGCACGGAACTCAACAAAACGACACCGAAACGAACTCGGATGTCAAAAAGTGTAGAATTAATCATTCTCAGGGTGACGAAACGGTCCCAAGCAAGTTGTCAAAACGGACTTCCGCCAAAAATAGAAAATTACCGGGAATCAAAATTACGGGTATTACATTCTACCCTCCTTAAAAGAAGTTTCGTCCCGAAACTTAAAACAAGTAGGGAGAAGAAATATACTGCCAGGAAAAACTCAACGAGATACACAAGAACCGAAAACTTGCGCCCAAACGGCGAATCATCAATATAGAACTCAACAATACATTACCCGAAGGTAAACCAAACCAATGCCGAAAAGATACGGATCACAATGCCCGAAGGCTCCAACGGAAAATACCAATACATCATAATGGCCTGAAAGCCCCTCAACCGAAGCTGTGTATCACGATGGCTTGAAAGCCGAACAGTCCGAAGCTGTAAATCATCACAATATAGATCTCAAAGAAACAAATCTGACTGTCGGACATATCCCTTGGCGTATGAATGACCGATCGCAAATCGTCAGCATATCCAATACATCATGGACTACGAACGACCAAACAATAAAGCTCAAGAGGGACATCACAGTACGCCCAATCCGGAAATGTGTCCGTGCACATGTCCACCCCGTATACGGAATCCAGAATATACGTGTGACAATGTACCTAATTAGCCTCAAGAACTACGTCTCGTGTGCACGGTCCAATGCGGAAACATCCACGCATGACCATCGAGTGTCTGGCTAAAAATCCTACACATAACCAATCGATGCACGAGACATGATTCCAGATATGCCATGATACAACATGACAACGAAACTCAAAGGATAAAATACCCATTACGGATCATACGACTCACCAAGTGAACGATGACACACGAATAATGAAAGATCGACACGACCAACGATATTCAAAACAACCATCCTGGGATCAGAATTCCCTAAGGACCGATTAACACGGCAATAATCACAACACCACAATTCGGGAAATCCTCCACCCTCAACGATCACAAAATTATCGAGTTCACCAGAATAATAGTGTGCTGCCCTGAGTTGGCCAACATGACCATAATAACTCACAGATGGGCACTATCCTCGGCGATCCCCATTCAATATCTCAATTGTCTTCGAACGTCCAATCGATAACGACTCAACGGATGGGAACTATCTTCGACAGTCCCAATTCAATACTTCGGTTACCTTAGAACGGCAACTCGATAACAACGGTACAACGGATGTCTCGGCACATTTAAATCAGTTACCGATAATGAAGATGAAATTCGAATACATCAATGCCTTCAATCGGCCGTTTACGAACAACAATAACATTTGGCATAATTTGTCGATGGGTGTCGTATTAAACAATCCCCTGATATCAATACAATCATAAGGAGGCTAAGTCTCGAAATGATACACACATTCGTACGCCTACACGATAACATTAGTCTCATTGATTGAAATGCAGTATAAAACTTGCCTCGATATCAATACAACGAACTGTTACCAATTCAGTTGATTTCGTCTTACGAATTTCCTCAGTCTCGACCAAGTTAATCTACGAACCCTTCAACCTTAACCGCAACACAACAGTCATAATCTATGATCAAACATCATATCTTATTGTAAAACGAAGGATTAATAATCAACCGGTTCGATGACGACCAATATCAATACCACCAAACCACAAACTCAATCGTTTCACCATATCTCGACTAATCACAGTCTGAACAATCCAACTCATACCCTTACACATCCTGTCCACAATACGAGTCAAAATATGATGATCATATCAGCAACAAATGGGGACCAATAATAAGGGTCTAAATGTTCCAAACTCAATTCTTAAATACGAATTGATAAGGTTCCCTTCTCGTAAATCCATCGTTAAAATTTACTTATGACCGTCATCATTTCGAATCATCCGACTGGTTCAAAACAATAGATAATCCTACTAAAAAGGTTATCAATTAGTCCAATCATTCGACTTGAACATTTACTCCATACGTATGGGCTTCCAAATTCGGATATGAATAATAATCTCATAAAACTCATAATCACATTCGTATTCCTATACGAATATTATTTCAAACACATAGTTTAGCTCTAGATATGAATATTCCAGATTCATTTTCAAAACATCAACACTTCTTAAAAAAAAATTTCATCACCTCGTATAATTCAAGAGTTCTTCAAGAACACGAAATATCCGAAATCCCGTTCAGAACAACATATCCGAGGTATATATCTCCATGTTACCATTTTCTTCGTCATGCCATTCAAACAACCTTAAGAGTCGCAACATTACTGTTATCATCATATGAAGAAGATCTCAATAATCATATCAACATCCGAAATCTCTTATTACAATTCCAATAAATCTCGTATAACATTATCACATGATACCACAATTGTAACACCCCAGATCCTCCTGGGAATATTACACGCCGTAAACCCTTCTCACACGGATTTACCAAGCTAAGCACAATTTTTCCACATCATTTCAAAAATGCTAAAAAGACCGATGATGGTAATATTTTTTTCAAATATTAAGAAAAAAATCATTTTCCAAATACCGTCAAAACGATCAAGGCCAAAATGCCAAAGACTCAGTTTAGGGAATCGGTTTTACAAAATAAAAATTCAGTTGGCAAAATACCAAAAGCCATTTCAAAATACTCACGCAGCGGATAAAAGTACAGTCCAATTTATGCATTTTCATTGAAATAAGACGAACATCAAAATACACGATTCCCAACATACTCCCTCCCAAGTAGTAATCCTTAAAGAAATGAACCACTATCAAAGGGATACGAGGACTACCATGTATGGACGAACCACGAAGAAGAATAATTTGAACTCCATTCCAAGAATCATCAAAAACTTCATGAACAATACTTAAATCCGAGCTCTCCATCTTAATCTTGTTTGAGAGAATCATCTCTCAATGTTTAGGAACTTCAAGTACTTCCCAAGGTTCTCTCTATTGACTGAAAGAAGGAGAATGGACAAAATGCCTCTCAGCACTCGTCTATCCTCTCTATAAAACACATCACTAGCACGCGCTAGACCTTATATTTAGCGTGCGCTACATGACTAGCGTGCGCTATCCTTCCTTGATAGCGTGCGCTATCGGGCAGTCCAGAAGCTGCTACATTGCTTCGAAATTCATCTAACGTACGTAATGCCCATGCATTAGCGTACGCTAACAGGCGTTGACTTGATACAGTGAAATGCTCAGTAGCGTGCGCTATTCTTCGACCTTAACGCGCGCTAATCGTCGTTGACTTGCTACAGTATCGTGCCCCCACATGCCGAAAGCATCCGCGATTATCGGGATTCCTTTGACCGATATGGAATTAGCGTGCGCTAATCATACGGTTTTAGCGTGCGCTAGCTCTACACGACAAGCACTCGTTGACCTTATTTGGACACGCGTCGAACATGGCCGGGTCCACCCGCCGAAAGCTAAGATTCCATTATTGGCGATCTGGTGTTAGCGTGCGCTAACCAACATGCGTTAGCGTGCGCTAACTGAATATAAAAAATCAACCTGGGCCTACCTATCGGCCACCTTCCAAAACTAACCCAGCAAGTCGTTACGTACGTTAGGGGTCCTCCTTAGCGTACGTAACCGAATCTCTTAGCGTGCGCTAAGTATGCACCGTAGCGTACGCTAAGTATATATCTTAGCGCGCGCTAGGCATACCTTGTAGCGTGCGCTAACGTAGCTGTACTTAGCCATTTTCCGCTATTCTCTACCAACATCTCGACATACCAAACGATCATACGGCACAATGAATACATATACGCATTCAGCAACATTGTCATACGTTCACATCATCCTCAAGCACAATTATCCAACATATAAATCCAAAATCACCAAGATAACCAAGAATTATCGAATAATCCAAACAACATACTTACAGGTCTGTGAAGTCGATGATCTCCCGTGGTACTAGCATGCGGCTCCCAAACAAAGTCTCAACACAAAACCGATACACGCTAATATCGAAATTAGCAATTTGACAAAATCTCAAGGAAGGGTTCACGTCCGTAACCACATTCACGACTTCTTCTCCTTACATCCAACATTCTAGAGGGCACACACGTGCGGAAGTATAATCCAAATCGCACCTTCTCGAAGTGACCAATTCCAAAGAATACCAAGCTAAAAACGAAACGGTCAAGAAAATACAAGAAGAGTGAGAGGACTTACAAGTACCGGTCGCACTGTGATGATGGCAGAGTAGTGATACTGTGGGTAAATGACGACTCAATCGACCCAAAAGACCGACAGCCTAGGTATCCATAAACCTAAGCTCTGATACCATATTCTGTAACACCCCCAAGTAATTCAGGGTATATTACAGCGCCGTGAGCCCCGCCGTGGGACACACAAGGCTAAACATACGCGGAACTATAAAACTTGACCGAGAAGGTCTACATATAATGGAAAGAAAGACGATACAAATGGTATTCAAAACCATAACCAATGAAACCATATACATCACTGCACAAACCAATACCTCGGCAACACAGGCCGGAACATCAAGGAAACTGAAATACAATACTGGAGTATTTAAAATCCATTCCAGTACAACAACACTGAATGGAGGAATCTAAAAAGATAACCGGAGACAAGACACAGTATCACACTTACCCATCATCTTCATGCCGACCCGATACCCGCCTGTCCTCTCTCCTGGAACCTGAAATACATAAAAAGTATTTCCCCCATAAATGGGTTAGCCGTCGAATAGCTAGTGCAAGTATAACAGTATGAAACATAATACTCCTCGACAATAAAGCAAATGTAATCCGTCAATTCATCAATTCAAGACTAGTATTCCGGAATAACTAAAATCTCATAGTGTCACATCAAGACGTATGTGAATGCCGTAGAAACGGTTCATTCATATCATACGCCGTTACATGTATGAATGCCGTAGAAACGGTTCGTTCATTACATGCCATCAATATTTCATATGAATGCCGTAGAAACGGTTCGTTCATATCAACCGTGGAATCGCACCAGAGGCTACGAAACCCTCAGGGGACCCGTCGGCCCGCCCCAGAGTGGCTAGAAATAATCATACCATCAATACTTCATACTTTCAAGTCGAGAACGCACATTCATAAATATATACTTGCCTTGAATAATCGACGACGCAACGAACGGAAATGGAAAGTCGCCGAAGAATGCTAGGAACCATCGAAACCGAACCTAACGATTCGAAGAATACAATCACAACAGATTCTAAACGAATACGGAATTAGAATACGCCCGGAAACCCGCCTACGATTCATGTATATTCGTATAAAAACAACAACGAGGGCGGACCACAACCAAACCCTCTCGATTTCGTAAAAATCATGAAATATACCAGGAATCCGTAGGGAAACTAAGAGTACCAACAAGATTAATCATATTCATCATGAATTAATCAACAAAACGGAATGAATCGGACAAAAACGTGAAAACCCCCAAATCTCCCCAAAAGTAGGGTTCTAAAGATCTAACCTTGATTCGCTGGATTGAAGGATGTTATAGGATTATCGATCAATGATATGAACTCAGGAACTTCATGGATTTGTTGTTTAACAACATAGCTTCATCTTCTCCGAAGCTCCAGCCGCGGACCGAAGAGAAAGGAAATGAAAAATGAGTGAGAAAGTGGCTGTTCTGTCATTTATATACTGGGCCGGAACTAGCGTGCGCTAGCCTTCCCGGACTAGCGTGCGCTATCGGACAGTATCGGCCCAGCACTCTCGGCCATGGCCCGCATGACCCGGCACCACCGACCAATTCTGCCGACCATGACTCGTCCGCCCGACTCCCGCTAGCGTGCGCTACGGCCGGAAGCCTGCGCGCGTGGCGACTGTCGGTAGCCTCTGGACTAGCAAGCTCATCCCGGTAACGTACGCTAGTCGGCCGACAGCGTGCGCTACCTCTGCCGGTCAGCGTGCGCAACGACCGGCAGTAGCGTGCGCTACCTGCCGATCCTACCCGAGTCCAGAACCTCAGAAACCCTCTGCCCAGGCCCGATAGCGTACGCTGGGCTGACTCGACAGCGTGCGCTACACTGCCGAGCTAGCGCGCGCAGCGTCCCGGCCGTAGCGTGCGCTATGCCGGTTCCTGCCGTGCCTGCTCGGCCAGTGCCCGCCATCGTCCGGCCAGAACCCGCAACCGTCCGGCCAGTGCCCGACCACCAGGGCTCGACGACTCGATTTCCGAAAACGTACGGAACGAACATGACGAAAAGTTCGCGGACGACATCAATGACTCAAAATGAAAACGTAATGCAATAATTAATCATACGCGACCAAGAAAAGAGTCGAGACGATGAATACAGATACGAATACCCATAACTTTGGGTAAATTACAAAATGGCCCAAAACGTCCGAAATCACGATACGTGATCGAATAACCAAACCGAAGTTCAAAACACTTCTATCAAAGTTAAACGGACTTACGGGAAACTCGAAACAGCAGTTTAGAACGAGATTCGCAAGAATCGAACTCAAATGCGGAAAAGTCGCTAAAAAGCACGGAACTCAACAAAACGACACCGAAACGAACTCGGATGTCAAAAAGTGTAGAATTAATCATTCTCAGGGTGACGAAACGGCCTCAAGCAAGTTGTCAAAATGGACTTCCGCCAAAAATAGAAAATTACCGGGAATCAAAATTACGGGTATTACACTTATACGCATTCGACTTGTTCACTAGCCAGTGCGGGAGGGTCCTTAGAGGCCTCGAATGGGGTCATTGGTTTGTTCTGAATGTGGTATTTTTTTTTCGTTTATTTCTGTTTAAAGACATGTATTGTCTTGATTTTAATCGTTTTGATGCGTGTACTAGGAGTTGTTTCAGTGAACGTCGATATGTGTGAGTTTTGGGCATTCTGGCCTATTGGATTTTTGAAAACCTTGAGTATCTTGGAAAAATAAATTTCGAGACATACTTTTCAAATGAGTTATTTTCTCGTGGTACATCCTAGGTGCCACAATATATTTCAAAAAAAATTCTACTTCGAGGACCAAAATGCTTTGAGATATTTTCAATGCTTTAGAAACACTTTTATTTAGACCCGAGGGTCGAATATTCTGAAAGTTTTCACTAAGATAAAGTATCCTCATTTTTATCAAATGCGAAATGGTTCTCCAAAGTCTCGATAACAATGTTTCACATTTGTACTTTTTGAAAGGTGATACTCAAGATCAACCGGTGTTCTTCTAAATTATTTTCAAAATGAGGTTTTCATTTTAAAACCTATCCATTCCCGTTTGAGGGCTGGGTATGTATGTATGATGTTCGCGTTGTCATTTTGATGTTTGCTCCCGAGTATGACCGAATTGGCGGTGTGAGCGTTGAGTCGTTTTCCACACATTTGTTGTGTTAGCCCCTTGTGAGAGACGGGATGTTGGTGTTGAATATTGTCGCCTCGTGGTGATTTTTGTGTTGTCGCGCATGTGCGAGCTGTTAGAGCTTGGGTTGGTATGGGCGTGTGCATCGGTGATCGTTCCGTTATGTGTCGGTTGTTTAATGTCTTGTTACCTTGCTCCTGTTTTTGTGAATTTCGTGGATGAGGTCGGAGGTAATACCCGTACTATTTTGACTTCTGTATTTTCTCTTTCTCCATTCTTTCGACTCGCTCGTATTCGTTGATACTTTCTGAACTTGTTTCGTATTTCGGTTTCATCGTCCGAACGAACTGTGATCTTGTTGTGGGTTGATCTGGTTATCGCTGTGATTTTTTCGAGTTCGGTTCGATTCTTGTGAACCTTGTTCGGAAGTGACATCATCTGGATCTATTAGTTCCTTTCTTAGAAGTGGATCGGATTTGTAACTCCTGTGTTTTCGACTCTGTCGACTCGTTTATGTTCGTTGACATTTTCTGAACTTTCCCTATCCCTTGCTTTTGTTGATCGAACGAGGGTGGTGTTGTTTCGGAATAACTCGTTTGTCGTTGTGACTTTTCAATCGCTATTCCCTTTCCGGTGGATCTTATGGGAATGCATGTCTTGTAGTTCTCACGGATCATCACGGAGTTGTTGGTTGAATTTTATTATCCTTCGTGTTTCGGACATGATTGTTCGATTTTTGTTGTCTCGGTCGTTTGTTTGTTCGGTTTTTGTCCTCGTTTCGTGATTGTTGAGCATTCAGGCTCCTTCCTAATTTTCTTAAGTTCGGGAAATTAGTCTCGTTTTCGATCTTCCAACCCTTGGGCGGTGGAATTTCGTATTTCTTCAGCGTTTGGCTCGCGTTTGGATTGATGAATCGTTGGGTTGGTCAATCGTATTGATTTTCATTCATTGTGTTTTGTGATTGTTCGGATAATTGACTTGATTATTATCCATTTGATGACGCTTGTCACTTGTTGGTTTTATTATATCCCTAACAGCGACGTTGTGTTGGTCGTCGTGGAGCGTGTTTTCACGCCGTATATTCCTTTGCGTTGCTTGTAACGTTTCGCCGATGGGCGTAAGTTACGTGTTTCCTTGCGTATCTCGTTGAGTTTTCCTAGCGGGATATTGCTTCTCCCTACTTGTTTTAAGTTTCGGGACGAAACTTCTTTTAAGGAGGGTAGAATGTAATATCCGCAATTTTCGATTTTCGGTAAATTTCTTTTTTCGGCCGGAGTCCGTTTTGACAACTCGCTCATGACCGTTTCGTCATTTCGAGAATGATTAATTGCGATTTTGTCATCGAGTTCGTTTGGTATCGTTTGTTGAGTTCAGAGCTTTTTAGCGACTTTTCCGCGCTTGAGTTCGATTCTTGCGAATCTCATCCAGCTATTGTTTCTAGTTTCTCGTAAGTTCATTTAATGTTATTATTCATGTTGCGAGCTTTGGTTTGGTGTTTCGATCGCGTATCGTGATTTTCGGACGTTTTGGGCCATTTTCGTAATTTCCCAAAGTTTTGGGTAATTACTTCCGTTGTTGAATTCGAGCCTTGGGTGGTGAATTGTGTGTTCTCTTAGCTCTTATATTCGTCTTTGCGAGTACGTCGTAACCGTATCATCGATTCGTATTCGGGTTTGGGTTTGAGTCGTTGGGCCGACGGCGGACGACCCAAACCCGAACTGTAAAAATCGAAGATACGGTTATGAAGTACTCGTAAAGACGAATCAAGCGCTAAGAGAACACACGATTCCGACCACCCGAAGTGTCGGAATTCGACAACGAGTAATTACCCCAAACTTTGGGAAATTACAAAAATGGCCCAAAATGTCCGAAATACACGATACATAATCGAAACACCGAACCAAAGCTCGCAACACGTATAACAAAGTTAAACGAACTTACGGGAAACTCGAAGCGGCGATTTCGGCGAGATTCGCAAGAATCGAACTCAAATCTTGAGAAAAGCTAAAAAGCGGAACTCAACAAAACAACACCAAACGAACTCGGATGACAAAAAGTGCAGAATTAATCATTCTCGAAATGACGAACGGTCATGAGCGAATCAAAACGGACTTCCGCGAAAAAAAAATTACGAATTGAAATTGCGGATATTACATTCTACCCTCCTTAAAAGAAGTTTCGTCGAAACTTAAAACAAGTAGGAGAAGCAATATCCCCGCCAGAAAACTCAACGAGATACACAAGAAATGCGTAACTTACGCCCATCGGCGGCTACAAGCAACGCAAAGGAATATACGGCGTGAAAACACGCTCTCGACGACCAACACAATGCCACCGATAGAGACATAAAAATCAACAAGTGACAAGTGTCATCAAGCAGATAATACAATCAAGTCAATTATCCGAACAATCACAAAACACAATGAACGAAAGTCAATACGATTGACCAACCCAACGGTACATCAATCAAAGCGCGAGCCAATCACGAACAAATACGGAATTCCACCGCCCAAGGGTTGGAAGATCGAAAACGAGACTAATTTCCCAAACTTAAGGGAATTAAGAAGGAGCTGAATGCTCAACAATCACGAAACGAGAACAAAACCGAACAAGTAAACAATCGAGACAACAAAGATCGAACAATCATGTCCGAAACACGAAGGATAATAAAATTCAAACAACAACTCCCGGGACGATCTGGTGAGAAATACTGGACATGCATTCCCATAAGATCCACAGAAAGGGAATAGCGATTGAAAAGTCACAACGACAACGAGTTATTCCGAAACGATACCACACTCGTTCGATAAACAAAAACAAGGGGCAGGACAAGCTCAGAAATGTCAACGAACATAAATGAGTCGACAAAGTAGAATACACAAGAGTTCCAAATCCGATCCACTTCGAATAAAAGAACTAATAGAACCAGATGATGTCACTCCCGAACAAGGTTCACAAGAATCGAACCGAACTCGAAAAAGTCACAGCGATAACCAGATCGACCCACAACAAGATCACGATCGTTCGGACGATGAAACCGAAATACAGAACAAGTTCATAAAGTGTCAACGAACATGAGCGAATCGATAGACTGGAGAAAGAGAAAATACAGAAGTCAAAATAGTACGGGTATTACCTCCGACCTCGTCCACGAAATTCACAAAAACAGGAGCAAGGTAACAAGACATTAAACAACCGACACATAACGGAACGATCACCGATGCACACGGTTATACCAAACCAAGCTCTAACAGCTCGCACATGCGCGACAACGCAGAAATCACCACGAGACGACAACATTCAACACCAACATCCCACCTCTCACAGAGGCTAACACAACAAGTCTGTAGAAAACGACTCAACGCTCACACCTCCAATTCGATCATACTCGGGAGCAAACATCAAAATGACAATGCGAACATCATACATACATTCCTAACCCTCAAATGGGAATGGATGTGTTTTAAAAACGAAAACCTCATTTTGAAAATAATTTAGAAGAACACCGGTTGATCTTGAGTATCACCTTTCAAAAAAATACAAACGTGAAACATCGTTATCGAGACTTTGGAAAACCATTTCGCATTTGATAAAAATGAGGACACTTTCTTTTAGTGAAAAGCTTTCAGAATATTCGACCCTCGGGTCTAAGTAAAAGCGTTTATAAAACATTGAAAATATCTCAAAACATTTTGGTCCTCGAGGTAGAAGAATTTTGAAACAGATTGTGGCACCTTAGAAGTACCGTGAGAAAACAATTCATTTGAAACGTACGTCTCGAAATTTATTTCTAAGATACTCAAGTTTTTGAAAATAATTCAATGCCAAAAAGGCTAGAATGCCCAAAAATTTCAGGTAATCACACGGAACATCATAGCGCTGTGGGTCCCGCGTCGGAATCCCAGGCTAAAAACCATTTACAAAAATGCCAAAAAGGCCGATGACGGTAATATTTCAAAAACTCACAAAAGCCATTTACAAAATGCTAAATACCGTCATAAGAATTTTGCCAAAATGATCAAGGCCATAATGCCAAAAACTCGGTTAAGGGAATCGGTTTTCGAAATAAAACTCGGTCGGTAAAATACCGAAAGTCATTACAAAAGAACTCACGCTGGATAAAAGAAATACATTCAACATGCACAATCCAAAGAACACTACTCCTCATAAGAACAAAATATTAGAGTCAAATAACCACATTCGAACAAAACCATGGCCCCATTCGAGGCCTCTAAAGACCCTCCATGGCTAGTGAACAAGTCGAACGTGTATAAGCACAAAGCTTCCACAAGAGAACTTGTAAAACGTGCAAATCGATTCGAAAATCATCAGCAACAGACAAAAACAACAATAAAAAGACATCACAAGCGACGACACTCCTCGTATAAATCAAATACGAGAGTCGATTAAATACATATCGTGAAATCAAAATCCACATAAGGATTCCACCACTTAACAAATAATCATAAATATAGCTCGTGTCACACGAGGCACAACACAAAGAAGGGAGACTTACTTCCACAGGTCGCACGAAGATGATGATCGCCCCACGATACTAATCACGACCAACAAACTCAAACGACGCGTCGCGACACGACTTAGTCAGACAAAATCCGACAAGACAAAACTCAACAAACACCACTGACCCGACAGCCTAGGTTTCCACAACCTAATTAGCTCTGATACCATTTATGTAACACCCCCAATCTTCTCAGGGATATTACACGCCGTAGAACCTTTCCTCAAGGATCTACCAGGCTGGTAACGACATATAACAACTCAACTATGCCTTTAAGGCTAAAATGACTCAGTAGACCGATTTGGTCTTTCAACAAATACATACAACTCAAATACAACTCATGCCCACGCAGGGGTCAAAATACAACCACACCCGTACAACGGGAAAATATAGCAGCGGAAAAATAGAGTACAACTGAACCAATAAACAAAGTACGGTTCCTCATGTGATTAGTATCGATCATCTTTCATCATCCTTCGTGCCGACCCTGTGTTATGCTCCAAAACCTGAATGCAAAAACAGACATCCACCCCCCGAATACTCGGGGGTTAGCAAAACTCCACTGTTTTGCTAGTGCAAGAACAAAGTGCAAATACGAGCCATACAATTCACATTCCACGAATAACAATAACCAGGAATCCTCAAAGATCCAAACGAAACGAAAAGTACTTCCCGAGGCAAGAGTTTGAGAAAACATTCCAAAATCGAAATATCATAAATCAATGGAAGTAATTTATAAAACGGTTTAGAATGCCATCGAGAGTTTTAATAGAAAACAATTTAGGATTATCAAATCCTACTTTTCAAAATCCAAAGACAAAAGGGGTCACCGCCCCAAAGGTTTACTTTCCGAAAAATGACACTTACCAAACCGTGGGATTTTAGCCCCAAATCCGTAAAATGACTTTTACAAAACCATTGGGATTTTAGCCCCAAATCTTATCAACTCACAGTACACAAGAACGACCACAAGGTTCGTCTTCCAACGTCAAAATCCACAATTAAAGGATTTAACACAAACAACAAAATACTCTAGAGTCATCCTAGCCAAGTAGGCCAAACGAACAACTTACCTCTTACACACTTAGTCAATGCATGCAATCATGAAAACCGTTCAAAAGCACTCATTTCCGGAAATGCCATAATCAAATCACATTTGCAAAATGCACCACAATTAACCGTGGATCCATCCCACCGTGGACCCCTACCGAGACCCCGTCGGATCTAACCCATAGTGGTTAAAAGCAAGCTCGCGGATCCACCCCTCCGTGGACCCCTACCGAGACCCCGTCGGATCTAACCCGTAGTGAGCATACACACACACACGTTACTCATGCAATACTAACATGCTAAGAATGTAAGTTCATTAAGAATACTCACTAGAGATGGCCATTAACTCGACACCATTATCAAACTCTTCAAAACACAATGACAAGATTAAATACGGAATACACGATTCCATAACTTTAAACAATAGGAGTATCATCTTCAAATCCTTCAACGTTCAAAATAATCAAATCATAATCAATTCCCAAAACACGCCGTTCACAAAACACACACGCGTTTTGAAAGAGAGCCTTTAACGAGGCCAAACCGAAATCTTTTGAAAACACATTTCAAACAAACAAACAAATACACCAAGACAACCACCAATTATTATATCCACAAAACAAGAATAGTATGGGCAAGGTACTTGCCTCGAAACCACAATCGCAACAAGACGATGGATGAAATACGGTCGAACGGCCCCGAACTCCCGAACATTATCAAAAACGCGATAGCACCGAAATTACTACGTGAATAACACCACACGAATCGTCAATCACCAAAGGGATTCAACATCGGAATCCTCGAACACCTATAAACCTCCGGAAGGAACAATAACACATGGTTACGACGAGAATCAAGGCCAAAACAATGGAAATCCCAACAAACTATCGAAGGAAAACTCATTGGGACATTTAATCGAACACTCAATGTTCGATAACTCCCAAGAACACTCGAATCGCTAATCGAGTTGAACAAACTTGAAATATGGATATACAACCCATAGAACACGATTAATAACATCATACTACACCAACCGATGTATCAAAATCGGATTAGAAACGAAATCAAGAACAGTTCTCCGAAAAGTCAACTTGAAGGAAAATTAAGAAATTTACCTTGATTCGACGAAACACACGGATTAGATGATGATATAATCAACAAGGATCTTCCAAAATGCCTTGGAAATGATTAGAATCGGCCAAGAACTCCATTTCCCGTCGCACCCGTCGCCAGTCGCCGAAAGAAGGGAAAAAATCGAGTAAAATGAAGTCTGGCCGAGCCCAGGCCATATATAGCCGGCAGAGTTACGGCCGTAACCGGCAGTGCCTTACGGCCGTAACTCGGACCTTACGGCCGTACTCGGCAGGACTTACGGCCGTAACCGGCATTCGTCAAAAAGCCTGCCCAGCACCTGCCGGACACTTACGGCCGTAACTGGCACACATTACGGCCGTAACCGGCCTTCGTCAGGAAGCTGCCAGGCGCCATACGGCCGTACCCGATCACGCCTTACGGCCGTAACTGGCACACGTTACGGCCGTAACCGGCACCTTACGGCCGTAACTCGGCTAGGCCAGGCCCTGCTCCGGCCCTGCTCCGGCCGTGACTCGGCCGTGGCCACTCCGACGGCCCGGACGACCCCGAAACCCGAACCTGAGTAAAAATCGAAGATACGGTTATGAAGTACTCGTAAAGACGAATCCAAGCGCTAAGAGAACACACGATTCCGACCACCCGAAGGCTCGGAATTCAACAACGGAAGTAATTACCCAAAACTTTGGGAAATTACGAAAATGGCCCAAAACGTCCGAAAATCACGATACGCGATCGAAACACCGAACCAAAGCTCGAAACACGTATAAAAAAGTTAAACGAACTTACGGGAAACTCGAAACAGCAGTTTCGACCGAGATTCGCAAGAATCGAACTCAAGTGCGGAAAAGTCGCTAAAAAGCACGGAACTCAACAAAACAACACCGAAACGAACTCGGATGACAAAAAGTGCAGAATTAATCATTCTCGAAATGACGAAACGGTCATGAGAGAGTCGTCAAAATGGACTTCCGCCGAAAAAAAGAAAATTACCGAAATTCGAAATTACGGATATTACAATGGCTCTAGAGTATTTTGTTGTTTATGTTAAATCCTTTAATTGTGGATTTTGACGTTGGAAGACGAACCTTGTGGTCGTTCTTGTATACTGTGAGTTGATGAGATTTGGGGCTAAAATCCCAATGGTTTTGTAAAAGTCATTTTATGGATTTGGGGCTAAAATCCCAACGGTTTGGTAAATGTCATTTTTTGTGGAAAGTAAACCTTTGGGGCGGTGACTCCTTTTGTCCTTTGGATTTAGAAAAGTAGTATTTGATAATCCTAAATTATTTTCTATTAAAACTCTCGATGGCATTCTAAACCGTTTTATAAATTATTTCCATTGATTTATGATATTTCGATTTTTAAAGGTATTCTCAAACCCTTGCCTCGAGAAGTACTTTTCGTTTCGTTTGGATCTTTGAGGATTCCTGGTTATTGTTATTCGTGGAATGTGAATTGTATGGCTCGTATTTGCACTTTGTACTTGCACTAGCAAAACAGTGGAGTTTTGCTAACCCCCGAGTATTCGGGGGGTGGATGTCTATTTTTGCATTCAGGTTTTGGAGCATAACACAGGGTCGGCACGAAGGATGATGAAAGATGAACAATACTAATCACACGAGGATCCGTTGATGTCGTATTGGTCTAGTTGTATTTTTTTCCGCTGCAGTATCTTTTCCCTGTTGTACGGGAGTTTATTGTATTTTGACCCCTGCGTGGGTATATGTTGTAATTGAGTTGTATATTTTTATTGAAAGACCAAATCGGTCTACTGAGTCATTTAGCCTTGAAGGCATTGTCGAGATGTTAAATGTTGTTACCAGCCTGGTAGATCTTCGAGGAGAGGGTCTACGGCGTGTAATATCCCTGAGCGGATTGGGGGTGTTACAACACTGGAATTGAATCAAACAAGTGCTACGACAGTACATGTACTTTTTTTATTAAGGAAGACATGAATATCCAAGTACACCAACAAAGTATTTGAATACAGAACACATATACAAGTATACAAAAATTCTGTCAAATACACTAAGAATATAGATTGAAATTGAATACATTATTACCTTGGCAGTATCAGCAAATTAAGAGAGCCGGTGCGGATCATTTGGCTTTGCGTAGAATGATACCCCGACAGTCGGTCCGAAGGTAATCATCTCGGGATTCCTTACCCAGGTCAAGTGGATCTACATGCGGCAAGATAGTATCATTCTGAGGAAGAATCACTGTACTAAATTCCTCATCGATGTCATCATAGGCATCTCTGTAATTCTTGAGAGGTGTCATAAGGACTATGGACTTTTTCTTATCAAGCGGGTCTTTCACATAAAATACTTGCCTAGCTTGTGATGCTAAAATGAAAGGATCATCCTTGTGTCCTAATCTATTCAGTTCAACAAAGTTGTAACCAAGACTATCTTTTTTGACTCCATGTTTGTTGTCAACCCAATCACACTTGAATAGAGGAATTTTTCTTGTATGATAATCTAGCACCCATATCTCTTGTAGAACACCATAATAGAATGCTTGACCGTAGGTTACGCCTTCCCTAGAAATGTGCATATCAGTTGCCTCAAAGCAAACCCCACTATTTTGGTAAATTTTACCTTCACGAGATTTTATGCGAAACAGGTATCCGTTGATGTGATATACATCGTATTTCATTACCTCAAGGTGTGGGCCGTGTGATATCCACCTTAAGGTGTCCGAGATACTTTATTTAGCGACCGCCAACTCTCTCTCAACCTGAAATTCATTATAAGGATAAAGCTCATCTTAAAAAAAAAAAAACAGATTAAACAAACCATTTCTGCAAAATCTTTACCTCAGTTCGTAACCATTTGCCGAACGTTTTACTATGCCCTTTCTCCAACCATGCTTGTCGTTGAGATGGATGTTGTTTTCTCAAATAGACCATGTGCCGACTGGAAATAATGAATGTTATACGTATTAGAAGCTTTCAAACAAATCAACAAACAATAAATTACTAACCAATACTTACTTTATATAAGGCTCGACTTCAGGCTGTAACACCCCCAGAATACGACCGGGAATGTCACACGCCGTAGACCCTTATCACAAGGATCCACCAGGCTAAACTCCAAAAGACTACTCAAAGATTGACCGGCCGGGGTCAAAATTTAATACAAAGCAGACCGACAAGGTCATAAACCAATTCAGAAACTAACGACATTCATATTACAATGACAACTCAATTTAATAAATGATAATTACACCCATGCAAGGGTGAATACTCGAACGACAGAGAAATACCGACCAAAATGATACAAAAGAAAAGACTCTGACTCTGGTGTGATTAGCATCGTCGTCTTCCATCTCCTTCCAAGCTAATCCCGTGACTGCTCCCGAGCTGCCAAAACCTGAGCACATAACAGCACCCACCCCGAAAACTCGGGGGTTAGCAAACTGGAATTTTGCTAGTGCAAGTACATAATATACAAGATATACGAACAAGAATAACACAAAATTCAACCGCCATGAAGCCTTAACACAAACCATACATTCCCACAACAAGAGAATAACACTCGCATACACGAGGTGAAAGGTAATCACATAGTCATATTCTCCTTACGGAAAATAACATTCATGAAGCTTTAAACGAGCCCAAGGAGTCAGGAAGATCCCTTTTGTAAAAGGAAAAGTATTTTGATAAGATAGTTTGCAATCATTATTATTGACTCGGGCCGTTTAGGGGTTTTTAAAATCGAATGGGAATACTTTTGGAAATAATTTCAAAAACTCTCGGGTCCTTGACCCAACGTATGGAAAACGATTACACAAAAACCAAGTCAACTTATTTGGGGTTCTCGACCCAATTTATAGAACACCGTCACAAACGAAATCATTACAACATCTCACAGGGTTCTCAACCCATTCCAAATAACATCATCACGAAACCAATCATCTCAACATTCCACAGGGTCCTCGACCCAATACACAGAATAGCACCACAATACAATCAAAGGTACCGAACTCTCATTCGACATATCCTGCTCAAGACCCCCGATTAATTAACCCTCGGAGATTTCGTCAAACCTCCGTGGTTAACTAACCCTGATACCAACGCTTTAAAAACAATTTGAAACAAGCTTTCAAAAACACGGATTGCGGTCTGTATCAAGACAAACATTAAAAGTGAGTTGAAAGAATTTGAGATACGAACATCGTTCGGTAACGGGGTCTTAGCTATCACTCAAATACCCGTAACCAATAAGCCTGCCAGGCGCCTCCCTAGCACACCTGTGTACCGGCGTTCACTTCCATCATGTTGGCCGCTCCTTGAACATGTCACCGCACCGGCGTCACTCCCGCAAGAGCCGCCCCTTGCACGCGCATTAGGTGACATCGGCGTTCACCACCCATATGGAGCCGCACATTGCAGCATACACCAGGCCGGAGTGCACGCCCCGCCCTCAGAGGTTCCCGGATACGACGTTTCTCACAACACGTATCCACATTATCACAAACATCCAGCACATGAACAAATGTCACAACAATTTTCAACTCGGTACATCAAGTCACACAATTTCTCCGCCAGTCCATAACCACACAAGTAGACAGGAACACGCACGTTATTAATCAACTCAATCACAATAAGCGTTCAAGCATAACCAATCAATACCGCACATAGATATATATATAACCTTATTATATTATATGAATGACTATAGTTCATCCCTCAATCCAAGTTGAGTACGTCAACTAGTGTTAGCATTCATCACTCGTCGATCACCGACATAAGCATGTATATCAATATACGTATATACATACTTATTTTTAACATATAAATATATATATAATACATATATATATACACATACATATACATATATATATATACATATATACATCCGTATAAACTCATACACTTCAACAACAATGATTTCACGCAGTTACAATTCGTATATCGAGGTACTTGCCTTGGTAATACGACGCAAAGGAGACGATGAAGGAATAGGTTTAGGTCCGAACAATCCCCTCAAATCCGGCCCTAACACAATAATGATATACAATCAATCTCACATCATGAACACGAAGAAATTCCTCCTAGTTCTACCCGTTGGGACAATTCATCGGACACCAAGAGTGCATAAGGAAATGAAATCGGTCAATGGTAGAACAACGGGATTTCATCCCAATCAAAAACAAGAAAACCAAGGGTCACGAGTATACTATCAAATCTAACAACAACATCGGTTAATTCGGCTTAAAACACAAGATTACCACCAAACCCTCCCCAAAAATCACACTAGGGTTAAAGGGGTTCTTACCTCTTGAAGATTCAAGCCCTATAATCCGAAGAACACGTGCTAGATCCACAATCCGAGCTACACGATCGAAGGAAGATGAAGAAAAACACACAATCAACAGGTAGATGGAGAAGAAATCCCCTCTCAACCCTCTCTCTCGCGCACGGTTGGAGAAAAGAGCAAATGAGCGAATCTCGCCGAAACGCCTTGATTATAGCGCCGACCGCATCGTGTGCCGCGGCTCGATAAAGCGTGCCGCGGCACGTGGCCAAAATTGCGCCCGGTGGTGGCCGACCGCTCGTTGTGCCGCGGCTCATTCGGAGTGTGCCGCGGCTCGACTCGGCATGTGCCGCGGCATCGCCGGACCGTGAGGCACGCAGACAGAGGTTTTAACCGGCAGTGCCACACGGTGTGCCGCGGATCGGACAAGTGTGCCGCGGCACTGATCACTGCGTGTGCCGCGGCTCACAAACCTTGTGCCGCGGCACACGGCACTGCTTGGCCAACAAGCAGGTAATGTGTGCGCCAGCGCACAATCCTTGTGCCGCGCCCACACCCTCGGGTCCCAAAAATGACGAAAAATGATCCGGAAGAGAATAAAAACAATAGGAATCGATATTTGGGCAACAATAACACGAAATGGAAGTACGGAACCCCAAAAAGATCTGAGGTGCACAACCAAAGTCGAACAAGGGACAAATTCCCTAAACTTCTAGGAAATTACACAAACGGCCCAAACATCCGAAAATCACGATACAACGTCGGATTAACAATCCGAAACTCACAACATGCTCTACTCAATCATACGAACTCATGGAAGTAAGAAAATGACGAAATCGAACGAGTTTAACGAGAGACAAATACACATGAGACAAAATATAACACAAGATGAAATTACGTAAAAACATCATCGAGACCCGTCTAAGCGGAGAAACTCCAAGAACAAAATAGGTTCAGAATTCCAAAACAGTGACAAGCGAGTTGTCGAAACGGACCTCCGCCGGAAAAATGAAAATTACCGGAAATCGAATTTGCGGATATTACATTCTACCCTCCTTAAAAGAAGTTTCGTCCGAAACTTAAAATAGAGAGCGGCGGAACAATCAAGGAAATAACTACTTGCTCAGCCCCAAATCATCACGAGCAAAGCGCGAATGCAAGGTTTCAATACGATGAGTTGAGGTGAAGGGGTATGAATTTGGATACCAAAGCTCCCGAGTTAAGAAAATCACAAAATAGTTCGGACGTCACGAAAATCATGTTTCGGCTCAACCAACCACAATCCAAGTTCATAACACATTCGGAAGTGTCAATTGCACGCGTGGGAATAATAGTTCGAACAAAATTTGCAAGAATTAGGTTCGGATATGGAAAGACCACAATAATTCACGGGTTTTAACAAAACAAATTAAATTCGTTCGGGGACGGCAGCTAAGTAGAACAAGATAGTTTAAAATCGTCGAGAGGATCATAATTGAGTTACCAACAATGAAAAATCATACAATGCCGAAAATACCAAGGAAAGTACGGTAATACACTTCCCATACTAAAAGGTATTTCGATCCCAAACTTAGAACAACAAGAGTTGGAAATATAGAGCAATGAAATGAAGAACGATCAAAGAAACGATAGTTAAAAACATCAAAAAATAGGACATATTGCAAAATATTCATCCTCCCATGTTAGGCTCTTCAGAAGGAAACATAGGGTTTCGGGACATTCTCCAGTCACTAGCTCTGCTCTCTCTCAGGGCGGCATTCTTTGCCAATTCGGAAACTGTCTCACAGTGTTTCTCCCGATGACCTTCACACCCACACCGGTAACAAGTCAAGAGTGGAGAGGGACAATTTGCACGAACATGTCCCTGACAGTTACAGTTGAAACATCTTCTCTTCTTACCGCGAGTCACCGATGCTGGTTTGGGATTTCCAGCGTTCACTCCCGACCGCGAAGATGACGCTTTCGAACAACGTAAGGGCTTGGGAGCCTTAGTCTCCTCACCGCCCAGAAATTTTCCCGATACCCTCGGTCTCTTTGCTTCGCTCGTGGGCTCGATTACTGAGGAGATTTCATAGGATATCGTTTGATCTCGATACTCCCTCACTGTAGCATGGATAGTTGTCGTACGAACCACCTTGTCGTTTCCACTTCCGTCATCACACTTACGTCCGCCAAGGCTCGACATACTAATACAGATAGTACCATTCAGCATTATCAAATAATCAGTCGTACAGTATACCACCCTTATCAACGCAAGGTTTAGTTAACATCTATAGAATAACGGTAATATCGTAAAGCATAAAGTTTTATGAAGTCAAGTTCGAGTTCCTCGACGAGGACGATCATTATATGTATGCACTTAATGAAAACAAATTTTTGAAAAAGGGGCTAGTCACGTTGCGCCCAAGACTTGTAAACACTGTCTTTTATTTCGGAAGAGTAAGTTTACATAATGACTCTAAAAATTATTTATGAGTGATGAATAAAAGAAAAAAAAAGGAAATCGAAAATTAATTCGTAACTAATTTGAAATATTTCGAAAATGTTGAGCCCCAAATATCAAAATTTTGAAAATCTTTCCTCTTCTTCAAAAATGTTTATTCGAAAGAATTCTCCACCGAGATACGTGACCATTTAACATGACGGTATTAAATCATGGCTTTACACGATGTTAGAAAATTTCAAAGCATTGCTTTAAAATATTCGAGATACTATAATACGTGGGCCGTGCGGAACTCACCAGGCAAAAATTCCTTAAAAAAAATGATCTAAATGCCAAAAAGGCCGAAGTCGGTAACATTCTCAAATACTCACAAAAGTCACTTATGAAATATCAAATACCGTCATAAGAATACTATCAAAATATGCAAGACCAAAATATCAAAACTCGGTTTGCAAGATAACAAAAACCATCTTAAAATTCTCATGCGGTGGATAACATTATCATTCGTAAATTCATTCTAATAAAGTATCGAATGCATAAACATGCTCGACTTCCGAAGCATACTACGTAACTATTTATGCTCGGACCGCATGCGCATGTTATATCCTAAAACGATAATATCACCAACAAGTTCCAATTCCTAGTTCACATTAAGCATATTAGCACAATGTAATCAAATACGTATATAAGGGGACTTACGATCGGGAGGCTTACCATCACGGATTGCCGGAAGATGATGTCGGAACCACGATACTAATCACGACTCTGATGCGCGCGACTTACACAAGACATGGACTTGACCCAACGGCCTAGGTTTTTCGCAAACCTAAGCTCTGATACCATAAATGTAACGCCCCCAGAATACGACCGGGAATGTCACACGCCGTAGACCCTTATCACAAGGATCCACCAGGCTAAACTCCAAAAGACTACTCAAAGATTGACCGGACGGGGTCAACATTTAATACAAAGCAGACGGACAAGGTCATAAACCAATTCAGAAACTAACGACATTCATATTACAATGACAACTCAATTTAATAAATGATAATTACACCCATGCAAGGGTGAATACTCGAAAGACAGAGAAATACCGACCAAAATGATACAAAAGAAAAGACTCTGACTCTGGTGTGATTAGCATCGTCGTCTTCCATCTCCTTCCAAGCCAATCCCGTGACTGCTCCCGAGCTGCCAAAACCTGAGCGCATAACAGGCACCCACCCCCCGAAAACTCGGGGATTAGCAAACTGGAATTTTGCTAGTGCAAGTACATAATATACAAGATATACGAACAGTAACAACACAAAATTCAACCGCCGTGAAGCCTTAACACAAACCATACATTCCCACAGTCAGCACAGAATAACACTCGCATACACGAGGTGAAAGGTAATCACATAGTCATATTCTCCTTACGGAAAATAACATTCATGAAGCTTTAAACGAGCCCAAGGAGTCAGGAAGATCCCTTTTGTAAAAGGAAAAGTATTTTGATAAGATAGTTTGCAATCATTATTATTGACTCGGGCCGTTTAGGGGTTTTTAAAATCGAATGGGAATACTTTTGGAAATAATTTCAAAAACTCTCGGGTCCTTGACCCAACGTATGGAAAACGATTACACAAAAACCAAGTCAACTTATTTGGGGTTCTCGACCCAATTTATAGAACACCGTCACAAACGAAATCATTACAACATCTCACAGGGTTCTCAACCCATTCCAAATAACATCATCACGAAACCAATCATCGCAACATTCCACAGGGTCCTCGACCCAATACACAGAATAGCACCACAATACAATCAAAGGTACAGAACTCTCATTCGACATATCCTGCTCAAGACCCCCCGATTAAGTAACCCTCGGAGATTTCGTCAAACCTCCGTGGTTAACTAACCCTGATACCAACGCTTTAAAAACAATTTGAAACAAGCTTTCAAAAACACGGATTGCAGTCTGTATCAAGACAAACATTAAAAGTGAGTTGAAAGAATTTGAGATACGAACATCGTTCGGTAACGGGGTCTTAGCTATCACTCAAATACCCGTAACCAATAAGCTGCCAGCGCCTCCTTGCACACCCGTACCGGCGTTCACTTCCATCATGTTGGCCGCTCCTTGAACATGTCACCGCACCGGCGTCACTCCCGCAAGAGCCGCCTTGCACGCGCATTAGGTGACATCGGCGTTCACCACCCATATGGAGCCGCACATTGCGGATACACTGTGCCGGAGTGCACGCCCGCCTCGAAATTCCGGATACGACGTTTCTCACAACACGTATCCACATTATCACAAACATCCAAAGACATGAACAAATGTCACAACAATTTTCAACTCGGTACATCAAGTCACACAATTTCTCCGCCAGTCCATAACCACACAAGTAGACAGGAACACGCACGTTATTAATCAACTCAATCACAATAAGCGTTCAAGCATAACCAATCAATACCGCACATAGATATATATATATATATATATAACCTTACTATATTATATGAATGACTATAGTTCATCCCTCAATCCAAGTTGAGTACGTCAACTAGTGTTAGCATTCATCACTCGTCGATCACCGACATAAGCATGTATATCAATATACGTATATACATACTTATTTTTAACATATAAATATATATATAATACATATATATATACACATACATATACATATATATATATACATATATACATCCGTATAAACTCATACACTTCAACAACAATGATTTCACGCAGTTACAATTCGTATATTGAGGTACTTGCCTTGGTAATACGACGCAAAGGAGACGATGAAGGAATAGGTTTAGGTCCGAACAATCCCCTCAAATCCGGCCCTAACACAATAATGATATACAATCAATCTCACATCATGAACACGAAGAAATTCCTCCTAGTTCTACCCGTTGGGACAATTCATCGGACACCAAGAGTGCATAAGGAAATGAAATCGGTCAATGGTAGAACAACGGGATTTCATCCCAATCAAAAACAAGAAAACCAAGGGTCACGAGTATACTATCAAATCTAACAACAACATCGGTTAATTCGGATTAAAACACAAGATTACCACCAAACCCTCCCCAAAAATCACACTAGGGTTAAAGGGGTTCTTACCTCTTGAAGATTCAAGCCCTATAATCCGAAGAACACGTGCTAGATCCACAATCCGAGCTACACGATCGAAGGAAGATGAAGAAAAACACACAGTCAAAAGGGTAGATGGAGAAGAAATCCCCCTCTCAACCCTCTCTCTCTCGCGCACGGTTGGAGAAAAAGAGCAAATGAGTGAATCTCGCTGAAAACGCTGACCGCATCGTGTGCCGCGGCTCAGATAAACTGTGCCGCGGCACAGGGCCAAAAATTGCGCCATGGTGGGCCGACCGCCAGTGCCGCGGCTCATTCGGAGTGTGCCGTGGATCGACTCGGCATGTGCCGCGGCATCGCGGATCGTGCCGGGCACGCGGTACAGAGGTTTTAACCGGCAGTGCCACACGGTGTGCCGCGGCCGGACAAGTGTGCAATGCACGACTTCAGTGTGCCGCGGCTCACAAACCTTGTGCCGCGGCACACGGTACAACCTGCTTGGCCAACAACTGGGTAATGTGTGCGCCGCGGCGCACAATCCTTGTGCCGCGGCCCACACCCCCCCCTCGGGTCCCAAAAATGACGAAAAATGATCCGGAAAGAGAATAAAAACAATAGGAATCGATATGTGGGCAACAATAAC
The DNA here is from genome assembly GCA_033398695.1 of Orobanche coerulescens. NCBI lineage: Eukaryota > Viridiplantae > Streptophyta > Magnoliopsida > Lamiales > Orobanchaceae > Orobanche > Orobanche coerulescens. Next base: position 172,970,353 of record CM065809.1, read on the forward strand.
ACGAAATGGAAGTACGGAACCCCAAAAAGATCTGAGGTGCACAACCAAAGTCGAACAAGGGACAAATTCCCTAAACTTCTAGGAAATTACACAAACGGCCCAAACATCCGAAAATCACGATACAACGTCGGATTAACAATCCGAAACTCACAACATGCTCTACTCAATCATACGAACTCATGGAAGTAAGAAAATGACGAAATCGAACGAGTTTAACGAGAGACAAATACACATGAGACAAAATATAACACAAGATGAAATTACGTAAAAACATCATCGAGACCCGTCTAAGCGGAGAAACTCCAAGAACAAAATAGGTTCAGAATTCCAAAACAGCAACAAGCGAGTTGTCGAAACGGACCTCCGCCGGAAAAATGAAAATTACCGGAAATCGAATTTGCGGATATTACACAGGTGTATTCTGCATTACATAGAAATGCGCTTTCAAGAATAGTTCAGGAGAAACTTGAGTCGACTTACTACCTGATAATGGTTTCCCGTCATCATAAGTAGTAGATGCTGCACAACTTTCGTATGTGTTATGGTTGTCAGGTGGAATCCCAATTGTCTTCATGCTTCTTTGATACTCACTGAAAAACTCAATTGTCTCTTCTACAACATTCTCTTCGGCGATGCATCCTTCAGGCTTATTTTTATTCCGCACATGCCCTTTAATAATCTTCATACACCTTTCGAATGGATACATCCATTTAAAGCATACTGGACCACATAACTTCACTTCTCTAGTGAGATGCACAGTTAAATGAATCATTATATCGAAAAAAGGTGGAGGAAAGTATTTCTCGAGCAAGCATAACGTCACACACATATCTTCTTGCAATTTATCTAGCTCTTCCACATGGATTTCTTTACTAGATATTGATCTATAGAAGAAACAAAACCTGATAATAGCATATCTCGTGGGAGTCGGCATAATTGACCGTATCGCAATGGGTAAAAATTGTTGCATTAACATGTGATAGTCATGTGATTTAAGACCTATCAGCTTACTATCTTTTCGATTCACCAGGCTGGAAAAGTTTGAACAATACCCTTGTGGAACCCTTAACTCGTATAATGTTTCACAAAACTTGTCCTTTTCCTCCTTGGTTAATGTGTAACATGCTGCGGGTAATATTGTTCCGTTACCGTGTGTTTTAGGTTCCAACTCTGGTCTCAACCCAAAATGCACCAAATCCATTCGAGCCTCGAATCCATCCTTCGTCTTCCCAGGCATGTGCAACAATGTTCCGACAAGACTCTCGCACACATTCTTCTTGACATTCATGAAATCTATACAGTGCTGGACTGAGTTAAATCGCCAATAACTAAGGCGTCGATGCCATATGTTAAATTTCTTCCAATAAGTGGTTTCCTTGTTTTCGTCATTACACTTAACCACTTATTTTGATGCTTTCTTCCTTCTTTTCATCTTTCCACCTCTTCCAACTGAAGTTTGCACGAATTCCATTTCACCATCCCTCACTCCCTTTCCCCATGTGTTCTTTATAGATTTCACCTCATCGTATATTTCTTCACCACTCATAGGTGTCGGAGCAGTGCCTAACTCTTGTTTTCCATTGAATGCCTTCTTTTGCCTTCTGAATGGATGATCATAAGGTAGGTACCTTCTATGACCAGCATAACACTGTTTGCCTGAGTAAGGAAGCCTTACACATTGAGTTTTTTTTCCTACATGCTACACAACCTTTGTATCCGCTGTAGGGGCAACCACATAGTGTACCAAGAGCAGGGTAATCATTTATTGTCCATAAAACAACTGCACGTAGAGTAAACTTCTCTTGTGCATATCCATCGTATGTTTTGACTCCCACCTCGAATAAGAACTGAAGATCATCAACCAAAGGTTCTAAGAAAACATCAATGTCCTTACAAGGAGCACCAGATATCAATAACGACAGCATGATGAACCTTCTTTTCATACACAACCACGGTGGAAGGTTGTAAATCACAGTTAAGACTGGCCATACACTGTGATGTTTGTTGCCTCTGTTTACATCAACTCCATCAGCCGAAATACCTAGCCGCAAATTTCTTGGATCATTAGCAATTTCTGGGTATCTATTATCTACTTCTCTCCATGCTTGTGAGTCTGCCGGATGACGTAAAACACCATCTTTTTTTCTGGTGGTCTCATGCCATATCAAATCTTTCGCTGTGGACTTTGATTGGAAGAGTCGTTTCATTCTCGGGATGATGGGGAAGTACCATAGTACTTTTGCTGGAATATTCTCGTATATTTTTCCCGTTTTGTCATCTTTTTTCCATCTTGATTTCCCACAAGTGGGACACACTTTGAGATCCTTGTACTGGTTTCAATACAGAATGCAATCATTGATACATGCATGTATCTTTGTATACCCTGAACCCATTGCTTTCAATGTTCTTTTAGCCTCATATGTACTTTTCACCATTTCATTACCTTCAGGGAGCATCTTTTTTATCAACACTAGTAGTTCAGTAAAGAATTTATCTGATGCTCCGTACTTACTCTTCAAGTTGAATAGTTGAACCATTGCAGACAACTTTGTAAAATTGGGACATCCTTTGTACAACGGCTTTTCAGCATCTTGAAGTACCTCCTGATACTTCTCATGGTCCTATAGGAAATTGTCTTCTGTAGCTTGAACCATTTCTATAGTTTCTGTAGTATCTGTTGGAATTCTCATTTCAAAATCAGCAAAGTCTTTAGTGTGCAAGTCATTGTTGACATTAACACTTCTTGATGAGACATCTTTCTCCCCATGCTTAGTCCATTTGGTATAGTTTTGATCGATGCCCTTGCTGAATAGGTGATGATCTACCTCATCCACATCAAGAATGTAGTGGTTTAAACAGAACACACATGAACATGGAATCTAAATTTTTTCGCTTGTGTTTAGTGGGTCCATGTTCCTCGAAATCTTCAATTGGTGGACAGCATACTTGAGAAATGCTGCAACTCCAACTTTATACGGTTTTTTGGTTCTATCTGTACGCATCCAAGATTTATCCATTCTGAATCACCAAGAGAGTGGCACCTACATGGACAAGACAAACTTGTTAATAACCACCCGTAAATTTTTGTGAAAAATAAATAATGAGAACTAAGATTGATAGTGGAAAGCATTCTTCACCTGGTGAAGAAAGACAAAGACAAGGATAACACAGCTTAAAATACAACCAAATACATTTTAAATTCTATAACAAAAGACAATATTTTGCTCGAATTTATTGTAAGTGGCTAACCAAATATATTTTCCTTTTCCGCACAAAATATATTTTCCAACCATGACACGACATGCATGTTTTTTCCATAAATCGATGCTGATATCTTGTAGTGTTTTTTGTAAGCTTAGAATCTATTTTATCTTCTAAACTACCATTTTATCTTCTTTTCATTTCGGGCAAACACTTTTATATGAAAAAACAGCCTAACTCAAAGTCTTCTAGCATGTCAGATTTCCGCAAAAAGGGATATTAAGGGTCTCAAGTAAATAAAAACTTAGCATCAAGAAATGAACAACACCAGTGGCGGATCTCCAAATTTATATAACATAAGGGGCACAAAAAATTAACTTAAAAACAGTATTGAAATATCATTACAAATCAGAAAGAACATATTAAAACTGTAGCCAAAATTGCTTCATCAAATGCAGTAAACAGAAAAAGCAGCTTAATTGGAATAATAAAGAAAAAAACATAAATAAAAGCTAGATAGTTAGGGTCTACCATTTAAGAGGAACCGATTGGTGAAGTAGTGAAAATGTGAGAGCCGAGAGGGAGAGCCGGAGAGGAGCTCAAGCGGTCGCCTATATCGGAGACGGCGAAAATTGGAAAATTGGCGAATGGAGAAGCAGAGAAGCGGGGGCGCGCGCAGAGCAAGTATTTCTTCAATGGGTTGTTTCTTTCTCTGTTTTACAAGTATTACAACATAATATTTTAGACAAAATATTTTATTATTAAAAAAAAGTTCGATCCCGATATTTATTTTTGAGGATCTTCAACATGAATTTTGATACAAAAATTTGTTAAGTGTGTTATAGAGTTTAATATAATGGGAGAAAGTGTCTCACATTAACATCGTATTAAGTCAATTAATGTCCATTACATCAACAATTTTTGAAGGCATACCGAAAAAAGGTAGGAAAAAATTTTGGGGACGAAAGTAGTATGTGATTAAGTCTTAATATATGTACCTATTAATGTATGTTTTTATTATTTTTAATTATTATAATTAAATAAATATCATAATTTATTTTTTATGTAAGCAATAAGTCTTAAATCTAATTCAATAAAACTGAATTAATTTACTTTATTTTACATCAATTAATTTTACTAAATATTAATATCCTTATTTTTTCTAATACATCTTTCGTGCAATTTTAATTTAAATCCATCAAATTTACTATATTCAATATGGTTGTTTTATTTGCAGTTTGAACCGATTAAGTTAAATTTCAATTTGAACCGATTAAGTTCAAATTTTGAACCGATTAAGTTCAAATTTCAAATCAATTAAGTTCAATTTCAATTTGAACCGATTAAGTTAAATTTCAATTTGAACCGATTAAGTTCAAATTTCAAATTGATCAACTTCGGTTTGAACCGATCGAGTTCAATTTGAACTGATTAAGTTCAAATTTCAAATCGATTAAGTTCAAATTTCAGTTTGAACCGATTAAGTTCAACTTTCATTTTGATCAAGTTCAATTTGAACCGATTAAGTTAAATTTCAATTTGAACCGATTAAGTTCAAATTTCAAATCAATTAAGATCAATTTCAATTTCAAACCGATTAAGTTCAATTTCAATTTGAACCGATTAAGTTTAAATTTCAATTTGAACCGATTAAGTTCAAATCTCAAATTGATCAACTTCGGTTTGAACCGATCAAGTTCAATTTGAACCAATTAAGTTCAAATTTCATTTTGATCAAGTTCAAATTTCAAATCGATTAAGTTAAATTTCAATTTGAACCGATTAAGTTCAAATTTCAAATCAATTAAGTTAAATTTCAATTTGAACCGATTAAGTTAAATTTCAATTTGAACCGATTAAGTTCAAATTTCAAATTGATCAACTTCGGTTTGAACCGATCAAGTTCAATTTGAACTGATTAAGTTCAAATTTCAAATCGATTAAGTTCAAATTTCAGTTTGAACCGACTAAGTTCAACTTTCATTTTGATCAACTTCGGTTTGAACTGATTAAGTTCAAATTTCAAATTGATCAACTTTGATTTGAACCGATCAAGTTCAATTTGAACCGATTAAGTTCAAATTTCAAATCGATTAAGTTAAATTTTAATTTGAACCGATTAAGTTCAAATTTCAAATCAATTAAGTTAAATTTTAATTTGAACCGATTAAGTTCAAATTTCAAATTGATCAACTTCGGTTTGAACCGATCAAGTTCAATTTGAATTGATTAAGTTCAAATTTCAAATCGATTAAGTTCAAATTTCAGTTTGAACCGATTAAGTTCAACTTTCATTTTGATCAACTTCGGTTTGAACCAATTAAGTTCAAATTTCAAATTGATCAACTTTGGTTTGAACCGATCAAGTTCAATTTGAACCGATTAAGTTCAAATTTCAAATCGATTAAGTTAAATTTCAATTTGAACCAATTAAGTTCAAATTTCAAATCAATTAAGTTCAATTTCAATTTGAACCGATTAAGTTAAATTTCAATTTGAACCGATTAAGTTCAAATTTCAAATTGATCAACTTCGGTTTGAACCGATCAAGTTCTATTTGAACTGATTAAGTTCAAATTTCAAATCGATTAAGTTCAAATTTCATTTTGAACCGATTAAGTTCAACTTTCATTTTGATCAACTTCGGTTTGAACCGGTTAAGTTCAAATTTCAAATTGATCAACTTCGGTTTGAACCGATCAAGTTCAATTTGAACCGATTACGTTCAAATTTCAAATCGATTAAGTTAAATTTCAATTTGAACCGATTAAGTTCAAATTTCAAATCAATTAAGTTCAATTTCAATTTGAACCGATTAAGTTCATTTCAATTTGAACCGATTAAGTTCAAATTTCAAATTGATCAACTTCGATTTGAACCGATCAAGTTCAATTTGAACTGATTAAGTTCAAATTTCAAATCGATTAAGTTCAAATTTCAGTTTGAACCGATTAAGTTCAACTTTCATTTTGATTAAGTTCAATTTGAACCGATTAGGTTCAAATTTCAAATCGATTTTAAGTTAAATTTCAATTTGAACCGATTAAGTTCAAATTTCAAATCAATTAAGTTCAATTTCAATTTCAAACCGATTAAGTTCAATTTCAATTTGAGCCGATTAAGTTCAAATTTCAAATTGATCAACTTCGATTTGAACCGATCAAGTTCAATTTGAACCGATTAAGTTCAAATTTCAAATCGATTAAGTTCAAATTTCAGTTTGAACCGATTAAGTTCAAATTTCAAATTGATCAACTTCGGTTTGAACCGGTTAAGTTCAAAATTTCAAATCGATTAAGTTGAATTTCAATTTGAACCAATTAAGTTCAAATTTCAAATTGATCAAGTTAGCTTGAAAAAAACGCGCTTAAGTAATTCTGGACAATCCACATTTTTTTATTAAAAAACTAGTGGTACAACTAACGGTAAAACGGGATTGGCACAATTGGTCTAGGGTTCGATTCGCACCAGACTCGTAGCAATATTTTTTCTCGTTTTTCTCTTGTTGTTACATATAAATGAATTTTTTGTGCATGATTTAATGCGGATGCCACTACCGGACAAGGTGGCAGGAGCTCTATCATATTTCCCCTAGGTACATGGTTCGATTCTCACAGGCGCATTGCATTATTATTTTTTTCGTTTTTTCTCCTATTTTAACATACAAAAGAATTTCTTGTGCATGATTTAATGCGGAAGCCACTACCGGACAAGGTGGCAGGGGCTCTATCACATTTCCCCTAAGGTACAGGGTTCGATTCTCACAGGCGCGTTGCAAAAAAAAAAATTTCCGTTTTTTCTCCTATTTTTACATACAAAAGAATTTCTTGTGCATGATTTAATGCGGAAGCCGCTACCGGACAAGGTGGCAGGGGCTCTATCATATTTCCCCTAGGTACAGGGTTCGATTCTCACAGGCACCTTGCAATATTATTTTTTTCCGTTTTTTCTCCTATTTTAACATACAAAAGAATTTCTTGTGCATGATTTAATGCGGATGCCACTACCAGACAAGGTGGCAGGGGCTCTATCACATTTCCGCTAGGTACAGGGTTCGATTCTCACAGGTGCGTTGCAATATTTTTTTTTTCGTTTTTCTCCTATTTTTACATATAAAAGAATTTCTTGTGCAAGATTTAATGCGGATGCCACTACCGGACAAGGTGGCAGGGGCTCTATCACATTTCCCCTAAGTACCTGTCATAGCATTTTTTTTCTGTTTTCCTCTTTTTTATCACATACTAAAATATTTTTTTTATGAAAAAATGTCAAATTGCTTTTTAAGGCATCTGAAACCATTTTTTTTGTTAGCCAATTTTTTACACTTCATTTTTTTCACTCTTTATAATCGCATTTTCAAACAAAAAAAATACATAACTATTTATTAAACATAAATCATAAACAATTTCAGTTTGAACCGATTGAGGAAGTCAGGAAACTATTTTATAGCCTTGAAAAATACATAAAATTCTTTAGCTAGCCGATATAAAACAATTGAAAAACGAAAACGTAATATCACTGTATTTCATCAAAAGTATATATCAGTATAACATTTAGATTCATAAAAAACAGGTCGGTGTACATAATATCATATAAGCCGCTTTCACTGTATCTTAAACATTTACATAGACCCACTGAAAAATAGTAGGTCCCCAAGATAAAAGGGAAATAACTAATAAGTAAAGATAACTTATACAACATGTTTATATTTTAATATTGAGAAATAAAGAATGAAGACATGTGACAAATTATTATGGGGAGTAGCATGCTTATATTTTGTAATTATATATTAAAATTATATTAGAAATATATATTATATATAATTAATTTTGGATACGAATATTTTCGGATACGGATCCATATCTGTACCCAGAATATTCGTATCCACTTTTTTTTGGATATAAATAATTTCTGCTTTTTCTGGATACGAATACAGATATTTTGGACGGATCATCGGGATTTTCGGATTTTTTTGAGACCTAGAAATAAACCCTAAAAATTGAAAATAAACTCTAAAATTGAAAATAAAATAAAAACTAAAATAAGTAATTATGAAAAAATAAATTCAATAAATGAAAACTGAAACCTAAGAAACAAATATTACAAAAATAATTCTCCCCTCATTACTACCCACGTCGCTGCTATCCTAAATTGCTTCTCCTTCCTTCCGGATTTCTCTCACCCGTGGAGATATGGTGGCGATTCGCCGAACCAACCCTAACCCAAACATGCTGCCGCCTTCATTTTCTTCTCCATCGATTTCCCGCCAAATCCTAACCTATATATTTAGGTCGAAGGTTTGTTTTCAGCATCTTCGTGGCTTCAGCAGGTTGTTGATTGATCGTGGGTGCGCACTATTTTAGCGGGTAAGTGTTTCTTCTCAAACCACTATCTTCCTTATAATCCTGCAATTTGTTTTCATAATAATTTTCCATACATTTGATTGAATTCTACAATGTTTGTTTTGATTTGGGAAAAAATGATGGAGCATATTTTAATATAATCATTTTAGCCCAATTGTTGAATTATGTAGAACTTTTGTAATTATTTCTGACTTTGTGGATGATAGTCCTATGTTGCTTTCCATACGAGCACTCTTGTCTTGTATTCAGGAAAAATGTAATTGATATCACTAAGTCATGTAGCTGGAGAGGAATTCCACGATGTCCCAGTAGCGAACCTTCTGCGCTCGGCAATCTGTTTAATGATAAATGGAATAGACTCTTAATTATGATTTGTTTGTCTTCTTATAATCCTTCAAGAATTGAAGGATTGCATAATTTTTTTTTTATAACTTTTTCCTAATGATTAATATGTGAGTGAGCTGTTTTGTAACCATGAAATCCATACCCATGTGTGGCTATTCCCATCATTTGCATGTTACCCAGCTACTGTATGTTGTGTATGTTGTTACATTTTGCATGTTCTTCTTCTTCTTTCGGTTGGATTTTGTTACTGTATGTTGTAATTGATAAAATGCCAAAAACTAGAATCGCCCTTCCATGCAAAATTGCAGTACACTCAACTTGTCAACTTTCACCTTGCCTATAATATTCTTACATATGTCATATGTACAGTGTATGTTATGGATGTATCAGAGGGTTACAATGGGGATGAGGTAGAATTTGAGGCTGAAGAAAACAATGAGAATTTCGAGAAGCATGAGGTCTATGATAACAGTTCTGCTGACTCTTCTGATGAATCCATTAGAAGTACCGATCAACAACTTGGTAATGTTTGGAATCTTGTTTGTTTTATTAGATAGTTTAGCCGTATTAATAAAAAAAAAATCTAATACGTATAAGAGCATAGTATGACCTTTGAAATGAATATTTGGACAAAAATGCAGGTGTTTGATACGTCAATTCTTGCACAAAAAAAATATACTCACTTTACATTTCTTCGAATATTTTTAGGAGGATGATTAGGAAGATTTCACATTATCCTTCTCTTTTTCTTTATCACTGTCATATCAATGTTCATAGATATTTATACTGTAATTTTAATCACTCTATTTTCACCATACCAGTTGATAAATCATTGTCTCCATTTATGCTATTTTCATACACAGAGAATCCTGAGCAAGACATGGTGAATCAACAACAAGACATTTGAATGCACAAGAAGAAATAGGAAAATCAATAACATCTACAAGGAAAAGGGTCAGGGGGTTGACAAGATTAGTAAAGCTACATAGAGATTTTGAAGATTCCAACGAGAAGCACGAAGTAGACTTTGATGCATTAGGTAGAGTTACTGGGAAATATAGATCAGAATTTGCTAGTTTTTTGGGTGACTTGGTACGGCGAGATGTTGGACTTAGGTACATGAAATGGAAGAAGGTGACAAAGGAGGTGAAGGATAAGTTATGGGAGCAAGTAACGGTATGCATCTACTGATTCTATATGCAAAATAAATTTTATCTTTATTTTTCATTTCTATTGAGTACGAGCTGATACTAACATTCCATTATATATTATGGTAGCGTTTTTATAAAATAGATGCATCGAGGATGGAATACACAATGTCTCATCTTTGTGATCATTTGCGCGACTTTAGAAGACGATTATATAAAAAGTATATACTGCCCAATATGGGTAAACCTGCGAAACTTAAAGTTGTTCCAAGACAATATCGTGCGTATGTGAATCAAGAACATTGGGATGAGTTCGTAAACTGTAGACTTTCAGATGAATTCAAGGTTATGCATTACATATACTTATACTCGTCGATTTATGTTTATTTTCTATCCAAAATATTGATGAAATTATTTTTAACTCTGTTGCAAGTGTATGTCCGAAGCGGCAAAAGAAGCGCGTGCAAAGCTCAAGTACCCACATCGGTTGGGACGATCAGGCTACTCGGGACTAAGAGAAAGATTAGTAAGTTTGGTTATGTTTTTGCACACCCCAGATACTTACATATGCCAGCAGCAAATATATTTGGTATATATAGGCCACTGGAAATTGAAATATAGCTAAAAAACCAAAATTTTTATTTTCTTACATTTGTGTAATTATGGTTGACATGGAATGATTAACAAAATAAGCACATATACTATATTGGTCATCTTTGTGTTTAGATGTACATATTATATGTATTTGATATTTACTAGGTCAAAGATAAAGAACTTCTTGAAGATGAACTTCCATCGCGGTCTTTCATGTGGAGAAAGGCACGTTTGAGCAAAGACGGAGATTACAAAGATAATGATCTTATGGTTATTGCAAATAAAATTGTAATAACTCACTCATCTATTTATTTTGTTGGAATGTATTCCATTTTGTCCTTATATACTATTCATATATGATTTGTATAGGTCGACCATGAAAAAGAGATTCAAGATGGATGTATAAAACCTGATCACGGCACTGATGCCCTCACACTTGTATTTGGCAAAGAGCATGGTGGGCGTGTAAGAGGGATGTAACACCCCGAGATATTCAGAGTATATTACAGCGCCGTGGACCCCCCCACATGGGACCCACCAGGCTACAAATAAGAAAACTCCACTCGACTAACCATCCCGGTTAGCGAGGACACACACTTAATTATAAGACATAAAAAGTTACGCCCGGAGCAACCGGCGAAATGATCATCAACCAACAATGTAACAATTTAAAAGTAGTACAACACGGAGTTGAATTTGAAAAGCCTAAGTACTCGCGAGTACAGTCTATCAGTTTATAAATATAGAAAACAACCAAATCGAAGTGGACGAAAGAAATAGAAAGACCCAAATGCACATGTCAACGACCCTGGCCAACATCCTCGCATCGTCTGTGCCCGCTCGTCCGGATAATCATAACCTGAAATCCATAACAAGAATTTCCCCAAAATGGGTCCCCAGAGGGGTTAGCAATTACGCTAGTACAAGTAATCAAGGCAAACCAATCGCTTACACATTTCATAGTACATGCACCAATATCATTTCGAAAACCAAAACAAGACATGTCTTTTCCGGAAACAAACAGTCACAATTAATTTGCCTAGGACCGGGACGAAGCCACGAATCCCACTCGAGGCCTCTATGGACCCTCCCGAGCTGGCCACATTCATAAAACAAACCAAACACCACACGTCACCTAGGACCGGGACGAAGCCACGAATCCCACTCGAGGCCTCTAAGGACCCTCCCGAGCTGGCTAGCGAATCAAACTCATGAATCCAGGACGAATCCATAGATTCCCTCGAGGCCTCGTCGGACCCTCCCGAGGTGAGTAAAGCACACACAATATACATTACCATTTCACGTTAAGCATAAGGGTTTCCAAGAATTACTTGCCTTGAATATTTTGATGACGCAACGAACGGAAAGGATAATCACCGACGAACACTAGGAATCAACGGAACCAAACCTAACGATTCGAAGAACATAATTACAACCAATTCTAATCGAATATGGAAATGGAATACACCCGAAAACCCGCTTACGATTCATGTATATTCATACCAAAAATAACAACGAGGGCGGACCACAACCAAACCCTCTCGATTCCGTAAAAATCCACAAAATATCCATGAATCCGTAGGAAACTAAAGATACTAACAATATTAATCGTATTCATCAAGAATCCACCAACAAAACAGAACTAATCGGAAGAGAATCCCAAAACCCCCAAATTAATCGAAAATAGGTTTCTAGAGATGTTACCTTCGGAGATTCAAGTACTAAGATACGTAGAACACGCGTTGGATTGATTGTCCGGGCTTCACGATCAAAAGGAGATGAAGAAAATCAAACACTCAAATGATTTGTGAAGGAAAAACCCTCCCTCAAGCTTACTCTCTCGGTTGAAGATGAAGAAAAGGGGAGAAATGGGCTAAAATGCTGAAAAAAATGGATTTATAGGGGTTGATCGCTGCCGGACACGGCCCGTGCCGATCGGCACGGTCGTGTTGCACACCGGCCGGCAGGACTCGACCGTGTCCACGATCGGCACGGCCGTGTTGCACACCGCCGACAGGACTCGACCGTGTCCCGCTTGACACGGTCGCGGCGCGGAGGGCCCTTCCGACAGTGACTCCGTCCGACAATGACTCGGCATGACTCGACCGTGTCCCCGGAACACGGTCGGGCGTGTCGGGCAATGGTCGCATTTCCGGACGAGTACGGCACGGGCCGTGTCGGACGACACGGTCGGGTCCTGAGACAGAAACTTTCGGCAGTTCCGGACGAGTACGGCACGGGCCGTGTCGGACGACACGGTCGGGTCCTGAGACAGAAACTTTCGGCAGTTCCGGACGAGTACGGCACGGGCCGTGTCGGACGACACGGCCGAGTTCGATCGGCAGTGATCGGCCAAAAACTGAAACGACCATAACTCTCTCGTCCGGACTCCGATTGACTCACCGTTTGAACCATTGGAAAGCTAACTCGATGTTCTATAATATTGCAAAGATTTAGAATTTTTAGAGTCACCAAAAATTAATGGTGATCTAACAAAGTCGAACTCATATGAGGAAAGTTGAAACAATGAACAATAACGAGAATACAGTTCAACAGTTGACAGGAAGGACATACTGAAAGATACACGAGGGTCACTATGACCGAGAAATATACCAAAAATGAAAATACAAGGGAAAGAAAAATACCGGATATTACATTCTACCCCTCTAAAAATAAGTTTCGTCCGAAACTTAAGAAACAAACAACTCAGTGGTACCTAGCACGCATGCTATCCTCGGCTTCCCAAGTTGCCTCCTCGACACCGTGTCTCGACCACCGCACTTTGACCAAAGGGATGGTCTTATGCCTCGCCGTTTCTCACGATGCTCCAAAATCTTCAAAGGACGCTCGAAAGTAATATCTTCAAGAATATCAATCTCGCCATAATCGATGACGTGACTAGGATCCTAACATATTTCCTCACCGGGAAACATGAAAACGCTATGAACATGACTCAAGGCCGGAGGTAACGCCAAACGGTATGCTAACCCACCGACTCGCTCGAGAATCTCGAAGGGTCCAATAAATCTCGGACTCAACTTCCCCTTCTTCCCGAAACGGAAAACTCCTCTCGTTGGCGACACCTTCAGCAAAACGTGGTCTCCCACCTCAAATTCTAAAGGTCTACGACGGACATCGGCATATGACTTCTGTCGACTCTGGGCCGTCAACATCCGTTCTCGAATTAATTCTATCTTCCGCCTCGTCTCTAAAACGACATCTGGCTCGGTCCCGACTAAATCGTACGCCTCATTCCAACAAATCGGTGACCGACATCGCCGCCCATAAAATGCCTCATACGGTGCCATCCGAATCGACGCGTGCCAACTATTGTTGTATGTGAATTCGATCAATGGCAAATGCTCCTCCCAGTCGCTGCTCCAATCGAGAGCGCACGCACGCAACATATCCTCGAACGTCTGGATAGTGCGTTCCGACTGTCCATCTGACTGAGGATGGAAAGAGGTACTCAAATGCAAACGGGTACCCAACGCCTTATGCACCGCCTGCCAAAAGTGCGATACGAAACGGCCATCACGATCCGAAACGATAGACTTCGGAGTACCGTGAAGCCTCACAATCTGCGCGACAAATATACGGGCTGATCTCTCCGGCCCCAAGTGTCCTTGATGCCCGTAAAATGTGCCGACTTGGTCGACGATCAACAATCACCCAAACCATATTCATGCTCGATCTCGATCTCGGCAAACTCGTAATGAAATCCATCGATATATCTTCCCATTTCCATTCCGAACGGAAGTGATCGCAATAACCTGCCGGTCGCCGATGCTCGATTTTGACCTGGGCAAGTCAAACATCTCGCCACAACCGTGCGACTTCCTCCTTCATATCATTCCACCGTAAGTTCCTCCTCGTGTCCTTGTACATCTTACTCGAGCCAGATGAACGGAATAGGGTGTGAAATGGGCCTCACGCAAAATACCCTCGCAACCTCGATCGCTCGGCACACAAAGCCGACTGAATCTCAAAACACCATCCTCGTGAATCACAAACCCGTGAGACTTTCCTTTAAGAACGTTCTCTCGCATTTGAGTAATCATCGGATCCTCTAATTGCTTGATTTAATTTCATCGATCAAAGACGACGAAATTTCTAAGGCACACATTGCCGACAGATCCAGCAAAGAAAACCTCAACATCTAACCCGATCAAAGCCCGCCGAAGCTCGGGACCGAGGCGTAAGGACCTCAAGCGCCGCAACGCAATCGGTTTCCGACTCAAGGCGTCGGCCACGACATTCGCCTTACCCGGATGATAAAGGATTTCGAGGTCATAATCCTTAATCAACTCTAACCACCTCCTCTGTCTCATATTCAACTCTCCGAGTAAATATGTATTTCAGACTTTTATGATCGGTAAAAATCGACATGCAGAGCCGAAAAGATAGTGACGCCAAATCTTGAGTGCAAAGACAACCGCCGCTAACTCCAAATCGTGAGTAGGGTAGTTAAGCTCATACGGCCTCAATCGCCTCGACGCATAGGCAATGGTCTTGCCGTGGCCGCATCAATACGCACCCAAGACCACGACCAAGCATCGCTAAAAACGGCGAAACCCTCGTTGCCACATGGCAATGCCAAAACCGGGTGAAGTCAAACGCTTCTTCACTCCTCAAAACTCGACTCTCTCATCGGTCCGCATTTAACTTCTCGGATTTCTGAGCAATCGTGTAAGTGGTCGAGCTAGTTTTGAGAAACCTCACGAACCTACGGTAGTAGCCACCAAACCCAAGAAACTACGGACCTCCTTCACATTTGTGGGCGATGCCCAATCCAACACCGCTCGATTTTCTCGGATCTACTCGAACTCCCTACCGAAATCACGTGACCCAAAAACATCACTTCCTTCACTAACTCACATTTCGAGAACTTCGCATAGAGTTGCTCGGTCCTCAAAATGTCTAACACTACCCGCAAATGATGGGCATGCTCTTCCTCGTTCCTCGAATAAATAAGAATATCGTCAATGAAGACGACAACACACTTATCCAAATACTCGATAAAGACTTTGTTCATCAACTGCATGAACACCGCCGCGCGTTAGTTAACCCGAAAGGCATAACTACAAACTCATAATGTCCGTATCTCGTCCGAAAAGCCGCTGCACGCGGACTCCCTCACCCAGAGCCGATAGTACCCCGATCTCAAATCAATCTTTGATAATACCGCGCTCCTCGCAATCGGTCGAACAAGTCGTCAATCCTCGGCAAAGGATACTTGTTCTTGATGGTCACCTTGTTCGATTCACGATAGTCGATACACAAACGTAGTGAACCATCCTTCTTACGCACAAACAAGACCGGTGCGCCCTAAGGCGAGGCGCTCGGTCGAACATACCCCGACTCAAGAAATTCACTCAAGCTTTCTTCAACTCGACATCTCTCAAGGTGCCATGCGATACGGCGCCTTGAAATCGGAGCCGCACCCGGCTCTAACTCTATAGCAAACTCAACCTCACGATCCGGTGGCAATCCCGCAACTCGTCAGAAATACATCAGAAACTCACTAACGATCGGAATCGATGAAAGCTCGACTCCACCATTCTCCGCCTTCAAGGCGTAGCACCAATAACCAAGACACCCTTTTCGCAGGAGTTTCATCGCCTTCAAGGCGTTAATAACAAACTTCTGGTTTCTCTTTCGCCCTGCGAAAGAGTGTTCGGTGCCGTCCTCGGCTAACATAGTGATGATTCTCGTGCGGTAGTTCATGATTGCACCATGCCGTTCGAGCCAATCATTCCCGAGAATTAAATCCTCGCCCTCGATACTCACAACAATAAGATTAGAGAGCCAAGCCCTCTCACAAATAATCACATAACAGTCCCGGACTTCTCGATCACCGACAATTCTATCACCGCTAGGAAGTTTAACGATGAAAGGCTCGCAAGGTGACAAGCAGTCGAGACTCAAACGGTGTACACACTTTAGAGAAATGAATGAATGCGTAGCACCCGAATCAAAAAGTACACTGACAGGATGGGAATGGATGTGAACGGTACCTGTCGCCACAGTAGCTGCTGGATCATCGGTCCTCCTCATCTCGTAGATACGTGGCTGGGCAGAGCCGACACTGGATGCTCCTCCCCTAGCGGGCTGACCCCGACCCCTACCTCGGCCGGCACTCGGTGGAGGCGGCGGAGCAAATGAGCCCTGGTTCACGCTCGGCTCCATAGGTGCTGGGTGAGAAGAACGAGCACCGCGAAACTGTCTGAGCTTCTCGCAAAAAGAATCTTTATGGCCCGACTGACCACAAGTATGACAAGTCAAAGGTGGACGAAGACAATCCCGGTTCACGTGGCCTGGCTTGCCACAGTTAAAGCATATGGGGTCCCGGACGACGGCCAAGCGGCACTAAAGCTCCTAAAAACGAGCCGAACCGCCCGTAGAAATATTTGCACTGAGATTTCGCCGGCCTCCACTCTGGGACCAGAAAATTTCCGACCGACTTCGCTTCTTGCTCTCGCGAGCCAAATCGCTAGCGGTCACCGACATATCATAAGCAAGAGCTCGACTCGATAATCCTTCAAGGTAGTACAGACGAGCCTGGACATATAGTCCCGAATGGACAGTTTCATTCTCCGAAAATGAAAAATCTTGTCGCTCTCTTCGACAACTTGGGTCTTCACATAACCCAACTCCTTATTAAAATCGGCAATAGCTTGGGATACGGGATATCCCGTGGTTGAGCATCAAAGAAAGCATGCACTCGAGCCTGCCCGACCGGCCATGGACAATACTCGGTCTCCATCAACTCCTCGAACTCGGCCCACGAAGCAACATGATCTTTGGGACCAACGGCCTCCCACCAACTGCAGCATCTCCCGTGAGAAAGTATTGAGCAATAGGGACCTTGCGGTCCTCGGGGCGGTTGGTAGCAGTGAATACTTTGGATATCTCCTTGATCCACCCTTCCCACCGATCGGGTCCGAAGCTCCCGAACCGGGAGGATGCATCTTGATGACATCCTCAAGCCAACGATCCGCTCCGCCCGATTAGCATGGGCCTGATCGGGGTTCGACCACTGAGCTATAGCCGCCATCCGGTTAACCATTTGCCGCATAACACCCGCAATACCAAGATCGGGCGCGCTCCCGAGAAGAAGCATGACCGTGACGGTCACCAGACGCCGGCTCTCGAAGAATGCGATGTGGCCGCCACCGGCCGCCCACGTCCTCGGCCGCGTCCACGACCACGACCACGACCACGGTTTCCTCCGGCATCCATACTGAAGTTGAGAGATAACAGAAGTATATCGATGATGAGTAAGGGAGGAAAAGCAACTACAATTCAAATGGGGAAAATACAATGCAAGAAACAAAAGAGCCGAATAAGAAAACTTACGAGCACTGGAAGTACTGGGATGCTGGCAGCGGTGTGACAATGTACAAAACAAATACGACTAGACCCAAATAACCAACAAGCCTAGGTATCCATAAACCTAGAGCGCTCCGATACCATTTTCTGTAACACCCCGAGATATTCAGAGTATATTACAGCGCCGTGGACCCCCCCACATGGGACCCACCAGGCTACAAATAAGAAAACTCCACTCGACTAACCATCCCGGTTAGCGAGGACACACACTTAATTATAAGACATAAAAAGTTACGCCCGGAGCAACCGGCGAAATGATCATCAACCAACAATGTAACAATTTAAAAGTAGTACAACATGGAGTTGAATTTGAAAAGCCTAAGTACTCGCGAGTACAGTCTATCAGTTTATAAATATATAAAACAACCAAATCGAAGTGGACGAAAGAAATAGAAAGACCCAAATGCACATGTCAACGACCTGCCAACATCCTCGCATCGTCTGTGTGCCCGCTCGTCCGGATAATCATAACCTGAAATCCATAACAAGAATTTCCCCAAAATGGGTCCCCAGAGGGGTTAGCAATTACGCTAGTACAAGTAATCAAGGCAAACCAATCGCTTACACATTTCATAGTACATGCACCAATATCATTTCGAAAACCAAAACAAGACATGTCTTTTCCGGAAACAAACAAATACAATTAATTTGCCTAGACCGGGACGAAGCCACGAATCCCACTCGAGGCCTCTATGGACCCTCCCGAGCCGCCACATTCATAAAACAAACCAAGCACCACACGTCACCTAGACCGGACGAAGCCACGAATCCCACTCGAGGCCTCTAAGGACCCTCCCGAGTCAAGGCTAGCGAATCAAACTCATGAATCCGTGACGGCCATAGATTCCCTCGAGGCCCCGTCGGACCCTCCCGAGGTGAGTAAAGCACACACAATATACATTACCATTTCACGTTAAGCATAAGGGTTTCCAAGAATTACTTGCCTTGAATATTTTGATGACGCAACGAACGGAAAGGATAATCACCGACGAACACTAGGAATCAACGGAACCAAACCTAACGATTCGAAGAACATAATTACAACCAACTCTAATCGAATACGGAAATGGAATACACCCGAAAACCCGCCTACGATTCATGTATATTCATACCAAAAATAACAACGAGGGCGGACCACAACCAAACCCTCTCGATTCCGTAAAAATCCACAAAATATCCATGAATCCGTAAGAAACTAAAGATACTAACAATATTAATCGTATTCATCAAGAATCCACCAACAAAACGGAACTAATCGGAAGAGAATCCCAAAACCCCCAAATTAATCGAAAATAGGTTTCTAGAGATGTTACCTTCGGAGATTCAAGTACTAAGATCCGTAGAACACGCGTTGGATTGATTGTCCGGGCTTCACGATCAAAAGGAGATGAAGAAAATCAAACACTCAAATGATTTGTGAAGGAAAAACCCTCCCTCAAGCTTACTCTCTCGGTTGAAGATGAAGAAAAGGGGAGAAATGGGCTAAAATGCTGAAAAAAAATGGATTTATAGGGGTTGACTGCCTGCCGGACACGGCCCGTGCCGATCGGCACGGTCGTGTTGCACAGCTGGCCGGCAGGGACTCGACCGTGTCCACGATCGGCACGGTCGTGTTGCACAGCTGGCCGACAGGGACTCGACCGTGTCCTGCTTGACACGGTCGCGGCGCGGAGGGCCCTTCCGACAGTGACCCGTCCGACAGCGACTCGGCATGACTCGACCGTGTCCTGGAACACGGTCGGGCGTGTCGGCAGTCGGTTCTGGCACTTCCGGACGAGTACGGCACGGGCCGTGTCGGACGACACGGTCGGGTCCTGAGACAGAAACTTTCGGCAGTTCCGGACGAGTACGGCACGGGCCGTGTCGGACGACACGGTCGGGTCCTGAGACAGAAACTTTCGGCAGTTCCGGACGAGTACGGCACGGGCCGTGTCGGACGACACGGCCGAGTTCGATCGGCAGTGATCGGCCAAAAACTGAAACGACCATAACTCTCTCGTCCGGACTCCGATTGACTCACCGTTTGAACCATTGGAAAGCTAACTCGATGTTCTATAATATTGCAAAGATTTAGAATTTTTGGAGTCACCAAAAATTAATGGTGATCTAACAAAGTCGACAGGAAGGAC
The DNA here is from genome assembly GCA_033398695.1 of Orobanche coerulescens. NCBI lineage: Eukaryota > Viridiplantae > Streptophyta > Magnoliopsida > Lamiales > Orobanchaceae > Orobanche > Orobanche coerulescens. The sequence goes on from CM065809.1 coordinate 172,990,525, forward strand.
AATGAACAATAACGAGAATACAGTTCAACAGTTGACAGGAAGGACATACTGAAAGATACACGAGGGTCACTATGACCGAGAAATATACCAAAAATGAAAATACAAGGGAAAGAAAAATACCGGATATTACAAGGGATTGGCAGGGGAGTCAATCCATCCAAATACTGGCACATTCCCCCAAATAGAAGATCGTCAAAAGAATTCATCACGCAGCTACAGACGCAGTTAGATAATGAAAGACGTGAACGTGAGTTGAAGAATGAGGAAGTTAAGGATTTGAAGATAAAGATGGGAGAACAAGGCCAACAATTAAATTTAATATTAGCTCATCTGGCCTCTCAAGGAATAGGAATACCACCACTGCCAACATCTCAAGGAAGTGTGTCACAACTTCAAGCCAAAAATACCAGTTTCGATGGACGAGTAAGAAACAGGATATACTCCCTCCTACTTTACATACATGTTGTCTTTGAGTATTGCACACTAATTAATGAATTTTTCTTTTGACAAAATTAACCATAACTAATGACAGTTAATTATGATTAACTAACCTGGTGTAATATCTGTACTCTGCAGAATTCTTCGAAAAGTTGTTTGCCATCTCAGCAAGGAACTCATGCAACTAGCAACCGCTCCAATGGATCTTTGCTGGACCGTACTATTAAAAAATCTTCAACAATAGTTCGGAAATCTCCACAGCTAGATTGTAGACCTGGATTTATGCAGGACTCTCCTCATGCTATTAAGTCACAAGAACTTAAGACTATACGGCATCTCAATTATTGCCAAATGAAGGCTTAGTAGTAAGTTTTTTAAGGTATATGAAATTATTTTATTTTAGATTGAACTTTATGATGTTCATGCACCATATATTTTTGCAGACTATAAAATGCAAACTGTCACATCCAGATTTGAGAAACATAGTAGCACACGGTACTATCTACTACTCATCAAAAAAACAAACGGTACATGGAGTTCCACTGAAGGGTGATTGCTATAAAGTTTCCATTGACGATTTAAAAAAGCCAGCTGCCTTTTTACCCATCCAAGCTGGTGATCACAAAACAGTAGCGGATGCTCATCGTAGTTTTGTGGCTTGGCCAAAAAACCTTGTGATCCCTGATTCGAAGGTTAGCTTCTTATTTGATTTTATATATCGCTAACGGTTAATTACCAAAACCCAACTCCTTAGCATGTGCATGGTAAGTTTCATCTTTATGCAAGAATATAGTTTGCTGGATATGTGACACCAAAATTTGATGGGTTATTTTTACTTTGAAATTTTTTTGGGTTATTTTATAATTACCTAAATTTCTGGGGTAGATTGTGTACTGAGACCTTATGTTTGAATGGTCATGGTTATAGATAGTTTAATGTGATACTTGGCACCAAAAGTTGAGGGGTCATTTGAACTTTGAAGATTTTTTTGGGTTATTTTGTAACTACCCAAATTTCTGAGGTAAATTCTATGATGATACCTTGTTTTGAAATGGTCATGGTCATAGGAAGTATAGTGAAGCATCTTGTACGGAAGGATGAACTTTTTTGAGGGATATTTTTGTACAGAAGCATCTTGTAGGCAATTTAATGTGATATCTTGTACAGAAGCATCTTGTAGGCAATGATCATGGGTTATTTTTGTAACACCCCCAAAACCGTACGGGAGTATTACACGCCGTGGGCCCCGCGCCGGAACCCACCAGGCTAAAAACCATTTAAAAAAAACGACAAGAAGGCCGATGACGGTAGTATTTTTCAAAAATCACAAAATCATTTGAAAACACCAACTACCGTCAAGATAATCAAGGCCAAAAACTCGGTTAAGGGAATCGGTTTTCGAAATCAAACTCAGTTGGCATAAAACCGAAAGCCATTTGAAAGATCTCACACAGCGGATAAAAATACAGTCCAAGATACATATACATCAATAATGATATACACAAATGTAATACACGATTCCCCAACAATATGCCATAGCCGTATCGTCCGAATCCTCGCCTCACGACCGCAACCATCAAAGTTCTCAATACCAAAAACAAGTCCACAACGGGCCGCAATAATGCCCGACAAATAACCACAAGTACATAAACATAAATATTCACATGCCATGCATCATGAGAATAATAACCTCAACGATAACCTTACCACTTCCTAATCCAACGATTCTCATCAAAATCCCAATATCACGATAATACCACATAATACCTCAATACCGAATACCTTCCCGTACACAATCTTCTATGTACGATTACCACAAAACATACCTCTATCCGGACTTCCTTCCGAAATGTATACCATAGACCAAGAATATCCAAAATGACATCAACAATATCCGAATACTACAATCTTCCCAAGATTGTCCAAGTATCTCAACAATCATCAATCAGGCATTCTAATCCTTTTAGAACATCACTGAACATTCGTCAATATGCAATACAACATAAAATACTTATGAAATGTAAATGGAATTACTCATCAAAACATTACAACCGAACAAGTAAACACTTGCCTGGATACCAACACGACAAAACAACACCGAACACATCGCCCTCGTCTACGAGCTCTTCAGCCCCGACTGGACGGAATCTACGGCCTTTCACCGCGGCAAAACGATTATACCTATTGGTTAATCAACCTAGAACAATAATCATATCAATAATCGAACCAACTTGGTAACAATGATCATAACATATTCAATCCGGAATTCAACCTCATATCAAGATTCATCTCATCTAAATCAACCACTATCATCACTATGATTTAGAATACCATCTTAAATCGGTTAAACGAATCATCAAATCATCATAGTCATCATATGGCCTCAAGAACATCAAGAACTCTATGATTCCATAATCATAATCAACATATTCAAAGCATATCATTATCTTCCTTCAACATAAACCTCATATATCCTCAAGAATTGCAATAACAACATCATAATCATCTTCATACGAATCATTCATCAACTATAACATCAAAATTCCGAAATGAAAAGGAGAAATATCCAACATACCTCATAGAATATGGATAACACAAGAAATCACTTCAAGAATCAACAATAGTTCCATAACCAAGCTCTAATTCCATGATTCCAAGCTCACAATCATGTTAGAAGTGTTTAGAACACTCTTAGAAGTGAAGAGGGACGAGTTTTGGAGAGAAGCATCTCAAAGGATCGTGAGAGAAATGAAAGGCAACACTTCAATATATAAACTGCACTCTCATTACGTACGTAAGTGTCCTTTCTTAACGTACGCAACAACTTTAACGCATTTAATCCAAAATCCATAACGCACGTAACCAACTCACTGTCTCATTCCGTGCGGTCCATTACGACGTAACCCATACCATATAACGTCGTAATATACCGGTTGACTTGCTACGATAATGGTCGGTGTTACGTCGTAACACGCCCCGTATAACGTGCGTAACGACGCGTTGACTCACTGTCAACATCCTCCGCCGAAAGTTGCGGACACGAGTCCCCACTCGCCACCAGACTTCGGTCTGTCCGATGCCTTCGTTAAATGCGTAATAACTTAGCCTTAACGTACGTAACCATGCCAATATTACGTACGTAAGCTCACCTTGTTAACGTACGTAACAATTCCATACTTAGCCAATTTCAGCAATTCCTGTCCAAAGTCACGACATACCAAATACGAGCATAATTAACCATCCACGATATCAAATATATAAACGAAAAATATATCCGAAAAATCGGGGTATTACACTCTACCCCCCTTAAAATAAGTTTCGTCCTCGAAACTTGCAATCACTCGCACAAACAACATTTCAACAGAAAATCCAAAATCACCAAGATAACCAAGAATTATTGAATAATCTGAACATCATACTTACAGGTCAGTGAAGACGAAGATCTCCCGTGATACTAGCATATGACACCATTTCAAAAATCTCGACACAACAAGAATGCCAAAACAGGAATAATCACAATTTGAAAACGATTGGTCTCCGCCAAGACCACAACAAGTTTAGAGCATCGAGTTTTGTGGGATCTCGTGACGCCGTGTCTCCTCACCTAAAGCGCATGAGCCGCTCCTTGTCACATGCACGTATCACCGGCGTTCCACTCCACATCGAAAGCCGCACATCGCACGTGCCTCGCACCGCGTTCACTTCCGATTGGAGCCGCACATTGCACATGACCACGGCACCGGCGTTCACTCGCCTCGTCGGTCTAGGGAACACCAACAATCCCCAAACCCACACATCACCACGACAAGACTCAAAAATCACACGGTTCCAAAACATCACAAACATCACGCTACTACCACACCAGAGAGCCACATAACACACATGCCCGGTTATCACAAAACCTTGGGCTCGATACCATATTTGTAACACCCCAAAACCGCACGGAGTATTACACGCCGTGGGCCCTGCGCGAACCCACCAGGCTAAAAACCATTTAAAAAAAAACGACAAGAAGGCCGATGACGGTAGTATTTTCCAAAAATCACAAAATCATTTGAAAACACCAACTACCGTCAAGATAATCAAGGCCAAAAACTCGGTTAAGGGAATCGGTTTTCGAAATCAAACTCAGTTGGCATAAAACCGAAAGCCATTTGAAAGAACTCACACAGCGGATAAAAATACAGTCCAAGATACATATACATCAATAATGATATACACAAACAGAATACACAATTCCCCAACAATATGCCATAGCCAGTATCGTCCGGAATCCTCGCCTCATGACCGCAACCATCAAAGTTCTCAATACCTGAAAAACAAGTCCCACAACGGGGTCAGCAATAATGCCCGACAAATAACCACAAGTACATAAACATAAATATTCACATGCCATGCATCATGAGAATAATAACCTCAACGATAACCTTACCACTTCCGGTAATCCAACGATTCTCATCAAAATCCCAATATCACGATAATACCACATAATACCTCAATACCGAATACCTTCCCGTACACAATCTTCTATGTACGATTACCACAAAACATACCTCTATCCGGACTTCCTTCCGAAATGTATACCATAGACCAAGAATATCCAAAATGACATCAACAATATCCGAATACTACAATCTTCCCAAGATTGTCCAAGTATCTCAACAATCATCAACTGTGCATTCTAATCCTTTTAGAACAACACTGAACATTCACAATATGCAATACAACATAAAATACTTATGAAATGTAAATGGAATTACTCATCAAAACATTACAACCGAACAAGTAAACACTTGCCGGATACCAACACGACAAAACCAACACCGAACACATCGCCTCGTCTACGAGCTCTTCAGCCCATTTGGACGGAATCTCTACGGCCTTTCACCGCGGCAAAACGATTATACCTATTGGTTAATCAACCTAGAACAATAATCAAATCAATAATCGATCCAACTTGGTAACAATGATCATAACATATTCAATCCGGAATTCAACCTCATATCAAGATTCATCTCATCTAAATCAACCACTATCATCACTATGATTTAGAATACCATCTTAAATCGGTTAAACGAATCATCAAATCATCATAGTCATCATATGGCCTCAAGAACATCAAGAACTCTATGATTCCATAATCATAATCAACATATTCAAAGCATATCATTATCTTCCTTCAACATAAACCTCATATATCCTCAAGAATTGCAATAACAACATCATAATCATCTTCATACGAATCATTCATCAACTATAACATCAAAATTCCGAAATGAAAAGGAGAAATATCCAACATACCTCATAGAATATGGATAACACAAGAAATCACTTCAAGAATCAACAATAGTTCCATAACCAAGCTCTAATTCCATGATTCCAAGCTCACAATCATGTTAGAAGTGTTTAGAACACTCTTAGAAGTGAGGAGGGACGAGTTTTGGAGAGAAGCATCTCAAAGGATCGTGAGAGAAATGAAAGGCAACACTTCAATATATAAACTGCACTCGCATTACGTACGTAAGTGTCCTTTCTTAACGTACGCAACAACTTTAACGTACGTAATCCAAAATCCATAACGTACGTAACCAACTCACTGTCTCATTCCGTGCAGTCCATTACGTACGTAACCCATACCATATAACGTACGTAATATACCAGTTGACTTGCTACAGTACAATGGTCGTGTTACGTACGTAACACGTCCTGTATAACGTACGTAACACGACGTTGACTCACCGTCAACATCCTCGCCGAAAGTTGCGGACACGTGGTCCCACTGCCCGACTGTGACTCGGTCTGTCCGATGCCTTCGTTACGCACGTAATACCTTAGCCTTAACGTACGTAACCATGCCAATATTACGTCGTAAGCTCACCTTGTTAACGTGCGTAACAATTCCATACTTAGCCAATTTCAAAGAATTCCTGTCCAAAGTCACGACATACCAAATACGAGCATAATTAACCATCCACGATATCAAATATATAAACGAAAAATATATCCGAAAAATCGGGGTATTACATTCTACCCCCCTTAAAATAAGTTTCGTCCTCGAAACTTGCAATCACTCGCACAAACAACATTTCAACGGAAAATCCAAAATCACCAAGATAACCAAGAATTATTGAATAATCTGAACATCATACTTACAGGTCAGTGAAGACGAAGATCTCCCGTGATACTAGCATATGACACCATTTCAAAAATCTCGGCACAACAAGAATGCCAAAACAGGAATAATCACAATTTGAAAACGATTGGTCTCCGCCAAGACCACAACAAGTTTAGAGCACTGTCGAGTTTTGTGGGATCTGTGACGCTGTGTCTCCTCACCTAAAGCACATGAGCCGCTCCTTGTCACATGCACGTATCACCGGCGTTCCACTCCACATCGAAAGCCGCACATTGCACGTGCCTCGCACTGGCGTTCACTTCCCGATTGGAGCCGCACATTGCACATGACCACGGCACCGGCGTTCACTCCCTGCCTCGTCGGTCTAGGGAACACCAACAATCCCCAAACCCACACATCACCACGACAGTACTCAAAAATCACACAGTTCCAAAACATCACAAACATCACGCTACTACCACACCGGTAGAGCCACATAACACACATGCCCGGTTATCACAAAACCTTGGGCTCCGATACCATATTTGTAACACCCCCAAAACCGTACGGGAGTATTACACGCCGTGGGCCCCGCGCCGGAACCCACCAGGCTAAAAACCATTTAAAAAAAACGACAAGAAGGCCGATGACGGTAGTATTTTCCAAAAATCACAAAATCATTTGAAAACACCAACTACCGTCAAGATAATCAAGGCCAAAAACTCGGTTAAGGGAATCGGTTTTCGAAATCAAACTCAGTTGGCATAAAACCGAAAGCCATTTGAAAGAACTCACACAGCGGATAAAAATACAGTCCAAGATACATATACATCAATAATGATATACACAAACAGAATACACAATTCCCCAACAATATGCCATAGCCAGTATCGTCCGGAATCCTCGCCTCATGACCGCAACCATCAAAGTTCTCAATACCTGAAAAACAAGTCCCACAACGGGGTCAGCAATAATGCCCGACAAATAACCACAAGTACATAAACATAAATATTCACATGCCATGCATCATGAGAATAATAACCTCAACGATAACCTTACCACTTCCGGTAATCCAACGATTCTCATCAAAATCCCAATATCACGATAATACCACATAATACCTCAATACCGAATACCTTCCCGTACACAATCTTCTATGTACGATTACCACAAAACATACCTCTATCCGGACTTCCTTCCGAAATGTATACCATAGACCAAGAATATCCAAAATGACATCAACAATATCCGAATACTACAATCTTCCCAAGATTGTCCAAGTATCTCAACAATCATCAACTGTGCATTCTAATCCTTTTAGAACATCATTGAACATTCGTCAATATGCAATACAACATAAAATACTTATGAAATGTAAATGGAATTACTCATCAAAACATTACAACCGAACAAGTAAACACTTGCCTGGATACCAACACGACAAAACCAACACCGAACACATCGCCCTCGTCTACGAGCTCTTCAGCCCCGACTGGACGGAATCTACGGCCTTTCACCACGGCAAAACGATTATACCTATTGGTTAATCAACCTAGAACAATAATCAAATCAATAATCGATCCAACTTGGTAACAATGATCATAACATATTCAATCCGGAATTCAACCTCATATCAAGATTCATCTCATCTAAATCAACCACTATCATCACTATGATTTAGAATACCATCTTAAATCGGTTAAACGAATCATCAAATCATCATAGTCATCATATGGCCTCAAGAACATCAAGAACTCTATGATTCCATAATCATAATCAACATATTCAAAGCATATCATTATCTTCCTTCAACATAAACCTCATATATCCTCAAGAATTGCAATAACAACATCATAATCATCTTCATACGAATCATTCATCAACTATAACATCAAAATTCCGAAATGAAAAGGAGAAATATCCAACATACCTCATAGAATATGGATAACACAAGAAATCACTTCAAGAATCAACAATAGTTCCATAACCAAGCTCTAATTCCATGATTCCAAGCTCACAATCATGTTAGAAGTGTTTAGAACACTCTTAGAAGTGAAGAGGGACGAGTTTTGGAGAGAAGCATCTCAAAGGATCGTGAGAGAAATGAAAGGCAACACTTCAATATATAAACTGCACTCGCATTACGTACGTAAGTGTCCTTTCTTAACGTACGCAACAACTTTAACGTACGTAATCCAAAATCCATAACGCACGTAACCAACTCACCTGCCTCATTCCGCGGTCCATTACGTACGTAACCCATACCATATAACGTCGTAATATACCAGTTGACTTGCTACAAGATAATGGTCGTGTTACGTCGTAACACGTCCCGTATAACGTCGTAACACGACGTTGACTCACCTGTCAACATCCTCCGCCAAAAGTTGCGGACACAGGGTCCCACCTGCCGACCAGGACTCGGTCCTGTCCGATGCCTTCGTTACGTACGTAATACCTTAGCCTTAACGTACGTAACCATGCCAATATTACGTACGTAAGCTCACCTTGTTAACGTACGTAACAATTCCATACTTAGCCAATTTCAGCAATTCCTGTCCAAAGTCACGACATACCAAATACGAGCATAATTAACCATCCACGATATCAAATATATAAACGAAAAATATATCCGAAAAATCGGGGTATTACACTCTACCCCCCTTAAAATAAGTTTCGTCCTCGAAACTTGCAATCACTCGCACAAACAACATTTCAACGGAAAATCCAAAATCACCAAGATAACCAAGAATTATTGAATAATCCGAACATCATACTTACAGGTCAGTGAAGACGAAGATCTCCCGTGATACTAGCATATGACACCATTTCAAAAATCTCGACACAACAAGAATGCCAAAACAGGAATAATCACAATTTGAAAACGATTGGTCTCCGCCAAGACCACAACAAGTTTAGAGCACTGTCGAGTTTTGTGGGATCTGTGACGCTGTGTCTCCTCACCTAAAGCGCATGAGCCGCTCCTTGTCACATGCACGTATCACCGGCGTTCCACTCCACATCGAAAGCCGCACATTGCACGTGCCTCGCACCGGCGTTCACTTCCCGATTGGAGCCGCACATTGCACATGACCACGGCACCGGCGTTCACTCCCTGCCTCGTCGGTCTAGGGAACACCAACAATCCCCAAACCCACACATCACCACGACAGTACTCAAAAATCACACAGTTCCAAAACATCACAAACATCACGCTACTACCACACCGGTAGAGCCACATAACACACATGCCCGGTTATCACAAAACCTTGGGCTCCGATACCATATTTGTAACACCCCCAAAACCGTACGGGAGTATTACACGCCGTGGGCCCCGCGCCGGAACCCACCAGGCTAAAAACCATTTAAAAAAAAACGACAAGAAGGCCGATGACGGTAGTATTTTCCAAAAATCACAAAATCATTTGAAAACACCAACTACCGTCAAGATAATCAAGGCCAAAAACTCGGTTAAGGGAATCGGTTTTCGAAATCAAACTCGATTGGCATAAAACCGAAAGCCATTTGAAAGAACTCACACAATGGATAAAAATACAGTCCAAGATACATATACATCAATAATGATATACACAAACAGAATACACAATTCCCAACAATATGCCATAGCCGATCGTCCTAATCCCAGCCTCACGACCGCAACCATCAAAGTTCTCAATACCTGAAAAACAAGTCCCACAACGGGGTCAGCAATAATGCCCGACAAATAACCACAAGTACATAAACATAAATATTCACATGCCATGCATCATGAGAATAATAACCTCAACGATAACCTTACCACTTAGGTAATCCAACGATTCTCATCAAAATCCCAATATCACGATAATACCACATAATACCTCAATACCGAATACCTTCCCGTACACAATCTTCTATGTACGATTACCACAAAACATACCTCTATCCGGACTTCCTTCCGAAATGTATACCATAGACCAAGAATATCCAAAATGACATCAACAATATCCGAATACTACAATCTTCCCAAGATTGTCCAAGTATCTCAACAATCATCAACTGTGCATTCTAATCCTTTTAGAACATCACTGAACATTCGTCAATATGCAATACAACATAAAATACTTATGAAATGTAAATGGAATTACTCATCAAAACATTACAACCGAACAAGTAAACACTTGCCTGGATACCAACACGACAAAACCAACACCGAACACATCGCCCTCGTCTACGAGCTCTTCAGCCCCGACTGGACGGAATCTACGGCCTTTCACCGCGGCAAAACGATTATACCTATTGGTTAATCAACCTAGAACAATAATCAAATCAATAATCGATCCAACTTGGTAACAATGATCATAACATATTCAATCCGGAATTCAACCTCATATCAAGATTCATCTCATCTAAATCAACCACTATCATCACTATGATTTAGAATACCATCTTAAATCGGTTAAACGAATCATCAAATCATCATAGTCATCATATGGCCTCAAGAACATCAAGAACTCTATGATTCCATAATCATAATCAACATATTCAAAGCATATCATTATCTTCCTTCAACATAAACCTCATATATCCTCAAGAATTGCAATAACAACATCATAATCATCTTCATACGAATCATTCATCAACTATAACATCAAAATTCCGAAATGAAAAGGAGAAATATCCAACATACCTCATAGAATATGGATAACACAAGAAATCACTTCAAGAATCAACAATAGTTCCATAACCAAGCTCTAATTCCATGATTCCAAGCTCACAATCATGTTAGAAGTCTTTAGAACACTCTTAGAAGTGAAGAGGGACGAGTTTTGGAGAGAAGCATCTCAAAGGATCGTGAGAGAAATGAAAGGCAACAATTCAATATATAAACTGCACTCTCATTACGTACGTAAGTGTCCTTTCTTAACGTACGTAACAACTTTAACGTACGTAATCCAAAATCCATAACGTACGTAACCAACTCATTGTCTCATTCCGTGCAGTCCATTACGTACGTAACCCATACCATATAACGTACGTAATATACCAGTTGACTTGCTACAGTACAATGGTCGTGTTACGTACGTAACACGTCCTGTATAACGTACGTAACACGTACGTTGACTCACCTGTCAACATCCTCCGCCGAAAGTTGCCGACCACGTGGTCCCACTCGCCGACCAGGACTCGGTCCTGTCCGATGCCTTCGTTACGTACGTAATACCTTAGCCTTAACGTACGTAACCATGCCAATATTACGTACGTAAGCTCACCTTGTTAACGTACGTAATAATTCCATACTTATCCAATTTCAGCAATTCCTGTCCAAAGTCACGACATACCAAATTCGAGCATAATTAACCATCCACGATATCCAATATATAAACGAAAAATATATCCGAAAAATCGGGGTATTACAATTTTTGTAACACCCTCAAGATATTCGAGGTATATTACAGTGCCGTGAATCCCTATGTGGGATCCACCAGGCTGAACAACATCATACTCATCGACTCACAAAAACGACAAAACAACACCTCGTCATAAAGACGCAAAACAGAATAATCCACCCGGTTCAACCGGTCAACATAACATCATCATCCAACACAACATAATAGGCAACAATACAATCCGGACGAACAAGAACCCTTAAGTACTCGAGTACAACTATTAGTTCAAAAACCACAAAAGATGAAAAGATAAAAGACACTAAAACGTCACTTATGCACAATCATCACGCACGGCCATCATCCGTGTACTGGTCCAGCGCCCGCTCATCTCGATGAACCTGACCTGAAATTCATAAAACGAATTTCCCCAAAACGGGTCCCCAGAGGGGTTAGCAATTACGCTAGTACAAGTAACCAGATGAACGACTTACATCTTACACATATAGTATATACATGCAATCAAGAAAACATAGTTCCAAAACACTCATTTCCGAAAATGCCAATATCAAATCACATTTGTAAAATACACCACAATTAACCATGGACCCACCCCTCCGTGGACCCCTACCGAGACCCCGTCGGATCTAACCCGTAGTGGTTAAAAGCAAGCTCGCGGATCCACCCTCCGTGGACCCCTACCGAGACCCCGTCGGGTCTAACCCATAGTGAGCATACACACACACACAATTCTCATGCAATACTACTATGTTAAGATTGTAAGTTCATAAGGGTACTTGCCTCGATTAATAGACGGTGACACGAACGGAACGGAAGAATCAAGCACGACCGCGAGGAACCGACGAATGAACCTAACGATTCGAATAACACAATCACAACCACTCCTAAACGATTACGGAAATGGAATACACCCGAAAACCCGCCTACGATTCATGTATATTCGTACAAAAATAACAACGAGGGCGGACCACAACCAAACCCTCTCGATTTCGCAAAACCATGAAAATATACCATGAATCCGTAGGAAAACTAATTATACCAACAAGATTAATCATATTCATCATGAATCCACCAACAAAATGGAACGGATCGGAAGAAAATCCCAAAATCCCCAAATCACCCAAAAGTAGGGTTCTAAGAGATTCACCGTGGATTAGGATGAAAGATTCGTGTTGATGTTGTTATAATACTCCAAGAACTCAAGAAAGATGTTGGATCGGATGATTGGAGGAAGAAATCGCCAAGGAAATCGCCCCGGAATCGCCTTCGCCGCGGAGAGAGGAAGAAATGAGAATTAATACGCTCATCTCGGTCAACTCCCTGGTTTATATAACCAGGGAGTGTTAGCGCGCGCTAATCCTCAAGGTTAGCGTGCGCTAACGGGATAAAATATAGACTAAACAGTTAGTGTCCGTCCAGTCCAGTAGCCAGACCTCTGGCCGTTAGCGTGCGCTACTCCAAATGTAGCGTGCGCTAATAACCTATCGGTAGCGCGCGCTATCGACCAATAGCGTGCGCTACCTGGACATCAGTCGAGTCCAGTGACACACTGTCCAGAACCCACTTGATCCGTTAGCGTGTGCTACCATACAAGCATAGTGTGCGCTAACTAGCACCTGATCGAGTTCAGTAATAAACTGTCCAGTACTGGACACTCACGCTAGCGCACGCTACCGGGTATCATCAGCGTGCGCTAGCCTCCCGACCTTAGCGTGCGCTAGTCTGCGTAGCGTACGCTAATACGCCAATCCAGAAAGATGGAAAATAGCACTGCCACTCCCAGGGCTTGCTCCCTAGCGCGCGCTACGAATCAGTCGTAGCGTGCGCTACTAAGGGGCCCCTAGCGCGCGCTATGCAGAACAGATAGCGTGCGCTAGGTTACGAAATATAAACGGTTCACAACATCGGAATATGAATGAAACATCAAGCGGCACACCTCAAAGCGCATCAAAACATAGAATGGATCCACGGCAACCCCGAAACAGCGGTTCCGCACAACAATAACGAGTCTCAGATCAATAGATGACGGGAAAGATACACTGTAAGGTACATGAGGGTCACTACGACCGAGAAATACACCGAAAAAGAAAAATACAGGGGAAAGAAAAATGCGGATATTACATTCTACCCCTCTAAAAACAAGTTTCGTCCCGAAACTTAAGAAACAAACAACTCAGGGTACCTAGCACGCATGCTATCCTCGGTTTCCCAAGTTGCCTCCTCAACACCGTGTCTCGACCACTGCACTTTGACCAAAGGTATGGTCTTATGCCTCAGTCGTTTCTCACGATGCTCCAAAATCTTCAAGGGACGCTCTTCGAAAGTAATATCCTCGGCGACATCAATCTCACCATAATCGATGACGTGACTAGAATCCGGGACATATTTCCTCAACTGGGAAACATGAAAAACGCTATGAACATGACTCAAGGCTGGAGGTAACGCCAAACGGTATGCCAACTCACCGACTCGCTCGAGAATCTCAAAGGGTCCAATAAATCTCGAACTCAACTTCCCCTTCTTCCCGAAACGAAAAACTCCCTTCGTCGGAGACACCTTTAGTAAAACGTGGTCTCCCACCTCGAATTCCAAAGGTCGGCGACGGACGTCGGCATACGAATTCTGTCGACTCTGGGCAGTCAACATCCGTTCTCGAATTACTTCTATCTTCCGCCTCGTCTCTAAAACGACATCCGGCTCGGTCCCAACTAAATCAAACGTCTCATTCCAACAAATTGGTGATCGACATCGCCGCCCATAAAGTGCCTCATACGGTGCCATCCAAATCGACGCGTGCCAACTGTTGTTGTACGTGAATTCGATCAATGGCAAATGTTCCTCCCAATCGCTACTCCAATCGAGGGCACAAGCACGCAATATATCCTCGAATGTCTGGATAGTGCGTTCCGACTGTCCATCTGACTGGGGATGAAAAGAGGTACTCAAATGCAAACGGGTACCCAACGCCTTATGCACTGCCTGCCAAAAGTACGATACGAAACGGACATCACGATCCGAAACAATAGACTTCGGAGTACCGTGAAGTCTCATAATTTGTGCGATAAACACACGAGCCAACTTCTTCGGGCCCCAAGTGTCCTTGATGCCCAGAAAATGTGCCGACTTGGTCAGGCGATCAACAATCACCCATACCATATTCATGCCCGACCTCGATCTCGGCAAACTCGTAACGAAATCCATCGATATATCTTCCCATTTCCATTCTGGAACGGGAAGTGGCTGCAATAACCCGGCCGGTCGCTGATGTTCGATTTTGACCCGCTGACAAGTCAAACATCTCGCTACAAACTGTGCGACCTCTTCCTTCATATCATTCCACCAGAAATTTCTTCTCAGGACCTTGTACATCTTACTCGAACCAGGATGAACGGAATAAGGTGTAGCATGGGCCTCCCGTAAAATACTCTGTCTCAATTCTGAGTTGTTCGGCACACAAAGCCGACTCTGGAATCTCAAAACACCATCCTCGTGAATCACAAACCCAGGAGACTTTCCTTTAAGAACGTTCTCTCGGATTTGAGTAATCATCGGATCCTCTGATTGCTTCAGCTTAATTTCATCAATCAAAGATGACGAAATCTCTAAAGCACAAAGTTGCCCGACAGCCCCAGGCAACAAGACCTCAACATCTAACTCGATCAAAGCCCTCCGAAGCTCAGACTGAGATGTAAGGATCTCAAGCATTCGTAACGCAACCGGTTTCCGACTCAAGGCGTCGGCCACGACGTTCGCCTTGCCCGGATGATAAAGGATTTCGAGGTCATAATCCTTAATCAACTCTAACCACCTCCTCTGCCTCATATTCAACTCTCGCTAAGTAAATATGTATTTCAGACTTTTATGATCGGTAAAAATCTGAGATGCAGAGCCGAAAAGATAGTGACGCCAAATCTTTAGCGCAAAAATGACTGCCGCTAACTCCAAATCATGAGTAGGGTAGTTCAGCTCATACGGCCTCAACTGTCTCGATGCATAAGCAATGGTCTTGCCGTGCTGCATCAATACGCACCCAAGACCCTGACCCGAAGCATCGCTATAAACGGCAAAACCCTCGTTGCCACATGGCAACGCCAAAACCGGGGCTGAAGTCAAGCGCTTCTTCAAGACTCAAAACTCGATCGCCTCGTCATTCCGCATTTAATTTCTGATTTCGGAGCAATCGCGTAAGTGGCCGAGCCAGTTTAGAGAAACCCTTGACGAACCTACGATAGTAGCCACTAAACCCAAGAAACTACGGAGCTCCTTCACATTCTTCGGCGGTGCCCAATCCAACACCGCTCAATCTTCATGGATCCACACGAACCCCCTACCAAATCACGTGACCTAAAAACATCACTTCCTTCACTGTAACTCACATTTCGAGAACTTTGCATAGAGTTGCTCGGTCCTCAAAATGTCTAATACTACCCGCAAATGATGGGCATGCTCTTCCTCATTCCTCGAGTAAATAAGAATATCGTCTATGAAGACGACGACACACTTATCCAAATACTCGATAAAGACTTTGTTCATCAACTGCATGAACACCGCCGGCGCATTAGTTAACCCGAAAGGCATAACTACGAACTCATAATGTCCGTATCTCGTCCGAAAAGTCGCTGCACATCGGACTCTCTCACCCGGAGCTGATAGTACCCCGATTTCAAATCAATCTTCGAGAATACTGTAGCTCCCTGCAACTGGTCGAACAAGTCATCAATTCTCGGCAAAGGATACTTGTTCTTGATGGTCACCTTGTTTAGTTCGCGATAGTCGATACACAAACGTAGTGAACCATCCTTCTTCCACACAAACAGGACCGGTGCGCCCCATGGCGAGGCGCTCGGTCGAACATACCCCGACTCAAGAAGCTCACTCAACTGCTTCTTCAACTCGGACATCTCTGATGGTGCCATACGATACGGCGCCTTCGAAATAGGAGTCGCGCCCGGCTCTAACTCTATAGCAAACTCGACCTCACGATCCGGTGGCAATCCCGGTAACTCGTCAAGAAATACATCAGGAAATTCATTAACGATTGGAATTGAAGACAGCTCAACTCCACTACTCTCTGCCTTCAAGGCGTAGCACCAATAACCAGTACACCCCTTTCGCAGGAGTCTCATTGCCTTCAAGGCATTAATAATGAACTTCTGGTTTCCCCTCTTTCGCCCCGCGAAAGAGTGCTCGGTGCCGTCCTCGGCTAACATAGTGATGATTCTCGTGCGGTAGTTCATGATCGCACCATGCCTCTCGAGCCAATCATCCCCAAGAATCAAATCTTCACCCTCGATACCCACAACAATAAGATTAGAGGGCCAAGTCTTCTCACAAATAAGCACAGAACAGTCTCGAACCTCCTGATCGCCAACGATCCTATCACCGCTAGGAAGCTTAACGATGAAGGGTTCACAAGGCATCAAACAGTCGAGACTCAAACGGCGCACACAATCCCAAGATATAAACGAATACGTAGCACCGGAATCGAAAAGCACACTGACAGGATGAGAAAGAATATGAACGGTACCTGTCGCCACAGTAGCTGCTGGGTCATCGGCCTTCCGCATCTCATAAACCCGCGGATGGGCGGAGCCGACACTAGAAGCTCCTCCGCGGTCCGACTCGACCTCTCCCTCGACTGGCACTCGGTGGGGACTGAGAAGCAAACGACCCTTGATTCACACTCGGTTCCCTAGGCGCCGGAGTGGAAGTCCGGGCACCCACGATTCTCTCCCTCTCGGCACAGAAAGCCACCTTGTGGCCCGGTTGGCCACACTGATTACATGTAAACAAAGGACTCGGACAATTACGACTGATGTGGCCTGGCTGGCCACAGTTAAAACATTTCACTTCCCGAGAAGGGGCACTGGCAGCCCTGCGGGGAATCCAGTAGATCGAGTTGGGCCACCACCAGCGGAAAAATTAGCAGACTGGAATTTCTGCTGACCCCCACCTTTGTGGCCCGAAAAATTTCTGGCGGACTTCTACTTCTTGCTCTCGCGGTCCGCCTCACTCGCCGTCACAGACATATCGTAAGCAAGGGCCCTACTCTGGTAATCCTTCAAGGTAGTACAGACGAGCCCCGACATATAGTCCCGAATCGACAACTTCATCCGTCTGGAGAAATGGAAAATTTTGTCGCTCTCGTCGACAACTTGGGTCTTCACATAACCCAACTCCTTGTTAAAATCAGCAATAGCTTGAGATACGGGGATATCCCGCGGTTGAGCATCATAAAAAGCATGTACCCGAGCCTGTCTGACCGGCCACGGGCAATATTCAGTCTCCATCAATTCTTGAAACTCACCACGAAGCAGATGATCTTTGGGCCCAACGGCCTCCCACCACCCGTAGCGTCCCCGTGAGAAAGTATTGAGCAATAGGGACTTTACGGTCCCTGGACGCTTAGTGGCAACGAAGACCTTAGATATCTCCTTGATCCACCCTTCCCAGCCAATCAGGTCTGAAGCTCCCGAAAACTGAGGAGGATGCATCTTGATAACATCTTGGAGCCAACGATCCGCTCCGCCCCGATTAGCGTGGGCCTGACCCGGGTTCTGAACCGCCTGAGCTATCGCCGCCATTTAGTTCACCATTTGCTGCATAACGGCCGCAATACCAAGGTCGGCACGCTCTTGAGAAGAAGCATGGCTATGACGGTCGCCGGTACTGCCGGCTCCCGAAGACTGCGACGTGGCCGTCCCACCGGCTGCCCCACGTCCTCGGCCGCGTCCACGACCACGTCCACGACCACGGCCTCTTCCAGCATCCATACTGATGTTAAATAAGTAGCAAAAGCCATACGATGGTAAGCACAAGAAAAGAACAATCACAAATCGAGAATTAAAGATGCGATACAAGGGAATAAGTAATAGAGGAAGGAAAACTTACGGACACTGGTAGTACCGGAATCATGGCAGCGTGACGATGATATGCAAAACAAAACACCACAAGACCCAATAAACCGACAAGCCTAGGTATCCATAAACCTAGAGCTCTGATACCATTTTCTGTAACACCCTCAAGATATTCGAGGTATATTACAGTGCCGTGAATCCCTATGTGGGACCCACCAGGCTGAACAGCATCATACTCATCGACTCACAAAAACGACAAAACAACACCTCGTCATAAAGACGCAAAATAGAATAATCCACCCGGTTCAACCGGTCAACATAACATCATCATCCAACACAACATAATAGGCAACAATACAATCCGGACGAACAAGAACCCTTAAGTACTCGAGTACAACTATTAGTTCAAAAACCACAAAAGATGAAAAGATAAAAGACACTAAAACGTCACTTATGCACAATCATCACGCACGGCCATCATCCGTGTATCTTGGTCAGCCCGCTCATCTCGATGAACCTGACCTGAAATTCATAAAACGAATTTCCCCAAAATGGGTCCCCAGAGGGGTTAGCAATTACGCTAGTACAAGTAACCAGATGAACGACTTACATCTTACACATATAGTATATACATGCAATCAAGAAAACATAGTTCCAAAACACTCATTTCTGGAAATGCCAATATCAAATCACATTTGTAAAATACACCACAATTAACCATGGACCCACCCCTCTGTGGACCCCTACCGAGACCCCGTCGGATCTAACCCGTAGTAGTTAAAAGCAAGCTCGCGGATCCACCCCTCCGTGGACCCCTATCGAGACCCCGTCGGGTCTAACCCATAGTGAGCATACACACACACACAATTCTCATGCAATACTACTATGTTAAGATTGTAAGTTCATAAGGGTACTTGCCTCGATTAATAGACGGTGACACGAACGGAACGGAAGAATCAAGCACGACCGCGAGGAACCGACGAATGAACCTAACGATTCGAATAACACAATCACAACCACTCCTAAACGATTACGGAAATGGAATACACCCGAAAACCCGCCTACAATTCATGTATATTCGTACAAAAATAACAACGAGGGCGGACCACACCCAAACCCTCTCGATTTCGCAAAACCATGAAAATATACCATGAATCCGTAGGAAAACTAATTATACCAACAAGATTAATCATATTCATCATGAATCTACCAACAAAACGGAACGGATAGGAAGAAAATCCCAAAATCCCCAAATCACCCAAAAGTAGGGTTCTAAGAGATTTACCGTGGATTAGGATGAAAGATTTGTGTTGATGTTGTTATAATACTCCAAGAAATCAAGAAAGATGTTGGATGAGATGATTGGAGGAAGAAATCGCCAAGGAAATCGCCCCGGAATCGCCTTCGCCGCGGAGAGAGGAAGAAATGAGAATTAATACGCTCATCTCGGTCAACTCCCTGGTTTATATAACCAGGGAGTGTTAGCGCGCGCTAATCCTCAAGGTTAGCGTGCGCTAACGGGATAAAATATAGACTAAACAGTTAGTGTCTGTCCAGTCCAGTAGCCAGACCTCTGGCCGTTAGCGTGCGCTACTCCAAATGTAGCGTGCGCTAATAACCTATCGGTAGCGCGCGCTATCGACCAATAGCGTGCGCTACCTGGACATCAGTCGAGTCCAGTGACAGACTGTCCAGAACCCACCTGATCCGTTAGCGTACGCTACCATACAAGCGTAGCGTGCGCTAACTAGCACCTGATCGAGTTCAGTAGTAAATTGTCCAGTACTGGACACTCACGCTAGCGCACGCTACCGGGTATCATCAGCGTGCGCTAGCCTCCCGACCTTAGCGTGCGCTAGTCTGCGTAGCGTACGCTAATACGCCAATCCAGAAGGCTGGAAAATAGCACTGCCACTCCCAGGGCTTGCTCCCTAGCGCGCGCTACGAATCAGTCGTAGCGTGCGCTACTAAGGGGCCCCTAGCGCGCGCTATGCAGAACAGATAGCGTGCGCTAGGTTACGAAATATAAACGGTTCACAACATCGGAATATGAACGAAACATCAAGCGGCACACCTCAAAGCGCATCAAAACATAGAATGGATCCACGGCAACCCCGAAACAGCGGTTCCGCACAACAATAACGAGTCTCAGATCAATAGATGACGGGAAAGATACACTGTAAGGTACATGAGGGTCACTACGACCGAGAAATACACCGAAAAGGAAAAATACAGGGGAAAGAAAAATGCGGATATTACAATTTTTGTACAGAAGCATCTTGTAGGCAATTTAATGTGATATCTGAATCATAAAATTGAGGGATTATTTACTCTTTGAAACTTTTTTGGGTTATTTTGTAATTACCCAAATTTTTGGGGTAGATTACTTTATCATTGTCATGGTCATGGTCATAGGAAGTATAGTGAAGCATCTTGTACAGAAGGATGAACTACGTCCCAGGTGTCAATCTGTCTGGACACTCTAACGGCTCAGTGGCAAGCCAACTTACTCTTGAACATTTCGTTTCTTGTCAGTGTTTATTGTTATCGCTTTTTGATGGGTAAACGCAAGAATCTTCCAGCGGAAGTCTTTTGTTTGTGATGTGTCAAACTAATGAGAATCTTGAATTATCTCTACCTCACCTCATCCTTCCTGTACTTGAGAAAAATCTGTCCAGTTTAGAATCAAACGGCAGTTACATAATATGCTTAAAATAATATGCTTGAGTTCTATTATTATCTTGGTTCTGATTAATGTTGTTTAGGTAGGGTAATATGTTTGGGTGCTACTGATGTTTTGTGTTTCTGGTCAAATATTTTAACATTTTTTATGTTCTTCTAAGGCACTGTTTGGTTTGACATAATATTGAACAATTGATTGCAGGTACCGCAACCAATTTCTGACGAACATAATGAGAAGCCAAAATCTAAGAAGATAAAAAAGAATTACACAACTATTAACGATATACTGAGGCCGAAGCATACGAGGAGTAGCTTTAATAAGTAGAAATATTGTTTTAGAGAATTAGTGATGGTGGATTTACCACTGATGTTCTTATACAATATTCATAGATTTATCACTGATTATTATTAATATTAATTTGATGTTTCTGATTTGATTGTTATTTTAGATTTTTTTAATTTTTAACCATTTTTGTACCCTATTAGAATGTGGTTAAAAGGTAATTAATAGCCACATTTATTACGAAACTTGTGTAGCCATAAGTAATTTTTGGTCTCGGTTTTTTATCCAATATGATCAATAGATAATCAACAAAGATTTTTTACAATTTAGCATAACCAGATGTCATGCACTTGCCACAGTTAATATGAAATTTTTGTGATCAAAAGATACTTAATAGCCACGGTTACAATTTCACGTAACCATATAGCATGCATTAGCCACGATTTTTATTATTTTGTGTGACAAAAAAGATAACAAATAGTCACAGTTTTTAAAAATTAAGTGTAACTATATGTCATGAATTAGTCACGATTAATATAAAATTTGTGTATCTATAAGTATAGCAAAAACAACGGTTAAATTAAATAAATGTGGTTAAAAATAATTAATAGCCACAATTCTAAAAATTAAGTGTGACCAATGTCATGCATATCTGCCATATTTATTAAGCAGTTTTAGTGGCCATAAGTAGTTTATGACCACGGTTCGTCATTCAATGTGACTAAAAGATAAGCAATAAGCTACGACTTTTTCAATTTAGCGTAATCATATGTCATGCATTTGCTACAATAAATTCAAAATTTGTATGGTCATAAGTTGTTTATGGTCACAGTTTTCTAAAATTTTGTGTAATCAAATGTTATGAATTGACCACGTCTAATCAAATTTTCATGGTCATAAGTAGTTTATGGCAACAATCCGAATTATTTCATGTGGCCATAATTTAACTAAAGACCACGAATCTTATTTCCGTGTTACTAAAAGGTAGCTAATGGCCACTGTTTTAAAAAAATAGCGTAACCAGTTGTCATGCACTTGCCACAGTTAATATGAAATTTGTGTGATCAAAAGATATTCAATAGCCACAATTGTTACAATTTCGCGTAACCATGTAGCATGCATTAGCCACGATTTTTATTATTTTGTGTGACAAAAAATAACCAATGGTCACAATTTTTAAAAATTAAATGTAACTATATGTCATGAATTAGTCACGATTAATATAAAATTTATGTATCTATAAGTATAGCAAAGACAACAGTTAAATTAAATAAATATGGTTAAAAAATAATTAATAACCACAATTCTAAAAAATAAGTGTGACCAATATCATGTATTTGGCACAGTTATTATGCCGTTTTAGTGGCCATAAGTACTTTATGACCACGGTTCGTCATTCAATGTGACTAAAAGATAAGCAATAAGCCACGAATTTTTCAATTTAGCGTAATCATATGCCATTCATTTGCTACAATTAATACGAAATTTGTATGGTCATAAGTTGTTTATGGTCACAGTTTTCTAAAATTTTGTGTAAGCAAATGTTATGCATTGACCACGTCTAATCAAATTTTCATGGTCATAAGTAGTTTATGGCTACAGTCCGAATTATTTCGTGTTGCCATAATTTAACTAAAGGCCATAAATCTTATTTTCGTGTTACTAAAAGGTAACTAATTGCCACTGTTTTAAAAAATAGTGTAACCACATGTCATGCATTAACCGCAGTTGATATGAACTTTACGTGGTCATAAGTAGTTTATGGTCACAATTTTGGTTAATCTGCGTCACCATAAGATAACCAATAGCCACAATTTTAACTATTTAGTAGAACCATATATCATGCATTTACCACGGTTAATATGTAATTTGTGTGCCCATAAGTCATTTACGACCACTGTTTTGGTCGTTCCGTGTACCAAAAGGTAGTCAATAGCCATGGTTTTAACAATTTAGCGTGACCAAATGTCATTCATTTTTCACGGTTAATATTAAATACTTGAGGCCATAAGTAGGTTCTGGCCACAGTTTTAGGAAAATGTTTAAATATCAATAAAAATTTGATATACTTATAGCCACGGTTTTTTATCTTTGGCTACAGTTTTTCATGTAATATAGTCACATAATTTAAATGTAGTCGTAAGGGTGTCAAAAATCACAGGAGGATAGGCTACGGTTTTGGTGAAGAAAATAACCGTGGCTAAAGACCTACGGCCACAGTTTTTAATCGTGGCCTATGTGACATTTTGTACTAGTGTAATGACACATGTGTATGGGCTTAAAGCCCACACGCGCGCACACGCCCGCGCCGCCGCCGCCGCCCGCCCGCCTCGGCTGCGGCCGCGGCCGCAGCCGCGAGCCGCGTGCCGTGGACCTTGGACCTTGGCCTTGGCCTTGACCTTGACCTTGGACTTGGATCTTGGATCTTGGATCTTGACAATTGGTCTTTGGGCTGGTCTTTGGGCCTGTTCGTGGGCTTGGCCGTGAGCTAGGCCTTGGGCTAGCTTAAAGAATTTTTTGGACATGCTCAACAACGTAGTTGGGCTCGTATATGCACATAAGGATGTGCATCCGGACTGTTCAAACTCAGCCAAAAACGGGCAGTAACCTCCCAGGTATTATGAGGAGGTGTTAAGGCTGCCTGTTCAAATTCAAAACGAGCAGTAACCACTGCCTTGAATTGTGTAACTCCTGTGTTCAATGCAGGCATGAATGCCTGCATTATGACAACTTTAAGGACTGTGTTTAAAACTCCCTGCAGGTGAGATGGCCTATAAATAGGCATACATCCCTCTGCATTAGTATATGCAATTTTCGAACTCAGTATAAACATAAAGTTTTCATCATTCTCTGCATATCATAAGTCGGAGCTTTGTCCTCACCTCTTCCAGTTCGTCGGAGCTCTCCAGTTTGCGGTGTTGCTACTGTAGAGACGTAAAGTCGTTGACCTTTGGAGACGAGCCGCCAATCCGTGAACACTACCGGGGCGTTTCTCGTCTTGCGGGCAGAAGGCATCTTCGGGCGACTTCTACCACAGTCTAGTTTCGTTTATTGTTTATTGTTGTTTCGATTATCTTCTTGTATTTCTAATTTGTTTCTGGTTAGTGCAGATTCAGTTTCGTTTTTCATTGTATTTTTTAATTCCGCCTCGAGTCCTGTATTTTCAGTTTTTTCGAGTTGTAATTGTAGTTTCCAGTTGTAATTTAATTTCCGCCCAGCAAGTTTGTAACACAGCTCTATACAACAGTAAGAAGCCTTAAAAGATGGTAAATTTGGGAATGCTGATGATACGATGGAGCATAAGAAGGCACAACTTAATTGTTCCAGAAGAAAAAAGAGAAAAAGGTAGAGTCGGATTCTTAGTGTACTTTTTATAGAATAAAATAGGTCGTATTCGTCTTGGCCGTCATGGAGAAATCAATGTTCAAGACCTTCACGTTATTTTACTTTTCTCTTTTACTTGCCTTTCTCGATATTATATAGAACTATAAACCGGATTCGTACGGTATACAGATTCGTTATGCTCCACATATGCCACTCGTGTTGCTAGGTATTACATGCAGTTTCCAAGGAGGGAAGAAGACCGGTATCGTGGGAAGGACGGGAAGTGGCAAGTCAACCCTCATAAGGCTTTTTTCCGCATTGTCGAACCTGCAGCCGGGGTGATAACGCTGGGTGGTATCGACATTTCTTCCATCGGACTGCATGATCTACGGTCCAGATTAAGTATAATCCCACGAGATCCCACCATGTTCGAAGGAATAGGCCGGAGCAACTTGAATCCACTCGAAGAATATTCTGATCAACAGATTTGGGAGATAAATGCCAACTTGGAGATGATGTTAGAAAGAAAGAAGGGAAGCTTGATTCAATAGGTTTGTTCCTTTATTATATTATTATCGCTACCTCCATCCCACTTGAAAATGCTAACTGTCAAAACATGGTCTTTTTCAAATAGAAGAGTATACTTTAACAATAAAATCTTATTATTTGATTTAAATTTATATAATATTCCTTAAAATTGAAGTTTTTTTGTTATATAAATTACAATATTAGTTGATTGGGAAAAAATAAATGAAAAATAAGTGAGGGTAGATGGTCTAAAACGAGTTGTACCTTTGTTAAAATGACAAAATTAAAAAAATTGTACCTTAAACAAAATACCCTCTTCTTCAAGCAGGATGGAAGGAATATTACTTCTCCGAACTAAACTTACATAGACGTTCACTTCTTTTAGTAACTGAGAATGGAGAGAATTGGAGTATGGAGCAGAGGCAGCTTGTTTGTCTAGCGCGCGTGCTTCTTAAGAGAAGCAACAAAGTATTGATTCTTGACGAAGCAACCGCATCAGTCGACAGGGGAACAAATAACTTGATTCAGCAAACATTAGGGGAACATTTCTCGGATTCGACGGTGATGCCGTAGTACTTTTAAGCAACGAGATGGTTGAGGAATGTGATTCTCCTTCAAGGCTGCTTGATAACAAGTCATCGTCGTTTGCTAAACTCGTTGCAGAGTATACTAGAAGGTCTATATCAAATGCAGAGAAAGAAGCTTAGCACCAGTCCACAGGCAGCAGCACCAAAGTAGGATGCAAAGTCCAATTGTAATCGAACTGAAGCATTCTTTTTGGAGGGTGGGGTGGGAATAAACGAAAGTAACTAGACTGTACTCCATAGAAAGTACAGCGAAAATAAATGTGTCGGTTGTTGCTGGTAGGGCCGTTAGCGGTCCAAGTATACTCGAGAATCGCCCGAGAACCGTCCGATAATACCCGGGACCGATACTCACCCGAAACATTAGCGGTCCGGATACTGGTACAGAAGTTAGAACCGAAACCGATAAGGACCGAAATCGTTACCCGGTAAAAAAACCGGTAATTTTTCATAAACATACATTTTACAAAATATTGTATAAGGTATTAATACATATAGAAAAAATAAGTTTAAAAGACCTTATCTCTTAATTTCCTTATCATACATTTGAAAACCCCCTCAATTTTTATCTCGATTATGAGGTTTTGGTGATTAGGTTTTTAACGATCCAAGATACCCGAAAACCCGCCCGTAATACCTGAGACCGATACTCACCCGAAACGTTAGCGGTGCGGATACAAGTATTGAAGTTGGGACCCGAAACCGATAAGGACCGGAACCGGTAATACTCAATACCTTAATGATCCAGACCCGGGAAGACAATACCCGGATCGAACCGGACCGAGAACAGCCCTAGTTGCTGGCTTAGTTTCAGACATGCATGCACGTTAGAAGGAAGCCTTTGGGTCGAACTTCAATATCAAGATAAATCCTTAATATTATGGGGGAATTGGAGTTTGAAATAAAGAAAGAAAAAATAAATGGGAAATTTCGGAGGCCCAAGGATCCACCGTCTTTGGGTTATACCCAGGATCGGTCCTGAGTTTTCGGATATTCTGGGCGAGGCGATAGAAAAATGCCCCTCGTAAGCGAACAACGCACTATTTTTTAGAAATTTATAACCTCGGCATGTTACGGCGCTCATCCTCACATCAATTTTTCATTAGTAAATAAAATATTACGTATAAGATATAAACTTCGAATTGCAATTTCAAAATACAACACTTAAAACGATGCTATCGTTTGTATCTTGAGAAAAAACCATCGATTATCTCATCATAATAAACATTCGCTAAAATAATATTATCATATCATGAAAAACAAATATCATAATCAACCATAAATGAAAATAAATCTTATGAATTTCTAACACTATAAAATTAATAACATAGTCAGCACATACTCTAAGATATTAATATGTAATGTAATGAACTAGTACGATTGAGTTTTTCTACATCTTTTATCCATATTATACATGAGAATAATGGTGAATTCATATATTCTACGAGTACTTTGCAAAGAATTATTTTTTGTACAAGTAAAGAAGCACACAACTCAAGAAGCAGACAAGTGAAATTTTGGAAAAAAATAAAAGTACAAACAAATACTCCCTCTATGCACGAAAATGTGTCCAAATTTTGACTTTTTCGGGTCAAAATTTATAAACTTTGACCAAAAAGTTGCCATTTATATATAAAATTTTATAGAAAATTTAAAATATTTTAAAAATACACATTACGACAAATGTAATCAAATGCTTACATTATTATAATTTTTTATATATTGGTTGTAATATGTGGTCAAAGTTTATAAATTTTGACTGGAAAAAGTCAAAAATTGGACACATTTTCGTGGATGGAGGGAGTACGTTTTATTAAAATAATCTTTAAACAAACTTTATTTCTATTGGTTACATGTTAACCTCCTTACCCACATGAGTAATCCTACACAACACCTTACATAAATATTATTTTTTTGTTTTGTCTTTCTCTTTCCTTAATGTATCATCTTCTTCTTCACCATTATATCTTTTTCCTCCACTCTTATCGGAAAAAAATCTAAAATCTACTCTTTCATATTTTGTTTCAACCCAATATACATGAACCTAAAATTTGATGCCCCCAAAAGTTTGCTGCCCTGGGCGGTCGCCCACCTCGCCCGGTACCAGGGCCGGCCATGGTTATAAACCTCGATAAATAAATATTCGATAAACGAAAATCCCGCCAAATGAATAATTTTCTCTGATCCCAACTCTTTATAACATGTTCAAATTTTCTTTCGATATTTGAATAATTTCGCTAAATGAATATTTTTCTGTGGTCCCGATCATATTTATTTATCGAGGTTTTACTGTATTTATCAGCAACCTCCTCAACCATCCTAAATTTTTTAGCATTTAATTGTTTATCTTCCCCAAATACTTAATATTCATTCGAACTCGATATTTTGGATGGTTTATTTATGACAATTGCAACTACTTAACCACAATTATTTTGTGTTATTATATAATTATATTATAATTTGTAATAAAATAAAGAAAATTATAACCGAAAATTCTAAAAAGGCAAAACGTATAACCTATTAAAAATGAGAAAATATGCAAAATAAAAAAATCACAAACCAAGAGCAGAAATTACAACAATTGCAATACAAAATTAAGAATAAACAACTTCAAATAGATGAGTAAATACACATTCAGTTACCATTGCTGAATATTTGCCATATATGCTCGATCAAGTGGTTTTCAAGAGCTTATTGCGGAGCTGTGACTTATTTTTCATATAGATGGATACGCTTGCAATTCATTTTGTAGAGAATTCAGAATCTGGGCCATTATTTTCTTCGACATCTCCACTTTGACTATTATCCTGTATAGGTAGAATTTCCATAAATTCTATGAAATCATGATAGTTTAGGTTCGTATTTCTTTCATCTTTTATTATCATATTGTGCATGATGATGCAAGCAATCATTATTTTTCTCGTCATGTCGCGATCTAACAAAAGAAACGAGCTTGTAAAATAGCAAATGTTCACTCAACATCTTCTTGAGCCGCCTCTTGATGCTGAGCAAACAGTCGGTGCTTTTGAATTTGCGGATTGATAATAGATTTGACAAATATTGCCCATAAAGGATATATGTCATCAGTGAGATAATAACTAACCTTTGCTGCTCATCTTAGAATAGAAGATTATTCAATACGTTGATATCATTTCTCGAGCATGGGGTTCCAAAAAATGCATACAATATCCATAGGTCTTGTGATGCAACTGCTTGCAAAACGATTGTTGGCTTACTGCTTTTTCTTGTATATTGCCCTGCCCATGTAGTAGGGCAATTTTTCCATTCACGGTGCAAGTAGTCAATACTGCCCAACATACTTGTGAAACCGCATTGTTCACCGGCATGCAGAAGATATGCCCTGACTTCTTCAGTGGACTTTCTAAGGTACTCATCACCAAAGTTGGAAATTACACCATCAATGATCTCTTTAAGCAGTATCGTTATGGTTTCTGCGTTCATCATAAATAATCATTATGCAAGTCTGCTCCTCTGCCATAGGCCACTTTCTTGATCGGTTTTAAAATAACCGATTTAGAAAGTCCACTTTCTAGATCGGTTCTAAAGCAATCGATTTAGAAAATGATCATGCCACTTTCTAGATCGATTATTTTAGAACCGATTTAGAAAATGACCGCATCACTTTCAAAAACGGTTATTATAGAACCGATCTAAAATGTCCGATGTGAAATGGTATTTTTCTACTAGTGTTCAAGTGGGACACAATCATGGTTTTGATATTACATCTTCAAGTGGGATGGATGGAATATTTTCTAATATTCAATTTTATTCAGTTGCGACAAATAAGCGTTATTTTATTAATAATATAATATCGTATCGGGCGTTTTATTTTGTAATTCATCAAAAAGAAGAATTGTATTTGTTGATTCCTTTAAAATTTGTCAAAATGGAAAAAGTGAAAGCTGTTATGGAAAACGAGAATAAATAAACAACACAAGAATTTACGTGGTTCGATCAAATGATCTACGTCCACGGTCGGAGGGATCCGAAACTTCAGTAATATATTTGGAGGATGTTTACAATGATTATAACCCTTAAACTTTGTAGCAAAGCTACCAAGGGTTTTCTATATTACAAGAGGAGAGAAAATGAGGGAGAATTCTATAGCTCAAGAATGCTTAGAATTGGTGTGTCTTCCATCTCCCAAAAAATATCTATTTATAGTAAATTTTGGGGTATGAAATGGCAAAATTGTCAACCTTCAAAGTCATCAATATATGGCTATGAATGTAGCTAAAAAATGAAGAGTTGATAATTTCTCATTTTCACATTTAGATGAAGGCTTTCTTCCTTTCACATGAGCATTTCACATTTTATTCATAACACTCCCCCCTGGAATGCTCATTTCAATAGAATACACAACTTAGATCCAATTCTTATGCATAAGCTGCCTCGTTAAAAACCTTAAGCTGGAAAAACCCAATGGGATAAAAATCAGTCATAAGGAAAAAGAGTACAGCGCACATATTGATTTGCTCCCCCTGAAATATATGCCGTCAAACTGATTTATCTATCTTGGTTAAGATTAGCTCTTCTCATGCCTATACCGTATACCATCTTCTCGAATGTAGATGTCGGCAATGATTTTGTAAATAAATCAGCGAGATTATGACAGGAGCGAATTTGTTGAACATTTATTTCTCTGTTCTTCTGTAGTTCATGTGTGTAGAAAAACTTCGGTGAAATATGCTTGGTCCGATCACCTGTTATATATCCACCCTTGACTTGTGCTATGGATGCTGCATTGTCTTCATAAATGATTGTGGGAGTGTCTGTCACAAGCTTCAATTGACATTCATTTAGTATATGAGCTATAACTGATCTTAGCCAAATACTTTCTCTACCAGCTTCATACAGAGCAATTATCTCAGAATGATTGGAAGATGTAGCTACTAATGTTTGTTTGGTCGATCTCCATGATATAGCCGTACCATTATAGCAGAATAAATAACCGGTCTGTGAGCGAGCATTATGTGGATCGGATTTGTATCCCGCATCAGCATAACCAACTAATCCAGAGTTAGTAGCCTCCTTTGAATAGGATAAACCCAGGTCAATGGTACCATTGAGATAACGAAAAATGTGTTTGATACCATTCCAATGTGTTCGAGTTGGTTCAGAACTGTATCTTGCAAGTAAATTTACTGCAAAAGAAATATCGGGTGACAGGACAAAAATAGTGTGCCAAAATCATTGTTAATTATAAGGTTTTAATGGATTTTATGTTGGCACACTTGATTATTTTCCATATATTTATATTTTGGATGCAATTTACTTCAATTGGCATTTTGTTGTTTAATTTAGGTGTTTGATGGAGTTTTTAAGCTTAAGGAATAAATTGGATCATCAAACGGAGCAAGCCAAGGTGATTTGGGCTTAAATAAAGAAAATTCCGCGCAGCACTGGGTGGCCCAGTGTCAGTTCGCTGGCCCAGTGCCAGTCTTGTTACGAAAATAACCTTACTTGGGGCCCAAGAAACGACTCAAAAATCGCCCAATCAGTTCCACAAGGCAATAAATCGGTCTATATGCTGGAAAAAGGAATTGGAATAGATTTGGGAAGAAAGACTCCAAGGAAATTAAAACTCAAGAAGGAAGGAGTCCCAATTAAAGAAGGAAACTAAGAGATAAGGAATAATTATAAAAGGAGAGGAGGGCTGGAATTAAATAAAACTTCTGGAACAGCAAATTCACGGCTGAAGGAGCAGATTCACGGCTGATACACACAAGAAATCACGAGGGACGACCGAACTGAATTTTCGCCGGAGCAACCGACCCAATTCCGACGTGGAAGAAGAAGACTATATCGTTTGAATTTCTTTCTTCTCATGTCTATCTTTAATTTGCTGTTTTCAAAAGCCAACATGTCCGGCTAATTTTCTATTCTAGTTCTTAGTGAAGTTTGAAACCGTATTTGAATTATTCATGTTTTAATCCCGTAGCGTACTCTCAACTCGAATTCTCTTGAATTATTTTTGTGTTATTGAATTCACGATTATGCCATTTAATTTCTTGATTTGGTTTGGCCAACTAGATTAGGAGTTTTATGTCTTATGCTAGAAATTGAGTTGTAATCCGTAATTGTTGCAATTTTAATTTCACAAGTAGCAAGCAATTGATTTTTCCCAATTGGGTAACACAAAATCGAGATCCCTTAAGTCGAGCTTATGAACTTAATATCTTGCCTATTCCATTATTTTGGTTTTTAATGCATCTAGCGAGCGAGATTTGAAGAGCTTGTTTTGAATCCACCGTATAGATAGGTTCAATTAAAGAGCTTGTTTTAATTGAATAAACTTAAGAAATAATTGGGGTCAACGAGCTTGTTGTTGGCTTCGAATAGGAGTTCATGAGATTTGAGAAGGGATAAGCGCTGCATTGAAACTTGAATTAATTCGAAACGGTGGATAACGGAGCTAAGGACTAGATTATTCTTTAATTGATACTTTCGTATTTTATTCCCTTTGCTTATTTTATTTTATTTTAATTTATTTTCCGCAATTTATTTTAGTTAAGATTAGAAACTGAAATCCCCCCTCTCGTTTTTATTTTATTTTATTTTAATTGCTAAAAGTATTTAATCCTTAATTAGTCTAATTGATTTACCGTTCTCCGTGGGATCGACCCTTACTTGCCGATACTACTAGTTAGTAGAAGTAAGCCAAGGAAAAAAATATAAATAACTAATTTTGGCGCGTCACGACAGCGCGGTCAAAATTTTGGCGCCGTTGCCGGGGAGCGGTGTTAAATTAATTTTACTTATTTTGGGTTTAAAAACTTTCTGCAATTTCGACACTGGGTGACCCAGTGACAGTTCTGAAAATTTTTATTTTAATTGTCAGTTGTGCACTAATCCATTTTGTTTTAGTTTTGCATGAACACGAGGTCACGTGGAGATAAAACTTTACAATATTTTCCAGAAATCACCAAACGAGATCGTGTTTTCAGGCAGAAAGCAAAAGAAGCCAAAGAAGCACTCGTGCACCTACCATTTTCCCTCGAAACATCACCGAGTGAATCGGAGGACGAAATTGGAGTCATGGCAAATAACGCTGAAAAGACGCTGAAGCAATTAGCCAACCCGGAACTACCTCAACAACCACTGTGCATCACAATCCCGGCTATTGACAACAACAACACCTTTGAACTGGAGTCAGGGTTGATTCACTTGCTACCTGCATTTCATGGTCTATCAGGAGAGGATCCGCACAAACATCTCAAGGAATTCCATGTCGTATGTTCAAGCATGAAGCCAAACGGTGTCACCGAAGAACAAATCAAGCTTAGGGCCTTTCCGTTCTCATTGAAAAATTCGGCTAAGGATTGGCTATTTTATTTACCATCGGCCACCATCACAACGTGGAACGAGATGGAGATCTTATTTCTACAAAAATATTTTCCGGCCTCTCGAGCGGCCAACCTAAGGAAAGAAATATGTGGTGCAAGGCAAATGACCGGAGAAACGTTTCATGAATATTGGGAAAGATTCAAACAGTTGGTATCTCGATGCCCGCGACATCAAATTAGCGAGCAACTCCTGATTCAGTATTTTTACGAAGGACTTAATCCAATGGAGCGAAACATGATAGATGCAGCAAGTGGAGGAGCTCTAGTGGACAAAACTCCCACGGCCGCAAGGGCTCTCATATCCAACATGGCGGCTAATTCACAACAATTTGGATGTCGCGATGCACCCATAAGGATGGTGAATGAGATCCATGACTCGTCCCTTGAGGAAAAATTGAATGAGCTAACCACTTTTGTTAGAAAACTTGCTGTAGGTAATAGCACTCCAGTCGCACCCTGTCGCATTTGCAAAACCACGGAACATACAACGGACAATTGTCGGATTTTGCTTGATGAAATCGAGGCACACGCCAATGCAATTGGAACCGAAAATTCTTATGGGAGGAAAAACGATCCGTACTCAAACACATACAACCCAGGATGGAGGGATCACCCTAACTTTCGATGGAAAAACCAACAAGAGGCACCTCCACAAAATAGGGGACAATTCTATAAGCATCCCACCGAAAATCCGACACCATCCTTGGAGGAGATGATGAAGACCCTTATGGCAAACACTATGCAGCTACAACAGGGCATGAATCAGTTCCAGCACGACACTAAATCGAGTATCAAAATTCTCGAAAATCAAGTGAGTCAACTAGCCACCACGGTGAGCCGCTTGGAAAACCAAAATAGTAGGAAATTGCCATCCCAACCTGAGCCGAACCTAAGGAATGTGAGTGTTGTAACTCTAAGGAGTGGGAAGTACTCAAGGAGCCTAAGAAGGCGGAGGAAGGCTGAAAACGAGGAGAAAAATCCAGGATGTATCAACACTGGGACACCCGGTGCGTAATCAGCACCAGTGCGAAGCTATGAGACGGCAAGGTAAATTCGTCCAAAACTGCTCCTTTTGAGACTAACGAGTTATCTTTTCCATCCAGGGTCAAAAAGGCAGCGATCGTGAATAAAGAGAAACAAATCCTCGACGTATTTCGAAAGGTTGAGATCAACATTCCATTACTCGACGCAGTTCAACAAATTCCAAAATACGCAAGGTTCCTTAAAGACTTATGTACCAGCAAATGGAGGCTAAAAGGGAACGAGAAGGTGGTGATGGGAGAAAATGTGTCCGCTGTATTCCAAAAGAACTTGCCACCAAAACGGGAAGATCCAGAGCTTCAAGGAGAATTACAGCCAATATATGAGGAATTATATGAAAAAAGTGAACCAGAGTTGGCCTTCGATGAGCATCTCAAGGGAGGAGAGTTTTCAATAAACACTCCGAGAAAGTTTGGTGTGGTTCAAGAAGACGAGTCATCAGTCGTACATCTATTGAGACCCATACCAAAACCTCCTTGGTGTGTTCACTAAAAAGGGAAGTTCTTCGTCGAGCCAACGACGTAAAAAAAAGGGCGCTTGTTGGGAGGCAACCCAATTTTTTTTTACTTCTTTTATTTTTTTAGTCCAATTTTCTTTTCATTATTTATTTTTTCTGCTAATTATATTTTAGGTAAGTGGTAATCTATTTCTTGAATTTCGTATTTTATTTCTACCTTTCTTTATTTTCTATGCTATCCCTTTTATTTCTTTTATTTCTATTCTATTACTTCCCTTATTTTTATTTTTATTCCCTTCATTCTCTCTTTTTCTTTTTATCTCTCTCTCTGTTTCTCTCTTTCTCGGTATCTTCTTTTTACTCTGCAACCCCTAACTTCTCCATCTCTCTTTTCAGTCGACATCAGCCCCAAGCGCCTGTTCAAGATCGTCGTCGAGATGTTGAAGCTAATGCAACGGAGGTGCACAAGAAAAATGGTATGGAGGACCAAACCGAGCAGCTGGAAGCCCTTCTCTCCCATTAGCCCGGTGATTCCTACTCTAGACTTTTTACTATCTTTTATTTTTCTTTTTTCTCTTCCTTCATTTCTTTATAGTCGTGTGCTGAATTTTAAGTTTGGGGAAATTGGAGTCGGAATGATTAATTGAATTTGGAAAGTGTGATGAATATAAATTTGCGTCCTTAGCTAAATTTGTGTGATTGAATCAAGTTTGTGTATTGGGGATTTAAGTATGGCCTGACATAGGAAATGAATATGATTGACTAGTTTGATTTTAATTAGGGTAGTTCACTAGTCTTGATTTTGGATTTGGATAAAAGTGTGAGGGATTCATGGCACAAGCCCTTTTTATTCGTGAGTTTTGAGCCGTAGAGCAAAATACACACATATATAAATAATTATACATATACATGCTCACTATTTCTTCTTGTGGGGTCGAACGTGTTGTGTTCATGCTAAAACTTAATCAAATATTCATATCAAGACTATGTCAGTGTTCTCATGCAGTAAAGTGATAAAGGCAAATTAGGAATAACCCACTTGGCCTATATTTTCCCACCTCGACATATTCATCATTAGAAGCCCATTTGAACCTAAGCCTTATTCTTTGATCCAGCACATTTTATTAGCCATTATCTAATTTTTGGTGAAAATTCATCCGTTTGAACCCTTGGTCAAGGATTGGTTGTGAATTAGGTGTATAACAAGTCGAGGGAAGAACGAGGAATTATCAAAAAGTGGGAGGTGAAGTGAAAAAAAAAAAAAAAGTGCTGAAATTGAGATGAAAAAAATAAAGGCCGAAACCAAAAAAAAAAAAATAAAAAAAAAAATAAATAAATAAAAAATAGGGGGCGGCCGTAAAAATACCCCCCTCGAATGTTGTTAAAGCCACTGACCTCAATTGATCTTTCGTGGCTATGCGATTACATGTGTGTACCCAAAAGGGTGCGAAAGGAAGGACGGTGATTCATTGTTTGTAGGATTTGTTATGCACTTAACTTCATGATTAGTCTTGACCAACGAATCCTTTATTCATCCTTTTTATCCTGCCATACCTAAAGCCCCGTTACAACCATAAAAGCCCTTTTGATTATATGCATGAGTTCATCTAAGTAGTGGAGATTTGATTTTTGTGCGAGTATATGGTAAGGGCACACCATGTTTTGACGTGAGTGATTGCTTAATAATCCCTATATCTACTTGAGCGAGAGTGACCCCTCGTGAGGCCATTGATTTTTCTCTCACTTGATGCCAATGAAGATGTTGAGATTGTTGAGGTACTTTAATTTTCTTCTTACTTGTTCATGATTATTTATTCTCCCTTGAATATAGCTATCATCTTGGATTTTTCAATACATTCTTCTTGAAATTCTTTCACTCGAATTATGCTTGAGGACAAGCATTGGTTTAAGTTTGGGGAGATTTGACAGGACAAAAATAGTGTGCCAAAATCATTGTTAATTATAAGGTTTTAATGGATTTTATGTTGGCACACTTGATTATTTTCCATATATTTATATTTTGGATGCAATTTACTTCAATTGGCATTTTGTTGTTTAATTTAGGTGTTTGATGGAGTTTTTAAGCTTAAGGAATAAATTGGATCATCAAACGGAGCAAGCCAAGGTGATTTGGGCTTAAATAAAGAAAATTCCGCGCAGCACTGGGTGGCCCAGTGTCAGTTCGCTGGCCCAGTGCCAGTCTTGTTACGAAAATAACCTTACTTGGGGCCCAAGAAACGACTCAAAAATCGCCCAATCAGTTCCACAAGGCAATAAATCGGTCTATATGCTGGAAAAAGGAATTGGAATAGATTTGGGAAGAAAGACTCCAAGGAAATTAAAACTCAAGAAGGAAGGAGTCCCAATTAAAGAAGGAAACTAAGAGATAAGGAATAATTATAAAAGGAGAGGAGGGCTGGAATTAAATAAAACTTCTGGAACAGCAAATTCACGGCTGAAGGAGCAGATTCACGGCTGATACACAAAAGAAATCACGAGGGACGACCGAACTGAATTTTCACGAGCAAGGCGATTCCGACGTGGAAGAAGAAGACTATATCGTTTGAATTTCTTTCTTCTCATGTCTATCTTTAATTTGCTGTTTTCAAAAGCCAACATGTCCGGCTAATTTTCTATTCTAGTTCTTAGTGAAGTTTGAAACCGTATTTGAATTATTCATGTTTTAATCCCGTAGCGTACTCTCAACTCGAATTCTCTTGAATTATTTTTGTGTTATTGAATTCACGATTATGCCATTTAATTTCTTGATTTGGTTTGGCCAACTAGATTAGGAGTTTTATGTCTTATGCTAGAAATTGAGTTGTAATCCGTAATTG
The DNA here is from genome assembly GCA_033398695.1 of Orobanche coerulescens. NCBI lineage: Eukaryota > Viridiplantae > Streptophyta > Magnoliopsida > Lamiales > Orobanchaceae > Orobanche > Orobanche coerulescens. The sequence goes on from CM065809.1 coordinate 173,028,425, forward strand.
TTGCAATTTTAATTTCACAAGTAGCAAGCAATTGATTTTTCCCAATTGGGTAACACAAAATCGAGATCCCTTAAGTCGAGCTTATGAACTTAATATCTTGCCTATTCCATTATTTTGGTTTTTAATGCATCTAGCGAGCGAGATTTGAAGAGCTTGTTTTGAATCCACCGTATAGATAGGTTCAATTAAAGAGCTTGTTTTAATTGAATAAACTTAAGAAATAATTGGGGTCAACAGAGCTTGTTGTTGGCTTCGGAATAGGAGTTCATGAGATTTGAGAAGGGATAAGCGCTGCATTGAAACTTGAATTAATTCGAAACGGTGGATAACGGAGCTAAGGACTAGATTATTCTTTAATTGATACTTTCGTATTTTATTCCCTTTGCTTATTTTATTTTATTTTAATTTATTTTCCGCAATTTATTTTAGTTAAGATTAGAAACTGAAATCCCCCCTCTCGTTTTTATTTTATTTTATTTTAATTGCTAAAAGTATTTAATCCTTAATTAGTCTAATTGATTTACCGTTCTCCGTGGGATCAACCCTTACTTGCCGATACTACTAGTTAGTAGAAGTAAGCCAAGGAAAAAAATATAAATAACTAATTTTGGCGCGTCACGACAGCCCGGTCATCGGGTCTGGTGCATTGTGCTAAATACATCGGTGCTCCAATAGCATTGAGATAAGGCACTTCAGGACCCAAAATTTCCTCATTTGGTTCCTTATGTCGGAAAGGATCTTTCTTAGGATCTAAATTTCGTACGACCATAGGAGTACTCAGAGGATGAGCCTTGTCCATATTAAATCGCTTGAGCAATCTCTTGGTATAAGCAGATTGGTGGACAAGTATTCCATTATCTTTATGCTCGAGCTCAAGACCAAGACAGAGTTTTGTTATCCCAAGGTCTTTAGGAGTTCCGATTAAATTCATGTCATCCACATAGACTGCAATTATAGCAAATCCAGTATTGGATCTTTTAATAAAAACACATGGGCATTTAAGATCATTTTTATAACTTTCCTTAGAAAGGTATTCATTCAATCTATGATACCACATGCGCCCGGATTGCTTTAATTCATACAGTGATTTCTGTAGTTTGATCGAGTATAGCTCACGAGGAGTAGCAGATTTTGGCATTTTATATCCATCAGGAATTTTCATATAGATATCAAAATCTAATGAACTATATAGATATGCCGTGACTACATGTTAGGCGTATTTTTATACGCTTATTTATCATTATTATGTAGTGTTTTAGTGAGTGAAATTGTCTAAATGAGCTTTTAATGCCTTAATTTTGTATGATTGACAGGAAATTGAAGTCCGGAAGCTAAAACGAGGCAAAACGGGCGAAAACGGCAAATCTGGACTATGAGCCGCGGCACAAGGAAGTCGTGCGCGGCACGAAGACACCCACCAAGGCGAGTAACTGTACTGTGCACGGCCGCCGGCCCAGTGAGCCGCGCGGTAAGAATTAATTAACGCCTGTGCATTCACCAAGACCGTGTGCCGCGGCACAGGTTTAGTGAGCCGCGGCACACTTGGCGGTTTCTGTATGCCCGCGCGGATATTGAGCTGTTTCGAAGCCAGTTTTCGACCGACTAATACGGACGCGATTTGTGGATGTGCTGAGCTATAAATAGGGTTTAAGACCCTAATTAAATCATCTTGGAATCTTTGGATCTTTAATCTTTGAGAGCTTAAGCTTGGAGACGGCAGAAGAAGAGGGAAGCAGAAGACTTCAAGGGCAGAGGGCGGAAGCTGAAGAACGGAGGAATCCGAGCTTCATCTGCATTTGAATTTTATGCTTTCGTTTATTTATTCTGTATTTTCAGTTTTTATTATGTCAGGCTAAAGCCCTAATCTAGGGTTTTGATGAAACCTTTGTTTTGACGAATTGATTGAGATTATCCAATTTATTACCTTTTTATTGAGTTTTCCCAAGTATGTTTAATGCTTGCAATTATCTGGCCAATAGTTGTATTGATTTAATCATTCACTTCGAATCGGGAGAGGAGATTTGGTGAGGAACTATTGGTGAGGACCGTTTTATTCTGTGAGATAGGAATATACTCATAGGAACTACGTGGCCTTTAGGAGATTTCATGCTTTTTGCCTATCGACGAATTAACTCACCTAGGGATAGAGTGCGTTATTCGCCTTTAGATAAATCTATTGACCTCGGGAGAGGCGGTAGAATATATTAGCAATCTCCGCCTTCAATAAATTGGGAAAATTATTTAGTACGGATAATCGAGAGTAAATTCGGATAAACTAAGGTGGATTCAGAACCCTAGACTTATTCATCATTTGATTTCTTTTATCCAAGATATTGTTTTCTACTGCTTAGTCTTTTAGTAATTCTTTTAGTTATTAATCGCAAAACCCAAATTCGATTGTTCAGATAAAATTGGAATACACAAAAATCGGTAGTTAGAAATTAAATCCTCGTGGGAACGATACTCTACTTATCACTTTATTACTTGTAAACGATGACGTGCACTTGCGTGTAGGAAATATCGCAACAAGTTTTTGGTGCCGTTGCCGGGGATTGAAATTTTCTAATATCGATTTAAGTATTTCCAGTCTTAATTTGAACGTTTTATTTTTATTTTTTGTGTATTTAATTTCGTTTACTTGTTTTTCCTTTCAGGATATTTCGTGTAGTGCATGAGAAAACTCGGTAACGAAGGCCTACTACCTTTGGACACCGAGCTCGAGCGCACTCTAAGAAGGAACAAAAAGGAGAAAAGAGAGTTGCAGACGACGGTCAACATGGCCGAGAATATCGAAGTTCAAGGAGGAGATAACCAAGTGCGGCAAGTTCAACCGGAACTAGCTCTTCGAGATTATGCCATGCCGCAGGTCAACGCTAATTTTTCGGGAATTCGGCGTCCCACTATCCAAGCTAATAATTTTGAGATCAAGCCTGCTATTATTCAGATGGTGCAGGCGAGCCAATTCTGTGGACTGCCGAATGACGACCCGAATACTCATATTGCTTCCTTCCTTGAGATATGCGACACGTTCAAGACTAATGGTGTCACCGACGATGCCATCCGATTGAGGCTTTTCCCTTTCTCTTTGAGGGATAAAGCAAAGTTTTGGTTAAATTCCTTACCGCCAGGGTCGATTACAACATGGGAGAGGTTAGCGCAAGCCTTCCTTGCCAAATTCTTCCCACCAGCTAAGACGGCAAGGTTGAGGAACGAAATAACCACCTTTGGTCAGTACGATACGGAATCGCTCCACGAGGCGTGGGAGCGATATAAAGATTTGCTACGAAGATGCCCTCATCACGGCATTCCTGATTGGCTTCAGCTTCATACGTTCTATAATGGTTTGAGTGCTTCTACACGCACTCTCGTGGATGCGGCCTCTGGTGGGACCTTCATGGGAAAATCTATGGTCGAGGCACACGTGCTTTTGGAAGATATGGCCGAAAACGCATACCAATGGCCATCGGAAAGATTGACACCGAAGAGAGTCATGGAAGTTTCAAGCAATAACCCGATTTCCACTCTGTCAGCTCAAGTCGCCACTTTGACCCAACAGCTCCAGGCATTCTCGCACGCACCTTCCCCCGTTACCATTGAGACATGCAATTGGTGTAACGGATCACACCCGAGCGCGGAGTGTCAATTTGGAAACCCGTTCGAGCAACATCAGATGGAGCAGGCTCAATTCGTAGGAAATGGGAATCGGCCGAATAACCCGTACTCCAACACTTATAATCCGGGGTGGCGCAATCATCCCAACTTTTCATGGAGAAACGGACAGAACTCACACCAGCCCCCGTTCGCCCAGAATCAACAGCAGCCCCCTCCCGCTCCCAAAGTGTCTCTCGAGGAAGCACTTGCAAAATTAGCGGCAAATACGAGTCAATTTATGACCCGTACGGAAGCTACATTACAAAATCATTCTGCTTCCATTCGGAATTTGGAGGTCCAGCTGGGCCAAATTGCTAATGTATTGACAGCTCGTCCGGAGGGAGCATTGCCGAGTACAACAGAGACAAATCCTAGAGAGAGTCTAAACGCAATCAGCTTGAGAAGCGGGAAAGAGGTGCTGGATCAGCCCGGGCGAGGTAAAGAGAAGAAGGAAATTGAGGAAGAGAAGGATTTAAAGCCAGAGGAGTCGAAGGATTTGAAGCCGGATAACTCGAAGACATGTGTGTCCCCCGTACCGTTTCCGCAGAGATTACAGCAAAGAAGGGCGGACAAACAATTTTCTAAGTTCCTTGATGTGTTTAAAAAGCTTCACATAAACATTCCGTTCGCCGACGCATTGGAACAGATGCCGATGTACGTCAAGTTCATGAAAAAGATATTATCGAAGAAGAGAAAGCTTGAGGAGTTTGAAACGGTCACCTTGACAGAGGAGTGCAGTGCAATTCTTCAAAAGAAGCTTCCACTTAAATTGAAAGATCCGGGAAGCTTCAACATACCGTGCACCACGGGGAATCTTTCGTTTAATAAGGCACTATGCGATCTTGGTGCGAGTATCAACCTCATGCCTCTGTCGATTTTCAAAAAGCTGGATATTGGGGAATCCAAGCCAACAACAGTCTCCTTACAATTGGCGGATCGATCGATAAAGTATCCGAGGGGAGTGATCGAGGATGTATTAGTTAAGGTTGACAAGTTCATCTTTCCGGCCGATTTCATCGTACTCGACATGGAGGAAGATGAAAATATTCCAATCATCTTGGGACGACCATTTTTAGCGACTGGCCGAACCCTTATAGACGTGGAAAAGGGGGAGTTAACTCTGAGGGTCCAAGACGAGCAAGTTACTTTTCAAGTATTCAAATCGTTTCCATGTCCCGGAAGTATTGATAGAAGGTCACAAATTGAAAGTGTGGATGTTGTTGAAAGAGGAAAGCACCGAAAAAATCATCGTTGAGAAAATTCAGATTTTGTGTTAAATGGTCCAAGTCTTAAGAAGGATGTAGACCGAGTGGCGTTCCTCGAGCATGAGGAAAAATCTGCTGCAGTCTTGAGTGCGTTTGTGAAGGAGGAGAGTGAGCCGGAAGCCAAGCGGACAATTAGTCATGGAAAAACCGGGTGTTTCGGGAAGTTATTCACGTCGAAACCTTTTCGCAAACAACATTTGATGACTGAACCGAAAGTCGAATCGCTAATGACCAATGGTCATAATCTTAACAAAAATATGAACGGTTCGATGAACGGGGCGGAAACCAAATGGAGTTTGCGAAAAGCGAACTAACGTTGTCCAATAGGTCCGGCTGAAGACTATAAACTTAGCGCTACTCGGGAGGCAACCCGAGTATTAGTTGTAGATTCTTTGTTGTTTTCTTGCATTTTTAGAGTCTCTCTTTGTCTTCTTTCTTCTTTGATCCATCCTTCCCTCTCGTCTTGATGTTTTAGTGTAAAAATTCTGTGCAGGAATCAGCAAAGGGGAGGAATTCAATGATGGGCCGCGGCACAGTCCAGGTGAGCCGCGGCACACACCAGCTGATGAAAAATGGCCGATCAAACTGTACCCTGTGCCGCGGCATGATCTTACTGAGCCGCGGCACACCAGGTCGCTGAGCCGCGGCACACGTAAACTGAGCCGCGGCACACTAAATGGCCAAGAAACACCAGGAGCTCGTACTTTGTCTTTGCGGCACACTATACCTGAGCCGCGGCACACTAACATACTGAGCCGCGGCACACGAAAACTGAGCCGCGGCACCCGACGACATTACAAAACGTCTCAGTCCTACTGTACTTTGGGCCGCGGCTCACTTATATTGTGCCGCGGCCCCCGTCGCAAAATAAGAATAGCCAGGTAGGGCTCATTCAATCGATCGGCCTGCATATGATACTTATTCCCTCCCTTCCTTCCTTCCTTCACACAATGAGGTCAGTTGATACCATTCTATTGTCTCCTTCTCAAATTCTCCAGGTAATTGTTGATTTCTAAATCATAAGTGATTCTTGATGTGAAAAGATTTGAAGTTTTATATTGCTAGTTGTTCTTCACTTTTGTTTCTAAAATGGAGTTGGAATATGGGAAATTTGATATTGTGATGGAATTGATGTTTATGAACGAATTGTGATGATGGTTGTCGTAATTCAGGGTTATAATCTGTGTTATTATTTTTGGGATTTGGAATTAACCATCAAAATTATTGTTCTTCATTTTAACTTGTGCACACAAGGTGTTTGATAAATTGCAGCAATGAAAAATTGGTAAGCTAGGCATTTTCAAAATTATATGCAATGAATCGTGTTGTCAAATTACATTATCCCCAACCCCTACATCATGTTCAACTTGAGAGCTCGTACTTAACTTCCTTTTTGATGATGCAAGCTCATTCATTCACACTCCGCATGATGTAGTCAAGAAGCGTGCAAGCTCACCGGACGATGCCGGCACCAGCTCTGAGCAATTGGAGGGGAGTACTTGACCTTTTACTTTTATTGCATATCATTTTTGTCCATTGAGGTCAATGTACGTCCTAAGTTTGGGGGGGATTTACTTTCAGTTTCTACATTCATTGCTGTACTTTATCTTATTGCTGTACTTTATTTCGTTGCACTTTTCATTACTTTGCGTAAAAAATTTTTTTTTTAGATAGCCTTGCTTGTCTTAGTCTTTCTTTATTCGTGAATTTTTCGTGCTTCTATTTGTGTGATACTGATGTTACGACACTGTTTTTCTCTCTGAAGAAACGGTCGAGTTTTAGTCGAGTTGTAGTCAGTTATTTCTGTTATGTTGAGTATTCATTTAGGTCCGAAATTTTTCGTGAATGTAGAGGTCTTGGCAGAGAAGAGACGATACATACTTGTTTTAAAATCACTGTCAATACGTTGGGTTACATCTTCCGGATAGTGAGTCGTACTGTTTCATTAGTCGTGTTGGCACTTAGATTGAGTTTAGAGTCGGTCAGTTTTTCCCAAAAGTCGAGATAATGTGTTCTATGATGGGAAGTCTAGTAACCGGGGGCATTCGCGTGAACCGTTGTTTACTCTCGCGTAAAGCAGCGACCACGATTAGACTAGTGAGTTAGATATTTCACATGTGCCAATGATAGGAGCCTAGTAAGGGGCATTCGCGTGACCCATTGTTTACTCGCGTAAAATGGCAACCTTGATTCGGACATGCGGAAATTGTATATTCGAGTTGTTTCTCCGCCAGACGGAACTTAGTAACTAGAAGCATCCATGTGCCCCATGAGTGTCTTTTACGTCAAACGGTTTCCTAATACATGAGAATGGAAGTTCCACCCTAGGATTATCCCGATGAAACATCCCGAGATCCTAACCTAGTGGTCGACTCGAATCAAATTTTTGAACATTTATATAAGGGGATACTGTCCGAGGTTTATTTGTTATGGAACTCTTGAAAATTGTGCCATTAGACTGTGCAACGGGACGAACTAGCTTGTTTATTTTAGCCTTTCATATTGACGGTCGATTTGACTCACGTTTTGTTAATCTTTGAGCTGGATTTTCTTCATGAACGAGTGATTAGGACTGAATTTGATTACTTTGCGGAATCATTATTCTGAGTGCAGCTCGCTTTTATGACACTCGTATTATTTAGAGAGAATTACAGGATAGTATTGATTAGGTTGAACACTATGAGTTGCACGATGATTCACGACATTCTTTTATTGAATTTAATTCTTTTTGCTTGAGGACAAGCAAAGGCTTAAGTTTGGGGGTATTTGTTAGGCGTATTTTTATACGCTTATTTATCATTATTCTGTAGTGTTTTGGTGAGTGAAATTGTCTAAATGAGCTTTTAATGCCTTAATTTTGTATGATTGACAGGAAATTGAAGTCCGGAAGCTAAAACGAGGCAAAACGGGCGAAAACGGCAAATCTGGACTATGAGCCGCGGCACAGGAAGGCGTGCCGCGGCACAGAAGACACCCGGCCCGAAGGCGAGTAACTGTACTGTGCGCGGCCACGGCCAGTGAGCCGCGGCACGTAAGAATTAATTAACGCCTGTGCATTGGTGAAGACCGTGTGCCGCGGCACAGTTTAGTGAGCCGCGGCACACTTGGCGGTTTCGTATGCCGCGCGGATATTGAGTCATTTGGCTTGATTTTCGACTAATACGGACGCGATTTGTGGATGTGCTGAGCTATAAATAGGGTTTAAGACCCTAATTAAATCATCTTGGAATCTTTGGATCTTTAATCTTTGAGAGCTTAAGCTTGGAGACGGCAGAAGAAGAGGGAAGCAGAAGACTTCAAGGGCATAGGGCGGAAGCTGAAGAACGGAGGAATCCGAGCTTCATCTGCGTTTGAATTTTATGCTTTCGTTTATTTATTCTGTATTTGCAGTTTTTATTATGTCAGGCTAAAGCCCTAATCTAGGGTTTTGATGAAACCTTTGTTTTGACGAATTGATTGAGATTATCCAATTTATTACCTTTTTATTGAGTTTTCCCAAGTATGTTTAATGCTTGCAATTATCTGGCCAATAGTTGTATTGATTTAATCATTCACTTCGAATCGGGAGAGGAGATTTGGTGAGGAACTATTGGTGAGGACCGTTTTATTCTGTGAGATAGGAATATACTCATAGGAACTATGTGGCCTTTAGGAGATTTCATGCTTTTTGCCTATCGACGAATTAACTCACCTAGGGATATAGTGCGTTATTCGCCTTTAGATAAATCTATTGACCTCGGGAGAGGCGGTAGAATATATTAGCAATCTCCGCCTTCAATAAATTGGGAAAATTATTTAGTACGGATAATCGAGAGTAAATTCGGATAAACTAAGGTGGATTCAGAACCCTAGACTTATTCATCATTTGATTTCTTTTATCCAAGATATTGTTTTCTACTGCTTAGTCTTTTAGTAATTCTTTTAGTTATTAATCGCAAAACCCAAATTCGATTGTTCAGATAAAATTGGAATACACAAAAATCGGTAGTTAGAAATTAAATTCTCGTGGGAACGATACTCTACTTATCACTTTATTACTTGTAAACGATGACGTGCACTTGCGTGTAGGAAATATCGCAACACTACATCCATTAGTCGCATGTCCAAACACTCATGGACAGCCATACTAATAAGAAAACGGAAAGTGATTATATCCATCACTGGTGAATATGTTTCGTCATAGTCAATCCCAGGCCGTTGGGAGAATCCTTGGGCTACGAGTCGGGCTTTATATCTCGCAATCTCATTTTTTTCATTTCTTTTTCGAACAAACATCCATTTATAACCAATTGGTTTTATATTATTCGGTGTTCGAGTAATTTGCCCAAATTCCATCCGTTTTTCTAGGGAAGCTAATTCAGACTCTATTGCTTCCTCCCATTTAGACCAATCCGACCTTTGACGGCATTCAATTATTGAATGTGGTTCATTATCGTAATCACCGTTCATAATTTCTTGTGAAACCGAGAAAGCAAATAAATTTTAGATTATCATGTTTTTCCGATCCCATATCTTATTGTAATGATTTATGGCATTCTCGGTGTTATCAGAATCCATGATCCCTTCATTATTTGCAGTATTATGCTCTACAGATTCATCTACAGTATGCTCACTAGGATGATCCTGGTTTGTGATCCCATTACTTCTCCCCTTTCTTTTTCGAGGAACAGTGTCCTTCGAACCAACAGGTCTACCATGCTTTTGTCGTGGGGCATCATCATCCATTTTCGTATTTTGACGAGGAACCACGATCCCAGCTGGAGCATTCGCAGGTGGAATATAAGACTTTGTCACTTTACTTGCATCGTTAAATGCGTCAGGAAGTCTATTAGCAATATTTTGTAAATGGATGATTCTCTTCAGCTCATTTTCACATTCTGTAGTACGTAGATCTAGGTGGGATAAGCTTTGTACATTCTAGGAGATATCCTCAACTGGTTTTTGTTCATCTTTGTTAAGAACAGTCTTATCCCTGCCAATTGATGGAAACACCGTCTCATCAAAATGACAATCGGCAAACCGAGCGGTAAATAAATCACCCGTTGTTGGTTCTAAATACCGAATTATTGATGGGGAATCAAATCCAAAGTATATGCCAAGCCGGCGTTGAGGACCCATTTTTGTCCTTTGAGGAGGTGGAATTGACACATGAACAACACATTCAAATGTGCGTAAGTGCAAAATATTCGGCTCAAATCCTAGAGTTAATTGCATTGGGGAGTGCATATGATAAGCAGTGGGGCGTAATCTGATGAGTGTTGATGCATGTAATACTGCATGACCCCACACTGCACTAGTGAGCTTTGATTTCATTAATAATGTACGAGCAATGATTTAGACTCGTTAATCATGGATTCCGCCAATCCATTTTGAGTGTGGACATGTGCTACTAGGTGCTCAACATTAATTCCCAGTGCTTCACAATAATCATCAAAAGTCCTTGATGTGAATTCTCCGGCATTATCCATTCTTATATTTTTATAGGATATTCAGGAAAATGTGCTCGGAGTTTAATAAATTGGGACAAGAGTCGTGCAAAAGCAACATTTCTGGTAGATAATAAACATATGTGGGACCATCTGGATGATGCATCTATTAAGACCATAAAATATCGGAATGGTCCACTTGCTGGATGTATTGGTCCACAAATATCACCATGAATGCGTTGTAAAAATGATGGTGATTCATAACCAACTTTTTCCATAGAAGGTTTAGTAATAAGTTTTCCACGTGAACATGATTCACAGAAGTAATCTTTGGACATTAGCATTTTTGTGCCCTTTAATGGATGTCCATGAGTATTTTCAATAACCCTACGTAACATAGATGTTCCTGAGTGCCCAATGCGATCATGCCATAACCCAAATATATCAGGATTCACCAGCTTCCAAGCCATGGTAGCGTAGGTCTCAAAAGCTCGAATAGGGACACAATACAATCCAGAAGTTGTTGCTTCAATTTTCTCGTGGACAAGTCGAGTATCCATTCTAAAGGATGTGATACATAGATATTCTTTATTATTCTCAATCACTGTTTCCAAGTGATAGCCATTTAAAAGTACATCCTTAAAACTCAGTAGATTTCATTTTGATCTACCAGATAATAATGCATTTTCAATGTATAAAATTGTTCCATTAGGCAACATCACAGTTGCATTCCTGGAGCCATCAATAATCTCTACGGGACCAGATATAGTTGTAACGTGTGTCTTGCATAATTTCATGCTCGAGAAATATGCTTTATTTGTAAATATTGAGTGCGTTGTTGCACTATCAACAAGACAGTTGTGTATCTGTTCGATATTTTCCATTTGTATTCCTGTTCAATCAAATCATCATATAATAAATATTTAAGACATTAATTATTTTTTTTATTGATAATGGAAATGTAAACATACATATATTTTTTTTCAATAATACATTTTTGTATGTATCATTAGTGCCGATACAAGGCCAACAATATAAATGATAAATGAAACACTAATCTAGAATAATTTCGGAGGGAAGTCTTTGCTAAACATCAGTATTATGATCATGCTGATCATTGTGAAAATAAAGAGGAGAGATTCGTTAATCATTTTCGAAGAAAGTCGGATGAAGATGCTTAAGAATTTCTATAAGAGGTTAGAGGATATGAGTGAGTTGTTGAATAAAATGTGTGCATATTTATAGAATCAAAAATCATTATTACTAGCCGTTTATAGCCGTTGGAAGTGGGAAAATTTTAATATAAAAATATAGATGATTTTATTGATGTTTATATTATACATAAAGAAATACACACACAAACAACTGGGGTATTACAAGCCAGAAAGTAAATATACGACATATAATTGCATAAATATTTTATTTCAGTCATTCATCGTCATGTCCCACTGAACCAGGATCTTCAAGGAAATCTGCTAGCTCAAGTGATTTCCAGTCCTGGTCAGGATTTTCATCAAATATGTTCCCAAATGTGTTGGCCGCAATAGCTTTGGATGGCTCGAATGTTTCGGTGATATGAGCCTGGGCATCTTTGCCTTTATTTTTTATTGATGCCTGATATGAATCCACACGGTGTTAGGAAGTACGACAATATTTAGCCCAATGTCCAGTTATACCACATCTACGACATGGATCATCACCAGAATTTTCCATAGGCATTTTTCCCTTATCACGATGCCCGTGAATTGATTGCCTTGGTCTGTCGGAATATTTATTTTGACGAGAATAATAATAATTATCACGATTATTATAGTTACGTCTGCCGCGGTCATTTCTGTAATTATTTTGACGGTAGCCACCACGTCCACCACTTTTCCGGGTTCCACGCCCGGGTTTATTTTCACGGCTCTTGAACCGGCCGGCAGCTCTACCAGAGCTGGTATGTGCTTCAGGTTCGACACGGGACCCAGAGGGTCGTAGTTCATGATTTTTTAATAATAACTCATTTGTCTTTTCAGCCGTGGAAGAACTGAAATTAGCTCAGAATATGTCTGAAATTGTCGTTGCCTGTATTGTTGTTGAAGCACCATATTTGAGAAATGCATCGTGGTGAATGTTTTTTCCAGCTTATCAGTCTCAGATAGCTGTGTACCGCACAAGGCCATTCGAGACTCAATTTTGAATAAGGCTGAATTATAATCAGCAACAGATTTAAAATCTTGCAATCTTAGGGGCCGTTTGGCAGTTGCTGAATGATTTAGAGCAGAATGGTTGAGAGGCCAGAATGGTTGAGAGGCTCTGTATGGTTGAGCGCAGAATGAAATTTGGTTGTTTGGTAACTGTTCTGAATGGTAACTCAGAATGGTAACAAATTACCATTTTACCCTTCTGTATAAAAGTAGCGATTAAAAATCCCATTTTTCCTCTCCTTGCGTACCAAAACCTCTCCTTTTTATAAATAAAAACCCTAATTTTTATAAATAAGTGTGTATAATATTTTTAAATTTAATTCATTTAAATAATAATAATTATTATTATTATGTATAATATTTTTAAATTTAATTCATTTAAAATAATAATAATAATAATTATTATTATTTTGTGTGATATTTTTAAATTTAATTCATTTGAAATAATAATAATAATTATGCATAATATTTTTTAATTTAATTCATTTAAAATAATAATAATAATAATAATTGTGTATAATATTTTTTAATTTAATTCATTTATAAAATTATAATAATAATTATGTCCAATATTTTTTATTTAAATTCATTAAAAAAATAATAATAATAATTATGAATAATAATTCTTAATTTAAGAGGAGGGGTAAATCTGGAAATTGTTTGCCTCTTAATGGTTGAGAGAGGGTATGGATGCTTAATGGTTAAGAGGTTATTGTAACAATTAAGAGGTCATATTTTTTTGCCAAACAGTCCTGACCTCTTAGCGATTCAGAGGTAGGCTCTTAATGTAACCATTAAGAGCCAAACAAACAGCCCCTTAGCAGTTGCCATTCATATTGAGCCTGTGGCAATATTACAGTTTTGGTGTGATCAAATCTGTCTTTGAGCTTCTTCCAGAGCTCAGAAGGCCTTTCAATTTGTATATATTCATTCTTCAGATCCTCGGATAAATGATGGCGCATGAATATCATTGTATTTGCCTCATTTTTAATATCGGCATTAGCAAGTTCCACAGATTCCAAGGTAGTAGCCAATTCCATACCTTGGAGGTGCAATTTAACATCAAGGCACCATGATAGATAGTTATTTCCAGTGATATCGAGGATCTGGAATTTTTTATTTTCAATTCCGGTCATTTTCTCTACAAGAATAAAAACGAGTTAGTATAAATAAATTCAAGCCCGAATAATACTAACCTTTTTCGAGCAATAACTCGTGCTGATAACGTGTTATGAAAAACAAGAATAAATAAACCACACAAGAATTTACGTGGTTCGATCAAATGATCTACGTCCACGGTCGGAGGGATCCGAAACTTCACTAACCGTAAATTTCATCAAAGGATCATATAGCTGTGAAAAGATCGGAGCAAATTGAGTACCCAATGCTTTTGCAAATGCTGGAAGAAGGTCAGAAACTGCATCCATGAGCACTTCGTCATGTTCAGTATCATCCTCATCAATCTCACTGTCCGACTATCTGCTGACAAGCAGATTCCTGACGGAGCAATATTAAAGTTGCTTCAACCAGCAGTGGCATACTGGGTATGTTTGGTTTGGTTTGGTTTGGTTTTCTACTAAGAATATATCAATTCATGATCCCCTAAGTCTAGACCTTTGTCCAAGACAAAATGTCACCAGGGAACCTCTAAAAGTGGAAGTGATTAAACTGCCTTAAATAGATGTTACAATGAAAGTAACCCCTCAACATCACAAACAATGACTGCATAAGGGTAAAATCCTGACATTCATTAATACTGAAAATATCAAAGTAATCAATTTGGAAAAACTTTTCCATGCATCAATACTCAATTTTCTACATGCATGGATAATACTGAAAATATCAAAGTAATCAATTTGGAAAACCGTTTGGACGGCTGTCAAAATATCTGGCCATCACAAATTAATTCAGGAGTAGGAACAAAATTTGATAGTAACATGCTGATTGGGCAGCTATCAGCAAAATACATCCATATGATCTTCACAAGAAGAGTATGTCTACGAAGCAAATGCATGTACAAGAAGAGTATTCCGACATGATTTTATTTTTGGTTCATGTAGCCTACGCCAACTTATTGGGACAAAAAGCTTGGTTTGTTTGTTTGTTTGTTTGACTGTCTGAATAAGGAAGATAGCATGACACAGCCATAACATATGTTAGTTATTACAACTGAAGACAACATAATCGTCGCAATCAAACTTAGATATCACAAAAAACGACAGTTCAATATCTTTGCAAATAGCCATTTAACATGTATAAAAACTGACGACAATAAACATCCAGGAGACACTTGCACAAGGGTATGATCCAGTGTTTGAGAATTAAATTGGCAAGACATGTAATTCTAAATTCGCATGCAGATAAATCTCAAGAGCATACAGTAATGTGCGCAGGTATATCGAAGAGTATCTGCAGGAAAAGGTTGCAAGTACGAATAGAATTAAGGTAGGCCTATGATGGATCATTAACAGGATGAGAATACAACTAAATTACAAGAATTATCACTCACATTTCAGTGAGATTATTGCCTGAAGACGAACATCCTCGTGAAAGTATGTCGAATGTCTAACTATATTCTTGAGGGTCTCCTCTATGTACCTTAACCATAAATCAAGGCATCCAAATATAATTAATTTTCCATCTGTAAGTCAAAAATATCTATCTACGAAGAATCACAAAGGATACGGTGCGTAGGAGCTCTTTGTGTGAAGAGCAAATAAGCCGAGAGCTTGAGTTGCAGCTGCTTTTTCATCCAAAACACCTGTTCTTACACTAATATTACGAACTCGAGGCTCGTCGTGTGCTTCATCGTCAGATGAAACACCACCAAATCCATTGGCATTTTCATCCCTATCTGAATCATCAATACCCACAGCAGAGCCGTCATCGAGGTTGCAGGAGGAAAAAGCCAGAGGAACCACATGTGGGAGATACTGTTCGGACATGCAATGCATTTTCTTTTAGATTTTAGATATTCTTCTTTATCTTTTCTTTAATCTCATTAACTCCTATTCCGAAGCCAACAACAAGCTCTGTTGACCCCAATTATTTCTTAAGTTTATTCAATTAAAACAAACTCTTTAATCGAACCTATCTATGCGGTGGATTCAAAACAAGTTCTTCAAATCTCGCTCGTTAGATGCATTAAAAACCAAAATAATGGAATAGGCAAGATATTAAGTTCATAAGCTCGACTTAAAGGATCTCGATTTTGTGTTACTCAATTGGGAAAAATTAATTATTTGCTACTTGTGAAATTAAAATTGCAACAATTACGGATTACAACTCAATTTCTAGTATAAGACATAAAACTCCTAATCTAGTTGGCCAAACCAAATCAAGAAATTATATGGCATAGTAGTGAATTCAATAACACAAAAGTAGTTCAAGAGAATTCGAGTTGAGAATACGCTACGGGATTAAAACATGAATAATTCAAATGCGGTTTCAAACTTCACTAAGAACTAGAATAGAAAATTATCCGGACATGTTGGCTATAGAAAACAGCAAATTAATAATAGACATAGAAGAAAAAAATTAAAACGGAGTTGTCTTCCTCCCCGCGCGTCGGTGACGGCTCGGTTTTGCCTCGGTGAGAACTTGGTTCGGTAGTCCCTTTTCTTTCTTCTGCTCCAGCCGTAAAAATTGGTGATCAAAGATGATAATAATTTCAGCCCTCCTCTCCTTTTATAATAATTCTTTGTCTCTTATTTTCCTTATTTAATTGGATATCCTTCCTTCTTATCCTTCTTGAGTTTTAATTCCATTGGAGTCTTTCTTTCCAATTCTATTCCAATTCCTTTTCCCAGCCTAGAGACCGATTTATTGCCTTGTGGAACTGATTGGGCGGTTTTTGAGTCGTGTTTCTTGGGCCCCAAGTAAGATTATTTCCGGAACATGACTGACACTAGGTCACCGAACTGATACTGGGCCACCCAGTGTCGCGCAGTATTTTCTTTATTTAAGCCCAAATCACCTTGGCTTGGTCCGGTTGATGATCCAAATTATTCCTTAAGCTTAAAAACTCCATCAAACGCCTAAATTAAACAACAAATTGCCAAGTGAAGTATATTGCATCCAAAATATAAATATATGGAAAATAACCAAGTGTGCCAACAGAAAATTCATTAAAACCTTATAATTAACAATGATTTTAGCACACTATTTTCGTCCTATCAAATCTCCCCAAACTTAAACCAATGCTTGTCCTCAAGCATAATTCGAGTGAAAGAAATTCAAGAAGCATGTATTGAAAAATCCAAGATGATAGCCATATTCAAGGGAGAATAAATAATCATGAACATGTATGAAGAAAATTAAAGTACCTCAACCAATCTCAACATCTTCATTGGCATCAAGTGTGAGAAAATTCAATGGCCTCACAAGGGGTCACTCTCGCTCAAGTAGATATAGGGATTATTAAGCAATCACTCACGTCAAAACATGGTGTGTCCTTACCATATACTCGCACAAAAATCAAATCTCCACTACGTAGAAGAACTCATGCATATAATCAAAAGGGCTTTTATGGTTGTAACGGGGCTTTAGGTATGGGTAGGATAAAAAGAATAAATAAAGGATTCGTTGGTCGAGACTAATCATGAAATTAAGTGTATAACAAATCCTACAAACAATGAATCACCATCCTTTCCTTGAGCACCCTCTTAGGTACATGTAATCGCATAGCCACGAAAGATTACTTCAGGTCAGTGGCTTAACAACATTTGAGGGGGGTATTGTTACGGTCGTCCCCCTATTTTGTTTTGTTTTGTTTTGTTTCGGCCTTTATTTTTTTTCATCTTAATTTCAGCACCCTTTTTCTTTTCACTTCTCCACCCACTTTTTGATAATTTCTCGTCCTTCCCTCGACTTGTTATATACCTAATTCACAACCAAATCTTGACCAAGGGTTCAAACGGATGAATTTTCACCAAAAATTAGATAATGGCTAATAAAATGTGCTGGATCAAAAAATAAGGCTTAGGTCCAAATGGGCTTCTAATGGTGATTATGTCGAGGTGGGAAAATATAAGCCAAGTGGGTTATTCCTAATTGCCTTTATCACTTTAATGCATGAGAACACTAACATAGTCTCGACATGTATAATTGATTAAGTTCTAGCATAAACACAACACGTTTGACCCCACAAGAAAAAATAGTGAGCATGTATATGTATAATTATTTATATATGGGTATATGTATATTTTGCTCTACGACTCGAAACTCACGAATAAAAAGGGTTTGTGCCATGAATCCCTCACACTTTTATCCAAATCCAAAATCAAGACTAGTGAACTACCTTAATTAAAATCAAACTAGTCAATCACATCCATTTCCTATGTCAGGCCATACTTAAATCCCCAATACACGAACTTGATTCAATCACACAAATTTAACTAAGGACGCAAATTTAAATTCATCACAGTTTCCAAATTCAACTAATCGTTCCAAATCCAACTTCCCCAAACTTAAAATTAAGTACATAATTCCAAATAAAAGAAGGAAAAGAAGAAGAAAAATAAAGGATAGTAAAAATTCTAGAGTAGGAATCACCGGGCCAATAAGGGAGAAGGGCGTCCAGCTGCTCGATCCGGCGCCTCAGCTCGGCTTCCCAGCTTTCGTTTCATGAGTTTGCGGTCGGTCGGCGATGTGTGGTATTTGGGCTGCAGAAGAGAGGGGAATGGAGGTTAGACTTCTGACACCGAGCGGGGGCGAGGGTAGAGAAAGAAGGGAGAAAGGGACGGGATTTAAGGATAAAGGCAATAACTAATAATAATAAAGGTAACAACTAAGTAGTAGAAAAATAATAAAGGAAATAAAATTTTAAAGGAAATAAGCAATTAAGAAAATTAAAAGAGGGCAGATTAATATTCTAAATAAGAAACAACAACAACAACAACAACAACAACAACATTACCCCAATGCCTCAACGGCTCCCGCAAAAAGCAGGGTAAGGGGAGATCGGATGTACACAGCCTTACCCCTGTCTTAACACAGAGAGGCTGTTTCCGGATGATCCAAAATGAAAATTGCATCGAAAATTGCATGGAATGACTAGTACTTCATGAGAAAAAGAAGTGCAGCCAGTTTAATGAGTCATTTTGTTTTATTCCATTATAATCCAGAACCAAAGAATAAGGAGTCTTTGGCTCCATTAGAAACAATGGAATCATCTAATTTATAAGAAAAGATTACTTAAAAAAACTGACTCCTAGCAAGCAAATAAAAAAAACGAAGAAGAGAAAAAAAATGCGAAAATTAAAAAAATTGGGTTGCCTCCCAACAAGCGCCTTTTTTTTACGTCGTTGGCTCGACGAAAAACTTCCCTTTTTAGTGAACACACCAAGGAGGTTTTGGTATGGGTCTCAATAAATGTACGACTGATGACTCGTCTTCTTGAACCACACCAAATTTTCTCGGAGTGTTTATTGAAAACTTTCCACGCTTGAGATGCTCATCGAAGGCTAACTCTGGTTCACTTTTTCCATATACTTCCTCATATATTGGCTGTAATTCTCTTTGAAGTTCCGCAAAATTATTTTCTTTATTAGTCTCCAAGTTTTTAGTAAGCACCACTTCGAGTCTACCCCTGCAATGCAACTCAAACACTTCCTCGACAAGAGGGTCAATCACGCTTAATGCAAAAAGAGAGCAATCTTCCTCAGAAAATTTCATAGCATCATAAATATTAAACCATACAATTTGGTCATCAAATTCCATCGTGAGGGATCCCTCACGAACATCTATTTTGGTATTGGCAGTATTTAAAAATGGTCTTCCTAACAAAAGCGGTGTTGAATTTGATGACTCATGTTGCATATCGAGAACATAGAAGTCGGCTGGAAATACGAGCTTATTGACTTGGACAAGAACGTTCTCAATTACCCCTTTGGGATACACAAGGCTACGATTCGCCAATTGTATAATTATCCTTGTTTCCCGAAGAGGTCCTAGATTTAAGGAGGTGTAAATAGAGTGTGGCATAACATTTATTGATGCTCCCAAATTTAGCATAGCTCGTTCAAAACCCATATTTTCAATCCGACAAGGAATAACAAACATACCTGGATCTTCCTGTTTTTGTGGCAATTTCTTTTGGAATACAGCGGACACATTTTCTCCCATTACTACCTTCCCATTCCCTTTCAATCTCCGCTTGTTGGTGCATAAGTCTTTAAGGAATTTTACGTATTTTGGAATTTGATGAATTGCGTCGAGTAAGGGAATGTTGATCTCAACCTTGCGAAATACGTCTAGAATTTGCTTCTCTTTATTCACGACTGCTGTCGTTTTGACCCTAGATGGAAAAAGTAACTCGTTAATCTCGAAAGGAGTAGTTTTAGATGAATTTACCTTGCTGTCCGGCTGTTCTGCACTGGGTGCTGATTCTGCACTGGTTGTCCCAGTGTTGATCTGTTCTGTAGGTCTTTCCTCCTCGTTTTCAGCTTCCACCACTTGTTTAGACTCCCCAAGCTGTTTTCCACTCCTTAAAGTTACAGCACTCACGTTCCTTGGGTTCAACTCAGGTTGTGATGGCAATTTCCCACTATTTTGGCTCTCCATACGGCTCACAGTGGTGGCTAGTTGACTCACTTGATTCTCGAGAATTTTGATACTCGACTTAGTGTCATGCTAGAACTGATTCATGTCATGCTGGAACTGATTCATGCCCTGTTGTAGTTGCATAGTGTTTTCCATGAGGGTCTTCATCATCTCCTCCAAAGATTGTGTCGAATTTTCGGCACGCTGCTTGTAGAATTGTCCCCTATTTTGTGGGGCTGTCTCTTGCTGGTTCTTCCATCGAAAGTTAGGGTTATCCCTCCATCCTGGGTTATATGTGTTTGAGTACGGATCGTTCTTCCTCCCATATGAATCTTCGGTTCCAATTGCATTGGCGTGCGCCTCGATTTCATCAAGTAAAATCCAATAATTCTCCATTGTATGCTCCGTGGTCTTGCAAATGTGGCAGGGTGCGGCTTGCGTGCTATTGCCTACAACAAGTTTTCTAACAAAAGTGGTTAGCTCATTCAATTTTTCCTCAAGGGACGAGTCATGCATCTCTTTCACCATCCTGGTCGGTGCATCGCGACATCCAAATTGTTGTGAATTAGCCGCCATGTTGGATGTGAGAGCCCTTGCGGCCGTGGGAGTTTTGTCCACTAGGGCTCCTCCACTTGCTGCATCTATTGTGTTTCGCTCCTCGGATTAAGTCCTTCGTAGAAATACTAAATAAGGAGTTGCTCGCTAATTTGATGTTGCGGGCATCGAGATACCAATTGTTTGAATCGTTCCCAATATTCATGCAATGATTCTCCCGTCATTTGCCTTGCACCACATATCTCTTTCCTTAGGTTGGCTGCTCGAGAGGCCAGAAAATACTTTTGCAGAAATAAGATCTCCATCTCGTTCCACGTTGTGATAGTGGCCGAAGGTAAATAAAATAACCAATCTTTACCCGAATCTTTTAATGAGAATGGGAAGGCTCTAAGCTTGATTTGTTCTTCGGTGACACCGTTCGGCTTCATGCTCGAACAAACGACATGGAATTCCTTGAGATGCTTGTGCGGATCATGAAATGCGGGTAGCAAGTGAATCAATCCCGACTTTAATTCAAATGTGTTGTTGTTGTCAATAGCTGGGATCGTGATGCATAGCGGTTGTTGAGGTAGCTTCGGGTTGGCGAATTGCTTCAGCGTCTTTTCAGCGTTTGTTGCCATGATTTCGCTCTCGTTCTCCGATTCGCTGGGTGATGTTTCGAAAGAAAATGGTAAATGCCCAAGTGCTTCTTTGGTTTCTTTTGCTTTTCGCCTGAAAACTCTATCTCGTTTGGTAATTTTTGGAAAATATTGCAAATTCTTATCTCCACGGGACCTTGTATTCATGCAAAGCTAAAACAAACGGATTAGTGCACAACTGACAATTATAATGAATTTCCAGAACTGACACTGGGTCACCCAGTGTCGAAATTGCAGAAAGTTTTTAACCCAAAATAAGTAAAATTAATTTAACACCGTTCCCCGGCAACGGCGCCAAAATTTTGACCGCGCTGTCGTTGTAGCGACCACTTTTCTAAAATATAATTCTTCTAATTTTAAGAAGAATAAATAAAAAATTTGCAGCAAAAAATACATTTTCAAAAGACAAATTTAATAATCGCAAGTAATATTTTCAAGTCACCATTAAATAAAAAAACATACTTCGACGTGAAATTAAAACAAGTCGAACACTTATTCAAAAAATATAGTTTGAGAGAAATAACATTAAATAAATGAACATCTAATCATAGGCTTGATCATCCCACACTCAAGCGCATGCCACATCGAGCTCCTCAACCTGAAAGGGTTAAATAGTGGGGTGAGCTTCCAACTCCCTCAGTGTGCAGAGTACGCAATATGTCTACGTTAATTACTAAATATATTAGCAAGTATAAACAACATGACTGATAAATTCTGAAGCCCGTCGGCTTGCCCGAAGGCTTTATGCACAATTAAATGCTTCTGCCCCGATTCCGCATATACATTTATTGTGAATTATAGAAAACATGTTCAGTTTTATTAAATTAATGCCCGAATAAGTTTATCATTTCATTCATTTCATTCTCATGATCATGCAAATCCATTTATGTCACTATAATTCATGACAAGTCATGTGATTCGTTCGTTTCATTTCTCATTTTAAATTCATCATTTCATCTCGTCATTTCTAGGCCCGAGTCAATTTTAAGCAATATTAATCGTTACCCAAAAGATTTTACAAGATAAATAATAATATTATTTATTATTATTACTATTATTATTATTATCCCTATAATTTATTATTAGTAGTAGTAATATTATTATTATTATTATTATTATTATTATTTAATTCAGCCCGATTATTATTCATTTTCATTGTTCGACCCATATTAATTTTGTGGCCCAGATTCTTTTACTAGTCCAATTTAATGAGTTGACCCAAACTCTTTTCCTAGCCCAATTATATCTCAACCCTAAACCTAAATTCTACAGTATAAATACTATATTCTACACCCATACAACCCTAGAATACACAATATACAGAGATATTTTTTTCATCTACCGCAAATCATCAGCTCTGATACCACTTATGTAGCGACCACTTTTCAAAATGTCCTTTTAAAATAATTCCAAGGGAGATTTAATACCCTTAAGAAAAAAAAATACTTGAATAATTGCAGCGAAAAATTGAAATAAAGTCAACCATTTCGCAAGTAAATAAAAATAAATTCTCAACGTTTCAAACATCCATAATATCCAACATGACATTGAAGCCAAAGTTAAAACTTTAAATGAACGAAACAAATAAATAAATAAATAAAACCTTATAATTATTATTATCCTGCCACGTCTTTGCCCGCCACGCCAGACTCCTCAACCTTAAAGGTTTAAATAATGGGTGAGCTTTCAACTCGCTCAGTGAGGAGGGAACGCTTTGTTAAATTTAAATACATACATGTTGCCAAGTAGATATGACATTCCTGAACCTGGTGATTGCCTGAGGGCCATTCATATACGAACTTTGTGCATACTGCCTACTACTCATTGGAGGCTACAACGTTAATAATATGCAAACTTTGAGCACATTATGCCTAATACTCATTGGAGCCTACAACGTTAATAATATGCAAACCTTGAGCACATTATGTGTAATACCCGAGATTTCTGATATGTATTTGGAACTTGTGATATTGTAATTGTTGCACTTTAATCTGAGTATTATTCTCCGTATCTCATAGTCCGGTGTTGTTGAGCGTATGATTTCATGAATGTGATTTATAAATTGTGATTCTGCGCATGTAGTGCACGCTATCGTCTATGTGTAGCGTACGCTAACATGGATCCATAGCGCACGCTACAAAGGAATATTAGCGCACGCTATACGTGGTCAATATGATTAAGACGTGTGGTAGGTGAGATCAGGCCGGGGATCTTGGTCGGATTGTGTCGGGATGAACCTCGACGGCTTTCGGGAAAAGCCAAGTCAACGCCTTAGCGCACGCTACTGGTATGAGAATAGCGCACGCTAAGTGCTGAGTACAGTGAAGTCAGTAAGCCGTTAGCGCACGCTAAGAGTATGGACTAGCGCGCGCTAATAACCATTTTCTATAAATAGGACAGCATCCTTTTCGTATTTTTAGTCTTTTCTCTTCCCACATCTGAATCCTTATACTTAGAGTATTACTCTCTACATCCTAAACACTTCATATCAGCATCCTAGCTCGTGTTGAAGATTGTAGATCATTGAGGATTGGTGTTCAAGCCTTCGACGTTGGATTGCTTCGATTTCCTCCTTGTTCTTCACTACTGTGAGGTAGGTGATTCTTCACCAATATTAGTAGTGTTCTAAAGGACGTTCGATCATGTTTATCTAGTCAGTTAGATTCGTTACTAGTCGATCATCATGTGTTAGAAGGATATTTTCGACGTTTCGGCACTTATTCATCATATGATCCATTGAACCTTTTTAGTATTTGGACTCCTAAGCATATTATGTATCTTCAAAACCAATCATGACCAGTATATGAAGATTACCTAGTTCGTATGTTTTACGTAAGGAATTATATGTTTTGGGACTTGGAATAAACGGAACTTAGAATATTTTCTTGAAGATCAAGATGAATTATGGTGTAGTAATGATGATACGTATCCTTGTGTCTCGTAGTCATTTTAATCCATAAAGGTCTTTCATAAACCGTATGAGCATGATATGCACGGAGTTGGCATGTATTAACACTGAGGATTTCATGAGTTTTCATCACCTTTAGCTCAAGTTTTACCCAGTAGTGACTGCCATGCACGATTAGCGCACGCTAAGATGTATATATTAACGTGCGCTATCGGGAACGAGTAACGTGCGCTACGTTGGATACGTAACGTACGGCAGGGCAGTCGGCTGTTCAGAGAAGGCTGTCAGTACACAGCTAGCGCACGCTAAACCTGGTCATTTGTGTACGTTAACGGGCAGGCTTAGCGCACGTTACGTATAGTACGTAGCGCGCGCTAAGTAGTTCAGGCAGAATGCATTTTTTTGAGCTTGCGGTCGTAAACCGGATTATTAGACGTTCGTACGACTTGAGAGGAATTCTTTATTATTTCTTAGGTCCGAGCCTTGCATAGGGGACGATCGAGGGGCGGTGGCATACGGACGCGTGTCATTTGTTGGAGTATTTCCATTCTTGCCATTTTCGAGGCAAGTATCATATGTCGAGTTCGATTTATATTGAAACTTTGATCATGCTTATGGTTTTGTTCATATTGTCGAATATGAGATGTATTTCTGTAATTTCTCGTGGTATTCGTTGTTAATTGTTCGTATTGATGAACATATTGAAATGCATATATGTGTGCATAATTGATTGATTTATGGTATAAATGATCCGAGGGGATCATGAGGATCTATGCTGAGGGCGCTGGATCGAATGTCCACCATGCGTTGGTCCGACGGGATCATCATGGGGATCTATGCTGAGGGCTCTGGATCGCTGGACGGGTTTTCCACCATGCGTTGGTCCGACGGGATCATCATGGGGATCTATACCAAGGGCGCTGGATCGCTGGATTACCCTGTACTGTGTTGATGGAATCGTGAGGATTCACATCGTTGGATTCCGGTGACGGAAGTCCGTTTTGCATGTTTTATGATGTACTGGTGATTTATGTATTATGATACTTGTACTAGCATTGTTTTGCTAACCCCTTCGGGGGTGGATATTGTTTTAATGTTCAGGTAGCCGAGGAGCGGGGAAGCAACCACAGTACCGACAGGACGATGAAATGGCTCAGTGATGTGGTTGTTATTTATTGTTATTGTGATTTGTCTTCTTGGTTCATTTAGTACTCGAGTACGTCTGTTTTAATAAGGTCATTTCGATATGGTTGTATAAGTTAACTCATTTGATCGGTTGAATCAAATCTTTATTTTGGACTTCAGTTGTACGATTGGATTATATTTACATTTCTTTTAAATTAGCCTTGTAAATCCTTACTTAAAGGGTTTACGGCGCTGTAATTATTCCGAATATCTCGGGGTGTTACATTATGTCTACTACTTATTGGAGGCTACAACGTTAATAATATGCAAACTTTGAGCACATTATGCCTACTACTCATTGGAGGCTACAACGTAAATAATATGCAAACTTTGAGTATATAAATGTTTGGCAAGAAACAAACATATATACCAGTAACATCATGTATTAAATAAAACAAGCGTAAAATTCCCACCTCGAATTACGATGATGATCCTTGAAAATTTGAGATGCGTATGCAGTTCAAGTCCTAGGCTCCAAGTCCTCCTCTCCTAAAATAACAATTAAATTTTAATATTAATATAGTGCCCAAAATAAATTAATATAAATTATTGAATTTATAAATTGAGTAAAATAAATCTGATTTTAAATATTAAATATTATCGAGGATCGAATTAAAAGAATTGAGAAAATTGAGGGACTGAAATTGAAGACGTAGCAGACTGGACGGGTCAAATTGAAAGGAATTGGAAATCTAGGGGCAAAATTGATTAAACTTCAAAAAGGTGGATTAAAATGAAAATGGCCAAGAAGTAAAGGATATAGAAAAGCAGTCCCCCTCTTTTATTTATCCGTCTCCTCACTCGGTTTCTCATCCGAGTTCGCTCTCTCTCTCTACACAAAATCCTACTGCCAAAACACATACACATCAACACACGGGGCTCCACACGAATTGAAAAAGGAAAACGACCGGTGAAGCGGTCGTGGTGCTGTGACAAGATGAACAGAAAGGGGATGGATTCGATTGGCGGCGCATCTAGGTCGGACCGCCTGTATTCAGCCACGGCCGACCAGGTAAGGCTCCGGCTCTGCCCAGAATTAAGTTGGAATCGGGCCATCTTTTTTTTTTTTTTTCAATTCCCTCTCTAAGGAATGATGCTGAAAATCAAATTTGTGAGTTGAAATTCTGGGCTGATATTTTCAGATTTGGGATTCTCGTTTCTGAATTTGTTTGAGGTTTTCTAATTCAGATGTGTTCTAGGTTTAGATGTGATGCTATGTTGCACAGGTGCGTGTGCGGGCAGATACGGGTGCGGGGATATGGTTTTTTGAAAATGTTAGGGTGCGATACGGCAATGATACGTCTGTTTATTTTATATTTTATTATATATAACACTTGTTAGATATAAAAAAAAACAATTCAAATATCACCATAAAACCAATTCAAATACATAAAATAAGTCATATAAAAAATAATTCAAAATGGCTTTGAGGAGCGGAGCTTTCTGATCTGTTCGTGAATGCTGCTAAAGATAAAAGTAATTACTTATTAAATAATTTACTTTTGTATTTTAGTTTATTTGGTTTACTTTTTAAAAATTATAAAAAAAAAGTAAAAAAAAAAAAAATCACCCATGCACCCACATGATACGCGTATCATGTGCAAGGATACGCGAGTCCGATAAATCCCACGCGAATCGCACCCGCACTCATGCAGTATCCGATACTACAGACTGCTCAATTTTGAAGAATCCGTGCATCCTAGATGTGATGTTAATTTATTGTTTGTGATTGTTGGAAAACTTATAAGTTATGGATTACAATTTGATACAGAAGGAGAGTTTTACATCTGCAAATCATGAAGGAACAGTATTTATGAAGGTCTAACAATATTATTTTCAGGAATTAAAGTGGAGATGTTACCTTGCTGTCAAAATTCTGAGTTCGAAGGGTGATCGGTTGAGTAGAGGGAAACTCCTTGTTAGAAACTACAAACACCGGGCAGAAACTGGTTCCGGACGGGGGGTCATTAGTTCTCCTTCTTGTTGTAGGAATAATTTGCGTAACAAAGAGCAGATGACTACCTTGAAGAATATAGGATTTGCTGTAGGGAAATTTTTCTTTCTTTTTTTTTTTTCCAGAATTTGATCGTGAGTTGAGAGTGATATGAATCTGCCGTGAGTTGAGGGGAAGAGTTGCAGGCGGTTTAATTGTGCAGATTTTGGTGTTGTGTAAAATACATTATTTATACAGTAGAGTTTAAGTTTAGTATTAGTAGTAGAGTTTTGATCTGTATAGAGTTTTGGTAGGATGTGGATAGATCCAAATACAATATTAATTATATATTATTTATATAATTATTTTAAATTTTTAATTAATCAGTTTACTAATTTAAAGTTGAATTAATTAAATTGCCTAAATTAATTTTTATTAATAATCTATTAATTTATGATATTAGTAATAATGGAAAATTAAATTGGTAGATTAATAATAATAATAAGTTCTTGATATTACATTTAGAATAATCAAGTAAAATCGATTTGGGTTATATTAATACGGGAACTCGAACTCGAGCATGGAGCGTAAACTACAATCATGATATGCGAATAAGGAGAATTGGACCTTATTTAATAACTGAAATAAAATTTGTAAATAAATTGTTGGATATTTAAAATCATTCATGCGCTTTCTATAAATTATAAATTAAATGCATGCTCGAAAATCGGGGTGTTACAGTCGTGACGCGTTAAAATTAGTTATTTTTATTTTTCTCGGATTACTTCTACTAACTAGTAGTATCGGCAAGTAAGAGTCGATTCCACGAACAACGGTAAATCAATTATACTAATCAAGGATTAAGTAATTTGTGCAATAATATGAAACGAATGGGGGGATTTGTTTCTGATCTTAACTAAAATAAATTGCGTAAGATTAAATAAAATAAACAAAGGAAATAAAAAGTTGAAAATATCAATTGAGAAATAATCTAGTCCTTAGCTCTGTTATCCATCGTTTCGAATTAATTCAAGTTTCAATGCAGCGCTTATCTCTTCTCTAATCTCGTGAACTCATATTCTGAAGCCAACAACAACAAGCTCTGTTGACCCTAATTATTTCTTAAGTTTATTCAATTAAAACAAGCTCATTAATCGAACCTATCTATGCGGTGGATTCAAAACAAGTTCTTCAAATCTCGCTCGCTAGATGCATTAAAAACCAAAATAATGGAATAGGCAAGATATTAAGTTCATAAGCTCGACTTAAAGGATCTCGATTTATGTTACTCAATTGGGAAAAATTAATTGTTTGCTACTTGTGAAATTAAAATTGCAACAATTACGGATTACAACTCAATTTCTATCATAAGACATAAAACTCCTAATCTAGTTGGCCAAACCAAATCAAGAAATTATATGGCATAGTAGTGAATTCAATAACACAAAAGTAATTCAAGAGAATTCGAGCTGAGAATACGCTACGGGATTAAAACATGAATAATTCAAATACGGTTTCGTATTTCAAAATTCACTAAGAACTATAATAGAAAATTAGCCGGACATGTTGGCTATAGAAACAGCAAATTAATAATAAACATAGAAGAAAGAAATTCAAACGGAGTTGTCTTCCTCCCTGCGCGTCAGTGACGGCTCGGTTTTGCCTCGGTGAGAACTTGGTTCGGTCGTCCCTTTTCTTTCTTTTGCTCCAACCGTAAAAATTGGTGATCAAAGATAATAATAATTTCAGCCCTCCTCTCCTTTTATAATAATTCTTTGTCTCTTATTTTCCTTCTTTAATTGGATCTCCTTCCTTCTTATCCTTCTTGAGTTTTAATTCCCTTTGAGTCTTTCTTTCCAATTCCTTTTCCCAGCCTAGGGACCGATTTATTGCCTTGTGGAACTGATTAGGCGGTTTTTGAGTCGTTTCTTGGGCCCCAAGTAAGATTATTTTCGGAACAGGACTGACACTGGGTCACCGGACTTAGACTGGGCCACCCAGTGTCGCACGACATTTTCTTTATTTAAGCCCAAATCACCTTGACTTGGTCCGTTTGATGATCCAAATTATTCCTTAAGTTTAAAAACTCCATCAAACACCTAAATTAAACAACAAATTGCCAAGTGAAGTATATTGCATCCAAAATATAAATATATGGAAAATAACCAAGTGTGGCAACAGAAAATTCATTAAAACCTTATAATTAACAATGATTTTAGCACGCTATTTTCGTCCTATCATAACACCACCCGAGTAAAACCATCTTCTAAGATTTCTGCGACATTGCTGAAGAATCCATGAGTGTATTCCCGAAGCTCACTGAACTCTAAACCAAAACCCTGAAATGGCAAATAACTTAAATCAACAATTCCAAGATGATATGTTCTGGATATTCAAAAATGATCAGATTTAATACAGAGATCGCAGCTTCAATGAAGGCTTGCTCCATTCTTGCCCTCCCAACAGACATTGCAAGGGAGAATGGCAAGTTTGGTCCAAAATTATGGTAGGAGTGAGACGTTGAGTCCCGCGTTTGTTCTATGTGTGATTTTTAGTCCACAACTTTCGAAAATTGGCAAAGATGGTCCGAAATTATAATTTTGTGGGTAAATATCTTGTTGTGATTTTTCTTAGGTGGTAAAATTGATTTTTGAACTTATTTATTTTTATTTAAAATAATCTGCAAAATTAAATAAAAAATTATGGACTATATTAATATTAAAAAAATATTAAAAATCAGTAATTTTATTTTTAATCCTGGAATATTGATATTGAAAAATAAATAAAAAAGTTATTTTAAATTCGGAAATTAGAAAATCTAACAAATTCTGAACTATTTAAAAAATTCGGAAATTAGTAAATTTATTAAAAAATATTAAAAAATTCCGAATACTAATATTAATATTAATATTAATATTAATATTAATATTAATATTAATATTAATATTAATATTAGAAAATATTAAGAAATTGGTAATTTTATTTTTAATTATGGAATATTAATTTAAAAAATCAAAAAAAATTATTTTAAATATGGAAATTAGAAAATCTAAAAAATTCTGAATGATTTAAAAAATTATTAATATTCGGATAGCATGTGACCGTTAAAAAATTTCCAAGTTTAAAATAATTTTTTTTATTTTTTAATATTAATATTCCAGAATTAAAAATAAAATTACCGATTTTTTAATATTTTTTAATATTAATATTAATATTTTTAATAAATTTACTAATTTCTGAATTTTTTAAATAGTTCAGAATTTTAAAGATTTTCTAATTTTTGAATTTAAAATAAATTTTATTTTATTTTTCAATATTAATATATCAGAATTAAAAATAAAATTACCGATTTTTTAATATTTTTAAATATTAATATTAATATTAATATTCAGAAATTTTTAATATTTTTTAATAAATTTACCAATTTCTGAATTTTTTAAATAGTTCAATTTTTAGTTTTTAATGTCCGAATTTAAAATAACTTTTTTTTTATTTTTCAATATTAATATCCAGAATTAAAAATAAAATTACCAATTTTAATATTTTATAATATTAATATAGTTCGGAATTTTTTTGTTTTTTTTTTAATTTTGCAGATTTTTTTAAATAAAAATAAATAACTTAACAAAATCTGAATTTTGGCCACCTAAGCAAAAATCTGCCACCTAAGCAGATTTAATCCACAAAATTACAATTTCGGACCATCTTTGCCAATTTTTGAAAATTGTGGACTAAAAATCACATATGGAACAAACGCGGGACTCAACGTCTCACTCCTGCCATAATTTTGGACCAAACCTGCCATTCTCCCGACATTGCAACTATTCCTGCCAACTCAGTCGCCCTTGCTCTCGCCCTGAGGTCCTCATCATTTGTAAGAACCATAAAGATTTTCATCAACTCAAGAACCCTCTCTCTCAGCATATGGAACAAAGGCTTGCTCCGCAGCAGATGCGACTGAACCCTCTGAAATAACACCTAAAACTGTAAGGGAAGCTTCCCTGAACTTCGGATTGGCGTTCCGACTGCTTAGAGAAGCAAATTCAAAAACAGGAGGAAATACTTGCTTCGACAGATATAAAGCCAGCGTATCAATAACTTCCGCAGCAGCTCGATCAGGTGCAAGATCATCATCTTCATCCTGGTTAGTTGATTCTGCAAGTAAAGGGGCACATAATTTGCAGGATTGGTCCAACCAACTTGTACCTTTTTAGGGAACTTGATTTATATCTTGCGAGCCACGAAATTATCTGAATAGCCTATCATATAAGGGACAAAAGTCAAGGCACACATCTAGCATAACTACTTACGGTTTTACTCTTTTTTTTAACCAATAACATTTTAACAAATGCTAAAATTAGTAGAAAGTCGTATGCACCGCTAACCTGATGGCGCGTACCGTTGGTTTTGTGTCAAAATATAAGAAGTCCCACGTTGTGGAACTAGAGGTGGCATTCGGGTCCGGGCCAGTCCGGGGCGGGCTGCTAAAGCTCGCTCCATTTAAGGGCCGGGCTGTGCCGGTCCTTCTTTTTTGGCGGGCCGGGCCGGGCCGGTCTTTTTTACAAACATAAGGCCCGGCCCACAACCCATTGTGTTCATGGGCCGGGCCGGGCTGTTCATGAGTCGGGCCGGGCCGGGTTGAACATTTTTTTCTTCATTGTAAGACAGAAATTTTATTACAAAGACCAACAAAATGAACTTGAAATTTATTATAAAGAAAGAACAACCCTCTCTCTCTCCACCTCTCTCTCTCTCTCATTTTGCTCCTCTTCAAATTAATTGCGAAGTGCTCCTATAGTGCATCGGACTATTATCGGGTGTGAAATGTTAGTGGACATAGAATGCTGAAATGTACTCTCGCTACTGCATGCCTCTTGGACATAATAAGATGTGATTTACTAAATGAAAACTGGATTTTGTACCTTTTTCAGGCTATAAATTGATAGGAAAGAAATAAAAAGCCCTATTGGGCATTCCAGTTCACGGTCTTTAGACGGGCTAAATGGATCGGGCCTTCCCGGTTCACGGGCTAACACGGGCTCGGTCCGGTCCGTGCCGGGCCAGCGGTTTTAGGCGGGCTCGGGCCGGTCCGGGCCGGACCTCTAAAACAATGGCCCCTAAGGCCCACATAGCCTAAATGTACAGGGGCCGGTCCGGGCCAAATAGTAAACGGGTCGGTCCGGGCCGGTTTTTAAGCGTGTCGGGATGTTCTGCGACCGGCCCAGATACCACCTCTATGTGGAACAAAATGGGTGGAACCTTAAGGTTATTTAAGGAACTCATGTGGTGTGGTTTCAAATGCACCAGTCAAATACACTTTAACATTTGTGGTTTGACTCTAGTTAAATTCCTTTCTTGTATTCTCTAGTATGGAAAGTTGGAAGAGAGGTGTGAGTTAGTCAAAGTTTTGTAAAAGTCTGGGGTACGGGGGTCGGGAGAGAGAATGTCTGTGTGATTGTAATAATGTTTCACATAGTGGAATTTCTTTCTGGGGGTCGTGGTTTTTCTCCGATTTTGGAGTTTCTACGTAAATTCTTGTGTTGTGGATTATTATTATTTTTCCATGTTATTTCTCGGTTATTTCTGCTCATTCCTAGTGGATGAATGTGGGATCTGATTTTTCCCAACAAGTGGTATCAGAGCCCGGATTGGGTCTCTTGAAATTCTGAGTATGCTCCGTGGTCGCAGCGATATCTGACCTTCCACATCAGAAAAGATTCTTGAACGGTGTTCGGGGGTCTCATTTGGAGGCAGTTGTTCATCAGGCTAGGGTGGTTCAAGCAGGTGGAGAAATTTGATGGAATGATCAAGTTTGCCTTATGGCAAGTATAAGTCAAGGATTTGTTGGTACAATCCGGGTTACATAAGGCTATGAATGTGAACTGTTAAGGTGGAGGTGGAGTTAATCTGGCAAATAACTCCTAATCCGGGCTAACATTGTGACAGTAATGATTTTCTCTGATGAGAAAATGTATGTCCTTTTGGCATATGAGTTGTCATGAAAGAGGATGTGGTTATGTTAGTGGGTCCACGAATTTGCGCACGGGTATTGGCTTGTCATGGAAAGATGCTGGGTGTGGTGGAATTTTACACGGGTATTGATTTGACATGGATGTACGGTGTGTGGTGGAATTTACACACGAGTATCGGTTTGGCATGGATACAATGTGTGTGTTATGTCGATGGCTGAAGGACTTCCAAGAGGGCCAAAAGTTGGGAGTTGCACCATAAATTTCAGCCGGTTTTTCGATATGTGCCGAGGAAATTCTTAGAATGGTGTATTCTAAGTGGTCTACTCGTATGATGGAGTAGGATTCTCTGGTTGAGAATGATAGTTCTCTGAATTGAGAGTCATAATTGTCGGTGAAGACAATAGAGCTTCTTTTATTTTGCCAAGGTGGAGTTTGTTGGTTTTGTGTCAAAATATAAGAAGTGAGTTTTGTCCCACATTGCTTGTGGAACAAAATGGGTGGGAACCTTAAGGTTATTTAAGGAACTCATGTGGTGTGGTTTCAAATGCACCAGTCAAATACACTTTAACCTTTGTGGTTTGACTCTAGTTAAATTCCTTTCTTGTATTCTCTAGTATTGAGAGTTGGAAGAGAGGTGTGAATTAGTCAAAGTTTTATAAGAGTGTAGGGTACGGGGGTCGGGAGAGAGAATGTCTGTGTGATTGTAATAATTTTCACATAATGGAATTTCTTTTTTTGAGGGTCGTGATTTTTCTCCGGTTTTAGAGTTTTCACATAAATTCTTGTGTTGTGGATTATTATTATTATTATTTTCATGTTATTTCTCGATTATTTTTGTTCATCCTAATGGATGGATCTGGGATTTGATTTTTCCCAACATGTACTACATTCCAAGTTACGGCTCGCACAAACTTCAAGGGAAAACTGAACTATGGCTTTTACAGATTCCCCAAGAAGAGGAGCAGGAGACTCGATTAACTCATCAAATATCTCGAAAGCAATCACAGCGACACCCTCTTCACGAAGCAAGACAATGCCACAAATATAACGTGACAACGAAAAATACGGAATCTCGTTTGACAATCTTCGACTCTTCAATTGTAACTTCGTGGTTACCGACGAATAGAGAAAACAATTACAACTCGACAATATAATACAAATGATATACCAAAAGCGATAAATAACGAGACACAATTTTAGCGTGGAAAATCCCTCAAGACGAGAGTAAAAACTACGGGACCAAAGCCGCTTAAATCCACTATCATCAATACACAATACACAATACACAATCGTCCCTAGTACAAACTAGAGGTATACAACACAATCGTCAAATACTCGGTAATAAACGTTCTTCAACTATTTGGAATACAACAACAAAATCGAGAAAATGAAACACCAAAATAGCTTACACAAAAAAGCTAACAAAAATACCCGAACCTCCGGACTCAAACCCTCGATATATTCCGGTAAAAAAGTTTGCCCAATAGCTACCAAGCTCTTGTCAACAATCACGACGATCCGATCGATATACTTCCGGGAAATCACACAAGTATTTCTCTCTCCTTCTTCTCTCTCTTGTATCTCTCTCTATTGCTCTCTCTTAATGTGTATATGATCTAGTGAAGAAACTCGCAGGAAATCTGCCTAAAAAGGGAACCCAAGGGAGGGTTGACCCTGTGTGCCGCGGCCCGAGCAAAGTGTGTCGCGGCACACACACAAAAATCTACCCAGGAATTTGGCGGGGAGCCGGCTGGTGGGCGCTGCGGCCAAGAGTACAGGCGCTGCTGGCCTGTTTCAGTGTAACAGCAAGTGCCGCGGCCCAGAGTACAGGTGGTGAGGAGGTTTTTACAAATTGATGTGTCGCGGCCCGGAGTCCAATCGAATCCAAAAATACCTATATTTTGGAAATGACTCCTACATTCATAATGCTGGGAATAAACTCTCGAAACTTGATCTGTAAGATACGAGCAACACCCATAGAATCTTATTTAGAAAGTATACCTTAATAATAAGGATATGTAACTGAAAAGGGCAGACCAGCCTATCACCTCAGGTCAGTAAAGGTCCACTTTGATTACTTAAAAACTTAAAAATGGTCAAAACTTTTGGATCATATCTTTCTTAACGACATACAAAAACATGGAGAAGTAAATCATACATTCATGCTCGCATAATAATCATGAGTGGGGTCAAACTACTACAGTCAGCAGCTTGCTGCAAATCATTATACAAGACTAATAGAGAGGACTGACAAAAATAAGGTTCTAATTCTTATGAAATATCAAAGTTGTCGGTGGCGAATAGCGGCCTGTAGCGCTCAGGTCACCGCTGCAAATCATTATACAAGATTAATAGAGATAACAGACAAAAATAAGGTTCTAACTCTTATGAAAAATCATAGTTGTCAGTGACAAAAATAGCAGCCTGTAGCGCTCAGTGCACAGCTATTTCCGCTATTTGGCCGCTAAGTTCCACTAGAAGGCCATTCCACTAGAAGTAGAAGGCCATAACGACACTGAAACCCACTTAGCGATGACGCACCGCCAAACGCCGCTATCGACAACTATGTGAAAAATATAGTCTTACACCAAAATAATTAGCAAAGGCACCAAAATCACGAGGGTTAACAAATTGATTTTTGTTTTTTAAATATTCACATTTAATTATTTGTTCTTTTTTTCTTACGTCTTTATTTTTAGCATGTTATAGTTAAAAAAAAACGGACTAATGGTCAATAATTTTATAAACTCCACGATTCACCTACATTACCTTCTGTAAAAGATATTAAATGTCAAACACTAAGCATTTGAACCGTACGTTATTACATTGCGCCCTATCTCTTTTTTGTTAGCTGAAAATTCCGAAGGCGAAACACCCGTGTCATAGACTCTTTGACTATTCGGATTGTAAATCGAGAGATGTGCACTAATAACAGTCTTGCAAATAAGATGATTAACGAGATACGAATTCAGCAACAGTCGTTACAGTAGTTTAACAAAGGACTGTCAAAATACAGATCCGAATTCGTGATGTTTGAATGTTTGCAGTCCGAATGTACAACAAATTATTAATAATTATATATGAACAATATGTATTAGAAAAGTGGTTATTTTGTGTAAACCATACACGTCAATAACTATGTTAATAATAATAATAATAATAATAATAATAATAATAATAATAATAATAGGTTCTGAAACTCGTTTAAAATTATCTAATTAAAATGCAAGCATTATCTCGACATGCGTACGCGTGTTGATATGTCTTCTATAGTTTGACTAAGACTTTGAATGGATAGCCAGATAAACGCATCTTCCGCAAGGTTGTTGACTCTCTTGGCGAATTCTACAATAGCGGTGTTGACTTGGGAGCCATATCCATACTTAATATTAAAAAAGAGTCGCAAAAAAATTTAAAAATATATGTGTCGTCTTCATATTATTTCTCTTTTTAAAATTTTAAAAAATGGATATTTAGTTGGGAGGGAAGTTAGAGGGTTATTCCATATGTAATACTCCATCTACTAATTAAAAATTTCCTCTCATTTTATTCTTTTATTTATAACCCAATAGTTTAAATAATTATAATTTTTTCGTATCAATTTTATTTTTGATAAAAAATATATCAAATTAATTCTTACTTCGTGCTCTTTAATTTGACATCCATATAGAGTATATATATATAAGTAATTTAAATATAATAATGATATATTAGATGATTAAAATTTTTGCATATAAAAATATTAGAATATTGTAGAAAATATATATTTTTAGTTTACTTTTATAGTTTTGTACTTTAACAGTTATTTGATTTTTCATAATTATTTTGTTCTGATGATAAAATAATAAAATAATTATATTAATGCCAAATTATATAAAAAATTATATTAGTAAGAATATGGATTGAATACTTTTAGTGAAAGTTGATAATAATAAATATAATTTAATTTATTATCTATAAAATTAGATATAAGACTCATGTTATCCTAGATGAAAAATAAAATGTCTATGTGTAATTAAATTATGGTTTTCCTATCATGTGCCCTTAGATCACAAGATAAAAATTTATAAATGAAAACAAATCAAATAATAGTTTATGTATATGTGTGTACTGACTCATGTATATTTTATGATAATTTACAATATTATTGAAATTCAATCACATTATTACTAATATAATAAAATATGTAACATTTTACGTCGTGCATCGCACAGGAGAACATCTAGTTAATATTATACAAGACAATTTGGGTATTAGTAAGTAATACTTGTATACAGGTAGTCTTTTCATATTCATCAGATTAAATCAAAATTAATTATGATCATTGATCATTAATACTACGATCTATATGTTGTAGTGTTATCAAAATTATGTTGTAGTTTTTATTGTTAGTTATAATTTTGAAAAAAGAAACATCTAAATATAAAATATCCGAAATACCCTTAAAAAGTCACAAATCTATTATTAATTTTTCTAACTCTCTCAAGTAGTTTTTTATTACATAATCATAATATTAGATAATTATTAATTTTATACTTAAAAATTCAACTCCAAAATAGATAAACTAATAAATTATCAGATAAATTAAAATTGTTTTAGAATTCAAAAAACTTTAATTAATAATTAGAAAAATTATATATAAATGAATTCTGAAAAACTGAAAATGCTAAAAAAAATAACTTTAAACATACAAATTAATTTTAAATTTTAAAAATTAATCCGAAAATAAATAAAAAATATAAATCACAAAAACATATATAAAATATAGTTAAATTCCAAAAATATATAATAGATTCTAAAATATTAAAGATAAATATTAAAAATAAAATAAAAATTAAAAAATATTTATATAGACTAGAATATGAAAAAAAAAGCTGAAATATTAGCAAATTTAAAATTAATAATATCTTAAGATTTGTTTATAATTTTTAAAGGTAATTTTTATTTTTAGATTGAAATTTGGTTTTTAGCATCTTTTTAATTTTTCAAAATTTATTGGTATTTTCTGGAATATTGATTATATGTAATTTTAGAATTTACTTGTAATTAAGGTCTGATGTGCTTTTAAATATAATATATATTTTAAATTTGATTATGTGCTTAATGTTTGGAATAGTTGTTCTTATCCATTTTTGTATTCAAAGTTTACCTTCATTTAACTTAATTTTACCCATGATGAGCTAATAATATAGGATGCACGATCCACACTGTATTTTTTGGATTTACTGATAAAATATTTTATTTTGAATGGTACATTTATATTTTTATTATCTTTTAATTATATTTTTTATAATTTATTGTAGTTTTCTAAATTTATTCTTCACTTTATTTGTATGTTTCTAGATCTATTAAAATAAATATATTTTAAAGAATTTATATTGATTTTTTGAGAATTTATATTAATATTATCATTTACTTCTAATTTTTAGGATTTACTTATGAAATGTAGAACTAACTGTTATTTTTTTAGAATTTTTACATATTGTTTTGGCATTTATTTGTACTTTATTTATATTTATATATATTAATTGTTTAATAGGATTTATTTATATTATTACAAATTTATTAAAATTGATAATAAACATTTGCATCTTATTTAATTCGATAAACCTATTTATAATGTCAGTATATTCTTATTTATTTGTATTTTATGGATTTATTTGTACAATATTTTTATTTTACAGATTTATTTAATTTATATTATTAATATGGATCTATTTTTATGATTTTTTGTAATTTTTAACTAATTATTATTTTAGAATTTATTTTTTATATTTTTAACATTTATTTGTATTTTTTTTAGAATTTGATTGGATTTATTTTGTAGTTTTTTATATTTATTTG
This sequence comes from Orobanche coerulescens, assembly GCA_033398695.1. NCBI lineage: Eukaryota > Viridiplantae > Streptophyta > Magnoliopsida > Lamiales > Orobanchaceae > Orobanche > Orobanche coerulescens. The sequence goes on from CM065809.1 coordinate 173,067,533, forward strand.
TGAATTTTAGAATTCATATAAATTTTATTATAATTTTTGAAAATTATTTTATAATTCAGATGATTTTTTTGTGTAATTTGCATTGTAAAAATAAAAGAAGAGAAATCTTCTATTTATTTATTTCTTTTCTCAACTTAAGGTTATTTTTGTACTTAAATAATTTTAAATTTATATTTTATATATTTATTCATTACAATCCTAATACTAAACTGCATACAGGTAGTATAATGTCTACCTATTCCAAAAAAATCTCATATAATTTTCATATGATTTTTATTTTATTTTTATCTATGTTTCATATAGAGTGTCAGCATACTATATGACATCTAATGTTGACGGTACTAAATATATAAAATTTGTTAGGCAGGATTGTCATATATTTTCTTTTTGTTTCAGTAAAAATGAGCAATTAAAGTAATTAATTTTATTCATAACATTTGTATAGAAGTTTTTATATAAATTTCATGATGAGACTCCTTCCATAGACTATACATAGAATTTCTTATGAAAAATCTCTAATATAATTTTATTATCTCTAGAAAGATATAGAACCAAAGTATTAGATAAAACATATTAAGAGAATGACCGAATTATGATTCACTACTATGAAAAGGATAGTTTAATATCACACAATTAATATCGATTTTGGAAAAATCGATGTTAAAAAAGACGTGGTGACATAATTGTGATCTTTCAAGCAAATTAACACCGATTCTACTCGAAAGAATGTTAAATTCTCCATTTCACATCGATTCCGAGAGAACATGTGTTAAATTCTCTTATTTTAACATCGATTCTTCGAAAAATCGATGTTATATCTTTTTATATATTTATGACTTTTAAGTATGTAATATTAATATTAATATATATATATATAGTTATATATAGTTATATTATGATATACAGATATAAATTTACATGATATATTCTATTATAATTAAAATTAGAAAAAATTATCAAATTGGTCTCGTATCTGGGATCAATTGGCCAAAAAGCCCCGCCTGTCTCCGGCGGACCAAAAAACCCCATATCTTCCCCCTGCTTTAGCCAATTTAGTCCTCCGTCGCCGGTCGGAGTATTTTCCGGCCATCGGAGCTGACGTGGATGACACGTGGCAAAAAAATATATATAAGTCTAAATAATATAAAAAAATCTAAAAAGGTTTAAAAAAATATCGAAATATATTTTTTTTTATTTAAAAAATCTGGAAAATTAAAAAAATTGGAACTTTAGGTAATTATTTTTAATTCTGTAATATTAATATTAAAATATTAGATTTTTTTAATTAAAAATTCAAAAATAAAAAAATTAAAAACATGTGGAATATATTTATAAACTGTTTTTTATTTAAAGAAAACTGAAATTTTTCTCCATAAAATAAATGAAAACTCCGAATTAACAATTTGATAATTTTCCCAAAATATTTTTTTTATTTATTTTATAGAAATTGATAATAATAATTTTCTCAATTTGATAATATATTATTAAAAAAATTTGGAACTTTAGGTAATTATTTTTAATTCTCAAAATATTTTTTTAATTTTTTTTTGCCATGTGTCAGCCACATGGCCTGACATGGACTCACTATTTTTGCCATGTGTCAGCCACGTATCGTCCACGTCAGCTCGGACGGCCGGAAAATACTCCCACCGGTAACGGATGACTAAATTGGCTAAAGCAGGGGGGAGATGTGGGGTTTTTTGGTCCGTCGGAGACAGACGTAGTTTTTTTGCCAATTGGTCCCACATACGGGACCAATTTGATAATTCTCTCATTAAAATTATATGATAATATTGTATAAAGTTATATTATTAGAGATATATATTTATGCTATATTTATATTTGCATATATATATATATTTAAGGTTATGTTATAATATATAATTATATTATATATTTATTGAATTATATTTAAAGTTACATAATAATATAAATTTATGCATTAAGTTATATTATACTTTACATATTTGAAGTTACATTGTATTATGTATACAGGGGCGCGTTCTATGCAGTACCAATATTAGATGCAGTACTTTAAAGTACTAATTTATGCCTGGGTTTTGTACTAATTATGCATGAAATATATGCATTTCGTGCATCAAAATTTCAATGCATTAATTCTCACAAAAATTTGATGCATATAATCTAATATTTCAATGCATCGATATTTTGATGCATATATTGCATATTTTAATGCATTGAAATTTCGATACACGAAATGTATATATTTCATGCATAATTAGTACAAAACTCATGCATAAAGTACTGCATCTAATATTGGTACTACATAGAACGCGCCACTATGTATACATATAGTTATATTATAATATGTCTAAATGTGTAGTTATACTAATTTTTTAAATAAATAGTTTTATAGTTTTATGACTTTTAGATAATTAATACTATATATATATATATATGTTTACAGTTATATTATGATGTAGATATAGATTTATACTATATATACTCAACTATAATTAAAATTATATGATAATACTTATAAAAAGTCATATTGTAAGATATATAATGTTATATTATAATTTATATTCATATGTATATTTAAAGTTATATTATAATATATACTATTTTACATATATATGTATAAAGTCACATCATAATATATATATATATATATATATATATATATATAAACCCTGCTCGGACGAACCTGCACACCACCCTGACCCAGCGCAGACCGATCGACAATTCGGATCCCAGCTTGACCCACGCTGTAGCGACCACTTTTATAAAATATAATTCTTCCGGATATAAATCTGTGCATATTGTTCCATACTGTAAGTCATCCTCACAGGTAGAAAATGAGATGACTTCGTCAAACGATCTACTATCACCCAGATAGCGTCGTTCTTCCTCACGGTTCGTGGCAGACCAACCACGAAATCCATTGTGATATGCTCCCATTTCCATTCTGGGATTTCCAACGGTTGAAGTAAACCTCCTGGCCGTTGGTGTTCTGCCTTCACCTGCTGACATATCATACACCTCTCCACAAATACACCAATGTCCCGTTTCATTCCTCTCCACCAAAAGAACTTCTTCAGGTCATGGTACATCTTTGTACCTCCCGGGTGAGCGGAGTATGGTGCATTGTGAGCTTCTTCAAGAATTTGCTTCCTAAGGGATGGATCCTTAGGAACACATAACCTCCCATCATAAGTCAAAACGTCGTGCGGCGGCGGCAAATTTCTCAATACTCCCGACTTGTGTTTGATCCTTCATCTTGCACAAGAACCTATCACGTGGTTGAGCCTCCTTAATCTTATCCCTCAAGTTTGGTTGCAAGACCAAAGATGATAGGATTACTTTGAGCGTTTTGAAGACTCAACTACCTCAATCCTCAACAGGAGAACTCCTTTATCAAACTCTCTGATCGGTCAAGCAAGCTAACTCGCCTCTAGTCTTCCGACTCGGGCATCGGCTACCACATTAGCCTTACCGGATGGTAATGAATAGTACAATCATAGTCCTTCACCAATTCTAACCATCGCCTTTGTCTCATGTTAAGGTCCTTCTGTGTGAAAAGATACTTCAAACTTTTATGGTCAGTGTATATCTCACACTTCCCTCCGTAGAGATAGTGACGCCAGATCTTCAACGCATGTACTACAGCAGCCAACTCCAGATCATGTGTTGGATAGTTCAACTCATGTGGTTTAAGCTGTCTCGATGCATAGGCTACTACTTTACCATGTTGCATCAGAACACAACCCAACCCCTGCTTTGAAGCATCACTATAAATAACAAAGTCTTCCGTTGGATCAGGAATCGTTAATACTGGTGCCGAGGTTAGTCTCCTTTTCAACTCTTGAAAACTTTCCTCGTGTAACACCCCCAAACCACTCGGGAATATTACAGCGCCGCAGACCCTCTCCGCGAGGATCTACCAGGCTAAATACAAAACAATGCATCACTTCACATGCCGACATGGCTACATAAAGGACCATTAGACCGATATGGTCTTATATCACAACACACAGAACAATACATACAAGATCCTTGCCCAGAACACATACCCACGCAGGGGCTAGAATACAATATCACTTCCATAATTCGATAAAATAACACATCGGAGGAATAATCAACACGACTCTACCAAATACTCTATAATTGGTCTTCACGTGATTAGTATCTTCGTTTCCCATCATCCTTCGTATCGATCCTGTGATTCGCTCCCGGCTACACTGCAAGTACTGGGCCTTGTCTGAGACATCCACCCCCCGAATACTCGGGGGTTAGCAAAACTCCACTATTTTGCTAGTGCAAGTATAAAACCAAAAGTACAAGCCATACATAACGTGCTTCAAGAATATAATATCTTGAATATATTTCCCGAGATAAAACACTTAATCAAAACAGTTTGATTTATAAAAGGTAGGAATAGAACCATGTATCTCACACAAAATATTTTACGGTCTCGGGAGTTTGAAAACATTTGGAAATAAGGAATTCTCAAGTCTTTCGAAAACACTTGGGGACACGGCCCAAAATCATCTTTCAGCAATCACATAACAATGAGCAGAACATCAAGCCAAGCAACACTTAAACATCACAACCTTCTTTCAAAGGAGTAACAACTAATATCCCGCGTAATACATTCTTAACGAACAAGTACACATAACATTACGTAATCCTCGGCAAAGGATTACGGTCTAATAAACTCATTCAAAGTGATCATATCATCTTTTCAACATACAAATCCAAGCAAAAACCCCAAATTTAAGAAAATAGGGTTCTAACAAGAGATTACCTTGATTTGGACCAAGAAGACGATTAGATGTTGTTAAACATCTACAAATCCGCTCAAAGATGAAGCTAGAAGAAAAAGATCGGTCCTACTCGCCTCTGGATCTCACTCCCGTCGGAAGGGATGAAGAAAAGTGGGAAATGACGACTTAATGTTCTTTGTCGGTATTTATCTTTGGGCCGATTATTAGCGTGCGCTAATCACCTGCATTAGCGTGCGCTAACGGGTCAACGCTCGGAGAAACCGCCTATAACATAGTTAGCGTGCGCTAGCCAATGGCCGTAGCGCGCGCTAACGGGTCACAAAACCAGTCCGGTAGCCCCTGGACAGGCGCACCTACCGGGTAGCGTGCGCTAGAAAGAAGAGAGAGCGTGCGCTAAGCGGTCGATAGCGTCGCTAGCCATCGGCCTTAGCGTGCGCTAACAAAGCTCGATCCCGATCCGGTAGCTCTTTGGCGCCTCTGAAGTGCCGGTTAGCGTCGCTACACATTGATGGCGTGCGCTAAACACCACAAAGATGGCGTGCGCTATGCTTCAAGCATTAGCGTGCGCTACACCACAAAAACTCAAAAACTCACAAAGTGATCCGAAATGCCTCCAAAAACATGTCCCAACAAGTTACAACCAAACATGGCACGAAATTCCTACGATGAGGACCATGACAATCCGATAAAACCCAGAAAACCCAACGAATCCGGAATAAAGATCTCGGTTATTACATTCTACCCCTCTTAAAAGAAGTTTCGTCCTCGAAACTTGAAACATGGAACGAACGACGCAAAACAAATTCGGATAACACACGATATCCGTTACGAAATAACAAAACACGAACAAAATCAATACGGTTGAACAATTCAACGGTACATCAACCAAAACACGAGCTATACGCTGAACCAATACGAAATTCCACAGCCCAAGGGTTGGAAGATCGAACACAAAACAAATTTCCTGAACTTAAGGAAATTACGAAGGAGTCCTAACGCTCAACAATTACGAAACGAGATCAGCAAAAACTGAACCATCAAACGATTGAGTTACAACGATCGAGACAACAACAGTCGATCAATCATGTTCGAATCACGACGAACAATAATACTCAAACAACAACCCCAAAGTTCACATCTCGACCAGAGATAATATACGGTCCGGTGAAGGCAACAAGATGTGCATTCACATAAGATCCACAGGAAAGGGAATAGCAATTTGGAGTCATAACGACAAACGGGTTATTCTGAAACAATACCACAACTCGTTCGATCAATAAAAGCACAAGACAGGACAAGATCAGACAATATCAACGAATATAAACGATTCGACCAGTCGAGAGTACGAGTTCAAAATCCGATCCACTTCAAATAAAAGAAGTCAATCTCGAATTTGAAACAACAAAGCAAGGAAATAATTCAACATGCAATCGATAGACCACGCCCCTCCGGACTACTCAGTCGATCCCGATATCAAAGTTCAAGTCCTGCCTCGGAATGCTCGGTAACCATCTCGCAAAAGCGAACCGGTGTCCTCGAGTCCGCTTTGTAACACGTTGCGGTGGGGAAGGACAATGTGCACGAACATGTCCCGCCACATTACAGTTAAAGCATCTCCTGGCTTTACCAGGAGTCAGAACAGAGGACTTGGAACTCCCAGTTCCACGCATCGAGCGATGGAGCTTTACAGCGGAAAGACTACTACGTTGCAAATTGGAAACACCGACTCCTGCACTGCCCACGCGATCATCGAACTCCCTCTGTTTCTTCGACTCGGGCACACGCTCCGACGATAATAAAGCTAGTTCACGAGCTAATGCTCGATCTTGATAGTCCCTCAACGAGGTGCAATTGAATCCCGACATATACACGCGAATATCCGGCTTCATCCGTCTGTCAAAGTGAAGGATCCTCTCTTCCTCGGTTCTCACCCGATCTCGCACATAATTGAGTTGTTTGCTATAATCGATGATAGCCTGCGACACCGATATATCTTGCGGTTCTGCCAAGTAGAATTCGCGAATCCTCTGCTCTCTAATCGGTTTCGGACAGAACTCAACTTCCATAAGTGCTTGGAACTCCGCCCACGTGACATCACGATCACGAGGTTTAACAGCTTCCCACCAATTAGCAGCATCTTTGTCGAGAAGGTACTGAGCGATAGGTACCTTCCGCTCTTCAGGACATCCGACAGCCTCGAAAATCTTTCCCAACTGGAAAATCCAACCATCCCAGCCCAACGCATCCGCAGCACCGGCAAATCGAGGGGGATTCATACGAACTACCTCGCGAAGCCATTGATTTACACCAACGTTCTGACTCGCATCAATGCTACGTTGAACCACCTGGGTCAACTGAGTCATCTGAGTCGCTACTTGTTGCAATATAGTAGCAACACCCAAACTAAAATCATTCCCAGTGGCATTCTCTCGATTCCGCATCTGATCCCCGTGGCCATCAGCGCCCTTTATACGACCACGACCTCGCCTCGGCATACTAACAAACAACAACTTTGGGTAAAGAAAGATCATAACACATAGCAAGATATTCAAGTCTCTGTCTTTAATCCAACATCATTAAATCATATACATATTACCATTTAATTCCAGCTAGAGCACAATATACAAACTATTATACCAAAAATCTTCATTTATAATGCCGTTGTTATGCGATTTATACATGCAATGGAATTGAAATCATCCATTATATCAAAATCACTTTAATACGGTTTCGCGCGGAACTCACCAAGTTGAAAACCATTTTCAAAACGTTCCAAAATGCGGAAAGGCCGATGACGGTAATACTTTCCAAATACTCCCCAAAAGTCATTTTTCCAAATACCAAATACCATTTGAAATTACAAGGCGTAGACGCGAAACTCAATAGTTTCAAAATATATGTTAAGTCACCCGACAAAGAGTTAGGAAAAGGGTCAACGAAATAATTCAAATTTACAAACCCGAAAGGTCATTTTGAAACACACACTATTTGGTAAAAGTACCCAAAAGTCATCTTGGACTTTACACACGCAGCGGACATGAACACAGTTCAAGTTACACATAACCATACAACAATTGTTATTCCTGAACAACACATAGAGTACGGTCACAAATGGTTAGCCTAACAATCGCAAAAGTTAGACTTACGGCCAGAATGTAGTTTCCGAGCTTCTGCTCAGACCGTTTAGGGTATGATTTAACAGAGACTTAGCGTGCGCTAGCCATGCCACGTTAGCGCGCGCTAGCTATTCTCATCCAGCAACACATTCATAAACATATACCAAATAATGCCAAAAGCCGAAGGTTACAAATAAACAACAACATACGAATCCCAACACCAACAATTTATATTCTCACTACATATCGTTTAGTCGAAAAGTTGAAGGCGAAAGTCACGTCTCAAGTAATCTATTGATAGACCTCGTTTAAGCATTTAAAAATCAAATTTTGAAAATTTTCAATGCAAGATGAAAATATAATATGTAATACCCGAGATTTCTGTTATGTAGTTGGAACTTGTGATATTGTAATAATTGTACTTTTTATGAGTACTATTCTCCGTATTTCATAATCCGGTGCCATCGAGCATATAATTTCGTGTATGTGATTTTAATGGTTGAAATTCTGTGCATGTAGCGCACGCTACAGGCTACGGGTAGCGTACGCTAACATGGTTTCATAGCGTACGCTACCGAGTGTAATTAACGCACGCTACGCGTGGTCAAATTGATTGAGACGCGCGGTAGGTGAGATCTGGCCGGGGGACCCTTGTCGGATCCTGTCGAATGTATCTGGACGGCTTTCGGGAAAAGCCGAGTCAACGCCTTAGCGCACGCTAGAGGTCTATGCGTAGCGCACGCTAAGTGCCGAGTACAGTATAGACTGTGAGCCGTTAGCGCACGCTACGGACAGTGTATAGCGCGCGCTAATAGCTATTTATTATAAATAGGACAGCATCCTATTCGTGAATTGAGTCTTTTCTTCCCCCATAACCCGAACTCTTGCACTTGAAACATAAATCTATTTGTCTTAAACACTCCATATCAACCTCCTAGTTCGAGATTGAAGATCATATATCATTGGAGATTGGTGTTCGAGCCTTGGGTGTTGGATTGCTTCATTTTCCTCCGTGTTCTTCACTACTTTGAGGTAGGTGATTCTTCACCAATGATTAGTAATGTTCATGAGGAAGTTTGAATCATGTTTGGATAGCAAGTATCTCGTTTTTATCGGTCATCACATGTTAGAAGGATACTTTTGACGTATCGGTACTAGATGTCGAATGAACCTTTGAACCATCTTATTATAGGGACTCCTAAGCATGTTTAAATCGATTTATGATCAAGTAATCGGACTTTACCCAGTTGATACGTTGTATACGTTGGAATCATGTGGTTTGGAACGTAAGACGATAGAACTTAGATTATTTCTTGAAGATCGTGGAGAAATTGTGATATCAAGATAACTATCCGTATATTGGTGTTTCATAATCATAAATCTTCCAGAAACCTTATTAGCATGTTATGCCCGAGGATAACTTGTAATATCACCATAGGATTCATGAGTTCTTCATCATTCAACTCAGTTTTCGGTTCATAGTATTCTGCCATGCAAGATTAGCGCACGCTAATATGTGTGAGTTAACGTGCGCTATCGAGGTTCGGTTTTCGCACAGAACGTACGTAGCGTACGTTATGAGGCAGCCGAGCCAGACTGCCAGTTTGTGGCTAGCGCACGCTAGTCTTATACGATAGCGTACGCTAATGATTCGACTTAGCGCACGTACGTATAATACGTAGCGCGCTAAGCAATCGGCGACTTGTTTAGTTGAGCTTTTCGGCCGTAGGTCGAATTGTTAAACCATTGTTCGACTCGAGATGATTTGTATATCGTTCCTTTTGTTAAGGTTCGAGCTTGTTACGTTGATCGGAGGCGGCCTTCGAGTGCGTCGAGAGCATTGAAGTATATCATTCTTGCCATCTTCGAGGCAAGTATCGTGATATGTTAATATCGGTATTTTTGGAGTATACGTATGATTATGCATGTTGTTGAACATGATATTTACTTCGTTGATTTGTCATGATATTCGTTGTATATTGTTTATATGTTCATGTTGATGAACATAATGATTTGGCATATGTGTATGCATGAGTTGTGTTTGTATACGTTGTACGATCTATGCCGAGGGCGCTGGATCGGATGTCCACCTCGTGTTGGTCCGACGGGATCATCTTGGGATCTAGCCGAGGCGCTGGATCATTGGACGGGTTATTTCCACCTCGTGTTGGTCCGACGGGATCATCTTGGGATCTATGCTGAGGGCGCTGGATCATTGGAATACCCATGCTGTGTAATGGAATCTTGTAGATTCGCATTGTCGGGTTCCGGTAGCGGAAGCCCGTGGGATATGTCTTGTTGTGTTTTGTTGATGCATATTCGAATTGTTTAAATACGATACTTGTACTAGCATTGTTTTGCTAACCCCTTCGGGGGTGGACATTTGTTCTAATGTTCAGGTAGCGAGGAGCAGGAAGCTTGACCGGCAAGCGTGGCACGAAGGGGTTCAGTGATGTTTATTGTTATTGGAGATTTGTTGTCTTGGTTTGGTTTTTGTACTCGAGTACGTGTGTCCTTTGATATTAATTCGATATGGTTGTATTAATTATCCGTTGAACCAGTTGTACGTTTTCCTTAAACTCGAATTTTCGCAGTATTGACGTCTTATTTTCACTTTCCTTTTTAATTAGCCTTGTAAATCCTTATTTAAAGGGTTTACGGTATGTAATTATTCCGATTATCTCGGGGTGTTACGAATATGGTATCGGAGCTAAGATTTATGGATATCTTGGCGATCGGGTTTTATTTGGGTGCATTTACGTTATTTGATTTACGGGTTGTTTGTAACATCACTGTTCAGCCGAAGTCGTCATGTGGACCGTGGTTGTAAGTCTCTTAATCTCTTATACTACCGTTTTACTTAATTACTGTTTTGTGAGTATTGACGGACTTTATTTCAAAATTTTGTTCTGTATATTGAGAAATTTCGTTTACAGTATGTTGAGAGGAGGTCGTGGACGCGGGCCTCGTGGACGCGCGACGTGGTAATATGAGACATGAGGATTCCGCAACTACCCGAAATATCGGCTAGTCGAACCGATTCCCATTCGGAGGGCGCAAGGATCAGCGAATGATGACGCAAATCCGAACATGCCGGAGTGCTCCAACAGTGGTGGCGCAGATAAACCAGATTCGCCCAGTCGTTGATCGCATGCAGACAGCGATGGGACAGAAGCACCATGAGGATAACCGGGAGACAGATGGCTTGCCGAGGTGGTTAAATTGCACCCGCCAAAATTTGACTGGATCTGTGAGGCACTTACTTGGGATCACTGGCTCAAGGAGTTGGAAAAGATATTCGCGGGTCTTAAGCGTCCCAGGGACCTAAGGTTCCCATTGCCCAGTATTTTCGACTGGGAGGCCTTTGGTGGTGGGAGGCTATTCGACCGAGAACCATAATGCGGATTGGACGGAATTCAAACAAATGATGGAAGCATGATTGTCCTCGTCCAGGTTAGAGGCGAAGATCCGAGAGTTTTCTCACCACGAGTTCGGAGGCATACGTGATGGATGTAATTAAAACCTTTAATCATCGGTGACTTGTGTGCGACACTTGGTCGAACGGAGCGAAAAGATTTTTCATTTTGATATGCGGATGAAGCGGAGATTCAAGTACATGTCGGATTCGAGTGTACTACGTTGCGGCAGTACCAAGACAAAGCGGCGGCCTACGACATGAAAGAGGCGGCGGTGGAGAAATCGGTAGAGGCAAGCGAGAAGGTGACCGCGGCTTTGCGAGAAAACAAGAGTGGTGGGGCCCGCAAGGGCCAGTCTTCCTTTTATTCGGCTAGGAAACCTCCACATCCTTCTAAAGGCGGAAAGAAGTTCCGGACAGCATCAGCAGTTTCGGACGCATCAAGGAAATGCTACAATTGTGGTCGAGCCGGGCATATTCGACGAGATTGCCCCGCATCTTCTGTGACTTGTTACGATTGTGGGCAAGAAGGGCACCGTTCGGCCTTCTGTGGAGCCGCTACTAGATCTGTTGGCACCCGCACTCCAGCACCGGTTCCTAAGGAGATAAGTGTGAACCAGACACAGCAGAGTGTATTTAGCAGTGACGGCGGGAAGAGGGAGACATCCAGATCTTGGGTCCGTTCCTCCGCGCTGTCTGAAATGAGGAGATCGGCGGCGAGAACACTGCTTTGTTGCATCAGTGCGATCCAGATCCTTTTGCAACCAGTTAGTGTTTTGTTCGATTCAGAGCTACGCATTCTTTTATATCTTTGAACTGTGTTAATCGTTTGAACATCTCGTGCTTGTATAATTGTGAACCTTATGTTGTGGGATTACCGAGCGGAGAGAAAATTGTGGGAACACTAGAAGCTAGGGATTTCCCAGTATCTATAGAAGGGAGAGATTGGCCATCGAATCTTATTGTAGTTGACATATGCGGTGACGATTTAATTCTCGGAGATGATTGGCTCAACCGTTATGGAGCTGTGTTGAATTAACGAGAGAGAGTCATTTCCATCATAGCTGATGACGGATTTGAACACCTATTCCGAGGATGGAGACCGAAGCTCGGGAAATTGATCAAGGCAATGAAAGGCGTGAAATTCAAGCGGGGATGTCACGGACTTTGGTGCTATGCCATGAGGAAAGAGGAAGGAATAGAGCTCTCGTCTATTTCATTGTGAATGAGTTCTCGGATGTATTTCTGACGAGCTACCGGGTTACCCCGCAAAGAGAAGTGGAATTCACCATCGAATTAGAGCACGGAGCAACCCCTATTTCCAGGGCACCATACCGCATGGCGCCAACCGAGATGTATGAACTCAAGAAGCAATGGAGGAATTGTTACGAAAGGCTATATTCAACCAAGCGTTTCCCCTTGGGGAGCGCCCGTTCTCTTTGTCCTAAGAAAGACGGATCCCTCCGATTGTGTATTGATTACGAGGAGCTTAACAAGATGACGATCAAGAATAAGTATCCTATACCTCGGATCGACGACTTGTTTGATCAAGCGCAAAGGCGAGGGTATTCTCGAAGATTGACTTGCGATCAGGATACCACCAATTGAGAATTAAGGAATCGGACATACCGAAATCTGCTTTCAGATCCCGGTACGGGCATTATGAATTTGTGGTGATGCCATTCGGACTTACCAATGCTCCTGCGGTGTTTATGCAATTGATGAATCGGATATTCTTGGAATACTTGGATAAATTTGTGGTCGTTTTCATTGACGACATTTTGATATATTCGAGGGACGCAGAGGAGCATGCTGATCATTTACGTGTGCTTTTGAGCACCTTGAGAAAGGAACAGCTATATGCAAAATTTGCTAAATGTGAGTTCTGGCTTAAGGAAGTAACCTTCCTTGGGCATGTGATATCCGCCGATGGAGTTCAGGTGGACCCGAAGAAAGTCGGAGCAATCTTGGAATGGGAAGCTCCTAAGAACGTGAAGGAAGTCCGAAGCTTCTTAGGACTAGCAGGATATTATCGCCGCTTTGTAGAGGGATTTTCCAAAATTGCTCGTCCGCTCACTCATTTATTCTGAGAAAACTCAAAAGTTCACGTGGAATGAGAAATGCAGTGGTTTGTGAACTTAAAGAGAGACTAACGACGACACCTATATTAGCGCGCCGGAAGGCCGATGGATTCATGGTATACTGACGCTTCAAATCGGGGTTTGGGTTGTGTGTTGATGCGAAGGATAAGGTGATTGCTTATGCTTCTCGGCAATTGAAACCGTCTGAAGTTAATTATCCGACTCATGATCTGGAGCTAGCACTGTGGTTTTTGCTTTGAAAATTTGGCGACATTATCTGTACGGCACTCATTGTCGATCTTTACGGATCATAAGAGCCTCAAATACATTTTCGATCAAGGAATTAAACATGAGGCGAGAGAAGGTGGTGGAATTGATCAAGGATTACGACTTAGAGATTCTCTATCATCAGGAAAGCAAATGTAGTAGCCGATGCATTGAGCCGTAAACCTGTTTCTCTTGAGTGTTGGAAGCACGTCTGACCCAAACCAAGTATTCAACGAGGCCCGATCCGCGAAGGGATTGAAGTATGGGCACCGGGAATCCAAGGGCGACTTTATATGATGGGCGACTTCATCACTAGTCGAGAAGATCAAGTCAGCGGTTAGGCGATTCCACGATCCTTCGATTATGTGATGAAGTAAAGAAAGGAAAAGCCCGGGATTCGTGATACGGATGATGGAGTTACGAGATTTCAAAGTCGACTTTGCGTTCCCGATAATGATGATTTGAGACGAACTATTCGAAAGAAGCTCATAGCACGCCTATTCTATTCACCGGGCGGCGTAAGATGTATAAGGATCTTAAACAAAACTTCCGGTGGGGAATATGAAGAAGGACGTGCAGTATGCGTTTCAAGTGTTTGACTTGTCAAGAGTTAAGATTGAACATCGGCGACCTGTAGGGATGTTAAAGCCGCTTCCGATCCCCGAATGGAAGTGGGAGGACATTTCGATGGATTTCATCACAAGTATGCCAAGGACTAGAGCAGAATGAACATGATTTGGGTCGTAGTTGATCGACTAACCAAGTCGGCTCATTTCCTAGGAATCAAGGATACATGGGGACCGAGAGATTGGCACGAGTGTTTGTTGCGGAGATAGTCGATTGCATGGGACGCCGAAGACCATTATTTCGGATCGAGATGGTCGTTTCGTGTCGCACTTACGGAAAGCGATTCACAAGGCTTTGGGGATCGAGCTCAACTTTAGCACAGACTTATCATCCCCAAAGCAGACGGTCGGTCAGAAAGGTCTATTCATAATGTAGAAGACATGCTTAGAGCTTGTGCGTTGGATTGGTCAACTGATTGGGAAGTTCACTTGCCCTTGATCGAATTCACTTACAATAACAGTTGGCACGCTTCTATCAAGATGGCACCATTTGAAGCTTTGTACGGGAGGAGATGCCGATCGCCTCTGTGTTGGGATGATTCTTCGGATCTGATCGGGACGGAACCGGAATTGATTATTCAGACTCAAGAGAAAATAGCTTTGATTCGAGAGAGACTATTGACTGCCCAGAGTCGACAGAAGTCTTATGCCGATGAACGTCGTCGTCCTCTAGAGTTCGACGTTGGGGATCATGTGCTATTGAAGGTGTCTCCTACACGAGGGATTTTCCGTTTTGGGAGGAGAGGCAAGCTTAGTCCGAGATATATCGGACCATTTGAGATCCTAGATAGAGTTGGGGATTTAGCGTACAGGTTGGCCTTACCGCCATCGCTGAGTCATGTTCACAATGTGTTTCACGTATCCCAACTGCGGAAGTATGTACCGGACCCCAGTCACGTCATTGATTTCGACGAGATCGAGATAGCTAATGATGGCACATTCGAAGAGAGACCGATCAAGATACTTGAGAGCCGGATCAAACAACTGAGGAATAAACCAATACATTTGGTTAAAGTACAATGGTCACGACATGGAGTCGAAGAGGCCACTTGGGAAACGGAGGACGGTATGAAGGCTAAATATCCGGAGTTGTTTTCATCCTAAGTTTCGGGACGAAACTTCTTCTTAGGGAGGAAGGATGTAATACCCGAGATTTCTGTTATGTAGTTGGAACTTGTGATATTGTAATAATTGTACTTTTTATGAGTACTATTCTCCGTATTTCATAATCCGGTGCCATCGAGCATATAATTTCGTGTATGTGATTTTAATGGTTGAAATTCTGTGCATGTAGCGCACGCTACAGGCTACGGGTAGCGTACGCTAACATGGTTTCATAGCGTACGCTACCGAGTGTAATTAACGCACGCTACGCGTGGTCAAATTGATTGAGACGCGCGGTAGGTGAGATCTGGCCGGGGGACCCTTGTCGGATCCTGTCGAATGTATCTGGACGGCTTTCGGGAAAAGCCGAGTCAACGCCTTAGCGCACGCTAGAGGTCTATGCGTAGCGCACGCTAAGTGCCGAGTCTGATATAGGCGTGAGCCGTTAGCGCACGCTACGGACAGTGTATAGCGCGCGCTAATAGCTATTTATTATAAATAGGACAGCATCCTATTCGTGAATTGAGTCTTTTCTTCCCCCATAACCCGAACTCTTGCACTTGAAACATAAATCCATTTGTCTTAAACACTCCATATCAACCTCCTAGTTCGAGATTGAAGATCATATATCATTGGAGATTGGTGTTCGAGCCTTGGGTGTTGGATTGCTTCATTTTCCTCCGTGTTCTTCACTACTTTGAGGTAGGTGATTCTTCACCAATGATTAGTAATGTTCATGAGGAAGTTTGAATCATGTTTGGATAGCAAGTATCTCGTTTTTATCGGTCATCACATGTTAGAAGGATACTTTTGACGTATCGGTACTAGATGTCGAATGAACCTTTGAACCATCTTATTATAGGGACTCCTAAGCATGTTTAAATCGATTTATGATCAAGTAATCGGACTTTACCCAGTTGATACGTTGTATACGTTGGAATCATGTGGTTTGGAACGTAAGACGATAGAACTTAGATTATTTCTTGAAGATCGTGGAGAAATTGTGATATCAAGATAACTATCCGTATATTGGTGTTTCATAATCATAAATCTTCCAGAAACCTTATTAGCATGTTATGCCCGAGGATAACTTGTAATATCACCATAGGATTCATGAGTTCTTCATCATTCAACTCAGTTTTCGGTTCATAGTATTCTGCCATTCAAGATTAGCGCACGCTAATATGTGTGAGTTAACGTGCGCTATCGAGTTTCGGTTTTCGCCGTAACGTCGTAGCGTGCGTTATGAGGCGGCCGAGCGGTGCCGATTTGTGGCTAGCGCACGCTAGTCTTATACGATAGCGTCGCTATGATTCAGCTTAGCGCACGTTACGTATAATACGTAGCGCGCTAAGCAATCAGCGACTTGTTTAGTTGAGCTTTTCGGCCGTAGGTCGATTGTTAAACCATTGTTCGACTCGAGATGATTTGTATATCGTTCCTTTTGTTAAGGTTCGAGCTTGTTACGTTGATCGGAGGCGGCCTTCGAGTGCGTCGAGAGCATTGAAGTATATCATTCTTGCCATCTTCGAGGCAAGTATCGTGATATGTTAATATCGGTATTTTGGAGTATACGTATGATTATGCATGTTGTTGAACATGATATTTACTTCGTTGATTTGTCATGATATTCGTTGTATATTGTTTATATGTTCATGTTGATGAACATAATGATTTGGCATATGTGTATGCATGAGTTGTGTTTGTATACGTTGTACGATCTATGCTGAGGGCGCTGGATCGGATGTCCACCTCGTGTTGGTCCGACAGATCATCTTGGGATCTAGCCGAGGCGCTGGATCATTGGACGGGTTATTTCCACCTCGTGTTGGTCCGACGGATCATCTTGGGATCTATCTTTGAGGCTGGATCATTGGAATACCCATGCTGTGTAATGGAATCTTGTAGATTCGCATTGTCGGGTTCCGGTAGCGGAAGCCCGTGGGATATGTCTTGTTGTGTTTTGTTGATGCATATTCGAATTGTTTAAATACGATACTTGTACTAGCATTGTTTTGCTAACCCCTTCGGGGGTGGACATTTGTTCTAATGTTCAGGTAGCCAAGGAGCAGGGAAACAGCCACAGCACCGACGTGACGACGAAGGGGTTCAGTGATGTTTATTGTTATTGGAGATTTGTTGTCTTGGTTTGGTTTTTGTACTCGAGTACGTGTGTCATTTGATATTAATTCGATATGGTTGTATTAATTATCCGTTGAACCAGTTGTACGTTTTCCTTAAACTCGAATTTTCGCAGTATTGACGTCTTATTTTCACTTTCCTTTTTAATTAGCCTTGTAAATCCTTATTTAAAGGGTTTACGGCGCTGTAATTATTCCGATTATCTCGGGGTGTTACATAATATATGTAGTTTGAATTCTCAAAATCTTTGGTCTCGAGGTCATCATACGAAAATTAAATCATTTTTCCTCCTCGAAGGATGTTTTTAAATAGAATTTACGTGACTTCCCCAAAACATTTGAAATTTAAAATACCACATTGATAAACTTTTATTGAGTAATCAATCCAAAACATCACCCCTGCAAAAACAACGATTTCACACAAGGATGTATACATATATACATGCATACCGGTACTACTCTTTGTTCCAACACAATACGAGAATCAAACAAGTATGGAGTAAGTATTCATGAGGCATAATTAAACTCCACATAATAACACAGAATCACACAAACTCGTATAATACGAGACACAACAAGGTAGGGAGACTTACATCCACAGATCGCACGAAGATGATGGTTGCACCTCGATACTAATCACGACCGACAACTCAGACGACGCGTCGCGACACCACTCAGTCAGACCAAATCTGACAAGACAAGACCCGAAAACACACAACTCAACCCGACAACCTAGGTTTCCTCAACCTAAGCTCCGATACCATATTCTGTAACACCCCCAAACCACTCGGGAATATTACAGCCGCACCCTCTCGCGAGGATCTACCAAAGCTAAATACAAAACAATGCATCACTTCACATGCCGACATGGCTACATAAAGGACCTTTAGACCGATATGGTCTTTTATCACAACTCTCAGATCTATACATTCAAGTTCCTTGCAGTGTTCACATACCCACGCAGGGGCTAGAATACAATATCACTTCCATTATTCGATAAAATAACACATCGGAGGAATAATCAACACGACTCTACCAAATACTCTATAATTGGTCTTCACGTGATTAGTATCTTCGTTTCCCATCATCCTTCGTATCGATCTCGTGATTCGCTCCCGCCTACTGCAAGTACCGGGCCTTGTCTGAGACATCCACCCCGAATACTCGGGGTTAGCAAAACTCCACTGTTTTGCTAGTGCAAGTATAAAACCAAAAGTACAAGCCATACATAACGTGCTTCAAGAATATAATATCTTGAATATATTTCCCGAGATAAAACACTTAATCAAAACAGTTTGATTTATAAAAGGTAGGAATAGAACCATGTATCTCACACAAAATATTTTACGGTCTCGGGAGTTTGAAAACATTTGGAAATAAGGAATTCTCAAGTCTTTCGAAAACACTTGGGGACACGGCCCAAAATCATCTTTCAGCAATCACATAACAATGAGCAGAACATCAAGCCAAGCAACACTTAAACATCACAACCTCCTTTCAAAGGAGTAACAACTAATATCCCGCGTAATACATTCTTAACGAACAAGTACACATAACATTACGTAATCCCCGGCAAAGGATTACGGTCTAATAAACTCATTCAAAGTGATCATATCATCTTTTAAACATACAAATCCAAGCAAAAACCCCAAATTTAAGAAAATAGGGTTCTAACAAGAGATTACCTTGATTTGGACCAAGAAGACGATTAGATGTTGTTAAACATCTACAAATCCGCTCAAAGATGAAGCTAGAAGAAAAAGATCGGTCCTACTCGCCTCTGGATCTCACTCCCGTCGGAAGGGATGAAGAAAAGTGGGAAATGACGACTTAATGTTGTTGTCCAGTATTTATACTGGACAGTTATTAGCGTGCGCTAATCACCCTGCATTAGCGTGCGCTAACGGGGTCAACGCTCCAGAGAAACCGCCTATAACATAGTTAGCGTGCGCTAGCCAACAGCCGTAGCGCGCTAACGGTCACAAAACCACCGGTAGCCTGGACGTAATCGCACCTACCGGTAGCGTGCGCTAGAAAGAAGAGAGAGCGTGCGCTAAGCGGTCGATAGCGTCGCTAGCCATCGGCCTTAGCGTGCGCTAACAAAGCTCGATCCCGATCCGGTAGCTCGGATCGCCTCTGGCGCCGGATTAGCGTCGCTACACATTGATGGCGTGCGCTAAACACCACGCAAAGAGCGTGCGCTATGCTTCAAGCATTAGCGTGCGCTACACCACAAAAACTCAAAAACTCACAAAGTGATCCGAAATGCCTCCAAAAACATGTCCCAACAAGTTACAACCAAACATGGCACGAAATTCCTACGATGAGGACCATGACAATCCGATAAAACCCAGAAAACCCAACGAATCCGGAATAAAGATCTCGGGTATTACACCTCGCACTTGTCGTTCCATTCGAACCTCACGCTTTTCCTTGTTAATTGGGTCATAGGAGTGGCGATTTTGGAAAATCCTTCGACAAATCTCCTATAATAGCCAGCTAGGCCCAGAAAGCTGCGGACTTCGCTCGCATTCTTGGGTATTCCCCAACTACTCACTGCTACAACTTTATCGGGATCAACCTCAATTCCTTTTGAAGTCACCACATGTCCAAGGAATCCAACTCTGTTTAACCAAAACTCACATTTCTTGAATTTAGCATACTACTTCTCCTTGCGAAGTGTCTCCAATGTAATCCTCAAATGTTCTTGGTGTTGTTCTTTGTCCTTAGAATACACCAAGATGTCATCTATAAAGACGATCAGGAACTTATCCAAGTAAGGTTGGAACACCCTGTTCATCAAATCCATAAAGACTGCAGGTGCATTAGTCAAACCAAAAGGCATCACTACAAATTCAAAATGTCCATAACGGGTTCTGAAAGCCGTTTTGGGAATGTCACACTCCCTAATCTTCAGTTGGTGGTACCCCGAACGTAAATCAATCTTCGAAAAGATTCCGGCTCCCCTCAACTGATCGAATAGATCCTCGATTCTCGGTAGTGGGTATTTGTTCTTCACCGTGAGTCGATTCAGCTCTCTGTAATCTATACACATCCGAAGTGATCCATCTTTCTTTCTTACAAACAGTACTGGTGCACCCCAGGGTGACACGCTAGGACGAACAAATCCGAGCTCCAACAGCTCTTGAATTTGGACCTTCAATTCTTGAAGTTCCCTCGGAGCCATTCTATATGGCGCTTTGGATGTTGGGGCCGCCCCAGGGACCAAATCAATACTAAACTCAACTTGTCGGTCGGGTGGGACTCCCGGCAAATCTTCTGGAAACACATCCAGAAACTCTTGTACTATAGGTACGTCTGTAGGGGACACCTCATTAGTACGAGTGTCGACCAAACTCACCAAGTAACCCTGACATTTCTCCTTCCTTAGACCTCTAAATGCTTTCATGGCTGTGATTACTCTTGGTACGGTCCTACTCTTAGTACCATAAAAGGTGATCGACTCGCCTTCGGAACACCTCAATGTTACCTTCTTCTCACGGCAGCTTATATCGGCATCATGTCTATCGAGCCAGTCCATACCAAGGATCACATCAAAATCCATCGAGTTAATTAAATACAGGCTAGCATCAAATTCTCTACCTCCTATCTCAATATTCTCGTCAATCATTGTATTAGTGAGGATCGTATTTCCTGACGGTAAGCTAACCTCAAGAGACTCAACAGTTCTAATGCTTCTATGACCAATAACATGATAAAACTTTGCAGACATAAAAGTATGTGTGGCACCAGTGTCAAATAAAGCAAAAGCAGGCACATTAGATATCATAAGCATACCTGACACTGTGCCGGGATTCTCATCTGCATCCTTTTGGGTCAAAGAATAAATACGAGCCTTTCCTCCAGAACCTTGACCTTTGGCCCTTTGGAGATGACAATTCGAAGCTGCATGCCCTGGCTCCTTGCATCTGTAGCAGACACCTTTTCCATACAAACACTCCCCGCCATGATTCTTACCACACTTCGAGCACTCTGGCTTACTGGTTTGAGGCTTAGGTCCCGACCTTTGATCAACCTTTGCTTGCTTATTAGAGACCATGGCCTTATTTTGGTTTCCATTTCAATGCCTCTTACCGATACTAGGCTTCGTAGACTGTTGTTGATCTAGATTATGGCTAGCCTCAACCTCTTGGGCTCGAAAAACCGTCTCGGTATAGGGTAACACCCCATGACCAGCCACGATGTGACGAATACTCGGGCGTAAACCACTCCGGAACTTAAGGGCCCTCTTTCGATCTGTGTCCACCATGTGCTCCACAAAGAAGCTGATTTGGTTGAATTTTCTCTCATATTCTTCAACCGTCATTCCTCCTTGTTCAAGGTTCCAAAACTCTCTCTCCATCTTCTCTCGGTAGTGCTGTGGGTAGTACTGTTCCATCACTATCTCCTTGAACCGATCCCATGTTAATGCAGCACGCTCGGCCGCCGACCTCAAACGCCAATAGCTTATCCACCAGCGTCCAGCATCCTCCACCATTTGATATTGGCCACAAATAATTCTTTGCGCATCAGTGCACCCAATGAGCTCAAAGGTGCGCTCCAGCGACAAGAACCATTCATCAACGAAAGCTGGTCCTTCTCGACCGTTGAATATGGGTGGAGTGAAATGTCGGAATTGTTGCACAACTTGTGCCTGAGTAGGAGCTGGCACGTTATTGTTGTGGTTATCCTGACCTTCGTCACCACCACCGAGGTTGGCATTCTGACCACCGAGATTATCTGCACCACGGTTAGCTGGGCGTCCACGTCCACGAGTTGCCATTATCCTAAGGCATACCACACGCAACGATCATTCAGTACTTACCCAACGAGAGGGATAAATAAAATGGAGCGTTACACTGCATCTATAGGTTGAGCACCAGAGATTTCTAGCAATGATGACTTTCGCATGTCACACATATACTTATGAAATTATTAGAAAACAATTTCATGCCCAAATACTTTATCAGAAAATTCTTATGTACAAAGTAGACTGAAGATGCATCTATACTGCATAAATCATGGTTGATCTGGTAAACTGCATTTATCACATAATGAATAATAATAACTTAATGTACCTTGGAGTCAACGTGGAGCGGCAGAGGTGGATGATCACAATTGAAAAAAAAAATATATTTGACTACTTGCGAAAATGAAATTTCAGTTTTGAAAAAGAAACCATTTTAACGAGTCTACAGAACCGTAGACCCGCTCTGATACCACTTATGTAGCGACCACTTTTATAAAATATAATTCTTCAAATTTTTAAGAAGAATAATTAAAAATGCTGCAGCGGAAATACATTTCAAAAGACGAACTTAATAATCGCAAATAATAGTCCCAAGTCACCATTAAATAAAAAAACATACTTTGTCGTTAAAATAAAACAAATGGAACAATCGTTCATAAAACATGGTTTGAGAAAAATAACATTAAATAAATAAATATCTAGTCATAGGCTTGATCATCCCACTCTCAAGCGCATGCCACACCGAGCTCCTCAACCTGAAAGGGGTAAATAGTGGGGTGAGCTTCCAACTCGCTCAGTGTTGAGAGTACGCATTATGTCTACGTTTATTACTAAATATATTAGCAAGTATAAACAACATGGTGATAAATTCGATGCCGTCGGCTGGCAGAAGGCTTTATGCACAATTAAGTGCTTCGCGATTTGCACATTTAAATGCTTCATCGATTGCACATTTAAGTGCTTCTGATCGTTGCACATTTAAGTGCTTCGATCGATTGCACATTTAAGTGCTTCTGACTGATTTCACATGCACATACGAGACAATATATAAAGCAATTAAAATAAACAAAAGCGTAATAAATCCCCACACCTGGATAAAATGCAGTTCTTGAACTTGAATGTGATGAGATGCTTGACTCGACAATTCTAGGCCCGTAAGTTCTTGTTATTATCTACAAATAATAATAATAGTTTATTATTAATATAATACTACAATTGAAGATAAAATACAAGACATAATTTAAATTGAATATTAATATAATTTGATAGAGTCAATAGGTTAAAGGCTTGGTCAATAAGGGATTGATTTGAACATGGAAAACCGAACGAGGTCAAATTGAAATAATCGGTAAATTGGGGTTGAATTGAAAATACTGGAAAGCTAATTAGGGTAACACTGAAAGAATTAAACATTTGAGGACTGAAATTGAAAGCGTTATTAAGTTGATTGGGGTTAATTTGCAAGAACTAAAAACTTGAGAATGAAATTGAAATTTGATAAAAGTAATTGGGACATAAATTCGTTTCACAGGGGAAAGAAGTCAGATCCCTACTCTCTCCAGAACTCTCGATATCCACTCTCTCCCCCGATTCTCCCTCTCGCAAAATCCCTCGTAGAGAATATAGGAAGAAGACGGTTGGAAAAAAAATGGCGGCGGGTCGCAAAATACTTGCAGCGAGTTGCATCTGCGATACTGGTGCGAGTATCCGATGAAGGATTCATGGCCGCGGTTTAGGGTTAGACCCGGTTGGTGGGTCTTATGAGTTCGAGCTATTGTGGATGGGGTGCAGAAGAGCTTCGTCCCCTAGATCCTTCGGTGAGCAGTGCTGGAGGTGATGCGACCGGAGATGACAAGACGGCAGATGGGTTTGGGCTAGAAAAAAAAAAAAGAAATCCTCCAGCAAATTTCTTTCCATTTCTAGAATAGGGCTCGGGCTTCAGGTAAAAAAAAAAGGAAATCTTCATTTTAGATGAGTGGTTTAGGTTTAATAGTTATGTTGAGAGGATTTATGAAAGAGAATGGAGAGTATTGATCTTCTTTTCTGGCTTCTGCCGAGGGAAGAGAGTGGGGGACCGAATTCCCTTTTTTTTATTTTTGAAATTGTGAGATGAAAAGTGTTTGTAATCGAAACACTTACACAAGGATTTATCCGGGTTGCGTGTATGTTCTTGAGCAGAGAAAAATATGTTTGATTTTTGAGATGAAGTTTTGATAACGGAAATTTTGCTGTAAAGTGAGATGTAGTGTGTACCAGATTTCTGCACTGTTCAACGTGAAGTGTGAATCTGTGAAGGTGGGTTCTTATATACAGAATATGTTAACTACTCCCCCATGATGGATAACTTCCCCTGAAGTTCCTCTCCCTCATCTCCACTCTTGCCAACCTCCATTGTGAGAACGTGGAGTTCCCACCTTTGTGTCCATGTGGATTATTTCCAATTGGGCTGGGGTTATTAATTTTTAGTTGGGCTTGGACTCATATTGGTTGGCTGACCCAAAATGAATGGATTAAAATTAATTGAAATGGACTTGTGAAATCTTATGGGTAACGATTAATATTCCTTAAAATTTGACTCGGGCCTAGAAATGACGAGATAAAATGATGAATTAAAATGAGAAATAAAACGATATGAATCACTTGACTTGTCATGAATAATAATGACATAATTGAATTTGCATGATCATGAAATAAAATGAATTAAACGATAAATTATTCGGGCATTAATTTAATAACATTGAACATGTTTTCTATAATTCACAATAAATGTATATGCGAAATCGGGGCGTTACAACCTACCCCCCTTTAACAAATTTTTGTCCTCGAAAATTAAGTTACGTACCTTGAAAAATAATTGTTGGATACTTAAAACGGATCTTCTCTTCACGTTCCCAAGTTGCTTCATTTGGTCCATGACGACTCCATTGAACTTTCACCAATTTAACCTCTTTATTTCAGAATCGTGTACCCTACGCTCCAGAATAGCTATAGGTACCTCCTCATAAGTCAGATTCTTGGCTACATGCAACTCTTTGAAATTGCATACATGATCAGGATCATGTACGTATTTTCTCAGCATGGAGACGTGAAAGACATTGTGCACTCCTGATAATTCCATTGGCAATGCCAAACTATAAGCAAGATCACCAACACGACCCAAAATCTCAAACGGTCCGATATAACGAGGTTGTAGCTTTCCCTTTTTACCGAATCGTATTACTCCTTTCATCGGCGCTACTTTCAGGAACACCTTCTCTCCAATCTCAAATTGAATATCTTTCCTCCGTTTATCCGCATAATACTTCTGCCGATCCTGGGCAGTCTTAATTCTACTTCTGATTTCGGCTATCTTCTCTACAGTCTGCTCGATCAATTCTGGACCCAAAATATTTCCTTCTCCAACCTCACTCCAATAAAGAGGCGATCGACATTTCCTTCCGTACAGAGCCTCATACGGGGCCATTTGTATAGTCGCTTGGTAACTGTTGTTATAAGCAAACTCCACTAACGGCAAAATATTCTCCCAATTCTCACCAGTATCAAGAACACACGCCCTCAACAAGTCTTCAAGTGTCTTGATAGTCCGCTCAGATTGACCATCGGTTTGCGGATGATATGCAGTACTGAAATTCAACCTAGTGCCCAAAGCACTCTGAAGAATCTTCCAAAATTTCGACGTAAATCGCGGATCTCTATCTGATACGATCGACACTGGAACACCATGTAGCCTCAAAATCTCCCAGATATAAATATGTGCATATTGTTCCATACTGTAAGTCATCCTCACAGGTAGAAAATGAGATGACTTCGTCAAACGATCTACTATCACCCAGATAGCGTCGTTCTTCCTCACGGTTCGTGGCAGACCAACCACGAAATCCATTGTGATATGCTCCCATTTCCATTCTGGGATTTCCAACGGTTGAAGTAAACCTCCTGGCCATTGGTGTTCTGCCTTCACCTGCTGACATATCATACACCTCTCCACAAATACACCAATGTCCCGTTTCATTCCTCTCCACCAAAAGAACTTCTTCAGGTCATGGTACATCTTTGTACCTCCCGGGTGAGCGGAGTATGGTGCATTGTGAGCTTCTTCAAGAATTTGCTTCCTAAGGGATGGATCCTTAGGAACACATAACCTCCCATCATAAGTCAAAACGTCGTCTGCGGCGACGGCAAATTTCTCAATACTCCCGACTTGTGTTCGATCCTTCATCTTGCACAAGAACCTATCACGTGGTTGAGCCTCCTTAATCTTATCCCTCAAGTTTGGTTGCAAGACCAAAGATGATAGGATTACTTTCGAACGTTTTGAAGACTCAACTACCTCAATCCTCAACTGGGAGAACTCCTTTATCAAACTCTCCTGATCGGTCAAGAAAGCTAACTCGCCTCTAGTATTCCGACTCAAGGCATCAGCTACCACATTAGCCTTACCCGGATGGTAATGAATAGTACAATCATAGTCCTTCACCAATTCTAACCATCGCCTTTGTCTCATGTTAAGGTCCTTCTGTGTGAAAAGATACTTCAAACTTTTATGGTCGGTGTATATCTCACACTTCCCTCGTAGAGATAGTGACGCGGATCTTCAACGCATGTACTACAGCAGCCAACTCCAGATCATGTGTTGGATAGTTCAACTCATGTGGTTTAAGCTGTCTCGATGCATAGGCTACTACTTTACCATGTTGCATCAGAACACAACCCAACCCCTGCTTTGAGGCATCACTATAAATAACAAAGTCTTCCGTTGGATCAGGAATCGTTAATACTGGTGCCGAGGTTAGTCTCCTTTTCAACTCTTGAAAACTTTCCTCGCACTTGTCGTTCCATTCGAACCTCACGCCTTTCCTTGTTAATTGGGTCATAGGAGTGGCGATTTTGGAAAATCCTTCGATAAATCTCCTATAATAGCCAGCTAGGCCCAGAAAGCTGCGGACTTCGCTCGCATTCTTGGGTATTCCCCAACTACTCACTGCTACAACTTTATCGGGATCAACCTTCCTTTTGAAGTCACCACATGTCCAAGGAATCCAACTCTGTTTAACCAAAACTCACATTTCTTGAATTTAGCATACAACTTCTCCTTGCGAAGTGTCTCCAATGTAATCCTCAAATGTTCTTGGTGTTGTTCCTTGTCCTTAGAATACACCAAGATGTCATCTATAAAGACGATCAGGAACTTATCCAAGTAAGGTTGGAACACCCTGTTCATCAAATCCATAAAGACTGCAGGTGCATTAGTCAAACCAAAAGGCATCACTACAAATTCAAAATGTCCATAACGGGTTCTGAAAGCCGTTTTGGGAATGTCACACTCCCTAATCTTCAGTTGGTGGTACCCCGAACGTAAATCAATCTTCGAAAAGGTTCCGGATCCCCTCAACTGATCGAATAGATCCTCGATTCTCGGTAGTGGGTATTTGTTCTTCACCGCGAGTCGATTCAGCTCTCTGTAATCTATACACATCCGAAGTGATCCATCTTTCTTTCTCACAAACAGTACTGGTGCACCCCAGGGTGACACGCTAGGACGAACAAATCCGAGCTCCAACAGCTCTTGAATTTGGACCTTCAATTCTTGAAGTTCCCTCGGAGCCATTCTATATGGCGCTTTGGATGTTGGGGCCGCCCCAGGGACCAAATCAATACTAAACTCAACTTGTCGGTCGGGTGGGACTCCCGGCAAATCTTCTGGAAACACATCCAGAAACTCTTGTACTATAGGTACGTCTGTAGGGGACACCTCATTAGTACGAGTGTCGACCAAACTCACCAAGTAACCCTGACATTTCTCCTTCCTTAGACCTCTGAATGCTTTCATGGCTGTGATTACTCTTGGTACGGTCCTACTCTTAGTACCATAAAAGGTGATCGACTCGCCTTCGGAACACCTCAATGTTACCTTCTTCTCACGGCAGCTTATATCGGCATCATGTCTATCGAGCTACCCATACCAAGGATCACATCAAAATCCATCGAGTTAATTAAATACAGGCTAGCGTCAAATTCTCTACCTCCTATCTCAATATTCTCGTCAATCATTGTATTAGTGAGGATCGTATTTCCTGACGGTAAGCTAACCTCAAGAGACTCAACAGTTCTAATGCTTCTATGACCAATAACATGATAAAACTTTGCAAACATAAAAGTATGTGTGGCACCAGTGTCAAATAAATCAAAAGCAGGCACATTAGATATCATAAGCATACCTGACACTGTGCCGGGATTCTCATCTGCGTCCTTTTGGGTCAAAGAATAAATACGAGCCTTTCCTCCAGAACCTTGACCTTTGGCCCTTTGGAGATGACAATTCGAAGCTGCATGCCCTAGCTCCTTGCATCTGTAGCAGACACCTTTTCCATACAAACACTCCCCGCCATGATTCTTACCACACTTCGAGCACTCTGGCTTACTGGTTTGAGGCTTAGGTCCCGACCTTGGATCAACCTTTGCTTGCTTATTAGAGACCATGGCCTTATTTTGGTTTCCATTCCAATGCCTCTTACCGATACTAGGCTTCGTAGACTGTTGTTGATCCAGATTATGGCTAGCCTCAACCTATTGGGCTCGAAAAACCGTCTCGGTATAGGGTAACACCCCATGACCAGCCACGATGTGACGAATACTCGGGCGTAAACCACTCCGGAACTTAAGGGCCCTCTTTCGATCTGTGTCCACCATGTGCTCCACAAAGAAGCTGATTTGGTTGAATTTTCTCTCATATTCTTCAACCGTCATTCCTCCTTGTTCAAGGTTCCAAAACTCTCTCTCCATCTTCTCTCGGTAGGGCTGGGGGTAGTACTGTTCCATCACTATCTCCTTGAACCGATCCCATGTTAATGCAGCACGATCGGCCGCCGACCTCAAACGCCAATAGCTTATCCACCAGCGTCCAGCATCCTCCACCATTTGATATTGGCCACAAATAATTCTTTGCGCATCAGTGCACCCAATGAGCTCAAAGGTGCGCTCCAGCGACAAGAACCATTCATCAACGAAAGTTGGTCCTTCTCGACCGTTGAATATGGGTGGAGTGAAACGTCGGAATTGTTGCACAACTTGTGCCTGAGTAGGAGTTGGCACGTTATTGTTGTGGTTATCCTGACCTTCGTCACCACCACCGAGGTTGGCATTCTGACCACCGAGATTATCTGCACCACGGTTAGCTGGGCGTCCACGTCCACGAGTTGCCATTATCCTAAGGCATACCACACGCAACGATCCTTCAGTACTTACCCAACGAGAGGGATAAATAAAATGGAGCGTTACACTGCATCTATAGGTTGAGCACCAGAGATTTCTAGCAATGATGACTTTCGCATGTCACACATATACTTATGAAATTATTAGAAAACAATTTCATGCCCAAATACTTTATTAGAAAATTCTTATGTACAAAGTAGACTGAAGATGCATCTATACTGCATAAATCATGGTTGATCTGGTAAACTGCATTTATCACATAATGAATAATAATAACTTAATGTACCTTGGAGTCAACGTGGAGCGGCAGAGGTGGATGATCACAATTGAAAAAAAAAATATATTTGACTACTTGCGAAAATGAAATTTCAGTTTTGAAAAAGAAACCATTTTAACGAGTCTACAGAACCGTAGACCCGCTCTGATACCACTTATGTAGCGACCACTTTTATAAAATATAATTCTTCAAATTTTTAAGAAGAATAATTAAAAATGCTGCAGCGGAAATACATTTCAAAAGACGAACTTAATAATCGCAAATAATAGTCCCAAGTCACCATTAAATAAAAAAAACATACTTTGTCGTTAAAATAAAACAAATGGAACAATCGTTCATAAAACATGGTTTGAGAAAAATAACATTAAATAAATAAATATCTAGTCATAGGCTTGATCATCCCACTCTCAAGCGCATGCCACACCGAGCTCCTCAACCTGAAAGGGGTAAATAGTGGGGTGAGCTTCCAACTCGCTCAGTGTGGAGAGTACGCAATATGTCTACGTTAATTACTAAATATATTAGCAAGTATAAACAACATGGTGATAAATTCGATGCCGTCGGCTGGCAGAAGGCTTTATGCACAATTAAGTGCTTCGATCGATTTGCACATTTAAGTGCTTCGATCGATTGCACATTTAAGTGCTTCGATCGTTGCACATTTAAGTGCTTCGATCGATTGCACATTTAAGTGCTTCTGACTGATTTCACATGCACATACGAGACAATATATAAAGCAATTAAAATAAACAAAAGCGTAATAAATCCCCACACCTGGATAAAATGCAGTTCTTGAACTTGAATGTGATGAGATGCTTGACTCGACAATTCTAGGCCCGTAAGTTGTTGTTATTATCTACAAATAATAATAATAGTTTATTACTAATATAATACTACAATTGAAGATAAAATACAAGACATAATTTAAATTGAATATTAATATAATTTGATAGAGTCAATAGGTTAAAGGCTTGGTCAATAAGGGATTGATTTGAATATGGAAAACCGAACGAGGTCAAATTGAAATAATCGGTAAATTGGGGTTGAATTGAAAATACAGGAAAGCTAATTAGGGTAACACTGAAAGAATTAAACATTTGAGGACTGAAATTGAAAGCGTTATTAAGTTGATTGGGGTTAATTTGCAAGAACTAAAAACTTGGGAATGAAATTGAAATTTGATAAAAGTAATTGGGACATAAATTCGTTTCACAGGGGAAAGAAGTCAGATCCCTACTCTCTCCAGAACTCTCGATATCCACTCTCTCCCCCGATTCTCCCTCTCGCAAAATCCCTCGTAGAGAATATAGGAAGAAGACGGTAGGAAAAAAAAATGGCGGCGGGTCGCAAAATACTTGCAGCGAGTTGCATCTGCGATACTGGTGCGAGTATCCGATGAAGGATTCATGGCCGCGGTTTAGGGTTAGACCCGGTTGGTGGGTCTTATGAGTTCGAGCTATTGTGGATGGGGTGCAGAAGAGCTTCGTCCCCTAGATCCTTCGGTGAGCAGTGCTGGAGGTGATGCGACCGGAGATGACAAGACGGCAGATGGGTTTGGGCTAGAAAAAAAAAAAGAAATCCTCCAGCAAATTTCTTTCCATTTCTAGAATAGGGCTCGGGCTTCAGGTAAAAAAAAAAAGGAAATCTTCATTTTAGATGAGTGGTTTAGGTGTAATAGTTATGCTGAGAGGATTTATGAAAGAGAATGGAGAGTATTGATCTTCTTTTCTGGCTTCTGCCGAGGGAAGAGAGTGGGGGACCGAATTCCCTTTTTTTTTATTTTTGAAATTGTGAGATGAAAAGTGTTTGTAATCGAAACACTTACACAAGGATTTATCCGGGTTGCGTGTATGTTCTTGAGCAGAGAAAAATATGTTTGATTTTTGAGATTAAGTTTTGATAACGGAAATTTTGTTGTAAAGTGAGATGTAGTGTGTACCAAATTTCTGCACTGTTCAACGTGAAGTGTGAATCTGTGAAGGTGGGTTCTTATATACAGAATATGTTAACTACTCCCCCATGATGGATAACTTCCCCTGAAGTTCCTCTCCCTCATCTCCACTCTTGCCAACCTCCATTGTGAGAACGTGGAGTTCCCACCTTTGTGTCCATGTGGATTATTTCCAATTGGGCTGGGGTTATTAATTTTTAGTTGGGCTTGGACTCATATTGGTTGGCTGACCCAAAATGAATGGATTAAAATTAAT
This sequence comes from Orobanche coerulescens, assembly GCA_033398695.1. Lineage (NCBI taxonomy): Eukaryota > Viridiplantae > Streptophyta > Magnoliopsida > Lamiales > Orobanchaceae > Orobanche > Orobanche coerulescens. Next base: position 173,099,477 of record CM065809.1, read on the forward strand.
TGAAATGGACTTGTGAAATCTTATGGGTAACGATTAATATTCCTTAAAATTTGACTCGGGCCTAGAAATGACGAGATGAAATGATGAATTAAAATGAGAAATAAAACGATATGAATCACTTGACTTGTCATGAATAATAATGACATAATTGAATTTGCATGATCATGAAATAAAATGAATTAAACGATAAATTATTCGGGCATTAATTTAATAACATTGAACATGTTTTCTATAATTCACAATAAATGTATATGCGAAATCGGGGCGTTACAACCTACCCCCCTTTAACAAATTTTTGTCCTCGAAAATTAAGTTACGTACCTTGAAAAATAATTGTTGGATACTTAAAACGGATCTTCTCTTCACGTTCCCAAGTTGCTTCATTTGGTCCATGACGACTCCATTGAACTTTCACCAATTTAACCTCTTTATTTCGTAACTGGTGTACCCTACGCTCCAGAATAGCTATAGGTACCTCCTCATAAGTCAGATTCTTGGCTACATGCAACTCTTTGAAATTGCATACATGATCAGGATCATGTACGTATTTTCTCAGCATGGAGACGTGAAAGACATTGTGCACTCCTGATAATTCCATTGGCAATGCCAAACTATAAGCAAGATCACCAACACGACCCAAAATCTCAAACGGTCCGATATAACGAGGTTGTAGCTTTCCCTTTTTACCGAATCGTATTACTCCTTCCATCGGCGCTACTTTCAGGAACACCTTCTCTCCAATCTCAAATTGAATATCTTTCCTCCGTTTATCCGCATAATACTTCTGCCGATCCTGGGCAGTCTTAATTCTACTTCTGATTTCGGCTATCTTCTCTACAGTCTGCTCGATCAATTCTGGACCCAAAATATTTCCTTCTCCAACCTCACTCCAATAAAGAGGCGATCGACATTTCCTTCCGTACAGAGCCTCATACGGGGCCATTTGTATAGTCGCTTGGTAACTGTTGTTATAAGCAAACTCCACTAACGGCAAAATATTCTCCCAATTCTCACCAGTATCAAGAACACACGCCTCAACAAGTCTTCAAGTGTCTTGATAGTCCGCTCGTATTGACCATCGGTTTGCGGATGATATGCGATCAAATTCAACCTAGTGCCCAAAGCACTCAAGACTCTTCCAAAATTTCGACGTAAATCGCGGATCTCTATCGATACGATCGACACTTGGAACACCATGTAGCCTCAAAATCTCCGGATATAAATCATGCATATTGTTCCATACTGTAAGTCATCCTCACAGGTAGAAAATGAGATGACTTCGTCAAACGATCTACTATCACCCAGATAGCGTCGTTCTTCCTCACGGTTCGTGGCAGACCAACCACGAAATCCATTGTGATATGCTCCCATTTCCATTCTGGGATTTCCAACGGTTGAAGTAAACCTCCTGGCCGTTGGTGTTCTGCCTTCACCTGCTGACATATCATACACCTCTCCACAAATACACCAATGTCCCGTTTCATTCCTCTCCACCAAAAGAACTTCTTCAGGTCATGGTACATCTTTGTACCTCCCGGGTGAGCGGAGTATGGTGCATTGTGTGTAATATCCGGAATTTCTACTACTGTTGTTTGATATTATTTTATCCGAGTTATATTGTACAGCGTGGAATCTGTACAGTAGGGATAAAATAAATAAAGGACTGAGACATATGTATTGGTATAATTGTCATACTTGGTTGACAATTACATTTAAGGAGTATATGTATTCAGTATGCCGTATGTTCGTATTCTGTATGTCGAGACGTTGGACGAGAAGAGTTGGAAATGGCTAAGTATAGCCTGACTAGCGCGCGCTAATGGTCAAGTATAGCGCACGCTATCGTTCATGGTTAGCGCACGCTAGAGGCAGAATGTAGCGCACGCTAATGCAGTCAGATCAGAAGGAATCTACGCGTGGACCAGGCCACTTTCGGCGCACGTTCTGATAAGTCAACGGATGTTGTAATGTAGTGTTAGCGCACGCTAATGCATGATGGTTAGCGCACGCTAACTGTATATCGGACAAAAAGGAATCTTATCCTAGTCAGAGCTGTCGGCGTGTGGACCCGTCTTCGGAGCATACAGATAAACGAGTCAACTATGATTAGCGCACGCTATGGAAGAACACTTGCGTACGCTAAATATAGGCATTTACGTACGCTAATGCATGGGCATTACGTACGTAAGTCATTGTACGAAGCCAGACAGTAGCCTCTGGATTGCGATAGCGCACGCTAACAAAAGTCGGTTAACGCACGCTAAGGCCGTAGCGCACGCTAAAACATAAGGTTTAGCGCACGCTAGTAATACACTTTATAAAAAGGGACAGGAGGGTGTTATGAAGCATTTCGTCCACTTTTTTCCTTTCACTCGATAGAGAGAGCCCTGGGAGGTACTTGAGGTCCAGAAACACTGAGAGATAATGATCTTTAACAAGATTAAGCTGGGGATCATGAATTAAAGTCTTGTTCTTGAAGTTATTTATGATTCTTGGAATGGAGTGATTGTTCTCCCTCATGGTTCGTCTATACAAGGTAATAGTTCTTCACCTTTGGATTTTGTTTTGGATTGAAGATTGATGTTCTTGAGTTAATGATTATCATATAAACAAGTTGATAAGTATGATTATGAGATTGGTTACCGAGTTATGAGTATTGATATGATTTGGATGGTTTCGAATGTGTTGTTTATCTTCAAAGAGATATGTTGGCCAATGTCTTCCTTCAATTCGGATCTTTGATGTTGTTGTTGTTGGTTTCTTCATATGATGGTGATCATGGCATGATTATGAGTTTTTGGTGTTTGGGTTATTGATATTAAGGAAGACGAAATATGAATATATGACTTGAATTAAGAGTCGGATGATTACCTATATGTTAAAGGATATTGGATTTCGTTGTTTGATAACTATGAACATGATTCAGAATCACTTAGAGTCTTTGATAATCGCCAGATGTTGATCGGTATCCGAAATGCATGTAACTGCACGTTATTAGCGCACGCTAAGCCTACTGGCTAGCGCACGCTATCGGGGACAACTTAGCGCACGCTACGGTAAAAGATTAACGTGCGCTAAGTCAACAGGCAGGGTAATATATTCTGTTTCGGTTATGAATTCATGATCGTTTTAGTTGGTTTGATCAGACTTGTGGTTAACTGAGATGTTGTTGAGCCGTTGGGTTTGTGAAGTGATTTTAGCGGTTGTTGATTATTATCGGATTGTTTTTTAATCGATTATTGCAATAGGTCAAGTTTATTGATCGGTGTTTATAACCATATGCTGCGGTCGTGTTCGAGGATGTTCGTGAATTGCTTTGGTCGGGACCGAGGAACTTGTAGATGACGACAATGGATTTGGTAACGACTTCATCATCGTCGTATCGGTATCGAGGCAAGTTATTACTTGCTCAGTTTATAATATTTAATGAATGATTTCAGTTTCATTCATTTATAATTCGTATAGCAATGTTTATAATCGTAATCACAGGAGATTTGGGATTATAAATCATATTCGAGTTTTGAGAATCTAAATCATAATGTATATGATTTACTTTTGTTATTGGTATACTTGTATATCGAGGATATATTGTGATAAAGACGAAGATACGAATTATCTGCAATCCGTGATACTTTGGGCCGTCCAGTATTGAGGATAATAGTTCGTGATGGTTTAGACATTGAGATTGTTCTCGAAGGACTCGGGGCAAGTACGCTAATCATTTTTATCATTTGTGTCGATCATGTCGTGATACATTCGTGTATCGTTGTTGTCATGCATTTGTGCATTGTTGTTGTCGTGTATTGTGTACTGTTGTTTCGTGCAGTTGTGCATTGTTGTCATATGTCCACCTCGTGTTGGTCCGACGGGATCATCGGGGGATCTATGCTAGCGTGCGCTGGATCATCGGACGGGTTTTCCACCACGGTTCATCTGACGGGGTCATCGTGGGATCTAGGCAGTGAACGCTAGATCATCGGATTACCTACGTGTTGTTGTTGTGCATATGTATATTATGGATTTGCCATAAGTATATATTGTCGTTATTCTTGTGATCATATTGACGTTGTCATATGAGTATGCATTTGTAGGTCTTGTGTTAGGACCATGTCCGTATGTTGTGTTGATCTGATCTCGGATTAGACTGACGTGATGGAAATGGTATTTCGTATCTTGAGGTATGTTCCGTATTTCCTTGATACTTGTCTTTGATGGACAATCGATTTTCGTATTGGAATTGTCGACGTTATCCGATGGACTGAATTGGCCAGAGTTGGTATAATTTCCGTATCGCGAGTTATGATAATGTTTTTGAGAACCTTGAGTATTGTTGAGATACCGTACAGATATTTCGGTATTATCTTATGGTGATGTTAAGGATACGAATTGTGGATTTTCGTAAAGTTAAGACGGTAAGATTACATTGGTCGTATTCTTACTTAGTATTTCCATTGATATGTAATTATTGACGTGATGTGATGGTTATCATTGTTGGATATTATGGCTGACCCCGTCGTGGGCTTTCTTTTTAGGTTCTTGGATTATCAAGCTTGTAGCGGTCGTGGAGAGATGAGCTTCCCGGAGGATACTGGCTAGAACATGTATTTGTGTATTGAGCTTCGTCAGCTTGTTGTATTCCGCTGCTAGAGTATTTTAATCGTTTGTCTTTTTCCGCTGCGTGAGTATTTTTAAATGGTCTTTTGGTATCTGGTAACTTAGGTTACCTTGGCGATCGTTCTCTAAATCTATTCTGTCGGTACGTGTAAGCGATAGCTTAACGTATGTTCTTAAACTGTTGAGTCTTGGCATTTCGGGCCTTGTGGTTTCAAATTAGTTTTTACGACGGTTTGATAAACGAGTTTTATAAATCTTCGAATGTTTTTAGTAGATAATACCGTCGTTAGCCTCTTGGGCGTTTTGTAAATGTTTGCGAAAATTTCCTTCAGCCTTGTGGGTTCCATCTCGGGGCCCACGGCGCTGTAATATTCCCGGTCGGCTCTGGGGTGTTACATTGTGAGCTTCTTCAAGAATTTGCTTCCTAAGGGATGGATCCTTAGGAACACATAACCTCCCATCATAAGTCAAAACGTCGTCTGCGGCGACGGCAAATTTCTCAATACTCCCGACTTGTGTTCGATCCTTCATCTTGCACAAGAACCTATCACGTGGTTGAGCCTCCTTAATCTTATCCCTCAAGTTTGGTTGCAAGACCAAAGATGATAGGATTACTTTCGAACGTTTTGAAGACTCAACTACCTCAATCCTCAACTGGGAGAACTCCTTTATCAAACTCTCCTGATCGGTCAAGAAAGCTAACTCGCCTCTAGTATTCCGACTCAAGGCATCAGCTACCACATTAGCCTTACCCGGATGGTAATGAATAGTACAATCATAGTCCTTCACCAATTCTAACCATCGCCTTTGTCTCATGTTAAGGTCCTTCTGTGTGAAAAGATACTTCAAACTTTTATGGTCAGTGTATATCTCACACTTCCCTCCGTAGAGATAGTGACGCCAGATCTTCAACACATGTACTACAGCAGCCAACTCCAGATCATGTGTTGGATAGTTCAACTCATGTGGTTTAAGCTGTCTCGATGCATAGGCTACTACTTTACCATGTTGCATCAGAACACAACCCAACCCCTGCTTTGAGGCATCACTATAAATAACAAAGTCTTCCGTTGGATCAGGAATCGTTAATACTGGTGCCGAGGTTAGTCTCCTTTTCAACTCTTGAAAACTTTCCTCGCACTTGTCGTTCCATTCGAACCTCACGCCTTTCCTTGTTAATTGGGTCATAGGAGTGGCGATTTTGGAAAATCCTTCGATAAATCTCCTATAATAGCCAGCTAGGCCCAGAAAGCTGCGGACTTCGCTCGCATTCTTGGGTATTCCCCAACTACTCACTGCTACAACTTTATCGGGATCAACCTTCCTTTTGAAGTCACCACATGTCCAAGGAATCCAACTCTGTTTAACCAAAACTCACATTTCTTGAATTTAGCATACAACTTCTCCTTGCGAAGTGTCTCCAATGTAATCCTCAAATGTTCTTGGTGTTGTTCCTTGTCCTTAGAATACACCAAGATGTCATCTATAAAGACGATCAGGAACTTATCCAAGTAAGGTTGGAACACCCTGTTCATCAAATCCATAAAGACTGCAGGTGCATTAGTCAAACCAAAAGGCATCACTACAAATTCAAAATGTCCATACGGGTTCTGAAAGCCGTTTTGGGAATGTCACACTCCCTAATCTTCAGTTGGTGGTACCCAGAACGTAAATCAATCTTCGAAAAGGTTCCGGCTCCCCTCAACTGATCGAATAGATCCTCGATTCTCGGTAGTGGGTATTTGTTCTTCACCGTGAGTCGATTCAGCTCTCTGTAATTTATACACATCCGAAGTGATCCATCTTTCTTTCTCACAAACAGTACTGGTGCACCCCAGGGTGACACGCTAGGACGAACAAATCCGAGCTCCAACAGCTCTTGAATTTGGACCTTCAATTCTTGAAGTTCCCTCGGAGCCATTCTATATGGCGCTTTGGATGTTGGGGCCGCCCTAGGGACCAAATCAATACTAAACTCAACTTGTCGGTCGGGTGGGACTCCCGGCAAATCTTCTGGAAACACATCCAGAAACTCTTGTACTATAGGTACGTCTGTAGGGGACACCTCATTAGTACGAGTGTCGACCAAACTCACCAAGTAACCCTGACATTTCTCCTTCCTTGGACCTCTGAATGCTTTCATGGCTGTGATTACTCTTGGTACGGTCCTACTCTTAGTACCATAAAAGGTGATCGACTCGCCTTCGGAACACCTCAATGTTACCTTCTTCTCACGGCAGCTTATATCGGCATCATGTCTATCGAGCCAGTCCATACCAAGGATCACATCAAAATCCATCGAGTTAATTAAATACAGGCTAGCGTCAAATTCTCTACCTCCTATCTCAATATTCTCGTCAATCATTGTATTAGTGAGGATCGTATTTCCTGACGGTAAGCTAACCTCAAGAGACTCAACAGTTCTAATGCTTCTATGACCAATAACATGATAAAACTTTGCAGACATAAAAGTATGTGTGGCACCAGTGTCAAATAAAGCAAAAGCAGGCACATTAGATATCATAAGCATACCTGACACTGTGCCGGGATTCTCATCTGCGTCCTTTTGGGTCAAAGAATAAATACGAGCCTTTCCTCCAGAACCTTGACCTTTGGCCCTTTGGAGATGACAATTCGAAGCTGCATGCCCTGGCCACTTGCATCTGTAGCAGACACCTTTTCCATACAAACACTCCCCGCCATGATTCTTACCACACTTCGAGCACTCTGCCTTATTTTGGTTTCCATTCCAATGCCTCTTACCGATACTAGGCTTCGTAGACTGTTGTTGATCCAGATTATGGCTAGCCTCAACCTCTTGGGCTCAAAAAACCGTCTCGGTATAGGGTAACACCCCATGACCAGCCACGATGTGACGAATACTCGGGCGTAAACCACTCCGGAACTTAAGGACCCTCTTTCGATCTGTGTCCACCATGTGCTCCACAAAGAAGCTGATTTGGTTGAATTTTCTCTCATATTCTTCAACTGTCATTCCTCCTTGTTCAAGGTTCCAAAACTCTCTCTCCATCTTCTCTCGGTAGTGTTGTGGGTACGTAGTACTGTTCCATCACTATCTCCTTGAACCGATCCCATGTTAATGCAGCACGCTCGGCTGCCGACCTCAAACGCCAATAGCTTATCCACCAGCGTCCAACATCCTCCACCATTTGATATTGGCCACAAATAATTCTTTGCGCATCAGTGCACCCAATGAGCTCAAAGGTGCGCTCCAGCGACAAGAACCATTCATCAACGAAAGCTGGTCCTTCTCGACCGTTGAATATGGGTGGAGTGAAACGTCGGAATTGTTGCACAACTTGTGCCTGAGTAGGAGCTGGCACGTTATTGTTGTGGTTATCCTGACCTTCGTCACCACCACCGAGGTTGGCATTCTGACCACCGAGATTATCTGCACCACGGTTAGCTGGGCGTCCACGTCCACGAGTTGCCATTATCCTAAGGCATACCACACGCAACGATCCTTCAGTACTTACCCAACGAGAGGGATAAATAAAATGGAGCGTTACACTGCATCTATAGGTTGAGCACCAGAGATTTCTAGCAATGATGACTTTCGCATGTCACACATATACTTATGAAATTATTAGAAAACAATTTCATGCCCAAATACTTTATCAGAAAATTCTTATGTACAAAGTAGACTGAAGATGCATCTATACTGCATAAATCATGATTGATCTGGTAAACTGCATTTATCACATAATGAATAATAATAACTTAATGTACCTTGGAGTCAACGTGGAGCGGCAGAGGTGGATGATCACAATTGAAAAAAAAAATATATTTGACTACTTGCGAAAATGAAATTTCAGTTTTGAAAAAGAAACCATTTTAACGAGTCTACAGAACCGTAGACCCGCTCTGATACCACTTATGTAGCGACCACTTTTATAAAATATAATTCTTCAAATTTTTAAGAAGAATAATTAAAAATGCTGCAGCGGAAATACATTTCAAAAGACGAACTTAATAATCGCAAGTAATAGTCCCAAGTCACCATTAAATAAAAAAAAACATACTTTGTCGTTAAAATAAAACAAATGGAACAATCGTTCATAAAACATGGTTTGAGAAAAATAACATTAAATAAATAAATATCTAGTCATAGGCTTGATCATCCCACTCTCAAGCGCATGCCACACCGAGCTCCTCAACCTGAAAGGGGTAAATAGTGGGGTGAGCTTCCAACTCGCTCAGTGTGGAGAGTACGCAATATGTCTACGTTAATTACTAAATATATTAGCAAGTATAAACAACATGGTGATAAATTCGATGCCGTCGGCTGGCAGAAGGCTTTATGCACAATTAAGTGCTTCTGTCTGATTTGCACATTTAAGTGCTTCTGACTGATTGTACATTTAAGTGCTTCTGACTGGTTGCACATTTAAGTGCTTCTGACTGATTGCACATTTAAGTGCTTCTGACTGATTTCACATGCACATACGAGACAATATATAAAGCAATTAAAATAAACAAAAGCGTAATAAATCCCCACACCTGGATAAAATGCAGTTCTTGAACTTGAATGTGATGAGATGCTTGACTCGACAATTCTAGGCCCGTAAGTTCTTGTTATTATCTACAAATAATAATAATAGTTTATTACTAATATAATACTACAATTGAAGATAAAATACAAGACATAATTTAAATTGAATATTAATATAATTTGATAGAGTCAATAGGTTAAAGGCTTGGTCAATAAGGGATTGATTTGAACATGGAAAACCGAACGAGGTCAAATTGAAATAATCGGTAAATTGGGGTTGAATTGAAAATACTGGAAAGCTAATTAGGGTAACACTGAAAGAATTAAACATTTGAGGACTGAAATTGAAAGCGTTATTAAGTTGATTGGGGTTAATTTGCAAGAACTGAAAACTTGGGAATGAAATTGAAATTTGATAAAAGTAATTGGGACATAAATTCGTTTCACAGGGGAAAGAAGTCAGATCCCTACTCTCTCCAGAACTCTCGATATCCACTCTCTCCCCCGATTCTCCCTCTCGCAAAATCCCTCGTAGAGAATATAGGAAGAAGACGGTAGGAAAAAAAATGGCGGCGGGTCGCAAAATACTTGCAGCGAGTTGCATCTGCGATACTGGTGCGAGTATCCGATGAAGGATTCATGGCCGCAGTTTAGGGTTAGACCCGGTTGGTGGGTCTTATGAGTTCGAGCTATTGTGGATGGGGTGCAGAAGAGCTTCGTCCCCTAGATCCTTTGGTGAGCAGTGCTGGAGGTGATGCGACCGGAGATGACAAGACGGCAGATGGGTTTGGGCTAGAAAAAAAAAAAAGAAATCCTCCAGCAAATTTCTTTCCATTTCTAGAATAGGGCTAGGGCTTCAGGTAAAAAAAAAGGAAATCTTCATTTTAGATGAGTGGTTTAGGTTTAATAGTTATGCTGAGAGGATTTATGAAAGAGAATGGAGAGTATTGATCTTCTTTTCTGGCTTCTACCGAGGGAAGAGAGTGGGGGACCGAATTCCCTTTTTTTTTATTTTTGAAATTGTGAGATGAAAAGTGTTTGTAATCGAAACACTTACACAAGGATTTATCCGGGTTGCGTGTATGTTCTTGAGCAGAGAAAAATATGTTTGATTTTTGAGATGAAGTTTTGATAACGGAAATTTTGCTGTAAAGTGAGATGTAGTGTGTACCAGATTTCTGCACTGTTCAACGTGAAGTGTGAATCTATGAAGGTGGGTTCTTATATACAGAATATGTTAACTACTCCCCCATGATGGATAATTTCCCCCGAAGTTCCTCTCCCTCATCTCCACTCTTGCTAACCTCCATTGTGAGAACGTGGAGTTCCCACCTTTGTGTCCATGTGGATTATTTCCAATTGGGCTGGGGTTATTAATTTTTAGTTGGGCTTGGACTCATATTGGTTGGCTGACCCAAAATGAATGGATTAAAATTAATTGAAATGGACTTGTGAAATCTTATGGGTAACGATTAATATTCCTTAAAATTTGACTCGGGCCTAGAAATGACGAGATGAAATGATGAATTAAAATGAGAAATAAAACGATATGAATCACTTGACTTGTCATGAATAATAATGACATAATTGAATTTGCATGATCATGAAATAAAATGAATTAAACGATAAATTATTCGGGCATTAATTTAATAACATTGAACATGTTTTCTATAATTCACAATAAATGTATATGCGAAATCGGGGCGTTACACACGCGACTCGTCCACTGCAACCCTGCCGACTCGCTCCTCTCCCGCAACTCGTTCGTTCGTCCAGCTTCCGGCCAGTTTATCCGGCCCGTCTCCCAGACCCGACCCGGTTGCTCACCCGGCCCGATCCGCTCGGCAGTCCCATTTTTCAGTCCGTTTTCTGCCCCTAATCATGAACTAAAGTACACAATACGAACCCTACTATCTGCAATTTGCAATTTTAGATGCTTTTTAAATATTTTTAATTGCATGTTATACTCCGTAATTTATTTATGCTTAATTCAACCAACTAAAAGCATGATGCATTAATAACTTTAATTAAATTAAAGCGAATTGCTTTAAACAGCTCGAATTAAAATTAATTCACACTAACTAAATGTAGAGTGCGCCATAAGACACCTCTTTGACTGCATATATCCATGTATAGATATATTCATAGGGTTATGTGATTATACCTATAATTATACGTATATTTACAGACATATATAGATATGGCATGCAAATTAAGCTTCATCACTAGTAGATTTTTAGAGGAGTTATTTCTACTACCTACATCAACTCGAAATGTGATAAAGTAATTTCATTGGTAATCCTCAAAAGCATCGAAAGTAATTTATTGACCATATCTTGGTTCTGAAAAATAATAACCCTCCATATTATTGAAAATTTTATCATGAAAAGTACTCATAATATACTGTGAAAACTCATTTTCTTTCTTTTTTATCTTAAGATGGCAGATCCAACCTCGTCCTGAATTTGACATCTTGGACTCAGAAAGATTTGAATACCATAGATGAGTTTTTGACATACCTCCATTAGTTTATGACATATTTATGTTAAGGATAGAAAATAAATGAAATATCAACAATTACCGAAATTTTAATAAAGTGTTGAAATGAAAGTATCAAAGTTAAGGATGTTCATAATGATATTTTTTATTCAACGCATTGGGGGGTTAATATAGATTAATGTTGTGTTTTTTCACTTGTGATGTATCATGGTGCTCTTGTGATAAAATTTTTCACAATTTAAGGAGGTTGCATCTCGTCACTACTAAATAATACCTTCTTTAGCTTCACAAAAATGTGAAGCTAAAGAAGTTGACTGTGAAGCTTTTGAGCTTTACCTTCACATATGTGACGCTAATGTGTGAAGCTAAAGAAGCTGACGCTAAAGAAGCTTTAGCTTCAATGTTTAATAGTGAAGCTAAAGAATTGAACTTTAGCGTCAGCCATGTGAAGCTAAAAAAAAATGTAAAATTGCCCTAATTACATTAGCTTCACATGGGTGAAGCTAAAGCTAACGCGGGGAATATTATTTTTTTAAGCTTTAGCGTCACATGTGTGACGCTAAAGAAGTCAGGCAATTTTAAATATTATATCTTTAGCGTCACATTTGTGACGCTAAAGAAAGTGCCGAAATTTTAAATATTAAACCTTTAGTGTCACATGTGTGACGCCAAAGAAACTCCCGTAATTTTATATATTATATCTTTGGCGTCAGATATGTGACGCCAAAGAAACTCCAGCAATTTTAATTATTATATCTTTGGCGTCAGATATGTGACGCCAAAGAAAGTCCATCAATTATAAATAATATATCTTTAGCGTGACATACGTGACGCTAAAGATATTGGTTTAAAATAAAAAAATGAAATTAGCCAGAACGAATTTCTGGCTAATTTCAGGTGTGTATATATATATATATAATCATAAATATTTTTGAAATATATTTTTTGTTGTAATTAGAAAATATGCCAAAAGCTACACTTCTAATTATTATTAAAAAATAATTATATTATACTAAAAAGATATTTATTTAATTAGAAAATAAATATAATCATTTTTGTTATGTTTCAATAATATTAATATTGTAATTCACTTATATTTAAATAAATAAAAATCACCTAAAGAAAGATAAAAACAAAAATATTAATAAGTTAGTAGAAACAAAAAATAATATAAGTAAAATTATTAACAAAATTGAAAATAATTTAGAAATTACCTTGAAGATTGAGAGATGAAAGTTGAAGAAATGAGATGAAATGTGGATTAGAATTTTGGAATGAAGGAAGGTTTGTAGTGATGTTGTATTTATAATATATTTTGAAACACAATAGCTTCACATATGTGAAGCTAAAGTATTTCACTAAATTTGAATTTTCCATGCCACGCCAAAATTTCAAACTTCCGCAAATTTTTTTAAAATATTTGTATTGGCGTCACATATGTGACGCTTTTAGTAAGATAATTTTGTCTCGCACATTAGCTTCACATGTGAAGCTAAAACTTGTCAACCACCATATTCGGGTGCGCCACCTACCGCCTCCGAAATTATTCTAATATTATTCTTTGGCTTCACATATGTGAAGCCAATATCTGATTAAATATATTATATAACTCGATTTGAGATATGAGCGATATATACATCGTTTTTTTAAAGCCAACTAAATTATACAAATATACATCGTTTTTTTCTGAATTTTTTCCAGAATATATATTCAAGGATATATTGAGCATTTTAAGCATTATTTAAGCAAGTCTATATCTATTAATTGCTATAATAATATATCTATTTAAGTTAAAGTTAAAATAATATATATTAATTTACATTGGCTTCACATTATTTAAGCAAGTCTATATCAATTAATTGCTAAAATTTCGGATCATATTAATTGTATGTTGTTCGCTATATTTTTAAACAATCCGCAAGTGTTCGGAGAATATGTAGAAAGCGACGAGCAATGTCGTATTCCACAGAGACTAAATATTCTTATTGTGTTGAGTCTATTCCACAGAGGTGTAACCTCTTTAAATTAATACTCGATAAATTAGTAAACTCTATAAAATTGATAAATATTTTAATGCCTTAATTATATGTTAGGATTTTTACATATTTTTACCTTTCTCTTAATTATTTTGCTGAATTTATGGATCAAAATTTTGCGATTTAACTTTCCTTAAATTCTCACGGAATATGACTAAAAGGGAACAAAAAATTAAAAAGCCATATTCATCGTCAATCACAATTAATATATGAAAGCATTAAAATATAATATTAATATTACTTAAACTATTGACGGAAACTTATGCGGGACATACAATCAAAATTTTTGGTAAATATTTGAAATGATAATAAAATATGGGAACAACCGTCATTATATATAAATCATATGTTAAGTTTAATTATAGGTTCAATTACTTTTATTTTTAAAAATCTCAAAAGTGGCAAAAAAAATCTCAGAAAATTAAATTTATTATATTTGCACATGAGAGAAATCAAGAATAAATTTATAAACGTTACTTATTATAATTATAGTTAAAGAGTGTCAAATAAGTTTTTTGTTACTTATTTTTATTATGAATACAAACTTTTATTATAAGATAGACATGCCATAGCCGATCAGATACAGATGAACTAATTGATAAGTCAATGTTAGAAAGAATTCAAAAAAATAAATTTAAAAGAACCACAAACTGACATATATAAGGCAAATTAATGAGGAAGCAGAAATAATTCAATTTTTATATATTATACACACATACACATACACACACAATATATAGAGAGAGATTAATTATTAATAAGTCAATAGTAGGAAAAAAAAACAAAAAAAACATAAGTTAAACCAATGAGAAAGCTAAAAAACTCAATTTTAATGTAGTATAAGATAGATATATAGATAGTTTTATAAATATATAGAGTATATAAAGATTCATTAATTAATAAGTCAACTATAAATTTAAGGAATTTTTACTCGGAAACTAATTTAATTTTTATAATAAATATAATGTACAAATAATTGAATTAATTTTAAAAATAAAAAAATATAAAAAATGAAAAATAGTACGTACAAATATTTTTTAGGTAACATAATAAATGAACGAAAACATAGCTCAGTGGCAACATGCTACTTCCTATATCACATAGACGCGGGTTCGAATCCCGCGTCCGCCACTGAGCTATGTTTTTTTATTTTTCTTTGCAATTTCTTACACATTGGCGTCACATGAGTGACGCCTTTCTAAAAGCATTGGTAGGTGTACATTTTAGCTTCACATATGTGAAGCTAATGATGTTGAAAACATTGGTGTCACATATGTGAAGCCAATGTATAAATTAAATAATATATAATGATTAACATTAGCATCACATATGTGACGCCAATACCTTAATTAATTGTAATATGTATTCTAACCGTGTAACCTCTTTAAATTAATACTCGATAAATTAATAACCTCTATAAAATTAATATTTTTTCGGTCCCGACTTCGGCTCCAAGCGTAAATTAAAATTTCGATAAATTGATCATATAATAATTTTTTTGAGACCCCTTTATAAATCAAGAGTCCCATCAACATGATAAATTAATAATCTGAGAAAATTACAAAGATAACTAAGACAACTTAGTAAAATATGACTCTAGTATTAATTTATAGAGGTTCTACTTTTAGATTTTTTATATAATATATATTGAATAATAATATCTATTTATCTGTAATCAATTATAAATACTATCTCATTAATATCATGTCTAACTATTTTTTAAATAAAAATTACAAAACTTATCTATTTATAATCAGTTTATTAAATTATAATTTTAAATTATAATTCTGATTATGTACATATATAAATCATGTATCAAATTTAATGAATTAACAGCATAATTTCAATGAAAATCGCCAATTTATTTTTTAAAAAGCATTGGTGTCACATATGTGACACCAATACATAAATTAAATAATATATATATATATATATATATTAATTTACATTGGCTTCACATATTTGACACCTTTACTTTTTTTTTTGCATTTAACACCATTAGTGTCACATGTGTTGACCACTTTACTTTAAAATTTAAGGCGTCACATATGTGGCCTTTGTATTATTTTGTCATTGCTTTTCTTCTTTAGCACTTTTTTGTGGTTTAATAATGTGAAGCCATTGTGGCTGTTTTTTAGTAGTGCTTGTTTGAGACCGGAGACAGGATCCTCCACATTGTATTTCTTCTTATCTTAGCCGGTCGCATATGTAAATTTTGGCTTCACAAACGAATTCCAGGGAGAATTGTCTTCAAAAAGAGGATACTAATGATGGAGACATATGACTATATATACATATATGTGTGTGAAGATTTGTTTTCATTTTATTGTATTATCTTTATCTTTTTTGATTGATTTAGATTTTGATATTTAGAATTTGATTTGATTTTATTAGATTATAAGATTATAAGTAGACAGATTATAGATTAGGGAGTAGAAATATTGCTTAATAAACATTGAGATTTTTTTCGTTTACCATTTATTTTATTTGAGTTATTCCGCGTCTAATCACATATTCTTTTGCATTTTTTGAATATTTTCAGAATCAACGTAATTTCACTATTATCTCAGATCCCCATTCGGCTATCGAGCGGGGCGAGTGAAGAATTTTATTCCTTAAAGAAGAAAAGAGAAAAAGTAAAGACAACAAAAAAATCCTTAAAAATAAAGCTAGAGTGCAAATGAAATTGAGGAAGTAATTTTCAGAAAACAAAAAAAAAAAACATGAGGAAGTGCACGTTTTATTCATGTATAACAATAACACCGAGCAAGTATAATAAGAGTAGGATGTTAATGAGCAGTAGAGAATAATACCCACAGCCACACACAGTAAAGTGGCTTCAAAATTTATATTAAAACAACATCATCATCATCATCATCACTAATGGGCAGTTACCATAATATGCATTCCTTTATCACATTGCATACTGCAGATGAAGTAATGATTTCCCTTGTACCCAAGCGGTATCTTAGTGCCACTTTGATAAACAAAGCCCTCTTTAACACCTACGTCGCATCCACTATTTGTCGCCTTCACCAGATTGTGGAATATCGGATTATAAATGAACCCTGTAATAATTAACACAACCACAAAAAAAAAAAATTGAAAAAAACAAAACAAAACATAATCAATCTGTCAATCGTATTTATACATACGTATGGAACTTCTTATTTAAGGAAATGAAAAGGCATATATGGTAGTATGTGGTAGTAACAAGTTGTATATATGCATGCATGTCTCCTTACTCATGTACTACTATTGATCGATAATTACGTAATTACTATGTTCTTACTAATTGTGTCGCCCACCATCACGGTCATGTTCTCAGGCAAATTACTTGAAGTCCATTGGGGGCTCGTGATAGATTTGGGGCCCCAATCCACCGTGTAGTCATAGGCTTCAGCCACATCGCAGTGTAAAACCATCGACATACCCACCATGATTACAAGCGCCGCGCCAACAGCTAAATCAGCACTGCCTCTTTCCTGAGCCATTATGTGGAAAAATGCTAATCAATGAATTCTCTCTCTCTATGTGTGTGTGAGAGAGAGAGATTAATGCAACTGAAGAATTTATAGGCGTTCATTCATGCTGCTGTTTGCGGGGACCCACCGGTATTAGTATTGTTTTTAATAATATACAATTTGAAGACGTGCTTATAGTTGTCACTCTCGAGATTTAGTGGAGAAAGGATCCTAATTTTGAAAAAAAAAAGAGAAATTTTCTTTTTATTATTCATTCCGAGGGTAATTTCAAAATATATATGGTTTATCCAAAATTAAATTATAAAATTTAATTAGAATTTATATAATGTTCGTTAAAATTAAACAAATTCATAATATTTGTTACAATATATTAGTTGATAAAAATAAATAAATAAAAATTGGGAGGGAATAAATAGTTTAAAACGAGTGGTACATTCGTCAAAATGACTAAAATTAAAAAAAAAATTATTCCTTAACCAAATTACCCTCTTTTTAATTGGGACGGAGGGAGTGTAAACAATCACTGTATATCTCCAAATATACCTGAATCATTCATTACCCCTCCGTTCCACTTCAAAAAATTTATTTCAAGAAATAATATTTTAAGAAGAGTCCACTTTCATAATGAAATATTGACATCTAACTAAATTTTTATAATATTTTCAAATAAATAATTTTTGTTATCTAAATAAGAATTAGTAGTAGCTTATTACACAAAACAGATGATAGAAATTGATTGTCCTTAGCAGTTCACCGAGACATATATAAAAGTATAAGCTAGAAAAAAGTATCAAGTTACATCCTCATACGGCGCATCGCCTCGCTCGGGTTCCATACTCGGTCTAACAAGCGAGCGCCCTGGTCCAGTTCACAACTTTAAACTTCAATTCGACAAGCTCTCATAAAAGGACGGATCTCACTAGGGCTAGCCCGGGCTACAGCCCGTTCGGAGTGGAAATATTCGCCGGTGTTTTCAACGTCAAACATTTGATACCATATTGTGATGACAATTCTTATGTGACAGATTTTTCTTACTATTCGAGTGCGAATCACTTTTAAGAGGTGGGAATGTTGAAAATCAAGCATTGCCAAACCACTACTTTGGAAAAAAAAAAACTGACCTTATAATTACATCTATAAAGAACAAGAACAAGAACAAGCAAAAGATAGGTATAGCCCTTCAATAAGTTCAACAAAGTTGGGATGCAACCTTGACAAGAAAACTAATGAGGTAAGCAATGACCTCATTTGCTTGGAAAAATTTGTAATTGTGATTTAGGCATGTGGCTAAGCAATGACCATATATTTTTCGTTTTCTTTATATTTTTTTAATTTTTTAAAAAATAAGATAGAGTAACTTACTAGACTTTTTCGTATAAAAAAATCCGTAAGCAAGCAGAAATTCAATAAAAATAATGTAAGTACTCATTTTAAAACGCAAAACACTATGATTAGTAATTAAATGATTATAATATAATGATTTTAAAAATAGTAGATAAAAATATTTAATATTGAATTTATGTTCCTTCATTTTTTCTTTGTTTTTTTAATTTAACCAAAACGAGTTCAGATTTTTTATAAAAAAATACAAACAATCATTTTTTGTTTCGGTTTCGATTACATAAAAGGACATTCTCAACTTGTACGGCAAGATATTTGCCTCCGGAATGACAGCACAACAAGTTAGAAAAAATGATAGCGCATGCTCTTTTGACTTATTTTTCGATTTTCATTAAGTTCATTTCGATTCGATTCGATTCCATTCGATTCATTCGATTCAATTCTTTTTCTTCTTCTTCTTATTATTATTAATAATCTTAATTATTATTGTTACTATTACTAATAATATTACTATTATCGTTGTTGTTGTTGATTACTATTATTATTATTTACCATTATTATTATTATTATTATTATTATTATTATTTACCCTTAATATATATTTGATTTAGTTCGAGTCCATTCGATTCGATTCAGATTCATTCGAATCACTTCATTGATTCGATTCAGCTTGATTCATTCGATTCATTCATTTGATTCAGTTAATTCAACCCATGACTCTTTTTTTTCTATGAGACTATGTTTAAACCTAGAATAGATATGCACTCGTAGCAAAACAACGAGGGATATACTACTAAAGGCTCAATTTCTCTATACAGTTTGCGGGGTTGCAATAGCCAAATATCGATTTCTCTGGACCACAAGGGCAGCTGAGTTGGTGGAGTATGTGAGCACGAAAATGAAAGGTCACAAATTCGATTTTCCCTGCCAACACTCTCTCGGTTGGACTGCATCACAGAACTGCGCCGTGTGGTTTAACTAGTTGGTGTAGTTTGCAGGCTATTACGTTCATCCCAAAGGTTTAATCAGTACGCAATCGAAGAGTAGTGGCCGTGGATTCACCATCATAAAAAAAGTACATAAAACCTTGATATTATGAAATTAATATATTTATGAACGATATTGCGAAGATATGGATAGTTTAGGATCCAGATCCGTACTGTTATTTAAAAGAGGGGGGGGGGGGAGGTAAGGTTGCATGTACACATCCACATAAATAAAATAGGGGACTTATGTAGACATCATTTACCATTTAATTTAACTCAATTATATTCCTCATGTCCAATTCCAGAAGGAACCATATCCACGTCCCGCAAAATTGATCATCAGCCAGTCATGATTGGTTGTCGATCAGCCACTGATTGCCATTTGTCGATAAATCGCCGTGTTCCAATCACCACTCAATCGCCAATTATAAGTACATGTGTGAACTATTTATAGATTTTATACTGAACAGTGTAGTTCTTGCTTTGAATTAATATACTTATCGCGGCACTGTAAACAAAAATCAAATTTGAAAATATACATAGTTATTGTTGTGAATTGCATACTTATTGTGGAGTTTTGTATATCCAAAAAAATATGTTAAATTAGTTGATCATAGATTTCATATTGAATAATGTAGTCAAGATTATAAATTTCGTGCTTATTGCGACAAAGTTGATTATGTTTTTTTTTATTTTTATTTTTCATACTGAAAAACCATGGTAATTTGTTAATTGTAGATCTTATACTCAACACAATAAGTTACTATTGTAACAAAAAAAGTAGTTACTATTATAAATCTCATACCTACGGTGGCATATTTCATAATAAAAATTGTAGTTACTGTGCAAGTTTATATTTAGTGTCAGATTTAGTTATATATAAATTCAATTTAGATCCGACAGTCCGGTGTAGTTTGAAGCTACTCATTTTTTATTATAAATATGTACATATTTAATTTGGGTGTCAAATTTAAGATTACCAAATCACTTAAAAATGGATAAAGTATAGAAACGATATTAAATATTATAAATATAAAAACAAAAATATATCTATAATTATCAATATAAATCACATATTTTGGAAAGATAATTTAATTGTATTCATATGCATAATCCATGCAGAGATGTGAGGTACGTCCATAATGAGAATATGACTCATATCCTACTACTCTAAAAGTATGAAGTGGCTGCTGGACGAAAACGTGTTTCTTTTCTTTCTCTACTCAGTGAAAGCGGCATTTTTGATCCTACTACTCTAAAAGTGTGAAGTGGCTGCTGGACGAAAACGTGTTTCTTTTCTTTCTTCACTCGGTGAAAACGGCATTTTTTATTTCCCTACTGAAAACCCGTTCTCCTTCATCGCCTCCACCTCTCTGCTTCATGCTTTCTTCCACCAACATGTCTGTCTCATCTTCTCGGCTCGTCGATGTCTTGTCTGAGTTTTCTATTCTTCTTCCTCTTTATCCTCTCGTTTTTGTGTTCTGGGAAACCCTATTCTCTTTTTCTTTCTTCGCCGCTTTGCATCCTATTTCTGTCCTCTCCCGCTTAAAATTTCTTGCAATTGTTGAGCACTTTGTCTTTTGTTTTATTTTGCTATCGAGGTCTTGCTAGAGGGTTTGTTTGCTCGTAGGGTTTTTTGGGGGTGTATATTTTGAGTGGTCCTTCCTCGCCCCAGGTTTTCGCTATTTTCTCATTGTTTTATTTTGGGTGCTGCTTTTGCGGACATCGGACCTTGTTTTTTGTGCAGGATACGGTGTGATTTTTGGAGCTCGTGCTTTCTCTGTTAAAGGCCTGATTTCTGTTTCGCTCAATTTTGCATTGTCCACCTAAATTCTTTTTAGAATACTTTACCATTTAAAATAGCAATTTTGTTGCAAAAGCCCCACTTACTTCCATTCACACTGCGGAATGGCCAGAGAGTGGCTTGTAGGTGTCCCTTACAAGGGTTTTTTTTAGTGATTTACATGGATTTGATACGGCAGAACGGGAGAAAGTATGCGTTTCAAATTAATTTTAAATTCTCAACATTGCTTGAATGGTTGAAATTTGTAGGTGTGGCAGCAGCGTGCACAAGACAATCTGGACACATTTAACTCATGAGGAAGTACTTGGTTTGCGAACAATTTTCATTTACCTTCTTAAATCAACAT
This sequence comes from Orobanche coerulescens, assembly GCA_033398695.1. NCBI lineage: Eukaryota > Viridiplantae > Streptophyta > Magnoliopsida > Lamiales > Orobanchaceae > Orobanche > Orobanche coerulescens. The sequence goes on from CM065809.1 coordinate 173,121,101, forward strand.
TATATACATCATATGATATTATCATTGTACTTACAAGGTACTCGATACCTATTCGTGTGGTAAGCCTGGTGGTAATACATATTATATCACGAATGAAATTAAATTAGTGCCTGCTGAAATTACAACAATTGAAATTCTTCACTAAATTCGTGTGATCAATTCGGTGGGTATTTATCAGAAATCATGCGGACTGCGCCGAATATGACGGTTAATATTAATTTGCTTGCTGGATGGTTATTCAGTGTTTTCTTTTCAGTTATTTTGAAATAAGTTTTGGTCTAACGTCAACCCCATTTCATGTTACTTCAGATATTACCATAAGGATAAATGGTGGGTATATGTCTGCTAACAACACGAGTGCTCATACTATTATGTACTCTAATAGTACGTTTTATTCATGTATAACAATAACACCGAACAAGTATAATAAGAGTAGGATCTTAATGAGCAATAAAGAATAATACCCACAGTCACACAGAGTAAAGTGGCTTCAAAGTTTATATTAAAACAACATCATCATCATCACTAACCACTACTAAAACATACTTACAATAGCTTCACAAAAATATGAAACTAAAGAAGTTGACTATGAAGCTTTTGTGCTTTAGCTTCACATATGTGACGCTAATATGTGATTCTAAAAAATCTGACGCTAAAGAAGTTTTAGCGTCAATATTTGACCGGTGAAGCTAAAGAATTGAACTTTAGCGTCAGCCATGTGAAGCTAAAGCGAATCTAAAACAATTGCCTTAGCTCCATTAGCTTCACATGGGTGAAGCTAAAGCCAACGAAGGGAATATTATTTTTTAAGCTTTAGTGTCACGTGTGTGACGCCAAATAATTCCAACAATTCTAAATATTATATCTTTAGCGTCACATGTGTGACACCAAAGAAAGTCCCGAAATTTTAAATATTATATCTTTAGAGTCACATGTGTGACGCTAAAGAAAGTCCAACAATTTTAATTATTATATCTTTGGCGTCAGATGTGTGACGCCAAAGAAACTCCAGCAATATTAATTATTATATCTTTGGCGTCAGATATGTGACGCCAAAGAAAGTCCATCAATTATAAATAATATATCTTTAGCGTGATACGTGATGCTAAAAATATTCGTTTAAAATAAAAAAAATGAAATTAGCCAGAACGAATTTCTGGCTAATTTCAGGTGTGTGTGTATATATATATATATATATATATAAATTTATCATATATTTTTTTTTTGTTTTAATAAGAAAATATGCCAAAAGCTACACTTCTAATTATTATTAAAAAATAATTATATTATACTAAAAAGATATTTATTTAATTAGAAAATAAATATAATCATTTTTGTTATGTTTCAATAATATTAATATTGTAATTCACTTATATTTAAATAAATAAAAAATCTGCAAAAGAAAGAAAAAAAACAAAAATATTAATAAGTTAGTAGAAACAAAAAATTATATAATTAAAATTATTAAAAAAAATTGAAAATAATTTAGAAATTACCTTGAAAATTGAGAGATGAGAGTTGAAGAAATGAGATGAAATGTGGATTAGAATTTTGGAATGAATGAAAGGTTTGTAGTGATGTTGTATTTATAGTATATTTTGAAACACAATAGCTTCACATATGTGAAGCTAAAGTATTTCACTAAATTTGAATTTGCCGCGGCCACGCCAAAAATTTCAAACCTCCGCCAATTTTTTTTTTAAAATATTCGTATTGGCGTCACATATGTGACGCCTTTAGTAAGATAACACATTAGCTTCACATATGTGAAGTTAAAACGTGTCAACCTCAATATCCGCGTGCGCCACCTACCGCTTCCGAAATTATTCTAATATTATTCTTTAGCTTCACATATATGAAGCCAATATTTGATTGAGTATATTATATAACTCAGTTTGACAGATGAACGCGATATATATTTTTTTTTTCGAAACCATGGCATTTATTAGACAAATATACATCTTTTTTTTCTGAATTTTTTTCTGGAATATATATTCAAAGATATATTGAACATTTTCAAGCAATCTCCGTCGATATTATAAGGTATGTAGAAATAGTTGAAATTTAGTTATACTTATTTTTCTTGTTGTTAATACGAAATATATTTAGTTGTAGTTTTATATTAAATGAAAATTTAGTTGATAATTTAGTTGGAAATTTATTTGATAATTTAGTTGTAAAATTTAGTTGATAATTTATCTTAAGCCATTTCATTAAATTATACAAGTTTTTTTATCGATACCGAACCAGATAGAATCCAGCCACATAGAATTATTGAGAAAATAATATTCAGTAAAAATAAGTATCTTTAATTAATGTTCCGAATTTATAAAGGCAAATATATCTAAGCGTCTTTTACTGAAATACTAATTCTATGTTTTAGTTGATAATATATTATTTGGAATGCAATGAAAATATTTTTATATTTTGTAGTTATTTATTTTGTATGCAGTGAAAAAATATCAACTTTTAGAGAATGGATGTACGAAAAACGTCGTGGTCCCGACGGTACGATTACTAGAGAATTTATTGATGGTGTTAATATGTTTCTGGATTTTGGATTCGCTCGTGTAGTAGTTGGTAGTAAGATATTATGTCCGTGCAAAAAGTGTAAGAATTGGCGTGAATGTGATCGCAATACATTCATGCAACATTTATATCAGTGTGGATTTGCACCGGATTATCGTGTTTGGGTATGCCATGGTGAAGATTATCAAAATTGCGGGATCAACGATTACAATATAGGAGGATCATCTTCTACACCTGCAGAAAATTATTTTACATCACAAACAGATATGGTCATGGATAATTTTCCTCAATTTCGCAATTACACTGATAATGAGCCGGCAGAGCCAAATCGTGAAGCAAAATTATTTTATGATCTGTTAGAGTATGCTGATCGGCCTTTGTATGAGTTGCATAATAAGTCGTTGTTGCAGTGGGTTACGGAGGTAATGAATTTCAAGACGACGTATAATGCCTCACAAAAAACAATGGATTATTTCATCAAAAGCAACAAGGGCATGGCACCAGAGCAATATCAGAGCCAAATCCCCGATAATTATTCCGAAGTAAAAAATATCATGTCGAAACTTGGTCTCCGAGTGATCAAGTATGATGTTTGTAGCAACAATTGTTTTCTGTACTATGGGGAATGTGAGAGTTTGAAATTTTATCCTAATTGTGCAGCGCCCCGGTACGAGGAAGGGAAATCGAGTGCACAAAAGAAATTGTGGTATTTTCCAATCAATGATAGGTTGAAGTGGCTGTATATGTCACGCAAAACGGCTGAACACATGACATGGCACACAAAGTGCCATGATGAGTCTGAAAGAGTAATTCATCCTGCCGGCATTGAAGCTTGGAGACACTTTAATCGTACGCATCCTTCGTTTGCTGTAGATCCTCGAAATGTTAGGCTCGGTCTTTGTACTGATGGTTTTAATCCATTTAGAGGAACAGGTGCCCAACACTCTTGTTGGACGGTCTTCGTAACTCCGTATAATTTACCATCAACTTTATGCATGCGTCAAGAGTTTATTTTCTTAAGTCTTATTATATCTGGCCCTAAAGGACCGAGGATGAACATAGATGTGATGCTCTGACCCTTGATCGATGAGCTAAAAAGTTTGTGGACAGATGGTGCTACAACATGGGACTGTGTAAGGCAGGAAAATTTCTCGCTGCGTGCGGCTCTGATGTGGTCGATTAATGACTTTACAGCCTATGGTATGTTGTCGGGATGGAGCACACATGGAAAGTTAGCATGCACTTATTGCATGGAAAGCACTTCTGCTTTTCGTTTAAAGAATGGAGGGAAACCATCATGGTTCGACTGTCACAGATGTTTTCTCCCACTGCGGCACCCAACAGAAAAAACAAACGTGATTTTTACAAAGGTCATGAAGAAAGCTCATTTTTTACGGAACGTCGAGGGCCAGCAGAAATGAAAATTATTGCTGATCGTATTCCTGATGTAACCTTGGTGTGAATTATGAAGGTATTGAAGGGTTAGGAGAAAATCATAATTGGACAAAGAGAAGCATATTTTGGGAGTTCCCTTACTGGTCTACCTTACTGATTCGTCATAATTTAGACGTCATGCACTGTGAAAAGAATTTCTTTGATAATATACTTAACACAGTCATGGACATTCCCCAGAAAACTAAGGACAACCTGAATGCGAGACGCGACTTGCCATTGCACACAAGAGATGGGTTGTTTGTACCCGAGGGAACAAATAGAAAGCCGAAAGCAACATATACGCTCACCACAGAACAGAAACATGCAATATGCGAGTGGCTTAAAGAACTAAAATTTCCAGACGGGCATGTTTCGAATATATCAAACTGTGTGAATCTCGATACTAATAGAATAAATGGTAGGGCTGAGAATCGGGACATCCCGAGGTCCCGGTCCCGAGTCCCGAATGTCCCGGTCCCGAAATGCACCAATTTGGTGGTCCCGGTCCCGGTCCCGATCGGGACTTCGGGAGTCCCGATTCCCGAAATGGGATAAATTTAAGTCCCGGTCCCGGTCCCGATCCCGAGGATAATTTTTCGAAATGTCCCGAAATGTCCCGAATGTCCCGAAATCAGAAAAGGAAAAATAAAATTGATTGAAATTAAAAATTTCAATCGCCCGATCAGGATTTCGGGACTCCCGAGTCCCAAAATTACCAAAATTTAAGGTCCTGATCCCAATCCCAGTCCCGGTCCCAAAAAATTCGGGACTCGGGGTCCCGTTTCCCGTCGGGACTCGGGACGGGACCGGGACTCGGGATTTCCCGATCCTAAATTCTCAGCCCTAATAAATGGTATGAAGAGCCATGACTGTCATGTTTTTATGCAACGATTGCTACCTATTGCCTTGAAAGATTTTTTACCGGAGCCGATTTGGGAAGCATTAACGGAGGTGAGCAACCGTTTCAGAGCATTGTGTACGAGTGAGATTAAAGCGTCTGATATGAGAAACTTAGCCAAGATTGTCATAGTGACTATGTGCAAGTTGGAACAGATATTCCCTCCGGCATTTTTCGACTCAATGGAACATATGCTCGTTCATCTGCCATATGAGGCCCTTGTCGGGGGACCGGTCTTCTATCGATGGATGTACCCATTCGAGAGGTACTCTTCTTATCTTTCTGTTAATATATGCATTATGTTGTGTATATATTTATAAATTATGTATTTCGTACAATACAGGATGATGTTTATTCTAAAAGGCATGGTGAGCAATAAAGCGAAGGTTGAGGGATCCATATGTGAGGCCTATTTACTGACAGAGATCACAAATTTTTTTGCCTTCTACTTCGACAAAGAAATCGACACAACGACGACACGACTAAAAAGGAACGAGGTTCTATTTGCCCCTCAATTTGAAGGACAATTGTCGATCTTTACACCAAAAGGTCGAGTAATGGGGAAAAGTAAGGGGCGCTGCATGGCTGAAGCAGAGTGGAATATGGAAATCCTATATATTCTTACTAACTGTGAAGAAACAGAACCATATCTATGGTACGATTATTATTTTGATATTCCATATTTTTACATGTAACCATGTATTTACACATTATGTATTTCAGTGCATTTGAGAATCAACTACAGAGTAATATCTCCACTAGAGGCTTGGAGTTCGCACGAGTTAATCACTTAGTTCCATGATTTGAAAGATTGGTTGCGACCACAGAATTAAAGGACTCTCAACTTGCTACATTGTTTAGAGGTGATCGATTAGTGAAGATGTACAAAAGTTATGTGGTGAATGGATTCAAATTTCATACCGAATTTCACAGACAAAATAAAAAGACTATGAATAGTGAATTGTGTATTACAAGTGCAAACATTTCCGGAGATTTATTTTAAATTGTATTGGCGTCACATATGTGACGCCTTTATACCTTTATTAATTTTTTTTAATTAACAATGGCGTCACATGTGGGATGCCAATGTATTTGATTTCCTGAATTAAAGACAGGCTCTTTTTCATAACCCGCTTCTCTCTTCTCCTTCTCCCCTTTTCTGTTCTTCATCGAAACCTAATCCCCAATTTTAAAACCAATCCCCAATATCCACCATATCATCCAAATTATTAATTAAGGATTTGTTCTCCACCATATCAAGGACATACTGAATCGATTCAAAAGGTATTTATCTTATTGATTTCGTATTTGTTTCTTGAAATTGTTTCGAATTTGTTTCGTGAAATTTTTAGAATTTGATATCGAATTTATTCACATTTACAGTATGATGTATGTATTGAAGTATGTTTCGAATTTGTTTTGTGAAATTTTTAGAATTTGATTTCGAATTTAAAAATATTTACAGTATGATGTATGTTTTTCGTATTTTCTTGAATTTATATCTGTTATTTATTTATTCACCTTCGTGTGCAGTATGTTTAAAGTATTTATGCAGTATGTTTGAAGTATGTATGGAGTATGTACTATTTCAAAAGTTGGTTTTGCAGTATATATGTGTTTAATCAAAAGTTGGTGTTCATGGACTAATTTTGGTGTTCGATTTTATTGTACTCCGTATTTCAGATGTCGAGACGCAGTTCCGACCAGCATGCTGATGTTCCTTCTCATACCATGGCACCTCGTCGGATGAGTATTAGTTCGAGCCCCTCGCCTTCTCGTAGTATACCCGAGTCTTCATCGTCACATAGGAGTGGGCCTATCATACGACCAAAGATAGAAGATCTAACCCGACACATACCCTTTGGACAGCAGCTACTACAACAACATTTGCGTACCGACTCGGGACTCCAGCATTGGCGTCCGTTTAGTGATGCCGAATTTACACGGTACATGAGTTATGGTTCGTTGTTATCTCATGGGAGCCAGTATATTCCATTTATTGGTGGCGGCAATCCTTCTGATGTACATATTGACAGTCCAGAGGCGTCACAATAGCACACACTGATTGGCCATGGACCATATGCGGGGATGTCGAGGACCGTGTCACACGATCAGCCACCATTGCAGCCACCTACTACTGATCCCCCATCAGGTGGTCCATTAGTGCATCACATTTCTATTCCAGAGGAGCCGATGGAGTTTGAGTACGACGAGGATCAAGAGGTTTTAGCACAGCCACCAGGGAGAGGTCCGACTGAGATCTCCAAGGTGAAAGAGAAATATGATGATCGGAAACTAATTCGTCCTTTGCCAAACATAATTGGCTTTAGTTCAAAGAAGGCCGAGACCGATATAGTCGGCTTACTTAAGAGGTACTACTCCGGTGAAGAGCATTAGGGCCAGGTTTCTCGACGGGCAAGGGACGAGTTGTGGCGGGAATTTGGGGTATATTATTATAGTTGCTATTTAATTACAATATATGGAAATTATTTTATGGTAAAACTGCATTCATTTTACTCAAACTGTTATGTTCTGTTGCTGTGCCAAAAACATTTGATTGTTTTTCGATTTTCTGACAGTTGTTATTATATTTGTCCAGATGCGTTATAGGTGGGAGAAATCGGATGAGGAGAAAATTGGGTGGTATTGGGACAGAAATAGCCACGGACGGTTTATTGATATGCTTACGCACGCTAAAAATAAAGCATATCAAAAACCAGTCGGTCAGCGGGAGAAGTGGTTGAAGGAAAAAGAGTTTAAGATCTTGTGGAAGTGTTGGGATACCGAAGAGAAGAAGAATGAGGCTTTTCAGAAATCTAAAAACAGGGGCACTCTTTACGATGAGAGTACCAGTGTGATTACGCAAAAGGCACCGGGTACATATACTGGAGGCAGTATGAGCATGTACGATCATGCTCATTCCATGGTACGTATAAATTCTGTCAACATTTTATTATATAATATATGTTGTCTTCAATTATGTGTCATCATCAATATTGCTAATGTTTTATGTTAACACATAGGCGAGTGATGATGCGTCGGAGATGTACCAAAGACCGGCATGTGAGAGGGAGAGACCGGTAGAGGACCCAGTATTTAATCCTTTGGCCTTCATGAAGACTCACATCACCAATGTGAAAGAAATGGAAAAACATCAAAAGAAAAAAAAAAAAAAAAAAATTGGTGAGGGCAGCAGCGAGGCTCAACCGGAGGAGGGAGAAGCTGAGTCGGGAGAAGCTGAGTCGGGAGTTTTTACTCCCAAATGGATAGATGCCCGAAGTGCAGAACATTACGTAAGTTTAGCTTTATATTTGCTCACTTGTATTTCGATTACGTCCCTAATTTGTAAATTGTGTATCTTGTTCACTTTTTGTGTAAATATTACTTGGAACAGGACCGATACTATAAGCTCGTTGAGGCATTACATTTCCCAAACCCCCCCTCCGGAAGATGAATTTTACCCGAACTTGTGGGCTCAGGCGGGTGGCGGAGTTAGACAGGGTGGAAGGGTGAGGGGATTTTCAAAGGGGATCATCATAAATGAAGTCATCGACCAACCCACAAGTCGTCGTCTTGTTGACTCACGAGCATCATTACGACCTTTTGAGGTCGATCGGTCTTTGGAGGCTACAATCGAGGCACTAAAAAAAGATAACGAGGAGATGAAGAAGGATAAAGAGGAGATGAGGAAGTCGAGAGAGAAGATGGAGTCGAAATTTTCAAAGATGAGCAAACTCATGTTGAGATTACTCGGAGGAAAGAAGAAGGTAGATTCCTCATCATCTCGGGGGAACGGTGAGGATGATGACTCCGATGACTTTGATGAGGATGAGTTGATGCGATCATTATCTGACGAGTAGCATGTTAGGTTTATGTTTTGATGATCATATTTGTTATATTTTTCGTATATTTTGATTTTGATATGTATAAAATGTTATTGTTGCATGGTGTTTAATATGTTGCTTTGTTGGTTTGGTTACAATGTTTGTTGTTGTGTTGGTTTATTGGTTCGGTTGATGGTGTGTTGTGTTTATTATTCATATGCTTTTTTTGTGATGTATTGATTATGATGGTGTATTGATGGTTACAATGTTGTTTGTTGTTTGTTGGTGTATTGATGGTGTATTGTTTATGATGGTTTGGTTAAAATATTGTTTGTTGTTTATGATAGTGTATTGAAACATTCTTATTGTTTTGCTGTTTTGTTCACTGCCTGTCTGTTTGCCTCTCTTGCTGTTGTCATTCTGTTGCTGTCAAAAAAAAAAGGAGCAGGGTATTAGCGTCACATATGTGACGCTGATATAAAGTTAAGGCGTCACATATGTGACGCCATTGTTAATAAATAAAAAAAGCCTAAAGGCATCACATATGTGACGCCAATACATATTAAAAGAAAAGTGCAATAAAAAGCATAGCTCAGTGGCAGGCGGAGGGTTCGAACCGGATGCATTGAGTGGCATATTGCCACTGTACTATGTTTTCATTCATTATATATAGTACATAAATATAGAGAGAAGACATAATCTAACCATATTGCTTAGTAAATTGTAATATTTGTCATGCAACTTAGTTTGTACAAATTGTAGTCAAAAAGAGCAAATTCGGACCAATTTACCCTCACCCCATTATTTCTTTCTCCCCCCGCCTCTCTCTCTCTCTCTCATCCCCCCCACACGTCTCTTTATTTATCTCTCTCTCTCTCTTTCTTTCTCTCCCCCCCACGTCTCTATCATTCCCCCCACCCCCCACGTCTCTCTCTTCTCTCTCCTCTCTCTCAAGCCCTCCCTTCCCATCGAATGGCCGCGCCACCCATCACCGTCGTCGGTCATGTTTTCAGGTGACCACCATGGCTCTCACAACCATCTTCATATCTCGCCAGAACCTAGCTATTTCCGGAGCCGACTTCGCCGGAGTTCCAGTTCTTTCTGAATCTTCCCTACTCTGAATCTTCCCTACGACCGCCGGCAGCTCCGACGACCGCCAGCAGCTCCGAATCTTCCCTACTCTCTCATTCGATTTTATTTCTCTTTCTCCAACTTTCTCTCTCTAGAAAAATCCTAGATCTATCTTGAAATAATGTTATTTTTGTATTTGTTTTTGATGATTTACAAGTTTTCATATGATTTCTGGTGATTCGTGGTATATTTGGAGTGATTCAGATCGATTTGTATCTATTGGTGTTTTAGATCTAGTTTTTGGCAAGTTTGCATACGTGTTTACGAATTTACAGTTGGTACGATTTATTCATTTCGTACTGGGTTACCATGTTACAATATTGTCATTTCGTATCACTATGCCTTGATTTTCTGTTAAGATTTTATCATTTCGTATCAGTATGAAGTTACGAAATTCGAATTTCATAACACATTTGTGCCGATTTGAAATTTTCGTATTGGAGATTTGGTATACATGTTACGAATTCGTAACGGTTACGACTGGTAAGAAATTGTAACTTCTTACCAAGTGTAACTAGTACGAAGTTACGAATTAATGACTTCGTATTAGTGTAACCGTAACTATTTCCAGCTACGAATTAGTAAGGGTGTCACTGTTTACACTCTGATATATTGGTAAAAAATTGTAACTTCTTACCAAGTGTAACTAGTACGAAGTTACGAATTAATAACTTCGTATTAGTGTAACCGTAACTATTTCCAGCTACGAATTAGTAAGGGTGTCACTGTTTACACTCTGGTATATTGGTAAGAAATTGTAACTTCTTACCAAGTGTAACTAGTACGAAGTTACAAATTAATGACTTCGTATTAGTGTAACCGTAACTATTTCCAGCTACGAATTTGTAAGGGTGTCACTGTTTACACTCTGGTATATTGGTAAGAAATTGTAACTTCTTACCGAGTGTACCATTTAAACTTAACATGTTACTATATTGGTAACGAACGTAACGAAACGTAACGAAAAACAAATAATAAATGATCAATTATTAATCGGGTAATGTAACGAAAAATAAATATCGTATCCGCTTACTGGTACCTCGTGTGTAATATTCCGACACAATAAATAAGATACGAAGTTACGATACAATAACACAAAAGGTAAACAACACATGGTAACGAGACGGTACGAAATACATACGTCGTAACCCAGAAACTCAGAAAAGATAAGGAGAGATATAAAGTGGGTTAGTTTTAGTGAAAAGTAAGGGTATAATGGTCAAACCATGTCATTTTTTGCTAGAATTTGTACAAACTAAGTCCATTGACAAATATTGTCATTGACTGTGGCAAAGTGGCTAAAGGAGTGTATTTCCTCATAAATATAATATGTACTTACTAAGTAAAATATTTTTATTTAATTGTTATTTGAATTAATTAAATATCTTAAATAAAAAAAGTTTGACATTAAATTATTCAATATATTTTATTTAATTATTTATTATATTACGGTTGCTTAATAATGAATATTATTAAATATAAATTTAACAGTATTATTTATTATATTACAAATGGTTAATAATGAATGTTATTTATCCTTATACTATATTTCATACTTATATTTAATTTATCTTTCAAATTAAATCAATTTCCAAAATATTTAAGCATAAATAAATATAATGTAATTTAAGTTCTTAATGTTAAGAAATTTATTACACTATAATTATTAAATATAATTTAAAATTTATTATTTATAGTATTTAATATTTAAACCAATACAAATTTGTACATTTAAAATGGATTTAGTATCAAGAATTTGTACAACTTTGTATATTTAAACGAATACAGATTTTTATTTCAAAAAAAATCAAATATTACATATTGGCGTCAGATATGTGACGCTAAAGGTTTATTCTTTGGTGTTAGATACGTAACACCGTTTAAGAAAAAATATTTTTTTTTTAAAAAAAATCGATTTTCACATATTGGTGTCACATGTGTGACGCTAAAGAACAAAGCTTTAGCGTCACATATGTGACGCTAATATGTGGAATAAAGAAAAAAAAAACTTTGCAGAACGGCATCACATATGTGACGCCTTTGTTGAAAAAGAGATTGACTGTTTTAATCTAATTTTAAGGCGTCACACATGTGACGCTTTTATTTTGATTTTTTGTCGCATTTTATTCTTTAATTTTACTTTCTTTGTGAAGCTATTAAATGTGTTTTTTAATAGTGAACCGACAGTTACAGTCATCTTCATTCCTGAATCACAATGCCCCGCAAAACTGCAGATGAAGAAATGCTGTCCCTTGTACCTAAGCGGTATCTTAGTGCCATTTGGATAAACATGGCGCCTGGTAACGTTTACGGAGCATGTGAATTTGATTACTATTAATAATAATAATAAATGAACTTGAACATGACTAAACATATAAAATGTGACTCACGTTTTTTTTTCAAAATTATTATTGTGTTAATCTACGAATTATCCTGAGCCATTATGTAAGAAAATGCTAATCAATGAATTCTCTCTCTCTCTCTGAGAGAGATATTAATGCAACTCAAGATATATGGAGGTAAGAATTTGTAGGCGTTCATGCTGCTGTTTTCGGGGACCCACCGGTATTAGTATTGTTTTTTAATAATATACAATTTGAAGACGTGCTTATAGTTGTGATTCTGCCAGATTTTGTTTCCTTGGTCAAAATTATTCGATCAATTTTTATATACTCGTGACCCGAATTTTAAAAAAATTGATTTAAAGTAATTTTAGTAGAAAAAGGATCCTAACTCTGAGAAGAAAAAAGAGAGAAATTTTCTTTTTATTATTCATTCTGAGGGTAATTTCAAAATATATATGGTTTATCAAAATAAAATTATAAAATCTAACTAAAATTTATATAATGTTCGTTAAAATTAAACAAATTCATAATATTTGTTACAATATATTAGTTGATTGAAAAAAAAATTGGGAGGGAATAAATAGTTTAGAAAAATGAGAAAATATGCAAAATAAAAAAATCACAAACCAAGAGCAGAAATTACAACAATCGCAATACAAAATTAAGAATACAATACAAAATTAAGAATAAACAACTTCAAATAGATGAGTAAATACACATTCAGTTATCATTGCTGAATATTTGCCATGTATGCTCGATCAAGTGGTTTTCAAGAGCGTCGTGAACTTCTCTATTGCGGAGCTGTGACTTATTTTTCATATAGATGGATACGCTTGCAATTCATTTTGTAGAGAATTCAGAATCTGGATCGTTATTTTCTTCGACATCTCCACTTTGACTATTATCCTGTATAGGTAGAATATCCATAAATTCTACGAGATCATGATAGTTTAGGTTCGTATTTCTTTCATCTTCTATTATCATATTGTGCATGATGATGCAAGCAAACATTATTTTTCTCGTCATGTCGCGATCTAACAAAGGAAACGAGCTTGTAAAATAGCAAATGCTCACTCAGCATCGTCTTGAGCCGTCTCTTGATGCTGAGCAAACAGTCGGTGCTTTCGACGAAACTGCATTGTTCACCGGCATACAGAAGATATGCCCTGACTTCTTCAGTGGACTTTCTAAGGTACTCATCACCAAAGTTGGAAATTACACCATCAATGATATCTTTAAGCAGTATCGTTATGGTTTCTGCGTTCATCATAAATAATCATTATGCAAGTCTGTGCCATAGGCCAACACTCTCATAGCTGCAGTTAACACTCTCATGGTACATTTTCGAATCAAAGACATACCTAGACGACCAACGACATTCACGATTTTGTGAATAAAAAATCAATAGCAATGGCTTTATTCATTATACATATGAAGTCTGAACAATGGCTTTTGAATGCGAAGCCTTGTTTGAAAATCTTCTCGAGTATATATTAGATCATCTGAAAAATATTACTCAAACACACCATCATAATGACCCTTCTTACATTTCTGCTCAATAAATCGCCTCGCTGCTTTTGGAATACCTCGCTCGAATTTTTCCTGGTAAAATATAATTATATTAAATGCAACAATTTTATTCGAAAAGTACCACCTTCAAGTGGGACAGAGTTATGGTTTTGATATTACGTCTTCAAGTGGGGTGGATGTAATATTTCCTGATATTCGATTATATTCAGTTGCTGACAAATAAATATCATTTTATTAATAATATAATATCGTATTTGTCATTTTTTTTGGTAATTTATCAAAAAGAAGAATTTTATTTGTTGCTTCTTTTTAAATTTGTCAAAATGGAAAAAGTGAAATCATTTATTATTTTGTGATACTTCTCTATAAATTGGGTCCACATATTATGAAGATTATGGTGCGTTCTGTTTGTATTTCATTTTGTATTTTTATTTTGAAAAATATTTTGTATTTTTCTGTTTTTATTTTTGTTTTCAAAATTGCTGAAAACGCGTTCTGTTAAATTTATTTTGCAAAATATTTTTTTGTAATATTAATATTAAAATCATAAATCTTTATTTGACTTAGTTTTAAATTAGGATAATCCAAAAAAAAAAAAAAACTCAAAATGCATTTTGAGCATTTTGAAGATTTTTTATTGAAATACACACAAAACGCTCAAAATGAGGTTTTGGGCATTTTGCGTTTTGTGGACAAATATTTCTTTTGTTTTCAAAAATGCATTTTCGAAAATGATGAAAAGAACACGTTTTTAGTGTTTTCGAAAATAAAAACAGAAAATGACCTCAAAAACAAGGCCTTATCTTCTAGGAGCGTTTTTGGTTTCGGTAGGGATGAGAAGAAGGGTACCTCGACCCCGACCCACTATAATAGTTTGGTTTTGATTTGGCCAATTTAGATTCCTCAACTTAAATGGAGATCATATTTTTCGGTTCGATTTCAATTCCTTTGTTGTTTATCCCATTCTAATTAAAATTAAATATTTTCTTTGTTCTATACCTATGGTGGCGAGATCCGACTGTAATAATTTTTTGTTGCTTTGGATGTCTCATTACAGTGTACAAAGATACATTTTAAAGCAAAAATTAAAACAAGAAAAAAATGTTTAAAACTTTTGTAAGATACAAACAACATGATATTTGTGACCTTTAAATTTATATACTTTAATAAGCATAAAATTTTGTACACGCTTTGCCATTAGTTTTATAAGAATTGAGCATATTTCACCTTAAAATGTATACATGTTATAACCATAAATTCGGTGCAGTTCGGTTCTATTTAAGAATATAGTGTAGAGTTAGATTGAAATTTCAGAATTCTCACATATAGGTCTATAGAACAACGATCAAAATCATGTGTTTTAGGTGACTCAAATTTATAGGTTATATATATCTGATATATAGATATGACGTATCAACTTATAGGATAACTAGGGAACATAGGATTAATATATTGTATGGAAGGACGGCTTTGGGCTAGTTATTCAATAGCTGCAAAATATTGTGGAAAAAGAGTAAAAGCTCCATACATACAATTGGAACGCAATAAATTCATCTGGATTATGCTTCAAATGCATGGTTCTAAAAAACGCTAGGCGTTAGGCGTTCGGATTGCTAACGCCTAGCGCCCAGAGGATTACTCAGGGATTAATCGGGGATTAATCGGACTAGGCGGATTTATTTTTTATTATTATTTTAATCATTTTTATATATAAAAAATTATATATATGTAAAATAATTAAAAATAATTAAAATTTAACCATTTAAATAGATATATAATTAATTCTATATTAAATTTAAAATACTGATATAGATATCAATGAGTCTATATTTTCCATAATATCTCAGTTTAGGAATTTGTAGTACTATTAGAACAAAAAAAAAAAAGTATAACCGCCTAGTCGCCCATGTAACTAGGAAATCTGAAACGTTGATATAGATATAAAGTAGTTCATAGTAGCTTAGATTGCCTTCATAGGTCCCCACAGCCAGCCTAGACGATCGATTCATCACCCAAACGCCTAGTATAAGCGCCTAAGCCATAATCGGAACGGCCGATGACCTTCTAGGGATTAATCGGAGGATTAATCGGCCTAGGCGGGGATTTTTAGAACACTGTTCAAATGCAATCAACACAATTGCATATTGTATTTGTTGAACATCAGTGATGCCATCATTGTTCTTGGCTATGACATTACAAAGAAGATATTCAATATCACAACCCGAGCAAAATAGCAAATATATAGGTTCGTGGGTATTAATTTATTTAATAATTTGCTTACCTTATATTTGCACCAAAACAATTGTTGAGCTACTCACAAGTTTCAAGCATATATATTCGAGTTCAATATTCTATGGAAAACAAGCTCGTCAGCCACATACTAGCGTCGAGCAAAAAACAAGTTATGATCTTTTAGATCCGTGAAAACATAGATGCTAATTAGGGATGTCCGGATATGACATTCATTTGGAATTCTTGAACTGTTGACAGCCCATCTGTCTTGGCATCCACGTAAGCACTCGTCAGCTGAACCGACCGATCAGAACAACAAGCCGGACCGAGTACGAATCAAATTCTCTCCCGGGCTCGTTAAAGACCGGACCGGTCAGAGACGTCGAGGCCGAACTCGGGGACCAAGGCCGACCCGATATCCAGACCGGAAGGACCGAACAGATCGAGGATAAATACGCTCCAACTCAAGATTATGACAAGGCCGACCAGAACGGCGGGAGACCCGAGGACCGACCCCAGTGGATAAGCATCGCCAAAAGCATGCGGGACAAGCACACATGACAATTAATGCATGCTATTATATCCCTTTTTGAAGCAATCCTTAGAAGCCGCCATGTGTCTAAGGCATATTTACACTCTGACAAGTGTTTTGGGCATATTCCCAACATTCTCCAGCTGTCATCCCCTGACTGACCGAGATTGTCTATATATAGAAGGAATGTACAATAAAAAAGAACTTTTGGAATTTATGAGAAAAGAGAAGAGATAAAAAAAAAAGAGAAAATTTGTAATAAGTGAGTGAAACATATAGATCAGTTCAAGCAATCCAGCTCGACCCTACTCGAAATTACGGGCATTTAATAAAATTTAGTGATCCAAACTCTTTCATCTTTTTTTGTTATTTTCTATGTGGCTTCGATCCATTCGTCCAGGTCAGCACACGTGACGTTGACAGAATCAGGCGTCAACAGATTGGCGCTAGAGGAAGGGGTTTCGATAAAAAAATACTACTCCCCGAAGATGTCTCACGAAAGCTCAAAAAACCCTCAGCCCGCAACGGAGGAAGAAAACATCCGCAAGGTGGTGGAGTGCTTTAAACATCCAGCCTTCATCCGGGGCATGGCAGCCCTCATGACACGGGTCACTGAGGGCGGAACCCTTCAAAAACCCGAAGACCATGCGGAGGCGGAATCTCACACGACCCGCTCAGCTGCCTCGGGACGGGATAAAAAGAGGATGGCCTCTCGAGTCGTCGGGGAAGGGGCGGAAAGCCACGGAGAAAGCTCACATCCCTCTCGAAAAAGTAGACTTTCACGCCCCATATCCGTTTTTGATCGGCTCGGGTCAGGGAAGAAAGTCGAAAAAGCGGCGCCAGCTCCCACTATCCTGAGCCAGAGCCGTAAAGAAGAAAAGGCACCCCACCAGTCCCTAAATCCGACACAAGTATTACCTCAAACTCCGGGTGATAACTCGAGTGAGATCGAGTTTCTTAAAAAACGCCTTACAGAGCTCGAAAACAGGCAACTCCAGCCATCCCAAAGTTCGGAATGGCTTAACAGCCAGGAGAGCCCCCTGGACCCCAGTGTTCTGGCGGAACCCCTCACAGAGAAGTTTAAGATCCCTCAGATTCCGCCATACAACGGGGAGACAGACCCCAATGCCCATCTCAGACATTATAACTCCTGGATGGACCTGCACGGGTCTCAAGACGCGTTTCGGTGCCGAATATTCTCCTTGACTCTGGGGGAGAGGGCCCAGAGATGGTATCGGACGCTGCCCCACCATTCCATTCAGACATGGGCTCAACTCTCGGCGACGTTCCGATCCTATTTCATGGGGTCCCTAGTGCGAGTCGCCCCGCGCTCATCCATCGCTTCCATCATACAAGGGCCAAACGAGTCCCTTAAGGATTATATATCTCATTTCAATAAACGGATATTGGAGACGGAACCCATGTCGGACGACGTGCTGGCCATTATTGCTCAGGCCGGCCTCCTTAAAAATTCTTTTTTCCGCTGGACGGTGTGCCAGAATGTCCCACACACCTATCAAGAATTCTTGGAGCGCGCCAGCTCCCATATTGCTGCCGAGGAAGCTATGTCGGCACCAGTTTTGGTCATGCCCTCCGACCAGAAAGGGTCCTACAGAAAGAAAGAAGATAGGCATGACTACAGAGAGGCCCGTCAAAATTCCCGCCGGGAGAATAAGGCCACCGCCTCTTCCTCGATAGCCCCAACAACCCAGAGCTATCGGGAGCATAGGCCCGAGCTCATGGCTAGCTTTGCTGAAATATATTCTGTCGGGGCCGCGGTCATATTTGATCAAATAAAAGACAAGAATTTGCTCCCAGTTCCTCGGACGATCTATAAAGATCAGAAGGATATGGACCAGACCCGCTTTTGTAAATACCATGAATCGGCGGGCCATAACACCGAACAGTGCCGGGACCTCGTCGCCGCCCTGATTGCGGTATGCGACGATACCGGCTTAAGGCGATTTACCCGGAACCCACCCCGGGATCACCAGGATCGGGCCGACCGACAAGAGCCAAGAATGATCGGGTGCCTCCAGCCACCAAGTCCCCTCGGGAAATTCTGACCATCATGGGAACAGCCGAGGTCGATGATCATCGGTCAAAGCGGCAGAAAAAGGCATCCATTCGAGAGGCCACCACCTCTTATCAACGGACAGAGCGCCGAACCGAGGGGTTCCTATCAGTGGCCGAAGAAGCCCCCCAAAACCCCCAGCTGACAGTTACTTTCGAAGAGTCCGATGCAGACGGCTTGGACCATCCCCATTCAGACGCCCTTGTCATCACTCTGCCCATAATAGGGATCCCGGTACACAGGGTGTTGGTAGACTCCGGGGCCTATGCCAGCATCATCTACCTTCATACCCTTCGCAGGATGAAGGTAGACCAATATTATGTCAGACCCTGCAACGAGGACATTAGGGGATTTGCTAACTGTCGCACCTCACCATTGGGGAAAATCGACCCCGCCCTGGAATTTGGTCAGGGGTCGATCAAGAGAACGATGATCACTACGTTTAAGATCATCAACGTGCACAGCGACTACAATGCCATCATAGGCCGACCTGTGATGTCAAGGCTGAGGGCCACTCAGTCTACATATCACCTGTGTATGAAGTTCCCCATCCCGGACAGCGTCGGGGTACATAGGGGAGATCAAAGGGCCGCCCGGGAATGCAATCTCAGCATCCGGGCTCGCGAAATAAATGCCGCAGAGGGCACCCCGGAGAATTTACCGGAAGAAATAGAGGCCACCAACTCCGAACAGCTGGCAGAAGACGCCCTACTCGAACAGGAGGCTGAAGGTCCCGGGGCCGCTCAAGCCCTCGAAATGGAAACTGACCAGGATGCGGACCGAGTCCGCAGGCCAGGGAAAGAGCCGATCCTGGAAGAGGATCCTGTCGACCCACAATACCAGAATCCGAAAGGGAAAATTCGCCATGCTGAGCCAACAGAAGAGCTGGACCAGTTCGACATGGACACATCTGATCCCATCCGACAGCTAAAGATCGGCCACAACCTCCAAGAGCCAATCCGCTCCGAGCTAATCTTCCACCTGAGACAGAATTTGGATGTCTTCGCGTGGACCCATTCGGACATGCCGGGGATTGACCCGGAATTTGCATGCCACCGGCTGAATATCGACCCCAGTTCAAAGCCGGTTATTCAGAAGATGATGAAAATAGGGCCTGAACGACAGAAGGGGCTAGAAGAGGAAGTGGAAAAGCTGATCGACAATGGGTTCATCTGGGAAGCCAGGTACCCGACCTGGGTGGCCAACCCGGTCCTGGTGAAAAAGCTGATCGGGTTGTGGAGGCTCTGCATTGACTTCTCTGATCTGAATAGAGCCTGCCCGAAAAATAGCTATCCCCTACCCCATATCGACTATATGGTGGATGCAACGGTCGGGCATGAGCTGATGAGTTTTATGGATGCATATTCCGGATACAAACAGATTCCGATGCATCCCCCTGATGAAGAAAATACCTCCTTCTACTCGGCCCGCGGCCTATACTGTTACCGAATGATGCCTTTCGGGCTCAAGAATGCCGGCGCAACATATCAACGCCTGGTAAATCAAATGTTCAATAGCTTGATAGGTCATACGATGGAGGTGTATGTAGATGATATGTTAGTAAAGTCTTTGTGCTCGGCCGATCATGTAAATGACCTCAATAAAATGTTTGCTATTTTGCGAGAGTACAAGATGAAGTTAAATCTAAAGAAATATTCATTTGGGGTAGGTTCTAGAAAATTCCTCGGCTACATGGTAAGCCAAAGAGGGATTGAAGCCAACCCCGATAAAATCAAAGCAGTGACCGAACTTGTTGCACCAAATTCGGTCAAAAAAGTGCAGAGCCTAACTGGCTGGCTAGCCGCGTTAAGTCGCTTTATCTCTCGCTCAACTGACAAATGTAAACCTTTCTTTGAGGCAATAAAAAAACAGAGAATTTCAGTGGACAGACCCTTGCCAAAGAGCCTTTGAAACTATCAAGGATGTCCTGGCAGAAGCACCGATCCTGCAACGACCGGACCAAGGAGAACCTCCCAATTTACAACTCGCGGTATCCGACTATGCGATCAGCGCCGCTCTGATCCGAATGGAGAATGGAGTTCAACATCTGGTCTATTATGTTAGTCAGGCCCTTCATGATGCCGAGCTCAGATACGCGCCAATGTAAAAGCTGGCTTATGCGCTCATAATGGCGTCCCGAAAGTTAAGACCCTACTTTCTGGAACATCAGGTAGTCGTCTTGACAAACTATCCTTTAAAACAGGTCATGCACCGACCTGACATATCCGGCCAGATGATTAAATGAGCCGTCGAACTCGGACAGTTTGACATAACTTTTGAATCGCGCACTGCCATAAAAGGTCAAGCCCTGGCGGATTTCATCGCAGAGTTCACACCAGCGATCACACAAGAGAATGACCGATCAGAAGAGTGGTCACTCTACGTAGACGAGTCCTCGACCGCCGACCGGGTAGGTGCAGGAATAGTCCTCGTCAGTCCCAACAAATGTTTGTTCTGCTCGGCCATTCGCTTAGGTTTTCCGGCCACCAACAATGAAGCGGAATATGAGGCTCTCTTGGCCGGTCTGGAAATGGCGACCTCCCTCGGTCTTGCTCGCCTCACTGTCTTGAGTGATTCTCAATTGGTGGTAAACCAAATTAGGGGCGAATACGAGGCCAAGGAACCCAAATTGGTCAAGTACCTCGGCCTGGCGCGGGCTCGGCTGCAAGATTTCAGGGAACTATACAACACATCCCCACAACTGAGAACATCCAAGCCGACTCCTTGGCCAAACTCGCGTCCAGCTCCGGAGCCGAACATATGGACGAGGTCAGCATAGGATACCATGCATAATCAGCCCTGGAAATAGCCGAAGTCTGGGCAGCTGAACAATCAGAACCACAAGGATGGATGCAGCCTATAATCCGATATCTGCAAAGCGGCATTTTACCCGAGGACCGAGCCCAGGCGAGATCATTACGAACTCAGTCTGCCCGGTTCACTATCGTGGATGGAACTTTATACAAGAGGAGATATTCAGTTCCATTGCTGAAATGCCTGTCCGAGTCAGAAGCAGAGTATGCCCTCAGAGAGGTGCACGAGGATATATGCGGTAATCATTCCGGCGGGCAGGCATTGGCCTATAAATTGAACCGGCATGGATATTAGTGGCCGAATCTTAAAAAAGATGCCATCGCGCTCCTGCTTAAGTGCGTCCGGTGCCAAATCTTCGCTCCTCTGATCCGATATCCGCCAGAAACCCTCACCTCCGTTTATTGCCTGTGGCCATTTGCCAAGTGGGGAATTGATCTGATCGGCCTCTTACCCAAAGGACAGGGAGGAGTACAACATGCCATCGTCGCAGTTGATTATTTCACAAAATGGGCTGAGGCCGAGCCTATGGCACGAACAACCGAGCAAAAGATAATCGATTTTATTTGGAAGTCACTCATCTGCCGATTCGGGATCCCTCAATCTATTGTCTCTGATAATGCTAAACAATTTGACAATAAGAAATTTCGGGCCTTCTGCGACGGCCTCCACATACGAAACAACTTTTCCACACCGTATTATCCGCAATCCAACGGACAGGTCGAGGCGATCAACAAAATTATAAAGCAGCACCTCAAGACCCGCCTTGAAGAACTCAAAGGTTCCTGGCTCGAAGAACTCCCTGGAGCCTTATGGGCATATAGAATAACGCATCGGTCCGCTACTGGAGAAACACCCTTCTCCTTAGCCTTCGGCACTGAGGCAGTCATCCCAATCGAAATTGGGGCGCCTACCTACCGGGTAACCCATTTCGAAGAAACGACTTGGCCCTCCAAGCGAGCCTGGACCTCATCGCCGAAAAGCGGACCCAAGCAGAAATGCGAAATGCCATCTATAAAAAAGATGCGAAAAATACTACAACTCCAAGGTTCACCATCGAAGTTTCCAGGTCAGAGACCTCGTTCTTAAACGGATGTTGGGACCAGATCCGGGACCCCTTAAACCCAAGTGGGAAGGACCGTACAAGATTAGTGAAGTCCTTCCGAACGGAGCCTACCTGTTAGAATATCTGAACGGCCAGGGATTAACTTATCTGTGGAATGCCATGTATTTAAAGAGGTATTATCAATAAAATTTGACGTTATTTCATTTTTAGCTTTGGTACACCTCATAAGACCGGCTCATCCGGCACTATAAGATCGAGCTTGCCTCGGCACCTCATAAGACCGGCTCATCCGGCACTATAAGACCGAGCTCACCTCGGCACCTCATAAGACCGGCTCATCCGACACTATAAGACCGAGCTCGCCTCGGCACCTCATAAGACCGGCTCATCCGGCACTATAAGACCGAGCTCGCCTCGGCACCTCATAAGATCGGCTCATCCGGCACTATAAGACCGAGCTCGCCTCGGCACCTCATAAGACCGGCTCATCCGGTACTATAAGACCGAGCTCGCCTCGGCACGTGCTCACCTCGGCACAATCAACAAATGGTGCACAGGAAAGAAAGGCAACGGCCAAACCAACTGGGCCCAAATATCTAGAAAAAAGCAACTGAAACAGGTGCTATAAAGAAGATTTTATTCACTTAAAGAGGCATTTCTACAAAGTACGTATGATGAAAACCAAAAGAAAACTGGCACGCAGGCCATACATGAAATAAAATAAAAATCTACTCGGCCCCACCCTCCTGGCCAGCCGCCTGGAAGGACTGTCCTTCACCTTCACCAGGCGGAGCCAACCCTGGATCTTCAACAACCTCGACGGCCTTCGGCTCATCAGCTTAAAGGGGGTCAACCTTCAGATCGGCTGCCTGGGACACAATATAGGCCTCGACCTCCTCAATGGTCTTCCCGAGATCTAATATTTCGTAGCAGGTGGAGACGTAATTCAGGTTGATCAGCTCCTCGAACTCAGGCGTCTCCTTAAAAGCCGTCGCCCCTTCGGCAAGACCCTTGGCGTAGCCCGAAGCCTCGCAAGTATTAACCCGCTCGGTTAGGTGCTCAAGCTGGGCCTTCGTATTTTGCAAATAGGCCTCGTGCTCGGCCCTGGTGTCCAACCACTGCTTATGAGCTAGCTCGGCCGCCTCGGTCATCTCTCCGGCTTTCACTTTCCACCTATCGGCCTCGAGGGACCGACTCTCCAAGATCTCATTATCACCCTTCAAGGAGGTTATCTCCTCCTCCAAGGACTTGATCAATGAAGGACAGAGATGGTGCTCCTCTTGCAGGGACTGAAGATCGGCCACCATCTTCTTATGATTCTCATCCAGGGCCATTAGCTCATCGGTGGCCTTTACGTAAGTGCACATCGCACGGCCGATCAGAGCGTTTCCGAATTAGATCTGCTCAGCCGGACCAATGTCGTTGGTCACCATTTCCAGCTTGGGCGTCCAGCCCCTGATAGGGATGTGACTGGACGCAGCCACCACTGGGGGAACCTGGTTGGGCATCTCAGCGGTTGGGGTAGCTGCTCGGACGTAATCAAGGAACCAACGCGGCCGTTGCCCCTTCATCTGGGCACAAGGTTCCTCCCGGTCCTTATTAACAGGGAGATAATGACTCTCCAAGTCAATTAAGGGCTCCTTGCAAGTCGCACGATCCGTCTGGACAGGGCTCGGCGCAGATACATGAACTTCAAGAGCTGGCCGAGCCTCCGCTTTAGTCACGCTGCCCTGAGGCTCGGTCTCCTCCCTTTTTCGTTTGCCCGCACGCTCTCTCCGCTCAGCAGCCAATCTCGCCACACGCTGTGCAGGCGTCACTTTCCTTCCAGACGGAACCTTGACCCTAGGGACTGGACAAAGAAGATATGTTAAAAAAAAAATACCTGATGAAGACATGGTACTCGGGTCGGTAGTTTGGAGGCCGGCGGCCCAGAGGTTTTCTTCTGTGACTAGAAGGTGCGACTTCCTCTGCTCGGCAGGGAGATCTAGGAGCTTCTCAATCCGATCGTTAAATTCGGAAGATGTCTCCTGCGCCGGGATACGCTCTGCACATGAAATAAACGATGAGCGTTAGACAAGAAGGGAACAGCACAGAAAGCACGATACTTACTCATTTTGGCAATAAAATGCTCCGGGATCCGAAGCTCCGCGTCTATGACGCCGGGCTCCCACTCATCCACCGAGCTCCTCCAAGGCCCCCCGACGTAAAACCACTGCTCCTTCCAACTGTAGATGGTCTCCGGCACATCTAGCACCTCCTTGTGCATGGCATGCCGGGCTGTCAAGTAAAACCAACCAGAGCTGGATCTATCGACTGATCTCCACAGGAAAAGGCTGTTGAGTTCCTCGAAGCTGGGCTCGGGCCAGCCGTGCTGATAGAAAAGGACCAAAATCCCCACCACCCGAGCCCAAGAATTGGGGTGAATCTGAGCTAGCGGAAGACCCCACTGCCTTAACCAGCGGGAGAAAGCTAACAGAAGTGGGAACCTCAACCCAGCCAGCAAAGAACGGTAATACACCGCCACACAGCCGAGAGGCGGGGTGTGGGACCTCTCCTCAAGAGTCGGAACAAACATCCGCACCATAGCCGAGATCTTGAACCTCCTCCGCCAAGCCACCAACTGCTCTTCCGTGACGGTACTGCGAATCGAGGCAGAGTCCCACCCCGCCTCCACGAAAGGGGACGGCCGACTAGAGCGACCTCGCGACCTCGCCACCTTCTTCTTCGTCGCTCTAGTCGACGGGAACTCCGCCTACAGACAGATCTGCCACCCCCGTGCGGTCCGACGACACAACCAACTCCTCCGCCGCCCTCTCTTCCCTCAACTCCGACATATCAAATAGAAAGGAAAGAAAGGCTTACCGGAAATTTTCCTTTAAAATTGAAGAAGAATACCGAAACTTTTTTTCTTTCTTTCTTTTCTCTGCAACAGAAACAAAAATGGCGGAAGGAGAAATGAGGAAGAAGACGCCCTATATTTATAAGGGAAGAAAAGCATTAAATGCCCAGCGAGTGACGCGACGATCCACACTGAACCGTCGCAAAAATCGAAGGCACGTGAACGCGTCATCAAATCAGATCCGGCCACGTGTCTCCCTCATCATGACACCTAGAACCTTGAGATCGAATCGACGCGACTCCCGAAGAGGCGTCCCTTCGAGAAATCTCATCCTCCCACAAGCCGGATCGGCCTTACTGAGAAACGACCCCAGTCCCGGCCAGCTCGGCACGACCCTGGACTCGGGGGCCCTTGTTGACAGCCCATCCGTCTTGGCATCCACGTAAGCACTCGTCAGCTGAACCGGCCGATCAGAACAACAAGTCGGACCGAGTACGAATCAAATTCTCTCCCGGGCTCGTTAAATACCGGACCGGTCAGAGACGTCGAGGCCAAACTCGGGGACCAAGGCCGACCCGATATCCAGACCGGAAGGACCGAACAGATCGAGGATAAATACGCTCCAACTCAAGATTACGACAAGGCCGACCAGAACGGCGGGAGACCCGAGGACCGACCCCAGTAGATAAGCATCACCAAAAGCATGCGGGACAAGCACACAGGACAATTAATACATGCTGTTATATCCCTTTCCGAAGCAATCCTTAGAAGCCACCACGTGTCTAAGGCATATTTACACTCTGACAAGTATTTTGGGCATATTCCCAACATTCTCCAGCTATCATCCCCTGACTGACCGAGATTGTCTATATATAGAAGGAATGTACAATAAAAAAGGACTTGGAATTTTGAGAAAAGAGAAGAGAGAAAAAAGAGAAAAATGTGTAATAAATGAGCGAAATATATAGATCAGTTCAAACAATCCAGCTCGACCCTACTCGAAATTACGGGCATTTAATAAAATTTAGTGATCCAAACTCTTTCATCTTTTTTGCTATTTTCTACGTGGCTTCGATCCATTCGTCCAGGTCAGCACACGTGACGACGACCAAATCAGACGTCAATATGAACAACTCTTTCTGTGATATGATTGATATGTCGTGAGAGTCTTCAGATTACTTTAGAGGACATTCTTCTTATTCACGAATTAAATCTTATATCAGTTTTCCGCCTCTAGACTAGGCATTTTGGGTCTCTTCGTAGATCACATCTCAGAGTGTGTACTTCTTCTGAGGTCCGCTTCTACTTCCACAATCAAGAATATCTCATTTCAACTTGACAGTTTTTCAAATTATTTTCAACACGCGGCCGTAACATTTTCAACCCTTGATTTATCAAACAACAAAGCAAGCTACTTTCACAAAACATGAAGCACACTAGTAAACAAAGCACCCGGGAGTTGATGTTCGCACCTATTTTTTAAAACCTCCCCCGTGAAAAGCTGGTTAATGAGAAAGAGATGAGCTGGTGTTCTATGAAATCTGGAGTTGTAACAAGTCATGTGAACATCTATAAAGTCAATTATTTCCCCTGCCATTTTGGGGGCTCTGTTCATACAAAACTGTTCCTGTGTCTAATCCACAGGTGTGTAATAAGTTCTGCCAATGTATGATGTACTCTGATCTTGTCAAGACAACCCCGCTGGCGTGCTAGGTGTGATTTGAACTGGGACAGATTTTTAATACGATTATTGTCAAGCTTAATTTCAACTGGGACAGTTTTTCAAATCATTTTCAACATGCGCCTGTTACATTTTAGGATAAATGCATAAACATTTTAAATGATTTATTTTACACATTTTGATTCTCAGATAGTAGAGTATACAGTCTTTGTCATCTATAAACACAATATGCGTTTATAGAGTTCCGATGAAATTCACTTGGCTCTATAAAGCAAAAGTCGCACTGCATCATATGCGCAATAGACCATTTCCTCAGGCGCGTCTACTACCTAGCTTGTTAAATACATGACGATTTTTATCATGTTGACTAACCTTGAAATAATAAAAGAAATGATTCCAAGAACAAAAACCACTATGCACACACACACACGTAGTAAGTAACCCATACAAGCACACACTACATGCTTTTAAGCTATCTGCGCTCATGTGCAAAATAATTAACGAACACCCAAATATCTTACAAAATTGGAAGGATGGGAGAAGCATCACACAGTACACACACCAAAACTGAGGGAATGATGCATCCCCAAACTGGGGAATCGGAGGCGGAAGCGAGCAAACAGGAACCAACACAAAAAATCTGTCAAATTCAATAAAAACAATACAGTTGGTCATCTTTTCAGAAACTGGAATTACAATGTAAATCTAATTAGTATATACTGTACCCACTACAGTGAGACATTGGAACTTTTCCAGGCTACTAAGTTCAATTCCATGTATATACAGGTTTCAACGTAATTGCAAAGCAAGCTTAGGTTCAATTTCTATGAACAATCAACTTCCAGGAGCTATATGAAAATAACTTGCAAGCAGGTTGACAGAATGATTTGAGGTCAAAACAAGGAGTCGTTCAGTTCATGAGGGAAATAATATCACACAAAAAACCAAACAAATGAACGGGCAAAAATGGAACAAGAATGCATATGAAACAAAGTATGACAAGGTTGTCGGAAAGGACATCAACTTGGAATGAAAATAGGACTTCCAACTCTCGGCCTAGAAAGATGGGAAAATACAGACAAAGACCCTAACAAAAAACCCAAGCATAACCCAATTTTGCAACAAAACATTTGAGATAATATTTTCGAAAACAACGAAACAGGTAGCCGAAGATTTACAAGCAATCTAGGAGATGACAATAAAGGAATTAACAAACTCCAGAAAGGGTATCCTATGCCAGTAACGCTTTTGACAATATTAGTTGGCATACTATGTTGGACAAACTAATGCATACTCTTCACCAGTGTACAAACAATTAAGCATTTCCTGACAATGTTAGATAAAAATATTCATACCTTTCTTTTCAAATCCAATTCTCGCAATTATCCCATTTAGAGGGACTTAACCAGATTGAAAGCTCGCTAGTGAGAAAGGAGAATAAAATCAAAAACTCTGCAGGGATAAAAATCTCTCAGCTCTTGGGTGCAATTGCTGCAAGAGCATTAGCATGTACAGGTGAAAGACTGCCCAAGAGAGGCTGCATTTGATGCCCGTATACAGATAGCAGGTGGGAGAATGCCCTGCCTATATACAACTTCACTTCAGGAGTTTCAGCACATGATGCAGCCACTTGAGCAAATATATTAACCAGCTGCGGAACGAAAGACATTATCTGCAAATCGAGAAAGCAAGTATCCACAAGAGTTGGAAGGGAACATTGTAGTCAAAATACTTGCTACAAAACAAAAGGAGAGACAAGACAACACAGTTCCAAGCCAACATGCAAGTACCTGTGAATTAGACGATAAAACTAGATTGCAGATGCAGCCATAGACGGATGTAGATTCTTCATAATCCTCTTTCAAAGGAAGCACTTGCAAGAATACAGGTAGGACCTGACAAATGAAACGAGTAAAGATATGACCATGGCTAAATAGAAAGTTAGACTTAGAGAGGATATCTAGAAGACCAACCTGGTTCAGTGGAACTGACTCGGGGTGAGCCATTATCATCCTTGCCACTGCACCAGCAGCATTGTCCCTCACTGCATTATCAGGTTCAGACTCCCCAAATAATGGATAAAGGCGATTTAAAACATTGGTATAGTATCTATTTCAAATGTAAGGAGCACAAGCAAATAAGGAGCACAAGCAAAGAAAGAGAACAAAGAAGGAACATTCAACAAACAGTAGCGAATAATTGTGGCTTCTGCCCGTGATCATGTAGATACTGAAATATAAATTAGAATCGCTACTTTGCAATAATATATTGAAAACTTTCTAAACCCAACGATTCGACATTTGACCACGTAGAAGGATACTTCAACACAGAATTGCCTCCATTTTTGCACAGCTCACCCACACAAAATGCTGCATTTCTCCTATTGGTTGCCTCGGGTGATCCTAATTCCTTGAGTACAAGATGCATCATCGCCTGAAACATAAGGCTACTAGTTTCAACAAATCATTTTCAACTTGAAATTACTAATAACGAGAATTGTGCAATTCCTAAAAAATTACATCAGCATAGCCAGCAATTGGAGCACCCATATGCTGAGCAACTTCTGCAAGGGTTGCAACAACCATTGTCCTATCTTGTGGTGGGCGCGATTGTTTCTGTAATTGACAATTATAAAAACCGTTTAAATTCACGAGATGCAGGTGCCAACTTCTCCATATAGCATTGATTAGGCAACAGCTCACTCACCGCAAATTTCATCAAAGGTTCATATAGCTGTGAAAAGATCGGAGCAAATTGAGTACCCAATGCTTTTGCAAATGCTGGAAGAAGGTCAGAAACTGCATCCATGAGCACTTCGTCATGTTCAGTATCATCCTCATCAATCTCACTGTCCGACTCTATCTGCTGACAAGCAGATTCCTCACGGAGCAATATTAAAGTTGCTTCAACCAGCCGTGGCATATCTGAGGCAAGAAATAAGAATTCCGAGAAAAAAGGGTGGTTTATAGGTTTCTTTCTACAGCCGAAGAGGATAAGCAACAGCATATTGAAAATAACCAGTCAAGTTTAAAAACTCACAAGGCTCAACAGCCATGTATCCGACATCCTTAATAATGTCAGCAATGCTAATACAGGCCTGAGCGACCACTTCCTTGTCATCATCTTCAGACATTGTCTTTATATAAATAGTCATCACAGTGTCTGTTGACAAAAGAAACTATAAAGAACTTTTCTAACAAGTGCGCTTAGCACAGAAAAATCTCAAAAATTTATAAATAGTGACTGTTGAATAAATTGCTTACCAAGAACCTCTTTTGTCTTTGCAATTCCTTCCTGCAAAAGAATATATCAATTCATGATCCCATAAGTCTAGACCTTTGTCCAAGACAAAATGACACCAGGGAACCTCTAAAAGTGGAAGTGATTAAACGCCTTAAAATAGATGTTACAATGAAAAGTAACCCATCAACATCACAAACAATGACTGCATAAGGGTAAAATCCTGACATTCATTAAGAGAATTAGAATACAAAAACTTTTCCATGCATCAAAACTCAATTTTCTACATGGATAATACTGAAAATATCAAAGTAATCAATTTGTACTTACATTGTGGTTTTGGAAAACCGCTTGGACGGCTGTCAAAATATCTGGCCATCACAAATTAATTCAGAAGTAAGAACAAAATTTGATAGTAACATGCTGATTGGGCAGCTATCAGCAAAATACATCCATATGATCTTCACAAGAAGAGTATATCTGACGCAGCGTAAGCACTCAAAGAACAAGATGAAATCACAATCTGAACTATAATTTATTTCTTAATCAGAAGTTTTTTTCTCCTCAGTACCTAGCGGTTTATATATAGTTGAAATAAGTAAAATACATGAACAAGGACATGAGAACTAAACAGCCTTATCTGAACATTTTATCTGAACATTCATTCCCCTAGACTTTCAACCTACCACATTCAGACTCTCTAGACATTTGGGCATTCTGATTAGGACTCATAGCATCAGTAATATCCTCTACATCAGTCTCCTCCACTTGGGAAAAACTCGCCCTCGAGTTGGACTCCGGTTCCAGGTATAGAGGTGCATTGGAAGGGTAAAACAGAGATAAATCAGCAACATTAAAAGTATTTGAAATGCCCACACTCTTAGGAAGATCAATGTCATAAGCATTATCATTGATCTTTCTCTTGACTGCATATGGTCCATACTTCTTAGGCTGAAGTTTACTATAAGTGCCAGATAGAAACCTCTCTCGCCTTAGGAACACCATTACTTGATCCCCCACCAAAAATACTTGTTGCCTCCGATGCTTATCTGCAGCTCTATTGTACTTTTTGTTAGTCTCCTCCAATTTTTGCTTGACCTCCCTATGCACTTCCACAACTTGTTTGGCCATATGAGTCGCTGCCCCATTGCTAGTTGCACCCTTTGGTAGCTGGATCAGATCCAAGGTGTGTTGTGGCACCTTCGTGTACACTATAGAGAAAGGAGACATGCCCGTAGCACTGTGAATCGCATTGTTGTAAGCGAACTCAGCTTGAGGCAAGAAAATATCCCACTGCTTTGGTTTATCGCCACAAATGCTGTGAACCATATTCCCCAATGTACGATTTACCGCCTCAGTTGACTCTGAGGGTGAGCAGTGCTACTGAAATTCAAAGAAGAATCAAACAATTTCCACAATGTTCGCCAAAAATGCCCAAGAAACTTGCTGTCTCTGTCCCAAGTGATTGTTTTTGGGATTCCATGCAAACGAACCACCTCTTTGAAAAACAATCTAGCCACAGCATCTGAAGTCTTTTTGCAAGGAATAAAATGTGACATCATCGAAAATCTATCAACGACAACAAAAACAGAATCTGCCCCTCTTTGTGTTCTAGGCAGTCCCAACACAAAATCCATAAAGTCTTCCCAAATATTTTCCGGGACAGGCAAAGGCATATAAAGACCAGTATTTTTGGACTGATCCTTAGCCGTTTGGCAAACATAACAACTTTGCACATACCTAGTCACATCTCGAAGCATGTGTGGCCAATAAAATCTCTCCCGAACTGCAGCTATTGTTTTGTCTCGCCCCAAATGTGCAGCAAGTCCGAGGAAGACAAAGCTGATTTCCACGCATTAAGTAGCCATCGTGCACATAAAACTCTTGCACAGGTTGCCCATTCACGCACCTTTCCCAAATCAGTGCCAAATCTACCTCACTACCGGATGAGCCCAAAGGAGAGTGAGATTCTTAAGGAGTAAGTGGAGGAGTTGTTAAGAAAGGGGCTTATTCAAGAGAGTACGAGTCCTTGTGCGGTGCCTGCCTTATTAACCCCAAAGAAGGACGGAAGTTGGAGAATGTGTGTTGATAGTCGTGCAATCAACAAAATTACAATTGGTTACAAATTCCCCATTCCGAGGCTGGATGACATGTTGGACAGATTACATGGAGCAAAGTGGTTTTCAAGGATTGACTTGAAAAATGGGAACCATCAGATTGGAATTAGACCTGGGGACGAGTGGAAGACGGCATTCAAGACGAAGGGTTATTTGAATGGTTAGTGATTCCTTTCGGACTTTCCAACGCTCCGAGTACTTTCATGAGACTATGAATCAAGTATTGAAGCCTTTTATTGATAAATTTGTTGTTGTATACTTCGATGATATCTTGATTTATAGCAAGACTGAGGAGGAGTGCGTGTCGCAATTGCGAGAAGTGCTTACAGTTTTGCGGGCCAACAAGCTATATGTTAACCTTAAGAAATGCAGTTTTCTTACTAATAAACTGCTATTTCTGGGGTACATTGTGAGTCATGAGGGGATTCAGGTGGATGATACGAAGGTAAAGGCAATTAGAGACTGGACTATTCCCAAAACTGTGTCTGAAGTACGGAGTTTCCATGGGTTGGCCACTTTTTACAGGCGCTTTATCAAGAACTTTAGTACCATTGCAGCACCTATTACTGAGTGCATGAAAAAGGGGAGGTTTTACTGGGGCGATGAAGCTTTTACTGATGTAGAGGATGTTACTGATGCTATGAATCCTAATCAGAATGCCTAAATGTCTAGAGAGTCTGAATGTGGTAGGTTGAAAGTCTAGGGGAATGAATGTTCATACAAGGCTGTTTAGTTCTCATGTCCTTGTTCATGTATTTTACTTATTTCAACTATATATAAACCTCTAGGTACTGAGGAGAAAAAAAACAACTTTTGATTAAGAAATAAATTATAGTTTCATCTTGTACTTTGAGTGCTTACGCTGCGTTAGGTACTCAAAGAACAAGATGAAATCACAATCTGAACTATAATTTATTTCTTAATCAAAAGTAGTTTTTTTAGTACCTAGAGGTTTATATATAGTTGAAATAAGTAAAAATACATGAATAAGAACATGAGAGCTAAACAGCCTTATCTGAACATTCATTCCCCTAGACTTTCAACCTACCACATTCAGACTCTCTAGACATTTAGGCATTCTGATTAGGATTCATAGCATCAGTAACATCCTCTACATCAATATCTATGAAGCAAATGCATGTATCAAGTCTAGGCAGGGAGCGGGTCGCGGGGGGATGGGGTCCTGAAGAACCTTAGTAGCCCAAAGTGGGGGCGGAGGCGGGGGCGGCTACTATAAAAGATCGGGAGCGGGAGCATCTTCTTAAAATTATATAATTTATAGTATTTTTAAGTAGTTAAATGAATCATCATCAACTGCACCTTAATCCCAACTATGTTGGGGTCGGTGGTATGAAAAATAGTGTCAAATAATGGTCAAAATTACTTAACACTGTGAAATCAAGCAAAACACAAAGTAGCAAAGTTTTACGCTGGATGCAAGGGGGGCTGCAGCGGGGGCAGGGGCGGCTAATTGTGTAAGTCAGGAGCATCTGCTTAAAAATATATAATTATAGTATTTTAAGTAGTTAAATGAATAATCATCATTATCATCACCTTAATCACAACTATGTTGAGGTCGGTGGCATGAAAATATAGTGTCAAATAATGGTCAAAATTAATTAAAACTGTGAAATCATGCAAAATACAAAGTGGCAAAATTTTACGTTGGATGTCAATCCTGTCGCAACCTTCACATGAAGGAGAAATGTGAAATTCCATTAACCGTCATCATCATAAGTTTTTTCCATTTACATAATTGAATGAATATAATTAAATTATCTCTTAATCAAATAAACTAAGTAATTAATAATTCAAGTTAAAGCACATAATAAAGTCTAATGATTACCATTTTTTATAAGATAAGGGTGTTAATTGATTACAAAATATTCAGCAGAATTATTAAACAGTAGATTTATAATAAGTATAAACATTAATAATAAGACAATTATATTTTTAGTTAAGAGTTTAGAATATTTAATAATAAGTCAAAACATGTCTGCCCAAAACCCTAAAAGATCCATCTCATTTTAAATTTGAGTAAGGATATATATGTCATTTTAAATTTTAACTTCTACAAAACCCTAATCTCTCTCCACCAAGTCACCACTTCTTTATTAACTTCTCAATTTTTCAGCCGCCTCACACGTTTGATCTCTCTCTACCAGATCGCTTCTTATACCACATCACTTTCTATCCCTCAATTATTCTACCAAATCGCTTTCTGTCTCTCCTCTCTACACAGATAAAATTTTTTCCTCTTGATTCCCCAATCTAAATAGCTGTTGATTACCCTCAAATTTCATGACTCAGTATTTGGAGTTTCCGATTTTTTCCTGAAGTTTAAACCTCTGCGTGGTTCTGCGCGCCGCCAACCCTCGGCCACCAAAATGTTCGGCACCAAAAAGATATGTTGGATACCAAAGTTTCAACCAGCTTTAACATATGGGACAAAATGTTGGGCAGTGGGCACCAAAAAGAAGTACATATACAAGATGAGTGTGGTAAAACTAGGAGAGATCCAGTAAAACTAGGGGAGACGCACATGTTTCGTTGGATATGTGGTAAAATTAGAAAGAACATAGAATTTCGTTCTATGTCAAGTGTTGCACCCATTAAAGACAAGATGCAAGGGCATCGTTTAGGATAGTTCGGCCCAGTGTTGTTAAGTCGTCGACTAGTCGCCGACTAGTCGACCAGTCAGAAAGCTACGCCCGACTTGGCCACTCGACTAGGGAACCTGTGATTAGTCGAGCGCCTTGCGCTTCCAGTCGTCGACCTGGTCGACTAGGCGCCTCGACTGACCGTCCAAACCCGTCGACTCGTTTCAGTTTACTAAATCTGTTATCTAAAAAACCCTAACTCAACCAAAGCAAAGAGAGAAGCGAGAGAACAGAGGATAGAAGAGAAAAGCGAGAGCAGCGAAAACAGAGAGATGGTTCCGCCGCCGATTCTCCGGCAGCCGCCGATATCCCCCACCTCCGCCGATCCTCCCGTCGCCTCCGATATCCCCCGCCGCCGTCGATATCCCCCGCAGACGTCGCCGATTCTTCCTGGGCGATCAACTCCAGGGCCCAGGTCGATGTCTTTTTTTTCTGTTGGTCTTTGCCCTTCAGTTTGTTAACCTTCCCTTCTTAACTCCCGTTTTTTGGTTTCTTTCCCCTTCAGTTTTTAATTCTGTTTTTTTAGTTTTAATTCTTCATTAGTTTATTAAAGTAATTAAAAACTAATTTTTATGTTAGCAAAGTTGTGACTACAAGCATGAGATGTTAGTGATTCTTTGTTTTGTACTGTACATTTTCAGAAAAAAACTAAACTGGGCAGTAGGCAGGCATTTTCTTTCATTTATGTTTTCTTGTTATGCATTGTACTAAAACTTATGGTAGATTCTATGTGGTGTTGAACCTTGTGTTGAATTTATATGTCATCTTTTGGAACATATTTTGCTAAGTTATTTCAAGTTATTTTATTACATGTTATAATTTATATCATCACATGTACAAATATATATCTATTATTTATTATTTTTTACATACCAACTAGTCGACGACTAGTCGCTCAGTCGGACCTTTGTCGACTCGACTCGACTTACCGACTTGACAACCATGGTTTGGCCATAGATGCACCAGTCATCTGAGTGGAGTTGATGGACTTGGATCCTTCTAAAATAGCACAAGGGCGACCAAAGAAGACGCGCCGAGAAGTCATACGTAAAGATATGGAGGCCGAGACTTAGGCCAAGTTTGGTATTATTGTGACTTACAAAAAAACTGTTGTGGCTGTGAAGTGAAAATAATTAGTGAATTTAAACATATTTGTGTTTGGTAAATATTATTTTTAAAGTGCTTTCAAGATGTAAAATATTAATTTCCGGTGCGTTTTATGACAACAGCTTCTAAAAGCAACTGCTTCCAAAATCTATTGCTTTTTTTCATCTACCAAACACTAATAAAAGTTCATCAAAAAACTGATTATTTTTAAAATTAAGCAATACAAAACAGTGCATTGATGAGTATCTACTTAAGAGAGAAGCATGTGGAGATGAATAATACATGCACAAGATCCGACATGATTTTATTTTTGGTTCATGTAGCCTACGCCAACTTACTGGGACAAAAAGCTTGGTTTGTTTGTTTGTTTGACTGTCTGAATAAGGAAGATAGCATGACACAGCCATAACATATGTTAGTTATTACAACTGAAGACAACATAATCGTCGCAATCGAACTTTTCTGCGGAGATATCACAAAAAAACGACAGTTCAATATCTTTGCAAATAGCCATTTAACATGTATAAAAACTGACGACAATAAACATCCAGGAGACACTTGCACAAGGGTATGATCCAGTGTTAAGAATTAAATTGGCAAGACATGTAATTCTAAATTCGCATGCAGATAAATCTCAAAGGCATACAGTAATGTGCACAGGTATATGGAAGAGTATCTGCAGAAAAAGGTTGCAAGTATGAATAGAATTAAGGCAGGCCTATGATGGATCATTAACAGGATGAGAAAACAACTAAATTACAAGAATTATCACTCACATTTCAGTGAGATTATTGCCTGAAGACGAACATCCTCGTGAAAGTATGTCGAATGTCTAACCATATTCTTGAGGGTCTCCTCTATGTACCTTAACCATAAATCAAGGCATCCAAATATAATTAATTTTCCATCTGTAAGTCAAAAATATCTATCTACGAAGAATCACAAAGGATACGGTGCGTAGGATCTCTTTGTGTGAAGAGCAAATAAGCCGAGAGCTTGAGTTGCAGCTGCTTTTTCATCCAAAACACCTGTTCTTACACTAATATTACGAACTCGAGGCTCGTCATGTGCTTCATCGTCAGATGAAACACCACCAAATCCATTGGCATTTTCATCCCTATCTGAATCATCAATACCCACAGCAGAGCCATCATCAAGGTTGCAGGAGGAAAAAGCCAGAGGAACCACATGTGGGAGATACTGTTCGGACATGCAATGCATTTTCTTTTAGATTTTAGAGTTCTATCAAAACGACGGTTTCATGGAAGTAACACTACCTGAGTAAAACCATCTTCTAAGATTTCTGCGACATTGCTGAAGAATCCATGAGTGTATTCCCGAAGCTCACTGAACTCTAAACCAAAACCCTGAAAAGGCAAACAACTTAAATCAACAATTCCAAGGTGATATGTTCTGGATATTCAAAAATGATCAGATTTAATACAGAGATCGCAGCTTCAATGAAGGCGGGCAAAACTGGTTCCATTCTTGCCCTCCCAACAGACATTGCAACTATTCCTGCCAACTCAGTCGCCCTTGCTCTCGCCCTGAGGTCCTCATCATTTGTAAGCACCATAAAGATTTTCATCAACTCAAGAACCCTCTCAGCATATGGAACAAAGGCTTGCTCCGCAGCAGATGCGACTGAACCAATTGCAGACTACAATCAAGCAAAACGTTGACAGTGATGACTATTTTAACGATTTGAAACACTAAGACGCAAATAAACTAGCATTGTACCATGCAAGTCTCCTGCAAATTACGCGGACTACTTTGGAGGGCCCCAAGTAATTTTCCCACTAAAGGTTCCAGAAAAGGAAGAATTTCTTCACCCATGTTCTCACAAAATGCTGCCAACGCATAATATGATTTCTCCTGTTCAAAAACAAATAACTATTTAGAATCTAGGAAAGAGAGAATCCAACATGACCAGCTAAGTATTGTACAATGCATTTACCTTAACTTCGTCAGATGCATCCTCAACGGCATTCAAAATACATGGAAGAATAATTTCATGGTGAGATACGATCTCAGGCTGCAGATGCTCAGCAAACTGACCAAGTGCAAACGATGCAGCCCCACGGACCATTTGTTCAGGATCTCTAAGAGCTCCCAAGACAATATGAAGAACAGGTTCCAGTTTGGCCTTCATCAATTGCAAACAACCCTCTGAAATAACACCTAAAACTGTAAGGGAAGCTTCCCTGAACTTCGGATTGGCGTTCCGACAGCTTAGAGAAGCAAATTCAAAAACAAGAGGAAATACTTGCTTCGACAGATATAAAGCCAGCGTATCAATAACTTCCGCAGCAGCTCGATCAGGTGCAAGATCATCATCTTCATCCTGGTTAGTTGATTCTGCAAGTAAGGGGCACATAATTTGCAGGATTGGTCCAACCAACTTGTACCTTTTTAGGGAACTTGATTTATATCTTGCGAGCCACGAAATTATTTGAATAGCCTATCATATAAGGGACAAAAGTCAAGGCACACATCTAGCATAACTACTTACATTTTTACTCTTTTTTAACCAATAACAATTTAACAAATGCTAAAATTAGTAGAAAGTTGTATGCGCCGCTAACCTGATGGCGTGTACTACATTCCAAGTTACGGCTCGCACAAACTTCAAGGGAAAACTGAACTATGGCTTTTACAGATTCCCCAAGAAGAGGAGCAGGAGACTCGATTAACTCATCAAATATCTCAAAAGCAATCACAGCGACACCCTCTTCACCAGAAGCAAGACATTGCCTTGATATATTCAAAATGCTGGGAATAAACTCTCGGAACTTGATCTGTATGATACGAGCAACACCCATAGAATCTTATTTAGAAAGTATACCTTAATAAGGATATGTAACTGAAAAGGGCAGACCAGCCTATCACCTCAGGTCAGTAAAGGTCCACTTTGATTACTTAAAAACTTAAAAATGGTCAAAACTTTTGGATCATATCTTTCTTAACGACATACAAAAACATGGAGAAGTAAATCATACATTCATGCTCGCATAATAATCATGAGTGAGGTCAAACTACTACAGTCAGCAGCTTGTTGCAAATCATTATACAAGACTAATAGAGAGAATAGACAAAAATAAGGTTCTAATTCTTAGGAAAAATCATAGTTGTAGTGGTGAATAGCAGCCTGTAGCGCTCAGGGCACCGCTGCAAATCATTATACAAGATTAATAGAGAGAATAGACAAAAATAAGGTTCTAATTCCTATGAAAAATCATAGTTGTCAGTGGCGAATAGCAGCCTGTAGCGCTCAGGGCACCGCTATTTTCCGCTATTTGGCCGCTAAGTTCCACTAGAAGGCCATAACGACACTATAACACACTTAGCGATGACGCACCGTACGCGTCGCTAAACACAGTAGCGTCGCTAAACGCCGCTATTGACAACTATGTGAAAAATATAGTCTTACACCAAAATAATTAGCAAAGGCAACATATGAATCCGTTAAGAATCTAAATATTAATACGAAAAGAGAATTTGAATAATCAAATAAAAATTAGAACACTAGCATCCGTCCTTTATAGGGTATAATGTCACTGTCTAAGGACCACTAATTTGACCACAATTTCTACAAGTATCTCTTGCTAGCAGTCAAACTTCAATTATTATGACAAACATGAATATGGTCACCAAAAGAGACCCAGTATACGGTGCAGTCTGAATTATCATCATCTTGTTGTAACATGCAGTCATTGATTAATAGTATGACTGAATCATAGTGAATACGCTGGCAGCAATCGCTATGGCACATCACGAACTGTAGCGATCGCTATTGTGTGCTAAGGGCAAAATATCTTTATATTAATAAGAATTTTGAAAATAATAATATTTTAAAAGATACATTGAGACAAATCCAACAACATCATGCACATAGCTGTTAAAGGCAAAAGGTGGACCAAGGCGATACGGGCTCCTATTGCCCGTCTGAGAGAGGTGAGGCACAAGAAAATAAATTTAGTTATAAAACTTACAAATAAATAAATAATAAAAAAAAATAAAAATCCACAAATAACTTAAAAATTAACAAAATCAAAGCATCAAAACAATAAAAACCACGGTTGTCAAGTCGTCGACTGCTCGGAAACCATTGAACGACCGGATCACTTGACTAGAGCAAAGATGGATAGTCAATCGACTGGTCGACTAGTCGGCGACTAGTCAACGACTTAACGACCATGACTACAACTTATGATAGATTCTATATGTTGAACCTTGTGTTGAACTCAATAAATTATCTTTTGGGACATACTCCCTCCGTCCGCCAAAAACGGGCCACGATTTCCTTATCGGGGTGTCCGCCAAAAACTTGCCCCACTTATAAAATGAAAAAGTTTCTCGCGTTTTTCTTCTCAAGAAATTGAACCATTTCTCCACTAAAATCACTTTATATCAACTTCTCTTACAACCCGTTACAACCCGTGCCATCCCAACTGGGGCAAGTTTTTGGCGGACGAATGGAGTGTTTGCTAAGTTAATTCATGGTATTTTATTACATGTATAAAGATACATCTATCATTTATTATTTCTTACTTACCAATAGTCATTGATCAGTCAACGACTAGTTGACTAGTTGCTCAGTAAGACCTCTGTCGACTCGACACAACTTACCGACTTGACAACCATTACAAAAACCACTTTAAAAGTGTCTGGAAAAACTAACTAACACAGAGACACATCGAGGCGCGCCCAAACACGCGCCTAACAGAGGTCACCAGCCTTTGGGTTTAAAAGACGACTTGCCTTTTTACCCGTGCCTTGTGCCTATTGTCTTACATACTAACATCGGTTTTATATTAGTAGAAAAAAATGCAATTGAAAGTTAGTGTATGAATAATGCAAAAAACAAATTGTTGCAAGTAAAAAGAAACAGAGGTAGCATATATTATGGATTTGTATAATCATAGTTGACGGCGACAACACCAAGGTGTCTAGAAAAAAAAAGGCTGACACAGAGACACATCGAGGAGCGCCCAAACACGCGCCTAACAGAGGTCACCCGCCTTTGGGTTTAAAAGACGACTTGCCTTTTTACCCACGCCTTGCGCCTATGGTCTTACATACTAACATCTATTTTTATATTAGTAAAATAAAATGCAATCGAAGGTTAGTGTATGAATAGTGCAAAAGTCAAATTGTTGCAAGTAAAAAGAAACAGAGGTAGTATATATCAACGGCGACAGTCACACCAAGGTGATAAGGGATCCTATAGCTTAAGCACAACGCGAGGCACGCGCCTGACGAAAATGCGGCACCAAATATAATAAAATATAAATTAAAGTATAAAACTCCTAACACGTAATGAAAATAAGGTGTAGATGTCCAAAAAAAAGACATAGAAGTTACCAAAAATAAAGCGTCAGAACAATAAAGACAACCTTTAAAAGTGTTCAAAAAACAAAAAAAAAAAAAAAGAAAAAATCTAACACTAGGGGCATTGAGGTGCACCAAAGCGCGCACCACCCACATCGCCCGCCTTTGGTCCTGAGAGGCGATAAGGTTTTTTCTCCACGCCTTAGAGGCACCTCTAATAACTACATACATATTTGTGGCGCTTTACTTTCAGGTAGCACTTGGTATTCGGTCGCTATGCACTATAGCCATAAGGAACACTATCACTATTTGGTGTTTTGCGCAATTAACAATTATGGACTGAATCCATAAAAACCAGTTAAAAAGATTAAAACTCACTACTTCTGCCTCATCATGAGTGAACTCCAAAAAGGAACCAACCGCCCTGATACAATAAAATACAAAATGTGTAAGCACCTAGTTCAATAATTTAAAAAAAAAAAAAAATGAATCAACTTATGGAACAGATTTTCAATTAAAACAGTACTTGAGGGCAGCAATTCTAACGCGATTGCTGGCTTCATCTTGTAAACACTTGAGTAGCAGAGACTGCAAATCCGTGAAATATGGTTGAAAGGAATTCCCAATTGTTTCAGTCAAAGAGCTGAAGAGTATCAATGCCACCTACGGAGATCAAAAGAATTTTTAGCCTGTTATAATTGGCATGTAGATAAAGGTGAAGATAAAAGAACCTGAGACAGAGAAAAAGCTAGTCAATGAGCTTGAACACATCAAGTTTAGCTTGTTATTTTAAAATAGAAGTTCAAATGAATATTTGATTTATTGGGGAACCTGCATCAAGGAGTTGTTAAATCAGCCTATGGCATGTTATCTTAATGCCGGCAAGTGATGATCTATGTCAAACTGTTACAAATTAAGGAGTTGGATCCATGTGTGACAGTTTCCATAGAAGAGGGAGAAAGCATTTTGGCTTTTGTTAGGATGTCTTTGTTTCATCAAAATAACTACATAGAAATAGAATAAGGACCACAAATATGGTGGTCTGAGGAGCTGGAATTCCTGCATATGTAATAAGGGCAGCAAACGGCTGATTAAAAAATGAGAATTGATTTGTTCTTTCAGTCTAGACCCTGGTATAATTAGACTTCTTTATTGTGTAAACACAGTAGGCAATATAGCAACCAGTTTTACATTGAAGTTTTCCGTGAATATTGGTAGAAACACGAGGTTTTCACACTAATGAGATTCTTAAAAGACAATATTTACTTTCAACAAAAAGTGGCATCATAAAATAATCAAACGGAAAAGAAAAAAAAAGGCCAAGATCAGTTGGGCAGTTATTGGAGCAATCCAAACAAAAATTCAATGAAACAATTACTTCTCTATGCTCTTCCTGTGCGCTTTGACAACATTGGAATAGAAATGGCAACAAATCAGGCCATTCTCCAGCTGGGACAGCATATTTTGCAATGATACTCACCACATGCGCACTAGCCCGCCTCACCGGGGGACTGCCAAAATGGTAAGGCGTAAATCAATTTGATCATCAAACCAAAATAAAAAAAAATAGACGTCCGACAGTAACGGCAGAGCAAACAAACATGCAGCGCATATAGTTTCCCATAAATATCAAACTCTAAACTTTAAAGGGAGATAATTATCATTAGTTAGCTGCCATTACCAACATACCCATAACCATAATATGTATTTGTCAATACTCAATAAAGACAAAGGCTAGCTGAAAATAAAATCTGCTCAATGTATATACCCAAGCAACTACGATGGTGCGAGAGTGGGGAGACCATGTAAAACAAACTGGTATTCACTTCATTTTACTTCAAGAATTTGATGCAGAACAAAGATAGATACTCCATCAGTGATAAAATCAACCATTATACAATACCATGAACTTGTAAAAACACACAAGTAAATACAATTAGCATACAAATATTCAATTCATATAGACAATGCGGATGGAATTAGAACATGCCCGATATCACTAAAGCCAGGTTCTCAAACAAACTTTATCAACATTTCAAATGACGAAGGAAATAATCCAACTAAGTTTCGTATTAAATGCTATCAATGGAATTATATATGTATATATATCGACCACCAATTTTCACCTATGAAGACAAACAAGTAATCAAGTGAAATTAAAACTGAAGTACGATGTGAACCAAACCTGTGCTCCACAGTGATGCTTTCAGTGAGTGATTGCTTGACTAACTGCCGAAGCTGCGGTGATAACTTGCCCCAGTGCCCGGTGATCTTCTTGCGGAGGAGAACAGCGGCGAGCTGACGGACGTTCGGGGTTTTGGCCGTGCGCAGGTGGTGGATTAGAGCCGGAACGACCTGCGGATCCTTTGACAACCGCTTAATCTGATCCTCCGCTTGCCGTCGAGCGTCATTGTCTGGCATGAGGAATTGAATCAGCAGAAGCTCCAGCGACTGCGCCATTTGCACACTCGACGTGTCTTTGCTGCGTGAGGGAGTGTGCAGAGGGAGGAGGCTACGGCCTAGGGTTTCTTGTTTAATAGTATGAAGCAAGAACAAGACAAGAATTAGGAAGAGGTGTGTTTATATGGGATTCTTTTTAAATTAGGAGATTATATGTTCTCTAACATTTTAACAGACTTGAAGTTCATTCACATGTAGATTAAGATATGCATATGTGTATTTATTTTAACACTTCTTCTTGTATCGAGTTTTCAATGCATGTCAAGTTGTGTCGTTAAAACCTCGTCAAGCAAAAACTCCACGGAAAAATGATTTATGGGGAAAGGAGTACAACGTCCAGACGTATGAATTATGCTAATTTCGTTAAGTCAAAACCTCTATTGATCATTTCATCGATCAATTTGCTCAAGAACGTGATCAATTCGTCGATCAATGAGCTAAACGTCTAGTTACCTCGTTAAAAACATTTGCAAGTAATAAAAACCCAGTCAGAAAAAAAGAATCCTTGGTTGATGAAAAGTGTGTAACTTGCGACGTGG
This sequence comes from Orobanche coerulescens, assembly GCA_033398695.1. Classification (NCBI taxonomy): domain Eukaryota; kingdom Viridiplantae; phylum Streptophyta; class Magnoliopsida; order Lamiales; family Orobanchaceae; genus Orobanche; species Orobanche coerulescens. Next base: position 173,165,481 of record CM065809.1, read on the forward strand.
ATGTAAGACTCAGCCTCAAGTCTACATATCCCCCTGATTAGTTCGTCAATCAAGGAATTTGAAAAACAGTACATATATTGTTGTCTCGTTAAAAACTTCACCAAGTAACAAAACTCATTGGGACAAAATGAATCTTGGTCAAAGAAAAGAGCACAACGCTTGGTGGGTAAGCTTCGTTATACCTCACCCTCACATCTGATCTTTACTTTGATCTAGGGAGTTCGTAAATCCTTCGCATTCCCATGTTTTTCAAATATGGCATCGGGCAATGATTTAGTGAATAAATCTACTACATTCTCCTCAGACTTCACTTGCTTAACTTGGATGTTGAGGATGGCTTGTTGTTGTTGATTGTAGATAATGATTTGTATTATCCCTCTTGATATACCCAAGCTTCATATGCTCGATACAAGCGGCATTATCTTCGTATATGCATGTAGGCGCATCAGTGACATTACTTAGTCCATTGTTACCTCGAATATGTGTGACGATGGCTTTCAACCATATGCACTCATGTACCGCCTCGTGTAGAGCAATAATCTCAGCGTGATTCGAGGAGGTAGCAGCAAGGGTTTGCTTAGTTGATCTCTAAGATATAGTCGTGTCCCCAACAGTGAATACATAACCAGTTTGGGATCGACCTTTATGTGGGTCTGAAAGATACTCAGCATCAGCAAAACCTACCAACACATTTATCGGGGTAGTGACATTGACATTCACACTTGCTTTAGTGATTGCGCAATCATCGGCAGTTTCGTTAGCCTTGTACGGAAAGAAAAGTCCCAAGTCAATGGTTCTTTTGAGGTATCGAAAGATGTTCTTGATACCGGTACAATGACGTTGTGTGGGCTCAAAACTATATCTTGCCAACAAGTTCAATAAGAAAGTAATACCAGATCAAGTATACTGAGCTAAGTACAATAATGTGTCAATTACACTTAAGTAGGGAATTTCATCTCCCAAAAGCTCTCCGTCGCATTGCTTTGGACGAAATGGATCTTTTTCCAGTCCAGACTACGACCGATCATGGTAGTGCTAACCGGGTGTGCCTTGTCTATATTGAAACGCCTGAGTATATTTTGGACATAGGCAGAGTGGTGGATGAGGATTCCACAAGCTCGGTGTGCTAGCTCAATGCCTATACAAAATCGAGTTTTCCCCAGATCTTTCATCTCAAATTCAGATTTTAAATAGCTGTCGGTTTCCCTCACTTCGTCAAGAGTATTGATTATGTTCATATCGTCGATATATATATCGCCTTCCAATCAAGTAGTCACTTAGGCGGGTATACCACATCCACTCGGATTGTTTAATCCGTAAAGTGGCATTTCAATCGAACTTAATACGCACTCCGCGGTCTAGAGTCACTTGAGTTGGATAGTGAAATGACATCAGGCACTCATGTATATCTCTCTATTAAGATCCCCGTAGAGATATGCAGTAACCACATCCATTAGCTGTATTTTCAGTCCTTCGGAAATTACTAAGCTAATTAAGTAACGGAATATGATCACGTCCATTACGGGAGAGTACATCTTCTCATAGCCAATTCCATGGCGTCGTGAGAAGCCTTGGGCGACAAGTCGGGTCTTGTACCGAATGACCTTTTTCTTCCCATTTTGCTTTCTGACAAAAACCCATTTATGTCCAACACGATCTACACTTAGCGGGGTTAGCACTACCGGGCTAAATACCTGGCGTTTTGTCATAGAATCAAGTTCTGCCTCGATTGCTTCTTTCAATTTGGGCTATTCCGCTCTACATTGGCATTCGGTCGTGGAGCGTGGTTCGATATCGTCATGCTCCATGATGTCATTGGCGCCAGCATAAGCGAACGCATTATCAATGCAAGTTGTCGACCTATCAACTAGGTCGCACACACTCTCATACATTGAGATTTCTTTATTCTCGGAGTCTCAGGGCATCCCCCGGAAATGATTCATGGACATAGATATAGTCAGAGATAATCTCGTGGGAAGGATTCTCAGCATTAATGTTTAGGGGATCATTATGTGCCTCACCTGCCATTTTCTTCCTTGGGCAGGTGTCAATTGAACCAAGTGGTCTTCCCCGCTTTCTTTGGGGAGCCACGGCCTAAGCCGCACCGCCACCAGGTGCGACAGCAGCACTCAATTCGTCGGTGTTGCGCCCCTTTCTGGGGACTTCTAACCTTACAGACACATTTGCAATAGGTATATGTGATCTCGTCACTTTCGCGATATCAGTAAACACACCAGGCATCAAATCTGTTACGTTCTGAGGATCGAGGATTCTTTTCACTTCACGATCACATAGCAAAGTTCAGGGATCAAAATGAGACATAGGAACAGACCACAATAATTCCTATCATTCTTGGAGAAAGTTCATCTTCTCCCCTCCCCTAATGACGGGAAGGTTGTCTCATCGAAGTGACAATCCATAAATCGAGCGGTAAATAGATCTCCTGTCGAAGGTTCTAAGTAGCGGATAATTGTTGGGGATTTGTATCCAATATAAATACATAAACGTCTATGTGGACCTATTTTATTGCGTTGTGGGGGCGCAATTGGCACATAAGGTGCACAACCAAATATGCATAAATGTGAAATGTCAAGCTCATATCTAGTTACCAACTCGTATGCAGAAAATGGTTGGTTAGTTGTGGGTCGGAAACGAATAAGTAAAGTTGCATGCAATACTTCATAAGTCCAGGCAGAAACAAGTAAGTTGGTGCGCATAACTAATGCTCGGGCCACTATCTGAATTCATTTGATGGTTGCATTTGCGAGACCATTTTATATATGCACGTGGGGGACGTGATGCTCTATGTCGATCCCGATTGACATGCAGTATTCATCAGATACTTTAGATGTGAACTCTCCATCATTATTGAGTCTTATTGTCCGAATAATGTGGTCAGGGTAGTGAGCCCTTAGATGGATAATATGTGCTAGGAGCTTTGCAAAAGTAGCATTTCGAGTGGACAATAGGGCGACATGTGACCAATGTGTCGAAGCGTCAACCAGAACCATAAAGTACCTGAATAGCCTGCATTATGGTTGAATAGGTCTACAAATATCACCTTGAATTCTACGTAAGAATGGAATATTCTCAGTTGGATCTTTAGCGTAGGAAGGTCTCGCTCCTACTTTGACTAAAGAGAAGGCTTTGCAGAATAACGTTGTGCATTTAACAAGGTCAAGTGTGTAATGGGCTGATGTCTCTATTACTTTGGACGACGTAGTGTGAGGAACACCAATAAAGTTCTTTATGTTGGGTTGTTCTCCCTATTCTACTTTGCACGCGAAAGAAAGGATGTCCGTGCGTATTCTTAAGGATGTGAATCATCATGTCATGACTGGGATGTCCTAATCTATCGTGTTAAAGTCTGTATGAGTCGGCATTCCATAGTTCATTATGGGTAATTGCATAGGATTCAACAACCCTAATCGTTGTGAGGTAAAGTCTCGTATGTTTTTCTAAGATGTGTTTTCGTCTGCATTCATTAGAGGTGATATAGAGAAATTCTATTCCATTATCACAGTGTGTTTCAATGTGAAAACTGTTGCTACGTATATCCTTGAAGCTTAGTAAGGTTCAAGTCTCTCTTGATGCATATAGAGCGTCGGTGATGGTAAGAGTCGTGCCATTAGGCATCAAAAACCGGGCAGTGATGCGTCCTTGAATGAGCTGATATGATCCAATCATCGTGGTCACTGATGTGCGATAGGCTATTAGTTTGATGAATAATAACCTATTTCTATATATAGTATGGGTGGTTCCACTATCTACCAAGCATTCAAGTTTCCCACGATTCATTCATACGAAAAGTGGAGAAACAAATGAACTTACAAACTCAAGCATAAGGAGCAATATTCAAGACGTAGGATAAAGCCAATCACATGTATAACGTAAGCAACACTAATATCTTGTTCAAAAGCCCAAATTTATCACACTTTTATAGAACAACATCATCTAAAGCGAAAATAGCCAAAATGGAAAATGTCAATCGAAACATAAACATAAATTAGTCATAGATTGGGGCATCTAATGACTCCGACTCGTATGTATTACAATGAAAATCGGTGAGTGTGAAATTTACACTAGGAGGAACGTCATAATCATTTTCCTCCATATATTGAGCCTCTGTTTTGGTCTTTCTGTATTTCTTATATGCAGTTGCGATGTGCTTGCTTGTGTGGCAATTTCTCAACCAATGGCCAGTCATTCCACAACGAAAGCATAGAGCGTCGTGTACGCGTTCTATGTGAGCATGAGGCTTAGGAGGTACTTGATGCTTGGTCCCATGGCCTACTGAACCGGGAGCATTATTTCTTTTTTCTCCGCTGGAATAGCCTAAACAACCTCGACCACGTCTACGACCGACACGTCCCTTACCACCATGTGATAAGTGCCAGTTTTATACACTTATCTGTGATTAGTATTGATATATTTCACACATAATTATGAGCTAGTCTACTCGTTTTTGCTTTGAATTAATTAGTTTTTAATAATTTTATTTTTATAAGATGAAGATGTAAATTTCGTCTTAATCGGATTGAATTACTGATTTTCAAGAAATAACATGTTTATAAAATATTCTCTTTATTGAATATTTATGTATTCATGTTGTAGGGCTTTCAGAGACGAGTTTGGCAGTTCCGGATTCAAAATTAGAGTTATATATCAAAAGTTATCATCCCAAGAAGATTTGGGGCGAAAACGCAAAGTCTAAGAAATTTTGGGCTGAAAATGAAGTCTGAAACTCCATACGGGCGTAACATCATAAAGTTACGGGCGTAACTCACACAACAACTAATGTGCAAAACCCGAAGCCATGTTACGGCCGTAACATCTGAAAGTTACGGCCGTAAGTCCTCAATGTTACGGCCGTAACATATGAAAGTTACGGCCGTAACTCTTGACAGATTTTTGATCATTTTTTAATCTTTTATACTTTTGGTCTATTATTGAGGGGATGACTGGCCTTGATCCGATCTAATGTAATAATGCTGGAGGTTTGGAACTATTAGATGACTTTAGGTGTATAAATAGACCCCTTAGATCCATCATTAATCATTCATCTTATACTTTTCCTACTTTATAATATTTTTCTTTGTGTGAAGAACACAATTGTGTTCTTGAGTGATTTATGTAATAGTGGTTTAGCTTATGTGGTTGAGGGAGTTTATTGCTTCTTTCTCTTTTATCTACTAAGGGAGTTAGGATCAATTCTTTCCCTTTTTCAACTAATAATGACCACTCAAGCTTGTAATATGTTGAATAAACCTTTCATGGGCTAAGTTATCCTTTGTTGGGATTATAAACAAGGTTTGTCATGTTATTTAAGTTTGTATAAAGATCTATTATGGATTACTTATTATTGTGTGTGATTTTCATTGTTTTACCAATCTTTATTTATTTGGCCATTAAATGATGATATTTATGGTCTTCATATGTTTCGAAAGAAAATATGTTTGATTAGATCAAATGATCTTCCCTCTAAGTTGTTTTAGGGGATAGAAATATACCTATAGACCTTAGATGATTCTTTGAGTTATTTTCATAAAACCTAATGCTATGTATTGAAGCCAATCAATATAGAAATATAGTGGATTGATTCAATATATAAGGGGCGTTTTGACATTCGAAAGAGGAACCGTCTTTTTAAGGAAAATCGAATCTACACAACATAATAAGTAAATTCATCTTATGATGTCCTATGCATCTCCTATAATTAATGATGAACTAAGTTTGTAATCTCAACTATTTTATTTTTACTCTTTTATTAATCTATTATTAGTGCAATATTTCATTTCCTTTAATTTTAGAACTATTATTGCATTTTCCTTGCAATTGTCAAACCAAACTCTTAATTTGTGTGTTTCACTCATCTAAATCTCTATAACAAATAGATAAATAGTGTATAATTCAATATAAAGCCTAACCTCCTCGTGGGATCGATAAATCGGACTCAAAAAATCCACTTACTACTTGATACGATATCGTGCACTTGCGATAGTTACATAAAAGACGTGTCAAGTTTTTGGCGCCGTTGCCGGGGAAGTATAAGAGTTATTTTGAAGTATTACATTATTAACTATTGTTATAAATACAACTTTTTCTTTGTTGTTAATTCTCTTGTCTATGCGAATGACGTACAATCGCGATTTAGTTTCACTAGATCCCGAGATTGAAGCCACATTTAGAAGAAGGCGAAGAGAACAAAAAGCAAGCATTATTTATTCACCATCAATGGCGGACGAACCAAACCCACTACTACTCCAAGAAAATGATAACGAAAGAATTCCTCCGATAGGGGGAATACCCAATGCTCAAAACATTCAACATCAACAACATCCTATTGTGTCGGAAATAGATGAATACAACACGTTCTTTGGGGAATTCATGAACCCCACATCTTTGAACGTGAAATCAAGTGTGATCTATCCACCATTTGGAGTGGATAATTTTTAAATCCGCCCCGATGTCATCAATCTCTTCTCCAACAACAATTCATTCTATGGAAGAACCGACGAGAATCCATATCTCCATATTAACCGTTTTGTGGAGATTTGTGAAAATTTCAAATATCCAAATGTAAATGACGAGGCGATAAAAATGAGACTTTTCGTGCACACTTTGAAGGACAGAGCAAGAGAGTGGCTAGATACTTTACCACCACGAAGCATAACAAACTGGCCCGAATTTGAATACTTCCCACTAATAAAAGTGGCTAAACTCAAATACGAAATCTCTACATTTCGCCAACAAGATTCGGAGTCATTTCACTAAGCATGGGAGAGATACAAAGATATGCTACGAAAATGTCCTAACAGAAATAAATGAACACATTGTTGTTGTTTGCATAAGCAAACTTTGGATGATTTTTGTACCCTGGATTGTTTGTTGGCCCGTAAGGATTGTATGCTTGCCTTTGGAAATTCTGAGCATAGGCCACTTGTTCTGGTGGTGGGAATGACTGCTCATGTTGCACTAAGGGACACATAGTGCTGTTGTGAGTTGCTCCACAAATTTCATATGAAAGAGCTAAAACTTGTGGAGTTTGCACCGTCTTCACAGATTGAGGAGTTGAAAACGACATGTCCTCGACTTTCTTTGATAAAGCTTCAATTTTTGCCAACATAAGTGAATAAGAATCCACTTCAAAAACACCATTTGGTTTCTTTTGGATATTTCTGTCTGGCCATCTTGCACTTTGTTCATTTATAACCTTAAAAAGATTATAAGCATCTCTCATAGTTTTGTTGCCAAGTGAACTGACTGAGGAGTTGAAAAAGAGGAAAGAAGCAATCACGAATCTAGCCGAACAACAACTGAAGTATCAACAACGCAATGCTGCTTCAATTAAAAATCTGGAGACACAAGTTGGCCAAATGGCCAAAATACTTTCCGAAAGATCCCACGGCATGTTACCTATCAAGACCGAGATAAATCTAAGGGAGAGTGTCCAGGCTATCACAATAAGAAGTGGAGTGCAGTTGCCCGAGATTTCTGTGGAAAATCATCTGAAAAAACAAAAAAAATAAACAAAGTCGAGAAACAGAAAAAGAATCTGAATCAGGACCTTCATCTCAAAAAGGTCCAGTTGCTGCCAAATCTTATGTTCCACCTATCGCTTTTCCTCAATGGTTGAAGAATCACAAGCTCGATGCGCAATTCGGCAAATTTGTGGAAATTTTCAAAAAGCTACACATCAACATACCTTTTGCCGATGCTCTAGCACAAATGCCAAGCTATGCCAAATTTATGAAAGATGTTCTTTCTAACAAATGAAGGCTTGAAGAATATGAAATTGTCGTGCTAACAGAGGAATGTAGCGCAATACTACAAAAAAAGTTGCCACCCAAGCTAAAAGATCCGGGAACTTTTACAATCCCGTGTACAATTGGTGAAGTGAATATTGACAAAACTCTTTGTAATTTAGGGGCAAGTATTAATTTGATGCCCCTGTCAATTTTCAACAAATTAAACTTGGGAGAAGTAAAAACAACAATAGTTTCACTGCAATTAGCCGACCGGTCAATCAAATATCCACATGGGATAATAAAAGATGTGCTAATCAAGGTTGATAAATTTATATTTCCAGCAGATTTTATCATCCTTGACATGGAGGAAGATCAGGATATTCCTATTATCTTGGTACGGCCATTTCTTGCAACCGGACATGCTCTTATTGACGTCTACGAAGGAAAGCTCATTCTTAGAGTGCAAGACGAACATGCCACCTTCAATGTCTTAAAAACTTTGAATCATCCCTCCACGGATGATTATTGTCTAAAAATTGATGCAATTGTTGCCACAATATGAACAACGTCTTGGGAATCTGACGTTAAAAGACCCAGTTTGCCAATTTGTAAGGAAATTAGATGGGAAGCTTCTCCCTGACTCTTAGAAGGCGTTTAAGCTGTTTCTGAACGTAAAATCAGAGGAAGATGTGAGCCACAATCACAACTACTGTACATACGCATAAATATCTTTTATTTTTGTCGTATGGTGAGATTTTCTGAATAAAAATTGTGATACGCGATAAATGCATTTATTATTCTATTGAGTAGTTGAAGCGCAATTAACGCAATCACAGATTTGTTAAATATTCTTACCTTATTTTTCTTCTATAAATAAATATTGTGCTTGTTTCTTTTATTCATCCCTCAAATCTGTACTTTTCTCTTTTTCTCTCAAATTAGTTTGTTTTAAAAAATGGAATCATCATCTTCCACAAAAAGATTTAACTCAGTCTGCATTTTTGGTAGAGCTAGTTATGAAACAGAGGCATGCTTTACTGAAACAGCCCATAACTTGGGTCATACTTTAGGAAAAAAATGCATTCATGTAGTTTACGGAGGAGGAAGTCTAGGATTAATGGGATGCGCTGCTGCTTCTGCCTATATGGAAGGAGTAAAAGTGTTGGGAACAATTCCAAAACCTCTGGCTGAAAGTAAAATTACCGGGGCAACTATTGGAGATTAGTTTAGAGCTGTAAATATGCAAGATCGCATAACTCACATGATGAATAATTCTGACGCCTTTGTCACCCTTCCTGGTGGTTTTGGCACTCTTGAGGAACTTTTTCATGTGGTTAGGTCTGCTTAATGTCAATGGTTTCTTTGATGGTTTACTATATTTCATCGACTACTCTGCTGATAAAGGTTTTATTTTCGAGCGTGCTAAATGAATCATAGTCGTTGCAACAACACCAGAAGAACTAATCAATAAACTCATTGAATTTGTTCCTCAACCAGATTCATCTCTAGCTAATATTGTCTGGATGGAAGATTTTACTGTGAGAAAATAAAAAGTGGATTCATTCCTCCCTCTTTGATAACCCATGTCGGACCTCTTGTATTTTTACTTTCTGTCGTGTGTAAAAATCATGCTAAATGATGGCAGCTTAAGGAGTTTCTTCTTGATCTCTTGACGCGCATCTATTCGCGATTTATGTATTGTTATTTTATTGCCGTAATTTTTATTATTTGTTTTTAATAAAAGCATTGATGGCAGCGTAAGGCGACTCTTCAGACTTTCCTGAAGCGCATCTTAAAAAATGTGTTATACTTCCGGGTATATTTTATTTTTTTTATTTTTTTCTTCTGTTGTTTGCCTTGTGTATTTTTGCAGATCCAAAAAGGCGTTAACTCAAGCATCAACTTTCATAACACGAAGTATTATGCTTTTCTCCCTTGCTTTTTATTATTTATTTTTTTTAAACTGAGGACAGTTTCTTTTTCAAGTTTGGGGGTGGTGTGTTTTGATTATTTTGGTGTGTTTAGCTTTGATTATTGTGATGTGTTTCGATTATTTTTGTTATTTGGCTTTGATTTTTTTTAGTGTATTATATATATTTATTTTGTTTATTTTGATTTGGGAGATTTCTAGATATGGCCATAACACCAATAATTAGCTATATACAAGTTTCTAAAATTATTTTAATCGGTTAAAAAATTATATATTCCAAAATTTTTGAGCCTTAATCTCTCTTTACAAGCCTTGTAGTTATCATGTAAAATCAGTCATCCGTTACCTTGAGAAAAGAAGAATCAGTCGGTTGATGAAAAATAAAACTGAAATTTACTTAATTTGAGGAGTTTTTGATTTTTCATGCTTAGCTAATAAACGATTTTCTGCAAAAATTCTATTCCCTAAAAAAAGGGAGTCATTGGTGAAAAGATCTACACATTAGCAAATAACGATGTGAAAGCTATCACCTAAAAAAAATGGAAAATGTGTTGGTGAAAATAGCTACACGTTAGCAAATAACGGTGTGAAAGCTATCACCTAAAAAAAGATGGAAAATGTGTTGGTGAAAAAAGCTACACGTTAGCAAATAACGGTGTGAAAGCTATCATCTAAAAAAAATGGAAAATGTGTTGGTGAAAAGAGCTGCACGTTAGCAAATAACAGTGTGAAACCTATTACTAAAAAGAATGTAGATTATGAGCAGATTTGAATTAATTGGTGGCTGAATTTCAATACACTCAATTTCGTGAACAATCACAATATTTGATGACGCCGATGATTTTTTTTTTCATATTGAGTCGAAAAATAAACGAGTGATCGAGAGCAACCATTAAAGGGAGTCGTGTGTGTCACAGATAGGAAAGGAATAATCAACCTTTTAGGGGAAACCTTGCATTTTGGAATTACAAAAATAAAACCGTGTTTTAACTTCAAAATCATTAGTAAATTTATTTTAAATCTTGATTCATTTCTATCTACTGTATAAAGCTGGTTATTGTGTATTAATGGCATTTTGATCTATTTTTCTCTTTATATATATAATTATTTTTCTTAATTTGTGTGTGTATTATTTTTCTTATTTTGCATCTTATTTTTTTTATTTTATTTTGAGCGTGAATAATAAAGAGTCTTGCTCGGGACTAGAAAGAATTCAAGTTTGGGGGTGTGATAAGTGTCAGTTTTATACACTTATCTGTGATTAGTATTGATATATTTCACCCATAATTATGAGCTAGTCTACTCGTTTTTGCTTTGAATTAATTAGTTTTTAATAATTTTATTTTTATAGGATGAAGATGTAAATTTAGTCTTAATCGGATTGAATTACTGATTTACTCAATAAATAACATATTTATAAAATATTCTCTTTATTGAATTTTTATGTATTCATGTTGTAGGGCTTTCAGAAACGAGTTCGCCAATCTTTCCGGATTCAAAATTAGAGTTATATATCAAAAGTTATCATCCAAAGAAGATTTGGGGCGAAAACGCAAAGTCTAAGAAATTCTGGGCTGAAAATGAATTCTGAAACTCCATACGGGCGTAACATCATAAAGTTACGGGCGTAACTCACACAAAAACTAATGTGCAAAACCCGAAGCCATGTTACGGCCGTAACATCTGAAAGTTACGGCCGTAAGTTCTCAATGTTACGGTCGTAACTCTTGACAGATTTTTGATCATTTTTTAATCTTTTATACTTGTGGTCTATTATTGAGGGGATGGCTGGCCTTGATCCGATCTGATGTAATAATGCTGGAGTTTTGGAGCTATTAGATGACTTTAGGTGTATAAATAGACCCCTTAGATCCATCATTAATCATTCATCTTATACTTTTCCTACTTTGTAATATTTTCCTTTGTGTGAAAAAACACTTGTGTTCTTGAGTGATTTATGTAATAGTGGTTTAGCTTATGTTGTTAATGGAGTTTATTGCTTCTTTCTCCTTTATCTACTAAGGGAGTTAGGATCGATTCTTTCCCTTTTTCAACTAATAATGACCACTCAAGCTTGTAATATGTTGAATAAACCTTTCATGGGCTAAGTTATCCTTTGTTGGGATTATAAACAAGGTTTGTCATGTTATTTAAGTTTGTATAAAGATCTATTATGGATTACTTATTATTGTGTGTGATTTTTATTGCTTTACCAATCTTTATTTATTTGGCCATTAAATAAAGATATTTATGGTCTTCATATGTTTCGAAAGAAAATATGTTTGATTAGATCAAATGATCTTCACTCTAAGTTGTTCTAGGGGATAGAAATATAACTCTAGACCTTAAATGATTTTTTGAGTTATTTTCATAAAACCTAATGCTATGTATTGAAGCCAATCAACATAGAAATATAGTGGATTGATTCAATATATAAGGGGCGTTTTGACATTCGAAAGAGGAACCGTCTTTTTAAGGAAAATCGATTCTGTAACACTCCCAGATCCGAACGGGAATATTACAGCGCCGTGGGCCCTGAGATGGAACCCACAAGGCTGAAGGAAATTTTCGCAAACATTTACAAACGCCCAAGAGGCTAACGACGGTATTATCTATTAAAAACATTCGAAGATTTATAAAACTCGTTTATCAAACCGTCGTAAAAACTCATTTGAAACCACAAGACCCAAAATGCCAAAACTCAACAGTTTAAAAAACACATACGTTAAGCTATAAACACACGTGCACGAGAATAGATTTAGAAAATGATTGCCAAAGTAACCTAAGTTAGCAGATACCAAAAAGGTCATTTAAAAATACTCACGCAGCGGATAAAGACAAACAATTAAAATACTCTAGCAGCGGAATACAACAACTGATCAGAAACTCAAAACACAAATACATGCCCTTGCCAGTATCCTCCAGGAAGTTCATCTCTCCACGACTGCTACAAGCTTGATATTCCAAGAACCTAAAAAGAAAGCCCACGACGGGGTCAGCCATAATATCCAACAATGATAACCATCACATCTCATCAATAATTACATATCAATGGAAATACTAAGTAAGAATACGACCAATGTAATCTTACCGTCGTAACTTTACGAGAATCCACGATTCGTATCCTTAACAACACATTAAAATAATACCGAAATATCTGTACGGTATCTCAACAATACTCAAGGTTCTCAAAACATTATCATAACTCGCGATACGGAAATTATATCAACTCTGGCCAATTCAATCCATCGGATAACATCGACAATTCCAATACGATAATCGATTGTCCATCAAAGACAAGTACTAAGGAAATACGAAACATACCTCAAGATACGAAATACCATTACCATCACGTCAGTCTAATCCGAGATCAGATCAACACAACATACGGACATGGTCCTAACACAAGACCTACAAATGCATACTCATATGACAACGTCAATATGATCACAACAATAACGACAATGTATACTTATGGCCACCCATAATATACATATGCACACTAACAACAACATATGGTAATCCAACGATCCAGCGCACACAGCTATAGATTCCCATGATGATCCCATCGGACCAACGCATGGTGGCATTACCTGTCCAGCGATCCAGCGCACACAGCTATAGATTCCCATGATGATCCCGTCGGACCAACGCATGGTGGACATATGACAACAATGCACAACTGCACAAAACAACAGTGCACAATACACGACAACAACAATGCACAAATGCATGACAACAACGATACACGAATGTATCACAACATGATCGACTCAAATGATAAAAATGATTAGAGTACTTGCCCCGAGTCCTTCAAGAACGATCTCAATGCCTAAACCATCACGAACCATTATCCTCAATACTCGACGGTCCAAAGTGTAACACCCCCAAATCCCATTGGGTTATTACAGTGCCGTGGACCCCACACCAGGTGATCCACCAGGCGAACACGACTAAAATACAACAAACTGACCAAAATAGGAAATCACAGACCCTACTATGATGTCCGACATACTATTCCGATATGGAATTTCAATGGCAAGAATGGGCCTACATGGCCAAAATAAAATACAACAACATACACGAGCCTTGCTCGAATAATACAAAACGACAACGACTGAACAAAATGGGAGTACTCCAACTGTCTGACCAACACGAACACCAAAATATCTCGGACTAGTATCGCTCGAATGCCTCGTCGCCTTCGTCATGCCCCTGTGTCTCAACTCTCCCATCGCAAGTACCTAAAACATGAAAACATGTTCCGCCCCCACGGGGTCAGTCATCCAGTATAATGAATATCAAGTATATGCACAACATGATATGCATACAAAGGCAGAATAAACAGTACAACAATGGTAGTACGAGATGCTCACAAACCAAAGTAAGAATCGAGCATTCGTGGAATACTATGCCCATGGCATATGATCAATACCTGCTCAATAGGTTAGAACATAAGTGCCCAACGGCGAATCATCAATATAGAACACAACAATACATTACCCGAAGGTAAATCAATCCAACGCTGAAATAAATAAGGATCACAATGCCCGAAGGCTCCAACGGAAATACCGTTACATCACAATGGCCTGAAAGCCCTCGGCCGAAGCTGCCAAAATATCACGATGGCCTGAAAGCCCTCAGCCGAAGCTGCCAAAATATCACGATGGCCTGAAAGCCGAACAGCCCGAAGCTGTAAATCATCACAATACAGATCTCAAAGAAACAAACCTGACTGTCGAACATACCCCTCGGCGTATGAACGCTCAATCACAAAACGTCGAACACATCCAATCAAACATGGACTATGAACGATCAAAAATTGTACGGCTCAATGATGGACATCACAGTACGCCCGATCCGGAAATGTGTCCGTGCACATGTCCACCCCATATACGGAATCCAGAAATATACGTGGGACAATGTACCTAATTAGCCTCACGAACTACGTCTCGTGTGCACGGTCCAATGCGGAAACATCCACGCATGACCATCGTGTGCCTGGCTAAAAATCCTACACAATAACCAATCGGCACGCAGATATGATTCCGGATATGTCACGATACAACATGACAACGAAACTCAAAGGATAACACATCCAAAAAAAATCATACGACTCACCAAGTGAACGATGACACACGAATAATGAAAGATCGACACGACCAACAATATTCAAAACAACCATCCTGGGATCAAAATCCCTAAGGACCGATTAACACGAGCAACGATCACAACACAACAGTTCGGGAAATCCTCAACCTTCAACGATCACAAAATTACCGAGTTCACAAGAATAATAGTGTGCTGCCTTGAATCGGTCAATACGACAATAATAATTCAACGGATGGGAATTATCGTTGATAATCCCAATTCAATACTTCGATTACCGTAGAATGGCCAATCGATAACAATTATACAACATATGGGAATTATCTTTTTGACAACGGATGGGAATTATCTTTGATAATCCCAATTCAATATATCGATTACCGTTAGAGCGGACAATCGATAATAATTATACAACGGATGGGAATTATCTTTGATAATCCCAATTCAATATATCGATTACCTTCAGAACGGTTAACCGATAACAATTGTACAACGGATGTCTCGGCACCTTTAATCGGTTACCGATGACGAAGATGATAATCGAATACGTCAATGCCTTCAATCGGCCAAAACGACATCAATAGAAAAACACTGATATCAATAACGACGATTCACAAAAAAATATATTGATGGAACATCAATCAATAACAACAATCGATACGTCGATACCGCGAACCGGCTATCCACAACAATATCTCAAAGGAACATCAATCAACAATAACAATCGATATGTAGATACCGCGAACCGGCTATCGACAACAATATTATCAACAAGTACCGCAATGCCTTGGATCGGCCATTTATGAACAACAATAATATTTGGCATAACTTGCCGAAGGGTATCGTATCAAACAATCCCCTGATATCAACAAAATCACAAAGAGACCAAGTCTCGAAATGATACACACATTCATACACATACATGATAACATTAATCTCATTGACCAGTACAAGTATAAAACTTGCCTCAAACCGAAGGCGAGAAAGTCCTTCCACGATAAACGTCCTACCACGAATCAATTAACGCGTCCTCCGTCAATCACAAGCACTCGAACAACCTTGAATGAAATACAATTCATTCGATAACACGATATCGACCGAAAACAACACAATAGATAATTCCGATTCCAACACGAACACATACTATACTCGTATTAATCCGTATACATATGTATATATATAATATATATTACATATATATATAATAATATATATACAATACAACTCACAATATCTATATATATATATATAAAAATATATATATACTTACTGCACATAATATCACACACATCACAATTTGCATATATATATATATATATATATACAACACACACCACACAACAGTACACTATATATATATATATATATATATATATAACACACCACTGCACCAAACACACACACACATATATGCATATATATATATATATATATATATATATATATATATATATATATATAACAGCTTTTTATATATATACATTATACATATATATATACACAAAACACACAACACACACACACAAAAATCACGAAGCACACCCACATACAAACTAACAAAACACATACATAAAAACTAACCGGAAGAGTCGATCGGCCAGGTCCGAAAAACTCCCATGCCGGAAATTGGACGCCGGAAAAATGATCCGCCGGACTTCGTCCAACTCCGGCCCGTTTCCGTCTATGGCCGGTTTTCACCATCTCCGTTTGAAACTCCTCGCCGGAAGAATGTCAAACCTCCGTTCCGCCGTCCGTTCCGGACAAAAACCACTTCCGGTCGCCGGAATCAATGGAGCTCCGTCCATGGCCGGAAACCATGAAGATCGTCGGACGCCCGAGCTCCGCCTCGCCGGAAGAAAAAAAATGCCGGAACAGTTCAGTTCGACCGGATTTATAATGCCTCCCGATCCGGAAATTCCGATCGGCCGCCGTCGAGCTCCAGTCGCCGCTAGAGACGAAGAAGCCGCTGCCCGCCCGTCCTCAAGCTCCACCTTGCCGGAAAAAAAATGACGGAGAGAGAGAGATGGCAGCAAGGAAGAGAGGGAGGAAAGAAGAAGAAAAAAAAATGAGGGGGAGGAGGGAGCTGGCGAGAGGGAGAGAGAGATGAGGGAGAAGATGATGATGTGAGGGATGTATATATATATTATATATATATATCTAAAGTGAGGGAGAAATGCATGAGGGAGAGAGGGATTCACGTGGGAAGTGACAAAAGTTGACAAAGTATATATATATATATATATAAATGATACCCCAAAGATACCCTCGCCCCGAAAGTTGACCACGAGGAAAGTTCCCACCACCTACCACGCATTACGTACGTAACCTCAGGGCGTAACGTACGTAATCGTAACAAATTAGCGTACGTAATGCTACACAAGTAGCGTACGCTATGGCTATAAACTTAGCCAAAATTCCAAACTCGCCAAGCAACAACCAAACGACGAAACCAAACCGTCGACCAGTATAAATATTTCGATCCCGAAATATTCTAATACAATATACATTGTATCGGTCCAAACAACAACACTTGTACAATTCCAAATGAATACGTACAACTCAACAGTAACACGAAAAAAAAATTACCCCCGGATATTACACAAAGTATCACGAATTGCAGATAATTCATATCTCCATTTTTATCACGATATATCCTCGATATACAAGTATACCAATAACAAAAGCAAATCATATACATTATGATTTAGATTCCCAAAACTCGAATATGATTTATAATCTCAAGTCTCCTGTGATTACGATTATAAACATTGTTATACGAATTATAAACGAATGAAACGGAAACCATTCATTAAATACTATAAACTGAGTAAGTAATAACTTACTTCGATACCGATACAATGACGAAGAAGCTGTTACCAAATCCATTGCTGTCATCTACAAGTTCCTCGGTCCCGACCAAAGCAATCAACGAACATTCTCGAGCTTGACCGCAACACACGGTTGTAATCACTGATCAATATTCTCAACCTATTACAGTAATCGATAGACAACAAGTTCGACAACAATTAACAATCGATAAAACCAATTTACAAACCCAACGGCTCGACAATATCTCGATTAAACAGTAGTCAGATCGACCCTACTCAAACCAGCACGAATTTACAACCACAACACGAAAATACTGCACTTTCTGCCTTCTTAGCGCACGTTAATCACCTAACGTAGCGTGTGCTAAGTTGCTCCCGTTAGCGCGCGCTGGCGATGGCGTAGCGTGCGCTAATGTCTGGATGCATGTTTTTCAGATACCGATCAACTTATGGCGATTTCAAGAACACCAAGTGATTCTGAATCATGTTCAAAGCTATCAAAACAACGAAATCCGATATCCTTTAACATATAAACAATCATCCAACTTATAATCCAAGTTCTATATCCATATATCATCTTCCTCAATATCAACATCATGAAACATTAAGAACGTAACAACACTTTCATAATCTATCATTAAAGGGAGTAATCATCGACAATAACATCAACATCCGAAACTGAGGAGAATGATTAATCCACTTATCTCAAGAAAACGAACAACACTATTCAAACCACAAGAATCATATCAATATCTTCATGCCAACAATAACATCACCATAATCCGGTAATCTATCTCATAATCATGCTTATCAACTTGTTTATGTAATAATCATCAACTCAAGAACATCAACATTCAATCCAAAACGAAATCCAAAGATGAAGAGTAATTACCTCTTTGAAGGAATGGATTGAATCCCAAGGTTGAATCCGTTTTCAATCACTTCCAAGTTTCAAATGTTGTTAGGAATGATCAACTCAAGTGTTTGGGACCTCAACTTCTCTCTAAGACCTCTCTCTATCGTCTGAAGGTGAAAGAATGGACGAAATGCTTCATAATACCCGTTTGTCCCTTATATAGAATACATTACTAGCGTGCGCTAAACCTTATGTTTAGCGTGCGCTACGGCCTTAGCGTGCGCTAACTGACCTTTGTTAGCGTGCGCTATCGCAGTCCAGAGACAACTGTCTTAGTGCATGAAGTGATTTACGTACGCAATGCCCATGCAATAGCGTACGTAAATGCCTCTATTTAGCGTACGCAAGTGTCTTACCTTAGCGTGCGCTACTCATAGTTGACTCGTTTGTCTGTATGCTCCGAAGACTGGTCCACACGCCGAAAGTGCTGACGAGGATAAGATTCCTTTTTGTCTGATATACAGTTAGCGTGCGCTAATCAACATGCATTAGCGTGCGCTAACACTACATTACAACATCCGTTGACTTATCAGAACGTGCGCCGAAAGTGGCCTGGTCCACACGCAGATTCCTTCCGATCTGACTGCATTAGCGTGCGTTATCTTATATCCGTAGCGTGCGCTAAACCTGAACGATAGCGTGCGCTACTCCTGTTTATTAGCGTGCGCTAATAATGTCACACTTAGCCATTTTCAGCTATTCTTGTCCAATCGTCTCAACATACGTAATACGAACATACGTCATAGAATACATATACTTCTTACATCGATTGTCGACCAAGTACGACAATTATACCAATCTGAGATGTCTTGGTCCTTCAATTATTTTACCCATACCGCATGCATTCCACGCTGTACAACATAACTCGGATAAAATAATCTTAAACAACGATGAGGGAAATTAGGATATTACATACTACACCACTTAAAATAAGTTTCGTCCTCGAAACTTGCAATCCGTCATAAAAACAAACAAATCGTTCAACCAAAATATCCCGAAACCATCACGACAACGATCAATCATCATTATTACCGAATAACCAAAATAGCATACTTACATATGCGCCAAGTCGACGCTCTCCTGAGATGCTAGCAAGTGACTTCACTGTAAAGCTTCAACACGCTTACGATCACAATTCCATGGATCTCAACAAAACTATAACATCTTCTTAAGAAATAATCTATCCTTTTCAAATCATGTCTGCTTGATTACACAATCAAGTCCAAATCCTGATACAAATCAATAATACACGATACATCTGTGAAACAACTGCCCAACACAATGGCAACGAATCCCGAAATATCAACACAAAATCTGAACGCTCAGATGATCACCAGCAATGATCAACTCATAAATTAATCGAGAATATCATTGACATGATGAACTCTAATATGACCAATCCAAAGGTCGAAACGCAATCGAGAATATCATCACCATGATAAACTCCAACACGGTCAACACATAACCACATAAACCGATATAGGGTTCTCAAAACGACACACCAATCACATACAGTGGATCTCAACGAAACACAACCGATGGTGAACATTCCCTCGGCATACGAACAACAAATTGCAAATCGACGAACATACCAATTCATACAAGGAGTGGGAACGACCACTCAATATCCAAAACAACCAAAGATGGGGTCACCATCCCCAAATTTATACTTAAAAAGAAATGAATCAAAGATCACTATGTTAAAATTGCGCTACTACCGCACCAATGGAATCACATAGCACATATGTTCCGGTTTCACAATATCCCAAGTTTCCAAAATAATATTATGTGCATGAATCTACAACACGCAACATATTTCTCTTATCCGATAACTCAACCGATCATCACCGGATAATCAAACTGCCATACTAAAGTTCGAATCTCTTTTCCTCATACCATACTGATGTCTTATCCAGTTCGTGAATCTCATTCAGAACTTCACCACGATATGCATTAAATGCGTATGTACATCAATCACATTTTCAAAACCAGTTTGAAATCATATAATCTTGTCAAGAAGACAAATTTTCGAAAGTTCTTTCAAAAATTTCAAAACTCAAAACATAAATTTTGGTAAGACCACCAAATCAATTCTCGAAAAATAAACTGGCTCACTGGTGCCAAGTATTTGATAACAGTTTCCTTCGAATCCACACGATTTCGAAGTTTTAAAATGAAAACTATGCAAATGATTGACCACATCCGTACTCCTATATACCAATCCGGCTCGTCACAAATCCCACTGATATTCCATCAGAAAACTACACGATAGAATCCAAAATCTCAATGTATAAACTTCAACAAAAACTCCTTTTCCACATATGACTCGCAACGCCAATCATTTTCCATCCTGGATCACCTCAATTATGCTATGACAATGCATTGAAACAAATCAACACAGCAAAAGACTTCCCGAGAAGTTTATTTTGAACAAGTAATCCGTAACCCCGAAAGGCGGGAACGACATAGATAAACGATTGATAAAGTGTTTTACAAGTCTCGGGAGTTTTTTAAGAAAACAGAAAAGTCTTTTGAAATATTAGGGTCTTAGCCCGTATCTCGTTCCGCATTACAAGAAGTTTACAAAGTAGGAAACTCTTTTTCGGACCCCAAGTCCTGAGTTATAAAACAATTTCAAAAATCTATTGGGTCTCGGCCCAAAAATCGTTACTGATAAAACATCTCAGAAACATTCATTTTGAAAAGTATCATTTTCAAATGCTCAAAAACAGTTCATATATCTCAAGATGAACTAACATGATTACATGTTCTCCTGAACAATCCACAATATTTCTCTCAAATGCAAAACTCCGTTCCAAAACTTAATCGACATATTGATTTCCAAAATCATAACTTCTCAAGATCATAAATCCTGTCCCAACTCTGTCATCTTATACTGTAACGCATAATATCTTTCTGAACCTCAGAACATATCAACTTAGAACGACAATAAATCTCAATGCAATTCAAAAATCCAATACTTACAGATCGTGAAGCCGATGATTCCCCGTGATACTGGCACATATCTCGACTCAAGAAAATACTCGACACAGATATTTTCAAAACACACTTTTTGCAAACTCAGTTCAACTCGAGAAAACAACACAGTTCTATCTGATGAAACACGTTAATACTATTTGGAAAAGTTTATAACAAGACCAGTACTACATTAGCAAATCGCACAACGCATAAGCCCGAGTGAACAACAAAACTCACGGCTCCAATATTTTTCAATCGACAACTCAAATGACGCGACAGAAACACGACCCAACTCAACCCGACTGCCTAGGTTTTCTCAACCTAAGCTCCGATACCATATTCTGTAACACTCCCAGATCCGAACAGAATATTACAGTCGTGGGCCCCGAGATGGAACCCACAAGGTCAAGGAAATTTTCGCAAACATTTACAAACGCCAAGAGGCTAACGACGGTATTATCTATTAAAAACATTTGAAGATTTATAAAACTCGTTTATCAAACCGTCAGAAAACTCATTTGAAACCACAAGGCCCAAAATTCCAAAAATCAACAAATTAAAAACACAAACGTTAAGCTATCGCTACACGCATCACGTAATAGATTTAGAAAATGATTGCCAAAGTAACCTAAGTTAGCAGATACCAAAAAGGTCATTTAAAAATACTCACGCAGCGGATATAGACAAACAATTAAAATACTCTAGCAGCGGAATACAACTGATCAGAAACTCAAAACACAAATACATGCCCTTGCCAGTATCCTCCAGGAAGTTCATCTCTCCACGACCGCTACAAGCTTGATAATCCAAGAACCTAAAAAGAAAGCCCACGACGGGGTCAGCCATAATATCCAACAATGATAACCATCACATCTCATCAATAATTACATATCAATGGAAATACTAAGTAAGAATACGACCAATGTAATCTTACCGTCATAACTTTACGAGAATCCACGATTCGTATCCTTAACAACATATTAAAATAATACCGAAATATCTGTACGGTATCTCAACAATACTCAAGGTTCTCAAAACATTATCATAACTCGCGATACGGAAATTATATCAACTCTGGCCAATTCAATCCATCGGATAACATCGACAATTCCAATACGATAATCGATTGTCCATCAAAGACAAGTACCAAGGAAATACGGAACATACCTCAAGATACGAAATACCATTACCATCACGTCAGTCTAATCCGAGATCAGATCAACACAACATACGGACATGGTCCTAACACAAGACCTACAAATGCATACTCATATGACAACGTCAATATGATCACAACAATAACGACAATGTATACTTATGGCCACCCATAATATACATATGCACAATAACAACAACATATGGTAATCCAACGATCCAGACACACTATAGATTCCCACGATGATCCCATCGACCAACGCATGGTGGCATTACATCCCAATGATCCAACGACACAAATATAGATTCCCATGATGATCCGTCGGACCAACGCATGGTGGACATATGACAACAATACACAATCGCACAAAACAACGATTGCACAATACACGACAACAACAATGCACAAATGCATGACAACAACGATACACGAATGTATCACAACATGATCGACTCAAATGATAAAAATGATTAGAGTACTTGCCCCGAGTCCTTCAAGAACGATCTCAATGCCTAAACCATCACGAACCATTATCCTCAATACTCGACGGTCCAAAGTATCACGGATTGCAGATAATTCATATCTCTGTTTTTATCACGATATATCCTCGATATACAAGTATACCAATAACAAAAGCAAATCATATACATTATGATTTAGATTCCCAAAACTCGAATATGATTTATAATCTCAAGTCTCCTGTGATTACGATTATAAACATTGTTATACGAATTATAAATGAATGAAACGGAAACCATTCATTAAATACTATAAACTGAGTAAGTAATAACTTACTTCGATACCGATACAATGACGAGGAAGCTGTTACCAAATCCATTGCCGTCATCTACAAGTTCCTCGGTCCCGACCAAAGCAATCAACGAACATTCTCGAGCTTGATCGCAACACACGGTTGTAATCACTGATCAATATTCTCAACCTATTACAGTAATCGATAGACAACAAGTTCGACAAAAATTAACAATCGATAAAACCAATTTACAAACCCAACGGCTCGACAATATCTCGATTAAACAGTAGTCAGATCAACCCTACTCAAACCAGCACGAATTTACAACCACAACACGAAAATACTGCACTTTCTGCCTTCTTAGCGCACGTTAATCACCTAACGTAGCGTGTGCTAAGTTGCTCCCGTTAGCGCGCGCTAGGCAGTAAACGTAGCGTGCGCTAATGCTGTACAGATGCATGTTTTTCAGATACCGATCAACTTATGGCGATTTCAAGAACACCAAGTGATTCTGAATCATGTTCAAAGCTATCAAAACAACGAAATCCGATATCCTTTAACATATAAACAATCATCCAACTTATAATCCAAGTTCTATATCCATATATCATCTTCCTCAATATCAACATCATGAAACATTAAGAACGTAACAACACCTTCATAATCTATCATTACAGGGAGTAATCATCGACAATAACATCAACATCCGAAACTGAGGAGAATGATTAATCCACTTATCTCAAGAAAACGAACAACACTATTCAAACCACAAGAATCATATCAATATCTTCATGTCAACAATAACATCACCATAATCCGGTAATCTATCTCATAATCATGCTTATCAACTTGTTTATGTAATAATCATCAACTCAAGAACATCAACATTCAATCTAAAACGAAATCCAAAGATGAAGAGTAATTACCTCTTTGAAGGAATGGATTGAATCCCAAGGTTGAATCCGTTTTCAATCACTTCCAAATTTCAAATGTTGTTAGGAATGATCAACTCAAGTGTTTGGGACCTCAACTTCTCTCTAAGACCTCTCTCTATCATCTGAAGGTGAAAGAATGGACGAAATGCTTCATAATACCCGTTTGTCCCTTATATAGAATACATTACTAGCGTGCGCTAAACCTTATGTTTAGCGTGCGCTACGGCCTTAGCGTGCGCTAACTGACCTTTGTTAGCGTGCGCTATCGCAGTACAGAGACAACTGTCTTAGTGCATGAAGTGATTTACGTACGCAATGCCCATGCAATAGCGTACGTAAATGCCTCTATTTAGCGTACGCAAGTGTCTTACCTTAGCGTGCGCTACTCATAGTTGACTCGTTTGTCTGTATGCTCCGAAGACCGGTCCACACGCCGAAAGTGCTGACGAGGATAAGATTCCTTTTTGTCTGATATACAGTTAGCGTGCGCTAATCAACATGCATTAGCATGCGCTAACACTACATTACAACATCCGTTGACTTATCAGAACGTGCGCCGAAAGTGGCCTGGTCCACACGTAGATTCCTTCCGATCTGACTGCATTATCGTGCGTTATCTTATATCCGTAGCGTGCGCTAAACCTGCACGATAGCGTGCGCTACTCCTGATTATTAGCGTGCGCTAATAATGTTACACTTAGCCATTTTCAGCTATTCTTGTCCAATCGTCTCAACATACAGAATACGAACATACGGCATACTGAATACATATACTTCTTACATCCAATTGTCGACCAAGTACGACAATTATACCAATACAGATGTCTTGGTCCTTCAATTATTTTACCCATACTGTACAGATTCCACGCTGTACAACATAACTCGGATAAAATAATCTTAAACAACAGTAGTGGAAATTCCGGATATTACAGAATCAACACAACATAATAAGTAAATTCATCTTATGATCTCCTATGCATCTCCTATAACTAATGATGAACAAAGTTTGTAATCCCAACTATTTTATTTTACTCTTTTATTAATCTATTATTAGTGCAATCTTTCATTTTCTTTAATTTTAGAACTATTATTGCATTTTCCTTGCAATTGTCAAACCAAACTCTTAATTTGTGTATTTCACTCATCTAAATCTCTATAACAAATAGATAAATAGTGTATAATTCAATATATAACCTAACTTCCTCGTGGGATCGATAAGCCGGACTCAAAAAGTCCACTTACTACTTGATACGATATTGTGCACTTGCGATAGTTACACAAAAGACGTGTCACCATGCGGTTTCATTCCATGTGGTTTAGGATTAGTGCTTCCAGTACCCTGTTCGTCGGGTTGCCTTCCACGTTTCATTTTGTCAAAATTGGCCTCGGGAATTTGCTTTGTCCCGGCTGGCCTGGCATTATTGTTCACCAACACCTCATTATGCCTTTCAGCTACCTGAAGGAGATTGATTAGCTTACTGAATGTGGTGATATGCTTGTTATCGTACTCCAATCGATACTGTTTCACTAATATCAATGTGGAAGTTGGAAAAGTAAAATGCATTTTCTGGATCATGTCGTCCTCTGTGATTTCCTTCCCACAGAAGTTGACGCGTGCCTTGAGGCGGAGCATACCTTTGTTGAAACTGTTGACTCATTTATAATCAAGCAAGCAGATTTTGTTCCACTGCACGATCAACTGTGGAAGTAAAGTATTATGTATATTCTTGAAACGGCCCTTAAGGGCATCCCACAGTTTTTTCGGGGATTTCAACTGAAGATACTCCCACCTTAGGCTAGGGTCAATATGTCGCCTAAGGAATATGATGTAATACCCAGTTGTAATTCAGTCATTATCATTCAGTAATTTCATTCAGTAATTATCACTATGTAATTTTTCACTTGTTAATTATCATTCATCACCCACATTCATTCATCCGGAATAACTTCGAGTCGTGTATCGATATTGTTCATTATTTCAACCTTGCTTGGGAATCGAGACAAGAGTATTATCTTGATTGTTGTAATTGATTCATTAGTCGATGTTGACGTTGGAGTTCATGTCATTTCAAATCTCCTCATTGTTCAAATTGTGCTTTTGTTGGGCGAACCCTTGTAATCATTGCTTGGAACCACCATTTTGGGGTTTCCGCACTTCCATTTCGTGTTATTGTTTCCCAAATATTGATTCCTATTGCTTTTATTCTCTTCCTGGGTCATTTTTCATCATTTTAGGACCCAAGGGGTGTGGGCCGCGGCACAAGGGAGTGTGCGCCGCGGCACACATGTTGCGATTTTGGACCCGCCAGACGGGGCCGCGGCTCGCCGGCAGGCCGCGCACGCCGCGAGTCATCAGTGCGATTTCTAGCCCTGTGCCGCGGCACACACGGCCGGGCCGCGGCACACTGCCGAGCGCTGGGGGCAGATTTTGGCCCTGTGCCGCGGCACACTCGGACGGGCCACGGCACACAGTGCAGGCTGCTCTATAATTTCGTTTTTTTAGAGGAACAAGCTCATTTCACTTCTTCCTCTCTTCATTGGGGCGATTTTTGGGCGATTTTGGGGTGTTTCAAGATCATCAAAACTCAGAGATTTCATCTTCTTCAAGTTGTAGTGTGGATCAACAACATATTTGTGGATTTTTCATCCTAATCTAAGGTAACTTTCTTCAACCCTTGAATTTTATTTTGAGTTGGAGCATGATGTTTTGGATGGTATAATCATGAATTGTGATGGATATACGTATGATTATGAGTTTTTATGAGTTATCATCGGATTGTTGGAAGTTTTTCTCAAGAACACTTTGAAGGTTGACTTGGAATTGGGTTTTGCAATTTAATGATATCCTAAACTCGATTTGAGCATTTCGTTTGGATTATCGATTATATTGATGGTGTTTTGGTGGTTTGGATCATTCAATAGAAGTTGGTTTTCGATACAAATGAGTTTAGTTGTTTAAGAATGGAATTTGTTTTCAAGGTGTTTGTTGAAATGCCCCAATGAACTTGGTTTAGTCGTATCGACGTTTTGAGTTCGTTATATTCGTGTTTGATTCGTATGTTGAACGGATTGTTGGTATTTGTGTTATTCAAGGTTGTTCGATCGACCGACATCTCATTTAGGACGTTGTTTGTGGAAGGACATTCTTCATCGGTGTTGTGTAAGTTAATTCTTACGCATTTAAAGGGATATTCATTCCTTTCGTTGTTCATTCATAATCATAACTCATTCATATTGTATTAACCGTATCGAGACTTGTCATTGTCAATTAATCACTTCAGTCACGAGGAACGACGGTTCCAATCATTTCATTGAGCTATCATTCATTTCACTATCATTTCATCTCGGTGAGTCATTATTGATTTTGATGTCACTTTTGTTATCTCGTGACATTCCGGGTCATACTGGCGTGCCGGTTGGTATGTGTAGGATTTTCATGTCGGGCACATATTAAGTCCTGTGTTGGTTGTTGGACTCACATTGGACTGTGCACACGAGAAGATCACTTCGTGAGACTGATTAGGTACAAGACCACACGTGTATTCGATCGATACTCGTTGGTGGCTTGTGCACGGACACATTTCCATCCCGGGCGTAGTGTGGCGCCACCCTTTGAGCCGTACCGTTAGTTGATTCATACAGCATGTTTGATTGCGTATGTTTTCAACAGGATTGGGTTATAATCTGACCGATTCACTTTTGATCGCATGTGTTCGACGGTTTGAGATTTTGATCGAACTTGTGTTTTATACAGTATATATGATTGTGTTTATTCAACTCTTGAGGATTGTTGTTCTGTGTACCTGACCCTGTTGGGGGGATTTTGTTTTCAGGTCATGGCAAGGCAAAAGCACGGGAATAGAACGTTGACGACGAGGAGTCCCAGTGATACTAGTAGGGGCCCCCAATCCTTTCAGTTATTCATGTTGTTGTCATTTATTTTCCGCTGCAGATTTCCATTTGGATACTCCGTTTCGTTCAGTGTTGTGTATTTTATCTTCATATAAAATATACATGTATTCGGTATTATCTTGGGTGTGTTATAATGAAACTTCTCATCGGAGTAATTAATGGTATAATGTGGTTCGGTACTACAATTATATTATTTAATTCATTAATTTTCATTCGCCTGGTGGGTCCCAGTCGGGGGTCCACGGTACTGTAATATCCGCCTAGTTTGGGGTGTTACAGAGTTGGTATCGGAGCGTGGTTTTGAATACGACCTTCCGAGTCATGTCTCATTTGAAATCATCGTTCATCAGACTAGTATCATTGGACTTTCGCGTCACGTGTGACCTGTGCAAATGTCGAGCCCTTCAGACCAAAGAACTCCTCATTTATCATTTTCATTTTAATCATGTTGATCATGTTAACTCATTAATCACTCAATTCATTTCATCACTCAGTTGTTGATCTTGAGGATCATATCATTAATCTTGTTAACTTGTTCAAAATAATCATTTCAAGAATATCATCAGATAAACATGTCACCTCGGTTAATCATTCATGTAATCACTATGTTAGAGCGCGTATGCTCATTTTCATCATTTCATGACGTAAATCATAATGCGGTACTCATACGAGATCTATGATTATCTTGCGACCTTCGTACTTCAGTATGGAGAGAGCTGTCAGGGAATACACGGGGAGAGGCCGCGGTGCGGGCCGAAATCCGGGAAATAATCACTCACTGCCCGAAAGTCATACCCAGGACTCAGCTCGATCGGAAGATGTTCGGGTTGATCCACTCACTTTTATGCAGGTCATGATGACCCATATGCAATTGCTTAATCATCATTACGCCACTCTGGCCGAATTAATTGAGAGAACTCTCCCGTATGAGCCTGCTGCTAAGGGAATTGCTGAGCAACAACCTTCATGTGTCAGCAAGAAATCAACGAAGCATAATCAGTCCGAAGGTGGTCCGTCAACCTTCAAGAAGACTCATGCAAGTCCTAACTTTTCTGAGCGACCTCTTACGATACCAAATCCTGCGGGATCTCAGTCCCGAGCGGCCAGTTCGGCCATCACGTGTTTCAACTGTGGAGCGCCGGGTCATTACAGCACTAAGTGTCTGAAACCGTCTATCACGTGCCATAATTGTGGGATTGTTGGACATAAGGCCCGTTTTTGCCGAAGGGACTCCAAGCCGACTCCGGTAGCATCTCAGGCCCCGAAGCAATCAGCGATTCAGAATCAGACTGCTCTGTCAGCGTCGTTTAAGACGACGGAAGCGAATAAAGGCGGAGTTCATATTTATCAGACAGGAACGTCCGGTTCAGGGGCCGGCAAGTCTCGGATTCACGAGTTGAAGAGGACTGACGATCCGGAGGCCCGAACGATCTCAGGTATACTCGTAATTTTATCTCAACCTGTGTGTACCCTTTTTGATACTGGTGCGCCGCATTCATTCATTTCCGAATCATGTTTGAATAAACTTAACTTGGATAATCCTATTAATTGTGGGCCTTATATCATTGGTCTACCTGGCGGTACAAGAATTTTCGAAAATCATGGGGTTAAGAACTGACCGAATTAAGCTTAATGACTGCGAGTGGTTGGTGGACATAATCGTGGTAGATTTACCTAAGGACGATGTAATATTAGGTATTAGTGGGATGGATTGTCATGATACCATTCTCAATGTTCGTAAGCGTATGGTCACTATCATTTCCATCGTTGGATTCAAGTGTGTATTTCAGGGAGGTGATCCCCGTTGTTCCGGAAGAATCATTAATATGATGAAAGCAGTAAAATTTCTCAACCAGGGTTGTTCAATCATTCATTGTATCATTGTCATCGATTAGCCGTTCTAAGGCAATCGAGGTGTTCAATCATTCATTGTATCATTGTCATCGATTGGCCGTTCTAAGGCAATCGAGGTGTTCAATCATTCATTGTATCATTTTCATCGATTGGCCGTTCTAAGGCAATCGAGGTGTTCAACCATTCGTGGTACCATTGCTATCAATTGACGATGTACTCCCAGACGAGCTACCTGTTTTACCTCCACCGAGGGATATGGAATTTACGATAGAGTTGGAGCCTGGTATGTCCCCATTATCGAAGGCATCGTACCGGATGGCCCCGACCGAAATGCAGGAATTGAAGGATCAATTAGAGGATTTGACCGAGAAGGATTATATCCGATCGAGTGCGTCCCCGTGGGGAGCACCAGTGTTGTTGTCAAGAAGAAAGATGATTCGTTTCGTGTGTGTTAATTATCGGGAGTTGAACAGGGTGACGATCAAGAATAAGTATCCTCTACCCCGTATTGATGATCTCTTAGATCAACTTCAGGGAGCTTCAGTATTTTCCAAGATCGACTTAAGATCTGGATATCACCAGTTGCGCATTCGAGAGTCGGATATCGCGAGGGCGGCGTTTCGAACACGCTATGGCCATTATAAGTTCGTGGAGTTAATTAATGCACTAATGCACCTGTGGTATTCATGGAGTTAATGAATCGGGTCTTCATCGACTTTTTGGATCAGTTCGTGGTTGTCTTTATTGATGACATTTTAATTTATTCTTTTGACCGGGAGGAGCACGAGTTTCACCTTCATCTGGTGCTCGACGTGTTGAGACGAGAGCAACTTTTTGGGAAGTTTTCCAAATGTGAGTTCTGGATGTCCGAAGTGATGTTTCTCGGGCATGTAATTTCATCAGACGGAGTTCGTGTCGACCCTCAGAAGACGGAGGCTATCCGAGATTGGCAACCTCCGAAGAATGTTAAGGAAATCCGAAGTTTCCTCGGATTAGCTGGTTATTATCGGCGATTTGTGGAAGGATGTTCTAAAATCACTCAACCAATGACAAACCTTTTACGGAAAGATAAGAAATACACCTGGTCCGACGCGTGTCAACAGAGTTGTGAGGAACTCAAGAGCCGGTTAATTTCAGCACCTGTCCTTTCTTTACCGCAAGGGATGGAAAGATTTGTGGTTTATAGTGATGCATCCGGACAGGGTCTCAGATATGTACTCATGCAGAACGGGAAAGTTATTACTTATGCTTCACGGCAATTGAGACCTTACGAGGTTAATTATCCGACCCACGACCTGGAACTAGCAGCCATGGTGTTCGCATTGAAGATTTGGCGTCATTATCTTTATGGCGTTACCTGCCAGATATTCACCGATCATAAGAGTTTAAAGTATATATTTACTCAGAAGGAGTTAAATATGCGGCAGAGACGGTGGTTGGAACTAATCAAAGATTATGATATCGAGATACTTTACCACCCGGGCAAGGCGAACGTTGTCGCCGACGCCTTGAGTCGTAAGTCCATTCAGGAGCAGATGCTTGCTCGATTAACAGTTCAGAGGGAACTTCATAGAATTTCGAGACCGAGATCGAGTGCAGTTCTGGCGAGTACAAAGGCAACTTTGTACGTTAGAGATTTCATCGCCACTTGAGGAGGCGATCAGGGTGAATCAGGGTTCAGACCCATTTTTGTTACGCATCCGTGAGGATGTGGCGCAGGGGAAAGCCCCTGGATTTGTGGTCCACGAAGATGGACTTTTGCGATTTAAGAATCAGTTATGTGTACCGGCGAATGACGAGTTGAAAAACTCGATTTTGAGAGAAGATCATGCTACCCCTTATTCCATTCATCCGAGGTCTAGCAAGTTGTACCAAGACTTGGAACAAAATTACTGGTGGAGTAATATGAAGCGAGAAGTCGCAGAATTTGTTTCGAGATGCTTAATCTGTCAGCAAGTCAAGATTGAACATCAGCGACCAGCGGGTATGCTGAACCGCTCCCTATTCCAGAGTGAAAGTGGGAAGATATTTCTATGGACTTCATCACGAGTTTGCCGACGAGTCGTCGTGGCATGAATACAATATGGGTGATTGTGGACCGCTTAACTAAATCGGCTCAATTCCTTGAGATTAAGGATATGTGGGGTCCCGAGAGACTTAGCCAGTTGTTTATCAAGAAAATAGTGAGATTGCATGGTACTCCTAAGAGTATCGTTTTCGATCGTGACGGACGATTCGTGTCACATTTTTGGAAATCAGTTCATCGTGCTATGGGAACTCAGCTTAATCTCAGTACAACTTTTCATCCTCAGTCCGATAGACAATCGGAGAGGACTATTCAGACTTTGGAGGACATGTTGAGGGCATGTATTCTCGATTGGAAAGATGATTGTGAAGCCCAACTACCGTTGATCGAGTTCACGTAGAATAATAGTTGGCATGCTTCGATTAAGATGGCACCTTACGAGGCCTTGTACGGTCGTCGTTGTCGATCTCCTTTATGTTGGGATGACTTATCAGAAGCAATCGGCACCGAACCCGATATGCTTATAGCCGCCCGTGAGAAGGAAGCTTTGATCAGGAGTCGTTTTTTGACCGCTCAGAGTCGACAGAAATCTTTTGCAGACAATCGTCGCCGACCATTAGAGTTCGAGACAGGTGACCACGTGTTGGTCAAGGTATCCCCGAGTCGAGGTATCTTCCATTTCGGGAAGCGGGGAAAGTTGAGTCCAAGATTTATTGGACCGTTTGAGATTTTGGATCGAGTAGGCGAGCTAGCTTATCGATTGGCCTTACCTCCGGCGTTGAGCCGAATTCATAATATGTTTCACGTCTCTCAGCTACGGAAGTATGTTGCCGATCCGAGTCACATACTTCAGTTCGATGAAATCGAGATCGCAGATGATCATTCGTAGGAGGAGCGTCCCATACGAGTCTTAGAGCGGCGAATCAAACAGTTGAGAAATAAGGCGATTCCTTTGGTTAAAATCCAGTGGTCTAGACACGGAGTCGAAGAGGCTACTTGGAAAACCGAGGATAGTATGCGGGAGAGTTATCCCGAGTTGTTTGACCTTTAGTTTCGGGGACGAAACTCTTTTAAGGGGGGGTGTATGTAATACCCGGTTGTAATTCAGTCATTATCATTCAGTAATTTCATTCAGTAATTGTCACTATGTAATTTATCACTTGTTAATAATCATTCATCACCCACATTCATTCATCCGTGTTCACCGTTCGGAATAACTTTGAGTCGTGTATCGATATTGTTCATTGTTTCAACATTGCTTGGGAATCGAGACAAGAGTATTATCTTGATTGTTGTAATTGATTCATTAGTCGATGTTGACGTTGGAGTTCATGTCATTTCAAATCTCCTCATTGTTCAAATTGTGCTTTTGTTGGGCGAACCCTTGTAATCATTGCTTAGAACCACCGTTTTGGGGTTTCCGCACTTCCATTTCGTGTTATTGTTTCCCAAATATTGATTCCTATTGCTTTTATTCTCTTCTCGGGTCATTTTTCATCATTTTAGGACCCAAGGGGTGTGGGCCGCGGCACACACATGTTGCAGTTTTTGGACGACCCGCCTGTATCGGGGGCCGCGGCTCCTGCCGGAAGGGCCGCGGCACGCTGCCGAGTCACTGTGCAGTTTTTTAGCCCTATGTCGCGGCACACA
The DNA here is from genome assembly GCA_033398695.1 of Orobanche coerulescens. Lineage (NCBI taxonomy): Eukaryota > Viridiplantae > Streptophyta > Magnoliopsida > Lamiales > Orobanchaceae > Orobanche > Orobanche coerulescens. Next base: position 173,199,275 of record CM065809.1, read on the forward strand.
CGGCCGGGCCGCGACACACTGCCGAGCGCTGGGGGCAGATTTTGGCCCTGTGCCGCGGCACACTCGGCCGGGCCGCGGCACACAGTGCAGGCTGCTCTATAATTTCGTTTTTTTGAGAGGAACAAGCTCATTTCTTCATTTCACTTCTTCCTCTCTTCCTTGGGGCGATTTTTGGGTGATTTTGGGGTGTTTCAAGATCATCAAAACTCAGAGATTTCATCTTCTTCAAGTTGTAGTGTGGATCAACAACATATTTGTGGATTTTTCATCCTAATCTAAGGTAACTTTCTTCAACCCTTGAATTCGATTTTGAGTTGGAGCATGATGTTTTGGATGGTATAATCATGAATTGTGATGGATATATGTATGATTATGAGTTTTTACGAGTTATCATCGGATTGTTGGAAGTTTTTCTCAAGAACACTTTGAAGGTTGACTTGGAATTGGGTTTTGCAATTTAATGATATCGTAAACTCGATTTGAGCATTTCGTTTGGATTATCTATTGTATTGAGGGTGTTTTGGTGGTTTGGATAATTCAATAGAAGTTGGTTTTCGATACAAATGGGTTTAGTTGTTTAAGAATGGAATTTGTTTTCAAGGTGTTTGTCGAAACGCCCCAATGAACTTGGTTTAGTCGTATCGACGTTCTGAGTTCGTTATATTCGTGTTTGATTTGTATGTTGAACGGATTGTTGGCATTTGTGTTATACAAGGTTGTTCGACCGACCGACATCTCATTTAGGACGTTGTTCGTGGAAGGACATTCTTCATCGGTGTTGAGTAAGTTAATTCTTACTCGGTTAAAAGGATATTCATTCCTTTCGTTGTTGTTCATTCATAATTATAGTTCATTCATAATGGATTAACCGTATTGAGACTTGTAATTGTCAATTAATCACTTCAGTCACGAGGAACGACGGTTCCAATCATTTCATTGAGCTATCATTCATTTCACTATCATTTCATCTCGGTGAGTCATTATTGGTTTCGATGTCACTTTTGGCATTCCGGGTCATACTGGCGTGCCGGTTGGTATGTGTAGGATTTTCATGTCGGGCACATATTAAGTCGTGTGTTGGGTGTTGGCCTCACATTGGACTGTGCACACGAGAAGATCACTTCGTGAGACTGATTAGGTACAAGACCACATGTGTATTCGATCGATACTCGTTGGTGGCTTATGCACGGACACATTTCCATCCCGGGCGTAGTGTGGCGCCACCTTTTGAGCCGTACCGTTAGTTGATTCATACAGCATGTTTGATTGTGTATGTTTTCAAAAGGATTGGGTTATAATCTGACCGATTCACTTTTGATCGCATGTGTTCGACGGTTTGAGATTTTGATCGAACTTGTGTTTTATACAGTATATATGATTGTGTTTATTCAACTCTTGAGGATTGTTGTTTTGTGTAACTGACCCTGTTGGGGGGATTTTGTTTTCAAGTCATGGAAAGGCAAAAGCACGGGAATAGAACGTTGACGGCGAGGAGTCCCATTGATACTAGTAGGGGACCCCAATCCTTTCAGTCATTCATGTTGTTGTCATTTATTTTCCGCTGCAGATTTCCATTTGGATACTCCGTTTCGTTCAGTGTTGTGTATTTTATCTTCATATAAAATATACATGTACTCGGTATTATCTTGGGTGTGTTATAATGAAATTCCTCATCGGAGTAATTAATGGTATAATGTGGTTCGGTACTACAATTATATCATTTAATTCATTAATTTTCATTCGCCTCGTGGGTCCCAGTCGGGGGTCCACGGCACTGTAATATCCGCCTAGTTTTGGGTGTTACATATGAGCGCACTCGCTTTCACCTTATCAGACGGTCCGTTGGCCGTAGGATAAAAAAGCATTGCGCCATAGTCCTTAGCGACAAAAAATTTCTCGACGACGGATACCCATTGATGGTATTCAAGTCCTTCTGAGTCCAGGAAGTCGAATTCCGGATGAGTCGGATCAGCCATCTATACAAGATGAGGAAAAGAATAAGTTTCACATAATCATGAGCTCGTCCATGATAAATTATTCAATAATAGGATTATTTTATTTTAGAACCAAAATATGGTCATGGCTTCGATGCGATACACATGAAGTCTCGTTATCATGGTATTATGTAGGCAGTAGAAATACATTAATCCAAACTAGACTAGGAATGTAGCCTAATTGCATGTTATGTGTATATATGCTGCAAATTATATATATAATTATACATATAAACATATAATTCCTATGTGATATAACTATGTGTTGGAATAAAACGCAGCGGAAGCGAAGTTGATAAATTTTGAATAAAGTATTTTACGCATCCACGAACACAAAATCTATTTAGGCATTCTAAATAATTAACTACTAAGATTAACAAGCAATTTAGATACTATTTATTATTTATTAAATAATATTATTAGTGAATTCAATATCCTAATGTCGATCAAAAGATCATATGATGTTTACCTCTTGAAGCGTAGTGGTTGCTGTTGGGATTCGGTGCCTAAAATGAAGGCATAGCGGAAGCAGTATACGAATCAAATTCGATCTGAATCCTTACGAGGATCGATCAAGCTACGTATATATGAATATAAAATGAAAACAAAGGAAGATTCGGAATCATACCCTTGTAGTCCGTTGATTAAATGGCGCACTCCTCGAAGACGATTCCCAAAACTTTAGATGCTCTTCCCACGAATCCGATTCGTCAATCTCTTGAATGATCCAATGCCGAAATCACTGCGTCTCTACTTGCCACGCATCGGAGAATCGAAAGGAACGACGACAACCTAATTAACCTCCAAGGTTATGGCTAGAATCGAGTGATGGAAGCTTTCTAATGTGATTATAACACTCAAAGTATATAATTCACAATCTCTCAATTATCTCTCGATTTTTCCTCAAGAAAAACTCAAGAAAAATGAAGAGCAATATGAAGATTAGGAAAAACTCTTTTCCTCTCTTTCTCTCTCTAAATTAACCATGAATGCCCAAGCGTGTAAGGAAAAGTGAGTTGGTCTTCGAGGACGAAACTTATTTTAAGTGGTGTAGTATGTAATATCCTGAATTTCTACTATGGTTGTTTAATGTTATTTTGTCCAAGTTATATTGTATAGTGTGGAATCTGTACAGTATGGATAAATAATTGAAGAACTGAGACATTTGTATTGATATAATCGTCGTACTTGGTCGACAAGTGCATTTGAAGACATTGTGTATCAGGTTGTTTTAGTTCTGATATCGGGTGTATCATATGAGAATGTTATTGGGACGAGTATGTGTATTCAGTATGTGTGTATACGTAACCAGTATATTGGGACGGACAGGAACAGTTGGAATTGACTAAGTGCAGAAGTCATTACGTACGCTAAGCTGAGGAGCTTACGTACGTTAAGTTGGTAAGTATAACGTATGTTGTGTATCAGGCATTACATACGTTATAACATCAGGTGAGGCACAGTCGTCTGATCAGAGAACTTTGTCAAAATACAAGTGTAGCGTACGCTAAGCATATGAGCTTACGTACGTTAAGACACAGAGGTAATGTACGTTACGTAGAGTACATAACGTACATTATGAAGAGAATCGAACAGGATCAGGCTATGACTGACAAGTGGGTCCTGTGGTCGGCAACTTTTGGCTGGCGTGCGAAAAGGCATGTCAACGAAGAGGTTAACGTACGCAACGGGTTGCTCATTACGTACGTTGTTGGGTACGGGGTCGGATATTTGCGCCATTTGCGGAAGCATAAATATAAGTGCGGAAAATAAAGGACACGAGGATTTATAGAGGTTCAGCTATAAACGAGCCTACGTCCTCTCTTTATCTTATTCAATAGGTTAAAGATAGCAACCTCTACGCCTCTCTTCTATCGGTCGAGGTATAACCGTTAAAATCACGTCTTCTATTGGTCCGTGATAAACTACTCGTACTTTTCTTTGCGTCGGTCCAAGTTAAACCGTTTTCCTTTTCGTAGGACAAGGAATCAACCTCTCTAGCTTTCTATCGGCACTAGATAAGCCTCACTAAGATAGCGATTGCGATTCTAACAATGCCGGATCGTTGATCCTAATAACACCGAATCCAATCATATCTTTTCTTTTACTGCCCGTGTATGATTTTGTGTATAACACTCAATCACTCAATGTAAGCTCAATATTACAACAACAATATAATGAATATCAATCTCTGATCAAGGTATAGAATGCTTGAAGTTGTTGTGCTTGATCAATACCATAAGCATGGTATTTATAGGCTTCTTGATCAAACTAGCCGTTAGCTGCCAGGGCCTTCATTATGTACGCTATATACTTCCCATTACGTACGTAAGCTTGTTTACGTATGTTAAATGCATTAATCGCTACGACGTTAGCTTCTCCCGATTCACCCAAGAATATCTGCTTCATTCTTTACGTACGTTATCATACTTTTCATTACGTACGTTAATAGTACGTCACTGCTGACGTCATATATCCGTTGCACCTTTTTGACTTCGACTCGTCCAACGTTCATCTGGTTTGAACTTGTGTTACGTACGTTATCTCTCATCCATTACGTACGTTAAGCTTCTTACATTACGTATGTTAATGATCACATATTACGTACGTTAGCTTTGTGTTTTTCCAGCTTTTTGCACTTCGTTTTCTTCGATGCTTGGCTTCGTGTCTTCGTTGTTTTGTTTTGCTTATCAACATTAATCATCAAAACACTTTTAATTTATGTATGGAACTAAATGTTCCAACAATCTCCCCCTTTTTGATGATTACAAAATAATACTTCGTCAATGGGATTTTTCTGCAAAAAAATAAATATATGTATATGTGTACAGACCAAAGTTTTCGACTTTGTCCGTTTCGTTAGTTTCTTCTCCCATTTCTTTTTCGACTTCTTCTTTCTCCTTCTTTCCTTTTCTTTTTCTTTTCGACTTTTCAAATTTTCATCATCTTTTCGACGTCTCCTCATTTTTCTTTTTCTGTCATTTTTTTTTTCGAATTCTCCTCTTCATTTTTCAATTCCTTCGTTTCTCCCCCTTTCAGGGTAAATCCCATTTTCCTCCTTTCTCTCCCCCTTTTTGTTTTCATCAAAAAGTAAAAAAAGTGAAATGAATAATACCAAAATATAAAATATGCATGATACAATTTATGAATATTTGCATAAAGGGTAAAACTCCCCGAGAATAATATCTCCCTTAAAAATATACTCCTGAGTAAAATACAAAAATCAATTTTTGGGGATCCAACCTATAGTTGGTTTTTGTTTCGAGACATAAACAATATTTGAAATATTTGTTCCTTTAGGAACCCAAATTTTCTTAATTTTTATCGTCCGGCGAGGGCTTTTGCAATTTGAAATGTGATGCCCGATTTTAAAACACTTTTCGCAACGGGGTATTTTAAAATTAACGGATTCGTTTTTCGAACGTGGTTTGAATCCTAACCCCTCTTTATTTAAAGTATATTTTTGAACACATAACATTTGTTCAAATTTATCGTTGCCGCACGAGAATTTTCTTGTCAAAGATTTAAGCTCGGTTTGGATTTTAGCGAGATCATTCTTCAAAATATTTTCATTTTCAATACACTTTGAATGATCTATTTCAACAAATTTTTCCTTTTCGATAATTTTGGATTTTTCAATTTCCAAAGATTTAATTTTAGACTTAAGGGATTTAATTTTCGATAAAGCATTTTGTAAATCCGTATGTAATAACTCAAATGCATCAAAAAGTTCATCACGGGAGGATGTACTTACTTGGCTTTCGACGTCGCTGTCGTCGAACGAACTCCGGGCCATGAGAGCGAGATTATTTTGATTGATGAAATCATCGTCTTCATCTTCATCGCTCCAAGTAGCCACGAGAACCTCCTTCTTGGGTTTGGCACGGCAATGCTTAGCGAAGTGGCCTGGTTTTCCACATTGTCGACAAGAGTTGTCGAACTTCTTCGTTTCGCTCGAGATATCCTTCTTCCTCCGGTTTAATAATGTTTGGAATTTATTAATATTCTTGGCATAATATGCCGCTTCTTCGTCGCTTTCCTCCACCGGAATTTCTTCTTTCTTTTTCGACATCTTAGCCTTCATGGCCAACGATCGTTCCTTCGGCTTCGGCTTGACACTTCGTGATTTTAACACGATCTCATAATTAATTAGCGAACCAACGAGGGCGCTAAAATCGAGCGTGTTGAGATCTTTGGATTCCATAATTGCGGTCACGATGCCGTCCCATTCGCTAGGTAGTGATCTTAAGATTTTCTTGACTTTTTCACTACTAGATAATGGTTTGCCAAACGAAGCTAGTCCATTGGTGATGACCGAAAATCGGTCGAGCATATTGGTGATGGACTCGTCACCCTTCATCATGAATAACTCGTAGTCATGGAGAAGCATATTGATCTTCGTCTCCTTGACTTGAGTTGTCCCTTCGTGTGTGATTTCAAGAATTTTCCATATTTCTTTCGCACTTTCACACGACGAGATTCGATTGACCTCTTCCGGATTTAAGGCACAAAATAAGAGTTGAGTAGCCTTACAATTTAGATGGTCATTTTTCCAATCGGCATCGTCGTATTCTTCAAAATATTTGAGCGTACCGTCGGATTTGATAGGAACTTTCGGGCCAAGGCAAATAATCTTCCAAATCTCGATGTCGTATGCTCAGATGGATATCGACATCTTCTTCTTCCACGTCAAATAATTTGAGCCATCAAAGAATGGTGGTCGGTTGAGAGCAAGGTCTTCGACTGGAGAGAATTGAAATGCCATTGCATCGTATCCTCGGATGTTAAGCCGCGTATTGGAGTACCGCTCCGATACCAATTGTTGGGTACGGGGTCGGATATTTGCACCGTTTGCAGAAGCGTAAATATAAGTGCGGAAAATAAAGGACATGAGGATTTATAGAGGTTCGGCTATAAACGAGCCTACGTCCTCTCTTTATCTTATTCAATAGGTTAAAGATAGCAACCTCTACGCCTCTCTTCTATCGGTCGAGGTATAACCGTTACAATCACGTCTTCTATTGGTCCGTGATAAACCACTCGTACTTGTCTTTGCGTTGGTCCAAGTTAAACCGTTTTCCTTTTCGTAGGACAAGGAATCAACCTCTCTAGCTTTCTATCGGCACTAGATAAGCCTCACTAAGATAGCGATTGCGATTCTAACAATGCCGGATCGTTGATCCGAATAACACCGAATCCAATCGTATCTTTTCTTTTACTGCTCGTGTATGATTTTGTGTATAACACTCAATCACTCAATGTAAGCTCAATATTACAACAACAATATAATGAATATCAATCTCTGATCAAGGTATAGAATGCTTGAAGTTGTTGTGCTTGATCAATACCATAAGCATGGTATTTATAGGCTTCTTGATCAAACTAGCCGTTAGCTGCCAGGACCTTCATTACATACGCTATATACTTCCCATTACGTACGTAAGCTTGTTTACGTATGTTAACCAGACACTGTTACGTATGTTATCTTCTCCCAGATTCAGTCCAGTAACATTCGTTTCATTCTTTACGTACGTTATCATACTTTTCATTACGTACGTTAATAGTACGTCACTGCTGACGTCATATGTCTGTTGCCACCTTTTTGACTTCGACTCGTCCAACGTTCATCTGGTTTGAACTTGTGTTACGTACGTTATCTCTCATCTATTACGTACGTTAAGCTGCTTACATTACGTACGTTAATGATCACATATTACGTACGTTAGCTTTGTGTTTTTCCAGCTTTTTGCACTTCGTTTTCTTCGATGCTTGGCTTCGTCTCTTCGTTGTTTTGTTTTGCTTATCAACATTAATCATCAAAACACTTTTAATTTATGTATGGAACTAAATGTTCCAACATACGTTAAATGGTATATACTGTAGCAAGTCAACAACTACATTACATGCGCTATGGCACTGGAACGATGGAACGAATTAAGGCAGTGAGATCTGGATGCCGATTACGCACGCTATGCAGGACATGTAACGTATGTTAAAGGGTATTACGTACGTTAACGGTGGGTGTTAACGTACATAACGAGCTGTGCAAATTATATATTGGAGATTGGTCTTTCATTTCTTCATGAGAGGAAACAGATTTTTTCGCCCCAGCTCCGTCCCTCTTCACTGTTAATCCTATTCCAGGCCCTTCTATCTTGGTGGAGACCTTGATGATTTGATTAGAAGCTTGAATCTCGAAGTTCTTGATGTTTTTGGAAGTGTTTGATTGTTGTGGTCCTTCTTCAAGAGGTATGTTGGATAACTCCTCTCTTTAATTTCGGATTTTGATGTTGTTAATATCTTCTTCGTATGATGATGGTTATGGTGGTGGTGTTGTGATTCTTGAGGTTATGTGAATTGTATGATGAAGAATATGATGATATGTGTCTTCAATATGTTGTCTGTTATGAACATGATTATGGAATCATGGTGTTGTTGGTGTATATCACATCAAAAATGGATATGTGATAGGTTAGATGATGGTTTTTATTATAAACATGGATTTTATAATTAAAACCAATATTATGTTGATTGTAGTGGTTGATTTCATATGTTCTTGATGAAATATGAATCCTGATATTATTCTTCAACCCACAAGACAAAATCACCAACCAAATATCACTCTTGATATTTGTCCCCTCAAAGTCTAATGTCTTCCACCAATTAAGGTGGAGACAAAGACCAAGGGAGGTGAGTAGGTGGGGGACGGCCATCTAGAAGAACCGGACGAGTTCGGTTCGTTTTGGACTCCCGTTAGTCCAAACAGATAAACTCTATTCTGTTCCGATGTATTTATATCAATTAATTAATCCAATTAATTAATCATATCAAACACAAAATAATATAATTTATTTCTCTAAGAAATAATTATATTCGTGAATTAAATTAATCACCTAGTAATTTATTGTTAGGTTATCGCCATAAAAGTAACTATTGTTGGGATTCGGTGCCTAAAGCGAAGGCGCAGCGGAAGCAATAATACGAATCTAATTCGATCTGAATCCCTACGAGGATCGATCAAGCTACGTATATACGAATATTAAAATGAAACAAAGGAAGATTCAAAACCATACCCTTGTAGTCCGTTGATTAAATTGCGCACTCCTCGAAGAATATTCCCAAAGCTTTAGATGCTCTTCCCACGAATCCGATTCATCAAGCTCTTGAATGATCCAACACCGAAAATACCGCGTCTCTACTTGCCACACGCCGTAGAAACGAAGGGAACGACGACCACCCAATTAACCTCCAAGGTTACGGCTAGAATCGAGTGATTAGGGGTGTGCATGGTACGGTATGGTACGGTTTTAGGGTAAAACCAAACCAAACCGAAATACCTAGAATTTGAGTTGGTCTTCACATTTATTCTTCAACCCACAAGACAAAATCACCAACCAAATATCACCCATGATATTTGTCCCCTGAAATTCTAATGTCTTCCACCAATTAAGGTGGAGACAAAGACCAAGGGATGTGAGTAGGTGGGGCGGAGGCGGCCATCTAGAAGAACCGGACGAGTTTGGTTCGTTTCGGACTCCCGTGAGTCTAAACAGATAAACTCCATTTTGTTCCGATATATTTATATCAATTAATTAATCCAATTAATTAATCATATCAAATACGAAATAATATAATTCATTTCTCTAAGAAATAATTATATTCATGAATTAAATTAATCACCCAGTAATTTATTTAATTCATTAGGCCGTAAATTAATTTATCCAATAAATTAATTTAGACATCCAATGCCCCAAAATTAATTAGACATCCAATGTCCAATGAATTATATTATCAATATCTAATATTTATAAAGAGAGAATAAGCTCGATTTATTCCGTAGTCAATCCTATTGTGCGACTCAGTAGGTCCGTCTCAGTTAGCAGTGGGAGGAACTAAAGAGTAGTAGCACCACCTAGCCAGTCTGGCGGCCTACACTGTACCCCAACTGAGAACGAATGATTGGGATCATTCAAAAATCATTTTGTTGTGAATACCAGTATACGTATAAACCCTTCTTTCAAATGTCCCGATCAAGTTATAGGGTCACGGTCAGTCAAACCTTATCTGTACTTGACGCTATGCATGAGTTAATGCAAATCGAGATCATCGAGCTCTCGTGTATCCAATATAACCCGCTCCAATGCTTTGGCCAAAGACGTATGATCTCATCTGCCAATAACCGCATAGGACATATAACCCGTTCACTAACGGGAGAAAGAATCCTATCTTGGTATTTAGTAGAACCTGTTACTTGCCCGTCAAGACGCACGTCGAGGTTGACCCTCACCTTCCGGTTTTTTGGGTCGAACTACTCTAATGAAAATCTTAACGTCACAAGCACATCCCTACTAAATCCTCAAGTCGAAGGTTCACGAATACCTATCACAACCTGACTGTCCCGGAGTGAAATCTGTGTGACGAATCGAGGGTGAGTCGGTTCGAGTATACTAATCTTATTGGCATACCTATAACGTGTGCTCACACTAACCATTAGTGTACGACAGGCACTCTTCAAGTCAAAGAACACGTCATACATGTCTTCACATAAACTTAACACCGAGTCAAGTTTCATCGACTTGCGAACGATTAGGTATTTGAGCCATAAACCTTTCCAGTGCCGATCCCCTTATCCAATAAGTACTGGAATATTTTGCTTTCAAATACACGGACTAGTTTCTATATATATATTTACGAGTCAGGAACGCTAGTGACTACGAGTAAATAAAGAAACAAACAATTGCCTTCTCATAATGATATTACATAATAACAAGTACAATGCCCTCACTCTAACATCCCCTGAGTGGCATTCGAGGGCATACTCCTAACAATCTCCACTTGCACTCAATGTCACACACTATGGTATCTAATACCCATGTTCTCCAGATGACGCTCCAAGCTAATCTGAGAAAGTGGCTTGGTCAGTGGATCAGTGGCGTTGTTGGATGAGTCTACTCTTTGCAGCACAATGTATCCCTTGCGAACAAATTCTCTTATGAGATGATACTTCCTCTCAATGTGTTTGGTACTGTTGTGAAACCTCGGCTCCTTGACCTACGCTACAGCTCCGTCGTTGTCGCAGAAAAGCGGAACAGGCAGCTCAGCACATGGTATCACTTGAAGTTCTCCCAGAAACTTCTTAATCCAGAACCCTGACTTAGAAGCCTCCGAGGCTGCCTGATACTCACCCTGACTGGTGGAATCAACAGTTGCGCTTTGGTTGGCGCTAAGCCAAGATACTGCTCATCCATTAAGAGTAAATATGTAGCCAGAAGTAGACATCAAATCATTTTTCTATCCTTGGAAGTCTAAAACAGTGAAGCCCATCACATCAAGTTCTCCACCGCCATACATTAGAACCAGATCTCTAGTCCTTCTTAAGTACTTGAGAACGTTCTTTACGGCAGTCCAATATTCCTTGCGTGGGTTTGCCTAGGCCTGGGACTTTTCGGTTCCAGGGAGAAAAATACAGGAACCGGAACCGAACAGTATAGTTTTTTCGCGGTTCGATTTTGCCAGTTTTTTGTCCGAACCGACTCGGAACCGAACCGCACAGGAACCGAACCGAACCGGAACCGATTTTGCATGGTTCGGACGAAATATATTATGTTATATTTTATTTTATTAAGAATATATTATATTATATTATATTATATTAATTATGTTTAATAAGAATATATTATATTATATTATATTCAGAGGGGCGGTTTCCCGGTTCGGTGCGGTTCGAACGGTTCCTTGCGGTTCAGATCGGTTCCTCTTTAAAACGGACAGGAACCGCGAACCGAACCGAATACTAACAGTACAAACCGAACCGAAAAAAAATTTTGTTGCTAGGAACCGAACCGGACCGTCGGTTCCGATGCGGTTCGGATCGGTTCCGCGGTTCCCGGTTTCAAAAGTCCCAGCCCTAGGTTTGCCTGTAACCTACTTACCACATTCACAGCGTGCGCAATGTCAGGTCTCGTACACAATATTGCATACATAAGGCTACCCATGACCGAAGCATATGGTATATTACTCATTTCCTTTCGTTGTTCCTCACTTTGAGAACACATCTTCGAGGAGAGTTTTATTCCATGTCGCATCGATAGGGACCCTCTTTTAGAATCATCCATCTTAAATCGCTTTAAGATTTTATCCATATAGAGGGCTTGGGAAAGACCTATCATTCTCTTCGCTCTATCCTGGTAGAGCCGAATACCAAGAATATAGGTTGCTTCTCCCAAGTCTTTCATGGAGAAACTACTCGAAAACCAAGCTCTCATAGAACTGAGCATTCCCACATCATTTCCTATTAGTAGAATGTCATCTACATATAGTACTAATAATGTGATCTTGCTCCCACTAACCCTCTTGTATACACAAGGTTTCTCTTCGTTTTGCACGAAGTCAAACTCTTTGACTGCCTTGTCAAAACGAAGGTTCCAACTAAGCGAAGCTTGCTTCAGTCCATAAATGGAACGCTGAAGCTTGCACACTTTCTGAATATCGACCTCGGACACAAAGCCTTTAGGCTGCTCCATATAGATTTCCTCCTCGAGGAATCCATTAAGGAAAGCCATATTTACGTCCATTTGCCATATCTCATAATCGTGGTAGGCAGCTATAGCAAGCGTCATGCGAATAGACTTAATCATAGCTACGGGCGAGAAGGTATCGTGGTAATCGATCCCTTCTTTCTGGGTATAACCCTTTGCCACAAGCCTGGCCTTATAGGTGTCAACCTTGCCATCCCCATCAGTCTTTCTCTTGTAGATCCACTTGTTCCCAATAAGCACTATGCCCTTAGGGCGGTCTACTAGAGTCCAGACTGATTGGCATGCATCTAGTCTATCTCAGCTTCCATAGCTTTACGCTATTTCGCAGAGTCTACATCCAACATCGCTTGGTCATAGGTCGTTGGCTCGGTCTCTTGGCTATCACCTGGAACCTCATGGAGACCCAGGTCCTCCAGGTGCACAAGGCCATACCTCTCAGGTAAATGAGACACTCTACTAGACCTACGAGGTGGTTATACTTGTGTTTCAGAATTTTTGGTTCCAACTTCTTGTACAGGTGTCTCCTGAGGAGTTTCATTGTATTCTTCCAAAGAAATACTTCTACCTGTCCTGCCTTCGTGAATGAACTCATCTTCTAGGAAGTGTGCTTGCAAAGTAATAATGATCTTTTGATCTTCGGGCATGTAGAATAGATAACCCATCATCCCAGATGGGAATCTAATGAAACGTCCTTTCAAGGACCTAGCTTCGAATTTCTCCACCTTAGTCTTCTTGACATAGGCGGGACATCCCCAAATTCTAATGTGATTAAGACTTGGTTTCCTGCCCTCTCACATCTCATGTGGAGCTTTAGGAACGGATTTGGAAGGATATATATATTCAAGATATAAGCAGTAGTTACCCCACAGGTAAATTGGTAAGTCGGTATTGCTCTCATCTCAACACGTCGAGAACCTGATGAAGGTGAAACTCGTGCTCTTCCCGGTCACGAGAATAAATTAAAATATCATCAATGAAGACAACCACGAACTGATCCAAATAGTCGATGAAAACTCGATTCATTAACTCCATGAACACCGCAGGTGCATTAGTTAACCTAAACTGCATTACCAAAAACTCATAATGACCATAGCGGGTTCGGAACACTGTCCTTGCGATATCCGACTCTCGAATTCGCAAATGATGATATCCCGATCTTAAGACGATCTTGGAAAATACTGAAGCTCCCTGAAGTTGATCCAAAAGATCATCAATACGGGGTAGAGGATATTTATTCTTGATCGGCACCCGGTTCAATTCCCAGTAATCAATACATAAGCGAAACGACCCATCATTCTTCTTGACAAATAACACTGGTGCTCTCCACGGAGACACACTTGGTCGGATATAACCTTTTTCGGTTAAATCCTCCAATTGATTCTTTAATTCTAGCATTTCGGTTGGGGACATCCGATACAGTGCCTTCGATAATGGAGACGTACCAGGCTCCAACTCTATCGTGAATTCCATATCCCTCGGTGGAGGTAAAACAGGTAGCTCGTCTGGGAGTACATCGTTAAACGATAACAATGATACCACGAATGGTCGAACACCTCGATTGCCTTAGAACGGTCAATCGATGATAATGATATAATGAATGATTGAACATCTCGATTGCCTTAGAACGGTCAATCGATGATAATGATATAATGAATGATTGAACATCTCGATTGCCTTAGAACGGTCAATCGATGACAATGATATAATGAATGATTGAACAACCCTGATTGACTAATCACTGCTTTCATCATATTAATGATTCTTCCGGAACAACTGGGATTACCTCCCTGAAATACACACTCGACTCCATCGACTGAAATGATAGTGACCATACGCTTACGGACACTAATGATGGCATCGTGACGATCCATCCAATCAATACCCAAGATGACGTCGTCTCTCGGCAAATCTACCACGATCAGGTTTGCTAGCCATACACGGCCATGAAGCTGAATCGGACAATTCTGAATCTCACGATTTCCGATAATTCTTCTACCGTCAGGTAGACCAATGACATAAGGCTCACAATTAGTAGCACTACCCAGATGTAGTCTACTCAAACATGACTCGAAAATGAATGAATGCGATACACCACTATCAAAAAGGGTACACACACGTTGAGATAGAATATCGAGTGTACCTGAGATCATCCGGGCCTCCGGATCGTCGGTCTTCTTCATCTCGTGAATTTGGGGCTTGCCGGCCCCCGAACCGGATGCTCCCTTCTGATAAGTATGGGCTCCACCTTTAATTGCTCCCATCATCTTAAACGATGCTGAATGAGTAGCTTGATTCTGAACAACTGGTCACTTCAGGACCTGAGATGCCGTCGGAGTATGCTTGGAGTCTCTTCGGAAGAAACGGACCTTATGCCCGGCAATTCCACAGTTGTAACAGGTGACAGTCGGCCTTGAACACCTAGTGCTGAAATGACCCGGCGCTCCACAGTTGAAACAGGTGATGGCCAAAGTGGCCACTCGGAGCTGAGATTCCGTAGGTTTAGGCGCCGTAGGAGGTCGCTCAGAAAAAGTAGGGCCCGTACGAGGCTTCTTGAAGGTTGCCTGACTGCCTTCAGACTGACTACGCTTCTTGGATTTCTTGCTAACACATGAAGGTTGTTGATTAGCAATTTCCTTAGCAGTAAGCTCATCAGTATGAGCTTTCTCTATTAATTCGGTCAGAGCAGCGCATCGATGATTAAGCAATTGCATTTGGGCCATCATGCCCTGCATAAAAATGAGTGTATCGACCCAGACACCTTCTGATTGAGCTGTATCTCGGTTACGACTTCCTGACAGTGAGTGATTATTTTCCGGGTTTCGGCCCGCACCTCGGCCTCTCCCCCTGCATCCTCTGACAGTTCTCTCCATATTGAAGTAGGAAGGTCGCATGATAATCATAGATATCGTATGAGTACCGCGTTACGATTTACGTCATGAAATGATGAAAATGAGCATACACGCTCTAACACAGTGATTACATGAATGATTAACTTAGGTGACATGATTATTTGATGATATTCTTGAAATGGTTATCTTGAACAAGTTAACAAGATTAATGATATGATCCTCAAGATTAACAACTGAGTAATGAAATGAATTGAGTGATTAATGAGTTAACATGATCAACATGATTACAAATGAAAATGATAAATGAGGAAATCTTACTATTCTTTGGTCTGAAGGGCTTGGCTCTTACACAGGTCACACGTGACGCGAAAGTCCAATGATACTAGTTTGATGAACGATGATTTCAAATGAGACATGACTCGGAAGGTAGTATTCAAAACCACGCTCCGATACCAACTCATTAACACCCGAAACTAGGCGGATATTATAGTGCCGTGGACCCCCGACTGGGACCCACCAGGCGAATGAAAATTAATGAATTAAATAATATAATTGTAGTACCAAACCACATTATATCATCAATTACTCTGATGAGGAGTTTCATTATAACACACCCAAGATAATACCGAATACATGTATATTTTATATGAAGATAAAATACACAACACTGAACGAAACGGAGTATCCAAATGGAAATCTGCAGCGGAAAATAAATGACAACAACATGAATGACTGAAAGGATCGGGGCCCCCTACTAGTATCACTGGGACTCCTCGCCGTCAACATTCTATTCCCGTGCTTTTGCCTTGCCATGACCTGAAAACAAAATCCCCCAACGGGATCAGTTACACAGAACAACAATCCTCAAGAATTGAATAAACACAATCATATATGCTGTATAAACCACGAGTTCGATCAAAATATCAAACTGTAGAACACATGCGATCAAAAGTGAATCGATCAGATTATAACCCAATCCTGTTGAAAACATACGCAATCAAACATGCTGTATGAATCAACTAACGGTACGGCTCAAAGGGTGGCGCCACACTACGCCCGGGATGGAAATGTATCCGTGCACAAGCCACCAACGAGTATCGATCGAATACACGTGTGGTCTTGTACCTAATCAGTCTCACGAAGTAATCTTCTCGTGTGCACAGTCCAATGTGAGGCCAACAACCAACACACGACTTAATATGTGCCCGACATGAAAATCCTACACATACCAACTGCACGCCAAGATGACCCTAATGCCACGAGATAACAAAAGTGACATCGAAATCAATAATGACTCACCGAGATGAAATGATAGTGAAATGAATGATAGCTCAATGAAATGATTGAACTGCTGCTCGTGGATCAAGTGATTAATTGACAATTACAAGTCTCAATACGGTTAATCCATTATGAATGAACTATAATTATGAATGAACAACAACGAAAGGAATGAATATCCTTTTAACCGAGTAAGAATTAACTTACTCAACACCGATGAAGAATGTCCTTGCACGAACAACGTCCTAAATGAGATGTCGGTCGGTCGAACAACCTTGTATAACACAAATACCAACAATCCGTTCAACATACGAATCAAACACGAATATAACGAACTCAGAACGTCGATACAACTAAACCAAGTTCATTGGGGCGTTTCGACAAACACCTTGAAAACAAATTCCCTTCTTAAACAACTAAACCCATTTGTATCGAAAACCAACTTCTATTGAATGATCCAAACCACCAAAACACCATCAATACAATCGATAATCCAAACGAAATGCTCAAATCGAGTTTACGATATCATTAAATTGCAAAACCCAATTCCAAGTCAATCTTCAAAGTGTTCTTGAGAAAAACTTCCAACAATCCGATGATAACTCGTAAAAACTCATAATCATACGTATATCCATCACAAATCATGATGAAGAATCCACAAATATATTGTTGATCCACACTACAACTTGAAGAAGATGAGAATCTCTGAGTTTTGATGATGTTAAAACACCCCAAGATCGCCCAAAATCGCCCCAAGGAAGAGAGGAAGAAGGGAAATGAAGAAATGAGGATGTTCTCCACAACAAACGCATATATAAGATGAATCTGCACTGTGTGCCGCGGCACGGGCTGGGTGCCACGGCACAAGGCCAAAAACGCCCAGCAAAACAGTTTTGTGCTGCGTCGGCCAGTATAGGGGCGGCCCGCATGTACCCCGCTCCAAAGATCAAAAGGCATACGGTGCAGTCTTAACTATTTCGACCATAACTCCTTCGTCCGGACTCCGATTGACTCACCGTTTGAACCATTGGAAAGCTAACTTGATTCTATATAATATTTATAAGATTCAGAATTTTTGGAGTTTCCATGAATTAATAGTGATTTTACAAAGTCGAACTCATACGTGGAAAAGTCGCTTAAGAACACCGAACTCAACAGAACGACACTGAGACGAACTCGGATGACAAAAAGTGTAGAATTAATCATTCTCGGAATGAGAAAACGATCATAATAGAGTCGCTAAGATGGACTTCCACTAAAAAAAGAAATTATCGGAAATCAAAATTGCGGATATTACAACATGACTATAATTATAATAATAATTATCATATAAATAATATTATTGCCCAAGATACGAAGCTTATTGAGTCAATCACTGTGACTCTCACCTATGCTAAATCAAAGCAATAATATTATAAATACACAATTAAATATTATATACTTAGAATTAAGAAATAATAATTATCCGAGATTACGTTCTTCTTACAGTCAATACAGAAGACACTATCTCACTGCGATTCAGTTCAACATATGCAAATACGCTAATGCATGCTAATAGTCAAGACCAACTAATCTCAAACATACATTATAACATTTTATATAATTTGTCTAGTAATTATATAGGTTGTGAACTTTATATTATTTTATAAGGCACCGATAATGTGATCTTCTATTTGGCACCGTCACACCACATTATCTACAATATAAAATAAATAGACAATACATTTGCATAAACACAAAGTGAATTAATATGCAAAACATGTGACTAAATGTAGTTAATATTCTCAGTTAGAGGGAAATAAGGTAATACAAGCATAAAGTATGTTTTCCAGTATACATTTAAATTAGACATATTTAAATCAATTGATAAATAACTTATGGCGCAATTATGATTGATTATTAATCTAAGAGTATGAATTTAACAACTTTAATTCAATTAGTGGTTAATAAAAATCTATTTGATTTAATTAGACATATTTAAATCAATTGATAAATCATATTATGCTATTACATCACATAGGACATATAAAATAATACTTGAAGCAAACAATAAGGTTGAATCCGTGTACCTTACTTCGCGAGTTGGGCTAAAAAAATGATTTGATTATATCTGTTGGGTCGGGTTGGACAGCAACCGGGTCAGGTCATAAACCGAGGCATCGCGGGTGGGGCTGGACTGGGGTGAGCTGGCAGGCGTGGGCTGGATCTGAGTTACAGCGGACGGATTGGATCCGATTTGTGCAGACCAACTAGGAAGACGACCGGCGGTAACGGAGCGAGTCTGGTGTGCTGGAAAAACGACCGACAACGACGGCGGTTTTCAAGGTACGAGGAGCAGCCGGAGACTGCTATAACTTTCTAAGCAGCAACGACAGGTAGCGCGGGGAAAGGGGGTTCGTGCGGCATGTAGTGCGGTGGTGTAGGGCAGGAGATCTGCTCTGCGCGGGGTGTTGGCCGAGGACGAAGGTGGCGGCCTAGTATTGCAGCAACGATGGTGTCTCTAATTTGCAAAAGATGAGCAGAGTTGAGGGTTGGGAAGTGACAGTCGATTGAGTGTTTTGTGTGGCAGACGGCGACGACTAGGGTTTGCAGAAAAAAAATTCGAATTTTTCAGAGTTTTCAGAATTTTGGACGAATTTTTCTTGCTCTATTGGTAGAGTATGTGCTGAGAACGAAGAGCAAATAAGAAAGATGTATTTCTTCCCATTGATGGGATCCATTTAAATAGGGTGAGATTACATATTCTGGAACATTCTAACGGGCTTGGTCCTACACTAACTAGGAAAAGCCCATTAACCTATAAACTAAGGCACACACATGTGTATTTACTTTAACTGTAACACCCCCAAGATATTCGAGGTATATTACAGCGCCGTGAATCCCTATCTGGGACCCACCAGGCTGAGCAACATCATACTCATCGACTCACAGAAACGACAAAATAACACCTCGTCATAAAGACGCAAAACAGAATAATTCACCCGGTTCAACCGGTCAAACATAACACCATCATCCAACACAAACATAATAGACAACAATACAACCCGGACGAATAAAAACTATTAAGTACTCGAGTACTACTATTAGTTCAAAAAAAACCACAAAAGATGAAAAGATAGAAGACATTAAGACATCACTCGTGCACAATCATCACGCACGGCCATCATCCGCGTCTTCGGGTCCAATTGCCTCGATGAACTCCGACTCAAATTCATAAAACGAATTTCCCCAAAACGGGTCCCCAGAGGGGTTAGCAATTACGCTAGTACAAGTAACCAAATGAACAACTTACATATCGTACGAATAGTAAATGCATGCAATCAAGAAAACATAGTTCCAAAACACTCATTTCCGGAAATGCCATAATCAAATCACATTTGTAAAATGCACCACAATTAACCATGGATCCACCCCTCCGTGGACCCCTACCGAGACCCCGTCGGATCTAACCCGTAGTGGTTAAAAGCAAGCTCGCGGATCCACCCCTCCGTGGACCCCTACCGAGACCCCATCGGGTGTAACCCATAGTGAGCATACACACACACACACCATTCTCATTGAATACTACTACGTTAAGATTGTAAGTTCGTAAGGGTACTTGCCTCGATCAAATAGACGGTGACACGAACGGAAAGGGAGAGTCAAGCACAACCGCGAGGAACCGGTGGAAAAAGAACCTAACGATTCGAATAACACAATCACAACCACTTCTAGACGATTACGGTAATGGAATACACCCGAAAACCCGCCTACGATTCATGTATATTCGTACGAAAACAACAACGAGGGCGGACCACAACCAAACCCTCTCGATGACAAAAGATACTACGAAATATACCATGAATCATAGGGAAACGAGGAATACCAACAATATTAATCATATTCATCATGAATTAACTAACAAAACGGGACGGATCGGACGAAAACATGAAAACCCCCAAATCTTTCCCAAAATAGGGTTCTAGGAAATTTTACCTTGATTTGACGATGAACAACGAATGATTAGTAATAGGTTGATGATATAAAGCTTGAATATACTTCTACAATGGTGTTTGGGCGAAAATCGGGCGAAACCTAGCTCTCCAAGTCGTTCCCGTCGCGAGGAGAAGTGAGAGAGGTGAGAAATGAGAAAAATACGGCTGCTGCCAGTTTATATACTGGCCGGTGTTACGGCCGTAACATCCATAACATACGGCCGTAACATATGAACATTACGGCCGTAACTCACCTGCCTTACGGCCGTAACTGTTCCAGGAATGAAACTGGGCAAAATTGACGAACGACACATACGGCCGTATCAAGAACACCATTACGGCCGTATCAATACTTACGGCCATAACTTAAATATGATACGCCCGTAACTCAGGACTGGACCAGGAGGCAAGAAACGAAGCGTTGTTACGGCCGTATGAAGGAAGCTTACGGCCGTATCTCTCGATTATTACGGCCGTAACGTATACGGCTTACGGCCGTAACATGGTCTGTGACAGCAGGTCATAGTCTGAAACACTACCCGACGAGGAGATGATCGGAAATAGAACAAAAATAATAAGGTGTATCCACGACCAACGGATACACTCACCACGGATTTAAGTCAGAAACCAAAACGTTACGATGAAGCGTGATTCCGAATACCCGAAGGCTCAGGAACAACAAGGATAACAAGAGTACCCTAAACTTAGGGAAAATTACGAAAGCCCAAACGTCCAAAAATCGCGATACAACGCCGGATTAACAAACCTAAGCTCACAACATGGATAACTCAACTATACGAACTCGTGAAACCAAAGAAAATACAAAAGCGAACGGGTTCTACGAGAAACGGACGTCCATGCCATAATACATGACATAAAACAGAATAATATTAATACATCTCCGAAACTCGTCAAAATGGAGAAACTCCAAGAATAAAATAGATTCAAAATATCGATAAGGTTACAGGCGAGTCGCTAAGAACGAAAATTCACCAAAATAGGAATATCGGGAAAAGAAGAAAAATGCAGATATTACATTCTACCCCACTAAAAATAAGTTTCGTCCCGAAACTTAAGAAACAAACAACTCGGGGTACTTAGCACGCATGCTATCCCTGCTTCCTGTGTTGCCTCCTCGACACCATGCCTCGACCACTGCACCTTGACCAAGGGAATGGTTTTATGTCTCAGTCGTTTCTCGCGATGCTCCAAAATCTTCAAAGGACGTTCTTCAAAAGTAACATCCTCGGCGACATCAATCTCCCCATAATCGATAACGTGACTAGGATCCGGGACATATTTCCTCAGCTGGGAAACATGAAAAATGCTATGAACGTGACTCAAGGCCGGAGGTAACGCCAAACGGTATGCTAACCCACCGACTCGCTCGAGAATCTCTAAGGGCCCGATAAATCTCGGACTCAACTTCCCCTTTTTTCCGAAACGGAAAACACCTCTCGTCGGCGACACCTTTAGTAAAACGTGGTCTCCCACCTCGAATTCCAAAGGTCGACGACGGACATCGGCATATGACTTCTGTCGACTCTGGGCAGTCAACATTCGTTCCCGAATTAATTCTATCTTCCGCCTCATCTCTAAAATGACATCCGGATCGGTCCCGATCAAATCGGACTCCTCATCCCAACAAATCGGTGATCGACATCGCCGCACATAAAGTGCCTCATACGGTGCCATCCGAATCGACGCGTGCCAACTATTGTTGTACGTGAATTCGATCAATGGCAAATGCTCCTCCCAGTTACTGCTCTAATCGAGAGCACAAGCACGCAACATATCCTCGAACGCTCGATAGTGCTCGACATCGTCCATCCGATCGGGATGAAAAGAGGTACTCAAACGCAAATGAGTACCCAACACCTTATGCACCGCCTGCCAAAAGTGCGATACAAAACGGCCATCACGATCCGAAACGATAGACTTCGGAGTACCGTGGAGCCTCACAATCTGCGCGATAAACACACGAGATAACTTCTCCGGGCCCCAAGTGTCCTTGATGCCCAGAAAATGTGCCGACTTGGTCAAACGATCAACAATCACCCATACCATATTCATGCCCGACCTCGATCTCGGCAGGCTCGTAATGAAATCCATCGATATATCTTCCCATTTCCATTACAGAACAGGAAGTGACTGTAATAACCCGGTAGGTCGCTGATGCTCGATTTTGACCTGCTGACAAGTTAAACATCTCTCCACAAACTGTGCGACCTCCTCCTTCATATCATTCCACCAGAAGTTCCTTCTCAAGTCCTTGTACATCTTACTCGAACCAGGATGAACGGAGTAAGGTGTAGCATAGGCCTCCCGCAAAATACTCTGTCTCAACTCCGAGTCATTCGGCACACAAAGCCGGCTCTGGAATCTCAAAATACCATCCTCGTGAATCACAAACCCAGGAGACTTTCCCTTAAGAACGTTCTCTCGGATTTGAGTAATCATCGGATCCTCTAACTGCTTCAGCTTAATTTCATCGATCAAAGATGACGAAATCTCTAAAGCACAAAGTTGCCCGACAGCTCCAGGCAACAAAACCTCAATATCTAACTCGATCAAAGCCCGCCGAAACTCAGACTGAGATGTAAGGATCTCAAGCGTTCGCAACGCAACAGGTTTCCGACTCAAGGCATCGGCCACGACGTTCGCCTTGCCCGGATGATAAAGGATTTCGAGGTCATAATCCTTAATCAGCTCTAACCACCTCCTCTGCCTCATATTCAACTCTCTCTGGGTAAATATGTATTTTAGACTTTTATGATCGGTAAAAATCTGACATGCAGAGCCGAAAAGATAGTGATGCCAAATCTTGAGCGCAAAAACGACTGCTGCTAACTCCAAATCATGAGTAGGGTAGTTCATCTCATACGGCCTCAACTGTCTCGACGCATAGGCAATGGTCTTGCCGTGCTGCATCAATACGCACCCAAGACCCTGACCCGAAGCATCACTATAAACAGCAAAACCCTCGTTGCCGCACGGCAACGCCAAAACCGGGGCTGAAGTCAGACGTCTCTTCAGCTCCTCAAAACTCGACTGCCTCTCGTCATTCCAGACGAACTTCTCGGACTTATGGAGAAACTGTGTAAGTGGCCGAGCCAGTTTCGAGAAACCATTGACGAACCTACGGTAGTAGCCAGCCAAACCCAAGAAACTACCGATCTCCTTCACATTCTTGGGCGGTGCCCAATCCAATACTGCCTCTATCTTCTGTGGATCCACACGAACCCCCTCGGCTGAAATCACGTGACCTAGAAACATCACTTCCTTCAGCCAGAACTCACATTTCGAGAACTTCGCATAGAGTTGCTCGGTCCTCAAGATGTCTAATACTACTCGCAAATGATGGGCATGCTCTTCCTCGTTCCTCGAATAAATAAGAATATCGTCAATGAAAACGACGACACACTTATCCAAATACTCAATAAAGACTTTGTTCATCAACTGCATGAACACCGCCGGCGCATTAGTTAATCCGAAAGGCATGACTACAAACTCATAATGTCCGTATCTCGTCCGAAAAGCTGTTTTCGGGACATCGGACTCCCTCACCCGGAGCTGATAGTACCCCGATTTCAAATCAATCTTCGAGAATACCGCAGCTCCCTGCAACTGGTCGAACAAGTCATCAATTATCGGCAAAGGATACTTGTTCTTGATGGTCACCTTGTTTAGTTCGCGATAGTCGATACTCAAACGTAGTGAACCATCCTTCTTCCGCACAAACAGGACCGGTGCCCCCCAGGGCGAGGCGCTTGGTCGAACATATCCCGACTCAAGAAGCTCACTCAGTTGCTTCTTCAACTCTGACATCTCTGAAGGTGCCATGCGATACGGCGCCTTCGAAATAGGAGCCGCGCCCGGCTCTAACTCTATAGCAAACTCGACCTCACGATCCGGTGGCAATCCCGGTAACTCGTCAGGAAATACATCAGGAAACTCACTAACGGTTGGAATCGACGAAAGCTCGATTCCACCACTCTCCGCCTTCAAGGCGTAGCACCAAAAGCCAGTATACCCCTTTCGCAGGAGTCTCATCGCCTTCAAGGCGTTAATAACGAACTTCTGGTTTCCCCTCTTTCGCCCCGCGAAAGAGTGCTCGGTGCCGTCCTCGGCTAACATAGTGATGATTCTCGTGCGGTAGTTCATGATCGCACCATGCCGCTCGAGCCAATCATCCCCAAGAATCAAATCCTCACCCTCGATACCCACGACAATAATATTAGAGGGCCAAACCCTCTCACAAATAAGCATAGAACAGTCTAGAACCTCTTGATCACCAACGATCCTATCACCGCTAGGAAGCTTAACGATGAAGGGCTCACAAGGTATCAAACAGTCGAGATTCAAACGGCGCACACACTCTAGAGATATGAACGAATGCGTAGCACCAGAATCAAAAAGAACACTGACAGGATGAGAAAGAATATGAACGGTACCTGTCGCCACGGTAGCCGCTGGGTCATCGGCTCTCCGCATCTCATAGATGCGCGGGTGGGCTGAGCCGACACTGGAAGCTCCCCTCTTAATGGGCTGACCCCGACCTCTCCCTCGACTAGCACTTGGCGGAGATTGAGAAGCAAACGATCCTTGATTCACACTTGGTTCCCTAGGCACTGGAATGGAAGCCCGGGCACCAACGATTCTCTCCCTCTCAGCACAGAAAGCCGCCTTGTGGCCCGGCTGGCCACATTGATTACACGTCAGCAAAGGACTCGGACAATTACGACTGATGTGGCCTGGCTGGCCACAGTTAAGACACTTCACCTCTCGAGAAGGAGCACTGGCTGCCCTGCGGGGAAACCCAGTAGATCGAGCTGGGCCACCACCAGCGGAAAAGTTAGCAGACTGGAATTTCTGCTGACCTCCACCTTTGTGGCCCGAAAAATTACCGGCAGACTTCTGCTTCTTGCTCTCGCGGGCCACCTCACTTGCCGTCACAAACATATCGTAAGCAAGGGCCCTGCTCTGGTAATCTTTCAAGGTAGTACAGACGAGCCCCGACATGTAGTCCCGAATCGACAACTTCATCCGTCTGGAAAAATGGAAAATTTTGTCACTCTCCTCAACAACTTGGGTTTTCACATAACCCAACTCCTTGTTAAAATCGGCAATAGCCTGAGATACGGGGATATCCCGTGGTTGAGCATCATAGAAAGCATGTACTCGAGCCTGTCTGACCGGCCACGGGCAATATTCGGCCTCCATCAATTCCTGAAACTCGGCCCACGAAGCAACATGGTCTTTGGGCCCAACAGCCTCCCACCAATCCGTAGCGTCCCCAGTGAGAAAGTACTGGGCAATAGGGACCTTACGGTCCTCGGGACAGTTGGTAGCAGTGAAGACCTTATATATCTCCTTGATCCACCCCTCCCAGCCGATCGGGTCCGAAGCTCCCGAGAACTGTGGAGGATGCATCTTGATGACATCCTGAAGCCAGCGATCCGCTCCGCCCCGATTAGCGTGGGCCGGATCCGGGTTCTGAACCGCCTGAGCTATCGCCGCCATTTGATTCACCATTTGCTGCATAACGGCCGCAATACCAAGGTCGGCGCGCTCCTGAGAAGAAGCATGATCGGACGGCCGCTGCATCGCGGCCTCAAGATCGCGACGTGGCCGCCCCACCGGCTGCCCCACGTCCCCGGCCGCGTCCACGGCCACGACCACGACCACGACCTCTTCCAGCATCCATACTGATGTTAAAGAAGTAACAAGGGTCATACGATGGTAAGTACGAGAAGAGAAACAATCACAATCGAGAATTCAAAGGTGCGATACAAGGAAATAAGGAATAGAGTTAGGGAAAACTTACGGACACTGGTAGTACCGAAATCATGGCAGCGTGACGATGATATGCAAAACGAAACACAAGACCCAATAAACCGACAAGCCTAGGTATCCATAAACCTAGTTGCTCCGATACCATTTTCTGTAACACCCCCAAGATATTCGAGGTATATTACAGCGCCGTGAATCCCTATCTGGGACCCACCAGGTTGAGCAACATCATACTCATAGACTCACAGAAACGACAAAATAACACCTCGTCATAAAGACGCAAAACAGAATAATTCACCCGGTTCAACCTGTCAAACATAACACCATCATCCAACACAAACATAATAGACAACAATACAACCCGGACGAATAAAAACTCTTAAGTACTCGAGTACTACTATTAGTTCAAAAACAACCACAAAAGATGAAAAGATAGAAGACATTAAGACATCACTCGTGCACAATCATCACGCACGGCCATCATCCGCGTACTGGTCTAGCGCCCGCTCGTCTCGATGAACCTGACCTGAAATTCATAAAACGAATTTCCCCAAAACGGGTCCCCAGAGGGGTTAGCAATTACGCTAGTACAAGTAACCAAATGAACAACTTACATCTCGTACGAATAGTAAATGCATGCAATCAAGAAAACATAGTTCCAAAACACTCATTTCCGGAAATGCCATAATCAAATCACATTTGTAAAATGCACCACAATTAACCATGGATCCACCCCTCCGTGGACCCCTACCGAGACCCCGTCGGATCTAACCCGTAGTGGTTAAAAGCAAGCTCGCAGATCCACCCCTCCGTGGACCCCTACCGAGACCCCGTCGGGTCTAACCCATAGTGAGCATACACACACACACACACCATTCTCATGCAATACTACTACGTTAAGATTGTAAGTTCGTAAGGGTACTTGCCTCGATCAAATAGACGGTGACACGAACGGAAAGGGAGAGTCAAGCACAACCACGAGGAACCGGTGGAAAAAGAACCTAACGATTCGAATAACACAACCACAACCACTTCTAGACGATTACGGAAATGGACTACACCCGAAAACCCGCCTACGATTCATGTATATTCGTACGAAAACAACAACGAGGGCGGACCACAACCAAATCCTCTCGATGACAAAAGATACTACGAAATATACCATGAATCATAGGGAAACGAGGAATACCAACAAGATTAATCATATTCATCATGAATTAACTAACAAAACGGGACGGATCGGACGAAAACATGAAAACCCCCAAATCTTTCCCAAAATAGGGTTCTAGGAAATTTTACCTTGATTTGACGATGAACAACGAATGATTAGTAATAGGTTGATGATATGAAGCTTGAATATACTTCTACAATGGTGTTTGGGTGAAAATCGGGCGAAACCTAGCTCTCCAAGTCGTTCCCATCGCGAGGAGAAGTCAGAGAGGTGAGAAATGAGAAAAATACTGCTGCTGCTAGTTTATATACTGGCCGGTGTTACGGCCGTAACATCCATAACATACGGCCGTAACATATGAACATTACGGCCGTAACTCACCTGCCTTACGGCCGTAACTGTTCCAGGAATGAAACTGGGCAAAATTGACGAACGACACATACGGCCGTATCAAGAACACCATTACGGCCGTATCAATACTTATGGCCGTAACTCAAACATGATACGCCCGTAACTCAGGACTGGACCAGGAGGCAAGAAACGAAGCGTTGTTACGGCCGTATGAAGGAAGCTTACGGCCGTATCTCTCGATTATTACGGCCGTAATGTATACGGCTTACGGCCGTAACATGGTCTGTGACAGTAGGCCATAGTCTGAAACACTACCCGACGAGGAGATGATCGGAAATAGAACAAAAATAATAAGGTGTATCCACGACCAACAGATACACTCACCACGGATTTAAGTCAGAAACCAAAACGTTACGATGAAGCGTGATTCCGAATACCCGAAGGCTCAGGAACAACAAGGATAACAAGAGTACCCTAAAATTAGGGAAAATTACGAAACAGCCCAAACGTCCAAAAATCGCGATACAACGCCGGATTAACAAACCGAAACTCACAACATGGATAACTCAACTATACGAACTCGTGAAACCAAAGAAAATACAAAAGCCAACGGGTTCTACGAGAAACGGACGTCCATGCCATAATACATGACATAAAACAGAATAATATTAATACATCTCCGAAACTCGTCAAAATGGAGAAACTCCAAGAATAAAATAGATTCAAAATATCGATAAGGTTACAGGCGAGTCGCTAAGAACAAAAATTCACCAAAATGGGAATATCGGGAAAAGAAGAAAAATGCAGATATTACATTAACATGGTGTTCTTTTGTTAGTAGGGCTATCTATATGATTCTCGGTTCTCGGTAAGAACCGGAACCAAACCGGAACTGTAATTTCGGTTATCGGTCCAGTTTTCGGTTCCATAGTGTATATTTTTCCGATTTCCTGTCTAACCAATAACCGTCCGGTTCCAAACCGAAAACCGATTTTATGAAATATATTTATTAAATATTATTTTTATATTTTATAATTATAGTATATTATTTTAATTTTTGTAAATTAAAATATGAAACTAAAACCCTACCTACAACAGACTCACTCAGGCATACGCACGCCTCACTCAGTCACTCTCGCGGCGCCTCCTCACTCTCCCTCACAACTCGCTGCTCTGCCTCTGCGTCGCGGCTTGTCGTCGTCGGTCACCTCCGCCGGCATCGACCCTGTCCACTGCCAAGCGGTGCGCTGCCTCCCCCACTCTGCTCCGCCGTCTGCCACTCCGTTGTGCACGCAGTAGTGTAGCTCACCGTCGTCCCGTCCGGCCCGTCCACACACAACACAGCAGCACGCCAGCACCGCCGACGCCGTCCGCACCACTGGTTTAAGATCAGTTAAGACTGATATTAAACTGATCTGAACAACCTCTTATTTACCATACCAGAACAGGTATTTTTCGAAAAAAATGGTCTTTGTGGTTAACCAAACCGGAACCAAAAATAATCAGCCCGATTCCGATTAATCGAAAGTTTACATGGTTCGGTTTTTGGTTCTTATTTTAGGACATTTATGGTTCCGATTAACCGAAAATTTCGGTCCAGTTAATCGGAACCGAACCGTTCGACAGCCCTATTTGTTAGTGTGCTGTGTTCATTTTTGTGTTCAATAATAAATAAATTAAATAGGCAATAATAATATCAAATATTCAATAATAATAAGTTTTTAAAAAAATAATTTTTAACTATTAAATTAAACTAAAGAGACAATTAATTTTCAAAAAAGAATTATTTTTTATGGGGATCTTCGCCGGTAGGCTATTTGTTTTTCGCGAGGCTTGTGGGCCTGCATCGGTCGAGAGACCTCCGGCGGTCGGACAATTATTGTTCTTTTTAAAAGCCAGGTCACCGACCTGCTTTCCGGCGCCAACAGAATTCCGACGAGTAGCCCTTTTTTTATAATGTCAGGCCGTCAGCGTGCTTTCGGCGGGACACCGCCAGCGGCCAGCCATTTTTTTAAACGCCATACCGACCATTACACTTCCCTCCTCCCCCTTCCCTTCTTTTTGTGTTAAATTTAATAATAATAATAATAATAATATCAAATGTTCAACAACAATAAATTTTAGAAAATACCTTTAAAGAATTAGATTAAATTAAAGGGACAACTAATTTTCAAAAAAATATATATTTTTACAGATATCTCCGATGGACCTCCGGCCGACCAATTTTTCAAGCAGGGCCGCCGCCGATCGCCGACAGACACTATCGACGGACAGTTGTTTTTTTAAACGCTAGGCCAGTCGGCTATCGAATAAATTTTGGGAATCAGTATATTTTTTATAGCAAGGTAGTATCGTAATCTAATTTTTAATTTAATTATATCACCCCCACCTTACCATTATGACACGAGTTATCTTTAGTCTATTATATAAAGGAAAATAATATATTTTGGTCGTTGTTTGTATCTGAAAAGACCATTGTAGCCCTTCCCTCCACTTGGTGTTGAATTTAGTAATAATATTAAATATTCAACAAAAATAAATATAAAAAAAATACAGTTAAAATACTAAATTAAATTAATGGGACAACTAATCTTCAAAAACAATCCAAACGGGAATCACCGGTGGACCTTCGACAAACTAAGTTTTTAGGTGGGGTCGTCGCCTTTTTTTTTACGCAGGCCCACCGGCCTGCTTTCCGACAAGCCACCGCCGGTGGCCAATGAATTTTGCATGCCAGCATGATACTCTAAATAAATCAAAAGGAAGGCATGGTGGTACTTTTTGTTTATTTGTTTACGGTAGGTCCGTCGGCTGCCAATCGAATAGGGCTGTCGAAGGGTTCAGTTCTGGTTAACCGGACCGAAATTTTTGGTTAACCGGAACCATAAATGTCCTAAAATAAGAGCCGAAAATCGGACCATATAAATTTTTGGTTAACCGGTACTGGACCGATTATTTTCGGTTTCGGTTCGGTTAACCACAAAAACCATTTTTTATTTCAATTTTAAAAATCGAAATACTATAATATAATTATAAAATATAAAAATATAATTTCACAAATACAGTCTGCTTCCGGTTCGGTTTTATAAAATATATTTATTAAATATTATTTTATATTTTATAATTATATAATATAATTACAAAATATAATTTCATAAAAGCAGTCTAATTTCAAATTTTAATTTACAAAAATTAAATAATATAATATAATTATAAAATAAAAAATAATATTTGATAAATATATTTTATAAAATTGATTTTTGGTTCGGAACCGAACGACTATCGGTTAGACCGAAAACCGAAAAAATAATACACAATGGAACCGAAAATCGGACCGATAACTGAAATTGCGGTTTTCGGTTAACCGGAACTGCGAGGTTCCGGTTCGATTCCATTTCTAACCAAGAACCGGGAACTATTTAGACAGCCATACAATCGAATATCGGGAACCAACATATTTTTTTCTAAGTAATTTGGTAATTTAATTACTTTAATCTGATTATAATGTCGTCACCATGCCATTATGGCATGGGTTATTTCTAGTAAATATGTACAAAGAAAGAGCAGACGATTGGGGGGTCGGGTTTACTGAGAAGTCGAGTTGTGGGGACGGGTTGCAGGGCGGGTAATATGGTTGGCACACGTGATGTAGGGGCTGTTTGGTTGCATCTAGATGATGCCATACAGAGGGAGCCTCTGAATCGGTCAGAGGTTTTTATTGTTTGGCAAAAAAAAATTAACTTCTGAAGGATGACAAAGGGCTCTGCACGATTCTTCATCTAGGAGGAGTCGAAATCGTTTAGAGGCACACTATTTCCATGGTTGCCCTTCACTCCACAACGCCTCTCTTGTGATGCCCTAATTTCTCATTGATTCACCCCACGATTCTTCTTCAATTTCGATCATTTTCTGCACGATTCTTCTTCGATTTCACAAGTATGTTATTTTCTTCTTGCTTCATTTGATTTCTGCATGTTTTCTGCAACAATTTCTGCTCCAATTTACCTTCATTTATGCACGAGATTTCTGCTTAGGTTTACTTCATTTCTGCACGAGATTGGGTACCTTCTGCAATGATTTCTGCTTCCTTTGTTATTTTCTTCTTGCTTCCTTTGATACCGATTGGGTATATGGTGCAATTTGTTCTTAAATTGCTTCATAGTTGCTGTTTTATACCGATTTATTGTTTGAGTTGCTGTTCTAAAGACTACCGATTCAAATGACTACGGATTTATAGTTCTAGAAAGCAATCTGTTTTATAGTTTGCTTGTTTAAATTGATTTGCTTGAGTTGCTATTTTAATAGTATGAATATTGGAAAAAGAAATCTAGGATCTGAAACAAGATTTTCCACAGTCCTGATTCCTTTTCCTGAAAATGTATGGATCTAAAATGATTGCTTTCTTCTGATCCTTACGATTCTGATCATATATTGAAGAAACTATATTGAAGGTTATGAATGTCATGCTAGAAAAACATGGCGAGAATACTCTTGAGCTTGAAGAAGTTATTATTTTTTTGAGAAAATAACACATTTGTAGGGTTTTTAATTATATTTTGTATTTTTAATAAAGGGGGCAATAGGCGCGTTAGATGGAACTCTTGTACATGCAGTCGTTCCCGTCGATCAACAAGCTCATTACAGAGGTAGAGGTAGAGGTGAATGTTATCAAAATGTTTTACGAATTTGTGATTTTAATATGATATTCACATTTGTTTGGGCCGGATGGGAAGGCGTAGCACATGATGCTAGAGTGTTGAGAGAAGTTGCATTTAGTCCGACTTCTGGATTTCCATTTCCTCCACAAGGTATGTACAATTTTTTGTTATTGTTAAATACATTTTATAATGTATTTTTCATATGACGTTGTAATTGTCACATTCTATTGTAGATAAATACTATCTTTGTGATGCTGCTTATGTCAATACTCGTGGTTTTATGACTACATATCGCAATACAAGGTATTGGCTAGCTGATTTCCGACGACAACGTGCTTTGACAAAAGAAGAAAGGTTCAACCATGCCCATGCGCAACTTAGAAATGTTATTTAGCGTGCCTACGGTGTCTTAAAGGCTAAATTTCAGATTTTAAAGCAAATGGCTCCTTATCCATTTAGAATATAAAGAAATGTCGCAATTGCTTGTTTTACGGTCCATAATTTTATAAGAAAATGCAATATCCATGACCAACTATTCATGGATTCCGATAATGACCCCATATTTAGTGCCGAAGGACAAGAAGTGATTGAGGGAGGCGATGAAGATGACATGGATGGAACACCTTATGGTTCTGAAAACAATGAAAACATGGCTAATTTACGTGATGAGATTGCAAATCAGTTCTTAAATGCATCAAATTAAAACTTGGAGAAAAAAATGTTTAGTTTGATTGTTAGATTTATGTTTGGTCTTGAACTTAAACCATTTACGTTATATTTTTGTTTGGTTTAGAACTTGGACAATTTATGTTATTTAGATGTTTTTGTTTGCAAAGTTATTTGTTTTATCTGGTCACTTACCAAACAATTATATTTCATTCAGCACTAAATCATACAGAGGGTTATAATGGTAATTTACTGTTATTCAGAGCTTCTATTCAGAGGATTAAACAAACAGTCATTTTTTATTCTGAACTATATCATACAGAGCCTCTTAATCATTCTGAACTCTTAGTCATTCTGAACCAAATGATCCAGCACCTACCAAACATTTATAGAGTTTTGTATTAGGACTTGATCTCTATTCTACGATCTAAAATTTAAATACTCAACTAACAAAGTTTTATATATTATATAAATCTACTTTATATCATATTATTTCTCTCTTTTTATTATATCTGAAAAATAAAACTACTCTCTTTTCTCCTATTTTTATATTTTAAAAAAATTACTTTCTCCTTTTTTTTTTATATTTTAAAAATATAATTAATTCATCTAGCTCTTCTCTTTCTTTTTTTATACAACAATTAAATACTATAATATAATATAATTTTTAACATGATTGTCAATCCTACAAAAATAAGAATTCTTATTATTCACAATACTTAGAATACCTAAAAATTTGAATACCATAATTTTAAATCTCAACATGCGGACCTGATCCTACAAGAGACCTACAAATGCATACTCACATGACAACATCAATCTGCTCACTACAATAACAACAATGTATACTCATGGAAATCCGATGATCCTGCGCACACAACATAGATCGCAAGATGATCATGTTAGATCAACATGAGGTGGATAACCAACAATATACATATGCACAACAACACGTGGTAATCCAACGATCCAACGCACACAGCATAGATTCCCATGATGATCCCGTCGGACCAACACGTGGTGGAAACCCGTCCAACGATCCAGCGCACACATCATAGATACCCAAGATGATCCTGTCGGACCAACACTTGGTGGACATACGACATCAGTGCACAAATGCATGATAACAACGATACACAAATGAGTGACAATAACAATACACAAATATATCACAATATGATCGACACTACATGACAAAATTGATTAGAGTATTTGCCCCGAGTCCTTCGAGAGCAATCTCGATGTCAAAAACCATCACCAACGATTATCCTCAATATTCGACGATCCAAAATATCACGGACTGTAGATAACTCATATCCTCGTCTTTACCACAATGTATCCTCGATACCCAAGTATACCCATAATGAATGTAAATCATATACATTATAATTTAACTCCCAAAAATAGGAAAACAACATACAATCCAAATCTCCAGAATTCACAATTATATTCATTGCTATATGAATTATAAACGAATGAAACTGAAACCATTCATTAAATATGATAAATTGAACAAGTAATAACTTGACTCGATACCGTTACGATGATAATGAAGCCGTTATCAATTTCCTTGCCTTCTTCTACAAGATCCTTGGCCCTGACTAAAGTAATTCACGAACATCCTCAAACTCGATTGCAACATATTATTCTAATCAACGATCAATCCTCACAACCTATTGTAATAATCGATAAACAATAAGTTCGATAACAATCAATAATCGATATAACCAATCAACAACTCAACGGTTCCACAATATTTCGATTAAACACTAATTCGAATAACTCAATCAATCAATCACGAATCTATAACCATAATACGATAAACATATCAATAATTAATCCAATACGGTCGAACATCTAAATCATCACATCAACATCTTCCTCAACAAGCTTCAAGCAACACCAAGAATCACAACTGTAATACCCCCAAGGTATTTAGGGTATATTACAGCGCCGTGGATCCCTACGTGGGACCCACCAGGCTAAACAACCAAACATACTCATCGACTCGCGGAATCAACATAACATCACCTCGTCATAAAGACGCAAAACAAAATACTTCACCTGGTTCAACCGGTCAAACACAACCCAAACATCCAACACAAACATAACAGACAAACATTTCAATCCGAACAAACAAGAACCCCTAAGTACTCGAGTATTTCTATTAGTTTACAAATGGATAAACGCATCAAAAGAAAGGGAAATCATAAAAACACACTCATGCACAATCATCACGCCCGGCCATCATCCGCGTACTGGTCCAGCGCCCGTTTGTCTCGATGAACCTGACCTGAAATTCATAAAATGAATTTCCCCAAAATGGGTCCCCAAAGGGGTTAGCAATTACGCCAGTACAAGTAATCAAATGAACAACTTACACCTTACACATATAGTCAATGCATGCAATCATGAAGACATAGTTCAAAAGCACTCATTTCTGGAAATGCCATAATCAAATCACATTTGTAAAATGCACCACAATTAACCGTCTCTCCGTGGACCCCTACCGAGACCCCGTCAGATCTAACCTGTAGTGGTTAAAAGCAAGCTCGTCGATCCATATCTATGTTGATCCCTACCGAGACCCCGTCGGATCTAACCCGTAGTGAGCATACACACACACACACACCATTTCTCATG
Source organism: Orobanche coerulescens (assembly GCA_033398695.1). Classification (NCBI taxonomy): domain Eukaryota; kingdom Viridiplantae; phylum Streptophyta; class Magnoliopsida; order Lamiales; family Orobanchaceae; genus Orobanche; species Orobanche coerulescens. Next base: position 173,235,190 of record CM065809.1, read on the forward strand.
CAATACTACTATGTCAAGATTGTAAGGTCATAAGGGTACTTGCCTTGATCAATAGACGGTGACACGAACGGAAAGGAAGAATCAAACACGACCGCGAGGAACCGATAGAAACAAAATTAACATTTCGAAGAATACAATCACAACCACAACTAAACAAATACGGAAATGGAATACACCCGAAACCCCGCCTACGATTCATGTATATTCGTACAAGAACAACAACGAGGGCGTAGCACAACCAAACCCTCTCGATTACGAAAATACTACGAAATATACCATGAATCCGTAGGAAAACCAAGAATACCAACAAGATTATTCATATACAACATGAATTAATCAACAACACGGAACGAATTGAGCAATAAAATCGAAAACCCCCAATTTACCCAAAAGTAGGGTTCTTAGAAGATTTACCTTGATTCGGACGGAGGAAGACGATTATGATGATGATAAACTACACTACGAACACAATACTCGATCTCCAAGAATTTCCACGGGCAAAACTTGAAGAATCGCTCGAATCTCTCTAAGAACACTCGCTGCGGACGGAAGGAAAATAATGAAGAATGTCGCGACTGCAAGGTCAACTCAGGTTTATAAAACCTGATCTCACATTACGTACATTAACGTACAGCGATTAACATACATTACGCTCATTACGTACGTAACCCACATGTGTTAGCATACTTAATGGCTCGGCAGAACAATCTGCCCAAATCGCTGATGCCGTTAGCGTACGCTACATCAGACGGCTAGCGCACGCTACAAGGAGGTCTTACGTACGTAACACCAGCATGTTTACGTACGTAAGGACTCGGCCAAAATCGCGTACTAACTGCCCAAAACACATAAGGCCATAACGCACGCAACACCGTGGTATTACGACGTTATGTGCGTGTCGATAAGACGCTAGGAAGCATGCATAACGCACGTTATGCATGCGTTAGTCAAAGATCTTGAACAAATTTAACGCACTGGCGGTCCGAACATGAGACGCAACATAAGGACAGATTCCAGAAGCGTAAACACGAAATAATCACGACAACGAAGCTAAGCACTGAAGGAAAATAAAATTCCGACTACCGAGGAATCCGAGAAACGACAAGGAAAGTAAAATTCCCTAAACTTATAGGAAATTACAAAACGGCCCAGACATCCGAAAATCACGATACAATGTCGGATCAATAAACCGAAACTCACAACATGAACAACTCAACCATACGAACTCGTGCAACCAAAGAAACTACAAAACCGAGCGGGTTCTACGAGAATCGAACATCCATGCAACAATACATGACAAAAGATGGAATAATATCAAAACATCTCCGATACTCGTCCAAATGGAGAACCTCCAAGAATAAAATAGATTCAAAGTGTCAAAATTATTACAAGCGAGTTGCTAAAAACGAAAAATACACCAAAAATGAGGATACCGGGAAGAGAAAAAAAATGCGGATATTACATTCTACCCCTCTAAAAATAAGTTTCGTCCCGAAACTTAAGAAACAAACAACACAGGGTACCTAGCACGCATGCTATCTTCGGTTTCCCAAGTTGCCTCCTCGACACCATGCCTCGACCACTGCACTTTAACCAAAGGAATAATCTTATGCCTGAGTCGCTTCTCCCGGTGCTCCAAAATCTTCAGGGGACGCTCCTCGAAAATAATATCCTCGGCAACATCGATCTCACCATAGTCGATGATGTGACTAGGATCCAGAACATATTTCCTTAGCCGGGAAACATGGAAAACGCTATGAACGTGACTCAAGGCCGGAGGTAGCGCCAAACGGTATGCCAAATCACCGACTCGCTCGAGAATCTCAAAGGGTCCAATAAATCTCGGACTCAACTTCCCCTTCTTCCCGAAGCAGAAAACTCCCCTCGTCGGCGACGCCTTTAGCAAAACGTGGTCTCCCACCTCGAATTCTAAAGGTCTACGACAGACGTCGGCATACGACTTCTGTCGACTCTGAGCAGTCAACATCTGTTCTCGAATCAATTCCACCTTCCGCCTCGTCTCTAAAGCGATATCCGGTTTGGTCCCGACCAAATCCGACGCCTCATTATAATAAATCGGCGATCAACAACGCCGCCCATAAAGCGCCTTATACGGTGCCATCCGAATCGACACATGCCAACTATTGTTGTACGTGAATTCGATCAATGTCAAATGCTCATCCCAGTCACTGCTCTAGTCGAGAGCACAAGCACGCAACATATCCTCGAACGTCTGGATAGTACGCTCCGACTGTCCATCTGACTGAGGGTGAAAAGAGGTACTCAAATGCAAACGAGTACCTAACGCTTTATGCACCACATGCCAAAAGTGCGATACAAAACGGCCATCCCGATCTGAAACAATAGACTTCGGAGTACCGTGAAGCCTCACAATCTGCACAATAAACACACGAGCCAACTTCTCCGGGCCCCAAGTATCCTTGATGCCCAGAAAATGTGCCGACTTGGTCAGACGATCAACAATCACCCAAACCATATCCATGCCCGATCTCGATCTCGGCAAACTCGTGATGAAGTCCATCGATATGTCTTCCCATTTCTATTCCGGAACGGGAAGTGACTGCAATAACCCAGCCGGTTGCTGATGCTCGATCTTGACCTGCTGACAAGTCAAACATCTCGCTACAAACCGTGCGACCTCCTCCTTCATATCATTCCACCAGAAATTCCTCCTCAGGTCCTTGTACATCTTACTCGATCCAGGATGAACAGAGTAAGGCGTAGCATGGGCCTCACGCAAAATACCCTGTCTCAATTCCGAGTCGTTCGGTATGCTCGGACGACTCTAGAATCTCAATAACCCATCTTCATGAATCACAAACCCAAGAGACTTTCCCTTAAGAACGTTCTCTCGGATTTGAATAATCATCGGATCCTCCAGCTGCTTCAGTTTAATTTCATCGACCAGAGATGACGAAATCTCTAAAGCACAAAGTTTCCCTACGGCTCTAGGCAACAAAATCTCAACACTTAACTCAATCAAATCCTGCTGAAGCTCAGATTGAGACGTAAGGATCTCAAGCGTCCGCAACGCAACTGGTTTTCGACTCAAGGCATTGGCCACGACGTTCGCCTTGCCCGGATGATAAAGGATTTCGAGGTCATAATCCTTAATCAACTTTAACCACCTCCTCTGTCTCATATTCAACTACCGCTGAGTAAATATGTACTTCAGACTTTTATGGTCGGTAAAATCTGACATGCAGAGCCAAAAAGATAGTGACGCCAAATCTTGAGCGCAAAAACAACTGCCGCTAACTCCAAATCGTGAGTAGGGTAGTTAAGCTCATACGGCCTCAACTGTCTCGATGCAAACGCAATAGTCTTGACGTGCTGCATCAACACGCACCCAAGACCTTGATCCGAAGTATCTCTATAAACGGCAAAACCCTCGTTGCCACATGGCAACGCCAAAATTGGGGCTGAAGTCAAACGTCTCTTTAGATCCTCAAAACTCGACTGTCTCTCGTCATTCCAGATGAACTTCTCGGACTTCTAGAGCAACTGTGTAAGTGGCCGAGCTAGTTTCGAGAAACCCTCAACGAACCTACGGTAGTAGCCAGCCAAGCCCAAGAAACTACGGACCTCCTTCACGTTCTTAGGCGGTGTCCAATCTAACACTGCCTCAACCTTCTGCGGGTCCACACGAACTCCCACGGCTGAAATCACGTGACCTAGAAACATCACTTCCTTCAGCCAGAACTCACATTTCGAGAACTTTGCATAGAGTTGCTTGGTCTTCAAAATGTTTAACACTACTCGCAAATGATATGCGTGTTCCTCCTCATTCCTCGAATAAATAAGGATATCATCAGTGAAGACGACGACACACTTATCCAAATACTCAATAAAGACCTTGTTCATCAACTGCATGAACACCGCCTGCGCATTAGTTAACCCGAAAGTCATAACTACAAACTCACAGTGTCCGTATCTCATCCGAAAAGCTGTTCTCGGCACGTCGGACTCCTTCACCCGAAGCTGATAGTACCCCGATTTCAAGTCGATCTTTGAGAATACCGTAGCTCCCTACAACTGATCGAACAAGTCATCAATCCTCGGCAGAGGATACCTGTTCTTGATGGTCACCTTGTTTAGCTCGTGATAGTGGATACACAAACGCAGTGAACCATCCTTCTTCCGTACAAATAGGACCGGCGCGCCCCAAGGCGAAGCGCTCGGTCGAATATATCCCGACTCTAGAAGCTCACTCAACTGCTTCTTCAACTTGGCCATCTCGGTAGGTGCCATGCGATATGGCGCCTTCGAAATCGGAGCCGCACCCGGCTCTAACTCAGTAGCAAACTCCACCTCATGGTCCGGTGGCAAACTCGGTAACTCGTCAGGAAAAATGTCAGGAAATTAACTAACAACTGGAATCGACGAAAGCTCAACTCCACGACTCTCCACCTTCAAGGCATTGCACCAATAACCAGTATACCCCTTTCGCAGAAGTCTCTTCACCTTCAAGGCGTTAATAACAAACTTCTGGTTTCCCCTCTTTCGCCCTGCGAAAGAGTGCTCAGTGCCGTCCTCGGATAACATGGTGATGGTTCTCGTGTGGTAGTTCATGATCGTACCATGCCGCTCGAGCCAATCATCCCCGAGAATTAAATCTTCACCCTCAATACCCACAACAATAAGATTAGAGGGCCAAGCCCTCTCACAAATAAACACAAAACAGTCTCGAACCTCCTGATCACAAACGATCCTATCACCGCTAGGAAGCTTAACGATGAAAGGCTCACAAAGCGTCAAACAGTCGAGACTCAAACGGAGCACACGCTCCAGAGATATGAATGAATGCGTAGCACCAGAATTGAAAAGCACACTGACAGGATGAGAATGAATATGAACGGTACCTGTCGCCACAGTAGCCGCTGGATCATCGGATCTCCTCATCTCATAGACACGTGGGTGGGCGGATCCGGCACTGGAAGCTCCCCCCTTAGCGGGCTGACCCCGATTAGCACTCGGCGGAGATTGAGAAGCAAACGATCCTTGATTCACACTTGGTTCCCTAGGTGCTGGAATGGAAGCCCGGGCACCAAGGATTCTCTCCCTCTCGGAACAGAAAGCAGCCTTGTGGCTCGGCTGGCCACACTGATTACACGTCAACAAAGGGCTCAAACAAGTACGACTGACGTGGCCTGTACGGCCACAATTAAAACACTTCACATCACGGAAAGGAGCACTGGTAGTTCCTCGGGAACCCCCAGTGGAACGAGCTGGACCACCACCGGCGGAAAAATTAGCAGATTGAGATTTCTGCTGACCCCCATCATTGTAGCCCGAATAATTCCTGGTGGATTTGTGCTTCTTGCTTTCGCGGTCCACCTCACTAGCCGCCACTGACATACCGTACGCAAGAGCCCTACTCTGATAATCCTTCAAAGTGGTGCAGACGAGTCCAGACATATAGTCCCGAATTGACAGTTTCATCCGTCTGGAAAAGTGAAAAATTTTGTCGCTCTCCTCGACAACTTGGGTCTTCACGTAGCCCAAATCCCTGTTGAAATCAGCAATAGCTTGAGAGACAGGAATATCCCGCGGTTGAGTATCATAGAAGGCATGGACTCGAGCCTGTCTAACTGGCCACGGGCAATACTCAGTCTCCATCAGGTCCTTGAATTTCGCCCACGAAGCAACGTGATCCTTAGGCCCAACGGCCTCCCACCAATCAGTAGCGTCCCCAGTGAGAAAATACTGGGCAATAGGGACCTTACGGTCCTCGGGACAGTTGGTGGCAACAAAGACTAGATATCTCTTTGATCCACCCCTCCTAGCCGATCGGGTCTGAGGCTCCCGTAAACTGAGGAGGATGCATCTTGATGACATCCTGAAGCCAACGGTCAGCTCCGTCCCGAGCAGCATGGGCCGTATTCTGAACCGCCTGAGCTATCGCCGCCATTTGGTTCACCATTTGTTGCATAACGGCCGCAACACCAAGGTCGGCGCCATCTTGAGAAGAATCATGGCTATGTAGGTCACCGGTGCTGCCGGCTCCCGAAGAATGCGACGTGGCCGCCCCACCGACTGCCCCACGTCCCCGGCTGCATCCACGCCCACGACCACGGCCTCTTACAACATCCATATTGATGTTAAGTAAGTAGCAAAAGTCATACGACGGTAAGTACAAGAAGAAAAACAATCACAAATCGAGAATCAAAGGTACGATACAAGGAAACAAGGAACAGAGTAAGGAAAAACTTACGAGCACTAGAAGCATCGGAATCATGGCAGCATGGTGACGATGTGCAAAACGAAACACAATAAGACCCAATAAACCGACAAGCCTAGGTATCCATAAACCTAGTGCTCTGATACCATTTTCTGTAACACTCCCAAGGTATTCAGGGTATATTACAGCGCCGTTGATCCCTACGTGGGACCCACCAGGCTAAATGACCAAACATACTCATCGACTCACGGAATCAGCATAACATCACCTCGTCATAAAGACGCAAAACAAAATACTTCACCCGGTTCAACCGGTCAAACACAACCCAAACATCCAACACAAACATAACGGACCAACATTTCAATCCGAACAAACAAGAACCCCTAAGTACTCGAGTACTTTTATTAGTTTACAAATGGATAAACGCATCAAAAGAAAGGGAAACCATAAAAACACACTCATGCACAATTATCACGCCCGACCATCATCCGCGTACTGGTCCAGCGCCCATTCGTCTCGATGAACCTGACCTGAAATTCATAAAACAAATTTCTCCAAAACGGGTCCCCAAAGGGGTTAGCAATTACGCTACTACAAGTAACCAAATGAACAACTTACACCTTACACATATAGTCAATGCATGCAATCATGAAGACATAGTTCAAAAGCACTCATTTCCGGAAATGCCATAATCAAATCACATTTGTAAAATGCACCACAATTAACCGTTGATCCACATCTCTGTGGACCCCTACCGAGACCCCATCGGATCTAACCCGTAGTGGTTAAAAGCAAGCTCGTCGATCCACGTCTCTGTGGAACCCTACCGAGACTCCGTCGGATCTAACCCGTAATGAGCATACACACACACACACAACATTTCTCATGCAATACTACTATGTCAAGATTGTAAGTTCATAAGGGTACTTGCCTCGATCAATAGACGGTGACACAAATGGAAAGGAAGAATCAAACATGACCGCGAGGAACCGGCGGAAACGAACCTAACGATTCGAAGAATACAATCACAACCACAACTAAACGAATACGAAAATGGAATACACCCGAAACCCCGCCTACGATTCATGTATATTCGTACAAGAACAACAACGAGGGCGTAGCACAACCAAACCCTCTCGATTACGAAAATACTACGAAATATACCATGAATCCGTAGGAAAACCAAGAATACCAACAAGATTATTCATATACAACATGAATTAATCAACAACACGGAACGAATTGAGCAATAAAATCGAAAACCCCCAATTTACCCAAAAGTAGGGTTCTTAGAAGATTTACCTTGATTCGGACGGAGGAAGACGATTATGATGATGATAAACTACACTACGAACACAATACTCGATCTCCAAGAATTTCCACGGGCAAAACTTGAAGAATCGCTCGAATCTCTCTAAGAACACTCGCTGCGGACGGAAGGAAAATAATGAAGAATGTCGCGACTGCAAGGTCAACTCAGGTTTATAAAACCTGATCTCACATTACGTACATTAACGTACAGCGATTAACATACATTACGCTCATTACGTACGTAACCCACATGTGTTAGCATACTTAATGGCTCGGCAGAACAATCTGCCCAAATCGCTGATGCCGTTAGCGTACGCTACATCAGACGGCTAGCGCACGCTATAAGGAGGTCTTACGTACGTAACACCAGCATGTTTACGTATGTAAGGACTCGGCCAAAACCGGGCAGACTAACTGTCCAAAACACATAAGGCCATAACGTACGTTAACATCAGGGTATTACGTACGTTATGTGCGTGTCGATAGCGCACGCTAGGAAGCATGCATAACGCACGTTATGCATGCAGCAGTTCAGCACTGCTGAACAAAGTTAGCCACACCGGGCGGTCCGAACACGAGACATAACATAAGGACAGATTCCAGAAGCGTAAACACAAAATAATCACGACAACGAAGCTAAGCACTGAAGGAAAATACAATTCCGACTACCGAGGAATCCGAGAAACGACAAGGAAAGTAAAATTCCCTAAACTTATAGGAAATTACAAATGGCCCAGACGTCCGAAAATCACGATACGACATCGGATCAATAAATCGAAACTCACAACACGAACAACTCAACCATATGAACTCGTGCAACCAAAGAAATTACAAAACCGAGCGGGTTCTACGAGAATCGAACGTCCATGCAACAATACATGACAAAAGACGGAATAATATCAAAACATCTCCGATACTCGTCCAAATGGAGAACCTCCAAGAATAAAATAGATTCAAAGTGTCAAAATGGTTACAAGCGAGTTTCTAAAAATGAAAAATACACCAAAAATGAGGATACCAGGAAGAGAAAAAAAATGCGGATATTACAACAACAATACTTACATATTCGTCATCATACGAAGTAAACAACGACAACAACATCAAGAATCCGAAATGAATAAAGGGATTACATTAACATACCCCTTCAACACAATCCAAAACCACTACAATCATATCAATACCCATATATCAATAACAACATCAACATGATTCAAAAATCCATCTTACAAGCACATTTGAACGAATCACCATTCTTACAACATGAAGAATCTTAACCAGCATCTTCAATCTCTTGTCACAATTCTATTTAATTACGTATAGCATCATCATACATAATAGGTTAAACCAACATGCTTCCTAACATGTAAGCATCATTCTAAAATGAACTACTGTCGAATGGATACGAATATTACCCTGTATTGACGAACTATGGTGAAGAACAATCGAACTTCCTCCAAGAATCATTAACAACTTTAAGAACAAAGCTCTAATACATGCTCTTGAGCTTAAAGTTGTTAAAGGTAATCATTTCTACAAACACTAAGTGTTTGGAACCTCAAAACCTCGCCCAAGAACTCTCTCTATCGGATGGAGGAAAGAAATGGCCGAAATGAATATCACTACCTAACTACACATATTTATAGACTCATACATTATGTATGTTACGTAGTCCATATAACTTACGTAACCAACTTTATGTACGTTATCTATCCTTGATAGCGTACGTAACAACAGTCCAGAAACTACTGCCTCAATTCGTTCGATGGCTTACGCACGTAACACACATGCCATACGTACGTAATACCAATCCAGAGGCTGCTGCCTCGGTTCATACCATGTCTTATGTACGTAAGGCCTATGCCATAACGTAATACCAATCTGTGGCATTTACGGTTAGGTCATGTAAACCTTAGAATAATTCAAATATTGGTAGATGATAGCCTATTGGATGACCTCCAGTTGAGTTATTTTCAATTTGTGAATCCTATCTGGAAGGTAAAATGACCAAAAGGGGTTTTAAAACCAAGGGAAACCGTACTAAGGATGTGTTACAATTGATTCATATAGATGTATGTAGTCTAATGAACATCCAGGATAGGGATGCTTTTGAATACTTTATCACGTTTATAGATGATTATTCGAGATATGGATACATCTATTTGATGCGACGTAAGTCTGAAGTCTTTGAAAAGTTAGGAGATTTCAAGGCTAGTTGAAATGGAGAGGCATCATGGGAAGAGTATCAACTCACTACGATATGATCGTGGTGGCCAATACCTTAGTGGAGAGTTTTTGGATTTATTGGCAAATGAGGGAATTACGTCCCGGCTCACTGCGCTGAGAACTCCACAACAAAATGATGTTGCTGAGAGAAGGAACAAAACTCTTTTAGATATGGTTAGGTCAATGATGAGTTACTCAGATTTACCTATTCAGTTCTGGGGGTATGCCTTGGAAACAGTGGCGTATATACTAAACCTGATGCCTTTGAAATCAGTTTCAACAATACCCACAGAATTGTGAAGTGGGCGGAAGCCCAGTCTAGGACATGTTCAGATTTGGGGTACTCAGCACATGTGCTGAATAAGGATGATGATAAGTTGGCATATCATATAAAAGTACAATTATTTGTAGGATACCCTAAGGGAACGAAGGATGTCTTGTTCTATAGTCCCGAAGATCAGAAGGTCATTGTTAGCACCAATTCTCGATTTCTGGAAGAGGATTATGTGATTAATCACAAGCTCATGAACGTAATTATTCTGGAAGAGTTGAGGGGCAAGACTCCGTCTATATCAATCGTGCAAGCACCAACTAACACTGCACCACATATCAATTTTGAGATTTTTACACCAACTCAGGATTTTCCTCGTCATAGTGGGAGGGTTGTTCATCAACCGGAATGATTCATAGTCATGGGAAAGTCTTCAGACTCAATCCTAGTCGAATATGAATCAGATCTCTGGACTTACAAGGAGGTAATCCAAGATAAATATGCTGACTCCTAGAAAGTAGCAATGTAATCAGAAATGGGATCTATGGATTCTAATCAAATGTGGGATCTAGTAGAACTACCTGATAGAGTACAAGCCATTGGGAGTAAGTGGGTCTACAAGTGAAATAAAAAAGGTGACGGAAAGGTTAAAACCTTCAAAGCAAGCTTATAGCGAAAGGTTACACTCATAATGAAGGCATCGATTACGATGAAACCTTTTCACCAGTAACCATGCTTAACTCAATCCGGATTCTTTTAGCTATAACTATGCATTTGGATCTGGAGATTTGACAAATGGATGTCAAGACCGCATTCTTGAATGAAAATCTAGACAAGGAGATCTACATGCGCCAACCAGAGGGACTCATTGCTGAAGGAAAAGATCACTTACCGTGTAATCTTAAGAGATTTATTTATGGACTTCAGCAAGCATCTAGATCTTGGAACACTTGATTTGACGAGGTTGTCCAGTCATGTGGATTCGTTCAATGTCCGAGTGAGAGTTGTGTGTATAAGAAATGCGATGGAAACATGTTGGTGTTTCTTGTACTGTACGTAGATGATATCCTTATGATTAGCAACAATGTGAAGGAGTTGCCGGACGTACGGGTATGTCTGTCTGATCAATTCGATATGAAGGACTTGGCAGAACCAGGACACATCCTTGGGCTCAGGATCTTTCGTTATCGGAATAAAAGGATGTGGTGCTTATCCCAGGCATCCTATATCGATACAGTGCTAAAGAGATTTAGCATAGATAATTTCAAGAAAGGTTTTATACCTTACAGACATGGAATTCAACTATCTAAGGATATGTGTCCTAAGATACAAAAGGAGATAGATGACATGAAGCTGGTCCCGTATGCGTCAGCAGTGGGAAGCCTCATGTATGCTCTGTTTTGCGCTAGACCAGATATCTGCCATGTCATAGGAATGGCTGTTGGGAAATTGGCACCTCACTTGGAATTGTGGAAGATAGTGTTTTCAGACTCTTTTGCGTTGCGGAAGCGTAAATAACTTGCGGAAAGTAAACAACATAAGATTTGTAGAGGTTCGGCCAAACGTGCCCACCCACGCCCCCTCTCCGTATCTTTTTCTATAGGCTCAAGATCAACCTTTTACGCCTTGTCTTCTATCGGTCCGAGGTAAACCATTACAATTTCGTCTTCTATCGGTCTGAGATAAACCATTACAATCTTGTCTTTATGTCGGTCCAAGATAAACTGTTTTCCTTTTCTATTGGACAATGAAGCAACCTATCAAGCTTTTGATGGGTACTAGACAAACCTCACTCGGATTTAGATATGATTCTAACAATGCCGGATCAACGATCCTAATAACACCGAATCAATCTACAATCCATATCTTTCCTCTCGTATATGTTTTCGTGTATGAACACTCAAACACTTATCAATTAAGCACAAATACAACAACAATAATGTTTACAATGATATTTGATCGATATATGATTTGATTGGAGCTGTTGTTGTGAATGATACCAAATGACTTGGTATTTATAGGCTCAAAGGCTCAACTAGCTGTTAGCCTCTGCATCATGTATTACGTACGTTAGCCATCCTCTATAGTGTACGTTAGTCCTATTACGTATGTTAACGTCCTTTTGTTACGTACGTTAAGCTTCATATTATCAGTCCAGTAGCTTATGTATTCTCCTTTACGTACGTTATATAATCCTCTATTACGTACGTTATGTTAAGTCAAAATATATGTTTCATGCTGACCTACTCCATGATTTCATCTTCAACGGCTCCTTGTTGGAATTCGTATTCAAACCATTATGTACGTTAACGTGTTTTACGTACATTAAGTATCGCCTCCTTACGTACGTTATCTGCTTCTATTGCGTTCGTTAACCATGTCGTCTGTACTCGTCTGGCATCAGGTAACTTTTCATTATGTACGTTATGTGATGTTTGTTACGTACGTTAAGTTCTCTGGTCAGGTGACTTTTGCCTTCTCGTCTGATCAGATGACTTTTGCCTTCTCGTCTGATCAGGTGACTTTTGCCTTCTCGTCTGATTATGTGACTGTCTCCAGCTTGTTTGTCTTTGTTGTTTTGGTTTCGTTCCATTGTTGCCTTTGTTGTTTTACTTAACACACCAATAATCATCATCAAAACCTTTCTAATATGGAATAAAATATTCCAACAATCTCCCCCTTTTTGATGATGACAAAACAACAACCTTTTAATGGGATTTTATACCTGAAAAATTAAAATAATTTACAAATCAAAGTTTTCGGCTTTGTCCATTTCGTTAGTTTTCTTCTCCCATCTTTTCTTTTCTTTTTTCAACTCCTCATTTTTTTTCTTTGTTTTCCACTTTTCTCCCCCTTTCATGATCGAGATATTGTTTTTATTTTATCGTCATTCTTCCATGACTCTTTTTCGTATTTTTTCCCATCATTTTTCTCAACATCTTCCCTTTTGTCATACTCTCTCCCCCTTTTGTCATAATAAAAAAGTGGCATAATCAATAAAATCGATGAAAAATAAATATTACAATTTACGGGTAAAACTCCCCCTGAAAAATAGATTTCCCATTTCATTAATAGTAACACCCCCTGAGTTAAATATAAATTGTCAAAATACCAATTGATGGACATATATTAAATTTGATTTTTGGGGATCCAAACGACTCTTAGTTTTTCTTTTGAACATAGACGATATTGGGAATAGTGGTTCCTTTAGGAATCCCAACCTTTTTAATTTTTATCATCCGTCGTGGGCTTTTGCAATTTGAGATATGATGCCCAAGTTTTAAACATTTCTCACATCGGGGTATTTTAAAGTTTAAGGATTCGATTTTATTACAAGGTTTGAATCCTAACCCCTCTTTGTTTAAAGAAAATTTTTAAACCGAAAACATTTGTTCAAAATTGCCGTTTCCACACGAAAATTTATTCTTAATTAAGTTCGTTTTGAACTTTCAAAAGATCATCCTTTAATTGATTTTCAATTTCAAGACATTTAGAATGATCGGTTTCAACGAATTTTTCTTTTTTTATTTATTTTGGAAATTTCGATTTCCAACATTTTAATTTTCGCTTTCAGGGATTTATTATCAATTAAAGCATTTTGAAAATCAGTATGCAAAAGTTCGAATGCTTCAAATAATTCGTCGTGAGACGAGGTACTGACCTGGGTTTCGACGTCACATTCGTCGAATGGCTTCTTGCCATGAGTGCGAGGTTATTTTTATTATATTCGTCATCTTCCTCTTCGTCACTCCACGTGGCTATAAGTACTTCCTTCTTGGAAGTTGATGCTCGACATTTTTTTGTAAAGTGGCCTGGTTTACCACAAACTCGATAGTTATTATCGAATTTCTTTGATTCCCCCGTTTGATGTCCTTCCTTCTCCGGCTCAATAAGTTTTGAAACTTATTTACATTTTTGGCATAATATGCCAATTCTTCATCATCTTCATCCACCGAGATTTCTTCTTTTCATGACATCTTAGCTTTCAAAGCTATGGATCTTTCCTTTGGTTTTGGTTTGACACTTCGTGATTTTAGAACAATCTCATAATTTGTTAGTGAACCAACGAGGGCACTAAAGTCGAGCGTGTTGAGATCTTTAGATTCCATGATCGCCGTCACGGTGCTGTCTCATTCGCTAGGTAGTGATCATAAGATTTTCTTGACTTTTTCACTACTATATAGTAGTTTCCCGAATGAAGCAAGTCCATTGGTGATGACCGAAAGTCGGTCTAGCATGTTGGTGATGGACTCATCACCCTTCATCATGTATAACTCGTAGTCATGGAGAAGCATATTGATCTTTGTCTCCTTGACTTGAGTTGTTCCCTCATGTGTGATTTTAAGAATTTTCCAGATTTCTTTAGCACATTCACACGAAGAAATACGGTTGACCCCCTCTGGATTTAAGGCACAATATAAAGGTTGAGTGGCCTTACAATTGAGGTGATCATTATTTTAATCCTCGTCATTATATTCTTCGAAGCATTTAAGTGACCCGTCGGATTTGGTTGAAACTTTCATACCAAGGCAAATGATATTCCAGATTTCTATATCATAGGCACGAATGAAGATCGACATCTTTTTCTTCCAAGTCATGTAATGAGATCCGTCGAAAAATGGAGGTCGATTTAGAGCAAGACCTTCGATCGGGGCAAATTGGAAGGCCATTGGATCTTCTTATCCTCGGATATTAAGCCAATTTATATGGATACCCTCTCTGATACCAATTGTTGGGAAATTGGCACCCCGCTTGGAATTGTGGAAGATAAATTTTTCAGACTCTTTTGCATTGTGGAAGCGTAAATAACTTGCGGAAAGTAAGCGACACAAGATTTATAGTTCGGTCAAACGTGGCTACGTCCTCTCTTCATATCTTTTCTATAGGCTCAAGATCAAATTTTCCGCCTTGTCTTCTATCGGTCCGAGGTAAATAGTCACAATCTCGTCTTCTATCGGTCCGAGATAAACCGTTACAATCTTGTCTTTATGTCGGTCTAAGATAAACTGTTTTCCTTTTCTATTGGACAAGGAATCAACCTATCTTGCTTTCGATGGGTACTAGACAAACCTCACTCGGATATCGATATGATTCTAACAATGCCGTATCAATGATCCTAATAACACTGAATCAATCTACAATCCGTATCTTTCTTCTCGTGTATGTTTTTGTGTATGAAAACTCAAACACTTATCAATTAAACACAAATACAACAAAAATAATCTTTACAATGATATCTGATCGATATATGATTAGCATGGAGATGTTGTATGTAACACCCCAAACTAGGCGGATATTACAATGCCGTGGACCCCCAACTGGGACCCACCAGGCGAATGAAACTTAATGAATTAAATAATATAATTGTAATACCGAACCACATTATATCATTAATTACTCCGATGAGGAGTTTCCACTACAACACACCCAGGAGATATACAGAATACATGTATATTTTATATGAAGATAAAATATACAACACCAAATGAAAATGAATATCCAAACATAAAATCTCCAGCGGGAATAAAGATGAAAAGACATGAATGACTGAAAACGGACTGGGCCCCCCTACTAGTATCACTGGGACTCCTCGCCGTCAACGTTCTCTTCCCGTGCTTTAGCCTTGCCATGACCTAAAAACAACATCCCCCAACGGGGTCAGTTACACAGAACAACAATCCTCAAGAGTTGACTAAACACAATCATGAAATATCTCTTAGTTATGAAGTTAAGCTGAAGAGGGGCATCAAAGTACGCCCGTAATGGTATGTGCAAGTGCACAAGACGAGTGTCCAAACACACCCGCTCTTGCACCTAATTAGTCTCACGGAGGTACGTTACCGTGTGGACAGTCCATTGTGTCGGTGAACCCGATCACATGGCCATCACGTGCCCGACTAAAAATTCCACACATCCCCACCCGGACACGCAATATGAACCCATAAGGTCACATGAACGAAAGTGACCATGATGAACATAATGAATAACAATACAACAAGGGTCAAGAATGACTCACCGAGATGAATTAATAATGAAATGAATGGTAGCTCATTAAAATGATTGGAACCGTAGTTCCTCGTGAATTGAATGATTAATTGACAATGATAAGTCTCGACATGAATAACATATCAATGAATGAACTGTGATTATGAATGAATAACAACGAAAGGAATGAATATCCTTTTAACCGAGTAAGAATCAACTTGCCTCAATACCGGTGATGAAACGTCTTCTCTCGAACAACGTCCTAAGGGAAATTACCGGTCGCTCGAAAAACCTTGAATAACATGAGTACCAACAACCGTTCAATATACGTCTCAAGCACGATTATAATTAACTCAAACATCGATATAAAGACTTCCAAACTCATTGAGACATTCTAACGAATACGTTGTAAACATTCATCCCTTGATTATAACCAACCCCATTATATCAAAACCAAACTCCAAAATGAGTAGTTCAAACCAACAAAACACCTTCAATGATATCAATAATCCAATAGGAAACCACATCTCAAGGTTACGACAACTATAATCGGAAATCCCCAAAAATAACCAAAGTCAACATTAAGGGTTCTTGAATAACTCTCCAAAAATTCAACAAATACAAAATATACACTGAGTAATCCGTAGGACAACACGTATCCAAGGTAGATAATCCATATCTAATATATTCCAACTTAAAACAAAGCTTAGACGAAGACATCGGAAGGAAAATACTCAAAATCCGAAATTCTTGATCCAAGAAATGTTTACCTCTGATTTGATGTTTGGATAGGATGAAATGATGATTAATCCGACTTATAAGCTTGAAAATGATGATAGGTGATTGTAGCTCGAAGAACACTCTCCAAATCGTCCAAAATCGCCTGGAATCGTCTACAATCGAAGTGGGAAATGAAAATGACGAAGAAAGGACTGAACTGTCCTATTTATAGCAACCCCAGTTTAGCGTGCGCTAGCTCCTGTGCGTAGCGTGCGCTAACGGGTGTTCTGGGTAGTCCAGTACCCTCTGTCCGCAACGGTAGCGTGCGCTACGTACCTTTTGTAGCGTGCGCTACAGCTATATACTTAGCGTGCATTAACTTTAAATGTTAGCATGCGCTAACTGAATGTTTGATGCCCAGTAACTGAAGTCCAGAACCTTCTGTCCTCTGATGTGCTCGCGATAGTGTGCGCTACATCCAAGATTCAACGTGTGTAACACCCCCAAACTAGGCGGATATTACAGTGCCATGAATCCCCGACTGGGACCCACCAGGCAAATGAAAATGATGAATTAAATAATATAATTGTAGTACCGAACCACATTATATTACCAAGTACTCCGATGAGGAGTTTAAGTACAACACACCAGACAATATCAATACTAGTATATTTTATATGGAGATAAAATACACCACCCTGAACAAATAAACATTTCAAACGGAATTTGCAGCGGAAATACAACTGTAGAGAAATAAGCATGACTGAAATAAACGGAATGACTGGGCCCCCCTACTAGTATCACTGGGACTCCTCGCCGTCAACATGCTCTTCCCGTGCCTTTGCCTTGCCGTGACCTGAAAACAAAATCCCCCAACAGGGCCAGTTACACAGAACAACAATCCTCAAGGGTTGAAATTACACAATCATGATATATCTGGAGTTATGAAATATCCTTAGTTATGAATTACGCTAAGGAGGAGTATCATAGTACGCCCATAGTGTTCTGTGCAAGTGTACAAGACGGATGACCGGACACACCCGTCTTTGTACCTAATTAGTCTCACGGAGGTAATCGTTACCGTGTGCACAGTCCAATGTATCACTCCCAATACATGGCCATCATGTGCCCGACTAAAAATTCCACACATCCACACCCGGCCACGCAATATGAACCCAGAAGGTCATACGAACGAGAATGACCATAATGAATATCAATGAATAATAATAATTTGACAAAGTCAAGAATGACTCACCGATATGAAAGTGATAATGAAGTGATTGATAGTTTCAATGAAATGATTGGAACCGCCGTTCCTCGCTAATGAAGTGATTATTCGACACTTACAAGTCTCAATATGATTAATACAATGATGAATGAGTTATGATTATGAATGATCAACAACAAAAGGAATGAATATCCTTTTAACCGAGTAAGAATCAACTTACTCAATACCGATGACAATGTCCTTCCCCGAACGACGTCCTAATCGAGATACCGGTCGCTCGAACAACCTTGAATAACAATAATTACCAACAACTGGTCAATACACGTATCAAGCAACAAAACACGACTAACCCAAAGGTTGATACAACGATAATCAAACTCATAGGGGCATTCTAACGAATACGTAACCAACCACACAACTTCGAAAATATCCAATCCCGAATATATCGAAACCAACACCAAAATGAGTATTTAGAACTATAAGAACACTTCAATGATATCAATAATCCAATAGGAATCCACAATTCAAGATTACAACAACATCAATCGGAAAATCCCCAATTAACCGAAGTCAACCCCAAGGGTTCTTGAAATAATTCCGAAAATAGCCATTAAATCCGTAGGAATATATTTATCCAAGGTAGATAATCCATATCTAACATATTCCAATGATACTCCAAGCTTACACGAAGAAATCGGAAGGAAAAACCAAAAAATCCGAAATTCTAGATCCAAGAGATTAATACCTTAGATTTGATGTGATGAGGATGTTGAAATGATGATTAATCCAAAAGATAAGCTTGAAAATGATGATTGATGATTACTCCTCGAAGAACACTCTCCAAATCGCCCGGAATCGCCCGAAACCACCGAAGAAACGAAGAGAAATGATAAATGATGGAGTAAGGGCTGAACTGTCCTATTTATAGCAATCCCAGTTTAGCGCGCGCTAGCCCCAGCTCTTAGCGTGCGCTAACGGGTGTTTTGGGTAGTCCAGTACCCACTGTCCGAACACGGTAGCGTGCGCTACATACCTTTTGTAGCGTGCGCTACAACCATACCATTAGCGTGCGTTAATACCCATGGTTAGCGTGCGCTAACGAATTATTTGATGCCCAGAACTGGAATCCAGAAACCGTCTGTCCACTGATCTGACATCGGTAGCGTGCGCTACAACCAATATTTAGCGTGCGCTATAATATCGATTGCATACGCTAAAAACAACTCATAGCGTGCGCTATGAATTAATCCAGTGCAGTCCAGTAGCCACTGGACTCAACCTGATCCGTCCTTAGCGCGCGCTACAGCAATTATTAGCGTGCGCTACTACAACCCACTAGCGCGCGCTACTTACCACTCGTAGCGTGCGCTACTTATAACTCACCGGTACCTTACGGATCGCAAACAGGGTAACATTAGCGTGTGCTAATGCTGAGTGGTAGCGTGCGCTACCTGTACTCAATTAGCGCGCGCTAGAAAGAGTACGTAGCGTGCGCTACTCCTCACGCACATCCCACAATGAAAATGACAATGATGATAAACACGGCACAGAACTCCAATTAGATTAGTGATGAACGACGATTGATACATGATACAATTACTCTGAACGGTGAATACCATGATTGAATATGAGTGACAAATGATCATTAATGAGTGAAATTACTGAATGATAAATACTGAATGATAATTACTGAATTACAACCGGGTATTACATACACCCCCCCTTAAAAGAGTTTCGTCCCCGAAACTAAGGGTCAAACAACTCGGGATAACTCTCCCGCATACTATCCTCAGTTTCCCAAGTAGCCTCTTCGACTCCTTGCCTAGACCACTGAATCTTAACCAAAGGAATCATCTTATTCCTCAACTGTTTGATTCGCCGCTCTAAAACTCGCATAGGACGCTCCTCATATGAATGATCGTCGGCGATCTCGATTTCATCGAACTGAATTATGTGACTCGGGTCGACAACATACTTCCGCAACTGAGAGACATGAAACACATTATGAATTCGGCTCAACGCCGGAGGTAAAGCGAGTCGATAAGCTAACTCGCCTACTCGATCCAATATCTCAAACGGTCCAATGAATCTCGGACTCAACTTTCCCCTCTTCCCGAAACGGAAGATACCACGACTCGGGGATACCTTGACCAAAACATGGTCACCTGATTCGAACTCTAAAGGTCGACGACGGTTATCTGCGTATGATTTCTGTCGACTCTGAGCGGTCAACAAACGATTCCTGATCAAAGTTACCTTCTCACGGGCGGCTATAAGCATGTCGGGCTCGGTGCCGATTGATTCTGATAGGTCATCCCAACATAAAGGAGATCGACAACGACGACCATACAAGGCCTCGTAAGGTGCCATCTTATTCGAAGCATGCCAACTATTATTATACGTGAACTCGATCAATGGTAGTTGGGCTTCCCAATCGTCTTTCCAATCGAGGACGCATGCCCTCAACATGTCCTCTAATGTCTGAATAGTCCTCTCTGATTGCCCATCGGACTGAGGATGAAAGGCGGTACTGAGATTAAGCTGAGTTACCATAGCACGATGAACTTATTTCCAAAAATGAGACACAAACCGTCCGTCACGATCGGAAACGATACTTTTAGGAGTACCGTGTAGTCTCACTATCTCTTTGATGAACAACTGGGCAAGTCTCTCGGGACCCCACGTATCCTTGATCTCAAGGAAATGAGCTGATTTGGTTAAGCGGTCCACGATCACCCAGATCGTATTCATGCCACGACGACTCGTCGGCAAACTCGTGATGAAATCCATAGAAATGCCTTCCCACTTCTATTCGGGAATAGGAAGAGGTTTCAGCATACCCGCCGGTCGCTGATGTTCAATCTTAACTTGTTGACAGGTTAAGCATCTCGAAACTAATTCTGCGACTTCTCGTTTCATATTACTGCACCAGTAATTTTGTTTCAAGTCCTTGTACATCTTGCTAGACCCCGGATGAACAGAATAAGGGGTAGCATGAGCTTCTTTCAAAATCGAGTTTTTCAACTCGTCATTCGCCGGTACGCACAACCGATTCTTAAACCTCAAAAGTCCATCCTCGTGGACCACAAATCCGAGGCTTTCCTGAACCACATCCTCACGGATGCGTAACAATGATGGGTCCGAACCCCGATTCTCTCTCGATTGCCTCCTCAAGTGACGATGAGATCTCCAACATACAAAGCCGTCCCTCGAACTCGGAAGCCGGACCTCGATCTCGGTCTAAGGAATTCCCGCCAAGCTCCTTCTCGGATCAAACGAGCAAGCATCTGCTCCTGAACGGACTTACGACTCAAGGCGTCGGCGACAACATTCGCCTTGCCCGGGTGGTAAAGGATCTCAATATCATAATCTTTGATTAATTCCAACCACCGTCTCTGTCGCATATTTAACTCCTTCTGAGTAAATATATACTTTAAACTCTTATGATCGGTGAATATCTGACAGGTAACGCCATAAAAATAATGATGCCAAATCTTCAAAGCGAACACCACGGCTGCTAGCTCCAGGTCGTGTGTCGGATAATTAACCTCGTAAGGTCTCAATTGCCGTGAAGCATAGGCAATAACCTTTCCATTCTGCATGAGCACACATCCGAGACCTTGTCCGGACGCATCACTATAAACCACAAATCCTTCCGTCCCCTGCGACAAGGAAAGTACAGGTGCTGACATTAACAGTCTCTTGAGTTCCTCAAAACTCCGTTGATACGCGTCGGACCACGTGTATTTCTTATCCTTTCGCAAAAGGTTCGTCAAGAGTTGCGCAATTCTAGAAAATCCCTCCACAAATTGCCGATAATAACCCGCTAATCCGAGGAAACTTCGGATTTGCTTAACATTCTTTGGAGGTAGCCAATCTCGAATAGCCTCCGTCTTCTGAGGATCGACACGAACTCCGTCTGATGAAATTACGTGTCCGAGAAACGTCACTTCGGACATCCAGAACTCACATTTTGAAAACTTCCCATAAAGTTGTTCTCGTCTCAACACGTCGAGCACTTGATGAAGGTGAAACTCGTGTTCCTCTCGGTCACGAGAATAAATCAAAATGTCATCGATGAATACAACAACAAACTGATCCAAAAATTCGATGAAAACCCGATTCATTAACTCCATGAATACCGCAGATGCGTTAGTTAGTCCGAACGGCATAACTACGAACTCATAATGACCATAGCGCGTACGAAATGCTGTCCTCACGATATCCGACTCTCGAATCCGCAACTGATGATATACAGATCTTAAGTCGATCTTGGAAAATACTAAAGCTCCCTGAAGTTGATCTAAAAGATCATCGATACGGGGTAAAGGATACTTATTCTTGATCGTCACCCTGTTCAACTCCTGATAATCAATACATAAGCGAAAGGAACCATCCTTCTTCTTGACAAACAACACTGGTGCTCCCCACGGAGACGCACTCGGTCGGATATAACCTTTCTCGAATAACTCCTCAAGTTGATTCTTCAATTCCCGCATTTCGGTCGGGGCCATCCGGTACGGCGCCTTCGATATCGGGGACGTACCGGGATCCAACTCAATTGTGAATTCCACATCTCTCTGTGGAGGCAAACCAGGTAACTCGTCTGGGAAAACATCGGCATATTCCTTCACTACCGGAATATCCGTCAACATTACTGATGATTTCTCGGTTTTGGTCATAAAGCACCAATAACCAACACACCCCTGATTGAGTAATCTCACTGCTTTCATCAAATTAATGACCTTACCAGAACAGCCGGGATTACCTCCCTGAAACACACATTCAACCCCATCGTCTGAAATGATAGTGATCATACGCTTACGGACACTAATGATGGCATCATGACGATCCATCCAATCAATACCCAAGATGACGTCGTCTCTCGAAAAATCTACCACGATTAGGTCCGCTGGCCATACACGACCATGAAGCTGAATCAGACAGTTCTGAATCTCACAATTTCCGATAATTCGTCTACCATCAGGTAGACCAATGACATAAGGCTCACAACTAGTAGCACTACCCAGACGTAGTCTACTGAAACATGACTTGGAAATGAATGAATGCGATGCACCAGTATCAAAAAGGGTACGCACAGGTTGAGATAGAATATCGAGTGTACCTGAGATCATTTGGGCCTCTGGATCATCGGTCTTCTTCATCTCATATATCCGGGGCTTGCTAGTCCCGGCACCGGACGCTCCCATCTGCTGGTTATAGGCTCCACCTTTAGTCGCTCCTGTCGTTTTAAACGACGCTGATTGAGTGGCACAGTTACAACGGCCGATCGCTTAGGGGCCTGAGATGACGTCCCGAGCAGTTTGGAGTCCTACGGCAAAAACGGGCCTTATGCCCAACAATTCCACGATTATGACACGTGATGATCGTCTCGGACACTTGGTGCTGACATGACCAAGATCCCCACAGTTATAACAGGTGATGGCCGAACTGGCCGCTCGTGACTGAGATTCCGCGAGTTTAGACGTCAGAGGAGGTCTCTCAGAAAAAGCAGAGCCCGCACGAGGTTTCTTGAAAGTGGCACGCCGCCGACCGACATCGTTCTTGGACTTCTTGCTAGCAGATGAAGGTTGCTGCTTAGCAATCTCCTTAGCAGTAAGCTCATAGGTAAGAGCTTTCTCAATGAATTCAGCCAACGTGGTGCAATTATGATTAAGCAACTGTAGTCTCATACGGGGTTTCAGCCTCTTGCTGAAATACTTAATCTTATCTGCCTCGGAATGAATGATAGATGAGGCGAATGGAAGAAGTTCCTGAAATTTCTCGGCAATGGCGAGAACATCCTCGTCTGCTGAGGGGTCGGGGGTGAGTAATTCTGACATTTTGGCCTCTCTGAGCGGGGCCGGATAATACCTCTCCATTATGAGAGTTTTGAACTGATCCCAAGTACATGATCCTTCGGTGGGCTTCAACGACAACCACCAAGAATGTGCGCTCTTACCCAGGTAGTAAGCCGCAACAGAAACTTTGTGTCCTTCGGGACACTCTACCATAGCAAACAACTTCTCGAAATGCTCGAGCCAATGAATAATATCCGCCGGCTCAGACGAGCCCTCAAAAGTAGGTGGCCTCTGGCGAGAGATGTCGCCGATGATATTGCTCACGTTCCTCTCTTGCCTCTGAGGTGGCGGCGGAGGAGCCTGTTGATTTTGATTGACGGAGTTATGCATCGTCTCCATCAGTTGTGCCATCTGGGTCATTTGGGCCATCATGCCCTGCATAAAAGAGAGTGGGTCAACCCGGACACCTTCTGACTGAGCCGTGTCCCGAGTACGACTCCCCGTTAGTGAATGATCGCGTCCAGGTGAATGAGTGGCGCTGCCGCCGCCGATGAATTAGCATTATTTCTCGCACAGACGTGTATTCACACGAGCTCTCGGGATTCGGCCCGCTCCACGGCCTCGTCCTCCACGTCCTCTTCTTGCCCTATCCATACTGAAGTAGGAAAGTCACATGATGATTATATTTCCCGCATGAATATCACGTTATGATTATGACATGAGATGATGAAAATGAGCATACACGCTCTAACACAGTGATTACATGAATGATTAACTGAGGTGACATGATTATCTTGAACAAGTTAACATGATTAATGATTTGATCTTCCTGATCAACAACTGAATAATGAAATGAATTGAGTGATTAACGAGTTAACATGATCGTCCTGGTCAAATGAAAATTATGGTTAACTGATGAATTATGAATGAAAAATTCTTGCCAGAAATTATACCATGGCGTTAGAAATCTTACAGTTCTTGGTCTGATTGGCTCGGCATTTGCACAGGTCACACGTGACGCGAAAGTCCAATGATACTAGTCCGATGACGATGATTTCAAATGAGACATGACTTGGAGGGTAGTATTCAAAACCACTCTCTGATACCAACTCTGTAACACCCCCAAACTAGGCGGATATTACAGTGCCATGAATCCCCGACTGGGACCCACCAGACAAATGAAAATGATGAATCAAATAATATAATTGTAGTACCGAACCACATTATATTACCAAGTACTCCGATGAGGAGTTTAAGTACAACACACCAGGACAATACCGAATACTAGTATATTTTATATGGAGATAAAATACACCACCCTGAACAAATAAACATTTCAAACGGAATTTGCAGCGGAAATACAACTGTAGAGAAATAAGCATGATTGAAATAAACGGAATGACTGGGGCCCCCTACTAGTATCACTGGGACTCCTCGCCGTCAACATGCTCTTCCCGTGCCTTTGCCTTGCCGTGACCTAGGGTTGCAAACGAATCGAATCGAACCGAATACTGAGACATTTTATTCGAATTGGATCAAGTTGACGAATATTCGAATTCGAATTCGATATTTAGTCGAATTCAAAATGCGATTCGTATTCGATTCGTTAAAAAAATTCGAATATTCGAATATTCGATTCGATTCGAAATTCGAAATTATTTATATATATGTATATTCCAAATAAATTATTTAACTAAAAATAAATATAAAAACTATATTATAAAATAAAATTATATTTAATAAATACATAACATATATATTCTCTATATATTTATTTTATATAATTAAACTATATTGACTAGCATATATTATGTATTAGAAAACTATATAACTAATATATATTATATATTACAAATATTACATAAATAAATGAATCGAATATTCGAATACATCGAATCGAATATTGGCATATTTGTATTTGTATTCGAAAAATCTACGAATACAAAAAATTATTCTTATTCAAATTCGAATTCGATTTTTCCGAATACGAATTGAACAATACGAATACGAATATCGAATCGAATCAAAATTATTCGATTTGTTTGCAACCCTACCGTGACCTGAAAACAAAATCCCCCAACGGGGTCAGTTACACAGAACAACAATCCTCAAGGGTTGAAATTACACAATCATGATATATCTGAAGTTATGAAATATCCTTAGTTATGAATTACGCTGAGGAGGAGTATCATAGTACGCCCGTAGTGTTCTGTGCAAGTGTACAAGACGGATGACCGGACACACCCGTCCTTGTACCTAATTAGTCTCACGGAGGTAATCGTTACCGTGTGCACAGTCCAATGTATCACTCCCAATACATGGCCATCATGTGCCCGACTAAAAATTCCACACATCCGCACCCGGCCACGCAATATGAATCCAGAAGGTCATATGAACGAGAATGACCATAATGAGTATCAATGAATAATAATAATCTGACAAAGTCAAGAATGACTCACCGATATGAAAGTGATAATGAAGTGATTGATAGTTTCAATGAAATGATTGGAACCGCCGTTCCTCGCTAATGAAGTGATTATTCGACACTTACAAGTCTCAATATGATTAATACAATGATGAATGAGTTATGATTATGAATGATCAACAACAAAAGGAATGAATATCCTTTTAACCGAGTAAGAATCAACTTACTCAATACCGATGACAATGTCCTTCCCCGAACAACGTCCTAATCGAGATACCGGTCGCTCGAACAACCTTGAATAACAATAATTACCAACAACCGGTCAATACACGTATCAAGCAACAAAACACGACTAACCCAAAGGTTGATACAACGATAATCAAACTCATAGGGGCATTCTAATGAATACGTAACCAACCACACAACTTCGAAAATATCCAATCCCGAATATATCGAAACCAACACTAAAATGAGTATTTAGAACTATCAAAACACTTCAATGATATCAATAATCCAATAGGAATCCACAATTCAAGATTACAACAACATCAATCGGAAAATCCCCAATTAACCGAAGTCAACCCCAAGGGTTCTTCAAATAATTCCGAAAATAGCCATTAAATCCGTAGGAATATATTTATCTAAGGTAGATAATCCATATCTAACATATTCCAATGATACTCCAAGCTTACACGAAGAAATCGGAAGGAAAAACCCAAAAATCCGAAATTCTAGATCCAAGAGATTAATACCATAGATTTGATGTGATAAGGATGTTGAAATGATGATTAATCCAAAAGATAAGCTTGAAAATGATGATTGATGATTACTCCTCGAAGAACACTCTCCAAATCGCCCGGAATCGCCCGAAACCGCCGAAGAAACGAAGAGAAATGATAAATGACGGAGTAAGGGCTGAACTGTCCTATTTATAGCAATCCCAGTTTAGCGCGCGCTAGCCCCAGCTCTTAGCGTACGCTAACGGGTGTTTTGGGTAGTCCAGTACCCACTGTCCTAACACGGTAGCGTGCGCTACATACCTTTTGTAGCGTGCGCTACAACCATACCATTAGCGTGCGTTAATACCCATGGTTAGCGTGCGCTAACGAATTATTTGATGCCCAGAACTGGAATCCAGAAACCGTCTGTCCTCTGATCTGACCTCGGTAGCGTGTGCTACAACCAATATTTAGCGTGCGCTATAATATCGATTGCGTACGCTAAAAACAACTCATAGCGTGCGCTATGAATTAATCGATGCGATCCGGAGCCACCGGACTCAACTCGATCCGTCCTTAGCGCGCGCTGAATTATTAGCCTGCGCTACTACAACCCACTACTAGCGCGCGCTACTTACCACTCGTAGCGTGCGCTACTTATAACTCACTGCAGTCGGTACCTTCCGGATCGCCTGTGGTAACATTAGCGTGCGCTAATGCTGAGTGGTAGCGTGCGCTACCTGTACTCAATTAGCGCGCGCTAGAAAGAGTACGTAGCGTGCGCTACTCCTCACGCACAGCCCACAATGAAAATGACAATGATGATAAACACGGCACGGAACTCCAATTAGATTAGTGATGAACGACGATTGATACACGATACAATTACTCTGAACGGTGAATACCATGATTGAATATGAGTGACAAATGATCATTAATGAGTGAAATTACTGAATGATAAATACTGAATGATAATTACTGAATTACAACCGGGTATTACAACGTGCGCTACTACGGCATTAGCGTACGCTAATATCTACTCGTAGCGTGCGCTATGAATTATTCCAATTCAGTCCAGTAGCCACTGGACTCTGCCTGATTCGACCTTAGAGCGCGCTACACCGATTGTATAGTGTGCTCTACCCCAAGCTACTAGCGCGCGCTACTTACCATTCATACCACAACTCAACTGCAGTCCAGTGCCTTCTGGACTGTCTGCCTGAACCACATTAGCATGCGCTAATGTTCAGAGGTAGCGTGTGCTACCCGTACTCAATTAGCGTGCGCTTAATAGAGTACATAGCGTGCGCTACTCCTCACACACAACCCGCAACAAAGATGAAGATGCTGATATACTCGGCTCGATTCTCCAACTAGATTGACTGTGAATGACAACTGATATAAGATACGAATTATTCCGGAGGGTGAACACAACGAATGAATATTAATGATGAGTGATTATTACTTAGTGCCAATACACTGAATGACAATTACTTAATGAAAATGAATCAGTTTACAATCGGGTATTACATACTCCCCCCCTAAAAATAGTTTCGTCCTCGAAACTAAGGGTCGAACAATTCGGGGTAACTCTCCCGCATACCATCCTCGGTTTCCCACATAGCCTCTTCGACTCCATGTCTAGACCACTGAATCTTGACCAAAGGAATCACCTTATTCCTCAACTGTTTGATTCGCCGCTCCAAGATTCATACAGGATGCTCCTCGTACGTATGATTATCCGCGATCTCGATTTCATCGAACTGAAGTATGTGACTAGGGTCGCAGACATACTTCCGCAACTGAGAAACATGAAATACGTTATGAATTCGGCTCAAGGCTGGAGGTAAAGCCAAACGGTAAGCTAGATCGCCCACTCGATCCAAAATCTCAAACGGTCCGATGAATCTCAGACTCAACTTTCCCCTTTTCCTGAAATGGAAAATACCTCCACTCGGGGATACTTTGACCAAGACGTGGTCACCTGTCTCGAACTCTAATGGTTGACGACGATTATCGGCATATGATTTTTGTCGACCCTGAGCGGTCAACAAATGACTCTTGATCAAAGCTACCTTCTCGCGGGCGGCTATAAGCATATCGGGCTCAGTGCCGATTGATTCTGACAAGTCGTCCCAGCACAGGGGAGATCGACAACGACGACCGTATAAGGCCTCGTAAGGTGCCATCTGAATCGAAGCATGCCAACTATTATTATACGTGAACTCGATCAACGGTAGTTGGGCTTCCTAATCATCCTTCCAATCGAGGACGCATGCCCTCAACATGTCTTACAACGTCTGAATAGTCCTCTCTGATTGTCCGTTGGACTGAGGGTGAAAAGCCATGCTTAAATTGAGATGAGTTCCCATGGCACGATGAATTGACTTCCAAAACTGTGACACGAATCGCCCGTCACGATCAGAAATGATACTCTTAGGAGTACCGTGCAATCTCACTATCTCTTTGACGAACAACTGGGCAAGTCTCTCGGGACCCCACGTATCCTTAATCTCAAGGAAATGAGTTGACTTAGTTAAACGGTCCACAATTACCCAAATTGTATTCATGCCACGCCGACTCGTTGGCAAACTCGTGATGAAATCCATTGAAATATCCTCCCAGTTCCATTCCGGAATAGGAAGTGGTTTCAACATGCCCGCCGGTCGCTGATGTTCTATCTTTAATTTTTGGCAGGTGAGACATCTCGAAACAAACTCTGCGATTTCTCGCTTCATATTACTCCACCAGTAATTTTGTTTCAAGTCCTTGTACATCTTGCTGGACCCCGGATGAATAGAATAAGGGGTAGCATGGGCCTCTCTCAAGATTGAGTTTTTCAATTCGTCATCCGCCGGAACACATAACCGGTTCTTAAATCGTAAAAGTCCATCCTCGTGGACCACAAATCCAGGGGCTTTTTCCCTGAGTCGCATCCTCTCGAATGTGCAACAAGGATGGGTCTGAGCCCTGACTCACTCTGATCGCCTCCTCAAGTGGCGATGAAATCTCTAACATACAAAGTTGCCCTTGTATTCGCTGTACCCAAACCTCGATTTCATGCCTTAGGAATTCCTGCTGAAGTTCCTTCTGAACAGTTAAACGAGCAAGCATCTACTCCTGAACGGACTTACGGCTCAAGGCATCGGCGACAACATTCGCCTTATCTGGGTGATACTGAATCTCGATATCATAGTCCTTGATCAGTTCTAGCCACCGTCTCTGACGTATATTTAACTCCTTCTGGGTAAATATATATTTCAAGCTCTTATGATCGGTGAAAATCTGACAGGTGCCGCCATAAAGATAATGACGCCAAATCTTTATTGCGAAGACCACGGCCGCTAACTCCAAGTCATGGGTCGGATAATTGACCTCATAAGGCCTCAGTTGCCGCGAAGCATAGGCAATCACTTTCCCATTCTGCATGAGTACACATCCGATACCCTGTCCGGACGCGTCACTATAAACCACGAATCCCTCCGTCCCTTGTGCCAAGGAAAGGACAGGTGCTGAAATTAGACGACTCTTAAGTTCCTCAAAACTCCGCTGACATGCGTCAGTCCATGTGTATTTCTTATCCTTCCTCAAAAGGTTCGTCATGGGTTGAGCGATTTTAGAAAATCCTTCCACAAATCGCCGATAGTAGCCCGCCAATCCGAGAAAGCTTCGGATTTCCTTAACATTCTTCGGAGGTTTCCAATCTCGGATAGCCTCCGTTTTCTGAGGGTCGACGCGTACTCCGTCTGATGAAATCACATGTCCGAGAAACGTCACTTCGGACATCCAAAACTCACATTTAGAAAACTTCCCATACAGTTGCTCTCGTCTCAACACTTCGAGAACCTGATGAAGGTGAAATTCTTGCTCCTCTCGGTCACGAGAATAAATCAGGATGTCATCAATGAAGACAACCACGAACTGATCCAAATAGTCAATGAAAACCCGATTCATTAATTCTATGAATACCGCAGGTGCATTAGTTAACCCAAACGGCATTACCACAAACTCATAATGACCATAACGCGTTCGGAATGCCGTTCTAGCAATATCCAACTCTCGAATTCGCAACTGATGATACCCAGATCTTAAATCGATCTTGAAAAATACTGAAGCTCCTAGAAGTTGATCCAAAAGATCATCGATGCGGGGTAGGGGATATTTATTCTTGATCGCCACCCTGTTCAATTCTCGGTAATCAATACACAAGCGAAAAGAACCATCCTTCTTCTTAACAAATAACACAGGTGCTCCCCACGGGGATGCACTCGGTCAGATATAACCTTTCTCGGTCAAATCCTCCAATTGCTTCTTCAGTTCTTGCATTTCAATCGGGGCCATCCGATATGGTGCCTTCGATATTGGGGATGTACCAGGCTCCAACTCTATTGTGAATTCCACATCTCTCTATGGGGGCAAACCAGGTAATTCGTCTAGAAATACATCGGCATATTCCCTCACTACCGGAATATCCTCCAACATTATTGATGATTTCTCGGTCTTGGTCATAAAGCACCAATAACTAACACACCCCTGACTGAGTAATTTCACTGCCTTCATCATATTAATGACTCTACCGGAACAGCTGGGATTACCTCCCTGGAATACACATTCGACTCCATCGTCTGAAATGATAGTGACCAAACGCTTACGGACACTAATGATGGCATCGTGACGATCCATCCAATCAATACCCAAGATAACATCGTCTCTCGGTAAATCTACTATGATCAGGTTTGCCAGCCAAACACGACCATTAAGCTGAATCGGACAATTCTCAATCTCACGATTCCCGATGATTCTTCTACCGTCAGGTAGACCAATGATATATGGTTCACAACTAGTAGTACTGTCCAGATGAAGTCTATTCAAGCATGACTCAGAAATGAATGAATGTGATGCACCGGTATCAAAGAGGGTACACATAGTCTGAGATAGAATTTCGAGTGTACCTGAGATCATACGGGCCTCCGGATCGTCGGACTTCTTCATCTCGTAAATTCGGCGGCCGCTGATCCGGATGCTCCCGTCTAATAGCTTTTGGCTCCGCCTTTGTTTCCTCCCGTCGTCTTGAACGAAGCGGACTGAGTGGCCTGATTATGAACAGATGACTGCTTCGGGGCCTGAGATGACGCCGGAGTAGGTTTGGAGTCCCTTCGGCAAAAACGGGCCTTATGCCCAGCAATCCCACAGTTATGGCACGTGATAGTCTGCCTCGGACACTTGGTGCTGAAATGACCCTGTTCTTCATAGTTGAAACAAATGATGGTCGAACTGGCCGCTCGGGACTGAGATTCTGCGGGTCTAGGCGCCATAGGAGGTTGCTCAGAGAAAGTAGAACCCGCACGAGGTTTCTTGAAGGTTTCCTGACTGCCTTCAGACTGATTACGGTTCTTTGATTTCTTGCCAGACGATGAAGTTTGATGCTTAGCAATCTCCTTAGCAGTAAGCTCATACATAAGAGCTTTCTCGATGAATTCGGTCAGAGTGGCACAATTGTGATTAAGCAAATGCATCTGCATACGAGGCTTCAACCTCTTACTGAAATATTTAATCTTGTCCGCCTCGGAGTGTATAATAGATGAGGCGAAAGGAAGGAGTTCCTGAAATTTCTCGGCGATGGCGAGAACATCATCTTCCACTGAGGGTTCGGGACTGAGTAATTTTGACAATTTGGCCTCTCTGAGTGGGGCCGGATAATATCTCTCCATCATGAGGGTTTTGAACTGATCCCAAGTACAAGATTCATCGGTGGGCTTCAACGATAGCCACCATGAGTGAGCGCTCTTACTCAGGTAGTAAGCCGCAACTGAAACTTTATGCCCTTCGGGGCAATCCACCATAGCAAATAACTTATCGAAATGATCAAGCCAGTGAATGATATCCGCTGGCTCAGACGATCCCTCAAAAGTAGGTGGCCTTTGGCGATAGATGTCGCCAATAATACTGCTCACACTCCTCTCTTGCCCCTGAGGTGGCGGAGGAGGAGCCTGCTGATTCTGGGCAGTTGAGTTCTGCATCGTCTCCATGAGGCGTGCCATCTGAGTCATTTGGGCCATCATGCCCTGCATAAAAACGAGTGGATCAACCCGAACACCTTCTAATTGAGCTGTGTCCCGGGTACGACTCCCTGACAGTGATTGATTATTTCCAGGTGAATGAGTGGCAGCGTCGCTGCTCGATGAATTTGCATTATTCCTCACGTTCGCGCGTGTATTCACACGAGCTCTCGGGTTTCGGACCGTACTGCGGCCTCTGCCAGCTCTCTCCATACTGAAGTAGGAAAGTCACATGATAGTTATAGATCTCGCATGAATACCGTATTATGATTACATCATGAAATGATAAAAATGAGCGTACACGCTCTAACACAATGATTACATGAATGATCAACTGACGTGACATGATTATCTGATGAAATTCCTGAAGTGATTATCTTGAACAAGTTAACAAGATAAATGATACGATCCGCAAGATCAACAACTGAGTGATGAAATGAACTGAATGATTAATGAGTTAACATGAACGACATGATAAGAATGAAAATGATGATTGAGTATTGTTGACTGATGAATGATGAATGAGTGATTCTTATTGCCAGAAATTATACCATGGCGTCAGAAATCTTACTGTTCTTTGGTCTGAGGGGCTCGTCTCTTGCACAGGTCACACGTGACGTGAAAGTCCAATGATACTAGTCTGATGAACGATGATTTTCAATGAGACAAGACTCGGAAGGTAGTGTTCAAAACCACGCTCCGATACCAACTCTGTAACACCCCAAATTAGGTAGATATTACAGTGCCGTGGACCCCCAACTGGGACCCACCAGGCGAATAAAACTTAATGAATTAAATAATATAATCGTAGTACCGAACCACATTATATCATTAATTACTCCGATGAGGAGTTTCCAGTACAACACACCCAGGAGATATACAGAATACATGTATATTTTATATGAAGATAAAATATACAACACCAAATGAAAATGAATATCCAAACGGAAAATCTGCAGCGGAAATAAAGATGAAAAGACATGAATAACTAAAAACGGACTAGGCCCCCCTACTAATATCACTGGGACTCCTCGCCGTCAACGTTCTCTTCTCGTGCTTTAGCCTTGCCATGACTGAAAAGAACATCCCCCAACGGGGTCAGTTACACAGAACAACAATCCTCAAGAGTTGACTAAACACAATCATGAAATATCTCTTAGTTATGAAGTTAAGCTAAAGAGGGGCATCAAAGTACGTCTGTAATGGTATGTGCAAGTGCACAAGACGAGTGTCCGGACACACCCGCCCTTGTACCTAATTAGTCTCACGGAGGTACGTTACCATGTGCACAATCCATTGTGTCGGTGAACCCGATCACATGACCATCACGTGCCCGACTAAAAATTCCACACATCCCCACCCGGCCACGCAATATGAACCCAGAAGGTCACATGAACGAAAGTGACCATGATGAACATAATGAATAACAATACAACAAGGGTCAAGAATGACTCACCGAGATGAAGTAATAATGAAATGAATGGTAGCTCATTAAAATGATTGGAACCGTCGTTCCTCGTGAATTGAATGATTAATTGACAATGACAAGTCTCGACATGAATAACATATCAATGAATGAACTGTGATTATGAATGAACAACAACGAAATGAATGAATATCCTTTTAACCGAGTAAGAATCAACTTACCTCAATACGGGTGATGAAACGTCTTCTCTCGAACAACATCCTAAGGTAAACTACCGGTCGCTCGAACAAACTTGAATAACATGAGTACCAACAACCGTTTAATATACGTCTCAAGCACGATTATAATTAACTCAAACGTTAATATAAAGACATCCAAACTCATTGAGACATTCTAACGAACACGTTGTAAACATTCATCCCTTGATTATAACCAACCACAGTATATCAAAACCAAACTCCAAAATGAGTGGTTCAAACCAACAAAACACCTTCAATGATATCAATAATCCAATAGGAAACCACAACTCAAGGTTACGACAACTATAATCGGAAATCCCCAAAAATAACCAAAGTCAACATTAAGGGTTCTTGAATAACTCTCCAAAAGTTCAACAAATCCGAAATATACACCGAGTAATCCATAGGAAAACATGTATCCAAGGTACATAATCCATATCTAACATATTCCAACTTAAAATAAAGCTTACACGAAGAGATCGGGAGGAAAATACTCAAAATTTGAAATTCTTGATCCAAGAAATGTTTACCTCTGATTTGATGTTTGGATATGATGAAATGATGATTAATCCGAATTATAAGCTTTAAAATGATGATAGGTGATTGTAGATCGAAGAACACTCTCCAGATCGTCCAAAATCGCCTGGAATCGTTTACAACCGAAGTGGGAAATGAAAATGACGAAGAAAGGACTGAACTGTCCTATTTATAGCAACCCCAGTTTAGCGTGCGCTAGCTCCTGTGTGTAGCGTGCGCTAACGGTTGTTCTGGGTAGTCCAGTACCCTTTGTCCGCAACGGTAGCGTGCGCTACGTACCTTTTGTAGCGTGCGCTACAACTATATACTTAGCGTGTGTTAACTTTAAATGTTAACGTGAGCTAACTGAATGTCTGATGCCCAGTAACTGAAGTCCAGAACCTTCTCTCCTCTGACGTGCTCGCGATAGCGTGCGCTACATCCAAGATTCAACGTGCACTACTATAGCATTAGCGTACGCTAATATCTACTCGTAGCGTGCGCTATGAATTATTCCAATTCAGTACAGTAGCCACTGGACTCTGCTTGATTCGACCTTAGCGCGCGCTACACCGATTGTATAGCGTGCGCTACCCCAAGCTACTAGCGCGCACTACTTACCATTCGTAGCGTGCGCTACCACAACTCAACTGCAGTCCAGTGCCTTCTGGACTGTCTGCCTGAACCACATTAGCGTGCGCTAATGTTAAGAGGTAGCGTGCGCTACCCGTACTCAATTAGCGCGCGCTAAAGAGAGTACGTAGCGTGCGCTACTCCTCACACACAACCCAAAACAAAGATGAAGATGATGATATACTCGGATCGATTCTCCAACTAGATTGACGTTGAATGACAACTGATATAAGATACGAATTATTCCGGAGGGTGAACACAACGAATGAATATTAATGATGAGTGATTATTACTGAGTGAAAATTACTGAGTGCCCATACACTAAATGACAATTAATGAATGAAAATGAATGAGTTTACAATCGGGTATTACATTGTAAATGATACCAAATGACTTGGTATTTATAGGCTCAAAGGCTTAACTAGCCGTTAGCCTCTGCATCATATATTACGTACGTTAGCCATCCTCTATAGCATACGTTAGTCCTGTTACGTACGTTAACGTCCTTTGGTTACATAGGTTACGCTTCATATAAATCAGTCTAGTAGCTTCTGTATACTCCTTTACATACGTTATATAATCCTCCATTATGTACGTTATGTTAAGTCAAAATATCCGTTGCATGCTGACCTACTCCATGACGTCATCATCAACTGCTCCTTGTTTGAATTCATATTCAAACCATTACGTACATTATCGTGTTGATTTACGTACGCCAAGTATCGCCTCCTTACGTACGTTATCTGCTTCAGTTGCGTACGTTAACCATGTCGTCTGTACTCGTCTGCCATCATGTAACTTTTCACTACGTGCGTTATGTGATGTTTGTTACGTACGTTAATTTCTCTGGTCATGTGACTTTTTCCTTCTCATCTGATCAGGTGACTTTTGCCTTCTCGTCTGATCAGGTGACCTTTCCCCAGCTTGTTTGTCTTTGTTGTTTTGGTTTTGTTCCATTGTTGCCTTTGTTGTTTTGCTTGACAACACATCAATAACTCAACATTAAAACCTTTTTAATGTGGAATAGAATATTCCAACAATCTCCCCCTTTTTGATGATGACAAAACAACAACCTTTTAATGGGATTTTATACCTGCAAAATTAAAACAATTTACAGATCAAAGTTTTCGGCTTTGTCCGTTTCGTTAGTTTTCTTCTCCCATCTTTTCTTTTCTTCTTTTTAAACTCCTCCTCATTTTTCTTTTCTTCTTTTTCGAGTTTTCTCCCCCTTTCATGATGGGGACATTATTTTTATTTTATTGTCATTCTTCCATGACTCTTTCTCATATTTTCCCATCATTTTTCTCAACATCTTCCCTTTTCCCATATCTCTCCCCCTTTTTGTCATAATCAAAAAGTGGCATAATGATGAAAAATAAATATGACAATTTACGGGTAAAACTCCCCCTGAAAAATAGATTTCCCCATTTTCAAAATAGTAACCCCCCTGAGTTAAATATCAATTGTTAAAAAAAATATAAATTGTCAAAATACCAATTGATGGACATATATTAAATTTGATTTTTGGGGATCCAACCGACTCTTGGTTTTTCTTTTGAAACATAGATGATACTGGGAATAGTGGTTCCTTTAGGAATCCAAACCTTTTTAATTTTTATCGTCCGTCATGGGCTTTTGCAATTTGAGATATGATGCCCAAGTTTTAAACATTTCTCACATGAGGGTATTTTAAAGTTTAATGATTCGATTTTATTACAAGGTTTGAATCCTAACCCCTGTTTGTTTAAAGAAATTTTTTGAACCGAAAGCATTTGTTTAAATTTATCGTTTCCCCACGAAAATTTATTCGTTAAATTCTTAAGTTCGTTTTGAACTTTCAAAAGATCATCCTTTAATTGATTTTCAATTTCAAGACATTTAGAATGATCGATTTCAATGAATTTCCCTTTTCATTTATTTTGGAAATTTCGATTTCCAACATTTTAATTTTCACTTTCAGGGATTTATTATCAATTAAAGCATTTTGAAAATCAGTATGTAAAAGTTCGATTGCTTCAAATAATTCATCGTGAGACGAGGCACTGACCTGGATTTCGACGTCGCTTTTGTCGAATGATCTTATTGCCATGAGTGCGAGGTTATTTTGATTATATTCGTCATCTTCCTCTTTGTCACTCCACGTGGCTATAAGTATTTCCTTCTTGGAAGTTGATCCTCGGCAATTTTTTGCAAAGTAGCCTGGTTTACCACAGATTCGACAGTTATTATCGAATTTCTTTGATTCCCCCATTTTGATGTCCTTCCTTTTCCGGTTCAATAAGTTTTGAAACCTATTTATATTTTTGGCATAATATGCCAATTCTTCGTCATCTTTGTCCACCGGGATTTCTTCTTTTCGTGACATCTTAGCTTTCAAAGCTATGGATCTTTCCTTTGGTTTTGGTTTGACACTTCGTGATTTTAGAACAATCTCATAATTTGTTAGTGAACCAACGGGGGCACTAAAGTCGAGCGTGTTGAGATCTTTAGATTCCATGATCGTCGTCACGGTGCTGTCTCATTCGCTAGGTAGTGATCATAAGATTTTCTTGACTTTTTCACTACTATATAGTAGTTTCCCGAATGAAGCAAGTCCATTGGTGATGACCGAAAGTCGGTCTAGCATGTTGGTGATGGACTCGTCACCCTTCATCATGTATAACTCGTAGTCATGGAGAAACATATTAATCTTTGTCTCTTTGACTTGAGTTGTTCCCTCATGTGTGATTTCAAGAATTTTCCAGATTTCTTTAGCACATTCACACAAAGAAATACGGTTGACCTCCTCTGATTTAAGGCACAATATAAAGGTTGAGTGGCCTTACAATTGAGGTGATCATTATTCCATTCCTCGTTATTGTATTCTTCGAAGCTCTTAAGTGACCCGTCAGATTTGGTTGGAACTTTCGGACCAAGGCAAATGATCTTCCAGATTTCTATATCATATGCACGAATGAAGATCGATATCTTTTTCTTCCAAATCATGTAATTAGATCCATCAAAAAATGGAGGTCGATCTAGAGCAAGACCTTCGACCGGGTCAAATTGGACTGCCATTGGATCTTCTTATCCTCGGATATTAAGCCGAGTTATATGGATACCCGCTCTAATACCAATTGTTGGGAAATTAGCACCCCACTTGGAATTGTGGAAGATAGAATTTGCAGACTCTTTTGCGTTGCGGAAGCATAAATAACTTGCGAAAAGTAAATGACACAAGATTTATATAGGTTCGGCCAAACGTGCCTACATCCTCTCTTCATATCTTTTTCTATAGGCTCAAGATCAACCTTTTCCGCCTTGTCTTCTATCGGTCCGAGGTAAACCATTACAATCTCATCTTCTATCGGTCCGAGATAAACCGTTACAATCTTGTCTTTATGTCGGTCCAAGATAAACTGTTTTCCTTTTCTATTTGACAAGAAATCAATCTATCTAGCTTTCGATGGGTACTAGACAAACCTCACTCGGATTTAGATATGATTCTAACAATGCCGGATCAACAATCCTAATAACACCGAATCAATCTACCATCCGTATCTTTCCTCTCTTGTATGTTTTCGTGTATGAACACTGAAACACTTATCAATTAAGCAAACACTTATCAATTAAGCACAAATACAACAAAAATAATGTTTACAATGATATTTGATCGATATATGGTTTGCTTGGAGTTGTTGTTGTGAATGATACCAAATGACTTGGTATTTATAGGCTCAAAGGCTCAACTAGCCATTACCTATGCATCATGTATTACGTACGTTAGCCATCCTCTATAGCGTACGTTAGTCCTGTTACGTACGTTAACGTCCTTTGGTTACGTACGTTAAGCTTCATATAAATCAGTCCAGTAGCTTTTGTATACTCCTTTACGTACGTTATATAATCCTCCATTACGTACGTTATGTCAAGTCAAAATATCCATTACATGCTGACCCACTCCATGATGTCATCTTCAACGTCTCCTTGTTTGAATTCTTGTTCAAACTATTACGTACGTTAACATGTTGATTTACGCACGTTAAGTTTCGCCTCCTTACGTACGTTATCTGCTTCTGTTGCGTACGTTAACCATGTCGTCTGTACTCGTCTGCCATCAGGTAACTTTTCATTACGTACGTTATGTGATGTTTGTTATGTACGTTAAGTTCTCTGGTCATGTGACCTTTGCCTTCTCATCTAATCAGGTGACTTTTGCCTTCTCGTCTGATCAGGTGACTTTTGCATTCTCGTCTTGTCAGGTGACTTTTGCCTTCTCGTCTTGTCAGGTGACTTTTCCCCAGCTTGTTTGTCTTTGTTGTTTTGGCTTCGTTCCATTGTTGCTGTAACGCCCCGACTTTCTAGGGTAAATATTGGGGAAAATAAGTAAAAGGTAAATTTGACGAAAATAATTTTCTTGAGAATATAAAAATTCTCGCCTACAAAGTCGAGTCGCTACACTAACATAAAAATAAATACCTTTAAATAAGGTAACATTTCATCATAAATATGAGGTAAAAATTTGCGGCGGAAGAATAAATCATAATTTATAAATTTCAAATCTAAGTTTCCCCAAATAAGTTTCAAACATTTGACATAAATAAAACAACATTTAATAAATTCTTTTTCATATGCTCCCTCGGCTCGCTCCTTCGTCCATCCGGCTTGGTTCAACCTGCGGGATCAATAAAGGTGGGGGTGAGCTTCCTTCAGCTCGTGGAAATCTCAATGATCACAGTAATAAACAATCTCATGGAAAGCATAATATGAATAAACTATCACATTTTTCCTCAACATGAATGCATACTCACAATATTACGTACATCATGAATCGAGCACGCATAACACGAATATTGAGGTTGCGAAGGTGCCCCCGCAACAACATGAAACATACATGCAATACCACATATAACATGAATCGAGCACGTATGTGAATATTGGGTTGAGCAGGTGTCCCCACACAACATGAATCTTAAGATAACCTCTTACACGAATACAGGTGACCCTGATTTACGTGTATCATAATTTATAAACATGAATTGAATATCACATATGCAGTCCAATTAAAGCAATTAAAGTGATAGTGAAAATTCTCACCTGAATAAATGATGATGATGATGTCTGACTTGAAATGAAGATGTTCGACTCACAGTCTCAAGCCCGTAAATCCTTGATAAAGTCTACATATGATAATAATAATAATAATTATAATCCTTACAATTTATTATTTATATAATAAATGAAAAGATACAAATATCACTATAATAACTGAAAATAAATTACAGTTGCTTATTAATATTAACCGAAGAGTTAACATTATTAATGACTGAAATTAAAATACTTACGCATAATTTCAGATTAATTATTAATATTAATTGAAAGTCAACATTTTAATGTTTCAGTCAAAATAGGACTGGAAGTGAATTTTAAAAGTTGACCGGGGTCAAAATGAAAAGTCCTAAAATTTCGGGGGTATAAATACACCCTTTTCTTGCCCTAGCCGACACAGGACTTCTTTCTCGTTCCATCTCTGCACTTCTTCTTCTCGGCCAGGAAGAACATCCCGAAAACACACACACACAAAGTAAATTATGCACACACACAAACGCAAATCGAAGGGTACACACAAACAACTCCGAGTCGAACTGTTCTTCCGGCTCAGGTGTCACGACGACCCACGGTGGGTGGTGGTTCCGACGATTGGTTTGGTTCGTCCAGTCGTGGTTGCAGCGGGTGGCAGTTAATGACGGGTGGCTCGGTGAAAGACTGATTTCGGTCATTGCGGCCGAGAAGAAGGTGAAGCAGGTAAGTGTTTTCAATTTATGAATCTGATTCCAACTCCAGAAGCGCGGCGGCGGCGCTTGAAGTGATGGTGGGTCGCAGTACGGTGCATGTCCGGCGATGATGTCGGTCAGGTATGGGTTCGGGTTTGAAGGTTTCGGGTTTCGGTAGTGGATTTCGGATTTGAAACGGTGATGTTCGATTTTGGTGTTGTTGATTATGGAATCTGGGTTTGAAGTTTGGATCCCGAAATTGATTTTTGAATTTGTGAAATTTCTGGATTCTGCTGCTCTGAAAGTTGAAAGCATTAAGCTTTGAATTTACTTTTTTGTTCAGATAAATTATTGGGTTTTTTATTGTTAATTGGGTAGTGTATATTTGATGTAAAATTGGTGTGGTTTGCAGATGAATTCCGAACCGACAAAAAGGATGAATTCTGACTTGTATTGTATTTTTCTCTTTTTTTTTTGATGCTGGATGGTGAACGACGGCTGGGAAAGTTAGGGTTGGGGACGGCTGAACAAGAAAGTTGTATTCTGTATTGTATTTTTTTTGTACTGCATATACAGTATATTTATACTGTATCGAATTAGGGTTAGGGTATAATTTTCTGGGCTTAATATTATTTTGGGTCATTACAATGTGTTTGGGCTATTGATGATGATAATAATAATAATAATAATAATAATAATAATAATAATAATAATAATAAAATTAATAATAACAGTAGTAATAATGTTAATAACATCGATACTAATAATAATATCGAGAGTAATATAAATGATAATATAGAAATGATACTGGTAAAAATATTAATACCGTTAATATTAATATGGTTCCTATTATAAATATTATTATTATTATTATTAATAATACCTTTAATTATCATATTAACAGAAAAAATGACTAATATTAAATGTTCTGAAATTAACTTGAGAAATTGACTCGGGTTTAGAACATATGAGATATCATGAAATTGTCTGATCTTATTAAATGATACTATATGAAGTTGACTTGTACGTGTAGTGAAAGTAATTGTACAACAATTACTCACTCGGTAATGAAATGAGATTAAATGAAATAAAATACATTATTAATATTATTAGTAGTAAATGACTACTTGAATATAAGTGACAAAAAAATGATTCGGGCTAGGACTCTTGATACGTCGAAATAAATGTTCATGATTCTCTGAATGGAATTAAATAACATGAAATGCATTACAATATTATTATAATTAATAATATTGCATTATAAAAATGGCGGCTATTACATCCTACCCCTCTTAGAAAATTTTTCGTCCTCGAAAATAAATGGTATACCTCGATTGAAGAAATTCGGATAACAAGCTTGAAGTTCTTCTTCACGTTCCCAAGTGGCTTCATCTTTACTGTGGTTACGCCATTGGATCTTGACAAACACCTTCTCTTTGTTCCTCAATTGCCGGACTGATCGGTCGAGAATCAGTTCTGGTTGTTCTTCATAGGTAAGGTCTTTGTTCATCTCCACGGCGGTATAGTTGATGAAGTGGCTGGGATCGTGCACATACTTTCTCAACAACGATACATGGAAAACGTTGTGTACAGCTGAAAGTTCTGGGGGTAAAGCCAAACGGTAAGCTAACTCTCCAATACGCTCGAGAATTTCGAACGGTCCAATGTACCTTGGTCTCAACTTGCTCCTTGTGTAACACCCCAAACTAGGCGGATATTACAGTACCGTGGACCCCCGACTGGGACCCACCAGGCGAATGAAAACAGATGAATTAAATAATATAACTGCAGTACCGAACCACATTATATTATCAAATACTCCGATGAGGAGCTTAAGTACAATACACCAGGACAACATAGAATACTAGTATATTTTATATGAAGATAAAATACACCACCCTGAATAATTAAACATCTCAAACGGAATTTGCAGCGGAAATACAAATGAAGAGAAATAAGAATGACTGAAATGACTGAAATAAACGGAATGACTGGGGCCCCCTACTAGTATCACTGGGACTCCTCGCCGTCAGCATGCTCTTCCCGTGCCTTTGCCTTGCCGTGACCTGAAAACAAAATCCCCCAACGGGGTCAGTTACACAGAACAACAATCCTCAAGGGTTGAAAATACACAATCATGATTTAACTGAAGTTATGAAATA
The DNA here is from genome assembly GCA_033398695.1 of Orobanche coerulescens. Lineage (NCBI taxonomy): Eukaryota > Viridiplantae > Streptophyta > Magnoliopsida > Lamiales > Orobanchaceae > Orobanche > Orobanche coerulescens. The sequence continues at coordinate 173,278,863 of CM065809.1, forward strand.
TCCTTAGTTATGAATTACGCTGAAGAGGAGTATCATAGTACGCCCGTAATGTTCTGTGCAAGTGTACAAGACGAATGACCGGACACACCCGTCCTTGTACCTAATTAGTCTCACGGAGGTAAGCGTTACCGTGTGCACGGTCCAATGTATCTGTGAACCCAATACATGACCATCGTGTGCTCGACTAAAAATTCCACACATCCGCACCCGGCCACGCAATATAAACCCAGAATGTCATATGAACGAGAATGACCACAATGAATATCAATGAATAATAATTCGACAGGTCAAGAATGACTCACCGAGATGGAAATAACAGTGAAGTGATTGATAACTCAATGAAATGATTGGAACCGTCGTTCCTTGTGAATGAAGTGATTAATCGACAATTACAAATCTCAATACGGTTAATGCAATGATGAATGCGTTATGATTATGAATGAACAACAAAAAAAGGAATGAATATCCTTTTAACCGAGTAAGAATTAACTTACACAACACCGATGAAGAATGTCCGTCCACGAACAACGTCCTAAATGAAATGTCGGTCGCTCGAACAACCTTGAATAACACAATTTACCAATAATTCGATCATTACACGAGTAAAAAACGATCATAACCGACTCAAACGTCGATACAACAATATCCAAACTCGAATATATCGAAACCAACTCCAAGATGAGTATTTCAAACCATCAAAACACTTTCAATGATATCAATAATCCCATAGGAATTCACAATTTCAAGATTACAACAACGTCTATCGGAAATCCCCAAATTAACCGAAGTCAACCCCAAGGGTTCTTGATATAAATCCCCAAAATAGCCATTAAATCCGTAGGAATATATTTATCCAAGATAGATAATCCATATCTAACATATTCCAACAACAATCCAAGCTTACACGAAGAAAATCGGAAGGAAAAACCCAAAAATCCGAGTTCCTAGATCCAAGAGATTAATACCTTTGATTTGATGTGATGAAGATGATGAAATGATGATTAATCCGAATGATGAGCTTGAAGATGATGATTGATGATTACACCTCGAAGAATACTCTCCAAATCGCCCGAAATCGCCCAAAACCGCCGAAGGAGTGAAGTGAGATGAAGAAATGACGAAATGGACTGCACTGTCCTATTTATACTCATTCCAGTTTAGCGTGCGCTAGCTCTTGTGCGTAGCGTGCGCTAACGGGTATTTTGGGTAGTCCAGTACCCACTGTCCGGAAACGGTAGCACGCGCTACGTACCTGCTTGTAGCGTACGCTACGGCTATGTACTTAGCGTGCGCTAACCCCAAAATGTTAGCGTGCGCTAACGAATTATCTGATGCCCAGTACTGGAGTCCAGAACATTCTGTCCTCTGATCTGATCTCGGTAGCGTGCGCTACAACCAACGATTAGCGTGCGCTACTACACCGTTTGCGTACGCTAAAAACCACTCTTAGCATGCGCTATGAATAAATTCAATTCAGTCCAGTAGCCACTGGACTCAACCTGATCCGACCTTAGCGCGCGCTACACCGACTGTATAGTGTGCGCTACTCCGGCTCACTAGCGCGCGCTACTTACCATTCGTAGCGTGCGTTACCTACAATCCCAAGCTGATCCGGTGCCTTCGGATCGCTGCTCAACTACACTAGCGTGCGCTAGTGTTGAGAGGTGGCGTGCGCTACCAGTACTCAATTAGCGCACGCTAAAGAGAGTACATAGCGTGCGCTACTTCTCACACACAGCCCACTATGAAAAGACAATGATGGTAAACACCGCACGATTCTCCAACTAGATTGATGATGAATGACGATACAGTTACTCTGAACGATGAATACAATGATTGAATATGAGTGACAAATGATCATTAATGAGTGAAAAATACTGAGTGGCAATTACTGAATGATAAATACTGAATGATAATGACTGAATTACAACCGGGTATTACATACACCCCCCCTTAAAAGAGTTTCGTCCCTGAAACTAAGGGTCAAACAACTCGGGATAACTCTCCCGCATACTATCCTCGGTTTCCCAAGTAGCCTCTTCGACTCTATGTCTAGACCACTGAATTTTAACCAAAGGAATCGTCTTATTCCTCAACTGTTTGATTCGCCGCTCTAAAACTCGTATAAGACGCTCCTCATATGAATGGTCATCGGCGATCTCGATTTCGTCGAACTGAAGTATGTGACTCGGGTCGAAAACATACTTCCGCAACTGAGAGACGTGAAACACATTATGAATTCGGCTCAACGCCGGAGGTAAAGCCAATCGATAAGCTAACTCGCCTACTCGATCCAAAATCTCAAACGGTCCAATGAATCTCGGACTCAACTTCCCCTCTTCCCAAAACGGAAGATACCACGACTCAGGGATACCTTGACCAACACGTGGTCACCTGTCTCAAACTCTAATGGTCGACGACGGTTATCTGCATATGATTTCTGTCAACTCTGAGCGGTAAAGCTACCTTCTCACGGGCGGCTATAAGCATATCGGGCTCGGTGCCGATTGATTCTGATAGGTCATCCCAACACAAAGGATATCGACAATGACGACCGTACAAGGCCTCGTAAGGTGCCATCTTAATCGAAGCATGCCAACTATTATTATACGTGAATTCGATCAATGGTAGTTGGGCTTCCCAATTGTCTTTCCAATCGAGGACGCATGCCCTCAACATGTCCTCTAATGTCTGAATGGTTCTCTCTGATTGTCCGTCGGACTGAGGATGAAAAGCGGTACTGAGATTAAGCTGAGTTCCCATAGCACGATGAACTGATTTCCAAAAATGAGACACGAACCGTCCGTCACGATCGGAAATGATACTTTTAGGAGTACCGTGCAGTCTCACTATCTCTTTGATGAATAACTGGGCAAGTCTTTCGGGACCTCAAGTATCTTTAATCTCAAGGAAATGAGCTGATTTAGTTAAGCGGTCCACAATCACCCAGATCGTATTCATGCCACGACGACTCGTCGGCAAACTCATGATAAAATCCATAGAAATGTCTTCCCACTTCCATTCTGGAATAGGGAGAGGTTTCAGCATACCCGCCGGTCGCTGATGTTCAATCTTGACTTGTTGACAGGTTAAGCATCTCGAAACAAATTCTGCGACTTCTCGCTTCATATTACTCCACCAGTAATTTGGTTTCAAATCCTTGTACATCTTGGTAGACCCCGGATGAACAGAATAAGGGGTAGCATGAGCTTCTCTCAAAATCGAGTTTTTCAACTCGTCATTCGCCGGTACGTATAACCGATTCTTAAAACGCAAAAGTCCATCCTCGTGGACCACAAATCCAGGGGTTTTCCCCTGAGCCACATCCTCACGGATGCGCAACAATGCTGGGTCTGAACCCTGATTCTCTCTGATTGCATCCTCAAGCGGCGATGAAATATCTAACATGCAAAGTTGCCCTTGAACTCGCTGAAGCCAGACCTCAATCTCGGGTCTAAGGAATTCCTGCTGAAGTTCCTTCTGAACTGTTAAACAAGCAAGCATCTGCTCCTGAACGGCCTTACGACTCAAGGCGTCTGCGACAACGTTCGCCTTCCCCGGGTGGTAAAGGATCTCGATATTATAATCTTTGATTAATTCCAACCACCGTCTCTGTCGCATATTTAACTCCTTCTGAGTAAATATATACTTTAAACTCTTATGATCGGTGAAAATCTGACAGGTAACGCCATAAAGGTAATGATGCCAGATTTTTAAAGCGAACACCAGGGCTGCTAGATCCAGGTCGTGGGTCGGATAATTAACCTCGTAAGGTCTCAATTGCTGTGAAGCATAGGCAATAACCTTCCCATTCTGCATGAGCACACATCCGAGACCCTGTCCGGACGCATCACTATAAACCAAAAATCCTTCCATCCCTTGCGCTAAAGAAAGGACAGGTGCTGAAGTTAACCGGCTCTTGAGTTCCTCAAAACTCCGTTGACACGCGTCGGACCACGTGTATTTCTTATCCTTCCGTAAAAGGTTCGTCATGGGTTGAGCGATTTTATAAAATCCCTCCACAAATCGCCGATAATAACCCGCTAATCCAAAGAAACTTCGGATTTCCTTAACATTCTTCGGAGGTAGCCAAGCTCGCATAGCCTCCGTCTTCTGAGGATCGATACGAACTCCGTCTGATGAAATTACGTGTCCGAGAAACGTCACTTCGGACATCCAGAACTCACATTTGGAAAAATTCCCATAAAGTTGTTCTCGTCTCAACACGTCGAGCACTTGATGAAGGTGAAACTCGTGTTCCTCCCGGTCACGAGAATAAATCAAAATGTCATTGATGAATACAACAACAAACTGATCCAAAAAGTCGATGAAAACCCGATTCATTAACTCCATGAATACCGCAGGTGAATTAGTCAATCCAAACGGCATAACCACAAACTCATAATGACCATAGCGTGTTCGAAACGCCGTCCTCGCGATATCCGACTCTCGAATCCGCAACTGATAATATTCAGATCTTAAGTCGATCTTGGAAAATACTGAAGCTCCCTGAAGTTGATCTAAGAGATCATCAATACGGGGTAAGGGATACTTATTCTTGATTGTCACCCTGTTCAACTCCCGATAATCAATACACAAGCGAAAAGAACCATCCTTCTTCTTGACAAATAACACTTGTGCTCCCCACGGGGACGCACTCGGTCGAATATAACCCTTCTCGAACAACTCCTCAAGTTGGTTCTTTAATTCCTGCATTTCGGTCGGGGCCATCCGGTGCGGTGCCTTCGATATCGGGGACGTACCGGGCTCCAACTCAATCGTGAATTCCACATCCCTCTGTGGAGGCAAACCAGGTAACTCGTCTGGAAAAACATCGGCATATTCCCTCACTACCGGAATATCCATCAACATTACTGATGATTTCTCGATTTTGGTCATATAGCACCAATAACCAACACATCCCTGATTGAGTAATCTCATTGCTTTCATCAAATTAATGACCTTACCAGAACAGCCGGGATTACCTCCCTGAAATACACATTCGACCCCATCGTCTGAAATGATAGTGACCATACGCTTACGGACACTAATGATAGCATCGTGACGATCTATCCAATCAATACCCAAGATGACGTCGTGTTGGCCACTAAGTATACTGGATACAGTTTGGGGAATAGTTTAAACAACAAACTGTACGGATTTTAAATCTGAGTGCGTAGCGGAAGTCTTAGATACAGTAGGTTGCTGTTGATACAACAACTAAATGTATAGTGTATACTTGATTAATCACAGTAATTAAAATAGTAAAAACTGAAGGTAAATAACACAGTAATTAAAGTGGTTTGAGGTAAACCCCTCTACGTCCACTGGTCCTCCACACAGGAGTAAAAAGTTTATTATAATTACTACGTACACAACTACGTAATTATAACAACACACAATCAATATATCGTTCACACAAATTGATATAAAGATCTTAGCTTCAACCGTTCACACAGATTGGTTTTGAGCTAATGCTTTGACTTGCTTCTTCACACACACCAAGCTTCGTCTTCTTCAATGCAAATCCTTCACACGGTTCGAGAAGCACAGATTGCTCGGTCCACCACAGTTGTTTGTTCAAAGTATAGAACAGATGGTGAACAACAACTTTGACTTTAAGAGCTTTCAGCTGATGAAGTGTTGTTCAGAATGATGAGCACTGTATATCTCTTTTGATCTGAGTTGCAGTAAGCTTTGGAGATATGTTTTGCTTTGATAATAATTTCGATAGCTTAGGTAACTGATCTTCAGCATCTTGATGTGATATATATAGTCTCTGAAATATATATCCGTTGAGATGTATCCGTTTGAGTGAGATTCCGTTCCAACAGGATTATAACACGATCCGGATTTAGCGGGATTTGAAGATCTGTTGACTGACAGTATTTAAATACTTTATCCTTGAGTATTTAAATACTTCTTTATTCAACGGGACTTGACTTCTGGAGATTCCTTCTTTGTCCTGTTATGAGCTGTATGGAAGATAACTGTATTTGAGTTTCGAGACAGTTTCCATACTTGGTCTTTTTATAAGACTACTTGCTGTACTGAAGGGCTTTACTATATGCTGATTCGAGGCAGGTCTTCGATACAGGATAATGCCTCAATGCTTCGATACAGTTTTCCTTTACTGTATGCGGATTGGCATATATGTCAAAACCTCTTTATCAAATACCATTCGATACAGGGATTGGATATCCCGGCTGTTTCGATACATGGTTCTTGTTTTCCCAACAATTTCCCCCTTTTTGACAATTTGCCAAGACTTACTTTCTTAACTGTTTCAAGTCTTCTTGATGATGCCAAAATCTTCTTTATGAAGTGATCTTCTTTGATGTCTTCTGCCAGATTTCTTGGTCTTTCGTCAAAAGGTCTGTCTTAGTCTAAATGATGAACTGCTCACAGGCGAGTTCGATACAGTTAAGGATTTTTACAACTTAAGCTTATGATTGGCGCGCAGGCACAATCTTACAATGTATTCTAAGCTTACAACTGAAATCGTGAACTGTTCGTAGACTAGTTCGTACAGCTTTATTTTCAATCAAGTTTGTATACTTGAGATTGTTAATCAAACAATTTAAGTAATCATACATTAATACAGTAGATTACGAGTTGTAATCTTTCAAGACAAACAAACACTTTTGTTGATATACAAAATAAATTGAGTACATGGTTTGCTGTTTTGAAGAGAAAAATTACAAATCAAGAATAATATACAGAGATTTCAGCTCCTATCTGTAGTCCGCATGCCTCCATGGCTTTCTCCCTGGATCATTCTCGGTACCACGCCACCAGTTCTGTAGGGAAATGTTGTCTCGATCCTGGTATATAGCTCTTCCTTCATAGGATCGATCAAAGGCAAGAATCCAGTCTTCTGGATGGGTGATCCAATCTCCTCTTTTGTGTTTGCTCTTCATATCAAGCTGGAGAGGGAGTTTTCCGACTTCTAACATCTTCGTAAATTTGTTTGCGGCCTCCGCTAACGTTTTATAGCTCTTGAAGATGGCGGATTCCCTGATGAGTTTGACAAAGTATCTCATTAGTTCGTTTTTCCTCCATTGCTTCACTTCATCGGTGGTAGGATGGCGGTTGGTCGGCAGATGAATTTCAGAAGGTATCTGGATTAGATTTTGCCACGGAACATTTGGATCATGAAATTCAGGTCGGGAGCCTGAAATCTTAAAACTTTGGGAGTGAGGGGCTAGCTTGTTTAACTCGGAAGTGATGCTGTCTTGAGCGGCCTTGAATTCCCTTTCTTGCTGTAGGCTGATTCTCCTAGCAGCTTCTCTTGCCTCTTCCCCCTTTTTGGCTTCATTAAGACGTTCTAGGATTTCTAGTGCAGCATCCTGTTTCGTCTCGATGTTAGTCATTCTCTCTACAAGGGCGGAAAGTGTTTGCGACATATCTTTGATACATTTGTCGTGGGCGCGCAATTGAGAGCTGTTTTCAATCATGGCACATGCGGTCCTGGCTTCAGCTATTCGTGTTTTGGTTGCTTCTTCCTTCAGGAGTTGCTCCTGCTTGTATTCCATGATTTTCAAAGCTTGTTTGAAAACTTCTGGCAGAAGAACGAATGCCTCGACAACACGAGATACTTCATGTTGTAGAGTGATCATCTCCTCCATAGCAGAAGTATGCATCCAATTTAATGCTTTCTCAACGGAAGACAGAGCATTTACTGCATCCTGGATGAATACCGTTTGAAGACCAAGTGCGCGCAGGCGCTCTTTCCTAGCGGCAGAAATCGGAGAATCTGGTTGAGCAAAGTCTTCAGAGCTGTTCAACCTCCTTACGTTCACGGTTGGGCGTGAAGTAAGTTGGACATCCTCAGGTTCGATAACGTCCTCGGATTCCACGGTTGAAGGGGCGGGAGCAGCTTGTTCTGGTTCGGCGACAGGGGGTTGAGTGGCTTCCTGTTACGAAGTTTCTTCAGTAGACATGGATACAGGAGGGACTGAATCCTCCTGTTGTCTTTCAGGTACAACTTCTTCGGTGGCAGCAGGCTCAGGTGCCTGTTCCAGAATTGCTTCAACTTCCTCAACTGGAGGGACTGATTCCTCTTCGTCGGGAGATAACTCTTGCTGTGGCGAAGGGGGATTGCTTCGAGTAGATGGCCCTTCGTCACCTTTGGGTGGAGAGGCGTCTCTAGCTTGAGCCTCTTCACGACTCATCCTCAGACCAGCTTGAAAAGCATCGTCGTCGTCGTCCGAGTCATTATCATCGTCTTTTGGATTTGCGGGAGAGTCCTCTGACTTGTCCTTTCCTTTCCTTCTAGCGTCAGATTTCTGCAACAGATGGCTTTCAATCAGCTCCTTGCATAAGGCATTTTCCCATCGGATCAGGGCTTCAATTTCCATTGAGTCCGTCACTTCTGAGACGAATCTTTCTTCTTGGCTCCAATCGCTCCAGTTGTACAATGTTTCGTACGGAGCTAGCCTGTAGCCTTTCCATGTTAGAAATATTTCGTAAGCATGTTCAATTTGAACATAAAGAAGGGTCTTATGAAAGATGGAGTCAGGGGAGGGACTACGTACAACGTCTGGAGACGATGTAGCGAGGGATTCCTGTACAGGTATGGGATCATGTATGGAAGTGGGACTCCTTACAGGGGATGGTGCCCTGAAGGAAGATGGATCCTGTACGGGTGTGGGATCCCGCAGAGGAGAAGTAGCTATTGGCTCCAAATGGGCATCCGACTCGCTAAAGTCTTGTTCGTTGGCAGATGTCTCATTATCCGTCCTAGCCGCCAAAGGCTCAGGATCTACTGTCGATACAGTAGGAGACACCTCTTCCACAGGGGTTGGGCCCTGGGGTTGTTTTTCAGTGGGTTGAGCCACGGGGGAGACTTCTTCGGAGGGTCAAGGCTTTGACTTTAGAAAGCCTCCTAAGTCTCTTCTTGGGCTTCTCACTAGCAGTGGGTTTCTTGCTGTGAGATCTCTTTCTCTTCTATGAAGATTCCACTTCCTGGAACTTCAAGGACTCATCTCGTGGATTTGCGGAAACTGGCATACTTCCAGTTTTTGGATGGTTGCAGACCATAGTGGTTTGATTATACGCAGTAGGATTGACGCCTCCTAGGTATATCCTGGGGTTATTCTTCTTAGCATCAGCGGATTGCGACAGTCCGCATTTCGTCAGGATATTGTTTAACATCAAACCAAAAGATCTCTTCTGGGTGGCCGGCTTGCACACCTCCTCTTGCAGGCGATTCAGGATTATCTGGCACCAATTGACCTTTTCACAGGTCAGAATAGCCACCATCATCCTGAACCTCAGGTTGGTACACATTTTGAACGCACCGGTTCGATTCTCAATTATCCTGCAACAAAAATCATGAAGATATACATATGGGAGAAAAAAAATTTCTTGTGACATGTAGTCTGAACCATGTCGACAACTTTGGAGCCTGTGAACAGTCCGTAAAATTTAGTGATTAGCTCTTGAGACCCGAATGTCTCAAGTTGATCCATAGTCAGGCCATCAGCGGGTAGCCTGTAGATGTTCTGGAGCAGATCGTTATCAATACAGATCTCAACTCCCTGGATTGTAGCGGTGATGTCGGCAACATGACCTCCTTGGTCCAATGACAGAAAGCATACGGCGGCGTTGAGGTAAAATTCCTCAACCAGATGAGCATCATACTTATCGGCGGTCTGACTTCCAAGGCGATAGAGACCTTGTTGACGAAGCCGAGTTATGATGTACTCCATGGGTTCTGCGTCGTTGATTTCAGACAGAATGCGCTCAATGATAACAGATATTGAAAAGATCCGGCCATCAATGATGTTAGTAGTTTTCTTCAGAGCAGGAGAAGAAGTTTGTCCAGCCATTTGATGATTTCTTAAGAAAAAATGCAAGAAAATAATCGAAATATGCAGTAAAATGCAGAAAAGTATGTAGGCTATTTTTGCTTGAGAACTCTTGAATTTGCAGAAAGCGTAAAGAGTCTCTAATGGCAGATTCAGTCCTTTTATAGTTGGGCGGCGAAATAGGGTTTTGCAGAGTACGAATGGTCAGATTTGAAGGGATGGGAACCGGTTTTTGAAATCAACGGTTAAGATGGACTGAGTGTAACTGGTACGCTAATCCAATAACATGTTTCAAAAATGAGCGGGTCCCATTTCTGACATTTGTGTCACCCTAAATGCCTAAAACGGTGGTTTTAAAACAATAAACAATTTAAGACATCGCGGCTTTTGAGATTCAGTTGTCCAGATGTCGTGTAAGGCATTTAATGTACATGACGTTTGACATAAAAACAGGGCACGTGGACAAAAATCATTTTAAAAAGAAATAATATGATATTATATATATACTGAATCGAAATCCTATAGTATGTGCTGTTTCCGCGTCGATACAGCGTTCCCCTCAAAAAGGTACGTATAGGTTTTAAATTCCATCTGACAACTTAAGGATTAATCTTTGTATTCGTGGTCCTACTGAGATTCCCCCTTAATTATTGCACACGTCACCGTAGGATTCATATGTCTTCGCTCGCTCTGATCTTTGTATTGACGATTAAGTGTACGAATAATTAACGTTGAATCTTTGTATTCTTGGGTCTTCTGACGTTCCCCCTCAATTTGTTGAGTAAAAGCAAGAAATCACTTACGGAGTCCGGTGTAGTATTCCCAATTCTTGTCTGAGCATGTTGAATCTTGCTTTGTGTCGAGTGGCACAGTGAAGATGTCGGCCGGTGAGCGTCTATATGAACTTTTCCAGCGAACATCCTTGTTCTCGACGTGATTCCTTATAAAGTGATGCTTCATGTTGATATGCTTAGTGCGCGAGTGCGGGGATGATTGTGCGTGATTGCAATTGCACTCGTGCTATCACACATGATTGGAGTCTCTCTCGGCATCGATTCCATAGTCGACAACCTGCTGCATCGAAAGATCTGCATACAAAGAACTACGGTGCATAGTACTCTGATTCAACCGTGGAAAGAGAATTAGCCAATTGCTTCTCACTGAACCAAGAAACGAGTCTAGGTCCAAGAAAGTGACAAGTTCCACTTGTACTCTTCCTATCTAGCTTGCAGCCTCCGAGATCCGAGTCGCTGTATCCAACTAAATCGAATCCGCCTTCCTTAGGATACCATAGCCCTGCATCGACTGTTCCTTTAATGTACTTCAGGATTCGTTTAGCTGTATTGAAGTGTGATTCCTTAGGTGCAACTTGATATCTTGCACACACTCTAACAGCAAACTGGATATCGGGCCTGCTAGCCGTTAGGTACAGGAGCGAACCAATGAGCTTCCTGTAGAGTGATTGGTCAAACGGCTTTCCGGCTTCATCAGCACTAATTTGCATGGAAGTGCTCATGGGGTTGGCGAGGATTTGGAAGTGTTCATTCCAAATTTGTTGAGAAGCTCCTTGCTGTATTTTTCTTGGTTGATGAAAATACTTGTAGGCATCTGTTTTACCTGCAAACCTAGAAAATAACTAAGTTCCCCCATTATACTCATTTCAAATTTACTTTGCATGAGATGAGAGAACCTTTGACATAAAGCAAGGTTAGTTGAACCAAAAATAATATCATCCACATAGATTTGTACCATAAGAAGGTCATCACCTTCCTGTATCTTGAACAAGGTCTTGTCCACAGCACATTTCTCAAATCCGTTGTTGGTTAGATACTGGGATAGGGTTTCGTACCAGGCTCTAGGGGCTTGTTTAAGTCCGTACAGTGCTTTCCTTAGCGTGTAAACTAGGTCAATACCGTCTGTGTTGGCAAACCCTGGTGGTTGTTCAACATAAACTTCTTCTGCAAGGTATCCATTCAGGAAAGCACTTTTGACGTCCATTTGGTATACAATAAAACTCTTATGGGCGGCAAAGGCGAGAAATATCCTGATGGCTTCTAGTCTCGCTACAGGGGCGAAGGTTTCATCATAGTCTATGCCTTCTTCCTGACTATAGCCTTGTGCGACTAGTCTGGATTTGTTCCTTATGATAAGTCCATTTCGATCCTTTTTGTTTCGAAATACCCATTTGGTTCCTATAACTGATTGATGTGTTGGTCTGGGTACAAGATACCATACATTGTTTCTTTCGAAACCGTTAAGCTCTTCTTCCATAGATGTTATCCAATGAGAATTATTAAGAGCGTCTATGGTCGAAACAGGTTCGGACTGGGATAAGAATACATCAATAGTGCACATATTAAGTCTTCTAAGCTCGGATTGAGATTTCCATTCAGGAAACTTTGATATCTCAGCATCAGATTCTTCTTGTGCACAAAGTACATTTCCTTGTGTACTCTGTATTCTCCTATGAGTAGAAACACCATCATTTATGTTTCCAATGATCAGCTCTTGCGGGTGATCTCTCAACCATCTTCGGTCGGGTTCTAATTCAGGATCCTGTACTGTATCGAAAGATTCTGTGGATACAGCTTCAGCTTGTACATCTTCGGCTTCATCCACATCGATTCTTACAGCTGCGGGGTTGATTTCTAAATCAACGACAGGTTCTATGGGAGATGGAGGATCCAAGATAGATAGATGGTGAATGTTCTGAGTGATATCATCTACTCCTGTAGGGTCAAGGTGTGGTTCGTCAAACACTACATGAACTGATTCCTCGATCGTCAGCTTCCTTTTATTAAAGATTCTGAAAGCTTTCTTTGTGGAGGAGTATCCTACGAATATTCCTTCATCGATTTCTCATCAAAGGTTCTAAGTTGGTCTTTCCCATTATTCAATACATAACATCTGCATCCAAAATGTGGAAATACGAAACTAACGGAGTTTTGTTGTTCCATACCTCATATCTTTGTTTGTTGTGGTGCTTGTTGACGATACGGCGGTTTTGAGTGTAGCATCTTTGTATTGGTTGCTTCACCCGAAGCTTGTGGCAATTTGCTTGCGGCAATCATTGTCCTTGTTGCTTCTTTCAACGTCCTATTCTTTCGCTCGACAACACCATTTTGTTGAGGTGTATGGGCAGCTGAGTATTCGTGCTGTATTCCATTCTCCGAACAGTATTGCTCTATAAAGCGGTTAGTAAATTTTGTACCTCTGTCGGAACGAATACACACGATACTCGATGCCTTTTCATTTTGCAACTTTCTCAGGAGCTCAGGCAGCTTTGATGTTGTTTCCTTCTTCTTGCTAAGAAAGATCGTCCAAGCATACCTGGAATAATCATCAACAATAACCATGCAGTATTTCTTACCTCCCAAACTTACTGGGTCTACAGGACCGTAGAGATCCATGTGTAGCATTTCCAACACTCTTTGGGTTGAAAGGTAGGATTTGCTCTTCAGGGTTGACTTGATTTGTTTGCCTTTCTGACATGGTCCGCAGACGTTGTCCTTCTTGAATGACACATTTGGCAAACCTCTAACAATTCCCTGTCTTGAGAGCTTGTTGATTGTCTTGAAGTTGACGTGAGACATCCTCTTGTGCCATAACCAGCTAAGATCTGCAGTGCCTTTGGCAATAAAGCATGGAATTGAGGAGCTCATAGGCTTCCAGTCAGCAATATACATATTACCGATCTCGCTTCTGTAAGCACAACTTCCTTGGTTTGGATGTTTTTGACTCTACGATCTATATAGAACTTCACCGAGAATCGTTTATCACAAAGCGGCTAATACTAAGTAGATTATACTGTAAGCCTTCAACATATGCAACATCGGTGACTTTGAATTTCCCGACAAGTAGGTTTCCTTTCCCTCTTGTTCTTCCTTTAGATTTATCACCGAAACGAACTTTTGGACCGCGACCTTCTACAAAATCTGATAGCTTGCTCCTATCTCCGGTCATGTGTCAAGAGCATCCACTATCAAAGTACCAGGTATCCTCCTCCAGAATGTCCTGTAACAAAGAGATTAAGTAGATTTAGGTCCCCTTTGATTTTTGGGTCCATGATTGTTAGTTCCTCTTGGTACCCAAGTTTTCCTGGCAGCAATTGGTTTACTGTAGGACATACTCGGTACAGTGTTGCGATATCTACGGGGGGCATATCCGTATTTGTTATAACCATGATAATTATTATGCATGAAAAATTCAGGGTTATTATTATTAATCCAGTACGAGTGCCGTCTTGGAGGTGGAGCCATTTTCTTAGGCCTAATGACTTGCATTCGGGTCTCCATTGGATTCCCAATGTCATGTTGATACCGAACCAAAGATTCATTGTCTCGAGGGATAACGGGGCTCATGTATCCAATACCTCGGCGTGCTGTACTGATAGTACTGCCGTGCGGGCCTTTGGTGGTTGGATACAGCCTTCCTTCTGAACGGCTGTTGACGCTGTTGATATGCTCTGGGAGCATGATGTTGAGTGCGCCTCACAGGTTGGAACGGCTTATGATTCCGCTGTCTGGAATAGGATTGCGGGGGTGGAATAGCAGCCTTCGGTTTTCTCGGTACAGCAGGTTCCTTTACGGGACTAGGGATTTCTTCCGATTCTGGAATGTGTTCCACACTCTTGACGAACACTGTACTAGTTTTCCCTTTGTTTGAACATGAGTTGTATCCTAAGCCGCTTTTGTCATGAGCATTTTGCCCAGTGCTCAGAATTTCTTCCATTCTTTTGGATGATTTCTTGAATGATTTCAGAGTGGTCTCAAGTTCAGTTTCTCGCTTTTCGAGAGTTGTGATTTTGGCTTGAAGTAGAATCAAATCATTTGTCTTGCTCTCGTTGTGAGTTTTAGCATCACTTAGTTCATGAGCAAGTTGATGATTGCTCTCCATGAGTTTTTCAAAATCGACTTTGCTGGTTTCACAGTCAAGAGACATATTTTCATAATTTATTTTCAGCAAGTCATTTTCATCTTTCAGCTCTAAATTAGTTAATTGAAGCTGTATATTCTCAGTTTTCAGTGTCTCATGGGCCTTTTGAATGTTTTTAAATTCATTCATCATGTTTTCAAAAGTATGAGATGCATTTGACGGAATAGCTGAGGTTGAACTTACCTCATCGTCGCTGTCTTCACCTTCTGGAATGTCTTTGGCCATAAAGCACATATATGCTTTATCATCGAACTCATCGTCAGATGAATCACTTTCAGTGACCACCTGAAGACATTCTGCTGATTTGGATGGTGTGGGGGAGGCTTCTGATTCTCCAATCAGGGACTTGAGCTTGTCTTTCCAAGCACGTCTTCTTTCATCACTCTCTTGTTGCTCGGCCTCCGGCAACCTTTGGACTTTGGGATGAGGACATTTATTTGCATAATGCCCTGGTTTCCTGCAATTATAGCACAGGTTAGCATCACCAGATGATGTTTCGGTATTTACCTTGTAGACAGGTTTGGGCCTGTATGGAGTCTTTCCAGACTGTTTGATGAACTTTTTGAATTTGTGCATGAGAAGCGCCATTTCATCTTGAGACAGGATGTCTTCGTCACTGTCAGCATTCTTGTGACTAGGCTTCGACGAGCTGGGCATGCTGTGTCGACGGTTCGATACAGCGGCTAGAGCTGTGACCTTTGAAGGAGATTCTTCAACTTTCTCTCTTTTGTCAATATCATACTCAAAAGCTTTGAGGTCAGAGAAGAGATCAAAAGTAGATATTTCATTAAGATTGCAAGATACACGCATAGCTGTGGTCTTAATGTCCCATCGGGCTGGGAGAGATCGGAAAATTTTTAAATTCTTCTCCTTTTGGGTATAAATTTTGCCCAACGCTTCAAGTTCACCCACAATACCAGTGAATCTGAGGTCAAGTTCCTCAAGTGTCTCAGTTGGTTTCATTTCGAAAGATTCAAATTGCCGAGCCGCTTTGAAATCTTGTTTTCTTTTGAGAGCTCAGTTCCCTCACAAATCAACTTGAGTTTATCCCAGATTTCTTTGGCTGTTTTGCAGCTCTTTAACTTTGAGAACGTGCCTTTGTCAAGAGTGACAAATAACGCGTTCTTAGCTACGTTGTCAAGGTTTGCTCGCTTTCTTTCATCTGTGGTCCATTGCTCGCGATCCTTCTCGAGCATCTCAGCATGGGCTTGGCCTTCAATCCTTGTGGCCGTGTTTACCTTCATGATCTTGATAGGACCATCATGTATAACAAAAATCATCTCTTCGTGCATTGCTGCAAGATGAGCCTCCATCCTAATTCTCCAGTCATCAAATTCGTTAATAGAGAACATAGGGACTTTGTTGATCATAGAAGTATCCATGTGATAATACAGAAATGAAAGAGACTGTTTTGAAAATAAGTGATTTTGGATCTGATTCGGTTAAAAATACGACTGATTCTTTTTAGAATCAACCTCTCCGATACCACTTGTTGGCCACTAAGTATACTGGATACAGTTTGGGGAATAGTTTAAACAACAAACTGTACGGATTTTAAATCTGAGTGCGTAGCGGAAGTCTTAGATATAGTAGGTTGCTGTGGATACATCAACTAAATGTATAGTGTATACTTGATTAATCACAGTAATTAAAATAGTAAAAACTGAAGGTAAATAACACAGTAATTAAAGTGGTTCGAGGTAAACCCCTCTACGTCCACTGGTCCTCCACACAGGAGTAAAAAGTTTATTATAATTACTACGTACACAACTACGTAATTATAACAACACACAATCAATATATCGTTCACAGTTGATATAAAGATCTTAGCTTCAACCGTTCACACAGATTGGTTTTGAGCTAATGCTTTGACTTGCTTCTTCACACACAGCTCAAGCTTCGTCTTCTTCAATGCAAATCCTTCACACACGCCCAGAGAAGCACAGTTGCTCACCCACAGTGGTGTTTGTTCAAAGTATAGAATGATGGTGAACAACAACTTTGACTTTAAGAGCTTTCAGCTGATGAAGTGTTGTTCAGAATGATGAGCACTGTATATCTCTTTTGATCTGAGTTGCAGTAAGCTTTGGAGATATGTTTTGCTCTGATAATAATTTCGATAGCTTAGGTAACTGATCTTCAGCATCTTGATGTGATATATATAGTCTCTGAAATATATATCCGTTGAGATGTATCCGTTTGAGTGAGATTCCGTTCCAACGGGATTATAACACGATCCGGATTTAGTGGGATTTGAAGATCTGTTGACTGACAGTATTTAAATACTTTATCCTTGAGTATTTAACTACTTCTTTATTCAACGGGACTTGACTTCTGGAGATTCCTTCTTTGTCCTGTTGTGAGCTGTATGGAAGATAACTGTATTTGAGTTTCGAGACAGTTTCCATACTTGGTCTTTTTATAAGACTACTTGCTGTACTGAAGGGCTTCACTATATGCTGATTCGAGGCAGGTCTTCGATACAGGATAATGCCTCAATGCTTCGATACAGTTTTCCTTTACTGTATGCGGATTGGCATATATGTCAAAACCTCTTTATCAAATACCATTCGATACAGGGATTGGATATCCCGGCTGTTTCGATACATGGTTCTTGTTTTCCCAACACGTCGTCTCTTGGCAAATCTACTACGATTAGGTCCGCTGGCCATACACGACCATGAAGCTGAATCGGACAATTCTGAATCTCACGATTACCGATAATTCGTCTACCATCGGGTAGGCCAATGATATAAGGCTCACAACTAGTAGCACTACCCAGACGTAGTCTACTCAAACATGACTCGGAAATGAATGAATGCGATGCACCAATATCAAAAAGGGTACACACAGGTTGAGATAGAATATCGAGTGTACCTGAGATCATTCGGGCCTCTGGATCATCGGTCTTCTTCATCTCATAAATCCGGGGCTTGCTCGTCCTGGCACCGGACGCTCCCGTCTGCTGGCTATAGGCTCCACCTTTAGTCGCTCCTGTCATTTTAAACGACGCTGATTGAGTGGCCTGATTCTGAACGGCTGACTGCTTAGGGTCCTGAGATGACGTCTGAGTAGGTTTGGAGTCCCTACGGCAAAAACGGGCCTTATGCCCAACAATTCCACAGTTATGACACGTGACAGACTGTCTCGGACACTTGGTGCTGACATGACCAAGATCCCCACAGTTATAACAGGTAATGGCCGAACTGGACGCTCGTGACTGAGATTCCGCGGGTTTAGACGTCACAGGAGGTCGCTCAGAAAAAGCAGAGCCCGCATGAGGTTTCTTGAAAGTGGCCTGACTGCCGTCAGACTGATTACGGTTCTTGGACTTCTTGCTAGCAGATGAAGGTTGCTGCTTAGCAATCTCCTTAGCTGTAAGCTCATAGGTAAGAGATTTCTCAATGAATTCGGCCAACGTGGTGCAATTATGATTAAGCAACTGTAGTCTCATACGGGGTTTCAGCCTCTTGCTGAAATACTTAATCTTATCCGCCTCGAAATGAATGATAGATGAGGCGAACGGAAGAAGTTCCTGAAATTTCTCGGCAATGGCGAGAACATCCTCATCTGATGAGGGGTCGGGAGTGAGTAATTCTGACAGCTTGGCCTCTCTGAGTGGGGCCGGATAATACCTCTCCATCATGAGAGTCTTGAACTGATCCCAAGTACATGATCCTTCGGTGGGCTTTAACGATAACCACCAAGAATGAGCGCTCTTACCTAGGTAGTAAGCCGCAACTGAAACTTTATGTCCTTCGGGACACTATACCATAGCAAATAACTTCTCGAAATGCTCAAGCCAATGAACAATATCCGCCGGCTCAGATGAGCCCTCGAAGGTAGGTGGTCGCTGGCGAGAGATATCGCTAATGATACTGCTTACACCCCTCTCTTGCCTCTGAGGTGGCGGCGGAGGAGCCTGTTGATTCTGAGTAGTTGAGTTATGCATTGTCTCCATTAGTTGAGCCATCTGAGTCATTTGGGCCATCATGCCCTGCATAAAAGCGAGTGGGTCCACCCAAACACCTTCTGACTGAGTTGTGTCCTGGGTACGACTCCCCGATAGTGAATGTTCACGTCCAGGTGAATGAGTGGCAGCGTCGCTGCTCGATGAATTAGCATTATTCCTTGCGTTCGCACGTGTATTCACACGAGCTCTCGGGATTCGGCCCGCACCACGGCCTCATCCTCCGCGTCCTCTTCTTGCTCTCTCCATACTGAAGTAGGAAGGTCACATGATGATTATATTCCCCGCATGAATAACACGTTATGATTATGACATGAGATGATGAAAATGAGCATACACGCTCTAACATAGTGATTACATGAATGATTAACTGAGGTGACATGATTATCTGATGAAATTATTGAAATGATTATCTTGAACAAGTTAACAAGATTAATGGTATGATCTTCCAGATCAACAACCGAGTAATGAAATGAATTGAGTGATTAATGAGTTAGCATGACCGTCCTGGTCAAAATGAAAATGATGATGAGGATTGTTAACTGATGAATTATGAATGAATGATTATTGCCAGAAATTATACCATGGCGTTAGAAATCTTACAGTTCTTTCGGTCTGATTGGCTCAAGATTCGCACAGGTCACACGTGACGCGAAAGTCCAATGATACTAGTTCGATGATGATGATTTCAAATGACACATGACTCGGAAGGTAGTATTCAAAACCACGCTCCGATACCAACTCTGTAACACCCCAAACTAGGCGGATATTACAGTGCCGTGGACCCCCGACTGGGACCCACCAGGCGAATGAAAACAGATGAATTAAATAATATAACTGTAGTACCGAACCACATTATATTATCAAATACTCCGATGAGGAGCTTAAGTACAATACACCAGGACAACATATAATACTAGTATATTTTATATGAAGATAAAATACACCACCCTGAATAATTAAACATCTCAAACGGAATTTGCAGCGGAAATACAAATGAAGAAAAATAAGAATGACTGAAATGACTGAAATAAACAGAATGACTGGGACCCCCTACTAGTATCACTGGGACTCCTCGCTGTCAGCATGCTCTTCCCGTGCCTTTGCCTTGCCGTGACCTGAAAACAAAATCCCCAACGGGCCGCCATATTGAACAACAATCCTCAAGGGTTGAAAATACACAATCATGATTTAACTGAAGTTATAAAATATCCTTAGTTATGAATTACGCTAAAGAGGAGTATCATAGTACGCCCGTAATGTTCTGTGCAAGTGTACAAGACGAATGACCGGACACACCCGTCCTTGTACCTAATTAGTCTCACGGAGGTAAGCGTTACCGTTTGCACGGTCCAATGTATCGGTGAACCCAATACATGACCATCGTGTGCTCGACTAAAAATTCCACACATCCGCACCCGGCCACGCAATATAAACCCAGAAGGTCATATGAACGAGAATGACCACAATGAATATCAATGAATAATAATTCGACAGGTCAAGAATGACTCACCGAGATGGAAATAACAGTGAAGTGATTGATAACTCAATGAAATGATTGGAACCGTCGTTCCTTGTGAATGAAAAGATTAATCGACAATTACAAATCTCAATACGGTTAATGCAATGATGAGTGAGTTATGATTATGAATGAACAACAACAAAAGGAATGAATATCCTTTTAACCGAGTAAGAATTAACTTACACAACACCGATGAAGAATGTTCGTCCACGAACAACGTCCTAAATGAAATGTCAGTCGCTCGAACAACCTTGAATAACACAATTTACCAATAATTCGATCATTACACGAATCAAATACGATCATAACCGACTCAAATGTCGATACAACAATATCCAAACTCGAATATATCAAAACCAACTCCAAGATGAGTATTTCAAACCATCAAAACACTTTCAATGATATCAATAATCCCATAGGAATCCACAATTTCAAGATTACAACAACGTCTATCGGAAATCCCCAAATTAACCGAAGTCAACCCCAAGGGTTCTTGATATAAATCCCCAAAATAGCCATTAAATCCGTAGGAATATATTTATTCATGATAGATAATCCATATCTAATATATTCCAACAACAATCCAAGCTTACACGAAGAAAATCGGAAGGCAAAACCCAAAAATCCGAGTTCCTAGATCCAAGAGATTAATACCTTTGATTTGATGTGATGAAGATGATGAAATGATGATTAATCCGAATGATGAGCTTGAAGATGATCATTGATGATTACACCTCGAAGAATACTCTCCAAATCGCCGAAATCGCCCAAAACCGCTGAAGGAGTGAAGTGAGATGAAGAAATGACGAAATGGACTGCACTGTCCTATTTATAGTCATTCCAGTTTAGCGTGCGCTAGCTCTTGTGCGTAGCGTGCGCTAACGGGTATTTTGGGTAGTCCAGTACCCACTGTCCGGAAACGGTAGCGCGCGCTATGTACCTGCTTGTATCGTGCGCTACGGCTATGCACTTAGCGTGCGCTAACCCCAAAATATTAGCGTGCGCTAACGAATTATCTGATGCCCAATACTGGAGTCCAGAACATTCTGTCCTCTGATCTGATCTCGGTAGTGTGCGCTACAACCAACGATTAACGTGCGCTACTACACCGTTTGCGTAGCTAAAAACCACTCTTAGCGTGCGCTATGAATAAATTCAATTCAGTCCAGTAGCCACTGGACTCAACCTGATCCGACCTTAGCGCGCGCTACACCGACTGTATAGTGTGCGCTACTCCGGATCACTAGCGCGCGCTACTTACCATTCGTAGCGTGCGCTACCTACAATCCCAACTGCAGTCCAGTGCCTTCTGGACTGCCTGCTCAACTACACTAGCGTGCGCTAGTGTTGAGAGGTGGCGTGCGCTACCAGTACTCAATTAGCGCACGCTAAAGAGAGTACGTAGCGTGCGCTACTTCTCACACACAGCCCACTATGAAAAGACAACGATGGTAAACACCGCACGATTCTCCAACTAGATTAATGATGAATGACGATACAATTACTCTGAACAATGAATACAATGATTGAATATGAGTGACAAATGATCATTAATGAGTGAAAAATAGTGAGTGACAATTACTGAATGATAAATACTGAATGATAATGACTGAATTACAACCGGGTATTACACCTTGGACCAAAACGAACAATTCCCTTGGTAGGAGATACCTTCAGGAATACCTTGTCGCCAACACAGAATTTAAGATCCTTCCCACGCTTGTCAGCGTAAGACTTCTGACGATCCTGTGCTATCTTGATCCTCTCACGAATCTTATCCACCATGCCAACTGTCTGTTCGATCATCTCGGGACCCAAAATCCTCCTTTCACCTACCTCATCCCAATACAGTGGTGATCGACACTTCCTACCGTATAGGGCTTCATATGGTGCCATACCGATTGTCGACTGGTAACTGTTGTTGTAAGAAAATTCTACCAAAGGCAACAGTCGTTCCCAATTATTTCTCATATCTAGCACACATGCTCGCAATATATCCTCAAGGATCTGGATGGTCCTCTCAGACTGACCATCAATCTGAGGATGATAGGCCGTACTAAAATTCAACTGTGTCCCCAAGGCTTCTTGCAAACTCTCCCAAAAACGCGATGTGAAACGAGTATCCCTGTCGGATACTATAGAGACTGGTACTCCATGCGACTTAATAATCTCCCTGATATAAAGTTGAGCATGCTGATCCATTCGAAAGTTCATCTTAACTGGGATAAAATGAGCCGACTTTGTGAGTCGGTCGACAACAACCCAAATAGCGTGGTTTCCTCTTTCCGTTCAAGGCAAACCTACCACAAAGTCCATCGTAATGTGTTCCCATTTCCATTCTAGAATATGAAGTGATTTAAGTAATCCAAAGGGGCGTTGGTGTTCTGCCTTTACTTGTTGACAAACTATACACCTTATGACAAAGTCTGCCACATCTCTTTTCAAACCTTCTCACCAAAATGTCCCCTTAAGATCTTGATACATCTTTGTACTCCCAGGGTGTGCTGTATATGGGGCATTATGTGCCTCCTTTAATATTGCTTCTCTCAACTTAACAACATTGGGCACACAAATCATCCCTGCATAATATATCGTGCCACCATCGAACACGCTGAAACCCTTATCCTCACCTGAAAGAGTACGTTCTTTCATCTTGACCAAGAAGTCGTCCTATCCTTGACCTTCTTGGATTTATTCCCTAAAGGTTGGTTGTACCACCAAACTAGCCAATAATGACTCAGCTGGACTCGATGGTGTAGCCACCTCAAGGTTCATCCTTGAAAATTCCTTGACCAAGCTTTCCTCCTTGGTCAACAAACATGTTAGGTCTCCTCTCGCCTTATGACTTAATGCATCAGCAACTACGTTTGCTTTACCAGGGTGGTAATGAATTGTACAATCGTAGTTTTTGACCAACTCAAGCTATCTGCGCTGCCTCATATTTAATTCCTTTTGTGTGAAAATGTATTTCAGACTTTTGTGGTCTATATAAATTTCACACTTACCTCCATAAAGGTAGTGTCTCCAAATCTTCAAGGCATGAACTACCGCTGCTAATTCCAAATCATGAGTCAGCTCGTGCGGTTCAACTGTCTCGAAGCATAGGCAACTACCTTGCCCTCTTGCATTAATACACATCCCAAACCTTGCTTGGATGCATCACTGTACATGACAAATTCTTTCGTCGGATTGGGAATCGTCAAAACTGGTGCCGCAGTCAATCTTTGCTTAAGTTCTTGGAAACTCCTTTCGCATTTCTCATTCCATAAGAAAGCTTCTCCCTTTCGAGTCAATTTAGTCATAGGTGCATCAATCTTCAAAAATCCCTCGATGAATCTTCGATAATAACCAGCTAATCCCAAGAAGCTTCGAACTTCATTCGCATTACTCGGTACTTTCTAATCATTGACCGCCTCAACTTTAATCGGGTCAACCTCAATTCCTTTAGAAGTGACCACATGTCCCATAAATGCAACTCGGTTAAGCCAGAATTCACACTTGTTAAACTTCGCATACAACTTCTCCTTGCGCAGTATTCCCAATACTGTTCTAAGATGCTGCTCATGTTCAACCTTGATCTTTGAATATACAAGTATGTCATCTATGAACACAATAACAAACTTATCCAAACAAGGTTGAAATACACGGTTCATGAGGTCCATGAATACCGCTGGCGCATTATTCAAACCAAATGGCATCATTATAAACTCATAGTTGCCATAACGAGTTCGAAATGCGGTCTTCGGGATATCATCATCCTTAATCCTCAGTTGGTGATACCCGGATCTCAAATCTATTTTCAAAAATACTCCCGATCCTCCAAGTTGATCGAATAGGTCCTCTATTCTAGGAAGTGGATATTTATTCTTTATCGTGAGTCAATTAAGTTCACGATAGTCTATGCACATCCTCAAACTTCCGTCCTTTTTCTTCACGAAGAGCACTGGCGCACCCCATGGCGAAACACTCGGTCGGATAAATCTAGAGTCGAGTACTTCCTGGAGTTGTACTTTCAGCTCTTGCAATTCCTTAGGCGCCATCCTATAGGGAGCCTTCGATATTGGTGCCGCTCCTGGCACTAAATCAATCGAGAACTCAACTTGACGATTCGGTAGAACTCTGGGCAAGTCTTCGGGGAAGACGTCTGGATACTCCTTGACGATAGGTACATCAGCTACCGTCTTCTCCGAAGTCGTTTTCCCCATCACATTCACCAAGAATCCTTGGCAATCACGCTTCTTCAACATCTTCACAGCTTTCATGGCTGATATCACCTTCGGGGTACTGCTATGTCTAACCCCTTCGAATACGGTCGTGACATCAACAAACGGACATAAAGTTACCCTCCTCTCGGAGCATTCAACTATAGCTCTATGCTTGTCCAACCAATCCATACCCAAGATGACATCAAAATCGCTAAGTTCCACTATGTGCAAGTTGGCTAAGAAGCTATGTTCGTTAATCCCTATATTCACATTGTCAGTTATCGAGTCTACACGCACTACTCCCCCTGCAGGCATGCTAACTAACAAAGATCTAGGGGCTTTACTACTTCTACAACCAATCATAGTGCAAAGCTTTCTAGAGATGAATGAATGAGACGCACCCGTATCAAACAACACCAAAACAGGAATATTTGCAACTGATAACATACCTGACATGATTTGGGGTTCAGTATCTGCTTCAGCCTCGGCCATGCTATACACTCGAGCTCTGCCTCATGAGCCTTGACCTTGCACATTATTACCTGGGACCTTTCCCTTCTTCGGACACGCTAAGGCCATGTGTCCCTCCTCACGGCAATAGTAGCACCGCTTCTGACCAAGCATACATACACCTTTATGCCCTTTGACACAAGTAGCACATGTAGGGTTATCGGACTGTGGTTTTACCCCCGAAGATCCAACCTTAACATTCTTCTTGCTACCCCCTCCTTGCTCGTGCCACTTGCGCTTGTTATTTGTTGCAACTGGTGGTGCCCTTACCTTCTCCACGTCTAAACTAGCAGAAATGTTCTCGGCCCTTGAAACGGCTTCATTGTAGCTTAGACGACCATGACCAGCCAAATGGTGACGAATCCGGTAACAAAGCCCATCCCGGAATTTCTGAGACTTCATGTCATCCGTCTCGACCATGTGAGGAGCGAAACGGCACATATAGTTAAACTTGCGTTCATACTCGGTGACCGACATTCCACCTTGGGTCAGATCGAGGAACTCCTTCTGCATCTTCATCTGGATCTTCTTCTGGATCCTCCTCCGGGTCTTCTTCAGGATCCTCTTCTGAGTCTTCCTCGTCCGTAGAGTCTGCATCCCAAATTGCAGCTGGAATCGCCTCTCGAGCGAACAAATCCAATAAGCGTCCAGTGACGAACTGAAAATCATCAGCGGACTCTCGCTCTTCTAGCGATCTCTTGATGGCCTATATCCAAAGCCGGAAGATGCAGCAACTCCAGTCTTCAGATAACTTCTCCATCAGGTGCTCTAGCTGTCGAGTGACAGAACCTTGTTTCCCAGATTGCAGCCACTTGCTCAGCCTATAAATGACGTAGTGTGGCGCATTTTCTGGTAAACTAGGATCGTCCCACCAGTCTTTACATGCTAGAAGACGCGAGTCAAAAGTAGCTGGGACCTTCTTACGTGGCGTCATTCTAGGTTTGGCCATTCTAACAGTTCGTACGTACATAAATAATTATATAAGTAAAATGAAATGACATATGCATAAATAATGATTGAAATTTGATACCTCAGACGGAGTGACAAAGTGGCGAAGCTGAGAGCATATGATACTTTTACATTTTAGCGAGTCTACAGAAAGGTAAAACCCGCTCCGATACCACTATGTAACGCCCCGACTTTCTAGGTAAATATTGGGGAAAATAAGTAAAAGGTAAATTTGACAAAAATAATTTTCTTGAGAATATAAAAATTCTCGCCTACAAAGTCGAGTCGCTACACTGACATAAAAATAAATACCTTTAAATAAGATAACATTTCATCATAAATACGAGGTAAAAATTTGCGGCGGAAGAATAAATCATAATTTATAAATTTCAAATCTAAGTTTCCCCAAATAAGTTTCAAACATTTGACATAAAAAAACAACATTTAATAAATTCTTTTTCATATGCTCCCTCGGCTCGCTCCTTCGTCCATCCAGCTCGGTTCAACCTGCGGGATCAATAAAGGTGGGGGTGAGCTTCCTTCAGCTCGTGGAAATCTCACTGATCACATTAATAAACAATCTCATGGAAAGCATAACATGG
Source organism: Orobanche coerulescens (assembly GCA_033398695.1). Taxonomy (NCBI): domain Eukaryota; kingdom Viridiplantae; phylum Streptophyta; class Magnoliopsida; order Lamiales; family Orobanchaceae; genus Orobanche; species Orobanche coerulescens. Next base: position 173,305,367 of record CM065809.1, read on the forward strand.
ATAAACTATCACATTTTTCCTCAACATGAATGCATACTCATAATATTACGTACATCATGAATCGAGCATGCATAACACGGATATTGAGGTTGCGCAGGTGCCCCCGCAACAACATGAAGCATACACGTAATACCACATATAACATGAATCGAGCACGTATGTGAATATTGGGTTGAGCAGGTGTCCCCACACAACATGAATCTTAAGATAACCTCTTACACGAATACAGGTGAGCCTGATTTACAACGTGTATCATAATTTATAAACATGAATTGAATATCACATATGCAGTCCAATTAAAGCAATTAAAGTGATAGTGAAAATTCCCACCTGAATAAATGATGATGATGATGTCTGACTTGAAATGAAGATTTTCGACTCACAGTCCTAAGCCCGTAAATCCTTGATAAAGTTTACATATGATAATAATAATAATTATAATCCTTACAATTTATTATTTATGTAATAAATGAAAAGATACAAATATCACTATAATAACTGAATATAAATTACAGTTGCTTATTAATATTAACCGAAGAATTAACATTATTAATGACTGAAATTAAAATACTTACGCATAATTTCAGATTAATTATTAATATTAATTGAAAGTCAACATTTTAATGTTTCGGTCAAAACAGGACTGGAAGTGAATTTTAAAAGTTGACCGGGGTCAAAAATGAAAAGTCCTAAAATTTCGGGGGTATAAATACACCATTTTCTTGCCCTAGCCGACACAGGACTTCTTTCTCATTCCATCTCTGCACTTCTTCTTCTCGGCCAGGAAGAACATCCCGAAAACACACACACACAAAGTAAATTATGCACACACACAAACGCAAATCGAAGGGTACACACAAACAACTCCGAGTCGGTCTGTTCTTCCGGCTCAGGTGTCACGACGACCCACGGTAGGCGATGGTTCCGACGATTGGTTTCGTTCGTCGGTCGTGGTTGCATGGGCGGCGATTAATGGCGGGAGGCTCGGTGAAAGGCGATTTCGGTCATTACGGCCGAGAAGAAGGTGAAGCAGTAAGAGTTTTCAATTTATGAATCCGATTCCAAATCCAGAACCGCGGCGGCGGCGCTTGAACCGGCAATGGGTTGCGACGGCAGTGCGGGTCGGCGATGATGTCGGTCGGTATGAGTTCGGGTTTGAAGGTTTCCGGCGGTGGATTTGGTTGAAATGGTGATGTTCGATTTTGGTGTTGTTGATTATGGAATCTGGGTTTGAAGTTTGGTTCCAAATTGATTTTCGGATGTGTGAAATTTACGGATTCTGCTCTGAAAGTTGAAAGCATTAAGCTTTGAATTTACTTTTTGTTCGGATAAATTATTGGGTTTTTATTGTTAATTGGGTAGTGTATATTTGAAGTAAAATTGGTGTGGTTTGCGGATGAATTACAGGCAGACAAAAGGATGATAAAACACAAAATATGGAGAAGCCGAGTTTTTATGATTTTACCTCTTCAAGAAAAGTCGATGTTCGAAGGGGTTGAACTTCGATTCAAGATTGGACTCCCGGAAGAACTCTTCGAATAAGAAACACCATGAACCTTGATGTTCGACTTGTATTGTATTTTTCTCTCTTTTTGTTTTTGATCTTTGGATGGTGAGCGGCATTTGGGAAAGTTAGGGTTGGGGACGGTTGAACAAGAAAGTTGTATTCTGTATTGTATTTTTTTTGTACTGACTATATCGAATTAGGGTTAGGGTATAATTTTCCGGGTTTAATATTATTTTGGGTCATTACAATGTGTTTGGGCCATTGATAATAATAATAATAATAATAATAATGATAAACTTAATAATAACAGTAGTAATAATATTAATAACATCGATACTAATAATAATATCGAGAGTAATAAAAATGATGATATAGAAATGATACTGGTAAAAATATTAATACCGTTAATATTAATATGGTTCATATTATAAATATTATTATTATTAATAATAATAATACCTTTAATGATCATATTAACAAAAAAAATGACTAATATGTTAAAGGAATAATACCCATTGTGTGCCTATGTCTGTTAGTTTACGGGCTTTCCTAGTTAGGGTTTGGCTAAGGCCTGCTTGTATGTACTTCACCCTATTTAAGGGATCTCATTGATGGAATAATACAACACTTTTGCCCTACTTTATGTCTCAAGTTATTTTCCCTTCAACACGTTATCAGCACGTAGTTCCCGGCTGAGCACAAAATTTTCTCCTGATTTTCTTAAAAAAAAAAAACCAAAATCGTTTCCTGAAAACCCTAGAGCAAACCCTGCACACCGCCGCCGCGCGACCCCCCCGTCAGACGTCGCACCAGATTCGCGAACCCTAGATCTCCATCGCCGGTGTCATCTCCTTCCCCGACGTCCGACGCGACCTGCTCCTCCGGCTCGTCGCCTGCTTCTCTCCCCCGCGCGAAGATCCGTCCGACGCGACCTGCTCCTCCGGCTCATCGCCTGCTTCTCTCCCCCGCGCGAAGATCCGTCCGACGCGACCTGCTCCTCCGGCTCGTCGCCTGCTTCTCTCCCCCGCGCGAAGATCCGTCCGACGCGACCTCCTCCTCGCGACCCGCCCTGCTCCTGCGGCTTCTCCAGTCCAGATCGCGACCCGCCCCTCCTGCTCGTTTTCGCCCGTCGTTTTTCCCCCGCGCAGAACCCCGCTCCAGCGCAGATCCGTCTTCTCCCGGTTCTTGCTCGTCGGCCGTCGTCTTCACCAGGAGCATGCTCGTCCTGCTCCTACTCGTTTTTCTTTCCCTCGCGCGATCCAGACCCGGTTGCCCAGCACTCGGCCCGCGATCCAGACCCGATTTAGTCCAGATTTTCTGCTCCTATTCACAAAATAAAGTACGCAAATACGAACCCTACTATCTGCAATGTGCGAATTTATATGTTTTTTAATTACTATTAACTGCATATTATACTCCGAATTTATTTATGCTTAATTAAACCAATTAAAGCATGATACATTAATAACTTTAATTAAATTAAAACAAATTACTTATAGCAACTTGAATTAAAATGAATTCACGTTGAATTAATAATTATTGCGTCATAAAAGACCTACTTGACTGCATAATACGTGTATAGATATATCCCTAGGATTATGTGATTATATCTATAAATATACATATATTTGCATACATATATAGATATGGCATGCAAATTAGGCCTCACCATTGGTAGATTTTAGAGGACTTATTTCTACTGCCTATATCAACTCGAACCATGATAAAGTAATTTCATTGGTAATCCTCAAAAGCATCGAAAGTAATTTTGACCATATCTTGGTTCCGAAAAATAATGACGCTCCTATTATTGAAAATTTTATCATGGAAAGTACTCATGGTAAACTGTGAAAAATCATTTCCCTTTTTCTTGTATTAAGATAGCTTATCCAACTCGTCCCGAATTTATATTGGACTCAAAAGAGCTTGAGTACCATAGATGGGCATCCTACGTCGAGACCACATTTATCACTAAAGAATACAGTGGTACGCTCCTCAACACCACAGACCAAGTACCCTCTGATAAGATCAAATCGAGTGCACTTATATTCCTTAGGTGGCACATCGAACCCAGCCTGAGATAGGAATATCTACGGTTGAAATTCCCTAAAGAACTGTGGAATGCCCTTAAGGGCCAATTTGGGAACATTGACAAACTTTGCTCCCATAGTTGACCGTGCAGTGGAATGAAATCGGCTTGCTCGACTATAAACGGATCAACGATTTCAACACAAATATGCTCTCTCAAGGCACGCCTAAAATTTCTGTGGAAAGGACGTCACAGAAGATGACATGATCCATAAAGCTTTTTCCACCTTCCCTACTTCCGCTCATATACTAACAAACCAGTATAGGCTGGAGTATGATAATAAATGCATCACTACATTCAGTAAGCTAATTAACCTACTGCAAGTAGCTGAGAGGCATAGCGAAGTGTTAGTGAGCAGTAATGTCAGGCCGATTGGGACAGAGAAAATTCCCAAGGCCAATTATGGCAAAGTGAAAGATGGAAACTACCCCAATGAATAGGGGACTGGACATGATAGGCTTCGTGATCAAGGACGTGGGGGTTCTTCTAATGTAATGCGAAGATTTGGTGCTCCCGGCTCTACTAGCCAAGGGAACCAAAAAGCACCTACCCATCCTATCGCCTCTAAGGCTCGAGTTGGCAATGAACCGTGCTATCATTGTGGAGATGCTGGACATGGTACACGAACTGCCATACAAGCAAGCAAGTCGCATCTCACTACAAGAAATATAGAGAGTCCAAATAAAGGGAAACTCACTATATGGAAGAATATGATCTAGACAAGTCCCCCTATGTCAATTTCACAGCCACCAATCGTCGAATTGAGTCATACGAGCCACAGTCTATAGACTGAATCTTAGTATTATGATTACTTTCTCGTTTACATTTGATATAGTTGCCTCAAGACGATTGTGTTGGTGTTTTCTTTTCAATAATGGCGTGATGCAACGTTGTTTCACGAACAAGATATTAATATTGCTTACGTTAGATTCTTAGCTTTATTCTGAAGTACTGAATAATGCTTGAATGCTAATGGTTTGAAATTTCTCTCTCTTCAAAGGAATGAATCGAGTAGAACTTGAATGTTCTTGGAACAAGGCTTCTATTCATCGAATAAGTCGCCTGCCAAACCTCGGTAAATACGATGATTGGGTCTTCCCAACTCATCAAAGGGCAAGGTAATGCCCAATTCTTGATGCCTAAACGGCAGTCTTCTAAGTTACCGATGCTCTGTATGCATCTAGAGCCCTTCGAACCTTACTTAGCTTCAACAATATACGTAGCAATGGTTTCCATATTGAAACCCACTGTGAGAATGGAATAGAGTTTCTTTTATTAATTCTAATGAATGTGGATGTAAACGCATTTTAGAATAACTGATGAGTCAATCTAGTGGACTGTACCTCACTACTATTAGGTTTTTAAAAACCTATGTTGTCACCAACAATGTACTTTTGGACATAGACTCATATAGGCTTTGGCACGATAGACTAGGTCATCCTGGTCGAAGTATGATGATATGTATACTAAAGAACCTGTACGAACATCATTACTTTTCGAGTGAAAATGTGGAAACAACTCAACATAAAGCACAATGTTGACGTTAATTGTGTTATGTCATCCAAAGAACCAGATGCATATCAAATGCCCACCACTTAGTGTTGCAAAGCCTGCTCTTTAGCCAAAGTAGGAGCGATACCTTCCTACGCTAAAGAAACAAAAGCAAACATTCCATTCTTACGCTGAATATAAGGAGATATTTGTGGATCCATCCACCTAATATGCGGACCATTTATGTATTTATGATTTTGATGGATTCTCCGACATATTGGTCACATATCGCTCTCCTGTCCACTCAAACTGCTGCAGAATTTCCAAAATAATTTATAAGGACTCACCTCCCTTATCACATCTAAAGGACTCGATGATGTTGGAGAGTTCACATCAAAAAGTACTTGATGTTTATTGTATGATAGAGATTAATGAATAATATCTCGTCCCATGTGCATATGCAAAGGTCTCACATAAACCACCGTCGAAAGAATATGTATGGTGATTATGTCATTGGTTATGCGCACCATGTTGTTACCCAAAATATTACCCGAAGGTAATGTTGCTGGAATGATCGAGTAACCAACAAGTGCGGGAGCACGTCCGTGAGAAATTAAATGACACAAGATTTGTCGGGGTTGTTAATCCCGGGCTTGAATGCTCTCGCGAGATTTTATTAATAAGTATACGGTTGAGTACAAATATTAATGTTAGAATCTATCACAAAGAGTGTAAAGGATTCTAGTTTTCTAAGCTGTGGAGCGTATAGAATGCCGGAAGAATCAGATATGGAGTTCTGTGAATTCTTGCTATGGATGTTCTATGTGTGAGAATGTCTTTCTCTTTTCTCTCTCTTGTTTCTTTGTGTATTTGTGATCCTTGTTACGTGTTATGGACCTTCTATTTATAGCGAGACCAAGTTCTGAGGCCCCCTGCGATCGCAGCGATCGTCGTTATTTATATTATAATAAGACGGCCGATCGTCTCGTCGCGTGGGGCTTTTCCCTTAAAGTCATGGTTATTCTTGTGCAGGTTGTACGGTCTGACGGGGAACTCGCATGCGCCCTGAGCCGCTGTCACCCACCTTTTCGGCGGTACTGTTGGTAGGTGAAGTTGGTGACAGACTGTGAGCACAGGTCTTGTCTGTCAGCACCTTTTGAGATCTGCATGCGGGTCCCAGCCCGAGATTTGGGCTTTGATGACTTTTGACGGATGTTGGAGTAATACACGGCACGAGACGATCGCCAATCAACAAAAGACGATCGCCAATCAACAAAAGACGATCGACAATCAACAGAAGGCGATCGCCGTGGGTGCCGAGTTCAGGGTGTTTGCCCCGAGCATATCTCTCATGGTAGACTTCCCGACTGCTATGGCGATCGCCTTCGAGGCGTGTTTAAATGCCGCACAACACACCAATTTGCATATCTTTATCTGGAATTATGCAATATTGCATGCAACTTTACTTAAATCGTTCATTCTTAGACCTTTTGCTAACCAATTAGTTTATGCGTACCAGTTGGTAACTGGATAGCCTGATTTTTGTATTTTGGACCCAGACGGACTTGAGTGCCAATTGCGCATATTTGGTTACGCATTATATGTGCCTTCTGCGCCCCACAACGCATCGGTCTTTAAAAATGATTAAGTATTCACGTTGGATAAGAATCTCCAGACGTTTATCCGCTATTTAGAACCTTCACAGTGATCTCTTTACCGCACGATTTGCGGATTGTCACTTTAATGAAACAACCTTCCCGTCGTTAGGGGGAGGAGAGAAAACGTAATTTCTCGGGGAACGACAGGAATTGTCATGGTGTCTCCACTTTGTCTCATTATGATCCCCGAACTTCACAATGTTACCGTGAAGCATAAAGAACACTCGATCTTCAGGATGTAGCAGATTCGATGCCTGATGCATTTACTGATATCGTTCAAGTGACAAGAACTCACATTACAGCTGCAAATGTGTTTGTAAGGTTAGAAGTCCCCTCCAAGGGGCACATCAACAATGAACCGGGTGATGCAACCGCACTTGGTGGAGGTGTGGTTGAGGCCGTGGCTCCCTGCGAAGGAAGGGGTGGAAGCCACGTGGTTCGACTAAATACTCACCCAAGTAAGAGGTAGAGTATGGCACAACTTCACATGTTAACCATCAATGAACTCGTTTCATGAGATCATGCTTGATTTTATTATGTCCATGAATCATGACGAGGGGGACGCCCCGAAGATATGATTCAGAAAATCAAGAATCTCGATGAAATTATGAGGGTGTGGCCTGATCAACCACCCACTTTGATGACATGTCATGAATCATAAAGTACGATGATGTCGAACCTCGCTCAGTTGGATGAAATCAACATTGGCCTATAAGAAAAACATTCCATGTAGAACTAGATTCTCCGACAAAGAGACAGGTATTTGGTGTAGGTAGTGCTAACCTAACCAAGTGTAAAGCTTGAAGGACATAATCGAACCTTTGTCGTAAAGCATAGTGAGAATATAGAGTCCTAATGTACAAGGTTCACGAAGTAATGCTTCTCACAACGCCTTGGAATTGATTACGAGGAAATGTACTCCCACGTATATGTATCCGCTATTTGATTAGCGTAGTAATTTTCGAGGGACTGGAAATGCAGCCAATATATGTGGTTACTACGTATCTCTATAGGGATCTAGATACGGAGATATATACGGAAGTGCCCGATGGCATTTCATTACCCAAATCAAGTGACTCTAGACCACAGAGTGCGTATGCAATTTGATTGAAATGCTCAACTTTACGGTTTTGAAGCAATCCTTAAGGATATGGTATAACCGCCTAAGTGACTACTTGATTGAGAAGGGATAAAAGAACGATGAACAGTGTCCCTGCGTCTTCACAAATAAGATCCGGATTCACATCGCAATGTATGTCGATGACATGAACATAATCGGTCTTGATGAAATAAGAGAAACCACCGGATACTGAAAATCTGAGTTTGAGATGAAAGATCTTGGGAAAACTCGGTTCTGTCGAGGCATTGACATAGACATCGAGTTTGTGGAATTCATTCCACCGGTCTTCCTATGTCCAGAAGTTTCTGAGGCACTTTAACATGGACAAGGTAAACCTGACTAGCACCCCATGATAGGTCGAACATTTGGATGCAAAGGAAAGATCCATTTCGTCTAAAGAAAAGTGACGAAGAGCTTTCGGAGCTGAAATTCCCTACTTGAGTGCAATAGCGCATTATTGTACTTAGCTCAATGTACACGACCTGCCATCACTCCTCAGTTAATTCGCTGACTAGATTTAGTTCAGCATCGACGCAACATCAATGGAATGGTATCAAGAATATCTTCTTATACTTAAAAGAAACCATTGACTTGGGACTATTCTTTCCCTACAAGCAGGCAAAGGAAGCTGCTTACGAAAAGGCAAATGCTAAAGTAAATGCTGGTGCCGAAGCAACTACCATAAAGTATGTGTTGGTATGAATTGCTTATGTTTTGGAAATCGACTATGCAAACCGCTTTTGGCTACCTTCTCGAATCACGACAAGATTATTGCTTTGCATGAATCAATCCGTGAGTGTACATGATTAAGAACTATCATTCTACACGTGTGAGGAACTAGCGGTTAAGTACTGCCACTAATGAGCATACTTACATTTATGAACATGATGTAACTTGTAAATCTCCTTGATTGATGGAATGATCATAACGGGAAATATGTGAGATATAACGTAACATACTCGCATAGGTTGCACTCTTTTCCTTAGACCAAGGTTTATTTTTCCCACTGGGTTTTGTTACTTGGCAAGGTTTTTAATGAGGCAACGATATATGAATGTAAGCATTAGGGGGAGCTATAGAGTTTTCCAACTCTCGAGATCGATGTAAAGATCACAAGGAAATGGTGATTTATAAAGAAACTTAATCACATGTGTTGTACTCTTTTCTTTGACCAAGGTTCATTTTCTCACATTGGGTTTTGTTACTTGGCGAAGTTTTTAATGAGGCAACAACTACTTGATTAATGTACAAATCAGAGGGAGATGTAGACTTGAGGGGGAGTCTTACATCCACACCGTACGTTATACTCTTTTCCTTCCAAGGATCATTTTTCCCACAGGGTTTTTATCACTTGGAGGTAACAAGATGTACGATTTTAGGGATCGATGGAATGGTCACCTTAGTAGCGCTATGATTAAATGTAACGATCATATGAGAGGATAGATTCAAAGGACGAAGTCTAAACTTGATGTGTCTAGATGCTGTACTCTTTTTCCTACGATCAAGGCATTTTTCCCACTGGGTTTTTGCTTGACGAGGTTTTAACGAGGCAACATGACATGCACTTGTAGACTAGGCACAAGGGGGAGTGTTAAAGGAATAATACCCATTGTGTGCCTAAGTCTGTTAGTTTACGGGCTTTCCTAGTTAGGGTTTGGCTAAGGCCTGCTTGTATATACTTCACCCTATTTAAGGGATCTCATTGATGGAATAATACAACACTTTTGCCCTACTTTCTATCTCAACTTATTTTCCCTTCAACATAATATTAAATGTTCTGAAATTAACTTGAGAAATTGACTCGGGTTTAGAACATATGAGATATCATGAAAATGTCTGATATTATTAAATGATACTACATGAAGTTGACTTGTACGTGTAGTGAAAGTAATTGTACAAAAATTACTCACTCGGTAATGAAATGAGATTAAATGAAATAAAATACATTATTAATATTATTAGTAGTAAATAACTACTTGAATATAACTGACAAAAAAATGATTCGGGCTAGGACTTGTGATATGTCGAAATAAAAGTTCATGATTCTCTAAATGGAATTAAATAACATGAAATGCATTATAATATTATTATAATTAATAATATTGAATTATAAAAATGGCGGGTATTACAGTTGTCTTTGTTGTTTTGCTTGACAACACTTCAATAACTCATCATCAAAACCTTTCTAATGTGGAATAAAATATTGCAACAATCTCTCCCTTTTTGATGATGACAAAACAACAACCTTTTAATGGGATTTTATACGTGCAAAATTAAAGCAATTTACATATCAAAGTTTTCGGTTTTGTCCATTTCGTTAGTTTTCTTCTCCCATCTTTTCTTTTCTTTTTTTCAACTCCTCCTCATTTTTTTTCTTCGTTTTCGAGTTTTCTCCCCCTTTCATGATCGAAATATTGTTTTTATTTTATCGTCATTCTTCCATGACTCTTTCTCATTTTTTTCCCACCATTTTTCTCAAAATCTTCCCTTTTCTCATACTCTCTCCCCCTTTTTGTCACAATCAAAAAGTGGCATAATCAATAAAATCGATGAAAAATAAATATTACAATTTACGGGTAAAACTTCCCCTAAAAAATAGATTTCCCATTTCATCAATAGTAACACCCCCTGAGTTAAATATCAATTGTTAAAAAAATATAAATTGTCAAAATACCAATTGATGGACATATATTAAATTTGATTTTTGGGGATCCAAACGACTCTCGGTTTTTCTTTTGAAACATAGACGATATTGGGAATAGTGGTTCCTTTAGGAATCCAAACCTTTTTAATTTTTATCGTCCGTCACGGGATTTTGCAATTTGAGATATGATGCCCAAGTTTTAAATATTTCTCACATTGGGGTATTTTAAAGTTTAAGGATTCGATTTTATTACAAGGTTTGAGTCCTAACCCCTGTTTGTTTAAAGAAAATTTTTGAACCGAAAGCATTTGTTCAAATGTGTCGTTTCCACACGAAAATTTATTCGTTATATTCTTAAGTTCGATTTGAAATTTCAAAAGATCATCCTTTAATTGATTTTCAATTTCAAGACACTTAGAATGATCGGTTTCAATGAATTTCCCTTTTTTCATTTATTTTGGAAATTTCGATTTCCAACATTTTAATTTTCGCTTTCACGGATTTATTATCAATTAGAGCATTTTCAAAATCAGTATGTAAAAGTTCGAATGTTTCAAATAATTCGTCGTGAGACGAGGTACTGACCTGGCTTTCGACGTCGCTTTCGTCGAATGAGCTTCTTGCCATTAGTGCGAGGTTATTTTGATTATATTCGTCATATTCCTCTTCGTCACTCCACGTGGCTATAAGTACATCCTTCTTGGAAGTTGATGCTCGACATTTTTTTGCAAAGTGGCCTGGTTTACCACAAATTCGACAGTTATTATCGAATTTCTTTGATTCCCCCGTTTTGATGTCCTTCCTTCTCCGGTTCAATAAGTTTTGAAACTTATTTATATTTTTGGCATAATTTGCCAATTCTTCGTCATCTTTGTCCACCGGGATTTCTTCTTTTCGTGAAATTTTAGCTTTTAAAGCTATGGATCTTTCCTTCGGTTTTGGTTCGACACTTCGTGATTTTAGAACAATCTCATAATTTATTAGTGAACCAACGAGGGCACTAAAGTCGAGCGTGTTGAGATCTTTAGATTCCATGATCGCCGTCACGGTGCCGTCCCATTCGCTAGGTAGTGATCGTAAGATTTTATTGACTTTTTCACTACTAGATAGTGGTTTCCCAAACGAAGCAAGTCCATTAGTGATGACCGAAAATCGGTCTAGCATGTTGGTAATGTACTCGTCACCCTTCATCATGAGTAACTCGTAGTCATGGAGAAGCATATTAATCTTCGTCTCCTTGACTTGAGTTGTTCCCTCATGTGTGATTTCAAGAATTTTCCAAATTTCTTTAGCACATTCACACGAAGAAATACGGTTGACCTACTTTGGATTTAAGGCACAATATAAAGGTTGAGTGGCCTTACAATTGAGGTGATCATTATTCCAATCCTCATCATTGTATTCTTCGAAGCTCTTAAGTCACCCATCAGATTTGGTTGGAACTTTCGGACCAAGGCAAATGATCTTCCAGATTTCTATATCATATGCACGAATGAAGATCGACATCTTTTTCTTCCAAGTCATGTAATTAGATCCATCGAAAAATGGAGGTCGATTTAGAGCAAGACCTTCGACCGGGGCAAATTGGAATGCCATTGGATCTTCTTATCCTCGGATATTAAGCCGATTTATATGGATACCCGCTCTGATACCAATTGTTGGGAAATTGGCACCTCACTTGGAATTGTGGAAGATAGAATTTGCAGACTCTTTTGCGTTGCGGAAGCGTAAATAACTTGCGGAAAGTAAACGACACAAGATTTATAGAGGTTCGGCCAAACGTGCCTACATCTTCATATCATTTTCTATAGGCTCAAGATCAACCTTTTCCACCTTGTCTTCTATCGGGCCGAGGTAAACCATTACAATCTCGTCTTCTATCAGTCCGAGATAAACCGTTACAATCTTGTCTTTGTGTCGATTCAATAAAAATTGTTTTCCTTTTCTATTGGACAAGGAATCAACCTATTTAGCTTTCGATTGGTACTAGACAAATCTCACTCGGATTTAGATATGATTCTAACAATGCCGGATCAACTATCCTAATAACACCGAATCAATCTACAATCCGTATCTTTCCTCTCGTGTATGTTTTCGTGTATGAACACTCAAACACTTATCAATTAAGCACAAATACAACAACAATAATATTTACAATGATATCTGATCGATATATGATTTTCTTAGAGTTGTTGTTGTGAATGATACCAATGACTTGGTATTTATAGGCTCAAAGGCTCAACTAGCCATTAGCCTCTGCATCATGTATTACGTACGTTATCCATCCTCTATAGCGTACGTTAGTCCTGTTACATACGTTAACGTCCTTTGGTTACGTACGTTAAGCTTCATATAAATCAGTCCAGTAGCTTCTGTATACTCCTTTACGTACGTTATAGAATTCTCCATTACGTACGTTATGTTATGTCAAAATATCCGTTGCATGCTGACCTACTCCATGATGTCATCTTCAACGGCTCCTTGTTTGAGTTCGTATTCAAACCATTACGTACGTTAACGTGTTGATTTACGTACTAAGTATCGCCTCCTTACGTACGTTATCTGCTTCTATTGCGTACGTTAACCATGTCGTCTGTACTCGTCTGCCATCAGGTAACTTTTCATTGCGTACGTTATGAGATGTTTGTTACGTACGTTAAGTTCTCTGGTCAGGTGACTTTTGCCTTCTCGTCTGATCAGGTGACTTTTCCCAGCTTGTTTGTCTTTGTTGTTTTGGCTTCGTTCCATTGTTGCCTTTGTTGTTTTGGTTGACAACACATCAATAATTCAACATCAAAACCTTTTTAATGTGGAATAGAATATTCCAATAATCTCCCCCTTTTTGATGATGACAAAACAACCTTTTATTGTGATTTTATACCTTCAAAATTAAAATAATTTACAAATCAAAGTTTTCGATTTTGTCCATTTCGTTAGTTTTCTTCTCCCATCTTGTCTTTTCTTCTTTTTCAACTCCTCCTCATTTTTTCTTTTCTTCTTTTTCGACTTTTTCCCCCTTTCATGATTGGGTTATTGTTTTTATTTTATCGTCATTCTTCCATGACTCTTTCTCATATTTTTCCATCATTTTTCTCAACATCTTCCCTTTTCTCATACTCTCTCCCCCTTTTCGTCATAATCAAAAAGTGGCATAATCAATAAAATCGATGAAAAATAAATATGACAATCTATGGGTAAAACTCCCCCTGAAAAATAGATTGCTCCATGTTAAAAATAGTAACTCTCCCTGAGTTAAATATCAATTGTTAAAAAAAATATAAATTGTCAAAATACCAGTTGATGGACATATATTAAATTTGATTTTTGGGGATCCAATCGACTCTCGATTTTTCTTTTGAAATATTGACGATATTGGGAATAGTGGTTCCTTTAGGAATCTAAACCTTTTTAATTTTTATCATCCGTCATGGGCTTTTGCAATTTGAGATATGATGCCCAAAGTTTTAAACATTTCTCACATTGGGATATTTTAAAGTTTAAGGATTCGATTTTATTACAAGGTTTGAATCCTAACCCCTGTTTGTTTAAAGAAAATTTTTGAACCGAAAGCATTTGTTCAAATTTGTCGTTTCCCTACGATAATTTATTCGTTAAATTCGTAAGTTCGTTTTGAACTTTCAAAAGATCATCCTTTAATTTATTTTCAATTTCAAGTCATTTAGAATGATCGGTTTCAATGAATTTTCCTTTTCATTTATTTTGGAAATTTCGATTTCCAACATTTTAATTTTCACTTTCAGCGATTTATTATCAATTAAAGCATTTTGAAAATTAGTATGTAAAAGTTCGAATGCTTCAAATAATTTGTCGCGAGGCGAGATACTGACCTGGCTTTCGACGTCGCTTTCGTCGAATGATCTTCTTGCCGCTAGTGCGAGGTTATTTTGATTATATTCATCATCTTCCTCTTTGTCACTCCACGTGGCTATAAGTACTTCCTTCTTGGAAGTTGATCCTCGGCAATTTTTTGCAAAGTAGCCTGGTTTACCACAGTTAAAGCTTATTATCGAATTTCTTTGATTCCCCCGTTTTGATGTCCTTCATTTTCCGGTTCAATAAGTTTTGAAACCTATTTATATTTTTGGCATAATATGCCAATTCTTCGTCATATTTGTCTACCCGGATTTCTTCTTTTCGTGACATCTTAGCTTTCAAAGCTATGGATCTTTACTTCGTTTTCGGTTTGACACTTCGGGATTTTAGAACAATCTCATAATTTATTATGAACCAACGAGGGCACTAAAGTCGAGCGTGTTGAGATCTTTAGATTCCATGATCGCCGTCACGGTGCCGTCCCATTCGCTAGGTAGTGATCGTAATTTTCTTGACTTTTTCACTACTAGATAGTGGTTTCCAGAACGAAGCAAGTCCATTGGTGATGACCGAAAATCGGTCTAGCATGTTGGTGATGGATTCGTCACCCTTCATCATGAATAACTCGTAGTCATGGAGAAGCAGATTAATCTTCGTCTCCTTAACTTGAGTTGTTCCCTCGTGTGTGATTTCAAGAATTTTTCAGATTTCTTTAGCACATTCACACGAAGAAATACGGTTGACCTCCTCTGGATTTAAGGCACAATATAAAGCTTGAGTGGCCTTACAATTGAGGTGATCATTCTTCCAAACCTCGTCATTGTATTCTTCGAAGATCTTAAGTGACCCGTCGGATTTAGTTGGAACTTTCGGGCCAAGGCAAATGATCTTCCAGATTTCTATATCATAGGCACGAATGAAGATCGACATCTTTTTTCTTCCAAGTCATGTAATTAGATCCATCAAAAAATGGAGGTCGATTTAGATCAAGACCTTCGACAGGGGCAAATTGGAATGCCATTGGATCTTCTTATCCTAGAATATTAAGCCGATTTATACGGATACCTGCTCTGATACCAATTGTTGGAAAATTGGCACCCCACTTGGAATTGTGGAAGATAGAATTTGCAGACTCTTGCTTTGCGGAAGCGTAAATAAATTGTGGAAAGTAAACGACACAAGATTTATAGAGGTTCGGCCAAACGTGCCTACATCTTCATATCATTTTCTATAGGCTCAAGATCAACCTTTTCCATCTTGTCTTCTATCGGTCCGAGGTAAACCGTTACAATCTCGTCTTCTATCAGTCCGAGATAAACTGTTATAATATTGTCTTTATGTCGATTCAATATAAACCGTTTTCCTTTTCTATGGGACAAGGAATCAACCTATTTAGCTTTCGATTGGTACTAGACAAACCTCACTCGGATTTAGATATGATTCTAACAATGCCGGATCAACGATCCTAGTAACACCGAATCAATATACAATCCGTATCTTTCCTCTCGTGTATGTTTTCGTGTATGAACACTCAAACACTTATTAGTTAAGTAAAAATACAACAACAATAATGTTTATAATGATATTTGATCGATATATGATTTGCTTGGAGTTGTTGTTGTGAATGATACCAAATGACTTGGTATTTATAGGCTCAAAGGCTCAACTAGCCGTTAGCCTCTGCATCATGTATTACGTACGTTAGCCATCCTCTATAGCGTACGTTAGTCCTGTTACGTACGTTAACGTCATTTGGTTACGTGCGTTAAGCTTCATATAAATCAGTCCAGTAGCTTCTGTATACTCCTTTACATATGTTATATAATCCACCATTACGTATGTTATGTTATGTCAAAATATCTGTTGCATGCTGACCTACTCCATGGCATCATCTTCAACGGCTCCTTGTTTGAATTCATATTCAAACCATTACGTACGTTAACATGTTGATTTATGTATGTTAAGTATCGCCTCCTTACGTACGCTATCTATTTCTGTTGCGTACATTAACCATGTCGTCTGTACTCGTCTTTCATCAGGTAACTTTTTATTACGTACGTTATGTGATGTTTGTTACATACGTTAAGTTCTCTGGTCAGTTGACTTTTTCATTGTCGTCTAACCAGGTGACTTTTGCCTTCTCGTATGATCAGGTGACTTTTGCCTTATCGTCTGATCAGGTGACTTTTGCCTTCTCGTCTGATCAGGTGACTTTCCCCAGCTTGTTTGTCTTTGTTATTTTAGCTTCGTTCCATTGTTACCTTTGTTGTTTTGCTTGACAACACATCAATAACTCATCATCAAAAACTTTTTAATGTGGAATAGAATATTCCAACAATGGCTGCTAGATATCAGTCGAACCCTGGACCAGGATACTAGATTGCTGTCAAGCACATACTCAAGTACCTGAGAGGTACTAGGGAATACATGCTAGTATATCAATCATATGACATATGTCCAGTGGGTTATACTGGCTCAGATTTTTCATCAGACAAAGAAAAGTCCAAGACTACTTCAGGTTATGTGTTTACTCTGGGAGGTGGAGCCATTAGTTGGAGGAGTGTGAAGCAGAAATGCATCTCGGACTCTACCATGGAAGTCGAGTATGTGACTGCCGTGAGACAGCCAAAGAGGCGGTATGGCTCAAGTACTTCCTGCAGGACTTAGATGTGATTCCCGATTAGCCAAAGGGTATTACACTTTACTGTGATAATACCAGTGCAATTGCAAATTCGAGGGAACCACGAGCCCATCAGGCAAGTAAACATATCAACCGCAAGTACCAATCATACAACACTTCGTAAAAGAAGGAAACGTAGTTGTATCCAGGGTTATATCGGAAGATAATCTTGCTGGTCCTTTCACAAAAGGCTTACCCTCAAAAGTTTTTGAAGGGCATGTGAAAGAAATGGGATTACGTGTATGGCAGTATTGCTTTAAGTATAAGTGGGGGATATGATATACTAGTAATAGAGTAGTATACTTAAAAGCATGTTTTGAGTATAAGTGGGAGATTGTTAGGGTTGTATCTTTGCAAAGCATACATTATGCTTTTATTACCTTATTTCCCTGTAACTACCTATGAGAATATTAATTACATTTAATCACATGTTTTGCATATTTATTCACGTTATGGTTATGCAAATATATTGTCTATTTATTTTATATTGTATATAATATGGTGTGTTGGTGTCACACGGAAGATCATATTATCGGTGCCTTATAAAATAATATAATAGTTCACAACTTATATAATTACTAGATAAATTATATGAAAGGTTGTAATGCATGCTTGAGATTAGATGGTCTTGACTATTAGCATGCATTAGCGTAATTGCATATGTTGAACTGGATCGCAGTGAGATGGTGTCTTCAGTACTAAATGTAAGAAGAAAGTAAATCTCAGATAATTATTATTTCTTAATTTTTAAGTATATAATATTTAATTATTTATTTATAATATTTATTGCTTTGATTTACCACGAGTGAAAGTCACGGTGATTGATTCAATATGCTTCGTATCTTGTGCAATAATATTATTTATATGATAATTATTATTATAACTAGAAATTGTGTACCGACTCGTGCAGGCTGATGATGTCCCCTTGAGTAGCTCAATAATAATTATTATATTAAACCCTACAGGTGAATTTAATTCTGATATAATAATAAAGTTCGAGTGGTACTACCCTTGGATAAGAAATTAATTATTTAAAGCTGTCAGTAGCTTAAATTAACTAAGAGACATTCAATATCTTAAATACGAGAAATAAAATATTTAAATAAGGAGGTAAATTGAGATTTGGGTTGGAAGTGTAATATTAATTCTTTAATGGATTGAATTGATATAGTGAACTCAACCATATTATGAAGGAAGGGTGTAATATAGAAGGTTGGGTTACACTATGAGTCCTAACCCTAATCCTCGTGAAGATCCCAAGAGTAGTCCAAAGCCTATAAAGGACATGAGGGGATGATTTGGTCGTGACATATACTCTTACACAAGGAATTTCGATTTTTTTCTTTTGAGTGTTTTATTGTGGATCTAGACTTGTGTCTTTGATTCCACAATTGGGACAACACTTTAATTCTTGCCACAATCGCAGTTACTTGAAGAAAAAAGAAAAATCGAGAGTTGTGAGGAATAAGAATTTTGGCCGATCCATCTCCATTGTCAAGCTAGATTTGGTATCTCGTTGCCCACACAACATCCGGATTAAGGTAGGATCATACTCTAGAAGGTTTTGAGGAAGAAATCAAAGTAGCAACCACTACGCTTCAAGAGGTAAATATCATACGATTTTTGATCTAGATTAAGATATTGAATTCACCAACAATATTATTTAATAAGTAATAAATAGTATTTAAATTGCTTATTAATCTTAGTAGTTAATTAATTAGTTTGCCTAAATGGATTTTGTGCTCGTGGATGCGTAAAATGCTTTATTCAAAGTTTATCAACTTCGCTTCCGCTGCATTTTATTTCCAACACCTATTGTGAAAAGTTTCACATACTTTGTTGTGTTTGTTGATAATTACTCTTGGTTTATATGGTTCTAGCATATTCGCTACAAATAAGATTTTGAACGAAATATTGAGGTTTTTCAATCTGATGGGGGCAAGGAATTTGCTGAAACACGAATGGAGGAGCTCCTTAATACTAATGGTATTTGACATCGCATCTCTTGCCCCTATACTCAAGCCCAAATGGCATAACAGAGCGTAAACATCGTCATATTGTTGAGCTTGTTCTGGTTATGCTTTTTCAATCTCATGTTCCAGTAAAATTTTCTGTAGATGCCTTCAGCACTGCGATCTTTATAATTAATCGCGTCCCCACCGATTCTTATTGGCAAATCTCCATTCCAGTTATTATTTGGTAACTTACCAAATTACGCAATCTTCCATCCGTTTGGATGTCGGGTATTTCCGTGTTTACGTGACTATGCCTTAAACAAGCTTAGTCCTCGCAGCACACCTTGTGTATTTCTTGGCTACAACAGAAACTACAAAGGCTTTCATTGCTATGACATGCAAACCGACCACATCTATCTTTCGAAGCATGCTCACCTCGACAAATTACTTTATACTTACTCAGGTGCCACTTTATCCGTCTCACCGAACAACATGCATGTTTTAAGTTTCGTAGAACCATCATGTCTGAAAATAATGTCACATCCGCATCTACTCCGCCTACCGCAGATGACTTTTGCCTATACGTCTCTCCTCATCCAAGTCCTCCAGACACATAACCTGCTGCTCATCAACCAGCTCACCTATCTCCCGAATCAAATTCACCTGCTGAACCAGAATCATCTCCTCCAGAATCTCCAGCGCCGGTGACACCAAATGAATAGCCCAGGAGAGTCCCGACTCAACATCTGATGATCACCGACGTACGTGTAGGAGTCTTCAAACCAAAATATCGATCTTATATTGCCACTTCGGGTTTAATTGCGGCTCTTCTCTCCATGTCTGCACCTTACGACTTTAAATCAATCGTCCAACTTTCGCATTGGGTCGTGGCCATGGATGAAGAAATTGGCGCTCTTCATGCTAATAACACCTGTGATCTTGTTCCCCATCATCCCAATATCACTATTGTCGGCTCCAAATGGGTATTTCTATACCAAACTTTTCTCAGATGGTGCTCTTAATCGCCACAAAACTCACCTCGTTGCCATGTGCTTCACCCAACCCCCAGGCCTAGACTTTGATCTCACATTTAGCCTCACTGTTAAAGCTACTAGTGTTGGAGTTGTTCTTGCTATTGCTATAATTAGAGGATGGCTCGTACATCAACTGGATGTTAAAAATGCATTTCTCAATGGTGTTCTTCATGAAACTATCTATATGGAACAACCACGAGGATAGGTTGATCCCCGCTTCCCTAATCATGCCTGTCGTCTCAAAGAGGCCCTTTTATGGCCTAAAGCAAGCTGGTCGTGTATGGTTCCATTGTCTTGCTTAGGGGTGGCCCATGAACCGAACGTTCGCGAACTGTTCGTGAAAAAGCTCGGTCAATGGCCAGTTCGAGTTCGGTTTGACTGAACCGAACATGTTCTCGAATATGTTCGAGTATTTTCGAACCGAACATCGAACATTTTATATTTTGATCGGGTGTTCGCGAACTGTTTGCGAACATATATATATAATATGGCACAAACAGAAACAATTGAACACAAACGAATCGAACGAACGAACAGAACAGTTGAACACAAACGAACAAAGCGTACGAATAGAAGAATTGAACACAAACGAACCGAACACGAACAATAAATAATATGTCGAACCGAACTCGAACACTAATTTGTAATGTTCGTCGAACACGAACACGAACCAAACACTTCACGAACCGAACGAACGAACGGTCAATAACACCAAAAGCTCGGTTCGTTCGGTTCGTGTCCACCCCTAGTCTTGCTACATTCCTTCATCATTTTGGATTTATTTATAGCAGATCCGACACATTAATGTTTATATGCCATCAAGGTTCCTCTACTATTTATCTCCTTGTTTATGTTGGTGATTTAGTTCTCGTTGGAAGCAATCCTCGACTACTCCAACACTTCATCGCTAAGTTAAACTCCACTTTGATACTAAATGTAACACCCACAAATCTCATTGGGTTATTACAGTGCCGTGGACCCCACACCAAGAGATCCACCAGGCTAACACGACTAAAAATACATCAAATTAACCAACAAGGGAAACCACAGTCCTTACTATGATAACCGACACTCCCAATAAGGTATTTCAACGACAATAATGGGCTTACATGGCCAAAAATAAAAATACAACAACATCCACGAGCCTTGTTCGGATAATACGAAATGACGATGACTGACAGTACTGGAGAACACTCCAACCGGACTGACCAACATGAGCACCGAGACAACTCGGGACTAGTATCACGCGGATGCCTCGTCGCCATCGTCATGCCCCTGTGTCTCAACTCTCTCCTCGCAAGCACCTGAAACATGAAAACATGTTCCGCCCCCACGGGGTCAGTCATCCAGATAATGAACATCAAATACATGTATAACATGATATGCATCCAAAGGCAGAATGAATGGACAATAATAATAATACGAGATGCTCACAACCCAAGATAAGAATCGAGCGTTCGTGAAACACTATGCCCACGGCATACGATCAATACTTGCTCAACAGGTTAGAACATAGGTTCCTAACGGCCAAACATCGATATAGAACGCCATAATGAATTACACGAAGATGAACCAAACCATAGCTGAATTAAATATGAATCACAATGCCCGAAGGCTCCAACGAAGATACCAAGACATCACAAAGGCCTGAAAGCCCCCTCAGCCGAAGCTGCCAAATATCACAATCACCTAAAAGTCACTCAGCCGAAGCTCTCAATCTTCACAATGGCCCGAAGCCAAAATAGCCCGAAGCTGTATCACATGAGGGCCGAAGCCACGACACGAAGCCGTATCACAATGAGGGTCGAAGCCACGGCATGAAGCCGTATCACAATAAGGGCCGAAGCCACGGCACGAAGCCGTATCACAATGAGGCCATCCAATAGCCATGACCTGCTGAATTGCAGGTGCTGGGAAACCAACCGCGAAGGTTCAAGCCCCAGACTTACCCATAATGAGATCTCCTAGTGGCCGTGACCTACTGAACTGTAGGTGTTGGGAAACCAACCGCGAAGGTTCAAGCCCCAAACTTACCCATCGAGTACTAGCCGAGACTAGCCTCCAAAAACACATTTGATCACAAACGGCAACGATCACAAAATTACCGAATTCACAAGAATGATAGTGTGCTGCCTTGAGTCGGCCAACACGGCAACGATAACTCACGGATGGGCACCATCCTTGGTGGTCCCAATTAAATACCTCGATTACCTTTAGAATGGCTAATCGATAACAATAACTCAACGGATGGGAAATGTCTCCGATAGTCCCAATTCAATACCTCGATTGCCTTAGAACGGCCAGTCGATATCAACGACTCAACGGATGCCTCAGTACCTTTAATCGGTTACCGACGACAGAGATGATAATCGTATACATCAATGCCTTCAATCGGCCAATACAACATCAATAGCAAACACCAACACCATTAACAATGATCACAACAATGTCTTAAATCGACATCAATATCAACAACAACAATCGATACATCGATACCGCGAGCCAACTATCGACAATAATATTAACAACAAGTATCTCAATGCCTTAAACATCTTTTGCCGAACAACAATAACGTTTGGCATAATTTGCCGAAGGGCATCGTATCAAACAATCCCCTGATATCAACAAAATCATAAAGATACCAAGTCTCGAAATGATACAACACATTCATACACATATATGATAATATTAATCTCATTGACTAGTACAAGTATAAAACTTGCCTCAAACCGACGGCGAGAAAGTCCTTTCACGATCAACGTCCTTAATGGAATTATCGGTCGCTCGAACAACCTTGAATAACACAAATACCAACAATTCGCTTAATATACATATCCACGTATAGTCATAAACAACTCAAAAGGTCGATACAACACTACCCAACTCATTGGGGCAATTTAACAAACACGTTGTAAACAATATTCGATTGTTTATAACGAATCTCAATTATATCAATACCAAGCCTCAAATGAATGATTCAATCCAACAAAACATCCTCAATACAATCAATACTCCCATAGGGATACACAATTCGAGATTACAACAGCATCTAATCGAAATCCCCAATTCCAAAATCAACATTCAAAGTGTTCTTAAATAATCCCCCCAACAATCCAATGATAAATCATAGAGACTCATAATCATATGTATATACCTTCACATATCATGCTTACAACATCCAAAACATCATACTCCATCTCAAAATCGAAATCTAAGATTTTGAAGAAATTACCTTTGAAGATCCAAACCCTTCAATCCGTCGAAACTCGAGTTAATCGACTTTCCAAACTCCACAAATCGAAGATAGGTGATTAGAACACGAATACACAAGTGTTTGATGATGAAAAATCCTCTCTCAAGAACCTATCTCTCGGACCCAAATGAAGAAATGAAGAAATGAGCACAAAAGTCCCGTCCATATCCTTAAATACTGCGCAGAGTTACGACCGTAACTCTGCCACCTTACGGCCGTAACTTTCCAAAGTCAACAATGTTACGGCCGTAACAACCTTTACTTACGGTCGTAATTACACCTCGTCAAAAAACCATACCGACCAAACTTCTCGACTGACGGCCGTAACAAAGACTCCCTTACGGCCGTAAGTAGCCTTCATCGAGACACTCCAGCACCCACTGATCTTCACTTACGGCCGTATCCTGAAAATCTTACGGCCGTATGTTGTCTTCGGCAAAAATGATACTGAACCAACGTATGCATGTTACGGCCGTAATGTAACCTATGTTACAGCTGTAACTCCCTGCTGGAGCAACTACTCCGCCTTCTCGTTGCAAATGATGAATGATCCGACACACATAACTTGCATGAATATGATTAAGTCCAATAACACGTAATAAAATGATACTTCCAACACAAAGCTACCAATCACCATTATTATGATAATACTCTCGTCTCGATTCCCAAACAGGATTGAACGACGAATGATAACTAATACACGACTCAAAGATACGCGAAACGATGAACACAAATGAATGAACATGAATGATGAATGATTATTAAAGAGTGAAAAATTACTGAGTGGCAATTACTGAATGATAATAAATGAAATCATAACCGGGTATTACATTCCCCCCCTAAAAAGAGTTTCATCCCCGAAACTAAGGGCACACAACTCAGTATATGAACTATCCATCAGGATCTGAAAACAACATCCCCAGGAATACTTCTCAACGCGGACCACTTCGCCTGAGCAACTGGGCCAACCCAGTGCCCCCCCGCGTCTCTACTGCCCGAACAAGGCGAAAGAAAGAAAGAAGAAGAGAAAAATCAAGTGATAAAACACTCAGCGAAGTGTGAGATCGGTCAAATCATGACTCCTCTGCTAGAGACCAGCCAAAAAGTCGCACCAACTGCATGAATCGTAACACCGACGTACACACCCCGCTGCTCATCAGCATCGGACGCCCATACAACCACTGACTCATGCCCCAAAAGAAAAGCAACAATGCACAAATAGTCCTCGGGGCCATATCAACCGCACGCCCAAGTCCTCCTGACTTGACGTCTCGATTCACAATGAACATTACCCAGATTATCACGAAATCTCGGGTACAACACAAAAGAAAGAAAAACACATCAAATGACCAAAATCTCAAGATTCTCAAATATTATCATTATAAAATAGATAAACAACAAATGATCCACAACTACGATACATTATTACGGATTAAGTTACACATTAATCCGAAGAACAGAGAAAGGAAATACAAAAATTAAGGTTACATCTCGAATGTACCCAACATCGATATCCTCCAGATCATCGATCTCATCGATTCAAGGAAGACCCAAATCTGAATTCACTGCTCAATATGATCCCCGAAGGTCACAAGAATAAGAGTGCCCATGATGAATAATAATGAATAGAATCCCACAAAGGTCAAGAGTGACTCACCGAGGTGAAATAATAACGCAATGAGTGATGGCTCAAATGAAGTGATTGGAACCGTTCTTCCTCGTGAATTGAATGATTAGTTTGATTATTACAAGTCTCAACATGATTGATATATTATGAATGAATTATATAAATATGAATGAACAACAACGAAACGAATGATTATCCCTTTAACCGAGCAAGAATTAACTTACTTCAATACCGGTGATGAAATGTCCTTACCTCTGGCTCTCGAAGCCTGATATGACCCCTTGGATGACGTACGGGCTGGAGTAACAAAATCTCTCGAGGCTTGTGAGCTCTCTCGAGATCTACTGGCACTAGAACTCCTGCAGTATTTCTGAAGGTGTCCCTGCCTCCCACATGAACGACAAATAAAAGCTGGCACCATACAACGAGTGCTAACGTGCCCCGCTGAATCACAGTTAAAACAAACAACAGTTGAACTCGTCGTCTGAGACAAAGATGCTTTCCCAGCATGAAGACGAGTAGAAAATGACATCTTGGATGTCGGACCCCGATGTTCCTCTGAACGAACCGGCATCCTAGTCCTCTCACCAGAAGAACTGAAGAGTTCTTCCGAGCAAGCTATTTGATCAAAAGCTCTTCTCCAAGAGCCTTCTCGATGAATTCACCAAGTGAATTATAATTATGATTGAATAGCTGCATCCTGAACTGCGGGTTTAGCCTCTTGTTAAAATACTTGATCTTATCTGCCTCAGTACGGATAACAGACGAAGCAAACTGGAGAAGTCCATGAAACTTCTCAGCAATGACAACAACACTCTCGTCCTTTATGGATTCGGGGTTCAAAACCTCTGACAACTTGGCTTCACGAAGTGGAGCTGGATAATATCTCTCTAACATGAGAGCCTTGAACTCACCCCAAACACAATTATGATCGGTGGGTTTCACAGAAAGCCACCAAGAATAAGCGCCCTTACTCAAGTAGTAAGCCGCTACTGCCACCTTACTCTCTTCCGGACACTGAACCATGTCGAAGAGTTTATCAAAATGTTCCAGCCAATGAACAATATCAGCTGGTTCCGACGAACCCTCAAAAGTAGGCGGCCTCTGACGAGAGATATCGCCAACAATCTGGCTCACTCTTCCAGTTTGCCCAAGAAAAGGCACATGGGAACCTTGCTGCGGTGGACCACGAACCATCGAGGTCTGCATGGTCTCCACTATCCGCGTCATCTGAGTCATCTGGGACATCATGCTACTCATAAGCAAGAAAGGGTCGACGTGTCCACTCTCAGTCTGATCGACTTCTTGAGTATGACGTCCCGAAAGAGAATCAGTCGCGTAAGTAACACCACCGCCCGAACTCTGATCCATCTCAGCATATGCAGGCGCACGAACATGAGGTTCTAGGTTCCGGCCTGTTCTGCAGCCTTTACCCCCTCTACCACGTCCTCTGATTCCTCTTTTCATACTGAAAGAATAACGTTCGATCATGAACATAGTTCAAATACGCCTCAACGGCCAATCCAGAATGCTAAGTGAATAGCCAAATACGAATATACATACTCAACGGATAAACAAACACATTAATCATGCTAATCATAGCCAATACAGAGCTCACACGCTCCATAACACACAATTATGAATTACTTGCAGTACAAATGTCACATACAGTTTTCAACAAAACATGTATAATCAATGGCATAATGAATGTATGAACATAAAAGAGAATCGAGTTCTTAAACAGGTCATAGGAAGCTTTGAGGGCTTGCGATACTAGTCTTCACTGACGATGACTCGATGAAAGAATGACTCATACCGTCGCCCAACTATCACTACTCACAAAACCCAACTGTCCAGATTGTTATAACCTGACAGTCCCACTACTACCATGTCGGTAGAGCCACATAACTCACATATCAGGGTATCTCACAACCCAATTCTCTGATACCATCTTCTGTAACGCCCCCAAATCCCATTGGGTTATTATAGTGCCGTGGACCCCACACCAGGAGATCCACCAGGCGAACACGACTAAAAATACATCAAATTAACCAACAAGAGAAACCACAGTCCTTTATATGACAACCGGCAAATTATTCCGATAAGAAATTTCAACGACAATAATGGACCTACATGGACAAAAATAAAAATACAACAACATCCACGAGCCTTTCTCGGATAATATGAAATGACAATGACTGACAGTACTAGAGAACACTCCAACCGAACTGACCAACATGAGCACCGAGACAACTCGGGACTAGTATCGCTCGGATGCCTCGTCGCCATCGTCATGCCCCTGTGTCTCAACTTTCTCCTCGCAAGCACCTGAAACATGAAAACATGTTCCGCCCCCACGGGGTCAGTCATCCAGATAATGAACATCAAATACATGTATAACATGATATCCATCCAAAGGCAGAAAGAACGGTACAATAATAATAATACGAGATGCTCACAACCCAAGGTAAGAATCAAGCGTTCACGGCATACGATCAATACCTGCTCAACATGTTAGAACATAGGTGCCTAATGTCCAATCATCGATATAGAACGACAATGAATTACACGAATATGAACCAAACCAGAGCTGAATTAAATATGAATCACAATACCCGAAGACTCCATCGAAGATACCAAGACATCACAAAGTCCTGAAAGCCCCCTCAGCCGAAGCTGCCAAATATCACAATCACCTGAAAGTCACTCAGCCGAATCTGTGAATCATCACAATGGCCCGAAGCTGTATCACATGAGGGCCGAAGCCACGGCACGAAGCCGTATCATAATGAGGGCCGAAGCCACGGCACGAAGTCGTATCACAATGAGGGTCGAAGCCACGACACGAAGCCGTATCACAATGAGGGCCGAAGCCACGGCACGAAGCCGTATCACAATGAGGGCTGAAGCCACGGCACGAAGCCGTATCACAATGAGGGCCGAAGCCACGACACGAAGCCGTATCACAATGATGCCATCTAATGGTCGTGACTTGCTGAATGCAGGTGCTGGGAAACCAACCGCGAAGGTTCAAGCCCCAGACTTACCCATAATGAGATCTCCCAGTGACCGTGACCTACTGAACTGTAGGTGTTGGGAAACCAACCGCGAAGGTTCAAGCCCCAAACTTACCCATCGAGCACTAGCTGAGACTAGTCTCCAAAAACACAATTGATCACAAACGGCAACGATCACAAAATTACAGAATTCACAAGAATGATTGCGTGCTGCCTTGAGTCGGCCAACACGACAACGATAACTCACAAATGGGCCCCGTCCTCGGCGGTCCCAATTAAATACCTCGATTACCTTTAGAATGAATAATCGATAACAACGACTCAAGGGATGGGAAATGTCTTTGATAGTCCTAATTTAATACCTCGATTGCCTTAGAATGGCCAATCGATAACAACGACTCAACGGATGCCTCAGTACCTTTAATCGGGTACCGACGACAGAGATGATAATCGAATACATCAATGCCTTCAATCGGCCAATACAACATCAATAGCAAACACCAACACCAATAACAATGATCACAATAATGTCTTAAATCGACATCAATATCAACAACAACAATCGATACATCGATACTGCTAGCCAGCTATCGACAATAATATTAACAACAAGTATCTCAATGCCTTGAACGGCTTTTGCCGAACAATAACAACATTTGGCATAATTTTCCGAAGGGTATCATATCAAACAATCCCCTGATATCAACAAAATCATAAAGAGACCAAGTCTCGAAATGATACAACACATTCATACACATATATGATAATATTAATCTCATTGACTAGTGCAAGTATAAAACTTGCCTCAAACCGACAGCGAGAAAGTCCTTCCACGATCAACGTCCTTAATGGAATTATCGGTCGCTCGAACAACCTTGAATAACACAAATACCAACAATTCGCTTAATATACATATCCACGTATAGTCATAAACAACTCAAAAGGTCGATACAACACTACCCAACTCATTGGGGCAATTTAACAAACATGTTGTAAACAATATCCGATTGTTTACAACTAATCTTAATTATATCAATACCAAGCCTCCAATGAATGATTCAATCCAACAAAACATCCTCAATACAATCAATACTCCCATAGGGATACACAATTCGAGATTACGACAACATCTAATCGAAATCCCCAATTCCAAAATCAACATTCAAAGTGTTCTTGAATAATCCCCCCAACAATCCAATGATAAATCATAGAGACTCATAATCATATGTATATACCTTCACATATCATGCTTACAACATCTAAAACATCATACTCCATCTCAAAATCGAAATCTAAGATTTTGAAGAAATTACCTTTGAAGATCCAAACCCTTCAATCCGTCGAAACTCGAGTTAATCGACTTTCCAAACTCCACAAATCGAAGATAGGTGATTAGAACACGAATACACAAGTGTTTGATGATGAAAAATCCTCTCTCAAGAACCTTTCTCTCGGACTCAAATGAAGAAATGAAGAAATGAGCACAAAAGTCCCGCCCATATCTTTAAATGCTGCACAGAGTTACGACCGTAACTCTGCCACCTTACGGCCGTAACTTTCCAAAGTCAACGACCTTACGGACGTAACAACCTTACGGCCGTAACAACCTTTACTTACGACCGTAACTACACCTCGTCGAAAAACCATACCGACCAAACTTCTCGACTTACAGCCATAACAAAGACTCCCTTACGGCTGTAAGTAGCCTTCGTCGAGACACTCCAGCACCCACTGATCTTCACTTACGGCGGTATCCTGAAAATCTTATGGCCGTATGTTGTATTCGGCAAAAAATGATACTGAACCAACGTACGCATGTTACGGCCGTAATGTAACCTATGTTACGGCCGTAACTCCCTGCTGGAGCAACTACTCCGCCTTCTCGTTGCAAATGATGAATGATCCGACACATATAACTTGTAAGAATATGATTAAGTCCAATAAAACGTAATAAAATGATACTTCCAACACAAATCTACCAATCACCATGATTATGATAATACTCTCGTCTCGATTCCTAAACAGGGTTGAACGACGAATGATAACTAATATACGACTCAAAGATATGCCGAACGATGAACACAAATAAACGAACATGAATGATGAATGATTATTAAGATTGAAAAATTACTGAGTGACAATTACTGTATGATAATAAATGAATTCATAACCGGTTATTACACTAAAGACATGGGAAAATTAAGCTACTTCATTGGCCTAGAAGTTTCTTAAGTTGGTGATGGCAGCTTCCTCAGTCAAGTCAAGCATGCTATAAATATTCTTCAGCGCGCGTCAATGCATGAATCCAAGCCCGTTTCCACTCCACTCTCAGTTGACACTCATCTACGTGTTGACGGTACTCCATTTCCTGATACTTCCCTTTACTGTTCAATTATTGGCACATTTCAATATATTACTATCACTCGAACTGATCTCTTTTATGTTGTTAACCATGTTAGCCAATTCGAACTATAACTAGATAGGGAAAAAGAACCATGTTAGCCATTTCTTACAAGCACCAACTACGACGCACCTTCTTGTAGGCAAATGGATTCTTTGCTATCTAGCTGGCACCTTGGACCATGGACTCCGATTCATTTGCAAATGGATTCTTTGCTATCTAGCTGGCACCTTGGACCATGGACTACGTACACAACTACGTAATTATAACAACACACAATCAATATATCGTTCACACAAATTGATATAAAGATCTTAGCTTCAACCGTTCACACAGATTGGTTTTGAGCTAATGCTTTGACTTGCTTCTTCACACACAGTTCTGAAGCTTCGTCTTCTTCAATGCAAATCCTTCACACACAGTTCCAGAGAAGCACAGATTGCTCAGTCCACACAGGGCTGTTTGTTCAAAGTATAGAACAGATGGTGAACAACAACTTTGACTTTAAGAGCTTTCAGCTGATGAAGTGTTGTTCAGAATGATGAGCACTGTATATCTCTTTTGATCTGAGTTGCAGTAAGCTTTGGAGATATGTTTTGCTCTGATAATAATTTCGATAGCTTAGGTAACTGATCTTCAGCATCTTGATGTGATATATATAGTCTCTGAAATATATATCCGTTGAGATGTATCCGTTTGAGTGAGATTCCATTCCAACGGGATTATAACACGATCCGGATTTAGCGGGATTTGAAGATCTGTTGACTGACAGTATTTAAATACTTTATCCTTGAGTATTTAAATACTTCTTTATTCAACGGGACTTGACTTCTGGAGATTCCTTCTTTGTCCTGTTATGAGCTGTATGGAAGATAACTGTATTTGAGTTTCGAGACAGTTTCCATACTTGGTCTTTTTATAAGACTACTTGCTGTACTGAAGGGCTTCACTATATGCTGATTCGAGGCAGGTCTTCGATACAGGATAATGCCTCAATGCTTCGATACAGTTTTCCTTTACTGTATGCGGATTGGCATATATGTCAAAACCTCTTTATCAAATACCATTCGATACAGGGATTGGATATCCCGGCTGTTTCGATACATGGTTCTTGTTTTCCCAACAATTTCCCCCTTTTTGACAATTTGCCAAGACTTACTTTCTTAACTGTTTCAAGTCTTCTTGATGATGCCAAAACCTTCTTTATGAAGTGATCTTCTTTGATGTCTTCTGTCAGATTTCTTGGTCTTTCGTCAAAAGGTCTGTCTTAGTCTAAATGATGAACTACTCGCAGGCGAGTTCGATACAGTTAAGGATTTTTACAACTTAAGCTTATGATTGGCGCGCAGGCACAATCTTACAATGTATTCTAATCTTACAACTGAAATCGTGAACTGTTCGTAGACTAGTTCGTACAGCTTTATTTTCAATCAAGTTTGTATACTTGAGATTGTTAATCAAACAATTTAAGTAATCATACATTAATACAGTAGATTACGAGTTGTAATCTTTCAAGACAAACAAACACTTTTGTTGATATACAAAATAAATTGAGTACATGGTTTGCTGTTTTGAAGAGAAAAATTACAAATCAAGAATAATATACAGAGATTTCAGCTCCTATCTGTAGTCCGCATGCCTCCATAGCTTTCTCCCTGGATCATTCTCGGTACCACGCCACCAGTTCTGTAGGGAAACGTTGTCTCGATCCTGGTATATAGCTCTTCCTTCATAGGATCGATCAAAGGCAAGAATCCAGTCTTCTGGATGGGTGATCCAATCTCCTATTTTGTGTTTGCTCTTCATATCAAGCTGGAGAGGGAGTTTTCCGACTTCTAACATCTTCGTAAATTTGTCTGCGGCCTCCGCTAACGTTTTATAGCTCTTGAAGATGGCGGATTCCCTGATGAGTTTGACAAAGTATCTCATCAGTTCGTTTTTCCTCCATTGCTTCACTTCATCGGTGGTAGGATGGCGGTTGGTCGGCAGACGAATTTCAGAAGGTCTCTGGATTAGATTTTGCCACGGAACATTTGGATCATGAAATTCAGGTCGGGAGCCTGAAATCTTAA
This sequence comes from Orobanche coerulescens, assembly GCA_033398695.1. Classification (NCBI taxonomy): domain Eukaryota; kingdom Viridiplantae; phylum Streptophyta; class Magnoliopsida; order Lamiales; family Orobanchaceae; genus Orobanche; species Orobanche coerulescens. Next base: position 173,337,749 of record CM065809.1, read on the forward strand.
AACTTTGGGAGTGAGGGGCTAGCTTGTTTAACTCGGAAGTGATGCTGTCTTGAGCGGCCTCGAATTCCCTTTCTTGCTGTAGCCTGATTCTCCTAGCAGCTTCTCTTGCCTCTTCCCCCTTTTTGGCTTCATCAAGACGTTCTAGGATTTCTAGTGCAGCATCCTGTTTCGTCTCGATGTTAGTCATTCTCTCTACAAGGGCGGAAAGTGTTTGCGACATATCTTTGATACATTTGTCGTGGGCGCGCAATTGAGAGATGTTTTCAATCATGGCACATGCGGTCTTGGCTTCAGCTATTCGTGTTTTGGTTGCTTCTTCCTTCAGGAGTTGCTCCTGCTTGTATTCCATGATTTTCAAAGCTTGTTTGAAAACTTCTGGCAGAAGAACGAATGCCTCGACAACACGAGATACTTCATGTGTAGAGTGATCATCTCCTCCACAGCAGAAGTATGCATCCAATTTAATGCTTTCTCAACGGAAGACAGAGCATTTACTGCATCCTGGATGAATACCGTTTGAAGACCAAGTGCGCGCAGGCGCTCTTTCCTAGCGGCAGAAATCGGAGAATCTGGTTGAGCAAAGTCTTGAGTCGCTCAACCTCCTTACGTTCACGGTTGGGCGTGAAGTAAGTTGGACATCCTCAGGTTCGATAACGTCCTCGGATTCCACGGTTGAAGGGGCGGGAGCAGCTTGTTCTGGTTCGGCGACAGGGGGTTGAGTGGCTTCCTGTTACGAAGTTTCTTCAGTAGACATGGATACAGGAGGGACTGAATCATCCTGTTGTCTTTCAGGTACAACTTCTTCGGTGGCAGCAGGCTCAGGTGCCTGTTCCAGAATTGCTTCAACTTCCTCGACTGGAGGGACTGATTCCTCTTCGTCGGGAGTTAACTCTTGCTGTGGCGAAGGGGGATTGCTTCGAGTAGATGGCCCTTCGTCACCTTTGGGTGGAGAGGCGTCTCTAGCTTGAGCCTCTTCACGACTCATCCTCAGACCAGCTTGAAAAGCATCGTCGTCATCGTCCGAGTCATTATCATCGTCTTTTGGATTTGCGGGAGAGTCCTCTGACTTGTCCTTTCCTTTCCTTCTAGCGTCAGATTTCTGCAACAGATGGCTTTCAATCAGCTCCTTGCATAAGGCATTTTCCCATCGGATCAGGGCTTCAATTTCCATTGAGTCCGTCACTTCTGAGACGAATCTTTTTTCTTGGCTCCAATTGCTCCAGTTGTACAATGTTTCGTACGGAGCTAGCCTGTAGCCTTTCCATGTTAGAAATATTTCGTAAGCATGTTCAATTTGAACAGAAAGAAGGGTCTTATGAATGATGGATTCAGGGGAGGGACTACGTACAACGTCTGGAGATGATGTAGCGAGGGATTCCTGTACAGGTATGGGATCATGTATGGAAGTGGGACTCCTTACAGGGGATGGTGCCCTGAAGGAAGATGGATCCTGTACGGGTGTGGGATCCCGCAGAGGAGAAGTAGATATTGGCTCCAAATGGGCATCCGACTCGCTAAAGTCTTGTTCGTTGGCAGATGTCTCATTATCCGTCCTAGCCGCCAAAGGCTCAGGATCTACTGTCGATACAGTAGGAGACACCTCTTCCACAGGGGTTGGGCCCTGGGGTTGTTTTTCAGTGGGTTGAGCCACGGGGGAGACTTCTTCGGAGGGCTGGGCAGTTTTGACTTTAGAAAGCCTCCTAAGTCTCTTCTTGGGCTTCTCACCAGCAGTGGGTTTCTTGCTGTGAGATCTCTTTCTCTTCTTTGAAGATTCCACTTCCTGGAACTTCAAGGACTCATCTCGTGGATTTGCGGAAACTGGCATACTTCCAGTTTTTGGATGGTTGCAGACCATAGTGGTTTGATTATACGCAGTAGGCTTGACGCCTCCTAGGTATATCCTGGGGTTATTCTTCTTAGCATCAGCGGATTGCGACAGTCCGCATTTCGTCAGGATATTGTTTAACATCAAACCAAAAGATCTCTTCTGGGTGGCCGGCTTGCACACCTCCTCTTGCAGGCGCTTCAGGATTATCTGGCACCAATTGACCTTTTCACAGGTCAGAATAGCCACCATCATCCTGAACCTCAGGTTGATACACATTTCGAACGCACCGGTTCGATTCTCAATTATCCTGCAGCAAAAATCATGAAGATATACATATGGGAGAAAAAAAAATTCTTGTGACATGTAGTCTGAACCATGTCGACAACTTTGGAGCCTGTGAACAGTCCATAAAATTTAGTGATTAGCTCTTGAGACCCGAATGTCTCAAGTTGATCCATAGTCAGGCCATCAGCGGGTAGCCTGTAGATGTTCTGGAGCAGATCGCTATCAATACAGATCTCAACTCCCTGGATTGTAGCGGTGATGTCGGCAACATGACCTCCTTGGGCCAATGACAGAAAGCATACGGCGGCGTTGAGGTAAAATTCCTCAACCAGATGAGCATCATACTTATCGGCGGTCTGACTTCCAAGGCGATAGAGACCTTGTTGACGAAGCCGAGTTATGATGTACTCCATGGGTTCTGCGTCGTTGATTTCAGACAAAATGCGCTCAATGATAACAGATCTTGAAAAGATCCGGCCATCAATGATGTTAGTAGTTTTCTTCAGAGCAGGAGAAGAAGTTTGTCCAGCCATTTGATGATTTCTTAAGAAAAAATGCAAGAAAATAATCGAAATATGCAGTAAAATGCAGAAAAGTATGTAGGCTATTTTTGCTTGAGAACTCTTGAATTTGCAGAAAGCGTAAAGAGTCTCTAATGGCATATTCAGTCCTTTTATAGTTGGGCGGCGAAATAGGGTTTTGCAGAGTACGAATGGTCAGATTTGAAGGGATGGGAACCGGTTTTTGAAATCAACGGTTAAGATGGACTGAGTGTAACTGGTACGCTAATCCATTAAAATGTTTAAAAAATGAGCGGGTCCCATTTCTGACATTTGTGTCACCCTAAATGCCTAAAACGGTGGTTTTAAAACAATAAACCATTTAAGACATCGCGGCTTTTGAGATTCAGTTGTCCAGATGTCGTGTAAGGCATTTAATGTACATGACGTTTGACATAAAAACAGGGCACGTGGACAAAAATCATTTTAAAAAGAAATAATATGATATTATATATATACTGAATCGAAATCCTATAGTATGTGCTGTTTCGCGTCGATCTGACGTTCCCCCTCAAAAAGGTACGTATAGGTTTTAAATTCCATACAAGAACTTAAGGATTAATCTTTGTATTCGTGGTCCTACAAGATTCCCCTTAATTATTGCACACGTCACCGTAGGATTCATATGTCTTCGCTACTGATCTTGTATTGACGATTCTGAGTGTACGAATAATTAACGTTGGATACTGTATTCTTGGGTCTTACAGCGTTCCCCCTCAATTTGTTGAGTAAAAACAGTAAATCACTTACAGGGAGTCTGGCTGTAGTATTCCCAATTCTTGTCTGAGCATGTTGAATCTTGCTGTGTCGAGTGGCCTGGTGAAGATGTCAGCCAGCTGAACGTCTGTATGAACTTTTTCCAGGCGAACATCCTTGTTCTCGACGTGATTCCTTATAAAGTGATGCTTCATGTTGATATGCTTAGTGCGCGAGTGCAGGACAGGATTGTGCGTGATTGCAATTGCACTCGTGCTATCACACATGATTGGAGTCTCTCTGGCATCGATTCCATAGTCTGACAACTGTTCGCATCCAAAGGATCTCGCATACAAAGAACTACCAAGAAGATAGTACTCTGATTCAACCGTGGAAAGAGAATTAGCCAATTGCTTCTCACTGAACCAAGAAATGAGTCTAGGTCCAAGAAAGTGACAAGTTCCACTTGTACTCTTCCTATCTAGCTTGCAGCCTCCGAGATCCGAGTCGCTGTATCCAACTAAATCGAATCCGCCTTCCTTAGGATACCATAGCCCTGCATCGACTGTTCCTTTAATGTACTTCAGGATTCGTTTAGCTGTATTGAAGTGTGATTCCTTAGGTGCAACTTGATATCTTGCACACACTCTAATAGCAAACTGGATATCGGGCCTGCTAGCCGTTAGGTACAGGAGCGAACCAATGAGCTTCCTGTAGAGTGATTTGAAGAGATAAATTCACCACTAGAAGGGGGTTGAATAGTGGTGATGCGGAATACCGAAATTTCTTGCGAGAAAATAGAAAATAGTGCGGAATTTAAAGACTCAAGAATTTATAGAGGTTCGACAACTTTCCTACGTCCTCTCTCCGACTTTCTTTTTCTATTGGCTTAAGAGAAACCACAACCTTAACTCGTCTTCTATCGGTCCGAGTTCACAACCGTTACAATCCGCTTGTCTTCTATCGGTCCAACCTCAACCTTTCCCTAAATATAAATGATTGTTTATCTAGTGTTCTATAGGAACTAGATAATCCTCACTATACGAATATGGGAGTATAATCCTAACAATGCCGGATCAAAGATCCTAATAACACCGGATTAGTGACTCTTGATTCGTTTCTTTTTCGCTCAAGTGTAAGTGATGCAACACTTACAACCAAATGAAATAATACAAAGACTAATAGATATTACAATTGAAATCGCTCTTGTATCTTTCTTTTCTCACAACTTGTAATGCAATAAAGTATATAAATCTGAGCTCAAGAATGCTTTGATTGCTTGTATGCTTGTATGCTTGAATGCTTGAAGTTGTGTGTTTGATACCCAAGTCCTTCGGGTATTTTTAGGTGTGAGACAGCCTTCAAATTCTGAAAAACATACTATTAGCGTGCGCTAATAGTTCCTTGTAGCGTGCGTTAGCGGATTTTGACTTGAAATCTCTGAACGGACACAAAGACTGTTGCAACGGTAAAATGCCATGTCTAGCGTGCGCTAGTAATGAAATGGTAGCGTGCACTAACGCCTGGTCAACTAGTCTTCGATCTTGACTTTGACAATATCCGATTTTCTCTCCAACGACTCTTTATCCAACGGCTAAATTTATGGTTAGCGTGCGCTATCAAGTATGCATAGCGTGCGCTAGCATTAATTAAATCCAACTTTTCCAGATTTTCCGGATCTGCATTGACTCTTGCTTCCAACGGTTGAAATTCAAACGGTAAAATGCAGATTTCTTTTAGCGTGCGCTAATACCTTTCCATTAGCGTGCGCTAGTGAGTTCTTTCATTAACGTACGTTACCTTGTGTAGCGTACGTAAACGCCTTGACGAAATGAGTCCAGTAGCTACTGGACTACTAACCATAATATTGGTAGCGTGCGCTAGCGATGATAAGTAACGTGCGCTATGTCCTCACTTTAGCGTACGTAATAATATATGTGTAGCGTGCGCAACGTCCAATTCTGATTTCCTTCCAGACTTCATCGACCTGGAGACTTGCGATAGCGTGCGTTATAGTTGTTGTATAGCGTGCGCTAATCGCAGTTATTAGCGTGCGCTATCATTGAATAGCTTGCGGCGCTATCGATCGTGCGACTTCGAGGTCGCGGTGACTTGATCGGTCTCGTATATGCATGTCCCGATAGCGTGCGCTACGATATGATACGTAGCGTCGTTAGCCATATTTTGCTCCTTCAAAATATTATCGAGCCGAGATTGATCCAATTTAAATGTTTTGTATGTAACCATCATCAAAATACATTTTGTGTCAACAATCTCCCTTTTTGATGATGTCAAAACATTTAATTAATACCTGCAAAAACATTTTGAAATAATTCGAATCAAGGTAAACTTGTTCGATATATTAGTAAATTTTCGTTTTTGGAGTATTCTCCCCCTTTTTGACATAAACAAAAAGGAACTCCCCCTGAATTGTTGCATTATTAATAAATATTAACGAAAGTTTGCCATTATTCAAGGTTAATTCAACAATACTAGTAAACAACAATAACAATACTTGTAAATAGCAAATACTTGAACATAACAAATGCCAAATGAAGAAATGCGAATTTCATTAAGATAAAGTGCAGGAATACAACGAGTTTTTCATGGCAAAAAAACATATAGCTTGTTCGAACAACAAGTTTCTACTTCAAACATCAAGAAATAAAATCCTCAAATCTAAGGATCGGAAGAAGATGAAGGGAAAGGGAACGAGGGGTGTGTGTAACGAATGAACTCGGATATCAGCCCACGAACTTCCCGGACTTCTGAACGCACTTCCCGGACTTCCGAACGCAGAGCCCGAAAATCCTCTCGTATCTCAGCGTGTGAGGTCTCGATGCCCCTCATCCGGGCACAGAGATCACTCTCCTCTTCTTCCGTCACCACATCTCTCATTGGCCGTTTTCCTTTCGACGTAGGCTTCCTTACGAATTCCCCAGTCTACATTTCTCGAAGGGTATGAGGTCCCCGACGAGTGATCTTTTCGTCGGCAGTGGGCATCCGTGACTTTTTCTCTACTTGGTCATCATCGCGTAGGTACGGAAAGAGAATCCAGCCTCTGTTGATCGTCCGGACGTAGTGCATAGCTTTAAGAGAAGCGTCCGAGATTTCATGTCCGAGGGAGACGGGGACTGCCTTGTCCTTCGTCAAGTCGACTTGATGGAAACTGAAAATGGCCGAGAGGATTGATCCGTAAGGCATTCCAGCCTTGCGAGAACGAGTGGCGTAGTTTTTCGACCGAAACAAGTCTCCCTTCACCTTCATCCAACTGATGATGATGTCGGAGAAGTTAACTTTATCGTCGTTGAGAACGCGGTACACCACTTGCTTGTCCACTCCTATGAGTTTATGCTGGGAATTAACCTTCGGCATAAGGCATTTCGTGAGAGCTACCAAAAGCAGGCGAATATTGACCCCGAAGTCGTTGTTTTCAAAGAAGTCGTCAGTTATGTCGATAACGGCCTTCAAGCTCAGAAACTCTTTTACATCTATTTCACCGACTTCATTGTCATCGGCCAAGGATTTTCCAGTACAAATAAAACCATCACGGGGTAAGCCAAAAATCTGAAACAAAACGTCTGAAGAAACTTTCACCCGAGTTCCTCCGACAAGACTACCTAGCACAAAAGCTGAAGACCCTTCGCTTTCGGCCACATGAAGATTGGCATAAAACTCTCGGACGAGTTTAGGAAAGATAGGGTTTTTGCATTCGACAAAACGAGAAATACCGAGCGAGGAGAAGAAATTGGATATATCAACGTTTACCCGTTCTAGGCTTAAGAGATTGAAGAAGTAGCAATCGGTGATGTGTTCTTGAGGAAGTATGTCAAAGAAAACCCTTGAGGCAGTGGCGGAGATGAACCGATCCGCATCAAATTGGGCGTTGAGAGGTCGTTTAAGATTGTTGTATTGCTTTCCCATGGCAGTGCGATTCTTGCTCGACATTATGCAGGAAAAACGAGGGGAATCGAAGATTTTGAGGGAGAAGCTCGCAGATTGGATCGGATGAGTGTCTAGGGTTTTTGCAAGAGGGAAGTCGATTGCGTGCGTTAGAGAGTGTGTTCTGTTTTAGGGTTGTACGGCATATATATAGTCAACGATCTTTAAGTTAGCGTACGCTAGGGTTTATAAGATTAGCGTACGTTAGGCGAAAAAGGAGGGCTTACTGGACTGTCCAGTGGAATTTGAAAAACTTTAATTAGCGTACGCAAGCAGGTAGAGTTTAGCATACGCTATCGGATGCAGATTTTAGCGCGCGTTAAAAGTATGAAGCTAGCGCGCGCTAGCGAGTGATCTGAATCAAGGATTTTGATGTTTTGAGTAGAAGCTTATTTCAAAAGTTGTCTACATGTCCCATGCCAAGTTGTAAACGAATGAAGTTAAAGGATTCTTCGGGAAGAGGTTTTGTAAAGATGTCAGCAAGTTGATCCTTCGTCCCGACAAAAATTAAACAGATATCTTTCTTTTGAACATGATCACGTAAAAAATGATGTCTAATATCTATATGTTTGGTTCTACTGTGCAAAACAGGATTTTTGCTCAAATTAATTGCACTAGTGTTATCACATAGGATAGGGGTATTTTCAAAATGAATGCCGTAGTCGTGTAGTTGATTTTTAATCCATAGTACTTGAGCACAGGCGCTCCCTGCAGCGACATATTCGGCCTCAGCTGTAGACAATGCTACGCTGGTTTGCTTTTTACTTCCCCAAGATATTAAACAAGATCCAACAAAATGACATGTACCACTAGTACTCTTTTTATCGATTTTGCATCCGCCGAAATCGGCGTCACTATAGGCAATTAAATTGAAGTCCAAGCAAGAAGGATACCATAGACCTAGTCCAATAGTTCCTTTCAAATAGCGAAAAATGCGTTTACAAGCAATTAAATGTGATTCCTTGGGATTAGCTTGGAATCGAGCACATAGACATGTAGCAAATATTATATCTGGCCTAGATGCAGTCAAATATAGCAAAGATCCGATCATACCTCGGTATAATTTTTGATCTACGGGTTTGCCATTTTCATCTTTCTCAAGCTTTAATGATGACGACATTGGCGTAGATATCACCTTGCTATTTTCCATATTGAATTTCTTAAGGAGGTCGTTTGAGTACTTCGTTTGATGGATAAAAATTCCATCTTCGCATTGTTTGATTTGAAGCCCGAGGAAGAACGTTAATTCTCCCATCATACTCATTTCGAATTCTCCTTTCATAAGATTAGAAAAATCTTGGCACAAGGATTCATTAGTAGCTCCAAAAACAATGTCATCAACGTAGATTTGGCAAATAAGTATATCATCATTTAGTATTTTAACAAACAAGGTATTATCGATTATGCCTCTTTTATAGTCATTTGCTATTAAAAATTGACTTAAACGATCATACCATGCTCGGGGTGCTTGTTTCAACCCGTAGAGTGCCTTGTTGAGCTTGTAGACATGATCCGGAAAATGATGGTCCTCAAAACCGGGAGGTTGCTTGACGTAGACTTCTTCTTGAATGAAACCATTCAAGAATGCACTTTTGACATCCATTTGAAATAGTTTAATCTTCTTATGAGCGGCAAATGCACAAAGCAAGCGGATGGCTTCGAGTCGAGCCACGGGAGCAAAACTTTCTTCGTAATCAAGACCTTCTTCTTGATTATATCCTTGAGCGACCAAACGGGATTTATTTCGAATAGGATATCCGTCTTCGTCACTCTTGATTTTATGCACCCATTTAGTTCCGATAATTGTTTTATCTTTAGGCGCGGGAACTAAATTCCATACATTGTTGTGCTTGAATTGCACAAGCTCCTCTTGCATTGCCATCACCCAACTTTCATCATCGAGAGCTTCGGATATATTTTTGGGAACTATTTCGGATACAAAAGCACAGTGAGCCATAAATTCGGTGGTCCTCCTTCGGGTTTGAACACCGTCTTCAATGTTTCCGATCACGAGATCCTTCGGATGGTCTTTGATGTGCCTCCAATCTTTCGGTAAATCAACGATTGTGTTCGTTTCGATTTCCGAAATTTTCTTCACTTCGGGAGAGGGATCCGGAAAGATACCTGCATCATCAAAATATTCTACCTTTCTCGGGGGTGAGATCATATCATTGAATTTAACGTGTATGGACTCTTCAACTTTATTCGTTCTAATATTATACACACGATATGCTTTGCTATTAGTACAATAACCAAGAAATATTCTGGAGTCGGATTTGGCATCCAACTTGCCCAAGTTATCCTTGCCATTGTTCAAAATAAATACATTGCAACCAAAAGGATGAAAATAAGCAATATTGGGCTTTTTGCCCTTCCATAATTCATAAGGAGTTTTAAGATGAGTTCTACGGACGTGAACTCGGTTAATCACATGACATGCCGTAAAGATTGCTTCGGCCCAAAAGTATCGTGGAAGAGAGTATTCATTTAGCATTGTCCTCGACATTTCTTCCAAAGATCGGTTTTTCCTTTCAACAACTCCATTTTGTTGAGGCGTTCTAGGAGCCGAAAAATTGTGATTAATACCGTATTTATCACATAAGAGTTCAAACGGGGTGCAATCAAATTCACCTCCGTGGTCGGTGCGAATAGAAATTATGGAGAGGTTTTTCTCATTTGATACCAAACGACACCATTTAGAAAACTCGGAAAATGCATCATCTTTATGTGCTAAAAATCTAACCCAAGTAAATCGAGAGAAATCATCAACAATAACCAAAGTATAAAGTTTACCATTTAAACTAACATGTCTAGATGGTCCAATCAAATCCATATGCACGAGTTCAAGAACTCGACTAGTGGAAACCTCGAATTTTGGTTTAAACGATTCTCGAGTATGTTTCCCTTTAATGCATGATTCACACAAATGTTTTCTATCGAATTTGAGTTTGGGCAATCCACGCACAAGGTCGTGTCTAGATAAAATAGAAATAATAGGTAGAGAAGTATGCCCCAATTTTCGATGCCATAAATATGCATTTTCATCCAAGGTAATAAGGCATTTTTCATTGAAAGAACTTTTATCATTAAGATCAACAATATAGATGTTTCCACATCTCAAACCAATGAATGCAATTTTATTATTTCTAAATGTCGTGCAATGCGTTTGCTCAAATAGAATTTTAAAGCCTTCATCACAAAGTTGCGAAACGCTAAGGAGATTATGATGCAAACCTTCAACAAATAGTACTTTGTTGATAGAAGGAGAAGGTTCCTTACCGACTTTGCCGATTCCTTTGATTTTTCCCTTTTGATTATCTCCAAAGGTCACATGTCCTTGATCTTGATATTCGGGGTCTTCAAATAAGTCCTCGGAGCCGCACATGTGCCTTGAGCATCCGCTATCAATGTACCACTTGTTTTTCCTTGGTGCCGGTACCTACAAAAATAGAATTTCTCGGTTGTTTTGGTACCCAAGCCCGTTTGGGTCCTCCAAAGTTAACTATGCTTATAGCATTCGGAACAATCGTCCCTTTCGGAACCCATATTTGCTTAACTTTGATAGTTCTTAACTTTGAATGAGTATTAACATTGTGAACTCGTTTGAACGGATCTTTTGGGTTCTCGGTTTCGGTTTTCTTTATTTTGTCAAGGTTAAGAAGTGATTGTTCCCGTTTAAAAGGGTCGAAACCAAGACCGTGTTTGAGCAAGGGCGATTTTTGAATAGATAGGATCCTTTAGACTAACTCAATTCCAAGAGTAAATTTGTTCAAAATATATTTTAGCTCCTTTTGAGTTTTTGTTAACTCAATTTTCAAAACATTTTCTTTTTCAAGACATGAAGTATGGTCGGTCTCAATAGTTTTACCCTTGTTTTGAAGCGAGGAGTTTTCGAGTTCTAGAGATTTTATTTTTTTCTTTAAAGATATATTTAACTTGACCATCTCGTCATACTCCGTATTTAACGATTCAAACGCACTCAACAACTCATCATCTTGATGAACTTCTTGTGAATCACAAAAATCAAAAGAGTCATATTCATCATCATTGAGTTTAGAGCTTACCTCGATATTGCTTTCGGAGTCGAGGGCCATGAATGCAAGATTTGCGTCTAGAGATCTTTCAATCTCCTCCTCGTCATCACTCCAAGAAGCGATTAGAACCTCCTTCTTTTTGAATCTTTCCATTTGTGGTTTTGAAGAGGATCCTCGGCATTCTTTGGCATAATGACCGGCTTGACCACATTTCCGACAATTATTGTCGAACTTCTTGATAGGTGTGTAGCCACTCTTCTTTTGCTCCGGTTTGCCATCCCGACCAAGAAAACTTCGCCTCTTTTGAATTAGGTTTTTGTACCTTCTAAAGTTTTTGGCATAAAGAGCGAGTTCCTCGTCGTCTTCTTCTTCGGCAACATCTTCCTCAACGTCGCTGTCCACATTGAATGCGACTACTCTTTCCCGAGGCTTTGGTTTTGTGCCTCTAGACTTGAGAACGATCTCATAGTTGATGAGTGACCCGATGAGGGCACTAAATTCGAGCTTGTTGAGATCCTTGGATTCCATGATCGCGGTGACCGTGGCATCCCATTCTCGTGGAAATGATCGAAGAATTTTCTTAGCTTTGTCGCTGCTCGATATAGGCTTTCCGAAAGATGCAAGACCGTTTGTTATAGCCGAAAATCGATCCAATATATTTTTGATCGTTTCCTCGTCTTTCATGGAAAATAATTCGTAGTCATGGAGTAACATATTAATTTTGGTCTCCTTGACTTGGGTGGTTCCCTCGTGAGTGACTTCGAGAATTTCCCAAATTTCTTTTGCACTTTCATAGGACGATATCCTATTAAGTTCTTCGGGATTGAGAGCGCAATAGAGGAGTTGAGTAGCTCGAGAGTTGACATGCGTGTTTCTCCAATCCTCATCATTGAATTCTTCGATCTTTTTCAACGATCCATCTTCTTTCTTAGCAAGTTTAGGACCGAGAGCAATAACTTTCCAGATTTCAATATCGTAGGCTTGAACGAAGATCGCCATCTTCTTTTTCCACGTCATGAAATTGGAACCGTCGAAGAAAGGAGGATGGTTGAGAGCATTTCCTTCAATTTGGCCAAGAAGTGCCATTTGCGGATCTTTTTCTCTTAGGTGGTTAAACCTTTAAAAAGAGACCCGCTCTGATACCAACTGAAGAGATAAATTCACCACTAGAAGGGGGGTTGAATAGTGGTGATGCGGAATACCAAAATTTCTTGCGAGAAAATAGAAAATAGTGCGGAATTTAAAGACTCAAGAATTTATAGAGGTTCGGCAACTTGCCTACGTCCTCTCTCCGACTTTCTTTTTCTATTAGCTTAAGAGAAACCACAACCTTAACTCGTCTTCTATCGGTCCGAGTTCACAACCGTTACAATCCGCTTGTCTTCTATCGGTCCAAGCTCAACCTTTCCCTCAATATAAATGATTGTTTATCTAGTGTTCTATAGGAACTAGATAATCCTCACTATACGAATATGGGAGTATAATCCTAACAATGCCGGATCAAAGATCCTAATAACACCGGATTAGTGACTCTTGATTCGTTTCTTTTTCGCTCAAGTGTAAGTGATGCAACACTTACAACCAAATGAAAGAATACAAAGACTAATAGATATTACAATTGAAATCGCTCTTGTATCTTTCTTTTCTCACAACTTGTAATGCAATAAAGTATATAAATCTGAGCTCAAGAATGCTTTGATTGCTTGTATGCTTGTATGCTTGAATGCTTGAAGTTGTGTGTTTGATACCCAAGTCCTTCGGGTATTTATAGGTGTGAGACAGCCTTCAAATTCTGAAAAACATACTATTAGCGTGCGCTAATAGTTCCTTGTAGCGTGCATTAGCGGATTTTGACTTGAAATCTCTGAACGGACACAAAGACTGTTGCAACGGTAAAATGCCATGTCTAGCGTGCGCTAGTAATGAAATGGTAGCGTGCGCTAACGCCTGGTCAACTAGTCTTTGATCTTGACTTTGACAATATCCGATTTTCTCTCCAACGACTCTTTATCCAACGGCTAAATTTATGGTTAGCGTGCGCTATCAAGTATGCATAGCGTGCGCTAGCATTAATTAAATCCAACTTTTCCAGATTTTCCGGATCTGCATTGACTCTTGCTTCCAACGGTTGAAATTCAAACGGTAAAATGTAGATTTCTTTTAGCGTGTGCTAATACCTTCCATTAGCGTGCGCTAGTGAGTTCTTTCATTAACGTACGTTACCTTGTGTAGCGTACGTAAACGCCTTGACGAAATGAGTCCAGTAGCTACTGGACTACTAACCATAATATTGGTAGCGTGCGCTAGCGATGATAAGTAACGTGCGCTATGTCCTCACTTTAGCGTACGTAATAATATATGTGTAGCGTGCGCAACGTCCAATTCTGATTTCCTTCCAGACTTCACTGACCTCTGGAGACTTGCGATAGCGTGCGTTATAGTTGTTGTATAGCGTGCGCTAACTGCAGGTTATTAGCGTGCGCTATCATTGAATAGCTTGCGTGCGCTATCGATCAGGCAACTTCAGTAGGCTGCAGCTGACTTGACTGGTCTGTATATGCATGTCCCGATAGCGTGCGCTACGATATGATACGTAGCGTGCGTTAGCCATATTTTGCTCCTTCAAAATATTATCGAGCCGAGATTGATCCAATTTAAATGTTTTGTATGTAACCATCATCAAAATACATTTTGTGTCAACATGATTGGTCAAACGGCTTTCCGGCTTCATCAGCACTAATTTGCACGGAAGTGCTCATGGGGTTGGCGAGGATTTGGAAGTGTTCATTCCAAATTTGTTGAGAAGCTCCTTGCTGTATTTTTCTTGGTTGATGAAAATACTTGTAGGCATCTGTTTTACCTGCAAACCTAGAAAATAACTAAGTTCCCCCATCATACTCATTTCAAATTTACTTTGCATGAGATGAGAGAACCTTTGACATAAAGCAAGGTTAGTTGAACCAAAAATAATATCATCCACATAGATTTGCACCATAAGAAGGTCATCACCTTCCTGTATCTTGAACAAGGTCTTGTCCACAGCACATTTCTCAAATCCGTTGTTGGTTAGATCTTTGGGACGGGGTTTCGTACTGTGCTCTAGGGGCTTGTTTAAGTCCGTCTGATGCTTTCCTTAGCCTCGTAAACTAGGTCAATACCGTCTGTGTTGGCAAACCCCGGTGGTTGTTCAACATAAACTTCTTCGCAAGGTCTCCATTCAGAAAGCACTTTTGACGTCCATTTGGTATACAATAAAACTCTTATGGGCGGCAAAGGCGAAATATCTGATGGCTTCTAGTCTCGCTACAGGGGCGAAGGTTTCATCATAGTCTATGCCTTCTTCCTGACTATAGCCTTGTGCGACTAGTCTGGATTTGTTCCTTATGATAAGTCCATTTCGATCCTTTTTGTTTCGAAATACCCATTTGGTTCCTATAACTGATTGATGTGTTGGTCTGGGTACAAGATACCATACATTGTTTCTTTCGAAACCGTTAAGCTCTTCTTCCATAGATGTTATCCAATGAGAATTATTAAGAGCGTCTATGGTCGAAACAGTTCTGATCGGGCTAAGAATACATCAATAGTGCACATATTGAGTCTTCTAAGCTCGGATTGAGATTTCCATTCAGGAAACTTTGATATCTCAGCATCAGATTCTTCTTGTGCACAAAGTACATTTCCTTGTGTACACTGTATTCTCCTATGAGTAGAAACACCATCATTTATGTTTCCAATGATCAGCTCTTGCGGGTGATCTCTCAACCATCTTCGGTCGGGTTCTAATTCAGGATCCTGTACTGTATCGAAAGATTCTGTGGATACAGCTTCAGCTTGTACATCGTCGGCTTCATCCACATCGATTCTTACAGCTGCGGGGTTGATTTCTAAATCAACGATAGGTTCTATGGGAGATGGAGGATCCAAGATAGATAGATGGTGAATGTTCTGAGTGATATCATCTACTCCTGTAGGGTCAAGGTGTGGTTCGTCAAACACTACATGAACTGATTCCTCGATCGTCAGCTTCCTTTTATTAAAGATTCTGAAAGCTTTGCTGACGGAGGAGTATCCTACGAATATTCCTTCATCTGATTTCTCATCAAAGGTTCTAAGTTGGTCTTTCCCATTATTCAATACATAACATCTGCATCCAAAAATGTGGAAATACGAAACTAACGGAGTTTTGTTGTTCCATACCTCATATGCTGTTTTGTTGTGGTGCTTGTTGACGATACAGCGGTTTTGAGTGTAGCATGCTGTATTGGTTGCTTCACCCCAGAAACGCTGTGGCAATTTGCTTGCGGCAATCATTGTCCTTGTTGCTTTTTTCAACGTCCTATTCTTTCGCTCGACAACACCATTTTGTTGAGGTGTATGGGCAGCTGAGTATTCGTGTAGTATTCCATTCTCCGAACAGTATTGCTCTATAAAGCGGTTAGTAAATTTTGTACCTCTGTCGGAACGAATACACACGATACTCGATGCCTTTTCATTTTGCAACTTTCTCAGGAGCTCAGGCAGCTTTGATGTTGTTTCCTTCTTCTTGCTAAGAAAGATCGTCCAAGCATACCTGGAATAATCATCAACAATAACCATGCAGTATTTCTTACCTCCCAAACTTACTGGGTCTACAGGACCGTAGAGATCCATGTGTAGCATTTCCAACACTCTTTGGGTTGAAAGGTAGGATTTGCTCTTCAGGGTTGACTTGATTTGTTTGCCTTTCTGACATGGTCCGCAGACGTTGTCCTTCTTGAATGACGCATTTGGCAAACCTCTAACCATTCCCTGTCTTGAGAGCTTGTTGATTGTCTTGAAGTTGACGTGAGACATCCTCTTGTGCCATAACCAGCTAAGATCTGCAGTGCCTTTGGCAATAAAGCATGGAATTGAGGAGCTCATAGGCTTCCAGTCAGCAATATACATATTACCTGATCTGCTTCCTGTAAGCACAACTTCCTTGGTTTGGATGTTTTTGACTCTACAGCGATCTATATAGAACTTCACCGAGAACTGTTTATCACAAAACTGGCTAATACTAAGTAGATTATACTGTAAGCCTTCAACATATGCAACATCGGTGACTTTGAATTTCCCGACAAGTAGGTTTCCTTTCCCTCTTGTTCTTCCTTTAGATTTATCACCGAAACGAACTTTTGGACCGCGACCTTCTACAAAATCTGATAGCTTGCTCCTATCTCCGGTCATGTGTCAAGAGCATCCACTATCAAAGTACCAGGTATCCTCCTCCAGAATGTCCTGTAACAAAGAGATTAAGTAGATTTAGGTCCCCTTTGATTTTTGGGTCCATGATTGTTAGTTCCTCTTGGTACCCAAGTTTTCCTGGCAGCAATTGGTTTCGTAGGACATACTCTGCAAAGGTTGCGATATCTACGGGGCATATCCGTATTTGTTATAACCATGATAATTATTATGCATGAAAATTGTGGTTATTATTATTAATCCGATGAGTGCCGTCTTGGAGGTGGAGCCATTTTCTTAGGCCTAACTTGCCTTCGGGTCTCCACTGGATTCCCAATGCCGTTGTTGATACCGAACCAAGATCTGGTCTCGAGGATAACGGGGCTCTCGTATCCAATACCTCGGCGTGTCAGATCGATAAGTACGCCGTGCGGGCCTTTGGTGGTTGGATACGACCTTCCTTCTGAGCGGCTGTTGACGCTGTTGATATGCTCGGGAGCATGATGTTGAGTGCGCCTCACGGGTTGGAACGGCTTATGATTCCGCTGTCTGGAATAGGATTGCGGGGGTGGAATAGCACCTTCGGTTTTCTGCATAAAGAGTTCCTTTACGGGACTAGGGATTTCTTCCGATTCTGGAATGTGTTCCACACTCTTGACGAACACTGTACTAGTTTTCCCTTTGTTTGAACATGAGTTGTATCCTAAGCCGCTTTTGTCATGAGCATTTTGCCCAGTGCTCAGAATTTCTTCCATTCTTTTGGATGATTTCTTGAATGATTTCAGAGTGGTCTCAAGTTCAGTTTCTCGCTTTTCGAGAGTTGTGATTTTGGCTTGAAGTAGAATCAAATCATTTGTCTTGCTCTCGTTGTGAGTTTTAGCCTCACTTAGTTCATGAGCAAGTTGATGATTGCTCTCCATGAGTTTTTCAAAATCGACTTTGCTGGTTTCACAGTCAAGAGACATATTTTCATAATTTATTTTCAGCAAGTCATTTTCATCTTTCAGCTCTAAATTAGTTAATCAAGTCGTATATTCTCGATTTTCGTGTCTCATGGGCCTTTTGAATGTTTTTAAATTCATTCATCATGTTTTCAAAATTATGAGATTCATTTGACTTAAAAGCTGAGGTTGAACTTACCTCATCGTCGCTGTCTTCACCTTCTGGAATGTCTTTGGCCATAAAGCACATATATGCTTTATCATCGAACTCATTGTCAGATGAATCACTTTCAGTGACCACCTGAAGACATTCTGCTGATTTGGATGGTGTGGGGGAGGCTTCTGATTCTCCAATCAGGGCCTTGAGCTTGTCTTTCCAAGCACGTCTTCTTTCATCACTCTCTTGTTGCTCGGCCTCCGGCAACCTTTGGACTTTGGGATGAGGACATTTATTTGCATAATGCCCTGGTTTCCTGCAATTATAGCACAGGTTAGCATCACCAGATGATGTTTCGGTACTTACCTTGTAGACAGGTTTGGGCCTGTATGGAGTCTTTCTAGACTGTTTGATGAACTTTTTGAATTTGTACATGAGAAGCGCCATTTCATCTTGAGACAGGATGTCTTCGTCACTGTCAGCATTCTTGTGACTAGGCTTCGACGAGCTGGGCATCTTTGTGTCGACGGTTCGTCTGACTAGAGCTGTGACCTTTGAAGGAGATTCTTCAACTTTCTCTCTTTTGTCAATATCATACTCAAAAGCTTTGAGGTCAGAGAAGAGATCAAAAGTAGATATTTCATTAAGATTGCAAGATACACGCATAGCTGTGGTCTTAATGTCCCATCGGGCTGGGAGAGATCGGAAAATTTTTAAATTCTTCTCCTTTTGGGTATAAATTTTGCCCAACGCTTCAAGTTCACCCACAATACCAGTGAATCTAAGGTCAAGTTCCTCAAGTGTCTCAGTTGGTTTCATTTCGAAAGATTCAAATTGCTGAGTCAGTTTTGAAATCTTGTTTTCTTTTGAGAGCTCAGTTCCCTCACAAATCAACTTGAGTTTATCCCAGATTTCTTTGGCTGTTTTGCAGCTCTTTAACTTTGAGAACGTGCCTTTGTCAAGAGTGACAAATAACGCGTTCTTAGCTACGTTGTCAAGGTTTGCTCGCTTTCTTTCATCTGTGGTCCATTGCTCGCGATCCTTCTCGAGCATCTCAGCATGGGCTTGGCCTTCAATCCTTGCGGCCGTGTTTACCTTCATGATCTTTATAGGACCATCATGTATAACAAAAATTATCTCTTCGTGCATTGCTGCAAGATGAGCCTCCATCCTAATTCTCCAGTCATCAAATTCGTTAATAGAGAACATAGGGACTTTGTTGATCATAGAAGTATCCATGTGATAATACAGAAATGAAAGAGACTGTTTTGAAAATAAGTGATTTTGGATCTGATTCGGTTAAAAATACGACTGATTCTTTTTAGAATCAACTGCTCCGATACCACTTGTTGGCCACTAAGTATACTGGATACAGTTTGGGGAATAGTTTAAACAACAAACTGTACGGATTTTAAATCTGAGTGCGTAGCGGAAGTCTTAGATACAGTAGGTTGTTGTGGATACAGCAACTAAATGTATAGTGTATACTTGATTAATCACAGTAATTAAAATAGTAAAAACTGAAGGTAAATAACACAGTAATTAAAGTGGTTCGAGGTAAACCCCTCTACGTCCACTGGTCCTCCACACAGGAGTAAAAAGTTTATTATAATTACTACGTACACAACTACGTAATTATAACAACACACAATCAATATATCGTTCACACAGATTGATATAAAGATCTTAGCTTCAACCGTTCACACAGATTGGTTTTGAGCTAATGCTTTGACTTGCTTCTTCACACACAGTTCTGAAGCTTCGTCTTCTTCAATGCAAATCCTTCACACACAGTTCCAGAGAAGCACAGATTGCTCAGTCCACACAGGGCTGTTTGTTCAAAGTATAGAACAGATGGTGAACAACAACTTTGACTTTAAGAGCTTTCAGCTGATGAAGTGTTGTTCAGAATGATGAGCACTATAGATCTCTTTTGATCTGAGTTGCAGTAATCTTTGGAGATATGTTTTGCTCTGATAATAATTTCGATAGCTTAGGTAACTGATCTTCAGCATCTTGATGTGATATATATAGTCTCTGAAATATATATCCGTTGAGATGTATCCGTTTGAGTGAGATTCCGTTCCAACGGGATTATAACGCGATCCGGATTTAGTGGGATTTGAAGATCTGTTGACTGACAGTATTTAAATACTTTATCCTTGAGTATTTAAATACTTCTTTATTCAACGGGACTTGACTTCTGGAGATTCCTTCTTTGTCCTGTTGTGAGCTGTATGGAAGATAACTGTATTTGAGTTTCGAGACAGTTTCCATACTTGGTCTTTTTATAAGACTACTTGCTGTACTGAAGGGCTTCACTATATGCTGATTCGAGGCAGGTCTTCGATACAGGATAATGCCTCAATGCTTCGATACAGTTTTCCTTTACTGTATGCGGATTGGCATATATGTCAAAACCTCTTTATCAAATACCATTCGATACAGGGATTGGATATCCCGGCTGTTTCGATACATGGTTCTTGTTTTCCCAACACGTCGTCTCTTGGCAAATCTACTACGATTAGGTCCGCTGGCCATACACGACCATGAAGCTGAATCGGACAATTCTGAATCTCACGATTACCGATAATTCGTCTACCATCGGGTAGGCCAATGATATAAGGCTCACAACTAGTAGCACTACCCAGACGTAGTCTACTCAAACATGACTCGGAAATGAATGAATGCGATGCACCAATATCAAAAAGGGTACACACAGGTTGAGATAGAATGTCGAGTGTACCTGAGATCATTCCGGCCTCTGGATCATCGGTCTTCTTCATCTCATAAATCCGGGGCTTGCTCGTCCCGGCACCGGACGCTCCCGTCTGCTGGCTATAGGCTCCACCTTTAGTCGCTCCTGTCATTTTAAACGACGCTGATTGAGTGGCCTGATTCTGAACGGCTGACTTCTTAGGGTCCTGAGATGACGTCTGAGTAGGTTTGGAGTTCCTACGGCAAAAACGGGCCTTATGCCCAACAATTCCACAGTTATGACACGTGACAGACTGTCTCGGACACTTGGTGCTGACATGACCAAGATCCCCACAGTTATGACAGGTGATGGCCGAACTGGCCGCTCGTGACTGAGATTCCGCGGGTTTAAACGTCACAGGAGGTCGCTCAGAAAAAGCAGAGCCCGC
This sequence comes from Orobanche coerulescens, assembly GCA_033398695.1. Taxonomy (NCBI): domain Eukaryota; kingdom Viridiplantae; phylum Streptophyta; class Magnoliopsida; order Lamiales; family Orobanchaceae; genus Orobanche; species Orobanche coerulescens. The sequence continues at coordinate 173,358,543 of CM065809.1, forward strand.
ATGAGGTTTCTTGAAAGTGGCCTGACTGCCGTCAGACTGATTACGGTTCTTGGACTTCTTGCTAGCAGATGAAGGTTGCTGCTTAGCAATCTCCTTAGCTGTAAGCTCATAGGTAAGAGATTTCTCAATGAATTCGGCCAACGTGGTGCAATTATGATTAAGCAACTGTAGTCTCATACGGGGTTTCAGCCTCTTGCTGAAATACTTAATCTTATCCGCCTCGAAATGAATGATAGATGAGGCGAACGGAAGAAGTTCCTGAAATTTCTCGGCAATGGCGAGAACATCCTCATCTGATGAGGGGTCGGGAGTGAGTAATTCTGACAGCTTGGCCTCTCTGAGTGGGGCCGGATAATACCTCTCCATCATGAGAGTCTTGAACTGATCCCAAGTACATGATCCTTTGGTGGGCTTTAACGATAACCACCAAGAATGAGCGCTCTTACCCAGGTAGTAAGCCGCAACTGAAACTTTATGTCCTTCGGGACACTATACCATAGCAAATAACTTCTCGAAATGCTCAAGCCAATGAACAATATCCGCCGGCTCAGATGAGCCCTCGAAGGTAGGTGGTCGCTGGTGAGAGATATCGCTAATGATACTGCTTACACCCCTCTCTTGCCTCTGAGGTGGCGGCGGAGGAGCCTGTTGATTCTGAGTAGTTGAGTTATGCATTGTCTCCATTAGTTGAGCCATCTGAGTCATTTGGGCCATCATGCCCTGCATAAAAGCGAGTGGGTCCACCCAAACACCTTCTGACTGAGTTGTGTCCTGGGTACGACTCCCCGATAGTGAATGTTCACGTCCAGGTGAATGAGTGGCAGCGTCGCTGCTCGATGAATTAGCATTATTCCTTGCGTTCGCACGTGTATTCACACGAGCTCTCGGGATTCGGCCCGCACCACGGCCTCATCCTCCGCGTCCTCTTCTTGCTCTCTCCATACTGAAGTAGGAAGGTCACATGATGATTATATTCCCCGCATGAATAACACGTTATGATTATGACATGAGATGATGAAAATGAGCATACACGCTCTAACATAGTTATTACATGAATGATTAACTGAGGTGACATGATTATCTGATGAAATTATTGAAATGATTATCTTGAACAAGTTAACAAGATTAATGGTATGATCTTCCAGATCAACAACCGAGTAATGAAATGAATTGAGTGATTAATGAGTTAGCATGACCGTCCTGGTCAAAATGAAAATGATGATGAGGATTGTTAACTGATGAATTATGAATGAATGATTATTGCCAGAAATTATACCATGGCGTTAGAAATCTTACAGTTCTTTCGGTCTGATTGGCTCGGCATCTGCACAGGTCACACGTGACGCGAAAGTCCAATGATACTAGTTCGATGATGATGATTTCAAATGACACATGACTCGGAAGGTAGTATTCAAAACCACGCTCCGATACCAACTCTGTAACACCCCAAACTAGGCGGATATTACAGTGCCGTGGACCCCCGCCTGGGACCCACCAGGCGAATGAAAACAGATGAATTAAATAATATAACTGTAGTACCGAACCACATTATATTATCAAATACTCCAATGAGGAGCTTAAGTACAATACACCAGGACAACATATAATACTAGTATATTTTATATGAAGATAAAATACACCACCCTGAATAATTAAACATCTCAAACGGAATTTGCAGCGGAAATACAAATGAAGAAAAATAAGAATGATCAAATGATCAAATAAATGTAATGACTGGGCCCCTACTAGTATCACTGACTCTCATTGTCAAGATGCTCTTCCTGCCTTTGCCTTGCCGTGACTAAACAAAATCCCCAACGGTCGATACGTAACAACAATCCTCAAGGGTTGAAAATACACAATCATGATTTAATCAAGTTAAAAAATATCCTAAGTAATGAAATACGCTAAAGAGGAGAATCATAGTACGCCCGTAATGTTCTGTGCAAGTGTACAAGACGAATGACCGGACACACCCGTCCTTGTACCTAATTAGTCTCACGGAGGTAAGCGTTACCGTTTGCACGGTCCAATGTATCGGTGAACCCAATACATGACCATCGTGTGCTCGACTAAAAATTCCACACATCCGCACTCGGCCACGCAATATAAACCCAGAAGGTCATATGAACGAGAATGACCACAATGAATATCAATGAATAATAATTCGACAGGTCAAGAATGACTCACCGAGATGGAAATAACAGTGAAGTGATTGATAACTCAATGAAATGATTGGAACCGTCGTTCCTTGTGAATGAAATGATTAATCGACAATTACAAATCTCAATACGGTTAATGCAATGATGAATGAGTTATGATTATGAATGAACAACAACAAAAGGAATGGATATCCTTTTAACCGAGTAAGAATTAACTTATACAACACCGATGAAGAATGTTCGTCCACGAACAACGTCCTAAATGAAATGTCAGTCGCTCGAACAACCTTGAATAACACAATTTACCAATAATTCGATCATTACACGAATCAAATACGATCATAACCGACTCAAACGTCGATACAACAATATCCAAACTCGAATATATCAAAACCAACTCCAAGATGAGTATTTCAAACCATCAAAACACTTTCAATGATATCAATAATCCCATAGGAATCCACAATTTCAAGATTACAACAACGTCTATCGGAAATCCCCAAATTAACCGAAGTCAACCCCAAGGGTTCTTGATATAAATCCCCAAAATAGCCATTAAATCCGTAGGAATATATTTATTCATGATAGATAATCCATATCTAATATATTCCAACAACAATCCAAGCTTACACGAAGAAAATCGGAAGGCAAAACCCAAAAATCCGAGTTCCTAGATCCAAGAGATTAATACCTTTGATTTGATGTGATGAAGATGATGAAATGATGATTAATCCGAATGATGAGCTTGAAGATGATGATTGATGATTACACCTCGAAGAATACTCTCCAAATCGCCGAAATCGCCCAAAACCGCCGAAGGAGTGAAGTGAGATGAAGAAATGACGAAATGGACTGCACTGTCCTATTTATAGTCATTCCAGTTTAGCGTGCGCTAGCTCTTGTGCGTAGCGTGTGCTAACGGGTATTTTGGGTAGTCCAGTACCCACTGTCCGGAAACGGTAGCGCACGCTACGTACCTGCTTGTAGCGTGCGCTACGGCTATGCACTTAGCGTGCGCTAACCCCAAAATATTAGCGTGCGCTAACGAATTATCTGATGCCCAATACTGGAGTCCAGAACATTCTGTCCTCTGATCTGATCTCGGTAGCGTGCGCTACAACCAACGATTAACGTGCGCTACTACACCGTTTGCGTAGCTAAAAACCACTCTTAGCGTGCGCTATGAATAAATTCAATTCAGTCCAGTAGCCACTGGACTCAACCTGATCCGACCTTAGCGCGCGCTACACCGACTGTATAACGTGCGCTACTCCGGATCACTAGCGCGCGCTACTTACCATTCGTAGCGTGCGCTACCTACAATCCCAACTGCATCAGGTGCCTTCGGATCGCCTCGCCAACTACACTAGCGTGCGCTAGTGTTGAGAGGTGGCGTGCGCTACCAGTACTCAATTAGCGCATGCTAAAGAGAGTACGTAGCGTGCGCTACTTCTCACACACAGCCCACTATGAAAAGACAACGATGGTAAACACCGCACGATTCTCCAACTAGATTGATGATGAATGACGATACAATTACTCTGAACAATGAATACAATGATTGAATATGAGTGACAAATGATCATTAATGAGTGAAAAATAGTGAGTGACAATTACTGAATGATAAATACTGAATGATAATGACTGAATTACAACCGGGTATTACACCTTGGACCAAAACGAACAATTCCCTTGGTAGGAGATACCTTCAGGAATACCTTGTCGCCAACACAGAATTTAAGATCCTTCCCACGCTTGTCAGCGTAAGACTTCTGACGATCCTGTGCTATCTTGATCCTCTCACGAATCTTATCCACCATGCCAACTGTCTGTTCGATCATCTCGGGACCCAAAATCCTCCTTTCACCTACCTCATCCCAATACAGTGGTGATCGACACTTCCTACCGTATAGGGCTTCATATGGTGCCATACCGATTGTCGACTGGTAACTGTTGTTGTAAGCAAATTCTACCAAAGGCAACAGTCGTTCCCAATTATTTCTCATATCTAGCACACATGCTCGCAACATATCCTCAAGGATCTGGATGGTCCTCTCAGACTGACCATCAATCTGAGGATGATAGGCCGTACTAAAATTCAACTGTGTCCCCAAGGCTTCTTGCAAACTCTCCCAAAAACGCGATGTGAAACGAGTATCCCTGTCGGATACTATAGAGACTGGTACTCCATGCGACTTAATAATCTCCCTGATATAAAGTTGAGCATGCTGATCCATTCGAAAGTTCATCTTAACTGGGATAAAATGAGCCAACTTTGTGAGTCGGTCGACAACAACCCAAATAGCGTGGTTTCCTCTTTCCGTTCAAGGCAAACCTACCACAAAGTCCATCGTAATGTGTTCCCATTTCCATTCTGGAATATGAAGTGATTTAAGTAATCCAAAGGGGCGTTGGTGTTCTGCCTTTACTTGTTGACAAACTATACACCTTCTGACAAAGTCTGCCACATCTCTTTTCAAACCTTCTCACCAAAATGTCCCCTTAAGATCTTGATACATCTTTGTACTCCCAGGGTGTGCTGTATATGGGGCATTATGTGCCTCCTTTAATATTGCTTCTCTCAACTTAACAACATTGGGCACACAAATCATCCCTACATAATATATCGTGCCACCATCGAACACGCTGAAACCCTTATCCTCACCTGAAAGAGTACGTTCTTTCATCTTGACCAAGAAGTCGTCCTATCCTTGACCTTCTTGGATTTATTCCCTAAAGGTTGGTTGTACCACCAAACTAGCCAATAATGACTCAGCTGGACTCGATGGTGTAGCCACCTCAAGGTTCATCCTTGCAAATTCCTTGACCAAGCTTTCCTCCTTGGTCAACAAACATGTTAGGTCTCCTCTCGCCTTATGACTTAATGCATCAGCAACTACGTTTGCTTTACCAGGGTGGTAATGAATTGTACAATCGTAGTTTTTTACCAACTCAAGCCATCTGCGCTGCCTCATAGTTAATTCCTTTTGTGTGAAAATGTATTTCAGACTTTTGTGGTCTATATAAATTTCACACTTACCTCCATAAAGGTACTGTCTCCAAATCTTCAAGGCATGAACTACCGCTGCTAATTCCAAATCATGAGTCAGCTCGTGCGGTTCAACTGTCTCGAAGCATAGGCAACTACCTTGCCCTCTTGCATTAATACACATCCCAAACCTTGCTTGGATGCATCACTGTACATGACAAATTCTTTTGTCGGATCGGGAATCGTCAAAACTGGTGCCGCAGTCAATCTTTGCTTAAGTTCTTGGAAACTCCTTTCGCATTTCTCATTCCATAAGAAAGCTTCTCCCTTTCGAGTCAATTTAGTCATAGGTGCATCAATCTTCAAAAATCCCTCGATGAATCTTCGATAATAACCGGCTAATCCCAAGAAGCTTCGAACTTCATTCGCATTACTCGGTACTTTCTAATCATTGACCGCCTCAACTTTAATCGGGTCAACCTCAATTCCTTTAGAAGTGACCACATGTCCCATAAATGCAACTCGGTTAAGCCAGAATTCACACTTGTTGAACTTCGCATACAACTTCTCCTTGCACAGTATTCCCAATACTGTTCTAAGATGCTGCTCATGTTCAACCTTGATCTTTGAATATACAAGTATGTCATCTATGAACACAATAACAAACTTATCCAAACAAGGTTGAAATACACGGTTCATGAGGTCCATGAATACCGCTGGCGCATTATTCAAACCAAATGGCATCATTATAAACTCATAGTTGCCATAACGAGTTCGAAATGCGGTCTTCGGGATATCATCATCCTTAATCCTCAGTTGGTGATACCCGGATCTCAAATCTATTTTCAAAAATACTCCCGATCCTCCAAGTTGATCGAATAGGTCCTCTATTCTAGGAAGTGGATATTTATTCTTTATCGTGAGTCAATTAAGTTCACGATAGTCTATGCACATCCTCAAACTTCCGTCCTTTTTCTTCACGAAGAGCACTGGCGCACCCCATGGCGAAACACTCGGTCGGATAAATCTAGAGTCGAGTACTTCCTGGAGTTGTACTTTCAGCTCTTGCAATTCCTTAGGCGCCATCCTATAGGGAGCCTTCGATATTGGTGCCGCTCCTGGCACTAAATCAATCGAGAACTCAACTTGACGATTCGGTAGAACTCCGGGCAAGTCTTCGGGGACGACGTCTGGATACTCCTTGACGATAGGTACATCAGCTACCGTCTTCTTCGAAATCGTTTTCCCCATCACATTCACCAAGAATCCTTGGCAATCACGCTTCTTCAACATCTTCACAGCTTTCATGGCTGATATCACCTTCGGGGTACTGTTATGTCTAACCCCTTCGAATACGGTCGTGACATCAACAGACGGACATAAAGTTACCCTCCTATCGGAGCATTCAACTATAGCTCTATGCTTGTCCAACCAATCCATACCCAAGATGACATCAAAATCGCTAAGTTCCACTATGTGCAAATTGGCTAAGAAGCTATGTTCGTTAATCCCTATCTTCACATTGTCAGTTATCGAGTCTACACGCACTACTCCCCCTGCAGGCATGCTAACTAACAAAGATCTAGGGGCTTTACTACTTCTACAACCAATCATAGTGCAAAGCTTTCTAGAGATGAATGAATGAGACGCACCCGTATCAAACAACACCAAAACAGGAATATTTGCAACTGATAACATACCTGACATGATTTGGGGTTCAGTATCTGCTTCAGCCTCGGCCATGCTATACACTCGAGCTCTGCCTCATGAGCCTTGACCTTGCACATTATTGCCTGGGACCTTTCCCTTCTTCGGACACGCTGAGGCCATGTGTCCCTCCTCACGGCAATAGTAGCACCGCTTCTGACCAAGCATACATACACCTTTATGCCCTTTGACACAAGTAGCACATGTAGGGTTATCGGACTGTGGTTTTACCCCCGAAGATCCAACCTTAACATTCTTCTTGCTACCCCCTCCTTGCTCGTGCCACTTGCGCTTGTTATTTGTTGCAACTGGTGGTGCCCTTACCTTCTCCACGTCTAAACTAGCAGAAATGTTCTCGGCCCTTGAAACGGCTTCATTGTAGCTTAGACGACCATGACCAGCCAAATGGTGACGAATCCGGTCACAAAGCCCATCCCGGAATTTCTGAGACTTCATGTCATCCGTCTCGACCATGTGAGGAGCGAAACGGCACATATAGTTAAACTTGCGTTCATACTCGGTGACCGACATTCCACCTTGGGTCAGATCGAGGAACTCCTTCTGCATCTTCATCTGGATCTTCTTCTGGATCCTCCTCCGGGTCTTCTTCAGGATCCTCTTCTGAGTCTTCCTCGTCCGTAGAGTCTGCATCCCAAATTGCAGCTGGAATCGCCTCTCGAGCGAACAAATCCAATAAGCGTCCAGTGACGAACTGAAAATCATCAGCGGACTCTCGCTCTTCTAGCGATCTCTTGATGGCCTATATCCAAAGCCGGAAGATGCAGCAACTCCAGTCTTCAGATAACTTCTCCATCAGGTGCTCTAGCTGTCGAGTGACAGAACCTTGTTTCCCAGATAGCAGCCACTTGCTCAGCCTATAAATGACGTAGTGTGGCGCATTTTCTGGTAAACTAGGATCGTCCCACCAGTCTTTACATGCTAGAAGACGCGAGTCAAAAGTAGCTGGGACCTTCTTACGTGGCGTCATTCTAGGTTTGGCCATTCTAACAGTTCGTACGTACATAAATAATTATATAAGTAAAATGAAATGACATATGCATAAATAATGATTGAAATTTGATACCTCAGACGGAGTGACGAAGTGGCGAAGCTGAGAGCATATGATACTTTTACATTTTAGCGAGTCTACAGAAAGGTAAAACCCGCTCCGATACCACTATGTAACGCCACGACTTTCTAGGTAAATATTGGGGAAAATAAGTAAAAGGTAAATTTGACAAAAATAATTTTCTTGAGAATATAAAAATTCTCGCCTACAAAGTCGAGTCGCTACACTGACATAAAAATAAATACCTTTAAATAAGATAACATTTCATCATAAATACGAGGTAAAAATTTGTGGCGGAAGAATAAATCATAATTTATAAATTTCAAATCTAAGTTTCCCCAAATAAGTTTCAAACATTTGACATAAAGAAAACAACATTTAATAAATTCTTTTTCATATGCTCCCTCGGCTCGCTCCTTCGTCCATCCAGCTCGGTTCAACCTGCGGGATCAATAAAGGTGGGGGTGAGCTTCCTTCAGCTCGTGGAAATCTCACTGATCACATTAATAAACAATCTCATGGAAAGCATAACATGGATAAACTATCACATTTTTCCTCAACATGAATGCATACTCACAATATTACGTACATCATGAATCGAGCATGCATAACACGAATATTGAGGTTGCGCAGGTGCCCCCGCAACAACATGAAGCATACACGTAATACCACATATAACATGAATCGAGCACATATGTGAATATTGGGTTGAGCAGGTGTCCCCACACAACATGAATCTTAAGATAACCTCTTACACGAATACAGGTGAGCCTGATTTACAACGTGTATCATAATTTATAAACATGAATTGAATATCACATATGCAGTCCAATTAAAGCAATTAAAGTGATAGTGAAAATTCCCACCTGAATAAATGATGATGATGATGTCTGACTTGAAATGAAGATTTTCGACTCACAGTCCTAAGCCCGTAAATCCTTGATAAAGTTTACATATGATAATAATCTATAATACTATAAGATTCAGTCCTAAAATTAAATGTGTAATTATGATGATAGAGGTTTTAGAGTTAGAAAATTATGGAGTAATCATGATTTAATGTGGAGTAGTGTTATAATTCGACGGTCGGCATTCAGAACGCCTTTTCAGATAACGAAGAAACTGTGCTAACCCCGTACACCTTTCCCAATTCCCGAGAGAGTAAATTATACATAAACGTCTTTCCCTCTCCTCAAATTTCCCCCAATTTCATCGCTCTGTTTCAGTCTCCGATCCGATCCGTGCACCAACAATTCTATTCAGAAGTTTTAAGCATACGCAATGAAACCTGCTAGAGGCGGCCACCGTAGCGGCGGCAGAGGTGGTGGTGGAAGGAACTATAGCTCAAGGGGTCGAACGCCTCCGTCTGGCTATATCTACGTTCCTCGCAGCCCTGTAATGTTATCGGCTCCTTCGACTGATTTTCTTTACTGATCTCTTTTGGTCTTTCTAGCTCGCGAAAGTCTAAACATTCTTTTATAGTTGCAAATTTATTATTATTTAATATCTTTAGTTGAACAAATGACTTTATTTTTTTATGTGTAAATCACCAAAGATGTTCAAAGGAGAGTGTGTAAACACGTAAAAGTCAAACGTTGCGGAATAAAACAAAGGAGGTAGTATATAATTGTCAGTAGTGATAGGTGATTGTAGTTTTACGACTTTATAACAATTATGCGTGGAGACTTTTTTTTTTTTGACGATGAAGTGTTAGAACTTGGAAACATTCAAGTCTAGGTACAAAGTATAGATTGTGATATAAATAAAGGTAAAGTAGTGGAAGGAGTAGCTGGAGGTGATAACATTACTCGAAATTGTCGCATATATATATAGATTTTGTGTTAATAATATGTATTAGGATTAGTATTAACATTTCCTGTTGCAAAATGTCAGGCTGAAGTTCATTTGGATGATGCTTCCCCAGGAACTGGATCTTCCGGAATTGGAAGAAGAAATTCTGAAATATCATCGGTTGATGGTGTAACAAGGAAGTTCACCGGTGTGTTGTCACCCGATCATAGAGTTGTACTATTGCAAGTATGCAAAAGGTTTATGCGGTTATATACAGGAGAATATACAATCAATATGAAGTTACAATCTTTGTGGAATACATTTACAACCAAAAAGAATATAAACCATCCTCCATTTATAACCAAAAAGAATACAAACCGATTAGTCTTTCCATATACATATAATGAGTAGTATAAATACGTACTTTGACACACTAAACCCGGCCATCAAATACAATCGATCTATTACTTCCAAAAAAAAAAAAAAAAAAAGCTAGCGCCAAAGAAGAAGACGGTAGTGGTGACTTGCCGCCGTTAAACTACCCCTTTTATAAAAAGATTTATGGCCGATCGAAAAAAATAGAGATCAAAGTAGAAGTGAAACCGCTAACTTCAACATATCTCCTTTCGACAAATCAAACAAAAAGCATGAAAGAAAAAGTGCAAGATCTCAGTTCCCATCATAGATCTTTTTTAATATCCGAAAGTAATAAAGAAAGAATTATAACAAATATGTTATAATCTATCTTTGTTTCGTGGTAAGAAAAAAAAACATAATAACAACCTACCTTACATCTTATACAAGATCTTTTGAAGCCTCCGTTTTGAAGAACGTAACAAGATCAAGAATAAGAGAGTCGTGTGTTTGAAGAACAAGAATCAGAGGGTTGTGATTTCCGTGGATTTTTATTTGTGGTTTGGATTAAAGACGAAAGAAGGAAAGGGATTTGTGTTCATGGTGTTGTTTGTGTCCGCATTTCTGAGAAGGAATAAGGGAGGCTAATGAAATGAAAAATAGGGTTATATGTGACAAGTTTTAGGGTAGAGTAGATTTTATTACTCCTTTTCATTTATGTTTTGGGCTTATCAGTTTTGGGCTAAAGATAATTACATTCCAATAGAATTGCCATTTAAGTTTTGGACATGCGAAATTGTGAACAAGAAGTTTAATATGCTAAAGGAAATAGCAGTATGTGTTGTCAGATCATTCGTATAGTCCCATTAATCCATTATCATTTTTGTAAATCAAGTTGATTGTCCCGCTGCTCAAATGTGTTTCTTGAAGTTGGATTATCAATATATTATGTATAATTTATGAAGCGACAGAGTGAGTAAACTTACAAGTTATATATAATAATACAGGTCCCGAGGCAGTGTGTATCACAAGGGCCCTGAGGCAGCCCAAGTGTATCATAAGGCTATGTAATAGACCAAAAGAAACAAAGACATTTTTTTTATCATACAAATAAGTAATAGATCAAAATAAACAAAGCCATCACAACTTAGTAACAAACAACATCAAACATTTTTAATTTTTTATACAACAAAGTTAAAACATTTCATACAACATACTAAATAATGCTTAAATATACACTCGTCAATATACATAAAGAATACACGATTAACAATTAGATGCTCAGCCCGTGCGTAGCACGGGTTCTGCCTGTCTCGTAATAATTATAATCCTTACAATTTATTATTTATGTAATAAATGAAAAGATACAAATATCACTATAATAACTGAATATAAATTACAGTTGCTTATTAATATTAACCGAAGAATTAACATTATTAATGATTGAAATTAAAATACTTACGCATAATTTCAGATTAATTATTGATATTAATTGAAAGTCAACATTTTAATGTTTCGGTCAAAACAGGACTGGAAGTGAATTTTAAAAGTTGACCGGGTCAAAAATGAAAAGTCCTAAAATTTCGGGGGTATAAATACACCATTTTCTTGCCCTAGCCGACACAGGACTTCTTTCTCGTTCCATCTCTGCACTTCTTCTTCTCGGCCAGGAAGAACATCCCGAAAACACACACACACAAAGTAAATTATGCACACACACAAACGCAAATCGAAGGGTACACACAAACAACTCCGAGTCGGTCTGTTCTTCCGGCTCAGGTGTCACGACGACCCACGGTAGGCGATGGTTCCGACGATTGGTTTCGTTCGTCCAGTCGTGGTTGCAGCGGGCGGCAGTTAATGGCGGGTGACTCGGTGAAAGACTGATTTCGGTCATTACGGCCGAGAAGAAGGTGAAGCAGGTAAGAGTTTTCAATTTATGAATCCGATTCCAAATCCAGAACCGCGGCGGCGGCGCTTGAACCGACAGCGGGTCGCAGTACGGTGCAGGTCCGGCGATGATGTCGGTCAGGTATGAGTTCGGGTTTGAAGGTTTCGGGCTTCGGCAGTGGATTTCGGATTTGAAACGGTGATGTTCGATTTTGGTGTTGTTGATTATGGAATCTGGGTTTGAAGTTTGGTTCCCGAAATTGATTTTCGGATGTGTGAAATTTCTGGATTCTGCTGCTCTGAAAGTTGAAAGCATTAAGCTTTGAATTTACTTTTTTGTTCAGATAAATTATTGGGTTTTTTATTGTTAATTGGGTAGTGTATATTTGAAGTAAAATTGGTGTGGTTTGCAGATGAATTCTGAACCGACAAAAAGGATGATAAAACACAAAATATGGAGAAGCCGAGTTTTTTATGATTTTACCTCTTCGAAGAAAAGTCTGATGTTCCGAAGGGGTTGAACTTCCAGATTCAAGATTGGACTCCCGGAAGAACTCTTCGAATAAGAAACACCATGAACCTTGATGTTCTGACTTGTATTGTATTTTTCTCTCTTTTTGTTTTTTGATGCTGGATGGTGAACGACGACTGGGAAAGTTAGGGTTGGGGACGGTTGAACAAGAAAGTTGTATTCTGTATTGTATTTTTTTTGTACTGACTATATCGAATTAGGGTTAGGATATAATTTTCTCGGTTTAATATTATTTTGGGTCATTACAATGTGTTTGGGCCATTGATAATAATAATAATAATAATAATAATAATAATAATAATAATAATAATAATGATAAAATTAATAATAACAGTAGTAATAATATTAATAACATCGATACTAATAATAATATCGAGAGTAATAAAAATGATGATATAGAAATGATACTGGTAAAAATATTAATACCGTTAATATTAATATGGTTCATATTATAAATATTATTATTATTAATAATAATAATACCTTTAATGATCATATTAACAAAAAAAATGAATAATATGTTAAAGGAATAATACACATTGTGTGACTAATTCTGTTAGTTTACGCTTTCCTAGTTAGGGTTTGGTAAGGCCATCAGATATATCTTCACCCTATTTAAGGGATCTCATTGATGGAATAATACAACACTTTTGCCCTACTTTCTGTCTCAAGTTATTTTCCCTTCAACACGTTATCAGCACGTAGTTCCCGGCTGAGCACAAAATTTTCTCCCGATTTTCTTAAAAAAAAAAAAAAAAAAAAACCAAAATCGTTTCCTGAAAACCCTAGAGCAAACCATGCACACCGCCGCCGCGCGACCCCCCCGTCAGACGTCGCACCAGATTCGCGAACCCTAGATCTCCATCGCCAGTGTCATCTCCTTCCCCGACGTCCGACGCGACCTGCTCCTCCGGCTCGTCGCCTGCTTCTCTCCCCCGCGCGAAGATCCGTCCGACGCGACCTCCTCCTCGCGACCCGCCCTGCTCCTGTGGCTTCTCCAGTCCAGATCGCGACCCGCCCCTCCTGCTCGTTTTCTCCCGTCGTTTTTCCCCCGCGCAGAACCCCGCTCCAGCGCAGATCCGTCTTCTCCCGGTTCTTGCTCGTCGGCCGTCGTCTTCACCAGGAGCATGCTCGCCCCGCCTCGCTGCTTTTATTTCCGCGCGATCCGCACGGTTGCCCAAAGACTCGGTCCGCGATCCAGACCCGATTTAGTCCAGATTTTCTGCTCCTATTCACAAAATAAAGTACGCAAATACGAACCCTACTATCTGCAATGTGCGAATTTATATGTTTTTTAATTACTATTAACTGCATATTATTCTCCGAATTTATTTATGCTTAATTAAACCAATTAAAGCATGATACATTAATAACTTTAATTAAATTAAAACAAATTACTTATAGCAACTTGAATTAAAATGAATTCACGTTGAATTAATAATTATTGCGTCATAAAAGACCTACTTGACTGCATAATACGTGTATAGATATATCCCTAGGATTATGTGATTATATCTATAAATATACATATATTTGCATATATATATAGATATGGCATGCAAATTAGGCCTCACCATTGGTAGATTTTAGAGGACTTATTTCTACTGCCTATATCAACTCGAACCATGATAAAGTAATTTCATTGGTAATCCTCAAAAGCATCGAAAGTAATTTTGACCATATCTTGGTTCCGAAAAATAATGACGCTCCTATTATTGAAAATTTTATCATGGAAAGTACTCATGGTAAACTGTGAAAAATCATTTCCCTTTTTCTTATATTAAGATAGCTTATCCAACTCGTCCCGAATTTATCTTGGACTCAAAAGAGCTTGAGTACCATAGATGGGCATCCTACGTCGAGACCACATTTATCACTAAAGAATACAGTGGTACGCTCCTCAACACCACAGACCAAGTACCCTCTGATAAGATCAAAGCGAGTGCACTTATATTCCTAAGGTGGCACATCGAACCCAGCCTGAGATAGGAATATCTACGGTTGAAATTCCCTAAAGAACTGTGGAATGCCCTTAAGTGCCAATTTGGGAACATTGACAAACTTTGCTCCCATAGTTGACCGTGCAGTGGAATGAAATCCGCTTGCTCGACTATAAACGGATCAACGATTTCAACACAAATATGCTCTCTCAAGGCACGCCTAAAATTTCTGCGGAAAGGACGTCACAGAAGATGACATGATCCATAAAGCTTTTTCCACCTTCCCTACTTCCGCTCATATACTAACAAACCAGTATAGGCTGGAGTATGATAATAAATGCATCACTACATTCAGTAAGCTAATTAACCTACTGCAAGTAGCTGAGAGGCATAGCGAAGTGTTAGTGAGCAGTAATGTCAGGCCGATTGGGACAGAGAAAATTCCCAAGGCCAATTATGGCAAAGTGAAAGATGGAAACTACCCCAATGAATAGGGGACTGGACATGATAGGCTTCGTGATCAAGGACGTGGGGGTTCTTCTAATGTAATGCAAAGATTTGGTGCTCCCGGCTCTACTAGCCAAGGGAACCAAAAAGCACCTACCCATCCTATCGCCTCTAAGGCTCGAGTTGGCAATGAACCGTGCTATCATTGTGGAGATGCTGGACATGGTACACGAACTGCCATACAAGCAAGCAAGTTGCATCTCACTACAAGAAATATAGAGAGTCCAAAGAAAGGGAAACTCACTATATGGAAGAATATGATCTAGACAAGTCCCCATATGTCAATTTCACAGCCACCAATCGTCGAATTGAGTCATACGAGCCACAGTCTATAGACTGAATCTTAGTATTATGTTTACTTTCTCGTTTACATTTGATATAGTTGCCTCAAGACGATTGTGTTGGTGTTTTCTTTTCAATAATGGCGTGATGCAACGTTGTTTCACGAACAAGATATTAATATTGCTTACGTTAGATTCTTAGCTTTATTCTGAAGTACTGAATAATGCTTGAATGCTAATGGTTTGAAATTTCTCTCTCTTCAAAGGAATGAATCGAGTAGAACTTGAATGTTCTTGGAACAAGGCTTCTATTCATCGAGTAAGTCGCCTGCCAAACCTCGGTAAATACGATGATTGGGTCCTCCCAACTCATCAAAGGGCAAGGTAATGCCCAATTCTTGATGCCTAAACGGCAGTCTTCTAAGTTACCGATGCTCTGTATGCATCTAGAGCCCTTCGAACCTTACTTAGCTTCAACAATATACGTAGCAATGGTTTCCAGATTGAAACCCACTGTGAGAATGGAATAGAGTTTCTTTTATTAATTCTAATGAATGTGGATGTAAACGCATTTTAGAATAACTGATGAGTCAATCTAGTGGACTGTACCTCACTACTATTAGGTTTTTAAAAACCTATGTTGTCACCAACAATGTACTTTTGGACATAGACTCATATAGCCTTTGGCACGATAGACTAGGTCATCCTGGTCGAAGTATGATGATATGTATACTAAAGAACCTGTACGAACATCATTACTTTTCGAGTGAAAATGTGGCAACAACTCAACATAAAGCACAATGTTGACGTTAATTGTGTTATGTCATCCAAAGAACCAGATGCATATCAAATGCCCACCACTTAGTGTTGCAAAGCCTGCTCTTTAGCCAAAGTAGGAGCGAGACCTTCCTACGCTAAAGAAACAAAAGCAAACATTCCATTCTTACGCTGAATATAAGGAGATATTTGTGGATCCATCCACCTAATATGCGGACCATTTATGTATTTATGATTTTGATGGATTCTCCGACATATTGGTCACATATCGCTCTCCTGTCCACTCAAACTGCTGCAGAATTTCCAAAATAATTTATAAGGACTCACCTCCCTTATCACATCTAAAGGACTCGATGATGTTGGAGAGTTCACATCAAAAAGTACTTGATGTTTATTGCATGATAGAGATTAATGAATAATATCTCGTCCCATGTGCATATGCAAAGGTCTCACATAAACCACCGTCGAAAGAATATGTATGGTGATTATGTCATTGGTTATGCGCACCAATTTGCATATCT
This sequence comes from Orobanche coerulescens, assembly GCA_033398695.1. NCBI lineage: Eukaryota > Viridiplantae > Streptophyta > Magnoliopsida > Lamiales > Orobanchaceae > Orobanche > Orobanche coerulescens. Next base: position 173,375,063 of record CM065809.1, read on the forward strand.
TTATCTGGAATTATGCAATATTGCATGCAACTTTACTTAAATCGTTCATTCTTAGACCTTTTGCTAACCAATTAGTTTATGCGTACCAGTTGGTAACTGGATAGCCTGATTTTTGTATTTTGGACCCAGACGGACTTGAGTGCCAATTGCGCATATTTGGTTACGCATTATATGTGCCTTCTGCGCCCCACAACGCATCGGTCTTTAAAAATGATTAAGTATTCACGTTGGATAAGAATCTCCAGACGTTTATCCGCTATTTAGAACCTTCACAGTGATCTCTTTACCGCACGATTTGCGGATTGTCACTTTAATGAAACAACCTTCCCGTCGTTAGGGGGAGGAGAGAAAATGTAATTTCTCGGGGAACGACAGGAATTGTCATGGTGTCTCCACTTTGTCTCATTATGATCCCCGAACTTCACAATCTTACCGTGAAGCATAAAGAACACTCGATCTTCAGGATGTAGCAGATTCGATGCCTGATGCATTTACTGATATCGTTCAAGTGACAAGATCTCACATTACAGCTGCAAATGTGTCTGTAAGGTTAGAAGTCCCCTCCAAGGGGCACATCAACAATGAACCGGGTGATGCAACCGCACTTGGTGGAGGTGTGGTTGAGGCCGTGGCTCCCTGCGAAGGAAGGGGTGGAAGCCACGTGGTTCGACTAAATACTCACCCAAGTAAGAGGTAGAGTATGGCACAACTTCACATGTTAACCATCAATGAACTCGTTTCATGAGATCATGCTTGATTTTATTATGTCCATGAATCATGACGAGGGGGACGCCCCGAAGATATGATTCAGAAAATCAAGAATCTCGATGAAATTATGAGGGTGTGGCCTGATCAACCACCCAATTTGATGACATGTCATGAATCATAAAGTACGATGATGTCGAACCTCGCTCAGTTGGATGAAATCAACATTGGCCTATAAGAAAAACATTCCATGTAGAACTAGATTCTCCGACAAAGAGACAGGTATTTGGTGTAGGTAGTGCTAACCTAACCAAGTGTAAAGCCTGAAGGACATAATCGAACCTTTGTCGTAAAGCGTAGTGAGAATATAGAGTCCTAATGTACAAGGTTCACGAAGTAATGCTTCTCACAACGCCTTGGAATTGATTACGAGGAAATGTACTCCCACGTATATGTATCCGCTATTTGATTAGCGTAGTAATTTTCGAGGGACTGGAAATGCAGCCAATAGATGTGGTTACTACGTATCTCTATAGGGATCTAGATACGGAGATATATACGGAAGTGCCCGATGGCATTTCATTACCCAAATCAAGTGACTCTAGACCACAGAGTGCGTATGCAATTTGATTGAAACGCTCAACTTTACGGTTTTGAAGCAATCCTTAAGGATATGGTATAACCGCCTAAGTGACTACTTGATTGAGAAGGGATAAAAGAACGATGAACAGTGTCCCTGCGTCTTCACAAATAAGATCCGGATTCACATCGCAATGTATGTCGATGACATGAACATAATCGGTCTTGATGAAATAAGAGAAACCACCGGATCTAAAATCGAGTTTGAGATGAAAGATCTTGGGAAAACTCGGTTCTGTCGAGGCATTGACATAGACATCGAGTTTGTGGAATTCATTCCACCGGTCTTCCTATGTCCAGAAGTTTCTCAGGCACTTTAACATGGACAAGGTAAACCCGACTAGCACCCCATGATAGGTCGAACATTTGGATGCAAAGGAAAGATCCATTTCGTCTAAAGAAAAGTGACGAAGAGCTTTCGGAGCTGAAATTCCCTACTTGAGTGCAATAGCGCATTATTGTACTTAGCTCAATGTACACGACATGCCATCACTCCTCAGTTAATTCGCTGACTAGATTTAGTTCAGCATCGACGCAACATCAATGGAATGGTATCAAGAATATCTTCTTATACTTAAAAGAAACCATTGACTTGGGACTATTCTTTCCCTACAAGGTGCAAAGGAAGTCGCCATTTAAAAGGCAAATGCTAAAGTAAATGTCAGCCGAAGCAACTACCATAAAGTATGTGTTGGTATGAATTGCTTATGTTTTGGAAATCGACTATGCAAACCCCTTTTGGCTACCTTCTCGAATCACGACAAGATTATTGCTTTGCATGAATCAATCCGTGAGTGTACTGTAACACCCCCAGATCCGACCGGGAATATTACAGCGCCGTGGGCCCCGAGATGGAACCCACAAGGCTGAAGGAAATTTTCGCAAATATTTACAAAACGCCCAAGAGGCTAACGACGGTATTATCTATTAAAACCATTCGAAGATTTATAAAACTCGTTTATCAAACCGTCGTAAAAACTCATTTGAAACCACAAGGCCCGAAATGCCAAGACTCAACAGTTTAAGAACATACGTTAAGCTATCGCTACACGCATCGGCTGCAATAGATTTAGAGAACGATCGCCAAGGTAACCTAAGTTACCAAATACCAAAAGACCATTTAAAAATACTCACGCACTAAAAAAGACAAACGATTAAAATACTCTAGCAATGAATACAACAACCGAATGAAGCTCAATACACAAATATATGTTCTAGCAAGATCCTCCGAAGCTCATCTCTCCACGACCGCTACAAGCTTGATAATCCCGTAACCTAAAAGAAAGCCCACGACGGGTCACCATAATATCCAACAATGATAACCATCACATCACGTCAATAATTACATATCAATGGAAATACTAAGTAAGAATACGACCAATGTAATCTTATCGTCTTAACTTTACGAAAATCCACAATTCGTATCCTTAACATCACCATGGGATAATACCAAAATATCCATGCGGTATCTCAACAATACCCAAGGTTCTCAAAAACATTATCATAACTCGCGATACGGAAATTATACCAACTCGCCAATTCAAATCCTTCGGATAACGTCGACAATTCCAATACGAAAATCGATTGTCCATCAAAGACAAGTATCAAGGAAATACGGAACATACCTCAAGATACGAAATACCATTTCCATCACGTCCTAATCCGAGATCGATCAACACAACATACGGACATGGTCCTAACACAAGACCTACAAATGCATACTCATATGACAACGTCAATATGATCACAAGAATAACGACAATGTATACTTATGGCAAATCCATAATATACATATGCACAACAACAACACGTAGGTAATCCGATGATCCAAATGCTCAATGCCTAGATCCCACGATGACCCCGTCATCAACCGTGGTGGAAAACTCCGTCCGATGATCCAAGGCGCTAGCATAGATCCCCGATGATCCCGTCGGACCAACACGAGGTGGACATATGACAACAATGCACAATCGCATGTAACAACAAGACACAATACACGACAACAACAATGCACAAATGCATGACAACAACGATACGAATGTATCACGACATGATTGACACAAATGATAAAAATGATTAGAGTACTTGCCCGAGTCCTTCGAGAACAATCTCAATGTCTAAACCATCATGAACCATTATCCTCAATACTCGACGGTCCAAAGTATCACGGATTGCGGATAATTCATATCTTCGTCTTTAGCACAATATATGCTCGATATACAAGTATACCAATAACAAAAGTAAATCATATACATTATGATTTAGATTCCCAAAACTCGAATACGATTTATAATCTCAAATCTCCGTGATTACGATTATAAACATTGCTATACGAATTATACACGAATGAAACGGAAACCATTCAATAAATATTATGAACTGAGCAAGTAATAACATACCACGATACCGATGAAGTCATTACCAATTCCATTGCCGTCATCTACAAGTCCTCGGTCCCGACCAAAGCAATTCACGAACATACTCGAGCTCGACCGCAACACACGGTTGTAATCACCGATCAATATTCTAAACCTATTACGATGTCGATAGACAACAAATATGATAAAAAACAACAATCGATAAAAACAATTCACAAACCCAACGTCTCTACAATATCTCGTTTAAACACTAGTCGAATCAATCCTACTCAAACCAAGACGAATTTACAACCACAACACGAAAATACCGCACTTTCTCGCTTCTTAGCGCACGTTAATCACCTAACGTGGCGTGCGCTAAGTTGCTCCCATTAGCGCGCTAGGCAAGAACGTGGCGTGCGCTAATGCCGATGATGCATGTTTTTCGATACCGATCAACTTATGGCGATTTCAAGAACACTAAGTGATTCTAAATCATGTTCAAAGCTATCAAAACAACGAAATCCGATATCCTTTAACATATAAACAATCATCCAACTTATAATCCAAGTTCTATATCCATATATCATCTTCCTTAATATTAATACACGAAACGTCAAGAACGTAACCACACTTCCTTAATCTTCCATTACAAAGAGTAATCATCTACAATAACATCAACATCCGAAACCGAGGAGAAGGATTAATCCACTTATCTCAAGAAAACGAACGACATAATCTAAATCACAAGAATCATATTAATATCATCATACTCCTGTAATCCATCTCATAATCATGCTTGTCAAACTTGTTTATGTAATTATCATCTACATTCAATCCAAAACGAAATCCAAAGATGAAGAGTGATTACCTTTATGAAGGAATGGATTGATTTCAAGGTTGAATCCATTTCCAAGAATCACCAATGATTTCAAGAACAAAGCTTTAATCCATGATTTCCATCTTTAATCTTGTTAAAGATCACCACCTCACCGTGCTTGGGAACCTCAAGAACCTCCCAAAGCTCTCTCTATCGATCGAAAGTGAAAGAATGGACGAAATGCTTCATAATACCCATCTGTCCCTTATATAGATCGCATTACTAGCGTGCGCTAACATCTCATGTTTAGCGTGCGCTAAGGCTTTAGCGTGCGCTAATCGACCTTTGTTAGCGTGCGCTATCGTAGTCCGAGACTACCGCCTCGCCGTACATGAGCTTACGTACGTAATGCCCATGCATTAGCGTACGTAATTTACACTCTCTAGCGTACGCAAGTCCTTGCGTTTAGCGTGCGCTAACATCGATTGACTCGTTTGTCCGTATGCTCCGAACACGGGTCCACACGCCGGCTGACTAGGATAAGATTCTTTTTGTCAATATACGATTAGCGTGCGCTAATCAACATGCATTAGCGTGCGCTAACACTACATTACAACATCCGTTGACTTATCGTAACGCGGCGCCAAAGCGTAGGTCCACACGCAGATTCCTTCCGATTCGCATCGCACTAGCGTACGCTAACCTATAAACGTAGCGTGCGCTAATCACGCACGATAGCGTGCGTTATGCATGAATATCGGCGTGCGCTAATAAGGCTATACTTAGCCATTTTCACTATTCTTGTCCAACGTCTCAACATACGTAATACGAACATACGGCATACCGAATACATATACTTCTTAAATGTAATTGTCAACCAAGTACGATAATTGTACCAATACGTATGTCTCAGTCCTTCATTTATTTTATCCATACTGCATGATACCACTGCATACAACATAACTCGGATAAAATAATGTTAAATAACGATAGTAGAATTTTCTTGATATTACATACTACACCACTTAAAATAAGTTTCGTCGAAACTTGCAATCCGTCATAAAAACAAATAAACCGTTCAACCAAAATATCCCAAAATAATCACGACAACGATGAATCATCATTATTACCGAATAACCAAAACAAGATACTTACATATGGCCAAGTCGACGATCTTCTCGAGATACTAGCAAGTGACTTTCTTGAAAAGCCTCAACATGCTTGCAATAACAATTCCATAAGTCCCAACCGATATATTATCGCCGATGAAATAATCTATCCGTGTTAGATCTTGTCTCACTGATCGCATAATCAAATCCCAATCTCGATACAAATCAATAATACACGATACATCCGTGAAACAACCGCCCAACACAATGGCAACGAATCCCGAAATATCAACACAAAATCAACGCCGATGATCACCAGAATGATCAACCCATAAATTAATCGAGAATATCATTGACATGATGAACTCTAATATGACCAATCCAAAGGTCGAAACGCAATCGAGAATATCATCACCATGATAAGCTCCAACACGGTCAACACGTAACCACTAAACAGATATACGAAAGAATAGATTCTCAAAACGACAAACCAATCACATACGGTGGATCTCAATAAACACACACACTGATCGAACATACTCCTCGGCATACGAACAACCAATCATAAACCGACGAACATATCCAATCATACATGGAGTGGGAACGACCACTCAATATCAAAACCCACCAGATGGGGTCACCCTCCCCAAATCTATACTTACAAAGAAATCATTCAAAATTCACTATGATAAAATCGCGCTAATACCGTACCAATGGAATCACATAACACACATGTCCCGGTTTCACAAAATCCACAGCCCAAAATTACATCCTGTGCATGAATCTACAACACGCAAAGATATCTCTCTCATTCAATAGATCAACCGATCATCCCTGGATAACCAAACCGCCATACTAAAGTTCGAATCTCTTTTCCTCGTACCATACGATGTCTTATCCAGTTCGTGAATCTCATTCGTAACTTCACCACGATATGCATCATGCATTCAATGCGTATGTACATCAATCACATTTTCAAAACTAGTTTGAAATCATATAATCTTGTCAAGGAGACAAATTTTCAAAGTTCTTTCAAAAATTTCAAAACTCAAAACATAAATTTTGGTAAGACCACCAAATCAATTCTCGAAAATAAATCGGCTCATTTGGTGCCAAGTATTTGATAACAGCTTCATTCGAATCCACACGATTTCAAGTTTTAAAATGAAAACTATGCAAATGATTGACCACATCCGTACTCCTATATATCAATCCGCTCACAAATCCCACCGATATTCCATCAGAAACTACACGATAGAATCCAAAATCTCAATGTATAGACTCAGACAAAAACTCCTTTTTCCACATATGACTCATAACGTCAACCATTTTTCATCCTGGATCACCTCAATTATGCTATGACAATGCCTTGAAACAAATCAACACAACGAAAGACTTCCCGAGAAGTTTCATTTGAACAAGTAAATCAAAATCATGACAAAGTAAACGAAATAGGTAAATGATTGATAAAGTATTTTACAAGTCTCGGAGTTTTTAAGAAAACAGAAAAGTCTTTTGAAATATTAGTGGTCTCACCGTATCTCGCTCGCATTACAAGGAGTTTAAAAAGTAGGAAACTCTTTTCGGACCCCAAGTCCCGAGTTATAAAACAATTTCAAAAATTTATTGGGTCTCGCCCAAAATCATTTACGGTAAAACATCTGTAAAACATTCATTTTGAAAAGTACCATTTTCAAATGCTCAAAAACAGTTCATATATCTCAAGATGAACTAACATGACTACATGTTCTCCTGAACAATCCACAATATTTCTCCCAAATGCAAAACTCCGTTCCAAAACTTAATCGACATATTGATTTCCAAAATCATAACTTCTCAAGATCATCAATCATATCCCAATTCTGTCATCTCATACTGTGAAGCATAATATCTTTCTGAATCTCAAAACGTATCAACTTAGAACGGCAATAAATCTCAATGAAATTCAAAAATCCAAATACTTACAGATCGTGAAGCCGACGATTCCCCAAGATACAGGCACAAGTCTCGACTCAAGAAAAAACTCGACACGTATATTTTCAAAACACACATTTTGCAAACTTAGTTCAACTCGAGAACACAACACGGCTCTATCCGAAGAAACACGTTAACACCATTTGAAAAAGTTTATAACAAGACCAAGATTACACTGGCAAATCGCACAATGCATAAGCCCGAGTGAACAACAAAACTCACGGCTCAATATTTTTCAATCGACAACTCAAATGACGCGATAGAAATACGACCCAACTCGACCCAACCGCCTAGGTTTTCTCAACCTAAGCTCCGATACCATATTCGTAACACCCCGCATCCGACCGGAATATTACAGTAGCCGTGGCCCCGAGATGGAACCCACAAGGTCAAGGAAATTTTCGCAAACATTTACAAACGCCCAAGAGGCTAACGACGGTATTATCTATTAAAACCATTCAAGATTTATAAAACTCGTTTATCAAACCGTAAAAACTCATTTGAAACCACAAGGCCCGAAATGCCAAGACTCAGCTTAAGAACATACGTTAAGCTATCGCTACACGCATCGGCTGAATAGATTTAGAGAACGATCGCCAAGGTAACCTAAGTTACCAAATACCAAAAGACCATTTAAAAATACTCACGCAATTAAAAAGACAAACGATTAAAATACTCTAGCAAATGAATACAACAAGCGAATGTAAGCTCAATACACAAATACATGTTCTAGCCGGATCCTCCGGAAGCTCATCTCTCCACGACCGCTACAAGCTTGATAATCCCGAACCTAAAAGAAAGCCCACGACGGGTCACCATAATATCCAACAATGATAACCATCACATCACGTCAATAATTACATATCAATGGAAATACTAAGTAAGAATACGACCAATGTAATCTTATCGTCTTAACTTTACGAAAATCCACAATTCGTATCCTTAACATCACCATGGGATAATACCAAAATATCTCATGCGGTATCTCAACAATACCCAAGGTTCTCAAAACATTATCATAACTCGCGATACGGAAATTATACCAACTCGCCAATTCAAATTCTTCGGATAACGTCGACAATTCCAATACGAAAATCGATTGTCCATCAAAGACAAGTATCAAGGAAATACGGAACATACCTCAAGATACGAAATACCATTTCCATCACGTCAGTCTAATCCGAGATCAGATCAACACAACATACGGACATGGTCCTAACACAAGACCTACAAATGCATACGCATATGACAACGTCAATATGATCACAAGAATAACGACAATGTATACTTATGGCAAATCCATAATATACATATGCACAACAACAACACGTAGGTAATCCGATGATCCAGCGTTCACTGCCTAGATCCCACGATGACCCCGTCAGACCAACCGTGGTGGAAAACCTGTCCGATGATACAACGCGCGCTAGCATAGATCCCCCGATGATCCCGTCGGACCAACACGAGGTGGACATATGACAACAATGCACAACTGCACAGAACAACAGTACACAATACACGACAACAACAATGCACAAATGCATGACAACAACGATACACGAATGTATCACGACATGATTGACACAAATGATAAAAATGATTAGAGTACTTGCCCCGAGTCCTTCGAGAACGATCTCAATGTCTAAACCATCATGAACCATTATCCTCAATACTCGACGGTCCAAAGTATCACGGATTGCAGATAATTCATATCTTCGTCTTTAGCACAATATATGCTCGATATACAAGTATACCAATAACAAAAGTAAATCATATACATTATGATTTAGATTCCCAAAACTCGAATACGATTTATAATCTCAAATCTCCTGTGATTACGATTATAAACATTGCTATACGAATTATACACGAATGAAACGGAAACCATTCATTAAATATTATGAACTGAGCAAGTAATAACTTACCTCGATACCGATGAAGTCGTTACCAATTCCATTGCCGTCATCTACAAGTCCCTCGGTCCCGACCAAAGCAATTCACGAACATACTCGAGCTCGACCGCAACACACGGTTGTAATCACCGATCAATATTCTAAACCTATTACAGTAATCGATAGACAACAAGTTTGATAACAATCAACAATCGATAAAACCAATTCACAAACCCAACGGCTCGACAATATCTCGATTAAACACTAGTCGAATCAATCCTACTCAAACCAAAGACGAATTTACAACCACAACACGAAAATCGCACTTTCGGCTTCTTAGCGCACGTTAATCACCTAACGTAGCGTGCGATAAGTTGCTCCCATTAGCGCGCGCTAGGCAAGAACGTAGCGTGCGCTAATGCCGGATGATGCATGTTTTTCGATACCGATCAACTTATGGCGATTTCAAGAACACTAAGTGATTCTCAATCATGTTCAAAGCTATCAAAACAACGAAATCCGATATCCTTTAACATATAAACAATCATCCAACTTATAATCCAAGTTCTATATCCATATATCATCTTCCTTAATATTAATACACGAAACGTCAAGAACGTAACCACACTTCCTTAATCTTCCATTACAAAGAGTAATCATCTACAATAACATCAACATCCGAAACTGAGGAGAAGGATTAATCCACTTATCTCAAGAAAACGAACGACACAATCTAAATCACAAGAATCATATTAATATCATCATACTCCGGTAATCCATCTCATAATCATGCTTGTCAAACTTGTTTATGTAATAATCATCAACATTCAATCCAAAACGAAATCCAAAGATGAAGAGTGATTACCTTTATGAAGGAATGGATTGATTTCCAAGGTTGAATCCATTTCCAAGAATCACCAATGATTTCAAGAACAAAGCTTTAATCCATGATTTCCATCTTTAATCTTGTTAAAGATCACCACCTCACCGTGCTTGGGAACCTCAAGAACCTCCCAAAGCTCTCTCTATCGATCAAAGTGAAAGAATGGACGAAATGCTTCATAATACCCGTCTGTCCCTTATATAGATCGCATTACTAGCGTGCGCTAACATCTCATGTTTAGCGTGCGCTAAGGCTTTAGCGTGCGCTAATCGACCTTTGTTAGCGTGCGCTATCGTAGTCCGAGACTACTGCCTCGCCGTACATGAGCTTACGTACGTAATGCCCATGCATTAGCGCACGTAATTTACACTCTCTAGCGTCGCAAGTCCTTGCGTTTAGCGTGCGCTAACATCGATTGACTCGCTTGTCTGTATGCTCCGAACACGGGTCCACACGCCGGCAGACTAGGATAAGATTCCTTTTTGTCCAATATACGATTAGCGTCGCTAATCAACATGCATTAGCGTGCGCTAACACTACATTACAACATCCGTTGACTTATCGTAACGTGCGCCAAAGCAAGGGTCCACACGCAGATTCCTTCCGATTCATGCACTAGCGTACGCTAACCTATAAACGTAGCGTCGCTAATCCCGCATTTATAGCGTGCGTTATGCATGAATATCAGCGTGCGCTAATAAGGCTATACTTAGCCATTTTCAGCTATTCTTGTCCAACGTCTCAACATACAGAATACGAACATACGGCATACTGAATACATATACTTCTTAAATGTAATTGTCAACCAAGTACGATAATTGTACCAATACAGATGTCTCAGTCCTTCATTTATTTTATCCATACTGTACAGATACCACACTGTACAACATAACTCGGATAAAATAATGTTAAATAACAGTAGTAGAATTTTCGGATATTACATGTACATGATTAAGAACTATCATTCTACACGTGTGAGGAACTAGCGGTTAAGTACTGCCACTAATGAGCATACTTACATTTATGAACATGATGTAACTTGTAAATCTCCTTGATTGATGGAATGATCATAACGGGAAATATGTGAGATATAACGTAACATACTCGCATAGGTTGCACTCTTTTCCTTAGACCAAGGTTTATTTTTCCCACTGGGTTTTGTTACTTGGCAAGGTTTTTAATGAGGCAACGATATATGAATGTAAGCATTAGGGGGAGCTATAGAGTTTTCCAACTCTCGAGATCGATGTAAAGATCACAAGGAAATGGTGATTTATAAAGAAACTTAATCACATGTGTTGTACTCTTTTCTTTGACCAAGGTTCATTTTCTCACATTGGGTTTTGTTACTTGGCGAAGTTTTTAATGAGGCAACAACTACTTGATTAATGTACAAATCAGAGGGAGATGTAGACTTGAGGGGGAGTCTTACATTCACACCGTACGTTATACTCTTTTCCTTCCAAGGATCATTTTTCCCACAGGGTTTTTATCACTTGGAAAGGTTTTTAACGAGGTAACAAGATGTACGATTTTAGGGATCGATGGAATGGTCACCTTAGTAGCGCTATGATTAAATGTAACGATCATATGAGAGGATAGATTCAAAGGACGAAGTCTAAACTTGATGTGTCTAGATGCTGTACTCTTTTTCCTACGATCAAGGCATTTTTCCCACTGGGTTTTTGCTTGACGAGGTTTTAACGAGGCAACATGACATGCACTTGTAGACTAGGCACAAGGGGGAGTGTTAAAGGAATAATACCCATTGTGTGCCTAAGTCTGTTAGTTTACGGGCTTTCCTAGTTAGGGTTTGGCTAAGGCCTGCTTGTATATACTTCACCCTATTTAAGGGATCTCATTGATGGAATAATACAACACTTTTGCCCTACTTTCTGTCTCAAGTTATTTTCCCTTCAACATAATATTAAATATTCTGAAATTAACTTGAGAAATTGACTCGGGTTTAGAACATATGAGATATCATGAAAATGTCTGATATTATTAAATGATACTACATGAAGTTGACTTGTACGTGTAGTGAAAGTAATTGTACAAAAATTACTCACTCGGTAATGAAATGAGATTAAATGAAATAAAATACATTATTAATATTATTAGTAGTAAATAACTACTTGAATATAACTGACAAAAAAATGATTCGGGCTAGGACTTGTGATATGTCGAAATAAAAGTTCATGATTCTCTAAATGGAATTAAATAACATGAAATGCATTATAATATTATTATAATTAATAATATTGAATTATAAAAATGGCGGGTATTACAGTTGTCTTTGTTGTTTTGCTTGACAACACTTCAATAACTCATCATCAAAACCTTTCTAATGTGGAATAAAATATTGCAACAATCTCCCCCTTTTTGATGATGACAAAACAACAACCTTTTAATGGGATTTTATACGTGCAAAATTAAAGCAATTTACATATCAAAGTTTTCGGTTTTGTCCATTTCGTTAGTTTTCTTCTCCCATCTTTTCTTTTCTTTTTTTCAACTCCTCCTCATTTTTTTTCTTCGTTTTCGAGTTTTCTCCCCCTTTCATGATCGAAATATTGTTTTTATTTTATCGTCATTTTTCCATGACTCTTTCTCATATTTTTCCCACCATTTTTCTCAAAATCTTCCCTTTTCTCATACTCTCTCCCCCTTTTTGTCACAATCAAAAAGTGGCATAATCAATAAAATCGATGAAAAATAAATATTACAATTTACGGGTAAAACTTCCCCTAAAAAATAGATTTCCCATTTCATCAATAGTAACACCCCCTGAGTTAAATATCAATTGTTAAAAAAATATAAATTGTCAAAATACCAATTGATGGACATATATTAAATTTGATTTTTGGGGATCCAAACGACTCTCGGTTTTTCTTTTGAAACATAGACGATATTGGGAATAGTGGTTCCTTTAGGAATCCAAACCTTTTTAATTTTTATCGTCCGTCACGGGATTTTGCAATTTGAGATATGATGCCCAAGTTTTAAATATTTCTCACATTGGGGTATTTTAAAGTTTAAGGATTCGATTTTATTACAAGGTTTGAGTCCTAACCCCTGTTTGTTTAAAGAAAATTTTTGAACCGAAAGCATTTGTTCAAATGTGTCGTTTCCACACGAAAATTTATTCGTTATATTCTTAAGTTCGATTTGAAATTTCAAAAGATCATCCTTTAATTGATTTTCAATTTCAAGACACTTAGAATGATCGGTTTCAATGAATTTCCCTTTTTTCATTTATTTTGGAAATTTCGATTTCCAACATTTTAATTTTCGCTTTCACGGATTTATTATCAATTAAAGCATTTTCAAAATCAGTATGTAAAAGTTCGAATGTTTCAAATAATTCGTCGTGAGACGAGGTACTGACCTGGCTTTCGACGTCGCTTTCATCGAATGAGCTTCTTGCCATTAGTGCGAGGTTATTTTGATTATATTCGTCATATTCCTCTTCGTCACTCCACGTGGCTATAAGTACATCCTTCTTGGAAGTTGATGCTCGACATTTTTTTGCAAAGTGGCCTGGTTTACCACAGATTCGACAGTTATTATCGAATTTCTTTGATTCCCCCGTTTTGATGTCCTTCATTCTCCGGTTCAATAAGTTTTGAAACTTATTTATATTTTTGGCATAATTTGCCAATTCTTCGTCATCTTTGTCCACCGGGATTTCTTCTTTTCGTGAAATTTTAGCTTTTAAAGCTATGGATCTTTCCTTCGGTTTTGGTTCGACACTTCGTGATTTTAGAACAATCTCATAATTTATTAGTGAACCAACGAGGGCACTAAAGTCGAGCGTGTTGAGATCTTTAGATTCCATGATCGCTGTCACGGTGCCGTCCCATTCGCTAGGTAGTGATCGTAAGATTTTATTGACTTTTTCACTACTAGATAGCGGTTTCCCAAACGAAGCAAGTCCATTAGTGATGACCGAAAATCGGTCTAGCATGTTGGTAATGTACTCGTCACCCTTCATCATGAGTAACTCGTAGTCATGGAGAAGCATATTAATCTTCGTCTCCTTGACTTGAGTTGTTCCCTCATGTGTGATTTCAAGAATTTTCCAAATTTCTTTAGCACATTCACACGAAGAAATACGGTTGACCTACTTTGGATTTAAGGCACAATATAAAGGTTGAGTGGCCTTACAATTAAGGTGATCATTATTCCCATCCTCATCATTGTATTCTTCGAAGCTCTTAAGTCACCCATCAGATTTGGTTGGAACTTTCGGACCAAGGCAAATGATCTTCCAGATTTCTATATCATATGCACGAATGAAGATCGACATCTTTTTCTTCCAAGTCATGTAATTAGATCCATCGAAAAATGGAGGTCGATTTAGAGCAAGACCTTCGACCGGGGCAAATTGGAATGCCATTGGATCTTCTTATCCTCGGATATTAAGCCGATTTATATGGATACCCGCTCTGATACCAATTGTTGGGAAATTGGCACCTCACTTGGAATTGTGGAAGATAGAATTTGCAGACTCTTTTGCGTTGCGGAAGCGTAAATAACTTGCGGAAAGTAAACGACACAAGATTTATAGAGGTTCGGCCAAACGTGCCTACATCTTCATATCATTTTCTATAGGCTCAAGATCAACCTTTTCCACCTTGTCTTCTATCGGGCCGAGGTAAACCGTTACAATCTCGTCTTCTATCAGTCCGAGTTAAACCGTTACAATCTTGTCTTTGTGTCGATTCAATAAAAATTGTTTTCCTTTTCTATTGGACAAGGAATCAACCTATTTAGCTTTCGATTGGTACTAGACAAATCTCACTCGGATTTAGATATGATTCTAACAATGCCGGATCAACTATCCTAATAACACCGAATCAATCTACAATCCGTATCTTTCCTCTCGTGTATGTTTTCGTGTATGAACACTCAAACACTTATCAATTAAGCACAAATACAACATCAATAATATTTACAATGATATCTGATCGATATATGATTTTCTTAGAGTTGTTGTGAATGATACCAATGACTTGGTATTTATAGGCTCAAAGGCTCAACTAGCCATTAGCCTCTGCATCATGTATTACGTACGTTATCCATCCTCTATAGCGTACGTTAGTCCTGTTACATACGTTAACGTCCTTTGGTTACGTACGTTAAGCTTCATATAAATCAGTCCAGTAGCTTCTGTATACTCCTTTACGTACGTTATATAATTCTCCATTACGTACGTTATGTTATGTCAAAATATCCGTTGCATGCTGACCTACTCCATGATGTCATCTTCAACGGCTCCTTGTTTGAGTTCGTATTCAAACCATTACGTACGTTAACGTGTTGATTTACGTACTAAGTATCGCCTCCTTACGTACGTTATCTGCTTCTATTGCGTACGTTAACCATGTCGTCTGTACTCGTCTGCCATCAGGTAACTTTTCATTGCGTACGTTATGAGATGTTTGTTACGTACGTTAAGTTCTCTGGTCAGGTGACTTTTGCCTTCTCGTCTGATCAGGTGACTTTTCCCAGCTTGTTTGTCTTTGTTGTTTTGGCTTCGTTCCATTGTTGCCTTTGTTGTTTTGGTTGACAACACATCAATAATTCAACATCAAAACCTTTTTAATGTGGAATAGAATATTCCAATAATCTCCCCCTTTTTGATGATGACAAAACAACCTTTTATTGTGATTTTATACCTGCAAAATTAAAACAATTTACAAATCAAAGTTTTCGATTTTGTCCATTTCGTTAGTTTTCTTCTCCCATCTTGTCTTTTCTTCTTTTTCAACTCCTCCTCATTTTTTCTTTTCTTCTTTTTCGACTTTTTCCCCCTTTCATGATTGGGTTATTGTTTTTATTTTATCGTCATTCTTCCATGACTCTTTCTCATATTTTTCCATCATTTTTCTCAACATCTTCCCTTTTCTCATACTCTCTCCCCCTTTTCGTCATAATCAAAAAGTGGCATAATCAATAAAATCGATGAAAAATAAATATGACAATCTATGGGTAAAACTCCCCCTGAAAAATAGATTTCTCCATGTTAAAAATAGTAACTCTCCCTGAGTTAAATATCAATTGTTAAAAAAAATATAAATTGTCAAAATACCAGTTGATGGACATATATTAAATTTGATTTTTGGGGATCCAATCGACTCTCGATTTTTCTTTTGAAACATTGACGATATTGGGAATAGTGGTTCCTTTAGGAATCTAAACCTTTTTAATTTTTATCATCCGTCATGGGCTTTTGCAATTTGAGATATGATGCCCAAAGTTTTAAACATTTCTCACATCGGGATATTTTAAAGTTTAAGGATTCGATTTTATTACAAGGTTTGAATCCTAACCCCTGTTTGTTTAAAGAAAATTTTTGAACCGAAAGCATTTGTTCAAATTTGTCGTTTCCCTACGATAATTTATTCGTTAAATTCGTAAGTTCATTTTGAACTTTCAAAAGATCATCCTTTAATTTATTTTCAATTTCAAGTCATTTAGAATGATCGGTTTCAATGAATTTTCCTTTTCATTTATTTTGGAAATTTCGATTTCCAACATTTTAATTTTCACTTTCAGCGATTTATTATCAATTAAAGCATTTTGAAAATTAGTATGTAAAAGTTCGAATGCTTCAAATAATTTGTCGCGAGGCGAGATACTGACCTGGCTTTCGACGTCGCTTTCGTCGAATGATCTTCTTGCCGCTAGTGCGAGGTTATTTTGATTATATTCGTCATCTTCCTCTTTGTCACTCCACGTGGCTATAAGTACTTCCTTCTTGGAAGTTGATCCTCGGCAATTTTTTGCAAAGTAGCCTGGTTTACCACAGATTCGACAGTTATTATCGAATTTCTTTGATTCCCCCGTTTTGATGTCCTTCATTTTCCGGTTCAATAAGTTTTGAAACCTATTTATATTTTTGGCATAATATGCCAATTCTTCGTCATATTTGTCTACCCGGATTTCTTCTTTTCGTGACATCTTAGCTTTCAAAGCTATGGATCTTTACTTCGTTTTCGGTTTGACACTTCGGGATTTTAGAACAATCTCATAATTTATTATGAACCAACGAGGGCACTAAAGTCGAGCGTGTTGAGATCTTTAGATTCCATGATTGCCGTCACGGTGCCGTCCCATTCGCTAGGTAGTGATCGTAATTTTCTTGACTTTTTCACTACTAGATAGTGGTTTCCAGAACGAAGCAAGTCCATTGGTGATGACCGAAAATCGGTCTAGCATGTTGGTGATGGATTCGTCACCCTTCATCATGAATAACTCGTAGTCATGGAGAAGCAGATTAATCTTCGTATCCTTAACTTGAGTTGTTCCCTCGTGTGTGATTTCAAGAATTTTTCAGATTTCCTTAGCACATTCACACGAAGAAATACGGTTGACCTCCTCTGGATTTAAGGCACAATATAAAGGTTGAGTGGCCTTACAATTGAGGTGATCATTCTTCCAAACCTCGTCATTGTATTCTTCGAAGATCTTAAGTGACCCGTCGGATTTAGTTGGAACTTTCGGGCCAAGGCAAATGATCTTCCAGATTTCTATATCATAGGCACGAATGAAGATCGACATCTTTTTTCTTCCAAGTCATGTAATTAGATCCATCAAAAAATGGAGGTCGATTTAGATCAAGACCTTCGACAGGGGCAAATTGGAATGCCATTGGATCTTCTTATCCTAGGATATTAAGCCGATTTATACGGATACCTGCTCTGATACCAATTGTTGGGAAATTGGCACCCCACTTGGAATTGTGGAAGATAGAATTTGCAGACTCTTGCTTTGCGGAAGCGTAAATAAATTGCGGAAAGTAAACGACACAAGATTTATAGAGGTTCGGCCAAACGTGCCTACATCTTCATATCATTTTCTATAGGCTCAAGATCAACCTTTTCCATCTTGTCTTCTATCGGTCCGAGGTAAACCGTTACAATCTCGTCTTCTATCAGTCCGAGATAAACCGTTATAATATTGTCTTTATGTCGATTCAATATAAACCGTTTTCCTTTTCTATGGGACAAGGAATCAACCTATTTAGCTTTCGATTGGTACTAGACAAACCTCACTCGGATTTAGATATGATTCTAACAATGCCGGATCAACGATCCTAGTAACACCGAATCAATATACAATCCGTATCTTTCCTCTCGTGTATGTTTTCGTGTATGAACACTCAAACACTTATTAGTTAAGTAAAAATACAACAACAATAATGTTTATAATGATATTTGATCGATATATGATTTGCTTGGAGTTGTTGTTGTGAATGATACCAAATGACTTGGTATTTATAGGCTCAAAGGCTCAACTAGCCGTTAGCCTCTGCATCATGTATTACGTACGTTAGCCATCCTCTATAGCGTACGTTAGTCCTGTTACGTATGTTAACGTCATTTGGTTACGTGCGTTAAGCTTCATATAAATCAGTCCAGTAGCTTCTGTATACTCCTTTACATACGTTATATAATCCACCATTACGTATGTTATGTTATGTCAAAATATCTGTTGCATGCTGACCTACTCCATGGCATCATCTTCAACGGCTCCTTGTTTAAATTCATATTCAAACCATTACGTACGTTAACATGTTGATTTATGTATGTTAAGTATCGCCTCATTACGTACGTTATCTATTTCTGTTGCGTACATTAACCATGTCGTCTGTACTCGTCTTTCATCAGGTAACTTTTTATTACGTACGTTATGTGATGTTTGTTACATACGTTAAGTTCTCTGGTCAGTTGACTTTTTCATTGTCGTCTAACCAGGTGACTTTTGCCTTCTCGTATGATCAGGTGACTTTTGCCTTATCGTCTGATCAGGTGACTTTTGCCTTCTCGTCTGATCAGGTGACTTTCCCCAGCTTGTTTGTCTTTGTTATTTTAGCTTCGTTCCATTGTTGCCTTTGTTGTTTTGCTTGACAACACATCAATAACTCATCATCAAAAACTTTTTAATGTGGAATAGAATATTCCAACAATGGCTGCTAGATATCAGTCGAACCCTGGACCAGGATACTAGATTGCTGTCAAGCACATACTCAAGTACCTGAGAGGTACTAGGGAATACATGCTAGTATATCAATCATATGACATATGTCCAGTGGGTTATACTGGCTCAGATTTTTCATCAGACAAAGAAAAGTCCAAGACTACTTCAGGTTATGTGTTTACTCTGGGAGGTGGAGCCATTAGTTGGAGGAGTGTGAAGCAGAAATACATCTCGGACTCTACCATGGAAGTCGAGTATGTGACTGCCGTGAGACAGCCAAAGAGGCGGTATGGCTCAAGTACTTCCTGCAGGACTTAGATGTGATTCCCGATTTGCCAAAGGGTATTACACTTTACTGTGATAATACCAGTGCAATTGCAAATTCGAGGGAACCACGAGCCCATCAGGCAAGTAAACATATCAACCGCAAGTACCAATCATACAACACTTCGTAAAGGAAGGAAACGTAGTTGTATCCAGGGTTATATCGGAAGATAATCTTGCTGGTCCTTTCACAAAAGGCTTACCCTCAAAAGTTTTTGAAGGGCATGTGAAAGAAATGGGATTACGTGTATGGCAGTATTGCTTTAAGTATAAGTGGGGGATATGATATACTAGTAATAGAGTAGTATACTTAAAAGCATGTTTTGAGTATAAGTGGGAGATTGTTAGGGTTGTATACTGCAAAGCATACATTATGCTTTTATTACCTTATTTCCCTGTAACTACCTATGAGAATATTAATTACATTTAATCACATGTTTTGCATATTTATTCACGTTATGGTTATGCAAATATATTGTCTATTTATTTTATATTGTATATAATATGGTGTGTTGGTGTCACACGGAAGATCATATTATCGGTGCCTTATAAAATAATATAATAGTTCACAACTTATATAATTACTAGATAAATTATATGAAAGGTTGTAATGCATGCTTGAGATTAGATGGTCTTGACTATTAGCATGCATTAGCGTAATTGCATATGTTGAACTGGATCGCAGTGAGATGGTGTCTTCAGTACTAAATGTAAGAAGAAAGTAAATCTCAGATAATTATTATTTCTTAATTTTTAAGTATATAATATTTAATTATTTATTTATAATATTTATTGCTTTGATTTACCACGAGTGAAAGTCACGGTGATTGATTCAATATGCTTCGTATCTTGGGCAATAATATTATTTATATGATAATTATTATTATTATAACTAGAAATTGTGTACCGACTCGTGCAGGCTGATGATGTCCCCTTGAGTAGCTCAATAATAATTATTATATTAAACCCTACATGTGAATTTAATTCTGATATAATAATAAAGTTCGAGTGGTACTACCCTTGGATAAGAAATTAATTATTTAAAGCTGTCAGTAGCTTAAATTAACTAAGAGACATTCAATATCTTAAATACGAGAAATAAAATATTTAAATAAGGAGGTAAATTGAGATTTGGGTTGGAAGTGTAATATTAATTCTTTAATGGATTGAATTGATATAGTGAACTCAACCATATTATGAAGGAAGGGTGTAATATAGAAGGTTGGGTTACACTATGAGTCCTAACCCTAATCCTCGTGAAGATCCCAAGAGTAGTCCAAAGCCTATAAAGGACATGAGGGGATGATTTGGTCGTGACATATACTCTTACACAAGGAATTTCGATTTTTTTCTTTTGAGTGTTTTATTGTGGATCTAGACTTGTGTCTTTGATTCCACAATTGGGACAACACTTTAATTCTTGCCACAATCGGAGTTACTTGAAGAAAAAAGAAAAATCGAGAGTTGTGAGGAATAAGAATTTTGGCCGATCCATCTCCATTGTCAAGCTAGATTTGGTATCTCGTTGCCCACACAACATCCGGATTAAGGTAGGATCATACTCTAGAAGGTTTTGAGGAAGAAATCAAAGTAGCAACCACTACGCTTCAAGAGGTAAATATCATACGATTTTTGATCTAGATTAAGATATTGAATTCACCAACAATATTATTTAATAAGTAATAAATAGTATTTAAATTGCTTATTAATCTTAGTAGTTAATTAATTAGTTTGCCTAAATGGATTTTGTGCTCGTGGATGCGTAAAATGCTTTATTCAAAGTTTATCAACTTCGCTTCCGCTGCATTTTATTTCCAACACCTATTGTGAAAAGTTTCACATACTTTGTTGTGTTTGTTGATAATTACTCTCGGTTTATATGGTTCTAGCATATTCGCTACAAATAAGATTTTGAACGAAATATTGAGGTTTTTCAATCTGATGGGGGCAAGGAATTTGCTGAAACACGAATGGAGGAGCTCCTTAATACTAATGGTATTTGACATCGCATCTCTTGCCCCTACACTCAAGCCCAAATGGCATAACAGAGCGTAAACATCGTCATATTGTTGAGCTTGTTCTGGTTATGCTTTTTCAATCTCATGTTCCAGTAAAATTTTCTGTAGATGCCTTCAGCACTGCGATCTTTATAATTAATCGCGTCCCCACCGATTCTTATTGGCAAATCTCCATTCCAGTTATTATTTGCTAACTTACCAAATTACGCGATCTTCCATCCGTTTGGATGTCGGGTATTTCCGTGTTTACGTGACTATGCCTTAAACAAGCTTAGTCCTCGCAGCACACCTTGTGTATTTCTTGGCTACAACAGCAACTACAAAGGCTTTCATTGCTATGACATGCAAACCGACCACATCTATCTTTCGAAGCATGCTCACCTCGACAAATTACTTTATACTTACTCAGGTGCCACTTTATCCGTCTCACCGAACAACATGCATGTTTTAAGTTTCGTAGAACCATCATGTCTGAAAATAATGTCACATCCGCATCTACTCCGCCTACCGCAGATGACTTTTGCCTATACGTCTCTCCTCAGCCAAGTCCTCCAGACACATAACCTGCTGCTCATCAACCAGCTCACCTATCTCCCGAATCAAATTCACCTGCTGAACCAGAATCGTCTCCTCCAGAATCTCCAGCGCCGGTGACACCAAATGAATAGCCCAGGAGAGTCCCGACTCAACATCTGATGATCACCGACGTACGTGCAGGAGTCTTCAAACCAAAATATCGATCTTATATTGCCACTTCGGGTTTAATTGCGGCTCTTCTCTCCATGTCTGCACCTTACGACTTTAAATCAATCGTCCAACTTTCGCATTGGGTCGTGGCCATGGATGAAGAAATTGGCGCTCTTCATGCTAATAACACCTGTGATCTTGTTCCCCATCATCCCAATATCACTATTGTCGGCTCCAAATGGGTATTTCTATACCAAACTTTTCTCAGATGGTGCTCTTAATCGCCACAAAACTCGCCTCGTTGCCATGTGCTTCACCCAACCCCCAGGCCTAGACTTTGATCTCACATTTAGCCTCACTGTTAAAGCTACTAGTGTTGGAGTTGTTCTTGCTATTGCTATAATTAGAGGATGGCTCGTACATAAACTGGATGTTAAAAATGCATTTCTCAATGGTGTTCTTCATGAAACTATCTATATGGAACAACCACGAGGATAGGTTGATCCCCGCTTCCCTAATCATGCCTGTCGTCTCAAAGAGGCCCTTTTATGGCCTAAAGCAAGCTGGTCGTGTATGGTTCCATTATCTTGCTTAGGGGTGGCCCATGAACCGAACGTTCGCGAATCTCGTGAAAAGCTCGGTCGATGGCGATTCGAGTTCGGTTTGATCAACCAACATGTTCTCGAATATGTTCGAGTATTTTCAACCGAACATCGAACATTTTATATTTTGATCGGTAGCCATGAATCGCTTGCGAACATATATATATAATATGGCACAAACAGAAACAATTGAACACAAACGAATCGAACGAACGAACAGAACAGTTGAACACAAACGAACAAAGCGTACGAATAGAAGAATTGAACACAAACGAACCGAACACGAACAATAAATAATATGTCGAACCGAACTCGAACACTAATTTGTAATGTTCGTCGAACACGAACACGAACCAAACACTTCACGAACCGAACGAACGAACGGTCAATAACACCAAAAGCTCGGTTCGTTCGGTTCGTGTCCACCCCTAGTCTTGCTACATTCCTTCATCATTTTGGATTTATTTATAGCAGATCCGACACATTAATGTTTATATGCCATCAAGGCTCCTCTACTATTTATCTCCTTGTTTATGTTGGTGATTTAGTTCTCGTTGGAAGCAATCCTCGACTACTCCAACACTTCATCGCTAAGTTAAACTCCACTTTGATACTAAATGTAACGCCCACAAATCTCATTGGGTTATTACAGTGCCGTGGACCCCACACCAAGAGATCCACCAGGCTAACACGACTAAAAATACATCAAATTAACCAACAAGGGAAACCACAGTCCTTACTATGATAACCGACACATTATCCCAATAAGGTATTTCAACGACAATAATGGGCTTACATGGCCAAAAATAAAAATACAACAACATCCACGAGCCTTGTTCGGATAATACGAAATGACGATGACTGACAGTACTGGAGAACACTCCAACCGGACTGACCAACATGAGCACCGAGACAACTCGGGACTAGTATCACGCGGATGCCTCGTCGCCATCGTCATGCCCCTGTGTCTCAACTCTCTCCTCGCAAGCACCTGAAACATGAAAACATGTTCCGCCCCCACGGGGTCAGTCATCCAGATAATGAACATCAAATACATGTATAACATGATATGCAACCAAAGGCAGAATGAATGGACAATAATAATAATACGAGATGCTCACAACCCAAGATAAGAATCGAGCGTTCGTGAAACACTATGCCCACGGCATACGATCAATACTTGCTCAACAGGTTAGAACATAGGTTCCTAACGGCCAAACATCGATATAGAACGCCATAATGAATTACACGAAGATGAACCAAACCATAGCTGAATTAAATATGAATCACAATGCCCGAAGGCTCCAACGAAGATACCAAGACATCACAAAGGCCTGAAAGCCCCCTCAGCCGAAGCTGCCAAATATCACAATCACCTAAAAGTCACTCAGCTGAAGCTCTCAATCTTCACAATGGCCCGAAGCCAAAATAGCCCGAAGCTGTATCACATGAGGGCCGAAGCCACGACACGAAGCCGTATCACAATGAGGGTCGGCCACGCATGAAGCCGTATCACAATAAGGGCCGCCACGCACGGCCGTATCACAATGAGGCCATCCAATAGCCATGACCTGCTGAATTGCAGGTGCTGGGAAACCAACCGCGAAGGTTCAAGCCCCAGACTTACCCATAATGAGATCTCCTAGTGGCCGTGACCTACTGAACTGTAGGTGTTGGGAAACCAACCGCGAAGGTTCAAGCCCCAAACTTACCCATCGAGTACTAGCCGAGACTAGCCTCCAAAAACACATTTGCTCACAAACGGCAACGATCACAAAATTACCGAATTCACAAGAATGATAGTGTGCTGCCTTGAGTCGGCCAACACGGCAACGATAACTCACGGATGGGCACCATCCTTGGTGGTCCCAATTAAATACCTCGATTACCTTTAGAATGGCTAATCGATAACAATAACTCAACGGATGGGAAATGTCTCCAATAGTCCCAATTCAATACCTCGATTGCCTTAGAACAGCCAGTCGATATCAACGACTCAACGGATGCCTCAGTACCTTTAATCGGTTACCGACGACAGAGATTATAATCGAATACATCAATGCCTTCAATCGGCCAATACAACATCAATAGCAAACACCAACACCATTAACAATGATCACAACAATGTCTTAAATCGACATCAATATCAACAACAACAATCGATACATCGATACCGCGAGCCAACTATCGACAATAATATTAACAACAAGTATCTCAATGCCTTAAACATCTTTTGCCGAACAACAATAACGTTTGGCATAATTTGCCGAAGGGCATCGTATCAAACAATCCCCTGATATCAACAAAATCATAAAGATACCAAGTCTCGAAATGATACAACACATTCATACACATATATGATAATATTAATCTCATTGACTAGTACAAGTATAAAACTTGCCTCAAACCGACGGCGAGAAAGTCCTTTCACGATCAACGTCCTTAATGGAATTATCGGTCGCTCGAACAACCTTGAATAACACAAATACCAACAATTCGCTTAATATACATATCCACGTATAGTCATAAACAACTCAAAAGGTCGATACAACACTACCCAACTCATTGGGCAATTTAACAAACACGTTGTAAACAATATTCGATTGTTTATAACGAATCTCAATTATATCAATACCAAGCCTCAAATGAATGATTCAATCCAACAAAACATCCTCAATACAATCAATAATCCCATAGGGATACACAATTCGAGATTACAACAGCATCTAATCAAAATCCCCAATTCCAAAATCAACATTCAAAGTGTCCTTAAATAATCCCCCCAACAATCCAATGATAAATCATAGAGACTCATAATCATATGTATATACCTTCACATATCATGCTTACAACATCCAAAACATCATACTCCATCTCAAAATCGAAATCTAAGATTTTGAAGAAAATCCAAACCCTTCAATCCGTCGAAACTCGAGTTAATCGACTTTCCAAACTCCACAAATCGAAGATAGGTGATTAGAACACGAATACACAAGTGTTTGATGATGAAAAATCCTCTCTCAAGAACCTATCTCTCGGACCCAAATGAAGAAATGAAGAAATGAGCACAAAAGTCCCGTCCATATCCTTAAATACTGCGCAGAGTTACGACCGTAACTCTGCCACCTTACGGCCGTAACTTTCCAAAGTCAACGATGTTACGGCCGTAACAACCTTTACTTACGGTCGTAATTACACCTCGTCAAAAAACCATACCGACCAAACTTCTCGACTGACGGCCGTAACAAAGACTCCCTTACGGCCGTAAGTAGCCTTCATCGAGACTCTCCAGCACCCACTGATCTTCACTTACGGCCGTATCCTGAAAATCTTACGGCCGTATGTTGTCTTCGGCAAAAATGATACTGAACCAACGTATGCATGTTACGGCCGTAATGTAACCTATGTTACAGCTGTAACTCCCTGCTGGAGCAACTACTCCGCCTTCTCGTTGCAAATGATGAATGATCCGACACACATAACTTGCATGAATATGATTAAGTCCAATAACACGTAATAAAATGATACTTCCAACACAAAGCTACCAATCACCATTATTATGATAATACTCTCGTCTCGATTCCCAAACAGGATTGAACGACGAATGATAACTAATACACGACTCAAAGATACGCGAAACGATGAACACAAATGAATGAACATGAATGATGAATGATTATTAAAGAGTGAATACTGAGTGGCAATTACTGAATGATAATAAATGAAATCATAACCGGGTATTACATTCCCCCCCTAAAAAGAGTTTCATCCCCGAAACTAAGGGCACACAACTCGGTATATGAACTATCCATCAGGATCTGAAAACAACATCCCCAGGAATACTTCTCAACGCGGACCACTTCGC
Source organism: Orobanche coerulescens (assembly GCA_033398695.1). Classification (NCBI taxonomy): domain Eukaryota; kingdom Viridiplantae; phylum Streptophyta; class Magnoliopsida; order Lamiales; family Orobanchaceae; genus Orobanche; species Orobanche coerulescens. The sequence goes on from CM065809.1 coordinate 173,401,923, forward strand.
CTGAGCAACTGGGCCAACCCAGTGCCCCCCGCGTCTCTACTGCCCGAACAAGGCGAAAGAAAGAAAGAAGAAGAGAAAAATCAAGTGATAAAACACTCAGCGAAGTGTGAGATCGGTCAAATCATGACTCCTCTGCTAGAGACCAGCCAAAAAGTCGCACCAACCGCATGAATCGTAACACCGACGTACACACCCCGCTGCTCATCAGCATCGGACGCCCATACAACCACTGACTCATGCCCCAAAAGAAAAGCAACAATGCACAAATAGTCCTCGGGGCCATATCAACCGCACGCCCAAGTCCTCCTGACTTGACGTCTCGATTCACAATGAACATTACCCAGATTATCACGAAATCTCGGGTACAACACAAAAGAAAGAAAAACACATCAAATGACCAAAATCTCAAGATTCTCAAATATTATCATTATAAAATAGATAAACAACAAATGATCCACAACTACGATACATTATTACGGATTAAGTTACACATTAATCCGAAGAACAGAGAAAGGAAATACAAAAATTAAGGTTACAACTCGAATGTACCCAACATCGATATCCTCCAGATCATCGATCTCCTCGATCTCATTGATTCAAGGAAGACCCAAATCTGAATTCACTGCTCAATATGATCCCCGAAGGTCACAAGAATAAGAGTGCCCATGATGAATAATAATGAATAGAATCCCAAAAAGGTCAAGAGTGACTCACCGAGGTGAAATAATAATGCAATGAGTGATGGCTCAAATGAAGTGATTGGAACCGTTCTTCCTCGTGAATTGAATGATTAGTTTGATTATTACAAGTCTCAACATGATTGATATATTATGAATGAATTATATAAATATGAATGAACAACAACGAAACGAATGATTATCCCTTTAACCGAGCAAGAATTAACTTACTTCAATACCGGTGATGAAATGTCCTTACCTTTGGCTCTCGAAGCCTGATATGACCCCTTGGATGACGTACGGGCTGGAGTAACAAAATCTCTCGAGGCTTGTGATCTCTCTCGAGATCTACTGGCACTAGAACTCCTGCAGTATTTCTGAAGGTGTCCCTGCCTCCCACATGAACGACAAATAAAAGCTGGCACCATACAACGAGTACTAACGTGCCCCGCTGAATCACAGTTAAAACAAACAACAGTTGAACTCGTCGTCTGAGACAAAGATGCTTTCCCAGCATGAAGACGAGTAGAAAATGACATCTTGGATGTCGGACCCCGATGTTCCTCTGAACGAACCGGCATCCTAGTCCTCTCACCAGAAGAACTGAAGAGTTCTTCCGAGCAAGCTATTTGATCAAAAGCTCTTCTCCAAGAGCCTTCTCGATGAATTCACCAAGTGAATTATAATTATGATTGAATAGCTGCATCCTGAACTGCGGGTTTAGCCTCTTGTTAAAATACTTGATCTTATCTGCCTCAGTACGGATAACAGACGAAGCAAACTGGAGAAGTCCATGAAACTTCTCAGCAATGACAACAACACTCTCGTCCTTTATGGATTCGGGGTTCAAAACCTCTGACAACTTGGCTTCACGAAGTGGAGCTGGATAATACCTCTCTAACATGAGAGCCTTGAACTCACCCCAAACACAATTATGATCGGTGGGTTTCACAGAAAGCCACCAAGAATAAGCGCCCTTACTCAAGTAGTAAGCCGCTCGCCACCTTACTCTCTTAGGACACCGAACCATGTCGAAGAGTTTATCAAAATGTTCCAGCCAATGAACAATATCAGCTGGTTCCGACGAACCCTCAAAAGTAGGCGGCCTCTGACGAGAGATATCGCCAACAATCTGGCTCACTCTTCCAGTTTGCCCAAGAAAAGGCACATGGGAACCTTGCTGCGGTGGACCACGAACCATCGAGGTCTGCATGGTCTCCACTATCCGCGTCATCTGAGTCATCTGGGACATCATGCTACTCATAAGCAAGAAAGGGTCGACGTGTCCACTCTCAGTCTGATCGACTTCTTGAGTATGACGTCCCGAAAGAGAATCAGTCGCGTAAGTAACACCACCGGCCGAACTCTGATCCATCTCAGCATATGCAGGCGCACGAACATGAGGTTCGAGGTTCCGGCCTGTTCTGCAGCCTTTACCCCCTCTACCACGTCCTCTGATTCCTCTTTTCATACTGAAAGAATAACGTTCGATCATGAACATAGTTCAAATACGCCTCAACGGCCAATCCAGAATGCTAAGTGAATAGCCAAATACGAATATACATACTCAACGGATAAACAAACACATTAATCATGCTAATCATAGCCAATACAGAGCTCACACGCTCCATAACACACAATTATGAATTACTTGCAGTACAAATGTCACATACAGTTTTCAACAAAACATGTATAATCAATGGCATAATGAATGTATGAACATAAAAGAGAATCGAGTTCTTAAACAGGTCATAGGAAGCTTTGAGGGCTTGCGATACTAGTCTTCACTGACGATGACTCGATGAAAGAATGACTCATACCGTCGCCCAACTATCACTACTCACAAAACCCGACTGTCCAGATTGTTATAACCTGACAGTCCCACTACTACCACGTCGGTAGAGCCACATAACTCACATATCAGGGTATCTCACAACCCAATTCTCTGATACCATCTTCTGTAACGCCCCCAAATCCCATTGGGTTATTACAGTGCCGTGGACCCCACACCAGGAGATCCACCAGGCGAACACGACTAAAAATACATCAAATTAACCAACAAGAGAAACCACAGTCCTTAATATGACAACCGGCAAATTATTCCGATAAGGAATTTCAACGACAATAATGGACCTACATGGACAAAAATAAAAATACAACAACATCCACGAGCCTTTCTCGGATAATATGAAATGACAATGACTGACAGTACTAGAGAACACTCCAACCGAACTGACCAACATGAGCACCGAGACAACTCGGGACTAGTATCGCTCGGATGCCTCGTCGCCATCGTCATGCCCCTGTGTCTCAACTTTCTCCTCGCAAGCACCTGAAACATGAAAACATGTTCCGCCCCCACGGGGTCAGTCATCCAGATAATGAACATCAAATACATGTATAACATGATATCCATCCAAAGGCAGAATGAACGGTACAATAATAATAATACGAGATGCTCACAACCCAAGGTAAGAATCAAGCGTTCACGGCATACGATCAATACCTGCTCAACATGTTAGAACATAGGTGCCTAATGGCCAATCATCGATATAGAACGACAATGAATTACACGAATATGAACCAAACCAGAGCTGAATTAAATATGAATCACAATACCCGAAGACTCCATCGAAGATACCAAGACATCACAAAGTCCTGAAAGCCCCCTCAGCCGAAGCTGCCAAATATCACAATCACCTGAAAGTCACTCAGCCGAAGCTGTGAATCATCACAATGGCCCGAAGCTGTATCACATGAGGGCCGAAGCCACGGCACGAAGCCGTATCATAATGAGGGCCGAAGCCACGGCACGAAGTCGTATCACAATGAGGGTCGAAGCCACGGCACGAAGCCGTATCACAATGAGAGCCGAAGCCACGGCACGAAGCCGTATCACAATGAGGGCTGAAGCCACGGCACGAAGCCGTATCACAATGAGGGCCGAAGCCACGACACGAAGCCGTATCACAATGATGCCATCTAATGGTCGTGACTTGCTGAATGCAGGTGCTGGGAAACCAACCGCGAAGGTTCAAGCCCCAGACTTACCCATAATGAGATCTCCCAGTGACCGTGACCTACTGAACTGTAGGTGTTGGGAAACCAACCGCGAAGGTTCAAGCCCCAAACTTACCCATCGAGCACTAGCTGAGACTAGTCTCCAAAAACACAATTGATCACAAACGGCAACGATCACAAAATTACAGAATTCACAAGAATGATTGCGTGCTGCCTTGAGTCGGCCAACACGACAACGATAACTCACAGATGGGCCCCGTCCTCGGCGGTCCCAATTAAATACCTCGATTACCTTTAGAATGAATAATCGATAACAACGACTCAAGGGATGGGAAATGTCTTTGATAGTCCTAATTTAATACCTCGATTGCCTTGGAATGGCCAATCGATAACAACGACTCAACGGATGCCTCAGTACCTTTAATCGGGTACCGACGACAGAGATGATAATCGAATACATCAATGCCTTCAATCGGCCAATACAACATCAATAGCAAACACCAACACCAATAACAATGATCACAATAATGTCTTAAATCGACATTGTTGGAACATTTTGTTCCATACATAAATTAAAAGTGTTTTGATGATTAATGTTGATAAGCAAAACAAAACAACGAAGAGACGAAGCAAGCAGCGAAGGAAAACGAAGTGCAAAAAGCTGGAAAAACACAAAGCTAACGTACGTAATAAGTGATCATTAACGTACGTAATGTAATCAGCAATTAACGTACGTAATGTATGAGAGATAGCGTACGTAACTCAGTTCAAACAAGTGAACGTTGGAGGAGTCAAAGTCAGAAAAGCATGCAACGGATATATGACGTCATCAGTGACGTAATGTTAACGTACGTAACAAAGGAAAGGCTAACGTACGTAACTCAAATGATGAAACTCACTGGACTGATTTGTGAAGATGCTAACGTACGTAACCATCCATGGTTAACGTACGTAATGAGGATTACGTACGTAATGGAAGAGCATATAACGTACGTAATGAAGGTCCTGGCAGCTAACGGCTAGTTTGATCATGAAGCCTATAAATACCATCCCTATGGTATTGTTTGAGTACAACAACCTTGAGCAAATTGTCTATTCTTGTGATATTATTATACACATTCTTGTTGTTGATATTGAGCTTAATTGTAAGTGTTTGAGTGAGAATTCACGAAAACATACACGAGTGGTAAAAGAAAAGATACGATTGGATTCGGTGTTATTAGGATCAAGGATCCGGCATTATTAGAATCGCAATCGATATCTAAGTGAGGTTTATCTAGTACCCATAGAAAGCTAGAGCGGTTGATTCCTTGTCCGATAGAAAAGGAAAACGGTTTAACTTGGACCGACGCAAAGACAAGTACGAGTGGTTTATCACGGACCAATAGAAGACGTGATTGTAAACGGTTATACCTCGACCGATAGAAGAGAGGCGAAGAGGTTGCTATCTTTAACCTATTGAAAAAGATAAAGAGAGGACGTAGGCTCGTTTATAGCCGAACCTCTATAAATCCTCGTGTCCTTTATTTTTCCGCACTTTTTATTTACGCTTCCGCAAACGGCGCAAATATCCGAATCGATACCCAACAATTGGTATCGGAGCGGTACTCCAATACGCGGCTTAACATCCGAGGAGAAAAAGATCCAATGGCGTTTCAATTTGCTCCAGTCGAAGGCCTTGCTCTCAACCGACCACCATTCTTTGATGGCTCAAATTATTTGACGTGGAAGAAGCAGATGTCGATATTCATCCGAGCATACGACATCGAAATTTGGAAGATTATTTGTCTCGGCCCAAAAGTTCCTATAAAATCCGACGGTACACTCAAATCCTTTGAAGAATACGACGATGCCGATTGGAAAAATGACCATCTAAATTGTAAGGACACCCAACTCTTATTTTGTGCCTTAAATCCCGAAGAGGTCAATCGAATCTCGTCGTGTGAAAGTGCGAAAGAAATATGGAAAATTCTTGAAATCACACACGAAGGGACGACTCAAGTCAAGGAGACGAAGATAAATATGCTTCTCCATGACTACGAGTTATTCATGATGAAAGGTGACGAGTCCATCACCAATATGCTCGACCGATTTTCGGTCATCACAAATGGACTTGCTTCATTCGGTAAACCATTGTCTAGTAGTGAAAAAGTTAAGAAAATTTTACGATTACTACCTAGCGAATGGGACGGCACCGTGACCGCGATTATGGAATCCAAATATCTCAACACACTCGATTTTAGTGCCCTCGTTGGTTCGCTAATTAATTATGAGATCGTGTTAAAATCACGAAGTGTCAAGCCAAAGCCGAAGGAACGATCGTTAGCCATGAAGGCTAAGATGTCGAAAAAGAAATAAGAAATCCCGGTGGAAGAAAGCGACGAAGAAGCGGCATATTATGCCAAGAATATTAATAAATTCCAAACTTTATTAAACCGGAGAAAAAAGGATATCTCGAGCGAAACAAAGAAATTCGACAACTCTTGTCGATTATGTGGTAAACCTGGCCACTTTGCTAAAAATTGCCGTGTCAAACCCAAGAAGGAGGTTCTCGTAGCAACATGGAGCGATGAAGACGAAGATGATGAGTTCATCAATCAAAATAATCTCGCTCTCATGGCCCGGAGTTCGTTCGACGACAGCGACGTCGAAAGTCAGGTTAGTACATCCTCCCGTGATGAACTCTTTGATGCATTTGAATTACTTCATACGGATTTCCAAAATGCTTTATCGGAAATTAAATCCCTTAAGTCTAAAATTAAATCTTTGGAAATTGAAAATTCCAAAATTATCGAGAAGGGAAAATTTGTCGAAATCGATCATTCGAAATGCATTGAAAATGAGAATATTTTGAAGAATGATCTTTTAAAAGTTCAAGATGAACTAAAATCTTTGACAAGAAAATTCTCGTGCGGCAACGATAAATTTGAACAAATGTTATGTGTTCAAAAATATACTTTAAATAAAGAGGGGTTAGGATTCAAACCACGTTCGAAAAATGAATCTGTTAACTTTAAAATACCCCATTGCGAAAAGTGTATGAAAATCGGGCATCACGTTTCAAATTGCAAAAGCCCTCGCCGGACGATAAAAATTAAGAAAATTTGGGTTCCTAAAGGAACAAATATTTCAAATATTGTTTATGTCTCGAAACAAAAACCAACTATAGGTTGGATCCCCAAAAATTGATTTTTGTATTTTACTCAGGGGGAGTATTTTTAAAGGGAGATATTATTTTCAGGGAGTTTTTACCCTTTATGCATTTATTTTTATCATGCATATTTTATATTTTGGTATTATTTATTTCAATTGATATTTTATCCACTTTTTGATGAAAACAAAAAGGGGGAGAGAATGGAGAAGGAGAAAAAGAAGTCGAAAATGGGATTAACCCTAAAAGGGGGAGAAAATCAATAAATGAAAAGGAGAAGTCGAAAATGACAGAAAAAGAAAAATGAGGAGACGTCGACAAGACGATGAAAAAATTAATGAAAGTGAGAAAAGAAAAAGAGAAAAGAAAAGAAGGAGTCGAAAAAGAAATGGGAGAAGATTCTAACGAAACGGACAAAGCCGAAAACTTTGGTCTGTACACATATACATATACTTGTATTTTTTCCGGAAAATCCCATTGACGAAGGTTGTTTTGTAATCATCAAAAAGGGGGAGATTGTTGGAACATTTTGTTCCATACATAAATTAAAAGTATTTTGATGATTAATGTTGATAAGCAAAACAAAACAACGAAGAGACGAAGCAAGCATCGAAGGAAAACGAAGTGCAAAAAGCTGGAAAAACACAAAGCTAACGTACGTAATAAGTGATCATTAACGTACGTAATGTAATCAGCAATTAACGTACGTAATGTATGAGAGATAACGTACGTAACTCAGTTCAAACAAGTGAACGTTGGAGGAGTCAAAGTCAGAAAAGCATGCAAGGGATATATGACGTCATCAGTGACGTAATGTTAACGTACGTAACAAAGGAAAGGCTAACGTACGTAACTCAAATGATGAAACTCACTGGACTGATTTGTGAAGATGCTAACGTACGTAACCATCCATGGTTAACGTACGTAATGAGGATTACGTACGTAATGGAAGAGCATATAACGTACGTAATGAAGGTCCTGGCAGCTAACGGCTAGTTTGATCATGAAGCCTATAAATACCATCCCTATGGTATTGTTTGAGTACAACAACCTTGAGCAAATTGTCTATTCTTGTGATATTATTATACACATTCTTGTTGTTGATATTGAGCTTAATTGTAAGTGTTTGAGTGAGAATTCACGAAAACATACACGAGTGGTAAAAGAAAAGATACGATTGGATTCAGTGTTATTAGGATCAAGGATCCGGCATTATTAGAATCGCAATCGATATCTAAGTGAGGTTTATCTAGTACCCATAGAAAGCTAGAGCGGTTGATTCCTTGTCCGATAGAAAAGGAAAACGGTTTAACTTGGACCGACGCAAAGACAAGTACGAGTGGTTTATCACGGACCAATAGAAGACGTGATTGTAAACGGTTATACCTCGACCGATAGAAGAGAGGCGAAGAGGTTGCCATCTTTAACCTATTGAAAAAGATAAAGAGAGGACGTAGGCTCGTTTATAGCCGAACCTCTATAAATCCTCGTGTCCTTTATTTTTCCGCACTTTTTATTTACGCTTCCGCAAACGGCGCAAATATCCGAATCGATACCCAACAGACATCAATATCAACAACAACAATCGATACATCGATACTGCTAGCCAGGTATCGACAATAATATTAACAACAAGTATCTCAATGCCTTGAACGGCTTTTGCCGAACAATAACAACATTTGGCATAATTTTCCGAAGGGTATCATATCAAACAATCCCCTGATATCAACAAAATCATAAAGAGACCAAGTCTCGAAATGATACAACACATTCATACACATATATGATAATATTAATCTCATTGACTAGTACAAGTATAAAACTTGCCTCAAACCGACGACGAGAAAGTCCTTCCACGATCAACGTCCTTAATGGAATTATCGGTCGCTCGAACAACCTTGAATAACACAAATACCAACAATTCGCTTAATATACATATCCACGTATAGTCATAAACAACTCAAAAGGTCGATACAACACTACCCAACTCATTGGGGCAATTTAACAAACATGTTGTAAACAATATCCGATTGTTTACAACTAATCTCAATTATATCAATACCAAGCCTCCAATGAATGATTCAATCCAACAAAACATCCTCAATACAATCAATACTCTCATAGGGATACACAATTCGAGATTACGACAACATCTAATCGAAATCCCCAATTCCAAAATCAACATTCAAAGTGTTCTTGAATAATCCCCCCAACAATCCAATGATAAATCATAGAGACTCATAATCATATGTATATACCTTCACATATCATGCTTACAACATCTAAAACATCATACTCCATCTCAAAATCGAAATCTAAGATTTTGAAGAAATTACCTTTGAAGATCCAAACCCTTCAATCCGTCGAAACTCGAGTTAATCGACTTTCCAAACTCCACAAATCGAAGATAGGTGATTAGAACACGAATACACAAGTGTTTGATGATGAAAAATCCTCTCTCAAGAACCTCTCTCTCGGACTCAAATGAAGAAATGAAGAAATGAGCACAAAAGTCCCGTCCATATCTTTAAATGCTGCACAGAGTTACGACCGTAACTCTGCCACCTTACGGCCGTAACTTTCCAAAGTCAACGACCTTACGGCCGTAACAACCTTTACTTACGACCGTAACTACACCTCGTCGAAAAACCATACCGACCAAACTTCTCGACTTACAGCCATAACAAAGACTCCCTTACGGCTGTAAGTAGCCTTCGTCGAGACACTCCAGCACCCACTGATCTTCACTTACGGCGGTATCCGGAAAATCTTATGGCCGTATGTTGTCTTCGGCAAAAAAAGATACTGAACCAACGTACGCATGTTACGGCCGTAATGTAACCTATGTTACGGCCGTAACTCCCTGCTGGAGCAACTACTCCGCCTTCTCATTGCAAATGATGAATGATCCGACACATATAACTTGTAAGAATATGATTAAGTCCAATAAAACGTAATAAAATGATACTTCCAACACAAAGCTACCAATCACCATGATTATGATAATACTCTCGTCTCGATTCCTAAACAGGGTTGAACGACGAATGATAACTAATATACGACTCAAAGATATGCCGAACGATGAACACAAATAAACGAACATGAATGATGAATGATTATTAAGATTGAAAAATTACTGAGTGACAATTACTGTATGATAATAAATGAATTCATAACCGGTTATTACACTAAAGACATGGGAAAATTAAGCTACTTCATTGGCCTAGAAGTTTCTTAAGTTGGTGATGGCAGCTTCCTCAGTCAAGTCAAGCATGCTATAAATATTCTTCAGCGCGCGTCAATGCATGAATCCAAGCCCGTTTCCACTCCACTCTCAGTTGACATTCATCTACGTGTTGACGGTACTCCATTTTCTGATACTTCCCTTTACTGTTCAATTATTGGCACATTTCAATATATTACTATCACTCGAACTGATCTCTCCTATGTTGTTAACCATGTTAGCCAATTCGAACTATAACTAGATAGGGAAAAAGAACCATGTTAGCCATTTCTTACAAGCACCAACTACGACGCACCTTCTTGTAGGCAAATGGATTCTTTGCTATCTAGCTGGCACCTTGGACCATGGACTCCGATTCATTTGTTCGGCGAGTCCGCCATCCGTACTCGGCTATTCTAATGCTGATTGAGTTGTTTGGACACACGTCACCCCACCTATGGCTACTCCATATTCATTGGTAATAATCTTGTCTATTGGAGTGCCAAAAAGCAACCTACTATTTCTCGATCCAGCTCCAAATCTGAATCGCTAACACTGCTGTCGAAGTTATTTGGATCCACAATCCTCTTTCTCAACTCCGCTGGAACATGCCTCGTGTGCCCATCATACTATGCAACAACAAAGTACCATCTTCCTTGCAAGAAATTCTGTCTCACACAAACGCGCCAAACACATCGATCTTGATTTTCACTTTGTTCGACAACAGGTTGTTCGGGGATCGCTTGAAGTTTTATCCCTTCTCGCTTTTAGTTAGCAGATATCTTCATCAAAACCTTTCCGAGACCACTATATGAATTCTGCGACACAAGCTCCCCATTCAATTTAGTTTCACACTTCCGCCATTAATTAGGGTTAGAGTTTTAGTATTTTATTTTATTATTCTTTCCTTAATCATATACTTACTTTTATTATAAGGGAAATTTCTATAAAAACCACTATACTTTGTAATTTTTTCGGATTAACCATTGAAAGAATATTTTTCTATGTTAACCACTGAAAGTTTGTTTTTATTTTAAAAAAAACACACTCTTACCAAGTAACACAGGTTTTTTAGGTTAAAAAAAGCTGATAGGGCTTTTCTCATATAAATAATAATAACGTGGTACTTTTAATTAAAGAAATTGTTAATTAAGTGGATTTACGTTTGAAAATCCCTAGAACCCCACACACTACCTGTAATACCCGGTTGTAATTCAGTCATTATCATTCAGTATTTATCATTCAGTAATTGTCACTCAGTAATTTTACTCATTAATGATCATTTGTCACTCATATTCAATCATTGTATTCATCGTTCAGAGTAATTGTATCATCATTCATCATCAATCTAATTGGAGAATCATGCCGTGTTTATCACCATTGTCATCTTTATTGTGGGCTGTGCGTGAGGAGTAGCGCACGCTATGTACTCTCTTTAGCGCGCGCTAATTGAGTACAGGTAGCGCACGCTACCACTCAGCATTAGCGCACGCTAATGTTACCCTGCCGATCCGAAAGGTACCGACCGCAGTGAGTTATAAGTAGCGCACGCTATGAATGGTAAGTAGCGCGCGCTAGTGGGTTGTAGTAGCGCACGCTAATATTTGGTCTAGCGCGCGCTAAGGCCGGATCAGGTTGAGTCCAGTGGCTACTGGACTGAATTGAATTTATTCATAGCGCACGCTAAGAGTGGTTGTTAGCATACGCAAAGGGTGTAGTAGCACACGCTAATCGTTGGTTGTAGCGCACGCTACCGAGATCAGATCAGAGGACAGAAGGTTCTGGACTCCAGTACTGGGCATCAGATAATTCGTTAGCGCACGCTAACATTTTGGGGTTAGCGCACGCTAAGTGTATAGGCGTAGCGCACGCTACAAAAAGGTACGTAGCGCACGCTACCGTTTTCGGACAGTGGGTACTGGACTACCCAAAATACCCGTTAGCGCACGCTACGCACAAGGGCTAGCGCGCGCTAAACTGGGATTTCTATAAATTGGACAGTGTAGCCCAGATTTCGTCATTTATCATTCCTTCTCTTTCTCTCATCGGTTTTGGGCAATTTCGGGCGATTTGGAGAGTATTCTTCGAGGTGTAATCATCAATCATCATCTTCAAGCTCATCATTCGGATTAATCTTCATTTCATCATCTTCATCACATCAAATCAAAGGTATTAATCTCTTGGATCTAGAATTTCGGATTTTGGGTTTTCCTTCCGATTTCTTCATATGAACTTAGATTGTTGTTGGAATATGTTGGATATGGATTATCTACCTTGGATTAATGTATTCCTACGGATTTATTGGCACATATTTCAGATTTCAAGAATTCTTTGGGGGTTGACTTTGATTTTTTTTGGGTTTTCGATTAGATATTGTCGTTAACTTGAACTATGGATTCCTATGGGATTATTGATATCATTAGAAGTGTTTTGATGGTTTGGAATACTCATCTTGGAGTTGGTTTCGATACATTCGAGTTTGGATATTGTTGTATCGACGTTTGAGTCGGTTATGATCGTATTTGATTCGTGTAATGATCGAATTATTGGTAATTGTGTTACTCAAGGTTGTTCGAGCGACCGACATTTCATTTAGGACGTTGTTCGTGGACGGATATTCTTCATCGGTGTTGTGTAAGTTAATTCTTACTCAGTTAAAAGGATATTCATTCCTTTCGTTGTTGTTCATTCATAATCATAATTCATTCATAAGGTACTAACTGTTTCAAAACTTGTAATTGTCACTTCATTACTTCATTCACGAGGGACGACGGTTCCAATTATTTCATTGAGCTATCATTCATTTCACTGTCATTTCATCTCGGTGAGTCATTATTGATTTTGATGTCACTTTTGGTTATATCGTGGCATTCCGGGTCGCACTGGCATGCCGGTTGGTATGTGTAGGATTTTCATGTCGGGAACATTATAGTCGTGTGTTGGTTGGTGGCCTCACATTGGACTGTGCACACGAGTTGATGGCTTCGTGAGACTGATTAGGTACAAGACCACACGTGTATTCGATCGATACTCGTTGGTGGCTTGTGCACGGACACATTTCCATCCCGGACGTATTGTGGCGCCATTCCTTTGAGCCGTACTGATAGTTGATTCATATAACATGTTTGATTGCGTATGTTTCGACAGGATATTTCATAACTTCAGATATATCATGATTGTGTATTTTCAACCCTTGAGGATTGTTGTTCTCAGATATAATCGACCCGTTGGGGATATTGTTTTTCAGGTCATGGCAAGGCTAAAGCACGGGGAGAGCACGGTGACGGCGAGGAGTCCCAGTGATACTAGTAGGGGGCCCCCAGTCTTTTCAGTCATTATGTTTCCTTCATTTATTCCGCTGCAGACATTCCGTTTGAATATTCATTTCACTCAGTGTTGTATATTTTATCTCCATATAAAATATACATGTATTCTGTATTATCCTGGGTGTGTTGTATGAAACTCCTCATCGGAGTAATTAATGTTGTAATGTGGTTCGGTACTACATTTACCCTGTATAATTTACTCATTTTCATTAGCCTGGTGGGTCCCAGTCGGGGGTCCACGGCACTGTAATATCCGCCTAGTTTGGGGTGTTACAGAGTTGGTATCGGAGAGTGGTTTTGAATACTACCTTCCGAGTCATGTCTCAATTGAAATCATCGTCATCGGACTAGTATCAGTGGACTTTCGCGTCACGTGTGACCTGTGCAAATTCCGAGTCAATCAGACAAAGAATTGTAAGATTTCTAACGCCATGGTATAATTTCTGGCAATAATCATTCATTCATAATTCATCAGTTAACAATCCTCATTCATCATTTTCAATTGTGATCAAGTCGATCATGTTAATTCATTAATCACTCATTTCATTTCATTGTTCAGTTATTGATCTTGAGGACCATATCATTAAACTTGTTAAATTATTCAAGATAATCATATCAGGAATTTCATTAGATAATCACGTCATTTCAGTTGATCATTCATGTAATCGTTGTATTTGAGCGCGTATGCTCATTTTCATCATTTCATAATATAATCATAATGTGATACTCATGCGAGATATATAATCATCATACGACTTTCCACTTCAGTATGGAAAGGGCTGGCAGAGGACGCGGGGGAAGAGGCCGTGGTGCAGGCCGGAACTCGAGAGCTCGTGTGAATACACGCGCGAATGCTAGAAATAATGCTAACTCATCGAGCAGTGATGCTGCCACTCATTCACCTGGACGTAATCATTCAATATCAGGGAGCCGTGCAGGATACGGCTCGGTCGAGAGGGTGTTCGGGTTGACCCACTCGCTTTTATGCAGGGCATGATGGCCCAGATGACTCAGATGGCACAACTAATGGAGACGATGCATAACTCCACTACTCAAAATCAACAGGCTCCTCCGCCACCACCTCAGAGGCAAGAGAGGGGTGTAAGCAGTATCATTGGCGATATCTCTCGCCAGCGACCACCTACCTTCGAGGGCTCATCTGAGCCGGGGGATATTGTTCATTGGCTTGAGCACTTCGAGAAGTTATTTGCTATGGTGGATTGCCTTGAAGGGCATAAAGTTTCAGTTGCGGCTTACTATCTTGGTAAGAGCGCTCATTTATGGTGGTTATCGTTGAAGCCCACCGACGGATCATGTACTTGGGATCAGTTCAAAACTCTCATGATGGAGAGGTATTATCCAGCCCCACTCAGGGAGGCTAAATTGTCGGAATTACTTACTCCTGACCTCTCAGCGGACGACGATGTTCCTGCCATCGCCGAAAAATTTCAGGAACTTCTTCCGTTCGCCTCATCTATCATTCACTCTGAGGCAGACAAGATCAAGTATTTCAGCAAGAGGCTGAAACCTCGTATGCGGCTACAGTTGCTTAATCATAATTGTACCACTCTGGCCGACTTCATTGAGAAAGCTCTTACTTACGAGCTTACTGCTAAGGAAATTGCTAAGCAACAACCCTCATCAGCTGGCAAGAAGTCTAAGAACCGTAATCAGTTTGACGGCAGTCAGGCCACTTTTAAGAAACCACGTGCGGTCTCTACTTTTTCTGAGCGACCTCCTATGGCGCCTAAACCTGCGGAATCTCAGTCGCGAGCGGACAGTTCGGCCATCACCTGTTTCAATTGTGAAGAACAGGGTCATTTCAGGACCAAGTGTCCGAGGCAGACCGTCACGTGCCACAACTGTGGGATTGCTGGGCATAGGGCTCGTTTTTGCCGAAGGGACTCTAAACCCACTCCAGCGTCATCTCAGGCCCCAGGACATTCAGCGGTGCAGAATCAAGCCACTCAGTCAGCGTCGTTCAAAACGACAGGAGCTAATAAAGGCGGAGCCAAGAGCTATCAGACGGGAGCATCCGGTTCAGGGTCCGGCGAGCCCCGAATTTATGAGATGAAGAAGACCGACGATCCAGAGGCTCGAATGATCTCAGGTATACTCGATATTCTATCTCAACTTGTGTGTACCCTTTTTGATACTGGTGCATCACTTTCATTCATTTCCGAGTCATGTTTGAGTAGACTACGTTTGGGTAGTGCTACTAGTTGTGAGCTTTATGTCATTGGTCTACCTGACGGTAGAAGAATTATCGGAAATCGTGAGATTCAGAATTGTCCGATTCAGCTTCATGGCCGTGTATGACTAGCAGACCTAATCGTGGTAGATTTACCGAGAGACGACGTCATTTTGGGTATTGACTGGATGGATCATCATGATGCCATCATTAGTGTCCGTAAACGTATGGTCACTATCATTTCAGACGATGGGGTTGAATGTGTTTTTCAGGGAGGAAATCCCGGCTGTTCTGGTAAAGTCATTAATTTGATGAAAGCAGTGAGATTACTCAATCAGGGGTGTGTTGGTTATTGGTGCTATATGACCAAAATCGAGAAATCATCAGTAACGTTGACGGATATTCCGGTAGTGAGGGAATATGCCGATGTTTTTTTCCAGACGAGTTACCTGGTTTGCCTTCACAGAGGGATGTCGAATTCACGATTGAGTTGGAGCCCGGTACATCCCCGATATCGAAGGCACCGTACCAGATGGCCCCGACCGAAATGCAGGAATTAAAGAACCAACTTGAGGAGTTGTTCGAGAAGGGTTATATTCGATCGAGTGCATCCCCGTGGGGAGCACCAGTGTTATTTGTCAAGAAGAAGGATGGTTCGTTCCGCTTGTGTATTGATTACCGGGAATTGAACCGGGTGACGATCAAGAATAAATATCCTCTACCCCGTATCGATGATCTTTTGGATCAACTTCAGGGAGCTTCAGTATTTTCCAAGATCGACTTAAGATCTGGATATCATCAGTTGCGGATTCGAGAGTTGGATATCGCGAGGACGGCGTTTCGAACACGCTATGGTCATTATCTGTTTGTGGTTATGCCGTTTGGGTTGACTAATGCACCTGCGGTATTCATGGAGTTAATGAAACGGGTTTTCATCGACTATCTGGATCAGTTCGTGGTTGTCTTCATTGATGACATTTTGATTTATTCTCGTGACCGGGAGGAACACGAGTTTCACCTTCATCAAGTGCTCGACGTGTTGAGACGAGAACAACTTTATGGGAAGTTTTCCAAATGTGAGTTCTGGATGTCCGAAGTGACGTTTCTCGGACATGTAATTTCATCAGACGGAGTTCGTGTCGATCCTCAGAAGACGGAGGCTATTCGAGATTGGCTACCTCCGAAGAATGTTAAGGAAATCCGAAGTTTCCTCGGATTAGCGGGTTATTATCGGCGATTCGTGGAGGGATTTTCTAAAATCGCTCAACCCATGACGAAACTTTTATGAAAGGATAAGAAATACACGTGGTCTGACGCGTGTCAACAGAGTTTTGAGGAACTCAAGAGCCGGTTAACTCAAGACTGTCCTTTCTTTACAAAGAAGGGACGAGGGATTTGTGGTTTATAGTGATGCATCGGACGGGTCTCGGATGTGTACTCATGCGAGCAGAAAGTTATTGCTTATGCTTCACGGCAATTGAGACCTTACGAGGTTAATTATCCGACCCACGACACGGAGCTAGCGTAGTGGTGTTCGCATGGAAGATTTGGCGTCATTATCTTTATGGCGTTACCTGTCAGATATTCACCGATCATAAGAGTTTAAAGTATATATATACTCAGAAGGAGTTAAATATGCGACAGAGACGGTGGTTGGAACTAATCAAAGATTATGATATCGAGATCCTTTACCACCCGGGCAAGGCGAACATTGTCGCCGACGCCTTGAGTCGTAAGTCCGTTCAGGAGCAGATGCTTGCTCGATTAACAGTTCAGAAGGAACTCCAGCAGGAATTTCTGAGACCCGAGATTGAGGTCTGGTTACAGCGAGTACAAGGGCAACTTTGTACGTTGGAGATTTCATCGCCACTTGAGGAGGCGATCAGGGAAAATCAGGATGTGGACCCATTGTTGTTACGCATTCGAGAGGATGTGACTCAGGGGAAAGCCCCCGGCTTTGTGGTTCACGAGGATGGACTTCTGCGTTTTAAGAATCGGTTGTGCGTACCGGCGAATGACGAGTTGAAAAACTCGATTTTGAAAGAAGCTCATGCTACCCCTTATTCCGTTCACCCGGGGTCAAGCAAGATGTATAAAGACTTGAAACAAAATTACTGGTGGAGTAATATGAAGCGAGAAGTCGCGAATTTTGTTTCGAGATGTTTAACCTGTCAACAAGTCAAGATAGAACATTAGCGACCGGCGGGTATGCTGAAACCTCTCCCTATTCCAGAGTGGAAGTGGGAGGATATTTCTATGGACTTCATCATGAGTTTGCCGACGAGTCGTCGTGGAATGAACACAATCTGGGTAATTGTGGATCGCCTAACTAAATCAGCTCATTTCCTTGAGATTAAGGATACGTGGGGTCCCGAGAGACTTGCCCAGTTATTTATCAAAGAGATAGTGAGATTGCACGGTACTCCTAAAAGTATCGTTTCCGATCGTGACGGACGATTCGTGTCTCATTTTTAGAAATTAGTTCATCGTGCTATGGGAACTCAGCTTAATCTCAGTACAACTTTTCATCCTCAGTCCGACGGACAATCAGAGAGGACTATTCAGACTTTGGGGGACATGTTGAGGGCATGTGTTCTCGATTGGAAAGATGATTGGGAAGCCCAACTACCGTTGATCGAGTTCACGTACAATAATAGTTGGCATTCTTCGATTAAGATGGCACCTTACGAGGCCTTGTACGGTCGTCGTTGTCGATCTCCTTTGTGTTGGGATGACTTATCAGAATCAATCGGCACCGAGCCTGATATGCTTATAGCTGCCCGTGAGAAGGTAGCTTTGATCAGGAGTCGTTTGTTGACCGCTCAGAGTCGATAGAAATCATGTGCAGATAATCGTCGTCGACCGTTAGAGTTCAGACGGGTGACCATGTTTTGGTCAAGGTATACCCGAGTCGTGGTATCTTCCGTTTTGGGAAGAGGGGAAAGTTGAGTCCGAGATTCATTGGACCGTTTGAGATTTTGGATCGAGTACGCGAGTTAGCTTATCGATTGTCTTTACCTCCGGCGTTGAACCAAATTCATAATGTGTTTCATGTCTCTCAGTTGCGGAAGTATGTTGCCGACCCGAGTCACATACTTCAGTTCGATGAAATCGAGATCGCCGATGATCATTCATATGAGGAGCGTCCTATACGAGTTTTAGAGCGGCGAATCAAACAGTTGAGGAATAAGACGATTCCTTTGGTTAAAATTCAGTGGTCTAGACATGGAGTCGAAGAGGCTACTTGGAAAACCGAGGGTAGTATGCAGGAGAGTTATCCCGAGTTGTTTGACCCTTAGTTTCGGGGTCGAAACTCTTTTAAGGGGGGTGTATGTAATACCCGGTTGTAATTCAGTCATTATCATTCAGTATTTATCATTCAGTAATTGTCACTCAGTAATTTTACTCATTAATGATCATTTGTCACTCATATTCAATCATTGTATTCATCGTTCAGAGTAATTGTATCGTCATTCATCATCAATCTAATTGGAGAATCGTGCCGTGTTTATCACCATTGTCATCTTTATTGTGGGCTGTGCGTGAGGAGTAGCGCACGCTACGTACTCTCTTTAGCGCGCGCTAATTGAGTACAGGTAGCGCACGCTACCACTCAGCATTAGCACACGCTAATGTTACCCTGGCTGCAGTCCAGAAGGTACTGGACTGCAGGTGAGTTATAAGTAGCGCACGCTACGAATGGTAAGTAGCACGCGCTAGTGGGTTGTAGTAGCGCACGCTAATATTTGGTCTAGCGCGCGCTAAGGTCGGATCAGGTTGAGTCCAGTGGCTACTGGACTGAATTGAATTTATTCATAGCGCACGCTAAGAGTGGTTGTTAGCGTACGCAAAGGGTGTAGTAGCGCACGCTAATCATTGGTTGTAGCGCACGCTACCGAGATCAGATCAGAGGACAGAAGGTTCTTGACTCCAGTACTAGGCATCAGATAATTCGTTAGCGCACGCTAACATTTTGGGGTTAGCGCACGCTAAGTGTATAGGCGTAGCGCACGCTACAAAAAGGTATGTAGCGCGCGCTACCGTTTTCGGACAGTGGGTACTGGACTACCCAAAATACCCGTTAGCGCACGCTACGCACAAGGGCTAGCGCGCGCTAAACTGGGATTTCTATAAATTGGACAGTGTAGCCCAGATTTCGTCATTTATCATTCCTTCTCTTTCTCTCATCGGTTTTGGGCGATTTGGAGAGTATTCTTCGAGGTGTAATCATCAATCATCATCTTCAAGCTCATCATTCAGATTAATCATCATTTCATCATCTTCATCACATCAAATCAAATGTATTAATCTCTTGGATCTAGAATTTCGGATTTTGGGTTTTCCTTCCGATTTCTTCATATGTACTTAGATTGTTGTTGGAATATGTTGGATATGGATTATCTACCTTGGATTAATGTATTCCTACGGATTTATTGGCACATATTTCGGATTTCAAGAATTCTTTGGGGGTTGACTTTGATTTTTTGGGGGTTTTCGATTAGATATTGTCGTTAACTTGAACTATGGATTCCTATGGGATTATTGATATCATTAGAAGTGTTTTGATGGTTTGGAATACTCATCTTGGAGTTGGTTTCGATACATTCGAGTTTGGATATTGTTGTATCGACGTTTGAGTCGGTTATGATCGTATTTGATTCGTGTAATGATCGAATTATTGGTAATTGTGTTACTCAAGGTTGTTCGAGCGACCGACATTTCATTTAGGACGTTGTTCGTGGACGGATATTCTTCATCGGTGTTGTGTAAGTTAATTCTTACTCAGTTAAAAGGATATTCATTCCTTTCGTTGTTGTTCATTCATAATCATAATTCATTCATAAGGTACTAACTGTTTCAAAACTTGTAATTGTCACTTCATTACTTCATTCACGAGGGACGACGGTTCCAATTATTTCATTGAGCTATCATTCATTTCACTGTCATTTCATCTCGGTGAGTCATTATTGATTTTGATGTCACTTTTGGTTATATCGTGGCATTCCGGGTCGCACTGGCGTGCCGGTTGGTATGTGTAGGATTTTCATGTCGGGCACATTATAGTCGTGTGTTGGTTGGTGGCCTCACATTGGACTGTGCACACGAGTTGATGGCTTCGTGAGACTGATTAGGTACAAGACCACACGTGTATTCGATCGATACTCGTTGGTGGCTTGTGCACGGACACATTTCCATCCCGGACGTAGTGTGGCGCCATTCCTTTGAGCCGTACTGATAGTTGATTCATATAGCATGTTTGATTGCGTATGTTTCGACAGGATATTTCATAACTTCAGATATATCATGATTGTGTATTTTCAACCCTTGAGGATTGTTGTTCTGTATAACTGACCCCGTTGGGGGATATTGTTTTTCAGGTCATGGCAAGGCTAAAGCACGGGGAGAGCAAGGTGACGGCGAGGAGTCCCAGTGATACTAGTAGGGGCCCCCAATCTTTTCAGTCATTTATGTTTCCTTCATTTATTTCGTTGCAGACATTCCGTTTGAATATTCATTTCACTCAGTGTTGTATATTTTATCTCCATATAAAATATACATGTATTCTGTATTATCCTGAGTGTGTTGTATGAAACTCCTCATCGGAGTAATTAATGTTGTAATGTGGTTCGGTACTACATTTACCCTGTGTAATTTACTCATTTTCATTAGCCTGGTGGGTCTGAGTCGGGGGTCCACGGCACTGTAATATCCGCCTAGTTTGGGGTGTTACATTACCTTCGTCGTTCTTCTAAACCTCTCAAAACCCAAAAGACACTCATAACCGATTTTGCAATATCGAAGCGATTTTTGAAATTATTTTTCGAAATCGAAGTATGATTTGATATCATCGTTTGATTATTCATGGAACAAAGAATGATTTTATAATTGTTACGATACGTTGTTCATTTAATTGGAATATATATGGAATGACCAATCCAAAGTATAGTGGCTTCCATGAAATTTTACCTAAACCAAACCAAACCAAACATACCCAGTATATCCCGCTCAGAGCAGAGTCTGGGGAGGGTAAGATGTACGCAGACCATGCCCCTACTTATTACGGTAGGGAGGCTGTTTCCGTGAAGACCCTCAGCTTAGTGCACAACAACATATTGAGTGAAAAATACAAAGGGAAGCATATGATACGAAAAAACTCAAATATCATACTTGAGCCCATGGCTTAATCCACATGGGACTTACCTAAGAGGAATTTGGCTACTTCACTCCCGATGAATGCTGCTCAAACAGAAGAGAGGTTGGCTCCGCGCACAGCTCCCTGTCAAAAATACACCACACGCAAAAGGCAATAGGATAAAATATACAATAAATGTACAAATGCAATGCTCTAGGTCAAAGCTAAACGAGACAACCCAACCCTGAGGCTCTCAACTACAGCACCACTCCCAACTAAAGAATCCACAACTCTGATCTGGCGTCTCCAAGCGCACCTATCAACAGTCATGGCCTCGGAAAGGTTTAAGGCCTTCAAATCTAATCTCAGCTGCTCATCCCACGTCCTCCTCGGTCTGCCCCTCCTCCTCTCCCCGACAACTACTAAACTCTCGACCCTCCTCACCGGAGCAGATGCCTGCCTCCTGCGGACGTGGCCAAACCATCTCAATCTCCCTTCCCTAACTTTCGCTGAAATGGGCGCCACTTCTGGCGCGTTCCTGAAATTTTACCTAAAAACCACTTAATTAGCATTTTTTTTAATTAAAAATGCCATGTAATTATTATTTTTAATAAAAATATCATATAATTATTATTTTTAATAAAAAAATGCCACATCAGCTTTGTAACTTGGAAAACTCTTATTCCAGTTAGGGTAAATTTTTTAAAAATAAAAACAAATTTTTAGTGGTTAACATAAGAAATAATTCTTTCGGTGATTAATCCGAAAAGATGTTGATTTTTGTAGAATTTTCCTTCATTATAAATAAACAACTCGTGTGAGTGTCAACCCACCCCCCCAAAAAAAAAAACTCATGTGTGGCCTGTGGGCAGCAAGTGTTTCAATCGGAAGAACAAAGAGAAATGTCGAGCTTTAATTACCCAAGGCTTTTCAGGCCCGAGATCATCTCGGTGCTGGACGAATACCAAATCGCCGCCATCTCGGAGGCCGATATCCTCCGCTGCGACCCGGAGAAGATATGCACCCTCTACGCCCACATTTTCGTCCACTTAGGGACTTTCCAGTAAGTGAAAATCTCCAAACCCTAAAACTCGGTTAAATGTAGAATTCCAGTTTCTGTCCTCTCCGGTGAAAGATTTATTTTGTATTTAGTGTTGTAATTCATTTTTATATCTCCAGGGAGGACCAGGGGCAAATCGAATTTGAGGCGCTGGAGCAGCTCGAAAACCCGGATCATCACTCGCACTCGGTTCCGATCATAAATTTGTACAACAAAATTCTACAACTTCTGGGCGCAGTCAATTGTCCCAGAGACTTTACTCCCAAGGACTTGATAAAGCCGGAGCCGGAGCGCACGGAGTTCTTTCTCAGCGCACTTCTTAATTTTTACCTCCACAGGTGAAATGTCTTGCTATTTCTTGGACTCGTTTCGTAATCTTAGAAAAAAATGGTGGTGATAGCAAAACCGTTTCATTTTCATCACTCAGAATCCTATCGTTGGTTGTCATTTAACCGTTTCTACTTTTCTTTAGACACACAAAATTAGATCTGTTTCAGCCGTACATGGATGATTTGGAATCTTTGGAGAGACGGGAAAAAGATGCTCAAAGTAGAATTCAAGAGGTCGATTGTTCATCTCATGTTTATGCTGATGGTTTTACTTTATTTGATTTCATTTGATGTATGCTTTTATTTATTAAATTAAATTTTCAGTATTTCAGTTGAACGTGGAGATAGCAGAGCTTGAAGAGGCAAGAGACGGAGAGTTGCCACTTGTTCAAGAATTAAAGTTTAAAGTCGAGGAACTGCGCCAGACTGTTTCAGAACTTAACAAGCATCAAATGAAATTGAAAACTGAAATTCAACAAGTGATAGATAAATCCAAAGAAATGGATGAGAAGGTTTGACTTATTGTTTGTTTATCTTCTATTAATATAGATGTGATGTTTAACATTCTTAGTTCTTAGATATAGATTGGTTTATTCTGCGTCCACCTTTATACTACAAAGCTTTGCGTCATCCATTGACTAGACTACAATTTTTCTTGCAAATGTTACCTTTTATAAGGAAGTTGTATTAGTTCCAGATTTTAGCTTTGTCGACATCAAATGCCATACTGAATATTGTCTAGCATGCTTTATACCATTTCCCATTACTCATTTCTTTATTATTTTCTTATCAGATTTCTAGTGTGGAATTTGAGCTAGTTCAAAGTGTTCAAGAAAATGCCAGTCTACGTTCTAAAATTGTCCAGTCACCAAATCCTCTTCAAAATGTAGTCTAAGTCTTTGTGGCATTCTGCATAGAGATTAAAATTGCTTCTCTGAATTGTAAGAACTTTCCGAATATATTTATCAAGATATTGCTAGCAATTGTTTTTACACAAAAAAATATATGAAAAAAAGCTGCTGGGCAGCTGTTCAGCTTGTCCTGCTTTTGTTACCAGCTGATACACATGAAATTTACCAGTGTTGCTGCTCTATCTATAAATATAAACAAATGAGGTTCTGTGCCATTACATGGTTCACTGGACCCTCATCTGGAAGTCAGAAGAGGATATAGGATTAGGCTGCATAAATTATGCTCCAAAGGATGTGTGACAAAACTAATGGTGGTGGTACTGTATGCTTAAACTATGTTGTCATGTTCTGTTCTTTCTTATTCTTGCTCATGGTTGATGGGCATATGCTGCATAATGTAATATACACAATCCATAGTACATTAAATGAGGTAGAACCACGTCATTGTTCCCATGGATCTTCAGAGAAGATTTTGCTTTCGTGGTCTGTTTAACCCAATGGGGCTTTTAAAATAAGCAGGTTTCTATCTAGTTGAAACCATGTTATGTATGAAACTTCATTGCATCTTTACTTGGTGTTTATGATTGGTATATAACCTTAATCGGCTTAAACTAGTTCCTGTTGTTTCTTTAACAAATTATGTCGTAGTTTTTTTCCTACTGTTCCCTTCTCTCTCTCTCTCTCTCTATATATATATATATATATATATATATATATATTATGTTCGTAAATAAGCTAGGAGCTCAGGAGCTCATAAATGTCTTATGCTATAACCTAGCCTGATATTTGTTAATCTTTATTTATGATAAGCTTCCCATTTCCGCGCAGTGTTATAATCTAAGCTTGTAAAGACAATTTCTGCATACTTCGATGGAACAAGTTGTACGAAGTTTGTTTTCAACAAGTTGTATTCTAGGTTCTCTTATCTTTTTTATTCTTAATTTATTTCCCAAAAAAAAAAATCAGAGGGCTTTAGTGGAGAAAAAGTTGGCCCTAGCTGAAGCAAAAAAAGCCGAGAGAGCTGCAATGCAATCTTTTCAGGACAAGACTGCCACATTTGAGGCCTATACTAAGGTTTTCTGCATTTTTTAGTTGTTACCTTTGGTAATTTACGAAATTCAGTGAGCTTGATTATATTTTCTGTGCCCATCAGGCTTGCAAGAAAATTTCTAAGCATTGTGCTCAGATGCAAGCCCTTCAAGAGCAGGTTTGTCAATACCAAATATTTATGCTTTACTATCTTGTGATGTGTAGTATTATCGTATTATTCATGGTGAAATAAACCTTTGCGGAATGTGTGGCTTGCCTTGCTGTCTGCCGCCAACTTGTTATTTTGTATCAGATTTTTGTTTTAGTTATGCCTTATGGTGTCAACTTCTGCCCTTTATTTGTTCTTTTGTTTTTGGTGGTCAATTTTTCATTAAAATGAAAGGACACGATGATAATTATACTGGTAAAAATAGAGAAGGTGATGGATTCCTTTGTGGCCATGGTTCCTTACCACAGGTAATTTCTGCGAAGAAGGTTGATAAAGATGTGAAGGTCCTCAAAAACAAGCTTAGTGATGAAGGAGTATTAATTAAGTCGCTTGATGCAAAACTTGCGGAGCTGCAATCAAAAGGTAGTCATATGGTTTAATCTGCTTTAAATTGTTAATCCTTTCTGCTTTGCTCTTGCGCTTAGTTCAGTATATTATCCAGCAGACTGGTTAAATGAGTCGAAAAAACAGCTGGAGAAGGAGAGAGCTCTCACGCACGAGGACGTGGACAAAGAGTTTAAAAAGGTTCAAGTGGAAGTGGATGCAAAGAGGAACTCTTTGCAGTTGCGGCGCAGACAGGTGGAATTGTTGGTTGCGGAGGTAGTCTTGATAGTTCAATTGTTCCACTGGATTATTTTTGTCGACTAATTTTCTAGTTTCTTATATTTAATATATTTGAAACATTTATCAGGCGGATGCTATGAATGTAAAGAGAAAAACCGTGAATGATGAAACGAAAGCTAAAATGCTAGAATTGAACCGTAAATATGAAGAAGTTTTTTTAAAGGTACACTTAGTTCCTGTTTATTGTTTCTATTATTAGCGTTGGCTGACAGTTCTTCTGTATTATAACTGGATTTTGTGATTTTTTAGCAACCCGGGTTCTTCTATTTGAACTGATCGGTAGTTACAATTATCACTGCAGTTTGAGAACTACTCGAAATCGATAGACAACTTGCTGGCAGGGAGTGGAGCGGACCGATAAGTTGGTTGTGAAACTAGCTGAAGTTATGCATCGTGAATATGCACACGTGAATCTTTTTTATTGGGCGTTATAACTTAAATAGTACCTTAAATAGATCATAATTTTTTCGAAAGCCCGTTAAGATATGTTATACGAATCACATGACTATAGCAATTATCTCAATGTATCGTCGTGTCATGATATTTTTGGAATTTTAAGGGTACAACATCTAAGCCTTAGTCCCAAAATGATTTGGGATCGGCTAACATGAATCAAATTTTGAAATCGTCAATGATGGTTACATAAATAACATAAAAGGAAAAAAAAAAGAGGGAAAAAAATAGAGAAAGAAGCAAGAAAAAAAAAGAATCAGATTGCATCCACCATTCGTATTCTTTCCCGCCACATTTGCCTCTTTATTGCCATATTTTCTTCAATTTCAAGAAATTGCATATCATTTTCAATTATCTTTATCCAAGTTTTTTTGGGTTTTCCTCTATCTTTCACAATATTACTTGTTCCCTAACTTTCTAGCCTCTTTACTGGGACATCAACAAGTTTTCCCACATGACCAAACCATCGTAATCGATTCTCCATCATATTGTCTTCTATAGACGCAATTCTTACCTTCTCTCTAATCACTTCATTTCTGAGTCGATCCTTTTTTGTATGACTACACATCCATCGTAGCATACGTATCTCCGCCACATTCATCTTTTGAACGTGACATTGTTTTACAGCCTAACAATCGGTGCTATATAACAGTGCAGACCTAATTGCTGTGTGGTAAAATTTATCTTTTAATCTATGAGGCATGTCAGGATCACATAAAATTCATGTGGCATTCTTCCACTTCAACCACCCTGTTTTTATTTTGTGAGTCACATTGCCATCTAGCTCTACATCCTTTTGGATAATAGATCCAAGATTCTGAAAGAAAGTGGATTCATGAATAATTTTCTCATCAAGTGTGATCATCTCTGCCTCTCTATCACTGTTTTCGCTAAATCTACACTCTATATATTCAGTCTTACTTCTGTTCATAAGGCCTCGAGCTTCCAAAGTTCCAATTTCTGTTGCACTCCAACCTTCGTTTCATCAATCAACACAATATCATCTGCGGACATCGTACACCACGGAACGTCATTTTGAATTTCTCTTGTCAATTCATCCATGACTATGGCAAAGAGAAAAGGACTAAGAGCAGTTCTTTGATGCACCCCAATCGTAATAGGGAATTCTTCTGTCCTCCCAGCATTAGTACGTCTTGCACTAGCTCCCTCATACATGTCTTTTATAATGTTAATATATTCTGCGATACACCTTTCTTTACTAAGGCCCATCAAAGTACTTCTCTTGGTATTTTATCATATGCCTTCTCTAAATTAATAAAAATCATACGTAGATCTTTCTTTTTATCTCGATAATGTTCCATCAATTGCCGGATAAGATAAATTGCTTCCATGGTCGATTTTTCAGGCATAAATCCAAATTGATTTTCTGTTATCTTCACATATTTGTTGATCCTTTTCAACCACTCGTTCCCACAACTTCATGGTATGACTCATTAATTTAATTCCGCGATAATTAGAACAATCTTTAACATTACCTTTGTTCTTATACAAAGGGACGAGAATATTTTTTCTCTAGGCTCATGGCATCTTATTGCTTCTCCAAATCTTATTGAAAAGCATAGTTATCCATTCGATCTCTGTATCTCCCAAACACCTTCAAACTTCAATAGGTATACATCTGGTTTGCCAGGAAGGGTATCCAGTATAAAATATTGCCATTTTTTTTATTGATTTCACACATTTAATTGAAACTATATTTTCATGCACCCGAACCCATTATAGTGAGATTAAGCTTCAATTGATGATATTGATCAAAGTTGTGAAAATGAAACACACTCCACATATTCACTTTAATTGCAATATTTCACTATTTTGCATTATTATATACGAACTTTATACCGTAATTAATATAAAAATAACTGTTAGCATAAGATGTTGCTGGATTTGTTGCGATCTATATTTTTAAAATATTACTTTTTTTCATATTTTTTTATTAACACGAAATCGCAGATATTAATGATTAAATTTATATTATCGATGTTGCATCTATGAGTGAAGGAGGTGGCTATAAATTAGAGATATAGACCAAATACGTTACTATAATCGGGTTCAGAATCTTTTTTGGTATTTCTTGGATGTTGATCGCCCTAGGCAAGTTATATAGTCGAGGATGTGTCTGTGATTTGAGATATTAAGAGCTTGTTTGGATGAGTTTTTTTAGCAGCTTTTGGCTTTTACTTTTGAAAAAAAAGAATGTTTTTTAGAAGCAATTTTGAGTTGCTTTTAGAAAGAGCAGAAGCAGGATTATTTTAATTATAAAAATTTTCTTAATTTATTATTGGTCTAATCTGCAAAATCTATTCACGATGGGAACGAAGATATTGTAAATAGTTTTCTAATTGCTTTAATGATTTTATATTATCTAGAGTACAGAGCGACATATTACATATTTTTTTAAGTAGAGATTTTAAAGTTACATGACATTTCTTTATTTTATCAACATAATCTATATCTGTCGACAACAAAAAATGAAAGATTATAATTTTTAATATGCCTATATTAGATATTAGAGCTATTTATCACAAAAATCAAAAGATTATATTTTTAGTATATGTACATGTTAAAAATTATGATTATATATCAAATAAATTAGATGTTTATGTGTGTAAATATATGTATATATTTAACATTAGGGGTAATATAAAAAAATAAAGGATTATATTCTTTAATGTACACTTATTGAAAAACATATACCTTTTAATTTTTTTTATATATACTCATAATTTTTAATGTATACCTACTAAGTGTATATATTAAAAATTAGGGAAATATATAAAGATTAAAAGATTATATTTTTTTTATTATATGCATAAATAAATATCAAAGAGTACGGAATGTCATGTTCTTTTTGTAATTCTACTATATCAAATGCATTTTTGACTTTGATGTCCCAAACACATTTTTATTAAAAGCTATTTTTTTAAAAGTCCATCCAAATACAAAATAAAATTACTTCTGCTTTTGACTTTTGCTTTTAGATTTAATTTCTGCTTTTGCAAGGAGCCCATCCAAAACGGGTTCTAACTGTTAAAGGAATAATACCCGTTGTGTGCCTAAGTCTGTTAGTTTATGGGCTTTCCTAGATAGGATTTGGCTGAGGCCTGTTTGTATGTACTTCACCCTATTTAAGGGATCTCATTGATGGAATAATACAACAACACTTTTGCCCTACTTTCTCGTCTTGTGTTATTTTCCCTTCAACACGTTATCAGCACGTAGTTCCCAACTGAGCAAAGAAAAAAAAAAATTCCTCCCGTTTTTTCTCTGAAAAATTCCGAAAAAAAAATTTTTTTTGGGCAGAAACCCTAGCCGTCGTTGCTCAATCTATCTTCTTCTCCGACTGAAAACCCGCGGCTGCCTTCTTCACCTAGAGCAACCAGAAGTCAGATGTCTACGCCGACATCTGGTGCCTCAAATAATCGCCGGAAAAGGAAACCCGCCGCCTACACCTCGCTCTCCCGTCGACTGCACATCGGCCCATCTCCGAGCAGAACCTATACCAGCAACCCCAAATCGACCGCCCCCACTCCGGCTCGCAGCAACCCTAGCCGCCGCTACCCCTGACCGACGACCTACTCTGGTAAGTCGCACCAGACCCGTCCACCTCTCGCACCAGATCCGTCGCCCGCGACTCCGGATTTCGTTCACACCGTCTTCTGCAAATCGGATGGACTAATGTGTTTAGGGTCATCCAAAAACAAGACTGGTACAGCCCTGATGTTTACCTATACAAGGATTTGATTATTGCATTGGCTAGACGCAAGAGGATGGATGATGTAATGGAGTTGTGGGAAAACATGAGAAAGGAAGATATGAAAAAGTCCCCTGATCCTCCAGAGCAATTGCCGTTTAGGATATTACTAAAAGGGCTTTTGCCGCATCCCTTATTGAGGAACAAGATTAAAAAGGACTTTGAAGAAATATTTCCCGACCAACATGTTTATGATCCTCCGGAAGAGATTTTGGATTGCGATGAGGGTTTTCTGTTTCCAAGCATGACGGACATGAAGTTTCTTCAGACCTTTTATGGTATTTGAACGAAAATAAATTGAGGTATTAAGACGATCCAAACGATGATTGGAACGAAGATGCAATTTACGAAATAAATTGACGGTATGCCTAGAAAAGAATCAGGTCTTTTCCATAAGGTACCCAAATTCGAACTCTACTATCTGCAACGTGCAATTTTACATGCTTTAATTTATTTTGTTGCATATTTATTCATAAATTTGTTATATTTATGCTTAATTAAACCAATTAAAGCATAATGCATTAATAACTTTAATTAAATCAAAGCGAATTGCTTAAAGCAACTTGAATTAAATTAAATTCACGTTGAATTAATAATTATTGCGGCATAAGATACCTCTTTGTTGCATTTATACGTGTATAGATATATTCATAGGGCTATGTGATTATATCTATAATTATATATATATTTTGCATGCATTGTTAGATATGACATGCAATTAGGCTTCATTTTAGTAGACTTTAGAGGATTTATATCTACTGCCTAAATTCAACTCGAACCATGATAAAGTAATTTCATTGGTAATCCTCAATAGCATCGAAAGTAATTTTGACCATATCTTGGTTAGAAAAATAATAATGCTCCCATTATTGAAAATTTTATCATGAAAAGTACTCATGGTAAACCATGAAAATCATTTTCCCTTTTCTTGTATTAAGATAGCTGATCCAACTCGTTCCAAATTTGACATATTGGACTCAAAAGAGCTTGAGTACCATAGATGAGTCTCCTACGTCGAGACCACATTTATCACTAAAGAATATAGTGGTACGCTTCTTAATACCCCAGACCAAGTACCGTCTGATAAGATAAAAGCGAGTGCACTTATATTCCTTAGGTGGCACATCAAACCCAGCCTGAGATGAAATATCTACAGTTGAAATTCCCTAAAGAACTGTGGGATGCCCGTAAGGGCTAATTTGGGAACATTCACGACACTTTGCTCCCAAAGTTGACTGTGAAGTGGAATGAAATCTGCTTGCTCGACTATAAACGGATCAACGATTTCAACAAAGATATTCTCCGCCTCAAGGCACGCCTAAATTTCTGTGGGAAGGACATCACAGAAGATGACATGATCCATAAAGCTTTTCCACCTTCCCTACTTCCGCTCTTATACTAACGAACCAGTATAGGCTGGAGTATGATAATAAAAGCATCACTACCTTCAGTAAGCTAATCAACCTACTGCAAGTAGCTGAGAGGCACAACGAAGTGTTAGTGAGCAGTAATGTCAAGCCGGTTGGGACAAAGAAAATTCCCAAGGCCAATTATGGCAAAGTGAAGGATGGAAACTACCCCAATGAATAGGGGACTGGACATGATAGGCTTCGTGGTCAAGAACGTGGGGGTTCTTCCAATGTAATGCGAAGACTTGGTGCTCCCGGCTATACTAGCTAAGGGAACCAAATAACACCTACCCATCTTATCGCCTCTAAGGCTCGAGTTAGCAATGAACTGTGCTATCACTGTGGAGATGCTGGACATGGTACAAGAACTGCCATGCAAGCAAGCAAGTCGCATCTCACTACAAGAAATATAGAGAGTCCAAAGAAAGGAGAACTCACTATATGTAGGAATATGATCTAGACAAGTCCCCCTATGTCAATTTCACAGTCATCGATCGTCGAATTGAGTCATACGAGCCACAGTCTATAGACTGAATCTTAGTATTATGTTTACTTTCTCGTTTACATTTGGTATAGTTGCCTCAAGACGACTGTTTGGTGTTTTCTTTTCAATAATGGCGTGATGCAATGTTGTTTCACGAACAAGATATTAATATTGCTTACGTTAGATTCTTAGCTTTATTTCGAAGTACTGAATATTGCTTGAATGCTTATGGTTCGAAATTTCACTCTTTTCTAATAAATGAATCGAGGAGAGCTTGAATATTCTTAGAATTAGGCTTCTATTCATCGAATAAGTTGCCTGACAAACCTCGGTAACTACGATGATTGGGTCCCCCCAACTCATCAAAGGGCGAGGTAATGCCCAATTCTTGATGCCTAAACGGCAGTCTTCTAAGTTACCGATACTCTGTATGCACCTAGAGCTCTTCGAACCTTACTTGACTTCAATAATATACGTAGCAATGGTTTCCAGATTGAAATCCACTGTGAGAATGGAATAGAGTTTCTTTTATTAATTCTAATGAATGTGGACGTAAACGCATTTTAGAATAACCGATGAGTCGATCTAGTGGATGTACTTCACTATTATTAGGTTTTTAAAATCCTATGTTGTCACCAACAATGTACTTTGGGACATAGACTCATATAGGCTTTGGCACGATAGACTAGGTCATCCTGGTCGAAGTATAATGATCCATATACTAAAGAACTTGTACGTACATCATTACTTTTCGAGTGAAAATATGGCAACAACTCAACATAAAGCACAATGTTGACGTTAATCGTGTTATGTCGTCCAAAGAACCCGATGCATATCAAATGCCCACCACTTAGTGTTGCAAAGCCTGCTCTTTAGCCAAAGTAAGAGCGAGACCTTCCTACGCTAAAGAAACAAAAGCAAGCATTCCATTCTTACGCTGAATATAAGGAGAAATTTGTGGATCCATCCACCTAATATGCGGACCATTTATGTATTGATGGTTTTGATGGATTCTCCGACATATTGGTCATATGTCGCTCTCCTATCCACTCAAACTGCTGCAGAACTTCCAAAATAATTTATAAGGACTCACCTCCCTTATCACATCTAAAGGACTCGATGATGTTGGAGAGTTCACATCAAAAAGTACTTGATGTTTATTGCATGATAGAGATCAATGAATAGTATCTCGTCCCATGTGCATATGTAAATGGTCTCACATAAACCACCGTCTAAAGAATATGTATGGTGATTATGTAATTGGTTATGCGCACCAATTTGCATATATTTGCTTGGGATTATGCAATATTGCATGCAACTTTACTTAAGTCGTTCATTTAGACCTTTTGCTAACCAATTAGTTTATGCGTACCAGTTGGTAACTGGATAGCTTGATTTTTATATTTTGGACCCAGACGGACTTGAGTGCCAATTGCGCATATTTGGTTACGCATTATATGTGCCTTCTGCGCCCCACAGCGCATCGGTCTTTAGAAACGATTAAGTATTCACGTTGGATAAGAATCTCCAGACGTTTATCCGCTATTTGAAACCTTCACAGTGATCTCTTTACCGCACGATTTGCGGATTGTCACTTTAATGAGACAACCTTCCCGTCGTTAGGGGGAGGAGAGAAAACGTAATTTCTCGGGGAACGACAGGAATTGTCATGATGTCTCCACTTTGTCTCATTATGATCCCCGAACTTCACAATGTTACCGTGAAGCACAAAGAACACTCGATCTTCAGGATGTAGCAGATTCGATGCCTGATGCATTTACTGATATCGTTCAAGTGACAAGATCTCACATTACAGCTGCAAATGTGGCCGTAAGGTTAGAAGTCCCCTCCAAGGGGCACATCACCAATGAACTGGGTGATGCAACCGCACTTGGTGGAGGTGTGGTTGAGGCCATGGCTCCCTGCGAAGGAAGGGGTGGAAGCCACATGGTTCGACTAAATACTCATCCAAGTAAGAGGTAGAGTATGGCACAACTTCACATGTTAACCATCAATGAACTCGTTTCATGAGATCATGCTTGATTTTATTATGTCCATGAATCATGACGAGGGGGACGCCCCGAAGATATGATTCAGAAAATCAAGAATCTCGATGAAATTATGAGGGTGTGGCCTGATCAACCACCCACTTTGATGACATGTCATGAATCATAAAGTACGATGATGTCGAACTTCGCTCAGTTGGATGAAATCAACATTGGCCTATAAGAAAAATATTCCAGGTAGAACTAGATTCTCCGACAAAGAGACAGGTATTTGGTATAGGTAGTGCTAACCTAACCAAGTGTAAAGCCTATAGGACATAAACGAACCTTTGTCGTAAAGCGTAGTGAGAATAGTAGAGTCCTAATGTACAAGGTTTCACGAAATAATGCTTCTCACAACGCCCTGGAATTGATTACGAGGAAATGTACTCCCACGTATACGTTCCGCTATTTGATTAGCGTAGTAATTTCCGAGGGACTGGAAATGCAGCCAATAGATGTGGTTACTACGTATCTCTATGGAGATCTAGATACGGAGATATACATGAAAGTACCCGAAGACATTTCATTGCCCAAATCAAGTAACTCCAGACCACGGAGTGCGTATTCAGTTCGTTTGAAACGCTCACTTTACGGTTTGAAATAATCCGGAAGGATGTGGTATAATCGTCTGAGTGAATACTTGATTGGAAAGGGATACAAGAACGACGAACTGTGTCCTTGCGTCTTCGTAAAGAAAACAAGTTCCGGATTTGCGATCATCGCAATGTATGTCGATGACATGAACATAATCGGTCTTGATGAAATAAGAGAAACCACCGGATCTTGAAAATCTGAGTTTGAGATGAAAAATCTTGGGAAAACTCGGTTACGCCGAGGCATTGACATAGACATCGAGTTTGTGGAATTCATTCCACCGGTCTTCCTATGTCCAGAAGTTTCTCAAGTACTTTAATATGGACAAGGTAAACCCAACTAGCACCCCATGATAGGTCGAACATTTGGATGCAAAGGAAAGATCTATTTCGTCTAAACGAAAATGACGAAGAGCTTTGGGAGCTGAAATTCCCTACTTGAGTGCAATAGCGCATTATTGTACCTAGCTCAATGTACACGACCTGCCATCACTCCTCAGTTAATTCGCTGACTAGATTTAATTCAGCATCGACGCAATATCAATGGAATGGTATCAAAAATATCTTCTGATACTTAAAAGAAACCATTGACTTAGGACTATTCTTTCCCTACAAGCAGGCAAAGGAAGCTGCTTATGAAAAGGCAAATGCTAAAGTAAATGCTGGTGCCGAAGCAACTACCATAAAGTATGTGTTGGTATGAATTGCTTATGTTTTGGAAATCGACTATGCAAACCCCTTTTGGCTACCTCCTCGAATCACGACAAGATTATTGCTTTGCATGAATCAATCCGTGAGTGTACATGATTAAGAACTATCATTCTACACTTGTGAGGAACTAGCGGCTAAGTACTGCCACTAATGAGCATACTTACATTTATGAACATGATGTAACTTGTAAATCCCCTTGATTGATGGAATGATCATAACGGGAAATATGTGAGATATAACGTAACATACTTACATATGTTGCACTCTTTTCCTTAGACCAAGGTTTATTTTTCCCACTGGGTTTTGTTACTTGGCAAGGTTTTTAACGAGGCAACGATAAATGAATATAAGCATTAGGGGGGAGCTGTAGAGTTTTCCAACTTCCGAGATTGATGTAAAGATCACAAGGAAATGGTGATTTATAAAGAAACTTAATCACATGTGTTGTACTCTTTTCTTTGACCAAGGTTCATTTTCTCCCATTGGGTTTTGTTACTTGGCGAAGTTTTTAATGAGGCAACAACTACTTGATTGATGTACAAATCAGGGGGAGATGTAGACTTGAGGAGTCTTACATCCTCAACGTACGTTATACTCTTTTCCTTCCAAGGATCATTTTTCCCACAAGGTTTTTATCACTTGGAAAGGTTTTTAACGAGGTAACAAGATGTACGATTTTAGGGATCGATGGAATGGTCACCTTAATAGCGCTATGATCAAATGTAACGATCATATGAGAGGATAGATTCAAAGGACGAAGTCTAAACTTGATGTGTCTAGATGCTGTACTCTTTTCCCTACGATCAAGACATTTTTCCCACTGGGTTTTTGCTTGACGAGGTTTTAACGAGGCAACATGACATGCGCTTGTAGACTAGGCACAAGGGGGAGTGTTAAAGGAATAATACCCGTTGTGTGCCTAAGTCTGTTAGTTTATGGGCTTTCCTAGATAGGATTTGGCTGAGGCCTGTTTGTATGTACTTCACCCTATTTAAGGGATCTCATTGATGGAATAATACAACAACACTTTTGCCCTACTTTCTCGTCTTGTGTTATTTTCCCTTCAACACTAACTTATTTTTTGTCCATGATTTTTCTTTATCCTCTTGACGGTGTAATCCACCTTGAACCTTCTCTTTTCAGGAATAGTGTCTATTAATTCACACATGAGGCACTACGTTTCGTGCACGAATTTTATTTCTCGATAAAAAATTGAACTTTTGTTTATATTTAAAACTCAACTTTTTTGTATATGTTATTATAATTAACAAAAAACTTTGAGCTAAAAGTATGTACTTTTTCCTTTTATTCATTATGCATGGTCATACAAAAGATTATAATATTGGTTTTCACTAAAATATTTTTGTGGGTTATTAGTAAAAAAAAAAAATATAAAGTAATACTAATAAACTACATTTTCTTTCAAGGCCAAAAATTCTGAAAGCCCATAAAATGGTAAAAACGACCGTACTTATTAAACCATCAATATTGACGTGAATAATGCCCGCATGTGTTGGCAATTTTTATCTAAATGTTTATCATGATTTGTATTCATCTTTGTTTGTAAAAACCTTCTTGTAATATATGAAATTCTCTTGTCTAATTATTTTCTTTTGTTGTTCAATGTACAACACTCCCTGTAAAAATATCCATTAATATCAATAAGAGATCAATATTTAAAATCTTGTTGAGTGCTATAAGTTTACTTGACATAAAATTTTAGATTCCTAGTGACAGACAAATATTTAAGACATATGAGTAACTAGAACTCTATAAAATGATTATTAGTTATTCACAAAAATGTAACTAAGAGATTGACCAAAAATCTAAATTTATCTAATCTTTGGTATATTAAATAAGCTTAATGAGAAACCACCCATCATGGCACTTCAATAAAAAAAAAATTACTTATAGTCATGCAAAAATAACAGACCATAAGTATAACAATCCGAAAATTTTTCAAACTCTTTATATGCGACTCACAAAAGTAATAAGCCAAGTGGCATAATAATATTATCACAAACTTCAATGATACAATGTAGACGACCATACATCTAGATAATGTAGTTATCATGGTCTTCTTGCCTGTCATCTTGTAGCTTATTTGACGAACGATTTCTCTTCGTAATTTACCAAGCAACCATGTTCAAGTGGTAAGAGGTCTTCTTTTGTTTTCGTTTGGATTAATATTGTTTGATATGCAAAGTAAACTATTTATAAACACAATATGTAGTATGTAACCTTCCATAAGGATATGAACGGTCTATTTAATTACTTGCAAAATGAAGCTATTTATGAAAGAGAGTTAATAGATGGGTCCAAAGAATTTTGCCACCGTTTGAGTTTTGTTTGGGTTTAGTATAAATAATAATAAAGCTTTAATGAAGGTGTTTGTAAAAGTTCAGAAAATTAACTTATTGCTATAGTTATGGCAAATGTTATTACAAAATTCAAAAAGATTTAAACCATATGAATACTCAACTTAATTCAATTAGTTGGACAATAGAATGAGATGAAGCCAAAAAGATTTGTAACGATTTTTATAAAAATGAAGTGATGGACATTCAAGTTCATTCAAATAAAGGAATTTAAGTCGTAAAGATTTAACATGAAACTTAATTTTTAAATAAATGATAGCTAATTGAAGTATAAGATTTTAAGTCATCAAATACTTAACATTTAAGACATGGACTCAATATTTAGATACAATAGATAATTACACCAACGTCAAATAAATATGAAAAACACTCATGTTTATTAATGGGGCTAATTTAGTAAAAAAAAAATATCAAAATGCCAAAAATAAGGAATTTCTCATACCGAAGAATTATTAAACATACTGAAAATTTGGGGATACTTCGATATATATATATATATATTGGAATATCATTTTTTTCGGTATTTTAGTTGTTCGGTATTTCAATATATATCAGTATATTAAATTACTATCTAGATTTTGGTATTTTAGTAAGTACTAATACCAAGATAAAATTTTGTATGTGAAAATTTTAGTACGATATCAATATGGCCCGAAAACAATGCCAAAATTTATTGTTTTGTGTTAAAGTAAATACACAGTGTGTGCCTTAGTCTACGGGCTATTGAGTTTCTCCCAACTAGTATAGGGCTAGGCCTGTTAGAATATTCCAGAACATGTAATCTCTCCCTATTTAAAAGGACCCTATCAATGAGAATGTATACATCTTCTGCCCTAATTTCTTGCCTTGCGTGCTTTCTCTACAACACGTTATCAGCACGTAGTCTACCACTGAGACCAAAAAAAAATCCGTCCGAAAATTCAAAAAAAAAAGGGGGAAAACCCTAGCAGCAGTCCGCCGCCGTCGCCCTCCCCGTCGCGACGCCTGCAAACCCTAACAGCAGTCTGCCGCCGTCGCCCCCCCGCCGCGACGCCTGCAAACCCTAGCAGCAGTCCGCCGCCATCGCCCCCCCGCCGCGACGCCTGCAAACCCTAACAGCTACCTGCCGTCGCCGCTCCTGCTCGTTTTTCTCTCCCCCGCGCGACCAGCCGTCGCCGCTCGCCCTGCTCGTCGCGCAAAACCCCCGCGCTACCAGACCGACCCGCGCTGCCCCTCTCACCAGACCTGACCCGCGCGCCGCCCCTCTCACCAGACCTGTCGCTGTCTTCACCGAGTACAAACAGCGTACTCGCCGTCTTCACCAGCCGCATCAGACGCCGTCACTATCTTCACCGAGTACAAATAGCGTACCGCGTTTGAACGGTTCCGATTTCCAGAACCCTGCAATCGCCACCGGGCACAGCAGATCGGATTCCCAGCCCACTGCTGCCACCCCGCTCCCGTCCCATTCGCACCTTTCTCTTTTCCACCCCAACCCGGTTCCAGTTGCAGTCACAGTCCAGATTCGGTATCGTCCCAGATCCGATTCATCCGCAGTGCGACCCAGCTTTTTTTTTTTCCAGTACCCGCTCATTTTTTAGCCCAACTCGTGAAGTAAGGTACACGAACTCGGCTCTACTATTTGCTTCGTGTACAAACTTGTATGCTATATGTGATTCAATATCATAATATGATTATTAATTAATTATGTCTAATTAAATCAAATAAATTAATTAGCCACTTGAATTAAATTATTTAATTCATGAT
This sequence comes from Orobanche coerulescens, assembly GCA_033398695.1. NCBI lineage: Eukaryota > Viridiplantae > Streptophyta > Magnoliopsida > Lamiales > Orobanchaceae > Orobanche > Orobanche coerulescens. The sequence goes on from CM065809.1 coordinate 173,441,421, forward strand.
CTTAGATTATTAATTAATCATAATTGCGCCATAAAATATCTATTTGGCTGCATAATATGTATATAATTATATAATGTAGGAATTATATATATATATATATATATATAATATGCATGCATATTTAGATATGGCATGCAATTAGGCTACATACCTAGCATATTTAGATGACTACCACTCATAATACTATGATAACGAAATTTCATGTGTATCACATCGAAATCATGACCATACATCTTGGTTCTAAAATAAAATAATCCCAATTATTGAATAATTTATCATGGACAAACTCATGATTATGTGAAACTTATTCATTTCCTCATCTTGTATAGATGACTGATCCGACTCGTCCGGAATTCGACATCCTGGACTCAGAAGGACTCGAGTACCATCGATGGGTATCCAACGTCGAGACCACTTTTGTCGCTAAGGACTATAGCGCAACGCTCCTTGATCCTACGGCGAACGTACCGTCTGATAAGGTGAAAGCGAGTGCGCTAATGTTCCTTAGGCGACACATCGACCCTAGCCTAAGGTGGGAGTATCTTCAGTTGAAATCCCCTAAAGAACTGTGGGATGCCCTTAAGGGCCATTTCGGGAATATACACAATACCTTACTTCCCGAGTTGACCGTACAATGGAACGAAATCTGCTTACTTGATTACATACGAGTCAACGATTTCAACAAAGATATGCTCCACCTCAAGGCACGTCTCAACTTCTGTGGAAAGGAAATCACAGAGGACGACATGATCCAGAAAACGCTTTCCCGTTTCCTACTTCAGCATTGATACTAGCGAACCAGTATCGATTGGAGTACAATAACAAGCGTATTACCACATTCAGTAAGCTAATCAACCTCATTCAGGTGGCTGAAAAGCATAATGAGGTGTTGGTGAACAATAATACCAGGCCAGCCGGGACAAAGCAAATTCCTGAGGCTAATTTTGGCAAAATGAAATGTGGAAGGCAACCCGACGAACAGGGTACTGGACGCGCTAATCCTAAACCACATGGAACGAAACTGCATGGTGGTAAGGGACGTGGCAGTCGAAGGCGTGGTCGAGGTCGTGGAGGCTCTTCCAGCGGAAAAAGGAAAGATAATGCTCCCGGTCATGGAACCAAGCAGCAAGCACCTCCTAAGACTCATGACCCCACAGAACGAGTACATGACGCCCTATGCTTTATTTGTGGAATGGTAGCCATTGGTTCGAAATTGCCACGCAAGCAAGCACGTCTTGTTGCATACAAGAAATATAAAGAGACCAAAGCAGAGGCTCAATATATGGAGGAAAATGATTACGACATTCCACCCAATGTCAATTTCACAGTCACTGATAACACATACGAGTCGGAATCATTAGATGCCCCACTCTATGAGTAATTTATGTTTCAGTTGACAATTTTCGTATTTTGGCTGTTTTGCCCTAAACGATTCTATTCAATAATAGTGTGGTGCATTTTGATTTTTGAACAAGATATTATTGTTGCTTACGTTATACATGTGATTGGCTTTATTCTACGTCTTGAATATTGCTCCTTATGCTTGAGTCTGTAAGTTCATAGTTTTTCCACTTTACGTAGGAATGAATCGTGGGGAACTTGAATGTTTGGTAGATAGTGGGATGACCCATACTATCCTCAGAAATAGGTTATTATTCATCGAACTAATAGCCTATCGCACATCGGTGACCACGATGATTGGATCATCTCAGCTCATTCAAGAACGCGGCACTGCCCGGTTCTTGATGCCTAACGACACAGCTTTTACCGTCACCGACGCTCTTTATGCACCAAGAGCAACCCAAAAATTACTAAACTTCAAGGATATACGTACCAACATTTTTCACATTGAAACACATTGTGAGAATGGGATAGAATTTCTCTATATCACCTCTAACGAATGCGGACGAAAACGCATCTTAGAGAAACTTACGAGTCAATCGAGTGGACTTTACTTTACTACGATTAGGGTTGTTGAATCTTATGCAATTACCCAAAATGAACTTTGGTATGCTGACTCGTATAGGCTTTGGCATGATAGATTAGGACATCCGAGGCGTGACATGATGATTCGCATACTTAAGAATACGCACGGACATCATTTCTTTCGCACAAAAAGTAGAAAAGGACAACAACCCAACATAACGAACTTTGTCGGTGTTCCCCACAACACGTCGTCCGAAGTACCGGAGACATCATCCCATTCTACAAACTTGACTTTCTCAAATGCACATCGTCATTTCTGCAAAGCCTGCTCTTTAGCCAAAGTAGGAGCGAGACCTTCCTACGCTAAAGATGCAACTGAGAACATTCCATTCTTACATAGGATTCAAGGTGATATTTGTGGACCTATTCAACCAGAATGCGGACCATTCAGATATTTTATGGTTCTGGTTGACGCTTTGACACGATGGTCACATGTCGCCCTATTGTCCACCCGAAATGCTGCTTTTTCAAAACTTCTCGTACAGATTATCCGTCTAAGGGCTCACCACCCTGACCACCCTATTCGGTCAATAAGATCGGATAATGCTGGAGAGTTTACATCTAAAGTATTTGATGAATACTGCATGTCAATCGGGATACACGTAGAGCATCCCGTCCCCCACGTGCATACACAAAATGGTTCTCGCAGAGGCAACCATCAAACGAATTCAGATGGTGGCCCGGGCATTGGTTATGCACACCAATTTACGTGTTTCTGCCTGGGGATATGTAGTCTTGCATGCAACTTTACTTATTCGTTTCCGACCCACAGCTAACCAACCATTTTCTGCATACCAATTGGTAACTGGATATGAGCCAGACATTTCACATTTGCCAATATTTGGTTGTGCAGCTTATGTGCCAATTGCGCCCCCACAACGCAATAAAATGGGTCCGCGGAGACGTTTAGGTATTTATGTTGGATACGAATCACCAACAATTATCCGCTACTTAGAACCTTCGACAGGCAATCTATTTACCGCTCGATTTGCGGATTGTCACTTCGATGAGACAACCTTCCCGTCGTTAGGGAGAGGGGAGAAGACGAACTTTCTCTAGGAACGACAGGAATTGTTGTGGTCGGCTCCCACTCTGTCTCATTTTGATCCCCAAACTTCGCTACGTGATAGTGAAGTGAAAAGAATTCTCGATCTTCAGAACGTAGCAAATTCGATGCCTGATGCGTTTACTGATATTGCGAAAGTGACAAGATCACACATACCTGTTGCAAACGTGCCTGCAAGGTTAGAAGTCCCCAGGAAGGGGCATAATACCGACGAACTGAGTGCTGCTGTCGCACCTGGTGGCGGTGCGGCTGAGGCCGTGGCTCCCCAAAGGAAGCGGGGAAGACCACTTGGTTCGATTGACACCCGCCCAAGGAAGAAACGGGCCAGTGAGGCACATAATAATCCCCTAAACATCAATGCTGGGAATCCTTCCCACGAGATTATCTCTGACTATAGCTATGTCCATGAATCATTTCCGGGGGACGCCCCGAGGTCTGATTCGAGCTCAGAGAACAGAGAAATCTCCCTGTACGAGAGTGTGTGCGATGTAGTTGATAGGTCGACAACTCGCATTGATGATGCGTTCGCTTACGCTGTCGCCCATGACATCATGGAGCATGACGATATCGAATCACACTCCGTGGCCGAATGCCAACGCAGAGCAGATTGGCCCAAATAGAAAGAAGCAATCCAGGAAGAACTTGATTCTATGACAAAACACCAGGTATTTGGCCCGGTAGTGCTAACCCCACCAAGTGTAAAGCCTGTTGGACATAAATGGGTTTTTGTCAGAAAGCGAAATGAGAAGAAAGAGGTCCTTCGGTACAAGGCACGACTTGTCGCCCAAGGCTTCTCACAACGCCCTGGAATTGACTATGAGGAGACGTATTCTCCCGTAATGGACGTGATAACATTCCGTTACTTAATTAGCTTAGTAGTTTCCGAAGGATTGGAAATGAAGCTAATGGATGTGGTCACTGCGTATCTCTACGGGGATCTTAATAGAGAGATATACATGAAAGTGTCTGATGGCATTTCACTACCCAAGTCAAGTGACTCTAGGCCACGGAGTGCGTATTCAGTCCGATTGAAATGCTCACTTTACGGATTAAAACAATCCGGGCGGATGTGGTATACCCGCCTAAGTGACTACTTGATTAGAAGGGGATATAAGAACGACGAACTGTGTCCCTGCATGTTTATCAAGAAAACAAGTTCCGGATTAGCGATTGTAGCTGTATATGTTGACGATATGAACATAATCGGCACCCTTGACGAAATAAGGGAAACCGCCAGCTATCTAAAATCCGAATTTGAGATGAAAGATCTCGGGAAAACTCTATTTTGTCTAGGTATTGAGCTAGAACACCGAGCTTGTGGAATCCTCATCCACCAGTCTGCCTATGTCCAAAAGATACTCAGGCGTTTCAATATGGACAAGGCACACCCGGTTAACACCCCATGATCGGTCGCAGTCTGGATTTGGAAAAAGATCCATTTCGTCCGAAGCAATGTGACGAAGAGCCTTTGGGAGCCGAAATTCCCTACTTAAGTGCAATAGGCGCATTATTGTACTTAGCTCAGTGTACTCGACCTGATATTGCTTTCTCAGTGAACTTGTTGGCAAGATATAGTTCTGAGCCCATGCAAAGTCATTGGACTGGTATAAAGAACATCTTTCGATACCTGAAAGGAACCATTGACTTGGGACTTTTCTTCCCGTACAAGGCTAACGAACCTGCCAATGATTGTGCAATCACTAAAGCAAGTGTGAATGCCAATATTACTACCCCGACGAATATGTTGGTAGGTTTTGCTGATGCTGGATATCTTTCAGACCCTTATAAAGGCCGATCCCAAACTGGTTACGTATTCACAGTTGGAGATACCGCTATATCTTGGAGATCAACTAAGCAAACCCTTGTTGCTACCTCCTCGAATCACGCTGAGATTATCGCTCTACACGAGGCAGTACGTGAGTGTATATGGTTGAGAGCCATCATCACATATATTCGAGGTAACAATGGACTAAGTAATGTCACTGATGCGCCCACATGCATATACGAAGATAATGCCGCTTGCATCAAACAGATGAAGCTTGGGTATATCAAGGGGGATAATACGAAGCATATCTCTACAAAGTTTTTCTATAATCAGCAACAACAGGCCCTCCTCAATATCCAAGTTAAGCAAATGAAGTCTGGGGAGAATGCGGATGATTTATTCACTAAATCACTACCCAAGGCCGTGTTCAAAAAACATGTGAGAAATATCGGAATGCGTAGGATTTCCGAACTCCCGAGATCGAAGTAAGGATCGGATGGGAGGGTGAGGTATAACGAATTTTACCTATCAATGTTGTACTCTTTTCTTTGATCAACGTTTATTTTTCCCCACTGGTTTTTTGTTACTTGGCAAAGTTTTTAACGAGTCAACATCACTTACACTATTTTTCATATCCCTTGATTGACGAACTAATTAGGGGGGATGTAGACTTGAGGGGGAGTCTTACATCCACGTCGTAAGTTACACTCTTTTCCTTAACCAAGGATTCTTTTTTTTTTCACTGGGTTTTTATCACTTGGAAAGATTTTTAACGAGGTAACTAGACGTTTAGCTAATTGATCGACGAACTGACCACGTTCTTGAGCACACATTGATCGACAAAATGATCAATAGATGTTTTGGCTTAACAAAATTAGCGTAACCTATATGTCTGGATGTTGTACTCTTTTTCCCTACGATCAAGGCATTTTTCCCACGTGCTTTTTGCTTGACGAGATTTTTAACGAGACAACTTGACATGCATTGGAGACTCGGCACAAGGGGGAGTGTTAAAGTAAATACACAGTGTGTGCCTTAGTCTACGGGCTATTGGGTTTCTCCCAACTAGTATAGGGCTAGGCCTATTAGAATATTCCAGAACATGTAATCTCTCCCTATTTAAAGGGATCCTATCAATGAGAATGCATACATCTTCTGCCCTAATTTCTTGTCTTGCGTGTTTTCTTGTCGAAACCACATATAATATGGGTAAATATTTTTGACTGCGGTAGGATACTGGCATACAAGCCCTAGTGATATTCATGGCCACACTCCCATGGTCAATTGGAATACGATTACAAAAGCCAATACAAGTAGAAAAAATAAAAGATAAAAACAATTTCAAAAAAATATGCTAGTGTTAAACATTTCCCCAACAGTTTCAAGACTTCGTATCCTTATTCTGACTCCAACAATGCTACATGCACAACCAATTAACACAACTAAACTTTACAACACATCATCTCACCATACATTTATCACTAAATTCATTGTTTATTCCACCACCTACTCCACCACCCACGTAATCTGTAATACCCACGATTTTCGTTCCGGTTATTTTGGATTTTTCCGGATATTCCCCGGTTGTCGAGTCCCGGCATTATTTTCTCGACAACTGATTTTGGCATCTATGACCATAGGTGATGATTGGTTATCCGTTATTTTCATTTCGGATCGATGATGTTGTCCCCGGGTGTTTTGTCGTGTTCGTTCAGTGCGATTTTGGAAAATCGAGTCGTCGAATCATGGTGGTCGGGCACTGGCCGGAAGGTTGGGGGCGGCCGGGCAGTGCGGGCTGGCCGGACGAGTGGAGGCACCGCCGGACGGGTGCGAGGCAGCCGGGCGGGTGCGCGAACCGCGTAAGCGCACGCTTCTGGCCGGAAGGTAGCTCACGCTTCGGCCGGGAGGCGGCGCACGCTCGGCCGGTTGGTTGCGCGCGCTAGTCGGCCGAGCGGTAGGGCGAAAGGTTACGGACTCGGGAGGATCGGCGGGTGGCGCACGCTCTTGTCGGACATCGCGCACGCTACGTCCGTGAGTAGCGCGCGCCTTCTGGCCGGAAAGGCTGACGCCTTCTGGCCGAGCCAGGAAGTCTCTGGATTGTGGCCCGGGCCGACAACGCACGTGTTCAGCGCATGATGGCGGGCCCCGGCCGAACATTCTCGACCATAACCGCCCGCTAGCGCACGCTAGCTCGGCCCGACTAGCGCACTGATATAAATATGACCGAGCAGCCCTGTTTGCACTCATTTTTCATTTCCTCTCTTTCTCTTCCGCGGCTGGATCCTTTGGGAACTTGAATACATGTTGTTATACAACTAATCCACGAAGTTTGGGAGCTCCTATCATTGATTAATAACCCCATAACATCCTTCAATCCAGCGAATCAAGGTTAGTTTTCCTAAAATCCTAGTTTTGGGAAAAATTGGGGATTTTGTTGATTTCGTCCGTTTGATTCGTTATAACTTATAATAGTGATGGATTGATGATTATTAAGTTGTGTTATATCGAATCCCTTGCTTTTCCACGGTTGGATTTCCGAGGATTCGTCGTTTTATTGAGTTTCTAATCGACACCTTGAAAGTGTTCGATAAAATATCACAAAGGGGATTCGTGCATTGTACGACTATTCTTCCTCGTTCGATCGTCAATTTATTCATGGTATGATGTTGGGGTCAGGTTCCTTGCAAAGAACTCGAGTCGGAACCCTTTCGTTCGCCGTTTCCCGATCGGTTGTGTTACCGCCGTTTCCGCCGGAGAATTTTGGGCGTTCGAGGTTCCGGTTGAGCCATGTTCGTCGGAGTGTCCGGCATCGACTATTGAGGCAAGTATCTTGCCCATACACTTCGTGTTTCATAGACATAATAAATTGGTGATTGTCTATGTGTGAAAATTGAATGTTATATTAACTTTCAAAAGAATCAATATATATATATATATATATAAGTATCTATTCCCGATAAAGGTCTTCTTCAAATTAACTTGAGTGTTCAAGAACGAATGTGTCATTCTGAAAATGGGTATTAGTATTGTATGTTGTGCCCGGTTTTCGTGTGGTATCATTAGATGACCGTCACGATGATGTGTGATGTTGTGTGGTTTTCCATTGGGTTTTTCACTCGGGGATGTCTCAAGGAGGCTCCGAGGTCCGTGGCTTACTAGCACGGGATGCGAATAACCCTTGGGAGGATGTCGATGTGAATATTTGGGTCTTGGACCCCGTGATTTGTGATTGGAATTGTATTTTGGAAATAACCTTGGGTCTGTGAATTCTTTGAAAAAATTTTACTAGCTGTTTACCTCGTTTCATTCCTACCTTTCATATTTTGTGGATTATATTGTTAATAGTGAGTACTCTGAGTATATGGTTTATAGTCCTTTGCATTGGAAGTCGGATATTATTTCTGAGTGTGAGAGTTATATTCGTTCACTCCGAGAGGGCCTGACGGGGCCGAGGAGGGTTCCGCTTATGACGGTTCCGCGAACATTTGGGTTAGCCACTCCGAGAGGGCTCGACGGGGTCGAGGAGGGATTCGCGTGTTGTCGGATCCACGGTTAACCAGGAGTATTTTTAGCCTTGTGGCTTGATGCATTTTTGTGATATGTCCGGAGTATCACGATGTTTTGACTTGCCATAATGCTTGGGATGTAATACATATTTATCAGAGGTGCTTGGACTAGAATGGCTTATGGATGATGTGTGTGTGTAATTGGTCCTCAGTTGTGAATTGATGTATGGCTATAGTTTTTGTGATTATTTTCCAATAAAAAAAACTCCCGGGATTCGGAGTTGTTTTCAAAGTGCTTACTTGTTCAATTCTGTTTTCAAGACTTGAACTATTTTTAATTATCAAAATATCTCGGGAAGTCTCTTGTTGTATTCTCGGAATGTGTTATGTATGGCTCGTACTTGCACTTTATACTTGCACTAGCAAAACAGTGGAGTTTTGCTAACCCCCGAGTATTCGGGGGTGGATGTCTGTTTTTGCATCCACGTACATGCAGGTTTGGGAGCAAATCACAGGATCGGTGCGAAGGATGATGGAAGGCGAATGATACTAATCACACGAAGGCCAGTGTTGGATGCAGTCAGTTGGAGTTTGTGTATGGTCTTTCTTTTGTCGTACCCTTGGTTTGTGAGTGTACTTTACCCTTGCATGGGTATGAGTCGAGATAGAAATGTGCATTTTGACTTGTATGTTTGTGATGCAAGACCAAGTTACTATGTTGATTTGGTATTTTATCATGTCGATATGTAATGAGTTGTGTTGTTTGGATGTCTAGCCTGGTGGATCTTCACGGAGAGGGTCTGCGACGTGTAATATTCCCGGTATGATTCTGGGGGTGTTACATAATCAATGATTCAAAACAAACACAACCGTTACAACAATTGTGATTGTATAATTTTTCTTCTGACCCGATCTTCTTTTCCGGCATAATTAATTATTGAGATAGATATGAACCAGCTCTATCCCATCTATTCTTTGCTGACGACTTGGTTCTAATGGGGAAGGCAGCACAACCCGTACAATCAAATCAATAGTGGATAAATCCTGAGATTCTTCAGGTTTGACCGGAAGGTATATGTGACCAGTTGGATAGACTAAATAGAAATTTTCTTTGGTCGAACGATCCTAGCCAAAGAAAAATGCATCTCCTCTGTTGGGAGAAAGTACTGTTACCAAAAAAAGAAAGTGGTTTGGGCATCCGAAGTGCAAGAATCTGTAATGAAGCTTTATTAGCTAAAATTGCTTGGAAAGTTAGGCAAGGTGAAGAAAGTGTGTGGATTGACATGGTGAGGGCTAAATATCTCAAAGGTAAACGTATTCTTGATAGTATTCCTAAACCAGGTGATAGCCAAACCTGAAAAGGTGCACTCCGTTGTGTTGACAAGATGAAACAAACAACATATCAAGTGGAGAGTTGGCAATGGAAGGAATATATCCGTTTGGTTCGATAATTGGACAGGTTTGGGTCCATTAGCAAGTCAGGGAGCACAAATACACCACTCTGAAGCCACATTACGGTTGACGGATGTGTTGTTGGAGATGTTTTAGAAAATGACAAATGATGCAAAACCGAGGCAAGAGTTGGACTCTCTCTCCGTAAGACGAAATTACCCTGCACATTACACACGGCTCAACGGCAAACGTCCCCAAGACACAACGGTTTTCTATGAACTCGATACCTTGTATTAGGAATCGAATTCTAGGCGAACTACTGAATACTCGGGACTTATAGTATGAAGTCTAGGCTAGTATGAGTGTATTATTATCTTGATTAATTCTGTGTGAATGATCATCATCTGCAGGGGCTTATTTATAGCACAGCAAAGCACTGTCCGAATCGGTGTGACTTTAAGGGCCAGAGACACCTTGTGGTATAGTGGGAAGGGTTGCATTGGTTTAGGCGAGACAAACCATTGTGTTGGTTCAGATTGCACAGAATGGTCTGAACCATTGCACTGGTTAGGTCGTGAACCGCCGCTCGTGTTTACACCCGCCAAATCATGTATTTGACATGTCACTGCCACGTGTCAGCCAAGTCACCCTCCATGTCAAAGTGTGCCTACGAAGCCCGTTGCGAGATGTGCGACGTGCACGTGCTCGGACTCGGACTCGGACTCGGAAGGTGCTTTGCTCCTTCCTCGTAGAATTCAGATTTTAGCCTTAAAAATTAAGTAAAGCCAACTAGGGTGCACCATAATGGAGCACACTTGATTACTCCTTTATGATGGAAAGTCCTTTATAAATAGCTCAACTTTTCCTTATTTTTCCAATGTGGGATGAGATTCAACACCACGTTCCCAACTATTAAATGGCTTAACTTTGTGCATTAATTACTCATTCATTTCTTAATGAAATTGAACAAGTAAATACACTAAATTAATCTACACAAAATGTAGATTCCAAATATACCATTTAATCTCATTAATTACCATAATTAATTATGGTATTAATTAAGCTATTTTTCCAACAATCCCCTATATGAATGATGATTAATGCAAATGCAATATGCACTAAGTCCCGACGACCTATTAGTGCTTTAGGATAGGTAGTACTTAGCCTTGAACCTTCCTTAGTGTAATGTTATTGGATTTACTCGTTGCTCGGTGAACGTGATGTCTTGAACCGGTCAACTTTTATGTAAACTAAGACAACAACATACACACAATAATAGATCTAATATCTTTCGTTCTCACGCTGTGTCCATTTTGGCCTTGGACCATTTCTTGGATTCATAAGTGTTACTAATTTTATGAAGCGGCCTTACTTCTTCACTTATATAGGTGATCTCCTATAAAGAGTATCCTGTACTCCACCTATAAAAGGCTATAGGAATCATTAAAAGCTTTAAAAAGCTTACAATTTACCACAAACTGCAGGCTTGCATTTGAGCAGCTACGAGAATGGATTTTCAAGTGCTTAACTTGAACTTTCACAACTTAGTTGTCTCATTGAACCAAGTTCTTGTGATCTCCAATCATCCTGGTTGAGTTACCATTATGAAAATTCTCAATGTGTGGATTTCAATCCCATTCCCCTTGCTGTATTATATAATTGATCACGATTAGTACCTTTCGTAAACGGATCCTCTATATTATCTTTTGACTTTACATAGTCAATATACATTATTCCTGTAGTGATCAATTGTCTAATGGTATTGTGTCTTCGACGAATATGTCGAGACTTACCATTATATATACTGGTCTTTGCCCTCCCTATGGCTGCCATGCTTTCACAGTGTATCATAACGGGAGGCAAAGGTTTTTCCCAACAGGGAATATCTTCTAAGAAGTTTCTTAATCATTCGGCTTCTTCGCCGGCTTTGTCTAAAGCAATAAACTCTGATTCCATTGTAGATCGGGCTATGCACATTTGCTTAGAAGATTTCCATGATATTGCTCCTTCACTAATGGTAAATACATAACCGCTTGTGGATTTAGAGTCTTTAGTGTCGGATATCTAGTTGGCATCATAATATCCTCCAAAACAGCTAGATATCTCGTAGTGTATACCATGATTGACAGTGTGTTTTAAGTATCTCAACACTCTTGTCAATGCGGTCCAATGATCCTTTCTGGGATTACTCGTAAACCGACTCAGTTTACTAATAGAATATGCTATGTATGGCCTTGTAAAATTTGCTAAGTACATTAAGCTTACAATTATCCTAGCATATTCTGTTTGTGATATGGGTTCTCCTCGATTTTTGGCTAAGTGTAAACTTAAGTCAACAGGTGTCTTATCCGGAGGTAGATCGTATGCCTTGAATTTCTTAAGCACATTCTCAACATAGTGAGATTGTGATAAGACTATTCCATCGGGTGTTCTGGGGATCTTGATTCCTAGAATCACATCGGCTAGTCCCATATCCTTCATGTCGAAGCTTTTCTTTAACATTTCCTTAGTACCTATGATGATTTTATTATTGCTACCCATAATTAGCATATCATCAACGTAGAGATGCATGATGACAAAATTATCAGATGTACCTTTGATGTACACACATTTATCACATTCATTGATTTTGAAACCATTTGACATCATTACTTGATCAAATTTCTCATGCCATTGTTTGGGTGCTTGCTTAAGTCCATATAAAGGCTTGACAGGTTTACAAACTTTGTTTTCTTGGCCGGGAACCACGAACCCTTCGGGTTGTTCCATATAAATTTCATCTTCTAAATCTCCATTTAGAAAGGCCGTTTTTATATCCATTTGGTGTATCTCAAGATTGTATAATGCTGCTATTGCAAGTAGCATTCTAATGGATGTAATCCGAGTAACTGGTGAGTATGTATCAAAGTAATCATACCCTTCCTTTTGTTTGTATCCTTTAGCTACCAAACGTGCCTTGTATTTGTCAATAGATTTATCGCCTTTGTATTTCTTCTTGAGAATACACTTGCAACCTAAAGGTTTATTTCCCGGAGGAAGATCAACAATATGCCAAGTGTGATTGTTCAAGATTAACTCGATTTCACTATTAATCGCTTCTTGCCATAGATCGGCATCGGAACCAAACAATGCTTCCTTGATTGTCTTCGGTTCGCCTTCTAAAGATTAGACTACAAAATCCGGACCAAAGGTTTTTGCAGTTTTTATTCTTTTTCCTCGCCTTGGTTGCGGTGTTGGTCCATTATTATTTGGAGAGATTTCATCATAAGTCCTCTTTTTCGAACTTATTTCATTCTTTTCTTTCTTAGGGAATATAGTTTAAAAAATATGGCATTTCTTGATTCTATGATCATTCCCTCATTTATATCGGGTACTTCCGATTTGTCTACCAAAATCGGTATGCACTACTATTATTTACATATCCTATGAAAATGCAATCAATCGTTTTTTGTCCTATTTTTACTTGCTTGGGTTTCGGTACTTCAACTTTTGTTAAGCACCCCCACACTTTTAAGTATTTATAGGACGGCTTCCTTCCTTTCCATAATTCATATGGAGTTTTATCTTGCTTCTTTTGGGGTAATTTATTCAAAATTTTATTAGCTGAAAGAATAGCTTCTCCACACATGTTAAGTGATAGGCCCGATCTTATCAACATAGCATTCATCATTTCCTTCAATGTTCTATTCTTTCGTTCTGCAACACTATTCGATTGGGGTGCATAAGGTGCAGTCGTTTGGTGAATAATGCCATTTTCACGACAATATTCTTCAAAAGGTGCAACATATTCACTACCTCGATCACTTCGAATCATTTTGATTTTGGTGTTGAGTTAATTTTCAACTTCTCTTTTGTATGTTTTGAAAGCTTCGAATGCTTCGTCTTTGCTTCTCAAAAGATACACATAACAAAATCTTGTGCAATCGTCTATAAAAGTTATAAAATAATTCTTTCCACCTCTTCTTTGCACAAGTTTTAAATTGCATAGATCGGTGTGAATTAATTCAAGAGGTTTTGTCGATCTTTCCACTGAATGAAAAGGAGATTTTGCCATTTTCGCTTCAACACAGATTTCACAACTTTTGTATCGATCGAAAGTCATTTTTGGCAATAAATCTAAATTTACTAAACGACGTAGTATATTTAGATTTGCATGTCCTAATCTATCATGCCATAAATTAGAGACTCAACCAAATAAACAACTTTATCATTTATTTCATTATTACCACGTACATTGATAGCATTAAGTTTGAAAAGGCCGTTATCTATGTAGCCTTTTCCGATAAAGTGACAATTCTTGGTTATGACAACTTTATCTGCTTCAAACACTAGCCTAAATCCGGCTTTGCTCAATATTGAGCCAGACACAAGATTTTTACGGATGTCTGGAACATGTAGCACATTCTTGAGCGTCATTTTCAATTCCGACATCATCTTGGGTATAACCTCTCCAGTTCCGACAACATTTGAGGCAGCGGAGTTTCCCATGTACAACTTTCTTTCCTCGGTGATGGGCTCGTAGGAGTAGAACATGGCTTTATCGGCACAAATGTGTTTGGTAGTGCCGGTGTCCACCCACCATCTGACTGGAATACCGACCATGTTGACTTCATCTACAACTGCATACAGATCAAGACTGGACAAATCGACGGGCACATACTTATTTTCGATATAATTTGCTTGATCTCTCTTCTTGTCCTTCTTTGGTTTGCGGCAATTTTTCGCCATATGCCCGAATTTACCGCAGTTGTAGCATTCTCCTTTGATCTTCTTTTGATTCTTCGAGTCTTGTCTCTTCTCGTTAAATTTTCGGTTTTTATTGTGGCTTGACTTGACGAGATTTGCTTTTGCCTCGATAGATGACTTGTTCATCTTGACATCGGTCTTCCAATTGTCTTCTTCGATCCTCAGTCGCACAATAAGATCTTCAAGGCCCATTTCCTTGCGCTTGCGCTTGAGGTAGTTTTTGAAATCCTTCCACATCGGGGGCAACTTCTCGATTATGACAGCAACTTGAAAGGATTCAGACATGCTCATTCCTTCTACCAAAATATCGTGCAGGATCAACTGTATTTCCTGCACTTGCTCAAGAACAGTTTTGTTGTCCGCCATCTTGAAGTCGAGAAAACGACCCACGATGAACTTCTTCAAACCGGCATCTTCTGTTTTATATTTTGTCTCCAATGAGTCCCACAACTCTTTGGACGTTTTGATTGTGGAATAAATACTGTAAAGTGTGTCATCCAATCCATTCAAAATATAGTTTCGACATAAGAAGTCACTATGATGCCATGCATCCAATGCCGTGCATTTCTGGTTGTCAGTTTCATCATCCCCACAACAGGAGGAGATTCACAAAGAAAACGACAGAGGTTGAGAGTAGTAAGGTAGAATAGCATTTTTGATTGCCAACGTTTGAAATCAGTAATTGAAAACTTCTCTGGTTTCTCGGCATGGGCAGGAGCATGAATATTGTTGCTTGACGACGCCATCTTCTATAGAAAATTTCCTCTTACGAATGTTGTTGTAGATGGTGTAGAAAATGACGAATGATGCAAAACCGAGGCAAGAGTTGTACTCTCTCCGTAAGATGAAATTTCCCCGCACATCACACACGGCTCAACGGCAAACATCCTCAAGATACAACGGTTTTCTATGAACTTGATACCTTGTACTAGGAATCGAATTCCGGGCGAACTACTGAATACTCGGGACTTGTAGTATGAAGTCTAGGCTAGTATGAGTGTATTATTATCTTGATTAATTCTGTGTGAATGATCATCATCTGCAGGGGCTTATTTATGGCCTGTAAAGCACCCTGTCCGAATCAGTATGACTTTCAGGTTGGACAGACACCTTGTGGTCTGGTGGGAAGGGTTGCATTGGTTTAGGCGAGACAAACCATTGTTGTGGTTCAGATTGCACAGAATTGTCCGAACCATTGCACTGGTTAGGTCGTGAACCGCCGCTCGTGTTCCACACATGTATTTGACATGTCATTGCCACGTATCAGCCAAGTCACCCTCCACGTCATCCGAGCCAATATCTCAGTTGTCAAAGACATTTATATAGCTATGAAAGTGATACAGCATATGCTCGAAATACGAGCTCCGGCCCTCAGTAGCTCGAATAAAAATAAACCTTGTTCATTTATGTTACCTGTTGTGGATCTTAAACGTTTCACCTTTCATAGATCTGGGAAAGGGGTTTGGGAAGTGACGTTGAGGCCTTCTTTCGGATGACGGCTTCATGCGCGCATTCTATTGTGATGGTCGAACGAAGTGCAAAGTGTGCCTACGAAGCGCCCGTTGCGACACGTGCAATGTGCACGTGCTCGGACTCGAACTCGGACTCAGAAGGTGCTTTGCACCTTTCTCGTAGGATTCAGATTTTAGCCTTAAAAATTAATTAAAGCCAACTAGGGTGCACCATAATGGAGCACACTTGATTTCTCCTTTATGATGGAAAGTCCTTTATAGATAGCTCAACTTTTCCTTGTTTTTCCAATATGGGATGGGATTCCACACCACATTTCCAATTATTAAATGGCTTAATTTTGTGCATTAATTACTCATTCATTTCTTAATGAAATTAAACAAGTAAATACACTAAATTAATCTACAAAAAATGTAGATTCCAAATATACTATTTAATATCATTAATTACCATAATTAATTATGATATTAATTAAGCTATTTTTCCAACACTCCCAAAAGCAAATCCGATTATCCTTTTAGTAGTTTTTCATTATTTGGTTGCCATTTGTCTTTTCTTAATGCTTCTTCCCTTTATGTGTCAGTTGATATATTAATCCAGAACGCGTTGAGTTTAAGTGGCAGTCGTCTCCTCATGCTTTATACTTCGGCCACTTATTTTACATATCACTGGCATGTTTTCTTTGATAAACCAATCAATAGTTTTAACATAAATATTTTGACATAATTATATTTTACATGAAAATTATAAACATGTTTTTTCTTGGCAAACCAATTAATAGCCTGTATAGGGTCAACAATCAACAAATGAATAAATAAAAAACAACAAAAAACAAAATGATTATCAGCAAAGATCAAACCCAAACTGGTGCGACAAATAAGACCGATCTATACTAGCTGCTTATTAATATTGTGCAAAAAGTTCTAAATATTATATACGAATAAATTAGAAGGCCTTTTTTTAGGAGAAGAATTTGTTGCGCAAATCCTTGCTTTAGTTGCTTGAGCTTTGGCCCGGGCCTGTATTATACCACCATTTTATTGAGTCGGGTTGCGAAGGGCTATTGGGCGGGTGTTTCAACGAGCTTTTCAATGCCTCGCTTTTGGTGCTGTTTGTTAATTTTCATCTCAATAATTTTTTTATTTTTTTGGTAACGAAAGACTTTCATTCATTTAGATAACGTCGAACTCATAAAGAGGTATAATTTCTGGAGGAATAATTTCCCGAAAGATTTCACTCTCCACATTCTCACAAACTAGTCTAGACATCTTGTCTGCACAAAGATTTGCTCTACGGTTTATCCATCTTAGCTCCGCTTGCCAAGGTTTATGCAATAGTCTTTTACATTGCTCCACACTCTCCTTTGTGTCACTATTTGCATTCCCTTCCTCATTCTCCACAACCATCTTGTAGAGTTGTAGTGAGTTAACTTCGATAACGATTTTCTAATAGCGGCATTCCCAAACTAGTTGGAGTCCCAATCTCAACGCCTCCGCTTCCGCCGAATTCACTGAAGTAGGAACTAACTTCTTATTAACCAATGCCCTTGTTCATCTCTAAGAAGTCCCCCAACTGCTCATTCGCATCGATTTAGAGACATTCTGCCATCCACATTTAGTTTCACCCAACCTGTATCTGGTTTTCTCCATTTTGTTGAGGTTGTCGGGTTTATTTGTCCTTAAATTGTGCTCCATCTCCACACTAAGTTGCTTTACTTTGAAGATGATTTCCCCATGGTTTTCCGGTATCCCCCTGAACACTACTGAATTTCTAGATTTCCATATAGTCCAGCAAGCCGCAATAAAATTCCATGGCCATCCATTTCCGTCACTTCTAGTGTTTCGATCTGCCTGACTCGTACTCTTCTACAGCCAGTCTTCATTCCTCATGTTGTCGAAAGCACCCCAATACTCTGGTTTCACCAGTTTCCTCTATATTTACTGAGCCGCCGGACGGTGGCGGAGTGTATGTAAGGTCGATTCATTCTCGCACTCGCATTGAGGACACTTTGCAAAATCAGTAATATTCCAGTTTTTGTGTACAACATTCGTAGCCAATCTCTCATGAGAAGCTAGCCGTAAGAAATGCTTGATCATGTTACTAAACTTTCTGTTCCAGATCCACTTCCAAGCTTTGGTGCTGCTTGCTTTATCCCTTTCGGCATCGCGAAATGCCACAAATGCATACTGACAAGTGAATTTACCACTGGCCGTTTTACTCCATGTAAGGACATCATCTCAGTCTGTGAGAGTTATCGATGTCTGTTGTATGGCTTCTATAGCTGCTGGCGGAATATGGGGCTGCAATTGAGTCCAGAGCCAGTTTTCGTGCTGGTCTATAACATCCTGTTGGAAAAATAGCTTAATTAATACCATAATTAGTTATGGTAATTAATGACATTAAATGATATATTTGGATTCTACATTTTGTGTAGATTAATTTAGTGTATTTACTTGTTCAACTTCATTAAGAAATGAATGAGTAATTAATGCACAAAGTTAAGCCATTTAATAGTTGGGAATGTAGTGTGGAATCCCATCCCACATTGGAAAAACAAGGAAAAGTTGAGCTATTTATAAAGGACTTTTCATCATAAAGGAGCAATCCGGTGCGCTCCATTATGGTGCACCTTAGTTGGCTTTAATTAATTTTTAAGGCTAAAATCCAAATCCTACGAGGAAGGTGCAAAGCACCTTCCGAGTCCGAGTCCGAGTCCGAGCACGTGCACGTTGCAAGTGTAGCAACGGACGCTTCGTAGGTGCATTTTGCACTTCGCTCGAATGCCTCAGATCGAGGAGCTATGAGGAGCCTTTCATTTTGACAACTGAGGTAGTGGCTCGGATGACGTGGAGGGTGACTTGGCTGACACGTGGCAGTGACATGTCAAATACATGATTTGGCGACTGTGGAACACGAGTGGCGGTTCACACGACCTAACCAGTGCAATGGTTCAGACCATTCTATGCAATCTGAACTAGCACAATGGTTTGTCTCGCCTAAACCAATGCAACCCTTCCCACCAGACCACAAGGTGTCTGTCCAGCCTGAAAGTCATACTGATTCGGACAGGGTGCTTTACAGGCCATAAATAAGCCCCTGCAGATGATGATCATTCACACAGAATTAATCAAGATAATAATACACTCATACTAGCCTAGACTTCATACTACAACTCCCGAGTATTCAGTAGTTCGCCCGGAATTCGATTCCTAGTACAAGGTATCGAGTTCATAGAAAACCGTTGTATCTTGAGGACGTTTGCCGTTGAGCCGTGTGTGCTGTGCGTGGCAATTTCATCTTACGGAGAGAGTACAACTCTTGCCTCGGTTTTGCATCATTCGTCATTTTCTACAGAATCTACAACAACATTCGTAAGAGGAAATTTTCTATAGAAGATGGCGTTGTCAAGCAACAATATTCATGCTTGTGCCCATGCCGAGAAACCAGAGAAGTTTTTAGTTAATGATTTCAAACATTGGCAATCAAAAATGCTGTTCTACCTTACTACTCTCAACCTCTGTCGTTTTCTTTCTGAATCTCCTCTTGTTGTGGGGATGATGAAACTGACACCCAGAAATGCACGGCATTGGATGTATGGCATCATAGCGACTTCTTATGTCGAAACTATATTTTGAATGGATTGGATGACACACTTTACAGTGTTTATTCCACAATCAAAATGTCCAAAGAGTTGTGGGACTCATTGGAGAAAAAATATAAAACAGAAGATGCCGGTTTGAAGAAGTTCATCGTGGGTCGTTTTCTCGCCTTCAAGATGGCGGACAACAAAAATGTTCTTGAGCAAGTGCAGGAAATACAATTGATCCTGCACGATATTTTGGTAGAAGGAATGAGCCTGTCTGAATCCTTTCAAGTTGCTGCCATAATCGAGAAGTTGCCCCCGATGTGGAAGGATTTCAAAAACTACCTCAAGCGCAAGTGCAAGGAAATGGGCCTTGAAGATCTTATTGTGCGACTGAGGATCGAAGAAGACAATTGGAAGACCGATGTCAAGATGAACAAGTCATCTATGGAGGCAAAATCAAATCTCGTCGAGTCAAGCCACAATAAAAAGCGAAAATTTAACGAGAAGAGCCAAGACTCGAAGAATCAAAAAAGATCAAAGGAGAATGCTACAACTGCGGTAAATTCGGGCATATGGCGAAAAATTGCCGCAAACCAAGGAAGGACAAGAAGAGAGATCAAGCAAATTATTTCGAAAATAAGTATTTGCCCGTCGATTTGTCCAGTCTTGATCTGTATACAGTTGTAGATGAAGTCAACATGGTCGGTATTCCAGTCGGATGGTGGGTGGACACCGGCACTACCAAACACATTTGTGCCGATAAAGCCATGTTCTACTCCTACGAGCCCATCACCGAGGAAAGAAAGTTGTACATGGGAAACTCTGCTGCCTCAAATGTTGTCGGAACTGGAGAGGTAATACCCAAGATGACGTCGGGATTGAAAATGACGCTCAAGAATGTGCTACATGTTTCGGACATCCGTAAAAATCTTGTGTCTGGCTCAATATTGAGCAAAGCCGGATTTAGGCTAGTGTTTTGAAGCAGATAAAGTTGTCATAACCAAGAATGGTCACTTTATCGGAAAAGGCTACATAGATAACGGCCTTTTCAAACCTAATGCTATCAATGTACGTGGTAATAATGAAATAAATGATAAAGTTGTTTATTTGGTTGAGTCTCTAATTTATGGCATGATAGATTAGAACATGCAAATCTAAATATACTACGTCGTTTAGTAAATTTAGATTTATTGCCAAAAATGACTTTCGATTGATACAAAAGTTGTGAAATCTGTGTTGAAGCGAAAATGGCAAAATCTCCTTTTCATTCAGTGGAAAGATCAACAAAACCTCTTGAATTAATTCACACCGATCTATGCAATTTAAAACTTGTGCAAAGAAGAGGTGGAAAGAATTATTTTATAACTTTTATAGACGATTGCACAAGATTTTGTTATGTGTATCTTTTGAGAAGCAAAGACGAAGCATTCGAAGCTTTCAAAACATACAAAAGAGAAGTTGAAACTTAACTCAACACCAAAATCAAAATGATTCGAAGTGATCGAGGTAGTGAATATGTTGCACCTTTTGAAGAATATTGTCGTGAAAATGGCATTATTCACCAAACGACTGCACCTTATGCACCCCAATCGAATGGTGTTGCAGAACGAAAGAATAGAACAGTGAAGGAAATGATGAATGCTATGTTGATAAGCTCGGGCCTATCACTTAACATGTGGGGAGAAGCTATTCTTTCGGCTAATAAAATTTTGAATAAATTACCCAAAAGAAGCAAGATAAAACTCCATATGAATTATGGAAAGGAAGGAAGTCGTCCTATAAATACTTAAAATTGTGAGGGTGCTTAGCAAAAGTTGAAGTACCGAAACCCAAGCAAATAAAAACAGGACCAAAAATGGCTGATTGAATTTTCATACGATATGCAAATAATAGTAGTGCATACCGATTTTTGGTACCCAAATCTGAAGTACCCGATATAAATGAGGGAATGATCATAGAATGAAGAAATGCCATATTTTTTGAAACTATATCCCCTAAGAAAGAAAAGAATGAAATAAGTTCGAAAAAGAGGACTTATGATGAAATCTCGCCAAATAATAATGGACCAACACCACAACCAAGGCGAGGAAAAAGAATAAAAGTTGCAAAAACCTTTGGTCCAGATTTTATAGTCTACTCTTTAGAAAACGAACAGAAGACAATCAAAGAAGCATTGTCTGGTTCCGATGCCGATCTATGGCAAGAAGCGATTAATAGTGAAATCGAGTCAATCTTGTACAATCACACTTGGCATATTGTTGATCTTCCTCCGGGAAATAAACCTTTGGGTTGCAAGTGGATTCTCAAGAAGAAATACAAATGCGATAAATCTATTGACAAATACAAAGCACGTTTGGTAGCTAAAGGATACAAAGAAAAGGAAGGGTATGATTACTTTGATACATACTCACCAGTTACTCGGATTACATCCATTATAATGCTACTTGCAATAGCGGCATTATACAATCTTTAGATACACCAAATGGATGTAAAACGGCCTTTCTAAATGGAGGTTTAGAAGATGAAATTTATATGGAACAACCCGAAGGGTTCGTGGTTCCCGACCAAGAAAACAAAGTTTATAAACTTGTCAAGTCTTTATATGGACTTAAGCAAGCACCCAAACAATGGCATGAGAAATTTGACCAAGTAATGATGTCAATGTTGGGTTTTCTATGCATCGAATACAAAATAATCGGAGTAAAAACGCAGCGGAATAATAAATGTGAAAACCCAATTTAGGATCTCATGCAGTAATTTAATTATTTAATTAAAGAGCTAATCGAATTACCTTAATCCGATTGAACAATTCTAGATCCGGACTACAAGTAGATGAATATCTCCTTCATCTTTTGGTGATCCACACACGAACAATTCTACAAGCCGGATTGCTAGATCCTTACGAATAATATTGATAAATAGTACAACACAAATTCCTTACTAGAAGTATTGTACTATTGATCAAGATCAACTAAGGGAAGAGGATTAGATGACCGACTCCATTCTCCTACAATAGGAAGTAGATGGCTGATTTTCTCTTGCTCTTGAAGCGGGGCGATTTTTTTAGGTTTTTGTCTTATAACAACTCCTTGTCCAAGACCTTATATTTATACTAAGTAAACCCTAGAGTCAAACTATAGTAATTGCTTAGTTGCCCCTCAACTTATTAAATAATACAATATATATACTATCTAATATTATATATATTACTTATTGTTTAATCTCCTTATAAATATAATATCCAATATTATATTTATTATTCCCAATTGATATTAATTCCTACTTGTCTATAATTGTCGTACGTGTGACCCAAAAGGCTTATATTAAGTTGGCAATTATTTAATACCTTATTAAATAATAAATCATAAGCGGCCTCTAGCAAGACATTATGATTACCCAAATAATATAAGTTAATAGTCCATTAAACCTTTTAACATGTCAAATCCCTTTGTCACGCGATATCATATTTGAACTAAGTCATGGAGTCTGTCATACTTATTTATGTTCAAATGCTTTCTCGATCTTAAGTAGGCTGATTAAATCAAATGACTCTTCATTTGAGCATGTCCATGCATTTCCTTCAGTCCTACTTATCGAGGGGCCTAGCAGATATCTCACTCACTAAAGAGAAGAACAAATCCCCATCTTGATTATTCATTGCCCTCTACATGACTCCCACTAATCCTGATTGCTAACCTTCATGATCACCATGTTTCAGATGACATTGGATTACGTCAAGGCATAGCAGTTATCATGTTGGACTCTATGATAATCTCAGGTTCAAGGATTTATTGACATACTATTATATTGAGATTCACTTATGACATTTCCATGCAGTGATCTCAATGCGGGTCTGTCCAGTATTAGTTCTCCAACC
The DNA here is from genome assembly GCA_033398695.1 of Orobanche coerulescens. Classification (NCBI taxonomy): domain Eukaryota; kingdom Viridiplantae; phylum Streptophyta; class Magnoliopsida; order Lamiales; family Orobanchaceae; genus Orobanche; species Orobanche coerulescens. Next base: position 173,464,815 of record CM065809.1, read on the forward strand.
AATACCCATAAGATTAATCCGTACCATACACATAATCATCCGATGATTATCAATCAAACTTATACTAGTATATTAATCACTTGAGTCTCTACTCAACACGATTGTACTAGGGACATTTGAATAATCTTATTATTCGTGAATAACTATTATTCGATTATTATAATATTAAAACATGCACACATTATAATAATCAATGAGAAATAAATGATATCAAATAACTTTATTTAAATGTGACAATTACAAATCTAGGCACATTGAATGTCTTAGGGCACTATTCCCAACAATCTCCCACTTACACTAGGACCATTCATTCATGACTTTTAGTTCTATCGCTCTAGCATGCTCAACATGCTTTCCTTGTGAGAGAGGCTTGGTAAGTGGATCTGCAACATTCTCTTCCGTTGCTACTTTGCATATTGCAATATCTCCTCGTCTGACGATCTCTCTGACTAAGTGATATTTTCTGAGTATATGTTTAGAATTATGATGGGACCTAGGCTCTTTAGCACCCTGTCCGAATCAGTATGACTTTCAGGCTGACGATCTCTCTGACTAAGTGATACTAGATCTCCCAAGAATTTCCACGAGCAAAACTTGAAGAATCGCTCAATTCTCTAAGAACACTCGCTGCGGATGGAAAGAAAATAATGAAGAATGTCGCGACTGCAAGGTCAACCCAGGTTTATAAAACCTGATCTCACATTACGTACGTTAACGTACAGCGATTAACGTACGTTACGCTCATTACGTACGTAACACACATGTGTTAGCGTACGTAATGGCTCGGCAGAACAATCTGCCCAAATCGCTGATGCCGTTAGCGTACGCTACATCAGACGGCTAGCGCACGCTACAAGGAGGTCTTACGTACGTAACACCAGCATGTTTACGTATGTAAGGACTCGGCCAAAACCGGGTAGACTAATTGTCCAAAACACATAAGGCCATAACGTACGTTAACATCAGGGTATTACGTACGTTATGTGCGTGTCGATAGCGCATGCTAGGAAGCATGCATAACACACGTTATGCATGCAGCAGTTCAGCACTGCTGAACAAAGTTAGCCGCACCTGGCGGTCCGAACACGAGACGCAACATAAGGACAGATTCCAGAAGCGTAAACACGGAATAATCACGACAACGAAGCTAAGCACTGAAGGAAAATACAATTCCGACTACTGAGGAATCCGAGAAACGACAAGGAAAGTAAAATTCTCTAAACTTATAGGAAATTACAAACGGCCCAGACGTACGAAAATCACGATACGACGTCGGATCAATAAACTGAAACTCACAACATGAACAACTCAACCATACGAACTCGTGCAACCAAAGAAATTACAAAACCGAGCGGGTTTTACGAGAATCGAACGTCCATGCAACAATACATGACAAAAGACGGAATAATATCAAAACATCTCCGATACTCGTCCAAATGGAGAACCTCCAAGAATAAAATAGATTCAAAGTGTCAAAATGGTTACAAGCGAGTTGCTAAAAATAAAAAATACACCAAAAATGAGGATACCGGGAAGAGAAAAAAAATGCGGATATTACATTCTACCCCTCTAAAAATAAGTTTCATCCCGAAACTTAAGAAACAAACAACTCGGGGTACCTAGCACGCATGCTATCTTCGGTTTCCCAAGTTGCCTCCTCGACACCATGCCTCGACCACTGCACTTTAACCAAAGGAATGGTCTTATGCCTGAGTCGCTTCTCCCGGTGCTCCAAAATCTTCAGGGGACGCTCCTCGAAAATAATATCCTCGGCGACATTGATCTCACCATAGTCGATGATGTGACTAGGATCCAGAACATATTTCCTCAGCCGGGAAACATGGAAAACGCTATGAACGTGACTCAAGGCCGGAGGTAGCGCCAAACGGTATGCCAAATCACCGACTCGCTCGAGAATCTCAAAGGGTCCAATAAATCTCGGACTCAACTTCCCCTTCTTCCCGAAGCAGAAAACTCCCCTCGTCGGCGACGCCTTTAGCAAAACGTGGTCTCCCACCTCGAATTCCAAAGGTCGACGACGGACGTCGGCATACGACTTCTGTCGACTCTGAGCAGTCAACATCCGTTATCGAATCAATTCCACCTTCCGCATCATCTCTAAAGAGATATCTGGTTCGGTCCCGACCAAATCAGACGCCTCATTCCAATAAATCGGCGATCAACAATGCCGCCCATGAAGCGCCTCATTCGGTTCCATCCGAATCGACACGTGACAACTATTGTTGTACGTGAATTCGATTAATGGCAAATGCTCCTCCCAGTCACTGCTCCAGTCGAGAGCACAAGCACGCAACATATCCTCGAACGTCTGGATAGTACGCTCCGACTGTCCATCTGACTGAGGGTGAAAAGAGGTACTCAAACACAAACGAGTACCTAACACTTTATGCACCACATGCCAAAGTGCGATACAAAACGGCCATCCCGATCCGAAACAATAGACTTCGAAGTACCGTGAAGCCTCACAATCTGCACAATAAACACACGATCCAACTTCTCCGGTCCCCAAGTATCCTTGATGCCCAGAAAATATGCCGACTTGGTCAGACGATCAACAATCACCCAAACCATGTCCATGCCCGATCTCGATCTCAGCAAACTCGTGATGAAGTCCATCGATATGTCTTCCCATTTCTATTCCGGAACGGGAAGTGACTGCAATAACCTGGCCGGTTGCTGATGCTCGATTTTGACCCGCTGACAAGTCAAACATCTCGCTACAAACCGTGCGACCTCCTCCTTCATATCATTCCACCAGAAATTCCTCCTCAGGTCCTTGTACATCTTACTCGATCCAGGATGAACAGAGTAAGGCGTAGCATGGGCCTCACGCAAAATACCCTGTCTCAATTCCGAGTCGTTCGGTATGCTCAGACGACTTTGGAATCTCAATACCCCATCTTCATGAATCACAAACCCAGGAGACTTTCTCTTAAGAACGTTCTCTCGGATTTGAATAATCATCGGATCCTCCAGCTGCTTCAGTTTAATTTCATCGACCAGAGATGACGAAATCTCTAAAGCACAAAGTTGCCCTACGGCTCCAGGCAACAAAATCTCAACACTTAACTCAATCAAATCCTGCTGAAGCTCAGATTGAGCGTAAGGATCTTAAACGTCCGCAACGCAACCGGTTTTCGACTCAAGGCGTCGGTCACGACGTTCGCCTTGACCGGATGATAAAGGATTTCGAGTTCATAATCCTTAATCAACTTTAACCACCTCCTCTGCCTCATATTCAACTCCCGATGAGTAAATATGTACTTCAGACTTTTATGATTGGTAAAATCTGACATGCAGAGCCAAAAAGATAGTGACGCCAAATCTTGAACGCAAAAACAACTGCCGCTAACTCCAAATCGTGAGTAGGGTAGTTAAGCTCATACGACCTCAACTGTCTCGACGCAAACGCAATAGTCTTGCCGTGCTGCATCAACACGCACCCAAGACCCTGATCCGAAGCATCGCTATAAACGGCAAAACCCTCATTGCCACATGGCAATGCCAAAATCGGGGCTGAAGTCAAACGTCTCTTCAGATCCTCAAAACTCGACTATCTCTCGTCATTCCAGATGAACTTCTCGGACTTCTAGAGCAACTGTGTAAGTGGCCGAGCTAGTTTCGAGAAACCCTCGACGAACCTACGGTAGTAGCCAGCCAAGCCCAAGAAACTACGAATCTCCTTCACGTTCTTAAGCGGTGTCCAATCCAACACTGCCTCAACCTTCTGCGGGTCCACACGAACTCCCACGGCTGAAATCACGTGACCTAAAAACATCACTTCCTTCAGCCGGAACTCACATTTCGAGAACTTTGCATAGAGTTGCTCGGTCTTCAAAATGTTTAACACTACTCGCAAATGATACGCGTGTTCCTCCTCGTTCCTCGAATAAATAAGGATATCATCAATGAAGACGACGACACACTTATCCAAATACTTAATAAAGACCTTGTTCATCAACTGCATGAACACCGTCGGCGTATTAGTTAACCCGAAAGTCATAACTACAAACTCATAGTGTCCGTATCTCATCCGAAAAGCTGTTCTCGGCACGTCGGACTCCTTCACCCGAAGCTGATAGTACCCCAATCTCAAGTCGATCTTTGAGAATACCGTATCTCCCTGTAACTGATCGAACAAGTCATCAATCCTCGGCAGAGGATACCTGTTCTTGATGGTCACCTTGTTTAGCTCGTGATAGTGGATACACAAACGCAGTGAACCATCCTTCTTCCGTACAAATAGGACCGGCGCACCCCAAGGCGAAGCGCTCGGTCGAATATATCCCGACTCTAGAAGCTCACTAAACTGCTTCTTCAACTTGGCCATCTCGGGAGGTGCCATGCGATATGGTGCCTTCGAAATCGGAGCCGCACCCGGCTCTAACTCAGTAGCAAACTCCACCTCATGGTCCGGTGGCAAACTTGGTAACTCGTCAGGAAAAACGTCAGTAAATTCACTAACAACTGGAATCGACGAAAGCTCGACTCCACGACTCTCCGCCTTCAAGGCATAGCACCAATAACCAGTATACCCCTTTCGCAGAAGTCTCTTCGCCTTCAAGGCGTTAATAACAAACTTCTAGTTTCCCCTCTTTCGCCCTGCGAAAGAGTGCTCAGTACCGTTCTCGGCTAACATGGTGATGATTCTCGTGCGGTAGTTCATGATCGTACCATGCCGCTCGAGCCAATCATCCCCGAGAATTAACTCTTCACCCTCAATACCCACAACAATAAGATTAGAGGGCCAAGCCCTCTCACAAATAAACACAGAACAGTCTCGAACCTCCTGATCACCAAAGATCCTATCACCGCTAGGAAGCTTAACGATGAAAGGCTCACAAGGCGTCAAACAGTCGAGACTCAAACGGAACACACACTCTAGAGATATGAACGAATGCATAACACCAGAATTGAAAAGCACACTGATAGGATGAGAATGAATATGAACGGTACCTGTCGCCACAGTAGCCGCTGGATCATCGGATCTCCTCATCTCATAGACACGTGGGTGGGCGGATCCGACACTGGAAGCTCCCCCCTTAGCGGGCTGACCCCGACCTCTACCTCGACTAGCACTCGACGGAGATTGAGAAGCAAACGATCCTTGATTCACACTTGGTTCCCTAGGCGCTGGAATGGAAGCCCAGGCACCAAGGATTCTCTCCCTCTCGGCACAGAAAGCAGCCTTGTGGCTCGACTGGCCACACTGATTACACGTCAACAAAGGGCTCAAACAAGTACGACTGACGTGGCCTGTACGGCCACAATTAAAACACTTCACATCACGGAAAGGAGCACTGGTAGTTCCTCGGGAACCCCCAGCGGAACGAGTTGGACCACTGCCGGTGGAAAAAATAGCAGATTGAGATTTCTCCTGACCCCCACCCTTGTATCCCGAATAATTCCCGGTGGATTTTTGCTTCTTGCTTTCGCGGGACGCCTCACTAGCCGCCACTGACATATCGTACGCAAGAGCCCTACTCTGATAATCCTTCAAAGTGGTGCAGACGAGTCCAGACATATAGTCCCGAATTGACAGTTTCATCCATCTGGAAAAGTGAAAAATTTTGTCGCTCTCCTCGATAACTTGGGTCTTCACGTAGCCCAACTCCCTGTTGAAATCAGCAATAGCTTGAGAGACGGGAATATCCCGCGGTTGAGTATCATAGAAGTCATGGACTCGAGCCTATCTAACCGGCCACGGGCAATACTCAGTCTCCATCAGGTTCTTGAATTTCGCCCACGAAGCAACGTGATCATTAGGCCCAACGGCCTCCCACCAATCAGTAGCGTCCCCAGTGAGAAAATACTGGGCAATAGGGACCTTACGGTCCTCGGGACAGTTGGTGGCAACAAAGACTTTAGATATCTCCTTGATCCACCCCTCCTAGCCGATCGGGCCTGAGGCTCCCGTAAACTGAGGAGGATGCATTTTGATGACATCCTGAAGCCAACGGTCAGCTCGGTCCCGAGCAGCATGGGCCGGATTCTGAACCGCCTGAGCTATCGCCGCCATTTGGTTCACCATTTGTTGCATAACGGCCGCAACACCAAGGTCGGCGCCATCTTGAGAAAAAGCATGGCTATGTCGGTCACCGGTGTTGCCGGCTCCTGAAGAATGCGACGTGGTCGTCCCACCGGATGCCCCACGTCCCCGTCCGCATCCACGACCACGACCACGCCCAAGACCACGGCCTCTTCCAGCATCCATATTGATGTTAAGTAAGTAGCAAAAGTCATACGACGGTAAGTACAAGAAGAAAAACAATCATAAATCGAGAATCAAAGGTACGATACAAGGAAACAAGGAACAGAGTAAGGAAAAACTTACGGGCACTGGAAGCATCGGAATCATGGCAACGTGGTGACGATGTGCAAAACGAAACACAACAAGACCCAATAAACCGACAAGCCTAGGTATCCATAAACCTAGTGCTCTGATACCATTTTTTGTAACACTCCCAAGGTATTCAGGGTATATTACAGCGCTGTTGATCCCTACGTGGGATCCACCAGGCTAAATGACCAAACATACTCATCGACTCGCGGAATCAGCATAACATCACCTCGTCATAAAGACGCAAAACAAAATACTTCACCCGGTTCAACCGGTCAAACACAACCCAAACATCCAACACAAACATAACGGACCAACATTTCAATCCGAACAAAAAAGAACCCCTAAGTACTCGAGTACTTTTATTAGTTTACAAATGGATAAACGCATCAAAAGAAAGGGAAACCATAAAAACACACTCATGCACAATCATCACGCCCGACCATCATCCGCATACTGGTCCAGCGCCCGTTCGTCTCGATGAACCTGACCTGAAATTCATAAAACAAATTTTCCCAAAACGGGTCCCCAAAGGGGTTAGCAATTACGCTAGTACAAGTAACCAAATGAACAACTTACACCTTACACATATAGTCAATGCATGCAATCATGAAGACATAGTTCAAAAGCACTCATTTCCGGAAATGCCATAATCAAATCACATTTGTAAAATGCACCACAATTAACCGTCGATCCACGTCTCTGTGGACCCCTACTGAGACCCCATCGGATCTAACCCGTAGTGGTTAAAAGCAAGATCGTCGATCCACGTCTCTGTGGAACCCTACCGAGACCCCATCGTATCTAACCCGTAGTGAGCATACACACACACACACACCATTTCTCATGCAATACTACTATGTCAAGATTGTAAGTTCATAAGGGTACTTGCCTCGATCAATAGACGGTGACACAAACGGAAAGGAAGAATCAAACATGACCGCGAGGAACCGGCGAAAACGAACCTAACGATTCGAAGAATACAATCACAACCACAACTAAACGAATACGAAAATGGAATACACCCGAAACCCCGCCTACGATTCATGTATATTCATACAAGAACAACAACGAGGGCGGACCACAACCAAACCCTCTCGATTACGAAAATACTACGAAATATACCATGAATCCGTAGGAAAACCAAGAATACCAACAAGATTATTCATATACAACATAAATTAATCAACAACACGGAACGAATCGAGCAATAAAATCGAAAACACCCAATTTATCCAAAAGTAGGGTTCTTAGAAGATTTACCTTGATTCGGACGGAGGAAGACGATTATGATGATGATAAACTACACTACGAACACAATACTCGATCTCCAAGAATTTCCACGGGCAAAACTTGAAGAATCGCTCGAATCTCTCTAAGGAAACTCGCTGCGGACGGAAGGAAAATAATGAAGAATGTCGCGACTGCAAGGTCAACTCAGGTTTATAAAACCTGATCTCACATTACGTACGTTAACGTACAGCGATTAACGTACGTTACGCTCATTACGTACGTAACAGACATGTGTTAGCGTACGTAATGGCTCGGCAGAACAATCTGCCCAAATCCCTGATGCCGTTAGCGTACACTACATCAGACGGCTAGCGCACGCTACAAGGAGGTCTTACGTACGTAACACCAGCATGTTTACGTATGTAAGGACTCGGCCAAAACCGGGCAGACTAACTGTCCAAAACACATAAGGCCATAACGTACGTTAACATCAGGGTATTACGTACGTTATGTGCGTGTCGATAGCGCACGCTAGGAAGCATGCATAACGCACGTTATGCATGCAGCAGTTTAGCACTGCTGAACAAAGTTAGCCGCACCGGGCGGTCCGAACACGAGATGCAACATAAGGACAGATTCCAAAAGCGTAAACACGAAATAATCACGACAACGAAGCTAAGCGCTGAAGGAAAATACAATTCCAACTATCGAGGAATCCGAGAAACGACAAGGAAAGTAAAATTCCCTAAACTTATAGGAAATTACAAAATGGCCCAGACGTCCGAAAATCACGATACGACGTCGGATCAATAAACCGAAACTCACAACATGAACAACTCAACCATATGAACTCGTGCAACCAAAGAAATTACAAAACCAAGCGGGTTCTACAAGAATCGAATGTCCATGCAACAATATATGACAAAAGACGGAATAATATCAAAACATCTCCGATACTCGTCCAAATGGAGAACCTCCAAGAATAAAATAGATTCAAAGTATCAAAATGGTTACAAGCGAGTTTCTAAAAATGAAAAATACACCAAAAATGAGGATACCAGGAAGAGAAAAAAATATGGATATTACAACAACAATACTTACATATTCGTCATCATACGAAGTAAACAACGACAACAACATCAAGAATCCGAAATGAATAAAGGGATTACATTAACATACCCCTTCAACACAATACAAAACCACTACAATCATATCAATACCCATATATCAATAACAACATCAACATGATTCAAAAATCCATCTTACAAGCACGTTTGAACGAATCACCATTCTTACAACATGAAGAATCTTAACCAGCATCTTCAATCTCTTGTCACAATTCTATTTAATTACGTATAGCATCATCATACATAATAGGTTAAACCAACATGCTTCCTAACATGTAAGCATCCTTCTAAAATGAACTACTATCGAATGGATACGAATATTACCTTGTATTGACGAACTATGGTGAAGAACAATCGAACTTCCTCCAAGAATCATTAACAACTTTAAGAACAAAGCTCTAATCCATGCTCTTGAGCTTAAAGTTGTTAAAGGTGATCAATTCTACAAACACTAAGTGTTTGGAACCTCAAAATCTAGCCCAAGAACTCTCTTTATCGGATGGAGGAAAGAAATGGCCGAAATGAATATCACTACCTAACTGCACATATTTATAGACTCATACATTACGTATGTTACGTAGTCCATATAACTTACGTAACCAACTTTACGTACGTTATCTATCCTTGATAGCGTACGTAACAACAGTCCATAAACTACTACCTCAATTCGTTCGATGGCTTACGTACGTAACACAAATGCCATACGTACGTAATACCAATCCAGAGGCCGCTGCCTCAGTTCGTACCATGTCTTACGTACGTAAGGCCTATGCCATAACGTAATACCAATCTGTGGCATTTACGGTTAGGTCATGTAAACCTTAGAATAATTCAAATATTGGTAGATGATAGCCTATTGGATGACCTCCAGTTTAGTCATTTTCAATTTGTGAATCCTATCTGGAAGGTAAAATGACCAAAAGGGGTTTTAAAACCAAGGGAAACCGTACTCAGAACGTGTTACAATTGGTTCATATAGATGTATGTGGTCTAATGAACATCCAGGATAGGGGTACTTTTGAATACTTTATCACGTTTATAGATGATTATTCGAGACATGGATACATCTATTTGATGCGATGTAAGTCTGAAGTCTTTGAAAAGTTAGGAGATTTCAAGGCTAGTTGAAACGGAGAGGCATCATGGGAAGAGTATCAACTCACTACGATCTGATCGTGGTGGCCAATACCTTAGTGGAGTGTTTTTGGATTTATTGGCAAATGAGGGAATTACGTCCTAGCTCACTGCGCCGAGAACTCCACAACAAAATGGTGTTGCTGAGAGAAGTAACAAAACTCTTTTAGATATGGTTAGGTCAATGATGAGTTACTCAGATTTACCTATTCGGTTCTGGGGGTACGCCTTGGAAACAGTGGCGTATATACTAAACCTGATGCCTTTGAAATCAGTTTCAACAATACCCACAGAACTGTGAAGTGGGCGGAAGCCCAGTCTAGGACATGTTCAGATTTGGGGTACTCAGCACATGTGCTGAATAAGGATGATGATAAGTTGGCATATCATATGGAAGTACAATTGTTTGTCGGAGACCCTAAGGGAACGAAGGATGTCTTGTTCTATAGTCCCGAAGATCAGAAGGTCATTGTTAGCACCAATTCCCAGTTTCTGGAAGAGGATTATGTGATTAGTCACAAGCTCATGAACGTAATTATTCTGGAAGAGTTGAGGGGCAAGACTCCGTCTATATCAATCGTGCAAGCACCAACTAACACTGCACCACATATCAATTTTGAGATTTTTACACCAACTCAGGATTTGCCTCGTCATAGTGGGAGGGTTGTTCATAAACCGGAATGACTCATAGTCATGGGAAAGTCTTCAGACTCTATCCTAGTCGAAGATGAATCAGATCTCTGGACTTACAAGGAGGTAATCCAAGATAAATATGCTGACTCCTAGAAAGTAGCAATGTAATCAGAAATGTGATCTATGGATTCTAATCAAATGTGGGATCTAGTAGAACTACCTGATAGAGTACAAGCCATTGGGATTAAGTGGGTCTACAAGTGAAATAAAAAAGGTGACGGAAAGGTTAAAACCTTCAAAGCAAGCTTATAGCGAAAGGTTACACTCATAATGAGGGCATCGATTACTGTGAAACCTTTTCACCGGTAACCATGCTTAACTCAATCCGGATTCTTTTAGCTATAGCTATGCATTTGGATGTGGAGATTTGACAAATGGATGTCAAGACCGCATTCTTGAATGAAAGTCTAGACAAGGAGATCTACATGCGCCAACCAGAGGGACTCATTGGTGAAGGAGAAGATCACTTACCATGCAAGCTTAAGAGATCTATTTATGGACTTCAGCAAGCATCTAGATCTTGGAACACTTGATTTGACGAGGTTGTCCAGTCATGTGGATTCGTTCAATGTCCGAGTGAGAGTTGTGTGTATAAGAAATGCGATGGAAACATGTTGTGTTTCTTGTACTGTACGTAGATGATATCCTTCCGATTAGCAACAATGTGAAGGAGTTTCCAGACATACGGGTATGGCTGTCTGATCAATTCGATATGAAGGACTTGGGAGAACCAGGACACATCCTTGGGCTCAGGATCTTTCGTTATCGGAATAAAAGGATGTGGTGCTTATCCCAGGCATCCTATATCGATACAGTGCTAAAGAGATTTAGCATGGATAATTTCAATAAAGGTTTTCTACCTTACAGACATGGAATTCAACTATATAAGGATATGTGTCCTAAGATACAAAAGGAGATAGATGACATGAAGCTGGTCATTTATGCGTCAGCAGTGGGAAGCCTCATGTATGCTCTGTTATGCGCTAGACCAGATATCTGCCATGTCATAGGCATGGCTGTTGGGAAATTGGCACCTCACTTGGAATTGTGGAAGATAGTGTTTTCAGACTCTTTTGTGTTGCGGAAGCGTAAATAACATGCGGAAAGTAAACAACATAAGATTTATGGAGGTTCGGCCAAACGTGCCCACCGATGTCCTCTCTTCGTATCTTTTTCTATAGGCTCAAGATCAACCTTTTCCGCCTTGTCTTCTATCGGTCCGAGGTAAACCGTTACAATCTCATCTTCTATCGGTCCGAGATAAACCATTACAATCTTGTCTTTATGTCGGTCCAAGATAAACTGTTTTCCTTTTCTATTGGACAAGGAAGCAACCTATCTAGCTTTTGATGGGTACTAGACAAACCTCACTCGGATTTAGATATGATTCTAACAATGCCGGATCAACGATCCTAATAACACTGAATCAATCTACAATCCGTATCTTTCCTCTCGTATATGTTTTCGTGTATGAACACTCAAACACTTATCAATTAAGCACAAATACAACAACAATAATATTTACAATGATATTTGATCGATAAATGACTTGATTGGAGTTGTTGTTGTGAATAATACCAAATGACTTGGTATTTATAGGCTCAAAGGCTCAACTAGCTGTTAGCCTCTGCATCATGTATTACATACGTTAGCCATCCTCTATAGCGTACGTTAGTCCTATTACGTACATTAACGTCCTTTTGTTACGTACGTTAAGCTTCATATTATCAGTCAAGTAGCTTCTGTATTCTCCTTTACGTACGTTATATAATCCTCTATTACGTACGTTATGTTAAGTCAAAATATTTGTTTCATGCTGACCTACTCCATGATTTCATCTTCAACGGCTCCTTGTTGGAATTCGTATTCAAACCATTACGTACGTTAACGTGTTTTACGTACATTAAGTATCGCCTCCTTACGTACGTTATCTGCTTCTATTGCGTACGTTAACCATGTCGTCTGTACTAGTCTGGCATCAGGTAACTTTTTATTACGTACGTTATATGATGTTTGTTACGTACGTTAAGTTCTCTGGTCAGGTGACTTTTGCCTTCTCATCTAATCAGATGGCTTTTGCCTTCTCGTCTGATCAGGTGACTTTTGCCTTCTCGTCTGATTATGTGACTTTCCCCAGCTTGTTTGTCTTTGTTGTTTTGGTTTCGTTCCATTGTTGCCTTTGTTGTTTTGCTTAACACATCAATAACCCATCATCAAAACCTTTCCAATATGGAATAAATTATTACAACAATCTCCCCCTTTTTGATGATGACAAAACAACAACCTTTTAATGGGATTTTATACCTGCAAAATTAAAATAATTTACAAATCAAAGTTTTCGGCTTTGTCCATTTCATTAGTTTTCTTCTCCCATCTTTTCTTTTCTTGTTTTTCAACTCCTCAATTTTTTTCTTCGTTTTCGACTTTTCCCCCCCTTTCATGATCGAGATATTATTTTTATTTTATCGTCATTCTTCCATGACTCTTTTTCGTATTTTTCCCATCATTTTTCTCAACATCTTCCCTTTTGTCATACTCTCTCCCCCTTTTGTCATAATCAAAAAGTGGCATAATCAATAAAATCGATGAAAAATAAATATTACATTTTACGGGTAAAACTCCCCCTGAAAAATAGATTTCCCATTTCATTAATAGTAACACCCCCTGAGTTAAATATAAATTGTCAAAATACCAATTGATGGACATATGTTAAATTTGATTTTTGGGGATCCAAACGACTCTCGGTTTTTCTTTTGAACATAGACGATATTGGGAATAGTGGTTCCTTTAGGAATTCAAACCTTTTTAATTTTTATCGTCCGTCGTGGGCTTTTGCAATTTGAGATATGATGCCCAAGTTTAAAACATTTCTCACATCGGGGTATTTTAAAGTTTAAGGATTCGATTTTATTACAAGGTTTGAATCCCAACCCCTATTTGTTTAAAGAAAATTTTTGAACCGAAAGCATTTGTTCAAATTTGCCGTTTCCACACGAAAATTTATTCTTAATTAAGTTCGTTTTGAACTTTCAAAAGATCATCCTTTAATTGATTTTCAATTTCAAGACATTTAGAATGATCGGTTTCAACGATTTTTCCTTTTTTATTTATTTTGGAAATTTCGATTTCCAACATTTTAATTTTCGCTTTCAGGGATTTATTATCAATTAAAGCATTTTGAAAATCAGTATGTAAAAGTTCGAATGCTTCAAATAATTCGTCGTGAGACGAGGTACTGACCTGGCTTTCGACGTCGCTTTCGTCGAATGACTTCTTGCCATGAGTGCGAGGTTATTTTTATTATATTCGTCATCTTCCTCTTCGTCACTCCACGTGGCTATAAGTACTTCCTTCTTGGAAGTTGATGCTCGACATTTTTTTGTAAAGTGGCCTGGTTAACCACAAACTCGACAGTTATTATCAAATTTCTTTGATTCCCCCGTTTGATGTCCTTCCTTCTCCGGCTCAATAAGTTTTGAAACTTATTTACATTTTTGGCATAATATGCCAATTCTTCGTCATCTTCATCCACCGAGATTTCTTCTTTTCTTAGCTTTCAAAGCAATGGATCTTTCCTTTGGTTTTGGTTTGACACTTCGTGATTTTAGAACAATCTCATAATTTGTTAGCGAACCAACGAGGGCACTAAAATCGAGCGTGTTGAGATCTTTAGATTCCATGATCGCCGTCACAGTGCTGTCTCATTCGCTAGGTAGTGATCATAAGATTTTCTTGACTTTTTCACTACTATATAGTAGTTTCCCGAATGAAGCAAGTCCATTGGTGATGACCGAAAGTCGGTCTAGCATGTTGGTGATGGATCGTCACCCTTCATCATGTATAACTCGTAGTCATGGAGAAGCATATTAATCTTTGTCTCCTTGACTTGAGTTGTTCCCTCATGTGTGATTTCAAGAATTTTCCAGATTTCTTTAGCACATTCACACGAAGAAATACAGTTGACCCCCTCTCGATTTAAGGCACAATATAAAGGTTGAGTGGCCTTACAATTGAGGTGATCATTATTCTAATCCTCGTCATTATATTCTTCGAAGCACTTAAGTGACCCGTCGGATTTGGTTGAAACTTTCGTACCAAGGCAAATGATATTCCAGATTTCTATATCATAGGCACAAATGAAGATCGACATCTTTTTCTTCCAAGTCATGTAATGAGATCCGTCGAAAAATGGAGGTCGGTTTAGAGCAAGACCTTCGATCGGAGCAAATTGGAAGGCCATTGGATCTTCTTATCCTCGGATATTAAGCCGATTTATATGGATACCCTCTCTGATACCAATTGTTGGGAAATTGGCACCCCGCTTAGAATTGTGGAAGATAAAATTTTCAGACTCTTTTGCATTGTAGAAGCGTAAATAACTTGCGGAAAGTAAGCGACACAAGATTTATAGTTTGGTCAAACGTGCCTACGTCCTCTCTTCATATCTTTTCTATAGGCTCAAGATCAAATTTTCTGCCTTGTGTTCTATCGGTCGAGGTAAACAGTCACAATCTCGTCTTCTATCGGTCCGAGATAAACCGTTACAATCTTGTCTTTATGTCGGTCTAAAATAAACTTTTTTCCTTTTCTATTGGACAAGGAATCAACCTATCTTTCTTTCGATGGGTACTAGACAAACCTCACTCGGATATCGATATGATTCTAACAATGCCGGATCAACGATCCTAATAACACCGAATCAATCTACAATCCATATCTTTCTTCTCGTGTATGTTTTTGTGTATGAAAACTAACACTTATCAATTAAGCACAAATACAACAAAAATAATCTTTACAATGATATCTGATCGATATATGATTAGCTTGGAGATGTTGTATGTAACACCCCAAATTAGGTGGATATTACAATGCCGTGGACCCCCAACTGGGACCCACCAGGTGAATGAAACTTAATGAATTAAATAATATAATTGTAATACCGAACCACATTATATGATTAATTACTCCGATGAGGAGTTTCCAGTACAACACACCCAGGAGATATACATAATACATGTATATTTTATATGAAGATAAAATATACAACACCAAATGAAAATGAATATCCAAACGGAAAATCTGCAGCGGAAAAAAAGATGAAAAGACATGAATGACTGAAAACGGACTGGGGCCCCCTACTAGTATCACTGGGACTCCTCGCCGTCAACATTCTCTTCCCGTGCTTTAGCCTTGCCATGACCTGAAAACAACATCCCCCAACGGGGTCAGTTACACAGAACAACAACCTCAAGAGTTGACTAAACACAATCATGAAATATCTCTTAGTTATGAAGTTAAGCTGAAGAGGGGCATCAAAGTACGCCCGTAATGGTATGTGCAAGTGCACAAAACGAGTGTCCGGACACACCCGCTCTTGTACCTAATTAGTCTCACGGAGGTACGTTACCGTGTGCACAGTCCATTGTGTCGGTGAACCCGGTCACATGACCATCACGTGCCCGACTAAAAATTCCACACATCCCCACCCGGACACGCAATATGAATCCAGAAGGTCACATGAACGAAAGTGACCATGATGAACATAATGAATAACAATACAACAAGGGTCAAGAATGACTCACCGAGATGAATTAATAATGAAATGAATGGTAGCGCATTAAAATGATTGGAACCGTCGTTCCTCGTGAATTGAATGATTAATTGACAATGACAAGTCTCGACATGAATAACATATCAATGAATGAACTGTGATTATGAATGAACAACAACGAAAGGAATGAATATCCTTTTAACCGAGTAAGAATCAACTTGCCTCAATACCGGTGATGAAACGTCTTCTCTCGAACAACGTCCTAAGGGAAATTACAGGTCGCTCGAACAACCTTGAATAACATGAGTACCAACAACCATTCAATATACGTCTCAAGCACGATTATAATTAACTCAAACGTCGATATAAAGACATCCAAACTCATTGAGACATTCTAACGAATACGTTGTAAACATTCATCCCTTGATTATAACCAACCCCAGTATATCAAAACCAAACTCCAAAATGAGTAGTTCAAACCAACAAAACACCTTCAATGATATCAATAATCTAATAGGAAACCATAACTCAAGGTTACGACAACTATAATCGGAAATCCCCAAAAATAACCAAAGTCAACATTAAGGGTTCTTGAATAACTCTCCAAAAATTCAACAAATCTGAAATATACACTGAGTAATCCGTAGGAAAACACATATCCAACGTAGATAATCCATATCTAACATATTCCAACTTAAAACAAAAGTGGGAATCGTCTACAACCAAAGTGGGAAATGAAAATGACGAAGAAAGGACTGAACTGTCCTATTTATAGCAACCCCAGTTTAGCGTGCGCTAGCTCCTATGCGTAGCCTGCGCTAACGGGTGTTCTGGGTAGTCCAGTACCCTCTGTCCGCAACGGTAGCGTGCGCTACGTACCTTTTGTAGCGTGCGCTACAGCGATATACTTAGCGTGCGTTAACTTTAAATGTTAGCGTGCGCTAACTGAATGTCTGATACCCAGTAACTGAAGTCCAGAACCTTCTGTCCTCTGACATGCTCGTGATAGCGTGTGCTACATCCAAGATTCAACGTGCGCTACTACAGCATTAGCGTACGCTAATATCTACTCGTAGCGTGCGCTATGAATTATTCCAATTCAGTCCAGTAGCCACTGGACTCTGCCTGATTCGACCTTAGCACGCGCTACACTGATTGTATAGCGTGCTCTACCCCAAGCTACTAGCGCGCGCTACTTACCATTCATAGCATGCGCTACCACAACTCAACTGCAGTCCAATGCCTTCTGGATTGTCTGCCTGAACCACATTAGCATGCACTAATGTTAAGAGGTAGCGTGCGCTACCCGTACTCAATTAGCGCGCGCTAAAGAGAGTACGTAGCGTGCGCTACTCCTCACACAAAACCCACAACAAAGATGAAGATGATGATATACTCGGGTCGATTCTCCAACTAGATTGACGGTGGATGACAACTGATATAAGATACGAATTATTCCGGAGGGTGAACACAACGAACGAATATTAATGATGAGTGATTATTACTAAGTGCCAATACACTAAATGACAATTACTTAATGAAAATGAATGAGTTTACAATCGGGTATTACATACTCCCCCCCTTAAAAATAGTTTCGTCCTCGAAACTAAGGGTCAAACAATTCGGGGTAACTCTCCCGCATACCATCCTCGGTTTCCCATGTAGCCTCTTCGACTCCATGTCTAGACCACTGAATCTTGACCAAAGGAATCGCCTTATTCCTCAACTGTTTGATTCGCCGCTCCAAGATTCGTACAGGACGCTCCTCGTATGTATGATTATCCGCGATCTCGATTTCATCGAACTGAAGTATGTGATTAGGGTCGGCGACATACTTCCGCAACTGAGAAACATGAAATACGTTATGAATTCGGCTCAAGGCTGGAGGTAAATCCAACCGGTAAGCTAGATCGCCCACTCGATCCAAAATCTCAAACGGTCCGATGAATCTCAGACTCAACTTTCCCTTTTTCCCGAAATGGAAAATACCTCGACTCGGGGATACTTTGACCAAGACGTGGTCACCTGTCTCGAACTCTAATGGTTGACGACGATTATCGGCATATGATTTTTGTCGACTCTGAGCGGTCAATAAACGACTCTTGATCAAAGCTACCTTCTCGCGGGTGGCTATAAGCATATCAGGCTCAATGCCGATTGATTCTGACAAGTCGTCCCAGCACAGGGGAGATCAACAACGACGACCGTATAAGGCCTCGTAAAGTGCCATCTGAATCAAAGCATGCCAACTATTATTATACGTAAACTCGATCAACGGTAGTTGGGCTTCCCAATCATCCTTCCAATCGAGGACGCATGCCCTCATCATGTCTTACAACGTCTGAATAGTCCTCTCTGATTGTCCGTCGGACTGAGGGTGAAAAGTCGTGCTTAAATTGAGTTGAGTTCCCATGGCATGATGAACTGACTTCCAAAAATGTGACACGAATCGCCCATCACGATCAGAAACGATACTCTTAAGAGTACCGTGCAATCTCACTATCTCTTTGACGAACAACTGGGCAAGTCTCTCGGGACCCCACGTATCCTTAATCTCAAGGAAATGAGCTGACTTAGTTAAACGGTCCATAATTACCCAAATTGTATTCATCCACGCCGACTCGTCGGCAAACTCGTGATGAAATCCATTGAAATATCCTCCCAGTTCCATTCTGGAATAGGAAGTGGTTTCAACATGCCCGCCGGTCGCTGATGTTCTATCTTTACTTGTTGGCAGGTGAGACATCTCGAAACAAACTCTGCGATTTCTCGCTTCATATTACTCCACCAGTAATTTTGTTTCAAGTCCTTGTACATCTTGCTGGACCCCGGATGAATAGAATAAGGGGTAGCATGGGCCTCTCTCAAGATTGAGTTTTTCAATTCGTCATCCGCCGGAACACATAACCGGTTCTTAAATCGTAAAAGTCCATCCTCATGGACCACAAATCTAGGGGCTTTTTCCCTGAGTCACATCCTCTCGAATGCGCAACAAGGATGGGTCTGAGCCCTGACTCACTCTGATCGCCTCCTCAAGTGGCGATTAAATCTCTAACATACAAAGTTGCCCTTGTATTCGCTGTACCCAAACCTCGATTTCATGCCTTAGGAATTCCTGCTGAAGTTCCTTCTGAACAGTTAAACGAGCAAGCATCTGCTCCTGAATGGACTTACGGCTCAAGGCATCAGCGACAACATTCGCCTTATCCGGGTAATACTGAATCTCGATATCATAGTCCTTGATCAGTTCTAGCCACCGTCTCTGACGTATATTTAACTCCTTCTGGGTAAATATATATTTCAAGCTCTTATGATCGGTGAAAATCTGACAGGTGCCGCCATAAAGATAATGACGCCAAATCTTAAATGCAAAGACCACGACCGCTAACTCCAGGTCATGGGTCGGATAATTGACCTCATAAGTCCTCAGTTGCCGCGAATCATAGGCAATCACTTTCCCATTATGCATGAGTACACATCCGATACCCTGTCCGGACGCGTCACTATAAACCACGAATCCCTCTGTCCCTTGTGGCAAGGAAAGGACATGTGCTGAAATTAGACGACTCTTAAGTTCCTCAAAACTCCGCTGACATGCGTCAGTCCACGTGTATTTCTTATCCTTCCTCAAAAGGTTCGTCATGGGTTGAGAGATTTTATAAAATCCTTCCACAAATCGCCGATAGTAGCCCGCCAATCCGAGAAAGCTTCGGATTTCCTTAACATTCTTCGGAGGTTGCCAATCTCGGATAGCCTTCGTTTTCTGAGGGTCGATGCGTACTCCATCTGATGAAATCACATGTCCGAGAAACGTCACTTCGGACATCCAAAACTCACATTTATAAAACTTCCCATACAGTTGCTCTCATCTGAACACTTCGAGAACCTGATAAAGGTGAAATTCGTGCTCCTCTCGGTCACGAGAATAAATCAGAATGTCATCAATGAAGACAACCACGAACTGATCCAAATAGTCGATGAAAACCCGATTCATTAATTCCATGAATACCGCAGGTGCATTAGTTAACCCAAACGGCATTACCACAAACTCATAATGACCATAACACGTTTGGAACGCCGTTCTAGCAATATCCGACTCTCGAATTCACAACTGATGATACCCATATCTTAAATCGATCTTGGAAAATACTGAAGCTCCTAGAAGTTGATCCAAAAGATCATCGATGCGGGGTAGGGGATATTTATTCTTGATCGTCACCCTGTTCAATTCCCGGTAATCAATACACAAGTGAAAAGGACCATCCTTCTTCTTGACAAATAACACAGGTGCTCCCCACGGGGACGCACTCGGTCAGATATAACCTTTCTCGGTCAAATCCTCCAATTGCTTCTTCAGTTCTTGCATTTCAATCGGGGCCATCCGATACGGTGCCTTCAATATTGGGGATGTACCAGGCTCCAACTCTATTGTGAATTCCACATCTCTCTGTGGGGGCAAACCAGGTAATTCGTCTGGAAATGCATCGGCATATTCCCTCACTACCGGAATATCCTCCAACATTATTGATGATTTCTCGGTCTTGGTCATAAAGCACCAATAACCAACATACCCCTGACTGAGTAATTTCACTGCCTTTATCATATTAATGACTCTACCGGAACAGCTCGGATTACCTCCCTGGAATACACATTCGACTCCATCGTCTGAAATGATAGTGACCAAACGCTTACGGACACTAATGATGGCATCGTGACGATCCATCCAATCAATACCCAAGATAACATCATCTCTCGGTAAATCTACTACGATCAGGTTTGCCAGCCAAACACGACCATTAAGCTGAATCGGACAATTCTCAATCTCACGATTCCCGATGATTCTTCTACCGTCAGGTAGACCAATGATATAAGGTTCACAACTAGTAGTACTGTCCAGATGAAGTCTACTCAAGCATGGCTCAGAAATGAATGAATGCGATGCACCGGTATCAAAGAGGGTACACATAGGCTGACATAGAATTTCGAGTGTACCTGAGATCATACGGGCCTCTGGATCATCGGCCTTCTTCATCTCGTAAATTCGGCGGCCCCTGAACCGGATGCTCCCGTCTGATAGCTTTTGGCTTCGCCTTTGTTTGCTCGCGTCGTCTTGAGCGAAGCGGACTGAGTGGCCTGATTATGAACAGCTGACTGCTTCGGGGCCTGAGATGATGCTGGAGTAGGTTTGGAGTCCCTTCGGCAAAAACGGGCCTTATGCCCAGCAATCCCACAGTTATGGCACGTGATAGTCTGCCTCGGACACTTGGTGCTGAAATGACCCTGTTCTTCACAGTTGAAACAAATGATGGCCGAACTGGCCGCTCGGGACTGAGATTCCGCGGGTCTAGGCGCCATAGGAGGTCGCTCAGAGAAAGTAGAACCCGCACGAGATTTCTTGAAGGTTTCCTGACTGCCTTCAGACTGATTACAGTTATTTGATTTCTTGCCAGGCGATGAAGTTTGATGCTTAGCAATCTCCTTAGCAGTAAGCTCATACGTAAGAGCTTTCTCGATGAATTCATCCAGAGTGGCGCAATTTTGATTAAGCAACTGCATCCGCATACGAGGCTTCAACCTCTTACTGAAATATTTAATCTTGTTTGCCTCGGAGTGTATAATAGATGAGGCGAAAGGAAGGAGTTCCTGAAATTTCTCGGCGATGGCGAGAACATCATCTTCCGCTGAGGGTTCGGGACTGAGTAATTTTGACAATTTGGCCTCTCTGAGTGGGGCCGGATAATATCTCTCCATCATGAGGGTTTTGAACTGATCCCAAGTACAAGATCCATCGGTGGGCTTCAACGATAGCCACCATGAGTGAGCGCTCTTACTCAGGTAGTAAGCCGCAACTGAAACTTTATGCCCTTCGGGGTAATCCACCATAGCAAATAACTTATCGAAATGATCAAGCCAGTGAATGATATCCGTCGGCTCAGACGAGCCCTCAAAAGTAGGTGGCCTTTGGCGAGAGACGTCGCCAATAATGCTGCTCACACTCCTCTCTTGCCCCTGAGGTGGCGGCGGAGGAGCCTGCTGATTCTGGGCGGTTGAGTTCTGCATCATCTCCATGAGGCGTGCCATCTGAGTTATTTGGGCCATCATGCCCTGCATAAAAACTAGTGGATCAACCCGAACACCTTATGATTGAGCTGTGTCCCGGGTACGACTCCCTGACAGTGATTGATTATTTCCAGGTGAATGAGTGGCAGCGTCGCTGCTCGGTGAATTTGCATTATTCCTCACGTTCGCGCGTGTATTCACACGAGCTCTTGGGTTTCAGACCGTACCGCGACCTCTGCCAGCTCTCTCCATACTGAAGTAGGAAAGTCACATGATAGTTATAGATCTCGCATGAATACCGCATTATGATTACATCATGAAATGATAAAAATGAGCGTACACGCTCTAACACAATGATTACATGAATGATCAACTGACGTGACATGATTATCTGATGAAATTCCTGAAGTGATTATCTTGAACAAGTTAACAAGATAAATGATACGATCCGCAAGATCCACAACTGAGTGATGAAATGAACTGAATGATTAATGAGTTAACATGAACGACATGATAAGAATGAAAATGATGATTGAGGATTGTTGACTGATGAATGATGAATGAGTGATTCTTATTGCCAGAAATTATACCACGGCGTCAGAAATCTTACTGTTCTTTGGTCTGAGGGGCTCGGCTCTTGCACAGGTCACACGTGACGTGAAAGTCCAATGATACTAGTCTGATGAACGATGATTTTCAATTAGACAAGACTCGGAAGGTAGTGTTAAAAACCACGCTCCGATACCAACTCTGTAACACCCCAAATTAGGTGGATATTACAGTGTCGTGGACCCCCAACTGGGACCCACCAGGCGAATGAAACTTAATGAATTAAATAATATAATTATAGTACCGAACCACATTATATCATTAATTACTCCGATGAGGAGTTTCCAGTACAACACACCCAGGAGATATACAGAATACATGTATATTTTATATAAAGATAAAATATACAACACCAAATGAAAATGAATATCCAAACGGAAAATCTGCAGCGGAAATAAAGATGAAAAGACATGAATGACTGAAAACGGACTGGGCCCCCCTACTAGTATCACTGGGACTCCTCGTCGTCGGCGTTCTCTTCCCGTGCTTTAGCCTTGCCATGACCTGAAAACAACATCCCCCAACGGGGTCAGTTACACAGAACAACAATCCTCAAGAGTTGACTAAACACAATCATGAAATATCTCTTAGTTATGAAGTTAAGCTAAAGAGGGGCATCAAAGTACGCCCGTAATGGTATGTGCAAGTGCACAAGACGAGTGTCCAGACACACCCGCCCTTGTACCTAATTAGTCTCACGGAGGTACGTTACCGTGTGCACAGTCCATTGTGTCGGTGAACCCGATCACATAACCATCACGTGCCCGACTAAAAGTTCCACACATCCCCACCCGGCAACGCAATATGAACCCAGAAGGTCACATGAACGAAAGTGACCATGATGAACATAATGAATAACAATACAACAAGGGTCAAGAATGACTCACTGAGATGAAGTAATAATGAAATGAATGGTAGCTCATTAAAATGATTTGAACCGTCGTTCCTCTTGAATTGAATGATTAATTGACAATGACAAGTCTCGACATGAATAAAATATCAATGAATGAACTGTGATTATGAATGAACAACGAAAGGAATTAATATCCTTTTAACCGAGTAAGAACCAACTTACCTCAATACCGGTGATGAAACGTCTTAT
Organism: Orobanche coerulescens; assembly: GCA_033398695.1. Classification (NCBI taxonomy): domain Eukaryota; kingdom Viridiplantae; phylum Streptophyta; class Magnoliopsida; order Lamiales; family Orobanchaceae; genus Orobanche; species Orobanche coerulescens. The sequence goes on from CM065809.1 coordinate 173,488,685, forward strand.
CTCGAACGTCCTAAGGGAAACTATCGGTCGCTCAAACAAACTTGAATAACATGAGTACCAGCAACCGTTCAATATACGTCTCAAGCATGATTATAATTAACTCAAACGTTAACATAAAGACATCCAAACTCATTGAGACATTCTAACGAACACGTTGTAAACATTCATCCCTTGATTATAACCAACCCCAGTATATCAAAACCAAACTCCAAAATGAGTAGTTCAAACCAACAAAACACCTTCAATGATATCAATAATCCAATAGGAAACCACAACTCAAGGTTACGACAACTATAATCGGAAATCCCCAAAAATAACCAAAGTCAACATTAAAGGTTCTTGAATAACTCTCCAAAAATTCAACAAATCCGAAATATACAATGAGTAATCCATAGGAAAACATGTATCCAAGGTAGATAATCCATATCTAACATATTCCAACTTAAAACAAAGCTTACACGAAGAGATCGGAAGGAAAATACTCAAAATCTGAAATTCTTGATCCAAGAAATGTTTACCTCTGATTTGATGTTTGGATAGGATGAAATGATGATTAATCCGAATTATAAGCTTGAAAATGATGATAGGTGATTGTAGCTCGAAGAACACTCTCCAGATCGTCCAAAATCGCCTGGAATCGTCTACAACCGAAGTGGGAAATGAAAATGACGAAGAAAGGACTGAACTGTCCTATTTATAGCAACCCCAGTTTAGCGTGCGCTAGTTCCTGTGCGTAGCATGCGCTAACGGGTGTTCTGGGTAGTCCAGTACCCTCTGTCCGCAATGGTAGCGTGCGCTACGTACCTTTTATAGCATGCGCTACAGCTATATACTTAGCGTGCGTTAACTTTAAATGTTATCGTGTTGATTTACGTACGCCAAGTATCGCCTCCTTACATACGTTATGTGCTTCAGTTGCGTACGTTAACCATGTCGTCTGTACTCGTCTGCCATCAGGTAACTTTTCACTACGTACGTTATGTGATGTTTGTTACGTACGTTAAGTTCTCTGGTCATGTGACTTTTTCCTTCTCGTCTGATCAGGTGACTTTTGCCTTCTCATCTGATCAGGTGACTTTTGCCTTCTCGTCTGATCAGGTGACCTTTCGCCAGCTTGTTTGTCTTTGTTGTTTTGGTTTCTTTCCATTGTTGCCTTTGTTGTTTTGCTTGACAACACATCAATAACTCAACATTAAAACCTTTTTAATGTGGAATAGAATATTCCAACAATCTACCCCTTTTTGATGATGACAAAACAACAACCTTTTAATGAGATTTTATACATGCAAAATTAAAATAATTTACAGATCAAAGTTTTCGACTTTGTCCGTTTCGTTAGTTTTCTTCTCCCATCTTTTCTTTTCTTCTTTTTCAACTCCTCATTTTTCTTTTCTTATTTTTCGAGTTTTCTCCCCCTTTCATGATGGGAACATTATTTTTATTTTATCGTCATTCTTCCATGACTCTTTCTCATATTTTCCCATCATTTTTCTCAACATCTTCCCTTTTCCCATAATCTCTCCCTCTTTTTGTCATAATCAAAAACTGGCATAATGATGAAAAATAAATATGACAATTTACGGGTAAAACTCCCCCTGAAAAATAGATTTCCCCATTTTCAAAATAGTAACCCCCCTGAGTTAAATATCAATTGTTAAAAAAAATATAAATTGTCAAAATACCAATTGATGGACATATATTAAATTTGATTTTTGGGGATCCAACCGACTCTCGGTTTTTCTTTTGAAACATAGATGATATTGGGAATAGTGGTTCCTTTAGGAATCCAAACCTTTTTAATTTTTATCGTCTATCATGGGCTTTTGCAATTTGAGATATGATGCCCAAGTTTTAAACATTTCTCACATGAGGGTATTTTAAAGTTTAATGATTCGATTTTATTACAAGGTTTGAATCCGAACCCCTGTTTGTTTAAAGAAATTTTTTGAACCGAAAGCATTTGTTCAAATTTGTCGTTTCCCCACGAAAATTTATTCGTTACTTTCTTAAGTTCGTTTTGAACTTTCAAAAGATCATCCTTTAATTGACTTTCAATTTCAAGACATTTAGAATGATCGATTTCAATGAATTTCCCTTTTCATTTATTTTGGAAATTTCGATTTCCAACATTTTAATTTTCACTTTCAGGGATTTATTATCAATTAAAGCATTTTGAAAATCAGTATGTAAAAGTTCGAATGCTTCAAATAATTCATCGTGAGACGAGGTACTGACCTGGATTTCGACGTCGCTTTTGTCGAATGATCTTCTTGCCATGAGTGCGAGGTTATTTTGATTATATTCGTCATCTTCCTCTTTGTCACTCCACGTGGCTATAAGTACTTCCTTCTTGGAAGTTGATCCTCGGCAATTTTTTGCAAACTGGCCTGGTTTACCACAGATTCGACAGTTATTATCGAATTTCTTTGATTCCTCCATTTTGATGTCCTTCCTTTTCCGGTTTAATAAGTTTTGAAACCTATTTATATTTTTGGCATAATATGCCAATTCTTCGTCATCTTTGTCCACCGGGATTTCTTCTTTTCGTGACATCTTAGCTTTCAAAGCTATGGATCTTTCCTTCGGTTTCGGTTTGACACTTCGTGATTTTAGAACAATCTCATAATTTATTATGAACCAACGAGGGCACTACAGTCTAGCGTGTTGAGATCTTTAGATTCCATGATCGCCGTCACGGTGCCGTCCCATTTGGTAGGTAGTGATCATAAGATTTTCTTGACTTTTTCACTACTAGATAGTGGTTTCCAGAATGAAGCAAGTCCATTGGTGATGACCGAAAATCGGTCTAGCATGTTGATGGACTCGTCACCCTTCATCGTGAATAACTCGTAGTCATGGAGAAGCATATTAATCTTCGTCTCCTTGACTTGAGTTGTTCCCTCGTGTGTAATTTCAAGAATTTTCCAAATTTCTTTAGCACATTCACACAAAGAAATACGGTTGACCTCCTCTGGATTTAAGGCACAATATAAAGGTTGAGTGGCCTTACAATTGAGGTGATCATTATTCCAATCCTCGTTATTGTATTCTTCGAAGCTCTTAAGTGACCCGTCAGATTTGGTTGGAACTTTCGGACCAAGGCAAATGATCTTCCAGATTTCTATAGCATATGCACGAATGAAGATCGATATCTTTTTCTTCCAAATCATGTAATTAGATCCATTAAAAAATAGAGGTCGATCTAGAGCAAGACCTTCGACCGGGGCAAATTGGACTGCCATTGGATCTTCTTATCCTCGGATATTAAGCCGAGTTATATGGATACCCGCTGATACCAATTGTTGGGAAATTGGCACCCACTTGGAATTGTGGAAGATAGAATTTGCAGACTCTTTTGCGTTGCGGAAGCATAAATAACTTGCGGAAAGTAAATGACACAAGATTTATAGAGGTTCGGCCAAACGTGCCTACATCCTCTCTTCATATCTTTTTCTATAGGCTCAAGATCAACCTTTTCCTCCTTGTCTTCTATCGGTCCGAGGTAAACCGTTACAATCTCGTCTTCTATCGGCCCGAGATAAACCGTTACAATCTTATCTTTATGTCGGTCCAAGATAAACTATTTTCCTTTTCTATTTGACAAGAAATCAATCTATCTAGCTTTCGATGGGTACTAGACAAACCTCACTCGGATTTAGATATGATTCTAACAATGCCGGATCAACGATCCTAATAACACCGAATCAATCTACCATCCGTATCTTTCCTCTCCTGTATGTTTTCGTGTATGAACACTCAAACACTTATCAATTAAGCAAACACTTATCAATTAAGCAAAAATACAACAAAAATAATGTTTACAATGATATCTGATCGATATATGATTTGATTGGAGTTGTTATTGTGAATGATACCAAATGACTTGGTATTTATAGGCTCAAAGGCTCAACTAGCCGTTAGCCTCTGCATCATGTATTACGTACGTTAGCCATCCTCTATAGCATACGTTAGTCCTGTTACGTACGTTAACGTCCTTTGGTTACGTACGTTAAGCTTCATATAAATCAGTCCAGTAGCTTTTGTATACTCCTTTACGTACGTTATATAATCCTCCATTACGTACGTTATGTCAAGTCAAAATATCCATTACATGCTGACCTACTCCATGATGTCATCTTCAACGTCTCCTTGTTTGAATTCGTATTCAAACTATTACGTACGTTAACGTGTTGATTTACGTACGTTAAGTTTCGCCTCCTTACGTACGTTATCATCTTCTGTTGCGTACGTTAACCATGTCATCTGTACTCGTCTGCCACCAGGTAACTTTTCATTACGTACGTTATGTGATGTTTGTTATGTACATTAAGTTCTCTGGTCATGTGACCTTTGCCTTCTCATCTGATCAGGTGACTTTTGCCTTCCCGTCTGATCAGGTGACCTTTGCCTTCTCATCTGATCAGGTGACTTTTGCCTTCTCGTCTTGTCAGGTGACTTTTGCCTTCTCGTCTTGTCAGGTGACTTTTCCCCAGCTTGTTTGTCTTTGTTGTTTTGGCTTCGTTCCATTGTTGCTATAACGCCCCGACTTTCTAGGGTAAATATTGGGGAAAATAAGTAAAAGGTAAATTTGACGAAAATAATTTTCTTGAGAATATAAAAATTCTCGCCTACAAAGTCGAGTCGCTACACTGACATAAAAATAAATATCTTTAAATAAGTTAACATTTCATCATAAATACGAGGTAAAAATTTGCGGCGGAAGAATAAATCATAATTTATAAATTTCAAATCTAAGTTTCCCCAAATAAGTTCCAAACATTTGACATAAAGAACATTTAATAAATTCTTTTTCATATGCTCCCTCGGCTCGCTCCTTCGTCCATCCGGCTTGGTTCAACCTGCAGGATCAATAAAGGTGGGGGTGGGCTTCCTTCACCTCGTGGAAATCTCACTAATCACAGTAATAAACAATCTCATGGAAAGCATAACATGAATAAACTATCACATTTTCATGAATGCATACTCACAATATTACGTACATCATGAATCGAGCACGCATAACACGAATATTGAGGTTGCGAAGGTGCCCCCGCAACAACATGAAACATACACGCAATACCACATATAACATGAATCGAGCACGTATGTGAATATTGGGTTGAGCAGGTGTCCCCACACAACATGAATCTTAAGATAACCTCTTACACGAATACATGTGAGCCTGATTTACAACGTGTATCATAATTTATAAACATGAATTGAATATCACATATGCAGTCCAATTAAAGCAATTAAAGTGATAGTGAAAATTCATAACATGAAATGCATTATATTATTAATAAAATTAATAATATTATTAATAATATATTATTAATAAAATATATTATTAATAAAATGGCGGGTATTAATAAAATATATTAATACCATGAAATGGCGGGTATTAATACCATAAAATATATTAATACCCCTCTTAGATGGAATTAAATGGCGGGTATTAATAAAATATATTATTAATAACATGAAATGCATTATAATATTATTATAATTAATAATATTGCATTATAAAAATGGCGGGTATTACATGCTACCCCTCTTAGAAAAATTTTCGTCCTCGAAAATAAATGGTATACCTCGATTGAAGAAATTCGGATAACGAGCTTGAAGTTCTTCTTCGCGTTCCCAAGTGGCTTCATTTTTACTGTGGTTACGTCATTGAATCTTGACAAACACCTTCTCTTTGTTCCTCAATTGCCGGACTTATCGGTCGAGAATCAGTTCTGGTTGTTCTTCATAGGTAAGTCTTTGTTCATCTCCACGGCGGTATAGTTGATGAAGTGGCTGGGATCGTGCACATACTTTCTCAACAACGATACGTCAAAAACGTTGTGCACAGACGAAAGTTCTGGGGGTAAAGCCAAACGGTAAGCTAACTCTCCAATCCGCTCGAGAATTTTAAACGGTCCAATGTACCTCGATATCAACTTGCTCATTGGACCAAAATGAACAATTCCCTTGGTAGGAGATACCTTCAGGAATACCTTGTCGCCAAAACAGAATTCGAGATCCTTCCTACGCTTGTCAGCGTAAGACTTCTGACGATCCTGTGCTATCTTGATCCTCTCACGAATCTTATCCACCATGTCAACTGTCTGTTCGATCATCGGGACCCAAAATCCTCCTTTCACCTACCTCATCCCAATACAGTGGTGATCGACACTTCCAACCGTATAGGGCTTCATATGGTGCCATACCGATTGTCGACTGGTAACTGTTGTTGTAAGCAAATTCTACCAAAGGCAACAGTCGTTCCCAATTATTTCTCATATCTACCACACATGCTCGCAACATATCCTCAAGGATCTGGATGGTCCTCTCAGACTGACCATCAGTCTGAGGATGATAGGCCGTACTAAAATTCAACTGTGTCCCCAAGGCTTCTTGCAAACTCTCCCAAAAACGCGATGTGAAACGAGTATCCCTGTCGGATACTATATAGACTGGCACTCCATGCAACTTAATAATCTCCCTGATATAAAGTTGAGCATACTGATCAATTCGAAAGTTCATTTTGACTGGGATAAAATGAGCCGACTTTGTGAGTCCGTCGACAACAACCCAAATAGCGTGGTTTCCTCTTTCCGTTCGAGGCAAACCTACCATAAAGTCCATCGTAATGTGTTCCCATTTTCATTCTGGAATAAGGAGTGATTTAAGTAATCCAAAGGGGCGTTGGTGTTCTGCCTTTACTTGTTGACAAACTATACACCTTCTGACAAAGTCTGCCACATCTTTTTTCAAACCTTCTCACCAAAATGTCCCCTTAAGATCTTGATACATCTTTGTACTCCCAGGGTGTGTTGTATACGGGGTATTATGTGCCTCCTTTAATATTGCTTCTCTCAACTTAACAACATTGTGCGCACAAATCCTCCCTACATAATACATCGTGCCACCATCGAACACGCTGAAACCCTTATCCTCACCTGAAAGAGTACGTTCTTTCATCTTGACCAAGAAGTCGTCCTGTCCTTGACCTTCTTGAATTTGTTCCCTAAAGGTTGGTTGTACCACCAAACTAGCCAATAATGACTCAGTTGGACTCGATGGTGTAGCCACCTCAAGGTTCATCCTTGCAAATTCCTTGACCAAGCTTTCCTCCTTGGTCAACAAACATGTTAGGTCTCCTCTCGCCTTATGACATCAGCAACTACGTTTGCTTTACCAGGGTGGTAATGAATTGTACAATCGTAGTCTTTGACCAACTCAAGCCATCTGCACTGCCTCATATTCAATTCCTTTTGTGTGAAAATGTATTTCAGACTTTTGTGGTCTGTATAAATTTCACACTTACCTCCATAAAGGTAGTGTCTCCAAATCTTCAAGGCATGAACTACCGCTGCTAATTCCAAATCATGAGTAGGGTAGTTCAGCTCGTGCGGTTTCAACTGTCTCGAAGCATAGGCGACTACCTTGCCCTCTTGCATTAATACACATCCCAAACCTTGCTTGGATGCATCACTGTACATGACAAATTCTTTCGTCGGATCGGGAATCATCAAAACTGGTGCCGCAGTCAATCTTTGCTTAACTTCTTGGAAACTCCTTTCGCATTTCTCATTCCATAAGAAAGCTTCTCCCTTTCGAGTCAATTTAGTCATAGGTGCAGTAATCTTCAAAAATCCCTCGATGAATCTTCGATAATAACCGTCTAATCCCAAGAAGCTTCGAACTTTATTCGCATTACTCGGTACTTTCCAATCATTGACCGCGTCAACTTTAATCGGGTCAACCTCAATTCCTTTAGAAGTGACCACATGTCCCATAAATGCAACTCGGTTAAGCCAGAATTTACACTTGTTGAACTTCGCATACAACTTCTTCTTGTGCGGTATTCCCAATATTGTTCTAAGATGCTGCTCATGTGCAACCTTGGTCTTTGAATATACAAGTATGTCATCTATGAACACAATGACAAACTTATCCAAACAAGGTTGAAATACACGGTTCATGAGGTCCATGAATACCGCTGGCGCATTATTCAAACCAAATGGCATCATTATAAACTCATAGTTGCCATAACGAGTTCGAAATGCGGTCTTCGGGATATCATCATCCTTAATCCCCAGTTGGTGATACCCGGATCTCAAATATATTTTTGAAAATACTCCCGATCCTCCAAGTTGATCGAATAGGTCCTCTATTCTAGGAAGTGGATATTTATTCTTTATCGTGAGTCGATTAAGTTCACGATAGTCTATGCACATCCTCAAACTTCCGTCCTTTTTCTTCACGAAGAGCACTGGCGCACCCCATGGCGAAACACTCGGTCGGATAAATCCAGAGTTGAGTAGTTCATGGAGTTTTACTTTCAGCTCTTGCAATTCCTTAGGCGCCATCCTATAGGGAGCCTTCGATATTGGTGCCGCTCCTGGCACTAAATCAATCGAGAACTCAACTTGACGATTCGGTAGAACTCCGGGCAAGTCTTCGGGAAAGACGTATGGATACTCCTTGACGATAGGTACATCAGCTACCGTCTTCTCCGAAGTTGTTTTCCCCATCACATTCACCAAGAATCCTTGGCAATCACGCTTCTTCAACATCTTCACAGCTTTCATGGCTGATATCACCTTCGGGGTACTGCTATGTCTAACCCCTTTAATACGGTCTTGACATCAACAGACGGACATAAAGTTACCCTCCTCTCGGAGCATTGAACTATATCTCTATGTTTGTCCAACCAATCCATACCCAAGATGACATCAAAATCGCTAAGTTCCACTATGTGCAAGTTGGCTAAGAAGTTATGTTCGTTAATCCCTATCTTCACATTGTCAGTTATAGAGTCTACACTCACTACTCCCCCCACAGGCATGCTAACTAACAAAGATCTAGGGGCTTTACTACTTCTACAACCAATCATAGTGCAAAGCTTCCTAGAGATGAATGAATGAGATGCACCCGTATCAAACAACACCAAAGCAGGAATATTTGCAACTGATAACATACTTGACATGGTTTGGGGTTCAGTCTCTGCTTCAGCCTCGGACATGCTATATACTCGAGCTCTGCCTCCTGAGCCTTGACCTTGCACATTATTGCCTAGGCCCTTTCCCTTCTTCGGACACGCTGAGGCCATGTGTCCCTCTTCACGGCAATAGTAGCACCGCTTCTGACCAAGCATACATGCACCTTTATGCCCTTTGACACAAGTACCACATGTAGGGTTATCGGACTGTGATTTTACCCCCGAAGATCCAGCCTTAACATTCTTCTTGATACCCCCTCCTTGCTCGTGCCACTTGCGCTTGTTATTTGTTGCAACTGGTGGTGCCCTTGCCTTCTCCACGTCTAAACTAGCAGAAATGTCCTCGGCCCTTGAAACTGCTTCATTGTAGCTTAGACGACCATGACCAGCCAAATGGTGACGAATCCAGTCACGAAGCCCATCCCGGAATTTCTGAGACTTCATGTCATCCGTCTCGACCATGTGAGGAGCGAAACGGCACATGTGGTTAAACTTGCGTTCATACTCGGTGACCGACATTCCACCTTGGGTCAGATCGAGGAACTCCTTCTGCATCTTCATCTGGATCTTCTTTTGGATCCTCCTCCGGGTCTTCTTCAGGATCCTCCTCTGAGTCCTCCTCGTCCGTAGAGTCGGCATCCCAAATTTCAGCTGGAATCGCCTCTCGAGCGAACAAATCCAATAAGCGTCCAGTGACGAACTGAAAATCATCAGCGGACTCTCGCTCTTCTAGCGATCTCTTGATGGCCTATATCCAAAGACGGAAGATGCAGCAACTCTAGTCTTCAGATAACTTCTCCATCAGGTGCTTTAGCTGTCGAGTGACGGAACCTTGTTTCCCAGATTTCAGCCACTTGCTCAGCCTATAAATGACGTAGTGTGGCGCATTTTCTGGTAGACTAGGATCGTCCCACCAGTCTTTACGTGCTAGAAGACGTGAGTCAAAAGTAGCTGGGACCTTCTTACGTGGCGTCATTCTAGGTTTGGCCATTCTAACAGTTCGTACGTACATAAATAATTTATATAAGGAAAATGAAATGACATATGCATGAATAATGATTGAAATTTGATACCTCAGACGGAGTGACGAAGTGGCGAAGCTGAGAGCATATGATACTTTTACATTTTAGCGAGTCTACAGAAAGGTAAAACCCCCTCCGATACCACTATGTAACGCCCCGACTTTCTAGGTAATTATTGGGAAAAATAAGTAAAAGGTAAATTTGACGAAAATAGTTTTCTTGAGAATATAAAAATTCTCGCCTACAAAGTCGAGTCGCTACACTGACATAAAAATAAATACCTTCAAATAAGGTAACATTTCATCATAAATACGAGGTAAAAATTTGCGGCGGAAGAATAAATCATAATTTATAAATTTCAATTCTAAGTTTCCCAAAATAAGTTTCAAACATTTGACATAAAGAAAACAACATTTAATAAATTCTTTTTCATATGCTCCCTCGGCTCGCTCCTTCGTCCATCCAGCTCGGTTCAACCTGCGGGATCAATAAAGGTGGGGGTGAGATTCCTTCAGCTCGTGGAAATCTCACTGATCACAGTAATAAACAATCTCATGGAAAGCATAACATGAATAAACTATCACATTTTTCCTCAACATGAATGCATACTCACAATATTACGTATATCATGAATCGAGCATGCATAACACGAATATTGAGGTTGCGCAGGTGCCCCCGCAACAACATGAAACATACACGCAATACCACATATAACATGAATCGAGCACGTATGTGAATATTGGGTTGAGCAGGTGTCCCCACACAACAAGAATCTTAAGATAACCTCTTACACGAATACAGGTGAGCCTGATTTACAACGTGTATCATAATTTATAAACATGAATTGAATATCACATATGCAGTCCAATTAAAGCAATTAAAATGACAGTGAAAATTCCCACCTGAATAAATGATGATGATGATGTCTAACTTGAAATGAAGATGTTCGACTCACATTCCTAAGCCCGTAAATCCTTGATAAAGTCTACATATGATAATAATAATAATTATTATTATTATAATCTTTACAATTTATTATTTATTTAATAAATGAAAAGATACAAATATCACTATAATAAATGAAAATAAATTACAGTTGCTTATTAATATTAACCGAAGAGTTAACATTATTAATGACTGAAATTAAAATACTTACGCATAATTTCAGATTAATATTAATTGAAAGTCAACATTTTAATGTTTCAGTCAAAATAGGACTGGAAGTGAATTTTAAAAGTTGACCGGTGTCAAAAACGAAAAGTCTTAAAATTCCGGGGGTATAAATACACCCTTTTCTTGTCCTAGCCGACACAGGACTTCTTTCTCGTTCCATCTCTGCACTTCTTCTTCTCGGCCAGGAAGAACATCCCGAAAACACACACACACAGAGTAAATTATGCACACACACAAACGCAAATTGAAGGGTACATACAAACAACTCCGAGTCGGACTGTTCTTCCGGCTCAGGTGTCGCGACGACCCACAGTAGGCGATGGTTCCGACGATTGGTTTGGTTCGTCCAGTCGTGGTTGCAGCGGGCGGCAGTTAATGGCGGGTGGCTCGGTGAAAGACTGATTTCGGTCATTGCGGCCGAGAAGAAGGTGAAGCAGGTAAGAGTTTTCAATTTATGAATCCGATTCCAACTCCAGAACCGTGGTGGCGGCGCCTGAACCGACGGCGGGTCGCAGTACAGTGCAGGTCCGGCGATGATGTCGGTCAGGTATGGGTTCGGGTTTGAAGGTTTCAGGTTTCGGCAGTGGATTTCGGATTTGAAACGGTGATGTTCGATTTTGGTGTTGTTGATTATGGAATATGGGTTTGAAGTTTGGTTCCCGAAATTGATTTTCGGATGTGTGAAATTTCTGGATTCTGCTGCTCTGAAAGTTGAAAGCATTAAGCTTTGAATTTACTTTTTTGTTGAGATAAATTATTGGGTTTTTTATTGTTAATTGGGTAGTGTATATTTGATGTAAAATTGATGTGGTTTGCAGATGAATTCTGAACCGACAAAAAGGATGATAAAACACAAAATACGGAGAAGCTGAGTTTTTTACGATTTTACCTCTTCGAAGAAAAGTCTGATGTTCCAAAGGGGTTGAACTTCCAGATTCAAGATTGGACTCCCGGAAGAACTCTTCGAATAAGAAACACGATGAACCTTGATGTTCTGACTTGTATTGTATTTTTCTTTCTTTTTGTTTTTTGATGCTGGATGGTGAACGACGATTGGGAAAGTTAGGGTTGGGGACGGCTGAACAAGAAAGTTGTATTCTGTATTGTATTTTTTTTGTACTGCAGATACATTGTATTTATACTGTATCGAATTAGGGTTATGGTATAATTTTCTGGGCTTAATATTATTTTGGGTCATTATAATGTGTTTGGGCCATTGATAATAATAATAATAATAATAATAATTATAATAATAATAATAATAATGATGATGATAAAATTAATAATAACAGTAGTAATAATATTAATAACATCGATACTAATAATAATATCGAGAGTAATATAAATGATGATATAGAAATGATACTGGTAAAAATATTAATCCCGTTAATATTAATATGGTTCCTATTATAAATATTATTATTATTAATAATAATAATACCATTAATGATCATATTAACAAAAAAATGACTAATATTAAACGTTCTGAAATTAACTTGAGAAATTGACTCGGATTTATAATATATGAGATATCATGAAAATGTCTGATCTTATTAAATGATACTACATGAAGTTGACTTGTACGTGTAGTAAAAGTAATTGTACAACAATTACAACAATTATTCACTTTCAGGGATTTATTATCAATTAAAGCATTTTGAAAATCAGTATGTAAAAGTTTGAATGTTTCAAATAATTCGTCGTGAGACGAGGTACTGACCTGGATTTCGACGTCGCTTTCGTCGAATGAGCTTCTTGCCATGAGTGCGAGGTTATTTTGATTATATTCGTCATCTTCCTCTTCGTCACTCCACGTGGATATAAATACATCCTTCTTGGAAGTTGATGCTCGACATTTTTTTGCAAAGTGGCCTAGTTTACCACAAATTCGACAGTTATTATCGAATTTCTTTGATTCCCCCATTTTGATGTCCTTCCTTCTCCGGTTCAATAAGTTTTGAAACTTATTTATATTTTTGGCATAATTTGCCAATTCTTCGTCATCTTTGTCCACCGGGATTTCTTCTTTTCGTGACATTTTAGCTTTTAAAGCTATGGATCTTTCCTTCGGTTTTGGTTCGACACTTCGTGATTTTAGAACAATCTCATAATTTATTAGTGAACCAACGAGGGAACTAAAGTCGAGCGTGTTGAGATCTTTAGATTCCATGATCGCCGTCACGGTGCCATCCCATTCGCTAGGTAGTGATCGTAAGATTTTCTTGACTTTTTCACTACTAGATAGTGGTTTCCCAAACGAAGCAAGTCCATTAGTGATGACCGAAAATCGGTCTAGCATGTTGGTGATGTACTCGTCACCCTTCATCATGAGTAACTCGTAGTCATGGAAAAGCATATTAATCTTCGTCTCCTTGACTTGAGTGGTTCCCTCATGTGTGAATTCAAGAATTTTCCAAATTTCTTTAGCACATTCACACGAAGAAATACGGTTGACCTACTTTGGATTTAAGGCACAATATAAAGGTTGAGTGGCCTTACAATTGAGGTGATCATTATTCCAATCCTCATCATTGTATTCTTCGAAGCTCTTAAGTCACCCGTCAGATTTGGTTGGAACTTTCGGACCAAGGCAAATGATCTTCCAGATTTCTATATCATATGTACGAATGAAGATCGACATCTTTTTCTTCCAAGTCATGTAATTAGATCCATCGAAAAATGGAGGTCGATTTAGAGCAAGACCTTCGACTGGGGCAAATTGGAATGCCATTGGATCTTTTTATCCTCGGATATTAAGCCGATTTATATGGATACCCGCTCTGATACCAATTGTTGAAAAATTGGCACCTCACTTGGAATTGTGGAAGATAGAATTTGCAGACTCTTTTGCGTTGCGGAAGCGTAAATAACTTGCCGAAAGTAAACGACACAAGATTTATCGAGGTTCGGCCAAATGTGCCTACGTCCTCTCTTCATATCATTTTCTATAGGCTCAAGATCAACCTTTTCACCTTGTCTTCTATCAGTCCGAGGTAAACTGTTACAATCTCATCTTCTATCAGTCCGAGATAAACCGTTATAATCTTGTATTTGTGTCGATTCAATAAAAATTGTTTTCCTTTTCTATTGGATAAGGAATCAACCTATTTAGCTTTCGATTGGTACTAGACAAATCCCACTCGGATTTAGATATGATTCTAACAATGCCGGAACAACTATCCTAATAACACCGAATCAATCTACAATCCGTATCTTTCCTCTCGTGTATGTTTTCGTGTATGAACACTCAAATACTTATCAATTAAGCACAAATACAACAACAATAATGTTTACAATGATATCTGATCGATATATGATTTGATTGGAGTTGTTGTTGTGAATGATACCAATGACTTGGTATTTATAGGCTCAAAGGCTCAACTAGCCATTAGCCTCTGCATCATGTATTACGTACGTTAGCCATCCTCTATAGCGTACGTTAGTCCTGTTACATATGTTAACGTCCTTTGGTTACGTACGTTAAGCTTCATATAAATCAGTCCAGTAGCTTCTGTACACTCCTTTACGTACGTTATATAATCCTCCATTACGTACGTTATGTTATGTCAAAATATCCGTTGCATGCTGACCTACTCCATGATGTCATCTTCAACGGCTCCTTGTTTGAATTCGTATTCAAACCATTATGTACGTTAATGTGTTGATTTACGTACTAAGTATCACCTCCTTACGTACGTTATCTGCTTCTGTTGCGTACGTTAACCATGTCGTCTGTACTCGTCTGCCATCAGGTAACTTTTCATTACGTACGTTATGTGATGTTTGTTACGTACGTTAAGTTCTCTGGTCAGGTGACTTTTGCCTTCTCGTCTGATCAGGTGACTTTTGTCTTCTCGTCTGATCAGGTGACTTTTGCCTTCTCGTCTGATCAGGTGACCTTTCCCCAACTTGTTTGTCTTTGTTGTTTTGGCTTCGTTCCATTGTTGCCTTTGTTGTTTTGGTTGACAACACATCAATAATTCAACATCAAAACCTTTTTAATGTGGAATAGAATATTCCAATAATCTCCCCCTTTTTGATGATGACAAAACAACCTTTTATTGTGATTTTATACCTGCAAAATTAAAACAATTTACAGATCAAAGTTTTCGGTTTTGTCCATTTCGTTAGTTTTCTTCTCACATCTTGTCTTTTCTTCTTTTTCAACTCCTCATTTTTTTCTTTTCTTCTTTTTCGTCTTTTTTCCCCCCTTTCATGATTGGGTTATTGTTTTTATTTTATCGTCATTCTTCCATGACTCTTTCTCATATTTTTCCATCATTTTTCTCAACATCTTCCCTTTTCTCATACTCTCTCCCCCTTTTTGTCATAATCAAAAAGTGGCATAATCAATAAAGTCGATGAAAAATAAATATGACAATATATGGGTAAAACTCCCCCTGAAAAATAGATTTCCCCATGTTAAAAATAGTAACTCTCCCTGAGTTAAATATCAATTGTTAAAAAAATATAAATTGTCAAAATACCAATTGATGGACATATATTAAATTTGATTTTTAGGGATCCAATCGACTCTCGATTTTTCTTTTGAAACATAGACGATATTGGGAATAGTGGTTCCTTTAGGAATCCAAATCTTTTTAATTTTTATCATCCGTCGTGGGCTTTTACAATTTGAGATATGATGCCCAAAGTTTTAAACATTTCTCATATCGGGATATTTTAAAGTTTAAGGATTCGATATTTTTACAAGGTTTGAATCCTAACCCCTGTTTGTTTAAGAAAATTTTTGAACCGAAAGCATTTGTTCAAATTTGTCGTTTCCCTACGATAATTTATTCGTTAAATTCGTAAGTTCATTTTGAACTTTCAAAAGATCATCCTTTAATTTATTTTCAATTTCAAGTCATTTAGAATGATCGGTTTCAATGAATTTTCCTTTTCATTTATTTTGGAAATTTCGATTTCCAACATTTTAATTTTCACTTTCAGCGATTTATTATCAATTAAAGCATTTTGAAAATTAGTAGGTAAAAGTTCGAATGCTTCAAATAATTTGTCGCGAGACGAGGTACTGACCTGGCTTTCGACGTCGCTTTCGTCGAATGATCTTCTTGCCACGAGTGCGAGGTTATTTTGATTATATTCGTCATCTTCCTCTTTGTCCCTCCACGTGGCTATAAGTACTTCCTTCTTGGAAGTTGATCCTCGACAATTTTTTGCAAAGTAGCCTGGTTTACAACAGATTCGACAGTTATTATCGAATTTCTTTGATTCCCCCATTTTGATGTCCTTCCTTTTCCGGTTCAATAAGTTTTGAAACCTATTTATATTTTTGGCATAATATGCCAATTCTTCGTCATATTTGTCCACTGGTATTTCTTCTTTTCATGACATCTTAGCTTTCAAAGCTATGGATCTTTACTTCGGTTTCGGTTTGACACTTCGTGATTTTAGAACAATCTCATAATTTATTATGAACCAACAAGGGCACTAAAGTCGAGCGTGTTGAGATTTTTAGATTCCATGATCGCCGTCACGGTGCCATCCCATTCGCTAGGAAGTGATCGTAAGATTTTCTTGACTTTTTCACTACTAGATACTGGTTTCCAGAATGAAGCAAGTCCATTGGTGATGACCGAAAATCGGTCTAGCATGTTGGTGATGGATTCGTCACCCTTCATCATGAATAACTCGTAGTCATGAAGAAGCATATTAATCTTCGTCTCCTTAACTTGAGTTGTTCCCTCGTGTGTGATTTCAAGAATTTTCCAGATTTCTTTAGCACATTCACACGAAGAAATACAGTTGACCTCCTCTGGATTTAAGGCACAATATAAAGGTTGAGTGGCCTTACAGTTGAGGTGATCATTCTTCCAAACCTCGTCATTGTATTCTTCGAAGATCTTAAGTGACCCGTCGGATTTGGTTGGAACTTTCGGGCTAAGGCAAATGATCTTCCAGATTTCTATATCATAGGCACGAATGAAGATCGACATCTTTTTTCTTCCAAGTCATGTAATTAGATCCATCGAAAAATGGAGGTCGATTTAGATCAAGACCTTCGACAGGGGCAAATTGGAATGCCATTGGATCTTCTTATCCTAGGATATTAAGCCGATTTATACGGATACTTGCTCTGATACCAATTGTTGGGGTTGGCACTCCATTTGGAATTGTGGAAGATAGAATTTGCAGACTCTTTTGCGTTGCGGAAGCGTAAATAAATTGTGGAAAGTAAATGACACAAGATTTATAGAGGTTCGGCCAAACGTGCCTACATCTTCTTATCACTTTCTATAGGCTCAAGATCAACCTTTTCCACCTTGTCTTCTATCGGTCTGAGGTAAACCGTTACAATCTCGTCTTCTATCAGTCCGAGATAAACCGTTATAATCTTGTCTTTATGTCGATTCAATATAAACCGTTTTCCTTTTCTATGGGATAAGGAATCAACCTATTTAGCTTTCGATTGGTACTAGATAAACCTCATTCGGATTTAGATATGATTCTAACAATGCCGGATCAATGATCCTAATAACACCGAATCAATATACAATCCGTATCTTTCCTCTCGTGTATATTTTCGTGTATGAACGCTCAAACACTTATCAGTTAAGTAAAAATACAACAACAATAATATTTACAATGACATTTGATTGATATATGATTTGCTTGGAGTTGTTGTTGTGAATGATACCAAATGACTTGGTATTTATAGGCTCAAAGGCTCAACTAGCCGTTAGCCTCTGCATCATGTATTACGTACGTTAGCCATACTCTATAGCGTACGTTAGTCCTATTACGTATATTAACATCATTTGGTTACGTGGGTTAAGCTTCATATAAGTTAGTCCAGTAGCTTCTGTATACTCCTTTACGTACGTTATATAATCCACCATTACGTATGTTATGTTATGTCAAAATATCTGTTGCATGCCGACCTACTCCATGACGTCATCTTCAATGGCTCCTTGTTTGAATTCATATTCAAACCATTACGTACGTTAACATGTTGATTTACGTATGTTAAGTATCGCCTCCTTACGTACATTATCTGTTTCTGTTGCGTACATTAACCATGTCGTCTGTACTCGTCTGCCATCAGCTAACTTTTCATTATGTACGTTATGTGATGTTTGTTACATACGTTAAGTTCTCTGGTTAGGTGACTTTTTCCTTGTCGTCTAACCAGGTGACTTTTGCCTTCTCGTCTGATCAGGTGACTTTTGCCTTATCGTATGATCAGGTGACTTTTGCCTTCTCGTCTGATCAGGTGACTTTTCCCCAGCTTGTTTGTCTTTGTTATTTTAGATTCGTTCCATTGTTGCCTTTGTTGTTTTGCTTGACAACACATCAATAACTCATCATCAAAAACTATTTAATGTGGAATAGAATATTCCAACAATGGCTGCTAGATATCAGTCGAACCCTGGACCAGGATACTAGATTGCTGTCAAGCACATACTCAAGTACCTGAGAGGTACTAGGGAATACATGCTAGTATATCAATCATATGACATATGTCCAGTGGGTTATACTGGCTCAGATTTTTCATCAGACAAAGAAAAGTCCAAGACTACTTCAGGTTATGTGTTTACTCTGTGAGGTGGAGCCATTAGTTGGAGGAGTGTGAAGTAGAAATGCATCTCAGACTCTACCATGGAAGTCGAGTATGTGACTGCCCTGAGACATCCAAAGAGGTGGTATGGCTCAAGTACTTCCTGCAGGACTTAGATGTGATTCCCGATTTTCCAAAGGGTATTACACTTTATTGTGATAATACCGGTGCAATTGCAAATTCGAGAGAACCACGAGCCCATGAGGCAAGTAAACATGTCAACCGCAGGTACCAATCATACAACACTTCGTAAAGCAAGGAGACGTAGTTGTATCCAGGGTTATATCGGAAGATAATCTTGCTTGTCCTTTCACAAAGGGCTTACCCTCAAAAGTTTTTGAAGGGCATGTGAAAGAAATGGGATTACGTGTATGGCAGTATTGCTTTACGTATAAGTGGGGGATATGATATACTAGTAATAGAGTAGTTGTAACACCCCCAAATCCTATTGGGTTATTACAGTGCCGTGGACCCCACGCCAGGAGATCCACCAGGCGAACATGACTAAAATACATTAAATTAAACAACAAGGGAAAATCATAGTCCCTACCATGATATCCTGACACAATATTCCGATAAGGAATTTCAACGACAACAATGGGCCTACATGGCCAAGGGTAAAAATACAACATTCACGAGCATCCGCTCGGGTAATACATAATGACAATGACTGACAACTGAAGAACACTCCAACCGACTGACCAACATGAACAACTCGGACTAGTATCGCTCGAATGCCTCGTTGCCATCATCATGCCCCTATGTCTCAACTCTCTCCTCGCAAGCACCTAAAACATGAAAAACATGTTCCGCCACTGGGTCGGCCATCCAGATAATGAACATCAAATACGGTGTATAACATGATATGCATCCAAAGGCGTAATGAAACGGTACAATAATGATAATAATACGAGATGCTCACAAACCAAGGTAAGAACCGAGCATTCGTGAAATACTATGCCCACGGCATACTAGTAATACATTGCTCGATGTGTTAGAACATAAATGCCCAACGGCGAATCATAATCACGAATACCACCATGAATTAAACAACATGAACCAAACCAGAATCAATTTAATATGAATCATAATGCCCAAAGGCTCCAATGAAAATACCAAGACATTACAAAAGGCACGAAAGTCATTCAATGGAAGTTACCAAATATCATAAACACTTGAAAACCTAATGTACTCAAGCTATAGTTAATGAGGGCTAATAAGGTCATAACCACGACCGTGACCTCGAGTTGTAGGTGTTGGGAAGCCAACCGAAGGTTCAAGCCCCAAACTTACCCATAAGGTCATAAACGCGACCGTGACCTACTAAGTTGTAGGTGGTTGGGAGGCGCCGCCGGAGGTTCAAGCCCCAAGCTTACCCATAAGATCATAAACACGACCGTGACCTACTAAGTTGTAGGTGTTGGGAAGCCAACCGCGAAGGTTCAAGCCCCAAGCTTACCCATAAGATCATAAACACGACCGTGACCTACTAAGTTGTAGGTGTTGGGAAGCCAACCGCGAAGGTTCAAGCCCCAAACTTACCCATAATAAGCACTAGCCGAGACTAGCCTCCAAAAATATAATAAATCACAAATGACAACGATTCGTAGATTACCGAATTCGTGAGAATGATAGGGTGCTACCTTGAGTCGGCCAACACGATAACAATGATGCAGCGGATGATTCCATGAATGATTGAGTGTTTCGATTACCTTAGAACGGCAAATCGAGAAGAGTAATATGAAGGATACCTTGGCACCTTTAATCGGTTACCGTCGACGAAGATGAGAAATGAAGATGCTAATGCCTTTAATAGGCCAATACAGTTTTAATGACAACTCCAACAGGAATAACAATGATTTCAACGATGTTTTAGATTGACATCTATATGAACAACAATCGATACATCGATACCGCGAACCGGCTATCGACAATGACATTAATGATGAGTAATACAATGCCTTGAATCGGCCGTTAACGAACAACAATGACATTTGGCAAAATTGCCGGAAGGTATCGTATCGAACGATCTCTTGATATCAATGAATCATGAAGAGACTAAGTCTCGGAATGATACAACACATCTATACACATACATGATGACATTAGCTCATTGACTAGTACAAGTATAAAACTTGCCTCAAACCGAAGGCGATGGAATCCCTCCACGAACAACGAACGGCGTCCTCCGGTAAACACAAGTACTCGAACCACCTTGAATGAAATACAATTCATTCAATAACACAATATCAATCGAAATCAACATAACGACCTATAGAAACTCTTTGAGGCATTTAATCGAACACTAAATGTTCAAAGTTCCTCAAGACCCTAAAAATCATCAATCGGGTTGAACGAATCGAAAATATGGATATACAATCCATAAAACATGATTAATAATGTTTACTAACATCAACCGATTCATCAAAATCGGATTAGAAACGAAATCAAGAACAATTCTCCAAAAAGTCAACTTGAAAGAAAATCAAGAAATATACCTTGATTCGACGAAATACTCGGATTAGATGATGATATAATCAACAAGGATCTTCCAAAATGCCGTGGAAATGATTAGAATCGCCAAGAACTCGATTTCCCGAGCCTCCGTCGCGACGTCGAAAAAGGAAGAAAAATCGCGTTGAAAAGAAATCGCCGAGCCGGGCTATATAGCCGGCAGGTTACGGCCAGAATCGGCAGCCTTACGGCCGTAACTCGGACACCTTACGGCCGTACTGGCAGCCTTACGGCCGAACCGCATTCGTCAAAAATCGCCAAGACCAAATGGACACTTACGGCCAGAATCGCACACCTTACTTACGTAATCGGCCTTCACAAAATCCGCCCGGCCAGACGGCCGTCATTCGATCACGCTTACGGCCGTAACTCGACACCTTACGGCCAGAACCGCACCTCACGGCCGTAACTCGCCGGGCGAGCTGCTCCGGCCGTGACTCGGCCGTGGCCACTCCGACGGCCCGGACGACCCCGAAACCCGAACCTGAGTAAAAATCGAAGATACGGTTACGAAGTACTCGCAAAAACGAATCCAAGCACTAAGAGAACACACGATTCCGACCATCCGAAGTGTCGGAATTCGACAACGGAAATAATTACCCCAGACTCTGGGAAATTACAAAAATGGCCCAAAACGTCCGAAAATCACGATACGTGATCGAAACACCGAACCAAAGCTCGCAACATGAATAATAACATTAAATGAACTTGCGAGAAACTCGAAACAACAGTTTCGGACGAGATTCACAAGAATCGAACTCGAGTGCGGAAAAGCCGTTTAAGAACACGGAACTCAACAAAACGATACCGAAACGAACTCGGATGACAAAAAGAGCAGAATTAAATATTCTCGGAATGACGAAACGGTCATGAGCGAGTCGTCAAAACAGACTTCCGTCGAAAAAATAAAATTACCGAAAAATCGAAATTGCGGATATTACAGTAGTATACTTAAAAGCATGTTTTGAGAATAAGTGGGAGATTGTTAGGGTTGTATACTGCAAAGCATACATTATGCTTTTATTACCTTATTTCCCTGTAACTACCTATGAGAATATTAATTATATTTAATCACATGTTTTGCATATTTATTCACGTTATGGTTATGCAAATATATTGTCTACTTATTTTATATTGTATATAATATGGTGTGTTGGTGTCACACGGAAAATCATATTATCGGTGCCTTATAAAATAATATAATAGTTCACAACTTATATAATACTAGACAAATTATATGAAAGGTTGTAATGCATGCTTGAGATTAGATGGTCTTGACTATTAGCATGCATTAGCGTAATTGCATATGTTGAACTGGATCGCAGTGAGACGGTGTCTTCAGTACTAAATGTAAGAAGAACGTAAATCTCAGATAATTATTATTTCTTAATTTTTAAGTATATAATATTTAATTATGTATTTATAATATTTATTGCTTTGATTTACCACGAGTGAAAGTCACATTGATTGATTCAATATGCTTCGTATCTTGGGCAATAATATTATTTATATGATAATTATTATTATAACTAGAAATTGTGTACCGACTCATGCAGGCTGATGATGTCCCCTTGAGTAGCTCAATAATAATTATTATATTAAACCCTGCAGGTGAATTTAATTCTGATATAATAATAAGGTTCGAGTGGTACTACCCTTGGATAAGAAATTAATTAATTAAAGCTATCAGTAGCTTAAATTAACTAAGAGACATTCAATATCTTAAATACGAGAAATAAAATATTTAAATAAGGAGCCTGATTGCGTAAATTGAGATTTGGATTGGAAGTGTAATATTAATTCTTTAATGGATTGAATTGATATAGTGAACTCAACCATATTAGGAAGGAAGGGTGCAATATACAAGGTTGAGTTACACTATGAGTCCTAACCCTAATCCTCGTGAAGATCCCAAGAGTAGTCCAAATCCTATAAAGGACATGAGGGGATGATTTGGTCGTGACATATACTCTTACACAAGGGATTTCGATATTTTTCTTTTGAGTGTTTTATTGTGGATCTAGACTTGTGTCTTTGATTCCACAATTGGGACTACACTTTAATTCTTGCCACAATCGGAGTTACTTGAAGAAAAAAGAAAAATCGAGAGTTGTGAGGAATAAGAATTTTGGCGGATCCATCTCCATTGTCAAGCTAGATTTGGTATCTCGTTGCCCACACAACATCCGGATTAAGGTAGGATCATACTCTAGAAGGTTTTGAGGAAGAAATCAAAGTAGCAACCACTACGCTTCAAGAGGTAAATATCATACGATTTTTGATTTAGATTAAGATATTGAATTCACCAAAAATATTATTTAATAAGTAATAAATAGTATTTAAATTGCTTATTAATCTTAGTAGTTAATTAATTAGCTTGCCTAAATAGATTTTGTGCTCGTGGATGCGTAAAATGCTTTATTCAAAGTTGATCAACTTTGCTTCCGCTGCATTTTATTTCCAACACCTATTGTGGAAAGTTTCACATACTTTGTTGTGTTTGTTGATGATTACTCTCGGTTTATATGGTTCTAGCATATTCGCTACAAATAAGATTTTGAACGAAATATTGAAGTTTTTCAATCTGATGGGGGCAAGGAATTTGCTGAAACACGAATGGAGGAGCTCCTTAATACTAATGGTATTTGACATCGCTTCTCTTGCCCCTATACTCAAGACCAAATGGCATAACAGAGCGTAAACATCATCATATTGTTGAGCTTGTTCTGGTTATGCTTTTTCAATCTCATGTTCCAGTAAAATTTTCTGTAGATGCCTTCAGCACTGCGATCTTCATAATTAATCGCGTACCCACCAATTCTTATTGGAAAATCTCCATTCCAGTTATTTGGTAACTTACCAAATTACGCGATCTTCCATCTGTTTGGATGTCGGGTATTTCCGTGTTTACGTGACTATGCCTTAAATAAGCTTAGTCCTCGCAGCACACCTTGTGTATTTCTTGGCTACAACAACAACTACAAAGGCTTTCACTGCTATGACATGCAAACCGACCACATCTATATTTCGAAGCATGCTCACCTCGACAAATTACTTTATACTTACTCAGGTGCCACTTTATCCGTCTCACCGAACAACATGCATGTTTTAAGTTTCGTAGAACCATCATGTCTGAAAATAATGTCACATCCGCATCTACTCCGCCTACCGCAGATGACTTTTGCCTATACGTCTCTACTCAGCCAAGTCCTCCAGACACATAACCTGCTGCTCATCAACCAGCTCACCTATCTCCCGAATCAAATCCACCTGCTGAACCAGAATCGTCTCCTCCATAATCTCCAGCGCCGGTGACACCAAATGAATAGCCCAGGAGAGTCCCGACTCAACATATGATGATCACCGACGTACGTGCAGGAGTCTTCAAACCAAAATATCGATCTTATATTGCCACTTCAGGTTTAATTACGGCTCTTCTCTCCATGTCTGGACCTTACGACTTTAAATCAATCGTCCAACTTTCGCATTGGGTCGTGGCCATGGATGAAGAAATTGGCGCTCTTCATGCTAATAACACCTGTGATCTTGTTCCCCATCATCCCAATACCAATGTTGTCGGCTCCAAATGGGTATTTCTATACCAAACTTTTCTCAGATGGTGCTCTTGATCGCCACAAAACTCACCTCGTTACCATGTGCTTCACCCAACCCCCAGGCCTAGACTTTGATCTCACATTTAGCCTCACTGTTAAAGCTACTACTGTTGGAGTTGTTCTTGCTATTGCTATAATTAGAGGATGGCTCGTACATCAACTGGATGTTAAAAATGCATTTCTCAATGGTGTTCTTCATGAAACTATCTATATGGAACAACCACGAGGATAGGTTGATCCCCGCTTCCCTAATCATGCCTGTCGTCTCAAAGAGGCACTTTTATGGCCTAAAGCAAGCTCGTCGTGTATGGTTCCATTGTCTTGCTACATTTCTTCATCATTTTGGATTTATATATAGCAGATCGGACACATTAATGTTTATATGCCATCAAGGCTCCTCTACTATTTATCTCCTTGTTTATGTTGGTGATTTAGTTCTCGTTGGAAGCAATCCTCGACTACTCCAACACTTCATAGCTAAGTTAAACTCCACTTTGATACTAAATGTAACGCCCACAAATCCCATTGGGTTATTACAGTGCCGTGGATCCCACACCAAGAGATCCACCAGGCTAACACGACTAAAAATACATCAAATTAACCAACAAGGGAAACCACAGTCCTTACTATGATAACCGACACATTATTCCGATAAGGTATTTCAATGACAATAATGGGCTTACATGGCCAAAAATAAAAATACAACAACATCCACGAGCCTTGCTCGGATAATATGAAATGACGATGACTGACAGTATTGGAGAACACTCCAACCGGACTGACCAACATGAGCACCGAGACAACTCAGGACTAGTATCACGCGGATGCCTCGTCGCCATCGTCATGCCCCTGTGTCTCAACTCTCTCCTCGCAAGCACCTGAAACATGAAAACATGTTCCTCTCCCACGGGGTCAGTCATCCAGATAATGAACATCAAATACATGTATAACATGATATGCATCCAAAGGCAGAATGAATGGACAATAATAATAATAATACGAGATGCTCACAACCCAAGATAAGAATCGAGCGTTCGTGAAACACTATGCCCACGACATACGATCAATACTTGCTCAACAAGTTAGAACATAGGTTCCTAACGGCCAATCATAGATATAGAACGCCATAATGAATTACACGAAGATGAACTAAACCATAGCTGAATTAAATATGAATCACAATGCCCGAAGGCTCCAACGAAGATACCAAGACATCACAAAGGCCTGAAAGCCCCATCAGCCGAAGCTGCCAAATAACACAATCACCTGAAAGTCACTCAGCCGAAGCTCTCAATCGTCACAATAGCCCGAAGCCAAAATAGCCCGAAGCTGTATCACATGAGGGCCGAAGCCACGGCACGAAGCTGTATCACAATGAGGGTCGAAGCCACGGCATGAAGCCGTATCACAATAAAGACCGAAGCCATGGCACGAAGCTGTATCACAATGAGGCCATCCAATAGCCGTGACCTCCTGAATTGCAGGTGCTGGGAAACCAACCGCAAAGGTTCAAGCCCCAGACTTACCCATAATGAGATCTCCTAGTGACCGTGACCTACTGAACTGTAGGTGTTGGTAAACCAACCGCGAAGGTTCAAGCCCCAAACTTACCCATCGAGTACTAACCGAGACTAGCTTCCAAAAACACAATTGATTACAAACGGCAACGATCACAAAATTACCGAAATCACAAGAATGATAGTGTACTGCCTTGAGTTAGCCAACACGGCAACGATAACTCACGGATGGGCACCGTCCTCGGCGGTCCCAATTAAATACCTCGATTACCTTTAGAATGGCTAATCGATAACAATGACTCAACAGATGGGAAATGTCTCTGATAGTCCCAATTCAATACCTCGATTGCCTTAGAACGGCTAGTCGATATCAACGACTCAACGGATGCCTCAGTACCTTTAATCGGTTACCGACGACAGAGATGATAATCGAATACATCAATGCCTTCAATCGGCCAATACAACATCAATAGCAAACACCAACACCATTAACAATGAACACAACAATGTCTTAAATCGACATCAATATCAACAACAACAATCGATACATCGATACCGCGAGCCGACTATCGACAATAATATTAACAACAAGTATCTCAATGCCTTAAACAGCTTTTGCCTAACAACAATAACGTTTGGCATAATTTGCCGAAGGGCATCGTATCAAACAATCCCCTGATATCAACAAAATCATAAAGATACCAAGTCTCGAAATGATACAACACATTCATACACATATATGATAATATTAATTTCATTGACTAGTACAAGTATAAAACTTGCCTCAAACCGACGGCGAGAAAGTCCTTTCACGATCAACGTCCTTAATGGAACTATCGGTCGCTCGAACAACCTTGAATAACACAAATACCAACAATTCGCTTAATATACATATCCACGTATAGTCATAAACAACTCAAAAGGTCGATCCAACACTACCCAACTCATTGGGGCAATTTAACAAATACGTTGTAAACAATATTCGATTGTTTACAACTAATCTCAATTATATCAATACCAAGCCTCAAATGAATGATTAAATCCAACAAAACATCCTCAATACAATCAATACTCTCATAGGGATACACAATTCGAGATTACGACAACATCTAATCGAAATCCCCAATTCCAAAATCAACATTCAAAGTGTTCTTGAATAATCCCCCCAACAGTCCAATGATAAATCATAGAGACTCATAATCATATGTATATACCTTCACATATCATGCTTACAACATCCAAAACATCATACTCCATCTCAAAATCGAAATCTAAGATTTTGAAGAAATTACCTTTGAAGATCCAAACCCTTCAATCCGTAGAAACTCGAGTTAATCGACTTTCCAAACTCCACAAATCGAAGATAGGTGATTAGAACACGAATACACAAGTGTTTGATGATGAAAAATCCTCTTCCAAGAACCTCTCTCTCGGACTCAAATGAAGAAATGAAGAAATGAGCACAAAAGTCCCGTCCATATCCTTAAATACTGCGCAGAGTTACGACCGTATCTCTGCCACCTTACGGCCGTAACTTTCCAAAGTCAACGACGTTACGGCCGTAACAACCTTTACTTACGGTCGTAATTACACCTCGTCAAAAAACCATACCGACCAAACTTCTCGACTGACGGCCGTAACAAAGACTCCCTTACGGCCGTAAGTAGCCTTCATCGAGACAATCCAGCACCCACTGATCTTCACTTACAGCCGTATCCTGAAAATCTTACGGCCGTATGTTGTCTTCGGCAAAAATGATACTAAACCAACGTACGCATGTTACGGTCGTAATGCAACCTATGTTACAGCCGTAACTCCCTGCTGAAGCAACTACCCACCTTCTCGTTGCAAATGATGAATGATCCGACACACATAACTTGCATGAATATGATCAAGTCCAATAACACGTAATAAAATGATACTTCCAACACAAAGCTACCAATCACTATGATTATGATAATACTCTCGTCTCGATTCCCAAACAGGGTTGAACGACGAATGATAACTAATACACGACTCAAAGATACGCCAAACGATGAACACAAATGAATGAACATGAATAATGAATGATTATTAAAGAGTGAAAAATTACTGAGTGGCAATTACTGAATGATAATAAATGAAATCATAACCGGGTATTACATACTCCCCCCCTTAAAAAGAGTTTCGTCCCCGAAACTAAGGGCACACAACTCGGTATATGAACTAACCATCAGGATCTGAAAACAACATCCCCAGGAATACTTCTCAACGCGGACCACTTCGCCTGAGCAACTGGGCCAACCCCACTGGCCCCCCACGTCTCTACTGCCCGAACAAGGCGAAAGAAAGAAAGAATAAGAGAAAAATCAAGTGATAAAACACTCAGCCAAGTGTGAGATCAGTCGAATCATGACTCCTCTGCTAGAGACCAGCCAGAAAGTCGCACCAACCGCATGAATCGTAACACCGACGTACACACCCCGCTGCTCATCGGCATCGGACGCCCATACAACCACTGACTCATGCCCCAAAAGAAAAGCAACAATGCACAAATAGTCCTCGGGGCCATATCAACCGCACGCCCAAGTCCTCCTGACTTGACGTCTCGATTCACAATGAACATTACCCAGATTATCACGAAATCTCGGGTACAACACAAAAGAAAGAAAAACACATCAAATGATCCAAATCTCAAGATTCTCAAATATTATCATTATAAAATAGATCAACAACAAATGATCCGCAACTACGATACATTATTACGGATTAAGTTACACATTAATCCGAAGAACAGAGAAAGGAAATACAAAAATTAAGGTTACATCTCAAATGTACCCAACATCGATATCCTCCAGATCATCGATCTCATCGATTCAAGGAAGACCCAAATCTGAACTCACTGCTCAATATGATCCCCGAAGGTCACAAGAATAAGAGTGCCCAAGATGAATAATAATGAATAGAATCCCACAAAGGTCAAGAGTGACTCACCGAGGTGAAATAATAACGCAATGAGTGATGGCTCAAATGAAGTGATTGGAACCGCTCCTCCTCGTGAATTGAATGATTAGTTTGATAATTACAAGTCTCAACATGATTTATATATTATGAATGAATTATATAAATATGAATGAACAACAACGAAACGAATGATTATCCCTTTAACCGAGCAAGAATTAACTTACTTCAATACCGGTGATGAAATGTCCTTGCCTCTGGCTCTTGAAGCCTGATAGGACCCCTTGGATGACGTACGGGCTGGAGTAACAAAATCTCTCGAGGCTTGTGAGCTCTCTCGAGATCTACTGGCACTAGAACTCCTGCAGTATTTCTGAAGGTGTCCCTGACTCCCACATGAACGACAAATAAAAGCTGGCACCGTACAACGAGTGGTAACGTGCCCCGCTGAATCACAGTTAAAACAAACAACAGTTGAACTCGTTGTCTGAGACAAAGATGCTTTCCTAGCACGAAGACGACTAGAAAATGACCTCTTGGACGTCGGAGCCCGATGTTCCTCTGAACGAACCGGCATCCTAGTCCTCTCACCAGAAGAACTGAAGAGTTCTTCTGAGCAAGCTCTTTGATCAAAAGCTCTGCTCCAAGAGCCTTATCGATGAATTCACCAAGTGAATTACAATTATGATTGAATAGCTGCATCCTGAACTGCGGGTTTAGCCTCTTGTTAAAATACTTGATCTTATCTCATTTCAAGACGGATAATGCATTTAAGCAAATCGAGAAGTCCATGAAACTTCTCAGCAATGACAACAACACTCTCGTCCTTGACGGATTCGGGGTTCGAAACCTCTGACAACTTGGCTTCACGAAGTGGAGCCGGATAATACCTCTCTAACATGAGAGCCTTGAACTCACCCCAAACACAATTATGATCGGTGGGTTCACAGAAAGCCACCAAGAATAAGCGCCCTTACTCAAGTAGTAAGCCGCTACTGCCACCTTACTCTATTCCGGACACTGAACCATGTCGAAGAGTTTATCAAAATGTTCCAGCCAAATAACAATGTCAGCTGGTTCCGACGAACCCTCAAAAGTAGGCGGCCTCTGACGAGAGATATCGCCAACAAGCTAGCCCACTCTTCCAGT
Source organism: Orobanche coerulescens (assembly GCA_033398695.1). Lineage (NCBI taxonomy): Eukaryota > Viridiplantae > Streptophyta > Magnoliopsida > Lamiales > Orobanchaceae > Orobanche > Orobanche coerulescens. The sequence continues at coordinate 173,519,185 of CM065809.1, forward strand.
CTGCCCAAGAAAAGGCATCTGGGAACCTTGCTGCGGTGGACCACGAACCATCGAGGTCTGCATGGTCTCCACTATCCGCATCATCTGAGTCATCTGGGCCATCATGCTACTCATAAGCAAGAAAGGGTCGACGTGTCTACTCTCAGTCTGATCGACTTCTCGAGTATGACGTCCCGAAAGAGAATCAGTCGCGTAAGTAACACCACCGGCCGAACTCTGATCCATCTCAGCATATGCACACGCACGAACATGAGGTTCTAGGTTCCGACCTGTTCTGCAGCCTTTACCCCCTCTACCACGTCCTCTGATTCCTCTTTTCATATTGAAAGAATAAAGTTCGATCATGAACATAGTTCAAATACGCCCCAACGACCAATCCAGAATGCTAAGTGAATAGCCAAATACGAATATACATACTCAACGGATAAACAAACACATTAATCATGCTAATCATAGCCAATACAGAGCTCACACGCTCCATAACACACAATTATGAATTACTTGCAACACAAATATCACATACAGTTTTCAACAAAACATGTATAATCAATGACATAATGAATGTATGAACATAAAAGAGAATCGAGTTCTTAAACAGGTCATACGAAGCTTTGAGGTCCTGCGATACTAGTCTTCACTGACGACGACTCGATGAAAGAATGACTCATACCGTCGCCCAACTATCACTACTCACAAAACCCGACTGTCCAGATTGTTATAACCTGACAGTTCCACTACTACCACGTCGGTAGAGCCACATAACTCACTTATCAGGGTATCTCGCAACCCAATTCTCTGATACCATCTTCTGTAACGCCCCCAAATCCCATTGGGTTATTACAGTGCCGTGGACCCCACACCAGGAGATCCACCAGGCGAACACGACTAAAAGTACATCAAATTAACCAACAAGGGAAACCACAGTCCTTAATAAGATAACCGGCAAATTATTCCGATAAGGAATTTCAACGACAATAATGGACCTACATGGACAAAAATAAAAATACAACAACATCCACGAGCCTTTCTCGGATAATATGAAATGACAATGACTGACAGTACTAGAGAACACTCCAACCGGACTGACCAACATGAGCACCGAGACAACTCGGGACTAGTATCGCTCGGATGCCTCGTCGCCATCGTCATGCTCCTGTGTCTCAACTTTCTCCTCGCAAGCACCTGAAACATGAAAACATGTTCCGCCCACACGGGGTCAGTCATCCAGATAATGAACATCAAATACATGTATAACATGATATGCATCCAAAGGCAGAATGAACGGTACAATAATAATAATACGAGATGCTCACAACCCAAGGTAAGAATCAAGCGTTCGTGAAACACTATACCCACGACATACGATCAATACCTGCTCAACAGGTTAGAACATAGGTGCCTAATGGCCAATCATCGATATAGAACGCCACAATGAATTACACGAATATGAACCAAACCAGAGCTGAATTAAATATGAATCACAATGCCCAAAGACTCCATCGAAGATACCAAGACATCACAAAGTCCTGAAAGCCCCCTCAGCCGAAGCTGCCAAATATCACAATCACCTGAAAGTCACTCAGCCAAAGCTGTCAATCGTCACAATGGCCCGAAGCTGTATCACATGAGGGACGAAGCCACGGCACGAAGCCGTATCACAATGAGGGCCGAAGCCACGGCACGAAGTCGTATCACAATGAGGGTCGAAGCCACGGCACGAAGCCGTATCACAATGAGGGCCGAAGCCACGGCACGAAGCCGTATCACAATGAGGGCTGAAGCCATGGCACGAAGCCGTATCACAATGAGGGCCGAAGCCATGACACGAAGCCGTATCACAATGAGGCCATCCAATGGTCGTGACTTGCTGAATGCAGGTGCTGGGAAACCAACCGCAAAGGTTCAAGCCCCAGACTTACTGAACTGTAGGTGTTGGGAAACCAACCGCGAAGGTTCAAGCCCCAAACTTACCCATCGAGCACTAGCCGAGACTAGCCTCCAAAAACACAATTGATCACAAACGGCAACGATCACAAAATTACAGAATTCACAAGAATGATTGCGTGCTGCCTTGAGTCGGCCAACACAACAACGATAACTCACGGATGGGCACCGTCCTCGGTGGTCCCAATTAAATACCTCGATTACCTTTAGAATGGCTAATCGATAACAACGACTCAAGGGATGGGAAATGTCTTTGATAGTCCTAATTTAATACCTCGATTGCCTTAGAACGGACAATCGATAACAACGACTCAACGAATGCCTCAGTACCTTTAATCGGGTACTGACGATCAATGCCTTCAATCGGCCAATACAACATCAATAGCAAACACCAACACCAATAACAATGATCGCAATAATGTCTTAAATCGACATCAATATCAAAAACAACAATCGATACATCGATACTGCTAGCTGGCTATCGACAATAATATTAACAACAAGTATCTCAATGCCTTGAACGGCTTTTGCTGAACAACAACAACATTTGGCATAATTTGCCGAAGGGTATCGTATCAAACAATCCCCTGATATCAATAAAATCATAAAGAAACCAAGTCTCGAAATGATACAACATATTCATACACATATATGATAATATTAATCTCATTGACTAGTACAAGTATAAAACTTGCCTCAAACCGACGGCGAGAAAGTCCTTCCACGATCAACGTCCTTAATGGAATTATCGGTCGCTCGAACAACCTTGAATAACACAAATACCAACAATTCGCTTAATATATATATCCACGTATAGTCATAAACAACTCAAAAGGTCGATACAACACTACCCAACTCATTGGGGCAATTTAACAAACACGTTGTAAACAATATTCGATTGTTTACAATTAATCTCAATTATATCAATACCAAGCCTCCAATGAATGATTCAATCCAACAAAACATCCTCAATACAATCAATACTCCCATAGGGATACACAATTCGAGATTACGACAACATCTAATCGAAATCCCCAATTCCAAAATCAACATTCAAAGTGTTCTTGAATAATCCCCCCAACAATCCAATGATAAATCATAGAGACTCATAATCATATGTATATACCTTCACATATCATGCTTACAACATCTAAAACATCATACTCCATCTCAAAATCGAAATCTAAGATTTTGAAGAAATTACCTTTGAAGATCCAAACCCTTCAATCCGTCGAAACTCGAGTTAATCGACTTTCCAAACTCCACAAATCGAAGATAGGTGATTAGAACACGAATACACAAGTGTTTTATGATGAAAAATCCTCTCCCAAGAACCTCTCTCTCGGACTCAAATGAAGAAATGAAGAAATGAGCACAAAAGTCCCGTCCATATCCTTAAATACTGCACAGAGTTACGACCGTAACTCTGCCACCTTACCGCCGTAACTTTCCAAAGTCAACGACCTTACGGCCGTAACAACCTTTACTTATGGCCGTAACTACACCTCATCGAAAAACCATACCGACCAAACTTCTCGACTTACGGCCATAACAAAGACTCCCTTACGGCCGTAAGTAGCCTTCGTCGAGACACTCCAGCACCCACAGATCTTCACTTACGGCCGTATCCTGAAAATCTTATGGCCGTATGTTGTCTTCGACAAAAATGATGTTGAACCAACGTACGCATGTTACGGACATAATGTAACCTATGTTACGGCCGTAACTCCCTGCTGGAGCAACTACTCCGCCTTCTCGTTGCAAATGATGAATGATCCGACACATATAACTTGCAAGAATATGATTAAGTCCAATAAAACGTAATAAAATGATACTTCCAACACAAAGCTACCAATCACCATGATTATGATAATACTCTCGTCTCGATTCCTAAACAGGGTTGAATGACGAATGATAACTAATATACGACTCAAAGATACGCCGAACGATGAACACAAATAAATAAACATGAATGATGAATGATTAGTAAGAGTGAAAATTACTGAGTGACAATTACTGAATGATAATAAATGAATTCATAACCGGTTATTACACTAAAGACATGAGAAAATTAAGCTACTTCATTGGCCTAGAAGTTTCTTAAGTTGGTGATGGCAGCTTCCTCAGTCAAGTCAAGCATGCTAGAGATATTCTCCAGTGCGCGTCAATGCATGAATCCAAGCCCGTTTCCACTCCACTCTCAGTTGACACTCATCTACGTGTTGACGGTACTCCATTTCCTGATACTTCCCTTTACCGTTCAATTATTCACACATTTCAATATATTACTATCACTCGAACTGATCTCTTCTATGTTGTTAACCATGTTATCCAATTCGAACTATAACTAGATAGGAAAAAAGAACCATGTTAGCCATTTCTTACAAGCACCAACTACGACGCACGTTCTTGTAGGCAAATGGATTCTTTGCTATCTAGCTGGCACCTTGGACCATGGACTCCGATTCATTTGTTCGGCGAGTCCGCCATCCGTACTCGGCTATTCTAATGCTGATTGAGCTGTTTGGGCACACGTCACCCCACCTATGGCTACTCCATATTCATTGGTAATAATCTTGTCTATTGGAGTGCCAAAAAGCAACCTACTATTTCTCGATCCAGCTCCAAATCTGAATCGCTAACACTGCTGTCGAAGTTATTTGGATCCACAATCCTCTTTCTCAACTCCGCTCGAACATGTCTCGTGTGCCCATCATACTATGCAACAACAAAGTGCCATATTCCTTGCAAGAAATTATGTCTCACACAAACGCGCCAAACACATCGATCTTGATTTTCACTTTGTTCGACAACAGGTTGTTCGAGGATCGCTTGAAGTTTTATCCCTTCTCGCTTTCAGTTAGCAGATATCTTCATCAAAACCTTGCCGAGACCACTATATGAATTCTGCGACACAAGCTCCCCATTCAATTTAGTTTCACACTTCCGCCATTGATTAGGGTTAGAGTTTTAGTATTTTATTTTATTATTCTTTCCTTAATCATATACTTACTTTTATTATAAGGGAATTTTCTATAAAAACCACTATACTTTGTAATTTTTTCGGATTAACCACTGAAAGAATATTTTTCTATGTTAACCACTGAAAGTTTGTTTTTATTTAAAAAAAAAACACTCTTACCAGGTAACACAGGTTTTCCAGGTTAAAGAAAGCTGATATGGCTTTTCTCATATAAATAATAATAACGTGGTACTTTTAATTGAAGAAATTGTTAATTAAGTGGCTCTTAGACCAACAATAATAATTAAGTGGATTTACGTTTGAAAATCCCTAGAACCCCACACACTACCTTCGTCGTTCTTCTAAACCTCTCAAAACCCAAAAACCGCTCATAACCGATTTTGCAATATCGAAGCGATTTTTGAAATTATTTTTCGAAATCGAAGTATGATTTGATATCATCGTTTGATTATTCATGGAACAAAGAATGATTTTATAATTGTTACAATATGTTGTTCATTTAATTGGAATATATATGGAATGACCAATCCAAAGTATAGTGGCTTCCATGAAATTTTACCTAAAAACCACTTAATTAGCAATTTTTTTAATTAAAAATGCCATGTAATTATTATTTTTAATAAAAATATCATATAATTATTATTTTTTATAAAAAAATGGCACATCAGCTTTGTAACTTGGAAAACCTCTTATTCCCGGTTAGGGTGATTTTTTTAAAAATAAAGATAAATTTTTAGTGATTAACATAAAAAATAATTCTTTCGGTGATTAATCCGAAAACATGCTGATTTTTGTAGAATTTTCCTTCATTATAAATAAACAACTCGTGTGAGTCAAAAAAAAAAAAAAAAAAAAAAACTCATGTGTGGCCTGTGGGCAGCAAGTGTTTCAATCGGAAGAACAAAGAGAAATGTCGAGCTTTAATTACCCAAGGCTTTTCAGGCCCGAGATCATCTCGGTGCTGGACGAATACCAAATCGCCGCCGTCTCGGAGGCCGATATCCTCCGCTGCGACCCGGAGAAGATATGCACCCTCTACGCCCACATTTTCGTCCACTTAGGGACTTTCCAGTAAGTGAAAATCTCCAAACCCTAAAACTCGGTTAAATGTAGAATTCCAGTTTCTGTCCTCCCCGGTGAAAGATTTATTTTGTATTTAGTGTTGTAATTCATTTTTATATCTCCAGGGAGGACCAGGGGCAAATCGAATTTGAGGCGCTGGAGCAGCTCGAAAACCCGGATCATCACTCTCACTCGGTTCCGATCATAAATTTGTACAACAAAATTCTACAACTTCTGGGCGCAGTCAATTGTCCCAGAGACTTTACTCCCAAGGACTTGATAAAGCCGGAGCCGGAGCGCACGGAGTTCTTTCTCAGCGCACTTCTTAATTTTTACCTCCACAGGTGAAATGTCTTGCTATTTCTTGGACTCGTTTCGTAATCTTAGAAAAAAATGGTGGTGATAGCAAAACCGTTTCATTTTCATCACTCAGAATCCTATCGTTGGTTGTCATTTAACCGTTTCTACTTTTCTTTAGACACACAAAATTAGATCTGTTTCAGCCGTACATGGATGATTTGGAATCTTTGGAGAGACGGGAAAAAGATGCTCAAAGTAGAATTCAAGAGGTCGATTGTTCATCTCATGTTTATGCTGATGGTTTTACTTTATTTGATTTCATTTGATGTATGCATTTATTTATTAATTAAATTTTCAGTATTTCAGTTGAACGTGGAGATAGCAGAGCTTGAAGAGGCAAGAGACGGAGAGTTGCCACTTGTTCAAGAATTAAAGTTTAAAGTCGAGGAACTGCGCCAGACTGTTTCAGAACTTAACAAGCATCAAATGAAATTGAAAACTGAAATTCAACAAGTGATAGATAAATCCAAAGAAATGGATGAGAAGGTTTGACTTAATGTTTGTTTATCTTCTATTAATATAGATGTGATGTTTAACATTCTTAGTTCTTAGATATAGATTGGTTCATTCTGCGTCCACCTTTATACTACAAAGCTTTGCGTCATCCATTGACTAGACTACAATTTTTCTTGCAAATGTCACCTTTTATAAGGAAGTTGTATTAGTTCCAGATTTTAGCTTTGTCAACATCAAATGCCATACTGAATATTGTCTAGCATGCTTTATACCATTTCCCATTACTCATTTCTTTATTATTTTCTTATCAGATTTCTAGTGCGGAATTTGAGCTAGTTCAAAGTGTCCAAGAAAATGCCAGTCTACGTTCTAAAATTGTCCAGTCACCAGATAAGCTTCAGGTAATCCTCTTCAAAATGTAGTCTAAGTCTTTGTGGCATTCTGCATAGAGATTAAAATTGCTTCTCTGAATTGTAAGAACTTTCCGAATATATTTATCAAGATATTGCTAGCAATTGTTTTTACACAAAAAAATATATGAAAAAAAGCCGCTGGGCAGCTGTTCAGCTTGTCCTGCTTTTGTTACCAGCTGATACACATGAAATTTACCAGTGTTGCTGCTCTATCTATAAATATAAACAAATGAGGTTCTGTGCCATTACATGGTTCACTGGACCCTCATCTGGAAGTCAGAAGAGGATATAGGATTAGGCTGCATAAATTATGCTCCAAAGGATGTGTGACAAAACTAATGGTGGTGGTACTGTATGCTTAAACTATGTTGTCATGTTCTGTTCTTTCTTATTCTTGCTCATGGTTGATGGGCATATGCTGCATAATGTAATATACACAATCCATAGTACATTAAATGAGGTAGAACCACGTCATTGTTCCCATGGATCTTCAGAGAAGATTTTGCTTTCGTGGTCTGTTTAACCCAATGGGGCTTTTAAAATAAGCAGGTTTCTATCTAGTTGAAACCATGTTATGTATGAAACTTCATTGCATCTTTACTTGGTGTTTATGATTGGTATATAACCTTAATCGGCTTAAACTAGTTCCTGTTGTTTCTTTAACAAATTATGTCGTAGTTTTTTTCCTACTGTTCCCTTCTCTCTCTCTCTCTCTCTCTATATATATATATATATATTATGTTCGTAAATAAGCTAGGAGCTCAGGAGCTCATAAATGTCTTATGCTATAACCTAGCCTGATATTTGTTAATCTTTATTTATGATAAGCTTCCCATTTCCGCGCAGTGTTATAATCTAAGCTTGTAAAGACAATTTCTGCATACTTCGATGGAACAAGTTGTACGAAGTTTGTTTTCAACAAGTTGTATTCTAGGTTCTCTTATCTTTTTTATTCTTAATTTATTTCCCAAAAAAAAAAATCAGAGGGCTTTAGAGGAGAAAAAGTTGGCCCTAGCTGAAGCAAAAAAAGCCGAGAGAGCTGCAATGCAATCTTTTCAGGACAAGACTGCCACATTTGAGGCCTATACTAAGGTTTTCTGCATTTTTTAGTTGTTACTTTGGTAATTTACGAAATTCAATGAGCTTGATTATATTTTCTGTGCCCATCAGGCTTGCAAGAAAATTTCTAAGCATTGTGCTCAGATGCAAGCCCTTCAAGAGCAGGTTTGTCAATACCAAATATTTATGCTTTACTATCTTGTGATGTGTAGTATTTGAATCGTAGTATTCATGGTGAAATAAACCTTTGCGGAATGCGTGGCTTGCCTTGCTGGCTGCCGCCAACTTGTTATTTTGTATCAGATTTTTGTTTTAGTTATGCCTTATGGTGTCAACTTCTGCCCTTTATTTGTTCTTTTGTTTTTGGTGGTCAATTTTTCATTAAAATGAAAGGACACGATGATAATTATACTGGTAAAAATAGAGAAGGTGATGGATTCCTTTGTGGCCATGGTTCCTTACCACAGGTAATTTCTGCGAAGAAGGTTGATAAAGATGTGAAGGTCCTCAAAAACAAGCTTAGTGATGAAGGAGTATTAATTAAGTCGCTTGATGCAAAACTTGCGGAGCTGCAATCAAAAGGTAGTCATATGGTTTAATCTGCTTTAAATTGTTAATCCTTTCTGCTTTGCTCTTGCGCTTAGTTCAGTATATTATCCAGCGGACTGGTTAAAGGAGTCGAAAAAACAGCTGGAGAAGGAGAGAGCTCTCACGCACGAGGACGTGGACAAAGAGTTTAAAAAGGTTCAAGTGGAAGTGGATGCAAAGAGGAACTCTTTGCAGTTGCGGCGCAGACAGGTGGAATTGTTGGTTGCGGAGGTAGTCTTGATAGTTCAATTGTTCCACTGGATTATTTTTGTCGACTAATTTTCTAGTTTCTTATATTTAATATATTTGAAACATTTATCAGGCGGATGCTATGAATGTAAAGAGAAAAACCGTGAATGATGAAACGAAAGCTAAAATGCTAGAATTGAACCGTAAATATGAAGAAGTTTTTTTAAAGGTACACTTAGTTCCTGTTTATTGTTTCTATTATTAGCGTTGGCTGACAGTTCTTCTGTATTATAACTGGATTTTGTGATTTTTTAGCAACCCGGGTTCTTCTATTTGAACTGATCGGTAGTTACAATTATCACTGCAGTTTGAGAACTACTCGAAATCGATAGACAACTTGCTGGCAGGGAGTGGAGCGGACCGATAAGTTGGTTGTGAAACTAGCTGAAGTTATGCATCATGAATATGCACACGTGAATCTTTTTTATTGGGCGTTATAACTTAAATAGTACCTTAAATAGATCATAATTTTTTCGAAAGCCCGTTAAGATATGTTATACCAATCACATGACTATAGCAATTATCTCAATGTATCGTCGTGTCATGATATTTTTGGAATTTTATCTCAGTTTCCTTCATATGAAGTTTGTCAGGAAGGGTACAACATCTAAGCCTTAGTCCCAAAATGATTTGGGATCGGCTAACATGAATCAAATTTTGAAATCGTCAATGATGGTTACATAAATAACATAAAAGGAAAAAAAAGAGGGAAAAAAATAGAGAAAGAAGCAAAAAAAAGGAATCAGATTGCATCCACCATTCGTATTCTTTCCCGCCACAATTGCCTCTCCATTGCCATATTTTCTCCAATTTCAAGAAATCGCATATCATTTTCAATTATCTTTATCCAAGTTTTCTTGGGTTTTCCTCTATCTTTCACAATATTACTTGTTCTCTAACTTTCTAGCCTCCTTACTGGACATCAACAAGTTTTCTCACATGACCAAACCATCGTAATCGATTCTCCATCATATTGTCTTCTATAGACGTAATTCTTACCTTCTCTCTAATCACTTCATTTCTGAGCCGATCCTTTTTTGTATGACTACACATCCATCGTAGCATACGTATCTCCGCCACATTCATCTTTTGAACGTGACATTGTTTTACAGCCTAACAATCGGTGCTATATAACAATGCAGATCTAATTGCTGTGTGGTAAAATTTATCCTTTAATTTATGAGGCATGTTAGGATCACATAAAACCCATGTGGCATTCTTCCACTTCAACCACCCTGCTTTTATTCTATGAGTTACATTGTCATCTAGCTCTACATCCTTTTGGATAATAGATCCAAGATACTGAAAGAAAGTGGATTCATGAATAATTTTCCCATCAAGTGTGATCATCTCTGCCTCTCTATCACTGTTTTCGCTAAATCTACACTCCATATATTCAGTCTTACTTCTGCTCATAAAGCCTCGAGCTTCCAAAGTTCCAATTTCTGTTGCACTCCAACCTTCGTTTCATCAATCAACACAATATCATCTGCGGACATCATACACTACGGAACGTCATTTTGAATTTCTCTTGTCAATTCATCCATGACTATGGCAAAGAGAAAAGGACTAAGAGCAGTTCTTTGATGCACCCCAATCGTAATAGGGAATTCTTCTGTCCTCCCAACATTAGTACGTCTTGCACTAGCTCCCTCATACATGTCCTTTATAATGTTAATATATTCTGCGATACACCCTTCTTTACTAAGGCACATCAAAGTACTTCTCTTGGTATTTTATCATATGCCTTCTCTAAATTAATAAAAACCATACGTAGATCTTTCTTTTTATCTCGATAATGTTCCATCAATTGCCGGATAAGATAAATTGCTTCCATGGTCGATTTTTCAGGCATAAATCCAAATTGATTTTCTGTTATCTTCACATATTTGTTGATCCTTTTCAACCACTCGTTCCCACAACTTCATGGTATGACTCATTAATTTAATTCTGCGATAATTAGAACAATCTTTAACATTACCTTTGTTCTTATACAAAGGGACGAGAATATTTTTTCTCTAGGCTCATGGCATCTTATTGCTTCTCCAAATCTTATTGAAAAGCATAGTTATCCGTTCGATCTCTCTCTCTCCCAAACACCTTCAAACTTCAATAGGTATACATCTGGTTTGCCAGGAAGGGTATCCAGTATAAAATATTGCCATTTTTTTTTTATTGATTTCACACATTTAATTGAAACTATATTTTCATGCACCCGAACCCATTATAGTGAGATTAAGGTTCAATTGATGATATTGATCAAAGTTGTGAAAATGAAACACACTCCACATATTCACTTTAATTGCAATATTTCACTATTTTGCATTATTATATACGAACTTTATACCGTAATTAATATAAAAATAACTGTTAGCATAAGATGTTGCTGGATTTGTTGCGATCTATATTTTTAAAATATTACTTTTTTTCATATTTTTTTATTAACACGAAATCGCAGATATTAATGATTAAATTTATATTATCGATGTTGCATCTATGAGTGAAGGAGGTGGCTATAAATTAGAGATATAGACCAAATACGTTACTATAATCGGGTTCAGAATCTTTTTTGGTATTTCTTGGATGTTGATCGCCCTAGGCAAGTTATATAGTCGAGGATGTGTCTGTGATTTGAGATATTAAGAGCTTGTTTGGATGAGTTTTTTTAGCAGCTTTTGGCTTTTACTTTTGAAAAAAAAGAATGTTTTTTAGAAGCAATTTTGAGTTGCTTTTAGAAAGAGCAGAAGCAGGATTATTTTAATTATAAAAATTTTCTTAATTTATTATTGGTCTAATCTGCAAAATCTATTCACGATGGGAACGAAGATATTGTAAATAGTTTTCTAATTGCTTTAATGATTTTATATTATCTAGAGTACAGAGCGACATATTACATATTTTTTAAGTAGAGATTTTAAAGTTACATGACATTTCTTTATTTTATCAACATAATCTATATCTGTCGACAACAAAAAATGAAAGATTATAATTTTTAATATGCCTATATTAGATATTAGAGCTATTTATCACAAAAAGCAAAAGATTATATTTTTAGTATATGTACATGTTAAAAATTATGATTATATATCAAATAAATTAGATGTTTATGTGTGTAAATATATGTATATATTTAACATTAGGGGTAATATAAAAAAATAAAGGATTATATTCTTTAATGTACACTTATTGAAAAACATATACCTTTTAATTTTTTTTATATATACTCATAATTTTTAATGTATACCTACTAAGTGTATATATTAAAAATTAGGGAAATATATAAAGATTAAAAGATTATATTTTTTTTTATTATATGCATAAATAAATATCAAAGAGTACGGAATGTCATGTTCTTTTTGGTAATTCTAATATATCAAATGCATTTTTGACTTTGATGTCCCAAACACATTTTTATTAAAAGCTATTTTTTTAAAAGTCCATCCAAATACAAAATAAAATTACTTCTGCTTTTGACTTTTGCTTTTAGATTTAATTTCTGCTTTTGCAAGGAGTCCATCCAAAACGAGTTCTAACTTATTTTTTGTCCATGATTTTTCTTTATCCTCTTGACGGTGTAATCCACCTTGAACCTTCTCTTTTCAGGAATAGTGTCTATTAATTCACACATGAGGCACTACGTTTCGTGCACGAATTTTATTTCTCGATAAAAAATTGAACTTTTGTTTATATTTAAAACTCAACTTTTTTGTATATGTTATTATAATTAACAAAAAACTTTGGTAAAAGTATATCTTTTTCTTTTATTCATTATGCATTGTAAATACAAAAGATTATAATATTGGTTTTCACTAAAATATTTTTGTGGGTTATTAGTAAAAATAAAAATATAAAGTAATACTAATAAACTACATTTTCTTTCAAGGCCAAAAATTAAAGCCCATAAAATGGTAAAACGCAGTCTTATTAAACCATCAATATTGGCGTGAATAATGCGCGTGTGTTGGCAATTTTTATCTAAATGTTTATCATGATTTGTATTCATCTTTGTTTGTAAAAACCTTCTTGTAATATATGAAATTCTCTTGTCTAATTATTTTCTTTTGTTGTTGATATGCAACACTCCCGTAAAAATATCCATTAATATCAATAAGAGATCAATATTTAAAATCTTGTTGAGTGCTATAAGTTTACTTGACATAAAATTTTAGATTCCTAGTGACAGACAAATATTTAAGACATATGAGTAACTAGAACTCTATAAAATGATTATTAGTTATTCACAAAAATGTAACTAAGAGATTGACCAAAAATCTAAATTTATCTAATCTTTGGTATATTAAATAAGCTTAGTGAGAAACCACCCATCATGGCACTTCAATAAAAAAAAAAAAATTACTTATAGTCATGCAAAAATAACAGACCATAAGTATAACAATCCGAAAATTTTTCAAACTCTTTATATGCGACTCACAAAAGTAATAAGCCAAGTGGCATAATAATATTATCACAAACTTCAATGATACAATGTAGACGACCATACATCTAGATAATGTAGTTATCATGGTCTTCTTGCCTGTCATCTTGTAGCTTATTTGACGAACGATTTCTCTTCGTAATTTACCAAGCAACCATGTTCAAGTGGTAAGAGGTCTTCTTTTGTTTTCGTTTGGATTAATATTGTTTGATATGCAAAGTAAACTATTTATAAACACAATATGTAGTATGTAACCTTCCATAAGGATATGAACGGTCTATTTAATTACTTGCAAAATGAAGCTATTTATGAAAGAGAGTTAATAGATGGGTCCAAAGAATTTTGCCACCGTTTGAGTTTTGTTTGGGTTTAGTATAAATAATAATAAAGCTTTAATGAAGGTGTTTGTAAAAATTCAGAAAATTAACTTATTGCTATAGTTATGGCAAATGTTATTACAAAATTCATAAAGATTTAAACCATGAATACTCAACTTAATTCAATTAATTGGACAATAGAATGAGATGAAGCCAAAAAGATTTGTAACGATTTTTATAAAAATGAAGTGATGGACATTCAAGTTCATTCAAATAAAGGAATTTAAGTCGTAAAGATTTAACATGAAACTTAATTTTTAAATAAATGATAGCTAATTGAAGTATAGGATTTTAAGTCATCAAATACTTAACATTTAAGACATGGACTCAATATTTAGATACAATAGATAATTACACCAACGTCAAATAAATATGAAAAACACTCATGTTTATTAATGGGGCTAATTTAGTAAAAAAAAAAAATATCAAAATGCCAAAAATAAGGAATTTCTCATACCGAAGAATTATTAAACATACTGAAAATTTGGGGATACTTCGATATATATATATATTGGTATATCATTTTTTTCGGTATTTTAGTTGTTCGGTATTTCAATATATATCAGTATATTAAATTACTATCTAGATTTTGGTATTTTAGTAAGTACTAATACCAACATAAAATTTTGTATGTGGAAATTTTAGTACGATATCAATATGGCCCGAAAACAATGCCAAAATTTATTGTTTTGTGTTAAAGTAAATACACAGTGTGTGCCTTAGTCTACGGGCTATTGAGTTTCTCCCAACTAGTATAGAGCTGGCGCATTAGAATATTCCAGAATATGTAATCTCTCCCTATTTAAAAGGACCCTATCAATGAGAATGTATACATCTTCTGCCCTAATTTCTTGCCTTGCGTGCTTTCTCTACAACACGTTATCAGCACGTAGTCTACCACTGAGACCAAAAAAAAATCCGTCCGAAAATTCAAAAAAAAAAAGGGGAAAACCCTAGCGTGATCCGTCGTCGCCCCGTCGCGGCCTTTGCAAACCTAACAATGATCTGCCGCGTCGCCCCAGCGCGGCCTGCAAACCTAGCAGCCGATCGCCGCCCGCCGAACCCCGCCGCGCGGCGCTGCAAAACCTATGACTACTGCCGTCGCCGCTCCTGCTCGTTTTCTCTCCCCCGCGCGACCAGCCGTCGCCGCTCGCCCTGCTCGTCGCGCAGAACCCCCGCGCTACGGGCCAGGCCAGCGCCCCTCTCACGGACGACCGCGCGCCCCTCTCACCGGACTGTCAGCCTGTCTTCCGAGTACAAAGCAGCGTACTCGCCGTCTTCACCGGGCCGCGACCGTCACTATCTTCACCGAGTACAAATAGCGTGCAGCGTTTGAGCGGTTCCGATTTCAGAACCACGCATCGCCACGGCACAAAGGTCGGATTCCCGGCCACTTTGCCACCCCGCTCCCGTCCCATTCGCACCTTTCTCTTTTCCACCCCAACCCGGTTCGATTGCGATCACAGTCCAGTTCGGTATCGTCCCGGATCCGATTCATCATGATGCGACCGACTTTTTTTCCAGTACCCGCTCATTTTTTAGCCCAACTCGTGAAGTAAGGTACACGAACTCGGCTCTACTATTTGCTTCGTGTACAAACTTGTATGCTATATGTGATTCAATATCATAATATGATTATTAATTAATTATGTCTAATTAAATCAAATAAATTAATTAGCCACTTGAATTAAATTATTTAATTCATGATCTTAGATTATTAATTAATCATAATTGCGCCATAAAATATCTATTTGGCTGCATAATATGTATATAATTATATAATGTAGGAATTATATGTTTATATATATATATATATAAATATATATATATATATATATATAATATGCATGCATATTTAGATATGACATGCAATTAGGCTACATACCTAGCATATTTAGATGACTACCACTCATAATACTATGATAACGAAATTTCATGTGTATCACATCGAAATCATGACCATACATCTTGGTTCTAAAATAAAATAATCCCAATTATTGAATAATTTATCATGGACGAACTCATGATTATGTGAAACTTATTCATTTGCTCTTCTTGTATAGATGACTGATCCGACTCGTCCGGAATTCGACATCCTGGACTCAGAAGGACTCGAGTACCATCGATGGGTATCCAACGTCGAGACCACTTTTGTCGCTAAGGACTATAGCGCAACGCTCCTTGATCTTACGGCGAACGTACCGTCTGATAAGGTGAAAGCGAGTGCGCTAATGTTCCTTAGGCGACACATCGACCCTAGCCTAAGGTGGGAGTATCTTCAGTTGAAATCCCCTAAAGAACTGTGGGATGCCCTTAAGGGCCGTTTCGGGAATATACACAATACCTTACTTCCCGAGTTGACCGTACAATGGAACGAAATTCGCTTACTTGATTACATACGAGTCAACGATTTCAACAAAGATATGCTCCACCTCAAGGCACGTCTCAACTTCTGTGGAAAGGAAATCACAGAGGACGACATGATCCAGAAAACGCTTTCCCGTTTCCTACTTCAGCATTGATACTAGCGAACCAGTATCGATTGGAGTACAATAACAAGCGTATTACCACATTCAGTAAGCTAATCAACCTCATTCAGGTGGCTGAAAAGCATAATGAGGTGTTGGTGAACAATAATGCCAGGTCAGCCGGGACAAAGCAAATTCCTGAGGCTAATTTTGGCAAAATGAAATGTGGAAGGCATCCCGACGAACAGGGTACTGGACGCGCTAATCCTAAACCACATGGAACGAAACCGCATGGTGGTAAGGGACGTGGCGGTCGAAGGCGTGGTCAAGGTCGTGGAGGCTCTTCCAGCGGAGAAAGGAAAGATAATGCTCCCGGTCATGGAACCAAGCAGCAAGCACCTCCTAAGACTCATGACCCCACAGAACGAGTACATGACGCCCTATGCTTTCACTGTGGAATGACTGGCCATTGGTTCGGAAATTGCCACGCAAGCAAGCACGTCGCAGCTGCATACAAGAAATATAAAGAGACCAAAGCAGAGGCTCAATATATGGAGGAAAATGATTACGACATTCCACCCAATGTCAATTTCACAGTCACTGATAACACATACGAGTCGGAATCATTAGATGCCCCACTCTATGAGTAATTTATGTTTCAGTTGACAATTTTCGTATTTTGGCTGTTTTGCCCTAAACGATTCTATTCAATAATAGTGTGGTGCATTTTGATTTTTGAACAAGATATTATTGTTGCTTACGTTATACATGTGATTGGCTTTATTCTACGTCTTGAATATTGCTCCTTATGCTTGAGTCTGTAAGTTCATAGTTTTTCCACTTTACGTAGGAATGAATCGTGGGGAACTTGAATGTTTGGTAGATAGTGGGATGACCCATACTATCCTCAGAAATAGGTTATTATTCATCGAACTAATAGCCTATCGCACATCGGTGACCACGATGATTGGATCATCTCAGCTCATTCAAGGACGCGGCACTGCCCGGTTCTTGATGCCTAACGGCACAGCTTTTACCGTCACCGACGCTCTTTATGCACCAAGAGCAACCCGAAAATTACTAAGCTTCAAGGATATACGTACCAACGTTTTTCACATTGAAACACATTGTGAGAATGGGATAGAATTTCTCTATATCACCTCTAACGAATGCGGACGAAAACGCATCTTAGAGAAACTTACGAGTCAATCGAGTGGACTTTACTTTACTACGATTAGGGTTGTTGAATCTTATGCAATTACCCAAAATGAACTTTGGGATGCTGACTCGTATAGGCTTTGGCACGATAGATTAGGACATCTGAGGCGTGACATGATGATTCGCATACTTAAGAATACGCACGGACATCATTTCTTTCGCACAAAAAGTAGAAAAGGACAACAACCCAACATAACGAACTTTGTCGGTGTTCCCCACAACACGTCGTCCGAAGTACCGGAGACATCATCCCATTCTACAAACTTGACTTTCTCAAATGCACATCGTCATTTCTGCAAAGCCTGCTCTTTAGCCAAAGTAGGAGCGAGACCTTCCTACGCTAAAGATGCAACTGAGAACATTCCATTCTTACATAGGATTCAAGGTGATATTTGTGGACCTATTCAACCAGAATGCGGACCATTCAGATATTTTATGGTTCTGGTTGACGCTTTGACACGATGGTCACATGTCGCCCTATTGTCCACCCGAAATGCTGCTTTTTCAAAACTTCTCGTACAGATTATCCGTCTAAGGGCTCACCACCCTGACCACCCTATTCGGTCAATAAGATCGGATAATGCTGGAGAGTTTACATCTAAAGTATTTGATGAATACTGCATGTCAATCGGGATCGACGTAGAGCATCCCGTCCCCCACGTGCATACACAAAATGGTTCTCGCAGAGGCAACCATCAAACGAATTCAGATGGTGGCCCGGGCATTGGTTATGCGCACCAATTTACCTGTTTCTGCCTGGGATATGTAGTCTTGCATGCAACTTTACTTATTCGTTTCCGACCCACAGCTAACCAACCATTTTCTGCATACCAATTGGTAACTGGATATGAGCCAGACATTTCACATTTGCGAATATTTGGTTGTGCAGCTTATGTGCCAATTGCGCCCCCACAACGCAATAAAATGGGTCCGCGGAGACATTTAGGTATTTATGTTGGATACGAATCACCAACAATTATCCGCTACTTAGAAACTTCGACAGGCAATCTATTTACCGCTCGATTTGCGGATTGTCACTTCGATGAGACAACCTTCCCGTCATTAGGGAGAGGGGAGAAGACGAACTTTCTCTAGGAACGACAGGAATTGTTGTGGTCGGCTCCCACTCTGTCTCATTTTGATCCCCGAACTTCGCTACGTGATAGTGAAGTGAAAAGAATTCTCGATCTTCAGAACGTAGCAAATTCGATGCCTGATGCGTTTACTGATATTGCGAAAGTGACAAGATCACACATACCTGTTGCAAACGTGCCTGCAAGGTTAGAAGTCCCCAGGAAGGGGCATAATACCGACGAACTGAGTGCTGCTGTCGCACCTGGTGGCGGTGCGGCTGAGGTCGTGGCTCCCCAAAGGAAGCGGGGAAGACCACTTGGTTCGATTGACACCCGCCCAAGGAAGAAACGGGCCAGTGAGGCACATAATAATCCCCTAAACATCAATACTGGGAATCCTTCCCACGAGATTATCTCTGACTATAGCTATGTCCATGAATCATTTCCGGGGGATGCCCCGAGGTCTGATTCGAGCTCAGAGAACAAAGAAATCTCCCTGTACGAGAGTGTGTGCGATGTAGTTGATAGGTCGACAACTCGCATTGATGATGCGTTCGCTTACGCTGTCGCCCATGACATCATGGAGCATGACGATATCGAATCACACTCCGTGGCCGAATGCCAACGCAGAGCAGATTGGCCCAAATAGAAAGAAGCAATCCAGGAAGAACTTGATTCTATGACAAAACACCAGGTATTTGGCCCGGTAGTGCTAACCCCACCAAGTGTAAAGCCTGTTGGACATAAATGGGTTTTTGTCAGAAAGCGAAATGAGAAGAAAGAGGTCCTTCGGTACAAGGCACGACTTGTCGCCCAAGGCTTCTCACAATGCCCTGGAATTGACTATGAGGAGACGTATTCTCCCGTAATGGACGTGATAACATTCCGTTACTTAATTAGCTTAGTAGTTTCCGAAGGATTGGAAATGAAGCTAATGGATATGGTCACTGCGTATCTATACGGGGATCTTAATAGAGAGATATACATGAAAGTGTCTGATGGAATTTCACTACCCAAGTCAAGTGACTCTAGGCCACGGAGTGCGTATTCAGTCTGATTGAAATGCTCACTTTACGGATTAAAACAATCCGGGCGGATGTGGTATACCCGCCTAAGTGACTACTTGATTAGAAGGGGATATAAGAACGACGAACTGTGTCCCTGCATGTTTATCAAGAAAACAAGTTCCGGATTAGCGATTGTAGCTGTATATGTTAACGATATGAACATAATCGGCACCCTTGACGAAATAAGGGAAACTGCCAGCTATCTAAAATCCGAATTTGAGATGAAAGATCTCGGGAAAACTCGGTTTTGTCTAGGTATTGAGCTAGAACACCGAGCTTGTGGAATCCTCATCCACCAGTCTGCCTATGTCCAAAAGATACTCAGGCGTTTCAATATGGACAAGGCACACCCGGTTAACACCCCATGATCGGTCGCAGTCTGGATTTGGAAAAAGATCCATTTCGTCCGAAGCAATGTGACGAAGAGCCTTTGGGAGCCGAAATTCCCTACTTAAGTGCAATAGGCGCATTATTGTACTTAGCTCAGTGTACTCGACCTGATATTGCTTTCTCAGTGAACTTGTTGGCAAGATATAGTTCTGAGCCCATGCAAAGTCATTGGACTGGTATAAAGAACATCTTTCGATACCTGAAAGGAACCATTGACTTGGGACTTTTCTTCCCGTACAAGGCTAACGAACCTGCCAATGATTGTGCAATCACTAAAGCAAGTGTGAATGCCAATATTACTACCCCGACGAATGTGTTGGTAGGTTTTGCTGATGCTGGATATCTTTTAGACCCTTATAAAGGCCGATCCCAAACTGGTTACGTATTCACAGTTGGAGATACCGCTATATCTTGGAGATCAACTAAGCAAACCCTTGTTGCTACCTCCTCGAATCACGCTGAGATTATCGCTCTACACGAGGCAGTACGTGAGTGTATATGGTTGAGAGCCATCATCACATATATTCGAGGTAACAATGGACTAAGTAATGTCACTGATGCACCCACATGCATATACGAAGATAATGCCGCTTGCATCAAACAGATGAAGCTTGGGTATATCAAGGGGGATAATACGAAGCATATCTCTACAAAGTTTTTCTATAATCAGCAACAACAGGCCCTCCTCAATATCCAAGTTAAGCAAATGAAGTCTGGGGAGAATGCGGCTGATTTATTCACTAAATCACTACCCAAGGCCGTGTTCGAAAAACATGTGAGAAATATCGGAATGCGTAGGATTTCCGAACTCCCGAGATCGAAGTAAGGATCGGATGGGAGGGTGAGGTATAACGAATTTTACCCATCAATGTTGTACTCTTTTCTTTGATCAACGTTTATTTTTCCCCACTGGTTTTTTGTTACTTGGCAAAGTTTTTAACGAGTCAACATCACTTACACTATTTTTCATATCCCTTGATTGACGAACTAATTAGGGGGGATGTAGACTTGAGGGGGAGTCTTACATCCACGTCGTAAGTTACACTCTTTTCCTTAACCAAGGATTCTTTTTTTTTTCACTGGGCTTTTATCACTTGGAAAGATTTTTAACGAGGTAACTAGACGTTTAGCTCATTGATCGACGAACTGATCACGTTCTTGAGCACACATTGATCGACAAAATGATCAATAGATGTTTTGGCTTAACGAAATTAGCGTAACCTATATGTCTGGATGTTGTACTCTTTTTACCTACGATCAAGGCATTTTTCCCACGTGCTTTTTGCTTGACGAGGTTTTTAACGAGACAACTTGACATGCATTGGAGACTCGGCACAAGGGGGAGTATTAAAGTAAATACACAGTGTGTGCCTTAGTCTACGGGCTATTGGGTTTCTCCCAACTAGTATAGGGCTAGGCCTGTTAGAATATTCCAGAACATGTAATCTCTCCCTATTTAAAGGGATCCTATCAATGAGAATGCATACATCTTCTGCCCTAATTTCTTGTCTTGCGTGTTTTCTTATCGAAACCACATATAATATGGGTAAATATTTTTTACTGCGGTAGGATACTGGCATACAAGCCCTAGTGATATTCATGGCCACACTCCCATGGTCAATTGGAATACGATTACAAAAGCCAATACAAGTATAAAAAATAAAAGATAAAAACAATTTCAAAAAAATATGCTAGTGTTAAACATTTCCCCAACAGTTTCAAGACTTCGTATCCTTATTCTGACTCCAACAATGCTACATGCACAACCAATTAACACAACTAAACTTTACAACACATCATCTCACCATACATTTATCACTAAATTCATTGTTTATTCCACCACCTACTCCACCACCCACGTAATCTGTAATACCCACGATTTTCGTTCCGGTTATTTTGGATTTTTCCGGATATTCCCCGGTTGTCGAGTCCCGGTATTATTTTCTCGACAACTGATTTTGGCATCTATGACCATAGGTGATGATTGGTTATCCGTTATTTTCATTTCGGATCGATGATGTTGTCCTCGGGTGTTTTGTCGTGTTCGTTCAGTGCGATTTTGGAAAATCGAGTCGTCGAATCATGGTGGTCGGGCACTGGCCGGACGGTTGGGGACGCTGGCCGGACGGCTGCGGGCACTGGCCGGACGAGTGGAGGCACTGGCCGGACGGGTGCAGGCACTGGCCGGGCGGGTGCGGCAGGAACCGGCGTAGCGCACGCTACGGCCGGAAGGTAGCGCACGCTACGGCCAGGAGGCAGCGCACGCTACGGCCGGTTGGTTGCGCGCGCTAGTCGGCCGAGGCAGTAGGGGCAGAAAGGTTCTGGACTCAGGAGGATCGGCAGGTAGCGCACGCTACTGTTGGACACTGCGCACGCTACGTCCGTGAGTAGCGCGCCTTCTGGCCGGAAGGTGCGACGCCTTCTGGCCGAGCCAGGAAGTCTCTGGATTGTGGCCTGGGCCGACAACGCACGTGTTCAGCGCATGATGGCGGGCCCCGGCCGAACATTCTCGACCATGACCGCCCGCTAGCGCACGCTAGGCTGCACCAGTATAAATATGACCGAGCAACCCTGTTTGCACTCATTTTTCATTTCCTCTCTTTCTCTTCCGCGGCTGGATCCTTTGGGAACTTGAAGACATGTTGTTATACAACTAATCCACGAAGTTTGGGAGCTCCTATCATTGATTAATCATTCCATAACATCCTTCAATCCAGCGAATCAAGGTTAGTTTTCCTAAAATCCTAGTTTTGGGAAAAATTGGGGATTTTGTTGATTTCGTCCGTTTGATTCGTTATAACTTATAATAGTGATGGATTGATGATTATTAAGTTGTGTTATATCGAATCCCTTGCTTTTCCACGGTTGGATTTCCGAGGATTCGTCGTTTTATTGAGTTTCTAATCGACACCTTGAAAGTGTTCGATAAAATGTCACAAAGGGGATTCGTGCATTGTACGACTATTCTTCCTCGTTCAATCGTCAATTTATTCATGGTATGATGTTGGGGTCAGGTTCCTTGCAAAGAACTCGAGTCGGAACCCTTCCGTTCGCCGTTTCCCGATCGGTTGTTATTCTGCCGTTTCATAGGAGAATTTTGGGCGTTCGAGGTTCCGGTTGAGCCATGTTCGTCGGAGTGTCCGGAATCGACTATTGAGGCAAGTATCTTGCCCATACACTTCGTGTTTCATAGACATAATAAATTGGTGATTGTCTATGTGTGAAAATTGAATGTTATATTAACTTTCAAAAGAATCAATATATATATATATATATATATATATATAAGTATCTATTCCCGATAAAGGTCTTCTTCAAATTAACTTGAGTGTTCAAGAACGAATGTGTCATTCTGAGAATGGTTATTAGTATTGTATGTTGTGCCCGGTTTTCGTGTGGTACTGTTAGATGACTGTCGTCACGATGATGTGTGATGTTGTGTGGTTTTCCATTGGGTTTTTCACTCGGGGATGTCTCAAGGAGGCTCCGAGGTCCGTGGCTTACTAGCACGGGATGCGAATAACCCTTGGGAGGATGTCGATGTGAATATTTGGGTCTTGGACCCCGTGATTTGTGATTGGAATTGTATTTTGGAAATAACCTTGGGTTGTGTCCCAAAATGGGTTCCGGAAGGCTGTGAATTCTTTGAAAACATTTTACTAGCTGTTTACCTCGTTTCATTCCTACCTTTCATAGTTTGTAGATTATATTGTTAATCTTGCTTGTGTCCGATTGCGGAGGCCATTCTAGTGAGTACTCTGAGTATATGGTTTATAGTCCTTTGCATTGGAAGTCGGATATTACTTCTGAGTGTGAGAGTAATATTCGTTCACTCCAAGAGGGCCTGACGGGGTCGAGGAGGGTTCCGCTTATGACGGTTCCGCGAACATTTGGGTTAGCCACTCCGAGAGGGCCCGATGGGGTCGAGGAGGGATTCGCGTGTTTTCGGATCCACGGTTAACCAGGAGTATTTTTAGCCTTGTGGCTTGATGCATTTTTGTGATATGTCCGGAGTATCACGATGTTTTGACTTGCCATAATGCTTGGGATGTAATACATATTTATCAGAGGTGCTTGGACTAGAATGGCTTATGGATGATGTGTGTGTGTAATTGGTCCTCAGTTGTGAATTGATGTATGGCTATAGTTTTTGTGATTATTTTCCAATAAAAAAAAACTCCCGGGATTCGGAGTTGTTTTCAAAGTGCTTACTTGTTCAATTCTATTTTCAAGACTTGAACTATTTTTAATTATCAAAATATCTCGGGAAGTCTCTTGTTGTATTCTCGGAATGTGTTATGTATGGCTCGTACTTGCACTTTATACTTGCACTAGCAAAACAGTGGAGTTTTGCTAACCCCCGAGTATTCGGGGGTGGATGTTTGTTTTTGCATCCAGGTACATGCAGGTTTGGGAGCAAATCACAGGATCGGTGCGAAGGATGATGGAAGGCGAATGATACTAATCACACGAAGGCCAGTGTTGGATGCAGTCAGTTGGAGTTTGTGTATGGTCTTTCTTTTGTCGTACCCTTGGTTTGTGAGTGTACTTTACCCTTGCATGGGTATGAGTCGAGATAGAAATGTGCATTTTGACTTGTATGTTTGTGATGAAAGACCAAGTTAGTATGTTGATTTGGTATTTTATCATGTCGATATGTAATGAGTTGTGTTGTTTGGATGTCTAGCCTGGTGGATCTTCACGGAGAGGGTCTGCGACGTGTAATATTCCCGGTATGATTCTGGGGGTGTTACATAATCAATGATTCAAAACAAACACAACCGTTACAACAGTTGTGATTGTATAATTTTTCTTCTGACCCGATCTTCTTTTCCGGCATAATTAATTATTGAGATAGATATGAACCAGCTCTATCCCATCTATTCTTTGCTGACGACTTGGTTCTAATGGGGAAGGCAGCACAACCCGTACAATCAAATCAATAGTGGATAAATCCTGAGATTCTTCAGGTTTGACCGGAAGGTATATGTGACCAGTTGGATAGACTAAATAGAAATTTTCTTTGGTCGAACGATCCTAGCCAAAGAAAAATACATCTCCTCTGTTGGGAGAAAGTACTGTTACCAAAAAAAGAAAGTGGTTTGGGCATCCGAAGTGCAAGAATCTGTAATGAAGCTTTATTAGCTAAAATTGCTTGGAAAGTTAGGCAAGGTGAAGAAAGTGTGTGGATTGACATGGTGATGGCTAAATATCTCAAAGGTAAACGTATTCTTGATAGTATTCCTAAACCAGGTGATAGCCAAACCTGAAAAGGTGCACTCCGTTGTGTTGACAAGATGAAACAAACAACATATCAAGTGGAGAGTTGGCAATGGAAGGAATATATCCGTTTGGTTCGATAATTGGACAGGTTTGGGTCCATTAGCAAGTCAGGGAGCACAAATACACCACTCTGAAGCCACATTACGGTTGACGGATGTGTTGTTGGAGATGCTTTAGAAAATGACAAATGATGCAAAACCGAGGCAAGAGTTGGACTCTCTCTCCGTAAGACGAAATTACCCCGCACATTACACACGGCTCAACGGCAAACATCCCCAAGACACAACGGTTTTCTATGAACTCGATACCTTGTATTAGGAATCGAATTCCAGGCGAACTACTGAATACTCGGGACTTATAGTATGAAGTCTAGGCTAGTATGAGTGTATTATTATCTTGATTAATTCTGTGTGAATGATCATCATCTGCAGGGGCTTATTTATAGCCTGTAAAGCACCCTGTCCGAATCAGTGTGACTTTCTGGCTGGACAGACACCTTGTGGTATAGTGGGAAGGGTTGCATTGGTTTAGGCGAGACAAAACATTGTGTTGGTTCAGATTGCACAGAATGGTCCGAACCATTGCACTGGTTAGGTCGTGAACCGCCGCTCGTGTTTACACCCGCCAAATCATGTATTTGACATGTCACTGCCACGTGTCAGCCAAGTCACCCTCCACGTCAAAGTGTGCCTACGAAGCCCGTTGCGAGACGTGCGACGTGCACGTGCTCGGACTCGGACTCGGAAGGTGCTTTGCTCCTTCCTCGTAGAATTCAGATTTTAGCCTTAAAAATTAAGTTAAGCCAACTAGGGTGCACCATAATGGAGCACACTTGATTACTCCTTTATGATGGAAAGTCCTTTATAAATAGCTCAACTTTTCCTTATTTTTCCAATGTGGGATGAGATTCAACACCACATTCCCAACTATTAAATGGCTTAACTTTGTGCATTAATTACTCATTCATTTCTTAATGAAATTGAACAAGTAAATACACTAAATTAATCTACACAAAATGTAGATTCCAAATATACCATTTAATGTCATTAATTATCATAATTAATTATGGTATTAATTAAGCTATTTTTCCAACAATCCCTTATATGAATGATGATTAATGCAAATGCAATATGCACTAAGTCCCGACGACCTATTAATGCTTCAGGATAGGTAGTACTTAGCCTTGAACCTTCCTTAGTGTAATGCTATTGGATTTACTCGTTGCTCGGTGAACGTGATGTATTGAACCGGTCAACTTTTATGTAAACTAAGACAACAACATACACACAATAATAGATCTAATATCTTTCATTCTCACGCTGTGTCCATTTTGGCCTTGGACCATTTCTTGGATTCATAAGTGTTACTAATTTTATGAAGCGGCCTTACTTCTTCACTTATATAGGTAATCTCCTATAAAGAGTATCCTGCCATACTCCACCTATAAAAGGCTATAGGAATCATTAAAAGCTTTAAAAAGCTTACAATTTACCACAAACTGCAGGCTTGCATTTGAGCAGCTATGAGAATAGATTTTCAAGTGCTTAACTTGAACTTTCACAACTTAGTTGTCTCATTGAACCAAGTTCTTGTGATCTCCAATCATCCTGGTTGAGTTACCATTATGAAAATTCTCAATGTGTGGATTTCAATCCCATTCCCCTTACTGCATTATATAATTGATCACGATTAGTACCTTTCGTAAACGGATCCTCTATATTATCTTTTGACTTTACATAGTCAATATACATTATTCCTGTAGTGATCAATTGTCTAATGGTATTGTGTGTTCGATGAATATGTCGAGACTTACCATTATATATACTGTTATTTGCCCTCCCTATGGCTGCCATGCTTTCACAGTGTATCATAACGGGAGGCAAAGGTTTTTCCCAACAGGGAATATCTTCTACGAAGTTTCTTAACCATTAGGCTTCTTCGCCGGCTTTGTCTAAAGCAATAAACTCCAATTTCATTGTAGATCGGGCTATGTACGTTTGCTTAGTAGATTTCCATGATATTGCTCCTCCACCAATGGTAAATACATAACCGCTTGTGGATTTAGAGTCTTTAGTGTCGGATATCAAGTTGGTATCACAATATCCTTCCAAAACAGCTGGATATCTCGAATAGAATATACCATGATTGACAGTGTGTTTTAAGTATCTCAACACTCTTGTCAATGCGGTCCAATGATCCTTTCTGGGATTACTCGTAAACCGACTCAGTTTACTAATAGAATATGCTATGTATGGCCTTGTAAAATTTGCTAAGTACATTAAGCTTACAATTATCCTAGCATATTCTGTTTGTGATATGGGTTCTCCTCGATTTTTGGCTAAGTGTAAACTTAAGTCAACAGGTGTCTTAGCCGGAGGTAGATCGTATGCCTTGAATTTCTTAAGCACATTCTCAACATAGTGAGATTGTGATAAGACTATTCCATCGGGTGTTCTGGGGATCTTGATTCCTAGAATCACATCGGCTAGTCCCATATCCTTCATGTCGAAGCTTTTCTTTAACATTTCCTTAGTACCTATGATGATTTTATTATTGTTACCCATAATTAGCATATCATCAACGTAGAGATGCATGATGACAAAATTATCAGATGTACCTTTGATGTACACACATTTATCACATTCATTGATTTTGAAACCATTTGACATCATTAATTGATCAAATTTCTCATGCCATTGTTTGGGTGCTTGCTTAAGTCCATATAAAGGCTTGACAAGTTTACAAACTTTGTTTTCTTGGCCGGGAACCACGAACCCTTCGGGTTGTTCCATATAAATTTCATCTTCTAAATCTCCATTTAGAAAGGCCGTTTTTATATCCATTTGGTGTATCTCAAGATTGTATAATGCGGCTATTGCAAGTAGCATTCTAATGGATGTAATCCGAGTAACTGGTGAGTATGTATCAAAGTAATCATACCCTTCCTTTTGTTTGTATCCTTTAGCTACCAAACGTGCTTTGTATTTGTCAATAGATTTATCGCCTTTGTATTTCTTCTTGAGAATCCACTTGCAACCTAAAGGTTTATTTCCCGGAGGAAGATCAACAATATGCCAAGTGTGATTGTTCAAGATTAACTCGATTTCACTATTAATCGCTTCTTCCCATAGATCGGCATCGGAACCAGACAATGCTTCCTTGATTGTCTTCGGTTCGCCTTCTAAAGATTAGACTACAAAATCCGGACCAAAGGTTTTTGCAGTTTTTATTCTTTTTCCTCGCCTTGGTTGCGGTGTTGGTCCATTATTATTTGGCGAGATTTCATCATAAGTCCTCTTTTTCGAACTTATTTCATTCTTTTCTTTCTTAGGGAATATAGTTTAAAAAAATATGGCATTTCTTGATTCTATGATCATTCCCTCATTTATATCGGGTACTTCTGATTTGTCTACCAAAATCGGTATGCACTACTATTATTTACATATCCTATGAAAATGCAATCAATCGTTTTTTGTCCTATTTTTACTTGCTTGGGTTTCGGTACTTCAACTTTTGTTAAGCACCCCCACACTTTTAAGTATTTATAGGACGGCTTCCTTCCTTTCCATAATTCATATGGAGTTTTATCTTGCTTCTTTTGGGGTAATTTATTCAAAATTTTATTAGCTGAAAGAATAGCTTCTCCACACATGTTAAGTGATAGGCCCGATCTTATCAACATAGCATTCATCATTTCCTTCAATGTTCTATTCTTTCGTTCTGCAACACCATTCGATTGGGGTGCATAAGGTGCAGTCGTTTGGTGAATAATGCCATTTTCACGACAATATTCTTCAAAAGGTGCAACATATTCACTACCTCGATCACTTCGAATCATTTTGATTTTGGTGTTGAGTTAATTTTCAACTTCTCTTTTGTATGTTTTGAAAGCTTCGAATGCTTCGTCTTTGCTTCTCAAAAGATACACATAACAAAATCTTGTGCAATCGTCTATAAAAGTTATAAAATAATTCTTTCCACCTCTTCTTTGCACAAGTTTTAAATTGCATAGATCGGTGTGAATTAATTCAAGAGGTTTTGTCGATCTTTCCACTGAATGAAAATGAGATTTTGCCATTTTCGCTTCAACACAGATTTCACAACTTTTGTATCGATCGAAAGTCATTTTTAGCAATAAATCTAAATTTACTAAACGACGTAGTATATTTAGATTTGCATGTCCTAATCTATCATGCCATAAATTAGAGACTCAACCAAATAAACAACTTTATCATTTATTTCATTATTACCACGTACATTGATAGCATTAAGTTTGAAAAGGCCGTTATCTATGTAGCCTTTTCCGATAAAGTGACAATTCTTGGTTATGACAACTTTATCTGCTTTAAACACTAGCCTAAATCCGGCTTTGCTCAATATTGAGCCAGACACAAGATTTTTACGGATGTCTGGAACATGTAGCACATTCTTGAGCGTCATTTTCAATTCCGACGTCATCTTGGGTATAACCTCTCCAGTTCCGACAACATTTGAGGCAGCGGAGTTTCCCATGTACAACTTTCTTTCCTCGGTGATGGGCTCGTAGGAGTAGAACATGGCTTTATCGGCACAAATGTGTTTGGTAGTGCCGGTGTCAACCCACCATCCGACTGGAATACCGACCATGTTGACTTCATCTACAACTGCATACAGATCAAGACTGGACAAATCGACGGGCACATACTTATTTTCGATATAATTTGCTTGATCTCTCTTCTTGTCCTTCTTTGGTTTGCGGCAATTTTTCGCCATATGCCCGAATTTACCGCAGTTGTAGCATTCTCCTTTGATCTTCTTTTGATTCTTCGAGTCTTGTCTCTTCTCGTTAAATTTTCGGTTTTTATTGTGGCTTGACTTGACGAGATTTGCTTTTGCCTCGATAGATGACTTGTTCATCTTGACATCGGTCTTCCAATTGTCTTCTTCGATCCTCAGTCGCACAATAAGATCTTCAAGGCCCATTTCATTGCGCTTGCGCTTGAGGTAGTTTTTAAAATCCTTCCACATCGGGGGCAACTTCTCTATTATGACAGCAACTTGAAAGGATTCAGACAGGCTCATTCCTTCTACCAAAATATCGTGCAGGATCAACTGTATTTCCTGCACTTGCTCAAGAACAGTTTTGTTGTCCGCCATCTTGAAGTCGAGAAAATGACCCACGATGAACTTCTTCAAACCGGCATCTTCTGTTTTATATTTTGTCTCCAATGAGTCCCACAACTCTTTGGACGTTTTGATTGTGGAATAAATACTGTAAAGTGTGTCATACAATCCATTCAAAATATAGTTTCGACATAAGAAGTCGCTATGATGCCATGCATCCAATGCCGTGCATTTCTGGTTGTCAGTTTCATCATCCCCACAACAGGAGGAGATTCAGAAAGAAAACGACAGAGGTTGAGAGTAGTAAGGTAGAACAGCATTTTTGATTGCCAACGTTTGAAATCAATAATTAAAAACTTCTCTGGTTTCTCGGCATGGGCAGGAGCATGAATATTGTTGCTTGACGACGCCATCTTCTATAGAAAATTTCCTCTTACGAATGTTGTTGTAGATGGTGTAGAAAATGACGAATGATGCAAAACCGAGGCAAGAGTTGTACTCTCTCCGTAAGATGAAATTTCCCCGCACATCACACACGGCTCAACGACAAACATCCTCAAGATACAACGGTTTTCTATGAACTCGATACCTTGTACTAGGAATCGAATTCCGGGCGAACTACTGAATACTCGGGACTTGTAGTATGAAGTCTAGGCTAGTATGAGTGTATTATTATCTTGATTAATTCTGTGTGAATGATCATCATCTGCAGGGGCTTATTTATGGCCTGTAAAGCACCCTGTCCGAATCAGTATGACTTTCAGGCTGGACAGACACCTTGTGGTCTGGTGGGAAGGGTTGCATTGGTTTAGGCGAGACAAACCATTGTTGTGGTTCAGATTGCACAGAATTGTCCGAACCATTGCACTGGTTAGGTCGTGAACCGCCGCTCGTGTTCCACACATGTATTTGACATGTCATTGCCACGTATCAGCCAAGTCACCCTCCACGTCATCCGAGCCAATATCTCAGTTGTCAAAGACGTTTATATAGCTATGAAAGTGATACAGCATATGCTCGAAATACGAGCTTCGGCCCTCAGTAGCTCGAATAAAAATAAACCTTGTTCATTTATGTTACCTGTTATGGATCTTAAACGTTTCACCTTTCATAGATCTGGGAAAGGGGTTTGGGAAGTGACGTTGAGGCCTTCTTTCGGATGACGGCTTCATGCGCGCATTCTATTGTGATGGTCGAACGAAGTGCAAAGTGTGCCTACGAAGCGCCCGTTGCGACACGTGCAATGTGCACGTGCTCGGACTCGGACTCGGAAGGTGCTTTGCACCTTTCTCGTAGGATTCAGATTTTAGCCTTAAAAATTAATTAAAGCCAACTAGGGTGCACCATAATGGAGCACACTTGATTTCTCCTTTATGATGGAAAGTCCTTTATAGATAGCTCAATTTTTCCTTGTTTTTCCAATATGGGATGGGATTCCACACCACATTCCCAATTATTAAATGGCTTAATTTTGTGCATTAATTACTCATTCATTTCTTAATGAAATTAAACAAGTAAATATACTAAATTAATCTACAAAAAATGTAGATTCCAAATATACTATTTAATATCATTAATTACCATAATTAATTATGGTATTAATTAAGCTATTTTTCCAACACTCCCAAAAGCAAATCCGATTATCCTTTTAGTAGTTTTTCATTATTTGGTTGCCATTTGTCTTTTCTTAATGCTTCTTCCCTTTATGTGTCAGTTGATATATTAATCCAGAACGCGTTGAGTTTAAGTGGCAGTCGTCTCCTCATGCTTTATACTTCGGCCACTTATTTTACATATCACTGGCATGTTTTCTTTGATAAACCAATCAATAGTTTTAACAAAAATATTTTGACATAATTATATTTTACATGAAAATTATAAACATGTTTTTTCTTGGCAAACCAATTAATAGCCTGTATAGGGTCAACAATCAACAAATGAATAAATAAAAAACAACAAAAAACAAAATGATTATCAGCAAAGATCAAACCCAAACTGGTGCGACAAATAAGACCGATCTATACTAGCTGCTTATTAATATTGTGCAAAAAGTTCTAAATATTATATACGAATAAATTAGAAGGCCTTTTTTTAGGAGAAGAATTTGTTGCGCAAATCCTTGCTTTAGTTGCTTGAGCTTTGGCCCGGGCCTGTATTATACCACCATTTTATTGAGTCGGGTTGCGAAGGGCTATTGGGCTGGTGTTTCAACGAGCTTTTCAATGCCTCGCTTTTGGTGCTGTTTGTTAATTTTCATCTCAATAATTTTTTTATTTTTTTGGTAACGAAAGACTTTCATTCATTTAGATAACGTCGAACTCATAAAGAGGTATAATTTCTGGAGGAATAATTTCCCGAAAGATTTCACTCTCCACATTCTCACAAACTAGTCTAGACATCTTGTCTGCACAAAGATTTGCTCTACGGTTTATCCATCTTAGCTCCGCTTGCCAAGGTTTATGCAATAGTCTTTTACATTGCTCCACACTCTCCTTTGTGTCACTATTTGCATTCCCTTCCTCATTCTCCACAACCATCTTGTAGAGTTGTAGTGAGTTAACTTCGATAACGATTTTCTAATAGCGGCATTCCCAAACTAGTTGGAGTCCCAATCTCAACGCCTCCGCTTCCGCCGAATTCACTGAAGTAGGAACTAACTTCTTATTAACCAATGCCCTTGTTCATCTCTAAGAAGTCCCCCAACTGCTCATTCGCATCGATTTAGAGACATTCTTCCATCCACATTTAGTTTCACCCAACCTGTATCTGGTTTTCTCCATTTTGTTGAGGTTGTCGGGTTTATTTGTCCTTAAATTGTGCTCCATCTCCACACTAAGTTGCTTTACTTTGAAGATGATTTCCCCATGGTTGTCCGGTATCCCCCTGAACACTACTGAATTTCTGGATTTCCATATAGTCCAGCATGCCGCAATAAAATTCCATGGCCATCCATTTCCGTCACTTCTAGTGTTTCGATCTGCCTGAATCGTACTCTTCTACAGCCAGTCTTCGTTCCTCATGTTGTCGAAAGCACCCCAATCCTCTGGTTTCACCAGTTTCCTCTATATTTACTGAGCCGCCGGACGGTGGCGGAGTGTATGTAAGGTCGATTCATTCTCGCACTCGCATTGAGGACACTTTGCAAAATCAGTAATATTCCAGTTTTTGCGTACAACATTCGTAGCCAATCTCTCATGAGAAGCTAGCCGTAAGAAATGCTTGATCATGTTACTAAACTTTCTGTTCCAGATCCACTTCCAAGCTTTGGTGCTGCTTGCTTTGTCCCTTTCGGCATCGCGAAATGCCACAAATGCAGACTGACAAGTGAATTTACCACTGGCCGTTTTACTCCATGTAAGGACATCATCTCAGTCTGTGAGAGTTATCGATGCCTGTTGTATGGCTTCTATAGCTGCTGGCGGAATATGGGGCTGCAATTGAGTCCAGAGCCAGTTTTCGTGCTGGTCTATAACATCCTGTTGGAAAAATAGCTTAATTAATACCATAATTAATTATGGTAATTAATGACATTAAATGATATATTTGGATTCTACATTTTGTGTAGATTAATTTAATGTATTTACTTGTTCAACTTCATTAAGAAATGAATGAGTAATTAATGCACAAAGTTAAGCCATTTAATAGTTGGGAATGTGGTGTGGAATCCCATCCCACATTGGAAAAACAAGGAAAAGTTGAGCTATTTATAAAGGACTTTTCATCATAAAGGAGCAATCCAGTGCGCTCCATTATGGTGCACCTTAG
Source organism: Orobanche coerulescens (assembly GCA_033398695.1). Taxonomy (NCBI): domain Eukaryota; kingdom Viridiplantae; phylum Streptophyta; class Magnoliopsida; order Lamiales; family Orobanchaceae; genus Orobanche; species Orobanche coerulescens. Next base: position 173,553,478 of record CM065809.1, read on the forward strand.
TTGGCTTTAATTAATTTTTAAGGCTAAAATCCAAATCCTACGAGGAAGGTGCAAAGCACCTTCCGAGTCCGAGTCCGAGTCCGAGCACGTGCACGTTGCAAGTGTAGCAACGGACGCTTCGTAGGTGCACTTTGCACTTCGCTCGAATGCCTCAGAGCGAGGAGCTATGAGGAGCCTTTCATTTTGACAACTGAGGTAGTGGCTCGGATGACGTGGAGGGTGACTTGGCTGACACGTGGCAGTGACATGTCAAATACATGATTTGGAGGCTGTGGAACATGAGTGGCGGTTCGCACGACCTAACCAGTGCAATGGTTCAGACCATTCTATGCAATCTGAACTAGCACAATGGTTTGTCTCGCCTAAACCAATGCAACCCTTCCCACCAGACCACAAGGTGTCTGTCCAGCCTGAAAGTCATACTGATTCGGACAGGGTGATTTATAGGCCATAAATAAGCCCCTGCAGATGATGATCATTCACACAGAATTAATCAAGATAATAATACACTCATACTAGCCTAGACTTCATACTACAAGTCCCGAGTATTCAGTAGTTCGCTCGGAATTCGATTCCTAGTACAAGGTATCGAGTTCATAGAAAACCGTTGTATCTTGAGGACGTTTGCCGTTGAGCCGTGTGTGTTGTGCGTGGCAATTTCATCTTACGGAGAGAGTACAACTCTTGCCTCGGTTTTGCATCATTCGTCATTTTCTACAGAATCTACAACAACATTCGTAATAGGAAATTTTCTATAGAAGATGGTGTTGTCAAGCAACAATATTCATGCTTGTGCCCATGCCGAGAAACCAGAGAAGTTTTTAGTTAATGATTTCAAACATTGGCAATCAAAAATGCTGTTCTACCTTACTACTCTCAACCTCTGTCGTTTTCTTTCTGAATCTCCTCCTGTTGTGGGGATGATGAAACTGACACCCAGAAATGCACGGCATTGGATGTATGGCATCATAGCGACTTCTTATGTCGAAACTATATTTTGAATGGATTGGATGACACACTTTACAGTGTTTATTCCACAATCAAAACGTCCAAAGAGTTGTGGGACTCATTGGAGACAAAATATAAAACAGAAGATGCCGGTTTGAAGAAGTTCATCGTGGGTCGTTTTCTCGACTTCAAGATGGCGGACAACAAAACTGTTCTTGAGCAAGTGCAGGAAATACAATTGATCCTGCACGATATTTTGGTAGAAGGAATGAGCCTGTCTGAATCCTTTCAAGTTGCTGCCATAATCGAGAAGTTGCCCCCAATGTGGAAGGATTTCAAAAACTACCTCAAGCGCAAGTGCAAGGAAATGGGCCTTGAAGATCTTATTGTGCGACTGAGGATCGAAGAAGACAATTGGAAGACCGATGTCAAGATGAACAAGTCATCTATGGAGGCAAAAGCAAATCTCGTCGAGTCAAGCCACAATAAAAAGCGAAAATTTAACGAGAAGAGCCAAGACTCGAAGAATCAAAAAAGATCAAAGGAGAATGCTACAACTGCGGTAAATTCGGGCATATGGCGAAAAATTGCCGCAAAACCAAGGAAGGACAAGAAGAGAGATCAAGCAAATTATATGGAAAATAAGTATTTGCCCGTCGATTTGTCCAGTCTTGATCTGTATACAGTTGTAGATGAAGTCAACATGGTCGGTATTCCAGTCGGATGGTGGGTGGACACCGGCACTACCAAACACATTTGTGCCGATAAAGCCATGTTCTACTCCTACGAGCCCATCACCGAGGAAAGAAAGTTGTACATGGGAAACTCTGCTGCCTCAAATGTTGTCGGAACTGGAGAGGTTATACCCAAGATGACGTCGGGATTGAAAATGACGCTCAAGAATGTGCTACATGTTTCGGACATCCGTAAAAATCTTGTGTCTGGCTCAATATTGAGCAAAGCCGGATTTAGGCTAGTGTTTGAAGCAGATAAAGTTGTCATAACCAAGAATGGTCACTTTATCGGAAAAGGCTACATAGATAACGGCCTTTTCAAACTTAATGCTATCAATGTACGTGGTAATAATGAAATAAATGATAAAGTTGTTTATTTGGTTGAGTCTCTAATTTATGGCATGATAGATTAGAACATGCAAATCTAAATATACTACGTCGTTTAGTAAATTTAGATTTATTGCCAAAAATGACTTTCGATCGACACAAAAGATGTGAAATCTATGTTGAAGCGAAAATGGCAAAATCTCATTTTCATTCAGTGGAAAGATCGACAAAACCTCTTGAATTAATTCACATCGATCTATGCAATTTAAAACTTGTGCAAATAAGAGGTGAAAAGAATTATTTTAAAACTTTTATAGATGATTGCACAAGATTTTGTTATGTGTATCTTTTGAGAAGCAAAGACGAAACATTCGAGGCTTTCAAAACATACAAAACAGAAGTTGAAAATCAACTCAACACCAAAATCAAAATGATTCGAAGTGATCGAGGTGGTGAATATGTTTCACATTTTGAAGAATATTGTCGTGAAAATGGCATTATTCACCAAACGGCTGCACCTTATGCACCCCAATCGAATGGTGTTGCAGAACGAAAGAATAGAACAGTGAAGGAAATGATGAATGCTATGTTGATAAGCTCGGGCCTATCACTTAACATGTGGGGAGAAGCTATTCTTTCGGCTAATAAAATTTTGAATAAATTACCCAAAAGAAGCAAGATAAAACTCCATATGAATTATGGAAAGGAAGGAAGTCGTCCTATAAATACTTAAAATTGTGAGGGTGCTTAGCAAAAGTTGAAGTACCAAAACCCAAGCAAATAAAAACAGGACCAAAAATGGCTGATTGAATTTTCATACGATATGCAAATAATAGTAGTGCATACCGATTTTTGGTACCCAAATCTGAAGTACCCGATATAAATGAGGGAATGATCATAGAATGAAGAAATGCCATATTTTTTGAAACTATATCCCCTAAGAAAAAAAAGAATGAAATAAGTTCGAAAAAGAGGACTTATGATGAAATCTCGCCAAATAATAATGGACCAACACCACAACCAAGGCGAGGAAAAAGAATAAAAGCTGCAAAAACCTTTGGTCCGGATTTTATAGTCTACTCTTTAGAAAACGAACAGAAGACAATCAAAGAAGCATTGTCTGGTTCCGATGCCGATCTATGGCAAGAAGCGATTAATAGTGAAATCGAGTCAATCTTGTACAATCACACTTGGCATATTGTTGATCTTCCTCCGGGAAATAAACCTTTGGGTTGCAAGTGGATTCTCAAGAATAAATACAAATGCGATAAATCTATTGACAAATACAAAGCACGTTTGGTAGCTAAAGGATACAAACAAAAGGAAGGGTATGATTACTTTGATACATACTCACCAGTTACTCGAATTACATCCATTATAATGCTACTTGCAATAGCGGCATTATACAATCTTGAGATACACCAAATGGATGTAAAACGGCCTTTCTAAATGGAGATTTAGAAGATGAAATTTATATGGAACAACCTGAAGGGTTCGTGGTTCCCGACCAAGAAAACAAAGTTTATAAACTTGTCAAGTCTTTATATGGACTTAAGCAAGCACCCAAACAATGGCATGAGAAATTTGACCAAGTAATGATGTCAATGTTGGGTTTTCTATGCATCGAATACAAAATAATCGGAGTAAAAACGCAGCGGAATAATAAATGTGAAAACCCAATTTAGGATCTCATGCAGTTATTTAATTATTTAATTAAAGAGCTAATCGAATTACCTTAATCCGATTGAACAATTCTAGATCCGGACTAGAAGCAGATGAATATCTCCTTCATCTTTTGGTGATCCACACACGAACAATTCTACAAGCCGGATTGCTAGATCCTTACGAATAATATTGATAAATAGTACAACACAAATTCCTTACTAGAAGTATTGTACTATTGATCAAGATCAACTAAGGGAAGAGGATTAGATGACCGACTCCGTTCTCCTAGATGGCTGATTTTCTCTTGCTCTTGAAGCGGGGCGATTTTTTTAGGTTTTTTTCTTATAACAACTCCTTGTCCAAGACCTTATATTTATACTAAGTAAACCCTAGAGTCAAACTATAGTATTTGCTTAGTTGCCCCTCAACTTATTAAATAATACAATATATATACTATCTAATATTATATATTACTTATTGTTTAATCTCCTTATAAATATAATATCCAATATTATATTTATTATTCCCAATTGATATTTATTCCTACTTGTCTATAATTGCCGTACGTGTGACCCAAAAGGCTTATATTAAGTTGGCAATTATTTAATACCTTATTAAATATTAAATCATAAGCGGCCTCTAGCAAGACATTATGATTACTCAAATAATATAAGTTAATAGTCCATTAAACCTTTTAACATGTCAAATCCCTTTGTCACGCGATATCATATTTGAACTAAGTCATGGAGTCTGTCATACTTATTTATGTTCAAATGCTTTCTCGATCTTAAGTAGGCTGATTGAATCAAATGACTCTTCATTTGAGCATGTCCATGCATTTCCTTCAGTCCTACTTATCGAGGGGCCTAACAGATATCTCACTCACTAAAGAGAAGAACAAATCCCCATCTTGATTATTCATTGCCCTCTACATGACTCCCACTAATCCTGATCGCTAACCTTCATGATCACCATATTTCAGATGACATTGGATTACGTCAAGGCATAGCAGTTATCATGTTGGACTCTATGATAATCTCAGGTTCAAGGATTTATTGACATACTATTATATTGAGATTCACTTATGACATTTCCATGCAGTGATCTCAATGCGGGTCTGTCCAGTATTAGTTCTCCAACCAATACCCATAAGATTAATCCGTACCATACACATAATCATCCGATGATTATCAATCAAACTTATACTAGTATATTAATCACTTGAGTCTCTACTCAACACAATTGTACTAGGGACATTTGAATAATCTTATTATTCGTGAAAACTATTATTCGATTATTATAATATTAAAACATGCACACATTATAATAATCAATGAGAAATAAATGATATCAAATAACTTTATTTAAATGTGACAATTACAAATCTAGGCACATCGAATGTCTTAGGGCACTATTCCCAACAATCTCCGACTTACACTAGGACCATTCATTCATGACTTTTAGTTCTATCGCTCTAGCATGCTCAACATGCTTTCCTTGTGAGAGAGGCTTGGTAAGTGGATCTGCAACATTCTCTTCCGTTGCTACTTTGCATATTGTAATATCTCCTCGTCTGACGATCTCTCTGACTAAGTGATATTTTCTGAGTATATGTTTAGAATTATGATGGGACCTAGGCTCTTTAGCTTGTGCAATAGCACCATTATTGTCACAATAAAGGCTTATGGGACCTTGGATGGTCGGCACCACTCCTAGTTTGGTAACGAACTTCTTGATCCATACGGCTTTCTTAGCTGCATCCGATGCTGCTAGGTACTCAGCTTCTGTAACAGAATCAGCAACCGTGCTTTGCTTGGAACTCTTCCAACTCACAGCACCTCCATGCAATACAAACACATAACCAGTTTGCGATTTGAAATCGTCTTTGTTGGTTTCGAAACTTGCATCAGTGTAACCTCTTACAGCTAGCTCGTTTCCCAACCCTCCATAAACTAGGAAATCATCCTTAGTTCTTCTCAAGTACTTTAGGATGGTTTTCACTGTTATCCAGTGACTTTCACCTGGATTCGATTGGTATCGACTTGTCATGCTAAGGGCAAACGATACATCTGGTCGAGTACAAATCATGGCATACATGATCGATCCGATAGCCGAAGCGTATGGTATCTTGCTCATGCGGGCTCGCTCATTAGAAGTCATATGACTCTGAGTCTCACTTAGATGAATGCCATGTGACATTGGTAAGAGTCCTCTCTTGGAGTCTTGCATATTGAACCTCTTCAATATTTTATTAATGTAGGTACATTGACTCTGACCAATCAATCTCTTTGATCTATCTCTATAGATCTTTATCCCAAGAATGTAAGCAGTTTCTCCTAAGTCTTTCATTGAGAAACAACTTCCCAACCAAGTCTTGACTGTCTGCAATGTGGGAATATCATTTTCAATGAGTAATATGTCATCTACATATTAGACTAAGAAGATAACTATGCTCCCACTAATCTTCTTGTAAACACATGGTTCATCTTCATTTTGAATGAACCCAAACTCTTTGACAGTTTCATCAAAACGAAGATTCCAGCTTCGAGAAGCCTGCTTCAACCCATAAATGGATTCTTGAAGCTTGTAAACCTTTTTAGAATTTTTTGGATGAACAAAACCTTCAAGTTATGTCATGTACACATCCTCAAGTAAGTTTCCATTAAGGAATGCTGTTTTGACATCCATTTGCCATATTTTATAATCATAGTATGCGGCAATGGCAAATAAAATTCTAACTGATTTAAGAATGACTACTGCGAAAAGGTCTCATCATAGTCAACACCATGAATCTGTCTATAACCTTTTGACACTAGTCTAGCTTTATAGGCTTGCAGATTATCATCCATATCTTTCTTCTTTTTATAGACCCATTTGCACCCAATGGTTTTAACACCGTCAGGTGGATCTATCAAGTTTCAAACTTGATTGGCATACATGGACTACATCTCTGGCTTCATGGCTTCTAGCCATTCCTCGGACTCTGGTCCTGAATCAGCTTTTGTATAGATACTAGGCTCATCATCTATGAGCGATGCGTCATCATCCTCTGTTACGAGATAACCATATCTCTCAGGTTCATGTCGCACCCTATCAGATCTGCGAGGGACTTGTGTGCTTTGAAAGGGTTCTTAAATTGATTGTTGAGCCTGTTCGATTTCCATTGGTGAAGCAATGTCTTCTTATGGTTCTCGAGTTTCCTCGAGAATTACTCTTCTCCTACTGTCTCTTTTGGAAATAAATTCCCTTTCTAAGAATAGAGCAACAAACACTTTGTTCTCTGCGGGCTTATAAAAGTAATATCCTTTAGTTTCCTTATGATGCCCCACAAATAAACATCTTTCAGACCTGGCTGCCAGTTTGTCAAACATTTGGCACCTTACGAACGCTTCGCAACCCCAGATCTTTAGAAAAAACAAGTTTGGTCTCTTACCAGTCCATTTCTCAAATGGTGTCTTTTCGACTGCTTTAGATGGAACGCGGTTAAGGGTGAATGCTACTGTTTCTAAGGCGTGGCCCCAAAATGATAATAGAAGCTCTGTTCGACTCATCATGGATCGAACCATATCTAATAAAGTTCGATCCCTCCTCTCGGACACTCCGTTATGCTGAGGTGTTCCGGGAGGAGTAAGTTGTGAAACAATTCCACAACTCCTAAGATGATCATCAAATTCTTGGCTCAAGTATTCCCCACCTCGATCCGATCGAAGGGCTTTAATTGTCTTGACAAGTTGATTCTGTACTTCATTTTGGAATATTTTGAACATTTCAAAAGATTCATGTTTATACTTCATAAGATAAACATATCCATATCGGCTAAAATCATCGGTGAATGTAATGAAGTATTGGTATCTGCCTCTGACATGAGTGCTAAGAGGTCCACATACATCAATATGTATTAGGCCTAATAGATTACTAGCCCTTTCTACATGACCGGTGAAAGGATTCTTCGTCATCTTGCCTAATAAAAAAGATTCGCATGTCCCATATGATTCATAGTCAAAAGAGTCTAAAAGTCCATCTGTTGTGTCAAGAATTAACACTCTCCGACCGGCGATCGCCTCGGAGATTGGGCGATCGAGTCATCGGCGGCAAAGCGAGCTGAGCCAGCGACCAGGCGGCCGAGCCTTTACCCAGCGGACAAGCTAAATCGGCCAACTGAAGGTCCCAGGACAAGTCCCGGTGCCGAGCGATCGACCTCAGATACGATCGTCACTCGGTACTCGGCGACCGACCCTTGGTGACCGACCAATGCCGACCCTCGACAACTAGCCGATGGCGACCTCTGATGACCAGCTAGAGACGACCGCCTCATGTCGATCAGGGCCGATGGCCATCCAATCGGCAAAGGACGAGCCTCAAGACTGGCACCACGTGCAAGATACGAGACAAGATCCGCATATCACGGATCGTTGACCACAGCCTGGCAGAATCTTTCCACCAGCCGACAAGCCGCCGAAAGCTGTCAGTAGGGCCGCATGTGACAGTAAGTCCGCCGAAAGCTGTCAGTAGGGCCGCATGTGACAGTGACTCCGGACGCGTGCTGGCTCCTCATTGGACCTCCCAGCTGGCGCCTGCCTCTTCCTTGGACTTTAGCCCGACAGCCCGGGTGATCGCCCCATTATAATATTGGCCGACAGACGATCGCCCCATTATTATAATGGCCGGAAGGCGATCGCCCACCAAAGGACAAGACCCGGCTGCCACTATAAATACACGGCTCCCTACATTTGTCCAAAGGGACCGAGATTTTGGCTCACAAATTACTCTCTGCATTATCGCGACTTCAACTTCCTTCGGATTTCACGCAATACAGAAGCAAAATACCCAGCACTTGGCTATCTCCAAATCTTGGCAACAGCTATCATTCGGTCCTACTTCTCCCGGCCTCTCTCATCGAGCAGACTATCAGCAGGGACGAAGAACACCGAGCTTCGCTCAAGAGCCGGATTAACAGAGTCTTTTTACACTCATTGTATTTAGATTTCTCTCATTAATACTTGTACCCACGAATATTTGTATTAATAACATCTCGCGAGAGCATCCAAGCCCAAGCCTAACAAACCCGGCAAATCTTGTATTATTTATCTTCTCTCGGAAGTGCTCCCGCAATTGTTGTTTGTTGTCCGTCTTCCAGCAGTATTAATCTTCGGATAAATATTTTGGGCAACAACAATTGGCGCTAGAAGGAGGGCAGGCGCCATGAAGACGATCGCCAAGCCAAGCGAGCCGCTCGCGATCGACATAGAGCTCGCCCCCGTGCAGCACAAGATCGCTCCCCCGCAAACACCCTTGTACGAGGGGCGATCGGACCCCGAAGTGCACCTGAGCAAGTTCAACATCTACATGACCGGGTGTGGGGCATCTGACGCGACCAGGTGCCGAATATTCCCTATGACGCTGGACGACCTCGCCCACCGGTGGTACACCTCATTGCCACCTCGGTCCATTGGCTCCTTTAACGAGCTGGCGAACGTCTTCACAAGGTACTTCGCCGCCAAGGTCGCTCGACCGGAAGGTCCCCATCGCATGCTGCGAATCAAGCAAGGGAGAGAAGAATCCGACTCGAACTACATCGACCGGGTAGACGAGATCATCCTCAACGGCGAGCCCGTAAGCGATGAGATCGCCCTCCACGTGGTCCTAGCAGGATTCCATGGTCTTTTGCCTATGTTCAGGCATCTTACGAAGGACCAGCCCACGACCTACGCGGTCTTCCGAGCTAAAGCCGCAGATTTCCTGGCCAGGCAAAGGCTTCTTCTTAGCCTAGGAGTAGAGCGATCGGCGCCCGAGCGACGACCTCCAGTATCCCAGCCCGGTCGCTACTATCCAGCAGAGCCGGAGGACTCGCTCACCGCCTATAGTCCACCATTTTAAATGAGGGACTAACTCCCGCCCGATCGCCGATATCGACCTACGAATAAAGCGATCGGCTGCCGAGCGACGATCACTAGTCTTCCAGCCCGATCGCCGATCATCACGCTACATCATCAGCACCCGGAGGACACGATCGCCATCTACAGTCCAGCATTTAACGTGAGGGACTAAGGCTCGCGATCGCCTCCACCGCACATCATAAAGCCATGGTCCTGGCAGCCGATGGAACCGGCTGCTTCGGCCATGCAAGGTCCCTTTCGGCCGAGATCGCCCGCCCTTCGTTTAAATACGAGGCCGGCGTAGTCTGAGGGCTCTCCAAAATTAATCAGTGGACACGTGCCACTACCCCCGTCTCAACGTACACCGTCGAGGTTCGTCATCTCCATGGCGGGCCAAGGTGGAAGCAGAGCTAAACAAGCCGCGGGCATGGAGTTGATTCATCCGACGCTGCCCCGCGCAAGGACTCCTCTAGACCGAGACCGCACGCCCTTCGTTTAAATACGAGGCGGCGCGCCTATGAGAGGACCCTCATAATAAAGTGAGTCACGAGACACTCAATGTCTTCGCGCACCAAGACACGGTCATGGAGTCGGTCCATCGAATTCCGCGACTGTGCACGATTCCTCAAACAAAGTGAAACCACCAAGTTTCCGAGGGGGATCGGCCAATGTTGTTTTTTGCAGGTACAAGACCGAAAGATATCTAGCCAATCGACCATGATAGCCCAAGTCCGAACTAAGTCAGCTCAGCAAAGATCGCCCGTCCTCATCCTTACACGATCGCCAGCAAGAACCACCTCGCCCCATGTCTTCAACATAGGAGCAAGCTGGGGGGCAATTGTTGTGTCAAGAATTAACACTCTCCGACCGGCGATCGCCTCGGAGATCGGGCGATCGAGTCACTGCCGAGCAGCAAGGCAGAACTGCCAACCAGCGACTAGGCGGCCGAGCCTTTACCCAGCGGACAAGATAAATCGGCCAACCGAAGGTCCCAGGACAAGTCCCGGTGCCGAGCGATCGACCTCAGATACGATCGTCACTCGGTACTCGGCGACCGACCCTTGGTGACCGACTAATGCCGACCCTCGACAACTAGCCGATGGCGACCTCTGATGACCAGCTAGAGACGACCGCCTCATGTCGATCAGGGCCGATGGCCATCCAATCGGCAAAGGCCGAGCCTCAAGACTGGCACCACGTGCAAGATCCGAGACAAGATCTGCATATCACGGATCGTTGACCACAGCCTGGCAGAAACTTTCCACCAGCCGACAAGCCGCCGAAAGTTGTCAGTAGGGCCGCATGTGACAGTAAGTCCGCCGAAAGCTGTCAGTAGGGCCGCATGTGACAGTGACTCCGGACGCGTGCTGGCTCCTCATTGGACCGCCCAGCTGGCGCCTGCCTCTTCCTTGGACTTTAGCCCGACAGCCCGGGTGATCGCCCCATTATAATATTGGCCGGCGGATGATCGCCCCATTATTATAATGGCCGGAAGGCGATCGCCCACCAAAGGACAAGACCCGGCTGCCACTATAAATACACGGCTCCCTACACTTGTCCAAAGGGACTGAGATTTTGGCTCACAAAACACTCTCTGCATTATCGCGACTTCAACTTCCTTCAGATTTCACGCAATACAGAAGCAAAATACCCAGCACTTGGCTATCTCCAACTCTTGGCAACAGCTATCATTCGGTCCTACTTCTCCCGGCCTCTCTCATCGAGCAGACTATCGGCAGGGACGAAGAACACCGAGCTTCGCTCAAGAGCCGGATTAACAGAGTCTTTTTACACTCATTGTATTTAGATTTCTCTCATTAATACTTGTATCCACGAATATTTGTATTAATAACATCTCGCGAGAGCATTCATGCCCGGGCCTAACAAACCCGGCAAATCTTGTATTATTTATCTTCTCTCGGAAGTGCTCCCGCAATTGTTGTTTGTTGTCCGTATTCCAGTAGTATTAATCTTCGGATAAATATTTTGGGCAACAACACCATCATTATGGAGTTTAGAAATGCGTTTCTCATTTATGTGACCAAGTCGACAATGCCATAAGTAAGTCGGATTAGAATCATTGAACTTAGGTTTCTTGGATGCAATGTTATAGATTTCCAAAGTGTCAGACTCATCTAGATCAATATTGTAAAGGCCAGTATATAACTTTGCAGTACCATAAAGCAAGTCATCAAAGAAAATACGAATAATCTTATTCTTAATAAGAAAACTGTAACGTGCACAATCTAATGTAGAAACTGAAATAATATTCCTATTCATAGCAGGAACATAATAGCAATTGTTCAAAACTAACAAAAGCCCGTTGGGTAAAACTAGATCATAAGTTCCTACGGCTAGTGCAGCAACTCTTGCTCCATTGCCGACTTTTAAATCCACTTCCCCTTTCTTCAGTTCTCTACTGCTTCTCAACCCCTGCACATTTGTACAAATGTGAGATCCACATCCAGTATCCAATACCCAGGAGTTAGAAGTAGATAAGTTAACTTCTATAACAAATATACCTGTGGTAGTCCCACTACCCTTGGTACGCTTTAGCTCTTCCAAGTAAACCTTGCAATTTCTTTTCCAATGTCCTGGTTTATTGCAATGATGGCAATTTCCATCTTTGGGAGCTTTATCCTTGGAAGATGGCTTAGCAGAGTCTTTACATTTGGCAACTTTTGCCTTACCCTTGCCCTTGTCTTTGTTCTTAAAGGATTTCCCTTTGCTGACCATCAACACATGGCTTGGTTTCTTCTTAATATTCTGCTCAGCCGTTTTAAGCATCCCATGCAGCTCAGCAATGGACTTCTCCATCTCATTCATATTATAGTTCATAATGAACTGACCGAAACTTTCGGGCAATGAGTTTAGGATCACATCCGTGGAGTGCTCCTTAGAAAGTGGAAAACCAAGCCTTTCAAGATGATCAATATATCCTTCATCTTGAGCACATGAGCGCTGACAGATGTCCCCTCAACCATCTTGCAAGCATACAAGGTTGGAAAGGTCTCATACCTCTCTTGCCTAGCATGCTTCGAGAAAGTTTCCTTGAGGTGAGCATTTAGCTCATAAGCTTCCATTTCCTCCAGATTCTTCTGAAGTTCTGGACAAATGGTGGCTAACATAAGACAACTGACATCAATGGAATCATCACAATATTTCTTCCATTTGTCTTTTGTTGCTTTGTTTGCATTGTCAGCCGGCTCATCGGGAATTTCTTCCTCAAGAATATACATCTTTCTTTCTTGCTTGAGAACTATTCTCAAGCTCCGGATCCAATCCAGATAGTTGCTGCCGTTTTCTTTGAGCTTGTCTTTCTCAAGGACGGATCGCAGTGAAATGGTGGATGTGTTGTTTGATGCCATTCTACAAAATTCAATATGAAAAATATTTAGTCACATTATTTTATTTCTCGAAAAATACTCCCACTATAACAAAGTACCCTCAATTTACAATATTTGTAATTTTAGTGGGCTAAGATCCCATTTTGCACAATCCTAAACTCAGCTTTGGCATGACGCCTGGAATTGAGCTACTTTAGGTGGATAACTCTTTATCGATTACATCATATGTAACTCTTAGATTATATCATGGGATTTGGAATCGTATGCCGAAGCATGTTATAATCCCATCTTATGCCTTAAGGTTCAAAACTATTTTGATTTCGAAATTCATTAAACGTATAGGTATCACCATTACCTATCCTACCTTACTAAGATAATCCGAGTGCCCAGCTTTGGCATGACCCACTCATGATGATCGAAGTCTTGATAGGTATTTTTCAAATGAACGGCATTTTAAAATTTTAACGAGGGATTTTTATCCTATGTTAATGTCTATGTTTGCTAACATACATCTAAACATACATAGCATCACATACATGCATAAATTTAAACATACATCGCATCACATGACAATAAAAGCATAGGACCGTGTATAGCATGACCATAATCCTAACGTGATTTTCATGAGCCAACATGAAAATCACAAAGGTCAATCTAAAGGGTTAAATATAGTCTTCATTGATCTTCCTAACTCCTTGGAACGTCATACGCGATCACTTTGCTCCTCGAGTCCGTCCTTCTTGTCTTCACTACATTAATAAAATTTAATACTACACTAGTAAATTTACAAGAAGTGCAAACGACATACATGCCGTAAAATAATAAATAATTTAAATAGACGACTCGCAGGCCGTAAAACCAATTATAATTAAACGACACGCAGGCCGTAAAACCAACCCATAAGGAAATAAATTATCCAATAATATTGGTCAATTTATGGTCATGCCATACACCATACACATACCAAAAATAATTATCAAATAATTAATAAAGCATGTAATATACTAAATAATCAATCTGTCTGACAATAAGATAATAAATGAAAACTATGTCAAAAATTAACAATCTGGATCCCTATCCCATACGGCCGAGCACGCATCTCCCCTTACGGCTGCGCGGGTTCAAATCCTGTCGGCCGCAAAAATGCATTTTCAAACCTTAATTTTGATTTTTTAAAACACGGGTCAAGTAGAAAATCAGTGAGCAAGATTTACAAAAAGGTGCCCCAGCCAAGATTGTCCAGGCGCGGCATTCGGCTTGAGCCAATGCGGGTTCGAGTCCCCTTGGCTGCGTTATTAATTTTGCAATCTTAAAACAGATTTCCTTCCTTTTATAAAACTTCCGTGAGATAATTTCCAAAAGAAAACTACAGCCCACTTGGTAAGTCCGCGGAAGGCGGCGGATGACCAGGGTTTGAAACCCTGGTATTGCGGTTTCTAATTAAAGCAGCCCGCGGGTCCAGCCCGAACCCACCCAGATCTGTTCCAGAATATTTCTGGAGCAGAAATTCACGAAAACAGTCCAGAAAATTAATTTTTGATGATCCGATTTAATCAAATTAAACCAGAAAAATTATTTTATAAAATCTATATTTTATAAACATAATCAAGAACATAATTTACACATAAACATATTCTACATAAATAATTAAATTACTTGCAAGTTGGCTCCGATACCACTGTTGGGTTTTCTATGCATTGAATACAAAATAATCGGAGTAAAAACGCAGCAGAAGAATAAATATGAAAACCCAATTTAGGATATGATGCAGTAATTTAATTGTTTAATTAAAGGGTTAATCGAATTACCTTAATCCGATTGAACAATTCTAGATCCGGACTAGAAGCAGATGAATATCTCCTTCCTCTTTTGATGATCCACACACAAACAATTCTACAAGGTAAAATATTGCGGAAATATTTTTTCTAATTAAAGCGACAGCGAGTCCATTTAACCCGACCCGAACCCGACCAGATGTTCCGAATATTTACGGAGCGAAATTCACGATCCGAGAAAATTAATTTTTGATGATCCGATTTAATCAAATTAAACCAGAAAAATTATTTTATAAAATCTATATTTTATAAACATAATCAAGAACATAATTTACACATAAACATATTCTACATAAATAATTAAATTACTTGCAAGTTGGCTCCGATACCACTGTTGGGTTTTCTATGCATTGAATACAAAATAATCGGAGTAAAAACGCAGCAGAAGAATAAATATGAAAACCCAATTTAGGATATGATGCAGTAATTTAATTGTTTAATTAAAGGGTTAATCGAATTACCTTAATCCGATTGAACAATTCTAGATCCGGACTAGAAGCAGATGAATATCTCCTTCCTCTTTTGATGATCCACACACAAACAATTCTACAAGCCGGATTGCTAGATCCTTACGAATAATATTGATAAATAGTACAACACAAATTCCTTACTAGAAGGATTGTACTATTGATCAAGATTAACTAAGGGAAGAGGATTAGATGACCGACTCCGTTCTCCTACAATAGAAAGTAGATGGCTGATTTTCTCTTGCTCTTGAAGCGGGGCGATTTTTTTAAGTTTTTGTCTTATAACAACTCCTTGTCCAAGACCTTATATTTATACTAAGTAAACCCTATAGTCAAACTCTAATATTTGCTTAGTTGCCCCTCAACTTATTAAATAATACAATATATATACTATCTAATATTATATATATTACTTATATTTAATCTCCTTATAAATATAATATCCAATATTATATTTATTATTCCAAATTGATATTTATTCCTACTTGTCTATAATTATCGTACGTGTGACCCAAAAGACTTATATTATGTTCGCAATTATTTAATATATTATTAAATAATAAATCATAAGCGGCCTCTAGTAAGACATTATGATTACCCAAATAAAATAAGGTAATAGCCCATTAAACCTTTTAACGTGTCAAATCCCTTTGTCACGCGATATTATATTTGAACTAAGTCATGGAGTCTGTCATACTTATTTATGTTCAAATGCTTTCTCGATCTTAAGTAGGCTGATTGAATCAAATGACTCTTCATTTGAGCATGGCCATGCATTTCCTTCAATCCTGCTTTTCGAGGCCCCAGCAGATATCTCTCTCACTAAAGAGAGGGACAAATCCCCATCTTGATTATTCATTGCCCTCTACATGACTCCCACTAATCCTGATCGCTAATCTTCATGATCACCATGTTTCAGATGACGTTGGATTACGTTAAGGCATAATAGTTATCATGTTGGACTCTATAATAATCTCAGGTTCAAGGATTTATTGACATACTGTTATATTGAGATTCACTTATGACATTTCCATGTAGTGATCTCAATGCGGGTCTGTCCAGTATTAGTTCTCCAACCAATACCATAAGATTGATCCGTACCATACGCATAATTATCCGATGATTATCAATTAAACTTATACTAGTATATTAATCACTTGAGTCTCTACTCAACATGATTGTACCATGGACATTTGAATAATCTTATTATTCGTGAATAACTATTATTCGATTATTATAATATTAAAACATGCACACATTATAATAATCAATGAGAAATAAATGATATCAAATAATTTTATTTAAATGTGATAATTACAAATCTAAGCACATCGAATGTCCTAGGGCACTATTCCGAACAGTCAAATGGTTTCGAAATCAATGAATATGATAAATGTGTGTACATCAAATGTACATCTGATAATTTTGTCATCGTGTGTCTCTACGTTGATGATATGCTAATTATGGGTAGCAATAATAAAATCATCATAGGCACTAAGGAAATGTTAAAAAAAAACTTCGACATGAAGGATATGAGATTAGCCGATGTGATTCTAGGAATCAAGATCTCCAGAACACCCGATGGAATAGTCTTATCACAATCTCACTATGTTGAGAATGTGCTTAAGAAATTCAAGGCATACGATCTACCTCCGGCTAAGACACCTATTGACTTAAGTTTACACTTAGCCAAAAATCGAGGAGAACCCATATCACAAACAGAATATGCGAGGATAATTGGAAGCCTAATGTACTTAGAAAATTGTACAAGGCCAGACATAGCATATTATATTAGTAAACTGAGTCGGTTAACGAGTAATCCCGGAAAGGATCATTGGACCGCATTGACAAGAGTGTTGAGATACTTAAAACACACTGTCAATCATGGTATATTCTATTCGAGATATCCAGCTGTTTTGGAAGGATATTGTGATACCAACTTGATATCCGACACTAAAGACTCTAAATCCACAAGCGGTTATGTATTTACCATTGGTGGAGGAGCAATATCATGGAAATCTACTAAGCAAACGTACATAGCCCGATCTACAATGAAATTGGAGTTTATTGCTTTAGACAAAGCCGGCGAAGAAGCCTAATGGTTAAGAAACTTCGTAGAAGATATTCCCTGTTGGGAAAAACCTTTGCCTCCCGTTATGATACACTGTGAAAGCATGGCAGCCATAGGGAGGGCAAATAACAGTATATATAATGGTAAGTCTCGACATATTCATCGAACACACAATACCATTAGACAATTGATCACTACAGGAATAATGTGTATTGACTATGTAAAGTCAAAAGACAATATAACGGATCCATTTACGAAAGGTATTAACCGTGATTAATTATATAATGCAACAAGGGGAATGGGATTGAAATCCACACATTGAGAATTTTCATAATGGCAACCCAACCAGGATGATTGGAGATCCCAAGAACATAGTTCAATGAGACAACTAAGTTGTGAAAGTTCAAGTTAAGCACTTGAAAATTCATTCTCGTAGCTACTCAAGTGCAAGCCTGCAATTTGTGGTAAAGGGTAAGCTTTTTAAAGCATTTAATGATTCCTATAGCCTTTTATAGGTGGAGTATGGCAGGATACTCTTTATAGGAGATCACCTATATAAGTGAAGAAGTAAGACCGCTTCATAAAATTAGTATCACTTATGAATCCAAGAAATGGTCCAAGGCTAAAATGGACACAACGTGAGAACGAAAGATATTAGATCTATTATTGTGTGTATGTTTTTGTCTTGGTTTACATAAAAGTTGACCGGTTCAAGGCATCATGTTCACCGAGCAACGAGTAAATCCGATAGCATTACACTAAGGAAGGTTCAAGGCTAACTACTACCTATCCTGAAGCAATAATAGGTCGTCGGGACTTAGTGCATATTGCATTTGCATTAATCATCATTCATGTGGGGGATTGTTGGAAAAATATCTTAATTAATACCATAACTAATTATGGTAATTAATGATATTAAATGGTATATTTGGAATCTATATTTTGTGTAGATTAATTTAGTGCATTTACTTGTTCAATTTCATTAAGAAATGAATGAGTAATTAATGCACAAAGTTAAGCAATTTAATAGTTGGGAATGTGGTGTGGAATCCCATCCCACGTTGGAAAAATAAGAAAAAGTTGAGCTATTTATAAAGGACTTTCCATCATAAAGGAGCAATCAAGTTAGCTCCATTATGGTGCACCCTAGTTGGCTTTAATTAATTTTTAAGGTTAAAATCTGAATCCTACGAGGAAGGTGCAAAGCACCTTCCGAGTCCGAGTCCGAGCACGTCACACGTGTCGTAACGGGCGCTTCGTAGGCACACTTTGCACTTCGCTCGAATGCCTCAGAGCGAGGAGTTGTGAGGAGCCTTTCATTTTGACAACTGAGGTAGTGGCTCGGATGACGTGGAGAGTGGCTTGGCTGACACGTGGCAGTGACATGTCAAATACATGATTTGACGGGTGTGGAACACGAGCGGCAGTTCACAACCTAACCAGTGCAATGGTTCAGACCATTCTATGCAATCTGAACCAGCACAATGGTTTGTCTCGCCTAAACCAATGCAACCCTTCCCACCAGACCACAAGGTGTCTGTCCAGCCAGAAAGTCACACTGATTCGGACAGGGTGCTTTACATGTTATAAATAAGCCCCTGAAGATGATGATCATTCACACAGAATTAATCAAGACAATAATACACTCATACTAGCCTAGACTTCA
Source organism: Orobanche coerulescens (assembly GCA_033398695.1). Taxonomy (NCBI): domain Eukaryota; kingdom Viridiplantae; phylum Streptophyta; class Magnoliopsida; order Lamiales; family Orobanchaceae; genus Orobanche; species Orobanche coerulescens. The sequence goes on from CM065809.1 coordinate 173,572,414, forward strand.
TCTACAAGTCCCGAGTATTCAGTAGTTCGCCCGGAATTTAATTCCTAGTACAAGGTATCGAATTCATAGAAAACCGTTGTATCTTGGGGATGTTTGCCATTGAGCCGTGTGTACTGTGCGGGGAAATTTCGTCTTACGGAGAGAGAGAGAGTCCAACTCTTGCCTTGATTTTGCACCATTCGTCATTTTCTACAGCATCTACAACAACAGTGAGTGCTTCTGGCTTTTACTTTTAAAAAAATAATTTTGTCGTATTTTGATAGTGCTTCTGTAAAAAGCAGAATCACTTTCAAAAGTTGAAAATGTGTTTTTTTTGGAAGTACTTCTCGGGGTGCTTCTAAAAAAAGAAGAAGCAGTTTTTTTTTCAAATTATCAAATTACCCCTAAATTAAATTAAATTTTAAGGCAATTGATGTCTTTTTCTCCGTCGCAGTCTCATATTGTATTAATAAATTATTATTAATAAATACCTTTAATATAATACATTTAATTTAAATAAAGACAAAAATATTAATAAGACAGCACACCCTTTTTGGTTTTTGAACAGGTTAAAAGTACTTCTAGTTATAACTAAGGATGATATATCGTACCGTATCGAAGTTTTTTGCCAATACCGTATATCGTATCGAAAGTTTCGGTACAACAAAATTCATATGGATACCATACCGAAAGTTATTTCGGTATACCTAAATTTCGGTATGGCTTTCGGTCCATACCGATACCGCATCGAAATTTTGGTATACCAAATTTTATTTCGATATCGGCATACACCGAACTTATCGAAATACCGAATTACCAAAATATCGAAAAAATCTTGATATACCGATATATACCGAAATACCGAACAAATAATATACCAAAAACATCGATATACCAATACATATTAAAATACCATTTTTTTGGTAAAATCATACCGTTACTGTACCGAAAATTGGTACCGTACCGAAAAATTGGCATACCGAAATTTTCGGTAATTTCAGTAATTTTTCGGTACGATAAATTTGATATTTCAATATTTCGATATATTTTGTCACCCCCTAATTATAACCGATCCAAACACTTTTTTTTTTCCAAAAAACTGCTTTCATAAAAATTTATACAAATATAAAATTAAACTGCTTCTACGTTTGACTTATGCTTCTCCTTTTAATTTTTGATTTTTTTAAGAGCCAATTCACACGGACCTAATTAGACTCGGCGCATCTTTATATATATTAAAATAATATAGTTATTTAGGAAGGAGATTTCTCACCCAAATTTAATAGGTATAATAGCGGATTTTTTAATAAAACCGTTGCAAAAAAAATTAAAGAAAAATAGGTGTAATGACGGTTTTATTAATAAAACCGTTGCAAAAAAATTAAAGAATTTTTTTTTAATAAAAGCAATAAATTTGAAGATAAAAATACGAGATTTCCTGCTCAAATTATAGTTAGTGCATAGTAGGTCTAATGGCGGTTTTATGAATAAAACCATCGCAAAAAAATTAATAAAAGCAATAAATTTGAAGATAAAAATATAGAACTTGATTACAATAAATCATCACAGCCACATTCTTCACTAGCAGGTTATTGTATCGTAGCTGCAATGACGGTTTATCAAAAAACTGCCCCATTAGAATTAGTGGTTTTTTTAGAATTGGCGATTTTATTAGGAGTGGCGGTTTAACAAAAAACTGTTTATGTCTTCCTATCCACAACAACCATATTGTCCACTACTTTAGTCACTAAGATAAAACTTCCTTATAACCGGCATATTAAAATAGAAAACAGTATAAAATGAGCCCTCAACCAAGGAATATACATCAGCTCCATTCCATCCTTCCTATAGTTGCACAAATGATCACCATAGAAATATATTAACAAAAGATTGACAACATGCCGATTTGGAGCAGTATAAGAGATCTGGAACCCAGAAATTTCGGATGGAGCATGAGATTGCGTCTGGTCAGATCATTGATGTGCTTGATTTTGCTGGGAGAGACATAAAAACAGTTGAATGCATATTTCACGATGTAAACAGTAAGATTCTATTACATTGTGATTACGTTTTCCATATATAAAGATATATCTCATTTACTTGATGCAACATTGTGTAATTCTTTTTATTTATAGGGAGACATGATTCATGCTCAAATAAAAAAACCATGAGTTTCGAAGCACATGCCCATGTTGCAGGAAGAAAAACTATATAAAATATCTAAATTTTTTGTTGCCTTAAATGATATGCCATATCCAACAACTGATGCACCCTTCATGATCAACATTTGTGGATGAACTCTCATATATTAAGATCCGAAAGAAGAATTTCCAAATTTGAGATTTGTGCTTAAAAGCTTTGCAGATTTTTTAGACAAACACCAACATTGTCACAGGGAAACTTTACGGTAAGTTACTGCAATTTCTAAATTTCAGGATAACAATATCTTTTCTACATTCCTCATGATTTTTTGATACAAGGCTTCGAGAATCCTATCCCATCAATTTTTGAGAGCACATATTCATCCTCTGGCATTTACACTAAAGATTCGTCTTACTTTAAAGAAAGGGCAATTTTGGCACCTACACTAGACGTCGTTGATGAAGTAAATCAGTACATGAACGCATAATTAGTTGGAGATGGACGTTTATATTTAAGTTCGGACGAACCATGTCATTCAAACAAGACAACTGATGTCATAAATGCACTTCACACAACTGAATTTTTGTATGAAATCAGATCTTTAGGGGTTCCAAACCATGAACTTAATTTGAAAGTAGGTACTCCGGTGATGTTGCTACGAAATATCGACTATTCAATTGGACTATGCAATGGTGCAAGAATGGTCGTGACAAAGCTTGAGAACTATGTCATTGAAGCTGAGATTTTAACATGAAGTAACGCAGGACATCGAGCACTAATTCCTAGAATGTCGTTGACACCTTCTGATCAGGCTACAAGTCAAATTCACAAGAAGGCAATATCCCTTGATTGTGTCATTTGCAATGACCATAAATAAGAGTCAAGGTCAATCTTTGACTCACGTTGGACTATTTATAAGGAAACCAGTTTTTTTGTCACGGTCAACTATATGTGGCTTTGTCAAGGGTTACTCATCCAAAGGGTCTCAAAATCTTGATGGGCGACAAAGAAAACAACAAATCTGCCATAACAAGAAATGTCGTCTATAGAGATGTCTTCCGCAATTTGTAAAAATCGTTATTTTCATTTATCTCGAACAATATTAAATATATCGCACTGTGTTATATTGATCTGAATATTTTTTCTCTTAATTATTTAAACTCTCTCAATGTACAAATATCTCAACTATTTACAGAATTTAAACTAGAACCCGTGCAACAAGGAGTATTACTAGTTCTCAATATAATGGGATGCGTTTAATCAAATGAATGTGTAGGGAAATCAGCCCAAAGTGGCTCGAAGCAAGAACCCGACTTCAACCTTTAACAGTCCAACTGGAAAGGGCGACTTAAGTCGTCCTCCTCCTCCCCCGTCATCTTGAAGAAAGCCTGATATTGTTCAAAAAAAGCACCAAACAAAAACGCAAAAGATCAGATTTACAGCGATCGCCTCTTTCATCGTCTCGATCTTCGATAGGGCTTGACCACCGTCACTTTCTGTTTTAATATTTCGACGTTAAAGGAAGATGAGGAAACGAACGGCGTTGGTTTGGGGCGTCTCGATCATATGTTTCGTAGTACTGATGCTAGTCACTCCGGCAATTCCTCAGTCCCAAGAATACCACAATTTCGCCGATAACCGTGAATTCCTCGGTATTTTTTTTTTGTTTAATTTTCTTGTTTTCGCTAGTTGTATTCTCTTGCTGCCCTATTTTTGTTCTTCTCCACCTTCGCTTCAACTGAAATTTGAATTTATAGGAATTGAATAGTCGTATATATATATATATATATATATATATTATGTGTATCCAGTTTTTTATGTCGCTCAATAATTTTCTCTTTGGAGTTTTTATTCGGCTACTTAGTTTTTATGTGTGCATTTGTGCTTCAAGGCGGATAGTGGTGACTTGTATTTGTTCGATTACTCATTCCTAGACTTCATATAGAATCTATCTTAAACGATTTTCGACTTCCTTTTGCTGAATGTCTGCGTAGATGCAATAATAAAGATGCTGCTACTATTTTCGGTTATGTGGTGATTTTCTTTTGTAAAATTTCTAGAAAATTTCCGTTACCAAACAGGGTTGCTTTGTTTTTTGTCGTTTGATTTTCAGGAATACCAAATGCGTTGAATGTCATTTCCAACATTCCATTCTTCTTTGTGGGTCTAATAGGCCTCGTACTTTGCTACTACGGGAACTACTTCAAGCTAAGGTATCATGATTTTTGTTTTTATTTATGGTGAAGTAGTTTGCTTCTGATGGTTATTTATTCGATTTCCTCTATAAATATATCTGTGAAAAATAGTTTGAAGGGGGAGCTTTGCGGTTGGACATGTTTCTTCATTGGTGTGGCAGCAGTTGCTTTTGGTTCCTCATACTATCATCTCCAACCCAACGATGCTCGTCTCGTATGGGACCGCTTGCCAGTGCGTTTTTTTGCACTGTGAACCGCTTTTTTTTCAATTGTTTGAATTATTTGATTTTTTTCTTCCGATGCTTAGAAAGGTTCAGTCATTAACACTTGAAATGTGGTTATCATAGATGACGGTGGCATTTACATCTATCATTGCGATCTTTATCATTGAAAGAGTAGATGCGCATAAAGGAACCTTGTCCATTGTACCCCTCCTCTTGGTGGGTGTAGTCAGCATATTGTATTGGAGGTAAGCATTCCTTATTTTGTCATAGAAGATATGCTTCTTGTTAACGATACATGATCTTGTTTACTTAATGTGATTGTTGCCGTTTTTCCTGAATTCTTTGAATTTAGTTACTTATTTTGGTTCTATTTTTTACACAAAAAACGTAGAAGTTGATGGTATGTTGTACAGCTTTATATTGTTGTATATCGAGAGACACTACAAGACAAAATACTCCCCTCTAATGTAGGTTTTTCAATGACCTCCGCCCTTATGCTCTGGTCCAGTTTGTTCCGATTATAGCAGTCCCAATAATGGCTATATTATTGCCTCCCATGTACACACATTCTACATATTGGCTTTGGGCAGCAGGTTATTTTTTTTTTGCTTAATGCAATTTGCTGCATTCCCTGCTTGTTGAGTTTCCGGCATGATGAGTAAGGTTTTGGTTGGTCATTGCAGGGTTCTATCTCCTAGCGAAGGTTGAAGAAGCAGCCGACAGACCTATTTATAATTTGACCCATCATTTTGTTAGTGGTCACACGCTTAAGCATTTATGTGCTGCTATGGTCCCAGTATTCTTAACTCTTATGCTTGCAAAGAGGGACGTCACACACGAGAGGTATCTTTTTTCCTGTTCATGCCGTTGTTTTTCCAGCTCCATTATAGGTGACCTTGTGAATATTAATACTGTTCCGTTGAAGAAGGTGCGTTATTGCAGATAAGATTGGTAAATTACATCTTACAAATATTGATGAGTTGCTCTTACACTTTTGCATTTCAGGGTCAGTTTAATACAGATATGGAGAATGTCGTGGACCAAGGTTAAAGAGAACGGCGCCGATGTAGAGAGTATCTCGTGTACGTACTCTGCCGTTCCTGTGGTGGAATCTAGATAAATATATATGTAGCAAGTAACTCACGGTTTCATTATGCGGAAAAAGATGTACATTTTGGTAGCGGGTAAGGGTATATATGTAGAACTCGCGGAAATTACTACTACAACTACTCTTGATTTTGTACAGCACTAAATGCTGGATTGGCTGTGCCTGTTTAAGTAAATGCGTCAATAGAAGCGGTGTAAACGAACCGCGCCGCTCGTGAACTATTCGGATTGTGACTCGATAAAAGCTCGTTTTAACCCGTTTAATAAGGCTCGTGTAAATAAACGAACCAAATTCAAACTTAACGATATTCGGTTCTTTAGCTTGTGAACAAGCTTGTTAGTAGGCTTGTGAGCTTGCTCGTCAGAAAGCTCATATATTATAAGCCAGTAGATCGGTTTTTTTTTTTTATGTATAAATTTGCAATAACTATAGAAACATTTAAACAAACTCAGTTAATGATTTTAGTAGATCCACTATGTTCTTTAGATGTATGAACTGAAATTTGTTTTGATTTATAATTAACTTAAGGTTGTTTAAACTCGATTAAGCTTGAGAGAACTTGTGAACCATCAATATGTTTGATGAATTGTCTCGATAATAGACTAACTGAATTCAAAACTCTTCGCTAACTAAATTCAAACTCTCGGAAGTACGACTCAATTCGGTTCGATTGTAGCCTACCTCGATATTTCCAGTGAAATTCCATTTTTGAAGAGGGTGATTTTCTGGGAAGATGCTACGGGCAATTTTTAGATTAATGTATTAGGGTTTACTAGAAAGGGGCGATGGGTGTTGGGGGCGACAAACAAGCCAAGTACGATTTTAAGAATTATTGTTGTTCTTTTTTTTTTTAAAATATCCGTGTGACAGAACGAGGTAGCACAAACGTGGATATAGGCGTCCTTGTCACCATTTTTAACCGGAAATAATCGCTATGTAATGATTTAAAAAATATAAAAAAATTATTCGTACATCATATTGTAAATAAAAAATATTCGTGTTGTAATTGATGAAAAACATAAAGTTCGTAATTTATTTTGCAATCAACCCAAACCAAATATTGTTTATCTAAAATATCCTCAGAGAAATAATTTTATGAAAAAACATTACAACATGTGATATTTTAATTCCAAAGATATCCCATCTTCCCAAATCCTAATAATTCTTACGACCCCAATATTGAAAGAAATCGTGTGAATTACACCACGGAACCCATAAAGTTGCAAAAATGTCACCAAACATCTCAAAATCATTTGACAATCGGTCAACAGACCGACATAAACTGTTCGGTCATTGCTGGGCAAGCCATATGTTACATCGGAAGCCCTACAACCATATGCTCCTACTAGGTTGGCTTGGCTATGTAGTATGTCCATAACCAATGTCACATGCAACTTTCGTGGATATAAGGGGGGTGGCAACACCCACGGTATGACCCCCATACTGTGTGGGAACACCGCCGCCGACCCCACGGTATTGGGTGCGGTATGGAGATCACGGCATGGATTGCCGCACGATAAGGAGACGTTGGAGGCCTCCAACGGTCTTATTTTTTTTTTTTTTAAAATATCTATTTTCAACCTATTCTTTTCAAACAACAAACAACAACCATTTTCAATTTTTAACATCCAAAAAATACCCAACTCATTTTTCACACTAAAATCATATATGGATAAAAGAATTGGTTCGACTATATTCTCAGATGAGCCGTTTGAGTGGTCTAACGATAGTAGTCTCGACATTTTTCTGAACGCGATTGAGGAAGATGATACGGCAAGGTCGAAACGAAAAGTAGGCAACCGCAATTAGGTCGAAGCTTCAGAAAGATTGCATCGTGATTATTTTTGTGACGATCCGATTTTCGACGATCAATTTTTTGAAGATAGGTATCGTATGCCTAAATATCTATTTTTAAAAATCGCACATGATCTTGAGTCTAGATACGAGTATTTTCAAGAGGGTTATGATGGTAGATTGAAAAAAAGTTTCACGCACATACAAAAATGTACGTCTGCCATTAGACAACTCGCAACCGGTAATCCACCGGATGAGTTCGACGAATATTTAGAAATGGCACAAAGAACGTCACGTGAATGCCTTCAATATTTTTGTGACGCTATTGTTCAGTTATATGGTCGAGATTTCCTACGTAGGCCCGAAAGAGAAAAAGTTCAAGAAAGTACAAGAGTCGGCTCGAAAGGATGTTGAACGGGCATTTGGTGTTCTCAAGGATAAATGGGGTATACTGAGTCGACCCTTGCGGCAACACACAATAGACAAAATTAGAAACCTGGTGTATGCGTGTGTGATATTGCACAACATGATCATACATGACGCCGGTAACACAATCTCGTCAGTTCATATTCGGGATCCACCGATCCAACCGGTGTTTGACGAGGAAGCCTTAGAAGAGATACGACGTGAGGAAACACATTTTCGCCTCCGATTTGATCTTACGGAGCATATTCACGCTCAAGACTTACCATACATCGAGGCGGATGATGAAGACGAGTAATATGTTTTTAGTAGTCTTATGTAATGTTTTTATGTTTTTTATGTTTTTTAGCAATATTATGTAATGTTTTTTAATTTTAATGAAATTTTAGTTTTTTGTTTTTTAAAAAAAAAAGTGTGGTATGGATTGCGGCACAACTACCCATTGCCAACAAAATAAGAGAGTGTGGTATGAAAAAGGAAGGGAATAAGGTGACATAAGGGAATTGGTTAAAGAGTGTGGTATAGATTATAGCACAACATCCCATTGCCAACCCCAAAAACCTTGTGGTTTGCATATGGAGGTATGATTATCTATGTCTCACTTTTTTGTATCACAATGTGTATCATTAGTGAAAATAGAGCGAGGCTTAGAACATTTGTGATAGAATATGGTGAAAAATATACTAGTGGTACGCAATATGGTCCATACAAATTATAAATTCGATTTTTTCCGAGTAGGGTGGGATGTGCGTGTCTTATCCAATATACTTGATTTGATTGCACCCAATTTTTTTATCCAATATAAAATATGTTTTTATTTGAAATATTTTGTTTAAATTGTGCAACAACAACTTGGAAAAGTTTTCTGCATAGTTCTGCATTTCATAAGTCAGTTCTGTTCTCAACTCGTTCCAGTTCGTCGGAGCTCGTGGGTTTGTGGTGCTGCTACCTTCGAGACGAAGTCGTTTTATCTTTGGGGACGACACGCCTAAACCGAGAACACTACCGGGACGTATCTCGTCTTGCGGATAGAGGGTTCCTCGACTCGGATATACCTTACGATTTTCTGTCCTTTTAGTTTGTTTATTTTTGATTCAGTTTCAAAATCTATAATTTCTATTTCTTTTATTTCAGTTTTGTCTCGAGTTGTAATCCAATTTCAAGTTGTATTCCAATTTTTTTTCGAGTTGTAATTTAATTTCACCCCAGCAAGTTTCTAAGACAGAATTTTCCAACACCTTATAACTTCCACTTTATCCAATTCCATAAGTTCTTCAAAATCAAACCCATCCAATATAACCTATCAACTTTAAGGGGCTATTTAATAATGGACATTTCTGGAGGAACTCAACCGCCACCTTAACTTTCCAAAGGTGCATATAGGATGATAAAAGTACAGAATAACTACAAAAACTACCCGAGGGTTGGCATATTTACTAAAAAGTAAACATATAGATAAAAAAAAAAAAAGGAAAAAAAAAACTTGAAATTACTTTGGCCCCCAAAGAGGGGTTATCTGTAAGGTAAATATACTAAATATAAAGCTCAAAGAGTTGCTTGTAATTGGGATTCCTTGCAATTATACAGAACCTCAGTTGGAGCTTTTGCAATTAATCCTAAAAGTTAGGCCACCCCTTTTCTTTTACCAGTAGTCATCACAAGAACACCAACCATCTCTAAAATGATGAAACCGATTTACATCCCTCACAACAATCTCCCGTTCATAAATCTTAGAAATAAACTTGATCGCCGTGTGACAGTCTCCACAAATCCTAAGGTTCTTGGTAACTCGAAGAACAGTACCAGGGCCCGTATTAAGAAGCCCAAACACAATTGCCAATTTCTCGCTATGAGTGGCCAGAGAATATTCTTTTTCCTCCTCACTCACATCGTGCAATGCGAAGCTAGTGTCCGGCAGATAACCAGCTGCTTTCATCTTCTCAGGAAGTTCCTCCAAGAGCAGGTAAATTTGTTTCGTCTGACCATGAGACACATCTCCACCGAGAAATAAATGGACGTCTCCATTAATTTCGATCCAACTGCATCCTGGATTTTTCTTCACAGACTGTGATTTCAAAAGAGCCCTTAAACTGTCCACTTGGTCCCACATGCCAGCCTCGGCATACATATTCGAGAGTATAACATAGTTCCCACTATTCTCCGGTTCTAAAATAAATAGCCTTCTAGCAGCTAATTCCGCTATTTCAAGATTACGCTGTCGTCTAGCCGAAGCCAATAAAGAACCCCAAACACTTGGCCCCGCCTGCATTGGCATTTTCGACACAATATTATAAGCTTCCACTAATCGTCCAGCACGTCCCAAAAGATCTACAATACAAGCATAATGCTCGTGTTTTTTCTCCATAAAATATACCGAACTCATGGTGTCAAAGTAATTTAATCCTGCATCCACTAGACCAGAATGACTACATCCCGATAATAATCCTGTAAATGTAATCCCATCGGGATGTACCCCATCTCGTATCATACACTCAAACGTTCGAATTGCCTCCATGCCAAGCCCATGAGAAGCATAAGCGCCAATCATTGTATTCCAAGCAACCGAATTTCTCGAGTTTGGTTTTATTCTATCAAAGCACCACCTAGCATCAGATAAACTACCACATTTAGCGTACATACCAACGAGTGCCGTTTGGACTGACGGATGAGAATCCAACCCCTTCTCTCGAGCGTATTTATGAATTCTTTTACCCCGATCCAGTGCGGATGAGTACCCGCATGAAGGCAAAACACTCATAATTGTCACCCAGTTGGGCTTGACTTCTGAGTCTTCCCTCGACATTTCATCGAACAAATACAAAGCATGACCCACCAGCCCGTTTTGGGTGTAACCCGAAATCATAGTTGTCCACGAGACAATATTCTTCAATGGCATATTGATGAACATCTTCCTGGCTAAATCAACAGCTCCATCTCTCATATAGCCCGAAATCAATGCGTTCCAAGAGGAAACGTCCCTCACAGGCATTTCGTCAAACATCCTGCGCGCATCACCCAGTTCGCCACATTTTACGTACATGTCAATCAACGAAGTCCCCACATACACATCAAAGGCCAGCCCGTCTTTCATGATTAACCCATGAGTGCTTTTACCTAAATCAACAAAGCAAAGATCCGCAACAGACTTCAAAACAAACGGGTAGGTAAAATAATCCCCGCGAAAACTCAAAGAACTCATTTGCACATAAACGTGCAAAGTCTCTTGGGATAATTTGTACAGAGTGAAGGCACGGATAATAGAGTTAAACAAAAGGGGAGACGGGTTCGGAGTGGAGTGGAAAATGGTGGAGGCGGAGGTGATGTCGCCGGAGCTGGCGTACATGGCGACCATTTTGGCAGCGAGTAAAGCAGCGGGGCGGAGGCCGCGCAGGAACATTTGTGCGTGAAGCTGTTGTCCTTGTTTAAGAAGGCTTTTGCCTGTGAATGCCTGGAAAACGGCGGCGTAGGAGGAGGGCTGAACTGGTACTTGTGGTGATTTGAGTACAGGTTCCAGAAGGGTGTTCATGGTCGGTTTTAGAAAAGCTTGGTGGTTCCATTTCATGGAAATATTGGAGTGTGAAGTGTCTCTCTTTGGGTATGTGATGAAAGGAGGGGACGAGAGAGGGATGCCGAGGGTGGGAAGTGTTTGGCTGAGAAGATCGTGCCAAAAATATATATTCCAGAAGAATTCGAGTCATCCTTAAGCGAATAAAATCTTTGAATATTTTATTCGATAAATTAATATTCCACGAATTAATAATTTTGATTAAATAATATTTTTTATTAGTCTCAATATAGAATATTTAGTGTTAAATATATTTTGGTTAATTAATAATATCAATTGATTAATATTTTTCTGATCCCGACTTTATTAATTTATTAAGGTTCTACTTGTATTTATGGGTCATTGCTATTTATTATGTTTGAGTTAATATGGTTATCGTACATTTGCGTATCGATTTATTTTGATAATCAAAATTGAGTATTAGAGAGAACCACATAATTCAGTATAGTGGATAAAATCGGTAATTGTTAGGATAAATCGGTAATTGATACGTGATGAGCACGAAGAGACCGATCACCAAAAATTGAACTGAACTGCTGTTGTGCGGCGATTTATACGCCTCGACGGCGATCGGCATAAGGGCCGAGCGACCAAAGACAGCATCAAATAATCCAAAGGCAGACAGACAGACCCATCAAACAGCTGTCCTACCGACAGACCCGCCGAAAGGTCTTAGGTGGGACCTCAAGGCGCCGCAAGAACAGGCTGGACTCCAGCCCATCAGCAGCTGTCAGCGACAAGGACTGCCTCACCTACCGACGGACCCGCCAAAAGGTCCTAGGTGGGGCCTCCCAAGAGAACGACTCCGGACGCGTGTGGTCTTCTCATTGGTTCGTGCATCCGGCTGCCAGCAGCTGCTGCGGACTCTAAGGAGACCAACCCATGTGCTAAAGACGATCGCCCGCTTATTATAATACGGCAGAGGCGATCGCCCAGCTACCTCCACTCTTATAAATATAAACCTTCAGCAACTGGAAAAAGGTTCAGATTTTAAGAGATTCACAAGTTCAGAAATCATTTTCATACGAGAGTTCAGCTAATTCACACAGTGAGAGACCGTCGATTTCTCACAGTCAACACAGCACTCCATCGTTGTTACAAGAACTCACAGAGCATCAACTCTAGTTCTTCCGGTAATCTTCAGCACTCAAGAGCTAAGATAACTAGGGTCTTTACACTCATTGTAATTGTACTCTAACATTAATATTTGTACTCCCAAGTATTCGCATTAATAATATCTCGCGAGAGCATTCAAGCCCGGGACTAATAACCCCGGTAAATCTTGTGTTATTTACTTCCCTATGGACGTGCTTTCGCATTTTGTTTGTTACTCTTCCATTCCAGCATATCATCTCCGGATAATATTTTGGGTAACAACAATTGGCGCTAGAAGAAGGGGCCTGAACCTCCGTTTTCATCCCGACCGTTTCGAAGAACACTCACTGTTCTCCGGGGCATATACTTGAAGAAACACTCACTGTTCTTCAAAGAAAAACCTTCAGAATCATGATGTCTGCCACCACATCGAAGAGAGCCACTCTCCGATCCACCGGACGCCTTATTCCGACTCAATCCGAGCCCCAACCTACGGCGGAGGGTAGCCGCGGCGGCGCGAGACTCTCGATCCCGCCCCCGAGGGACGGCCCTAGCCTCTCGCTCGATCAGTTCCAAACAGCGGAACAGATCGAGGAGGCTATGGCCATCCTAAGGGAGCGATGGAGAGCATGCGCAGCGCCCGCTATAACCCCATCGGCCATCCGCCGCGCGGGCAAACGGAAGCTCAAGGGGTTACTGGTCGAGCGATCGTCAGAAAGCCCCGATTCGCGAGAAAAGGCTCTCGCGAGGCGGGACGGTTCCGTCTTTAGCCGCCTAGGAAGCGATCCATCATGGCGACCGGGGCATTCTGGCCCCAACCACGAGACGACGGAGTCCGAATCCGTCACCAGGAGTTCGGCATACCCAACTCCCAACCAAATACAGGTCAGCCGTTTGGCCCCCATCGGCCGAAGAGTCGAGCCACGCGGCAAGGACAACATCGACAGTGGAGCCACGGGATCAGTACTTGATCGCCTCGGCTCACGCTCCGAGCGCCTAGCTGCGAGCAGCCAGGCCACGACGATGGCCGCTATGCAACGCCAGCTCGACGAGATGAAAACGCTAATGGAAACTGGGGCAAGCGCCAGTAGAAAGATCATCGGACCGACTGAGCCACTCGCGGTACACATCGAGCTTGCCCCCGCGCAACCAAGGATCTCTCCTCCCCAAACACCTTTGTATGAGGGCAGATCGGACCCCGAGACCCACTTGAGCAAGTTCCGGATCTACATGATCGGGTGTGGGGAATCAGATGCGACCAGGTGCCGAATATTCCCGTTAACGTTGGGCGGACTGGCCCATAGGTGGTACGTCTCACTGCCACCGCGATCAATCATTTCCTTTGAGAAACTGGCGAGTGACTTCACATCATACTTCGCCGCCAAGGTAGCCAGACCAGAAGGCCCCCACCGCATGATCAAAATCAAGCAGGGGGAAGATGAGTCCGACGCAGATTACATCGACCGGGTGGATGAAATAGTCCTCACCGGCGAGCCCATAAGCGACGAGCTCGCCCTCTACTCGGTCGTGGGGAGATTCTATGGTCATTCACTCATGTTTAGGCACCTCACGAAGGACATCCCTCTGACCTACGCGATCTTCCGCGCCAAGGCTGCCGATTTTCTGGCCAGGCAAAGGCTCCTCACCCTTCGCCTAGGTGAGGATACGCCACCTCCCGTCCGAAAGATGTCGATCGCCAAATCCAACAAGGCGGTCGCCAAGCCACTCGGTGATTCCAAGGCCTTCGAGGAGGTGGAAGCCCATCTCCTCCACAAGTTCAACCGAACTCCGGCTCATATTTTTTACGCTATCAAGGGGCGCGAACCGCTAAGCAAGCCAAAGGCGATAAGGGACAACGATCATCTGGACCACAACAAATTTTGTGCTTACCACAAGAGTCCCGGTCACAGCACCGACCAATGCCGCGATCTCCTCAGACAACTCTGGAGATTGTTCGAGGAGGGCAAGCTGAACAGTTTATTGGCTTAGTCGGAGCCTCGTCAATCTCCCAAACCGGTCGCCAGAGTCGAATGTGACAGGCTGAAAGACTCATACGAGTCGACCCATCGATCAACCTCGGCGGCCGGATCTATATGTTTCAATCAAGAGGTGGGAACTTCTGAAGTCTTTCCCCGATTCCCACCACGTCAAACGAAAGGCTACTGCCCAAAGCAACGTCTCTAAAAAATGGAGGACTCGCTCGCCATCTAAAGTTCATCATCTAACATAATGGACCTAGGCACGAGATCGCCTCCCTCAGCACAACGTATACCGTCGAGGATCGCCATCTAACATGACGATCCGAGGTAGAAGAGTGCAGCCATGGTCCTGGAGGTCGATGGAACCGACAGCCTCATCCATGCAAGGTTCCTTTGGACTGCGATCGCTCGCCCTTCGTTTAAATACGAGGCGGGCATAGACGAAGGACCCTCCAAACAAATCTGTGGACACGCTCGCCCGCCCTCAAAGGTTCATCATCTAACATGGTAGATCCGGATAATACGACGCGTCCCTCCCCCTGTCACAACGTATACCGTCGAGGATCGCCATCTAACATGACGGTCCGAGGTAGAAAAGTGCTAACAAGCCGCGGTCGTGGAGTCGATTAATCCGACAACGCCCCGTGCAAGGACTCCTCCAGACCGAGACCGCCCATCCTTCGTTTAAATACGAGGCGGGTGCGGCCTACGGAGGACCCTCACAATTAAGTGAGTCGCGAGAAGTTGGCCATCAGACGGAATGTCGCTCGCTCACAAGACATGGTCGCGGAGGTTGGTTCCATCGAACTCTACGATTGTGCACGGTTCCTCTAGGCCGGGATGGTCGGCCTTCCTCGAGGAATCTGCAAAATTGAAGACCGCTCACTAAACGATTTATTTTCGTCCACTTACTTTCACTAAGTAAACAAAAACAAGGGGGAAGGGCGGAGCTATGTATATCACGATCGTCTCTACTCAAATACACGTACGACGATCGGCATTTTTCAGATGTACACACAACGATCGTTCCTTAAACACTTGTATAAAATCATGCAAGCAAGAAATGAGAGAAGCGAACTTTTATTTCATCACTTGGAATAAAAATACAAACACGGTCGCCCGAAGGCGAAAGTACAACGAAAGCTACAAAAAATTACAAGTAAAAAGTAGAAAAGTTCAAGGGTCGGCGCCCGTTCCGTCGCCAGCAGCAGGCTCTAAACCCCATCCTCCGGGGCACCCGGATGGACAAGGTTGTCCGGCAACGGGTACCAGCTCAAGTCTATCCCAAGATCCGCGGAAAGGTCTAGGATAGGCACAGTAAAGTCGGGCTGCAGAGGATGCTCCAGCACACAGGCTTTAAAATTTTCAGCCAAAGGGCCGACCTTGAGCCCTCCATTCTTAGCGGCGCGGATCGCGTCAGCATAAGACATATAGT
Source organism: Orobanche coerulescens (assembly GCA_033398695.1). Lineage (NCBI taxonomy): Eukaryota > Viridiplantae > Streptophyta > Magnoliopsida > Lamiales > Orobanchaceae > Orobanche > Orobanche coerulescens. The sequence continues at coordinate 173,588,353 of CM065809.1, forward strand.
AAGCGAATTCGCTGACGTACTCCACGTTAGCGAAGGGATCGGCCTCAGTCGCCTTCAGCTTTTCCTTCAACTCCTCAACCGTTTGGCTCACGCCCTCGAGCTCGGCAGTTTTGGCGGCCGCCTCTTCATTCGAGGACGCCAGCTCACTAGTCAGTCGGGCGACGGTTACCTTCAGCTGGTTGGCCTCCTTCGGTCGTACAGGCCTTCGGGAGGGAAGCGGTATCCCGAGCATCGTAGGACGGGATATCGCTGACCTCGCAAGGAGCTTTGCTCGACAGGAAGTCCAACACCATCGACGAGCAATTCGAGTCGGAATGGCGGACCCTACACAAATGACAAAAGATCTAAGTGTGTTTCCTACACAAGGTTCATAACTTGGCAAAACGACCAGGCTCACCTCTCGACCTTCTCTGGGTCACGACCGAAGAACGGCCGGCCACGCGAAGTCTCGGCCTCAGCAGTCGCCATGGACTAAAGAAACGCCGAAGATGGCGTGGACCCCTCCACCGGAGGAATCGCGAAAATCGGAGGCACAGAGATCGGCGGCTCGCCGGCAGTAACAGGGGTCGTGGGCTCCACAGTCCTCCGTTTCTTACGGATAAGCGAAAGTTGCTCCTCCTCCTAAGGCTCCCGCCCTTCGACAACAGGCTCCTGGGGAGGTCTTGCCTCTGGGGTCTGTCTCGGCGGAACAGAAGGAGCTCGGCTCACCTTTTTCCCTTGGCGAAGATGATTCATGACCCCCGGATTAGACATGGCAATCGCAGCAGGAGGCTCTGGGAAATAAGGGAAACGAATTTCTGCAAAGGAAAACAATCGACAAAATTAGTAATCCTTCTCGGTCAAGGCGATCGACATGTCAAAAAAGATTGCAAAAGTTCATACCTGGAACCTTTAGATGGCGAGGGTAGCGAAATAGACGAGCAGCCAACCAACAGGCTTCGTTGTTAATTTGGCGAGCGTCTATACGGTCGTCAGGAAGACTCCGTATTTTCTCCCAGACAATTGCGAAATCAAAAGTGAGATCGCCCGCCGCCGGAACAATGACACCTGCAAAAAGAAGGCCAAAATAAGATCAGTTCAGAATGCATCCGAACAAAGGTAGAGTCTAAATCCTTACTCGGACTCCTCTCCCGAAAGCCGGTGGGAATATCCAACTCGTCGGTCGGGTTGTCGCTCGCTGCCGACTTCCAAGCACCGCTGACCCAGAACCACTTTGACGGATCACCCCTCACTTTATCCGGGACTCCAAGAACCACCCGACCTGATCGACCTTGGATATGGTAGCCACCGACTGAACCTTTTTGAACCGTCAGTTTGAAGAGATGGTTCATCTCCAACGGTGAAGGAAGACGATACAACCGATGGCCTCCAAACAGGGTGAGGGTGCACATGATCTGCAGCCAGGCGTTCGGCGTCAATTGAAGGGGCGCCACGTTCCAGGCGGTCAGCAAATAGGAGACAGCGAACGGCAGCGGGAATCGCAGTCCAGTCTCCATTATCGCCTCATTGACGGCGACCATACCCTCGATAGGTTGATCGGCTCGCTCGTTCTCGGCAGGCGCGTGGAGGCTGACATCAGAAGGAACATGGAACCTCGCCCTCCAAAGGTCCAGATCCTTCCTGGTCGCCGAGCTCGCGATCTGGCCAAGGATCCACGGAGAACGGCGAGCAGCCCGGAACAATGTCCTTCTTACAGGCTCATAAGGATGGGCGATCGAATACTCGTTCAAATTAAATTTGGGGAGTGGGCCGGCCAATCTCTCCATGAGTTCGGCAAAATCTGTGAAGGCTTTGCCAAATGCACTGTCCCGCTCCCTGTGTGCCATCGCATCCGCCTCTTCCCGTTTCAGTGAAGGGATTCGATCGGCCTCCACCGTTTTGGCCGCGTCAGCCTCATTAAAAAGTTCCTCGATCTCCGCAGGCTCAATCCCAGCCCGGATGGCCTTGGCGGAGGTATCCACATGAAATTCCGCAGAAGGTTCATCCCGGGCGGTCAAAGCCCCGGCGGTGGAAGAGCTACCCAACTCATACACATATGGCCTTCCTCCGGACATATATTCAAAGAGAAATGAGGGAGAAGGAGTTTTTTGTTCTTACCTAAGGTCTGAGTCGAACGATGATCGTCACACAGAGCTTCGAGAGAAATCGCCTACGTCTTCTTCTAAGGCAGAAATGCATAAGGTTTTTTACCTTGTAACCCCAGTCCTTTTTATAGGCAGAAGCGGGGGGCTTCTGAGCAATAAGCGGAGTCCCGAGGATCGAAGTGCAACCGTCAGATAGGCCGCGTTTAATGCTGTCCTGGAATCCCACATGCGCGTCGTTTCGAAGGCAAGCTGAAAGACATCCTCATAAAACCGTCGGACTCCCCCAATGGGAGCCCGACACGTGCCCTGGTGACTTTTCCACAACCGCTGTCATTTCCCGCTCATTTCAGCGATCGATCAGGTCATCCAAATTCAAAATCAGTCTATTCGAGAGACGATCGTCTATTCCGTAGAATGCCGAGTCGCTTGTCTAAGTCAAGTGATCGCCGGTAGAACCACCTCACCCCACGTCTTTAACATCGGAGCAAGCTGGGGGGAAATTGTTGTGCGGCGATTTATACGCCTCGACGGCGATCGGCATAAGGGCCGAGCGACCAAAGACATCATCAAATAATCTAAAGGTAGACTTGCCAAACGAAGAGTCCAGTCCGAGATCAGGTACCGACCGATCGACGTCCGGGGCGATCGCCTTCTGAAACCTAGCGATCGACTCTGATGCCCGACCGAGGACGATCGTCCTACGCCAGGTGTAAGGCCATCATCCGGCATATTTACAAGGACCGGATCTCGGAGCGAGGACCCACGTGCAAATCCGAGAATGGCGCCGCAGAATAAGGATCTTTGACTCCAGACCATCAAACAGCTGTCCTACCGACAGACCCGCCGAAAGGTCTTAGGTGGGACCTCAAGGCGCCGCAACAACAGGCTGGACTCTAGCCCATCAACAGCTGTCAGCGACAAGGACTGCCTCACCTACCGACGGACCCGCCAAAAGTTCCTAGGTGGGGCCTCCCAAGAGAACGACTCTGGATGCGTGTGGTCTTCTCATTGGTTCGTCCATCCGGCTGCCAGCAGCTGCTGCGGACTCTAAGGAGATCAACCCATATGCTAAAGACGATCGCCCAACTACCTCCACTCCTATAAATTGGAAACCTTCAGCAACTGGAAAAAGTTTCAGATTTTAAGAGATTCACAAGTTCATAAATCATTTTCATACGAGAGTTCAGCTAATTCACAAGTTTGAAGAGATGGTTCATCTCCAACGGCGAAGGAAGACGATACAACCGATGGCCTCCAAACAGGGTGAGGGTGCAGATGATCTGCAGCCAGGCGTTCGGCGTCAATTGAAGGGGCGCCACGTTCCAGGCGGTCAGCAAATAGAAGACAGCGAACGGCAGCGGGAATCGCAGTCCAGCCTCCATTATCGCCTCATTGACGGCGACCATACCCACGGGAGGTTGATCGGCTCGCTCGTTCTCAGCAAGCGCGTGGAGGCTGACATCAGAAGGAACATGGAACCTCGCCCTCCAACGGTCCAGATCCTTCCTGGTCGCCGAGCTCGCGATCTGGCCAAGGATCCACGGAGAATGGCGAGCAGCCCAGAACAATGTCCTCCTTACAGGCTCATAAGGATGGGCGATCGAATACTCGTTAAAATTAAATTTGGGGAGTGGGCCGGCCAATCTCTCCATGAGTTCGGCAAAATCTCTGAAGGCTTTGCCAAACGCACTGTCCCGCTCCCTATGCGCCGTCGCATCCGCCTCTTCCCATTTCAGTGAACGGATCCGATCGGCCTCCACCGTCTTGGCCGCGTCAGCCTCATTAAAAAGTTCCTTGATCTCCGCGGGCTCAATCCCGGCACGGAGGGCCTCAGCGGCGGTATCCACATGAAATTCCGCAGAAGGTTCATCCCGGGCGGTCAAAGCCCCGGCGGCGGAAGACCTACCCGACTCATACACATCTGGCCTTCCTCCGGACATATTCAAAGAGAAAGGAGGGAGAAGGAGTTTTTTGTTCTTACCTAAGGTCTGAGTCGAACGACGATCGTCGCACAGAGCTTCGAGAGAAATCGCCTACGTCTTCTTCTAAGGCAGAAATGCATAAGGTTTTTTACCTTGTAACCCCAGTCCTTTTTATAGGCAGGAGCGGGGGGCTTCTGAGCAATAAGCGGAGTCCCGAGGATCGAAGTGCAACCGTCAGATAGGCCGCGTTTAATGCTGTCCTGGAATCCCGCGTGCGCGTCATTTCGAAGGCACGCCGAAAGACAGCCTGATAAAACCGTCAGACTCCCCCAACGGGAGCCCGACACGTGCCCCGGTGACATTTCCACAACCGTTGTCATTTCCCACTCATTTCAGCGATCGACCAGGTCGTCCAAATTCAAAATCAGTCCATTCGAGAGACAATCGTCTGTTCCGTAGAATGCTGAGTCGCTCATCTAAGTCAAGCGATCGCCGGTAGAACCACCTCACCCCACGTCTTCAACATCGGAGCAAGCTGGGGGGCAATTGTTGTGCGGCGATTTATACGCCTCGACGGAGATCGGCATAAGGGCCAAGCGACCAAAGACAACATCAAATAATCCAAACGGCAGACTTGCCAAGCGAAGAGTCCAGTCCGAGATCAGGTACCGAGCGATCGACGTCCGGGGCGATCGACTTCTGACACCTAGCGATCGACTCTGATGCCCGACCGAGGACGATCGTCCTACGCCACGTGTAAGGCTATCATCCATCATATTTACAAGGACCGGATCTCAGAGCGAGGACCCACGTGCAGATCCGCGAATGGCGCTGCAGAATAAGGATCTTTGACTCCAGCCCATCAAACAGCTGTCCTACCGACAGACCCGCCGAAAGGTCTTAGGTGGGACCTCAAGGCGCCACAAGAACAGGCTGGACTTTAGCCCATCAGCAGCTGTCAGCGACAAGGACTGCCTCACCTACCGACGGACCCGCCAAAAGTTCCTAGGTGGGGCCTCCCAAGAGAATGACTCCGGACGCGTGTGGTCTTCTCATTGGTTCGTGCATCCGGCTGCCAGCAGCTGCTGCGGACTCTAAGTAGACCAACCCATGTGCTAAAGACGATCGCCCGCTTAATATAATACGGCAGAGGCGATTGCCCAGCTACCTCCATTCCTATAAATAGGAAACCTTCAGCAACTGAAAAAATGTTCAGATTTTAAGAGATTCACAAGTTCAGAAATCATTTTCATACGAGAGTTCTGCTAATTCACACAGTGAGAGACCGTCGATTTCTCACAATCAACACAGCACTCCATCGTTGTTACAAGAACTCACAGAGCATCAACTCTGGTTCTTCCGGCAATCTTCAGCACTCAAGAGCTAAGATAACTAGTGTAGCGATCACTTTTCAAAATATCATTTTAAAATAATTTCAAGGGAGATTTAAATACCCTAAAAAAATACTTGAATAATTGCAGCGGAAACTGAAGTAGAGTCAATTATTTCATAAGTAAATAAAAATAAATTCTCAATATTTCCAACATCCATAATATCCAACATGACATTGAAGCCAAGATTAAAACTTTAAATGAACAAAATAAATAAAAAGTTGATGATTATTATTATCACGCCACGCCTTTGCTGCCACGCCAGACTCCTCAACCTGAAAGGTTTAAATAATGAGGTGAGCTTTCAACTCGCTCAGTGAGGAGGGAATGTTTTGTTAAATTTAAATACATAAATGTTGTCAAGTAGATATGACATGCCTGAACCTGGTGATTGCCCGAGGGCCATTAATATGCAAACTTTGTGCATACTGCCTACTACTCATTGGAGGCTACAACGTAATTAACATGCAAACTTTGAGCACATTATGCCTACTACTCATTGGAGGCTACAACCTAAATAATATTCAACTTTGAGCATATAAATATTTGGCAAGAAACACTCATATATACAAGTAACATCATGCATTAAATAAAACAAGCATAAAATCCCCACCTCGAAATACGATGATGATTCTTGAAAATTGAGATGCGAATGCAGTTCAAGTCCTAGGCTCCAAGTTCCCGTCTCCTAAATAACAATTAAATTTTAATATCAATATAGTGCCCAAAATAAATTTATATAAATTATTGAATTTATAATTGAGTAAAAGGGGTCTGATTTTAAATATTAAATATTGGCTCGGATCAAATTAAAAGAATTGAGAAAATGCAAGGACTGAAAATGGAATAATTATAAATAGGTTGGGGTCAATTCGAGGGAATTAAGACTGAATGGACTGAAATTAAAAGGCTGAAAAAGAATCTGGGGTTGAATCGAAAGGTCTGTAAACAAGGGGGACTCAATTGAATAACCCTAGGAAATTAGGGGGTATAAATACTTCTATTATCACAGTTGTCGGCCGAATAATTCTCATTCACTTCTCTTACAGCTCTCTTCCCCATCCCTCTCTCCTCTGCATCACCGATCAAAAGAAAACAAAAAAGCGGAGGAGAAAAAAAATTCCTCACCGTCTCTCCCTCTCCCCCTGTTCTCTCTCTCTCCCAACTCTATGATAAGAGACACACACACGCACACACACACAGAGAGAGAAGAATCGGCACATAGATCACCTCCGTGAAACGAAATCAATGGTGGTGGCGATTCAAGTACCAGATGGCGGCGGTGCAACCGAAGGGCTTCGAACCGGAGTTTCTGATTGATTCAGATTCCAAAATCGAGGGTTCAGAGTTGGGCTGAAGAATTCGGGTTCCGACGGGTTTGAAGATTCTGGACTCGGGTCGGATTAAAAAGAGGGTTTTTTTCTCGTTGAAGTTCTGGGCTTAATTCGGGCCTCAAGGTTGATATCTGATTTGTGTTTGTGATTGATTTTGAAAGGTTCTCGTTGAAAGGATTCTGTGTTTTGTAAAATTTATACAGGCATGAAGAAATAAAAGTAGAAATCCAAGGTAATGGTTCGTAGATCACCTTGTCAAATTGCATAGCTTTGATGTAAGATTTAATCGATTTGAATGATGATGTAAAATAAATAAAAATAATTAAAAGTAGACAGCATGAGAATTATTGATTTTACCTGCTGGGAGGAAAAGGTTTCAAGAACTGAGGCTGCTGGGAAGGAGGACGAGAAGATGCAGAATTTTGTTTTAATTATGTTTATATTGAATTGATTCTTGTTGTTGTTTTGGGAAGAATGAGGAATCTTATAACTTTGTATCATTTAATTGTTTGTAACTTCAAATATAATTCGTGTCTTTATTTTGGTATTAAAGAGAGAAAACTGACAGAAATGAAGGGGAAAGAACGTGACTTTTAGTTTATTGGGCTGATTAATGATTCTTAAAAATATTGGACTTTAATATTTTAAATATTCTGAGTATTGTTTATTTAAATATATAAATAATTTAATAATAAAATTTATAATAATTTTAATAATAATAATATTAATAATGATACTAATTATAATAATATTAATATTCCGCGGATAATAATCGTAATAAATTTGTCTTGTGAGAGGTACAAAATATAGTATTTATACCGTATTCAAAAAAGTTTAGGTTTAGGGTAGAATTTTAATTGGACTAGGAAAAAGGACTCGGGCCAACTTATTAAATAGGAGTTAAAATAAAATATATTTATTAATTGGGTCATTAAGAGACTTTTAGGACAATTTAAAAATAAAGATATTATTCGACTATAATAATATGAGAGCTTGGACTTGAGTCTGGAGTATAAATTAAAATCATGATATGCAAGTAAGGAAAATTTGACCTTATTTAAATGGAATGAAATTCGTAAATAATTTGTTGGACATTTAAAATTATTCATGCACTTTCTATAAATTATAAAATAAATGCATGTGTGAAAACCGGGGCGTTACAACCTACCCCTCTTAAATAAATTTTCGTCCTCGAAAATTAAATCATGTACCTTCAATGGCAAACGTCGGATACTTAGAACGAATCTCCTCTTCACGTTCCCAAGTCGCTTCGTTCGGTCCATGACGGATCCATTGAACTTTCACCAGTTTAACCTCTCTGTTTCGTAACCGATGTACCTTACGCTCCAAAACAGCTATAGGTACCTCCTCATAGGTCAGATTCTTGGCTACATGTAACTCTTTGAAATTGCATACATGACCAGGATCATGTACGTATTTTCTCAACATGGAGACATGAAAGACATTGTGCACTCCTGATAATTCCAACGGCAATGCCAAGCTATAAGCTAGATCACCAACACGATCCAAAATCTCAAATGGTCCGATATAACGTGGCTGTAACTTTCCCTTTTTACCGAATCGGATCACTCCTTCCATCGGTGCTACCTTTAAGAACACCTTTTCTCCAATCTCAAATTGTATATCTTTCCTTCGTTTATCAGCATAAGACTTCTGTCGATCCTGGGCAGTCTTAATCCTACCTCTAATCTCGACTATCTTCTCTACAGTCTGCTCGATCAATTCTGGTCCCAAAATCTTTCCTTCTCCAACCTCACTCCAATAAAGAGGCGATCGACATTTTTTTCCGTACAGAGCCTCATACGGGGCCATTTGTATAGACGCTTGGTAACTATTGTTATAAGCAAACTCTACTAACGGCAAAATATTTTCCCAATTCTCACCAGTATCAAGAACACACGCCCTCAACAAATCTTCGAGTGTTTTGATAGTCCGCTCAGACTGACCATCGGTCTGCGGATGATATGCAGTACTGAAATTCAACTTAGTGCCCAATGCACTCTGAAGACTCTTCCAAAATTTCGACGTAAATCGCGGATCTCTGTCCGAGACGATCGAAACTGGAACACCATGTAACCTCAAAATCTCACGAATATAAATCTTCGCATATTGTTCCATACTGTAAGTCATCCTCACAGGTAGAAAATGAGATGACTTCGTTAAATGATCTACTATCACCCAGATGTCGTCGTTCTTCCTCACGGTTTGTGGCAGACCAACCACGAAATCCATTGTGATATGCTCCCATTTCCATTCTGGGATTTCCAACGGTTCAAGTAAACCTCCCGGCCGTTGATGTTCTGCCTTCACCTGCTGACATATCATACACCTCTCCACAAATACACCAATGTCCCGTTTCATTCCTCTCCACCAAAAGAATTTCTTCAGGTCGTGGTACATCTTTGTACCTCCCGGGTGAGCGGAGTATGGTGCATTATGAGCTTCTTCAAGGATTTGCCTCCTAAGGCATGGGTCCTTAGGAACACACAACCTCCCATCGTAAATCAAAACGTCGTCTGCGGCAACGACAAATTTCTCAAAACTCCCATCTTGTGCTCGATCTTTCATTTTACACAAGAACTTATCACGTGGTTGAGCCTCCTTAATCTGATCCCTCAAGTTTGGTTGCAAGACCAAAGATGATAGGATTGCTTTCGAACGTTGTGAAGACTCAACTACCTCAATCCTCAACTGGGAGAACTCCTTTATCAAACTCTCCTGATCGGTCAAGCAAGCTAACTCGCCTCTAGTCTTCCGACTCAAGGCATCAGCTACCACATTAGCCTTACCCGGATGGTAATGAATAGTACAATCATAGTCCTTCACCAATTCTAACCATCTCATTTGCCTCATATTAAGATCCTTCTGTGTGAAAAGATACTTCAGACTTTTATGGTCTGTGTATATCTCGCACTTCCCTCCATAGAGATAGTGACGCCAAATCTTCAGCGCATGTACTACAGCAGCCAACTCCAGATCATGCGTTGGATAGTTCAACTCATGTGGTTTAAGCTGTCTCGATGCACAGGCTACTACTTTGCCACGTTGCATCAGAACACAACCCAAACCCTGTTTTGAGGCATCACTATAAATAACAAAGTCTTCCATCGGATCAGGAATCGTTAATACTGGTGCCGAGGTTAGTCTACTTTTCAACTCTTGAAAGCTTTCCTCGCACCTCTCACTCCATTCAAACCTCACGCCCTTCCTTGTTAATTGGGTCATATGAGTGGCGATTTTAGAAAACCCTTCGATAAATCTTCTATAATAGCCAGATAAGCCCAGAAAGCTGCGAACTTCGCTCGTATTCTTGGGTACTCCCCAACTACTCACTGCTACAACCTTGTCGGGATCTACCTCAATTCCTTTAGAAGTCACCACGTGTCCAAGGAATCCAACTCTGTTTAACCAAAACTCACATTTCTTGAACTTGGCATACAACTTCTCCTTGCGAAGTGTCTCCAAGGTAATCCTCAAATGCTCTTGGTGTTGTTCCTTATCCTTAGAATACACCAAGATGTCATCTATGAAGACGATCACGAACTTATCCAAGTAAGGTTGGAACACCCTGTTCATCAAATCCACAAATACTGCAGGTGCGTTACTTAGACCAAATGGCATTACTACAAATTCAAAATGTCCATAACGGGTCCTGAAAGCCGTCTTGGGAATATCACACTCCCTAATCTTCAGTTGATGATACCCCGACCTCAAATCGATCTTCGAAAAGGTTCCAGCTCCCCTCAGTTGATTGAATAGATCCTCAATTCTCGGTAATGGGTACTTGTTCTTTACCGTGAGTCGATTCAGATCCCTGTAATCAATACACATCCGAAGTGATCCATCCTTCTTTCTTACAAACAGCACTGGTGCACCCCATGGCGACACACTAGGACGAATAAATCCGAGTTCCAGCAGCTCTTGAATTTGGACTTTCAATTCTTGAAGTTCCTTTGGAGCCATTCTGTATGGGGATTTGGATGTTGGGGCCGCCCCAGTGACAAAATCAATACTAAACTCCACTTGTGAGTCGGGTGGGACTCCCGGTAAATCTTTTGGAAACACATCCAAAAACTCCTGTACTATAGGTACGTCTGTAGGGGACACCTCATGAGTACGAGTGTCGACCAAACTCACTAAGTAACCCTGACATTTCTCCTTTCTTAGACTTCTTAGTGCTTTCATGGCTGTGATTACTCTTGGTACTGCCCTACTCTTAGTACCATAAAAGGTGATTGACTCGCCTTCAGAACTTCTCAATGTCACCTTCTTCTCACGGAAGTTTATATCGGAATCATGTCTATCGAGCCAGTCCATACCAAGGATCACGTCAAAATCCATCGAGTTAATCAAATACAGACTAGCCTCAAATTCTCTTCCCCCTATCCCGATATTCTCGTCAATCATTCTCTTGGTGAGTATCGTATTTCCTGACGGTAAGCTAACCTCAAGAGACTCAACAGTTTTAACGCTTCTATGACCAATGGCATGATAAAACTTTGCAGACATAAAAGAGTGTGTGGCACCAGTGTCAAACAAAGCGAAAGCAGGCACATTAGAGATCATAAGCATACCTGATACTGTGCCGGGACTATTATCAGCTTGACTCATCGAGTAGACTCGAGCTTGACCTCCCAATGCTTGTCCTTTGCCCTTAGATTGTGAACAGTGCCGGCTTGAGTGTCCTGGCTTCCCGCAATTATAGCATACACCCTTTCCATACAAACACTCCTTGCCATGATTCTTACCACACTTTGGGCATGCAGGCCTAGTGATCGGCGTACCCGGTCCAGATTTCTCATCTACCTTCTTCTGCTTATTTGAAGTCGCCGACTTAGATTGATCACCATTCCAACCTCTCTTTCCCGAAGATGACTTAACCGTTGGATGAGGACTCAAGTTCTGACTAGCTTCGACCTCTTGAGCTCTGAATACGGTATCGGTATAGGGCAACACTCCATGACCATCCACAATATGGCGAATACTCGGACGCAATCCACTACGAAACTTGAGGGCTCGCTTGCGGTATGTATCCACCATGTGCTCCACAAACAAGCTGATTTGGTTGAATTTTCTCTCATATTCTTCAACCGATAAGTTCCCTTGCTCAAGGTTCCAAAAATCTCTCTCCATCTTCTCTCGGTAGTGCTGTGGATAGTACTGTTCCATCACTAGTTCTTTGAACTGATCCCAAGTTAATGCAGCACGCTCAGCTGCCAATCTCAAACGCCAATAGCTCATCCACCAGCGTCCAGCATCCTCTACCATTTGATACTGGGCGCAGAGAATATTTTGCGCATCGGTGCATCCAATAAGCTCAAGGGTACGCTCCAGCGACATCAACCATTCATCGACAAAAGCTGGTCCTTCTCGACCGTTGAATGATGGTGGTGTGAAACGTCGGAATTGTTGCACAACTTGTGCTTGGGTAAGAGCTGGCTCATTATTATAGTGGTTATCTTGACCTCCGTTACCATCACCACCAGCTCCAGCGTTGTCATTCTGGTCTCCAAGATTATCAGCACCTCGGTTAGCTGGGCGTCCACGTCCACGAGTTGCCATGGTCCTAAGGTGCATCATAGCCAATAACTCCTTAGGAATCTCCTCATAAGGGGTCGAAATAAAAATATACATCGCGTCTAAGGGTTGACTGCTCCCAATAGACGTTCTAGCAGTGCTATACTAACGCATTTACATGTATTTATAAATTTATAATAAATTGCGTACATGTCCAACATTTATTTTGAATCTCAATAGCATATCATCTCTAAAATATAAACATGGTATTGCAACATGATTCAAAAATGCGTTGAATCTCATAACCGTAAAATTTTATTACGATTACAACATAAACATAACTTGAAATGTGTACCTTGGAGTCGACGTGGAGCGGCGACGGTGGCTGATAATAATCATAGATGCCATTAAAGTTTTAAATACTTGCGAAAAAAGAAAATTTTGTTTGAAAAAAATTATTTTAACGAGTCTACAGAACCGTAGACCCGCTCCGATACCACTTATGTAGCGACCACTTTTCAAAATATCATTTTAAAATAATTTCAAGGGAGATTTAAATACCCTAAAAAAATACTTGAATAATTGCAGTGGAAACTGAAGTAGAGTCAATTATTTCATAAGTAAATAAAAATAAATTCTCAATATTTCCAACATCCATAATATCCAACATGACATTGAAGCCAAGATTAAAACTTTAAATGAACAAAATAAATAAAAAGTTGATGATTATTATTATCACGCCACGCCTTTGCTGCCACGCCAGACTCCTCAACCTGAAAGGTTTAAATAATGGGGTGAGCTTTCAACTCGCTCAGTGATGAGGGAACGCTTTGTTAAATTTAAATACATAAATGTTGTCAAGTAGATATGACATGCCTGAACCTGGTGATTGCCCGAGGGCCATTAATATGCAAACTTTGTGCATACTGCCTACTACTCATTGGAGGTTACAACGTAATTAATATGCAAACTTTGAGCACATTATGCCTACTACTCATTGGAGGCTACAACCTAAATAATATGCAACTTTGAGCATATAAATATTTGGCAAGAAACACTCATATATACAAGTAACATCATGCATTAAATAAAACAAGCGTAAAATCCCCACCTCGAAATACGATGATGATTCTTGAAAATTGAGATGCGAATGCATTTCAAGTCCTAGGCTCCAACTTCTCGTCTCCTAAATAACAATTAAATTTTAATATCAATATAGTACCCAAAATAAATTTATATAAATTATTGAATTTATAATTGAGTAAAAAGGGGTCTGATTTTAAATATTAAATATTGGCTGGGATCAAATTAAAAGAATTGAGAAAATGAAAGGACTGAAATTGGAATAATTATAAATAGGCTGGGGTCAATTTGAGGGAATTAAGACTGAATGGAATGAACTTAAAAGGCTGAAAAAGAATCTGGGGTTGAATCGAAAGGTCTGTAAACAAAATCAAACCAAACCAAACATACCCAGTATATACCGCTCATAGCAGGGTATGGGGAGGGTCCTACTTATTACGGTAGGGAGGCTGTTTCCGTGAAGACCCTCAGCTTAGTGCACAACAACATATTGAGTGTAAATACAAAGGGAAGCATATGATACGAAAAAACTCAATACCATACCTGAGCCCATGGCTTAATCCACATGGGACTTACCTAAGAGGAATTTGGCTACTTCACTCCCGATGAACGCTGCTCAAACAGAAGAGAGGTTGACTCCGCGCACAGCTACCTGTCAAAAATACACCACACGCAAAAGACAATAGGATAAAATATACAATAAATGTAAAAATGCAATGCTCTAGATCAAAGCTAACCGATACAACCCAACCCTGAGGCTCTCAACTACAGCACCACTCCCAACTAAAGAATCCGCAACTCTGATCTGGCGTCTCCAAGCGCACCTATCAACAGTCATGGTCTCGGAAAGGTTTAAGGCCTTCAAATCTAATCTCAGCTGCTCCTCCCACGTCCTCTTCGGTCTGCCTCTCCTCCTATACCCGACAACTACTAAACTCTCGACCCTTCTCATCGGAGCGGATGCCTCCCTCCTGCGAACGTAGCCAAACCATCTCAATCTCCCTTCCCTAACTTTCGCTGAAATGGGCGCCACTTCTAGCGCATTCCTGAAGACCCCGTTCGAGATTCTATCTAACATTGTGCGACCACACTACCAGCCTAACATTCTCATTTCATCCGCTTCCAACTTGCTCTCAAGCGACTTCTTCATCGCCCAACATTCAGAGCCATACAACATTGCAGGTCGGATTGCCGCTCTATAGAATTTACCCTTCAACTTTAGAGGGACTTTCTTGTCGCACAGGACCCCTATCGCTGCTCTCCACCTTAGCCACCCCACCTTGATGCGATGAGTGACATCATCTTCACATTCACCTTCCTTCTGAATGATCGAACCCAAATACTTGAACTTATCCGTACGGGGAACGATCTGATCCGCAATCATTACCTCTACATCTTCCTCGTCGGCCTCACCACTAAAGTTACACCAGAGATACTCTGTCTTAGACCGGCTCACACGCAAGCCCTGGGATTCTAACTTAGACCTCCATAGCTCCAACTTCGAGTTCACCTCCCTCCTCGACTCCGCCACTAACGCAATGTCGTCAGCAAAAAGCATGCACCACGGGACGCCATCTTGAATCCCCCGCGAAATGACGTCAAGGATCAGAGCGAAGAGAAGAGGGATTAGCGCCGACCCCTGGTGTAGCCCTATCTCAACCGGAAAATACTGGGTGTCACCAGCTGGGGTCCTAACGCACGTCCTAGCTTGGGAATACATGTCTTGGATCGCCCTAACGAACGGCAACGACACCCTCCTCTCTACTAGGCTCCTCCAAATAAAATCACGCGGAATGCTATCATAAACTTTCTCTAGATCTATGAACACCATATGGAGGTCCTTACGCCGCTCTCTAAACTTCTCCATAAGGCGTCTGACGAGATGAATGGCCTCAGTTGTGGACCTCCCCGGCATGAAGCCAAATTGGTTCTCTGAGATCTCAACTTCTCTTCTAACCCTGCATTCCACCACTCTTTCCCAAAGTTTCATAGTATGACTGAGAAGTTTAATACCCCTATAGTTACTACAACTCTGAACATCGCCTTTGTTCTTGAAAAACGGCACGACAATACTATGCCTCCACTCTGTCGGCATCTTAGAACCTCTGAGGAGGATGTTGAACAGCTCTGCTAGCCACTGAACTCCGACTTCCCCCAAACAAAGCCACACCTCAATAGGGATCTGATCCGGGCCTACAGCCTTAGCTCTACCCATTTTCATTAGGGCACGGGCAGAAGATAGACTAACTCCTTGCACCACTGAGACACTACCCCTACCCTCATTGAAAAGTTCAAAAAAATACCTATTCCACCTCTCCTTAATAGCCACATCTGTAAACAAGGTGGACTCAATTGATTAACCCTAGGAAATTAGGGGGTATAAATACTTCTATTATCACAGTTGTCGGCCGAATAATTCTCATTCACTTCTCCTTCAGCTCTCTTCCCCATCCCTCTCTCCTCTGCATCACCGATCAAAAGAAAACAAAAACGCGGAGCAGAAAAAAAAAATTCCTCACCGTCTCTCCCTCTCTCTCTGTTCTCTCTCTCTCCCAACTCTATGATAAGAGACACACACACACACACACAGAGAGAGAGAGAGAAGAATCGGCACATAGATCACCTCCGTGAAACGAAATCGATGGTGGAGGCGATTCAAGTACCAGATGGCGGCGGTGCAACCGAAGGGCTTCGAACCGGAGTTTCTGATTGATTCAGATTCCAAAATCGAGGGTTCAGAGTTGGGCTGAAGAATTCGGGTTCCGACGGGTTTGAAGATTCTGGACTCGGGTCGGATTAAAAAGAGGGTTTTTTTTTCTCGTTGAAGTTCTGGGCTTAATTCGGGCCTCAAGGTTGATATCTGATTTGTGTTTGTGATTGATTTTGAAAGGTTCTCGTTGAAAGGATTCTGTGTTTTGTAAAATTTATACAGGCATGAAGAAATAAAAGTAGAAATCCAAGGTAATGGTTCGTAGATCACCTTGTCAAATTGCATAGCTTTGATGTAAGATTTAATCGATTTGAATGATGATGTAAAAAAAAATAATTAAAAGTAGACAACATGAGAATTATTGATTTTACCTGCTGGGAAGAAAAGGTTTCAAGAACTGAGACTGCTGGGAAGGCGGACGAGAATATGCAGAATTTGTTTTAATTATGTTTATATTGAATTGATTCTTGTTGTTGTTTTGGGAAGAATGAGGAATCTTATAACTTTGTATCATTTAATTGTTTGTAACTTCAAATATAATTCCTGTCTTTATTTTGGTATTAAAGAGAGAAAACTGACAGAAATGAAGGGGAAAGAACGTGACTTTTAGTTTCTTGGGCTGATTAATGATTCTTAAAAATATTGGACTTTAATATTTTAAATATTCTAAGTATTGTTTATTTAAATATATAAATAATTTAATAATAAAATTTATAATAATTTTAATAATAATAATAATATTAATAATGATACTAATTATAATAATATTAATATTCCGCGGATAATAATCGTAATAAATTTGTCTTGTGAGAGGTACAAAATATAGTATTTATACCGTATTCAAAAAAGTTTAGGTTTAGGGTAGAATTTTAATTGGACTACGAAAAAGGACTCGGGCCAACTTATTAAATAGAAATTAAAATAAAATATATTTATTAATTGGGTCATTAAGAGACTTTTTGGACAATTTAAAAAAAAAGATATTATTCGACTATAATAATATGAGAGCTTGGACTTGAGTCTGGAGTATAAATTAAAATCATGATATGCAAGTAAGGAAAATTTGACCTTATTTAAATGGAATGAAATTCGTAAATAATTTGTTGGACATTTAAAATTATTCATGCGCTTTCTATAAATTATAAAATAAATGTATGTGTGAAAACCGAGGCGTTACAACAAGGGTCTTTACACTCATTGTAATTGTACTCTAACATTAATATTTGTACTCCCAAATATTCGTTTTAATAATATCTCGCGAGAACATTCAAGCCCGAGACTAACAACCCTAGCAAATCTTGTGTTATTTACTTCCCGGACGTGCTTTCGTATTTTGTTTGTTACTCGTCCATTCCAGCATATCATCTCCGGATAATATTTTGGGTAACAACACTGCCAATTGAAGATCGCCCATCACCTGAAAAAAGCACCTGAAGCGGTGTAGAAACTCTGACCCCCAAGTCAGAAAGTTGAATTCTGGTAAGATATATGACGGAAATATGTAAAATGTGTTGACAAGTAAAAACCTAGTATTGCCTAGTAGGGGAAATGCGTACTACCCAAGGACGATCTCCTTCATCTTTACCCAAAATCCCTGATTTCTAGAAATCCAGATACACCAGATAATTTTGTTATATCCCAAGACTCTATTTTAATTAGGAAAACACATCATGGATATTAGCTCTGCGCATCCACGTCCACGCACACTAGTGTTGGGAAAAACACGACTAACGTCACGTCACAACAAAAAATACGGAACCTCGTTTGACAAATACCCACTCTTTAATTGTAACTTTGTGGTTACCGACGAGTAGAGCAATTCAATTACAACTCGATAATATAATACAAATGATATCCGAAAAACAATAAATACGAGACACAATATTTTAGCATGGAAAACCCCTCAAGACGAGAGTAAAAACCACGGGACCGAAGCCGCTTAAATCCACTATCACCAATACACACAATACACAATCATCCTTAATACAAACTAGGGGTATACACCAATCGTCAAATACTCGGTAATAAACGTTCTTCAAGTATTTGGAATACACAATAACAACAAGATCGAGAAAAGAAAACACTGTAAATAGATTATACAAAAAGCTAACAAAATTCCCGAACTTCCGGACTCAAAATCTCGATCTACACCGGTGAAAATATTTGCCCAATAGCTACCAAGCTCTTGTCAAAATATCACGACGATCCGACCGATAAATCTCCGGGAAAATGAAGAAATATATTTCTCTCTCTTGTTTCTCTCTTTATCTCTCTCTTGTTCTTCTCAAGAATGTGTGTGATGAAGTGATTAAAACACCCGCAGAAACACTGCATAAAAGGAAGACATCCAGCCTGTTGACTTCGGGGGCCGTGGCCCATAGTACAGCCTACACCATCGCTAATTTGTAGGGTGAGTGTGTCGCGGCTCGGCCGAGGTGTGCCGCGGAACGTACAGAAAATTCTGCCCAGGTATATCGGTAGGGGCCGCGGCCCGGCAGGAGAGTGTCGCGGCCCAGAGTACAGTGTAATATCCGGAATTTCTATTACTATTGTTTAATGTTATCCGAGTTATGTTGTACAGCGTGGAATCTGTACAGTATGGGTAAAATAATTGAAGGACCGAGACATCTGTATTTGTATAATTGTCGTACTTGGTCGACAATTGGATGTAAGAAGTATATGTATTCAGTATGTCGTATGTTCGTATTCTGTATGTTGAGACGTTGGACAAGAATAGCTGAAAAATGGCTAAGTGTAACATTATTAGCGCACGCTAATAATCATGAGTAGCGCACGTTATCGTGCAGGTTTAGCGCACGCTACGGATATAAGATAACGCACGCTAATGCAGTCAGATCGGAAGGAATCTGCGTGTGGACCAGGCCACTTTCGACGCACGTTCTGATAAGTCAACGGATGTTGTAATTTAGTGATAGCGCACGCTAATGCATGTTGATTAGCGCACGCTAACTGTATATCGGACAAAAAGGAATCTTATCCTCGTCAGCACTTTCGGCGTGTGGACCTGTCTTCGGAAGCATACAGACAAACGAGTCAACTATGAGTAGCGCACGCTAAGGTAGGACACTTGCGTACGCTAAATAGAGGCATTAACGTACGCTATTGCATGGGCATTGCGTACGTAAATCACTTCATGCAGTAAGACAGTTGCCTATGGACTTCTATAGCGCACGCTAACAAACACAGTTAGCGCACGCTAAGTGTGTAACGTACGTTAATTGAAGATGTTAGCGTACGTTAGTAATGTACAGTATATATATAAGTGCAGTTGGCCATTATTCGTCATTTCTGTCCATTTCTTCATGTGAACCGATAGAGAGAGGTCTTAGAGAGAAGTTGAGGTTCCAAACACTTGAGTTGATCATTCCTAACAACATTTGAAGCTTGGAAGTGATTGAAAACGGATTCAACCTTGGGATTCAATCCATTCCTTCAAAGAGGTAATTACTCTCCACTTTGGGATTTCATTTTGGATTGTATATGATATTCTTGAGTTGATGATCGTCATGTTTATGAGTTGATGAGTATGGTTATGAGATGGATTACTGAGTTATGTTGATAATATGGTTGATATGCGGATATTGATATGATTCGTGTGGTTTTGAACGGTGTTGTTTTTCTTCAAGAGGTATGTTGGTTAATATCTCCCTTCATTTCGGGTTTTTAATGTTGTTATTGTTTACTTCGTATGATGATGAACATGCAAGTGATTATGATTCTTGGTGTATATGATATGATTAAGAAGACTATTTGTTGAAATGTTAGTGGAAATAAGATTTGGACACTTGTTTGGAAAGTAATGTGTATAAGGTTCGACTTTGGAAAATCACCACCGATTCTTGAAAACTCCAAAAATTCTGAAACATAACAGTATAATAGAGCATCGAGTTAGCTTTCTAATGGTACAAACGGTGAGTTAATCGGAGTCCGGATGAGTGAGTTATGCTCAAAATGACAAAAACTATATTGTCTGTATTCTGGGAATAGGTAGCGCACGCTATTGATGAAGTTAGCGTACGCTAACATGCCTGGGCGTATAAAAACGTAAAGCAGTCGGGAATTTCATTTCCCAACCCATCCTACACGATCCCCTTTCGTCCCAAATCATCCAAACTCGGTTTTTATCCCCTAAACCTCAGCTTTTGAGTTGGTTTATCAAGTGATAACATCTAGGAAAGCTTGGAACAAGGATTATAACATCATTATTGATTCTTTCGCCGGATTGAAGGTAATTGGCTTGAACTCTAATATTTTGGGATGTTTGAGATTCTTGATATATTTTGGTGGTTTAGTTCGTATCGATGGCTAGAATCATGTAATGTTGAAGGATATATATGTTTGTGATTATGTTCTTCGTGTTCTTGATGTGGTTGGTGTTTGTTGATTGATGATTCGAATATACCTTTGAATTCCGCCTTCAAGGTGTTTGATTGAAGTTTTGAAAGAAAAATTGATTGGAATATTTCGGTTAAGTTTGTATACTCGCCTTATCGAATCGATATGTGGGCTTTGTGGAATCATGGGAATGAATTCGTAATTGTTTGAGTTAGATTGTTCGGACTTGTGTTTAATCGAGATATTTTGGAATCGTTGGGTTTGTGGATTAGTTATATCGATTGTTGATTGTTATCGAATGTATGCTAAATCGATTATTGTAATAGGTTGAGATTATTGATCGATGTTTAGAACCATGCTTTGCGGTCGTATTCAAGAATGTTCGTAGATTGCTTTGATCAGGGCCGAGGGACATGTAGACGACGGCAAGGAATTGGTAACGGCTTCATTGGTATCGAGGCAAGTTATTACTTGCTCAGTTTATAATATTTAATGAATGATTTCGCCATTCGTTTATAATTCGTATAGCAATGTTTATAAATCGTAATCACGGAGAGTTGAGATTATAGGTTGTATTTGAGTTTTGGGAATTAAATCATAATGTATATGATTTACATTCTTGTTGGCATACTTGGTATCGAGGATACATCATGGTATAGACAAAGGCGTGAATTATTTACCATCCATGACATTTCGGATCGTCGAATATTCAGAATAATGGTTCGTGATGGTCTGGACATCGAGATTGCTCTCGAAGGACTCGGGGCAAGTATTCTAATTATTTTTGTCACTTCATGTCGATCATGTTGTGATACATGCGTGTATCGTTGTTGTCATGCATTGTGTATCATTGTTATATGCATTTGTGCATTGTTGTTGTATGTCCACCTCGGGTTGGTCCGACGGGATCATCGGGGGATCTATGCTAGCGTGCGCTGGATCAACGGACGGGTTTTCCACCTCGGGTTGGTCTGACGGGATCATCGGGGGATCTAGGCAGTGAACGCTGGATCATCGGATTGCCATGTATTGTTGTTGTGCATATGTATATTATGGGTTTGCCATAAGTATACATTGTCGTTATTGTTGTGATCATATTGACGTTGTCATATGAGTATGCATTTGTAGGTCTTGTGTTAGGACCATGTCCGTATGTTATGTTGATCTGATCTCGGATTAGACTGACGTGATTGTCATGGTATTTCGTAATCTTGAGGTATGTTCCGTATTTCCTTGGTACTTGTCTTTGATGGACAATCGATTATCGTATTGGAATTGTTGATGTTATCCGATGGATTGAATTGGCCAGAGTTGGTATAATTTCCGTATCGCGAGTTATGATAATGTTTTGAGAACCTTGAGTATTGTTGAGATACCGTACAGATATTTCAGTATTATTTTAATGTGTTGTTAAGGATACGAATCGTGGATTCTCGTAAAGTTACGACGGTAAGATTACATTGGTCGTATTCTTACTTAGTATTTCCATTGATATGTAATTATTGACGAGATGTGATGGTTATCATTGTTGGATATTATGGCTGACCCCGTCGTGGGCTTTCTTTTTAGGTTCTTGGATTATCAAGCTTGTAGCGGTCGTGGAGAGATGAACTTCCCGGAGGATACTGGCAAGGGCATTTATTTGTGTTTTGGGTTTCTGATCAGTTGTTGTATTTCGCTGCTAGAGTATTTTAATTTTTTGTCTTATCCGCTGCGTGAGTATTTTTAAATGGCCTTTTTGGTATCCGGTAACTTAGGTTACTTTGGCAATCATTTTCTAAATCTATTCTGTCGGTACGTGTAAGCGATAGCTTAACGTATGTTTTTAAACTGTTGAGTTTTGGCATTTTGGGCCTTGTGGTTTCAAATGAGTTTTTATGACGGTTTGATAAACGAGTTTTATAAATCTTCGAATGTTTTTAATAGATAATACCGTCGTTAGCCTCTTGGGCGTTTGTAAATGTTTGCGAAAATTTCCTTCAGCCTTGTGGGTTCCATCTCGGGGCCCACGGCGCTGTAATATTCCCGGTCGGATCTGGGGGTGTTACAGAATATGGTATCGGAGCTTAGGTTGTGAAAACCTAGGCAGTCGGGTCGAGTTGGGTCGTGCTTTTGTCGTGTCATTTGAGTTGTCGGTTGACAAGTGTTTGAGCTCTGGGTTTTTATTATTCACTCGGGCTTGTGCGTTATGTGATTTACCAGTGTGGTACTAGGATTGTTGTAACTTTTTCAAATGGTGTTAACGTGTTTCTTCAGATAGAGCTGTGTTGTTTTCTCGAGTTGAACTGAGTTTGCAAAATGTGTGTTTTGAAAATATCTGTGTCGAGTATTTTCTTGAGTCGAGACATATGCTAGTATCACGGGGAATCGTCGGCTTCACGATTTGTAAGTATTGGATTTTTGAATTGCATTGAGATTTATTGCCGTTCTAAGTTGATATGTTCTGAGGTTCAGAAAGATATTATGCGTTACAGTATAAGATGACAGAGTTGGGACAGGATTGATGATCTTGAGAAGTTATGATTTTGGAAATCAATATGTCGATTAAGTTTTGGAACAATTTGTGCATTTGGGAGAAATATTGTGGATTGTTCAGGAGAACATGTAGTCATGTTAGTTCATTTTGAGATATATGAACTGCTTTTGAGCATTTGAAAATGATACTTTTCAAAATGAATGTTTTACGGATGTTTTACCGTAAATGATTTTTGGGCCGAGACCCAATGGATTTTTGAAATTGTTTTATAACTCAGGACTTGGGGTCCGAAAAAGAGTTTCCTACTTTTTATACTTCTTGTAATGCGGAACGAGATACGGGCTGAGACCCTAATATTTCAAAAGACTTTTGTTTTCTTAAAAACTCCGAGACTTGTAAAACACTTTATCAATCGTTTATCTATGTCGTTCGCCTTTCGGGTTCTGGATTACTTGTTCAAAAGAAACTTCTCGGGAAGTCTTTCGCTGTGTTGATTTATTTCAATGCATTGTCATAGCATAATTGAGGTGATCCAGGATGGAAAATGATTGACGTTGCGAGTCATATGTGGAAAAGGAGTTTTAGTTGGAGTTTATATATTGAAAATTTCGGAACTTTATCGTGTGGTTTTCCGATGGAATAGCGAACCGAATTGGTATACAGTAATATGGATGTAGTCCAGCATTTGCATAGTTTTCATTTGAAACTTCGAAATCGTGTAGAATCGAAGGAAACTGTTATCGAATACTTGGCACCAGCGAGCCAATTTAATTTTTTCGAAAATTGATTTCGTGGACTTACGAAAATTTATGTTTTGAGTTTTGAAATTTTTGAAAGAACTTTCGGAAATTTGTCTTTTGACGAGACTATATGATTTCAAACAGGTTTTGAAAATTTGATTGATATACATACGCATTTAGTGCATAGTGCATATCATGGTGAAGTTATGAGTATGACTCACAAACTGGATAAGACATCAGTATGGTACGATAAATAGGATTCAAACTTCAGTATGGTAGTTTGGTTATCCATAGATGACCGGTTGGTTGAGCCGATAAGAGAAATATGCCACGTAATGTAGGTTCGGTACAGAATATGATTTTGGAATTTTGAGTTTTGTGAAACTGGAGCATATGTGCTATGTGACTCTATTGGTGTGGTAGTAGTGCGATTTTACCATAGTGATTTTTGAATGATTTTATTTTAAGTGTAGATTTGGGGATGATGACTCCAGGATGGTTGTTTTGGATATTGATTGGTCGTTCCCACTCCAGGTATGATTGGGTATGTTCGTCGGTTTGTGATTGGTTGTTCGTATGCCGAAGGGTATGTTCAACATTCGGGTGCGTTTCTTTGAGATCCACTGTATGTGATTTGTGCAACGTTTTGAGAATTTTATTCGTCCGTATATCTGTCTCTGGGGTTCTGTATTGATCGTTGTCGTGATGGTGTCGGAATATTTCAGTTGAATAGTTTGTTTGTTTTTCTATGACGGCTTGCAAGTTTCGAGGACGAAACTTATTTTAAGTGGTGTAGTATGTAATATCCGGAATTTCTATTACTATTGTTTAATGTTATCCGAGTTATGTTGTACAGCGTGGAATCTGTACAGTATGGGTAAAATAATTGAAGGACCGAGACATCTGTATTTGTATAATTGTCGTACTTGGTCGACAATTGGATGTAAGAAGTATATGTATTCAGTATGCTGTATGTTCGTATTCTGTATGTTGAGACGTTGGACAAGAATAGCTGAAAAATGGCTAAGTGTAACATTATTAGCGCACGCTATCGTGCAGGTTTAGCGCACGCTACGGATATAAGATAATGCACGGTAATGCAGTCAGATCGGAAGGAATCTGCGTGTGGACCAGGCCACTTTCGACGCACGTTCTGATAAGTCAACGGATGTTGTAATGTAGTGATAGCGCACGCTAATGCATGTTGATTAGCGCACGCTAACTGTATATCGGACAAAAAGGAATCTTATCCTCGTCAGCACTTTCGGCGTGTGGACCTGTCTTCGGAAGCATACAGACAAACGAGTCAACTATGAGTAGCGCACGCTAAGGTAGGACACTTGCGTATGCTAAATAAAGGCATTAATGTACGCTATTGCATGGGCATTGCGTACGTAAATCACTTCATGCAGTAAGACAGTTGCCTATGGACTTCGATAGCGCACGCTAACAAAGACAGTTAGCGCACGCTAAGTGTGTAACGTACGTTAACTGAAGATGTTAGCGTACGTTAGTAATGTACAGTATATATATAAGTGCAGTTGGCCATTATTCGTCATTTCCGTCCATTTCTTCATGTGAACCCATAGAGAGAGGTCTTAGAGAGAAGTTGAGGTTCCAAACACTTGAGTTGATCATTCCTAACAACATTTGAAGCTTGGAAGTGATTGAAAACGGATTCAACCTTGGGATTCAATCCATTCCTTCAAAGAGGTAATTACTCTCCACTTTGGGATTTCATTTTGGATTGTATATGATGTTCTTGAGTTGATGATCGTCATGTTTATGAGTTGATGAGTATGGTTATGAGATGGATTACTGAGTTATGTTGATAATATGGTTGATATGCGGATATTGATATGATTCGTGTGGTTTTGAATGGTGTTGTTTTTCTTCAAGAGATATGTTGGTTAATATTGTTAGGATTGTATACTGCAAAGCATACTTTATGCTTGTATTACCCAATTTCCCTTTTACTACCTATGAGGATATTAATTACACTTAATCACATGATTTGCATATTAATTCACGTTATGGTTATGCAAATGAAATGTCTAATTATTTTATATTGTAGATAATGTGGTTTGTTGGTGTCACACGGAAGATCACATTATCGGTGTCTTATAAAATAATATAATAGTTCACAACCTATATAATTATTAGACAAATTATATAAAGGGTTGTAGTGTATGCTTGAGAATAGTTGGTCTTGACTATTAGCATATATTAGCGTATTTGTATACGTTGAGCAGATCGAGGTGAGATAGTGTCTTACATCTTGACTGTAAGAAGAACGTAAATCTCGGATAATTATTATTTCTTAATTCTAATTATATAATATTTAATTGTGTATTTATAATAATTATTGCTTTGATTTACCATAGGTGAGAGTCAAAATGATCGACTCAATAAGCCTCGTATCTTGGGCAATAATATTGTTTATACGACAATTATTATTATTACTAGAAATTGTGTCCCGACTCGTGCGGGTTGATGATGTCCCCTTGAGGAGCTCGATAATGATTATTATATTAAACCTGAGGTGGATTTAATTCGATATAATAATAAGGTTCGAGTGGTACTACTCTTGGATAAGATATTAATTAATTAAAGTCACAAGAGCTTATAATTAATTAATGGACATTCGATATCTTAAACACGGGAAATAATATATTTAATAAGGAGCCCAATTTCGTAATTTGTGATTTTGGTAGGAAGTGCAATATCAACTTTTTAGTGGACTAAGTTGATATTAATTGATTCATCATATATTAGGAAGAGTCCTAATAAGGTAAGATGAATTAATTGGGAGTCCTTCCATAATCCTCCTTTAGATCCCTAGTAGTAGTCCAAGAGCCTATAAATAGGACATTATGGGGCTTGGCCGATTTTATCACATACTTGCACAAGGAATTTCGATTTTTTCTTCTAAGTGTTTAATTGTGGATCTTGACTTGTGTCTTTGATTCCACAATTGAGATAACACTTTAATTCTTGCTACATATCGGAATTACTTGAAGAAAAATAAAATCGAGAGTTGTGAGGCAAGGTGAATTCGGCCGATCCATAAAGTGTCCAAGCAAGATCCGGTAGCTCGTTGCCCACACAACGTCCGGTTCAAGGCGGATCATACTCTAGAAGATCTGAAGGTAGAAATACAAGGCGATCAAGAAGGAAGTAACCAACGCGCTTCAAAAGGTAATATCCTATGATCTTGGATCTAGATTAGGATATTTTAATCAATCAACATATTTAATTAATAAATAATAAATAATATTTAAATTGCTTATTAATCTTAGTAATTAATTAATTAGCATGCCTAAATAGATCTAATGCTCGTAGATGCGTAAAACGCTGTTATCATATTTTCCCAAACTTCGCTTCCGCTGCGTTTTACTTTCCAACAATTAGTGATTAAATTGATTTTTATTTTAAATAAAATCAAATTGGCCTCCATAATTAATTTAAATTGTGAAGTAATTAGCATGCGCGTTGACATTAGAGTCTTCCTCCATATCGGATGTGCTAATTATAGGTTCACTAGTTTTAAATTTCAAAATGATAACATAAGGTAAATATTACTTTTTATGATAGGACCTCTCCATCTGTAGGACTATTATTTAAAAGATAATATTTTAAGGATGTTAAATTATGGTGTTCACTTAGGTGTATTAATTAATAAGCTCCCCATCGGAGTCTATGTTAATTAATACATGGCCAAGAGGAACCAACTATTAATTTTACTTTTCATAACGTAATTTGACTAGATAGTAAAATTAAAGACGTAAAACTCTACTTGAAAAATGTATGTGTAAACGTCCACACGATCGTGGCTTGCATGTGCGGATTTTTTGAGGTGTTGGTTGCTAGCATATATATTGTGTTTTGAGGTTTTTCGATATATTTTGCTGTGCATTATGTGATGGATGTTTTTAATTTTTATTCTCAGATGTCTTTCAATCCACTAGTTGTTATTCTCAAAGAAAATAAACTAGATGGCACTAACTTTGCCGATTGGAAAAGAAATCTTGACATTGTCTGATCTTTGAGGGCATAAGTTTGTCTTAATCGAAGAGAGCCCTCTAGAACCAGAACCGGATGCCACTCCCGAAGAGTTGGCTGAATTCCGAAAATGAAAAAAGTTTGATGAGATGGCTCGCTGTTACATTTTGGCTTCACTGACAAATGTATTGCAGCATCAGCATCAGACGATGGGTTCGGCCGCGGAAATGATGAAAAGTCTCACCGAGATGTTTGGTCATCAGAACCGGGCGGCTAGACAAAATGCTATGAGGGTATTGATGACAACCCAAATGTCTAAAGGGACTCCAGTAAGGGATCATGTTCTAAAAATGATGTCTCATTTGAACGAACTGAGTATACTGGGAGCTACTATCGATGCGGAAACGCAGGTCGATATTATCTTAGGCAGCTTACCTAGAAGCTTTGAGCAGTTCCGCCTCAACTACAATATGAACCGTATGACATATAGTTTGGCGGAACTTCTGACATAGCTTCAGTCTGCTGAAGGTCTCTTCAAACAAGGTTATCATCAAATTCTTGCGGCAACCGGTGCTACTTCTTCCAAACCCAAATGGGGAAAGAAGAAGAAGCAGGTTGGCCAGAAGCAAGTGGCGACCCTCAAGGTGAAAAGCAAGGCTCCTCACCCCGAGGCGAACAAAAAGCTAAAGGGAAAGTGCTACAAGTGCGGTCAGAAAGGACATTTTAAAGCGGACTGCCCTGCTCTTAAGAAAGGTATGTCTCGTGCACTAGTAGTCAAAACATGTTTGGCAGCTTGTTCTTCCACTTCGTGGATAGTTGATTCAGACTCCACTGATCATGTTTGCTTTGACTCGCATGGTTTTCAGGTAACCAAGCAGCTTAGTGCAGGCGAGATTACCATCAATCAAGCGATTATTCCGGGCTTATGGTCATTGCGGTGGGAGTCGTGCAGTTGAAGATTAATGATAAATTATTAGTTCTCAATAATGTATTATTAGTACCAGATTTTAGAATGAATTTAATTTCGGTTTCTAAATTAAAAAGCGATGGTTATTCAGTTTCTTTTGATGATGATGCCATTATTAAGAAAAGAAGCGGTGAATATATTTGCAAAGGTACTTTTAATGATGGACTATATGTCGTTAATACTGCACAAACTCCTATGCATAAATCACTTAACTCTTTGTCTAAACCTAAAAAGAGAAAAGAACCTTCAAGCATAAACCAAACATATCTGTGGCATTTACGGTTAGGACATGTAAACCTTAGAATGATTCAAAGATTGGTAGATGATGGCCCATGGATGATCTCAAGTTGAGTCATTTCCAATTTGTGAATCATGTCCGGAAGGTAAGATGACCAAAAGGGTTTTTAAAACCAAGGGAAACCGTGCTCGGGATGTGTTAGAATTGGTTCATACGGACGTATGTGGTCGATGAATATCCGGGCTAGGGGTGGTTTCGAATACTTCATCACGTTTATAGATGATTATTCGAGATATGGATACATCTATTTGATGCGACGTAAGTCAAGCCTTTGACAAGTTCGGAGACTTCAAGGTGAAACGGAGAAGCGTCATGGGAAGAGTATCAAGTCGCTACGATCTGATCGTGGTGGCGAATACCTTAGTGGAGAGTTTTGGATTTCTTGGCGAATGAGGGATTTCATCCCGGCTCATGTGGGAACTCCACAACAAAATGGTGTGGTGAAAGAAGGAATAGGACTCTTTTAGAAATGGTTAGATCAATGATGAGTTATTGATTTACCTATTTCGTTTTGGGGATACGCCTTAGAAAGCAATGGCGTACATTCTAAACACAGTGCCTTGAAATCGGTTCAAAACACCACGAATCGTGGAGTGGGCGTAAGCCCAGTCTAGGACATGTTCGGTTTTGGGGTACTCCAGCACATGTGCTGAATAAGGAAGCTGATAAATTGGCATCTCGTACAGAAGTGCGAGTGTTTGTAGGATACCCTAAGGGAACGAAGGGTGGCTTGCTCTATAGTCCCCAGGATCAGAAGGTCATTGTTAGCACCAATGCCCGATTTCTGGAAGAGGATTATATGATTAGTCACAAGCCCATGAACGAGATAATTCTGGAAGAGCTGAAGGGCGAGACTCCGTCTATACCAATCGTACAAGCGCCAACTAACACTGCACCACGTATCGATTCTGAAACTTTTACACCAACTCAGGATTTGCCTCGTCGTAGTGGGAGGGTTGTTTGTCAGCCCGAACGATTCATAGGCGTGGGAAAGTCTTCGGACTCAATCCCAGACGAAGATGAATCAGTTCCCTGGACCTATAAGGAGGCAATCCAAGATAAAGATGCTGACTCCTGGCAAGAAGCAATGGAATCAGAAATGGGATCTATGGATTCAAATCAAGTGTGGGAGCTAGTAGATCTACCTGATGGTGTACAAGCCATTGGGAGTAAATGGGTCTACAAGCGAAAGAAAGGACGTGACGGGAAGGTTGAAACCTTCAAAGCGAGGCTTGTTGCAAAAGGTTACACTCAGAAAGAGGGTATCGATTATGATGAAACCTTTTCGCCGGTAGCCATGCTTAAGTCAATACGGATTCTTTTAGATATAGCTGCGCATTTGGATCTGGAGATTTAGCAGATGGATGTCAAGACTGCATTCTTGAATGGGAGTCTAGACAAGGAAATCTATATGCGCCAAGCAGAGGGATTCATTGCTAAAGGAGAAGAGCACTTGGTGTGCAAACTTAAGAAATCCATTTATGGACTTAAGCAAGCATCTAGATCTTGGAACACTCGTTTGTGAAGTTGTCCATCATATGGATTCGCTCAATGTCCGAGTGAGAGTTGTGTGTATAAGAAATGCGATGGAAACGTGTTGGTATTTCTTGTATCAGATATAGACGATATCCTTCCGATTGGAAACAACGTGAAGGAATTGTCGGACGACGGTATGGCTATTCGAGCGATTCGATATGAAGGATCTAGGAGAAGCAGGACACATCCTTGGAATCAGGATCTTTCGTGATCGGAAGAAGAGGATGTTGTGCTTATCCCAGGCATCCTATATCGATACAGTGCTGAAGCGGTTTAGCATGGAGAATTCCAAGAAAGGTTTTCTACTTTACAGACATGGAATTCAACTATCTAAGAATATGTGTCCTAAGACACAAAAGGAGATAGATGACATGAAGATGGTCCCTTATGCATCTGCTGTGGGAAGTCTAATGTATGTTATGCTTTGCACTAGACCAGATATATGTCATGCAGTGGGCATGGCTGCTAGATATCAGTCAAACCCAGGACCAGGACACTGGATTGCTATCAAGCACATACTCAAGTACCTGAGAAGGACTAGGGAGTACATGCTTGTATATCAATCAGACGACCTGTTTCCGGTGGGTTACACTGACTTAGATTTTTCATCGGACAAAGAAAAGTCCAAGTCTACTTCGGGTTATGTGTTTAGCCTGGGAGGTGGAGCCATTAGTTGCAGGAGCGTGAAGCAGAAATGCATCTCAGACTCTACCATGGAAGCCGAGTACATGGCAGCCTCTGAGGCAGCCAAGGAGGCAGTGTGGCTCAAGTACTTCCTGCAGGAATTAGATGTGATTCCCGATTTTCCAGAGGGTATTACACTTTATTGTGATAATACTGGTGCAGTCGCAAATTCAAGGGAACCACGAGCCCATCAGGCAAGTAAACATATCAACCGCAAGTACCACATCATACGACACTTCGTAAAGGAAGGAGACGTAGTTGTAGCCAGGGTTGCATCGGAAGATAATATTGCTGACCCTTTCACGAAAGGCCTACCTTCAAAAGTTTTTGAAAGGCATGTGGAAGGAATGGGATTACGGTGTATGGCAGCATTGCTTTGAGTATAAGTGGGAGAAATGAGAGATTATGTAATAGAGTAGTATACTTAAAAGCATGCTTTGAGTATAAGTGGAGATTGTTAGGATTGTATACTGCAAAGCATACTTTATGCTTGTATTACCCAATTTCCCTGTTACTACCTATGAGGATATTAATTACACTTAATCACATGATTTGCATATTAATTCACGTTATGGTTATGCAAATGAAATGTCTAATTATTTTATATTGTAGATAATGTGGTGTGTTGGTGTCACACGGAAGATCACATTATCGGTGCCTTATAAAATAATATAATAGTTCACAACCTATATAATTATTAGACAAATTATATAAAGGGTTGTAGTGTACGCTTGAGAATAGTTGGTCTTGACTATTAGCATATATTAGCGTATTTGTATACGTTGAACAGGATCGAGGTGAGATAGTGTCTTCTGTACTGACTGTAAGAAGAACGTAAATCTCGGATAATTATTATTTCTTAATTCTAAGTATATAATATTTAATTGTGTATTTATAATCATTATTGCTTTGATTTACCATAGGTGAGAGTCAAAATGATCGACTCAATAAGCCTCGTATCTTGGGCAATAATATTGTTTATAAGACAATTATTATTATTACTAGAAATCGTGTCCCGACTCATGCGGGTTGATGATGTCCCCTTGAGGAGCTCGATAATGATTATTATATTAAACCCTGCAGGTGGATTTAATTCCGATATAATAATAAGGTTCGAGTGGTACTACTCTTGGATAAGATATTAATTAATTAAAGTCACAAGAGTTTATAATTAATTAATGGACATTCGATATCTTAAACACGGGAAATAATATATTTAATAAGGAGCCCAATTTCATAATTTGTGATTTTGGTAGGAAGTGCAATATCAACTTTTTAGTGGACTAAGTTGATATTAATTGATTCATCATATATTAGGAAGAGTCCTAATAAGGTAAGATGAATTAATTGGGAGTCCTTCCATAATCCTCCTTTAGATCCCTAGTAGTAGTTCAAGAGCCTATAAATAGGACATTATGGGGCTTGGCCGATTTTATCACATACTTGCACAAGGAATTTCGATTTTTTCTTCTAAGTGTTTAATTGTGGATCTTGACTTGTGTCTTTGATTCCACAATTGAGATAACACTTTAATTCTTGCTACATATCGGAATTACTTGAAGAAAAATAAAATCGAGAGTTGTGAGGCAAGGTGAATTCGGCCGATCCATAAAGTGTCCAAGTAAGATCCGGTAGCTCGTTGCCCACACAACGTCCGGTTCAAGGCGGATCATACTCTAGAAGATCTGAAGGTAGAAATACAAGGCGATCAAGAAGGAAGTAACCAACGCGCTTCAAAAGGTAATATCCTATGATCTTGGATCTAGATTAGGATATTTTAATCAATCAACATATTTAATTAATAAATAATAAATAATATTTCAATTGCTTATTAATCTTAGTAATTAAATAATTAGCATGCCTAAATAGATCTAATGCTCGTAGATGCGTAAAACACTGTTATCATATTTTCCCAAACTTCGCTTCCGCTGCGTTTTACTTTCCAACAAATATCTCCCTTCATTTCGGGTTTTTAATGTTGTTGTTATTGTTTACTTCATATGATGATGAACATGCAAGTGATTATGATTCTTGGTGTATATGATATGATTAAGAAGACTATATGTTGAAATGTTAGTGGAAATAAGATTTGGACACTTGTTTGGAAAGTAATGTGTATAAGGTTCGACTTTGGAAAATCACCACCGATTCTTGAAAACTCCAAAAATTCTGAAACATAACAGTATAATAGAGCATCGAGTTAGCTTTCTAATGGTCCAAACGGTGAGTTAATCGGAGTCCGGATGAGTGAGTTATGCTCAAAATGACAAAAACTATACTGTCTGTATTCTGGGAATAGGTAGCGCACGCTATTGATGAATTTAGCGTACGCTAACATGCCTGGGCGTATAAAAACGTAAAGCAGTCGGGAATTTTATTTCCCAACCCATCCTACACGATCCCCTTTCGTCCCAAATCATCCAAACTCGGTTTTTAACCCCTAAACCTCAGCTTTTGAGTTGGTTTATCAAGTGATAACATCTAGGAAAGCTTGGAACAAGGATTATAACATCATTATTGATTCTTTCGCCGGATTGAAGGTAATTGGCTTGAACTCTAATATCTTGGGATGTTTGAGATTCTTAATATATATTGGTGGTTTAGTTCGTATCGATGGCTAGAATCATGTAATGTTCAAGGATATATATGTTTGTGATTATGTTCTTCGTGTTCTTGATGTGGTTGGTGTTTGTTGATTGATGATTCGAATATACCTTTGAATTCCGCCTTCAAGGTGTTTGATTGAAGTTTTGAAAGAGAAATTGATTGGAATATTTCGGTTAAGTTTGTATACTCGCCTTATCGAATCGATATGTGGGCTTTGTGGAATCATGGGAATGAATTCGTAATTGTTTGAGTTAGATTGTTCGGACTTGTGTTTAATCGAGATATTTTGGAATCGTTGGGTTTGTGGATTAGTTATATCGATTGTTGATTGTTATCGAATGTATGCTAAATCGATTATTGTAATAGGTTGAGATTATTGATCGATGTTTAGAACCATGCTTTGCGGTCGTATTCAAGAATGTTCGTAGATTGCTTTGATCAGGGCCGAGGGACATGTAGACGACGGCAAGGAATTGGTAACGGCTTCATTGGTATCGAGGCAAGTTATTACTTGCTCAGTTTATAATATTTAATGAATGATTTCAGTTTCATTCGTTTATAATTCGTATAGCAATGTTTATAAATCGTAATCACAGGAGAGTTGAGATTATAGGTTGTATTTGAGTTTTGGGAATTAAATCATAATGTATATGATTTACATTCTTGTTGGCATACTTGGTATCGAGGATACATCATGGTATAGACAAAGGCGTGAATTATTTACCATCCATGACATTTCGGATCGTCGAATATTCAGAATAATGGTTCGTGATGGTCTGGACATCGAGATTGCTCTCGAAGGACTCGGGGCAAGTATTCTAATTATTTTTGTCACTTCATGTCGATCATGTTGTGATACATGCGTGTATCGTTGTTGTCATGCATTGTGTATCATTGTTATATGCATTTGTGCATTGTTGTTGTATGTCCACCTCGGGTTGGTCCGACGGGATCATCGGGGGATCTATGCTAGCGTGCGCTGGATCAACGGACGGGTTTTCCACCTCGGGTTGGTCTGACGGGATCATCGGGGGATCTAGGCAGTGAACGCTGGATCATCGGATTGCCATGTATTGTTGTTGTGCATATGTATATTATGGGTTTGCCATAAGTATACATTGTCGTTATTGTTGTGATCATATTGACGTTGTCATATGAGTATGCATTTGTAGGTCTTGTGTTAGGACCATGTCCGTATGTTATGTTGATCTGATCTCGGATTAGACTGACGTGATTGTCATGGTATTTCGTAATCTTGAGGTATGTTCCGTATTTCCTTGGTACTTGTCTTTGATGGACAATCGATTATCGTATTGGAATTGTTGATGTTATCCGATGGATTTAATTGTCCAGAGTTGGTATAATTTCCGTATCGCGAGTTATGATAATGTTTTGAGAACCTTGAGTATTGTTGAGATACCGTACAGATATTTCGGTATTATTTTAATGTGTTGTTAAGGATACGAATCGTGGATTCTCGTAAAGTTACGACGGTAAGATTACATTGGTTGTATTCTTACTTAATATTTCCATTGATATGTAATTATTGACGAGATGTGATGGTTATCATTGTTGGATATTATGGCTGACCCCGTCGTGTGCATTCTTTTTAGGTTCTTGGATTATCAAGCTTGTAGCGGTCGTGGAGAGATGAACTTCCCGGAGGATACTGGTAAGGGCATGTATTTGTGTTTTGAGTTTCTGATCAGTTGTTGTATTCCGCTGCTAGAGTATTTTAATTGTTTGTATTTATCCGCTGCGTGAGTATTTTTAAATGGCCTTTTTGGTATCCGGTATCTTAGGTTACTTTGGCAATCATTTTCTAAATCTATTGTGTCGGTATGTGTAAGCGATAGCTTAACGTATGATTTTAAACTGTTGAGTTTTGGCATTTTGAGCCTTGTGGTTTCAAATGAGTTTTTACGACGGTTTGATAAACGAGTTTTATAAATCTTCGAATGTTTTTAGTAGATAATACCGTCGTTAGCCTCTTGGGCGTTTGTAAATGTTTGCGAAAATTTCCTTCAGCCTTGTGGGTTCCATCTCGGGGCCCACGGCGCTGTAATATTCCCGGTCGGATCTGGGGGTGTTACATACAGTTAGGTCGGCATTCGGCAGGGGCCGCTCGGCAGGGGCCGCTCGGCAGAGGCGATCGGCAGTGGCCGATCGGCAGGGCCGCGGCTCGGCAGGGATGTGACGCGGCCCGGAGTACAGTCCACCCTATGTTTCGGAAATTACTCCTAAAAATCTCCCCCTTTTCGGAATATAGGAAGAGTTCGCCATCCCGGCGATCGAACAACACACTTTCACCTTCTCTCTACTCAACGCCTTGGTTAACATATCGGAACCATTATCATCGGTATGAACTTTATCAAGTTCAAACAAACCATCCTCCAAAGCATCTCGGATCCAATGATACCTCATATCGATATGTTTCGTTCTCTTGTGAAAAGTCGCATTCTTAGCCAAATGAATCGCACTTTGACTATCACAAAGAACCACGTAACGTCGTTGTCGGAAGCCTAGCTCTCATAAAAATATTTTCAACCATAAGAGCTCTTTACACGCTTCCACCGTCGCAATATACTCGGCCTCCGTTGTAGATAAGGCAACACACTTTTGCAATCTTGATTGCCATGACACAGCTCCCCCTGCAAATGTCATCAAATAACCGGAAGTGGATTTTCGGTTATCTTCATTACCGGCCATATCCGAATCGGAATATCCAACAAGCATTGCTTTCCCATTTCCAAACGTAATCCCCAATTTGGAAGTACCCCGTAAATATCTAAATATCCATTTTACGACTTCCCAATGCTTCTTTCCTGGATTCGATAGAAACCGGCTCACCACTCCCACGACATGAGCAATGTCGGGCCTAGTACATGCCATAGCGTACATCAAACTCCCGACCGCCGAGGCATAAGGAATTTTATCCATATCCTCAATCTCCTCCTTCATCTTAGGGCAATCTTGGCTCGTCAATTTAAAATTGTTAGTAAGAGGCGAACTAACAACTTTAGCTTTGTCCATGTTGAAGCGTTTAAGCACCTTCTCGATATATTGCTCTTGCGACATGTGTAATTTCCGGGCTGCTCTATCATGAGTAATTCTTATCCCAAGAATTTGTTTAGCCGCCCCCAAGTCTTCATGGCAAAAGACTTATTCAATTCTTTCTTCAAGTTGGCAATCCTCTTGGTATTCTTGTCAACGATCAACATGTCGTCCACATAAAGCAATAAGATAATAAAATAATCATCTCCAAATTTCTTGAAAAATACGCAATGGTCGAGAGTCGTCTTCCGGTAGCCTTGCTCCCCCATAACTGACTCAAACTTCTTGTACCATTGCCGTGGTGCTTGCTTCAACCCGTATAAACTCTTCCGGAGTTTACACACATAATCCTCTTTTCCTTCGACCTCAAACCCTTCCGGTTGCTTCATATAAATTTCTTTGTCAAGGTCTCCATGAAGAAAAGCCGTCTTGACATCCATTTGCTCAACCTCAAGATCAAGGCTAGCCGCAATACCAAGGACCAAACAAATCGATCCTATCTTCACAACCGGAGAAAAAATCTCGTCAAAATCAATGCACTTCTTTTGACTAAATCCCTTTACTACGAGTCTAGCTTTGTATCGGTGCAACGAGGTATGCTCCTCCGACTTCACCCGATACACCCATTTGTTCATCAAAGCTCTCTTGCCTCTCGGCAACTTCACCAAATCGTAAGTATTATTCTCATGCAAGGAACTCATCTCATCTTGCATGGCATCCATCCACTCCTTCTTCTTTTCATCCTCCATAGCCTCCGCAAAATATTCGGGCTCTCCCTCGTCGGTGAATAAAATGTACTCATCGGCCGAATAATGGGTGGAGGGATGAAGGTCCCTCGTCGACCGCCTATGTGGAACAAAAGATGGCATGTTCGTCACGGGAAGCTCGGGATGAGCTCCATCGGTGTCATCTTGTCTCAACTCATCGTTGTCACCAGCATCATGTTGTTCATCATTTTGGACATCCTCTCCACCGGGTGCCTCAACATGTTGTGGAGGAACGGGGTCCAAATCAATAAGATCATAGTCGTGTTGTGGAGCCGACTCTCTCAACATCTTTCATCGTTTGATCTTCCACAAAAACAACGTCTCTAGACCGAACAAGCCATTTTGTCACCGGGTCATATAATCTATACCCGAATTCATCAAGACCATAGCCAATAAAAATACACGGCTTCGTCTTGGAATCAAGCTTCGACCTTTCATCATTCGGAATGTGAACAAAAGCTTTACATCCGAAAACCCTTAAGTGGCGGTATGAGATGTCTTTACCGCTCCACACCTTATCCGGGACATCAAACTCCAAAGGAACACACGGCGTCAAATTAATAACATGAACCGCCGTGTTCAAAGCTTCTCCCCAAAACGACTTTGGCAATCCGGCATGTGAGAGCAAACATCGAGCTCTCTCGACCAAAGTCCGGTTCATTCTCTCCGCCAAGCCATTGAGTTGCGGAGTCTTCGGGGGCATCTTTAATGTCGGATCCCTTGTTCTGGGCAATATTCATCAAAGGGTCCGGTGTATTCTCCACCTTCGTCCGTCCGAATACACTTTAGCTTCTTCCCGGTCTCTCTTTCCACTGAGGCATGAAATTGTTTGAAAACATCTAACACTTGATCTTTTGTTTTCAAGGTGTATGCCCACACCTTCCTCAAGTAATCGTCGATGAATGTGACAAAGTATCGGCAACCACCGAGCTTTCTAGTCTTCATAGGACCACAAACATCGGAATGAAAAAGATCAAGCACATTTTCCTTCCGTGAAGGAGTATGACTCTTAAAAGTGACTCTCCTTTGCTTTCCGGCTAGACAATGAGAGCACCTTTTAAGGTGTACCTTGTGAACTCCGGACAACGCCTCCTTCTTCGACAATAGCGCCATTCCTTTCTCGCTCATATGACCGAGCCTCTTATGCCACAGCTCGGCCATGTCATTATTGTCGATTGTGTTCACGGAATTAGTCGTGACCTTCGGAAGTGTCACGTACAATTTTTCTTCCTTTTCTTCTCTCCCGACAATCAAGGAACCTCGAGTGAGTTTCCACACTCCCTTGCCAAAACCACTATGATAGCCGTCATCATCGAGTAAACCAACGGACATAACATTAAGCCTCATGTCCGTAACATGTTTTATATTCCGTAAAACAAGTTCCATACCGGTGTCGAATCTCAAACGAACATCTCCCACTCCAACAATTTTGGATAACCCATCGTTACCCATCTTGGCTATACCAAAGTCACCCGGAGTATAAGAGGAATAAAAATATCTACGTGATGTAACATGACACGTAGCTCCACTATCGACCACCCAACTCGAATCATCTCTCGCAAGATTCACTATATCATAGTCACAACAAACAAAGAATTCTTCGGTAGTAGTATTTACTTCGGCTTTGTCATTACTACCGCTCTCCTTCTTTTGTGAATTCTCTCGGCCTTGGCGATTCTCCTTCTTCAATTGTCGGCAAAATTTCTTTGTATGCCCTTTCTTACCACAATGGTAACATTCGATATTGGCATACTTCCCCCGGGAATTACTCCTTTGTGGCCCTCTATTACTCGGACCTCTACTTTGACCTCTCCCTCATCTTTCGGTAACTAGAACATCCGACTGTGACGAAGATCCTTGTGCTTTTCTTCGGACCTCCTCATTCAACATGTTCCGTTTAGCTAATTCCATCGAAATGACTCCATCGGGGGCGGAGTTAGACAACGACGTTCCAAATGTCTCCCAAGAATCCGGCAATATGCCTAACAACCACAAAGCTTGCACCTCCTCTTCGAATTTAATTCCCATTCCGGCAAGTTAATTAATTATGCCTTGGAATGCATTTAAATGTTCCGATAGAGGAGTCCCATCTCGATACTTCAAATTCTTCATTTGTTTAATGAGGAATAACTTATTATTCCCCGTCTTCCGAGCATACAATTGCTCGAGTTTGTGCCATAACTCTCGAGCATCCTTCTCTCCACTAATATGGTTCAAAACATTGCCATCAACCCATTGTCGAATATATCCACAAACTTGGCGATGTAAAATAGTCCACTCCGCCTCGAACTTGCCTTCCGGTTTATCTTTGATAAAAACCGGTAAATAATAATCCTTCACATATAGAAGGTCTTCCATCTTCCCCTTCCATACGTGGTAGTTCGAACCATTCAAGTTAACCATTCTACTCGTGTTGGCTTCCATCTTACAATTGAGATACTAAACAACCACGAAACAACAAATCACGTGGCTCCGATACCACTTTGTTGGGAAAAACACGACTAACGGCACGTCACAACGAAAAATGCGGAACCTCGTTTGACAAATTCTCACTCTTCAATTGTAACTTTGTGGTTACCGACGAGTAGAGCAATTCAATTACAACTCGATAATATAATACAATTGATATCCGAAAAACAATAAATACGAGACACAATATTTTAGCGTGGAAAACCCCTCAAGACGAGAGTAAAAACCACGGGACCGAAGCCGCTTAAATCCACTATCACCAATACACACAATACACAATCATTCCTAATACAAACTAGGAGTATACACCAATCATCAAATACTCGGTAATAAACGTTCTTCAAGTATTTGGAATACACAATAACAACAAGATCGAGAAAAGAAAACACCGTAAATAGCTTACACAAAAAACTAACGAAATACCCGAACTTCCGGACTCAAAATCTCGATCTACACCGGTGAAAAGATTTGCCCAATAGCTATCAAGCTCTTGTCAAAATATCACGACGATCCGACTGATAAATCTCCGGGAAAATGAAGAAATGTATTTCTCTCTCTTGTTTCTCTCTCTTGTTCTTCTCAAGAATGTGTGTGATGAAGTGATTATAACACCCGCAGAAACACTGCATAAAAGGAAGACATCCGGCCTGTTGACTTCGGGGGCCGCGGCCCAGACACAGTGTGCCGCAGCCCCTAGTACAACCTACACCATCGCTAATTTGTAGGGTGAGTGCGCCGCGGCTCGGCCGAGGTGTGCCGCGGCACGTACAGAAAATTCTACCCAGGTATATCGGCAGGGGCCGCGGGCCGGCAGGAGAGTGCCGCGGCCCAGAGTACAGTTAGGTCGGCATTCGGCAGGGGCCGCTCGGCAGGGGGGATCGGCAGGGGCCGCTCGGCAGAGGCGATCGGCAGTGGCCGATCGGTAGGGCCGCGGCTCGGCAGGGATGTGTCGCGGCCCGGAGTACAGTCCACCCTATGTTTCGGAAATTACTTCTACAACTAGAGGGTTTTATCTGATCTGGACTTATTCGAGTCGATTTAGGTGCTTGCCCCAAACTTGCTCATTTGATGCCCTGATGGCCGATGATACTGAGCTCGAATCCAGAGTAGGACTCAACCGCTCGGTCTGATATAATGAGGTTGGGGCCCTGAAAGAGTATGCTCCTCTGGGATTCTCCGAGCTGATAAGACCCGTTGCTGACTCTCAAACGAGCTCCCATTGGTTGATCGTTTCTTAGAGCTGAACAGACACATAGCCAAACTCCTCGACCGAGATTTTGGCAGAGCCGTATATAATGTTATGTCAGCCAACCACCTACTCTGTCGAGCTGATATGATCGAGTGGAGTAGGTACCGTCCATGGTACACCCCCACGTAGTGCATCCCCTGCCGGATACATTACATGTGACGTGTATGGACGGTGCAGATCGATGCACTATTTAGTACATCAATCTACACCATCCATACACGCCACGTGTAGTGCATCCGGCAAGAGATGCAGTACATGGGGTCTCTCCATGGACGGAACCGTAGAAGTTCTATCCCAATGGGTCTTAAGAGGAGGCCTCGAGAAGCTACCCTATATACACGCATAGGGACCTGTGAGTATTTATAACGAAATATCCTTTTAGAGAAAATTATCAAATTGGTCCCGTATGTGGGACCAATTGGCCAAAAAAACAATCTGTCTCCGACAGACCAAAAAATCACAAATCTCCCCCCTACTTTAGCCAATTTAGTCCTCCGTCGCCGGCCGGAGTATTTTCCGGCCACCGGAGTTGATGTGGACGACACGTGGCTGACACGTGGCCAAAAAAATATAAAAACCTAAATAATATAAAAAAATCTAAAAAAATTAAAAAATCTGGAATATTAAAAAAAAATTAAAAATCTAAAAAAATTTAAAAAATTTTAAAAAAATTTAAAAAATTTAAAATCTAAAAAAATTTAAAAAAATATATAAAAACCTAAATAAAATAAAAAATCTAAAAAAATTTAATTTTTAATTTAATTTAATAATAGAACCTTAGGTAATTATTTTTAATTCTAAAATATTAATATAAATATATTAAAAAAATTATTTATTTTTTAATTTTATAATTCTGAAAAGATTTTTTTTCAGAAAAAAATCTTTTTAATTCAAAAGATTAATTTTATAATTCTGAAAAAAAAAACTTTTTAATCTTTTTAATTTCTGAAATTTTTTTTTTTTTTTTAATTTTATAATTCTGAAAAAAAGAATCTTTTTAATTCTGAAAAGATTCTTAAAAAGATCGTTTTGATAATTTTTCATTTTTTTCAGAAATTAAAAGATTTTTTTCAGAATTATAAAATTAATCTTTTGAATTAAAAGATTTTTTTCTGAAAAAAATCTTTTCAGAATTATAAAATTAAAAATAAAATAAAAAATTCTAATATATTTGTATTAATATTTCAGAATTAAAAATAATTACCTAAGGTTCTAAT
The DNA here is from genome assembly GCA_033398695.1 of Orobanche coerulescens. Taxonomy (NCBI): domain Eukaryota; kingdom Viridiplantae; phylum Streptophyta; class Magnoliopsida; order Lamiales; family Orobanchaceae; genus Orobanche; species Orobanche coerulescens. The sequence goes on from CM065809.1 coordinate 173,630,837, forward strand.
TTTTTTTTTTTAATTTTTTTATGATTTTTCAGATTCTTTAAATTTTTTAGATTTTTTAAATTTTTTTATATTATTTAGGTTTTTATATTTTTTTAAAAAATTTTAGATTTTAAATTTTTTAATTTTTTTTATTTTTTTTAAATTTAGGTTTTTTAATATTTCAGATTTTTTAAGTTTTTTAGATTTTTTTATATTATTTCGGTTTTTATATTATTATTTTGCCACGTGTTGTCCACGTCAGCTCCGGTGGCCGGAAAATACTCCGGTCGGCGACGGAGGACTAAATTGGCTAAAGTAGGGGGGAGATGTGGGGTTTTTTGGTCCGCCGGAGACAGATGGGGTTTTTTGGTCAATTGATCCCACATACGGGACCAATTTGATAATTTTCTCTATCCTTTTATAACTGATGGTAATAATTAAAAATATTTAATATTGTTACAATTTGAGAATACACTTCACTCTTTTCCAACAACTTCTCTAAATTAATTAAAAAGACCCAAAACACTTAAATATATAATTATATAATCATAATCAATAAAAATAGGTTAAGAAAACTACTACAAACGTACAACGCATGACGAAATACTAATTTCAATAATGTCAAATTGCAATGTTTAAATTAAAAAGTAAATTCTAAAAAATTTATTCTGTTTAATTCCTCGATTTATTTAAAAGCATGTATTACTTGATTTATTAATTTTTAGATCTATTAGATTTTTTCTTCAGAATTTATTAATTATTTTGGTATTCATGGGTAGGATTGTTGATGGGTTTAGTTATTACTTATTCGGTACCAACCCGACGGCAAGCCTGATTCTTTACTAAATCGATCTATTCGAGTCACATAAATTACATTCATATCACCTAAAATACATTCGAGATATATGACTCGGATGTAATTAAGTGACTCCATACGTCCAGGTAGATTATAAGTGATATTTTGGATATTAAAAGAATAGTTAAATTTGAAACAAGAAAAAGAACTCTTATATTTATGTTATGATACATAAATAACTTTTTTTAATATTTTTTCAATCTATACTCTTAATGATTAGTTGAAAGTTTTGAACTAAATATTAATCACATAAATAAAGACATAATCTCTTATGTTTAGAACAATTGACCCTGTTTGGGAATCAACTGTTAGTTGTTAGTTGATTGTATTAACTTTTTTGACAAATTGATTCTAATGGATGTTTTGACTAACGGTTTGTATAAATTGTTTGTATAAAACCGTTTGGCAAATAACTGACAGCCAATAGCTATTTTATTGTGTTAATTTAATGACTTAAAAGGACATTAGCATAATTGTATACTAAACATAAATCAAAGATATTTGATATAATTTAAAAATAACCTTTATTAATACAAAAAGATGGAAAGGAAATTTCTAAAAACAAAAAAACTTCTCAATCCTATTGATAAACACATATGTAAATACAGTCTTCAAATAAAATTTTAAAAGACTTGAAAATTATGTTTATGAAAACAAGTAACTCAATTGATCAAGCAACACGACGTCGTTGTCTTGATTGTCTAGCTTCCATCAAACTCGTAGTAATGTCATTTCAAACATTCTAAACATGATTGAGAAGCACATCAAAGAATTGTACAAACATAAAAGATCAATATTTATGAAGCACGTGAAAGCAAACTTGAAAAGCAAAACTTTTCTGGAAAAAAATCAAAACGAAACAATTACCATAATCGATGAATTGATAACATAATTCAATTGTAACTTACTTGAGATGAATCACTTCACCTTCAGTAATTCTTAGAGCCTGCAAACCTAGCGCACGTATCACAAGGGAACAAAAATACGTTTCAAAAAGATCGTATGTGTAAATTCTAAAAGTATTTGGGCATTATAGGGACTAAACCTGTGAAACCCGACAAACCACAAGGACTAAACCCGTAACGGATCAAAAATCACAAGGACATGACCCGCTGAAAAAAAAGTATAGGGACTAAACCTGTGAAACCCGATAAACCACAAAGACTAAACCCGTAACGGATCAAAAACCACAAGGACATGACCCGCTGAAAAAAAGTATAGGGACTAAACCTGTGAAACCCGACAAACCACAAGGACGATTTATGTAATTAACTCTAAAAATAATTGTGCCCTAGGCCTAGGCCTCTTGGGCCTATGCTCAAGTCCGGCCCCGCCAATATGTTCTAAAGATACTATGTTCAAGTGGAATAGCGGGAGTAGGGCTGCAAACGAACCGAGCCGAGCCGAACTTTGATCGAACCGAGCCGAGTTTTAAATTTTTTTCTGACGAGCCGAGCCGAGCCGAGCTTTCTTACCGAACAAAAATCGTGTTCGAGCTCAAGCGCGTTAATAATTCGAGCCGCACACGAGCTGTTCGCGAACAACTCGAGCCGAGTCGAGCTCGAGCCGAGCTCGAGCTGTTCGCGAATAATTATATATTTTTAAATTATTTAAATAATATATTTGAATTATTTAAAATAAATATTTTAAAATAATCATTAAAAATTATATATTTTCAAATATATATATAAAAATTAATATTTTCATATATGAAAATTATTTAAAAAATTATTAATCTATAATATAATATATAAATATTATAAAAAATAATTTAAAAATATATTTATTAATCGAGCTTAACGAGCCGAACCGAGCCGAACCGAGCCCTTAACGAGCCGAGCCGAGCTTTGTTCGCGAACAGCTCGGTTCGTTTACAGCCCTAAGCGGGAGCAACTGTTTAGTAGAAACATGCACATTTGATTCTATGCATGAGAACGAGCCATTTGATAGACGTGGGTAGGACTGAGCATGGGTCGGTTTGGGTCGGTTTTGGGGTAAAATTGAACCCAAACCGCTAATTTCGGTTTTTGGGTTTTAGAACTCAATGGGTTCGGTTTCTGTTCGGTTTCGATTTCTCGGTTTCTGGTCGGTTTTGGTTTCGGTTTCGGTTTCTCGGGTTCAACCCATACGCTCATGGATTTTGGGTTTAAACTCGTGGGTTTTGGGTTTTAACCCATTTTTCAACAAATGTATATATTAAAATATATATTAAATATATATTTAATATTATAATCAGGGTTGGGTTCCACATTTTAATTTTTTATTTTTTAAAATATATATTAAATATTAAATAATCAGGTATATAAATATATTATGGGCCGGTTTCTGGGTTTGGCTCGGTTCCTGGGTCGGTTTCGTAAGAATGGGTCGGCTTCGGTTTCACGGTGCGGTTTCTAAAGTACAAATCGAAACCAAAACCGAAAAATTCGGTTTCTAAAATATGAACCCAAAACCGATGGGTTCTCTTTGGTTTCGGTTTTTCGGTTCCGGTTTCATCGGTTTTTGTCCGTTTCTCGGTTTTCGGTTTCGGTTTTGCTCAGCCCTAGACGTGGGTGTCTGATTCGAATCGGAATCATTGTGCCCGAATTACGTGATGGAGCTAGGTCTGTCATTTGAGCGGTTCGAATCGATTATGGATGTTATCAACTTTCAAATCAAAATTTTCGATTTTATAATTGTCTTACCAATTACCAAATCAAAAATCTCGGTTACTAATTATTTTAACCAAATTCGATATATCGATTTTTGAAAATAATAAATATATTACAATACATATATTTTTTATGGATACCTTACAGAATATATCATATTCTACGATCTCTACTTCTACTGTAATCAAACTTTTTCCAACTATTAACATACTAGATTAACAAATTTAATATAATTAATAATGGCACAAACTCCCCAACAAGACCATTACTTACGTACATATTTTTAAATTAATATTTATTTCTATTATTACTAAATAATAGATTTATTCCATACTTTATTTGTATGTAATGAAATGAAGAAAATATATGTTTTGTTAGCAATTTTTTTATAAATACCTGCTAATATTGTTTATCATAGAGAAGTTTATACAAGTTATAACAACGAAAGAAGAAGAATATAAATTCCAAAATGAAAATAACAAGAATATTTATAGTTACAAAATTGAATATATGCTTACAAGTATTAAATACTCAAGATATATACACATATAATTTTTATTCCGATAATTTCGGTATTTATCAATACCATACCATTTTTTTATGTATTTTTCGCTAAACTCGATTTCATTAATTAAAATTTGGTTTATCACACCAAAAAGTTTTAATCGATTTGATAATTACCAAACCAAATGGCAGCCATAGACGGAGCCCATAAAATCAGGCACAATGAGGTTCATTTCAAATATTAATTAGCTTCAATGTCTAAATTTTATCATCCGGTAAAAAATCTCCTAAAAAGGAGTCCACTTTGAATTCAATTCGAATTTCTTAAATTAACTAAACTATCAAATATAGGATTCAAATTTTGAATCTCAATACTCTGTTTATTTAAGATTCAAAATTTAAATACTCAACTAACAATTCTTTACATATTTTATATCTATTTTATGTCGCATCATCTCTCTCTTCCTTTTTATTTGAAAAATAAAATTATTTATCTATCTCATATATTTATATTGATAAAAATACTAATTTCTCTCTCCTCTATTTATGCTGAAAAAAATAGAATTACTTCATTGTCTTCTCTTTTTATCTTTAACTAATATAACTACATACAATATAATAATACATCTATTTTTTATACATGATTTGAAATCTGCGGTAAAAAGTAAGAATTCTTAATCCTGAAACAAACAAGTAGTCGTACTATTCGCAATACCTAGGGGTGCTTGGTTGGGGGTATCAGGGGGTAGGGAATGAGAAAGGCAATGAATAATTAGGAGTAAGGAATAAAATCATTGCTTAGTAGTGGGTAATGGGGTATTACTCAGTAAATTGGGAGAAAAGGTAATGATTACCCACCACCACCAGCCACCACCACCACCACCACCAGCCACCACCACCACCAGCAACCACCACCACCAGCAGCAGCAGCCACCACCGCCGCCACCATCACCACCAGCAGCCACCACCGCCACCACCACCACCACTTTGGAGGTTAATGTGTTTTTTTTTTAAACCAAGCACTATCAAAGATAATGATAATCTCCATTCCATTCCTTTATATACCATTGTATTCCCTTTATCTTTGCTATTCCCATTACCCTTTTTGAACCAAGCGCACCCTTAGTATTCTGAATATCAAATTCTAAATTTTACTGAGTCCTAGAACAAACAACCATCTAAAATCTCGTTTTACATTAATGAATGATATCATGTTAAACAATTCTTCCCAATTTAAGTGGGAGGTTTAATTTTTTTTTTTTTAATTTCCTAATATAAGTTTGCCCCTTAGATTTTACTAACGGATAACACATGTTATAATGGACGGTGGTGGTGGTGCCATAATTGGATTAAAATTATCAAATTTCCTAATTACATTGATAGAGAAAAATATGGTGGCTGAGGGAGAAAAATAAATGCATATCGCCAGAGGTATGTCGATCGTAAAAGGAAAAGTAAATTGTCATGTCGTCGTAGGTCCGCCGACAGCTGACAGGCGGCCGCAAAAAAACAAGAATAAAAAACTGATCGGTCACGGGAGCCCCGACCGGAGAATAGCCTACAGGCCAATGGGTGGTTGCAAAAAAGAAAATAAAAAATTGTCTAGTCGGCGGAGGTTCGTCGGGGACCCGTGATGAATAGACTGGCATGTAACATAAAAAGAAGAAGAAAAAAAAACTAACCAATGGCTGGGGACCCTATCGGAGAACAGACCATCAGACTGCCGCAAAAAAAAAATGGATGTCCGATCGCAGGAGGTCCAATGACGACCAGGCGGAAAACAGACTTCACATGCAACCGCAACAAAAAAATGTCTAGTCATAGAAGGGCTCCGGAGAACCGCCAAGAATAAAAGTTTAAATATTAATTATCCATTTAATTTGATATTCTAATATTCTTTTGGGATTTTATTATTTTTGAAGTTTTGATATGAAATTTAACAATCTTTTTTTAAGTGCACATTACGAAGACAACGACCAAAAATCACCACATTTATTTATATTATTGACTAGTGAACAACCCTGCCATTATGGCACAGTGGTAGTGTCATAATTGCATTGAGATTATCAACTTACCAAATTACCTTACTATGAGAAAATAATATTGAACGTTGGAGACAAAAAAGAACTATTGGTCGACAAAGGTTCATTGGCGGCAGTTAAAAAAAAAGGCTCGATTGTCGGGGATCCTCCGGCCGTCGGCATGCGGTTATAATAAAAACTAACTAGTCGTTGGGGGCCCACCGACGACCGGTAGGCGGACACAAAAAGATATTCGGTAGCCAGAGGTCTGCCGCGGGCATAGGCAGCCGCAAAAGAAAAAAAAATTGCCTAATTGCCGGATGCCCCTCTTGAAAACAGACCGACAGGTAGCCGCAAAAAAAAAAATACAGTATGATCGTGGAGGGCCCATCGGGGAACAGACCAGCTGACGTCCGCATAAAAAAGGTTGTGCCCTCGTCGGAGGTCCAACAGCGGCCGCAAAAAAAAAAGTGCCTACCGGAGGTCCGCCGACAACGACCGCCGATCCACCGGAGGTCCCGAAAAACCATCAGAAAGGAAAAAATTAGAAAATTAGTTTTTTAGCATTTATTATTCTAAAAGTACATTTGATATTTTATTATTTTTAAATATTTGATATTAAATTTAGGGAAATGATAGGGCAACACCCCCAACTACACCTCCAAACATACAGTATGCTTTGGGGGGTGTTGTACTGCATGCTTTACAGATAAAATAATCATAATATTATTATGATTATTTTATCTGTAAAACACGCAGTACAACACTCCCAAAACACGGATGTGTTTGGGAGTGTGATCCAGGGTGTGTCCCTATCATTCCTCTTAAATTTAACATAGATTAGTATATTGGTCAACTATGACAAAAACTATCAGATGTCTATCGGAGAACAGGCCGACAGGCCGCCGAAAAAAAAATATGTCTAGTCGTCGGAGGTCAGCCGGCAACCCGCTAGAGATCAGCCGGCGACCCGCCGAAAATCCACTGGAGAACCATTGGGACTTGTTGTCCTATTAATTCAATATTCTAAGTGTATTTTTTGGAAGTATATTATTTTCGAACTTTTGATATTAAATTTAACACGGATGGTACAATGGTCTTTTCAGGTACACATTAGGACGATCAAAAACAACTAATGTCATTTATGTTATAGACTAGTTGATAAGTCGTGGCATAATGGCATGGTGGCGGTTCTATAATTGGATTAAAAATGTCAAATTACAATATTACCTTGATAGAAGAAAATCCGGTTGACAACCGGAGACAAAAAAACTGCTGATTGTCGGAGATTAATCGACAGTCATATAAAAAAAAGTACTCGGTCATTGAAGGTCTTTCGACGTCGACATGCGGCCAGCTGGAGAAGAAGCTGGTGGTCGCAAAAAAAAAAAACTTATCGGCCAACAGGCGGTCTGCTGGAATACAAGACATCGTCGGCCGCAAAAAAAAATGACCAGGTGCCGGAGAATAGACCGACAAGAGGAAGCAAAATTGACCAGCTCTGCTGGCGGCTGGCGGGTGCCCTATGTCGACAAGGTGCCTAAAAACTGTCCGGTCGCTGGAGGATTGTTGGTGGCTGGCAGGCGACCCGTCAGAGAACATGCCGGTAAGGGGCCCGTAAAAAAAACTGCACGGTCGACATAGGCCCACCAGAGAATAGGCTGACACGCAAACGCAAAAAGAAACAAAAACTGCCCGGTCGTTGAAGGTTCGTCAGAGAACCAACAGGCGGCTGCATAAAAAACAAAGAAAATTGTCTCGTGTGGGAGGTCCGTTGAGAATTGCCAGGAACCGAAAAAAAAAAAAAAGATTAATTATACCTTTAATTTAATATTCTATTTTTGAATTTTTGATATTAAATTTAAAACGTAAGAAAACTGCTCTTTTCAGGTACACACTTCAAGTTTCAACGACCAGAAAACATTATTAGTCTTTTGTATCATAGATTTTCATTCTTATACTCTCAAATTACTCAGATTTCAATAATTTGTAAGTCACAAAAAACATCACATTACTGTAATTTTCGACCGGTTTTGCCATATAGTGTTATTTCTCGGCCTCTTTCATTATGAGGACATCATTTTCAACTATTTTCGCTCATGACTATATTCTTGTCCCGTTTTACTATTTGCGACTGTTGTCGACCCCGGACATTTAGATTTTGAAACCATTGATAGACTGATACAGTGATCGAGACAATCCAAACTTAAACCATTGATCGACACAATGTATCAATGGTAAAAATTAGAAAATTAGGTATTAAATTTGTAAGTCTTAATGGTCGAGAAAAGTGAAACTTCCCATTACATTATGGGAAGAGGGAGTATTTTTTTCTGTGAATCAAGTTATAGCTTTCACCATTCCATCTTGAATCCACTCTCCCTATTGCTTGGTTTCAATTTCAACTGCAATCCACGTGGGACATGTTCTAGCACAGGACATCAAAAAATACTCTGTAATTACTTGCCCAGCGCACAATACAAATGTCCAAGGTGAAAACCCTATGGCTAGACTGTAATTTCTCCATCCATTGAAAAGTACCAAGAACATAACGTTTCTAGGTTTCGAACTGCTTACCTTCGAACGACTGTCCGAATTCCCATTTTTTAGGGGCAACGTTGTAAGACGCCAGCGCAACTCCATCGCTGGTCGTAATCTCAAACGAAAGAGGCTGGTTTTTCAAATCAGCATTGATATGCCAATTCTGCCCCCAGTTCCTTCCCATAGGAAGCCACCCCGTTCGCGAACCCTTGATTTTCACAGCCGCCACATCTCCGGCGCCGGCGACGTTGCTTATGAGCACCGACATGAAAATTCCGGCGCCTCCGATGGTGAATCGAACGCCTCCCTCCTTCCTGCACCTGATTCTCCTGTACTGAACCGGCATGTTCGAGGCCTTCCAGATCGCGATCTTGTCGAACGCCTCGATCGGGAGGACGAAGTGCGAGTTCGGCGGGTTGCACCGTCCGCCGGCGTCGGCGTCGAAGCCGTAGTTGGGAGCGCAGAAATTTGTGGCGGTTACGATGATGGACGTGCCCGGGATGCACCACCGGAGGTCCTCGACGCAGCGGATTTCGAAGCAGGCGCCGCAGATCTGGCCTCTCTCGAAGAGGACGGTGCTGATGGCGGCGGTGGCCTTGCCGTATCCGTTCTTCTCTAGGTCGCCGTAGCCGCATGCGCCGCCGACGGCGTCGATGGGGTCCGCGGCGGCGTAGTACGTCGCCCGGGCGGACTTCCAGTCGGACTGTGCGGCGGCGGAGGGGTTGGAGGGGTAGTAATGGGAGCGGACGAGGAGCGATGAAAGTAAAAACGTGAGGTAGAGCATGATGAACCGTCGTGTCTGCATTTCTGTGAGCAGAAGCGACGGAGGTGGGGTGGTGGGGAAAGGGAGCAGAGGCACTTAGAGTGGTGGGAGTTGCTTTACTGCTTTTGTTTGTTGTGCTTCTTTAAGTTCTTTAAGCTGGGAAAAGGGAGAGTTTGAATCGAGTAAGACTTGAGGCAGAGAAAATTTCCATCTTCTGTTATTAAATTAGCACACTTGGATCTAGGGGTGAGCTCGATTCGGTTTGGTACGATTTCTAGCTAAAACCGATACCGAACCGTATCTTATCGGTATCTAGCATTTGAGTACCGAAATGATTCGGTTTTTAATCGGCTCGGTGTGATCGGTTTCGGTGTCGGTTCGGTAGCGGTTCGGTGTCAATGGGATGATTAAATGGGCCACTTAAGTTGGGCTTGCACCAGGCCCAAATTGAACTACTTGGGCTAAATCAGACAATTGTAAGTTCAAATAGAAGGATTTATACATAATTAATCCACTTCAAAGCTTGAATAAAAATAAAATCTACTTCAATAACATGATAATAATTAAGGATTCAAAAAGTCGATATCGATTAAGCAAAAGTCTTGAATTTCTCCTCAAGCAGGTCCATCAATTCATAACAACGCACAAAGAACCAACACAGTCTGCAGAATAGTCATCTGTTTTATCGGTTCGGTTCGGTTTTTAAAGTCGGGATCCATATCTAAAACCGAAACCGAACCGCATAATTCGGTTTTCAAAATTTTAAGAACCGTACCATACCAATAGCTTATTGGTTCGGTTTTTCGGTTTCGGTTTTTTCGGTATTTTCGGTATTATCGGTTTTTGTCGGTTTTTCTGCTCACCCCTACTTGGATCAAATTATAATCTCTCACTCCTTTCAATTTATTCTTATTTTAATTTTATTGATCGGACTTCATTAAATATAAATTATAATTAATATGTAGATTTTTTTAATCATATCGAAGAAGTCGCTTGAGAGCAAGTTGGAAGTTGCTGAAATGAGAATGTTACGTTGGTCGTGTTCCGAACGGGATTTTCAGGAACGTGCTAGAAGTGACGCCCATTACAACGAAAGCTAGAGAAGGGATATTGAGATGGTTTGGCCACGTCTGCAGGAGTCAGGCCTCTGCTCCGGTGAGGAGGGTCGAGAGTTTATTGGTTGTAGGGGAAAGGAGGAGAGGCAGACCGAGGAGGACGTGGAAGGAGTAGTTGAGTTTAGATTTGAAGGTCTTAAACTTATTCGAGATCATGCCTGTTGATAGGTGCTCTTGGAGGCGTCAGATCAGAGTTGCGGATTCCTTTTTAGGGAGCGGTGTAGTAGTAGAGAGCCTCAAGGTTGGATTGTCTCGGTTAGCTTTGACCTAGAGCAATGCATTTTTTTTTGTGTGGTTTATTTTTGACAGGGAGCTGTGCGCAGAGTCAACCTCTCTTCTGTTAGAGCAGCGTTCATCGAGAGTGTAATAGCCATAGTCCCTTTAGGTAAGTCTCATGTGAATTAAGCCATGGACTCAGGTATGATTTTGGGCTTTTTCGAATCATATGATTCTTTGTATATATCACTCAATATTTTCTTTGTCTTACTAAGTTGGGTCTTCACTAAATGTTCTCCTACCGTAAAAAGTAAGGGCATGGTCTGCGTACATCTTAGTTCTTACCTTCCCCAGACCCTGCTCTGAACGGGATATACTGAATATGTTTGGTTAAATTTGATTTGGTTTATACTTATTTAATTTATCTTAATGTTATTTTTCAAATATTATACTTTTATAATTTTTATTTATATATAATTAAAATTATTAATCTTGTACATACCTTTAACAGATGGAGGTACAATGCCAATAAATTGCTAATCACCTTACGAAGTCCCAATGCCTTACTATTTATTATTCTTTATTTTTAAAATAAATCTTTCACCAAGTAGCTTGAGAATTGACATGCGTAAATATTTGGTATCAGATTACGGTAAAAATCGTATCATTGTGTCCGGTTATGATAAATTGCAAATTTTGATGAGACCAAAAAATGATTAGACACAAAATTTTGAGTGAAATAGAAATAACAAAAATACATTTGGAGTTTTGAAAGTATGATACCGTTAAATTCACTTCCAACTTTCGATCTTTTACTATAGAATCTCAAATTCTCAATTGGTTAATACTCTATAAATTAATTTTTTTAATTAAATATTATTTTTTGTCGACTCCGATATAACGAAGTTGGTGTTAAAAATATCTTTTCAGGTCCCATCAAACGTCCCTACGCAGAAAAATCATCTGTGGTCAAGCTCCTTAGCCAGGTTGCAGGGCCGGTCCAATAGTTTTGAATGCCCTGGGCAAAGGGCGAAAAATATGCCCTTTAATTTAAGAAACTAATAACACAATTTTTTTTAAAGGGTTTGGAACCTAGTCAAGCTAGGCGGCTCATCCCCAGGCCGATTATTATTAAAAAGAAAAGTTACAATGGGGGACATAACAAAACCCCGAAAAACAAAACAAACATAATATCACCTAAAACGATGTCTTTTTGCATTTCGTGAAGCAAAATCTTCAACTAATCTCTCATAGTCAACATTCGCTAAAAACTTACTTTCGATGCTCAAAATTGCTAACCCGTTAAGCCTCTCTTGACTCATGGTAGTCCGCAAATATGACTTCAATAGCTTTAATTTTGAAAAACTTCGTTCAACAGATGCTACCGTGACTGGTATGGTTAACAAAATCTTGTAGGCAAGCAACACATGTGGGAACATATCCACCCTCCTTACAAACTCCATAACTTGAATAGACGTCCAAGGTTTTTCTTCCTCGTATGCTTCAGATGGTATCATGCCCTGCAAAATTTGTAACTCCGTAAAGAGATACTTCCCATCAATGTCAACATCGTCGCCATGTGTCAAAGCAACCTCAAGATTCAAACAACATTTCTTTAATCATCATCTTTTAATTTGACCAACTCTGACGCATTAAACAAGAACCCAAATATAGACTCAAAATGTTTCATCTGTTCAAATCTACTTCTTAACTGAGAAAGTGTCATATCCACTAAAACTAGAAAATAATCGGTCCTGAATGATTCTTGTGCAGATTGTTGTTCTCTTTCACTATTTGGGATCTCGTCAAAATGTTTTTTTCTACAAGCATAACGTTTTAGAGGAAATTCGGGTTCAACTCCAATGTTTTCTGCAATTTCTTTAGCCTCAATAATAGCTGAGTCAAATCCATTGTCCCTATATTTTTCAAAATAAACAACCAATCCTTCCAAGTTTTTTACCGCAACATCTAGAAGCATATCTTTTGATTGTAATTTTTTACTAACCAAGTTGATTCGATATAAAATTTCATGCCAAATGACCAAACTTAAAACAAATTCAAAACTTGAAAGTTCACCATTTATCAAAGATTCAGCATCTCTACACACTTTTCCGTCTTCACATACGTTGGCTAATTTTATTAAGGCATCTTTTATTTGGCCAAGTTGAGATTTTAGTGCTCTGACACTTTCAACATGACTTTCCCAACGAGTAGCACATAAAGACTTTAAAGTCAAGTCATCAATATATTCAAGTAAAACGCTCCACCGTTTTGTAGAATTAGAGAATACAGTATAAATCGTTTGACATGTACCAAAAAAAGTTTTTGCTTTGTGACAAGAGTTTGCCATATCGCACAAAACTAAATTAAGACAGTGGCATCCACATGGCATGTAAAAAGCTCTAGGATTTATATCAAGTAATCTTCTTTGAACACCTTGATGCTTTCCTTTCATATTAGCCCCATTATCATAACCCTGTCCCCGTACGCAATCAATATCCAAATCAAGAGATTTCAAAACATCTTGTAGCACATCAAAGAGACCTTTACCGGATGTATGTTCTACAACTAAAAACTCTAAAAAAAACTCTTCTACTTTAATAGGAACACTCAAGATATCAACACATCTTACAATCAAATTCATTTGTTCCAATGAACGGTGTCTTTCTTGATTCACTCTTGCAAGTCCTTATCAATCGTTTGGTTCTTGTCTAACCTCATTTTCATCTCAGACCATGCTCTCAAGTTAATCCAATGTTCAGAACTATTTTCGTGTAATGATAATGCATAACTAAGATGTTTCCGATCATTAAGTCCCTCACTTGCTAATTGACTTTTGATCTAGCAACTTTGAACAATTTGCAACAAAAACAAAATACTTTATCCAAATCTTTGGAATATACCAACCATTTTCGATCATAGGATTCACCATTTTGTAGCTTCCGAATGTAATGAGTACAAGAAAAATGTCTATTTTGTTCATATTTTGGAAAAACAACATTTGGATCTCTAATAGGCCCATTTTCTTTAAGCAAATCTTTCATGTTTGAACTCATACCATCCCAAACACTCGGCTCAAAAATATTCAAATCTATTTTATCAACATGAGGCTCATCAAAGTCATTAGAGTTAGGAATACGAACAACTTCTTCATCAACAAGATTTTCCACAAAATCATTAGAATTGGGATCACCAACAAGTTCTTCATCAACAAGATTTTCCATATTGTCATTAGGATCACCAATAAGTTCTTCGTCAACACGATTTTCCATATTGTCATTAGGATTTTCAATGGATTTTTCTTGTCTAACAAAAAATCTATTTAATGATCCATGTAAAGATTGAGTAATTTCTTGTTGTTTTTTCTTTCTTTTTCGATTTTGAGCTCCGGATGGTTGTGATCTTGGAAATATTTTTCAACAAGTAATCAAGCAACTAAGCAAAAATACCAAATAATACCAAGTAATACGGTCCTACTAATACCAAGCAAATAAGAAAATAATACCAAGTAATTTAGCAAATAATACCAAGAAATAAAATAAAAAATTTACTTGAAAGGAAAAAAATGGAAAGAAAACACCTGGGGTTGGGGATTGTGGCCTGGCCGATTGGATGAAACGGGCGAGAGGCAGAGCGAGCGGCCAGGGTCACCAGGCTCACGGGCTGCCTGCCTGTGGATTCAGCAGAAGAAACAATGGTGTCAGGTGTGGTGTCGGTCAGGGCCAGTCACCAGTCGGTGTTGATTTGTGAGAGACGAGTGAGAGAGAGTCAGACCAGAGAGAGAGGGGAAATCCAGAGGCGAGAGAGAGACTGGAGATGAGGGTTAAAAAAAAAAACTAAATATACTACTACTAGGTGGGTTTTTGGCCGGTGATGCCCCTTGGGCTGGTGCTGCCCTGGGCGGAGGCCCATTTTACCCACTATGTGGGCCGGCCCTGCCAGGTTGCGGGAAGTTCTGCCAACCAATCTCCATATGGACAACCACTCACAATTCACTTTTCAAAATTCGCTTATTTATCATAATGAAATAGCATGCAATAGGGGTGAGCAGAAAAACCGACAAAAACCAATAATACCGAAAATACCAAAAAAACCGAAACCGAAAAATCGAACCAATAAGATATTGGTATGGTACGGTTCTTAAAATTTTGAAAACCAAATTATGCGGTTCGGTTTCGATTTTAGATATGAATCCCGACTTTAAAAACCGAACCGAACCGATAAAACAGATGACTATTCTGCAGACTTTGTTTTTTCTTTGTGCAGGTTGTTATGAATTGATGGACCTGTGCTGAGGAGGAAATTCAAGACTTTTGTTTAATTTGATATTGGACTTTTTGAATCCTTAGTTATTATCATGTTATTGAAGTAGATTTTATTTTTATTCAAGCTTTGAAGTGGATTAATTATGTATAAATCCTTCTATTTGAACTTACAATTGTCTGATTTAACCCAAGTAGTTCAATTTGGGCCTGGTGCAAGCCCAACTTAAGTAGCCCATTTAATCAGTCCATTGACACCGAACCGCTACCGAACCGACACCGAAACCGATCACACCGAGCCGATTTAAAACCGAATCATTTCGGTACTCAAATGCTAGATACCGATAAAATACGGTTCGGTATTGATTTTAGCTAGAAACCGTACCAAACCGAACCGAGCTCACCCCTAGCATGCAACATAATTAAATACACTTAGTACTTGCCTTTCTATGATAATACGTGGGGAACACTGTGGAGAGGAAGCCATAACCGGAGAATCATGAAATCCCCTACCCTTTCTACAACAATGACAAATCACTGATACAAAATGAGTTTTGACTCAATTTAAATTAATTTAATAATAAGAAAATATTATTATTGGACATTAAATAATAAATTGTGATTCTACGTTTCGAGAAGATGAATGTAGGATTTTATTTTTATCAAAACCGATTTTCGGTGAGTTAGAAATAAATGATTAAAGTTGGTCATTTAATTGAGATGATGAAGAGTTAAAAGTGGGTATGAAAAGTTGTCCACGTTGGAAAAATAAAGTCTTCTTGATTAATTTATTAGTAAGAAGGTGCATGAGTAGTTCAACAAGCTACTAGTATACACTAGTGGACCAATGATGCAAAGACCACACGCGCCGCCGTCGCCCATCCGCCAGTCGGCTCGGCTCGGCTCGGGCTCGAGCGTGGGCTTGGGCTTGGTTCTTGGTCCCACCTGATATTCTGAAGGTTGGAAACCCAACTGAGAAACACCCAGCTAATATTTTGGACGAGAAAAAAATAACAACTGATATTTGGTATCAGCTGATATGAGGCAGGTTATGAACTTAGCTTCTGGAATAAGACTCTTCACACTCCAAAATGTAACGTCTGAATTAAATGAGACTATTTATGGAGGTAACTCTTCGGCTGGAGGATTAAAGATAATTAATGGCACTTTAATATGTTGTAACTCCTCACCGGAGTGGAATTAGACCATATTAAAGGGGGTCTTATGCATTTCATTTCATACACCATAATATACAACAAAATACAAGCATATCACATATTGCAGCATATTTCTTTCTTGCTTTTCGTGCCCAGTTTCCAGCACTTGAATGTTCGCTGGAGTTCTGAGTTTTGGAGAGCACCTAACTCAGAAACGTGTAGCAGTTGTATCTTGGGGACATATTGTCTGAACCGTCTGCTCTTATTCGGCCGCAAAATTGTCTTATGGAAAGAGTTTTCTCGCCTCTGCTAAAGTTGTATTTTCTAATTCAGCTTTTAATTTATTAAGATTGTAATAGGTTGCCTTGATTTGTAATTTTTATTGTAATTACATTGTTGGAAATTCACAGAACCAACAATCGTAAGACAATTTTTCTGCAATTTTCAATGGCGACCGATGCTGATGCTGCCGCTGCTGCAGCGACTATTGCAGTTCAGGCTGAGAAACCCGAGAAGTTCTCTGGTGTTGATTTTAAGAGATGGCAGCAAAAGATGTTGTTTTATCTCACTACCTTGGGAATTGCTATTTATCTCAAGGATGATTCTCCTATGGTCAGTGAGACGGAAACTAATTGTACGAAGTGTTTTGCTTATGATCAGTGGTGTAACGGCGACTTTATGTGCCGTAATATGATATTGAATGGGCTGATTGATTCTCTGTACAATGTGTACAGTCAAATCAAGACTTCCAAAGAGCTCTGGAATTCTTTGGATAAAAATTACAAAACTGATGATGCTGGTGCCAAGAAGTTCGTGATCGGACGCTACCTGGACTTTCAGATGACGGACTTCAAAACGGTTATCGAACAAGTCCAACAATTTCAATTGATTGTGCATGAAATCAATGCTGAAGGAATGATCCTTCCTGAACCCTTTGTTGTGGGAACGGTAATTGAGAAGTTGCCTCCTAGTTGGAAGGACTTCAAAAATTACCTGAAACACAAACGCAAGGAAATGAGCTTAGAGGACTTGGTTGTCCGACTAAGGATTGAGGAAGACCACCGAAAGTTTGATTCCAAGTTCAAGAGAGGCCCTATGGAGACCAAAGTAAATTTGCTTGAACATGGGTCCTCTAGCAAAAAGAGGAAACTGAACCATGTTAAGGATAAAGGGAAAAAGCCGTTTAAAGTAAAGTTCACTGGAAATTGCCACAACTATGGTAAGTCAAACCATAAGTCAAAGGACTGTCGCTTGCCAATAAGTTCAACTGGTTAGCGAAACAAAGGCAAGCGAGTTGCCAATGTGGTTGAACATAGCGATGTTGACATGCCAGATCTGGAGCTGTCAGCCATGGTTGAGGAGCTGGACGAGGAGGTCTCAGCTATGGTGATTGAAACCAATATGGTGGAGAATCACCGCTCCTGGTACGTTGATACTAGACTACTCGTCATGTTTGTTCTGAAAAAGACATGTTCTCTTCCTACAATATTGCTGATTGTAGAAAATTGCATATGGCGAACTCTGGTTCTTTTGTGATTGTAGGTGTGGGGAACGTTGTCTTAAAACTAACCTTTGGAAAAGAGCTTCTACTTAAGGATGTGCTGCATGTACTAGACATCCGAAGAAATTTAGTGTCAGGCTTTGTACTAGTTAGTCATGGGTTTAGACTAGTTTTTTGGTCTGAAAAATTTATTATTAGCAAGTTTGGAATGTTCCTTGATCGAGGTTATCTTGACAGGGGATTATTTAAAATGAATGTGATGCATGTAAGCCGTGGAGGCAATAATAATAATAATAATAATGCTCTTTCTTCTGTTTACTTGGTGAGTGTTCAGATTTATGGCATTCTAGATTGGGACATGTTGGTCTAAAATCAATTAAAAGACTAATTAATCTAGAATTGATTCCAAAAACCCATGTTGAACTTAATAAAAAATGCGACGTATGTTTTGAAGAAAAAATGGCTAAGTGTCCTTTCATCGGTGGAAAGGAATATTACTCCTCTAGAATTAATTCACACTGATGTGTGTGACATAAAATTTATGTAAACAAGAGGAGGTAAAAAATAGTTCGTCACTTTTATAGATGATTGCACAAGATATTGCTATGTGTTTCTTTTGAGAAGCAAAAATGAAGCAATCGAGGCATTTAAGATGTATAAAAATGAAGTTGAAAATCAACTGAATTGTAAAATAAAAGCAGTCCGAAGTGGCCTAGGTGGTGAGTATGTAGCACCGTCTGAATAATTATGTGCTGATTCAGGCATAATTCATAAAATGACTGCTCCTTGTGCTCTTCAGTCAAATGGAGTTGTTGAACGAAAAAATCAAACCCTGAAAGAAACGATGAATACTTTGTTAATAAGTTCATGCCTGCCGCAGAACATGTGGGGGCAAGCTATTCTTACAGCTAACCACATTCTGAATAAAGTGCCACACAAAGAGAAAGATAAAACTTCGTATGAGTTATGAAAAGG
This sequence comes from Orobanche coerulescens, assembly GCA_033398695.1. Lineage (NCBI taxonomy): Eukaryota > Viridiplantae > Streptophyta > Magnoliopsida > Lamiales > Orobanchaceae > Orobanche > Orobanche coerulescens. The sequence continues at coordinate 173,649,378 of CM065809.1, forward strand.
GCGCAAGCCTTCTTTCAAATGTCTTAAAGTGTGGGGGTGTTTGGCAAAGGTTCAAGTACCTGAACCAAACAAGTAAGAATTGGTCCAAAATTGCATATTCAGAGGTTATGCATACAACAGTAGTGCAAATCGATTTCTAATTCATAAATATGAAATTCTTGATATGCATGAATGAACTGTCATTGAGTCAAGAAATGCCATTTTCTTTGAAATGTTTATCCTTGTAAAGAGAGGCGTGTGACAATCTCAAACAAAAGAACTCTTGAAATTGTAAGTAGTTAAAATCCTATAAATGAAGAGCCAAGATAGGGTAAGAGAGCTCGAAAGGCTAAGTCATTTGGTCATGACTTTGAGACTTATGCAGTTGACGATGATCCAAAGACTATACATGAAGCTTATGCTAGTCCTGATGCTCCTTTCTGGAAGCTATTTATAGTGAAATGGATTCCATTATGCAAAATTATACTTGGGAACTAGTTGAGATTCTACCAGGATGTAAGCCTTTAGGATGTAAATAGATCCTAATGACGAAATACAAAGATGATTGGTCGATAGACAAGTTTAAGGCCCGACTTGTTGCCAAAGGGTTTAAACAGAAATAAGGTTATGATTTCTTCGACACATATTCACAAGTAACCAGAATAACTTCCACTCAAGTACTTATTGCTATTGCTGCATTGCACAATCTCGAGATTCATCAAATGGATGTGAAAACTGCATTCTTGAATGGTGAATTAGAAGAATAAATTTATATGGAACAACCTGAAGGTTTCATTGCGCCAGGTCACGAAAAAAGTGTGTAAACTGTTGAAGTCATTGTATGGACTAAAACAATGGCATATGAAGTTTGACACAACTATGTTGGCAAATGGATTCAAGATCAACGAATGTGACAAATATGTGTATATTAAAGGCACACATGAGTCATTTGTCATTGTTTGTCTATATGTAGACGATATATTGATCATGGGTAGTAGCAATGAAGTAATTGTGAATACAAAAAGGATGTTAAGCCGAAACTTCGACATTAAGGATTTGGATTTAGCTGATTTAATTCTTAGAATTAAAATTATCAGAACGTCAGAAGGTATCTTCTTATCACAATCTCGTTATGTTAAGAAATGCTCAAGAAGTTCAACGCTTTTGACAGCCTTCTTGTAAAAACACCTGTTGATACCAGTATTCACTTAAGTAAGAATAGAGGTGATTAAGTGGCTCAAGTCGAATACTCAAGAGTAATCGGAAGCTTGATGTACATTACAAAATGTACATGGCCAGACTTGGCATTTGCTGTGAACAAGTTGAGCAGATTCACGAGTAACCCGAGTAAAGAGCACTGGAATGCATTGACTAGGGTTTTAAGATACTTAAAGTACATCCTAAGTTATGGGTTATTTTATAGTAATTATCCTGCAGTTTTGGAAGGATATACTGATGCTAATTGGATTTTAGACACAAAAGACTCTTACTCTACAAGTGGGTATGTATTTACTATTGGGGATGGAGCTATATCTTGAAAATCAAGCAAGCAAACTTGTATAGCCCGATCCACAATGGAATCAAAATTTATAGCTCTAGATAAAGCTGGAGAAGAATCTGAATGGCTTCGTAACTTTCTTGAGGATATTTCATACTGGAAAAAGCATGTGCCTAGTGCTGTGATCCATTGTGATAGCCAAGCTGCAATTGGAAGAGCACAGAGCCTTATGTATAATGGTAAGTCTCAACACATTCATCGGAGACATAATACCGTGCGACAATTGATCAAAAATAGAGTTATATATATTGACTATGTGAGGTCAAATATTAATTTGGTGGATCCACTCACTAAAGGTCTGAATACAGATCAATTTCATAAACTGCTAATGGGATTAAAATCCACATCTTGAAAGAACGATCATAGTGGTAAACCATCCTTGAATACTGGAGATCCCAGAAACTTGGTTCAAAGGGAAAATAAAGTTTGAAAGTTCTATTGAATAGAGCTTATAATAAATCCATCCCTATAGAACAGAATAAGTGTTGAGTCCTGTGAATGTGGTGAGGTTAAGTCTCTGGACTTTTAAGGGTTCACTGTCCTTGAAAAGGAGAAATATTACAGATTACTTTATAAATGGAGACCACCTATCTAAGTGTGAGGACGGGCCGCCTCGAATAAACACTTAGGAAACCAGGATGTTGTCCACGGCCAAAATGGACACAACTATGAGAACAGAAGGTGCTGAGACATTGCTGTGTAAGTGTCGTTGACTCGGTATACACCAAGGAGGATTAGTTCAAGGCACCGTGTCCACTAATCTGCCGGTATATTCGACGATATTTTACTAAGAAAGGTTCAAAGCCACAAACTACCTTTCCCTATGCAGCAGTGTTTCAGAAAAACTGGGTATGTGAGTCTGCATTCATGCATGCATTTACTTCCACTCATGTGGGGATTGTTGGAAATTAGTTTTAGAAAAATGAGTTTTGACTCAATTTAAACCAATTTAATAATAACAAAATATTTAATTCTTGGTAATTAAATAATAAATTGTGAATCTACGTTTCGAAAATATGAACGGAAGATTTTATTTTTCTCAAAACCGATTTTCGGTGAGTGAGAAATAAATGATTAAAGTTGGCCATTTAATTGAAATGATGAAGAGTTAAAGTGGGTATGATAATTTATCCCACATTGGAAAAATAAAGCCTTCTTGACTAGTTTATTAGTAAGAAGGTGAATGGGTAATTCAACAAGCTAGTAGTATACACTAGTGGGCCAACGATGCAAAGACCACACGCTCCGCCGCCGCCCGCCGGCTCGGCTCGGCTCAGGCTCGGGCACGGGCTAGGGCATGGGCTTGGGCTTGGGCTGGGCTTTGTTCTTGGTTCTTGGTACTTAGTTCTTGGCAATTGGACTTTGGACTCGACTTGGCGACTTGGGACTTGTGAGCTTGGGAGATTGGGCTGTAACTATATTAATTTTTGCAGCCAAGTCCAATGTAATCAGACAGGTTTAAAAACCCATATGATATTTGGAAGGTTGGAAACCTAGCTGCAGACAAGTTTGGAAACCCACCTTCAGTCAGCCAAGTTTGGAAACCCACCTGATATGAAGGTCGGAAACTCGACTGAGAAAAACCCAGCTGATATTTTGGATGAAAACTCAGCTGAGAAAAACCCAGCTGATATTTTGGAAGAAAACTCAACTAAGAAAAAAAACCAGCTGATATTTGGTATCAGCTGATATGAGGCAGGTTAAGAACTTAGCTTCTGGAATATGACTCTTCACACTCCATAGTGTAACGTCCGAATCAAATGAGACTATTTATGGAGGTAACTCTTCAACTGAAGGATTAAAGCTAATTAATGGCACTTTAATATGTCATAAACCCCACCTGATGAAGTGGAATTGGACCCTATAAAAGGGGGTCTTATGCATTTCATTTCATACACCATAATATACAACAAAATACGAGCATATCAGATATTGCAACATATTTTTTTATTGTTTTTCGTGCCCAGCTTCCAGCACTTGAATGTTCGTCGGAGTTCTGAGTTTTAGAGAGCACCTAACTAAGAAACATGTAGCAGTTGTATCTTGGGGACATATTGCCTGAGCCATCTGCTCTTATGCGGGGGCAAAATTATCTTACAGAAAGAATTTTCTCGCTTCTGCTAAAGTTGTAATTTCTAATTCAGCTTTTAATTTATTAAGATTGTAATAGGTTGTCTTGATTTGTAATTTTTTATTGTAATTATATTGTTGGAAATTCACAATACCAACAGAATCAAATACCAAGAAACAACTATCGAAACCCCTCTATAACCTATGTGACATTTAACCGAACACTCTAACGGGCGTGAATCGGTCTATTTCATCACTGAACTCGACAAAAATTGAATTACAACCACAATACCTCAACGAATACGAAGGAACAAGGTCTAATATACACTAACTCGAACACCAAGGTAGAATTCAGATCAATTAGACTATTCTACCCAACCCACGCCCTAAAAAACATAAAACCAGAATTCCTGGGAGATCTACCTCAAATTGTACAGAAAAAGATGACCAAACACTGTTTAATCCGTGCTAGGAACGCCAAAATGACATTTTATGAGATATAGTGGTCAACATTCAAACTCCAATACGCCAAATCGCCCTACTCGATACTAGAAGAAGAAAAGAACACAAAAATGCAGGAAAAATTGTTGCCTCAACTTTTATATCTAAGACATGTTACGACCGTCACTCGAGTTTGATATGATCGTACTAAGAAAGTTTACGGCTGTAACTCAACCATTGGAAACACACAATTGACACACACTTAACATACTTCCATATAAAAAGGAGTATACGGTGGTATCGAGCGCAATACTTATGAATATTAGACCAAAAATAAAGTACGAATATTATATTCTCCCCCTGAAAAGAAGTTCCCGAAACTTATAAAATGAACAATTCGGGGTACCTCGACATCATATTCTCCCATGTTTCCCCAGTAGGTTTTTGGATCCAGTGCCTCGATCAGCACCTTAACCAATAGAATGATTTTGCCCAAAGTTGCTTGATAAGATGCCTCAAAATATGACTTGATCTCTCCTCGAATGCAATATCACTAGCCACCTCGATCTCTACGGAGTTGTTGGGTCCGAAAGTACTGTCTCAACTGCGAAATATGAAATATGTTGAGAATGTGACTCAACGCCAGAGGGAAACCTAAGTGATGAGCCAAATCTCCGACTCGCTCCAAAATTTTGAATGGTTCCATATACCTCGATTAAGCTTTCCTTTAACGACACATAATCCCCAACCTCAAATTCCCGCGGGCAACAATGAATGCAGACATATGATTTTTGTCGACTCTGAGTGGTCAACAACCTATCCCTGATCAAAGCAATGTTCTCTCTCGTCTCAACCACCATGAAATTGAAGATCCAAATTGTAATATCCGCTAAATTTAGATAATTATTTCTAAATTTAATTATTAATTTTATGATATATACTGAATAATAATTTAAATTTAATTACCACTTGGGCCTATAATTAATTATTACGCCCAATCATTATTAGCCCAAACCCAATTCATATATTTTAGGCCCAAACCAACTAATAATAATTAAAGCCCAACTCCTATGATTATTTACTGAGTCCAATTATCATAATAAATAATCAGCCCGATCCATTAACACCAATTATACTATTTAATTTTATATCCAAGCCCAACCCCTATTTTAATGGTCTGCCCAAAAAAAAGAAGAAAAACCTCCAGCCCAAATGGAAATATTCCACATGATCAGAAGAGTGGGAACTCCACGTTCTTACGTTGGAGGTTGGCAAAAGTGGAGTTGAGGGGAGGAGCTTCAAGAGAAGTTATGCATCATGGGGAAGGAGTAGTTATCAATTTCCAGTATAAGACCCACAAACAGCAAATCAAACTCACACGAAACACTCCAAACATCTCAACAAAACTCTACAGTATATAAAACACCCCTAGCGATTGTTCTCCTCCTCCATCATAAGGTAAACTCTCAAAACTCCTCATTTCTTCTGCAATTTTAAAAGAAAACAGTCTTCATCTCGAATTCTGTGCTGAATTGAGAAGCCAAACTCGAATTTTTGCAACCCATCTCTCAAGATGACAAACCCATAGCCGTCGACCGATTGAAACCAAGATTTATCAGCTAAGTATCCTCTGGTCGTTGCCCACAGCAATTTCTTCACCAAGTATTTCCAACCTGCAAATTTACAAACCTGCAAATTTCCAAATCTATAGTCTCAAACTTAAAATTTCTAATTCGGAAAACCCATTTTATCAGAATCCAAATCGGGTACAAGTCTTTGAACTTGAGTTTGGTCGGGAATCCTCTGACTCTCAACCTAACCGCCGCTGCCATATTGTAATATCCGTACTTTCTATTTTTAGTACATTTTCATTTCGGACGACTCGCTTGTAAGTGTTGTAGTATTCTGAAACTATTTTGTTTTGCATTCATGACCATCCGGGCAAGTTTTGGAGTTGTTTTATGAGATTTTACTTATTGTGTAACCTTACGTGTTGAGGCCCGATTCTCGTAAATCTTGTTATAACCTGACATTTTGTTACCTTTGCGAGTTCCTTTGATATTTCTAGTTATGTTACAACTTTATGAGATTGTTGTTCAGGTCTCGAATCTAGATTTTTGAATGTTTGGGTCGTTTTGTAAATTCTTATTATTTTGGGCATTGATGATAATATTCGTTTATTCCGGCCTTCGGATGGCCGGAGGCATGTGATGGTTTTTATGTTTATCTCGTCAGTAAAGATCTTCGTATATCTGTGGTTTCATCCCTTGTACTCTCATTCCGGTTGTTGGCGAGTCGTTGTTTCAAACCAGCCTGACCTGCTGCCAGGGCTGAGTAACGGCAGTAAGATGGTATGCATTACGGCCGTAAGATTTTATGCATTACGGCCATTTATGTATTTTTTGTAGCGGCCGTAATGTAGTTGAGTATTTTGAGCAGTGAGGTCGTGAATACCGTTACGGCCGTAATGGTATAGGTGTTACGACCGTAACACCTGCCCAGTTTATAAACTGGACAGCGACCTTTTTCTTCATTTTTCACCATTCTTCTTCTTTTTGCTCGACGAGAGCGATCCTTCAGGCTAGGAATCGTCCAATTTCCACCCAAACTCCATTGGAGAAGTATATTTGAGCATTATATCATCACTCTAACATCAAATCATCCGACGTTTTGCCTTCAAATTGAGGTATATTCTTAGAACCCTAGTTTTTGGGGATTTTGGGGGTTTGATGTGATTTTATCCTTCTAGTCCGATTTGGCTTAATTGATTGTTGGATTACGATAGTGTAATCGTAATCTCTTGACTTTCTTGTAGTTTTGTAGATTAAACTTCGAGGTTTTCACCGTTAATGGATTGGGATCGTTTATGACCTCGTGGTGACCGACAAATTGTTCCAATGGGTAGAACTTAGGACGAATTCTTACGTTTCCGCAATCTTGTGGTTGATTTTATACCGTTATTGTGATAGGAGTGAAATTGTAAATATTATTCAGACCGTAACCTTTTCCTTTCACCGTTCCCTTCACGACGTGTTATTCAAGGCAAGTACTTGTATTATATTTCGTTATATGGTTTACGGTTTCGATACGATCATGAATTCTGATACCGTGTGTGTGTGTTGATGTTCTTACACCCAGGGATGGTCCGACTGGGGGACGATACTAATGGGTACGGCCGCGGAAGTGGTTTCCCACCCAGGGACGGTCCGACGGGGCCTCTGGGGTCGATACTAATGCGTACGGCCGCGGGATACCAAGTGTGGATGGTGGTATTGATGAAATGTGTTGATATACTGTTTTGACGCAAATGTGATATTCCGGAATATTGATTTCAAATGCTTTATAAATGAGTTAACTGTGTTGAATCGTATCTGTATATAATGTAGTGTAATTGTGTACTTGCACTAGCTATTCGAATGTTAACCCCTTAAATGAGAAAATGCATCTTATGCATTTCAGGTACCGGGCGAGCTGAGGAGCCGGCACGGGACACGCATGTAAAATATGGCGCAGCATGATGATGAGGCTCGAGTTGGTGTTATTTCTTTTTACTATATTTATTCAGTTATTGGTAATGATGTCATTGAAGTCCTCCGCGTGGGCATTGAATATATTTCACTCTCTGTTTTGTTGGTATTGAACTAAAATATTTTGGCCGAGGCCTTGGACCTACTTATTATTATTAATGTGTCTTATGGGATTTCTTTTGTGGATTGTGTCATGGGTTAGCCTGGTAGACCTTGTGAAGGTTCTACGGCGTGTAATATCCCTTATGAGATTTGGGGTGTTACATTTATGGTATCAGAGCCTTGGGTTATGAATACCTAGGCTGTTGGTTAATTTTGGGTATGTCAGTTGTGTCGTAAGAGTTAGTTGTTGAGCCTAATATCATCGTGCTACCATCTCTTCGTGCGATCCGTGGCTGTATGTCTCCTCGAACTCTTACATTTCTGTACTTTATTTCTCTTGTGTAGATTGGAATCGTGAGTTGTGGTACCAACTTTGTAAATTGTGAATTTTTCTGATATTGTTCTTTTCAATTCTTTTCTTCAGTATGTCGAGAGGTCGCGGTAGACCAGCTAGGGGACATAGCCGAGGCTGTGGTCATGGTGCTAGTAGTGAGGAAGTTCCGCTTTCTCAGTCATCCACAGATTAGGCCTCTCATTCAGTGCCAAATACTCTACCCTTGAGTTCTGACGGGCAAAAGAATTTATCAGTCAGTCTGGATCAGCCGTCGGTTAATAATGCCGACACTGGAGATACTACTGTACTTCAGCAGTTGGTAGCTCAGCTCGCTTAGATAGCTCAAGGTGGACGTCAGAATCCGCCCCCGACTCCGGAAGACGAGGCTAGTAAATGGCTTTAGAAAGTGACTAAGATGCACCCCCATCATTTCGCTGGATCTACTGACTCCCTAGGTTGGGAGAATTGGCTTTTTCAGTTGGGAAGGACATTTGATGCCGTAGCTTGTCCTGACGATATGATGGTACCTATTGCTCAGTACCTCCTGGATAAGGAAGCTGCGGAGTGGTGGGAGGCTGTGATGCCCTGGGACCATTTAGTCACCTGGGAGGAGTTTAAGACCGCTATATATGGAAGCGGAATACTGCCCACCGCCGGTTCGGGAGCGTAGGATCGTGGAGTTCTTTGCTTCTACGCCTCAGGATGTACCGATCTCTCAGGCCATCATCACTTATAACTAGCAGTTGGGATACATGAAAGAGCAAGTGAGGACCGAGGCTGATAAGATTCGCTACTTTAATATGCGCATGAAGCCGCATATCAGGCAGAGCATGGCACCACTCATGTGTGCCACATTGAAGAAGTACCAAGATCGCGCTCTAGCGATTGAGATGGCAGTCCCAGAGTCGGAGTTGGGTTCTGAGGCTAAGAAACATAAGACTTCAGGTAATTTCTTAGCCGGTAAGGGGAGTCAGTTTTCTAAGTCGTTGTCTACTTCCATTTTAGGAAAGAGATCGTTCCATCAGGCCGGAGGTTCCCAGATTAACCATCCGGTTCAGTCATTAGTTCATGGTGGTAGAGTTTGCTTTAACTGTAGTCGTCCCGAGCATGTAGTGAAAGATTGTCCTTATCCATTAGTTAATTGCTTCACATGCCAGCCGAGTGGACATCGGGCAGTTAACTGTGAGAGGGTTACCAGAGCAGCCAGAGCTCTGACTTCCACCTCAGTGCAGAAGGAGAACAGTGTTGATTATAGGACTCCAGTCACTCAGACCCCTCAGAGTTCAGGCCGTGGTAGGGGTCGGGGTCAGCCGGTTCGCCGAGCAGTATCTAGTTCGGGCTCAGTACACCCTCGTTTGTATCAGATGAGACGGATGGAGGATACAGATGCTCCGGTGGCATCAGGTACCACTCAGATCCTATCTCATCCAGTTTTAATGCTGTTTGATTTGGGTGCTACTCACTCTTTTATTGCTTCGGATTGTGTATGTCGTATCGATATTGACTATTTGTTTGAGTGCGAACCGTTCGTAGTGGGTATGCCTAGTGGGGATCGTATGGTTAGGAACCGGGAAGTCAGAAACTTCCCAGTGAGGATCGGGAACCGAGATTGGCCCTCGAACCTCATTGTTGTAGACCTTAAGGGTGAGGATTTGATCCTCGGGGAACATCCACGAGCCTTACTCGGGTAATACAAACTGACAACGACTGAACAAAACTGGAGTACTCCAAACTGTCTGACCGACATGAACACCAAAAATATCTCGGACTAGTATCGCTCGAATGCCTCGTCGCCATCGTCATGCCCCTGTGTCTCAACTCTCTCCTCGCAAGCACCTAAAACATGAAAACATGTTCCGCCCCCACGGGGTCAGTCATCCAGATAATGAATATCAAATAAATGTACAACATGATATGCATCCAAAGGCAGAATGAAACGGTACAATAATGGTAATACGAGATGCTCACAAACCAAAGTAGGAATTGAGCATTCTTGAAACACTATGCCCATGGCATACGATCAATACCTACTCAACTGGTTAGAACATAAGTGCCCAACAGTGAATCATCAATATAGAACACAACAGTGAAATTACCCGAAGATAAACCAAATCAACGCTGACTAGATACAAATCACAGTGCCCGAAGGCTCCAACAGAAATACAAATACATCACTATGGCATGAAAGCCTTAGCTTTGGATGAGATATGGCCATTACGAGTTTGTGGTTATGCCTTTCGGGCTAATCAATGACCCAGCAGTGTTCATGCAGTTGATGAACAAAGTTTTTATCGAGTATCTGGACAAATTTGTAGTCGTCTTTATAAACGACATTCTTATGTATTCCCGGATCAAGAGGAGCACGCTGTACATCTTCGTACTGTGTTAGGAATTTTGAGAGCCGAGCAGTTGTAATATCCGGGAATTTTTGAATTGAAATTTTGGTGGAATTTAAATTTTTAATATTTTACGTAGCCTATCAACATCAGGTCAGAAGATCAGAGTAATGTAGAGACGGATATTACGGTAATATAAAATATAAGAATGGATTGTGATTTTTTTAATTATGATTGTTGGACCCTTTAAAAAAAACTTATCTTATTTGTTTGATTAAAAGTTGGGTCAAATTGCCCCAACTACACCTAATTCTTTTTAGCCGACTGATTTGAGCAGGGGAGTGTCCTTTTTCTTTGTTTATTTCTCCTTTCCTCTCACCCGTGAAAACACACACAAACACACATCTACACATACCCAGCAGATTGCTGGAACTCGTCGGCTAGGAGTGGGCCTGAGCGGATATAGTGCGACTGGGCTCGAGGTTGCGACTCCCTGCATAGAATTGAAGTGCACTGACGAACTTCCATGCTTGTCGACATGGGTGAACGAGGTTGCGCCGAAGGTTCGAGGTGGGATCATGGAAGTCAACGACAGCGGACTGGTGTCTCCAGCGACAACCACTAGAGCTCGACGGTAGCGTGGTGGTTATGAATGGAGAAGCAACGATCTTACCGGACTTACTGGTGGGTCAGAGTTGTGGAAGTCCACTCGGGCTGTACAGATCTTCTTCCAGCGAGGTGGAGCTCAAGGAATCGGTGGCTATGGAGTTTCGGTAAGTGGCTCACGATTCAAGTAAACAACAACGTATGAGTTTTAGATCCGTCTTTGGTGGCTTGGGGGATCTGAAAATGGATCAGGTTTCTGGTTCGGGTTCAATCTCCAGGATTTGGTCCCTGATTTGGCCGGAGCACGGCAGTTCGGGTGGTTCTGGTTATGTGGTAGCCGATGGTGGTTTTATAAGAGAGTGTTTGGCAGTCCGGTTCCGATGGTCGGAGTGATCGGAAGTCCGCGGTTGTATGTGTTGTGTGTGATGTGAGAGATGTATGTGTGTGTGTGCGCGCAGAATTATATATAGGCGTTGTTTGTGTATGTGTTTCCGTGTGTGTGTGTTCTGTGTGCAGGCGTGTGTGTGTTTTGTGTGCAGACGTGCGTGTGTGTGTGTATATATATATATAGAAAATAGATCATATGAAAACTAATTACCTTGTGAAATCTAGAAACTTTTGCAGGCCATTGATATTAGTGATCTAACGGCTGTAGATGAGTAGAATTATATATATTTATGTATTTTTTTATTGCATTATTTGTTGCATATACTAGCGACCAGCTTGATGCAACAAATAATAACAAATATGCAATGAAATTACTTAATAATACAATTGGTTTCTAGATTTCATCATTAAGGGTGTTTCCACCATAGTCAATCCATATATATATATATATGTGGGTGTTTTTGTGTATGTATATTATATATATATATATATATGTATATTCTGTATGTATGTATACAGGTAATTATGAGTGTTTGTGCGTATATTGTATGTGTGTGTATGTGGTCATGTTGGGTTTGTGAACGGGGAAGACGTAGATATATGGAGATGGTGATAATTTGGCCAATGTGCGAATTGGTGTAATTAGACCACAGAGTGAGTCCGAGTTCGGAGTTCGTGTTCAGTGCAATCGTTCAGGGATTTGGGTTATGATCCTAATTACTAATTTAATCGAGATATGGATTCGGATCGATTATCGTTGATCATTGGATCCGATCAATTAATTAAGAGACGCAATTGAGGTAATATATTAGCCGATTAATTTCCTTATAATTATAATACAATAAATTGCATTCATATATTAAACATTTATTATGTGGGTATATTAAAGGTTGGATTTCAATGGATCAATCAGGCGTGCCATGTTCGTCGGGGCTTTCGACATCAATTATTGGAGGCAAGTACCTTGTTCATACATTTCTTGTTTTGTGGATATGTTGATCGGTGATCGTTTTGGTGTGTTTGTTTGGTTGTTGAAATGAACTTTCAAAAGATTCGGTTTAGCCTCGTTAAAGGCTCTCTTTCAAAAACCGTGTGTATTTTGTGATTAGTGTTTTCGTAAATGATTACGTGAATACTATAAATATGTTTGGTGTTGATGTATTTGTTTGATAATGCGTGTGTACATATATTGCCTCATTTCGGTGCGTTGTGGTTTGACATTTGCATCATGCTAAGTGTTTGTTGCCTCTGGGTGAATTATTTGGATATCCTTGGTGTACTATGTTATGTGCGTGTGTTTGCCCACTACGGTTTAGATCCGACGGGGTCTCGGTAGGGGTCCACAGAGACGTGGATCCACGAGCTTGGCTTTTAACCACTACGGGTTAGATCCGACGGGGTCTTGATAGGGGTCCACAGAGGCGTGGATCGACGGTTAATTGCGGTGTGTGTATGCTCACTACGGGTTAGATCCGACGGGTCTTGATAGGGGTCCACAGAGGCGTGGATCGACGAGCTTGGCTTTTGCTCACTACGGGTCAGATCCGACGGGGTCTCGGTAGGGGTCCATAGAGGCATGGATCGACGAGCTTGGCTTTTGCTCACTACGGGTTAGATCCGACGAGGTCTCGGTAGGGGTCCACAGAGGCGTGGATCCACGAGCTTGGCTTTTAACCACTACGGGTTAGATCCGACGGGTCTCGGTAGGGGTCCACAGAGGCGTGGATCAACGGTTAATTGTGGTGCATTTTTATAAATGTGTTTTGGGTTATGGCGTTTCCGTTTGTATGTTTTGTTAATTTTATGTCCGTCGAGGACACGTGACGTGGGTTTTGAACCCTGTGGATTGTTGTTCATTTTTATTTTAGAAAGCAAATCTTTGGGTTGTGACCCCTGTTGGTTTTGGAAAGAGAAGGATTCGACAATCCTAAATTGTTTTCTGTTAAAACTTTCGAGGGCATTTTAAACCATTTTACAAACTATTTTCGAATTTAGAAAGTTTTACTCACACTCTTGCCTCGGGAAGTATCTTTCGTTATGTTTGAATCCTTAAGGATTCCTGATTATTAGTATTCTTGGAATATGATTTGTATGACTCGCATTTGCACTTTGTACTTGCACTAGCAAAATAGTGGAATTTTGCTATCCCCCGAGTAATCGGGGGGTGGATGTCTGTATTGCATTCAGGTTTCGGGGGAGCATAACACAAGGTCGGCATGAAGGATGATGAAAGATGATCGATACTAATCACACGAGGATCCATATGATGTCGTAACGGTTTAGTCGTACTTTATTTCCGCTGCAGTATTTTTCCCGTTGTATGGGAGTGTGTTGTATTTTGACCCCTGCGTGTGCATGTATTGAGACTGAGTTGTATGTAGTAATTGAAAGACCAAATCGGTCTACTGAGTCTTTTTAGCCTTAAAGGCGATGTTGAGATATTTAATTGTGTCACCAGCCTGGTAGATCCTTGAGAGAAGGGTTTACGGCGTGTAATATCCCTGAGTGGATTGAGGGTGTTACATAAATGGTATCGGAGCTTAGGTTGTGGAAACCTAGGCTGTCGGGTCAAGTTGTGTCTGTTAAGTTTTGTCTCATCGGATTTTATCTGACCAAGTCATGTCGTGACGCGTCGTTTGAGTTTGTTGGTCATGATTAGTATCGTGGGGCGATTATCATCTTCGTGCGACCTGTCGATGTAAGTCTTCCCTTTTATATATTATATTTCTATATTTTTTTGGGTAAAAGGGATTCACCCTGGCAAAATATATTAATCACAGAAACAGATTAAGTACAATGGAATGTGGCAGACGTACCACATTAACCTCAAGCAAATGCTAGAACAACCACTACTCACTAATCGCTTGTGACATGTCACAAAGCGAAACTAACTAACGACATACAGTTACTAAAACACCAATAGGGAACCACCAACGAAAGCAACAAGAATCGCCACAACAGTCCATACGCCGCTTCGAAGGAGATTGATGAGTCAAATGAGACTGCCTCCTTAAAAACCTATTCAAGTAAAAACCCAATGGGAAAACCTTGGAATAGGGAAAAAAGAGTACAACTCTCAATTGAATCTCCAACGAAAAATCCACCATGCCCCAAGCAACTTCCAAAGAGACCATATCCACTAGCTTACAGCAAATATCCACAAAAATGCACGACATCAAGGATGTATAAGAGAAGGGGACAGCTTCCACACACGAATAAGATCAATCACATTCGCCGTCTTCTTAAACCTGCATGTAAGAAGCTTCAACCGCACCGTGGACTTGACAAAATCCACTACTTGAGCTTCTGACCTCTTTTGATTCTTAAAGATCCGATTATTCCTCTCTTGCCATATAACATAAGAAGCTGCTGCAAATAACAGCTTAGAAACAACACTACGAACCGACCGAGACTTTGCCGACATGATAAGCACGTTGGTAACAGCATCCAATGATGTAGGCAATGAACTAAAACCAGCAAACATCTTCAACGAATCCCAAACCTGCATAGAATACGGACAAGAAAAGAAAAGGTGATCATGAGAATCCGGTTGCATCTCACAAAGAGGACACAACAACGGGTCATCGTTAGTAGCATCACGAATTCGGAGCATATCTTGAGTTCGTAATCGCCTTTTCATGACTAACCACAAATGAAACGCATGTCTCGGGATCCTATGAGAAAACCAAACCAAGTGATACCAATCCACATTATTATCCCGAGGCCTAATGCATTCCCAAACCAAAGAAACTGAAAACGGCCTAAACACCCCATGACTATCTCGCCATCCTAAACAATCATCCGAATGATCCACCAATAGAGGAACAGAAATAGAGCCAAGCACGGGGTAATGAACCATCCAATCAACCGGCCACGCCCAACCATTAGGAGAAATGATATCACGAACAGTAGAATTAGCACTAAATCCCGCACGGTGAATATCACGAGATGAAACAATACGCGAGATAGGACTCAACAAACACCAAGAATCATACCATGCTGAAACCTTAGATCCATCCCCTAATTTGTACCATAGAAAATTACGGACAAGGGGCCTAAGTTGCAAGATCTTTCGCCAACTCCATGTCATATTGCCGCGACATGGAATATCCCAAAAATTACGACCACAAGCTTATACATATGAATCCATCTAACCCAAAGAGACTCTTTACCAGTAATAATACTCCAAATATGGGTAGTGATCAGCGCACTATTAAAAGTATCCAACCTTTTAATCCCAAGACCTCCTTCCTGCCTAGGAAGACAAACAACCTCCCATGCTACTTTGGACTTACCCTTAATCCCAGCATCATTACCCCATAAAAAACTCCTCATGAGCTGTTCCTAGTTAAAAATAATGCGGGATGGAAGAATAAAAACCGAAGCCCAATAAATATGCATCGATGAAAGGACAGATTGAATAAGTTGAAGCCTACCAGCAAACGAAAGAGACTTATTCTTCCAATCCTTAATACAGTTAGACAACTTTTCTATTAACTCCTTACAATCGCGGAAGACCAGCCTAGTAGTAACCAACGGAACACCCAAATACTTGACTGGAAGACAACCTTCAACAAAGGGAATAACTTGTAAAATGGAAAGCTTAACATGAGTCCGAACGTTGCAAAAGTAAGCAGTACTCTTTGGCAAACTCGGAATAAGACCAGAAACTTGCTTAAACTCATCCAACGCCTCCATAATAACTCTAGTAGAATCAACATCTCCATGAGCAAAGAGAAAAAGATCATCAACGAAGCACAAATTAACAATGCTAAGGTTAGAACAATGATGATGAAAAGTAAACAGCTCCGAATTACGAACCCTCCTCCTTAACATAAGAGTAAGAATCTCCATGACAAGCATAAAAAGATACGGTGACAACGGATCACCTTGCCGAAGACCCCTCTTACCCTTAAAATAACCATGCAGCGATCCATTAACACTAATAGAAAAAGAAGTCGATGTGACACATTCCATAATCCAACCAATCATACGATTATGAAAACCAAACCCAATCAGAATTTGCCGCAAAAAGCTCCAGTCAACAGTATCATATGCCTTCTGAATATCCACTTTAAACGCACATCTAGCCGGTCCCCGATCAACATGATAATTATGCATAATCTCCTGAGTAAGTAAAATGTTATCCGATATCCTCCTACCCGTAACAAAGGCTGATTGGTTTAAACTCACCAAGGATGTTAAACTATTCTTGATACGGTTAGCAATAATCTTGCTAATACATTTGAATAAGACATTGCAGCAAGAAATAGGCCTAAAATCATTAATCCGAGAAGGAGAAGTAACTTTAGGCAAAAGAGCAAGAATAGTATGGTTCACTTCTTTCAATAGCTTACCATTCGTGAAAAACTCTTGAACCGCCTTAGTAACATCCTTTGACACAATGTCCCAAGCTCCTTTAAAGAAAGCCGCCGTAAAACCATCCGGACCAGGAGATTTGTCATCACCCATAGAAAACAAAGCATCCTTAACTTCTTGCGATGAGATATCCCGAACCATATCCTCCGCAACTATAGGGTCCAGGGTAGTCATAAATAAATCATCATCATCAAAAGGAACCGTATACCCCTCTTGGCCAAGTAACAAAGCATAATGACTAACAAAGGCATTAGGAACCTCCTCACCATCAAAACGAACCCCATCACTGTTGGTTATAACAGCAATACGACTTCTTGCTTTTCGACTCTTCACCACCTTATGAAAATAAGCCGAGTTAGAATCCCCAACCTGAAGCCATTCCACCTTAGCTTTCTGCTTAAGAAACTGCTCCTCCAACAAAATAGCATCATTATAAGCATTAAGATAACTTGCCTCCTCCTCTCGAATATAAATGTTGAACGGATCAGCATCAAGAGCAACTTGGACCGTATCTAACTCATGACGAAGTTTAATAACTTTCTCATGGAGATTCCCTTCATAAAAAAGGAGCTTACGAAGCGGTTTCTTCAGAGATTTAAGCTTGCTGACCACTTTGTACATTTGGAAACCGCTAGTATCCACATTCCAACAATCCTTAACTAGCATTTTAAAGCGAGGATTCTGAACAAGGATATTAGAAAACTTAAAAGGCCTCGGAGTAAACTTATGAGAAGTAGGAACAGTAAGGATCGCCGGAGAATGATCAGAAATACGATAAGGCTGAAAAATAGCATGGGCACCAACAAAACCATCCGTGCATTCAAGATTAGCCATAATACGATCAATCTTTTTAAGAGTACCATCTGTCCCTCTCGGTTTTTGATTCCAAGTGAATTTAAAACCTGATCGATTAACATCAGAAACCTCAATCTCATCAACACACTTCTTAAATTCCCGCATAGCAATATCAATAACCGAAGAACCCTCCAATTTATCTTCTAAATGCAGTGCAGAATTAAAATCTCCAAGAAGACACCAAGGACGATTCCGAACATATTGTTTATGCATAATAAGATTACGCCAAAGAGGACGCCTATGAGTATAACGGTTATGAGCATAAATAAACGAGCAAACCAACTCTTTCTTGTTTATTTTAAACCGGATACAAGTGTGAACTACTTGATCATCCATAGCAACCACCGTTAAATCAACATCCTCCTAATTCCAACCTAAAATAATACGGGACCCTTTAGTACATAAATGTCTATTAGAAGTCCAATCCCAATTCCGAAACACCTTCGTACACAGCCCCTCCAACCGCGACCTAGCTACATGAGACTCGAGGATAGCGCAAACAGAAAGCTTATTTTCACTAATAATTTGACGAACCTCATTTTGCTTAGGGGAAAGGTTCATTCCCCTTATATTCCAAGAGGCTATGCTATACATCAGAACCACCTGCAGAGGAAGTGCTTGCTTCCTTTTGTTTATCATAATTTCGAACCGGATTGTCACGCATTTCAGTATATTCATCAACCTCCTCACCATCACTAACCAAAACCGTCAAACCCTCATCAACATTCTCACCACTTCCCAACAGTTCCTCATTACCCGAACTAAGAAATTCATCATTAAGCGCACCAAACGAATAACCCAAGAAATACCATGCAAATTGTCACTAATAAACGTTTTATTGCCTTGATAAACATTGGTAGGCTGTTTAGAATGCTTCCCTTCACTATTAGACTCAGATTGAATACCTTGCCCTTTTTCAGCCACAATAGCCACGTTTGGGGCATCCTCCTTATCACCATTGGACGAAGACGTACCAGCATTGGATTGGGACGTAGAAGCACCATCCACATTAGTCCTATTAACTGGTCTATAGTAAAACACCTTAGGTTTAGGCTTTTGAAATCTCAATCCATCAATTTGTTTTTTACCTTGATGTTTACTCCTCCCCTTTTTCGTATAAGCTTGAACAAAACCATCTTCATCCACCACCGGTTGTTCAACCTGTTTCACCCTTTTAGGACATCCATAATCACCATGATCAAATATCTTACATGTTTCACACCTAGGTGGCTTCCATTCGTACTCAACATCAAGCGTTTCCAAAGAATGACCAGATCCGTTAGGGTATGGAATCGCCACCACAATAGAGTTAAGTAGAGCTGTCAACGAAGAGACTTCAACAAGAACCCTAGCATAAGAGTTACGTCCCCAAGATTGAAGACACATCGAACTTGTATAAGTATCTAGCATAATAGGACGCCCGAGCTGTGTTGCAATAAGACTAAGACCGACCTCTGAATAAGCTACAACAGGTATGGATCTTAACCCACACCGGGGCCGAAGTGATCTCGTCCTTCTTAAGTTTGGAATTAGGTGTCCAAATATTCAAAATTATAGGCACAAGACGGATCAGCCAAGGACCCTCCTCTAACACCCTTCCCATACCTTCCTTGGTTGCAAATTGAAACATAAAAAACCCGTTATTCAGCATTACCCGTTGTAGACCAAACTTTGCCCAAGTATTCTTCACATAATTTTCAACAATAGGGAATGCAAGTCTCTTTCCACTAAAATAACCATAGAGAGTGTTCGCAAATCTGTTACTAATCTCATTAACCACTTCCAAGGGAATAGCCACATTAGCACCAGCCACTATCTCACTATTCCTCATCTCAGAAACCTTGACAACCTTCTTGACCGAAGAAGTCTTCAACTTATCCGCAAAAGATCCTGTTTGCAAAATGACATGTGCACCATCCTTGGAAGACACAACAGAACTCAACTTCTCGTTATCCACCTCTTTTGCATCATTCGAATCACCAGAAGCATTCATATTCTCAAAAATTTTCAAAACAGCAGTCGAAGAGTTGATCTTACCCGGAACAACAGGCTTTTTAAGGATCGATTTAAGAATGGGTGCGTCACCAAGCAAACTATTGGTCACCTTCTCCTGATTCATAGCTGCTGGCGGAGCGCCGCGAACGGCGATTGATCGAATTTGGTTCGTACGGCTGAGGAGATTGGGCGAGAGAAAAGGGGATCGGCTTGAAACGGGAAGATCGCACCTTTAGTGCGTGTAAATCGCCCACACTTATGGGAGCTATATTTCTATATTTTGTTCTGCATAATTTTGTTTACAACTAAGAGGTAAGGTAGAAAGCGTTATATATATTTATATATATTGGTAGATTGAGATTTGATTGGTACAATATGTTATGGATGTTTCTGGACACTAATGTGTTCCAGGAGGCGTATTGACGGTAGAGATTGTCGGAAACACAAACAGGTGGTCTCGATGTATGTTTGAATTTAAGATTATATTCATGAGTGGTATCGATTAGCATGATGATTTGAATGCTAGATGTGCACGTGATTGGGAACCGGATATGTTTGACTAATTATTGCTAATTGCTACAAACGTGTTCATAATTGTGTTGGCCGCGCGTGTATTTGAAAATATTTCTGAAAATTTCATAGACTCGAGTTGTTGTGAAAAATCAGACCTTCTAAAACATTTTACTAGTACGGTCAAACGACGGTTAGTGTGAATTTTTGAAAAATTTCTGAAATTTTGGACAAGCCGGTTGTATATTTTCAAATAAGAGAGTTGATTGATTGTTTCTTGCTACCTTAATGTACTCTCATCGTTAGCTATATCTATTGCACGTGTATTTTTAAATGACTTACTAGTAATTTACAATCTGAGTTAAATTGGAAAATTTTCGTAATTAGTTTATTGGTACGTGTAAGCGGTGACTTAACGTATATTTTGAAATTGTTGATTTTTGCAATCCGAGCTTTGCATTTTCAAATGAGATTTTTATGACGGCACTCATAAAATGGATATTTGTAGAATATTTAAAATATTGAAATATATTCTTGGTGCGTGATGCGAACATATAAATTATAGAATGATGTTTTGAAAATTTTCGGGAGAAAATATTTTGTTTTGGTTGTTTACAAAGGGTGAAGGCCCTAAATTTGATCAAACGAGTTGAATATTGAGATTTTTTTTAAAATAAATGATGGAGTTTCTTGATAAATTCTTTTCAGTATTTTTGAGTATAATGAAATTTTATTTCGATATTTTTTTTGGCATGTATGAATATTTTAAGTGGGATAGGGGTCCCTAAGTATTTTTGGTGGTATGATGAATGGCAAGTCGGCCCGATGGCTGTCACATACGAGGTGATCTCTATCGAGTGTCGTTTTATATATCTAGGACTATGTACGTATGAATCGATCGAATCATGAGATTACCGAGATTGCCGAATGGATCGTATGTATAATTAGAGTGTCGCTACAGTGAGTTGGGTGATGATATGGCAAGTTTTGGGGACGAAACTTATTTTAAGTGGGATAGTATATAATATCCGGGAATTTTTGAATTGAAATTTTGGTGGAATTTAAATTTTTAATATTTTACGTAGCTGATCAACATCGGGTCAGAAGATCAGAGTAATGTAGAGATGGATATTACGGTAATATAAAATATAAGAATGGATTGTGATTTTTTTAATTATGATTGTTGGACCCTTTAAAAAAACTTATTTTATTTGTTTGATTAAAAGTTGGGTCAAATTGACACACACACAAATGCACAACCCTGTTTTATAGGGTTGTACCCTGCGTAGTAGGAGTTGTACCCCTACACAACCCCTACTACCTGTAAAGCAGGGTACAACCCCTACTACGCAGGGTACAACCCTACAAAGTAGGGGTGTGCATTTGTGTGTACATTTGTGTGTGTGTAGCACCTTTGTTCTTTTTGAATAATGCGACACACACACACAAATGCACACCCCTGGTTTGTAGGGGTTGTACCCCTACACAACCCCTACTACCTGTAAAGCAGGGTACAACCCCTACAAAGCATGGGTGTGCATTTGTGTGTGTAGCAGCTTTGTTCTTTTTG
The DNA here is from genome assembly GCA_033398695.1 of Orobanche coerulescens. NCBI lineage: Eukaryota > Viridiplantae > Streptophyta > Magnoliopsida > Lamiales > Orobanchaceae > Orobanche > Orobanche coerulescens. The sequence continues at coordinate 173,671,027 of CM065809.1, forward strand.
AATAATGCCACACACACACACAAATGCACACACAAATGCACACCCCTGTTTTGTAGGGGTTGTACCCTGCGTAGTAGGGGTTGTACCCCTACACAACCCCTACTACCTGTAAAGCAGGGTATAACCCCTACTACGCAGGGTACAATCCCTACAAAGCAGGGGTGTGCATTTTTGTGTGCATTTGTGTGTGTGTGTAGCAGCTTTGATTCTTTTTAGCCGACTGATTTGAGCAGGGGAGTGTCCTTTTTCTTTGTTTATTTCTCCTTTCCTCTCTCCCGTGAAAATACACACAAACACACATCTAAGCATACCCAGCAGATCACTGGAACTCGTCGGCAAGGAGTGAGCCTGAGCGGATATAGTGCGACTGGGCTCGAGGTCGCGACTCCCTGGATAGAATCGAAGTGCACTTACGAACTTCCATGCTTGTCGACATGGGTTAACGAGGCTGCGCCGGAGGTTCGAGGTGAGATCATGGAAGTCAACGACGGCGGGTTGGTGTCTCCAGCGACAACAACTGGAGCTCGACGGTAGCGTGGTGGTTATGAATGGAGAAACAACGATCTTACCGGACTTTCTGGTGGGTCAGAGTTGTGGAAGTCCACTCGGGCCGTACAGATCTTCTTCCGGCGAGGTGGAGCTCAAGGAATCGGTGGCTATGGATTTTCGGTAAGTGGCTCACGAGTCAAGTAAACAACAGCATATGAGTTTTAGATCCGTGTTTGGTGGCTTCGGGGATCTGAAAACGGATCAGGTTTCTGGGTCGGGTTCAATCTTCAGGAGTTGGTCCCCGATTTGGCCGGAGCACGGTGGTTCGGGTGGTTCCGGTTATGTGGTAGCCGATGGTGGTTTTATAAGAGAGTGTTTGGCAGTCCAGTTCCGACGGTCGGAGTGATCGAAAGCCGGCAGTTGTATTTGTTGTGTGTGAGCTGTATGTGTGTGTGTGTATATATATATATAAATATATGTGTGTGTGTGTGCGCGCAGAATTATATATAGGTGTTGTGTGTGTGTATGTGTTTCCATGTGTGTGTGTGTTTTGTGTGCAGGCGTGTGTATATATATATATATATATATATATATGTAAGAGTGTGCAGGCACGGTGTGGGTGTGCTGTGTGTATATATATATATATATATGGGTGTTTGTGTGTATGTATATATTATATATATATTCTGTATGTATGTATGTATACGAGTAATTATGAGTGTTTGTGCGTATATTGTATGTGTGTGTATGTGGTCATGTTGGGTTTGTGAACGGGGAAGACGTAGATATAGATGGAGATGGTGATAATTTGGTCAGTATGCGGATTGGTGTAATTAGGCCACCGAGTGAGTCCGAGTTCGGAGTTCGTGTTCGGGGCAACCGTTCAGGAATTTGGGTTATGATTCTAATTACTAATTTAATTGAGATATGGATTCAGATCGTTTATCGTTGGTCATTGGATCCGATCAATTAATTAAAGGACGCAATTGAGGTAAAATATTTGCCGATTAATTACCTTATAATTATAATACAATAAATTGCATTCATATATTAAATATTTATTATGTGGGTATATTAAATGTTGGGATTTCAATGGATTGATCGGGTGTGCCGTGTTCGTCGGGGCTTTCGACATCAATTATTGGAGGCAATTACCTTGTTCATACATTTTTCTTGTTTTGTGGATATGTTGATCGGTGATCGTTTTGGTGTGTTTGGTTGGTTGTTGAAATGAACTTTCAAAAGATTCGGTTTAGCCTCGTTAAAGGCTCTCTTTCAAAACTCGTGTGTATTTTGTGATTAGTGTGTTTCGTAAATGATTACGTGAATCCTATGGATAAGTTTGGTGTTGATGTTGCGTTTGATGCGTGTGTACATATATTGCCTCATTTCGGCGCGTTATGGTTTGACGTTTGCGTCGTGCTAAGTGTTTGTTGCCTTTGGGTGAATTGTTAGGATATACTTGGTGTACTATGTTATGTGAGTGTGTATGCTCACTCCGAGTTAGATCCGACGGGGTCTCGGTAGGGGTCCACAGAGGCGTGGATCTACGAGCTTGGTTTTTAACCACTACTGGTTAGATCCGACGGGGTCTCGATAGGGGTCCACAGAGGCATGGATCGACGGTTAATTGCGGTGTGTGTGTATGCTCACTACGGATTAGATCCGACGGGTCTCGGTAGGGGTCCACAGAGGCGTGGATCGACGATCTTGGCTTTTGCTCACTATGGGTTAGATCCGACGGGGTCTCTGTAGGGGTCCACAGAGGCGTGGATCGACGAGCTTGGCTTTTGCTCACTACGGGTTAAGATCCGACGAGGTCTCGGTAGGGGTCCACAGAGGCATGGATCCAAGAGCTTGGCTTTTAACCACTACGGGTTAGATCCGACGGGGTCTCGGTAGGGGTCCACAGAGGCGTGGATCAACTGTTAATTATGGTGTGTTTTTATAATTGTGTTTTGGGTTATGGCGTTTTCTTTTTATGTTTTGTTGATTTTATGTCCGTCGAGGACACGTGACGTGGGTTTTGAACCATGTGGATTGTTGTTGGTTTTTATTTGAGAAAGCAAATCTTTGGGCTGTGACCCCTGTTGGTTTTGGAAAGAGAAGAATTCGACAATCCTAAATTGTTTTCTGTTAAAACTCCCGAGGGCATTTTAAACCATTTTACAAACTATTGTCGTGAATTGTGATCTTTCGAATTTGGAAAGTTTTACTCAAACTCTTGCCTCGGGAAGTATCTTTCGTTATGTTTGAATCCTTGAGGATTCCTGATTATTAGTATTCTTGGAATATGATTTGTATGACTCGCATTTGCACTTTGTACTTGCACTGGCAAAATAGTGGAATTTTGCTAATTGGGGGGTGGATGTATGTATTGCATTCAGGTTTTGGGGGAGCATAACATAGGGTCGGCATGAAGGATGATGAAATATGATCAATACTAATCACATGAGGATTCATACGATGTCGTATCGGTTTAGTCGTACTTTATTTCCGCTGCAGTATTTTTCTCGTTGTACGGGAGTGTGTTGTATTTTGACCCCTGCGTGGGCATGTATTGAGACTGAGTTGTATGTAGTAATTGAAAGACCAAATCGGTCTACTGAGTCTTTTTAGCCTTAAAGGCGATGTTGAGATATTTAATTGTGTTACCAGCCTGGTAGATCATTGAGAGAAGGGTTTACGGCGTGTAATATCCCTGAGTGGATTGGGGGTGTTACAGTAGTTGTATGCAAAGTTTCTAAATGTGTGTTTTGGCTCGAGGAAGTAACATTCCTCGGGCATGTGATATTAGGAGGGGGAGTACGGGTTGATCCACAGAAGATAGAGGCGGTACTGGCATGGGAACAACCTAAGAATGTGAAAAATGTGAGGAGTTTCCTAGGACTTGCGAGCTATTACTGTAGGTTCGTTGAGGGATTTTCCAAGATTGCTCGACCACTCACTCAAATACTTCAAAAAACTCAGAAGTTCGAGTGGAACGCAGATAGACATGATAGCTTTGATGAGTTGAATAGACGGTTGACTACCGCACCAGTTTTAGCCTTGCCTTAGGGGAACGAGGATTTTGTGGTGTATATTGATGCTTTGGGCCTCGTACTCAGATGTGTTTTGATGCAGAGAGATAGGGTTATTGCTTATGCGTCTCGTCAGTTGAAGCCTTAGGAAGCAAATTACCCTACACGTGATTTGGAGTTAGTTGCGGTCGTTTTCGCTTTAAAGATTTGGAGGCATTATCTCTATGGTTCGTCGTGTAAGATTTACACGGATCACAAGAGTCTGAAGTACATCTTTAGTCAGAAGGAGTTGAACATGAGGCAGCGTAGGTGGCTAGAATTAATCAAAGATTATGATCTTGAGATTCTTTACCATCCGGGCAAGGCCAATGTAGTGGCGGATGCTTTGAGTCGTAAGCCGATGGCTCTACATATGTTAGAGGTACTTACACCTCAAAGTAGAATCCAGCAGGATTTGATTTGTCAGGATATCGAGGTTTGGGTTCAGAAAGTTCAGGGTCAGTTGTGTGCATTAGAGATCACTTTGTCGTTGATTGATGATATCAAGGCGAGTCAGTATGATGACCCATTTTTAGTCCAGTTGAGAGAGGATGTGAATAAAGGGAAAGCTCATGGGTTTGTGGTTCAAGATGACGGAGTTTTGAGGTTTAGAGGCAGATTGTGTGTACCTAGGGGTGTCGAGTTGAGACAGAAAATCTTGAAAGAAGCTCATACTACGCCTTATTCCATACATCCTGGTACAAGCAAAATGTACAAGGATGTAAGGAGTAACTACTGGTGGAGTAACATGAAGACAGACGTTACCGAGTTTGTGTCGAGGTGTTTGACCGGTCAAAAGGTTAAGATCGAGCATCAGCGACCCGCAGGGTTATTGCAGCCACTTCATATCCCAGAATGGAAGCGGGGGGATATTTCTATAGATTTCATTACCAGTATGCCTAGGATTCGGACTGGGATGAACATGATTTGGGTCATTGTCGATCGACTAACCAAATCTGCTCATTTTCTCGGTATTAAGGATACTTGGGGACTGGAGAGGCTAGCACGGGTATTTATCGCAGAAATCGTGAGGTTGCATGGGACTTATAAAAGTATTATTTCTGATCGAGATGGCCGGTTTGTATCGCATTTTTGGCAGGCTGTTCATCGGGCATTGGGGACTGAATTGAGACTCAGTACATCCTATCATCCTCAGACTGACGGACAGTCGGAGCAGACGATTCAGACACTTGAGGATATGTTGAAAGCATCTGCCTTAGACTGGAAAGATGATTGGGAAGCGCACTTGCCGTTGATCGAGTTTACGTACAACAACAGTTGGCACGCTTCGATCAAAATGGCACCATTTGAGGCATTGTATGAAAGAAGGTGCAGATCGCCGTTGTGTTGGGATGTTACATCCGAATTAATTGGCGCTGAACCAGATTTAATCATTGAGACGAGAGAGAAGACCGTCTTGATTCATGGTAGGTTGTTAACAGCTCAGAGTCGACAGAAATCCTATGCCGACTCGCGTCGCCAACGTTAGAGTTTGAGGTTGGAGACCATGTAATGTTGAAGGTGTCGCCGACTCGAGGAGTTTACCGCTTCGGTCGGAAGGGTAAACTTAGCCAGAGATATATTGGACCGTTTGAGATTTTAGAGCGAGTTGGATATCTTGCATACCGGTTGGGTTTACCGTCATTGAGTCACGTGCATAACGTATTTCATGTTTCACAGCTTAGGAAATATGTACCGGACCCTAGCCATATTATTGATTTTGGAGAGATTGAGTTAGGTCCCGACATTACCTTTGAAGAAAGACCGATTCAGATTTTGGAGCGTCGGGTGAAACAACTTAGGCACAAAACCATTCCTTTGGTTAAAGTGTAGTGGTCGAGACACGGATCTGAGGAAGCGACGTTGAGGAAGTCGAGCACCTGATCATTACTCTGCCTATTGATTGGAGTTACTCCATATACCGCCTTTGGCATGAGGAGAACCGCAGGACCCCTGAAGAAAGAGTAGTCATGGATGACTTCCAGTACGCTGCTGGAAGGATTCTCGACTTGTATTTGAGGGGCGAGATTCCCAAGATATATGAGATGCACGATACCCCATCACAGTCGATGGAGGAGTTCGAGGAGGATCCAGAGGAAGAAGAGGACCCAGAGATCGAGCATATGGATGACTCAGATGACGAGGATCTCATCTCCTGGAGTGAGCCCCCACCTCCTATTCCTGTCATAGACATCCTTAGCAGTGATGACGAGGATTAGTTTTGTTGTTTGAGATGTCGTGATTTTATTATTTTAGTAGTAACTATTAGTTCCAACTTCCATTTTAGTATTATTCAAGAATATATATTGACAATAAAATGTTATAATTAATGAAATATTTAATTTTCGCATTAATTAATTCCAATATGTAAGGGATTATTTTATTTTATGTTACACATATAAATATCTTTATCTCTACCTCATTTCTCGCACTCAAGAACTTACAATAACAACGATTCGTTGGCAGGACATGGCTCCCCGCGAAGCTACCCCCAATACTGATTCTCAAGATCAAGCTCAAAGCGCACTTAATACGCCTTCAAGCGAGAATGACGCCCCTAATCAACAGCAGTTGCTCTTAGGCTTAACCACTCTTCTCCAAGGAGTGACTCTAGTGCCTCTAGCCACTAGAGATGGCAACGGGGCGGGGATGGGGCGGGGTTCACAACTCCCAGCCCCGTCTCTGGTTTTTTATTCCTTCCCCTGGCCCCGGCTGGGTACGGGGATTAATATCCCGTCCCCGGTCAAATTATGGTCAAACCCCGATCAACCCCCGGTCAAACCTCGATCCCCGGTCCCTACCTGGTCCCCCCGGTTTGCTGCTATTTTTAGAGCTATTTCAGCTATTTTTCTGATCTCTTTTTGGTCAAAACACATAAAATAGTAATTAAGTAACTGTAAAAAAATCACATAAGTTCATAAAAGTCCACAATAAAAGATTACATAATTTAAGTTCATAACCACAATAAAAGTACACATCATTCAACATCTTTATCGTATTCAACCGTTTGATCAAATCCTTCCGGCTCTCCGTCTTTTTATCTACAATTAAAAATAATACGAGTTAGAAGTGATTCATATAAGTGTGCGAATTACGATATAATAATTTATATAATTCAATTTTTTAAAAATTAAATATATAATAAATATATAAAAAATTAAATTTTTAATTATATATATATCGGGTCCAGGGCGGGTCGGGGGATAAGCATCCCGGCCCCAGCCCTGGCCCTGGTTTCATGTAAGCAGGTATCCTCGGCCCCGGCCCCGGTACCCGGTTTGGCGGGGAATCCCCGGTCCCGGTCGGGGCTATAACACCCCCGATATATTCAGGAATATTACAGCGCCGTAAATCCTTTACATAAGGATTTACAAGGCTGGAGAATTGAAAAGACATTAACAGGTACCAACAGAGGAAAATAACGGAATTAAGATACAACAGTTCTGACCAAATACTGAAAATACGAATGTTCAACGGAAAAGTATTAATACATCACCAAATCCAAATCATCATAAATTACTACGTACTCGTGTACTTATTAAAACGATACAAACAACAGACAATTAAACCCGGCCGGAACATCACTCTGCACTCTCGTCGTCATGCAACTCCAATAGTTGTTTCCCCGCTCTCCTGGATCCTGAACATAAACAAATGTTCACCCCCGAAGGTGTTAGCACAACGATGCTAGTACAAGTACAATAATCATACAACATTGATATAATCAATAATTATATCATAACAAGTTTCTCCAACGAGAAATAACAACAACACATATCACATCATAACAGTCTCAACATACTGATGGCATTCCAACGATCCAGCGCACACAGCTATAGATTCCCATGATGATCTCGTCGGACCAACGCATGGTGGAACTACCTGTCCAACGATCCAGCGCACACAGCTATAGATTCCCATGATGATTCCCGTCGGATCAACGCATGGTGGACATTTAATCACAACACATAATACACAATACAATCAGAATATAGCTGTCATAATATAAACAATTCTAGTTAGAGTATTTGCCTCGATTCGAAGACAAGAACAATACTTTCACGAAAAACAAAATACTCGAAGATCGCCCCTTCGATCAATCACGTAGCAAGCTCGAACCTTAACAAAGGAAATAATATAGAATTCATCTCACGTCGAACGAACATCTAACAATCCAAAATACGGTCGGAAGTTCTTAAAAGAAATCTGTCTGGTTTGCTTAACACACGCTACACATCCTATGTAGTGTACGTTAAGACTACTCGTTAGCGCACGCAATTACACACAACCTAGCGTACGCTAACCATGCACGGTCAGTACCTCACTGATCAGCCGACTGCCTCGCCTGATGACTTAACACACGCTAAGTTTCAATCGTAGCGTACTCTAAATATGCCCGTTAGCGTACGTTAATTCACATAGCTTAGCGCACGCTAAGCGTGCATGGCAGTTCACTGTTGGGCACCAGACTAGTTCTAACGGTGATGAAATTTGTGAACTCCTCAGTGATTTACGTGTGATATCCGTCTACATGTCATATTCATAAACTTATGAATGATCTTATTGATTCAATCATCTTTGAGGTTTCAAGGAAAAGAATATCATCACAACTCTTATATTTGAACTTGATTATCATTCTCATGCGAATTTCGGTGATATCCGGTTGGTGCACAAGATCTATTATCATTATTCACATTCAGACTTCATCTTGAAGGTGAACTAACAATTCCAACTTATACGAAAGGATACTTCCTAAGATGATTTCTTTCCTTAAGTCCTTATAACCAAAAGTGATATCACCTCAAATTTTATGATCAATATGACAACATAAATCATACGGATAATCAACTTCAGAATGTTCCTCTCATCATTGACGTACTAGGATTCCAACCACGAGGTTCCAATGACAATATCATAAGTATAATTATTCCAATCTTCTAAACATGATATTTGTTAAATAATTCACCAATGGAACTCAATATCTTGCTAGCATGATCATCTTATTCTTCATAACACGAATCTAGAGGTGGAGATAGAATTAACATACCTTTAATGAAGAAATCACTGATCCAAAAAGGTAGAATCTAGCTCCGGTTGCTTGAGTGTCACTTCAAAGTGAGTTCTTCTTCAATGATCAAGTGTAAGCACTCTTTAATATTTAATGATCAAGTAAGGCGGATTTGTATGTATTTAAGGAGTAGGAAAAATTCTCTGGACTTCCAAGGAATGAAGAACAAATGAAGGGAATAGGTAGAAATGGAGTGCTGTCCTTTAAATAAAGTTTCTGCACAATAGCTGATTAACGCACGCTACCATACCATTCTTAGCGCACGCTAATAAGCGTTGACTCCAAATCTGTCCAGGTTCATCCGCGGGAATCTTATCCGGACCTATGTCCCGGATGGCGCATGTGCTAGCCGCCTAGCTCAATAATTGACTGCCTAGCGCACGCAAATCCTACATTCGTAGCGTGCGCTAGTTGTAGCCGATATCGCGCGTTAAGCTACATTCTTAGCCTATGCTGTCACGAGTTCGCATGAGAAATTTTGCATGACGATATACTTATGTACAAAGATACCAATATGAGAAATATCATACTCCAATTATCGAGATCACAATTCCGAATAATACAGGGTTCAACTACAGATGAAATACATAATAATAAATCCGGATATTACATACTCTCCTACTAAAAAGGAGTTTCGTCCCGAAACTCAAGACGAAAATAACTCTGGATATCTGGACTTCATGCCATCTTCCGTTTCCCATGTGGCTTCTTCCACTCCGTGGCGTGACCACTGAACTTTGACCAAAACGATTGGTTTGTTCCTCAATTGCTTAACTCGACTCTCGAGTATCTTGACTGGTCTTTCTTCAAACGTTCCATCCTGAGCGACTTCGATCTCGCCGAAATCAATGACATGACTAGGATCCGGTATATATCTCCGTAACTGGGATACGTGGAACACGTTATGAACATGGCTCAATGACAGCGGTAATGCCAATCTGTATGCCAACTCTCCAACTCTCTCAAGGATCTCGAATGGTCCGATATATCTCGGACTCAGCTTTCCTTTTCTTCCAAAACGAAAGGTTCCCCGAGTAGGAGAAACCTTTAAAAGTACGTGGTCTCCAGTACTGAACTCCAATGGACGATGGCGTACGTCTGCATAAGATTTCTGTTGACTCTGGGCGGTCAACAACCTTTCACGAATCAAGGTTATCTTCTCTGGAGTCTGTACGATCAACTCTAGTTCTGTCCCGATCAAGTCTGATGAATCGTCCCAACATAGGGGCGATCTGCATCTCCTCCCGTATAATGCCTCAAATGGTGCCATCTTAATGGAAGCATGCCAACTATTGCTGTATGTAAATTCAATCAATGGTAGATGAACTTCCCAATCGTTTGACCAATCTAAGGCACAAGCCCTTAGCATGTCTTCCACCGTTTGAATGGTCCTCTCGGATTGTCCGTCAGTCTGCGGGTGATAAGTTGTACTGAAGTTCAATTCGGTCCCTAAGGCCTTACGAACTGCTTTCCAAAAATGAGACACAAAACGGCCGTCTCGATCAGAAATAATGATCTTCGGCATACCATGCAATCGAACTATCTCTTAAATAAATACTCGTGCCAATCTCTCTGGTCCCTACGTGTCCTTAATGTCTAGAAAATGAGCTGATTTGGTTAAACGATCAACTATCACCCAAATCATGTTCATTCCTGTCTTGGTTCTCGTCATACTAGTGATAAAGTCCATCGATATGTCCTCCCACTTCCACTCAGGAATCGGGAGCAGCTTCAATATTCCGGCAGGTCGTTGATGCTCGATCTTAACCTGCTGACAAGTCAAGCATTTCGAAATATAGTCCGCTACATCTTTCTTCATGTTGCCCCACCAGAAATTCTGCTTCAAGTCCTTATACATCTTACTGGTGCCTGGGTAGATAGAATAGGGCGAGTTGTGAGCTTCCTTCATAATCGTCTGTTTCAGAACATCGACATCGGGAACGCAGAATCGGTTCTGAAATCTCAAAACTCCATCATCATGAATTAAGAATCCGGGGGCCTTTCCCTTGATCACTTCATCACGTAACCGAATCATCAGAGGATCATCTGTCTGCATAGATTTGATTTCTTCGATTACTGATGAAGTTATTTCCATCACGCATAGTTGTCCTTGGACTCTTTGTAACCATACTTCAATTCCTTCTCGAATCATCTCTCGTTGAAGGCTAAGTTGGGAGGTCAGAGTCTCCAGCATCTGAATAGAAACAGGTTTGCGGCTAAGTGCATCTCCCACTACATTCGCTTTACCTGGATGATACAAAATCTCCAAGTCGTAGTCCTTAATCAGCTATAACCATCTTCTTTGCCGCATGTTCAACTCTTTCTGACTGAAGATATATTTGACTCTTGTGATCCATAAAGATATGACAGTGAGTCCCGTACAGGTAATGTCTCCAGATTTTCAAAGCAAAAACTACTGCCGCTAGCTCCAAATCATGCGTTGGGTAATTCACTTCATAAGGTTTCAGCTGTCGTGACGCATAAGCGATCACCTTATCATTCTGCATCAATACGTATCTGAGTCCTTGGTTCGAAGCATCACTTTAAACTATGAATCCTCCATTCCCCTGTGGAAGTGTTAAAATCGGTGCTGTCGTCAATCTCTTCTTCAATTCATCAAAGCTTTTCTGACACGATTCACTCCAATCAAATTTTTGAGTTTTCTGCAGGAGTCGAGTAAGTGGGCGGGAAATTTTAGAAAACCCTTCCACAAATCGATGATAATATCCAGAAAGTCCTAAGAAACTCCGGACTTCTTTCACATTCTTTGGAGGCTTCCAATCCATAACTGCTTCGATCTTCTGAGGATCTACTCGGACTCCCTCAACTGATACCACATGGCCGAGGAACATTACTTCCTTTAGCCATAATTCACACTTAGAAAGTTTGGCGTACAATTTTTCATTTCTTAACAGGTCTAACACAATCCGTAAATGTTGTGCATGCTCTTCCAGGCTCTTAGAATATACCAGAATGTCATCAATGAACACGACCACAAATTTATCCAAATATTCGATGAACACTCGGTTCATCAATTGCATGAACACAGCAGGTGCATTAGTGAGACCAAACGGCATCATTACAAACTCATAATGTCCGTAGCGAGTTCTGAATGCTGACTTCGGAATATCAGATTCCTTAATCTTCAGCTGATGATATCCTGGTCTCAGATCGATTTTAGAAAATACTGTTGCTCCTTGTAACTGGTCAAACAAATCATAAATCCGTGGCAATGGATACTTGTTCTTAATCGTCATCTTGTTCAGCTCTCGATAGTCAATACACAGTCGAAGCGATCCATCCTTCTTCCGGACAAAAAGAACTGGTGCTCCCCAAGGCGAAACAATTGGCTGGATATAGCCTTTGTCCAGTAACTCCTCCAGCTGCTTCTTTGATCTCATACGCCAATGCCTTATCCTGGTATTGACGGAGAGTGGTACATTCAAAACCGTACATGTACCTCTGGATTTCTGGTTTCATCCTCATATCAAAATGGATCATCATTTCTGCATCTGTTCTGACCAGATGTCGAACAAATGCCAGTTGCTGGTTAAATGTCTTAATTGTCTAGGATACAGGTTCGTCTGACGGCTGAGCGGATAAAAACTCCCGAACTTTGGCTTCCCTCACAGGACGAGGGCAGTACTGAGCTTCCATCATCAATTTAAATTATGTCCAATCAGTATCATGATCTGCAGGCCGGATGGCTTCCCACCACTCGGATGCTTCCCCTATCAGAAAGTACTGAGCTATAGAGGCTCTCCGGTCGTCTGGGCAATTAATTCCGGCAAAAATTTTCTCCAATTCCTTCAACCAATGGTCCCATGTGGGTGTCTCAGAAAAGCCGTCGAATTTGGGTGGTTGCATCTTCGCCACCTCTTGCACCCATCGGTCACCCTGAATTCCCATGTCTGGAATCCCCTGCTGTCTATATCCCTGCTGTAATCCCACTGCCACCTACATTCGGTACACGACTTGGGCGAACTAAGTCATCTGGTTCACCAGCTGACGAAGAATTTCGGGCACATCAGGTTCTGGTTCATTATTGATAGATCTATGTGGCTTGCCTGAACTGTGGCTGGCCTGATTAGAAGGCGAAGCTTCTCTTTCGGCATTCCTTCGTCCGCGTCCGCGACCGCGACCACGACCACGTCCGCCTCTCAACATAAACCACCGTTCGCATGAAGACGTAGGCAGTACAGTGATGTCATTCACGACCGGTTACCTCAAAAGACGTATATGACCCCTATTTTAACCCAATAGCCAAGATATCTATAATCTTAGCTCCGATACCATATTCTGTAACACCCACGATATATTTAGGAATATTACAGCGCCGTAAATCCTTTACATAGGGATTTACAAGGCTGAAGAATTGAAAAGACATTAACAGGTACCAACGGATGAAAATAACGGAATTAAGATACAACAGTTCTGACCAAATACTGAAAATACGAATGTTCAACGGAAAAGTATTAATACATCACCAAATCCAAATCATCATAAATTACTACGTACTCGTGTACTTATTAAAACGATACAAACAACAGACAATTAAACCCGGCCAGAACATCACTCTGCACCCTCGTCGTCATGCAACTCCAATGGTTGTTTCCCCGCTCTCCTGGATCCTAAACATAAACAAATATTCACCCCCGAAGGGGTTAGCACAACGATGCTAGTACAAGTACAATAATCATACAACATTGATATAATCAACAATGATATCATAACACGTTTCTTCAACGAGAAATAACAACAACAGATATCACATCATAACAGTCTCAACATACTGATGGCATTCCAACGATCCAGCGCACACAGCTATAGATTCCCATGATGATCCCGTCGGACCAACGCATGGTGGAACTACCTGTCCAACGATCCAGCGCACACATCTATAGATTCCCATGATGATTCCCGTCGGATCAACGCATGGTGGAAATTTAATCACAACACATAATACACAATACAATCACAATATAGCTTTCATAATATAAACAATTCTAGTTAGAGTACTTGCTTCGATTCGAAGACAAGAACAATACTTCCACGAAAAACGAAATACTCGAAGGTCGCCCCTTCGATCAATCACGTAGCAAGCTTGAACCTTAACAAAAGAAATAATATGGAATTCATCTCACATCGAACGAACATCTAACAATCTAAAATACGGTCGGAAGTTCTTAAAAGAAATCTGTCTCGTTTGCTTAACGCATGCTGCACATCCTATGTAGCGTACGTTAAGACTACTCGTTAGCACACGCAATTACACATAGCCTAGCGTACTCTAACCATGCACGGTCAGTACCTCACTGATCAGCCGACTGACTCGCCTGATGACTTAACACACGCTAAGTTTCAATCGTAGCGTACGCTAAATATGCCCATTAGCGTACGTTAATTCACATAGCTTAGCGCACGCTAAGCGTGCATGGCAGTTCACTGTTGGGCAGCAGACTAGTTCTAATGGTGACGAAATTTACGAACTCCTCAGTGATTTACGTGTGATATCCGTCTACATGTCATATTCATAAACTTATGAATGATCTTATTGATTCAATCATCAAGGAAAAGAATATCATCACAACTCTTATATTTGAACTTTATTATCATTCTCATGCGAATTTCGGTGATCTCCGGTTGGTGCACTAGATTCTATTATCATTATTCACATTCAGACTTCATCTTGAAGGTGAACTAACAACTCCAACTTATACGAAAGGATACTTCCTAAGATGATTTATTTCCTTAAGTCCTTATAACCAAAAGTGATATCACCTCAAATTTTATGATCAATATGACAACATAAATCATACGTATAATCAACTTCAGAATGTTCCTCTCATCATTGACATACTAAGATTCCAACCACGAGGTTCCAACGACAATATCATAAGTATAATTATTCCAATCTTCTAAACATGATATTTGTTGAATAATTCACCAATGGAACTCAATATCTTGCTAGCATGATCATCTTATTCTTCATAACACGAATCTAGAGTTGGAGATAGAATTAACATACCTTTAATGAAGAAATCACTGATCCAAAAAGGTAGAATCCAGCTCTGGTTGCTTGAGTGTCACTTCAAAGTGAGTTCTTCTTCAATGATCAAGTGTAAGCACTCTTTAATATTTAATGATCAAGTAAGGCGGATTTGTATGTGTTTAAGGAGTAGGAAAAGCTCTCTGGACTTCCAAGGAACGAAGAACAAATGAAGGGAATAGGTAGAAATGGAGTGCTGTCCTTTAAATAAAGTTTCTGCACAATAGCTGATTAGCACACGCTACCATACCATTCTTAGCGCACGCTAATAAGCGTTGACTCCAAATCTGTCCAGGTTCATCCGTGGGAATCTTATCCTGACCCATGTCCCGGCTGGCGCATGTGCTAGCCGCCTAGCTCAATAATTGACTGCCTAGCGCATGCAAATCCTACATTCGTAGCGTGCGCTAGTTGTAGCCGATAGCGCGCGTTAAGCTACATTCTTAGCGTGCGCTATCACTAGTTCGCATGAGAAATTTTGCATGACGATATACTTATGTACAAAGATACCAATGTGAGAAATATCATACTCCAATTATCGAGATCACAGTTCCGAATAATACAGGGTTCAACTACAGATGAAATACACAATAATAAATCCAGGGGCGGGTCGATCGGGTTCCCCACCGGGTCGGGTCAAAATACCATGCCTTCCAGCCACTCAAGGACAAGTCCAGGCTAGAGTGATAATTAGTTCAATAAGTTCAAACCTCTAACATTCCTCGAGAGGGAAGAGCTAGCTGCCGTCGAGAAGTGGCTACTGAACTTGGAAAGTATCTTCGATTACATGGTCTGTACGGATGCTCAGAAGGTTTCATGTGCAGTCCTCGAACTCAAGGAGTACGAAAGGAAGTTTAATAACATGTGTCGATTTGCACCATTCATGGTTGAGATTGAAGACATGAAGGCGCAAAAATTTCTTGATGGACTTCAAGATAGAATTCGACATCATCTGGCCAGTCATGGGAAGATGACATATAAGGAAGCCGTTTCCAGAACCGATGATATATCAGCTAGATTGGAGATGGAAAAGGCTAGGGCTCTACCAGTTGTAAATTCGAACAAAAGGAAGTGGCAGGGACCGAGTAACAATAATAGCAACAAGAAGGGTGGTAAGGAAGGACCATCCAGGTCAAAGGCACAGTACAACTACCCAACCTGGTCGAAGTGTGGAAATAGGCACCAGGGAGTTTGCATGCATGGACAAAATCGATGCTATCGGTGCCATGAAGAAGAACACATGGTCTCTCAGTGCCCACAGAAGAACAATGGCCCAGACAGAGGGTCCAAAATCAAGGTTCCGGGGGGAAGGCTCGTATGTATAGTCTATCTGAGATCGACAAGGAGAAGCCCGGTACGATGTCAGGTATGTTATGTGTCACTGGAATTCCCGTTTTGGTGTTATTTGATATTGGCGCATCTCATTCATTTATCTTTAAGAAGTTGTTTAGCATGACTGGATTTAGAAGTAGAAAATCTTCAGAAAGCCTTGAAGTTAGTATACCAGCAGGAGAAATAATTTCTGTTGACGATATAGCTAATAGTATAACCGTAGAGATAAATGAACATTTATATCTAGCCGATATATACATATTAGAGATGAATAACTTCGGCGTGGTCTTGGGTATGGATTGGTTGGATAAGTATGATGCCATTTTGCATTGCGCAAGGAGGAACGTGGTCTTACATCTAGTAGCCGGTGTAGAGGATGTTTTTCAAGGGGTTAGGCGTAGCAAAGCCCCTCCCGTGATATTAGCCATGAAAGCAACGAAGATATTGCGTAAAAGCAATTGTCAAACATATCTAGTGAATATCATGAGGGAGTCGAAGTCCGAGTTAACGATCGAAGACGTCCACATCATTAAGGATTATTCATATGTTTTTCTAGAGAACTTGTCGGGTGTTCCACCGGATAGACAATCGGAGTTTACAAATGACTTGGTGCCTGGAGCAGTCTCTATATCAAAGGCCCCATACAGTATGACACCAAAAGAACTACAATAACTGAAAGTGCAGATTCAGGAGTTACTCGATATGAGATATATCCGACCAAACATCTCACCTTGGGGAGCACCTGTGTTATTTGTGAAGAAGAAGGATAGAAACATGAGGATGTATATTGATCATCGTGAGTTGAATCGAGTCACGATAAAGAACAAGTATACACTTCCCCGAATCAAAGATTTATTTGACCAGCTTGGAGGTTCCGAGGTGTTCTCGAATATAGATTTGAGGTCAGGATACCATCTGTAGGTTACAAGTCGTCCAGGACTAAGTCTAGAGGGGGGGTGAATAGACTTATTGAAACTCTTAAACTCTTTTTCACAAAGAGTAAGTTTCTCAGCTGATAGATATGCAAATGACTTAGAGTCATTTGTATTCAATACATGCAGAAGTCAGCTGATGACGAATACAAAAACAACCAATAAAACACTTAACAATGAATGCAACAGTTAGAGTATGATGCTATAAAATAGTAAAATATGCAGGCAGTTATAGTGGTCTCAGAGGTGGGGTAATCCTCTACTAATCCACTTTTCTCCAAACCAGTTGGAGATGAATTCACTATAATTATCAACAAGTGATAAAGATTACAGTGATTCAACCAATTACAACAGCTTCCAACCAGTGGAAATCCTTGCCGTTGCAACTCCCTTGAATGCCTTGCACCTCTTGATCTGCGATCTTTGGATGCCTTTACATTCTTGAACTTCAACCAGTGAAGTATCCCGAACTCAGGATTAAAGACACGAGTTTTTGTCTTCTCCAACTAAGAGCTTCTTCAAATATGAACTTTTGAGAACTGCTCTTTTCACGATGCTATAGTTCGCTTTTTGATTGCTTTGAATGCTTTGATTGCTTGAGATTTTGTTCGCATCGTTGTTGCTTAGCTTCAAATCTTCGGATATATATAGGTGTTGATCCTTGAGCATTCTTCATAGCCATTGCAAATCTTGTAACAAATCCGTCCGTTGGAGAAATAGACTTCTTTGTTTATTTTTCTGAACGTTGCAAGGCTGGATTCCCATATTTTAATCCATCGTTCGACCGTTGTGAAGACTTTGCATGTGAGGCATCGTATCTTTTGAATACAATAAGATTAAAGTCTTCAGTGGTAGGTCTGGATGAATTATTTAATTCATATCCTTACGGAAATCTCTCCAATATGTCTCTTCACGCTTGCATGTAACTTTCCATAATTTTTGACTATTCAACGCATGCTGACGTGGACTTGGAGTACTCGGCTGATCTCAAGTTGGCTGATGTTCAGTCATCTTCTCTGCAGTTTGGACTTCTCTGATGGAGACTGTTTGAGACTCGTATGATCAGATGACTTGTCTGAGGTCACTTGACTGCAGTCTGGTCAAATATCTCTGATGATTTTTTGTTGACCAGAACTTCTCTGACTTGACTCGGATGTACTTCTCTGATGTACATAGCTGTACCTTTGTACTTATCCGATTTGAGCCTAACTTATTTTGGCCTATAGAAGATACTCATTTGGTTCTTCTTTACATTTTGTCAAGTATTAAACTTAACATAATTTGGCCTATGGAAGATACTCATTTGGTTCTATTTTTTCCAAGTAATAAACATTTGAATTACATTAATGACATCATCAAAATCTAACAAGTATTCCTAACAAATTCCCCCTATTTTGATGATGGCAAAACTTAAGCAAATTATTCAAATGAACAGGTCTGCACTTAAGTGCAAGACACAAACTAAAATTAGTCTAGTTTTGAGACAACTGGGAATTATCATTCAAAAGACTGTTATATTAATTTTCTGTGAATTGTTTTACAAGTACAAGTCTTTCAATGATCAAAACAATTACAGGAAAAATTACAAGTACAAAAATTTAAAAAATATGAATATAAACACATCATCTCCCTCTGCCTCTGCGAATAGGCTGCTTGGCAGGTCTGATAGGTTTAGCTCCAATTGGCCTTTTCTTGACAGGGGCAAGACCGTACTTCCTTCTGACAACGAGGGCAGCAAAGTCTTGTTCTTCTTGTGAGGAGAACTTATGCTCGTCACAAAGCTTCTTCATTTTACTTTGAAGCATCAATTCATCCAGATCACCATTTACCAAGGTGGGAGGATCTTTAGGCCTGAAGGGAGGGATCATTGGGTATGCATTGCATTCCTTTGCACGTTTTAGTAGGACAACCCAGAGATTTGGATGTGATTCTTCCATGAAATTAATAAAAGTCTGCTGTGGGAGCAATCTCTATCCTGGAGTAACTCCCAGATATAAAAATCTCTGATAAACTTTTTCTTTGCAGTTCCCCACATAGGTGCAGCTTCGATAGGAAGGAAATCTTCAACATACCATAACTCTCTGTCTTCCCATTCTAGTGTAGGCTCGTCCCCAATTATGATCCTCCTTCTTTTGACTGCAGGCTGATAATCAGCCTGTTCTAGCTCAGCTTTTCCCTTCCTCTTTGCCAAAGATGTCCCAGTTGTGATCATTTGGACATCTTGCTTCTTCTTGGTCCTCATCTCTTGAATTCTTATTCCCCCATGCTTGCTGCCTTCCCCCTGAAACCTTTCTTCCCCCTTTTTGCCAGCATCAACCAGGGTGGTCAATTGCTGCTCCATTCTAAGCATCCAGTTAGACATGCTAAAGGGCATTCTGTTGTTTGTAGGAGGAGGTGGTTGAGGGATGTTCCGCTGCAGCAAGGTGTCAATTTTGGCATTGATAGACTGCAGATCATGAGTGATTTGAGAAGCAAGCAGCTCTCCAACAGTGTCTTTAACAATCTGTCGGATCAGCTCAGTCATCACAGGTGTAATTTGTGATGTCTGTGGAGAGTGCTCGCCTGAACCTTCGACGCCTGCAGGTAGGTGTGCGGATGACCCACCTGTCTGCAGACTCCTGTCTGCAGCTGGCATTCCAGATGGGGTCTGTTCTGGGGTCCCCGATCTGGAGTCTTCAACCAGGTCTGCATCTAGGCTGGTATAGCGAGCAGGTGCCCCAGCCTTGTCTGCAGCCTCCTTTTCTGGCTCCTTCTCTTTTTCTCCTTCTTCTTTTTCCAACTCTTTATCATTCTCCTTTTCTTTCTCAGCCTCCTTTTCTCCTCCTTCATCCTTACCATCATCATCATTATCATCATTTTTATCTTCATCTTTATCATCTTTTTTATCATCATTATCTTTTTCATCATCTTCTTTTTCTTCTTCATCCTCCTGATCAACTTATTCTCCTTCTTCTTCTTCTTCATCCACTAAGTCCACAGTTTTTTCGACTCCTTCTTCTCCAGATCGTTTTTCAACTGAGATATTTTCTTCTTCTCTTTCTTCCTGTCTCCCCTCTTTATCATCAATAATAATAATTTCTTCTTCCTCCGGCACTAGCTCCTCTATTCTTATTTCTTTTTCTTCTTCATCCTCTTCTTTACCAAGGGATCCGTCAAAAATGCTATACATAATAGAGTGGATAAATTGGTCCATGTTGGTTTTAAAATTGGACATGAACAAATTTTCCTGAAGTAACAAAATTATGTCTGACACTTTGCGAAAATGCATCAGCACATCTTCTGTGGCTTGGAGATACCCCCAGCCACTCACCTCAACAAAGGATTGTAGTTGGGTGAAAGAATAAGATTTAAAAGTTTTCCATTCCTCATAAATGTGAGTGAAGGAATGTTTTAGAGCAAGGGGTTTTACCATTTTGAGCTGCTCTATGGATAGATTGAAGAGGTGGTTGTCAAGTAGGTTGAAGCTGTAGTTTGCCTCAGGTATGTTGATGATTAAACCTGCTTCCTCTTCTTCAGATATGTACTGAGGAGAGAGAAGAGGAACAATCTGGGTCTCCAGGCTGGTCCTCCAGGTGAATAGGTGATCTGGCTGCAGGGCTGGAAAATTGCTCTGGCTGCTCTTCTTCACTGAACTGCAAACGCTTGGGCCTCTTTGGAGATGGTTCTGGTGAGGAATGAATGATGGAGGGCTCACCAGGGGCTGGTACCCTTCTCTTTAAACGAAGAGAAATAGGCGTTTTGTCCGACTCTGTATCAGACTGGGCTGCAGGTGGGTTGCGAGCTGCAGCCTGGTCGGACTTGTCTGATGATTCAGGGTATTTGTAGGTCGGTCCCTGATCAGACAGCTATTTTAAGATTTGAGCTACTCTTATACTACTTCCTAGCCTCCTCAAAGTCTCTTGGTCTATATGAACAAGTCTTTTATTGATGTGGAAGGGGTCAGTATTTCCCTTCGCCACACCAAGCTTCTCCAGGATCCAACTAAGCTGCGTTCCGAACGCCAGCTTGGATTTAAACTTCTTCTCTTAAACAAGCCACTCAGCCTTGTTGACCTCGCACACCAACTGCCTGTAAATGTAGTCCGACCAGTCAATTGGATCGTCTTGGATTAGTGCTCCCAGCATCATAAATTTAGCTGACGACAGTTGGTCATAGCTGCCGGCCATGCCCATGACTATTTTGTTGGTTATGTTCAACACATAGCGATATTCCCTTTTAATTTCGCTCCTCTTGGCGGTGAGCTTCAGATTCTCCGGTTGGTCGACCGCCTTAATCTTCAGCCAAGTATCGGCTGCGTTCTCTTTAAGGGCCTCGACCGCCACGCCGCGATTCTTCATTCCAAATACTTTTCCGACTGTCTCCGGTGATATGTCCACTTGTATTCCGCCGACAGTGCTTATAATCCCTGCTTCAATCACTCGGGCCTCTCTGAAGAACGCAATAACGTCCTCCTTAAACAAGTGCTTGGGACTGATGTCCAAAAATGGGTAGATCCCATTCATCTTCATCGATCAGATAAGGTCGAGCACATCGTTGTTCTTCAGATTCGATTCCAAGAGTCCTTCAAAATCAACAACCAGGGAGAAAATGATCTCGTCCTTGACAGCCTTCAGATTTCGCCTTCAAAATAGGATTCCATTTCTGCAAGATAAACGATTTTTAGTGTATTGAGAGTTCGAAGGAATTTCTGCTCTGTAAATTAGGGTTTTCAAAAGTTTGGTGAAGGTAAAGTGAAAGAGTTTTTCCGTCCTTAAAAAGGAAAATGAAACGACGCTGTAATTAAATAATCATTTATTTTAATCGGTGGTCCACCTTTTGAGGATTCCTTTATAAAATTCAAATTTTAATCGGTGGTCCAGGTTTTGAGTTTGAAAATAGACGGTTGGATTTTAATTGGTCACAGTGGAGGTCGATTGAACTTGTGATTGCCACGTGTATTTTAAGCATATAGTATTATGCCACTTGTGAACCAAAAATAATATGATATTATTATATAAATAGCAGATAATAATATAATATTCAGAAGTCGGTTAGGTTTAGAAAACTTAGCTGGTTGACCGTTGACTTTTGACTGCTCTGCATCAGGTGAGTTGACTCCTTTGACTTCTCGCCTGTGGTTTGATCAGCTAGGTTCCTTCATCTGTCCTTCGTCTTCTTGTCTGCATCAGGTAGGGTCTGATTCCTATGGTCAGCTTAGTCCGTCCTTCATCTCCTCTGCTTCAGCTAGCTTTTTCCTCTGTACTAGATTCCCAATCTAGTAATCCAAGTTCCCTGCTTAGCTCCAAAAACCTTTCTTCTGGCAAAGGTTTGGTGAAGATATCAGCAATTTGGTAGTCTGTGCTGACTCTTTCAACTCTTACTCTCTTGTTAAGCATGTGATCTCTAATGAAGTGATGCTTAACATCAATGTGCTTGGTCCTTGAGTGCAAAACCGGGTTGTTGGTTATTGCAATAGCACTGTTGTTGTCACACCAGATAGGAACATTATTGGCAATGATGTTGCAGTCCCTTAGTTGTTGTCTGATCCACAAGATCTGGGCACAACAACTACCTGCAGCTAGGTATTCTGACTCTGTGGTGGAGATAGAGTTAGAAACATGTTTCTTGCTAAAGCAGGATATCAGTCTGGTTCCTAGGAATTGGCACGTTCCACTAGTGCTTTTCATATTAATTTTGCATCCTGCAAAATCTGCATCTGAATATCCTGATAGCTCGAAGTTATCGTCCTTAGGATACCATAGTCCAACATTGACTGTAGACTTAAGGTATTTAATTATTCTCTTGGCTGCATCTTGGTGAGACTGCTTTGGCTTGGATTGAAATCGCGCGCATACTCCTACGGCATAAGATATGTCTGGTCTGCTTGCAGTGAGGTATAGAAATGATCCAATAAGTCCTCTATAGTGGGTAGAATCCACTGATATGCCTCCCCCATCTGCATCTAGGTGAGTACTTGTGCTCATAGGAATTCTTGCTGGTTTGGCTAATTCCATTCCAAATATTTTGATTAGATCTCAGGTATATTTGGCTTGATTGATGAAAATTCCATTTTCCATCTGCTTGACTTGTAATACAAGAAAGAAGTTAAGCTTTCCCATCATACTCATCTCAAATTCTCCTTGCATGAGATTTGAGAATTTCTCACACAGCTCTGGGTTGGTTGAGCCAAATATAATGTCATCCACATATATCTGAACTATTAATATCTGGCCTTCGTGCTCCACTCTGAATAAGGTCTTGTCCACTTTCCCTTTGCAGAAACCGTTCTTCTCAAGAAATACAGATAAGGTTTCATACCAAGCTCTTGGTGCTTGCTTAAGTCCATATAAAGAATTCAACAGCTTGTAGACTTTGTCTCCTTTGACAAATCCTGGGGGTTGCTCCACGTAGACTTCTTCTTCTAGGATTCCATTAAGAAATGAACTTTTTACATCCATTTGATAGACTTCAAAATCCTTGAATGCAGCATATACGAGGAATAGTCTGATGGCTTCTAATCTTGCAACAGGTGCATAGGTTTCATCAAAATCTATTCCTTCACACTGTGCATATCCTTTAGCAACAAGTCTGGCTTTATTCCTAACAACAGCTCCATCTTCATCGCTTTTGTTTTTGTACACCCATTTGGTGCCAATAACCTTCTTATGATCTGGTCTGTCTGTTAGTTCCCAAACATTGTTCCTTTCCATTTGCTCAAGCTCCTCTTGCATGGCATTGATCCAAGAATAGTCTTCCAAGGCTTGTTCTGTTTTCTTGGGTTCTATTTGGTACATGAAGCAAGAGAACATTACCATTACTGCGGGTAGAGTAGACTGTCTTGTCTTAACTCTATCAGTCAGCTTCCCAATGATTTGTTGGATTGGATGGCCTTTGAGCCACTTGGGGATATCTTCTTCTTCAGGGTCTGTTCCCCCTGTAGATTTGCTCTGGTGGATTTCCTCTCTGTCTGCATCAGATTGGATCTGGTCTCCTTGGTCTGCAACTGGATCAGCTACCGTCTTGTCATCTGCAGGTTGGGTCTGGTCTACAGATGAGTCTTTATCAGCTACAGTTTGATCTTCATCAGTGGCAACTGGATCAGGTAGGTTTGGTGTTCTTGTCTGATCTGCAGTTGGGTCTTCAGCAGCTACAGTTGGGTCTTCAGGCTGATCTGCAGATGAGTCCACCATTCCTGTGTCATGTACAATGACTTCTTTGAGGGTTGCGGTTTTGAGCTTATTCTCAATTAGCTCTACTTGTTTCCTGTACTCAACAGTAGATTCATCAAATACAACATGGGGTGTTTCCTCCACAACTAAGGTTCTTTTGTTAAAGACTCTATATGCCTTGCTTCTTTGTGAATATCCCATAAAGAGACCATCATCAGTTTTAGCATCAAAGGCATTTAGTTGGGTTTTACCGTTGTTGTGGATGAAACACTTACAACCAAAAATATGAAAATAAGCAACATTAGGTGTTCTGTTATTCCAAACCTCATAGGGAGTTTTGCCATGTCTCCATACTATCATACTCATGTTCTGAGTATGGCAAGCTGTGTTGACAGCTTCAGCCCAGAACTTCTTGGGCAGGTCTGCTCCTGCAATCATGGACCTAGCTGCTTCCTTTAAGGTTATGTTCCTTCTTTCGGCAACACCATTCTGCTAGGGGGTCCTGGCTGCAGAGAGCTCATGCTGGATTCCATTCTGATTGCTGTAATCAGTGATCGCCTTGTTGCGAAATTCTCCTCCTCTATCTGATCTGATCTTGATGATTGAGAGGGATTTCTCATTTTGGATCCTTCTCAACAGCTCAGGTAGCTTGGTCAAGGTTTCACTCTTCTTATACAAGAAGATAATCCATGTGTACCTTGAATAGTCATCCACTACTACTAGTGCATGCTTTATGCCACTTAGAGTCCTCGGCTTGATAGGGCCAAATATATCCATATAGAGTAGATCTAAGATCCTTGATGTGAGAGTTGTAGGCTGGACTGGCTTGAATGATGCTCTGGTCTGCTTTCCTTTCTGACATGCATCACAAATAGCTTCATTCTTTAATGCTTTCTCTGGAAGTCCTATGACCAGCTTCTGAGAACTGATTTTGTTGATGGCTTTGAAGTTCAGATGACATAATCTTTTGTGCCACAGCCATCCATTCTCAGCTATTGTCTTAGATAGAAAACAGGTATTAGGAGTTCCTGTGTTCCAATCTATCATATAGACATCTCTCCTTCTGAATCCTTGTAGTTTCACCTCTCCAGATAGGATATCTATCACCATACATTTCCAAATAGTTAAGACTACTAGATTCTTCTCATCACAAAACTGGCTTATGCTCAGGAGATTATAATTGAGCCCTTTGACATAGTGAACTTTGGATATAATGATGTTTCCTCGGTGCAGCTCTCCAAAGCCCTTTGTTTGTCCTCTAGAGCTATCTCTAAAGGTTACGTCTGGACCTCTTTCTTTGGTATATTTTGTCAGCATCTTCTTGTTCCCGATCATGTGCCTCGAGCATCCGGAATCTACAAACCATTCTTCACCTCCAAAGTTTGAATTTGTGGAGATGTGGTAGTAGTCCTTCCACTTTTTTCTGCAATCATACAAGCAGAGATTTAGGTACCCAAATCTGTGTGGGTCCTCTAGGGTTAGATGGTTTCCTGGAGAATTGATTTCTCCTTGGATTGTGAAAATTGTTGTTATTATTACCCTTATAAGGTGTGTAGGGTGTGGGTCTGTATCCCCTGTTAGGATTTTATACCGGATATGCCTCATAATATTGGTAGTGTGGGCCATTTCTAAACCTTGGCTGAGACCATTTATTAAATCTTTGAGGTCTCCACACTTGTTCATTTTGAAAGTTAGGATAACCTTGAGGTTTCCACTTGCCCCTCCCATTTTGAATCTGTTTTTGGGGAGTTTTTGATAATAATGGGCATGTTGTCTGGGCTGCTGCTTCTGCCTTGGCCATTGCCTAGTCGCTTGTCTAGGTGGCTGTCTAGTGAACCCTGGCTGCAGCCTAGACTTGTGACTCGGCTGTTGCCTATTTTTAAATACCGGTTTGTATATAGGCTCAGGAGATGAGACAATTGTTTCTCCCTTGATGAAAGTGGTTTTAGAACTAGAGGGAGCGTGAGGATCATATCCAAGGCCTGATCTGGAATATAGTGGCCTCTTATTAGTACACAGTTCGTCCAGAGTTAGAGACGCCTTCATGGAGGTTATTTCCTGCGCCTGAGTCTTATTTACCTGAGTCAGTTTAGTAAATTCGGCTTTGACATGAGCAAGTGCAGCTGATTTTTCACTATTCAAAACAGTTAATCGTTGTATCTCATCTGTAGTGACATCAGCCTGGTTTTCAAGTTAACTGCAGCCTGGTTTTCAAAATCAGATTTTACTTTATTCAATTCTAGGCTGAGTTTTTCAAAATCATTTTTCAGCTGCCTATTCTCATCTTGCAGCTGAGTCTTCTCGGCTGATACAGATAGGTGTGCAGATTTTAGTGTCTCAAAATCCTTAAGTAGCTGATTTACAGATTCGTGCAAGTCCATATCTTGTGACATGGCTGAACTATTATTTGAAACAGAGGGTTTTGATGTTACTTCTTCATCAACTAGGTTGGCCATCAGGCAATCATACTCTTCATCATCATCAGACAAGAATCCGCTGCTTGACTCTACACGCTCTTGATCTTCTCCGATGAGGGCCTTCATTCGGTCTTCTTTTCTACTCACCTCCTTCTTTCTCTCGTCCTTCTTAAGATCAGGACAGTCAATTTGAATGTGTCCTGCCTTATGGCAGTTGTAACACTCCACCTTCCAGCTTCCGGCTTTTTGGTTTCTTTTGGGATTCTCCTTATAATTCTTCTTGTATTTGGAGTAGTTCTTCCGGAA
Organism: Orobanche coerulescens; assembly: GCA_033398695.1. NCBI lineage: Eukaryota > Viridiplantae > Streptophyta > Magnoliopsida > Lamiales > Orobanchaceae > Orobanche > Orobanche coerulescens. The sequence goes on from CM065809.1 coordinate 173,697,827, forward strand.
GTTGTTGAACCTCTGCATTATGAACGCCATTTCTTCCTCAAAATCGAATGGATTTGGAGGTTTTACATCAGATAAGCTCTTGGCGGGGGACTCGGCTGCAAAGGCTATTCCCTTCTCTGCAGGCTCGGTTGATGATGAACTTGGGAGCTCGAACTCATAAGCCTTCAGGTTGGAGAACAGCTCTTGGATCTTTATTTTATTAAGATCCTTAGATTCTCTCACGGCCACTGCCTTCATTCTCCATTCAGGATTGAGAGATCTTAGGACCTTCAGCGCCATTTCCCTGTTGCCATAAGATTTACCAAGGGAGTTGATCTCATTGATGATCTCAGTGAACCTTGTGTCCACTTGGTCTATTGATTCGCCATTCTTCATTTTGAAGTTGTCAATTTTTTGAGTAGCAATTGACAACTTGTTCTCTTTGATCAGCTCTGTTCCCTCACACATTAAGGCTAATGTGTCCCAGATTTCCTTGGCGATTTTGCAGTTTTTGATCTTGACCATTGTTGATTTGTCAAGAGTTTGATACAGCACGTCTCTGGCCCGATTGTCAAGGTTGGCCAGCTTTCTTTCTTCGGGGGTCAGCTCCATCCGCTTCTTTGGGATCTTTTGAGGCTTCCCAGCTGCAATCTCCTCAGGAGTGTTGTCCTTCTCGAATATGAACGGGCCGTCCTCTATGATACACCACATGTCATCATGGATTGAAGATAAGTGTGCCTGCATACTTATCTTCCAAAGATCATACTCGTCAACTGAAAACACAGGTAATCTAGAGTGCATGTGTTCCATTTTACAATGAGAGTTTAAAAAATATATATCCTCGATATATGGATCTGGTTCGTGAAATGAATGAACCAGCCGCTCTGATACCACTTGTAGGTCACAAGTCGTCCAGGAATAAGTCTACAGGGGGGTGAATAGACTTATTGAAACTCTTAAACTCTTTTTCACAAAGAGTAAGTTTCTCAGCTGATAGATATGCAAATGACTTAGAGTCGTTTGTATTCAATTCGTGCGGAAGTCAACTGATGACGAATACAAAAACAACCAATGAAACACTTAACAATGAATGCAACAGTTAAAGTATGATGCTATAAAACAGTAAAATACGCAGGCAGTTATAGTGGTCTCATAGGTGGGTAATCCTCTACTAATCCACTTTTCTCCAAACCAGTTGGAGATGAATTCACTATAATTGTCAACTAGTGATAAAGATTACAGTGATTCAACCAATTACAACAGCTTCCAACCAGTGGAAATCCTTGCCATTGCAACTCCCTTGACTGCCTTGCACCTCTTGATCTGCGATCCTTGGATGCCTTTACAGTCTTGAACTTCAACCAGTGAAGTACCCCGAACTCAGGATTAAAGACACGAGTTTTTGTCTTTTCTAACTAAGAGCTTCTTCAAATATGAACTTTTGAGAACTGCTCTTTTCACGATGTTATAGTTCGGTTTTTGATTGCTTTGAATGTTTTGATTGCTTGAGATTTTTTTCGCACCGTTGTTGCTCAACTTTAAATCTTCGGATATATATAGGTGTTGATCCTTGAGCATTCTTCATAGTCGTTGCAAATCTTGTAACAAATCCGTCCGTTGGAGAAATAGACTTCTTTGTTTATTTTTCTGAACGTCGCAAGGCTGGATTCCCATATTTTAATCCATCGTTCGACCGTTGTGAAGACTTTGCATGTGAGGCGCCGTATCGTTTGAATACAATAAGATTAAAGTCTTCAGTGGTAGGCCTGGATGAATTATTTAATTCATATCCTTGCGGGAATCTCTCCAATATGTCTCTTCACGCTTGCATGTGACTTTCCGTAATTTTTAACTATTCAACGCATGCTGACGTGGACTTGGAGTACTTGGCTGATCTCAAGTTGGCTGATGTTCAGTCATCTTCTCTGCAGTTTGGACTTCTCTGATGGAGACTGTTTGAGACTCATCTGATCAGATGACTTGTCTGAGGTCACTTGACTGCAGTCTGGTCAAACATCTCTGATGAATTTTTGTTGACCAGAACTTCTCTGACTTGACTCGACTGTACTTCTGTGATGTACTTAGCTGTACCTTTGTACTTAGCCGATTTGAGCTTAACTTATTTTGGCCTATAGAAGATACTCATTTGGTTCTTCTTTACATTTTGCCAAGTATTAAACTTAACATAATTTGGCCTATGGAAGATACTCATTTGGTTCTATTTTTGCCAAGTAATAAACATTTGAATTACATTAATGTCATCATCAAAATCTAACAAGTATTCCTAACACCATCAACTAAAGATCAAGGACGAGGACATTCCGAAGACTGCATTCCGAACAAGATATGGCCACTACGAGTTCGTAGTAATGCCATTTGGGTTAAGTAACGCCCCAGTAGTTTTTATGGACTTGATGAATAGAGTTTTTCAACCCTATTTGGATCAGTTTGTGATCGTGTTTATAGATGACATGCTAATTTATTCGAAGGATGAAGTAGAACATGAGAACATCTGTGGACAATTTTGGAGATACTTCGCAAGGAGAAGCTGTATGCGAAGTTTAGCAAGTGTGAATTTTGGCTTAAGAGAGTGGCATTCCTTGGACATGTTACTGCCCAAGGAATTGAAGTCAATCCGTCTAAGTTAGAGGTTATCAACAATTGGAAAACACCAACTAACGCGAATGCAATTCGCAGTTTCTTGGGATTAGCAGGATGTTATAGGAGGTTTATTGATGGATTTTCTAAGATAGTCGCACCGATGACTCGACTAACGAGGAAATGAGAACAGTTACTGTGGAATGAGATGTGCGAAGAAAGTTTTAAAGAGCTTAAATGGATTCGTCGAGAGAATTCGTGATCTATAGTGACGCATCCAAGCAAGGATTAGGATGTGATATGATGCAGCAAGTTAAGGTCATCGCCTATGCATCAAGGTAATTAAGGCCTCGTGAGTTAAATTATCCGACGCATGATTTAGAACTAGCTATGGTAGTTCACGCCTTGAATATATGGCGACATTACCTCTATGGAGGTAAATGTGAGATCTATACCGACCATAAAAGCATAAAGTATCTATTCACCCTAAAGGAACTGAATATGAGACAAAGAAGATGATTGGAGTTAGTGAAGGACTACGATTGTACAATTCACTATCATCCAGGGAAAGCGAACGTGGTCGCAGATGCTCTAAGCCGTAAGGTTAGAGGAGAATGGAATTGTATACTGACTAAGGAGGAGAAACTAGTCAGAGAATTTTCAAAGATGAACCTAAAGAGGGCCACACCGTTAAAGCCGGTGAAAGCAATCTTAATGACGTTGTCAGTTAAACCGACCTTGGGAGAGAAGATCAAGGAAAGTTAGGGTCAAGATAATTTCTTGGCCAAAATGAAGGTGCGTATTATAGCTGGAGAGGATAAAGGATTTAATATATCAGAAGATGGTACGATATACTGTAAGGACAGAATTTGTGTGCCCGATAATATGGATTTGAAGAAAGTAAGTTTGGAGGAGGCACATAACACACCGTACACTGCTCATCCTGGTAGTACAAAGATGTACAAAGATTTGAAAAGCAAATTTTGGTGGGAAAGTTTGAAAAGAGACGTGGCTGAATTCGTTATGAGATATATTATTTGTCAGCAGGTGAAAGCCGAACATCAACGCCCATTTGGTTTGTTAAAATCACTCCACACCCGAGAGTGGAAATGGGAACACATCACTATGGACTTTGTAGTATGCTTAACTCGATCGGAAAGAGGAAATCAGGCGATTTGGGTTGTGGTGCGCTTGGAGGTGCCAGATCAGAGTTGTGGATTCTTTTGTAGGGAGCGGTGTTGTAGTTGAGAGCCTCAGGGTTGGGTTGTCTCGGTTAAGTTTGACCTAGAGCATTGCATTTTTTTTACTTTTATTGTATATTTAATCCTGTTGCCTTTTGCGTGTGTATTTTTGGCAGGGAGATGTGCGCAGAGTCTACTTCTCTTCTGTTAAAGCAGCGTTCATCGAGAGTGCAGTTGCCAAAGTCCACTTAGGTAAATATCATGTGAATAAAGTCATGGGCTCAGGTATGGTTTTGAGCTTTTTTGCATCATATGCTTCTTTGTATATATCACCCAATACTTTGTTGTGCAATAAGCTGGGGGTCTTCACGGAAATAGCCTCCCTACCGTAAAAAGTAGGGGCATGGTCTGCGTACATCTTACCCTCCCCAGACCCTGCTCTGAGCGGGATATACTGGGTATGTTTGGTTTGGTTTGGTTTGGTTTGGTTGTTTGTTTACTGATTGCTTTAAAAGGCAACCTCTGAATCGTTAAGAGATAATTCTTGTTTTGCGAAAAAAGTGTCTGCCTCTTAATGGTTCCAAAACCATCTGAATGGTTTTTTAACCCGATCCTCCCTTAACCATTAAGAGTCCTAATTTCATTTTTAACAATCGACAGATATATAATTCATACAGGCTACTGCATCTGTAGGATCCATCTTTTCTTTATCTCCTCGACAATCGGCATTGTGGAAATCGCGGCAGGGACATGTTCTGCTTGATCCAGGGTTTTTGCGGGGGATATCTTCGGTGATCATGCGGTGTCGTGTGCTGGTATTTTGGGTAAACATCGGCATAATTTTATTCGGGATACGCTTGTTGATATCTGTTATCGCTCTGGGATTTCGGCAAGGAAAGAGGTTGATATTGGACTGTCTGGAGGGAACGATGGAGCTCTCCGACCTGCAGACGTGTTACTCTATTCTTGGGATCGGGGCCGTGATGTGTGTGTTCACTTGACAGGATCGTCCCTTTTTACACAATCTGGGTTGTCTGACTTTGTTCCGGGATGGGTTGTAACTGATGCGGCTAATCGTAAGCGAGTAAAGTATGAGGTAGGTTTGAGCACTTTGTCTTTTGTTTTATTTTGCTATCGAGGTCTTGCTAGAGGGTTTGTTTGCTCGTAGGGATTTTTGGGGGTGTATGTTTTGTGTGGTCCCCCCCCCCCCCCCCCGCGCCGGTTTTCGCTATTTTCTCATTGTTTTATTTTGGGTGCTGCTTTTGCGGACATCGGCCCTTGTTTTTTGTGCAAGATACGGTGTGATTTTTAGAGCTCGTGCATTCTCTGTTAAAGGCCTGATTTCTGTTTCACTCAATTTTTCATTGTCCACCTAAATTCTTTTTAGAATACTTTACCATTTAAAATAGCAATTTTGTTGCAAAAGCCCCACTTACTTCCATTCACACTGCGGAATGGCCAGAGAGTGGCTTGTAGGTGTACCTTACAAGGGTTTTTTTTAGTGATTTACATGGATTTGATACGGGAGAACGGGAGAAAGTATGCGTTTCAAATTAATTTTAAATTCTCAACATTGCTTGAGTGGTTGAAATTTGTAAGTGTGGCATGCAGCTCGTGCACAAGACAATCTGGACACATCTTAACCCATGAGGAAGTACTTGGTTTGCGAACAATTTTCATTTACCTTCTTAAATCAACATTATATACATCATATGATATTATCATTGTACTTATGTAACACCCCCAGATTTAATCGGGAATATTACAGCGCCGTGGGCCCCGAGATGGAACCCACAAGGCTAAAGAAAATTTTCGCAAACATTTACAAATATCCAAGAGGCCAACGACGGTACTATCTTTAAAACATTTGAAGACTATATAAAATCTGTTTATCAAAACCGTCGTAAAATCTCATTTTGGAAAGGGCAAGGCCAAACTGCCGAAACTCAATAGTTTAGAAAAAGATTTCCAAAGTAACTCAAATTACCAGAAACAAAAGGTCATTTCAAAATACTCACGCAGCGGAAAAGACAATAGTTAAAAGTACTCTAGCAGCGGAAATACAGCAACTGATCAGGAAACTCAATACAAAAACATGTCCTAGCCAGTATCCTCCGGGAAGCTCATCTCTCCACGACCGCTACAAGCTCGATATTTCAAGAACCTAAAAAGAAAGCCCACGACGGGGTCAGCCATAATATCCAACAATAATAACCGTCACATCACATTAATAATTACATACCGATGAGAATACAAAATAAGAATACGACCAATGTAATCTTATTGTAGTAACTTTACTTACTCAAATAATTCTCGACAGAATAACCATTATCACATTTCACATCTCGTACTTGATTAACCAATAAATTCGAACATAATATCTGTATTGTACCTCAAACAATACTCAACATTCTCAAACTATTATCACCAACCCATGATACGGAAATTTACTAGTTCTGACCAATACGAACCATCGAATAGCATCATCAAATCCCAAGACGACAACCGATTGTCCATCAAAAGACAAATACCAAAGGAAAATACGGAACATACCTCAAGATATGAAATGCCACGACAATCATGTCAGTCAAATCCGAGGTCAGATCAATACCACACACGGACATGGTCCTAACACAAGACCTACAAATGCATACTCATATGACAACGTCAATATGCTCAAAACAATTTCAACAGTGTATACTCAATGGAAATCCCATGACCCAGCGCCCTCAGCATAGGTCCCAAGATGATCCTAACAGATCAACACGAGGTGGATAACCAACAATATACATATACACAACAACATATGCAAAACCAACGATGCGAATCCATATGATTCCATCAACACAACACTGGCTACTCCAACGATCCAGCGCCCTCAGCATAGATCCCAAGATGATCTCGTCGGACCATAAAGAGGTAGACATCTGATCCAGCACCCTCAGCATAGATCACACGATCCCAACGGATCAACACAACATAAACAACATAAACAATACACTTATGCAAATCAATATGTTCATCGACATGAACAACACATGACTCAATAACATGAACGACATTATGACAAAACAACTAGGACGACCTCATGTTCAGCAATATGAAAGACAACCTGCATGATCAACATCATCTACACTAAACCGAAATCAAAACTAAGATAATTGTCCCGAGTCCTTCAGGAGCAATCTCAATGTCAAATCATCACCGGCGATTATCCTCAATGCTCGATGATCCAAACGCACCATGAACTATAGGTATTCATATCCTCATCTTTCTCGCAACGTAACCATGATACCCGAACATACCAATAACCGAGATAAAGCATATACATTATGATTTACCTCCCAGAATCGGAAGAACGATATACAATCCAAATACCCCGAGTTCACAATAATAATCATCGCTATATGAATTATAAACGAAATGAAACCGAAACCATTCATTAAATATTATAACTGATCCAGTAATAACTTGCCTCGATACCGATACGACGATGATGAAGCCGCTACCAATTTCATTGCCTTCGTCTACGAGCTCCTCAGCCCTGACCACGCAATTCACGAACATGCTTGAACACTACCGCAATATACGGTTATAATCACGGATCGATTATCGCAACCTATCGCAATAATAAATTTAACACACATTCGATAACAATCAATAATCGATATAAGCAATCCACAAACTCAACGGTTCTACGATATCTCGGTTAAACATAGACTGTACAATCCAACTCGAACTATCACGAATTCAGAATTATAATACGATGTACTGCATTGTCTGCCTACTTAGCGCACGTTACTCACTCAACGTAGCGTGCGCTACGTCGCTCCCGATAATGTGCGCTAGCCAGTAAGATTAGCGTGCGCTACTGCTGTACAGTTTGCATGTTTTACAAGTATCGATCAACATATGGCGATTATCAAGAACACTAAGTAATTCGAAACCATGTTCAAAGCTATCAAGACAACGAAATCTGATATCCTTTAACATATAAACAATCATTGAACTTATAATCCAAGTCCTATATCCATATATCATTTTCCTCAATATCAACATCATGAAACCTTAAGAATGTAACAATACTTCCATAATCTATTATTACAGTGAGTAATTATCAACAATAACGTCAACATCTGAAACTGAGGAGAAGAATTAACCAACTTATCTCGAGAGGACGAACAACACGATTCAAACCATACGAATCACATCAATATCCATATATCAATAACAACATCATCATAATCCGGTAATCCATGTCCTAATCATACTTATTAACTTGTTTATATGATAATCATCAACTCAAGAACATCAATCTCCAATCCAAAACGAAATCCAAAGGTGAAGAACTATTACCTTGTATAGACGAACCATGAAGGAGAACAATCAACTTTATTCCAAGAATCATCAATAATTTCAAGAACAAGACTTTAATCCATGTTCCTCAACTTAATCTTTGTTAAAGATCATCATCTCTCAGTGTTTGGAACCTCCAACTTCTCTCTAAAAACTCTCTCTCTCGGTTGCAAGGAAGGAATGGACGAAATGAAGGATAATGCCCAACTACACATATATATACTGTATATTATTAATGTACGCTAACATCCTCATGTAACGTACATTACATGCTTAGCGTGCGCTAACTCTCTTTCGTTAGCGTGTGCTATCGCGGTCCAGAGGCTACTGACTTGCTCCACACATCAGCTTACGTACGTAATGCCCATGCAATAACGTACGTAAACTACACTGTCTAGCGCACGCAAAATCTTGTATCTTAGCGTGCATTAATCGTAGTTGACTTGCTACAGTCTGCACCTACCCAGAATATGCTCGTGACCCCACATGCCGAAAGCAACCAATAAAGCCAAGATTCCCTGTTGACCGATCTGATATTAGCGTGCGCTAACAACAGGCATTAGCGTGCGCTAATGCTTTATGACAAACATCAGTTGACTTCGTCGGCACATGCGCCGAAAGTGACCGGGTCCACACGTAGATTCCCTCTGATCTGTTCTGAACTAGCATCCGCTATCTTTAACCATTAGCGTGCGCTAAACCTGCACGATAGCGTGCGCTAGGAATGCATATTAGCGTGCGCTAATAATGCTACACTTAGTCATTTCCCGCAATTTATGTCCAACATCTCGACATACCAAAAACGAACATACGACATACTGAACACAAATACTGAATCCAATAATATTCTCATACGATATACCCAATATCAAAAGTGCGATAACCTGATACACGATATTCTCAATTGTAATTGTCTACCAAATACGACAATTATACCAATACTGACATCTCAGTCCTTCATTATTTTATCCATATTGTACAGATTCCACGCTGTACAACATAACTCGGATAAAATAATATTAAACAACAGTAGTAGAAATTCCGGATATTACATTCTACACCACTTAAAAAAAGTTTCGGCCTCGAAACTTGCAAGCCGTCATAAAAACAAACAAACATACCGTTCAACCCAAAATATCCCAAAACCATCACGACAATGATCAATCATCACTATAGAATAACCACAACAGCATACTTACCAATGCGCAAAGTCGACGATCTCCTGAGATACTAGCTAGTGACCTCACTGTAAAGTCTCAATACACTTTACAATCACAATTCCTTGAGTCTCAACAAAATATATCATCTTCGGATGAAACAATCTGCCCGAATCAAATTCCGTCTGCCTGATTACATAATCAGGTCTCACTTCCGATAAGACGAATAATATACAATACATCTGTGAAACAACTGCCCAAAACAACGATACGAATCCCGAAAACGTTGACACAAAATCCGAACGCTCAGATGATCACCAACAATGATCAACAATCAACCGAATTTATCATCGACATGATAAATTCCAATATGACCAACCAGAGGTCAAAACACAATCGAGAATATCATCAACATGATAAACTCCCATACGACCAACGAACGATCAACGATAATCGAGATACCTTCACACGGTAAGCTCCAACACGATCACACAGAACCACAGAAATCGATATACAAACGAATAAAGTTCTCAAAACGACACGCCAATCACATACAGTGTATCTCAATAAACATACCCGACTGGTGAACATACCCCTCGGCGTACGAACAACCAATCACAACCCGTCGAACATATCCAAATTATATATGGAGTGGGAACGACCAATCGATACTCAAAACAACCAGCATGAGGTCAACAACCCCAAATCTACACTTACAAAGAAATCATTCGAAAATCATTATGGTAAAATCGCGCTACTACTGTAACACCCCAAACTAGGCGGATATTACAGTGTCGTAGATCCCCAACTGGGACCCACTAGGCAAATGAAAATGAATGAATTACACAAGATAAATGTAGTACCGAACTACATTACAGCAATAATTACTCCGATGTGGAGTTTAGTTACAACACACCAGGACAATACCGAATACTAGTGTATTTTATATGAAGATAAAATAAACAACACTGAATGAAACGGAGTATTCAAATGAAAGTCTGCAGCGGAAAATAAAGAACAATAACATGAATAACTGAAAGATCGGGGCCCCCTACTAGTATCACTAGGACTCCTCGCCGTCAACGTGCTCTCCCCGTGCATTTGCCTGGCCATGACCTGAAAAACAAAATCCCCAAACGGGGTCAGTTACGAAGAACAACAATCCTCAAGGGTTGAAAATACACAATCATGATTATATCTGAAATTATGAAATATCCTGTCGAAACATACGCAATCAAACATGCTATATGAATCAACTAACAGTACGGCTCAAAGGGTGGCGCCACACTACGCCCGGGATGGAAATGTGTCCGTGCACAAGCCACCAACGATCAATACACGCGTGGTCTTGTACCTAATCAGTCTCACGAAACAATCAATCTCATGTGCACAGTCCAATGTGAGGTCATCAACCAACACACGACTATAATGTGCCCGACATGAAAATCCTACACATACCAACTGCACGCCAAGATGACCGGAATGCCACGATATAACAAAAGTGACATCGAAAATGAATAATGACTCACCGAGGTGGAATGGTAACGAAATAAATGACATTTCAATGAAAAGATTGGAACCGCTGCTCCTTATGGTCAAACGATTAATTGATAACAACAAGTTTTGATATGATTAATATAATGATGAATGAGTTATGATTATGAATGAACAACAACAAAAGGGATGAATATCCTTTTAACCGAGTAAGAATTAACTTACAAAATACCGATGAAGAAAGTCCTTCCACGAACAAATGTCCTAAATGAAGTGTCGGTCGCACGAACAACCTTAATTCAATACAATATCCAACAATCCGTTCAATATATGAATCAAACACGAATATAACGAACTCAAAACGTCGATACGACTAAACGAAGCCCATAGAGGCATTAAATCAAACACGTTGTATCCAAACTCCGATTGTTTACAATCAAACCTCAATATACCAATATCAAAATCCCCAAGAAGTGTTTCAAACCAACAAAACATCTCCAATACGATCAACAATCCGTTATGAATATCCAAAAACGTGATTATAACAACAATTAGTCGAAAATCCCCAATTCCAACTCGATTTTCAAGGTGTTCTCGAATAATTCCTCAATAATCCAATGAATCCTTATACAAACTCATAATCATATACATATCCCTTCATATAACATGATTATAACGTCCAAAACATCATATCTCAACACAAAATCGAAGTCCAAAGTGTTGAAGGAATTACCTCTTGATGATCCAAGTACTTTAATCCGAAGAACACGCGTTAGATTGATTATCCAAGCTTCACGATCGAAAGGAGATGAAGAAAATCAAACACCCAAATGATTTGTGAAGGAAAAAAACCTCCCTCAAACTTACTCTCTCGGTTGAAGGTGAAGAAAAGGGGAAAAATGGTGAAATGTTGAAAAAACGAATTTAAGGGAGTTGATCGTCACGGACACGGCGTGCCGATCGGCACGGCCGTGTCGCATACCGGGCCGAGCTTGGCCGACAGGACTCGACCGTGTCCTCGCTTGACACGGTCCGCGCGCGAGGGCCTCCCGACAATGACCCGTCCGACTGACTCGGCATGACTCGGCCGTGCCAAACGACACGGCCGGGCGTGTCGGCAGCCGCTCGCTTATCCGGAAGGGTTCGACTCGGCCGCGCTGCACGACACGGCCGGGTCCTGAGGCGCACACTTCGCACTTTCCGGACGAGTACGGCACGGGCCGTGTCGGACGACACGGCCGAGTTCGTTCGGCGTGATCGCCAAAATCCGAAAAATGAGCGGTTGAGCTAAAACGACCATAACTCTCTCGTCCGACTCGATTGACTCACCGCTTGAACCATTGGAAAGCTAACTCGATGCTCTATAATATTGCAAAGATTTAGAATTTTTGGAGTTACAAAAAATTAATGGTGATCTAACAAAGTCGAACTCATATGAGGAAAGTTGAAACAATGAACAATAATGATACACAACTCGAAGTTTTTCCGAACGGTGAACACGGTGAAAGAACATGATTAATGAATGATTATAATTGAGTGAAAATCCACAGAGTGACAATCACCGAATGAAATTACTGAATGATAATGACTGAATTACAACCGGGTATTACATACACCCCCCCTTAAAAGAGTTTCGTCCCCGAAACTAGGGGTCAAACAACTCGGGATAACACTCCCGCAAATTCTCCTCGGTTTCCCAAGTGGCCTCTTCGACTCTGTGACTAGACCACTGAATCTTGACCAAAGGTATCGTCTTGTTCCTCAACTGTTTGATTCGCCGCTCTAACACTCGTACAGGACGCTCCTCGTACGAATGATCATCCGCGATCTCGATTTCGTCGAACTGAAGTATGTGACTCGGGTCGGCAACATACTTCCGCAACTGAGAGACGTGAAACACATTATGAATCCTGCTCAAAGCCGGAGGTAAAGCCAATCGATAAGCTAACTCGCCTACTCGATCCAAAATTTCAAACGGTCCAATGAATCTCGGACTCAACTTCCCCCGTTTTCCGAAACGGAAAATACCTCGACTCTGGGATACCTTGACCAAAACATGGTCACCCGTCTCGAACTCTAGTGGTCGACGACGATTTACTGCATATGATTTCGCCGACTCGAAATGTCAACATACGACTCTTGATCAAAGCTACCTTCTCTCGGGCGGCTATAAGCATATCGGGCTCGGTGCCGATTGATTCTGACAAGTCATCCCAACACAAAGGAGATCGACAAAGACGACCGTACAAGGCCTCGTAAGGTTCCATCTTAATGGAGGCATGTCAACTATACTGTACGTGGACTTAAACAACAGTAATTGGGCTTCCCAATCGTCTACTAATCGAGGACGCATGCCCTCAATATGTCCTCTAATGTCTGAATAGTTCTCTCTGATTGTCCGTCGGACTGAGGATGAAAGGCAATACTGAGATTAAGCTGATTTCCCATAGCACGATGAACTGATTTCCAAAAATGGGAAACAAATCGTCCGTCACGATCGGAAACGATACTCTTAGGAGTACCGTGCAGTCTCACTATCTCCTTGATGAACAACTGATCCAGTCTCTCGGGACCCCACGTATCCTTGATCTCAAGGAAATGAGCTAAAATAGTAAAGCAGTCCGCGATCACTCAGATCGTATTTATGCCCCGACGACTCGTCGGCAATTCGTGATGAATTCCATAGAAATGTCTTCCCACTTCCATTCTGGAATAGGAAGCGGTATCAGCATACTCGCCGGTCGCTGAGGTTCCATCTTGACTTGTTGACAGGTTAAGCATCTCGAAACAAATTCTGCGACTTCTCGCTTCATATTACTCCACCAGTAATTTTGTTTCAAGTCTTTGTACATCTTGCTGGACCCCAGATGAACAGAATAAGGGGTAGCATGAGCTTCTCTCAAAATAGAGTTTTTCAACTCGTCATTCGCCGGTACACACATCCGATTCTTAAATATCAAAAGTCCATCCTCGTGGATCACGAATCCAGGGGCTTTCCCCTGAGCCACATCTTCACGAATGCGCAACAATGCTGGGTCTGAACCCTGATTCTCCCTGATTGCATCCTCGGAGATGATGAAATCTCTAACATACAAAGCTGTCCCTGAACTCACTGAAGCCAGACCTCGATCTCGGGTCTAAGGAATTCCTGTTGAAGCTCCTTCTGAACTGTTAAACTAGCAAGCATCTGCTCCTGAACGGACTTACGACTCAAGGCGTCGGCGACAACGTTCGCCTTGCCCGGGTGGTAAAGGATACTACTCTTGATCATCACCATGTTCAACTCCTGGTAATTAATACACACACGAGACGAGCCATCCTTCTCCTTGACAGATCACACTGGTGATCCTCACGGGGACGCAATCGGTCGGAGATGACCTTTCTCGAACTATTCCTCAAGTTGAATCTTCAACTCCTGCATTCTGGTCGGGGCCATCCGATACGGTGCCTTCGATAAAGGGGACGTACCGGCTCCAACTCACTCCTGAATTCCCTTACTCTATGTGAAGGCAACCAGATAACTCGTCTGGAAATACATCGTCAATCGATGACAATGATACCACGAATGATTGAACATTTCGATTGCCCTAGAATGGTCAATCGATAAAAAGAGATACCAATAATGATTGAACAACTCGATTGCCTTAGAAAGGTCAATCGATGAAGATGATACAATGAATGTTTGAATAACTCGATTGTCTTAGAAAGGCCAATCGATGGAAATGATACAATGAATGATTGAATAACTCGATTGCCCTAGAAAGGACAATCGATGAAAATGATACAATGAATGATTGAATAACTCGATTGCCTTAGAAAGGCCAATCGATGAAAATGATACAATGAATGATTGAATGACTCGATTGTCTTAGAAAAGCCAATCGATGAAAATGATACAATGAATGATTGAATGACTCGATTGTCTTAGAAAAGCCAAGCGATGGAAATAATACAAGGAATGATTGAATAACTCGATTGCCCTAGAAAGGCCAATCGATGAGAATGATACAATGAATGATTGAATAGTTCGATTGCGGAATTTCTCTGCTTTCGTCATAATAATACTTCTTCTGGAACAACGGGGATTACTTCCCTGAAGCACACATTCAACAACCAACGACGGAAAATAGCGACCAAACGCTAACAAACACTGAGGATAGCATTAAGACGGTTAAACCAACTAATACCGAAATTACATCGTCCTAAGATAAATTCACCACGATTAGGTCCACCAACCAATCGCGGTTACTAAGCTTACTTAGGTATGATTCCGAAAATTCTTCCATCGTCAGGTAGACCGATGGTATGAGGTCCACAAGCAATAGGACTATCCCGAAATAAGTCTATTCAAGCATGATTCGAAAATGAATGAATGCGGTGTACCAGCATCAAAAGGTACACACAAGTTGAAATAAAATTACGAGTATACCTGAAATCATTCGGGCCACCGGATCGTCGATCCTCCTCATCATATGAATCTGGGACTTGCCGGTCCCCAAACCGGACGCTCCCGTATGATAAATACGAGCTCCAACTCTATTTGCTTCCATTGCCTTAAACGATGATGACAAAGCAGTCTGATTCTGAAACGCTGGTTGCTTCGGGGCCTGAGATGCCACTGGAGCCGACTTGGAGTCCTTTCGGCAAAAACGGGCCTTATGCCCAAAATTCCCACAATTATAGCACGTGATAGACGGTTTCAGACACTCAGTGCTGAAATGACCCGGCGTTCCACAATTGAAACAGGTGATGGCCAGGCGGCGCTCGGGAATGAGATCCCGCACGATTATGCGCCGTAGAAGGTCGCTCATAAGCGATAGGGCTCACCACGAGGCTTCTTGAAGGTTGGTGACCGCCTTTGGGTTGATTACGCTTCGTTGATTTCTTCTTTGAAAGATGAAGGTTGTTGTTCAAGACTTTCCTTAGCGGCCGTCTCATACGGGAGAGTTCTCTCGATTAATCCGGTCAGTGGCGCAATGATGATTGAGCAACCGCACATGGGTCATCATGGCACATAAAAGTGAGTGGATCAACCCGAACATCTTCTCGTCGAGCCGAGTCTTGGGCACGATTTCCGGCGGAGTGATTATTTCTCGGGTTTCGGTCCGCACCGCTTCTCTCCCCGTGCATCCACAGACTCTCTCCATCCGAAGTAGTAAGGTCGCATAATGAAAATAATTCACGCATGATAAGAACTATATGATTAAATCATGAGATGATGAAAATGAGTAAACAACCTCTAACTTCGTGAGTATATGAATGATTTACTGAAGTTAAATGATTATCTGATGAAATTCTTGAAATGATTATCTTGAATAACTTAACAAGATTGATAATATGATCATCCAGATTGACAACTGAGTAATGAAATGAATTGAGTAATTAATGAGTTAACATGATCGTCCTAATTATTAACTGAGTAATGAAATGAATTAAGTGATTGATGAGTTAATATGATCGTCCCGATCATAATGAATGATGATGTTTGAGGATTGTTAAATGATGAATGATGAATGAATGACTATTGCCAGAAATTATACCATGGCGTTAGAAGTCTTACAGTTCTTTCGGTCTGATTGGCTCGGCATCTGCACAGGTCACACGTGACGCGAAAGTCCAATGATACTAGTCCGATGACGATGATTTCAAATGAGACATGACTCGGAAGGTAGTATTCAAAACTACGCTCCGATACCAACTATGACACCCCAAACTAGGCGGATATTACAGTGCCGTAGATCCCCAACTGGGACCCACTAGGCAAATGAAAATGAATGAATTACACAAGATAAATGTAGTACCGAACTACATTACAGCAATAATTACTCCGATGTGGAGTTTAGTTACAACACACCAGGACAATACCGAATACTAGTGTATTTTATATGAAGATAAAATACACAACACTGAATGAAACGGAGTATTCAAATGAAAGTCTGCAGCGGAAAATAAAGAACAATAACATGAATAACTGAAAGATCGGGGCCCCTACTAGTATCACTAGGACTCCTCGCCGTCAACGTGCTCTCCCCGTGCGTTTGCCTGGCCATGACCTGAAAAACAAAATCCCCAAACGGGTCGATTCTGAAGAACAACAATCCTCAAGGGTTGAAAATACACAATCATGATTATATACGAAATTATGAAATATCCTGTCGAAACATACGCAATCAAACATGCTATATGAATCAACTAACGATGCGGCTCAAAGGGTGGCGCCACACTACGCCCGGGATGGAAATGTGTCCGCACAAGCCACCAACGATCAATACACGCGTGGTCTTGTACCTAATCGGTCTCACGAAACAATCAATCTCGTGTGCACACCCAATGTGAGGTCATCAACCAACACACGACTATAATGTGCCCGACATGAAAATCCTACACATACCAACGGCACGCCAAGATGACCGGAATGCCACGATATAACAAAAGTGACATCGAAAATGAATAATGACTCACCGAGGTGGAATGGTAACGAAATAAATGATGACTCAATGAAAAGATTGGAACCGTTCCTTATGGTAAACGATTAATTGATAACAACAAGTTTTGATATGATTAATATAATGATGAATGAGTTATGATTATGAATGAACAACAACAAAAGGGATGAATATCCTTTTAACCGAGTAAGAATTAACTTACAAAATACCGATGAAGAAAGTCCTTCCACGAATAAATGTCCTAAATGAAGTGTCGGTCGCACGAACAACCTTAATTAAATACAATATCCAACAATCCGTTCAATATACGAATCAAACACGAATATAACGAACTCAAAACGTCGATACGACTAAACGAAGTCCATAGAGGCATTAAATCAAACACGTTGTATCCAAACTCCGATTGTTTACAATCAAACCTCAATATACCAATATCAAAATCCCCAAGAAGTGTTTCAAACCAACAAAACATCTCCAATACGATCAATAATCCGTTATGAATATCCAAAAACGTGATTATAACAACAATTAGTCGAAAATCCCCAATTCCAACTCGATTTTCAAGGTGTTCTCGAATAATTCCTCAATAATCCAATGAATCCTTATACAAACTCATAATCATATACATATCCCTTCATATAACATGATTATAACGTCCAAAACATCATATCTCAACACAAAATCGAAGTCCAAAGTGTTGAAGGAATTACCTCTTGATGATCCAAGTACTTTAATCAAGAACACGCGTTAGATTGATTATCCGGGCTTCACGATCGAAAGGAGATGAAGAAAATCAAACACCCAAATGATTTGTGAAGGAAAAAAACCTCCCTCAAACTTACTCTCTCGGTTGAAGGTGAAGAAAAGGGGAAAAATGGTGAAATCTTTGAAAAAAGCGAATTTAAGGAGTTGGTGCTGCCGGACACGGCCGTGCGATCGGCACGGTCGTGTCGCATGGTACCGGCCGAGATTGGCGGCGAGGACTCGACCGTGTCACCGCCCGGACACGGTCGCGGCGCGGAGGGCCTCCCGGCAGATGACCCGTCCGGCGGCTTCGGCATGACTCGGCCGTGCGGGCGGCACGGTCGGGCGTGTCAGCGATCGCTTCGCTTATCCGGAAGGGTTCGACTCGGCCGTGCTGCAGCGACACGGTCGGTCTGGCGAACACTTCGCACTTTCGGACGAGTGCAGCCGCGGGCGTGTCGGACGCGGCCGAGTTCGTTGGCGATGATCGCCAAAAAAAATGAGCGGTTGAGCTAAAACGACCACAACTCTCTCGTCCGGACTCCGATTGACTCACCGTTTGAACCATTGGAAAGCTAACTCGATGCTCTATAATATTGCAAAGATTTAGAATTTTTGGAGTTACCAAAAATTAATGGTGATCTAACAAAGTCGAACTCATATGAGGAAAGTTGAAACAATGAACAATAACGATACACAACTCGAAGTTTTTCCGAACGGTGAACACGGTGAAAGAACATGATTAATGAATGATTATAATTGAGTGAAAATCCATAGAGTGACAATCACCGAATGAAATTACTGAATGATAATGACTGAATTACAACCGGGTATTACAACTACCATACCAATGGAACCACATATCACATATGTACCGATTTCAGAAAATTCAAAGTTTCTAAAATCGCATCCTGTGCATGAATCTACAATACGCAGCATATTTCTCTCATCCAATAGATCAACCAATCATCCCTGGATAACCAAACTGCCATACTAAAGTTCGAATCTCCTTTCATAGTACCATTAGTGTGTTATCCAGTTGGTGAGTCTCACTCAGAGCTTCACCACGATATGCATTATGCACTAAATGCGTATGCGCATCAATCCCATTTTCAAAACTAGTTTGAAATCATATAATCTTGTCACGAAGACAATTTTCGAAAGTTCTTTTCAAAAATTACAAAACTCAAAACATAAATTTTCGTAAGATCACGAAATCAATTTTCGAAAAATTAACTGGCTCGCTAATGCCAAGTATTCAATAACAGTGTCCTCCGAATCCACACGATTTCGAAGTTTAAAAATGAAAACTATGCAAATGATTGACCACATCTATACCCATGTATACCAGTCCGGCTCGTCACAAATTCTACTGACTTTCGGTCGGAAAACTACATGATAGAATCAAAAATCTCAACGTATAGGCTCCGATAAAAAAAACTCCTTTCGGACCCTAAGTCCTGAGTTGTAAAACTATTTCAAATTCAATTGGGTCTCGGCCCAAAAATCATTTTCCGTAAAACATTCGTGAAACGTTCATTTTGAAAAGTATATTTTCAAATGCTCAAAAGCAGTTCATATATCAAAATGAATTAGCATGACTACATGTTCTTCTCAACAATTCACAGCCCTTCTCCCGAATACACAATTTCGTTTCCAAAATCTAATCGACATATTGATTTCCAAAATCATAGCGTCTCAAGATCATCAATCCTATCTCAACTACTGTGTTCTGTTATCTCATAATCATAACACATAATATTCTTCCGAATCTCAAAGCATATCAATTTAGAACGGCAGTAAATCTCAATGAAATTCGAAAATCCAAATACTTACAGATCGTGAAGCCGACGATTCCCCGTGATACTGGCACATGTCTCGACTCAAGAAAAATACTCGACACATGTATTTGCAAAACACATGTTTTGCAAAATCAGTTCAACTTGAGAACACAACACATCTCTTTCAAGAGAATCACGTTAGCACCATTTGGAAAAGTTTACAACAATCCCAGTACCACACTGATAAATCACATAACCCATAAGCCCGAGTGAACAACAAAAACTCACGTATCTAGTATTAGTCAATCGACAACTCGAATGATGCGACCAAAACACGACCCAACTCGACCCAAATGCCTAGGTTTTCTCAACCTAAGCTCCGATCATATTCTGTAACACCCCCAGATTTAACCGGGAATATTACAGCATCGTGGGCCCCGAGATGGAACCCACAAGGCTAAAGGAAATTTTCGCAAATATTTACAAATGCCCAAGAGGCCAACGACGGTACTATCTTTAAAACATTTGAAGACTATATAAAATCTGTTTATCAAAACAATCGTAAAATCTCATTTCGAAAAGGGCAAGGCCAAACTGCCGAAACTCAATAGTTTAGAAAAAGATTTCCAAACGAACTCAAATTACCAGAAGCAAAAGGTCATTTCAAAATACTCACGCAGCGGAAAAGACAATAGTTAAAAGTACTCTAGCAGCGGAAATACAACAACTGATCAGGAAACTCAATACAAAAACATGTCCTAGCCAGTATTCTCCGGGAAGCTCATCTCTCCACGACCGCTACAAGCTCGATATTTCAAGAACCTAAAAACAAAGCCCACGACTGCGCCAGCCATAATATCCAACAATGATAACCGTCACATCACATTAATAATTACATACCAATGAGAATACAAAATAAGAATACGATCAATGTAATCTTATCGTAGTAACTTTACTTACTCAAATAATTCTCGACAGAATAACCATTATCACATTTCACATCTCGTACTTGATTAACCAATAAATTCGAACATAATATCTGTATTGTACCTCAAACAATACTCAAGATTCTGAAACTATCATCACCAACCCATGATACGGAAATATACTAGTTCTGACCAATACGATCCATCGGATAGCATCATCAAATCCCAAGACGACAACCGATTGTCCATCAAAAGACAAATACCAAAGGAAAATACGGAACATACCTCAAGATATGAAATGCCACGACAATCATGTCAGTCAAATCCGAGGTCGGATCACTACCACACATGGACATGGTCCTAACACACGACCTACAAATGCATACTCATATGACAACGTCAATATGCTCAAAACAATATCAACAGTGTATACTCAATGGAAATCCCATGACCCAGCGCCCTCAGCATAGGTCCCAAGATGATCCTACCAGATCAACACGAGGTGGATAACCAACAATATACATATACACAACAACATATGCAAAACCAACGATGCGAATCCATATGATTCCATCAACACAACACTGGGTACTCCAACGATCCAGCGCCCTCAGCATAGATTCCAAGATGATCCCGTTGGACCATAACGAGGTGGAAGAACCCGTCCAATGATCCAGCGCCCTCAGCATAGATCCCAAGATGATCTCGTCGGACCATAACGAGGTGGACATCTGATCCAGCACCCTCAACATAGATCACACGATCCCAACGGATCAACACAACATAAACAATACACTTATACAAATCAATATGTTCATCGACATGAACAACATATGACTCAATAACATGAACGACATTATGACAAAACAACTAGGATGACCTCATGTTCATCAATATGAAAGACAACCTGCATGATCAACATCATCAACACTAAACCGAAATCAAAACTAAGATACTTGTCCCGAGTCCTTCAGGAGCAATCTCGATGTCAAATCATCACTGGCGATTATCCTCAATGCTCGACGATCCAAACGCACCATGAACTATAGGTATTCATATCCTCATCTTTCTCGCAACGTAACCTTGATACCCGAACATACCAATAACCGAGATAAAGCATATACAT
Organism: Orobanche coerulescens; assembly: GCA_033398695.1. Taxonomy (NCBI): domain Eukaryota; kingdom Viridiplantae; phylum Streptophyta; class Magnoliopsida; order Lamiales; family Orobanchaceae; genus Orobanche; species Orobanche coerulescens. The sequence goes on from CM065809.1 coordinate 173,719,615, forward strand.
TATGATTTACCTCCCAGAATCAGAAGAACGATATACAATCCAAATACCCCGAGTTCACAATAATAATCATCGCTATATGCATTATAAACGAAATTTTAAATATTATAACTGAGCAAGTAATAACTTGCCTCGATACCGATACGACGATGATGAAGCCGCTACCAATTTCATTGCCTTCGTCTACGAGCTCCTCAGCCCTGACCACGTAATTCACGAACATGCTCGAACACTACCGCAATATACGGTTATAATCACCGATCGATTATCTCAACCTATCGCAATAATAAATTTAACACACATTCGATAACAATCAATAATCGATGTAACCAATCCACAAACTCAACGGTTCTACGATATCTCGGTTAAACATAGAATGTACAATCCAACTCGAACCAGCACGAATTCATAATCATAATACAATGTACTGCATTGTCTGCCTACTTAGCGCACGTTACTCACTCAACGTAGCGTGCGCTAAGTCGCTCCCGATAATGTGCGCTAGCCAGTGAGCTTAGCGTGCGCTACTGCTGTACAGTTTGCATGTTTTACAAGTATCGATCAACATATGGCGATTATCAAGAACACTAAGTAATTCGAAACCATGTTCAAAGCTATCAAGACAACGAAATATGATATCCTTTAACATATAAACAATCATTCAACTTATAATCTAAGTCCTATATCCATATATCATTTTCCTCAATATCAACATCATGAAACCTTAAGAACGTAACAATACTTCCATAATCTATCGTTATAGTGAGTAATTATCAACAATAACATCAACATCTGAAACTGCGGAGAAGAATTAACCAACTTATCTCGAGAGGCCGAACAACACGATTCAAACCATACGAATCACATCAATATCCATATATCAATAACAACATCATCATAATCCGGTAATCCATGTCCTAATCATACTTATTAACTTGTTTATATGATAATCATCAAATCAAGAACATCAATCTCCAATCCAAAACGAAATCCAAAGGTGAAGAACTATTACCTTGTATAGACGAACCATGAAGGAGAACAATCAACTTTATTCCAAGAATCATCAATAATTTCAAGAACAAGACTTTAATTCATATTCCTCAGCTTAATCTTTGTTAAAGATCATCATCTCTCAGTGTTTGGAACCTCCAACTTCTCTCTAAAAACTCTCTCTCTCGGTTGCAAGGAAGGAATGGACGAAATGAAGGATAATTCCCAACTACACATATATATACTGTATATTATTAACGTACGCTAACATCCTCATGTAACATACGTTACATGCTTAGCGTGCGCTAACTATCTTTCATTAGTGTGCACTATCGCGGTCCAGAGGCTACTGACTTGCTCTGCACATCAGCTTACGTACGTAATGCCCATGCAATAACGTACGTAAACTACACTGTCTAGCGCACGCAAAATCTTGTATCTTAGCGTGCGTTAAGCGTAGTTGACTTGCTACAGTCTGCACCTACCCGGAATATACTCGTGACCCCACATGCCGAAAGCAACCAATAAAGCTAAGATTCCCTGTTGACTGATCTGATATTAGCGTGCGCTAACAACAGGCATTAGCATGCGCTAATGCTTTATGAAAAACATCAGTTGACTTCGTCGGCAAATGCGCCGAAAGTGACCGGGTCCACACGTAGATTCCCTCTGATATGTTCTGAACTAGCATCCGCTATCTTTAACCATTAGCGTGCGCTAAACCTGCACGATATCGTGCGCTAGGAATGCATATTAGCGTGCGCTAATAATGCTACACTTAGCCATTTCCCGCAATTTCTGTCCAACGTCTCGACATACCAAAAATGAACATACGACACACTGAACACAAATACTGAATCCAATAATATTCTCATACGATATACCCAATATCAAAAGTGCGATAACCTGATACACGATATTCTCAATTGTAATTGTCTACCAAATACGACATATACCAATACTGACATCTCAGTCCTTCATTATTTTATCCATACTATCCACGCTGTACAACATAACTCGAATAAAATAATATTAAACAACAGTAGTAGAAAATCCGGATATTACAACTTACAAGGTACTCAATACCTATTCGTGTGGTAAGCCTGGTGGTAATACATATTATATCACGAATGAAATTAAATTAGTGCCTGCTGAAATTACAACAATTGAAATTCTTCACTAAATTCTTGTGATCAATTCGGTGGGTATTTATCATAAATCATGCGGACTGCGCCGAATATGATGGTTAATATTAATTTTCTTGCTGGATGGTTTATTCAGTGTTTTCTTTTTAGTTATTTTGAAATAAGTTTTTGGTCTAACGTCAACCCCATTTCATGTTACTTCAAATATTACCATAAGGATAAATGGTGGTATATGTCTGCTAACAATACGAGTGCTCATACTATTATGTACTCTAATAGTACGTTTTATTCATGTATAACAATAACACCGAGCAAGTGTAATAAGAGTAGGATCTTAATGAGCAGTAGAGAATAATACCCACAGTCACACACAGTAAAGTGGCTTCAAAATTTATATTAAAACAACATCATCATCATCATCACTAACCACTACTAAAACATACTTGCAATAGCTTCACAAAAATGTGAAGCTAAAGAAGTTGACTGTGAAGCTTTTGTGCTTTACCTTCACATATGTGACGCTAATATGTGAAGCTAAAGAATCTAACGCTAAAGAAGTTTTAGCGTCAATGTTTGACCGGTGAAGCTAAAGAATTGAACTTTAGCGTCAGCCATGTGAAGCTAAAGCGAATCTAAATCAATTGCCTTAGCTCCATTAGCTTCACATGGGTGAAGCTAAAGCCAACGAAGGGAATATTATTTTTAAGCTTTAGTGTCACATGTGTGACGCCAAATAATTCCAATAATTTTAAATATTATATTTTTAGCGTCACATGTGTGACGTCAAAGAAAGTCCCGAAATTTTAAATATTATATCTTTAGTGTCATATGTGTGACGCTAAAAAAAGTCCAACAATTTTAATTATTATATCTTTGGCGTCAGATGTGTGACGCCAAAGAAACTCCAGCAATATTAATTATTATATCTTTGACGTCAGATATGTGACGCCAAACAAAGTCCATCAATTATAAATAATATATCTTTAGCGTGACATACGTGACGCTAAAGATATTCGTTTAAAATAAAAAAAAATGAAATTAGCCAGAACGAATTTCTGGCTAATTTCATATAATATCCGCAATTTTCGATTTTCGGTAAATTTCTTTTTTCGGCCGGAGTCCGTTTTGATGACCCGCTCATGACCGTTCCGTCATTTTGAGAATGATTAATTCTGCACTTTTTGTCATCCGAGTTCGTTTCGTTATCTTTTTGTTGAGTTCCGAGCTTTTTAGCGACTTTTCCGCACTTGAGTTCGATTCTTGCGAATCTCGTCCGAAACTGTTGTTTCGAGTTTCTCGTAAGTTCATTTAATGATATTATTCATGTTGCGAGCTTTGGTTTGGTGTTTCGATCGCGTATCATGATTTTCGGACGTTTTGGGCCATTTTCGTAATTTCCCAAAGTTTTGGGTAATTACTTCCGTTGTCGAATTCCGAGCCTTCGGGTGGTCGTAATTGTGTGTTCTATTAGCTCTTAGATTCGTCTTTGCGAGTACGTCGTAACCGTATCATCGATTCGTATTCAGGTTCGGGTTTCGGGGTCGTTCGGGCCGTCGGAGTTGGCCCAGGCATGGCCGGCAATGGCCTGGGCCGCAGATCGCCGAGTTACGGCCGGTAGTGCTCGGCAGCTTCTGGACGAGTTACGGCTGGTAGTGCTCGGCAGCTTCTGGCCGAGCAGGCCGTACCGTGGGCCGCGGCACATGCCGGCAGGGCCGCGGCACACTCGTGCATTTTTTCGGCCAAACCGTCTGTACCTGGTGCCGCGGCACATGTCGGCCGGGCCGCGGCACACTGCCGATCACTGGGCGCAGATTTGGCCCTGTGCCGCGGCACACTCCCGCTGGGCCGCGGCACACTGTGCAGCCTATTTATGGCCCTGCAGACGGGTTTTTGGCCATTTTTCTCCTCCTTCTCCTTCTCTTCCGCGGCTGAGGGTATGCTCATCATGGAGCCATGTTGTTTGAAAACAAATCCTCGAAGTTATTGAGGTTATATCATCAATCAATCATCCTATATCGTCCTTTGATCCAGCGAATCAAGGTAATCTTCCTTAAAACCCTAATTTTGTGAATTTGGGGGTTTTTGCGTTTTTGTCCAATTCGTTCCGTATTATTGATTAATTCATGATGGGTATGATTAGTCTTAGTAGTATTCTTGTGTTTAACATCATTTAATCCATTGTTCTTCGTCGAATCGAAGTATATTTCTTGATTTCCTTCAAATTGACTTTTTGGGGGATTTGTTCTCGATCTCGTTTATGGATCGATTGTGGTTAAATGATGTTGTTAAACACATTCTATGGATTGTATATCCATATTTCAACTTGGAATTCTGTTTTCGTGTTTTGTCGGGACGAATCGTGTTCTTGGCCGTTTTGGGGGAAATCCTTGAACTTTCGTTATTTGTTCTTTGAATTCAGCGGCTTTGGGTCGTACTTTGGAATTCATTTTCGTTGTTATTGTCTTCGTTTGTAGTTCATTGTTGTGGATTGTCGTTCGGTGGAGTCGGCGGGTTCGTAGTCGGTTCGTGTCAACCTAATTCGGTCGATTCTCCGCGTTATTCTTATTCGAGGCAAGTACCTTGCCCATACTTTTCTTATTTTATGGATATGATGATCGGTGATCGTCTTGGTGTGTTTGTTTGGTTGTTTGAAATGAAGTTTCAGAAGATTTCGGTTTGGCCTCGTTAAAGGCTCTCTTTCAAAACGCGCGTGTGTTTTGTGAACGGTGTGTTTTGTGAATTGTTTATGATTTGATTATTTTGAACGTTGAAGGCTTTGATGATATCCCTGTTGTTTAAAGTTATGGAATCGTGTATTCCGTGTTTAATCTTGTTATTGTGTTTTGAAGAGTTTGATAACGGCGTCGAGTAAGTGGCCATCTCTAGTAAGTAGTCTTAATGAACTTACATTCTTAGCATATTAGTATTGCATGAGTAACGTGTGTGTGTGTGTATGCTCACTACGGGTTAGATCCGACGGGGTCTCGGTAGGGCTCCACGAAGCTGTGCAACCGCGAGCTTGCTTTTAACCACTGTGGGTTAGATCCGACGGGGTCTCGGCAGGGATCCACGAAGTTGTGGGTCCGCGGTTAATTGTGGTGCATTTTACAATGTGATTTGATTATGGCATTTTCGGAAATGAGTGCTTTCGAACGGTTTTCATGATTGCATGCATTGACTAAGTGTGTAAGAGGTAAGTTGTTCGTTTGGCCTACTTGGCTAGGATGGCTCCAGAGTATTTTGTTGTTTGCGTTAAATCCTTTAATTGTGGATTTTGATGTTGGAAGACGAACCTTGTGGTCGTTCTTGTATACTGTGAGTTGATGAGAATTGGGGCTAAAATCCCAACGGTTTGGTAAATGTCATTTTTTTTGGAAAGTAAACCTTTGGAGCGGTGACCCCTTTTGTCCTTTGGATTTTGAAAAGTAGGATTTGATAATCCTAAATTGTTTTCTATTAAAACTCTCGATGGCATTCTAAACCGTTTTATAAATTATTTCCATTGATTTATGATATTTCGATTTTGAAAGGTTTTCTCAAACTCTTGCCTCGGGAAGTACTTTTCGTTTCGTTTGGATCTTTGAGGATTCCTGGTTATTGTTATTCGTGGAATGTGAATTGTATGGCTCGTATTTGCACTTTGTTCTTGCACTAGCAAAACAGTGGAGTTTTGCTAACCCCCGAGTATTCGGGGGGTGGATGTCTGTTTTTGCATTCAGGTTTTGGAGCATAACACAGGGTCGGCACGAAGGATGATGAAAGATGATCGATACTAATCACATGAGGAACCGTACATCGTGTATTGGTTCAGTTGTACTTTATTTTCCGCTGCTATATTTTTCCCGTTGTACGGGTGTGGTTGTGTTTTGACCCCTGCGTGGGCATGAGTTGTAATCGAGTTGTATGTTTTTATTGAAAGGCCAAATCGGTCTACTGAGTCATTTTAGCCTTAAAGGCATTGTCGAGATGTTTCATGTTGTTACTAGCCTGGTAGATCCTTGAGAAAAGGTTCTACGGCGTGTAATATCCCTGAGCGGATTGGGGGTGTTACATAAATGGTATCAGAGCTTAGGTTGAGGAAACCTAGGCTGTCGGGTCAAGTCGTGTTGTTTGACTCTTGTTTCGTCTGATTTTATCTGACTGAGTCGTGTCGCGATGCGTCGTCTGAGTTTGTTGGTCGTGATTAGTATCGTGGGGCGATCATCATCTTCGTGCGACCTGTGGAAGTAAGTCTCCCTTCTTTGTGTTGTGCCTCGTGTGACACGAGCTATTTTTATGATTATTTGTTAAGTGATGGAATCCTTATGTGGATTTTGATTTCACAATATGTATTTAGTCGACTCTCGTATTTGATTTATACGAGGAGTGTCGTCGCATGTGATGTATTTTTATTGTTGTTTTTGTCCGTTGCTGATGATTTTCGAATCGATTTGCACGTTTTACAAGTTCTCTTGTGGAGGCTTTGTGCTTATACGCGTTCGACTTGTTCACTAGCCAGTGCGGGAGGGTTTTTAGAGGCCTCGAATGGGGTCAGTGGTTTTGTTCTGAATGTGGTATTTTTTCGTTTATTTCCGTTTAAAGACATGTATTGTCTTGATTTTAAACATTTTGATGCGTGTACTAAGGGTTGTTTTAGTGAACGTCGATATGTGTGAGTTTTGGGCATTCTGGCCTATTGGATTTTTGAAAACCTTGAGTATCTTAGAAAAATAAATTTCGATACATACTTTTCAAATGAGTTATTTTCTTGTGGTACATCCAAGGTGCCACAATATATTTCAAAAATTTTCTACTTCGAGGACCAAAATGCTTTGAGATATTTTCAATGTTTTAGAAACACTTATACTTAGACCCGAGGGTCAAATATTTCTGAAAGTCTTTCGCTAAAAGAAAATGTCCTCACCTTTACCAAGCGCATGATGGTTTTCAATGTCTCGATAACGATGTTTCACGTTTGTACTTTTTGAAAGGTGATACTCAAGATCAACCGGTGTTCTTCTAAATTATTTTCAAAATGAAGTTTTCATTTTTAAAACCTATCCATTCCCGTTTGAGGGTTGGGTATGTATGTATGATGTCCGTGTTGTCATTATGATGTTTGCTCCCGAGTATGATCGAATTGGCGGTGTGAGCGTTGAGTCGTTTTCCACACATTTGTTGGGTTAGCCCTCTGTGAGAGGTGGGATGTTGATATTGGATGTTGTCGCCCCGTGGTGATTTCTGCGTTATCGCTCATGTGAGAACTATTAGAGCTTTGTTTGGTACGACCGTGTGCATTGGTGATTGTTCCGTTATGTGTCGGTTGTTTAATGTCTTGTTACCTTGCTCCTGTTTTTGTGAATTCCGTGGACGAGGTCGAAGGTAATACCCGTACTATTTTGACTTCGGTATTTTCTCTTTCTCCAGTCTATCGATTCGCTCATATTCGTTGATACTTTATGAACTTGTTTTGTATTTCAGTTTCATCGTCCGAACGAACTGTGATCTTGTTGTGGGTTGATCTGGTTATCGCTGTGACTTTTTTGAGTTCGGTTCGATTCTTGTGAACCTTGTTCGGAAGTGACATCATTTGGTTCTATTAGTTCTTTTATTCGAAGTAGATCGGATTTGGAACTCCTGTGTTTTCGACTCTGTCGACTCGTTTATGCTCGTTAACATTTTCTGAGCTTTCCCTATCCATTGCTTTTGTTGATCGAACGAGGGTGGTATTGTTTCGGAATAACGCGTTTGTCGTTGTGACTTTTCAATCGCTATTCTCTTTCATGTGGATCTTATGGGAATGCATGTCTTGTAGTTCTCACCAGACCATCCTGGGAGTTGTTGTTTGAATTTTATTATCCTTCGTATTTCGGACATGATTGTTCGATTTTTGTTGTCTCGATCGTTTGTTTGTTCGGTTTTTGTTCTCGTTTCGTGATTGTTGAGCGTTCAGGCTCCTTCCTAATTCCCTTAAGTTCGGGAAATTAGTCTCGTTTTCGACCTTCCAACCCTTGGGCGGTGGAATTCCGTATTTTGTTCAGCGATTGGCTCGCGTTTTGATTGATGTACCGTTGGGTTGGTCAATCGTATTGATTTTCGTTCATTGTGTTTTGTGATTGTTTGGATAATTGACTTGATTGTATTATCCATTTGATGACGCTTGTCACTTGTTGGTTCTATTATATCCCTAACGGCGACGTTTGGTCGTCGTGGAGCGTGTTTTCACGCCTTATATTCCTTTGCGTTGCTTGTAACGTTTCGCCGATGGGCGTAAGTTACGCGTTTCCTTGCGTATCTCGTTGAGTTTTCCTGGCGGGATATTGCTTCTCCCTACTTGTTTTAAGTTTCGGGACGAAACTTCTTTTAAGGAGGGTAGAATGTAATATCCGCAATTTTTGATTTTCGGTAAATTTCTTTTTTCGGCCGGAGTCCGTTTTGACGACCCGCTCATGACCGTTTCGTCATTTCGAGAATGATTAATTCTGCACTTTTTGTCATCCGAGTTCGTTTCGGTATCGTTTTGTTGAGTTCCGAGCTTTTTAGCGACTTTTCCGCACTTGAGCTCGATTCTTGCGAATCTCGTCCGAAACTGTTGTTTCGAGTTTCTCGTAAGTTCATTTAATGATATTATTCATGTTGCGAGCTTTGGTTTGGTGTTTCGATCGCGTATCGTGATTTTCGGACGTTTTGGGCCATTTTCGTAATTTCCCAAAGTTTTGGGTAATTACTTCCGTTGTCGAATTCCGAGCCTTCGGGTGGTCGGAATTGTGTGTTCTCTTAGCTCTTAAATTCGTCTTTGCGAGTACGTCGTAACCGTATCATCGATTCGTATTCGTGTTCGGGTTTCGGGTCGTTCGCCGTCGGAGTTGGCCCGGCCGACATGGCCGGGCAATGGGCCCAGGCCAGACCGCCGAGTTACGGCCGGTAGTGTTCGGCGGCTTCGCCGGCAGCCGTGCTGGGCCGCGGCACATGCCGGCAGGGCCGCGGCACACTCGTGCATTTTTTCGGCCAAACCGTCTGTACCCGGTGCCGCGGCACATGTCGGCCGGGCCGCGGCACACTGCCGATCACTGGGCGCAGATTTGGCCCTGTGCCGCGGCACACTCCCGCTGGGCCGCGGCACACTGTGCAGCCTATTTATGGCCCTGCAGACGGGTTTTTGGCCATTTTTCTCCTCCTTCTCCTTCTCTTCCGCGGCTGAGGGTATACTCATCATGGAGCCATGTTGTTTGACAACAAATCCTCGAAGTTATTGAGGTTATATCATCAATCAATCATCCTATATCGTCCTTTGATCCAGCGAATCAAGGTAATCTTCCTTAGAACCCTAATTTCGTGAATTTGGGGGTTTTTGCGTTTTTGTCCGATTCGTTCCATATTATTGATTAATTCATGATGGGTATGATTAGTCTTGGTAGTATTCTTGTGTTTAACATCATTTAATCCATTGTTCTTCGTCGAATCGAAGTATATTTCTTGATTTCCTTCAAATTGACTTTTTGGGGGATTTGTTCTCGATCTCGTTTTTCATCCGTTTTTGATGGATCGATTGTGGTTAAATGATGTTGTTAAACACATTCTATGGATTGTATATCCATATTTCAACTTGGAATTCCGTTTTCGTGTTTTGTCGGGACGAATCGTGTTCTTGGCCGTTTTGGGAGAAATCCTTGAACTTTCGTCATTTGTTCTTTGAATTCAGCGGCTTTGGGTCGTACTTTGGAATTCATTTTCGTTGTTATTGTCTTCGTTCGTAGTTCATTGTTACGGATTGTCGTTCGGTGGAGTCGGTGGGTTCGTAGTCGGTTCGTGTCAACCTACTTCGGTCGATTCTCCGCGTTATTCTTATTCGAGGCAAGTACCTTGCCCATACTTTTCTTATTTTATGGATATGATGATCGGTGATCGTCTTGGTGTGTTTGTTTGGTTGTTTGAAATGAAGTTTCAGAAGATTTCGGTTTGGCCTCGTTAAAGGCTCTCTTTCAAAACGCGTGTGTGTTTTGTGAACGGTGTGTTTTGGGAATTGTTTATGATTTAATTATTTTGAACGTTGAAGGCTTTGATGATATCCCTGTTGTTTAAAGTTATGGAATCGTGTATTCCGTGTTTAATCTTGTTATTGTGTTTTGAAGAGTTTGATAACGGCGTCGAGTAAGTGGCCATCTCTAGTAAGTAGTCTTAATGAACTTACATTCTTAGCATATTAGTATTGCATGAGTAACGTGTGTGTGTGTATGCTCACTACGGGTTAGATCCGACGGGGTCTCGGTAGGGCTCCACGAAGCTGTGGAACCGCGAGCTTGCTTTTAACCACTGTGGGTTAGATCCGACGGGGTCTCGGCAGGGATCCACGAAGTTGTGGGTCCGCGGTTAATTGTGGTGCATTTTACAAAGTGATTTGATTATGGCATTTTCGGAAATGAGTGCTTTCGAACGGTTTTCATGATTGCATGCATTGACTAAGTGTGTAAGAGGTAAGTTGTTCGTTTGGCCTACTTGGCTAGGATGGCTCTAGAGTATTTTGTTGTTTGTGTTAAATCCTTTAATTGTGGATTTTGATGTTGGAAGACGAACCTTGTGGTCGTTCTTGTATACTGTGAGTTGATGAGAATTGGGGCTAAAATCCCAACGGTTTGGTAAATGTCATTTTTTTTTTTTGGAAAGTAAACCTTTGGAGCGGTGACGCCTTTTGTCCTTTGGATTTTGAAAAGTAGGATTTGATAATCCTAAATTGTTTTCTATTAAAACTCTCGATGGCATTCTAAACCGTTTTATAAATTATTTCCATTGATTTATGATATTTCGATTTTGAAAGGTTTTCTCAAACTCTTGCCTCGGGAAGTACTTTTCGTTTCGTTTGGATCTTTGAGGATTCCTGGTTATTGTTATTCGTGGAATGTGAATTGTATGGCTCGTATTTGCACTTTGTTCTTGCACTAGCAAAGCGGGAGTTTTGCTAACCCCGAGTATTCGGGGGTGGATGTCTGTTTTGCATTCGGGTTTTGGAGCATAACACGAGTCGGCACGAAGGATGATGAAAGATGATCGATACTAATCACATGAGGAACCGTACATCGTGTATTGGTTCGATTGTACTTTATTTTCATTGCTATATTTTTTCCGTTATGCAGGTGTGGTTGTGTTTTGACCCCTGCGTGGGCATGAGTTGTAATCGAGTTGTATGTTTTTATTGAAAGGCCAAATCGGTCTACTGAGTCATTTTAGCCTTAAAGGCATTGTCGAGATATTTCATGTTGTTACTAGCCTGGTAGATCCTTGAGAAAAGGTTCTACGGCGTGTAATATCCCTGAGCGGATTGGGGGTGTTACATTTCAGGTGTGTGTGTGTATGTGTGTGTGTGTGTGTATATATATATATATAAATTTATCATAAATATATTTTTTGTTGTAATTAGAAAATATGCCAAAAGGTACACTTCTAATTATTATTAAAAAATAATTATATTATACTAAAAAGATATTTATTTAATTAGAAAATAAATATAATCATTTTTGTTATGTTTCAATAATAATAATATTGTAATTCACTTATATTTAAATAAATAGAAATCTTGCAAAAGAAAGAAAAAAAACAAAAATATTAATAAGTTAGTAGAAACAAAAAACTATATAAGTAAATTTATTAACAAAATTGAAAATAATTTAGAAATTACCTTGAAGATTGAGAGATGAGAGTTGAAGAAATGAGATGAAATGTGGATTAGAATTTTGGAATGAATGAAGGTTTGTAGTGATGTTGTATTTATAGAATATTTTGAAACACAATAGCTTCACATATGTGAAGCTAAAGTATTTCACTAAATTTGAATTCGCCCGCGGCCACGCCAAAAATTTTAAACCTCCACCAAATTTTTTAAAAATATTCGTATTGGCGTCACATATGTGATGCCTTTAGTAAGATAACACATTAGCTTCACATATGTGAAGCTAAAACGTGTCAACCTCAATATCCGCGTGCGCCACCTACCGCTTCCGGAATTATTCTAATATTATTCTTTAGCTTTACATATGTGAAGCCAATATCTGATTGAGTATATTATATAACTCAGTTTCACAAATGAACGCGATATATTTTTTTTCGAAACCATGGCATTTATTAGACAAATATACATCTTTTTTTCTGAATTTTTTTCTGGAATATATATTCAAGGATATATTGAACATTTTCAAGAAATCTCCGTCGATATTATAAGGTATGTAGAAACAGTTGAAATTTAATTATACTTATTTTTCTTGTTGTTAATACGAAATATAATTTAGTTATAGTTTTATATTAAATGAAAATTTAGTTGATAATTTAGTTGAAAATTTATTTGATAATTTAGTTATAAAATTTAGTTGATAATTTATCTTAAGCCCTTTCATTAAATTATACAAGTTTTTTTTATTGATACCGAACCGGATAGAATCGAGCCACATAGAATTATTGAGAAAATAATGTTCAGTAAAAATAAGTATCTTTAATTAATGTTCCGAATTTAAAAAGGCAAATATATCTAAGCGTCTTTTACTGAAATACTAATTCTATGTTTTAGTTGATAATAGATTATTTGGAATGCAATAAAAATATTTTTATATTTTGTAGTTATTTATTTTGTATGCAGTGAAATAATGTCAACTTTTAGAGAATGGATGTACGAAAAACGTCGTGGTCCCGACGGTATGATTACCAGAGAATTTATTGATGGTGTTAATATGTTTCTGGATTTTGGATTCGCTCGTGTAGTAGTTGGTAGTAAGATATTATGTCCGTGCAAAAAGTGTAAGAATTGGCGTGAACGTGATCGCAATACAGTCATGCAACATTTATATTAGTGTGGATTTGCACCGGATTATCGTGTTTGGGTATGCCATGGTGAAGATTATAAAAATTGTGGGATCAATGATTACAATATAGGAAGATCATCTTCTACACCTGTAGAAAATTATTTTACATCACAAAGAGATATGGTCATGGATAGTTTTCCTCAATTTCGCAATTACACTGATAATGATCCGGCAGAGCCAAATCATGAAGCAGAATTATTTTATGATTTGTTAGAGTATGTTGATCGGCCTTTGTATGAGTTGCATAATAAGTCGTTGTTGCAGTGAGTTACGGAAGTAATGAATTTCAAGACGACGTATAATGCCTCACAAAAAGCAATGGATTATTTCATCAAAGGCAACAAGGTCGGCTCATGTTATTCCAGTGAAGATGAACTTCATAATGTATCAGTATGCATAGTTGTATATTAAAGAGATCGTAAGACTGCATGGAGTAACAGTGTCCATAGTCTCAGACAGAGATACTCATTTCACATCACGTTTTTGGGAAAGCTTGAAGGAAGCATTATGAACTAAACTAAATTTTAGTACAACCTATCACCCAAAAACGGACAGCCAATCAGAAAGGACAATACAGATACTTGAAGACATGTTGAGAATTTGTGTGCTAGACATGGGTAATTGTTGGGAACAGTTACTACCCTTGGTAGAATTCGCATACAATAACAATTTTTAAGCAACGATCGGAATGGCCCCGTACGAGGCACTTTATGGGAGAAGCTGCAGGTCGCCGGTTTACTGGCATGAAGTAGGTGAAAGAAAAATTTTGGGTCCCGAGATGATCGAGGAGACCGTGGGCGTAGTAGAGAAAATCCGTGAAAGGATTAAGACAGCTCAAAATCGCCAAAAGTCTCATGCCGACAAGCGAAGGAAGGACATTGAGTTTAATGTTGGAGAAAAGGTCTTTTTAAAGCTAGCCCCGACTAAGGAGTTATCCGGTTTGGATCGAGGAACAAATTGAGACCAAGATACGTTGGACCATTCGAGATCCTCGACCGAATTGGAGATTTGGCATATCGTTTGGTGTTACCACTGGAATTCTCGGTAGTATGCAATATTTTTCACGTCTCACAGTTGAGAAAGTACGTTCACGATCATAGTCACGCAATTAACTATGCAACGGTGGAAGTGAACAAGGATCTCACCTACGTCAAACAATCAGTAGCGATAATCTACAGAAAGATTGTTCCAATAAGGAATAAGGAGAGAGTGCTCGTCAAGGTTCAATGGCGAAATCACACCAAGGAGGAAGCTACTTGGGAGCGTGAAGAAGAATTTCGAACTCGTTACGCCGATTTCCTTATTCACGGTATGTGTACTATTTTCGAGGACGAATTTCTTTCCAACAGGGGTAGGATGTAATACCCGGTAAATTTAGAAAATTATTTCTAAATTTAATTATTAATTTTATGATACATATTGAATAATAATTTAAATTTAATTACCACTTGGGCATATAATTAATTATTAAGCCCAATCATTATAAGTCCAAACCCAATTCATGTATTTTACGCCCAAACCACAACAACAACAACAACAACAACATCTAAGCCTTAGTCCCAAAATGATTTGGGGTCGGCTGACATGAATCAAACTTTGAAACCGTCAATAACCGTTACATAAAATGACGAAAAGAGGGAAAAAGTAGAGAAAAAAAGCAAATAAAAAAAAGAGAATGAATGTTAAAAAAAATGAAAAATCCTGAAAAATAAATTAACAGATAACATGGAATAAAAGAAAATAGGAATAAAAATACAGAAAAAAAAAGAATCAGATTCCATCCACCATCCGTATTCTTTCCCACCACATTTGCCTCTCTATCACCATACTTTCTCCAATTTCAAAAAACCACATATCATTTTCAATCATCTTTATCCAAGTTTTCTTGGGTCTTCCTCTACCTTTCACAACATTACTTGTTCCCCAACTTTCTAGCCTCCTCATTGGGGCATCAAAAGGCCTTCTTCTCACATGACCAAACCATCGTAATCGATTCTCCATCATCTTGTCTTCTATAGCCGCAACTCTTACCTTCTCTCTAATCACTTCATTTCTGAGCCGGTCCTTTTTTGTATGACCACGCATCCATCGTAACATACGCATCTCCGCCACATTCATCTTTTGAACGTGACACTGTTTTACAACCGA
Organism: Orobanche coerulescens; assembly: GCA_033398695.1. Classification (NCBI taxonomy): domain Eukaryota; kingdom Viridiplantae; phylum Streptophyta; class Magnoliopsida; order Lamiales; family Orobanchaceae; genus Orobanche; species Orobanche coerulescens. The sequence continues at coordinate 173,734,721 of CM065809.1, forward strand.
ACACTCAGAGCCATATAACAGCGCAGGCCTAATTGCCGTGCGGTAAAAATATTAAAACCCAATTAATAATAATTAAAACCCAACTCTTATGATTATTTACCGAGCCCAATTATCTTAATAAACCATCATCCCAATCCATTAACACTAATTATCTTATATATATATAAAGCTTAAGAAGCCTTATAAATGTAAGTGGTCATGATTAATGCTTGATGAATTGATTGTATCATATTTGTTATTCCACATTGATTTCCAGGCATGTCAAGCAACTTTCGTTAAGTGTACAATGAATATTCACATAATGGCCATTTATATGTTAAGTATATGAAGCATTTGTCAGTTATAAATGTAAAGTGGTTATAATAAATGACTCACGAATTGAAAGTGAAATGTGGAGATGAAGTGTTTGGTGTCATGAATGCATAAATTAAGTCTTTTTACCTTCCCGTCCATGAGTTACAAATATTTTATCAACTATATAATGTGTCAAAAATCACACACAACAAAACACAACTTCCTCCACACAGCGTGCACATTGGGCTACAACTTATTATGGTGGTAAAGTAAGCATCATATCGTCTAGCTTAATTAGCATATTGATTTATATTGTTTTATGTAAATTTCACGTGTGTTTTGTGTGTGTAACAATGTAGGACATAAAGATGGTGCTTAGGAGGTTTGGTAGTAACGTCATCTTCTCTAATGGTTTAAGAGATCCTACACATCGTTGTCTTATCAATTATGTGGTACATGCACGAACATTTTTACTTTGATCGAAAATGCAATATATTGATTAACTGTATTTAAGTTACTAACGATCAACTATATCTAATTGTTTTTTGTAGCGCGTCAAGAAGCATTAAAGAAAGATATCGAGAAGTCACAAAAATTGTATCAAGAACAAAACATGAAAAAGGCCGATGAACAACAACGACAAAGACAACAACAACAACAAGAACAACAACAAAAACAAGAACGACGCCATGGTCATCGGTGGGATGAATACTTAGCATTCATATTAATATATGTTACAAATTAAACATGCAATATTTTGCTTCATGTAATACCGATAAATGGGCTAATACTATTGATTCGTTAGCAAGTAAGTTTATTGAAAATAATGTGACGAGTTCAATTTTTAGTCAATAATTATTACTACACTTTGTTGGTGCATTTTAATATTTTTGCTCTTAATTTAGTTTTTTGTCTTGCGGTGTGTTAATGTCACTTTCTTAATTAAACGTCTTGAAATATTGCGTGACTTTGATACTTGATATGATTGTGTAAGTTATGTCGATGTTACATATTGAAAATGGTAGTATATAATAAAAATATCTTCACACTATCATCTTTATCCATAAATGGTGCAAAACAATAGACTATAGATAAAACAAATACGTATTAATGATTCGGGTAATCATATCCACAATTAGTATCGGCAATTAAGTGATTATGTTATTTTAAGAATTTATCATTTATATAATTTTACTGTAGTTTAAATCTTACATAATAAATAATATCATTTTGACGATTTATATAGTTTAAACAATATAGATATACCATTTATATAATCTATTATAAATTAAATTTAAATCTTACTCAATAAGTAATATCACTATGGAGATTAATTGATTATCTTAATATAATTTTAGTTTCATTTGTAGAATGACAAACAAATTTGGCAAAATGAAATTGTTATATTAGTTATTAAGAGTAGAAAAATTATATGTTGAGATTGATGTCTTCAAATATATTTATATATGCAACTCAGTACAAATTAAATATACTAACAATATTGGACCGATTTTCACAACAATAAAAAATATTGAAACTTAAATGGTTTTGTGCATAAAATAAAGTTCGATTAATTAAGCGTAGTAATGTGGAACTACCGTATTTGATATGATAAACCAAAAAGATAATTAATTGTCACAAGCTAGATCTCAAAATATAGCGAATATCCACTTTATTACGATTTTATATAAGGGTTACATTTATTTTGAAGAAATAGTATGCGTTTAACCTCCTTTGACATTTAGTATGTAAACTTATACATATTAAAAAGTTACGTGTGAAGAGACTCTTTTAAATGTAGCATCTTGAAAAAGTCTCTTCACATATCTTCTTTTAATGTCGATAAGCTATTTTAAATGTGTGTAAATGCTTAGAAAATGTGTGATACCATCACAACTTAGATATATAATGACGAAAATAAGTCACAAAGATTACGCTATGAACACTTATATACATGTAATGACGAAAATTAGTGTTGAACAATACACTATGAACATTTAGATTAAGTAGTGTGCATCGTGGGTCGAATGAAAAGTCACCAAACAACTAATTAAACTCATTCATCTTAAACTCACGCGATCTTTACAAAAGTTGGGATACCATCACAACTTACAAACCTAATGTGAAAATAAATACCACACATTACATTCTGTTATGGCCAATTAAATAGGCGTATGCAGCCTTGTGAGTTTGAATAACTAGTCCTATTTAATTTTGTATCCAAGTCCAACCCCTATTTTGCCAAAAAAAAAAAAGAAAAAAACTCCAAACCAAATGGAAATATTCCACACGATTCTCACCGTGGAGGTTGGCAAATGTGGAGTTGGGGAGGAGCTTCAAGAGAAGTTATGCATCATGGGGAAGAATCAGTTATCAATTTCCAGTATGAAACCCACCAACAGCAAATCAAACTTCGACCAAACACTCCAAACATCTCAACAAAACTCTACAGTATATAAAACACCCATAGCGATTGTTCTCCTCCTCCATCATAAGGTAAACTCTCAAAACTCCTCATTTCTTCTGCAATTTTAAAAGAAAAACAGTCCTCATCTCGAATTCTACGCTGAATTGAGAAGCCAAACTCGAATTTCTACAACCCATCTCTCAAGATGACAAACCCATAGCCGTCGACCGGTTGAAACCAAGATTTATCAACCAAGTATCCTCTGGTCGTCGCCCACAACAATTTCTTCACCAAGTATTTCCAACCTGCAAATTTCCAAATCTATAGTCTCAAACTCAAAAATTCTAATTCAGAAAACTCATTTTATCAGAATCCAAATCGGGTACAAGCCTTCGAACTTGAGTTTCGGTCGGGAATCCTCTGACTCTCAACCTAACCGCCGTTGCCATACAGCGCCGCCGCCGCGTTGAGTTCCGTCAAAACCCGAACCACAACTCGCCGTCAGTTTCACACGGCCGTACAATTTCCATCTCCGTCTCCGGTAGCCACGCGAGGAGTGGAATACTGCTGCTTCGACCATCAGTTTGGCAGGTCGCCGAACAAGTTTTCGCGAGAGAGAGAGAGAGAGAGAGAGAGAGAGAGAGAGAAGGGGTCGGGGAAAAGAAAAGGGGCACGAGAGAGAGATGAGTTCAACGAAGGGCAGTCGACTTTTCTTAAAAGCCATTGATTCTATCTTTGGGCCCTTTTAACCCAAGCCCACTACCAAATTGTAGTCACATAAATTCCCTAAGCCCAACAACTTAAAGCCTTATCTACCTTACTCGTTTCAGCCCAATTATATAGATATGAGTTTTCAATTTCCGATTATTATTATTATTATTATTATTGTTGTTTATTAATATACGCGTCTCTTTAAATGTAGGATTCGAAAATCAAGAGTACGGGAATAGGACAATCGGATAAAACATTTCTAAATATTTGTATTCAAGTCATCTCAATTTCAGGTGGGAATTATTACTTGTCAATTTAATTGCTTAATTTAAATTGTATAAGTGATATATTATATTTATGATTACATGCAGTCACATGTTTACATGCTCAAGTTATATATTGATATAACATATATTCATTCTGTGTCTCCGTTATGTATTGCGATTATTGTTGACTTGTGATGTTCCCACGAGCAATAGAAAGTTTATCCCATTTTCTATGTAAAAAAATTTCAGGTTAATTCGAAATGAAGAGAACGGGTTGCAGGGCAGGCCAACATATGATAAATATATTTAATGTTACGTATTTCTCTTAAATTTCCGCTCAAGTTATGAAACAGTTAACCTTGTTTTTGACAATTATTTTCCGCTGCTGGATTTTACGGTTGTATTGGAGATTTGAAATCATTTTAAATGCCGCAAATATTTTAGAAAACGTATGTTTCGTAGCGACTTGAAATCTCTATAAGCTCTCCTTATTATAAAAATTTATTCATAAAATACCTTAAAAAAATTGAGTCATTACACAAATGCTCCAAAGCAATCAGGGATTCGATGGTCCAGGTTGAGCGCCAAAAATTTGACGGGCATTTCAATTAATATGTGATAATGAAGTGGAGTAGTAAGGTGAAATTTATTTTTGCAAACATAAAAATAGGAATTTGAATAATTTGATGGTTTTGTACAGTTATTATTAATTTATAAAATTATTTGTGGCGCGCTTACATGCGAATCTTTCATTGTCCTCAGGAGGTAGTATCTTACAAATCATAACGCATTTCAACAGAACAAGTAAGTAGATGGGAAAAATCAGATAGTGACACTTTATACATTGCAGCTTCCCTGTCCACAGAAAAATGTAAGCGCCTTCATAAGAGAGGTCTTCAGGAGTGGTTTCGCGATGGCAAACACGATCCATAAGAGAGGTCTTCAGAAGTTGTAGTTTTGCCTCGAGAAAACCTTACTTTTAGGACTTCATTGTAAGCCCGACGCCTAATTTTTGAAATAGTTTCTCTACTCAAGGAGAACGGACACGTATAGTCGTCACTTTGAAATTACAATTCCATGACAAGTCATGATTGGCCTCATCATTTCAGCCAATATTGCATATATATACAAGTAGAATGCCAGGGTCATGTTCCAAAATACACGTTTTGAATTTACAATATCAATCACGTAATGTGACATGATTATAGCAATTCTCTCGACCCATCACCATCTCATGATATTTTTCATGTAACTGGAAAAATCTATAAAGTTGATGGTTTTGAAATTTCATCTCATTTCTTCTTCATGTGAAGATTGCGACAGAAAGCACATCCAGCATAAGACTGCCACTTTGTTTTTTTCCATGAATTAGAGTGTCAATTAATTCTAGAAATTGCCTGGTACTATAATTTCCATGCCACGAACCACACATAATTGAGATCAAGATTGATGATGATACAAGTGGAAAGCCAAGACCAAACTTAAATACGTGCACTCAAAGTTGCATCCAAGGGGCTGTTTGTTTGGCTCTTAATGGTTACATTAAGAGCCTACCTCTGAATCGCTAAGAGGTCAGGACTGTTTGGCAAAAAAAATTTGACCTCTTAATTGTTACAATAACCTCTTAACCATTAAGCATCCATACCCTCTCTCAACCATTAAGAGGCAAACAATTTCCAGATTTACCCCTCCTCTTAAATTAAGAATTATTATTCATAATTATTATTATTATTTTTTTAATGAATTTAAATAAAAATATATTGGACATAATTATTATTATAATTTTATAAATGAATTAAATTAAAAAATATTATACACAATTATTATTATTATTTTAAATGAATTAAATTAAAAAATATTATGCATAATTATTATTATTATTTCAAATGAATTAAATTTAAAAATATCACACATAATAATTATTATTATTATTATTTTAAATGAATTAAATTTAAAAATATTATACATAATAATAATAATTATTATTATTTAAATGAATTAAATTTAAAAATATTATACACACTTATTTATAAAAATTAGGGTTTTTATTTATAAAAAGGAGAGGTTTTGGTACGCAAGGAGAGGAAAAATGGGATTTTTAATCGCTACTTTTATACAGAAGGGTAAAATGGTAATTTATTACCATTCTGAGTTACCATTCAGAACAGTTACCAAACAACCAAATTTCATTCTGCACTCAACCATACAGAGCCTCTCAACCATTCTGGCCTCACAACCATTCTGCTCTAAATCATTCAGCAACTGCCAAACGGCCCCTAATATATGACACGACCAGCATATTGTCACACCATTCACCGAGGAAGCATTATGCGCACCAACACAAGATTAGGACACGAGACACATGGGGATACACTTACTTTAACGTAAAATTGGACACGACACGGTTAAAATTTATAACTTGAAGTGCTCGTGTTTCACACGGCATTCACAGTTTAAATCAAATAACTTGATTGATTCGCTTATTGCGATAACTTGTTGATTGATTCACTTATTGCCAATAAGTGATCCATCGACAATGCATTATGCATATTAGTTACCAGAAGCAAACACAGCACAAGAAATGGAAATTCCACCCATAGAAATAGGGATGGCTCTGTACCGTATACCATACCGAAACACTCATACTGTTGCAATATCGAAATTATCAGTTTATAAGAAATTAATGTCGTTATCGTACCGAAAAAATCAATATATACCGAATTTGATTTACCGAAAATATTTGGTACGGTAAGTGTCGGTACATATTGAAATTTCAGGGTATACGAGAATTTTTCAGTATACTGAAAATATCTCGATATATGAGGATTTCATTCTTCTCATAGAATTTTAAGAATATAACAGAAAGATATATCAGGTATATTAAACATTTCCGGTACATCTCAGTATACCGAAAATTTTAAAACTCGCACCTGTCACCATCCTGAAAATATCGATAACAGTACCATGCTATACCCAAAAAATTGGTATATCTGAAAATTTCGATATTTTCGGTAGTGATTTGTTCGTACTTCGATATTTTCGGTATTTTTCCAGCCTTATTAGAACGGTTATTATAGTGGGCTTACTTTTCATGGAAAAACCCATCATGCATCCATACCTCTGCACAAGAGATCAATCTACATCAAACTATACAAAATGTCACACTGAATATAGGAAGACATAATATTCATACTGTGGGAGTGTTTGCAAACACTAAGATAGAGCAATTCTCAGCTTCTAGGTGGAGCAATCTGCTCAGTTTTCCACCTGAAAGCCGAGAATTACTTTCTTCACCAAGTAATACATAATACAAACCAACAAACAACCATGGAAACCAAATCAAAGGTAACTCGAAATCTCACCAGGTTTAACCCTCCAAGCCATTGATTCTCTCTATCACCGTTATTAATCCGTGTGTCCCCAATTTCCCGTCTCCATTAGCCACCATACCGGAAAATAACTGCTTCGACAATGCAGCTCCTGGCAACACCACCACCTCTTCCTCCTCCACCACATCCACTCCCATCCCCAAATCCTTCACCATATACTCAGCAAACCCCCCAGGCCTAAAATCCCTCCCAATCATCCTTTTCCCAAACAATTCCATAACCATGGAACCCGCGGCCCCACCCCTCACCGCCTCCAGAAACTTATCCTTATCCAATCCGGCTCTCCCCGCAAACACCAATCCTTCGCTCAATCCCAACAAATTCCCTCCAACGACAATCTGATTTGCGATTTTACAGCTCTGCCCCTTCCCAGCGCTCCCCATATAATTCACGTTCCCTAGAATATCAAACAAAGGTTTCAGCCACTGTACGACCTCGGCGTCCCCGCCGGCGAAAATTGCCAATTTTCCATCTCTAGCACCGATATCCCCTCCGGATACAGGGGCATCGACGGAATAGCAGTGTTTATCAAGGGCGGAATGGTAAATTTTGGTGGCCAGACGTGGATGGCTACTGGTATGGTCGACGATGACGGTGTTGAGTTTGAGGGACGGTAGGAGTGTGTGGAGAACGAGAGTCTCGACGTCGGAGGGGTGGCCGATCATGGTGAAAACGACGTCGCTGGATGCGGCGAGGTCAGCCGGGGAATCGGCAAGATTGGCGCCGAGCGAGAGGAGTGAAGTGGCTTTAGCAGGGTTGCGGGCGTAGATTGAGAGGGAGTAGCCGGAGGAGATGAGGCGAGTGGCCATGGCGCTGCCCATTACGCCGATGCCTATCCACCCTATGCGGGTACGGGTTGGGTTAATGGGCATCGGATAATGACTGCTCATTTTTCACTCTTAGGATCGACGAGCAGTAGCCTGGTAAGCAAAGATCAGTGCTACGATTGATCAATCAGCAAACTTTGATTCCTCAAATGTGAGTTCACGTTGCACAATGTAGATATTTAATATATGGAAATAGATATATATATTGTTGGGTATCGGGTTGTATAATGATTAAAGACAATATCGCTAATACAAGCGGATTAAACGAATATAACAATTACAATTATATTCTATGGAATATGGTTTAAGGATTACAGGTCAAGTAATGAACCTATAATTATAACCAATATAAGTAATCCGATAAACCCGAACAAATGCAGCAGATATATATTCCAACATCCAGATCAAATCTGAAACACAAATATCCGATTCCAGGTTAGCAACGATAATGATAATAACCAAACGATCGGAATATGAAAACCGGTATATATTATATTTATATATAGATATATATAACTAATATATACATATGTAATATATAATATATAGACTATTGCTGGTATGAATATATATATATATATATGCAGTATACTATATATATATATAACAAATATATATGTATAATATATTGCACAAAATCACCAAGAAAAGCAATACAAACGGAGATAAATTAAGATCAAGAAAACCCCCTTTGTTGAAAGAGATATGTAGGCTCAGATCTTTCGAACCCTTTGCAATTTGACACCAAGAAAGTTCGTTTCCACAGAGGACGAACGCCGAACCATCGCCGGCCGGCACACGACCCGGTAGCACCTACACCAACCCAGAAACCTCAGAAAACTCAGGAAACAATCCCGATCTCACTCACAGATATCACAACACAGATATCACTCTCGTTTTCACTCGAATTCTCAAGGCACAAATCTTTTTTTCCCTTCTCGGTGTATCAGAACTCCAGCCCAGCCGCGCCTTTTATACACGGAGCGATGAAATCGGATACATGAAGTGTCACGGGGTTTCATCGTCTCAGTCAGAGACTCACGGGAGGAAGAATGATAGGAAAAACGGAGCATAAACGCGGCGGGGTGGGAGTTGACCGAAGGGTAGGTGAGAACGGGAGAAGAAAGGGAGAAACGAGTGAGTGGAGGCGGTGAGGAAAGTGAGGGAGTGATAGGGTTAGGGTTGGGTTATATAAGGGAGATCGGACGGTCCAGATTAGGAGTAGGTAATAAGTCTGGATCGGACGGCTCCCATTCAACAGGGCTGCCAATGGGCTGGGCCAGCTCATTAAATGATATGGATCAGAGAAATAAAAAGAAGGAGATAATATTTCTGGGCCAGATTGGGCCAAAATAATAACATTTCTCCACCTTTTGGACCAACCAGTCAAATTGCATTTTCGGGTTTCGGAGAAAACTCATCATCGCCTAACTCCGGGGTTACCTGCACTTACACACAGTAAATAAGATAAAGAATTCACAAAGAAGACTAACTCACAAAGAGATCCCCTAAAAACACCAAGTTCAGAAAATTTATTCGACTGAATCGAAATTCAGTCTTTTTAAACAAGATTTAAATTTTTCGACGGGTAAACACTTAGTCCCCATATTTGAAGGATTAAATTGGGAGGGTATTTTTTCAAGATAGATTATACGTTTTGCAACAACATCTCGGATGAAATGGAAACGCACATCAATATGTTTAGTTCTATCATGAAAAACTGGATTCTTGCAGAGTTGAATACCGGATTGACTATCCGAAAAAACTTCGACTTTATCCTTTATAAAACCGATTTCTGATAAGAGACCTTTTAACCATATAGCTTCTTTTAATGCTTCTGTTATAGCAACATACTCGGATTCTGTAGTGGATAAAGCAACTATAGGTTGTAATTGAGACTTCCAACTAATCGGTGCGCCACACAAAGTAAACATATAGGAAGTAGTAGACTTACGGTTATCACGATTAGCAGCATAGTTTGAATCCACATATCCAACTAATTTAACACCTTGCGGTTGTCGAGAGAATTTAAGACCATACCTGGTTGAGCCCTTCATGTACCTTAACAGCCATTTGACGGCTTGCCAATGATAGATCCCTGGGTTAGCCATGTATCGACTAAGACAACTCACAGCATAAGCTATGTCAGGTCTTGTGCTGACTATTAGGTTCATGACCGAGCCAATGGCATTTGAGTAAGGTACTTTTTTCATATAATTGATATCATCCTCAGTTTTCGGGGATTGATCTTTACTTAAGAGGAAATGACCAGCTAGAGGCACATTGGTTGATTTGGACTGACTCATAGAAAATTTGGATATAATTTTCTGCACATAGGAATCTTGGTTTAAAACAATGGTGGAGTTTTTCCTATCACGAAAGATATTCATCCCAAGAATGCGCTTAGCATCACCTAGGTGTTTCATGTCAAACTTCGCACTTAAGCATTTAATGACATGATCTACGGTTTTCACACAAGGGCTCACTAAGAGCATATCATCAACATATATGAGTAAGAAAACAGGATTTTTGGAATCAGTTTTGTAATACAAGCAATGATCATAATTACTTCTAAAAAATTTAAGAGAGATCATGTATTCATCAAACTTTTTATTCCATTGCCTAGGTGATTGTTTTAAACCATAGATTGATTTTTTAAGCAAGCAAACATGATTAGGGCACTTAGGATCAATAAAGCCTTTAGGTTGACTCATATAAAGCTTTTCTTCAAGTTCACCATGTAAAAAGGCAGTTTTGACATCTAATTGTTTTAATTTCCAATCAAATTGAGCAACTAGAGCAAGCGTGATACGCAAAGTAATGAACTTAACCACAGGAGCAAAGATTTCAGTGTAGTCAATACCTTCTTTCTGTATGAAACCCTTAGCAACGAGTGTAGCTTTGAATCTGACCGACTCATTTTCTTCCTTAACTTTGAAAAGCCATTTACTGTCAACCACCAAACAGTTGGGCGGTCGGGGCACAAGAGCCCAAGTTTCATTTGAATGCAATGAAGTCATTTCTTCATTCATTGCATTAAGCCACTGTTCTGAATGTTCAGATTTCAAAGCTTCATCATATGTTTTGGGTTCACAATTATCAATGGATTCAAACATATTGAACGCATACGATGCCATATGATAATCACTTAAGTGAGAAGGTCTTCTAATTTCTCTCCTAGGCCTATCTAGAGCAAGTTGATAATCATGCAAATTCTCTCCAGGTACTTCTTCTGTTTCATCATGCACATCAGCATTATCATGATTATCAAGATTAGTTTCTGTTTGCACATTATCCATTTTATCTAAAGAAATGTGCAGCTCCACCTCATTTGGAGCAGTGGAGTTTTTCGGATCAGGTAAAAGGCAAGGAAATTCATTTTTGTTGAAAACAATATCTCGACTAATAATAGTTTTGAAACCGGTTTGGCCCTTTAGCAAAACCCTATAGTCTTTTACCCCTTCCGGGTATCCCAGAAACACACATCTCACAGAACGAGGCTCAAGCTTATCATTTTTCTGATGCACATAAGCAGAGCAGCCAAATACACGAAGATTAGAAAAATCAATAGATCGACCGGTCCAAACACATTCAGGATAATTACCATTCAACGGCACAGAGGGAGATCTATTTATCAAATAAGCAGCAGTGAGTAAAGCCTCACCCCAGAACCTTTTCGAGAGCCCAGACATAGCCAACATGCTTCGGACCCTTTCTAGCAAGGTTCTATTCATACGTCCAGCCACCCCATTCTGTTGGGGCGAATAAGAGACAGACTTATGTCTCTGAATACCAGATTGAGCATAAAGCTCATCAAACATTTGATTGCAAAACTCAAGGCCATTGTTGGTCCTTAAGATTTTGATCTTTCCAGTTTGATTTTCAATCAAGGTTTTCCAATTTTTAAATATCTCAAAAACATCAGATTTATTTTTCAAAAGGAACACAAAACCTTTCGAGAGTAATCATCAATCACAGATAGAAAATATCTATTTCCACCATGTGTGGGTTCACTAAATGGCCCCCACACACCAGTATGCAAATAATGCAAAGTATCATAAGTAGTAGGAGATCTAGGGGGATGGGGATTAGGAAACTTAACACGATGTTGTTTACCTACCACACAGGAGTCGCAAGAGTAGCAAAACGGCACAAAGGACAATTTAACATTCCCAAACACCCCCTGTTTTTGCAAAATTTCCAGACCCTTATCACTAATGTGGCCTAGACGTTTATGCCACACATCTGTTGAGTCACCTTGGACAGCATTCACAAAAGAATCATATTTTGCAGTTTTCACATAGAGGTTATTCTATTTTATTGCTTTGAAAACACATAAGTTTCCTTTAAAGATTTTCATAATCCCATTACCCCACTTACCTTCATACCCCTCATCATCAAGGGTACCACAAGAGACAAGATTGTGACACAATTCAGGAACATGCCTCACGTTCTTTAAAGTTAACTAATAACCCGAGTCACACATTATCTTAATATCTCCTAAACCATGAACTTGACACTTTTTCTCATTAGCCATAGAGACAGACCAATTTGTCACTTCTCTATATTCAGAAAATAGCCTTTTGAAAGGCGACATATGAAACGTATAAGTGGAATCAACAAGCCACTCATTTTTGTAATATCTGCAAATTTTCGATTTTCGGTAAATTTCTTTTTTCGACCAAAGTCCGTTTTGACGACTCGCTTTTGACCATTTCGTCATTCGGAGAATATTTAATTCTGCACTTTTTATCATCCGAGTTCGTTTCGGTGCTGCTTTGTTGAGTTCCGTGCTTTTTAGTGACTTTTCCGCGCTTGAGTTCGGTTCTTGCGAATCTCGTTCGAAACTGTCGTTTGGGGTTTTTCGTAAGTTCATTTAACGTTGTTATACGTGTTGTGAGCTTCGGTTTGATTATTCGTTGTCGTATGGTGATTTTCGGGCATTTGGGCCATTTTCGTAATTTCCCAAAGTTTGGGGTAATTACCTTCCGTTGTCGAATTTCGAGCCTTCGGGTGGTCGGAATCGTGTGTTCTACTAGCTCTTAGATTCGTCTTTGTGAGTACTTCGTAACCGTATCTTCGGTTCGTATTCAGGTTCGGGTTTCGGTGTCGTTTTGTTGAATTCAGGATTACTAAACGACTTTTCTAAGTATGAGTTCGAATTTGTTAGATCACCATTAATTTTTGGTAACTCCAAAAATTCTGAATCTTTGCAATATTATAGAGCATCGAGTTAGCTTTCCAATGGTTCAAATGGTGAGTCAATCGGTCGGACGAGAGAGTTATGGTCGTTTTAGCTCACCCGCTCGTTATTGGCGATCATCGCCGGCCGAACTTCGGCCGTGTCGTCCGACACGGCCCGTGCCGTACTCGTCCGGATAAGCCGTAGTCTCGCCTCGGGACCCGACCGTGTCGCTGTGCACGGCCGAGCCGAACTCTTCCGGATAAGCCGAACCGATCGCCAGAGGCCCGACCGTGTTCGGGACACGGCCGAGTCAATGCCGAGCGCCGCGACGGGTCATCCTTGTCGGTAGGCCCCTTCACGCCGCGACCGTGTCATGCGGGACACGGTCGAGTCCTCCTGCACCAGCGCCACGACCGTGTCAGGCGGACACGGTCGAGTCTGTCAGCCTATTTAAGGCCCAGCAGTCGGGTTTTTCTTCATTTTTCTCACTCGTTTCTTCCTCTTCCACGGCTGGAACTTTGATGATCATGGAGGGATGTTGTTAGGGGTTAAATCCATGAAGTTTTGAAGTTCATAACATCGATTAATCCTTCCATAACTTGCTCCGATCGACCGAATCAAGGCAAGTTTTCTTAAAATATAGTTTTGGGGATTTTGTTCGATTTGTCCGTTTAATCCGTTTTAACTCAGAATATTGATGGATTGATGATTGTTAAGCTATATTATATCTAATTCCTTGTTATTCCACGGTTGGATTGCCACGGATTTGTCGTTTTATTGAGTATTTTATCGACGCCTTGAAGGTGTTCGATAAAATGTCATAGAGGGGTTTTCGGGCGTTCTACGATTATTCTTCCTCGTATGATCGATGATTTATTGATTATATGTTGTTAGGGTCGAATTCTTGTGAAGAACTCGAGTCGGAACCCTTTCGTTCGTTGTCTTCTTGAGTCCGAGCTTCCCGGTCGAACCGTGTTCTTCGGAGCGTTTGGTAGCGGTTATTAAGGCAAGTATCTTATTATACGACTTGTATCTTGTGAATAGTAATTACGTATGATTTGTATGACGATTTTGCTTGCCTCCGTAAATATGTTCCGTTGAGTTGGTTGTGGTTTCCGAAATTTGAAGGCTTTGTGATAATAGTGATATATTGGTATACGTGTTAGGCGCTGTGCCATTTGTGCAGGATTGCGATGTACATATGAGATGGTTGTACACGTGTTTGTTCAATGTATTGTGTACCGAATGTGTGTTGTGTTGGTTAAGAGTCGTTGTGATGATCATGATGTTTGTGTTGTTTTGGTTTACATACTTGATTGTACTTTTCGGTGTAATGTGGAATGACTTGACATTTAATGATTATGAATTGTGTCGAGTCGATGTGTGTGTGATCCAGGTAGGGTCTGACGAGGCCTCTGGAGTTCGGTACATGATGTGTACGAACAAAGTGCGTGATCCAGGTAGGGTCTGACGAGGCCTCTGTCGTCCGGTACATGACGTGTACGGACAAGTTGTGTGATCCAGGTAGGGTCTGACGAGGCCTCTGGAGTTCGGTACATGATGTGTACGAACGATGTTGTGGCCGGGTAGGGTCCGTTGAGGCCTCCGGAGTTCGGTACATGATGTGTACGAACAGCGTGTGTGGTCCGGGTAAGGTCCGTCGAGGCCTCCGGAGTTCGGTACATGATGTGTACGAACAGTGATCGTGTAGCAGTGATTGTTCGAGTAACATTTTAAATATGGATCTCGGACTCATAATGATATATTATTTGGTGTGCTTTGAAACAAGAATCGGGCTAAGGCCCTATTGTTTACGAAAAGGTTTTGTAAATTGGGACTCGAGGTCCAAAAGATTTTCTGCTTTAAAAATCCCCGAGATGATGTGTTCCTTTTCAAATATCTCTTACTTGAGTTCGAAATTCTAAAACTTCTCGGGAACATTTTGATAATGGATTTCCGTATTAAATTCGTAGTTGCTATTTGCTTGTTACATTTCGTATGGTTTGATACTTGCACTAGTAAAACAGTGGAGTTTTACTAACCCCAGTATTCGGGGTGGATGTCCTGCTCTGCGTCCGGTACATGCGAGTTCGGGGAGCGATCACGGGATTGACACAAGGGGATGACGAGTGCGATACTAATCAAGAGTTGAGAGTTGGTAGAGTTTAGTTGTATTGTTAGAGTTGATTCGGTCTTCCGTCAGATTGTATTTCGACCCTGTGTGGGTAATGTTGTTAGTCGATCCTGTTGATAGAGTTGTGTGACCTCATCGGTCTGTGTGTTTATGTTTAAGTGACCTTGACCAGTCAGTATTATTATATTGTTTGACCACAGACGGGCAAGCATTTGGTTGTTTATGGACGTTTGCTGGTAGATCCTTGCGGAAAGGGTTTACGGCGTGTAATATTCCCATATGGTTTTGGGGTGTTACATTTATGGTATCGGAGATTAGGTTGCGGAAACCTAGTGCCGCCGGGTCGAGTCAAGTCGTGAATTGTCGAGTAATGTGTTGTCATGTCGTTTGAGTCATCGGGTGACAAGTTGAGTTGTGCGTAGTCACAACGTGTCGGTTATGTTGTCGGACGAGATTGGTATCGTGGCGACCGTCACCTCCGTGCGACTGTGGATGTAAGTCTCCTCTTTTATGCGAAGTACTGTGTATCTCGATTTTATCTTAGTGAGTTAATTGCGGTGCATGATTTTCTTTACACGGTATTGTGTAATATAATTGTGTTTAGTACTTGTGGCATATAGTATGTGTATAGAATCGACACATTATTGTTTTATCTTTGAACCACCGGGTGGTGTGGTATGGTGTGGAAGTTGTAAACCTTGATGGATTTCGAAAAGGTATCGGCGGCGAGTTTTATTTTGAAAATCGATTCCCTTAACCGAGTTTTGACATTATGGCCTTGATCGTTTTGGCGAAATTCTTATGACGGTATTTAGTATTTTGTAAATGGCTTTTGTGAGTTTTGAAATATTACCGTCATCGGCCCTTTTGGCGTTTTTGTAAATAGTTTTTATCTGGTGGGTTCGTAGCGGGACCCACAACGCTATAATGTTCCGTGTAATTACCTGAGATTTTTGGGCATTCTAGCCCATTGAATTATCTTTGAAAATCTTGAGTATCCTAGAAATAAATTTCGAGACGTACGTTTAAAATGAATTGTTTTCTCATAGTACTTCCAAGGTGCCACGATATGTTTCCGAATTCTTCTACCTCGAGGACCAAAATGTTTTGAGATATTTTTCAATGTTTTATAAACACTTTTACTTAGACCCGAGGGTCGAATATTTTCGAAAGTTTTTCACGAAAAGAAAGTGTCCTCATTTTTATCGAATGCGAAATAGTTTTCCAAAGTCTCGATAACGATGTTTCACGATTGTAATTTTTTTTTTTTGAAGGGTGATACTCAAGATCAATCGGTGTTTCCAAAATTATTTTCAAAAGGAGGTTTTCGTTTTTTTTAAAAACCTATCCATTCCCGTTTGAGGGCTGGGTATGTATGTATGATGTTCACGTTGTCGTTATGATGTTTGCTCCCGAGTATGATCGAATTGGTGCCATGAACGTTGAGGCGTTGCCACGCATTTGCTGTACTAGCCCTCTGTGAGAGGTGTGAACCGGTGTTTACTGTTTATCGCCTCGTGGCGATTTGCGTGTTGTCACACGAGTGTGAGATGTTGAAGCTTGGGTTTGTACGTTTGTGTACATGTGTGATTGTTTCATAATGTTTGTAATTATGTGTTGATTATCGTTCGGGCCGTTGATGTCGCCGAACGATACTGTCGTTGTTGTAGTGTTTGTGTGTGTATTACTTTACGATGGTAATCGTTGTATATGATATGTGTTATGATTCTTTATTATCTTTGAGTTGGCATCTCGGTATGTTGTTTTGCGGTGTTATGTTCCATTGTATCTAGCATCCGTATTTTCGATATCTTTGAGCCGAGGCATTTCGAACGTATTGTCCGGGGCATGTGCGTGCCAATTGTCCTTCTCGTCGATGCGCTTTTCAAGTGTGGACCCGAGACACAGGATCCGATTTTGCGAGTTGGGTTCCGAGTCTTTCGGGGCGCGAACTTCAGTATAGATATGAGGATCGGATCTGAGAGGCCCATGGGAGATATTTCTGACGTTTGCTTTTTGTGTTGTCACCTTACTCCAGTTGTTGTGAGTTGCGGGAACGACATTTCTTTTATAAGAGGTCGAATGTAATGCCTGTATCGTTTTGACTTCTGCATTTCCTCTTTCTCAGGTCTATCGACTCGTCGTGTTTGTTGATACTTTATGAACTTGTTCTGTATTTCAGTTTCATCGTTCGAACGAACTGTGATCTTGTTGTGGGTCGATCTGGTTATCGATGTGACTTTTTGGGTTCAGTTCGATTCTTGTGAACCTTGTTCGGGAGTGACCTCATCTGGTTCCATTAGTTCTTTTATTCGAAGTGGATCGGATTTGGAACTCTTATGTTTTCGACTCTGTCGACTCATTATGTTCGTTGACATTTCTGAGCTTGTCCTGCCCCGTGCTTTTGTTGATCGAACGAGTGTGGTATTGTTTTGGAATAACTCATTTGTCGTTGTGACTTTTCAATCGCTATTCCCTTCCCTGTGGATCTTATGGGAATGCACGTCTTGTTGTTCTCACCAGATCATCCTGGGAGTTGTTGTTTGAATTTTCTTATCCTTCGTGTTTCGAACATGATTGTTCGATTTTTGTTGTCTCGATCGTTGTGGTTCGATCGTTTGTTTGTTCGGTTTTGTTCTCGTTTCGTGATTGTTGAGTGTTGCTACCCAAAATATTATCCGGAGATAGATATTGCTGGAATGTATGGATAGCAAACAAAATGCGAGAACACTTCCGTGGGAAAATGGATAACACAAGATTTGCCGGGGTTGTTAGTCCCGGGCTTGAATGCTCTCGCGAGATGTTATTAATAAATATACTGTCGAGTACAAATATTAATGTTAGAATCTAATACAATGAGTGTAAAAGCTTCTAATTATCTAGGCTTTAGAGCGCGTAGATTGCCGGAAGAACCAGATGGATGAATCTGTGAGTTCTTGCTTGGAATTTATGATGAATATGTGTGAATGTCACTATGAATATGTTAGTGCTTGCCCAAAAGAGCCTTTTGTTCTCTCTTTGGTGTGTATTTTTGCACTTAATTCGTGGTAGCCTCCGTCCCCTTTGGCCGCAACAGTGAGTTCTCTATTTATAGGGGACTAAGTAGTTGGGATCCCTCAGGCGATCGCGGGCGATCGCCGTTTTCTATATTAAAATAAACGGCCGATCGTCCGTCACGTGGGCTGTTCCTGGAGGTCCGAGGTTGCGGTTGGAGGCCGGTGGGTGAACGATGGGAAGCCGGACGCGTCGCGAGTCGCTGTCCGAGGAGGGTCCACTTCGTACCTTTCGGCGGCCTTGTCGGTAGGTGCGGTAGGTGACAGGCTGGGGTCAATGATCCTTTTTGTTGGTATCCTATGAAGATCCGCGGGTGGGCTATCGTCCAAGATTCGGTCTTCGACGACTTTGACGGATGCTGGATCCCCACGTGGCATGAGACGATCGCCTTTGATCCGTTAGACAAAAGCGATCGCCAGGTATCAAAAGACGATCGCTGGTTACCAAAAGACGATCGCTGGTTACCAAAAGACGATCGCTATATTATGCCGGACTTTAGGTGTACGTCCGGAGTTTGGCTTCTATGGTTGACTTTTCAGGGAGGTCGCCGATCGCCTATCGTGGCGAATTAATCGTCGCACAACAATTGCCCCCCAGCTCGCCTTGATGTTGAAAACACGGGGTGAGGTGGCACTTTTGGCGATCGCCGATGTTTAGACGACCAGCCGATCTGAATTCAAATATGGACGACCTTCTTTCGCGTCGGGAGCAGCGGGAAAAGAAAGCGGGCCTTTCACAAGCGGCTGGGACACGCGTCGTCTTTGCCGTTAGGGAATCGACGGTTTGTCGGACTGTCGGTGGCATGCCCTCGAAAAGACGCGTATGCGGGATTCGAGGGCCGCATTTAATGCGTCCCCACGTGACGGTTCGATTCGGTCCCGAGGTTTCTCCTTTTTGCACTTAGGCCCTCGTTCCCATCTATAAAAAGGAGGGCTTCTTCTCCTTCACTTTTTACGCGCCCTTAGCATCCATGGCGAATTTGCAGAAATTTACGGAGCCTTTGAGTGCCGATCTTCTTCTTTTTCTAGGTAAGATTAAACTTAACCTTCTCCTTATCTTTACTTTCCAATATGTCGGGAGGATCGAAAACCTTCGAGACCGGAAGTTCTTCATTGCGCGCGTTGCACGAGCGGGAGGAGGTTCCGCTAGAGTGGATATGGAGGCAGCGGTGAAGCTATTCGAGCGGGATTGCACCGAAGAACTCGAAAAACTTTTCAACGAGGCCGAGGTGGCGGGGCCGAGGTGGGGTTCGCCGGTGGATGATGACGATCCAGTGCGGGAGGCTGGGAAAGAGAGAGCATTCGGCCCCTCTATGTGGCTTTTGCTCGGATGATGGAAACGATCACTGGACCTTGCCGGATTCGATTTCGAGGCCTACTCCGCCGCTCACCCTTACAAACATGTGAATCGGACGGTTTTCGGGCCGCCGTCCCGTCTCCGTGGACTCTCGGCCGATCAGATACGGCGACCAAGAATGACTGAGCTGGAGGGCCAAATATCACATCCTCCGACGTTTCCCTTCACGTGCCTTTGGAGAATGAGCGCGTCGACCAACCGCCCCGAGGATATGGTCGCCGTCAACGAGATGATTATGGAGGCGGGTCTGCGATTCCGTTGCCACTCGCCGTCTCCTATTTGCCGATCGCGAATTTGGCGCCTCTTCAGCGACGCCGAATGCTTGGCTGCAGATCATCTGCACGTTGACCTTGTTCGGCGGTCACGGTTATTTCGTCACCTTAGCCTTACGGAGATGAATTATCTGTTTAAATTAGGCTGCGAAAGGGACGATCGGCGGTTATCATATCCAGGCCGAATCGGGAGAGTGGTTCTTGGCGTGCGAATAAGACCAAGGGCGACCAGCAAAATGGTGTTGGGTCGGCGGGGCATGGCGATCGGCGTTGAGTGAAGGGCTGAATGAAGAGTTGGAGATTCCCACTATTTTCCGGGAGAGGAATCCGAGTAAGGATTTAAACTCTCCCTTTGATTGAGCTTGTCTTGGACTGATCTAATTTTGTTTTCTTTTTGCAGGACCTCTCGTACCAGCGACCAGCGACCTTCCGTTTGATTTCTTGATCGTTTGGGAGCGTATTCGTGCGTTGCCGAACTCCTTTATTAACGTTCGATCGCTTGGTACTGAAGCTCATCGGTTGGGGGCTCGTTTTTTTTGCTACCCTCGTCACTTGAAAGTCCAAGGTATGAGGTTAAATGGTGTTTCCTTTGTTTGACGATCGTCTCCAAGATGTTGTTTTATTTTATCTAACTTGTTTGCACCTTTTCTTTGACACAGGCTTACTTTCCCCGAATCGCCGAACCTCCGCCAGAGATAGCTATGTCGGACTTGGGAGTTCTTGGTCGCCTTAATTTGGGCAAGCGGTGAGTCGCGTTCTGCGACGACGTCACAAACCGCCCGGTGACGAGACCGGCAGGCGCCGGCCGCCAAGCCGGTGGTCGAGGAGGAACAGCTCAACGCCGCAAGAGGCGGAGGTCGGAGTCCGTCGATCTCGAGGCGGACGTATCGATTCTTGAGCCTCCGGTCGCCGCGGCTCCTATCTCCGCCATCCCGATGATGGAGCGATCGGCGCCAAGCCCTCGGTCACCGGACCCGGTCATCCGGCTCGGCGAAGAAGATGGCGATCGCCGTGCGGAGACACCCGGGCAAGCCTTTTTTGGACGCGACCCGAAATGGTCAATAGGTAAGAGTGGGTCAAAAATTTTTCCGAGTTAGGCATTAGAGCATGGTATGGGCTAACTCCTTGATTTCCTTGGTTTTGCGGCTGCAGGTTCGCCTCGCCGACCGGACGTCGCCCCATGGTCTTGGATTTCCTATCGAGCAAGGCTCCACAAGGTTACGTCGAAGTCCACCTTTACGTTCGCCAGCAATCACTTCCGCCCAAGGCTTGGGCGACCGACCTTGGCGCGATCGCTCGTCGGCGTTACGAGATGCCATGCGGCGACCGTCGCCCGGCTCTTCACGGCGGCGATGGCCGTCAGCGCTCGGGATTTTGAGGGGCGACCCTCCACCGCTCATCTCCATCGCGAGCTCGAGACCGCCTCGGGTAAATATCGAGGATGCGAACCGGATTCGGTCGATGGAGAAAGAGTATGAGGAGACCGCCAAGCGGGCTAAGCGGGACGTGGATCGATTGAAGCGGGAGCCGAGTCGCTCCAAGGAAGCTGCCGATCGATCCTGTAATAAGGAGAAGGAGACTACTTGAAGCTCGAGGCTTCGCAGAGGAGGCGACCGGGCTGAAAGGCTGCGGTGGATCGGCTCGGTGGTGAGCCGAGGCGCGAAGAGAGAGCCGAGAAGGCCAGGCGAGAATGTTGCCAAGGCGGCCGAAATGGCGGAGGTCGAGAAGACGGCGGCGGATCTCGAAAGGGCGGTGAAGGCGATCGAGGTCGATCCTACCTTAACGTCGGGCACGTCGGCGAGTTCGCTTACTATTTGGCCTATCTTGTGGTCGAGTTGCTAAAAAGGCAGGGGTCGAGACCGGTCCTCTGATGGAAAGCTTCAGATCCTATGTCTCCAAGCATCCTCTGCATCCATAATTCTCTCTGCCGATCCTTGACTTGGTCGACCTCGGGATTGACTTGAGTTGGTATACCGGCAAACTCATTCATCCCGAGGCCGATGCCCAAGCCGATCCGCGACCCGAGGGCGAAGACCAGCAGGCGGGGCTTTGAGAGGCTTTTTATTTTTCCTCTGTAACTTGTACTTTTTTGTTGTAATGCCTTCAGGCCTTGAAATGTATGAAGCTTGTGTTTATGAATAAAATACTCCTTTTCTCATTCCGCGTAATGCATTATATGCGATCGCCTTTGACTGTTTGTGTGCAATTTTTACGAGTACGCGTATATTTGCTTTCGATTTTTCTGTTCGTCCGGCCGATTGTCTGAGTGTTGAAAGTATTGACATGTTTTGAATTGGAATTCTTACTTGTAATTTTCGTCGGACGATCTCGATCGCCCTGCATGTTTTTGAGCGAAGCCGATCGAATATGGTTTCTCTTTGTTCGATCGTATTTGAGAGTAGCTCGGCCTATCCATGCCCCCTTGTTTTTGTTCACTTATAAGTAAGTAAGGGAACAAAGACTAGTCTGTCTGGCGAGCTATCTTCATTTCGCCGATTCTGAAGAGTCATGTGTGGTTACGGTGTTCGATGGACCGATCTCCCCAATCGTGTCTTCGTGTGCGCGGGATATTTAGTATCCTGCGACTCACTTTTTGTGAGGGTCCTCCGTTAGGCTACGCCTGCCTTGTGTTAGAACGAAAGGCGGGCGATCTCGGCCTGGAGGAGTCCTTGCGCGGAGTGTTGTCGGCTTATTCGACACCACGTCCGCGGCTTGTCAGCTCTGCTTCCACCTCGGCCCGCCACGAAGATGGCGATCCTCGACGGTGTACGTTGAGACGGGGGTAACGGCACGTCGCATTGTTCGGGTTCACCATGTTAGATGATGTACCTTGAGAACGTGCGATCGCGCCTACTGACTATTTTGGAGGGTCCTTCGGCTACGTCGACCTCGTATTTAAACGAAGGGCGGACGATCTCGGCCAAAGGAACCTTGCATGGGCGAAGCCATCGGTTCCATCGACCTCGTGACCATGGTTGTAATAATTTTACCTAGGATCGTCGTGATCGGCGATCGTCGATGATATGCGATGCACAGTGGGGCGATCGCCGTGAGATGGGATAACAAAAATCTCATTATATTCCTTGTACATCATTGAAATCGAATACAAATTTATCAACGATAGTATTTTTTCGGATGCACGGCGTTCAGGTATTGGTCCGAGTACCGTCGGGATGTTCCATTCGTAGGCTCCTTTAGTTAACCATCTGGATACTCGAAAGGTCCTTCGATTTGGACCAAAGACGCTGTATGGGTTTGGATTTTCTTGAGGACGAGATCGCCCACTTGAAATCTTCTTTCTCTGACCTTTGAATTGAAGAACTTCTCGGCTCTCCTTTTGTGGATTGTGTTCTTCATTTCTGAGGTCAGCCGTCTTTCTTCAAGCATGTCTAGGTCGATTCGTCGGGCTACATCGTTGTCGGTCGTCATCTCCTGTTCGGTTCGATGGCTGAGGACGGCGATCTCCGAAGGAATCACCGCTTCTGTTCCGAAGGTAAGGGCGAACGGGGTTTCGCCGGTTGAATTGCGGGTCGTCGTTCGGTAGGACCATAAAACGTCTGGGAGCTCGCTCGCCCATCTTCCTTGCCTGGATTCGAGTCATGCTTTGATCGTGTGTTTGAGGATCTTATTCACTGCCTCTACCTGCCCGTTCGTTTGAGGGTGATAGGGCGCTGAGAATAACCTTTTGACTTCCCACTTTTCACAGAATTGCATGACTTCTAAGCCGTCGAACTGTTTCCCGTTGTCGGAGATGATGGCCTGGGGCAAACCGAATCGGCATATTATGTTTTTCCATATAAACTTGATCACTTGTTCTTGGCCGATCTTGTTGAGCGGTTCGGCCTCAGCCCATTTGGTGAAATAATCGACCCAACGATGGCGAACTTACCCCCTGGAGCCGTCGGCAAGGGACCTATAAGGTCGATGCCCCATTGCGCAAATGGCCAAGGGCTATACATGGAGGTGAGCTGTTCGGGTGATAGTTTTATGTTGGGGCCCATTATCGACATCTATGACAAGATCTCGCATAAGCGATCGCATCTTTCCGAAGTGATGGCGGAAAAATCCTTGTGCAGTCGTCTTATGGAGGAGGGCTCGCCCGCCGCGTGGTTCCCACAAATCCCGTCATGGATTTCGGCTAAAACGAGCCGACCTTCCTCCTGTAATACACTTGAGGAGGGGAAGGAAAGCTCGCTTGTAAAGCCGATCGTCGATAGGGTATACCGGTCGCACGGCCGAGTTGGCGAGCTTTAACACGGCCGTCGAGGACCGTTCCGTCTTTTAAGTATTTGATGAACGGAGTCATCCATTCTCTTGGCGATGGCGACCGTGGTAACCAAATTCCTGTCGATCGCCGGCCTTGCGACTTTGTGATTTGGATGTTGGAGAAGTCGGTGCCCCATCCGATGATGCTATTTTGGAAAGTGCATCGGCACGGAGTTGTGCTCTCTCGGGACTTGCTCGATTAGTACTTCTTCAAATTTTGTGCACATTTCGCGACCGGCTCTTGGTATTTGACCATCATTCGCCGCGTGCCTCATATTCCCCCTTGACTTGGTTCACGACCAAAAGGGAGTCCATGTAGATATGGAGGCGTCGAACATCTAGGGCGAGGGCTAGATCAAGCCCGCCTACCAGAGCTTCGTATTCGGCTTCATTGTTGGTCGCACGAAAACCGAAACGCACGGCGTTCGTGAAACTCTGACCGTCTGGGCTAATGAGGACAATCCCTGCCCCTGCTCTCGCATTGGTCGCTGAGCCATCCACGTATAATTTCCAGGCAGGTCGGCCGACTGGCCTGACCGTGAGGAACGTTAATTCCACCACGAAGTCCGCCAGAGCTTGGCCTTTGATCGCCGTGCGAGGAGCGTAAGTGATACCGTATTGTGCGATCTCCAGCGACCACTTGAGGAGCCGCCCGTTGGTGTCCGGTCGGTGCAGGACTTGTCTTAGAGGTAGAGTGGTTAGGACCTCCACCTGGTGATCGAAGAAGTAAGCTCTCAGTTTTCGTACACTCATGACAAGGGCATAGGCGATCTTCTCCAATGGTGTGTAACACGTCTCGGCGTCGTGGAGCGCCTGGCTAACATAGTAGATCGGCAAGTGGGCTTGCCCTCCGCTCGCACTGAGCGGCACTCGGTCGACCTCCGAGGCCGCTAAGTAAAGGAATAATTTTTCACCGGATCGGCTTTGCCGAGGATGCGGGGTTGGATAGATATTCCTTTATTTTGGCGAATGCTATCTGGCTTTCTTTTGTCCATGCGAACTTCTTGTTCTTGATGGTCGCGAAGAAAGGCTTGCTTTTATCGCCGAGTCGTGATATGAAACGGTTGAGGGCGGCTAGACGGCCTGTGAGGCGTTGCACCTGTTTGATGTTTCGCGGTTCCTGCATGTCAAGGATCGCTCGTATCTTGGCGGGGTTCGCCTCGATCCCCCTTTGGCTCACTATGTGCCCCAAGAACTTCCCGGAGCCCACCCCGAAGTTGCATTTCTTGGGGTTCAGCTTCATGTTAAACTTCTCAAGGATGGCGAACGTCTCGGCAAGATCGTTGAGGTGATCTTCCTTCTTGAGGCTTTTGACCACGATATCGTCAATGTAGACCTCCATGGTCTTGCCGATCTGATCGGCGAACATCCTGTTGACTAATCGGTAGGTCGCCCTGCGTTTTCAAGCGAACGGCATTCGACCCAAAAGTATATGTCTTTTTCTGTGGAAAGATGTGTGTTTTATGTCTTCCTCTGCCATTGGGATTTGATGATATCCGCGAAGGCATCCATAAACGACATCATTTCGCAACTGCCGTGCTATCGACTGATGATCGATATGAGGCATTGGGAAGTGATCTTTTGGACATGCCGTTGAGGTCGGTGAAGTCTATGCATAATCTCCAGGAGCGGTCGGCTTTTGACGAGCACCGCGTTGGCGACCACCGTGGTTCGTCGCCTGCTACTCCGATCGATCATTGCCGAGTAACCACGGACTTCTATGTCGAGCGCTGCGTATTTCTCGGGGCCGAACTTCCTACGCTTCGTGAACAGGTTTCGTTGCCCGGTCGATCTTCAGATAATGGCAGGCGTGTTCGGGACTTATGCCAACCATATCTTGATGCGACCAGGCAAAGACACCGATGTTCTTACGTAGCAAGTTGATCAGATCTCCCTTTAATTCGCGGTCGATGCTCGCGCCGATCTGTACCTCTCGTTCTGGATGATCCGGATCCATCGTAATGCTTTCCAACTCTTCGACAGGGACGGTCGCCTCTCGTTTGGTACGATCTCCGGACTCGGTCCTTGGATCGATGTCGAGACTTGGCTCGAAACCGATCCTTGGCTCGATGTCGTCCGTCGATCGATGAGAGATGGCGTCCCCTGAGTCGGGTTGGTACGACGTCTCAGGCTCGTCGATCTCCATGGGTTGATCGTCGGTCGCTTCAATGTTACATACAGTACGGGAAGTGTTGAAAGAATTAACAACATAGGAGTAACTCAAACATATCTTTGCCATTAGCTGATCTCCTTTTACAGTACCGACCGTCCCATCGGCAGTGGGGAATTTGATACAGTAAAAGAAAGATGAGGCGACCGCCTCAAAGGTTTCTAAAAAGGGGCGACCTAGGAACCCATTATAGATGCTGGGCCTATCTATGATTACAAAGCTTAGGTTCCTAGTAATCCTAACCTTGGGATCATAAAAACATATTAGCTCGACGGAGAGCTTGATCCTCCCGTAGGCTTGGACTGTGTTGTCGCCGAACCCTTGAAGCACGGTGTCGAAAGGTTTGATGAATTTGATCAGGTTGCCGAGCTGGTCTAGGGCGGATTTGAATATGATGTTGCAAAAACTCCCATTGTCGACCAACACGCGATCGACCGTCTTCCCAAGGATGCAAGCGGAGATCACTAGTGCATCCTCTTTGGGACATTGCACTCCTTCCCTGTCCTTGTTGGAAAAGGTGATGAGCGCGTCTCTAGAGATGGTCGGCTCCGGAGGTACTACAACATGGACTTCGGCGAAGGCCCTCAGTTCGGCTTTTCGCTTCCTGTTTGACAGGGTGGAAACCGGGGAAAGGCCCCCGAGGCTCCCACCTCCTGCTTGGAGCATGTTGATCCGACCGCCAGGGTTGATCGGAGGGATCGATTCATCAGAGTACTCCGGCTCATGCTCGATCCTGGCGATCGGATTGGGAGGAATTCTCTCGCTCGGTCGGCGTTCGCGCCCTCCGGCTCTTTCCGTCCTGGGTTCTGGCTTGGTGATCAAATTATCCAGTTTGCCTTCCTCAAACAGTCGCCAGAGCTGTCTGAGGAGGTCGCGGCATTGGCTAGTGTTGTGGCCGGGACTCTTATGATAGGCACAGAATTTGCTGCGGTCTAGATGACCGTGGTCCCTTATCGGCTTTGGCTTGGAAAGCCACTCGCGACCTTTGATCGCGTTGAAGATGTGGGCCGGAGATAAGTTGAGGTTGTGAAGAAGGTGGACCTCTACATCCTCGAAAGCTTTGAACTCGCCAGGCGGCTTGGCGGCCGCCTTTCTGGGCTTGGCGACCGTCTTCTTCTGGACATGGGAAGGTGCTTTCCCTTCTTCGGACTGTCCCTCGTCCAGGCGGAGTGAGAGCATCTTCTGCCTGGCCAGATAATCGGCGGCTCTGACGCGGAACGCTGTATAGGTCGGTGGAAAATCTTTTGTGAGGTGCCTGAACATGGGCGATCGTCCGTGGAATCCGTTCAGATCGCGTGGTGAGCGATCTCGTCCGACGGGCTCACCGGTGAGGACTATCTCGTCCACCCGGTCGATATAATCCTCATCCGATTCATCCTTCCCCTGCCTGATTTTCATCATGCGGTGGGGACCTTCCGGGCGAGCGACTTTGGCGGCGAAGTATGACGTGAAGTCGTTCGCCAGCTTCTCAAAGCAATTGATTGAGCGAGATGGTAGCGAGACGTACCACCTGTGGGCGAGATCGCCCAGAGTTAGCGGGAACATACGACATTTTGTCGCATCCGAAGCTCCGCATCGGTCATGTAGATCCGAATTTGCTTAAGTGGGTTCCTGATCCGCTCCCCTCGCATGCAGGTGTTTGTGGGGATTGATCGTTGATTGGACGGAGCGATCTCGATCCGACCGCGAGTGGCTCATTTAGCCCAATGATCGGTCTCTGGCGTTGCCCAATTTCTAGGAGCGTCTTCATCTCGTCGAGCTGGCGTTGCATAGCGGCGATCGTTGTCGCCGACCGCCGCCGATTGGCTCTCAGGCTGCGAACCAAGGCGATCGTGTACGATCCCCTAGCTCCGTGGTGAATGACGATCTCCCGCCGGAGGGTTCCCTTCTTGGGCGAGCGAGGCTCGTTGACCGGTCTGTCTCTTGGGAGTCGGATAAGCCGAACTCCGGTAAAGGATTCGGATATCGATGTCTCATTTGGGGCACGAGTGCCCTGGCCGCCATGAGGGATCGCTCCCTAGGCGGTGAAGACGGAATCGTCCCGCCTCACGAGAGCCTTCTCCAGGCTCGGGGCTTTTGTCGATTTCTCGACATAGATCCCCTTGAGCTTCCTTTTGCTTGCCGGCGGTTAGCCGCGGGGTGATGGTAGGCGTATCGCGGGCCCTCTGCCGTTCCCGAGGATGGCTATAGCCTCCTCAACTGCTCCGATGTCCGAACCGGTCGAGTGAGAGGCTAGAACCGCCCTGGGGCGGGAGTGAGAGCCTAGCGTCGCCACGGTCGCCTTCCGCCGTGGGCTGGGATTCGGTCCTCGCCGGAATAAGATTTCCGGCAGATCTCAGGGTGGCCCTCTTGGAGGTTGTTGCTGACGTCATTTTCTGATGGTTTTTCTATTGAAGAACAGTGAGTGTTTCTTCAAGTATATGTCCGGAGAACAGTGAGTGTTCTTCGAGACGGTAGGAAAAAATGAAGGTTTAGATGCCCCTCCCTCTAGCGCCAATTGTTGCTACCCAAAATATTATCCGGAGATAGATATTGCTGGAATGTATGGATAGCAAACAAAATGCGAGAACACTTCCGTGGGAAAATGGATAACACAAGATTTGCCGGGGTTGTTAGTCCCGGGCTTGAATGCTCTCGCGAGATGTTATTAATAAATATACTGTCGAGTACAAATATTAATGTTAGAATCTAATACAATGAGTGTAAAAGCTTCTAATTATCTAGGCTTTAGAGCGCGTAGATTGCCGGAAGAACCAGATGGATGAATCTGTGAGTTCTTGCTTGGAATTTATGATGAATATGTGTGAATGTCACTATGAATATGTTAGTGCTTGCCCAAAAGAGCCTTTTGTTCTCTCTTTGGTGTGTATTTTTGCACTTAATTCGTGGTAGCCTCCGTCCCCTTTGGCCGCAACAGTGAGTTCTCTATTTATAGGGGACTAAGTAGTTGGGATCCTCAGCGATCGCGGGCGATCGCCGTTTCTATATTAAAATAAACGGCCGATCGTCCGTCACGTGGGCCTGTTCCTGGAGGTCCGAGGTTGCGCTTGGAGGCCACCGGGTGAACCAATGGGAAGCCAAGACGCGTCGCGAGTCGCTGTCCGAGGAGGGTCCACTTGCACCTTTCGCGGCCTTGTCGGTAGGTGCGGTAGGTGACAGTCAGTCAATGATCCTTTTTGTTGGTATCCTATGAAGATCCGCGGGTGGGCTATCGTCCAAGATTCGGTCTTCGACGACTTTGACGGATGCTGGATCCCCACGTGGCATGAGACGATCGCCTCTGATCCGTTAGACAAAAGCGATCGCCAGGTATCAAAAGACGATCGCTGGTTACCAAAAGACGATCGCTGGTTACCAAAAGACGATCGCTATATTATGCCGGACTTTAGGTGTACGTCCGGAGTTTGGCTTCTATGGTTGACTTTTCAGGGAGGTCGCCGATCGCCTATCGTGGCGAATTAATCGTCGCACAACATTGAGCATTCAGGCTCCTTCCTAATTCCTTTAAGTTCGGGAAATTAGTCTCGTTTTCGATCTTCCAACCCTTGGGCGGTGGGATTCCGTATTTGTTCAGCGGTTGGCTCGCGTTTTGATTGATGTACCGTTGGGTTGGTCAATCATATTGATTTTCGTTCGTTGTGTTTTGTGATTGTCGGATAATTGACTTGGCTATATTATCCGTTTGATGACGCTTGTCATTTGTCGGTTTTATTATATCCCTAACAGCGACGTTGTGTTGGTCGCCGTGGAGCGTGTTTTCACGCCGTATATTCCTTTGCGTTGTTTGTAACATTTCGCCGTTGGGCGTTAGTTACGCATTCTTGTGTATCTTGTTGAGTTTTTCCTGGTGGAATATTTCTTCCCCCTACTTGTTTTAAGTTTCGGGACGAAACTTCTTTTAAGGAGGGTAGAATGTAATATCTGCAAATTTTCGATTTTCGGTAAATTTATTTTTTCGACCAAAGTCCGTTTTGACGACTCGCTTTTGACCGTTTCGTCATTCGGAGAATATTTAATTCTGCACTTTTTATCATCCGAGTTCGCTTTGCCGCTTTGTTGAGTTCCGTGCTTTTAGCGACTTTTCCGCGCTTGAGTTCGGTTCTTGCGAATCTCGTTCGAAACTGTCGTTTGGGGTTTTTCGTAAGTTCATTTAACGTTGTTATACGTGTTGTGAGCTTCGGTTTGATTATTCGTTGTCGTATGGTGATTTTCGGGCATTTGGGCCATTTTCGTAATTTCCCAAAGTTTGGGGTAATTACCTTCCGTTGTCGAATTTCGAGCCTTCGGGTGGTCGGAATCGTGTGTTCTACTAGCTCTTAGATTCGTCTTTGTGAGTACTTCGTAACCGTATCTTCGGTTCGTATTCGTGTTCGGGTTTCTGTCGTTTTGTTGAATTCGGGATTACTAAACGACTTTTCTAAGTATGAGTTCGACTTTGTTAGATCACCATTAATTTTTGGTAACTCCAAAAATTCTGAATCTTGCAATATTATAGAGCATCGAGTTAGCTTTCCAATGGTTCAAACGGTGAGTCAATCGAGTCCTGACGAGAGAGTTATGGTCGTTTTAGCTCACCCGCCGTTATCGGCGATCATCCGGCCGAACTTCGGCCGTGTCGTCCGACACGGCCCGCGGCTGCATTTCGTCCGGATAAGCCAAGAGTCTCGCCTCGGGACCCGACCGTGTTGTCGAGCACGGCCGAGCCGAACTCTTCCGGATAAGCCGAACCGATCGCCAGAGGCCCGACCGTGTTCCGTGACACGGCCGAGTCAATGCCGAGCGCCGCGAAGTCATCGGTAGGCCCTTCACGCCGCGCGACCGTGTCATGCAGACACGGTCGAGTCCTCGCCGCTGCGCGCCACGACCGTGTCGGCGGACACGGTCGAGTCTGTCACCTATTTAAGGCCCAAGAATGGGTTTTTCTTCATTTTTCTCACTCGTTTCTTCCTCTTCCACTACCGAACTTTGATGATCATGGAGGGATGTTGTTAGGGGTTAAATCCATGAAGTTTTGAAGTTCATAACATCGATTAATCCTTCCATAACTTGCTCCGATCGACCGAATCAAGGCAAGTTTTCTTAAAATATAGTTTTGGGGATTTTGTCCGATTTGTCCGTTTAATCCGTTTTAACTCATAATATTGATGGATTGATGATTGTTAAGCTATATTATATCTAATTCCTTGTTATTACACGGTTGGATTGCCACGGATTTGTCGTTTTATTGAGTATTTTATCGACGCCTTGAAGGTGTTCGATAAAATGTCATAGAGGGGTTTTCGGGCGTTCTACGATTATTCTTCCTCGTATGATCGATGATTTATTGATTATATGTTGTTAGGGTCGAATTCTTGTGAAGAACTCGAGTCGGAACCCTTTCGTTCGTTGTCTTCTTCGGGGTCCGAGCTTCCCGGTCGAACCGTGTTCTTCGGAGCGTTTGGTAGCGGTTATTAAGGCAAGTATCTTATTATACGACTTGTATCTTGTGAATAGTAATTACGTATGATTTGTATGACGATTTTGCTTGCCTCCGTAAATATGTTCCGTTGAGTTGGTTGTGGTTTCCGAAATTTGAAGGCTTTGTGATAATAGTGATATATTGGTATACGTGTTAGGCGCTGTGCCATTTGTGCAGGATTGCGATGTACATATGAGATGGTTGTACACGTGTTTGTTCAATGTATTGTGTACCGAATGTGTGTTGTGTTGGTTAAGAGTCGTTGTGATGATCATGATGTTTGTGTTGTTTTGGTTTACATACTTGATTGTACTTTTCGGTGTAATGTGGAATGACTTGACATTTAATGATTATGAATTGTGTCGAGTCGATGTGTGTGTGATCCAGGTAGGGTCTGACGAGGCCTCTGGAGTTCGGTACATGATGTGTACGAACAAAGTGCGTGATCCAGGTAGGGTCTGACGAGGCCTCTGGAGTCCGGTACATGACGTGTACGGACAAGTTGTGTGATCCAGGTAGGGTCTGACGAGGCCTCTGGAGTTCGGTACATGATGTGTACGAACGATGTTGTGGCCGGGTAGGGTCCGTTGAGGCCTCCGGAGTTCGGTACATGATGTGTACAAACAGCGTGTGTGGTCCGGGTAAGGTCCGTCGAGGCCTCCGGAGTTCGGTACATGATGTGTACGAACAGCGTGTGTGGTCCGGGTAAGGTCCGTCGAGGCCTCCGGAGTTCGGTACATGATGTGTACGAACAGTGATCGTGTAGCAGTGATTGTTCGGGTAACATTTTAAATATGGATCTCGGACTCATAATGATATATTATTTGGTGTGCTTTGAAACGAGAATCGGGCTAAGGCCCTATTGTTTACGAAAAGGTTTTGTAAATTGGGACTCGAGGTCAAAAAGATTTTCTGCTTTAAAAATCCCCGAGATGATGTGTTCCTTTTCAAATATCTCTTACTTGAGTTCGAAATTCTAAAACTTCTCGGGAACATTTTGATAATGGATTTCCGTATTAAATTCGTAGTTGCTATTTGCTTGTTACATTTCGTATGGTTTGATACTTGCACTAGTAAAACAGTGGAGTTTTACTAACCCCCGAGTATTCGGGGGGTGGATGTCTGCTCAAGGCCCTGTACATGCGGAGTTCAGGGGAGCAGTCACAGGATTGACACAAGGGGATGACGAGCTGCGATACTAATCAAGAGTTGAGAGTTGGTAGAGTTTAGTTGTATTGTTAGAGTTGATTCAGTCTTCCGCTGTATTGTATTTCGACCCCTGTGTGGGTAATGTTGTTAGTCAGTCCTGTTGATAGAGTTGTGTGACCTCATCGGTCTGTGTGTTTATGTTTAAGTGACCTTGACGGTCTGTATTATTATATTGTTTGACCCTGGACGGGCAAGCATTTGGTTGTTTATGGACGTTTAGTCTGGTAGATCCTTGCGGAAAGGGTTTACGGCGTGTAATATTCCCAAATGGTTTTGGGGGTGTTACAATTTTCACACAAAGTAAGAGTATGCACATTGTTTGCTTGTTCACAAATTTCAGACACCATGAAAACATCATCTACACGGCCACTTTCTGCCACAAGATTGGCATGATCATTTTGATAATATTTCTTAGATTTAGTGCACTCATGAATGTAATGACCAGATTCACCACAATTATAGCACTTACGGTTCTTAGGTCGAGACTTTGACCTACTCTTCCATTTGTCCTTCTTCTTTTCAGAAAAATTAATCTGATGGCTTTGGCTTGAGGAAGGTTTCTGTTTTTGAAAGCGGTTTTGAGGCCTTCCCCTCACAAAATTAACCTCACATACAGATTTATTCCCCTTATTGTTTTTCAAATCCAATTCTTTACTTTTCAAACCGTTTATAACAGTATCAAGAGTTACTTTATCTGTGCCGTACTTAATAGCAGATTTAACATCAATGTATGAATCAGGGATGGCATTTAAAAGAACAATAGGGGTGTATTCATCAATATTTTTATCTCCGGTTTGTTTGATATCCTGGATTAATTTTGTAAACATATCCAGGTTATCGTTTATATCCTTTGAAATATCAAGTTTGTACCGGAAAAATTTTTCAAGTAAAAACAGTTTGTTAGGCAGGGAAGTTTCAGTGTAAATCTCTTCCAATTTTTTCCACAGTGCCTTAGCTGTATCATGTTTACCAATTTTCCGAATTACAGAATCAGACAGATTTAGAATAATTGATGAATACGCAAACTCATCTGCCTCAGCCTTTTTATCGGCAGCAGTATTGTCAGAAAAGGATTCATCAATAGCTTTAAAAACTTTTTGTTGAATTAAAATGCCCTTCATCTTTTGTTGCCAAATTTGGAAATCTCCTTTACCATCAAAGGGTGCAATATTAAAAATCGAGAAAGAACCCATTGTAACACACAATATATGATAATGACAAAGAAACCCGAAAATCACAAAGATCAGGAAAGGGAGCACACATCTGATGAGACTAAAATTCAGGGACTCGATTTGAATTTTGAGATTAAAACCCGTTTAAATTAAAATCGGGATCCTCAAGATCTTGACAAAGATCCGAGGGACACTTCCGGTCCTGGCAGCGCAAGATTAGTGCTGTTTTGGATTTTAAGGTTTTAATTTGTTTGAGTTTTAATTAATAAGGAAACAAGAGTTACCCCGAAAAATGAATCCAACCAGTTAACACAAAAATAGTCCGCAGCAAATGAAACAGCAAGTAACAGTAAACAGTTCAAAGACAACTAATGCGACAATAGAACCGAAACTAGCAGCAATAATTAAAGACGAGGTTCAAGCTGATAAACCTGAGCGGAAACCCGGATGGGTTATTCCGTATCACCACGAAGACAAAGAACCCGACACCCGACAAAACGTCTCTGATACCACTGTTGGGTATCGGGTCGTATAATGGCTAAAGACAGGATCGATAATACAGGCGGATTAAACGAATATAACAATTACAATTATATTCTATGGGATATGGTTTAAGGATTACAGGCTAACTAATAAACCTATAATTATAACCAATATAAGTAATCCGATAAACCAGAACAAATGCAGCAGATATATATTCCAACGTCCAGATCAAATCTGAAACACAAATATCCGATTCCAGGTTAGCAACGATAATGATAATAACCAAACGATCGGAATACGATAACCGGTATATATTATATTTATATATAGATATATATAACTAATATATATAATATATAATATATAGACTACTGCTGGTATGAATATATATATATATATAATATATAGATAAATACCGAAAATATATATAACAAATATATATATAATATATATGTATAAATTCCAGAATATATATATATAACAAATATATATATGTATAATATATTGTACAAAATCACCAAGAAAAGCAATACAAACGGAGATAAATTAAGATCAAGAAAACCCCCTTTGTTGAAAGAGATATGTAGGCTCAGATCTTCCGAACCCTTTGCAATTTGACACCAAGAAAGTTCGTTTCCATAGATGACGAACGCCAAACCACCGCCGGCCGGCACACAACCCGGTAGCACCTTCACCAACCCAGAAACCTCAGAAAACTCAGGAAACAATCCCGATCTCACTCACAGATATCACAACACAGATATCACTCTCGTTTTCACTCGGATTCTCAAGGCACAAATCGTTTTTTTTTTCTTCTCCGTGTATCAGAACTCCAGCCCAGCCGCGCCTTTTATACACGGAGCGATGAAATCGGATACACGAAGTGTCACGGGACTTCATCGTCTCAGTCAGAGGCTCACGGGAGGAAGAATGATAGGAAAAACGGGAGCAGAAACGCGGCGGGGTGGGAGTTGACCGAAGGGTAAGCGAGAACGGGAGAAGAAAGGGAGAGACGAGTGAGTGGAGGCGGTGAGGAAAAGTGAGGGAGTGATAGGGTGAGGGTTCGGTTATATAAGGGAGATCGGACGATCCAGATTAAGAGTAGGTAA
This sequence comes from Orobanche coerulescens, assembly GCA_033398695.1. Taxonomy (NCBI): domain Eukaryota; kingdom Viridiplantae; phylum Streptophyta; class Magnoliopsida; order Lamiales; family Orobanchaceae; genus Orobanche; species Orobanche coerulescens. The sequence goes on from CM065809.1 coordinate 173,770,483, forward strand.
TAAGTCTGGATCAGACGGCTCCCATTCAACAGGGCTGCCAATGGGCTGGGCCAGCTCATTAAATAGTATGGGCCAGAGAAATAAAAAGAAGGAGATAATATTTCTGGGCCAGATTGGGCCAAAATAATAACATATATATATTTATATATATAAATAAAACTAATTACCTTGTGAAATCTAGAAATTTTTGTAGGTCATTGATATTAGTGATCTAACGGCCGTAGATGAGTAGAATTATATGCATTTATGTATTTTTTTATTGCATTATTTGTTGCATATACTAGCGACCAGCTTGATGCAACAAATAATAACAAATATGCAATGAAATTACTTAATAATACAATTGATTTCTAGATTTCACCATTTATGGTATTTCCCCCATTATCAATCCCTTTATTATATTATGGGAAAAATACAGCTTTCCTCATTTTACTTTGCACAATTCAACAATTTGGTCATTAAACTTTACAAATTATCATTTTGATTACTGAACTTTGCATCTAGCTTTTATTTTGGTTACTGTCATTATCTTCTCCGTCAGAAAGGTTACAAGATTGCACGTGTCCGTCATGTGACCAACTTTTTGAAGGGTATTTTCGATATTCCTTAAGGCTTTGTAAGAATTATAAAAAAGAAAAATATCACTCTGGTCATTGTACTTTGCACAATTCAACACTTTGATCATTGAACTTTACATTAAACCAGACCGACAAGGCTTGTGCAAAGTCCCAATCGACTCAACAAAAATAACTACAACATCGACTCTCAAATGCCACTTATTACATAACAAATGTAATATAACTCAACAACCAACAACTCGACCATTCGAGACACCGCAGACATCTAGTGTTACTGCAGGGTACCTTCACTCTCGTGTCCTTTATGTGAATGCTCCTCAAGCAACCTGAACATGTAAAACATGCCCGCCCCCAAGGTGGTTAGCCTCGAACAAGGTCTGGAACCGCTAATCCAGGTACGATGAATGTATGAAACGCATTTCACTTATAAATAATTAACCAATCGCTAACACAAATGTTCATAATCTCAAAAATACATTTAACCGCATAAACTATCCACCAAACCGAGTTTATTATTACAATAAAATTATTGGGGTCCTCAACCCAAAGAAACACATCGTGACAGATAAATCATTTAGGGTCCTCGATCCAGTACTATTGTCACAACACAAAACCACCTATTTTCTTAACATAAAAATGTATAGGGTCTTCGACTGAATCCCGTTCTCAAAAGATAAGATCATTATAGATTTCGAACCAAACCATATTTTCTAAAGACAAAACAACTAGGGTCTTCATCCCAAATTTCACTCCGGAAAAGAAGGCATTTTAGGGTCATAGACTCAAAATCCACTTTTGCAAAATAGAGCATTTTAGGGTCTTCACCCGAAATCCAGTTTCACAAAATAAAGCATGGTAGGGTCCTTGACATGAAATCCACTTTCGCAATATAACTATGTAAAATGGAATACGGTCGAACACTCGGGTTACCAAACCCAAATACATATATCACACGCAAGATAACTACATAAAATAGAAAAATGGGCTGAAAATTGCGGACTGTCCTATTTATATCCTAAACTGAAGAACACAGTGCATCACACATTGTGCTGGCTGTGCTGTGTTAGGCAGCGTGTCTCCACCACCTTCGAGAAATGATGTTGAACCTTGCACATACAATGCACAATGCACTGAGTATAACACGGCGTTATACATGGTCGTGGCTTTGCCGATTGTTGCACCTGTTCTGTCGACAAATCTCGTCTTCTACGAACGAAGCTCCAAATGGAAAAATCTCACGATGAAATAATAAAACGATAAAATCAATCACTCGACCATGATCAACGATCTCTATACATAATGGATAAACTTAGTCACCTCGACAACATGAAAGATGACACAAAACAACATCACAACAAATACTGCTAACGGATACGGGTCAATAACCAAAATCACAATAATCCCATAACACATCACACAGCTAAATTTGAAATGCCGCCACATCATTCACACACAACAACAATATAAACAACGCCATGCATCGACTATCATCAACATTCACAAGTGACGACAAGCGAGACATAAAAATGCGTTAAACAAGCCGATATATACTTGATACAGACTGCAAGGTTGCATCTACTCAACAGGATCCCCACCGAAATACTTAAACAAAAATTATCTAAGTAGCAACAATATTAATTAACAAAGTTATCAAAAAATAAAAAGGGTGCAGATATCACAAATACTCATCACAAAAAGAGATAAAGTATGGCACAAACTGATTATCAACGTAAAGAACTCCCCTAGTAAGACTATCTTTAATTATGTCCACGAATCATTACTGGTGGATGACCGAAAGTTTGATATGGTTCGAAGGATAAATATATAAATATATGATGTAAGAGTATATATATATATACACATTATATATGGTTGCTTAATGAATCATAGAGCATGATGGCTTTGAACCTCACTCCATTGAAAAATGTTAACATAAAGCTTATTGGAATAACAGAAAAAGTAACCAAGGCAGAACTATATTATTTGATAAGGTATTTAGTGTGGGAGTGCTAACCTCAACAAGTGTAAAGCCTATAGGACATAAATGAGTCTTTGTCAGAGAATAATCACGTCGTGATGAACAAGTCTCACCTTCTAGCGCAAGATTTTTCACAAATGCTATGAAATTGACTATGATGGGACATTAAGCTTTTTTTTTAATTTTTGAAGAACTGGAACTGTAGCTCATGAATCTAGTTGTTGATATCTATATGGGGATGTCAAGCACATATATACATAAAACTGTGTGATAGCCTTATATTGCCCAAGTCAAGTGACTCTATGCTACCGAGTGCACTAGTACTTAAATATAAACACTCACCTTGGGAATGAATGTCATTAACATAAGTTTTGGTTTTGTAATTATAAATATACATGTCTATGATATAAACATACATGTACTCTTAATAAAATGTAAGTTAATTGAGACCGGACATGAGATAAAGTATCATGGAAAAGAAAAGAGTCTTTGATTACTTCAAGAACCATTTCAAGAAAATAATTTTCCACCAGCCACTATCTACCATCATTATTAATGAATTACTTATCTATCCATTCTCGAAAAGGAAATTAGAGAAGCTGTTTGACCGTGTGAAAGTTATAAAAGCTTTGAACTTGAGGATTCAAATTAGATTTGTCAAAGGAATCAACCCATCTTTCATAGTCTTGATTCCTAAGAAGGAGGCATCGAGTAACATAAACGACTGTAGACCTACTTCGCTTGTTGGATGGTATATAAAAATATTTTCAAAGATCTTGCAAGGAGACTTAGTGGAGTCACCGATTCGATAATGTCAGAAAACCAGAGCACATTCATAGGTAACTTGCAGATTCTTAGAAGTATTTTGATATTGAATGAGGTAATTGAAGAGGCTGAGGGTCGGAATACTGAAATGATCATTTTAACTTTGCTAAGGCTTATGACTCAGTGGACTGGGCTTCATTGACTTAATGATGGAGAATTTTAACTTCTATATAAGCGAGAAGAAATGGGTGATGGAATCTTTGTTAGTATACGACACCCTTCAGGTGAATTCAACTTGGGATGAGGACTTAGATAGGGTGATCCCCTCTCTTAATTTCTATTTCTCATTGAAGTCGAAGTCAGCACGTCGTGATGACTAAAACTTCTGAATTACGTCCTTCCGATGCGGCTCCAACAAGAAGGAATAACATAAGGATGACGCTCCTCCGGATTGCAGATGATACTATCTTTTTGTGGGCAGCAAAAGTGGAGAATACATGGACTATCAAAAGAATTCTAACAAACTTGGAGCTACTCTTGGGATTAATAGTTAACTTGGACAAAAGCTGAATCTTTTGGGATAAATGTTAGCGATATGAGGCTACGAGACATGGTCAACATCTTAAGGTGTAAAGTGAGATCTTTGTCATTCTCTTGCCTCATCATTAGGGTAGACTTCTACTATAGATGAGGTGAGCAGTGGTCGAGGATTGTCTAAAAAATTATAAATCATTTGTCTTTGGGACGATAAGAAAATCTCGGTGGAAGAATCACCCTACTAAACTCGATTCTATCATCTCTACCTTTGTACCACTTACCATTTTATCATGACTCTAAGAAAATCATGTATTATGCGCTTACAAATAAACTTCTTATGGGGTTGAGGAGAGATCTACAAAACTAGCTTGGGTGGAGTGGAAGCCATTTGCAACTCAAAAAGTAGTGTCTTGGGGTGAGGAACTTTGATCTTTTTAATAAGAGGAATGATACATCAACACCTCACCATCCACACCCCACCAACACCTGCTTTGCAGGGCTGTACCGTGCACTTTACAGGTAATATAACTTTAAATAATATTTTATTAATATTATACTAAAATATTTATAAAGCACACGGTACAATCCCTGTAAAGCAGAATGTTGACGGAGTGTTGATAGTTGGGGTGTCCATGTATCATTTCTCTTTTAATAAAACTCTTGCGAAAATTGATGTGAAGATTTCTGAATGAAAAACAGTAAAACCTCTATAAATTAATCTTGTTTGAATCGGAGATTTCATTAATTTAGAGAGATATTATATAATTGATAAATTAATAATTTAATAATTTAGAGAGATAAGATATATACATAACTGACCTTCAAGATTTCGAGGTTGTATAATCTACTTACAATGTACATTAGTTATTTATGACAAATAAATTACAACGTATATATATATTACATTATTTTTAATCATGAATGATGAAGCAGGTGATGATTCAATACCTTTGCAACAGGTCACTCGAAAAGAAAGAAACATTGCAAGCGGCAACAACTCTTTATAACTTTTTACAGCAATTATGAAGACAGCACTGCAACTCTTGGGTACAATAGGGAGATTTAAAGATAAGATCAATGCAGATTCGAAGTTCAACAAAAAGCAAATAACAGTAAATTCATATTTTACTAAATTGTCTTAGAATGTTCAAATAGATAAGAATTTTTAAATAATATTAATTTATAATTTCATCGGGACATTATAGGGATCTCTCTTTTTTAGTACCAAAGCATAAAAGTAACAAGTTATATATCCCCATTCATAAAACTATAAGTTTTTGATACCAAAATGTGTTAAAAGACTTTATTACCCTTAAACTCTACCACTAAAAGATAAAAAACCATAAAAAAATAGAAGATTATTAAAAGCAAACAACAATAAAAAATAGAAAATTATTAAAAGAAAACAACAATAATCTAAATGGTCCCACAACTCAATATTTTCCTCTGCAAAAAAACTCTCCCGTCGTGAAACCCCTCTGCAAAAAAAACTCTCCCATCGTGAAACCCTTCGCCGGCCAGAAAATGTCGAAATTCGACTACCACAGAGAATCTGAAGACGCCAGAAGTTCCGCTAGTGACACTCCATCTGAAGAGGAATTCGTCAATGAGCCACCGGTTAGTGTATTTTCATTCACACACGATCATGCCACGCCGGTTGTTCATCGTCCCACAATGGTGCTGAAGAAGATGACACCATCGTGTACACGATGGTCTTTCGTGGGCACGATGGTTTACACACGACGGTCGTCGATCGTGTGTGCTGTCGTGTGCTAGAAGACCAAAGGCTCCTTCCCTGCACACGATGGCATGCACACGATCGACGCTCGTCGTGTGGCACACGATGGTCTTCACACGACGAGCATCGATCGTGTGCCTGCCATCGTGTGCAAGGCAGAATTTTTTTTCGTTCTCTTAAGCATTCTATCATATTCTTATGAGTTGTATGTCTATATTACAGACTAGTTGCGTATGGAAGAGGCCTACATTGCGTTTTGTTACACGTCAAGTGAATCTTTACATACGAGAGGCGGTATTTAAAGAGATCATTGAGACACTAAGAAGTATGGGCCGCAATTCTGCAGTTGCTGATCGAGCTATCGAGAGCTTGACCGAAGGGGTCCTGGGGCGCTTGATTAAAGTTAGGAGAAATGGGAGTTCAAATACTGCCCTACATCACTTGATTGCCCTTCAATTGGAGGGTGATCAAATCCCCCCGGATGAGTCGTGGTTCCAGGTTTGCGGGAGGACCATTCGTTTTACGGCCCGTGATTTTGCCATGATCACTGGACTCCATTTTGGAAACTCTACCTTTCATCCACAGGACGACCATCTCCTTCCGTCTGACGGTATTTTCCACAGAATACTCCATGGCAAAAATATTAAGGTTAGTGTTTTGCGGAAGAGGTTCAATGCTCGAGATTTTGGTAGAGACATAAGAGATTATGTGAAGGTTGCCAATTTGCTTATATACTACTACTTTATCTTATGCCGTGACGACATGATGGTCGAGACATGGGCATGTGCATTAGTTGAGGATTTTGAGCAGTGAGATATGTTTCCTTGGGGTTCGTATGCCTTTGGGGTTTTATCTTACTACATAGGCAATGTTGCCATGAAGGAGGGACAAGAGCACAAGGACTATCACTTCTATGGTCCTGTTTGGGCTTTACAGATATGGTCGTATGAGATGATTCCTTCATTGGGAGCATTGTGTGGTATTCGAGATAAATCTGTCCAAGTCCCCCGGTGTTTGATGTGGACTACGAGGAAGATGTTTTGTGATAGGAATCATTTCTTTGATGATAAGGTACATAAATTTGTAAACGTATTTTCTCCTGACTTCATCTCTTCAATGTTATGTGATTACCCATCTAATGGTATGCTTTAATGACTAATTTTGCAGCACAGAGTACTTCCCTCTTTACCGCATCTGGAGGAGGATGAGGCTGAGTACTACTACCTGAGCTTTGAGAATGGCTCGCCATATGACGTTAAGTTCATTAAGCCTGTAAGAATAGTTGTGAATAACAAGGAGGATGAGCCTGCACCGATCCCGAGAAAGAAAGTTATGGATAGGTTGAAGAAGGCTGCTGGGAAATTGATTACATATGAGTCGGCACATAAAGTGTCGAAGCGACGCCGGCAGAGTACCCCACCAGTAGATGGTGCAGAGACATCAGACCGGGAGAGGCAGCCAGAGAGGGTGTGTTGTATCCACGAACTTTCTTGTCTGGACCACACCCAGGGCACGAGCAGGGATGAGTACTTCGATCGCTGTTTGAAGGCGGTCTTGTACGACGAGTCCGAGACGGGATTTATTGCTCGAGTTTCTCGCCGGGTGCTTTCTGGGATCGTGGATTTCTTCGGACCTACGCATAGACGTTCTAGGAGACCGGTGCACTACTCAGCTGGGAGCCATGATAGGCCTCGTCTTTCTGCATCTGTTAGCAGCGCCCAGCGGAGGATTCCTGACCCTCCATGTCACTCAGTCTCTGGTGCAGCTCACAGTCACCATTCTCAGCGTCAGCCTAGTCACCATTCTCAGCGTCCGCGTACCCACCATTTTCAGCGTCCGCCTACCCACCATTCTGAGGTCCAGCACAGTCACCATTCTGAGATCCAGCACAGTCATCATTCTCAGATTCATCATTGTTTTGAGCGGACTCAGCAGCCCCTTGATTATGAGCATCAGTATGAGCCATTTGACGTGCCGTTTCAGCAGTATGGGACGATGTTCGACTGGTTTCAGGACGAGCATCATTATAGTGCGATGTTTCATTGTGAAGGTGGTGGTCCTCAGCATCAGCCTCCATTTCAGATCGAGCAGCCAGTTTTTGAGATCGAGCACTGCATGTACCTCTCGATCGTTATAGTTGTGAGAGGGATGCTGAGGGTGATGAAGATGGTGAGACTGCCGGAACGCAGCATTTGGGTGAGCGTAGTCTTCCACCGCGAGTGAGTCGACCATCTGCTGCTCTTCGGGAGCCTTTTGTGGTTGCGCCTCCAAGAGATAGCGATGCTCTGAAGAAGTTGTACCTACACTTTAGGAGGGAGCAGCCACGTGATGCTATTGTCCAGTGTTTGGAGACTGGGCATGCTCTCACCCAGGCGTTATTTGACCGGATAGAGTCTAGCCGTGAAGACTTTGATGCCGAGGTGATAGACTGTTATGTGCTTGCGACTCGAGCGAGGCTTCGGAGGGGAGTCCGTAGTGTTGGTGTCGGTAGAGTTGGCACTGTATTTGCCGGCTCCCAATTTTACGTAAGTTCTATAACCTACTCGCTTGTATATCATTGGTGTGATGTGGATTTTTTGTTAATTTTGTGGTTTGGCTTTTTGTAGTTAGTTTTGGCCAACGAGTTTGCAAGACTCCATCTGGATGATCCACTTGGTATCAAGGTGACAGGGAAGCCGGTTTACAAGGATTGGAAAATTCCTAAATGCATCGAGGACTACATGACAGGTCCTAATACACCACATGCGGTTCCATGGTTAAATTGCAACGAAGTAAGTTTGAAATTTATATTTATAAATGATTCGCTATGTTTGATGTGATGATCTTATATGATTACATATTTTTTTTCAACAGATCATTGCCATTTGTTGCCTCGACCAGAGCCACTGGGTTACTATCAAGATTGACATCATAATATGGACCGTGGAGTTGTACGATTCCTTGTCACACCACCACAAAGATGGTCGATACCGATTCAACCAACTGCGACCGATTATGCGTCTGATGCCTCGTGTGCTAGCTCAATTCGGGTATTGGCTGAACAACCAATCGAAGAAGAAGTATGACACGGAGATGAGTTTCAAAATTATGCCACGAGAGCTACAGTTCATACAAAACGACAATCACAGTTGTGGCCCCTTCGCGTGCATGTACTTGGATCGACTCGTCTCTCGCAAACCTGTGAGCAAGGCACCAAATCAAGGAACTTAATGAGAAATATATTAAGAAATATCGATATGGTTTAGCTGCTAAAATCTTTATGTTGTCTTTAGACATGTAAAATGGTTTATGGCGTGTTGTGTTGTGGCAAGATTAATGTGTCGTGTTGTTAAATATTTATGTTGTATTTAGACAGTTTTGGCAATATGAATGTGTCGTGTTGTTAAATCTTTATGTTTTGCCTCTGTGTTACACACGATGGATGAACACGATCGTGGCCATCGTGGGTCACGATCGTGTTGTGTTGTTAAATCTTTATCTTTTGGCTCTGTGTTACACATGATGTATGCACACGATCGTGGCCATCGTGGGTCACGATCGTGTGCAACCTGCCCACGGTCATGGGTTGATGCTGTCGTGTGCGCACGATGGCTGCCATGACCGTGTGCTTACGACCGTGGGTCCCATCGTGGGCACGGCTGTGCACACGATCGTGTGTCCCATCGTGGGCACGACCGTGTGTCCCATCGTGTGCATATAAACTTTTGGTATTTTTGCCAATTTGATTTATTGTATTATCTAGAAGGATGTTTTGTGATTCAAGAATTGCTTGTTCAAACATTAATTACTATATAGCTTCTTATACAAACTCGTATTTGTTATTTCGTTGTAACTCATTAGTATATGAGATATTTCATCCAGATGATGAACTTATCCATACGAACTAATACACTGAGAACAGATAGACTACACATGATATGCAATATATTATGTTAATTCACTCAATAACTTTTTAAATAATTGTATCGTTAACAAATAATTGTTAATATATAAGTAACACCTAAATTGATGAGTAATTTGAGAAATTGGTGAAAATTTTTGATGTTCTTGTGCACACGATCGTGTGTCCCATCGTGGGCACGACCGTGTGTCCCATCGTGTGCATATAAAATTTTGGTATTTTTGCCAATTTGATTTATTGTGTTATCTAGAAGGATGTTTTGTGATTCAAGAATTGTTTGTTCAAACATTAATTACTATATAGCTTCTTATACAATCTCGTATTTGTCATTTCGTTGTAACTCATTAGTATATGAGATGTTTCATCCAGATGATGAATTTATCCATACGAACTAATACACTGAGAACAGATAGACTACATATGATATGCAATATATTATGTTAATTCACTCAATAACTTTTTAAATAAGTGTATCGTTAACAAATAATTGTTAATATATAAGTAACAACATCTAAATTGACGAGTAATTTGAGAAATTGGTGAAAATTTTTGATGTTCTTGTGCACACGATCGTGTGTCCCATCGTGGGCACGACCGTGTATCCCATCGTGTGCATATAAACTTTTGGTATTTTTTGCCAATTTGATTTATTGTGTTATCTAGAAGGATGTTTTGTGATTCAAGAAATGCTTGTTCAAACATTAATTACTGTATAGCTTTTTATACAAAATCGTATTTGTCATTTAGTTGTAACTCATTAGTATATGAGATATTTCATCCAGATGATGAACTTATCCGTACGAACTAATACACTGAGAACAGATAGACTACACATGATATGCTATATATTATGTTAATTCACTCAATAACTTTTTAAATAAATGTATCGTTAACAAATAACTGTTAATATATAAGTAACAACACCTAAATTGACGAGTAATTTGAGAAATTGGTGAAAATTTTAATATTCTTGTGCACACGATCGTGTGTCCCATCTTGGGCACGACCGCGTGTCCCATCGTATGCATACGTGGATACAGTGCCAATTTGACACCATAGACACCGTGACATCTAGTTGCCAACGTGTCACACGATCGGAGCACACGATCGTGCCCATCGTGTGCACCATCGTGTGTGCTGCAAAGGGCAACATCAAATTATTTTATTATAAAATCCCATCGTGGGTCTGTTAGGCGTATTTTTATGCGCTTATTTATCATTATTTTATATCCATTTGAAGTTTAAATCTGCATAAATGAGCTTTTAATGCACTATTCTTATATGTTTTGCAGGAAATTGGAGTCCGAAAGCCTAAACGACGAAAAACGGGCGAAAACGACGATTTCTGGTCATGAGCCGCGGCACACGCACGGCACACCAAGGCGTCGAGCGCACTGTACCGGGGGTCGCGACACGCACTTACTGAGCCGCGGCCCATGAAGAAAAATAGGCGCCCAGGCATGAGGCGCTGAACGTTGGGGCCGCGGCACGCACTTACTTAGCCGCGACCCACGGGGCGGTTATGCTGAATTTGCCGCGTTTCTGGGCCATTTTTGGAGCCTGTTCTCGGCCTAATTCCCGGACGCGTTTTGGAGGCTAATGATGGTTATAAATAAGGATAAAGGTTATCAAAGGGGGGAATGATCGAGGAATCGAGAAAAAGCAGAAAACATCAAGGAACAGAGAGCGGAAGCTAGAGAACGGAGGAATCCAAGTTCTTCGACTGCGTTTGATTTCTATTATGCTTTCCTTAATTCTTTTTGTATTTTTATTTTCTAGAATGTCAGGCTAAAACCCTATTCTAGGATTTTGATGAAACCGAGGTTTTGATGAATTAACTTTTGATTTTGCATTATCAATATAATTCCCTTTTCTATTGAGTTTTCCCCAATTGTTCTTAATGCTTTCAATTGTGTGGCTTATAATTGAATTGTTTTGATTACATAACTCGAATCGGGAGAGGAGAGTTGGTAGGATAAATTGGTGAGAACCGTTTTATCTTGTGAGATAGGAATATACTCATAGGAATTATGTGGCCTTTCTGAAGATTTCGTGCTTTTTGCCTATTGTCGAATTAATTCACCTAGGAATAGAGTGTGTTATTCGCCTTAGAAAATTTTATTGACCTCGGGAGAGGCGGTAGAGTATTTTAGCAATCTTCGCCTTCAATAAATTGGGAATTTATTAAATTCGTATAATCAAGAGTAATTCGGATAAATCGAGGTGGATTCACAATCCTAGATTAATTCCTTATTTGATTTTCTTTCTTCGAACAATCGTTTTCATTATTTATTCTTTTATTAATTTTCTTTAATTATTCTTGCACCTCCAATTTCAATCGTTCAGATAAAATTAGAATACTCATAAATTGGTAGTTAGTAAGTCAGTCCTCGTGGGAACGATATCTTACTCATCTCTTTATTATTTGTTTACGACAACGTGCACTTGCGTTCACCGAAATTCGCAACAAGTTTTTGGCGCCGTTGCCGGGGACTGATTATATTACCAATATCGATTTCAGTATTTCTAGTCTTAATTTGAACATTATTTTTATTTTTGTGTAATTTTTTTTATTAATTGTTTTCCTTTCAGGAATTTCTGGTTAGTGCATGAGAAAATTCGGTAACGAAGGCTTATTACCTTTGGATACTGAACTCGAGCGCACTCTTCGAAAAAACAAGAAGGAAAAGCGTGAGCTACCGAAAAAAGACACCATGGCCGAGAACACAAAAAATCATGGAGGAGACAATCTTATGCAGCAAGCTCAACCGGCATTGGCACTCCGTGATTATGCAATGCCACAAATCAATGCAAACTTTTCGGGGATTCGACGTCCAACCATCCAAGCGAACAACTTTGAGATTAAGCCGGTTATTATTCAGATGGTGCAAGCAAGCCAATTTTTTGGACTGGCGAACGATGACCCCAACGCACACATCGCTTCATTTCTCGAGATATGTGACACCTTCAAGAATAACGGTGTTACCGATGATGCTATTCGTCTGCTGCTTTTCCCTTTCTCTCTAAGGACAAAGCCAAATTTTGGTTGAATTCATTACCGCCGGGCTCTATCACGACTTGGGCGGAATTAGCACAAGCCTTTGTGGCTAAGTTCTTTCCACCGTCAAAGACAGCTAGACTTAGAAACGAGATAACCACCTTCGGGCAATTTGATATGGAGTCGCTTCACGAAGCTTGGGAGCGATACAAGGATTTACTACGGAGATGCCCACACCATGGCCGACCGGACTGGCTACAAATTCAGACGTTCTATAACGGATTTAGTGCTTCTACACGCACTCTTGTTGATGCAGCCGCTGGAGGAGCGTTGATGGGAAAAACGATGGTCGAAGCCCACTCTCTATTGGAAGCAATGGCTGCAAATGCTTATCAGTGGCCTTCCGAACGAGCGAACCCAAAGCGAGTTATGGGAGCTTCCGACAACGAACCCATCTCTACACTATCAGCCCAAGTCGCAGCACTGACTCAGCAATTGCAAGATTTTTCACATGCTCCTACCACCGTTACCACGGAATCATGCAATTGGTGCAATGGGTCTCATCCTAGCGCAGAGTGCCAAGTCGGAAATCTTTTTGAGCAACATCCGATGGAACAAGCTCAGTTTGTGGGGAATGGGAATCGGCAGAACAATCCGTATTCCAACACATTTAATTCGGGGTGGCGAAATCACCCCAACTTTTCGTGGAAAAATGGACAAAACTCAAACCAACCTCAGTTTTCTCAACACCAACAGCAACATCCTCCCACTCCAAAGATCTCTCTAGAGGAGGCAATGGCGAAACTAGCAGCAAATATGAGTCAGTTCATGACCTATACGGAAGCAACCTTGTAAAACCATTCCGCCTCTATTCGCAACTTGGAAGTCCAATTGGGTCAAATAGCAAATGTGTTAACAGCCCGCCCTGAGAGTACCTTGCCAAGTACAACCGAGACGAACCCCAGAGAGAGTATTAATGTCATTGGTTTGAAAAGCGGGAAGGAAGTGTGTGAGCAGCCCAGGCAGAATAAAAAGAGAGGTGATGATGAGGAGAAGAAAAATTCGGCGACCGAGGAATCACAAGTTTCTAAGAGCTCGAAACTGTTTCCAGATAATCCGACAGCCTATGTACCTCCCGTCCCGTTTCCACAGCATTTGCAAAAGCAAAAATAGGACGAGCAATTCTCCAAGTTTCTTGACGTCTTCAAGAAATTCCATATCAATATTCCATTTGCTGATGCCTTGGAACAAATGCCGAGCTATGTGAAGTTTATGAAGGAAATCTTATCTAACAAAAGGAAGCTAGAGGAATATGAAACGGTGGCACTGACATAAGAGTGCAGCGCAATCTTGCAGAGAAAGCTCCCGCCTAAATTGAAGGACCCAGGAAGCTTCACTATACCGTGCACTATTGGGAACTTGTCTTTTGATAAAGCATTATGTGATCTCGGCGCTAGCGTTAATCTCATGCCTCTTTCTATTTTCAAGAAGCTAGGAATTAGGGAAGCGAAACCTACTACGGTCTCTTTACAACTGGCCGATAGATCCATCAAGTACCCGAGAGGGGTAATAGAAGATGTCTTGGTTAAGGTCGATAAATTCATTTTCCCTGCCGATTTCATTGTGCTTGATATGGAAGAAGACCATGAGATTCCAATTATTTTGGGTAGACCGTTCTTAGCCACCGGAAGGACCCTTATCTATGTTCAGGAGGGTAAATTAATACTTCGGGTTGAAGATGAGCAAGTCACGTTCAAAGTGTTTCGATCTCTCCCGTGTCCAAGCAAGGACCAGAAGTGTTCACAAATTGATATCATTGAGAAAGACACACCAGGAGAGTTGTCGGTCGAAGTGCTCAGAATCCGTTTCAGCTGCTCCGATGTCCAAGAAAAATGAAGAACAAGTCGCATATATGAGGCATTTGGACATGTCGTCTTCATCAACCGTTCATGCACCAACGAAAAATTCTAATGCTGTCATAAGTTCATTCGTGAAAAGGGAGAATAAGCCGGAAGTGAAACGGGTGCCAAGTCATGCGCAATATGGGTGTTTTGGAAAGTTGTTTTTGTTCAAATCTTTTCGAAAAGAACATTGGGTGTCCAAACCGAAAATCGAATTGTTAAAGACCAATGGTCAAAAATTTAAAACACATATTAACGGTTCGATGGACGGGGCGGAGTTCAAATGGTCTTTGCGAAAAGCAAATTGATTTTCAAAAGGTCCGGCTGAAGACTATAAACTTAGCGCTTCTCGGGAGGCAACCCGAGTATTAGTTGTAGAATTTCATTTTTCAGTGTTTTCTTGCATTTTAGGATATGCTTGGATATGCTTATCTCTCACGTTCTTGGTGTTTGCCTCTGAAAATTCTATGCAGAAATCACCCCAGGGGATAATTCAGCAATGGGCCGCGACACAAGGAAAGTGAGCCACGGCACACACAAGTCGACACAAAAAGGGCTAAGGAAATTGTACTCTGTGCCGCGGCACGAACTTAGTGAGCCGCGGCACACACAACACCTGAGTCGCGGCACAATTATACTGAGCCGTGGCACACTAAACGCCCCAGCAACGCCCAGGAATCTGTACTCCGTGCCGTGGCACGGACCAAATGAGCCGCGACACACTTACGCTACGGGCCGCGGCACCCGTACGCTGAGCCGCGGCACACGGCGATAGAACAAAGAAGCCCGGGCAGGCTGTACTCTGGGCCGCGGCTCACTTAAGCTGTGCCGCGGCCCCCGTTGCGAAGATGAACAGCCCAGGCCTACTTTATAACATCGATCGGCCGGCACACCAGGTAAGTTTTCTTCCCTTTCTTCGCACAGCACTCGGCCGAACCCTATTCACTTCTTCTTCTTCTTACATTCTTCAATCCAAGCAAGGTAATTCTCAATCTCTTAATCCTAATTGCTACATGATTTGAAAAGTGAGGTATTGGTATTCATTTGATGATGAATATGTGTTAGTTTTTTTTCAAAGTTCTACCAAGGTTGAGTTGGGATATGAAATTTTTGATTGATTATTGATGGTATCTGTTGATTATGAATGAATTGTTGATGTTATATATCATTTGTCATAACTATCGATTTATGTTGTTATTTTTGGGGATTGGATTTAGCCATTATAATTCTTGTTCTTCATTTAAACCCATGCATGCTAAGTGTTTGATGAAATGCGTCAATGAAAAACTTTGAGCCAAACGTTTTTAAAACTATATGCAACAAATTATTTTAGCGGATTACATTGTACCCAACCCTTACGTCATGCTTAAACTTGAAAGCTCAGCCTTAATTTCCTCTTCGATGATGCAAGACTCTATATTCACGTTTCGTGTATTTTAAGTCGAGAGTGGTGTAATTTTCCTTAAAGGTTGCTTAATTTCCGGTGTTTATTTTTTCAGGAACCTCACCATGGCTAGAAAAAGAAAGATAAGCACGAGGGCTAGGACACAATCGTCCCCCACAAGAGGGGAGACTTCACAGAGCCGAGCCGATTTGGAGTCTCACCAATTCTCCGATCCAGAAATTCACAGAATATTCAACGAAAAAATCCGACCTCGACCTATAATCCCGAAGCGGGGATTCACTCCCGCCCCCCAGGACGGTGAGCTTCTGACTATGATAGACGAGATGGGGTGGGCTCGTTTCACTGCGCCTCCTGAGCCGGCTGTAATCTCTATCGTCCAGGAGTTTTACGCTAGCGCTTGTTGTGAGGAAATCCCTCACACTATGCCGCAAGTGCACGGTGTCAACAAGTAATAAAGTGATAAGTAAGATATCGTTCCCTCGAGAACTGATTTCACTAAGTACCAAAATATAGTCGACTCACAATTTTATTTGAAGAACAATTATATGGAGTTTATATCTAAACTAATTGTAGAAAAATAAATAGAAAATAATAATAATAATAATAATAATAAAAATAATAATAATAATGGTGTAGGATTATGATTTTCACCTCAAACAATCAGGAATGATTTTTATTCAATTCCAATTCACTTTTATTCAATTGATTATAAGTCAGGAATTCCTAAATTATTCTAAAGCCTTTCTCAAGGTCGATAGAAAATACACCGAATTATTAACTCGATATATCCCTATTCGAATTAGATAATTAATAGCTAAAACAGTTCAAGAATCCCCACAATAAATAGGCTTCACAATTCCCATGAGTATATCCCTATCTCACGAAAATCATGATTATTCTCACAAGAACTATGCCTAAATTTCATCTCCCGAATCCATAAAGACATTCAAAACAATTCAACTGTTGGCCAGACAATTAAAAAGCATTAAGAACAATGAGAAAAATCCAACTCAATACGAATAACAAGTAAATTGAAATAGAAATAAATAAATCAAACCGTCATGTAATCGGCTACAATCACAATCCTACTAGAACAGATCTAAAAAATCAGATGCGGGAAAATTAAGAAAAACCGTAGGGATCCGTGGTCTTGTCGTCGCCCACAAATCTCCTCCTTGTGTTCTTCGCTCTATCTATCGATCTCCTCCTGATCCCCCCTTTCTTTTCTGACCTTCAATGCTTATTTATAGCCGTCCTCAGCCTCCAAAATGCGTCTGGGAATTAGGTTGGGAATAGGCTCCAAAAACGGCCCAGGAACGCGGAATATTCAGCAAAACCGCCCGGTGGGCCGCGGCTCACTTAATCTATGCCGCGGCTCACCATGTTCAGCGCCCCATGCCTGGGCGCATATTTTCCTCCTGGGCCGCGGCTCAACATACTTGTGCCGCGGCTCACAGTACAGTCCACTCGGGGCTCGCTAGTTGTCTTCGTGTGCCGCGGCTCACTTAGTTTGTGCCGCGGCCCCAGGCCAAAATTTACCGTTTTTGCCCGTTTTTCATCATTTCGGCTTTCGGACTCCGATTTCCTGCAAAACATATAAGAATAGTGCATTAAAAGCTCATTTATGCTGATTTAGGCTCAAAATGGATATAAACTAATGATAAATAAGCGCATAAAAATACGCCTAACAAATACCCCCAAACTTGAGCCTTTGATTGTCCTCAAGCAAAATTCAATTTTCAAATAAAAAATATCGTGAATAATCGTGCAAGTCCATAATACTCAACTTAATCAATACTACCCTGAAAATCTCAAAGAATAATACAAGTATCGTAATAGTGAGTCACGTCCAGGACACTGATTCCACAAAGTAACCAATTTCAGTCCTAATCAATCGTTCATGAAGAAAATCAAGCTCAAAGATTAACAAGCGTGAATTTAACCGACCGTCAATATGAAGGGTTAGAAATAAACAAGCCAACTCGCCCAGTCCAACGGTCTAGTGGCAAAAATTTAAGAGTTTCATCGTCAAAATTAATCCTCGGATAGTATTCCCTTATGTATGATCAACAATATGATTCGAGTTAACCACTAGGTTTCGGCTCTCGGGATATTTCATCGGGATGATCCTAGGGTGGATTTCCATTCTCATATATTGGGGAACCGTTTGACGTAAAAGACACTCATGGGGCACATGGATGCTTCTAGTTACTATGTCCCCCTCTACAGCGGAGAAAAAACTCGAATAGCAAGTCCCGCATGTCAAGGTTGTCGTTTTACGCGAGAGTAAACTACGAGTCACGTGAATACCCCCGGTTACTAGGCTTCCCATCATCGGTAATGCGATATTTCTAAATCATTAGTCTATTTAGGGTTGTCGTTTCACGCGATAGTGAACAACGGGTCATGTGAATACCCCCGGTTACTAGACTTCCCATCATAGAACAAATAATATCTCAACTTTTTCTTGGGAAAACTGTCCGACTCTAAACTCAAATCAAGTGCCAACACGACTCATGTTACTGGACAACTAGATAACCGAAAAGTATAACCAAACATATAGACGGCGATTGGAAAACACGTATGTCTCCTTTCTTATCTGCTAAGATTTCTACAAAAACGATAAAATTTCGGACCTAATTGAATACTCAACAGAAACAGATATCGCTGACTGCAACTCGACTAAACTCAACCGTTTCTTCCAAGAGAAATCAGTATCGTAACATCAGTTTTACACACGGAAGCACGAAAAATTCACGAAAAGTAAAGCACTGATGAAATCACAATTTATAACCAAGAAAATTAAGAAAATAACGCATGCTTCAATCTATTCCACTACACATAAAATCATCAACAATAAAACTCATGTGAAAATAAAAGAGATAAGGAAAAGAGAATCTTATTCCAAATGTCTTCTTGAACGCCAGCACATGTCTGAGTGGAATCGTCGGTCAATCCATACTTCAAATAATGCCCAACATCACGAGGGACCCCCAAACTTCGTCTCTAGTCATGAAATAACTGTAGACATTAAGTCAAGAAAGACTAGAATACGAAGGATAATACTCATTGGGGTAAAAAAAAATATTAGAGAAATCAGGGCCACCAAGAATACACGAATCCAAACGAAATAACGAAACAAAGGAAAAAATTATTAACTAAAAATTAAATAAAAACAACTAACTAGAAAGCAAGTAAAAATGATGGGTTGCCTCCCATCAAGCGTTCTATTTTACGTCTTGAGCACGACGTGGCAAAAAAATTTAACGTGGCTTCTTTCTAGGGAGATTGTCAAATACCCCCTTCTTGCAATCTATAAGCCTCTTATTCCACAAGGGAGGCTTTGGTTCATGCCCGGTTGCCAAAAATAATGAGTAAGAATAATTATGCGGACAACCAAAAAATAATGGAAGAATATAATAATTGTAAGGCACGAAAAAATAAGCAGAGTTCGAATGGGTAAATAATAAAGACATATCATGAACAACCTCATTAGAACTCAAAGAATCAGCCTCAACAAAATCACAAGTAATGGGGTCAATATCTCCCATTATGGATTTAGGAAAAATTATGTGTGGCACCGTTAATAGAATTTTAGGCACAAAAGTGTTCACCTTATTAGTCGAAGTTTGATGACAATTTAATGAAATTTCTTTGGAAACGTCATCAATGGTAATTTCTTCTACAGGCTCATCACACTTTATGTAATTATCAGGTGCTGGGGGATCGACCCTAAAACTCAACATGTCTTTTCTCTCAACCTCCCCCTCAACTTCACTACTAAATATATGAGTTGGAAAATAACCATATTGAATCTCAAGACCACGACGTGCACATTCTCGCTCAAAAGGGGTACTATCAGGATTTTTAAGAGCGTCTACACATTGTTCAAGCATGGTCTTTTATTTCGGGGGAAGGGGCTGACTGACCCTATTAGGCAAATTATTAAGATTATCGAAATTTATGAAATGCCAAGGGTCACGATAATCAAAGGAAAACATAATGAAAAAAAAAATAAAAATATAAAGACTAAAAAAAAACTTCAAATTAAAATTAGAGTCGCTTGGTATTGATATTAGCGAAAAATCATTCCCCGGCAACGGCGCCAAAAACTTGTTGTGAGGAAATTCCTCACACTATGCCGCAAGTGCACGGTGTCAACAAGTAATAAAGTGATAAGTAAGATATCGTTCCCTCGAGGACTGATTTCACTAAGTACCAAAATATAGTCGACTGCACAATTTTATGTGAAGAACAATTATATGGAGTTTATATCTAAACTAATTGCAGAAAAATAAATAGAAAATAATAAAAATAAGGGTGTAGGATTATGATTTTCACCTCAAACAATCAGGAATGATTTTTATTCAATTCCAATTCATTTTTATTCAATTGATTGTAAGTCAGGAATTCCTAAATTATTCTAAAGCCTTTCCCAAGGTCGATAGAAAATACTACGAATTATTAACTCGATATATCCCTATTCGAATTAGATAATTAATAGCTAAAACAGTTCAAGAATCCCCACAATAAATAGGCTTCACAATTCCCATGAGTATATCCCTATCTCACGAAAATCATGATTATTCTCACAAGAACTATGCCTAAATTTCATCTCCCGAATCTATAAAGACATTCAAAACAATTCAACTGTTGGCCAGACAATTAAAAAGCATTAAGAACAATGAGAAAAATCCAACTCAATACAAATAACGAGTAAATTGAAATATAAATAAATAAATCAAACCGTCATGTAATCGGCTACAATCACAATCCTACTAGAACAGATCTAAAAAATCAGATGCGGAAAAATTAAGAAAAACCGTAGGGATCCGTGGTCTTGTCGTCGCCCACAAATCTCCTCCTTGTGTTCTTTGATCTATCTATCGATCTCCTCCCGATCCCCCCTTTCTTTTCTGACCTTCAATGCTTATTTATAGCCGTCCTCAGCCTCCAAAACGCGTCCGGGAATTAGGTTGGGAATAGGCTCCAAACACGGCCCAGGAATGCGGAATATTCAGCAAAACTACCCGGTGGGCCGCGGCTCACTTAATATGTGCCGCGGCTCACCATGTTCAGCGACCCATGCCTGGGCGCATATTTTCTTCCTGGGCCGCGGCTCAGCATACTTGTGCCGCGGCTCACGGTACAGTCCACTCGGGGCTCGCTGGTTGTCTTCGTGTGTCGCGGCTCACTTGGTTTGTGCCGCGGCCCCAGGCCAAAATTACCGTTTTTGCCCGTTTTTCATCGTTTCGGCTTCCGGACTCCGATTTCCTGCAAAACATATAAGAATAGTGCATTAAAAGCTCATTTATGCTGATTTAGGCTCAAAATGGATATAAACTAATGATAAATAAGCGCATAAAAATACGCCTAACAGCGCTCTACTGCGACATATTCGGGCAGGGCAGATGATACCGCAATCAGATACTCGGACTCAGGTCGTCGTCCGAGGCCATACTGTGGATTTTTCGGTGGGTGCAATTCGGAGACTATATGAGCTGCCAGTGGTGAACGAGATGGCGTTTATGCAGAGTATGAGTAGCCTCACGAGGGAGGCTCTGCTTGAGACACTCACACATCCCGAGTCCGTCTGGGAGACTCGCGCCCCGGGTTCTTCAGCCTTCTATTTTAAGAGTTCGCACCTCAGTCGGCTCGGGCGAGCCTGGCTGTACTTCCTCTGCGCACGAGTTGATCCTACCTTGCAGATTCGCTCAGTCTTACTCTCTCGTGTCCGACTGCTATATGCTATCACTTCCGGGCTCAAATTCTATGTGGCCCCTCATCTGGTCCGATCTATCCTTCAGTGCATTCAAGGAGGGGCCAAGATGGGGTTGAAGCATCCCTCTCATTTGCGCTCTATGCCGCCAGTCGGGCATGACTTGGTCGGATGATAAGCCGACGGTAGCACCCCAGGGTCCGATTGATCATCGCATTATTTCTCATTTTGACCAGTGGGGTGGAGCGCCGGCACATGCTCGGGGACGAGGATTTCTTCTTGACGAGGCACATGAGCAGTCCCCCGAGCCCCTTCTTCTGACGCATGAGCAGGCGGAGTCCAGCCCGCCGCCCGAGAGAGAGCACCTTCAGGCGATGTTCGATGGCCTGAGAGAGGAGATGAGGAGAGAGAGAGAGAGAGAGAGAGAGAGCCACCTAGCTGCCCTGAGAGAGGAGATGCGGATGGAGAGAGAGAGCATCCTCGCAGCCGTCCGGGAGGAGATGAGAGAACAGGCCCGCCGGGCCAACCGACGTGAGGAGAGGCGCTTGGCGGCGAGGGATGCTTACCACCAGAATTACCTTGCTGCGTGGACGAGCCATGTACTGCACTCGGACGGGCCATTCATTCCACCAGTTAGGCCAGCCACACCACCCTCCTCGCCGGACGAGGCCGGCACCAGTTCCTGAGCTGATATTAGGGGAGTACTTGACCTTCTTCTCTTATTGCATATTACTTTGTGTCCATTGAGGTCAATGTACGTCCTAAGTTTGGGGGGGTTTACTTTCAGTTGCTTTTTACTTATTCGTTTGCATTTTTCGTTATTTTTCGTTATTTTTTACGCTAGCCTTGCTTGTCTTGTTTTTATTTGCATTCGTGAATTTTTTGTGCTTCTTTGTGTAAAACTGATGTTATGATACTGATTTCTCTTTGAAGAAACGGTTGAGTTTTGGTCGAGTTTGCAGTCAGTGATATCTGTTTCCTCTGAGTATTCATTTAGGTCTAAAATTTTTTCGTTATTATAGAAATTTTAGCGTATAAGAAAGGAGACATACGTGTTTTCAAATCGCCGTCTATACGTTTGGTTACACTTTTCGCGTAGCTAGTCGTCCAGTAACATGAGTCTTGTTGGCACTTAAATTGAGTTTAGAGTCGGACAGTCTTTCCCAAAAAGTCGAGATATTACATGTTCTATGATGGGAAGTCTAGTAACCGGGGGTATTCACGTGACCCGTTGTTTACTCTCGCGTAAAACGACAACCCTGAATAGACTAATGGTTTATTGATATCGTATATGCCGATGATGGGAAGCCTAGTAACCGGGGGTATTCTCGTGACCCGTTGTTTACTCTCGCGTAAAACAGCGATCTTGAATCGGACATGCGGGAATAGCTATTCGAGTTTTTTCTCCGCTGTAGAGGGGAACTTAGTAACTAGAAGCATCTATGTGCCCCATGAGTGTCTTTTACGTCAAACGGTTCCCCAATACATGAGAATGGAAATCCACCCTAGGGTTATCCCGATGAAACATCCCGAGATCCGAACCTAGTGGTTAAATCGAATCTTTATTATGATCATACATAAGGGAATGCTGTCCGAGGTTTATTTTTGACGATGAAACTCTTAAATTTTTGCCACTTGACTGTGGGACTGGGCGAGTTGGCTTGTTTACTCTAACCCTTCGTACTGGCGGTCGGTTAAATTCACGCTTGTTAATCTTTGAGCTTGATTTTCTTCATAAACGATTGATTAGCACTAAAAATGGTTACTTTGTGGAATCAGTGTCCTTGATGTGACTCACTAATATGATACTCGTATTATTCTTTGAGATTTTCAGGGTAGTATTGATTAAGTTGAGCACTATGGTTTTGCACGATCATTCACGATACTTTTTATTTGAAAATTGATTTTTGCTTGAGGACAAGCAAAAGCTCAAGTTTGGGGGTATTTGTTAGGCGTATTTTTATGCGCTTATTTATCATTATTTTATATCCATTTAAAGTTTAAATCTGCATAAATGAGCTTTTAATGCACTATTCTTATATGTTTTGCAGGAAATTGGAGTCTGGAAGCCTAAACGACGAAAAACGGGCGAAAACTACGATTTCTGGTCATAAGGAAAGCGAGTCGCGGCACACGCACGGCACACCAAGGCGCCGAGCGCACTGTACCGGGGGCCGCGGCACGCACTTACTGAGCCGCGGCCCATGAAGAAAAATAGGCGCCCAGGCATGAGGCGCTGAACGTTGGGGCCGCGGCACGCACTTACTGAGTCGCGGCCCACGGGGCGGTTATGCTGAATTTGCCGCGTTTCTGGGCCGTTTTGGAGCCTGTTCTCGACCTAATTCCCGGACGCGTTTTGGAGGCTAATGATGGTTATAAATAAGGATTAAAGGTTATCAAAGGGGGGAAGGATCGAGGAATCAAGAAGAAGCAGAAAACATTAAGGAACAGAGAGCGGAAGCTAGAGAACGGAGGAATCCAAGTTCTTCGACTGCGTTTGATTTCTATTATGCTTTCCTTAATTCTTTTTGTATTTTTATTTTCTAGCATGTCAGGCTAGAACCCTATTCTAGGATTTTGATGAAACCGAGGTTCTGATGAATTAACTTTTGATTTTGCATTATCAATATAATTCCCTTTTCTATTGAGTTTTTCCCAATTGTTCTTAATGCTTTCAATTGTGTGGCTTATAATTGAATTGTTTTGATTACGCAACTCGAATCGGGAGAGGAGAGTTGGTAGGATAAATTGGTGAGAACCGTTTTATCTTGTCAGATAGGAATATACTCATAGGAATTACGTGGCCTTTCTGAAGATTTCGTGCTTTTTGCCTATTGTCGAATTAATTCACCTAGGAATAGAGTGTGTTATTCGCCTTAGAAAATTCTATTGACCTCGGGAGAGGCGGTAGAGTATTTTAGCAATCTTTGCCTTCAATAAATTGGGAATTCATTAAATTCCTATAATCAAGAGTAATTCGGATAAATCGAGGTGGATTCACAATCCTAGATTAATTCATTATTTGATTTTCTTTCTTCGAACAATCATTTTCATTATTTATTCTTTTATTAATTTTCTTTAATTATTCTTGCACCTCCAATTTCAATCGTTCAGATAAAATTAGAATACTCATAAATTGGTAGTTAGTAAGTTAGTCCTCATAGGAACGATATCTTACTCATCTCTTTATTACTTGTTTACGACAACGTGCACTTGCGTTCACCGAAATTCGCAACAGGGTCCCCCCCTTTTTCAATATAAGCCCATCTTCATTGACTGAGAGTGAAATACATGAACCGTAGCCCCCCTTTTCACTACAAACCCTAATCAATTAACATCAGTTAAAATCTATTGGAATCAAATACGTGAAATGAGCGGTCGATTACGAGAAAGCGATTTAGGAGGAATCGAAGCACCACCACCAAAAAGAAGGAGGATATCTCCTCCCAACCCACCATACAGAACTAGGCCGAGAGGAAAATACTCAATGCTCAGAGTAAGTTTTTTGATTTTGTTGTATGTGTAGTGTGTACTGCGAATTAATGTGTTTCATGAAACAGGGCCTATTTAAAAACACTGCGAGCACTCCAGTCATACTAGATGGTGATGATGATAATGATTTGGAGATTTCCGAGAAGACAAGTAAAGAAGTTATTTTAGAAGAGGAAGTTCATGAAGATGGTGATACAAGACTAAAGATACAGCAGCAGATGGGGAAAAAGGGATCCAAGTGATTGTGGTTTTTAAGTTATTATTAGATATTTTGGTGTGATATGATGAACTTTTGTTTTGTAAAGTTATATGCTTTGAATATGCTTTTGCTGTAAACTATTGCTCTTTAAAGTGAGCTACTTTGTTATGGTTAATGTTTAGCTCCATAATCACCTTTATTTGCTTTACATCACTGAACACTTAAATTTCAATTCAAAGATAAAGAAAATAAACACAAAATTATGCATTTCAACTAATCAGAATACTGATTCAATACATGGTCCATCGAGGATCAAAATATCAGCACATGATTGTTGCTAGTAAGTCACAAAATATAAAAATACATAAGCAATTTAAGTTTCATGGTATGGACATCCCCTTATGTCATGGTCATCATTACGGCAAATGCTACACCTCTTCTTCTGCCAGCTTCTTTGCCTCGTTTGTTCATCCATTCCTTGAGTTTCTTCAGGGATATTCAAATCCACACCACCTATGGGAATGAATGCTTTGCAAGATTTTCTATTGTGGCCGGTTCCTTTACACCTACCGCACACCTGAGGCCGTCCACCTGCGGGCAAATTTTCAACAGCGGACCGTGCGCGACTCATATGCTCCTTATAAGTCTCTCTAAGGCCTTGTTGCTTGAAATAACGACTAATAAAATCATACACGGACAAACCATTGCCGGCGCGCCTGTTACAATAAGCAATTATATCAAGAATGTTGTATAGGATAATGTATTTTTGATATTGATGAGGTGTAGGATAAATCCAGACCAGCCCTGTTTTGCACACGATGGCAGAACACGATCATGCCGATCGTGGGTTACGATCATGGCGATCGTGGGTTACTATCGTGCCGGTCGTGGGTTACGATCGTGCCGACCGTGGGTTACGATCGTGCCGATCCTGGGTTACGATCGTACCCATCGTGGGTTACGATCGTGCCCATCGTGGGTTACGGTCATGTGCATTCTGCCATGACCGTGGGCACGACCGTGAGCATCCGACAGCACCCGCATGCCCACGGCCATGACCGTGTGCACACGACAGCATAGACAAAAACATTGAATGGCCATGACAATGTGCACACGACAGCATAGACAATTACCTTATAGCGGCAACGGCATGACGACATGGAATCTGATCCAAATCAAACTCACGACAACAACATGTCCATGTTCGAAGGTCGACCTCATAAGAAACTATGTTTTCTTCGACTTTATAAACAAGTGGGGTGGTAGCTCGAACGGTAAGAGTCAGACTGGCTTGCACAGAGTTAGAAAGCTTTTCAAAAGTGTGCATTGTCAACTCATGGTCTCTTGATGTAGCTTCTCCCCGCTTCTCATCAAACCAATTCTCTAAAATTAGGCGAAATATCTCAAGTAACGAGCAAACAGGTAAACGCCTCTCCCACAACATACGATTATTAAAGCATTCAACAGCATTGGATGTCAAGAAGTTATAGCATCGTACCGGACACTTCGACCTAGCCCACCTCTACGGCCCAATTTCAGAAAGGCGTCTGTGAGCCCCATTAGGGCTTTCGATATGTAATTTCGAAAAGTAGTTTTCAAAAACTTCTTCACGATACGTGTAGGCAGCAGTTCTAAAGAGTCCTATAGCATGCGCACCGTAGGAAGTCAGATTTTTTGCAAGATGGTGATAGCACAACCCGTAGAATGCATTCGGATAGACGGCTCGAACAGCATTCTGAATGCTCTTATGTTGGTCACTCACAATCAGTAAATCTTCCATCGGATTGTAGCATCTGCGCAGGTTATACAGAAAATAAGTCCATGACTCGTCGTTCTCTATCGGACCGAGACCAACAGCAAGAGGAAATACTTGCTCGTTCCCGTCAAATGTGACGGCCGCAAATAGAGTTCCTTTATTCCTTCCCTTCAGGTGGGTCCCATCAACTATAATCACCGGTCGAAGGCACGTATCAAATGCCCTAATACTCTGTCCGAGTGCAACAAACATGTGGCAAAACACTCCCTCACGAGTCGTCTGCAAATCATAAATTGTCCCTGGATTACGCTGTTTTAACAAATACAGATAAGATGGGAGCCTCTGATACGACTCATCAAAGCCGCCATATGTATTCTCTATCGCTATATTCCTCGTCCGGAGAGCAAAATCAGTATAGCATGTCAATGCCGTACTCCTACACATCTCTCGCAATCATCTCCGCTGGCCTCAAAGTGACCCCTCACCGGCCAATCTTTTAGCAAAATAATGGGCGGCAACCTCGAAGTGACCGATCGTGGCAAAGACGGCTCAAATCAGGTGACAAATGTGCTCCAATGTCAACTTAGTAATTCTCCAAATAGTTGCACCCTCAATAGCACACAACCTAAACTGACAATTTTTTCGCCCACTCTTACAGACAAACACTATACGTTTATCGGCGGAACGATCAGTGATACACTGTAGCATGTTTTCCAAATGATACATTCCTACAGTTATCCTCAACTCTGTCTTGGAACGAAAGGTGGACCCCACCTCTAGCCGACCAGAATGGCGGAGGTCGCCGACCCAACCCAAAGTCCCGGCACTATCGGGGTCCGGAAATGGAATGATCCAGTTACGCATTGATTGTAGATGCTCATGCTCGCTCGCAGATTGATGGTCGGATGAGAAGTTCCGACGACTCGTAATCCTATTCATTTGGGCCGGTTGGCGAACCCAAGCAAGAAATTCCGCAGATAGTGACTCAAGCAAGTCTTTACAACAATCTTCATCTTCGGATGTATGCACCTCCTCATCTTCCTCGTCTTCCTCATCTTCTTCGTATTGATACTCTTTGGAGGGCATGTCATAATTTATGTTGCCGGGCTCTACTCTCGAGCTGCTACATCCCATATTAACCTCGGGAGTGGAGGAGCTGCTGTTCTCAACATAGACCTCAGGATCCTCCTTGTATTCTACTAGTAATCGAAGTATCTCGATATCGCCCCGTAATAGGACTTTTACTTTGTTTCCCTTGACCATGTGTGTCAAGTACCATAATTTGTAATCGAACTCATTTGGACCACCCAAACCCTCTCTGATAACCCCCACGAGGTTTGCACGACTAACTTTGCTCGTGTTGATATAGACAAAAAAGGAGTCCCCGTCTATATATGTCGATCGCTCCCAATGATCACCACGACATCTGATTACAAAAAGATGAATAACTATTCAGAAAACTGAGCGAACAATATTATAAAACGGTCTGCCTTGAACACGACCGATGCACACGATCTTATACTACCGTGTGCAGTGATCGTGTGCAAGTTTCTGGCCATGAACACGATCGCTGCACACGATTGTAGACGATCGTGTTAAACGATCGTGAACACGTTAGTGGTGCGCACGATGTCAATGTCGTTGGACACGACCGTTGCACATGATCGTTGCACACAGTGGCTTCCCATCGTGTGCAGCGATCGTGTCCGTAAGAACAGATCGGGAATTTTTTTTCCCACCGATCAAATACTGGTACATACCTTCTTTATGAACCCAGAAACATGACAAATGAAATCCTATTTCAACATCAACTTTTCTTTTCGAATAATCGTGTGATTTCTATAAGATTTTTGAGAGACCATTTGTCAAAAATGGTTGTGTTGTTTTGACGTATATGTTTGTAGTTAAATTTTAGTTGTTGGACATTAATATCGATCGGAGCAAATGAGGAAAGTAAAAAAGAAAAAAGAGAAGAAAAGTAGTTTAAATTAAATAAAAAAAAATGAGAAGTCAACATTACAACAAAAGAGAGAACATTTTAGTCTTTTTAATCAAAATTGTACTAAAAACTTATAGTTTTATGAATGGGAATATAGAACTTATCAATTTTATGATTTGGTATTAAAAAATTAATTCCCACGACATTATATATATACTAAGATTTCCAAAAAAAACATTATCTTATTATTATCCAAATTCAACCAGGTGATGGAGAGATAGCAAATGTTTCACAATGTATGGATGGATTGCTTTTATGTGGCTTCGTATATATACTATTCTCCACTCCCATTCCTTAAGAGAGCAAGTTGGAGTATATGAGTTTTTCTTTTAAAGATATGGGCTTGTAAATTCGAGAATGGTTTTAGAAAGCTCGCTTTGTAATGTTGCTTTTGTTTCGGGTATATTATACCCGACTTGAATAAATGTTCCCTTTACCTATCAAAAAGAGAAACAGAATGACCAGATCCAGTGGAAATTAAACTAAAATGATAAAAATGCTCTATTCACTGCTCTTGTATTTATTTTCAATTTAATCTCAAGATATTTGATGATGTATGCACAAACAGTCAGCTGAATCTGCTCAACAATGGGTAATAGGGTAAGGAAACGTATCCTTTGGAACAATCTAAACCATTTGATTGCTTCACGCAAACTTAATCCACAGACAAAAAGACAAATTGCATGTCAAAAAGGTTCAACATGCAACATTCATGATCGAAACAAGTCTCCCCTTCCCCCATCAAATCCATACACCAATTAAATAGCAAGTTCTCCACAGCCGATGACTCAGTAGAAAACCAAGAATCTGTATCGAAAAAATGGTGATTGTCTATGCAAACACGAACATTACCACCGATCACTATATCCCTCTTCCTTATTCTCAATTCATACTACCCATCGTCTTCTTTCTCTTACTCGTTTACTTCCTCTCCTCAAAATCCCATCCCGTTTACCTCGTCGACTTCTCATGCTATAAACCGCCACCCCACCTCCGCATGTCAACTGCCAAATTCATCGAGCACTCTGAACTATGCGGTCCGGTCACAAGGGAGGGCATCGATTTCCAAACCAAAATGATCCAGCGGTCGGGACTTGGGTCCCAGACCTGTCTCCCTCCCTCGCTGCACCAAATCCCACTTGATAAATCTCTCCACCACACAAGGCAAGAAACGGAAACCGTTCTCTTCGCAGTCGTGAAAGAACTTCTCGACAAACACAAACTAAACCCCAAAGAAATCAACATACTCGTGACCAACTGCAGCATTTTCTGCCCTACCCCATCGATCACATCAATGATCATAAACAAATTTCAATTTGGAAATAATGTAAAAAGCGTCAGTCTTAGTGGAATGGGTTGTAGTGCGGGCCTCGTGGCCGTTAGTTTAGCCAAGGACCTATTGAGGGTAAATAAGAACGCGTCCGCTCTCGTTCTGAGCATGGAAGCAATAACCCCGAACGGGTATCACGGCAAAATCAAATCCATGCTTTTACCAAACTCTTTGTTCAGAATGGGAGGCGTGGCTGTTTTGCTATCAAACAAAAAGCAAGACATACCGAAAGCCAAATACAAACTCAAACACCTTTTCAGAACCCACATGGGCTCGGACGATAGATCTTACCAATCCGTTTTTCAAGAAAACGACGATACCGGGGAAACCGGGGTCTCGCTATCAAAATCCCTTCTACAAGTGGCTGCAAACGCCCTCAAAACGAACATAACGGAGTTGGGGCCAACTTGTCTACCATTGTACGAGCAGTTACTCTACGGGTGGTCGGTTATTAATAGCAAAATCGGGAAAAGTAAGAAGGAAACCATATACGTACCAAATTTCAAGAAGGCATTCGAACACTTCTGTATACATGCCGGCGGACGGGCGGTGATTGATGCTGTTGAGGAACGGCTGAGATTGAATAGAGAAGATGGGGAGGCTTCGAGGATGACGCTATATAGATTCGGAAACACTTCGTCTTCGTCTGTTTGGTACGAGTTGAGCTATTTGGAGGCGAAAGGGAGGGTTAAAAGGGGAGACCGGGTGTGGCAGATTGCTTTTGGCAGTGGTTTTAAATGCAATAGTGCAGTCTGGGAATGCGTTTGTAAACTTGTTCCGGATATGAGAAATGTGTGGTCGGACGACATAGATACGTACCCTGTTCAGATCCCAGACATTGCTGATCACGAATTATTTGACACTGCATCTTTATAAAAAGTAAATCAATGGTAGTTAATTATTTTTCTTTAAGATCAAAAACAAACGGTATGTAAGACTTCCATCATCGTCATCAAATAAGGCATATCCACAAAAGAAAAAACAAAATACACTATAGTTTAACTTTTCCATAATGATGTCTCGTAGTATCTTTCAGCATCTTTTGTAGAGTGAAAAAAACCTGTTCTGTTCTACAGTCGAAATAATTGATCTGAATGAAGGCTTCGCTCAATCATGAACAATGGTTGCGACTTAAAACTGGAGGCACTGCATAAGCAACTAGAATATTTCAGCAGGGTTATGAGTTTTTCCAGTTTGTGGCAAGATATCTAACCAATCCTAAAAAATCAAAATTTTCTACCATGTACCATCGGTTAAAAAAAAAAAAATCAATACCCAACATGGAAAGAAGTAAAGTCATTATGTTTATAATTTCGTACAGTGATGGCTTTACTGTTTCCAGCTGTCTTCTATAGTGGAAAGCTTCATAGACAAAGAACATAAAACTAACACATGGATTAACAGATTAAAAAATCTGAAAAAAGTAGTGAAATAAAACAAAACTGCCACTATTATCACAATGTTACCTCTGAGCATAAGTATCCGAAATTCTTCCAGTGCGATTACCTTAGTCTATTGATAAACCTCCCATTTCAATTAAATACCAGAATTATAGTATACTTACTGAATCATGGCAGTAATTCAGAAACTCCAAGTATGGATCACTCTGTTCCTCTAGCAACATTTTTTTAAACTTACGATTCTTACGAGAAGGTTGTACCTCGTGCAGATTCAGCAGTCATAGGAACAACTGATAAAGTTACGGGGGCCTTGTCATCACTTGCGAGTATCTGTCATGACGAACCAATACAAGGCAGTAAGAAAAAAGAAAAAAAGGGTCCGCAAATTGAAGCTTTAGATTTTGGGAACTACCCCTTTTGGTGCCGCTCATTTAACTCGGCTTTTTCATCGGGAAGGTAAAACCCAAAAACAATGTATACATGTCAAATTCATTTAGTACTCCCCACATGTGATTTGTTTGTCTTCAACACCGTATAATGCTTAGACAATAATTCCGCAATAGAATGGCGTCCAAACAAGTGGGCATTCTTGAGTATCAAATCCCTTGTAGATGAATCAACAGGAAAGCCTTGACCAGGCATCCACTGTAGCAAATGAAAATACAGTTCTTTCTTTTCGGGTTGCTCAATGTAACGGGAAATGGCCATGTGGAATATGTCCTGGAACAGGGTATGTATGCAACAATTACGGAATCTTAATACTACAAAACTTCCTCAAAAAAAAATGTAATAACAATAATAACAAGAAATATTAATAAATATACTTGCTGTGTATTTTGCGTATTTCTTTTCTCAAAATAATAATAACATCCGTCTGTCCCATAAAAATGAGTCCACTCTAAAAACTGTTTTTCGTCCCAGATTAAAAGTCCAGTTTTGATTTTATTATCTTATATAGATAAATGACATTTTTTGTTGGACGGATGATATTTTAAAACATTTCACTATCGAAAAATAATGGAGTAAGTGAAAAAAATGGTGAAAAGAAAAAGTTATTTTGGTGATCTACCCCCCCCCCCCCCCAATAAAAAGTTTGGCAAAGTGGACCTTTTGTATGAGGGGGGTAAGTAATAATGACAGGACAAGATTACATAAATTAATTTATGCAATATCTGAGTAAAAAACTCAGATATCGACCTGACCAGAAAATGAAGTATGTTACAAAGGTTTCAGGAGATTAATAAACTCTTAAATCAAATCAATGGAATTAAAACAAAGACACTGATGGGCAGAGGTACATTACATGTAGCAGTGAGAGGAGTATATACTGATGGCAGTGCTCAATAACTAAAAAGAGTCACCTGATCAATTTTGTTGCCTGAGTTACGAATAGTCTTGATCACATCATTAACCAAGTTTAAGTTGCCTCCTCTCATGAAAGAGGTTGCAAACTTCTTAATAGCAGGCTGAGAGATCAACTTCGCGTTGTCCTGAAAAATGTGGATCGCTTACAAACATATAGAGAACAAAGACCGATAAAATGCCAAAGACCATCGTACCGAAATCAATACCTTTACCACTACATAAGCATCTTTAAGAAGTCCGCCGGCAAGTAAAATATGTAAAATCTTTTCATGAAGGGCCTTGTTTATTATTCTCTTGCTATATCTCAACATATTGTACACTGAAAATGCTTCTGAATGGGCACCAGTTTTACCAAGATGGTTTATCAACGAGGAAGAGAGATCCTGCATGAACAGAACCCGTAAGAAAACCAACGCACGGCAAAGACTTTTTGCATTGAGAAACAGTGTCTGTATGTATACACGGGATTTGTAATTGTTTTAACATGTCACATCCCAAACGATAACCTATTATTGATGTATTAAAAGCCACGAGTGGGTTTGAGGCAGGAGACGCGAGGCATAAGCCTCGAGGCGTAAGCCTCATTTTTTATATTTTCCCCCTAATTGCCTCACAAACATAGATGCAGATCAGATCAAATTTTATTAATATTTCATTTATTATATTGCACTATATACTAATATTTTAACTAAATTATTAATTGTTTGATGGTAAAAAATGGTGATTTTTTATAGGTTTTTTTAATTGTTGAATGAACAAATTATTGAAAAATACAACAACATCTAAGCCTTAATCCCAAAATGATTTGGGGTCGGCTAACATGAATCAAACTTTGAAACCGTCAATAATCGTTATATAAATAACATAAAAGGAAAAAAGAGGGAAAAAGTAGAGAAAAAAACAAATACAAAAAAGAGAATGAATGTTAAAAAAAAAAAAATTGAAAAATCCTGAAAAATAAATTAAAAGATAACATGAAATAAAAGAAAATAGGAATTAAAAAAAAAAAAAAAAATCAGACTCCATCCCCCATCCGTATTCTTTCCCGCCACATTTGCCTCTCCATCGCCATACTTTCTCCAATTCAACTAAATGATATTTAATTGTTTCTTCCCTGAATATTAGAGAACTAATCTTTTAAAGAATATATATGTAAAACATTAAACTATTTAGTATATTATACATGCGATATATAAAATTTATAAAACTGAATACATAATTCAATTCAATAATTAATCATTAATTGATTAGATATATGTAAATGTAATAACCATGAAGTTAAATAGAAAAATGAAAAAAAAAAAAAAAACTTAAATAAAGTCGAGGTATATACATAGGCGGACCCATATACAACAGGGTGGTGCATGTGCACCACCAATATGTTGGAAAAAAGACTATCTTACCCCGTTGTTTTTCATTTACTACGTTATTTTATTCGATAGTGTTTGAATTGATTTAGAAACCGAATTATTTCTACTACTTTTTTATCGAATTACTTAGAATGTTTATATCATATTAAATTGTTTTTCAGTACTTTATCTTGTGATTCGTCGGTAGGGCCGATTTTGAGTTATTGGAGTCCCTACACGAAATCTTAGATATTGCCCTAAAAAAATACTCGAATATATTTCATAGATTTATTAACTTTTTAGTGCTAAATAGATAAATAAAGCATAAGTTATAAATACGGAAACATATAACAATCATAAACAAATTTCAAATGAAAAGCTAAATATTAAAATAATGAACCATTATCGAATAAGTTAACATTTCAAGTTTTTTGGTTTTTTATTGAATAAAACCCAATTGAAATTCAAACTTGGGTCTGTAAATTACTAACAGTGTTTAAGCACATTTACCTGTCCAACTACAATACTACATTTAATTTTATATGTTATATTATTTTATTTTAATTTAAAAAAATATGATAGATCCTAAAAAATTGGTCTGTGCGGACATCAGTTGCACCCCCTCATGACTGACCCTATTTGTCAGGTCCACCACTAAAAATTTAGTGCTGGATTGTTACGGATCGGGTTTACACCCGCCGTAGAGGGCCGCGGGTCGCACGGGCCGCGGGCGCAGATTTGGAGTCATAAGGGTTATTTTATTATTAGACTACTTATTATATTATTATTAAGTTATTAAGTCATTATTTATTATTAGGCCCCTGCGTGGGTATATATATATATATATATATATATATATATATATATATGAGTAAGTTGTAGGAGGAATCATTATTGAAAACCCTAGTCCATTGATTCGGCACTTTGTGCTTGGGCAGAGATCTCCTGATTGTCTATCTATCTAATCTTTCATATTAATTCATTGAATAATTCCTCTTTACTCTATCAATTTGGTGCGGTGAGCGTGGATGCCCAATACACGATCCTCAACTCGCATGGATTCCGAGAACATAATTGCTGCGATAGAGAAGAGGAGCGAGGAATTAGCTGCTGAGGTGGGATCCCAGGCAGCGAAGCTGGACGGTATTACCGCCCTCTTGGCGGAGTTAGCGCGGGGAAAGGGGCAGTCAATCGAGGGCGGGTCGGGTTCTTTCGACGGGTCGGGGCAGCAGCCCTTTGCAGCGGGCAGTTCTGCCCAGGGTGCGCACGGCAGCGGGAGGAGGCTGCCGGGTTGATCTCATCGGACGTGGTGGCTGCGGGTAACCGGGTCTCTATGCCCGGTTTTGATGGTTCCAACCCAGAAGATTGGATATCCAGTGCTGAGCAGTATTTTTATCTCCACGGCACATCGGAGGCGAGTAAAGTTGATGTTGCCCTAATTGCCATGGAAGGAGGAGCCTTGCATTGGTTCCAATGGACGCGGACAAAATTTCCGAATATAACATGGGCGATATTGAAACACGAGTTGTTGCGACGATATGGTGAGGATCCTATGGCGAACCCTTTTGAATCACTGCTATATACCCGTCAGACGGGAACGGTGAGCGAGTATGCAGATTTGTTTATATCACGGTTGGTACTTATTCCGGGCATCGAAGACAATTACTGTCTTGGGATATTTCTCCACGGCTTGAAAGACGAGATAAGATTGAGAATTCGCTCGAAGGACGTGCAAGACCTTTTTGAGACCATCAACCTGGCTCGAGAAATCGAACGCGAAATCAGTGCAGTAAGAGGGGTAGACAGGGCAGCAAGTTGGGCACCTCAAAAGTCATTCACTAGTGCAGGAGGTTCGAATTACTACCCGAGGGTCGGGACAGGGCAGCCCGGCCGCTACGCCGGGCCCCGCGGGTCTATCGGGTCAATACAGCCCGCTTCCAGAGGCAACAATCGGGTGTCCTCGGGGTACCGTGGTAATAGTACCACGTCAGTTTCGGTGAATCAAACGCAACGCGCCCGCCACGGCAAATGACACAGAAGGAGTTTATGGAAAAACGGGCTAAAGGAGAGTGCTATCGCTGCCATTAGAGGTATTTTCCGGGTCATAAGTGTGTTGATAAATCCCTCCAGGTTGTTGTCGTTCTGGATGCAGATGATGACCCTCCTATACCAACTGATTCGGAGGAGCAGCCGTCAGCGGATGAATTTAGCGAGGTACAGGAAGAACCATAGCTCCAGATTTTGGAGTTTGTCACATGTGACGGCCAGGGGTATTGATGGACCACGAACCATGAAGCTAAAAGGGGAAATTTTAGGGAAGGAGGCGCGAGTGATGATCGACAGCGGCGCCAGCCACTGTTTTATGTCGCCCAACATGGCTGCACGATTGGGGATAATAGTGAATCGGAGTGGCTCTTCGGTAGTACGGCTGGGTGATGGTCGGAAAGGGAGGATTGAGGGTGTGTGTCGTGATTTAAAGTTATCCCTAAATCACGCAGAGTTCTTAGTCGATTGTTATGTATTTCCGCTAGGAGGGGTGGATGTGATATTGGGAGTCTTATGGTTGGAAACTCTTGGTGATGTAAAGGCCAACTGGCGAAACATGACGATGAAGTTCGACCATCAGGGTCGAGAGTTGTGCCTTCACGGGGAGCCTTCTTTGATCCGCCGCGAAATCTCAGCAAGTAGTCTACGAAAGGCACGGGATATAGTTGGAGGATGGTGGATTTGGGTCACGAAGCTTGGGGACGAAGTTGAGGAAAAGGAGACGAAAGACGGGGTTTCCTTGTTTCGAAGTATGGCAGCCGAGTTTCCTTCGGTTATGCAGCCGCCTAATGGGTTGCCCCCTCAGAGGGGAGTGGACCATCGTATCCCTCTGCAGCCAGGAGTCTCGCCCGTTTCGGTTCGCCCTTACCGGTACAGCCACGCGGCTAAAGACGAGATAGAACGATTGGTGCAGGAGATGTTAGAGGTGGGGATAATTCAGCCCAGTTCGAGCCCGTTTTCGAGCCCCGTCCTGTTGGTTCAGAAGAAAGATGAGAGTTGGAGATTCTGTGTGGATTATCGGGAATTAAATAAACGTACAGTTCCACATAAATATCCTATCCCGGTAATTTACGAGATGTTGGATGAGCTGAGCGGGGCAAGGTGGTTCAGCAAGTTGGATCTTCGTTCCGGGTATCATCAGATACGAGTTGCTCCGGAAGATATTCCCAAGACCGCGTTCCGTACACATTCGGGTCACTATGAGTTTCTCGTGATGCCTTTTGGATTGACAAATGCTCCGTCCACATTCCAGTTTGCGATGAACGACTTACTACGACCTTATCTCCGTAAGTTCGTTCTGGTTTTCTTTGATGATATACTAGTTTACTGTCCAGATTGGGAGACTCATATTCGGCAGTTGAGGTTAGTTTTGGGGTTGTTGAGAGATAATTCGTATGTGATTAACCATAAGATGTGTGCGTGGGGGCAAAAAGAGTTGGAGTATCTCGGACATATTGTATCATATCAAGGAGTTAGTATGGATCCGGGGAAAGTGGCGGCGATCCTGCGCTGGCCGACTCCGAAATCGGTCCGTGGAGTTAGGGGTTTTTTGGGCCTCACGGGCTACTACCGGCGTTTTATTCGAGGGTATGGTCACATTGCGCGCCCTCTAATGCATCTACTTAAGAAAGAGGCAATCGATAAATTTGAATGGACGGCGGATGCTCAAGCGGCTTTTGCACGGCTTCAACAAGCCGTGACGACGGCACCGGTATTGGCAACACCGGATTTTTCCAAGCAATTTGTGGTCGAGTGTGACGCGTCAGGATATGGGTTAGGCGCGGTGTTAATGCAGGAGGGGCAACCAATTGCCTATTTTAGTAGGGCATTATCAGATCGTAATATGGCCAAGTCAGTCTATGAATGGAATTGATGGCTCTTGTATCGTCAGTACAACATTGGAGACCTTATCTAGTCGGTCAGAGGTTTGTAGTCAGAACTTTTGAAATTCTTGTTGCAACAATCGGTTTCGACCCCAGACCAGCATTTCTGGGTCGCAAAATTGCTGGGGTATGAGTTCGACATTGAGTATAAAGCGGGGACAACAAATAAGGCGGCTGACGCCTTATCACGAAGTATTAAGGAGGTCGATCTTGCGGCTATTTCTATGACGGTTTGGATCGGATGGAAGGAAGTGGGTGAGGAACTGGCGAAGGATGAGAGGTTTGGGCCGATGGTGGAGGCCTTACGAACGGAATCCGCAGAGTATCGGGGGTTCTCGTTGATACAAGGAGTTCTATATTATCGAGGGCATTTAGTGTTAGCCGCTAATTCAGCATCCCTTCCACGTCTCTTGAGGGAGCTTCATGCCTCACCGGCAGGGGGGCACGCGAAGCGTTCCGCACCTATAGACATTTGGCGGCAAGTGTACTGGCCCGGCATGGTGAAACGCGTAACTGAATTTGTGGCTGAGTGTTTGGTCTGCCAACGTAATAAGTACGAAACTAGATCCCCAGCAGGATTACTGCAGCCATTGCCTATTCCGACCAATGTTTTAAAAGGCGCTCGAGGCGCACGCCTCGAGGCGCGCCTTGAGGCGAGGCGGCGCCTCTTCCACCTTTGCTGAGGCTCACGCCTCGATTTTGTGAGGCGCACTTGAGGCGCGTTTGAGGCGCGTTTTAACGCCTCAAAACTGTGAGGCGTTCGCCTTTTTCTGAGAAAGAAAAAAAAAACTCACCTGGGAGTCTGCGTGAGAGCTGCGAGTCTGTGGTGAGAATAGGGATGAGATGTGAAATAAGTCAAAGAGAGGGATTTTTATTAGAAGTGGTTAAAGACCTAACTATCCCTACTTATATCAAGTATTATTAGACTTCATAAATATAGAATTATAATTGGATATATTAAATTTATGAGTAGTTTTCTTTTCTTTAAAAAACATAAAAATATATGAAATTATTTTTTATTAAATCTTCTCAAATTAATACATAGTGATTAAATATTAAAATTTAGTGATAATTTTGGTAGAGAATGCAATTTAATTTAGTGAAAAAAAAAGGTAACCTAATGTTGATATAGTTTTAAATCTTTACTAAAGAAATAAAATAAAATTGAGGCTTACACCTCATATTATAGTAATCTAATTTATACTTTTTGCTCTTTTACTAATGCCTATCAATATTATAATACTTTTATGAGTTTTTTTTATGATTTTTCTAATTTTAATCGAGGCTTACGCCTCGCCTCGCCTCGCCTCGCCAAAACGCCTCAAACTCGCCTCGCGCCTTTTAAAACATTGATTCCGACACGAGTATGGGAAGATGTGAGCATGGATTTTATCAAAGGGCTTCCTCGTTCTGGGGCTTTTGATTGCATATTGGTGGTGGTGGACCGGTTTAGCAAATACGGGCATTTTTTGGGCCTTCGACATCCGTTCACGGCCCGAGAAGTGGCGGCCGTGTATGCTCGGGAGGTGGTGCGGTTACATGGGGTTCCTAGTTCTATCGTGTCCGATCGGGACTCTATCTTTTTGAGTGGATTCTGGACTGAGTTATTTCGTGCAATGGGAACTAAACTACGCATGAGTTCTTCTTATCATCCGGAAACGGATGGACAGACAGAGGTTTTAAAAGGGGGATTGAGACATACTTGCGCTGTTTCACCGCGGAACGCCCAAAACAGTGGAGCCGATGGCTTCCATGGGCCCAATATTGCTATAACACTAGTTTTCATTCGGCGGCACGAATGACGCCTTTTGAGGCGGTCTATGGCAGAACACCCCCGACCTTGGGGGGATTTTTACCGGCAGAAATACGAATTAGGGCAGTGGCGAATGAGCTGAAATCTAGGGATGAAGTGTTGCGAGATTTAAAGGTTAACTTGGAAAAGGCTCAACAGCGCATGGTGCGAGCCGCGAATGCACACCGGCGCGATGTTACCTTCAGCATAGGGCAAGCCGTTTTTCTAAAGCTACAACCATATGGGCAGCGATCGCTACTTAGCCGGTCAAGCGCAAAGTTAGCCGCTAAGTTTTATGGACCCTTCGAGGTGACTGAACGAATAGGGGCTGTAGCTTATCGTTTGCGCCTCCCGCCCCACTCTCGTATTCATCCCGTGTTCCATGTGTCGCAGTTGAAAGCCGCGATCGACAATCATGAGGTTGAAACCACCTTACCGGATACCTTGCTGCGGGATGAGCCCGAGTTTGAACCAGAGATGATTATCCGTGATCGAATGATTTGGAGGGAGGATGATCGGGTTCACCAGTTTCTGGTGCAATGGCGCAATAAAGGAATTGACGAGGCTACGTGGGTAGATGAGCCAGAGTTTCGTGCACAGTTTCCTGGATTTCGCCTTGAGGACAAGACTGTTTGGAAGGAGGGAGGAGTTGTTACGGATCGGGTTTACACCCGCCATAGAGGGTCGCGGGTCGCACGGGCCGCGGGCGCAGATTTGGAGTCATAAGGGTTATTTTATTATTAGACTACTTATTATATTATTATTAAGTTATTAAGTCATTATTTATTATTTGGCCCCTGCGTGGGTATATATATATATATATATATATATATATATATATATATATATATATATATATATATATATATATGAGTAAGTTGTAGGAGGAATCATTATTGAAAACCCTAGTCCATTGATTCGGCACTTTGTGCTTGGGCAGGAGAGATCTCCTGATTGTCTATCTATCTAATCTTTCATATTAATTCATTGAATAATTCCTCTTTACTCTATCAATTTGTTGGTGAGCAACTAGGATTTACCCCTCAGTTCATTCTGGAGATTCTCGCGGCTCCCATTGTCGAGGAGGATTCGGATAGCATGTGTTGGACACTTACCTCTTTGGGTGCTTTCTCATTGTCGTCAGCTTGGTCTCACATCAGGGTGAGGGATCAGGCTAATCTCATTTTCGGGGCCATTTGGACTGCCTTACTTACACCTACGATATCGGTGTTCATTTGGCGACTTCTATTGCGACGGATCCCGACTGATGATGTTTTACAGCGAAAGGGCGTTTCCTTGGCCTCCAGATGCCCATGTTGTACCCAGTACCCCTACCCATTCCTACCATACCGAGACCCTAGCCCACCTTCTCTTGGAGAGTGACGTAGCTCGTGGCGTGTGGGAGTATTTTGGCGCATGGACACATTTATCCCTACCCATACAGATAATATTTTTGAGCTCCTGAGTTTATTCTCACACACTTTAGGCACGCGACTTTCATTATTCCTTGTCTGATCCTTTAGTTCATCTGGACGGAGAGGAATAGTGTAAAGCATAGGGCTGTTACTTTTCTTGCTTCTCATGTTATTGTGCAAGTGGAGCGTCATATTTCTTTATTAGCTGCTGCGCGGCTTATTTCTTCAGAGTTCTGAGCGAGGTGCTCGCCTCCTGACCGTTTCCAGCGAGCTCTTTCTTCCCCCGTTCAGACACATCACCCCGTTCCGGTGGTTTGGCTTC
Source organism: Orobanche coerulescens (assembly GCA_033398695.1). Taxonomy (NCBI): domain Eukaryota; kingdom Viridiplantae; phylum Streptophyta; class Magnoliopsida; order Lamiales; family Orobanchaceae; genus Orobanche; species Orobanche coerulescens. The sequence goes on from CM065809.1 coordinate 173,812,351, forward strand.
GACCCGAGACCCCTTGGATCAAGCTGAACACGGATGGCTCATTTGATAGAGATACTCAGATTGCTGGTGGTGGGGGTCTGATTAGAGATCATCACGGAGAGCTACTTCTTGCTTTCCACTCCTCTCAGGCCTCTTCGAGCTTCGACGCAGAGGACTGATTCTGGCTTCCCAGAGATCGAGACATGTTTGGATCAAGCTTGATGCTGTTGCTGTGGTGACCCTGCTTTCATCTGGCCATCGGGGCTCTTGGCAGGTACGTCACACCCTTATAAGGATCCGACACACTCTCCGTGACATACAGTTTAGAGTCACTCACATTTTCCGAGAGGGCAACAGACCGGCTGACTATCTTTCAGAGCTCGGCATGTCGTCCCTCGGCATTCAGACTTACACTTATGATACTGCTCCTCCGTTTCTTCTCTCTCTTATACGGATGGATCAGCTTGGTTACCCGTCTTTTAGATTTAGGTAGTATTTTTTCGATTATTAGTATGTGGTTGATTTTGCCTATTGGTCCGCACATTAGCCCACGGTTTTTGTGGTGCACCTTGTACTTCTCTAGCGGGCCGTAGGCACTTTAGTTTTTTAGGATCCGGATTATGGCCCTTTTTTTGGTCATAATTTGGAATTAATTTATTGTCTACGGGTCCGCACATTCGCCCACGGATTAGTGGTGCACTTTGTATTTCTTTAGCGGGTCGTAGGCACTTTAGATTTTAGGATCCGGATTATGGCCCATTTTTTGTCACAATACGGAGCGGATGCTTTGTATTTCTTGATTTCTTCTTTATCTCATAGGTTGGTGGGTCCCGCCTTAACCCCCCGTCCACAATGGACGTTTAATTTTCGGAAAAAAAAAACTTCATGCATACATTTGAATCTTTTAAAAATATTTACCTCATCGGGTTGGTGACCTTTCTTGTGCATGTCCTCCATTGTACGATAGGCAAGTAAATACAACTTCTCCTTACAGAAATACTTTATTAAACAATGAAAGGTATTCCAATCAGGACTAATTGCTGACTCGTCCATTTTCCTCATCATATTCATCACATTCTCCATTTCCCGAGATCTACAATAAGCAGAGAGCATTGAGTTCAAAATAACCACGTCATACTTGCCATACTTGGTCTCAAATTCACAAGCCAACTGCTTTGCTTCTTCAATGTGCCCTGAACGGCAGAGGGCTGAAATCATAATACTGTAGGAGTAGCCGTCTACACATATTTTGAGCAAAAAATATGATTAGTACGACAAGAAACTACTATAAGAAGGAGGATCCACATCTCCAATTATAGAATTTAAAAAAAAAAAGAGATCAAACACAACAAAGGAAATACGCGCTAATTAGGAAGCTCTACAGTATCAAACTAAAAGTAAGGGATACAAAAACCACCCTTGAGGTTTGGCGAGCTTACCAAAAAAAAAAACGGCTAAATTTGAAAATTACAAAAACCGCCATTGAGGTTACATTCGCCTTAAATTCTGCACGTCAATGATGGAGCTAACGGGAATTGATGTCATCAAATACTCCCTCCGTTTTGAGGCGTTTCTTTTCGGCAGGGGATTTAAGGAGTTGGTGTTTAGTGTTTTAAGTGTGTTTGTAATTTAGTGAATGAGTTATTAGTTGTATAATTACTGATTTTCAATATTTTTAAGATCCAATATTTTTGTGAAAGGTTGTACACCACCTTTAATCCAGTACGGACCCGTGCTGGTGGTGGCGACGGGCGGGTAGCGATGGAGATATTTTACGGCCGGAAGAGGATCGTCTCGCCCAGCCATCCGATCAGGTTCTTCCTCATCGCGGTAGGGGGGCAACAGTTGAGGCGAGGGGGGACCCTCACATTTGTCCCAATCGAGGAGGGGAGGGAATGATTTACCCACACAGAGAGTGACAGAGCGTCCGAAGAAGAAGGTGAAGAACTAGGGCGTACCCACAATTTAGATATTACAAATAGCCACACTAAAAGTCGGGGTTGTTTGTTATATCTTGAAAAGTTGAGGGTGTAGTTGTAAATTAATTGATAATGAGAGCAAATTCTGTCAGTCACGTCAACTAACAATTGGGTCAAATGTAGACGGAACGAAACCTCAAATGTGGTTATAGTAAATCAAAGTTTTTTTTGTAAATACTTCAAACCTCAGGGGTAGTTTTGTAATAATCCGTAAGAGCAATATAAAAAGATGACAATTGGAAACTTTGTTCAGATGAATTTGGTGAAATTGGAAGCTCTTTCTCATACACAGTGTTGTTCAAAAACTGGATGCTAGCATACAGTTCGTGCATAACTTTGAATACACTTTGGCTGGTGCCCATAAACAGAAGTCCCGTACTGAAAAATAGCAATTTCGAGCATCACACTGCCGCCAAGGGTAGGGAGTCAAATATCATTGTAAGGATGAATTCATTTCATGCAACTAAAAGCAAATAGAAACAAAGTTCCAGATTGATTCCAGCTAAAACACTTGAACATTCAAATATACATACCATTTCTCACTTCTTTTTGCCTCATTTCATCGAAAACTGATTTGGCTTCCCAAAGTTTTCCAGTCTTAACAAGGCCATCCATCAGTAAACAGTATGGCATCTGCAGAGAATAGGAAGTTGATGAGCCAAGAGATATTTAGAAACTACAGCAATTTGAATGGAGATCCAGAATGATATTACACAGCAAATACCAAGATTAGTCAGCGGAAAGCAATAAAATGTACTGCATGAACCAAATTCACAAAGCCAATTCTGAGCTAGTTTAAAACACAATTTCTTACACCATTTTAGCTGCCGAAACACTAATATAAGTTGGCTCATGTCTATCCCCATATTCCCTAAACTAAAAGGCGAACATATAACAGAGAAACAAAAACAGCCACATTTAACGGCAGGTGCAAGGTAAACTTATTTTAGATATAATAATACAAAAAATATACAAGCGCGCGCGGAGGGAGGGGGAGAGAGAGAGAGAGAGAGAGAGAGAGAGAGAGAGAGAGAGAGAGAGAGAGAGAGAGAGAGAGAGAGAGAGAGAGAGAGAGAGAGAGATACAGTCATCAATATATACACACACACACACACTAAACATTGATGATACATGGTCACCTCATCTTCTGCATAGCCTAGAGATTGCAGCTCATCCAGTAGTTTTCTTGATTTATCAAACAAGCCACATTTAACATAAACTTTCAACAAAGTTGTCAAAATAACCTGCAAAAAACAACCACCACAGCTTTGTCCTATAAGGCAGTTTTACTTTCTTAGATTAAGTAGGATAGTGCATTGCATTTCTCATGTTGCTCTGCAAGAAAGAAAAACCCAGGTTATCCATATAACCCAGGCTAGATGTCGATTAAAGGGATAAAACAACAGATAATAATCCAGTCACCCCCACCCCCGAAGATCTACAGTATTGAGGATAAGCTTTATAAAAATTCTATTCTACCCCTGCCATTAAAATTTTACAGGCACAACACTGCATTATCCTATTATCTATCTCCACCGTAGTAAACGCGGGATGGATATGGATATTAGATATCTTTATCTACACTTTTTGGTACTGTAAAGCTTGGAAAAAAATATCCTTGCCCTATCCGTGCAGAATATCCTACCCATCAAATTAAACCTTTACCCTTAAGGACAAGAGTAAATGGGGCTTAAACATTAAAAAAAAAATTATTACACTACATTGAAGTTATCAACAACAGTGGAATTAGTTAATCCCCTTGCAACCATGTGAGTAAGGTTATAACACCATAAAAAATGCTAAAATTGTATTGCCAGTCTTAAAAGGTTAAAGGGATTTTGACAATCCAAGATAAATCCGAATCTTATTCCTCTGTCATAATTAAACAAAGGAGTAGTGTGAGAGACGAGTAAATATAACATGCTTATAGTTTTGCGACTTCAATGGCTAATATTTAATGGTAGGTCATAGAGACTACGCATGACCCTGGGATTTTCGGTATGAAAACAGAAACCAAACAAAAAAACGTTTGTACCAAATGATCATAATATGTGCTTTATTTGTTATTATAACCATTTTCTCACCAAAACCCATATTTTGATTAAGCCATGCACATGCAATTATGCTTAGCGAACTATTTATAGCATCAGGCCATTTTAAAAATAGAGACGGGCAGACTGCATTTGCCACTAAAGGGACTTGGAAACATACCTTATTCAAAACTAACCCTGCAGAACTCATTTCTTGAATCAACTCATCAGCCCTTCTATAGTTTCCATCAACTGCGTACGCATTCAACAAAGAGCTGTAGTGAAAGACATTTGGAGAATGACCTTCACTCTTCATCTCATTAAAGTATTTCTCTGATGCTTCATGTTGATTATTTGAAGCGCAGACTGATATAAGTGTTCCATACACTACATCATCCATGTGCAAACCCCTAGAATTGATTTCGCGAACAAGTTCCATTGCCTTAGTGTAACCACCTTTCAATTTGGTGCAGCCCACGAGTAGCTAAGATGCAGAAGATCACATTTTTTTAGATTTTGCAAATATGATTAGTTGCAAGAACATCCACAGTAGGAGGGCAGGCAGGTCCCAGAATCCCAAGGTCAAAAACATATAAACTCTACATACATGCCTACATGTTATATATGTGTGATTGTGTGTGTGTGTGTGTCTGCAGGCTTATCTTTATATGTATGTATTGTTACAGACAACATTCATCGGGCAGTTTGAATATCGTTTGTTCCTTTTCTCTTTTATTTTATCACATAATTAGGAATCATACCCATTCCGGTATAAAACTAATGGCCAAAACAATGTTGACAAAGACCAAAAAAAGAAGTCAGTATAAGATGAGGTATGCTCACAGGTTAACAAATTTCAAGGCTCAGGTATTTATACACTTATGCTGTTTGGTTTAAACACCAAGTCACTACTTGTTGGTATTGGTATTATTAATTTTGTTCTTAGTAATTTTTTTGGCACACTACTCGACTGTTTGTTGATTGCTATTTTACGTTCTTATGATCTTAAATTATCTAACAATATTCTCGTTGTTCCTTTTGTTTTTATTTAAGTTTTATCACTATTATGTATTATTCCACATATACATTAGAACAACGCTTGACATTTGAACCTCCCCAACCCCCTCTTCCCCCAATATAAGAAAAATAAAACTAAACTTCCTCTAAATAGTGCCCAAACAGTAAGTTTGGGAAATTAAGTTTGCACTAAAATGAGCTAAAATGAACACACATGCACACACACACACACATAAATATATAAATGGGTATAAAAAAAGGTTGATATACAGTAAAATATCTTCGTACTTGGTTTGCTACAAATCAAGTATAGAAATAGAGTAGCATACCGTACTATAAGTTACAATATCAGGTACTAAACCAGCTTGCATCATTCGATTAAAAAGCTTAAGGCTGCTGTCGAACTTGCCACTCTTTATTAGACAATATAGAGTGGAGTTACAAACAGAGACATTGTTCCTTGTTGACTCTTCTTTGATGCTATTGTATGTTTCCAGGGCCCTCAGAGAACTAGAATCCCTTCCAACGAACTTTATATAACTGCTGTAAGAAGCGATATTAGTTTTGTCATGCTGCCGCATCCAATCAAAAAGCTGCAAAGATAACAGATAGTGTATTACATCAAAAAAGTTAATGATTTTATCTTTTGATATCCATGCTTCACTCAGCCTATATATATATATATATATTCTATGCAGCACCAATACTAAATGCAGTACTTTACAGTACTAATTTATGCATGAGTTTTGTACTAATTATGCATGAAATATATGCATTTCGTGCATCAAAATTTCAATGCATTAATTCTCACAAAAAATTGATGCATATAATCTAATATTTTAACGCATCGGTATTTTGATGCATATATTGCATATTTTAATGCATTGAAATTTTGATGTACGAAATGCATATATTTCATGCATAATTAGTACAAAACTCATGCATAAATTAGTAATGTAAAGTACTGCATTGAAATTTTGATGCACGAAATGCATATATTTCATGCATAATTAGTACAAAACTCATGCATAAATTAGTACTGTAAAGTGCTGTATCTAATATTGGTACTGCATAGAACGAGCCACTATATATATATATATATATATATATATATATATCTTTATATATATTAAAAGAATAGAGTCATTTGGAAAGGAGATTTCCCGCCTAAATTTAGTAGGTATAATGGCGGTTTTTTTAATAAAACTGTTGCAAAAAAATTAAAGAAAAAATTAGTGTAATGGCGGTTTTTTTAATAAAACCGTTGCACAAAAATTAAAGGAAAAAAAAAATTAATAAAAGCAATAAATTTGAAGATAAAAATACGGGATTTCCCGCCCAAATTATAGTTGGTGTATAGTAGGTCTAATGGCGGTTTTATGAATAAAACCGTCGCAAAATAAATTAAATAAAATCTATACTTCTATTAAAATAGAGTCGTGACACATGTCACTCCCTAAGTTTTTTGATTTTTTATTTTAAAATATAGTTTATATATAGAGATGTATCCTTAAATTTCTTAAAAATAAATCTAAATATGTATTGTGGGAGTTTTATTCCACAACTTACATTCATCTACCAATAAAAAAATTCTTTCTTTATTTTTTTAGCTTAAAATTTTAAATATTTATAATTTTTTAAATCAAATTTATTTTTAATGAAAAATCTATCAAATTAATTTTTATTTCACAATTTTCAACTAGACATCCATATGAATATAATAAATTTGATAGATTTACAATAATGACCGATTGCACAAAAAAATTATATTATAAAAACTATGAATATTTATTTTCAGTAAAATTAATTGATGCAAAATAAAAATATATTAACTCATTTATTTCTTATATAAAAAATAAATTATGATATTTATTTAATTATAATAACTAGAAATAATAAAACATACAATGCACACATACATATATATTAAGACTTAATCACATATTACTTTCGTCTCTAAAATTTGTTCCTACTTTTTTTCGGTATGTCCAGAAAATTTGTTCATGTAATGGACACTAGTTGACTTAACACTCCGCTAATGTAGTACTCTTTCTTAAATTATATTACACCCCATAATACACTCAATAAGTCTTTTATTAATATTACACTAATATGATATTCATGTCGAAGATTATCAAAAATAAATTTAGAGATCGGGAAATTATTTTCTAATAAGAGAATATCTCATGCGGTGCATCGCACCGGAGAACATCTAGTAATAATAAAAGCAATAAATTTGAAGATAAAAATATAGAACTTGATTATAATAAATCATCACAACCACATTCTTCACTAGCAGATTATTGTATAGTAGTTGCAATGACGGTTTATCAAAAAACTGCCCCATTAGAATTGGTGGGTTTTTTAGAATTGGCGGTTTTATTAGGAGTGGCGGTTTAACAAAAAACTGTTTATGTCTTCGTATCCACAACAACCATATATATTGTCCACTACTTTAGTCACTAACATAAAACTACCTTATAACCGGCATATTAAAATGGAAAACAGTATAAAAGGAGCCCCTAACCAAGGAATATACATCAGCTCCATTCCATTCTTCCTATAGTTGCAGAAACGATCACCATAGAAATATATTAACAAAAGATAGGCAACATGCCGATTTGGAGCAGTATAAGAGATCTGGAAACCAGAAATTTCGGATCGAGCATGAGATTGCGCCTGGTCAGATCATATGATGTGCTTGATTTTGCTGGGAGAGACATAAAAAACAGTTGAATGCATCTTTCACGATGTAAACAATAAGATTCTATTACATTGTGATTACATTTTCCATATATAAAGATGTCTCTCATTTACTTAATGCAAAACTGTGTAATTCATTTTCTTTATAGGGAGACAGGATCCATGCTCAAATAAAAAAACCATGGGTTTCGAAGCACAGGCCCATGCTGCAGGAAGAAAAACTATATAGAATGTCTAAATTTTTGGTTGCCTTAAATGATATGTCATATCCAGCACTGATGCACCCTTCATGATCAATATTTGTGGATGAACTCTCATATATGAAGATCCGAAAGAAGAATTTTCAAATTTGAGATTTGTGCTTAAAAGCTTTGCAGATTTTTGAGACAAACACCAACATTGTCACAGGAAATCTTTACGGTAAGTTACTACAATTTCAATATTTTTTCTACATTCCTCATGATTTTTTGATACAAGACTACGAGGATCCTATCCCATCAATTGTTGCGAGCACATATTCATCCCCTGGCATTTACACTGAAGATTTGTCTTACTTTAAAGAAAGGGCAATTTTGGCACCTACACTAGACGTCGTTGATGAAGTGAATCAGTACATGAACGCACAATTAGCTGGAGATGGACGCTTATATTTAAGTTCGGATGAACCATGTCATTCAAACAAGACAACTGATGTCATAAATGCACTTCACACAACTGAATTTTTGAATGAAATTAGATCTTTAGGGGTTCCAAATCATGAACTTAATTTGAAAATAGGTACTCCGGTGATGTTGCTACGAACTGTCGACCATTCAATTGGACTATGCAATGGTATAATAATGGTCATGACAAAGCTTGGGAACTATGTCATTGAAGCTGAGATTTTAACAGGAAGTAACGCAGGACATCGAGCACTAATTCCTAGAATGTCGTTGACACCTTCTGATCCCAGGCTACCAGTCAAATTCACAAGAAAGCAATATCCCTTGATCGTGTCATTTGCAATGACCATAAATAAGAGCCAAGGTCAATCTTTGACTCACGTTGGACTATTTATAAGGAAATCAGTTTTGTTGTCGCGGTCAACTATATGTAGCTTTGTCAAGGGTTACTCATCCAAAGGGTCTCAAAATCTTGATGGGCGACAAAGAGAACAGCAAATCTACCACAACAAGAAATGTCGTCTATATTGAGGTCCTCCGCAATTTGTAAAAATCGTTATTTTCATTTATCTCGGACAATATTAAATATATTGCACTGTGTTATATTGATTTTAATATTTTTTCTCTTAATTATTTAAACTCTCTCAATGTGCAAATATCTCAACTATTTACAGAATTTAAACTAAAACCCGTGCAACGCACGGTGGGTATTACTAGTATATATATAATGCAATGAGAAAACCAAACAAAAAAAATCTAAGGTGACAACCACATTTCTTCTTCTCTGGGTACCCAACAAAAATTATTCTCATCGGGATACTAGCAAGATAACGAGAACATGTTCGTGACTTTACCCTTTAAACAAACACTAAAAGATGCGCACATGTAGTATGATAGTTCAACCTCAACGGCATCCCATAAAATGCCAACTTAAAAGAATACTTCGAAAATGAAACTTAGATATGAAACTTAGATAGACAACTTCTCTTATATAAGCTATTTCGAGAAGTCACATCAAAGTCAGATTTGACATCGAGCGAGTAGCGACTTATTCTTTTCTATTTTATTGGCCGCTGCGAAAGGAATTAGGTGAGGTCACTTTTCTCCGTATACGATATGAAACTTGAATTTCTAAGTAGATCGGGCTTTTGCTTTTGAAGCTTCTTTACGAAGAATAGCAATACGATAAGAAGCAAGATTGAGTTCTCAAGTGACTTGCAACTAAGATAATATTCGACATTCGCGTTATTAAATCCCAGTGTGTCAAAAACCATAGGGCAAGACGTTTAACAAGAATAGGCACCAAAGTACTATTACCAAATATTTCAAAGAGAAAAGAAGAGAAGTTAAATAAGTTGTTAATATTAAAACCTGACAAAGATCCTTCCATTTCCTTAGCTTCCCAAAATGGCGCAACACCAAATTCAATTCGGATGCTTTCAACCCTTCTCCTGATCTGCAAGCAGAATGAAGTTATCTTTTTCCTTTCCTTTCATGCAAAGGTAAATTAAATATTCTCAACCAATTGGAACCAGTCGTGTGCTGCTTCCGCTTATAACCACATTTCCCAAATTTCAAAAAGATGTGAAATGTGTCTGTTGGGGGGGGGGGGGGGTCTTCACATTTGGTGCAGTAACTCAACCTGGTAAATTATGAAGGAGAAAATGATACTGATGATCACAAGGAAATACGTACACAACCTACAACTTAAATATCCAGAAAAATGTGATCCTCAGCCAGAGTCTATATGTAAGTGAATCTATTTTGTAGAAGGACCCAAGAACGGAACGAGTACCTTTTTCACCAATAAGCTGTGAATCACTTTTTTTTTTTTAGGTTTACAAGCACTCCCATAATATCACTACCAAACAATGTGCTTCTTCTTGACAACATAATTTATTTACAACATTAACTCCAAGAAGAAGACTGAAAAACTCTCAAACAAACCCCATCCAAAATATAACTTTACAAGACCCAATTCATTCATAATCCATTCATGATCCCCTCATATAAAGAATGGCAAAAAAGGGTTAATTGCACATAGAGTTATTAACCTTTAAAAAGGATTAATTGCACACAGGGTCATGAACATTTTATTTTTACCCCAAAATATCCAACCTTTGTTTTTATACTGAAATAACCAGCCTTTTAAATTCAATGCATGGGGTGCTCCCACAGCATATTCTGTCAGAGATTCCATTCCATGCATGTGCGAATAAGAGAGAATGAAATTTTCATCTTTGCAACTTTAAACCTTCTTTTTATTAGGATTAACTGCACATAGGGTTCTGAACTTTTTTAAATTTTTACTCATCCAACCTTTTGGAGGTTTTTGGTGTTTAATCATTGCTGTACTGTCTTTAATTCAACATCATCATCATTTGCACCGTAATCTCAATTATCTTGGAGTCGTGGCATGAAGATTTTAGTGTCAATTAACGGTCAAGTTAGTTAAAACTAAAAAATCATGCAAGTCGTTCGCCGGATGCCCTTCCTGCCGCATCCTTCATAAGAAGGAGAAATGAGATGAAATTTTAGAACTAGAGGTGTCCAGCCACAGGTCCGGGTCCGGGTCCGACCCGTCGGGTCCACGGGTCGACCGGCCAGGACCCGGACCCCACCCGTACATATGAAATGTACGGGTTGGCGGGTTCACGAGCCGGCAACGGGTCTCGGTCTGGGTCTGACCCTTTTTTTAAAAAGAAATTATTTATAAAATTTTATTTATTATTATTTTATACACGAAAAAATAACTAATGAACAAAATAAATAACTGGAAAAAATGAGCTTGTATTTAATTTTAAGTTTTTACTTAAAATTAAATTGCCTACGTATCCTCGTGAGGAATCAAAGCTCTACGTAGTTTTCTTGCTTCCTCTTCCTCTCACAGTTTCTTCCTCCACCGCGGACAACAACTCTTCAACATAAGGAGGTTGTTCTTCAGCTTGGCTTGCCGCAGGATGCTTCGACTTTGATTTTTGCGTCGGAGTTGGTACGCCATGAAGAGTGCGCTCAAACGTTGCATATGTTTGATTGAACATAGCTTCATCAATTTCATGCTCCATTTCTTCGTCAATGTTATGCAGTTGTTGACAATTGGGACACGTCGAAATCCCCGGGGGTCAATTTCTTCTTCACTAGTACTTGTTGTACCATAATAAATACTTTCATGATGGAAAATCGTTTACGATGGTTTGGTCATGTGAGAAGAAGGCATGTTGATGCCCCAGTGAGGAGGCTAGAAAGTTGGGGAACAAGTAATATTGTGAAAGGTAGAGGAAGACCCAAGAAAACTTGGATAAAGATGATTGAAAATGATATGCGGTTTTTTGGAATTGGAGAAAGTATGGCGATGGAGAGGCAAATATGGCGGGAAAGAATACGGATGGTGGATGGAATCTGATTCTTTTTTTTTTAATTCCTATTTTCTTTTATTTCATGTTATCTTTTAATTTATTTTTCAGGAATTTTCATTTTTTATGTTTAACATTCATTCCCCTTTTTTTTGGCTTTTTTCTCTACCTTTTTTCCTCTTTTTTTCTCCTTTTATGTTATTTATGTAACGATCATTGACGGTTTCAAAGTTTGATTCATGTTAGCCGACCCCAAATCATTTTGGAACTAAGGCTTAGATGTTGTTGTTGTTGTATAGCATCATATTCATCTTCTTGACTTTTATTTTCGAAACCGGGCGGAGGTCGGTTTTGAGGCTCCCGAATAGGTATGCCAGAAGGTTTCTTCGATTTGCCCTAAAGAGCCATTCATTCAAACTTGGACATTTTGGATTTTTTTGGAGACGTAGCAATACCCTTTCCCTTGTCAGAACTCGACATAATGATTAAATGATAGTAAAAAGAAAGAGATTAAATATTATAGCAATAATAGTTGAGAGATAGATTAGAATGAGTGAGTGTGAAAAAATGAGAGAGGTATAGATAGAAATTTTTATTTTATTTTATTTTTAAAAAAATTTGAAAATCAATCCGTCGGACCCGCCCGGGTCCGGGTCCTACACGGGTCCGACGGATCCGGGTCAACCCGTCGGGTCCGAGTTTTCTGGGCATCTCTATCCAAAACCGTCATCACCATAAGTTTTCCACATGCATGCAAATATAATGAGACGGCCATGAATTAATATAATTGCTATAATCATGTCCCTTTACAGGATTGATATTGTAAAATCACCATGTACATCATGGAACATGACCAGTTGCAATGTCTTTAGTTGATGAATTTTTCAACATTAATAAAATTATTTAATGTTGTTTCAAATTGTATTTTAATTTTGTGTTTCATTAGCTGTCAAGTAAGTTTGACAAAAATCTGCAAGTGACAAGCATAAATATAAAGGTTGTGAGGAGCTTTGAGATTTGCTTTCTTTGTTGACTATGATACATTTCAGAAATACCATAGTCGGAAGCCTTGTTGGGGACTCACAAGAGCGTTTTTAACATAAATACTAAACATTCACTTGAAATGATGAATATGCTGTTATTAGAATGCCACTGGAATGTATCATTTGAATTTAGATTCTAGACACCATTTAACTTGTTTCAAACTCTTTTATGTACCTTCCGTTTCTTGTAATTTAGTTTCTCTTCATATACTTGATTCCGTTGGATGCTTTTTTAAATTTGAATATTGATGTTTTAGTTTATTCCTTTCAGCACTAAAAGAAGGCCTCGCACATTAACATTAAAGACATTACAGCGATGATAAAACACATAAACCTTCATAAGTATATGCAAACCGAAGATTGGATCGTAGGGTAAAAAATTTAAAAAGTTCATAATCCTACATGCAACTAATCCTATTAAAAACGTATGTAAATAGTATGCCCTTCATCTTTACATGCACGCGAGTAAAATGGAATCTAACGGGATATCTGTCGGAGCACCCTTCATGTAATGAATTTAAGAGGTTGGATCTTTCCGCATAAAAAACAAGGTTGGATTTTTCAGGGTATGAACTAAAAAAGTTCAGAACCCTATATGCAATTATTCAAGCAATAAATGTCAGATGTTTGAGCACATAGTACCAATACAGTAAAACCTCTCAAAAAGAATACTCTATTAAGGAATAAACTCTATTTAGGAATAAAAATTTATAGTCCCAACTTGGGACTAGTTATAATTTGGAATAAACTCCATATTGTCATAATTCATATATTTTCAAATCCCAACATAAGGAAATACACCTCCATTTAGGAATAAATCATAATAAAATACATATATATATATATATATATAATTTTTACAATAGATTTAAGTTGATCTAAAATACTTGTTCAAGGTTGATTGTGACAAAGATTTAATCTTTTGTGTTGTAACCATATCCTTCAACTTGCGTGTGCCCATTAGCTCGTCCAAATGACCACCTTCTTGTTGAACCCAAAACATTTCCAACTTAAGCTTCTTCACATGAAATTTTTTGTACTTCTATGCTATCATCCTCCGGATTATTTTCCTCATTTTCTTGCCTAATTCCTTCAATGATTTCTTAATCGGTTAAAGCATAAACAATTTTCCTGCCTAATTCCTAAGTTTACAACATATTACATACATGTATCTACTAATTATAATATTTATATATTATACATGCACTTTAAAATTTAAAAAAATTCTTCTTAAAACTCTATTTAGGAATAACATCCATTTAGAAATATTTTTTTTATGTTCTCAAGGATATAATTTTAGAGAGGTTTTACTGTAATTAGATACAAAATTCGGGATAAGGACTAGCCATACATTGAAGTGAATATACCTCAGAAGAGCAGACGCCAAATCAGAAGAATCCTGAATATCAAGAATTGCAGATTCTCGAGTTTTATGTGAAGCCGATAAATTCTTTGACGTTCGCTTGGAGACATTAATGGCCTTGCTTCGAACTTCGCTACGCCTTTCACTACCATTCAAAGATGCTGGCGCCGAGACCTTTTGCGGCGGTGGGGTTGCAAATTTGGCGGCGGCGGCGACACTGGGCTTAGAATTCTTGTTGGGTCGGGTCGTGGGGAAACCAAATAAGGGCCGAAATGCGTCTGTTAACACCGGGCGAACCTCCATATGAGGATTGGGATTAAAGCAGAACAAATAGAGAAATGAAACCCCCGAAAAAACGGCTACTCTTTTCCTCCAGAGGGTATTTGAGGCTGCAAAGAAATCGTTCGGATTCTTGAAATATAGTTGATATATACTTGGATATATTCTTAAATTTATGGATTTTTCTTTTTGAATGTGTTGTGAAGTTTTCTTTTACAAATCTACCAATAAAAAAATTTCTTCTTTTATTCTTTTAACCTAAATTTCTAAATATTTATAATTTTTTATATTAAGTTTATTCTTAATACAAAATATATCAAACTAATTCTTATTTTACGATCTTCAATTAGAAATCCGTATTGAATATAATAAATTTGATGGATTTATATTAGTGGCCTATTGCACACAAAAAACTTTTATTAGAAAAAATGTGATTATTAATTTTCAATAAAATTAATTGATGCAAAATAAAAATAAATTACCTCATTTTTATGAAATTAGATTTAAAACTCATATTGCTTACATAAAAAAATAAATTACGATATTTATTTAAGTATAATAACTAAAAATAATAAAACACATTGCGCACACACACATATATTAGGACTTGATCCCATATTGCTTTTGTCACAAAATTTATTCCTAACTTCTTTCGGTATGTTCAGAAAATTTGTCACGAATTGACACTAATCGACTTGACACTGCCTAATGTGATATTCTTTCTTCAATTATATTACACTTCAGAATATACTCAATAAGTTTTTTATTAACACTAGGCTAATGTGATACTCATGTCGAAGACCTCAAGAACAAATTTGGAGATCCAGAAATTATTTCTAATAAGAGAATATTTTGTCTGGTGCATCGCACGGGAGAACACCTAGTACTTCTATTAAAAGAGAGTCGCGACACATGTCATTTTGTAAGTTTTTTGATTTTTTTTCTAGAATATAGCTTTTATATATATATATATATGTATTCTTTAATTTCTAGAAAAAAGAAAATTTTAGATATGTATTATGAGAGTTTTATTCCACAACTTACACTCATCTACCAATAAAAAAAATTCTTCCTTTAATATTTTAGCTTAAAATTCTAAATATTTAAATTTTTATATCAAGTTTATTTTTAATAAACAATATATCAAATTAATTCTTATTTCACGATCTTCAATTCGACATCTGTAATGAATATAATAAATTTGATGGATTTACATTAACGGCCGATTGCACAAAAAATTTATATTAGAAAAAATATGAATATTAATTTTGAAGTAAAATTAACTGATGTAGTATAAAAATAAATGAACTCATTTTATGAAATTAGATTTAACACTCATATTGATTACATAAAAAAATAAATTATGATCTTTATTTAATTATAATAACTAAAATAATAAACACATTGTGCACACACATATAATAGGACTTAATCACATATTACTTTCGTCCCCAAAATTTGTTCCTATCTTTTTTCTGTATGTTCAGAAAATTTATTCATTTAATGGACACTAATTGACTTAACACTACGCTAATGTGATACTCTTTCTTCAATTAGATTATACTCCATAATACACGTATAAGTTTTTTATTAATACTATGTTAATGTGATATTCATGTCGAAAATTCTCACGAACAAATTCGAATATCGAGAAATTATTTTCTAATAAAAGAATATTTTGTCCGGTGAACATCTAGTGTTTTCTAAAAAGAAGATAAATGAGAGTGATATATGAAAATATGGGAATGAGTTTAATTTAACGCAAGACACCATAATAGATAACATTATTTATTAAAAGATTAGCTAAATAGTTTATTATTCATAATTTTTATTTACTATTCAAAAATAAAATCTATATTAAAACCTAGAAAACAAAAGGCGAAATGGATCAGAAATGTTATAATACTAAAATTATTTTCAAAGAGAGAAAAAGACAGTTAAACATATTAGACATTTATTATTACATTCTAAATCGTTAAAAGATTTAAATGTCGCAAAATGATAAATATAAATTTAAAAAATTATATTATTTATTATCTGTTTTATAAATCTGAAAACATAATGCATATCAACTAAAAGAATCTGAAATTTAATTCTATAATATTATACCTTTTATCTAACTTTAGAGTTTTGTTTTTATTTTATATTATTTATAATAATTCTGATTGCTTTTGTTTTTTATTTTATTTTTCAGATTTATTAAATAGTTTTCTAAATATTAGTTACAAACTTGTATTTTCTTTATCTCGTTTTATAGAATTTCCAGCTTTTATTTAATTTGTATCGTTGTAACTCCGCCTGTGAGTGTTGTTATGACATTTACTGCCGGTCTCAAGCTCGGATAAAGGAGGAGGGTTGCGGTAGGTCTGTGGCAACCAGCGTAAAGCACAGTCATATTTGATGGACATGAAGCATAATCTGAATATCGTTGGGGCGTTTCTTCAAAAGCGATGCGCTACACTTTCCAGGCCCAGGTGTAGTGAAAAATTTACGAGGGTTGCTAGGTCGTCGCCCAGAAGCGGCGCGCCATCTCTAGCCCTGGGGATGGTGTCAAATAAGCAAGGGTATGCTACACTTCTTAGACCCGGGTGTGGTGAAAAATTTGTAAGGGTTGCTAGGTCATCGTCCGGAAGCGGTGCGCCACCCCGAAATATGGGTGGCGTCAAATATGCAAGGATTATCGAAATGTGGACAGAGACGTGCGAAGAAGATAGTCCACAAGTCTACTAAGGATAATAAAATACGGTTTGGAACTTGGAACATTGGCTTTTTGACAGGAAGATCAGCGGAAGTGGTGGAAGTTGCGAAAAGAAGAAGGATTCATATTATGTGCCTACAAGAGACTAAGTGGGTTGGGGAAAAGCAAAGGTATTGGCTCCGTGGGGTTATAAACTATGGTATTCGGGGAAAGAAGGAGGGAAAAATGGAGTAGGTGTTGTCATAAAAAAGGACTTCAAAGACGACGCGGCAGAGGTGTGTAGAAAGAGCGATAGGATTATGAGTATTAAGCTTGTAGTGGGAGATGAGATTCTAACTATCATAAGTGTTTATGCACCACAAGTAGGATTGAGTGAGTTGGTGAGACAAGAGTTTTGGCAGCATTTAGAAGAGGTTATCGAACGAGTCCCTATTGTTAGGGTTAGGGGTTTGCATTCGGATCGATCCGATCCGATCCGATCCGAATTCGGATTGATCCGAAATTTCGGATCACCTTTTGTTCAATCCGAAATTCGAACCGATCGTTCGGATCGGATTCGGATCAATCCGAATCCGGATCGGATCGGATTTAATTCGAAAAATTCAAAAATTTTAAAAACTAATAAAAATAATAAAAATCCCAATCCAAAAAATAAAAAATTCATTCTATTTTATATATTTCGGATGGATCGGATTAATCAAAAAATCTGCGGTTAATCCGATCCGATTCGAAATTTTTCCTGGCATTTTACCTAGAAATAATAAAGAATTCTTTTTTTTATACATTTTGAATCGATCGGATTAATCCGAAAATTTACAGATTTAATCCTATCCGATCCGAAATTTCTGGATCTGTAAAATTCTAATCCGAAATCTGATCTGAAGACATCGAATCGGACTTGTTCGGATCGAATTTTCGGATTTTCGGTTCGGTTTTTCGTATTCTTTTTTTCTGCACACCTCTAGTTAGGGTTGTATACTGCAAAGCATACTTTATGCTTGTATTACCTTATTTCTGTAATATCCTAAATTTCTACTATATTTATTTAATGTTATTTTGTCTAAGTTATATTGTACAATATGGAATCTGTACAGTATGGATAAAATAATTGAAGAAACTGAGACATTTATATTGATATAATCATTGTACTTGGTCGACAATTGCATTTGAAGACATCGTGGATCAGGTTGTTTTAATTCTGATATCGGGTGTATCGTGTGAGAATGTTATTGGGACGAGTATGTGTATTGAGTATGTGTGTATACGTAACCAGTATGTCGAGACAGACAGGAACAGTTGGAATTGACTAAGTGCAGAAGTCATTACATACGCTAAGCTGAAGAGCTTACGTACGTTAAGTTGGTAAGTATAACGTACGTTGTGTATCAGACATTACGTACGTTATGGCATTAGGTGAGAGACAGTCGTCTGATCAGAGAACTTTGTCAAAATACAAGTGTAGCGTACGCTAAGCATAGGAGCTTACGTACGTTAAGACACCGGCGTAATGTATGCTATGTATAGTACATAACGTACGTTATGAAGAGAATCAAACAGAATCAGGATATGACTGACAAGTGGATCCCGTGGTCGGCAACTTCTGGCTGGCGTGCGAAAAGGCAAGCCAACGGAGAGGTTAACGTATACAACGGGTTGCTCATTACATACGTTAAATGGGTATATATTGTAGCAAGTCAACAGCTATATTACGTGCGCTATGGCCGTGAAATTACGTACGTAATACATGGAATGAATTAAGGCAGTGAGCTCTGGATGCCGATAACGCACGCTATGCAGGACATGTAGCGTACGTTAAAAGGTCTTACGTACGTTAACGATGGGTGTTAACGTACGTAACGAGCTGTGCAGATTATACATTGAAGGTTGGTCTTTCATTTCTTCACGAGAGGAAACAGGTTTTTCCACCCCAGCTCCGTCCCTCTTCACTGTTAATCCTATTCCAGGCCCTCCTACCTTGTTGAGACCTTGATGATTTGATTAGAAGCTTGAATCTCGAAGTTCTTGATGTTTTTGGAAGTGTTTGATTGTTGTGGTCCTTCTTCAAGAGGTATGTTGGATAACTCCTCTCTTTAATTTCGTATTTTGATGTTGTTGATATCCTCTTCGTATGATGATGGTTATGGTGGTGGTGGTGTGATTCTTGAGGTTATGTGAACTGTATGTTGAAGAATATGATGAGATGTGTCTTCAATATGTTGTTTGTTATGAACATGATTATAAAATCATGGTATTCTTGGTGTTCTTGGTGTATATCACATCAAAAGGGATATGTGATAGGTTAGATGATGATTTTTATTATAAACATGTATTTGATAATTAAAACCAATATTATGTTGATTGTAGTGGTTGATTTCATATGTTCTTGATTAAATATGAATCATGATAGGAGGATTAATCTGGAAATATTATGGTTAATCTTAGAACATGATTATCAATGGTACTGAACTATTTGGATAGTTCGAATTGTTGATTATGTCGGTCGTATTATTTTACCTTGAATTTATAATTATGAACAAGAAGGAATCTTGTTAATTTATCTAGGAGGTTGAATTCGGAATAGAGTATATTATGTAATCCTTGTTAATGGGATGAGTTGATCGTTGATATGATTATCAGATTATGGAATCGTATTGTGGTTTTGGATTCGTGATTGATTGATTCAGGTTGTTCGGATTTGTGTTTAATCGGGATATTGTGGAACCGTTGGGTTTATTGATCGGTTATATTGATTGTTAATTATGATCATCGAGTTGCGGTTTGTATTGTAGATATGAGTTCGTATTTGTTGAGTTGGATTATTTGGTTTTGTGTATGATCGAGATATCGTTGAAACGTTGAGTTGATTAGTTGGTCGTGTCGGTTGTTGATTGTAATCGGATTGTTGTTAATTTGTTATTGCAATAGGTTACGATAATTGATCGTTGATAAGAATCGTGCCTTACGGTCGAGTTCGAGGATGCTCGTGGATTGCATGGGTCAGGGCCGAAGAGCTTGTAGACAATAGTAAGGAATTGGTAACGGTTTCACTATCGTCGTATCGGTATCGAGGCAAGTTATTACTTGTCCAGCTTATAATATTTAATGAATGGTTTCCGTTTCACTTCGTTTATAACGCATATAGCAATAATTATTATTGTGAACCCTGGATATTTGGATTGTATGTCGTTTTTCGATTTTTGGGAGTTAAATCATAACGTATATGATTTCCATTCGTCATTGGTATATTTGGGTATCGAGGATCTATCGTGGTAAATGCGAGGATATGCGTTATCTACAGTCCGTGGTATTTTTGGATCGACGAATTTTGAGGATGTTTGTTAGTGATGGTTTTGACATCGAGATTGCTCTCAGGACTCGAGGCAAGTACTCTAACGATTTTTGTCATTTAGTGTCGATCATGTTGTGATACATTCGTGTATTGTTGTTGTCGTACAATGTGTATTGTTGTTTTGTGCAGTTGTGCATTGTTGTCGTATGTCCACCATGCGTTGGTCCGACGGGATCATCATGGGAATCTGTAGCGGTGTGCGCTGGATCGTTGGACAGGTATTTCCACCATGCGTTGGTCCGACAGGATCATCATGTGAATTTATGATGTGCGCGCTAGATCATTGTATTACCATGTGTTGTTGTTGTGCATATGTATATTATTGGTTATCCACCTCGTGTTGGTCAAGCAGGGTCATCTTGGGATCTATGTTGTGTGAGCTGGATCATCGAATTTCCATTGAGTATACTTTGTTGTTATTATCATGGGCATATTGATGTCTTCATGTGAGTATACATTTGTAGGTCATGTGTTAGGTCCATGTCCGTATGTTGTATTAGTCAGATCTTGGATTAGACTGACGTGATTCATCGTGGCATTGCGTATCCTGATTTATGTTCCGTATTTCCTTTTTGGTACTTGTCTTTGATGGACAATTGATTTTCGTGTTGATATTTGATAATGATATCCGATGGATTGAATTGGTCAGAGTTGGTATATTTCGTATCAGTGAGTTATGATGTTTGATAACCTTGGGTATTGCTTGAGGTACAACACATATGTTTGGGTAGGAGTTTATTGTGTTGTTGAGGATACGAGATGTGAATTTTGCTAATGATTACTTTGGTAAGGATTATCACGAGTTGGTAAAGTTATGGCGGTAAGATTACATTGGTCGTATTCTTACTTAGTATTTTCATTGGTATGTAATTATTGACGTGATATGATCGTTATCATTGTTGAGTATTATGGCTGAACCCGTCGTGGGCTTTCTTTTTAGGTTCTTGGGATATCGAGCTTGTGGCGGTCGTGAAGAGATGAGCCTCCCGGAGGATACTGGCTATGGCATGTGTTTGTGAATCGAGTACTTTGACTAGTTGTTGTATTCCGCTGCTAGAGCAATTTTAATTGTTTGTCTTTTCCGTTGCGTGGATATTTTTAAATGGCCTTTTGGTTTTGTCAACTTAAGTTATTTTGGAAAATCATTTTCTAAACTATTTTGTCGGTACGTGTAAGCGATGGCTTAACGTATGCTTTTAAAACTGTTGAGTTTTGGCATTTCGGGCTTTGTAGTTTCAAACGAGATTTTAGGTCGCTTTTGATAAATGAATTTTATAAAGTCTTCAAATATTTTTAAAGATATTTCCGTCATCGCCGCTTAGGCGTATTTGAATGTTTGTAAAAATATCTTTTAGCCTTGTGGGTTCCTTTTTGGGTCCCACGGCGGTGTAATATTCCGGGATGACTCTAGGGGTGTTACAGAATATGGTATCAGAGCTTAAGTTATGAAAACCTAGGCTGTCGGGTCGAGTCGAGTCGTGTTTTTGTCATGTCATTCGAGTTGTCGGTTGACAAGTGTTAGAGTTTTGGGTTTTTATTGATCACCCGTGCTTGTGTGTTATGTGATTTACCAGTGTGATGTTGTGGTTGTTTTAAACTTTTCCAAATGGTATTAATGTGTTTCTTTAGATGGAGATGTGTCGTATTTTGAGTTGAACTGATTTTACAAAATGCATGTTTTGAAATATCTGTATCGAGTATTTCTTGAGTTGAGACATGTGCCAGTATCACGGGGAATCGTCGGCTTCACGATCTGTAAGTATTTGAATTTTTGAATTGCATTGAGGATAATTGCAGTTATAAGTTGATGTACCTTGAGAAACTTTCGGAAGGATATTATGTATTACTGTATGTGGTAGCAGAATATAATAGCCGGGACAGAGCCAATGATCTTGAGAAACTGTGATTAGGGAAGATCAATATGTCGGTTAAACTTGGGAAACGAAGTAGTGTATTTGGGAGAATATTGTGAATTGTTGAGAGAAACATGTAGTCATGTTAGTTCATTTTGAGATATATTAAACTATTTTTGAATGTCTAAAAATGATACTTTTCAAAATGAATGTTTTATGGATGTTTTACGGAAAATGATTTTGGGCCGAGACCCGATCGATTTTGAAATAGTTTTATAACTCAGGACTTGGGGTCCAAAAGGGTTTTCTACTTTATAAACTTCTTGTAATGTGGAACGGGATAAGGGATGAGACCCTAATGTTTCAAAAAGACTTTTCTGTTTTCTAAAACTCCCGAGATTTGTAAAACACTTTACCAATCATCTATTTATTTTATTACTGCTTTTTGGGGTTTTGGTTTATTTGTTCAAATGAAATTTTTCGGGTAGTACTTCGCTGTGTTTGATTTGTTGATTATTCAGTGTTTTGTCATAGTATAGTTGAGGTGATCCAGGATGGGATAATGGTCGACGTTGCGAGTTATATGTGGGAAAAGAGTTTTTATCGGAGTCTATGCATTAAGATTTTGGAACTCTATCGTGTGGTTTTTCGATGGAATGTCAGTGGAATTGGTGATGAGCCTAATTGGTATACAGGAGTATGGATGTGGTCAATCATTTGCATAATTTCATTTTATTTAATCGTGTGTATTCGAAAAGAATTGTCATCGAGAACTTAACACAAGCGGGCCGGTTTAACTTTTCGAAAATTGATTTCGCGGTCTTACGAAAATTTATGTTTGAGTTTTGAAACTCTTAAAAGAACTTTCGAAAATTGGTCTTCTTGACAAGATTATATGATTTCAAACTAGTTTTGAAAACTGTGTGCGCTGGATCGTTGGATAGGTATTTCCACCATGCGTTGGTCCGACGAGATCATCATGGGAATCTATGATGTGTGCGCTGGATCATTGTATTACCATGTGTTGTTGTTGTGCATATGTATATTATTGGTTATTCACCTCGTGTTGATCTAGCAGGGTCATCTTGCGATCTATGCTGTGTGCGCTGGATCATCGGATTTCCATTGAGTATACTTTGTTGTTATTATCATGGGCATATTGATGTCATCATGTGAGTATGCATTTGTAGGTCTTGTGTTAGGACCGTCTCCGTATGTTGTATTGGTCAGATCTCGGATTAGACTGACATGATTCATCGTGGCATTGCGTATCCTCAGGTATGTTCCGTATTTCCTTTTTGGTACTTGTCTTTGATGGACAATCGATTTTTGTGTTGAGATTTGATAATGATATCCGATAGATAGAATTGGTCAGAGTTGGTATATTTCGTATCAGTGAGTTACGATGTTTTGAGAACCTTGGGTATTGCTTGAGGTACAACATATATGTTTGGGTAGGAGTTTATTTAAGGATACGAGATGTGAATTTTGGTAAGGATTACTTTGGTAATGATTATCACGAGTTAGTAAAGTTATGGCGGTAAGATTACATTGGTCGTATTCTTACTTAGTATTTTCATTGGTATGTAATTATTGACGTGATGTGATCGTTATTATTGTTGAGTATTATGGTTGACCCCGTCGTGGGCTTTCTTTTTAGGTTCTTGGGATATCAAGCTTGTAGCGGTCGTGAAGAGATGAGCTTTCCGGAGGATACTAGCTATGGCATGTCTTTGTGAATCGAGTACTTTGATTAGTTGTTGTATTCCGCTGCTAGAGTATTTTTAATTGTTTGTGTTTTCCGCTGCGTGGGTATTTTTAAATGGCCTTTTGGTTTTGGCAACTTAAGTTATTTTGGAAAATCATTTTCTAAACTATTTTGTCGGTACGTGTAAGCAACGACTTAACATATGCTTTTAAAATTGTTGAGTTTTGGCATTTCGGGCCTTGTAGTTTCAAACGAGATTTTATGTCACTTTTGATAAATGAATTTTATAAAGTCTTCGAATATTTTTTAAGATATTTCCGTCATCGCCACTTAGGCGTATTTGAATGTTTGTAAAAATATCTTTTAGCCTTGTGGGTTCCTTTTCGGGACCCACGGCGCTGTAATATTTCCGGATGGCTCTGGGGGTGTTACAATTTTCCTGTAACTACATATGAGAGTATTAATTACATTTAATCACATGTTTTGCATATTTATTCACATCATGGTTGTGCAAATAAAATGTCTAATTATTTTATATTGTATATAATGTGGTGTGTTGGTCTTACACGGAAGATCACATTATCGGTGCCTTATAGAATAATATACTAGTTCACAACCTATATAATTATTTGACAAATTATATGAAAGGTTGTAATGTATACTTGAGATTAGTTGGTCTTGACTATTAGCATGCATTAGCGTATTTGCATACGTTGAACTGGATCGAAGTGACATAGTGTCCTCTGTACTGGCTGTCAGAAGAACGTAAATCTCGGATAATTATTATTTCTTAATTCTAAGTATATAATATTTAATTTTGTATTTATAATATTTATTGTTTTGATTTACCATGGGTGAGAGTCAAAATGATTGACTCAATATGCTTCGTATCTTGGACAATAATATTATTAATATGACAATTATTATTATTACTAGAAATCGTGTCCCGACTCGTGCGGGTTGATGATGTCCCCTTGAAGAGCCCGATAATGATTATTATATTAAACCATGTAGGTGGATTTAAGTCAGATATAATAACAAGGTCCGAGTGGTACTACTCTTCGATAAGATATTAATTAGTTAAAGGTGTCAGTAGCTTAAAATTAATTAATGGATATTCGATATCATAAATACGGGAAATAATATATTTAAATAAGGAGCCTGATTTCGTAAACTGGGATTTGAGTTGGAAGTACAATATTAATTCTTTAGTGGAATGAAGATGAACTCAACCATATTAGGAAAGGGATTAATATGGAAAGTTGGGTTGCACTAGGAGTCATCCTCCTTAAGATCCCTAGAGTAGTCTAGAGACTATAAATAGGACATCTAAAGGGGATTTCGTCTGTGTGACATTATTCCTACTTGAGAGATCGATTTTTTCCATCTTGTGCTTAATTGTATATCTTGACTTGTGTCTTTGATTCTACAATTTAGATAACACATCAATTTTCTAAGAGTGTTTACATAATACAATAAAATAAATAAAAATTGAGTGACCCCAAGTAAGAAGTAGTTCGGCCGATTCCTCATAGAAGTCCAAGCAAGATTCAGTAGCTCGTTGCCCACAAAACGTCCGGATTAAGGTGGATCATACTCTAGAAGATCTAAAGGTAGAAATACAAGAAGATCGAGGAGCAAACAACCACTGCGCTTCAAAGGTAAATATCTTATGATCTTTGATCTAGATTATGATATTTAATTTACCAACATATTTATTTAATAAATAATAAATGATATTATTAGTAGTTTTTTTTAAAACCGAAAAAAATGTCCAGGGTGGACGGGGGTTGAGGCAGGACCCACCAACCTGTAGATAAGAAGAAATCAAGAAATACAAAGTATCAGTCCCGAATTATGACAAAAAAATGGGCCATAATTCGGGTCCAAACATCTAAGAGATCTACGGCCCGCTAAGGAAGTACAAAGTGCACCATAAAATCGTGGGCTAATATGCGGACCCGTAGACCAATATAAATCAACGCCGAAGTATGACCGAAAATGGGCCATAATCCGGAACCTAAAATCTAAAGTGCCTACCCCCCGCTAGAGCAATACAAGGTGCACCACTAAAACCGTGGGCTAATGTGTGGACCAATAGGCAAACAATCAATCAATAAAAAATAACACCTACCTAAATCTAAATGAAGGATAACCAAGATGATCTATCCGTATAAGGGAGAGAAAAAACATAAGAGCAGTATCGTGAGTATAAGTCTGAATACCGAGGGACGACATGCCGAGCTCAGAGAGGTAGTCGGCCGACCTGTGCCCTCCCGGAAAATATGAGTGATTCTGAACTGAATATCTCGGAGAATATGTCTGATACGCATAAGAGTGTGACGAACCTGCCAAGAGCCCCGATGGCCAGATGATAGCAGGGTCACCACAGCAGCAGCAACATCAAGCTCAATCCAAACATGTCTCAATCTCTTGGAAGCTAAAATCAATCCAATTGCCAGCGCTTGGATCTCTGCATCAAAACTCGAAGAGGCCTGAAAAGAGGAGTGGAAAGCAAGAAGGAGCTCTTCGTGATGATCTCTAATCAGACCTCCCCCACCCACAATCTGAGTATCTCTATCAAACGAACCATCCGTATTCAGCTTGATCCAAAAATAGGTCTCAGGCCGAAGCCAAACCACCGGGACGGAGCGACGAGTCTGAGCGGGGGAAGATGAGACTCGCTGAAAATGATCAGGTGGCGAGCAACCCGTCCAGAACTCAGAGGAAATCAGCCCCGCAGTAGCCAATAATGCAATATGGCGCTCCACCTGCACAATAACATGAGAAGAAAGAAAAGTAACTATCCTATGCTTTGCACTATTCCTTTCTGTCCAGATGAACCAAAGGATCAGACAAGGAATAATGAAAGTCGCGTGCCTAAAGTGTGTGCCGTGTGCGAAAAAACTCAGGAGCTCAAAAATATTCTGAGTATGGGGAAGGGATAAATGTGTCCATGCACCAAAATACTCCCACACGACATGAGCCACATCACTCTCCAGGAAAAGGTGGGCAATGGTCTCGGTATGGTAGGTCTGGGTAAGGGTATGCGAGCAGCACAAACATCTAGAAGCCAATGAAATGCCCCTCCTCTGTAGAATGTCATCAGTCGGGATCCGTCGTATGAGAAGTCACCAAATAAACACCAAAATGGTCAGTGTGAGTAAGGCTGTCCAGATGGCCCCGTAAATAATATTAGCCTATGACCCCTCACCCTGATGTGAGACCAAGTCGACGACAATGAGAACGCACCCGAAGAGGTAAGAGTCCAGCACATACTATTTGAGTCCTCCTCGGCAGTGGGAATCGCAGAGATCTCCTGGATGAACTGAGGGTTAAATCCTAGCTCCTCTCCAACAATAGACTCCAACCTACCCATGTCCCACGTCCCATCAACCCATAACTCATTAATCCTAAGATGGGGTCTACCAGTAATCTGATAATAAGAAGAAATCGGCCTATCCCCAATCCAAGTATCGTCCCAAAAGCTGACCTCCCCACAGCCACGACCCAAAGGCCATCGAATGAACTCCCGAGCCTCAATACCCACGCGGAGGATACGGCGCCAAGGGTGGCTGGCACGAGCTTTAAGAGCAGTAAGCATAGGCATATAAAGGCCAGCAAAGCAGTTTCTGCGGAGCATAAACTGTGCCCACAGAGACGTGCCCGCGCGAAGGCGCCACCAGAGCTTATAACTAAAAGCCCTCGCCATATCCGAAAGGCTCCGAATCCCGAGGCCTCCCTCAGAGACCGGATGACAAATCTGTCACCAACGGACCCAGTGCGTCTTCCTCTTCGGACCAACACCACCCCAGGAGTATCTCGCAATGATCTGATCGAGCTCCTGGATAATGTACTGTGGAGGGTCCAAAACCTGAAGCAGGTGAAGAGGAATCGTGCAGAGAGTGCTCTTAATAAGAGTCAGGCGTCCCCCAAAAGCAAGGTGGCGATGGGACCAACCAGAGATCCTATCCAACATCCGTTGATTCACCCCCGCAAAGAGCTCTCGTCTCATAAAGCCTTTGTAAAGGGGCACACCTAGATAGGTGATGGGGAGATCGCCCTGGCGAAAACCAGTAAGATCATGAACTCTCTGATGCCAACGAGGCGCATGTTTGGGAGCGAGAATAAAAGTGCTCTTCTGGATACTAACCATCTGGCCCGAAGTCATAGAGTAGTGATCCAGGAGACGCATAAGATCAACAAGACCATCATCCACAGCCCGTGTGAATATAATGATGTCATCGGCATAGGATAAGTGCGAGACGGGGAAAGTCCGATCGGCCGTCCTATACCTCATCAGAGGATGGTCCCAAATGAATCGATCCAAGCAGCGCGATAAATAATCAGCGGCAAGCACGAAGAGCGACGGAGAAATAGGGTCGCCCTGATGCAAACCCCGGCTAGAGGCAAAATAGCCGTCCGGACTACCGTTCACCAAAATGGAGAACGTGCAACTCTCGACGCAATGACATATGAACATAATCCATTTAGCCGGGAATCCCATCCTCACCAGGACCTCGCGTAAAAACTGCCAGTGAACCCTATCATACGCCTTAGCCATATCTAGCTTCAGCGCAAGGTTCGGGACACCATGAATGTCCGCGACGTGGAGGTCGTGAATGAGTTCTTGGGCCAAAAGGATATTATCAGTAATAACCCGCCCGTGAACAAATCCACTCTGGTTCGGAGAGATAATAAGAGGGAGGAGAGGAGCAAGCCGAGCGTTAAGGATTTTAGTGATAATCTTATTGGTCACATTACACAGACTAATAGCCGTAATCCACCAACCGCTCTAACAAAGCTTCGCGATCAAGACGATCGTAGTCGCCGTGAAAGCCGGAGGCAGGGGAAGACCCTCAAAGAACTCGAGCACAGCCCCCTCCACGTCGGAAGATACAATCTCTCAACAATGCTGGAAAAACAAAGATGAGAACCTGTCAGGCCAAGAAGCGCTGTCAGGATCAATATCAAATACCGCAGCACGAATCTCATAGGGAGAGTGTGGGACACACAAACTATCAGAATCAAAAGAGGAGGGGATAGAGGGAAAATAAGTGTCATCCAGGGGGATGAGAACATCACCATCGGATGTAAGCAGAGTCCTAAAGAAATTCACAGCGGATGATCGGATGTCCGACTCTACAGCGATCATCGTACCACCATCCCCAATGCTGTGAATATGCGACTGACAATGCTTCTGCTTCGCAAAACCCTGAAAAAACCGGGTGTTGCGCTCGCCCTTAGTAACCCAACAAACTGCGGCCTTCTGTTTCCAGAAATCTTCCTCCATAGAGAGACGAAGATGGTACTCAGCATGAAAACGGTGCATAGCGGTTCTATTCTCCGGGGAAGGGTCCGAATCATATCGCCGCTCGGCCTCTCCAGCAGCCCTCAAGGCCTCATCCAACTTCGTATGAAGATTTCCAAAAATAGACTAGTTCCACTGTTTCAGCCTGCGCTTAACCTTGAGGAGTTTGGCTTGTAGATTACACATACCAGATAATCTAGTTGGGGTAAGTCAGACCTCCCGAACAGTGTCCAGGAATGTGTGATGCCGAATCCACATACTCTGGAAATGGAATGACGACTTGTGACGATTCACGGAGAAGCGACACTAGATAAGAAGGGGCGCATGGTCAGACCGAAGTCGAGGCAGGTGAGTGACGGTAGAGACAGCAAACACGTTCGACCATGCTTCATTAAATAAAGCACGATCAAGCCTTTCCCTCAAACCACTGCGCTCCCAAGTGAAAATATCACCCTCGCAGCCCGTGTCGATCAACTCACAATCAGCAATAGCCTGTACGAAGTCCAGAATCTCTGGAGAACGGTCTGTGGTACTACCCTCGTGCTCATGTGAATGCAGGAAGATGTTGAAGTCACCGATGACAATCCACGACAACCTCTCTACTTCCAAAGTAATCTCACGGAGGGTATCCCAAAGGGCATAACGACCAACATGGACAGTGCTGGCATAGACATAGGTGACAAGAATCGACTGATGAAGAAGGGGGGAATAATTAGAAAGGTGAAGGACTTGATTGTTAGGAGTATGCCCTGGAATGCCACTCAGAGGATGTTGAGTGAGGGCATTGTACTTGTTATTATGTAAATCATCAATAAATAAGGCAATGGATGTTTTCTTTATTTACTGGTAGTTACTGGCATTCCTAACTCGTAAATATACATATAGAAACTAGTCCATGTATTTGAGAGCAAAACGTTCCACTCTTTATTGGATAAGGGGGTCGGCACTGTAAAGGTTTATAGCTCAAATACTTAATCGTTCGCAAGTCGATGAAACTTGACTGGGCGTTAAGTTTATGTGAAGACTTGTATGACGTGTTCTTTGACAAGGAGAGTGCCTGTCGAACACTAATGGTTAGTGGGAGCACACGTTATAGGTATGCTAATTAGATTAGTATACTCGAACCGACTCACCCTCGATTCGTCACATGGATTTCACTCGGACAAGCCAATGATGGAATCGAAAGGTTGTGATAGGTATTCGTGAACCTTCGACTTGAGGATTTAGTAGGGATGTGCTTGTGACGTCAAGATTTTCATTAGAGTAGTTCGACCACGTAAACCTAAGGCGGGGGTCAACCTCGACGTGTATCTTGACGGGCAAGTAGCAGGTCCTACTGAATACCAAGATAGAATTCTTTCTCCTGTTAGTGAACGGGTTATATGTCCTATGCGGTTATTGGCAGATGAGATCACAAGTCTTTGGCCAAAGCATTGGAGCTAGCTGTATTAGATACACGAGAGCTCGATGATCTCGATTTGCATTAACGCATGCATAGCGTCAAGTACAGATGGGGTTTGACTGTGTTGGGATTCGGTGCCTAAAACGAAGGCCCAGCGGAAGCGGTAAAACGAAAATTAATTCGATCTGAATCCCTACGAGGATCGATCGAGCTACGTATATACAAATATCAAAAACGAATTCACAAGAGATATAGAAACTCACCCTTGTAGTCCGTTGATTAGATGGATAACCTTCTCTTGAGCTATTCCCCAAGCTCTTGAACGATCCAACGCCGAAAGCACCGCGTCTCTACTTGCCACGCGCCGGAAAAATGAACGGAATGACAACACCTTGCTATTCTCCGAGGATACGGCTAGAGCTAGGTGATGAAGCTTCCAATATGAAATTATAACACTCTAAGTGTATAACTCACAATCTCTCTTTTATGTCTTGATGTTTTCTCCAAGAAAAAACCAAGAACTTGTGATGAAGATGAAGAAGAAAAAGGAAGACTATATGAGAAAACAATTCTCTCTCTTGAAAGGCTTACAACTCACGTAGGAAGCTAATAATGAAGGAGGAAGAGTTAGTCTACTCCTTTTATTCTTCATTCAACAACTCATCAAATCACTTTTATAATAAAAGAGATTCCATGTCCCCTATTGATAAACATTTCATGATATAAAATCATGAAGTCTTCCACCACATTAGGTGGAAGACAAAGAGGGGGCGGCCATCTAGAAGGTTAGGAAAAATTCGGTCCGTTTCGGACTCCCGTGAGTTCAAACAGATAAACTCCGATTCCGTTCCGATGTATTTATATCAATTAATTAATCCAATTAATTAATCATATCAAATACATAATAACATAATTATTTTCTCCAAGAAATAATTATATTCATGAATTAAATTAATCACCCAGTAATTTATTTAATTCATTAGGCCATAAATTAATTTATCCAATAAATCAATTTAGACATCCAATGTCCCAATAAATTAGATATCCAATATCCAATATTTATAAAGAGAGAATAAGCTTGATTCATTCCGTCGTCAATCCTATTGCGCGACTTGGTAGGTTCGTCTCAGTCAGCAATGGGAGGAACCAAAGAGTAGTAGCACCACCTAGCCAGCCTGGCGGCCTACACTGTACCCCAACTGAGAACGAATGATGGGATCATTCAAGAACCATTCTGTCATGAATACCAGTAAACGTATAAACCCTTCTTTCAAATGTCTCGATCAAGTTATGGGGTCACGATCAGTCAAACCCCATCTGTACTTGACGCTATGCATGCGTTAATGCAAACCGAGATCATCGAGCTCTCGTGTATCTAATACAGCTAGCTCCAATGCTTTGGCCAAAGACTTATGATCTCATCTTCCAATAACCGCATAGGACATATAACCCGCTCACTAACAGGAGAAAGAATTCTATCTTGGTATTCAGTAGGACCTGCTACTTGCCCGTCAAGATGCAGGTCGAGGTTGACCCCCACCTTCCGGTTTACAGGGTCGAACTACTCTAATAAAAATCTTGACGTCACAAGCACATCCCTACTAAATCCTCAAGTCAAAGGTTCACGAATACCTATCACAACCTTTCGATTCCGTCATTGACTGTCCCGGAGTGAAATCCGTGTGACGAATCGAGGGTGAGTCGGTTCGAGTATACTAATCCAATTAGCATACCTATAACGTGTGCTACCACTAACCATTAGTGTTCGACAGGCACTCTCCATGTCAAAGAACACGTCATACAAGTCTTCACATAAACTTAACGCCCAGTCAAGTTTCATCGACTTGCGAACGATTAATTATTTGAGCTATAACCTTTCCAGTGCCGACCCCCTTATCCAATAAGGAGTGGAACGTTTTGCTCTCAAATACATGGACTAGTTTCTATATATTTATTTACGAGTTAGGAATGCCAGTAACTACCAGTAAATAAAGAAACATTCATTTGCCTTACATAAATGGTTTACATAATTTCAAGTACAATGCCCTCACTCAACAACCTCTTAGTGGCATTCGAGGGCATACTCCTAACAATCTCCCACTTGCACTCAATGCCACACACTATGGTATCTAATACCCATGTTCTCCAGATGACGCTCCAAGCTAGTCTGAGAAAGTGGCTTGGTCAGTGGATCGGCGACGTTGTCGGCCGAGTTTACTCTGTGCATCACAATGTATCCCTTGCGAACAAATTCTCTTACGAGATGATACTTCCTCTCAATATGTTTGGTGCTGTTGTGAAACCTCGGCTCCTTGGCCTGCGCTACAGCTCCGTCGTTGTCGCAGTACAGTGGAACAGCAATTTCGGACATGGTATCACTTGAAGTTCTCCTGAAACTTCTTAATCCGTAACCCTTCCTTGGAAGCCTCCGAGGCCGCTTGATACTCACCGACAGTGGAATCGCGATCGCGCTTTGCTTGGCGCTACGCCAAGATATCGCTCCTCCATTAAGAGTAAATATGTAGCAGTAGACATCGAGTCGCCCTTCATCCTTGGAAGTCCGAATCGGTGAATCCCACCACATCCAATTATCCACCGCCATACATCGTAACCATATCTCTAGTCCTTCTTAAGTACTTGAGAACGTTCTTTCTGGCGATCGATGTTCCCTACACGGGTTTGCACGAAACCTACTCACCACGCTTACGGCATGCGCGATGTCGTGTCTTGTACACAACATAGCATACATAAGGCTACCACGGCCGAAGCATATGGTATATTACTCATTTCCTTTCGTTGTTCCTCACTTTGAGGACACATCTTCAAGGTGAGTTTTATTCCATGTCGCATCGGTAGGAACCCTCTTTTAGAATCATCCATCTTAAATCGCTTTAAGATTTTATCTATATAGAGGGCTTGGGAAAGACCTATTGTTCTCTTCGATCTATCCTGGTAGAGTCGAATACCAAGAATATAGGTAGCTTCTCCCAAGTCTTTCATGGAGAAATTACTCGAAAGCCAAGCTTTCACAGAACTGAGCATTCCCACATCATTTCCTATTAGTAGAATGTCATCTACATATAGTACTAAGAATGCGATCTTGCTCCCACTAACCCTCTTGTATACACAAGGTTCCTCTTCATTTTGCACGAAATCAAACTCTTTGATTGCCTCGTCAAAACGAAGGTTCCAACTACGCGACGCTTGCTTCAGTCCATAAATGGAACGCTGAAGCTTGCACACTTTCTGAATATCGACTTCGGACACAAAACCTTTAGGCTGCTCCATATAGATTTCCTCCTCGAGGAATCCATTAAGGAAAGCCGTCTTTACGTCCATTTGCCATATCTCATAATCGTGGTAGGCAGCTATAGCAAGCATCATGCGAATAGACTTGATCATAGCTACGGGCGAGAAGGTATCGTGGTAATCGATCCCTTCCTTCTGGGTATAACCCTTTGCCACAAGCCTGGCCTTATAGGCGTCAACCTTGCCATCACCATCAGTCTTTCTCTTGTAGATCCACTTGTTCCCCATAGGCACTATGCCCTTGGGGCGGTCTACTAGAGTCCAGACCTGATTGACATGCATCGAGTCTATCTTAGCTTCCATAGCTTCACGCCATTTCGCGGAGTCTACATCCACCATCGCTTGGTCATAGGTCGTCGGGTCGGTCTCTTGGCTATCACTTGGAACCTCATGGAGACCCAGCTCCTCCAAGTGCACAAGCCCATACCTCTCAGGTAAATGAGACACCCTACTAGACCTACGAGGTGGTTGTACTTGTGTTTCAGAAGGTTCAGTTCCAGTTTCTTGCACAGATGTCTCCCGAGGAGTTTCATTGTATTCTTCTAAAGAAATACTTCTACCTGCTCCGCCTTCCTGAATGAACTCATCTTCCAGGAATTGTGCTTGTAAAGCAACAACGATCCTTCGATCTTCGGGCATGTAGAATAGATATCCCATCATCCCAGATGGGAATCCAATGAAACGTCCCTTCGCAGACCTAGCTTCCAACTTTTCCACCTTAGTCTTCTTGACATAAGCGGGACATCCCCAAATCCTAATATGATTAAGACTTGGTTTCCTTCCCTACCACATCTCATGTGGAGTTTTAGGAATGGATTTGGAAGGACATCTGTTCAAGATATACGCGGCAGTCAGGAGTGCATACCCCCACAGGTAAATCGGCAAGTCAGTATAGCCCAGCATGGAACGGACCATGTTCAACAGGGTTCGGTTCCTTCTTTCTGACACACCATTTAACTGAGGGGTACCTGGAGGTGTTAGTTGTGAAACTATTCCATGTTCCTTAAGGAACTCGTCAAACTCCGTACTCATATATGATTACCAGTTTGTTTCTCGATTAGGGCCTTGAATTCCTGGAATTTCTCAAAAGCCTCGGATTTATGTTTCATTAGGTATACATAACCATACCTAGTATGATCATCTGTAAACGTAATGAAATATTGATATCCGTCACGTGCTGCTTCCAAAGCACCACAAACATCAGTATGGATTAATCACAGTTTATCAGCGGCTCTTTCAAAAGTCCCTGTGAAGGGGGACTTAGTCATTTTGCCTTTAAGTCAATATTCACAAGTAGGAAAGGGATCCGATCCCAATGGACCCATAAGTCCATCTTTTTCCATCTTGTAAACCTTGGTCTGACCAACATGACCAAGTCTAAGATGCCATTTCAAAACTTGATTGGTTTCATCCCTACCACGTTTTCTAGTCATAGTATTCACAACTACTTTGTTGCTGAGATTTAGATGATACAATCCATTCAACAATGTAGCAGTACCCACTAGTTTATTTCTAAAATAAATTTTGCAGGAACCATCTGTAGGTCACAAGTCGTCCAGGAACAAGTCTAGAGGGGGGGTGAATAGACTTGTTGAAACTCTTGAACTCTTTTTCTCGAAGAGTGAGTTTCTTCAGCTGATGGTCAAACAAATGACTTGGAGTCGTTTGTTCTTGGATATGTGCGAAGTCGGTGATGACGAATATAAATTAACTTAATGAAACACTTAACAATGTATGCGTAGCTTAGAGTATGATGCAAGAAACAAGAAATGACACAGGGCGGTTATAGTGGTCTCGAGGTGGGGTAATCCTCTACTAATCCACTTTTCTCCAAACCACTTGGAGATGAATTCACTATAATTTTCAACCAAAGGATCAATATTACGGTGATTCAACCACAATACAACAGACTTCCAACCGTGGAAATCCGTGCCGTTGTACACACACTGATCGCCTTGCACCTCTTGATCCTCGATCCTCGGATGCCTTTACGCCTCTTACTTCAACCAAGAAGTACCCCGTACTCAAGATTTATAGACAAGAGTGTTTGTCTTCTCCAACTTAAGAGCTTCTTTAAGAATGAACTTCTAGATCTGCTCTTTTCACGATGCTATTTGATTGCTTGAGATTGCTTTGTTTGCTTTGATCGCTAGAGTATATGTTCGCACCGTAGTTGCTCGATTCAAATCTCTGGATATATATATAGGTCGATCTTCCGAGCTTCTTCCTTGTAGCCGTTGCAAATCTTTGAACAAATCCGTCCGTTGGAGGGAGACTTCATTGTTTAATCTTTTCGAACGTTGCAAGGTCGATTCCCATTATTTAATTTTATCTTCCGACCGTTGTGAGGACTTCGCATGTGAGCGCCGAATCTTTTGAATATAAAAGGATTAAAGTCTTCACGGTGGGTCAGGATGATTTAATTAAATCATATCTCTTGCGGGAATCACTCCAATTTGTCTCTTCACGTTGCATGTGAGCTTTCCGTAATATTTGACTTTTCAAAGCATGCTGACGTGGACTTGGAGTACTAGGCTGTAGTTGAGTAGGCTGATGTGCAGCTTACATCTCTGCAGGTAGGTCCACTCGGCTGTTCACTGTTTGTGACTTGTATGGTCAGGTGACTTCCCTGAGGTACCTCGGCTGCAGTCTGGTCAAACTTCTCTGATAAATTTTAGTTGACCAGAGCTACTCCGATCGAGTCTCAGATTTACTTCTACGATGGACTAGGCTGTACTTTAGTACTTAGCCGATTTTCAGCCTAACTAACTTTGGCCTACAGAAGATACTCATTTGGTTCTTCTTTACATTTTGCCAAGTTATACTTAACATATTTTGGCCTATGGAAGATACTCATTTGGTTCTTCCTTACACTTTGCCAATTAATAAACATTTGATTTTAAATTAATGACATCATCAAAATCTAACAAGTATTCCTAACAAATTCCCCCTATTTTGATGATGGCAAAACTAAGTAAGAAATCAAATAACCAAGTCTGCACTTAGGTGCGAGACAAAAGCGAATTCATCTAATATTGAGACAATCGAAAATTGTCATTCAACAGATCGTTCATAAAATTTTTCGACTTATCATTGAAATTTTGCAAGAATGTTTTAAGTACGTAAAATAAAATTACAAGTAAGAAAAATAATTAAAGTCATCCGCCTCTTCCTCTCGCCTCTTCGAATAGCCGCTTGGCAAGTGTGCTTGAATGGTTTGGCTCGATGGGTCTTACCTTGACTGGAGCAAGGCCATATTTTCTTTTCACCACGAGTGCCGAAATCCTGCTCCCGCCGAGATCTCGAATCATTCTCAAGGCACACTAGCTTGATTTCCTTTTGAAGTTGTAACTCATCAAGTTCACCATCCATGCGGATTGGTGCTTCTTCACTACAATAAGGGAATCATAGGAAAGGCATTTTGCTCCTTAGCGTGCTTCTTCGTAATGTACCCCAAAGATTCGGATGAACTTCTTCCATGAAGTTTATGAAGATTTCTGTGGGGAGAGTTTGTCATCTTGAAGTAGTTCCTGGACATAATAGTCTTTGATGAACCTCTTCTTAGCAAACTCCCCACATTTCAAGAGCTTCAAATGGGATGAAATCCTCAACATACCATAGCTCCATCCCTTCCCATTCAAGAGTAGGTTCAAAGCCGCCTCTGGTCCTTCTTCTTTTCCTACAGTGCCGCATGTACTGGTCTTCCTGGTCTTGACTTCCTTTCTTTCAGCCGGAGGGTCCTTCAACTGAGGGACATCCCGCTTCTTCTTGCTTCGATTTCTCTTTCTTCCCCGAATCCTCACTTCCCCCTTTTGCCAAAGATCAATAAGGGTTGTCAATCTTTGTTCCATGCGGCTCATCCAAATGGACATGCCAAAAGGCATTCTCGTTGTTTGTAGGAGGAGGAGGCCGAGGATCTCTCGCCAAGTAGGGTGTCAATCTTGGCATTTATGGTTTGAAGGTCGAGTGACTGAGTTGAGAGCAGCCTCAATAGTGTCTCCGACAATTTGCTTGATCACCTCGGTCATGGTAGGTGATAATCGAGCCGATGGGGAGTGCTCTCCGAACCTTCGCAAGAGAACCACTAGATCGCAGCTCCGGGCCGCAGCAGTAGGCCGATTGGGTTTTCTCCGGTCCCCGACTGAGTCCTCTGCCACTCTGCGTTCAGCCGGTGTACCGGCAGTACAACAATCCTATCTGCAGCTTCATGAGTTGCCTCTGGCTCTGGCTCTTTGGCTCCTTCTCTCTCTCCTTCTTTTCCTTCTTCTTCTCCAGATTTGTCTTTCTCTGCTTCTCCAGATTTTTCTTTCTCTTCTTCTCCAGATTTTTCTTTCTCTTTTTCCTTTTCTTTTTCTGCTCCTCCTTCACCTCCATCATCATTATCATCATCATCATCATCATCATCATTTTTATCATCATCTTTTTCCTTCTCTTCTCCTTCATCATCCTCATCCTCCTTATCTTCTTCATCTTTTTCCTGCTCTACTTCTTCTCCTTCTTCTTCATCTCCTTCATCCATCACTTCTTCTGTTTTCTCAATCTCCTCTGTCTGTTTTTCAACTGGTATATTTTCTTCAGATTCTTTTTCTTCTTCTTCTTCTTCTTCAGCCTCCAAATTGATAATTTCATTCTCACCATCAACTTCTTCAATCCTAATCTCCTTCTCTACTTCCTCTTCCTCCTCTTCTCCAAAAGTGCCATTAAAAATACTGAGCATTATAGAGTGGATAAAGTGGTCCATGTTTGTCTCAAAATGTGACATGAACCAGTTATCCTGGAGGAGTAAAGCTAAATCTGACTCTTTGCAAAAATTAGTCAGAACATCCTCAGTGGCTTGGGGATATTCCCAACCACTAGTTTCAATAAAGATTTGAAAATTTGTAAAAGACATGGTTTTGAGAGTTTTCCACTCTGTAAAAATATTTACAAAGGAGTGTTTTTCTCGCTGCGGTTTGACAAGTCAAGTTGCTCAATAGAGAGATTAAAAGTATTATTTTCTAAAAGATTGAAAGTGTAATCGCTTCAGAATAGAGATAACAAGACTGCTTCCTCTTCTTCGGTTATGTACACGGGAGGTGTAATAACGGTACAATCCGAGTTTCGGATTCGTGCAGCAAGTCTGGATGGATTGGTGACTGGATCGATGGTCGTATGGTGCTCAGCCGCTCTCCTCGCCGAATCGCAGCCTTCCTTGGCCTCTTTGGTGAGGGTTCGTGATGACTGCAGTTAGAGGGTCCTGATGGGCCGGTCCCCGTCTCTTGAATCGGATGGCGATTGGTGTATCGTCGACTCATTCCCGACTCGATCATAGCCCGATCTCACCGCAGTTGGTCCGAGTCCGATAAATCGTATCTTGGGCAATAGCTTGAGTCCTGCAAATCCTTCAACAATCGGGCCGCTTCTCCCGTGACTCCAACTTTTTCTTGTCATGGTCCATGTGACCTAGCCTCTTGTTCGGGTGGAAAGGGTCAATATTTCCTGCCACTCCGATTTTCTCCAAAAGCCAACTAAGATGCGTTCCGAACGCCAACTTAGTTTTGAATTTCTTCTCACCTTCAAGCCATTCGACTTTGTTCACCTCGCGAACAAGTTGTCTGAAAATATAGTCCGCCCAATCAACTTCTTCTTCTTGGATCAACGCACCCAATACCATGAATTTGGATGATGACAGTTGGTCATAGATGCCTGCCATCCCCATCACTATCTTGTTTGTGATGTCCAAGGCAACTCGATAAATCCTTTTCAACTCATTCCTCTTCGTAAACTTCAATTTCTCTGGGATGTTTTCGATTTTGATCGTCTTCCAGGTTTCGGCGGGTGATTGTTTAAGAGCTTCGACCGCCAAGCCGCGATGTTTCATCCCGAATACGGAACGGATCTTCTCTCGATCTATGGTGATAGGGGTTCCGCCGACTGAGCTGTTAATCCCGTGCTGAATCAGAGAGGCATTACGATAAAATTCGACGACATCTTCCTTGAACAAATGTTGCGGGTTGATGTCGAGAAACGGTAGATTCCGTCGCCTTCATCGCCTGATCGATTGAGCATATCGAAGTCATCTAGATTTGCTTCCAATAAACCTTCAAAATCGACGACCATGGAGAAGATGACTTGATCCTTCACCGCCTTCAAGTTTACGCCTTCAAAAGATGCCATTTCTGCAAAAAGGATTTTTTGATTTTTAGTGTATATTTTGCTCTGTAAATTCTAGGGTTCCTGTAGGCGTAAAGGGTAAAGTGAAAGGTTTTCTTCCTTATAAAGAAGATGAAAAGACGTTTGGATTAGTTTATTATAAATTTAAACGGTGGTACGCCTTTTGATATTCTTTTGAATTTCAAATTTGAATCGGTGGCCCCATTTAAAATTTGACTTGATTCTCGATTGCCACCGTAGAGGTTAATTAAATAGGCGTGTGACGCGTGTATTTAAAATTGCCACTTGGATTATAAAGATGTATATTTTAAATGCCATTTTAGCTAAACTAATATTTATAAATGTGGCAGATATTAATTAAAAAATTAGAGATCACTTAGAGAACTTAGCGGTCTCGATTTCGTTGATCGTTGACCACTCGCAACAGTTAGTTGACTTCGCCTGTATTCTCGTATGCCTAAGTTGCTTATTCTCGCCTTCGTCTTCTCGCCCGCATCGCCTAGCCGAGTCCGAGGGTCCGTCCTTCCTTCAACTTGCTTGAACTAGATTCCCAATCTAGTAATCCAAGGTCTCGCTAAGCTCTAGGAATCTTTCTTCTCGCAATGGTTTGGTGAAGATGTCGGCTATTTGGTAGTCTCAGGCCGACTCTTTCAACTCTAACCCTTTGTTAAGCACATGGTCTCGAATGAAATGGTGCTTAACGTCAATGTGCTTCGTCCTTGAGTGCAAAACCGGATTGTTGGTTATTGCAATAGCACTATTGTTGTCACACCATATTGGAACTTCATTGGCAATAATATTATAGTCCCTTAATCGTTGTCTCGATCCATAGAATCAGGCACAATAAATACTGCAAACTAGGTATTCGACTCAGAGTGGAGATAGAGTTAGAAACCTCGCTTCTTGCTAAACCAGATATCACCGTTCCTAGGAATTGACACGCTCCACT
Source organism: Orobanche coerulescens (assembly GCA_033398695.1). NCBI lineage: Eukaryota > Viridiplantae > Streptophyta > Magnoliopsida > Lamiales > Orobanchaceae > Orobanche > Orobanche coerulescens. The sequence continues at coordinate 173,853,491 of CM065809.1, forward strand.
AGTGCTCTTCCTATTGATTTTGCATCCGCGAAATCCGCATCTCGAGTATCCCGACATTTCAAGTTGTCATTCTTGGGGTACCACACCAACATTAATTGTAGACTTTAGGTACTTAATTATTCTCTTGCCGCATCTAGGTGTGATTGCTTCGGCTTGATCGAATCTTGCACACACTCCAACCGCATATGATATGTCCGGCTCGCTGCTTGCGATTAGGTACGAAGAGATCCGATGAGTTCTCTGTAGTGGGTTGAGTCCACCGATATGCCCGCCTGCCTCGCATCTGTGAGTGCTTGTGCTCATTGGAATTCTTGCGGGCTTGGTCGATTCCATTCCATATCTCTTGATAAGATCTCTAGTATACTTTGCTTGGTTGATGAAAATTCCTTTTTCCATCTCGCTAACTTGTAATCCGAGAAAGAAGTTAAGCTTTCCCATCATACTCATCTCGAATTCTCCTTGCATGAGGTTGGAGAATTTCTCGCATAGTTCGTGATTGGTTGACCAATATGATGTCATCCACATAAATCAACTATTAAAATGTGGCCTTCGTGTTCCACTCAATAGGGTCTTGTCCACTTTTCCCTTGCAAAATCCATTTTTCTCAAGAAACACAGATGTTGTTTCATACCACGCTCTTGGTTCTTGCTTGAGTCCATACAGAGCCTTCAATGACTTATAGACTTTGTCTCCTTTGACAAAACTCCGGGGTTGCTCTACATAGACTTCTTCTTCTAGGATTCCATTCAAACGCACTTTTACATCCATCCGGTAGACTTCAAAGTCCTTGAATGCAGATATGCGAGGAATAGTCGATGGCTTCTAATCTTGCAACAGTGCATAAGTTTCATCAAAATCTATTCCTCACACTGCATAACCTTTTGCTACGAGTCTGCTTTATTCCTAACAACACTCCGTCTTCATCACTCTTGTTTTTATACACCCATTTGGTGCCAATAACTTTCTTGTGATCGTGTCCTGTTAGTTCCCAAACTTTGTTTCTTTCCATCTGCTCCAATTCCTCTTGCATGGCATTAATCCATGAATAATCTTCCAAGGCTTGTTCTCTGCCTGGGTTCAATTTGTGACATGAAACATGAGAACATCGCCATTCCCGCCGGTAGAGTTGATCGTCTTGTCTTGACTCCATCACCAACTTTCCGATGATTTGTGAATTGGATGATCCTTAAGCCATTTGGGGATCTCGCCCTCTTCTCGGGTTTGTTCCCCCGATGGATTGCTCGTGGTTATCTCGCATCCCGGGTTCCGGTCTGCAATCGGATCGGCCACGCCTTGTCATCTGCACTTGGTTTCAATCGCAGATGAGTCTTTGTCGACTCCGGCTGGTCTTTCCGCAAAGAATCGATCGATAGGTTTGGTGATCTTGTCCGATTCTGCAGCTGGTCTTCATCACCGCATTGGGTCATCAGCCGATCTGCAGTGAGTCCACCATTCCAGTGTCATGAATAATGACTTCTTCAAGGGTTGCCGACTTGAGCTTGTTCTCAATTTGCTCAAGTTGTTTCCTGTACTCAACAAGATTCATCAAAAACAACATGGGGTGTTTCTTCCACAACTAAGGTTCTTTTGTTAAAAACTCTATATGCCTTGCTTCTTTGGGAATATCCCATAAATAGACCATCACCAGCTTTAGCATCAAAGGCATTTAGCCGTGTTTTACCGTTGTTGTGGATGAAACACTTACAACCAAAAACATGAAAGTAAGCAATAGGAGTTCTATTATTCCAAACCTCATAGGAGTTTTGCCATGTCTCCCTACTATCATACTCCTGCTCGGGTGTGGCAGTGTGTTAACAGCCTTCACTGTAACCTCTTGGTAGGTCCGCTTCGCAATCATGGACCTTGCCGCTTCCTTCGTGGTTCTGTTCCTTCTTTCAAAGAACACCATTCTCACGGGCGCCCCGCCGCAGAGCTCATGCCGGATCCCATTCTCGATCAATAAATCGCTTATCGCCTTGTTGAGAAACTCTCCTCCTCTATCTCGATCCGATCTTGATTATAGAGAGGGATTTCTCATTCGATCCTTCTCACAGCCTCGTAACTTGGTCGTGGTTTCACTTTTCTTGAATAGAAAAATGATCCAAGTGTACCTTGAATAATCATCTACAATCACAAGAGCATGCTTTCTCCCGCTCAAAGTCCTTGGTTTGATAGGACCAAATAGATCCATGTGGAGTAGATCTAAGATCCTTGTTGTGAGCGTTGTAGGCTGAATTGGCTTGAATGATGCCTTGGTCTGCTTTCCCTTCTGACATGCATCACAGAGTGCTTCCTTTTTGAATACTTCATTTGGAAGTCCTCTGACCAGCTTCTGAGAGCTAATCTTGTTGATGGCTTTGAAGTTCAGGTGACATAGTCTTTTGTGCCACAGCCATCCATTCTCACTACATCTTGGATAGAAAGCAGGAGTTAGGTGTTCCCGTGTTCCAATCAATCATGTATACATCTCTCTTCTAAACCTTGTAGCTTTATTTCTCCAGATAAGATGTCTATCACCATACACTTCAAAATGGTGAAGACTACTAGATTCTTCTCGTCACAGAACTGGCTGATGCTCAGGAGGTTGTACTTGAGCCCTTTGACATAATGAACTTTGGATATTACAATGTTTCCTCGGTGCAGCTCTCCAAAGCCTTTTGTCTGTCTTCTAGAGCTATCTCCAAAGGTTACATCGGGACCTCTTTCTTTGATATATTTGGTCAGCATCTTCTTGTTCCCGGTCATATGCCTCGAGCATCCAGAGTCTACAAACCATTCTTCTCCTCCAAAATTTGAGCTTGAGGAGATGTGGTTGTAGTCCTTCCATCTTTTCTACAATTAAACAATCAAAGATTTAGGTACCCAAATTTGTGTGGGTCCTTTGGGATTAGTTGGTTTCGTGGAGAATTGATTTCTCCTTGGATTATGGAAATTGTTATTATTATTATAACCCTTATAAGGTGCCTGTGGTCGAGGTCTAAATCTCCTGGTTGGATTGTATACCGGATATTCCTCAAAATAGTGTGGGCCATTTCTAAATCTAGGCTGAGACCATTTATTAAATCTTTGTGGTCTCCACACTTGTTCATTTTGGTAATTTGGATAACCTTGAGGTTTCCATCTGCCCCTCCCATTATGAAATCTATTTTTGGGGAGTTGTTGGTAATAGTGGGCATGTTGTCCTGGATCGCCGTTTTGCTCAGGCCATCGCTTAGTCGCCTGTCTAGGTGGCAGTCTGGGTGTAACTCGACTGCAGCCTCTAGACGCTTGACTCGCTATTGCCTGCTTTTTGAATATCGGTTTATACATGTGCTCAAGAATGAGACTATTGTTTCTCCCTTGATAAACTTGGTTTCGTAACTAGAGGGAGTGTGAGAATCATATCCAAGGCCTGATTTGGTATATAATGACCTTTATAGGTACACCCGCCCAGAGTTGAAGACGCCTTCAGGAGGTTATTTCTCGCGCCCGAGTTTTATTTATCTCGTGCTACCTTAGTAAACTCGGCTTTGGCATGAGCAAGTGCAAATGACTTTTATTTAAGTAAAATATTTAGCCGGTCTATCTCAATTGTATTGACACTTGCCTCGGTTTTTGAAGTCACCGTAGTTGTCTCAACCTTATTTAAATCTAGCCGAGTTTTTCGAAATCATTTTTCACCGCCTATTCTCATCTTGGTACCGAGTCTTCTCTCATTGTCTGACTTGGTGTGCGATTTAAGTGTTTCAAAATCTTTGAATAATCGATTTACCGATTCATGTAAATCCATATCTTGTGACATGGCCGAGCTATTATTTGAACCTAGGTTTAGAAGTTACCTCTTCATCGCCTAAATTTGCCATCGTGCAATCATACTCCTCGTCTTCATCAGAAAAGAAACTGCCGCTTGATTCGACATGCTCCTGGTCTTCTCCGATGAGAGCTTTTCTTCTGTCTTCCTTTCTGCCCACCTCCTTCTTGGTTTAGTCCTTCTTGAGCTCGGGACAATCCATCTGGATGTGTCCTATTTTGTGACAGTTGTAACATTCAACTTTCCAGCTTCACCTTCTGGTTCCTTCTGGATTCTCCTTGTAGTTTTTCTTATACTTGGAGTAGTTCTTTCAAATTGCTGAACCTTTGCATTATGAAAGCCATTTCTTCCTCAAAATCTAGTGGATTTGGAGGTTTCACATCGATAGGCTCTTAGCAGGGACTCGGCCGCAAATGCGATTCCCTTCTCTGCAGGCTCGATTGAGGATGAGCTTGGAAGCTCGAACTCATAAGCCTTTAGATCGGAGAACAGACTCCGAATTTTTATCTTATTCAGTGTCTGACTCTCTCATAGCTACAGCCTTCATGCTCCATTCGGGATTTAGAGATCTCGAGGACCTTTAGTGCCATTTCCCTGTTGCCATAGGTTTTGCCCAGGAGTTGATTTCATTGATAATTTCATGAACCTTGTGTCCACTTGGTCTATAGATTCTCCATTCTTCATTTTAAAGTTGTCAAACTTTTGGATAGCTATTGACAACTTGTTTTCCTTGATCACTCCGTTCCTTCACACATTAGAGCTAATGTGTCCCAAATCTCTTTGGCATTCTTACAATTTTTGATCTTGACCATTTTGGATTTTTCAAGAGTGTGGTAGAGCACATCTTTGGCCCCGTTGTCAAGATCGCGCCTTTCTCTCTTCGGGGTCACTCCGTTCTCTTCTTAGGGATCTTTTCGGCCTCCCACCGCGATCTCCTACCGTGTTGTCCTTCTCGAAAATGAATGGACCGTCTTCAATGATGCACCACATGTCATGGATTGAAGATAATTGTGCTGCATTCTTATCTTCCAGAGATCATACTCACAACCGAAAAGACAGTAGTCTAGAGTGCATGTGTTCCATTATAAAGTGAGAGATAAGATATATATCTAGTATAGATCTGGTTCGTAAAAAAATGAACCAACTTCTCTGATACCACTTGTAGGTCACAAGTCGTCCAGAACAAGTCTAGAGGGGGTGAATAGACTTGTTGAAACTCTTGAACTCTTTTTCTCGAAGAGTGAGTTTCTTCAATGATGGTCAAACAAATGACTTGGAGTCGTTTGTTCTTGGATATGTGCGGAAGTCGGTGATGACGAATATAAATTAACTTAATGAAACACTTAACAATGTATGCGTAGTTAGAGTATGATGCGGTAAAACAGAAATGACACAGCAGTTATAGTGGTCTCAGAGGTGGGGTAATCCTCTACTAATCCACTTTTCTCCAAACCAGTTGGAGATGAATTCACTATAATTTTCAACCAGTGATCAATATTACAGTGATTCAACCACAATACAACAGCTTCCAACCAGTGGAAATCCGTGTCGTTGTACACACACTTGACTGCCTTGCACCTCTTGATCCTCGATCCTCGGATGCCTTTACAGTCTCTTACTTCAACCAGTGAAGTACCCCGTACTCAAGATTTATAGACAAGAGTGTTTGTCTTCTCCAACTTAAGAGCTTCTTTAAGAATGAACTTCTAGATCTGCTCTTTTCACGATGCTATTTGATTGCTTGAGATTGCTTTGTTTGCTTTGATCGCTAGAGTATATGTTCGCACCGGTAGTTGCTCAGATTCAAATCTCTGGATATATATATATAGGTCAGATCTTCTGAGCTTCTTCCTTGTAGCCGTTGCAAATCTTTGAACAAATCCGTCCGTTGGAGGGAGACTTCATTGTTTAATCTTTTCTGAACGTTGCAAGGCTGGATTCCCATTATTTAATTTTATCTTCCGACCGTTGTGAGGACTTCTGCATGTGAGCGCCGAATCTTTTGAATATAAAAGAATTAAAGTCTTCACGGTGGGTCAGGATGATTTAATTAAATCATATCTCTTGCGGGAATCACTCCAATTTGTCTCTTCACGTTGCATGTGAGCTTTCCGTAATATTTGACTTTTCAAAGCATGCTGACGTGGACTTGGAGTACTAGGCTGTAGTTGAGTAGGCTGATGTGCAGCTTACATCTATGCAGGTAGGTCCACTCGGCTGTTCACTGTTTGTGACTTGTCAGTCAGTGACTTCCCGAGGTACCTCTACCGCACTGGTCAAACTTCTCCGATAAATTTTAGTTGACCAGAGCTACTCCGATCGAGTCGGCCAGATTTCTCTCGATGGACTAGGCCGTACTTTAGTACTTAGCCGATTTTCAAATTTAACTAACTTTGGCCTACAGAAGATACTCATTTGGTTCTTCTTTACATTTTGCCAAGTTATACTTAACATATTTTGGCCTATGGAAGATACTCATTTGGTTCTTCCTTACACTTTGCCAATTAATAAACATTTGATTTTAAATTAATGACATCATCAAAATCTAACAAGTATTCCTAACACCATCACCAATGAAAAATAAAAAGCCCTTTCGGTCCATGACCGGAATGGATACAATGTTTTTGTGCCCCTTGGGCAAAACAAGTACATCTTCTAAAGTCAAAACAAAGTCGGATTCTAAACCCAAAAGAAGTGATCCTATGTCGGTCGCCTCGACACTATGCCCGCTTCCGACTGTGATCATAACTTCTCCAGCTCCAAGCTTCCTATTTTGTTCCAGATCCTGATTCATGGTACAAATATGAGAACTAGCACCAGAATCAAGTATCCAGGAAGTAGAAAATACAGTAGCAGAACAATTTGTTTCCAAAACTAAAAGTTACTCAGACCAAGTGCCATGAAGAATCGGAGTCTCTAGCCCAGTGGCCCACTCACCACACTTGAGACAAGCATCCTTCTTCTTCTTGTTCTGGAACCATCGGGCCTTGCCCTTACCCTTAAGGTCCTTAGCTTGCGGTCCAGTCCGCTTCTTGGTCTTTTTCTTCTTATTCTTAGACTTCCGAAGTCCGTAAGAAATCACAAGAGCAGACTCCTTCATCCGCTGAGTCTTCATCTGAGACTCAGCGGTCACCAGTTTGTTCATTAGCCCGACTAAATTACATGCAATCTCATTGCGGTTGAAGTTCATAACAAACTGTGAGAAGGAATCGTGAGAGACTGTAGGATAAGGTCGGTTGGAGAGAAGTATCCATTTTAAAATCAAGAGCCTCCAATCTCTCGATCATGGATATAATTTTGAGGACGTGTTCCCCAACCTTCTCACCTTCCTTCATCCTTGCACCGAACAGTTGCTTGGATATCTCATATCTAGCAGTTCTGCTATGCTCACCATAAAGCTCGGTTAAGTGAGATAAAATCTGCCTAGCAGAAGTCATTTTCTCATGAGCTCTCTGAAGCTCATTAGACATGGAAGCCATCATATAAGCACGGACTTTCACGTCATCCTTAACCCACTTTTCGTGGTTTTCAATCTCTTCCTGATTGGCTCGGGTCCGCACAGGAGGCGCCGGAATGTCCGTCTCCAAGACGTATCCCAGTGCCTCTATACTGAGGACAATCATCATATTGCGGAGCCAATCCACAAAGTTAGGTCCCATTAAGGTGTTCTTTTCGAGTAGAATTGCGAGTGGATTCATTGTCATATTGAGATTTGTCTGCATTAAGTATAACAGATTAATTAGTGACTCATTCAATTATGTTCTGAGTATAGAATTAAGGTCTTTTCTATTCTTGTTACTCAGCTCCCACTATTTTATCGGAATAACACACTCCCATGTGAAATCCGGAAGTATCGTCGCTCTACTTCATAGTGGTGATCGAGTTCTTTATAAATCTTAATAGAGGGCAACCGAACAGGTTTCTAGTCTATTAATTTTCATAAAGTGGTGTCCAACACCAACCCATCTAATGGATGATTCGATCTTCTTTTTCCCCTTGTTCACTCCCCTCAACCTATACGGTTTCTATGGTTCGTGAACAAGTTAAGTTTATACCATCGACGCAAATCAGTTTCACAATTGAATCTTATCCGGCAACCTATCAGGTTTCTAGGGATAAAATTTGCTCCAACCGAAGGCATCCAATGCGCTCCCGGTAATTTATCCGTCCTCCCCGAACGACTACCCCGATAACTCGGAAGCATAGCACATCCGGTTTGGATTTCAATTTCCCGAAAACTCGATGGAGGGAAGGAAAACCATGAAACCTTATAAACTTAATAATTTATCGTGGGAGAATTTTCGCGATTTACGTTGCACTTTGCACATTAATCGTTTAAGCGCGTTTGTGGCATTCATACAATATGAAACAACCATTCACAACCTAGTTGCTACCAACATGTGGTTCATGGACCGTTCCTAGAAAACAAAAAACTCCGTAATCTAATTACAAGTCTTCGTCTTCAATCTTCGTCTTCTCGAAATGGATCTCCTCCGGTCTTCGTCATTACATATAAATTTTACATTGAAAATTGCATCCTAGGTACAAATATTTCTAGTAAAATAAATAGGCTCAAAACGGCCTTTACAACCCAATCGAATAAAACGAACGATTCAAAAACTAAGTCCACGAACCACATCCCCATTCAAAAGCATTCATCCAATAAATACTAAATAAATGGGAAACGTAGAGATACATTGATCCAATCAACAATACAAACCGATCAAATCGATTCACACAATCGGTAATATGATAACGTTCAAAATAATTCGGTCGACCATAAATATTCCAATTAATCAAAATTCCCTTATAAAATGAAAATAAATCATTTTAATCATATTAAATACAATTTAATATGCGGGATATTAATTTTTAAAAATACACGGGAAAATCGAGCCGGGGCGAAAATGGGCTGCCTGGCCGAGTCACCATCGGCAGCTTTCCGGCAGACAGGCCTGGCATGGCCGAGTCACGCTCGGCAGCTGCCGGCCAGGCACGGCCCGTGTCCCCTGACACGGTCGGCCCCGCCGCGGCTGGGATCGCCGACACGGCCCGTGTCACTGCACACGCCGAGTCACCCGGGCAAAGAACTCGCTCTTTGTCCGAAAAATCGTCCGACGACGATTCGAGCTCGATTTTCGATAGGATATCCAATATCAATATTTTTTAACATTCATATCTTCAATATAAATCATATTTCCCAGAAATTTAAGATTTATATTTAGACATAAACTTACGAAAAATATAACTACAACGAACGTAAAACATGTACCACGATTATGACTAAAATGATTCCAAATCATTCCCTATCTAATCGAGCATTCCAAATGCCAATATCGTATATACGATCGCAAGACCTATGCTCCGATACCACTGTTGGGATTCGGTGCCTAAAACGAAGGCCCAGCGGAAGCGGTAAAACGAAAATTAATTCGATCCGAATCCCTACGAGGATCGATCGAGCTACGTATATACGAATATCAAAAAAGAATTCACAAGAGATATAGAAACTCACCCTTGTAGTCCGTTGATTAGATGGATAACCTTCTATTGAGCTATTCCCCAAGCTCTTGAACGATCCAACGCCGAAAGCACCGCGTCTCTACTTGCCACGCTAGGAAAACGAACGGAATGACAACACCTTGCTATCCTCCGAGGATACGGCTAGAGCTAGGTGATGAAGCTTCCAATATGAAATTATAACACTCTAAGTGTATAACTCACAATCTCTCTTTTATGTCTTGATGTTTTCTCCAAGAAAAAACCAAGAACTTGTGATGAAGATGAAGAAGAAAAAGGAAGACTATATGAGAAAACAATTCTCTCTCTTGAAAGGCTTACAACTCACGTAGGAAGCTAATAATGAAGGAGAAAGAGTTAGTCTACTCCTTTTATTCTTCATTCAACAACTCATCAAATCACTTTTATAATAAAAGAGATTCCATGTCTCCTATTGATAAACATTTCATGATATAAAATCATGAAGTCTTCCACCACATTAGGTGGAAGACAAAGAGGGGGCGGCTATCTAGAAGGGTAGGAAAAATTCGGGCCGTTTCGGACTCCCGTGAGTCCAAACAGATAAACTCCGATTCCGTTCCGATGTATTTATATCAATTAATTAATCCAATTAATTAATCATATCAAATACATAATAACATAATTAATTTCTCCAAGAAATAATTATATTCATGAATTAAATTAATCACCCAGTAATTTATTTAATTCATTAGGCCATAAATTAATTTATCCAATAAATCAATTTAGACATCCAATGTCCCAATAAATTAGATATCCAATATCCAATATTTATAAAGAGAGAATAAGCTTGATTCATTCCGTCATCAATCCTATTGCGCGACTCGGTAGGTTCGTCTCAGTCAGCAATGGGAGGAACCAAAGAGTAGTAGCACCACCTAGCCAGCCTGGCGGCCTACACTGCACTTAATCGAGAACGAATGATGGGATCATTCAAGAACCATTCTGTCATGAATACCAGTAAACGTATAAACCCTTCTTTCAAATGTCCCGATCAAGTTATGGGGTCACGGTCAGTCAAACCCCATCTGTACTTGACGCTATGCATGCGTTAATGCAAACCGAGATCATCGAGCTCTCGTGTATCTAATACAGCTAGCTCCAATGCTTTGGCCAAAGACTTATGATCTCATCTTCCAATAACTGCATAGGACATATAACCCGCTCACTAACAGGAGAAAGAATTTTATCTTGGTATTCAGTAGGACCTGCTACTTGCCCGTCAAGATGCAGGTCGAGGTTGACCCCCGCCTTCCGATTTACAGGGTCGAACTACTCTAATGAAAATCTTGACATCACAAGAACATCCCTACTAAATCCTCAAGTCGAAGGTTCACGAATACATATCACAACCTTTCGATTCCGTCATTGACTGTCCCGGAGTGAAATCCGTGTGACGAATCGAGGGTGAGTCGGTTCGAGTATACTAATCCAATTAGCATACCTATAACGTGTGCTCCCACTAACCATTAGTGTTCGACAGACACTCTCCATGTCAAAGAACACGTCATACAAGTCTTCACATAAACTTAACGCCTACCAAGTTTCATCGACTTGCGAACGATTAAGTATTTGAGCTATAACCTTTCCAAAGGCCGACCCCTTATCCAATAAGGAGTGGAACGTTTTGCTCTCAAATACATGGACTAGTTTCTATATATTTATTTATGAGTTAGGAATGCCAGTAACTACCAGTAAATAAAGAAACATTCATTTGCCTTATATAAATGGTTTACATAATTTCAAGTACAATGCCCTCACTCAACAACCTCTGAGTGGCATTCGAGGGCATACTCCTAACAGACTGACCGTGACCCCATAACTTGATCGGGACATTTGAAAGAAGGGTTTATATGTATACTGGTATTCACGACAGAATGGTTCTTGAATGATTCCAATCATTCCACTACAAAAAAACAGTTTTTACCGACGCCATTTACCGACGCCAGCACCGCCGTTGTTAAACTTATAATTTACCGACGCCATTTACCGACGCCCGTACCGCCGTTGTTAAACTTATAATTTACCGACGCCATTTACCGATGCCCGATTTACCGACGCCATTGCCGACGACCGGTTCGCAGACTTATTTTTTTACAATTAACGACGCCGTTTACCGACGCCATTTACCGACGCCATTACCGACGCCACTTTGGCGTTGGTAAATTTTTTTTTTTTTTTTAATTTACCGACGCCGTTTACGCCATTACCGACGCCATTTTGGCGTCGGTAATTTTTTAACACAATCCCACATCGAAAAAACATCAATGTTTTTGGTGGTTTATAAACCAAAATCCTTCTCAACCATTTGAAATTGAATGGAGCCCGAACTCGATCCGCCCGACCGCACCCGACCCGCCGGACCCCGACTGGACTGGCCGAACCCACCCGCCCGAGCCGGACCTAACCCGCCCGAGCCCCGCCCGAGTCCCGACTGACTTTTTAATTTTTTTAATTTAACGACGCCAAAATTGGCGTCGGTAAATGGCGTAAGCGGCGTCGGCAAATTAAAAAAAAAAAAAAATTACCAACGCCAAAATGGCGTCGGTGAATGGCGTCGGTAATGGCGTAAATGGCGTCGGTAAAAAATTACCGTCGAGCGTTTTTCCAACGGAGGGTTGCCGTCGGTAATGGCGTCGGTAATTTTTTTACCAACGCCATTTTCTGTTTTACCAACGCCATTTTGGCGTCGGTAAAAACTGTTTTTTTTGTAGTGTTCGTTCTCAGTTGGGGTACAGTGTAGGCCACCAGGCTGGCTAGGTGGTGCTACTACTCTTTGGTTCCTCCCATTGCTGACTGAGACGGATCTACCGAGTCACGCATTAGGATTGACGACGGAGTGAATCGAGCTTTATCTCTCATTATGAATATTAGATATTGGATATCTAATTTGAGACATTGGATGTCTAAATCGATTTATTGGATAAATTGATTTACGGCCTAATGGATTAAATAAATTACTGGGTGATTAATTTAATTCATGAATATAATTATTTCTTGGAGAAATTAATTATGTTATTTTGTATTTGATATGTTTAATTAATTGGATTAATTAAACAATAAATACATCGGAACGGAATTGGAGTTTATCTGTTTGGACTCTCGGGAGTCCGAAACGAACCGAACTCGTCCGATTTCTTCTAGAGGCCGGCCCCCATCTTGATTTCCTACCTTGATCATTGTCTTGTTTTCTTGTTGGAAGACTTTTGACATATGAGATTTCATATCTCTTATTATAAGGTTAAAGGTGATTTTATGGGTGTAATCTTATCTTGTGAATGATTATTAAGACCAAAATAAAAACTCTCCTTCTCACCTCCTAGTAGCATTCACGGCAGCTTCAAAGAGAGAGAGGGAAGAGAAACTTTTTTTTTGTGTTCTTCCATCATTCATATTTTCTTAGAAAAAAATTATTGAGAGATATATTATACACTTAGAGTGTAGTAATAAAAGCTTCAAACACTTGATTCTAGCCGTAACCTTAGAGGTTAATCAAGTGTTGTTATTCCGGTCGTTTTCCGGCGCGTGGCAAGTAGAGACGCGGTGCTTTCGGCGTTGGATCGTTCAAGGGCTTGGAGCGGATTGAACTCGTAGAGATCAAACTAAAGCTTGGAGAATAGCTCAAGAGAAGGTTAGCATTTAGTCAACGGACTTCGAGGGTTAGTTTCTTACGACTCTTGCTATTCGTTTTGATATTCGTATATACGTAGCTCGATCGATCCTCGTAGGGATTCGGATCGAATTAATTTTCGTTTTACCGCTTCCGCTGGGCCTTCGATTTAGGCACCGAATCCCAACAGTGGTATCGGAGCGTAGGTCTTGCGATCGTATATACGATATTGGCATTTGGAATGCTTGATTAGATGGTATATAATTTGGAATCATAATCGTATTAATCGTTGATTTTCTATTGTTCATCTAAAAATTAATTTTTCATGATTTTATGTTACAATATAAATCTATTTTTCTTTTGAAAAACTGATTTAAATGAGTAATATAAAGATTATAAAAATATTATTTTTGGAATCGGGGCGAAAAAACGAGCCGAAAACGTAAACGGCACTTGAGCTGTCCGGCGCCTCATGGTCTGCCACTTTAGACCGCGGTGCCAGCTCGCCGGACATGCTCGGCATTCTATCGGCCGCTGGCAATGGTCTCGGTCCTCGTCGGCCTCGCTTTCACTCGCTGGCGTTCTCGCCGTGTTTTTCGACTCCGTTTTTTTTTTTATATTTCGTTCGATAATTAATTCCCACAAATTAAATTGGATTTAATTTGACTAAGATTTAATTATGGTAATTTTAATCTTAGGGGAATTAATTTAATGAAAAATTTTATCGTCCGGAACAAGTTAAAATTGATGGTTGTTTGAATTAATTGGATTAATTCGTTTTGAATGAATCGATTGGATCGGTTCGTATTGTTGATTGGATCAATGTATCTCTACGCTTTCTATTCATTTAGTATTTATTGGATGAATGCTTTTGAATGGGGATGTGGTTCGTGGACTTAGTTTGAATCGTTCGTTTTATTCGATTGGGTTGTAAAAGGCCACTTTGAGCCTATTTATTTTACTAGAAATTTTGTATCTAGGATGCAATTTTCAATGTAAAATTTATATGTAATGACGAAGACTGAAGGGAGATCCTTTTCGAGAAGACGAAGATTCAAGACAAAGACTTGTAATTAGATTACGGAGTTTTTTGTTTTATAGGAACGATCCATGAACCACATGTTGTTAGCAACTAGGTTGTGAATGGTTGTTTCATATTATATCAATGCCACAAACGCGCTAAAATGATTAATGTGCAAAGTGTAACGTTAATCGCGAAAATTCTCCCACGATAAATTATTAAGTTTATAAGGTTTCAAGGTTTTCCTTCCCTCCATCGAGTTTTCGGGAAATTGAAATCCAAACTGGATGTGCTATGCTTCCGAGTTATCGGGGTAGTCGTTCAGTGAGGACGGATAAATTACCGGGAGCGCATTGGATGCCTTCGGTTGGAGCAAATTTTATCCCTAGAAACCTGATAGGTTGCCGGATAAGATTCAATTGTGAAACTGATTTGCGTCGATGGTATAAACTTAACTTGTTAACGAACCATAGAAACCGTATAGGTTGAGGGGAGTGAACAAGGGGAAAAAGAAGATCGAATCATCCATTAGATGGGTTGGTGTTGGACACCACTTTATGAAAATTAATAGACTAGAAACCTGTTCGGTTGCCCTCTATTAAGATTTATAAAGAACTCGATCACCACTATGAAGTAGAGCGACAATACTTCCGGATTTCACATGGGAGTGTGTTATTCCGATAAAAAATAGTGGGAGCTGGGTAACAAGAATAGAAAAGACCTTAATTCTATACTCAGAACATAATTGAATGAGTCACTAATTAATCTATCGTACTTAATGCAGACTCAAAATATGACAATGAATCCACTCGCAATTCTGCTCGAAAAGAACACCTTAATGGGACCTAACTTTGTGGATTGGCTCCGCAATCTGATGATTGTCCTTAGTGTAGAGGCACTGGGATACGTCTTGGAGACGGACATTCCGGCGCCTCCTGTGCGGACCCGAGCCAATCAGGAAGAGATTGAAAACCACGAAAGTGGGTTAAGGATGACGTGAAAGTCCGTGCTTATATGATGGCTTCCATGTCTAATGAGCTTCAGAGAGCTCATGAGAAAATGACTTATGCTAGGCAGATTCTATCTCACTTAACCGAGCTTTATGGTGAGCACAGCAGAACTGCTAGATATGAGATATCCAAGCAACTGTTCGGTGCAAGGATGAAGGAACATGAGAAGGTTGGGGAACACTTCCTCAAAATGATATCCATGATCGAGAGATTGGAAGCTCTTGATTTTAAAATGGATACTTCTCTCCAAACCGACCTTATCCTATAGTCTCTCCCTCATTCCTTCTCACAGTTTGTTATGAACTTCAACTGCAATGAGATTGCATGTAATTTAGCTGGGCTAATGAACAAACTTGTGACCGCTCAGTCTCAGATGAAGACTCCGCGGATGAAGGACTCTGCTCTTGTGATTTCTTCTGGACCTCGGAGGTCTAAGAACAAGAAGAAAAAGACCAAGAAGCAAATGGACCACAAGTTAAGGACCTTAAGGGTAAGGGAAAGGCCCCAGTGGTTCCGAAGAACAAGAAGAAGAAGGATGCTTGTCTCAAGTGCGGTGAGGTGGGCCACTGGGCTAGTGACTGTCCGATTCTTCATGGCACTTCAGGTACAGAACTTTTAGTTTTGGAAACAAATTGTTCTGCTACTGTATTTTCTACTTCCCAGATACTTGATTCTGGTGCTAGTTCTCATATTTGTACCGTGAATCAGGATCTGGAACAAAGTAGAAAGCTTGGAGCTGGAGAAGTTATGATCACAGTCGGAAGCGGGCATAGTGTCGAGGCGACCGACATAGGATCACTTCTTTTGGGTTTAGAATCCGGCTTTGTTTTGACTTTAGAAGATGTACTTGTTTTGCCCAAGGGGCACAAAAATATTGTATCCATTCCGGTCATGGACCGGAAAGGCTTTTCATTTTCATTTGTGATGGTTCCTGCAAAATTTATTTTAGAAATAAACTAGTGGGCACTGCTACATTGTTAAATGGATTGTATCATCTAAATCTCAGCAACAAAGTAGTTATGAATACTATGACTAGAAAACGTGGTAGGGATGAAACCAATCAAGTTTTGAAATGGCATCTTAGACTTGTTCATGTTGGTCAGACCAAGGTTTACAAGATGGAAAAAGATGGACTTATGGGTCCATTGGGATCAGATCCTTTTCCTACTTGTGAATCTTGCCTTAAAGGCAAAATGACTAAGTCCCCCTTCACATGGACATTTGAAAGAGCCGCTGATAAACTGGGATTAATCCATACCGACGTATGTGGTGCTTTGGAAGCAGCACGTGACGGATATCAATATTTCATTACGTTTACAGATGATCATACTAGGTATGGTTATGTATACTTAATGAAACATAAATCCGAGGCTTTTGAGAAATTCCAGGAATTCAAGGCCCTAGTCGAGAAACAAACTGGTAATCATATCAAAGCACTTCGGTAGGACCGAGGTGGCGAGTATATGAGTACGGAGTTTGACGAGTTCCTTAAAAAACATGGAATAGTTTCACAACTAACACCTCCAGGTACTCCTCAGTTAAATGGTGTGTCAGAAAAAAGGAACCAAACCTTGTTGAACATGGTCCGTTCCATGTTGGGCTATACTGACTTGCCGATTTACCTGTGGGGGTATGCACTCCTGACTGCCGCTTACATATTGAACAGATGTCCTTCTATATCCGTTACTAAAACTCCATATGAGATGTGGGAAGGAAGGAAACCAAGTCTTAATCATATTAGGCTTTGGGGATGTCCCGCTTATGTCAAGAAGACTAAGGTGGAAAAGTTGGAAGCTAGGTCTGCGAAGGGACGTTTCATTGGATTCCCGTCTGGGACGATGGGATATCTATTCTACATGCCCGAAGATCGAAGGATCGTTGTTGCTTTACAAGCACACTTCCTGGAAGGTGAGTTCATTCAGGAAGGCGGAGCAGGTAGAAGTATTTCTTTAGAAGAATACAATGAAACTCCTTGAGAGACACCTGTGCAAGAAACAGGAACCGAACTTTCTGAAACACAAGTACAACCACCTCGTAGGTCTAGTAGGGTGTCTCATTTACCTGAGAGGTATGGGCTTGTGCACTTGGATGAGATGGGTCTCCATGAGGTTCCAAGTGATAGCCAAGAGACCGACCCAACAACCTATGACCAAGCGATGGTGGATGTGGACTCCGCGAAATGGCGTGAAGCTATGGAAGCTGAAATAGACTCGATGCATGTTAATCAGGTCTGGAGATCTGGAGGCATTATCTGTACGGGACTCACTGTCTCAGCAGCAGCAGTGGTTTTTGCCTTGAAGATCTGGAGGCATTATCTGTACGGGACTCACTGTCAGATCTTTACGAATCATAAGAGTCTCAAGTACATATTTAGTCAGAAAGAGTTGAACATGCGGCAAAGAAGATGGTTAGAACTGATTAAGGACTATGACTTGGAGATTTTATATCATCCAGGCAAAGCGAATGTAGTGGCCGATGCACTTAGCCGCAAGCCTGTCTCTATTCAGATGCTGGAGATGCTGACCTCCCAACTTAGCCTTCAGCGAGAGATGATTCGTGAAGGGATTGAAGTGTGGTTACAAAGAGTCCAGGACACATGCGTGATGGAGATAACTTCATCATTAACCGAAGAAATCAAATCTAGACAGCAGATGATCCTCTGATGATTCGGTTACATGATGAAGTGATCCAAGGAAAGGCCCCGGATTCATAATTCATGACGATGGAGTTTTGAGATTTCGTAACCGACTCTGCGTCCCGATGTTGATGTTCAAACAGACGATTATGAAGGAAGCTCATAGTTCGCCTATTCTATCCACCCGGCACCATAAAATGTATAAGGACTTGAAGCAATTTACGGTGGGGCAACATGAAGAAAGACGTAGCGGACTATGTTTCGAAATGCTTGACTTGTCAGCAGGTTAAGATCGAGCATCAACGGCCTGCTGGAATGTTGAAGCCACTCCCGATTCCTGAATGGAAGTGGGAAGACATATCGATGGACTTTATCACTAATATGCCGAAAACCAGGACAGGAATGAACATGATTTGGGTGATAGTTGATCGTTTAACCAAACCGGCTCATTTTCTAGGCATTAAGGATACGTGGGGACCATAGAGGTTGGCACGAGTCTTTATTTCGGAGATAGTTCGATTGCATGGTACGCCGAAGACCATTGTTTCTGATCGAGACGGCCGTTTTGTGTCTCACTTTTGGAAAGCAGTTCATAAGGCCTTGGGGACCGAATTGAACTTCAGTACATCTTATCACCCGCAGACTGACGGACAATCTGAGAGAACTATACAAACGGTACATGCTAAGGGCCTGTGCCTTAGATTGGTCAAACGATTGGGAAGTTCATCTACCGTTGATTGAATTTACCTACAACAATAGTTGGCATGCTTCTATTAAGATGGCACCGTTTGAGGCATTATATGGAAGGAGATGCAGATCGCCCCTATGCTGGGACGATTCATCGGACTTGATCGAATGTAACTGCAGTTGTTCGAGCAGACTCGAGAGAAGATAGACTTATTTCGTGAGAGGCCGCTGACCGCCTGCAGTCGCCAGAATCCTATGCGGACGTACGCCGCCGCCATTGGAGTTCAAGATCGAGATCACGTACTTTTGAAGGTTTCTCCTACTCGGGGAATCTTTCGTTTCGGAAGGAAAGGAAAGCTGAGTCCGAGATATATCGGACCATTTGAGATCCTTGAGAGAGTTGGGGAGTTGGCATACAGATTGGCATTGCCGCCGTCATTGTGCCATGTTCATAACGTGTTCCACGTATCCCAGTTACGGAGGTATATACCAGATCCCAGTCATATCATTGATTTCGGCGAGATTGAAGTCGAGCAGGATGGGACGTTTGAAGAAAGACCAGTCAAGATACTCGAGAGTTGAGTTAAGCAACTGAGGAACAAGTCAATCGTTTTGGTCAAAGTTCAGTGGTCACGTCACGGAATGGAAGAAGCCACCTGGGAAACGGAAGCTGATATGAAGTCTAGATATCCCGAGTTATTTTCGTCTTGAGTTTCGGGACGAAACTCCTTTTTAGTAGGAGACTATGTAATATCTGGATTTATTACAGTGTATTTCATCTGTATTCAAACCATGTATTATTTCGGATTGGTGATTTTGATTATTGGAGTATGATATTTCGTGCATTGATATCATTATGCATAAGTATATAAACTTGCAAAAATTGCTCAAGCAACCTCGTGATAGCGCACGCTAAGAATGTATCTTAACGCGCGCTATCGGGCCATTATTAGCGCACGCTATGAAGATAGGAGTTGCGTGCGCTAAGAACTCAATTATTGAGCGGGACGGCTACACATGCGCCAGCCGGGACATGGGTCCGGATAAGATTCCCGCTGACGCACCCGGACAAATTCTGAAGTCAACCATTATTAGCGCACGCTAAGGGATGCTTAGTAGCGTGCGCTAACTTGTTAATAATGCAGAATATTATAAATGGGACAACAACCGTTTTGGCTTTCATTTCTTTCGCCCTTCTTCATCCTTGAGAGTTCGAGAGCAGTAGTAATATTCCTATACACTTAGAACACATATTGTTGGTGTTATACATTGGTTATCACTTGAGAATGTTCATGGAAGTGGAATAGCACCTTGGAGTGGCATACAACCAACCGGAGTGGGATTCTACCTTACGGTTCATGATTTTCGTCATTTTAAGGTATGTTCAATCTATCTCCGACTTAGAGTTGGATTCTAACGATTTGGATGATCATGTTAACAAGATATGGATTTTCATAGATGAATTATCCAAGTATATCATGTTTGGAATAGTGAGATGAATAAGCCTTAAATACCTTGATTATAATCATCATGATTCGAATCTTAGTACACTGAATATGTGAAGAGAAGCTTCTATCATTGGTAAACCGAATCTAATAGATAATTTCATAGTAATCTTGGACTAGACGTTAACATCCTTATTGTTAGATAAATCTAAAGGTTTGATCATGGAAGGATTTATCTAGTATATATAGGACGTTTATCAACTTCAGTATGATAATATGGATTGATATAGAGGTGTTGATATCAACCGTTAAGCTTTTCGAATTGTCGTATGAAGATTTGAAGTCGGAATGGAATATGGTTTTAAATTGGTATGCATATCATTGAATCCGAAGTTGTCTTTATCCGTAAAATCATTCATAAGGGTGTGAACATAGTATTCATGGAAGTAACATGAATTATCACGCAAGATTTCATTGTTTCAATCATGGCAAGAACAAGCCATCGCCGCCAAAGAAATCGCCATGCATAGATAGCGCACGCTATGCTATGAATGTTAACGTGCGCTATCGAGCACTAGTTAGCGTGCGCTACGTTTGGTACGTAACGTACGCTAGACCATCAGACGAGTCAGTTGGCTGGTCAGTGAAGTACTGACCATGCATCGTTAGCGTGCGCTAGGCTTTGTTGTTTGCGTGCGCTATCGAGCAGACTTAACGCACGCTACACGGAGTACTTAGCGTGCGCTAAGCAGTTCAGGCAGATTGTATTTTATGAACTTTTGGCCGTGAATCGAATTGTTAAACATTCATACGACGTGAGATAAATCCTATATCATTTCTTTTGTTAAGGTTTGGTCTCGTTACGTGATTGATTGAGGAGGACGACCGTCGAGTGTTCATTTCCGTGGAAGTATTGTTATTGTCTTCAAATCGAGGCAAGTACCTTAATTGTTTTATGTATTGTTGTTATACATATTGTCGTGCATGTATGTCGTTATTGTATGTCCACCTCGTGTTGGTCCGACGGGATCATTGGGGGATCTATGCTAGCGTCATACGGATCATCGGACGGGTTTTCCACCACGGGTTGGTCAGCGGGATCATCGTGGGTTCTAGGCAGTGAACGCTGGATCGATGGAATTACCATGTGTATGTATTGATATCATGTTGTGGTTATCAGTTGTGTATGTTATGTTTGAGTTTCTCGTAGGAGAAGACTCGTTGGTATTTTGTCGTTTACGTTATTATTATTCTTAGTGAGAAATGAATAATATGTTGTGGTACTTGTACTAGCATCGTTGTGCTAACCCCTTCGGGGGTGAACATTTTGTTTGTGTTCGGGATCCGTGAGAGCGGGAAACAACCACTGGAACCGTATGACGACGAGGGTGCGAGTGATGTCCCGATCGGGTTTATTTATCATTGTTTATTCGTTATTTCAATAAGTACTCGAGTACGAAGTCATTTGTGATGGGTTTGAATTTGGTGATGTATTATTGAGTTACATTGAACAATTGTACTATTTACGTATTTGGTCGAATCGATGTCTTGTAATTCCGTTATTTCCATTCGTCAGTACCTTTTTATACTTGTTTAATTCTTCAGCCTTGTAAATCCTTATGTAAAGGATTTACGGCGCTGTAATATTCCTGAATATATTGGGGGTGTTACAGAATATGGTATCGGAGCTAAGATTATGGATATCTTGGCCGTTGGGTTAAAATAGGGGTCATTTATGTCTTTTGGGGTAACCGACCGTGAATGACATCACTGCACTGCCTACGTCTTCATGCGAACAGTGGTTGTAAGTTCCTAAACTCTATCTTGTTCTTTTCATGTTGTGTCTCTTTATACTCGAATATTAGAACGATGTTGTTTCCTGTATATTGAGTATGTATGCTTACAGTATGTTGAGAGGCGGACGTGGACGTGGTCGCGGACGGAGAAATGCCGAAAGGGAAGCGTCGCCTTCTAACCAGGCCAGTCATAGCTCAGGCGAGCCGCAACAATCTATTAATAATGAACTAGATCCTGATGTACCAGAGATCCTTCGTCAAGTGGTGAACCAGATGACTCAGTTCGCCCAGGTCGTGGACCGAATGCAAGTGGCGGTGGGACTACAGCAGGGAGAGAGACAGCAAGGGATCCCAGATATGGGAAATCGAGGTGACCGGTGGCTGCAAGAGGTGGCGAAGAAGCAACCACCCAAATTCGATGGTATTTCTGAGACTCCCACCTGGGATCATTGGTTGAAAGAACTGGAGAAAATCTTTGCCGGAATCAAGCGCCAGACGGCAAGAAGAGCCTCTATCGCTCAATATTTTACGATAGGGAAGCGTCCGAATGGTGGGAAGCCATCCGGTAGACCATGATGCCGATTGGACAGAGTTTAGATTGATGATGGAAGCTCGATTGCCCTCGTCTGTGAGGGAAGCCAAAGTTCGGGAGTTTTTCTCCGCTCGGCCTTGATGTGCGGTATCCCGTGCGATCAAGACGTTTAACCAACGGTGGCATTTGTTCGACATCGGTCGAGCAGGATGCGAAATGATGATCCATTTCGATATGAGGATGAAACGAAGTTCGGAGGTACATGTCAGTTTGAATGTACCACACTCCGCCAATACCAGGATAAGGCGTTGGCATATGAGATCAAGGAAGCGGCCATGGAAAAATTTGCGGAAAACAAGAAAGCAGAAAGTCTCGGTACTTTACGAGCACAAGAACAGCGGGCCGTAAGGCCAGTCATCCTTTCACTCTTTCAAGAAACCTCCGCACCCGATTAGGAGCGGAAAGAACTTGGAGCGACATTGACTATTACCGATGTTACCAGAAATGCTTTAACTGCTCCCAGACGGGCACTATCGACGGAATTGCCCCCTTCCTGCCGTGACTTGTTTTGATTGTGGACGAGAGGGACATCGGGCGGTGTTTTGTGAAGAGGCGCAAAGTCTTTTAGAGCCGTACACCACGGCCGATCCGAAGGAGGCCGGTATTCCACGAGGCGCGGCAAAGTGTTCGAGATGCCTCAAAATTTTGGCCGCGGGCGAGCGGAGGACAATGGGACCGAAAGGGGACATCGAGTGCGGATCTGCTCCCCACGTATGTACGAGATGAGAAGGACAGACGATCGGGATCTGTCATTGTCGCATCGTCTTGTCGCATTCTTTCCCGGCCGATTAGCGTTTTATTCGATACAGAGCTACACATTCTTTCATATCTTTGTCTTGTGTAAATCGTTTGAATATTTCCGGTTTTCATGCTTGTGAACCTTATGTTGTTGGTTTACCGAGTGGAGAGAGGATTGTCGGAAATTTAGAAACTAGAAATTTCCTGTATCATTTGGGGGCGGTGGCTCTCAAACGATCGTGATAGAAATGCAAGGAGACGACTGATACTCGGAGATGATTGGCTTAATCGATATGGAGCAATTGTGAACTACCGAAGGAGGAATATCTCGCTGATCGGCGATGATGGTTCGAGATTCGTTTGAGGGATGGAAACCAGGAAGCTCAGAAAATTGATCAAGGCGATGAAAGTCATCAAATTGTTGAAACAGCATCGGAGATGCTTGGTGTTACGCAATGAAGAAAGAAGACGAAATTGTGGAACTTTCATCCATTCTGTTGTGAACGAATTTCCAGATGTATTTCTGACGAGTTACAGGCTACCTCCACGAAGGGATGTAGAATTTACCATTGGTGGAACCGGAGCTACACCGATTTCCAAGGCGCCGTATCGTATGGCGCCCTCTTGAGATGTCTGGCGAAGAAGCGGTGGAGGATTCTTGGACAAGGGCTATATTCAAAGCGTTTCACCACAGGAGCGCCGATTCTTTTCGTCCGAAAGAAGGATGGATCGCTCCGACTGTGTATTGACTATCGAGAGCTGAACAAAATGACGATTAAGAACAAGTATCCGTTGCCACGGATTGATGACCTGTTTGACCAGTTGCAAGGGGCAACAGTATTTTATAAAATCGATCTGAGATCAAGATACCATCAGCTGAGGATTAAGGAATCTGATGTTCCGAAATCAGCATTCAGAACTCGCTACGGGCATTATGAGTTTGTAGTGATGCCGTTTGGTCTCACTAACGCACCTGCTGTATTTATGCAATTGATGAATAGAGTGTTCATTGAATTTTTGGACAAATTTGTGGTCGTATTTATTGATGACATTTTGGTGTATTCTAAGAGTCCGGAAGAACATGCGCAGCATTTGCGGATTGTATTGGAGCTTTTGAGAAACAAGCAATTGTACGCCAAACTTTCTAAGTGTGAATTCTGGCTAAAAGAAGTAATGTTCCTCGGCCATGTGGTGTCAGCTAGAGGAGTCCGAGTAGATCCTCAGAAGATCGAAGCAATATTGGATTGGAAGCCTCAAAGAACGTGAAAGAGGTCCAAGCTTCTTAGGACTTCTTTGGATACTATCGTCGATTCGTGGAAGGGTTTTCTAAAGTCTCCGCCCACTTACTCGACTCTGCAGAAAACTCAAAAGTTTGAGTGGAATGAATTGTGTCGATTAGCTTTGATGAATTGAAGAAGAGATTGGCGACGGCACCGATTCTATCACTTAGTAGGAATCAAGGATTCATAGTTCTGATGATGCTTGAACCAAGGACTTGGGTGCGTGTTGATGCGAGAATGATAAGGTGATCGCTTATGCGTCGCGACAATGAAACCTTATGAAGTGAATTACCCGACACATGATTTGGAGCTAGCGGCGGTGGTTTTGCCTTGAAGATCTGGAGGCATTATCATGCGGGACTCACCGGATCTTTACGGATCATAAGAGTCTCAAGTACATATTTAGTCAGAAAGAGTTGAACATGCGGCAAAGAAGATGGTTAGAACTGATTAAGGACTATGACTTGGAGATTTTATATCATCCAGGCAAAGCGAATGTAGTGGCCGATGCACTTAGCCGCAAGCCTGTCTCTATTCAGATGCTGGAGACGCTGACCTCCCAACTTAGCCTTCAGCGAGAGATGATTCGTGAATGGATTGAAGTGTGGTTACAAAGAGTCCAGGGACAGCTGTGCGTGATGGAGATAACTTCATCATTAACCGAAGAAATCAAATCTAGACAGGCAGATGATCCTCTGATGATTCGGTTACATGATGAAGTGATCCAAGGAAAGGCCCCCGGATTCATAATTCATGACGATGGAGTTTTGAGATTTCAGAACCGACTCTGCGTTCCCGATGTTGATGTTAAAGCAGACGATTATGAAGGAAGCTCATAGTTCGCCTATTCTATCCACCGGGCACCAAGAAATGTATAAGGACTTGAAGCAGAATTTCTGGTGGGGCAACATGAAGAAAGACGTAGCGGACTATGTTTCGAAATGCTTGACTTGTCAGCAGGTTAAGATCGAGCATCAACGACCTGCTGGAATCTTGAAGCCACTCCCGATTCCTGAATGGAAGTGGGAAGACATATCGATGGACTTTATCACTAATATGCCGAAAACCAGGACAGGAATGAACATGATTTGGGTGATAGTTGATCGTTTAACCAAATCAGCTCATTTTCTAGGCATTAAGGATACGTGGGGACCAGAGAGGTTGGCACGAGTCTTTATTTCGGAGATAGTTCGATTGCATGGTACGCCGAAGACCATTGTTTCTGATCGAGACGGCCGTTTTGTGTCTCACTTTTGGAAAGCAGTTCATAAGGCCTTGGGGACCGGGTGAACTTCAAGATGACTTATCACTGCAGATGACGGACAATGCGAGAGAACTATACAAACGGTACATGCTAAGGGCCTGTGCCTTAGATTGGTCAAACGATTGGGAAGTTCATCTACCGTTGATTGAATTTACCTACAACAATAGTTGGCATGCTTCTATTAAGATGGCACCGTTTGAGGCATTATACGGAAGGAGATGCGAGATCGCCCTATCTTTGGGACGATTCATCGGACTTGATCGAACAGAACGAGTTGATCGAGCGGACTCGAGAGAAGATAGCCTTAATTCGTGAGAGGTCATTGTTGCGCCAGTCGCGAAATCCTATGCGGACGTACGCCGCCGCCCATTGGAGTTGATCTTCGAGATCACGTACTTTTGAAGGTTTCTCCTACTCGGGGAATCTTTCGTTTCGGAAGGAAAGGAAAGCTGAGTCCGAGATATATCGGACCATTTGAGATCCTCGAGAGAGTTGGGGAGTTGGCATACATATTGGCATTGCCGCCGTCATTGTGCCATGTTCATAATGTAACACCCCCAAAACCGTATGGGAATATTACATGCCGTAAACCCTTTCCGCAAGGATCTACCAGGCTAAACGTCCATAAACAACCAAATGCTTGCCCGTCCAGGGTCAAACAATATAATAATACAGACCGTCAAGGTCACTTACACATAAACACACAGACCGATGAGGTCACACAACTCTATCAACAGGACTGACTAACAACATTACCCACACAGGGGTCGAAATACAATACAACGGAAGACTGAATCAACTCTAACAATACAACTAAACTCTACCAACTCTCAACTCTTGATTAGTATCGCAGCTCGTCATCCCCTTGTGCCAATCCTGTGACTGCTCCCCTGAACCTGCATGTACCTGGACGCAGAACAGACATCCACCCCCCGAATACTCGGGGGTTAGTAAAACTCCACTGTTTTACTAGTGCAAGTATCAAACCATACGAAATGTAACAAGCAAATAGCAACTATGAATTTAATACGCAAATCAATTATAAAATTGTTCGCGAGTAGTTTTATAATTTCTAACTCTAGTAAGAGATATTTGAAAAGGAACACATCATCTCGGGGATTTTTAAAGCAGAAATTCTTTTGGACCTCGAGTCCCAATTTACAAAACCTTTTCGTAAACATTAGGGCCTTAGCCCGATTCTCGTTTCAAAGCATACTAAATAATATATCATTATGAGTTCGAGATCCATATTTAAAATGTTACCCGAACAATCACTGCTACACGATCATTGTTCGTACACATCATGTACCGAACTCCGGAGGCCTCGACGGACCTTACCCGGACCACACACACTGTTTGTACACATCATGTACCGAACTCCGGAGGCCCCAACGGACCTTACCCGGACCACACACACTGTTCGTACACATCATGTACCGAACTCCGGAGGCCTCAACGGACCTTACCCGGACCACACACACTGTTCGTACACATCATGTACCGAACTCCGGAGGCCTCAACGGACCCTACCCGGCCACACACATCGTTCGTACACATCATGTACCGAACTCCAGAGGTCTCGTCAGACCCTACCTGGATCACACACCTTGTTCGTACACATCATGTACCGAACTCCAGAGGCCTCGTCAGACCCTACCTGGAACACACGCACACACTTCGACACGACACAACTCATAATCACTAAATGTCAAGCCATTCCACATTACACCGAAATGTACAATCAAGTATGTAAACCAAAACAACACGAATATCACGATCATCACAACGACTCTTAACCAACATAACACACATTCGGTACATAATACATTGCACAACCACGTGTACAACCATCTCATATGTACATCGCAATCCTGCACAAATGGCACAACGCCGAACACGTATACCAATATATCACTATTATCACAAAGCCTTCAAATTTCGGAAAACACAACCAACTCAAACGGAACATATTTACGGAGGCAAGCAAAATCGTCATGCATAGCATACGTAATTACTAGTCGCAAGATACAAGTCGTATAATAAGATACTTGCCTTAATAACCGCTACCAAACACTCCGAAGAACACGGTTCGACCGGGAAGCTCGGACCCCGAAGAAGACAACGAACGGAAGGGTTCTGACTCGAGTTCTTTACAAGAATTCGTTCCTAAGTCACAACGATATCAATTCAATCACAATTCTACGAAAACATATGGAACTTCCCAAGTTCTACCCATTGAAGCATTTTATCGGACACTTTGAAGGCGTCGGTCAAGAACTCGACTCAGACAACGAATCGATACGATCCAACCATGGACTAATAAAGAAAATGATATAATACATCTAAATATTCATCAATACATCAAAATCCTAAGTTAAATCGGATTAAACGGATGAAAACAACCAAAACACCCAATTTCCCCAAAACTAGATTTCTAGGAAATCTGACCTGATTCGGTAGATCGGGGGATGTTATAGGACGGATGATTGATGATATGAACCTCAAAACTTCATGGATTCATTGTCCAACAACATCTCTAGAAGATTCACACACCCACAGCCGCGTACGGGAAGAAAAGAATGAGAAAATGGCTGAAGAAAAACGCTGCCAGGCCTTTTATAGGGGTTGGCGCCTGCCGGACACGGCCCGTGCCGATCGGCACGGTCGTGTCGCACAGCTGGCCGACAGGGACTCGACCGTGTCCTGCTTGACACGGTCGCGGCGCGGAGGGCCTTCCGACAGTGACCCGTCCGACAGCGACTCGGCATGACTCGATCGTGTCCTGGAACACGGTCGGGCGTCTGGGCAGTCGGTTCTGGCTTATCCGGAAGAGTACAGCACGGGCCATGTCGGATGACACGACCGAGTTCGGTCGGCAGAAACTTCGGCATTTCCGGACGAGTACGGCACGGGCCGTGTCGGACGACACGACCGAGTCCGGCCGTGATGATCGCCAATACCGAGCGGGTGAGCTAAAACGACCATAACTCTCTCGTCCGGACTCCGATTGACTCACCGTTTGAACCATTGGAAAGATAACTTGATGCTATATAATATTGCAAAGATTCAGAATTTTTGGAGTTTCCAAGAATTAATGGTGACTTTACAAAGTCGAACTCCCACGTGAAAAAGTCGATTAAGGACACGGAACTCAACAAAACGACACCGAAACGAACTCGGATGACAAAAAGTGCAGAATTAATCATTCTCGAAATGACGAGACGGTCATGAGCGAGTCATCAAAACGGACTCCGGCCGAAAAAGAAATTTACCGAAAATCGAAAATTGCGGATATTACATTCTACCCTCCTTAAAAGAAGTTTCGTCCCGAAACTTAAAACAAGTAGGGGGGAGCAATATACCCGCCAGGAAAACTCGACGAGATACACAAAAATAGGAAACTCGCGCCCAACGGCGCAAGAAACGCAAAGAGACATACGGCGTGAAAACACGCTCCACGACGACCAACACAACGTCGCCGTTAGGGATACAATAACACCAACAAATGACAAGCGTCATCAAACAGATAATACAATCAAGTCAATTATCCAAACAATCACAAAACACAAAGTATTTGTTACAAGAAAACACGCACGATCGAGAAAGCAGAGAATAAACACAAAGCGATCCACAAGGGCAATCATAAATAATTCGGACTACGCCGAAATCCTCAAAACCACACTAGGCATCTCGCGTCCTTTCGGAGCAGAGACGCAACCTCGATACCCAAACCTCTCGGCTACCGTCTCGCAATGTATGCGGATCGGTGACCCACTTGGCCACACTCAAAGCGGTGACTAACGGTGAGCGACAATTCTTCGCAGTATGGCCCGCTCGACTACGGTTATAACATATCTTGAAGTGCTCACATTACTCACCGCTGCGAGGGTACTACTCCTCGATCACGCGATCTAAGAACCATTTTGGGATGACGAAACGAAGTCCCAACCTCAAGAGGCCCACTCTCTGATTTCTGAAAAGTTCCCAATGGTTTTCTGTTTCTTGAGTCGGACATACTCTCGGTCGATAATCTGGATAGCTCATAGGCTAACGCCTATTCGATAATCTCTCAAGGAAGTACAAGCGAGACTCTGCCATGTCTTGTGAATCTCCGCTTCATCCGCCTACTAAAATGACAAATCTTGTCCTCCTCTGTCCTTACTTGATTACGCACATAGCCGAGTTGTTTGCTAAAATCAATAATAGCTTGAGACGGCACATCCTGCGGTTTTGCGAAAGAATTCATTAATCCTCCGATTTACGATCGGTTCAGACAAAACTCATCTCTCATGAATTTACGGAACTCGCCCACATGACAACGCGATCTCGTGGCTTAATGGCCTCCCACCACTAGCGGCATCTTTGTCGAGAAGATCTTGGCGACCGGTACCTTACGTTCTTAGGACAATCAACTACCTCGAATATCTTTTCCAACTGGAAAAGCCAACCACCCGACTAATGCATCTGCGGCACCCGGTAAGCGAGGGGATTCATACGAACCATTTCTCGAAGCCACCGATTTGCACCGATGTCTTTGAGTCGCATCTGTAACACGTTGATCCTGAGTCAAGTGTGTCATCAGTGGCTACTGCCGCAAAGCAGTAGCAACACCAATACAATACCATCACCGTGACATGATCCCGATCACGCATCCGGTCACCACGACCACGACCTCGGCCCCTCGGCATACTGAATAAGTAACCATTCAGCACAACAGAAAATCATAACACATAACACATACAACGATTTCCATCGTAAAGTAATACACACACAAACACTACAACAACGACGGTATCGTTCGGCGACCTCAACAGCCCGAACGATAACCAGCACATAATTACAAACATCATGAAACAATCACACATGTGCATAAACGCACAAAAATCCAAGCTTTAACAACCCACACTCGTGCGACAACACGCAAATCACCACGAGGTGATAACAGTAAACACCAGTTCACACCTCTCACAGAGGGCTAGTACAACAAATGCGTGGCAACGCCTCGGCATTCATGCCACCAATTCGATCATACTTGGGAGTAACATCATAACGACAAAGCAAACATCATACATACATATCCGGCCCTCAAACGGGAATGGATAGGTTTTTAAAATGAAAACATCCTTTTAAAAACAATTTGGAAACACCAGTTGACCTTGAGTATCATTTTACAAAAAGTTGAACAACATCATTTTCGAGGCTTTGAAAATCATCTTGCGTTTGAACAAAAATGAGGACACCTTCTCTTAGTGAAAAACTTTCAGAATATTCGACCCTCGGGTCTAAGTCAAAGTGTTTATAAAACATTGAAAATATCTCAAACATTATTGGGTCCTCGAGGTAGAAGAATTTTGAAACATATTGTGGCACCTTGGATGTACCACGAGAAAATAATTCATTTTAAAAGTACGTCTCGAAATTTATTTTCTAAGATACTCAAGTTTTTTCCAAGATAATTCAATGGGCTAGAATGCCCAAAAATTTCGGGTAATTATACGAGCGTTATAGCGCCATGGGTCCGTGCAGGAACCCACCAGCTAAAAGCGATTACAAAAACGCCAAAAAGGCCGATGACGGTAATATTTCAAAAACTTACGAAAGCCATTTACAAAATACTAAATACCGTCATAAGAATTTCGCCAAAACGATCAAGGCCATAATGCCAAAAACTCGATTAAGGGAATTGGTTTTCGAAATAAAACTCAGTCGGTAAAATACCGAAATCCATTACAAAAGAACTCACGCAGCGGATAAAAGAAATACAGTTCGACATGCACAGTCCAGCAACAATACTCATCATACGAACGAAATATGAGAGTCAAATAGTCACGTATCAAGAAATCAAAATCCATAAGAGGATCCCGTCACTTAACAAATAATCATAAAAATAGCTCGTGTCACACGAGGCTCAACACAAATAAGGGAGACTTACATCCACAGGTCGCACGAAGATGATGATCGCCCACGATACTAATCTCATCCGACAACATATCCAACGCGTTGTGACTACGCACAACTCAACTTGTCACCTGACGACTCGAACGACGAGACAACACATTACTCGACAAATCACAACTCGACTCGACCCGACAGCCTAGGTTTCCGCAACCTAAGCTCCGATACCATAAATGTAACACCCCCAAAACCGTATGGGAATATTACACGCCGTAAACCCTTTCCGCAAGGATCTACCAGGCTAAACGTCCATAAACAACCAAATGCTTGCCGTCAGTGGTCAAACAATATAATAATACAGTAGTCAAGGTCACTTACACATAAACACACAGATGAGGTCACACAACTCTATCAACGGATCGACTAACAACATTACCCACACAGGGGTGAAATACAATACAACGGAAGACCGAATCAACTCTAACAATACAACTAAACTCTACCAACTCTCAACTCTTGATTAGTATCGCACTCGTCATCCCCTTGTGCCAATCCATGTTGCTCCCCGAACTGCATGTACAGGCCAGAATAGACATCCACCCCGAATACTCGGGGTTAGTAAACTCCACTGTTTTACTAGTGCAAGTATCAAACCATACGAAATGTAACAAGCAAATAGCAACTATGAATTTAATATGCAAATCAATTATCAAAATGTTCCGAGAAGTTTTAGAATTTCGAACTCAAGTAAGAGATATTTGAAAAGGAACACATCATCTCGGGGATTTTAAAGCGAAATTCTTTTGGACCTCGAGTCCCAATTTACAAAACCTTTTCGTAAACATTAGGGCCTTAGCCCGATTCTCGTTCAAAGCATACTAAATAATATATCATTATGAGTTCGAGATCCATATTTAAAATGTTACCCGAACAATCAACGCTACGATCATTGTTCGTACACATCATGTACCGAACTCCGAGGCCTCGACGGACCTTACCGGACCACACACCTGTTTGTACACATCATGTACCGAACTCCGAGGCCTCAACGGACCTTACGGACCACACACCTGTTCGTACACATCATGTACCGAACTCCGAGGCCTCAACGGACCTTACCGGACCACACACCTTTGTTCGTACACATCATGTACCGAACTCCGGAGGCCTCAACGGACCCTACCCGGCCACACACATCGTTCGTACACATCATGTACCGAACTCCAGAGGTCTCGTCAGACCCTACCTGGATCACACACCTTGTTCGTACACATCATGTACCGAACTCCAGAGGCCTCGTCAGACCCTACCTGGAACACACGCACACACTTCGACACGACATAACTCATAATCATTAAATGTCAAGCCATTCCACATTACACCGAAATGTACAATCAAGTATGTAAACCAAAACAACACGAATATCATGATCATCACAATGACTCTTAACCAACATAACACACATTCGGTACATAATACATTGCACAACCACGTGTACAACCATCTCATATGTACATCGCAATCCTGCACAAATGGCACAACGCCGAACACGTATACCAATATATCACTATTATCACAAAGCCTTCAAATTTCGGAAAACACAACCAACTCAAACGGAACATATTTACGGAGGCAAGCAAAATCATCATGCATAGCATACGTAATTACTAGTCGCAAGATACAAGTCGTATAATAAGATACTTGCCTTAATAAGCGCTACCAAACACTCCGAAGAACACGGTTCGACCGGGAAGCTCGGACCCCGAAGAAGACAACGAACGGAAGGGTTCTGACTCGAGTTCTTCACAAGAATTCGTTCCTAAGTCACAACGATATCAATTCAATCACAATTCTACGAAAACATATGGAACTTCCCAAGTTCTACCCATTGAAGCATTTTATCGGACACTTTGAAGGCGTCGGTCAAGAACTCGACTCAAACAACGAATCGATACGATAAAACCATGGAATAATAAAGGAAATGATATAATACATCTAAATATTCATCAATACATCAAAATCCTAAGTTAAATCGGATTAAACGGATGAAAACAACCAAAACACCCAATTTCCCCAAAACTAGATTTCTAGGAAATCTGACCTGATTCGGTAGATCGGGGGATGTTATAGGACGGATGATTGATGATATGAACCTCAAAACTTCATGGATTCATTGTCCAACAACATCTCTAGAAGATTCACACACCCACAGCCGCGTACGGGAAGAAAAGAATGAGAAAATGGCTGAAGAAAAACGCTGCCAGGCCTTTTATAGGGGTTGACTGCCCTGCCGGACACGGCCCGTGCCGATCGGCACGGTCGTGTCGCACAGCTGGCCGACAGGGACTCGACCGTGTCCTGCTTGACACGGTCGCGGCGCGGAGGGCCTTCCGACAGTGACCCGTCAAGCGGCGACTTCGGCATGACTCGACCGTGTCTGGAACACGGTCGGGCGTCAAGCGATCGGTTACGCTTATCCTAAGAGTACGGCATGGGCCGTGTCGGATGACACGGCTGAGTTGATCGGCAGAAACCGGCATTTCGGACGAAATGCAGCAGGCCGTGTCGGACGACACGACCGAGTTCGGCCGGCAGTGATCGGCCAATAACGAGCGGGTGAGCTAAAACGACCATAACTCTCTCGTCCGGACTCCGATTGACTCACCGTTTGAACCATTGGAAAGCTAACTTGATGCTCTATAATATTGCAAAGATTCAGAATTTGTGGAGTTTCCAAGAATTAATGGTGTCTTTACAAAGTCGAACTCCCACGTGAAAAAGTCGATTAAGGACACGGAACTCAACAAAACGACACCGAAACGAACTCGGATGACAAAAAGTGCAGAATTAATCATTCTCGAAATGACGAGACGGTCATGAGCGAGTCATCAAAATGGACTCTGGCCGAAATTTTTTTTTACCGAAAATCGAAAATTGCGGATATTACACATAACGTGTTCCACGTATCCCAGTTACGGAGGTATATACCAGATCCCAGTCATATCATTGATTTCGGCGAGATCGAAGTCGAGCAGGATGGGACGTTTGAAGAAAGACCAGTCAAGATACTCGAGAGTCGAGTTAAGCAACTGAGGAACAAGTCAATCGTTTTGGTCAAAGTTCAGTGGTCACGTCACGGAATGGAAGAAGCCACCTGGGAAACGGAAGCTGATATGAAGTCTAGATATCCCGAGTTATTTTCGTCTTGAGTTTCGGGACGAAACTCCTTTTTAGTAGGAGACTATGTAATATCCGGATTTATTACAGTGTATTTCATCTGTATTCAAACCATGTATTATTTCGGATTGGTGATTTTGATTATTGGAGTATGATATTTCGTGCATTGATATCATTATGCATAAGTATAGAAACTTGCAAAAATTGCTCAAGCAACCTCGTGATAGCGCACGCTAAGAATGTATCTTAACGCGCTATCGGGCCATTATTAGCGCACGCTATGAAGATAGGAGTTGCGTGCGCTAAGAACTCAATTATTGAGCGGGACGGCTAACACATGCGCCAAATGACATGGGTCCGGATAAGATTCCCGACGCCTTTTGGACAAATTAAGTCAACCATTATTAGCGCACGCTAAGGGATGCTTAGTAGCGTGCGCTAACTTGTTAATAATGCAGAATATTATAAATGGGACAACAACCGTTTTGGCTTTCATTTCTTTCGCCCTTCTTCATCCTTGAGAGTTCAGAGAGCTGTAGTAATATTCCTATACACTTAGAACACATATTGTTGGTGTTATACATTGGTTATCACTTGAGAATGTTCATGGAAGTGGAATAGCACCTTGGAGTGGCATACAACCAACCGGAGTGGGATTCTACCTTACGGTTCAGTGATTTTCGTCATTTTAAGGTATGTCAATCTATCTCCAGACTTAGAGTTGGATTCTAACGATTTAGATGATCATGTTAACAAGATATGGATTTTCATAGATGAATTATCCAAGTATATCATGTTTGGAATAGTGAGATGAATAAGCCTTAAATACCTTGATTATAATCATCATGATTCGAATCTTAGTACACTGAATATGTGAAGAGAAGCTTCTATCATTGGTAAACCGAATCTAATAGATAATTTCATAGTAATCTTGGACTAGACGTTAACATCCTTATTGTTAGATAAATCTAAAGGTTTGATCATGGAAGGATTTATCTAGTATATATAGGACGTTTATCAACTTCAGTATGATAATATGGATTGATATAGAGGTGTTGATATCAACCGTTAAGCTTTTCGAATTGTCGTATGAAGATTTGAAGTCGGAATGGAATATGGTTTTAAATTGGTATGCATATCCTTGAATCCGAAGTTGTATTTATCCGTAAAATCATTCATAAGGGTGTGAACATAGTATTCATGGAAGTAACATGAATTATCACGCAAGATTTCATTGTTTCAATCATGGCAAGAACAGTTCTTGCTTTCGTGATGCGCCATGCATAGATAGCGCACGCTATGCTATGAATGTTAACGTGCGCTATCGAGCACTAGTTAGCGTGCGCTACGTTTGGTACGTAACGTACTCTAGACTATCAGACGAGTCAGTTGGCTGGTCAGTGAAGTACTGACCATGCATCGTTAGCGTGCGCTAGGCTTTGTTGTTTGCGTGCGCTATCGAGCAGACTTAACGCACGCTACACGGAGTACTTAGCGTGCGCTAAGCGGTCGAGCGGTGTATTTTATGAACTTTTGGCCGTGAATCGAATTGTTAAACATTCATACGACGTGAGATAAATCCTATATCATTTCTTTTGTTAAGGTTTGGTCTCGTTACATGATTGATTGAGGAGGACGACCGTCGAGTGTTCATTTCCGTGGAAGTATTGTTATTGTCTTCAAATCGAGGCAAGTACCTTAATTGTTTTATGTATTGTTGTTATACATATTGTCGTGCATGTATGTCGTTATTGTATGTCCACCTCGTGTTGGTCCGACGGAATCATCGGGGGATCTATGCTAGCGTGCGCTGGATCATCGGACGGGTTTTTCCACCACGGGTTGGTCTGACGGGATCATCGTGGGTTCTAGGCAGTGAACGCTGGATCGATGGAATTACCATGTGTACGTATTGATATCATGTTGTGATTATCAGTTGTGTATGTTATGTTTGAGTTTCTCGTAGGAGAAGGCTCGTTGGTATTTTGTCGTTTACGTTATTATTATTCTTAGTGAGAAATGAATAATATGTTGTGGTACTTGTACTAGCATCGTTGTGCTAACCCCTTCGGGGGTGAACATTTTGTTTGTGTTCAGGATCCAAGAGAGCGGGGAAACAACCACTGGAACTGTATGACGACGAGGGTGCAGAGTGATGTCCCGACCGGGTTTATTTATCTGTTGTTTATTCGTTATTTCAATAAGTACTCGAGTACGAAGTCATTTGTGATGGGTTTGAATTTGGTGATGTATTATTGAGTTCTGTTGAACAATTGTACTATTTCTGTATTTGGTCAGAACTGATGTACTGTAATTCCGTTATTTCCATTCGTCAGTACCTTTTTATACTTGTTCAATTCTTCAGCCTTGTAAATCCTTATGTAAAGGATTTACGGCGCTGTAATATTCCCGAATATATTGGGGGTGTTACAGAAGCTACCTATATTCTTGGTATTCGACTCTACCGGGATAGAGCGAAGAGAACAATAGGTCTTTCCCAAGCCCTCTTTATAGATAAAATCTTAAAGCGATTTAAGATGGATGATTCTAAAAGAGGGTTCCTACCGATGCGACATGGAATAAAACTCACCTTGAAGATGTGTCCTCAAAATGAGGAACAACGAAAGGAAATGAGTAATATACTATATGCTTCGGTCGTGGGTAGCCTTATGTATGCTATATTGTGTACAAGACTTGACATCGCGCATGCTGTAAGCATGGTGAGTAGGTTTCAGGCAAACCCAGGTAGGGAACATTGGACTGCCGTAAAGAACGTTCTCAAGTACTTAAGAAGGACTAGAGATATTGGTTCTGATGTATGGCAGTGGAGAATTGGATGTGGTGGGATTCACTGATTCGGACTTCCAAGGACTGAAGGACGACTCGATGTCCACTTCTGGCTACATATTTACTCTTAATGGAGGAGCAGTATCTTGGCGTAGTGCCAAGCAAAGCGCGACTGCTGATTCCACCTATCAGGCTGAGTATCAAGCAGCCTCGGAGGCTTCCAAGGAAGGGTTCTGGATTAAGAAGTTTCTGGGAGAACTTCAAGTGATTCCATGTGCTGAGCTGCCTGTTCCGTTGTACTGCGACAAAGACGGAGCAGTAGCGTAGGCCAAGGAGCCAAGGTTTCACAATAGCACCAAACATATTGAGAGGAAGTATCATCTCGTAAGAGAATTTGTTCGCAAGGGATACATTG
The DNA here is from genome assembly GCA_033398695.1 of Orobanche coerulescens. NCBI lineage: Eukaryota > Viridiplantae > Streptophyta > Magnoliopsida > Lamiales > Orobanchaceae > Orobanche > Orobanche coerulescens. The sequence goes on from CM065809.1 coordinate 173,891,171, forward strand.
TGCTGCACAGAGTAGACTCGGCCGACAACGTCGCCGATCCACTGACCAAGCCACTTTCTCAGACTAGCTTGGAGCGTCATCTGGAGAACATGGGTATTAGATACCATAGTGTGTGGCATTGAGTGCAAGTGGGAGATTGTTAGGAGTATGCCCTAGAATGCCACTCAGAGGATGTTGAGTGAGGGCATTGTACTTGTTATTATGTAAATCATCAATAAATAAGGCAATGTATGTTTTCTTTATTTACTGGTAGTTACTGGCATTCCTAACTCGTAAATATACATATAGAAACTAGTCCGTGTATTTGAGAGCAAAATGTTCCACTCCTTATTGGATAAGGGGGTCGGCACTGGAAAGGTTTCTAGCTCAAATACTTAATCATTCGCAAGTCGATGAAACTTGACTGGGCGTTAAGTTTATGTGAAGACTTGTATGACGTGTTCTTTGACAAGGAGAGTGCCTGTCGAACACTAATGGTTAGTGGGAGCACACGTTATAGGTATGCTAATTAGATTAGTATACTCGAACCGACTCACCCTCGATTCGTCACACGGATTTCACCCCGGGATAGTCAATGATGGAATCGAAAGGTTGTGATAGGTATTCGTGAACCTTCGACTTGAGGATTTAGTAGGGATGTGCTTGTGACGTCAAGATTTTTTTTAGAGTAGTTCGACTTTGTAAACCGGAAGGCGGGGGTCAACCTCGACGTGCATCTTGACGGGCAAGTAGCAGGTCCTACTGAATACCAAGATAGAATTCTTTCTCCTGTTAGTGAACGGGTTATATGTCCTATGCGGTTATTGGCAGATGAGATCATAAGTCTTTGGCCAAAGCATTGGATCTAGCTGTATTAGATACACGAGAGCTCGATGATCTCGATTTGCATTAACGCATGAATAACGTCAAGTACAGATGGGGTTTGACTGACCGTGACCCCATAACTTGATCGGGACATTTGAAAGAAGGGTTTATACGTATACTGGTATTCACGACAGAATGGTTCTTGAATGATCCCAATCATTCGTTCTCAGTCGGGGTACAGTGTAGGCCACCAGGCTGGCTAGGTGGTGCTACTACTCTTTGGTTCCTCTCATTGCTGACTGAGACGGACCTACCGAGTCACGCATTAGGATTGACGACGGAATGAATCGAGCTTTATCTCTCATTATGAATATTAGATATTGGATATCTAATTTGAGACATTGGATGTCTAAATCGATTTATTGGATAAATTGATTTACGGCCTAATGGATTAAATAAATTACTGGGTGATTAATTTAATTCATGAAAATAATTATTTCTTGGAGAAATTAATTATGTTATTTTGTATTTGATATGTTGAATTAATTGGATTAATTAAACAATATAAATACATCGGAACGGAATTGGAGTTTATCTGTTTGGACTCTCGGAAGTCCGAAACGAACCGAACTCGTCCAATTTCTTCTAGAGGCTGGCCCCCACCTTGATTTACTACCTTGTTCATTGTCTTGTTTTCTTGTTGGAAGACTTTTGACATATGAGATTTCATATCTCTTATTATAAGGTTAAAGGTGATTTTGTGGGTGTAATTTTATCTTGTGAATGATTATTAAGACCAAAATAAAAACTCTCCTTCTCACCTCCTAGTAGCATTCACGGCAGCTTCAAAGAGAGAGAGGGAAGAGAAACTTTTTTTTGTGTTCTTCCATCATTCATATTTTCTTAGAGAAAAATTATTGAGAGATATATTATACACTTAGAGTGTAGTAATAAAAGCTTCAAACACTTGATTCTTACCGTAACCTTAAAGGTTAATCAAGTGTTGCTATTCCGGTCGTTTTCCGGCGCGTGGCAAGTAGAGACGCGGTGCTTTCGGCGTTGGATCGTTCAAGGGCTTGGAGCGGATTGAACTCGTAGAGATCAAACTACAGCTTGGGGAATAGCTCAAGAGAAGGTTACCATTTAATCAACGGACTTCGAGGGTTAGTTTCTACGAATCTTGCTATTCGTTTTGATATTCGTATATACGTAGCTCGATCGATCCTCGTAGGGATTCAGATCGAATTAATTTTCGTTTTACCGCTTCCGCTGGGCCTTCGATTTAGGCACCGAATCCCAACATTGATCGGTATCTAACAAAACCTGATGCTGAAAGTGAGGGGAAGAAAAGAACCAAATTTTTTTAGACCAATTATAAAAGAAAATCTATGAACACGGTGGAGATGTCGAATATGCTTTTGTGCTCCGGTGTTAGCCAGACCACGAGTGTTCCATGTAAGAATGGGTATCGACATAAACTAACCCACCGACTCAGACGAAGGCCTAGGGCGCTGATTGGAGTGCCCCCATCTCTGAGGTGTATCCTGCCGGGCAGATGTTCCCCCTTTCAAGGGCGATGAAGATCGCCCCATGGAGGAGGAAGAGGGTCCGCGAGAGGCTTCTCTTCCTCTTGTGGAAATCGAGGGGTCAGAAACAGCTTTGTCCCTAGTCGTGACACCAGGTGCAGTAGAAATAGATATCATACATCTCTTAACCGGGGGTTTTGGTGCCTTCGGGAGAGATGCCATCGCCGAGGAAGAGGGTCTGGAATCAGAAATCTCAAATTGAGTGCGGTTAAGACCAAACTCAGTCTGATATAGAGAGGGAAAATAAGAGGGGGGAGGAGGGGGAGGCTCGTAGACCACCATGGCTAAGGTCTCAGGCTCAACGATGATCGGATCATCGATACAGCCCTAGCCGTCATGGCGGGGGGACGTAGACTCAAAGAGTCTAGAAAAGTGAGGGACGGTAGAGGACTCTGTGTCATCCTCTAAAAAACGCTCGTCATGAATATCGTGACCACTACAATCGCTACCCGACACGCTATCTTTATCACCCACATTAATAATATCATCAGTACCAATTAAATCATCCTCCTCTCTAGCAAAGGAGTCCAAAGATGCAAAGTATGAGTGCTAGACAGTAGCAGTCGTGCCCTTGGGAATCATTCACGTCTCCTTAGGCCCTTTTCTGGCAACTACCTGCCAAATGACAGGCTCCTTGCCCTTAGGAGCTGCCTGTGAAGTACTAGCCTTAGTGGCTTTAGGAGGGGCCGGCTGCGTCTTCTTCTGTCGAGAAGGGGCCACCTGAGGCTTCTTACGCTGGGGCGGTGGCGGCCGTTCTTTGTTGCCAACTATGTAGCAACTGGACGGCTCGTGCCCACATGAGAGCAAAGAGAGCAATACAATGGAGCTCTCTCGTAAATAATGCGTTGCGTAAGAACTTGATCATCAAACTCAACCTCAATATCGGGCACTCTGGGCGCCAAAAGGTCAATCTCGACACACACACGAGCGACTGAGAGTCTGGAATGTGTGGCCGTCGGGGCATCAACTAAAATGGGATTGCCAACAGCCTTGGCAATCATATATAATGCATGTGGATGAAATAAATGCAAAGGCAGACCCGAAAGTCTAATCCAGGCCGGACAAATAGAAGTCTTGGTCCTAACCGAAAAACTAGGTGACCACTTAAATACACGGGCAGGACAGCCAGAAAAATTCCAAGTAGATCCTAACCAAATGCATGTAAAGTCCTCATCATTATCAAACCAAACCGCTATATGACAAAAATTTAACCAACTCCAACTATATTTACCCCTCAGTTTCATGTCAGTTAAACCCGAAGACACATCTCGAGGGGTGGGAATAGCATGCGAGAATTTTAGAATCAAAGTGTGTTCCCATGAAACAACTAGAGTAATCATATCAGAAGTAGAAAAGGAAACACGCGTCTTCTTATTTACGGAGGAGAGAGTACCAAAAGGACATACCTTCGCTCCGTCGAAATTGAAGGATTTCACTATTGGCCCGGAATGGTGGGTGAAACCAGGCTGTTGTATCGGACCATGTTGATTGGTGACTGTTTGGGCATAGGAAGGCCTCGGACGAGTGGAATCGGTTGCCGCTGGATCGGAAGGACAGCTCGGGGCGTGATTGTTTGTATTTGCCGAGTGGGTCAAATCGGTCGAAGCTGAAGCTGCCTGTCTGACTGGGTTGAAGAGGACCGGGGATGCTTTAATTTCGTGGGCTGTGATATTAAGGCTGTTGGGCTGTAAGGGTAGTTGGGCCGGTTGAAGGGTGTTAAAGGTCTGCTGGGATGATGCGGCTGGGCCAATAGCCGGGCCAGGGGTGGGATTAGAACGGATGGGCTGGGTTGTTGAAGATTTGGTTTATTAATGGGTAGGAAATAATTAAATAGGGTATTGGGCTTAGGTAAAGGGTTGGGCTTGGGATATATTGCGTTGAGCGGTTAGGTTTGCGGCGAGGTGGGCTTAGGGGAAGTGGGTTGAGTAATAATTTTAGACTGAGAATTGGGTTGAATTATAATATTGGGATTACTATCAGTTTTTTGGGCCGAAAATAATTGTAAGGGGTTAACATCAATTGGGTTGGGAATTGTAGTTGGGCTATTGCAGGGTTTATAGTTTGGGCTGGACTGCATATAGGCAGTGGGCCAAATGGTGGTTGGGCCAGTGTGATTGGGAATAGTAGGCCTTACCTTAATTACACTCATTTGGGCCTCTGAATCTGATCCAGCTGATTGGCCCGGAAGTTCTGAACCGTGCCTGGGAATTGGCCCAAGGATCAACGGCTCTCCAACGACGATTGTGTTGGGATTCCACCGAAAATAAACGCAACGGAAGAATAAACGGAATCCCTAAGAGGATCGATCAAGTAACGTATATACGAAAAGAAAAATACGAAGATCAAGGAATCAAAGTCCCATACCTATGATATCTCTGAAAAACCTTCGTATGATGATGATGATGATGAAGAGCCCTTCGTTCCAAGCACCTAAAGCAAGATGCCTCTACTTCACACGCCGGAACTTGATGGAAAAATCGACAAGCTTCCTTTCTTCAAGAATGCGGCTAGGGAAGCTTGTAGGAATTTTCTCTCTCAATGTATTCTTCTTATATCTTGTCTCTAAGATCAAGATGAAGTTTTCTACCTTACTCTCTCTCTCAAATTCGTGATTATGAGTTAAAGCAAGAAGAAGTTGTCATAACTCCTTTTAAAAGACTTTTATTTATAAAAAAATGAAAGTCTACCTTTAACACATGATTGAGGGTATCAAATACACCTCACATATGTCACCTAGTGACATAAAATAAGTATATAAGAGACAAGAGATGGAGGGGGGGTGGCCTTAAGGGAAATTTCCAAGAAGACCGGTCGAATTTACTCGGCTCATGTAATTGGATGTTCACAAAACGAATCCTCGTGTACCGGATGTTCCAAACGAATCCGTTTTATTTCCAATGTGTTTGGACTAATTAATTAATCCAATTAATTAATTATATCAAACACAAATATATATTTCTCTAAGAAATATAATTTATGAATTAAAGTAATCACCCAAGAACTACTTACAATTCATTAGACCGCTATTTGATTTATCCGATAAATCAAAATTAGATATCTAATATCTAATATTATAAGAGAGATTATTAATTCACATTTATCCATCAATGATCCTATTGCGCGACTCGTAGGTTCGTCTCACCCGGCATTGGGAGGAACCAATGAGTGCGGGCAACACTTAGCCACTGGCGGGCGCACTTTGTAAACCCCGATCGAGAACGAATGAACGAATCATTCCGTAACCATTATGTCGTGAATACTATATACGTATAGACCCTTCATCGATGTCGGTCAAGTCTTAGGGTCACGGTAAAGTCAAACCCTACCGTTGACTAAACTCTATACATGTGTTAATGCAAATCAAGACCGACTGATTAATAGCGTATCTAATACGACTATATCGTAATGCTTTGGCCAAAGACTTATGATCTTATTTGCCATTAACCATATAGGACATTCGCCGCTCACTAACAGAGATAGAATCCTTTCTTGGCGTACTGAAAGACTTCTACTCTGCCCGTATAGTCCGCACTTCGAGGTTGACTCAACAATTAAGCAAATGAGTCTAACTACTCTAATGACAAACTAAACGTCACGGACACATCTTCTACCGAACCCTCAAGTCAAAGGTCCACGTATACTATCACAACCTTTCGATTCGTCATCGACTCTTCGAGAGTGAATACCGTGATCAATCGAGTATGAGTCGTGTTCGAGTATACCGGTCCCACCAATATACTTATAACTATGCTATCAAGACGTGCACACGCCCTAGCATCGATTATACAAGTCTTATTAAAACTTAATGTCTGTTAAGTTTTATCGACTTGCGAACTAGTTAAGCATTCGAGCTCTAAACACTTCTAGTGCCTATCTCCTTATCTCTATAAGGAGTAGAATGTTCACTCTCAAATGCAAGGACTACTATTCTATATACCAAATCACAATGCCAGTGATATACAATAATATAGAAATAATAATTGCCTTATTAAATATAATATTCATAATTACAATACAATTGCTCTCACTCTCTCATCCTCTGAGTGGCATTCGAGGGCATATTCCTAACAATCTCCCACTTGCACTCAATGCCACAAACTATGGTATCTAATACCCATACTCTCCAGATGTCTCTCTAAGACCTTCTGAGATAGTGGCTTGGTAAGCGGATCAGCAACGTTATTTGCTGTGTCTACTCTCTGCAGTGTAACATTCCCATCCCGAACCATTTCTCTAACAAAATGATATTTTCTCGTAATATGTTTGGTGTTGTGGTGAGCCCTAGGCTCCTTAGCCTGTGCAACAGCTCCGTCGTTGTCACAAAACAAAGGTCACGAGCTTCTCTGCGTTAGGAACCACTTGAAGTTCCTCGGTGAACTTCTTTATCCAAAAGCCTCTTTAGCACTCCGTGGTTGCCTGATATTCGGCTTGACATGTGGAGATAGCGATCGAACTTTGCTTGGCACTTCTCAAGAAACTGCCCCACCATTCAGAGTAAAGATATACCCTGATGTGGACATCTGAGCATCCATGTCCCCCGAAAAATCTGAGTCTGTATAACCCATCACTCTTAGTTCTCCACCGCCGTATGTAAGAACCAAGTCTTTAGTCCTCCTAAGGTACTTAAGAATGTTCTTTACAGCAGTCCAATGTTCTGCCTGGATTTGATTGAAACCGACTTACTACGCTCACAAAGATAGGCAATGTCCTGGTCTAGTGCTAATCATTGCATTCATAAGGCTTCCTCGTTTTGTTGCATTAGGTACCTTGCTCATTTCCTTTCTATCTTCCTCACTTTGAGGACACATCTTTAAGGAAAGTTTTGCACCATGTTGCATAGGTAGAAACCCTCTTTTAGAATCTTCCATCCTAAATCGCTTCAGGATCTTTTCTATGTAGAGGGCTTGGGAAAGACCTAACATTCTTTTCGCTCTATCCCGGAGAGACGAATACCTGAATATAGGTAGCTTCTCCCAAGTCTTTCATTGAGAACTCTTTAGAAAGCCAAGCTTTCACAGAACCGAGCATTCTACGTCATTTCCTATAAGTAGAATGTCATCTACATATAGTATTAAGAATGCAATTTTTCTCCCACTAACCTTCTTGTAAATACAGGGCTCTTCTTCGTTTTGGACAAAATCAAACTCTTGACTGTCTCGTTAAAACGAAGATTCCAACTCCGTGAAGCTTGCTTGATCCATAAATGGCACTTGAAGTTTGCATACTTTATGAATATTGGTTTGAGATATGAATCCCTTAGTCATTCCATATAAATCTCCTCCTCGAGGAATCCATTTAGGAATGCCGTTTTCACATCCATTTGCCATATTTCATAATCTAAGTGGGTCGCTATAGCAAGCATCATGCGAATAGACTTAATCATAGCTACGAGTAGAAGGTCTCAAGTAATCGATTCCTTCTCTTTGGGAATAACCCTTTGCCACAAGCCCGGCCTTATAGGTATCAACCTTGCCATCTCCATCTCTTTCTCTTATAGATCCATTTGTTTCCAATAGGCACTATGCCTTTAGGATGATCTACTAAAGTCCGCACTGATTAGCATGCATTGAGTCTATCTCGGCTTCCATAGCTTCTTGCCACTTGGTGGAGTCAACGTCTACCATCGCTTGGTCGTATGTAGAAGGATCTTTCTCTTGACTACTTTCTGTCATCTCATGGACACCTTCCTCTTGATGCGAGATAGCCATACCTCTCGAGTAATTGAGAAATTCTACTAGACTTGCGAGGTTGTATTTGTATTTCGAAGGTTCGGTTCTTGTATCTTGCATAGGTGTCTCATTTGGTGTTTCTTTTATTTCTTCCAAAGAAATATTTCTACCCGCCTCCTTCTGAATAAACCGATCTTCCAGAAGTGTGCTTGTATAGCAACGATGATCCTATGATCTTCGTGCATGTAGAATAGATATCCCATGGAATCCTGGATATCCTATGAAACGACCTTTCACGGACCTAGTTTCCAATTTCTCTACTTTAGTCTTCTTGACATAAGCGGGGCATCCACAAATCCTAATGTGATTAAGACTTGGTTTCCTACCTCTCCACATCTCATGGGGAGTCTTAGGAACGGATTTGGAAGGACATCTGTTCAAGATATGCACAAAGATAAGGAGCGCATAACCCCACGATAAATCGGTAGATCAAGATAGTTAAGCATGGAGCGAACCATGTCCAACAAGGTTCGGTTCCTTCTTTCTGATACACCATTTAATTGTGGAGTAGCTGGAGGAGTGAATTGTGACACTATTCCTAGTTCTTTTAAGAACTCATCAAATTCGGTACTCATGTACTCACCACCCCTGGCCAGATCAAGAGTCTTAACACGGTTACCTGTTTGATTTTCAACTAGGGCTTTAAATTCCTTGAATTTATTAAAAGCTTCAGACTTATGTTTCATTAAGTACACGAATCCATACCTGGTATGGTCATCTGTGAATGTAATGAAATACTGAAATCCGTCTCGTGCCACTTCAAAAGGGCCACATACGTCGGTATGGATCAATCCAAGTTTTTCAGCAGCTCTTTCAAAAGTCCCTGCGAAGGGTAACTTAGTCATTTTGCCTTGAAGGCAAGATTCACAAGTTGGATAGGGATCTGATCCCAATGGACCCGTAAGCCCATCTTTCTCCATTTTATGAACCTTGGTCTGACCGATATGACCAAGTCTAAGATGCCACTTAAGTGCTTGGTTCATTTCATCCCTACCACGCTTCCTAGTTATAGTGTTCACAGTTGTCTTATTCTTTAAATTTAAATGGTATAAACCATTTAATAATGTAGCAGTACCAACCAATTTATTTCTGAAATAAATACGACAGGACCCATCTCCAATAAAGAAGTGAAATCCCTTTCGGTCCATGACCGGAATTGATACAATATTCTTGTGCCCCTTGGGCAAAACAAGTACATCATCTAAAGTGAGAATAAAACCAGATTCTAAATCCAACATAAGGGATCCGATATCAGAAGCCTCGACACTATGCCCACTTCCGACGGTGACCATCACCTCCCCTGAATCCAGCTTCCTACTTCGTTCCAGATCCTGATTCATTGTACAAATGTGAGAACTCGCACCGGAATCAAGTATCCAAGAAGTAGAATATACGATTCTGAGAACAATTTGTTTCTAAAACCAATAGTTCCGTACCTGAAGGCGCATTACGGTCAAGCTTTGGACAATACCTCTTCCAGTGGCCTAGCTCACCGCAGTTGAGGCATACATCCGTTTTCTTGGCCCCTTTGCTCTTTTGAACCATTGGGGCCTTGCCCCTTCCCTTGTCGATCTTGGCTATCGGACCTAACTGCTTCTTGTTCTTTTTCTTCTTATTCTTGGACTTCCAAGTCTTAGAAGAAATCACAAGTGCAGCTTCCTTTCCTTTGTCTTCATCCGAGATCAGGCGGTCGTCGCTTGTTCATTAGCCCGCTAAGTTACATGCAATCTCATTGCGGTTGAAGTTCATGACAAATTGGAAAAGGAGTCGAAGTGACTGCAGGATAAGGTCGATTTGGAGAGATGCATGCATCGAAAATCAAGAGCTTCCAATCTCTCAATCATCGAGATCATCTTGAGTACATGGTCCCCAACCTTCTCTCCTTCCTTCATCCTGGCGCCGAATAATTGCTTTGATATCTCATATCTAGCGGTTCGGCTATGCTCTCCATAGAGCTCGGCCAGTGCGCTAAGATGGCTCGTGAAGACGTCATCTTTTCATGGGCACGTTGAAGCTCATTGGTCATTGAGCCTAACATGTACCCTCGCACTCTTATGTCGTCTTTTACCCATTTCTCATGGGCATCGACATCTTCCCGATTGGCTCGGGTTCTTGCAGGAGCCCGGGATGTCCGCCTCAAGACGTATCCCAGATTTCCATAGTTAGGACAATCCTCAAGTTCCGGCCATCCACATAGTTCGGACCGGTCAGACGTTCTTTTCAAGTAGTATAGCGAGTGGGTTCATTGTCATATTGAGAGTTTTGTTAGCTGAGAGAATAATTTGAGATTCGTTAGTGATTGTTTAATTATGATCCGAGTAAAGAATTTAAGGACTTTCTTTATTCATAACTCGGCTCCCACTATTTTATCGGCATTTACACACTCCCATGTTAAATCCGAAGTCTTGGGTGACTTCATAGTGGTGATCGATTTCTTTACAAAGTTTAATAGAGGGCAACCCATACGGTTTCTATTCTATTATTCTTTATAAAGTGGTGTCTAATACCAACCCATCTAATGGATGATTCGATCTTCTTTTACCCCTAGTTCACTTGCCCTCAACCCATTCGATTTCTATGGCTCGCTGAACTATCTAAGTTTAAACCGTCAACTCCTATTAGTCTGACAATTGAATCTTACCCGGCAACCCATACGGTTTGTAGGGGTTTGATTTGTCACAACCAAAGGCATCTAATGCACTCTAGGAATTTATCAACTTTCCCCAAAAATATTACCCAGACATACTCGGAAGAATAATATTCCGGTTTAGATTTCAATTTTCCATGAGTTTGACGGAGGGTAGGAAACCTCGTAACCTTTATAACTTAGTGTTTGTAAGTGGGAGTATTAACGCGATTATATGTTACACTTTGCACATTAATCCGTTTATAAGCGCGGTTTGTGGTTTGTCAATCATTCAAAATGAAAAATAATAAATAGCAACCTAGTTACTACCAACATATAGCTCATGGACTTTTTCCTAAGTATTGGGCCAAGCCAAATAACGAAAAGAAAAATACGGTATTGATTCTTCGTCTTCCGGTCGGTCGTCTTCGGTCTTCGTCATAGCCATATGAATAATTACATCATTGAACAATACGTCCTTTTATACATATTTTCTAGTAAAAATAAATAGGCTCAAAATGGCCTTTACAACCATATCGAATCGAACAAATCAACAACTAAGTCCACGAGCTATATCACCATCACATAAGGCATTTCATACAACATGTAACGGTAAATAAAATTAAATAATCAATTAATATATTAATCCAATTAATATAAAAATTAATTTATTTAATTTCTACAATATTAATCAAATTAATATTTATAATCGTCATTTTAATCCGTTCAAAGTAATCCGCCAAAACAATATTCTCGTCTAATAATTTCCCTTAAAAATATTCCAAATATTTTATTAAATCTAATTAAATCCAATTTAAATTTGGAAATGATTACAACGAAATATAAACACAAAAATGGAGTCGGAAAATCCTAGATCGTGCCCACCACGGCCCGATTCAAAATCGGGCCGAAAACCCGAAACCGCCCGGACCGAGTCACTCTCGCCCGGCAGCCGGCCGAGCAACTGATAGCTAGCGAGTCACTCTCGCCGGCCAGCGATCCGATGAGCCGCTGGCACTGCCTTCGTCTGCGGTATTCGTGTTTAACCCCGTTTTCTCATTTTTTCGACTCACACAAAGCGAAAAGTTTCTTAACTTCATGAAGAACTTATAAATCAACAAAAATCAAATTTTTTAGATTTATAATTCACATAAAATAGTCGAAACTTGACTTACTACGAACGATTAAATTTCTTCGATTATATCTATTATGATTCTAAATCATAAACATCATCAAATAACATTCCAAATGCAAAGATGATCGTATATACGATATATTTGATCTCTCTCCGATACCACTGTTGGGATTCCACAGAAAATAAACGCAACGGAAGAATAAACGGAATCCCTAAGAGGATCGATCAAGTAACGTATATACGAAAAGAAAAATACGAAGATCAAGGAATCAAAGTCCCATACCTATGATATCTCTGAAAAACCTTCGTATGATGATGATGATGAAGAGCCCTTCGTTCCAAGCACCTAAAGCAAGATGCCTCTACTTCACACGCCGGAACTTGATGGAAAAATCGACAAGCTTCCTTTCTTCAAGAATGCGGCTAGGGAAGCTTGTAGGAATTTTCTCTCTCAATGTATTCTTCTTATATCTTGTCTCTAAGATCAAGATGAAGTTTTCTACCTTACTCTCTCTCTCAAATTCGTGATTATGAGTTATAGCAAGAAGAAGTTGTCATAACTCCTTTTAAAAGACTTTTATTTATAAAAAAATGAAAGTCTACCTTTAACACATGATTGAGGGTATCAAATACACCTCACATATGTCACCTAGTGACATAAAATAAGTATATAAGAGACAAGAGATGGAGGGGGGGTGGCCTTAAGGGAAATTTCCAAGAAGACCGGTCGAATTTACTCGACTCGTGTACTGGATGTTCGTCAAAACGAATCCCTCGTGTACCGGATGTTCGTCAAAGGAATCCGTTTTATTTCCAATGTGTTTGGACTAATTAATTAATCCAATTATTTAATTATATCAAACACAAATATATATTTCTCTAAGAAATATAATTTATGAATTAATGTAATCACCCAGTAACTACTTACAATTCATTAGACCGCTATTTGATTTATCCGATAAATCAAAATTAGATATCTAATATCTAATATTATAAGAGAGATTATTAATTCACATTTATCCATCAATGATCCTATTGCGCGACTCCGTAGGTTCGTCTCAGCCGGCATTGGGAGGAACCAATGAGTGCGGGCAACACTTAGCCAGCCTAGCGGGCCGCACTGTAAACCCCGACTGAGAACGAATGAACGAATCATTCCAGAACCATTATGTCATGAATACTATATACGTATAGACCCTTCATCAGAAGTCCCGGTCAAGTCTTAGGGTCACGGTAAAGTCAAACCCTACTGTTGACTAAACTCTATACATGTGTTAATGCAAATCAAGACCGACTGATTAATAGCGTATCTAATACGACTATATCAGAATGCTTTGGCCAAAGACTTATGATCTTATTTGCCATTAACCGTATAGGACATTCGCCTGCTCACTAACAGGAGATAGAATCCTTTCTTGGCGTACAGCAAAGACTGCTACCTGCCCGTATAGTCCGCACTTCGAGGTCGACTCAGCAATTAAGCAAATGAGTCTAACTACTCTAATGACAAACTAAACGTCACAGACACATCTTCTACTGAACCCTCAAGTCAAAGGTCCACGTATACTATCACAACCTTTCGATTCGTCATCGACTCTTCGAGAGTGAATACCGTGTGGCTGAATCGAGTATGAGTCGTGTTCGAGTATACTGGTCCCACCAATATACTTATAACTATGCTATCAAGACGTGCACACGTCCTAGCATCAGTTATACAAGTCTTATTAAAACTTAATGTCCTGTTAAGTTTTATCGACTTGCGAACTAGTTAAGCATTCGAGCTCTAAACACTTCTAGTGCCTATCTCCTTATCTCTATAAGGAGTAGAATGTTCACTCTCAAATGCAAGGACTACTATTCTATATACCAAATCACAATGCCAGTGATATACAATAATATAGAAATAATAATTGCCTTATTAAATATAATATTCATAATTACAATACAATTGCTCTCACTCTCTCATCCTCTGAGTGGCATTCGAGGGCATATTCCTAACAGATTGAACCCTTTAGATTTTGAACACCATCCGCCGCTAGGGTTACGTGAGGCACCAAGTGTTCAGCCATTAGGGTTTCTGATGGAGGCGGCTGCGCGACTTCTGAACCATGGAGGGTTGTCGGAGTTTCATCTCCGTGAGGACTAGGTCTTGGAATACTGATGCTTTGAGGAGCTGCGACAGAGCCGGAGTTCATAGCATCCGAAACATGTAGCGCCGAAGATGGCGATTTCGATTTTTCATGCGAGTTTCTTATTTCTTGAGGATTTCTTTTGTCTTCTTTCAGCGCCGCGGACGGCGATTTCGAATTTCCTTGCGACTTATGTTTTTCTGATGCCGGCGATGGACCCGGACTGTGTTGCGACTTGCTGGGCGTCTGCGACGCCCATTTTTTTCTTATCATGAAAACAGCACTCCTTAGTTGCCGGAGTGAATGACGACGAACATGCAGATGACTGACTGACGTGTGCGGCTTGCTGCGGTGATGCAGAATCTGTCTGAACATGAGATAGGCGATGACAGAAACGGCCGGAAAGTGCAAGCGACCGAACGGGCGATTTACACCTTTAGTGTGTGTAAATCGCTGGTCTCTCGGAGTAGGCTGCCGGCATCGGTTCTGGCTGGAGGTTGCAGGCGAGTGTTCGGGGGAGAGAGGTGAGTCGGATGGTGGGTGAGATGGCCGGAGTGTTTTATTTCCAACACCTATTGGGTAGAAATAGATCTATGGTGGGGACCTCAATGGTCATGTGGGGATTGGACGAGACAGGTTTGAGAGTGTTCATGGTAGTTTTGGTTTTGTGGATCGAAATGAAGTGAGATGTGGTATATTGGATTCTATGCAAGCATATGACTTGGTTATCATGAGCATGTGGTCCGAGAAAAGGGAATCTCACTTACTGACAAATAGAAGTGGAGAAAATGCAGGTCAAATTGACTTCCTTTTAGTGAGAAACGTGTAGAGAAAGAGGTACACGGATTGCAAGGTGATACCCGAAGAGAGTACAAAGAATCAACATATGTCATGCTTGATTTTCAAGGTAAGAGGTATTATAAAAAGAGAAGCCCGCAAGTGGAGCCTCGAGTTAGATGGTGGAAGCTTCAAAGGGAGAGTCGGCAAACTTTCGTGGATAAGGTTGTCGCTAGATGTAATGATTTCGAGTGCGCGGAGATGGATATAGATTCAACTTGGGCTATGTTGAAACATAACATTAAGGAAGCAACAAAAGAAGTTTTAGGGGAATCTGAAGGATACAAGCCATCACGTAAGGACGCATCGTGATGGAATGATGAGGTAAAGTCGGCGATAAAAACCAAACGTGAATGCTACAAGGCATAAGAAAAATACTCGAGTGAGAAGAACTATGAGAAACACAATAAGATGCCACTAGGAGGAAAAACACTTTAGTCCCTTACATAAGAACAAAGACGGTGTCCAATAGTGTTTTAATTATCGGGGATTAAGTTGATGAGTCATACCATGAAATTATGAGAATAAATGATTAAGCAACGTCTTAGAAAATTAATTGGAGATATCAGAAAACTAATTTGGATTTATGACTGGGAGATCGACTGTGGAAGCAATATTTCTGAAGAGACGTATGCTGAAACACTATCGTGATAAGAAGAAAGACTTGTATATGGTTTTTATTGATTTAGAGAAGGCTTATGATTGTAATACCCGAGATTCTAAGTTCCGGTTATTTTTGAATTTTGCCGGTTGTGCCGGTCATTTTGTTCTATGGACGATTTCTTGGTCCGGCATGATAGACTGGGTTGTGATATTCGTCGGGTACGACTTTTTGTTTCGTAAGTCGAGCTTATCGTATGTCCTATTTTGTTATTATTCGTCTTCTTTCGGATCGTTGTTGTGGTCCTATCGTAATTTTCGGTTTGTGTCAGAATAGTTTTGCAACCGGAGGGTTGCTGGCCTGACCTGTACGAAACGACAGTGAAAACGGCGCTACCGAGCGCCGTGTCCTGCGCCGGGTCGGACAAGACTAGCAAGCCTGCCGAGACACGGCCGAGAACCCGCGCAAGATTTGCACCGGGTGATGTGCCATGTCGGATACGGCCGAGACACACGCGCAGGCGTCTTGCACCGGGTGTTGCGCCGTGTTGGTCAGGTCGCGCACTGACCCGCAACCCGGCGATAAACACGGCGCTAGTTGGGCCGTGTTCTGAGCCGCTTCGCGCACTGGTATAAATATGACAGGACAGTCAGGTTTACACCTATTTTTCCATTCCTTTTCTTCCCTTTCCGTGGCTGGAGCTTGGAGGACACGAGGGCATGTTGTTCCACTATAAATCCACGAAATTACTGAGTCCATATCATCGAGTAATCTTTCCATAACTTGCTCTGATCGATCGAATCAGGGTAAGTTTTCTTAAAATCTAGTTTTGGGGATTTCGTTCGATTTGTCCGTTTAATCCGTTTTAACTCAGTATAGTGATGGGTTGATGATTTTTAAGCTATATTATATCGAATTCCTTGTTGTTCCACGGTTGGATTTCCGATGATTCGTCGTTTTATTGAGTTTCTTATCGACGTCTTGAAGGTGTTCGATAAAATGTCACAAAGGGGATTCGGGCGTTCTACAATTATTCTTCCTCGTTCGTTCGTTAATTTATTGATGGTATGATGTTAGGGTCAGATTCCTCGCAAAGAACTCGAGTCGTAACTCTTCCGTTCGTCATTTTCTTCAAGCTTTCTGATCGAGGGTGTATTCATTGTCTTCACCGGAGAATTATCGCTGTTTGAGGTTTCCCGGTTGAGCCGTGTTCTTCGGAGTGTCCGATGTCGATTGTCGAGGCAAGTATCTTGCCCATACATTACGTGTTTTGTGGATATAATGGTTGCTAATCGTCGATATGTGCTAAATAAATATTTATAACCATTTTTCAAATGAATCGGTATATTTACCATCATGGTTTTCTTAAAGGTGGCCTGTGTGTTTCGGGAATTAATATGCTTAATTGAATATGTGTGCTAGTGTTGAGTATAGGATCGCCTTACTTTAGTGTGATGTCATTATGTATGATTATGTCATCGATAAATGTAAAGTTTAATTCTTTTGTTAAAATATGTGCGTGAAGTCACGTGGTTATGAATGAATATGTGATTTTGTGTGATATTGGTTGTGTCGTTCGGTGCTGTTGAGATCTCGCACTTTCTTGTGAATTGTTATAGTTCTGGGTCGTGAGTATGTATTGGATAATTTTGCCATTCTAGCAGAACCTCGACTATATATACTGTGATTGACTCTCGTGGTTTGTGTTTTTGGAAATGTGATCTGATGAGAGTTGTAAGGTTATTCTCGGGGTACTCTCACCTGGGGTTGCTCAACGGGGCACACAGGGACTTGGCCGTGTGGTCTTGCGCGAGAGTTACTTTCGAGTGGGCATTCTCACCTGGGGTCGCTCAACGGGGCGCACAAGGACTTGGCCGAGTGATCTTGCGCGAGAATTGCCAGAGTGTTTGTACTGCTGATTAATTGTGATATGTCCGAAGTATCACAACGCCTAGTGCCTAGAGTCGTGAGACATTATATTAAGTCTTGGTTTTTTGCTAGAATGGCATAAGTGTAATGTGTGGTGTGTAATTGTATGTGGTAATGATTTGAAACGAGTCGGTTGGGCCGTGGACCCTGTGTTTGGTTATCGGATTTGTATTTTGGAAATTAAGCTCTAGGCTGTGACCCTAAGTGGTTTTTGATAAGTTGAGAATTATTCAATTACTAATGTTTTTCAAAACTCCCGAGACCTTGAATTGATTTTCAAAATGACCACTCGTTTCATTTATACGTTTACGGTTTGAACTATTTTATCTAAATGAGAAATCTCGGGAAGTCTTTTGTCTTGGATGAGTTGCGGATTATTTCAATTATCGTATTCTCGAAATGTGTTTTGTATGGCTCGTATTTGCACTTTATACTTGCACTAGCGAAATAATGGAGTTTTGCTAACCCCCGAGTAATGGGGGGTGGATACCTGTATTGTGTCCAGGTACATGCAGGTTTTAGGTAGCAAATCACAGGATCGGTACGAGGGATGATGAAAGACGAATCATACCAATCACATGAATGCCAGTTTTGGGTTCAGTTAGTCGGAGTCCATTCTATTGTCTTTTCCGCTATCATATTGTTTGTTGTTTTCAAGTATTTTACCCTTGCGTAGATATGAGTCTGGATGGGATTTTGTATTTTGATTTGTAAGTCAGTGATGAAAGACCAAATCGGTCTAAGGATTCGTGATTTTGCCACATCGGTATGTAATGTAACGTGTTGTTTCGATGTCTGGCCTGGTGGATCCTCACAGAGAGGGTCTGCATCGTGTAATATTCCCGGTTTGATTCTGGGGGTGTTACATTTATGGTATCGGAGCTTAGGTTGCGGAAACCTAGACTGTCGGGTCCAGTCGTGTATTGTTGGGTCTTGTTTTGTCAGATTGAGTCTGACTGATGTCGTGTCGCGACGCATCGTCTGGGATGTCAGCCGTGATTAGTATCAAGGTGCAACCATCATATTCGTGCGATATGTGGATGTAAGTCTCCCTACTACATGTTGTACCAAGAGCTATACGAGCCTATGTGAATCTGTGTTATGTAGTAGTATTTTAAGGTGCATCGTGAGTAAGTGACATATATTTGCTGATTCCCGTCTTGTGCTAGAACGGAGAATAATATTGCTAAATGTATCTTCATATAAACTATTTTTCTTGCAAGAGTAACAACCTTGGAATTTTAAGTTTTCGAAAGGCTTTCGGGGAGTCGTAATTTTTTAAAATGTCCTCCAATGGAGGAAAATTTTTGATTTTCGTATGATGACCTCAAGGTTGAAATTTTTGAGGCTTCAAACTACCGACATTTCATTTTTCATCTCATAATATAAGTTTCCCAAACATGATGATGCTCTCGTTGTTGGGCAGTGGTGCCAGTTTTATGATTAAAATAGTGATGTGAATGTTGAATCGATCGGTATGCATATGTTGAGATAGTCCTCTTTATCGAGAGGTGAAATTTCGGTTTTGAATGACATTTGTATTTTGATGGTTGCTTGTGAGATATTGTAATTATGTGAACTGGTGGCGTTTAGATTCGTATTTGTAACCTTCGGTTCTACTAATGGCGTATATATGTTCGCAATTATGTTGCTGAATTAGTTAGCGCACGCTAAGTATGAGGCTAGCGCTCACTAATTTGGCAGGAGTAACGCACACTAATCTTGTTGTACCGCGCGCTAATCAGCCTGGGCAGAGGCTATGGAACCACACTTTAGCCGTTAGGTCTAACTTTTACGGTCAATCACCTGCGGGTGTATTCTATGCGTGGTGTCTAGTGATAACAACTGTTGTGCGTGAATGTGTGTTATGAATTTTCGTATTGCTAGGTGATATTTGATTGTGTTTGATGAATTGATAAATTATGTTTGTTCTGTGTGTGTTCAAAAATACTTTCCTCAAAACTTCACAAAGATTTGACAGTTCGATTAGTCGGCGGCTCCGTGTGCACTTTGAAAATTATTTAGAATTGGCGATCCGGCCTCGGATTCTCAAATAAAACTTCAACGGTATTTGAAAGAGTTGTTTTATAGTGCATGTAGATATTTTGTAAAATGTTACCATCGTTGATTTTCATGTAGTGTTGGGAGGATTTTCGAAAATGATTTTAACATGTTGTATTTTCAAATAATTCTAGTACATGATTTTCCAAAAAAAACTTTCACACCAAAAAAATATTTTATTTCAAAAAACAATACGATTTTTAGTTTCAAAAAAATATATAGTGAAAGATGAAAAAAAATCTCACTCGATGTAAACTTCAAACTCGGATTTGGGAAAGTTTCCTGTATTGATTAAAGTATGTACGAATGGTTTGATGACCTTGTGTGGTTACCTTGTTTGTTATTAACGTGATGCTGGTGTGTAGTGGCGTGGTGATTTTAACAATGCCGGTTGCACAGAAAATATTATTTTGCAAATGATTTCAAAATGAGACGGTTAAAGTCTGTTGTTTACAAATTTTGATGAAGCAACTCGAGGTACCAAAAACACTTTTAAAGTTTTACTTTGAATAGCACACAAATCCAGGGATCTTAAAATGATATCATTTAAGAGAATACCTCGTGGATTTTCTTATCGAGATGTTATTAGCTACCTTATGTGATATGTCGTGCTGAGTTGGTACTTTAGCATATTATTTTTGCGAAGTTGTGCCATCGTATCGAGTGAGAATCCACTTCGTATGCCGAGGGACAGAGGACACGGTCGTAACTGCGGTACAGTTGGTCATGGAGATCAGATGCGGGACCAAGAGGATATGGCCGGGAAGGTTGCTATTCCAGCACTTCGTTCTCGATGTTTAGATTTCGGGGACGAAACCTCTTTTAAAAGGTGATATGATGTAATATCCATTTTTTTCTTTTCGCTTCCGTTTCGTTCGACCGTATCTTTCGGATCGATTTCCTATGAACCGTGTGCGGAATTAGCACCTCGTGGTTCCTACGAGTTTATTGATGTCTTGATTTAAGGTGTGAACTTCAGAGTTGATCATTGTTGTTCAATCATTGCTATTCGTTCGTCGTTGACCAATCATTATTGTTTGATCTCGTAAACATGATTATTGAACATCTGGGCCACTTCGTAATTTCCATAAGTGTTGGGAAATTGTTTTCGTATTTGATATTCCAAACATTCGAGGTTATTGGAATTACATTCTTGTTCAACGTTGGACTTGTGTTTTGATTATTGTATTGCTCGGGTTTATCAACCGTTGTGATTCATGTTCGTTGCTTTTCGTAAACACTCTTGCGTATTGATTCGGTCCGCAGTAGCTCTGTACTGCATGAAGCTCTTGTGCGCTATCAGTATCAGATAACGTGTATTGTTTAGAGTCGCCTTGCTTTTGTTTTAAGTTTCGGGATGAAACTTATTTTTAGTAGGGTAGAATCTAATACCCGAGATTCTCGGTTCCGGTTATTTTTAATTTTTGCCGGTTGTGCGGTCATTTTGTTCTATGGACGATTTCTTGGTCTGGCATGATAGACTGGGTTGTGATATTCGTCGGGTACGACTTTTCGTTTCGTAAGTCGAGCTTATCGTATGTCCTGTTTTGTTATTATTCGTCTTCTTTCGAATCGTTGTTGTGGTCCTATCGTAATTTTCGGTTTGTGTCAGAATAGTTTTGCAACCGGAGGGTTGCTGGCCTGGCCTGTACGAAACGGTAGTGAAAATGGCACTGCCGAGCGCCGTGTCCTGCGCCGGGTCGGCCAGGACTAGCAAGCCTGCCGAGACACAGCCGAGAACCCACGCAAGATTTGCACCGGGTGATGCGCCGTGTCGGATACGGCCGAGACACACGCGCATGCGTCTTGCGCCGGGGGTTGCGCCGTGTCGGTCAGGTCGCGCACTGACCCGCAAGCCGGCGATAAACACGGCGCTAGTTGGGCCGTGTTCTGAGCCGTTTCGCGAGCTGGTATAAATATGGCAGGACAGTCGGGTTTACACCCATTTTTTCATTCCTTTTCTTCCCTCTCCGCGGCTAGAGCTTGGGGGACATGAGGGCATGTTGTTCTACTATAAATCCACGAAATTACTGAGTCCATATCATCGAGTAATCCTTCCATAACTTGCTCCGATCGATCGAATCTGGGTAAGTTTTCTTAAAATCTAGTTTTGGGGATTTTGTTCGATTTGTCCGTTTAATCCGTTTTAACTCAGAATAGTGATGTATTGATGATTGTTAAGCTATATTATATCAAATTCCTTGTTGTTCCATAGTTGGATTGCCGAGGATTCGTCGTTTTATTGAGTTTCTTATCGACGCCTTGAAGGTGTTCGATAAAATGTCACAAAGGGGATCGGGCGTTCTACGATTATTCTTCCTCGCTCGTTCGTTAATTTATTGATGGTATAATGTTAGGGTCAGATTCCTCTCAAAGAACTCGAGTCGAAACTCTTCCGTTCGTCGTTTTCTTCAAGCTTTCCGATCGAGGGTGTATTCATTGTCTTCACCGGAGAATTTTCGGTGTTCGAGGTTTCCCGGTTGAGCCTTGTTCTTCGGAGTGTCCAGTGTCGATTGTCGAGGCAAGTATCTTTCCCATACATTACGTGTTTTGTGGATATAATAGTTGCTAATCGTCGATATGTGCTAAATAAATATTTATAACCATTTTTCAAAAGAATCGGTATATTTACCATCTTGATTTTCTTAAAGGTGACCCGTGTGTTTAGGGAATTAATATGCTTAATTGAATATGTATGCTGGTGTTGAGTATAGGATCGCCTTACTTTCGTGTGATGTCATTATGTATGATTATGTCGTCGGTAAAAGTAAAGTTTAATTATTTTGTTAAAATATGTGCGTGGAGTCACGTGGTTATGGATGAATATGTAAGTTTGTGTGATATTGATTGTGTCGTTCGGTGCTGTTGAGATCTCGTGCTTCCTTGTGAATTGTTATAGTTCTGGGTCGTGAGTATGTGTTGGATAATTTGGCCATTTTAGCAGAACCTCGACTATATATACTGTGATTGACTCTCGTGGTTTGTGTTTTTGGAAATGTGATCTGATGAGAGTTGTAAGGTTATTCTCGGGGTACTCTCACCTGGGGTTGCTCGACGGGGCACACAGGGACTTGGCCGTGTGGTCTTGCGTGAGAGTTACTTTCGAGTGGGCATTCTCACCTGGGGTCGCTCGACGGGGCGCACAGGGACTTGGCCGAGTGGTCTTGCGCGAGAATTGCCAGAGTGTTTGTACTGATGATTAATTGTGATATATCTGGAGTATCACAACGCCTAGTGCCTAGAGTCGTGAGACATTATATTAAGTCTTGGTGTTTGGTTAAAATGGCATAAGTGTAATGTGTGGTGTGTAATTGTCTGTGGTAATGATTTGAAACGAGTCGGTTGGGCCATGGACCCTGTGTTTGGTTATCGGATTTGTATTTTGGAAATTAAGCTTTGGTCTGTGACCCTAAGTGGTTTTCGATAAGTTGAGAATTATTCAATTACTAATGTTTTTCAAAACTCCCGAGATCTTGAATTGATTTTCAAAATGACCACTCGTTTCATTTATACGTTTACGGTTTGAACTAATTTATTTAAATGAGAAATCTCGGGAGGTCTTTTGTCTGGACTGAGTTGCGGATTATTTCAATTATCGTATTCTCGAAATGTGTTTTGTATGGCTCGTATTTGTACTTTATACTTGCACTAGCGAAACAGTGGAGTTTTGCTAATCCCCAAGTAATGGGGGTGGATATTTGTATTGTGTCCAGGTACATGTAGGTTTTCGGGAGCAAATCACAGGATCGGTACGAGAGATAATGAAAGACAATGATACTAATCACACGAAGGCCAATTTTGGGTTCAGTTAGTCGGAGTCCATTGTATTGTCTTTTCCGCTGTCATATTGTTTGTTGTTTTCAAGTATTTTACCCTTGCGTGGGTATGAGTCTGGATGGATTTTGTATTTTGATTTGTTAGTCAGTGATGAAAGACCAAATCGGTCTAAGGATTCGTGATTTTGCCACGTCGGTATGTAATGTAACGTGTTGTTTCGATTTCTGGCCTGGTGAATCCTCACATAGAGTGTCTGCGGCGTGTAATATTCCCGGTTTGATTCTGGGGGGAGTTACAATGATAAGGTACCAAGGGAGGTACTTTGGTGGGCATTATCCAAAAATGGCATGTCTAAGAAGTATATTGACATCATTAGAGACATGTACGAAGGAGCTAGTACAGTACGTACTATCGTGGGAAGGACTGAGGAACTCTCTATTATGATTGGGGTGCATCAAGGCTCGGCTCTTAGTCCTTTTCTTTGTCATAGTCATGGACGATTGACAATGTCAATTCAAGACGATATTTCTTGGCGCATGATGTTTGCAGATGATATAGTATGAAACGAAGGACGAAATTGAAAGAAAGTTGGAACGTTGGAGAAATACGCTAGAAACTCGTGGTTTTAGGCTGAGCAGAAGTAAGACTGAATATTTGGAGTGTAACTTTAGTGAAATTGGAAATAGAGAGGCGGGTACAATCACTTCTGATGAGAATGTTATACGAGGTTCGGAGTTTTTTCGTTTTCTTGGGTCTATTCTTCAAAAGGATGTCGAATTAGACGGTGGCGTGGCCCATAGGATTAAGGCAAGATGATTGAAATGGAAGAACGCAATGGGGTTATTATGTGATCAAGGCGTACCTTACAGATTAAAGGGCAAATTTTACCGAACAACAATTAGGCCTGTACTTTTATATGGCACTGAATGTTGGGCTGTAAAGCATAGTCATGTGCATAAGATGAATGTGGCGGAAATGTGTATGCTAAAATGGATGTGTGGCCATACGAGAAAGGATCGAGTTAAAATTGATGTTATTAAGAAAAAAGTACGAGTGGCCCATATAGAGGATAAACTGTTGGATAATCGGTTAAGATGGTTCGAGCATGTGAGACGGAGGCCGATTGATGCACCGGTACGCAGACTTGAAGAATGGGGAGCGCATAGGCTAGTGAGGGTAGAGGAAGACCTAAACTGACATGGATAAGAGTGATTGATAATGATATGAGGTTTCTTGGGATTGGAGAAGTTATGATGTTGGATAGGACGATGTGGAGGGAGAGAATTTGGGTGGTTGATTATATTTGAGGACTTTTTTTGCATAATTATTATTACTACTTTTTGCGTACTAAACTTTTCACATTTCACTTTGACCTTTTCATATGACTGTTCTATTGGATACGACTTGACATTATCAGAAAATAATTCATATTAACCTGCCCGAGAGCATTTTGGGACTAATGTTCTCATGTTGTTGTTGTGGTTGTTTCGTTTGTATGTTTTACATTTATTTTGTCATTATTTAAAAACTACTTATTCTTTTTATTTAATTTAACTAATTTTTTAATTTTATTCATACCGAGTTTGTTATGACATTTTATTTGTGATTAATTACCTAACTGAATTATTATTAACTAACTAAATTAATATATAACGATTAAGATTAATAAAATTTAATATCCAATAATGATGGCCTGCAAATGTTCTCGACACCATAGGTTTTTTTAAAAACCTAGACATTTGAATTCGGGCAAATGTGGTAAAATTCTTGGAGGAATTCACGGCCAAATAGACTATTATTCTGAAAACATGAACGGAAATCTTCTCGAATCCCCTCATTCAAAAAGCAATATTCCAGTTAGAAAAAAAAAAAAAAAACCCATATATTTTCAGCGTAAGAAAACCGTTTTCTATCATTATTTTTTATGGCCTAAGAGCCATTTGAATTATTTTTGTAATAACAATATATTTTGTATTGTTTGAGGGGAAAGTAAAAGACAGTAAATTAATTGTATTCATAACACTGATAGAGGGGGCTATATGGCATTCTGATGAGAGTCGCCCATACATGGGATTCCTAGATAAGGTAAGGCATCTAATAGGATCCTACTACAGAAGGATCTAGAACCTTCCATCTATGTATCTACAATCGGTATTAGGTAAGGCATCACGGAATAATAATTCCCGGAACACTCCCCCTGTGTCGAGCACTAATACAACAATGGTGCAGAAGATGTTGCCTTCGTAAAAACCTATTCCAAGCCAAAACAAAACCCTATGGGAAAAATAAAGGCTTGATGAGGAAAAGATTGCAACGCACCAAGATAACATGTCATGTATACTCCCCCTGATGTATACATAACGACTCCCCCTAATGAGTACCTCAAATCATAGGAGTCAGATGCCAAGTTGCCCTCACAACTATACCAAGGAAAAACCCAGTGGGAAAAATACCTCTTGGTTTAAGTTGAACAGAAGTACAACGCATCATTGTATGGATGTTCTCATAGGTCGCCTCGTTAAAAACCTTACCAAGTGAAAACCCAATGGGAAAAACAAACCTTGGTCTAAGGACAAAAAGAGTGCGACACATCCAAAGTGCAGAGTCGCTAAAGACTTATCAAGTTTTTCAAAGTCTTGACCTCTATGCACCAAATCAGTCATAACTTCTTCGATTCAATAGGTATCAACGAGACTGTAAGAACTTATGAAAACTAGACACCCATAGCTTTTCATTCACATACAGTACGTAACCTAGATCGACCTGAGCAGATCACAAAGCTCTTTCGAAGTTGACTTAGCAAATTACCGGATATATCCTGTCCTACTTTGCAACAATAGTCATATGTCACTCAACATGATGGATGTGATCAAATGGTTGGTTTCCTTGGAAAGTAAACACAAACCTTTCCAATGGTACCAATTTCACCATTTTCCATCAAGTGAGCTGCCCTGTAGGTCATATGGGAGATACACCAACACATTCTGGGCAGATTCGGGTATCAGTTTTCAAGTGTCCTTTTTATCGAGATAGAGCGAGCCTCAAGCTTCTTGTCAATCACAGACATTGCGTGAGCGCATCCTAGGCCATCGTCACATTGGCTTTACCGGATTATTACGAATGAGTACATCGAGTCAAACACGAGTACATAATACCGTACTTTTCTTAAGACTGCATCATCACTTAAGTGAGCAAAGTCTTATTATGACTTCGACTAGTCATTGGGAATCATATAGGCATTACTTTATCGTCTCTTAGGGAAACCGTCCCTTAGATTGCCTTAAACCGATTGATGAATACGCATCATCAAGTGTCCCCAAGATTCTTTCATTCTTAACTTTGGATTTAGCGGAATCTCTTAGTCTCACAAGAGTACATCACTATAAACCCTTAGTTTTACACGCAAAAGCTTCATATCTCTTCCAAATCAAGTATATACTTAGTATGCGTTCCCGACAATCACTTGTCGACGCGCTCCGTGGTCAGTAGCCACTTGATTTGAGTCTGATCCACCACGAGATCCTTTTTATCACTTAACTTAGTTCCCCACTAAGATAAGATTTAACCACAAGCTGCACGTCAGTTTTTGGGAAACTATCTAACTGAAAAGATAGTGGATGCTATAACATCCATTACGATAGCACAACTAAGTTTCGTGTCATCGTAGTCGATTCCAGTGCGTTCATGAGAAACCTTGCTCCATGAGGTGAGTTTAACTCCTTCTCTCACTCGCTTTGACAAAGTATACAGATAGAGCTTATCTTTGGAGTGTCGGCACCACTTCAACAAAGGGCTATCACTTTGTTTATACTGGAGTCGCATATGTTTCCATTTTAGGCCAAGGCTACAACGTTGTAGATTTTCAACGAAGTATGGTTCGATTAAACTCACATTCCACGTCCTCATGAACCGGCTTTATTCATAGAGTACTCTTTATGGATTGGCATTCATTGAGGCGTCCCCCAATAATGACTATAATCCAGAATCACATGAGACGGATGAGTTCATTTGATCATATGATCAAGTTTCATGTACCAAACTCGCATACATTCTTAGCGAGAGATTTATCGAACCAAGTGGCATCCCAATACTCTATGAGATCCACGACCTAGTAACACCATCTACCACAATTTGTGGTGTTACCATATCACCATTTATAGGTGGAGAACGTCCATGACCGGACACAATCCTTGCAGACATGTTTGCAGCATGTATTTAATCTCGTCACTTTAGGGAACTTGGTGAGGCACAGTAGGGACAAACTACGACAATTTCAAGTCGTTCTACTCGAACATGATCGTTCGTATCTCCCCCTAACGACGGGAAGACTGGCTCATCAAAGTGACTTACGAGATCGTCTACCAAGGTATATTTTAAGCAGACTATGAGTGAAAGCGCATGTCATATTCATCATTTATAACCCGTCATAATGCGTTGTGGTGACGCACTTTTGGCACATGAACATGTGGACGATAAAGGTTTTCAGTTGTTAACACAATCCAGTTAACAAAATGCATATGGTTACACTTGTAACTAAGCATTTGAATGATGATAGGTATAGGTGAATATGACATGTTGACCTATGCTACATAGCCGTAGCTACTGGTCTTGAGAATTCAACAAAACCGCCACCATGCACCACTGGGATCGAACATAAAGAAACGATTGAACCGATGATAGGCCGTTGGTTTTACCGAACCTCTAGTGCTTTCTTGAAGAGTTCACTCCCTTCACCAGCCCCAAATACCTCAAAATTTCGTGAGCATGTATAAACGGGTGTTTAGGATTCCAAAACCATCAACCTTGTGGTCAAAAACCGATCGAAATGATATCGAACTGGTTGTTGGGACGGCTGGTGGTATGTGAAAACTTCATTTAAGTGGTTCACCTCCTTCCAAGTCTCCAAATGACACCGAAATTTGTGAGAAGGTAGCCTTGGATGTTAGGAAGTACTCGTTAAAATTTCACTTTAAGACTTGGTCTAAAAGTGGGTGAACCGACCTTTACAATGACTGGTCCGTAAGTTAGACAACCATAACTCAGGTTTCATCAACTTATCAATCATTGTCAAAGGAACAACATAACATATAAATGTTATCACTTGAGTACGACTATTTGTGAACACCATCATAGCATCATAAGCCACTCAGGCTAATACTTATGATCATGTATGTATAAGGACTCGGTGAAAGGGGAGGACTCAGCACCATGCTTATGCGAGTCGCTACATAATTCTCTTTAGCATAGGGGGTGTCATCTCCTAATCGTGCCAAAGAATAGGCTTTAATAAATGAACATGGCTAAGAAGGATCATCGGGGGGTCTTTGGCATCATACATGCTTATGAAAGCAAGACGCGGATGACATAAATATCATCATCGGTCATGAGCCCTGCTCACGACTCCACCAATGTACTTTGGTGTCTTTGATCCAACTAGTTTCTTTGTTCAAAGAAAATGATGTCCATGACAATACCGTGGTATATGGATCATCAAACTGTCCAAATTCCGGACTATTAAAGCTTAAATGTGTTAATGTCCCAATACATCTTCTGGTTACCAAAACCGATGCAAGCCGGACCATATTGACTCATGAATATTTTTCTTTTCACATATCCAATACAAGTGAAGCATAAGATTTTATTCTCACAAATCACAATGAGATGCTATGAGTTATACACTTTGGCATATATATCATCGAGTCATAACATCGTTCAATTGTTACGGAACATATGTGACTAGAAAACGCCATTCGGCATTCAATAACTTGAGCATCATACCGCTCATTGATTGTGATGACCTAGTCATCATAGTCACAATGGATTTATAAAACGAAATCCAAAAATATCATGTTCCTTGAGAATAGCTTAATACGCACTCAATTTCGCTTGCAAAATTTTACAAACATGGGCATAGCGAACACTCTAACAACATAGAGATTTTATACGTGATATGATCAAAATGATCATCATATTGAGTGCATAACATGGCAAGGTTATATGCCTAAGGGGCAAAATTACGACACAAACATGGTGTAAAACTACCATGCACACGCTCGACCTTCTTATAAGGGTGCGTATTTTGGGCTTCTCCAAGGAAATTGTTATTCAACATTTGAAAGATGATAGTTTAGCGTACAACGCATACCAAAAACTGCATCATCTATGGCAAATTCGGCCAAAAAGAGGTTGAAAAATATGTGTCATAAGACCACTTGCAAATTTAAGATGGGAACCAAGTTGGTTGGGACAAAAGTTAGCACAATCGCTGGGAATAAAATTCCGCGCAGCTTGACCTTTGTTCACTAAAACAGCGATAACTCCCTTGTTAGGAAGGCTATGGATGAACGGTCAGATGTTCTGGAAACTAGACTTCCGTATCTTTCTATCCATATATTGTGCACCACACGGATAATTAAACTCTGATCACAGTGCATGTTTTAATTGGCTGCTTTAGTATTTCCCAAGTTTAGTGAGAAAACAAGGTTGAGACCATATCCAATGGCATAAGTGTTGATGCAAAACCATGACAATTACAGCCATAGGTGCGTTTAAACGCAGCAGGGTGTTCGATTTCTTATCTCGACTAATGATCCTTTCGGTAACTCCAACTTGGTAGACTTGCAGAGAAAGTAGGAATGTCGGTACAGCTAAGGCTGTTTAAAAACCACTAATTCCGTTTGAACTTTCAAAGCATAAACAAATACCAAGGAGGATGCGCATAGTCATTATCAAAGTGTAGACAAAATCCACCAAAGTGCATCAAATCAACCAAGTATTTTAATTCTCAATTTGCAAGTATACGTCATAATAGCCATGTTATATAGATACAACGCGGTGCATCATAATTAAGCATTTTGAACCATGAGACATAATGAATATACCATAACCAACTTGTCTTGACCATCCAATAACATCGACTAAATATAATCAAATGTATAAGGCACATGCCTTTACAAATACTCGGAGAAGTATTCGGACCTATAGTCATACGAACTATAATCGAGGTCAACGAATTCATGTATTTACCGCAATATGCCATTGCTTTACATGTTGCAACTCATGAGAATTACTCGTACATTCTTTCATATATATCATGTTGCAAGGAGACGGTGCATGTCTACACCCACATGCAATATTTTATTTTAATAAGATGAAAGATGGAGTTTTCCAAGTATGGGATTGGGTCAAGACCAACGTGGTGGTCGCTCAATTCAACGTGACAATTCCGTCACAAATCGATTTTAACCACGACATATCCGTCGCAATCGATGTTTGTCCCATTTGTATGTCACAAATTCGTGACTAATCATGAACAAGTCATAACTTTACCGTTACCGACAATGTTCGTTTTATTTAATTGTTGGTTTAAAATCGACAAAACGGCGACGTCAAATCGCACCCAAAACGTGGTGTATGCAACAACCACAAATATCGACTTTCAACAATTATCTGTGACTCCCACAGGACCGTCACACCGTTTACTTTGACATCCGAGAGTGATACCATCTCTCATTGTCTCATCTACCGCAAAGTAGCGTGGGAGATAAAGAACCCAAATACCCAATTCGTCAAAAAGAAAATTTCCCAAAAGAGAGGAATTGAAAAACGGGAACTTTAATAAAGTCTTACGGGTACTTGGTTCCATATATGCTTTGATCCTTGAACGGGAGATTCTCTCCATATGAGCAACATATTTCCGTGGGTACTCCGTTCTATATTTACTTTGATCCTTGAACGGGATAAATATGGCTTTTTCTCCATAGCGTGCACATCATCATGAGCGACGTATTTTCCTATATACACGTAAAACATAAACATGTAAGATTCATAAGTGTACAAATTAATGAACAAATGAATCATTAATTAGGAAAAGACGGAGAGTTGAGAAACGCCCGGATAGGGCTACTGGGCTCGATAATTCAGCCGAAAAAGGACTCGAGCGTGGCGATGCAGTAGCTCGGTATTGGATGAGGTCGGATCTCCAAATTTCCTCGTAAAAATATGCTTCTGTTCGGAGGCAGATTCAGTAGTCAATATTACTCAGAATCCGATCTCCACCGTTTAATATACAGATATTTGTGTTGGGAAGCTGCTGCCAAAATTTCACACCGATTCGACGGTTAACGAATTGGGAAACATGATTTTGGTAGACTGCGCTATGCAGAAAATTTACGCGCGGAAATTCTCGTCTCTCGTTTTTTTTTTCCGATTTTGATAGGTTTGTCTCGACTGCACTAGGTTTTCAAACATTAAATATCACGTGCATAAAACCATAAGACAATCCGGCGGTGCTTTGATCAGATCGAGTCGCAGCTTTAGGCAACAGTCGGCTGGACGAAAATGATCTAAAAACGGAACTGCCGAGCGGGTCGGGTCGGGTTCCTTTTTCTGGTTCTGGGTTGCAGATGGATCGGGGTCGGGCTGCTGGATCAAGGGTCGGGTCGAAACCGGTTTGCTGGAATTGCGGCATTGCAGCTTTGATTTGGAAGGGGTGCGAGCATCGTTTTCTGCGAGTATGAACGGGGTGAGAAGATTTCATCTGGCGATGTGAGGTGATTCCAATCTAGTGCAGTTTGGTCTGGTGCGATTCCGAGGCCAGGGGCTGGACTACGTCGTGGGAGGTGATAGGGATGTGGATCTGAATTGAAGGCGGACGGCGACTGGCGATGTGTCGGGCTCACAAAATAAAGTTATGGGGCTGGGGCTGATGGCCGGCGGCGATGGGTTTAGTGGTAGTGCCGATGGCCGGCTGCGATGGGTTTAGTAGTGGGGGATGGCCGAAAAAAATCCGATTTCCACTTTTTTTTTTTCGGGATTTTCTGAAAAAAAAATGGGAGAGAAAAAAAAAATTTCTTGCTCAGTTGGGGACTACGTGCTGATAACGTGTTTGAGGAGAAAGTAAAAAAAAATTCTTGCTCAGTTGGGGACTATGTACAAAATTTTATTTCGCATTGTGAAGAGTTTGTTTAGAGCAATGGTAACCCTTGAGTCGTAGGGCTCGTGCTAGGGGTGGGCACAAAAAATCAAAATCCCGATCCCGTCCCGGTCCCGTCCCAAAATTACCCGGGATGGGACGGGATCCAAAATTAAAAATACTAGGCATGTCCCGTCCCGTCCCATTACGGGACAATGGACAAAAAATCTGAGGCCCGTAAGGCCCGTCCCGTCCCGCTAAGTTTTTAACCCTTTTTAAAACAATATATTTTTATTATTTGTAACCCTTTTTTAATTAATTTTTAATAATAAACTATTTTTATTTTTTACTATCTATATTTTATAATTATACACAAACCTAATCAACCGATATAAAGTTAGTAACTGATATTTTTTCAAAAAAAAAATGGATATGTTGTATTCAATGTTAATAATTGTTATTTTAAAAGTTTAATTTAGGCTATTAAATTAGTTTGTTGGATATTTTTCCTGAATTTAGATGTATGAAATTATAGATTTTCTTACTTTTTTCTAATTTATATTTTGAACTTTTTTATGCGGGACTAAACCCGTCCCGTCCCGTTCCGTCCCGTCCCAACCGGGATAAGGCCCGCGCGGGATGAAATTTTGAAATTACCAATCCCGTCCCGTCCCATCCCGCTTGTTATAACACGGGGCGGGACGTGGGATGACTCCAGGCCCGTCCCATCCCGTCCCATGCCCACCCCTAGCTCGTGAAATGGGGATTTTTTGGTGCCACGTTTGCAAAAATCTCTATGGCATCAGAAATCTGACGGCACCACATTCTGGCCGTATCCGTTGGCACCAGAAATTCTGGTGCCGTCGGCTTACTTTTTTTTTTCACTTAAAATAAAACATACATAATTTTAACTAAAATAAACTTCATTAATTTAAAAAACACACATTACATATTAAAAAACACACAATACATAAAAATGCATAAAATTAAAAACCTAATACATAAATAGAAATAAAAGCTTAATCCTCTTCGGGATATTTTGCCCGGATTCGAGCTTGTTGTGCCCTCACGATCCTTGCGTTGACCGGATCTATCTTGCTTGTATCCATTTGTAACACCCGCATCTCCTCGGCAATTTTTTGAGATTCATATAAATTAACTCGTGCGAGTGACTCTCGCTCGAGAACATCCATTTTTGCCTTACGGTCTAACTCGATTTGCATTTGCAACATTTCTTGAAACAATGCCGGGTTTGAACCGGAACTAGCGGTCGAGTTAGACGAACATTGACTCTTCGAAACCCGGTACATGCCGTCGGGCCGTGGCAACTCGTCGGGTCCAAAATGCTCGGGCTCCTCGTGAGTGTGCCGAATACGATTACGTCTTGCCAAAGTCGAGTCGGGGTTTTTCCACTTGTGTTTGTCTTTCAAAAACTCCCAAGCACTCATGTGTTTAAAATCATAACCCGTTGTTTTTTAAAACAATATGTGACAACGGGTCATAAAATCTATATCATTCTCCCCACTCATCACGGTCGTTTCATCCACCACCGTATTCCACTTCTTCACATCTCTATTAATTGGAGTCCACTTTCCCGTCAACATGTTTTTGGTACGAGTTGCATACTTGAGCCGATTGGCTTCCGTGTTGCATGCATCGAGCACTTTGTACCAAAACGTATCCTGTTTTTGATCCGCACCTACTTTTGGATCCTCGGAAACTTGAATGAAACACTCCGCCAAGAGATACTCCTCGCCTTGGGTCCAAAAAGTGCGAGCTCGGGACGAGACAACATCTTCATCAACTTCTTTTTCTTTGTCGGATTTCTTCGTCTTTGACTTTGTCTTTGCCTTCTTCGCCATTGTCTTTGCCCTCGATTTTTTGGATGTCGGTGTCGGCTCCACTTCTTCTTCATCTTCTTCGTCATCGTCATTGATGTCTTCGTCAACTAGATGGAAGGATGCATGATCCGAATTTGGTTGGGAAGAGGTTGCTTGAGGTTGAGTAAATTGATGTTGTTGTTGTTGTAATTGTATTTTCCATTGACTAAATAATGCCAAGTCGTCGGGATTCATATGTGGGGTTTGGAAGCTTGGAAGGTAACCCGCTTGAGAAGACGAACCCGGCATTTGGGTGGGATTCATTTGGTTGCTCGGGTCGTTTAGCATGTTGTTAATCCATTTTTGGTTGGATTCATTTTGGATGCAAAAAAAATAATAGAGATAAGTTAGTTATAGAAGTGTATGATTTAAAAACTGATTTGAGGGAGTATTTATAAGTTTTTTGTGTGTTAAAAACTTGGAAATGGGACAAAAAAACGGGTATAAACCCGTTAATATGCATGCAACGGTCAAAACAAAGTTTCAAGATTCAAAAGTGGGTTCCAACGTTCGGATTTCAAGAAAAAAAAAATAGAAAATGCAGCACCGCGTGGGCTGGCCACCACGGCGCAACCACCTATGGCGCCAACCCCGATGTCGTGCGCCGTCAAGCTTTTTGGGCTGCTAGGGAAAACGCCAGCCATGGCGCGATGGTACCTCTCGCTCTTATAAGGAATTTATCATACTACTGATTGACCGAACATTTTTTTTCCTAATTGTCTAGATAAAGCACCCGTTTGGTGCTCCAAAGCACGCTTTATCCCATCGAATCACACATTGTACTTATTAATTCACGGTTATTATTAATTTATGCTGTTATTTTATTAATGAAAAATGATTTATAGACCTACATAATATACCTATAAATAGACCTATAATTATGATTGGTGAAGTTAAAAATTTAATTGGTTAATACGAAGAGAGAGAGAAAATGTTTGAAACTTGTCAAAATGTGAATGGTGTAGGCCTATTTATAGGTCTATTATGTAGGTTTATATATCATAACTCTTTATTAATTCACATGTTTTGTCACGTATAAAAATAGATAAACTGTTTATTTTTATTTTGCTATGCAATCAAGATGGATTGAGTAACCGTTAGATTGAGTAAATATAATTGTAGATCAAATTTAATGATTTTTATTAATACTAGGCACTCCGATTCGTGTGATGCACCGGTCTTGTTTTTCAATAAAAGTTAAATTTTTTCTTATGTCTAAAATTCAAATTTTTAAACAATCAATATTTTCTTGTAAAAGCACATATTAATATTGTAGTTTATGCTTGATTTTTGTTGCTAAAAAAGTTAGACAAAAAAGTTAACAAATTTAAGATTTGGCATTTGGTAGTATAATCAAGTGATTTTATACTTTATATGTAGGCTTAACTTAGTTTTTTATAATAGGATGATATCAAAGACATAACTCAAATGATATCGCATGAAAGCAAAACATTGTATGCAGATATACAAATTGCTACAAAGTAGCTATTTGTAGCATCAAACAACCATAGCTTACCTTGTAATAAGTTCATGCATCATTGTTGAGTTTATAAATACGAAAGAATGTTAATTTCAAGTAGTAGAATTTTCATATGTTACTATCTTTCGACGCTCGGTGGAAATTGGGTTACACTAAAACCAAAAGACGAAATAAAGATTTTAATTCATTATAACATTACTAACTCTTAACATTTTGCTACAAAGTAGCTATTTGTAGCATCAAACAACCATAGCTTACCTTGTAATAAGTTCATGCATCATTGTTGAGTTTATAAATACGAAAGAATGTTGATTTCAAGTAGTAGAATTTCCACATGTTACTATCTTTTGACGCTCAATGGAAATTGGGTTACACTAAAACCAAAAGACGAAATAAAGATTCTAATTCATTATAACATTACTAACTCTTAACATTTTGCTAGTAAAAAATTTCACTCACGCTATTCAAAGACAAATGATCTAACTTGTAATATGCAACTGAGAGCCACGATAGAAGGTAGATCGACACTCTTACTTGAAAAATTATCACTTGTTTCCAAAATATTCATCCCTGAAAAAAAGAGTCTCAGTCTTCATCCTCAAAAAAGAAAAAAATAATTAAGCTAATGTAAACTGAGCCTCCCTACCGTAATAAGTAGGGGCATGGTCTGCGTACATTTTACCCTCCTCAGACCCTGCTCTGAGCGGGATATACTGGGTATGTTTGGTTTGATTTTTAAATGGAGTTACTGTAAATAATTTTTTTAATCAGATATTAAGAAAAGCTAACTGACATTAACATACATTGTTACAAATACAATTACAAATGAAGCACCATTCCTAGTTTTATATATAATGGCGTCATATCATTCAAAGAAACAATACAATTAATAAATCACGCATACATGTTTTACTCTATAATTTAATCCTCATTTGAAGAGGCTACTGAACTTCACGTCTTTCCAATTATCCATCCACCTCATTTAAAGAGGCTACTGAACTTCACGTCTTTTCAATTATCCATCCGTAACCAGTTTTGTATATTTTTCACTCTATTTAAATTAAATGCATCCTTTTGTTTTTAATTGTCAATAACGTACTTTGTCAATTAACATCAAATGAATTGAGTGGTAAACCGTTGAATAAGACTCAATTGCACATAATTGATTTTATAATTTTATATTTTTGCAATCTCAATCTATTTTATACAAAAATTAAGTCATTAAGACTCCACAATTAATGATTGGACTCAATATTTATATATACGAGACATGCAGAACCCGTGCTACGCACGGGCTAAGAATCTAATTGTTAATCGTGTATTCTTTCTGTATATTGGCGAATGTATACTTAATTATTGTTTATTATGTTGTATGAAATATTTTAACTTTCTTGTATAAAAATTTAAAAGTGTTTGATGTTGTTTTGGTTTTGTGGTGTTGTATTTTATATATGGGCTTTTGGTTATTAAGTTGTGATGGCTTTGTTTCTTTTGGTCTATTACTTATTTGCATGATAAAAAAATGGCTTTATTTCTTTTGGTCTATTACTTGCCCTACAATACTTGTCCATTAGATGGTTTTTGCATGGTAATATGAAGCACACGGGGTCTATCAAATTGGTTATAGTTTAATGTGCGTATATTTTCTCTATTAAGTTTGTAAGTTAAAGTTTGTGTAATAATGTATATATAATAATGCCATATAAACTGTATAAAAATCGTTACAAACCTTTTTAGCTTCATTTCATTTTATTGTACAACTAATTTCATTGAAAATTAACATTGAAGTCTAACTAATATTAATAAAATTATCAATAAACTCAATTCTAAATAGCCAACTAAATGAATATTAATTAACACACTATTAATACTTCCTAAAACCTTTGAACTCCACTATTATGTCTTACACTTAATTTTTTTAATTTACAAATGTGTTTGAGCAAAAATTATGTACTTTTTTTTTATATTCATTATTCAAGTTGCATGCTTATATAAACTAATCATGCTAAAAAGTATAATTTAAC
The DNA here is from genome assembly GCA_033398695.1 of Orobanche coerulescens. NCBI lineage: Eukaryota > Viridiplantae > Streptophyta > Magnoliopsida > Lamiales > Orobanchaceae > Orobanche > Orobanche coerulescens. Next base: position 173,928,683 of record CM065809.1, read on the forward strand.
CATTTAAATATTGCTTTACATACATGCTCGTGCACATTTTCTTTAAACAATTCGCATATGTGAGTCACATCAATAGAAAACACACATAAATTACTTGTATATGAAAATGCATTAACATAATAAATATATCTATATATATTGTATTAGGTTAAATCATCAATTATTCTTGCAACCTTTTCAACTTCATCTCATTCCATAACCGACTTTTAATTCTATACTAATTACTAAATATCATGTGATAAATTCCGGCAAGCCTTGCACTTCCATCTCGATGTTGTATATACTTTACATTAAATGCACCGGTTTTGTTTTTCGATAAAAGTTTGAACTTTTGCTTATGTTTAAAACTCAACTTTGTTATTTGATATTATAATTTACAAACGGATTTAAGTCAAAATTATGTATTTTTTCCCTTTTTATTCATTACTCAATGTGATATTTTTAATATGTCATATTTTGCTATTATGGCAAACTCATTTAATGAGCGTAAATATTGGTTTCTCACTAATGATTCTACATATAGAAAAAGAAAATACTTTGCGATGCGTGGACCTTCTTCTTTTCAATAATAATTCAATTGCACATGATAGATTTATTCTAATATTTCTCAAAGAGCATTCGAAAGCAACTACTTACATAAACTAATCATGCTAAAAAATATCATTTAACCATTTAAAATTGTTTTACATACATGCTCGTGCACATTTTCTTGAATCGATTCGCACATGTGAGCTACATCAATAGAAAACGCATACAAATTACTTGTATATAAAAATGCATTAACATAATACATATATATATATATATATTTTTATCTATAACAATCACCTAAATATGTAAGAAACAAAGAAAATAGTTGGTATCCCAATCTTTGGTTCCATTTGTGTGAGCATGCATGATCTTGTGTGATTTTCATGGTACCTGCGTATGATAACTAAATTAAGAAAAAAAAGAAGACCAAGTTAATTACAAAGATCTAAAAGATATGTGAATCATCTCCAAAATATTGCAAAAGAGAATTTATATACCGCTACCAACAATCAAAGATTTAAAAGATGTATGAATCATCTTCAAATGTACATACTAAATGTGATTTTGGCCAGTTTATATAGCCATGAATTAGGTTAAATCATTAATTATTCTTGCAACCTTTCGCAACCCTTGCACTTCATCTAACCGACTTTTAATTCTATACTAAATGCCATGTGATCAATTCGGGCAATCCTTGCACTTCATCTCCTTTCATGATTGTATAGTTATTATGAACCTGCATTGAATTCCGAGCATTAGCTATCTTGTAGTCTATGCAACTACTAAACGATTCCAACTTGGTTCTAACTCTAAAAACTTTATCATCATAACTCCACATTAAATTTAGGGACTGGATCTTATAGTATTATAGATAAGAAGATTATATACATGCCTATGATTTAAGTTTAGTCATGTACCCTTGATTGTTGATCGTGGGAGTTGGTTGGTGTAAAAAAATGAGAAAGGATTGTAAGATGTAAAGAAGGAAAATGAACAAAAAGGACAATGAAAGTTAAGTTGAGTATTTGATGTTCTGTTCGAAATATGTTATTGCCTTATTCTGTGCCTTCAGGATCGGGGCAGGATCCTCTACAGTGCACAGCATGGTGCTGTGCACTGTAGGCCGTTAGATTACACACACCCGCACGGGTGTGTGTGTGTATGTGTCCGATCTAACGGCCGGCAGTGCACAGCACCATGCTGTGCACTACAGAGGATCCTACCCCTTCAGGATCATCTCCATCGCTCTAAGGTACAACGATTTTACAACTACAAAAATATAGGATTGGGATTAAGCTGAAATTTGGAGAAAAAAAATTAGAACTCGAACCCGAATTTGAAGTCTATTTTTCGGGTCGGGTTCTTTGAGTTCTCGGGATGAGTTCTCATGCTTCAAACATGTATAAAATATATGAAATAAACATTCAGATTATGCGAAATACACATTCATATTTGATTATTTAGATTGAGTTCTTCGAGTTCTTTGGGTTTTGGATTTCGAAAAAAAAAAGGAGAACTCGAACCGACCTCGACCCCAATGAACCCGAAATGAAGAAAAACAAGAGTAAAAAATTACAATCCGGTCCAACCCGAATTTCAGATCGGGTTTCCGGATTAAAAATCTCAACCCTATAAAAAGAAAAGTTTCAAGTTTTCACACAATAAACTGGATATTTACAATTTTAAATATGATTTAGAGACAATGTCTCAGCCATAATAAGGCTTATTTATTAATTTTACAGTTTATTTTATTTTTAATTAATAAAAATTAAGGTATTTTGTGTATAGACTTTCTTATTCTTTAACTATTTTAGGTTAAAGATTACAATAATATTTGATTTAATTATCCACCATCTCTCGTTACCTAATCAGTCCCCTCTCTAGGGGTGAGAATTTGGGACCGGGACTTGGGAAACTCCCGTCCCGATCTGAGTCCCGGCGGGATTTGGAACCCCGAGTCCCGAAATTTCTGGGTTTGGGACCGGGACCGGGACATGAGTTTTGGAAAATTGGGACCCGGGAGTCCCGAATCCCGATCGGGACTTTTCCAAATTCCCGAAAATTAATTTCAATTTCAATTTAAATTATAAATTTAATTTTAAAATTCTAAATCAAAAATTATAACTCTAATTCCTAAAAATTCAATTCACAATTTGTGTGATTTATTTATGTCGTCATTTGTTGGTGAATTATGATATGTGTAATTTGAAACATGCTAATCGAGGAAAATTTTCGAAATATTGTAAAAAAAATTATATATTCGGCAATTTTTTTGTCCCAATCGGGATAGTTGGGACATTCGGAAAATTATAGACCGGGACTGGAACTGGGATTAATATTTTCCCATTTCGGGTTTCGGGACTCCCGAAGTCCCGATCGGGACCGGGACCGGGACCATAAAATTGACGATTTTCGGGATTGGGACTTCGGGACGGGTACCTGGTCCCGTCCCGATTCTCAACCCTACCTCTCTCTCTCTCCATACTCTCGTTCTCTCTCTTTGAACCTCTCTCATCTCCACTCTCAATCTCGACGTCTTCCATTCCTCGGGCGAATCCCCCGTCGCCGCCCTTCAATTTTCGGAGGCGTCAGCCGCCGTCACCCATCATCTCCGTCAACCCTCTCTATCTCGCCAAACCGTGAGCCTCTCCCCTCTCAACCCCATCTCTCACGATCGACAACTGCGGGCCGATGCCGCTCATGCAGCGCCGCCGCCTGCCGCCGAGACCGCTCCTCAGCACCACGCGCCGTCTATCACAGCCTCTCTCAGTCTCGCGAATGTCTAAATCTGAAAACCCCCAAATCACTGAAGCCTAACTCGCCAAATCGTACTCCCAAATCACCTTGATGCCTTTCACATGGCTGAATCATAATATCTTCTCAAAAATAAAATTCTTTATCATATATTTGTTCCCCAAAAATATGTGCGGTCGAAAATAAATCAGCATGCCTTTTTATTACATCAAATATTTTGGCTACAAAATCTCGACCAAATATTTGAAAGAAAAAATAGCTTTTCATATATTTCTTGTATTTAAATACTTATATTATATTGTATACTCTCATATCTCTATTAAGGATATATTAGTCAATACATAAAATATAATTATGAAAAAAAATTACGAATATTATGGCATAGCGACGTTATGTCAAAAAATATTTTTCCTTTCTAATAATCAGACTTTCAAGCTTTTGCGATCATTTTTCTTTCCACACACGCATACGAGGGGGATCGTCCCATGTCCTGAGTACCCCAAAAAAGCTCGAATTCACCCCAATCTAGAGGTAAGTTTTCCAGCATGACCTGTTCGCTTCATTTTTTTTCTTCGAAAAGAAGCTTTTAGAATCTTGTATAAACTTAAATTTCAAACTTTCAATATGTAACAGATTGAAGTCAATCAAATCTATTTAAATGATTAAACTATAATGTTTTAATCCGAATGTTTGTGCGTTATAAACGCCATGACTTTCGCTGCTTCCTTTGTGAAATGACAAAAGAATGCACGGTAGGCCTGAGACTTTTCGGTTTTTGGGAGAAAAATATAGGAATTGGAATCGAACTGTATAGTTTTTTCGCGGTTTGATTTTTCCAATTTTTTGTCCGAACCGAACCGCACAGAAATCGAACCGAACCGAAACCGATTTTGTATGATTTGGACGAAATATATTATATTATATTTTATTTTATTAAGAATATATTATATTATTTTATATTATATTAATTATGTTTAATAAGAATATATTATATTATATTATATTATATTATATTCAGAGGGTCGGTTTCCCCGTTCGGTGCAGTTCGGACGGTTCCTTGCAGTTCAGATCGGTTTCTCTTTAAGACAAGAACCGCGAACCGAACCGAACCGAATACTAACAGTACGAACCGAAACGAAAAAAAAAAATTTGTTGCTAGGAACCGAACCGAACCGTCGGTTCCGATGCGGTTCGGATCGGTTCTGCGGTTCCCGGTTCCAAAAGTCCCAAACCCTACTCACCATAACAGTTACATCCGCAATTGGCCGATAATGGATATGTTTTTTTTTCTTGATAACTCAGTTTATAGGCCTACACCTAACTATATTTGAGGGTAACAGCTCCACTTTCTCATTACTGCCATCAAGTTAAATCGCGGGATGTGCACGAACTGATCAGTGTCTTGTCGGGTTCTGCTGACGTACAATCAGATCCTCCCAGGTAAAGAGAACATAAAGTCCTCTCCCGAATCGAACCCACACGAATGATATTCAGTATGAGGTCCTGTCAAAAGCTTAATTAGAGCGTATATTCCCCAGGAAAGATTTTTGAAATGGAGGAAAGAGGGATAGAACCCCCGACCTCCACCCCACAGTGGCCAACTGGGCTAAGCCAGTTGGTTATGGATTCACATATGTTAACCAGCACCAATAGCCAAAAAAAAATGCTAAATTTTACCGGCAGCATGAGCTTAAGCTTCGGTAGAGGAGCAACCGACACCATTTTAATTACTCGAGCGCAGGTCCGGCCCAACGGGTGGGGGTGGGGGCAGCTTGGCGACGGCCTAGGACCTCCAAATTCCTAGGGCCCATTTTGTATATACGAATTACCTAATATGCAGTAGGAAAAAAATAAAAATTACATATATTCGACGTTCCTAATCCTTGCGTAGCTCACAGAAAAAAAAGAGGCAAAATATTAAAAATTACATATATTCGACTTTCCTTGCATAGCTGGCAAAAAAAAGAGGCAAAATCGGCTTGGACCAGACCCCTTTTACGAAAAAAATTTATCGTAAAAGGCCTCGTTTTTTATTTTGCCCCGGGCCTCAAATCGACTTGGACCGGCCTGAAATTAGGATCAAGAAAAACATTTTTTTTTGAACAATGACTTTCATTCAAAAAAACGGCAAAGTCCTCAAACCGAGGACCGCCAAAACAACCACCAATTACAACATGTATAACGGAAAAATACACCAATCCTTCCACCTAATGTGTTTAAACCTCGACCTATGTTTAACCCACAAAAACGCCAAAGATTTAACACACCCGACTACATCCATAACTTTAAGAGACTTCCCTCTAAAAATCTTATCGTTGCGCTCTTTCCACAAAGCCCAACACGTAACCAAAACAATGTCGTGAGCAATCTTCCTACCATCTTTCCCGGACCGAACTGTTTTGTAAAGCTCCAAAATATCTCGTAAGTCAAAAGCAAAAAATGGATCTATCTTGAGCCAATGACTAATCTGACTCCAGACGCCAAACGAAAAACCGCAACCCGTAAAAAGATGCATCGTGGTCTCCACATCCGAGTCGCATAAGCTGCACAAATCATTATTTACCCGAATGTTCCTTCTAGCTAACGCAGTACCGTAGAATTCTGTCCATCTCTGCTCGCCATGCTAAAATATTACACTTGAGGGGAACCCATGAAACCCATTTAAATTTAAAAAAAGTACCATAGCCTCTAGCTTCCCGAATTAAAAACTTCACATTAGACACAGTGAAGTGCCCATCGCAGCTACCAGACCAAGACCAAGAGTCTTGGCCAAGCCCAATAACTGATTGCACCAAATTAGAAGAAAGGATAATCCATTCTTTTACTTCCATCGTAGAAAACAACTGATCCAAAACAACAGGACACCAGCCAGCTTCTTTCCAACAATCCGCTACCGAACATTTTTTATTGAGAGCTCTTCGAAAAAGATTCGGGCATTTAACTTTAATGGGCACATCGAATAACCAACTATCGGTCCAAAACCGGATGGATTTCCCGTTACCAAGCTTACCTTTGATGAAATCTTGCACCCTTTTTTCACCGAATTTCATCTTCTCCACACTTTTAACAATCCCAGCCCAGCAACCTCCTACACGCGCTTTACACGGTAAAAAATTCCGTATCTCCCGACTCGTATGGCAAGACTCCACCACCCTTTTCCATAAACTCTTTTCTTCACATCTAAAACGCCAAGCCCACTTAGCCAGTAACGCCTCATTGCAATCCTTTAACAGCGAAATACCTAAGCCCCCTTTATTTTTTGGATTCGAAACCCTATCCCACGCCACCCAATGAGTTTTTTTAATCAAATCTGACCCAGGCCAAAGGAACTTTCTCATGATTCCTTCCAGTTTATCTATGACACTCAATGGAGCCCGATAAAGCGAAAAATAATAAACCGGCAAACTCTCTAGCACAGACTTAATCAAAGTGACTCGCCCCCCAATAGATAAACAATTGGCTTTCCATAAAGCTAGGCGGGCCTCAAAAATATCCACAGTCTTCCTCCAATTGCCCATTTTGTTCATAATAGCGCCCACCAGAATCCATAAATATTCGAAAGGAGCCAAGCCGACCCTACACCCAATAACTGAGGCCATCTCCACCACCTCTTGGCCTCCCGTGCCCAGACCAACAAGATTAGATTTATGAATGTTAATTTTAAGACCGGAACAAACATAAAAACATCTCAAAACTCTAGCCATATTAGCAATATTACGAGTCGACCACTCTCCCAAAATTAAAGCATCATCCGCATAGAAAAGGTGGGAGACCACGAGACCCGTATCTGACAAAGCAATACCTTTAAATTCCCCTTCATCTAACGCCTTATATATCATGCAAGAAAGAGCTTCCATAACTACCAAGAAAAGAAACGGAGGAGAGAGGGTCACCTTGACGCAACCCTTTTCCAAATTGAAATTCAAAAGTAGGCGAACCATTGACTAAAATAGACGATCTCGCCGACTTCAACACACCCATGATCCAATTGCACCACCTATCCGGAAAGCCCATTTGATGAAGAATCGAAATCAAGAAAGACCAATTGACGTTGTCATAGGCTTTCTCAAAGTCTAACTTGAGCAAAAAAGCTTTATAATCCCTCCTTTTAATCCAGGACATAAGCTCATTGATAATTAACGGGCCATCCAAAATAAATCGACCGCTTCAGAATCCCGATTGGGTGCCAGAAATAATCGAACCAATGACCTTCTTCAAACGAGCCGTCAGTACCTTAGAAATCACTTTACTGATGATACCAATAAGAGTAATAGGCCTGTAGTCTTTGAGACATACCGGATTTTTACGTTTAGGAATGAGAGTAATAAAGGAAGAGCTGCACCCCCTACTAATCTCTCCTGAGTCATAGAAATCAGATAAAACATTAAATAAATCCTCTTCGAAAAAACTCCAAAACTTCCGAATAAAAAGGAAATTAAAACCGTCCGGCCCTGGAGCTTTATCTACTCCGCAGTCGAAAACTGCCGCCTTGATTTCCTCCTTAGAAAAAAGAGTTATAAGCCCCTCTACAAGATCCAAAGGCACCTTCTTCAAATTATTACAAATCAGCGCGGGTCTACTATGAACCTCTTCACCAAAATGATTTTTAAAAAACTTAAGCACCTCCCGTTTAACCCAATTGGGCTTAGAAACCCACACCCCATCCACCATAAGACCTTGAATGGCATTAGCAGCCTTCCTACCATTAATCATACCATGAAAAAATGCCGTATTGTCGTCCCCATGCATGGCCCATTTAACCCGTGAATGCTGCTTCAGATCTTTTAACTTATGCATCTCCAACTCTCCCAACCCTTTTTTACATTCCGCCCAAATCCATTCTTCTTCGACGTTCAAGTCTCTAGTCTCCATAACTGACTCTAAATTCTCTAACTCTGCCTTCAAGTTACTGAGCTCTTCACCTTCAGAAGCGTCTAACTTAGCTTTCCACTCCCGAAGAGAATTTCTAAGAAACCTAAATTTATTAGACAACACAATATCACCCTGGCCTTCCATCTGAAAATTATTCAAAATATTCACCACCACATCCTTACAACCCACCCTATCCAACCAAGAATTAAACCATCGAAAAGGTCTCGCACCAAAGTTCTTATTAACCACAGTTAAGACAATCGGACAGTGATCTGATAGATATCTTGGAAGCGCCCTAAGACAAGCTTTAGGCCACCTGTTAAAAAAATCAGCACAGACAAGAAACCTATCCAGTTTACTCATTTTGCATTTTATACCCGAACCTCTCATAAAAGTAAATCGTCTCCCTTTCATACTGCACTCCGAAAGACCAGCGCCACTAATGAACCTGTTAAAGTCATCGGCACTAAGTTGATTAAAACCAGAGTTCTTCCTCTCTTCCTGGTACCTGACAGCATTGAAATCCCCACAAATACACCACAAACCAACATGATTTCTAATAAGAGATAACAAGGACCTCCAAAAAGATCTTTTATCCACAACTCTCTGAGGCGCATAAATATTAAGAATATTCAAAGCAGTATTGTCATATTTAAGATGGCCCGACACGAGCAAAAAATTCTGGTTTTTAATTACTGTACTTTTCACGAAAACGCTAGGATCCCATAGCGTCAACAAACCACCTGAACGACCAGAAGACTCAACAGCCTCCCATTCCACCGCTTTTCTACCCCAAAAGCTAGCAACTTTAAGAGTACTAACATCCCTGCACAACGTCTCCTGAAGAGCCACAACAGAAATCCCATTCTCATCCTTTACTTTCTTAACCCAACCATCTTTATCCTCAACCACTATTCCATTAATATTCCGAGACCATGACTGTTGATAGGTGCGCTTGGAGGCGCCAGATCAGAGTTGTGGATTCTTTAGTTGGGAGCAGTCTTTGTAGTTGAGAAGCGCCGGGGTTGGGTTGTCTCGATTATCTTTGGCCTAAAGCATTGCATTTTTTCATTTATTGTATATTTTATCCTATCACTTTGCGTGTCGTGTATTTTTGACGAGGCATGCGTGAGTCAACCTCTCTTCATTTGGCGGCGTTCATCGGGAGTGATGTAGCCAAATTCCTCTTAGGTAAGTCATGTGGATTAAGCGGCCACAGTATGGTATTGAGTTTTGAGCGGCGTTATCGGGAGTGATGTAGCCAAATTCCTCTTAGGTAGTTCCATGTGGATTAAGCGTGATTTCGGGTATGGTATTGAGTTTTTTTTGTATCATATCTTGCTTTGTATTTTCACTCAATATATTGTTGTGTCTTATTAAGTGCTTCACGGAAATAGCCTCCCTACCGTAATAGGTAGGGGCATGGTTTGCGTACATCTTATCCTCCTCAGACCCTGCTCTGAGCGGGATATACTGGGTATGTTTGGTTTGGTTTGATTTGATTTAGATAAAACATTCATGGTTTACCAGCTTGTAAACCTTCTTTTAAAATGGTCTCCTTAATAAGCGGCTCACATGATTCAAGGTGTGCCCCCAATTTTACCCCCAACCCAATAGTAGCGATAACCTCTGAATTAAGATAGGCCTCCGAAAAAACTTTGATAATTCAATCCGGCGACGGCTGAGGAGCATATCCACTCTGAAGATTCCCGACGATATTTTCAGAGCTTGCATTTCCGTCACCGTCGGTTTCCATCTCTTCTACTGGAAAAAACCTTCTGACCATCTGATAAAGCAACATCCTCCAGAAGCTGCGAAAAAGAGTTGGATAAAAAATCTTTACTGGTCCCTTTTCTTTTAACCACATTAATGTCTTGACCCAATATGAATGGGTCCAATCGAAAGGGATCATCATCATCCCCTAAAGTCTTTTGTTCCTTTACGGGCCGCTCGTTACTGCTTCTGTATGTATCATCAGACCGGCCCGAACTGTTCCTTCTATTACATTTCTTCCTTTTAAATTTCTTTCCTTGTCCACGTACAGACACTCCTGCCCCAGATGAGTTGAAAATGAGAATCTCATCTTTATTGTGACACCCCTCCAAAATAGAAGCTTCCCCACAAGCTTGGAAACTCCCGTCAACATTGCCTTTAGTGTTAGAAACGTCAAAATTGATATCACAATTAATGACATTTTCCAAAACAACATCCTCTCCAGAAAATCTCGCTGTCGGACTGTTGACCGGCTGGAAAGCCACAACCTCCGGTTCTTCATTGGAAGCCTCCACGAAATCCTCTTTATTCCGACCATCTTCCTGATTCACAGCAGAAAACGGAGCATCCGAGAGAGTATTATGATGGTTCCTCTCGCCGGTCCTACCGAAGAGAAAATCCGGCAACCACTCACGAGAATCCTCAATCCGGCAACCACTCACGAAAATCCGGCAACCACTCAAGAAAAACATTGTAGACATGTGATAACCCTTCCAAATGTGATAACCCTTCCAGGTCTAATTCTAGGAGGCGTGAGGGTTATCCCACGATGGTCATTTATCAACTAGGAAGTGATGTCAGCTAGTATGTCATGCAGGACATCACATATTGATATTGCTTGTTTTGGAAACGGCCAAACTTTTATTACTGCCCTCCTTTCATCGAAAATGGTGCTCTCTCCGTTCGGCCGGGAGTGTAATATTTGATTCAAGGAAATGTCTTTATAGAAATGTAATATTCCATTAAATACCCAAATTAAATTAAATAAGAAAGATCTGGTAGTGCTGGGCCATGCAAATCTTAGTTAGCGAAAAAGTGGTCTGCGTCAGTAATCTATGCGTAAATCATGTGGCCACATTTCAGGGGTATCCGTTGGCACGAAATTCTGTGCCATCGCATTTTTTTTTTTTTTTTATCTTTTCTAAAATTAAAAATACACAATATTAACTAAAATAAACTTCATTTATTAAAAATAAAACACACATTACATTAAAAAAACACACATTACATTTAAAAAAATTACATCAAAATATAAACCTAGTTATGCAAGTTCCATAAATAATCCACAAGGTCTTGTCGAAGTGATCGTGCACTTGCCTATCTCGGAGTTCTTTATTTTTCCTCAAATGCAAGTCACATCTATCGATCCAGTCTCTGGCATGTTCGGAGTTGGATCAACGAATGTCTCTCTTAAATTCACCTCGAATCCTTCGTCTTCCAATATCATGTTATGCAACATTATACAAGTATACATGATTAGCTTCAAGGTGTTGATTTGAAAAGCACGTCTTTGGTTGTCGTATAATTCCCCAACGACCTTGTAACACTCAAAGCTCGTTCAATATCTTTTCGCACTTTCTTGAACTCTTTTGAAGTTTAAATTCCTCTCGATCCTTGCAACACTAAACGCTTTCACAAACACGGACCATGTCGGATAAATGCCGTCGGCTAAATAATAACCTTTGTTATACGTATGTCCGTTAACTTCAAATGGACATGGCCAATTTTGCAAGCAAGTTCAAGATCAAATAAGGGTGAACCGTATAACACATTAAGATCGTTATTAGCCCTGGAACCCCAAAATATGCATGCCAAATCCATAATCTTTGATCCGCAACCGCTTCCAACATAATAGTTGGGTATTTATGATCACGTCTTTTGAATTGAGTGCCAAGGCCTTTGGACAATTTTTCCAATCCCAATGCATACAATCAATACTCCCGAGCATTCCGGAGTTTATGTTTTTCTTCATGCAATGCATATATTTTTTCAATGTCATCTCGCATTAGTCGCCTTAAGTATTTTTCGCCGTATAAAATATGTATGCATTTACAAAATGCATCTAAACATTTTCGGGAACAACGTTCACCAATTTGCAAATATTCATCTAATGCATCTGGTGCAGTGCCGTCAGCCACTTGGCGGATGGCGGATGTTACCTTCATTATAGGTCCAATACTAGAACGACCGCATGCATCAAAACTTTGTCTAAAAAATTAAAAGTACTCGGGAAGAGGTTGAACATCATAGCTTAAAATGTCATTGAGAATTCTATTAAAAAGTCTGGAACTCATACGATACCTTCGCCTAAAATTATCTTCGGGATATTTAGGATCGTTCTCATAAATCGCCAAAATAGTCTTCGATTAAACGTTGTTCGCATCTTCCGTTCGCGTGGTATGTATGCCCTTGTTCTCTTTTCATTTGAACCGACCCCTCGCTTCTTGATTATGCAAAGCTAAAAATTGTTAAATGCCGCATAACTTTGAATATATCGTTCTCGATCATCATTAAAAAAACATCGTAATGAGGGTCGTATATAGGATTGTTGGGATCATTGTTTGGATTCATTTTTGAAAGAGGTGTGTGTAATATGGGACTTAGTAAGGTTTTATAGAGTTTAGGATTGATTTGGGGTAGTATTTATAAGTTTTGGGGTTAAAAATTTTTTTTCAAAATAACGGCTATATAGTTGTTGCCAAGCAGTACCATTGTTGGCATATTGGGTTCTAACGGCTAGTAGGAGGAAAACAAAAAAAAAAAAAAAAAAAAAAAAAAGGAAAAAAAACCCACTGCTGGCCGGGTGGCTATGGCATGACTACGGCACGAGCCACGGTGTGGTGCGCCAAGGCAAAAGCTGGGCTGGTGGTTCGGCGCCATGCTATAACGCATGGGTACCCCATGCTCTAATCACCTCTTACTTTATAGATTCCACCACACTAATTGTCGTATCTTTTACTTTAAAGACTTGTTCGGGATTCATTCTCAAATCAACGACAAGTACAAAGCGAGGATTATCTCACTAGTAGAATAAACGTCAAAGATTTCGGTACGTCTAACTTCGGTCATGTATATTAGCAAAGTAAAAACAAACAACAACTTCGCTTTTCAATTTACTGAAGTAAAAAACCCACATAGACTTCATTAAATGGTACCAAACAAAAAAGCAGGATCTAGTTAGAAATTTTAAGTTACAAAGACTTCGCTAATTTGATAATTACTGAAGTAAAAAGTGTGAAATTTTACTTTTTACCAAAAAATTTTACAATAGCGAAGTGTATGTCTTGAGACCGAGAATTAATATTTTGATGTTCAATTTTTTTTCATTTAGGCTCCAAAAAATACTTAGCAAATATTGGTTTCCACCATTCCTCCCTCAAATTTTTTACTCCAATTTTCATGATAAAAAATTACTAAAACAAACAATTTTATCAAAAACATTACCAAAATAACAACAAGAAAGACTTGAATTGTTTTTGGTTAAAAATATTTAGAGTTCAAGAAGGCATTGGACCGAATAAAGATATTAATCGGTCATATTAATCGGTCAAAACCCTGCAAAATCAGCTCGTTCCCATTTCTCTCTCTCTCTCCTGCATCTCCTACCCCTCCCCATTTTCAACCCCAACCCCGACGCCCAATCTCATCTACCTTATTTCTCAACCCTCCCTCGCCCTCTTCCTTTCTCTAAAAAGAGAAATCCTCTCTCTAGTCTCCATCTCTCTAAGAAAATATCAGAATACCTCATCCCAAATCTGAATGGCATCCCACACGAGGAGAACGTGTACAGGAGCGCAAACTTTTCTCTGTCGCCTACAAGAACGTCATCGGCGACAGCCGCGCTTCCTGGAGCATCATATCCTCAATCGAGCAGAAGGAGGAGAGCCGCGGCAACGAGAGCCACGTGTCCGCCATCAAAGGCTACAGATCCAAGATTGAATCTGAACTCTCCAACATCTGCGACGGAATTCTCAGGCTACTCGATTCCATTGAAGAAAATGATATGTATGTGTCTTGTCATATCAATTTTTGTTACTTTATTTAGCGTGATATTAGTATTATTTATAATTAGTTACAATTTTACACAGTTAACTTTTTCAAGGATGTTGGTGAGGTTGTTGAGGTCCGTTTTGCTGGTTATGAACACGTTGAATTCACCACCCCTGATGCAGACCAAAAAGTATAATCACTATTTAGTTTTATTTCCAATAATTTTTTGTTGAAGACGATAAAGACCTAATTATTTAGTAATTTATTTGCAGACACTTGAACTCAATGGATCAGATTTGCTTGGTCGTGATGTGAAAATTTATTTAGCAAAGGAAAGAGGGGAAAGAGGTTCATACACTCCTGGCGGGTATGAACTTTAAACTCTGTTTATGTATATTTTGCACTTTGTTTATATATTTAAGAGTTCGACTTTTAATTGATGCATCACTTGTTCTGTATATTTAGCAACGACAGGTCTTACCAAAAGAGTAAGTTCTTTACACCAACACTCTGCTGTTATGCATAAATTATTTATAAATTTGCTAACAAATTATATCTTGGTGGTACCTTGCAGCATCTTAGGGCTACTCTCGAGGGACACTTTGGGGAGTCGGGTGAGATTGTAAGACTTAGTATCCCTTAAGATTATGAATCTGGTGGTCCAAAAGGGTAAGGTTTATTTGTAATAACGAGTTACATCATATATTTGTTCTTCAAGCTTTTGAGGCTTACATCTCGATGCTTTATTATTGCAATATTTTAAAAAAGTAGAATTTTTATTTTTGTTTTAGCTGTTGCTGCCAATATTACAGAGCCACGTTTGAAATATGACAAAGCTCACGAGTATTCTGTTTATATTTAAGTTGTAATTTAACTGTGTCGTATGTTTGTCATTGCAGTTAAACATGCTATGTTGCATCTGTGACCAGCCCTATATGAGAAAAAGCTTCTGGTCTTGGTAATTTCTGGAATGGAATTGAAAGACCTCCAGGGTGAGATAAAAGGAATATAAATTAAAAGGATTGTGGTGACATATTGCGTTTGTGTTCTTTTTCGAACTTGTGTGACTAAAGCACATTAGTTTATTTAAAGTACTGTTGTTAATGTTGTGTTTTTCTATTTAAACTAGATTAAAGAAGCAAGAACATGATTATGCTGGTTCTCAGAAGGAGATTGTTGACCTCCGAAGGCGAGTTTGTGAGGGGATGCCACTTTGTTTTTGTTTACACGGGCTATATTAGCTCTTTGGGCAAAGATTTTGAAATAATAGTTTTTTGGGGTTTTTCCTTTACATATTTGATTGATTGTGTGGTTTGTGCATTGGGTAGCTTGGTTGAAATGTTTTTTTCACCGTTTACACGCGCATTTGTTAATGTGTCAGGTGGCTGTCCTTTTAAAAGAATGTCGAGATGTTCAGTTGCGTTGTGGATCAGTTGCTCGCTATAATGACGAGGACCTGGTCACTAGGCCCACTGTACCTTCGCTTGTTGAATCCAGTTCTGAAAATATCATAACTGAACGTCTGGTAAATATTTTTATAATTCTCCATTATATAAAAAAAAAACCTTGCTTTTGAGCAAAAGTTGATGGGCATAGCTGCTGGTTATTTGTGAAGCTAACTTTTAAAGACATAAATGGATTAGTTGAACACTGTCATAATGATGCAAAGGTGAATTTATGTTCATTCAGTTTCATATGTTTATCCGGTTTGCTGTGCTTACGCTCTGGGGTTGTCAGATTGGTTTTGATTCACACAAAAAGTTGTGTGGTTTTCGTTTAATTAAATGGGAGTTAATATCCAACTATCATGAGATTGTGAAATGACCCAGATTTTTTCATTTTTGTGTAATCAGAAGAATATTTGCATTGACCAAAAGCTGGCTATTATGTTTTTTTTTATGCATCACTAGAATTATTATTCTGTGGTGATGTGTTTACATACTAGAGAAATTGGATGTTTGGCACTTTAGTCGATCAACGTGCTGCCGAAATTTTGGATTGTGTCGATCATAATATTTCTATGGTTCATCACACTTTGTAGAAGTTATTTTTGACTGTTTGATAATATTGTAGTATGTGTGTTATGACACATTATGCTAATATGTTTTAGTTGATAATATAATTTTGGCTTTCAGTCAAAACCTTGTAATTTCTTTATTGGGGGAAGAAGATTTGTTAAACCAGCAACAAAGTGATTATGTGGATTTGTTTGCTTCACGTGCCGATGTTGAAGATTTGAAGAAGAAAGATGATGAGAAGATGATTCCATGAACAAGAAGTATGATCATCTGATGAAAAACAATGATGTGCTGAAGGGAGACTTTGTCGTTTCGAAGTATATGATCTTTTTTAATCCTTTTTTTCCTATTTGTGCTGTTCATGATGATATAGATAGAACCTTCTTACATATTCTCTGTCTTTGTTATGATACGTATTTGGTTTTGAATTGGTTGGAACGCATGTTATTTTTTTTAAGATGGGATGATATGAAATTGGTGGTTCTTATATTATTGAGCTCTTGTGGTTGATGGTTATTTATAATTGAATGTAGATTCTGGAAATGAATTTTAAATTGAAATATGAAATATTAATATATATATATATATATTACTGCAGAAAATATTAATATATATTATACAACAACTGAAGTAAAAAGTTCTTTATTTACTACGCCAATTATAAAATAACCGAAGTTAAAGGCATTCTTTTACTTCACTTATCCCCCACGTTTGGATCATAATCAGAAAAAAAACCGAGATAGACTTCGGTTATTAGGATATTAGACTTTGCATAAAACGCGAAGTCTAAAGTATACCTTTTACTACACGAACATAGACTTTGGTAATTATAACATTTTTACTTCAGATATTATCCGAAGTCTTTGACGTTTATTCTTATAGTGTCTACATGATCATTCTTACCATGATGTGGGTGATATGGAAGGAGAGAAACGAGGCTACCTTTAACAACAAAAGACCGTCGATAGCGTTTATTATAAAAGAGATTAAATTGACGAGTTATCTTTGGGCTAGAACTAGAAATAGAATGACGAGGTTAGAGTGGAACAAGTGGTGTAATTTCAATTTGTAAGTGTTTGTTTCGTTGTTGTTGTCTGTTTTCCCGTCGTAGCGCCTTGCTTCGTGGATTTTTAATGAAATTGCCGTTCAAAAAAAAAAATCCACACCACACTTATCATCGCTAATTACAAAACTTACGCATCTATCACATTCAATCATTCAACTAAAATAGGCCAAATTTCTTCCAAATATTGCACTCGGCTAAGAAAGAGGGAGTCTATTTTATTTTAAAAAGTATTCTTTACAAAGTGCTGTATTTTATTAAATATAATTTGTAAAACTTACACGGCACCAATTACAATTAGATCGGAACTGACGGAGTAACAAGATATTGTACCATTTAATTCCTATAGTAGCATATATTAAAGGACCAAGATCCTATGCAGTGCAGCACGGTGCTGTGCTGTACTGCACCGTGCGATTCGACACGCGCACACACACACACACCTGTGCGGGTGTGTGTAATCCAACAGCTGGGATGCATCCTATATTAAAATGATCAACCCTTTGAAAAAAATGATAGGTGGGTCCATGCAAACCCTATCACGTAGGTTTCAAGAGTCTATAAATTGCACGAAATTTGTAAGTTCTAATATACGTCAAAAAATTAGTTGTTTTGATCCTAATTAGGAGGGCCGGCCCTGACATTTCGGGGGCCCTGAGCCAAAAAACGAAAAAAGGGTCTGAGTGCTTGAAAATCTAATAATCATGTTTTCATTTAGAAACTAAAAAAATAACATGTAATTATTTTTTTTAATAAAAAAAATATCATATAATTATAATTTTTAATAAAAAAATACCAAATCAACTTTGTAACCTGCAAAATCTCTTATTTCCGGTTAGGGTAGTTGTTTTAAAAATAAAAACAAACTTTCACTGGTTAACATAGAAAAATTTCTTCCGGTGGTTAATCCAAAAAAATGCAAAGTAGAGTGGTTTTTGTAGAATTTTCCCTTAAATTAAATAGCTATTATTTTTTTCCTATTATAATATTGTTTTTTTCTTGGGGCCCCTCAAATTTGGGGGCCCTGGGCAAAAACCCACTTTGCACTAAGTGAGGGCCGGCCCTGCTAATTAGCATTTCTCGTTTTGTGTTTTCTCATAAGATGAGCGAAAAGAGGATGTATCGGCTAGTTGCTACTACGACGGTGATGATCGCGGTCGGCATGGCATTGCCTTTCAACTGTGACGTGGCTGAAGCCACCACCTCCAAGGTGGGGGATGACCGTGGTTGGGACTTGTATATGACTTCTTGGCCCAACGGCAAGAAGTTTAAGGTCAACGACGAACTTGGTAAGAAGATACTCTCTCCATCTCGTCCAAATATTTATATTAACCATAAATTATGTAGTAATAAGGAATTATAAGATTTACAAAAATTATTATAATACGATAGATTCGCATTAATATTTTTGATTGTGTTAATTATTACAGTGTTCTGGTGGCCTTACAAGAATTTTAATCACACTGTGGTGGCGGTCAACAAAAAAGGGCACGACGGATGCACCGTAATCCCTGAAAACGCCACAGTTTATCAAAGTGGAAACCATACGATAAAGCTTGTCAGGGGACCGAATTACTTCATCTGCAGTATTGGAAAAAATTGTAAGAATGGTGAAATGAAGATTGCTGTAACTGCCAATTAGCGATGATGATGATGATGACGACTTGATGATGATAATGTTGTTTTAATACTTACTGGATGCATCAATATTCAATAATTATACATGATTGAATGGGAATCAAGGCTAGTGTATTCTAGAGCTTTATTTTTAAGCATTTATTTTCTCTCTTTTATTCTTTTTCCCTTCAAAAAAAATAATTTAATTCACCCCACCACAAACTCGATGGGAAGTCCTCGTTCCGACCATATTAATGGATGAAACGAGTTTAAGTCCCTTCATTTGCTCTTTCGCCCTATATGTATCTTTTTTCTGGGGTGTTTTATTTTGTCTGCAAGTGACTTCGATTTCAAGAATTTCGTTTTCTAAAATTGTGTGCCGCAGTCGAACACTCACTCAGTGGAAACTAAATCAAACTAACTAAAGTTAAACAAAATTATAAGAAAAAATATACATAAATTAAAATCTAAACTATCTAACACATAAAATTTCAACTACTAAATCACAAGTATACAATTCAAGATATCGTAGTTACATTTACAAGCGTAATATGTTAAGAAATTTCTAATATTTTGTTTAATAAACAAAATAAATTAAAATATTATAATAAGCAAACAATAAAGTGAGAGATACAGAGCACTTAAAAATGGGACCAAAATATCAAAATAGATTGTAGAGGTCATTTTGCTTTGATTTCATTCAAGTTTAGTTGACAATCAACTAATCAAACTAATCTAATCCTAATATTTTAGGAGTTATGACAAAGATAAATTAAACCTCTCCTCCTAGCAAGTTTAATTTATTGATTACTGAGTCTCGATCTTGGAATTAATAACTAAATTATTGTAGTAAAAGTAAATAAGACAATAATCAGGGCAGAAGAAGATGTATATTCTTATTCATATGGTCCCTTTAAATAGGGAGAGATTACATATTCTGAAACATTCTAACAGGCCTAGCCCTATAATAGTTGGGAGAAGCCCAATAGTCTGTAGACTAAGTCACACAGTGTGTATTTACTTTAACACTCCCCTTTGTGCCGAGTCTCCAACGCATGTCAAGTTGCCCCATTAAAACCTCGTCAAGCAAAAACCACATGGGAGAGATGCCTTGATCGTAGAAAAAAGAGTACAACATCCAGACATATAAGTTATGCTAATTTCATTAAGCCAAAACCTCTATTGATCATTTCGTCGATCAATGTGTGCTCAAGAATGTGATCAGTTCGTCGATCAGTGAGCTAAACGTCTAGTTACCTCGTTAAAAACCTTTCCAAGTGATAAAAACTCAGTGGGAAAAAGAATCCTTGGTTAAGGAAAAGAGTGTAACTTGCGACATGGATGTAAGACTCCTCCTCAAGTCTACATGTCCCCTTGATTAGTTCGTCAATCAAGGAATCTGAAAAACAGTGCATGTGACGTTGCTTCGTTAAAAACTTTGCCAAGTAACAAAACTCATTGGGACAAAATAAATGTTGCTCAAAGAAAAGAGTACAATATTGATGGGTAAAATTCGTTATACCTCACCCTCCCATCAGATCCCTACTTCGATCTCGGGAGTTCGAAAATCCTACGCATTCCGATATTTCTCACATGTTTTTCAAATATGGCTTTGGACAATGATTTAGTGAATAAATCAGCCACATTCTACTCAGACTTCACTTGCTTAACTTGGATGTTGATGAGGGCCCGTTGTTGCTGATTGCAGAAAAACTTTGGAGAGATATGCTTCGTAGTATCCCCATTGATATACTCAAGCTTCATCTGTTCGATGCAAGCGACATTATTTCCGTATATGCATGTGGGCGCATCAGTGACATTACTTAGTCCACTGTTACCTCGAATATGTGTGACGATGGTTCTCAATCATATACACTCACGTACCACCTCGTGTAGAGCGATAATCTTAGCGTGATTCGAGGAGGTAGCAACAAGGGTTTGCTTAGTTGATCTCTAATATATCGCGGTGTTCCCAATGGTAAAAGCGTAACCAGTTTGGGATCGACCTTTATGTGAGTCTGAAAGATACCCACCATCATCAAAACCTACCAACACATTCGTCGGGGTAGTTTCCTCGACATTCACACTTACTTTAGTGATTTCACATTCATCGGCAGTTTTGTTCGCCTGATAGGGAAAGAAAAGTCCCGAGTCAATGGTTCCTTTGAGGTATCAAAAGATGTTCTTGATATCATTCCAATGACGTTGCGTGGGCTCAGAATTATATTTAGCCAACAAGTTCACTGAGAAGACTATATCAGGTCGATTATACTAAGCCAAGTACAATAATGCACCTATTGCACTTTAGATAGGGAATTTCGTCTCCCAAAAGCTCTTCGTCACATTCCTTCGGACGAAATGGATCTTTCTTCAAGTCCAAACTACGACCGATCATGGGAGTGCTAACCGTATGTGCCTTGTCCATGTTAAAATGCCTGATTTTCTTCTGGACATAGGCAGATGGGTGGATGAGGATTCCACTAGCTCGATATTCTAGCTCAATGCCTAGATAAGACCGAGTCTTCCCAGATCATCATCTCAAATCTGGATTTTAGATAGCTGCGGTTTCTCTTAATTCGTCAAGAGTACCGATTATGTTTATACCGTCGACATATACAGCTACAATCCCTAATCCGGAACTTGTTTTGTTAATGAACACATAGGGACACAGTTCACCGTTCTTATATCCCCTTCCAATCAAGTAGTCACTTAGGCGGGTATACCACATCCGCCTGGATTATTTTAATACGTAAAGTGAGCGTTTCAACCGTACTGCAAACACACTTCGTGGTCTAGAGTCACTTGACTTGGGTAATGAAATGCCATCGAGCACTTTCATATATATCTCTATATTAAGATCCCCATAGATATATCACTAACCACATTTATAAGCTGCATTTCCAGTCCTTCAGAAATTACTAAGCTAATGAAGTAGCTTAGGGGAGAGTACGTCTCCTCAGCCAATTCCACGGCATTTATGAGAACCTTCGAGCCTTGTACTTCAGGACTTCATTCTTTTCATTGTGCTTACTAACAAAGATTTATTTTATGTCCTAGAGGATTTACACTTGGTGAGGTTAGCAATACCTACCAATTACCTATCTCTTTGTCAAAGAATCTAGTTCTGCGTGGAATGCTTTATCCTTTAAGGCCAATCAACTCAATGTTGATATCAGACAACAGAGAGAGGTTCGACATCGTCTTGCTCTATGCTTTGAGCAACGATAGATCATCAAAGTGGGTGGATGATCAGTCCACACTCTCGTGATTCATCGAGATTTCTTGATTTTCTGAATCATATCAATCTTCGGGGCGTCCCCCGCATCATGACTCATGGACATAGTAAAATCAAGTATGATCTCATGAAACGAGTTCATTGATGACTAATATATAAGTTTGTGCCTTACTCTACCTTCTCCTTAGGTGAGTGTTAAGTCGAACCATGTAGCTTCCACCTCTTCCTTTAGGGAGCTATGGCCTAAATCACACATTCACCATGTGCGATGGCAGCACTCGATTCTTCAGTGTTGCGCCTCTTACCGAGGACTTCAACCTTACAGGCTGCAGCTGATATATATAATCTCGTCACTTTCACGATATCAGTAAACGCATCAGGCATCAAATCTGAAGAGATAAATTCACCACTAGAAGGGGGGTTGAATAGTGGTGATGCGGAATACCGAAATTTCTTGCGAGTAAAAAGAAAATAATGCGGAAAATAAAGACTCAAGAATTTATAGAGGTTCGGCAACTTGCCTACGTCCTCTCTCCGACTTTCTTTTTCTATTGGCTAAAGAAAAACCACAACCTTAACTCGTCTTCTATCGGTCCGAGTTCACAACCGTTACAATCCGCTTGTCTTCTATCGGTCCAAGCTCAACCTTTCCCTCAATATGAATAATTATTTATCTAGTGTTCTATAGGAACTAGATAATCCTCACTGTACGAATGTGGGAGTATAATCCTAATAATGCCGGATCAAAGATCATAATAACACCGGATTAGTGACTCTTGATTCGTTTCTTTTTCGCTCAAGTGTAAGTGATGCAACACTTACAACCAAATGAAAGAATACAAGGAATAATGGATAATACAATTGAAATCGCTCTTGTATCTTCCTTTTCTCACAACTTGTAATACAATAAGATATGTAAATCTGAGCTCAAGAATGCTTTGATTGCTTGTATGCTAGAATGCTTGAATGCTTGAAGTTGTGTGTTTGATACCCAAGTCCTTCGGGTATTTATAGGAGTGAGACAGCCTTCAAAATCTGAAAAATATACTATTAGCGTGCGCTAATAGATCCTTGTAGCGTGCGTTAGCGAATTTTGACTTGAGTTCTCCGAGCGGTCACAAAGACTATTGCAACGGTAAATTGCGTGTCTAGCGTGCGCTAGTAATGATATGGTAGCGTGCGCTATCGTCTTGGTCAACTAGTCTTCGATCTTGACTTTGACAAAATCCGATTTCCTCTCCAACGACTCTTTTCCAACGGCTAAAATCATGATTAGCGTGCGCTAGCAGTATGCATAGCGTGCGCTAGCATTAATTAAATCGATATTTCCATTTTCCGGATCTGCATTGACTCTTGCTTCCAGCGGTTGAATTTCAAGCGGTAAAGCGCATATTCCATTTAGCGTGCGCTAGCACCTTTTCCTTTAGCGTGCGCTCTTGAATTATTTCAATAACGTCGTTGCCTTGTGTAGCGTGCGTAAAGACCTAGACGAAGTGAGTCCGGTGGCTCTTGGACTGCGACCATTATTTCGGTAGCGTGCGCTAGATATGAAAATTAGCGTGCGCTAAGTCTTCACTTTAGCGTACGTAAGAATATGCATGTAGCGTGCGCAACATCCATTCGAATTCCTTTCACCGACTTACGGAGACTTGCGATAGCGTGCGTTATGTATGTTGTATAGCGTGCGCTATCTATAGTTTATTAGCGTACGCTATCATTCAATAGCTTGCGTGCGCTATCGATTCAGCGACTTGAGTAGGCTGCGGTGACTTACTGGCCGTGTATGAGAGTCTCGATAGCGTGCGCTACGGTATGATACGTAGCGTGCGCTAGCCATATTGTGTCCCTTCAAAATATTATCCAGCCGAGATAGATTCAATTAAATGTTTTGTATGTAACCATCATCAAAATACATTTTGTGTCAACAATCTCCCCCTTTTTGATGATGTCAAAACATTTGATTAATACCTGCAAAAACGTTTTGAAGTGATTCGAATCAAGATAAACTTGTTCGATATGTTAGTCGGTTTTCGTTTTTGGAGTTTTCTCCCCCTTTTTGACAGAAACAAAAAGGAACTCCCCCTGAATTGTTGCATTATTAATAAACATTAACTAAATTTTGCCATTACTCAATGGTGCAATCAACAATGATAGTAACAACGATAGTAGCAATACTAGGAGATATTAAATACGTGTACATAAGAAATGCCAAATTAAGAAATGCGAATTCCATTAATAATAAAATGCAGTGAATACAACGAGTTATCCATGGCAAGCGACATATATATTATTCGAAAAGGAAGATTCTACAACAAGCATCAAAAATCATCAAATCTACGGATCGGAGGAGGTCGAAGGGAAAGGGAACGAGGGGTGTGTGAAGCGAATAAACTCGGATAATAGCCCACGAACTTCCCGGACTTCTGAATGCACATCTCTGACTTCCGAACGCAGAGCCCGAAAGTCCTCTCGTAACTCAGCGTGTGAAGTCTCGATGCCCCGCATCCGAGCAAAGAGATCACTCTCTTCTTCCTCCGTCACCACATTTCGCATCGGGCGTTTTCCTTTCGATGTTGGTTTCCTTACGAACTCCCCAGTCTGCATTTCTCGAAGGGTGTGAGGTCCCCGACGAGTAATCATTTCTTCTGCGGTGGGCTTAGTGACCCTTTCTCAACTTGGTCATCATCACGAAGGTACGGAAAAAGAATCCACCTCTCTGTTGATCGTGCGGACGTAATGCATAGCTTTAAGTGACGCGTCGAGATCTCATGCCCGAGAGAGACGGAAGCGCCTTGTCCTTCGACAAGTCCACTTGATGAAAGCTAAAGATAGCCGACAGGATAGAGCCATAAGGCATTCCGGCCTTGCGAGCGAGTGGCGTAATTTTTCGACCGAACAAATCTCCTTTCACCTTCATCCAACTAATGATGATGTCGGAGAAATCGACCTTATCGTCATTTAGAACGCGGTACACCACTTGCTTGTCCACGCCGACTAGTTTGTCTTTGCGAATTGACCTTTGGCATAAGACATTTTGTGAGGGCTACCAAAAGCAAGCGAATGTTGATTCGAAGTCGTTGTTCTCAAAAAAATCATCCGTTATGTCAATAACGGCTTTACGTCTTTCGAAATTCTTTCACGTAAATTTCACCAATTTCATTATAAATCGACCAATGATTTTCCGGTCAAATCAAACCATCTCCGGGCAAACCAAAATTTGATACAAAATATCGGAGGACACTTTCACCTTGGTTCCTCGACAAGGCTACCTAGCACAAGAGTGAAGAACCTTCACTCTCGGCCACGTGAAGGTTGGCATAGAATTCGGACGAGCTCGGGAAACACGGGGTTTTTGCACTCAACGAAGCGAAATACCGAGTGATGAGAAGAAATTGGAGATGTTAACGTTTACCCGTTCGAGACTTAGGAGATTGAAAAAGTAGCGATCAGTGATGTGTTCTTGAGGAGTATGTCAAAGAACACTCTCGAAGCGATGGCGGAGACGAACCGGTCCGCATCAAATTGGGCGCTTAGAGGACGCTTCAAATTGTTGTATTGCTTTCCCATAGCGGTTCGATTCTTGCTAGACATGATCGGAGAAGGAGAAAAACGCAGGGAATCGAAGATTTTGAGGGAGAAGATCGCAGATTGGATCGGATGTCTGTCTAGGGTTTTTGCAAGAGAGAGTCGTTTGCGTGCGTTAAGGGATGTGCTGTGATTTAGGGTTGTACGGCATATATATAGTCAACGAGTTTTAAGTTAGCGTCGCTAGGATTTAAAAGATTAGCGTCGTTAGGCGAAAAAATAGGACTTCTTTGGACTCCCATGAATAACATGAAAACTTTAATTAGCGTTCGCAAGAGAGAAAGGTTTTGCGTTAGCTATCAAATTAATTTTTTAGCGCGCGTTAAGGATATGAAGCTAGCTGGAGATAGCGATTGATCTGATTCACCGATTTTGATGTTTTGAGTAGAATTTTATTTCAAAAGTTGTCTATATGTCCCATGCCAAGTTGCAAACGAATGGAGTTAAAAGATTCTTCGGGAAGAGGTTTTGTAAATATGTCGACAAGTTGATCCTTCGTCCGACAAAAATTAAACAGATGTCTTTCTTTTGAACATGATCACGTAAAAGTGATGTCGATATCTATATGCTTGGTTCACTGCAAAACAGGATTTTTGCTCAAATTAATAGCACTAGTGTTATCACATAAGATAGGGGTATTTTCAAAATGAATGCCGTAGTCGCGTAGTTGATTTTGATCCATAGCACTTGAGCACGGGCGCTCCTGCAATGACATATTCGGCCCGAGTAGACGAGGTACTGTTGGTTTGCTTTTACTTCCCCAAGATATTAAACAAGATCCAATAAAGTGACATGTACCACTAGTACTCTTTTTATCAATTTTGCATCCGCGAAATCGGCGTCACTATAAGCAATTAAATTAAAATCCAAGCAAGAAGGATACCATAGACCTAGTCCAATAGTTCCTTTCAAATAGCGAAAAATGCGTGTACAAGCAATTAAATGTGATTCCTTGGGATTAGCTTGGAATCGAGCACATAGACATGTAGCAAATATTATATCGGCCTAGATGCGGTCAAATATAGCAAAGATCCGATCATACCTCGATATAGTTTTTGATCTACGGATTTGCCATTTTCATCTTTCTCGAGCTTTAATGATGACGACATTGGCGTAGATATCACCTTGCTATTTTCCATATTGAATTTCTTGAGGAGGTCGTTTGAGTACTTCGTTTGATGGATAAAAATTCCATCTTCGCATTGTTTGATTTGAAGCCCGAGGAAGAACGTTAATTCTCCCATCATACTCATTTCGAATTCTCCTTTCATAAGATTAGAAAAATCTTGGCACAAGAATTCATTAGTAGCTCCAAAAACAATGTCATCAACGTAAATTTGGCAAACTAGTATATCATCATTTAGTATTTTAACAAACAAGGTATTATCGACTTTGCCTCTTTTATAGTCATTTGCAATTAAAAATTGACTTAAACGATCATACCATGCTCGGGGTGCTTGCTTCAACCCGTAGAGTGCCTTGTTGAGCTTGTAGACATGATCCGGAAAATGATGGTCTTCAAAACCGGAGGTTGCTTGACGTAGACTTCTTCTTGAATGAAACCATTCAAGAATGCACTTTGACATCCATTTGAAATAGCTTTATCTTTTTATGAGCGGCAAATGCACAAAGCAAGCGAATGGCTTGAGTCGAGCCACGGAGCAAAACTTTCTTCGTAATCAAGACCTTCTTCTTGATTATATCCTTGAGCGACCAAACGAGATTTATTTCGAATAGGATAGCCGTCTTCGTCACTCTTGATTTTATGCACCCATTTAGTTCCGATAATTGTTTTATCTTTAGGCGCGGGAACTAAATTCCATACATTATTGTGCTTGAATTGCACAAGCTCCTCTTGCATTGCCATTACCCAACTTTCATCATCGAGAGCTTAGATATATTTTTGGGAACTATTTCGGATACAAAAGCACAATGAGCCATAAACTCGGTGGTCCTCCTTCGGGTTTGAACACCGTCTTCAATGTTTCCGATCACGAGATCCTTCGGATGGTCCTTGATGTGCCTCGATCTTTCGGTAAATCAACGATTGTGTTCGCTTCGATTTCCAAATTTTCTTCACTTCGGGAGAGGGATCCGAAAGGTACCGCATCATCAAAATATTCTACCTTTCTCGGGGTGAGATCATATCATTGAATTTAACGTGTATGGATTCTTCAACTTTATTCGTTCTAATATTATACACACGATATGCTTTGCTATTCGTACAATAGCCAAGAAAATTCCGAGTCGGATTTGGCATCAAACTTGCCCAAGTTATCCTTGCCATTGTTCAAAATAAATACATTGCAACCAAAAGGATGAAAGTAAGCAATATTAGGCTTTTGCCCTTCCATAATTCATAAGGCGTTTTAAGATGAGTTCTACGAACGTGAACTCGGTTAATCACATAGCATGCCGTAAAATTGCTTCGCCCAAAAGTATCGTGGAAGAGAGTATTCATTAAGCATTGTTCTCGACATTTCTTCCAAAGATCGGTTTTTCCTTTCAACAACTCCATTTTGTTGAGGCGTTCTAGAGCCGAAAGTTGTGATTAATACCGTATTTATCGCATAAAAGTTCAAACGGGGTGCAATCAAATTCACCTCCGTGGTCGGTGCGAATAGAAATTATGGAGAGGTTTTTCTCATTTGATACCAAACGACACCATTTAGAAAACTCGGAAAATGCATCATCTTTATGAGCTAAAAATCTAACCCAAGTAAATCGAGAGAAATCGTCAACAATAACCAAAGTATAAAGTTTACCATTTAAACTAACATGTCTAGATGGTCCGATCAAATCCATATGCACGAGTTCAAGAACTCGACTAGTGGAAACCTCGAATTTTGGTTTAAACGATTCTCGAGTATGTTTCCCTTTAATGCATGATTCACACAAATGTTTTCTATCGAATTTGAGTTTGGGCAATCCACGAACAAGGTCGTGTCTAGATAAAATAGAGATAATGGGTAGAGAAGTATGCCCCAATTTTCGATGCCATAAATATGCATTGTCATCCAAGGTAATAAGGCATTTTTCATTGAATGAACTCTTATCATTAAGATCAACAATATAGATGTTTCCGCATCTCAAGCCAATGAATGCAATTTTATTATTTCTAAATGCCGTGCAATGCGTTTGCTCAAATAGAATTTTAAAACCTTCATCACAAAGTTGCAAACGCTAAGGAGATTATGATGCAAACCTTCAACAAAAAGTACTTTGTTGATAGAAGGAGAAGGTTCCTTACCGACTTTGCCGGTTCCTTTGATTTTTCCCTTTTGGTTATCTCCAAAGGTCACATGTCCTTGATCTTGATATTCGAGGTCTTCAAATAAGTCCTCGAGCCGCACATGTGCCTTGAGCATCCGCTATCAATGTACCACTTGTTTTCCTTGGTGCCGGTACCTCGATATTGCTTTGGAGTCGAGGGCCATGAATGCAAGGTTTGCGTCTAGAGATCTTTCTATCTCCTCCTCGTCATCACTCCAAGAAGCGATTAGAACCTCCTTCTTTTGAATCTTTCCATTTGCGGTTTTGAAGAGGATCCTCGGCATTCTTTGGCATAATGACGGCCTGACCACATTTTCGACAATTATTGTCGAACTTCTTGACAGAGTGTAGCCACTTTTCTTTTGCTCCGGTTTGCCATCCCGACCAAGAAAACTTCGCCTCTTTTGAATTAGGTTTTTGTACCTTCTAAAGTTTTTGGCATAAAGAGCGAGTTCCTCGTCGTCTTCATCTTGGCAACATCTTCCTCAACGTCGCTATCAACATTGAATGCGACTACTCTTTCCCGAGGCTTTGGTTTTGTGCCTCTAGACTTGAGAACGATCTCATAGTTGATGAGTGACCCGATGAGGGCACTAAATTCGAGCTTATTGAGATCCTTGGATTCCATGATCGCGGTGACCGTGGCATCCCATTCTCGTGGCAACGATCGCAAAATTTTCTTAGCTTTGTCGCTGCTCGATATAGGCTTTCCAAAAGATGCAAGACCGTTTGTTATAGCCGAAAATCGATCCAACATATTTGTGATCGTTTCCTCGTCTTTCATGGAAAATAATTCGTAGTCATGGAGTAACATATTAATCTTGGTCTCCTTGACTTGAGTGGTTCCCTCGTGAGTGACTTCGAGAATTTCCTAAATTTCTTTGGCACTTTCATAGGATGATATCCTATTAAGTTCTTCGGGATTGAGAGCGCAATAGAGAAGTTGAGTAGCTCGGGAGTTGACATGCGTGTTTCTCTAATCCTCATCATTGAATTCTTCGATCTTTTTCAACGATCCATCTTCTTTCTTAGCAAGTTTAGGACCGAGAGCAATAACTTTCCAGATTTCAATATCGTAGGCTTGAACGAAGATCGCCATCTTCTTTTTCCACGTCATGAAATTGGAACCGTCGAAGAAAGAAGGACGGTTGAGAGCATTTCCTTCAATTTGGCCTAGAAGTGCCATTTGCGGATCTTTTTCTCCTAGGTGGTTAAACCTTTAAAAAAAGAGACCCGCTCTGATACCAACTGAAGAGATAAATTCACCACTAGAAGGGGGGTTGAATAGTGGTGATGCGGAATACCGAAATTTCTTGCGAGTAAAAAGAAAATAATGCGGAAAATAAAGACTCAAGAATTTATAGAGGTTCGGCAACTTGCCTACGTCCTCTCTCCGACTTTCTTTTTCTATTGGCTAAAGAAAAACCACAACCTTAACTCGTCTTCTATCGGTCCGAGTTCACAACCGTTACAATCCGCTTGTCTTCTATCGGTCCAAGCTCAACCTTTCCCTCAATATGAATAATTATTTATCTAGTGTTCTATAGGAACTAGATAATCCTCACTGCATTTAATGTGGGAGTATAATCCTAATAATGCCGGATCAAAGATCCTAATAACACCGGATTAGTGACTCTTGATTCGTTTCTTTTTCGCTCAAGTGTAAGTGATGCAACACTTACAACCAAATGAAAGAATACAAGGAATAATGGATAATACAATTGAAATCGCTCTTGTATCTTCCTTTTCTCACAACTTGTAATACAATAAGATATGTAAATCTAAGCTCAAGAATGCTTTGATTGCTTGTATGCTAGAATGCTTGAATGCTTGAAGTTGTGTGTTTGATACCCAAGTCCTTCGGGTATTTATAGGAGTGAGACAGCCTTCAAAATCTGAAAAAATATACTATTAGCGTGCGCTAATAGATCCTTGTAGCATGCGTTAGCGAATTTTGACTTGAGTTCTCCGAACGGTCACAAAGACTGTTGCAACGGTAAAATTCTGTGTCTAGCGTGCGCTAGTAATGATATGGTAGCGTGCGCTATCGTCTTGGTCAACTAGTCTTCGATCTTGACTTTGACAAAATCCGATTTCCTCTCCAACGACTCTTTTTACAACGGCTAAAATCATGATTAGCGTGCGCTAGCAAGTATGCATAGCGTGCGCTAGCATTAATTAAATCCAATATTTCCAGATTTTCCGGATCTGCATTGACTCTTGCTTCCAACGGTTGAATTTCAAGCAGAAGCGCATATTCCATTTAGCGTGCGCTACTTTCCTTTAGCGTGCGCCATCAATTATTTCAATAACGTCGTTGCCTTGTGTAGCGTGCGTAAAGACCTAGACGAAGTGAGTCCGGTGGCTCTTGGACTACGACCATTATTTCGGTAGCGTGCGCTAGATATGAAAATTAGCGTGCGCTAAGTCTTCACTTTAGCGTGCGTAAGAATATGTGCATGGCGTGCGCAACGTCCAGTCAATTCCTTTCACCGACTTACGGAGACTTGCGATAGCGTGCGTTATGTATGTTGTATAGCGTGCGCTATCTATAGTTTATTAGCGTACGCTATCATTCAATAGCTTGCGTGCGCTATCGATTCGGGCGACTTGAGTAGGTGCGGTGACTTGACTGGGCTGTGTATGAGAGTCTCGATAGCGTGCGCTACGGTATGATACGTAGCGTGCGCTAGCCATATTGTGTCCCTTCAAAATATTATCGAGCCGAGATAGATTCAATTAAATGTTTTGTATGTAACCATCATCAAAATACATTTTGTGTCAACAGAATCTGCTACGTTTCGAAGATCGAGAATTTTCACTATCACATAGCGAAATACGGGGATCAATATGAGACAAAGTAGGGATACACCATGACAATTCCTGTCGTTCCCTAAGAAAGTTCATCTTCTCTCTTCCCCCTAACGACGGGAAGATTGTCTTATCGAAGGGACAATCCGCAATCGAGTGGTAAGGAGATCACTTGTCGAAGGTTCTAAATAGCGGATAGCCATTGGGGATTCATATCCAATGTAACTACTTAATCGTCTTTCAAGACCCATGCACTGTGGGAGTGCAGAAGGCACAATACTACATAACCAAATATGCGTCATTGGCACTCAAGCTCGTCTGAGTCCAAAATGTAAAAATCAGGGCTTATCCAGTTACCAACGGGTACGTATAAATCGTTTTGTTAGCAGATGGTCTAAAATGAGCGAATAAATAAAGATGCATGCAAGACTACATAACCCCAGACAGAAATAGGCAAATTGGTATGCATAACCAATAACCGGGCTACCATCTGATTGGTTCGATGGCTGCCTTCGCGAGACCATTTTACGTATGCTCGTAGGGGATGGGATGCTTTTCGCTGCTTCCGATCAACATGCAGTATTCATCAAGTACTTTAGATGTGAACTCTCCAACATTATCAAGTCTTATAGACCGAACATGGTGGTCAGGGTGGTGAGCCCTTAGACAGATAATCCGTGCCAGAATCTTTGCAAAAGCAGCATTTATAGTGTACAAGGGGTTGACATGTGACCAGCATGTCGAAACGTCAACCAGAACCATAAAACATCTAAATGTTCTGCACTTTGGTTGAATCGGTCCACAAATATCTATTTGATGTAAGAATGAAATTTTCACATCTTTAGCATACGAAGGTCTCGCTCCTACTTTGGTTAAAGCGCAGGCTTTGCACAGAAAACGATATGCATTCGACAGGGTCAAACGTGTAGAACGGGCAGATGTTTCCGATGCTTTGAATGACATAGCTTTAGGAACACCAACAAAATTCGTTATGTGGGTTCGTTGCCCGCTTCTACTTTGCATGCGTAAGAAAGGATGTCCGCGCATATTCTTAAGAATGTGGGTCATCATTTCACGACCTGGATGCCCTAGTTGTTCATGCCAAAGCATGTACGAGTCACGTCCCAATGTTCATTATTGGTGTATAGGATTCAACAATCCTAATCATAGTGATGTACGGTCCACTTGATTGACTCATAAGTTTCTCTAAGATGCGCTTTCGGCCGCATTCATTAGAGATGATGTAGAGATACTCTATTCCATTCTCACAATGAGTTTCAACATGAAATTCATTGATACGTATATCCTTGAAGCTTTGTAAGGTTTGATTTAGTCACTCTCAATGCATATATAGTGTCGGTGACTGTAAAACTGTGCCGTTAGGTACCAAGAACCGGGGGTGCCACGTCCTTAGATGAAGTGGGATGATCCAATCATCCTAGTCACTGATACGTTATAGGCTATTACCATCAGCCTATCACTCGAGTGTTCCTCGATTCATTCGTCAAATGAGAACACGAATAATAAAAACTCTGAACCATAAGCATAGAAATAATGTTCGGTACTTTGAATAAAGTCAATCACTTGTATACGTAAGCAACAATAATATCTTGTTCGAAATCAAAATACATCAGACCATTACTAATTTTTTTTTCAAAATGTCTACCGATAAAATTAGTCATAGAGGAGGGGCGTCTAATGACTTTGGCACGTTTGGTGCAATACTGCCATCGATAAATGTGAAAGTGACATTGGGGGTCATGTCATGATCATCTTCCTCTATATAGTGAGTTTCCTATTCGTCCGAATCTCAATATCTCTTCTAGCTGGCTGTGAAAATTTTCTTTGCATGGAAATACGTATACCAATGGCAGCAATCTCACATTAGGAGTCAACTCGTTTCTTGGGAGTCAGGAGCATCATCTCATCTTACTACTTTGGAAGATTGGAAGAGCCTCTGTGACCACGACCACGTCTACAACTGCCACGTCCATTTGCACCATGCGAATTCATCCCATGTGGTTTGGGATTGGCACGTCCAGTCCCCTATTCATCGGGATTTTTTCCACATTTCACTTTGCCATTACTAGCCTCGAGAATTTGCTTTGTCTCGACAGGCCTAGCATTATCGTACTCTAGCATATACTGATTCGTTAGTATAAGCACTTAAGTAGGGAAATTGGAAAGTTTTTTTATGGATTATGTCGTCTTCTATGAGTTTATTTTCACAAATAAAATAAGACACGCCTTAAGGCAGAGCATATCTTTTATTGAAAATTTTTTTACTCGTTATAATAAAGCAAGTGGATTTTGTCCCACTGTACGGTCAATTTGAGCAATAGTATTCTCAAAATGGCCTTTAAGGGCATCCCACAGTTCGTTGGGAATTTTATCAAAAGATATTCCTACCATAAGTTGGGGTCGAGATTTCGCCTAAAACATTAGCGCGCTTTCTTTCACCTTCTAAAACGGTTCGTCGTCTGTGTGAACAGAAAGTGCGGCGCTAACGTCTTAATATCAGAATCTCATCTATGGCACTCAAGTCTTTCTGAGTCCAAGATGCTGAATTTCGAACGAGTTGGATTAGCCATTTTCGTAAATAAGAGAAAGAAGCGAATACGTTTCACATAATCATGAGTTCGTCCATGATAAATTATTCAATAATGGGACTATTTTGTTTAGAACCAAGATATGGTCATGATTTCGATGCGATTTAGGAATACACATGAAGTTTCATTATCATGGTATTTTGTAGGCAGTAGAAATTAGACATTAACATCTATTAATTATGCTGCCTAATTGCATTTAATATCTATAGATGCATGCAAAATATATGTATATATATATATATACACACATAATCCTAGTATATATCTATATACACATTATGCGGTCAAATAAGTCATAGACATGATATATGAGTCTTATGGCGCAATTATATATTAATTAATAATCTAAGAGCATGAATTAAATAATTTAATTCAAGTGGCTAATTAATTTATTTGATTTAATTAGACATAATTACATTAAATCTGATTAATCATATTATGCTATTAAATCACAGAGCATACAAGTATGTACACGAAGCAAATAGTAGAGCCGAGTTCGTGTACCTTACTTTGCGAGTTGCGTTAAAAAAGCGAGCGAGTTTTGAAAAACTGCAGGCGATCGCGTCGAATCGGATCTGAACGCTGCATCGGATACGAATCGCTCTGCAACTGGAACCGGGTCGGGTCCTGGGTGGCAGGCGGGTCGGGCCAAGCGGGCTGGAAAATTTGCAGCGGGCCGAGCGGGCAGGAGAAGCAGCAAATCTGTTTAATGGAGAAGACGAAGGTGTGGGGGCCGGTGGCTGCTGAATCTGGTGGGTGAAAATTCGGTTAGGGTTTCAGAGGTTTTGCTTTTCTGGTCAGGATGGGGGTGATTCCGTCCGAATCTGGATGTGGTCGTGGGTTGGACCTGGTATAGGGAAGATGACGGCTACAGTCGGGCGGGCGACGGGCGATGGAAATTAAGGTTGGCGGCCGTGGGATTCGCGAAGAAGGTGACCAGAGGCTGTATGAGGGCGTCCGATCTGGTACTGATTTGGATCGGCGACGGCATGGAGGCTGCAGCTCTGACGCTTGGTTGCTCGCGGGGAAGACGACGACGACCGCTGGTTTTAGGGCTTCAGATTTTATTTTTTTCGTATTTTTCTTGCTCTATTGGTAGAGTACGTGCTGATAACGTGTTATAGTAAAAGTAAACAAGACAAGAATTAGGGCAAAAGAAGATGTATATTCTCATTCATATGGTCTCTTTAAATAGGGAGAGATTACATATTCTCGAACATTCTAACAGGTCTAGCCCTATACTAGTTGGGAGAAGCCCAATAACCTGTAGACTAAGGCACAGAGTGTGTATTTACTTTAACATAAATCCCTTTATTAGTAGCTATGAAATATCTCTTCTCGTAAACTTCGATTAATCTTATCGATCTAGTATGTACAATGTCGTAAATTTATTTTACTACGTGACTAATTGTTTTTTAATATCTCAAATTATTCAACAAACATATGCAAACATCGGCCAAATATTCATATATGAGAAATCAAAACAAGATATCCATGAACAATAAAAGAAATTAATTTATATTAATCATAAAATATAAATTCATGGAAGTATTCACGATCCTATAGAATATGAATAATCTAGCCAAAAATCACAATCTAAATTCTGGAATAATATTACATATAGATTCTGAAATTTGAGAAGAAAATAAGAAGAAAAACTAGTAAAAATATGATTTATGCCGATCTTCAATCCTTATATTTTGATCTTCATTTTCTGATTTTTTTTGTTTTTAGTCTCGCCATTATGCCCAACATTGTATTTTTCGAGATATAAAATTTAAAGTAACGCTTTCGATCATTTCTTGTATCAGTTTATATAAATAATATAACACTATATGTAACACTAAGAAAATGTTACATTTAACCCTTAATTTAACACTTCTTTCTCAAGTATTTCAAATAACAGGCCGAGCCAGAAAAAGAATAATGTCTGTATATATTGTATTTTGATCTGAGTATAATCCTCCGTATTTCATGATTCTGTATCGATGAGTGTATGGTTTCGTAGTTGTTGTTTCATGCATGTACTTATGTACATATAGCGCACGCTAAATATGTAAGCTAGCGCACGCTACAGATGAGTCTTAGCGCACGCTATACGTGGTTAGCATGCCTGAGACAGGCGGTAGGTGAGATCGGATCGCGGATATTGAATAATATTTTATCGGGATGAACCTGGACGGCTTTTGAAAAAGGCGAGTCAACGGTGCTTAGCGCACACTACGTGAGAGATGCTAACGCACACTAGATATAGTACAGTGAGGTCAGTGAGCTTTTGTAAAGCCGATAGCGCACGCTACGATGGGTGTAGCGTACGCTAACTGTTGCTTTTAGCGCACGTAAAGGCTATTTAGCGTACGTTAGACCGAGGACAGTTAGATACAGTGGGCTGGGAGCCCGTTAGCGCACGCTAAAAAGGATCAGTAGCGCACGCTAATAACCATTTTCTATAAATAGGACAACACCTCATTTAATTTTTCAGTCTCCATTTCGCCCCACACTCAATTTCCGAGACTTAGAGAGTTACCCTCTCCATCTTGAACCTTCATATCAGCCTCTAATCATATCATTGAAGGCAAGGAGCCTTAAGGATTGGTGTTCTAGCGTTTGGCGTGGAGTTCATCAAGTAATCTCATCTTTTCCTTTCGTGTAAGGTATGTGGCGATTCACCGATCTGGATTATGTGTTCTTGTTGTCAAATATGATCATGCTACGGATATAGTTGAGTTTATTACTGAGGTTATTGAGTTCTTACATACAACTTGAACGAACAACGCGTATAGGGGAACTTAATAGATTTGAACTTAGAGTTATTCCTTCAAGAAGAAGATGTTAATCATGTTGAATCTAATAAACTTGTTTTTATGATGTTCTTCAAGAGATTTCTGAAATCTTGCTGCGTTGGATTAATGAAAGTTATGGTTAGAATCCATGTTAGACAAACTATCATGTGATATAGTTTAAGAATCCGACCGAATGACGTGTTTAATCTTGCTTGGAAGGTTATGGGATTGTTGTTCGAATTAGTAGCGTAGCGATGATTCAACCGGTATCGGTTGGGGCAGATTCATACGTTTTTATTGATGGGTAGATTGCGCCTCTTGATGCCCGTATGATGTTTAAAACGATTATCCGAAATTGTTAGTTATATTGGTGCTATTGTTCCGTGAAGGTTCGGATTTTTGGTGAATTGATCAAGTGAGAGTTCTTCGACCGGGTTGAAGGTTATTCGTAGTATCTTTCCTTGTCGCCATTTTTGAGGCAAGTATCGTGACATGACTTTTGGTTTAACGTTGATGATTTTGATCATGCATATTACCATTCATAATGATAAATATGAGATTATCCTAGATGAATTGTTATAATGTCGTTCATGTTTTAATCCATGTGTATGTTCGTATTGATGAACATATTGTTTTGTATACGTATGCATGGTTGTATCGTGTATGTTGTATTGATCTGAAAGGGATCGTGTGATCTATGTTGAGGGCGCTGGATCAGTTGACCACCTCGTGTTGGTCCGACGGGATCTTCTTGGGATCTATGCTGAGGGCGCTGGATCATTGGACGGATTTTTCCACCTCGTGTTGGTAAGACGGGATCATCTTGGGATCTATGCTGAGGGCGCTGGATCATTAGATTACCCTATGTTGTGTTGATGGAATCATGTGGATTCGCATCGTTAAATTCCGGTAGTGGAAGTCCGTGTTCTGTATTTTGTTATGCATCGTTGTTGCATATCTGTTCTTGTATATTATGATACTTGTACTAGCATCGTTTTGCTAACCCTGCGGGGGTGGACATTTGTTTTGATGTTCAAGTAGTCGAGGAGCGGGAAAGCAGCCACAATACCGGCATGATGACGAAGGGGCTCAGTGATGTTGTCCGTTGTCTTTGTTTCGATATTCTGATTTGGTATTTAGTACTCAAGTACGTGTGTCTTTTAATGATTTGAGAAATTTGTAATAAATGAATTGTGTTGAGATGTTTTAAAGGTTATTGAATTACTCAACTATTGATGGTATTTTCGTATTGTCATCTATTCTTTTAATTTAGACTTGTAAACTCTTTCATATAGGGTTTACGGCGTTGTAATTATTCCGAATATCTCGGGGTGTTACAGGAGCGACAACCCTTCTCGTCATTTCTTTCATTTCTTCTCTCCTCCCACGACGTCTGAGGCGATCCGACTAGGGTTCGGGCTTTTGGTCAATTTTTGCTCCATCCAAGGCATTTTGGAGAGTCCTAGGTGATTTTAATATCAACTAATCCATTGTTCTTCGTCGGATCGAGGTATTTTCTTGATTTTCCTTGAGTTGACCTTTTTGAGGATTTTGTTCTTGATTCCGAAATCAATCCAGTTTTGGTAAATCAATTATTGTTAAACGTTGTTATTGATCATGTTCTATGAATTGTATATCCATAATTCTAATTTGTTCAACCCGGTTGATGATTTTGGTGTTCTTGAAGAACCGTGAATATTTAATGTTCGATTAAATATCTCAATGATTTTCCCTTCGGGTGTTGGGTGTATTTTCCGTTGTATTTGATTTTTATATACGTAATGATCGTGTTTCTATTGTTTCTTTGGAGGTTGTAGGTTTTCGTGGTTCACCGGTCAAGCCATGTTCACCGGAGTATTTGCATGCTGATTCCGCGGCAAGTATCTTGCTTATACAACTTGTATCTTGTGACTAGAAATTACGTGTTGGGTTTGTGATGATTGGTTTACTTTTGTGAACATGGTTCGTGTGAATTGGTTATGTATTACTTGTCATAAATATTTAATGGTATTGGTGTTGTTCTTGAATGTTCAACATGGGGTAATTGTGTTAGTTCTGATAATCATGATGTATATCGATCATGATGTATCATTGGTTGTGTATTGTTGGTTGAGTATTGTTAGTGATAATGGTTGGATCGTTGAGATTGTGATATGTGTGTTGGATGTGTACAGTTATGGTAATCAATGTGATTGATTGGCCTATATAGCTTTGGTGAAATGTGACTGTGAAAGTTATGTGCTGTGATGCTAAGTTCACTCGTGTGGGTTCGACGGGACCTACGAGGATTCAGGACAATCGATCC
Source organism: Orobanche coerulescens (assembly GCA_033398695.1). Lineage (NCBI taxonomy): Eukaryota > Viridiplantae > Streptophyta > Magnoliopsida > Lamiales > Orobanchaceae > Orobanche > Orobanche coerulescens. The sequence continues at coordinate 173,967,902 of CM065809.1, forward strand.
TGGGATCAGAACTTAGTAGGTGGTGATGAAGTCCAGTCGTGCGGGTCTGACGAGGCCTACGATGACACACAACAATCGATCATGGGGTCAGGACACATTACGTCCAACTATGTGGGTCTGACGGGTCCTAAGGTGACTCGTGTCAATCGATCACGGAGTCGGAACTAGTTATTGTGATTGTTGTGTTAGCTCAATATGTGCGGGTTGTCGAACCGATGGAGACACGTGGCAAGCGATCACGGGTCACGAGCATGACTGATTTTGATGTATTATGTTTGGTTAAGTCAGTACGAGTTGATGAACCTACGGAATTACATGACAAGAGACACGGGTGTTGGGATTGACGATTGATGAATGATATTGGCTTGGTATAGTCCGCGGATTGATAAATATACAGAGATACGTGACAAGAGATCACGGGTATTATGGACATTAACGATCAAAGTTTTGAAAGTTTATGAAAGTGGAATGGCTGGGCCGAGACCCAAGCAATTTGCGTAAATGTTTTCATGTTGTAAAATTATTGAGTTTTGAAATGGGATTTGGGTAGAGACCCTAACGTTTGATAATGATTTTACAAACTTGGGACCCGATGTCCTAAAAAAATTTGTATTTCTAAAATTTCCGAGATCTTGGTTCTATTTTCAAAGGCTTCAAGTGTTTTGCTTTCTAAATACTAAACCTCTCGGAAATACTTGGTGAATTGGTTGTCCTTATCTGATTCGTGATTGATGTATGCTTGCTACATTTCGTATGTTTATAATACTTGTACTGGCAAATTCGAATTGCTAACCCCTTAAATGGGGGAAATGCGTTTCATGCATTTGAGGTATGATGGGTTCGAGGGAGCAGTCACAGGATCCGCAAGGAAAATGATGGATTGCTATACTCATAAAGAGTCGAGGAGTTCAGTTAGATGTTGTTGTATTCTCGAATTATTTTCAGACTTCCACTGTATTGTGTTTAGACCCCTGCATGGGTATGTGTTGTACTAAACTTATTTTAGTTTTATTTAATTGTGTGACCTTATCGGTCCATGTCGTTATCTTGTTTGACCTCGGTCGATCAAACAGTTGGTCGTTTTATAGCGTTTAGCCTGGTAGATCCTTGTGAGAAGGGTCTACGGCATGTGATATTCCCGGATGATTTCTGGGGGTGTTACAGTAACCAGGATTTTGATGCTACTTTAGTTCTAAATTAACATGGAACAGTATACGTGACCGCATATTAATAGATCCATATCAGAAAGAAATTGAATTCATAGTTTGGAGCTATTACTCAGCTGAAAACTATGAATCTTTTTTCCTTCTTTTTGGATTACAGTATATTCAAGTGTTTGCATAAGTGAGTGAATAATATTTATTTTCATCTTTTTATCAACCAAAAAAATCGGGTAAAAAAATGAATCGATCCCTTTTATTTGGGATTCATCTCCAGAAAGAACGATTTTTAGATTAATCCTTTATATCCATTTAGATGAAAAAGAAAGATATCTATCGAAGATTCTTCTTATATTTTGTTCTCAATTAACTTAAAATAGCAACTTAAGGAAACCATGAATAAATAGATTTACGTTATTTATGTTTATAAAATAATGTAAATTCATATATATAATATGGAATATATATTCAAAGAATAAGGTATTCATAGTTTGAAGCTATTACTTAGCTAAAAGCTACGGATACATTCGGAAATACTACTTAATAAGATTATAGATAATATAGATTTTTAGATCTACATGATTTAGGTAGATAAAATAATATAAACTCAAATATTAAGCATAAACAAACATATTTATCGGAAAAAAATATTATTTTTCAGATACAGTGATATCACCTACTAATTTATGTAAGGTGATGGATTTTATCAAGGTATTCGTAAAAGAATGACAGACCAAGTCGAAAATCTATTTTCATCTATTTACCAACCGAAATAATCGGGGCAGATAAATCAAGCCCTTTTCTGTCAAAATCATCTCCACCTACGATACATACGAAGATATTACTTCTTCATATATCCATGCATATGTAAAAGAAAGATACATAATAAAAATGATCACTGCATCGGAGGTGAACGGAAACTGGAGTAGAGAGGTGAGTAGGGGTGTATTTCGAACCGAACGAACCGAACAGTGACTTTAACGAATGTTCGTTTGTTAAGGATTCGGTTCGTTCGGTTCGTGTTCGTGTTCGATAAAATTGCAAACTACTTGTTCGTGTTCGGTTCGTTAAAGTTTCACATATTTCGTGTTCGTTCGTAAGCGTTCGATTGTTCTGTTTATTTTGATCGTTCGTTCGTTCGTTCGTTTGTGTTCAAAAAAATATAAAAAAAAGCCTAAACTACAAGAAGTAATAATTAACAAAAATAAAAAGAGAAGATAGATTTAGAAATTAAGGGTTTTGGAATGGTAGTTTTATTTTGTATATACATTTATTAATTATTGTGAAATTATTAATTATATTTATTAATTATTCTATAATTATTAATAAATATATAAAAAAGCCCTTTGTTCGCGTACTATTCGCGAACTAACAAACATATATTATTTTTTCGTGTTCGGTTCGTGTATGTAACGAACATATTCATGAACTGTTCGAATTTGAACGAACCGAACACGAATTGGACATTGATCGAATATTTTCGCGAAATTTTCACGAACGTTCGATTCGAAATACACCCCTAGAGGCGAGTGTCTCATATAGGGTTTTCAGAGATCTTCACGTCGTAAAGGGGGGGGGGGGTCGGTGGACTTCATATAATGAAGTGGGCGGTGACTGAAATTGAGGGACGAGTGTCTCGTAGGGTTTCTAAGAGACATCCACATAGTGAAAGGGGGGTAGAGAGTCGGCCGCTCACAATAAAGGGGATAGGGAAGAGTCGGGGGGGGGGGGGTATATATGAAGTGGACGGCGATAGAAAAAGAAAGGTGTCTTTATTATAGAGACACCCCTGGGCCTGGGGGGTATACGCCGATGTGGGAAAAGGGGAGAGACGCGTGTGGTTTATGGGGGGAGTAGGCGAAGAATTATTTGTAATTTATTATTTAGTTAATAAACTTAGTTAATAAGTTTCTTATACTTGAAGTTATTATTTAGTTAATAAATTTATTAATTGCTTAATAATAAGATAAAATTAAATGATTAATAATGTTTGTGATAGGAAGAAAATAAAAATAACTTGAAATATTAATGACACTAAATTAAAAATTAATAGTAGATTTCATCAATTAGTTTTTTTTATATTTAAAATAATCATAAATTAAATATATACTTAATATATGATTAATCTAAAATATACAAATATATTGAGATATAGTGTAAGTTCATATTATGATATTAGATATATAAATTTTTGAAATATATATATATATATATATTGAATTAGTTTGTAATTAACGTAATTTCTTGTTAACAGTTCAATGTTTAACTAGAATATTGCTTAATTTTAATAGATTGTGACACTTCATTTAAATTATAAATATATATTGAACTTAATTTTAGTTTGTATATAAAAATTATATAGAACTATATAAAAATTGTATAAAAAACTTACTGATTATATTGAAAAAATAAAAAAACAATATTATTAAATATTTTAAAATAAAGTCATTTGGTGGTAAGACAGTTGTGTTTGGTGGAGATTTTCGTCAAATACTCCAGTTATACCAAAAGGTGACAAGATATAGTAAATGCAACTATTAACGCGTCTTATATCTGGAACTCTTGCGAAGTTCTTCGGTTGACAAAAAATATGATGTTGCAAAGTGTTTGTTCAGAAAGTGATGCCTCCGCTTTAGCTGAATTTTAAGAATGGTTACAAGATATTGAAAATGGAACAATTGGAGAAGGAGATGACAGATCTTTTGTAATACAGATTCCCGATGATATACTCTTGCAGAATGGACCTGATCCAATTGCGACTGTTGTTGAAAGTACGTATCCTAATCTATCTGAAAGAATTCATGATCCAAAATATTTACAACAACATATTATCGCCCACTTTGGATGTTGTTGATTCTATAAAACAGCACATGATAGAAAAAAAATACTGGAGATAGTCGTCCATATTTGAGCTTTGATAATGCTAAGTAAGTTAGACTTAGCTTAGATAATTTGACAAATGTCCATACTCTTGAATTTCTCAACAAAATTAAATGTTATGGCATATCAAATCATGAGCTAAATTTAAAAGTTGGGACTCCGGTGATGTTACTACGGAATATTGATCCAAGTCGGGGTTTATGCAACGGTACAAGATTACTCCTTACTAGGCTTGGAGACCATATTCTCCAAGCAAAGATCATGACAGGAGCAAGTGCAGGTGAACTTTTGTTGATTCCTAGATTATCCATGACTCATTCCGATTCAAAAGTACCTTTCAAATTTCAACGGAGTCCATTCCCTACCTCTGTTCCTATGCCATGACAATAAATAAAAGGCAAGGACAATCCTTAACTATGTTGGTTTATATTTGCGTAAGCCCGTTTTTAGTCATGATTAGTTATATGTTGCTTTTTCTCGAGTCACAAATAGGAAAAGGTTTGAAAGTTCTATTTTGTGATGCTCAGAAAAAACATATCAACACAACTATTAATATTGGGTATAGGGAAGTTTCAGAAATTTATAATTTGTGACCGTATCAAGAGTAACATACTTCATCTGTAATATATTGTATATATTAATCATTAAAAATTTGTGCATAATTATTTCTTATATCTTAAATATTAATTTGCTATTTTTTTATGTATCGATTTTAAATATTTTTTATCGTGCATCACAAGGATGACAACTAGTTACTATTAAAAGAGGGTCGCACGAAACACGTGCCTTTATGTGATATTTTTTTATTTATCAACTTTTTTTTAAAAGATATACAAACTCCTACACACCTACGAATGAGAGCTAATGCCAATCGATTTTTTTTTTTAATTTTCCTCTCGATGTTTAAAAGTTAGTAGTTTTACCATCTCAAATCTACTTTTTATTATAAATACTCTGAATTAATGTTATTTTCATGATCTTTTGTTTAACATTCATTATGCATATATATAATTAAAATACTTTTTAAATATAAATTGTTTTTTAGAATTATTATAATATATCTTGATTTTTAAGTTATTTGTATATAAACAAAAAAGTCAGAATTTCAAAATAATTTTTTTGAAGGATAAGATCTACTTTTTTACAAGTCCTTCAGGTTTTTGCCTTTTTATAATAATTTTGAAATATTTGAATCATTCTATTCGAAAAATATTTGAAAAAATAATTATAAATATGCTATATTACATTTCACATTAATTAAAGTGATCTGTTGATTGATTTATCTTTTTGTGAAAATAAAATTATGTTATTAAATATAATAAGTCAGAATAATATAATCTACCACTTAATGAACTAATATCATTATGGGATTTCATGGTGTATTATTAAATTTAAATGCGTGATTTCATAACAAATATTTATTAAAATAACTGAGGTTATTTTACCTTTATATATAACCATGTTCCGGGAATTATTATTCCCGTGATGTGTCTTACCTAATACTGATTGTAGATACATAGATGGAAGATTCCAGATCCTTCTAGAGGTAGTAGGATCCTATTAGATGTCTTACCTTATCTAGGAATCCTATGTATGGAAGAATTTCTCGTTGTAATCTTTTATATAAAGGCCTCTCTATCGTTGTTATGAATCTGATTGATTTCTTTGTCTTTACTTTCTCCCGAAACACGTTATCGTAGCGTAGCTCGAGCGAAAAAAGAAAAAAATCGGCCAAGCCGGCCGTGCGCGACGCCGCCGCACCGCCGCCTCCGCCGCCGGACCACCGCCGACCGCCGCCGGACCACCGCCGTCCGCCGTCTGCTGCAGCCACCGGGCCCCGCGGCCACTGCCGCCGGCCGCCGCCTCCCGCCCGGGCCGCCGCCGGGCCGCGCCGCCAGAATCGCCCAAGCCGCCCAGCCGCCGATTACCGCCGCCTCGCCGCCGGACCGCCGCCCTTGAATCGCCCAGCGCCCAACCGCCGATTCTGCGCCGCCTCCGCCGCCGGGCCGCCGCCGCCAGAATCACGCCTAAGCGCCCAACCACGCCCGATTCTGCTGCCCGGCCCGCGCCTCGCCTCCGGACCGCCGTTATCGCCCGACCGCCGCCCGACCAGCTCGATCCGGTCCGGTTGTGACGACCAGTTGCCGAAACCGATCTGCTTTCGGCAGTCCGTTTTCATCCAAGCCAATGTTGCCTAAGGTGCGACCCGATCGATCGAAGCATCGCGGATCGTCGAAAGCGGTTTTATGCACGTGATATTTAATGCTTGAAAACCTAGTGCAATCGAGACAAAACCTATCAAAATCGAATAAAAAAAAGCGAGAGCGAGAATTTCAGCGTGAATTTTCTGCACAGCGATCGTACGAAAATCACGTTTCTCGTTCCGTTAACCGTCGGATCGGTGTGAAATTTTGGCAGCAACTTCCCAACACAAATATATGTATATTCAACGGTGGAGATCGGATTCTGTGTAATATTGGTTACTGAATCTACTGCCGAACAGAAGCAGATTTTACGAAGAAATTTGGAGATCGACCTCATCCAATACCGAGTTCTTTGCATCGCGCGCTCGAGTCCTTTCGGCCGAATTATTGAGCCCGGTAGCCCTATCCGGGCGTTTCTCAACTCTCCATTTTTTTCCTACTCAATGATTCATTTGTTCATTAATTTGTACACTTATGAATCTTACATGTTTATGTTTTACGTGTATATAGGAAAATACGTCGCTCATGATGATGTGCACGCTATGGAGAAAAAGTCATATTTATCCCGTTCAAGGATCAAAGTAAATATAGAGCGAGTACCCAGGAAATATGTTGCTCATATGGAGAGAATCTCCTGTTCAAGGATCAAAGCATATATGAAACCAAGTACGTAAGACTTTATTAAAGTTCTCGTTTTCAATTCCTCTCTTTTGGGAAATTTTTTGGGGAATTGGGTATTTGGGTTCTTTATCTCCCACGCTACTTTGCGGTGGATGAGACAATGAGAGGTGGTATCACTCTCGGATGTCGAAGTAAAGCGTGTGTGATCTGGGAGTCACGGATAATTGTTGAAAGTCGATAGTTGTGGTTGTTGCATACACCACGTTTTGGGTGCGATTTGATGTCGCCGTTTTGTCGATTTTAAACCAACAATTAAATAAAGCGAACATTGTCGATAACGGTAAAGTTATGACTCGTTCATGATTAGTCGCAGTTTGTGACATACAAATGGGACAAACATCGATTGCGACGGATATGTCGTGGTTAAAATCGATTTGTGGCGGAATTGTCACGTTGAATTGGCGACCACCACGTTGGTCTTGACCCGATCCCATACTTGGAAAACTCCATCTTTGACTTATTAAAAATAAAATATTGCATGTGGGTGTAGACATGTATCGTCTCATTGCAATATGATATATGGAAGAATGTACGAGTAATTCTCATGAATTTTAACATGTAAGGCAATGGCATATTGCGGTAAATACATGAATTCGTTGACCTCGATTATAGTTCGTATGACTATAGGTCCGAATACTTTTCGAGTATTTGTAAAGGCATGTGCCTTATACATTTGACTATGTTTAGTCGATCTTATTGGATGGTCGACGAGTTGGTTATGGTATATTCATTATGTCTCATGGTTCAAAATGCTTAATATTGATGCACGCGTTGCATCCATATAACATGGCTATTATGACGTATACTTGCAAATTGAGAATTAAAATACTTGGTTGATTTGATGAACTTTGGTAGATTTTGTCTACACTTTTGATCATGACTAGCATCCTCCTTGGTATTTGTTTATGCTTTGAAAGTTCAAACGGAATCGGTGGTTTTAAACAATGGCATTGTCTGACATTCCTACTTTCTGCCAAGTCTACCAAGTTGGAGTTACCGAAAGGATCATTAGTCGAGATAAGAAATCGAACACCCTGCTGCGTTTAAACGCACATATGGCTGTCATTGCCATGTTATTGCATCAACACTTATGCCATTGGATATGGTCTCAACCTTGTTTTCTCACTAAACTTGGGAAAAACTAAACAGCTAATTAAAACATGCACTGTGATCTGAGTTTAATGATCCGTGTGGTGCACAATATATGGATAGAAAGATACGGAAGTCTAGTTTCCAGAACATCTGACCGTTCGTCCATAGCCTTCCTAACAAGGGAGTTATCGCTGTTTTAGTGAACAAAGGTCAAGCTGCGCGGAATTTTTTTCCAGCGATTGTGCTAACTTTTGTCCCAACCAACTTGGTTCCCATCTTAAATTTGCAAGTGGTCTTATGACACATATTTTTCAACCTCTTTTTGGCCGAATTTGCCATAGATGATGCAGTTTTTGGTATGCGTTATACGCTAAACTATCATCTTTCAAATGTTGAAAAACAGTTTCATTGGGAAAGCCCAAAATACGCACCCTTGTAAGAAGGTCGAGCGTGTGCATGGTAGTGTTACACCATGCTTGTGTCGTAATTTTGCCCCTTAGGCATATAACCTTGCCATGTTATGCACTCAATATGATAGATCATTTTGATCATATCAAGCATAAAATCTCTATGTTGTTAGAGTATTCGCTATGCTCATGATTGTGAAATTTTGCAAGCGAAATTGAGTGCGTATTAAGCTATTTTCAAGGAACATGATATTTTTTTATTTCGATTTATAAATCCATTGTGACTATGATGAGTAGGTCATCACAATCAATGAGCGGTATGATGCTCAAGTTGTTGAATGCCGAATGGCGTTTTCTAGTCACATATGTTCCGTAACAATTTAACCATGTTATGACTCGATGATATATATGCCAAAGTGTATCACTCATAGCATCTCATTGTGATTTGTGAGAATAAAATCTTATGCATCACTTGTATTGGATATGTGAAAAGAAAAATATTCATGAGTCAATATGGTCCGGCTTGCATCGGTTTTGATAACCAGAAGATGTATTGGGACATTGACACATTTAGGCTTTAATAGTCCGGAGTTTGGACAGTTTGATGGTCCATATACCACGGTATTGTCATGGACATAATTTTCTTTGAACAAAGAAACTAGTTGGATCAAAGACACCAAAGTACATTGGTGGAGTCGTGAGCAGGGCTCATGACCGATGATGATATTTATGTCATCCGCGTCTTGCTTTCATAAGCATGTGTGACGCCAAAGACCCCCCGATGATCCTTCTTAGCCATGTTCATTTATTAAAGCCTATTCTTTGGCACGATTAGGAGACGACGCCCTCCTATGCTAAAGAGAATAATGTAGCGACTCGCATAAGCATGGTGCTGAGTCCTCCCTTTTCACCGAGTCCTTATACATACATGATCATAAGTATTAGCCTGGGTGGCTTATGATGCTATGATGGTGTTCACAAATGGTCGTACTCAAGTAATAACATTTATATGTTATGTTGTTCCTTTGACAATGATTGATAAGTTGATGAAACCTGAGTTATGGTTGTCCAACTTGCGGACAAGTCATTGTAAAGGTCGGTTCACCCACTTTTTAGACCAAGTCTTAAAGTGAAATTTTAACAAGTACTTCCTAACATCCAAGGCTACCTTCTCACAAATTTTGGTGCCATTTGGAGACTTGGAAGGAGGTGAACCACTTAAATGAAGTTTTCACATACCACCAACCGTCCTAACGACTAGTTCGATGTCATTTCGATCGGTTTTTGACCACAAGGTTGATGGTTTTGGAATCCTAAACACCCGTTTATACATGCTCACCAAATTTTGAGGTGTTTGAGGCTGGTGAAGGGAGTGAACTCTACAAAAAAGCACTAGAGGTTCGATAAAACCAACGACCTATCATCGGTTCAATCGTTTCTTTATGTTCGATCCCGGTGGTGCATGGTGGCGGTTTTGTTGGATTCTCAAGACCAGTAGCTACGGCTATGTAGCATAGGTCAACATGTCATATTCACCTATACCTATCATCATTAAAATGCTTAGTTACGAGTGTAACAATATGCATTTTGTTAACTGGATTGTGTTAACACTGAAAACCTTTATCGTCCACATGTTCATGTGCCAAAGTGCGTCACCACAACACATTATGACGGGTTATAAATGATGAATATGACATGCGCTTTCACTCATAGTCCGCTTAAAATGTACCTTGGCAGACGATCTCGTAAGTCACTTTGATGAGCTAGTCTTCCCGTCGTTAGGGGGAGATGCGAACGATCATGTTCGAGTAGAACGACTTAGAATTGTCGTAGTTTGTCCCTACTGTGCCTCACCAAGTTCCCTAAAGTGACGAGATTAAATACATGCTGCAAACATGTCTGCAAGGATTGTGTCCGGTTATGGACGTTCGTCACCTATAAATGGTGATATGGTAACACCACAAATTGTGGTAGATGGTGTTACTAGGCCGTGGATCTCATCGAGTATTGGGATGCCACTTGGTTCGATAAATACTCTCACTAAGAATGTATGCGAGTTTGGTACATGAAAACTTGATCATATGATCAAATGAACTCATCCGTCTCATGTGATTCTGGATTATAGTCATCATTGGGGGACGCCTCAATGAATGCCAATCCATAAAGAGTACTCTATGAATAAAGCCGGTTCATGAGGACGTGGAATGTGAGTTTAATCGAACCATACTTCGTTGAAAATCTACAACATTGTAGCCTTGGCCTAAAATGGAAACATATGCGACTCGAGTATAAACAAAGTGATAGCCCTTTGTTGAAGTGGTGCCGACACTCCAAAGATAAGATCTATCCGTATACTTTGTCAAAGCGAGTGAGAGAAGGAGTTAAACTCACCTCATAGCGCGAGGTTTCTCATGAACGCACTGGAATCGACTACGATGACAAGAAACTTAGTTGTGCTATCGTAATGGATGTTATAGCATCCACTATCTTTTCAGTTAGATAGTTTCCCAAAAACTGACGTGCAGCTTGTGGTTAAATCTTATCTTAGTGGGGAACTAAGTTAAGTGATTAAAGGATCTCGTGGTGGATCAGACTCAAATCAAGTGGCTCCTGACCACGGAGCGCGTCGACAAGTGATTGTCGAGCATACTAAGTATATACTTGATTTGGAAGAGATATGAAGCTTTTGCGTGTAAAACTAAGGGTTTATAGTGATGTACTCTTGTGAGACTAAGAGATTCCGCTAAATCCAAAGTTAAGAATGAAAGAATCTTGGGGACACTTGATGATGCGTATTCATCAATCGGTTTAAGGCAATCTAAGGGACGGTTTCCCTAAGAGACGATAAAGTAATGCCTATATGATTCCCAATGACTAGTCGAAGTCATAATAAGACTTTGCTCACTTAAGTGATGATGCAGTCTTAAGAAAAGTACGGTATTATGTACTCATGTTTGACTCGATGTACTCATTCGTAATAATCCGGTAAAGCCAATGTGACGATGGCACAGGATGCGCTCACGCAATGTGTGATTGACAAGAAGCTTGAAGCTCGCTCTATCTCGATAAAAAGACACTTGAAAGCGATGCAGATACGCCGGAATGTGTTGGTCTATCTCCCATATGACCTACAGGCGGCTCACTTGATGGAAAATGGTGAAATTGGTGCCATTGGAAAGGTTTGTGTCTACTTTCCAAGGAAACTAACCATTTGATCACATCCATCATGTTGAGTGACATATGACTATTGTTGCAAAGTAGGGAAGGATATGTCCAGGTAATTTCTTGAGTCAACTTCGATAGAGCTTTGTGATCTGCTCAGTCGATCTAGGTTACGTCTTGTATGTGAATGAAAAGCTATGGGTGTCTAGTTTTCATAAGTTCTTACGTCTCGTTGATACCTATTGAATCGAAGAAGTTATGGTGATTTGGTGCATAGAGGTCAAGACTTTGGAAAACTTGATAAGTCTTTAGTGACTCTGCACTTTGGATGTGTCGCGCTCTTTTTGTCCTTAGACCAAGGTTTGTTTTTTCCCATTGGGTTTCACTTGGTAAGGTTTTTAACGAGGCGACCTATGAGAACATCCATACAAATGATGCGTTGTATACTGCTCAACTTAAACCAAGAGGTATTTTTCCCACCGGGTTTTTCCTTGGTATAGTTGTGAGGGCAACTTGGCATCGACTCCTATGATTTGAGGTACTCATCGGGAGTCGTTATGTATACATCAAGGGGAGTATACATGACATGTTATGTTGGTGCGTTGCAATCTTTTCCTCATCAAGCCTTTGTTTTTCCCATGGGGTTTTGTTTTGGCTTGGAATAGGTTTTTACGAAGGCAACATCTTCTGCACCATTGTTGTATTAGTGCTCGATACAGGGGGAGTGTTCCGGGAATTATTATTCCCGTGATGTGTCTTACCTAATACTGATTGTAGATACATAGATGGAAGGTTCCAGATCCTTCTAGAGGTAGTAGGATCCTATTAGATGTCTTACCTTATGTAGGAATCCTATGTATGGAAGGACTCTCATTGTAATGCCTATATAAAGGCCCCTCTATCATTGTTATGAATACAATTGATTTGCTGTCTTTTACTTTCTTCTCAAACAAACCAATATTTATTAAAAATATCTGAAGTTATTTGGCCTTTATATTAATATGTAATTATATTAGTATAATATTATAGATATTACAAATATATAATGACCATCTAAATTTAGGGTTTAGGGTTATATATTTTGTATATCGAACTTTTACACATTGGTCTTTGGCAATATCTTATTGATTGTTTATTCGATTTTTATTGATATACATATATACATTTATATTTTAATAATAGTTTAATAAAAAAATATGTATATGGAAAGCTTGCAATGAAAACGAAACAATAAAATATAGAAAGTTATGCATTAGGAATAATTACATGTTTTACTCCTAAGACTGCAAATCAAATTAGTACCCATAGTTTGTGTTGGAAATAAAACGCAGCGGAAGTGAAGTTGGGAAAATTTGATAAAAGCGTTTTACGCATCCAAGAGCACAAAACCTATTTAGGCATGCTAATTAATTAACTACTAAAATTACTAAGCAATTTAAATATTATTTATTATCTATTAAATAAATTTGTTGGTAAATTCAATATGATCGAAGATCGTATGATATTTACCATTTGAAGCGTGCTGGTTGCTTTCTTGATCTTTTCCTCAAAATCTTCTAGAGTATGATCCCGCCTTAATCCGGACGTTGTGTGAGCAATGAGCTACCGAATCTTGCTTGGACTTCAATGAGATCGGCCGAACAAAGTTCCTCTCACAACTCTCGATTTTCTTTTCTTCAAGTAATTCTGATTTGTAGCAAAAATTAAAATGTTATCTCAATTGTGGAATCAAAGACACAAGTCAAGATCCACAATTAAACTCTAAGAAGGAAAATCGAAACCCTTATGTAGGTGTAGTAGTCACATCCGAACCCTCCCCCTTGTGTCCTATTTATAGGCTTTAAATTGGACTACTCTAGGGATCTTAAGGAGGATTAGGGTTAAGACTACTCGTCCAACCCAACTTTCCATATTAAGCCATTCCTAATATATTTGAGTTCACTTCACTAAAGAACTAATATTGCACTTTCAACTCAAATTTTAATTTACGAAATTGGACTCCTTATTTAAACATATTATATTCCGTATTTAAGATATGGAATGTCCGTTAATTAATTTAAGCTATCGACAGATTTAATTAATTAATTTTTTATCCAATAGTAGTATCACTCGAACCTTATTATTATATATATCAGAATTAAATCCACCTGCATGGTTTAATATAATAATCATTATCGAGCTCCTCAAGAGGACATCATCAATATAATAATCATTATCGAGCTCCTCAAGAGGACATCATCAATCCGCACGAGTCGGGACACGAATTCTAGTTATCATAATAATTGTCATATAAATAATAGTATTGCCCAAGATAGAAGCTTTGAGTTAATCACTTTGACTCTCACCCATGATAAATCAAAGCAATAAATATTATAAATATACAATTAAATATTATATACTTAGAATTAAGAAATAATAATTATCCGAGATTTACGTTCTTCTGACAGTCAGTACAGATGACACTATCTCACTTCGATCCAGTTCAACATATGCAAATACGCTAATGCATGTTAATAGTCAAGACCAACTAATCTCAAGTATACATTACAATCTTTCATATAATTTGTCTAATAATTATATAGTTGTGAACTATTATATTTATTTTATAAGACACCGATAATGTGATCTTCCGTGTGACACAACCACACGACATTATCTATAATAAAAAATAATTAGACATTTTATTTGCATAACCATAATGTGAATAAACATGCAAAATATGTGATTAAACGCAATTAATATTCTCATAGTTAGTTACAGATAAATAAGATAATACAAACTGTATATATTAATCTGTAATTGTACCAAACAATAATTGTACCAAGCAAATATTTATCAAAAATATCTGAGATTACTTCGTTTTAATTCTAATATGTAATTGAATTAGTACATTATTATAAATATTATAAATATATAATAAACACATAAATTAATGACAGTGTTATATACTCCATCTTATATCGAAGTTTTACTTATATTTTATATGAGTTTTTGATAATATTTTATTGAATACTGATTTTTTCATTACTATCATACTTGCTTCATATTTTTTAATAATAATTAAATAAAAGATTTAGTCCACACGAGAATGTAAATAAACTAATTTAAATACAAAAGTTATGATAAACATTACAATGCAAATGCACCTTCTAATACACAAGGTGATTAAAATGAACTTTTAAATAATAGTATAAATTACAAGATGTTTAAATTTAGCTATGAAATCTTAGATACAATCGGTGCATCGCACAGGTTGAATAAATCAAAACAACCCAGAAATGACATACGAGTTAGTAAGCGCCATTTAATATAACTAATTACATGTACTAAAATAAAAGGACAATAACAATAAAAAAAACATATAAACTTCTCTAAAAGGCATTTAAATTCTGCCATCTGCTCATTCAACCGTCTGCCCCAACATTACGTACAAAACACGTGCACCTTCTAATACACAAGGTGATTAAAATGAACTTTCAAATGATAGTATAAATTACAAGATGGTTACATTTTAGCTATGAAATCTTAGATACAATCGGTGCATCGCACGGGGTGAATAAACCAAAAACAACCCCGGAGCAACATACGAGTTAGTAAAGCCTCATTTCATATAATTAATTACATAGACTAAAATAAAAGGACAATAACAATAAAAAAAATATATAAACTTCTCTAAAAGACATTTAAATTCTGCCATCTGCTCACTCAACCGTCTGCCCCAATATTACGTACAAAACAAGTAGATATTCAACCAAAAATCGTGCATCGTATGAGTTGGATAATGCCTCGTAATATGTAGATAAATCTGAGGGGCTGTTTACTTGTGACTTAATCAGCTTAATGGGTAAAATGTCTTATTCGCTCAGACGTTTGGAGATGTTTACTTGTGGCTTAATGGCTTATCCGGGAAGACAAAAATGGCTTATTCATTAAGCATGAAAGGGAGTGTAAATCATTAAGACAAAAAAATGACTCCCCTACCCCTAATTGAAAACCACACATTTATATATACAATATAAATAATTTAGGACAAAAAAATGACTCTCCCGTTCTCATTATATATACTCATTTATATATACAATATAAAAATTTAGGTCTTAATATAAATGAATGTAATATATATTTCATATATAAATAATATACATTATTAATTTATATATAATATTTGTTACTATATATTATTGTATAAATAAACTTTTGTATCTACAAAATATCATATATATTATGAATATATAAATAAATATTATATATTACTTATATATTAATATTTATTCATATGTATAATATTTATTATATATGTTCTTATATATTTAAAATATATTTCTATATATAAATATATATTGTAAATTATACGTATTATTTATATACGTATTAAATATTTTATATATTACTTACATATAAAATTGAATCATTTATGTATAATATTTTGTTTAAATTTAAATAATATATATTTAGAAGATGAGTCAAACTTGATTTTATAATAATATTTAAATTTATCTATTTTGTGTTTGAATTTGGCTACTTTGTGATTGAACTTGACTTTTTTGTGTTTGAAATTGGATTTTTTAAGTACTTTATGAATTTATGTTTTAATTTTTGGATTATATCATTTATATTGCTTAAAAAATAAACAACAATTTATAAAACAGTTTATAATTCATATTTAGGAGTAAATCGGTCATTTATGTTATTCAGACAGTTTATTCAGATGAAAAAGTAAACAACGTCAATTTACAGACAGGCGTATTTCTTTAAATACAGATAAATTTAGCAGAATGACAACAATCTGTCAGAGACAGACAAGTTTGGTAAATAGCTCCGAGAAAGCCAGGTATATGCTTTACGTGGAAATCAGTTTTTTACAAAAACAGAAATCACCTACAACTCATCGCACTTTAAGGTCGATACGCCATCCACAGCAAAAACTATTCCCTCCCAAAGGGTCCTACCGACGTGAACACCTGAGGAAGCATTTGGGCCCAGCGAGTTGCATGCTCGCCACGTGTCCACCGATCCCAATCTTCCTAAATGGCCTTCCTCGTCCGTATTTACCGGAGGGTCTCCTCACTGAGGATGAAAAAATAAAAATAAAAAATAAGAAAAAAAAAGGGAAAGGAATTTGTAGAACTGTACTTTTGAAATTAACCTTTTTACCGAGTCGGTTATCGTTTGGAGATCGATTGATCACTACCTAACCTAAGCAGCTGTTTATTCAGGTGATCCTTTCTATTCTTTAATTTTTCAGTATTTATTATATGGATTAGATGCATTAGTACGAGGTTTCAAGGGGTAATAATCGGTTGTTTGCTGGTAATTTACTTTGTTCTTAAGTTCTCTTAAGTGTTTGTTTTCGATAGCGCGAGAGGAACCTTCGATTCGCACAATTGGTTGTCACGTCCAGCGGCCAAGGAGTTGGATTTGTGCAGGGAAAGAATATGGTTTTTCTTTTATCAGTAAAGTGAAAATATTATTAAGCCGGAGCAGAGGGGCGGCGAGAAATACCCCGGAACATTAGTACATAAGCGACTCATTCGAAGTCGAAATTCATTAATCGCAAATAATGATACTAAGATTACGAAGCCATTCCTCGGAGCAAGAGGATGATCTCTTATTAGATTTTTCCATAATGATACTTTGTGATTGAATTTGGCTACTTTGTGATTGAATTTGGCTACTCGAAGATGCAAGATCAGTGAGGAGCTCATTCGGAAATCACCAAACGTTGTTCACCACAGCCATTCCCAAGATAATATTGTCCTCTGAGAATTGTAAATGAGAAATCCATACCTTATTTCTCCCTACTTCCGTAGGTAGAAATATACCTTGTTCAACTGCTTTAAATATTCCTTCTGCAGCTAGAAGAAAAAGAAACGGTGTAAGGTTCTCCTTGTCAAAGACCTCTTTCAAGCTTGAAGTTCCCAAAGGGCTGCCCTTTACTAATACAGAAGCTGGCGCCGTCGAAACGCATTCCGTAATCCATCCGATGCACTCTAGGATTAAACTTAAAGCGGTTTTGTCAAATATTCCAAATAATCCCATTCCACCGAGTCATAATCTTTGGCGAAATTGATTTTGAACACAAGAGCTTTCTCTTTGCATGGCTTTGCATCTGCCATTGCCTCATTAAGATCACACTCCTATGAATGCAGATTGCTGATCCGAAATTATTGATCCCAATACTCTGCTCAACCTATTGGAGAGTACCTTATAAGTGATATTGGTCAATAATCCTGCAAATCTGTGGCTTCTTCATTCTTCGGGATGAGACGATGAAAGATGGATTAATCCCCGACACAAGCTTCCCATGGAGATGAAATTCTTTCACGAGTCTCATAAAATCCTAACATCGGCCAAAAGTTTTTCAGAAAATGAAAATTAAATCCGTCCGGACCGGGACTTTTTCACCCTTCGCACGACCCCACTGCTATCAAAACGTCTTCTTCCGAAAAGTCCAATACGGCCGGTGATATATTCATTCTATTTTAATCCGTCCCATCAAAGAATGTTATGCCAGTTACTTGTTTGGTGCAGCATTTCGTTTCAAATGATGATATGGAATATGCATAAATTGTGGGATTACACCTGCCAAAATATAGACACTTGGAAGCCAGATATTAGCATGATAATATACATGAGCGATGCAGGAATATCACTATAGAAGGCAAAAGATGGGAAGAGATGGTTCTGCCTATTTCGATTTTTGTTGCATGTTGCATGCATTTAATTTTTAAGACCCTTTAGTTCTGTTGCTTGACATGTTTTCTTGAATATACTGAAGGTAATCTAACTAGGGATCACCGTGTGTCATGGAAAATGAGGAGAGGTAGAACTTCAAACTTCCAACATTTAAGATGTTCTAGAAATACTTTCAGTAACTTCTCTTTTTCTTTTTTCTTTTCTTTGATTTTCATACTGGACCTAGTATCTACTTATGAATAACCTATATTTACAGGGTCCCGGAAAAGATTTTTTCAAATGGAGATATGTATGTTGGTAATTTAAGGGGAATGATCGCCCATGGAAAAGGTAAATATAAATGGTCGGATGGAACAGTTTATGATGGTGATTGGGAAGAAGGGAGAATGACAGGAAAGGGCAAGATCTTTTGGCCCACTTCCCAGACCACGTACGATGGTGATTTTTCTGCCGGCTACCTTCACGGTTTCGGAACTTTTATTGGTTCCGATGGGTCCATATACAAAGGCTCTTGGAAAATGAGCTCCCAACATGGCATTGGAAGAAAGCAATATCCAAATTCGGACGTGTATGATGGTTGTTGGAGACAAGGTGTGCGTGACGGTTGTGGTAGGTATGGGTGGAGTAATGGCAACATGTATATTGGAAATTGGAAAAACGGGAAAATGTGTGGTAGAGGGGTTATGAAGTGGTTCAATGGGGATCTTTTTGATGGATTTTGGTCAAACGGGTTGAGACACGGGTCGGGCTTCTATAGATCTGCCGATGGAAGTTATTATTTTGGAACATGGTCCAAGGGGTTGAAGGACGGACCCGGAACATTCTATCCTGCCGGGAGTAAGCATCTAACTAAACTTATTCATGACGAACACATAGACAAGCGGAAAAAACAGATATCTCATATTCCATCTCAAGATTCGGAGGAATCTGTAATACTGAGCGTCAGTCGTAGTTTGCCTGATAAAATTTCTAGCTTTAGGCGAGGTACTAGAACATTCTCGCAAAAGACTTCGTCATTGGAGTCACATGAGAGATCATGCATTATATCGCATAGCTCTTGTGATGGTCAAAGCGAGGTTCCAGATTATAGGTGTGTGGCTTATGAGAGAGAATATATGCAAGGAGTCCTTATTAAAGAAAAAGTTAAAAATATATCCAGATTATCTCACAGAAGTAAGCAACGGCTCAAATTTGCAAAGGAAGTTAAAAGGAGATCATGTCTGGACATATTCAAAGGCCACAAGAGCTATTATCTGATGCTTAGTTTGCAGCTTGGTATCAGGTATGCAAAATAAGGTTTTGCATTATATATTTCTGTGTGTATATAACTATATATATATATTTATGTTCCAGCTTCTACAATAAATGCTAAATTTTATGTCCCAGTGGTGAAATACCTTATTCAAATATCTCATATGAAGTTGACAGGTATACTGTAGGGAAGATCACACCTGTTCCGATGCGGGATGTTAGATCATCTGATTTCGTAGAGCATGCAAGAATAAAAATGTACTTCCCTACAAAGGGCTCCCAATTGACTCCTCCACACAATTCTATCGACTTTTACTGGAAGGATTATTGCCCTATGGTTTTCAGGTATCTTCTATTTCATTTAATATATCAAGGCAGGCATTTTAAAAGATTTTGCTATTTATTTTTGATGATTTTCAACTTTTTCTTGGTTCTATGTACCGGATATATGATTTTTCAGTGGTTTTAGATCATCAATAATTACTTCTGGGCTTTTCATTGTGGGCAATGGTTGCACAAACATTTTTAACTGCTTTCTGAAATTTGTTCGACAAAGAAATTTATTAACTCATGAGCTTTGATGTGAAGAATGGATCTGAAGCTTTTACGACATAGTACAAGTGCACAAGCAGCATCCCTCCTAGGTTGTTACTCGATTAAGGCATGGTTTTTGTAAGATCATGTGGCATGATTTGTTTGAAAACTAACAAACCCGACACTTTGACCAAAAAGTTGAGTGAAGGATTACATGTTTAACCTAACCAGTAGGTTTCTGAATTGTTTTAAGAATGGCACTTTAACTTTTTTGTAGTCTCATGAATACATTCACCATATTCTGGGAAGGAATTTAGCAGCCTTACTGAACAAGATATAGACAATGTAGGAGCCACGAGGTAATATATGAGTCTTTCTCATTTTAGTTTAGTTGCATTGAGATGACGATGTGATTCCTAGACTTGCGCGGATGGATTTCCTAATTTGTAATGTGTCTAAGTTTCCAACAGTCAAGCAGTCTTTAGCTTTACCGGAGCACCCATGATAGTTTTGGTTTTTAACAATTACTACCGATAAAGGATTTATGCAAAGTTGTGTTTCTTTTTTAGTTTTTTCTGCTTAACCTGACAAACTTTTATGTTTTAGGTTCTTGGGATTTTAAAGTCCCTTGAACATTCGAGATAGCCATCACTTGATGTGTTATCACTCATTCGATCAATCGTGTGTAAAAGAAGTGATAGTAGTCCTTATGTTGACACCTCTCTCTCTCTCTCTCTCTCTCTCTCTCTCCCCCCCCCCCCCTCCTCCCCCCTCCCCTCCCCCCCTCTCTCTCTCTCTCTCCCTCTCTCTCCCCCCCTCCCTCCCTCCCTCCCTCCCTCTGTGTGTGTGTGCGAAATCCTCTTTGACTGTTCCAGTGTTACCCGAGCCCAGATTATTATCTGCTAGTTTATGTGAACTGCTTGATGTCTGCATGTATGTCATGCATGTTCTGGTCGAATGAAGTTTCTGAATGACTTTGCATGTCTGTCGGATGTCATTTTCAGGAATCTTAGAGAGTTGTTCAGGTTAAATGCTGCAGACTATATGATGTCTATCTGTGATGACAATGGTCTTAGGGAGCTCTCTTCTCCAGGAAAAAGTGGAAGCATTTTCTATCTTTCTCATGATGATAGATTTGTAATTAAAACACTGAAAAAGCGTGAGCTCAAGGTACAAAAGAATGTGGTGTTTTTGCTCTGTTTGTCTGTTTTATTTTTCATGCTGTGATGAATCATTTTATGTATTCTCACTATAACTGACAAGAAATGTTACTCATCTTCTTTTCGCTTGTTCGATTTGGTCATCATGCTGTAAGGCTATACTTGCTTGGGGAAACACCTTTGGAGTAGAAGTCTATCTATGAAAAAGTACTTAATGAAAATGGGCTTTCGCGAAAAGTGCTTTCGGGTATTGTCTAGTGTTTGGTCGAAATACATTTTTCTGCACTTTCAGCAGCAGTGCACTAAATATAATTCAAAAGTCATAAGCCAAACTGAACTTTGAGAAATAACCGCCAAATTCTTCATTTTTTCCTAAATGGACTTTTATGCCTAAAAGTTCATTTCAAATGGGTTTCTATACATGCTGTTAATCATCGCCTCTCTGTCTCTCAAACTCGTAAACTAGTAACAGAGTGTGGGCACTTCCATTTTTATCTAACAGTTAGCACTGCACTTGTAGTCTTACCATCATATTACATGCACAGGGCTTGGGGATTCAAGGAACTAGAGTTTCTCTACATTGGCTCGATCATGGCCAGCAATTTAAATGACAATTCTACTTCGTGTGTTTATCCATTCATTTTCGTCGAATATGCAGTTTCGTATGAGCATGGTCGGTGAAGTCAGTGTTAATCATGGTGTATGTAATGAAATTAAGTTACAAGCAATCCACTAATCATCTATGATCGATGATGGTTGTATGGTTATGATCGTTACAAACCATTAGTCGTAGTCAGTTGCATTTTACGATGTAACTTGTTGCTCTGGTGAAATGGGTTGGAAATGTTCAACGAACCCCGCCTGGAAATTAAGTGATGGGGCTTGTTCTTGATGTTGCATAGGTATTTCGGAAGATGCTGCCTCACTATTATGGACATGTACAAGCGCATGATAACACCCTTATAACCAAATTCTTTGGGGCACACAGGATAACACTGAGACATGGGAAAAAGGTTGTTTAATCCATAAACACAACCTACTTTCTTGTATGAGTGGTACTGTTCCTTAGTATGCAATTAAGATGTACCTTTTTCTTTAAATGAAGTTCTGATTCATAATGAAAAGTAAATACTTCTCATTTGGGATTGTGATTATTCTTACTCAGGTCCGCTTTGTAGTCATGGGGAATATGTTTTGCACTGAATTACATATACATCGCCGCTATGATTTAAAGGGCTCGTCTCAAGGAAGATTTACAAATAAAGATGAAATTGATGAGAGTACTACATTGAAAGATCTTGATTTGACTTATGAGTTTCATATGGACAGATTGTTGAATGAGTCGCTTTTTAGGTAACTTCTGTCTTATATATTAGCTAGTTTTGTTTCAGTTCGCCTAGATATTCTCTTCAGTAAATGGATTCCGGTACACGTGTTGCTGGAACATCTGGTGGGAACAAAAACCGAACTAGCTTTGATTGTTAACTCTAAAAAGCTATGTATACCTTTTGGGGGAAATACAGATATGACAAGTATGAAAAGATGTGATAATACACTTTTTTAGGTAAGGAATTTTCCGAGTAAAGAAGATGTATTAAGACAAGACATGTATTCTCATTATGTGGTAAAGCAGGGAAGGTCCTTCCTCTCCGTCCCTCGTCTTTCCTTTTGAGACTTAAAACAATTATTTTTGTTTGTGTGTATGTCTCTTTTTTATATATGATTTAAGCTATGGCTTTGTATTAAATTTTGGGCCGGGTACCCTATGACCCGACCCGAAAAAATAGGGTACCCGCTTTTCCGGGTACCCGGTTTTTCGGGTAATGAAAAATTCGGCCCGTGACCCGACCCGAAAAGTCGGGTACCCGAAAAAGCGGGTACCCTATTTTTTCGGTCGGGTCATAATACCCAAAATTTAATACAACTAATTTTAAATTTTTATAAATAATTTGTAATTTTAATATAAATTTATTTTAAAATTTATTATATAAATTAATTCACCTAGTACTAAATACATTATAAATATTTTACGTACAATAAAATTTCTAAACTAACTAAATTTTTTAAATATATCATTTTTATTATATAATTATGCTTAATTTAATATTCAATTATATATATGAAAGAATATATTATTTTTTATTTAAAGATTTATCTTCTTGTAAATTTCTAAACTAGTGAGAATAAATATCATTACTGAAAATACATTAACATGAATTCTCATATTAAATATAATTCATATTATTTGCAAGATAAGTTTCATATAATTACAAATTAAATAATTAAATTTATAAAAAAAAATAACTATTAAAAATAATCGGGTTTTCGGGTACCCGAATTTACGCAACAAGTCGGCCCATGACCCGGCCCGATTATATGACTTTTTTCCGGGTCGGGTACCCGGCCCGAAAAAAATTTAAAAATTTTAAAAATACCCGGAATATTTAGATCGGGTCATCGGGTAGTTGGGCCGGGTAGTTCGGGTCGGGTATTCTTGAACACCCCTAATGGCTATATCTCTAGCTTTTTCTGTGGGGGTGGATAAACAGCCTTCTCTTGTACCTCTAAATTTCCCGGTTATCTCATAAACGTGATTGGCCTAGCTTTTTCCGTGGGGGTGGATAAATAGCCTTCTCTTGTACCTCTAAATTTCCTGGTTATCTCATAAAGAACGTGATTGGCCGTATATATAGTCGATGTGTCTGCATGTCTAATAATTCTGCTCTCATATATTTGTAGACAACTGTCCCTAGACTCGGCATTCTTGGAATCTCAACGGATCATAGATTATAGCCTTCTCCTGGGTTTGCATTTTAGAGCTCCGGAGCATCTAGGATCGTTTTTGGACAAGGCTGAGAATACTAATTCTGCTGATGGTGGGCTTCACTTTTCCATCTGTTTGTTTGTTTGCTTAACATTCCAAGTGTTTTGGCTCCGGCTCTGCTACCGAACCATTTTACTTTTGTATCCGATTCTTGAGGTAGTTAATAATCATGAAGCAACACCATATTATCTGCAACCACTGGCCTGTTTTTTAACTCCTCTGCTAAGTTATATTGACTTGATGAGATCATACAACAGATTGTAACCGCAGCCAATATAGAATATCTCTGTGTATTCGTTTTACAACGTCCTTTTTAAGTGGTAAATGTGCATATTTCAGCTATGGTAATCAATAGTCAATAAATTTTATGTATATTCCCGTAAAGTTCGCAGTTAAAAGCTAAGAGATTTAATTTTTATTGATGATCCCCGTCATGTTTTCTCTATGTTTACGAGACTCGTCACGTTTTAGATGTTAGTATTTGTAATTTTACTTTAACATGCTTAAAACCTTTTTTTTTTTTAAGTGTACTTGACAAGTACATATTTTCAATAGTTGAAAAGATATTTTTATGTATATATATGATGTACATATCCGTAAACTTTCAAAATATGTCGTACTCTCATTCCCGTGTTGTACCCGTATCAATGCTTCATAGCCTCCCATGTGGCTATCCGATTTAAACGGCATCATGTATTGCAAATTTCATAATTACCATGAACTTTAAATTGTTTTTTTTCATAGAACTAACTGTTTGTGGATGGATAATATATTGCTTCTTAAAGGTGTGATCTCCCAAGGAGAGCTCTTGATTCCTCCAAAGGGTTTGCTGTTAGTAACACATGAGCCTGGCTGTGTCAGCACCACTCCGGGTTCTCACATTAGAGGAAGTACGTTGAAAGCATACTCTATAGGTAACAAAGAAGCTGATCTCCTGCTGCCTGGCACTGGAAGGTAAACTTCGTATTTGCAAATACCCGATATTCGTAATTTTCAAAAATTAACTGCTTTTTTATCATTAAGACCAAAGCCTAAATGGTACTTTTTCTAATTAAGTCAATATTGCGGTATCTGCAATCGAGACATCTTTGGTGGTTTTTTATTATTATTATTATTATTATTATTATTATTATTATTATTATTATTATTATCATCACCATCACCATCACCATCACCATCACCATCACCCATCTAAGGGACTGTTTGCAACCACCAAAAGAAGGTTTTAGCTGGAAAAAAAGATATCTCATGTTAGTGATTGCAAATTTATTATATGGTGAATCAACATTTTGGCAAAGTTCAGCTCGGGCCGATTTTTTGGTGGGTTCGGACTTTGATTTTTTAGACCTTTTTTGTCCGGCTCAGCAGGCCAGTGGGCCGGCCAGATCGACCACGCAAAACTCGTATCTTTTTTCAAACCATGTGCTGGTCTCGGGCCTCAAAGTGCGGCACTGATGGATTTCGGTGCGGCTCATTTCCCCCCTTGGCCCCGATAGCCTCACTGGTCCGGCCCGTTTGCAAGCTCTAAACGGGTACTGCATTACTCGTTACACATTAGTTATTATTTCGACATTTAACAGAAATGTCGTTAGGTTGTGTATGGCCTATGATTATATCTCCACCGTTGAGAAAATATTTCTGCAATTTCGTCCAGGTTAAGGGTGCAACTAGGTGTAAACATGCCGGCTCAGGCGAACCAAAAGATCACGCAGGCCGAAACCGACTCTGCTGAGATCGAACTTTTCGAGGTTTATGATGTCGTTCTCTACCTTGGCATAATCGATATATTACAGGAATACAACATGAAAAAGAAAATAGAACACACGTGTAAATCTTTCAAGTATGATCCACTCTCGATTTCTGTCGTGGAGCCGAAGATTTATTCGAAACGTTTTATTACCTTCTTGGAGAAAATCTTTCCCCATCAATCCTAGAATGACTTAATCTGGTGTCCTTGAATCAAGTTCTTCGGCAATTGTATTAATTGTAAAGTGTATCCTACACGTGCGCACAAATGTATTTATTTTCATTAAATGGTTTGATCCCTGTTTTTTTTTTTTAAAATTATATTAATATTTTATTTTGCAACTGGTGTAGTGGGATGAGATCACCTGCAGTACACAACACCATACCATGTTGTGCACTGTTGTGCGTCGGATGGGTCACGCATACACACCCGTGCGGGTGTGTGATCTGAAAAATTTGAAATAAGAGTTCAGAACTAAGAAATGGTACACAGCATCGTGTTGTGCACTGCAGAGGACCCTCCCCTGTAGTTACAAGGCCAAGATATGTATTGATTTGTTGTAGGCCATATATAGGATATGATTTGATCTATTTCATAATTTTATTTATAGTTAAATATTTTTAGTATCTTTTTTATTTGTTTCATTTTCTTTATATTTATCATTAGGTAGTAATTATATTGTCATCAGGATCTTAAATTCATATCTATACTAGTACAAAGTCGGTGTAATATATGAAAATTATAAAAAATAAATATGCTAATTCTTGCCAAATAAAAGTTCACACTTCACCGTGGTCGCTTGATTAATGCGAAAGTCATTATATTTTAGAAATAAGTCGAACTATACATAATAAAAATATTTGAATAATCTAAAAATAACCACAACCAAATAAGTCATAAGTAACACAAATTCAAAAAAAAGAGGTTCGTTATCGGTTGTCGGTCGATGTTTGCGTTTTGTGTTAAAAGAAAATTGGCAGTCAGTCGCTCAGGCGGTGACGTCGGTCGGCTAGACGATGGATTTGTTCATATGGATAACCGATTGGTCAGATTTGTTCAGATGGATAACAAACTGCGGTCGTAAAGTCAAACTAAGAATGTTAATTTTATTTTTGTGTTTGTTTAATTTATTAGTTTATTTTTATTTGTTTTTCAATTTATTTCTTTTAGCCTATAGACAATTCAATATATTAAATGATATGTTCATAATTTTTTAAACTTGTTTTATGTTTTTAATTTATTAATTTTATTCGTCAATCTTATTAAAAGATGTATTATAATTAGTCATTTTAGAATTTCTTAAAATACCTATCTCCCCTATATACTAATGCAGAATATGCTGAACTTAAGTGGCGAACTTTTAAATGCTTTATTTACACGTCTTTTCATAGGTCTTGGTCTTATGTCTTATGTGTCGCCTCTCAATTTGACACATAATCAATTATTAGCCTAATCATCATTGCATTAATTACATTATAATTATACCTCAAATAACTCCTACATACCTTATTAGTTTTTACGAATTAAGGAATATGAATTATGAATAAATAAGAAATGATTATATTTACAAAAATATTTCAATTTTTCATTAATTAAAAATATAACCAAATAAAGAGAAATTTAATATAGTAGACTATATATTAAAAACTTAAACCTAAAATCTCGCGGAATATTAAATATTTCACTAATTAATTAGTTTATATTAGTTAGTCACTATAATTAGGTATATCAATAAAAAAATATCAACTGTTGCTTGGGAGTATTGCAAAAGAAGTGTTGAATATATATATATATATATATATATATATATATATATATATATAATTAAAAAGACACTTGAAGTCCTAATCAATTAAATAAATCGAAATAATCTTATTAAAAAATATTATTGAAAGTGTAGAAATAATGGTTTTAATTATTATTTATAAATAGATGAAAGAAACTATGGAATAAATCAATTAATCTATTTTAGTTTCAAATCTCATTTAATTAATATAAAATAACAAAATAAATGAAAAAAACTATATTTACTAAATTATATAATTACTGGTTTTATGACTTTTTAAAGAGATATTTCAAAATATATAATAAATTAAATTTCATAATAATATACTAATCCGTAGATCTTTGTACAAAGAGAATTTTAGAAAATAAAAATTGATCGTTTTAAATGATTTTTAAGTGATTTTTTAATTTCTTTTGTTTTAAGTTTATCTACTTTTAAAATCAACTATATATTTTTAAAAATTTTGGATTTGATTTTGTATTTTAATCTATATCCAAATAATTTTTGTATTTTTTTTCAAATGTAAGGATTAAATTATCTCCTTTTTAGCCATATATCATAACCGTTAAATACTTAATGATTTGGATCATTTTGGCAAAAAAAAGGACCAAAAAAGAACGTGGAACTAAAATTTCATCAAATACAGTTTAACACAATCAGATATGAATTGAGGTTTTTTCTAATACGATTTTCCAAAATTACTAAAAGTGCCCAACTATTTATGTGTTCTCTTGAATGTAAAATGTGCCAACTTTAATACTTCTATATATTAAGTTAAATGTTTGAAAATAATATCGTATAAAAATAATATAAAGTTTCAACTGAACCAAATGTCACTCAGTTTTTTTGTAATACAAGTTTCACAAATTACTAAAAATACTCTAATTATTTTTCTCTTCTTTTGAATGTAAAATTTCTTGAATTTAGTACTCTTAATTATTAAGTTCAATGCCTGAAAAGTACCCTATAGCTTTTCACGGCTCATCCAATATTACAAACAAATTTCGGCATTTTTTTACTTTTAAAAAATGGGGATAATTTTAATTAGGTTAGGATGTGGATGTAGTTTTCTTAGTTAACCCCGCGATTAGTATATTTACAATAAGTCATACAAGTAATTCACTTATATATATACTACGATCATGATGTTTCTTTTTTGTTTTTTTGGCAAATTGGGAGGTAGTTAATTTTGAGTTATAAGTCATAATCTCCTTACTTTGTAATTCCGAAATCTATTTTAAAATGAATATATATATATATATATATATATATATATAGTTTCACTTCAACCAAATGCCTCTGAGATTTTTCGTAATACAAGTTTCAGAAATTAATAAAAGTACTTCAACTCTTTTTTTTTAAATATAAAATGGGTAGACTTTAATACTCTTAAATATGAAGCTAAATGTTTGAAAAAACATCATATAAGCATAAATATGCCGTTTCACTTCAATCAAATCAATTGAGTTTTTTATTTTGTAATTTTTTAAAATTTTAAGGTCGTTTTTATTAGGACAAAATTCTGATGCATATTTTTTAACTTATCCAAGCTATTCTTATATTATAATCTAAATTGTTAAATTTCTTGGTAATTTTAAGGCTAAGACTTGGATGTAGTTTTCTAAATTAACAGGTATATTTATAATAGGTCATACAAGTAATTAAATTATATATACTACTACTACTATGTTTTTTTTATTGCAGTTTGAGAACTGCTTAATTTTAAGCTATAAGTCAAAATCTCTTATGTATTTCCAAAAGCTATTTAAATTTTAAATATTACTAAAATTACCCTTGCCATAATTATTTAGTATAATTCTACATATGAAGTTGTACTAAAGAACAATGCATATATCGGTTATTCAAGTATAAGCTCTTCTTCACTTGGGCATCATTGCTAACTCATATGAGATTAAAAGTTGGACAAACAATGTCATCTCTGTTTAAGGAGAAAGTAAAAGACAGCAAATCAATTGTATTCATAACACTGATAGAGGGGCCTTTATATAGGCATTACAATGAGAGTCCTTCCATACATAGGATTCCTAGATAAGGTAAGACATCTAATAGGATCCTACTACCTCTAGAAAGATCTAGAACATTCCATCTATGTATCTACAATCAGTATTAGGTAAGACACATCACGGGAATAATAATTCCCGGAACACTCCCCCTATGTCGAGCACTAATACAACAATGGTGCAGAAGATGTTGCCTTCGTAAAAACCTATTCCAAGCCAAAACAAAACCCCATGAAAAAAATAAAGGCTTGATGAGGAAAAGATTGCAACGCACCAAGATAACATGTCATGTATACTCCCGCTGATGTATACATAACGACTCCCCCTGATGAGTAC
Source organism: Orobanche coerulescens (assembly GCA_033398695.1). Lineage (NCBI taxonomy): Eukaryota > Viridiplantae > Streptophyta > Magnoliopsida > Lamiales > Orobanchaceae > Orobanche > Orobanche coerulescens. The sequence goes on from CM065809.1 coordinate 173,997,843, forward strand.
CTCAAATCATAAGAGTCGGATGCCAAGTTGCCCTCACAACTATACCAAGGAAAAACCCAGTGGGAAAAATACCTCTTGGTTTAAGTTGAACAGAAATACAACGCATCATTGTATGGATGTTCTCATAGGTCGCCTCGTTAAAAACCTTACCAAGTGAAAACCCAATGGGAAAAACAAACCTTGGTCTAAGGACAAAAAGAGCGCGACACATCCAAAGTGCAGAGTCACTAAAGACTTATCCAAAAATCAAGTTTTCTAAAGTCTTGACCTTCATGCACTAAATCAGTCATAACTTATTCGATTCAATAGGTATCAACGAAACTGTAAGAACGTATGAAAACTAGACACCCATAGCTTTTCATTCACATACAGTACGTAACCTAGATCGACCTGAGTAGATCACAAAGCTCTATCGAAGTCGACTCAGCAAATTACCGGACATATCCTGTCCTACTTTGCAACAATAGTCATATGTCACTCAACATGATGGATGTGATCAAATGGTTGGTTTCCTTGGAAAGTAGACACAAACCTTTCCAATGGCACCAATTTCACCATTTTCCATCAAGTGAGCTGCCCTTTGGGTCATATGGAAGATAGACCAACACATTCTGGGCAGATTCGGGTATCAGTTTTCAAGTGTCCTTTTATCGAGATAGAGCGAGCTTCAAGCTTCTTGTCAATCACAGACATTGCGTGAGCGCATCCTAGGCCATCATCACAGTGGCTTTACCGGATAATTACGAATGAGTACATCGAGTCAAACATGAGTACATAATACCGTACTTTTCTCTTAAGACTGCATCATCACTTAAGTGAGCCAAGTCTTATGATGACTTCAACTAATCATTGGGAATCATATAGGCATTACTTTATCGTCTCTTAGGGAAACCGTCCCTTAGATTGCCTTAAACCGATTGATGAATACGCATCATCAAGTGTCCCAAGATCCTTTCATTCTTAACTTTGGATTTAGTGGAATCTCTTAGTCTCACAAGAGTACATCACTATAAACCCTTAGTTTTACACGCAAAAGCTTCATATCTCTTCCAAATCAAGTATATACTTAGTATGTGTCCCCGACAATCACTTGTCGCCGCACTCCGTGGTCAGGAGCCACTTGATTTGAGTCTGATCCACCACGAGATCCCTTTTATCACTTAACTTAGTTCCCCACTAAGATAAGATTTAACCACAAGCTGCACGTCAGTTTTTGGGAAACTATCTAACTGAAAAGATAGTGGATGTTATAACATCCATTACGATAGCACAACTAAGTTTCGTGTCATCGTAGTCGATTCCAGTGCGTTCATGAGAAACCTCGCGCCATGAGGTGAGTTTAACTCCTTCTCTCACTCTCTTTGACAAAGTATACAGATAGAGCTTATCTTTGGAGTGTCGGCACCACTTCAACAAAGGGCTCTCACTTTGTTTATACTGGAGTCGCATATGTTTCCATTTTAGGCCAAGGCTACAACGTTGTAGATTTTCAACGAAGTATGGTTCGATTAAACTCACATTCCACGTCCTCATGAACCGGTTTTATTCATAGAGTACTCTTTATGGATTGGCATTCATTGAGGCGTCCCCCAATGATGACTATAATCCAGAATCACATGAGACGGATGAGTTCATTTGATCATGTGATCAAGTTTCATGTACCAAACTCGCATACATTCTTAGCGAGAGATTTATCGAACCAAGTGGCATCCCAATACTCTATGAGATCCACGGCCTAGTAACACCATCTACCACAATTTGTGGTGTTACCATATCACCATTTATAGGTGACGAATGTCCATGACCGGACACAATCCTTGCAGACATGTTTGCAGCATGTATTTAATCTCGTCACTTTAGGGAACTTGGTGAGGCACAGTAGGGACAAACTACGACAATTCCAAGTCGTTCTACTCGAACATGATCGTTCGCATCTCCCCCTAACGACGGGAAGACTGGCTCATTAAAGTGACTTACGAGATCGTCTGCCAAGGTACATTTTAAGCCGACTATGAGTGAAAGCGCATGTCATATTCATCATTTATAACCCGTCATAATGCGTTGTGGTGACGCACATTTGGCACATGAACATGTGGACGATAAAGGTTTTCAGTGTTTAACAATATCCAGTTAACAAAATGCATATTGTTATACTTGTAACTAAGCATTTGAATGATGATAGGTATAGGTGAATATGACATGTTGACCTATGCTACATAGCCGTAGCTACTGGTCTTGAGAATTCAACAAAACCGCCACCATGCACCACCGGGATCGAACATAAAGAAACGATTGAACCGATGATAGGCCGTTGGTTTATCGAACCTCTAATGCTTTCTTAAAGAGTTCACTCCCTTCACCAGCCCCAAACACCTCAAAATTTCGTGAGCATGTATAAACGGGTGTTTAGGATTCCAAAACCATCAACCTTGTGGTCAGAAATCGGTCGAAATGACATCGAACTAGTTGATAGGAGGGCTGGTGGTATGTGAAAACTTCATTTAAGTAGTTCACCTCCTTCCAAGTCTCTAAATGGCACCAAAATTTGTGAGAAGGTAGCCTTGGATGTTAGGAAGTACTTGTTAAATTTTTTACTTTAAGATTTGGTCTAAAAAGTGGGTGAACCGACCTTTACAATGACTGGTCCGCAAGTTGGACAACCATAAACTCAGGTTTCATCAACTTATCAATCATTGTCAAAGGAACAACATAATACATAAATGTTATTACTTGAGTACGACCATTTGTGAACACCATCATAGCATCATAAGCCACCCAGGCTAATGCTTATGATCATGTATGTATAAGGACTCGGTGAAAAGGGAGGACTCAGCACCATGCTTATGCGAGTCGCTACATAATTCTCTTTAGCATAGGAGGGTGTCATCTCCTAATCGTGTCAAAGAATAGGCTTTAATTAATGAACATGGCTAAGAAGGATCATCGGGGGGTCTTTGGCGTCATACATGCTTATGAAAGCAAGACGCGGATGACATAAATATCATCATCGGTCATGAGCCCTGCTCACGAATCCACCAATGTACTTTGGTGTCTTTGATCCAACTAGTTTCTTTGTTCAAAGAAAATGATGTCCATGACAATACCGTGGTATATGGATCATCAAACTGTCCAAACTCCGGACTATTAAAGCCTAAATGTGTCAATGTCCCAATACATCTTCTGGTTACACAAACCGATGCAAGCCGGACCATATTGACTCATGAATATTCTTCCTTTTCATATATCCAATACAAGTGATGCATAAGATTTTATTTCTCACAAATCACAATGAGATGCTATGAGTGATACACTTTGGCATATATATCATCGAGTCATAACATGGTTCAGTTGTTACGGAACATATGTGACTAGAAAACGCCATTCGGCATTCAACAACTTGAGCATTATACCACTCATTTATTGTGATGACCTAGTCATCATAGTCACAATGGAATTATAAACCGAAATCCAAAAATATCATGTTCCTTGAAAATAGCTTAATACGCACTCAATTTCGCTTGCAAAATTTTACAATCATGAGCATAGCGAATACTCCAACATAGAGACTTTATACCAGATACGATCAAAATGATCTATCATATTGAGTGCATAACATGGCAAGGTTATATGCCTAAGGGGAAAAATTACGACACAAGCATGGTGTAACACTATCATGCACACGCTCGACCTTCTTATAAGGGTGCGTATTTTGGGCTTCCCCAAAGAAACTGTTTTTCAACATTTGAAAGATGATAGTTTAGCGTATAACGCATACCAAAAGCTGCATCATCTATGGCAAATTCGGCCAAAAAGAGGTTGAAAAATATGTGTCATAAGACCACTTGCAAATTTAAGATGGGAACCAAGTCGGTTGGGACAAAAGTTAGCACAATCGCTGGAAATAAAATTCCGCGCAGCTTGACCTTTGTTCACTAAAACAGCTGTAACTCTCTTGTTAGGAAGGCTATGGACGAACGGTCAGATGTTATGGAAACTAGACTTCCGTATCTTTCTATCCATATATTGTGCACCACACGGATCATTAAACTCAGATCACAGTGCATGTTTTAATTGGCTGTTTAGTTTTTCCCAAGTTTATTGAGAAAACAAGGTTGAGACCATATCCAATGGCATAAGTGTTGATGCAAAAACATGGCAATGACAGCCATATGTGCGTTTAAACGCAGCAGGGTGTTCGATTTCTTATCTCGACTAATGATCCTTTCGGTAACTCCAACTTGGTAGACTTGCAGAGAAAGTAGGAATGTCGGTCTGCTAAATTTGGTTAAAAACCACTGATTCCGTTTGAACTTTCAAAGCATAAACAAATACCAAGGAGGATGCGCCTAGTCATGATCAAAAGTGTAGACAAAATCCACCAAAGTGCATCAAATCAACCAAGTATTTTAATTCTCAATTTGCAAGCATACGTCATAATAGCCATGTTATATGGATGCAACACGGTGCATCATAATTAAGCATTTTGAACCATGAGACATAATGAATATACCATAACCAACTCGTCTTGACCATCCAATAAGATCGACTAAACATAGTCAAATGTATAAGGCACATGCCTTTACAAATACTCGGAAAAGTATTCGGACCTATAGTCATACGAACTATAATCGAGGTCAACGATTTCATGTATTTACCGCAATATGCCATTGCCTTACATGTTAAAATTCATGAGAATTACTCGTACATTCTTCCATATATCATATTGCAAGGAGACGATACATGTCTACACCCACATGCAATATTTTATTTTAATAAGATGAAAGATGGAGTTTTCCAAGTATGGGATTGGGTCAAGACCAACGTGGTGGTCGCTCAATTCAACGTGACAAATCCGTCACAAATTGATTTTAACCACGACATATCCGTCGCAATCGATGTTTGTCCCATTTGTACATCACAAATTCGTGAATAATCATGAACAAGTCATAACTTTACCGTTACCGACAATATTCGTTTTATTTAATTGTTAGTTTAAAATCGACAAAACGGCGACATCAAATCGCACCCAAAACGTGGTGTATGCAACAACCATAAATATCGACTTTCAACAATTATCCGTGACTCCCCCATGACCGTCACACAGTTTACTTCGACATCCGAGAGTGATACCACCTCTCATTGTCTCATCCACCGCAAAGTAGCATGGGAGATAAAGAACCCAAATACCCAATTCCCCAAAAAAAATTTCCCAAAAGAGAGGAATTGAAAAACGGGAACTTTAATAAAGTCTTACGGGTACTTGGTTCCATATATGCTTTGATCCTTGAACGGGAGATTTTCTCCATATGAGCAACATATTTCCGTGGGTACTCTGTTCTATATTTACTTTGATCCTTGGCCGGGATAATAAATATGACTTCTCTCCATATTTTGCACATCATCATGAGCAACATATTTTCCTATATGCCACGTAAAGCATAAACATAGTTAGATTCATAAACATACAAATTAATGATAAATGAATCATGAATTAGGAAAATAGAGAATTTAGAAACGCCCGAAAAGGGCTACTGGGCTCGATAATCGTCCGACAAAGGACTCGGGCGCGGCGGTGCAGCAGCTCGGTATTGGATGAGGTCGGATCTCCAAATTTATTTATAAAAATATGCTTATGTTCGGCAGCAGATTTAGTACGCAATACTACTTAGAATCTGATCTCCACCGTTGAATATACAGATATTTGTGTTGGGAAGTTTCTGTCAAAATTTCATACCGATCCGACGGTTAACGAATCGGGAAACGTGATTTTCGTACGACTGCGCTGTGCAGAAAATTTACGCGCGGAAATTCCCGTTTCTCGTTTTTTTTTTCGATTTTGATAGGTTTTGTCTCGATTGCACTAGGTTTTCAAACAGTAAATATCACGTACATAAAACCATAGGAAAATCCGGCGGTGCTTCGATCAGATCGGGTCGCAGCTTTAGGCAATCAATTTGAGAACAGCAGTGCAGCAGTGCTTGCGGGCTGGTCGGATCGGATCGACACGAGTCCAAGGTGAATTTGGATACAAGTTGGGTTGGTGCGCGAAAGCTGGATTTGCGAACAGTGCCTTTCGTTTAAGTAAGTTTAGGTCGAGGCGAGACTTGTCAAACTCCCACAAGACCACTAACACAATCAAAGAAAATAGGCCCAAGTAATTAGCAGAAATTAGGCCCAAAATAAAGGCCAAATCAATCAGACGTCTACTTTTCAAACTCCGTCTTCTTTCGTCGCGGCTGAAGAAGGTGACGGACGGCGTGAGTCATGCTCGGCGGGAGGCGATCGGCTAGTTGCGATTGGAGCAGGCGTCTGGATTGGGCCGGCTTAGGCTGCGTCTTGGCGGAGGAAGTGCACTCTGAATTAGGTTCGGCGGCGGCGGATCCGATCTGGGCTGGGGGCGGAGCGGGCAGGCGTCGAGCGGGCCTGGAGACGAGCCGCGATGGTGTGAACGGACGGATGGTTTTGGATAGTTGAAGAAGACGGCCGGTCGGAGGGGGGTTGCTGGCCGGGGAAGAAGAAGATGGCTTTTCTTGCTCCAGCGGCGTCGGCGGTCGAGGGTTAGGGTTACTGTGCAGAAAATCCAATTTTTTTTTTCGGGATTTTGGACGAATTTTTCCTACTCAGTTGAGATACTACGTGCTGATAACGTGTTTAAGGAGAAAGTAAAAGACAGCAAATCAATTGTATTCATAACACTGATAGAGGAGCCTTTATATAGGCATTACAATGAGAGTCCTTCCATACGTAGGATTCCTAGATAAGGTAAGACATCTAATAGGATCCTACTACCTCTAGAAGGATCTAGAACATTACATCTATGTATCTACAATCAGTATTAGGTAAGACACATCACGGGAATAATAATTCCCGGAACAATCTCATCATCTACAAGAAATTAAGGACTTCTATGAATGAATCCTCAAAATTGCAAATGGTGAGCTGGGTGAAGAAGTCGATAGAGAAACCTTGATTGATATTCTTGATATTTACTCATCCGGAATGCCGAAAATCATATTACAGCCATTGTTGAAAGCACTACCATTAACTTATAAGTAACTTTCCATAAAGTAATTTTTTGAATAAAGAGCAATCCTGGCGCCAACAAACGACATTGTGGAGATAGTAAACGATTACGTGATGTCTATAATTTCAAAGACAAGCGGATATATCTCAGTTATGATAGTATATGCAAACTTTCTGCCCTCTAAAAGTCAAAATCAAGTATATCCAATAGATTTTTTTGAATAGCATCAACTAAAATTCCAAATCACATCTTGAAATCGTAAGTTATGTAATATCCGTAACTTTCCATTTTTAGCAGTTTCCATTTTTGGTGTATGTCTATTTTTATCGACTTGCTTGTAACCGTTTCGACATTTTGAATCTACTTTATTCTTGGAGTTTTTCCATTTGGACGAGTTTTGGTGATGTTTTCACGTAATTTCATTTTATGACATGTTTTGCCGTATGAACGTTCGATTCTCGTAAAACTCATCCGTTTTTGCTGTTTCTTTCGTATGATTGACTTGGTCGTGTTGAGACTTTCGGTTTGTAAATCCGACGTCGTTTCGTTATTTTCGGACACTTGGGCCATTTTTGTAATTTCCTAATAGTTTAGGGAATCTCATTTTCGTTGTCGCATTACGGACCCTCCGGTGGTCGGAATTGTATTTTCTTTCAGCGCTTAACTCCGTCATCTTGTATGCTTCGTGTTTATGTTTCTGGATTCTGGCCTTGTCGTGCGTTTCGAGTATTGTACCTTCGGCAATCGTCTGGCGATGTGGCGGCGATCTTGAAGCTGCATGTAGGTAGCGCACGCTACTCCTGTCACCTTGCGTGCGCTACCGATGTGCAGTTAGCGTACGATAACTCACTATTGTTAGCGTGCGCTAACAAGTGGTAGCAGTAGCTACTGGACCGGTTTCAGCCCCGTTAGCGCGCGCTATATATGATAGTTAGCGTGCGCTAACTTCACATTTATTTAGATAAGCGGCAGTTCAGATTCAGCATTATTTTTCATTCTTTTTCTTTCCTTCCCTTCCTACGGGCGATTTTGGCGATTCAAAGCAGATTGTGGAGAGTAATCAGTGGAGTTCCCTTCCAGTCCGATTCTTGTGTCTCGAGCATAACACATCATCATCTAAACCCATCTCCTTCACTCCAATTCAAGGTATTTTCATCTAGAACCCTAACCTGTCAATTTTGGGGGGGTTTCGGGATTCTAGGAATTAGTTCCGAATTGTTCAATTATGTTACGTAATTTCTTACCGGTTGTTGTTATTGAGTGATTCTCAATCCGTTTTTTCTGGAATTAATCCGTGAATTGTTGATACGGGGAGATTTTTGCGTAAACCCTCGCCCGTATCGATTGAACGTTTTTGTCATGAATTGTAATCGGAGATTATGGGTGTATTCCGATCGGTTATTGTTGTCCGTTGGGACTGAACTATGTTGATCCTTCGTTTAGGAACCGTCGTTTTCCACCCGGACCGTTCGTAGTCGTGTTTCACTTCCGTTTCTTCAAGAATGTCTCAAAGGCAAGTACTTTACATTTGTTTACATGTTCTAGTATTTGAATTATGGATTTATCGTGGTTGTTGTGGATGGATATGTGTATGTTCACCTAGGGACGGTCCGACGGGACCTCTAGGGATACGTATTGCCGTGAGTGTGCGTATCGCGAACTGTGGTTAGCCACCCAGGGATGTCCGACGGGGCTCTGCGGGGTACGGAGGCCGTGAGTCTCGTACCGACGGTTAACTTTGAATTGTGATTTGTTGGAGATAATGTGTTTTGTGATTGTACATTGCAAATATTAGGAATATAAAATGTTTTCTAAAATGATTTTTGGCGCATATATTCATCGATTAGAATGTAGTTCAAATGGATTGTACTTGCACTAGCAGTTGTCGCTAACCCCTTAAATGGGGGAAATACTTTTGTATTTCAGGTATCGATCGTGGGGACAATCGTGCACTTGAGCCGTATGAGGATGATGGGCAAGCTTGATACTGTTCAGTAGCAATTGTTGGTGTTCGATTACGCCGATTATTTTTGATGTCTTGTTTTGGGGTTTCTGTATTATAAAACTGGTTTAAGTACTCGAGTACTTCCTTTTGAAAATTGTTAATGTTGTGTTCCCGTTTTGGGAAATGGATTGATGTTGGATTCTATTTGTCGGGTTGTAGTCTTTTATTGGAATTGTCGTTTTATTGAGGATTGTTTGTCGTTGGCGAATGTCTTGTTGGTATGTTAGCCTGGTGGATTCCACAGTGTGGGGTCCACGGCGCTGTAATATGCCCTGAATGTCTTGGGGGTGTTACAGAATATAGTATCAGAGCTTAGGTTTATGAATACCTAGGCTGTCGGTTATTTGGGTCTAGTCGAGTGTCGTTTTTGAACAGTATCACTGTCATGCCATCATCTCAGTACGCTGGTGCTCGTAAGTTTTTCCTAACTTGACTCGTTTCACTGTTCTGTTCTATTCCTATCTTAGTATCTTGTTACGTTTTGCGTTTGAATTGTACTTACCCGTTACTTCTTCAGAATTCTTGCTGGTAGAAGACGCGGACGCGGTCGTGGACGCGGTAGGGGACGTGGTGCAGCCGGTGGGGCGGCCATATCCGATCACTCAGGAACTGATTCGGCGATGCCTTCTTTGTCGAACAGTGTTCCCCTTAGTTCCGGAGGTCGGCGGAGACCGGATCTGCTAGCTCATGTGCACATGAGAATGTTGGAGTGGCCAACATTTTGCGGCAAATGCGAACCGAGATGACGCTGCGGCTCGAGCCGTTCTAGTCGGCCAAGCTAATGCCAACCCGGTTCCGCCTACTGGATCCGACAATGATAAGTTACTTCAGGACGTGATTCGTATGCGTCCTCCGCAGTTTGATGGTGCTTCCGAACCCTCTGGTTGGGAGAATTGGCTATTCGAGATGGAGAAAGTATTTGAGGCTGCTAATTGTTCTTAGGAGAGGAAAGTACCCATTGCTCAGTACTTCCTCGCTAAGGAGGCAGCAACGTGGTGGCAAGCGGTGAGACCGCGCGACCGGGAAGCTACGTGGGCAGAGTTTCGGGATCTGATGGAAGATGAATTCTGTCCATGGCCAGTGAAAGAGGGGAGGATCCGAGCCTTCTTTGAGGCTAAGCCCCAAGATGTTCCTATTTCTCAAGCTATCAAAGACTACAATCAACAGCTGCATTATGTGAGAAACCAAGTCCGAGATGAGCTTGATAAGATCCGCCACTTTGATATGCGGATGAAACCGAGGGTGCGCCACTACATGGCTGATGCAGGGTGCACGACTTTAAAAGAGTACTGAACAAAGCGATGGCTTACGAGATGTCATTTTCTGCGACGAGACGGCAATCGAAGGAAAGAAGCGAAGACCTCCGATCGATTTCGGGAGGCAAGTCGGGAGGGTATCAGAAGGCTCGGTCACAGTTCCACGGGTCTTCGGGGTCGATCTCCATCGGTTGGGCGAGGAAAGCGGTTCTAGGTCTGCTCTACTGGTTTCCGTCAGTGGTCCTACGTGCTTCATTGTAGTCGCCGGGCCACATGATGAGTGAGTGTGATAGGCCTCGATTCGATGTCTTGCTTGTGGTCGGATGGTTCATCGTGCTAAGTTTTGTACGGATGCGGCTCGGGCTCCGTTACTCGAGATATCGGCCCAGTGCGGGAGAGCCGAGTGTGAATCGAGGCAGAAGCAGGTTCCTCAGTGCGAGAGTTTTGGAAGAGGTCGAGGACGTGGGCAGCCTTCTAGAGGGGGAGCTTCTAGTGCGGGGTCTGTTCCGCCCCGAGTATACGAGATGAGACGAGCAGGATATCCTGACGCGACGGTGGCTACAGGTACCGTCCACATCCTTGATCATCCTGTTTCCGTATTGCTCGATTCTGGTGCTACGCATTCTTTTATATCTATGGATTGTGTGCGTCGTCTGCATGTTGATTGCCTAGTTGTTTGTGAGCCTTTTGTTGTTAAAGTTCCTAGTGGGGATAGCATCGTGGGGGATCGTGAGGTTAGAGATTTTCTAGTGAGTATCGCGGGGAGGGTTTGGCCTTCTAATCTGATCGCAGTAGATATTATAGATGAGGATTTGATTCTTGGTGAGGATTGGCTGGACCGTCATGGGGCGATCATGAATTATAGAACGAGGACTATTTCGATGTTATCCTCTGACGGAACTAAGCATTCTTTCGTGGGGCGTCAGCGGAGTAGCCAGAGACTCTTGATCAGCGCCTTGAGGGCGGTGAGGCTTCTTCGGGGAGGTTGAACGGGTTATTGGTGTTACGCTTTGAGATCGGAAGAAGGGGGAGTCGAGCTCTCGTCTATTCCGGTAGTGTGTGAGTATCCTGATGTCTTTCCAGACGAGTTGCTGGGTTTGCCGCCGGACTGAGAAGTTGAGTTTACCGTCGATTTAGAGCCGGGTGCAGCACCGATCTCTAAGACGCCATACCGTATGGCGCCCGCCGAGATCTTTGGAGCTTAAGCTTGATTGGGAGAGTTTCTAGACATGGGATATATTCGACCAGGCGCTTCGCCTTGGGCGCCTTAGTCTATTTGTAAAGAAGAAGGATGGGTCACTTCGTTTGTGTATCGACTACCGAGAGTTGAACAAAGTGACTATCAAAAACAAGTATCCGCTCCCGAGGATTGATGACTTGTTCGATCAGTTGCAAGGGGCAACTGTGTTTTCGAAGATTGATTTGAGATCGGGGTATTATCAGCTCCGAGTGAAAGATACCGATATTCCGAAGACTGCCTTTCGGACGAAATACGGTCACTACGAGTTTGTGGTTATGCCTTTTGGGCTAACCAACGCCCCAGCCGTGTTCATGCAGCTTATGAATAAAGTCTTTATCGAATACCTCGATAAGTGCGTAGTCGTTTTTATCGACGACATCCTGATTTACTCGAGGAGCGAGGAGGAGCACGCCCGTCATTTACATATCGTGTTAGATATTTTGAGAACTCAGCATCTTTTTGCGAAGTTCTCAAAGTGTGAGTTTTGGTTACGGGAGGTTATGTTTCTCGGTCATGTGATCTCGACCGAGGGTGTTCGTGTGGACCCACATAAGGTAGAGGCAGTGTTGGATTGGGCGCCTCCCAAGAACGTGAAGGAGGTCCGCAGTTTTCTGGGATTAGCTGGGTATTACCGTAGATTCGTCGAGGGGTTCTCTAAGCTCGCTCGACCGCTGACTCAGTTGTTACAGATCAGAGAAGTTTGTGTGGACCGATGAGAGGCATAATAGTTTCGAGGAGTTGAAGAAGCGGTTGACGACCGCTCCTGTTTTGACCTTACCGAGTGATAATGAGGGTTTCTCAGTTTTTAGTGATGCTTCGGGCTAAGGGCTCGGATGTGTACTTATGCAGCACGGGAGGACGATTGCTTATGCTTCTCGTCAGTTGAAACCGTATGAATTGAATTACCCTACGCATGATCTTGAGTTGGCCGCAGTCGTATTTGCGTTGAAGATCTGGCGTCATTACTTGTATGGATCGTCGTGTCAGATTTTCACCGATCACAAGAGCCTAAAGTACATTTTCACCCAGAAAGAGCTTAATATGAGACAGAGGAGATGGTTGGAGTTGATTAAGGATTACGATCTCGAGATCCTTTATCATCCGGGCAAGGCTAATGTGGTAGCAGATGCCTTGAGCCGGAAATCGGTATCGCTTCGGGCGCTTGAGTTACTCACGACCCAGTCGGGACTTCAGCGAGAGTTTATGAAGTTGAGCATTGAGGTTGTGCTGCCAGAGAGTTCCGGGCAGTTGCGTACTCTTGAGATTTCTTCATCTCTGGTCGATGACATTAAATCGGGACAGTTGGAGGACCCGATGTTTATTCAGCTTCGAGAGAGTGTAGGGAAGGGGAAATCCCCGGGATTCGTTATTCATGAGGACGGTGTGTTGAGATTCCGAGGTCGGTTTTGTGTTCCGAACGACTTGAAATTGAGACAGAGTATTATGCGAGAGGCTCATGCGTCACCTTACTCAGTATATCCGGGCTCGAGTAAAATGTATAAAGATTTGAGGAAGAATTTCTGGTGGAACGACATGAAGAAAGAGGTAGTTCAGTTTGTGGCTAAGTGTTTGACTTGTCAGCAAGTCAAGATTGAGCATCAACGGCCAGCCGGGTTGTTGAAGCCACTTTCCATCCCGGAATGGAAGTGGGAGGATATCTCTATGGATTTTGTCACGGGTTTGCCAAGGACGAAGACTGGTATGAATATGGTGTGGGTGATTGTAGACTGACTGACTAAGTAGGCACATTTTCTGGGCATCAAGGATACTTGGGGCCCAGAAAAGTTGGCTCGTGTCTTTATCGCACAGATAGTGAGACTTCATGGTACGCCGAAGACCATTATTTCGGATAGAGATGGCCGATTTGTATCGCATTTTTGGCAGGCGCCATAAGGCATTGGGGACATGATTACGTTTGAGCACTTCTTTCCATCCCCAGACCGATGGGCAGTCCGAACGTACCATTTAGACGTTCGAGGATTTGTTGCGCGTGTGTGCGTTAGACTTGAGTAGTGACTGGGAGGAACATCTCGCCTTGATTGAGTTTACTTATAATAATAGCTGGCACGCGTCGATTAAGATGGCACCGTATGAGGCACTTTATGGCCGACGTTGCCGATCGCCGATATGTTGGGATGAGCCGTCCGATTTGGTTGGCACTGAGCCAGACCTTGTGTTAGAGACGAGGGAGAAAGTTGAATTGATTAGAAAGAGAATGTTGGCTGCTCAGAGTCGACAAAAGTCTTATGCGGATGTTCGGCGTCGACCCTTGGAGTTTGAGGTGGGAGATCATGTTTTGTTGAGAGTGTCTCCGACGAAGAGAGTTTTCCGTTTTGGGAAGAAGGGGAAACTCAGCCCGAGATATATTGGACCTTTCGAGATATTGGAGAGAGTGGGCGAGTTAGCGTACCGTTTGGCTTTGCCTCCGTCGTTGAGTCATGTGCATAGCGTATTTCACATTTCCCAGTTGAGGAAGTACGTTCCGGACCCGTCCCACATTATTGATTTTGGAGACGTGGAGATCGAGAAAGATGTTACGTTTGAGGAGAGGCCCGTCAGAATTTTGGAGCGTCGAGACAAGTAGTTAAGGCACAAAACCATTCCTTTGGTTAAGGTGCAATGGTCGAGGCACGGAGTAGAAGAAGCGACGTGGGAGTTAGAGGAGGATATGCGTTCGAGGCATCCCGAACTTTTTGATTCTTAAGTTTCGGGACGAAACTTTATTTTAGAGGGGGAAAATGTAATATCCGTAACTTTCCATTTTTAGCAGTTTCTATTTTTGGTGTATGTCTATTTTTATCGACTTGCTTGTAACCGTTTCGACATTTTGAATCTACTTTATTCTTGGAGTTTTTCCATTTAGACGAGTTTTGGTGATGTTTTCACGTAATTTCATTTTATGACATGTTTTGCCGTATGAACGTTCGATTCTCGTAAAAATCATTCGTTTTCGCTGTTTCTTGGTTTGTGCAAGTTCGTATGATTGAGTTGGTCGTGTTGAGACTTTCGGTTTGTAAATCCGACGTCGTTTCGTTATTTTCGGACACTTGGGCCATTTTTGTAATTTCCTAATAGTTTAGGAAATCTCATTTTCGTTGTCGCATTATGGACCCTCCGGTGGTCGGAATTGTATTTTCTTTCAGCGCTTAACTCCGTCGTCTTGTATGCTTCGTGTTTATGTTTCTGGATTCTGGCCTTGTCGTGCGTTTCGAGTATTGTACCTTCGGCAATCTGCTGGCGATGTGGCGGCGATCTTGAAGCTGGCGTGTAGGTAGCGCACGCTACTCCTGTCACCTTGCGTGCGCTACCGATGTGCAGTTAGCGTACGCTAACTCACTATTGTTAGCGTGCGCTAACAAGTGGTAGCAGTAGCTACTGGACCGGTTTCAGCCCCGTTAGCGCGCGCTATATATGATAGTTAGCGTGGGCTAACTTCACATTTATTTAGATCAGCGGCAGTTCAGATTCAACATTATTTTTCATTCTTTTTCTTTCCTTCCCTTCCTACGGGCGATTTTGGCGATTCAAAGCAGATTGTGGAGAGTAATCAGTGGAGTTCCCTTCCAGTCCGATTCTTGTGTCTCGAGTATAACACATCATCATCTAAACCCATCTCCTTTACTCCAATTCAAGGTATTTTCATCTAGAACCCTAACTTGTCAATTTTGGGGGTTTTTCGGGATTCTAGGGATTAGTTCCGAATTGTTCAATTATGTTATGTAATTTCTTACCGGTTGTTGTTATTGAGTGATTCTCAATCCGTTTTTCCTCGAATTAATCCATGAATTGTTGATACGGGGAGATTTTTGCGTAAACCCTCGCCTGTATCGATTGAACGTTTTTGTCATGAATTGTAATTGGAGATTATGGGTGTATTCCGATCGGTTATTGTTGTCCGTTGGGACTGAACTATATTGATCGTTCGTTTAGGAACCGTCGTTTTCCACCTGGACCATTCGTAGTCGTGTTTCACTTCCGTTTCTTCAAGAATGTCTCAAAGGCAAGTACTTTACATTTGTTTACATGTTCTAGTATTTGAATTATGGCTTTATCGTGGTTGTTGTGGATGGATATGTGTATGTTCACCTAGCGACGGTCCGATGGGACCTCTAGGGATACGTATTGTCGTGAGTGTGCGTATCGCGAACTGTGGTTAGCCACCAGGGATGTCCGACGGGGCTCTGCGGGGTACGGAGGCCGTGAGTCTCGTACCGATGGTTAACTTTGAATTGTGATTTGTTGGAGATAATGTGTTTTGTGATTGTACATTGCAAATATTCCGGAATATAAAATGTTTTCTAAAATGATTTTTGGCGCATATATTCATCTGATTAGAATGTAGTTCAAATGGATTGTACTTGCACTAGCAGTTGTCGCTAACCCCTTAAATGGGGGAAATATTTTTTGTATTTCAGGTATCGATCGTGGGGACAAACGAGCACTTGAGCCGTATGAGGATGATGGGCAAGCATGATACTGTTCAGTAGTCAATTATTGGTGTTCAGTTCTGTCGATTATTTTTTATGTCTTGTTTTGGGGTTTCTGTATTATAAAACTGGTTTAAGTACTCGAGTACTTCCTTTTCAAAATTGTTAATGTTGTGTTCCCGTTTTGGGAAATGGATTGATGTTGGATTCTATTTGTCGGGTTGTAGTCTTTTATTGGAATTGTCGTTTTATTGAGGATTGTTTGTCGTTGGCGAATGTCTTGTTGGTACGTTAGCCTGGTGGATTCCATAGTGTGGGGTCCACGGCGCTGTAATATGCCCTGAATGTCTTGGGGGTGTTACAAGTTAGACTTTCAATTATGCTAATTCAAGATATGAATCAATCATCAGAATTATGCAATGTCACATCATTAATAATTATCCAAATCCGTAACCATATTATTGGACAAAAAAATTTGGGGAATAATTCTGAGAGTAAAGTATTTATTCAATTGATATTAAGCCCCTTAGATATCAGATTACCATTTAAATTTCAAATACGTCAGTTCCCACTTATTTTGAGCTTTGCCATGACTATATTTAAGAGTCAAGGTCAAACACTTTCTCATGTCGGTATGTATCTTCCAAGACCCGTATTCGGTCATGGTTAGCTTTATGTAGCATATCAAGAGTGAAGATCAGGAAAGACTAGAAATCTTTTCTTGCGATGAGAATGGTGTAATCATAAACAGAACAAATAGTGTAGTTTATAAAGAAGTATTGTGAAATTTATAATGAACGATTTACATATTATATATTTACATAAAAGTTTTTTTTTGTGTTCCCATGTAATTACACGGGTGTTATACTAGTTTATAATAAGTATACACCACATATAATATAGGGAAAAATGTTTTTTTAGGCCCGTAACTTTGGCCTAGTTGGGTTATAAGGACATTATCTTTTCGGGCCTGGAGAAAAAGGACATTAATTTTAAAAAGTGGGAAAACAAGGACAATTAAGCCCGAAGGAGGTCCGATTGGGCTTAATTGTCCTTGTTTTCCCACTTTTTAAAATTAATGTCCTTCTTCTCCAGGTCCGAAAAGCTAATATCCTTTTGACACTACCATTTATTTCTAAAGTTTCTAAATTACTTTTTATTTCTAAAGTTTATAAATTACTTTTTTATTTATTTACCATTTATCTTTTCAATTATTATAATTTTATTAATATTTTTATTTCAATTATTTTGAAATATATTTTTAAAAATAAAAATATTTAAATTTTTTATAATTACACATCATTAAAATCTTAATAACCGAAATGTACTCAAATTTTAAGTTTTAAAATTTGAAAATAATCACAAAATTAAAACTATCAAATAATATAAAATAAAAAAATTATGTATAAAATTTAAAAATTAGTAAGCATCAACTAATTATCGGCAAAAAAATATGTAAAAACATGAATATTTTGATATAGTTAAAAATAATATTGATATAGTTTTTTTATTTATATTAATCAATTTGAAAAATTCTTTAGATGGGGTAAAATAAATTAAACTAATCGAATTGGTTAACTTGATTAAATTTGATTTTATAATAAAAATTTATTGATTTGATTTAAAAAATTATAAATAATTGAAATATTTTTTTGATAAATTAATCAATAATATTTTTAAAATTATTTTTTTATATATTACGATATAAATATAAAAATTAAGAGAATTATAAATATTTTTTTGGACGGAGAAGATATCAAAATGTTCTTTTCTTTTATTTTTAAATAACTTTTTATTAAAAGATTTTGATGTTCATAGGAGCATTCGTTTGCTTCACACGACCGTTTTAAATAACTCTACAATACTCTTAACAAAAATACATAATTGATGTTTTAACAAAAATATTTTTTCTCCAACTCTTCTAAACAATATAAATAGATTTGAAGTGTTTTTAAACTTTCTAAAAAATGAAAAGGTATTTTAAAAAAATATTAACTCAGTGAGAAATATTTCTTTTGATTAGAAGCGAGCATGAATAGATTTAGTTCGGTTTGGTGTGTTTATTTTTATAAATAAAACTAAATTATTTAAATTCTGTGTGATTTTATTCGATTTTTATTTTTTGGTTTGGTTTCAGTTTAAACCATGATTTCTAAGAACTGATTAAATTCAAATTTTATTTTAAGTAATAATTATTTTTAAAAAAATTAACTAGAAATAATTTTTTTTTAAATTTAATTAAATACTACATACACTAGAAAAAAATATTTCAAAACGATCGTGATGCCCAACAAAAAATGAGTAAATTTAATTTTAATTTATTATAAGGGATAAATTAAAGATAAATATAAGATATTAAAATTATGTCTGTATTAATATTTAGCGGACTCACTAGCTAATTTTCTTAACCTATGTTATGAACTAGCCCTAAATACAGTTCGATTAAAACTTAAAACATGTAATTCTTAATACTACATTCTTTAAGAATAAATTTAATTTTCATGTTAGATGAGGGGGAAATGTTTTTTTTAGGCCCGTACTTTTGGCCTAGTTGGGTTATAAGGACATTATCTTTTTGGGCCTGGAGAAGAAGAACATTAATTTTAAAAAGTGGGAAAACAAGGACAATTAAGCCCGAAGGAGGTCTGATTGGGCTTAATTGTCCTTGTTTTTCCAATTTTTAAAATTAATGTTCTTCTTCTCCAAGCCCGTAAAGCTAATGTCCTTTTGACACTACCATTTATTTTTAAAGTTTCTAAATTACTTTTTATTTCTAAAGTTTATAAATTACTTTTTTATTTATTTTACCATTTATCTTTTCAATTATTATAATTTTATTAACATTTTTATTTCAATTATTTTGAAATATATTTTTAAAATTGAAAATATTTAAATTTTTAATAATTACACATCATTAAAATCTTAATAACCGAAATGTACTCAAATTTTAAGTTTTAAAATTTGAAAATCATCACAAAACTAAAACTATCAAATAATTTAAAATAAAAAATTATGTATAAAATTTAAAAATTAGTAAGCATCAACTAATTAACAGCAAACAAAAATAGGGAAAACTACGGTTATTGTCCTAACGTATGGATCTTTTTACGTCCGTGTCCTAACTTAAGCATAATTGCAAATTGCCATATAACGTATTTAAAATTTTAATGTTCGTGTCCTAATGACCGGAATCCGGCCAATTTGCCTATGTGGCACACCGGAAATATGACGTGGCTTGATTACATCATTTTAATAAAATAAAATTGGCCACATCAGCTCCAAATCATCAATTATCACTTAAAAAAAATTAAAAAATTAAAATATTATTAAATAAAATTGAAAAAGTAAAATTATAAAATACAATTGTAAAATAAAATTATAAAATTAAAAAAATATTAAAAATTATAAAAATTTTAAATGTGGTCAATTAAAATTTTATAATTTTATAATTTTTTAAAATTAAAATTATAAAATAAAACTGTAAACTAAAATTATAAAATTATAAATATTATAAATGTGGTCAATTTTATTTTATAATTTTTTAATTTTTTAAAAAGTAAAAAATAATTATAAAATTGTAAAAAAAATTAAAAAAAATAAAAAATTGTAAAATTATAAAACAAAATTGTAAAATTATAGTAAATAAAATTTTAAAATAAAATAAAAAAAATTAAAAAATTATAATAAAATTATAATTTTATAAAAATTTCCACATGTGTGGAATTGATAACTGATGATTTGGAGCTGGCGTGGTCAATTTTATTTTATTAAAATGATCTAATCAAGTTATAAAACATGTGTGATATTATATATTAAAATATCTTCATTATTGAAAAAACAGACAATGCCATACATATTTTATAACTTGATTAGATCATTTTAATAAAATAAAATTGACCACATCAGCTCCAAATCATCAGTTATCAATTTAAAAAAAAATTAAAAAATTAAAAATTATAATTTTACAATTTTATTTTATAATTTTATATTTTTTAATTTTTTTTAATTTTTTATAATTTTATAATTATTTTTACTTTTTATAATATTAAAAAATTAAAATAAAAAATAAAATTGACGACATTTATAATATTTATAATTTTTAATTTTATAATTTTAGTTTACGCTTTATTTTATAATTTTAATTTTAAAATTATAAAATTATAAAATTTTAATTGACGACATTTATAATTTTTATTATTTTTAATATTTTTTTAATTTTATAATTTTATTTTACAATTGTATTTTATAATTTTACTTTTTCAATTTTATTTTATCATTTTTTAATTTTTTTAATTTTTTTAAGTGATAATTGATTATTTGGAGCTGATGTGGCCAATTTTATTTTATTAAAATAATGTAATCAAGCCACGTCACATTTCCGGTGTGCCACATAGGCAAATTGGCCGGATTCCGGTCATTAGGACACGGACATTAAAATTTTGAATACGTTATATGGCAATTTGCAATTATGCTTAGGTTAGGACACGGACGTAAAAAGGTCCATACGTTAGGACAATAACCGTAGTTTTTCCAAAAAAATATGTAAAAACATGAATATTTTGATATAGTTAAAAATAATATTGATATAGTTTTTTATTTATATTAATCAATTTGAAAAATTCTTTAGCTGGGATAAAATAAATTAAAATAATCGAATTGGTTAACTCGATTAAATTTGATTTTATAATAAAAATTTATTGATTTGATTTAAAAAATTATAAATAATTGAAATATTTTTTTGATAAATTAATCAATAATATTTTTAAAATTATTTTTTTAGTTCATATATTACGATATAAATATAAAAATTAAGAGAATTATAAATATTTTTTTTGGACGGAGAAGATATCAAAATGTTCTTTTATTTTATTTTTAAATAACTTTTTATTAAAAGATCTTGATGTTCACTGGATCATTCGTTTGCTTCACACGACCGTTTTAAATAACTCTACATTACTCTTAACAAAAATACATAATTGATGTTTTAACAAAAATATTTTTTCTCCAACTCTTCTAATCAATATAAATAGATTTGAAGTATTTTTAAACTTTCTAAAAAATGAAAATGTATTTTAAAAAAAATACTAACTCAGTGAGAAATATTTCTTTTGATTAGAAGTGAGCACGAATAGATTTAATTTGGTTTGGTGTGTTCATTTTTATAAATAAAACTAAATTATTTAAATTCAGTGTGATTTTATTCGATTTTTATTTTTTGGTTTGGTTTCAGTTTAAACCATGATTTCTAAGAACTAATTAAATTATTTCAAAACGATCGTGATGCCCAACAAAAAATGAGTAAATTTAATTTTATTTTATTATAAGGGATAAATTAAAGATAAATATAAGATATCAAAATTATGTCTGTATTAATATTTAGCGGACTCACTGGCTAATTTTGTTAACCTATGCTATGAACTAGCCCTAAATACATTTCGGTTAAAGCTTAAAACATGTAATTCTTAATACTAAATTCTTTAAGAATATATTTAATTTTCATGTTAGATGAGTTATTCCGAACGGCTGAAATATTTTTTTAGGCCCGTAACTTTGGACTAGTTGGGTTATAAGGACATTATCTTTTCGGGCCTGGAGAAAAAGGACATTAATTTTAAAAACTGGGAAAACAAGGACAATTAAGCCCAATCAGACCTCCTTCGGGCTTAATTGTCTGCTTTCCCACTTTTAAAATTAATGTCCCTTTTCTCGAGCTCAAAAAGATAAAGTCGCCTATAAGCCAAAGCTACGTTTACTAAAAACATTTTTCCCCTATAATATATGTAGAGATAGATAGTGTGTGAGTATATGTGTGTGTGTGGAATGTGCTAAGGAAAATTCTGACGTATCCATACAGGTACTATACATCATATACGATATTTATTGTTGGATTTGTAGTAAATATTTTTTGTTAATGATTTATGATGATATATTATTAATTAAGCAATTAATTTTAATTGATTGCACCCTATATAATGGTAGAATTAATTAAACCCATCTTACAAGTGGGATGACTTATCCCTTAAAAATAAGAATGATTCCGTCATAAATTTTGTAAGTAAACATGTGATTGTGGCTCAGAACTTAATTGAATTGAATTGAACTGAATTGTGCTGAACTGAACAGAATAAAAGTGAAGTTACTAAATAATAATAATAATAAATAATAATTATTATTAATATAAAATAATATATATATAACAACAACAATAACAATATCTTACAACAATAGTAATAATAATAATTAATAATAACAACAACAACAATAACAACAATAAAAATGATAATATACTATATAATATCATAGATAATATTAATATAAAGAATAATAATATCACATAACAATAAATACAACAATAACAAAAATATTTATATTAGAATAATAATATTAATAAAATATAAAATTGTTCATAATACTACAAATTGTATATAGTACTATCGATAATAATAATAAAAATAATAAAATTATTAATAATACTACAAATAATACAATATAATCAATAGTATTACTATTAATAATAACAATTAATAGTAAAAATAGATTATAATATATACAACGATAATAATTATATTTATATTACAACAACAATAACAACAACAAAAATAATAATAAGATTAATATTAATAATAGTAATTATATATAATATCATTGATAATATTAATTATAGTTATTATACATATATAATAATTTTCTCTCGTAATAAATCTCCTGAATATCTCATGCTATTCTTTGTGAATCAGCTGCAGCGCAGTTAAATTTATCGTTGGTTTCTAAATATTAGAATCAAAGGAATATTATTTATTTTTGTGTTATACGTATTTATCTTTATTATTATTATTATTATTATTATTATTATTATTCTCGCGGCATCCGTCCTCCCTTTCTTACATCAATGAATGTTATCACTCCCAAAAATTCTAATATAGCAGTTTAATTCATTATGGCAGCAATTTTTGTTCCGTAAAATTTAAATTGTATACCATTTATGCCCTCGCGGGCGTAGTACTAGGGGTGTAAACGAGACGAGATAACTCGTGAGCTATTCGAGATTGGCTCGATCAAAATTCGATCAACACTCGACTCGAGTAGGCTCGACTCGACATACTAACGAGTCGAGTCGAGCTACCCAATACTCGACTCGATAAGCTCGTGAGATATTCGAATTTTTTTATATATAATTAATTTTTATAATATACTTTGTAAAATATAATATACAAAAATATTAATTGGCCAAAAAAATAAAAAATTAATAATACATATTAGATTTCTATTTTAAATAAAAGAAATAACAATTTATTGGTCAAAAATTAAAATTACTGGCTAGATAATAAAAAAATCGAAATTATTATATATTGATTAAGGGTGTTTGAAGTGTTTACACAAGTTAAAAGCAAAATAGCTTCTCCCACATCGGTTGGGTGCTGTTTATTTTGGCTCACAAGTGGATAATAAATTTAAGCCAAATTCCTTGTTTCACATCGCCCATGTAATTATGATTGTGACTCAAATGAGATTTTTAAAGGAGGTTGGAAGGCTCTCCTTTAATATATTTGGCTATGGGCCCTCGCCCAAGGGTACTATGTGGGGTGTAAACGAGGCGAGACAACTCGCGAGCTACTCGAGATCGACTTGGTCAAAACTCGGTCAACACTCGACTCGAGTAGGCTTGACTCGAGTAGGCTCGACTCGAGCTCGACTCGATATACTAACGAGTCGAGTAGAGCTTGGATTTTAACTACTCGCGAGTTTTCGAGTCGAGACAGTAAGTCGGAGCAGCCCAATCTGATTTACTTGATTTAATGGGTAGGTTCAGATTCGCTATTCCTTGAATCGGCTCAGCCCACTATGGATGTAGGCTTTTGGTTTAAATTCTTACAAATTGAACCCAAACTAGCTCAGCCTTTGACCCAATTCAAATCATTACCCAACCTGGACGAGCACCATCTCAGGAACTGGCCTAGTCTCGCCTAATCCGTTATTATAATATTTTATAATATATTTTAAATATAGAAGATGATAAAATATAATATAATAACATATATTTTTATATAAAAAAATACTTCCTCCATCCATAAAAAGTGTGATCTTTCCATAAATGAAAATAAGCGCACTTAAAACATTATTTTTTTTCACTAAAAAATATCACTCTGTTCCGGGAATTATTATTCCCGTGATGTGTCTTACCTAATACTGATTGTAGATACATAGATGGAAGGTTCTAGATCCTTCTAGAGGTAGTAGGATCCTATTAGATGTCTTACCTTATCTAGGAATCCTATGTATGGAAGGACTCTCATTGTAATGCCTATATAAAGGCCCCTCTATCAGTGTTATGAATGAATTGATTTGCTGTCTTTTACTTTCTCCTCAAACACGTTATCAGCACGTAGCTCGAACGAAAAAAAAAAAATCGGCCAAGCCGAGCGCTGCCAGACGCCCGCCGAGCACCGCCGCCGGACCACCGTCGCCCGCCGTCACGCCCGCTGCCATGCCGGTACCCGCCGCGCCGCCGCCGCCGCCCGGCCGCCGCCTCCGCCGCCCGGACCGCGCCGTCGCCGCCGACCGCGCCGACCAGCTCCACTCCGATCCGGTTGTGACCCGACCAGTTGCCGACCGCTCGATCCGTTTTCATCCAAGTCAATCAAGGTTGCTAAAGGTGCGACCCGATCTGATCGAAGCATCGTCGGATCGTCGAAACGGTTTTATGCACGTGATATTTAATGCTTGAAAACCTAGTGCAATCGAGACAAAACCTATCAAAATCGAAAAGAAAAAAGCGAGAGACGAGAATTTCCGCGCGTGAATTTTCTGCACAGCGCAGTCGTACGAAAATCACGTTTTCCGTTTCGTTAACCGTCGGATCGGTGCGAAATTTTGGCAGCAACTTCCCAACACAAATATCTGTATATTCAACGGTGGAGATCGGATTCTGTGTAATATTGATTACTGAATCTACTGCCGAACAGAAGCAGATTTTTACGAAGAAATTTGGAGATCCGACCTCATCCAATACCGAAATTGCATCGCCGCGCTCGAGTCCTTTTTCGGCCGAATTATTGAGCCCAGTAGCCCTATCCGGGCGTTTCTCAACTCTCTATTTTTTTTCCTACTCAATGATTCATTTGTTCATTAATTTGTACACTTATGAATCTTACATGTTTATATTTTACGTGTATATAGGAAAATACGTCGCTCATGATGATGTGCACGCTATGGAGAAAAAGCCATATTCATCCCGTTCAAGGATCAAAATAAATATAGAACGGAGTACCCACGGAAATATGTTGCTCATATGGAGAGAATCTCCCGTTCAAGGATCAAAGCATATATGAAACCAAGTACCCGTAAGACTTTATTAAAGTTCTCGTTTTTCAATTCCTCTCTTTTGGGAATTTTTTTTTGGGGAATTGGGCATTTGGGTTCTTTATCTCCCACGCTACTTTGCGGTGGATGAGACAATGAGAGGTGGTATCACTCTCGGATGTCGAAGTAAAGCGTGTGGCCCCGGGAGTCACGGATAATTGTTGAAAGTCGATATTTGTGGTTGTTGCATACACCACGTTTTGGAGTGCGATTTGATGTCGCCGTTTTGTCGATTTTAAACCAACAATTGAAAAAAATGAACATTGTCGTAGCGGTAAAGTTATGACTCGTTCATGATTAGTCGCAGTTTGTGACATACAAATGGGACAAACATCAATTGCGACGGATATGTCGTGGTTAAAATCGATTTGTGGCCGGAATTGTCACGTTGAATTGGCGACCACCACTTGGTCTTGACCCAATCCCATACTTGGAAAACTCCATCTTTCATCTTATTAAAATAAAATATTGCATGTGGGTGTAGACATGTATCGTCTCCTTGCAACATGATATATGAAAGAATGTACGAGTAATTCTCATGAGTTTCAACATGTAAGGCAATGGCATATTGCGGTAAATACATGAATTCGTTGACCTTGATTATAGTTCGTATGACTATAGGTCCGAATACTTTTCCGAGTATTTGTAAAGGCATGTGCCTTATATATTTGACTATGTTTAGTCGATCTTATTGGATGGTCAAGACAAGTTGGTTATGGTATATTCATTATGTCTCATGATTCAAAATGCTTAATTATGATGCACCGCGTTGTATTTATATAACATGGCTATTATGACGTATACTTGCAAATTGAGAATTAAAATACTTGGTTGATTGATGCACTTTGGTGGATTTTTTCTGCACTTTTGATCATGACTAGGCGCATCCTCCTTGGTATTTGTTTATGCTTTGAAAGTTCAAACGGAATCAGTGGTTTTTAAACGGCCTTTGCATCTGACATTCCTACTTTCTGCAAGTCTACCAAGTTGGAGTTACCGAAAGGATCATTAGTCGAAGATAAGAAATCGAACACCTGCTGCGTTTAAACGCACATATGGTCATTATTGCCATGTTTTTGCATCAACACTTATGCCATTGGATATGGTCTCAACCTTGGTTTCTCACTAAACTTGGGAAAAACTAAACAGCCAATTAAAATATGCACTGTGATCTGAGTTTAATGATCCGTGTGGTGCACAATATATGGATAGAAAGATACGGAAGTCTAGTTTCCAGAACATCTGACCGTTCGTCCATAGCCTTCCTAACAAGGGAGTTATCGCTGTTTTAGTGAACAAAGGTCAAGCTGCGCGGAATTTTATTTCCAGCGATTGTGCTAACTTTTGTCCCAACCAACTTGGTTCCCATCTTAAATTTGCAAGTGGTCTTACGACACATATTTTTCAACCTCTTTCTGGCCGAATTTGCCATAGATGATGCAGTTTTTGGTATGCGTTGTACGCTAAACTATCATCTTTCAAATGTTGAAAAACAGTTTCATTGGGAAAGCCCAAAATACGCACCCTTATAAGAAGGTCGAGCGTGTGCATGGTAATGTTACACCATGCTTGTGTCGTAATTTTGCCCCTTAGGCATATAACCTTGCCATGTTATGCACTCAATATGATAGATCATTTTGATCATATCAAGCATAAAATCTCTATGTTGTTAGAGTATTCGCTATGCTCATGATTATGAAATTTTGCAAGCGAAATTGAGTGCGTATTAAGCTATTTTCAAGGAACATGATATTTTTTGATTTCGGTTTATAAATCCATTGTGACTATGATGAGTAGGTCATCACAATCAATGAGCGGTATGATGCTCAAGTTGTTGAATGCCGAATGGCATTTTCTAGTCACATGTTCCGTAACAATTGAACCATGTTATGACTCGATGATATATATGCCAAAGTGTATCACTCATAGCATCTCATTGTGATTTGTGAGAAATAAAATCTTATGCATCACTTGCATTGGATATGTGAAAAGGAAAAATATTCATGAGTCAATATGGTCCGGCTTGCATCGGTTTTGGTAACCAGAAGATGTATTGGGACATTGACAGATTTAGGCTTTAATAGTCCGGAGTTTGGACAGTTTGATGATCCATATACCACGGTATTGTCATGGACATCATTCTCTTTGAAAAAAAAACTAGTTGGATCAAAGACACCAAAGTACGTTGGTGGAGTCGTGAGCAGGGCTCATGACCGATGATGATATTTATGTCATCCGCGTCTTGTTTTCATAAACATGTGTGACGCCAAAGACCCCCAAATGATCCTTCTTCGCCATGTTCATTAATTTAAGCCTATTCTTTGGCACAATTAGGAGATGACACCCTCCTATGCTAAAGAGAATAATGTAGCGACTCGCATAAGCATGGTGCTGAGTCCTCCCTTTTCACCGAGTCCTTATACATACATGATCATAAGTATTAGCCTGGGTGGCTTATGATGCTATGATGGTGTTCACAAATGGTCGTACTTAAGTAATAACATTTATATGTTATGTTGTTCCTTTGACAATGATTGATAAGTTGATGAAACCTGAGTTATGGTTGTCCAACTTGCGGACCAGTCATTGTAAAGGTCGGTTCACCCACTTTTTAGACCAAGTCTTAAAGTGAAATTTTAACGAGTACTTTCTAACATCCAAGGCTACCTTCTCACAAATTTTGGTTCCATTTGGATACTTGGAAGAAGGTGAACCACTTAAATGAAGTTTTCACATACCACCAGCCGTCCTAACGACTAGTTCGATGTCATTTCGATCGGTTTTTGACCACAAGGTTGATGGTTTTGGAATCCTAAACACCCGTTTATACATGCTCACGAAATTTTGAGGTGTTTGGGGCTGGTGAAGGGAGTGAACTCTTCAAGAAAGCACTAGAGGTTCGATAAAACCAACGGCCTATCATCGATTCAATCGTTTCTTTATGTTCGATCCCGGTAGTGCATGGTGGCGGTTTTGTTGGATTCTAAAGACCAGTAGCTACGGCTATGTAGCATAGGTCAACATGTCATATTCACCTATACCTATCATCATTCAAATGCTTAGTTACGAGTGTAACAATATGCATTTTGTTAACTGGATTGTGTTAACACTGAAAACCTTTATCGTCCACATGTTCATGTGCCAAAGTGCGTCACCACAACGCATTATGACGGGTTATAAATGATGAATATGACATGCGCTTTCACTCATAGTCCGCTTAAAATGTACCTTGGCAGACGATCTCGTAAGTCACTTTGATGAGCCAGTCTTCCCGTCGTTAGGGGGAGATGCGAACGATCATGTTCGAGTAGAACGACTTGGAATTGTCGTAGTTTGTCCCTACTGTGCCTCACCAAGTTCCCTAAAGTGACAAGATTAAATACATGCTGCAAACATGTCTGCAAGGATTGTGTCCGGTTATGGACGTTCGTCACTTATAAATGGTGATATGGTAACACCACAAATTGTGGTAGATGGTGTTACTAGGCCGTGGATCTCATCGAGTATTGGGATGCCACTTGGTTCGATAAATGCTCTCGCTAAGAATGTATGCGAGTTTGGTACATGAAAACTTGATCATATGATCAAATGAACTCATCCGTCTCATGTGATTCTGGATTATAGTCATCATTGGGGGACGCCTCAATGAATGCCAATCCATAAAGAGTACTCTATGAATAAAGCCGGTTCATGAGGACGTGGAATGTGAGTTTAATCGAACCATACTTCGTTGAAAATCTACAACGTTGTAGCCTTGGCCTAAAATGGAAACATATGCGACTCTAGTATAAACAAAGTGATAGCCCTTTGTTGAAGTGGTACCGACACTCCAAAGATAAGATCTATCCGTAAACTTTGTTAAAGCGAGTGAGAGAAGGAGTTAAACTCACCTCATGGCGCGAGGTTTCTCATGAACGCACTGGAATCGACTACGATGACACGAAACTTAGTTGTGCTATCGTAATGGATGTTATAGCATCCACTATCTTTTCAGTTAGATAGTTTCCCAAAAACTGACGTGCAGCTTGTGGTTAAATCTTATCTTAGTGGGAACTAAGTTAAGTGATGAAAGGATCTCGTGGTGGATCAGACTCAAATCAAGTGGCTCCTGACCACGGAGTGCGACGACAAGTGATTGTCGGGGACGCATACTAAGTATATACTTGATTTGGAAGAGATATGAAGCTTTTGCGTGTAAAACTAAGGGTTTATAGTGATGTACTCTTGTGAGACTAAGAGATTCCGCTAAATCCAAAGTTAAGAATGAAAGAATCTTGGGGACACTTGATGATGCGTATTCATCAATCGGTTTAAGGCAATCTAAGGGACGGTTTCCCTAAGAGACGATAAAGTAATGCCTATATGATTCCCAATGATTAGTCGAAGTCATCATAAGACTTGGCTCACTTAAGTGATGATGCAGTCTTAAGAGAAAAGTACGGTATTATGTACTCATGTTTGACTCGATGCACTCATTCGTAATAATCCAGAAAGCCACCGTGATGATGGCTCAGGATGCGCTCACGCAATGTCTGTGATTGACAAGAAGCTTGAAGCTCGCTCTATCTCGATAAAAAGGACACTTGAAAACTGATACACGAATCTGCCCAGAATGTGTTGGTCTATCTCCCATATGACCTACAGGGCAGCTCACGTGATGGAAAATGGTGAAATTGGTGCCATTGGAAAGGTTTGTGTCTACTTTCCAAGGAAACCAACCATTTGATCACATCCATCATGTTGAGTGACATATGACTATTGTTGCAAAGTAGGACGGGATATGTCCGGTAATTTGCTGAGTCAACTTCGATAGAGCTTTGTGATCTGCTCGGATCGATCTAGGTTACGTACTGTATGTGAATGAAAAGCTATGGGTGTCTAGTTTTCATAAGTCCTTACAGTTTCGTTGATACCTATTGAATCGAAGAAGTTATGACTGATTTAGTACATGGAGGTCAAGACTTTGAAAAACTTGATAAGTCTTTAGCGACTCTGCACTTTGGATGTGTCGCGCTCTTTTTGTCCTTAGACCAAGGTTTGTTTTTTCCCATTGGGTTTTCACTTGGTAAGGTTTTTAACGAGGCGACCTATGAGAACATCCAGACAATGATGCGTTGTACTTCTGTTCAACTTAGACCAAGAGGTATTTTTCCCACTGGGTTTTTCCTTGGTATAGTTGTGAGGGCAACTTGGCATCTGGCTCCTATGATTTGAGGTACTCATCAGGGGGAGTCGTTATGTATACATCAGGGGGAGTATACACAACATGTTATGTTGGTGCGTTGCAATCTTTTCCTCATCAAGCCTTTGTTTTTCCCATGGGGTTTTGTTTTGGCTTGGAATAGGTTTTTACGAAGGCAACATCTTCTGCACCATTGTTGTATTAGTGCTCGACACAGGGGGAGTGTTCCGGGAATTATTATTCCCGTGATGTGTCTTACCTAATACTGATTGTAGATACATAGATGGAAGGTTCTAGATCCTTCTAGAGGTAGTAGGATCCTATTAGATGTCTTACCTTATCTAGGAATCCTATGTATGGAAGGACTCTCATTGTAATGCCTATATAAAGGCCCCTCTATCAGTGTTATGAATGAATTGATTTGCTGTCTTTTACTTTCTCCTCAAACACACTCTTCCATTTTCTCCATTAAAAAATAGATCTCTCTCCCACTTTATTAAAACTCGTGTCACTCCATCTGGACCAAAATTTTTGTGGATGGATATATTTTTACTATAGTGTCAAGAATTATTAAAAAAATCTTATTTATTACTTATAATATGTTTTAAATATATAACTTAACAAAATATACTATATCAAATATAATTTTAAATTTATATAAAATATATATTTTTAATATAGTTTAAAAATATTAAAAAAAATCATTTTTTTTCTACTATACCGAGCTAACCAGGCCCAACCCGTATACCGGTTGATCGTTCCCGATTCAATCAGGCCCAACCCAACCCGTGTTCGGCCAGCCTGGCCTGATGACCACCTCTAACACAGTTGACACCGGGTAGCAAATTGCTTCCACCGACGGGGGATTGAGTGTGATTCTTTGCGGACGCCATATACTGATCTTTCTATTCAAGTAGCCACATTATTATACCGTGATTTAATCCTCCACAAATTTATAAGGCCGGGAAGTAGCAGCCCTCGGAGCGAGGGGTATCCGCCTTTATTCGCTCCCAATAACTCAAAAGCATTTCGAAAATAGTTATAGAAGCAAATGCATCCCCACCTTAACTGAACCAAAAATGCCAAGCAATGACACATTTATATTTTACTGAGCAGTAAACATAATGTTACTTTTACGGAGTTGAGTTGAAGGACTACATTTGCAAACCAATAAGGATTACGGCAGGGATCCTCTGCAGTGCAGCACGGTGCTGTGCTGCACTGCACCGTGCGATTCGATATGCGCACACACACCCGTGCAAGTGTATATAATTTAACGGCTGAAATGCAGCACAACACCGTGCTGTGCTGCAGAGGATCTCAGTCCTAAGAATTATTGGACTTAAAATTGCATTAAACAAACATAATTTGCTCCTATAAAAGGGGGCAAATGCTGGTACGACATACATTTCCTCTTGTTTCTCAACATCTTTGAAAAAGGGCTCCCCTTTTTAGCATTGGATTCTGTCAACTGACTGACAAGACTGCACGCACAACTAGTTTTTGCAATCACGGAGTTATTATTGATGGTCAATTTGAACTTCTCACCCCACCCCCAGAAAAAAGGTAGATTATTGAGATTTAAGAATGTATTTATATTTTATATGAAATGATGTTTATATATTAAAACTAACCTCAAGGTTATTCTGTATAGGTCTGTCTAAATGGTTTCCGATTAAAATCGGAACCGAATCGAACCGAACCGTCGCGGTTCCGATTAACCGCAAACCGCAAATGCGGTTAATAGTTCGTTCTTCGGTTTCAACTATTTGAGATTTTGCGGTTCTCGGTTTATTAACGGAGAACCGCATATATATTTATATTTTTCTTACTAAATTTTAAGTTCTAACTCTAACTTCTAAGTTCTAATCCTAGTCCCTCGTTTATTTATTTTCGCCGCCACACTCCCAAGTTTCCACTCCAACCTGTCGCCACTCGGTGCCCGTCGTAGCCCGGCGCCAGTCGCTGATCCCCCAGCCTAGGCCCTCATCCCTATTTCTGAATTTGTAAAATGTAAACAGGTTCTTAATTTTTTTTCTACTATAATCGTTTTTTTACAAAAAAAAAAGAAAATGGTTTCCGGGCTAACCGAACCGGAACTAAATTATTTTAGTGCGGTTCCGGTTAAATGAATATATAAAATGGTTCGGTTTGTCGTTTCAACTTGGAAGCTAAAATGATTCCCATTAACCGATTTTTTTGGTCCGATTAATCGGAACTGAACCGTTTGACAGCCTTAATTCTATGATATATTGAGAACTCATGTTACTTACCAACTACAGTATATTTTATTACTGATATGATACTACACTGTACTATACCGGTTATATTTTATTGGTACGGTCCCAACTATGATGGGATGGTTGGTAGTATATGTTTGGTTGTAATAAAATTTGGTATTAACGTAAACCCTTGTTACTCATTCCATTCTTTAAGATTTTCACATATAGATAAAGAAATTATAAAATGTATTTTCGGTTTGTATTATCTTAGACAAATGTAAAAAACTAAAATTACCAAACAGAATGTACGGATGGAGTATGAATAGATTTTTTTAGCAACAAAAAACATGTTTATACGTGTAAATTTATAGACAAAATTCTAAGTATTCCGTCCACGAGGCTGTAAAAAGATAGAAAGGGGCGGCTATCTAGCGGGAGTCGTTTAGGTACTTTAAATACTTCAATACTCAAGGAACAAGATCTCATAGAAAACTGAAAAATCATAATATCAAGAGTCATAATGACACTGGTTCAACAAATTCACATTAAAAACTGCACATTTCTCTCTAATAATAAGGACCATTTTTTTCCCAAGAAAAAAAAAAATCCTCTTATAGTACATTTTTCATGTTGTACACCCCACAAAAGTAATCTACCATATTTAATATGTATTTAATACTTTCTCTTGTTATATGCTCCTAATAAAGAATTCTTGATATTCCTACATCTACTTTTTTTTGTTGTAGTTGTGATGGATGAGCTATATACTAATACGTAATACGCCTAGCTTCTACGATTCTACTGTCACACGCCTTTTCACGCTTTGACGCCACGTGTCGCCTTCTCACGCCTATTGACACATAATCAATTACCGGCCTAATCATCATTGCATTAATTACATTATAATTATACCTCAAATAACTCCTACCTACCTTATTAATTTTTACGAATTAAGGAATATGAATTATGAATAAATAAGAATTGATTATATTTACAAAAATATTTCATATTTTCATTAATTAAGAATATAAATCCCCAAAATGGCCAAAAACACGAATCGACCCGTCAAAACATAAAAACG
Organism: Orobanche coerulescens; assembly: GCA_033398695.1. Lineage (NCBI taxonomy): Eukaryota > Viridiplantae > Streptophyta > Magnoliopsida > Lamiales > Orobanchaceae > Orobanche > Orobanche coerulescens. The sequence continues at coordinate 174,031,640 of CM065809.1, forward strand.
GGATTCCAAACCGAAATATGGATATATAATCCATAGAATATGTTTAACAATATCATTAAACAACAATCGGTTTATCAAAATCAGATGGAAAACGAAATCTAGAACAAAACTCCAAAAAGTCACTCTAGGGATTCAAGAAAAATACATTGATCCAGCGAAGAACAATGGATTAGATGATGTTATAATCACCTAGGATACTCCAAAATACCTTGGAATGGAAGAAAATCAGCCCAGATCGCGAACACTAGTCGCCACGTCTCAAACCCGCAGAAGAAGAAGAATAAATGAAGAAAAATGAAGATTAAGACTGGTGTCCAGTATTTATACTGGACACAATTAGCGTGCGCTAATCATCTGGATTAGCGTGCACTATCGGGCTATATACCGCCCAATATCTCAGTCCAGTGACTTCTCGACTGAATCCAAAATTACCAGGTAGCGTGCGCTGCTGTTGCAACATAGCGTGCGCTACTCTACATAACGTGCGCTATTGACTGCCTAGTCTAGGGCAGTAGTTTCTGCCTCAAACTCGGAACTCCCGTTAGCGTACGCTAACTACAATACTTAGCGTGCGCTAACGACGCTTAATAGCGCGCGCTACACTAAATACTTGGCGTGCGCTAATCAACTCAGGACTAAGAACACGAAACTCAATAAAACGACACCGAAACGAACTCGGATGACAAAAAGTGTAGAATTAATCATTCCCGGCATGATGAAACGGTCACAAGTGAGTCGTCAAAACAGACTCTCGCCAAAAAAAAAATACCGAAAATCGAAATTGCGGATATTACAATAATAATAATAGTATTAATAATACTACTAGTGTTGATAGTAATAATAATAATAATAGTAATTAGGGCTGGCAAAAAAATCCGAAAAATCCGATATCCGTCCGAAATATCTGTATTCGTATCCGAAAAAAGCAAATATTATCCGTATCCGAAAAAAAGCGGATACGGATATTATTCGTATTCGAAAATTCCGGATACGGATATGGATATAGACGCATCCGTATCCGAAAATATCCGTATCCAAGATAAATTATATATAATATATAATTTTAATATATTTTTAATATATAATTACAAAATATAACACATTTTATATTTATAATAATATAAATTTTTATAAATATAATTTGGTTTTAGATCTTATTAGATCACTACTATAATTTAGTGATATTCTCAAATTTTCAAAAAAAAATAAAAAAGTAATTTGGTTGGAGATCTTAGTAGATCTTTAATTAAGTGATATGTTTATACTAAGTTATCTATAATTATTTCTATCTTTAACACAACAATCAAGTAGCCCAAGTGGTTGAAGTGTGGCTTTAAAAATCCACAAAGAAAGGAGTTGTGGGTTCAATTCCCTTTGCACTCATTTATTTTTGAAAAATAAACCAGGAATTGCAGATTCGGATTCGGATATTATCCGTATCCGGATAATATTCGCCGGATTCGGATTCGGATAAGGTTTTTCCGGATATTCCCGGATTCGGATACGGATTTCTGGCTCCGGATTCGGATACGGATATAGCCATATTCGTATCCGTATTATCCGATTGCCACCCCTAATAGTAATAGTAATAATAATAATAATAATGGTAATTATAAATAATAATAATAATAATAGTAATAGTAGTAATAATAATAATAATGAGAAAATTATCAAATTGGTCCCGTATGTGGGACCAATTGACCAAAAAAATCTATCTGTCTCCAGCGGATCAAAAAACCCTACATCCGTCCTCCGTCGCCGGCCGGAGTATTTTCCGATCACCGGGGTGACGTGGACGACACATGGCTGACACGTGGCAAAAAAATATAAAAACCTAAATAATATAAAAAATCTAAAAAAATTTAAAAATCTGGAATATTAAAAAATCTAAATTTAAAAAATCTAAAAAAATTTAAAATTTTTTAAAAAAATTAAAAAATTTAAAATCTAAAAAAATTTAAAAAAAAATATATAAAAACCTAAATAATATAACAAATCTAAAAAAATTTAATTTTTAATTTAATTTAATAATAGAACCTTAGGTAATTATTTTTAATTCTGAAATATTAATATAAATAAATTAGAATTTTTTATTTATTTTTTAATTTCTTAATTCTGAAAATATTTTTTTTTTCAGAAAAAAAATCTTTTTAATTCAAAAGATTAATTTTATAAATCTGAAAAAAAATCTTTTTAATCTTTTTAATCTCTGAAAAAATATATATATTTTTTTAATTTTATAATTCTGAAAGAAGAATCTTTTTAATTTCTGAAAAGATTATGAAAATGATCATTTTGATAATTTTCTTATTTTTTTCAGAAATTAAAAAGATTTTTTTAGAATTATAAAATTAAAAAAAATATATTTTTTTCAAAAAAAATCAGAATTATAATATTAATCTTTTCAATTAAAAAGATTTTTTTCTGAAAAAAATCTTTTCAGAATTATAAAATTAAAAATAAAATAAAAAATTCTAATATATTTATATTAATATTTCAGAATTAAAAATAATTACCTAAGGTTCTAATTTTTTTTTACGATTTTTTAGATTCTTTAATTTTTTTTTGCATTTTTTAAATTTTTTTAGATTTTTTTTATATTATTTAGGTTTTTATATTTTTTTAAATTTTTTTTGATTTTTAATTTTTTAATTTTTTTTTAATTTTTTTAAATTTAGGTTTTTTAATATTCTAGATTTTTATTTTTTTTAGATTTTTTTATTTTTTTGGCCATGTGTCGCTTACGTGTCGTCCACGTCACCCAAAGGTGTAAAATACTCCTACTGACGGAGGACTAAATTGGCTAAAGTAGGGGGGAGATGTAGGGTTTTTTGGTCCGCCGGAGACAGATGGGGTTTTTTGGCCAATTGATCTTACATACGAGACCAATTTGATAATTTTCTCTAATAATAATGGTAACAATGATACTACTACTACTAATAATAATATTATTATAATAATAATTGATTGGGGATCAGATGCTTCAAATGTGGCTTTCGGAGAGGGGATGATCGCCGCACAGAGAGAAGAAAGGTGAAAAAGTCCATCAACATCTCGTGTGATGAAGTAAGATTTCTGGAGGATTTTTCTCTTTATATTTTTGAATGAAAATCTTAAAAAATACATTAGATTTTAAAATCTTTAGAAATCTATGAAATTTTGAATACCTCAGGATTTTTAAGGAGTTTTCAAAATCTAGATTGAATACCTCAAGATTTTTAAGGATTTTTCAAAATTCGGATTGAATATCCCCAAATTTTAAATTCTAAAAAAATCCAATAAAATCTTAATCCAATACACTCCAAGTATGGGACCATCGCTTATAATGATACGGGTTGTCCACTAATATAACCTAATCTTATATATATAAAGCTTAAGAAGCCTTATAAATGTAAGTGGTCATGATTAATGCGTGATGAATTGATTTTATCATATTTGTTATTCCACATTGATTTTCAGGCATGTCAAGCAACTTTCGTTAAGTGTACAATGAATATTCACATAATGGCCATTTATCTTATATACTAAAAGCTTAAGTAGCCTTATAAATGTAAAGTGGTTAAAATAAATGGCTCACGAATTGAAAGTGAAATGTGGAGATGAAGTGTTTGGTGCCATGAATGCATAAATTAAACACACCAATTAGTGTTAGTCTTTTTACCTTCCCGTCCATGAGTTACAAATATTTTATCAACTATATAATGTGTCAAAAATCACACACAACAAAACACAACTTCCTCCACACCGCGTGAACATTGGGCTACAACTTATTATGGTGGTAAAGTAAGCATCATATTGATTTAGCATATTGATTTATATTGTATTATGTAAATTTCACGTGTGTTTTGTGTGTGTAACAATGTAGGACATAAAGATGGTACTTAGGAGGTTTGGTAGTAACATCATCTTCTCTAATGGTTTAAGAGATCCTACACATCGTTGTCTTATCAATTATGTGGTACATGCACGAACATTTTTACTTTGATCGAAAATGCATTATATTGATTAACTGTATTTAAGTTACTAACGATCAACTATATCTAATTGTTTTTTGTAGCGCGTCAAGAAGCATTAAAGAAAGATATCGAGAAATCACAAAAATTGTATCAAGAACAAAACATGAAAAAGGCCAATGAACAACAACGACAAAGACAACAACAACAACAAGAACAACAACAAAAACAAGAACGACGCCATGGCCATCGGTGGGATGAATACTTAGCATTAATATTAATATATGTTACAAATTAAACATGCAATATTTTGCTTCATGTAATACCGATAAATGGGCTAATACTATTGATTCGTTAGCAAGTAAGTTTATTGAAAATAATGTGACGAGTTCAATTTTTAGTCAATAATTATTACTACACTTTGTTGGTGCATTTTAATATTTTTGCTCTTAATGTAATTTTTTGTCTTGCGGTGTGTTATTGTCACTTTCTTAATTAAACGTCTTGAAATATTGCGTGACTTTGATACTTGATATGATTGTGTAAGTTATGTCGATGTTACATATTGAAAATGGTAGTATATAATAAAAATATCTTCACACTATCATCTTTATCCATAAATGGTGCAAAGCAATAGACTATAGATAAAACAAATACGTATTAATGATTCGGGTAATCATATCCACAATTAGTATCGGCAATTAAGCGATTATGTTATTTTGAGAATTTATCATTTATATAATTTTACTGTAGTTTAAATCTTACATAATAAATAATATCATTTTGACGATTTATGTAATTTAAACAATATAGATATACCATTTATATAATCTATTATAAATTAAATTTAAATCTTACTCAATAAGTAATATCACTATGAAGATTAATTGATTATCTTAATATAATTTTAGTTTCATTTGTAGAATGACAAACAAATTTGGCAAAATGAAATTGTTATATTAGTTATTAAGAGTAGAAAAATTATATGTTGAGATTGATGTCTTCAAATATATTTATATATGCAACCTGGTACAAATTAAATATACTAACAATATTGGACCGATTTTCACAACAATAAAAAATATTGAAACTTAAATGATTTTTGTGCATAAAATAAAGTTCGATTAATTAAGCGTAGTAATGTGGAACTACCGTATTTGATATGATAAACCAAAAGGATAATTAATTGTCACAAGCTAGATCTCAAAATATAGCGAATATTCACTTTGTTACGATTTTATATAAGGGTTACATTTATTTTGAAGAACCGTATGCGTTTAACCTCCCTTTGACATTTAGTATATAACGTATACATATTAAAAAGTTACATGTGAAGAGACTCTTTTAAATGTAGCATCTTGAAAAAAGTCTCTTCACATATACTCTTTTAATGTCAATAAACTATTTTAAATGTGTGTCATGCTTAGAAAAGGTGTGATAACATCACAACTTAGATATATAATGACGAAAATAAGTGCCAAAGATTACGCTATGAACACTTATATACAACCCATGCAATGACGAAAATTAGTGTTGAACAATACACTATGAACATTTAGATTAAGCCCGTGTGCATCGCACGAGTCTGAATGACTCGGTCTAAATATAAAAGTCACCAAACAACTAATTAAACTCATTCATCTTAAACTCATGCGATGCTTACAAAAATTGTGATACCATCACAACTTATAAACCTAATGACGAAAATAAATACCACACATTACACTATGACCAATTAGATAGAGCCCGTGTGCAACGCACGGGTCTGAATAACTAGTAAAGTGAAAGCTTAACTTGTATCAACACCCTTTTAAAGTGATATCAGCTAAGCTGGAATATCTTGTGCTACTTAACCCAAGTATTACTTAAACAAGATTATGCATGTAAAATTAGAATTAAAATTGAAGTGTTAATTATACAAATTACACGTTCTTTGAGATCTGTGTGCAAATAACCCTAGTAGTACTACTCCCTTAGAGTAAAAGTACAATAATGTAAAATGACTGCGATTGTTTAATTTGTATAACTATTAGGGCCAACGGAGTGGGAGCGGGTAAGGGGGGCGGGTTCATGAAACCGACCGGCTACACCGTGCCGTGTAGGTCGGGTAAGGGGGGCGGCTTCATTTTGCGAGTTCAGAGCCCGAGTGAACCTTGCAAAAAAAAAAATGGCCGTTGGGTAATTTGAGCCGTTATCCAACGGCTATGGCCCAAATAAAAAAAAAAAATTCTCACTCCTATTTAAACTAATCTTTCACCTCTATTTTCAAAATAAAAACCCACAACACACAATAATCTTTCAAAAACACACACTAATCTCTCAAAAAAAAAAATAATTACCCTCACCTTTCAAAAAAAAAACACACACTAATCTCTCCAAAAAAAAATGTCTTCCGATTCTTCCGATTACGTTATTCCTTCTTCGTCCGACGAGCTATCCACGGGTAGCTCGTTGCAAAATATGCTTCAACTAGCGGCTCAGTATTATGAAGACACGGCAAGCTCTAGCCGAACTAGCGTAGATCGTCATCGGGAAATAGGTCTTGCAACTTTAGAGAATGATTGGTTCGTTGAAACACCAAAGTACAACGACAATTACTTTAAAAAAAATTTCGAATGGAGAAAAGCATGTTTTTGCAAATAGTGGGTGACATTGAAGCGAGATACCCATATTTTCAAGAAGGCTATGACGCGAGATTGAAAAAAAGTTTCACGGCGAAACAAAAAATCACATCGGCCGTTAGGCAACTCGCAACCGCAATCCGCCCGATGAGTATGATGAATATTTATGCATGTCTCAAAGAACGTCACGTGAAAGTCTTGATTATTTTTGTGAGGCCATCATTGAGTTGTACGGTCGAGAGTACCTACGTAGCCGACAAAGACACGACCTTGCTCGCATTTTCCGTGCCCATGAAGCGAAGCATCACCTCCCCGGGATGCTTGGTAGCCTCGACCGTACACACACGTCGGATGGAAAAATTGTCCTAGACATTTGAGAGGGCAATATACGAGAGGTGACTATGGTGTTCCGACTATTATTCTTGAAGTAACCGAGTCACAATATATGTGTATTTGGAATGCTTTTTTTGTTAAACCTGGTTCAAACAACGATATCAACGTATTGAATCAGTCTGACTTGTATATTAAATCTCGAAATGGAACGGCGATGAGTAGTTCATTCCACGTGAATGGACGTTTTTACAAACGCGCTACTATTTGGCGGATGGAATCTATCCTAAGTGGTCCACACTTGTTAAAGCATACCCGTATCCAAACGACCCAAAGGAAAAGAGATTTACGAAATTAAAAGAGGGAGCGAGAAAGGATGTCGAGAGAGCTTTTGGTGCTCTCAAAGGAAAATGGAAAATTCTTGATCGACCACTCAGAGCTATGACCAAAGCGAAGATTGCCAATCAGGTTCATGCGTGTGTTATTTTGCACAATATGGTTATAAAACGCGAGGGGAGGGCAATCTCACCGGTTCATATAATGGATCCGCCCGGCCCGACCATTGTTCGACGACAGTGTGGTAGCGGAGTTACTAGATGAATTTCTCCATGACCGTCTTCGATATGATCTCACGGACCACGTAACACGTGAATACTTGCCGCATCTCGATGATTAATGGATTTTTTTATTTTAATCTAGTTATTTTTTAAGTATTATGTTATGTTTTTTTAAGTATTATGTAATGTTTTTTATTTTTAATGAAATGATATGTTTTTATTATAAATATTGTATGTGATTTTATGTATTTAAAAAAAAAAAATTGAATTCGGGTACTAGGGTTCCACTCCCACTAGTTAGGGTAGTGTTAGGGTAGTATTTGTAATATCCGCATTTTTCTTTCCCTTATATTTTTCTTTTTCGGCGTATTTCCCGATAGTAGTGACCCTCGTGTATCTTTCAGTGTATCTTTCCTATTATCTATGGATTTTATTCCCATTATTGTCTTGCGGAACCGCCGTTGCGGGGTTGCCGTGGATCCATTCTACGTTATGATGCCTGTTGAGATGTCCCGTTTGATGTTTCGTTCACATTCCGGTGTTTTTGGACCGTTCATATTTCGTACCTAGCGCACGCTACTCTTTCTGCATAGCGCACGCTAGGGTTCCCTTAGTAGCGCACGCTACGTTTGTTCCGTAGCGCGCGCTAGCGAGTAGCCCTGGGAGTGGCAGTGTTGTTTTTCCAGCCTTCTGGACCAGCGTATTAGCGTACGCTACATGTGCTAGCGCACGCTAATGTCGAGAGGCTAGCGCACGCTGATGATGCCCGGTAGCATGCGCTAGCATGAGTGTCCAGTACTGGACAGTTTACTACTGAACCCGGTCAGGTGCCAGTTAGCGCACGCTACGCTTGTATGGTAGCGCACGCTAACGGATCAGTTAGCGCACGCTACGCTTGTATGGTAGCGCACGCTAACGTATCAGGTGGGTTCTGGCGGTTGCCACCGGACTCGGCCGATGTCCGGGTAGCGCACGCTATTGGTCGATAGCGCGCTACCGAGAGGTTATTAGCGCACGCTACGTTTCGAGTAGCGCACGCCTAACGCCAAAAGTCTCGGCCGGACCGACGCTAACTAGTTTGGCTCGTAATTTTTCCCGTTAGCGCACGCTAACCTTAAGGATTAGCGCACGCTAACACTCCTGGCTATATAAACCAGGGAGTTGACCGAGATAGTCACCAATTCTCATTTCTCTCCTTCTTCCGCGGCCGAGCGACTCCAGAGGCGATTTGAGGCGATTTTCTTCTTCCAATCACTTCAGAGATTCTTTTGCTTGAATTCTTGGTGTAGATTAACATCATCCACTTGTGTTTCTAATCCTAAATCCAAGGTAATCTCTTAGAACCCTACTTTTGGATAATTTGGGGGTTTTGGGATTTTCTTCCGATTCGTTTCGTTTTGTCGATGGATTCATGATGAATATGATTAATCTTGTTGGTATTCTTAGTTTCCCTACGGATTCATGGTATATTTCGTGATTTTTACGGAATCGAGAGGGTTTGGTTGTGGTCCGCCCTCGTTGTTGTTTATATACGAATATACATGAATCGTAGGCGGGTTTTCGGTGTATTCCAATTCCATATTCGTTTAGAAATGGTTGTGATTGTATTCTTCGAATCGTTAGGTTCGGTTTCATTGGTTCCTAGCGTTCGTCGGTGACTTTCCTTTCGTTCTTCGCGTCGTCATTAATTCAAGGCAAGTATTTTTGGAAACCTTTATGCTTAACATGAAATGGTAATGTATATTGTGTGTGCTTGACTCACCCCAGGAGGGTCCGACGGGGCCTCGGGGAATCTATGACTTCACTGGATTCATGAGTTTGTTTCGCTAGCCACCTCGGAGGGTCCTTAGAGGCCTCGGGTGGGATTCGTGGCTTCGTCCGGTCTGGCGATGCCTGTGTGTGATTTGTTTTATGAAATGGCCACTGGGAGGGTCCTTAGAGGCCTCGGGTGGGATTCGTGGCTTCCCCGGTCTGGCAGATTAATTGTATCGCTTGTTTCCTAAAAGACATGTCTGGTTTTGACTTTTGAAAATGATATTGGTGCATGTACTATGAAATGTGTAAGCGATTGGTTTGCCTTGACTACTTGTACTAGCGTAATTGCTAACCCCTTTGGGGACCCGTTTTGGGGAAATTCTTGTTATGGATTTCAGGTCATAATTATCCGGACGAGCGAGCACCGGGACAGTACGAGGATGTTGGCCAAGGCCGTTGACATGTGCATTTGGGTCGTCTTACTCCCTTTGTCTAATTCGATATGGTTGTTTCCTATATTTCTAAACTTATAGATTGTACTCGCGAGTACTTAGGCTTTCCCTTTCTGGTTGTGTTTGGACTTCGTTGGAGTTACCATATTTGTCGGATGATGTTTATTATGCCGGTTGTACCGGGCGTGTAGTTTTATGTTCTTGTTGTTAATAATATTGTCTCCTTGCTAACCGAGACGGTTAGTCGAGAGGTGTTATCTTGTGTTAGCCTGGTGGACTCCATGTAGGGGTCCACGACGCTGTAATACATCTCGAATATCTTGGGGGTGTTACAGAAATGGTATCAGAGCTCTAGGTTTATGGATACCTAGGCTTGTTGGTCATTTGGGTCTAGTCGTGTTTTGTTTTGCACATTGTCACGCCACGCCAAAGATCCCTGCATACTTCCAAAGGCTCGTAAGTTTTCCTATTCGGCTCTTTTGTTTCTTGCATTGTATTTCTACTTCAATCGTAATTGCTTTTCCCCCTTACTCATCATCGATATACTTCGTTATCTCTCAACATCGTATGGATGCCGAGGAAACCGTGGTCGTGGTCGTGGTCGTGGCCGTGGGCGCGGCCGAGGACGTGGGGCGTGGTGGGGCGGCCACGCCGCATTCTTCGAGCCGGGCAAGACGGTGACCGTCACAGTCATGCTTCTTCTCAGAGCGCGCCGATCTTGGTATTGCGGCTGTTATGCAGCAAATGGTTAACCAGATGGCGGCTATAGCTCAAGTGGTCCAGAACCCCGATCAGGCCCACGCTAATCGGGGCGGAGCGGATCGCTGGCTTCAGGATGTCATCAAGATGCATCCTCCTCAGTTCTCGGGAGCTTCGGACCCGACCGGCTGGGAAGGGTGGATCAAGGAGATATCCAAAGTCTTCACTGCTACCAATTGTCCCGAGAACTGTAAGGTCCCTATTGCTCAATACTTTCTCACGGGAGATGCTACAGATTGGTGGGAGGCCGTTAGTCCCAAAGATCATGTTGCTTCGTGGGCCGAGTTTCAGGAGTTGATGGAAATCGAGTATTGTCCGTGGCCGGTCGATGTGCTCGAGTGCATGCTTTCTACGATGCCCAACCTCGGGATATTCCCGTATCCCAAGCCATTGCCGATTTCAATAAAGAGTTGGGTTATGTGAAGACCCAAGTTGTCGCCGAGAGCGACAAAATTTTCCATTTTTCCAGAGAATGAAACCGCCCATTCGGGACTATATGTCCGGACTTGTATGTACTACCCTGAAGGACTATCGAGTCGAGCTCTTGCCTACGACATGTCGGTGATGCGGCCAGTCGGCGGTTCGGGAGAGTAAGAAGCGAAATCCACCGGAAATTTTTCGGGTCACAGAGGTGGAGGCCACAGGTCTCGGTCTGTGAATATTCCCGGAGGTAATTCGGCTCGTTTCTCTGGGGGCTATCGGCATCGGTGCCTCCGTTCGGGATGCCAAATGCTTTAAGCGGCGAGCCGCCATCCAACCGGAGTGTCCTCGTCCGCCTCTAACTTGTCACACTTGTGGTCGGTCAGCCACAAGGCCTTCTTTGTGAGCGGGTAAGAAAGCTTCCCGGTGCTCGGGCTTCTTTTCCAAAGACCTTTGGAGCCAAGTGTGAATCGTGGTTCTTTTGCTCCGCCGCCACCTCCGAGTGCCGGTCGAGGTAGGGGTCGGGTCACCCGCTAGAGGAGGAGCTTCCAGTGTCGGCTCGCCACCGCGTATCTACGAGATGAGAAGGGCCGATGACCCAAAGGCCATCGTGGCGGCAGTACCGTTCATATTCATTCCCATCCTGTCAGTGTGCTTTTCGATTCTGGTGCTACACATTCGTTCATATCGCTGGGGTGTGTGCGCCGTTTGAGTCTCGACTGTTTGTCGCCTTGCGAGTCTTTCATCGTTAAACTTCCTAACGGTGATAGGATCGTTGGCGATCGAGAGGTCCGAGACTGTTCTGTGTTTATTTGTGAGAGAGCCTGGCTTTCTAATCTTATCGTTGTTGATATTGAGGGTGAGGATCTAATTCTCGGGGATGATTGGCTCGAGCGGCATGGCGCAATCATGAACTACCGCACGAGAATCATCACTATGTTAGCCGAGGATGGCACCGAGCACTCGTTCGCGGGGCGAAAGAGGGGAAACCAGAAGTTCGTTATTAATGCCTTGAAGGCGATGAGTCTCCCCTGAAAGGGGTGTCTTGGTTATTGGTGCTATGCCTTAAAGACGGAAAATGGTGGAGTCGAGCTTAGTCGATTCCATCGTTAATGAGTTTCTGATGTTTTCCGACGAGTTACCGGATTGCCACCGGATCGTGAGGTCGAGTTTGCTATAGAGTTAGAGCCGGCGCGCTCTGCTTCAAGGCGCCGTATCGCATGGCACCTTCGAGAGATGTCGAGTTGAAGAAGCGGTTGAGTGAGCTTCTTGAATCGGGTATGTTCGACCGAGCGCCTCGCCTTGGGGCGCGCGGTCTGTTTGTGCGGAAGAAGGATGGTTCACTACGTTTGTGTATCGACTATCGCGAACTAAACAAGGTAACCATCAAGAACAAGTATCCTTTGCCTAGGATTGATGATTTGTTCGATCGATTCTGAGGAGTCTGCGGTATTCTCGAAGATTGATTTGAAATCAGGGTACTATCAGCTTCGGGTGAGAGAGTCCGACGTGCCGAAAACAGCTTTTCGGACAAGATACGGACATTATGAATTCGTAGTTATGCCTTTCGGGTTAACTAATGCGCCGGCGGTGTTCATGCAGTTGATGAACAAAGTCTTTATCGAATATTTGGATAAGTGTGTCGTCGTCTCCATTGACGATATTCTTATCTATTTGAGGAATGAGGAAGAGCATGCCCACCATTTGCGGATAGTGTTAGACATTTTGAGGACCGAGCAACTCTATGCGAAGTTCTCGAAGTGTGAGTTCTGGCTGAAGGAAGTGATGTTTTTGGGTCACGTGATTTCAGCCGAAGGGGTTCGTGTGGACCCGCAGAAAATTGAGGCAGTATTGGATTGGGCACCGCCCACAAATGTGAAGGAGGTCCGTAGTTTCTTGGGTTTGGCTTGCTACTACCGTAGGTTCGTCGAGGGTTTCTCAAAACTAGCTCGGCCACTTACTCAGTTGCTCCATAAATCCGAGAAGTTCGTCTGGACCGATGAGATGCAGTCGAGTTTCGAGGAGCTGAAGAAGCGTTTGACTTCAGCCCCGGTCTTGGCGTTGCCATGTGGCAACGAGGGATTCGCCGTTTATAGCGATGCTTCGGGTCAGGGTCTCGGGTGCGTATTAATGCAGCACGGCAAGACCATTGCCTATGCGTCGAGACAGTTAAGGCCGTATGAACTTAACTACCCTACTCACGATTTGGAGTTAGCGGCGGTAGTCTTTGCACTCAAGATTTGGCGTCACTATCTTTTCGGCTCTACATGTCAGATTTTTACCGATCATAAAAGTCTGAAATACATATTTACTCAGCGGGAGTTGAATATGAGGCAGAGGAGGTGGTTAGAGCTGATTAAAGATTATGACCTTGAAATTCTTTACCATCTGGGCAAGGCGAACGTCGTGGCCGACGCCTTGAGTCGGAAACCGATTGCGTTGCAAGCGCTTGAGGTCCTTACGCCTCAGTCTGAGCTTCGGCGGGCTTTGATCGGGTTAGATGTTGAGGTTTTGTTGCCTGGAGCTGTCGGGCAACTTTGTGCTTTAGAGATTTCGTCGTCCTTGATCGATGAAATTAAGCTGAAACAATCAGAGGACCCGATGATTACTCAAATCCGAGAGAACGTCCTTAAAGGAAAGTCTCCTGGATTTGTGATTCACGAAGATGGTGTTTTGAGATTCCAGAGTCGGCTTTGTGTGCCGAACGATCCAGAGTTACGACAGAGTATTTTGCGTGAGGCCCATTCCACACCTTATTCCGTTCATCCTGGTTCGAGTAAGATGTACAAGGACACGAGGAGGAACTTCGTGGAATGATATGAAGGAGGAGGTCGCACAGCTTGTAGCGAGATGTTTGACGTGCCGGCAGTCAAAATCGAGCATCAACGACCGGCCGGGTTATTGCGGTCACTTCGCTCCGGAATGGAAATGGGAAGACTTATCGATGGATTTCGTTACGAGTTTGCCAAGATCGAGGTCGGGCATGAACATGGTATGGGTGATTGTTGATCGTCTGACCAAGTCGACACATTTTCTGGGCATCAAGGACACTTGGGGCCCGGAGAAGTTAGCTCGTGTGTTTATCGCGCAGATTGTGAGACTTCACGGTACTCCGAAGTCTATTGTTTCGGATCGTGATGGCCGTTTCGTATCGCACTTTTGGCAGGCGGTGCATAAGACGTTAGGTACCCGTTTGCATTTGAGTACCTCTTTTCATCCCGATCGGATGGACGTCGAACGCACCATCCAGACATTCGAGGACATGTTGCGTGCTTGTGCCCTCGATTGGAGTAGCGACTGGGAGGAGCATTTGCCATTGATCGAATTCACGTACAACAATAGTTGGCACGCGTCGATTCGGATGGCACCGTATGAGGCACTTTATGGGTGGCGATGTCGATCGCCGATTTGTTGGAATGAGGCGTCCGATTTGGTCGGGACCGAACCGGATGTCGTTTTAGAGACGAGATGGGAGATAGAATTAATTCGAGAACGGATGTTGACTGCCCAGAGTCGACAGAAGTCATATGCCGATGTTCGTCGTCGACCTTTAGAATTCGAGGTGGGGGACCACGTTTTGCTGAAGGTGTCGCCGACGAAGGGAATTTTCCGTTTCGGGAAAAAGGGGAAGTTGAGTCCGAGATTTATTGGACCCTTCGAGATTCTCGAGTCGGTGGGTTGGCATACCGTTTGGCGTTGCCCCCGGCCCCGAGTCATGTTCATAGCGTTTTCATGTTTCCCAGTGAGGAAATACGTCCCGGACCCTAGTCACATCATCGATTATGATGAGATTGACGTCGCTGAGGATATTACTTTTGAGGAGCGCCCTTTGAAGATTTTGGAACATCGGGAGAAACGACTGAGGCATAAGACCATCCCTTTGGTCAAGGTGCAGTGGTCGAGACACGGTGTCGAGGAGGCAACGTGGGAGACCGAGGATAGCATGCGTGCTAGGTACCCGGAGTTGTTTGTTTCTTAAGTTTCGGGACGAAACTTGTTTTTAGAGGGGTAGAATGTAATATCCGCATTTTTCTTTCCCTTGTATTTTTCTTTTTCGGCGTATTTCCCGATAGTAGTGACCCTCGTGTATCTTTCAGTGTATCTTTCCTATTATCTATGGATTTTATTCCCATTATTGTCTTGCGGAACCGCCGTTGCGGGGTTGCCGTGGATCCATTCTACGTTATGATGCCTGTTGAGATGTCCCGTTTGATGTTTCGTTCACATTCCGGTGTTTTTGGACCGTTCATATTTCGTACCTAGCGCACGCTACTCTTTCTGCATAGCGCACGCTGAGTTCCCTTAGTAGCGCACGCTACGTTTGTTCCGTAGCGCGCGCTAGCGAGTAGCCCCGGGAGTGGCGGTGTTGTTTTTCCACCTTACGGACCAGCGTATTAGCGTACGCTACATGTGCTAGCGCACGCTAATGTCGAGAGGCTAGCGCACGCCGATGATGCCGGTAGCGTGCGCTAGCATGAGTGTCGATCTTGGGCTTTACTATCAACCCGGCCAAAGTGCGGTTAGCGCACGCTACGCTTGTATGGTAGCGCACGCTACGCTTGTATGGTAGCGCACGCTAACGTATCAGGTGGGTTCTGGGCAGTTGCCACTGGACTCGGCTGATGTCCAGGTAGCGCACGCGATTGGTCGATAGCGCGCGCTACCGAGAGGTTATTAGCGCACGCTACGTTTCGAGTAGACGCTAACGCCAAAAGTCCGGGCCGGATCGACGCTAACTAGTTTCGCTCGTAATTTTTTCTCGTTAGCGCCCGCTACCCTGAAGGATTAGCGCACGCTAACACTCCCTGGCTATATACACCAGGGAGTTGACCGAGATAGTCACCAATTCTCATTTCTCTCCTACTTCCGCGGCCGAGCGACTCCAGAGGCGATTTGAGGCGATTTTCTTCTTCCAATCACTTCAGAGATTCTTTTGCTTGAATTCTTGGTGTAGATTAACATCATCCACTTGTGTTTCTAATCCTAAATCCAAGGTAATCTCTTAGAACCCTACTTTTGGATAATTTGGGGGTTTTGGGATTTTCTTCCGATCCGTTTCGTTTTGTCGATGGATTCATGATGAATATGATTAATCTTGTTGGTATTCTTAGTTTCCCTACAGATTCATGGTATATTTCGTGATTTTTACGGAATCGAGAGGGTTTGGTTGTGGTCCGCCCTCGTTGTTGTTTATATATGAATATACATGAATCGTAGGCGGGTTTTCGGGTGTATTCCAATTCCATATTCGTTTAGAAATGGTTGTGATTGTATTCTTCGAATCGTTAGGTTCGGTTTCATTGGTTCCTAGCGTTCGTCGGTGACTTTCCTTTCGTTCTTCGCGTCGTCATTAATTCAAGGCAAGTATTTTTGGAAACCTTTATGCTTAACATGAAATGATAATGTATATTGTGTGTGCTTGACTCACCCTGGGAGGGTCCGACGGGGCCTCGGGGGAATCTATGACTTCACTCTGGATTCATGAGTTTGTTTCGCTAGCCAGCTCGGGAGGGTCCTTAGAGGCCTCGGGTGGGATTCGTGGCTTGCCCTGGCCCCTGGCGATGCACATGCGTGATTTGTTTTATGAAATGGCCACTCGGGAGGGTCCTTAGAGGCCTCGGGTGGGATTCGTGGCTTCGTCCGGTCTGGCAGGCATTAATTGTATCGCTTGTTTCCTAAAAGACATGTCTGGTTTTGACTTTTGAAAATGATATTGGTGCATGTACTATGAAATGTGTAAGCGATTGGTTTGCCTTGACTACTTGTACTAGCGTAATTGCTAACCCCTTTGGGGACCCGTTTTGGGGAAATTCTTGTTATGGATTTCGTGTCATAATTATCCTGGACGAGCGAGCACCGGACAAGATGCGAGGATGTTGGCCAAGGCCGTTGACATGTGCATTTGGGTCGTCTTACTCCCTTTGTCTAATTCGATATGGTTGTTTCCTATATTTCTAAACTTATAGATTGTACTCGCGAGTACTTAGGCTTTCTCTTTCTGGTTGTGTTTGGACTTCGTTGGAGTTACCATATTTGTCGGATGATGTTTATTATGCCGGTTGTACCGGGCGTGTAGTTTTATGTTCTTGTTGTTAATAATATTGTCTCCTTGCTAACCGAGACGGTTAGTCGAGAGGTGTTATCTTGTGTTAGCCTGGTGGACTCCATGTAGGGGTCCACGGCGCTGTAATACACCTCGAATATCTTGGGGGTGTTACAGTATTGGGGTAGTTTTGAGTTGGAAGGTTTTTATTGGATAGAGGTGATGTGGCACCCTTAGGGTATTAGGGTAAGAAACTTCCACTCCCTCCACCCTTACTCCTACCGTCTCGGATAAATTGTCTGTAACTTTTTGTTGATTTATTTTAAAAATATGATAAAATAATAGATCTAGTGCAATGATACAAATGAGGGGAGAAAAATAATAGATAAAGTGAAATAAAATAATTGATAAAATATAATAAAATAATATTCACCCAGTTTCAAAAAGATTCCCTTTTGACAATTTTTTACTTTTTTCAAAACTAGTCCAATTTGGCCAAGTAAATTTTTGAAATATAACACTAATTCCTTAAATATTTGAAAAAGTAAAAAATGAACAATTTTTTTTTTTTTGAAACGGAGGTAGCATAAAGTGTTTGTCATTTGTGTATGAGCAATTTACTGTGGGACGTCCATAAAAAAAAGTGATCAACTTATCTTGGAACGGATGGAGTAATAGTGATCGTATGGTTGTAATTATAAAATAAAAGAAGCCGAACGAATATTATATTTTTGACAAAAAATACTCCATACGTCATGCCCAAAAGTTTACATTTCTACCAAAATTAGTCATTTTCGTAAGTTTATATATATTACTTTTTACAACAAATCAAACAATCACATTTTATTTTTTAATCTCCATCACATATTTATCATCCATACTTTTTATTTTTCAATTTCCACCACACATTTACGATTGTTACTTACATCAACTATTCTCTAAAATACATTAAATATACATCTTCCGTCAATCTTTTGCTCCGACGGAGAGAGTATTTAATAACCGGCATTGATGATCAGAAAATTGGAATCTTGAGTTCATTATTTTGATTGATCCCCATCATTGAAAGTTGAGAAGAAGTATTTCATCTCCATCTCGTTAGTCAAAAAGCAATTTCTACCCTATGTTTCGTCTCCATTTCATCAGTCAAAGCTGTAACTTTCCCTACGCTACAATCTACGTTGAGGAAATACATACGGTCATTCTCTCATCAAGATATTATCCAAAGGGTAATTATAAGGAGGTAGAGGACCGGAGGTATAAATATGAAAAATAAAAGGTTATAATGCTTCAACAAAGGATTTCGATTTTTCCTTGGATCAATAAGTAGGCAAGCTGAACATTTTACACCGCAAGCGGGCAACAAGCTGCGCCGCTAGCCCTTTTTTGAATAGCAAAATTAAGTCTTTTAAAAACTACATTCAGAGACCTTGTGGTCGTAACATTGCCATGCATAACTCGTTGGACTCTTTTGAGCAGCTCCACAGTCTCAGCTGCAAGGAAGCCAAATATATCAAATGCAAAAGGTATAAACGCGGGTTGGTTATACGGATGGTATGAATTTTATCCAAAATTCCATATGAAGTTTAATCTTTTAAAATCATATACTCCCTCGGTCCACGATATAAAGCCATATTTTGATGTTTTTCAATCAAATTTTAAAACTTTTGACGGTAAATTATGACCAATATACAGAATAATTATATAACTTACGTGACTATAAATTTTTAATATATTAGTCGTAATTTACGGTCAAAAATATTAAAATTTAACTGAAAAATATCAAAATAAAACTTTATATCGTGGACGGATGGAATATTAGATACATACACTTTTGTAAGACAAAAAAAACAAATGATACTTCCTCCGTTCTTTTATTATTGCAACGTGTTGACTATTACACTGTTCACAAACTCTCTTTTGACCATCTTTTGTGATTTATACATATGAAAAAATATAATCATGTGGGATCTTGTTAGATTTATCTCGAAATATACTTTCAAAATATCAACTTTTTATAATTTTTAAAAGGAAAGAATTGAATATATTAATAATCAAAGTTGTGCATTGGCAAACGTGAAAGTCCAGATGTTGCAGTTATAAGAGAACAGAGGTAGTATGTAGTATAAGATCATAAATGAGCTGGTTTTGTAATTAGACTAAACTTTGGTGCTGATTTTGTAATTAGACTAAATTTTGTTGCTGGTTTTTTTATTTCTTTTCATTTTCCATTTGTTCTTTTTGATTGGTGCATGGGGATGGGGTAGTCATTGAATAGATGCTCCCAAACATGTCATTGGTTCAGTGTGTAAATTAAATGCTTTCATATCCCACACCAAAGTGGGCATTAATTAAATGTCGTGAGGGTTGCCTTCCCAATAATCACAGAAAATTTCTCAGATACCCCCAAATGATTTTAATGCAAATGCATTTAATGCATTTACTGTTTAGCAACAGTCACACTTTCAGTACATTTTGTATTTTGTCTCTTTAATATATTATTTAATATTGATGGATCTGAACGGATCGGCCATACATATCATGCTCATACAATTATGAATGATCTTACGGATTAAAACATCTTCGAATTCAAGAATACGTATATCATCATGATGCCATACTCCAATATTGATTACAAATTCTCATATATAATTCGGAAGGCCTATAGTTGATATCAATATCTTATATCATTCAAACTATCATCTTGAAGATTGTTTAACAATCCACCTTTACAAGATACAACAAATCCTTCCATGATCAACCTCCTAGGTTCGTCTAACAATGATGATGTTAATACCAAGTCCGTGATTAATACGAAGACACCTTCCAAATTTGGATTATCAATCTCAGAAAACTTCCTTTGCTTGTTCATCGTAACAAGATTCAAATTATGATGCTCTTAACCGAGGTACTTAAAGCATAATCATCTCAACTTCCTAGACATGATGTTGGTTGAATAATTCATCCAGGGAACTTAATATCTTGATAGCATGATCATAATATTCTTAAGGATACGAATCCAAGGTTGGATATAGCATTAACATACCTTAAGATGAAGAAAATACCAAGACAATAGGTAGAATCCAACTCCGGTTGCTTGTGTGCCAATTAAAGATGATTCTCCACTTCAACGATCAAGTATAAGTAATCTCCAATCTTCAATGACCAAGTAATAAGTGATCTAAATGTGTAAAAGGTGGCTGGGAACTCTCTGGGGATGAAATATGTTGAAAGCCAAGTGAAAGAAACGGATGAAATAAAATGGGGTGATGTCCCATTTACAACTTTCTAACCTTAATGTACGTTAGCCTTCACGCATAACGTACGTTAGTCGCTTAGTGTACGCTACCCAGTATACTTAGCGTACGCTATCGTCATTGATAGATAACTGTTCTCATTCTGTACTCGATTACGTACGCTACACCATCAGGTTACGTACGTAAGTAACACCAATTAGCGTACGCTAGACACACACCTTAGCGTACGTTAACACTCGTTGACTACAAAACTGTCCAGGTTCATTTGCGGGAATCTTATCCGGACCCATCGTCCGGTTGGCGCATGTGCTAGCCGCCCAGCTCAATTATTGGCTATCTTACGTACGCTACGCTTCAATCGTAGCGTAAGCTAACTTTGGCGGATAACGTACGTTAAGCTTCCTTCTTAGCGTACGTTATCACGTACTTGCATGAAAAAATTTAAATGTTGCTATAATCATGCACAAGGATACAAATACGAGAAATATCATACTTCGATTATTGATATCACAAATCTGAATAATATAGTGCTCAATTACAGATGAAATACTCAATAATTAATCCGGATATTACACATAAAACTCTTCCAAAATCATACATTTAATCAAAAATCCGAAATTACTATAGATTCTAATTCGGCTAGTTCATTTCGCAACTATCAGCATAATCACATGATTATCCAAATTTCCCTAATTTCGGAAATTTCCCTAATGAAGAAACCTGGCCTGATTTTCCTAATTTCAGATTTCATTTCTCATGATTCAACGGACAACAATCACTTAGAATACGAAAAAACAGAAATCAAAATTGACCTACGGTGGACGACGGAAGGCAGCGGACGATGGAAGCCGGCGGACGGACGGGACGAGGGTTTCAGAAGAGCTGACGACGGAAGGCGGAAGGCTGAAGGCGGTCGGCGGACAGATGGAACGAGGCGGACGAACAGAAGGGCTGAAGACCGGCGGCGGAAGGCGGTCGGCGGAAAAATAACATCAATCCCGTTTTTTTATATATAAGGGTATTTTAGACGACGACATTAGGCGTCGTCGGTTAAACTATAAAAAGGACTTTAGCCGACGGTGGTCGTCGGCTAAACTAAATTCTAAAAATAAAAAAAACGTGCTCAGTGGCAGCCGGGGTTCGAACCCGGGCCATTTGTATAGATTATATGGCATTTTGCCACTGGGTCATGTTTATCATTCATTCATTTAAACGTCGGATGACCTTGCTCCCACAACAACTTCAGCTCCTCTACCAAAGGTCTCAAATAAACATCAATACACTTTCCTGGATACCTAGGGCCAGGTACTAAGAGAGTCAACATATTGTACTCCTTCTTCATGCACATCCATGGAGGAAGGTTGTAAGGAACCATTACCACCAGCCATATACTATACGAAAGACTCATGTTGCCAAAAGGGTTGAATCAATCAGATGCAAGTCTGAGTCTTACATTTCGGGCATCTGATGCAAACTCTGGAAACTCCCTATCTATATGCTTCCAAGCCTCTCCATCAGAAGGGTGTATCATAGTATCCTCGTCAGTGACGCGAGGCTCGACGTGCCATCTCATCGCCTTGGCTGTGTGATGAGACATGAAAAGCATCTCCAATCTATTATTCAGAGGGAAATACCAAAGAACCTTCATAGCTTTCTCTTTACCAGAATGAGTGAACTTATACCTCTCTATGTCACATACCGGACATCTCTTTAGGTTTTCATTAGGCTTTCCCCAAAATAAAGCACAATCATATATGCATACGTGGATCTTGATGTACGATAGCCCAAGATCTTTTTGGATACGTCTTATTTTATTGTGATTACTAGGAAGATGATGACCTTCTGGGAGCATTTTCCCTGTAAGTTCCAAATAATCTTCCACAGCTTTAATCGAGGTTTTGTTCTCCACATTGACTCTCATATAGACCTGCCCATTCTAGCCGGCCCGGCGGGCCTGAACCGGAACCGTCCCGGCGGTTCACGGCCTTAACCGGACCGTCGGTCAACGGTTCAAAACCCAGACCGAAACCGTCTCACCAAGGGCCGGTTACGGTTCCTCCCAACTACGAATCGGAACCGGCGGTTAATCGCCGGTTCAATTTTAAAAAATGGGCTGTGCAAGTGCAAGTGTGCAACGGCTACATGCAAAAGAAAGCGGAAAAGGTGGGGGACTGTCTCTGTCTGTGTGTGCAAGTGCAACATCTACTAACACATGCAGAATAATTAATTAAAGTGGGTCTTCAATCTTCAATCTTCTCTTTTCTCTCTCCTATAAAAAAAGTGCAATATTCTTCTCTCTCTCCCGTGCTCTCTTCTCTATCTCCTTTGCTCTCTCTACTTCTCTCTCCATTGCTCTCTTCTCTATCTCCTTTGCTCTCTCTATTTCTCTCTTCATTTCTCTCTCTATCTCTATCTCTCTTCTCTATCTCCTTTGCTCTCTCTATTTCTCTGTCCATTGCTCTCTCTCTCTCAACTCCTCTCTCTCTCTCTCTATATCTCCACGCCCACCGATTACCAGTTACCACCCCACCATCATCTAGTAGTGTTTTAATTAAACAGCAAAAAAAAATACAAAATGTGAATTCCGGAACCGACGGTTCAGACCGGAATAATTTTTAATTTATGCCTAAATAATTTTTATTTAGTAGTTTTTTTTAATTTAACGAGCAAAAAAAACCCGGCGGGCCAGCCCTGAACCGGCGGTTTTTAACCGGCCCTGAACCGGCGGTGTATGAGCCCGACTCGGAACCGCCAAGGCTCTTCAGGGGCCGGTTTCGGTTCACCCTCCTTTGAACCGTGAACCGGCGGGCCGAGGCCCGGAACCGGCGGTTCAAGGCCTGTGAACAGGTCTACTCTCATAGTCTCTATGACACTATTAATGACCGTCATGTGACACCAGGAAAAAGAAGAGTCTGTTGGAACTGGATTAGCTTGTTGTATCTATTAACAGAAATAGTGTTAACGGGTATCAATGTAGGCGTTCAGATGACTAGTTGATCAGCTATATGGTATTCTTGATCTTCAGTCGATACGTCCCTCTCGTAATAACCAAACACATCGTCATTCAACCTTCTTGTGGGGTCATTCGATGTGCTACCACTGTACTGTCCGTGATCATGGAGAATAATTGAATTTGATCTTTTACCCTGGTAAATCCAACATGTGTAGTTATCCCAAAATCCATTCTTTTTCAAGTGCCCCCATACGACATCAAGTGTAAAATGGTACATATCACTGCGACATTTACATTTATTGCATGGACAGTAATGAATTATACTATCACTATCATGCTCCTTCACAAATCAAATAAACCCTTTCATTCCATATATGACTCTTGGATCCCATTTATGTAGCCCAATCCAACTTTTACCCATCCTATAATAAAAATAACAGCAATATTACACAATCTACACACTAAGAAATCTTCAAGAAAACAAACTAATTCTTAAACATGTTCATAATCATCAAAATGGATATATTATATGTATAATATAATTATAATTGATATTAAAATTCAATAAACATACCTTATAATATGATTTCTTGATCAAACAAGAGAAAATTGTTGTTTTTCGTGTTTTTAGTTTGTAATTTCTGAGTGTGTTGTAAATGGTGTGTGGAAGTGTTAGATGATGATATATTTCGCACAAAAAAATCACGTAAGACTTTAGCCGACGACAAACCGCGGCTAAAGTCTAGTAGTTGCCGGCTAAACATTACAAATTCGTCGGGTAAAGTCTCTTCGTCGTCGGCTAAACTACAAAACTTTAGCCGACGACTAACATAACTTTAGCCGACGACCAAAAGAAAAGTCGTCGGCTAAACATCTTTAGCCGACAACACTCCGCTAATATGGTACTCTTTCTTGAATTATATTACACCCATATTACACTAAATTTTTTATTAATATTACGCTAATATGATACTTAGATCG
The DNA here is from genome assembly GCA_033398695.1 of Orobanche coerulescens. NCBI lineage: Eukaryota > Viridiplantae > Streptophyta > Magnoliopsida > Lamiales > Orobanchaceae > Orobanche > Orobanche coerulescens. The sequence goes on from CM065809.1 coordinate 174,055,721, forward strand.
AAGATCATAAAAAATAAATTTAAAGATCGAGAAATTATTTTCTAATAAGAGAATATTTTATATAGATCATCGCACCGCAAACTTTAAAAAAGAAGGCGAAGGGTGGGGGGAGTAGATGCCTGCATTGGTTTCCATGTAAACTTGTCATCTCATTATACTAAAAAAAAAAATACATAGTACATAGTACTACTCAAATACATTCATACATGTAATATATATTTTTATATGTGTATATACACACACATATTGGAATCCAAACAAACGAATTAACTCCGGATTCTCTCTGATATGAGTTGTATGCATATCTTGAGAACGAAAAACCTCATGAATAGCAGCTAATTTCCTGCAACCATCCGTGTTTTCTGGGAGTCACTACTGTGTGTATTGTGTGTTGTTTTATCTCTCCAGGGTTTCTTCTTCTGTGTGTGTGTGAGAGAGAGAGAGAGATAATGTTGAGAGAGAGAAAAAATTAAAAGTCAACAGGAGTAGAGGGTGAAATGAAAAGTTAAAAGAATAGTAGGTATGTTTGTGCAACATTTAACCCTACACCTGACTGCTACTATACTTCTTTTTCTCCTTTGCCTGGAACCCTGGAAACAAAACAAACACTGAATTTCATGGTTAAAACCGAAAAAAAAAAATCCTCCAGAAAATCAAAATTCATTTTTCCATAAAAAATATAATTTAGGAAAAAAAAATATAATAAACTTATCACTTAAGAATATTGAGGCCAAAAAAAAAATCCTCCAGAAACCCTAAAACGGGATATATCCGAGAAAAAAATATGTAAAAAAATAATAAAATAAATGATATACAGTAAATAATTGGATTGAACGAAAGGCCGGGTTTGAGAGGAATGAAGCCTGGTCCGAAGCCTTCACAGTTTTTTTTTTCTTTTAACAACTGTAAAAAGAGAAAATCATTAATTAATAAAATTAATCAACAGCAAGAAACTGTGGTTGCGTCGAGCCAGCCAACATCCCCCACAAAACACCCTTCAATTCCTCCATCATCATCATCATCTATCTCAAAGAACCCCTGAGAGAGAGAGAAATAGAGAGAGAGAGAGAGAAAGAGAGAGAGAGAGAGAGAGAGAGAGAGAGAGAGAGAGTTGAGGGGCTTGTGATATGTATCATCTCCTACTGCAAAAACCCTAGCCCGAAACTTGCTGATTTATAGGAGGGAGGGTGATTGAGATTTTTATTTTTATTTGGTTTATTTATTTATTTATTATTGGTGTGTGTGTGTGTGTGTGGTGAGGGGTTGAAAATCGCCTCACTTTGATGGCAATTCTTGTAAAAGTTCCATGTGGCTAGCTACTAGCTAGTACTACCTTGTGCAAAATAGGCAATGGTTTTATTTAAGGAAAATGAAAAACAAAAATTATACTGCTAGATTCGTATTAAAAAATATTATTTATAACATAATATCGTTAGTGAAAAAAAATGTCACTATTTTTTGCAAAATAATTTATAGCTGTTCAACCTGATAAAAATAAAAATAAAATAAAAATATTAGTAAAAGAATAGGATGAAAATGGCTGAGTACGAATTTAAGTAGTGAATTTGGTAACCGTCTCTTGTATGAGAATTAAATTCATGGAGGCGTGTGCGGAGATACATTTGTTTTGTCCCTTTCAACTATTACGATTATTTTTGTGGTGCGTCCGGTTTACAGCATGGTAAAATTTTTGTATAATTGTTATTTTTAGGCGAGTAATATTCCTTTTTCGATATGTGTCTCCGTCGTGAAAATTAAATAAAAAATATACTATTATTATCATTTTTGTAACAAGTATATTACTTTGAGCTTAGGGTTTCCTGTCCTCGATAGTGGGTTATGGAAGTGAATTGGAATTCTATAATTATAAAGTCAACTTGGTTAGGGTGTTTAAAATAAACACTCGTGTAAGAAAGTTTGGCAATGAGATATATTGTTTTCCAATACATTTGGTTTTATAGTGATATACTTTGTAAAGTATATAAGAATGCAAAGCTACTCAAATTAAGTGGCTTGAATGAATTATAAAGTCATCTCAATAAGTGTGTTAAAAATACTCGTCAAAAATAGTGTTGTTAATGGACCGAACAATTTGGTACCTACACGACAGTTCGACGTGAATATCCAATCCCATGGACTGCTAGATATTTTATTGGGCTACTCGCTCATTATTTAATTGGACTTAACTCAACATTAATAGTTCAGCCCTAAAAAACCTAACGATTCAATGTTGTTCATGGATCGAGCTACTCAGTATCGTTCAGCTGCCTGACTTGAATACCCGATCTGATGGACCACCAGATTCTGTAACAAGCTGATCCCAATCCTGACTTGCTACCGATTCTTTAACAATCGGTCTGATACCCGAGCGGTAACAAGTATATGAATATCTCATTCATTGGACCACCCGACTCTGCAACGAGCTGAATTGCTACTGATTCTTTAATGGTCGGTTCGATACCCAAGAATCTGTCGAGCTGGACCAAGTATAGTAATATCCGATTCGATTTGACCCATTTAACACCAGCAGTTAAACATAATTAAGCTCGGCTTGGTAGTGCAGGCTGCAAAGGTAGAGAAACGAACTTGGAACCTTCAACCTCAAGACTCACTCTACTCCAGCAGAGTGTCTCATTTTATTCAACCATATTATGGCATCCGCATATGTTACAGAGATGTTGAATCATAAACTTCAATTACGACAATAAAATAGTACGAGATAACGAGTTCATCATCAAGAAATTCGTCGAATAATTTCAAGTCGTCTAACTAAAAATAAACCATTTATTTTCGAGCAATATCTTTATTTACTCTGTTCCGCTCGAAGTGTAATATTTGATGGAAATGTGGTGTATTTTAGGAGAATGGTCGAGTGTGATCGGCGTTTTAAAGTCTGGAGTTCCATCTCAAAACCAATTAGCAATGAGAGGAGTGGTACAAGACTTGTATTTTCCCAATATGAGATTAATGCGTCGGCCTGTGAAACCTTCAGAAAACAAAAGGTCTTGTTTGGACATATTAATTAAAACTTGAAAACTGGTCAAGATTACAGAATACAGTAAGATACATTGGGAAGTAGGTATACACAGCAACACATGAGGCTCGACCCGCGTAGTACCCGGTTGTCAGCGCCACCGGAGGACCCGGAATACAAAACCCCATTTACCCGAAAAACGAGAACGAGAAATCCCACAGATTCTCATTTCCTCCATCACGCGCTTCTATGCGAGCGTCGGTGCCAACCCAGGTTCCAGTTATTCAAATGTCAAAGGAGTTTTTTTTTTCCTTTTCATTTAATGAACAGTTTAATTTATTATTTCGAAAATTAAAAAAAGAGTTCTTATGGTTTGTCGGGTTTCACATGTTTAATTCCTATACTTTTTTTTCAGCGGGTCATGTCCTTGTGGTTTTTTATCCGTTACGGGTTTAGTCCTTGTGGTTTGTCGAGTTTCATAGGTTTAGTCCCTATACTTTTTTTTCAGCGGGTCATGTCCTTGTGGTTATTGATCCGTTACGGGTTTAGTCCTTTGACCAATAATTATGTTAGTTGATCGTTAATTTGAAAGATATTTTCGTCTTTTCATATATTTTTTTATTATTATTATTATTATTTGAGTACGTTGTAATTAGTTTTTTATTTTATGATTATCTTATACATATAAAGATCGAGTCCTTAAATTTATTTTGGGGCCTTAATGACTCCAATTTTTATGTCTTAATTATTATGGACTTTTAAATCTTCAACTCATTATCTTTAACATCCGAATATAATACACAATCATCAATACAAGAAAACCAAAAGACCATAAAACACAAATAACCAAACGATTGGGACATGATAGGTTAACAATTTCATTTCCTTATTAATCGAGGATAGTTAATTACAATCATTCATAAGTTACATGGAATTGGGCCTGTAAATAACACATACATTTCTTTAGCTTGCCACACCTCCGAATTGATATTAAAGGCTTGAATTACTGAAAATAAGCACATGTTTGATTGGTAAAGTTTTATCTATCTTATCATATTTTATATGGCGGTTGTATGTTACAAAAACCCATGAAACATACGTAGTTGGGGATGCGCCTGTTGCAAATGGTGCCAAGTCGATTGGATCGGTCGAAGCTGGACTCACACCGCTGTACAAAGATGGGTTGGTGACTCGCCAAATCCTAATAATGAGGACATGGGTAACTTCTACTCCGCGGGATATGGCCCTTTGTTTTACGTCCACCATTCGAATGTCGACCGTATGTGTAAACTCTGGAAGTATTTGAGCATTATAGGGACTAAACCTGTAAAACCCGACAAACCACAAGGACTAAACCCGTAACGGATCAAAAACCACAAAGACATGACCATCTGAAAAAAAAGTATAGGGACTAAACATGTGAAACCCGACAAACCACAAGGACTAAACTCGTAACGATCAAAAACCACAAGGACATGACCCAGTGAAAAAAAAAATATAAGAACTAAACCTGTGAAACCCGACAAACCACAAGGACGATTTATGTAATTAACTCTTAAAAAAATAGCAGGAATTTATTTGATATCCGTTTTATGAAGTATAGACCCCCAAATCGGAGAAGTGATCCAGAGATCGGAGAATCGGTCCGGATTAGATACATAACAATTGAATTCGACTAAATGGGAACCATAATCGGTTATTATTAGATCCTTTTCGATTCTTAGAAATAAGTATTCAAAATTAATCAGATACCCCATTTATTATTTATTTGGAAATTATAGGTATAACTTATTAATCATAGATTGGACATTAAACCAATCATAACGTGTCATTTAATTATTGAATACACCGTGTAATATATATATTTAAAAACTTTTTTCTCAACGTATAAATTAAGTTATCAATTTGGGATTGTACTATTTTTACGTATAATAGTTGTATTATAAAATAAATCATGCAGAATTTATTTGATTTAAATACTTAATTATGTTCAATGGAACTCACATATTAAATGTGTCCAAGTCCAAATACAGAAGACGAAAAATCATAGTTATAAATTCGGTAATTATTTTAATATGTATAATCGTAAACCCATTGAAACCCGGGTTATACCCTAGTGGAATCGATGTGGATGAGCAGGGGCGGAGGGAGGGGGTCTAATGGGGCCCACGGATCTCCCGACGGATGGAAATTTTCTTATAAAATAGGGAAAACTATATATATATAATTGTCCGACTTCCGTAATTTTTATAGCTCCGGACCCTCCTGAATAAATGCTCTGCTTCGACAACTGAGGATAAATATTGAAAATTTCAGTATAAGAATGGGAATGATTCCATATATAATGATTTAGCACCGACTTTCTAAAAAATTTCAAGGATCCAGCCCAATCCCAACCCTATTTTCTAGAAATTTTAGATTGTAGGGGTTTTTTCTTTTAGTATTTCTCTTCTTCTAATTTTCTAGTTTGTAAGGAATTTATTGTTTTTAGTCCTCTTATTTTTTTTCGGAATCCTAATTATTTAGGAGTATTAAGTTAGGATTTAGTTTCTTTTTTAGTTTCTTTCGACAGGCATCAATGGATATATCTATTTATAATTATAATTAAAAAAATATTAAACACTTAAAGCAGAAAATATCATACTGTTGCGACAATTAATAAGAATAAATATTACAAAGTTGATAATGTATAATACAAAAATTAGTAAAAGAATAATTTGATGCTCGCTTCCATTAGCTATTTTGAAAAAATAAACAAAAGATTTTCATGAAAAATGAGTATAATAGTTTAATGGTAAATAACACCAAAAGTAATGCCCACTTCAAGTTGAGGAAAATTATAAATTAATTTCATCGTTACTTAATGATATAAGTTATTCTAAGTTATAAATTGACCAATTCAAATTACGTAAAATTTTGAATTAGTAAACAATGATGTTATTATTGTATGGATATGATATTTATATTTTATTCCCCTATCTAGCATTTTATGATTATCCCGTTTAGCATATTTATACGGATTTTCCATGGAGCACATATTTATAATTGTTGGAATTAATTTTTTAATATCAAATCATAAAATTAACAAGTTTTATATCCTCATTCATAAGAGTATAAGTTTTTAGTACCATTTGAATTAAAAAGACTAAATATCCTCCCAAAAGTTGTAATGTTGACTTTCTCTTTTCTTTTTGTATTTTATTTAATTTAAACTATTTTTTCTTTTCTTTTTTCTTTTTTCATTTTCCTCATCTGCTCAAAGCAGATCGATATTAATGTCCAACAACTAAAATTTAATTACAACCTATAAATCAAAACAACACAACCATTTTTGACAGAGGGTCTCTAAAAAATCTTATAAAAATCACAAGATTATTCGAAAAGAAAAGTTGATGTTCAAATAGGAATTCATTTGTCGTGCTTCTGGGTTCATAAAGAAGGTATGTATCAATATTTTACCGCTGAAATTTTTTTTTCCGACAAGTTCTTCCGGACACGATGGCAAGCAACCGTGTGCAACGGTCGTGTCCAACGGCCTTGACATCGTGCGCACAACTAACATGTCCACGATCGTTTAATACGATCGTCTACAATCGTGTGCAGCGATCGTGTTCATGGCCAGAAAATTGCACACGATCGCTGCACACGGTAGTATACGACCGTGTGCATCGGTCGTGTCCAAGGCAGACCATTTTAGAATATTGTTCGCTCAGTTTTCTGAACAGTTATTCATCTTTTTGTAATCAGATGTCGTGGCAGCGTATTTTGATACATCATGGTGGTCATTGGGAGCGATCGTCATATGTAGACGGGGACTCCTTTTTTGTCTACATCGACACGAGTAAAGTTAGTCGTGCAAACCTCGTGGGGGTTATCAGAGAGGGTTTGGGTGGTCCAAATGAGTCCGATTACAAATTATGGTACTTGACACACATGGCCAAGGGAAATAAAGTAAAAGTCTTATTATGGGGCGATACCGAGATACTTCGATTACTAGTAGAATACAAAGAGGATCCTGAGGTCTATGTTGAGAACGGAAGCCCCTCCACTCCCGAGGTTAATATGGGATGTAGCAGCTCGAGAGTAGAGCCCGACAACATAAATTATGACATGCCTTCCAAAGATTATCAATACGAGGAAGATGAGGAAGACGAGGAAGATGAGGAAGGTGATGAGGTGCATACATACGAAGATGAAGATTTTTGTAAAGACTTGCTTGAGTCACTATCTGCGGAGTTTCTTGCTTGGGTTCGCCAACCTGCCCAAATGGATAGGATTACGAGTCGTCGGAACTTCTCATCCACCCATCAATCTGCGAGCGAGCATGAGCATCAACGTTCAATGCGTAATTGGATCATTCCATTTCCGGACCCCGATAGTGTCGGGACTTTGGGTTGGGTCGAGCAGCCTCCAACTGTCACCGGTCAGCTAGAGGTGGGGTCTACCTTTCGGTCCAAGACAGAATTAAGGATAATTGTAAGAATGTATCATTTAGAAAACATATTACAGTGTATCACTGATCTTCCGCCGATAAATGTATAGTGTTTGTCTGTAAGAGTGGGAGAAACAATTGTCAGTTTAGGTTGTGTGCTATTGAGGGTGCAACAATTTGGAGAATTACTAAGTTGACCTTAGAGTATAGCTGTCACCCTTACTTGAACCGTGCTGCTGCACGGTCGGTCACTTCTGAGGTTGCTGCCTATTATTTTGCTAAAAGATTGACCGGTGAGGGGGTCACTTTGAGACCAAAGGAGATGGTTGCAGAGATGCATAGGGAGTACGACATTGACATGCTATACAGTTTTGCTCTCCGGACGAGGAATATAGAGAATACATATGGCGGCTTTGATGAGTCGTATCAAAGGCTCACATCTTATCTGTATTTATTGAAATAGCATAATCTAGGGACGATTTATGATTTGCAGACGACTCGTGAGGGAGTACTTTGCCACATGTTCGTTGCACTCGGACAGAGTATCAGGGCATTTGATACGTGCCTTCGACCGGTGATTATAGTTGATGGGACCCATCTAAAAAGAAGGAGTAAAGGAACTCTATTTGAGGCCGTCACATTTGACGGGAACGAACAAGTATTTCCTCTTGCAGTTGGTCTCGATTCGATAGAGAATGACGCATCATGGACTAATTTTCTGTATAACCTGTGCAGATGCTACAATCCAATGGAAGATTTACTGATTGTGAGTGACCAACATAAGAGCATTCAGAATGTTGTTCGAGCCGTCTATCCGAATGCATTCCACGGGTTGTGCTATCACTATCTTGCAAAAAATCTTACCTCCTACGGTGCTCATGCTATAGGACTCTTTAGAACTGCTGTCTACACGCATCGTGAAGAAGTTTTTGAAAGTTACTTTTCGAAACTACATATTGAAAGCCCTAATGCGGCTCACATGCGCCTTTCTAAAATTGGGCCAGAGAGGTGGGCTAGGTCGAAGTGTCCGGTACGACACTATAACTTCTTGACATCCAATGCTGTTGAATGCTTTAATAATCGTATATGTAATCTCCGCAATTTCGATTTTCTGTAATTTTCCTTTTTTGGCGGAAGTCCGTCTTAGCGACTCTGTTGTGACCGTTTCGTCGGAAGTCCATCTTAGTGACTATGTTGTGACCGTTTTGTCATTCCAAGAATGATTAATTCTGCACTTTTTGTCACCCGAGTTCGTTTCGGTATCGTTTTGTTGAGTTCCGTGTTCTTAAACGGCTTTTCCGCACTTGAGTTCGATTCTTGCGAATCTCATCCGAAACTGTTGTTTCGAGTTTCTCGTAAGTTCATTTAATGTTATTATTCATGTTACGAGCTTTGTCTTGGTGTTTCGATCGTGTATCGTGTATTTCGGACGTTTTAGGCCGTTTTCGTAATTTTCCAAAGTTTAGGGTAATTACTTTCCGTTGTCGAATTTTGAGCCTTCGGGTGATCGGAATCGTGTGTTCTCTTAGCGATTGGATTCGTCTTTGCGAGTACTTCGTAGCCGTATCTTCGATTCATATTCAGGATCGGGTTTCGGGGTCGTCCGGGCCGTCGGAAGTGGCCACGCCTGAGTCACGACCGCACATTTTGGAGCAGGTACTGGCCTGGCCGAGTTACGGCCGTAAGTTGCCGGTTACGGCCATAAGTGATCGGCGGTCACAGGCTGGACGAATGCCGGTTAAGGCCGTAAGGCGTGATCAGGTATGGCCGTAAGGGACTGGGCAGCTTCCGGACGAATGCCGGTTACGACCGTAAGGCGTGACCGGGTACGACCGTAAGGGACTGGGCAGCTTCCGAGCGAAGGCCGGTTACGGCCTTAAGGAGTGCCAGTTACGGCCGTAAGTTGTCGGCACACACTGGGTAGTCTAAATATGATCGATCAGACGTGTTTTCACCCATTTTCTCACCTCGTTTATTTCCCTTCCGCGGCTGGAGGCTTGGTAGGCGTGGGTGCATGTTGTCAAGTGATGAATCCATGAAGTCTTGGAGTTCATATCATCGATTATCCATCCTATAACATCCTTTGATCGAGCGAATCAGGTCAGATTTCCTAGAAATCCTAGTTTGGGGGAAATTAGGAGTTTTGTTTGATTTTATCCGTTTAATCCGATTTAACCTATATTAGTGATGGATTATTGGTTATTAAGTTGTATTATACCAATTTCCTTGTTGTTCCATGGTTGGATTGTATAGATTCATTATTTTGGTCGAGTTCTTAATCGACGCCTTGAAGGTGTCCAATAAAAGGTCTTAGAGGGGGATTAGGGCGTTATGCGATTATTATTCATCGTTCGATTGTTGATTTATCGTTGATATGACTTAGGGACGAAATCCTTGTGAATAACTCGAGTCGGAACCCTCCCGTTCATCGTCTTCTTCGGGGTCCGAGCTTCCCGGTCGAACCGTGTTTTTCGGAGTGCTCGGTAGCGGTTATTAAGGCAAGTATCTTGCTATACGAATGGTGTCTTGTGGATAGAGACTTCGTGTTAGATTTATGATGAATTGTTTTGCCTTCGTGAATATGCTTTGCGGGATTTTATAAGTGTGAACGATTGATAGTAGTGATGATGTTCTCATTTGGTTAATGTTGTGGAATTGTGTTGGTTGGGTTAATCATATGGTTCGTGTCGTGCGTGATTGGTCATAGTTGAATTATCGTGATGATTATGATATTTGTGGGTTGACTTGATTTCATATTTGAATATGTATTACGGTGTATTGTTGAATGGTTTGACATATTGATAATAATGTGTTTTGCTTGTGGTGATATGTTGAGTTGATCATATGGATCGTGTCGTGATGATGTGTGTGTTCCAGGTAAGGTCTGACGAGGCCTCTGAAGTTCGGTACATGATGTGTACGAGCAAGGTGTATTCCAGGTAGGGTCTGACAAGGCCTCTGGAGTTCGGTACATGATGTGTACGAACAACATGTATGTTCCAGGTAGGGTCCGACGAGGCCTCTGGAGTTCGGTACATGATGTGTACGAACAATCCGTGTGGTCCGGGTAGGGTCCGACGAGTCCTCCAGAGTTCAGTGCATGAGGTGTACGAACGGTGATTGTATATCAGTGATTAATTGTATAACGTTTTGAAGTTGGGATACGGACTCAAAATGGTATCTCATCTAGTGTGTTTTGAAATGAGAATCGGGCTGAGGCCCTAACGTTTTCGAAAAGGTTTTGTAAATTGGGACTTGAGGTCCAAAAGAATTTTTTTATTTTAAAAATCCCCGAGCTAATGAGTTCCTTTTCAAATATTCAGGTCCGAAATTCAAAATCTTCTCAGGAACATTTGGATAGTTGATTTCCATAGTAAATTCGTGGTTGCTATTTACTTGTTGCATTTCATATCATATTATACTTGCATTAGCAAAATAGTGGAATTTTGCTAACCCCGAGTAATCGGGGGGTGGATGTCTGTTTGTGCTTAGGTGCTTGCAGGTTCAGGGGAGCAGTCACAGGATCGGCACGGGAAGTGACGAGCTACGATACTAATTAAGAGTTGAGAGTTTTTTTGATTTTCGTTGTGTTGTCAGAGTTGATTTCAGTCTTCCGCTGTATTGTGTTTCGGCCCCTGTGTGGGTAATGTTGTTTTAGTCAGTTATGTTGATTGAGTTGTGTGACCTTATCGGTCTGTGTATTCACATGTAAGTGACTTTAACGGTCTGTATTATTTTAGTGTTTGACCCTGACTGGGCAAATATTTGGTTGATTTGTAAGGTTAGCCTGGTAGATCCTCGTGAAAAGGGGTCTACGGCGTGTAATATTCCCATATGGTTTTTGGGGTGTTACATTTATGGTATCGGAGCGTAGGTTGCGGAAACCTAGGCTGTCGGGTCAAGTCGAGTCGTGATTTGTCGAGTATTGTGTGGTTTTGTCATTTGAGATGTCGGGTGACAAGTTGAGTTGTGCGTAGTCACAACGTGTCGGATATGTTGTCGGATGAGATTAGTATCGTGGGTGACCGTCATCTCCATGCGGCCTGTGGACGTAAGTCTCCTCTTTTTTATGCAAGGTACCTGTGTATCATGATTTTTCTAAGTGAGTTAATTGCGGTGCATAATTTTATTTGCTCAGTGTTGTATAATATAATTGTATTTAATACTTGTGGCACATAGTATATGTATAAAACTGGGCATATTGTTGTTTTACCTTTGAACCACCGTGTGGGGTGGTATGGGGTGAAAGTTGTAAACCTTGATGGGGTTTGAAAAGGTATCGACGGTAGAATTTCTGAGAAACTTCGATGAATGATTTTGTTGTGTGTTTAAACTTGGTGCCACGAGATGCATTTGATTGAATTGGCGACCCTGGTTACCGTTTGAGCATGTGGTTTTATATTCGACTGTTTTTGGAATGTTGTAATTTTGCCCACTAAGGGTAGGTTTGAGAATGTTTTCTGAAGGACTTTACGGTTTGAGCATTTTTGTAGAAATCGATTTTTGGAAAATATTTTGGTGGTGCGGTCAAACCATGGTTTGTATGGATTTTAAAATCGGTTAAATTTTGACAAATAGGTCGTGTATTTCCAAATGACATCATCAGACGGTATTTTAAAAATGTGTTTTGAAGTACTTCGGACATTGTAAAATATTACCGTCGTTTTGGTTATGAACTAAAGGATTTTGGAAAATTTTATTTCGTAAAACGATATGGGTTTTCGGAATTCTAAACGTTATGTGTTTGTGTGTTGGGACTAGTAGTTGCGATAAGTTTGTTGTGTTGTTGTGCTCGCCAGAGAATGTTGTAGTATTTTCTAGATGTTGGTATACGTTGTTAGGTATCGTTCCCTAATTCTTGGAGCCGTTTCGGGGCTGCTGGGTTACTTCAGTTGTCTAACAGCCAGTAGTTACGGCCGTACGAAATCAATGTTACGGCCGTAAGTTGTGTGTTATTACGGCCGTAAGCTTATTGCTGTCACGACCATAATCTTATTGTTACAGACATATCTGTACACCTTACCAGTCGTTCGATTCCTATGGATATAGTCGTGTGGCCTGCAGACGACGATTGTGAACTTTAGCTATTGCATCAGCAATGTCGCGATCGGTTGTTTATCCTGATCTGATATTATTGACATGTTGGCGATCGTTACCCTTCTTGTTAGCAAATTTGAGTTGTACACCTAGGTGTTGTGACGACATAGTCTAATTTAATTGTATTGTTCTATGACGTTATCCTGGACATGATAGCTTATCTACGGCAATGATTAGTGTGCTGGCAGATATTAATAAGGTCATTTTGCTGACATCGGTTATAGAGTGGATTTGATATTTCAACGTATTGTTGTTCAAGTGATTTCAAATCAAAGCAGTTTTGATAATGGGTCCATGGTTTATTAAACAAAGTGTTTTCAAAATTTCACCCTAGCAAAATCTTTCAAACTCGCGAATTTTAAAATATTATCATTTGAACAAATACCTCGGGAAAAATTTTATTTTTAAAAAATGTGACAAGTGCCTGATTTCAATTACATGTATGTGGTCTTGACTGTGTTTACTTTGGTACAGTGCACCTCTGTTGGTGTAACCGTGCGAATTACCTATGAATTTAAGTCTATTGCAGTGTTAGTTCGTGTACTTGTGTGATGATTGGAGTGAATACTTTATTGTGCTGCTGTTTGTTGCCTATGTTGATTATGTGATATTTGTTTTGTTGTTTTGATTGGTGTAACCGTGCGAAAGTTACGCGTTTCTTGTGTATCTCGTTGAGTTTTCCTGGCGGGATATTGCTTCTCCCTACTTGTTTTAAGTTTCGGGACGAAACTTCTTTTAAGGAGGGTAGTATGTAATATTCGCAATTTCGATTTCCGGTAATTTTCCTTTTTTGGCGGAAGTCCGTCTTAGCGACTCAGTTGTGACCGTTTCGTCGGAAGTCCGTCTTAGTGACTCTGTTGTGACCGTTTCGTCATTCCAAGAATGATTAATTCTGCACTTTTTATCATCCGAGTTTGTTTCAGTATCGTTTTGTTGAGTTCCGTGTTCTTAAACGACTTTTCCGCACTTGAGTTCGATTCTTGCGAATCTCGTCCGAAACTATTGTTTCCAGTTTCTCGTAAGTTCATTTAATGTTATTATTCATGTTGCGAGCTTTGGCTTGGTGTTTCGATCATGTATCGTGTATTTCGGACGTTTTGGGCCATTTTCGTAATTTCCCAAAGTTTAGGGTAATTACTTTTCGTTGTCGAATTTTTAGCCTTCAGGTGGTCGGAATCTTGTGTTCTCTTAGCACTTAGATTCGTCTTTGCGAGTACTTCATAACCGTATCTTCGATTCATATTCAGGTTCGGGTTTCGGGGTTGTCCGGGCCATCGAAAATGGCCACGTCCGAGTCACGGCCGCACATTTTGGAGCAGGTACTAGCCTGGCCGAGTTACGGCCGTAAGGTGCCGGTTACCGCCGTAACTGATCGGCAGGCACAGGCTGGACGAATGCCGTCTACGGACGTAAGGCGTGATCAGGTACGACCGTAAGGGACTGGGCAGCTTCCGGACGAATACCGATTACGGCCGTAAGGCGTGATCGGGTACGGCCGTAAGGGACTGGGCAGCTTCCGAACTATTGTGTCAAGATTTATTCATCCCGACAGGCGATCGACTATAAGGCCGAGCGACCGAGTGCACAACCAGTTAAGCTATGGCTAGCTCGCCTAATCGAAGATACCAGACCACCATCAGGTACCTAGCGATCGACTCCCAAGGCGATCGCCCTTTGGCATCTGGCGATCGAATCTAGTGCATGGCTAAGGACGGTCGACCCACGCCCCGAACAGAGACGATCGCCCGGTAAAGTCATCGAAGACTGGATCTCAGAACAGCACCCACGTGCAGATCCACAAAAGGCGCTAACAGATAAGACCTTTGACCCCAGCCTGTCACCTACCTCACCTATTGACAAGTCCGCCGAAAGTTACGAAGTGGGACCGCCCGTGATGACTCAGACGCGTGCGGCAGTTCTATCGACTGCATACCGGGCCGCTAGCATCAGCCGCAGACTTTAAGGGAACAAGCCCATGTGCTAAAAGACGATCGCCCGATTATTATAATACCGCAAAGGCGATCGCCCGGCATATCCAAGTCCTATAAATAGAGAACCTCCTCCTAATGGAAAAAGGTTCCCAACTCATTCACTTACATTCCGAATTCATTCACGGAAATACAGAAGAACATACATACCATCAAGCTCCCAGCTTTCTCGCCGGAATCCATCTCAGGATTTCTCTCTCCAAATCTCTCATCCAGAAGACGATCGGCAGAGGCAAGAAGTCTCCACAAAGCAGATTCCAAGAGATTCATAAGCCCAGGAGCTCGAGCATACTGCTAAGATACGCCGTGAGAGACGGTCGATCTCTCACCGCCGCCACAGTTCATCCCCGTTGTTACAAGAACTCACAGAGCATCACATCTGGTTCTTCCGGCAATCTACACGCTCACTAGCTAAGATAACAAGAATCTTTACACTCATTGTAATTGTATTCTTACATTAGTACTTGTATCCCCGAATATTAGTATTAATAATATCTCGCGAGAGCATTCAAGCCCGGGACTAACAACCCCGGCAAATCTTGTGTTATTTATCTTTCTCACGGAAGTGTTCTCGCATTTGTTTGCTATCCATCCATTCCAGCAATATCTATCTCCGGGTAATATTTTGGGTAGCAACAATTGGCGCTAGAGGAAGGGGATCTATACCTTCATTTTTCATTCCTACCGTCCCGAAGAACACTCACTGTTCTCGGGGCATATACTTGAAGTGACACTCACTGCGCTTCAAAGAAAACCTTCAGAATCATGACATCCGCCGGTACATCGAAGAGAGCCACTCTCCGAACCTCCGGATACCATATCCCGGCTCAATCCGAACCCCAGCCGACGACTGGGGGAAGCCGCGACAACGCGAGACTCTCGATCCCACACCTGAGAGATGGCCCCAACCTCTCACTCGACCAGTTCCAAACCGAGGAACAGATCGAGGAGGCTATGACCATCCTAGAGGAGCGACGAAGAGCATGCGCGTCGCCCGCAATAACTCCCTCGATCGTCCGCCGCATGGGAAAACGGAAATTCAACGGGCTACTGGGCGAGCGATCGTCAGAAAGCCCCAATTCGCGAGAAAGGGCTCTCGCACGATCGGACGGATCCGTATTCAATCGCTTGGGACGCGACCCATCCTGGCGACCGGGGCATTCTGGTTCCAACCACGAAAAGACGGAATCCGAATCCGTCACCAGGAGTTCAGCCTACCCAACTCACAGCCGAACGCAGTCGCCTGCTCGACTCCGCCCGATCGCTGTGGATCAGTACTCGATCGTCTCGGCTCCCGCTCCGAGCGCCGAGCCGCGAGCAGCCAGGCCACGGCGATGGCCGCAATGCAACGCCAGCTCGACGAGATGAAAGCACTCTTGGACACTGGGGCAAGTGCCAGCAGAAAGATCACCGGGCCGACCGAGCCACTCGCGGTCCATATCGAGCTTGCCCCCGTGCAGCTAACGATCGCTCCTCCCAAAACACCTCTGTATGAAGGGAGATCGGACCCCGAAACCCTCCTGAGTAAATTCCGAATCTACATGACTGGGTGTGGGGCATCTGATGCAACCAAGTGCCGGATCTTCCCGTTAACATTGGGCGAGCTGGCCCATAGGTGGTACGCCTCACTACCACCACGATCGATCATCTCCTTTGAGAAACTGGCGAATGACTTCACGTCATACTTCGCCACCAAGGTCGCCAGACCAGAAGGCCCCCACCGCGTGATGAAAATTAGGCAGGGTAAAGACGAAACCGACGCAGATTACATAGACCGAGTAGACGAAATCATCCTCACCGGTGAACCCGTCAGTGACGAGCTCGCTCTCTGATTCGGTCCTGGGGGGATTCTACGGTCATTCACCCATGTTTAGACATCTCACCAAAGATATTCCCCCAACCTACGCGATCTTCCGCGCTAAGGCTGCCGACTTTCTGGCCAGTCAAAGGCTACTCACCCTCCACCTAGGCGAGGAAACGCCATCTCCTGTCCAGAAGAAGGCGACCGCCAAAACAAAGAAGGCGATCGCCAAGCCACCCGGAGATCTCAAGGCCTTCGAGGACATGGAAGCCCATCTCCTCCATACGTTCAACCGAACTCCGGCCCACATTTTCTATGCCATCAAGGGGCACGAACCGCTAAACAAGCCAAAGGCGATAAGGGACCACGGTCACCTGGACAACAATCAATATTGTGCCTACCATAAGAGTCCCGGCCACAGCACCAACCAATGCCGCGACCTCCTCAAACAGCTCTGGAGATTGTTCGAGGAGGGCAAGTTGGACAGCTTATTGGCTTAGCCGAAGCCCCTATCAATCTCTATACACGATCGTCCGAGTCGAACACAAACAGATTGGGAAACTCATACGAGCCGACCCCTAGATCAACCTCGGCGATCGTTTCTACATGCTTCAATCAAGAGAAGGGAACCTCGGAAGTCTCTCCCCGATCTCCCTCCTCATTGAAGAAACTGGAGGACTCATTCGCCATCTACAGTTCACCATCTAACGTGATGGACTAAGGCACGAGATCGCCTCCCCCACACAATGTACACCATCGAAGGTCGGCATCTACATGACGATCCGAGGTAGAAGAGTGCAGCCATGGTCCTGGTGGTCGATGGAACCGACTTATTAGGCCATGCAAGGTCCCTTTGGGCCAAGATCGCCCGCCCTTCGTTTGAATACGAGGCTGGCGTAGTCTGAGGGCCCTCCAAAACTAATCAGTGGACACGATCGCCCGACCTCAAAGTTTCATCATTCAACATGGTGAACCCGGACAATGCGATGCGTCACTACCCCCGTCTCAACGTACACCGTCGAGGGTCGCCATCGTCATGGAAACCCGAGGTGGAAGCAGAGCTAACAAGCCACGGGCGTGGAGTTGAATCATCCGACGCTGCCCCGCGCAAGGACTCCTCTAGACCAAGACCGCACGCCCTTCGTTTAAGTACGAGGCGAGGCGCAGCCTAACAGAGGACCCTCACAATAAAATGAGTCACGAGACAGACAATGTCGTTCGCGCAAAAGACATGGTCATGGAGTCGGTCCATCGAACTCCGCGATCGTGCACGGTTCCTCAAGACGGACGACCGTCCTCGAGGATTCGACAAAATTGAAGACCGATCACTCAACGAATTATTTTCATCCCCTTACTTTCACTAAGTAAATAAAAACAAGGGGGAAGTGTGCGGACTACCTAAACGACGATCGTCCCTATTCAACCACATACGGAGATCGCCATTTTTCAGATGTTGTGCAGTGATCGAATTTGTTGTAAAAGTTATCTTTATGAGTTTATCAATTCATTTGGAACTACCCTCGCAACGATCTCTCCTTACTCATTTGTACAAAGTCAAACAAAGACTCAAAAATAGCAATCATTCAAGTGATAAGTCAGAAAATCAAACATTCATTTCATTGCTTGAAGGATCAAAATACATGGTCGCTCGAAGGCCAAAATGCTACAAAGAGAAAACTACAAAACTACGAGACAAAAAGCTAAAACAAACAAGCAAGAGTGAAGAGCCTCAGGCCCCCGCCTGGCCTTCGCCTTCAGCCGTCGGCTCGACCTGCGACCCTTCCCCAGTTTATGGAGCAGCCTCCCCGTCCTCCAGATCGTCAGGATGAACGAGGTTCGTCGGAGTTGGATACCAGCTCAGATCCACGCCAAGCTCCGAGAGATCCAAAATCGGCAAGGAGAAAGCAGGATGGAGAGGATGCTCCAGCGCATACGCCTTGAAATTCTCGGCAAGAGGGCCGACCTCCAGCCCTCCCTTCTTGGCAGCCCGGATCGAGTCAGCGAACGCCATATAATAGGCAAACTCGCTGACAAACTCCAAGTTAAGGAAGGGATTGGCCTTGGTCGCCTCTACCTCCCCTTTCAGCTCCGCCATCGCCTGTTGCGACCCTTGGAGCTCGACCTCCCTCACAGCTATCTTCTCCCTCGACTCCGCCAGCTTGCTAGTCAACCGAGCGATCGTCACCTTCTGACGATCGGCCTCCTCCTCAGCAACCTTCTGCGCCCGGACGACATTCATCATCCTGTCCCGGAATCGGTCAACCGCCAAATGAGACATCTCGGCTTCCTTCCTCGCCAGCTCAAGCTCTTGGCTCGCCCGCTTGGCTGCCTCCAAAGAGTCCTTCTCCATTGCCGCGATCTTGTCGGTGAACTCGGCGTTCTCTTTCCGAGCCGCCTCGAGATCCGCCTGCAGACGAATAGTGGAAGGTCGCCCCTCAAACTCCTGCGCAGCCTGGACATCCATGGTCGCCGTCTGGAGAGAAAGGGCGAGAATAGCCTGCATCGTACTCCCCGATCGCTGACGAGCGATCGCATCTAGATCGGTCGTCCAGGTGTCGGTAGAGCAGAAGTAGCCTTGCTGACGTATTGCGGGATGTCACAGGACTGGCGAGGAGATCGGCTCGCTAAGAAATCCAACACCATCGGCGGGCAAGATGGATCTGTGCGACGGATCCTATATCAAAACAACAAAGTTAACACAACTCCTACGCAAATGACAAGTTTCAACTCAGCAAGCAATCTACCTCTCAGCCCTCTCGGGGTCGCGACCGAAGTACGGTTTCCCTCGAAGAGTCTCAGCGTCAGCGATCGCCATCTCTCGCATAAAAGCCGCAGAGGGCGGCTCATTCTCCGGAGAGAGAACGGTGATCGGAGGTGCGGCGATCGGCTCCTCATTGGCGGGGGCAGGAACCAGAGTTTCTTCCGGCCTCGGCCTTTTGCGATTCATTCGAAGCCCCTCCTCCGGAACTCCCTTCTCGGTCACGATCGGCTCCACGCGAGGCTCCACCTCCGGGATGATAGGTAACGCCACAGGAGGAGCCCGCGATGACTTCGTCTGACGAAGACGACCCAAGACTCCGGGGTTCGACATGGCAATCTCCGATGGGGGCTCCACAAAGCGAGGAAATCGAACCTCTGCGATAAGAATAAACAAGCCACAGTTAGTCATTTTCCTCCAAAATGACGATCGCTAAGCAAATGGAGATCGTAGTAATTCGTACCTGAGACCGAGAGATGTCTCGGAAAACGGAACAGGCGAGCGGACAACCAACGACTCTCCTTATTGATCCGGCTAGCGTTCAGGTCGTCATCCGACAAACTCCGTATCCGCTCCCAGACAACCAGGAAGTCAAAGGGCAACTCCTCGATCGCCGGGATATGAAAACCTGCAAAACCGAAATCAAATTAGATCAGTTCAGAACGCATCCGAACAAAGGGAGAGTCTCAACCCTTACCGGGATTCCTCTCCCGAAACTCAGTGGGGATCTCCAGCTCGCCCGAAGGATTGTCGCTCGCAGAAGCCCTCCACGCGCCGACGATCCAGAACCACTTCGACGGGTCGCCCTGCGTCTTATTCGGGACTCCGAGGATTACCCGTCCAGATCGGCCCTGAATATGGTGACCTCCGACCGACCCTTTATGAGCCGTCAGCTTGAACAAATGGTTCATCTCCGACGGCGATGGGAGGCGGTACAGGTGGTGACAGCCGAAAAGAGTGAGAGTGCAGATTATCTGGAGCCAAGCGTTCGGCGTCAGCTGAAGTGGTGCCACGTTCCAAGCAGCCAGCAGGTGGGAGACAGCAAAATATAGAGGGAAGCGCAGCTCGACCTCCATAATCTCCTCATTCACGGCGACCATACCCATCGGAGGTTGATCGGCACGCTCATTCTCCGCCGGCGCAAATATTTCCACCTCTGAAGGAACGTGGAACCTCGTCCTCCAGACGGCCAGATCTTTCCTGGTCGCCGAACTCTGAATTTGGCCAAGCGACCACAAAGATCGCTGCGCAGCCCGGTACTGCGACCGTTTGGCAAGCTGGTAAGGGTAGGCGATCGAGTAACCCAGGAAATCGAATCTCGGAGACGGACCGGCCAACTTCTCCATAATCTCAGCAAAAGCCAGATAGGCTCGGCCGAAAGCGCTATGCTGCTCCCAGTAGGCCCTAATCGCCAGATCTCTTTCCATCTGCGATCGTCTGTCTTTAGCAGCCGCTTCCTTAGCGACGTCGGCTTCATTAAATAAAGCCTCGATTTCAGCAGGGTCAATTTCGGCCCGAATAGCCTCAGCGGCCGTCTCCAGGTGGAAGTCAGAAGAAGGTCCTCCTGACGATCGATGTCCTGGCGGCGAATCGTACCCACTCCATGTGATGATGACGTTCCAGCCATTCTCAAAGAAAGAAAGGAGAAAAGGATTTTTTCTTACCCAAAGATGAAATTGATCGACGATCGGCAGTCGAATCTCTCAGAAGCGTTCTTCAGCAAAGTCCTTCTTTCTCCAGTGATGAAGCGCGTAAGAGTTTTGAAGCTGCGTCCTCACGTCCTTTTATCGGAGGCGAAAAGGACTCCTGTGCAATTAAGAAGAATCTCAGGGGTCGGAAGTGCAACCGTCGTATTTATTGACTCCCTCGAGACCCGCATACGCGTCTTTTCAAGGACGCGTCAGTCGAGGAGTCATTAATGACCGTTGATATCCTCCAACAGAAGCCCGACACGTGTGCGGAGACTTATCCACGCCCATTGCCATTTCCCGCGCAGTTTAGCGGCCAACCAGGTCATCCAAACTCAGAATCTATCAGCTCAAAGACGATCGCCAGTTCAGTTAAACGCAGAGTCGCTCGTCAAAAGTTCAGTGATCGCCAGCAGAACCACCTCACCCCACGTTTCCAACATAGGAGCGAGCTGGGGGGCAATTGTTGTGTCAAGATATATTCATCTCGACAGGCGATCGACTATAAGGCCGAGCGACCGAGTGCACAACCAGTTAAGCTATGGCTAGCTCGCCTAATCGAAGATACCAGACTACCATCAGGTACCTAGCGATCGAATCCCAAGGCGATCGCCCTTTGGCATCTGGCGATCGACTCTAGTGCATGGCTAAGGACGGTCGACCCACGCCCTGAACAGAGACGATCGCTCGGTAAAGTCATCGAAGACTGGATCTCAGAACAGCACCCACGTGCAGATCCACAAAAGGCGCTGACAGATAAGATCTTTGACCCCAGCCTGTCACCTACCTCACCTACTGACAAGTCCGCCGAAAGTTACGAAGTGGGACCGCCCGTGACAGCGACTCAGGACGCGTGCAGGCTCCCCATTGGACCGTACATCTGGCTGCCAGCAGCAGCCGTGGACTTTAAGGGAACAAGCCCATGTGCTAAAAGATGATCGCCCGATTATTATAATACAGCAAAGGCGATCTCCCGGCATATCCAAGTCCTATAAATAGAGAACCTCCTCCTATTGGAAAAAGGTTCCCAACTCATTCACTTACATTTCGAATTCATTCACGGAAATACAGAAGAACATACATACCATCAAGCTCCCAGCTTTCTCGCCGGAATCCATCTCAGGATTTCTCTCTCCGAATCTCTCATCCAGAAGATGATCGGCAGAGGCGAGAAGTCTCCACAAGGCAGATTCCAAGAGATTCATAAGCCCAGGAGCTCGAGCATACTGCTAAGATACGCCGTGAGAGACGGTCGATCTCTCACCGTCGCCACAGTTCATCCCCGTTGTTACAAGAACTCACAGAGCATCACATCTGGTTCTTCCGGCAATCTACACGCTCACTAGCTAAGATAACAAGAATCTTTACACTCATTGTAATTGTATTCTTACATTAGTATTTGTATCCCCGAATATTAGTATTAATAATATCTCGCGAGAGCATTCAAGCCCGGGACTAACAACCCCAGCAAATCTTGTGTTATTTATCTTTCTCACGGAAGTGTTCTCGCATTTGTTTGCTATCCATCCATTCCAGCAATATCTATCTCCGGGTAATATTTTGGGTAGCAACACGAACGAAGGCCAGTTACGGCCGTAAGGAGTGCCAGTTATGGCCGTAAGTTGTCGGCACACACTGGGCAGTCTAAATATGATCGATCAGACGTATTTTCACCCATTTTCTCACCTCGTTTCTTTCCCTTCCGCGGCTGGAGGCTTGGTAGGCATGGGTGCATGTTGTCAAGTGATGAATCCATGAAGTCTTGGAGTTCATATCATCGATTATCCATCCTATAACATCCCTTGATCGAGCGAATCAGGTCAGATTTTCTAGAAATCCTAGTTTGGGGGAAATTGGGAGTTTTGTTTGATTTCATCCGTTTAATCCGATTTAACCTAGATTAGTGATGGATTATTGATTATTAAGTTGTATTATACCAATTTCCTTGTTGTTCCATGGTTGGATTGTATAGATTCATCATTTTGGTCGAGTTCTTAATCGACGCCTTGAAGGTGTCCGATAAAAGGTCTTAGAGGGGGATTCGGGCGTTATGCGATTATTATTCATCGTTCGATTGTTGATTTATCATTGATATGACTTAGGGACGAAATCCTTGTGAAGAACTCGAGTTGGAACCCTCCCATTCGTTGTCTTCTTCGGGGTCCGAGCTTCCCGATCGAACCGTGTTCTTCGGAGTGCTCGGTAGCGGTTATTAAGGCAAGTATCTTGCTATACGAATTGTGTCTTGTGGATAGAGACTTCGTGTTAGATTTATGATGAATTGTTTTGCCTTCGTGAATATGCTTCGCGTGATTTTATAAGTGTGAACGATTGATGGTAGTGATGATGTTCTCATTTGGTTAATGTCGTGGAATTGTGTTGGTTGGGTTAATCATATGGTTCGTGTCGTGCGTGATTGGTCATAGTTGAATTATCGTGATGATTATGATATTTGTGGGATGACTTGATTTCATATTTGAATATGTATTACGGTGTATTGTTGAATGGTTTGACATATTAATAATAATGTGTTTTGCTTGTGGTGATATGTTGAGTTGATCATATGGATCGTGTTGTGATGATGCGTGTGTTCCAGGTAAGGTATGACGAGGCCTCTGGAGTTCGGTACATGATGTGTACGAACAAGGTGTGTTCCGGTTAGGGTCTGACGAGGCCTCTGGAGTTCGGTACATGATGTGTACGAACAACGTGTATGTTCCAAGTAGGGTCCGACGAGGCCTCTGGAGTTCGGTACATGATGTGTACGAACAATGCGTGTGGTCCGGGTAGGGTCCGACGAGTCCTCTGGAGTTCGGTACATGAGGTGTACGAATGGTGATTGTATATCAGTGATTAATTGTATAACGTTTTGAAGTTGGGATATTGACTCAAAATGGTATCTTATCTAGTGTGTTTTGAAATGAGAATCGGGCTGAGGCCCTAACGTTTTCGAAAAGGTTTTGTAAATTGGGACTTGAGGTCCAAAAGAATTTTTTTATTTTAAAAATCCCCGAGCTAATGAGTTCCTTTTCAAATATTTCTTGTTCGGGTCCAAAATTCTAAATCTTCTCGGGAATATTTTGATAGTTGATTTCCATAGTAATTTCGTGGTTGCTATTTACTTGTTGCATTTCGTATCGTATTATACTTGTACTAGTAAAATAGTAGAATTTTGCTAACCCCCGAGTAATCGGGGGGTGGATGTATGTTTGTGTCTAGGTGCTTGCTGGTTCAGGGGAGCAGTCACAGGATTGGCACGGGAAGTGACGGGCTACGATACTAATCAAGAGTTGAGAGTTGTTTTGATTTTCGTTGTGTTGTCAGAGTTGATTTCAGTCTTCTGCTGTATTGTGTTTCGGCACCTGTGTGGGTAATGTTGTTTTAGTCAGTTCTGTTGATTGAGTTGTGTGACTTCATCAGTCTGTGTATTCACGTGTAAGTGACTTTAACGGTCTGTATTATTTTAGTATTTAACCCTCGCTGGGCAAACATTTGGTTGATTTGTAAGGTTAGCCTGGTAGATCCTCGTGAAAAGGGGTATATGGCATGTAATATTCCCACATGGTTTTTGGGGATGTTACATGTTGTGGGCGAGGCGTTTACCTGTTTGCTCGTTACTTGAGATATTTCGCCTAATTTTAGAGAATTGGTTTGATGAGAAGCGGGAAGAAGCTGTATCAAAAGACCATGAGTTGACAATGCACACTTTTGAAAAGCTCTCTAACTTTGTGCAAGCCAGTCTGACTCTTACTGTTCGAGCTACCACCACACTTGTTTATAAAGGCGAGGAAAGCAAAGTTTCTTATGAGGTCGACCTTCGAACCTGGACATGTTGTTGTCGGGAGTTTGATTTAGATTAGATTCCATGTCGTCATGCTCTTGCCGCTATAAGGTATTTATTTTTCTCTAATGTGCACATCATTCAATGTTTTTGTCTATGCTGCAGAGCGCTGTGCCTACAGCATGCGGGCGCTGTCTCCTACAGCTTGCGGACGCTGCTGGGCCATGTATCTTACAGCTGCTGAGTGCTGTTGGGGCAGACGATCGTGCCCACGATGGGACTAGCCATCGTGTGCACATGGTCATGGCAGGATGCACACGACAGCAGCAGTCCATGACCATGGGCAGGATGCAAACGATCGTAACCCAAGATGGGCACGATCGTGTGCAGCCATCGTGTGCAATACAGGGCTGGTCTGGATTTACCAACTGCACCATAAACCAGTTTTTTCTAGATTTAACAAGACAACACATCAATCTTGCCAAAATATATCTGAATTAAAAATAAAATACATACTCATCAGTATCAAAAATACATTATCCTACACCACGTCCTTGACATAATTGCTTATTGTAACAGGCGCGCTGGTAATGGTTTGTCTGTGTATGATTTCGTTAGTCGTTATTTCAAGCAACAAGGCCTTAGAGAGACTTATAAGGAGCATATTAATCCTATCCCACATCCTGATGAGTGGAATGTCCCACCGGAGATCTCATCCATCGTTTGCTTGCCTCCAAAGGAGGTACGACAAGCCGGTCGACCAAGGATGAGTCGTGCACGGTATGCTGTTGAAAATTTGCCCCCAAGTAGACGGCCTCAGGTGTGCGGTAGGTGTAAGGGAATCGACCACAATAGAAAATCTTGCAAAGCATTCATTCCCATAGGTGGTGTGAATTTGAATATCCCTCCAGAAGAAACTCAAGAAATGGAAGAACAAACGAGGCAAAGGCGCCAGCAGAAGAAGAGATGTAGTAGTTGTCGTAATGATGACCATGACATAAGGGGATGTCCATACCATGAAACTTAAATTGCTTATGTATTTTGATATTTGTGACGTACTAGCAACAATCATGTACTGATATTTTGATCCTCGATGGACCATGTATTGATTCATTATTCTGATTATAAGTTGAAATGAAATGCATAATTTTGTCACTATTTTCTTTATCATTGAATTGAAATTTATGTGTTCAATGATGTAAAGAAAATAAAGGTGAATATGGAGGCAAACATTAACCATAACAAAGTAGCTCAGTTTAAAGAGTAACATCTTACACCAAAAGCATATAATTTTACATAACAAAAGTTCATCACCATCACACCAAAATATCTAAGGTTAACTTAAAAACCACAATCATTTGGATCCCTTTTTCCCCACCTGCTGCTGTTTCTTTAGTCTTGTATCTTCTATATCAGCTTCATCTCCATGAACTTCAACTTCTTCTAAAATAGCCTCATTTTCATCTACTTTTTACTTGTCTTCTCATAAATCTCTAAATCATCATCATCATCACCATCTAGTATAACTGGAGTGTTCGCAGTGTTTTTAAATTGGCCCTGTTTCATAAAACACATTAATTCGCAGTACACAACTACACATACAACAAATTAAAAAACTTACTTTGAGCATCTCTGTGATACCCCGTAGTAAATAAACCGGGGTGATTTTATATTTTGTAAAATATCGCAGAAATTCGGTCATTGTGTCGGAGTTGAAAATTATAGCACCCGTGTTGTTTAGAATAACAAACTTGAATTTTTAATTGCGGAGTGGTACTATATATTGTATATATAATGTTCTATACGTCACCGTCGTGTCAATATTCATTGAGATGAGATAGAGATAAAAATCCGGATAGTTATATGTATATATATATATATATATATATATATATATATATAAAGGGATAAGAAGAGAAAAGAGGAGAAGAGATAAGAAGGAAAGAAGGTCTCGAACGACGTGGAAGATAACAGAGAAACAAGAAGAAAGGAGAAAGAGGAAGAGAAAAAAAAAAAAAGACGAAATGAAAAAAAAAAACAGGAAAAGAAAGGAGAAAGAGAAAGAGAGAAAGAGGGAGAGAGATACCCAAGAAGAGTTCCGCCGCCAAGGAGATTTCTCCGGTAAAACTTCACAATCTATATATCGATTTGTTCGTATTGACGAGTTGATCGTGAATATATATTTGGATTTTCAAACCGATGTCGGATTTATCCGGACGGAGCAAAAAATGGTATTGCCGTCGACTTGCCCGTACGGACTCTCCGGTTGTCGGAACTTTGCAAACTTTATATCGTTATGATCGTCTCAGCGAGTAGGTCACAAGTATCCGCCGAGTTTTTCAAACTGAGTTCGGAATTGCTGGAACGGGGCCGAAACTGCCGCTTGACGTCGGGTCCCCGTACGGCCATTCGGGTTGTCGGAACTTCAAACCGTTTACACCGTTAGGAAGCCCTCTTGATGAGATTCATCGTTCTAGTTGTATTTTCTGGGTTCATAGGCGGATCCATGCCTAACATGGTGGTGAACGTGCACCACCAGATTTTTTTCAGAATAAGACTCATTCCCCGATAATATATAGTATTATCTTTTCCGTTATTTTATTTTGGCATATCGAGGAGTTTAATTATTTTTTACTCTCGAAGTTTAATAGGTAAAGTCATATATACCTATTAAATATATTTTTTAATTGGACGTAATCTGTTTTGATCAAGGCGATATTAATTAAAGTGTTTAAAATTGTTTATTCAACCTTGAAATATTTCGCAAACATTTGCTTCTTTTGAAGAAGATTTATATAATATGATGAAAAAATTAAGATGCACCCTTAATACAAAACTAGTTGAAGGATTTCAGTTAACCAAATATTAGAAATTACTTTTGAAAGAAATGTTGATTTTGCCCGTAGCAACTGCAAGTGTTGAACGAGTCTTCTCAACAATGAAATATGTGAAGAGTGAGTTATGTAGTAAGATGGGTGATCAATGGTTAAATAATCATCTTGTAACATTTATAGAAAAATATGTACTTAAAACTATTAGTAATGATGTTATTTTAGCACATTTTCAGGAAATTGACAGTAAATGTAGGTGGTTTTCTTTGTAAATCTACGGATCCTTTGTTTTTTTTTTTTGGTTTTTTTTTCCCGCACACGCGCACGAGGGGATCGTCCCCTGTCCTGAGTACCCCCAAAGGCTCGACCTCACCCAGATCTAGAGGTAAGTTTTCCAGCATGACATGTTCGCCTAATTGTCTTCCGCTTTGTTATTACTGACTTTATTTATGTATTATTTGTTATCTTTAATGTAATTTTAGTGTATATTTTATCGTTCGACATTGTTTTTCGTGGGACGGTCGGTGCATGTAACACCCCCATGATTTACGGAGATATTACAGCGCCGTAGATCCTTTTTGGAGAACCTACCAGGCTTAGACCCAAATAAAACACATTAAATACAATAAACATAAACGTTCATACAATTAAAACCAACTTCAAATTTCAACATGACATACATCACAATACCAAACAACATATCATTAACCATTAATAATGACATGACATACAACACCGGACAGTACCCGCGCGAGTACAAAAAACAAAACACGACTTTGACCATGACCATACGACCACCAACTCAAAATGATGTACGATATCAATGCTGCCCACCAAGCTCGTGTCCGTCCTGTGCTAGTCCTCCCACTGGACCTGTACCTGAATACACAAAAGTATATCCACCCCAGAAGGGGTCAGCAAGAAGCCGGTGCAAGTACAATGATTCTAGAATATGTACAACAAGTGAATAATCAACAAAAACCACAGAAAATCATAGTGCCATCACAGATATTCCGGAATACCACATCACAGTCATCATCACAAAACAACCTCCCGAGCTATACTGGCCCTGTACCTCTCAGCAAGATACACACCCCAGAGACACCTCGTCAGGCCCTCCCTGGTGTATAGCCCAACCGAGTGATCCGTAGGGATACGCAGCCTACCGGACCCCAGGGGACCCTCACTGGTTTTACTCGGCTCACACACACTCGATCAACAATTGGCACAAATTCCATTTTTACATATTCACACGAAGTACAGTAAACACAATCAAAGTACTTGCCTCAATTTGAACGACACAAGAAGCGGCGAACGGATGAATGTACGGTCCTAACTTCCTTCAACGACTCGATCCTAACACATCGAAATAAGGAATCAAAACACGACACCACGGAAATGGAAGGATTCCCTTCCAATTCTACTCTTAGGGACAAACTATCAAACACTACTAAGGCGGAGTTGTTCATACTCAAATCAATAGGTGGGAACTCAAACAAAATCCGTAGACTTCAAGAAAAACAAGGGATTTTGGTTTCACACTCATAATCTGACCCAATTCAAGGTTTAAAACGGACTAGAATGACGAGATCTAAACAAAACCCTCAAAATTCCAAAAACTAGGGATTGAACAATCTTACCTTGATTTGGATGATACCTGGATGAAATCTTGTTAGATTGAGCTTAGGAACACGAAAATGTTGTTGGATGGTGAAAATCGGTGAAAACCACGTCTAACTACACTCCAAATCGCCCGGCCGAAGGGAAGAGGAAGAGGTGAAAAATGACGTTTCTGGAACCTGCCCCCATATATATACTGGGAGGCATTAGCGCACGCTACGGCTACGAGCTTAGCGTGCGCTAACGAGCCGAGGGCTGCATCTTGAAGAAAAAGGCGATCGTAACTTTCTGCGAGACTCGTAGCGTCTGGCCGAATTATCTGTTAGCGTGCGCTATCGATTGCTACTAGCGCGCGCTAACTCCATACAGTAGCGTGCGCTACTTGCAAGTACCTGCAGCCCAGAAACGTTTCTGTCCTCACTGACCTGACATCCTAGCGCACGCTATCATACAAGTAACGTGCGCTAGTAAGTCGAAATAGCGTACGTTAGTCCGTCCATAGCGTACGCTAACGCCTCATTCCAGAGTCCAGAAAGCTTACTGTCCAGCGGGTCTAACGCACGCTATTGTACAAGAGTAGCGTGCGCTACTCGACCCTGGTTAGCGTGCGCTAGACATACAGTCTTAGCGTGCGCTAACTGCTATTTTCCAAATTTAAATTCGCAAGAAATCCGGCTAAAACGAGCACAATCCGAGAATCACAGAACCCAACAATAATCAGCCATGAATATGCCAAGGTCAATCATCAATATACATACGGTCCAAATAACCACAATACCACAAAATACATCCAAAATAACACTCATAAAATACACGGGTATTACACCCTTACCCCCTAGAAAGAAGTTTCATCCCGAAACTTAAGATACAAAAAGTTCGGGGTATCCGGCACGCATACTATCCTCGGTCTCCCATGTGGCCTCCTCAATTCCATGCTTAGACCATTGGACCTTTACTAACGGAATCACTTTCCGTCGCAATTGTTTCACTCGTCGCTCTAGTATGGTTACCGGTTGTTCTTCATACGTAACATCATCACTAACCTCAATCTCTTGATAATCAATAACATGGCTGGGATCGGGAACATACTTACGCAGTTGTGAAACATGAAACACATTATGAACATGACTAAGCGTCGGAGGTAATGCTAGTCGATAAGCTACATCGCCTACCTTGTCCAGGATCTCGAAGGGGCCAATATATCGAGGACTAAGCTTCCCCTTCTTACCAAACCGAAGAACTCCACGAGTCGGCGATACTTTCAACAACACATGGTCTCCCGCCTGGAACTCTAACGGTCGACGACGAACGTTGGCATATGATTTTTGTCGACTCTGAGCAGTCAACAACCTTTGCCGAATAATTGCGACTTTTTCCCGTGTTTGAACCACCAAGTCCGGTTCTACTCCAAGTAACTCGTACGGCTCGTCCCAACAGATTGGCGATCTACACCGTCTTCCATATAATGCTTCAAACGGAGCCATCCCAATCGAACTATGCCAACTGTTATTGTATGCAAATTCAATCAATGGTAAATGATTCTCCCAATCTTCTTTCCAGTCCAACGCGCAAGCCCTCAACATGTCTTCTAGCGTTTGGATCGTCCTCTCCGACTGTCCGTCCGTCTGGGGATGATAAGCGGTGCTGAAATTCAATTTGGTACCGAGTGCTCGATGTACTGCTTGCCAGAAATGCGACACAAAACGCCCATCGCGATCAGACACTATACTCTTTGGGGTACCATGGAGTCTCACAATCTCCGCAATGAATAACCGAGCTAACCTCTCCGGTCCCCAAATATCTCTAATTCCCAGAAAGTGTGCGGATTTGGTTAGCCGATCAACAATTACCCAAATCATATTCACTCCAGTTCGCGTCTTTGGCATTCCCACAATAAAATCCATCGCTATATCTTCCCACTTCCATTAGGAATTGGTAGCGGTTGCAATTTACCAGCGGGTCTCTGATGTTCCGCTTTAACCTGCTGACAAGTCAAGCATTTCATCACGAACTCTGTTACATCTTTCTTCATGTTCGGCCACCAAAAGTTTTTCTTCAAGTCCTTATACATTTTACTCATACCCGGATGAATCGAGTACGGAGTAGAATGTGCTTCATTCAAAATTACATGTTTGAGATCATCCCGATTAGGTACACAAGTTCTGCCTCGAAATCGAAGAACTCCGTCTTCATCGATTAAGAATCCAGGAGCTTTTCCTCTAACACTGTCTTCCCGAAGCTGCACAATTGAGAGATCATCTAACTGCTTGGACTTAATATCTTCCATTACGGAGGATGTAATCTCAAGGAAACGCAACTGTCCTTGAGTTCTGTGAGGCCAAACTTCAATTTCCATATCAATCAACTCTCGTCTAAGATTCGGTTGAATGGAAAGTAGTTCCAACTTTTGCAACACGACTGACTTGCGGCTTAACGCATCGGCAACGACGTTTGCTTTACCTGGATGGTAAAGAATGTCAAGATCATAATCTTTAAGCAGTTCCAACCATCGCCGCTGACGCATATTTAGCTCCTTCTGCGTAAATATGTACTTCAAGCTCTTATGATCCGTATACACTCTACAAGAAGAACCATACAAGTTATGCCTCCAAATTTTCAACGCAAACACCACAGCGGCTAACTCAAGATCATGAGTAGGATAATTCATCTCGTATGGCTTTAATTGTCGAGACGCATAAGCCACTACTCTCTCATTTTGCATCAATACACAACCCAATCCTTGTTTAGAAGCATCACTATAAATAACGAAACCTTCTGTTCCTTGTGGTAAGGATAGGATCGGAGACGTAGTCAACCGCTCTTTCAACTCGTCAAAACTCTTCTGACACTCATCACTCCACTCAAATTTCTGTGTCTTCTGCAATAATAAGGTGAGCGGTCGAGCAATTTTCGAGAATCCCTCAACAAATCGACGATAATAGCCCGCTAATCCTAGAAAACTCCGAACTTCCTTAACATTCCGTGGAGGCTCCCAAGCTAAGACTGCTTCAACCTTTTGAGGGTCTACTCGAATACCATCGGCTGAGATGATGTGTCCCAGAAAAGAGACTTCTCTAAGCCAGAACTCGCACTTAGAAAATTTAGCATAAAGCTTATTAGCCCTCAAAATACTCAACGCGATCCTCAAGTGTTCGGCATGTTCTGTCTCACTTTTGGAATAGATTAATATATCGTCGATAAACACCACTACAAATTTATCGAGATATTCGATAAAAGTTTTGTTCATAAGCTGCATAAAGACCGACGGAGCATTTGTTAAACCGAATGGCATAACTACGAATTCGTAATGCCCATACCTCGTTCGAAATGCTGACCTGGGGATATCCGAATCTCGAATTCGCAGTTGGTAATATCCTGACCTCAAATCAATCTTGGAGAAAACCGTAGCCCCTTGTAATTGATCAAATAGATCATCGATTCTTGGCAACGGATACTTGTTCTTAATAGTGAGTTTATTCAACTCACGATAGTCAATACATAGACCCATCTTTCTTTCGTACAAACAATACCGGTGCACCCCACGGAGACACACTAGGCCGAATATAACCTTTGTCCAACAATTCACCCAATTGTTTCTTCAATTCTAGCATTTCCGATGGGGCCATTCTGTACGGTGCCTTAGATATTGGCGCCGCATTGGGCTCTAATTCGATGACGAACTCCACTTCACGATGCGGTGGCAATCCCGGCAAATCATCTGGAAATACGTCTGGAAATTCATTCACAACTGGAACAGAGGATAACTGTACCCCGCCAACTTCCGACTTCAATGTGTAACACCAATAACTGGTACAACCTTGTCGCAATAATCTCATCGCCTTCATGGCTCGAATAATCTTCCCAGAAGTACCAGGTTTCTGCCCTTCAAAAACGTGTTCAGTACTATCCGGCACGACTATCGAAATTATCTTCCGACGATAATCTACTATCGCTCCATGCCGATTTAACCAATCATCACCGAGGATTAAATCCTCTCCTATCATATCGATCACAATCAAATCGGATGACCAATCTTTACTGCCAATGGTTACAGGACAATTGGCAATCTCTTGATCCCCAACTATCCTTTCCCCACTTGGCAGCGCAACAATAAAAGGTTCACATGAAGAGAGACCGTCTAGGCCCAAACGATTCACACAAGACAATGATATAAAAGAATGAGTAGCTCCAGAATCAAACAATACATCTACCGGGTGCATCGAAATATAAACAATACAGCGTAGTGGCGGTCCCTACGTCATCGATCCTCCTCATCTCATACAATCGGGGTGGGGTGATCCAATGCTAGATGCATCCTTATGCTCGATTTTACCTCTGCCCGCCGCGTCCGACACTCGGAGTTGGCTGACCCATCTTGTGCCGGTAGGGTAGGAAGCTGTTTAGAAAATATTACGCTTGACTCACAATATAACGCGCGATGACCCTGCTTCCCACACTTAAAACAATCAATGGGGCGAGAAGTGCAGCGAGAACTGACATGTCCCGGATTTCCACAATTAAAACAAACCCTCGGCATTCCTCCACTAGGCTGAGGGGAACCGACAGAAGATTGCATAGAAGATTGAGGCCTACGCGATCCACTGCCTCGGAAACTACCAAAAAAATTTGGTTTCTTCGAGCTCGAAACTGCTGGAACCGGAACTGAGACCATTTCGTAAGCAAGTGCTCTATCCTGATATTCTCTTAAAGTAGTACACCCAAGGCCCGCCATATACTTTCGGACCTCCGGTTTCATCCTTGCATCGAAATGAAGTATCTTGTCTATCTCATTCTTAACCCGGTCTTGGACATACACTAACTGCTTGTTGTATGTCCTGATTGCCTCAGAAATAGGGACATCTTCGGGTTGAGCTCTGAAGAACTCACTGACTCTTGCTAGCTGTACCGGCGCTGGACAATACTGAGCTTCCATCAACTCTTTAAATTCTTCCCAAGTGACATCACGGTCCTTAGGCTTAACAGCTCGCCACCAGTCCGAAGCGTCATCAACTGTCAGATACTGAGCAATCGGAACTCTCTTGGCTTCAGGACAACCAATACCGTCAAAGATCTTCTCCAGCTCAACTAACCAATGATCCCAATTGTTCGCATCACCGGAACCATCGAATCTGGGAGGGTTCATTTTCATAACCTCTTGAAGCCATCGATCCTCAACCGTTCTGCCAGTATTAATATTCTGCACCACTTGTGCCAGTTGGTGCACTTGTGTTACAACTTGTTGAAGAACGTTAGGCACCTCGGCCTCTGAGCCTCCATTCGAACCTCCCGAAGGAATCGGGTCCGACCTAGTCGCAGAGCGAGATGCCGATTCTGAAACGGACCTCTCGGACTCGGACACTACTACTCTGCCACGGCCTCGACCACGACCGCGTTGACGGAAAGCTCTACCTCTCGGCATACTGAAGAATAAGAATGGTTCAACAAGGAAACGATTACAATAATAGATTGCACAATATTAAGGTAATTATTTCCGAAGGAAAGAAATAACCAACATCCGAAGAGTCTCCCAACACAGGCGACACGAGGTGGTAGCATGCCAATGATATCGTAGATAACAACTGACTCAATTTAATAGACCCAAAAAACAGCGGCTAGGTATCCATAAACCTAGGGCTCGATACCATATTCGTAACACCCCCATGATTTACGGAGATATTACAGTAGTAGATCCTTTTTGGAGAACCTACCGTGCTTAGACCCAAATAAAACACATTAAATACAATAAACATAAACGTTCATACAATTAAAACCAACTTCAAATTTCAACATGACATACATCACAATACCAAACAACATATCATTAACCATTAATAATGACATGACATACAACACCGGACAGTACCCGCGCGAGTACAAAAAACAAAACACGACTTTGACCATGACCATACGACCACCAACTCAAAATGATGTACGATATCAATGCTGCCCACCAAGCTCGTGTCCGTCCTGTGCTAGTCCTCCCACTGGACCTGCACCTGAACACACAAAAGTATATCCACCCCAGAAGGGGTCAGCAAGAAGCCGGTGCAAGTACAATGATTCTAGAATATGTACAACAAGTGAATAATCAACAAAAACCACAGAAAATCATAGTGCCATCACAGATATTCCGGAATACCACATCACAGTCATCATCACAAAACAACCTCCCAAGCTATACCGGCCCTGTACCTCTCGGCAAGATACACACCCCGAGACACCTCGTCGCCCTCCCCAGTGTATAGCCCAACCGAGTGATCCGTAGGGATACGCGACTCTAGGACCCCAGGGGACCCTCACCGGTTTTACTCGGCTCACACACACTCGATCAACAATTGGCACAAATTCCATTTTTACATATTCACACGAAGTACAGAAACACAATCAAAGTACTTGCCTCAATTTGAACGACACAAGAAGCGGCGAACGGATGAATGTACGGTCCTAACTTCCTTCAACGACTCGATCCTAACACATCGAAATAAGGAATCAAAACACGACACCACGGAAATGGAAGGATTCCCTTCCAATTCTACTCTTAGGGACAAACTATCAAACACTACTAAGGCGGAGTTGTTCATACTCAAATCAATAGGTGGGAACTCAAACAAAATCCGTAGACTTCAAGAAAAACAAGGGATTTTGGTTTCACACTCATAATCTGACCCAATTCAAGGTTTAAAACGGACTAGAATGACGAGATCTAAACAAAACCCTCAAAATTCCAAAAACTAGGGATTGAACAATCTTACCTTGATTTGGATGATACACTGGATGAAATCTTGTTAGATTGAGCTTAGGAACACGAAAATGTTGTTGGATGGTGAAAACTGGTCGAAAACCATGTTTAACTACACTCCAAATCGCCCACCACTTGAAGGGAAGAGGAAGAGGTGAAAAATGACGTTTACGGAACTGCCCCCATATATCTTGGGAGGCATTAGCG
Organism: Orobanche coerulescens; assembly: GCA_033398695.1. NCBI lineage: Eukaryota > Viridiplantae > Streptophyta > Magnoliopsida > Lamiales > Orobanchaceae > Orobanche > Orobanche coerulescens. The sequence continues at coordinate 174,091,637 of CM065809.1, forward strand.
CGCCTTCGACTACGAGCTTAGCGTGCGCTAACGAGCGAGGCGGTGCCTTTGCCAAGAAAAAGCGATCGAACTTTACGCCGGACTCCGTAGCGTCTGGCCGAATTATCTGTTAGCGTGCGCTATCGATTCCTACTAGCGCTCGCAAACTCCATACTGATGGCGTGCGCTACTTGCAAGTACTGCGGCCGAAGCGTTTACGTCCTCACCGACACGACATCCTAGCGCACGCTATCATACAAGTAACGTGCGCTAGTAAGTCGAAATAGCGTACGTTAGTCCGTCCATAGCGTACGCTAACGCCTCATTCCAGAGTCCAGAAAGCTTACTGTCCAGCGGGCCTAACGCACGCTATTGCACAAGAGTAGCGTGCGCTACTCGACCCTGGTTAGCGTGCGCTAGACATACAGTCTTAGCGTGCGCTAACTGCTATTTTCCAAATTTAAATTCGCAAGAAATCCGGCTAAAACGAGCACAATCCGAGAATCACAGAACCCAACAATAATCAGCCATGAATATGCCAAGGTCAATCATCAATATACATACGGTCCAAATAACCACAATACCACAAAATACATCCAAAATAACACTCATAAAATACACGGGTATTACAGTGCACGAGTGGTTTTTCGGTCCCGGATCCGCCTATGTCTGGGTTCGGTCGAGTATTATGGCGTGCGTGTGGTGTGTGTGCGCGGGTGTGTGTTACTGTGTGCGCAGGTATGTGTGTGTTTGTGTGTTACTGTGTGTGTGTATGTGACCGTGTGTGCTGGTGTGTGTGTGTGTGTTTGTATGCTAGTGTGTGTGTTTGTAGGCGGGTGTGTGTGTTGTGTGTAAGGGTGTATTCAAATTTCGGGCCTTGACGACTAGGGATGTCGGCGTGTTTTTACGTGTAAAAATAGCATTAGTCGATGTTAAAGAAGTTCCCGGTGAGTTTATGATAGACGGGAGAAGTTTAAACGAGGATTATATGGACGTAGCAAGTTTTGGGGTGGAAAACATAAATTTTGAAAATCCAGGGCTATGTCATTTGAGAATTAGAAATAAAGTTGGACTTGGTTGAAGTTTTCTAAATCTTCAATTTGATCCTGAACTTTAATATTTTCTTGGAAAATTGTATAACCTTCTTGGTTTCAATCCAAAATGGGTCAAACGACTGCCAAATGGCTCCTAATTCGAAACACAACATTCTTACACCCCAGTAACGCATAGAGTGTGTCCGTAATTACGTCTCACCTAGACTCGGCTAAATTAAAATGTAGAGTTCTAACGGTTATATAAATCTTAATCCGTTAATCATATAATATGATTCGTTTTAGGTTGAAGGTCTGGATAATCGCTCAGTCTATTTGCCTTGTCAATCAAAACTTTTCCATTAGCTGGAATGCCAGGCAAGTACTTTGATTACGTTTGATGTACTTCGTGTGAATGAATATGTGAAAAATGTGCTTTCTGTGAAATGTGGGAATATCAGAAAATGTGATTACATAAAGTGGTGATTTCTGTGGTGTGTGACATGTGTAATCAGCGGAAATGTGAATTTGTGGATATTCAGTATCATTGCGCATTGACATGAAATAATGTCATAAACATGCGTTGCGGAGCGGAAAATAATGAATATGTGAAAAGTATGGTTGCTGTGAAAAGTGGTAATTTCTGTGGTTTGTGACATGTGTGATTAGCTGAAAAGTGAATTTTTGAATACTCAGCATCATTGTGCATTGACATGAAATAATATGTCATAAACATGCATTGTGAAGCGAAAAGCGAAAAATCCAAGTAAGCGACTTGGGTTGGCCAAAAGAGCCGAGCGAAATGGGCCCGTATGCGTGAGTCATGGCATGCATGGGAATTGCATCGCATTGCACATAAAATAATGATGATTGTGGTATTGTATTCCAGAATATATATGATGGCACTGTGATGTGGTTGTTTATTCACTTGTGGTACATATTCATGAATCGTTGTACTTGCACCGGCTGTTTTTCTGACCCCTTCGGAGGTGAATATACTTGTTGTGTATTCAGGTGCAGGTCTTAATGGCGAACCAGCGCAGGATGGACACGAGGATGGCGAGCAACACTGATATCATGCACTATTTGAGTATGTGGTCGTACTGTTGAGAACTGAGTTGTGTTTTGCCTTGTGCTCGCGCGAGTACTGTCGGGAAATGTGGGTTGTTTGTGGTTCAGTCATTTTGATGATGTTATTGTGTCAGTTGGAGTCCCACAGGACATTGGATTGTTGAGTGCTGAAATGTATATGGTCTGAAGTTGAGTACTGTCAATGCATTTGTGGATATATATTGGTTTCAGCCTTGTAGGTTATCGAAAAAGAATCTACGGCACTGTAATATCTCTGTAAATCACGGGGGCGCTACAGATTGTGGTATCGGAGCGTAGGTTTATGGATACCTAGGTTGTTGGTGTTTTGGGTCGGTCAAAGTTGAGTCGGTCGTCTGTTTATGATATCACTGGGTTGCTGCTACCTCGTGCGACCTGCGCTGTAAGTTCCTCTGATCCCCAATTTTTTTTTAAAATTATTTTAGTTTCGAGTATATGGATTTTAAGTCCTTGTGAGCCGTATTTTGTTGGGGGCTGTGTTCATTTGCTTCTGATCTTATCAGAACTCTGCGGGAAACCAGAGTAATCTATTTGTAATTCTTCGAACTGTGTCCATTGTTTTTCCTTCGTGTATATATTTGTGTAACTTGAGCCTACGAGCATATGGAGATGGTAAGTCTCTCGATTATAAGTCTCTCTTAGTTGTGCGGTGATTGTGTGGCGCTGATTCAATCAACCTTGTCCGATGGGCTAGAACTTGTTGGTGGTGCTAGGATTTTGAGATGTACATTGCGTATGCGGTCTGGGTGAAAATAGTTATACAGTGTATTTTGGAAAATTAGGAATACTATCGATTCCTATATTCTTTTAAGAATGAGATTTTTAAATATCAATTTTAACCGCTGAGGGAGTATGTTTAAAGTAGGGTTTGAAACTCTTTCAAATGGAGAAAAACTACGGTGTGATATCGTTATATCAAACGAGTATGTACTCGTTGGAGAATGTTTTGTTTTCGATTAAACAAATAGTAGAAGAAGAAGGATCTTCATTTTATTTAAGTTCCAAGAAATTTTGGAAATATTTCGGAGTATAGACATCTTCGAAAATGTTAAAAATATAGATTGTGGGTGCGTCATTTAAAAAAAATGATTTCAAAATCGACGTGTAAAATAAAGCCTCCTCTTCCAATAAGAGTAAAGTAACTACAAGTTTTGGCGAAACATAGCTTGCCCTCTTATTTTCAAAAGAATTGTTTTCATAAAGTGTTGGTACCACAGTCGTAAGTTGTGGGATCGTGTGTCATGTGTGGACACGCGTTTGGTGGCGATTCAGATCGTTGCGTGGTTGTTGTCTTAGTGGGGGTATGGTTGTGATGGTGAATTTTGGTTGGTATAGGTATGGCGCGCGCTATTGTACAGAATTGGCGCACGCTACCTTGTGGATAGCGCACGCTAATCTGTCCGGCATATAAACCGGACATCAATCGTGATGTATCATTTCCACTCTTTTCCTTTTCTCCGCGGCTGACACCACGGTGTGAATCGAAGGCGACTAGGGTTCGTGATCTTGGCTGATTCTGTTCCGTTTAAAGGTTTTTTGGAGTATAACATTATCTAATCTATTGCTCCTCGTCGGATCGAGGCAATTCCTTGATCTTTCTTGAGCTAACCATTTTGAAGATTTTGTTCTTGGTCTCATTTTCAACCCGATTCTGATGAATCAATTGATGTTAAATGTTGTTGTTGGTCATGTCATATAAATGGTGTATCCACAACTCTGACTTGTTCAACTCGGTTGACGATTCTAAAGATGTTGAGGAACCATGAACAATTAACGTTCGATCAAATGTCCGTAAACTATCGGTGAACAAAGCAAACGATCAAGGGTGTCACGTACCCCAGATGATGGCAGGTGATGCTTTCATAATACATCGGAATTGTTGATACTTCCGACAATTGTGGCTTTGATTCTCTTTGTCTTCTTGCTTTCCATCTCTAACTTGGTAGTTCTACGTTTCGAGGACAAAACTCCCTTTGAGGGGGAGAAGAGTATAATAATCGGGATTCTTGCGCTTGTACAATGTAGGGCCTTCGACCCTTATGTTTGACTCTGTTGTTGCACTGCAGAACTTGCGAGTTCGGTGGTACTGCGATGATTGGCTTGATGACTGAGCCTATTGTAATTGTGGTGTCCGTCATGTATTGGTTTCAAGATCTCGTTTTATAATCCCATTTTCGTTGAATATTGAACCATATTCCCTAGGCAACATATGATCCCACCCGAGTGGACTATATCTGATCGTGTTGTGCATTGCTTTGATTTAAACCTGTGCCGTTAACTAAATCGCATCACTACCGAGAAATTCTCGTGATGTTAGTGGTCATTCCGCATTCGTCAGAATGCTTAGAGATTTGGTCATTCGACCTTATGGAGTTGCCTGTCATATTATTACCTCATTTGGACTTCTATATGTTTCCATCCTATCGACTCACTTATGCTCGTCGATACCTGCTGAATGTGTTCTGTTCTGCGGTCTTTTCCGTTCGAACGAGTTGTGACATTGTTTCGGACTAGTCCCTTTACAGTTGTGACTTTTCCCAAGGCTGGTACAACCCTTGTGAGTCCTATGCAAAACGAATATCTTGTAATTCTTACCAACCCATTTAATGTCTTGAGTTGAGGCGGGAAGTTCGGGGCTGGTCGATTATCGTTGTTGTTTGATCGATGTTGTTCGATCATTGTGGGTCGACTGTTGTTACTCGATCTCGCATCGTGATTATCGAGCGGCTGATTTACTTAAGATTCGGGTACTCGTCCCACTAAGTCATCTTCCAAACCTTCGAGGTTGTTAGAATTATATACTTGTTCAGCGTTAAGATCGCATTTGATTATTGTATTATTTGGATGACATGGAGTTTTGTGTTCGCCGTTGGCAGCAGATAAGTGTGGCATCTAAAGTTTGCTTTGCCTTGATTGTTTCATGTCTTAGGTTTTGGGACGAAACTTATTTTAAAAGGAGCAGACGTAATAATTTTATTTCCGTGTTAATTCCTTTTCTGTTGATCTATTTTCATTTCTTCGGTGTGCTAGTCTCGACGATCAACATACGAGAGATGGTCATCATGTCTTGACATCAAGTGGGAGTACCGAGAGTCCGTGAATGCATCTTTTGGCTTGACCAATATTTTGGTCGTATTCGTACCATGGATTAACTCTATCCTTAACAGGTATCCTTGCGAGTCTATCACTAAGATATTATTTTTTTATATTATCATTGTTATGGCGGCAAGAGATAATTAACACTGGATGACGGCGCCGCCATAATAGTGGCTACTAGAAACAACTGTAGCACCGCTAGTGCCGCCAACTTAAGATCAGTTTGATATGTATATAAGGCCCTGAGGGGTATTCCCATAGTAAACTTAAGACGCTAACCGAGAAAAAGCAGTTGAATGATCTTTTAAGTCTGGATCCTACTAAGCATACCTGTTGCTTAGAGCATATCAATTATCTAGAGGTCGTAGCACAATTTCATCGGGACGCGAGTCAGACTGCGCAGGAGGCAGCTGCACGAGAACGTGAGCATGCTGCACAATTAGAAGCTCAGTTGGCTGCAGTACAGCGTACTCTTCGAGAGAGGGACGCACAATACACCCAGGCGAGAGAGGCCCTCCATGATCAAGTCCAGCAAGAGAGGGCGATGATACGGGCCAACGTTGAGGAGATCCTTGCTATCCTCCCAGCGGCCCCAATTCCGGTTGCAGAAGTTGAAGAGGATCTCGAGGAAGATCCCGAGGAGGACCCGGAAGAAGAGGTCGAAGACAACTCTGTCGTCGTTAACCCATGATCTATGCTTAATGGGGCATGCTGTGTACCGATGTTTTCTTATAAATATGTACTGATGTAATGTTTACGATTTAAGGATAAAATTATTCATGAAGGTGATCTATAACCCGGATGTATTTCATCAATTCTCTCCTTGCTTCAAGTTTCGAGGACGAAACTTCTTTGTAGGGGGGAAGGGTGTGATACCCCGTAGTAAATAAACCGGGTGATTTTATATTTTGTAAAATGTCGCAGAAATTCGATCATCGTGTCGGAGTTGAAAATTATAGCACCCGTGTTGTTTAGAATAACAAACTTGAATTTTTAATTGCGGATTGGTACTATATATTGTATATATAATGTTCTATACGTCACCGCCATGTCAATACTCATTGAGATGAGATAGAGATAAAAATCTGGATATATATATATATATATATATGGGGAAATTACAGCCAACTACCCTATTAGATGGCCTATTTACACTTTAGTCCCTATTGTTTCATAAATTACAGCGAAGGACAAAAATTTGAATTGGTGTTGACTTCAATTAAAAAGACGAAAATGCCCCTCTATTTACTTGAATAAAACATTTCTTTTAAAATACATTTCATATTAAACAAATAGCTTATAAGTTATTAAAGCATTTGACTAATACATTTCTTTTAAAAAATATTCTTTTTTCAGAAAATAATTTTTTTTCGAAATATAATTTTTTTTCCCGAAAATATATTTATTTTTCGCAAAAATATTTTATTTTATTTTTTCCGAAAATAATTTTATTTTTTCAAATAATAATATTTTTCAAGAAAATAATTTTATTTCGAAAAAATATTATTTTGCCAAAAAATATTTTTTCCTCCAAAAAATATTTTTTTAATTTTTTCGAAAAATATTTTTTTTATTTTTTTTCCAGAAAATAGATTTATTTTTTCGAAAAAATAATAGTATTTTTTCCGTAAAATAATTTAATTTCGAAAAATATTATTTTGCCAAAAATACCTTTTTCTCCAAAAATATTTTTAAATTTTTTCAAAAAATATTTTTTTATTTTTTCAAAATAGTTTAATTTTTTCGAAAAAATAATATTTTTTCCGGAAAAGAATATTTTTTCCAGAAAATAATTTTATTTCGAAAAAATATTATTTTGCCCAAAAATAATTTTTTCTCCAGAAAATATTTTTTAATTTTTCAAAAAAAATAAAAATTCCATAAAATAATATTTTTTTCGAAAAGATAAATTTTTTTCCAGATTTTTTTTTTTATTTTTTCGAAAAATAATATTTTTTCCGTAAAATACTTTCTTTTTGGAAAAACATTTTTTCTAAAAAGCTTGAAAATTTATTACACTCGTCCAAAATGTTATATATATTACAATGAGGTCAAAGATGCGCCACCCACGTGAGGCGAAAAATAAATGAGTAAATAAGAAAATGAAAAATAAAAGGGCAAATTTGGAATATCAGTACTCTCTCTCCAGTGACATCATCTGAAAATTTGACTTTTGTCCTTCGTTGTAAATATAGTTTCAGGACAGTGCAAAGTTTGTCTTTCATTGTAATATCTGAAACAATAGGGACCAAACTGTAATTAGACTATCTAAAAAGGTAGTGAGATGTAAATCGCCCATATATATATATATATATAAAGGGATAAGAAGAGAAAAGAGGAGAAGAGATCACAAGGAAAGAAGGTAGGGAACAACCTGGAAGATAACAGAGAAACAAGAAGAAAGGAGAAAGAGAGGAAGAGAAAAAGAAAAGAAAAAAAAAGAAAAAGACGAAATGAAAAAAAAAAAACAGGAAAAGAAAGGTGAAAGAGAAAGAGAGAAGGAGGGAGAGAGATACCCAAGAAGAGTTCCGCCTCCAAGGAGATTTCTCCGGTAGAACTTCACAATCTATATATCGATTTGTTCGTATTGACGAGTAGATCGTGAATATATATTTAGATTTTCAAACCGATGTCGGATTTATCTGGACGGGCAAAAAACAGTATTGCCGTCGACTTGCCCGTACGGACTCTCCGGTTGTCGGAACTTTGCAAACTTTATATCGTTATGATTGTCTCAGCGAGTAGGTCACAAGTATCCGCCGAGTTTTTCAAACTGAGTTCGGAGTTGCTGGAACGGGGCCGAAACCGCCGCTTGACGTCGGGTCCCCGTACGGCCGTTCGGGCTGTCGGAACTTGAAACCGTTTACACCGTTAGGAAGCCCTCTTGATGAGCTTCATCGTTCTAGTTGTAGTTTCTGGGTTCGGTCGAGTATTATGGCGTGCGTGTGGTGTGTGCGCGGGGGTGTGTGTGTGTTACTGTGTGCGCAGGTATGTGTGTGTTTGTGTGTTACTGTGTGTGTGTGTATGTGACCGTGTGTGCTGGTGTGTGTGTGTGTGTTTGTATGCTGGTGTGTGTGTTTGTAGGCGGGTGTGTGTGTTGTGTGTAAGGGTGTATTCAAATTTCGGGCCTTGACGACTAGGGATGTCGGTGTGTTTTTACGTGTAAAAATAGCATTAGTCGATGTTAAAGAAGTTCCCAGTGAGTTTATGATAGACGGGGAAGTTTAAACGAGGATTATATGGACGGAGCAAGTTTTGGGGTGGAAAACATAAATTTTGAAAATCTAGGGCTATGTCATTTGAGAATTAGAAATAAAGTTGGACTTGGTTGAAGTTTTCTAAATCTTCAATTTGATCCTGAACTTTAATATTTTCTTGGAAAATTGTATAACCTTCTTGGTTTCAATCCAAAATGGGTCAAACGACTGCCAAATGGCTCCTAATTCGAAACACAACATTCTTACACCCCAGTAACGCATAGAGTGTGTCCGTAATTACGTCTCACCTAGACTCGGCTAAATTAAAATGTAGAGTTCTAACGGTTATATAAATCTTAATCCGTTAATCATATAATATGATTCGTTTTAGGTTGAAGGTCCGGATAATCGCTCAGTCTATTTGTCTTGTCAATCAAAACTTTTCCATTAGCTGGAATGGCAGGCAAGTACTTTGATTACGTTTGATGTACTTCGTGTGAATGAATATGTGAAAAATGTGCTTTCTGTGAAATGTGGGAATATCAGAAAATGTGATTACATAAAGTGGTGATTTCTGTGGTGTGTGACATGTGTAATCAGCGGAAATGTGAATTTGCGGATATTCAGTATCATTGCGCATTGACATGAAATAATGTCATAAACATGCGTTGCGGAGCGGAAAATAATGAATATGTGAAAAGTATGGTTGCTGTGAAAAGTGGTAATTTCTGTGGTTTGTGACATGTGTGATTAGCTGAAAAGTGAATTTTTGAATACTCAGCATCATTGTGCATTGACATGAAATAATATGTCATAAACATGCATTGCGAAGCGAAAAGCGAAAAATCCAAGTAAGCGACTTAGGTTGGCCAAAAGAGCCGAGCGAAATGGGCCCGTGTGCGTGAGTCATGGCATGCATGGGAATTGCATCGCATTGCACATAAAATAATGATGATTGTGCTATTGTATTCCAGAATATATATGATGGCACTGTGATGTGGTTGTTTATTCACTTGTGGTACATATTCATGAATCGTTGTACTTGCACCGGCTATTTTGCTGACCCCTTCGGAGGTGAATATACTTGTTGTGTATTCAGGTGCAGGTCTTAATGGCGAACCAGCGCCGGAAGGACACGAGGATGGCGAGCAACACTGATATCATGCACTATTTGAGTATGTGGTCGTACTGTTGAGAACTGAGTTGTGTTTTGCCTTGTGCTCGCGCGAGTACTGTCGGGTAATGTGGGTTGTTTGTGGTTCAGTAATTTTGATGATGTTATTGTCTCAGTTGGAGTCCCACAAGACAGTGGATTGTTGAGTGCTGAAATGTATATGGTTTGAAGTTGAGTACTGTCAATGCATGTGTGGATATATATTGGTTTCAGCCTTGTAGGTTCTCGAAAAAGAATCTACGACACTGTAATATCTCTGTAAATCATGGGGGCGTTACAATCTCCCTCTCGGCCTAGTTCTGTATGGTGGGTTGGGAGGAGGTATCCTCTTTCTTCTTTTTGGTGGAGGTGCTTCGATTCCTCCTAAACGGCCACTCATTTCGCGTACTTGATGTAAATGGATTTTAATTGGTTTTAATTGATTAGGGTTTATAGTGAAAAATGAGGGGTCTAACGCAAAGGTTCAGGTATTTCACTTTCGGTGCAGGAAGATGGGCTTATATTGAAAAGGGGGGGGGGCATGATGGGCTTTTATAATAAAATAATTTGATGCTGCCCTGTGTAGTGCACACGATGGTAACACACGATGGGCACGACCGTGTGTTCCGATCGTGTGCCACGTTGGCAACCACGTGTCACGGTGTCCATGGTGTCACCATGTCACTGTATCCACGTGGGCACACGATCATGCCCACGATTGGACTAGCCATCGTGTGCACAAGAACATCAATATTTTTCACTAATTTCTCAAATTACTCGTCAATTTACGTATTTTTACTTATATATTAACAAGTATTTATTAACAATATACTTATTTAAAAAGTTATAAATTGAATTAACATAATATATTGCATATCGTGTGTAGTCTATATATTCTAAATGTATTAGTTCGTACATATAAGTTCATCATCTGTATGAAATATCTCATAAAGTAATGAATTACACGAAATAACAAATACGAGTTTGTATAAGAAGTCATGTAGTAAATGTTTGAACAAGCAATTTTAGAATCACAAAACATCCTTCTAGATAACACATTAAATCAAACTGGCAAAAATACCAAAAGTTCATGTGCACACAATAGGGCACACGATCGTGCCCACGATGGGACTAGTCATCGTTTGCACAAGAACATCAATATTTTTCACTAATTTCTCAAACTACTCTGAACGGGAAACGTCGTACTATAATGATGATCGTCCTGAAATCGATCGAACATCATACCATACTGCTGAAACGGAGCGTCAAATGGCTGGTACTGATGCTCATAATCTAGAAACCGCAGAGTCGGCTCAAGGGGCTGCTCAGTCCGCTCAAAAGAATGCTGAATCTGAGAATGATGACTGTGCCGGGTGTCAGAATGGTGACTAGGCTGACGCTGAGAATGGTGACCAGGCTGACGTTGAGAATGTGACTGTGGGCTGCACCAGAGACTGAGTGACGTGGAGGGTCAGGAATCCTCCACTGGGCGCTGCTAATAGATGCAGAATGACGAGGTCGATCGGGAAACCTACCATGGCTCCCAGAACGCCTATGCGTAGGTTTAAAGAAATCCATGATCCCAGAAAGCACCCGGCGAGAAAATCGAGCAATAAATCCTGTCTCAGACTCGTCGTACAAGATCGCCTTCAAACGGCGATCGAAGTACTCATCCCTGCTCGTGTCCTGGGTGTGGTCCAGACAAGAAAGTCCGTGGACACAACACATCCTCTCTGGATGCCTTTCCCGGTCAGATGTCTCTGCACCATCTACTGGTGGGGTACTATGTCGGCATCGCTTCGACACTTTATGTGCCAACACATGTGTAATCAATTTCCCAACAGCCTTCTTCAATCTACCCGTAACTTTCTTTCTCGGCTTCAGCGCATGCTCATCCTCCTTATTCTTCACAACTATTCTTATAGGCTTTATAAACTTAACATCATATGGCGAGCCATTCTCAAAATTCAGGTAGTAGTACTCAGCCTCATCCTCCTCCAGATGCGGTAAAGAGGGAAGTACTTTTTGCTGCGAAAATAGTCATTAAAACATACCATTAGATGGGCAATCACATAACGTTGAAGAGATGAGTGAAGTCAGAAGAAAATACTTTTATAAATTTATGTACCTTATTGTCTAAGAAATGAGTGAAATCACATAACATCTTCCTCGTAGTCCACATCAAACACCGGGGAACTTGGATAGCTTTATCTCGAATTCCACGCAATTCTCCCAATGAAGGAATCATCTCGTATGACCATATCTGTAAAGCCCAAACAGGACCGTAGAAGTGATAGACCTTATATTCCTCTCCCTCCTTCATGGCAACATTGTCTATGTAGTAAAACAAAACCCCAAAGCCATAAGAACCCCAAGGAAACATATCCCACTGCTCGAAATCCTCAACTAATGCCCATGTCTCGACCATCATGACGTCACGACATAGGATAAAGTAGTAGTATATAAGCAAATTGGCAACCTTCACATAATCTCTTATGTCTCTACAAAATTCTCAAGCATTGAACTTCTTCCGCAGGACACTAACCTTAATATTTTTTCCATGGAGTATTCTGTGGAAAATACCATCAGACCGAAGGAGATGCTCGTCCTATGGATGGAAGGTAGAGTTTCCAAAGTTCAGTCCAGTGATCATGGCAAAATCACGGGCCGTAAAACGAATGGTCCTCCTGCAAACCTGGAACCACGACTCATCCAGGGGATTTGATCACCCTCCAACTGACGGGCAATCAAGTGATGTAGGGCAGTATTTGTACTCCCATTTCTCCTAACTTTAATCAAACGCCCCAGGACCCCCTCGGTCGAGCTCTCGATAGCTCGATCACCAACTGTAGAATTGTGGCCCATACTTCTTAGTGTCCCAATAACCTCTTTAAATACTGCCTCCCGTATGTAAAGATTCACTTGCCGTGTAACAAAACGCAATGTAGGTTTGTTACATACGCAACGAGTCTGCAATATAGACATACAAATCATAAGAATATGATAGAATGCTTAAGAGAACGAAAAAAAATGACAATGATTGCACATGATGGCATGCACACGATCGATGGCCGTCGTGTGAATACCATCGTGTGCAACACGATGGCTCACACGACGGACAACGATCGTGTGCATGCCATCGTGTGCAAGGCATAAGCCTTTGGTCTTCTTGCCCACGGCGGCTCGCACGATCGACGATCCTCGTGTGTCAACCATCGTGTCCAGGAAAGATCATCGTACACACGATGGTTTCATCTTCTTCAGCACCATTGTGAGACGATGAACAACTGTCGTGGCACGGTCGTATGTGAATAAATTACACTAACCTGCGGCTCATTGACGAAAGTCTCTTCAAATGGAGTGTCACTAACGTGTGAGGAACTTCTGGCATTTTCAGATTCTGTGTCGTAGTCGGAGTTCGACATTTTCTTGCCGGCGATAGGGTTTCATGATGGGGGTTTCGGTTTCGCGACAGAGAGAGAGAGAGAGAGAGAGAGTTTTTTCTTGGAAGAGAGAGAGATTGGGTTGTGGGACCGTTTAGATTATTATTGTTTGGTTTTATTAGTTTTCTATTTTTTATGTTTTTTTATCTTTTAGTGGTAGACTTTAAGGATAATAATGTCTTTTAACATATTTTGGTATAAAAAACTTATACTCTTATGAATGAGGATATATAACTTGTTACTTTTATGGTTTGGTACTAAAAAAGAGAGATCCCTTTATAATTCACCTGTGTAGCATCTTATTATGTAATTCGTTCATATAACATCTCCTTATGATTCTCTCATATGTAATATCCGGAATTTCTACTACTGTGGTTTAATATTATTTTATCCGAGTTATGTTGTACAACGTGGAATCTGTACAGTATGGATAAAATAAATGAAGGACTAAGACATATGTATTGGTATTATTACCGCACTTGGTTGACAGTTGTATTGGAAGACATTGTGTGCCGGGCTTATCGTATGAGAATATTGTTGGAAGATGTATATGTATTCAGTATGCCGTATGTTCGTATTCTGCATCTCGAGACGTTGGACAAGAGTAGCTGAAAATGGCTAAGTATAGCCTTATTAGCGCACGCTGATATTCATGCATAGCGCACGCTATCGTGCAGGTTTAGCACACGCTACGGGCATATGTTTGTGATATCCCACACCGACTAGCAGAGAGCAGGGCGAAGTGCCTTATATGTGCATGCGGAACTACAATAGCATGAGGCCTTTTGGGAGCCCAGTGGCTTCGGGGTGATGAGAACTCCGAAGTTAAGCGTGCTGGTGCGAGGAGCAGTCTCAGGATGGGTGACCTCCTGGGAAGCTGCTCGCTGGTCTCCTAGAAACAAAACCGTGAGGGCCAGCTCAGAGGAGAGCGCCCAAAGCGGACAATATCATGCTACGGCGGAGGGGTCCCGGGATGTGACAATTTGGTATCGGAGCCATTCTGCCGTGGGAGTGTGCCGACAGGGGCGTCGGGTCCTTTGAGGAGGGGCGGATTGTGATATCCCACACCGACTAGCAGAGAGCAGGGCGAAATGCCTTATATGTGCATGCGGAACTCCAATAGCATGAGGCCTTTTGGGAGCCCAGTGGCTTCAGGGTGATGAGAACTCCGAAGTTAAGCGTGCTGGTGCGAGGAGCAGTCTCAGGATGGGTGACCTCCTGGGAAGCTGCTCGCTGGGCTCCCAGAAACAAAACCGTGAGGGCCAGCTCAGAGGAGAGCGCCCAAAGCGGACAATATCATGCTACGGCGGAGGGGTCCCGGGATATGACAATGTTAGTGTACGCTAGTTCAGAACAGATGAAAAGGAATCTATGTGTGGACCCGGCCACTTTCGGCGCATGTGCCGACGAAGTCAACGGATGTCTATTATGAAGGATTAGCGCACGCTAATGTATATTGTTAGCGCACGTTAATCAGATCAGACCAAAGGAATCTTGGCTTTGTCAGGTTACTTTTGGCATGTGAGGACACGGGGTAGGTGCAGACTGTAGCAAGTCAATTATGAGTAGCGCACACTACAGTGGAAGGCTTGCGTACGCTAAATAGAGGGATTTACGTACGCTATTGCATGGGCATTGCGTACGTAAATCATTGTATGAAGTAAGGCAGTAGCCTCTGGACTTCGATAGCGCACGCTAACAAAGACAGCTAGGGCACGCTAAGCATGCAACGTACGTTAAATGAAGATGTTAGCGTACGTTTATAATGTACAGTATATATTATAAGTGCAGTTGGCCATTATTCGTCATTTCCATCCATTTCTTCATATGAACCGATAGAGAGAGCCTTGAGAGTTATTTGAGGTTCCCAAACACTGAGAGATGATGATCTTTAACAAGATTAAGGTGGAGAGCATGGATTAAAGCCTAGTTCTTGAAATTATTTATGATTCTTGGAAAGGAGTTCAATTGTTCTTCTTCTTGGTTCATCTATACAAGGTAATGTCGTATCCCTTTGATAGTGGTTCGTTTTTAAGGATGATTACTTGTGAGGAAGCGAGTTGGATTATCTTGTGATGATGTTATATGAGATTTAATGGGATTTTGATAAGAGTTCTCGGATGTTAATTAAGATTCTCCATACTTTAAGAATTTTGTTTCGTTTAACCCGATGAAAGATGGATTTCTTAGTTGTGTTGATTTCATATGAATCATGATATGAGGTTGTATTCCAGATTAAGTATGATATGATCCTTGTCATCGGGTTGGTCTGATTGTTGATGTTGTTGTTGATATCTTTTTCATGATGATATATACATCGTGCTATGTAGTTTTGAATGTGATTTCGGATATTTCATGTTCTTGAAGAACTCTTGAATAATATGAAATGATGATTATGTATAGGAGGTGTTGGTGTTTTGGATACGAATATGGGATATTTGTATCTAGAGCTAAGATATGTGTTTTGATATAATATTCGTATAAAAACACGAATATGATTTGGAGTATGGTGATGAGATTGAATTTGTAAAAGTTATTGTTAATCTTGGAGCATGATTTCCTTTTCATTCGTATTCGTAGTCGCAAGGTGTTAGTCGATGCTTGGAATTCATGCATCTATACAACATTAGTGCACGCTAAGCTTACTGGATAGCGCATGCTAACGGGAGCGACTTAGCGCACACTGGTGTATATAATTAACGTGCGCTAAGTTAGGCAAACAGTGCAGTATTTTCGTGTTGTGGTTGTGAATTCATGCTGGTTTGAGTTGGATTGTTCAGACGTATGTTTAATCGAGATATTGTTGAGCCGTTGGGTTTGAGAAGTGGTTTTATTGATTGCTGATTGTTATTGAACTTGTTTATCAATTATTGTAATATGTTGAGATTATTGATCGGTGATTAGAACCATGCGTTGCGGTCTTGTTCGAGAATGTTCGTGAATTGCATTGTGTTGTGCGGCGATTTGTACGCCTCAATGGCGATCGTCATAATGGTCAGGAGCCAACCAAATAAGAAAGATGCTGGGCAAGCGCCTAGCGATCGACGTCCAAGGCGATTGTCTTTTGGCATTTGGCGATCGCCTCTAATGTCCGACCGGGGACGACCGTCCCGTGCCACGTGTGAATCCGACACCCGTCAAAGTCTGCAAAGACCGAATCTCGGGTGAAGACCCACGTGCAGATCCGCAAAAGGTGCCGCAAGAACAGGCCCTAATCCAGCCCATCAGAAGCTGTCAGTGATAAGGACGGCCTCACCTACCGACAGACCCGCCGAAAGGTCCTAGGTGGGACCTCCCAAGACAGCGACGCGAGACACCTGTCTCCCCCTCATTGGTTCGCACGTCTGGCTGCCAGCAGCAGCTGTGGACTTTAAGGAAACAGTCTCATGTGCTGGGACGATCGCCCGCCTTATTTAAATGCAGGAAACGGCAATCGCCCGCGGTGGACAGGGACGTCCCATCAGCCCTTTCTCCTATAAATATGAAGCCTCCATCTTCGTCAAAGGAGGACAGTTTACAATGTGAATACATAACGCTAAAAGCAACCAATACAAAGAACTCTCCATCTTTGTAACAAGAACTCACAGAGCTTCAACTCTGGTTCTTCCGGCAATCTTCAGCACTCGATAGCTAATATAACTAGAGTCTTTACACTCATTGTAATTGTACTCTAACATTAATATTTGTACTCACAAGTATTCATATTAATAACATCTCGCGAGAGCATTCAATCTCGGGACTAACAATTCCAGCAAATCTTGTGTTATTTATTTCCCCACGGACGTGCTCTCGCACTTTGTTTGTTACTCATCCATTCCAGCATATCATCTTCGGATAATATTTTGGATAACAACAATTGGCGCTATAGGAAGGGGCCTCTTCACCTTCATTTTTTATTCCGACCGTCCCGAAGAACACTCACTGTTCTCCGGGGCATATACTTGAAGAAACACTCACTGTTCTTCAAAGAAAAACCTTCAGAATCATGACGTCGGCGACGACCTCGAAAAGAGCCACCCTACGATCTGCCGGACACCTTATTTCGGCCTAGGCCGAGTCCCAACCTACGGCGGAAGGCGACCGCGGCGACGCTAGACTCTCACTCCCGCCCACGAGGGACGGACCCAGCCTCTCACTCGATCAGTTCCAAACCGCGGAACAGATCGAGAAGGCCATGGCCATCCTATGGGAGCGACGGAGAGCGTGCGACTCGCCCACCATTACTCCATCAGCCATCCGCCGTGCGGGCAAGAGGAAGTTCAAGGGGCTATATGTCAAAAAATCATCAAAAATCCCCGAGCCACAGGAAAAGGCGCTCGTAAGGCGGGACGATTCCGTCTTCAGACACCTAGGGAGTGATCCCTCATGGCGACCTGGGCATTCGGGCCCCAGCCGGGAGACATCGGAGTCCGAATCCGTCACCAGGAGTTCAGCATACCCAACTCCTAGAAGACAGGCCGGCCAACGGGCTCCCACTCACCCCAGAATTGAGCTCGGTGGCGGAGAACTTGTCACCTACCACGGGGCCAGGAGATCGATATATGATCGCCTCGGATCCCGCTCCGAGAGCCAATCCGCGAGCAGTCAGGCTACGACAATGGCCGCAATGCAGCGCCAGCTCGACGAAATGAAGGCGCTCATAGAAACTGGGGCAGGCGCCAAGAGATCGATCGCCGGACCGAGTGAGCTGCTCGCGGTCCAGATCGAGCTCGCCCCCGTACAACCGAAGATCGCTCCTCCTCAAACACCTTTATATGAGGGGAGATCAGACCCTGAGACCCACTTGAGCAAGTTCCGGATCTACATGATCGGATGCAGGGCATCAGATGCAACGAAGTGCCGAATGTTCCCCTTAACACTGGGCGATCTTACCCATAGGTGGTACATCTCACTGCCACCGCTTTCAATCAACTGTTTTGAGAAACTGGCGAACGACTTCGCGTCGTATTTCGCCGCCAAAGTTGCTCGGCCAGAGGGCCCCACTGCATGATGAAGATCAGGCAGGGGAAGGACGAGCCCGACGAAGACTACATCAACCGGGTGGATGAAATAGTCCTCACCGGCGAGTCCATTAGCGATGAGATCGCCCTCTACTCGGTCCTAGGGGGATTCTATGGCCATTCACCCATCTTCAGGCACCTCACGAAGGACATCCCTCCGACCTATGCAATCTTCCGCGTCAGGGCCGCCGACTTTCTGGCTAGGCAGAGGATGGTCACCCTTCGCTTTGGCGAGGGATCTACCGAAGAAGGGAAGGCGCCATCTTCCATCCCGAAGAAGGCATTCGCCAAGCCTAGAAAGGCGGTCGCGAAGTCGCCCGGTGAGTTCAAGGCCTTCGAGGATGTGGAAGTTCACCTCCTCCGCAACCTCAATCTGTCCCCGGCCCATATCTTCAACGCCATCAAGTGACGCGAGTGGCTTAGCAAGCCAAAGCCGATGAGGGACAATGGTCATCTGGACCGCAGCAAATTTTGTGCCTACCACAAAAGTCCCGACCACAACACCAGCCAGTGCCGCGACCTCCTCAGACAACTCTGGAGATTGTTCGAGGAAGGCAAGCTGGACAATTTGGTGACCAAGCCAGAACCCCGGGCAGAAAGGACCGGGGGGCGCGATCGCTGACAGAGCGACGAATCCCTCCCAATCCGATCGCCAGGATCGAGCAAAACGAGCCGGAGTACTCAAACGAGTCAATCCCTACGATCAACTCCGGCGGCCGGATTAATATGCTTCAGTCGGGAGGTGGAAACCTCGGAGGCCTTTCCCCGGTTTCCACAATGTCGTATAGAAAGCGGAAGGCCGAGTTGAGGGCGTTCGCCGGGGTCCATGTCGTGGTGTCCCCAGAGCTGACCATCTCCAGAGACGCGCTCATCACCTTCTCCAACGAGGATAGGGAGGGAGTGAAGTGCCCCGAAGAGGATGCATTGGTAATCTCTGCATGTATCCTTAGGAAAATGGTCGACCGCATGTTGGTTGACAATGGGAGATTTTGCAATATCATATTCAAATCTGCTCTGGACCAGCTCGGAAACCTGACCAAGTTCATCAAGCCATTTGATACCGTGCTTCAAGGTTTCGGCGGCAACAC
The DNA here is from genome assembly GCA_033398695.1 of Orobanche coerulescens. Lineage (NCBI taxonomy): Eukaryota > Viridiplantae > Streptophyta > Magnoliopsida > Lamiales > Orobanchaceae > Orobanche > Orobanche coerulescens. The sequence goes on from CM065809.1 coordinate 174,110,734, forward strand.
GGTCCAAGCCTATGGAAGGATCAAGCTCTCTGTAGAGCTAATATGCTACTACGATCCCAAGGTTAGGATCACTAGGAACCTCAATTTCGTAATCATAGATAGGCCCAGCATCTATAATGGGTTCCTAGGTCGTCCCTTTCTAGATATCTTCGAGGCGATCGTCTCTTCTTTCTTTTACTGTATCAAGTTCCCCACTGCCGATAGGACGGTCGGGACTGTAGAAGGAGACCAACTAATGGCAAAGAAATGTTTGAATTACTCCTGTGTCATGACTTCCCTTTTAAACGCTTCCCACACCATTTATAACATAGAGACGATCGACATTCAACCAATGGGGATCGACGAGCCAAGCACCTCATACCAGCCTGACTCAGAGGACGACATCTCACATCGATTGTCGGACAACATTCAGCCAATGATCGGTTTCGAGCCAAGCCTCGACATTGATCAAAGGATCGAGTCCGAAAGAAGCGACCATCCCCATTGAAGGGTTGGAAAGTGTAACGGTAGATCCGGCTCGCCCAGAACAGGAGGTGCAGATCGGCACAAGCGTTGGTCTCAAGTTAAAAGACGGTCTGATCAGTTTACTACGTAAGAACATCGGAGTCTTTGCCTGATCGCATCAAGATATGGTCGGCATTAGTCCTGAAGATGCTTGCCACTATCTAAAGATCGACCTGGCAAGGAAGCCTGTTCACCAGAAATGTAGGAAATTCTGTCCTGAGAAGTACGCTGCGCTCGACGCAGAAGTCAAAAAGCTACTCGACAAAAAACTGATCAGAGTAGCTACCGACGAGCCACAGTGGGTAGCCAACGCAGTGCTCATCAAAAATCCGAGCAACTCATGGAGGTTATGCATCATTTTACCGACCTCAACGCAGTATGTCCGAAAGACCACTTTCTGATGCCTCATATTGACCACTTGGTCGATAGCACGACAGGTTGCGAAATGATGTCGTTTATGGATGCCTTCTCCGGGTACCATCAGATCCCAATGGTGGAGAAAGACGTAAAACACACGTCATTCCACACGGAACAAGACGTGTACTTTTGGGTCCGAATGTCGTTCGGACTGAAGAATGCGGGGGCGACCTACCAACGACTAGTCAACGGGATGTTCGCCAACCAGATCGGCAAGACCATGGAGGTTTACATTGACGACAACGTGGTCAAGAGCCTCAAAAAGGAAGATCACCTCAAAGACCTTGCCGAGACGATCGCCATCCTCGAGAGGTTCAACATGAAACTGAACCCCAAGAAATGCAACTTCGGGGTAAGCTCCGGAAAGTTCCTCGGGCACATCGTGAGCCAAAGGGGGATCGAAGCGAACCCCACCAAGATCCAGGAAATCCTCGACATGCAGGAGTCACGGAATGTCAAACAGGTGCAACGCCTCACAGGTTGTCTAGCTGCCCTTAACCGTTTCATTTCTCGGCTCGGAGACAAAATCAAGCCATTCTTCTCCACCATAAAGAATAAAAAATTTGCATGGACGAAGGAAAGTCAAGTGGCTTTCGCCAAAATCAAGGAGTATCTGTCTAATCCCCAAATATTGGTGAAGCCAATCCCCGGCGGAAAGCTATTCCTCTACCTGGCAGCCTCGAAGGTCGCGCTGAGCACTGTATTAGTGCGAGCAGAGGGGCAAGCCCACTTGCCGATCTACTTTGTTAGTCAAGCGCTCCATGACGCGGAAACGCGTTACACGCCTCTGGAGAAGATCGCCTACGCATTAGTCATGAGTGTTCGCAAGTTGAGGGCCTACTTCTTCGAACACCAAGTGGAGGTTCTGACGACTCTCCCTCTAAGGCAAGTTCTGCACCGACCAGACACCAACGGGCGACTCCTCAAGTGGTCACTGGAGATCGCCCAATACTGATGTACGTCGCTCCCGCCTGACAATCAAAGGCCAAGCTCTGGCGGACTTCGTGGTGGAATTAACGTTCTCGCCCAGTCCGACCCAGGTCGGCCATCCTGCTTGGAAATTGTACGTAGATGGCTCGGCAACCAACTCGCGAGCAGGGGCAGGGATTGTCCTCATCAGTCTCGATGGCCAAAGTTTCACAAATACTGTGCGTTTCGGGTTCCGTGCAACCAACAATGAAGCTGAGTACAAAGACTTGGTAGGCGGGCTCGATCTAGCACTCGCCCTGGACGTTCGACGCCTCCATATCTTCATGGACTCCCTCTTGGTGGTAAACCAAGTCAAGGGGGAATATGAAGCGCGCGGCGAACAAATGATCAAATACCAAGAATTGGTCGCCAAAATATGCACAAAGTTTGAAGAAGTGCTGATCGAACAAGTCCCGAGAGAGCACAACTCCCAGGCCGATTCCCTATCCAAACTAGCATCGTCAGATGGGGCGACAGACTTCTCTAACATCCAAATCACGAAGTCAACAAAGTCGGCGATCGACAGAAGCCTGATCACCACAGTTGCCACTGAAGAGAACTGGATGACTCTGTTCATTAAATACTTGAAGGACGGAACGGTCCCCGCCGATCGTATCAAAGCTCGCCAGCTTCAGCTCTGTGCAACCAGATACACCCTATTGGACGACCGGCTTTACAAGCGAGCTTTCAGCCTTCCTCTCCTCAAGTGCATTACGCCGGAGGAAGGCCGACTCATTTTAGTCGAGATCCATTATGGGACCTGTGGAAATCACGCTGGAGGACGATCTCTCATCCACAAGATGACCAGGCAAGGATTTTTCTGGCCTACACTACAAAAATGCGATCGCCTACGCCCGATCGTGTCACAGGTGTCAAGTGATGGGCCCGAACATCAAGCTCTCCCCCGAACAGCTCACTTCTATGTACAGTCCATGGCCGTTCGCCCAATGGGGCATCGACCTCATTGGTCCTTTGCCGACGGCGCCAGGGGGATGTAAATTTGCCATCGTGGGGGTCGATTATTTCATGAAATGGGCTGAGGCCGAGCCACTCAACAAGATCGGCCAAGAACAAGTAATCAAGTTCATTTGGAAGAACATCATATGCCGGTTCGGTCTACCCAGGCTATCATCTCCGACAACGGGAAGCAGTTCGATGGCTTGGAAGTCATGCAATTCTGCGAGAAATGGGGAATTAAAAAGTTGTTCTCGGCCCCTTACCACCCTCAGACGAACGGGCAGGTAGATGCTGTAAACAAGATTCTCAAACACACGATCAAAGCTATACTCAAATCCAAACAAGGACGATGGGCGAGCGAGCTCCCGGATGTTCTGTGGTCCTACCGAACGACGACCTAAAATTCAACCGGTGAAACCCCGTTCGCCCTCGCCTTCGGAACAGAAGCAGTGATCCCTTCAGAGATCGCCGTCCTCATCCGCCGAACTGAAGAAGAAATGACGACGGACAATGATGTAGCCCGGCGGATCGACTTGGATATGCTCGAAGAACGACGACTGACCTCGGAAATGAAGAACACGATCCACAAAAGGAAATCCGAAAAATTCTTCAATTCGAAGGTCAAGGAAAGGCGATTCCAAGTGGGCGACCTAGTCCTCAAAAAGGTACAGACTCACACAGGCGTATTTGACCCGAATTGGGAGGGCCCATTTAGGATATCTAAATGGCTAACCAGAGGAGCATACGAACTCCAACACCCAAACGGCACTCCGGACCAATATCCTTGGAACGCCGTATATTTGAAGAAATACTACCAATAAAAACTCTGTATTCAGTTACTCAATGTACAAAGAGTTTAATGAGATTTTCTGATCCCCTCTATATGATTCGCCTCGACAAAACAAACAAATAAAAAGAGGACGACTCGCTCGCCCTACAAGAGGTCGTCATCTAACCTGACGGACCTATGCAAGCGATCGCCCCTCCAAGCACAACGTATGCCGTCGAGGATCGTCTTCTTGTAATACCCGGTTGTAATTCAGTCATTATCATTCAGTACTTATCATTCTGTAATTGTCACTCAGTAATTTTCACTCATTAATGATCGTTTGTCACTCATATTCAATCAGTGTATTCATCATTTAGAGTAATTGTATCGCCATTCATCATTAATCTAGATGGAGTTTCGTGTAGTGTGCTGTGTGTGAGGAGTAGCGCACGCTACGTACTCTCTTTAGCGTGTGCTAATTGAGTACGGGTAGCGCACGCTACCTCTCAACACTAGCGCACGCTAGTGTAGTTCAAGCAGGCAGTCTAGAAGGCACTGGACTGCAGTTGGGTTGTAAGTAGCGCACGCTACGAATGGTAAGTCCGAGGTAGAAAAGTACGGCCATGGTCCTGGGAGTCGATGGAATCGATAGCCAGTCCATGCAAGGTTCCTTTGGGCAAAGATCGCCCGCCTTTTCATTTAAATACGAGGCGGACGTAGCCGAAGGACCCTCCAAAACAAACCAGTGGACGCACTCGCCCGTCCTCAGAACCATCATCTAATCTGATGGACCTAGGCAGGCGATCAAGTCCTACTCCCGTCACAACGTATGCCCTCTTAGGCAGAAAAGTGCTAAAAAGCCACGGTAGCGAAGTCGATTTATCCGACGGCGCCCCGTGCAAGGACTCCTCCAGGCAAAGACCGACTGCCCATTCGCTACATTGTGAGGCGAAACGTAGCCTACGGAGGACCCTCACAATAAATTGAGTCGCGAGAAGTTAACCATCAGACGGAATGTTGCTTGCGCATAAGACATAGTCGTAGAGGTCAGTTCCATCGAACCCCACGACTGTGCGAAATCTTTCCAGGCCGGGACGCTCGGCCTCCCTCGAGGAATCAACAAAATTGAATATCGCAAGAACCGAACTAAAGATAGCTCACTAAACGAAATATTTTCGTTCCCTTACTTTCGCTAAGTAAACAAAAACAAGGGGCAAAGTGGAGCTATTCATACATGCGATCAGGAGGACGGAACCACACACGATCGGTTTTGTTCAAACACACATATGACGATCGGTTTCGTTCAAGAAATTTACAAGTAAGAATTTCAAGTATACCAATACATTCGGAGCTATTCATGCAACGGCCGCTCTCCAAACAATTGTGCAAAGTCGAAATGATGCGAAACATTCAGACAGACGATTATACAAGCAAGGCATCAGGTGCAATTGTGTAAACACTTGTGTAAATTCGTATGTGAAACATTCAGAAAGGCGATCGTACAAACAAAGAATCAGATGCAAATACGTATTTTATTCCATTCAAGTCATTTGTACATACACGCCCGAAGGCAAAACAAGAAGAAACTGAAAATTACAAGGAAAAAACAAAATGACAGCGGTCTCACTCAGGCCGCCCCCGCCTGGCCTTCGTCACCAGAAGCTGGATCGGCATGCGCTTCCTCACCGGCTTCTGGATGAACAAGTTTGTCCAGCGATGGATACCAGCTCAGATCGATCCCGAGGTCGGTGAGGTCAAGGAACGGCAGAAAGAAGCCGGGCTGCAAGGGATGCTCAAGCACGTAGGCTTTGAAGATATCGATCAGAGGGCCAACCTCGAGCCCTCCCTTCTTGGCAGCGCGGATGGCGGCGGCGTAAGCCATGTAATAAGAAAACTCGCCGACGTACTCCACGTTGAGGAAGGGATCGGTCTCGGTCGCCTCCAACTTCTCCTTCAGCCCCGCGATTGTTTTGTCCGCATCCTTGAGCTCGGCAACCCTGGCGTCCAGCTCCACCTTCGACGACTCCAACTCGCCATTTAGTCGGTCCACCACCACCTTCAGCCCTGTCACCTCCTCCTGCGAGGCCGCATGCAACCGACGAGCCTCCGTCATCTGGTCGCGCATTCGATCGGTCGCCGCCCGGGACCGATCAAGCTCCAGCCTCATCCAGTCAAGATCCTGTTTAGCTCGCTTGGCCGTCTCAGCATACTCCTTCTCCATGGCCACAATCCTATCGGCAAACTCGGCGTTCTGGTTCCGAGCAGCCTCAAGGTCCGAATGGAGGCGAACAGTAGAGGGCCGCCCCTCATAATCCTTTACAGCTTGAGCAGACATCATCGCCGCTTGGAGGGTCAGGGCAAGAGTCGCCTGCATCGCATATCCAGACCGCCGCCGCGCGATCGCATCCAGGTCGGTCATCCAAGCCTTCGTAAGGGAGGAGATAGCTCGGGAGACATAGTAAGGGACGTCGCTAGGCTCGCAAGGGGACTTGCTCGCTAGGAAGTCCAGCACCATCGGCGATGTGTTCGGGTCGGCAAGACGAACCCTACAACAAAAAACGAAGGAGTTAGTATGCACCCTACACAAGTGGCTTAACTCAGCAAGATCAAACCAGTCTTACCTTTCGACCTTCTCGGGGTCGCGGCCGAAATAGGGCTTGCCCCGCGGAGTCTGGGCATCAACGGTCGCCATGGCCTTTAGGAAGGCCGCTGAGGGCGTAGGCCCCTCCGCCATTGGAACAGCAGAAATAGGAGGCGCGATGACCGGCGGCACCACAACGGATGCCTCAGCAGCAACGGTCGGCAAGGGCTCCTCCGGCCTCCGCCTCTTGCGGTTGCGCTGAAGCTTCTCCTCTTCTCGAGTCTCCGGCTCGACGACCGGCGCTATGAGAGGTCTCATCTCGGGGATAGGACGGGTCGTCGTTGCAGGGGAACGACCCGCCTTCTTCCCTTGGCGGAGACGATTGATAAGGCTGGGGTTCGACATAGCAATCTCCCTCGGCGGCTCGGAGTAGCGAGGGAAGTGGATCTCTATCAAAGAAGACATTCAACCAGGTTAGACATCTCTTTCAATCAAAGACGATCGTCAAGCAGAAAGGAGAATCGTAAACATTTATACCTGGGACCTTCAAGTGCTGGGGGAAGCGAAACAATCGAGTTCCCAACCAATGAGCTTCGTTGTTGATCGTGTGAGCGTCGATGTAGTTGTCTGGTAGACCTCGGATTCGCTCCCAGACGATCATAAAGTCAAATAGAAGGTCGTCGGCCGCTGGAACAAGGGAGCTTGCAAAAAGGAAACCAAATTAGATCAGTTCAAGATGTATCCGAACAAAGGGAGAGTTAAAACCCTTACTCGGATTCCTCTCTCGAAAGCCGATGGGGATATCTAACTCATCCTCTGGTTTATCGCTCGCTGCCGACCTCCACGCTCCGCCGACCCAACACCATTTTGTCAGGTCGCCCCGAACCTTGTTCGGCACCCCGAGGACCACCCTGCCCATGCGACCCTGAATGTGGTAGCCGCCAACTGAACCCTTCTGCGCCGTCAGCTTGAAGAGGTAGTTCATTTCCAGTGTAGAAGGGAGACGGAACAACCGGTGACCGCCAAAAAGAGTAAAAGTACTGACGATCTGCAACCAGGCATTCGGCGTCAGTTGAAGTGGCGCCACATTCCAAGCGGTCAACAGGTATGACACGGCGAACGGCAATGGGAATCACAATCCGGCCCCCATGGTCAATTCATTAACGGCGACCATACCCTCGGGAGGTTGATCGGCGCGCGCGTTCTCCGCGGGCACATACAATGATACATCAGAGGGGATATGGAACTCCGCCCTCCATGACTCAAGTCCTTCTTGCTCGTCGAACTCCTGATCTGACCGAGGGTCCACGGGGAGCGGTCCGCGGCCCGAAATGACGTCCGCTTTACAGGCTCATAGGGGTGGGCGACCGAGTATGCGCCAAAATCAAACTGAGGACGTGGTCCGGCCAGCCTCTCCATGAGCTCAGCAAAATCCAAAAAGGCCCGGCCTGTAATACCCGTAATTTTGATTTCCGGTAACTTTCTATTTTCGGCAAAAGTCCGTTTTGACAACTCGCTTGGGACCGTTTCGTCACCCTGAGAATGATTAATTCTACACTTTTTGACATCCGAGTTCGTTTCGGTGTCGTTATGTTGAGTTCCGTGCTTTTCAGCGACTTTTCCGCACTTGAGTTCGATTCTTGCGAATCTCGTTCTAAACTGCTGTTTCGAGTTTCCCGTAAGTCCGGTTAACTTTGTTAGAAGTGTTGTGAACTTCGGTTTGGTTATTCAATCGCGTATCGTGATTTTTGGGCGTTTTGGGCCATTTTGTAATTTACCTAAAGTTATGGGTATTCTATCTGTATTCGTTGTCTCGACTCTTTTCTCGGTAGCATATGATTAATTATTACATTACGCTTTCATTTCGGGTCGTTGATGTTGTCCGCGAACTTTCCGTCGTGTTCGTTCCGTACATTTTCGGAAATCGAGTCGTCGAGCCCTGGTGGTCGGGCACTGGCCGGACGATTGGATCGACCGGACGGCCGCAGTTCGCCGGACGATGGTCGCATCGACCGAGCGAGCACAAGAGAACCGTATAGCGCACGCCACTGGCCGGGCTGCGCGCTAGCTCGGCATGTAGCGCACGCTGTCGAGTCACCAGCCAGACGCTATCGGGCACGGGCGGAGGGATTCTAAGGTTACGGACTCGGGTAGGATCGGCGAGTAGCGCACGCCATCTGCCGGCTTGCGCACGCCGACCGGGCAGGTAGCGTCTGTTGTCGGCCGACTAGCGTACATTACTGGGATGAGCTTGCTAGTCCAGAGGCTACTGGACAGGTCGGCTAGCGCGCGCAGGCTTCCGGCCGTAGCGCACGCTAGCGGGAGTCGGGCGGACGAGTCATGGTCGGAAGAATTGGTCGGTGGTTCCGGGTCATGCGGGCCATGGCTGATAGTGCTGGTCCGATACTGGCCGATAGCGCACGCTAGTCCGGGAAGGCTAGCGCACGCTAGTTCCGGCCCAGTATATAAATGACAGAACAGCCACTTTCTTACTCATTTTTCATTTCCTTTCTCTTCGGTCCGCGGCTGGAGCTTCGGAGAAGATGAGGCCATGTTGTTAAACAACAAATCCATGAAGTTTCTGAGTTCATATCATTGATCGATCGTCCTATAACATCCTTCAATCCAGCGAATCAAGGTTAGATCTTTAGAACCCTACTTTTGGGGAGATTTGGGGGTTTTCGCGTTTTTGTCCGATTCATTCCATTTTGTTGATTAATTCATGATGAATATGATTAATCTTGTTGGTACTCTTAGTTTCCCTACGGATTCATGGTATATTTCGTGATTTTTACGAAATCGAGAGGGTTTGGTTGTGGTCCGCCCTCGTTGTCGTTTTTATACGAATATACATGAATCGTAGGCGGGTTTCCGGGCGTATTCCAATTCCGTATTCGTTTAGAATCTGTTGTGATTGTATTCTTCGAATCGTTAGGTTCGGTTTCGATGGTTCCTAGCATTCGTCGGTGACTTTCCATTCCGTTGCGCTGCCGATTATTCAAGGCAAGTATATGATTATGATTATACGTTCTCGACTTTGAAAGTAAGAAATATTGATGGTATGATATGAACGAACCGTCTTTACGGCATTCATAGATATATTGATGGCATATTATGAACGAACCGTTTCTACGGCATTCATATATGTATTGATGGTATGTAATGAACGAACCGTTTCTACGGCATTCATACATGTAACGGCGTATGATATGAACGAACCGTTTTTACGGCATTCACATACGTCTTGATGTGGCACTATGAGATTTTAGTTATTCCGGAATACTAGTCTTGAATTGATGAATTGACGGATTACATTTACTTTATTGTCGAGGAGTATTGTGTTTCATACTGTTATACTTGCACTAGCTATTCGACGGCTAACCCCTTTACGGGGGAAATACTTTTTATGTATTTCAGGTTCCAGGAGAGAGGACAGGCGGGTATCGGGTCGGCATGAAGATGATGGGCAAGTGTGATATTGTGTCTTGTCTCCGGTTATCTTTTTGGATTCCTCCATTCAGTGTTGTTGTACTGGAATGGATTTTAAATACTCGAGTATTGTATTTCAGTTTCCTTGATGTTCCGGCCTGTGTTGCCGAGGTATTGATTTGTGCAGTGATGTATATGGTTTCATTGGTTATGGTTTTGAATACCATTTGTATCGTCTTTCTTTCCATTGTATGTAGACCTTCTCGGTCAAGTTTTATAGTTCCGCGTATGTTTAGCCTTGTGGGTCCCACGGCGGGCTCACGGTCCGTAATATACCCCGAATAACTTGGGGTGTTACAGAATATGGTATCAGAGCTTAGGTTTATGGATACCTAGGCTGTCGGTCTTTTGGGTCGATTGAGTCGTCATTTGCCCACAGTATCACTACTCTGCCATCATCACAGTGCGACCGGTACTTGTAAGTCCTCTCACTCTTCTTGTATTTTCTTGACCGTTTCGTTTTTAGCTTGGTATTCTTTGGAATTGGTCACTTCGAGAAGGTGCGATTTGGATTATACTTCCGCACGTGTGTGCCCTTTAGAATGTTGGATGTAAGGAGAAGAAGTCGTGACTATGGTTACGGACGTGAACCCTTCCTTGAGATTTTGTCAAATTGCTAATTTCGATATTAGCGTGTATCGGTTTTGTGTTGAGACTTTGTTTGGGAGTCGCATGCTAGTACCACGGGAGATCATCGACTTCACAGACCTGTAAGTATCTTGGTGATTTTGGATTTTGGATAATTGTGCTTGAGGATGATGTGAACGTATGACAATGTTGCCGAATGCGTATATGTATTCATTGTGCCGTATGATCGTTTGGTATGTCGAGATGTTGGTAGAGAATAGCGGAAAATGGCTAAGTACAGCTACGTTAGCGCACGCTACAAGGTATGCCTAGCGCGCGCTAAGATATATACTTAGCATACGCTACGGTGCATACTTAGCGCACGCTAAGAGATTCGGTTACGTACGCTAAGAAGGACCCCTAACGTACGTAACGACTGGCTGGGTTAGTTTCGGAAGGTGGCCGGCTGTAGGCCTGTGTTGATTTTTATATTCAGTTAGCGCACGCTAACGCATGTTGGTTAGCGCACGCTAACACCAGATCGCCAATAATGGAATCTTAGCTTTCGGCGGGTGGACCCGGCCATGTTCGACGCGTGTCCAGATAAGGTCAAGGAGTGCTTGTCGTGTAGAGCTAGCGCACGCTAAAACCGTATGATTAGCGCACGCTAATTCCATATCGGTCAAAGGAATCCCGATAATCGCGGATGCTTTCGGCATGTGGGGGCACGATACTGTAGCAAGTCAACGACGATTAGCGTGCGTTAAGGTCGAAGAATAGCGCACGCTACTGAGCATTTCACTGTATCAAGTCAACGCCTGTTACTAATGCATGGACATTACGTACGTTAGATGAATTTCGAAGCAATGTAGTAGCTTCTGGACTGCCCGATAGCGCACACTATCAAGGAAGGATAACGCACGCTAGTCATGTAGCGCACGCTAAATATAAGGTCTAGCGCGCACTAGTGATGTGTTTTATAGAGAGGATAGACGAGTGCTGAGAGGCATTTTGTCCATTCTCCTTCCTTCGGTCAATAGAGAGAACCTTGGGAAGTACTTGAAGTTCCTAAACATTGAGAGATGATTCTCTCAAACAAGATTAAGATGGAGAGCTCGGATTTAAGTATTGTTCATGAAGTTTTTGATGATTCTTGGAATGGAGTTCAAATTATTCTTCTTCGTGGTTCGTCCATACATGGTAGTCCTCGTATCCCTTTGATAGTGGTTCATTTCTTTAAGGATTACTACTTGGGAGGGAGTATGTTGGGAATCGTGTATTTTGATGTTCGTCTTATTTCAATGAAAATGCATAAATTGGACTGTACTTTTATCCGCTGCGTGAGTATTTTGAAATGGCTTTTGGTATTTTGCCAACTGAATTTTATTTTGTAAAACCGATTCCCTAAACTGAGTCTTTGGCAATTTGGCCTTGATTGTTTTGACGGTATTTGGAAAATGCTTTTTTCTTAATATTTAAAAAAAAATATTACCGTCATCTGTCTTTTTAGCATTTTTGAAATGATGTGGAAAAATTGTGCTTAGCCTGGTAAATCCTTGTGAGAAGGGTTTACGGCGTGTAATATTCCCAGGAGGATCTGGGGTGTTACAATTGTGGTATCATGTGATAATGTTATACGAGATTTATTGGAATTGTAATAAGAGATTTCGGATGTTGATATGATTATTGAGACCTTCTTCATATGGTGATGACAGTATTGTTGCGACTCTTAAGGTTGTATGAATGGCATGACGAAGAAAATGGTAACATGGAGATATATACCTCGGATATGTTGTTCTGAATGGGATTTCGGATATTTCGTGTTCTTGAAGAACTCTTGAATTATACGAGGTGATGAATTTTTTTAAGAAGTGTTGATGTTTTGAAAATGAATATGGAATATTCATATCTAGAGCTAAACTATGTGTTTGATATAATATTCGTATAGGAATACGAATGTGATTATGAGTTTGATGAGACTATTATTCATATCCGAATTTGGAAGCCCATACGTATGGAGCAAATGTTCAAGTCGAATGATTGGACTATTTGATAACCTTTTTAGTAGGATTATCTATTGTTTTGAACCAGTCGGATGATTCGAAATGATGACGGTCATAAGTAAATTTTAACGATGGATTTACGAGAAGGGAACCTTATCAATTCGTATTTAAGAATTGAGTTTGGAACATTTAGACCCTTATTATTGGTCCTCATTTGTTGCTGATATGATCATCATATTTCGACTCGTATTGTGGACAGGATGTGTAAGTGTCTGAGTTGGATTGTTCAGACTGTGATTAGTCGAGATATGGTGAAACGATTGAGTTTGTGGTTTGGTGGTATTGATATTGGTCGTCATAGAACCTGTTGATTATTAATCCTTCATTTTACAATAAGATATGATGTTTGATCGTGAATTATGACTGTTGTGTTGCGGTTAAGGTTGAAGGGTTCGTAGATTAACTTGGTCGAGACTGAGGAATTCGTAAGACGAAATCAACTGAATTGGTAACAGTTCGTTGTATTGATATCGAGGCAAGTTTTATACTCGTACTAATCAATGAGACTAATGTTATCGTGTAGGCGTACGAATGTGTGTATCATTTCGAGACTTGGTCTCCTTATGATTGTATTGATATCAGGGGATTGTTTGATACGACACCCGTCGACAAATCATGCCAAATGTTATTGTTGTTCGTAAACGGCCGATTGAAGGCATTGATGTATTCGAATTTCATCTTCATTATCGGTAACTGATTTAAGTGTGCCGAGACATCCGTTGTACCATTGTTATCGAGTTGCCGTTCTAAGGTAACCGAAGTATTGAATTAGGACTGTCGAAGATAGTTCCCATCCGTTGAGTCGTTATCGATTGGTCGTTCGAAGACAATCGAGATATTGAATGGGGATCGCCGAGGATAGTGCCCATCTGTGAGTTATTATTGTCGTGTTGGCCAACTCAGGGCAGCACACTATTATTCTGGTGAACTCGGTAATTTTGTGATCATTGAGGGTGGAAGATTTCCCGAATTGTGGTGTTGTGGTTATTGCCGTGTTAATCGGTCTTTAGGGAATTCATATCCCAGGATGGTTGTTTTGAATATCGTCGGTCGTGTCGATCTTTCATTATTCGTGTGTCATCGTTCACTTGGTGAATCGTATGATCCGTAATGGGTATTTTATCCTTTGAGTTTCGTTGTCATGTTGTATCATGGCATATCTGGAATCATGTCTGCGTGTCGATTGGTTATGTGTAGGATTTTTAGCCAGGCACTAGATGGTCATGCGTGGATGTTTCCGCATTGGACCGTGCACATGAGACGTAGTTCTTGAGGCTAATTAGGTACATTGTGACACGTATATTCTGGATTCCGTATACGGGGTGGACATGTGCACGGACACATTTCCGGATCGGGCGTACTGTGATGTCCCTCTTGAGCCTTATTGTTTGGTCGTTCGTAGTCCATGTCGTATTGGATATGTCCGACGATTTGCGGCTGGCTGTGCATACGCCGAGGGGTATGTCCGACAGTCAGGTTTGCTTCTTTGAGAATCTGTATTGTGATGATTTACAGCTTTGGGCTGTTCGGCTTTCAGACCATCGTGATACACAGCTTCGGCTGAGGGGTTTTCAGGCCATTGCGATGTATTGGTATTTTGTTGGAGCCTTCGTGTAACACCCCCAAAACCATATGGGAATATTACACGCCGTAAACCCTTTCCGCAAAGATCTACCAGGCTAAACGTCCATAAACAACCAAATGCTTGCCCGGCCAGGGTCAAACAATATAATAATACAGACCGTTAAGGTCACTTACACAAAAACACACAGACCGATGAGGTCACACAACTCTATCAACAGGACTGACTAACAACATTACCCACACAGGGTTCGAAATACAATACAACGGAAGACTGAATCAACTCTAACAATACAAATAAACTCTACCAACTCTCAACTCTTGATTAGTATCGCAGCTCGTCATCCCCTTGTGCCAATCCTGTGACTGCTCCCCTGAACCTGCATGTACCTGGACGCAGAACAGACATCCACCCCCCGAATACTCGGGGGTTAGTAAAACTCCACTGTTTTACTAGTGCAAGTATCAAACCATACGAAATGTAACAAGCAAATAGCAACTACGAATTTAATACGTAAATCAATTATCAAAATGTTCCCGAGAAGTTTTAGAATTTCAAACTCAAGTAAGAGATATTTGAAAAGGAACACATCGTCTCGGGTATTTTTAAAGCAGAAATTCTTTTGGACCTCGAGTCCCAATTTACAAAACCTTTTCGTAAACATTAGGGCCTTAGCCCGATTCTCATTTCAAAGCATACTAAATAATATATCATTATGAGTCCGAGATCCATATTTAAAATGTTACCCGAACAATCACTGCTACACGATCATTGTTCGTACACATCATGTACCGAACTCCGGAGGCCTCGACGGACCTTACCCGGACCACACACACTGTTCGTACACATCATGTACCGAACTCCGGAGGCCTCAACGGATCCTACCCGGCCACACACACTGTTCGTACACATCATGTACCGAACTCCAGAGGCCTCAACGGACCCTACCCGGCCACAACATCGTTCGTACACATCATGTACCGAACTCCAGAGGCCTCGTCAGACCCTACCTGGATCACACACCTTGTCCGTACACGTCATGTACCGGACTCCGCAGGCCTCGCTGACCCTACCTGGATCACACACTTTGTTCGTACACATCATGTACCGAACTCCGCAGGCCTCGCTGACCCTACCTCGGAACACACACACATCGACACGACACAATTCATAATCATTAAATGTCAAGCCAGTCAACATTACACCGAAATGTACAATCAAGTATGTAAACCAAAACAACACAAATATCATGATCATCACAACGACTCTTAACCAACATAACACACATTCGGTACACAATACATTGAACAACCACGTGTACAACCATCTCATATGTACATCGCAATCCTGCACAAATGGCACGGCGCCTAACACGGATACCAATATATCACTATTATCACAAAGCCTTCAAATTTCGGAAAACACAACCAACTCAAACGGAACATATTTACGGAGGCAAGCAAAATCGTCATACATATCATACGTAATTACTAGTCACAAGATACAAGTCGTATAATAAGATACTTGCCTCAATAACCGCTACCAAACGTTCCGAAGAACACGGTTCGACCGAAGCTCGGACCAAGAAGACAACGAACGGAAGGGTTCCGACTCGAGTTCTTCACAAGAATTTCGTCCCTAAGTCATACCAATGATAAATCAACAATCGTACGATGGATAATAATCATACAACGCCCAATCCCCCCTCTAAGACCTTTTGTCGGACACCTTCAAGGCGTTGACTAAGAACTCGACCAAAATAACGAATCGAAACGATCCAACCATGGAATAACAAGGGAAATGATAGAATACATCTAAATAATCATCAATACATCACAAATCTAAGTTATTACGGTTAAATCGGACAAAACGAACAAAAACCCCCAATTCACCCAAAAGTAGGGTTTCAAGAATTTACCTTGGATTAATGATGAAGAACAATTGTTGGAGTTGTTAATCCACACCAAAAACTTGAAGAATATGAAGTTCTCTGGGATTGATGATGCAAAACGCCCAAAAATCGCCCATAAGATCGCCCAAGAGGAGGAGGAATGAAGGAAGAGATGAAATGAGCATTCATCTCACAAAATCCGCAGAAATAGGCTAATCTGGACTGTGTGCCGCGGCCCAGCCTAAGTGTGCCGTGGCACAGGGTACAGGCTGCTCGGCCAAAACTGGAAAATGAGTGTCTGAGCTATTTCGACCATAACTCTCTCGTCCGGACTCCGATTGACTCACCGTTTGAACCATTGGAAAGCTAACTTGATTCTCTATAATATTGAAAAGATTCAAAGTCTTTGGAGTTTTCAAGAATTTATGGTGATTTTACAAAGTCGACTCATATTTGGGAAAAGTCGTTTAATAACACTGAACTCAAGAAAACGACACCGAAACCCGAACCTGAATACGAATCGAAGATACGGTCACGAAGTACTCGCAAAGACGAATCTAAGGGCTAAGAGAACACACAATTCCGACCACCCGAAGGCTCGGAATTCAACAACGGAAGTAATTACCCAAAACTTTGGGAAATTACGAAAATGGCCCAAAACGTCCGAAAATCACGATACGCGATCGAAACACCAAACCAAAGCTCACAACACGTCTAACAAAGTTAAACGGACTTACGGGAAACTCGAAACAGTAATTTCGGACGAGATTCACAAGAATCGAACTCGAGTGCGGAAAAGTTGTTAAGAAACACGGAACTCAACAAAACAATACCGAAACGAACTCGGATGACAAAAAGTGCAGAATTAATCATTCTCAGAATGATGATATGGTCCCAAGCGAGTCGTCGAAACGGACCTCCGCCGAAAAAATAAAATTACCAAAAATCCGAAATTGCGGATATTACATTCTACCCTTCTTAAAAGAAGTTTCGTCCCGAAACTTAAATCAAGTAGGGAGAAGCAATATCCCGCCAGGAAAAATCAACGGAATACACAAGAACCGAAAAAAAAATCGCGCCCAACGGCGAAACGTTACAAGCAACGCGAAAGAACATACAGCGTGAAAACACCCCCCACGACGACCATAACAACGCCACCGACAATGATTCAAAACAATAACGAGTAATTAACAACACATCACATGCACACATTTATTCAAAGAAACGCACGCGACAACAAGTCGCACCGGACCACAACGACTATGCGGTAGAAACAAATATAGTATTATGATAGAATTCACTCCGATTCTCGTCAACAAGAAAATGTCCGACGTCAAGACACAAAGAATTCAAGATAACAGAAAACGAGAATACCGGACATTACATTCTATCCTATTAAAAATAAGTTTCGTCCCGAAACTTAAAATAAAATATCATGGTAGAATACAAACAAAACCAAAAAGTTCACGCAACAAATAACAATTTCTACACGAATTACAGCACGAAGTACGATACACAACTACATCACGGGACACCACTGTGCACTCCCGAGTAGGAACGAAACCCAATTCCCGAACATCTTGGCAACGGTCTCACAATGCACCGATCGGTGACCCACTTGGCCACACTCAAACAGCTTGACTAACGGTGAACGACAATTCTTCGCGAGACGAGATCGCAACAACAATGACAAACCCGTTCGAACAAAATCGATAGAACAACAATGATCGAACAACAATGATCAAATAACAATGATCGAACAACAACGATCAAATAACAATGATCGAACAACAATGATCAAATAACAATGATCGAACAACAACGATCAAATAACAATGATCGAACAACAATGATCAAATAACGATGATCGAACAACAACGATCAAATAACAATGATCGAACAATAATGATCAAATAACAATGATCGAATTACAACAAATGAACAATGACTCAAGTCCCCACTTCAACCTGCATTAAAAGATCTCGTTGAAAGTGAAAGATATTTCTTCCAATCAATGCTCAAAAGAATCGAAACGAACTCGGGAAGTTCACGATGATAAACAGTCGATTCGAAACAAGGTCACAACCGGTTCGAACGATGACAACCGAGACATAAAACAAGTTAAAAAAGTATCTACGTACACGTGAAAGTCGATAGAATTTAGAAGTAGAAATCTGAAGTCAAATATAGTATGGGTATTACATCCGACCTCTTATAAAAGAAATGTCGTCCCGCAACTCACAACAACGGAAACAAGGTCACAACACAAAAGCATCCGACAGAAAATCTCCCATGGGTCTCTCGAGTCGATCCCGATATCCGTGCCGAAGCGCGAACTCCGAAAGTCTCGGAGCCATTCGCAAATCAATTCGGTGTCCTCGAAACGCGCATCGACGAGAAGGACAATTTACACGTGCATGCCCCGGCACATCACGGTTGAAACACCTCGGCTCGGCATACCGAAAGTACAAATGCTAGATACAATGAGGTATAACGTCAAAACAATATAGCGGAGATGCCAACTCAAAGACAACAAAGAATCATAACACATATCATATACAACGATTACCATCGTAAAGTAATACACACACAAACACTACAACAACGACGGTATCGTTCGCGACCTCAACGGCCCGAACGATAACCAAAGACATAATTACAAACATTATGAAACAATCACACATGTACACAAACGTACAAACCCAAGATTCAACGGCTCACACTCGTGCGACAACACGCAAATCACCACGAGGCGATAAACAAGAAACACCAATTCACACCTCTCACGAGGGCTAGTACAACAAATGCGTGGCAACGCCTCGACGTTCATGCCACCAATTCGATCATACTCGGGAGCAAACATCATAACGACAACGCGAACATCACACATACATACCCTCAAACGGGAATAGATAGGTTTTAAAACGAAAACCTCCTTTTGAAAACAATTTTGGAAACACCGATTGATCTTGAGTATCACCCTTCAAAAAAAAAAAAAACAACAATCGTGCAACCTCGTTATCTAGAATTTGGAAAACTACTACGCATTAGATAAAAATGAGTACACATTCTTTTCGTGAAATACATTCTAAATTATTCGAACCTCGGGTCTAAGTAAAAGTGTTTCTAAAATATTGGAAATATCTCAAAACATTTTGGTCCTCGAGGTAGAAGAATCTTGAAACATATTGTGGCACCTTGGATGTACCACGAGAAAATAATTTATTTTAAAAGTACGTCTCAAATTTATTATCTAAGGTACTCAAAGTTTTCAAAGATAATTCAATGGGCTAGAATGCCCAAAAATTTCAGATAATTACACGGAACATTATAGCGCCGTGGGTCCCGCTACGAACCCACCAGATAAAACCATTTACAAAATGCCAAAAGGTCGATGACGGTAATATTTCAAAACTCACAAAAGCCATTTACAAAATACTAAATTCCGTCATAAGAATTTCGCCAAAATGATCAAGGCCATAATGCCAAAAACTCGGTTAAGGGAATTGGTTTTCGAAATAAAACTCGATCGGAAAGTACCGAAAGCCATTACAAAAGAACTCACGCAATGGATAAAAGAAATAAAATCAAACATGCACAAGACAAAGAACACTACTCCTCATATGAACGAAAATAGGAGTCAAATGATCACATATCACGAAATCAAAATCCATAAGAGGATTCCGTCAATTAACTCATAATCATAAAAATAGCTCGTGTCACACGAGGCACAACACAAAGAAGGGAGACTTACATCCACAGGCCGCACGGAGATGACGGTCGCCCACGATACTAATCTCATCCGACAACATATCCGACACGTTGTGACTACGCACAACTCAACTTGTCACCTGACGACTCGAACGACAAGACAACACATTACTCGACAAACCACGACTCGACTCGACCCGACAGCCTAGGTTTCCGCAACCTAAGCTCTGATACCATAAATGTAACACCCCCAAAACCATATGGGAATATTACACGCCGTAAACCCTTTCCGTAAGGATCTACCAGGCTAAACGTCCATAAACAACCAAATGCTTGCCCGGTCAGGGTCAAACAATATAATAATACAGACCGTTAAGGTCACTTACACAAAAACACACAGACCGATGAGGTCACACAACTCTATCAACAGGACTGACTAACAACATTACCCACACAGGGTTCGAAATACAATACAACGGAAGACTGAATCAACTCTAACAATACAAATAAACTCTACCAACTCTCAACTCTTGATTAGTATCGCAGCTCATCATCCCCTTGTGCCAATCCCGTGATCGCTCCCCGAACTCGCATGTACACGGACGCAGCAGACATCCACCCCCCGAATACTCGGGGGTTAGTAAAACTCCACTGTTTTACTAGTGCAAGTATCAAACCATACGAAATGTAACAAGCAAATAGCAACTACGAATTTAATACGTAAATCAATTATCAAAATGTTCCCGAGAAGTTTTAGAATTTCAAACTCAAGTAAGAGATATTTGAAAAGGAACACATCGTCTCGGGTATTTTTAAAGCAGAAATTCTTTTGGACCTCGAGTCCCAATTTACAAAACCTTTTCGTAAACATTAGGGCCTTAGCCCGATTCTCATTTCAAAGCATACTAAATAATATATCATTATGAGTCCGAGATCCATATTTAAAATGTTACCCGAACAATCACTGCTACACGATCATTGTTCGTACACATCATGTACCGAACTCCGGAGGCCTCGACGGACCTTACCCGGACCACACACACTGTTCGTACACATCATGTACCGAACTCCGAGGCCTCAACGGATCCTACCCGCCACACACACCGCTCGTACACATCATGTACCGAACTCCGCAGGCCTCAACGGACCCTACCCGCCACAACATCGTTCGTACACATCATGTACCGAACTCCAGAGGCCTCGTCGGACCCTACGGATCACACACCTTGTCCGTACACGTCATGTACCGGACTCCGAGGCCTCGCTGACCCTACCGGATCACACACTTTGTTCGTACACATCATGTACCGAACTCCGCAGGCCTCGCGACCCTACCCGAACACACACACATCGACACGACACAATTCATAATCATTAAATGTCAAGCCATTCCACATTACACTGAAATGTATAATCAAGTATGTAAACCAAAACAACACAAATATCATGATCATCACAACGACTCTTAACCAACATAACACACATTCGGTACACAATACATTGAACAACCACGTGTACAACCATCTCATATGTACATCGCAATCCTGCACAAATGGCACGGCGCCTAACACGGATACCAATATATCACTATTATCACAAAGCCTTCAAATTTCGGAAAACACAACCAACTCAAACGGAACATATTTACGGAGGCAAGCAAAATCGTCATACATATCATACGTAATTACTAGTCACAAGATACAAGTCGTATAATAAGATACTTGCCTCAATAACCGCTACCAAACGTTCCGAAGAACACGGTTCGACCGGGAAGCTCGGACCCCGAAGAAGACAACGAACGGAAGGGTTCCGACTCGAGTTCTTCACAAGAATTTCGTCCCTAAGTCATACCAATGATAAATCAACAATCGTACGATGGATAATAATCATACAACGCCCAATCCCCCCTCTAAGACCTTTTTTCGGACACCTTCAAGGCGTTGACTAAGAACTCGACCAAAATAACGAATCGAAACGATCCAACCATGGAATAACAAGGGAAATGATAGAATACATCTAAATAATCATCAATACATCACAAATCTAAGTTATTACGGTTAAATCGGACAAAACGAACAAAAACCCCCAATTCACCCAAAAGTAGGGTTTCAAGAATTTACCTTGGATTAATGATGAAGAACAATTGTTGGAGTTGTTAATCCACACCAAAAACTTGAAGAATATGAAGTTCTCTGGGATTGATGATGCAAAACGCCCAAAAATCGCCCATAAGATCGCCCAAGAGGAGGAGGAATGAAGGAAGAGATGAAATGAGCATTCATCTCACAAAATCCGCAGAAATAGGCTAATCTGGATTGTGTGCCGCGGCCCAGCCTAAGTGTGCCGTGGCACAGGGTACAGGCTGCTCGGCCAAAACTGGAAAATGAGTGTCTGAGCTATTTCGACCATAACTCTCTCGTCCGGACTCCGATTGACTCACCGTTTGAACCATTGGAAAGCTAACTTGATTCTCTATAATATTGAAAAGATTCAAAGTCTTTGGAGTTTTCAAGAATTTATGGTGATTTTACAAAGTCGACTCATATTTGGGAAAAGTCGTTTAATAACACTGAACTCAAGAAAACGACACCGAACTCGAATACGAATCGAAGATACGGTCACGAAGTACTCGCAAAGACGAATCTAAGGGCTAAGAGAACACACAATTCCGACCACCCGAAGGCTCGGAATTCAACAACGGAAGTAATTACCCAAAACTTTGGGAAATTACGAAAATGGCCCAAAACGTCCGAAAATCACGATACGCGATCGAAACACCAAACCAAAGCTCACAACACGTCTAACAAGGTTAAACGGACTTACGGGAAACTCGAAACAGTAATTTCGGACGAGATTCACAAGAATCGAACTCGAGTGCGGAAAAGTTGTTAAGAAACACGGAACTCAACGAAACAATACCGAAACGAACTCGGATGACAAAAAGTGCAGAATTAATCATTCTCAGAATGATGATATGGTCCCAAGCGAGTCGTCGAAACGGACCTCCACCGAAAAAATAAAATTACCAAAAATCCGAAATTGCGGATATTACACTTCGGGCATGGTGATTCGCATCTCTTTCAGCATTGGTTTAGTTTACATTCGGGTAATGTATTGTTGTGTTTTATATTGATGATTCGCCGTTTGGGCGTAAGTTTCGGTTCTTGTGTATCTCGTTGAGTTTTTCCTAACAGGATATTTCTTCTCCCTACTTGTTTTAAGTTTCGGGACGAAACTTCTTTTAAGGAGGGTAGAATGTAATACCCGTAATTTTGATTTCCGGTAACTTTCTATTTTCGGCGGAAGTCCGTTTTGACAACTCGCTTGGGACCGTTTCGTCACCCTGAGAATGATTAATTCTATACTTTTTGACATCCGAGTTCGTTTCGGTGTCGTTATGTTGAGTTCCGTGCTTTTCAGCCACTTTTCCGCACTTGAGTTCGATTCTTGCGAATCTCGTTCCAAAATGCTGTTTCGAGTTTCCCGTAAGTCCGTTTAACTTTGTTAGAAGTGTTGTGAACTTCGGTTTGGTTATTCGATCGCGTATCATGATTTTCGGGCGTTTTGGGCCATTTTGTAATTTACCCAAAGTTATGGGTATTCTATCTGTATTCGTTGTCTCGACTCTTTTCTCGGTAGCGTATGATTAATTATTACATTACGCTTTCATTTCGGGTCGTTGATGTTGTCCGCGAACTTTTCGTCGTGTTAGTTCCGTACGTTTTCGGAAATCGAGTCGTCGAGCCCTGGTGGTCGGGCACTGGCCGGACGATTGCGGGACTAACCGGACGGTCGCAGGTTCTGGACGGACGATGGTCGCATCGACCGAGCAGCAAGCAGAACCGCGAGCGCACGCCACGGCCGGACGCCGCGCGCTTAGCTCGGCAGTTGTAGCGCACGCTGCCGAGTCACCCGGCCAGACGCTATCGGCCCGGGCACAGGATTACGAGGTTCTCGACTCGGGTAGGATCGGGCAGTAGCGCACGCCATCACGGCCGCGCACGCCGACGGCAGGTAGCGTCTGCGTCGGCCGACTAGCGACGCACGGATGAGCTTGCTAGTCCAGAGGCTACTGGACAGGTCGGCTAGCACGCGCAGGCTTCCGGCCGTAGCGCACGCTAGCGGGAGTCGGGCGGACGGTGGTGCCGGGTCATGCGGGCCATGGCCGATAGTGCTGGGCCGATACTGGCCGATAGCGCACACTAGTCCGGGAAGGCTAGCGCACGCTAGTTTCGGCCCAGTATATAAATGACAGAATAACCACTTTCTTACTCATTTTTCATTTCCTTTCTCTTCGGTCCGCGGCTGGAGCTTCGGAGAAGATGAGGCCATGTTGTTAAACAACAAATCCATGAAGTTCCTGAGTTCATATCATTGATCGATCGTCTTATAACATCCTTCGATCCAGCGAATCAAGGTTATATCTTTAGAACCCTACTTTTGGGGAGATTTGGGGGTTTTCGCGTTTTTGTCCGATTCATTCCGTTTTGTTGATTAATTCATGATGAATATGATTAATCTTGTTGGTACTCTTAGTTTCCCTATGGATTCATGGTATATTTCGTGATTTTTACGAAATCGAGAGGGTTTGGTTGTGGTCCGCCCTCGTTGTCGTTTTTATACGAATATACATGAATCGTAGGCGGGTTTCCGGGCGTATTCCATTTCCGTATTCGTTTAGAATCTGTTGTGATTGTATTCTTCGAATCGTTAGGTTCGGTTTCGATGGTTCCTAGCATTCGTCGGTGACTTTCCATTCCGTTCGTTGCGTCGTCGATTATTCAAGGCAAGTATATGATTATGATTGTACGTTCTCGACTTTGAAAGTAAGAAATATTGATGGTATGATATGAACGAACCATTTTTACGGCATTCATAGATATATTGATGGCATATTATGAACGAACCGTTTCTACGGCATTCATATATGTATTGATGGCATGTAATGAACGAACCGTTTCTACGGCATTCATACATGTAACGGCGTATGATATGAACGAACCGTTTTTACGGCATTCACATACGTCTTTATGTGGCACTATGAGATTTTAGTTATTCCGGAATACTAGTCTTGAATTGATGAATTGACGGATTACATTTACTTTATTGTCGAGGAGTATTGTGTTTCATACTGTTATACTTGCACTAGCTATTCGACGGCTAACCCCTTTACGGGGGAAATACTTTTTATGTATTTCAGGTTCCAGGAGAGAGGACAGGCGGGTATCGGGTCGGCATGAAGATGATGGGCAAGTGTGATACTGTGTCTTGTCTCCGGTTATCTTTTTGGATTCCTCCATTCAGTGTTGTTGTACTGGAATGGATTTTAAATACTCGAGTATTGTATTTCAGTTTCCTTGATGTTCCGGCCTGTGTTGCCGAGGTATTGATTTGTGCAGTGATGTATATGGTTTCATTGGTTATGGTTTTGAATACCATTTGTATCGTCTTTCTTTCCATTGTATGTAGACCTTCTCGGTCAAGTTTTATAGTTCCGCGTATGTTTAGCCTTGTGTGTCACACGGCGGGGCTCACGGCGCTGTAATATACCCTGAATAACTTGGGGGTGTTACACGGCCGAACACACTGTTCTGCTCCCAATAAAGTCTCACTGCCTCATCCTCGTCTACCGGCGAGTGCTTCTGCTCTGCCGCAGCCGACCTCGTTGCGTCAGCCTCATTGAAAAGCTCTTCAACCTCCGCGGGTGCAACCCCCGCGTGAATGGCCTCGACGGCCATTTCCACATGAAATTCCGCGGAGGTTTCATCCCGGGCAGGCGAAGTCGTGGCGGCGGAAGTGCTACCCGCCTCATATACAATGGATCCTCCTCCAGACATGTTCGAAGAGAAAAGGGGGAAGAAATTTTTTTTTTCTTACTTAGAGAGAACGACAATCGGCACACAGAGCTGCAAGAAATTTCGGCTAAGTCTTCGTCTAAAGGCAAGAGCGCATAAAGATCTAAACTCCAGTAGCCCTAGTCTTTTTATAGGCGAGAGCAGGGACTTCAGTGCAAATAGGCGAAATCTCGAGGGCTGAAGTGCAACCGTCGGGAGGAGCTGCATTTAATGCAGCCCTCGAAACCCGCGTACGCGTTGTTTCGAGGGCACGCCAGACGACAAGTCTAACAAAAATCGTCGGACTCCCCCAACGGGAGCGCGACGCGTGTCCCTGTGACTTTTCAATAGCCCGCCTTCAATTCCCGCTCTTTCCAGCGTCCGAGGAGATCGTCCAAATTCAAAATCAATTCGTCTGGAAGACGATCGTCCGCTTCATAAAATAGATGAGTCGCTCGTCTAAAACAAGCGATCGCCAGCAGTGCCACCTCGTCCCACGTCTTCAACATCGGAGTGAGCTGGGGGGTAATTGTTGTGCGACGATTTGTACGCCTCAATAGCGATCGTCATAATGGTCGGGAGCCAACCAAAGAAGACAGATGCTGGGCAAGCGCCTAGCGATCGACGTCCAAGGCGATCGTCTTTTGGCATTTGGCGATCGCCTCTAATGTCCGACCGGGGACGACCGTCCCGTGCCACGTGTGAATCCGACACCGTCAAAGTCTGCGAAGACTGAATCTCGGGTGAAGACCCACGTGCAGATCCGCAAAAGGCGCTGCAAGAACAGGCCCTACTCCAGCCCATCAACAGCTGTCAGTGATAAGGACGGCATCACCTACCGACGGACCCGCCGAAAGGTCCTAGGTGGGACCTCCCAAGACAGCGATGCGAGGCACCTGTCGCCTCCTCATTGGTTCGCACGTCTGGCTGCCAGCAGCAGTTGTGGACTTTAAGGAAACAGTCCCACATGCTGGGATGATCGCCCGCCTTATTTAAATGCAGGAAACGGCGATCGCCCGCGGTGGACAGAGACGTCTCATCAGCCCTTTCTCCTATAAATAGGAGGCCTCCAACTTCGGCAAAAGAGACAGTTTACAACGTGAACAAATAACGCTAAAAGCAAACATTACAGAGAACTCTGCATCTTTGTAACAAGAACTCACAGAGCTTCAACTCTGGTTCTTCCGGCAATCTTCAGCACTCAATAGCTAAGATAACTAGAGTCTTTACACTCATTGTAATTGTACTCTAACATTAATATTTGTACTCACAAGTATTCATATTAATAACAACCCCGGCAAATCTTATGTTATTTATTTCCCCACGGACGTGCTCTCGCACTTTGTTTGTTACTCGTCCATTCCAGCATATCATCTCCGGATAATATTTTGGGTAACAACACATTGATCAGGGCCGAGGGACTTGTAGATGACGGCAATGGATTTAGTAATAGCTTCATTAGTATCGAGGCAAGTTATTACTTGCTCAGTTTATAATATTTAATGAATGGTTTCCATTTCATTCGTTTATATTTCGTATAGCAATGTTTATAATCGTAATCACAGGAGATTTGGGATTATAAGTTGTATTCGAGTTTTGGGAATTAAATCATGATGTATATGATTTACATTTGTTGTTAGTATACTTAGTATCAAGGATGCATTGTGGTACTGTCGAAGACATGAATTATCTATCGTCCGTGATATTTTGGACCGGCGATTTGAGGATAATGGTTGGTGATGGTTCAGACGTCGAGATTGCTCTCGAAGGACTCAGGGCAATACTCTAATCATTCTTGTCATTTTGTGTCGATCATGTTGTGATATATTGTGTATTATTGTTGTCATGCATTTGTGTATAGTTGTTAATATGCATTTGTGCATGTTGTCGTATGTCCACCTCGTGTTGATCTGACGGGATCATCTTGGGATCTATGCTAGCGTGCATCGAATCATTGGACGGGTTTTCCACCTCATGTTGGTCCGACGGGATCATCTTGGGATCTAGGCAGTGAATGCTGGATCATCGGATTACCCATGTGTTGTTGTTGTGCATATGTATATTATGGGTTATCCACCTCGTGTTGATCTTTCCGGCTCATCTTGGGATCTATGCTGCGTGCACTGGATCATCGGATTTCCATAAGTATACATTGTTGTTATTGATGTGAGCATATTGACGTTGTCATATGAGTATGCATTTGTAGGTCTTGTGTTAGGACCATGTCCGTACATTGTGTTGATCTTATCTTGGATTAGACTGACGTGATTTCGTCGTGGCATTTCATATTTGGAGGTATGTTCCGTATTTTCCTTTAGTATTTGCCTTTGATGGACAATCTATTACCGTGTTGAGATGTGATGATATTACCCGACGGATTGGGTTGGACATAGTTAGTAGATTTCGTAATAGTGAGTTATAATAATGTTTTGAGAACCTTGGGTATTGTTGAGATACAATACAGATATTTCGGTATGAGCGTATTGTGTTGTTGAAAGGATACGAGATGTGAACTTTGGTAATTATTATCACAAGTTGGTAAAGCTACGACGGTAATATTACATTGGTAGTATTCTTACTTAGTATTTTCATTGGTATGTAATTATTGACGAGATGTGATGGTTATCATTGTTGGATATTATGGTTGATCCCGTCGTGGGCTTTCTTTTTAGGTTCTTAGATTATCAAGCTTGCAGCGGTCGTGGAGAGATGAGCTTCCCGGGGTATACTGGCTAGAGCATGTATTTGTGTATTGAGTTTCCTGATCAGTTCTTGTATTCCGCTGCTAGAGTATTTTTTATTGTTTATCTTCTTCCGCTGTGTGAGTATTTTTAAATGGCCTTTTGGTATCTGGTAATTTAGGTTACTTTGGCAATCGTTTTTTAAACTATTTTGTTGGTACGTGTAAGCGATAGCTTAACGTATGTTTTTAAACTGTTGAGTTCTGACATTTCAGGCCTTGTGGTTTCAAATGAGATTTTTACGACAGTTTTGTTAAATGGATTTTATTAAGTCTTCAAATGTTTTTAAAGACAGTACCCTCGTTAGCCTCTTGGGCGATTGTAAATGTTTGCGAAAATTTCCTTCAGCCTTGTGGGTTCCATCTCGGGGCCCACGGCGCTGTAATATTCCCGGTCGGATCTGGTGTTACAGAATATGGTATCGGAGCTTAGGTTGTGAAAACCTAGGAAGTCGGGTAGAGTTGGGTCGTGCTTTTGTCGTGTCATTCGAGTTGTCGGTTGACAATTGTTTGAGCTCTGGGTTTTTGTTGTTCACTCGGGTTTGTGCGTTATGTGATTTACCAGGGTAGTACTGGGGTTGTTGCAAACTTTTTCAAATGGTGTCAACATGTTTCTTCAGATAGAGCTGTGTTGTGTTCTCGAGTTGAACTGAGTTTGCAAAATGTGTGTTTTGTAAATGTCTATGTCGAGTATTTTCTAGAGTTGAGACATATGCAGTATCACGGGGAATCTTTGGCTTCACGATCTGTAAGTATTTGGATTCTTGAATTGCATTGAGATTTGTCGCCATTCTAAGTTGATATGTTTTGTGATTCAGCAGAATATTAATATGAGGTGGCAGAGCTGGGACAGGATTGATGATCTTGAGAAGTTAGGATTTTGGAAATCGATATGTCGGTGAAATTGGGAAAACAGAGATATGTATTTAGGAGAACTATGGATGGTTGAGAAGAACATGTAGTCATGTTAATTCATTTTGAGATATATGAACCGTTTTTGAGCATTTGAAAATGATACTTTTCAAAATGAATGTTTTACGGATGTTTTACGGAAAATGATTTTTGGGTCGAGACCCAAATCAATTTTGAAATAGTTTTGTAACTCAGGGCTTGAGGTCCAAAAAGGGTTTTCTACTTTTGAAACTTCCTGTAATGTGGAACGGGATATGGGCTGAGACCCTAATGTTCCAAAAGGCTTTTCTATTTTCTAAAACTCCCGAGATTTGTAAAACACTTTACCAATCATTTATCTATTTGATTAATACCTTTCGGGGTTTTGGTTTACCTATTCAAATGAAACTTCTCGGGAAGTCTTTCGCTTTGTTGATTTATTTCAATGTTTCGTCATAGCATATTTGAGGTGATCCAGGATGGGTTAATGGTCGACGTTGCGAGTCATATGTGGAAAAAGGAATTTCTATTGGAGTCTATATATTAAGGTGTGGTTTTCCGATGGAATGTCAGTGGAATTTGTGACGAGCCGAATTGGTATACAGGAGTATGGATGTAGTCGAGCATTTGCATAATTACATTTTATTTAATCGTGTGGATTCGAAGGAAACTGTTACCGAATACTTGGCATTAGCGAGCCAGTTTAACTTTTCGAAAATTAATTTCGTGGTCTTAAGAAAATTTATGTTTAAGCTTTGAAATTTTTGAAAGAACTTTCGAAAATTTGTCTTCTTGACAAGATTATATGATTTCAACTGGTTTTGAAAATGTGATTGATATACATACGCATTTAGTGCATAATGCATATCGTGGTGAAGTTATGAGTGTGACTCACGGACTGGATAAGACATCAATATGGTAGGATAATAGAGATTCGAACTTCAGTATGGTAGTTTGGTTATCCAAAGATGATCGGTCGATTGACCAGATAAGAGAAATATGTTGCGTGTTTTAGATTCATGTACAGGATGTGATTTTGGAACTTTGGATTTTGTGAGACCGGGACATTTGTGCTATGTGATTCCATTGGTATGGTAGTAGCGCGATTTTACCATAATGATTTTTGAATGATTTCTTTGTAAATGTAGATTTGGGGATGGTGACCCCATGCTGGTTGTTTTGGATATTGAGTGGTCGTTCCCACTTCATGTATGATTGGATATGTTCGTCGGTTTGTGATTCGTTGTTCGTATGCCGAGGGATATGTTCACCAGTCGGGTATGTTTATTGAGATCCATTGTGTGTGATTGGTGTGTCGTTTTGAGAATGTTATTATTTCGTATATCTGTTTCTGTGGTTCTGTGTTGACCGTGTTGGAGCTTACCGTGTGAAGGTATTCTCGATTATCATTGATCGTTCGTTGATAATATTGGACTTTATCATGATGATGATGATATTCTCAATTGTGTTTTGACCTCTGGTTGGTCATATTGGAGTTTATTATGTCGATGATATTCTCGGTTAATTTATTGATTGATCATTGCTGGTGATCATCTGAGCGTTCAGATTTTGTGTCGATGGTTTGGGAATTGTTGCCATTGTGTTGGGCAGTTGATTCCCAGATGTATCGTGTATTATTCGTTTTATCAGAATTGGGACTTGATTGTGTAATCAGACAGACAGGATTTGACACGGATAGATTATTTCATCCGAAGATGACATATTTTTGTTGAGACTCATGGAATGTGAGTGTAAGCGTATTGAGGCTTTAAATGTGAAGTCACTTGCTAGTATCTCAGGAAATCATCAACTTGGTGCATTTGTAAGTATGTTATTTTGGTTATTCGGTAATAATGAAGATCGATCGTTGTCGTGATGGTTTCGGAATATTTTGGTAGTACGGTTTGTTTGTTTTTCTATGATGGATTGCAAGTTTCGAGGACGAAACTTATTTTAAGTGGTGTAGTATGTAATATCCGGAATTTCTACTACTGTGGTTTAATATTATTTTATCCGAGTTATGTTGTACAGCGTGAAATCTGTACTGTATGGATAAAATAAATGAAGGACTAAGACATCTGTATTGGTATTATTACCGCACTTGGTTGACAGTTGTATTAGAAGACATTGTGTGTCGGGCTTATCGTATGAGAATATTGTTGGAAGATGTATATGTATTCAGTATGCCGTATGTTCGTATTCCGCATGTCGAGACGTTGGACAAGAGTAGATGAAAATGGCTAAGTATTGCCTTATTAGCGCACGCTAATATTCATTCATAGCGCACGCTATCGTGCATGTTTAGCACATGCTACGGGCATAGGTTAGCGTACGCTAGTTCAGAACAGATCAAAAGGAATTTATGTGTGGACCCGGCCACTTTCGGCGCATGTGCCGACAAAGTCAATGGATGTCTGTTATGAAGGATTAGCGCACGCTAATGTATATTGTTAGCGCACGCTAATCAGATCGGACCAAATGAATCTTGGCTTTGTCAGGTTACTTTCGGTATGTGGGGACACAGGGTAGTGCAGACTGTAGCAAGTCAACTATGAGTAGCGCACGCTACGGTGGAAGGCTTGCGTACGCTAAATAGAGGGATTTACGTACGCTATTGCATGGGCATTGCGTACGTAAATCATTGTATGAATTAAGGCAGTAGCCTCTGGACTTCGATAGCGCACGCTAACAAAGACAGTTAGCGCACGCTAAGCATGTAACGTACGTTAAATGAAGATGTTAGCGTACGTTAATAATGTATAGTATATATATAAGTGCAGTTGGCCATTATTCGTCATTTCCATCCATTTCATCATGTGAACCGATAGAGAGAGCCTTGAGAGGTATTTGAGGTTCCCAAACACTGAGAGATGATGATCTTTAACAAGATTAAGGTGGAGAGCATGGATTAAAGCCTTGTTCTTGAAGTTATTCATGATTCTTGCAAAGGAGTTCAGTTGTTCTTCTTTTTGGTTCATCTATACAAGGTAATTTCGTATCCCTTTGATAGTGGTTCGTTTTTAAGGATGATTACTTGTGAGGAAGCGGGTTGGATTATCTTGTGATGATGTTATATGAGATTTAATGGGATTTTGATAAGAGTTCTTGGATGTTAATTAAGATTCTCCATACTTTAAGAATTGTGTTTCGTTTAACCTGATGAAAGATGGATTTCTTAGTTGTGTTGATTTCATATGAATCATGATATGAGGTTGTATTCCAGATTAAGTATGATATGATCCTTGTTATCGGGTTGGTCTGATTGTTGATGTTGTTGTTGATATCTTCTTCATGATGATATATACATCGTGCTATGTAGTTTTGAATGTGATTTCGGATATTTCATGTTCTTGAAGAACTCTTGAATAATATGAAATGATGATTATGTATAAGAGGTGTTGGTGTTTTGGATACGAATATGGGATATTCGTATCTAGAGCTAAGATATGTGTTTTGATATAATATTCGTATAAGAACACGAATATGATTTGGAGTATGGTGATGAGATTGAATTTGTAAAAGTTATTGTTAATCTTGGAGCATGATTTCCTTTTCATTCGTATTCGTAGTCGCAAGGTGTTAGTCGATGCTTGGAATGCATGCATCTATACAATATTAGTGCACGCTAAGCTTACTGGATAGCGCATGCTAACGGGAGCGACTTAGCGCACGCTACTGTATATGATTAACGTGCGCTAAGTTAGGCAGACAATGCAGTATTTTCGTGTTGTGGTTGTGAATTCATGCTGGTTTGAGTTGGATTGTTCAGACGTATGTTTAATCGAGATATTGTTGAGTCGTTGGGTTTGAGATGTGGTTTTATTGATTGTTGATCGTTATCAAACTTGTTGTTTATCGATTATTGTAATAGGTTGAGATTATTGATCGGTGATTAGAACCATGCGTTGCGGTCTTGTTCGACAATGTTCGTGAATTGCATTGATCAGGACCGAGGGACTTGTAGATGACTGCAATGGATTTGGTAATGGCTTCATCGGTATCGAGGCAAATTATTACTTGCTCAGTTTATAATATTTAATGAATGGTTTCCGTTTCATTTTTTTATAATTCGTATAGCAATGTTTATAATCGTAATCACAGGAGATTTGGGATTATAAGTTGTATTCTAGTTTTGAGAATTAAATCACGATGTATATGATTTACATTTGTTGTTATTATACTTGGTATCGAGGATACATTGTGGTATTGTCCAAGACATGAATTATCTATCGTCCGTGATATTTTGGACCGTCGATTTGAGGATAATGGTTGGTGATGGTTCAGACGTCGAGATTGCTCTTGAAGGACTCGGGGCAATACTCTAATCATTCTTGTCATTTTGTGTCGATCATGTTGTGATACATTGTGTATTATTGTTGTCATGCATTTGTGTATTATTGTTAATATGCATTTGTGTATTGTTGTTGTATGTCCACCTCGTGTTAATCTGACGGGATCATCTTGGGATTTATGCTAGCGTGCGCTGGATCATTTGACGGGTTTTCCACATCGTGTTGGTCCGACGGGATCATCTTGGGATCTAGGCAGTGAACGCTGGATCATCGGATTACCCATGTGTTGTTGTTGTGCATATGTATATTATGGGTTATCCACCTCGTGTTGATCTTTCCGGGTCATCTTGGGATCTATGCTGCATGCGCTGGATCATCGGATTTCCATAAGTATACATTGTTGTTATTGATGTGAGCATATTGATGTTGTCATATGAGTATGCATTTGTGGGTCTTGTGTTAGGACCATGTCCGTATATTGTGTTGATCTGATCTTGGATTAGACTGACGTGATTTCGTCGTGGCATTTCATATCTTGAGGTATGTTCCATATTTTCCTTTAGTATTTGCCTTTGATGGACAATCAATTATCTTGTTGAGATGTGATGATGTTACCCGACGGATTGGGTTGGACAGAGTTAGTAGATTTCGTAATAGTGAGTTATGATAATATTTTGAGAACCTTGGGTATTGTTGAGATACAATACAGATATTTCGGTATGAGCGTATTGTGTTGTTTAAAGGATACGAGATGTGAACTTTGATAATTATTATCATGAGTTGGTAAAGCTACGACGGTAAGATTACATTGGTAGTATTCTTACTTAGTATTTTCATTGGTATGTAATTATTGACGAGATGTGATGGTTATCATTGTTGGATATCATGGCTGACCCTGTCGCGGGCTTTCTTTTTAGGTTCTTGGATTATAAAGCTTGCAGCGGTCGTGGAGAGATGAGCTTCCCGGAGGATACTGGCTAGAGCATGTATTTGTGTATTGAGTTTCCTGATCAGTTCTTGTATTCCACTACTAGAGTATTTTTAATTGTTTGTCTTTTTCCGCTGCGTGAGTATTTCTAAATGGCCTTTTGGTATCTGGTAACTTAGGTTACTTTGGCAATCATTTTCTAAACTATTTTATTGGTACTTGTAAGCGATAGCTTAACGTATGTTTTTAAACTGTTGAGTTCTGATATTTCGGGCCTTGTGGTTTCAAATGAGATTTTTACGACGGTTTTGTTAAACGGATTTTATTAAGTCTTCGAATGTTTTTAAAGACAGTACCGTCGTTAGCCTCTTGGGCATTTGTAAATATTTGCGAAAATTTTCTTCGGTCTTGTGGGTTCCATCTCGGGGCCTACGGTGCTGTAATATTCTCGGTCGGATCTGGAGGTGTTACACCATGTACATCTTCTCATGATTTTCCCATATAACATCCTCTTATGATTCTCCCATTTAACTTCTTCTTATGGTTCTCCCATTTAGATTTTTTCTTATGGTTCTCCTGTGTGACATCCTCTTATGGATCTTTCATTTTACATCTTCTGGTTCTTCCGTGTGCCATTATCTTATGGTTCTCCCATGTAGCATCTTTGTACGGTTCTTCCGTATAGCAATATTTTTATGATTCTTACATCTAGCAACTTCTTATGGTTCTCGTATTTAATATCTTTTTATAGTTTTTTAATATAGCGTCTTTTTATGATTCTCGAGTATATCATATTTTTATGAGGCTCCAATCTAGTATGTTCTCATCTCCTTCCAATTTCTAGGTGAGGGCGGACAGTCCGATGGGAGTCAAGAGATAAGAGAGAGAGAGAGAGAGAGAGAGAGAGAGATAGAGAGAGAGAGAGGGGAAGAGATATAATTGACCTGAGAGGAGTAGGATTGTCGGCCGCCTAAAACGAGGCGGTGAGGATTGAGGCATTGACGGTCGACGCCATCGGGAGGGTCGCTGGAGTCTGGACGTCGCGAAACTGAAGAGAAACTTGACTGTTTATCTTTTATCTCCTTGTCGGAGATGGGGTTGTGGGAATAATAGGTATGTTTGCCCTAATTTATACATTTTATTTTCTTTCTCTTCCAAGAACGTACCCAGGTGTATACCCAACGTCCCCAAAAAGCTAACCGTCCCCAACAATTCAGATTCGTGCCGGTGACGTTTCCACGACATCCTCGTGTCGTCCCCATCCCCGAAACGTCCCCAACACAGGAACGGGGCTCAAAATGAAGTCCCCGTACTTCATAGGTTGCATGCGCTATTCTTTTCTAAGTACGTATGTTGTGTCAATCCCGCAACTACGCTCAGAAATGAATTTTATATTTACAATACAGTATATTGTTTATCTAAAAAATTAATTTTCGAGTTTTTAACTAAACTCGAGATTAAGAGGTGTGTATTCAATTGGGATTTTGTGGGATTTTTTTTAGATTTTAGAATTCCTAGGATATTCAATTTGGATTGTTTTGAATCCATTAAAATCTTGATGTATTCAATTTGATTTCAGAATGTCATTTAAAATCTTGGTGTATACAATTAGGATTTCAAAATATCATTTAAAATCTTGGTGTATTCAATCTGAATTTAAAACAATCCATTAAAACCTGAGGGTATTCAAAAATCCATGGATTTTTTTGGTTTCATTAAAATGGTGGATTTTGATGGATTTGTTAGTGTTTTTTTATGTTTTGAAATCTCACCAAAATCAATGAGATTTTGAAGGATTTCTAGAAATCCAGTTCTAAATCTGAAAGACTCTCCATCAACTTTACAAGATTCTACGATGATTATTATTAATCCATTCATTATTACTAATCCGTCAAAATCTTTAAAAATCCATGGATTATTATTAATCCACCAAAATCTGAATTGAATACACTCTTCTAAAAATTGCAGTTATTTAATGGAACATGTGTCGATCCCGAATCTACATCTTATTGTTTAATAAAAATATTTATTATTTTCCATATTCATATATATATATATATATATATATATATATTGTTAAAGGAATAATACTCATTGTGTGCCTAAGTTTGTTAGTTTACGGGCTTTGTAGTTAGGATTTGGCTAAGGCCTGTTTGTATGTATTTCTCCCTATTTAAAGGGATGTCATCAATGGAATAAAACAACAACCTTTTGCCCTACTTACTGTCTCGAGTTATTTTCCCTTCAACACCTTATCAGCACGTAGTTCCCACAGAGCAACAAAAAAATCTCTCCCGTTTTTTTCTGCAAAATTCCGGAAAAGAAAAAAAAAACGAAAAATCGATTTTTTCCTTCAAAACCTATCCCGCCGCCGCCGCACGTCGCACCAGGTCACCGCTGCCCGATTGGTACCGATCGGTCATCTTCTTCCCCGATCGCCGCCCGTCTGCTACCCCCACCAGACCGGCTCGCCCCCTTCCGCGACCTCACCTTCACCCTCGGTCAAAACCGTATCCGCCGGCCCTCTTCCTCACCTATCCAAGTCGCCCAGCACCAGAACAGAACTTCTTCGTCATAGTCGATGAATCCAAATTGGTGAACTATATTGGTGGTAGTAGATTTGCTATGCCTGTGGAAGTGATCCCATTTTGCTGGAACCATTCTTTGGACAGGCTCGTGATCGTGAATCTGTTTGCCGGTAAGGGCTGTTTGGGGTAGCTTAGGAAACGTGCAGAGAGTGGGAAAATTTTTCTGACTGATAATGGTAATTATATTATTGATCTGTATTTCGAGAAGGATATTGGGGATTTGGATGAAGCAAGTGATAGAATTTTGAGTCTGTCTGGGATTGTCGAGCATGGGATGTTTATCGAGTTGGCGACATCTGTAATTGTTTCCGGTGTCGATGGTGTTACTGTGAAGACGAATGAATCAAGACGGAAATGAAGATGGCAATTTACGATATAAATTGACGGTATGCCTAGAAAGAATCAGGTCTTTCCCATAAGGTACACAAATCTGAACCCTACTATCTGCAACGTGCAATTTTACATGCTTTGATTATTTTAGTTTCATATTTATATTTCATAAATTTGTTTATGCTTAATTAAACCAATTAAAGCATATTGCATTAATAACTTTAACTAAAAATCAAAGCAAATTGTTTAAAGCAACTTGAATTAAATTAAATCATGAGAATTAATATATATTGCGGCATAAGAAACTTACTTGATTGCATAATATGTGTATAGATATACTCATATGATTATGTATATATATATATCTATAAATATACATATATCTTGCATACATTTATAGATATTGCATACAATTAGGCTTCATATTAGTAGATTTTTAGAGGACTTATTTCTACTGCCTATATCAACTCGAACCGTGATAAAGTAATATCATTGGTAATCCTCAAAAGCATCGAAAGTAATTTTGACCATATCTTGGTTCTGAAAAATAATAATGCTCCCATTATTGAAAATTTTGTCATGAAAAGCACTCATGGTAAACTGTGAAAAATCATTTTCCTTTTTCTTGTATTAAGATAGCTGATCCAACTCGTCCCGAATTTATCTTGGACTCAAAAGAGCTTGAGTACCATAGATGGGTCTCCTACGTCGAGACCACATTTATCACTAAAGAATATAGTGGTACGCTCCTTAAGACCACAGACCAAGTACCGTCTGATAAGATCAAAGCGAGTGCACTTATATTCCTTAGGTGACACATCGAACCCAGCCTGAGATATGAATATCTATAGTTGAAATTCCCTAAAGAACTGTGGGATGCCCGTAAGGGCTAATTTGGGAACATTCACGACACTTTGGTCCCAAAGTTGACCGTGCAGTGGAATAAAATCTGCTTGCTCGACAATAAACGGATCAACGATTTCAACAAAGGTATGCTCCGTCTCAAGGCACGCCTAAATTTCCGTGGGAAGGACATCACAGAAGACGACATGATCCAGAAAACTTTTTTTCATCTTCCCTACTTTCGCTCTTATACTAACGAACGAATATAGGCTGAAGTATGATAATAAATGCATCACTACCTTCAGTAAGCTAATCAGCCTACTGCAAGTAGCTGAAAGGCATAATGAAGTGCTAGTGAGCAATGGGACAAAGAAAATTCCTGAGGCTAATTATGGCAAAGTAAAAGGTGGAAAGAACCCCAATGTACAGGGGACTGGTCATGGCAACCCCAAACCACAACGTGGTAAAAGGCATCGTGGTCAAGGACGTGGGGGTCTATCCAATGTATTGCGAAGACTTGGTGCTTCTGGCTCTGCTAGCTAAGGGAACCAAAAAGCACCTACCCATCCTATCGCCTCTAAGGCTCGAGTTGACAATGAATCGTGCTATCATTGTGGAGATGCTGGACATGGTACAAGAACTGCCATGCAAGCAAGCAAGTCACATCTCACTACAAGAAATATAGAGAGTCCAAAGAAAGGAAAACTCACTATATGGAAGAATATGATCTAGACAAGTCCCCCTATGTCAATTTTCACAGTCACCAATCGTCGAATTAAGTCATACGAGCCACAGTCTATAGACTGAATCTTAGTATTATGTTTACTTTCTCGTTTACATTTGGAATAGTTACCTCAAGACGAATGTGTTGGTGTTTTATTTTCAATAATGGCGTGATGAAATGTTGTTTCACGAACATGATATTAATATTGCTTACGTTAGATTCTTAGCTTTATTCTGAAGTACTGAATATTGCTTGAATGCTAATGGTTCGAAATTTCACTCTCTTCTAAGTAATGAATCGAGTAGAACTTGAATGTTCTTAGACTTAAGCTTCTATTCATTGAATTAGTTGCCTTACAAACCTCGGTAACTACGATGATTGGGTCCTCCCAACTCATCAAATAGCGAGGTAATGCCCAATTCTTGATGCCTAAGCGGCAGTCTTCTAAGTTACTAATGCTCTGTATGCATCTAGAGCCCTTCGAACCTTACTTAGATTCACCAATATACGTAGCAATGGTTTCCAGATTGAAACCCACTGTGAGAATGGAATAGAGTTTTTTTATTAATTCTAATTAATGTGGACGTAAACGTATTTTAGAATAACTCATGAGTCAATCTAGTGGGCTGTACCTCACTACTATTAGTTTTTTTTAAAAATTCTATGTTGTCACCAACAATGTACTTTGGGACATAGACTCATATAGGTTTTGGCACGATAGACTAGGTCACCTGGTCGAAGTATAATGATCCATATACTAAAGAACTTGTACGTACATCATTACTTTTCGAGCGAAAATATGGCAACAACTCACCATAAAGCACAATGTTGACGTTAATCGTGTTATGTCATCCAAAGAACCAGATGCCTATCAAATGCCCACCACTTAGTGTTGCAAAGCCTGCTCTTTAGCCAA
Organism: Orobanche coerulescens; assembly: GCA_033398695.1. Classification (NCBI taxonomy): domain Eukaryota; kingdom Viridiplantae; phylum Streptophyta; class Magnoliopsida; order Lamiales; family Orobanchaceae; genus Orobanche; species Orobanche coerulescens. Next base: position 174,150,320 of record CM065809.1, read on the forward strand.
AGTAGGAGCGAGACCTTCCTACGCTAAAGAAACAAAAGCAAACATTCTATTCTTACGCTGAATATAAGGAGATATTTGTGGATCCATCCACCTAATATGCGGACCATTTATGTATTTATGATTTTGATGGATTCTCCGACATATTGGTCACATGTCGCTCTCCTGTCCACTCAAACTGCTGCAGAACTTCCAAAATAATTTATAAGGACTCACCTCCCTTATCACATCTAAAGGACTCGATGATGTTGGAGAGTTCACATCAAAAAGTACTTGATGTTTATTGCATGATAGAGATAAATGAATAGTATCTCGTCCCATGTGTATATGCAAAGGTCTCACATAAACCACCATCGAAAGAATATGTATGGTGATTATGTAATTGGTTATGTGCACCAATTTGCATATATTTGCTTGGGATTATGCAATATTGCATGCAACTTTACTTAAATCGTTCATTTAGACCTTTTGCTAACCAATCACTTTATGCGTACCGGTTGGTAACTGGATAGCCTGATTTTTGTATTTTGGACCCAGACGGACTTGAGTGCCAATTGCGCATATTTGGTTACGCATTATATGTGCCTTCTGCGCCCCACAAAGCATCGGTCTTTAGAAATGATTAAGTATTCACGTTGGATAAGAATCTCCAGACGTGTATCCGCTATTTAGAACCTTCACATTGATCTTTTTACCGCACGATTTGCGAATTGTCACTTTAATGAGACAACCTTCCCGTCGTTATGGGGAGGAGAGAAAACGTAATTTCTCGGGGAATGACAGGAATTATCGTGGTGTTTCCCACTTTGTCTCATTATGATCCCCGAAATTCACAATGTTATTGTGAAGCACAAAGAACACTCGATCTTCAGGATGTAGCAGATTCGATGCCTGATGCATTACTGATATCGTTCAAGTGACAAGATCTCACATTACAGCTGCAAATGTGCCTGTAAGGTTAGAAGTCCCCTGTAAGGGGCACATCACCAATGAATCGGGTGATGCAACCGCACTTGGTGGAGGTGTGGTTGAGGCCGTGGCTCCCTGCGAATGAAGGGGTGGAAGCCACGTGGTTCGACTAAATACTCACCCAAGTAAGAGGTAGAGTATGGCACAAAATTCACATGTTAACCATCAATGAACTCGTTTCATGAGATCATGCTTGATTTTATTATGTCCATGAGTCATGACGAGGGGGACGCCCCGAAGATATGATTCAGAAAATCAAGAATCTCGATGAAATTATGAGGGTGTGGCCTGATCAACCACCCACTTTGATGACATGTCATGATACATAAAGTACGATGATGTCGAACCTCACTCAGTTGGATGAAATCAACATAGAGCTGATTGGCCTGTAAGAGAAACATTCCAGATAGAACTAGATTCTCCGACAAAAAGTCAGGTCAGGTATTTGGTGTAGGTAGTGCTAACCTAACCAAGTGTAAGGCCTATAGGACATAAACGAACCTTTATCGTAAAGCGTAGTGAGAATATAGAGTCCTAATGTACAAGGTTTCATGAAGTAACGCTTCTCACAACGCCCTAGTATCGATCACAAGGAAACGTACTCCCCCGTAATGGACGTTATTATGTTCCGCTATCTAATCAGCCTAGTTATTTCCGAAGGATTGGAAATGCAGCTAATGGACGTGGTCACTGCGTATCTCTATGGGGATCTAGATACCGAGATTTACATGAAAGTGCCCGAAGGTATTTCATTACCCAAATCAAGTAACTCCAAACCACGGAGTGCATATTCAGTTCGTTTGAAACGCTCACTTTACGGTTTGAAACAATCCGGAAGGATGTGGTATAACCGTCTGAGTGAATACTTGATTGGAAAGGGATATAAGAACGATGAACTGTGTTCCTACGTCTTCACAAATAAATTCTGGATTCACGATCATCGCAATGTACGCCGATGACATGAACATAATCGGTCTTGATGAAATAAGAGAAACCACCGGATACTGAAAATTGAGTTTGAGATGAAAAATCTTGGGAAAACTCGGTTCTATCGCGGCACTGACATAGACATCGAGTTTGTGGAATTCATTCCACCGATCTACCTATGTGCAGAAGATTCTCAGGTACTTTAATATGGACAAGGTAAACCCGACTAGCACCCCATGATAGGTCAGACATTTGGATGCAAAGGAAAGATCCATTTCGTCTAAAGAAAAGTGACGAAGAGCTTTGGGAGCTGAAATTCCCTACATGAGTGCAATAGCGCATTGTTGTACTTCGCTCAATGTACACGACCTGATATCACTCCTCAATTAATTCGCTGACTAGATTTAGTTCAGCATCGACGCAACATCAATGGAATGGTATCAAGAATATCTTTTGATACTTAAAAGAAACCATTGATTTGGGACTATTCTTTCCCTACGAGCAGGCAAAGGAAGCTGCTTACGAAAAGGCAAAGGCTAAAGTAAATGCTGGTGCCGAAGCAACTACCACAAAGTATGTGTTGGTATGACTTGCTTATGTTTTGGAAATCGGCTAAGCAAACCCCTTTTGGCTACCTCCCCGAATCGCGAGAAGATTATTGCTTTGCATGAATCAGTCCGTGAGTGTACATGATTAAGAACTATCATTCTACACTTGTGAGGAACTAGTGGTTAAGTACACTACTGATGAGCAAACTTACATTTATGAACATGATGTAACTTGTAAATCCCCTTGATTGATGGAATGATCATAACGGGAAATATGTGAGATATAATGGAACATACTTACATATGTTGCACTCTTTTCCTTAGACCAAGGTTTATTTTTCCCACTGGGTTTTCTTACTTGGCAAGGTTTTTAACGAGTCAACGGTATATGAATGTAAGCATTAGAAGGAGCTAAAGATTTTTCCAACTTCCGAGATTGATGCAAATATCACAAGAAAATGATGATTATAAAGAAACTTAATCACATGTGTTGTACTCTTTTCTTTGACCAAGGTTCATTTTCTCCTATTGGGTTTTGTTACTTGGCGAAGTTTTAATGAGGCAATAACTACTTGATTGATGTACAAATCAGGGGGAGATGTAGACTTGAGGAAGAGTCTTACATCCACAACGTACGTTATACTCTTTTCCTTCTAAGGATCATTTTTCCCATAGGGTTTTTATCACTTGGAAAGGTTTTTAACGAGGTAACAAGATGTACGATTTTAGGGATCGATGGAATGGTCACCTTAGTAGCGCTATGATCAAATGTAACGATCATATGAGAGGATAGATTCAAAGGACGAAGTCTAAACTTGATGTGTCTAGATGCTGTACTCTTTTCCCTACGATCAAGACATTTTTCCCACTAGGTTTTTGCTTGACGAGGTTTTAACGAGGCAACATGACATGCGCTTATAGACTAGGCACAAGGGGGAGTGTTGAAGGAATAATACCCATTGTGTGCCTAAGTCTGTTAATTTACGGGCTTTCTAGTTAGGGTTTGGCTAAGGCCTATTTGTATGTATTTCTCTCTATTTAAAGGGATGTCATCAATAGAATAAAACAACAACCTTTTGCCCTACTTACTGTCTCGAGTTATTTTTCCTTCAACATATATATATATATATATATATATATATATATATATATATATATATATATATATATATATAGGGGTGGGTTATGGAGTGAAATGGCCTAAGTGTAAGAAATAGGAAAACATCATATCCATCCATTAATAACAATCCTACGGTCCAGATTAAGAGAAATCATAGGCTGACATCAACAAGAATCAAAATGCAATCTTAAATTGAGGGCAATTCCGGATACATAAAAGTTTATCCCTCCTCCCAGCGGTTCATATTCCCACTTTTTTAGGGATTCTCTCGTTTCATCTTCTCCTGTTTTCTCTGCCAACCCCCATTATTACCCTTCTGTAACTATTTTTGCAGAAACCCACTGCCCCACCGCCGCTGCATCAACCGAACCGTAGAAACCACCGCCCCACCGCGGCTCCCGCCTCTTGGTTGACACAAGGAACGGAGACATTTTTCCCTCCCTGCGCCGCCGCCTTTTGAAGGAATCCCTAGCAACCCCAAATCTGCAACCCTCGCCGCTCCTGTCAACTCTTCGTTGACACTATCAACGCCAATCGTGCTTTCTTGTTGGGAGAATGAGTTTAGGTAATTTGTTGCTGAGAAAATGAATTTTTTAGCACAATTCATATACACTGGCATATTATCAAAACATAGTTCGTGTATTTTTTGGATAAGGAGTACAAGGGTGAAATTTATTTGCAGCTGGGAAAACGAGTTTTGGTGTTTTTTTGTTTGGAAAATATTTTTTGGTTCTTTTGTTTGCACATCCTGATGTTTTTTGGTTTATAACCGGTATTACTGTAACTGTAGTACTCCATAGCACTCTTATCAAATTAGTTTAGCATATTTATAAAGTTATTTTGCACCGGGTATTGAAGATGTCTTTATGTTGTATAACTATGACTGGCATCATGTTTGTACAACCATAAACTGCGACAATTTATAACATTTTGGTTGGCCAATAGATTGGTTGGTGCATAATTTATGGTTTATATTTAATTTGTGTTGAGAAAAATAATTTTAACTTAAGCACCACTTTGCGCACATTTTCTAGCAATTAGCATTGATGATGATTTTGATTAGCATAGTTTGTTTCATATCTTGCACACAATAATTTATAACAGTTATGTTTAACTTAAGCAACTCTTTGCACTGGTGATAATTTTGACTAGCACATTTATGTTAAAAGCTTTGCACTTTAAATACATGGTTCCTGGACCTTCAGTACTGTAAATAATAAATATTGTATATTCTGCATATGAGTAAGTTGTTGTATTTTCTCATTTATTTATTCTTATGTAGATCTATGTTGGTTGTAATTTATTCTGGCCAAATAAAAACTCAAAAAACCCCATTCTTGAAGATTAATATTATTTCGATGAAAGATGTCGACTATCGAATTGGTTAATATATTCCTTAGCACCCCTCATATGCATATTTAGCACACACAAGTTTAGTTCTTAGTATTAGGGGCTTTACATGACAGTAACACCTTCATTAATATAGATTATGTGTATGACTTTTTTTTTCAGATCTGGGAAAGGACAAAGGGATTCAAAAAGGCAAGGGAAAGCAAGAAAGTGCTTTAATTATTCGTGAAGTTGCGAATAAACATAGAAGAAATGAGGCGGTCAATAACCCAAATCAAGATGATGACTTTGTTGAAAGTGGCGATGAAGCACCAACGAGGAAAAAAAACCCATTGAAAAGGGTTAGTTTGAGCTTCTGAATTGTTTATTTAGCTGTAAAGATTGTTGTTTTAATTAGCACTTAAGTTGAATTATCTTAGAACCTTTCTAATTATGACATTTAATTAATTGCTTAAAGTTGTATTTTTGAATAGTTGTTATGGTGATTATGCTTGATTATTATATTGGTTTGATGATCATTTTTGTTTAGTTAGTTGTGCAAATTACTATAATCTCGACCCGGTTCAGTCAGGGCACTTTGTTCATTTTTACTGCCTCATTGTTGATTTATTTTAGCACATCAGTAGGTTTCTGTATTTTCTCATTTATTGATAGATACAATGACTAACAAATTATTTACTTTACAGCCCGTGGTAGGGAAAAGGTGAATGCAAAAGTTAGAAGCAAAGGCAAGGCACCAATGGTTATTGAACAAGATACTAATGAAGATGATGAGAATGATGAAGAAATACCGAGTGATGAAAATGATGAGGAGCCCAAGTGGTCTGAGGAAGATGCCGACGGGGCTGATGAAGAGTACAAGGATAACGAGGAAAAGGTTGAGGACGAAGATGAGGGTCAGGAGGTAGAGGTTGAGGAATATGTCGAGGACGAGACATGCCAGAAACATTATTACTAGGATAATTGATGTTATTTAAATTACTTGAAAATTCGTTAGCATAGTTTTTCTTTATTTGTTAAAACTTTTGAACTTAATCATGTGGCTCAGGGTTTCATTATTAAAATGGATCTTATGTTTTTTAACTATTAATCATGTGGGTCACAGTTGAAATTTTTTAACATATACAAGTACAACAATATTGCACTACACATAATATAACATGGCACATAAATAAATCGATCCATGTGTATTTTAATAAGATGATGTTCATTGCATTGTTCATCAGACTGATGCTCACGCCCAGCACCACAAATTTTACAACTAGGCACGATATTAATATTAAGGTAGCACAATTATGATGAACAGTAAAAATGTACATAAATGACTTCTGCAAATACATGTTCAACATTAAATATCCAAACTATAAAAATACACGAGCTTTACATCCAGTTCTGGTGTCTATCCTACATCGTTTTTTGTTACTAGAAAGTACTTTATTGGCAACGGTATTTGATCCCTCCTTGTTACATACCACATACCGCCAAACAATATTCTTGTCTTTGGATTTGACAGTCGTTGCCTTGCGCACTTGAAAACCACAATCAGAGGTGTAATCCTTATAAAAAACTTCCGCCTCTTTCGAATTCTGGAAAACCTTACCCACGTAAGGTTTCATACCTTCTTTGCAAGAAGGTACAATTAATAAATTTGGTGACATCTTCCGACGTACTTCCCTCCGCGGAAAATTCAAAAATAACAACTCAATTAAACAACAAAATTTTTTAATATGCAAGCAGAAAACATATTACGTGCAGAACGTAATGATTCTATGCTAAAGAGTCAATATAAATTATGGCATTCTGTAAAACATAATAAATGGCAAAAGCTAACAAAAAGAGTGCTACTGAATTGTGCGAAAGTGCAAAAAGAAACATCCTACAATTAAGACAGCATTCAATTCCAAGATATAACACAAAAAGTGCTACTGATTGTACGAAAGTGCAACCAAAAAAGTTTCAACTAAAACACAATGCAATGGCAAAAAAAATCATAAATACTGCTACTGAGTTGTGAAAGGTGCCAACACATAAAGCCTTCAGCCAAAACAGAAAATGCCAATAAAAAACATATAAAGTGCTACGGATATGTTCAAAAGTGCAACATAAATATCCTTCACCTAGGGTTGTAATGCATTGCTATATATCAAAAAAAATAAGACCAAAAAAACAGTGAACGAAAAAAACCACGTACAACTAAACGAGATAAATAAATATCAAACAGCTGAAGAAAGAAAATACTGACGAAATTAGCAAATAAAAATTGAATTGGAATAAAAATATGTGTAAGTCAATGAAAAAATATGAAATAAATGAACGAAAAAAATTCAACGAATTTATTTTGAATACCAGCGAAAAAACTACGTATAACTGAACATTGATTAAATAAGAACGAACAAACGAACAAAAATATTACCAAATTGGTTGAATTGAATACGAACAAAAATAAGAACAAACAATGAACAAAAAAAATACCTATAGAAACCATAATTCCGAATTGAATTGACGAGAAGTTATCTGCAGTTTAGAAAAACAAGAAAAAAAACCAAAGCTGAACGTAGGGATTATATTTGCGGCAATTTACTGTATGAAATTAGGGTATAAATGATGGAGGAAGGATGATGGATGGAGGAGAGAGATAAAAGGATGAAGGAACGAGAAAGCAAAACCACGTTCAAAATTTCCGCTTACACGATCTTTGGAGATGGGAAAGTGAGATATAAAATCCCATGATAATAGGAAATACCAAACATACAATCTGTATAATTACAAATATATCCCCACAAAAATATTCCGCGTAGCACACTTAGCTTAAATTCTTAGCACAACGTGACCAAATCGCAGTCATTGATCACCAAAGATCAAAGGCCCAAAATCATTCTTATTTCTTACGAAAAAATGTTTTCCTACCTGAACCTATCCCTATATATATATATATATATATATGTATGTATGTGTAACAAATAAGTATATTAATAAATTTTTTACAAATTTTCTGCTAGCTGGATAATAACTAAAATAATAATTAGTTCTTCAAATTTATGTGTGAACTGCATTAATTATTTTTATATTTGTTTCTTTATTTTTTTTAAACTTTGATATAAATTTTGTTTTATCTATTTTAAATATATAATATATCAAATTCGCTTCAGACTCCTTGAATCTACTTCCCGGCAAAATTAGCGCCCTAGCTAAGAATCTATGCACTGGTGGGCCTGGTCTAGGCCCGAGAGGTTCTATCCCATATCATGAATTGGCCCAACGCAGCGTTTATATGCTTAGATACCAAAGTGTACAACACCAACAAACCGACGGTTTATTCGTACAAATATGAGCTTCTAATTGAATTTTAATTAGAAGCTCACATCTATACTTCTATTAAAAGAGAGTCGCGACACATGTCACTTTATAAGTTTTATGATTTTTTATTTTAAAATATAGTTTATATATAGAGATATATTCTTAAATTTCCTCAAAAAAATCTAAATATATTGTGGGAGTTTTATTCCACAACTTACACTCATCTACCAATAAAAAAATCCTTCCTTTATTTTTTTTAGCTTAAAATTTTAAATACTTATAATTTTTTAAATCAAGTTTATTTTTAATGAAAAATATATCATATTATTTTTTATTTAACAATTTTCAACTAGACATCCATCTCAATATAATAAATTTGATGGATTTACAATAATGACCGATTGCACAAAAAAATTATATTAGAAAAAATATGAATATTTATTTTCAGTAAAATTAATTGATGCAAAATAAAAATATATTAAGTCATTTATTACTTACATAAAAAATAAAATATGATATTTATTTCATTATAATAACTAAAAATAATAAAACATACACTGCACACACACATATTAAGACTTAATCACATATTACTTTCGTCCCCAAAATTTGTTCCTATTTTTTTCGGTATGTCCAGGAAATTTGTTAATGTAATGGACACTAATTGACTTAACACTCCGCTAACGTGGTATTGTTTCTTGAATTATATTACACCCCATAATACACTCAATAAATCTTTTATTAATATTACGCTAATATGATACTCATTTCGAAGATCATCAAAAATAAATTTAGAGATCGAGAAATTATTTTTTAATAAGAGAATATCTTATGCGGTGCATCGCACCGGAGAACATCTAGTTGCATATATAAAACAAAAAATGCAGTTGTCAACATAAGAATTGTTATAAACATCGAAAGGAAAAAGGAAAATATGAGAGAAGATGGAGATATCAATAAAATTGTGTGTATCATTATGAAGGTTATAAACCTCTATTTATAGGTACACATCTAGGGTTTCAGGGGCATATTAGTCATTCATCAAATATATGACTTATTTACAACACTCCCCTTTGAATGACTATTTACACAAATGTCTACTCGAATAGTTTGAAGAAAACCCAACGGGAGAAAAACTTCCAAATTCTTTGGAGTGATCTTGTAACACGCATAACTTGCTGCATCATACTGCTGTTAGGAAAATTCCTGAGCAATAATTGAATTTGCTCCCCCTCATATAGATCATTTTTGTATGAATATTCATGTGCCGCCAGTAAAACCTCATGGGACAAAAACTGAGTGATCATAAGAGTATACGTTTCTCCGTATACGGAATATTATTATAGGAGTATCATGTGTTGCCTCATCAAAACATTGTCAAGAAAACACTGTGGGAAAAACTTGCTCGAAGGAAAAAGAGTGCAATTACTCCTTCGTACTTTATTTCTAGAGGTCTAATATCGATCTTTGTGATGTCCTCATTATGCCATGAATTTGCCTCGTCAAAACCTTATTAGGAAAAACCCAGCGGGAAAAATCCTAATGAAGGGAAAAGAGTACACTGTTCATGTTAATACGCCATCCTAGTTGCCTCGTTAAAAACCTTGCTAGGAAAACCCAATGGGATAAAACCTCAACCAAGGAAAAAAGAGTGCAATGCGTATTTTTATATAAATATGCTTCAGGCATTTTAAAAATCCTCCACGAATTAGCATAGGTATCATATTCAGTGCAAGTTACAATCTCGAACTCACATGTTGGTGAGACATGTCATCTCTTCTGGAGATTTTATATTACTTGTGATTAAACTCATCAACCATAATATTCTGAGCTTCATGTATTGCAATAATTTCATAATGATTGTGAGATGTTGTTAGTAAGACTTACTTCATAGATTTTCAGTGGCAGTTTTATTGAGCTCTTCAGGAGTCCCAATTAAATTTAAACATCAACTTATACTGCTATAATTGCAAACCTGTTATTTATTTGCTTTATGAAACTTTCGGATCGGACAACATCATTTAGATCGTCTCTCCCCTTGATCCACACATCACTTGTAGATCACGAATGGATATATCTTCTTTTCACCACACACTATATTTACTCTATGCAAATAGTTGGAATAACTTCATTCTTCTATTATAGCCCACAATTCTTTCAGATCTAGTGGGTGATTGATCTTATTTCAACGCACTTTCAATGTATTATAAATGCAGAGAACCATATAAATAAATATAAAAAAAATTCTTTGCAGATAGCATTGAAGTTTTCAATACCTTCTTTGAATGTTGACCATTAGATGATAAATTAAGCCTTGATTATATATTAGGTCATGTAGAGCTAGTAAGATATACACATGCAATAATTGCACTGAGATGTGATGCTTCCGACCATGAATCTCTACATCATCATTTGGTATAAAGGTGTCCTTAATAGGATCAGGTGACGGATCAATTATTTTGATGAGCGTATTTCATTCATGTAAATCGCTCTATACCTTCTAGGTATAAGTGAGTTGATATATAATAATACACTTTCCAAGTATTTGTAACCCAAGTGTTGGTCCCAAGAATGATGAAGACTATCCTCACTGTACCAACATGAGTCTTTTCTAGCGCGCTTTGTCCTCACTCGCACGCTTAACTTTGGAGTTTCTATGAGATGGCTACCAGAAAAGAAGATGCATCTTGTTGGTATGAGTAGTCCAAATCAATTCATTTAACCACTTTCTAGTGCAGATCTCACAGGTCGAATCGCAAGTCGCGCCTCGCGCATTTTTAAGCTCATGCAGGCAGGATGCTGGATTGAAGCCCAATAATCCCCCTCCCAGTACCTGCCAGCATCTCAGCCCCATAGTCTGGAAACCTCAGCGAACTAGATTTGATCACACAACCCTCTAGCGGCTAAATTCATTCACACAGTCCTCCAACACTTGACATGAGCATATGTTCCACCTCCGTTTACTTCCGCTGCGCCAGTATCTCAGTTCCAGCATACTAGATTTGATCACATAGCCCTCCAGCACCTGACAACCTCCACTGCACCAGCATCTCAGTTCCGGCCAAGTGGCAATATCTGCTGCATGCCCGCCTCTCGGTTCCAACACTCCGTTAGCCTCCACTGTAGGATACTTCGAGAGAATCCGCACCCGTGACGTGCTCCGATACCAATTGTAGGTCCCTGAAAATGATGAAAACTATCCTCACTGTACCAACACGAGTCTTTTCTAGCGCGCTTTGTCCTCACTCACGCGCACCTGAGAAACTTCCCAAGGGGTCACCCATCCCATAAATACTCCTGGCCAAGTACGCTTAACTTTGGAGTTTCTATGAGATGGCTACCAGAAAAGAAGATGCATCTTGTTGGTATGAGTAGTCCAAATCAATTCATTTAACCACTTTCTAGTGCAGATCTCACAGGTCGAATTGCAAGCCGCGCCTCGCGTATTTTTAAGCTCATGCAGGCAGGATGCTGGATTGAAGCCCAACACCAAGGTATATTATAGATATTTCAATATGATCTCAAATTATCTTTTCAAATATTCAAGTGTCTGTTGGATCTCTTCTGGAGTTCCAATCAATCTAAGATCATTTATATTTATATATGACATTGAGTCATTAATATACCTTTCTTTAGTCGAATAATATTGACTAAGATAGTTATTTCAAATTCGACTATAATATTTGAATCTAGATAAAGACTCTTGCAATTTAAAGGAATACATATATTTTGATTTTGATTTATATGCTTCAGGCATATCATCCTTCTAGGATTTTATATATTCATAAGACAAATTTTCATGTACTTCCAAATCTCACTCAATATCTATATATAATTCAATTCAGGAGTGGTCTTATAAAAAATATAATCATTGTAAGCAATTTTGATTACAAAAGACGTGCTTCATATCTCATGTTTGCATGAGTAATGCTTAAAATTGTTATTAACTCTTCAAGAGTTCCAATCATCATAATCATATAATGTATGAATATTAATCAATATTCAACAAACTTTATTCAATATGCTATTTTGAACTGCAGGCCAAATAACAAATTACTGACATTAATCTAAATCATATTAGATTGTTTTATCCATCTTGACCAAATATTTTATTTCCGACATTAATCAACTTAGACCATTATGATCTTCATTTTTATCAAGTGCTATTGTTAAATCTACTGATATAGGCTCCACATTTCATTGTAACAAAATTCGTAGAACGTTCTATAATTTAATTCTCTTCAAGAGTATGCTCTTCAAGAGCGACGTCTTCGGGACGTTGAATTTTGTCACTAATGTTTTTTTTATCTCCGAAGATATATAATATAGTTCTCACCATTTAGGTGGGCTAGCCTTAAACTCAATTGTAGCACTTGCATGTGTCTTCCAAGACATCAATTTCCAGCTGAATTTATTTAAACTCTTCTGGAGTATATACATATAATTGATTGCAGTTTCTGCAAAATCGATAATCATTTGAACTTCAAGTTCATAATTTTTCAACTAATTTTCTTGATCGGTTGTGATGTAACCGAGCTGATCGGCCACCAAGAACCGGGTTAATCTTAGAAGTTTAGCTAAGAAAACCCGAAATGTATGAAGTATTGCCTTTTTCTCTCTCTCTAAAATATGCTGTAATCTCCAGAATTCTCTCCTTGAATGAAAACCCCCCTCTCCCTTTTGTAGAAGGGAGAGGTGCCTATTCTCTAAGATCTTCCCTGATTTTTAGAGAAGATCCCGGATATCCAGGGATTCAGACTGCGATTTCCCATCCCTGGATTTCCGGGATTGTAGAGTATGGGCTCTCAGTCCCCGAATCTCAGGGATTCTGTCAGGTGAGTCAGGATCTCCTTTCCCGAGAGTTCAACCTTCATGAGCCCGGAGGCCTTAGGTCTGCTCATATTATAAAGGATTACTTAGGTCGGGACATTCTTATTCAAATCCGTAGGTCGGAGAGACCTTTGAGGTCGGCAACCTTTTAACAGATGTCAGAGGTCAGCGGGGCCTCCGAGGTCGGCGCCCTTTTATCTGAGGTTATAGATCGGAGGACTCTGAGGTCGGAATCCTCTTGTCTGAGAACCTAGGTCGGACTTTATTACTCTAAGAAAACTCTTCTTTACTAAGAGGTCGATACCCCAGCTTATATTGGTCCATATTTTAAATCGGGTTTTTAGGGAGCGTACATTCGTCGTTCTATCAACCAGTCCCCCCAACTCTAGTCGAGCTGTAAGACCGAGTAGAGTAAGATTTGTTTACAATCTGATGACCTTGACACAATAGTCCTTGGGATTCCGGTTCCCAGGTACGAGGTTCCTTGGACTTCGTGCGCTTTAATATCCACGTCTTTTCCTTTCCTCGCCTCCCAACCGTCGCGTCTATGGTCAAGTCCAGGTGTCAACCTGCTATAGGTCGGATGAGGCGGTGCCAGATCTAAGCCGTTCTTTTACAGTAGGCATCGGACGCTCCAGATCGCCCATTATGTTCTTGATTTTCGCCCTCCTTCTCTATAAGTATGCATCCTCTACCCCCTTCAGCCACTTCCGCTCTTCTTCCTGCCAAATACTAGTGTGAGGGTATTCCGGCGACACTTGCGACCTTGGTTTCCTGCCTCCGGTGGTGCTTCTACTACCATTCTCCGGTGATCTTCCACCCAATCTCATGGGTATATTTATCTAAACACCTCTTTACTTTTTCTTTTGGTTTGTTACCGATATTTTCCTCCTTTTCTTCTTCCTCCTTTTTCTTCCTTTTATTATGTCGTCTGCTTCGGATTCTCAAAATCTTTCCGGCGAATCGGTCGTGGACTCCTTTTTAGAAGGTCTTTCCTCTTCTGATGGGGACTCGGGGGGTAGGTCGGGGCGAGCTACTGGCTCCTCCTTCTATCTTAGAGATGAGCCCCTAGGTGATGTAGATTGGTCCGAGCTGGGTGACATCCCTTCTAGCCTTCCCTCTGGCATTCCCCTAATCATTGTAGATCCCCCTTCCCCTCCTCCTATGAACGAAGTAACTGTGACCGGCCTTTTAGCTGATCCATATCAAACGGTCGCAGGAGCGACTCGAGTTCTCCCTCCTCATCCTCTATCTAGGACTAGCCCAGCCGCGCTGGCTAGTTTTATAAAATTTCTTAGACTTCCTCCGGGGTGGGAATTTGTCACGCCTCAGGCTAGTGACACCCCTGATCATCCTCCCCCGGGGCATATTACCTGGTTCGTGGATCAGGTGAGCAGTGGTCTTCGCTTTCCACTCCATCCCTTCCTTGTCTCTCTCTCCGTTAAATACAATCTTCCCCTCAACCAGTTTTCTCCCAACTCTTTTCGTTATATGGTTGGTTTTCTCGTGATGTGTCATTACAGACACGAGGAACCCGACCTGGGTTTTTTCTATTTTTGTTTTTGGCTAAAGAGTTTTAAAGGCTCATTTTACTTGACTTCCCGAAACAACGCCCATTTCTTTACCCACCTCCCTTCCAATGTGAAGGATTGGAGGTCGCGTTTCTTTTTTCTTCGGCTCCCTACAGCTGACTTTTGGGGTTTCCCCACGGAATGGACACAGGCCACTCCGAGCCAGGATCCTATTCCTAGGCGCAGTTCCATCTGAGCTGCGTGGGTCGAGAAAGTTCGGGAATGGAATGCCATTCCCTACAACGCTTTCCAGCTGACGCAATTTCATGATCTTCTGTTCCATTGTGGGCTGAGCTCGAATCCTTATCCACCTATCCCTGATATTGGTAGGCTTTATCGGTTCTTTCCATAGTATAATCTTTGTTATTTTGTTTTTTGGCTATCTTCCTGACTCTTTTGTACTGTTTTTCGTAGATCGGTTCATGCGGACCTGCCAGCCTGATGCCTCCAAGTCGGCTGAGCCGACGAAAGAGAAGGTCCCTAAATCGACGAATCTCCCTAAAGAGAGGGCGGAGGGCTCATCAAAGACTAAATGGAAGCTCCCCTCTCGCCCCAAATCTGGGGTGACTCTCCCCTCCGACCTAGCTTCTACCTTAACCACCGGACGAAGCCCTGCAAGCTCGTCTCGGCAGCTTCAGGTCACCCAGAGGGCCCCTTCTCCTAGCTCCCCCACTTTCAAACATCCAAAGACTGCAGGTCCCCCTAGTCCGGCTATGGAGACCTTTCTCCGTTGCAAGGAGTTTGAGAAATTTCTTCCATATTTCAGCTCCATGGTCCCGGCTAGGGATAAGCAGGCATTACGAGATGCCGAGGAGGACCCTCGCTTCGATGCTATGATGATGTATTTTGGGAAGGTATTTCCCTTTTCGCCTTCCTCCCCTTTTTGACTATTTTTATGTTTATTATTACCCTTTTCCGTCCTGATGTGACTTTCTTTTTTGTGCAGTTCTTCGCCACTTTTGTGACCTTCACAGAAGATCATAAGATCGGCGCCTCGTCTTCCTCCCAGCTAACCCAGATGTCAGCCGATCTGGCGGCCGCCCTACAGGCTAAGTCGGATCTCTAAGCTCAGCTTCAGGAGAGGGAATATCGTTTAGAGGCTACCCTTAAGAAAAGCTCTGAGCGGGAGGTGGTTTTGGAACGGGCTCAAATGGCCAATGTTCAGCTGAACCAAGAGCTGAAATTTTGGAAGGCCCTGTCTCAAGCTGAAACAGAGAAGGTGGGCCAGCTCGAGGCTCAGTTGTCGGAATCTAAGCCCGAATCTGAGAGGATTGCCCAGCTTGAGGCCCATGCTAAGGCGGAGTTGGAGAAGGTCGCCCAACTCGAAGCTCAGGCTAGAGCAGAATCAGAAATGGTCGCCCAGTTGGAAGCTCAACTAGCTGAGGCTAGATCAGAGGGATCGTCTTATGAGCGCGGGGTGATGGATGGCCGACATCAATTTTTGACCAGTGACGTTGGTCACTCTTTCCTGGGGGCCTACCGTTCTGCCCTCCTAGCCCGGTATCATAATTCTACCGCTTACCTGGTCAAGTTGGCTCCTGCCGCGACGCAATATTTCGATTTTGCTCTAACTCGCGCTCGTGAGCAACTAGCTTCTGGGTTTTGTGAGCGAGCTGGACCGGGATGCTGCATTAAATGGGGCTCCTGTCCCTTCGGGTTGGTCCGGGAACGTGGAAGAATCTCCGGAGGCAGCCTGGTGGGAGGATGCCCTTGGGGAGTCTATAAAAAAATCCGGCCTGGATTTGGAGCTGCCTTCTATCCCTCCTAACTCACCTGTTAAGGCCAGCACTCCTAATCCCGAGGTGACCGGGACCGACCTTGATGCTTCTCCTTCGTCGCCCCCTCCATCTTCCGAGCCTGTAGCTTAGTTTTATGTGTAGACATATATTATTATTTTTTTGTCTTGTTCGTTGTACTGGCACAGCTGTTTTTAATGAAAAGTCTCCTTTTTTTATGTGTTTTGTTTCATAGCTTATCTCTGCCAATTCAAGTTAATATAGCTCGGCGTCGATTGTAACTTCGATATATCTGAACTTGTTTGAATTAATACAACCACTCCCAAATATAACCCGACCTTTTCCTAGTATAGCTCCGACTATTTTAAATTTCGCAACATCTTAAATATAATCTGACCACTTCGATCTTTACAAGTTGTAATGATGGTTTGGTGGTTTTTCGGTTGATTTAACCTAACCTTTTCACCGATCTTTAGTATAGGTTGGGTATTTTTAGATAAATTTTTGGAGTTTAAGGCTGCTGGGATGTTTCCAACACTTTCGGGTGGGATAGCCTGGACAGGATCCCCCTTTTTTATAGGTCGGCTTGTATTCTACGCCTGAGACTATCTATATATCGAGGCGGTTTTCCTTTACCTGAAATAGAGGATATTTCCCTTAGTCCTAGCTTCACAGGGTGGTTCACCCTTACTCGGATCTGAAGGCGTTTCACCTGATCGGATGTCACAGGGCGGTTCACCCTTACTCGGATCTGAAGGCGTTTCACCTGATCAGATGTCACAGGGCGGTTCACCCTTACTCGGTGTTGTGTCACGATTATTCATCCCGACAGGCGATCGACTATAATGCCGAGCGACCGAGTCAACTCCAGTCAAACTTTGGCTAGCTTGCCTAATCGAAGACATCATACCACCATCAGGTACCTAGCGATCGACTCCCAAGGCGATCGCCCTTTGGCAGCTGGCGATCTACTCTAGTGACCGGCTAAGGGCAATCGACCTACGCCCCGAGCAGAGACGATCGCCCGTCAAAGTCATCAAGGACTGAATCTCAGAAAAGCACCCACGTGCAGATCCACAAAGGCGCTGACATACGAGATCTTCGCTGACAGACAAGATCTTTTGCTGACATACAAGACCTTTTGTAACACCCTCAAGATATTCGAGGTATATTACAGCGCCGTGAATCCCTATATGGGACCCACCAGGCTGAACAGCATCATACTCATCGACTCACATAAACGACAGAACAATACCGTGTCATAAAGACGCAAAACAGAATAATCCACCCGGTTCAACCGGTCAATATAACATCATCATCCAACACAACATAATAAGCAACAATACAATCCGAACGAACAAGAACCCCTTAAGTACTCGAGTACAACTATTAGTTCAAAACCACAAAAGATTAAAAGGTAAAAGACACTAAAACGTCACTCGTGCACAATCATCACGCACGGCCATCATCCGTATCTTGGTCAATGCCCGCTCGTCTCGATGAACCTGACCTAAAATTCATAAAACGAATTTCCCCAAAACGGGTCCCCAGAGGGGTTAGCAATTACGCTAGTACAAGTAACCAGATGAACAACTTACATCTTACACATATAGTAAATGTATGCAATAGAGAAAACCGTTCGAAAACACTCATTTCCGGAAATGCCAATATCAAATCACATTTGTAAAATTTACCACAATTAACCGTCGATCCACACCTCCGTGGACCCCTACCGAGACCCCGTCGGATCTAACCCGTAGTGGTTAAAAGCAAAGCTCGTCGATCCACACCTCCGTGGACCCCTACCGAGACCCCGTCGAGTCTAACCCGTAGTGAGCATACACACACACAATTTCTCATACAAAACTACTATGTCAAGATTGTAAGTTCATAAGGATACTTGCCTCGATTAATAGACGGTGACACGAACGGAACGGAAGAATCAAGCACAACCACGAGGAACCGGCGAAAATGAACCTAACGATTCGAATAACACAATCACAACCAACTCTAGACGATTACGGAAATGGAATACACCCGGAAACCCACCTACGATTCATGTATATTCGTACCAAAAATAACAACGAGGGCGGACCACAACCAAACCCTTTCGATTCCGTAAAAATCCACAAAATATCCATGAATCCGTAGGAAAACTAAAGATACTAACAATATTAATCATATACATCATGAATCCATCAACAAAACGGAACTAATCGGAAGAAAATCCCAAAATCCCCAATTATCCAAAAGGGAGGGTTTCAAGAAATAATACCTTTGGAGATTCAAGTCCTAAGATCCGTAGAACACGCGTTGGATTGATCGTCCGGGCTTCACTACCGAAGAAAAATGGTGGAAATCAACCCCTCAATGGATGAAGACGAAGAACTCTTCCCCTCTCTCTCACTCTCTCTCGCGATGCAGGTGAAAATGAAGGAGAAATGGTCGATTTCGTCTAATAAAGACGAAGTTGCATGGTTGACCGCATTGTGTGCCGCGGCACAGCCGAAGTGTGCCGCGGCACAGGCCAAAAAATTACTCCCAGGTTTCGGCATTGTGTCGCGGCACGGCCTGCGTGTGCCGCGGCACCCGGTACAGGCGGGTTTTGGACGCAGATGACACACAAGTGTGCCGCGGCACCGGACAGTGTGCCGCGGCTTGCGGCTGTGCGCGGCACCGGATGGGTGTGCCGCGGCACAAGACTGATTTGTTCGACCAACAACTGAAGGAATTTGTGTGCCGCGGCGCACACACCTTGTGCCGCGGCCCACACCCCCTTTTGGGTTCCAAAATGATAAAAATGATCCGGAAAGAGAATAAAACGATAGGAATCAATATTTGGGAACCAACAACACGAAATGGATCCACGGCAACCCCGAAACGGCGGTTCCGCACAACAATGACGAGAATACAGTTCAACAGTTTGACAGGAAGGACACGCTGAGAAGAACACGAGGGTCACTACGATCGAGAAATACACCAAAAAAGAAAATACCAGGGAAAGAAAAATACGGATATTACATTCTACCCCTCTAAAAATAAGTTTCGTCCCGAAACTTAAGAAACAAACAACTCCGGGTACCTAGCACGCATGCTATCCTCGGTTTCCCAAGTTGCTTCCTCGACACCGTGTCTCGACCACTGCACTTTCACCAAAGGGATGGTTTTATGCCTCAGTCGTTTCTCACGATGCTCCAAAATCTTCAAAGGACGCTCCTCAAAAGTAATATCTTCAGCAATATCAATCTCGCCATAATCGATGACGTGACTAGGATCCGGGACATATTTCCTCAACTGGGAAACATGGAAAACGCTATGAACATGACTCAAGGCCGGAGGTAACGCCAAACGGTATGCCAACCCACCTACTCGCTCGAGGATCTCAAAGGGGCCGATAAATCTCGGACTCAACTTTCCTTTCTTCCCGGCGAAAAACTCCCTTCGTCGGCGACACCTTTAGCAAAACGTGGTCTCCCACCTCGAATTCCAAAGGTCGACGACGGACGTCGGCATACGACTTGCCGACTCTGGGCAGTCAACATCCGTTCCCGAATTAATTCTATCTTCCGCCTCGTCTCTAGAACGACATCCGGCTCAGTCCCGACCAAATCGGACGCCTCATTCCAACAAATCGGTGATCGACATCGCCGCCCATAAAGTGCCTCATACAGTGCCATCCGAATCGACGCGTGCCAACTGTTGTTGTACGTGAATTCGATCAGCGGCAAATGTTCCTCCCAGTCACTACTCCAATCGAGAGCACAGGCACGCAACAAGTCCTCGAACGTCTGGATAGTGCGTTCATTATCCCATCGGGGGATGAAAAGAGGTACTCAAACGCAACCGGGTACCCAACGCCTTATGCACCGCCTGCCAGAAGTGCGATACAAAACGGCCGTCACGATCCGAAACAATAGACTTCGGAGTACCGTGAAGTCTCATGATCTGCGCGATAAACACACGAGCTAACTTCTCCGGGCCCCAAGTGTCCTTGATGCCCAGAAAATGTGCCGACTTGGTCAGGCGATCAACAATCACCCATACCATATTCATGCCCGACCTCGATCTCGGCAAACTCGTAACGAAATCCATCGATATATCTTCCCATTTCCATTCCGGAACGGGAAGTGACTGCAATAACCCAGCCGGTCGCTGATGCTCGATCTTGACCTGCTGACAAGTCAAACATCTCGCTACAAACTGTGCGACCTCATCCTTCATATCATTCCACCAGAAGTTTCTTCTCAGGTCCTTGTACATCTTACTCGAACCAGGATGAACGGAATAAGGTGTAACATGGGCCTCCCGTAAAATACTCTGTCTCAACTCTGAGTCGTTCGGCACACAAAGCCGACTCCGAAATCTCAAAATACCATCCTCGTGAATCACAAACCCAGGAGACTTTCCCTTAAGAACATTCTCTCGGATTTGAGTCATCATCGGATCCTCATCGCTTGACTTAATCTCATCGATCAAAGACAGCGAAATTTCCAAAGCACGAAATTGTCCGCGATTCCGACAATGTAACCTCAACATCTAACTCGATTAAAGCTCGCCAAGCTCGGTCGAGGCGTAAGGATCACAAGCGATCGCAATGCAATCGGTTTCCGACTCAAGGCGTCGGCCACGACGTTCGCCTTGCCCGGATGATAAAGGATTTCGAGGTCATAATCCTTAATCAGCTCTAACCACCTCCTCTGTCTCATATTCAACTCCCGCTGAGTAAATATGTACTTCAGACTTTTATGATCGGTAAAAATCTGACATGTAGAGCCGAAAAGATAGTGACGCCAAATCTTGAGCGCAAATACGACTGCCGCTAACTCCAAATCATGAGTAGGGTAGTTAAGCTCATACGGCCTCAACTGTCTCGACGCAAAGGCAATGGTCTTGCCGTGCTGCATTAATACGCACCCAAGACCCTGACCCGAAGCATCGCTATAGACGGTGAATCCCTCGTTGCCACATGGCAACGCCAAAACCGGAGCTGAAGTCAAACGCTTCTTCAGCTCCTCAAAACTGAACTGCCTCTCGTCATTCCAGACGAACTTCTTGGATTTCTGGAGCAACTGTGTAAGTGGTCGAGCCAGTTTCAAGAAACCCTCGACGAACCTACGGTAGTAGCCAGCCAAACCCAAGAAACTTCGGAGCTCTCTCACGTTTTTAGGCGGTGCCCAATCCAACACCGCCTCGATCTTCTGCGGATCTACACGAACCCCTACCGAAATCACGTGGCCCAAAAACATCACTTCCTTCAGCCAGAACTCACATTTCGAGAACTTCGCATAGAGTTGCTCGGCCCTCAAAATGTCTAACACTACCCGCAAATGATGGGCATGCTCTTCCTCGTTCCTCGAATAAATAAAAATATCGTCAATGAAGACGACGACACACTTATCCAAATACTCGATAAAGACTTTGTTCATCAACTGCATGAACACCGCCGGCGCATTAGTTAACCCGAAAGGCATAACTACAAACTCATAATGTCCGTATCTCGTCCGAAAAGCTGTCTTCGGCACATCGGACACTCTCACCCGGAGCTGATAGTACCCCGATTTCAAATCAATCTTCGAGAATTCCGCATCTCCCTGCAACTGGTCGAACAAGTCGTCAATTCTCGGCAAAGGATACTTGTTCTTGATGGTCACCTTGTTTAGTTCGCGATAGTCGATACACAAACGTAGTGAACCATCCTTCTTCCGCACAAACAGGACCGGTGCGCCCCAAGGCGAGGCGCTCGGTCGAACATACCCCGACTCAAGAAGCTCACTCAACTGCTTCTTCAACTCGGACATCTCTGAAGGTGCCATGCGATAGGGCGCCTTCGAAATAGGAGCCGCACCCGGCTCTAACTCTATAGCGAACTCGACCTCACGATCCGGTGGCAATCCCGGTAACTCGTCAGGAAAAACATCAGGATATTCATTAATGATTGGAATCGACGAAAGCTCGACTCCACCACTCTCCGTCTTCAAGGCGTAGCACCAATAGCCGGTACACCCCTTTCGCAGGAGACTCATCGCCTTCAAGGCGTTAATGATGAATTTCTGGTTCCCCCTCTTTCGCCCGGCGAAAGAGTGCTCGGTGCCATCCTCGGCTAACATGGTGATGATCCTCGTGCGGTAGTTCATGATTGCGCCATGCCGCTCGAACCAATCATCCCCGAGAATCAAATCCTCACCCTCAATATCCACAACAATAAGATTAGAGGGCCAAGTCCTCTCACAAATAAGTACAGAACAGTCTCGAACCTCCTGATCACCAACGATCCTATCACCGCTAGGAAGCTTAATGATGAAGGGTTCACAAGGCATCAAACAGTCGAGACTCAAACGGCGTACACAATCCAAAGATATGAACGAATGCGTAGCACCGGAATCGAAAAGCACACTGACAGGATGAGAAAGAATATAAACGGTACATGTCGCCACGGTAGCCGCTGGATCATCGTCTTTCCGCATCTCATAGACACGCGGGTGGGCTGAGCCGACACTGGAAGCTCCCCCCTTAGAGGGCTGACCCTGACCTCTCCCCCGACTAGCACTCGGCGGGGATTGAGGAGCAAACGATCCCTGATTCACACTTGGTTCCCTAGGCGCTGGAATGGAAGCCCGGGCACCAAGAATTTTCTCCCTCTCGGCCTGACGGCCTTGTGGCCGGTGGCCACTGCGATTACACGTCGAGAAAGGGCTCAAACAAGTACGGTGATGTGGCATGTACGACCACAATTGAAACACTTCACATCACGAAAAGGAGCACCGGTAGTTCCACGAGGACCCCAATGAACGAGCCGACCACCGCCGTGAGGAAGTTAGCAGATTGGGATCTCTGCTGACCCCCACTCTTGTGGCCCGAAAAGTTCCCAGCGGACTTCTGCTTCTTACTCTCGTGGGCCGCCTCACTCGCCGTCACAGACATATCATAAGCAAGGGCCCTGCTCTGGTAATCTTTCAATGTAGTGCATACGAGCCCCGACATATAGTCCCGAATCGGCAACTTCATCCGTCTGGAGAAATGGAAAATTTTGTCGCTCTCCTCGACAACTTGGGTCTTCACATAACCCAACTCCTTATTAAAATCAGCAATAGCTTGAGATACGGGGATATCCCGCGGTTGAGCATCATAAAAAGCATGTACCCGAGGCACATCGGCGGCCACGGGCAATATTCAGCCTCCATCAATTCTTGAAACTCAGTCCACGAAGCAGCTTGGTCTTTGGGCCCAACGGCCTCCCACCAGTCCGTGGCGTCCCCTGAGAGAAAGTATTGAGCAATAGGGACTTTACGGTCCTCGGGACAGTTAGTGGCAACGAAGACCTTAGATATCTCCTTGATCCACCCTTCCCAGCCAATCGGGTCTGAAGCTCCCGAAAACTGAGGAGGATGCATCTTGATGACATCTTGGAGCCAACGGTCCGCTCCGCCCCGATTAGCATGGGCCTGATCCGGGTTCTGAACCGCCTGAGCTATCGCCGCCATTTGGTTCACCATTTGTTGCATAACGGCCGCAATACCAAGATCGGCACGCTCCCGAGAAGAAGCATGGCTATGACGGTCGCCGATCGCCGGCTCGAAGATCGTGACGTGGCCGCCCCACCGGCCGCCCCACGTCCGGCGCGTCCACGACCACGACGCGACCACGACCTCTTCCGGCATCCATACTGGAGTTAATAAGTAGCGAAGCCATACGAGGATCGGTCAATAAAAGAACAATCACAAGTCGAGAATCAAAGTACGATACAAGGAATTAATGAACAGAGGAAGGAAAACTTACGGACCGGTAGTACTGGAATCATGGCAACGTGTGACGATGATGTGCAAAACAAAACACCACAAGACCCAATAAACCGACAAGCCTAGGTATCCATAAACACAGGCTCGATACCATTTTACGTAACACCCTCAAGATATTCGAGGTATATTACGGCCGTGAATCCTATATGGGACCCACCAGCCGAAACAAGATCATACTCATCGACTCACATAAACAGCGAACAATACCGTGTCATAAAGACGCAAAGCGAATAATCCACCCGATTCAAATCGATATAACATCATCATCCAACACAACATAATAAGCAACAATACAATCCGAACGAACAAGAACCCCTTAAGTACTCGAGTACAACTATTAGTTCAAAACCACAAAAGATGAAAAGGTAAAAGACACTAAAACGTCACTCGTGCACAATCATCACGCACGGCCATCATCCGTATCGGTCCAGGCCTTGCTCGTCTCGATGAACGACTGAAATTCATAAAATGAATTTCCCCAAAACGGGTCCCCAGAGGGGTTAGCAATTACGCTAGTACAAGTAACCAGATGAACAACTTACATCTTACACATATAGTAAATGTATGCAATAGAGAAAACCGTTCGAAAACACTCATTTCCGGAAATGCCAATATCAAATCACATTTGTAAAATTTACCACAATTAACCGTCGATCCACACCTCCGTGGACCCCTACCGAGACCCCGTCGGATCTAACCCGTAGTGGTTAAAAGCAAAGCTCGTCGATCCACACCTCCGTGGACCCCTACCGAGACCCCGTCGAGTCTAACCCGTAGTGAGCATACACACACACACAATTTCTCATACAAAACTACTATGTCAAGATTGTAAGTTCATAAGGATACTTGCCTCGATTAATAGACGGTGACACGAACGGAACGGAAGAATCAAGCACAACCACGAGGAACCAGCGAAAATGAACCTAACGATTCGAATAACACAATCACAACCAACTCTAGACGATTACGGAAATGGAATACACCCGGAAACCCACCTACGATTCATGTATATTCGTACCAAAAATAACAACGAGGGCGGACCACAACCAAACCCTTTCGATTCCGTAAAAATCCACAAAATATCCATGAATCCGTAGGAAAACTAAAGATACTAACAATATTAATCATATACATCATGAATCCATCAACAAAACGGAACTAATCGGAAGAAAATCCCAAAATCCCCAATTATCCAAAAGGGAGGGTTTCAAGAAATAATACCTTTGGAGATTCAAGTCCTAAGATCCGTAGAACACGCGTTGGATTGATCGTCCGGGCTTCACTACCGAAGAAAAATGGTGGAAATCAACCCCTCAATGGATGAAGATGAAGAACTCTTCCTCTCTCTCTCACTCTCTCTCGCGATGCAGGTGAAAATGAAGGAGAAATGGTCGATTTCGTCTAATAAAGACGAAGTTGCACGGTTGACCGCATTGTGTGCCGCGGCATAGGCCAAAAAATTACTCCCAGGTTTCGGCATTGTGCCGAGGCACGGCCTGCGTGTGCCGCGGCACCCGGTACAGGCGGGTTTTGGACGCAGATGACACACAAGTGTGCCGCGGCACCGGACAGGTGTGCCGCGGCACCGGCCTGGCACTGTGCCGCGGCACCGGATGGGTGTGCCGCGGCACACAGTACAGTTTGTTCGACCAACAACTGAAGGAATTTGTGTGCCGCGGCGCACACACCTTGTGCCGCGGCCCACACCCCCTTTTGGGTTCCAAAATGATAAAAATGATCCGGAAAGAGAATAAAACGATAGGAATCAATATTTGGGAACCAACAACACAAAATGGATCCATGGCAACCCCGAAACGGCGGTTCCGCACAACAATAA
Organism: Orobanche coerulescens; assembly: GCA_033398695.1. Classification (NCBI taxonomy): domain Eukaryota; kingdom Viridiplantae; phylum Streptophyta; class Magnoliopsida; order Lamiales; family Orobanchaceae; genus Orobanche; species Orobanche coerulescens. The sequence continues at coordinate 174,176,298 of CM065809.1, forward strand.
CGAGAATACAGTTCAACAGTTTGACAGGAAGGACACGCTGAGAAGTACACGAGGGTCACTACGATCGAGAAATACACCAAAAAAGAAAATACCAGGGAAAGAAAAATACGGATATTACACCTTTGACCACAGCCTGTCACCTACCTCACCTACCGGCACGTGCGCCGAAAGTTGTCAGTGGGACCACCCGTGACAGCAACTCAGGATGCGTGTAAGCTCCCCATTGGACCTTACAGTTGACTGCCAGCAACTCCTGCAGACTTTAAGGGAACAAGCCCATGTGCTAAAGGACGATCGCCCGATTATTATAATGCGGAAAAGGCGATCGCCCGGCATACCCAAGTCCTATAAATAGAGAGCCTCCTCCTACTGGAAAAAGGTTCCCAATTCATTTGACCTACGGTTCGGAATTCATTTCACCAACAGTTGATAACTCATCCACTTATATTCCGACTTCATTCACGGAAATACAGTGGAACACACATATCATCAAGCTCCCGGCTATCTCACTGGAATCCATTTCAGGATTTCTCTCTCCAAATCTCTCGTCCAGAAGACGATCGGCAGAGGCAAGAAGTCCCCACAAGGCAGATTCCAAGAGATTCATAAGCCCAGGAACTCAAGCATCCAGCTAAATACTCGCCGTGAGAGACGGTCGATCTCTCACCGCCGCGACTGTTCATCTCCTTTGTTACAAGAACTCACAGAGCATCAAATCTGGTTCTTCCGGCAATCTACACGCTCACTAGCTAAGATAACAAGAATCTTTACACTCATTGTAATTGTATTCTTACATTAGTACTTGTATCCCCGAATATTGGTATTAATAATATCTCGCGAGAGCATTCAAGCCTGGGACTAACAACCCCGGCAAATCTTGTGTTATTTATCTTTCTCACGTAAGTGCTCATGCATTTGTTTGCTATCCCATCCATTCCAGAAATATCTATCTCCGGATAATATTTTGGGTAGCAACACTCGGATCTGAAGGTGTTTCACCTGATCAAATGTCACAGGGCGGTTCACCCTTACTCGGATCTGAAGGCATTTCACCTGATCAGATGTCACAGGGCGGTTCACCCTTACTCAGATCTCAAGGCGTTTCACCTGATCAGATGTCACAGGGCGGTTCACCCTTACTCGGATCTGAAGGCGTTTCACCTGATCAGATGTCACAGGGTGGTTCACCCTTACTCGGATCTAAAGGCATTTCACCTGATCAGATGTCACTGGGCGGTTCACCCTTACTCGGATCTGAAGGCGTTTCACCTGATCAGATTGCACAGGGCGGTTCACCCTTACTCGAATCTGAAGGCGTTTCACCTGATCAGATGTCACAGGGCGGTACCCTTACTCGGATATGAAGGCGTTTCACCTGATCAGATGTCATTTCTAGTTTTACACATTCAAAGATATTTTATTTGTAATAGACTTTTATTAAAACAACACAAGCTTCTCTCCACACTTCTTCATACAAAATACTTTTTTAAGTGACATATGTTCCAAGGTCTTTTGATGGGGTGCCCTTCCATATCCTCGAGCTCATAAGCTCCTCCTGCATAAATTCGGATTACCTTGTAAGGGCCCTCCCAGTTCGGCTCCAGCTTTCCTGTTTTTCTGAGGGCATCAGCCCGCCTAAGCACCAAATCACCGACTTGGAACTGTCTCTTCCTGACTCTTTTGTCGTGAGCTGCTTTTGTCAGGCTTTTTTATCTTTCAGTTCGTGTTGCAGCCGCTTCCCTTCTTTCTTCTATGGTATCTAATGCCTCCTTCACTATTTCCTCATTTTCCACCTCGTTGAACCATCGAACCCGATGAGACATTTCTCCGAATTCTGCCGGGATGACGGCTTCGGACCCATATACCATACTGAAGGGTGTTTCCCCCGTTGACGATCTAGGTGTGGTTCTGTATGACCATAGTACTGAGCTAAGCTCATCTACCCATCCTCCTCCAGCTTTGTCTAAGCGGGTTTTGATCCCTTGCAAGATCGTTCTGTTAGTTACCTCCACTTGTCCATTAGTCTGCGGGTGAGCAACCGCAGTGAACCTTTGCTTGATATGCATACCCTCGCACCAGGACTAGGTTCTTTTCCCATTGAATTGAGTTCCATTGTCCGAGATAAGTATCTGGGGTGCTCCGTACCTGTAGCAAATGTTGTTAAACAGAAAACTTATGATTCTTTGCTCGGTTATGGTGGCCACGGGCTTGGCCTCTACCCACTTGCTGAAGTAGTCTATGGCTACTACTAAGAACTTGCTTCCTCCCGAGCCAAGTGTAAACTGCCCCATGATATCAATTCCCCATTTGGCGAAGGGACAGGGTGCTCCCATGGTAATCATATCTTCAGCTGGGATGTGAATTAAGGGTGCGTGCATTTGACATTTTTGGCATCGCTTAACCATCTCCACTGCTTTCTTGCTCATGGTCGGCCAGAAAAAACCAGCTTTTAGTGTTTTGCTAATTAGCGCTCTTCCTTTGGTATGATCTCCGCAGCACCCTTCATGGATTTCTTCCATTCCCCTATTTTTTTGGCAGCCTCTCTCACTTCCTCAACATACTTCTTCATCCGATCCTCATTTATCTCAAATTTTCCTTCTACTTGTTGTGTGACCAGTTGAGAATCAGAGTAAGCAATGAGTCGTCGCGCGCCCAAGTCTATCCCCAGCTGCATTCCCTTAACCAGGGCTTCATATTCGGCCTCGTTGTTAGATGCTTTGAAATTGAATTTTATGGCATACTCTAATTATTCACCCTCCGGGGTAGTAAGGACTATCCCTGCCCCAGAACTACTGGTTGTTGCCGATCCATCCACATGTAATAGCCACTGTCCCTCTGGCGGCGTTGGCATGGCCCCCTCTTGGATGAAGTCCGCTAGGGCCTGAGCTTTAATTGCCGTTCTCGGCTCATACTCCATGTCGTATTCCTCCATTTCTACCGCCCACTTCACCAGGCGACCTGACGCATTAGGTCGCCCTAATATTTCTCTTAAGGGCAAGTTGCATCGCAGTTTTATCCGGTGGGCTAGGAAATACGGCCTCAATCGTCGGGCTGTAACTACTAACGCCAGTGCCCCTTTTTCTAGCTCGGAGCAATTCCATTCTGCTCCTTTCAAAATTCGGCTTGTATAATAAATGGGTTTTTGCTTACTCATTTCTTCTCTTAGCAAGACCGAGCTAACCGCCCCCTCTCCCACGGATAAGTAGACTACGAACTCCTCTCCTGGTACTGGTTTGGTGAGCAGAGGCAGCTCAGCCAAATATTCTTTTAATTTTCCGAATGTTGTTTGCATTTCGGGGGTCCATTCGAACTTGTTCCCTTTTCTTAAGAGTTTAAAAAATGGGAATCCCTTCTCGGCCGAGCGTGATATGAACCAGCTCAGCCCTGCTATTCTTCCTGTTAGTATCTGGATATCCTTGATATTTTTTGGAGGATTCATTTGCAGCACTGCCTTGACCTTTTCCGGGTTGACCTCGATTCCTTGTTCTGTGACTACATATCCCAGGAATTTTCCCGATTTTACTCCAAAAGAACATTTTGATGGGTTGAGCTTCATTCCGTACGTGCGCAGGTTTTCGAACGTCTCTTCTAGGTCTCTGATATGCTCTCCTGCCTTTACGCTTTTTACTAGCATGTCATCCACGTACACTTCCATGTTTCTGCCGATTTGGGATCTAAAGATTCTATCAACCATCCTTTGATATGTGGCTCCTGCATTTTTTAACCCAAAAGGCATGCGTACATAACAAAAAGTTCCTTTTGATACCACAAAACTAACCCTCTTTCTATCCTCGGGTGCGAGAGGAATATGATGATATCCCTGAGAAGCATCCATCATACTGAGCAACTCGCATCTCGAGGTTGAATCCACTAGCTGATCTATGCGGGATAACGGGTAGTGATTCTTTGGACATGCTTTATTTAGGTCCCGGAAGTCCATGCACATCCTCCACTTCCCCTGGCCTTTCCCCACCATGACAGCGTTGGATAGCCACTCCGGAAACTGGATCTCCGTTATGTGTCCAGCTCGGAGGAGCTTGTCAACTTCTTCCCCAATGATCTCATCCATCTCCGGCCCAAAATGCCTCCTCTTCTGCTTTACTGGTCTTACGGTCGGGTCGATGTTTAACCTATGCTCGGCAACCGTTAGGCTGATTCCCACCAGATCCTCAACTGCGAACGCGAAAATGTCCACAAATCTCCTTAGTAGGCCGATAAGGCTTTCCTTTATCCCATCGTCTAACCGACTTCCCACGCGAGTTTTTGTTTCTGGCTTTCCTGAACCAATTCTATTTCTAGCAACTCCTCATTGGGCTTGACGCCTTCTTCCTCAGCTTCCTCGGGTGCCTTTGATTGTTTATTCTTCTTAAACTCTGGATCCGGGCCTCCTAGCTTGGACGTCCTCTTTCCGCGCTGCACTCTCTGTTTTACCGTTGTCTGGTAACAAGATCGAGCTACAAACTGGTCCCCGGCTACTTCCCCTACCTCACCTCCTACGGGGAATTTTACTTTCATGTGTGCGGTAGAGGCCACTACTTCGAACTTGTTGAGTCCCGGTCGTCCTAGAATGGCGTTATAGGCCGATTTGGTGTCTACCACTAAAAACCTGAGCGTCTTGACCTTTCGATGAGGCATCCGACCTAGTGCTACCGGAAGCACCACTTCTCCAACCGGTTGCACCTCGGTCATGCAGAACCCATAAAGCGCGGTATCTACCTTTTTTAATTCCACCTCCAGGTTCATCTGTTTGAAACAATCATAGAATAAGATGTCTACCGAGCTTCCCGTATCGATAAATACCCTTTGCACATCGTAACTGGCGATCTCCGCGGTGATGACCAGCGCGTCATTATGGGGTGCATGTATCCCGTTATAATCCGTGGGGCCGAACTGAATGATAGGCCCGCTGCCTACAGAGGCGACCTCCTTGAACTGATGACACCTAGCCTTTCGCGCATGGGCTTTCCTAGCCTGATTAGAAATTCCGTCGGTTGGTCCTCCTGATATCATGTGGATCACTCCTTTCTTAGCTGGGGGAGCAGTGGACCCCCGAGGGGCTCGCTCGGACCAGCCTTTCGATCTCGTCTTTAAAGTGCTTGCACTCGTCTGTTTTATGCCCATAATCATTGTGGAATCGACAATAAAGCTCTGATTTCGGCTGGGTGGGCCTATTAGGACGAGATGCAGGCCACTCGATAACCCTGTTCATCTTATCTTCAACTGCTTCCAAAACCTGAGCTCTCCTCATTGTTAGTGGGCTGTATTGGTCAAATCTTGGTCGCCTTAGAACGGTATCGCTCTTCTTTCGGTCTATTTTTCCCCACGGCATTTCCTCCCGAGGTAAATTTCCTTGAAAGGTGTACTCCTCGCGCCGTATCAATCTGCTAGACCCCCTTTCCCCATCTTCGGGCTTTTCTTGCAATTCTTCCATATCCTTCTCGGTTTCCTCTACATTAATGTATTTCGAACATCGGGCTAAGACCTCGTCATATGTTCTGGATGGTTTTTTAGCTAATGAGGTGCGTAGCAATCCAGGCCTTAGTCCCTGCGTCAAGGCACTGGTTTTTACCTCTTCCGACGACGAGGATACCTCCAGACATGCCTTTGTAAATCGTGTCACATAAGCTCTCAGCGCTTCTCCGGAGTACTGCTTGATACTGAACAAGGACATGAAGGTCTTTTGGTGTGCCCTGGCGCTTGCAAAGTGAGTCAAGAACGCAGAGATGAAAGTTTTGAAGCTAGTGATTGACCCAGGGGGTATCTGGTGGAACCAATCCTGAGCTGACTCTGTCAGCGTAGCTAGGAATACTCTGCAACTCACGGCATCCGAATATCGATGTAGTACCGCCATGTTTTTGAAGCGGTATAAATGTCGGGTAGGATCTGAGAGTCCATCGTAGGTGAAGGTGACAGCCCTAAACCCATATGGGAGCTCGGCCTGCAGTATGCCTTCTGAGAAGGGATGGCCTGGATGACTCTCTATGTCCTTCCCCGCAACCCTCTGTCGCAACTCCTCCAGCTCATCTTGCATACTGGATATCAAGGGATCCAGCGTTCTTTCGTGTCTAGATCGCTCCCATATTCTTGGATAACTCTCCCCATGCTCTTCCTGCTGATCAATTTCCTCCGGCCCATCCGAAAGGATGTGTATTACTTTTCGTGGTATTCTTTGTTTTTCGACCTCCCGACTCTTCTGGATCGCATTGGCAATTATGTCGGCTAAGGCTTCCTTCGTCAGTGTGATTGTGCTTGGTGCGGCTTCTTCTACTGGGGTGACGGGTGTTTTTTCCAGAGTCGATTCTCCACCCGCAGCTGCTAGTTCCTCTTCTAAATTTCGGGGTATCAGCTCCCCTATTTTCTTCTGGTTCATTTCTTCCGCCATTACTGACCTCACGTCTCAGCTCAAAGTGACTCTATGTCACACTTCCCACAGACGGCACCACTTGATGTAACCGAGCTGATCGGCCACCAAGAACCGGGTTAATCTTAGAAGTTTAGCTAAGAAAACCCGAAATGTATGAAGTATTGCCTTTTTCTCTCTCTCTCTCTGAAATATGCTGTAATCTCCAGAATTCTCTCCTTGAATGAAAACCCCCCTCTCCCTTTTATAGAAGGGAGAGGTGCATATTCTCTAAGATCTTCCCTGATTTTTAGAGAAGATCCCGGATATCCAGGGATTCAGGCTGCGATTTCCCATCCCTAGATTTCTGGGATTGCAGAGTATGAGCTCTCAGTCCCCGAATCTCAGGGATTCTGTCAGGTGAGTCAGGATCTCCTTTCCCGAGAGTTCGACCTTCATAAGCCCGGAGGCCTTAGGTCGGCTCATATAAAGGATTACTTAGGTCGGGACATTCTTATTCAAATCCGTAGGTCGGAGAGACCTTTAAGGTCGGCAACCTTTTAATAGATGTCAGAGGTCAGCGGGGCCTACGAGGTCGGCGCCCTTTTATCTGAGGTTATAGATCGGAGGACTCTGAGGTCGGCATCCTCTTGTCTGAGAACCTAGGTCGGACTTTATTACTCTAAGAAAATCCTTCTTTACTAAGAGGTCGATACCTCGGCTTATATTGGTCCATATTTTAAACCGGGTTTTCAGGGAGCGTACATTCGTCATCCTATCAGGTTGATACTTTCCCCCCTAATGTCGGGAATGATACTGTCTTACAATATCAATCTTTTTCATATCACCCATCAATACTTCAGGTATTGTCATCAAGAGGACCATACCCGACATATTTTAATATTCATTTTGGAGACATAAAGGGGGATATGTACACTAAGTTACTTGTCGGAATTCAAAATAATGCACTTTTATCGATATCAAATCATAAATTATTCAAATATGTAAACTTTAAGTTTACTGTGATGATGTTTCGAATTCAAAATAAGAATAAGACAACTATGTCAACCTCAAATTCGTTCTTGAATGAGTTTTTGACATAAGCAACCTTTATTTTATTGAATTCTTAATTCGATAATCTACTTTAGAAGATATCAATAATATTCTATCTTTAAACATTAAAAGATAGTAGTAGTTCCTCCTTCACGGAGAATTTTCAGGGGCCTTTATTTTTCTCAACTGCATATTTATACTTTATCAATGATACAAGTATCATCATCAATATTATATGTAATAACTATCGTTATTATTCTTCATGCAGAAGAAAGTGCAATGATTCTTATGCAATTAATCCAACATCTATATAATGTTGAGGAAAATTGGTCAACTCAAATAATTTTAAGTATATAAATGTAGTTCAGGACATTCGCTAGTAATTTATGATATTTAGCATACATCATGTGATAATTTGTACTAATATATCTTCAGGATATATATATCATAAATAAACATGTAGTTAAATAAAATATAAATATGCTATAAATAGACTTTAACATTCAACGTATAGTTTTAAACACGGAAATATTCAAAGCATTGGGATTAGTAGACTTTTGGTCTAATAAGTGGTGAATTTTCTACGTCATTCACATTGATAATTTCTCTAATACATTTGTCTCACTTATTATCGCGGAATCATACATATTTCAAGCGATAGTTTAGAAATCCATAAATTTATCGATACTTAGAAGATAATGGTGCATAATCTTCAACCCTGTAAGGAGAAATTAGTGGTTCTTCAGGAACTGTCAATAAATTTAGCACTATCTTTTTTTTCGACACGGAAAGTATCATTTATTTCTAAAGATATCATGCATATTTGCACTTTGATGAAACAATAAATCATGACCACTATTTAATCCCAAGAACTTGGCATTCGATTCACAAAAGGAACAAATAAGATAAGCCAAGAATTTGAATGATGCAAATATCTTCAGGATATTTGACCTTTTTATCACTAATTATATAGCAACGATCAATTCAAATCATACTTCAGGTATGACATCATATCTCATATTGATAAAAACTCACAATATATCATAAGAAATAATAAAATATTAAACTACACAATATATAAGATTAGATATTGACATATAATCTTAAGATTGTCATTTTCGTGTCCTTATCATTAATAGTTGATAATATCCACTCCACGGGATAAAATTTATCGGTAATTATCCCTGCAAGGATAAACTCTAAATTTTATCTACTTCAGGAAATAAAATTTGAGCCATGTAATATTGAAGTTTTTAATTTAATATTATTCACTTCCGGTAACAACTTGATAGGAATATTCGACCACTCACTAATCTTGCTACCATTGGAGCATAATCGGATTATGATTGTGGAGTATATCATATCTTGTACAATCTCGATAGAGAATATTCTCAAATCATAAGAATATTTTTTATTTGAGATATAAGTTATATTTTCCTTCACGGATAATATCATGCTACATCAAGAGCATAATGATTTAATTATGCTATTATATTTATAAGTAACAAATCAATAATCTTCAGGAATATTGTATCATCACATAATTCATGTATAAATAAGAATTATTCATTTAGATTAGTAATATTCTTCAAGAATATTACAATTAATTGTGCTACTTCGGGAGCAATAATTTTAAGATCCATAACTGAATATACAAAGGAAAATAAAATAGTACGAGAATTAAAAGGCTCGGAATAAATAAATTAAAATAGTTGCTTCTTCAAGAGCACTTACAATATTCTTCAGGAATGTTATTTTGTATTTTTCATTAGGAATTTACACAAATTATTAAATCTCATAGTGTTCTTCAAGAACACATCATATTCAACTAGAATATGATGAGATAACGTTGTGCTTCTTTAAGAACTACAACAAATCTTTTATCTTAATAATATTTATCTGGATTATTAAGTATTGTTGAATCGTGTTTCTTCTGGAAAAAAAGAGGAATATGATTTGATAATAAATTTCGAGTTCATCATATATATTATTTATATATGATGCACACAAAAATATAAAATTTAATAACTAAAGAATATATATTTTTCCTCGAAATCATCATATGCAAGAAAGTTTTTGAAGGAGTAAATAGAATTACTACCATTCACCAATGTAAAAAAAATGCTCGAATTTCTTTTTTATATATGCAGTACGTTTTAGAATCCGATCTTCACCGTTGAATTTGTAGATCCGTTTGTTAGGAAGATACTGTAAAAATTTCATGCTGATCCGACGGTTAACAAAGCAGGAATCGCGATTCTTGCGCAGTCTTGCACTGTAGAAAATCTGCTCGTGTTTTTTTTCGAAAATCAGAGAGAAATAAAAATTTTACTGGTAGAATATCGTGCTGATAACGTGTTATAAACATCGAAAGAAAGAGAAAAATATTAGAGAAGATGGAGACACCAATGAAATTGTGTGTATCATTAGCCATAGACTCTATTTATAGGTACACATTTAGGGTTTCAGGGGCATATTAGTCATTCATCAAATATATGACTTATTTACAACAAGAATTATATATTTTACCTATTCATCTGAAATTAAAAGTTCCTATAAATTTACAAATAAAAATATATAAATATACAATACATAAGTAGCATTGATCACAAACGCCTTACAATAATTTATTAATAAATTTAAAAAGTTGTGTGTTTAGTGATAACTATAGTTATTTTATGAACTTTTATACTTTTTTCTCAAAAAACTAACTTCTATATTTTAAATCACTATATAATATATGATTAATTTTTAATATATAAATATATGATTTGTGTAATCGAGCATATATTATGTATTGTATATTTGTTATAAATAAGGATTTAAAACATAAAATCTAAAAATTATTTAATGAATAATTCTAATAATTATTTTGATAAGATTAACAAATAAAATTAATATATCATAAACAAGAACTAATTTTTTTTTTGCAATCTATGAAAAAATAATGAAACTATAGGCTTAAACAAATCCAAAAGTAAAAGAGAGAAATTATCTTAGTCTTTGTACAACCGGTCTTTTTTTTGGGGGGGGGGGCATAAATACCACGACCGGTGACCATCAGCAGATGTCGTCGCCTGATCGACTGTAGATTTTTTTTTTAGCATGACGCCGCCAACACTCTTCACTGGTCGAAAGCAGGTAGACAGCGATATTTTTTTAGACACGCGCGCGAGCTATATATAAATGTCAATCTTGAGTTTTTCGTGTGTCATTTCTGTGTGGCTTATTTAGTGGCTGGTCATTTTTTAATTTATTAAATATTTTAAGTATATATGGAAATTGAAATATATTTATTTCTAAAATATCATAATCTACGGCACCTAAATTATGAGTTGCTCACATGTATGTTGGATTTCTATATTATAATAATTAATATATATTTATTTTTATAGTTTTCATGTATTATACTGACATTGTACTAGTAATGAACTAATTATTGGTCTGTTTGTTTTCCTTTAAATCTGACTTATAATTCAGAAAAAGTACCTACAGAGTTACTTATTTCTGACTTATAAGTAACTTATAAGGTTACCCAAACAGACCCTATATGGCCTGTTATCTTTGATTCTAGAAATAGTATTCACACATATTTCACTTTTGTTGGTTATCTACTATATCAATATTATACTTAAAATCAATTCAAATAAATTCTGAAAATATTGCCTTAAATTTTGTTACACTATACAAAATTAATAATAATTTTGGGTTAAAATTTTCCTATTTGCAAATGCGTGAAATTATATCCGGTTTCTCATTTTACCAATATATTTTTTAAAAATTATCAAACATAATTCTATTAAAAATCAATAATGAGAGCCATGATTTTTTTTAAAAAAAAATATGTATAATTAATATCACTGTATTCTCTTTTTTTTAGTTGTATCATTTGATTAGAACGAATATTACTCCCTCCATCCTGAAATATAAACTCTCTTTCTATTTTTACGAGGCTTTACGAATCCGTGCATTGCACCGGCTGTGATTTTGGTTGAATATGTACGTGGTTTGGACGTGATGTTGGTGCACATGGTTGAATACTTGTTTCAAGATTGCGTCGGATTTTGTTTGTTGCTTTTTGAGAAGATTATAACCTTTTTTTTAATGTTTGTAATATAATTAAGTTTTATATAATTAGTTATATGTAATGTATTGGGATTATTTTAGTTGATATGTGCTTGATGTTTCATAATAGAGTATTGGTCTTAGATGGCCCATATTCAATACAAAGTAATTGGGCTTTGTTATGTGATGTGGCCCATTGTCCATTTATTTCTCCCAAGTTTTTGTATATCAATTGTGTTAGTTTATATGTTTTAACAAAATCCCGTAGTTATAATTTCGACCAATATTAAGATCGATCAATATAACACTTATGTATAATATTTCCGTCTTAATATGCATTTCATAAATCATAAATGATACAAAACTGCACTCTCCATAACTCGTTATTGTAGTTAAGTAACATCTTCCTAATGTCGCAAAAGGTAAATCTGCAAATTTAACTACTCTTGGCCTTCGTAATGACTGCCGTAATCATCTTTCATCACCTAACAATCTGCATCATTGTTAGAAGATGATGATGGCAAATGTATAGTAACATTTGATGTTGTCGAATCAGGTATTAATAGTATCAACCTCATTGTTTTTTCTTGTTGTGAGTTGCTTTGAAACACGCTTGCCTTAATTTTCTGGTGCTTAACTGGAGTGGTAAATCGGGATTTTCTTCCATATTCTTCTTATGCCTAAAAATCAACTTTTTTTATTTGGTTATTATAATTTACAAATGACTTCGAGACAAAATTATATACTTTTTCCTTTCTATTCATTATTCAAGGTGATATTTTTAATATGTCGAATTTTGTTATTTTAGCAAACTCTTTTAGTTTATCTGTTCAAATCAGATGTACTAAAACTCACTGATGCGTGTGATGCACAAATATTGTATCTAAGTGTTCATCGCGTAATATTTGTGTAAATTGCCGAATATACAACAATTTATAACTAAGACTGCCGCAGGAGATCTTTGTTGATTGTTTTAAGTATTTCCTTAATGTTTACGTAAATATAACCATTTTATTGAGTTTATAGTTTATTTCTTGTTGTTGTATTGGTGTTTTTTTATTTTTAAAATGTTTGTAGTGTAAGTTTTAGATAATGGGTTACATTTTTCACCAAATCATGTGACGTTTTCTTTCGTTGATTTGACTACATATCAAGCAAATAAAAATACTTTTTTTAGCCTCTCATGAGGATAACAAATTCGGTACTCATGTATATTTCCAGAACATCATTAAAATGTTACTTGAATCGTATTATCACTTTTAGTAGACTGTCAACCCCTTCCTTTATATCCCAGAAAATCATCTTTAAAAATCTTTAAGACTCACACATTTAATATATATTCGGGACTCAAATAAAAAGCAAGTTGAAATACCAAGGATAAAATGTACCTCATGTATAGACTTATGTGCGTGGATAATTTTTTATATTAGTCGATAAAAATTATATTGTCATGGAAACAGACATCTCTTATAAATATTACGCCAATACGCCTTAGAATAGCAATACCTTCCATTATATGTCTCACAATTTTCATGTTTACAACTTACTGATAATATTTGATGTTGTTGCTCCCACCCTTAATAGAATTTTTTTCTTATAATTCCACCATTAATAATCAACTAAAAAGCTTCATTCCGTATTTTCGGGTGGGGATTAATTGTTAATCCGCAAGTACCCTTCCGAGTTTCTAAACTCAGATTCAAACTTCTTTTTAAAATCTTCCCCCAAACATATCAATAGCATCTTAATGATTTTTTTAGATAAAGTCCTCATTATGCTCCCATATTCTTTCAACACATCACTGTAAACGTAAATGAAAAAAATCTTAGAAGACAGAAATTTTGTTTAGTACAAACTCATTATTTTATACATACAATGAGCCACCGCCATATAATGAGACAAAAATCTTCTTCTCTTTTGGAAGTCATATTTGTAAGATGGACTATAGTTTTGTTGTCGGGGTTGTATACCCGTTGATTTTTTGGGAGTTGCATCGATCGCGCCCGCATCCTTAATAACCTGTAACATGGTGCAAATGCTTAGAATCTTTTAAAAGTAGGAAAAGGAGAAAATCACATGCGAGATCATAGATGTACATTGAGATAGTCATACTCCTCTCTCATAACACCTTTAGGATCCCTCATAGCGTGGATGACTCGTGATACGCCAACTTCTTGGGTAGTCTTGGGTGAATTCTCCAAATGCTTTGCTACGTTCTAGCTTTGACCATTCGAACAGTTTGTACTTTTTGCTCTTCAAATTGTGTTATTTATAGTATCAAATGATGGTGGTTGAAGGGTTTGTGCATTTATTTGAAGGCAAATGAAAGGAACAAATGATTAAATGAAGGAGAGTTGAAAAGAATTTGATAATTTAGGCACAATATGAAAGGAATTAACAATAGATACGGTTGCAATTCTTGTAAAAGCTATTTGATATGAATGAGTTTTCACTTTAAAATTGAAGTCATTAATACTCCAATCAATTAGTGACTCAATGACTACATGAACACTTCGCATGGCTCTACATTAATCTGCATATATTTTCACTTCAAAATTGGTATCATTAATACTCCCCAATCATTTTTAGGACTCAATCTTTCAATATATACGATTTCTCATAATGTTTTCCACTCAACTATTTACATTGATAATAATAGGAGCAAAAAGTCATATTGTCTCGAGTGCTGATTCTAGAGCGGAGACGTGTTACATAATACTATTAAACTAGCATTTAAAAAAATGCAAATCTTTCTCCTCTTTTATCACATCATTTATTTCTTTTTATTTTAAGTAATACAATTGAATACCATATAATCATACACCGTCATCTCTTTCTCCTTTTTCATCTTCAAAAAATACAAGTTAATGTTATATAATACTCCTACAACATCATTTCTCTCCTTTTTATCTTTAAATAATAAAATTAAGTACTACATAACAATACAATATCATCCATTTTTCATACTTGATTTGATATCTACAATAAAGGTAAGAGTTCTTAATTCTATAAGAAATAAGTATATTCTTAATATTCACAATACTCTCGATATCCAAGATTCTGAATGCTAGAATTCTAAATTTTAATAAACAATAGCGTATACATATCCTTAAAAACTAAAATTTAGTCATCCTTTGTATATTGTCCCAAAAAAAGTATTATTTTGATCAATATCTTAGTATCCATCTCGAGAGAAGGGTAGAAGTGACCATTGGAGTTTGATTTAGGAACCAGATTTATTTTGGCAATCTTGATTAAATTTTTCAATAATAGACGGGTTGTTAAATATAAAACGAACATCATATTCTCTACATTTTGAGTAGATTAACATAATTTATTTATTTTACAAATCAATATGAGTGGGTCAATTCTCAAAACTGTAATTAAGTTGGAGAAATGTGGAAAATACACTCCATTTTGAGTGGCACCCATCCCAAATGAAAATATTTTCATGTGAGGACACTTAGAAGTGAGAAGAGAAGTACAAGGTGTAAAAGGCTAATGAGAGTGCTAAGGTTTAAGGAGTTACACACACGTCTATGCGCGTCTGCCTGTCTTGTTGGACGAATCGCTTCTACTCGATTTGGGCATGGGAACGGTCCCATGGCCCATCCTGGTAGGGCTTGATGCCGCCATATCACATGGCCCATCTCAACAGGGCTTGCACGCTCCCAATTCATCTCGGCCTGGGCACAGTCCTGGTCTCGTTGTAACGCCCCGAAAAAAGGCGGATATTAAAGTGCCATGAATTCCACACTGGGACCCACCAGGCGATACATACTCACTATCCAACCGTTATATAACTACAGTACTGAACCACATAATATTACTCGACATTCCAATGAGGAGTTTATACATCACACGGCTATAAATTGCCGCAATACACAAGATCCAAATTATACGTATAAACCATATGGAGATGAAGTCTACGCGAAATAATATAAGTATAAAGAAATACTATAAAGCGGAAATAAAATACACAGTTCAATCATAACCGGAGACAAGAAGACTCGAGCCCCCCAGACTAGTATCCTTCAAACCCTTCGCCGTCACAATGCTCTTTTCGTGCCTTAGCCTTCCCTCGACCTAAAATACAGATAACAAGTATTTCGCCCAAAAACTACAGGGTCGGATATACATGATAATAAATCTCAAGATGTTATATAATTCACATAAAATATATCTCAATGAAATAAACCCGACTATCGAACATACCTCTCTGACATATGAACAACCAATTACAAACCGCCGGACATACCCAATCATACATGGTATATGAACGAGCAATCAGTATAGCTGAAAGGTGGATATCACAGTACGTTCGATCCAGAAATGTATCATGCACATATTCATCCCGTATATGGAATCCTCAGGATATATATGGGACAATGTACCTATTAGTAACACGAAGTACGTCTCGTGTGCACAGTCCAATATGGAAACATCAACACACAATCATATGTGCCCACCAAAAATCCTACATATAACCAATCGGCATGCAGATATAATTCCATAAATATCACGATACAACGTGACAACGCAGCTCGATAAATCAACATATCCAATAAGGAACAAAGAACTCACCGAAGTGACAACAACGATCAACGAGATCAAATGTAGTGAACTTGTGATTACAATCCCATAACGAAATAATCGAAACGGTCAACAACAAAACCTCAATATGAATCGTAGATTCATAAATCATTACACATACATGAAATGTACAACATTCACAAGGATCATTTATCATTATAACCAAGCAAGATAACTTGCCTCAATTCTGGAGGCAATAATAATAGTCTTCCCTTGAACGAATGAACGACGTCCTTCGACAATCAACACTCACTCGATCAAGCAATCTTGAATAATATATGATTCATTCAATAACACAATTCCACAATATCGACATTGAATTCATGGAAATCGATTTCCTCAATTCAACGCGAATAATTCAAACTATTCCAATGAATATCAAAGCCCTAAATGAATTCCAACATCCTCAATTCATCTCTATGACCAAAACAACATGTTCATAATATATTGCAACACTTAGGATAACCCATCCTACAAGGATTATCAAGAACAATATCATATTAATCATCCTATTATGACCTTATTATCATATGTTATCATAATCTTCTCAATAACATTACCACAGCTTAAATATGATGTTCGAAACAATCCTAAACACCAATTCATCAATAATTTTGGATTTAACATCAAGTTTAACTTAACCATTTCAAAACTATGATAATTATCTCGTAACTCATCATAATCTTTCATTAAAACGGTTATAACATCCTAAGAACATCAATGGTATCAACAATCATCTCCAAACTACATTAATCATCAAGCAAGATTAACATAATCCTTCCCAAACATGATTATAACATCCAAGTATTTCTAAACATCAAAAACATACTCATCTTTAAGTTATAGTTATCATGTTCTTTATCATGTGTTCATAAAAACAATAATCATGTTATCCTCCAACAATTCAATAATACATGAAGTAATCATCAATAATATCATCATCATCTCGAAATTAACACAAGATTGGATAATATATCTCTTGAAGATGAAGAACAACCCCCAAAGCTTCAAGAACACACTACAATCTTCAAGCTTCCAAGCTCCAATCCAAGATACAAAGCTCCAAGGCAAGCTGGAAGGGGGTTATAATCATTTGGGAGGGTACAAGGATGATTTCTAGAGAGAAAATCTGAAGATGGATCATGCAAAAAATGAAAGGCAAGACATGTATTTATAATATGCACTTTCCTTAATATACGCTACCTCTCCGGGTTAACGTACGCTAACATCCATTACGTACGCTAACACCTCAGTGTTGCGCACATAAACCCCCTCCATAGGCTACTGCCTCACTTGGTAAATTGCCCTACGTATGTTGTCAATTATAACGTAGGTTAGATCTGACCCATTACGTACGCTAACACATCAACATTGCATACCTAATGGACTTTGACTTGGCTATACTAATCAAGCCAAAAGTTCCAGTCATGTGCAGCCACGCACGGCCCTATACGCTGAAAGTTGAGATGTGACATAATACCCTTCGTTACATACACAATCAACAACGAATAGTGTACATAACTGTAACACCCCAAACTAGGCGGATATTACAGTGCCGTGGACCCCCGACTGGGACCCACCAGGCGAATGAAAACTAACGAATTAAATAATATAATTGTAGTACCGAACCACATTATATTATCAAATACTCCGATGAGGAGATTAAGTACAATACACCAGGACAATACAGAATACTAGTATATTTTATATGAAGATAAAATACACCACCCTGAATAAATAAACATCTCAAACGGAATTTGCAGAGGAAATACATATGAAGAGAAATAAGAATGACTGAAAGGACTGGGGCCCCTACTAGTATCATTGGGACTCCTCGCCGTCAACGTGCTCTTCCCGTGCTTTTGCCTTGCCATGACCTGAAAACAATATCCCCCAACGGGGTCAGTTACATAGAACAACAATCCTCCAGGGTTGAATATACACAATCATGATATATCTTTAGTTATGAAATATCCTTAGTTATGAATTTAAGCTGAAAAGGAGCATCATAGTATGCCTGTAATGTTCTGTGCAAGTGTACAAGACGAATGACCGGACACACCCGTCCTTGTACCTAATTAGTCTCACGGAGGTAAGCGTTACCGTGTGCACAGTTCAATGTATCGGTGAACCCAACACATGACTATCGTGTGCTCGACTAAAAATTCCACACATCCACACCCGGCCACGCAATATGAACCTAGAAGGTCATATGAACGAGAATGGCCAAAATGAATATCAATGAATAATAATCCGACAAGGTCAAGAATGACTCACAGAGATGAAATTAATAGTGAAGTGAATGATAGCTCAATGAAATGATTGGAACCGTCGTTCCTCGTGAACAAAGTGATTATTCGACAATTACAAGTCTCAATACAGTTAATACATTATGAATGAGTTATGATTATGAATGAATCAACAAAAAAAGGAATGAATATCCTTTTAACCGAGTAAGAATTAACTTACTCAACACCGGTGAACAATGTCCTTCTACGAACAAACGTCCTAAATGAGATGTCGGTCGGTCGAACTGTAACACCCCCAGATCCAACCGGGAATATTACAGCGCCGTGGGCCCCGAGATGGAACCCACAAGGCTGAAGGAAATTTTTGCAAACATTTACAAACGCCCAAGAGGCTAACGACGGTATTATCTATTAAAAACATTCGAAGATTTATAAAACTCGTTTATCAAACCGTCGTAAAAACTCATTTGAAACCACAAGGCCCAAAATGCCAAAACTCAACAGTTTAAAAACACATACGTTAAGCTATCGTTTACACGTACCGACAGAATAGATTTAGAAAACGATTGCCAAAATAACCTAAGTTACCAGATACCAAAAAGGTCATTTAAAAATACTCACGCAGCGGATAAAGACAAACAATTAAAATACTCTAGCAGCGTAATACAACAACTGATCAGAAACTCAAAACACAAATACATGCCCTTGCCAGTATCCTCCGGGAAGTTCATCTCTCCACGACCGCTACAAGCTTGATCATCCAAGAACCTAAAAATAAAGCCCACGATGGGGTCAACCATAATATCCAACAATGATAACCATCACATCTCGTCAATAATTACATATCAATGGAAATACTAAGTAAGAATACGACCAATGAAATCTTACCGTCGTAACTTTACGAGAATCCACGATTCGTATCCTTAACAACACATTAAAATAATACCGAAATATCTGTATGGTATCTCAACAATACTCAAGGTTCTCAAAAAATTATCATAACTCGCGATACGGAAATTATACCAACTCTGGCCAATTCAATCCATCGGATAACATCGACAATTCCAATACGATAATCGATTGTCCATCAAAGACAAGTATCAAGGAAATACGGAACATACCTCAAGATAGGAAATACCATTACCATCACGTCAGTCTAATCCGAGATCAGACCAATACAACATACGGACATGGTCCTAACACAAGACCTACAAATGCATACTCATATGACAACGTCAATATGATCACAACAATAACGACAATGTATACTTATGGCAAACCCATAATATACATATGCACAACAACAATACATATGGTAATCCAGCGATCCAGCGCACACAGCTATAGATTCCCATGATGATCCCGTCGGACCAACGCATGGTGGACATACGACAACAATGCACAACTGCACAAAACAACCGTGCACAATACACGACAACAACAATGCACAAATGCATGACAACAACGATACACGAATGTATCACGACATGATCGACACAAATGACAGAAATGATTAAAATACTTGCTCTGAGTCCTTCGAGAGCAATCTCGATATCCAAACCATCACCAACCATTATTCTGAATATTCACCGATCCAAAACATCACGGACGGTAGATAATTCACGTTTTTGTCAATACCATGATGTATCCTCGATAACAAGTATACCAACGACGATTGTAAATCATATACATTATGATTTAAATTCCCAAACTCGAATACAACCTATAATTCCAAATCTCCTGTGATTACGATTATAAACATTGCTATACGAATTATAAACGAATGAAACTGAAACCATTCATTAAATATTATAAACTGAGCAAGTAATAACTTGCCTTGATACCAATGAAGCCGTTACCAATTCCTTGTCGTCGTCTACAAGTTCCTCGGCCCTGATCAAAGCAATCTACGAACATTCTCGAGCTCGACCGCAACACACGGTTGTAATCACTGATCAATATTCTCAACCTATTACAGTAATCGATAGACAACAAGTTCGACAACAATTAACAATCGATAAAACCAATTCACAAACCCAACGGCTCGACAATATCTCGATTAAACACTAGTCGGATCAATCCTACTCAAACCAGCATGAATTTACAACTACAACACGAAAATACTACACTTTCTGCCTTCTTAGCGCACGTTAATCACCTAACGTAGCGTGCGCTAAGTTGCTCCCATTAGCGCGCTAGCAAGAAACGAAGGCGCTAATGCCGCATGATGCATGTTTTTCAGATACCGATCAACTTATGGCGATTTCAAGAACACTAAGTGATTCTGAATCATGTTCAAAGCTATCAAAACAACGAAATCCGATATCCTTTAACATATAAACAATCATCCAACTTATAATCCAAGTTCTATATCCATATATCATCTTCCTTAATATTAATACACGAAACATCAAGAACGTAACCACACTTCCTTAATCTTCCATTACAAAGAGTAATCATCTACAATAACATCAACATCCGAAACTGAGGAGAAGGATTAATCCACTTATCTCAAGAAAACGAACGACACAATCCAAATCACAAGAATCATATTAATATCATCATACTCCGGTAATCCATCTCATAATCATGCTTGTCAACTTGTTCATGTAATAATCATCAACTCAAGAACATCAACATTCAATCCAAAACGAAATCCAAAGATGAAGAGTGATTACCTTTATGAAGGAATGGATTGAATTCCAAGGTTGAATCCATTTCCAAGAATCACCAATGATTTCAAGAACAAAGCTTTAATCCATGATTTCCATCTTTAATCTTGTTAAAGATCACCACCTCACCGTGTTTGGGAACCTCAAGAACCTCCCAAAGCTCTCTCTATTGACTGAAGGTGAAAGAATGGACGAAATGCTTCATAATACCCATTTTTCCCTTATATAGAATACATTACTAGCGTGCGCTAAACCTTATGTTTAGCGTGCGCTACGGCCTTAGCGTGCGCTAACTGACCTTTGTTAGCGTGCGCTATCGCAATCCATAGACTACTGTCTGGCTTCGTACATGAGCTTACGTACGTAATGCCCATGCATTAGCGTACGTAACTTACACTATCTAGCGTACGCAAGTCCTTGCATTTAGCGTGCGCTAATATCAGTTGACTCGTTTGTCTGTATGCTCCGAAGACTGGTCCACACGCCGAAAGTGCTGACGAGGATAAGATTCCTTTTTGTCCGATATACAGTTAGCGTGCGCTAACACTACATTACAACATCCGTTGACTTACCAGAACGTGCGCCGAAAGTGGCCTGGTCCACACGCAGATTCCTTCCGACCTGACTGCATTAGCGTGCGTTATCTTATATCCGTAGCGTGCGCTAAACCTGCACGATAGCGTGCGCTACTCATGATTATTAGCGTGCGCTAATAATGTTACACTTAGCCATTTTCAGCTATTCTTGTCCAATCGTCTCAACATACAGAATACGAACATACGGCATACTGAATACATATACTTCTTACATCCAATTGTCGACCAAGTACGACAATTATACCAATACAGATGTCTTGGTCCTTCAATTATTTTACCCATACTGTACAGATTCCACGCTGTACAACATAACTCGGATAAAATAATCTTAAATAACAGTAGTGGAAATTCCGGATATTACATACTACACCACTTAAAATAAGTTTCGTCCTCGAAACTTGCAATCCGTCATAAAAAACAAACAAACATACCGTTCAACCAAAATATCCCAAAACCATCACGACAACGATTAGTCATCATTATTACCGAATAACCAAAATAGCATACTTACATATGCGCCAAGTCGACGATCATCTGAGATACTAGCAAGTGACTTCACTGAAAAGTCTCAACACGCTTACAATAACAATTCCATAAGTCCCAACCAGATATATTATCGTCAGATGAAATAATATATCCGTGTCAGATCTTGTCTTCCTGATAGCACAATCAGATCCCAATCCGGATACAAATCAATAATACACAATACAACTGTGAAACAACTGCCCAAAACAATGACAACAGACCCCGAAATATCGACATAACGTCCGAACGCTCATACGATCGTTAACGATGATCAATCAACAAATTAGCCAAGAATATCATCGACATGATAAACTCTAATTCGACCATCCAAAGGTCAAAACACACTTCGAGAATACTTTCACACGGTAAGCTCCAACATGGTCAACACGTAACCACTAAACAAATATACGAAAGAACAAAATTCTCAAAACATTAAACAAATCACATACAGTGAATCTCAACGAAACACAACCGACTGGTGAACATTCCCCTCGGCATACGAACAACCAATCGCAAATCGATGAACATACCAATCATAAGTGGAGTGGGAACGACCACTCAATATTCAAAGCAACCAGCATGGGGTCACCATCTCCAATGTCTCAGTTTCACAAAACCCACAGTTCCAAAATTACATCCTGTGCATGAATTCTACATCCTGTAGCATATTCTTCTTACCGATCAATCGACCGATCATCCCTAGATAACCAACTACCATACTAAAGTTCGAATCTTTATTCATCGTACCGTACTGATGCCTTATACAGTTTGTGAGTCACACTCATAACTCCATCATGATATGCATTATGCATTAAATGCGTATTTATATCGATCATATTTTCAAAACCAGTTTGAAATCATATAGTCTCGTCAAAAGACAAATTTCCGAAAGTTCTTTCAAAATTTTCAAAACTCAAAACATAAATTTTTCGTAAGTCCACGAAATCAATTTTCGAAAAAATTAAATCGGCTCGCTGGTGCCAAGTATTCGATAACAGTTTCCTTCGATTCTACACGATTTCGAAGTTTCAAATGAAAACTATGCAAATGCTGGACTACATCCATATTATTGTATACCAATTTGGCTCGCTATTCCATCGGAGAACCACACGATAAAGTTCCGAAATTTTCAATATATAAACTCCGACTAAAAACTCCTTTTCCACATATGACTCGCAAAGTCAATCATTTTCCATCCTGGATCACCTCAATTATGCTATGACAATACATTGAAACAAATCAACACAGCGAAAGACTTCCCGAGAAGTTTCTTTTGAACAAGTAATCCAGAACCCCGAAAGGCAGGAACGACATAGATAAACGATTGATAAAGTGTTTTACAAGTCTCGGGAGTTTTTAAGAAAACAGAAAAGTCTTTTGAAATATTAGGGTCTCAGCCCGTATCTCATTCCGCATTACAAGAAGTTTAAAAAGTAGAAAACCCTTTTTCGGACCCCAAGTCCTGAGTTATAAAACAATTTCAAAAATCTATTGGGTCTCGGCCCAAAAATCATTTACGGTAAAACATCCGTAAAACATTCATTTTAAAAAGTACAATTTTCAAATGCTCAAAAACAGTTCATATATCATAAAATGAATTAACATGACTACATGTTCTCCTGAACAATCCACAATATTTCTTCCAAATGCACAACCCCATTCCAAAGCTTAACCGACATATTGATTTCCAAAATCATAACTTCTCAAGATCATCAATCCTGTCCCAAATCTGTCATCTTATACTGTAACGCATAATATCTTTCTGAACCTCAGAACATATCAACTTAGAACAACAATAAATCTCAATGCAATTCAAAAATCCAATACTTACAGATCGTGAAGCCGACGATTCCCCGTGATACTAGCACACGTCTCGACTCAAGAAAATACTCGACACAGATATTTTCAAAACACACATTTTGCAAACTCAGTTCAACTCGAGAAAACAACACAGCTCTATCTGAAGAAACACGTTAATATTATTTGGAAAAGTTTATAACAAGACCAGTACTACACTGGCAAATCGCACAACGCATAAGCCCGAGTGAACAACAAAAACTCACGGCTCCAATATTTTTCAATCGACAACTCAAATGACGCGACAGAAACACGACCCAACTCGACCCGACTGCCTAGGTTTTCTCAACCTAAGCTCTGATACCATATTCTGTAACACCCCCAGATCCGATCGGGAATATTACAGTGCCGTGGGCCCCGAGATGGAACCCACAAGGCTGAAGGAAATTTCACAAACATTTACAAACGCCCAAGAGGCTAACGACGGTATTATCTATTAAAAACATTCGAAGATTTATAAAACTCGTTTATCAAACCGTCGTAAAAACTCATTTGAACCCACAAGGCCCAAAATGCCAAAACTCAACAGTTTAAAAACACATACGTTAAGCTATCATTTACACGTACCGACAGAATAGATTTAGAAAACGATTGCCAAAGTAACCTAAGTTACCAGATACCAAAAAGGTCATTTAAAAATACTCACGCAGCGGATAAAGACAAACAATTAAAATACTCTAGCAGTGGAATACAACAACTGATCAGAAACTCAAAACACAAATACATGCCCTTGCCAGTATCCTCCGGGAAGTTCATCTCTCCACGACCGCTACAAGCTTGATAATCCAAGAACCTAAAAATAAAGCCCACGACGGGGTCAACCATAATATCCAACAATGATAACCATCACATCTCGTCAATAATTACATATCAATGGAAATACTAAGTAAGAATACGACCAATGAAATCTTACCGTCGTAACTTTACGAGAATCCACGATTCGTATCCTTAACAACACATTAAAATAATACCGAAATATTTGTATGGTATCTCAACAATACTCAAGGTTCTCAAAACATTATCATAACTCGCGATACGGAAATTATACCAACTCTGGCCAATTCAATCCATCGGATAACATCGACAATTCCAATACGATAATCGATTGTCCATCAAAGACAAGTATCAAGGAAATACGGAACATACCTCAAGATACGAAATACCATTACCATCACGTCAGTCTAATCCGAGATCAGATCAACACAACATACGGACATGGTCCTAACACAAGACCTACAAATGCATACTCATATGACAACGTCAATATGATCACAACAATAACGACAATGTATACTTATGGCAAACCCATAATATATATATGCACAACAACAATACATATGGTAATCCAACGATCCAGCGCACACAGCTATAGATTCCCATGATGATCCCATCGGACCAACGCATGCTGGCATTACCTGTCCAGCGATCCAGCGCACACAGCTATAGATTCCCATGATGATCCCGTCGGACCAACGCATGGTGGACATACGACAACAATGCACAACTGCACAAAACAACCGTGCACAATACACGACAACAACAATGCACAAATGCATGACAACAATGATACACGAATGTATCACGACATGATCGACACAAATGACAGAAATGATTAAAATATTTGCTCCGAGTCCTTCGAGAGCAATCTCGATATCTAAACCATCACCAACCATTATTCTGAATATTCACCGATCCAAAACATCACGGACGGTAGATAACTCACGTTTTTGTCAATACCATGATGTATCCTCGATAACAAGTATACCAACGACGATTGTAAATCATATACATTATGATTTAAATTCCCAAAACTCGAATACAACCTATAATTCCAAATCTCCTGTGATTACGATTATAAACATTGCTATACGAATTATAAACGAATGAAACTGAAACCATTCATTAAATATTATAAACTGAGCAAGTAATAACTTGCCTTGATACCAATGAAGCCGTTACCAATTCCTTGCCGTCGTCTACAAGTTCCTCGGCCCTAATCAAAGTAATCTACGAACATTCTCGAGCTCGACCGCAACACACGGTTGTAATCACTGATCAATATTCTCAACCTATTACAGTAATCGATAGACAACAAGTTCGACAACAATTAACAATCGATAAAACCAATTCACAAACCCAACGGCTCGACAATATCTCGATTAAACACTAGTCGGATCAATCCTACTCAAACCAGCACGAATTTACAACCACAACACGAAAATACTGCACTTTCTGCCTTCTTAGCGCACGTTAATCACCTAACGTAGCGTGCGCTAAGTTGCTCCCGTTAGCGCGCGCTAGGCAGTAAACGTAGTGTGCGCTAATGCTGTACAGATGCATGTTTTTCAGATACGGATCAACTTATGGCGATTTCAAGAACACTAAGTGATTCTGAATCATGTTCAAAGCTATCAAAACAACGAAATCCGATATCCTTTAACATATAAACAATCATCCAACTTATAATCCAAGTTCTATATCCATATATCATCTTCCTTAATATTAATACACGAAACATCAAGAACGTAACCACACTTCCTTAGTCTTCCATTACAAAGAGTAATCATCAACAATAACATCAACATCCGAAACTGAGGAGAAGGATTAATCCACTTATCTCAAGAAAATGAACGACACAATCCAAATCACAAGAATCATATTAATATCATCATACTCCGGTAATCCATCTCATAATCATGCTTGTCAACTTGTTCATGTAATAATCATCAACTCAAGAACATCAACATTCAATCCAAAACGAAATCCAAAGATGAAGAGTGATTACCTTTATGAAGAAATGGATTGAATTCCAAGGTTGAATCCATTTCCAAGAATCACCAATGATTTCAAGAACAAAGCTTTAATCCATGATTTCCATCTTTAATCTTGTTAAAGATCACCACCTCACCGTGTTTGGGAACCTCAAGAACCTCCCAAAGCTCTCTCTATCGACTGAAGGTGAAAGAATGGACGAAATGCTTCATAATACCCGTTTGTCCCTTATATAGAATACATTACTAGCGTGCGCTAAACCTTATGTTTAGCGTGCACTACGGCCTTAGCGTGCGCTAACTGACCTTTGTTAGCGTGCGCTATCGCAGTCCATAGACTACTGTCTGGCTTCGTACATGAGCTTATGTACGTAATGCCCATGCATTAGCGTACGTAACTTACACTATCTAGCGTACGCAAGTCCTTGCATTTAGCGTGCGCTAATATCAGTTGACTCATTTGTCTGTATGCTCCGAAGACTGGTCCACACGCCGAAAGTGCTGACGAGGATAAGATTCCTTTTTGTCCGATATACAGTTAGCGTGCGCTAATCAACATGCATTAGCGTGCGCTAACACTACATTACAACATCCGTTGACTTACCAGAACGTGCGCCGAAAGTGGCCTGGTCCACACGCAGATTCCTTCTGACCTGACTGCATTAGCGTGCGTTATCTTATATCCGTAGCGTGCGCTAAACCTGCACGATAGCGTGCGCTACTCATGATTATTAGCGTGCGCTAATAATGTTACACTTAGCCATTTTCAGCTATTCTTGTCCAATCGTCTCAACATACAGAATACGAACATACGGCATACTGAATACATATACTTCTTACATCCAATTGTCGACCAAGTACGACAATTATACCAATACATATGTCTTGGTCCTTCAATTATTTTACCCATACTGTACAGATTCCACGCTGTACAACATAACTCGGATAAAATAATCCTAAACAACAGTAGTGGAAATTCCGGATATTACACGAACAACCTTGAATAACATAATTACCAACAATCCGTTCAACAAACGAATCAAACACGAACATAATGAATTCAAACGTCGATACGACTAAACCAAATTCATTGGGGCAATATATCAAACACGTTGAGACCAATCTCCGGTCGTTTACAACCAAACCTTAACTATACCAATATCAAAACCCCAAGAAGTATTCCAAATCAACAAAGCATCTTCAATACCATCAATAATCCAATATGAATATCCAAATTCGTGATTACAACAATAATTAATCAAAACCCTCAATTCCAACTCAATATTCAAAGTGTTTTTGAATAACCCTTCAATAATCCAATGAATAATCATACACATCCATAATCATGCGTACATCTCTTCATACAACATGATTATAACGTCCAAAACATCATATCTCAACACAAAATCGAAATCCAAGATGTTTGAAGAATATTACCTTTGAAGATTCAAGCATTTTGATCCGATGAACACGCATTAAATCGACTATCCGAGCTTCACAATCGAATGGAGATGATAAAAACTGAACACCTAAGTGATAGATGATGGAAAAATCTCTCCATCAAGCTCTCTCTCTTGGATATAAGTTGAAGAATGAGAAAATGAGTAAAAAGTCCCGTCCAATTCTTTATAAACTGCCAGAAGTTACGGCCGTAACTCGGTCTACTTACGGCCGTAACATCCCAGGTCAACGGCCTTACGGCCAGAATTACCATCTCGACGGCCGTAACTCGCTTCGGCCTGAAATCGCCGATAAATGCATACGGCTGCATTCCGCACTTGTTTTACGGGCGTAACTCGCCCTCGTCCAAAACACCTGCCGACATCCATACGGCCGTACCCGCACACCTTACGGGCGTAACTCGACCGATACGGCAGTACCCGGCCAAACTTACGGGCGTATGACCCCTTCATCGAAACTGACCAGGCACCATGCCTGCAACGTATGGCCGTATCCGGCCAAGCCCTACGGCCGTACCTGCCTCATCTTACGGCCGTATCTCGCCTCATCTTACGGCCGTATGCCGAGACCCTTATGGCCGTAAGTGCCATTCGTCCGAACTGGCCCGAAATCAACGAACACCTGTTACAGCCGTATCCGACAATCCTTACGGCCGTAACTCACCTTCGTCCAAAATCACCTTGAACCAACGAATGCATGTTACGGCCATAATGTATGACTAGTTACGGCCGTAACTCGTGGCTGGACCAGATGAAAAATCCGACAACTCCGATTTTTCGCTACGATTGATGAATGATCCGACATACCATACGTATGTGAAAGTGAACAAGTCCAACACATGCCAAAGATCATACTTCCAGCACGAGACTACCAATCACGATGATAATGATGATACTCCCATCCCGACACTCAAACGGAGATGAAATGACGATCGGTAACTGATACACGGTTACAACATGCCAAGAATGAACGCAAATGAATGAATCATGAATGATGAATGATTATTAATGAGTGAAAATTACTGAGTGACAATTACTGACTGATAATTACTGAATGATAATAAACGAATTACAACCGGGTATTACATACTCCCCCCTTAAAAAGAGTTTCGTCCCCGAAACTAAGGGTCAAACAACTCGGGATAACCCTCCCACATACTATCCCCAGTTTCCCAAGTAGCCTTTTCGACTCCGTGCCTAGACCACTGAATCTTGACCAAAGGAATCGTCTTGTTCCTCAACTGTTTGATTCGCCGCTCTAAAACTCGTATAGGACGCTCCTCATACGAATGATCATCCGTGATCTCGATTTCGTCAAACTGAAGTATGTGGCTCGGGTCGGAAACATACTTCCGCATTTGAGAGACGTGAAACACATTATGAATTCGGCTCAATGCCGGAGGTAAAGCCAATCGATAAGCTAATTCGCCTACTCGATCTAAAATCTCAAACGGTCCAATGAATCTCGGACTCAACTTCCCCCATTTTCCGAAACGGAAAATACCTCGACTCGGGGATACCTTGACCAACATGTGGTCACCTGTCTCGAACTTTATTGGTCGACGATGATTACCTGTATATGATTTTTGTCGACTCTGAGCTGTCAACAAACGACTCATGATCAAAGCTACCTTCTCACGGGCGGCTAGAAGCATATCGGGCTCGGTGCCGATTGATTCTGATAAGTCGTCCCAACACAAAAGAGATCGACAACTACGACCGTACAAGGCCTCGTAAGGTGCCATCTTAATCGAAGCATGCCAACTATTATTGTACGTGAACTCAATCAATGGTAATTGGGCTTCCCAATCGTCTTTCCAATCGAGGACGAATGCCCTTAACATGTCCTTCAATGTTTGAATTGTCCTCTTCGATTGTCCGTCGGACTGAGGATGAAAAGCGGTACTGAGATTAAGCTGAGTTCCCATAGCACGATGAACTGATTTCCAAAAATGAGACACAAACCGTACGTCACGATCGGAAACGATACTTTTAGGAGTACCATGCAGTCTCACTATCTCTTTGATGAACAACATGGCAAGTCTCTCGGGACCCCACATATCCTTAATCTCAAGGAAATGAGCCGATTTAGTTAAGCGGTCCACAATCACCTAGATTGTATTCATACCATGACGACTCGTCGTCAAACTCGTGATGAAGTCCATGGAAATATCTTCCCACTTCCACTCTGGAATAGGGAGCGGTTTCAGCATACCCGCCGGTCGCTGATGTTCTATCTTGACTTCCTGACAGGTCAAGCATCTCGAAACAAATTCCGCAACTTCTCGCTTCATATTACTCCACCAGTAATTTTGTTTCAAGTCTTTGTACATTTTGCTAGACCCCGGATGAATGGAGTAAGGGGTAGCATGAGCTTCTCTCAAAATCGAGTTTTTTAACTCGCCATTCGCCAGTACGAATAACAGATTCTTGAATCGCAATAGTCCATCCTTGTGGACCACAAATCCAGGGGATTTCCCCTGAGCCACATCCCCACGGATGCGTAACAATGATGGGTCTGAACCCTGATTCACTCTGATTGCCTCCTCAAGTGGCAATGAAATCTCTAACATGCAAAGTTGCCCTTGCACTCGCTGAAGCCAGACCTCGATCTCGGGTATAAGGAATTCCTGATGAAGCTCCTTCTGAAATGTTAAACGAGCAAGCATTTGCTCTTGAACGGCCTTACGACTCAATGCATCGGCAACCATGTTTGCCTTACCCGAGTGGTACAGGATCTCGATATCATAATCTTTGATTAGTTCCAACCACCGCCTCTGTCGCATATTTAACTCCTTCTGAGTAAATATATACTTCAAGCTCTTATGATCAGTGTATATCTGACAGGTAACGCCATAAAGGTAATGACGCCAAATTTTCAACGCGAAAACTACAGCTGCTAGTTCCAGGTCGTGGGTCGGATAATTAACCTCGTAAGGTCTCAATTGCCGTGAAGCATAGGCAATAACCTTCCCATTCTGCATTAATACACATCCGAGACCGTGTCCGGATGCGTCACTATAAACCACGAATCCTTCCGTACCTTGTGGCAAGGAAAGTACAGGTGCTGAAATTAACCGGCTCTTGAGTTCCTCAAAACTCCGCTGACACGCGTCGGACCACGCGTATTTCTTATCCTTTCGCAAAAGGTTCGTCATTGGTTGGGCGATTTTACAAAATCCTTCCACAAACCGCCGATAATAACCGGCTAATCCGAGAAAGCTTCGGATTTCCTTAACATTATTCAGAGGTAACTAATCTTGGATAGCCTCCATCTTCTGCGGATCAACACGCACTCCGTCTGATGAGATTACATGCCCGAGAAACGTCACTTCGGACATCCAGAACTCACATTTGGAAAATTTTCCATAAAGTTGCTTTCGTCTCAACACGTCGAGAACCTGATGAAGGTGAACCTCGTGCTCCTCTCGGTCACGAGAATAAATCAAAATGTCATCAATGAAGACAACAACAAACTGATCCAAAAAGTCGATGAAAACCCGATTCATTAACTCCATGAATACCGCAGGTGTATTAGTTAACCCAAACGGCATTACCACGAACTCATAATGACCATAGCGTGTACGAAACGCTGTCCTTGCGATATCCAACTATCGAATTCATAACTGATGATATCCAGATCTCAATTCGATGTTGGAAAATACTGAAGCTCCCTGAAGTTGATCTAAGAGATCATCAATACGGGGTAGAGGATACTTATTCTTGATCGTCACCCTGTTCAACTCCCGATAATCAATACACAAGCGAAATGAACCATCCTTCTTCTTGACAAACAACACTGGTGCTCCCCACGGAGACGCACTCGGTCGGATATAATCTTTCTCAAACAACTCCTCAAGTTGATTCTTTAATTCCTGCATTTCGTTCGGGGCCATCCGGTACGGTGCCTTTGATATTGGGGACGTACCGGGCTCCAACTGAATTGTGAATTCCACATCTCTCTGTGGAGGCAAACCAGGTAACTCATCTGGAAATACATTGGTATATTCTCTCACTACCGGAATATCCGTCAACATTATTGGTGATTTCTCGATTTTGGTCATATAGCACCAATAACCAACACACCCCTGACTGAGTAATTTCACTGCTTTCATCAAGTTAATGACCTTACCAGAACAGCCGTGATTACCTCCCTGAAAAATACATTCGACCCCATCGTCTGAAATGATAGTGACCATACGCTTACGGACACTAATGATGGCATCGTGACAATCCATCCAATCAATACCCAAGATGACGTCGTCTCTCGGTAAATCTACCACGATTAGGTCTGCTAGCCATACACGGACATGAAACTGAATCGGACAATTCTGAATCTCATGATTTCCGATAATTCTTCTACCGTCAGGTAGACTAATGACATAGGGCTCACAACTAGTAGCACTACCCAGACGTAGTCTACTCAAACATGACTCGGAAATGAATGAATGCGATGCAACAGTATCAAAAAGGGTACACACAGGTTGAGATAGAATATCGAGTGTACCTGAGATCATCCGGGCCTCCGGATCGTCGGTCTTTTTCATCTCATAAATTCGGGGCTTGCTAGTCCCAGCACCGGACGCTCCCATCTGATGACTATAGGCTCCACCTTTATTCGCTCCTGTCGTTTTGAACAACGCAGACTGAATGGCCTGATTATGAACAGCTGACTGCTCGGAGCCTGAGATGACGCCGGAGTAGGTTTGGAGTCCCTTCGGCAAAAACGGGCCTTATGCCCAGCAATCCCACAGTTATGGCATCTGATAGTCTGCCTCAGACACTTGGTGCTGACATGACCAAGTTCCCCACAGTTGAAACAGGTGATGGCCGAAATGACCGCTCGGGATTGTGATTCCGTCGGTCTGGGCACCACAGGAGGTCGCTCAGAGAAAGTAGAGCCCGCACGAGGCTTCTTGAAGGTTGTCTGTGTTGGTATAAAATCGGATATTTGCGCCGTTTTGTGCGGAAGCGAAAATAAATTGCAGAAAATAAATCACACAAGGATTTATAGGGGTTCAGCTATTAACGAAGCATATGTCCTCTCTCGATGTATCTTTTTCTTTAGGATCAAGATCAAAACCTCTACGCCTCTCTTCTATCGGTCGAGGGATTACCGTTACAGGCTCGTCTTCTATCGGTCCGAGTAAAACCGTTTTTCCTTTTCTATTGGATAAGGAATCAACCACTCTAGCTTTCTATGGGTAATCGATAAACCTCACTTAGATATCGATTGTGATTCTAACAATGCCGGATACTTGATCCTAATAACACCGAATCCAATCGTATCTTTTCTTTTACCTCTCGTGTATAATGTTAAATGTATAAACACTCAAACTAATAATATAGGCTCAATATTACAACAACAACGTAAGCATATGATTCTCAGATGTATGACTTGTTTGCTTGAAGTTGTTGTACTCAAACAATACCATAGGAATGGTATTTATAGGCATTTCCCACAAACTAGCCGTTGCTGCCAGTTGACTAGCTAGCGTGCGCTAGCTCTTCTATATTAGCGTGCGTTATCGCACATTTTTGCTTTAGCGTACGTAATGTCTTTCATGTAGCGTACGTTAATCATTTTATGTTTCAGTCGAGTGGCTACTGTCCTTGACAGTTAGCGTGCGCTACCACTTCCTTTGTAGCGTACACTAATCCAATATATCCGTTGCATGACTTGTCAAAGTATCCGTTTGATATGCTGACTTTGACCTGCTTTTCCCAACGTTCTGATTGACTTGATTCAAACTGCTTAGCGTGCGCTATTCCTTCTTTGTAGCGTGCGCTAATGCTGACTTCATTGCATACGTCATTCTGTGTTTGGATTCCTTCACAACAGTAACAAGACTCGATAGTGTGCGTTAGGTATAAGGTGTAGCGTGCGCTACTTCATCAGCTGACTTCACTTCAGGCAACTTCGAACATGGCTGATATGCAGATGACTCCCGCTAGCGTGCGCTAACATATATGTCTTAGCGTGCGCTAGACATGCATTTTGCTCAGCTTTTTGTGTCTTCGTCTATTTTGTCCTTTTGCTTCGCCTCGATGTTGTTTTGTTGTTTAGCAACTTTAATCATCAAAACACAAATTAAATAAAGTGTGGAATAAATATTGCAACAATCTCCCCCTTTTTGATGATTACAAAACAACTCTTGAATTGGATAAAATCTGTAAAAATAAAATATGTATATTTCTACGAATCAAAGTTTTCGACTTTGATCGTTTCGTTAGTTTCTCCAATCCTTTTCTTTTTCTTCTTTTTTTTTCGACTTCTTCGTTTTTCATTTTTCAATTTTTTCAACTCCTTCGTTTTAACTCCCCCTTTTTGTGTGCTTTCTTTTTCTTTTTGACTTCTTCGATTTTTCTCATTTTTACCAATTCATCTCCTTTTCATTTTTATCTCAATTCATCTCCTTCTCCCCCTTTTTGTCTTCATCAAAAAGTAAAAAAATATAAAGTATAAGAATATAGAGTATAATAAAATATAAATATACATGATACAAATGAATATGCATTAATAAGCAAAAATACTCCCCCTGAAAGTATTATCTCCCCCTTTTTAAAATATCAATTGTTAAAATTTATTTTTGGGGATCCAACCGATAGTTGGTTTTTGTTTTGAGATGTGAACGATATTTGAAACGTTTGTTCATTTAGAAACCCAAATCTTTTTAATTTTTATCGTTCGTTTTGGGCTTTTGCAATTTGAAATGTGATGCCCGATTTTCAAATATTTTTCGCAACGGGGTATTTTGAAGTTGATGGATTCATTTTTCGAACGTGATTTGAATCCTAACCCCTCTTTATTTAAAGTATATTTTTGAACACATAACATTTGTTCAAATTTATCGTTGCCGCACGAGAATTCCTTTGTCAAAATTTTTAGTTCATCTTGAACTTTTAAAAGACCATTTTTTAAAATATTCTCATTTTCAATGTATTTCGAATGATCGATTTCAACAAATTTCCCTTTTTCAAGTATTTTGGAATTTTCAATTTCCAAAGTTTTATATTTAGACTTGAGGGATTTAATTTCATTTAAAGCATTTTGATAGTCCGTATGTAATAACTCGAATGCTTCAAAGAGTTCGTCGTAGGAGTTACTTACTTGGATTTCGACGTCGTTATCGTCGAATGAACTCCGGGCCATGAGCGCGAGGTTATTTTGGTCAAGAAAATCTTCATCGGGATCTTCGTCGCTCCATGTTGCGATTAAAACCTCATTTTGCTTTACTCGACAATTTTTAGCAAAGTGGCCTGGTTTACCACATAATCGACAAGTGTTGTCAGGTTTCTTTGATTCGCCCGCTTGAATGTCCTTCTTTCTCCGGTTTAATAAATGTTGGAACTTATTAATATTCTTGGCATAATATGCCATTTCTTCATCACTTTCGTCCACCGGGATTTCTTCTTTCTTTTTCGACATTTTAGCCTTGAAGGCTATCGACCTCTCCTTCGGTTTCGGTTTGGCATTTCGAGATTTTAGAAAGATCTCGTAGTTGATAAGAGAACCAACAAGAGCAATAAATCAAGATTGTTTAAATCTTTAGATTCCATAATTGCCGTAACCGTACTGTCCCATTCTCGAGATAGTGATCGGAGAATTTTCTTTACTTTCTCACTACTCGAAAGTGGTTTTCCGAAACATGCTAATCCATTAGTGATGACCGAAAATCGGTCGAGCATAATCGAGATGGATTCGTTGTCCTTCATTTGGAATAATTCATAATCGTGAAGGAGCATGTTTATCTTCGTCTTTTTGACTTGAGACGTACCTTCGTGTGTTACCTCAAGCATTTTCCAGATTTCTTTGGCACTATCACATGATGATATCCGGTTGTGTTCCTCCGGATTAAAGCACAATATAATAATTGTGTGGCTTTGCAATTATAATGGTCGTTTTTCCAATCCGCATCATCATACTCTTCAAAGGTTTTGAGAGTTCCGTTTGAGTTCGTCGAAATTTTGGGACCAAGGCATATTACCTTCCAAAGTTCGATGTCGTAAGCTCGAGCCTCGAATGAATATCGACATTTTCTTCTTCCAAGTCATGAAATTCGATCCATCAAAAAATGGTGGTCGTTTGAGAGCAAGGCCTTCGACTGGAGCCATTTGAAATGCCATTTTGGATCTTCTCATCGGATGTTAAGCCGCGTATTGGAGTACCGCTCCGATACCAATTGTTGGTATAAAATCGGATATTTGTGCCGTTTTGTGCGGAAGCGTAAATAAATTGCGGAAAATAAATCACACAAGGATTTATAGAGGTTCAGCTATTAACGAAGCCTACGTCCTCTCTCGATGTATCTTTTTCTTTAGGATCAAGATCAAAACCTCTACGCCTCTCTTCTATCGGTCGAGGAATTACCGTTACAGGCTCGTCTTCTATCGGTCCGAGTAAAACCGTTTTTCCTTTTCTATTGAATAAGGAATCAACCACTCTAGCTTTCTATGGGTACTAGATAAACCTCACTTAGATATCGATTGTGATTCTAATAATGCCGGATACTTGATCCTAATAACACCGAATCCAATCGTATCTTTTCTTTTACCTCTCGTGTATAATGTTGAATGTATAAACACTCAAACTAACAATATAGGCTCAATATTACAACAACAATATAAGCATATGATTCTCAGATGTATGACTCGTTTGCTTGAAGTTGTTGTACTCAAAAAATACCATAGGAATGGTATTTATAGCCATTTCCCACAAACTAGCCGTTGCTGCCAGTTGACTAGCTAGCGTGCGCTAGCTCTTCCATATTAGCGTGCGCTATCGCACATTTTTGCTTTAGCGTACGTAATGTCTTTCATGTAGCGTATGTTAATCATTTTATGTTTCAGTCTAGTGGCTACTGTCCTTGACAGTTAGCGTGCGCTACCACTTCCTTTGTAGCGTGCGCTAATCTAATATATTCGTTGCATGACTTGTCAAAGTATCCGTTTGATATGCTGACTTTGACCTGCTTTTCCCAACGTTCTGATTGACTTGATTCAAACTGCTTAGCGTGCGCTATTCCTTCTTTGTAGCGTGCGCTAATGCTGACTTTATTGCATACGTCATTCTGTGTTTGGATTCCTTCACAACGGTAACAAGACTCGATAGCGTGCGTTAGGTATAAGGTGTAGCTTGCAAAAATATATTTTAAATATATTTTACGGAGCGGGACGAGGCGGGACTAAAAAATATATTTTAAGGCGGACTAAAAAATATATTTTACATTATATTGCCGCACTATTTACGGAGCGGGACGAGGCGGGATATTTTTTTGGATAATGCTACTCATCACCCAAAAAAATGGGTGGTTTGCATCTCCCGGCTTACGTGGCAGGCCCCACCTCCTTTTTATTTCCCTCACCGTGTTGCCCTCCTCCCCTCCTCACTCCCTTGCTGCCACCAATTCGCTGGCAGCCTTTTTTTTAATTTTTTTTATTTTTTTGTTTTTAATTTAATTTACTTATTTATAAATATACTAAATTTATATAAAATAAAAAATACAATATTTAAATAGACATATTATATATATGATGATTCAATTCAAGAAAAATTTAATAAATTTTTGTAAAATAATATAAATATATATTATATTAAAAAATAGATAAATACAGTTATGATGATACCAAATAAATTGTGTAAAAATGTATTATTTAAATAGATAAATATTACTGGAAATATATGTTTGTTTCCAATTTAAAAGTGGGTAGAAGGAAAATACACAATTTCAAGCTGCATGTGAAAAAAATACTCAATTGCTTATTTAATTATTTTACTGTAGTTGGCATGCAATTTAATGAATGTTTTGAGATGAAAGTGTCGGCAATTGGGTGGGGGAGAGTATCTTTTACTTTCTGTAAAAAAACTCACATGCAGGGGGTGCAAAAACTCACCCGTCAAAATAATATAATTTTTTTGGGGATTTTGGTTATAAGTAACCACTTTTTGGCACTAAATTTTAATTTACATTTGGAATATGTCCCTCATTTAGAAAAATTAAGTGTTTAACATTGATAAATTAGGAAAATTGCTTCCAATGTTCCCTATGGGTATGTGTCATATCAATGTTGGGATGGCGTCATACCAATATTGGGATGACGTCCTGTTTATTTACATCAATTGTAGTTAAAAATAAAAAAAATTAACTTTTAAAAGATTTAATTTTTTTTTTCAACTGTCAAATAAAACAGCAAAATCCCATTTTTTTATTATTAGCTATCAAATAAAACAGCAAAAAGATTTATTTTTATTTTTCTCCAAAAATACATTTTTCTCCAGAAAATATTTTTCTCCAGAAAATACATTATTATTGCCAAAAATACATTTTTCTCCAGAAAATATTTTTTTTTTTATTTTTTTTCCAGAAAATAATTTTATTTTTTCGAAAAAATAATATTTTTTCCAGAAAATAATTTTATTTCGAAAAAATATTATTTTGCCCAAAAATAATTTTTTCTCCAGAAAATATTTTTTAATTTTTCGAAAAAAAAAAAAATTCCATAAAATAATATTTTTTTCGAAAAGATAATTTTTTTCCCAGAAAATATTTTTCTTTATTTTTTCGAAAAATAATATTTTTTTTTCCAGAAAATACTTTCTTTTTTGGAAATTTTTTTTTCCTAGAAAGCTTGAAAATTTATTACACTGAAGTCCAAAAGTGTGATATATATTACAATAAGGTCCAGCATGTGCCACCCACGTGAGGCGAAAAATAAATGGGCAAACAAGAAAAGGAAAAATAAAAGGGCAAATTCGGAATATCAGTACTCTCTCTCCAGTGGCATCATCTGAAATTTTGACTTTTGTCCTTCGTAGTAAATATAGTTTCTGGACAGTACAAAGTTTGTCCTTCATTGTAATATCTGAAACAATAGGGACCAAACTGTAATTAGACCATATAAAAAGGTAGTCAGATGTAAATCGTCCATTTAAATAAGGGTTCTATTTTTTATAATACCAAACCATAAAAGTAACAAGTTATATATCCTCATTCATAAAAGTATAAGTTTTTGATACCAACAGACATTAATACCCTTAAATCTATCACTAAAAGGTAAAAAAGAAAAGTCAACATCAACACCTTTTTGGAGGACATTTTAGTCTTTTTAAGCAAAATGGTATCAATAACTTACACTCTTATGAATGAGGATATATAACTTATCAATTTTATGGTTTGGTATTAAAAAATTGATTCTCACTTTAAATAATATATTTTTACACAATTTGTTTGGTATCATCATAATTGTATTTATCTATTTTTAATATAATATATATTTATATTATTTTACATAAATTTACTAAATTTTTCTTGAATTGAATCATCATATATACTAAGTCTATTTAAATATTGTATTTCTTTATTTTATATAAATTTAGTATATTTATAAATAAGTAAATTAAATTAAAAACAAAAAAAAATAAAAAATTTAAAAAAAAATGCTGCCCGCGAAATGGAGGAGGAGGGAGGGGGGCAGCAGGGGATGGAAATAAAAAGAAAATGGGACCTGCCACGTATGGAAGATGCAAATCACCCATTTTTTGGTGATGAGTAGCATAATCCTTTTTTTTTTTCTTATGGTGACAGTGAGTAATAACTGCGTATCAGTGAAAAAAGTGGTCAAAGGCTCATGTGATTGGTGGGCGGAGCGCGGTCAGGATATCAACGTTTTTGAGATCCGACTGTCGATAATTTAAATGCATTCGTGGTTTGTGTTTGTGTGTTCGTACACACCAAACCAAACAAGCTCCTCCAAACACTAGACGTGTGTGTGTGGGAGGGCCCCCATCTTTGAGGCGACAAGACAAACATCGGTGAATGTGAGACATCAGGTGTGGGGCCCATTGTAATGCAATCATGTGTTAATGATAAGAGATGAGGGAGTGGTCAGCTGGTATCTTAGGGTGGTGGCAATGGTGCCTCATCTACCTCCATTTACCTTCACTTTCCACCAATAACATTCTTCCAACTCATCCAACCCCCACTCTACCCCCACTCTATCCCCACTCACCATTTTTTAGTGGCAACCATGCTTCACCAACCCTCACCACTTTTAATTTTTTTTTTACCTTTTATATTTAAAATTATATCAAACAATTTAATAAAAACACATAATATTTTATTATTACAAAATACTTAAAAAGAAAATTACAAAATACTTAAAAAAAATTACATAATACTAAAAAAAAAAAAGTAATAATACTTAAAAAAAAATTAGATCCTAAAAAAAGATATAATTAAAAAACATACTAAAAAACATTTTTAAAAATTGCAACGCCATCCGTATTTCTCCGCAAGCTCACGTTTTTCGGTAAGAGTGACCTCTAGTATATTCGGATCGGTTATGTGATCGTGCGGTGTTTGAAATGCTTTCAACGCCCTCAACCTCGTCTTTTGTTCAATGGAACGGATTTTTGACTCCATCATCTTTTGGGTCATCTCATCCTTTTTACATTTAAACTCCGCCCTCTTCTCCAATATTTCTTTTTTCTTTGATGTGTAATCTTCGAAGCTCATATGAACACTACCCTTTGACGACGTATCGGTTTCGACCTTTTTGCCCTTTCTTTTTTGAATGCGAGGCATCGTGTCGTCATTGAGATCCGGAATCACAAAGTCATCATTACTTGCGGTCTCGTAGTAGCCGGATTCCGCCGACTTTCTTCGTTTGTCGGAATGAGACGAAGATCCTTGCGCTATATCCGGTTGTTCCAACCATTTATCTTCCTTCCTAACAACCTGCCATGCGTCGATATGACCAAACGCCTTGTCATGTTTGGTTTGGTAATCGGCCAATGCATTTGTCATGATGTCAATATCGGCACAACCACTCTCGCGAAGACGATTCTACAATTATAAAAGTAAAAATTAATATGTAACTAATAAAAATTGACAATGTAAAAAGTACAAAAGATCAACTAAAAAAATGTAAAAAGTATATAATTATAAAAATTACTTGTTGGATCCACAACCCATTAAAGACACCCATTTCGACGTTCAAACTTCTCCACTTTGTGTTCAAGCCGTGAGTCGTACGAGTAGTGTCTCGAATGTTTGTCTTGAAATGCTCAAGAATTCTTCTCCAAAAACCTTCTCTACTTTGTTCATTTCCGACTACCTTACATGTCGAGATTTGAACCCAAGCTTGTGCCAACGCCACCTCTTCGGCCGGCGTCCAAGCTTTCCTTTCCGATCTATTCGGCATTCTTCTTCTTTGCACTTGAACTTCTTCAACTTCTTCAACTTCTTGAGCTTCTTGATCTTCTTCAACTTCTTCATTTTCTTGTCCGCCTATATCGTAACAAATGATAACAAATAAAATTTTTTATTTACAATATTCTAACAAATAAAAGTATAACGTAACAAATTATAACAAATAAAAATTTTTATTTACAATATTCTAACAAATAAAAGTATAACGTAACAAATTATAACAAATAAAAATTTTTATTTACAATATTCTAACAAATAAAAGTATACCGATTGCGAGTTGCGTTTCGAGAATAGCAAAGTCATCATCATCCGCGCCATATAGCGGTAGTTGTCGTTCGACACTTGTTTCACGCCGCGGTGGAGCGTCACGGTAATCGAACGGGTTGAATTCGGGACCGTAATGAGAAGGATTCATAGTTGGTTGATAAGATTGTGGTTGTTGATAGTATGGCGGAGAAGACATTGCCGGTGTATAATATTGTGGTTGTTGAGTCGTTGCCGGAACGTACGGAGCCGGTTGTGATTGAACACGGGGACGAATTCGTCCACCGCCGCGTGCACGTCCCCTCGATGATGAAGAACCGTCTTTGGATTTACGAGGATCCATAATAAAACTATAAAATTTGTAAAAGAAAAGTGTTAAGAAGAAAGAGATATATATGTTTTGTTGTGAGATATGTAAAAATGAAAGATATAGGAAATGAAAAAAGAAAAAAAAATTAAATTTCAAACGGTCCATTTTTTATCCGTTGGAAGTGCCAACGGTCACTTGCTCTTCTACCTTCACTCGGCTACCTTACCCGGCCTCCCTCTAGCCGCATGGTACCCGGAGGGGTGGCGGCGGTGTTCACCGCCCGGGTAGGGTGAACCCGCCCCCCAACCCCGCACCGTTGCCACCACCCTTAGGGGGGAGGGAGTGGTCACCTAATACCCTAGGTGCCACATAACCTCTATCCAATAAAAACCCTCCAACTCAAAACTACCCAATTCTACCCTAACACTACCCTAAGTGGAGGGAGTGGTCACCTATACTACCCGATTTTTTTTTCATACATAAAATCACATACAATATTAAAATAAAAACATACCATTTCATTAAAAATAAAAACATTACATAATACTTAAAAAAACATTACATAAAAACATACCCGATTTTTTTTTCATACATAAAATCACATACAATATTAAAATAAAAACATACCATTTCATTAAAAATAAAAACATTACATAATACTTAAAAAAAACATTACATAAAAACATACCATTTTTTTTCATACATAAAATCACATACAATATTAAAATAAAAACATACCATTTCATTAAAAATAAAAACATTACATAATACTTAAAAAAAACATTACATAAAAACATACCATTTTTTTTTCATACATAAAATCACATACAATATTAAAATAAAAACATACCATTTCATTAAAAATAAAAACATTACATAATACTTAAAAAAAACATTACATAAAAAAAACATTACATTAAAACATACCATTTTTTTTCATACATAAAATCACATATAATATTAAAATAAAAACATACCATTTCATTAAAAATAAAAACATTACATAATACTTAAAAAAAAACATTACATAAAAACATACCATTTTATTCAACAACCTCTCTCTCTCTCTCTCAAGAAACTCTCGGCTTCCCAAACCGAAAAACGAACCCGATCGCCTTACCCGACTTACCGGCGGCGGTGTTACCGATCGGGTAAGGGTACCCGATCCCCTTACCCGATCCCACTCCCTCCTCCCTTATGTGCCACATCACCTCTATCCAATAAAAACCCTCCAACTCAAAACTACCCAATTTTACCCTAACATTACCCTAAGTGGAGGGAGTGGTCACCTAGTACCCGGTTTTTTTTTCATACATAAAATCATATACAATATATTTAAAATAAAAACATATCATTTCATTAAAAAAAAACATTACATAATACTTAAAAAAAACTACAACTTAAAAAATTGAAACTACAACTTAAAAAAAAAACATTACATAAGTTAAAATTAAAACAAGTTGAAACTACAACTTAAAAATTGCAAGCCTATCCGTGTTTGGTCGCAAGTTCACGTTTTTGGTTAACAACGAATTCCAACATAGCGGGATCGCGAATGTGATCATGCGGCTCCAAAAAAAACTTCATCTCCCGTTGTGCATTCTTGAACTTCGCCCCCTCGATTTGTGTAGCCAACAATTGTTTTGTCAAAGCATCCTTCTCGCGTTTTTCTTCCAAATATTGTGTCTTCTTTTGTGTGTAAGAGTTGATTTCATCCGCAACACTTGAGATAGACGAGGATGCGACTTGCTTTTTTTTCATCTTTCTTGATGAAAATGGAGGGGTGGGGTCTTCATTCATGTCGGGAACGGTGTTGCTTGCCGATTCATACTCCCCCGACTTCCTTTTTGAAGAGTTGCTTGTCGCACCGGTAATATCTTGAAAACATTCTTGCTACGTCCATTTGTCATGACCTCTGACAACCTCCCACGCCAAGGTATGAGTAAATTGTCTTTTTTTTTGCTGTATAGTAATCGGACTCAGCTTGCCTCACCACGTCCAAGTCGTTGCACCCACTAGCCTTAGCACGTTTCTACATTATATACAAAATAAAAAATATAGATTATGTAAAATAAAAAATATAAATTATGTAAAATAAAAAGTATAGATTATGTAAAATAAAAAATATAGATTATGTAAAATAAAAAATATAGTTTGTACCGCTTGGAGGTAGTAGCCGTTGAAAATACCCATGGCCGTGTTCATTGTTTTCCACTTGGTATTCAACGCATGAAAAGTTCGTGAACTCGAACCCATAGTTGCCTCGTAATGCTTGAGAATCCGTTTCCAAAAACCGTCGGACTTTTGTTCATTACCGACAATACCACATTCGGAGATTTGAATCCATGCTTTCGCCAAAGCCTCCTCTTGTGCCGGCGACCAAAGTTCACGGGGCCTCCTCCCCCTGAATGCTTTTTTCTTCCCTCTCGGATCGACTTCTTGAACTTCCTCATCTTCGTCTTCTTCGTTTGGTAGTGGTTGTGTTTCGGGTACGTACTCTACGTCTTCATCAATATTTTTGAACGGGGAGAACTCACTTGTAGTAGTGATGTTGTAGTGTTGAGGATTCATTTGAGAAGGACCCATATTATATTGGTAAAATGGATGTGGAGATGGGGGTTGTGGAACGTAAAATTGATTCGGGGATGCTTGAGAATAAAATTGGCTAAATCCTAACGGAGTTTGTTGTGGTTGCGAGGTGAAAGTTTTTTTACCTCTTCTTGGATCCATGGTTTTGTGTTTTTTGA
Organism: Orobanche coerulescens; assembly: GCA_033398695.1. Classification (NCBI taxonomy): domain Eukaryota; kingdom Viridiplantae; phylum Streptophyta; class Magnoliopsida; order Lamiales; family Orobanchaceae; genus Orobanche; species Orobanche coerulescens. Next base: position 174,221,011 of record CM065809.1, read on the forward strand.
AAGATTAGTGTGTGTTTTTAGTTGTGTTTTGTGTGTTTTTATTTTGAAAAAATGAGTTGAAAAGGTTTGGTTTTAAAGGGATTTTTTTTTTAATTTAAGGCATACTAGACGTTGGAAACAAACGTTTTTTTCAAAGTTTCTCACCTCCCACTCTCGGGCTCACAAGCCGGATTTGTTACTCGATTAGCGTACCCGAAGTCGACGGGGCGGTGTACCCGCTCGGCTTCACCTACTCGATGGCACTACCCGTACCCACTCCCACCTGCCTAAAGGGGGAGGGAGTGGGTTCGGGTAGGGTGATCGGGTATCCCTACCCGATCGGGTACACCGCCGCCGCCTAGTCGGGTTCATGAATCGGGTATAATTTCCGGCTTGTGAAGCCGAGTGTTTCAAGGGTGGAAGTGTTTGAATTTTTTGACCGTTGGGGACTAGACAATGGTATTTTTGCTTCCTTTTTTTTTCTTGCAGGTTGCATTGGAGAAGACAGGTTGCAGTGGAGGACAATGGTTTTCTTTCTTCCTTTTTTTTTTTACTTTTTTAATATATAAGTAATTTATATAATAAACCTTATAGTATATACATGTTTACATTTTAAACCTTATAGTATATATATATATTTATATTTTACTTTTTCTAATTTATTTTTATTTTTATTAACATGTATTTTTATTTTTAATGAAATGGTATGTTTTTATTTTAATAGTGTATGTGATTTTATGTATTAAAAATATAAAAAAAAAAAATCGGGTACTAGGGTACCACTCCCTCCACTTAGGGTAGTGTTGGGTAGAATTGGGTAGTTTTGAGTTGGATGGTTTTTATTGGATAGAGGTGATGTGGCACCTAGGGTATTAGGTGACCACTCCCTCCCCTCCCCCCTAAGTGTGTCTATTTTCTCTTTGTGTATTTTTATACTCCATCCGTCCACCAACCATGTGCATTGTTTTGATCGGCACGAGTTTTAATATTTTAGTTGACTTAGTTGGTTAAGAGTGTTGATAGTGGAGTAAGGGGCTCACTTGTGGTAAAAAAAATTGCAAAAAATAAACAATGCACATAGGTTGCGGACATACGAAAAAGGAAATTGTTGCACATAGGTGGCGGACGGAGGGAGTATTTTTTTTGACCGAGGTTGAATCTGGGGATCGTAGTTCCGGTTCCTCTTCCTACCACCGGTTAAATCGCGGGATGTACCTCAATAACCAGGGTCTGAGTACAAGTCAACTGATAATACATGTAAGGTCCAACCCTAGAAAAGAGCAGTTCCCACCAGAAATTAAACCCACGCTACATGCCTCCAGCACAACTTTTTGTCCAATTCTTTTGCCACTGAGCTCTGTCCCTGGAGACGCGTATTTATATTTATGTTATATAGGTGGTTGGGTAAAGACTTAGGATGGTGGCAGTGGTGGGCGGTATGCCCAGCGGCATGGCCATACCGCCGGTAAAAACACCGCCGCCACCTCGGCGGTATGGCCAGCGGCATGGTCTCAGCGGGGTTTTATGCTTCGGAGGTAATGTAGCGGTTTGGAAGGAATTTGACCATTGGGAGCGTTGGGAGGTGAAAAAAAATAGACGTTTTCAATAGATCCGTTGGTGTACAAAACAAAAAAAAAATTCCTTATATATACTAAATTAAAACACATACAATTTTATACTTTCAATTCACATATTTAACACAAACAATACAATTCACATATTTTTACAATGGTTTTATCCTCTTCTTCTTCGTCCAACTCGATATTTATTCCCGCCGAATCGTCCGAACTATTGGCATCCGGTAGCACCCTACAAACCTTATTAGCCGTGTACGATTCAATTGACGACACAGCAAGCTCTACCGAAACTCGGGAGTATATAGAACGTTTTCGTGAAGAAGCTTTACAAACCCTTATGAATGACTATTTCGTTGAACGTCCAAAGTTTTCCGACGATACTTTTCGTGATAGGTTTTGTATGAATAAAAGCTTGTTTTTAAGAATTGTTGCTGATGTTGAAGCGAATTTCGAATGGTTTCAAGAGGGCCTAGATGCGAGGGGAAAAAAAATTTCACGGCGTTACAAAAATGCACATCAGCCATTCGGCAACTCGCAACGGGTGAACCTCCAGATAGATTTGATGACTATTTAAACATGGCACGCCGAACGTTAGGTTATATTTTTTTTTTTAAGTTATCGTTATATTTTTTTTAAGTTATCGTTATATATATTTTAAGTTATCATTATTTTTTTTAAGTTATCGTTATATTTTTTTTAAGTTATCGCTATTAATTATAAACTTATGTTTATAGGAGAATGCCTTGATAAATTTTGCCAAGCGATTATTGAAATATATGGTCGAGAGCTCTTACGTAGGCCGACATCCCATGACATTGCACGCTTGTACGAGTTCCATGAAGATAAACATCACATTCCTGGAATGCTTGGTAGCATTGATTGTACACATTTCCCATGGCGTAATTGTCCTAGACATTTGAAAGGTCAATATAAGCGAGGTGATCATGAACACCCAACTATTATGCTTGAAGCCGTCGCTTCATACGATTTGTGGATTTGGCATTCGTATTTTGGTCCTCCCGGTGCAAACAACGATATTAATGTTTTGAATCAGTCACCATTGTATCTTACGGAGCGAAATGGAACGGCGCCAAACAGTTCATTTCATGTAAATGGACGGTTTTACAAACGTGGATATTATCTTACCGATGGAATCTATCCTGCATGGTCAACGTTTGTTAAAGCATATAAGCATCCGGTTATATTGAAGGAAAAGAGATTCAAGAGGCTACAAGAGTCTGCAAGAAAAGATGTCGAGCGAGCTTTTTGTCGTCTTAAAAATAAATGGATGATTCTCGGTCGTCCTCTCCGAGCTATGTCGGTTGAAAAGATTCGACAACTCGTTTATATGTGTATCATATTTCACAATATGATTTTAAAAGACGATCGAGTTGCAATATCACCGGTTCATATAATGGATCCGCCGATCGCGCCAGTTTATGACGATAGTGTATTAGAGGAGTTACTCGATGAACAAATCCATTGTCGTCTCCTATATGATCTTACGGACCACGTAGAGGCTCAAAACTTAACATATCTCGATGATTAGTTATTTTCTTTTTTTTTTTAAGAATAATGTAATTTTCTTTTAATTATGTTTTTTTTAAGTATTATGTAATTTTCTTTTAGTTATTAATGAAATATTATGTTTTAATTAAATTGTTTAATATAATTTATGAAAATAAAAAAATAAAATTAGTTGGGAGGTATGAAAAAGACATGGTTGCCACTAAGAAGGGGTTGGAAGGTATAAAAAAAGTATGAATGAGGTGGGATGAGGTGGAATGATATTATTGGTGGATTTGGGAGGTATGAGATTTTTGGGAGGCATGACTATCAGCATCCTTAAAAAAGTTCATTTTCAAGTGCCCCATTTCAAAGGTGATCACTATTCTTTTTGTTTTAGCATTATTTGGACACACTATGGTCGGTCATAAGCAATTTTTTAAAAAAAAAAACGGACAGGTTCACTTAACAACCGGTTTCAAATTATTTATGAACCCAAACTCAGTAATATCCTATTAAGAAAAATTACAATAACACCACCGTGTGGCAGCCACACTCTATGGCCACATAGCATTCTCTTTGTTTTAAAGGTTTTTCAAATGCTATTCGAGTCAGCCACCACATATTTGACATTAAGAATGATTTTTGCGGAAATTTTGAACAACAGCATCATTCTCATACAACGTATTCGAAGTATATTTAAGAAGGTGCTCATCTTATTATATATATTGAGAGTAAAAAATATTTGTACAAATACATATCTACATGTGGATAAATATAGGGACATAGTGTTGCACATATACTACTAAAATTTTATAAAAAAAGACCCCATTTACCATAGTGAATATGCGCTTAAGCTCCACTTTAAGTATTTGTTTGTAGTTGTGTATGGTGTGTGCGTGTGCGTCTATTATTTGTATTTTTCATTTATCGTATTTTTAATTTGCAGTGTCTGAAATAGTTTGAAATTCTGCTATTTCCTTTATCACATTATATAGAATGTTAACATTATATTCTGCTTTCGTCCACCAAAATATGTCAACAGTGAGTTTGGCACGATTTTAATTAAAATGGGTGAGTTTGTAGTAAATGGAATATGAGTCTGATTAGTTTTTAATTGTGAGTGCGATTAAAATATTCAATCTACGAAAAAAAAAAAACCAAACATACCCAGTATATCCCGCTCAGAGCACGGTCTGAGGAGGGTAAGATGTACGCAGACCATGCCCCTACTTATTACGGTAGGGAGGTTGTTTCCGTGAAGACCCCCGGCTTAGCGCACAGCAGAATCTTGTGTGATAAATACAAAGGAAAACATATGATTCGAAAAAGCTCGAGACCATACCTGAGCCCATGGCTTGATCCACATGGGACTTACCTAAGCGGAATATGGCTACTTCACTCCCGATGAACGCTGCTCTAACAAAGGAGAGGTTGGCTCTACGCACAGCTCCCTGTCAAAAATACACCACACGCAAAGACAATAGGATAAAATCTACAATAAAAGTAAAAATGCAATGCTCTAGGTCAAAGCTAAGCGAGACAACCCAACCCTGAGGCTCTCAACTACAGCATCGCTCCCAACAAAAGAATCCACAACTCTGATCTGGCGCCTCCAAGCGCACCTATCAACAGTCATGGTCTCGGAAAGGTTTAAGGCCTTCAAATATAATCTCAGTTGCTCCTCCCACGTCCTCCTCGGTCTGCCTCTCCTCCTCTCCCCGACAACCAATAAACTCTCGACCCTCCTCACCGGAGCAGATGCCTGCCTCCTGCGGACGTGGCCAAACCATCTCAATCTCCCTTCCCTAACTTTCGCTGAAATGGGCGCCACTTCTAGCGCGTTCCTGAAAACCCCGTTCGCGATTCTATCTAACATTGTGCAACCACACGACCAACGTAACATTCTCATTTCAGCCACTTCCAACTTGCTCTCAAGCGACTTCTTCATCGCCCAACATTCGGAGCCATACAACATTACAGGTCGGATTGTCGCTCTATAGAATTTACCCTTCAACTTTAGAGGGACTTTTTTGTCGCACAGGACCCATGTCGCTGCTCTCCACCTTAGCCACCCCGCCTTGATGCGATGCGTGACATCATCTTCACACTCACCTTCCTTCTGAATGATCAAACCCAAATACTTGAACTTATCCGTACGGGGTACGATCTGATCAGCAATCATTACCTCAACATCTTCCTCGTTGGCCTCACCACTGAAGTTACACCAGAGATACTCGGTCTTAGACCGGCTCACACGCAAGCCCTGGGATTCTAACTTAGCCCTCCAAAGCTCCAACTTCGAGTTCACCTCCCTCCTCGACTCCGCCACTAACACAATATCGTCAGCAAAGAGCATGCACCACGGGATGCCATCTAGAATCCCTCGCGAAATGACGTCAAGGATTAGAGCGAAGAGAAGAGGGCTTAGCGCCGACCCCTGGTGTAGCCCTATCTCAACCGGAAAATACTGGATGTCACCAACTGGGGTCCTAACGCACGTCCTAGCTTGGGAGTACATGTCTTGGATCGCCCTAACGAACGGCAACGACACCCTCCTCTCTACTAGGCTCCTCCAAATAACATCGCGCGGAATGCTATCATAAGCCTTCTCTAGATCTATGAACACCATATGGAGGTCCTTACGCCGCTCTCTAAACTTCTCCATAAGGCATCTGACGAGATGAATGGCCTCAATCGTGGACCTCCCCGGCATGAAGCCAAATTGGTTCTCTGAGATCTCAACTTCTCTTCTAACCCTGCATTCCACCACTCTTTCCCAAAGTTTCATAGTATGACTGAGGAGTTTAATACCCCTATAGTTACTACAACCACCCCTATAGTTACTACAACTCTGAGCATCGCCTTTGTTCTTGAAAAAAGGCACGACAATACTATGCCTCCACTCAGCAAAATAAAACTAAAAAAGTGTGTGTGGGGGGGGATCAACATTGAAATATGCCAAAAATATTATTTAATAATCAAAGTGAAACTAAAACCTGTTGTATTAATCTACGACATTAATCTGCTGAACTAATCTAACATCTAAAACAACGCCAAGATGAAAAGTGAAATCTATCAAAAAGGAATTTAAATTACAGGCTTGACAATATTTGGAGGGAAAGCAAAGAAGAACTTCACCATAGGATCTCATTATCTTAATTTCTAATTTTCCACCTACTAAATCCCTCTCTAAAAAAGCACACTTTCCTCTAAATCAAACCCAAGGAAAAAAAAGACAATAAATGCAACTAAGAAAATGGTTAATAAAAGACCAAATCTAAGAACTGCTGAAAAGAATAAACTGGCTCAATGACTACTTCTGGGCTCGGTCGATGGTGAATTTATATATGGGACAACAAAAAAGACTGCACAAAATATTTAGAATCTCCATAAAGACGGTGTACAAAACTTGAAAAGATACAAAAGAGCATCTTTTTGCGCGCACACACATAAAAAAAAGAATCCACAATGACATTGCATACAAAAACACCAAGACTTGCAAAAAAGAACAAGTACAAAAGACAGAAAAATGAAGCAACACTAAATTCATTTTTTGGAAACATCTATTCACTAGCATCCGTCAAACCTCAACGATAACGATGCCAAAATTTTATTTCCGAGAATTTAGTCCTGCTAAAATCTCGCTCATAATAGAATAAAGTCATTTGTAGTAGTGACAAATTAACTCAGGACGATCCCTCAAGAAGGTTTTGAATAAGGCTAAAATGAATAAAAATACAAAATAAATGAATATCATACTAAAAAACTCTAAGTCCTAAAACAATATTGAAAATATCACTAAGGTAAAGCAAGATAATATTGTGAAGTGGATAAAATAAAGTAAAGAATTATCTCCAATACGATTAACTCCAAACATTTAAAATGCAAAATTAGCAAAGAGGAAAAACTAATGAAATTGAAGCCTAGGGATAGGGTAAGTTGCCCTCCACTAGGAATTTTAGCTAGAGTCATCAATTGAATCTATATTAGACCATGTTCTCTTGAATTCATTCAATCCTAATTTGGAGAATTTTGAGGTAAATTGCTCTTTTGGTTCAATTGTTAATCCCCAAACTCTAGGTGAATTGAGTATTTTGCCCCAAATTCCTAGAATTAGGGTTATATCTATTCATAGTGGTGGAAATTAAATATAAAAGAAAAAATGCATAAAAGAAGACAAGTTCCACGGAGAAATTAGAGAGGGGGAGATTATATCTAGACCAAAATTAAAGAACAAAATAAGAAAGCTTACTTGAATCCTTGAAACTGAAAGCAAAAATAGTTATTGACCTTTGCAATAAATTTGAAGTCGTAGGAAACAAGTGCAACTCCAACTAATTGAGTGTACGAAATTGAAATTGATATGAAACTATTAAAGTAAATATAGGATGTTGGGTTTGAAAGCAAAGGGGAAAACTAGAGAGATTATCTAGAGAGAGATATGTTTCCCGAATTGAAAACTAGAAAAATGAGCAAAAGATCCAAAATAAGTAGGAAAAATATTTATTTAAAATGTTGACAAGTCGACCTCGGTCGACACGATGACTTTGGTTGGTCTCGGCCACGTTCGACTACTCCTCGGCATCGATCACACCTTGTTGCTTGGTCATTGCTCAATTGCTACTCGGCGACCGACTATTTCTCGGACCGTCCAAAGGCTCTAAGCTGAGGGTTTCAGACCTTCAGTCAGGTATTGGCTACCCTTTCGATCAAATGCTATTTTGGGACTCTGATGACCCGTTTTTGTGTTCGGCTTGATTTAGTCGATTTGTTTTTATTTTCACCTAGAAAATACATAAAAGTACCAAAATTTACGAAATTTACCTAAAATACCAAAATAGCATAAAAACCTGAAAGTTGGGCCAAATATCACGAGAAATGCGATATTACACGACTAAAATAACATAAAAAATATTAACAAAAATAACCTAAATTATAGGAGTTATTTCTGGAATATAGGTCCGGAATAGGCTGCACCGCGGCACAGGAGGGAGTGTGTCGCGGCACACTCCTTTTGCAACAGAATGCTCAAAGTGACTGGACTCTGCGTCGCGGCACACATACCCTGTGCCGTGGCACCCTGGAAATTTTTTTCTCACTCATTTTCTGAGTGTGCCGCGGCACACATTGTCCGTGCCACGGCACATGAGTCAACGCAGGTTTTGGGATTTCTTTTTAGCAGCGTTTGTGCTGCGTTTTCTTCAGAATACTTCACACCATTCCTTTTGAGAGATATACACGAGAGCAAGAGAGAAAAGAGAAAAGAGAGATTACACTTCTTCGATTTTTTGGAGTTGTATCGATCGAGTCGTCGTGTTATTTTGACAATAACTTGGTAGCAGGTGGGGAAATATATTTACTAGAGTAGATCGAGTTTCAGTGTCCGGAAGTTCGGGTATTTTGTAAGTTTCTTGTGTAAGCTATCTTTAGTGTTTTTCTTTTTCGATCTTGTTGTTGTTGTGTATTCCAAATACTTGAAGATTGTTTATTACCAAGTATTTGAAGATTGTTGTATATCTCTAGTTGTACTAGGAAAGAATCGTGTATTGCGAATTGGTGATAGTGGAAGTTTAAGCGGTCGGAGGTCCCGTGGTTTTTACTCTTGATTTGAGAGGTTTTCCACGCTAAATATTGTGTCTCATTGTGTATTGTTTTTGATATCATTTGTATTATTTATCGAGTTGTATTTGATTTACTCTGCTTGTCAGTAACCCCGAAGTTACAATTGAGATTGGGGAAGTTGTCAAACGAGGGTATTCCGCATTTTCGTTGTGACGTTATTGTGTGTTTTTCCAACAAAGTGGTATCGGAGCCACGCTGTTTCGTGGTTATATTATCTGAATTGTAAGAAGGAAGCCAATGCAAGTAGAATGGTGAATTTGAATGCTTCGAACTACCATGTATGGAAGGGCAAGATGGAAGACCTTTTATATGTGAAAGATTATTATCTACAGGTGTTTAGCAAGGACAAACCGGACGGGAAGTCAGAGTCGGAATGGACTATTTTGCATCGTCAAGTTTGTGGCTATATTAGACAATGGGTTGATAACAATGTTTTGAATCATATCAGTGGAGAGAAGAACGCCCGAGAGTTGTGGCACAAGCTCAAGCAATTGTATGCTCTGAAGACGAGGAATAATGAGCTATTCCTCATTAAACAAATGATGAGTCTAAAATAATGAGATGGGACTCTGTCGGATCATTTGAATGCATTCCAGGGCATCATTAATCAACTTGCAGGAATGGGCATTAAATTCGAAGAGGAGGTTCAAGCTTTGTGGTTGTTGGGCACTTTGCCGGATACTTGTGAGACATTTCGTACGCTGTTGTCTAACTCTGCCCCTGATGGTGTCATTTCGATGGAACTTGCAAAGGGGAACATGCTGAACGACGCGGTCCGAAGAAAGTCACAGGGATCTTCGTCATAGTCATATGTTCTTATTACCAAACGGCGAGAAGAGGTCAAAGTAGAGGTCCGAGTAATAGAGGGCCACAAAGAAGTAATTCTAGAGGGAAGTATGCCAACATTGAATGCTATCATTGTGGTAAGAAAGAGCATACGAAGAATTTTGCTGACAACTAAAGAAGCAAAATCACCAAGGTGGAGAGAACACTCAGAAGAAGGAGAGCGGGAGTAGTGAAAAAGCTGCAGTAAATACTACTACCGAGGAGTTCTTTGTATGTTGCGATTATGACATGGTGAACCTTGCTAGAGATGAGTCGAGCTGGGTGGTCGACAGTGGAGCTATGTGTCATGTTACGTCACGTAGGGGTTTCTATTCCTCTTATACTCCGGGTGACTATGGGATAGTCAAGATGGGTAACGATGGGTTATCCAAGATTGTTGGAGTAGGAGACGTACATTTGAGGTTCGACACTAGTGTGGAGCTAGTTTTACGTAATGTGAAACATGTTTTGGATATGAGGCTGAATGTGATTTCAGTAGGCCTACTCGATGATGACGGCTATTGTGGTGGTTTTGGCAAGGGAGTGTGGAAACTCACTTGAGGTTCCTTGATTGTCGTAGGAGACGTACATTTGAGGTTTTTTTGATGAATATTGTCGAGAGTAAGGGATCCGACATCAAAAGACACCACTGGAGACTCCACAACTTAATGGCTTGGCGGAGAGGATGAATCGGACTTTGGTTGAGAGAGCTCGATGTTTGCTCTCATATGCTGGATTACCAAAGTCATTTTTGGAAGAAGCTTTGAACACGGCAGCTCACGTGATTAATTTGACATCGTGTGTTCCTTTGAAGTTTGATGTCCTGGACAAAGTGTGGAGCGGTAAAGACATTTCATATCGCCACTTACGGATTTTCGGATGTAAAGCATTTCTGCACATCCCGAAAGATGAGAGGTCGAAGCTTGATTCTAAGACGAAGCCATGCATTTTTATTGGTTACGATCTTGATGAGTTCGGGTATAGGTTGTATGACCCGGTGACTAAGAAACTTGTTCGTTCGAGCGATGTTGTTTTTGTAGAAGATCAAATTATGAAGGATGTTGAAAATGGAGAGTCTGCTCCACAACATGATGATGATCTTATTGATTTGGACCCGGTTCCTCCACAACATGTTGAGACACCTAGTGGAGATCACGTCCAAAATGATGAACAACATGATACCGGTGATGGTAATGAGTTGAGACAAGATGATACCGATGGAGTTCATCCCGCGCTACCCGTAACGAGCATGCCTTCATTTGTTCCACTTATACGGTCGACGAGAGACCGTAATCATTCCATTCGTTATTCGGCCGATGAGTACATTTTACTCACTGACGAGAGAGAGCCCGAATATTTTGAGGAGGCTATGGAGGATGAGAATAAGAAGGAGTGGATGGATGCCATGCAAGACAAGATGAGTTTGTTGCATGAGAACAAAACATACGAGTTGATGAAGTTGCCGAAGGGCAAGAGAGCTTTGAGAAATAAATGGGTGTATAAGGTGAAGTCGGAGGAACATAATTCAATGTCCCGATACAAAGCTAGGATCGTAATCAAGGGCTTTAGTCAAAAGAAAGGCATTGATTTTGACGAGATTTTTTCTCCAGTTGTGAAGATAGGATCGATTCGATTGGTCCTTGGTATAACGGCTAGTCTTGACCTTGGCATTGAGCAAATGGATGTCAAGACGGCATTTCTTCATGGAGACCTCGATAAACAGATATATATGAAGCAGCCTGAAGGGTTTCAGGTTGAGGGAAAAGAGGATTATGTTTGTAGACTCCGAAAGAGTCTATACGGTTTGAAGCACAACGGCAATGGTATAAAAAGTTCGAGTCGGTTATGGGGGAGCAAGGCTACCGGAAGACGACCCTGGACCATTGCATGTTTTTCAAAAAATTTGGAGGTGATGATTTCATCATCCTATTACTTTATATGGATGACATGTTGATCGTTCGTAATAATGCTAAAGGATTGCCAATTTGAATAGAGAGTTGAATAAGTCTTTTGCCATGAAAGACTTGGAGCCCGCTAAGCAGATTCTAGTGATAAGAATCACTCGGGATAGAACGGCCCAGAAATTACACACGTCACAGGAGCAATACATTGAGAAGGTGCTTAGGCGGTTTAACATGGATAAAGCTAAAGTTGTTAGTTCGCCTCTTACTAACAATTTTAAATTGACGAGCAAGGATTGCCCCACGAGGAATGAAGAGATTGAAGAAATGGATAGAGTTTCTTATGCCTCTGCGGTCGGGAGTTTGATGTATGCCATGGTATGTACGAGGCCCGACATTGCTCATGCCGTGGGAGTGGTGAGCCGTTTTCTATCGAATCCAGGAAAGAAGCATTGGGAAGCCGTAAAGTGGATATTTAGATATTTACGGGGTACTTACAAATTGGGGATCACATTTGGAAATGGGAAAGCTATGCTTATTGGGTATATCAATTCTGATATTGCAGGAAACGAGGATAATAGAAAATCCACCTCTGGATATTTGATGACCTTCGCAGGGGGAGCCGTGTCATGACAATCGAGATTGCAAAAGTGTGTTTCCTTTTCAACAACGGAGTCCGAGTATATTGCGACGGTGAAAGCGTGTAAATAGCTCTTATGGTTGAAAATGTTTTTACAAGAGATGCGCTGGAGGACGGCCTGTTTGAACTGAATAAAGTTCACACCGATGATAATGGTTCCGATATGTTAACTAAGGCATTGAGTAGAGAGAAGGTTAAGGTATGTTGCGCGATCACCGGGATGGCGAACTTTTCCTATATTCCAGAAAGGGGGAGATTTGTAGGAGTTATTTTCGGAATATAGGTCTGGAACAGGCTGCGCCGCGGTACAGGAGGGAGTGTGCCGTGGCACACTACTTTTGCAACGGAACGTTCAAAGTGACTCGACTCTGCACCACGGCACACATCCCCTGTGCCGCGGCACCCTAGAAATTTTTTCTCACTCATTTTCTGAGTGTACCGCGGCACATGAGTCAACGCAGGTTTTGGGACTTCTTTTTAGCAGCATTTGTGCTGCGTTTTCTTCAGAATACTTCACACCATTCCTTTTGAGAGACATACACGAGAGAGAGAGAGAGAGAGAGAGAGAGGAGAAAAGAGAGATTACACTTCTTTGATTTTTTGGAGTTGTATCTATCGGATCGTCGTGATATTTTAACAATAGCTTGGTAGCAATTGGGCAAATCTTTTTACCGGAGTAGATAGAGTTTTAGTGTCCGGAAGTTTGGGTATTTTGTAAGTTTCTTGTGTAAGCTATCTTTAGTGTTTTTCTTTCTCGATCTTCTTGTCATTGTGTATTCCAAATACTTGAAGATTGTTTATTACAAAGTATTTGAAGATTGTTGTATACCTCTAGTTGTACTAGGGAAGAATCGTGTATTGTGAATTGGTGATAGTGGAAGTTTAAGTGGTCGGAGGTCCCGTGGTTTTTACTCTTGATTTGAGAGGTTTTCCACGCTAAATATTGTGTCTCATTGTTTATTGTTTTTGATATCATTTGTATTGTTCATCGAGTTGTATTTGATTTATTCTACTTGTCGGTAACCTCGAAGTTACAATTGAGATTGGGAAAGTTGTCAAACGAGGGTATTCCGTATTTCCATTGTGACGTTATTGTGTGTGTTTCCCAACATAAACATCCCTTAACTTTGATACCTTGTGACGTTATTGTGTGTGTTTCCCAAATAAACACCCCTTAACTTTGATACCATTTAAAATTTGGGAACTGTAGGAATAATTTCCGAAATATACGAAATGAACAGCACGGGCCGCAACACACTTCTCCCGGGCCGCGACACTTGATTCTTGTTCAGAAACTGGAAGCTTCAGGGAGGGTTGCGGCACACCTCTACCGGGCCGCGGCACACAATTTCTTTTGGACGCTGGAGCAGGCTGTACTCTGGGCCGCTGTAACACCCCCAGATATAACCGGAAATATTACAGCGCCGTGGGCCCCGATATGGAACCCACAAGGCTAAAAGAAATTTTCACAAATATTTACAAATGCCCAAGAGGCCAACGACGGTACTATCTGTAAAAATTCACAAGGACTTATAAAAATCCATTTATCAAAAACCGTCGAAAAAACTCATTTGAAATCACAAGGCCAAACGGCCGAAACTCAAAAGTTTAGAAAATGGTTTCCAAAGTAACCTCAGTTACCAGATACCAAAAGAGCGTTTCAAAATACTCACGCAGCGGAAAAAGACCAACCAAAAAGATACTCTAGCAGCGGAATACAAGAACCAATCAAGAAACTCAATGCACAAGACATGTCCTAGCCAGTATGCTCCGGGAAGCTCATCTCTTCACGACCGCTACAAGCTCGATACTCCAAGAACCTAAAAAGAAATCCCACGACGGGGTCACCATAATATCCAACAATGATAACCGTCACATCACATTAATAATTACATACCAATGAGAATACAACATAAGAATACGACCAACGTAATCTTACCGCCATAACTTTGCTTACTCAACTAATTCCCATCAGAATAACCATTATCACATTTCACATCCTGTACTCAATTAACCAATAAACTCGAACATAATATCTGTATTGTACCTCAAAGATAAGTATCAAGGAAATACGGAACAATACTCAAGATTCTTAAACTGTCATAACCAACTCACGATATGGAAATATATCAGTTCTGACCAATACGATCCCTCAAATAACATCATCAAATCCCAAGACGATAACCGATTGTCCATCAAAGACAAATACCAAAAGAAATATAGAACATACCTCGAGATGCGAAATACCATTACCATCATGTCAGTCTAATCCGAGATCAGATCAACACAACATACGGACATGGTCCTAACACAAGACCTACAAATGCATACTCATATGACAACGTCAATATGATCACAACAATAACGACAATGTATACTTATGGCAAACCCATAATATACATATGCACAATAACAACAACATATGGTAATCCAACGATCCAGCGCACACAGCTATAGATTCCCATGATGATCCCGTCGGACCAACGCATGGTGGCATTACCTGTCCAGCGATCCAGCGCACACAGCTATAGATTCCCATGATGATCCCGTCGGACCAACGCATGGTGGACATATGACAACAATGCACAACTGCACAGAACAACAATGCACAATACACGACAACAACAATGCACAAATGCATGACAACAACGATACACGAATGTATCACGACATGATCGACACAAATGACAGAAATGATTAAAATACTTGCTCCGAGTCCTTCGAGAGCAATCTCGATATCTAAACCATCACCAACCATTATTCTGAATATTCACCGATCCAAAACATCACGGACGGTAGATAATTCACGCTTTGTCAATACCATGATGTATCCTCGATAACAAGTATACCAACGACAATTGTAAATCATATACATTATGATTTAAATTCCCAAAACTCGAATACAACCTATAATTCCAAATCTCCTGTGATTACGATTATAAACATTGCTATACGAATTATAAACGAATGAAACTGAAACCATTCATTAAATATTATAAACTGAGCAAGTAATAACTTGCCTCGATACCGATACGATGATGAAGCCGCTACCAGTCACATTGCCTTCATCTACGGGCTCCTCGGCCCCGACCGAAGCAATTCACGAACATACTCGAACATGGCCGCAACATACGGTTATACTCACCGATCGATAATCTCAACCTATTGAAATAATCGATTAACATAAAATCCGATAATAATCAATGACCGACATAGTCAACCGATCAAACTCAACGGCTCAACAATACCTCGATCATACACAAAACCAAACAATACAACTCAAACCAATCAAACACGAATTCAAGACAACACTACGATTCCACATTCAATCTTAAATACTTACAAGTTTCCTCCTTGTATATTCGTAATAAAACCAATTATCGATTATCATCATCAATCCGGACAATCCAATTAATTATAGATAATCATATTCTAAGAGTTCCACAACTTATTCCGAAATCACATTCAAAGTCCCCAAACGGCATAATCCGATGTGTTCTAACATCTAAACAATCCTTATTCACAATTCAAGGTGTATGTAATCATGTTCTTCAACATATATACTTCTCATAACGTCATGGATTGTAACAAACTATCAAGAACATCGAGAATACTACGATTCCATAATCATCATAACATAATCAAGACATTTGATCATCAATTCATTATCTTCCCTTAACCAAAATTCCCATAATTACCAAGAATAATCATAACACAATCAATTCCATCACCATTCATACGAAAACATGTAGAATTTCCCAAGTTCTACTCATTGAGGCATTTCATCGAACACTATGAAGGCATAATCCAATTCAATCATTTTAACGAAGAAATACTCGAATTCGTTCCACAAAACTTCAAGGATAATGTATAATCTCAAGAATACAACAAGGTTCCATCAATAATCTAAGTTAAAACGAATCAATTCGGCCAAATCGTCAAGAAACTCCAAAAATATCCAAAACCAAGTGTTTAGGTGTTCTTACCTTCGATCCGGGTGGAAGATGATGTTAATCCATGATTCCAACTTCCAAAACATGTTGCTACATGATGTTCTTACTCAAATCCATCAACTTTGCTGAAGAAATCGCGAAAGAAACGAAGAAAAATGAAAAATGACAAGGGTGACTCGGTCCAGGCCTTATATAGGCCGAGACCTGCCGGACCATTACGTACGTAACCGGCGGGTCCTTACGTACGTAGCCGGCCGCGGCCTACCCTCGCCGGTTACGCCGGAACCCTTACGTGCGTATCGGCGGTACGCCACGTGCGTAACGGGCACTTACGGCCGTATCGGCGCGGCACTTACGTACGTTATCGGCCCGATCCTTACACCCGAGTCATCGCGCCGACCGTGATCGGCCACCCTGCGAGTCACTGCCGACCATGCTCGGCCACCGCAGTCCTCTCGGCCACGACTCGGCCACCGCCCCGTAACGCACGTAACACTTATTCCGTTGCGTCGTAATACGTGCGTTGACTTGCTACATATTATACTCGTATTACGTCGTAATACACCACGTAACGTACGTAACTCCATCCGCGTTGACTCACTGTCCACATCCGCGCCGAAAGCCGACAAGACCGGCCCCAAGTCCGATTCCTCTTGTTACGTCGTAATGTCTCGCCATAACGTACGTAACTCTTGTGATTTAGCGTCGTAAGTCTTCAACATTAGCGTACGCTAAGTATTCTATACTTAGCCAATTTCAATCACTACCTTTGTCTCGACATACCGAAAACACATATACACTTACCGAATACATATACCGAATCCAATAACATCCTTATACGATATACTCTATATCGAAAGTACGATAACCCGATACACAATATCCTCAAATGCAATCGACGGATACGACAATTATACCGATACTGACATCTCAGTCCTTTATTTATTTATTTTATCCATAGTGTACAGATTCCACGCTGTACAATATAACTCGGATAAAATAATATCAAACAACAGCAGTAGAAATTCCGGATATTACATACTACACCACTTAAAATAAGTTTCGTCCTCGAAACTTGAAATCCGTCATAAAAGAAACAAACAGTTCAACTAAAATATCCCAAAACCATCACGACAACGATCAATCATCATCATTACTGAATAATCAAAAGAGTACACTTACAAATACGCAGGTCGACGATCTCCTGAGATACTAGCAAGCGATCTCACTGTACAGTCCCAATACGCTTACAATCACAATTCCTTGAGTCTCAACAAAATTTTATCATCGTCAGATGAAATAATCTATCCGTGACAAATCCTGTTTGCCTGATCGCATGATCAAGTTCCAATTCCGATAAGACGAATAATATCCGATATATCTGCTAAACAACTGTCCAAAATAATGGCAACCAATCTCGAAACATCGACACAAAATTCGAACACTTATACGATCATCAACAATGATCAACCAACAAATTAACTGAGAATACCATCGACATGATCAACTCCAATATGACCAACCAGAGCTCAAAGCACAATCGAGTATATCATCAACATGATAAACTCTAATATGACCAACGAAGGAGCAATAATAATCAGAAATACCCTCACACGGTAAATTCCAACACGATACACACAGAACCATAGAGACATATATACGGACGAATAAAGCTCTCAAAACGACACACCAATCACATACCGTGGATCTCAATAAACATACTCATGGTGAGCATACTCCTCGGCATACGAACAACCAATCAAGTCGACGAAAATAACCAATCATACCCGGAGTGGAAACGACCGCTCGACATCTAAAACAACCAACATGGGGTCACCATCCCCAAATCTACAAAAGAAATCATTCAAAATCATTATGGTAAAGTCACAATATTACCATACCAATGGAATCACATAGCACATATGCCCCAGTTTCACAAAATCCAAAGTTCCAAAATTATATTATATGCATGATTCTACAACACACGACATATTTCCTTTATCCGATAAATCAATTGATCATCCTTGCATAACCAAACGACCATACCAAAGTTCGGATCCCTATTCATCGCACCATAGGAATGTCATAACCAGTTCGTGAGTCACACTCACAACTTCACCATGATATGGAATATACACTAAATGCGTATGGTTATCAATCACATTTTCAAAACTAGTTTGAAATCATATAGTCTTGTCAAAAGACAAATTTTCGAAAATTCTTTCAAAATTTTGAAAACTCAGAACATAAATTTTCGTAAGACCACAAAATCAATTTTCGAACCAACCGCTCGCTCGTGTCAAGTTCTCGATGAAAATTCTTTTCAAATACACACGATTAAATAAAATGGGATTTATGCAAATGCTTGACCATATCCATACTCCTATATACCAATCCAGCTCGTCACCAAATTCACTGATATTCCATCGGAAAACCACACGATGAAATTCCAAAATCTCAATATATAGACTCTGATAAAAAGTCCTCCTCCACCTACTACTCGCAACGTCAATCTTTAATCCATCCTGGGTCACCTCAAATATGATATGACAAAACGTTGAAACAATTCAACAAATCAAACACAGCGAAAGACTTCCCGAGAATTTCCATTTGAACCAATAAATCAAAACCCCAAAAGGTAGTGATAAGGAAGATAAACAATTGATAACGTGTTTTACAAATCTCGGGAGTTTTAGAAAACAGGAAAGTCTTTTGAAACATTAGGGTCTCAGCCCGTATCTCATTCCACATTACAAGAAGTTTAAAAAAAAAGTAGAAAACTCATTTCGGACCCCAAGTCCCGAGTTATAAAACCATTTCAAAATCGATTGGGTCTCGGCCCAAAATCATTTTCCGTAAAACATCAAGAAGACATTCATTTTGAAAAGTATCATTTTCAAATGCTCAAAAGCGCTTCATGTATCACAAAATGATCAATCATGACTACATGTTTTTCTCAACCATCCACAACCTTCTCCCAAATGCACAATTGCTCCAAAATCTACTCATCATACTGATTTCCAAAATCATAGTTTCTCAAGATCATCAATCCTGTCCCAAATTTGTCATCTCATACCGTATTCGTAACGCATGATATCTGCCGAATCTCAAAACATATCAACTTAGAACGGCAATAAATCTCAATTAAATTCAAAATCCAAATACTTACAGATCGTGAAGCCGACGATTCCCCGTGATATCGGCACATGTCTCGACTCTAGAAAATACTCGACATGGATATTTTCAAAACACACGCTTGCCAAATCGATTCGACTCAAGAACAAAATACATCTCATTCCAGAATCTCGTTAATACCATTTGGAAAAGTTATAACAAGCCCGATGCGATCTTGGCAAATCCGATAACGCACAAGCCTGAGTGAACAACAAAGACTCACGGCTCTAATATTTGTCAATCGACAACTCGAATGACGCAACAAAAACACGACCCAACTCGACCCAAATGCCTAGGTTTTCTCAACCTAAGCTCCGATACCATATTCTGTAACACCCCCAGATATAACCGGAAATATTACAGCGCCGTGGGCCCCGATATGGAACCCACAAGGCTAAAAGAAATTTTCACAAATATTTACAAATGCCCAAGAGGCCAACGACGGTACTATCTGTAAAAATTCACAAAGACTTATAAAAATCCATTTATCAAAAACCGTCAGAAAAACTCATTTGAAATCACAAGGCCAAACGGCCGAAACTCAAAAGTTTAGAAAATGGTTTCCAAAGTAACCTCAGTTACCAGATACCAAAAGAGCGTTTCAAAATACTCACGCAGCAGAAAAAGACCAACCAAAAAGATACTCTAGCAGCGGAATACAAGAACCAATCAAGAAACTCAATGCACAAGACATGTCCTAGCCAGTATGCTCCGGGAAGCTCATCTCTTCACGACCGCTACAAGCTCGATACTCCAAGAACCTAAAAAGAAATCCCACGACGGGGTCAGCCATAATATCCAACAATGATAACCGTCACATCACATTAATAATTACATACCAATGAGAATACAACATAAGAATACGACCAACGTAATCTTACCGCCATAACTTTGCTTACTCAACTAATTCCCATCAGAATAACCATTATCACATTTCACATCCTGTACTCGATTAACCAATAAACTCGAACATAATATCTGTATTGTACCTCAAAGATAAGTATCAAGGAAATACGGAACAATACTCAAGATTCTTAAACTGTCATAACCAACTCACGATATGGAAATATATCAGTTCTGACCAATACGATCCCTCAAATAACATCATCAAATCCCAAGACGATAACCGATTGTCCATCAAAGACAAATACCAAAAGAAATATAGAACATACCTCGAGATGCGAAATACCATTACCATCATGTCAGTCTAATCCGAGATCAGATCAACACAACATACGGACATGGTCCTAACACAAGACCTACAAATGCATACTCATATGACAACGTCAATATGATCACAACAATAACGACAATGTATACTTATGGCAAACCCATAATATACATATGCACAATAACAACAACATATGGTAATCCAACGATCCAGCGCACACAGCTATAGATTCCCATGATGATCCCGTCGGACCAACGCATGGTGGCATTACCATCCCGGCGATCCAGCGCACACACTATAGATTCCCATGATGATCCCGTCGGACCAACGCATGGTGGACATATGACAACAATGCACAACCGCACGTAACAACAAAGGTACACGACAACAACAATGCACAAATGCATGACAACAACTATACAAGAATGTATCACTACATGATAGACAAAAATGAAATAAATGAATAAAATACTTCATCCGAGTCCTAAGAGATCAAACTCGAAATCTAAAAAATCACCAACCATTATTCGAATATTCACCGATCCAAAACATCACGGACGGTAGATAATTCACGCTTTGTCAATACCATGATGTATCCTCGATAACAAGTATACCAACGACAATTGTAAATCATATACATTATGATTTAAATTCCCAAAACTCGAATACAACCTATAATTCCAAATCTCCTGTGATTACAATTATAAACATTGCTATACGAATTATAAACGAATGAAACTGAAACCATTCATTAATTATTATAAACTGAGCAAGTAATAACTTGCCTCGATACCGATACGATGATGAAGCCGCTACTACCACATTGCCTTCATCTACGGGCTCCTCGGCCCTGACCGAAGCAATTCACGAACATACTCGAACATGGCCGCAACATACGGTTATACTCACCGATCGATAATCTCAACCTATTGAAATAATCGATTAACATAAAATCCGATAATAATCAATGACCGACATAGTCAACCGATCAAACTCAACGGCTCAACAATACCTCGATCATACACAAAACCAAACAATACAACTCAAACCAATCAAACACGAATTCAAGACAACACTACGATTCCACATTCAATCTTAAATACTTACAAGTTTCCTCCTTGTATATTCGTAATAAAACCAATTATCGATTATCATCATCAATCCGGACAATCCAATTAATTATAGATAATCATATTCCAAGAGTTCCACAACTTATTCGAAATCACATTCAAAGTCCCCAAACGGCATAATCCGATGTGTTCTAACATCTAAACAATCCTTATTCACAATTCAAGGTGTATGTAATCATGTTCTTCAACATATATACTTCTCATAACGTCATGGATTGTAACAAACTATCAAGAACATCGAGAATACTACGATTCCATAATCATCATAACATAATCAAGACATTTGATCATCAATTCATTATCTTCCCTTAACCAAAATTCCCATAATTACCAAGAATAATCATAACACAATCAATTCCATCACCATTCATACGAAAACATGTAGAATTTCCCAAGTTCTACTCATTGAGGCATTTCATCGAACACTATGAAGGCATAATCCAATTCAATCATTTTAACGAAGAAATACTCGAATTCGTTCCACAAAACTTCAAGGATAATGTATAATCTCAAGAATACAACAAGGTTCCATCAATAATCTGAGTTAAAACGAATCAATTCGGCCAAATCGTCAAGAAACTCCAAAAATATCCAAAACCAAGTGTTTAGGTGTTCTTACCTTCGATCCGGGTGGAAGATGATGTTAATCCATGATTCCAACTTCCAAAACATGTTGCTACATGATGTTCTTACTCAAATCCATCAACTTTGTCAAGAAATCGCGAAAGAAACGAAGAAAAATGAAAAATGACAAGTGTGACTCGGTCCAGGCCTTATATAGGCCGAGACCTGCCGGACCATTACGTACGTAACCGGCGGGTCCTTACGTACGTAGCCGGCCGCGTCCTACCCTACTGCCCAGTTCTGTCGGAACCCTTACGTACGTAACCGGCACCGCCACGTGCGTAACGGCACTTACGGCCGTAATCGGCCGCAGCCTTACGTGCGTTATCGCCCGTCCTTACACCCGGCGAGTCACCGCCGACCGTGATCGCCACCCTGAGTCATCGCCGACCATGCTCGCCACCGCAGTCCTCTCGGCCACGACTCGGCCACCGCCCCGTAACGCACGTAACACTTATTCCGTTGCGTCGTAATACGACGCTGACTTGCTACATGATATACTCGTATTACGTCGTAATACACCCGTAACGTCGTAACTCCATCCGCTGACTCACTGTCCACATCCGCGCCGAAAGCCGCCGACACCGCCCCAACCGTCCGATTCCTCTTGTTACGTCGTAATGTCTCGGCCATAACGTACGTAACTCTTGTGATTTAGCGTCGTAAGTCTTCAACATTAGCGTACGCTAAGTATTCTATACTTAGCCAATTTCAATCAATACTTTGTCTCGACATACCGAAAACACATATACACTTACCGAATACATATATCGAATCCAATAACATCCTTATACGATATACTCTATATCGAAAGTACGATAACCCGATACACAATATCCTCAAATGCAAATCACGACTGATACGACAATTATACCGATCGACATCTCGGTCCTTTATTTATTTATTTTATCCATAAGTGTCTGATTCCACGCTGCATAATATAACTCTTGATAAAATAATATCAAACAACAGCAGTAGAAATTCCGGATATTACATACTACACCACTTAAAATAAGTTTCGTCCTCGAAACTTGAAATCCGTCATAAAAGAAACAAACAGTTCAACTAAAATATCCCAAAACCATCACGACAACGATCAATCATCATCATTACTGAATAATCAAAAGAGTACACTTACAAATACGCAGGTCGACGATCTCCTGAGATACTAGCAAGCGATCTCACTGTACAGTCCCAATACGCTTACAATCACAATTCCTTGAGTCTCAACAAAATTTTATCATCGTCAGATGAAATAATCTATCCGTGACAAATCCTGTTTGCCTGATCACATGATCAAGTTCCAATTCCGATAAGACGAATAATATCCGATATATCTGCTAAACAACTGTCCAAAATAATGGCAACCAATCTCGAAACATCGACACAAAATTCGAACACTTATACGATCATCAACAATGATCAACCAACAAATTAACTGAGAATACCATCGACATGATCAACTCCAATATGACCAACCAGAGCTCAAAGCACAATCGAGTATATCATCAACATGATAAACTCTAATATGACCAACGAAGGAGCAATAATAATCAGAAATACCCTCACACGGTAAATTCCAACACGATACACACAGAACCATAGAGACATATATACGGACGAATAAAGCTCTCAAAACGACACACCAATCACATACCGTGGATCTCAATAAACATACTCGACTGGTGAGCATACTCCTCGGCATACGAACAACCAATCAAGTCGACGAAAATAACCAATCATACGGAGTGGAAACGACCGCTCGACATCTAAAACAACCAACATGGGGTCACCATCCCCAAATCTACAAAAGAAATCATTCAAAATCATTATGGTAAAGTCACAATATTACCATACCAATGGAATCACATAGCACATATGCCCCAGTTTCACAAAATCCAAAGTTCCAAAATTATATTATATGCATGATTCTACAACACACGACATATTTCCTTTATCCGATAAATCAATTGATCATCCTTGCATAACCAAACGACCATACCAAAGTTCGGATCCCTATTCATCGCACCATAGGAATGTCATAACCAGTTCGTGAGTCACACTCACAACTTCACCATGATATGGAATATACACTAAATGCGTATGGTTATCAATCACATTTTCAAAACTAGTTTGAAATCATATAGTCTTGTCAAAAGACAAATTTTCAAAAATTCTTTCAAAATTTTGAAAACTCAAAACATAAATTTTCGTAAGACCACAAAATCAATTTTCGAACCAACTGCTCGTGTCAAGTTCTCGATGAAAATTCTTTTCAAATACACACGATTAAATAAAATGGGATTTATGCAAATGCTTGACCATATCCATACTCCTATATACCAATCCAGCTCGTCACCAAATTCACTGATATTCCATCGGAAAACCACACGATGAAATTCCAAAATCTCAATATATAGACTCGATAAAAGTCCTCCTCCACCTACTACTCGCAACGTCAATCTTTAATCCATCCCGGGTCACCTCAAATATGATATGACAAAACGTTGAAACAATTCAACAAATCAAACACAGCTAAAGACTTCCCGAGAATTTCCATTTGAACCAATAAATCAAAACCCCAAAAGGTAGTGATAAGGAAGATAAACAATTGATAACGTGTTTTACAAATCTCGGAGTTTTAGAAAACAGAAAGTCTTTTGAAACATTAGGGTCTCACCGTATCTCATTCCACATTACAAGAAGTTTAAAAAAGTAGAAAACTCATTTCGGACCCCAAGTCCCGAGTTATAAAACCATTTCAAAATCGATTGGGTCTCGGCCCAAAATCATTTTCCGTAAAACATCAAGAAGACATTCATTTTGAAAAGTATCATTTTCAAATGCTCAAAAGCGATTTCATGTATCACAAAATGATCAATCATGACTACATGTTTTTCTCAACCATCCACAACCTTCTCCCAAATGCACAATTACATTCCAAAATCTACTCATCATACCGATTTCCAAAATCATAGTTTCTCAAGATCATCAATCCCGTCCCAAATCATCATCTCATACCGTATTCGTAACGCATGATATCTGCCAATCTCAAAACATATCAACTTAGAACGGCAATAAATCTCAATTAAATTCAAAATCCAAATACTTACAGATCGTGAAGCCGACGATTCCCCGTGATACTGGCACATGTCTCGACTCTAGAAAATACTCGACATGGATATTTTCAAAACACACGTTTGCCAAATCAGTTCGACTCAAGAACAAAATACATCTCATTCCAGAGAATCTCGTTAATACCATTTGGAAAAGTTATAACAAGCCCAGTACGATACTGGCAAATCCGATAACGCACAAGCCTGAGTGAACAACAAAGACTCACGGCTCTAATATTTGTCAATCGACAACTCGAATGACGCAACAAAAACACGACCCAACTCGACCCAAATGCCTAGGTTTTCTCAACCTAAGCTCCGATACCATATTCTGTAACACCCCCAGATATAACCGGAAATATTACAGCGCCGTGGGCCCCGATATGGAACCCACAAGGCTAAAAGAAATTTTCACAAATATTTACAAATGCCCAAGAGGCCAACGACGGTACTATCTGTAAAAATTCACAAAGACTTATAAAAATCCATTTATCAAAAACCGTCGGAAAAACTCATTTGAAATCACAAGGCCAAACGGCCGAAACTCAAAAGTTTAGAAAATGGTTTCCAAAGTAACCTCAGTTACCAGATACCAAAAGAGCGTTTCAAAATACTCACGCAGCGGAAAAAGACCAACCAAAAAGATACTCTAGCAGCGGAATACAAGAACCAATCAAGAAACTCAATGCACAAGACATGTCCTAGCCAGTATACTCCGGGAAGCTCATCTCTTCACGACCGCTACGAGCTCGATACTCCAAGAACCTAAAAAGAAATCCCACGACGGGGTCAGCCATAATATCCAACAATGATAACCGTCACATCACATTAATAATTACATACCAATGAGAATACAACATAAGAATACGACCAACGTAATCTTACCGCCATAACTTTGCTTACTCAACTAATTCCCATCAGAATAACCATTATCACATTTCACATCCTGTACTCGATTAACCAATAAACTCGAACATAATATCTGTATTGTACCTCAAAGATAAGTATCAAGGAAATACGGAACAATACTCAAGATTCTTAAACTGTCATAACCAACTCACGATATGGAAATATATCAGTTCTGACCAATACGATCCCTCAAATAACATCATCAAATCCCAAGACGATAACCGATTGTCCATCAAAGACAAATACCAAAAGAAATATAGAACATACCTCGAGATGCGAAATACCATTACCATCACGTCGCCTAATCCGAGATCAGATCAACACAACATACGGACATGGTCCTAACACAAGACCTACAAATGCATACTCATATGACAACGTCAATATGATCACAACAATAACGACAATGTATACTTATGGCAAACCCATAATATACATATGCACAATAACAACAACATATGGTAATCCAACGATCCAGACACACCTATAGATTCCCATGATGATCCCGTCGGACCAACGCATGGTGGCATTACTCGTCCAATGATCCAATAGACACAGCTATAGATTCCCATGATGATCCCGTCGGACCAACGCATGGTGGACATATGACAACAATGCACAACTGCACAGAACAACAGTGCACAATACACGACAACAACAATGCACAAATGCATGACAACAACGATACACGAATGTATCACGACATGATCGACACAAATGACAGAAATGATTAAAATACTTGCTCCGAGTCCTTCGAGAGCAATCTCGATATCTAAACCATCACCAACCATTATTCTGAATATTCACCGATCCAAAACATCACGGACGGTAGATAATTCACGCTTTGTCAATACCATGATGTATCCTCGATAACAAGTATACCAACGACAATTGTAAATCATATACATTATGATTTAAATTCCCAAAACTCGAATACAACCTATAATTCCAAATCTCCTGTGATTACGATTATAAACATTGCTATACGAATTATAAACGAATGAAACTGAAACCATTCATTAATTATTATAAACTGAGCAAGTAATAACTTGCCTCGATACCGATACGATGATGAAGCCGCTACCAGTCACATTGCCTTCATCTACGGGCTCCTCGGCCCTGACCAAAGCAATTCACGAACATACTCGAACATGGCCGCAACATACGGTTATACTCACCGATCGATAATCTCAACCTATTGAAATAATCGATTAACATAAAATCCGATAATAATCAATGACCGACATAGTCAACCGATCAAACTCAACGGCTCAACAATACCTCGATCATACACAAAACCAAACAATACAACTCAAACCAATCAAACACGAATTCAAGACAACACTACGATTCCACATTCAATCTTAAATACTTACAAGTTTCCTCCTTGTATATTCGTAATAAAACCAATTATCGATTATCATCATCAATCCGGACAATCCAATTAATTATAGATAATCATATTCCAAGAGTTCCACAACTTATTCCGAAATCACATTCAAAGTCCCCAAAAGGCATAATCCGATGTGTTCTAACATCTAAACAATCCTTATTCACAATTCAAGGTGTATGTAATCATGTTCTTCAACATATATACTTCTCATAACGTCATGGATTGTAACAAACTATCAAGAACATCGAGAATACTACGATTCCATAATCATTATAACATAATCAAGACATTTGATCATCAATTCATTATCTTCCCTTAACCAAAATTCCCATAATTACCAAGAATAATCATAACACAATCAATTCCATCACCATTCATACGAAAACATGTAGAATTTCCCAAGTTCTACTCATTGAGGCATTTCATCGAACACTATGAAGGCATAATCCAATTCAATCATTTTAACGAAGAAATACTCGAATTCGTTCCACAAAACTTCAAGGATAATGTATAATCTCAAGAATACAACAAGGTTCCATCAATAATCTGAGTTAAAACGAATCAATTCGGCCAAATCGTCAAGAAACTCCAAAAATATCCAAAACCAAGTGTTTAGGTGTTCTTACCTTCGATCCGGGTGGAAGATGATGTTAATCCATGATTCCAACTTCCAAAACATGTTGCTACATGATGTTCTTACTCAAATCCATCAACTTTGCTGAAGAAATCGCGAAAGAAACGAAGAAAAATGAAAAATGACAAGGGTGACTCGGTCGGGCCTTATATAGCCGAGACTCGGACCATTACGTACGTAATCGGCGGGTCCTTACGCACGAGCCGGCCGCGGCCTACCCTCTCGCCTGGGCCCGGAACCCTTACGTACGTAATCGGCACCGCCACGTACGTAACGGCACTTACGGCCGTATCGGCCGCAGCCTTTACGTACGTTATCGCCCGCCCTTACACCTGGGCCGAGTCACCGCGACCGTGATCGGCCACCCTCGCGAGTCACCGCCGACCATGCTCGGCCACCGCAGTCCTCTCGCCACGACTCGGCCACCGCCCGTAACGCACGTAACACTTATTCCGCTATGCACGTAAGACGACGTTGACTTGCTACAAGATATACTCGTATTACGTACGTAATACACCCTGTATAACGTACGTAACTCCATCCGTTGACTCACCTGTCCACATCCGCGCCGAAAGCCGCCGACACCGGGCCCCAACTGTCCGATTCCTCTTGTTACGTACGTAATGTCTCGGCCATAACGTACGTAACTCTTGTGATTTAGCGTACGTAAGTCTTCAACATTAGCGTACGCTAAGTATTCTATACTTAGCCAATTTCAATCATACTACCGTCTCGACATACCGAAAACACATATACACTTACTGAATACATATACTGAATCCAATAACATCCTTATACGATATACTCTATATCGAAAGTACGATAACCTGATACACAATATCCTCAAATGCAACTGTCGACCAGATACGACAATTATACCGATACTGACATCTCAGTCCTTTATTTATTTATTTTATCCATAGTGTACAGATTCCACGCTGTACAATATAACTCGGATAAAATAATATCAAACAACAGCAGTAGAAATTCCGGATATTACAGCCGCGGCCCCCCCGCTCATACCTGGGCAGTTTTTTCTGTATGTGCCGCGACACACTTTGCCCGGGCCGCGGCACATGGGTCAACCCTGCAATTGGGGGTCTTTTTAGCAGGTTTTTCATGCGGGATTTTCATTATCCAACCTACACATTTTGAGAGAGCAACAAAGAGAGATTCAAGAGCGAAAAGAAGGAGAGAAAAATACTTGTGTGATTTCCCGGAGATATATCGATCGGATCATCGTGATTATTCACAGTTGAAGCAATCGCCATCAAACTTCTTGATTGGTTGCTTTCCTTTGTTCTTGTTTTGGACACTTGGGCGAGCTCTTTTATTGGAGGGACTGCCATGCTCCAACAAATTGACCTTAGCATCAATCAGGCCTTTTGGTTTATGATCATTCTTGCACACGTCAGACTCGATGCGTAATTTCACAATCAAGTCTTCAAGAGTCATCTCCTTTCGCTTGTGCTTGAGGTAGCTCTTGAATTCTTTCCAACTGGGGGGCAACTTCTCGATCACAGTTGCAACAGTAAAAGCGTCTGGCAGGACCATTCCCTCGGCATTGACATCATGAATGATGAGTTGAAACTATTGCACTTGTTCCCTGATTGGTTTTGAGTCAACCATCTTGTAGTCCAAATATTTGGCGACTACAAACTTCTTTCTACCTGCATCATCACTATGGTACTTCTTTTCAAGTGCATCCCACATATCTTTTGATGTATTTACAACAGAGTATACATTGTACAAACAATCTTCTAAAGAATTCAGAATAAAGTTTTTACAAAGATAGTCTCCATTGTGCCAGTTGTCATAATAAGCTCGGACTGTGAAACTAGTCTCTTGTGCACTTGGCGCCGGTGGCGTATCTTCCTTAAGGAAGTTCGCAAAGCCCAATGTCGTCAAATAGAACAACATCTTTTGTTGCCACCTTTTAAAGTCGGCTCCACCAAACTTTGGCGTCTTCTCGGCGGTAGGCATCATCCTTGGCCCCGAGGTTGTTCGAAAAACAGAACCACTCGTGTTGAACCCATAGGCTCCAACACTAGATCCTAACATGGATCCAACGGTACCACTAAAAGTGGAACCTACGGTTCCACTCGAGTTGGATCCACCGGTAGTCAGAAAAGGGTTCGAAAAAACCCATGGAGTTGTTGATGAGGTAGTTGAGCTCATCATGCTGGACATGGTTGCAGTAATGGTGTTTGCCACGGTCGAAGCAGCGGTCGCGGAGGCAGAGACAGTGCTGGTGTTAGAGTCGGTGGAAGCAGCGGTCGTCATCTCCAGTTGTAAGATTTAGCAAGCGTTTTCTCGTCTTGCTTGTTGGTAATTCGGTCGTAGAAACGTGCTGGGCGGAAAATTAAATTACAACTGGAAAATAAAATTACAACTCGAGCGATCCAGTGGCCTTCTGGACTAGTTCTTTCGGCCGGGTAGCGTCACGCACCTTCCGGCCAGAAGCGCGCTACTCGCCGGCCGTAGCGTCTGCGCCCGACAAGAGCGTGCGCTACCCGCCGAGCCCGACCGATTCCGAACCCCTGTGACTCCACTGTCTGCACTCCGCTAGCGTCGTTAGCCGCCCGCAGGCGTGCGCTACACCTGCCGGTTAGTGCGCGCAGCCTTCCGGCCGTAGCGTACGCTACGCCGGTTCCTGCCGTAGCGTACGCTACGCCGGTTCCTGCCGCACCCGTCCGGCCGGTGCCCGCAATCGTCCGGCCAGTCCCGCAACCGTCCGGCCAGTCCCGCAACCGTTAGGGCTCGACGACCCGATTACCGAAAACGCACGGAACGAACACGACGAAAAGTTCGCGGACGACATCAACGACCCGAAATGAAAACATAATACCATATTTAATCATACGCGACCAAGAAACGGGTCGAGACAACAATTACAGATATGGATACCCGTAACTTTCAGTAAATTACAAAATGGCCCAAAACGCCCGATACGTGATCGGATAACCAAACCGAAGTTCACAACACGTCTAACAAAGTTAAACGGACTTACGGGAAACTCGAAACAGCAGTTTCGAACGAGATTCGCAAGAATCGAACTCAAGTGCGGAAAAGTCGCTAAAAAGCACGGAACTCAACAAAACGACACCGAAACGAACTCGAGTGTCAAAAAGTGTAGAATTAATCATTCTCAGAATGATGAAACGGTCATGAGCGAGTCGTCAAAACGGACTTCCGCCGAAAAAAAAAGAAATTACCGGAAATCGAAATTACGGGTATTACAATATATATATATATATATATATATATCGTCAAATTCCAATATTAGTTTCATATCGTTATTCGTTTCGAGTCCACAAGCACGAGTCATGACTTCTCGGCTTTTAATCAATCAATAGTCCAAACTATACTAAAGTCCATGTTACGGCGTTGTCGGGGTCAACTATTGACTAAAAAAGTCAAAGTGACACCGACGTCAATCAAAGTTGACAATTATACACATCAACTTCAATGAAAAGTCATAATAGTGCAATTCAATCCCAAATCAACTCCAATCAATCTCGCCAACCAATCAACCAACCAAAAATACCCGAAGCTAATGTTATGACCCTAATGGACATTTTTAAAGGACTCACGCAGCGGATAAAATACAGTTCGTAAATACATTAGCAGCGACACCGCCCCTCATACAAATAAACTTGGTAGCTATTGGGCAAACTTTTTCACCAGAATAGATCGAGGGTTTGAGTCCGGAAGTTCGGGTATTTTTTTTAGCTTTTCATGTAAGCTATTTTGGTGTTTCCTTTTCTCGATCTTGTTATTGTTATTGTACTCCAAATACTTGAAGAACGTTTATTACCGAGTATTTGACGATTGTGTTGTATACCTCTAGTTTGTACCAAGGACGAGTGTATATTGTGTATTGGTGATTAGTGGATTTAAGCGGCTCCGGTCTCATGGTTTTTACTCTCGTCTTAAGGGGTTTTCCATGCTAAAATTGTGTATCACTTTTGGTATATCATTTGTATTATTTTGTCGAGTTGTAATTGAGTTACTCTACTCGTCGGTAACCTCGAAGTTACAATTGAAGCGTGTGAAGTTTTCAAACGAGGGTTTCCGCATTTCTCATTGTGATGTTAGTCGTGTTTTTCCCAACAAAGTGGTATCGGAGCCACAGGATTTGTTGTTTCATGGTTGTTTAGTATCTCAATTGTAAGATGGAAGCCAACACGAGTAGAATGGTTAACTTGAATGGTTCAAACTACCACGTATGGAAGGGGAAGATGGAAGACCTTCTATATGTGAAGGATTATTATTTATCGATTTTTAGCAAAGATAAACCGCAAGGCAAGTCCGACACGGAGTGGACTATTTTGCATCGCCAAGTTTGCAGATATATTCGACAATGGGTTGATGACAATGTTTTGAACCATATTAGTGGAGAGAAGGACGCTCGAGAATTATAGCACAAGCTCGAGCAATTATATGCTCGGAAGACGGGGAATAATAAGTTATTCCCCATTAAACAAATGATGAATTTGAAATATCGAGACGGGACTCCTCTATCGGATCACTTGAATGCATTCCAAGGCATAATTAATCAACTTGCAGGAATGGGCATTAAATTCGAAGAGGAGGTGCAAGCTTGGTGGTTATTGGGCACATTGCCGGATTCTTGGGAGATGTTTCGAACGTCGTTGTCTAACTCTACCCCCGATGGTGTCATTTTGATGGAACTAGCTAAAGGGAACATGTTGAACGAGGAGGTCCGAAGAAAGGCACAGGGATCTTCGTCACAGTCGGATGTTCTAGTTACCGAATGACGGGGGAGAGGTCAAAGTAGAGGCCCGAGTAATAGAGGTCCACAAAGGAGTAATTCCTAGGGGAAGTATGCCAATGTTGAATGTTACCATTGTGGTAAGAAAGGGCATACTAAGAAATTCTGCCGACAATTGAAGAAGGAAAATCGCCAAGGCCGAGAGAATTCACAAAAGAAGGAGAGCGGTAGTAATGATAAAGCCGAAGTAAATACTACTACCTAAGAATTCTTTGTTTGTTGTGATTATGATATGGTGAACCTTGCGAGAGATGATTCGAGTTGGGTGGTCGATAGTGGAGCTACGTGTCATGTTACATCACATAGAGATTTTTATTCCTCTTATACTCTGGGTGACTTTGGTATAGTCAAGATGGGTAATGATGGGTTATCCAAAATTGTTGGAGTGGGAGATGTTCATTTGAGATTCGACACCGGTGTGGAACTTGTTTTACGGAATGTAAAACATGTTACGGATATGAGGCATAATGTTATGTCGGTTGGTTTACTCGATGATGATGGTTATCATAGTGGTTTTGGCAAGGGAGTGTGGAAACTCACTCGAGGTTCCTTGATCGTCGGGAGAGGAGAAAATGAAGGGAAATTATGCGTGACACTTCCAAAGGTCACGATTAATTATGTGAACACAATCGACAATAATGACATGGCCAAGCTATGGCATAAGAGGCTCGATCACATGAGCGAGAAAGGGATGGCGTTATTGTCGAAGAAGGAGGCGTTATCCGGGGTTCACAAGGTACACCTTAAAAGATGCTCTCATTGTCTAGACGGAAAGCAAAGGAGAGTCACTTTTAAGAGTCATACTCCTTCACAAAAGGAAAATGTTCTTGATCTTGTTCATTCCGATGTTTGTGGTCCTATAAAGACTAGGACGCTTGGCGGTTGCCGATACTTTGTCACATTCATCGACAATCACTCGAGGAAGGTGTAGGCATACACCTTGAAGACCAAAGATCAAGTGTTAGATGTAATATCCGCATTTTTCTTTCCCTTGTATTTTTATTTCCGGTGTATTTCTCGGTTGTGGTGACCCTCGTGTATCCTTCAGTGTAACTTTTCCGTCATATTTTGACCTGATTCTCGTGATTGATGTGCGGAACCGCCGTTTCGGGGTTGCCGTGGATCCATTCTATGCTATGATGCGTTTTGAAGTGTTCCGTTTGATGTTTTGTTCGTATTCTGGTGTAGTGGACCGTTCATGTTCTGTGCCTAGCGCACGCTAATTTTTCTGCATAGCGCGCGCTAGAAGTCCCTTTGTAGCTCACGCTACGTTTACTTCGTAGCGCGCGCTAGCGAGTTAACCCTGGGGGTGGCAGTTCAGCTCGACCCTGCGGACTATCGGACTAGCGCACGCTATCTTGTCTAGCGCACGCTAATGTCGGGAGACTAGCGACGTTAAGTTGTTCAAGAGCGCTGCTAGCGTGATCGGCCCAAGATCGATGCTTACTCAACTCGGTCAGTTCGATTAGCGCACGCTACGCTCGTATGGTAGCGCACGCTAACGGGCCAGGTGAGTTTTGGGCAGTTGGCTACTGGACTCGGCTGATGTCCAGGTAGCGCACGCTATTGGTCGATAGCGCGCGCTACCGAGAGGTTATTAGCGCACGCTACGTTTCGAGTAGCGTACGCTAACGGCCAGAAATCTGGCTACTGGACTGGGACGCTAACGGTAGGGTTTGGAATCTTATCCCGTTAGCGCACGCTAACCTTGAGGTTTTAGCGTGCGCTAACACTCCCTGGCTATATAAACCAGGGAGTTGACCGAGATAAACATAAATCCTCATTTCTTCCTCTCTCCGCGGCGAAGGCGATTCCGGGGCGATCTTCTTGGCGATTTCTTCTTCCAATCATCTCATCCAACACTTTTTTTGAGTTCTTGGAGTATTATAACAACATCAACACGAATCTTTCATCCTAATCCACGGTAAATCTCTTAGAACCCTACTTTTGGATATTTTGGGGGTTTTGGGATTTTCTTCCGATTCGTTCCGTTTTGTTGGTGGATTCATGATGAATATGATTAATCTTTTTGATATCATTAGTTTTCCTACGGATTCATGGTATATTTTCATAGCTTTGCGAAATCGAGAGGGTTTGGTTGTGATCCGCCCTCGTTGTTATTTTTATTCGATTATACATGAATCATAGGCGGGTTTCCGGGTGTATTCCATCTCCATAATCGTTTAGAAGTGGTTGTGATTGTGCTATTAGAATCGTTAGGTTCATTTTCGTCGGTTCCTCGCGGTCGTGCGTGATTCTTCCGTTCCGTTCGTGTCACCGTCTATTTAATCGAGGCAAGTATCCTTATGAACTTACAATCTTGACATAGTAGTTTTGTGTGAGAATTGTGTGTGTGTGTATGCTCACTACGAGTTAGATCCGACGGGGTCTCGGTAGGGCTCCACGAAGCTATGGAACCGCGAGCTTGCTTTTAACCACTGTAGGTTAGATCCGACGAGGTCTCGGCAGGGATCTACGAAGCTGTGGGTCCGCGGTTAATTGTGGTGCATTTTTACAAATGTGGTTTGATTATTGGCATTTCCGGAAATGAGTGTTTTGGAACTATGATTTCTTGATTGCATGCATTACTTTATGTGTAAGATGTAAATTGTTCATTTGGTTACTTGTACTAGCGTAATTGCTAACCCCTCTGGGGACCCGTTTTGGGGAAATTCGTTTTATGAATTTCAGGCCAGGTTCATCGAGACGAGCGGGCGCTGGACCAGTACATGGATGATGGCCGTGCGTGATGATTGTGCACGAGTGACGTCTTAGTGTCTTTTATCTTTTCATCTTTTGTGGTCTTTGAACTAATAGTAGTACTCGAGTACTTAAGAGTTCTTGTTCGCCCGGATTGTATTGTTGCTTATTATGTTTGTGTTGGTTGATGATGTTATGTTTGACCGGTTGAACCGGGTGGATTATTCTGTTTTGCGTCTTTATGACGTGGTGTTATTTTGTCGTTCCTGTGAGTCGATGAGTATGATGCTGTTCAGCCTGGTGGGTCCCATATAGGGATTCACGGCGCTGTAATATACCTCGAATATCTTGGGGGTGTTACAGAAAATGGTATCAGAGCTCTAGGTTTATGGATACCTAGGCTTGTCGGTTTATTGGGTCTTGTGGTGTTTTGTTTTACACATCATCGTCACGCTGCCATGATTCCGGTACTACCAGTGTCCGTAAGTTTTCCTTCCTCTATTCATTAATTCCTTGTATCGTACCCTTGATTATCGACTTGTGATTGTTCTTTTCTTGTACTGATCCTCGTATGGCTTTTGCTACTTATTTAACTCCAGTATGGATGCTGGAAGAGGTCGTGGTCGCGGTCGTGGTCGTGGACGCGGCCGGGGACGTGGGGCAGCCGGTGGGGCGGCCACGTCACGCTTCGGAGCCGGCGATCTGGCGACCGTCATAGCCATGCTTCTTCTCGGGAGCGTGCCGATCTTGGTATTGCGGCCGTTATGCGGCAAATGGTGAACCAAATGGCGGCGATAGATCGGCGGTTCGTAACCCGGATCGAGGCCCACGCTAATCGGGCGGAGCGGATCGTTGGCTCCAAGATGTTATCAAGATGCATCCTCCTCGCTTTCGGAGCTTGGACCCGATTGGTGGGAAGGGTGGATCAAGAAGATATCTAAGGTCTTCGTTGCCACTAATCGTCCCGAGGACCGTAAAGTCCCTATTGCTCAATACTTCCTCACCGGGACGCTACGGACCGGTGGGAGGCCGTTGGGCCCAAAGATCATGCCGCTTCGTGGGCCGAGTTTCAAGAATTGATGGAGATCAATATTGCCCGTGGCCGTCGATGTGCTCGGGTACATGCTTTTTATGATGCTCAACCGCGGGATATCCCCGTATCTCAAGCTATTGCTGATTTTAACAAGGAGTTGGGTTATGTGAAGACCCAAGTTGTCGAGGAGAGCGACAAAATTTTCCATTTCTCCAGACGGATGAAGTTGTCGATTCGGGACTATATGTCGGGGCTCGTCTGTACTACCTTGAAAGATTACCAGAGCAGAGCCCTTGCTTACGATATGTCTGTGACGTCGAGTGAGGCGGCCCGCGAGAGTAAGAAGCAGAAGTCCGCCGGGAATTTTCGGGCCACAAAGGTGGGGGTCAGCAGAAATTTTAGTCTGCTAACTTTTCCGCTGGTGGTGGCCCAGCTCGATCTACTGGGTTTCCCCGTAGGGCTGCCAGTGCCCCTTCTCGAGAGGTGAAGTGCTTTAACCGTGCGCAGGCCACATCGGTCGTATTTGTCCGAACCCTTTGCCGACGTGTAATCAGTGTGGCCACCGGTCACAAGGCGGCTTTCTGTGCTGAGAGGGAGAAAATCCTTGGTGTCCGGGCTTCCATTCCAGCGCCTAGGGAACCAAGTGTGAATCAGGGATCGTTTGCTCCTCAATCTCCGCCGAGTGCTAGTCGGGGGAGAGGTCGGGGTCAGCCCTCTAAGGGGGGAGCTTCCAGTGTCGGCTCAGCCCACCCGCGTGTCTATGAGATGCGGAGAGCCGATGACCCAGCGGCTACCGTGGCGACAGGTACCGTTTATATTCTTTCTCATCCTGTCAGTGTGCTTTTCGATTCCGGTGCTACGCATTCGTTCATATCTTTGGATTGTGTGCGCCGTTTGAATCTCGACTGTTTGATGCCTTATGAACCCTTCATCGTTAAGCTTCCTAGCGGTGATAGGATCGTTGGTGATCAGGAGGTTCATGACTGTTCTGTACTTATTTGTGAGAGGACTTGGCCCTCTAATCTTATTGTTGTGAGTATCGAGGGTGAGGATTTGATTCTTGGGGATGATTGGCTCGAGCGGCATGGTGCAATCATGAACTACCGCACAAGAATCATCACTATGTTAGCCTAGGACGGCACCGATCACTCTTTCGCGGGGCGAAAGAGGGGAAACCAGAAATTCGTTATTAACGCCTTGAAGGCGATGAGACTCCTGCGAAAGGGGTGTACTGGCTATTGGTGCTACGCCTTGAAGGCGGGAGGATGGTGGAGTTGAGTTTTCGTTGATTCCAGTCGTTAATGAGTTTCCTGATGTATTTCCTGACGAGTTACCGGGATTGCCACCGGATCGTGAGGTTGAGTTTGCAATAGAGTTAGAGCCGGGCGCGGCTCCGATTTCGAAGGCGCCGTATCGCATGGCACCTTCAGAGATGGCAGAGTTGAAGAAGCAGTTGAGTGAGCTTCTTGAGTCGGGGTATGTTCGACCGAGTGCCTCGCCTTGGGGCGCACCGGTCCTGTTTGTGCGGAAGAAGGATGGCTCACTACGTTTGTGTATCGACTATCGTGAACTAAACAAGGTGACCATCAAGAACAAGTATCCTTTGCCGAGAATTGATGACTTGTTCGACCAGTTGCAGGGAGCTACGGTATTCTCGAAGATTGATTTGAAATCGGGGTACTATCAGCTCCGGGTGAGAGAATCCGATGTGCCGAAAACAGCTTTTCGGACGAGATACGGATATTATGAGTTCGTAGTTATGCCTTTCGGGTTAACGAATGCGCCGGCGGTGTTCATGCAGTTGATGAACAAAGTCTTTATCGAGTATCTGGATAAGTGTGTCGTCGTCTTCATAGACGATATTCTTATTTACTCGAGGAATGAGGAAGAGCATGCCCATCATTTGCGGGTAGTGTTAGACATTTTGAGGACCGAGCAACTCTATGCAAAGTTCTCGAAATGTGAGTTCTGGCTGAAGGAAGTGATGTTTTTAGGTCACGTGATTTCATCCGAGGGGGTTCGTGTGGATCCGCAGAAGATCTAGGCAGTGTTGGATTGGGCACCGCCCAAGAATGTGAAGGAGCTCTGTAGTTTCTTGGGTTTGGCTGGCTACTACCGTAGGTTCGTCGAGGGTTTCTCAAAACTGGCTCGGCCACTTACGCAGTTGCTCCAGAAATCCGAGAAGTTCGTCTGGAATGACGAGAGGCCAATTTGAGGAATCAAGAAGCGTTTGACTTCAGCCCCAGTTTTGGCGTTGCCATGTGGCAACGAGGGTTTTGCCGTTTATAGCGATGCTTCGGGTCAGGGTCTTGGGTGCGTATTGATGCAGCACGGCAAGACCATTGCCTATGCGTCGAGACAGTTGAGGCCGTATGAGCTGAACTACCCTACTCAAGATTTGGAGTTAGCGGCAGTCGTTTTTGCGCTCAAGATTTGGCGTCACTATCTTTTCGGCTCTGCATGTCAGATTTTTACCGATCATAAAAGTCTGAAATACATATTTACTCAGCGGGAGTTGAATATGAGGCAGAGGAGGTGGTTAGAGTTGATTAAGGATTATGACCTCGAAATCCTTTATCATCCGGGCAAGGCGAACGTCGTGGCCGACGCCTTGAGTCGGAAACCGGTGGCGTTGCGAATGCTTTAGATCCTTACGTCTCAGTCTGAGCTTCGGCGGGCTTTGATCGACTTAGATGTTGAAGTTTTGTTGCCTGGAGCCGTCGGGCAACTTCGTGCTTTAGAGATTTCGTCGTCTTTGATCGATGAAATTAAGCTGAAGCAGTTAGAGGATCCGATGATTACTCAAATTCGAGAGAACGTTCTTAAGGGAAAGTCTCCTGGGTTTGTGATTCACGAGGATGGTGTTTTGAGGTTCCAGAGTCGGCTTTGTGTGCCGAACGACCCAGAGTTGCGACAGAGTATTTTGCGTGAGGCCCATACTACACCTTATTCTGTTCATCCTGGTTCGAGTAAGATGTACAAGGACCTGAGGAGGAATTTCTGGTGGAACGATATGTAGGAAGAGGTCGCACAGTTTGTAGCGAGATGCTTGACTTGTCAATAGGTCAAAATCGAGCATCAGCGACCGGCTGGGTTATTGCAGTCACTTCCCGTTCCGGAATGGAAATAGGAAGATATATCGATGGATTTCATTACGAGTTTGCCGAGATCGAGGTCGGGCATGAATATGGTATGGGTGGTTGTTGATCGCCTGACCAAGTCGGCACATTTTCTGGGCATCAAGGACACTTGGGGCCCGGAGAAGTTAGCCCGTGTGTTTATCGCACAGATTGTGAGACTTCACGGTACTCCGAAGTCTATTGTTTCGGATCGCGACGGCCGTTTTGTATCGCACTTCTGGCAGGCAGTGCATAAGGCGTTGGGTACCCGTTTGCGTTTGAGTACCTCTTTTCATCCCCAGTCAGATGGACAGTCGGAACGCACTATCCAGACGTTCGAGGATTTGTTGCGTGCTTGTGCCCTCGATTGGAGTAGCGATTGGGAGGAACATTTGCCATTGATCGAATTCACGTACAAAAATAGTTGGCACGCGTCGATTCGGATGGCACCGTATGAGGCACTTTATGGGCGGCGATGTCGATCACCAATTTGTTGGAATGAAACGTCCGACTTAGTCGGGACCGAGCCGGACGTCGTTTTAGAGACGAGGCGGAAGATAGAAGTAATTCGAGAACGGATGTTGACTTCCCAGAGTCGACAGAAGTCGTATGCCGACGTCCGTCGCCGACCTTTGGAATTCGATGTGGGAGACCACGTTTTGCTAAAGGTGTCGCCGACGAAGGGATTTTTTCGTTTCGGGAAGAAAGGGAAGTTGAGTCCGAGATTTATTGGACCCTTTGAGATTCTCGAGCGAGTCGGTGAGTTGGCATACCGTTTAGCGTTACCTCCAGTCTTGAGTCATGTTCATAGCATTTTTCATGTTTCCCAGCTGAGGAAATATGTCCCGGATCCTAGTCACATCATCGATTATGGTGAGATTGATGTCGCCGAGGATGCTACTTTTGAAGAGCGTCCTTTGAAGATTTTGGAGCATCGTGAGAAACGATTGAGGCATAAGACCATACCTTTGGTCAAGGTGCAGTGGTCGAGACACGGTGTCGAGGAGGCAACTTGGGAAACCGAGGATAGCATGCGTGCTAGGTACCCCGAGTTGTTTGTTTCTTAAGTTTCGGGACGAAACTTATTTTTAGAGGGGTAGAATGTAATATCCGCATTTTTCTTTCCCTTGTATTTTTATTTCCGGTGTATTTCTCGGTTGTGGTGACCCTCGTGTATCCTTCAGTGTAACTTTTCCGTCATCTTTTGACCTGATTCTCGTGATTGATGTGCGGAACCGCCGTTTCGGGGTTGCCGTGGATCCATTCTATGCTATGATGCGTTTTGAAGTGTTCCGTTTGATGTTTTGTTCGTATTCTGGTGTAGTGGACCGTTCATGTTCTGTGCCTAGCGCACGCTAATTTTTCTGCATAGCGCGCGCTAGAAGTCCCTTTGTAGCTCACGCTACGTTTACTTCGTAGCGCGCGCTAGCGAGTTAACCCTGGGGGTGGCAGTTCAGCTCCCAGCCCTCTGGACTATCGGACTAGCGCACGCTATCTTGTCTAGCGCACGCTAATGTCGGGAGACTAGCGCACGTTAAGTTGTTCAGTAGCGCGCGCTAGCGTGACTGGCCCGATCGGGATGCTTTACTACCGAACTTCGGTCAGTGCCGAAGCGCACGCTACGCTCGTATGGTAGCGCACGCTAACGGGCCAGGTGAGTTTTGGGCAGTTGGCTACTGGACTCGGCTGATGTCCAGGTAGCGCACGCTATTGGTCGATAGCGCGCGCTACCGAGAGGTTATTAGCGCACGCTACGTTTCGAGTAGCGTACGCTAACGGCCGTAATCGCTCTCGGACTGGGACGCTAACGGTAGGGTTTGGAATCTTATCCCGTTAGCGCACGCTAACCTTGAGGTTTTAGCGTGCGCTAACACTCCCTGGCTATATAAACCAGGGAGTTGACCGAGATAAACATAAATCCTCATTTCTTCCTCTCTCCGCGGCGAAGGCGATTCCGGGGCGATCTTCTTGGCGATTTCTTCTTCCAATCATCTCATCCAACACTTTTCTTGAGTTCTTGGAGTATTATAACAACATCAACACGAATCTTTCATCCTAATCCACGGTAAATCTCTTAGAACCCTACTTTTGGATATTTTGGGGGTTTTGGGATTTTCTTCCGATTCGTTCCGTTTTGTTGGTGGATTCATGATGAATATGATTAATCTTGTTGATATCATTAGTTTTCCTACGGATTCATGGTATATTTTCATAGCTTTGCGAAATCGAGAGGGTTTGGTTGTGATCCGCCCTCGTTGTTATTTTTATTCGATTATACATGAATCGTAGGTGGGTTTCCGGGTGTATTCCATCTCCATAATCATTTAGAAGTGGTTGTGATTGTGCTATTCGAATCGTTAGGTTCATTTTCGTCGGTTCCTCGCGGTCGTGCGTGATTCTTACGTTCCGTTCGTGTCACCGTCTATTTAATCGAGGCAAGTATCCTTATGAACTTACAATCTTGACATAGTAGTTTTGTGTGAGAATTGTGTGTGTGTGTATGCTCACTACGGGTTAGATCCGACGGGGTCTCGGTAGGGCTCCACGAAGCTGTGGAACCGCGAGCTTGCTTTTAACCACTGTGGGTTAGATCCGACGGGGTCTCGGCAGGGATCCACGAAGCTGTGGGTCCGCGGTTAATTGTGGTGTATTTTTACAAATGTGGTTTGATTATTGGCATTTCCGGAAATGAGTGTTTTGGAACTATGATTTCTTGATTGCATGCATTACTATATGTGTAAGATGTAAATTGTTCATTTGGTTACTTGTACTAGCGTAATTGCTAACCCCTCTGGGGACCCGTTTTGGGGAAATTCGTTTTATGAATTTCAGGTCAGGTTCATCGAGACGAGCGGGCGCTGGACCAGTACATGGATGATGGCCGTGCGTGATGATTGTGCACGAGTGACGTCTTAGTGTCTTTTATCTTTTCATCTTTTGTGGTCTTTGAACTAATAGTAGTACTCGAGTACTTAAGAGTTCTTGTTCGCCCGGATTGTATTGTTGCTTATTATGTTTGTGTTGGTTGATGATGTTATGTTTGACCGGTTGAGCCGGGTGGATTATTTTGTTTTGCGTCTTTATGACGTGGTGTTATTTTGTCGTTCCTGTGAGTCGATGAGTATGATGCTGTTCAGCCTGGTGGGTCCCATATAGGGATTCACGGCGCTGTAATATACCTCGAATATCTTGGGGGTGTTACATTAGATGTTTTCAAACAATTTCATGCCTCGATGGAAAGAGAAACTGGAAAGAAGCTAAAGTGTATTCGGACGGACAATGGTGGAGAATACACCGAGCCTTTTGATGAATATTGCCGAGAGCAAGGGATCCGACATCAAAAGACGCCCCCAAAGACTCCGCAACTTAATGGCTTGGTGGTGAGAATGAATCGAACTTTGGTTGAGAGAGCTCGTTGTTTGCTCTCACATGTCGGATTGCCAAAGTCATTTTGGGGAGAAGCTTTGAACACAGCGGTTCATGTGATTGATTTGACGCCTTGTGTTCCTTTGGAGTTTGATGTCCCGGATAAAGTATGGAGCGGTAAAGACATCTCATACCGCCATTTAAGGATTTTCGGATGTA
Source organism: Orobanche coerulescens (assembly GCA_033398695.1). NCBI lineage: Eukaryota > Viridiplantae > Streptophyta > Magnoliopsida > Lamiales > Orobanchaceae > Orobanche > Orobanche coerulescens. The sequence continues at coordinate 174,264,400 of CM065809.1, forward strand.
AAGCCTTTGCACACATTCCGAATGACGAGAGGTCGAAGCTTGATTCCAAGACGAAGCCATGTATTTTTATTGGTTACGGGCTTGATGAGTTCGGGTGTAGATTGTATGACCCGATGACCAAGAAGCTTGTTCGGTCAAGAGACGTTGTTTTTGTTGAAGATCAAACGATGAAAGTTGTTGATAATGGAGAGTCGGCTCCACAACACGACTATGATCTTATTGATTTGGATTCCATTCCTCCACAACATGTTGAGACACCCGGTGGAGAGGATGTCCAAAATGATGAACAACATGATGCCGGTGACAACGATGAGTTGAGACAAGATGACACCGATGGAGCTCATCCCGAGCTACCCGTGACGAACATGCCATCTTTTGTTCCACATAGACGGTCAATGAGGGACCGTCATCCCTCCACTCGTTATTCAGCCGATGAGTATGTCTTACTCACCGGCGAGGGAGAACCCGAATATTTTGCGGAGGCTATGGAGGATGAAAAGAAGAAGGAGTGGATGGATGCCATGCAAGACGAGATGAGTTCCTTGCATGAGAATAACACGTACGAGTTGGTAAAGTTGCCGAAAGGCAAGAGAGCTTTGAGGAACAAATGGGTGTATAGAGTGAAGTCGGAGGAGCATACTTCGTTACCCTGATACAAAGCTAGACTCGTAGTCAAGGGATTTAGTCAAAAGAAGGGCATTGATTTTGACGAGATTTTTTCTCCGGTTGTGAAGATAGGATCGATTCGATCGGTCCTTGGTATTGTGGCTCGTCTTGACCTTGAGATTGAACAAATGGATGTCAAGACGGTATTTCTTCATGGCGACCTTGACAAAGAAATTTATATGAAGCAACCGGAAGGGTTTGAGGTCAAAGGTAAAGAGGACTATGTTTGTAGACTCCGGAAGAGTTTATACGGGTTGAAGCAAGCACCACGACAATGGTATAAGAAGTTTGAGTTGGTTGTGGGGGAGCAAGGCTACCGGAAGAAGACTCTAGACCATTGCGTATTTTTCAAGAAATTTGGAGATGGTGATTTTATCATCTTATTGCTTTATGTGGACGACATGTTGATCGTTGGCAAGAATGCCAAAAGGATTGCCAACTTGAAGAAAGAGTTGAACAAGTCTTTTTCCATGAAAGACTTGGGGGCCGCTAAACAAATTCTTGGGATAAGAATTACTCGGGATAGAGCAGCCCAGAAATTACACATGTTACAAGAGCAATATATCGAGAAGGTGCTTAAACGCTTCAACATGGACAAAGCTAAAGTTGTTAGTTCGCCTCTTACTAACAATTTTAAATTGACGAGCAAGGATTGCCCTACTACGAAGGAAGAGATTGAGGATATGGATAAAATTCTTTATGCCTCGGCGGTCGGGAGTTTGATGTACGCTATGGTATGTACTAGGCCCGACATTGCTCATGCCGTGGGAGTGGTGAGCCGTTTTCTATTGAATCCGGGAAAGAAGCATTGGGAAGCCGTAAAATGGATATTTAGATATTTACGGGTACTTCCAAATTAGGGATTACATTTGGAAATGGAAAAGCAATGCTTGTTGGATATTCCGATTCGGATATGGCCGGTAATGAAGATAACCGAAAATCCACTTTCGGTTATTTGATGACATTTGCAGGGGGAGCCGTGTCATGGCAATCAAGATTGCAAAAGTGTGTTGCCTTATCTACAACGGAGGCCGAGTATATTGCGGCGGTGGAAGCGAGTAAAGAGCTCTTATGATTGAAAATGTTTTTACGAGAGCTAGGCTTCCGACAACGACGTTACATGGTTCTTTGTGATAGTCAAAGTGCGATTCATTTGGCTAAGAATGCGACTTTTCACAAGAGAACAAAACATATTAATGTGAGCTACCATTGGATCCGAGATGCATTGGAGGATGGTTTATTTGAACTTGATAAAGTTCATACCGATGATAATGGTTCCGATATGTTAACCAAGGCGTTGAGTAGAGAGAAGGTGAAAGTGTGTTGTTCGATCGCCGGGATGGCGGATTCCTCCCTCTATTCGGAAAGGGGGAGATGTGTAGGAATAATTTTTGAAATATATGAAATGAACAGCACGGGCCGCAGCACACTTCTCCCGGGCCGCGACATTTGATTCTTGTTAAAAAACTAGGAGCTTCAAGGAGGCCGCGACACACAATTTTTTTTTAGACGCTGGAGCAGGCTGTACTCTGGGCCGCGGCCCCTTCCAGCCGGGCCGCGGCCTCCCCGCTCATACCTGAGCAGTTTTTCCTGTGTGTGCCGCGGCACACTTTGTCCGGGCCGCGGCACACGGGTCAACCCTGCAATTGGGGGTCTTTTTAGCAGGTTTTTCATGCGGGATTTTCATTATCCGACCTACACATTTTGAGAGAGCAACAAAGAGAGATTCAAGAGAGAAAAGAAGAAGAGAAAAATACTTGTGTGATTTCCCGGAGATATATCGATCGGATCGTCGTGATTATTTGACAAGAGCTTGGTAGCTATTGGCCAAACCTTTTCACCGGAATAGATCGAAGGTTTGAGTCCGGAAGTTCAGGTATTTTGTTTGCTTTTCGTGTAAGCTATTTTGGTGTTTCATTTTCTCGATCTTGTTATTGTTGTTGTATTCCAAATACTTGAAGAACGTTTATTACTGAGTATTTGACGATTGTGTTGTATACCGCTAGTTTGTACTAGGGACGAGTGTGTATTGTGTATTGGTGATTAGTGGATTTAAGCGGCTTCGGTCTAGTGGTTTTTACTCTCGTCTTGAGGGATTTTCCATGCTAAATTGTGTCTCGTTATTCATCGCTTTTGGTATATCATTTGTATTATTTTGTCGAGTTGTAATTGATTTACCCTACTTGTCGGTAACTTCAAAGTTACAATTGAAGAGTGGAAAATTGTCAAACGAGAGTTTTCGCATTTCTCGTTGTGACGTTAGTCGTGTTTTTCCCGACAGGAACTTGGTGCTGCCTTACACATGAAGTACACGTAATAAAGGGGCAACTATTTATTAATTTTTGGCCGAATAATAAAGGGACTGTTTGAGGAGAAAGTAAAAGACAGCAAATCAATTCATTCATAACACTGATAGAGGGGCCTTTATATAGGCATTACAATGAGAGTCCTTCCATACATAGGATTCCTAGATAAGGTAAGACATCTAATAGGATCCTACTACTTCTAGAAGGATCTGGAACCTTCCATCTATGTATCTACAATCAGTATTAGGTAAGACACATCACGGGAATAATAATTCCCGGAACACTCCCCCTGTGTCGAGCACTAATACAACAATGGTGCAGAAGATGTTGCCTTCGTAAAAACCTATTCCAAGCCAAAACAAAACCCCATGGGAAAAATAAAGGCTTGATGAGGAAAAGATTGAAACGCACCAACATAGCATGTCATGTATACTCCCCTTGATGTATACATAACGACTCCCCCTGATGAGTACCTCAAATCATAGGAGTCAGATGCCAAGTTGCCCTCACAACTATACCAAGGAAAAACCCAGTGGGAAAAATACCTCTTGGTCTAAGTTGAACAGAAGTACAACGCATCATTGTCTGGATGTTCTCATAGGTCGCCTCGTTAAAAACCTTACCAAGTGAAAACCCAATGGGAAAAACAAACCTTGGTCTAAGGACAAAAAGAGCGCGACACATCCAAAGTGCAGAGTCACTAAAGACTTATCAAGTTTTCCAAAGTCTTGACCTCTATGCACCAAATCAATCATAACTTCTTCGATTCAATAGGTATCAACGAAACTGTAAGAACTTATGAAAACTAGACACCCATAGCTTTTCATTCACATACAGTACTAACCTAGATCGACCTGAGCAGATCACAAAGCTCTATCGAAGTTGACTCAGCAAATTACTGGACATATCCCGTCCTACTTTGCAACAATAGTCATATGTCACTCAACATGATGGATGTGATCAAATGGTTGGTTTCCTTGGAAAGTAGACACAAACCTTTCCAATGGCACCAATTTCACCATTTTCCATCAAGTGAGCTGCCCTGTAGGTCATATGGGAGATAGACCAACATATTCTGGGCAGATTCGGGTATCAGTTTTCAAGTGTCCTTTTTATCGAGATAGAGCGAGCTTCAAGCTTCTTGTCAATCACAGACATTGCGTGAGCGCATCCTAGGCCATCATCACAGTGACTTTACCGGATTATTATGAATGAGTGCATCGAGTCAAACATGAGTACATAATACCGTACTTTTCTCTTAAGATTGCATCATCACTTAAGTGAGCCAAGTCTTATGATGACTTCGACTAATCATTGGGAATCATATAGGTATTACTTTATCGTCTCTTAGGGAAACCGTCCCTTAGATTGCCTTAAACCGATTGATGAATACGCATCATCAAGTGTCCCAAGATCCTTTCATTCTTAACTTTGGATTTAGCGGAATCCCTTAGTCTCACAAGAGTACATCACTATAAACCCTTAGTTTTACACGCAAAAGCTTCATATCTCTTCCAAATCAAGTATATACTTAGTATGCGTTCCCGACAATCACTTGTCGACGCGCTCCGTGGTCAGGAGCCACTTGATTTGAGTCTGATCCACCACGAGATCCTTTTTATCACTTAACTTAGTTCCCCACTAAGATAAGATTTAACCACAAGCTGCACGTCAGTTTTTTTGGGAAACTATCTAACTGAAAAGATAGTGGATGCTATAACATCCATTACGATAGCACAACTAAGTTTCGTGTCATCGTAGTCGATTCCAGTGCGTTCATGAGAAACCTCGCGCCATGAGGTGAGTTTAACTCCTTCTCTCACTCGCTTTAACAAAGTTTACGGATAGATCTTATCTTTGGAGTGTCGGCACCACTTCAACAAAGGGCTATCACTTTGTTTATACTGGAGTCGCATATGTTTCCATTTTAGGCCAAGGCTACAACGTTGTAGATTTTCAACGAAGTATGGTTCGATTAAACTCACATTCCACGCCCTCATGTACCGGCTTTATTCATAGAGTACTCTTTATGGATTGGCATTCACTGAGGCGTCCCCCAATGATGACTATAATCCAGAATCACATGAGACGGATGAGTTCATTTGATCATATGATCAAGTTTTCATGTACCAAACTCGCATACATTCTTAGCGAGAGTATTTATCAAACCAAGTGGCATCCCAATACTCTATGAGATCCACGGCCTAGTAACACCATCTACCCACAATTTGTGGTGTTACCATATCACCATTTATAGGTGACGAACGTCCATGACCGGACACAATCCTTGCAGACATGTTTGCAGCATGTATTTAATCTCGTCACTTTAGGGAACTTGGTGAGACACAGTAGGGACAAACTACGACAATTTCCAATTCGTTCTACTCGAACATGATCGTTCGCATCTCCCCCTAACGACGGGAAGACTGGCTCATCAAAGTGACTTACGAGATCGTCTGCTAAGGTACATTTTGTAACACCCCCAGATTTAACCGGAAATATTACAGCGCCGTGGGCCCCGAGATGGAACCCACAAGGCTAAAAGAAATTTTCGCAAACATTTACAAATGCCCAAGAGGCCAACGACGGTACTATCTTTAAAAAAATTCACAAAGACTTATAAAAATCCATTTATCAAAAACCGTCGTAAAAACTCATTTGAAAATGCAAGGCCAAACAGCCGACACTCAAAAGTTTAGAAAACGATTCCCAAAGTAACCTCAGTTACTAGATACCAAAAGAGCATTTCAAATACTCACGCAGCGGAAAAAGGCCAACCAAAAAGATACTCTAGCAGCGGAATACAAGAACCCATCAAGAAACTCAATGCACACAACATGTCCTAGCCAGTATCCTCCGGGAAGCTCATCTCTTCACGACCGCTACAAGCTCGATACTCCGAGAACCTAAAAGAAATCCCACGACGGGGTCAGCCATAATATCCAACAATGATAACCGTCACATCACATTAATAATAACATACCAATGAGAATACAACATAAGAATACGACCAACGTAATCTTTACTTACTCAAGAAATTCTCATCAGAATAACCATTATCACATTTCACATCCTGTACTCGATTAACCAATAAACTCGAACATAATATCTGTATTGTACCTTAAACAATACTCAAGATCCTCAAACTATCATAACCAACTCACGATACGGAAATCTACCATTTCTGACCAATACGATCCGTCGAATAAAATCATCAAATCCCAAGACGATAACCAATTGTCCACCAAAGATAAGACCAAGGAAAATATGGAACATACCTCGAGATATGATGTGCCACGATAATCATATCAGTCTAATCCGATATCAGAACAATGCAATGCGGACAAGGTCCTAACACAAGACCTACAAATGCATACTCATATGACAACGTCAATATGCTCAAAAACAATAACAACTATGTATACTCAATGGAAATCCCATGATCCAGCGCCCTCAGCATAGATCCCAAGATGATCCTACAAGATCAACACGAGGTGGATAACCAACAATATACATATGCACAACAATAACACAATACTGGGTAATCCAACGATCCAGCGCCCTCAGCATAGATCCCAAGATGACCCCGTCGGACCAACACGAGGTGGAAAAACCCGTCCAATGATCCAGCGCCCTCAGCATAGATCCCAAGATGATCCCGTCGGACCAACACGAGGTGGACATCCGATCCAGCACCCTCAGCATAGATCGCGCGATCCCATCGGATCAACACAACATAAACAACACAATATGCATACACATATGCAAAACAATATGTTCATCATCATGAACAACGCAACATGAACGACAATATGACAAATCAATTAAGACGACCTCATGTTCGACAACATGAATGATAATACGCATGATCAAATCACTAACTCTAATTGAATCGATATAAGATACTTGCCCCGAGTCCTTCGGGAGAAATCTCGATGTCCAATCATCACCGACGATTATCCTCAATGCTCGGCGATCCATACGAACAATGAACTATAGATACTCATATCCTCGTCTTTACCATAATGTAACCTTGATACTCGAACATACCAATAACTGAGATAAGCATATACATTATGATTTATCTACCAGAATCGAAAGAACGATTTGCTATCCTAATACCCGAGTTCACAATAATAATCATCGCTATATGCATTATAAACGAAATGAAATCAAAACCATTCATTAAATATTATAACTGAGCAAGTAATAACTTGCCTCGATACCGATACCACGAAGCTGCTGCCGAACACATTGCCTTTATCTACGAGCTCCTCAGCCTCGATCAAACGCAATACAATGGACATACTCGAACGCGACCGCAATATCCGGTTATAATCACCGATCAACAATCTCAACCTATCGAAGAAATCAAATAACACATATCCGATAACAATCAACAACTGACAAACTATCCAATCGAACTCAACGGTTCAACACAACCTCGAATAAACACGGTGTAACCAACCAAGTCAAACCATCACGAATTCCTAATCAAAACACAAAAATACTGCACTATCTGCCTACTTAGCGCACGTTAATCACCTAACGTAGCGTGCGCTAAGTTGCTCCCGTTAGCGCGCGCTAGGCAGTAAACGTAGCGTGCGCTAATGTCATGCGATGGCATGCATTTCAAGCATCGTCTAACACTTCCATCATGACAATGATCAACTCATCTCGAGATTAAGGATTTCATAACAATCATGACATATAATTTAATAGCTCTTCAAGAACACGAATTATCCAAATTCACGTTCATGATCCATAAAACGATAAAATCCGATGTGTTCTAACATCTAAAAATCCTTATTCATCATGTTCTTCGACATACGATTCATATAACTTCAAGAATCACAGTAGCATCACCATAATCGTTACCATACGAAGTAACCAACGACAAAACATCAAAAATCCGAATTGAAGAAGGGAATTCCATCAACATATATCTTGAATTCCATCCAAAACCATACGAAACATATCAATACTCATATATTGATAACAACACTAACTTAGTACGGTAATCCAACTCGTTGTCATGCTCATCAACTTGTTTATATGATAATCATCAACTCAAGAACATCATATACAATCCAAAACAAAATCTCAAAGTGAAGAGTAATTACCTTTTTGAAGGAAAAGATTGATTTCCAAGAATCACCAATGATTTCAAGAACAAAGCTTTACTCCATGATTTCCATCTTTAATCTTGTTAAAGAGGATCATCCCTCAGTGTTTAGGAACTCCAAATGTTCTCACAAGGTTGTCTCTATCGGGTGAAAGGAAAGAAATGGACGAAATGTTTCATGACACCCGTTTGTCCCTTTATATAGAATGCACCACTAGCGTGCGTTAAACCCTTATGTTTAGCGTGCGCTAGCCTTAGCGTGCGCTAACTGACTTTGTTAGCGTGCGCTATCGAAGCCCAGAGGCTACTGTCTTGCTTCATAAACTAGCTTATGTACGTAATGCCCATGCATTAACGTACGTAAAACATCATGTCTAGCGTACGCAAGTCCTTACTCTTAGCGTGCGCTATCCGAAGTTGACTTACTACAGTGTTCACCTACCTCTCGCCCCCACATTCCGACAGCATCTTACAAGGATAAGATTCCTTGTTGACTGATATATATTTAGCGTGCGCTAAGCCTAATCTTTAGCGTGCGCTAATACTTCAGACAACAACCGTTGACTTACGAGCGTGCGCGGCAGCGGGTCCATACGCAGATTCCTTCGATCGGACTACATTAGCGTACGCTAACCTATGAACGTAGCGTGCGCTAATCACCTGCGATAGCGTGCTATATGCATGAATATCAGCGTGCGCTAATAAGGCTATACTTAGCCATTTTCAGCTATCCTTGTCCAACATCTCGACATATCAAATACGAACATACGGCATATCAAATATACATTACTCAACACATTCTATCCTCAAATACAATTGTCGACCAAATACGACAAATATACCAATACTGACATCTCAGTCCTTCATTTATTTTATCCCTACCGCATGCATTTCATGTTGTACAATATAACTCGGATAAAATAATATCAAACAACAGTAGTAGAAATTCCGGATATTACATTCTACACCCCTTAAAATAAGTTTCGTCCTCGAAACTTGCAATCCGTCATAGAAAACAAACAAACATGCTGTCCAACCCAAAATATCCCAAAACCATCACGACAACGATTTATCATCATCATTACCGAATATCCAAAAGAGCATACTTCCAAATACGCAGGTCGACGATCTCCGGAGATACTAGCAAGCGATCTCACTGTACAGTCCCAATACGCTTACGATTACAATTCTCTGAGTCTCAACAAAAAGATATCGTCTTCGGATGAAACAATCTGCCCGAATCAAATCCTGTCTGCCTGATTACATAATCAAGTCCTAATTCCGATAACACGAATAATACACAATACATCTACAAAACAATTGCCCAAAACAACGACACGAATCCCGAAACATTAACACAAAATCCGAACGCTCAGATGATCACCAACAATGATCAACAATCAATCGAATTTATCATCGACATGATAAATTCCAATATGACCAACCAGAGGTCAAAACCCAATCGAGAATATCATCAACGTGATAAACTCCAATATTACCAACGAACGATCAACGACAATCGAGAATACCTTCACACGGTAAACTCCAACACGATCAACACAGAACCACAGAAATAGAAATACGAAAGGGTAACATTCTCAAAATGACACACCAATCACATACAGTGTATCTCAATAAACGTATCCGAGTGGCGAACATACCCCTCGGCATATGAACAACCAATCACAAACTGACGAACATACCCAATTCATACAAGGAGTGGGAACGACCACTCATTATCCAAAACAACCAGCATGGGGTCACCATCCCCAAATTTGCACTTACAAGGAAATCATTCCAGAATCACTGTGGTAAAATCGCGCTACTATCGTACCAATGGAATCACATAGCACATATGTCCCGGTTTCACAAAATCCCAAGTTTCCAAAATAATATTATGTGCATGAATCTACAACACGCAACATATTTCTCTTATCCGATAAATCAACCGATCATCCGTGGATAACCAAACTACCATACTAACGTTCGAATCTCTTTCATCGTACCATACTGATGTACCATCCAATTCGTGAGTCTCATTCAGAACTTCACCACGATATGCATTATGCACTAAATGCGTATGTATATCAATCACATTTTCAAAACCAGTTTGAAATCGTATATTCTTGTCAAAAGACAAATTTTCGAAAATTCTTTCAAAAATTTCAAAACTAAAAACATAAATTTTGGTAAGATCACAAAGTCAATTTTCGAAAAATTAACTTGGCTCGATGGTGCCAAGTATTTGATAACAGTTTCCTTCGAATCCACACGATTTCGAAGTTTTAAAATGAAAAGTATGCAAATGCTCGACTATATCCATACTCCTGTATACCAATTCGGTTCGTCACCAATATCCACTGATATTCCATCGGAAAACCACACGATCGAGTTCCAAAATCTCAATATATAAATTCCGACTAAACTCCTTTTCCACACATGACTCGTATCGTCAACCATTTACCCATCCTGGATCACCTCAAATATGATATGACAAAACGTTGAAACGAATCAACAAGTCAAACACGGCGAAAGACTTCCCGAGAAATTTCCATTTGAACAAGTAAACCAAAGCCTCGAAACGCGGAAATAACATAGGTAAACGATTGGTAAAATATTTTACAAATCTCGGGAGTTTTAAGAAAACAGAAAAGCCGTTTGAAACATTAGGGTCTTAGCCCGTAACTCGTTCCGCATTACAAAAAGTTTAAAAAGTAGAAAACCCCTTTTCGGACTTCAAGTCCTGAGTTATAAAACCATTTCAAAATCGATTGGGTCTCGGCCCAAAATCATTTTCCGTAAAACATCCGTAAGACATTCATTTTGAACAGTATCATTTTCAAATGCTCAAAAACAGTTCATATATATCACAAAATGAACTAACATGACTACATGTTCTTCTCGACAATCCATAGCCCTTCTCCCGAATACATAATTTCGTTCCGAAATCTAACCAACATACTGATTCTCGAAATCATAACTCCTCAAGATCATCAATCCTGTCCCAACTCTGTCACCTTATACTGTAACGCATAATATCTACTGAATCTCAAAACATATCAACTTAGAACGGCAATAAATCTCAATGAAATTCAAAAATCCAAATACTTACAGATCGTGAAGCCGACGATTCCCCGTGATACTGGCACATGTCTAGACTCAAGAAAATACTCGACACAGGTATTTTCAAAACTCACGTTTTGCAAACTCAGTGCAACTCAAGAACACAATATATCACGTAAACACCATTTGGAAAAGTTATAACAAGCCCAGTACGATACTGGCAAATCTGATAACGCACAAGCCTGAGTGAACAACAAAGACTCACGGCTCTAATATTTGTCAATCGACAACTCGAATGATGCAACAAAACACGACCCAACTCGACCCAATTGCCTAGGTTTTCTCAACCTAAGCTCCGATACCATATTCTGTAACACCCCAGTTGCTTAGGAAATATTACGGTAGTGGGCCCCGAGATGGAACCCACAAGGCTAAAAGAAATTTTCGCAAACATTTACAAATGCCCAAGAGGCCAACGACGGTACTATCTTTAAAAAAATTCACAAAGACTTATAAAAATCCATTTATCAAAAACCGTCGTAAAAACTCATTTGAAAACGCAAGGCCAAACAGCCGACACTCAAAAGTTTAGAAAACGATTCCCAAAGTAACCTCAGTTACTAGATACCAAAAGAGCATTTCAAATACTCACGCAGCGGAAAAAGGCCAACCAAAAAGATACTCTAGCAGCGGAATACAAGAACCCATCAAGAAACTCAATGCACACTGACATGTCCTAGCCGGTATCCTCAGGAAGCTCATCTCTTCACGACCGCTACAAGCTCGATACTCCGAGAACCTAAAAGAAATCCCACGACTGGTCACCATAATATCCAACAATGATAACCGTCACATCACATTAATAATAACATACCAATGAGAATACAACATAAGAATACGACCAACGTAATCTTTACTTACTCAAGAAATTCTCATCAGAATAACCATTATCACATTTCACATCCTGTACTCGATTAACCAATAAACTCGAACATAATATCTGTATTGTACCTTAAACAATACTCAAGATCCTCAAACTATCATAACCAACTCACGATACGGAAATCTACCATTTCTGACCAATACGATCCGTCGAATAAAATCATCAAATCCCAAGACGATAACCAATTGTCCATCAAAGACAAGACCAAGGAAAATATGGAACATACCTCGAGATATGATGTGCCACGATAATCATATCAGTCTAATCCGATATCAGAACAATGCAATGCGGACAAGGTCCTAACACAAGACCTACAAATGCATACTCATATGACAACGTCAATATGCTCAAAAACAATAACAACTATGTATACTCAATGGAAATCCCATGATCCAGCGCCCTCAGCATAGATCCCAAGATGATCCTACAAGATCAACACGAGGTGGATAACCAACAATATACATATGCACAACAATAACACAATACTGGGTAATCCAACGATCCAGCGCCCTCAGCATAGATCCCAAGATGATCCCGTCGGACCAACACGAGGTGGAAAAACCCGTCCAATGATCCAGCGCCCTCATAGATCCCAAGATGATCCCGTCGGACCAACACGAGGTGGACATCCGATCCAGCGCCCTCAGCATAGATCGCGCGATCCCATCGGATCAACACAACATAAACAACACAATATGCATACACATATGCAAAACAATATGTTCATCATCATGAACAACGCAACATGAACGACAATATGACAAATCAATTAAGACGACCTCATGTTCGACAACATGAATGATAATACGCATGATCAAATCACTAACTCTAATTGAATCGATATAAGATACTTGCCCCGAGTCCTTCGGGAGAAATCTCGATGTCCAATCATCACCGACGATTATCCTCAATGCTCGGCGATCCATACGAACAATGAACTATAGATACTCATATCCTCGTCTTTACCATAATGTAACCTTGATACTCGAACATACCAATAACTGAGATAAGCATATACATTATGATTTATCTCCCAGAATCGAAAGAACGATATGCGATCCGAATACCCAGAGTTCACAATAATAATCATCGCTATATGCATTATAAACGAAATGAAACTGAAACCATTCATTAAATATTATAACTGAGCAAGTAATAACTTGCCTCGATACCGATACCACGAAGCTGCTGCCGAACACATTGCCTTTATCTACGAGCTCCTCAGCCTCGATCAAACGCAATACAATGGACATACTCGAACGCGACCGCAATATCCGGTTATAATCACCGATCAACAATCTCAACCTATCGAAGAAATCAAATAACACATATCCGATAACAATCAACAACTGACAAACTATCCAATCGAACTCAACGGTTCAACACAACCTCGAATAAACACAGTCAGAACCAACCAAGTCAAACCATCACGAATTCCTAATCAAAACACAAAAATACTGCACTATCTGCCTACTTAGCGCACGTTAATCACCTAACGTAGCGTGCGCTAAGTTGCTCCCGTTAGCGCGCGCTAGGCAGTAAACGTAGCGTGCGCTAATGCTGTGCAGTGGCATGCATTTCAAGCATCGTCTAACACTTCCATCATGACAATGATCAACTCATCTCGAGATTAAGGATTTCATAACAATCATGACATATAATTTAATAGCTCTTCAAGAACACGAATTATCCAAATTCACGTTCATGATCCATAAAACGATAAAATCCGATGTGTTCTAACATCTAAAAATCCTTATTCATCATGTTCTTCGACATACGATTCATATAACTTCAAGAATCACAGTAGCATCACCATAATCGTTACCATACGAAGTAACCAACGACAAAACATCAAAAATCCGAATTGAAGAAGGGAATTCCATCAACATATATCTTGAATTCCATCCAAAACCATACGAAACATATCAATACTCATATATTGATAACAACACTAACTTAGTACGGTAATCCAACTCGTTGTCATGCTCATCAACTTGTTTATATGATAATCATCAACTCAAGAACATCATATACAATCCAAAACGAAATCTCAAAGTGAAGAGTAATTACCTTTTTGAAGGAAAAGATTGATTTCCAAGAATCACCAATGATTTCAAGAACAAAGCTTTACTCCATGATTTCCATCTTTAATCTTGTTAAAGAGGATCATCCCTCAGTGTTTAGGAACTCCAAATGTTCTCACAAGGTTGTCTCTATTGGGTGAAAGGAAAGAAATGGACGAAATGTTTCATGACACCCGTTTGTCCCTTTATATAGAATGCACCACTAGCGTGCGTTAAACCCTTATGTTTAGCGTGCACTAGCCTTAGCGTGCGCTAACTGACTTTGTTAGCGTGCGCTATCGAAGCCCAGAGGCTACTGTCTTGCTTCATAAACTAGCTTACGTACGTAATGCCCATGCATTAACGTACGTAAAACATCATGTCTAGCGTACGCAAGTCCTTACTCTTAGCGTGCGCTATCCGAAGTTGACTTACTACAGTGTTCACCTACCTCTCGCCCCCACATTCCGACAGCATCTTACAAGGATAAGATTCCTTGTTGACTGATATATATTTAGCGTGCGCTAAGCCTAATCTTTAGCGTGCGCTAATACTTCAGGACAACAACCGTTGACTTACCAGAACGTGCGCCGAAAGCAGCCGGGTCCATACGCAGATTCCTTCTGATCGGACTACATTAGCGTACGCTAACCTATGAACGTAGCGTGCGCTAATCCTGCACGATAGCGTGCGCTATGCATGAATATCAGCGTGCGCTAATAAGGCTATACTTAGCCATTTTCAGCTATCCTTGTCCAACATCTCGACATATCAAATACGAACATACGGCATATCAAATATACATTACTCAACACATTCTATCCTCAAATACAATTGTCGACCAAATACGACAATTATACCAATACTGACATCTCAGTCCTTCATTTATTTTATCCCTACTGTACAGATTTCATGCTGTACAATATAACTCGGATAAAATAATATCAAACAACAGTAGTAGAAATTCCGGATATTACACATTTTAAGCGGACTATGAGTGAAAGCGCATGTCATATTCATCATTTATAACCCGTCATAATGCGTTGTGGTGACGCACTTTTGGCACATGAACATGTGGACGATAAAGGTTTTTAGTTGTTAACACAATCCAGTTAACAAAATGCATATTGTTACACTCGTAACTAAGGATTTGAATGATGATAGGTATAGGTGAATATGACATGTTGACCTATGCTACATAGCCGTAGCTACTGGTCTTGAGAATCCAACAAAACCGCCACCATGCACCACCGGGATCGAACATAAAGAAACGATTGAACCGATGATAGGCCGTTGGTTTTATCGAACCTCTAGTGCTTTCTTGAAGAGTTCACTCCCTTCACCAGCCCCAAACACCTAAAAATTTCGTGAGCATGTATAAACGGGTGTTTAGGATTCCAAAACCATCAACCTTGTGGTCAAAAACTGATCGAAATGACATCGAACTAGTCGTTAGGACGGCTGGTGGTATGTGAAAACTTCATTTAAGTGGTTCACCTCCTTACAAGTCTCCAAATGGCACCAAAATTTGTGAGAAGGTAGCCTTGGATGTTAGGAAGTACTCGTTAAAATTTCACTTTAAGACTTGGTCTAAAAAGTGGGTGAACCGACCTTTACAATGACTGGTCCGCAAGTTGGACAACCATAACTCAGGTTTCATCAACTTATCAATCATTGTCAAAGGAACAACATAACATATAAATGTTATTACTTGAGTACGACCATTTGTGAACACCATCATAGCATCATAAGCCACCCGGGCTAATACTTATGATCATGTATGTATAAGGACTCGGTGAAAAGGGAGGACTCAGCACCATGCTTATGCGAGTCGCTACATTATTCTCTTTAGCATAGGAGGGTGTCATCTCCTAATCGTGCCAAAGAATAGGCTTAAATAAATGAACATGGCTAAGAAGGATCATTGGGGGGGTCTTTGGCGTCACACATGCTTATGAAAGCAAGACGCGGATGACATAAATATCATCATCGGTCATGAGCCCTGCTCACGACTCCACCAATGTACTTTGGTGTCTTTGATCCAACTAGTTTCTTTGTTCAAAGAAAATGATGTCCATGACAATACCGTGGTATATGGATCATCAAACTGTCCAAACTACGGACTATTAAAGCTTAAATGTGTCAATGTCCCAATACATCTTCTGGTTACAAAAACCGATGCAAGCCGGACCATATTGACTCATGAATATTCTTCCTTTTCACATATCCAATACAAGTGATTCATAAGATTTTGTTCTCACAAATCACAATGAGATGCTATGAGTGATACACTTTGGCATATATATCATCGAGTCATAACATGGTTAAATTGTTACGGAACATATGTGACTAGAAAACGCCATTCGGCATTCAACAACTTGAGCATCATACCGCTCATTGATTGTGATGACCTACTCATCATAGTCACAATGGATTTATAAACCGAAATCAAAAAATATCATGTTCCTTGAAAATAGCTTAATACGCACTCAATTTCGCTTGCAAAATTTCATAATCATGAGCATAGCGAATACTCTAACAACATAGAGATTTTATACTTGATATGATCAAAATGATCTATCATATTGAGTGCATAACATGGCAAGGTTATATGCCTAAGGGGCAAAATTACGACACAAGCATGGTGTAACACTACCATGCACACGCTCGACCTTCTTACAAGGGTGCGTATTTTGGGCTTTCCCAATGAAACTGTTTTTCAACATTTGAAAGATGATAGTTTAGCGTACAACGCATACCAAAAAACTGCATCATCTATGGCAAATTCGGCCAAAAAGAGGTTGAAAAATATGTGTCATAAGATCACTTGCAAATTCAAAATGGGAACCAAGTTGGTTGCGACAAAAGTTAGCACAATCGCTGGAAATAAAATTCCGCGCAGCTTGACCTTTGTTCACTAAAACAACGATAACTCCCTTGTTAGGAAGGCTATGGACGAACGGTCAGATGTTCTGGAAACTAGACTTCCGTATCTTTCTATCCATATATTGTGCACCACACGGATCATTAAACTCAGATCACAGTGCATGTTTTAATTGGCTGTTTAGTTTTTCCCAAGTTTAGTGAGAAAACAAGGTTGAGACCATATCCAATGGCATAAGTGTTGATGCAAAAATATGGCAATGACAGCCATATGCGTGTTTAAACGCAGCAGAGTGTTCGATTTCTTATCTCGACTAATGATCCTTTCGGTAACTCCAACTTGGTAGACTTGCAGAGAAAGTAGGAATGTCGGTACAGCTAAGGCTGTTTAAAAACCACTGATTCCGTTTGAACTTTCAAAGCATAAACAAATACCAAGGAGGATGCGCCTAGTCATGATCAAAGTGTAGACAAAATCCACCAAAGTGCATCAAATCAACCAAATATTTTAATTCTCAATTTGCAAGTATACGTCATAATAGCCATGTTATATAGATACAACGCGGTGTATCATAATTAAGCATTTTGAACCATGAGACATAATGAATATACCATAACCAACTTGTCTTGACCATCCAATGAGATCGACTAAACAAAGTCAAATGTATAAGGCACATGCCTTTACAAATACTCGGAAAAATATTCGGACCTATAGTCATACGAACTATAATCGAGGTCAACGAATTCATGTACTTAACGCAATATGCCATTGCTTTACATGTTAAAATTCATGAGAATTACTCGTACATTCTTCCATATATCATATTGCAAGGAGACGATACATGTCTACACCCACATGCAATATTTTATTTTAATAAGATGAAAGATGGAGTTTTCCAAGTATGGGATTGGGTCAAGACCAACGTGGTGGTCGCTCAATTCAACGTGACAATTCCGTCACAAATCGATTTTAACCACGACATATCCGTCGCAATCGATGTTTGTCCCATTTGTATGTCACAAATCCGTGACTAATCATGAACGAGTCATAACTTTACCGTTACCGACAATGTTCGTTTTATTTAATTGTTGGTTTAAAATCGACAAAACGGCGACATCAAATCGCACCCAAAACGTGGTGTATGCAACAACCACAACTATCGACTTTCAACAATTATCCGTGACTCCCCCAGGACCGTCACACAGTTTACTTCGACATCCGAGAGTGATACCACCTCTCATTGTCTCATCCACCGCAAAGTAGCGTGGGAGATAAAGAACCCAAATACCCAATTCCCCCAAAAAAAAAAATTCCCAAAAGAGAGGAATTGAAAAACGAGAACTTTAATAAAGTCTTACGGGTACTTGGTTTCATATATGCTTTGATCCTTGAACGGGAGATTCTCTCCATATGAGCAACATATTTCCGTGGGTACTCCGTTCTATATTTACTTTGATCCTTGAACGGGATAAATATGGTTTTTTTCTCCATAGCGTGCACATCATCATGAGCGACGTATTTTCCTATATACACGTAAAACATAAACATGTAAGATTCATAAGTGTACAAATTAATGAACAAATGAATCATTGAGTAGGAAAAAAAATGGAGAGTTTAGAAACGCCCGGATAGGGCTACTGGGCTCAATAATTCGGCCGAAAAAGGACTCGAGCGCGGCGATGCAGCAACTCGGTATTGGATGAGGTCGGATCTCCAAATTTCTTCGTAAAAATCTGCTTCTGTTCGGCAGTAGATTCAGTAACCAATATTACACAGAATCCGATCTCCACCGTTGAATATACAGATATTTGTGTTGGAAAGTTGCTGCCAAAATTTCACACCGATCCGACGGTTAACGAAACGGAAAACGTAATTTTCGTACGACTGCGCTGTGCAGAAAATTCACGCGCGGAAATTCTCGTCTCTCGGCTTTTTTTTTTTTTCGATTTTGATAGGTTTTGTCTCGATTGCACTAGATTTTCAAACATTAAATATCACGTGCATAAAACCGTTTCGATGATCCGGCGATGCTTCGATCAGATCGTGTCGTAGCCTTAGGCAACAGTTGGCTTGGATGAAAACGGGACTGTCGGTCGAGTCGGGTCGAGAACGGTCGGGCCAGTCGACAAACGGGTCGAAGGTCGGATCGATCGCGAGTCGGGTTCGGGCGCTCGAAAAGTGGGTTTGCGAACGGGCCGGAATCGGAGCAATGAAGACCGCCGCGTCTGGTGAGGTGAATCCGAGAGTCCAGTGGCGCATCGCCGGATTCTTCATCGGACTTTTGAGCATCGGATTGTTGAACGCCGGACTCAGATCCATATTTTTCTTCGACAGATCCTTCTCGTTTCGATTGATTTCCTTGCATATCTACATCACAACTTGGGAATTGCCTTGGATCCGTGGCATCTGGACTGGATTTGGACTTCGACTTCGATGAAGCGACATCTGAAGTCGTCTTCGCCGACCAAGTGGAACCAAGTGGAGCAAACGGTCAGTACTGATCTTAACAGTCATCGCCGACCTTCCGTCAACCGGCACAGGTCACTGAAATCGCGATCTTCATAGATCACGAACGAGAGAGAGAAAGAGAATTGAGGAGATGGGTCGGGACTGAGAGAAGGTTTTCAATCGGGGAAGATGACGCCGGGTGGGTTGCTTCGCGGCGGGTTGGGGTGGCGGCGGGACTGGTGGAGAAGGTGACCGAAAATTAGGGTTTCTCTGGTTCGATTTTTTTTTTTTTTTTTTCGGAATTTCTGAATTTCGGACGAATTTTTTCTACTCAGTTGAGATACTACGTGCTGATAACGTGTTTGAGGAGAAAGTAAAAGACAGCAAATCAATTCATTCATAACACTGATAGAGGGGCCTTTATATAGGCATTACAATGAGAGTCCTTCCATACATAGGATTCCTAGATAAGGTAAGACATCTAATAGGATCCTACTACTTGTAGAAGGATCTGGAACCTTCCATCTATGTATCTACAATCAGTATTAGGTAAGACACATCACGGGAATAATAATTCCCGGAATAGGGACAACTATTTTGTTTGAAAGATCAAGTCGCCTTACATAAACATTGTTGAGTTAAAATCAAAGGGCCCACAATTTATTAATTTTTCCTTTCAAGTGTTTGATTATTTAAAGCATATTCTTGGTTCAATGTACATGAAATAAAACCTGAGGGCTTCTTTGGCATAACATCTGTCGCAAACCTTGGAAGGAAATTTGTCCAATGACTCGATAAGCAGTTTCTTATATTATGAACCGGGTTTGTAATTGTAACCAAAAAAAAAAAATAGTAACCAAAAAAAATATTATGAACCGGGTTTACATTGCAAACGTTCATGTGCACTTGGTCCGAGAGGTACATTATTTTAACCTATTCCATGGAAAGCAATAAGAAAATATAACCTAATAAATACATAAAAATTAGGACTGCAATCAGGTCGGACTCGAGTCGAGTACATACAAACTCGAGTCGAGTTTTTTATTTTCTGAATTCGGGTCGAGTTACCCCGAGTCGAGTCGGGCAGCGCATGAGGCTGCCGAGTTCGATCCGCTCGAGTACACTCGGGTCACCCGAGTAGCTTGTCGAGTCGGTCGGGTCGGGTAGAATTCGGGTCGGGTCGGGCTGTACCTATTTCCCCAATATTCTGCATATTTTTCTGTAAAATTCAAATCTTTTTGTTCTACAAAAGTTTACTTTTTACATAAATATCAAACAAGAAAATCATAACGGAAAAAAATAAAAGGAAGAAACCAACATAAAATTAGGAAAAAATTACCAAGAACAAGAAGTAATTAAGAAACGCACAGAACAAAAAAAATCACGGGTAGTCGAGTACACCCGGATCGAGCCGAACCCGGGTACACAACGAGCACTCCAGCCGAGTAGTCGAGTACACCCGACCCGACTCGACTACAAATCCGAGTTGAAACATCTCACCGAACTCGACCGGTTCATAAACGCGGAACCGAGTCGAGCCCATAAAATTCGAGTCGAACCCGAGTCGAACTCGGGTATACCCGACCGCTTTTACACCCCTACATAAAATAAACCGAGAGTGGCAGCGAAGACTTTATATAAATGAATATCAATAAATTAAAAAATATCATATAAAAAAAGGAATTAATATAGTGATCCAAATCTATAATACTATTATATAAATATATAGGAACCGGGTTTTAACTTGCAACGTCCATGTGCACTTGGTCCAAGAGGTACATTAATTTAACTGGATTACTAAACACCGCCCTAGATTACTAGACACCGCCCTAGAATATTATCTTTTTACCCTTAATCCATATTAATCAGATTTAGGATCCTAATTTGACAATACTTTTCTCTCTAAACACCCCACTGTGACGCACTCGCACCGCCATCACGACCACCGTCATTGCCATATCACCGCCAAGACAGTCGTTGCTCGCCCGCACCGCCATTGTCCGTCGCCATGACCGGAAAAGAAAAAGCTCCGGTAACTATTTTTTTTTCGTTTTACTGTTTCTTTGGCCGCGGCCGCCGTGTCGGAGTGCACGACAGAGGCCGCGACCGTTATTTTGTGACAGACGTCCGACGATGACGACTGGCCATGGCACAAGCGTCCGCCATTTTCGCCTGTCCATGGCGCAGGCGTCCATGGCGGACGCTCAGCTAGTGGTATAGACGTCTACGTCGGACGTCCAAACCGTGCACAGGCGTCCAGATCGGACGCCTAGCCGCTGGAGTAGGCGTCTGTTTTGGACGCTTGAACCATGGTCGTGGCGTCCAGACCAGACGCCCCTGCCTTGGTTCAGGCGTCCGTTCCGGACGCCCCAGTCATTTTTTTGGAAAAAAATAAAATTTTCAATTAATAATTAGTAATGTATATTGTTTGTATGATTATTACTTATTAGTTGTATTGTTTGATAAATGCAGATGAGAGGAGGAGCGGGCAAATCTATGCCGCTAGTCACAGAGATGATGGGTTCTGGAGCGCGTCACACCAGAGCTCGTGGTGTTGATGCTTCCGATCGTAGACAGCAGGAGGCAAAGCGTATGGGATTCGAGGACGTACCTTATACTGATTTTGGTACTGAGGATTCGAGCGAGTATTATTCGCACGATGAGGCCGACGATCACGAGGGCGGTGATGATTCTTCTTCATTTTCGTGCCGGGTTCGGAAGGGGAGAGGGGGGAGGTTTGTCACTTCTGGGTCTACCAGTAGTAAACGGCGTAGGGAAGAGGATGACACATCTTGGATGGTTACTGAGGAGATGGATGGTGGCCCTATCGACGACAGCGTTATCCCGAGTTTCGGTGGGCATGTCGCCGCGCATATCTGGACTGGAGATATGAGAGGTTTGCTGAAGTGTCATACCAGGACTGCTGCTTGTCAGAGCTTGAGCCAGTGGCGCTCAGTTATGTCACCCTTTTTAGTGAGTCGGATCAGTGGGACTGGGTTATCCCACCTGACGGACGCCATGTTCAGACATATTGACTCCCCGTTGATTTCTGCGTTTGTTGAGCGCTGGCAGCCCGATACGTACTCTTTTCACATGCCGTTCAGAGAGATGACCATCATGTTACATGATGTGTGTCGAGGGGCGATTGGTTGATGCCGATAGCACATCTACACAGTTACAGGTGGATGCGATGGAGGTTCTTGGAGTATCGCGATTGGAGCTACTGAGTACTCACTGGGGGGTGGCGGCGTACTTATGGACTCGATTTTCAGGTCATGCCGCGATGGAGGTCGAGTGGAGGGCACCCAGGCCGTAGCTTGGATGTGGTTGTTATTTGTATCCACCTTGTTTGTTGACAAGAGTGGTAACCGGATTAGGCCGTCCTGCATATTGGAGGTGAGGGACGGTATGGATACGACCGGTCAGTATTCATGGGGTTCGGCCGCATTGGATTTCATGTACCGTCAGCTCGGTATCGCTAGTCGCGGCGACTCCATGGTTATTTGTGGATGCCTTACCCTCATTCAGGCTTGGATTTATGAGTATTTTCCCTGCTTTTGACCTCATCGAGAGCGTATGATTGTTGACTCCACGCAGCCTCGAGCTTCTACATAGAGTGTCCAGCCCGAGGGTAAGGACGAGCACCGACTCCAGTCTTTGCGTCAACGTAGGATATCACCTTAGGATTCCATCTCCATGTATCCTTCATGAGTTGCACCGCTTGATCGTATTCCTCTTCAGTCGCCGCTTCCATGATTTTCTTCCATTTCCCATTTTTAAACTTTTGGCCCATTTCTTTATCTTTTCCACAAATTATGTAGACCTTGTCTTCAACATCCTTATTAATATGCCATGTGCAAAGCAAGTGGACACTCTGTGGAAATATCTCTCCAATAGGACGCATCAATCCCAACTCACGATCCGTAACAATAGCCGTCGGATGGACATCAAACCCAAGCAAAATTTTCAACTTCTCCAACACCCACGCATAGCTCGATTCGGTCTCATCTTTCATAATTGCATAGGCGATTAGGAAGTTCTTGTTACATGGAGTCATCCCGACTATCTCGAGAAATGGCATCTTATACTTATTCGTTTTGTAGGTAGAATCTATGCCAATGAACCATCTGTTGGTCCGGATTAAGTTGATTGATGTTGGATGTGCCATGAACACGTGGGTAACAACATTTATATCCGGGTCGGCCTGCGTCCAATGTACGTAGTTATTCATCACAGCCAAATGGTGAAACTGACCGACGACATCTCTTTCTTTAAAATCATGCTTCCTCAAGTGGTCTCTATAATTATAGATATGTCGTCTAGTCGGTTTGTCCTCAGAAAATTTATTCTGAATGGCCGCCAAGATGGCACACGGCTTGGCTTGAGCAGCACTCATCTCACGAACAACTTGTTTGGCCGATTTACTCAGTCCATTCATTTGATGATGCCCCTCTGGATATACAATAAATGAGTGATTGTGCATACCCTTACTCCCAGAGATCGGTCTGATTATCCAACCACTCAAGTCATGCAATTGTTCAGCCTTTATCTGAAATGTACACTTGCATGCTTTCGTCTTTGTGTCCTTTCGAACAGCGACAACCAAATCTCATAATACCCCTCTGTACCGTTCACCACGGTTACATCTCAATAGCTTTGTCTTTCCTTTATTCTTGTACGACGAAATGATCAACTCGAAACCAATTTGAAGAGCAATTTTTTTCGCCCAACTAATCGCATCACAATCACTAGCGAATATTTCGTCATTAACGAAATAACCACTATAATCAACACCGTCACCTTCAAATTCTTCCAATATAACCTGAAATTTTTAATTACAATAATGTTAATAATAATACCAATAATATTATTATTAAAATTTAAAATCAGGCAAAAAAAAGGGTCCAGGCGTCCTAAAATTGCGCCTGGACCATGGCAGAGGCGTCTGAATCGGACGCCTAGCCATGGCACAGGCGTCTGAATTGGACGCCCAGACCATGGTTCAGGCGCTTGGTTTAGACGCCTAGACCAAGGACGGAGCGTCCGTAGCAGACGCCTGTACCATGGTCTAGGCGGAATCTGTGGACGCCTGTACCATGGGACAGGCGGAATATTCAGATGCCTGCATCATTTTCTCCAAAAAATTACCTCCAGATGTGAATTCTCGTCCATTTTCGTAGTTGTCGATGATATTGACGATATATATTTGATTGTGTGTTTTGTAGAATAAATGAAAAATTGTTTCTAGATTTCAATTCGAAAGACTTGAGTGTTGATGTGTTGAGTACAAAAAACGAAAGATTGTGAAATGGACAAAAGGGTAATATTATAGGGTGGTGTCTAGTAATTTTGGGTGGTGTTTAGTAATACCCTAATTTAACCTAAGATAGACACATTTTATAGGATTGTTAAATTTTTGTTAAGGGAGAGACGACTTGACCAGGCGGGTGTTGGATGTGCACTAATGGCAGCCCTGTAAGGGAGAGGACCAACGAGACACGAACCCAGCAACAAACCTTGCAATATTTCATCAAAGTATTGTCACCACACGGATTCGAACCCGCAATGTCGAAGTGTTTCCACCCCAATCACCTTGCACCTGAGACTTATAGGATTATATCATTCAACAAAGTGCATATTCTATCGGTACTTTTGAAGTCTGGAAATTAGAATAAATCCTAAAAAAATAAAAAATATTAAAAATTAAATTCTAAAAACTAAAAAGGATTAGAAAATAAATCTTAAAAGTTAAAAATAATCCATGAAAACTGAGATTAAAACCCTCAAAATAAAAATAAACACTAAAACTAGAATATAAAAAGGAGAGTGTCTTATTATACCATACTCGTAACCAGCCTACACTATTAGATGGATCTTGAAATGTTCGTTATTTGATCCATGTCAATGCATTATATATGAGTACTTTCAAATTTCCATATAAATACAAGGTCGGCTTAGGCCCAAACCAGCCCAAGCAAAGGTGTTGGGCTTCAGTCCAGCATCCTGCCTGCATGGGCTTAAAAACGCGCGAGGAGCGGCTTACGATTCGACCTATGAGATCTATACTAGGAAGTGGTTAAATGAATTGATTTGGACTACTTTACCAACAAGATGCATCTTCTTTTCTGGTGCCATCTTATAGAAACTCCAAAGTTAAGCGTGCTTGGCATGTAGTAGTTATGAGATGGGTGACCCTCTAGGAAGTTTCTCAGGGTGCGCGCGAGTGAGGACAAAGCGCGCTAGAAAAAAATCGTGTTGGTACAGTGAGGACAATCTTCATCATTATGGAGACCAGCAATTGGTATCACAGCAGGTCACATGTATGAATTTCATCGGAGTATCTTACAGTGGAGGCTACTAGAGTATTGGAACTGAGAGGCGGGCATGCAGCAGAAGTTGCCACTTGGTCGAAACTGAGATGCTGGTGCGGTGGAGATTGTCAGGTGCTGGAGGGCTAATCAAATCTAGTATGCTCGAATTGAGATACTGGTGCAACGGAAGTAAATGGATCTGGAATATACGCTGATGTCAAGTGTTGAAGGACTGTGTGAATGAACCCAGCCGCTAGAGGACTGTGTGATCAAATCTAGTTCGTGGAGGTTTCCAGACTCTGGGACAGAGATGTTGGCAGGTACTGAAAAGGGGATTGTTGGGATTCGATCCAGCATCATGCCTGCATGGCTTAAAAATGCGCAAGGCGCGCCTTGCGATTCGACCTCTGAGATCTGTATTAGGAAGTGGTTAAATGAATTGATTTGAACTACTCATACCAACAAGATGCATCTTCTTTTAGTAGCCATCTCATAGAAACTCCAAAGTTAAGCGTGCTTGGTGTGATACCCCGTAGCAAATAAACTGGGTGATTTTTTATTTTGTGAATCGTCTAATAAATTCGGTTATCATGTCGGAGTTGAGAGCTATATCACCCCATGTTATTTAGAATAACAAACTTGAATTTTTGTAATTTCATAATGTTGTTATATATATTTTTTATATGTAATATTTTGTACGTTACCGCCGTATCAACATTCATCGGAATGAGATAAAAATAATAACCCGGATAATTATAATAGTATATATATATATATATATGAAACTGCCTCACAAAGAAAAAGAAAAAAAAAATAGAAAAAGAGGATAAGAGAGGAGTCGGGAGAGGGCTGGAAGCAAACAAAAAAAAAAGAGAAAAGGGAGAGAAGGAGCAAGAGAGAAGAACAGGAAGAGAGAGAAGGGTTCGTCACATACAGGGACGGAGCCAGGAATTTTAGTCAAGGGGGGCGAACTTTTGAAAAATTTAAGTGCGATAAAATTTCGTCCAAAATGAATCGATTTTGTACTTGAACATTCGAAACAAAATGTAAGACAAATTACCTTAAAATAACTGATACGAGCAATACATTAGTATAATATCCATGACATGAGTAAAACACCACTCGAAGTCTCCAGTCAACTCTACAAAAATAAACGAGAACATATTATTGTCGCATATCGTAAATAACTACTTAAAGTTTAATAATATAAAATAACAAAATCAATAAAAAGAAAATTTGCACTAACCTTACTAAGTGTAGATCGTTTAAGCTGTACTCGCCTTTTCTTTATGATGTAACCGAGCTGATCGGCCACCAAGAACCGGGTTAATCTTAGAAGCTTAGCTAAGAAAACCCAAAATATATGAAGTACTCTCTTTTCTTTCTCTCTCTAAAAAATGCTGTATTCTCAGAGTCTGCCTCCTTTTTGAGGAACCCCCTCTCTCCCTTTTATAGGAGGGAGGATGCCTTGTTTTCTGAGATGATTCCTGATTCCCAGAGAGAATCCCGGATATCCAGGGATTCAAGCTGCGATTTCCCATCCCTAGATTTCCGGGATTGCGAGGTATGGGCTCTCAATCCCTGGATCTCCGGGATTGGCAAGGTATGGGTTCTCAATCCCTGGATCTTAGGGATTACGCCAGTGAGTCGGGATCTTCTTTCCCAAGAGTTCGATGGTTTTTAGGTCGGCTCATCCCTATTCAAATCAGTAGTTTGAGACCCCTTTGAGGTCGGCGACCTGTTATCGGATATCATAGGTCAGCGGGGGCCTCCGAGGTCGGCGCCCTTCTAACAGATATCACAGCTAAATGGGGCCTCCGAGGTCGGCGGGGGCCTCCGAGGTCGGCGCCCTTATAACAGATGTCACAGCTAAATGGGGCCTCCGAGGTCGGCGCCCTTTATCTAACAGATATCACAGCTAAATGGAGCCTCCGAGGTCGGCGCCCTTTATCTAACAGATATCACAGCTAAATGGAGCCTCCGAGGTCGGCGACCTTCTAAAGGACCTTGGGGTTGTAATCTCCTTATCTAAGAACCTAGGTCGGACCTTTATTGGTCCATATTTTAAACCGGGTTTTTAGTGAGCGTACATTCGACGTCCTATCAACCAGTCCCCCCTACTCTAGTCGAGCTGTAAGACCGAGTAGAGTAAGATTTGTTTACAACCGGACGACCTTGACGCAACTATCCTAGGGACTCCCATTCCCAGATAACGAGGCTCTTCGTACTTTGTGCGCTATAATTAACCTGTTTTTTCCTTTCCCTGCCTCCAAGACGTCCAATCGGTGGCCGAAGCAGTGTCGACTGCCATAGGTCGGCTAAGACGGTGCCAAATCCCAGCCGTTCCTTCGGATAGGGCATCGGACGCTCCAGATCGTCCCTATCCTCCTCGGTTTTTTGCCCCTCCCTCCTATAAAAGGTCTTCTTCTTCCCCCCTATACCACTTCCGCGATTTTACACCTTCAATCTACGGTGCAAGAATTCCCGTGCAACCCTAGCAATCGCAGTTTATCCGTCCCCGCGACAAGTTTGCTCCACCCTTCTCCGTGAACTTCCACCCAATCCCATGGGTATGTTCATCTAAACATCTTTTAGCTTTTTGCTTTGTTTTACACATATTTTTCCTTTTCTTCTTCCTCCCCTTTTCCTCAAGTTATGTAAATGCGCTTGGATTCCCAAAATATTTCCGCGAATCGGCCGTGAACTCCTTTTTGGAGGGTCTTTCCTCTTCTGATGGGGATTCGGGGGGTAGGTCGGGGCGAGCTACTGGTTCCTCCCTCCGCCTTAGGGATGAACCATTAGGGGACATAGACTGGTCCGAGCTAGGTGACATCCCTCCCTCTGGCATCCCCCTAATCATTGTAGATCCTTCTTCCCCTCCCCCCACGGACGAGGTAACTGTGACCGGCCTTTTAGCCGACCCTTATCAGACGGTTGTAGGGGCGACTCGAGTTCTCCCTCCCCATCCTCTATCGAGGACTAGCCCAGCCGCGCTGGCTAGTTTTATAAGCTTTCTTAGGCTTCCCCCGGGGTGGGAATTTGTCACACCTCAGGCTAGCGATACCCCTGATCATCCCCCTCTGGGTCATATTACCTGGTTTGTGGACCAGGTGAGCAGTGGTCTTCGCTTCCCACCCCATCCCTTCCTTGTCTCTCTCTCCACTAAATACAATCTTCCCCTTAACCAGTTCTCTCCTAACTCTTTTCGCTACATGGTGGGTTTTCGTCTTTGTGTCATTACAGACAAGAGGAACCCGACCTGGGCTTTTTCTATTTTTGCTTTGGGCTAAAGAGTTTTAAAGGCTCTTTTTACTTGACCTCCCGAAACGACGCCCATTTCTTCACCCACCTCCCTTCCAATGTGAAGGACTGGAGGTCCCGCTTCTTTTTCCTTCGGCTTCTCACATCCGATTCTTGGGGCTTTCCTACGCAATGGACGCAGGCTACTCGAGCCGAGATCCTATCCCTGGCGTAGTTCCACCCGGCCGCGTGGGTCGAAAGTTCGGGAATGGAATGCCATTCCCTATAATGCTTTCCAGTGACGCAATTCCATGATCTTGTTCCATTGTGGTGAGCTCGAATCTCTACCCGGCTATCCACGACATCGGTAGGCTTTATCTATATATATATTTTTAGATCTTTGTTATTTTGCCTTTTGGCTATTTCCTTGACCGTTTGTCTTGTTTTGTAGATCGATTCATGCGAACACGCGATCGGATGCCTCGTGCCAATTGAACCAAACAAAGCGAAGGTTCCTAAGTCGACGAATCCTCCCAAGGAGAGGCGGAGGGCTCGTCAAAGCCAAACGGAAGGCTCTGCCGCCCCAAGTGCAGGGTAACTCTCCCCTCCGATCTGGCTCCTACCTTGACCACGGACGAGGCTCTGCGAGCTCGTCTCGGCAACTTCAGTCACGCAGAGGGCCTCTTCTCCTAGCTCCCTGCTTCCAACGGCCGAAGACCGCGGGTCCTCCAGTCCGGCTATGGAGACTCTTCTCATGCAAGGAGTTTGAGAAATTTCTCCCTTATTTCAGACTCCATGGTCCCGGCTAAGGATAAGTCGGGTTACGACGCCGATGAGGACCCAAAATTAGATGCTAAGATGATGTACTTTGGGAAGGTATTCCCCTTTTCGCCTTCATACCCCTTTTGATTATTTTTATGTTTATTATTACCCTCTGCCGACCTGATATAACTTCTTGTGCAGTTCTTCGCTACCTTCGTGACCTTCGCCGAGGATCATAAGCTCGGCGCTACTTCTTCTTCGCGGCTCACCCGGTGCAAGCCGACTGGAGGCCGCCACAGCGGCTAATTCTGATCTTTCGGCCCGGCTTCAGGAGAGGGAGTATCGCTTAGATGCTGCCATGAAGAAGGAGTCTGAGCGGGAGGCGGTTTTAGAGCGGGCCCAGATGGCCAATGTTCAGCTAAACCAAGAGCTAAAATTTTAGAAGACCATGTCTTCGGCTGAAACGGAGAAGGTGGGCCAGCTCGAGGCTCAGTTGTCGGAAGCTAGGGCCGAATCCGAAAGGATAGACCAACTTGAGGCACGGGCGAAGGCTGAGCTGGAGAAGGTCGCCGACTTCGAAGCTCAAGCTAGAGAGGCGTCGGAAAAGGTGACCCTGCTGGAGACCCAACTGGCCGAGGCTAGGTCCGAGGGATCGTCTTATGAGCGCGGGGTGACGGATGGCCGACGTCGATTCCTAACTAGTGACGTTGGTCACTCTTTTCTGGAGGCCTACCGTTCCGCCCTCCTGGCCCGGTATCATAATTCCACCGCATTCCTGGTTAAGCTAGCCCCAGCTGCGACGCAATATTTTGATTTTGCTCTGACCCGTGCTCGTGAGCAGCTAGCTTTATTGGGCTTTTCGGGCGAGCCGACCGGGATCTTTGCATTGACGGGCTCCGTTCCTTCGGGTTGGTCCGGACGTGGAAGAATCTCCGGAGGCGGCACAGTGGAAGGACGCCCTTGAGGAGTCCAAAGGAATCCGGCTTAGACTTGGCCGCTTCCGATCCTCCCAGTTCACTGTTAAGGCCAATACTCCTACTCCCGAGGTGGTTGGGACCGATCGTGATGCTTCTCCTCCATTGCCTCCTCCGTCTTGAGCACAGTAGCTTAGTGTAGACAATGTATATTTTTCTTTTAATTTTTTTTCCTACTTTATTTGTACTGGCACAGCTATTTTGAATGACAATTTTCTGAGTTGAATATACTTTGGGTTTGTGTGCTTTTTGAGTTTGAATGACAACAAAGTTGATATAGCTCGGTATTTAATGTATCTTGTGCCTGTTTGTTTTGATACAACAAAGTCGATACTGACTCGGTATTGCTTGTAACCTTAATGTATCTTGTGCTTGTTTGTTTTGATACAACAAAGTCGTCTGACTCGGTATTGCTTGTAACCTTAATGTATCTTGTGCTTGTTTGTTTTGATACAACAAAGTCGTCTGACTCGGTATCCCCACTTTAAAATTCGAAAATTCCTAAATGTAATCCGACCGGTTTGACTTAATCTTTTCACCGATCTTTAGTGTAAGTTGGGTATTTCCCTTAGTCATAGTTTCATAGGTCGGTTCGCCTTTACTCGGATCGGGCGTTTCGCCTATTCGGATGTCGAGGCGGTTCACCCTTACCGGATCTGAGGCGTTTCGCCTATTCGGATGTCGAGGGCGGTTCACCCTTACCGGATCCGGGGCGTTTCGCCTATTCAGATGTCAGAGGGCGGTTCACCCTTACTCGGATCTGGAGGCGTTTCGCCTATTCAGATGTCAGAGGGCGGTTCACCCTTACCCGGATCTGGAGGCATTTCGCTTATTCAGATGTCAGAGGGCGGTTCACCCTTACTCGGATCTGGAGGCGTTTCGCCTATTCAGATGTCAGAGGGCGGTTCACCCTTACTCGGATCTGGAGGCGTTTCGCCTATTC
The DNA here is from genome assembly GCA_033398695.1 of Orobanche coerulescens. Taxonomy (NCBI): domain Eukaryota; kingdom Viridiplantae; phylum Streptophyta; class Magnoliopsida; order Lamiales; family Orobanchaceae; genus Orobanche; species Orobanche coerulescens. The sequence goes on from CM065809.1 coordinate 174,296,128, forward strand.
AGATGTCAGAGGGCGGTTCACCCTTACTCGGATCTGGAGGCGTTTCGCCTATTCAGATGTCAGTTCTAGTTTTACTTGATCAACACATTCAGAGATATATTTTTGTAATAGACTTTCATTAAAACAACATAAGCTTTTTCCCACATCTCTTCATACAAAATACTTTTTTAAGTGACATATGTTCCAAGGTCTTTTGATGAGGCGCCCCTCCATATCCTCAAGCTCGTAAGCTCCTCCCGCGTAAATTTGGATTACCTTGTAAGGGCCCTCCCAGTTCGGTTCAGCTTTCTGTTTTTACGAGGGCATCACTGCTTTAAGCACCAAATCACCGACTGAATTGTCTCTTCTTGACTCTTTTGTCATGAGCCGCTTTTGTCGCTTTTGTATCTTTCGATTCGTCTTTGCGCTTCCCTCCTTTCTTCTATGGTATCTAGCGCCTCCTTCATTATTTCCTCGTTCTCTACCTCGTTGAACCATCGAACCCGATGGGACATTTCACCGACTTCTGCGGGGATGACGGCCTCGGACCCGTAGACCATACTGAAGGGTGTTTCTCCTGTTGACTATCTAGGCGTGGTCTGTCTGACCATAGTACCGAGCTAAGCTCATCCACCCATCCTCCACCCACTTTGTCTAAGCGGGTTTTTATCCCCTGCTAGATTGTTCTGTTAGTGACCTCTACTTGCCCATTAGCTTGCGGGTGAGCAACCGCAGCGAACCTTTGCTTGATATGCATGCCCTCGCACCAGATCGGGTTCTCTTCCCATTGAATTGGGTTCCATTATCCGAGATGAGTATCTGGGCGCTCCGTACTGCAACAAATGTTGTTAAACAGAAACTTATGATTCTTTGCTCGGTTATGGTGGCCACAGCTCGGCCTCTACCCATTTGTGAAGTAGTCTATGGCTACTATTAAGAACTTTCTTCCTCCCGAGCAGTGTAAAGCGCCCCATGATGTCAATTCCCCATTTGGCGAATGGACGGGCGCTCCCATGGTGATCATATCCTCATTTGGGATATGAATTAAGTGCGTGCACTTAACATTTTGGCATCGCTTAACCATTTCCTTTGCTTTCTTGCTCATGGTCGGCCAAAGAAACCCGGCCCTTAGCGTTTTGCTAATCGGCGCTCTTCCTTTGGTATGGTCTCATGACACCCTTCATGGATTTCTTCCAATACACTTCGCCCTTCTTCTTCCGAGATGCATCGTAGGTATGGCCCGAGGTAGGACCTTTTATATAGCTCATCATTAATGCAGCATAACCTTGCTGCTCTTCGCACAATTTTCATTCTTTCTTGTCTCTCCTTGGGTAATTCTGCCCTTCTTAGGTATGCCAACAAAGGAGTTCACCAATCTGCCATCTCATTCACCTCCATCACCTGTTTCATGATGCTACTTCGGGCTGCTCCCAGAATCGTTACTGTTCGCGAGCGGCAATCCACTAAGGAGCTTCCCATCTTTGCTAGGTAATCAGCTTTTGCATTTTCCGACCTAGGGATATGGACTAACTTCCATTCGCCTAGTTTTTTGGCAGCCTCTTTTACTTCCTCCACATACTTCTTCATCCGATCTTCATTTATCTCAAATTTTCCTTCTACATTGTGTGACCGATTGGAAATCGAGTAAGCAATGAGTCGTCGTGCGCCCAAGTCTATTCCAGTGCATTCCCACGACCTGTGGCTTCATATTCGGCCTCGTTGTTAGATGCCTGAAATCGAATTTTATGGCATACTCTAATTGCTCACCTTAGGGGTAGTGAGGATTATTCTGCCCTGAACCCTTTGGTTGTCGCCGATCCATCCACATGTAACACCCACTGTCCTTCGGTGGCGACGGCATGGTCCCCTCTTGGATAAAATCTGCTAGGGCCTGAGCTTTAATCGCCGTTCTCGGTTCATATTCCATGTCATACTCCCCCATTTCCACCGCCCACTTCACCAGACGGCCTGACACATTAGGTCGCCCTAATATCTCTCTCAAGGGCAAGTTGGTTCGCAATTTTACCCGGTGGGCTAGGAAATAGGGCCTCAATCGCCTGGCCGTAACCACTAACGCCAGCGCCCCTTTCTCTAGCTCGGAGTAGTTCCGTTCTGCTCCTTGCAAGATTCGGCTTGTATAATAAATGGGCTTTTGTTTATTTATTTCTTCTCGTAGCAAGACCGAGCTCACCGCTCCTTCTCCCACGGATAAGTAGAGTACAAGATCCTCTCCTGGTATCGGTTTGGTGAGTAGGCGGCTCGGCCAAATATTCTTTCAATTTTCCGAATGCCGTTTGCGCTTCCGGTCCATTCGAACTTGTTCCCTTTTCTTAAGAGTTTAAAAATGGGAACCCCTTCTCGGCGAGCGTGATATGAAACGGCTCACCGCTATTCTTCCGTTAGTATCTGGATATCCTTTATATTTTTGGAGGATTCATTTGCGATCTTGCCTTGACCTTCTCCGGTTGACCTCGATACCTTCATCTGTGACCACATACCCCAGGAAATATCCCGATTTGAATCCAAAAGAACATTTTGACGGGTTGAGCTTCATTCCGTATGTGCGCAGGTTCTCGAACGTCTCTTCTAGGTCCCTGATATGTTCTCCTGCCTTCACACTTTTCACTAGCATATCATCCACGTATACCTCCATGTTTCTGCCGATTTGGGATTTAAAGATTCTGTCGACCATCCTCTGATATGTAGCTCCTGCATTTTTCAATCCAAAAGGCATGCGCACATAACAAAAAGTTCCCTTTGAAACCACAAAACTAACCCTCTTTCTGTCCTCGGGTGCGAGAGGAATTTGGTGATATCCTTGGGAAGCGTCCATCATACTGAGTAACTCGCACCCTGAGGTTGAATCCACTAGCTGATCTATGCGGGGCAACGGGTAGTGATCCTTGGGACATGCTTTATTTAGGTCCCGGAAGTCCATGCACATTCTCCACTTCCCCGGGCCCTTCCCTACCATCACGGCATTGGATAGCCACTCCGGAAACTGGATCTCCATTATGTGCCCAGCTCGGAGGAGCTTATCAACCTCTTCCCCAATGACCCCATCCATCTCTGGCCCGAAATGCCTCCTCTTCTGCTTTACTGGTCTAATGGTGGGGTCGATGTTCAACTTTGTGTTCGGCAAGCTGTTGGTGATTCCCACGGATCCTCACCGCGAACGCGAAAATGTCCACGAATCTTCTTAGCGGTGATGAGGCCCTCCTTTATTCCATCGTCCAACCGACTCCCATGCGAGTCTTTGTTTCCGGCTTTCCTGGAACTAATTCTATTTCTAGCAACTGCTCGTTGGGCTTGACACCCTCTTCCTCGGCTTCCTCGGGTGTCTTTGATTGCTTATTCCTCTTGGACTCGGATCCGGACCCCGAGCTCGGGTGTCCTCTTTCCACGCTGTACTCCCTGCTTCACGGTTGTTTGATAACAAGAACGGGTGACAAACCGATCTCCTGCTACTTCTCCCACCTCCTCCTACGGGAATTTTACTTTCATGTGCGCGGTAGAGGCTACGCTTCAATTTGTTGAGCCCGTCGCCTAGAATGGCGTTATAGGCCGATTTGGTGTCCACCACTAAAAATCGAGTGTCTTGACCTTCCGATGGGGCATCCGACCTAGTGCTCTTTGGAAGCACCACTTCTCCCACCGGTTGCACCTCGGTCATACTGAGAACCCATAGAGCGCGGTATCTACCTTTCTCAATTCCACTTCCCGTGTTCATCTGTTTGAAACAGTCATAGAATAAGATGTCTACCGAGCTTCCGTGTCGATAAACACCCTCTGCACATCATAGCGGCGATTTCATTGTGATGACCAACGCGTCATTGTGGGCGTATGTATCCCATTATAATCCATGGGGCTGAATCAATGATAGGCCCACCGCCTACAGAGGCGACCTCCTTGAGTTGATGATACCTAGCCTTTCGCGCGTGGGCTTTTCCGGCCCGATTAGAACTTAGTCGGTTGGTCCCCCGATATCATGTGGATCACTCCTTTTTAGGCGGGAGCGGCGGGTCCCCGAGGAGCTTCTCTTTTCACCCCGCCCCTCCTTGGGGCATGGGTGGCCGCCTCCACCTCCATTTCTCGTTGATATGTGAACTCCATCGGATGTCGCTCGGACCCGACCTCTCGATTTCATCCTTAAGGTGCTTGCATTAAATGCTTTATGCCCGTAATCATTGTGGAATCGACAATAAAGATCGACTTAATTTGGGTGGGCCTATTAGGGCGAGATGCGAGCCACTCGATGATCTGTTCATCTTACCCTCAACCGCTTCCAAAACACAGGCTCTCCTCATTGTTAGTGGGTGTATTGGTCAAATCTTGGTCGCCTTAGAACGATATCGTTCTTCTTCCGATCTGTTTTTCCCGCGACATTTCTTCCGAGGTAAATTTCCTTGAAAGGTGTACTCCTCCGTCGTATCAATCTGCTGGACCCCTATCCCCCTCTTCGGCTTTTCATGCAACTCCTCCATATCCTTCTCGGTTTCCTCAACGTTGATGTACTTCGAGCATCGGGCTAAGACCTCATCGTATGTTAGCCGGTTTTTAGCTAATGAGGTGCGTAACAACCCGGCCTCGGTCCACTGTGTCAAGGCATTGGTTTTACCTCTTCGGCGACGAGGTACCTCGGACACGCCTTCGTGAATCGGGTCACATAAGCTCTCGGCGCTTCTCCGAATATTGCTTGATCTTGAACAAGGACATGAAGGTCTTTTGGTGCGCCACAGCGGCTGGCAAAATGCGTCAAGAACGCTGAGCCGAAAGTTTTGAAGGCGGTGATTGACCCAGGGGTATCTGGTGGAACTAATCTGCCGACTCTGTCGGTGTGGCCAAGAATGCCCTGCAACTCACGGCATCCGAATATCTATGTAGTACCGCCATATTCTCAAATCGGTATAAATGTCGGGTAGGATCGAGAGTCCATCATAGGTGAAGGTGACACCCTAAACCCATACGGAGCTCGGCTGTAGTATGCCTTCGAGAAGGGATGGTCCGGATGACTTTCCATGTCCCTCCCCGCAACCCTCTGTCGCAACTCTTCCGGCTCGTCTGCATCTTTGGATATCGAGATCTGCGTTTTTTCCTGCCTAGATCGCTCCCATATTTTTGGATAACTCTCACCATGTTCTTCTTGCCGATCAATTTCTTAGGCCCATCCGATAGGATGGGTATTATTTTTCGTGGTACCCTTTGTTTTTCGACCTCCCGGCTCTTCCGGATTGCACCGCGATTATGTCGGCCAAGGCTTCCTTCGTTAGTGTAATCGTCTTTGGGTGCGACTTCTTCTACAGGGTGGCGGGTGTTTTCTCCAGTCGCTTCTCCACCCGCCGCCGCTAGTTCCTCTTCTAGATTTACGGGTATTAAATCCTGTTCTCTTCTGGTTCATTTCTTCTGCCATTACTAACCTCACGTCTCAACTCAAAGTGACTCGATGTCACAGTTCCCACAGACGGCGCCACTTGATGTAACCGAGCTGATCGGCCACCAAGAACCGGGTTAATCTTAGAAGCTTAGCTAAGAAAACCCAAAATATATGAAGTACTCTCTTTTCTTTCTCTCTCTAAAAAATGCTGTATTCTCAGAGTCTGCCTCCTTTTTGAGGAACCCCCTCTCTCCCTTTTATAGGAGGGAGGATGCCTTGTTTTCTGAGATGATTCCTGATTCCCAGAGAGAATCCCGGATATCCAGGGATTCAAGCTGCGATTTCCCATCCCTGGATTTCCGGGATTGCGAGGTATGGGCTCTCAATCCCTGGATCTCCGGGATTGGCAAGGTATGGGTTCTCAATCCCTGGATCTTAGGGATTCTGCCAGGTGAGTCAGGATCTTCTTTCCCAAGAGTTCGATGGTTTTTAGGTCGGCTCATCCCTATTCAAATCAGTAGTTTGAGACCCCTTTGAGGTCGGCGACCTGTTATCGGATATCATAGGTCAGCGGGGGCCTCCGAGGTCGGCGCCCTTCTAACAGATATCACAGCTAAATGGGGCCTCCGAGGTCGGCGGGGGCCTCCGAGGTCGGCGCCCTTATAACAGATGTCACAGCTAAATGGGGCCTCCGAGGTCGGCGCCCTTTATCTAACAGATATCACAGCTAAATGGAGCCTCCGAGGTCGGCGCCCTTTATCTAACAGATATCACAGCTAAATGGAGCCTCCGAGGTCGGCGACCTTCTAAAGGACCTTGGGGTTGTAATCTCCTTATCTAAGAACCTAGGTCGGACCTTTATTGGTCCATATTTTAAACCGGGTTTTTAGTGAGCGTACATTCGACGTCCTATCACTTTATATCATCAAACTCATCAATTACTGATTCAACATCAAATGTTTCGGCAATTTCTTTCTCAATGTACATTAGTAACGAGGAAGCCAAGAATCCATCTTCCATTTTATTTCTCAACCTCGCCTTGACAATCTTCATAGATGAGAATGCACGCTCCGTTGTTGCAGTGGAAACCGGAAGAGTTAGAACGAGTCTAATTAATCTATCAACTAGATAGTAATTCGTTGACTTACCACTCTTCGACAACAATTGACACATCTCTGCAAGTGTCAATACATTTTGAAAAATCTTATTGCCTCGGATATCAAGTTCAAAAAGTTGCAATTGATACTTCATGTGGAACTTCTCTTGGCTAGTAAAATATTCAGGATAGAACTTCTCCATGAGCTCACAAATATTATCAATGTCGAAAGATTTATATCCATCTCTCAGATCCAAAGCTGAGCTAAGTCTAAGCAGTTTTACAGTATCATCATTAAATCGAGTTTTCATCTCTTGAAGTATAAGATCTCTTGTTTCTCTGAATATATCAATGTAACACCCCCAAGATATTCGAGGTATATTACAGCGCCGTAAATCCCTATATGGGACCCACCAGGCTGAACAGACATCATACTCATCGACTCACAGAAACGACAAAATAACACCTCGTCATAAAGACGCAAAACAAAATAATCCACCCGGTTCAACCGGTCAGACATAACACCATCATCCAACACAAACATAATAGACAACAATACAATCCATACGAACAAGAACTCTTAAGTACTCGAGTACTACTATTAGTTCAAAATCCACAAAAGATGAAAAGATAAAAGACCCTAAAACGTCACTCGTGCACAATCATCACGCACGGCCATCATCCGCGTACTGGTCCAGCGCCCGCTCGTCTCGATGAACCTGACCTGAAATTCATAAAACGAATTTCCCCAAGACGGGTCCCCAGAGGGGTTAGCAATTACGCTAGTACAAGTAACCAAATGAACAATTTACATCTTACACATATAGTAATGCATGCAATCAAGAAATCATAGTTTCAAAACACTCATTTCCGGAAATGCCAATAATCAAAACCACATTTGTAAAATGCACCACAATTAACCGCGGACCCACAGCTTCGTGGATCCCTGCCGAGGCCCCGTCGGATCTAACCCACAGTGGTTAAAAGTAAGCTCGCGGTTCCACAGCTTCGTGGAGCCCTACCGAGACCCCGTCGGATCTAACCCGTAGTGAGCATACACACACACACACAATTCCTCATACAAAACTACTATGTCAAGATTGTAAGTTCATAAGGGTACTTGCCTCGATTAAATAGACGACGACACGAACGGAACGGAAGGATCAAGCACGACCGCGAGGAACCGACGAAAATGAACCTAACGATTCGAATAGCACAATCACAACCACTTCTAAACGATTTCGGAAATAGAATACGCCCGAAAACCCGCCTACGATTCATGTATATTCGTACAAAAACAACAACGAGGGCGGACCACAACCAAACCCTCTCGATAACGAAAGATACTACGAAATACACCATGAATCATAGGGAAACGAGGAATACCAACAAGATTAATCATATTCATCATGACTTAACTAACAAAACGGAACGGATCGGATGAAAACGTGAAAACCCCCAAATCTTTCCCAAAATAGGGTTCTAGGAAATTTTACCTTGATTTGACGATGAACAACGAATGATTAGTGATAGGTTGATGATATGAAGCTTGAATATACTTCTACAATGGTGTTTGGGCGAAGATCGGGCGAAACCTAGCTCTCCAAGTCGTTCCCGTCGCGAAGAGAAGTGAGAGAGGTGAGAAATGAGAAAAACACGGTTGCTGCCAGTTTATATACTGGCCGGTGTTACGGCCGTAACATCCATGACATACGGCCGTAACATAGGGATATTACGGCCGTAACTCACCTGCCTTACGGCCGTAGCAGTTCGAGAATGAAATCGGGCCAAATTTACGAACGACACTTACGGCCGTATGAAGACACCATTACGGCCGTATTAATACTTACGGCCGTAACTCTAGCGTGTTACGCCCGTAACCCCCCCACTGGAATCAAGTGCAGAAAACGAACTCATATTACGGCCGTATAAGGGAAACTTACGGCCGTAACTCTCAAGCATTACGGTCGTAACAATGCGGCTTACGGCCGTAACATAGCCTGAGACAGCAAGCAGAAATCTGAATCACTTCTCGACGAGGAAATGATCGGGAAGTAATGAGACGTATCTGCTACCAACTGATATACTACCAACAGATTCAAGCCAACGACAAAAGATATAAAATGAAACGTGATTCCGACTACTCGAGGGTTCGGAACAGACATGGATGGAAACCACCCCGCAACTTAGAGAAATTACAAAACGGCCCAAACGTTCAAAATCCGCGATACGACGTCGGATTTAACAAACCGAAACTCCCAACGCGAACAATTCAGCTATACGAACTCGTGAAACCAAAGAAATTACAAAAGCGAACGAGTTCCACGAGAATAGAACGTCCATGCCATAATACATGACATAAAACGGAATAATATCAAAACATCACCAAGATCATCCCAGATGGAGAAACTCCAAGAATAACATAAATTCAAAATGTCGACATGGTTAAAAGCGAGCTACCGAAAATAAAAATACACCAAAACGGGAATATCGGAAAGAGAAGAAAAAAAATGCGGATATTACAATCTACCCCTCTAAAAATAAGTTTCGTCCCGAAACTTAAGAAACAAACAACTCGGAGTACTTAGCACGCACGCTATCCTCGGTTTCCCAAGTCGCCTCCTCGACACCATGCCTCGCCCACTGCACCTTGACCAAGGGAATGGTCTTATGCCTAAGTCGTTTCTCACGATGCTCCAAAATCTTCAAAGGGCGCTCTTCAAAAGTAACATCCTCGGCGACATCAATCTCACCATAATCAATGATGTGACTGGGATCCGGGACATATTTCCTCAGCTGGGAAACATGAAAAACGCTATGAACATGACTCAAGGCTGGGGGTAACGCTAAACGGTATGCCAACTCACCGACTCGCTCGAGAATCTCAAAGGGTCCAATAAATCTCGGACTCAACTTCCCCTTCTTCCCGAAACGAAAAACTCCCTTCGTCGGCGACACCTTTAGCAAAACGTGGTCTCCCACCTCGAATTCCAAAGGTCGGCGACGGACGTCGGCATACGACTTACGCCGACTGCAGGCGATCAACATCCGTTCTCGAATTACTTCTATCTTCCGCCTCGTCTCTAAAACGACGTCCGGCTCGGTCCCGACTAAATCAGACGTCTCATTCCAACAAATTGGTGATCGACATCGCCGCCCATAAAGTGCCTCATACGGTGCCATCCGGATCGACGCATGCCAACTGTTGTTGTACGTGAATTCGATCAATGGCAAATGTTCCTCCCAATCGCTACTCCAATCGAGGGCACAAGCACGCAATATATCCTCGAATGTCTGTATAGTGCATTCCGATTGTCCATCTGACTGGGGATGAAAAGAGGTACTCAAATGCAAACGGGTACCTAACGCCTTATGCACTGCTTGCCAAAAGTGCGATACGAAACGACCATCACGATCCGAAACAATAGACTTCGGAGTACCGTGAAGTCTCACAATCTGCGCGATAAACACACGAGCTAACTTCTCCGGGCCCCAAGTGTCCTTGATGCCCAGAAAATGTGTCGACTTGGTCAGACGATCAACAATCACCCATACCATATTCATGCCCGACCTCGATCTCGGCAAACTCGTAACGAAATCCATCGATATATCTTCCCATTTCCATTCCGGAACGGGAAGTGACTGTAATAACCCAGCCGGTCGCTGATGCTCGATTTTGACCTGCTGACAAGTCAAACATCTCGCTACAAACTGTGCGACCTCTTCCTTCATATTATTCCACCGTAAATTTCTTCTCGTGTCCTTGTACATCTTACGCGAACCAGGATGAACTGAATAAGGCGTAGCATGGGCCTCCCGTAAAATACTCTGCCTCAACTCTGAGTCGTTCGGCACACAAAGCCGACTCTGGAATCTCAAAACACCATCCTCGTGAATCACAAACCCAGGAGACTTTCCTTTAAGAACGTTCTCTCGGATTTGAGTAATCATCGGATCCTCTGATTGCTTCAGCTTAATTTCATCGATCAAAGATGACGAAATATCTAAGGCACAAAGTTGCCCGACAGCTCCAGGCAACAAAACTTCAACATCTAACTCGATCAAAGCCCGCCGAAGCTCATATTGAGACGTAAGGATCTCAAGCGTTCGCAACGCAACCGGTTTCCGACTCAAGGCGTCGGCCACGACGTTCGCCTTGCCCGGATGATAAAGGATTTCGAGGTCATAATCCTTAATCAACTCTAACCACCTCCTCTGCCTCATATTCAACTCCCGCTGAGTAAATATATATTTCAGACTTTTATGATCGGTAAAAATCTGACATGCAGAGCCGAAAAGATAGTGAAGCCAAATCTTGAGCGCAAAAACGACTGCCGCTAATTCCAAATCATGAGTAGGGTAGTTCAGCTTATACGGCCTCAACTGTCTCGACGCATAGGCAATGGTTTTGCCGTGCTGCATCAATACGCACCCGAGACCCTGTCCTGAAGCATCACTATAAACAGCAAAACCCTCGTTGCCACATGGCAACGCCAAAACCGGGGCTGAAGTCAAACGCCTCTTCAGCTCCTCGAAACTCGACTGCCTTTCGTCATTCCGCATTTAACTTCTCGGACTTCTGGAGCAATGTGTAAGTGGCGAGCCGATTCGAGAAACCCTCGGCGAACCTACGGTAGTAGCCAGCCAAACCTAAGAAACTACGGATCTCCTTCACATTCTTGGGCGGTGCCCAATCCAATACTGCCTCTATCTTCTGTGGATCCACACGAACCCCCTCGGCTGAAATCACGTGACCTAGAAACATCACTTCCTTCAGCCAGAACTCACATTTCGAGAACTTCGCATAGAGTTGCTCGGTTCTCAAAATGTCTAATACTACTCGCAAATGATGGGCATGCTCTTCCTCGTTCCTCGAATAAATAAGAATATCGTCAATGAAAACGACGACACACTTATCCAAATACTCGATAAAGACTTTGTTCATCAACTGCATGAACACCGCCGGCGCATTAGTTAACCCGAAAGGAATAACTACGAACTCATAATGTCCGTATCTCGTCCGAAAAGCTGTTTTCGGCACATCGGACTCTCTCACCCGGAGTTGATAGTATCCCGATTTCAAATCAATTTTTGAGAACACCGAGCTCCCTGCAACTGATCGAACAAGTCATCAATTCTCGGCAAAGGATACTTGTTCTTGATGGTCACCTTATTCAGTTCACGATAGTCGATATACAAACGTAGTGAACTATCCTTCTTCCGCACAAACAGGACCGGTGCGCCCCATGGCGAGGCGCTCGGTCGAACATACCCCGACTCAAGAAGCTCACTCAACTGCTTCTTCAATTCGGACATCTCTGAAGGTGCCATGCGATAGGGCGCCTTCGAAATAGGAGCCGCGCCCGGCTCTAACTCTTTAGCAAACTCGACCTCACGATCCGGTGGCAATCCCGGTAACTCGTCAGGAAACACATCAGGAAACTCATTAACGATTGGAATCGACGAAAGCTCGACTCCACCACCCTCCGTCTTCAAGGCGTAGCACCAATAGCCAGTACACCCCTTTCGCAGGAGTCTCATCGCCCTCAAGGCGTTAATAACGAATTTATGGTTTCCCCTCTTTCGCCCCACGAAAGAGTGCTCGGTGCTGTCCTTGGCTAACATAGTGATGATTCTTGTGCGGTAGTTCATGATCGCACCATGCCGCTCGAGCCAATCATCCCCAAGAATCAAATCCTCACCCTCGATACTCACCACAATAAGATTAGAGGGCCAAGTCCTCTCACAAATAAGTACAGAACAGTCTCGAACCTCCTGATCACCAACGATCCTATCACCGCTAGGAAGCTTAACGATGAAGGGTTCACAAGGCATCAAACAGTCGAGACTCAAACGGCGCACATAATCCAAAGATATGAACGAATGCGTAGCACCGGAATCGAAAAGCACACTGACAGGATGAGAAAGAATATAAACGGTACCTGTCGCCATGGTAGCCGCTGGGTCATCGGCTCTTCGCATCTCATAGACACGCGGGTGGGCTGAGCCGACACTGGAAGCTCCCCCCTTAGAGGGCTGACCCCGACCTCTCCCCCGACTAGCACTCGGCGGAGATTGAGGAGCAAACGATCCCTGATTCACACTTGATTCCCTAGGCGCTGGAATGGAAGCCCGGGCACCAAGGATTTTCTCCCTCTCAGCACAGAAAGCCGCCTTGTGACCCGGCTGGCCACACTGATTACATGTCAGCAAAGGGTTCGGACAAATACGACTGATGTGGCCCTGCTGGCCACAGTTAAAGCACTTCACCTCTCGAGAAGGGGCACTGGAAGCCCTACGGGGAAACCCAATAGATCGAGCTGGGCCACCACCAGCGGAAAAGTTAGCAAACTGAAATTTCTGCTGACCCCCACCTTTGTGGCCCGAAAAATTCCCGGCGGACTTCTGCTTCTTACTCTCGCGGGCCGCCTCACTCGCCGTCACAGACATATCGTAAGCAAGGGCCCTGCTCTGGTAATCTTTCAAGGTAGTGCATACGAGCCCCGACATATAGTCCTGAATCGGCAACTTCATCCGTCTGGAGAAATGGAAAATTTTGTCACTCTCCTCGACCACTTGGGTCTTCACATAACCCAACTCCTTGTTAAAATCAGCAATAGCTTGAGATACGGGGATATCCCGCGGTTGAGCATCATAAAAAGCATGTACCCGAGCACATCGGCGGCCACGGGCAATATTCAGTCTCCATCAACTCTTGAAACTCAGCCCACGAAGCAGCATGGTCTTTGGGCCCAACGGCCTCCCACCAGTCCGTAGCGTCCCCTGTGAGAAAGTATTGAGCAATAGGGACTTTACGGTCCTCGGGACAGTTAGTGGCAACGAAGACCTTAGATATTTTCTTGATCCACCCTTCCCAGCCAATTGGGTCTGAAGCTCCCGAAAACTGAGGAGGATGCATCTTGATAACATCTTGGAGCCATCGATCCGCTCCGCCCCGATTAGCGTGGGCCTGATCCGGGTTCTGAACCGCCTGAGCTATTGCCGCCATTTGGTTCACCATTTGCTGCATAACGTCCGCAATACCGAGGTCGGCACGCTTCTGAGAAGAAGCATGGCTATGACGGCCATTGATCTTGGCTCGAAAGCTATGACGTGGCCGCCCCACGTCCCCGGCCGCGTCCACGACCACGACCGCGACCACGACCTCTTCTAGCATCCATACTGGAGTTAAATAAGTAGCAAAAGCCATACGAGGGTCAGTACAAGAAAAGAACAATCACAAGTCGAGAATCAAGGGTACGATACAAGGAATTAATGAACAGAGGAAGGAAAACTTACGGACACTGGTAGTACCGGAATCATGGCAGCGTGACGATGACGTGCAAAACAAACCACCACAAGACCCAATAAACCGACAAGCCTAGGTATCCATAAACCTAGAGCTTCGATGCCATTTTCTGTAACACCCCCAAGATATTCGAGGTATATTACAGCGCCGTGAATCCCTATATGGGACCCACCAGGCTGAACAGACATCATACTCATCGACTCACAGAAACGACAAAATAACACCTCGTCATAAAGACGCAAAACAAAATAATCCACCCGGTTCAACCGGTCAGACATAACACCATCATCCAACACAAACATAATAGACAACAATACAATCCGTACGAACAAGAACTCTTAAGTACTCGAGTACTACTATTAGTTCAAAATCCACAAAAGATGAAAAGATAAAAGACCCTAAGACGTCACTCGTGCACAATCATCATGCACGGCCATCATCCGCGTACTGGTCCAGCGCCCGCTCGTCTCGATGAACCTGACCTGAAATTCATAAAACGAATTTCCCCAAGACGGGTCCCCAGAGGGGTTAGCAATTACGCTAGTACAAGTAACTAAATGAACAATTTACATCTTACACATATAGTAATGCATGCAATCAAGAAATCATAGTTTCAAAACACTCATTTCCGGAAATGCCAATAATCAAAACCACATTTGTAAAATGCACCACAATTAACCGCGGACCCACAGCTTCGTGGATCCCTGCCGAGACCCCGTCGGATCTAACCCACAGTGGTTAAAAGCAAGCTCGCGGTTCCACAGCTTCGTGGAGCCCTACCGAGACCCCGTCGGATCTAACCCGTAGTGAGCATACACACACACACAATTCCTCATACAAAACTACTATGTCAAGATTGTAAGTTCATAAGGGTACTTGCCTCGATTAAATAGACGACGACGACACGAACGGAACGGAAGGATCAAGCACGACCGCGAGGAACCGACGAAAATGAACCTAACGATTCGAATAGCACAATCACAACCACTTCTAAACGATTTCGGAAATAGAATACGCCCGAAAACCCGCCTACGATTCATGTATATTCGTACAAAAACAACAACGAGGGCGGACCACAACCAAACCCTCTCGATAACGAAAGATACTACGAAATACACCATGAATCGTAGGGAAACGAGGAATACCAACAAGATTAATCATATTCATCATGACTTAACTAACAAAACGGAACGGATCGGACGAAAACGTGAAAACCCCCAAATCTTTCCCAAAATAGGGTTCTAGGAAATTTTACCTTGATTTGACGATGAACAACAATTAATGATTAGTGATAGGTTGATGATATGAAGCTTGAATATACTTCTACAATGGTGTTTGGGCGAAGATCGGGCGAAACCTAGCTCTCCAAGTCGTTCTCGTCGCGAAGAGAAGTGAGAGAGGTGAGAAATGAGAAAAACACGGTTGCTGCCAGTTTATATACTGGCCGGTATTACGGCCGTAACATCCATGACATACGGCCGTAACATAGGGACATTACGGCCGTAACTCACCTGCCTTACGGCCGTAACGGTTCCAGGAATGAAACTGGGCCAAATTTACGAACGACACTTACGGCCGTATGAAGACACCATTACGGCCGTATTAATACTTACGGCCGTAACTCTAGCGTGTTACGCCCGTAACCCCCCCACTGGAATCAAGTGCAGAAAACGAACTCATATTACGGCCGTATAAGGGAAACTTACGGCCGTAACTCTCAAGCATTACGGCCGTAACAATGCGGCTTACGGACGTAACATAGCTTGAGACAGCAAGCAGAAATCTGAATCACTTCTCGACGAGGAAATGATCGGGAAGTAATGAGACGTATCTGCTACCAACTGATATACTACCAACAGATTCAAGCCAACGACAAAAGATATAAAATGAAACGTGATTCCGACTACTTGAGGGTTCGGAACAGACATGGATGGAAACCACCCCGCAACTTAGAGAAATTACAAAACGGCCCAAACGTTCAAAATCCGCGATACGACGTCGGATTTAACAAACCGAAACTCCCAACGCGAACAATTCAGCTATACGAACTCGTGAAACCAAAGAAATTACAAAAGCGAACGATTTCCACGAGAATAGAACGTCCATGCCATAATACATGACATAAAACGGAATAATATCAAAACATCACCAAGATCATCCCAGATGGAGAAACTCCAAGAATAACATAAATTCGAAATGTCGACATGGTTACAAGCGATCTACCAAAAATAAAAATACACCAAAACGGGAATATCGGAAAGAGAAGAAAAAAATGCGGATATTACAATCAAAACGATAATGATGCTCCAAAGTGATAGAACTGCCTCTACCAACTCGACCTCTACCTGAACAACGTGGACCACTCATATTTGGGATATCTATCTCATGTTTCTGACAAACAACCTTGACTTCATCAAGCAACTGATCATACCCATTTTCTTTATACTTTTGAATGAGTTCTTTTGTGTTAGATATTGCATCCATCGCATTGAGAATATCTTGATTTTTGCATTGCAAAATCTCACAAAGATCATTTGTCACTTCAAGTAACTCAATCATAAAATGCAGGATAAACACAAATTCGAATGATGTCATCATATCATATGCTCCATCTGCAGTAGCTTTGAAAGACAAGTTACCTTTCTCATTGAGGATCACTTTAAGAACAAGAAGGATAGACTTAAACATACTGCGTATACTGTGAAGAGATCTCAGATGAGAGCTCCATCGTGTATCTGCTGGACGCTGCACACCTCCAATTTGATTTTTACCTTTCCCAGTTTCAATTTCGTTACTGGCAATCAATTCCTCAATATGCAATGCTTGAGCACTTTGAAGTTGATCATGGCATTTGGAGGAAGAATCCACCAAATTGACAATAACATTCAAATGTGAGAAGAAATGCTCAATTGGTATAACACTTTTAGCCACCGCAACTAAGACCAACTGTAGGCGATGAGCAAAACAATGCACATAATAAGCATATAGACACTCCTGTAGGAATAGAGCTTGTAAACCATTCCACTCACCTCTCATTGTGCTAGCACCATCATAACCTTGACCCTTTATGTTTTGTATGATAAGATTATGGTGAGAAAGAACTACATAAATCTCCTCTTTCAAAGTAGCAGACTTAGTATCTTCTACGTGTATTATGTCAAAAAATCGCTCACGAATATATCCTTCCTTATCTACAAATCTCAAAACAATAGCCATTTGCTCTCTTTTTGACTCATCTCGTGATTCATCCACAATAATACAGTACTTGGAATCACCGATCTCTTCTCTGATAAATCTTTGAATTTTACTAGCATAAAGCAATAAAATCTCCTTTTGAATATGATGAGAACTATAAGAAGCATTTTGAGGAGCATTTTCCAACACAATCGATCGCACCTCCTCACTATAAGAAGCTGTGTGTTTTATAATTTCTAAGAAGTTTCCACGATTACTTGAATCCGAACACTCATCACGACCTCTAAAAGCTATTCCTTGAAATGCACACAATCTCACAACACCTATAGAAACCTTAAGTCTCAAACGATTTTTCTCAACCGTTTCAGAGGATGATTTGTCTATGATCCTCTCAATATGTTGCAATGAATTCATCAAATTGTGAGATTGTTATACAGCTTTCTTGTGTGAAGAATTCCGAGATTTTCCTTCATGAATAAAAAAGGAACATTTATCACCATTGCTTACTTTTTCCAATTTTGAAATCCATCCTCGTTAAACGCATTTGTCCATGGATGTGCAGATGGTTTGACGAAAATAAAACAATGGAGACAATATGCAGTATTTTTTGTAGGTGAATATTCCAACCAATCAGGAAATTTTTTATACCAAGCTGGTAAAAATTTTCTACCTTTATTCGTGACATGTTCTAAGGATTTGTCTGGAATTCCTTGATACGGACCCAAGGTCAGATAAGAATGCCTAATTTCATCTCTCTTATCTACCGAATAACTCCATATAGACATACGCAAACCAGGATCTCGTTCTATATGAAAATTATTAGAATTTCGATCAAGCCGTTGTACCTCTTTTCGAGAAGGCTCCTCATCGAGAATATTCGTCGGTGGATTGAAAACCCTTGAAGTTTCTAAAACTGCAGAACTTGAGGTCTCCTCCTCAACTCTCCGTTGACGTTTGTTGTTATTATTGAAAAACGAATGAAGCATTTTATACTTCATTGATTTATGAATCTATAGATAAAAAATACAAGAATACAATTATAAAAATATTCATTGGGAACCTGGGATCAAATATAAACAATAATAACATATAACTACGATTTTACAGTACCTTTAATTCAAATTAATCCACTAACTTTGATTTTCTAATTGCAGATTCGATTAACTTCACTTTGACAATTGACAGCAAAATCGCCTCTCCCCTCCTGCAGATTCGATTTTCTTCTTTCTATCATTCAAGCAAAAAGCTCTGAGTCTGAGAAGTGAGAAATTACCCGATCAAAGAAGAGAAGCGGACAAACGCTCGAAAAGAAATCCGGAGAGGCGGACGACTGTAAATTCTAAAAGTAAAAAACCCCACCAACCACCCGTGTAATTGATTTTGAGCATTTATTGTGTTAGGTAAGTGGGCCATAATTATTGGCCCACCATAATAGACTTAAAATTATTTATTCATATTATAAGTTAAGAAGTTATTTAGAATATATATATATAGGTATTTTTTTTTTTTAAAATCTGAGGGCGGCGGCTGCCACCACCTGTCATCCCCTGGATCCGTCTCTGATCACAGAAGAAGATTCCTCTGGTAAAATCTCGCAATCTATATATCGATTTGTTCGTATTGACGAGTAGATCGTGAATATGTATTTAAATTTTCAAACTGATGTCGGTTTTGTCCGGATGGAGCAAAAAACGATATTGCAGTCGACTTGCCCGTACGGACTCTCCGGTTGTCGGAACTTTGCAAACTTTATATCGTTGCGAAGCTTTCGTCACAAGGGTGATTTTATATTTTGTGAATCGTCTAATAAATTCGGTTATCGTGTCGGAGTTGAGAGCTATATCACCCCGTGTTGTTTAGAATAACAAACTTGAATTTTTGTAATTTCATAATGTTGCTATATATTTTTTTTATATATAATATTTTGTACGTTACCGCCGTATCAACATTCATTGGAATGAGATAAAAATAATAACCCGGATAATTATAATAGTATATATATATATAGATGAAACCGCCTCACAAAGAAAAAGAGAAAAAATAGAAAAAGAGGATAAGAGAGGAGTCGGGAGAGGGCTGGAAGCAAACAAAAAAAAAAAAAAAAAGAGAAAAGGGAGAGAAGGAGCAGGAGAGAAGAACAGGAACCGAGAGAAGGGTTCGTCACAGAAGAAGATTCCTCCGGTAAAATCTCGCAATCTATATATCGATTTGTTCGTATTGACGAGTAGATGGTGAATATGTATTTAGATTTTCAAACCGATGTCGGTTTTGTCCGGACGGGGCAAAAAATGGTATTGCCGTCGACTTGCCCGTACGGACTCTCCGGTTGTCCGAACTTTACAAACTTTATATCGTTGCGAAGCTTTCGTCACAAGGACCTCGTTTCTGTCCCTATTATGAAGTTTCACAGCTGTTTGGTGGGTGAGTGTGCGAGGTGCGTTACTGTGTGTGTTACGTGCGTGTATGTTGTGCTTGTGCCGTGTGTGTGTGGTGGGTGGTGTGTGTCCGTGTTCTGTTGTGTGTGTATGTGATTGTGTGTGTGTGTATATGTGTGTGTGTTTATGTGTGCTAGTGTGTGGTGTGTGGCAGTGGCGGAAGCAGAGCATTTACTCAGGAGGGTCTGGAGCTATAAAAATTACGGAGATCGGACAACGATATATAGCTTCCCCTATTTTATAAGGGAATTTCCATCCGCCGGGGGGTCCGTGGACCCCCTTGGACCCCCTCCCTCCACCCTTGGTGTGTGGTGTGTGGTATGTGTGTGTTCGGTTGTGTGTGCATGTGAGTGCGTGTGTGCGTATGTGTGTGTGTTTGTGTGCGGGAGTGTGTGTGTTCGTATGTGTGAGTGTGTGCGTGTTGTGTGCTAATGTGAGTTGAGAAGTGGGTATAAGTACGCGCATGCCGATTTGGGGTATAAGTGTGTTTTTGTGTGTGATAATAGCGTTAGTCGATGTTAATGAAGCTTCAGGTGAGGTTACGATAGACGGGAGACGTGAAAACGACTATTAGATAGTCATAGAAAGTTTTGGGGTGGAAAATATAAATTTTAAAAACCCAGGGCTATGCCATTTGAGAATTAAAAATAAAGTTGGACTTGATTGAAGTTTTATAAATCTTCAATTTGACCCTAAACTTTAATATTTTCTTGGAAAAGTGTATAACCTTCTTGGTTTCAATCCAAAATGGGCCAAACGAATTTCAAATGGCTCCTAATTTGAAACACAACATTCGTACACCCCAATAACGCGCAGAGTGTACCCACAACTATGTCTCACCCAGACTCGGCTAAATTAGAATGTAGGGTTCTAATGATTATATAAATCTTAATCCGTTAATTATATAATATGATCCGTTTTAGGTTGAAGGTCAAGCTAATCGCTCAGTCTATTTTCCTTATCAATAGAACCTTTTCCATTCGCTGGAATACCAGGCAAGTACTTTGATTACGTTTGATGTACTTCATGTGAATGAATATGTGAAATATGTGTTTTATGTGAAATGTGGGAATATTAGAAAATGTGATTTCACAATGTGGTGATTGATTTCTGTGGTTTGTGACATGTGTAATCAGCGGATGTGTGAAGTTGCGAATATTCAGTATCATTGCGCATTGACATGAAATAATATGTCATAACATGCATTGCGGAGCGGAAAATAATGAATATGTGAAAAATATGGTTGTTGTGAAAAGTGGTAATTTTTGTGGTTTGTGACATGTGGGATCAGCGGAAATGTGAATTTGCGAATACGCAGTATCATTGCGCATTGACATGAAATAATATGTCATAAACATGTATTGCTGAAAGTGGAAAAATCCAAGTAAGCGATTTGGGTTGGCCAAAAGAGCCAAGCGGAATGGGCCCGTGTGCGTGAGTCATAGCATGCATGGGAATTGCATTGCATTGCACATACAATAATGGTGATTGTGGTATTGTATTCCAAAATATATATGATGGCACTGTGATGTGGTTGTTTATTCACTTATGGTACATATTCATGAATCGTTGTACTTGCACCGGCTATTTGCTGACCCCTTCTGGGGTGAATATACTTGTTGTGTATTCAGGTGTAGGTCTTAGTGGCAAAATTGCACAGGAAGGACACGAGGATGGCGAGCAACACTAATATCATGTACTATTTTGATTTTGGGGTCGTTCTGTTGTGAACCGAGTCGTGTTTTTCCTTGTGCTCGCGCGAGTACTGTCGAGTAATATGGTTTGTTTGTGGTTCAGTCATATTGATGATGTTATTTTGGCAGTTGGAGTCTCATAGAACAATGTATTGTTGAGTGTCGTAATGTTAATGGTTTGAAGTTGAGTACGGTCAATGCATGTGTGGATTTATGTTGGTCTCAGCTTGGTAGGTTCTCCAAAAAGAATCTACTGCACTGTAAATCACGGGGGCATTACAGATTGTCGTATCGGAGCGTAGATTTATGGATACCTAGGCTGTTGGTTTTTTGGGTCGGTCAAAGTTGAGTCGGTCATGTGTTTATGATATCACTCGGTTGCTGCTACCTTGTGCGACCTGCGCTGTAAGTTCCTCTGATCCCAAAATATTTTTTTTAATTATTTCAGTCCTGAACATATGGATTTTAAGTCCTTCTTGTGAGCCGTACTCTGTTGGGACTGTGTTCATTGGCTTATGATCTTATCAGAACCCTGCGGAAAACCAGAGTAATCTGTTTGTATTTCTTCGAACTGGGTCCATTAATTTTCCTTCGTGTATATGTTTGTGTAACTTGTGCATACTGGCATATGATGGTAAG
This sequence comes from Orobanche coerulescens, assembly GCA_033398695.1. Classification (NCBI taxonomy): domain Eukaryota; kingdom Viridiplantae; phylum Streptophyta; class Magnoliopsida; order Lamiales; family Orobanchaceae; genus Orobanche; species Orobanche coerulescens. The sequence goes on from CM065809.1 coordinate 174,317,849, forward strand.
TCTCTCGATTATAAGTCCCTCTTAGTTGTGCGGTGATCGTGTGGTGCTGATTCGATCAACCTTGGTCGAGGGGCTAGAACTTGTTGGTGGTATTAGGGTTTAGGGTTTAGGGTTTAGGGGTGAAAATAGTTATACAGCGTATTTTGGAAAATTAGGAATATTAACGATTCCTATATTCTTTTAAGAATGAGATTTTTAAGTATCAATTTTAACGGCTGCGGGAGTATGTTTAAAGTGGTTTTTGAAACTCTTTCAAATGGTGAAAACGACGATTTAATATCGTTATATCAAACGAGTATGTATTCGGTGGAAAATCTTTTCTTTTCGATTAAACAAGTAGTATAAGAAGAAGGATCCTCATTTTATATAAGTTCCAAGTAATTTTTGGAAACATTTCGGATTATAGACGCCTTCGAAAATCTTATAAGTATAAATTGTTTTGTGCATTATTTAAAAATGATTTCAAGATCGACGTGTAAAATAAAGCCTCCTCTTCGAGAAAGAGTAAAGTAACTACAAGTTTTGGCTAAACATAGCTCGCCCTCTTATCTTCAAAAGAATTGTTTTCATAAAGTGCTGGTACCACAGTCGTAAGTTGTGAGATCATGTGTCGTGTTTGGACACGCGTTTGGTTGCGATTCAGATCGTTGCGTGTTTGTTGTCTTAGTGGGGGTATAGTTGTGATGGTGAATTTTGGTTGGTATAGGTATGGCGCGCGATATTGTGTAGAATTGGCGAACACTACCTTGTGGATAGCGCACGCAAATCTGTCCGGCATATAAACCGGACAACAATCGTGGTTTATCATTTCCACTATTTTCCTTTTCTCCGCGGGTGAAACCACAGTGTGAATCGAAGGCGACTAGGGATCGTGATCTTGGCCGATTTTGCTCCGTTTAAAGGTGTTTTGGAGTATAACATTATCTAATCTATTACTCCTCGTCGGATCGAGGCAATTCCTTGATCTTTCTTGAGCTAACCATTTTGAAGATTTTGTTCTTGATTTCATTTTCAACCCGATTATGATGAATCAATTGATGTTAAATGTTGTTGTTGGTCATGTCATATGAATGATATATCCACAACTCCGACTTGTTCAACTCGGTTGATGATTCTAAAGATTCTGAGGAACCGTGAACAATTAAAGTTCGATCACATGTCCGTAAACTATCGGTGAACAAAGCAAACGATCAAGGGTGTCCCGTACCCCAGATGATGGCAGGTGATGCTTTCACAATATGTCGGAATTGTTGATGCTTCCGACAATTATGGCTTTGATTCTCTTTATCTTCTTGCTCTCCATATCTAACTTGGTAGTTCTACGTTTCGAGCACAAAACTCCATTTGAGGGGGGGGGGGGGGGGGAGTATAATAATCGGGATTCTTGCGCTTGTACAATGTAGGGCCTTGGACCCTTATGTTTGACTCTGTTGTCGCACTATAGAATTGCGAGTTCGGTGGTACTGCGATGATGTGCTTAATGTCTGATCCTATCGTAATTGTGGTTTCCATCATGTATTGGTTTCAAGATCTCGTTGTATAACCCCATTGTCGTTGAATATTGAACCATATTTCCTTGGTAACTTATGATCCCACCCGAGCAAACTATATCTAATCGGGATGTGCTTTGCTTTGATTTCAACCTGTGCCGTTAACTGAATCGCGTCACTACCGAGAAATTCTCGTGATGTTAGTAGCCATTTCTCATTCGTCAGAATGCTAAGAGATTTGGCATTCAACCTTATGAAGTTGCTTGTTATATTATTACCTTATTTTCATTGTTCTATATTTCAGGGACAAACTTCCTTTAATTAAAGTGGATCGTAATACCCGAATTTTTGACTTCTGTATGTTTCCATCCTATCGACTCACTTATGCTCGTCGATACCTGCTGAATGTGTTCTGTTCTTCGGTCTTTACTGTTCGGATGAGTTGTGACATTGTTTCGGATTAGTTCATTTATAGTTGTGACTTTTCCCAAGTTTGGTACAGCCCTTGTGAGTCCTATGCAAAGTGAATATCTTGTAATTCTTACGATCCCACTTAATGTCTTGAGTTGAGGCGTGAACTTTGGGGTTGTTTGATTATCGTCATCCAATTGTTCGATCGTTGTGGTTCGACTGTTGTTTCTCGATCTCGAATCGTGAATCTCGAGCGTCTGATTTCCTTAAGATTCGGGTACTCGTTCCAGCAAGTTATCTTCCAAACCTTTGAGGTTGTCGGAATTATATGCTCATTTAGTGTTAAGCTCGCATTTTGATTATCGTATTATTTGGATTATCAACCGTAGTGATTCATGATCGTTGCACTTCGTAAACATTTTGCGTATTGAATCAGACCGCAGCGGCTCTGTATGACATGGAGTTTGTGTCCGTTATTGGCAGCAGATAACATGTGTCATCTAAAATTGCCTTGCCTTGAGTGTTTCATGTCCTAAGTTTGGGGACGAAACTTATTTCAAAAGAGGTGGGATGTAATAATTTTATTTTCCCGTTAGTCCCTTCTCTTTTGATCTATTTTTTATTTCCTTCGGTTCGCTAGTCTTGATGATCAACATATGATGGTCATCGTGTCTTGACATCAAGTGGGAGTACCGAGAGTCCATGAGTGCATCTTTTGGCTTGACCAATATTTTGGTCATATTCGTACCATGGATTAACTCGATCCTTATCAGGTATCCTTGCGAGTCTATAGCTAAGATTTTATTTTTACTATTATCATTGTTGTGGCGGCGAGAGATAATTGACACTGAATGACGGCGCCGCCATAATAGCGGCTTCTAAGAAACAACTGTAGCACCGCTAGGATCGCCGACTTAAAATTGGTTTAATGCGCATATAAGGCCCTGAAAGGTATTCTCATAATAGACTTAATACATTAACCGAAAGAAAACAGTTGAGTAATCTTGTAAGTATGGATCCTACTAAGCATACTCGTTGCTTAGAGCATATCAGTTATCTATGTAATATCCGTAGCTTCCCATTTTTAGCAATTTCTATTTTTGGTGTATGTCTATTTTTATCGACTCGCTGTAACCGTTTTTGACATTTTGAACCTACTTTATTCTTGGAGTTTTTCAGTTTGGACTAGTTTTGGAGATGTTTTTACGTAATTCCATTCTATGTTATGTTTTGCCGTATGAACATTCGATTCTCGTAAAACTTATTCGTTTTCGTTGTTTCTTGGTTTGTATGAGTTCGTATTATTGAGTTGTTCATGTTGTGACTTTCGGTTCGTTAATCCGACGTCGTATTGTGATTTTCGGACACTTGGGCCATTTTTGTAATTTCCTATAAGTTAGGGAATTCCATCTTCGTTGTCGTATTTCGGATTCCCAAGTAATCAAAATGGTATTTTCTTGTAGCGCTTAGGTTCGTCATCGGATATACTTCGTAGCCATATTTTTGGTTCGATAGCAGGTCCGGGTTTCGGAGTCGTCCAGAACCGTTTGGACAGCAACTGCCCAGTGGGGTGTTACGGACGTAACACCCCATCTGTTACGGCCGTAATGTGGCCATTGTTACGGCTGTAATGTACCATTTGGTACGGCCGTAACAGCCCGTTGTTTTAAGAACAGCGAGCATAGGTTAACACCTCATTTTCTCATCTTTTCTCTTCGTTTTCTTTCGTCGGGCGATCAGAACACCACCAGGAGGCGATTCTTCCAGTTCCAATCAGTGTGTTCTTCATTTTCCATCACCGTAGAGTCGTGCTAACATATTATCATCAACGTAATCATCTTGTTCCGTCCGAATCTGAGGTAATTTCGTCTAGAACCCTAACTTGTCAATTTTGGGGGTTTTTCCAGGTTTTGCTTGTTAGACTCGAATTGTTCAAGTATGTTATGATATTCCTCATCGATTGTTGTTATTGGGTGACTCCCAATCCGATTTTGTCAAGTTTAATCCGTGAATTGTCGATTCGGGGAGGTTTTGCATAAACCCTCGCCCGTATCGATTGATCGTTTATTGTCATAGCTTGTAATAAGGGTTATGGGCGTTTTCCATTCGATTATTGTTGTCCGTTAGGACTGAGATATGTTGATCCTTCGTTTAGGAACCGTCGTTTTCCATTCGGATCGTTCGTAGTCGTTATTCATTCCCAATTCTTCGAAGATGTCTCAAAGGGAAGTATTTTACATTTATTTACGCGTTCTAGTATTTGAATTATGGCATTTCGTGGTTGTATGGATGGATATGTGTATGTTCACCTAGGGACGGTCCGATGGAGCCTCTAGGGGTACGTTGCCGTGAGTTTCGTACCGCGAACTATGGTTAACCACCCAGGGATGTCCGACGGGGCTCTACGGGGTGTGGTGGCTGTGAGTCTCGTACCAGGGTTAACTTTGAAATGTTTTGTTGGAGAAATGTGTTTTGTGCTTGTGCACCTTTAATATTCCGGAATATAAATGATTTCTAAAATGATTTTGGCGCATATTTTCATCTGATTAGAATGGTAGTTCAAATGGATTGTACTTGCACTAGCAGTTGTCGCTAACCCCTTAAATGGGAGAAATTCTTTTGTATTTCAGGTACAGGTCAAGGAAGCAACGAGCATGTGAGCCGTACGAGGATGATGGGCAGGCGTGATTCCGTTCAGTGGTTATTTATTGATGTCTTGTTTTGGGATTCCTTTATTATGTAATTGGTTTAAGTACTCGAGTACTTCTTGTTGGGATTCGGTGCCTAAAACGAAGGCCCAGCGGAAGCGGTAAAACGAAAATTAATTCGATCCGAGTCCCTACGAGGATCGATCGAGCTACGTATATACGAATATATAAACGAAAAGCAAGAGTCGTAAGAAACTAACCCTCGAAGACCGTTGATTAAATGGTAACCTTCTCTTGAGCTATTCCCCAAGCTCTTGAACGATCCAACGCCGAAAGCACCGCGTCTCTACTTGCCACGCGCCGGAGAAACAACCGGAACGACGATCACCTTGCTATCCTCCGAGGATACGGCTAGAGCTAAGTGATGAAGCTATATATGTAAAGATTACTACACTCTAAGTGTTTTAATCTTACTCTCTCTATATGATTTTCTCTCAATTTTTCTCCAAGAAAAATGAAGAAGAAAATGAATGAAGAAGATGAAGATAATTGAGAAAATGGTTTCTCTCTCTCTCTCTCTCTCTCTCTCTCTCTCAATCTCACTCACGTAGGAAGGCTTGGAATTCACAAGTGAGAGATGTCTTTATCTTCATTTATTCAACTCTCCACATGCACATCTCATAATTATGAGAATCAAAGCCCCACCACCTCAATGATCAAAGCATTAAAGAATGGAACAAGGGTCCATATGAAAGTGGGTGGAAATGAGGGGGGCGGCCCATAAAGAAATCAGACAAGTTCGGTTCGTTTCGGACTCCATGAGTCAAACAGATAAACTCGATTACATTAGATGTATTTGTGTCGTTTAATTAATCCAATTAATTAAACATATCAAATACAAAATAACATAGTTAATTTCTCCAAGAAATAATTATATTCATGAATTAAATTAATCACCCAGTGAAATATTTAATTCATTAGGTCGTAAATCAATTTATCCAATAAATCGATTTAGACATCCAATGTCCCAAATTAGATATCCAATATCTAATATTCATAATGAGATAATTAGCTTAAATCATTCCGTCGTCAATCCTAATGCGCGACTCGGTAGGTTCGTCTCAGTCAGCAATGGGAGGAACCAAAGAGTAGTAGCACCACCTAGCCATCCTGGTGGCCTACACTGTACCCCGACTGAGAACGAATGATTGGGATCATTCAAGAACCATTCTGTCGTGAATACCAGTATACGTATAAACCCTTCTTTCAAATGTCCCGATCAAGTTATAGGGTCACGGTCAGTCAAACCCTATCTGTACTTGACGTTATGCATGCGTTAATGCAAATCGAGATCATCGAGCTGTCGTGTATCTAATACCACTAGCTCCAATGCTTTGGCCAAAGACTTATGATCTCATCTGCTAATAACCGCATAGGACATATAACCCGCTCACTAACGGGAGAAAGAATTCTATCTTGGTATTCAGTAGGACCTGCTACTTGCCCGTCAAGATGCACGTCGAGGTTGACCCCGCCTTAGGTTTACGAGGTCGAACTACTCTAATGAAAATCTTGACGTCACAAGCACATCCCTACTAAATCCTCAAGTCGAAGGTTCACGAATACCTATCACAACCTTTCGATTCCGTCATTGACTGTCCCGGAGTGAAATCCATGTGACGAATCGAGGGTGAGTCGGTTCGAGTATACTAATCCAATTAGCATACTTATAATGTGTACTCCCACTAACCATTAGTGTTCGACAGGCACTCTCCATGTCAAAGAACACGTCATACAAGTCTTCACATAAACTTAACGCCCAGTCAAGTTTCATCGACTTGCGAACGATTAAGTATTTGAGCTATAACCTTTCCAGTGCCGACCCCCTTATCCAATAAGGAGTGGAACGTTTTGCTCTCAAATACACGGACTAGTTTCTATATGTTTATTTACGAGTTAGGAATGCGGTAACTACCGGTAAATAAAGAAACATTCATTGCCTTATATAAATGGTTTACATAATTACAAGTACAATGCCCTCACTCAACAACCTCTCGAGTGGCATTCGACGGCATACTCCTAACAATCTCCCACTTGCACTCAATGCCACACACTATGGTATCTAATACCCATGTTCTCCGATGACGCTCCAAGCTAGTCCGAGAAAGTGGCTTAGTCGGTGGATCGGCGGCGTTGTCGGCCGAGTCTACTCATGCGGCACAATGTCTCCCTTGCGAACAAATTCTCTTACGAGATGATACTTCCTCTCAATATGTTTGGTCTTTGTTGTGAAACCTCGGCTCCTTGGCTTGCGCTCTGACTCCGTCGTTGTCGCGATGCAGTAGACAGGCGGCTCGGCACATGGTATCATTTGAAGTTCTCCGAAACTTCTTAATCCGTAACCCTTCCTTGGAAGCCTCCGAGGCTTGATACTCGGCTGACAGTGGAATCGTGATCGCGCTTTGCTTGGCACTACGCCAAGATCTGCTCCTCCATTAAGAGTAAATATGTAGCCAGTGGACATCGAGTCGTCCTTGATCCTTGGAATTCCGAATCATTGAATCCCACCACATCCAAATCTCCACAGCCAAACAAAATAACCATATCTCTCGTTCTTCACAAGAACTTGAGAACGTTCTTTCTGACGATCAATGTTCCCTACCTGGGTTTGCCTGAAACCTACTCACCACGCTAACAGCATGCGCGATGTCAGGTCTTGTACACAATATAGCATACATAAGGCTACCCACGACCGAAGCATATGGTATATTACACATTTCCTTGCGTTGTTCCTCACTTTGAGGACACATCTTCAAGGTGAGTTTTATTCCATGTTGCATCGGTAGGAACCCTCTTTTAGAATCATCCATCTTAAATTTCTTTAAGATCTTATCTATATAGAGGGCTTGGGAAAGGCCTATTGTTCTCTTCGCTCTATCCCGGTAGAGCCGAATACCAAGAATATAGGTTGCTTCTCCCAAGTCTTTCATGGAGAAATTACTCGAAAGCCAAGCTTTCACAGAACTGAGCATTCCCACATCATTTCCTATTAGTAGAATGTCATCTACATATAGTACTAAGAATGCGATCTTGCTCCCACTAACCTTCTTGTATACACAAGGTTCCTCTTCATTTTGCACGAAGTCAAACTCTTTGACCGCCTCGTCAAAACGAAGGTTCCAACTACGCGACGCGGCTTGATCTATAAATGGAACAATGAAGCTTGCACACTTTCGAATATCGACTTCGGACACAAAGCCTTTAGCCGCTCCATATAGATTTCCTCCTCGAAGAATCCATTAAGGAAAGCCGTCTTTACGTCCATTTGCCATATCTCATAATCGTGGTAGGCGGCTATAGCAAGCATCATGCGAATAGACTTGATCATGGCTACGGGCGAAGGTATCGTGTGTCGATCCCTTCCTTTTGGGTATAAACCTTTGCCACAAGTCTGGCCTTATAGGCGTCAACCTTGCCATCACCATCAGTCTTTCTCTTGTAGATCCACTTATTCCCAATGGGCACTATGCCCTTGGGGCGGTCTACTAGAGTCCAGACCTGATTTACATGCATCGAGTCTATCTCAGCTTCCATAGCTTCACGCCATTTCGCGGAGTCTACATCCACCATCGCTTGGTCATAGGTCGTCGGGTCGGTCTCTTGGCTATCACTTGGAACCTCATGGAGACCCAGCTCCTCCAAGTGCACAAGCCCATACCTCTCAGGTAAATGAGACACCCTACTAGACCTACGAGGTGGTTGTACTTGTGTTTCAGAAAGTTCGGTTCCAGTTTCTTGCACAGGTGTCTCTCTAGGAGTTTCATTGTATTCTTCTAAAGAAATACTTCTACCTGCTCCGCCTTCATGAATGAACTCATCTTCCAGTAAGTGTGCTTGTAAAGCAACAACGATCCTTCGATCTTCGGGCATGTAGAATAGATATCCCATCATCCCAGACGGGAATCCAATGAAACGTCCCTTCGCAGACCTAGCTTCCAACTTTTCCACCTTAGTCTTCTTGACATAAGCGGGACATCCCCAAATCCTAATATGATTAAGACTTGGTTTCCTTCCTTCCCACATCTCATGTGGAGTTTTAGGAACGGATTTGGAAGGACATCTGTTCAAGATATACGCGGCGATCAGTGCATACCCCACGAGTAAATCGGCAAGTCGGTATAGCCCGGCATGGAACGGACCATGTTCAACGGGGTCCGGTTCCTTCTTTCGACACACCATTTAAGCGAGGAGTACTGGAGGTGTTAGTTGTGAAACTATTCCATGTTCTTTAAGGAACTGCCAAACTCCGTACTCATATACTCGCCACCTCGGTCCGACCGAAGTGCTTTGATATGATTACCAGTTTGTTTCTCGACTAGGGCCTTGAATTCCTGAAATTTCTCAAAGGCCTCGGATTTATGTTTCATTAGGTATACATAACCATACCTAGTATGATCATCAGAAGCGTAATGAAATATTGATATCCGTCACATCTTTGCTTCAAGCACCACAAGCGTCGGTATGGATTAATCCCGGTTTATCGGCTCTTTCAAAAGTCCTGTGAAGGGGACTTAGTCATTTTGCCTTTAAGGCAAGATTCACAAGTAGGAAAGGGATCCGATCCCAATGGACCCATAAGTCCATCTTTTTCCATCTTGTAAACCTTGGTCTGACCAACATGACCAAGTCTAAGATGCCATTTCAAAACTTGGTTGGTTTCATCCCTACCACGTTTTCTAGTCATAGTATTCACAACTACTTTGTTGCTGAGATTTAGATGATACAATCCATTCAACAATGTAGCAGTACCCACTAGTTTATTTCTAAAATAAATTTTGCAGGAACCATCACCAATAAAAAATGAAAAGCCTTTTCGGTCCATGACCGGAATGGATACAATGTTTTTGTGCCCCTTGGGCAAAACAAGTACATCTTCTAAAGTTAAAACAAAGCCGGATTCTAAACCCAAAAGAAGTGATCCTATGTCGGTCGCCTCGACACTATGCCCGCTTCCGACTGTGATCATAACTTCTCCAGCTCCAAGCTTCCTACTTTGTTCCAGATCATGATTCACGGTACAAATATGAGAACTAGCACTAGAATCCAGTATCCAGGAAGTCGAAAATATAGTAGCAGAACAATTTGTTTCCAAAACTAAAAGTTCTGTACCTGAAGTGCCATGAAGAATCGGACAGTCTCTAGCCCAGTGGCCCAGCTCACCGCACTTGAGACAAGCATCCTTCTTCTTCTTGTTCTTTGGAACCATCGGCGCCTTGCCCTTACCCTTAAGGTCCTTAGCTTGTGGTCCAGTTCTCTTCTTGGTCTTTTTCTTCTTAGACTTCCGAATTCCAGAAGAAATTACAAGAGCAGACTCCTTCATTCGCGGAATCTTCATCTGAGACTGAGCGGTCACAAGTTTGTTCATTAGCCCTAGACCCGGCAATTTACCACACGACACGAAAACACGACACGAAAACGACACGAAAATTTAGTGTTTGGGTTTGCATTTTGAGTACACGACACGAAAATACACGAACACGAAAGTACACGACCGAGATTTAGTGTTGGTTTTGTGTTTACCCTTTGGGTACACGACACGACACGAGGTACACGAAATAAATAAATAAATAAATATAATATTTTATATTTGATTTAATAAAAATATATATTTTATGAATTCTGTTTATACTAAACTTTAAAATTTGAAAATATAATGTGAATTTTCATAAATTTCGTGTAAAAATTCGTGTTTTCGTTGCCTTTCGTTTCATTTCGTCTAATAAAACCTATAAAAAATATTATAATATTAAAATTATTATTTTTATAATATTTTAATATTTATTTTATATTATGTGCCTGACACGAAAACACGACACGAAACGACACGAATTTACGCGGTACACGACACGACATGACACGAATTCATTTAGTGTCGTGTATGGGTTTGGACTTTTGGTACACGAAACACGAAGTACACGACACGAAAATACACGATACGAACGAATTGCCAGGTCTAATTAGCCCAGCTAAATTACATGCAATCTCATTGCAATTGAAGTTCATAACAAACTGTGAGAAAGAATCAGGGAGAGATTGTAGGATAAGGTCGGTTTGGAGAGAAGTATCCATTTTAAAATCAAGAGCCTCCAATCTCTCGATCATGGATATCATTTTGAGGACGTGTTCCCCAACCTTCTCACCTTCCTTCATCCTTGCACCGAACAATTGCTTGGATATCTCATATCTAGCAGTTCTGCTGTGCTCACCATAAAGCTCGGTTAAGTGAGATAGAATCTGCCTAGCAGAAGTCATTTTCTCATGAGCTCTCTGAAGCTCATTAGACATGGAAGCCATCATATAAGCACGGACTTTCACGTCATCCTTAACCCACTTTTCGTGGTTTTCAATCTCTTCTGATTGGCTCGGGTCCGCACAGAGGCGCCGAATGTCTGTCTCCAAGACGTATCCCAATGCCTCTATCCGAGGACAATCATCGGATGCGGAGCCAATCCACAAAGTTAGGTCCCATTAAGGTGTTCTTTTCGAGTAGAATTGCGAGTGGATTCATTGTCATATTGAGATTTATGCATTAAGTATAGCAGTTAATTAGTGACTCATTCAATTATGTTACGAATATAGAATTTAAGGTCTTTTCTATTCTTGTTACCCCGGCTCCCACTATATTTATCGGAAAAACACACTCCCATGAGATATCCCGAAGTATCGTCGCTCAACTTCATAGTGGTGATCGAGGTCTTTATAAATCTTAATAGAGAGGGCACCGAGCGGGTTTCTAGTCTATTAATTTTCATAAAGTGGTGTCCAACACCAACCCATCTAATGGATGATTCGATCTTCTTTTTCCCCTTGTTCACTCCCCTCAACCTATACGATTTCTATGGTTCGTGAACAAGTTAAGTTTATACCATCGACGCAAATCAGTTTCACAATTGAATCTTATCCGGCAACCTATCAGGTTTCTAGGGATAAAATTTGCTCCAACCAAAGGCATCCAATGCGCTCCCGGTAATTTATCCGTCCTCCCCGAACGACTACCCCGATAACTTAGAAGCATAGCACATCCGGTTTGGATTTCAATTTCTCGAAAACTCGATGGAGGGAAGGAAAACCTTGAAACCTTATAAACTTAATTATTTATTGTGGGAGAATTTTCGCGATTAACGTTACACTTTTCACATTAATCATATTAGCGCGTTTGTGGCATTCATACAATATGAAACAACCATTCATAACCTAGTTGCTACCAACATGTGGTTCATGGACCGTTCCTAGAAAACAAAAACTTCGTAATCTAATTACAAGTCTTCGTCTTGAATCTTCGTCTTCTCGAAATGGATCTTCCTCCGGTCTTCGTCATTACATATGAATTTTACATCGAAAATTGCATCCTAGATACAAACATTTCTAGTAAAATAAATAGGCTCAAAACGGCCTTAACAACCCAATCGAATAAAATGAACGATTCAAATCTAAGTCCACGAACCACATCCCCATTCAAAAAGCATTCATCCAATAAATACTATATAAATGGAAAACGTAGAGATACATTGATCCAATCAACAATACGAACCGATCCAATCGATTCACACAATCGGTAATTTGATAACGTTCAAAATAATTCGGTCGACCATAAATATTCCAATTAATCAAATTTTCCTTATAAAATGAAATACTATAAATCATTTTAATCATATTAAATCCAATTTAACATGCGGGAGATTAATTTTCAAGAATACACGAAAAAATCGAGCCGAGGCGAAAATGGCCTGCCTGGCCGAGTCACCATCGGCAGCTATCCGGCAGACAGGCCTGGCATGGCCGAGTCACGCTCGGCAGCTGCCGGCCAGGCACGGCCCGTGTCCCCTGACACGGTCGAGTCTGCCAGCGATGGCACAGGAGGCTAGGACACGGCCGTGTCACCGGACACGGCCAAGTCACCACAGCGACAACTGCCCTTTGTCCGAAAAATCGTCCGACGACGATTCGGAGCTCGATTTTCGACCGGATATCCAATATCAATATTTTTCAACATTCATATCTTCAATATAAATCATATTTCCCAGAAATTTAAGATTTATATTTAGACATAAACTTACGAAAAATATAATTATTACGAACGAAAAACATATACCACGATTATGACTAAAATGATTCCAAATCATTCACCATCTAATCGAGCATTCCAAATGCCAATATCGTATATACGATCGCAAGACCTACGCTCCGATACCACTGTTGCGATTCGGTGCCTAAAACGAAGGCCCAACGGAAGCGGTAAAACGAAAATTAATTCGAACCGAATCTCTACGAGGATCGATCGAGCTACGTATATACGAATATATAAACGAAAAGCAAGAGTCGTAAGAAACTAACCCTCGAAGACCGTTGATTAAATGGTAACCTTCTCTTGAGCTATTCCCCAAGCTCTTGAACGATCCAACGCCGAAAGCACCGCGTCTCTACTTGCCACGCGCCGGAGAAACAACCGGAACGACGATCACCTTGCTATCCTCCGAGGATACGGATAGAGCTAAGTGATGAAGCTATATATGTAAAGATTACTACACTCTAAGTGTTTTAATCTTACTCTCTCTATATGATTTTCTCTCAATTTTTCTCCAAGAAAAATGAAGAAGAAAATGAATGAAGAAGATGAAGATAATTGAGAAAATGGTTTTTCTCTCTCTCTCTCTCAATCTCACTCACGTAGGAAGGCTTGGAATTCACAAGTGAGAGATGTCTTCATCTTCATTTATTCAACTCTCCACATGCACATCTCATAATTATGAGAATCAAAGCCCCACGCCACCTCAATGATCAAAGCATTAAAGAATGGAACAAGGGTCCATATGAAAGTGGGTGGAAATGAGGGGGGCGGCCCATGAAGAAATCAGACAAGTTCGGTTCGTTTCGGACTCCCGCGAGTCCAAACAGATAAACTCCGATTCCGTTCCGATGTATTTGTGTCGTTTAATTAATCCAATTAATTAAACATATCAAATACAAAATAACATAATTAATTTCTCCAAGAAATAATTATATTCATGAATTAAATTAATCACTCAGTGAAATATTTAATTCATTAGGCCGTAAATCAATTTATCCAATAAATCGATTTAGACATCCAATGTCCCAAATTAGATATCCAATATCTAATATTCATAATGAGAGAATTAGCTTAAATCATTCCGTCGTCAATCCTAATGCGTGACTCGGTAGGTCCGTCTCGATCGGCAATGGGAGGAACCAAAGAGTAGTAGCACCACCTAGCGGCTGGTGGCCTACTGCTGTACCGTGAGAACGAATGATTGGGATCATTCAAGAACCATTCATCGTGAATACCGGTATACGTATAAACCCTTCTTTCAAATGTCGATCAAGTTATAGGGTCACGGTCGGTCAAACCCTATCATGCTTGACGCTATGCATGCGTTAATGCAAATCGAGATCATCGAGTTGTCGTTTATCTAATACAACTAGCTCCAATGCTTTGGCCAAAGACTTATGATCTCATCTGCTAATAACCGCATAGGACATATAACCCGCTCACTAACGGGAGAAAGAATTCTATCTTGGTATTCAGTAGGACTGCTACTTGCCGTCAGATGCACGTCGAGTTGACCCGCCTTAGGTTTACGAGGTCGAACTACTCTAATGAAAATCTTAACGTCACAAGCACACCCCCACTAAATCCTCCACGCGCAGGTTCACGAATACCTATCACACCCTTTCGAGTCGGTCATTGGTATCCGAGTGAAATCCATGTGACGAATCGAGGGTGAGTCGGTTCGAGTATACTAATCGATTAGCATACTTATAACGTGTGCTCCCACTAACCATTAGTGTTCGGGCACTCTCCATGTCAAAGAACACGTCATACAAGTCTTCACATAAACTTAACGCCCAGTCAAGTTTCATCGACTTGCAAACGATTAAGTATTTGAGCTATAACCTTTCCAGTGCCGACCCCCTTTTCCAATAAGGAGTGGAACGTTTTGCTCTCAAATACACGGACTAGTTTCTATATGTTTATTTACGAGTTAGGAATGCCAGTAACTACCAGTAAATAAAGAAACATTCATTTGCCTTATATAAATGGTTTACATAATTACAAGTACAATGCCTGTAATACCCGTGATTTTCTTTTTCGGTAATTTTTCGTTTTTGGCATTTTTCTAGTTTCCAGAACTCGCTTGCGACCGTTTTGACATTTTGACAATGTTTTGTTCTTCGTGTTTGGTCATCCGAGTTCGTTTCGGTATCGTTTTGTCGAGTTCCGTGCTTTTTGGCGACTTTTCCGCACTTGAGTTCGATTCTTGCGAATCTCGTCCAAGCATTGTTTCGACTTTCTCGTAAGTTCATTTAATGTTATTATTCATGTTGCAAGCTTTGTCTTGGTGTTTCGATCACGTATCGTGATTTTCGGGCGTTTTGGGCCATTTTCGTAATTTCCCAAAGTTTGGGGTAATTATTTTCCGTTGTCGAATTTCGAGCCTTTGGGTGGTCGGAATCGTGTGTTCTCTTAGTGCTCGGATTCGTCTTTGCGAGTACTTCGTAACCGTATCTTCGATTCGTACTCAGGTTCGGGTTTCGTGGTCGTTCGGGCCGTCGGAGTTGGTCCCGGCCGAGTCATGGCCGGGCATGCTCGGGCGAGCCGATACAGCCGAGTAACGTGCGGTAGTGGCCGGCGATTACGTGCGTAAGGCGATTCGTCACGTAAGGCCACTGGCCGTGCGTCATGCGCTTCCGGCATTTCCGAGCGATGCGTTCGGCCATGGCGATTCGTCGTAAGCCGTGGCGATTCGTCGTAACGGCCGTGATCGGCTTATAAAGGCACGGCGGCGTTTTCTTGATCATTTTCTCATTCTTTTCTTCCTGTATTTGTGGGTGTGTGAATCATCTAGAGATGTTGTTGGACGATGAATCCATGAAGTGTTGAGGTTCATATCATCAATCATCCGTCCTATAACATCCTCCGATCTACCGAATCAGGTCAGATTTCCTAGAAATCTAGTTTTGGGGAATTTGGGTATTTTGGTTGTTTTCGTCCGATTAATCCGATTTAACTTAGGATTATGATGGATTGATGAATATTTAGATGTATTATATCATTTCCTTTATTATTCCATGGTTGGATCGTATCGATTCGTTGTTTTGGTCGAGTTCTTGGTCGACGCCTTGAAGGTGTCCGGTAGTATGTCATAGAGGGGTTTTTGGGCATTCTACGAATATCCTTCCTCGTATGATTGTTGATTTATGGATTATATATTGTTAGGGTCGAATTCTTGTGAAGAACTCGAGTCGGAACCCTCCCGTTCGTTGTCTTCTTCGGGGTCCGAGCTTCCCGGTTGAATCGTGTTCTTCGGAGTGTTCGGTAGCGGTCATTAAGTCGAGATTTCCTGTTGCTCCGCGTGCGTTGGACTTGAGGCGAGTATCTCGTCTATATTCTTTATACTTTGAGAATGTGATGTGTCGTGAATTTAACGTGGACTCGTTAGTGACGGTATATTTAACCGTAACTTACTTTAAATGAAGATGTGATTTTATGAAGGTAATTACCAACGTAAACTTTAGTTTCAAGAATAATGATAACTACCTCTTCATGTTATTTTGTGATTAAAATAAATACTAGAAATGAGTAGTTAACTGAAGAATTGTGGAATCGCGTAATACTTGTATATTTGCTCGTTGGCCTTTTTCCTGAATGATGGTTTGCTGTGGATGTTGTGACCTTGTTGAAGTTATGATGCGTTAACCTATGTGTTACGTGGTTGCGGTTGTGGTGAATATTATACCTTTGTTATTGTGTATAGTAGAGAGTTGAGATGTTATCCGGGTAGGGGTCCATCGAGGCCTCCGGAGGCGCGTGCTTGCGAGTACGGCCGGCGTGCGTTGTGACCATAAGGTTATCAATTCGGGTAGGTGCAGGTAGGGCTCAGGAATCGACACTTGCGAGTGCGATGTCATGATAACTTATGGGCGTATTTGAATGATGTTATCCGGGTAGGGTCCGTCGAGGCCTCCGGAGGCGCGTGCTTGCGAGTACGGCCGGATGTTACTATTTGACCATAAGTTTTTCTAATAGTGTAGGTCTGTAGAGGGCTCAGTGAATAGTCACTTGGGAGTGCGTTGTCAAGATAACTTATTGGTGTGTTCGAGTTTATTCTTGATGGCTACTCCGGGTGGTACCCTTCGGGGCCACGGAGGCGTTTTATTTGTTGATTTGATATCTCTGAATTGTTTATGTTTTGAATCTTGAATCCCGATTATATTGGTGAATATGGTTTTGGTCTTGAGGTTTGAGTTGAGAATAAAATCATTTGTATGATTTTGAAAGAAAACCTTTTGAAAAGGAAAAACATTCATATTTCAGATTTTACACTGAGACCCCGAAGTCTCTAAATAATCTCTTACAATGATTTGGAGTAATCCCCATGGTTTGTTTTAAAGGAATAAATTTTCAAAGACTTTAGACTCGGGGATCGTGTTACTACCTTGTCGAAATGTTATTTTCATAACGGTTGTATTCTTGATGTATAATTGTATAGCTTGGTTACTTGCTAGCGATTCCATCGCTAACCCTCGTTGGGGATTTTGTTATTTATTCCGGGTGTTACATTTGGAGAGTGAGAAACCACGAGATTGGCTCGGAGGATGATGCAATGCGGCGATACTAGTCACGGTTGTAGTATGTCGTGCATCGGTGATATGTCGGTTTGAGTTCTTGTCATCCTTGAGGGGATGGGCATTTTATGTACTATGTGATCGAGTTGTAATTTAGTTTCATCAGATGTACGGTTATGCTATGTTTTGAGAGACCTAATCGGTCTACGGTATTATGTTTTGGTCAAGTTGGCCGCATGTGGGTTTTGATTTGTAGTCTCCCTTTGGTAGCTCCTTGTGGAAAGGGTCTACGGCGTGTAATATCCTGAGTAGATTGGGGTGTTACATAAATGGTATCGAGCTTAGGTTTGCGAAAACCTAGGCGGTTGGGTCTAGTTGGGTCTTGTCAGTCGTGTCTTGTCGGAGTCGTGTCTTGTCGTGTCACCGGGTGAGCGATTGTGAACAAGCGAGATCATTGCGATCCGTTGTGATCAATTGTGGTTCGTTGTGATTAGTATCGTGTTGCGGCCATTATCTCGTGCGGCTGTGGACGTAAGTCTCCTCCTTTATGTGAGGTACCTGTATTTCATGTTTTTACGTGTGCGAATTAAATGTGATGTGTGTCCTTATTTACACGGTGTTGTGTAAGGGAGTTGTATTCGATGCTTGTGACGCACGGTATACGGATATGACTGGACGTATTGATGTTTTGACTTTGAACCGCCGTGTGGGGTGGTATGTTGTGAAATTTGTGAACCTTGATGGGTTTCGAAAGTGTGCCGACAGTTGATTCGGTGAAAAACTCAAATGATAGTCTGGATATATGTTTTAACTTGATGCGCCCGAAATGTGTTTGGTTGAATTTGTGATTTTGTTTGTCGTTTGAGCAGGTGGTTTTTAGTTCGATCAGTTTGTTTGGACTATCGTAATTATTCATTGCGGGTAGATTTGAGAATATATTTTGAGGGGCCATAAGGGTCGGAACATTTTTGTGAAAGTTGATTTTGAAAATATTTTTATGGTTCGATTAAACCAAAGGCCGTATGAATTTTGAAATCGGTCGAGTTTGTGAGTTAATCCTGTATTTTCAAATGACACCATCAAAGCGGTATGAGGAAAAATGTATATTAATGTATTTCGCACCTTTGCAAAATATTACCATCACCTTCGGTTGAGACCAAAAGAATTTTGGAAAATTTATGTTATATGTTTGTTATGTTGTTTTGCCGTCGGAAAATTTTCTGATACCTTTCTTTGTTACAATTCTATAGGTGATCATTTTCTGTTGCTCAATCTCTATCGACCTAATCATATGGTCCGTCTGTGACGATCATGAACCCTAACTGCGATATCAGTATTGCACTTAGTTGCTTCACCTGTGTGGATATTATTGACGTATTATATATTGTCACAATTCTTGTTAGCAAGTTATGGGTGTACGCCCAGATACGATGATTTTATACTTCGGTTTAATTGTGTTGTTTCTTTGACGTTATCCGGATGTGGTAATTCATAATGTCTTGTACATGGTTTTCAAAACGATACAGAGATGATAATAGATTCGTAGTTTTGATCAAACTTTTCTTTTCTAAAATTCGCTTCAGCAAATTTTTCAAATTCAGGAATTTTAAAATGCTATCATTTGGACAAGCACCTTGAAAAAAAAAAAAATTGTTTATAAAATATTACCCATATTCGACCCTGATGATATGTTTGTGGTTTTGACCGTGATAAACTTGGTAAAGGTCGTACATTATGTTAACATGGCTAAGTGAATGATTTATGAATTTGAATTCTGTCGTTGCAGTGATGGTTCATGTATTCGTGTTACAACTCGGAATGAGTATTTTATTGTGTTATTGTTGGTTGCTCTATATTGATTATGTGGTGGTTGTTTTGTTGTTCTGATCGGTTGCCCATTCAGTATGCCGAGAGGTCGAGGTCGTGGTAACCCTCCACGCGACCAGGATCGTACTACCGGTAATGGAATTAGTACTGGTGTTGCTACTGTGCTCCAACAGGTGCCAGACCAGATGACACATTTAGCTCAGGTGGTTCAGCGTAACCATACTGCGAATGAGGATGTTGGATCGGCTCGGTGGCTTATAGAAGTGGTTCGTATGCGTCCCCCTCGCTTTGCAGGAGCGGGTGATACTTTGGGCTGGGACGGTTGGCTTATCCAATTGGAGAAGATTTTCAAGGCGATTGGTTGTCCCGAGGAGCGGAGGATTCCTATCGCTCAGTTCCTTCTCGTTGATGACGCCGCTACCTGGTGGGAGGCCGTTGAGCCTCAAGATCATGCTGTTACTTGGGAAGAGTTCAAGAAGTTGATGGAAGCGGAATTTTGCCCGAGGCCGATTCGAGAGCAGAGGATCCGAGATTTTTACCTAGCCGAGCCACAGGATGTACCCGTGTCACAGGCTATTGTCGATTATAGTCGACAACTAGCCTTTGTGAAGAATCAGGTGAGGACCGAGGAGGACAAGATCCGTCATTTTGATATGCGGATGAGACCAGAGATTCGACAGTACATGTCGGGTTTCACTTGTGCTACTTTGAGAGAGTATCAGAATCGAGCCATGGCGTACGAGATGGCATCGTTATATACTGGGCCTTTGCATGAGTCGAAGAGACAGAGGACGTCTGGAGATTTTTCGGACGGTGCAAGAGACGGAAATTCTTCTCATCGAGTTTCGCGTAGTCGTACGGCGAAACCTTCAATTTCTTCGTTCGGTGGAACCAAGAGTTCCAAGTTGTCTTCTTTGACTCCTAGTCAGACTGGGAGGTGCTTTAACTGCAATGTTGTCGGTCATGTGCAAGCTAATTGTCCTTCGCAGCGGATTATTTGTTATAATTGTGGACTCGAGGGCCACGAGTTGATATTGTGAATTATTCCATGAAGTTTCCCGAATCGTGTTTCCGCATCGGTATCGGGATAGGTTAAATCGGGACCGTTGAGATTTTTGGTCGTGCTTTGTTGTTTGTGACTTCACTTTTTTAGTTTAAGTTTCGGAACGAAACTTTTTTAGAGGGTAGAATGTAATACCGTGATTTTCTTTTCGGTAATTTTTCGTTTTGGCATTTTCTAGTTTCGAACTCGCTTGCGACGTTTTGACATTTTGACAATGTTTTGTTCTTCGTGTTTGGTCATCCGAGTTCTTATCGGTATCGTTTTGTCGAGTTAAGTGCTTTTTGGCGACTTTTCCGCACTTGAGTTCGATTCTTGCGAATCTCGTCCGAAACTGTTGTTTCGACTTTCTCGTAAGTTCATTTAATGTTATTATTCATGTTGCGAGCTTTGTCTTGGTGTTTCGATCACGTATCGTGATTTTCGGGCGTTTTGGGCCATTTTCGTAATTTCCCAAAGTTTGGGGTAATTACTTTCCGTTGTCGAATTTCGAGCCTTCGGGTGGTCGGAATCGTGTGTTCTCTTAGTGCTCGGATTCGTCTTTGCGAGTACTTCGTAACCGTATCTTCGATTCGTACTCAGGTTCGGGTTTCGTGGTCGTTCGGGCCGTCGGAGTTGGTCCCGGCCGAGTCATGGCCGGGCATGCTCGGGCCAGCCCGATACGGCCGAGTAACGTCGGTAGTGCCGGCGATTCGTCGTAAGGCCGATTCGTCGTAAGGCCACGGCCGTGCGTCGTAACGCTCCGGCATTTCGAGGCGATGCGTTCGGCCATGGCGATTCGTCGTAAGCCGTGGCCGATTACGTCGTAACGGCCGTGATCGGCTTATAAAAGGCACAGCGGCGTTTTCTTGACCATTTTTCTCATTCTTTTCTTCCGTCTGCATTTGTGGGTGTGTGAATCATCTAGAGATGTTGTTGGACGATGAATCCATGAAGTGTTGAGGTTCATATCATCAATCATCCGTCTATAACATCCTCCGATCTGAATCGAGTCGATTTCCTAGAAATCTAGTTTTGGGGAATTTGGGTATTTTGGTTGTTTTCGTCCGATTAATCCGATTTAACTTAGGATTATGATGGATTGATGAATATTTAGATGTATTATATCATTTCCTTTATTATTCCATGGTTGGATCGTATCGATTCGTTGTTTTGGTCGAGTTCTTGGTCGACGCCTTGAAGGTGTCCGGTAGTATGTCATAGAGGGGTTTTCGGGCGTTCTACGAATATCCTTCCTCGTATGATTGTTGATTTATGGATTATATATTGTTAGGGTCGAATTCTTGTGAAGAACTCGAGTTGGAACCCTCCCGTTCGTTGTCTTCTTCGGGGTCCGAGCTTCCCTGTTGAATCGTGTTCTTCGGAGTGTTCGGTAGCGGTCATTAAGTCGAGATTTCCCGTTGCTCCGCGTGCGTTGGACTTGAGGCGAGTATCTCGTCTATATTCTTTATACTTTGAGAATGTGATGTGTCGTGAATTTAACGTGGACTCGTTAGTGACGGTATATTTAACCGTAACTTACTTTAAATGAAGATGTGATTTTATGAAGGTAATTACCAACGTAAACTTTAGGTTCAAGAATAATGATAACTACCTCTTCATGTTATTTTGTGATTAAAATAAATACTAGAAATGAGTAGTTAACTGAAGAATTGTGGAATCGCGTAATACTTGTATTATTTGCTCGTTGGCCTTTTTCTGAATGATGGTTTCTTTGTGGATGTTGTGACCTTGTTGAAGTTATGATGCGTTAACCTATGTGTTACGTGGTTGCGGTTGTGGTGAATATTATACCTTTGTTATTGTGTATAGTAGAGAGTTGAGATGTTATCCGGTAGGGGTCCGTCGAGGCCTCGGAGGCGCGTGCTTGCGAGTACGGCCGGACGTGCGTTGTGACCATAAGGTTATCAATTCGGGTAGGTCCGGGAGGGATCCGAGAATCGACACTTGCGAGTGCGATGTCATGATAACTTATGGGCGTATTTGAATGATGTTATCCGGGTAGGGTCCGTCGAGGCCTCGGAGGCGCGTGCTTGCGAGTACGGCCGGATGTTACGATTTGACCATAAGGTTATCTAATCGGGTAGGTCTGGAGAGGGCTCCGAGAATCGTCACTTGCGAGTGCGATGTCAAGATAACTTATGGGTGTGTTCGAGTTTATTCTTGATGGCTAATCCGGGTGGGACCCTTCGGGGCCACGGAGACGTTTATTTGTTGATTTGATATCTACGAATTGTTTATGTTTTGAATCTTGAATCCGATTATATTGGTGAATATGGTTTTGGTCTTGAGGTTTGAGTTGAGAATAAAATCATTTGTATGATTTTGAAAGAAAACCTTTTGAAAAGGAAAAACATTCATATTTCGAGATTTTACACTGAGACCCCCGAAGTCTCTAAATAATCTCTTACAATGATTTCTGGAGTAATCCCCATGGTTTGTTTTAAAGGAATAAATTTTCAAAAGACTTTAGACTCGGGATCGTGTTACTACCTTGTCGAAATGTTATTTTCATAACGGTTGTATTCTTGATGTATAATTGTATAGCTTGGTTACTTGCTAGCGATTCCATCGCTAACCCCTCGTTGGGGATTTTGTTATTTATTCAGTGTTACAGTGGAGAGTGAGCAACCACGGGATTGGCTCGGAGGATGATGCAATGCGGCGATACTAGTCACGGTTGTAGTATGTCTTTGTCGGTGATATGTCGGTTTGAGTTCTTGTCATCCTTGAGGGATGGGCATTTTATGTACTATGTGATCGAGTTGTAATTTAGTTTCATCGGATGTACGGTTATGCTATGTTTTGAGAGACCTAATCGGTCTACGGTATTATGTTTTGGTCAAGTTGGCCGCATGTGGGTTTTGATTTGTAGTCTCACTTTGGTAGCTCCTTGTGGAAAGGGGTCTACGGCGTGTAATATCCCGAGTGGATTGGGGTGTTACATAAATGGTATCGGAGCTTAGGTTTGCGAAAACCTAGGCGGTTGGGTCTAGTTGGGTCTTGTCGAGTCGTGTCTTGTCGGAGTCGTGTCTTGTCGTGTCACCGGGTGAGCGGTTGTGAACAAGCGAGATCATTGCGATCTGTTGTGATCAATTGTGGTTCGTTGTGATTAGTATCGTGTTGCGACCATTATCTCCGTGCGGCTGTGGACGTAAGTCTCCTCCTTTATGTGAGGTACCGTATTTCATGTTTTTACGTGTGCGAATTAAATGTGATGTGTGTCCTTATTTACGGTGTTGTGTAAGGGAGTTGTATTCGATGCTTGTGGCCTTACGGTATACGAATATGACTGGACGTATTGATGTTTTGACTTTGAACCGCTGTGTGGGGTGGTATGTTGTGAAATTTGTGAACCTTGATGGGTTTTGAAAGTGTGCCGACAGTTGATTCGGTGAAAATCTCAAATGATAGTCTGGATATATGTTTTAACTTGATGCGCCCGAAATGTGTTTGGTTGAATTTGTGATTTTGTTTGTCGTTTGAGCAGGTGGTTTTTAGTTCGATCAGTTTGTTTGGACTATCGTAATTATTCCGCTGCGGGTAGATTTGAGAATATATTTTGAGGGGCCATAAGGGTCGGAACATTTTTGTGAAAGTTGATTTTGAAAATATTTTTATGGTTCGATTAAACCAGCAGCCCGTATGAATTTTGAAATCGGTCGAGTTTTGACAGAGTTAATCCTGTATTTTCAAATGACACCATCAGGCGGTATGAGGAAAAATGCATATTAATGTATTTCGGGCACTGCAAAATATTACCGTCACCTTCGGTTGAGACCAAAAGAATTTTGGAAAATTTATGTTATATGTTTGTTATGTTGTTTTGCCCGTCGGAAAATTTTTACAGTACCTTTGCTGTTACAATTCTATAGGTGATCATTTTCTGTTGCTCAATCTCTATCGACCTAATCATATGGTCCGTCTGTGACGATCATGAACCCTAACTGCGATATCAGTATTGCACTTAGTTGCTTCACATGTGTGGATATTATTGACGTATTATATATTGTCACAATTCTTGTTAGCAAGTTATGGGTGTACGCCCAGATACGATGATTTTATACTTCGGTTTAATTGTGTTGTTTCTTTGACGTTATCCGGATGTGGTAATTCATAATGTCTTGTACATGGTTTTCAAAACGATACAGAGATGATAATAGATTCGTAGTTTTGATCAAACTTTTCTTTTCTAAAATTCGCTTGACAAATTTTTCAAATTCGAAATTTTAAAATGCTATCATTTGGACAAGCACCTTGAAAAAAAAAAATTGTTTATAAAATATTACCCATATTCGACCACATGATATGTTTGTGGTTTTGACCGTGATAAACTTGGTAAAGGTCGTACATTATGTTAACATGGCTAAGTGAATGATTTATGAATTTGAATTAATCGTTGCGGTGATGGTTCATGTATTCGTGTTACAACTCGGAATGAGTATTTTATTGTGTTATTGTTGGTTGCTCTATATTGATTATGTGGTGGTTGTTTTGTTGTTCGATCGGTTGCCCATTCGGTATGCGAGAGGTCGAGGTCGTGGTAACCCTCCACGCGACCGAGGATCGTACTTCACCGTAATGGAATTAGTAACGGTGTTGCTCTTGTGCTCCAACAGTGCCGGACCGGATGACACATTTAGCTCGGGTGGTTCAGCGTAACCATCTGCGAATGAGGATGTTGGATCGGCTCGGTGGCTTATAGAAGTGGTTCGTATCGTCCCCCTCGCTGCGGGAGCGGGTGATACTTTGGGGTGGGACGGTTGGCTTATCCAATGGAGAAGATTTTCAAGGCGATTGGTTGTCCCAGGAGCGGAGGATTCCTATCGCTCGGTTCCTTCTCGTTGATGACGCCGCTACAGTGGGAGGCCGTTGAGCCTCAAGATCATGCTGTTACTTGGGAAGAGTTCAAGAAGTTGATGGAAGCGGAATTTTGCCCGAGGCCGATTCGAGAGCAGAGGATCCGAGATTTTTACCTAGCCGAGCCACAGGATGTACCCGTGTCACAGGCTATTGTCGATTATAGTCGACAACTCGCCTTTGTGAAGAATCAGGTGAGGACCGAGGAGGACAAGATCCGTCATTTTGATATGCGGATGAGACCAGAGATTCGACAGTACATGTCGGGTTTCACTTGTGCTACTTTGAGAGAGTATCAGAATCGAGCCATGGCGTACAAGATGGCATCGTTATATACTGGGCCTTTGCATGAGTCGAAGAGACATAGGACGTCTGGAGATTTTTCGGACGGTGCAAGAGACGGAAATTCTTCTCATCGAGTTTCGCATAGTCGTACGGCGAAACCTTCAATTTCTTCGTTCGGTGGAACCAAGAGTTCCAAGTTGTCTTCTTTGACTCCTAGTCAGACTGGGAGGTGCTTTAACTGCAATGTTGTCGGTCATGTGCAAGCTAATTGTCCTTCGCAACGGATTATTTGTTATAATTGTGGACTCGAGGGCCACGAGTTGATATTGTGAATTATTCCATGAAGTTTCCCGAATCGTGTTTGGCATCGGTATCGGGATCGGTTCGTCGGGACCGTTGAGATTTTCGGTCGTGCTTTGTTGTTTGTGACTTCACTTTTTTAGTTTAAGTTTCGGACGAAACTTTTTTAGATGGGTAGAATGTAATACGTGATTTTCTTTTCGGTAATTTTTCGTTTTTGGCATTTTTCTAGTTTCGAACTCGCTTGCGACGTTTTGACATTTTGACAATGTTTTGTTCTTCGTGTTTGGTCATCCGAGTTCGTTTCGGTATCGTTTTGTCGAGTTCCGTGCTTTTTGGCGACTTTTCCGCACTTGAGTTCGATTCTTGCGAATCTCGTCCGAAACTGTTGTTTCGACTTTCTCGTAAGTTCATTTAATGTTATTATTCATGTTGCGATCTTTGTCTTGGTGTTTCGATCACGTATCGTGATTTTCGGGCGTTTTGGGCCATTTTCGTAATTTCCCAAAGTTTGGGGTAATTACTTTCCGTTGTCGAATTTCGAGCCTTCGGGTGGTCGGAATCGTGTGTTCTCTTAGTGCTCGGATTCGTCTTTGCGAGTACTTCGTAACCGTATCTTCGATTCGTACTCGAGTTCGGGTTTCGTGGTCGTTCGGGCCGTCGGAGTTGGTCGGCCGAGTCATGGCCGGGCATGCTCGGGCGAGCGATACGGCCGAGTAACGTGCGGTAGTGGCCGGCGATTCGTCGTAAGGCCGATTCGTCGTAAGGCCCTGGCGTGCGTCGTAACGCTTCCGGCATTTCGAGCGGTGCGTTCGGCCATGGCGATTCGTCGTAAGCCGTGGCGATTCGTCGTAACGTAACGGCCGTGATCGGCTTTATAAAGGCACAGCGGCGTTTTTCTTCAGCCATTTTTCTCATTCTTTTCTTCCCGTACGCGGCTGTGGGTGTGTGAATCATCTAGAGATGTTGTTGGACGATGAATCCATGAAGTGTTGAGGTTCATATCATCAATCATCCGTCCTATAACATCCTCCGATCTACCGAATGAGGTCAGATTTCCTAGAAATCTAGTTTTGGGGAATTTGGGTATTTTGGTTGTTTTCGTCCGATTAATCCGATTTAACTTAGGATTATGATGGATTGATGAATATTTAGATGTATTATATCATTTCCTTTATTATTCCATGGTTGGATCGTATCGATTCGTTGTTTTGGTCGAGTTCTTGGTCGACGCCTTGAAGGTGTCCGGTAGTATGTCATAGAGGGGTTTTCGGGCGTTCTACGAATATCCTTCCTCGTATGATTGTTGATTTATGGATTATATATTGTTAGGGTCGAATTCTTGTGAAGAACTCGAGTCGGAACCCTCCCGTTCGTTGTCTTCTTTGGGTCGAGCTTCCCGGTTGAATCGTGTTCTTCGGAGTGTTCGGTAGCGGTCATTAAGTCGAGATTTCCCGTTGCTCCGCGTGCGTTGGACTTGAGGCGAGTATCTCGTCTATATTCTTTATGCTTTGAGAATGTGATGTGTCGTGAATTTAACGTGGACTCGTTAGTGACGGTATATTTAACCGTAACTTACTTTAAATGAAGATGTGATTTTATGAAGGTAATTACCAACGTAAACTTTAGTTTCAAGAATAATGATAACTACCTCTTCATGTTATTTTGTGATTAAAATAAATACTAGAAATGAGTAGTTAACTGAAGAATTGTGGAATCGCGTAATACTTGTATTATTTGCTCGTTGGCCTTTTTCCTGAATGATGGTTTGTTGTGGATGTTGTGACCTTGTTGAAGTTATGATGCGTTAACCTATGTGTTACGTGGTTGCGGTTGTGGTGAATATTATACCTTTGTTATTGTGTATAGTAGAGAGTTGAGATGTTATCCGGGTAGGGGTCCCGTCGAGGCCTCCGGAGGCGCGTGCTTGCGAGTACGGCCAGACGTACGTTGTGACCATAAGGTTATCAATTCGGGTAGGTCCGGGAGGGCTCCGAGAATCGACACTTGCGAGTGCGATGTCATGATAACTTATGGGCGTATTTGAATGATGTTATCCGGGTAGGGTCCGTCGAGGCCTCCGGAGGCGCGTGCTTGCGAGTACGGCCAGATGTTACGATTTGACCATAAGGTTATCTAATCGGGTAGGTCTGGAGAGGGCTCTGAGAATCGTCACTTGCGAGTGCGATGTCAAGATAACTTATGGGTGTGTTCGAGTTTATTCTTGATGGCTAATCCGGGTGGGACCCTTCGGGGCCACGAAGACGTTTATTTGTTGATTTGATATCTCGAATTGTTTATGTTTTGAATCTTGAATCCCGATTATATTGGTGAGTATGGTTGTGGTCTTGAGGTTTGAGTGGAGAATAAAAACATTTGTATGATTTAGAAAGAAAACCTTTTGAAAAGGAAAAACATTCATATTTCAGATTTTACACGAGACCCCGAAGTCTCTAAATAATCTCTTACAATGATTTACAGTAATCCCCATGGTTTGTTTTAAAGGAATAAATTTTCAAAAGACTTTAGACTCGGGGATCGTGTTACTACCTTGTCGAAATGTTATTTTCATAACGGTTGTATTCTTGATGTATAATTGTATAGCTTGGTTACTTGCTAGCGATTCCATCGCTAACCCCTCGTTGGGGATTTTGTTATTTATTCCAGGTGTTCTGACTGGAGAGTGAGCAACCACAGGATTGGCTCGGAGGATGATGCAATGCAGCGATACTAGTCACAGTTGTAGTATGTCGTCTGTCAGTGATATGTCAGTGATATGTCAGTTTGAGTTCTTGTCATCCTTGAGGGGATGGGCATTTTATGAACTATGTGATCGAGTTGTAATTTAGTTTCATCAGATGTACGGTTATGCTATGTTTTG
Source organism: Orobanche coerulescens (assembly GCA_033398695.1). NCBI lineage: Eukaryota > Viridiplantae > Streptophyta > Magnoliopsida > Lamiales > Orobanchaceae > Orobanche > Orobanche coerulescens. Next base: position 174,346,256 of record CM065809.1, read on the forward strand.
AGAGACCTAATCGGTCTACGGTATTATGTTTTGGTCAAGTTGGCCGCATGTGGGTTTTGATTTGTAGTCTCCCGCCTGGTAGCTCCTTGTGGAAAGGGATCTACGGCGTGTAATATCCCTGAGTGGATTGGGGGTGTTACAATGCCCTCACTCAACAACCTCTGAGTGGCATTCGAGGGCATACTCCTAACACTTCTTTCTTGAATTTGTTAATGTTGTGTACCCGTTTTGGGTAGTGGATTGGATGTCAGTTTGTATTGTCGTATTTCAGTCTTTGGTTTTGAATGTCGTGGATTGTGAAATTGTCGTTTTGTTGTTGATGTATGTCGTTGTCGAATGTCTTGTTGGTACGTTAGCCTGGTGGATTCCACAATGTGGGATCCACGATGCTGTAATATATTGGAACAATATTTTTTAGATCATTTTATACATTTTGATGATGTGTTATTAACCAAAATTTACTTAAACATATTTTTCCTTCAGCTAACGTACGTAAACCAAACCTTTATAACGTACGTAACATTTATAGTTTTTGTAAGATTTTCTATACAGGTAACATACATAACCCGTTCAATCTAACGTACGTAATGTTTGAGATATTCTGACCGTTGCAAAAGTCATTAGCCGTTACAACAAGTCGTCACACTCAACGGATCTCTGACTGGAAGATAACGTACGTAAGCATACCTTGCCTAACGTACGTAACGCATTTTATCAGATCTCTCTGGACCATTCTTTCCCTGTTTGTTACGGCCGCTACTCATATCATATAACGTACGTAGCAATGGTAACGTACGTAATTCATAGTGCCTAATGTACGTAAGCAGTGGAACTGCTCCAACGGGAAAATCAGCTCAAGAAGGCTATAAATAGCTCACTTCAAGGAGATGGCAAATACACAAGTATTCTGAGCTTACAAGCATACTCAAGCAATTCCAAGCAAATAATTCGAGAGTTATACTTATTCTATATTGTGATACGAGAAGATTTTCTATATTATTTCCAATCTTTATTCTTGTATCAAAGAGCGATATATCGTGTAAAGACGAGTTCCTACTCGCATTTGTTTTTGTAAAGGTTATCTTGTACCCGGAAAAAACAAGAGAGTTTTAAGTGAGGTTGTTCTTGAGCTCGGAAATCAAGAAATTGTAAGAGTTGGCACTAAACTAGAAAGTGCATTCTAAGTTTTAAGAAAAGTCCTAGTCGATAAAACTAGGTAGGGGACGTAGGCTTCGTTAATAGCCGATCCTCTCGAATAATTTCTTGTGTTCTTTCTTTTCCGCATTTTATTTTCTCCGATATTTTTGCTTCCGCACAAAAAGAGTTCAATACTCTTATCCGCACTATTCAACCCCCCTTCTAGTGGCGGTACCAATCTAACAATTGGTATCGGAGTCAGGTCTCTTTATCACCGGATTAACACCCGCTAGAGAAAAGATCCAGATATGGCCTTTATCCACTCCACCCTTGAAGGCAACGCTCTCAATCGCCCTCCCTTCTTCGATGGTTCAAACTTCATGATATGGAAGAAGAAAATGTCCACCTTCATCCGAGCTCACGACATTGAAATATTGAAGGTCATTGCCCTTGGACCTACCATTCCTAAGAAGACGGATGGCTCTCTCAAAAGTTTTGAAGAGTACGATGATGCCGACTGGAAGAACGATCACTTCAATAGTAAATCCACTCAATTGCTTTACTGTGCTCTCAATCCAGAAGATCACAATAGAATTTCTTCTTGTGAGACGGCGAAAGAGATCTGTAAAATGTTAGAGATCACCCATGAAGGTACGAGTCAAGTTAAAGAAACCAAAATCAATATGCTTCTTCACGATTATGAACTCTTCACTATGAAAGAAGAAGAAAGCATTACCACTATGCTTGACCGTTTCTCGGCAATCACTAATGGGCTAGCTTCATTCGGGAAACCAATATCAAGTAGTGATAAAGCCAAGAAAATCCTTCGGTCTCTACCAAGAGAATGGGATGCTACTGTTACGTCCATCATGGAGTCGAAAGACCTCAACACCATAGAATTCAGCGCTCTCATCGGATCTCTCATTAATTATGAGATTGTCATTAAATCTCGAAGTTCGAAAACAAAACCCAAGGAGACAGAAAGGACAATCGCCTTCAAATCCAAAGAAGAAAGCGATCTAGAGGATGAACCTGTCGAAGAAGAGGACGAAGAAACCGCCTTTTATGCCAAAAACATAAAGAAATTCAAAAATCTTCTACAAAGGCGCCGGAGAGACATCAAACAAGAATCAAGGGATGAATCCAAAAAGACTCACTTCCCTCAAAATAAAAAGTTCGACAACACTTGTCGAAGGTGCGGCGTTCCAGGCCATTTTGCAAAAGATTGTCGTGCTGCTGTCCCAATAAGTTCATCAAAACCACCTCACGAAAAGTTCAAAAAGAAGGAAGTTTATGTCGCCACATGGAGCGATGATGATGAGGATGATGAACCATAAGTCCAAACCAATCTTGCTTTAATGGCCTGCGCATCCGAAGATAGTGACGATAAAGTCGAGGTTAGTGATTCTTCTCATGAAGAACTACTTGATGCTTTTGAATCCCTAAATAATGAATACGAAAAGGCTTGCAATAGTTATAAAGATTTGAAAAAGAAAATAAAATTCCTTGAAAATGAAAATGCAAAATTATTGAAAAACAAGGAAGTTTCGATTGATCATACAAATTGTTTGGAAACCGAGAAAATTCTGAGAGATGATTTGCACAAAACTCAGAAAGAATTGAAACTCTATGTTAGAAAATTCTCATGTGGTAATGACAAATTCGAGCAACTATTATTTGGTTAAAAATTTTCTCTTTCAAAACAAGGACTTGGGTATAATTTATTTCCAATGAAAAAGTCCTTAGAAATTACCACGAAAGATTCGGACACTTTAAAAATAGGAATTCCATCATGTCCAAAATGTTTAAAACCAGGACATACCGAAACATACTATAGAAGTTCTAGAACAAATTTGGGTACCAAAAGGGACCGTTATTAAAAATCAAGTTTTTGTATCTAACTCCTCAGGACCCAAATTAGCTTGGGTACCTATAAAACGGAAGAAAATTGTCTTTGTAGGTACAAACAAAGAAGACAACATTATAAAATAAATGGTATGTTGATAGTGGATGTTCAAATCACATGAGTGAAAATGAACATCTCTTCACGGAGCTGAAAAAGGAAGATCGTGGTTGTGTTACCTTTGACGATAATAAAAAGGGCCAAATAAAAGGGACAGGTAAAATCACTAAGAAACCTTTTCCTACTATTGAAAATGTTCTATTTGTTGATGGACTTTGCCATAATCTTCTAAGTGTTCCCAACTTTGTGACACCGGTCTTAAATTAATTTTTGAAATTACGCATTGCACTGCAATGAGAAAAAACCAAATCATTTTTATTGGATTGCGTTATGGAAATATTTACATTGTTGATCTCCCAGATGAATCTTCTTTCAATGAAAAATGTCTACTTTCATACGATAAAAATGCCGTTATTTGGCACCGAAAATTGGGACATGCCACTTTACCACTTCTTTCAAAATTGGCCAAAAACGATATTGTCCGTGGTCTACCAAAATTAAATTTCAGGAAAAGACCATATTTGTGAGGCCTGTATTAAAGGTAAACATGCAAGAGGCTCGTTTAAACCGAAAATGGAAATTTCCACTAGTCGCATTCTTGAATTAATTCATATGTATTTAATTGGTCCGTCTCGACATGCCAGTCTAACAGGTAAACTTTATACTTTAGTTCTTGTCGATGATTTTTCGAGATTTACTTGGGTAAAATTCTTAGCAAATAAATATGATGCTTTTAACGAATTTGTTAAGTGGTGTAAGGTTACCCAAAAGCAAAAAGAATTACCAATTATCGCCATTCGAACCGATCATGGTGGAGAATTTGATTCTAATCTCTTTGAAGATTGGTGCGATAAATATGGTATTGGGCACAACTTTTCGGCACCTCGGACACCTCAACAAAATGGAGTTGTTGAGAGGAAGAATCGCTCTCTAGAAGAAATGAGCCGGACAATGCTCAATGAGTATGGTCTTCCTAAATATTTCTGGGCCGAAGCCGTTAACACCACTTGTTATGTTATTAATCATGTCCATCTAAGGAGGAACAAAATGATGACTCCCTATGAGATTTTTAAAGGTAAAAATCCCAATTTATCTTATTTTCATCCATTTGGTTGTAAAGTGTTTATTCATAATAATGGTAAGGATAATTTGGGTAAATTTGATTCAAAATCAAATATTGGAATATTTCTTGGATATTCTACTAACAGTAAAGCGCATCGTGTATTTAATTATAGAAGAGGCTCGGTAGAAGAGTCTATTCATGTAAAATTCGATGATACAGTTTTACCCCCGAGAAAGGTTGTTTTTGATGATGATGTAGGTATGGTTCCAGCTAAAGAAGTATCTGAAGTATCAAAGAAGTTGGAGAAGCTCGACGTAAGCTCGGACAAGCAGGAGGAAAATACTTACAACCTTCCTAAAGATTGGGCAAATGTTAAAGACCATCCGATAGAACAAATTCTCGGAAAAATCGATGAAGGTGTTCGAACTAGGAGAAATATAAATGATTGTATTAACAATATTGCATTTATTTCTCTTACAGAACCAAAGAATATCGATGAAGCCATAAATGATGAGAATTGGGCTATTGCTGTGCAAGAAGAGCTAAACCAATTCGAAAGAAATAATGTTTGGGAATTAGTTAAAACTTGGTAGACAAATCAATCATTGGCACCAAATGGGTTCATAAAATTAAAACCGATGATGATGGTCTCCCAATTAAAAATAAATCAAGGTTGGTCGCCCAAGGTTATAATCAAGAAGAAGGCTTGGATTATGAAGAAACGTTTGCTCCTGTTGCTCGTTTTGAAGCTATTTGTCTTCTCTGTGCCTTTGCCGCATACAAGAAGATCAAACTCCATCAAATGGATGTAAAAAGTGCGTTCCTAAATAGAATCATCCAGGAGGAAGTGTATGTCAAGCAACCGCCGGGTTTTGAAGATTATGATCATCCGGATCATGTGTACAAGCTCCATAAAGCTCTCTATGGATTAAAACAAGCTCCGAGAGCATGGTATGATCGTTTAAGCACTTTTCTTATTTCAAATGGGTATAAAAGAGGTAATGTTGATAATACCCTATTCACTAAGATTTTAGGTGATGATATGCTTATTTGTCAAATTTATGTGGACGACATTATTTTTGGTGCAACTAACGAATCTCTGTCCCAAGAATTTTCAAATCTTATGAAGGGAGAGTTCGAAATGAGCATGATGGGAGAGTTGAAAAACTTTCTCGGACTCCAAATTAGGCAACTCAATGATGGAATATTCATTCACCAATCCAAGTATGTCAATGAGCTCCTAAAGAAATTTAAGATGGAAGATTGCAAAGAAATATCCACTCCTATGTCTTCCACTCTTAAACTCGACAAAGATGAAAAAGGTAAGTCTGGTGACCAAAAACAGTATCGAGGTATGATCGTCTCTTTACTTTATTTAACTGCATCTAGACCCGATATAATGTTTGCTACTTGCTTATGTGCTCGCTTTCAAGCAAATCCTAAAGAATCACATCGCATTGCATGCAAAAGGATTTTTCGGTATTTAAAATATACTGCTGGCTTAGGTCTGTGGTGTCCTTCTAGCATTGATTTTCAACTTTTTGCATATAGTGATGCCGACTTCGGTGGATGTAAAATCGATAGAAAAAGCACAACCGGAACTTGTCATTTTATGAGTTCATGCTTGATTTCATGGGGGAGTAAGAAACAGACTAGTGTCGCTACTTCCACAGCTGAAGCAGAATATGTGGCTGCGGTAAGTGCATGTGCACAAGTCCTTTGGATCAAAAATCAATTACTTGATTATGGCATTGAGCTTAAAAATACTTCTATTTTTTGTGACAATACAAGTGCCATCAATTTAAGCAAAAACCCCATTTTGCATAGTAGGACAAAACACATAGAAATTCGTCACCATTTTATTCGTGACCATGTCCAAAACGGGAATGTTCGTCTCCAATTTGTTGGTTCTAATGAACAATTGGCGGATATTTTTACAAAACCATTACCCGAAGAGGCTTTCAGTTTTATTCGCATAAATTTAGGAATGGGACATATTGATCATTTTTAAATGTTGCATATTCATCATAGTTACATTAAATGGTCATTTAAATTGGAACATCATCGAAAGGAAAACACTGTTCATTTGGTCATGCTTACGGACGTTAAGGACGGTTCATTACGTACGTAATAGGATCTTACATACGTTACAAGCTTTCATGTTACGTACGTAACAAAATGCAGGTTTTAGTCCAGAGATTTCAGGATTTCTCGCTATGTACGTTACAAAAAGAGTATAACGTATGTAATCAGATTTTAACCCTGTTACTTATAAACCCATTTCGACAGACCCTTTTCATTTCACCTTCAATCCCTAGAAGAGACTGCGACAAACTCAACTCAAAACCGATCAAAACTCCAAATTCGTCCAACATCTCCACTTTTTCCGGCCAATTCATACAGATGGCATCCAGAACCGGCAAGAAACGAAGAGGCGAAACCTCTCAACCGTCTTCCTCGCCTTCTGGATAACCTACTTGTCGGAACGCTCAAGCATGCAAAATATTCAACGAAATTCTTATTGACGAAGAGGTAACTCCAAGTCATCATTTTGATTTCGAATCCTTAAATTCTATCGAAATTGCTATCGAAGAATTTTTCGATATGCTCGGAATTAATCGGTTTGTTAGTCTTGCCCGTCCGATATTTGTGGATTGTGTGAAAGAGTTCTATGCCAATTTCTTTGTTACTTATGATTCTGATGGATTAGGCGTAGTTAATTCGCTCGTCCATGGTAATCCTATTTCATTTGATCCCGCAAAGCTATCGGAACTTTTTGGTCTCCCCAACGAGGGATTTTGTTGTAAAGGAGTGTTTGCGGCTCCTGATGAAGTTGTTTATTATTCCTTTTATAGTGATGAAAATCATGATGTCCATGAAACTGAAGTGCATGATTTTTTGTCAAGAAAAGCCGTTCTCGATGTCCATTCGGGACGCTTTGAGAATAATGATTTTGGGATAAATATCCATTTGCTTCATGATGCTATTACTCGCTGTCTAATGCCGAAAGTGAACGCTCAACATCGGTAAGTGAACATCGACATGGAAATCATCTATCACGTCTGGGAAGATCATCAAGTCAACTTTTCTTTTATCGTGCTTAAATGGTTTGTGGAAAAAGGACAAATTTTCCACAAAAAGAGTTATGCCAAAGTTGATCGCCAAAGGAAATCCGGAATGACATTTGGGTCGATCTTGACGGAAATCTTTGAGAATGTCGGAGTTGAACGGGGCTTCATGGGGTTCCTATTCCGAGGGGGAGCTTAGTCACCGAGGGGCTATTCGGACTATGAGGTATCTTCGCACGAGAAACCGAGGGTGGATATACTTTGCTTACCTCAAGGATGACGATCGCCTTATGGATGGTGGTGCTCTTCCGAGACCAGAGGAGAGGATCACGTCTAGAGGGATTGATCATACTAGACCTCGCCCTTCGTCTCAGCTCGGTAACTCTCGCCCGCGTCAAGAAAGCTCTTCATCTCAGATGGCTACTCGGATGGATAGTCTGGAGAAAGAGATGAGTGAGATAAAAATCATGGTCAAAAGTATTTGCACTCACTTTTGGATACCGCCGACACCTCCGGATGCTGACTTTGATTAGTCGTGTTATCTTTCTCATGATGATGTTTCCTTTTTAAGACCAAACATTTCATTTTCATGCATGAACTACTATTTATTTTTATTTGTTAAATGAATGTATTTTGACTCTCTTTGTCCGATGCATTATTATGGTTATTCGTTGCTTTGGATTTTGATTATTCTGTGTGTCGCTGATTTTTGCAGGATCTCTCGACTTTTTGTTAATGACAAAAAGGGGGAGAAAAATATGTATCGTTTTTGAAAATAGCCCTTGCTCGTTTCAGGGGGAGTAAGAGTTCATTAAATTTTTTCTTCAATCTTCCAAAACTCATATTTTTTTCAAAAACTCCCATACTTAAATTTTGTCATCATCAAAAAGGGGGAGATTATTGGAACAATATTTTTTAGATCATTTTATACATTTTGATGATGTGTTATTAACCAAAATTTACTTAAACATATTTTTCCTTCAGCTAACGTACGTAAACCAAACCTTTATAACGTACGTAACATTCATAGTTTTTGTAAGATTTTCTGTACAGGTAACGTACGTAACCCGTTCAATCTAACGTACGTAATGTTTGAAATATTCTGACCATTGCAAAAGTCATTAGCCGTTACAACAAGTCGTCACACTCAACGGATCTCTGACTGGAAGATAACGTACGTAAGCATACCTTGCCTAACATACGTAACGCATTTTATCAGATCTCTCTGGACCATTCTTTCCTGTTTGTTACGGCCGTTACTCATATCATATAACGTACGTAGCAATGGTAACATACGTAATTCAGAGTGCCTAACGTACGTAAGCAGTGGAACTGCTCCAATGGGAAAATCAGCTCAAGAAGGCTATAAATAGCTCACTTCAAGGAGATGGCAAATACACAAGTATTCTGAGCTTACAAGCATACTCAAGCAATTCCAAGCAAATAATTCGAGAGTTATACTTATTCTATATTGTGATACGAGAAGATTTGCTATATTATTTCCAATCTTTATTCTTGTATCAAAGAGCGATATATCGTGTAAAGACGAGTTCCTACTCGCATTTGTTTTTGTAAAGGTTATCTTGTACCCGGAAAAAACAAGAGAGTTTTAAGTGAGGTTGTTCTTGAGCCCGGAAATCAAGAAATTGTAAGAGTTGGCACTAAACTAGAAAGTGCATTCTAAGTTTTAAGAAAAGTCCTAGTCGATAAAATTAGGTAGGGGACGTAGGCTTCGTTAATAGCCGATCCTCTCGAACAATTTCTTGTGTTCTTTCTTTTCCGCATTTTATTTTCTCCGATATTTTTGTTGGGTACGGGATCGGATATTGCGCCGTTTGCGGAAGCGAAAATAAAAGTGCGAAAAATAAATAACGCAAGGATTTATAGAGGTTCGGCTATAAACGAGCCTACGTCCTCTCTTTATCTTTTTCAATAGGTTAAAGATAGCAACCTCTATGCCTCTCTTCTATCGGTCGAGGTATAACCGTTTACAATCACGTCTTCTATCGGTCCGTGATAAACCTCTCGTACTTGTCTTTGTGTCGGTCCAAGTTAAACCATTTTCCTTTTCTATCGGACAAGGAATCAACCGCTCTAGCTTTCTATGGGTACTAGATAAACCTCACTTAGATAGCAATTGCGATTCTAACAATGCCGGATCCTTGATCCTAATAACACCGAATCCAATTGTATCTTTTCTTTTACCACTCGTGTATGTTTTCGTGAACTCTCACTCAAACACTTACAATTAAGCTCAATATCAACAACAAGAATGTGTGTAATAATATCACAAGAATAGACTATTTGCTCAAGGTTGTTGTACTCATACAATACCATAGGAATGGTATTTATAGGCTCCATCATCAAACTAGCCGTTAGCTGCCAGACTACTCATTACGTACGTTATATGCTCTCCATTACGTACGTAAGCCTCATTACGTACGTTAACCATGGCTGGTTACGTACGTTAGCATCTTCACAAAACAGACCAGGGAGTTTCGTCATTTTGGGTTACGTACGTTAGTATAGACTTCATTACGTACGTTAAGCCTTACGTCACTGATGACGTCATATATCCGTTGCATGCTTTTCTGACTTTGACTCCTCCAACGTTCACTTGTTTGAACTGAGTTACGTACGTTATCTCTCATCCATTACTTACGTTAGCTTCACCATATTACGTACGTTAACATGTTCCTGTTACGTACGTTAGCTTTGTTTTTCTTCAGCATTTTGTACTTTATTTTCCTTCGATGCTTGCTTCGCCTCTTCGATGTTTTGTTTTGTTTATCGCCATTAATCATCAAAACACTTATTAATTTATATATGGAACAAAATGTTCCAACAATCTCCCCCTTTTTAATGATTACAAAACAAAACGTCGTCAATGGGATTTACCTGCAAAAATACAAATATATGTATATGTGTACAGACCAAAGTTTTCGACTTTGTCCGTTTCGTTAGTTCTTCTCCCATTTATTTTTCGACTCCTTCTTTCTTTTCTCCTTTTCTTTTCTCATTTTCAAATTTTTCATCGTATTTTTCGACGTCTCCTCATTTTTCTTTTTCTGTCATTTTCGACTTCTCCTTTTCATTTTGTTTTTCTCCCCCTTTTTAGGGTTAATCCCATTTTTGACTTCTTTTTCTCCTTCTCCATTCTCTCCCCCTTTTTGTTTTCATCAAAAAGTGGATAAAATATCAATTGAAATAAATAATACCAAAATATAAAATATGCAAGATACAATTTATGAATAATTGCATAAAGGGTAAAAACTCCCCCTGAGAATAATATCTCCCCTAAAAAAATACTCCCCCTGAGTAAAATACAAAAATCAATTTGTGGGGATCCAACCTATAGTTGGTTTTTGTTTCGAGACATAAACAATATTTGAAATTTTTGTTCCTTTAGGAATCCAAATTTTCTTAATTTTTATCGTCCGGCGAGGGCTTTTGCAATTTGAAATGTGATGCCCGATTTTCAAACACTTTTCGCAATGGGGTATTTTAAAATTAACGGATTCATTTTTCGAACGTGGTTTGAATCCTAACCCCTCTTTATTTAAAGTATATTTTTGAACACATAACATTTGTTCAAATTTATCATTGCCGCACGAGAATTTTCTTGTCAAAGATTTTAGTTCATCTTGAACTTTTAAAAGATCATTCTTCAAAATATTCTAATTTTCAATGCATTTCGAATGATCGATTTCGACAAATTTTCCCTTCTCGATAATTTTGGAATTTTCAATTTCCAAAGATTTAATTTTACACTTAAGGGATTTAATTTCCGATAAAGCATTTTGGAAATCCGTATGTAATAACTCAAATGCATCAAAAATTTCATCACGGGAGGATGTACTTACTTGGCTTTCGACGTCACTGTCGTCGAACGAACTCCGGGCCATAAGAGCGAGATTATTTTGTTCGATAAAATCGTCGTCTTCGTCTTCATCGCTCCATGTTGCCACGAGAACCTCCTTTTTCGGTTTGGCTCGGCAATGCTTAGCGAAGTGGCCTGGTTTTCCATATAGTCGACAAGAGTTGTCGAATTTCTTCATTTCGCTCGAGATATCCTTCTTCCTCCGGTTTAATAAAGTTTGGAATTTATTAATATTCTTGGCATAATATGCCGCTTCTTCGTCGCTTTCCTCCACCGGGGTTTCTTCTTTCTTCCTCGATATCTTAGCCTCCATGGCTAATGATCGTTCCTTCGGCTTTGGCTTGACACTTCGTGATTTTAATACAATCTCATACTTGATTAGTGAACCAACAAGGGCACTAAAATCGAGCGTGTTGAGATCTTTGGATTCCATAATCGCGGTCACGGTGCCGTCCCATTCGCTAGGTAGTGATCGTAAAATTTTCTTAACTTTTTCACTACTAGATAATGGTTTTCCGAACGAAGCAAGTCCATTAGTGATGAACGAGAATCGGTCGAGCATATTGGTGATGGACTCGTCACCTTTCATCATAAATAACTCGTAGTCATGGAGAAGCATATTGATTTTCGTCTCCTTGACTTGAGTCGTCCCTTCGTGTGTGATTTCTAGAATTTTCCATATTTCTTTCGCACTCTCACACGATGAGATTCGATTGACCTCTTCCGGATTTAAGGCACAAAATAAGAGTTGAGTAGCCTTACAATTTAGATGGTCATTTTTCCAATCGGCATCGTCGTATTCTTCGAAAGATTGCAGCGTACCGTCGGATTTGAGAGGAATTTTCGGGCCAAGGCAAATAATCTTCCAAATCTCTATATCGTAGGCACGAATAAAGATCGACATCTTTTTCTTCCATGTCAAATAATTTGAGCCATCAAAGAATGGTGGTCGGTTGAGAGCAAGGCCTTCGACTGGAGAGAATTGAAACGCCATTTTTGGATCTTTTCTCCTCGGATGTTAAGCCGCGTATTGGAGTACCGCTCTGATACCAATTGTTGGGTACGGGATCGGATATTGCGCCGTTTGCGGAAGCGAAAATAAAAGTGCGGAAAATAAATGACGCAAGGATTTATAGAGGTTCGGATATAAACGAGCCTACGTCCTCTCTTTATCTTTTTCAATAGGTTAAAGATAGCAACCTCTATGCCTCTCTTCTATTGGTCAAGGTATAACCGTTTACAATCACGTCTTCTATCGGTCCGGGATAAACCTCTCGTACTTGTCTTTGTGTCGGTCCAAGTTAAACCGTTTTCCTTTTCTATCGGACAAGGAATCAACCGCTCTAGCTTTCTATGGGTACTAGATAAACCTCACTTAGATAGCAATTGCGATTCTAACAATGCCGGATCCTTGATCCTAATAACACCGAATCCAATCGTATCTTTTCTTTTACCACTCGTGTATGTTTTCGTGAACTCTCACTCAAACACTTACAATTAAGCTCAATATCAACAACAAGAATGTGTGTAATAATATCACAAGAATAGACTATTTGCTCAAGGTTGTACTCAAACAATACCATAGGAATGGTATTTATAGGCTCCATCATCAAACTAGCCGTTAGCTGCCAGACTGCTCATTACGTACGTTATATGCTCTCCATTACGTACGTAAGCCTCATTACGTACGTTAACCATGGCTGGTTACGTACGTTAGCATCTTCACAAAACAGACCAGGGAGTTTCGTCATTTTGGGTTACGTACGTTAGTATAGACTTCATTACGTACGTTAAGCCTTACGTCACTGATGACGTCATATATCCGTTGCATGCTTTTCTGACTTTGACTCCTCCAACGTTCACTTGTTTGAACTGAGTTACGTACGTTATCTCTCATCCATTACGTACGTTAGCTTCACCATATTACGTACGTTAACATGTTCCTGTTACGTACGTTAGCTTTGTTTTTCTTCAGCATTTTGCACTTTGTTTTCCTTCGATGCTTGCTTCGCCTCTTCGATGTTTTGTTTTGTTTATCGCCATTAATCATCAAAACACTTATTAATTTATGTATGAAACAAAATGTTCCAACAATTTTTGCTTCCGCACAAAAAGAGTTCAATACTCTTATCCGCACTATTCAACCCCCCTTCTAGTGGCGGTACCAATCTAACATAATATGCCCTGATCGTTTTGAGGGTGTTACAGAATACGGTATCAGAGCTTAGGTTTATGGATACCTAGACTGTCGGTTATTTGGGTCTTGTCGAGTGTTGTTTTTGAATAGTATCACTGCTACGCCATCATCTCAGTACGCCGATGCTCGTAAGTTTTCCTAACTTGACTCGTTACTTTGTTCTGTTCTGTTCCTTTCTTGATGTCTTGTTGCATTTTGCGTTTGAATTGTACTCACCCGTTACTTCTTCAGAATTCCTGCTGGCAGAGGACGCGGACGCGGTCGCGGACGCGGTAGGGGACGTGGCGCAGCCAGTGGGGCGGCCATGTCCGATAACTCGGGAACTGATTCGGCAATGCCTTCCTTGTCAAACAGTGTTCCACCTAGTTTCGGAGGTCAGCAGGATCAGTCTGCTAGCTCCGGCAATGCTGATGAGAATATTGTGGTGGCTAATATTTTATAGAAAGTAGCGAACCAGATGACGCTACTGACTCAGGCCGTCTTGATCGGCCAAGAAAATGCTAACCCGGTTCCACCTACTGGATCTGGCAATGATAAGCTACTTCAGGACGTGATTCGTATGCGTCCTCCGCAGTTTGATGGTGCTTCCGACCCTTTCGGTTGGGAGAGTTGGTTATTTGAAATGGAGAAAGTGTTCGAGGGAGCTAACTGCTCTGAGGAGAGGAAAGTACCCATCACTCAGTACTTCCTCACCAAAGAGGCAGCAACGTGGTGGCAGACGGTGAAACCACATGACCGGGCAGCCACATGGGTAGAGTTTCGAGAGCTAATGAAGGATGAATTTTGTCCGTGGCCAGTCAAAGAGGGGAGGATCCGAGCCTTCTTTGAGGCTAATCCCCAGGATGTTCCGATTTCGCAGGCAATCAAAGAATACAACCAACAGCTTCATTATGTGAGGAACCAAGTCCGAGATGAGCTTGATAAAATATGCCATTTTGACATGCGGATGAAGCCGATAGTTCGTCACTACATGTCTGGTCTCGAATGTACAACACTGAAAGAATATCAGAACAAAGCAATGGCTTATGAGATGTCGTTTTATGCGACAGAGGAAACAACAGAGGGGAAGAAATAGAAGACCTCCGGTCAGTTTTCGGGAGGCAAGTCAGGTGGGTATCCGAAGGCTCAGTCTGGTTCGCGAGCCTTTCGGAATCAGTCCCCGTCATTTGGGCGAGGAAATGGTTCTAGGTCTGCTCCTAGTGGTTCAGTGCGTGTTCCTAACTGTTATAACTGTGGTCGCCCCGGACACATTAGGAGTGAGTGTTACATGCCTCTAATTCAGTGTCTTTCTTGCGGTCGGATGGGGAATCGTGCCAAGTATTGTACGGATGTATCTCGGGCACCAGTTACTCAGATATAAGCCCCAATTGTGGGAGAACCGAGCGTGAATCAGACACCAGCAGTTTCTTAGCCACAGCAGAGTTTTGGTAGAGGCCGAGGACGTGGGCAGCCTTCTAGATGGGGAGCTTCTAGTGCGGTGTCTGTTCCGCCCCGTGTGTATGAGATGAGATGAGCTGGGGATCCCGATGCGACAGTAGCTACAGGTACCGTTCACATCCTTGACCATCCTGTTTCCGTGTTATTCGATTCTGGTGCTACGCATTCTTTCATATCTATGGATTGTGTGCGTCTTCTGCATGTTGATTGCCTAGTTGCATGTGAACCTTTTGTCGTTAAACTGCCTAGTGGGGATAGCATCCTGTTTCCGTGTTATTCGATTCTGGTGCTACGCATTCTTTCATATCTATGGAATGTGTGCGTCGTCTGCCTGTTGATTGCCTAGTTGCGTGTAAACCTTTTGTCGTTAAACTGCCTAGTGGGGATAGCATCATGGGGATCGCGAGATTAGAGATTTTCCGGTAAGTATCGCGGCGAGGGATTGGCCTTCTAATCTGATTGCAGTAGATATTAGAGACGATGATCTGATTCTTGGTGAGGATTGGCTGGACCGTCATGGAGCGATCATGAATTATAGAACTAGAACCGTTTCGATGTTTGCCTCTGAAGGTACTGAGCATTCTTTTGTGGGGCGTAAGCGGAGTAGCCAGAGATTTTTGATCAGCGCTTTGAAAGCGGTGAGACTTCTTCGAGGAGGTTGCACGGGTTATTGGTGTTATGCGTTGAGATCGGAAGAAGGGGGAGTCGAGCTCTCGTCTATTCCGGTAGTGTGTGAGTATCCTGACATCTTTCCAGACGAGCTGTCGGGCTTGCCGCCAGACCGAGAGGTTGAGTTTACTATTGATTTAGAGCCGAGTGCCGAACCAATTTCTAAGACGCCATACTGTATGGCGTCTGCCGAGATGCTTGAGTTGAAGAAACAGTTGGGAGATTTGCTAGACATGAGGTATATTCGACCGAGCGCTTCGCCTTGGGGTGCACCGGTCTTGTTTGTAAAGAAGAAGGATGGGTCACTTCGTCTCTGTATCGACTATCGAGAGTTGAACAAAGTGACTATAAAAAACAAGTACCCGCTCTCGAGGATTGATGACTTGTTTGATCAACTGCAAGGGGCAACCGTGTTTTCGAAGATTGATTTGAGATCGGGGTATTATCAGCTCCGAGTGAAGGATTCCGACATTTCGAAGACGGCCTTTCAGACGAGATATGGCCACTACGAGTTCGTGGTTATGCCTTTCGGGCTAACCAACGCCCCAACCGTGTTCATGCATCTTATGAACAAAGTCTTTATCGAGTACCTCGATAAGTGTGTAGCCGTTTTTATCAACGATATCCTGATTTACTCGAGGAGCAAGGAGGAGCATGCTCGTCATTTGCATATCGTGCTAGGTATGTTGAGAACTCAGCATCTTTTCACGAAGTTCTCAAAATGTGAGTTTTGGTTACGGGAGGTTATGTTTCTCGGCCACGTGATCTCGGCCGAGGGTGTTCGTGTGGACCCATATAAGATAGAGGCAGTGTTGGATTGGGTGCCGCCCAAAAATGTGAAGGAGGTCCGCATTTTTCTGGGTTTGGCCGGGTATTATCGTAGATTTGTCGAGGGATTCTCTAAGCTCGCTCGACCGCTGACTCAGTTGTTACAGAAGTCAGAGAAGTTTGTGTGGACCGAAGAGAGACAAAAGAGTTTCGAGGAGTTGAAGAAACGGTTGATGACCACTCCCGTTTTGGCTTTACCGAGTGGTAATGAGGGTTTCTCGGTTTTTAGTGATGCTTCGGGCCAAGGGCTCGGATGTGTACTTATGCAGCACGAGAAGACGATTGCCTATGCTTCCCGTCAGTTGAAACCCTACGAGTTGAATTACCCTACGCACGATATTGAGTTGGCTGCGGTTGTGTTTGCATTGAAAATCTGGCGTCACTACTTGTATGGATCGTCGTGTCAGATTTTCACCGATCACAAGAGACTGAAGTACATTTTTACACAGAAATAGCTTAACATGAGACAGCGTAGATGGTGGAGTTGATTAAGGATTACAACCTAGAGATCCTTTACCATCTGGGCAAGGCAAATGTGGTGGCAGATGCCTTGAGCCGGAAATCGGTGTCGATTCGGGCGATTGAGTTACTTACAGCCCAGCCAGGACTCCAGCGAGAGTTGATGAGGTTGAGCATGGAGATTATATTACCAGAGAGTTCCGGGCAGTTGCGTATTCTTGAGATTTCTTCGTCTCTAGTCGACGACATTAAAGCGGGATAGTTGGAAGATCCGATGTTTATTCAGCTTCGAGAGAATGTAGAGAAGGGGAAAGCCCCGGGGTTCGTGATACATGAGGATGGTGTGTTGAGATTCCGATGTCGGCTTTGTGTTCCGAACGAATTGGAATTGAGGCAGAGTATTATGAGAGTGGCTCACATGTCACCTTACTTAGTCCATCCGGGCTCGCGTAAAATGTATAAAGATTTGAGGAAGAATTTCTGGTGGAATGACATGAAGAATGAGGTAGTCGAGTTTGTGGATAAGTGTTTGACTTGTCAACAAGTCAAAATCGAGCATTAGCGGCCAGCCGGATTGTTGAAACCACTTCCCGTCCCAGAATGGAAGTGGGAAGATATCTCCATGGATTTTGTCATGAACTTGCCGAGGACGAAGACCGGAATAAATATGGTGTGGGTGATCGTATACCGACTGATTAAGTCGGCACATTTTCTGGGCATCAAGGATACTTGGGGTCCAGAAAAATTGGCTCGTATTTTTATCGCGCAGATAGTGAGACTTCATGGTACACCGAAGACTATTATTTCGGATAGAGATGGCCGGTTTGTATCGCATTTTTGGCAGGTGGTACATAAGGCATTGGGGACACGATTGTGTTTGAGTACATCCTTCCACCTTCAGACCGACGGATAGGCCGAGCGTACCATTCAGACGTTCGAGGATTTGTTGCGCGCGTGTGCGTTAGACTGGAGTAGTGACTGGGAAGAGCATCTGGCCTTAATTGAGTTTACGTATAATAATAGCTGACACGCGTCGATTAAGATGGCACCGTATGAGGCGCTTTATAGCCAATGTTTCCGATCACCGGTATGTTGGGATGAGCCGTCCGATTTAGTTGGCACCGAGCCAGATCTTGTATTAGAGACGAGGGAGAAGGTTGAGTTGATTAGAAAGAGAATGTTGGCAGCCAGAGTCGACAAAAGTCTTATGCGGACGTTAGGCGTCGACCTTTGGAGTTTGAGGTGGAAGATCATGTTCTGTTGAGAGTGTCTCCGACGAAGGGAGTTTTCAGTTTTGGGAAAAAGGGGAAGCTCATCCCGAGGTATATTGGGCCTTTCGAGATATTAGAGAGAGTTAGTGAATTGGCGTACCGTTTGGCTTTACCTCCGTCGTTGAGTCATGTGCATAGTGTATTTCACGTCTCCCAGCTGAGGAAGTATGTTCCAGACCCATCCCATGTTATTGATTTCGGGGACGTGGAGATCGAGAAGGACGTCGCGTTCGAGGAGAGACCCGTTAGAATTTTGGAGCGTCGAGATAAACAGTTAAAGCACAAAACCATTCCTTTGGTTAAAAGTTCAATGGTCGAGGCACGGAGTAGAAGAGGCAACGTGGGAGTTGGAGGAGGATATGCGTTCGAGGCACCCCGAGCTTTTTAATTCTTAAGTTTCAGTACGAAACTTCTTTTTAGAGGGGGAGAATGTAATATCCGTACCTTCTCATTTTTAGCAGTTTCTATTTTTGCGGTATGTCTATTTTTATCGACTCACTGTAACCGTTTCGACATTTTGAACCTACTTTATTCTTGGATTTTTTCAGTTTGGACGAGTTTTGGAGATGTTTTTACGTAATTCCATTCTACGTTATGTTTTGCCGTATGAACGTTCAATTCTCGTAAAACTTGTTCGTTTTTGTTATTTCTTGGTTTTTATGAGTTCGTATGGTTGAATTGTTCATGTTGTGACTTTCGGTTCGTTAATCCGATGTCGTATTGTGATTTTCGGACACTTGGGCCATTTTTGTAATTTCCTATAAGTTATGGAATTTCATCTTCGCTGTCATATTTCGAATTCCCGAGTAATCGGAATGGTATTTTCTTGTAGCGCTTAGGTTCGTCATCGGATATACTTCGTAGCCATATTTTTGGTTCGATAGCAGGTCCGGGTTTCGGAGTCGTCCGGTTTGGACAGCAGCTGCCTAGAACTGCTGTCCAGTAGGGTGTTACGGCCGTAACACCCCATCTGTTATGGCCATAATATGGCCATTGTTACGGTCGTAATGTGCCATTTGTTACGGCCATAACAGCCCGCTATTTTAAGAACAGCGGGCAGAGGTTAACACCTCATTTTCTCATTTCTTCTCTTCGTTTTCTTTCATCGGGCGATCAGAAAACCACCAGGAGGCGATTCTTCCACTTCCAATCAGTGTGTTATTCATTTTCCATCACCGTAGGGTCGTGCTAACATATTACCATCAACCTAATCATTTTCTTCCGTCCGAATCCGAGGTAATTTCGTCTAGAACACTAACTTGTCAATTTTGGGGGGTTTTCCGGGTTTTGCTTGTTAGAATCGAATTGTTCAAGTATGTTATGATATTCCTCATCGATTGTTGTTATTGGGTGACTCCCAATCCGATTTTGTCAAGTTTAATCCGTGAATTGTCGGTTCGGGGAGGTTTTGCGTAAACCTTCGCCCGTATCGATTGATCGTTTATTGTCATAGCTTGTAATCGGGGTTATGGGCGTTTTCCATTCGATTATTGTTGTCCGTTAGGACTGAGATATGTTGATCCTTTGTTTAGGGACCGTCGTTTTCCATCCGGATCATTCGTAGTCGTTATTCATTCCCAATTCTTCGAAGATGTCTCAAAGTCAAGTACTTTACATTTGTTTACGCGTTCTAGTATTTGAATTATGGCATTTCGTGGTTGTATGGATGGATATGTGTATGTTCACCTAGGGACGATCCGACGGGGCCTCTAGGGGTACGTTGCCGTGAGTTTCGTACCGCGAACTATGGTTAACCACCCAGGAATGTTCGACGGAGCTCTGCGGGGTACGGCGGCCGTGAGTCTCGTACCAAGGTTAACTTTGAAATGTTTTGTTGGAGAAATGTGTTTTGTGCTTGTGCACCTTTAATATTCCGGAATATGAATGATTTCTAAAATGATTTTGGCGCATATTTTCATCTGATTGGAATGGTAGTTCAAATGGATTGTACTTGCACTAGCAGTGGTCGCTAACCCCTTAAATGAGGGAAATACATTTGTATTTTAGGTATAAGTCAAGGAAGCAAACGAGCATGCGAGCCATACGAGGATGATGGGCAGGCGTGATTCTGTTCAGTGGTTATTTACTAATGTCTTGTTTTGGGATTCCTTTATTATGTAATTGGTTTAAGTACTCGAGTACTTCTTTCTTGAATTTTGTTCATGTTGTGTACCCGTTTTGGGAAGTGGATTGGATGTCAGTTTGTATTGTCGTATTTCAGTCTTTGGTTTTGAATGTCGTGGATTGTGATATTGTCGTTTTGTTGTTGATGTATGTCGTTGTCGAATGTCTTGTTGGTACGTTAGCCTGGTGGATTACACAGTGTGGGTTCCACGGCGCTATAATATGCCCTGATCGTCTTGGGGGTGTTACAATCTAGAGGCCGTAGCACAATTTCATCGGGACGCGAGTCAGATTGTGCAGGAGGCAGCTGCACGAGAACGCGAGCATGCCGCACATCTAGAAGCTCAGTTGGCTGCAGTACGGCGTACTCTTCGAGAGAGGGAGGCATAGTATACCCAGACGAGAGAGGCCCTCCAGGATCAAGTCCACCAAGAGAGGGCGATGATACGGGCCAACGCTGAGGAGATCCTTGCGATCCTCCCAGCGGCCCCAATTCTGGTCGTGGGACAAGAAGTTGCAGAGGCCAAAGAGGATCCCAAGGAAGATCCCGAAGAGGACCCTGAAGAAGCGATCGAAGAGACCCCGTTATTTTTCGGTGTATTTTCACTGTAGCGACCCTCGTGTATCTTTCAGTGTATTTCCTCCGTCATCTTTTGATTTGATTCTCGTAATTGTTATGCGGAACCGTCGTTTCGGGGTTGCCATGGATCTATTCTATGTTATTATACGTTCTGAGATGTTTCGTTTGATATTTCGTTCATATTCCGGTGTTTCGGACCGTTTATATTCCGTACCTAGCGCGCGCTATCTTTTCTGCATAGCGCACGCTAGAGGTCCCTTAGTAGCGCACGCTACGTCAACTTCGTAGCGCGTGCTAGCTAGCCAGCCCTGGGAGTGGCAGTTTTGTTTCCAGCTCTCTGGACTAACAGATTAGTGTACGCTACGTTGTCTAGCGCACGCTAATGTCTGGGGACTAGCGCACGTTTAGTTGTCCGGTAGCGTGCGCTAGCGTGACTGTCCAGTACTGGACAGTTTGCTACTGGACTCGGTCAGGTGCCCAAGTAGCGCTCGTTATGTTGGTACGATAGCGCGCGCTAACGGGTCAGGTGAGTATTGGGCAGTTACCTTCTGGACTCGGCTGATGTCCAGGTAGCGCACGCTATGGCCGATAGCACGCTCTACCGCGAGGCTATTAGCGCACGCTACGTTCCGGGTAGCATACGCTAACGGCCCAGTAATCTAGTTACTGGACTGGGACATTAACTCCTGGACTGGAGTTTTATCCTGTTAGCGCACGCTAACTTTGGGTGTTAGCGCGCGCTAACACTCCCTGGCTATATAAACCAGGGAGTTGACCCAGATGAACGCATTATTCTCATTTCTTTCCCCCTCCGCGGCGTTAGCAATTCCAGGAGATTATCTTGGCGATTTCTTCCTCTAATCATATCAACCATCATCTTCTTTGAGTTCTTAGTGTATAATAACAACATCAATACGAATCTTTCATCCTAATCCAAGGTAAATCTCTTAGAACCCTACTTTTGGATAAATTGGGGGTTTTGGGATTTTCGTACCATTCATTCCGTTTTGTTGGTTAATCCATGATGAATATAATTAATCTTGTTGATATCATTAGTTTTCCTACGGATTCATGGTATATTTTCATGGTTTTGCGAAATCGAGAGGGTTTGGTTGTGGTCCGCCCTCGTTGTTATTTTTGTACGAATATACATGAATCGTAGGCGGGTTTTCGGGTGTATTCCATTTCCATATTCGTCTAGAGTTGGTTGTGATTATGTTCTTCGAATCGTTAGGTTCGGTTCCGTTGGTTCATAGCGTTCGTCGGTGATTTTCCTTTCCGTTCGTTGCGTCGTCAATTATTCAAGGCAAGTAATTCTTGGAAACCTTTATGCTTAACGTGAAATGGTAATGTATATTGTGTGTGCTTTACTCACCTCGGGAGGGTCCGACGGGGCCACGGGGGAATCTACGGCTTCGTCCTGGATTCATGAGTTTGTTTCGCGGCCAGCCCGAGAGGGTCCTTAGAGGCCTCGGGTAGAATTTGTGGCTTCGTCCCGGTCCTAGGTGACGTGTGGTGCTTGATTTGTTTTTATGAATATGGCCAGCCCGGGAGGGTCCTTAGAGGCCTCGGGTGGGATTTGTGGCTTCGTCCCGGTCCTAGGCAAATGTGATTGACTGTTTGTTTTCTGGAAAAGACATGTCTGGTTTTGGTTTTCGAAATGTATTGGTGCATTGTACTATGAAATGTGTAAGCGATTGGTTTGCCTTGATTACTTGTACTAGCGTAATTGAAACCCCTTTGGGGACCCGTCGTGGGGAAATTGTTGTTATGGATTTCAGGTTATGATCATCCGGATGAGCGAGCGCTGGGACAATACGAGGATGCTGGCCAGGGTCGTTGACATGTACATTGAGTATTTTCATTTCCGTTTATTTCCATTCGATATGGTTGTTGTCTACTTTTAAACTTATAGATTGTACTCGCGAGTACTTAGGCTTTTCTCTTCGGATTATGTTTTGTATTCGTGGAAGTTATTTATGTTTGCCATTGTTGATTTTCCGCCGGTTGTACCGGGCGTGTTATTTGATTTTTCAGGTTACAAGGGTGGTATTCAGCAGAAATCTCACTCTGCAAACATTTCTACGGGCGGTTCGGCTCGTTTCTCTCGGAATTTTCGTGGTGCCAAAGGAACCCCCGTCCGTGATCCCACATGCTTTAACTGTGGCCAGCCGGGCCATAGGAACCGGGAGTGTCCTCGTCCTCCTTTGACTTGTCATACTTGTGGTCAGTCGGGCCACAAGGCTTCTTTTTGTGAACAGCTTAGACAGATTCGCGGTGCCCGTTCTTCTCACCCAGCACCTATGGAGCCAAGTGTGAACCAGGGCTCGTTTGCTCCGCAGCCTCCGCCGAACGCCGGTCGAGGTAGAGGTCGGGGTCAGCCCGCTAGAGGAGGAGCTTCCAGTGTCGGCTCTGCCCAGCCGCGTATCTTTGAGATGAGGAGGGCCGATTATCCAGCGGCCACTGTGGCGACAGGTACCGTTCATATCCATTCCCATCCTGTCAGTGTGCTTTTTGATTCGGGTGCTATGCATTCATTCATTTCTCTAGAGTGTGTACGCCATTTGAGTCTCGACTGCTTATCACCTTGCGATCCTTTCATCGTTAAACTTTCTAGCGGCGATAGAATTGTCGGTGATCGAGAGGTCCGGGACTGCTCTGTGTTTATTTGTGAGAGGGCTTGGCCCTCTAATCTTATTGTTGTGGGTATCGAGGGTGAGGATTTGATTCTCGGGGATGATTGGATCGAACGGCATGGCGTAATCATGAACTACCATACGAGAATCATCACTATGTTAGCCGAGGATGGCACCGAACACTCTTTCGCGGGGCGAAAGAGGGGAAACCAGAAGTTTGTTATTAATGCCTTGAAGGCGATGAGGCTCCTGTGAAAGGGGTGTACTGGTTATTGGTACTATGCCTTGAAGGCGGAGGATGGTGGAGTCGAGTTTTCATCGATTCCAGTCGTTAGTGAGTTTCCTGATGTATTTCCTGACGAGTTACCGGGTATGCCACTGGATCGTGAGGTTGAGTTTGCTATAGAGTTAGAGTCGGGCGCGGCTCCGATTTCGAAGGCGCCATATCGCATGGCACCTTTAGAGATGTCCGAGTTGAAGAAGCAATTAAGTGAGCTTCTTGAGTCAGGGTATGTCCGACCGAGCGCCTCGTCTTGGGGCGCACCGGTCCTGTTTGTGCGGAAGAAGGATGGTTCACTGCGTTTGTATATCGACTATCGCGAACTAAACAAGGTGACCATCAAGAACAAGTATCCTTTGCCGAGGATTGATGACTTGTTCGATCAGTTACAGGGAG
Source organism: Orobanche coerulescens (assembly GCA_033398695.1). Classification (NCBI taxonomy): domain Eukaryota; kingdom Viridiplantae; phylum Streptophyta; class Magnoliopsida; order Lamiales; family Orobanchaceae; genus Orobanche; species Orobanche coerulescens. The sequence continues at coordinate 174,370,244 of CM065809.1, forward strand.
CGGCGGTGTTCTGGAAAATTGATTTGAGATCGGGGTACTATCAGCTCCGGGTGAGGGAGTCCGATGTGCCGAAAACAGATTTTTAGACAAGATACGAACATTATGAGTTTGTAGTTATGCCTTTCGGGTTAACTAATGTGCCGGCGGTGTTCATGCAGTTGATGAACAAAGTCTTTATCGAGTATTTGGATAACTGTGTCGTCGTCTTCATTGACGATATTCTTATTTATTCTAGGAACGAGGAAGAGCATGCCCATCATTTGCGGATAGTGTTAGACATTTTGAGGACCGAGCAACTCTATGCGAAGTTCTCGAAATGTGAATTTTGGCTGAAGGAAGTGATGTTTTTGGGTCACGTGATTTCAGCCGAGGGAGTTCGAGTGGATCCGCAGAAGATTGAGGCGGTGTTGGATTGGGCACCACCCAAAATGTGAAAGAAGTTCGTAGTTTCTTGACTTTGGCTAGATACTATCGTAGGTTCGTCGAGGGTTTCTCGAAACTAGCTCGACCACTTACACAGTTGCTCCAAAATTCCGAGAAGTTCGTCTGGAATGACGAGAGATAGTCGAGTTTTGAGGAACTAAAGAGGCATTTGACTTCAGCCCCGGTTTTAACATTACCGTGTGGTAACGAATGTTTTGCTATGTATAGTGATGCTTCGGGTCAGGGTCTTGGGTGCGTATTGATGCAGCACGGCAAGACCATTACCTATGCGTCGAGACAGTTGAGGCCATATGAGCTTAACTACCCTACTCACGATTTGGATCTAGCGGCAGTTGTTTTTGCGCTCAAAACTTGGCGTCACTATCTTTTCGGTTCTGCATGTCAGATTTTTACCGATCATAAAAGTCTGAAGTACATATTTACTCAGCGGGAGTTGAATATGAGGCAGAGGAGGTGGTTAGAGTTGATTAAGGATTATGACCTCGAAATCCTTTATCATCCGGGCAAGGCGAACGTCGTGGCCGACGCCTTGAGTCGGAAACCGGTTGCGTTGCGAACGCTTGAGATCCTTACGTCTCAGTCTGAGCTTCAGAGAGTTTTGATCGAGTTAGATGTTGAGGTTTTGTTGCCTGGAGCTGTCGGACAACTTTGTACTTTCGTCGTCTTTGATTGACGAAATTAAGCTGAAGCAGTTGGAGGATCCGATGATTACTCAAATCCGAGAGAACGTTCTTAAGGGAAAGTCTCCTAGGTTTGTGATTCACGAGGATGGTGTTTTGAGGTTCCAGAGTCGGCTTTGTGTACCGAACGACTCAGAGTTGAGACAAAGTATTTTGCGTGAGGCTCATGCTACACCTTACTCCGTTCATCTTGGTTCGAGTAAAATGTACAAGGACTTGAGAAGGAATTTCTGGTGGAATGATATGAAGGAGGAGGTCGCGCAGTTTGTAGCGAGATGTCTGACTTGTGAGCAGGTCAAAATCGAGCATCAGCGACCGGCCAGGTTATTGCAGTCACTTCCCATTCTGGAATGGAAATGGGAAGATATATCGATGGATTTCATTACGAGTTTACCGAGATCGAGGTCGGGCATGAATATGGTCTGGGTGATTGTTGATCGTCTGACCAAGTCAGCATATTTTCTGGGCATCAAGGACACTTGGGGCCCGGAGAAGTTGGCTCGTGTGTTTATCGCGCAGATTGTGAGGCTTCACGGTACTTCGAAGTCTATTGTTTCGGATCGTGATGGCCGTTTTGTATCGCACTTTTGGCAGGCGATGCATAAGGCGTTGGGTACTCGTTTGCATTTGAGTACCTCTTTTCATCCTCAGTCAGATGGACAGTCGGAACGCACTATCCAGACGTTCGAGGATATGTTGCGTGCTTGTGCTCTCGATTGGAGCAGTGACTGGGAGGAGCATTTGCCATTGATCGAATTCACGTACAACAATAGTTGGCACGCGTCGATTCGGATGGCACCATATGAGGCACTTTATGGGCGGCGTTGTCGATCACCGATTTGTTGGAATGAGGCGTCTGATATGGTCGGGACCGAGCCGGATATCGTCCTAGAGACGAGGCTGAAGATAGAATTAATTCGGGAATGGATGTTGACTGCCCAGAGTCGACAGAAGTCATATGTCGATGTCCGTCGTCGACCTTTGGAATTTGAGGTGGGAGACCACGTTTTGCTAAAGGTGTCGCTGACGAGGGGAGTTTTCCGTTTTGGGAAAAATGGGAAGTTGAGTCCGAGATTTATTGGACCCTTCGAGATTCTCGAGCGAGTCGGTGGGTTGGCATACCGTTTGGCGTTACCCCCGGTTTTGAGCCATGTTCATAGTGTTTTTCACGTTTCCCAACTGAGGAAATATGTCCCGAATCCTAGCCACGTCATCGATTATGGTGAGATGACGTCCTTTGAAGATTTTGAGGAACGTCCTTTAAAGATTTTGGAGCATCGTCCTTTGAGGAACGTCCCGAGGATATTACTTTTGAGGAACGTCCTTTGAAGATTTTGGAGCATCGTGAGAAGCGACTGAGGCATAAGACCATCTCTTTGGTCAAGGTGCAGTGGTTGAGACATGGTGTTGAGGAGGCAACTTGGGAAATCGAGGATAACATGCGTGCTAGGTACCCTGAGTTATTTGTTTCTTAAGTTTCGGGACGAAACTTATTTTTAGAGGGGTAGAATGTAATATTCGCATTTTTTCTTTTCTCGGTATTTTTATTTTTCGGTGTATTTTTCACTGTAGCGACCCTCGTGTATCTTTCAGTGTATTTCCTCCGTCATCTTTTGATTTGATTCTCGTAATTGTTATGCGGAACCGTCGTTTCGGGGTTGCCGTGGATCTATTCTATGTTATTATACGTTTTGAGATGTTTCGTTTGATGTTTCGTTCATATTCCGGTGTTTCGGACCGTTTATATTCCGTACCTAGTGCGCGCTATCTTTTCTGCATAGCGCACGCTAGAGGTCCCTTAGTAGCGCACGCTACGTCTACTTAAATGGCGCGCTAGCTAGCGATACAGGAGTGGCGCTTTGTTTCGACCCTGCGGACTAACAGATTAGCGTACGCTACGTTGTCTAGCGCACGCTAATGTCGGGGGACTAGCGCACGTTAAGTTGTCCGGTAGCGTGCGCTAGCGTGACTGTCCAGTACTGGACAGTTTGCTACTGGACTTGGTCAGGTGCCCAGGTAGCGCACGCTACGTTTGTACGATAGCGTGCATTAACGGGTCAGGTGAGTATTGGGCAGTTAGCTTCTAGACTCGGCTGATGTCCAGGTAGCGCACGCCATGACCGATAGCGCGCGCTACCGCGAGGCTATTAGCGCACGCTACGTTCTGGGTAGCGCACGCTAACGGCCCAGTAATCTAGTTACTGGACTGGGACATTAACTCATGGACCGGAGTTTTATCCCGTTAGCGCACGCTAACTTTGGGTGTTAGTGCGCGCTAACACTCCCTGGCTATATAAACTAGGGAGTTGACCCAGATGAACGCATTATTCTCATTTCTTTCCCCCTCCGCAGCGTTAGCAATTCCAGGCGATTTTCTTGGCGATTTCTTCCTCTAATCATCTCAACCATCATCTTCTTTGAGTTCTTAGTGTATAATAAAAACATCAACACGTATCTTTCATCTTAATCCAAGGTAAATCTCTTAGAACCCTACTTTTGGATAAATTGGGGGTTTTGGGATTTTCGTCCGATTCGTTCTGTTTTGTTGGTTAATCCATGATGAATATAATTAATCTTGTTGATATCATTAGTTTTCCTACGGATTCATGGTATATTTTCATGGTTTTGCGAAATCGAGAGGGTTTGGTTGTGGTCCGCCCTCGTTGTTATTTTTGTACGAATATACATGAATCGTAGGCGGGTTTTCGGGTGTATTCCATTTCCGTATTCGTCTAGAGTTGGTTGTGATTATGTTCTTCGAATCGTTAGGTTCGGTTCCGTTGGTTCATAGCGTTCGTCGGTGATTTTCCTTTCCGTTCGTTGCGTCGTCAATTATTCAAGGCAAGTAATTCTTGGAAACCTTTATGCTTAACGTGAAATGGTAATGTATATTGTGTGTGCTTTACTCACCTCGGGAGGGTCCGACGGGGCCTCGGGGGAATCTATGGCTTCGTCCTGGATTCATGAGTTTGTTTCACGGCCATCCCGAGAGGGTCCTTATAGGCCTCGGGTGGGATTCGTGGCTTCGTCCCGGTCCTAGGTGACGTTTAGTGCTTGATTTGTTTTTATGAATGTGGCCAGCCCGGGAGGGTCCTTAGAGGCCTCGGGTGGGATTTGTGGCTTCGTCCTGGTCCTAGGCAAATGTGATTGACTGTTTGTTTTCCGGAAAAGACATGTCTGGTTTTGGTTTTCGAAATGTATTGGTGCATTGTACTATGAAATGTGTAAGCGATTGGTTTGCCTTGATTACTTGTACTAGCGTAATTGCTAACCCCTTTGGGGACCCGTCGTGGGGAAATTCTTGTTATGGATTTCAGGTTATCATCATCCGGATGAGCGAGCGCTGGGACAATACGAGGATGCTGGCCAGGGTCGTTGACATGTGCATTGAATCTTTTCATTTCCGTTTATTTCCATTCGATATGGTTGTTGTCTACTTTTAAACTTATAGATTGTACTCGCGAGTACTTAGGCTTTTCTCTTCGGATTATGTTTTGTATTCGTGGAAGTTATTTATTTTGCCATTGTTGATTTTCCGCCGGTTGTACCGGGCGTGTTATTTGATTTCCGACTGGACAATACGTGTTTCTACTGTGTATATTGTGTCTAGCCTGGTGGGTCCCATGTAGGGGTCCACGGCACTGCAATACACCTTGAATATCTCGGGGGTGTTACATGTAATGCCCGATTAAATGGTGTATTTACCTTGTACTCGACCTTTTATTATTTCGACTTCGTGATGCTATAAATCGTAGATTGGTTTCCCGTATTTGTGCCCTTATGTTTTTATATATATCTTCAAGCATTGCATGCATGATTCTGCATGTACTAACGTACGTTAACAGACGTTCATAACGTACGCTAAGGATGCAGTGTTACGTACGTTATCTGATGTTCTTAACGTACGTAAGCTAAGTCAACTTGGGTTCGGATAAGGGTCGGCTTGTGGGGGCCGAAGAGAGGGCCGGGGAAGATTCGTGTGATTCCCGCATGAACCTGGACATAGGTGTTACGTACGCTATGGTTCATGTGTTACGTACGCTATAGACATGAATATTACGTACGTAAACCCCGAATGATTACATACGTAAGGAAATGGCAAAATCAGGCCAGTGAATTCTGGTCAGACGATTACGTACGCTAAACCTAGGGTATAACGTACGTTAAGCTTGTTACGTACGTAAGGGTGATTGTATAACGTACGTAACGTCCAGAAATCTATTTATAGAACCCGATCCTCATTTCATTTCCCAATTTTGCTTTGGCCGATTTTTGTGCTCTTGAGACTATCCTTCACCTCATATCCCCCATATCATCATCTACCTCCGATTTTTTGGAAGCTTAGACCGGGTGAGTTGGTGATCAAGCTTCCGGTGAAGAGTTTATTGAAGATTTTCTTATTCTTACATCTCTTAAGGTATGTTACGATTCACCAAGCTAAAGTTTACATTCTTAGCTATACTTTGAGCTTGTTTTGGAAATCATTGGACTAGATAATGATCTTTTGAGTCCAGTACCATGTTTTGAAGTTTAGAACCCGATTATACCTTGTCTTTCTTTCATTACGTAGAGCCTTGATTTAGCCTCGGTGGATGAAAACCTTAACTTGTAGCATCCTTAATTCGTGGGAGTAATAAGCATGATTTCAGTTATATTCTCTGATCCCTTTTTATGTTCCATTGGAGAAATTCATATATGTTAGAAGAAATTGTTATGACAATGTCCTCCATGTTATTGAGGTAATATATATATCGACCAGGTCCTTGAACTTAAACTGAATCACCGTAGTGTCGTTTTCCTTGCGTAATATTTAAGCATGCTTGTAGTCTTGAGTAATATTGGGGGTCGAATCATCATAGCCGATCATATGGGGATTTGACATTCATTTCCTTATTTAACACGAAACCCTCAACACCTTGTGAAACAATGAACTTTTAAACAACGGTACTTCATATTCGAAATGATCGTTCAGCCTTTATAGAGTGCCTTATCGTTCCCGGTTCAGTTCTTACTTAGTGTTCTAACCGTGAACCAACCTAGAGTCACTACTTTACGATCTTAATATTGGTATTCGGTGAGCGTATGTTAGAATCGAGTGGTATGTTAAGTTCCTTGTATCTCTTTTTGACAAGGTGCGAGCCTTGCATAGGGGTCGATCGTGGGGCGGTGACATACGGACGCGTGACGTTTGTTGGAGTATTTCATTCTTGCCATTTCCGAGGCAAGTATCATATGTCGAGTTCGACTTATATTGAAACTTTGATCATGCTTGTGGTTTTGTTCATGTTGTTGAATATGAGATGTATTTCTGAAATTTCTAGTGGTATTCGTTGCTATTTGTTCGTATTGATGAACATATTGAAATGCATATATGTATGCATAGTTGATTGATTTATGATATAAATGATCCGAGGGGATCATGAGGATCTATGCTGAGGGCGCTGGATCGAATGTCCACCATGCTTTGGTCCGACGGGATCATCATGGGGATCTATCTTTGAGGCTGGATCATTTGGGACGGGTTTTCCACCATGCGTTGGTCCGACGGGATCATCATGGGGATCTATACCAAGGGCGCTGGATCGCTGGATTACCCTGCACTATGTTGATGGAATCGTGAGGATTCGCATCGTTGGATTCCGATGACGGAAGTCCGTTTTGCTTGTTTATGATGCATAGATGATTTATGTATTATGATACTTGTACTAGCATGGTTTTGCTAACCCCTTCGGGGGTGGACATTGTTTTGATGTTCAGGTAGCCGAGGAGCGGGGAAGCAACCACAGTTCCGACAGGACGATGAAATGGCTCAGTGATGTGGTCGAGGTTTATTTTGTTTTTGGGATTTGTCTTCTTGGTTTATCTTAGTACTCGAGTACGTGTGTTTTAATAATTTCATGTTTGATATGGTTGTAAAAGTTAACTCTTTGGATCAGTTGAATAAGTTCTATGTTTTGAACTTCAGTTGTACAGCTGGGTTATATTTACTTTTCTTTTAATTAGCCTTGTAAATCCTTACTTAAAGGGTTTACGGCGCTGTAATTATTCCGAATATCTCGGGGTGTTACATTACACATATTATGTATATGATGTTTTCTTATAAATATACACTGGTGTGATGGTTACGACTTAAGAGTAAAATTATTCATGGAGATGATCTATAACCCGAATGTATTTCATCAGTCTCCTTTCCGTTTCAAGTTTCGAGGACGAAACTTCTTGTTGGGGGGAAGGGTGTGATACCCCGTAGCAAATAAACCGGGTGATTTTATATTTTGTGAATCGTCTAATAAATTCGGTTATCGTGTTGGAGTTAAGAGCTATATCACCCCGTGTTGTTTAGAATAACAAACTTGAATTTTTGTAATTTCATAATATTGCTATATATTTTTTTATATATAATGTTTTGTATGTTACCGCCGTATCAACATTTCTTGGAATGAGATAAAACTAATAACCCGGATAATTATAATAGTATATATATATATAGATGAAACCGCCTCACAAATAAAAAGAAAAAAAATAGAAAAAGAGGATAAGAGAGGAGTCGGGAGAGGGCTGGAAGCAAACAAAAAAAAAAGAGAAAAGGGAGAGAAGGAGCAGGAGAGAAGAAAAGGAAACGAGAGAAGGGTTCGTCACAAAAGAAGATTCCTCCAGTAAAATCTCGCAATCTATATATCGATTTGTTCGTATTGACAAGTAGATCGTGAATATGTATTTAGATTTTCAAACCGATGTCGGTTTTGTCTGGACGTGGCAAAAAATGGTATTGCCGTCGACTTGACCGTACGGACTCTCCAGTTGTCGGAACTTTGCAAATTTTATAACGTTGCGAAGCTTTCGTCACAAGGGGCTCGTTTCTGTCCCTATTGCGAAGTTTCGCAGCTGTTTGGTGGGTGGGTGTGCGAGGTGCGTATATGTGTGTGTTACTGTGTGTGTTACGTGTGTGTATTTTGTGCTTGTGCCATGTGTGTGTGTGGTGGGTGGTGTGTGTTTGTGTTCTGTTGTGTGTGTATATGAGTGCGTGTGTGTGTATGTGTGTGTGTTTATGTGTGCTAGTGTGTGGTGTGTGGTGTGTGTGTGTTCGGTTGTGTGTGTATGTGAGTGTGTATGTGTGTATGTGTGTGTGTGTGTGTTTGTGTGCGGGTATGTGTGTGTTCGTGTGTGTGAGTGTGTGCGTGTTGTGTGCTAATATGATTTGAGAAGTGGGCATGAGTACGGGCATGCCGAATTGGGGTATAAGTGTGTTTTTGCGTGTGATAATAGCGTTAGTCGATGTTAAAGAAGCTTCGGGTGAGGTTACGATAGACAGGAGACGTGAAAACGACTATTAGATAGTCATAGAAAGTTTTGGGGTGGAAAACATAAATTTTGAAAACCCAGGGCTATGCCATTTGAGAATTAGAAATAAAGTTGGACTTGATTGAAGTTTTCTAAATCTTCAATTTGACCCTAAACTTTAATATTTTCTTGGAAAAGTGTATAACCTTCTTGGTTTCAATCCAAAATGGGTCAAACGAATTTCAAATAGCTCCTAATTCGAAACACAACATTCGTATACCCCAATAACGCGCAGAGTGTGCCCGTAACTATGTCTCACCCAGACTCGGCTAAATTAGAATGTAGGGTTCTAATGAGTATATAAATCTTAATCCGTTAATTATATAATATGATCCGTTTTAGGTTGAAGGTCAAGCTAATCGCTCAGTCTATTTTCCTTGTCAATCGAACCTTTTCCATTCGATGGAATGCCAGGCAAGTACTTTGATTACGTTTGATGTACTTCATGTGAATGAATATGCGAAAAATGTGTTTTCTGTGAAATGTGGGCATATCAGAAAATGTGATTTCACAAAGTGGTGATTGATTTCTGTGGTTTGTGATATGTGTAATCAGCGGATGTGTGAAGTTGCGAATATTCAGTATCATTGCGCATTGACATAAAATAATATGTTATAACATGCACTGCGGAGCGGAAAATAATGAATATGTGAAAAATATGGTTGCTGTGAAAAGTGGTAATTTCTGTGGTTTGTGACATGTGTGATCAGCGGAAATGTGAATTTGCGAATACGCAGTATCATTGCACATTGACATGAAATAATATGTCATAAACATGCATTGCTGAAAGCGGAAAAATCCAAGTAAGCGACTTGGGTTGGCCAAAAGAGCCGAGCGGAATGGGCCCGTGTGCGTGAGCCATGGCATGCATGAGAATTGCATTGCATTACACATACAATAATGATGATTGTGGTATCGTATTCCAAAATATATATGATGGCACTGTGATGTGGTTGTTTATTCACTTGTGGTACATATTCATGAATCGTTATACTTGCACCGGCTATTTGCTGACCCCTTCTGGGGTGAATATACTTGTTGTGTATTTAGGTGACCTAGGGTTAGTGATTTATTTGTCTTCTGTTTTTGCTGCTCACGAATGCGATGACCTAGGGTTAGTGATTTACTAGTCTTCTATTAATCACGACCATGACAACCGTGACCTGTCTTCTCATCTGCTGACTGTTCGCTATATTTTTAAACAATCCGCAAGTGTACAGAGTAAATGTAGAAAGCGGCGAGCAAGGTCGTATTCCATAGAGCCTAAATATTCGTATTGTACTGAGTACTAGATTATAATATTTTCGGTTTTATCTAGACGATCGAAAGGTGAAATGGATGGTTAATGAAATAAAATAAAATGATGACAATAAATTAAAGCAATTGAAAATATCCGAATTAAAGCAAATTGTAAGAGTTTAGAAAGGTAGATTCCAAGGCTAGGTTTCCGTTGATTACTAAGTTTAGTCGGGATTGGTTCCAAAAAGTTCTAAGTGCGTCTCTAAAATGATAATCACAACAATATTCTAAAGTCTCTCTCGAGATGCATAAAAACATAGATTAAACAACCTATAACAACGTCTCCGTCTATTATAAATTATCTAACTTCAAAATGTTCATAAGATTAAACATCATCATAGTTCATCACCGATTTCTCAATCTCGTAATTTACTACGTCAAATACTCGAAACCTATTAATGCCTTATTCTCTCGAATTATGAGCAATTAAGTTTAACATGTAAAAATATTGATAAAGTGTCTAAACATGAATCAAAACCAAGTATTTGATAAAGAAATCACACTAGATATATATAATCATCAATCCCTCAAAACCATAGCAAATCAACGTACTCCCATGCCCGGAATCTAACGAGTTTAGCCGGACATGGTAATGAAAGAAAGATTAATAATCATCATGTTCATGCTAAATAAAACAACAAAATGAATAAAAGATAGAAAGAAGATCAAACTCGGATGGTGTCTTGATTGATCCCAGTTGAAGCCTTCAAATGTTCTTGAAGTGTTCTTCAAGAATTCCCTTCAAATCTCCTTCTTTTTGGATGAAAAGCTCTCAATCTTGTGTTTTTCTCTCTCTAATCTTTCCAATAGTCTCTCCAAATCTGAATGTCTTTCAAGTCTAGCCCAAAATCCTTTTTTATAAGGCCAAAAATACCATTTTCCTTGCTCAATTCTTCCAAAAATATCAAAAAGTGATTTTTCCACCAAAAAGTGACACGGCCTGTGTCAAATGACACGGCCCGTGTCATAGTGCTCTAGAAACATCAATGGTTGCTGGACAGGGAACTCGACCGTGTCAGCTGACACGGCCGAGCAAGTGACACGGTCGTGTCAAATGACACGGCCCGTGTCATACTCCTCTAAAATCGACACAATCGCCTGGACGTGAAACCCGACCGAGTCAATATGGCACGAACAAGCTATTGATACGGCCCATGTCAAATGACACGGCCGAGCCCGTGTTGGTCCGTTTTGACTCCGTTTTGACTCTTTTTAGGCTCGATCTCTTGTTTCTGCATTGCTTGATATGTATTGGGGTTTGAGACTTCGTTCTTACTTGATTAATGTCCAAAAAGTACCTATAAAATCAATAAAACCTACCCAAGCGTGATCGAGTCCAATAAACACAATATGAGCACAAACGACACAATTCTACACATTTTAGGATCTTAAAACCCGAAAAATCTTTCCAAAAATATGTGTAAAAATGAGTGTTATCAAAATCCCCCAGACTTGAACGTTGATCGTCCCGAGCAATGTACTTCAAAATAACCACTCTTAAGGGAATTCGTCCCTCAACATACCTCAAAGGATCATTTTGAAAATTCATCAATATGCCTCAAGAAATAAATAAGTCGAGTTCTATAATGGGATAAGTGACGCTCAAAACTCATCCAATGAAATAAGAACCCACATAGGCTTGCCAATCGTCTACATCTCTACCACTGGGTGTGCATGCAAATTTGGCGAATCAAAAAGGACTTTATCGGTTGTAATGTAGGATTTTTGGTCGGGGTAGGATAAATATGGCTTAAAGTGACTTAACTTGAGCAAATTAGAACATCATCTCAGTAATCACTTCGCTCAATTTGAACTTCTCAAATTTGTTTCCCCTGGAATTTACTTCCTTCAACCCCTTGAATCGCAATAAGCGCCTTTTTTCGAAAGTAGAAATCGCAACCTCATTCCCCCTTATTGCTCCATTTATTTTATTTTCTCTTTATCGCTCCATTTAATTTTTATTTGTGCCTCATCTTTATTGCCCTTTATTCATGTAAACTCCGTGTGATTTTTCATAGAGCGGACAACATCATCATCACAACATTTCTACCTCACCGTTTATTTTGATAAATCATTTAGAACCAACTCCATCTTGAACCATGATAATCTTTTCCCATTCATCTCCACACATATTATTCCATTCTTTTACCAATTTGTTCTAATAAGCTCAAGTATAGGGACAAAAGTTTATAATGGAACGGAAAGCTCATAATATGGCTAACAAAAAATAGGCTTTAAGCTCAATCGGTCTAACTAGGGAAATAATTTTCGGGTTGGCCAAAAGGTATGAAGAGCTAATAAAAAAAAATCGCCTAAAATCACTTTCACTAATTTGCACACACAATTGTAGTTTCGAATAAGATACCACGGCAAGTTCTAGAGTCTTAGAACATGAATGGTACACTCGACAATGAAACTTGCATATTTAATGATGCACGAAGGCTCAAAATCCCACAAGTTAGAATTGTTCATATTTCCAAGGTATTAAACTATTTATTCGATTTCACACCCTTTTGATTATTCTATAATTTTTTCTCTTCAAATTATCCTCGATTTGCATATCAAAATAACAAAATAAATCCCGAGGCATCCAAGACAAGAGTTCATTCTTTCGAGTTTCATCTAAGTTCATCATACTCCAAACACACCGAGTTCAAACTAAAATACACCAAAATAAAACAATAAAAATCACACTAAAACGCAAATCAAAATCACACCAAAATCCAAACCAAAATCTTAAAGATAAAATAAAAACAAACAAACAATATAAGTATTTCTTGACCGTAAAATACAAAGAATGTGCAAAAAAGATCAAAACATGAAAGTAAAAACTATTGGGTTGCCTCCCAATTAGCGCTAAGTTTAACGTCTTCAGTCGGACGTCTTCAACTGGAAGTTTTTATGGCTCGATCAAAGTTATTACGGATACGACTTCCTTTTGATTGGGATGATAGTAGTGTTTGACTTGTTGTCCGTTAACTTTAAATAGCTCTCCGTCTCTGCTCATGAGCTCGACTATTCCGGGTGGAAGTACTTTCTTGATCACGAATAGACCTGACCATCTTGATTTTATTTTTCTGGGAAACAATTTTAATCTTGAATTATAGAGAAGTACTTGTTGCCCCGGCATAAATTCACGTTTAACGATCATGTTGTCGTGCCATCTTTTAGATATCTCTTTGTATATTCGAGAGTTTTCGTAGCATTCATCCCAGAATTCTTCCAACTCATTTAGCTCTAGCAATCTTTTCTTTCCGGCAGCCTCAAAATCTAAATTTATTCTTTTCACCGCCCACATCGCTTTATGCTCCAATTCCAAAGGTAGGTGACATGATTTCCCAAATATGAGTTGATAGGGAAATGTTTCCAAAGAAGTTTTATAGGCCGTACGATAAGCCCAAAGTGCATCGTCGAGCTTGGATGATCAATCTTTCCGAGATGTACTCACCGTCTTTTCCAGGATTAATTTAATCTCTTTGTTGGCCGCTTCGGCTTGTTCATTTGCTTGTGGATAATAGGCCAATGATTTCTTTGATCGGACCCCATATTTCTGAAGGAGTTTATCCATGATTTTGTTGACAAAATGCGATCCCCGATCGCTGATTAACGCTCTTGGAGTTCCGAATCGGCAAAATATGTTCTTCTTTAAAAATTTCATTACTGCTTGAGCATCATTTGTTGGGGAAGAAATTGCCTCGACCCATCGATATACGTACTCGACCGCTAGTAGAATGTACTTATTCCCAAATGATGAGGAAAATGGACCCATGAAGTCGATACCCCAAACGTCAAATAGTTCAACCTCAATTACGTTGGTCAGGGGCATATCATGACGTCTTGAAATATTCCCCACTCGTTGGCATCTATCGTATTGTTGAATGAAGAGATAACAATCTTTTTATAATGTAGGCCAATAAAATCCGCTTTGCAACACCTTTGCAGCATTCCGTGTTGCTCCGAAATGTCCTCTAGTTGGTGAAGAATGACATTGTTGAAGAATTTCATCCCATTCCTCTTGCGGTACACATCTCCTCACTATCATGTCGGAACATATCTTAAAAAGTAGTGGATCATCCCACATATAGAACTTGATATCATGTAGGAAATTCTTCTTTTGATAATGAGATAAATCCGGGGGTAGCACACCTGCGACCAAAAAATTAACAATGTCAGCAAACCACGGAAAATTAGCTTCTACCACAAAAAGCCGCTCGTCCAGAAACTCTTCTTTAATCCCTTCGATCTCGGGCTCCTCCTCCTTTTTGTACTCGAGGCGAGATAAGTGGTCAGCTAACACATTTTCACAACCTTTCCTGTCTCGAACTTCCACGTCAAACTCTTGTAAAAGAAGAATCCATCGAATTAAGCGAGGTTTAGAATCTTTCTTTTCGAACAAGTATTTGATAGCTGCGTGGTCCGTGTGTACTATCGTCTTTGTCCCAATTAAGTATGATCGGAACTTATCAAAAGCAAATACCACGGTGAGCATTTATTTCTCCGTAGTTGTGTAATTTTTATTGGGCTCCGTCTAATGTTTTGCTTGCATAATAAATAGCCCGAAAGAGTTTCTCACGACGTTGTCCCAACACAGCTCCGACCGCATAATCACTTGCATCACACATGATCTCAAAAGGTTGAGACCAATCTGATACCACGAGGATAGGAGCACTCACTAATGCCTTCTTTAGAGTCTCAAGTGCCTGCAAACATTCGGTAGGAAGAATGAAAGTGGTATCTTTTTCTAACAATTTACTCAAAGGTTTAGTGGTTTTTGAAAAGTCTTTTATGAATCTCCTATAAAAACCCGCGTGCCCAAGAAAACTCCTAATTGCTTTTTCATTCTTCGGTGGGGGAAGTTTCTCAATGGCGACAATTTTTGCCCTATCAACCTCCAAACCGGCGGCGGACACTCTATGGCCTAGGACAATTCCTTCTTGCACCATAAAGTGGCATTTCTCCCAATTAAGCACGAAATTAGTGTCTTCACATCGCTGCAAAACTAAAGTGAGATTATGCAAGCAATGATCAAATGAATTTCCAAACACCGAAAAATCATCCATGAAAACTTCCATTATATTTTCGATCAAACCATGAAAAATAGCCATCATGCAACGTTGAAAAGTGGCTGGGGCATTACATAAACCAAATGTCATTCTACGATAAGCAAAAATTCCATTAGGACATGTATTTTCTTGATCTTTCGGTGTTATGTAGATTTGATTATATCCTGAATATCCATCAAGAAAACAGAAAAATTCATGCCCCGCCAATCTATCAAGCATTTGATCAATAAAGGGTAGGGGAAAATGGTCTTTGCGAGTGGCCGCATTTAAAGCCCTATAGTCTATACACACTCGCCACCCCGTAACTACCCTCATAGCAATTAATTCATCTTTCTCGTCTTTGGTTACGGACATCCCTCCTTTTTTCGATACAACTTGCATAGGACTCACCCACTCAATATCGGACATTGGATATATCATTCCGGTATCTAATAGTTTGAGTACTTCCTTTTTCACCACTTCTTTCATTATGGGATTAAGTATTCATTGATTTTGCACTTTAGGTTTAAAATTTTCTTCAAGCAAAATCCTATGCATGCATATGGAAGGGCTAATTCCCTTCAAACCTGAGATAGACCATCCTATAGCCGACTTATGTGCTCTCAATACACGAAGCAATTTATCTAGTTGAGTGGATGAAAGTGAAGAGGATACAATTACCGGATTGGTATTGTTATCATCTAGAAATGCATACTTGAGGTGTTCCGGGAGGGCTTTAAGATCCAAGCTTGGTTGAGATACATCCGATTGAGATGAAACGGACCCAAAATTTTGAACCGTGTCATTCGACACGTTCGAGTCGTCCGTCAGCTTGATTTCCGCGACTACTTCATGCTCTTCTTTGTCAAAACCATCGGATTTATTTATTTGCGTTTCTTCCTGTAGAGAATTCAATTCACAAACATAATCAAACAAGTCAGAATCGTCAAACTCCAAAGTTGAATCACTAGAAAAACATGAGTTCGTAAGAGCAAACTCTAACGGATCCGAAGACAATGAGTGTAAGATTTTTTTATTTCCATACGAGCTTATATGGTCAATAACATTGCAATATTCCATATCATCATGAATTTTCATAGCTTTAAATATAGAAAATAGAACATGCTCATTGTTAACACATAGTGTTAATTCTCCCCTTTCAACATCAATAAGAGCCTTTCCTGTTGCTAAAAATGGACGTCCAAGGATAAGTGGTAGATCTTCATCTTCTTCCATATCAAGAACGACAAAATCTGCTCGAAATATAAATTTGTCGACTTTTACATGCACATCTTCAACAATCCCCTTGGGGTGTGTTATGGATCGATCCGCCAATTGTAGCATAACCGTTGTGGCTTTCATTTCTCCGACACCTAATTTCCTGAAAATAGATAAAGGTATAAGGTTAATCGAAGCACCTAAATCACACAAAACTTTATCGAATGAGACGTTTCCAATGGTGCATGGAATGGTAAAGCTTCCGGGATCCTTAAGCTTTTGAGGTAATTTGCGTTGGATAATAGTGTTACATTATTCAGTTAGTTTAACCGTCTCATGCTCTTCCATCTTTCTTTTTCTTGACATCACATCCTTCAAGAATTTTGCATAGTTAGGCATTTGTTCCAAAACAACTGCAAAAGAAATATTGATATTAATTTTCTTGAAGATATCTAAAAACTTTGCGAATTGTGCATCTAACTTTTTCTTTTTGAAACATTGAGGAAAAGGGAGAGGAATGTTAGGAGTAGAGTTAGAAGATATTTTAGGCTTCTCAGCCCCCTTAGATGTATCATGTTTCCCTTCTTCCTCTATAATTTCGATTTGATCCTCCTTGACTCTCTCTTTTTGTTGGTCCATTGGCATCTTTGGCCCTTCATAATTCTTACCGCTTCTTAAGGTAATCACTTGACAAGACTCTTTTGGATTCACTTCGGTATTGCTCGGAAATTGTCCCCAGTGATGTTGACTCCCGACAACTTTAGCCAATTGTCCAATTTGAGTTTCGAGATTTTTCATTTGAGCTCCCATGGTGGTAGCTAATTGAGTGACATGGCCTTCGATTTTTTCTAATTTCTCTTCATCTCGACTAAATCGGCTTTTTGTCTCCATCATGAAGGTAGCTAGAATATTCTCGAGATTTGACGTCGGCTTTGCTTCTTCAATTATCTCACCATTCGACACTTTGAATCCAGCTGGTGGTTGCAAAGCATTCTTTAGATTAGCATAGCTAAAATTTTCATGATTTTGATTGGAGGGATGGTAGAAGCCCGGTGGTGGATTATTCCGGAAATTGTTGTAACTCCGATTATTAATGTAATGTGCCTCCTCCAATGGATCGGATGGTAGTGAACTTGAACTTCCTTGAGAAGCTCCCTTCGAATGACCTCCTTTTGTTAGAGCTCCCAATTGAGTAATTAACATCGTCATTTGCGCGGTTAGTGCCTTTATAGGATCCGAATCGGATATCTCAGTCACCCTTCTAATATTTGCTCTTTCCATCGGCCATTGATAGCTATTCATAGCCATTTCTTCGATAAATCCATAAGCTTCTTCAGCGCTCCTTGCTAGCAATGCCCCTCCCGCGGAAGCATCAATAAAATTTCTTGTTTCTCCCATAAGACCATTGTAAAAGAAACACATTTGTTGGTCTTCGGGGAAACCATGTCGAGGGCATCGCCTTAGTAGATCTTTGAAACGTTCCCAAGCTTCATATAACGGTTCGGAGTCCAATTGATGAAATTGAGTAATCTCACTTTTTAGCTTCATTTTCTTGTTTGGTGGGAAAAATTTGAACAAAAATTTTTCGCTCAATTCTTCCCATGTCTTTATACTTTCGGGAGCTAAAGTTCCAAGCCAATTTCTTGTTTTCTCTCTCAAAGAGAATGGAAACAATCGTAAGCGTATTGCATCATTCGAGACTCCATTCATTTTGATAGTATCACATATTTGCATGAAATAAGTGAGATGGGCATGTGGATCTTCGATAGCAAATCCTCCAAATTGATTTTGTTGAACCATTGAAATTAAGGCGGGCTTCAGCTCGAAATTTAGGGCGTTGATTGGAACATGAGTGATTCCTTCAAAGTTTCGGTATAGTTTTGGTCGGAATCCATCCCGAATTGATTGCACCCTATTTGTTGGATTTTCAATCCTTCCGCCCTCATTGTCTTGGATTATTGCATTCTCGTTCGTGTTGTCCCTTCACACATTATCTCCCGTTCTCTCCATGTCTTCAAAAAGATCCCTTCTTAGTTTCCTTGAGGTAGCACTTGTTCTTCGGGCAAATACTTCTACTTCTGGGATGAAAGTTTCTAAAGGCACTCGAGATGAACGAGTGTTCATGCATATTCCGCTCAAAATGTACTTGTAAAAATAGCGACTCGCAAGTATACGAGGCGTTTGTAGTATTGATGAGTTTACCAAGGTCGTTTCACTTGAGGATCGTTTTTATTTGTTAAAATTACAATAATTATGAATTCTCAAAATCATAATCCCTAAACATTCTGAATAATGGGTTCTAATGATTTTAGCTAATTTGTAGAAATACAAATACAGGAAATAAATCTATTTAAGAACTTTGATTACAATAATTTAAATAAGATAAAGCAGTAAGAATAAAAATGACTTTAATGTAGAATTGTGCTGTTTTTGATAATAAAGATTCTAGGGATTCGGATTATTAAATAAATAACTCGAGCGTATATCAATTTGTTAAATGTGAGATTTAATAATTAGATAAATATTATATCTTCAGAAAAATGATTTGATAACTTTCGTATTCACAAATTATTTTAACAGAAGTTTAAATAATATAATTAATTCACCCAACTAAATAATACCTTTCGGATTCATATTTAATTCCTTGGGTTAAATAGTACCTTTTGGATTAATAATTAACCTTTTTTTAATTAAATTAAGATTTACAAAAATATTTCCTTCCGGTCTCTATTTTTGTATTTGTGAATTATATCAATTTAAATTAAAGAAGGCACATTAATAAATTTAATATAAGCTCGAGTATTTAATTTAAGTCATCCTAACCCTAGAATATAAAATTTAGCTCATATTCATATTGACAGGTAAAATTACGAGACAGATAAATATTGACATATTCAGAATAAATATAGCAGAAATTAAAAGCACTTACTTGATGTACATAAATTAAGTGAAAGGAAAATGCTGAAACTAATAGAGACTTATCCCAATACGCCAATTGATCCAAGCAGCTTGAATGTAACGTACGAACTTAAATTACAAAATTTTAATAATAAATAAAAATATAAAGGTGAATTTTATCTGATAAAAATAATATTAACTAAGATTTATTTGAAATATAATTTGAGGTGAAGTATTTATTTATGTGTATTACAATATAATTATATAAAGCATAAATACAGAAAATAAATACAAAAACTAAATTATAAAAACTAAAATGTATTCTGTATTACATTGTGTTATGCACTATTTCTCCTCTCTCTACTCTCTCTACTATCTTACTGCTTATTTTTCTGAGTTGAGAGGGTACTGCTATTTATAGCAGTACATCACCCTTGAAATGTGAAAGATACTGCTCATTATTGCAGCATCTTATCTTTACAATAATTTTGCATCGTTCAAAATCAATCAACAGTGCAAAGGAATGGGAGAGGAAATGGCCAGAAAGTTATCTGCAAAGTTATCAATCTGATCTGCCATGTCATCTCTGACGTGGCAAAAATCCCACCCGCGCGTGAGATGCACGCGCAAATCGGACGGTTCCGGACAGGCGCGTGTGACTCACGCGCTACATGTGAATCTGGTCTTCTTCTGCCACGGTGGATGGGCGTGTGGCCGGCGTGCGCTTGGCTGACGACGCGTGAAACGTGGCGTCGTCCTATTGGCTGTTGCGTGACAGGTGTGTGCCAGGCGTGTGGTCTGCTGATGTGGATGGACACGTGTCAGTTTCTTATTGGATCATCCGTACACGTGTGCAGCAACGTGGGCTCAGTTGGCATGTGCTGTGACGTCATCATTCGGCGAATCTGGTTCCACCACTTGTCTTGATATTACTGGTCCGCGAATTTTAATTTTCCTCCAAAACTTTGAACGGCCATAACTTCTTCATACGAATAAAACAAGACCACTCATGAATATATTCGGAATCTTTAAAAATATCGCTCCTAAAATGACAGATATGTCTTCTCCCGGTGTGCTAATCTGCAGATAAAATTTAATTCTCATTAATATAATAAAAATTACACATAATCACTAAAAATTATACTAGAAGTAAAATAATACAAACACACAAAAAATAATATAAATTATCACGAAAATAAAGAAATATATATATATATATAATATTCTAATAAAAATACGAACAATAGTATAACAAACAATTCCCCCACACTTATCATTTGCACGTCCTCGGACAAATATATAGTAAGAGTAACAAGAAAATTAACTTACTAAATGTTATTAATTCAATTAAAAGTCCGAAGTAATCTCGTTCCACTTCGAAATAAATAAATATGCAAGAAATTTCAATAGGTTTTAAGAAATGAATTAAACCGAATTCTAAAATTCGTCAAGTTATTCAGAATCATGGTTAATACTTTAAATTCACAAAACTCACGGGAAAAGTGTATATCTCTCTCACAAGTGTATAAGGATGTATTTGCACTCAGATCCATTCAATGAAGTAAAAACTTCCATAAGCTTGCAAATTATCTACTATCTCTACCACTTGGTGTGTTGCAAATTTATGAAAAATTTCTTTTCTTTTGGTTGCAATGTCGGCTCTTTAGTTGGGGTAGGAAAATATGGATAAAGTGACTTGAACTGAACAATTAGAAATTAAATGAATCAATGTTTATCAACAGGTAAGCACTGAGAAGCTAATTAATGAAGCTTTTATCGATCCCCTTACTTATGTTTCGAATTATCCGAGCGCTTTTTCTTTGCTTTCCAGCCAACCAATTTTTTTTATCATACTTGAGTTGTTATTATCTGTTTTACGCGAATGTAAACGATGAGTCACATGAATACACCCGGTTACTAAGATAAAACATACTCAAGCTGCTTCTATGCACACTCATGTCTAAGGTAACTGTTTTACGCGAATATAAACATGGGGCTCATGAATATATCCGGTTACTAAGTTCCCAAAAACAGCGGAGTAATTGATTGCTCCATTATTTTCAACACCGTCCACAATATATACCACCCAATTTCACCACACAATATCTTCATCCTTGTCAAAAATAATTTCTAACCGTTCAAGTATGGGCCAAAAGATTATAGCGATGGAAAGCTGAGTATGTGGTTAACAATAAAATAGACAATAAGCTCAATTGGGCTAACGAGGGAATTAACTATCATTAGGTAGGTAAAGAAGCTAGAAGGGCTTTTGAACAAAATTTGATTTAGATAATTTTCACAAATTGCACACACATGTGGTCTTAACACAGATACCCAATGCAAGTTCTGGAGTATTACAACATGAAAAGTACACTCAAAAATAAAAGACTTGCATATATGATAAAGCAGTAAAGGCTCAAAATCTCACAAGTACATGTTTTGATTTTTATGAATTTGAGGTATTAAATCATTCAACCGAATAACTGTTGGTCATCTTAGAATAATTCGTTAGTAATTCATTCTCAAATTCTATGTCAAAATTAGCATAAACGTTTTCTTTGAAATGTGAAATGAGAGTACATCGACATAATTTTTAGCAACACGTTTTTTAAGTTTTTGTTTTTTCAAGTTATTCTTGTGCATAAATGCCCTTTTTCTAATTTTAGGATCCGTAAATAAGAATTTATCGTTTTTACCCCCCACACTTATCTTGTGCAATATGATTATAAAGCATAATATAACGAGGGTTGAAGAAAACTCCATGTGAAGATAGTGATGCCTTGAATGCGCCGTTTTCTTATTGATATGGAGAAATCTGCAAAATAAATCAATGGGGCGAAACACACAAAATAAAACATATATATATATATATATATACCCTTAGGTATAACACAAACAACCTAGATGCGTTTCAAGAGCGTCCTGAGAGTCTCCTTATTCTGCCATCAAAACTCTATTTTATAGAAAAAGAAAATTACAGTAATAGAAATAACAATACATATATCATGAATAGATGCGCGTCAAGAGATCGAAAAGAAACTCCTTAAGCTGCCATCATTTTCACGATTTTTTACACCCGCTAAAAAGTAAAAACAACAAGAGGAATAAATAGGGGATATCAAAGGGAAATGAATGCATCAATTTTTCATTTTCGCACAGTGAAATCTTCCATCCAAACAATATTAGCTAGATCTGGATCTGGTTCAGGAACAAATGCAATCAGTTTTTTGATCAACTCTTCTGGTGTTGTTGCAACGACTATGATTCGTTTAGCACGCTCAGAAATAAAACCTTTTTCAGAAGAGTAGTTGATGAAATATAGTAAACCATCAAAGAAACCATTGACATTTAGCAGACCGATTGGTTTTTTATGAATATTTAGTTGGGCTCTGGTAACCACATGAAAAAGTTCTTCAAGAGTGCTAAAACCACCTGGAAGGGTGGTAAAGGCGTCGACATTATTTATCATGTGAGTTATGCGGTCTTGCATATTCACAGCTCTAAACTCATCTCCAATGGTTGCCCCGGTGATTTTACTTTCAGCCAGAGGTTTTGGGATAATTCCCATAACTTTTACTCCTTCCATATAGGCAGAAGCAGCAGCGCGTCCCATTAATCCTAGACTTCCTCCTCCGTAAACTACATGAATGTATTTTTCTCCTAGGGTACGACCCAAGTTGTGGGCTGCTTCAGTAAAGCAAGCCTCATTCCCATGACTAGCTCCACCAAAAATGCAGATGGAGTTAAATCTTTTTGTGGAAGATGATGATGACGACTCCATTATTTTTTTTTGAAAAGAAAATTATTTTAGAGAGAAAAGGAGAGAATTGCAAGTTTGGGAGATGCAGAAAAGAAACAAATGCAGTGTTTATTTATAGATGCAAAATAAAGCGAAAAGATTTATCAAATCTGTGACTGCGTTAATTACGCTTCAACTACTCAACAGAATAATGAATGCATTTATTGCGTATCACTTTTTATTAAGAAAATCTGACAAAACGACAAAAAATAAAAATACTCACGCATGTATGTACAGTAGTTGTGATTGTGGCTCACATCTTCCTCTGGTTTTACGTCCAGAAACGACTTAAATGCCTTCTATGAGTCGGGGATATGCTTCCCATCCAATTTTACAAATTGGCAAACAAGGTCTTTTACCGTCAGATTCCCAAGACGTTGTTCATATTCGGATTTGAATTTCTTCCACAGACATAGAATCTCATGATACACTAGTCCACTAGGATGCGTGTCAAGAGATAATTGAATATCATTCAATTTTTCCTTACTCAGCCCATCCTTTATGAACTCAATTTTATCTTGTCTGTTTGTGGAAGGAATTCCAAGAGAACGACATTTTTGATCACAAGTCCATCTGGCACATTTATAACAAACATACATTTTCTTGGCTCGTCGTTTCTTGGCATATGAACTTTTACCAAGACCTGGTAAGAATCTAGTGGGTGGTTCGAATGATTCCCCAGCTATTCTTACTTTGGCTTCAATAGTAAAGCGAATGTCATGTGGGATGTCATACAACATGAATAATCGCATTCGCTCAGCTCGAGCTCTGTAAATTCTTAAGATTGCATTTTTGCTGAGAAAAGGAAATTGTTTTTCAATATTTTTTAAGGCTTTTTCCATTTTTTTTTTGGGATTTTTAAAAGAAATATAAAATTCACACACACAAGGGGTAATTTAAAAGTAGCAAATTCAATTCTTCCTAAATAAGTTTCTTTCTTGAAAAGGACATAATAGGATCTTATCTTATCTGGTTGACAATGATGTTCACGTGTCCTGATTGTCTTGTTTCCTTGTCATGCCCTTTAAAAAGAAGCTTACAAAGTATTCTATTTAAATTACGCAAAAAGAAAATCACACAACAAAATAAAATAAAGCTTGGGTTGCCTCCCAAGAAGCGCTTGTTTAATGTCATTAGCTTGACGTTAGTATGATTTTGATTTAAAGTTTTTCAACGAAAGTTATACTTTCAATTACTTGTTCTTGATGTGCTCCTTCATAATATGGTTTAACACGATGACCGTTTACCTGAAATGATTCATTCGTTTTGGGATTTAACAGCTTTACAACCCCATAAGGATATGTTTCTAGGATTGTGAATGGACCGCTCCAACGAGATCTCAATTTTCCCGGAAATAATCGTAAGC
The DNA here is from genome assembly GCA_033398695.1 of Orobanche coerulescens. Lineage (NCBI taxonomy): Eukaryota > Viridiplantae > Streptophyta > Magnoliopsida > Lamiales > Orobanchaceae > Orobanche > Orobanche coerulescens. The sequence goes on from CM065809.1 coordinate 174,394,331, forward strand.
GAGAATTAAATAATAGAACTTGCATTCCAGACTTCAAATTTTTATCGATGATCTTTCTATCATGTAGTCGTTTGACTTTTTATTTATATATTTTTGCATTTTCATATGCCTCATTTCGGATCTCATCGAGTTCGGAGAGGTGAAGCTTTCTTTCTTCTCCTGCTTTTATTAAGTCAAAATTGACGCTTTTTATTGCCCAGTAGGCTTTATGTTCTATTTCGACAGGTAAGTGACATGATTTACCGTAAACAAGACGGAAAGGACTCATTCCCAAGACCGTTTTATAAGCAGTACGATAAGCCCATAGTGCGTCATTCAACTTAACAGACCAATCTTTCCTTGAAGGTTGTACAATTTTTTTCGAGGATTCCTTTAATCTGCTTATTACTCGTTTCCACTTGTCCTGATGTTTGGGGATGGTAAGGAGTAGCTATTTTATGATTAATATGGTACTTTTTCATCAGTTTTTCAAAAAGCTTGTTACAAAAATGGGATCCTCCATCACTAATGATTGCTCTCGGAAAGCCAAAGCGACTTAAAATGTTTTCTTGCACAAATTTTAGAACTGTTTGAGCATCATTAGTTCGTGTTGCAATAGCTTCTACCCATTTTGACACATAGTCAACTGCAACCAGGACTCAAAATTAAATGACTTAGGAAATGGCCCCATGAAGTCGATTCCCCATACGTCAAAAATTTCGATAACTAAATTATTTGTCAAAGGCATTTCATTTCTTTTTCCAATATTTCCTGTTCGTTGACATCGGTCACATGAAATATAAAATTGATGTGCATCTTTGAAAAGTGAAGGCCAATACATTCCTGATTGGAGAATTTTAAAAGCAGTTTTACGACCTCCAAAATGTCCTCCACAATTATACTCATGACAAAATGTCAAAACATTTTTTTGTTCACTTTCCGGAATACAACGTCTTATAATATCATCTTTACCGATTCTAAATAAGAAGGGATCATCCCAAAAATAACTTCGACAAGTGAAGAGAAATCTTTTTCTTTCTTGAAAAGATAGGCTAGTTTTTAACGTTCCACATGCAAGATAATTCACAATATCAGCGTACCTAGGAGTTGTATTAATTTGAAAAGGTTGTTCATGAGGAAGTGATTCAGGGATAGTATCGTACTTTTGCAAAGCAAGAGTGTCGTCGTTAATTATGAGTCGTGACAAATGGTCAGCAACCACATTTTCGCTCCCTTTTCTATCCTTGATTTCTACGTCAAATTCTTGCAACATTATAATCCATCTAATTAGTCTTGGTTTAGCTTGTGGCTTTTTTAGTAAATATTTTAATGCTGCATGATCACTCTGCACTATTACTTTTGACCCTACGATATAAGATCGGAATTTGTCGAGGGCAAAAACTATAGCTAACAACTCTTTTTCCGTGGTCGTGTAATTTACTTGTGCTTCATTGAGGGTAAAACTAGCATAGTAGAGTACATGATATACTTTATCAACTTTTTGACCGAGAACTGCCCCCACCGCATAGTTTGAAGCATCACACATTAGTTCAAATGGTAAGGTCCAGTCTGGTGAAATAACTACATGAGCTGAAATTAGTTTTTTCTTTCAGGGTATTAAAAGCGGTTAAATATTTTTCATCAAAGATAAAAAGGGGCATCCTTAGAAAGTAATTTACACGAAGGTTGGCTTATTTTTGAAAAATATTTTATAAATCTTATGTAAAAACCGGCATGCCCAAGAAAACTTCTAATACCTTTTATATTGGTTGGAGGAGGTAATTTTTCTATTACATCAATTTTAGCTTTATCAACCTTAATTCCTTCACTAGAGACTATATGTCCTAAGACAATTCCACTAACCACCATGAAATGGCTTTTCTCCCAGCTTAAGGTTAAATTACTTTCTATACATCTTTGTAGGACTTTAGATAATTTATTGAGGCAATCAGAAAATGATGATCCAAAAACTGAAAAATTATCCATAAATACCTCAATAAAATCTTCTACCATGTCGGAAAAAATAGAAAGCATGCACCTTTGGAAAGTTCCAGGTGCATTGCAAAGCCCGAAAGGCATTCTCCTAAAAGCAAATGTTCCGAATGGACAAGTAAAGGTTGTTTTTGATTGATCCCAAGGTGCAATTTCTACTTGATAGTATCCTGATAAACCATCAAGAAAGCAATAGAATTTATGACCAGAAAGTTTATCTAACATTTGATCAATAAATGGTAGGGGGAAATGATCTTTTTTTGTTGCTGCATTAAGTTTGCGATAGTCAATACACATTCGCCAACCTGTAGTAACTCTGGTAGGGATAATTTCTCCTTTGTCATTTTCCACTACAGTAATTCCACTCTTTTTTGGTACAACATGTACTGGACTCACCCATTCGCTATCTGCATTAGGATAGATTATATACTCGGCGATAAGTTTTAAAATTTCTTTCTTTACTACGTCCATCATGTTAGGATTCAGACGTCTTTGTGCTTCTCTCGTTGGTTTTACTTCTTCTTCTAGGATAATTTTATGCATACACGTTGAAGGACTAATTCCTTTTATATCACTTAATCCCCATCCAATGGCATTTTTAAATTGTTTCAGAACTTTGATCAACTCATCTTCTTCGTCTTTCGAAAGTTCAGCATAGATGATGATTGGCTTTTTGTTTCCGTCTTCTAGAAATACATATTTTAGATGTTTAGGAAGTTCTTTTAATTCTAAAATTTTTTGGGGTTCAGTTTTTCTAAGATGGGTTCAAAATTTTCTAAGTTTCCTTCAGTAAGTGCAAATAACTCCACTCCCCCCTCTATTTCGAGACCGTCTTCCACATCGTCAAGATAATTAATATCTGATTCTTCTCTAAAAATATCCTCGATGGCAAGATCAATAACATCGATAAAAGAGCAATTTTCAGAAAAAGAGGTGGTAGGGATTGGATTAATATCTTTTATAGAAAAAGTAACTGTTTCTCCTAAAACTTTCATAGTAACTCTTCCATTTCTCACATCTATTAATGTGTTTGTGGTAGCCATAAATGGTCTTCCTAATAAAATTGTGTGTTCATTGTCATTATTATTAGATACTTCACCAACTTCGAGTACAACAAAATCAACAGGTACTATTAGACCACCTACTTTTACTAGAATATCTTCAATGATACCTTTAGGATATCGGATAGATCTATCTGCGAGTTGTAAGCACATTTTAGTTGGTTTTAGGTCTCCAAGTTCTAGCTGTTTAAAAATTGAATATGGCATTAAATTTATCCCGGCTCCGAGATCAAGTAATCCAAAAGTTTCTTTACCATTTCCTAAATTAATTTTTGCTATAAAACTGCCTGGATCATCTTCTTTATGAGGAAGGCGAGTTTGAGAGAATCTACTTGCTATTTCTGAGACAATCACCTTTTCGTTTTCTAAATAGTTTTGTTTTTTAGATGATAACTCTTTAAAGAATTTTATAAAGGCAGGAACATTTTGTATAACATCAATTAGAGGTAAATTGACATTTACTTTTGAAAGCATTTGGTAAAGAGCCTCGAATTGTTTATCTTGTTTTTCATTTCTTAACCTTCTAGGAAAGGGAATAGGTGGTTTATAAGGATTGGAAGATTTATGAAAAGAGTTTATTATTTTAGGATCGTATTTTTCTTTATCCTCTACCACCGATTTGGCCTTATCATCCAGCATCTTTGGAGGTTCTATCTTGTTATCAACTTCTCTTCCGCTTCTGAGTATTGTGATGGCTTGAGCTTGTTCCGGCTGGCTAGGAAGTTTCTCTTTTTCGATTTTTCTGGCTAAATCTCCCACTTGGGTTGCCAATTGTCCAATCGTAGTGTCTAATCATTTTACTGTTATATCTAATTTAATTGAGTTCGATTCTATCATTTCAAAACACCGTGATGTAGATTGTATGAAATTGTTTAAAGTTTCTTCAAGAGATGGTTGATGTGGTAGGCTTGAAGGTTGATTCATTTGATAAGTTGGTGGATTCATTGGGTACATAATTTGGTTTGGTGGTTGATTTGAAGGGTAATTTGGCTTTGATAAAAACTGAGAATTTGGTTTTGGTGGAGGGGCGTTAGTGCAAGCCCATCCAAAGTTTGGATGATTTTTCCATCCAGGATTATAAGTGTTCGAATAAGGATCATTTCGGGGAGGTTGGCGAGGTTGATAGTTTTGAATAACATTTACCTGCTCATCAGGTTGTGCTAATTCAAGAACTGCATTACACATATTAGCTCCATGTCCGTACACTCCACACACACCACAAGTTTCAGCAGATTGTTTGGTCGGAGAATTATTTCTAAGAAGTTGAATTTCCCTGGTCAATTCTTCTAATCTTTGTGAAAATTCGCTATTAGGGATAATTTCATTGTCTCGAGTCTTTTTAGCTCGTGCACTTTTCTGTTGTGAATTATTCCCTATCATTTCAAATAGATCAAACACTTCTTGTGCAGTAAGTGTACCAACATCTCCACCTGCAGCATTGTCTATCATGTATTGGAAAGTTTGTCCCAATCCATCATAGAAAAACTGGTTTAAAAGTTCATGTGAATAATGATGATGAGGGGATTGTGTAAGAAGAACTTTGAATCTTTCCCAAGCTTCATAGAAAGGTTCTCCGTCTATTTGATTAAACGATGCGATTTTAGTTCGAAAATCCTTAGTTTTCTCATTAGAATAATATTTTCCCATAAATTTATTGTATACGGCCTCCCAGGTTGATAATGAGTTAGGTGCCAATGACATCAACCAAGTTTTAGCTCGATCTTTTAGAGTATAGGAGAAACATCGCATTCTCAATTGATCCTCATTTAGATTTTGTAAAGGAAAAGTTTGAATTACGGAATAAAATTCCCGAATGAAGTTCAAAGGATCTTCATTTGACATTCCGTAAAATGAGGGCAATTGATTAAAGTGAAGATGTTTTAATTCATAGTTTCTAGCAGCTTCCCCTAATACAATACAAGATGTAGATGTACCTATAACAGGCCGTACAAAATCACGCATATAAGTTATTCTTGGTGGTGGTTCGTTCGCCATATCAAGTTCTTCAAGTATTATTTCGAGAGGTATTTTTTTATTTTCTTCTATTTTTGGTTCCTCTCTCGGTTCCCGTTGAATTTGATTAATATTTTTAATATATGGCTGGAGATCTTCTTTAAGAGATCTACGCCCTTGCATTCAAAGAAAATAACAGAAGTACGAAAAACAAAAAATAAAAAATAAAAAAAAAATAAGGAACATAGAAAATGTCACAAAAATAGTAATTTTAACACCAATCCCCGACAACGGCGCCAAAAACTTGTTCCGCTCAAAATGTACTTGTAAAAATTGTAACACCCCAATTCACAACTGGGACATTACACGCCGTAGAACCCTCGTGAGTTCTACCAGGCTAACACATGACATATAAACCACAATGTAGTCCCGAATAATGCACTCAAAAGTAAATAAGGCCGTGGCCTCGGCCAAAACATTTTTAACGTAATACATGAACAGAGGTTAAATACCAATTTATTGCCCACGCATGGGACTTAATCCATGTTCAAAAATAAACCAACTATCTCCAGTACTCAACAAATGCAATGACAAACAGAAAAATGCAGACTCGAGCCACATCATCATCATACCAACCCATCCTTTGCATGCGCATCCCGTGCCAGCTCCTCAGCTCGACCAGTACCTGAAATGCATAAGACGCATTTCCCCCATTTAAGGGGTTAGCATTCGAATAGCTAGTGCAAGTACATAATTACACAACATTATATACATACACAATTCAACGCAAATAAATCGTTAGGATAAATCATTTTGAAAATCAATATTCCGGAATATCACATTAACACTAAAGCAGTGTATTAACAAGTTTCCCACATCACAATTATCCACGCTTGGTAACTCGTGACCGTACCCATTAGTATCGGCCCCCAGAGGTCCCGTCAGACCGTCCCCAGGTGAGAAACCACTTCCGCGGCCGTACCCATTAGTATCGGCCCCCAGAGGTCCCGTCGAACCATCCCCAGGTGGAAGAACATCAACACACGCACCCAAGTCCACTTCCGTGGCCGTACCCATTAGTATCGGCCCCCAGAGGCCACATGCCATCCCCAGGTGGAAGAGTAACCATCACATTCATTCAATAATACAGTTTACATCATTCGCATCAAATCCGTACACACATAATGAAATATAATACATGTACTTGCCTTGAACACGATGAAACAAGGGAAACAACGAAGGAATAGGTTTTGGTCCGAACAATCCTCCCAATCCGCTCCTAACATAACAACGGTATACAACAAGTATCAATAATGCGGAAAGGTAAGAATTAATCCTAATTCTACCCGTTGGGACAATTCATCGGACACCAAGAGTGCATAAGGAAATGAAGTCGGTCAATGGTATAACAACGGGATTTCATCCCAATCAAAAACAAAAAAACCATGGGTCGCGTGAATACTATCAAAATCTAATAACAACATCGGTTAATTCGAATTAAAACACAAGATCACCACCAAACCCTCCCCAAAATCATACTAGGGTTGAAGGAGTTCTTACCTCTTGAAGATTCAAGCCCTATAATCCGAAGAACACGTGCTAGATCCACAATCCGAGCTACACGATCGAAGGAGGATGAAGAAAATAAAACACACAAATGATTTGTGAAGGAAAAACCCTCCCTCAAGCTCTCTCTCTCGGTTGTAGGTGAAGAAAAGGGAAATAAATGAGCTGAAATGCTCAAAAAACGAATTTATAGGGGTTGACTCGACTGACAGACTCGACCGTGTCCGCCTGACACGGTCGCGGCGCGCAGCTGGCCGGAAGGGACTCGACCGTGTCCTGCTAGACCGGTCGCGGCGCGGAGGGGCCTTCCGATAGTGACCCGTCCGACAGCGACTCGGCATGACTCGACCGTGTCCTGGAACACGGTCGGGCGTCTGGGCCGTCGGTTCTGGCTTATCCGGAAGAGTTCGACTCGGCCGTGCCATACGACACGGTCGGGTCCTGAGGCAGAGACTTCTGGCTTATCCGGAAGAGTTCGACTCGGCCGTGCCAGACGACACGGTCGGGTCCTGAGGCAGAGACTTCTGGCTTATCCGGAAGAGTTCGACTCGGCCGTGCCAGACGACACGGTCGGGTCCTGAGGCAGAGACTTCGGCATTTCCGGACGAGTACGGCACGGGCCGTGTCGGACGACACGGCCGAGTTCGGTCGGCAGTGATCGGCCAATAACTGAAAAAAATGAGCGGGTGAGCTAAAACGACCATAACTCTCTCATCCGGACTCCGATTGACTCACCGTTTGAACCATTAGAAAGCTAATTCGATGCTCTATAATATTGCAAAGATTTAGAATTTTTGGAGTTACCAAAAATTAATGGTGATCTAACAAGGTCGAACTCATAAGAGGAAAGTTGAAACAATGAACAATAATGATACACAACTCGAAGTTTTTCCGAACGGTGAACACGGTGAATGAACATGATTGATGAATGATTATAATTGAGTGAAAATACACTGAGTGACAATTACAGACTGATAATTACTGAATGAAAATGAATGAATTACAACCGGGTATTACATTATCTCCCCCTAAAAATAAGTTTTGTCCCGAAACTTACAACACGAATAACTCGGGGTATCTCGACCTCATACTCTCCTCCGTTTCCCACGTGGCTTCCTCGGATCCATGCCTCGACCACTGTACTTTGACCAAAGGAATGGTTTTGTGCCTGAGTTGCTTCACTCGACGCTCTAAGATCTGAATCGGCCTCTCCTCGAAGGTAATGTCGGGCCCCAACTCGATCTCTCCAAAATCAATAATATGGCTAGGGTCCGATACGTACTTCCTAAGCTGGGAAACATGAAATACGTCATGCACGTGGCTCAGGGACGGCGGCAAGCCTAACCGATACGCAAGCTCTCCAACTCTATCTAAAATCTCAAACGGCCCGATATATCTCGGACTAAGTTTACCCTTCCGACCGTAGCGGTAAACTCCCCGTGTCGGGGACACCTTAAGCAAGACGTGATCTCCCACCTCAAACTCCAACGGTCGGCGACGTGTATCGGCATAAGACTTCTGCCGACTCTGGGCCGTCAGCAATCTACAACGAATCAGGGTAACCTTCTCCCTCGTCTCAACTATCATGTCGGGCTCGGTACCGATTAGCTCAGACGTATCATCCCAACACAACGGCGATCTGCACCTCCTCCCATACAACGCTTCGAATGGTGCCATTTTGATCGAGGCATGCCAACTATTGTTGTACGTGAACTCGATCAACGGAAGTGTGTCTCCCAATCATCCTTCCAATCTAAAGCACAGGCTCGTAACATATCCTCTAGCGTCTGTATCGTCCGCTGATCGTCCGTCTGCTCGAGGGTGGTAGGATGTACTAAGTCTCAACTCGGTTCCCAAAGCTCTATGAACGGCCTGCCAAAAATGTGATATGAACCGGCCATCACGATCCGAAACAATACTCTTAGGGGTCCCATGCAATCTCACTATTTCCGCAACAAACACTCGTGCAAGCCTCTCCGTACCCCAAGTGTCCTTAATACTTAGAAAATGAGCTGATTTGGTTAGTCGATCAACAACGACCCAAAGCATGTTCATTCCCGTCCGAGTCTTAGGCATACCGGTAATGAAATCCATAGAGATATCCTCCCATTTCCACTCCGGGATAGGAAGTGGTCGTAACAGCCCCGCGGGTCGCTGATGCTCGATCTTAACCTGCTGACAGGTCAGACACCTCGACACAAACTCACTAACGTCTGTCTTCAAATTACTCCACCAGTAGTTGCTCCTCACATCCTTGTACATTTTACTCGTACCAGGATGTATGGAGTAAGGTGTAGCATGAGCTTCACTCAAGATTTTCTGTCTCAGCTCAATATCACTCGGTACACAAAGTCTGCCGCGAAACCTCAAAACTCCATCATCGTGAACCACAAATCCAGCGGCTTTCCCTTTCCGTACATCCTCCCTCAATCTGGACCAAAACAGATCGTCATATCGCCGCCCGATATCATCGGGCCAAGGACGAAGTGATCTCTAACGCACATAATCGGCCCTAAACTCTCGAACCCAAACCTCAATATTTCGATGGATGAAATCTCGCTGGATCCTACTCTGCGGTGTAAGTACCTCTAACATCTGCAAAGCCATCGGTTTTCGGCTCAACGCATCAGCCACTACGTTGGCCTTACCCGGATGGTAAAGTATCTCGAGGTCGTAATCTTTAATTAGCTCTAACCACCTACGCTGCCTCATATTCAACTCTTTCTGGCTGAAGATGTACTTCAGACTCTTGTGATCCGTAAAAATCTTACACGATGACCCATAGAGGTAATGCCTCCAGATCTTTAAGGCGAAAACGACCGCAGCTAACTCCAAATCGTGCGTAGGATAATTTACTTCATAAGGTTTCAATTGGCGGGACGCATAAGCAATCACTCTGTCTCTCTACATCAAAACACATCCTAGACCAAGGCCCGAAGAATCACTATACACTACGAAATCCTTGTTCCCCTGAGGCAATGCTAAAACGGGTGCGGTAATCAGACGTCTTTTTAACTCGTCAAAGCTGTCCTGTCTGTCTGCAGTCCACTCGAACTTCTGAGTTTTCTGGAGCAACTGAGTGAGTGGTCTAGCGATCTTAGAAAATCCCTCAACGAATCTGCGGTAATAGCCAGCAAGACCCAGAAAACTCCTCACCTCCTTCACATTCTTAGGCAGCTCCCAAGCCATCACTGCCTCTATCTTCTGCGGATCTACCCGAACTCCCTCTGCTGAAATCACATGCCCGAGGAATGTCACTTCCTCGAGCCAAAACTCACACTTAGAGAATTTCGCGTACAACTGCTCAGTCCTCAAAGTGTCTAATACAATCCGGAGATGTAAGGCGTGCTCCTCCCGATTCCGTGAATAGATAAGAATATCGTCGATAAAAACGACTACGAATTTGTCTAGATACTCAATGAAAACTTTGTTCATCAACTGCATGAACACTGCTGGGGCATTGGTTAGCCCGAAAGACATAACCACAAACTCGTAATGGCCATATCTCGTCCGGAAGGCAGCTTTCGGAATATCGACGTCCCGAATCCTCAACTGGTAGTAGCCCGATCGCAAATCAAACTTCGAAAAGACTGTCGCCCCCTGAAGCTGATCAAACAAATCGTCAATCCTGGGCAAAGGGTATTTATTTTTGATGGTCAACTTATTTAATTCTCGAAAATCGATGCATAAACGAAGCGACCCATCCTTCTTCTTAACAAAGAGTACAGGCGCACCCCAAGGCGATGCGCTCGGTCGAATATACCCTTTATCTAACCATTCTCCCAACTGATTCTTCAACTCTAACATCTCCGACGGTGCCATACGGTACGGTGCTCGAGAAATAGGGGCTGCATTCGGCTCAAGATCGATAGGAAACTCCACCTCTCGCTGCGGTGGTAACCCCGGCAAGTCGTCTGGGAAAACATCGGGATACTCACCAACAACTGGAATTGACGACATGCCAACTCCACCATCTTCCGCCTTCAGAGCGTAACACCAGTAGCCGACACAACCCTGGTTCAGAAGTTTCATCGCCTTCAAGGCGTTAATCACGCTCCCCGATCTACCCGGCTTACAGCCGACGAGAGTATGCTCGGTGCCATCCTCGGCCACGATCGAGATAGTACGAGTCGTATAGTTCATGATAGCACCGTGACGCTCTAACCAATCGTCCCCGAGGATTAAATCCTCACCCTTGAGGTCGATAACAATGAGGTTTGAGGGCCAATCTCGGCTCCCGATCCTCACTGGGCAATCCCTAACTTCCCGGTCCCCAACCATACGATCCCCGCTAGGCGTACCCACCACAAACGGTTCACACTCAAACAAGCAGTTAAAGCCAATACGATTCACACAATCCGAAGCAATAAAGGAGTGGGTAGCACCCGAATCAAAAAGCACGGAAACTGGATGAGTAAGGATCTGAGTGGTACCTGACGCCACCGGAATGTCCGCCTCCTCTGTGCGCCTCATCTGGTACAATCGGGGGTGGACTGAACCCGAGCTCGAGGCTGCGCGCGATCTGTCCCCCGACCTCTACCGCGACCCGAACCCTGCGGAACCTGAATAGCTGGAGTGTTATGATCCCTCTGATCGGTAGTGGTAGTCGGAACTCTAGCGGCCCTGGTGGCTCTCTCACAATGAGTCGCCCGATGTCCGGTCTGCCCGCAAGTGTAGCAAGTAACTGGAGGAAAAGGACAATCCTTCATCAAATGCTCATATTGGTTGCAGTTAAAACAAACCCTGCCACCAGAAGCAACGGTCGAATCAACAGTTACCACCGAGATCCACCGCCTGATGGAACGGCCCTTCCCAAGATGGGAGCGAACGAGACCTCGATCGACCACCCTTCCTGGCCGAGAATCCACCGTAGTCTTCGCTTCTTAACTTCCGAAACCGACTCGATTCCGAACCGCCATCTCGATCGCTAGGGCGCGATCCTGGTATTCCTTCAAAGTGGCACACATGAGCGGTGCCATACTCACCTAATATGCGGCTTCATGCGCATATTGAAGTAACGGATTTTATCGGCCTCCGATCTCACTCGATCTCTTACGAACCCCAATCTTGATTGTAAGAAATGATGGCACGAGAAATAGGCACATCCCGAGGTGTAGCGGTGAAGAATTCCACAATTCTGCGCTCCTTGATCGGCGGCGGACAATACTGCCTTCCATAGCGGCCTTGAATTCCTCCCAAGTAGCTCGACGGTCTGGGCACAACGGCCTCCCACCATTCCGCAGCTTCCTTATCCAGGAGGTACTGGGCAATATGTACCCTCCTGTCTTCAGGACAAGCTACGGCATCGAAGGTCCTGGACAACTGAAAGAGCCAATTCTCCCAACCGAGGGAGTCAGAGGATCCGGAGAAACGAAGAGGGTGCATCTTAGTCACCGTTTGAAGCCACTTACTAGCCTCCTCCTCTGGTGTCGGGGGCGGATTCTGGCGTCCACCCTGAGCTATCTGAGTAAGTTGGGCTACCAATCACCAAGTACGGCAGAGCCCAAGGCGGCATTATTACCCGACGGCACTGAGTGAGAGGCTGAGTCCGCAGAGGACTGGGAAAGTGAGCCCTCCTCATTATCATCACCACGACCACGGCCTCGGCCGCGTCCCCTAGCCGGTCTACCACGACCTCTCAACATACTAAAGGAGAATAAGAAAAGAACAAGATCAGAAAGATTCACAATTTACAAAGTTGGTAACACAAGTCACGATTCCGAACAATGCAAGAAAACGAATTACAAAAATATAAGAGTTCGAGGAGACTTACAGCCACGGGTCGCACGAAAAGACGGTAGCATGATGATATTAGGCTCAACGACTGACTCTAATGACGCAACTGACAGACCCAAAATTCACCGACAGCCTAGGTATTCAAAACCTAAGCTCTGATACCATAAATGTAACACCCCAATTCACAACTGGGACATTACACGCCGTAGAACCCTCGTGAGTTCTACCAGGCTAACACATGACATATAAACCACAATGTAGTCCCGAATAATGCACTCAAAAGTAAATAAGGCCGTGGCCTCGGCCAAAACATTTTTAACGTAATACATGAACAGAGGTTAAATACCAATTTATTGCCCACGCAGGGGACTTAATCCATGTTCAAAAATAAACCAACTATCTCCAGTACTCAACAAATGCAATGACAAATAGAAAAATGCAGACTCGAGCCACATCATCATCATGCCAACCCATCCTTTGCATGCGCATCCCGTGCGACTCCTCACTCGACCAAGACTAAATGCATAAGACGCATTTCCCCCATTTAAGGGGTTAGCATTCGAATAGCTAGTGCAAGTACATAATTACACAACATTATATACATACACAATTCAACGCAAATAAATCGTTAGGATAAATCATTTTGAAAATCAATATTCCGGAATATCACATTAACACCAAAGCAGTGTATTAACAAGTTTCCCACATCACAATTATCCACGCTTGGTAACTCGCGACCGTACCCATTAGTATCGGCCCCCAGAGGTCCCGTCAGACCGTCCCCAGGTGAGAAACCACTTCCGCGGCCGTACCCATTAGTATCGGCCCCCAGAGGTCCCGTCGAACCGTCCCCAGGTGGAAGAACATCGACACACGCACCCAAGTCCACTTCCGTGGCCGTACCCATTAGTATCGGCCCCCAGAGGCCACATGCCATCCCCAGGTGGAAGAGTAACCATCACATTCATTCAATAATACAGTTTACATCATTCGCATCAAATCCGTACACACATAATGAAATATAATACATGTACTTGCCTTGAACACGATGAAACAAGGGAAACAACGAAGGAATAGGTTTTGGTCCGAACAATCCTCCCAATCCGCTCCTAACATAACAACGGTATACAACAAGTCTCAATAATGCGGAAAGGTAAGAATTAATCCTAATTCTACCCGTTGGGACAATTCATCGGACACCAAGAGTGCATAAGGAAATGAAGTCGGTCAATGGTATAACAACGGGATTTCATCCCAATCAAAAACAAGAAAACCATGGGTCGCGTGAATACTATCAAAATCTAATAACAACATCGGTTAATTCGAATTAAAACACAAGATCACCACCAAACCCTCCCCAAAATCATACTAGGGTTGAAGGAGTTCTTACCTCTTGAAGATTCAAGCCCTATAATCCGAAGAACACGTGCTAGATCCACAATCCGAGCTACACGATCGAAGGAGGATGAAGAAAATAAAACACTCAAATGATTTGTGAAGGAAAAACCCTCCCCCAAGCTCTCTCTCGGTTGTAGGTGAAGAAAAGTGAAAGAAATGAGCTGAAATGCTCAAAAACGAATTTATAGGGGTTGACTCGATCGACAGACTCGGCCGTGTCCGCCTCGACACGGCCGCGCGCGCACTGCCGGGCAGGACTCGACCGTGTCCTGCTAGACACGGCCGCGGCGCGAGGGGCCTTCCGATAGTGACCCGTCCGACAAATGACTCGGCATGACTCGACCGTGTCCCGAACACGGTCGGGCGTCCTGGGCCGGTTACAGCTTATCCGAAGAGTTCGACTCGGCCGTGCTGCACGACACGGCCGGGTCCTGAGGCGAGACTTCGGCTTATCCGAAGAGTTCGACTCGGCCGCGCTGCGACACACGGCCGGGTCCCGAGGCGAGACTTCGGCTTATCCGAAGAGTTCGACTCGGCCGTGCTGCATTTACACGGCCGGTCCTGAGGCGAGACTTTGGCATTTCCGACGAGTACGGCACGGCCGTGTCGGACGACACGGCCGAGTTCGGTCGGCGGTGATCGCCAATAACTGAAAAAAATGAGCGGGTGAGCTAAAACGACCATAACTCTCTCGTCCGGACTCCGATTGACTCACCGTTTGAACCATTGGAAAGCTAATTCGATGCTCTATAATATTGCAAAGATTTAGAATTTTTGGAGTTACCAAAAATTAATGGTGATCTAACAAGGTCGAACTCATAAGAGGAAAGTTGAAACAATGAACAATAATGATACACAACTCGAAGTTTTTCCGAACGGTGAACACGGTGAATGAACATGATTGATGAATGATTATAATTGAGTGAAAATACACTGAGTGACAATTACAGACTGATAATTACTGAATGAAAATGAATGAATTACAACCGGGTATTACAAAAATAGCGACTCGCAAGTATACGAGGCGTTTGTAGTATTGATGAGTTTACCAAGGTCGTTTCACTTGAGGATCGTTTTTATTTGTTAAAATTACAATAATTATGAATTCTCAAAATAATAATCCCTAAACATTCTGAATAATGGGTTCTGATGATTTTAGGTAATTTGCATAGATATAAATACAGGAAATAAATCTATTTAAGAACTTTGATTACAACAATTTAAATAAGATAAAGCAGTAAGAATAAAAAATGACTTTAATATAGAATTGTGCTGTTTTTGATAATAAAGATTCTAGGGATTCGGATTATTAAATAAATAACTCGAGCGTATATCAATTTGTTAAATGTGAGATTTAAAAAAAAAACAAAATTACTAGACACCGCCCTAGAATATTACCTTTTGCCCTTAATTCATATTAATTAGATTTAGGATCCTAATTTGACAATACTTTTCTCTCTAAACAATCCACCCGACGCAGCCGAACCGCCGCCACACCACCGCCGCAAAGCCGCCGTCCGCCGCCATATTACCGCCGCATAGCCGCCGTCTGCCGCCGCACCGCCGTAGTCCGCCGCCATGACCGGAAAAGGAAAAGCTCCGGTAACTTTTTTTTCGTTTTACTGTTTCATTGGCCGCCGCCGCCGTGCCGGAGTGCACGGCAGAGGCCGCGGCCGTTATTTTGTGACAGGCGTCCGACGATGACGTCTGGCCATGGCACAGGCGTCCACCGATTCCGCCTGTCCATGGCGCAGCGCCCACAATGGACGCCACCAGGTGCGACGCCCACGGGACGTCCAAATTCTGCCCAGGCGTCCAGATCGGACGCCTAGCCGCTGGATAAGCGTCTGTCTCGGACGCTTGGACCATGGAAGTAGCGTCTAGACCAGACGCCTGTGCCATGGTTCAAGCGTCCGTTCCGGACGCCCCAGTCATATTTTTGGAAAAAATAAAATTGTCAATTAATAATTAATAATGTGTATTCTTTGTATGATTATTACTTATTAGTTGTATTGTTTGCTAAATGCAGATGAGAGGAGGAGCGGGAAAATCTATGCCGCTAGTCACAGAGTTGATGGGTTCTGGAGCGCGTCACACCAGAGCTCGTGGTGTTGATGCTTCCGTTCGTAGACAGCGGGAGGCAGAGCGTAGGGGATTCGAGGACGTACCTTATACTGATTTTGGTACTGAGGATTCGAGCGAGTATTATTCGCACGATGAGGCCAATGATCAGGAGGGCGGTGATGATTCTTCTTCATTTTCGTGCCGGGTTCGGAAGGGGAGAGGGGGGAGGTTTGTGACTTCTGGGTCTACCAGTAGTAAACGGCGTAGGGCAGAGGATGAGACATCTTGGATGGTTTCTGAGGAGATGACTGGTGGCCCTATCGACAAATTCGGTCGTGTCCACACCATCACTAATAATAAGTGTTTGCCAAAATATGTGAAGACGACTAACACTGCATGGGGTCTGCGATTCCATAAGTCTCTTGAGCTCACACGCACAAGGAATCTGATGGGTGGTTTGGAGTGAACAACCGCAACGATGGTACACTTGATCACTTAATTCTCTCATACGTGTCAATTCATTCGACAGTAATCGCAGACAATGATGGGAAACACGACAGCGCAAGTAGTTGAACGGAAAACCAGAATACACCATGCCTGTACGACACCTAGACTGTTCAAGTGTGTATCTGATCTGCGTAAGTTGTGATTCAATCTCCTGCTTCACTTTGGTCCAGACGGTATTGAGGGCTCCGGTGGAAGAATTAAGCCATTGCTTTAACTCGGCATGTGCACTCTCAACTCTACAAGTGGTTGTGTTTCCAAAATGAAGCACTTTATTCGTCCACGCAACAACGAACATCTCCTTGTATTTTAGCCATGTACCCTCAAAGTAGGATATCACCTTAGGATTCCATCTCCATGTATCCTTCATGAGTTGCACCGCTTGATCATATTCCTCTTCGGTCACTGCTTCCATGATTTTATTCCATTTCCCATTTTTAAACCTTTGGCCCATTTCTTTATCTTTTCCACAAATTCTGTAGACCTTGTCTTCAACATCCTTATTAATATGCCATGTGCAAAGCAAGTGAGCACTCTGTGGAAATATCTCTTCAATAGGACGCATCAATCCCAACACGCGATCCGTAACAATAGTCGTCGGATGAACATCAAACCCAAGCAAAATTTTCAACTTCTGTAACACCCACGCATAGCTCGATTCGGTCTCATCTTTCATAATTGCATAGGCGATTAGGAAGTTCTTGTTACATGGAATCATCCCGACTATCTCGAGAAATGGCATCTTATACTTATTCGTTTTGTAGGTGGAATCCATGCCAATGAACCATCTGTAGGTCCGGATTAAGTTGATTGATGTTGGATGTGCCATGAACACGTGGGTAACAGCATTTGTATCCGGGTCGGCCTGCGTCCAATGTACGTAGTTATTCGTCACAGCCAAATGGTGAAACTGACCGACGACATCTCTTTCTTCAAAATCATGCTTCCTCAAGTGGTCTCTATAATTATAGATATGTCGTCTAGTCGGTTTGTCCTCGGGAAATTTATTCTGAATGGCCGCCAAGATGGCACACGGCTTGGCTTGAGCAGCACTCATCTCACGAACAACTTGTTTGGCCGATTTACTCAGTCCACTCATTTGACGATGCCCCTCCGGATAAACAATAAATGAGTGATTGTGCATACCCTTACTCCCAGAGATCGGTCTGATTATTCAACCACTAAAGTCATGCAATTGTTCGGCCTTTATCTGAAATGTACACTTGCATGCTTTCGTCTTTGTGTCCTTTCGAACAGCTGTAATATCCGCAATTTTTGATTTTCGGTAAATTTCTTTTTTTCGGTCGGAGTCCGTTTTGACGACTTGCTCATGTCCGTTTCGTCATTCTGAGAATGATTAATTCTACACTTTTTGACATCCGAGTTCGTTTCGGTGTCGTTTCGTTGAGTTCTGTGCTTTTTAGCGACTTTTCCACGCTTGAGTTCGATTCTTGCGAATCTCGTTCGAAACTGCTGTTTCGAGTTTCCTGTAAGTCCGTTTAACTTTGTTAGACGTGTTGTGAACTTCGGTTTGGTTATTCGATCACGTATCGTGATTTCCGGGCGTTTTGGGCCATTTTGTAATTTCTTGAAAGTTACGGGTATCCGTATCTGTAATTGTTGACTCGACCCATTTCTTGGTCGCGTATGATTAATTATGGTATTATGTTTTCATTTCGGGTCGTTGATGTCGTCCGCGAACTTTTCGTCGTGTTCGTTCCGTGCGTTTTCGGAAATCGGGTCGTCGAGCCTTGACGGTTGCGGGACTGGCCGGACGGTTGCGGGGATCGCCGGACGATTGCAGGCACCGGCCGGGCCAGGTGCGGCAGAACCAAGATAGCGCACGCTTCTGGCCGGAAGTCTGCGCGCGCTAACCGGCAGTGTAGCGCACGCCGGATGGCCTAACGCCGCTAGCGGGCACAGGCAGTGGAGTCCTCGGGGTTACGGAATCGGTCGGGCTCGGCGGGTGGCGCCGCAGCTGCGTGCGCTACGGCAGCGAGTAGCGCACGCCTTCGGCCGGAAGGCTGCGCCACGCTTACTGGCGGCGGCTAGTCGAGAGCTCTTGGATCGCGGCACAGGCCGATAGCGCCGCTAGCTCGGCGACTAGCGCGCGCTAGTCCGACCAGTATAAATGTGGTGACGATCACATTTCATTTCGTTTTTCACTTCCTTCCTTCTCCGTCCGCGGGTGGCGATTCATGGGTCACGAAGCCATGTTGTTTAACAACAAATACATGAAGTTCTTGAGTTCATAACATCAATCAATCGTCCGTTATCATCCTTTGATCCAGCGAATCAAGGTAATCTTCCTTAGAACCCTAATTTCGTGAATTTGGGGATTTTTGCATTTTCGTCCGATTCGTTCCGTGTTGTTGATTAATTCATGATGGGTATGATTAATCTTGATAGTATTCTTGTGTTTAACATCATTTAATCCATTGTTCTTCATCGAATCGAAGTATATTTCTTGATTTCCTTCGAATTGACTTTTTGGGGGATTTGTCCCCGATCTCGTTTTTCATCCATTTTCGATGGATCGATTATGGTTAAATGATGTTGTTAAACATATTCTATGGATTGTATATCCATATTTCAACTTGGAATTCCGTTTTCGGGTTTTGACGGGACGAATCGTGTTCTTGGCCGTTTTGGGGGAAATCCTTGAACCTTCGTCATTTGTTCTTTGAATTCAGCGGCTTTGGGTCATACTTTGGAATTCATTTTCGTTGTTATTGTTTTCGTTCGTAGTTCATTGTTGTGGATTGTCGTTCGGTGGAGTCGGCGAGTTCGTAGTCGGTTCGTGCCAACCTACTTCGGCCGATTCTCCGCGTTGTGGTTATTCGAGGCAAGTACCTTGCCCATACTTTTCTCGTTTTATGGATATGATGATCGGTGGTCGCCTTGATGTGTTTGTTTGGTTATTTGAAATGAAGTTTCAAAAGATTTCGGTTTGGCCTCATTAAAGGCTCTCTTTCAAAACGCGTGTGTGTTTTGTGAACGTTGTGTTTTGGGAATTGATTATGATTTGATTATTTTGAACGTTGGAGGCTTTGATGATATCCTTGTTGTTTAAAAGTTATGGAATCGTGTATTCCGTGTTTAATCTTGTTATTGTGTTTTGAAGAGTTTGATAATGGTGTCGGATTAGTGGCCATCTCTAGTAAGTATTCTTGATGAACTTACATTCTTAGCATATTAGTACTGCATGAGTAACGTGTGTGTGTGTATGCTCACTATGGGTTAGATCCGACGGGGTCTCGGTAGGGGTCCACGGAGGGGTGGATCCGCGAGCTTGCTTTTAACCACTATGGGTTAGCTCCGACGGGGTCTCGGTAGGGGTCCACGGAGGGGTGGATCCACGGTTAATTGTGGTGCATTTTGCAACTGTGATTTGGATTATTGGCGTTTCCGGAAATGAGTATTTTGAACGGTTTTCATTTGCATGCATTGACTAAGTGTGTAAGAGGTAAGTTGTTCGTTTGGCCTACTTGGCTAGGATGGCACTAGAGTATTTTGTTGTTTGTTTTAAATCCTTTATTTGTGGATTTTGATGTTGCGAGACGAACCTTGTGGTCGTTCTTGTGTACTGTAAGTTGATGAGATTTGGGGCTAAAATCCCAAGGGTTTTGTAAAAGTCATTTTACGGATTTGGGGCTAAAATCCCAACGGTCTGGTAAATGTCATTTTTCGGAAAGTAAACCTTTGGGGCGGTGACCCCTTTTGTCTTTTGGATTTTGAAAAGTAGGATTTGATAATCCTGAATTGTTTTCTATTAAAACTCTCGATGGCATTCTAAACCGTTTTATAAATTACTTCCATTGATTTATGATATTTCGATTTTGAAATGTTTTCTCAAATTCTTGCCTCGAGAAGTCCTTTTCGTTTCGTTTGGAACCTTGAGGATTCCTGGTTATTGTTACTCGTGGAATGTGAATTGTATGGCTCGTATTTGCACTTTGTTCTTGCACTAGCAAAACAGTGGAGTTTTGCTAACCCCCGAGTATTCGGGGGGTGGATGTCTGTTTTTGCATTCAGGTTTTGGAGCATAACACAGGGTCGGCACGAAGGATGATGAAAGATGATCGATACTAATCACATGAGGAACCGTACTTTGTTTATTGGTTCAGTTGTACTCTATTTTTCCGCTGCTATATTTTCCCGTTGTACGGGTGTGGTTGTATCTGACCCCTGCGTGGGCATGAGTTGTATTTGAGTTGTATGTATTTATTGAAAGACCAAATCGGTCTACTGAGTCGTTTTAGCCTTAAAGGCATGGTTGAGTTGTTATATGTCGTTACCAGCCTGGTAGATCCTTGAGGAAAGGTTCTACGGCGTGTAATATCCCTGAGCGGATTGGGGGTGTTACATAAATGGTATCGGAGATTAGGTTGAGGAAACCTAGGCTGTCGGGTCAAGTCGTGTAGTTTGAGTCTTGTTTCGTCGGATTTTATCTGACTGAGTCGTGTCGCGACGCATCGTTTGAGTTTGTTGGTCGTGATTAGTATCGTGGGGCGATCATCATCTTCGTGCGACCTGTGGAAGTAAGTCTCCCTTCTTTGTGTTGTGCCTCGTGTGACACGAGCTATTTTTATGATTATTTGTTAAGTGGTGGAATCCTTACGTGGATTTTGATTTCACGATATGTATTTAGTCGACGCTCGTATTTGATTTATACGAGGAGTGTCGTCGCTTGTGATGTCTTTTTATTGTTGTTTTTGTCCGTGGCTGATGATTTTCGAATCAATTTGCACGTTTTACAAGTTCTCTTGTGGAAGCTTTGTGCTTATACACGTTCGACTTGTTCACTAGCCAGTGCGGGAGGGTCTTTAGAGGCCTCGAATGGGGTCAGTGGTTTTGTTCTGAATGTGGTATTTTATCGTTTATTTCCGTTTAAAGACATATATTGTCTTGGTTTTAAACGTTTTGATGCGTGTACTAGGAGTTGTTTTAGTGAACGTCGATATGTGTGAGTTTTGGGCATTCTGGATTATTGGATTTTTGAAAACCTTGAGTATCTTAGAAAAAAAAAATTTCGAGACATACTTTTCAAATGAGTTATTTTCTTGTGGTACATCCAAGGTGCCACAATATATTTCAAAAAATTTCTACTTCGAGGACCAAAATGCTTTGAGATATTTTCAATGTTTTAGAAATACTTTTATTTAGACCCGAGGGTCGAATATTCTGAAAGTTTTCACTAAGAGAAAGTGTCTTCATTCTTATCAAATGCGAAAAGGTTCTCCAATGTCTCGATAACGATGTTTCACGTTTGTACTTTTTGAAAGGTGATACTCAAGATCAACCGGTGTTCTTCTAAATTATTTTCAAAATGAGGTTTTCGTTTTTAAAACCTATCCATTCCCATTTGAGGGCTGGGTATGTATGTATGTATGATGTTCGTGTTGTCATTTTGATACTTTCTCTCGAGTATGATCGAATTGGCGGTGTGAGCGTTGAGTCGCTTTCCACATATGGGTTGTGCTAGCCCCGTGTGAGAGGTAGGATGTTGGTGTTGAATGTTGTCGCCTCGTGGTGATTTCTGCATTGTCGCGCATGTGCGAGCTGTTAGAGCTTGGTTTGGTATGACCGGGTGCATCGGTGATGGTTCCGTTATGTGTCAGTTGTTTAATATCTTGTTACCTTGCTCCCGTTTTGTGAATTTCGTGGACGAGGTCGGAGGTAATGCCCGTACTATTTTGACTTCTGTATTTTTCTCTTTCTCCAATCTATCGATTCGCTCATGTTCGTTGATACTTTACGAACTTGTTCTGTATTTCGGTTTCATCATCCGAACGAGCTACGACCTTGTTGTGGGTCGATCTGGTTATCGCTGTGACTTTTTCGGGTTCGGTTCGATTCTTGTGAACCTTGTTCGGGAGTGACATCATCTGGTTCAATTAGTTCTTTTATTCGAAGAGGATCGGATTTGGAACTCTTATGTTTTCGACTCTGTCGACTCATTTATGTTCATTGACATTTTTGAGCTTGTCCTGCCCCTTGTTTTTGTTTATCGAACGAGTGTGGTATCATTTCGGAATAACTCGTTTGTCGTTGTGACTTTTCAATCGCTATTCCCTTTCCTGTGGATCTTATGGGAATGCATGTCTTGTAGTTCTCACCAGATCATCCTGGGAGTTGTTGTTTGAACTTTATTGTTCTTCGTGATTCGAACATGATTCTTCAATTTTTGTTGTCTCGATCGTTGTGGTTCGATCGTTTGATTGTTCGGTTTTTATTGATCTCGTTCCGTGATTGGTGAACATTCAGGCTCCTTCGTAATTCCCTTCAGTTCGGGAAATTAGTTTTGTTTTCGATCATCCAGCCCTTAGGCGGTGGAATTCCGTATTTGTTCAGCGTTGGGCTCGCGTTTTGATCAATGTACCGTTAGGTTGATTAATCGTATTGATTTTCGTTCGTTGTGTTTTGCGATTGTTCGGATAATTGACTTGATTGTATTATCCATTTGATGACGCTTGTCACTTGTTGGTTTTATTATATCCCTAACGGCGACGTTGTGTTGGTCGCTGTGGAGCGTGTTTTCACGCCGTGTATTCCTTTGCGTTGTTTATAACATTTCGCCGTTGGGCGTTAGTTACGCATTCTTGTGTATCTCGTTGAGTTTTTCCTAGCGGAATATTTCTTCTCCCTACTTGTTTTAAGTTTCGGGACGAAACTTCTTTTAAGGAGGGTAGAATGTAATATCCGCAATTTTTGATTTTCGGTAAATTTCTTTTTTTCGGTCGGAGTCCGTTTTGACGACTCGCTCATGTCTGTTTCGTCATTCTGAGAATGATTAATTCTACACTTTTTGACATCCGAGTTCGTTTCGGTGTCGTTTCGTTGAGTTCTGTGCTTTTTAGCGACTTTTCCGCGCTTGAGTTCGATTCTTGCGAATCTCGTTCGAAACTGCTTTGAAGTTTCTGTAAGTCCGTTTAACTTTGTTAGACGTGTTGTGAACTTCGGTTTGGTTATTCGATCACGTATCGTGATTTCCGGGCGTTTTGGGCCATTTTGTAATTTCTTGAAAGTTACGAGTATCCGTATCTGTAATTGTTGACTCGACCCATTTCTTGGTCGCGTATGATTAATTATGGTATTATGTTTTCATTTCGGGTCGTTGATGTCGTCATGAACTTTTCGCCGTGTTCGTTCCGTGCGTTTTCGGAAATCGGGTCGCCGAGCCTTGACGGTTGCGGATCGGCCGACGATTGCGGGCACGCCGGACGGGTGCGCGAGAACCGGCGTAAGCGCCTTCTGGCCGGAAGGCTCTGTGCGCTAACGGCAGTGTAGCGCCGCCGCCGGATGGCCTAACGACGCTTAGCGGCACAGACAGTGGAGTCACAGGGGTTACGGAATCGGTCGAGCTCGGCAGTAGCGCACGCTTCGCCGGACGCCGCGTGCGCTACGGCCGGCGAGTAGCGCACGCCTTCTGGCCGGAAGAGTGACGCTTCTGGCCGAGCAGCCTAGTCCGTAGCTCTTGGATCGCGGCACGGGCGATAGCGCACGCTAGCTCGGTAGCCTAGCGCGCGCTAGTCCGGCCCAGTATAAATGTGGCTGAGCAGTCACATTTCATTTCGTTTTTCACTTCCTTCCTTCTCCGTCCTCGGGTGGCGATTCATGGGTCACGAAGCCATGTTGTTTAACAACAAATACATGTAGTTCTTGAGTTCATAACATCAATCAGTCGTCCGTTATCATCCTTTGATCCAGCGAATCAAGGTAATCTTCCTTAGAACCCTAATTTCGTGAATTTGGGGATTTTTGCATTTTCGTCCGATTCGTTCCGTGTTGTTGATTAATTCATGATGGGTATGATTAATCTTGATAGTATTCTTGTGTTTAACATCATTTAATCCATTGTTCTTCGTCGAATTGAAGTATATTTCTTGATTTCCTTCGAATTGACTTTTTGGGGGATTTGTCCCCGATCTTGTTTTTCATCCATTTTCGATGGATCGATTATGGTTAAATGATGTTGTTAAACATATTCTATGGATTGTATATCCATATTTCAACTTGGAATTCCGTTTTCGGGTTATGACGGGACGAATCGTGTTCTTGGCCGTTTTGGGGGAAATCCTTGAACCTTCGTCATTTGTTCTTTGAATTCAGCGGCTTTGGGTCATACTTTGGAATTCATTTTCGTTGTTATTGTTTTCGTTCGTAGTTCATTGTTGTGGGTTGTCGTTCGGTGGAGTCGGCGAGTTCGTAGTCGGTTCGTGCCAACCTACTTCGGCCGATTCTCCGCGTTGTGGTTATTCGAGGCAAGTACCTTGCCCATACTTTTCTCGTTTTATGGATATGATGATCGGCGGTCGCCTTGATGTGTTTGTTTGGTTATTTGAAATGAAGTTTCAAAAGATTTCGGTTTGGCCTCGTTAAAGGCTCTCTTTCAAAACGCGTGTGTGTTTTGTGAACGTTGTGTTTTGGGAATTGATTATGATTTGATTATTTTGAACGTTGGAGGCTTTGATGATATCCTTGTTGTTTAAAAGTTATGGAATCGTGTATTCCGTGTTTAATCTTGTTATTGTGTTTTGAAGAGTTTGATAATGGTGTCGGATTAGTGGCCATCTCTAGTAAGTATTCTTGATGAACTTACATTCTTAGCATATTAGTACTGCATGAGTAACGTGTGTGTGTGTATGCTCACTATGGGTTAGATCCGACGGGGTCTCGGTAGGGGTCCACGGAGGGGTGGATCCGCGAGCTTGCTTTTAACCACTATGGGTTAGATTCGACGGGGTCTCGGTAGGGGTCCACGGAGGGGTGGATCCACGGTTAATTGTGGTGCATTTTGCAACTGTGATTTGGATTATTGGCGTTTCCGGAAACGAGTATTTTGAACGGTTTTCATTTGCATGCATTGACTAAGTGTGTAAGAGGTAAGTTGTTCGTTTGGCCTACTTGGCTAGGATGGCACTAGAGTATTTTGTTGTTTGTTTTAAATCCTTTATTTGTGGATTTTGATGTTGGGAGACGAACCTTGTGGTCGTTCTTGTGTACTGTGAGTTGATGAGATTTGGGGCTAAAATCCCAAGGGTTTTGTAAAAGTCATTTTACGGATTTGGGGCTAAAATCCCAACGGTCTGGTAAATGTCATTTTTCGGAAAGTAAACCTTTGGGGCGGTGACCCCTTTTGTCTTTTGGATTTTGAAAAGTAGGATTTGATAATCCTGAATTGTTTTCTATTAAAACTCTCGATGGCATTCTAAACCGTTTTATAAATTACTTCCATTGATTTATGATATTTCGATTTTGAAATGTTTTCTCAAATTCTTGCCTCGAGAAGTCCTTTTCGTTTCGTTTGGAACCTTGAGGATTCCTGGTTATTGTTACTCGTGGAATGTGAATTGTATGGCTCGTATTTGCACTTTGTTCTTGCACTAGCAAAACAGTGGAGTTTTTCTAACCCCCGAGTATTCGGGGGGTGGATGTCTATTTTTGCATTCAGGTTTTGGAGCATAACACAGGGTCGGCACGAAGGATGATGAAAGATGATCGATACTAATCACATGAGGAACCGTACTTTGTTTATTGGTTCAGTTGTACTCTATTTTTCCGCTGCTATATTTTCCGTTATGCAGGTGTGGTTTATATCGACCCTGCGTGGGCATGAGTTATATTTGAGTTGTATGTATTTATTGAAAGACCAAATCGGTCTACTGAGTCGTTTTAGCCTTAAAGGCATGGTTGAGTTGTTATATGTCGTTACCAGCCTGGTAGATCCTTGAGGAAAGGTTCTACGGCGTGTAATATCCCTGAGCGGATTGAGGGTGTTACAACAGCGACATCCAAATCTCTTAATACCTCTTTGTACCATTCACCACGGTTACATCTCAATAGCTTTGTCTTTCCTTTATTCTTGTACGATGAAATGATCAAATCGAAACCAATTTTTTTCGCCCAACCAATCGCATCACAATCACTAGCGAATATTTCGTCATTAACGAAATAACCACTATAATCAACGCCGTCGCCTTCAAATTTTTTCAATATAACCTGAAATTTTTAATTGACAGAATGTTAAAAATAATAACAATAATATTATTATTAATATTTAAAATCAGGCAAAAAAAAAAGGTCCAGGCGTCCAAAAATTGCGCCTGGACCATGGCCGAGGCGTCTGGCTTGGACGCCTGGCCACGGTACAGGCGTCTGAATCGGACGCCTAGCCATGGCACAGGCGTCTGAATCGGACGTCCCGACCATGGTTCAGGCGTCTGGTTTAGACGCCTAGACCTAGGACGGAGCGTCCGCACCAGACGCCTGTACCATGGTCCAGGCTGAATCTGGGGATGCCTGTACCATGGAACAGGCGGAATATTCAGACGTCTGCATCATTTTCTCCGAAAAATTACCTCCAGATGCGAATTCTCGTCCATTTTCGTAGTTGTCGATAATATTGACGATATATATTTGATTATGTGTTCTGTAGAATAAATGAAAAATTGTTTCTGTAACACCCCCAAGATATTCGAGGTGTATTACAGCGCCGCGGACCCCTACATGGAATCCACCAGGCTAACACAAGAGAACACCTCTCAACTAACCGTCTCGGTTAGCAAGGAGACAATATTATTAACAACAAGAACATAAAACAACACGTCCGGTACAACCGGCATAATAACATCAACCGACAAATATAGTAACTCCAACGAAGTCCAAACACAACCAGAAAGGAAAAGCCTACGTACTCGCGAGTACAATCTATAAGTTTAGAAATATAGGAAACAACCATATCGAATTAGACAAAGGAAATAAGACGACCCAAATGCACATGTCAACGGCCTTGGCCAACATCCTCGTACTGTCCCGGTGCTCGCTCGTCCGGATAATTATGACCTGAAATCCATAACAAGAATTTCCCCAAAACGGGTCCCCAAAGGGGTTAGCAATTACGCTAGTACAAGTAGTCAAGGCAAACCAATCGCTTACACATTTCATAGTACATGCACCAATATCATTTTCAAAAGTCAAAACCAGACATGTCTTTTCCGGAAACAACAGTCAAACAATTTGCCTAGGACCGGGACGAAGCCACGAATCCCACCCGAGGCCTCTAAGGACCCTCCCGAGCTGGCCATTTCGTAAAACAAATCACGCACAGGCATCGCCTAGGACCGGGACGAAGCCACGAATCCCACCCGAGGCCTCTAAGGACCCTCCCGAGGGGCTAGCGAAACAAACTCATGAATCCAGTGAAGTCATAGATTCCCCCGAGGCCCCGTGGGACCCTCCCGTGGTGAGTCAAGCACACACAATATACATTACCATTTCATGTTAAGCATAAAGGTTTCCAAAAATACTTGCCTTGAATTAATGACGACGCGAAGAACGAAAGGAAAGTCACCGACGAACGCTAGGAACCAATGAAACCGAACCTAATGATTCGAAGAATACAATTATAACCATTTCTAAACGAATACGGAATTGGAATACACCCGAAAACCCGCCTACGATTCATGTATATTCGTATATAAACAACAACGAGGGCGGACCACAACCAAACCCTCTCGATTCCGTAAAAATCACGAAATATACCATGAATCCGTAGGGAAACTAAGAATACCAACAAGATTAATCATATTCATCATGAATCCATCGACAAAACGAAACGGATCGGAAGAAAATCCCAAAACCCCCAAATTATCCAAAAGTAGGGTTCTAAGAGATTACCTTGGATTTAGGATGAGAAACACAAGTGGATGATGTTAATCTACACCAAGAATTCAAGCAAAAGAATCTCTGAAGTGATTGGAAGAATAAAATCGCCTCAAATCGCCTCTGGAGTCGCTCGGCCGTGGAAGAAGGAGAGAAATGAGAATTTGTGACTATCTCGGTCAACTCCCTGGTTTATATAGCCAGGGAGTGTTAGCGTGCGCTAATCCTTAAGGTTAGCGTGCGCTAACGGGGAAAAATTACAGGCCAAACTAGTTAGCGTCCACCCGGAGCTTGACTTTTGGCCGTTAGCGTGCGCTACTCGAAACGTAGCGTGCGCTAATAACCTCTCGGTAGCGCGCGCTATCGACCAATAGCGTGCGCTACCTAAACACCAGCCGAGTCCAGTGGCAACTGCCCAGAACCCACCTGATACGTTAGCGTGCGCTACCATACAAGCGTAGCGTGCGCTAACTGATCCGTTAGCGTGCGCTACCATACAAGCGTAGCGTGCGCTAACTGGCACCTGACCGAGTTCAGTAGTAAACTGTCCAGTACTGGACACTCACGCTAGCGCACGCTACCGGGCATCATCAGCGTGCGCTAGCCTCTCGACATTAGCGTGCGCTAGCATATGTAGCGTACGCTAATACGCTGGTCCAGAAGGCTGGAAAAACAACACTGCCACTCCCAGGGCTACTCGCTAGCGCGCGCTACGGAACAAACGTAGCGTGCGCTACTAAGGGAACCCTAGCGTGCGCTATGCAAAAAGAGTAGCGTGCGCTAGGTACGAAATATGAACGGTCCCAAAAACACCGGAATGTGAACGAAACATCAAACGAAACATCTCAACAGGCATCATAATGTAGAATGGATCCACGGCAACCCCGAAACGGCGGTTCCGCAAGACAATAATGGGAATAAAATCCATAGATAATAGGAAAGATACACTGAAAGATACACGAGGGTCACTACTATCGGGAAATACGCCGAAAAGAAAAAAAATACAAGGGAAAGAAAAATGCGGATATTACATTCTACCCCTCTAAAAACAAGTTTCGTCCCGAAACTTAAGAAACAAACAACTCCGGGTACCTAGCACGCATGCTATCCTCGGTCTCCCACGTTGCCTCCTCGACACCGTGTCTCGACCACTGCACCTTGACCAAAGGGATGGTCTTATGCCTCAGTCGTTTCTCCCGATGTTCCAAAATCTTCAAAGGGCGCTCCTCAAAAGTAATATCCTCGGCGACGTCAATCTCATCATAATCGATGATGTGACTAGGGTCCGGGACGTATTTCCTCAGCTGGGAAACATGAAAAACGCTATGAACATGACTCAGGGCCGGGGGCAACGCCAAACGGTATGCCAACCCACCGACTCGCTCGAGAATCTCGAAGGGTCCAATAAATCTCGGACTCAACTTCCCCTTTTTCCCGAAACGGAAAATTCCCTTCGTCGGCGACACCTTCAGCAAAACGTGGTCCCCCACCTCGAATTCTAAAGGTCGACGACGAACATCGGCATATGACTTCGCCGACTCAGGCAGTCAACTTCCGGTCTCGAATTAATTCGATCTTCCGTCTCGTCTCGAAAACGCCATCCGGTTCGGTCCCGCCCTAATCGGACGCCTCCTTCCAACAAATCGGCGATCGACATCGCCGCCCATCAAGTGCCTCATACGGGGCCATCCGACCGACGCGTGCCAACTATTGTTGTACGTGAATTCGATCAATGGCAAATGCTCCTCCCGGGCTACTCCAATCGAGGGCACAAGCACGCAACATGTCCTCGAATGTCCTGGATGGTGCGTTCCGACCGCCCATCCGATCGGGATGAAAAGAGGTACTCAAATGCAAACGGTACCTAACGCCTTATGCACCGCCCGCCAAAAGTGCGATACGAAACGGCCATCACGATCCGAAACAATAGACTTGAGTACCGTGAAGTCTCACAATCTGCGCGATAAACACACGAGCTAACTTCTCCGGGCCCCAAGTGTCCTTGATGCCCAGAAAATGTGCCGACTTGGTCAGACGATCAACAATCACCCATACCATGTTCATGCCCGACCTCGATCTTGGCAAACTCGTAACGAAATCCATCGATAAGTCTTCCCATTTCCATTCCGGAACGGGAAGTGACTGCAATAACCCAAATGAGTCGTTGATGCTCGATTTTGACCTGCGGCACGTCAAACATCTCGCTACAAATCAGGCGACCTCCTCCTTCATATCATTCCACCGTAAGTTCCTCCTCGTGTCCTTGTACATCTTACTCGAACCAGATGAACGGAATAAGGTGTGGAATGGGCCTCACGCAAAATACTGTCAGAACTCTGGATCGCTCGCACACAAAGCCGACTGAATCTCAAAACACCATCTTCGTGAATCACAAATCCAGAGACTTTCCTTTAAGGACGTTCTCTCGGATTTGAGTAATCATCGTCCTCTCGATTGTTTCACTTAATTTCATCGATCAAGGACGACGAAATCTCTAAAGCACAAAGTTGCCCGCTGACTCCGTGCAACAAAACCTCAACATCTAACCCGATCAAAGCCCGCCGAAGCTCAGACTAAGGCGTAAGGACCTCAAGCGTTCGCAACGCAATCGGTTTCCGACTCAAGGCGTCGGCCACGACGTTCGCCTTGCCCGGATGATAAAGGATTTCAAGGTCATAATCTTTAATCAGCTCTAACCACCTCCTCTGCCTCATATTCAACTCCCGCTGAGTAAATATGTATTTCAGACTCTTATGATCGGTAAAAATCTGACATGTAGAGCCGAAAAGATAGTGACGCCAAATCTTGAGTGCAAAGACTACCGCCGCTAACTCCAAATCGTGAGTAGGGTAGTTAAGTTCATACGGCCTTAACTGTCTCGACGCATAGGCAATGGTCTTGCCTTGCTGAATTAATACGCACACAAGTCGCTGACCCGAAGCATCGCTATAAACTGCGAATCCCTCTTTGCCACGTGGAAACGCCAAGACCGGGCTGAAGTCAAACGCTTCTTCACTCCTCGAAACTCGATCGCCTCTCATCGGTCCGCATTTAACTTCTCGGATTTATGGAGCAACTGAGTAAGTGGCCGAGCTAGTTTTGAGAAACCCTCGACGAACCTACGGTAGTAGCCAGCCAAGCCTAAGAAACTACGGACCTCCTTCATATTTGTGGGCGATGCCCAATCCAATACTGCCTCAATTTTCTGCGGGTCCACACGAACCCCTTCGGCTGAAATCACGTGACCCAAAAACATCACTTCCTTCAGCCAGAACTCACATTTCGAGAACTTCGCATAGAGTTGCTCGGTCCTCAAAATGTCTAACACTATCCGCAAATGATGGGCATGCTCTTCCTCATTCCTCGAATAGATAAGAATATCGTCAATGAAGACGACGACACACTTATCCAAATATTCAATAAAGACTTTGTTCATCAACTGCATGAACACCGCCGGCGCATTAGTTAACCCGAAAGGCATAACTACGAATTCATAATGTCCGTATCTCGTCCGAAAAGCTGTTTTCGGCACGCGGACTCTCTCACCCGGTCGATAGTACCCCGATTTCAAATCAATCTTCGAGAATACCGCAGCTCCCTGTAACTGATCGAACAAATCATCAATCCTCGGCAAAGGATACTTGTTCTTGATGGTTACCTTGTTTAGTTCGCGATAGTCGATACACAAACGTAGTGAACCATCCTTCTTCCGCACAAACAGGACCGGCGCGCCCCAAGGCGAGGCGCTCGGTCGAACATACCCCGATTCAAGAAGCTCACTCAACTGCTTCTTCAATTCTGACATCTCTGAAGGTGCCATGCGATACGGCGCCTTCGAAACAGGAGCCGCGCCCGGCTCTAACTCTATAGCAAACTCGACCTCACGATCCGGTGGCAATCCCGGTAACTCGTCATGAAAAACATCAGGAAACTCATTAACAACTTGAATCGACGGAAGCTCGACTCCACCATTTTCCGTCTTTAAGGCATAGCACCAATAACCAGTACACCCCTTTCGCAGGAGACTCATCGCCTTTAAGGCATTAATAACGAACTTCTGGTTTCCCCTCTTTCGCCCCGCGAACGAGTGCTCGGTGCCATCCTCGGCTAACATAGTGATGATTCTCGTGCGGTAGTTCATGATTGCGCCATGCCGCTCGAGCCAATCATCCCCGGGGATTAGATCCTCACCCTCAATATCAACAACGATAAGATTAGAGAGCCAGGATCTCTCACAAATAAACACAGAACAGTCTCGGACCTCTCGATCGCCAACGATCCTGTCACCGCTAGGAAGTTTAACGATGAAAGACTCGCAAGGCGACAAACAGTCGAGACTCAAACGGCGCACGCACCCCAGCGATATGAACGAATGTGTAGCACCAGAATCGAAAAGCACACTGACAGGATGAGAATGAATATGAACGGTACCTGTCGCCACAGTAGCTGCTGGGTCATCGGCCCTCCTCATATCGTAGATACGCGGATGGGCAGAGCCGACACCGGAAGCTCCTCCTCTAGCGGGCCGACCCGACCCTACCTCGACCGGCACTCGGAGGTGGCGTCGGAGCAAAAGCACCCTGATTCTATCTTGTCTGCAAAGGTGCTGGAAATGTAGCCTGAGCACCTGTAAGCTTTCTTACCCGCTCACAAAGAAGGCCTTGTGGCCCGACCGACCACAAGTGTGACAAGTTAGAGGCGACGAGGACACTCCCGGTTCGATGGCCGGCCACCGCAGCTTAAAGCATTTGGCATCCCGAACGGAGGCACCGCATTCCCGATAGCCCCCAGAGAAACGAGCCGAATTACCTCCAGGAATATTCACAGACCGAGACTTCGCCGCCTCCACCTCGTGACCCGAAAATTTCCTGGATTTCTCGCTTCTTACTCTCCCGAACCCGCACCGCCGCCACCGACATGTCGTAGGCAAGAGCTCGACTCGATAATCCTTCAGGGTAGTACATACAAGTCCGTATATAGTCCCGAATGGGCGCTTCATTCTCCGAAAATGGAAAATTTTGTCGCTCTCGGCGACAACTTGGGTCTTCACATAACCCAACTCTTTATTGAAATCAAGAATGGCTTGGGATACGGAATATCCCGAGGTTGGGCATCGTAGAAAGCATGCACTCGAGCACTGCGACCGCCACGGACAATACTCGGTTTCCATCAACTCCTGAAACTCGGCCCACGAAGCAACATGATCTTTGGGACTAACGGCCTCCCACCAACTGTAGCATCTCCCGTGAGAAAGTATTGAGCAATAGGGACCTTACGGTCCCTGGACAATTGGTAGCAAGAAGACTTTGGATATCTCCTTGATCCACCCTTCCCGGCCGATCGGGTCCGAAGCTCCCGAGAACCGAGGAGGATGCATCTTGATGACATCCTCGGCGCCGATCCGCTCCGCCCGATTAGCGTGGGCCTGATCGGGGTTCTGACCACTTGAGCTATAGCCGCCATCTGGTTAACCATTTTGCCGCATAACAGCCGCAATACCAAGATCGGCGCGCTCCCGAGAAGAAGCATGATCGTGACGGTCACCGCATCGCGGCCTCGAAGAATGCGACGTGGCCGCCCCACCGGCCGCCCCACGCCCTCGGCCGCCACGGCCACGACCACGACCACGACCACGGTTTCTCCGCATCCATACCGATGTTGAGAGATAACCAAGTATATCGATGAATGAGTAAGGGGAAAAGCAATTACGATTCAAGTAGAAATACAATGCAAGAAACAAAAGAGCCGAATAGAAAACTTACGCACCTGGAAGTACCGGATGCCGGGCACAAGCGTGACAATGTGCAAAACAAAACACGACTAGACCCAAATGACCAACAAGCCTAGGTATCCATAAACCTAGAGCTCGATACCATTTCGTAACACCCCAAGATATTCGAGGTGTATTACAGCGCCGCGGACCCCTACATGGAATCCACCAGGCTAACACAAGAGAACACCTCTCAACTAACCGTCTCGGTTAGCAAGGAGACAATATTATTAACAACAAGAACATAAAACAACACGTCCGGTACAACCGGCATAATAATATCAACCGACAAATATAGTAACTCCAACGAAGTCCAAACACAACCAGAAAGGAAAAGCCTACGTACTCGCGAGTACAATCTATAAGTTTAGAAATATAGGAAACAACCATATCGAATTAGACAAAGGAAATAAGACGACCCAAATGCACATGTCAACGGCCTTAGCCAACATCCTCGTACTGTCCCGGTGCTCGCTCGTCCGGATAATTATGACCTGAAATCCATAACAAGAATTTCCCCAAAACGGGTCCCCAAAGGGGTTAGAAATTACGCTAGTACAAGTAGTCAAGGCAAACCAATCGCTTACACATTTCATAGTACATGCACCAATATCATTTTCAAAAGTCAAAACCAGACATGTCTTTTCCGGAAACAACAGTCAAACAATTTGCCTAGGACCGGGACGAAGCCACGAATCCCACCCGAGGCCTCTAAGGACCCTCCCGAGCTGGCCATTTCGTAAAACAAATCACGCACAGGCATCGCCTAGGACCAGGACGAAGCCACGAATCCCACCCGAGGCCTCTAAGGACCCTCCCGAGCTGGCTAGCGAAACAAACTCATGAATCCAGAGTGAAGTCATAGATTCCCCCGAGGCCCCGTCGGACCCTCCCAGGGTGAGTCAAGCACACACAATATACATTACCATTTCATGTTAAGCATAAAGGTTTCCAAAAATACTTGCCTTGAATTAATGACGACGCGAAGAACGAAAGGAAAGTCACCGACGAACGCTAGGAACCAATGAAACCGAACCTAACGATTCGAAGAATACAATTATAACCATTTCTAAACGAATACGGAATTGGAATACACCCGAAAACCCGCCTACGATTCATGTATATTCGTATATAAACAACAACGAGGGCGGACCACAACCAAACCCTCTCGATTCCGTAAAAATCACGAAATATACCATGAATCCGTAGGGAAACTAAGAATACCAACAAGATTAATCATATTCATCATGAATCCATCGACAAAACGAAACGGATCGGAAGAAAATCCCAAAACCCCCAAATTATCCAAAAGTAGGGTTCTAAGAGATTATCTTGGATTTAGGATGAGAAACACAAGTGGATGATGTTAATCTACACCAAGAATTCAAGCAAAAGAATCTCTCAAGTGATTGAAGAAGAAAATCGCCTCAAATCGCCTCTGGAGTCGCTCGGCCGCGAAGAAGGAGAGAAATGAGAATTTGTGACTATCTCGGCCAACTCCTGGTTTATATAGCGGAGTGTTAGCGTGCGCTAATCCTTAAGGTTAGCGTGCGCTAACGGGAAAAATTACAGCCAAACTAGTTAGCGTCGATCCAAAGAGCTGACTTTTGGCCGTTAGCGTGCGCTTACTCGAAACGTAGCGTGCGCTAATAACCTCTCGGTAGCGCGCGCTATCGACCAATAGCGTGCGCTACTGGACACCACCGAGTCCAGGGCAACCGCCCGTAACCCACTCGATACGTTAGCGTGCGCTACCATACAAGCGTAGCGTGCGCTAATCGATCCGTTAGCGTGCGCTACCATACAAGCGTAGCGTGCGCTAACCGCACTGACCGAAGTTCGAGTAAACTGCCCAAGATCGACACTCACGCTAGCGCACGCTACTGTGCATCATCGGCGGCGCTAGCCTCTCGACATTAGCGTGCGCTAGCATATGTAGCGTACGCTAATACGCCGTCCGTAAGGCCGAAAACAACACTGCCACTCCCAGGGCTACTCGCTAGCGCGCGCTACGGAACAAACGTAGCGTGCGCTACTAAGGGAACCCTAGCGTGCGCTATGCAAAAAGAGTAGCGTGCACTAGGTACGAAATATGAACGGTCCCAAAAACACCGGAATGTGAACGAAACATCAAACGGAACATCTCAACAGGCATCATAATATAGAATGGATCCACGGCAACCCCGAAACGGCGGTTCCGCAAGACAATAATGGGAATAAAATCCATAGATAATAGGAAAGATACACTGAAAGATACACGAGGGTCACTACTATCGGGAAATACGCCGAAAAAGAAAAAAATACAAGGGAAAGAAAAATGCGGATATTACAGTTTCTAGATTTCAATTCGAAAAACTTGAGCTTGAAAGATTTTGGTGTGGTGTGGTGTTTAGA
Organism: Orobanche coerulescens; assembly: GCA_033398695.1. Classification (NCBI taxonomy): domain Eukaryota; kingdom Viridiplantae; phylum Streptophyta; class Magnoliopsida; order Lamiales; family Orobanchaceae; genus Orobanche; species Orobanche coerulescens. The sequence continues at coordinate 174,430,412 of CM065809.1, forward strand.
AATAATGAAAGACTTGAAATGGATAAAAAGGTAATCTTATAGGGCGGTGTCTAGTAATTTTGGGCGGTGTTTAGTAATACCCATTTGTTAAATGTGAGATTTAATAATTAGATAAATATTATATCTTCAGAAAAAATGATTTGATAACTTTCGTATTCACAAATTATTTTAACAGAAGTTTAAATAATCTAATTAATTCACCCAACTAAATAATACCTTTCGGATTCATATTTAATTCCTTGGGTTAAATAGTACCTTTCGGATTAATAATTAACCTTTTTTTAATCAAATTAAGATTTACAAAAATATTTCCTTCCGGTCTCTAATTTTGTATTTGTGAATTATATCAATTTAAATTAAAGAAGGCACATTAATAAATTTAATATAAACTCGAGTATTTAATTTAAGTCATCCTAACCCTAGAATATAAAATTTAGCTCATATTCATATTGACAGGTAAAATTACGAGACAGATAAATATTGACATATTCATAATAAATATAGCAAAAATTAAAAGCACTTACTTGATGTACATAAATTAAGTGAAAGGAAAATGCTGAAACTGATAGAGACTTATCCCGATACGCCAATTGATCCAAGCAGCTTGAATGTAACGTACGAACTTAAATTACAAAATTTTAATAATAAATAAAAATATAAAGGTGAATTTTATCTGATAAAAATAATATTAACTAAGATTTATTTGAAATATAATTTGAGGTGAAGTATTTATTTATGTGAATTACAATATAATTATATAAAGCATCAATACAGAAAATAAATACAAAAACTAAATTATAAAAATTAAAATGTATTCTGTATTTAGGGATGGCAATGCGGCGGGTCGGGGCCGGATATTGCCTACCCAGACCCGGACCCGCGGTTAATAACTAGCCCCAGACCTGCCCCATACCCGCTAAATTTTTTTCGAGTCCGGTTCTGGGTACCCAGCGGGTACCCGCGGATTAATTTTTTTTCTCGAATTAATATTATATATATAAATATATTACTAATTTAAATTTATTACTAATTTAATATATATATATAAAATATATTACTAATTTAATTACTAATATATATTTAATTTATTAAGTATTAATATTATATATATTATATATAATATATTACTAATTTAAATTTATTACTAATTTAATATATATATATATATATAATATAGTACTAATTTAATTACTAATATATATATATATTTAATTTATTAAGTATATATATATAGATATAGATATATATATTTATACTGCAAGGTGTTCTGTGGGTACCATACCTGAACCGAACCTACCCGAACTTATTTTTTCTACTCCGCCTGCACCGGACCCGGACCCAAATTTTGTTACCCGAATTGGACTCATTCGGGTAAAAACCCGTGGGTACCCGAACCCGTAGTTTTTTTTGCCATCCCTATCTGTATTACATTGTGCTATGCACTATTTCTCCTCTCTCTACTCTCTCTACTATCTTACTGCTTATTTTTCTGAGTTGAGAGGGTAATGCTATTTTGTAGCAGTACATCACCCTTGAAATGTGAAAGATGCTGCTCATTATTGCAGCATCTTATCTTTACAATAATTTTGCATCGTTCAAAATCAATCAACAGTGCAAAGGAATGGGAGAGGAAATGGCCAGAAAGTTATCTGCAAAGTTATCAATCTGATCTGCCACGTCATCTCTGACGTGGCAAAAATCCCACCCGCGCGTGAGATGCACGCGCAAATCGGACGGTTCCGGACAGACGCGTGCGACTCACGCGCTACATGTGAATCTGGTCTTCTTCTGCCACGGTGGAGGGGCATGTGGCCGGCGTGCGCTTGGCTGACGACGCGTGAAACGTGGCGTCGTCCTATTGGCTATTGCGTGACAGGTGTGTGCCAGACGTGTGGTCTGCTGATGTGGATGGACACGTGTCAGTTTCTTATTGGATCATCCGTACACGTGTGCAGCGACGTGGACTCAGTTGGCATGTGCTGTGATGTCATCATTCGGCGAATCTGGTTCCACCACTTGTCTTGATATTGCTGGTCCGCGAATTTTAATTTTCCTCCAAAACTTTGAACGGCCGTAACTTCTTCATACAAACTCGGATTCGAATAAACTTTTTATCAAAATGATCGTCTCGACGATACGAATAAAACAATACCACTCATGAATATATTCGGAATCTTTAAAAATATCGCTCCTAAAATGACACATATGTCTTCTCCCGGTGTGCTAATCTGCAGATAAAATTTAATTCTCATTAATATAATAAAAATTACACATAATCACTAAAAATTATACTAGAAGTAAAATAATACAAACACATGAAAAGTAATATAAATTATCACAAAAATAAAGAAATATATATAATATTCTAATAAAAATACAAACAAAAGTATAACAAACAATGCACTCCCTGAGTAAGTTTTAAAAATGTATAACATGAGTTAAGTAACAAATAAGAAAATGTCTAAAGTAAGACTAGAAACACTTATCGTAATATCAACACTAAAAATAAGTTAATCCCCGGCAACGGCGCCAAAAACTTGTTCGCTAAAAATAATTTAGTCCCCGGTAATTTCTGTGGTTTGTGACATGTGTGATCAGCGGAAATGTGAATTTGCGAATACGCAGTATCATTGCGCATTGACATGAAATAATATGTCATAAACATGCATTGCTGAAAGCGGAAAAATCCAAGTAAGCGACTTGGGTTGGCCAAAAGAGCCGAGCGGAATGGGCCCGTGTGCGTGAGTCATGGCATGCATGGGAATTGCATTGCATTGCACAAACAATAATGATGATTGTGGTATTGTATTCCAAAATATATATGATGGCACTGTGATGTGGTTGTTTATTCACTTATGGTACATATTCATGAATCGTTTTACTTGCACCGGCTATTTGCTGACCCCTTCTGAGGTGAATATACTTGTTGTGTATTCAGGTGCAGGTCTTAGTGGCAAAAATGCGCAGGAAGGACACGAGGATGGCGAGCAACACTGATATCATGTACTATTTTGATTTCGGGGTCGTCCTGTTGTGAACCGAGTCGTGTTTTGCCTTGTGCTCGCGCGAGTACTGTCGGGTAATATGGTTTGTTTATGGTTCAGTCATATTGATGATGTTATTGTGGCAGTTGGAGTCTCACAGAACAATGTATTGTTGAGTGTCGTAATGTTAATGGTTTGAAGTTGAGTACGGTCAATGCATGTGTGGATTTATGTTGGTCTCAGTCTGGTAGGTTCTCCAAAAAGAATCTATGGCACTGTAATATCTCTGTAAACCACGGGGGCGTTACACTTGGCCTGGAGTAGTTATGGGATGGGATGAATGACCCACTGGAAAGTTTCTCAGGGTACGCACGAGTGAGGATGAAGCGCGCTAGAAAGGACTCGTGTTGGTACAGTGAGGACTGTCTTCATCATTATGGAGACCAACAAAGGGCTTTGGGCCTAAAAAAGAATTTACGGCCTCCATTTTTACTTTTTGTCCCCTTTTATCCGAGTCCTGACTCATCCTATTTTCACTTCTCACCTCTCGATTCTTTATTTCGTGACCTCAGACTTGTCTTCTGCTTCTTCTGCTCACGACTGTGATGACCTAGGGTTAGTGATTTACTAGTCTTCTGTTGTTCACGACCATGACAACCGTGACCTGTCTTCTCATCTGCTGACTGTTCGCTATATTTTTAAACAATCTGCAAGTGTAAGCGGCTAGCAAGGTCATATTCCACAGAGACTAAATATTCGTATTGTATTGTGTACTAGATTATAATATTTCCGGTTTTATCTAGATGATCGAAAGGAGAAATGGATGGTTAATGAAATAAAATAAAATGATGACAATAAATTAAAACAATTGAAAATATCCGAATTAAAGCGAATTGCAAGAGTTTAGAAAGGTAGATTCCAAGGCTAGGTTTCCGTTGATTACTAAGTTTAGTCGGGATTGGTTCCAAAAATTTCTAAGTGCGTCTCTAAAATGATAATCACAACAATATTCTAAAGTCTCTCTCGAGATGCATTAAAACGTAGATTAAACAACCTATAACAAAGTCTCCGTCTATTATAAATGATCTAACTCCAAAATGTTCATAAGATTAAACATCATCATAGTTCATCACCGATTTCTCAATCTCGTAATTTACTACGTCAAATACTCGAAACCTATTAATGTCCTCTTCTCTCGAATTATGAGCAATTAAGTTTAACATGTAAAAATATTGATCAAGTGTCTAAACAAGAATCAAAACCAAGTATTTGATAAATAAATCACACTAGATATATATAATCATCAATCCCTCAAAACCATAGCAAATCAACGTACTCCCATGCCTGGAATCTAACGAGTTTAGCCGGACATGGTAATGAAAGAAAGATTAATAATCATCATGTTCATCGTGTTCATGCTAGATAAAACAAAAAAATGAATAAAAGATAGGAAGAAGATAAAACTCGGATGGTGTTTTGATTGATCCCGGTTGAAGCCTTCAAATGTTCTTGAAGTGTTCTTCAAGAATTCCCTTCAAATCTCCTTCTTTTTGGATGAAAAGCTCTCAATCTTGTGTTTTTCTCCCTCTAATCTTTCCAATATTCTCTCCAAATCTGAATATCTTTCAAGTCTAGCCCAAAATCCTTTTTTATAAGGCCAAAAATACCATTTTCCTTGCTCAAATCTTGCAAAAATGTCAAAAAGTGATTTTTCCACCGAAAAGTGACACGGCCCGTGTCATAGTGCTCTAGAAACATCAATGGTTGCTGGACAGGGAACTCGACCGTGTCAGCTGACACGGCCGAGCAAGTGACACGGTCGTGTCAAATGACACGGCCCGTGTCATACTCCTCTAAAATTGACACAATCGCCTGGATGTGAAACCCGACCGTGTTAATATGGCACGGCCAAGCTATTGACACGGCCCGTGTCAAATGACACGGTCGAGCCCGTGTTGGTCCGTTTTGACTCTGTTTTGACTCCTTTTTAGGCTCGATCTCTCGTTTCCGCATTGCTTGATATGTATTGGGATTTGAGACTTCGTTTTTGCTTGATTAATGTCCAAAAAGTACCTATAAAATCAATAAAACATACCCAAGCGTGATCGAGTCCAATAAACACAATATGAGCACAAACAACACAATTCTACACATTTTAGGATCTTAAAACCCGGAAAATCTTTGCAAAAATATGTGTAAAAATGAGTGTTATCACTGACTGCTCACGACCGGCGACCGCGATAGTGAATCCCTTGACCCTTTTGAGGTGGATCGCGGACAGTTAATGGCTGTTGTGACTTGTGAGTGTGAGCTTCCTCGTTTGATAATAATTTCGATGCTCACAATGAAGATAGAGAAGAAGTACTAGAAGAATTTGCTCCTAGAAATATATATGATCCAAGTCAGTGGACAAGCGTTGATATTAATTTGAGAGATTTTTTAGTAAAAAATGGTTCTATTAAAGTTACCGATATAGAATTTCATAAGAATGAATTCGGAAGACACTTATGTTCATCACTTTACACTCAAAAGTTATCTAATGGAGAAAAATATGAAAGAAGATGGTTGATTTATTCTCGAGATTTCGGTAAAGTATTTTACTTCTGTTGTTAATTATTTAATGCTCTTTCTAGGACAAGCAAATTAGCCAATGAAAGTAGTAGAGATTGGAGAAATATTGGTTCTAAGTTGAAGGGTCATGAGATAAGTAGTGAACACATTGCTAATATGAGTTCATGGGTTGAATTAGAAGTCAGATTATAAAAAAAAAAACAATTGACAAGCACATCGAAGAAAGAACAAATAGAGATCGAGAACACTGAAAAATGTATTATCTAGAATCATTGCGATTGTTAAAACTCTTGAAAAGAATAACTTAGCTTTTCGTGGAACAAATGAAAAGATTCACCAGGAAAACAATGGAAATTTTTTAAGCCCAAGTGAAATGATTGAGGAATTTGATCCTATAATGGAAGAGCACATACGCCGAATCAAGGATATGAGATTTATAATCATTATCTTGGACATAGAATACAAAATGAAATTATCAATTTGATGGCAAATGAAATTAAAACAAAAATTATTACAAAAATTAAGAACTGGAAATATTTTATAATCATACTTAGTTGTACTCTCGATGTAAGTCATCAAGGACAAATGTCTATTGTGTTATGGATACTTCTTCAACTTCAATAAAAATATGTGATTATGTTTTAGAATTTTTAAAAGTGGATGATACAACTAGAAGAGGTCTTTTTTATGCTATTATGAACGAAATGAATACTACTGGACTTGATATTAGTAACTTAAGAGGACAAGGTTATGATAATAGGTCTAATATGAAAGGAAAACATCAAGGTATTGTAATATCCGGAATTTCTACTATTGTTGTTTGATATTATTTTATCCGAGTTATATTGTACAGCGTGGAATCTGTAAAGTATGGATAAAATAAATAAAGGACTGAGATGTCGGTATCGGTATAATTGTCGTATCTGGTCGACAGTTGCATTGAGGATATCGTGTATCAGGTTATCGCACTTTTGATATTGGGTATATCGTATGAGAATGTTATCGATTCGAGATATGTATTCGTATGTATATATGTGTTTTCGATATGTCGAGACAGTAATGATTGAAATTGGCTAAGTATAGAATTCTTAGCGTACGCTAATGTTGAAGACTTACGACGCTAAATTGGTTGTGTTACGACGTTATGGCTAAAGCATTACGCACGTAACGGCGAATCGGACAGACCGAGTCATGGTCGGCAGTGGGACCCGATGTCGGCGGATGTGGACAAAGCGAGTCAACCCCGGCCATTACGTGCGCTACGAGAAGTGTATAACGACGTTAAATAGAATTTCTTCAGAGCAAGTCAACGTACATGTTACGTACGTTATGAAGGAAACATTACGTACGTAAGCATGTTAACAAAACGGGACAGTTAGTTTTGGGATTAGCATTACGTACGCTATCAAGGATGGCTAACGTACGTAATGCGTGCTACGTACGTTAACCTTGGTGTGTTACGTACGTAACGAACAGAAATGTTTTATAAGTAGATGCCCGTCTTACATTTCCTTCGACGTTTCTTTTCGTTTTCGTCTTCAAACTTTGAGAGAGAGAGATGTTGGCCTTCCTAAGTCGATTTTGAGCTTGAGGACTTGGATTTTAGGCTTGGATATGGAATTATGGATGATTCTTGAAGGGTTTGATTGGGTTATTTATGTTCTTGAGGTATGTTGTTGAATTCTTCACTTTGATTTCGGATTTTGGTATTGTTATCCGTAAATGATTCGTATGAAGAGGATTAAGATGTTGTTGTTTCGATTCTTGAGGTTATATGAATTATATGTTGAAGGAAGATGGTGAAATGATGGTTTATACCTTGAATATGTTGATTATGATTATGAAATCATAGAGTTCTTGATGTTCTTGGTATTATTATCCGTATTTGATCCGTATGATGATGATTAGGGAGTTGTTGCTACAATCCTTGGGGTTATGTAGAGTGTATACTGAAGAATACGATGATTCATTACTTGGATTACGAATTGGAAGATTATCTTCATGTTAAAGGATATCGAATTATGTTGTTTTAATAGTTATGAACATGAGTTCGAATCCCTTAGTGTTCTTGAGGAACTTTTGATGAATTTAACATAGCAAGACGATCGTATATTGAATTATCGGTATTTTTATATATGAAGATCGAATATTCGTTGGTTGTAGTGGTAGAATTCGTATGTTCTTAATGAAATACGAATCATGATATCAATTTGGAATCCGGAAAGTTTGTGATTGTTCGTCGAATATGATTTCCTTTACGCTCGTATCCGTAATCGCATTGTGGTTGTGAATTCGTAATTGTTTGAATTGGATTATTCGGACTTGTGGTTAATCAGGATAGCTGTGGAACCGTTGAGTTTATTGATCGGTTGTATTGATTGATTATGATCATCGAGTTGTAGTTTGTATTGTAGATATCGTCGAATCGTTGAGATGATTTGGTTGGTCGTGTCGGTTGTTAATTGTTATCGGATATGTATTATTTGATTACTTCGATAGGTTGAGATTATTGATCGGTGATTATAACCGGATGCTGCGGTCGTGTTCGAGTGTGTTCGTGAATTGCATGGTCAGGGCCGAGGAGCTCTTAGACGAAGGCATTGCGACTGGTAGCGGCTTCATCATCATCGTATCGGTATCGAGGCAAGTTATTACTTGCTCAGTTATAATGTTTAATGAATGGTTTCAGTTTCATTTCGTTTATAATGCATATAGCAATGATTATATGTTGTCATTCCGATTCTGTGAGTTAAATCATAATGTATGTGATTTATTTCGGTTATTGGCATATTTGGGTATCGAGGATACATTGTGATAAATATGAGGATTCGAGTATTTATGGTTCATGATACGTTTGGATCGTCGAGCGTTGCGGATAATCGTCGGTGATGATTGGACATCGAGGTTTCTCCCGAAGGACTCGGGGCAAGTATTCCATATTGATTATGGTTTAGTGTTATTTATTTTGGTCTCGTACATTTTCTTTCATGTTGTTGAACATGGAGTCGTCCTAGTAAGTTGTCATGTTGTCGTGCATGTTATGTTGTTCATGTTGATGAACGTGTTGATTTGCATATGTGTATGCATATTGTGTTGTTTATGTTGTGTAAATAATCCGATGGGATTATGAGGATCTATGCTGAGGGCGCTGGATCGAATGTCCACCATGCGTTGGTTCGACGGGATCATCATGGGGATCTATGCTGAGGGCGCTGGATCGTTGGACAGGTTTTCCACCATGCGTTGGTTCGACGGGATCATCATGGGGATCTATGCTGAGGGCGCTGGATCGTTGGATTACCAGTATTGTGTTGATGGAATCATGTGGATTCGCATCGTTGATTTTATCATATGTTGTTGTGCATATGTGTATTGTTGGTTATCCACCTTATGCTGATCTGATAGGATCAACAAAGGGATCTATGCTGAGGGCGCTGGATCGTCGGATTTCCATTGAGTATACATGATTGTTATTGCTGTGATCATATTGACGTGGTCATATGAGTATGCATTTGTAGGTCTTGTGTTAGGACCGTGTCCGTATTGCATTGATCTGATCTCGGATTAGACTGATATGATTGTCGTGGCACTTCATATCTCGAGGTATGTTCCGTATTTTCTTTTGGTATTCGTCTTGTGATGGACAATCGGTTATCGTTTTGGGATTTGATGATGCTATCCGATGGATTGTATTGGTCAGAACTGGTACTTTTCCATATCGTGGGATGGTTATGATAGTTTGAGAATCTTGAGTATTGTTTGAGGTACAATACAGATATTGATTTTGAGTTTATTGGTTAATCGAGTACAGGATGTGAAATGTGATAATGGTTACTCTGATGAGAATTACTTGAGTAAGTAAAGTTATGGCTGTAAGATTACGTTGGTCGTATTCTTATGTTGCATTCTCATTGGTATGTTATTATTAATGTGATGTGACGGTTATCATTGTTGGATATTATGGCTGACCCCGTCGTGGGATTTCTTTTTAGGTTCTTGGAGTATCGAGCTTGTAGAGGTCGTGAAGAGATGAGCTTCCCGGAGGATACTGGCTAGGACATGTATTTGTAAATTGAATTTCCTGATCGGTTGTTGTATTCTGCTTCTAGAGTGCTTTTAACTATTGTCTTTTCCGCTGCGTGAGTATTTTTAAATGACCTTTCGTTTCTGGTAACTTGAGTTACTTTGGAAATCATTTTCTAAACTATTGAGTTTTGGCTGTTTGGCTTGCCCTTTTCAAAATGAGATTTTACGACAGTTTTGATAAACGAGTTTTATAACATCTTCGAATATTTTTAAAGATAGTACCGTCGTTAGCCTCTTGGGCAATTGTAAATGTTTGCGAAAATTTCCTTTAGCCTTGTAGGTTCCATCTCGGGGCCCACAGCGCTGTAATATTCTCGGTTAAATCTGGGGGTGTTACAGGTATTCAGAAAAGATTCTTAGATATTAATCCTAAATTATTTTACGCCACATGGTTGTCATAGTCTAAATGTGGTACTTTGCGACATGGCTAATTGTTGTTCTAAAGCTACATCATTTTTTGGAGTTGTGAAACATATATATACAATTTTTTCTTCTTCAACTAAAAGATGGAAAAATCTCCAAGATCATATCCCTAGCCTAACTCTTAAATCATTATCACAAACGCGTTGGGAGAGTCGTATTGAAATTGTAAAAGCTGTAAGATTTCAAACTTCATAAATAAGAGATGCTTTATTAAATTAGGCGAAATTAATGACGAGCCTAAAAAAAAGTGAAGCTGAATGTTTGGCAACTTATGAGCTTTAAAATTAAGAATTTTGGTTGGGCATGAGTACTTGGTATGAGATATTGTTCGTTGCAAGTTAGTAAATATTTTCAATCAAAGGATATGTGTATTGATGTTGCTTTAGAATATTTAAAAGGTCTTGTTTTTTTTATAAGAAAATACAGGGATGACGGATTTGAAAATACTATTACTTCCGCTACAGAAATTGCTATTGAAATGGATATAGAACCCATGTTTCGTGTAAAACGTGTTATACGTTGAACGAAACAATTTGATGAGAATATTGATAATGAAATTTTCAAGTCTCCCGAAGAGTCATTTGAATCAGAAACTTTTTGTACATAATAGATCAATCAATTACTTCATTTCAAAGTAGATTTGAACAGTTTAAAGTATATCAAGATATGTTTGGTTTCTATTTAGTATTGAGAAATTAAGGTCATTGGGGATTGAAAAGTTAAAAGATTATTGTCTTAACCTTGAACATTCATTAAAATATGACGATCACTCTGATATTGATGGATTGGATAAATTTTAGAATTGAAAAATTTAAGAGCACCACAAGAAATATGATATTTAGTGACGAATTCTTTAGTGATGAAAATAATATCGTCGCGCAAAGGATACTTTGCGCGACGAAAATAATTTTTCGTCACGCAGTTTGATTATGTAAAACAATGGGTGACGAAAAAAAGAATTTCGTCGTTGATAGTGATAATAAATAAATGGCGCCAATTTCTCCCGCTCTAGTGAAACATTTGGTGTCGAAATTTTCGTCACGGAGGACTTTTTTTTTGCCTGATGAGTTAGTTTCGTCATGTAAGGTACTACAATAGAAATTAAAAAAAAACAATATAATATATTAATGGATAACTTTCCCACATTAAAAAAAAAGTCACTCCGTCTCTCTCACTCCCTGCGTACTTTCACTTCATCGTCTCTCGATCTCCATCTTAGCCGCTTATTTCACCGGCCTCCATTCTAAGATCGCTCTTTTCGTTGGCTCCATCTTTCACGCCTCCATTCTAAGATCTCCGCTTATTTCGCCGGCCTCATCCTCACCACAGTAAGGTATGTTTTTTCCCGAACATTTTGGTCCGAAACTGGACATTATGTGTTTTGGTTCATGAATCAATCGATTGGGCCATCTTAAAACACATGCAAAGCATTTCCATTGAATGGTTGTTGTGAATCTTTCCATTGAAGATTTGATTGGATTAAAAACTCTATTTTTGGCCTAATTTCCACAACAAAGCTTCCTCCTAAATTTTTTCTTCCCTAATCAATTGGGTGATACTCGTTTCCATCTAGGGTTTTATTTTGACTTTTGTCGTCTAATGAATTCTTCTATCACTTTCTAGTTTAGTTGCTAGTGTCTTTTATGTTGTTTTTGTTCTTTTTTTTTTCCTTTGTAACTTTTCTAGAAGTACATGGATAAGGCTTGGATGCAAGAGCCAAATAGATTTTCTAAAAAGTATGTGTTAGGCGTTAGATCTTTTATTCGATTTACTAAAGAGCAGAAGGGAGTATCGAGTAAGGTTAGGTGCCCTTGTCGAGAATGATTGAACGTTGATATTAGATCTATAGATGAAGTAGAGGATCATTTATTCTTGTACGGGATCTCACTAACTTACACCCGATGGATATATCACGGGGAACAATCTATGCAAGGGTTGTATGGTTTTATGAATGATCACAATAATAGTGGAGAAGAGGATGCCAATGAAACAGAAAATGAAGGTGAAGGGGATGAAATGCAAGAAATGTTACAAGACATATATGGTGGAACGTTTGTGGATAACAATCCAATGGATTCATTTGACGATGAAGCTTCTAACAATGTTGAGGGGGAATTTGATGGTTTTGAGAAACTTTTAAGAGAGGCGGATCGTGAACTTTATCCTAATTGCAAGAGGTTCTCAACACTTTCATTTCTTATAAAGTTTCTTCATTTGAAAGTGATGAATCATTGGAGCAATAAGTCATTTGATATGATGCTTGAGCTTTTGAAAGAAGCTTTGCCCGATGGTGAGACCCTTCCAAAATCACATTATCATGCAAGAAAAATGTTGGGTGATTTGGGATTGGGGTATGTACCAATTCATGCATGTAAATATGATTGTGTTCTGTTTTGGAAAGAGCTTGAAGACAAACAAGAATGCCCTGTATGTGGGGAGTCGAGATGGAAAGTTAATGATGGCAAGAGTAAGAAAGTGCCCCACAAGGTTCTACGTTATTTTCCGCTGAAGCCGAGGCTTCAAAGATTATTCATGTCCAGGAAAACAGCAAATGATATGAGGTGGCATTATGATCAACGTGCAAATGATGTCAACATCATGAGGCATCCTGCAGACTCAAAAGCGTGGAAGGAATTTGACAAAGAGCACACATCGTTTTCCTTATAGCCTCGAAATGTAAGGCTTGGGCTAGCTAGTGATGGTTTTAACCCTTTCGGCAATATGCACAATTCGTATAGCATGTGGCCGGTTGTACTTGTACCTTATAATTTACCCCCTTCGAAATGTATGAAAGAGCCATTTTTCATGATGTCGTTACTTATTCCTGGACCCCACTCGCCTGGTAAAGATATGGATGTGTATTTACGCCCATTAATAGATGAGCTCAAAGAGTTGTGGGAAATAGGAGCAGTTACATACGATGCTTCTACTAAAAAATCTTTTCGTATGCATGCGGCGGTGCTTTGGACTATAAACGACTTTCCACCTATGCAAATTTGTGCAGGTGGAGCACAAAAGGTTATTTGGCATGTCCCACGTGTAATGAAGAAACATCTTCGCAGAAGTTGAGGAGTAAGATTTGTTACATGGGCCATCGTCGATTTTTGAAACCAAGTCATAGCTGGCGAAGAAGTAAAAAATTTGATGGTTTACCAGAACGTAGGTTAAAACCAAAGGTGTTAGATGGAAATGATGTGCTACGACAATTGAATCATGTTAAAGATTCAATACCAGGAAAGCATTCGGAAAATAAGAAGAGAAAGCGTACTCCTGAAGAGTTGAATTGGACCAAAAAGAGCATTTTTTTTAATTACCTTATTGGCAAACACTTAAACTACGTTACAATCTTGATGTCATGCACATTGAGAAAAATATATGTGAAAGTGTTTTGGGAACGTTACTAAATATTGAAGGTAAAACTAAAGATACCTATAAAGCGAGGCAAGATTTAGAGGACATGAATATAAGGAAGGAGTTGCATTTACAAAAACATGGTGACAAGTACAAGATGCCACTAGCATGTTATACTTTGTCGAAGGTGGAAAAACAAGGATTTTGCGAGTTCTTAAAATCAGTGAGATTTCCAGATGGGTATGCTTCAAATATAGCACGGTGTGTAAATGTAAACGATGGCAAGGTATCAGGGTTAAAAAGTCACGACTGTCATGTTCTTTTACAACGTCTAATCCCTATCGGTATACGTGGATATTTGCCTAAGGATGTGTATATTGCACTAGTTGAGTTAGGTAAGTTTTTCAAAGATTTATGTTGTAAGACACTAGATCTGGAAGAATTAAATAGAATGGAAAAGGATATTGTTTTGATTTTGTGCAAGCTTGAAATGATTTATCCTCCAGCATTATTTGATGTAATGGTTCATTTAGCAATTCATTTACCAAACGAGGCAATACTTGGAGGACCGGTACAATATAGGTGGATGTTCCCTATCGAGAGGTAATAAATCAACTCTCTGCCATTTATATTTAGTAATTCCTTAAATTGATTTCTGGAAGCATCCTGATTAGATATTGTTACTTATGAAACCTTGATAGGTATCTAGGAACTCTTAAGGGCTACGTACGAAATAGAGCCCATCCTGAAGGTTCAATTGCGGAGGCTTACATCGTTAATGAATGTTTAACTTTCTGCTCCATGTATCTCAATGGGATTGACACAAAATTTAACCAAGTGGATAGAAATTATGACGGAGAAGTGAAAGAAGATGGACTCAATGTGTTTTCTCCAAAAGCTCGTCCTTTTGGAGCATATACTTATGAAAATCTAACAAATGAAGAGAGAGAAATGGGACATTGGTATGTTCTACAGAATTGTGAGAATGTGGAGCCCTATCTCACGTAAGTCTATCTTGTAGTTGTATTTTATATGTTTATACTTTTAGGAGGTTGAATTATGATATAATTCAGACATGTGTAGTGAGCATATGAAGGAGTTAGCCAAAGAAAGTCTTACTAATTTAGAAGAGAGGCAACGGAGACAATTTCCCCGATGGTTTGAAGAGCACGTAAGTGAATTGTAACATAGATTATAGTATTTTTTTTTTGTGTGTGTGTGTATATATATATATATATATATCTAAATGTGTCTTTTTAATAGATGAAAAGGCTATACAAGGAGAAATCACCTGAAGCCACTGATGAGTTATACGCGATAGCATGTGGCCCAGACAAACGAGCACGTAAATATTCAAGTTGTATCGTTAATGGAGTTCGATTTCATACAAAGTGTCGAGACCAACGTCGGATAAGTCAGAATTGTAGCTTGGTTGTTAAAGGGGAGCATAATGAGGAAGAAATAAACTTTTATGGAGTATTGACAAATATTATTCAGTTGGACTATATCAAGCGCAAGCAGTCCATTCTTTTTGAGTGCGAATGGTATGAAGTTGACAAAAAGAAGAAGTCGGGAATACAAATAGATGAACATTTTACAAGTGTCAATGTTAATCGTAGATGGTACAAGAGTGATCCATATGTGCTAGCAATCCAGGCAAAGCAAGTATTCTATTTGAATGACACAAAATTGGGGAAAAACTGGCAAGTAGTTCAGGAGTTTCAACATAGGCACGTTTACGATCAAGAGATAGAGAAAACGGGTGAAGATGTGGAAGAATTTGTTACTAATACAGTCTACCAAGACATCAGACGGTTGGTTATGTTGATGTTATCGAAGGAGATATTGGCTCATTAAATAGAGGCGATGCAGATGATGAACTTGCTAATGTTGTTGAATGTGTTACGAATGACAAGGACTTTATCGATGATGATTCTGATGACGAAGATGACACTTTAATTGAATATTGCGATGATTTTGAAGATCTCATTTGTAATGATGATAATGATAGTGACATAGATTGATTATGTGACTCTAATTAATAGTTAATGATTATGTGATGATGATTATGTTGATTACGAAGATGACATTTTGATTGAATGCTTACTGCTTACTAATGAAATTTTATAGATTCTATTAAAATTAGTATGCAATATATATAAATATTAGTATTCATTTTATAATGTTATAATATTATCGCTCTATCTTATTCAGCATGGCACCAGGGAGTCGAAAAAGGATTAGGTTGGATGCTATTCAGCACGAAACCGCCTCATCAGAGCCTGCAACTCCTAACACCACTGGAAGTAGTACAGGTATGGTATCTTTTTAGCAACGATTGAATGTATATTTATATATTTTCTCTGATTCTTTTCACAAATTCAAATGATATATGGATTATTTTATTTGAAATATAGCTTCAACTATGGCTAAGAGAGTTCGCGGTAAAACTAGAGGCAAAGATTTAGAAAGGATAAATAAAGCATCCAAGACTTTGATGCCTATTGAAATAGTGAAAGATAAGGGGAGGCCAATTGAAGCCAAACAATCTGCCAAGTTAACAAATGAGCTTGGAATAATAGCTCGTAATCTCATTCCCGTGCCAACTAAGTGGAAAGCCCTTAAGGATGAGGACAAGCATGTGGCATTTGAAAGACTTGGTGTACGTAAATTGCTTAATTACATACTATATTTCTATTAAATTAATCTTATTGTATGTATTTAATCTACTTGAGCAATATGTAAATTTCAGACTAAGTTTCAAATTGAGCTTGGTGAGGCCTATGTAAGAGAAAGTGTTGAGAACATTTTGAAGAGCAGGAGTAAAGATGCACGACATAGGTACCATCAACGCTTCCTCAAGCATCAAACAATTGAAGATGCTAAGCGAGATGCCCCTCAAGACCTCGCTCAGGAGAATTGGGAAGCACTTTGTGATTACTTCATTACTCCAGAATTTAAGGTTAAAATTTATATAATATAATTAATATTAATACTTTTTATATTATAGATGGTTATTACTGTTGTATATTCTTATTAAGTCTATACATTTAATGCAGAAAATAAGTGCAATTAACAAAAACAATAGAGGTCAACTAAAGATCAAGCACAATCAAGGTTCAAAGCCTTTTGTCGTAGTACGCAATGAAAAGGTAGTTATAATTTGTTGTTTTAGATTATAGTTTTATATTCTAGTATGTGTAGCTAACTTGTTAGGAATACTTGTTAGATTTTGATGATGTCATTAATTTAAAATCAAATGTTTATTAATTGGCGAAATGTAAGGAAGAACCAAATGAGTATCTTCCATAGGCCAAAATGTGTTAAGTATAAAATTGGCAATATGTAAAGAAGAACCAAATGAGTGTCTTCTATAGGCCAAAGTTAGTTAGGCTGAAAATCGGCTAAGTACTAAAGTACAGTCTAGTCTATCAGAGAAGTACAGCCGACTCCAATCAGAGTAGCCCTGGTCAACTAAAAATTTATCAGAGAAGTTTGACCAGACTGCAGCCGAGGAACCTCAGGGAAGTCACCTGATCAGACAAGTCTCAAACAGTATACAGCCGAGACGACCTACCTGCAGAGAAGTAAGCTGCACATCAGTCTACTCAACTACAGCCTAGTACTCCAAGTCCACGTCAGCATGCTTTGAAAAGTCAAATATTACGGAAAGCTCACATGCAACGTGAAGAGACAAATTGGAGTGATTCCCGCAAGAGATATGATTTATTTAAATCATCCTGACCCACCGTGAAGACTTTAATCCTTTTATATTCAAAAGATTCAGCGCTCACATGCAGAAGTCATCACAACGGTCGGAAGATGAAATTAAATAATGGGAATCCAGCCTTGCAACGTTTAGAAAAGATTAAACAATGAAGTCTTTCTCCAACGGACGGATTTGTTCAGATTTGCAACGGCTACAAGGAAGAAGCTCAGAGATCGTGATCTATATATATCCAGAGATTTGAAACCCAGGCAAACTACCGGTGCGAACATATACTCTAAGCGATCAAAGCAAACCAAGCAATCCTAAGCAATCAATTAGCATCGAGAAAAAGAGCAGATCCAAAAGTTCATATTCAAGGAAGCTCTTTAGTTGGAGAAGACAAACACTCTTGTCTTTAAATCTTGAGTACGGGGTACTTCACTGGTTGAAGTAGCAGATCAGAAGGCATCCGAGGATCGAGGATCAAGAGGTGCAAGGCGATCAAGTTTGTGTACAACGGCACGGAATTCCACTGGTTGGAAGCTGTTGTAGTGTGTAGTGAATCACTGTAATATTTATCACTGGTTGAGAATTATAGTGAATTCATCTCCAACTGGTTTGGAGAAAAGTGGATTAGTAGAGGATTACCCCACCTCTGAGACCACTATAAACTGCCTGTGTTATTTACTATTTTACTGCATCATACTCTAACTGCTGCATCCATTGTTCAGTGTTTCATGAAGTTACTTTGTATTCGTCATCAGCTGACTTCCGCTCATATCCAAGAACAAACGACTCCTAGTCATTTGTTTGAGCATCAGCTGAAGAACCTCAGTCTTCGAGAAAAAGAGTTCAAGAGTTTCTACAAGTCTATTCACCCCCTCTAGACTTGTTGATGTACTACTAGTGACCTACAAGTGGTATCGGAGCGGTTGGTTCATACTTTTCAAGAACCATATCTATATTAACTTATATATCTTATCTCTCACGTTAAAATGGAACACATGCACTCTAGACTACCTGTCTTTTCGGTTGACGAGTATGATCTCTGGAAGATAAGAATGCAGCACATTTATCTTCAATCCATGACGACATGTGGTGCATCATTGAAGATGGTCCATTCATTTTCGAGAAGGACAACACACCCGAGGAGATCGCACTGGGAGGCCCGAAAAGATTCCTAAGAAGAGAACCGAGCCGACCCCGAAGAGAGAAAACGCCAATCTTGACAACAGGCCGGAGATGTGCTTTACCAAACTCTTGACAAATCCACAATGGTCAAGATCAAAAATTGTAAGAATGCCAAAGAGATATGGGACACATTAGCTCTAATGTGTGAAGGGACGGAGCTGATCAAGGAGAACAAGTTGTCAATAGCTATCCAAAAGTTTGACAACTTTAAAATGAAGAATGGAGAATCAATAGACCAAGTGGACACAAGGTTCACCGAAATTATCAACGAGATCAACTCCCTGGGCAAAACATATGGCAACAGGAAATGGCACTCAAGGTCCTCGATCGCTCAATCCCGAATGGAGCATGAAGGTCGTAGCTATGAGAGAGTCCAAAGACCTGAATAAGATAAAAATTCGTGAGTCGTTTCTCGATTCAAGGCTTACGAGTTCGAACTTCCGAGTTCATCCTCGATCGAGCCTGCAGAGAAGGGAATCGCATTTGCACCGAGTCCCCTGCTAAGAGCCTGTCTGATGTGAAACCTCCAAATCCGCTAGATTTTGAGGAGGAAATGGCTTTCATTATGCAAAGATTCATAACCCAGGAAGAACTACTCCAAGTATAAGAAAAACTACAAGGAGAATCCCGGAAGAAACCGGAAAATTTGGAAGGCTGGAAAGTTGAATGTTACAATGCCACAAGATAGGACACATCCAAATGGATTGTCCCGAGCTCAAGAAGGATGAAACCAAAAAGGAGGTGGCCAGAAGGAAGACGGAAGAAAAGCTCTCATCGGAGAAGACCAGAGCATGTCGAATCAAGCGGCGGCTTCTTTTACGATGACGACGAGGAATATGATTGCCTGATGGCAAACTTGGGTGATGAAGAGGTAACCTCTAAACCTACCGGTTCTAATAATAGCTCAGCCATGTCGCAAGATATGGATTTACATGAATCGGTAAATCAATTATTCAAAGATTTTGAAACACTTAAATCTGCACATCAAGTCGTATCACAGAGAAGACTAAGCCGCAAGATGAGAATAGGCAATTGAAAAATGATTTTGAAAAACTCGGTCTAGATTTAAATAAGATCGAGACAAATACTGATTTTAAAAACCGAGGCAAGTGCCAATACATTTGAGATAGACCGGCTAAATATTTTACTTAAAGAAAAGTCACCGCACTTGCTCATGCCAAAGCCGAGTTTACTAAGTCGGGTACGATAAATAAAACTCAGCGCAGGAAATAACCTCCCAAAGCGTCGTTAACTCGACGAATTGTGTACTAACAAGAGGCCACTATATTCCAGATCGGGCCTTGGATATGATCCCCACACTCCCTCTAGTTCTAAAACCACTTTCATCAAGGGAGAAACAATGGTCTCGATCTGAGCACATGTATAAACCGACTTTCAAAAAGCAGCAATAGTCAAACGTCTAGGTCGCAATGTTACACTGCATGACCACCTAGACAGCGACTAAGCGATGGCCGAGCAAAAGCAGCAGCCCAGACAACATGCCCACTATTACCAACAACTCCCTAAAAATAGATTTCATAATGGGAGGGGCAGATGGAAACCTCAAGGTTATCCAAATTACCAAAACGAACAAGTGTGGAGACCACAAAGATTTAACAAATGGTCTCAGCCTAGATTTAGAAATGGCCCACACTATTTTGTGGAATATCCGGTATACAATCCAACCAGGAGATTTAGACCTCGACCACAGGCACCGTATAAGGGTTATAATAATAATAACAATTCCTATAATCCAAGGAGAAATCAATTCTCCAGGAAACCCACTAACCCCAAAGGACCCACACAAATTTGGGTACCTAAATCTCTGCTTGTTTAATTGCAGAAAAGGTGGAAGGACTACAACCACATCTCCTCAAGCTCAAATTTTGGAGGTGAAGAGTGGTTTGTAGACTCTGGATGCTCAAGGCACATGACCGGGAACAAGAAGATGCTGACCAAATATATCAAGGAAAGAGGTCCCGATGTAACCTTTGGAGATAGCTCTAGAGGACAGACAAAAGGCTTTGGAGAGCTGCACCGAGGAAACATTGTAATAACCAAAGTTCATTATGTCAAAGGTCTCAAATACAACCTCCTGAGCATAAGCCGATTACGGCGAGAAGAATCTAGTAGTCTTCACCATCTTGAAGTGTATGGTGATAGACATCTTATCTGGAGAAATAAAGCTACAAGGTTTCCGAAGAAGAGATGTATACATGATTGATTGGAACACAGAACACCTAACTCCTGTTTTCTATCCAAGACCGTAGCCGAGAATGGATGGTTGTGGCACAAAAGACTATGTCACTGAACTTCAAAGCCATCAACAAGATTAGCTCTCGGAAAGGCTGGTCGAGGACTTCCAAATGAAGCATTCAAGAAGGAAGCACTCTGTGATGCATGTCGAAGGAAGCGAGACCAAGGCGTCGTTCAAGCCGGTCACACCTACAACGCTCACAACAAGGATCTTAGATCTACTCCACATGGATCTATTTGGTCCTATCAAGCCAAGGACTTTGAGCGGCAGAAAGCATGCTCTTGTGATTGTAGATGATTATTCAAGGTACACTTGGATCATTTTTCTATTCAAGAAAAGTGAAACCTTGACCAAGTTACCTGAGCTGCTGAGAAGGATCCAGAATGAGAAATCCCTCTCCATAATCAAGATCAGATCAGACAGAGGAGGAGAGTTTCTCAACAAGGCGATAACTGATTTCAGCGATCAGAATGGGATCCAGCATGAGCTCTCTGCAGCCAGGACGCCCCAGCAGAATGGTGTTGCTGAAAGAAGGAACAGAACCCTGAAGGAAGCAGCAAGGTCCATGATTGCAGAAGCGGACCTACCCAAAAGGTTCTGGGCTGAAGCTGTCAACACAGCCTGCCACACCCAGAACAGGAGTATGATAGTAGGGAGACATGGCAAAACTCCCTATGAGGTTTGGAATAATAGAACTCCTACTGTTGCTTACTTTCATGTTTTTGGTTGTAAGTGTTTCATCCACAACAACGGTAAAACACAGCTAAATGCCTTTGATGCTAAAACTGATGATGGTCTATTTATGGGATATTCCCAAAGAAGCAAGGCATATAGAGTTTTCAACAAAAGAACCTTAGTTGTGGAGGAAACACCCCATGTTGTTTTTGATGAATCTACTGTTGAGTACAGGAAACAACTTGAGCAAATTGAGAACAAGCTCAAGTCAGCAACCCTTGAAGAAGTCATTGTACATGACACTGGAATGGTGGACTCACCTGCAGATCAGCCTGATGACCCAACTGCAGCCGATGAAGATCCAACTGCAGATCAGACAGGATCATCAAACCTATCTGATCCGATTCTTTTGAAGACCCAAAGAGGCGACAAAGACTCATCTGCAGTCGAGAACCAAAGCTGCAGATGACAAGCGTGTATCCGATCGATTGCATCGAGAATCCAGATGCAAACAACCACCGAGCAATCAACAGGGGAACAAACCCATAAGAGGACGAGATCCCCAAATGGCTCAAAGATCATCCAATTCAGCAAATTATCGTAAAGTTGGTGATGGAGTCAAGACAAGGCGATCAACTCTACCGGCGGGAATGGCGATGTTCTCTTGTTTCATGTCGCAAATTGAACCCAAGGCAGAGAACAAGCCTTGGAAGATTATTCATGGATTAATGCCATGCAAGAGGAATTGGAGCAGATGGAGAGAAACAAAGTTTGGGAACTAATGCAGAGCACCCAATCACAAGAAAGTTATTGGCACCAAATGGGTGTATAAAAACAAAAGTGATGAAGACGGAGTCATTGTTAGGAATAAAGCAGGACTCGTAGCAAAAGGATATGCACAATGTGAGGGAATAGATTTTGATGAAACTTATGCACTGTTGCAAGATTAGAAGCCATCGACTATTCCTCGCATATCTTGCATTCAAGGATTTTGAAGTCTACCAAATGGATGTAAAAGTGTGTTTGAATGGAATCCTAGAAGAAGAAGTCTATGTAGAGCAACCCCGTGTTTTGTCAAAGGAGACAAAGTCTATAAGCTGTTGAAAGCTCTGTATGGACTCAAGCAAGCACCGAGAGCATGGTATGAAACACTGTCTGTGTTTCTTGAGAAAAATGGATTTTGCAAAGGAAAAGTGGACAAGACCCTATTTAGAGTGGAGCACGAAGGTCACATTCTAATAGTTCAGATTTATGTGGATGACATCATATTCGGGTCAACCAATCCAGAACTATGTGAGAAATTCTCCAACCTCATGCAAGGAGAATTCGAGATGAGTATGATGGGAAAGCTTAACTTCTTTCTCGGATTACAAGTTAAGCAGATGGAAAAAGGAATTTTCATCAACCAGGCAAAGTATACCCGAGATCTCATCAAGAGATATGGAATGGAATCAGCCAAACCCGCAAGAATTCCAATGAGCACAAGCACTCACCTAGATGCAGATGAGGCAGGAATATCAGTGGACTCAACCCACTACAGAGGACTCATCGGATCTCTTCTGTACCTAACTGCAAGCAGGCCAGACATATCATATGCAGTTGGAGTTTGTGCAAGATTCCAGTCCAAGCCGAAGCAATCACACCTAGATGCAGCCAAGAGAATAATTAAGTACCTAAAGTCTACCATTAATGTTGGACTGTGGTATCCCAAGGATGACAACTTCGAGCTATCAGGATACTCGGATGCGGATTTCACGGATGCAAAATCAATAGGAAGAGCACTAGTGGAACGTGTCAATTCCTAGGAACCAGACTGATATCCTGGTTTAGCAAGAAGCAGGTTTCTAACTCTATCTCCACTACAGAGTCAGAATACCTAGCTGCAGGTAGCTGTTGTGCACAAATTCTATGGATCAGACAACAGTTAAGGGACTACAATATTATTGCCAACGAAGTTCCTATATGGTGTGACAACAATAGTGCTATTGCAATAACCAACAATCCGGTTTTGCACTCAAGGACGAAGCACATTGATGTTAAGCACCATTTTATTCGAGACCACGTGCTTAACAAAAGGGTTAGAGTTGAAAGAGTCGGCCTGAGACTACCAGATAGCTGACATCTTCACAAAACCCCTGCCAGAAGAAAGATTCCTAGAGCTGAGCAGAGACCTTGGATTACTAGATTGGGAATCTAGTTCTGAAGCAAGTTGAAGGAAGGACGGACCCCCCTCAGAATCAGCCTAAGCTGATGCAGGCGAGAAGACGAAGGCCAGTCGAAGCAACTTAGCTGTACAGAATACCAGGCGAGAGGTCAAACTCACCTGTAGCAGAGCGGTCAACAGTCAACGAATCAGACCAGCTAAGTTCTCTAAACTGATCTCTAATTTTTAATTATTATCTGTCATATTTATAATATTATTTTGGCTTAAGAAATAGCATTTAAAAATACATTTTATAAGCCAAGTGGCAATTTTTAAATACACGCGTCACACGCCCATTTAATTAACCTCTACGGTGGCCAATCAGAATCAACCGTCAAATTTTAAATGGGGCCACCGATTCAAATTTGAAATTCAAAAGAATATGAAAAGGCGTACCACTGTTTGAATTTATAATAAACTAATCCAAACGTCTTTTCATCGTCTTTATAAGGAAGAGAACCCTTTCACTTTCCTCTTTACGCGTTCAGAAACCCTAAAAATTTACAGAGCAAAATACACACTAAATCCTAAAATCTTTTTGCAGAAATGGCATCTTTTGACGGAGCAAGCTTGAAGGCGATGAAGGACCAGGTTATCTTCTCCATGGTCGTCGATTTCGAAGGATTACTGGAAGCAAACCTAGAGGACTTTGATATGCTCGACTTAATCCGGGCGATGAAGCTGAACGGAATCTACCCGTTCCTTGACATCAACCCTCAACACTTGTTCAAAGAAGATGTGGTTGAATTTTACCGCAACGCTTACCTGATTCAGCACGGGATTCAGAGCACGGTCGGTGGAGTACCAGTCACCATAGATACAGAGAAGATTCGCTCTGTATTCGGGATGCAACATCGCGGTTTGGCGGTCGAAGCACTCAAACAATCACCCGCCGAAACGTGGAAGACGATTAAGCTCGAAAATGTCCCTGAGAAGTTGAAGTTTACGGCAAAGAGAAATGAGTTGAAAAGAGTTTATCGAGTCGCCTTGGATATCACAAATAAAATAGTCATGGGAATGGCAGGAAGCTATGACCAACTATCATCCTCAAAGTTCATGGTGTTGGGTGCGCTAATTCAACGAGAGGAAGTTGATTGGGCCGATTACATTTTCAGGCAACTTGTTCGTGAAGTGAACAAGGTCGAATGGATCGAGGGAGAGAAGAACTTCAAGACTAAGTTGGCGTTCGGAACGCATCTTAGTTGGTTCTTGGAACAGACTGGAGTGGCCAAGGGAAACATTGACCCTTTTCCACCCAAACAAGAGGTTAGGTCATATGGACCATGATAAGAAAAAGGTTGGAGTCACTGGGAGGGCAGCCCAGATATTGAAGGATTTACCAGACTCAAGCTATTGCCCAAGGTACGATCTATCAGACTCGGACCAACCTGCAGCTGAGATCGGAACTGCAGTCGAGTCCGAGAATGAGTCTGATGAAACTCCAATCGCCATCCGTTTCAAGAGAAGGGGACCAGCCCCAGAAGGACCCTCCAACCTGCAGTCATCACCTGAACCCTCTCCAAAGAGGCCAAGGAAGCTGCAGTTCAGTGAAGGAGAGCACCAACATCATACCATCCATCGATTCGTCCCAGCTCACCACCTGCACTTGCCTCGCACTGCATACACCGAAACCCGAATTGTACCTGTCATTACTCCTCCAGTATACATGACCGAAGAAGAGGAAGCAGGTCTTGTTATATCTATCCCTGAAGCAGATTACTCATTCAATCTTTTGGAAAATAACACTTTTAATCTTTCCATAGAACAACTTCATCTTGTCAAGCCACAAGCAGAAAAACATTCCTTTGTCAATATTTTTAAGGAGTGGAAAGCTCTTAAAACCATGTCCTTTACAAATTTTCAAATTTTTATTGAAACTAGTGGTTGGGAATACCCCCAAGCCACGGAGGATGTTCTGACTGATTTTTGAAAAGAGTCAGATTTGGCTTTACTCCTCCAGGATAACTGGTTCATGTCACATTTTGAGACAAACATGGACCATTTTATCCATTCTATAATGTTGAGTATTTTTGATGGTACTTTTGGAAAAGAGGAGGAAGAGAAAGAAGAAAAGGAGATTAGGATAGAAGAAGTTGATGAAGAGAATGAAATTATCAATTTGGTTGAGGAGGATGAAGAAGCAAAAGAAGAACAAGAAGAAAACATACCAGTTGAAAAGGAGACAGAGGAAATTGAAAAAACAGAAGAAGTGGAAGATGAAGAAGATGAAGAAGAAGGAGAAGAAGTGGAGCAAGAAAAAGAAGAAGACAGTAAGGAAGATGATGATGATGATGATGAAGGAGAGAAGGAAAAAGATGATGCTAAGGATGATGATGATGATGATCATGATGATGGAGGTGAAGGAGGAGCTGGTGTGGTTACTGAAAAAGAAAAAGAGAAATCTGGAGAAGAGAGAGAAAAAGATGAGGAGAAAGAAAAAAAGAAATCTGAAGAAGAAGAAGGGAAAGAGGAAGAAAGAGAAAAGGAGCCAGAGCAGGAGCCAGAGCCTACCAACGAAGCTGCAGATAGGGTTGTTGTACCTCCCCGGTACACCAGCCTAGATGCCGAGCTGGCAGAGGACTCCAGGTCAGGGACCCCGGAGAAGACTCTATCTGACCTACCTGCTGCAGACAGGAGCCTGCAGTCGAGTGGCTCCATTGCTGAAGGATCAGGAGAACACTCCCCATCAGCCCAGTTATCACCCACCATGACTGAGCTGATCAAGCAGATTGTCAGAGACACCATTGGGGAGCTGCTGTCAACACAGGTCACTCCTGACCTTCAAACCATTAATGCCAAGATAGACACCCTGCTTCAGAGACAGATCCCTCAGCCTCCTCCTCCTACAAACAACAGAATGCCTTTTGGCATGTCTGACTGGATGAGCCGCATGGAGCAACAATTAACAACCCTCATTGATGCTGGCAAAAAGGGGGAAGAGAGGATTCAGGGGGAAGGGAGAGAATTCAGAAGTAAGAAAAAGCAGGATGTCCCCCAGCTTGAAGGACCCTCTAGCCTGAAGAGGAAGGAACCTGTAGATTCAGAAGACAAGGCTGACCAGCCTGAAGGGAAGCGCAGAAGGACCAGAGGCGGCTTCGAACCTACTCTTGAGTGGGAAGGTCCTGAGCCGTGGTATGTTGAAGATTTCGCCACTTGAAGCTATTGAAATGTGGGGAGCGGCTAGAAGAAGTTCATCGAGACTTTTATGTCCAGGAACTACTTCACGATGACAAACTCTCCCCACAGAGATTTTCATCAATCGGATGGAAGCAGTTCATCCCAAGCTTTGGGCTATCCTAAAGAAGCACGCAAAAGAGCAAAAAGCTTTTCCCATGATCCCTAAATTCGAGCTGAAGAAGCACCAATCCGCATGGATGGTGAACTTGATGAACTACAACTACAGAGGAAATCAAGCGAGTCCGCCTTGAGAACAAATTCAGATCGCGGCAGAGCAGGATTTCGCGGCTCTAGTGGTGAAAAGGAAGTATGGCCTTGCTACCAAGGTAAGACCCATTGGAGCCAAACCATTCGGACACACTAGCGGCTGTTCAAGAGGCAGAGGAAGAGGCGGATGATTTTAACTACTTTCTTACTTGTAATTTATTTTACGTACTTAAACATTCTTGTATAAATTCTATGATAAAGTCGAAAATTTTATGAACGATTGTTGAATGACAATTTTCCAGTTGTCTCAATATTAGATCGATTTCGCTTTGTCTCGCACTTAAGTGCAGACTTGGCCATTTGATTTCTTACTTAGTTTTGCCATCATCAAAATAGGGGGAATTTGTTAGGAATACTTGTTAGATTTTGATGATGTCATTAATTTAAAATCAAATGTTTATTAATTGGCGAAATGTAAGGAAGAACCAAATGAGTATCTTCCATAGGCCAAAATGTGTTAAGTATAAAATTGGCAATATGTAAAGAAGAACCAAATGAGTGTCTTCTATAGGCCAAAGTTAGTTAGGCTGAAAATCGGCTAAGTACTAAAGTACAGTCTAGTCTATCAGAGAAGTACAGCCGACTCCAATCAGAGTAGCCCTGGTCAACTAAAATTTTATCGTGAGAAGTTTGACCAGACTGCAATGAGGAACCTCGGGAAGTCACCTGATCGACAAGTCTCAAACAGATACAGTAGAGACGACCTACCTGCAGAGAAGTAAGCCGCACATCACCGCTCAACTACACCTAGTACTCCAAGTCCACGTCGGCATGCTTTGAAAAGTCAAATATTACGGAAAGCTCACATGCAACGTGAAGAGACAAATTGGAGTGATTCCCGCAAGAGATATGATTTATTTAAATCATCCTGACCCACCGTGAAGACTTTAATCCTTTTATATTCAAAAGATTCGGCGCTCACATGCAGAAGTCATCACAACGGTCGGAAGATGAAATTAAATAATGGGAATCCAGCCTTGCAACGTTCAGAAAAGATTAAACAATGAAGTCTTTCTCCAACGGACGGATTTGTTCAGATTTGCAACGGCTACAAGGAAGAAGCTCAGAGATCGTGATCTATATATATCCAGATATTTGAAACTGAGCAAACTACCGGTGCGAACATATACTCTAAGCGATCAAAGCAAACCAAGCAATCCTAAGCAATCAATTAGCATCGTGAAAAGAGCGGTTCTAAAAGTTCATACTTAAAGAAGCTCTTAGTTGGAGAAGACAAACACTCTTGTCTTTAAATCTTGAGTACGGGTACTTCACCGTTGAAGTAGCAGATCAGAAGGCATCCGAGGATCGAGGATCAAGAGGTGCAAGGCAGTCAAGTTTGTGTACAACGGCACGGAATTCCACTGGTTGGAAGCTGTTGTAGTGTGTAGTGAATCACTGTAATATTTATCACTGGTTGAGAATTATAGTGAATTCATCTCCAACTGGTTTGGAGAAAAGTGGATTAGTAGAGGATTACCCCACCTCTGAGACCACTATAAACTGCCTGTGTTATTTACTATTTTACTGCATCATACTCTAACTGATGCATCCATTGTTAAGTGTTTCATTAAGTTAATTTATATTCGTCATCAGCTGACTTCCGCTCATATCCAAGAACAAACGACTCCTAGTCATTTGTTTGATCATCAGCTGAAGAAACTCACTCTTCGAGAAAAAGAGTTCAAGAGTTTCTACAAGTCTATTCACCCCCCCCCCCCTCTAGACTTGTTTCTGGACGACTTGTGACCTACATAACTTACTTCCTTTTGTATGCAACAGAGGGACCCGATTACTAATGAGGAGCCCGGTCGGATTGCTTTTTTTGAGATTACTCACAAAACTGATGGAAAGTGGACGTGTCCAGAAGCTGAGGCGCAGTTTGTAAGAATAATTATTAAGAGCATTTAATAAATTTGAATTTTAATTCATTGAAGTTTTCAAAAAAAAAAAATTATGAAGTAATACTAATGATTCTGTCATGCTGTTTTGGTTTCTACATTCCTTCTTCATCTACTAGAAACCAATTAACTTGTCCATAAGCTTTAGCGTTGCCTTAAATTTTGTCGAGGGAGATTTACATCTTTTCTGGTGATTTACTGGTAATTTTTTTAACAAATTGTTGGACCATTAGATTTCATTTGTTAGACTAGAAGTTTCATCAGATTGTTGTTGAAGCTTTCGAGTATATGTGCACATTAGAAAGTTTTTCTATCCTTCTTCTTGGTGTTCTAGAGCCACTTCACACTGTCTGTAGATACTGGTATGTGATATTTGGTAGCTAGACTATTGCTACCTAGAAGGAGATCAACAATTTTTTTTCATCTAAGAGCAGATGCTTTGTGCTTTATGTTTGATTTTTTTATGTTTTATTTGTTGGAGATACCTTGAACCTGAAGTTATTTTATCAAGCCTTCAACCAAAATTAGATATGGATAGGTGCCTAACAAATTAATAATTGAGAGAGTCAGAGTCTTGCCATGTATCGCGTATATGCTTGCTTGAGGTAGAGTTTATTTGATGTGTCTACGAAGTTAATTACACCAGAAATTCATGCCACTAAATAAAATAAGTTATCAAGTTTTCTTTATTTCTGCATTATCAAGTAATACCTGGATTAAGTGTTAACCTGAGATAGGGAGGGCGGGAGGGAGGGAGAGAGGGAGAGACGTCTCACTGTACAACATTTGTTATTGCTATTTTGGTATCATTAGTGATGGATTTTCGCTGTATTTATATGTACGCCCTTTTGATGCGTAATATTGAGGCAGAAATTATTGCTCTATGCAGGTTTCAACGTAGAGAAGTACGTGATATTTGGTAGCTAGACTATTGCTACCTAGAAGGAGATCAACAATTTGTTTTCATCTAAGAGCAGATGCTTTCTGCTTTATGTTTGATTTTTTTATTTTTTATTTGTTGGAGATACCTTGAACCTGAAGTTGTTTTACCTAATTTGCTAATTAATATTTTTTAATTTGTAGAATGAAATGGATAATTTGAAAAAGAATTCAAATATGACCGAGGATGAGATAGTAGACCAGGTCCTTGGCACGAGACCTGATTATATAAAAGGCCTTGGACATGGGCCTAGGCCAAAAGCATCAAATAGGCGAAAAGAACAAGAAGATGAGGAACTTAGGAAGTTGAGAATGGAGAATGAAATTCTAAAGGAACAAGCGAAGATTCACAATGAACATATCCAAAATATATTAGCCAAGCAAGCGGAGTATGACAAGTACTTCCAATCTATGAGGGCAATGGAAATCATGCCAAGCTCATCTTCAACTCCGTCAACATCCTCAGAGCAGTGGTATAAATTTAATTTCATTCCTTCCATCATTTTCAGATTAACTTTAATACTAT
Source organism: Orobanche coerulescens (assembly GCA_033398695.1). NCBI lineage: Eukaryota > Viridiplantae > Streptophyta > Magnoliopsida > Lamiales > Orobanchaceae > Orobanche > Orobanche coerulescens. The sequence continues at coordinate 174,460,672 of CM065809.1, forward strand.
TTTGGGTTGACTTGAATAAAAGGCTCTAGGATAGAACCATATTAGTGTGTTATTTTAGGGTTGACTTGTACCGCGTTTAATCTATAAATGCAGCATGTGTATTGACCTCTACTTGTGCATTTGTTTATGCAGATTAATGGTCGTGGAAGCAACATCGAAAATAATTTGGAGTAGTTGTTCGATATATCGAACTTCCTTTTGGTATGAATTAGGTTTTTGGTAGCAATTTGGAGTAAGAATTGGAAATATGAAAATATATTTTGGTATGATGTATTTAGGTTTTTTGGTATAGTCATATTGAATAGTGGTTAGATATATGGAACTTGTTTTTGGGATATTATTGTACTTCGAATATTATTTTGCTACGAATGAATGTTTACGCTTGAAATTTTTGTAATGGTTTAAATGTTGAATTTGGTTGGATGTTTGATTTGTTGGCAAAGGTAACAAAATGGATTTCTTTAAAATTTGTAAAATATTTTTTTTGTCATAAATTAACATTCGGTGACGCAATAATTCGTCGCAAAAAGTTTCTCTAAGTAAACTGTCCACTAGCTTTTGTGACGAATTGTTCTTCACCGAAGGCTAAATATCCGTGACGAAATAGTTCGTCACTAATTGTCTAGTTTTCCGTGACGAAGCATTTCGTCACCAATTGCGCACTATCCACGACGAAATATGTTTCGTCGCCGAAACATACACCATCTGCGACGAAACAGTATTTCGTCGTGATATCTCTTTAACGACGCGGTTTCCGTGACGAAATTGTGACGGTCTAATTTTCGTCGTAGAATACAATTTGCGACGAAATTGTATCCTGTCGGTGACGAAATTATTCGCCACAGAATGCCAGATTTCTTGTAGTGGAGAAATTATACAATTGAAAAATGATACTCGAGTTGACATACTTAATTATATAATTAGACTTGCTTCTTTTTCAGATGCCTTTGTTAGCTATAGAATAATGTTAACGATTTCGATAACCGTTGCTTCGGCCGAAAGAAGTTTTTCAAAGCTAAAATTAAATGAAATATTACCTAAGATCAACAATGTCTCAACAAAGACTAAATGGATTAGCTTTATTATTGATTAAAAAGAAATATTAGGTGAAAATGATTACAATAGTTTGATAACTGATTTTGTATCACAAAATGCAAGAAATATCTTCTCTTAATTAAGAAGAAATGAATAACTATTTTTACACATTGTCGAAAAAAATATAAAGGTTTACAAAAAAGGGTTCATTTCGGAGTTCGCTTTAGGCCTCACTTACTATTGGGCCGACCCTTCTAAAAGTGATAATGAATCCTAAAAAATAAACTAAGTCCTAAACAACGTGATTCATATGCATGCATTCGAGTGGATGGTGTATCATACACCCGAGTGCATTATATAAATTGGCCATTATATATATATATATATATATATATATATATATATATATACCCATATATAGGGGTGATTTCAGGGTGGTGCGTAATTTCTTATGGCAGGGTAATAATGACTCTGGTATGCATATGGTTGGTTGGTCGAAAATTACCCAACCAAAGAGGCGTGGGGGGCTTGGAGTTCGCATAACTTGTTATAATAACACGGCATTGCTGGGGAAGTTGATTTGGGACGCTTCTACAACACCTAACTGTAACACTCCCAAAACCATATGGGAATATTACACGTCGTAGATCCTTCCCACGAGGATCTACCAGGCTAATCATCACAAAACGACCAAGTGTGTGTGTCCGACCGGGACATACAATACAATGATACGGACCATTAAGGTCAATTATAAACAACTACACAGACCGATGAGGTCGTACAACTGACGTAAACATAGAAACACAACTCTATATAATGAACACCCACGCAGGGGTAAAGACACAAAACAGTGGAAAGCGGAATACGACTCTGACGATAACTCACTCGACTCAACTCCCAACTCTCGATTAGTATCGTAGCCTGTCACTTCCTGTGCGATCCTGAGACTGCTCCGCGCACCTGAAAGCACCTGGACACAAAACAGACATCCACCCCCCGATTACTCGGGGGTTAGCAAAATTCCACTATTTTGCTAGTGCAAGTATAATACGATACGAAATGCAACAAGTAAATAGCAACCACAAATTTACCACGGAAATCAACTATCAAAATGTTCCCGAGAAGTTTTAGAATTTCGAACTCAAGTAAGCAATATTTGAAAAGGAACTCATTAGCTCGGGGATTTTTAAAGTAGAAATTCCTTTAGACCTCAAGTCCCGATTTACAAAACTTTTTCGAAAACGTTAGGGCCTCAGTCTGGTTCTTGTAACACCCCCGATATATTCAGGAATATTACAGCGCCGTAAATCCTTTACATAAGGATTTACAAGGCTGGAGAATTGAACATACATTAACAGGTACAAATGAATGGAAGTAACGGAATTAAGATACAACAGTTCTGACCAAATACTGAAAATACAATTGTTAAACAGAAACTTATTAATACATCACCAAATTCAAATTCACCATAAACGACTGCGTACTCGAGTACTTATTGAAATAACCAACAAACAACAGTCAAATAAACCCGACCGGAACATCACTCTGCACCCTCGTCGTCATGCAGCTCCAGTGGTTGTTTTCCCGCTCTCCTGGATCCTGAACATAAACAAAATGTTCACCCCCGAAGGGGTTAGCACAACGATGCTAGTACAAGTACCACAACATATTATTCATATCTCACGAAGAATAATAACGTAAACGACAAAAATACCAACGAGTCTTCTCCTACGAGAAACTCATAAATGACATACACAACTGATAATCACAACATGATATCATAACATACACATGGTAATTCCGACGATCCAGCGTTCACTGCCTAGAACCCACGATGATCCCGTCAGACCAACCCGTGGTGGAAAAACCCGTCCGATGATCCAGCGCACGCTAGCATAGATCCCCCGATGATCCCGTCGGACCAACACGAGGTGGACATACAACAACGACATACATGCACGACAATATGTATAACATCAATACATAAAAAAAAATAAGGTACTTGCCTCGATTCGAAGACAAGAACAATACTTCCACTAAAATGAACACTCGAAGGTCGCCCCCCCAATCAATCACGTAACAAGCTCGAACCTTAACAAAAGAAATAATATAGAATTTATCTCACGTCGTACGAATGTCTAAAAATTCGATTTACGGCCAAAAGCTCATAAAATGTAATCTGCCTGAACTTCTTAGCGCACGCTAAGTACTCTGTGTAGCGTGCGTTAAGTCTGCTCGATAGCGCACGCAAACAACAAAGCCTAGCGTACGCTAACTATGCATGGTCCGTACTTCACTGATCAGCCGACTGACTCATCTGATGGCCTAACGTATGTTACGTACCAAACGTAGCGTACATTAACTCATGCTCGATAGCGCACGTTAATCTACATAGCTTAGCATGCGCTAACTGTGCATGTCAGTTTACTACTAGGCAGTAGACTGATCTCAACATGATCAAACCAAATGAAATCTTCAGTGTTAATTCATGTTACCTCCATGAATATCATGTTCATACGGTTATGAATGATCTTACGGATAACAACAACTTCGGATTTAAGAATATGTATACTATTATGAAACCATATTCCATTTCGATTACAATTCTTCATGCGATAATTCGGAAGGCTTAATGGTCGATATCAACACCTTTATATCAATCAAAAACTATCATTCTGTAGTTTGATTAACATTCCATCTTTACAAGATAAATCCTTCCATGATCAATCTTTTAGATTCGTCTAACAATAATGATGTTAAAGTCAAGTACATGATTGCTATGAAAACACCTACTAGATTCGGATTACCGATGATAGAAGCTTCCTCTACTTGTTCATTGTAATAAGATTCGAATCATGATGTTCATAATCAAGGTACTTAAGGCATAATCATCTCAATATTCCAAGCATGATGTGGTTTGGATAATTCACCCAAGAAACTCATTATTTTGCTAGCATGATCATCTTATTCTCCATAACACGAATCTAGAGTTGGAGATAGAATCAACATACCTTAATATGACGAAATCACTGAACTCCAAAGGTAGAATCTGACTCCGGTTGGTTATATGTCACTCCAAGGTGCTACTTCTCTTCAATGATCAATAACAAGAAGTATCCAATGTCCAATGATCAAGTGGATGTGTTATAAGTGTGTCTAAGGAAGATGATATGCCCTCTGGTCTCTCAAAAACGAAAGATGAACGAAGGAAATGAGAACAAAATAGAGTGCTGGACCATATATAAACTTTATGTACAAAAGCAGATTAGCGCACACTACCTATACATCCTTAGCGCGCGCTAATAAGAGTTGACTCCAAAACTGTCCAGGTTCATCCGCGGGAATCTTATCCGGTCCTACATCCGGATGGCGCATGTGTTAGCCGCCTAGCTCAATAATTGATTACCTAGCGCACGCAAGTCCTACATTCATAGCGTGCGCTTGTAGTAGCCGATAGCGTGCGTTAAGTTACCCTCTTAGCGTACGCTATCACGAGTTTGCATGAGAAAATTTGCATGAAGATATACTTACAAAGATACCAATGTGAGAAATAACATACTCCAATTATCGAGATCATAAATCCGAATGATACAGGGTTCGAATACAGATGAGATATGCAATAATAAATCCGGATATTACAGTTCTCATTTCAAAACACACTAGTTAAGATTTCATTACGAGTCCGTGACCCATGTTTTAAAATGTTATCCAAACAATCACTGTTATACGACCACTGTTCCACAATCACTGTTCGTACACATCATGTACCGAACTCCAGAGGCCTCGACAGACCTTATCGGGACTACACACGTTGTTCATACACATCATGTACCGAACTCCAGAAGCCTCGACGGACCCTACCTGGACTACACACGTTGTTCGTACACATCATTTACCGAATTCCAGAGGCCTCAACGGACCCTACCCGGACTACATACACTGTTCGTACACATCATGTACCGAACTCCAGAGGCCTCATCATACCCTTACCTGGAACACACGCATTGACACGACACAACTCATATTGATCAACTCACACATCACCACATGCAACACACATAATTAACAATACGTCACCTCAATCAACAATAACACCATAATACCTATTAAGGTATTTAACCAAACTGATATAAATATCATCATCATCATCATCATCACGAACACTTAACCATGATCGATCACGCAAGACACAAATCATAGGATTAGCACAACCAATACAATTTCCACGACGTTAGCAGGTGAGGATATCATCACTATCATCAACCGTTCACGATTATAAAATCACATGAAACATATTCACGAAGGTAAACCAAATCATCATAAACTTAGCACGAAGTCTCTATTCACAAGGCACAAATCGTATAGCAAGATACTTGCCTTAATAACCGCTACCGAACACTCCGAAGAACACGGTTCGACCGGGAAGCTCGGACCCTGAAGAAGACAATGAACGGGAAGGTTCCGACTCGAGTTCTTCACAAGAAATTAGTCCCTAAATGATATCAACAATAAATTAATAATCGTACAATGAATAATAATCGCAAAACGCCCGAATCCCCCTCTAAGACCTTTTATCGGACACCTTCAAGGCGTCGATTAAAAACTCGACAAAAATGACGAATCTATACAATCCAACCATGGAATAACAAGGGAAATGATAGAATACATCTAAATAATCATCAATCCATCACAAATCTAAGTTATTACGGTTAAATCGGACAAAACCGAACAAAACCCCCCAATTTTCCCAATCTAGGATTTCCAGGAAATCTGACCTGATTCGCTCGATCAAAGGATGTTATAGGATGGCTAATCGATGATATGAATTCCATGACTTCATGGATTTATCGCCTGACAACATGCCTCCACGCCTACCAAGCCTCCAGCCGCGGAAGGGAATGAAACGAAGTGAGAAAATGGGTATAAACCCTTCTGCTGGCCTTTTATATACAGCCTGCCGACCGCCTTACGTACGTAATAGGCCATGGCTTACGGCCGTAACCGGCCATGGCCGAACCTTCTGCCCAAAACTGTCGGCAGCGTTATGTACGTTACCGGCCAAGGGCTTACGTACGTAACAGGCCTTACGGCCGTAACTGTCGGCCCATTACGGCCGTAACTCGGCCAGGTGTGTTTTGCCCCTAAAATGCACGGCCATGACTCGGCCGTGGCCAACTCCGACATTCCGGTGAGATGCTCGACGACATCTCGACCTCCTTAACGCACCGGTTATGATTCAAAATGATAACGAGCAAATTACGAAGCATAAAATACCACAAGCACGGAACCAACACGATGAAAAGCTCGTGGACAACATCAACGATCCGAAATGAAACACCATGCAACAATTAGTTACACGCGACCATATAAACATAACAATTCATCCATCGAAGAGAATAATACCGATACTTGGCAACCGAGAAATATCCGGAAAAAGGCAAAATATCCGGAGCGAAAATCCCGGGTATTACATTCTCCCCCACTAAAAATAAGTTTCGTTCTGAAACTTAAAACAAAAACATAACATACCACACCACACGCACACATTTATTCAGAGAAACGTACGCAACGACAAGTCTCGCTCGTCAAACACTACAACAGAGTATACCAAACCGTTCCCGACAGAAAAACGAATTCCATATAATCATAATGAAATAAAATAACTGGCACCAGGCGACAAATAATTCAGAGTAACTGGAATAAAAATCTCGGGTATTACATTCTACCCCTCTAAAAATAAGTTTCATCCCAAAACTTAAACTAAGGTCACCACAGTGATACAAAACAAAACACACGGCACATAATAAAATACCAAATTCAGGACCCCGTGGTCCACTGACACGCCTCCGTAGGTTCAACAACTATACATAAACTTATTCGAACAAAATATCAGTTAACAAGCTCCATGCATAAATAAATGTCACCTAACATAACTCCACACGAGAAATAATCCGCAGTACGAGCACAAAACACTAACGCTGGACATCACTGGGTCCTCCAGAAGTAGGAACGGGACTCCGGTCCCCTACCATCTTGGCAACAACCTCGCAATACTGAACTCGATGCCCCTCGCATCCACAATTATAACAAGTCACTGGCGATTTCTTACAATGCGCGCGTTCATGGCCCAGAACGTTACAGTTGAAACACCTAGGAGCATTACCAGAACTCAAAGACACCGGCTTGGGCCTTTTAGATTCTCTAGCTGACCGGGAAGGTCCCATACTCGACTGATACGAGGGCCGAGGTTTAGGAATCTCAATTCCATCACTTCCCGATGCGTCATTGGAAATCTTCTGCTTCTTCGCTACCGATACATACTCTGTAGACATCATAGCCATTTCAAATGCTAAGGCTCGATCTTGATAGTCCTTCAACATTGTACACATAAAAGGGGCCATGCACTGCCGAACCTGAGGTTTCATACGCATATCAAAGTAACGAACCTTATCTGTCTCACTTCGCACTTGATCTCGAACATAACACAGTAGTCGATTGTAATCGACTATTGCTTGAGATATCGACACATCTCGGGGCGTTAACGAGAAAAACTAGACAATTCTACGTCCTTAACAGGCGGCGGACAATACTCGGCCTCCATAGCAGTCTTGAAGTCAGCCCAAGTAGCACGAGGCGCTATGGCATTCCACCAGTCTGCATCTTCCCTGTCGAGCACGTATTGAGCAATAGGCACTCTTCTCTCATCAGGACAAGCTACGGCATCAAATGTTCTGTCCAACTGGAAGAGCCATTTCTCCCAACCTAACGAGTCCAAAGAACCTATAAAATGGGGCGGGTGCATTCTCATCACATCTCGTAACCACTTATTAGCTCCATTATCCTCATCTGGGATCCCATCCCAGTGTATGGTCTGATTCATATGTGCCAACTGGTCAACCACCTGACGAAGGATGGTGGCGGCGCCAATGTCAGTATTTTCCCCAGTTGATTGCCTCTGCTCACGTGATTGGTCATCTCGACCACCTGTACTGATCTCATTGGCGCTCGACAACGAGTGAGTCGCCCTCTCATGCTCCTGATTCCGACCTCTACCACGAACATGCTCTCAACCTCTACCTATCATCATACTAAACGACCATCGATCAGAACAACAAAACAAATATCACATAATCAACATAGGGCAACAAACAACAGCACAATAGAGTATTCACTCCAAATCATCACACGAGTACACGAACTAACACTGTAATAATAGACTTAAATTCATAAGTAATTCGCACGGTTACACCAACAGAGGTGCACGACTTTTACCAAAGTAAACACAGTCAAGACCACATACATGTCATTAAAATCGGGAACTTGTCACATTCTTTAAAAATAAAATTTTTCCCGAGGTATTTGTTCAAATGATAATATTTTAAAATTTTTGAGTTTGAAAGATTTTGCTGAAATGAAATTTTTGAAAACATTTTTAATACATCGTCATTTAACCAAAACCATAAACTCATTATCAAAACTGTTTTGCTTGAAGTTATTTACAAAACAATACGTTGAAACTTCAATCTTCTCGATAAACGATATCCTCAAAATGGCCTTGTCAATACGTATATTATTATCATCTTTAACGACATACAGGATATTCACATGTCACCACTCCAACCATCACAAAGAATAACACCCATGATAATCCACGGCCATGCCTCTCGGCATCGACCCCCAAAGATTCGCCAAACTAATCCCGGGTGGAAAACCTCTTGTACTCGCACTCAAGATTTTCACAGATTAACTACCACATCCGTATAATGACCTGGAATAGCACGATCAAATCATATTATGCAGTCACAACATTTAAGTGTACAACCAAGATTTCTAGCAAGGATGGTAACAGTCAACAACATGTCAACGATACCCATACAGGATGACTAACCGAGTGCGACATTACCGATAAAATAGTTAAAATTCAAAGTCATCACTAGCGGACCATACGACTATATCTACTGAAATCAATTGATTGGTAGAGGGCACGGATACAACTATAACAACAAGGTTATTACTGCGATAGTCAAAAGCTTACGGCCGTAGCAATATATAGTTTACGGCCGTAACAACTATGAGCTTACGGTCGTAATGGTAAACATCTTATGGCCGTAATAACTAGCTGCAGGACAATAGAATTGCCCCAGCAGCCCCGACACGGCTCCGACGCTTAGGGATCGACTCCTATCAAAGTACTGCAACATTTAGAAAACACTGCAACATTATATGGCATGCACAACAACATAACAAACTTGTCGCAACTACTTAGCCCCAATACACAATCACATAATGCTTAAAATTCTGAAAACCAAGGTCGTTTGCAAAACAGAAATTTCCCAGAATCCTTTCGATCGTAATAAAAATGACGGTAGTATTTTGCAATGTCCGAAGTATTTTAAAACACATTTTCCAAATACCGACTGATGGTGCTATTTGAAAATAAATGACCAACTTGTCACAATTCAACCAATTTCAAAATCCACACAAACCGTTGTTTAACCGCACCATCGAAATATTTTCAAAAATTTTGATTTCCACAAAAATGCTCAAACCAGTAGAGTCTTTCAGGAAAAACATTTTCAAACCTACCCGCAACGGGTATAATTACAACAATCCAAAATAGTCGAACTTAGAACCACGTGCCCAAATGGCAAACGGGATCACCAATTCAATCAAATGCATCTCATGGGCATCAAATTAAACATACCACGAAATCATCTATCGGAGTCTCTCACAAACTCAACTGTCGGAACCTTTTTCGGAACGATCAAGGTTTACAACTTCACATTATACCACCCACACGGTGGTTCAAGGTCAAAACATCAATACGTCCAGTTTCTATACACATACCGTGTATCACAAGTATCGAATACAAACTCCATTACACAACACCAGGCAAATAACATTATGCACCACAAATATCGCACATAAATGGAATCATGAACATAGATATTATGCATAAAAGAGGAGACTTACGTCCACAGGCCGCACGGAGATGACGGTCGCCCACGATACTAATCTCATCCGACAACATATTCGACACGCTGTGACTACGCACAACTCAACTTGTCACCCGAAAACGTTAGGGCCTCAGCCTGGTTCTCATTTCAAAACACACTAGTTAAGATTTCATTACGAGACCATGACCCATGTCTTAAAACGTTATCCAAACAATCACTGTTCCACAATCACTGTTCGTACACATCATGTACCGAACTCCGGAGGCCTCGACGGACATTACCCGGACTACACATGTTGTTCGTACACATCATGTACCGAACTCCAGAGGCCTCGACGGACCCTACCTGGCCTACACACGTAGTTCGTACACATCATGTACCGAACTCCAGAGGCCTCGACGGACCCTACCCTGACTACATACACTGTTCGTACACATCATGTACCGAACTCCAGAGGCCTCGTCATACCCTTACCTGGAACACACGCATTGACACGACACAACTCATATTGATCAACTCACACATCACCACATGCAACACACATAATTAACAATACGTCACCTCAATCAACAATAACTGTAATACCCGGTTGTAATTCAGTCATTATCATTCAGTAATTTCATTCGGTGATTGTCACTCAGTGGATTTTCACTCATTTATAATCATTCATCAATCATGTTCGTTCACCGTGTTCACCGTTCGGAAAAACTTCGAGTTGTGTATCGTTATTGTTCATTGTTTCAACTTTCCTCATATGAGTTCAACTTTGTTAGATCACCATTAATTTTTGGTGACTCTAAAAATTCTAAATCTTGGCAATATTATAGATCATCGAGTTAGCTTTACAATGGTTCAAACGGTGAGTCAATCGGAGTCCGGACGAGAGAGTTATGGTCGTTTTAGCTCACCCGCTCATTTTTCAGTTATTGGCGATCATCGCCGATCAACTCGGCCGTGTCGTCCGACACGGCCCGTGCCGTACTCGTCCGGAAATGCCGAAGTCTCTGCCCACAGGACTCGACCGTGTCGTTTGGCACGGCCGAGTCGAACTCTTCCGGATAAGCCAGAACCGACTGCCGACACGCCCGACCGTGTTCCAGGACACGGTCGAGTCATGCCGAGTCGCTGTCGGATGGGCCACTATCGGAAGGCCCTCCGCGCCGCGACCGTGTCAAGCAGGACACGGTCGAGTCCCTGTCGGCCAGCTGTGCGACACGACCGTGCCGATCGGCACGGGCCGTGTCCGGCAGGGCAGTCAACCCCTATAAATTCGTTTTTTGAGCATTTTAGCTCATTTTTTTCCCTTTTCTTCACCTTCAACCGAGAGAGAGAGCTTGAAGGAGGGTTTTTCCTTCACAAATCATTTGAGTGTTTGATTTTCTTCATCTCCTTTCGATCGTGAAGCCCGGATAATCGATCTAACGCGTGTTCTTCGGATTAAAGTACTTGGATCTTCAAAGGTAATATTCTTCAACACCTTGGATTTCGATTTTTGTGTTGAGTTATGATGTTTTAGATGTTATAATCATGTTATATGAAGGGATATGTATATGATTATGAGTTTGTATAAGGATTCATTGGATTATTGAAGGATTATTCAAGAACACTTTGAATATCGAGTTGAAATTGGGGGTTTTCGATTAATTGTCATTATAATCACGATTTTGGATATTCATAATGGATTATTGATCGTATTGGAGATGTTTTGTTGGTTTGAAACACTTCTTGGGGGAATTGATAGTGGCTTATTGAGATTTGATTGTAAACAACCGGAGTTTGGCCACAACGTATTCGATATAATGCCCCAATGAACTTAGTTTAATCGTATCGACGTTTTGAGTTCGTTATATTCGTGTTTGATTCGTATATTGAACGAGTTGTTGGATATTGTATAATTCAAGGTTGTTCGAGCGACCGATATCTCAAATTAGGACGTTGTTCGTGGAAGGATAATTGTCACCGGTATTGTGTAAGTTAATTCTTACTCGGTTAATAGGATATTCATCCCTTTTGTTGTTGTTCATTCATAATCATAACTCATTCATCATTATATTAATCGTATCAAAACTTGTTGTTATCAATTAATCGTTTCAGTCATAAGGAACGACGGTTCCAATCTTTTCATTGAGCTGTCATTTATTTCGTTACCATTCCACCTCGGTGAGTCATTATTCATTTTCGATGTCACTTTTGTTATATCGTGGCATTCCGGGTCATACTGGCGTGCCGGTTGGTATGTGTAGGATTTTCATGTCGGGCACATTAATGTTGTGTGTTGGTTGTTGGCCTCATATTGGACTGTGCACACGAGTCATATTGTCTCGTGAGACTGATTAGGTACAAGACCACACGAGTATTCGATCGATACTCGTTGGTGGCTTGTGCACGGACACATTTCCATCCCGGGCGTAGTGTGGCGCCACCCTTTGAGCCGTACTGTTAGTTGATTCATATAGCATGTTTGATTGCGTATGTTTCGACAGGATATTTCATAATTTCAGATATAATCATGATTGTGTATTTTCAACCCTTAAGGATTGTTGTTCTTTGTAACTGACCCCGTTTGGGGATTTTGTTTTTCAGCTCTTGGCAAGGCAAAAGTACGGGGAGAACACGCTGATGTCGAGGAGTCCCAGTGATACTAGTAGGGGGGCCCGATCTTTCAGTTATTCATGTTATTGTCCTTTATTTTCCGCTGCAGACTTTCATTTGAATACTCCGTTTCATTCAGTGTTGTGTATTTTATCTTCATATAAAATACACTAGTATTCGGTATTGTCCTGGTGTGTTATAACTAAACTCCTCATCGGAGTAATTATTGTTGTAATGTAGTTCGGTACTACATTTATCCTGTGTAATTCATTCATTTTCATTTGCCTGGTGGGTCCCAGTTGGGGATTTACGGCACTGTAATATCCGCCTAGTTTGGGGTGTTACAGAGTTGGTATTGGAGCGTGGTTGTGAATACTACCTTCCGAGTCATGTCTCATTTGAAATCATCGTCATCGGACTAGTATCATTGGACTTTGGCGTCACGTGTGACCTGTGCAGATGCCGAGCCAATCAGACCGAAAGAACTGTAAGACTTCTAACGCCATGGTATAATTTCTGGCAATAGTCATTCATTCATCATTCATCAATTAACAATCCTCAAACATCATCATTCATTACGATCAGGACGATCATATTAACTCATTAATCACTTAATTCATTTCAATACTCAGTTAATGATCAGGACGATCATATTAACTCATTAATCACTTAATTCATTTCAATACTCAGTTAATGATCAGGACGATCATATTAACTCATTAATCACTTAATTCATTTCATTACTCAGTTAATGATCAGGACGATCATGTTAACTCATTAATTACTCAATTCATTTCATTACTCAGTTGTCGATTTGGATGGTCATATTATCAATCTTATTAAGTTATTCAAGATAATCATTTCAAGAATTTTATCGTATAATCATGTCACTTGATAAATCATTCATATAATCACTAAGTTAGAGCATGTATACTCATTTTCATCATCTCATGACATAATCATAACGTGATAATCATGCGGGAAATATAATCATTATGCGACCTTCCTACTTCGGTATGGGGAGAGTTGTCGGGGATGCACGGGGAGAGAAGGCGGACCGAAACCCGAGAAATAATCACTGCCCGGGAAATCGTGCCCGGACTCGCTCGATCGAGAAGATGTTCGGGTTGATCCACTCACTTTTATGCGAGCCATGATGACCCATGTGCGGTTGCTCAATCATCATTGCGCCACTGACCAGGATTAATCGAGAGAACTCTCCCGCACGAGCCACCGCTAAGGAAATTGGCGGCGAACTCGCATATGTCAACAGGAAATCAACGGCGTAATCAATCCGAAGGCGGTCATCAACCTTCAAGAAGCCTCGTGAGTCCTATCGTTTCGAGCGACCTCTACGGTGCATAATCGCAGGATCTCATTCCCGGCGCCGATTCGGCCATCACCTGTTTCAATTCTGGAAAGCCGGGTCATATCAGCACATAGTCTCTGAAAACGTCTATCACGTGCTATAATTATGGGAATTTTGGGCATAAGGCCCGTTTTTGCCGAAAGGACTCCAAGTCGGCTTCGGCGGCATCTCAGGCCCCGAAGCAACCAGCGTTTCAGAATCAGACTGCTTTGTCATCGTCGTTTAAGACAATGGAAGCAAATAGAGTTGGAGCTCGTATTTATCAGACGGGAGCGTCCAGTTCGGGGACCGGCAAGTCCCAGATTCATATGATGAGGAGGATCGACGATCCGGTGGTCCGAATTATTTCAGGTATACTCGTAATTTTATTTCAACTTGTGTGTACCTTTTGATGTTGGTACACCGCATTCATTCATTTTCGAATCATGCTTGAATAGACTTATTTCGGGATAGTTCTATTGCTTGTGGACCTCATACCATCAGTCTACCTGACGATGGAAGAATTTTCGGAATCATACCGAATTAAGATTAATGACCGCGATTGGTTGATGGATCTAATCGTGGTGAACTTATCTTAGGACTATGTAATTTTCGGTATTAGTTGGTTTGATCATCTTGATACTATCCTCAGTGTTTGTTAGCGTTTGGTCGCTATCTTTCCGTCGTTGGTTGCCGAATGTGTGTTTCAGGGAAGTAATCCCCGTTGTTCCAGAAGAAGTATTATTATGACGAAAGCAGAGAAATTCCGCACTCGAACTATTCAATCATTCATTGTATCATTCTCATCGATCGGCCTTTCTAAGGCAATCGAGTTATTCAATCATTCCTTGTATCATTTCCATCGATTGGCTTTTCTAAGACAATCGAGTCATTCAATCATTCATTGTATCATTTTCATCGATTGGCCTTTCTAAGACAATCGAGTCATTCAATCATTCATTGTATCATTTTCATCGATTGGCCTTTCTAGGGCAATCGAGTTATTCAATCATTCATTGTATCATTTTCATCGATTGGCCTTTCTAGGGAAATCGAGTTATTCAATCATTCATTGTATCATTTCCATCGATTGGCCTTTCTAAGACAATCGAGTCATTCAATCATTCATTGTATCATTTTCATCGATTAGCCTTTCAAAGACAATCGAGTTATTCAAACATTCATTGTATCATCTTCATCGATTGGCCTTTCTAAGGCAATCGAGTTGTTCAATCATTATTGGTATCTCTTTTTATCGATTGACCATTCTAGGGCAATCGAAATGTTCAATCATTCGTGGTATCATTGTCATCGATTGACGATGTATTTCCAGACGAGTTATCTGGTTGCCTTCACATAGAGTAGGGGAATTCAGGAGTGAGTGGGAGCCGGTACGTCCCCTTTATCGAAGGCACCGTATCGGATGGCCCCGACCAGAATGCAGGAGTTGAAGATTCAACTTGAGGAGTAGTTCGAGAAAGGTTATCTCCGACCGATTGCGTCCCCGTGAGGAGCACCAGTGTGATCTGTCAAGGAGAAGGATGGCTCGTCTCGTGTATGTATTAATTACCAGGAGTTGAACAGGGTGATGATCAAGAGTAGTATCCCTTACCCCGTATTGATGATCTTTTAAATCAACTTCAGGGAGCCTCAGTATTTTTCGAGGATCGACTTAAGATCTGGATATCACCAGTTGCGGATTCAAGAGTCGGATACCGCGAGGACAGCATTTCGTACACGCTATAGTCATTATGAGTTCGTAGTTATGCCGTTCGGGCTAACTATTGCACCTGCGGTATTCATGGAGTTAATGAATCGGGTTTTCATCGACTTTTTGGATCAGTTTGTTGTTGTCTTCATCGACGACATTTTGATTTATTCTCGTAGCCGAGAGGAACACGAGGTTCATCTTCATCAGGTTCTCGACGTGTTGAGACGAGAACAACTTTATGGAATGTTTTCCAAATGTGAGTTCTGGAGGTCCGAAGTGACTTTCTCGGGCATGTAATTTCATCTGACAGAGTTCGTGTCGACCCTCAGAAGACGGAGACTATCCGAGATTGGCAACCTCCAAAAGATATTAAGTAAATCCGATGTTTCCTCGGATTAGCTGGTTAATTATCCAACCCACGGCCGGAGCTAGGGCTGTTAGCGGTCCGAGTGAACCCGAAACCCGGCCATGAACCGGACCGAAAAACCCGGGACCGAAACTCACCCGACAATTAACGAGTTCGGATTCGAGTTCTAAATATTGAACCGAAACCGATAAGACCCGGACCGAGAAAACCAGAAAAAGTATATATATATATATATATACACACTCACACACACACACCAAACAAGGCCTAAGGCCTTTGGTATATAAATTTTTTATTACTTGTTATTATATTTATTAATTATAGTAATAAAAAAATTAATTAATAACTTGATAATAATAGATCTAATTAATACAAAATAATTAATAACAATACAATATAATATAGATCTAATTAATACAAAATAATTAATAACAAAATAATTCCCTTATTTAAAACCATCAGGGAATTGGGATTTTTTTCCCATCCCACATTGCTTGGTTCACCTTGAGTTCCATCACCATTTTGCTTAAGGTTTCATCCCACATTGCTTGGTTCACCTTGAGTTCCATCACCATTTGTTTCATCCCACATTGGTGGGATAAACCATCTAAAAGCCTTGGTATCAACGATAAATATGCCTCCTCCCTTCCACTACTCTCTCATTTATGGATTCGGGTTTCCGGGTTCCGGATTCGGGTTTCGGATTCGGGTTTCGGATTCGGACCGGGTCTACCAGTACCTATTTCGAGCCGGTTCCGGATCTTAAATATGACCCGGTTTTCTTACCGGTCCGGACCGGGTCTATCCGGTACCTTACCGGACCGGTTCCGGGTCTGTGAAAAACCGGGCCGGACCGGTCCGATAACAGCCCTAGCCGGAGCTAGCAACCATGGTTTTCACGTTGGAAATTTGGCGTCGTTACTTTTATGGCATCACCTGTCAGATCTTCACCAATCACAAGAGTTGAAGTATATATTTACTCACAAGGAGTTAAATATGCGACAGAGGCGGTGGTTGGAACTAATCAAAGATTTTGATATCGAGATCCTTTACCACCCGGGCAAGGCGAACGTTGTCGCCGACGCCTTGAGTCGTAAGTCCGTTCAAGAGCAGATGCTTGCTCGTTTATCGATTCGAGGAGCTTGGCAGGAATTCCTTAGACCCGAGATCGAGGTCCAGCCGGCGAGTTCAGGGACAGCTTTGTATGTTAGAGATTTCATCATCACTTGAGGAGGTAATCAGAGAGAATCAGAGTTCAGACCCTTCATTGTTGCGCATCCGTGAAGATGTGGCTCAGGAGAAAGCCCCTGGATTCGTGATCCACGAGGATGAACTTTTGAGATTTAAGAATCGGATGTGTGTACCGGCGAATGATGAGTTGAAAAACTCAATTTTGAGAGAAGCTCATGCTACCCCTTATTCTGTTCATCCGGGGTCTAGCAAGATGTATAAGGACTTGAAACAAAATTACTGGTGGAGTAATATGAAGCGAGAAGTCGCAGAATTTGTTTCGAGATGCTTAACCTGTCAACAAGTCAAGATGGAACATCAGCGACCGGCGAGTATGCTAATACCGCTCCCTATTCCAGAATGGAAGTGGGAAGACATTTCTATGGAATTCATCACGAATTGCCGACGAGTCGTCGTGGCATGAATACGATCTGAGCGATCGCGGACTGCTTTACTAATTTAGCTCATTTCCTTGAAATCAAGGATATGTGGAGTCCCAAGAGACTGGCCCAGTTGTTCATCAAGGAGATAGTGAGACTTCACGGTGCCCCTAAGAGCATCGTTTCTGATCGTGACGGACGATTCGTGTCTCATGTTGGAAGTCAGTTCATCGTGCTATGGGAACTCAGCTTAGTCTCAGTACTGCCTTTCATCCTCAGTCCGACGGACAATCAGAGAGAACTATTCAGACATTAGAGGACATGTTGAGGGCATGCGTCCTCGATTGGAAGGATGATTGGGAAGCCCAACTACCACTGATCGAGTTCACGTATAATAATAGTTGGCATGCCTCCATTAAGATGGCACCTTACGAGGCCTTGTACGGTCGTCTTTGTCGATCTCCTTTGTGTTGGGATGACTTGTCAGAATCAATCGGCACCGAGCCCGATATGCTTATTAGCCGCCCGTGAGAAGGTAGCTTTGATCAAGAGTCGTATGTTGACAGCTCAGAGTCGACAGGAATCGTATGCGGATAATCGTCGTCGACCACTAGAGTTCGATATGGGTGACCATGTTTTGGTCAAGGTATCCCCGAGTCGAGGTATTTTCCGTTTCGGAAAACGGGGGAAGTTGAGTCCGAGATTCATTGGACCGTTTGAAATTTTGGATCGAGTAGGCGAGTTAGCTTATCGATTGGCTTTACCTCCGGCTTTGAGCCGAATTCATAAGGTGTTTCATGTCTCTCAGTTGCGAAAGTATGTTGCCGACCCGAGTCACATACTTCAGTTCGACGAAATCGAGATCGCCGACGACCATTCTTATGAGGAGCGTCCTATACGAGTCTTAGAGCGGCGAATCAAACAGTTGAGAAATAAGTCGATTCTTTTGGTCAAGATTCAGTGGTCCAGACACGGAGTCGAAGAGGCTACTTGGGAAACCGAGGATAGTATGCGGGAGAGTTATCCCGAGTTGTTTGACCCTTAGTTTCGGGGACGAAACACTTTTAAGGGGGGTGTATGTAATACCCGGTTGTAATTCAGTCATTATCATTCAGTAATTTCATTCGGTGATTGTCATTCAGTGGATTTTCACTCATTTATAATCATTTATCAATCATGTTCGTTCACCGTGTTCACCGTTCGGAAAAACTTCGAGTTGTGTATCGTTATTGTTCATTGTTTCAACTTTCCTCATATGAGTTCGACTTTGTTAGATCACCATTAATTTTTGGTGGCTCCAAAAATTCTAAATCTTTGCAATATTATAGAGCATCGAGTTAGCTTTTCAATGGTTCAAACGGTGAGTCAATCGGAGTCCGGACGAGAGAGTTATGGCCGTTTTAGCTCACCCGCTCATTTTTCAGTTATTGGCCGATCACTGCCGACCGAACTCGGCCGTGTCGTCCGACACGGCCCGTGCCGTACTCGTCCGGAAATGCCGAAGTCTCTGCCCACAGGAATCGACCGTGTCGTCTGGCACGTCCGAGTCGAACTCTTCTGGATAAGCCAGAACCGACTGCCGACACGCCCGACCGTGTTCCAGGACACGGTCGAGTCATGCCGAGTCGCTGTCGGATGGGTCACTATCGGAAGGCCCTCGCGCCGCGACCGTGTCAAGCGGGACACGGCCGAGTCCCTTTCGCCACCAGGCGACACGACCATGCCGATCGGCACGGCCGTGTCCGCAGGCGCCAACCCCTATAAATTCGTTTTTTGAGCATTTTAGCTCATTTTTTTCCCTTTTCTTCACCTTCAACCGAGAGAGAGAGCTTGAGGGAGGGTTTTTCCTTCACAAATCATTTGAGTGTTTGATTTTCTTCATCTCCTTTCGATCGTGAAGCCCGGATAATCGATCTAACGCGTGTTCTTCGGATTAAAGTACTTGGATCTTCAAAGGTAATATTCTTCAACACCTTGGATTTCGATTTTTGTGTTGAGTTATGATGTTTTGGACGTTATAATCATGTTATATGAAGGGATATGTATATGATTATGAGTTTGTATAAGGATTCATTGGATTATTGAAGGATTATTCAAGAACACTTTGAATATCGAGTTGAAATTGGGGGTTTTCGATTAATTGTCGTTATAATCACGATTTTGGATATTCATAATGGATTATTGATCGTATTGGAGATGTTTTGTTGGTTTGAAACACTTCTTGGGGGAATTGATAGTGGCTTATTGATATTTGATTGTAAACAACCGGAGTTTGGCCACAACGTATTCGATATAATGCCCCAATGAACTTAGTTTAATCGTATCGACGTTTTGAGTTCGTTATATTCGTGTTTGATTCGTATATTGAACGAGTTGTTGGATATTGTATAATTCAAGGTTGTTCGAGCGACCGATATCTCAAATTAGGACGTTGTTCGTGGAAGGATAATTGTCACCGATATTGTGTAAGTTAATTCTTACTCGGTTAATAGGATATTCATCCCTTTTGTTGTTGTTCATTCATAATCATAACTCATTCATCATTATATTAATCGTATCAAAACTTGTTGTTATCAATTAATCGTTTCAGTCATAAGGAACTACGGTTCCAATCTTTTTATTGAGCTGTCATTTATTTCGTTACCATTCCACCTCGGTGAGTCATTATTCATTTTCGATGTCACTTTTGTTATATCGTGGCATTCCGGGTCATACTGGCGTGCCGGTTGGTATGTGTAGGATTTTCATGTCGGGCACATTAATGTCGTGTGTTGGTTGTTGGCCTCACATTGGACTGTGCACACGAGTCATATTGTCTCGTGAGACTGATTAGGTACAAGACCACACGAGTATTCGATCGATACTCGTTGGTGGCTTGTGCACGGACACATTTCCATCCCGGGAGTAGTGTGGCGCCACCCTTTGAGCCGTACTGTTAGTTGATTCATATAGCATGTTTGATTGCGTATGTTTCGACAGGATATTTCATAATTTCAGATATAATCATGATTGTGTATTTTCAACCCTTAAGAATTGTTGTTTTTTGTAACTGACCCCGTTTGGGGATTTTGTTTTTCAGCTCTTGGCAAGGCAAAAGTACGGGGAGAACACGCTGATGTCGAGGAGTCCCAGTGATACTAGTAGGGGGGCCCGATCTTTCAGTTATTCATGTTATTGTCCTTTATTTTCCGCTGCAGACTTTCATTTGAATACTCCGTTTCATTCAGTGTTGTGTATTTTATCTTCATATAAAATACACTAGTATTCGGTATTGTCCTGGTGTGTTATAACTAAACTCCTCATCGGAGTAATTATTGTTGTAATGTAGTTCGGTACTACATTTATCCTGTGTAATTCATTCATTTTCATTTGCCTGGTGGGTCCCAGTTGAGGATTTACGGCACTGTAATATCCGCCTAGTTTGGGGTGTTACAATAACACCATAATACCTATTAAGGTATGTAATCAAACCGATATAAATATCATCATCATCACGAACACTTAACCATGATCGATCATGCAAGACACAAATCATAGGATTAGCACAACCAACACAATTTCCACGACGTTAGCTAGGTGAGGATATCATCACTATCATCAACCCTTCACGATTATAAAATCACATGAAACATATTCACGAAGGTAAACTAAATCATCATAAACCTAGCACGAAGTCTCTATTCACAAGGCACAAATCGTATATCAAGATACTTGCCTTAATAACCGCTACCGAACACTCCGAAGAACACAGTTCGACCGGGAAGCTCGGACCCCGAAGAAGACAATGAACGGGAGGGTTCCGAGTCGAGTTCTTCACAAGGATTTAGTCCCTAAATCATATCAATAATAAATCAATAATCGTACGATGAATAATAATCGCAAAACGCCTGAATCCCCCTCTAAGACCTTCTATCGGACACCTTCAAGGCGTCGAATAAGAACTCAACCAAAACGATGAATCTATACAATCCAACCATGGAATAACAATGGAAATTATAGAATACATCTAAATAATCATCAATCCATCACAAATCTAAGTTATTACGGTTAAATCGGACAAAACCGAACAAAACTCCCAATTTTTCCAAACTAGGATTTCCAGGAAATCTGACCTGATTCGCTCGATCAAAGGATGTTATAGGATGACTAATCGATGATATGAACTCCAGGACTTCATGGATTTATCGCCTGACAACATGCCTCCACGCCCACCAAGCCTCCAGCCGCGGAAGGGAAAGAAACGAAGTGAGAAAATGGGTGTAAACCCGTTTGCTGGCCTTTTATATACAGCTTGCCGACCGCCTTACGTACGTAATAGGCCATGGCTTACGGCCGTAACCGGCCATGGCCGAACCTTCTGCCCAAAACTTTCGACAGCGTTACGTACGTTACCGGCCAGGGGCTTACGCACGTAGCAGGCCTTACGGCCGTAACTGCCGGCCCATTACGGCCGTAACTCGGCCATGTGTGTTTTGCCCCCAAAATGCATGGCTATGACTCAGCCGTGGCCAACTCCGACAGTCCAGTGAGATGCTCGACGACATCTCGACCACCTTAACGCACCGGTTATGATTCAAAATGATAACGAGCAAATTACGAAGCATAAAATACCACAAGCACGGAACGAACATGACGAAAAGCTCGTGGACAACATCAACGATCCGAAACGAAACACCATGCAACAATTAGTTACACGCAACCATATAAACACAATAATTCACCCATCGAGGAGAATAATACCGGTACTTGGCAACCGAGAAATATCCGGAAAAAGGCAAAATATCCGGAGAGAAAATACTGGGTATTACACTAACAAGCTTTGGGTGCGCGTTTTGAAGGATAAATACTTCCCTCATCGGTATATCTTGGGGGCTCTGAAGTGTAGGGGCTCCAACACTTGGAATTCGAAGATGAAAGCGCGTGATTGCATTGGAGCTGGGTTCACTTTCAAAATGGCAATGGAGAGACTAGTTTCTGGAATGATAGTTGGCTATTTCCTTCTCCTCTTGGGCCCCAGTCACCGTTGATCCATATCCATGATAGCAATAGAAAATTGAATGATATTTATGTAGATGGGATTTGGAATCTTGATATGCTCCACACTATTATCCCACAAGAGTGGAGGGACGCCATCACCATGCTAAAGCCAATGCTAGCTCCTACAGTGGCTGATGCCTGGACTTGGTCTGGCACTTCTACCGGAATCTACTCAGTAATGTCAGCTTACCAGTTTCTTTTGGAGGATAATAATACTATTAACACCGATCAGAACTGGATGTGGCTGTGGCGATTACGGCTTCCTGCGAATGTCCAATTTTTTATTTGGCAACTCTGTCATAATTCTTTACCAACCAGGTCGGTGCTTTGCAGGCGCAACGTATTGGAATCAGCGACTTGTGCTATTTGCAACGCCCATGATGAAACTCTTCACCATTGTCTCTTCGCCTGCCAGAAGGCCCGGGAGGTGTGGAAGCAATGCGCTCCTCATGGTTTCACACTTCCTGCAGATGATTTCATTCCATTTAAATGGTTGTATAATTTGATATCTAACACCAGCGCTCTTCCCACTATCATCATGTGGAAGATTTGGTGTGCTCGAAAGTTGTTTGTGTTTGACAGGAAGATTATTAGTCCGGTTGAAGTGGCAGCTCAGGTGTATGGTCTCTGGAATGACGTGGTTGCTGCCTTCGGTTCTGGGGCTAAAACTACGAGATCAACGTCGGGTTTGGAGGTCAGGTGGCAAACCCCTTCGCTTAATCCGCCTGCTGCATCCTTTGGTGGCCTTATTCGGGACCATGATGGCAGATTTGTTCGTGCCTTTTATGGGTCCCTGGGGACGTCTACTATCATGCATGCCGAATTGCGCGCTCTTCTTCATGGCCTGGAATTGTGTTGGGAGCTGGGTTTCAGGAAGATACTCTGCTATTCTGACTCTCTGAATACTTTGCGCCTTATTGAAAGTGCTCATGAGTTGTTTCATGTTCATGGTAATGAGGTGGCTCTAGTTCGCAGTTTCCTTCGTCGCTCTTGGGAAGTCAAGCTTCAGCATTTCTTTAGGGAAGCTAATTTTTATGCCGATTTGCTTTCTAAGCTGGGAATGTCTGCGCCTCCTCTGCAGACACAAGTCCTTTCTCCTCCACCAACTTTGATTCAGCTCCTCCAAGCGGATGCGCAGGGGCTCCCTCCTAGTTTTCGTTTTATGCCTTTTTGTACCTTCGGTTTATCCTTTGTAACCCAAAATAAATAGATTATAATACTGAAAGCGTAAATAGTCGCGCCAGGAATAACGCCGCCAAACTTTTGTTTGAAATATCACAAGTCGTCTTACATGGTTGAGTTTAAAATCAAAGGGCCCACAGTTTATTTATTTATTTATTTATTTTAAGTGTTTGGATTATTTAAAGCATTATTCTTGGTTCAACCGAGTGAATATCCAGGTACTTCTGAACTCTGAAAACTAAAATAAATCTTAAAAAATAAAAGAAAATTTCTAAAAAAACTAAACAAGATTAAAAAATAAATCTTATAAATTAAAAAAAAAAAAACATGAAAACTGAAATTAAAAACCCTAAAAAACTGAAAATATTAGAAATAAATACTAAAAACTAAATATAGAAAGGAGAGTGTCTATGGTACCATACTCATAATTGTCTTACACTACGAGATGAATTTTGAAATGTTCGTTATTTGATCACATGGCAATGCATTATATATGAGCACTTTAGAATTTCCCGATAAAATCCTCCTAAAAAGTGATTCTGAACCCTATAAGGGTAGCTAAATTTGTGGAGCAGGTGAGCGCAGTAATAAAAGATCACGAATTCGATTCTCCTACCAACACTTTTTTGGTTGAGTCTGTCATATAGGGCTTGCCTAGTATAGTTTACCTGGTTGGCGTAATTTGTAGGCTATTACGTCCAGCCCGAGGGTTTATCCAGTGCGCACTCGAAGAGTAGTGGCTGCGGGTTCCCCGTTGTTGTGCAGCGATGTATACGCCTCGACGGCGATCGACATAAGGGCCGAGCGACCAAGCCGGCGTCAGATGAACCAAGGCAGACTAATCAAACGAGTGTTCCAGATCAAGGTCAAGTACCGAGCGATCGACATCCAGGGTGATCGTCTCTTAGCACCTGGCGATTGACGTCCAAGGCGATCGACTCTTGGCACCTAGCGATCAACCCTAGTGTCCGACCAAGGACAACCGTCTTATGCCACGTGTAAAGCCAAGCATCCGTCAAAGTCTACGAAGACCGAATTACGGGATAAAGGCCCACGTGCAGACCCGCAAACAGCGCCGCAGAATAAGGCTTTTTGACTCCTGCCCATAACCAGCTGTGGGTGACAAGGACAGTCTCTCACCTACTGACAGACCCGCCGAAAGGTCCTAGGTGGGACCTCCCAAGACTGCGACATGAGGCACGTGTTGTCTTTCCATTGGTTCACATGTCTGCCTGCCAGCGACAGCTGCGGACTTTAAGAAAACCGACCCACGTGCTGAGACGATCGCCCATTTAATCTAATGCAGGAAAGGCGATCGCCCGTTTGGGATTAAGACATCTCAACAACCTCCTCTTCTATAAATAGAGGACTTCCAGTATTTGGAATGAGGCTTCTCTGGGATCTCTCTCTCACTCTCGGAACCTCTTAAACGAAAGACGGTCGGCAGAAACGAGAACTCCCTACATTTCAAGACTCACAAAGTATCAACTCTGGTTCTTCCGGTAATCATCACCACTCAAGAGCTAGATAGCTAGGGTTATTACACTCATTGTAATTGTACTCTTACATTAATATCTGTACTCCCAAGCGGAATTCTTATTAATAATATCTCGCGAGAGCATTCAAGCCCGGGACTAATAACCCCGACAAATCTTGTGTTATTTACACTCCTCATACGTGCTCTCACATTTTGTTTGTTACTTACCCGTATCCATATCCAGCAAATCATTCCGAATAATATTTTGGGTAACAATAATTGGCGCTAGAAGAAGGGGCGTGAACCATCATTTTCATTCCGACCATTACAAAGAACACTCACTGTTCTCCGGAATATATACTTGAAGAAACACTCACTATTCTTAAAGAAAAATCCTCGAGATAATGACGTCTGCCACCACCTCGAAGAGAGCCACTTTACGATCCGCCGGATGTCTTATTCCGGCCCAAACCGAGTCCCAACCTACGACGGGAGGCAGCCGCGACGACGCTAGACTCTCGCTCCCGCCCCCGAGGGACGGCCCCAGCCTCTCATCGATCAATTCCAAACCGCGGAACAGATCGAGGAGGCCATGGCCATCCTAAGGGAGCGACGGAGAGCATGCGACACGCCCACTATTACTCTCATCCATCCGCCGTGCGGGCAAACGAAAGCTCAATGGGTTATATGTCGAGCGATCGTCAGAAAGCCCCGAGTCGAAAGAAAAGGCACTCGTAAGGCGGGACATTTCCGTCTTCATCCGCCTAGGAAGTGATCCTTCATGGCAACCGGGGCATTCTGGCCCCACCCATGAGACGAAGGAGTCTGAATCCGTCACCAGGAGTTCGGAATACCCGACTCCCAAAAAACAAGTCAGCCATCTGGCTCCCCCTCGCCGAAAAATCGAGCTCGGCATCAAAGACCTCATCGCCTACTGCGGAGCCAGAAGATCAGTACATGATCGCCTCGGCTCCCGCTCCGAGAGACAAACCGCGAGCAGCCAGGCTACGGCGATGGCCACAATGCAGCACTAGCTCGACGATATGAAAGTGCTCCTAGAAACTGGGGCAGGCGCCCAGAGGAAGATTGTCGGACCAAGTGAGCCACTCGCGGTCAAGGTCGAGCTTGCCCCCATGCAACCAAAGATCGCTCCTCCTCAAACATCTCTGTATGATGGGAGATCGGACCCCGAGACTCACCTAAGCAAGTTCCGGATCTACATGACCGGATGCGGGGCGTCAGACGCGATGAGATGCCGAATGTTCCCATTAACATTGGGCAAGCTTGCCCATAGGTGGTACATCTCATTGCCACCGCGCTCAATCAATTCCTTTAAAAAACTGGCGAGCGACTTCACGTCGTACTTCGCCGCCAAGGTCGCTCGGCTAGAAGGTCCCCACCGCATGATGAAGATCAGGCAGGGGAAAGACGATTTCGATAAAGATTACATCGACCGAGTGGATGAAGTAGTCCTCACCGGAGAGCCCATAAGCGACAAGATCGCCCTCTACTCAGTCCTAGGGGGATTCGATGGTCTTTCGCCCATGTTCAGGCACCTTACGAAGAACATCCCCCCAACCTACGCGATCTTCCGCGCCAAGGCCACAGACTTTATGGCCAGGCAGAGGTTGCTTACCCTTCACCTAGGCGAGGGGGCAAAGAAGGCGATCGCCAAGCCCGAAAAGGCGGTCGCCAAGTCACCCGGTGATTTCGAGGCCTTTGAGGATGTGGAAGCCCGTCTCCTCCACAACCTCAATCTATCTACGGCCCATATTTTTTACGCCATCAAGGGGCGCGAGCGGCTAAGCAAGCCAAAAGCGATAAGGGACAACGGTCATCTGGACCGCGATAAATTTTGTGCTTACCATAAGTGTCCCGGCCACAACACCAACCAATGTCGCGACCTCCTCAGATAACTCTGGATATTGTTCGAGGAGGGCAAGATGGACAGTTTAGCGACTTAGCTGGAGCCCCGGGCAGAAAGGACCAAGGGCCGCGATCAGCGATAGAACGACGACCTTCAATCTCTCAATCCGATCGCCAGAATCGAACGCGACGAGCCAAAGGATTCGTACAAGTCGATCCCCCAGATCAACCCCGGTGGCCGGATCTATATGCTTCAATCAAGAGGTGGAAACTTCGGAGGTCTTTTCCCAGTTTCCACCATGTCAAACCAAAGGCTACTGCCTGAGCGACGCCTCCAAAAAGAGGATGACTCGCTCGCCCTCTAAAGTTCGTCATCTAACATGATGGACCCACGCAAGCGATCGCCTCCCTCAACACAACGTATACCGTCGAGGACCGCCATCTAACATGACGATCCGAGGTAGAAAATTGCAGACATGGTTCTGGAGTTCGATGGAACCGACAGCCCATCCATGTAAGGTTCCTTTGGGCAGAGATCGATCGCCCTTCGTTTAAATACGAGGCGGGCGTAGCCAAAGGACCCTCCAAAACAGATCTGAGGACACGCTCGCCCGCCCTCAAGGATCCATCATCTAACATGGTAGACCCGGACAATGTAATGCGTCCCGCCCCCGTCACAATGTATGCCCTCAAAGGTCCATCATCTAACATGTCGGTCCCAGGTAGAAAAGTGCTAACGAGACACTGTCGTGGAGTCGAATAATCCGACGGCGCCCCCTTGCAAGGACTCCTCCATGCTGAGATCGTCCGCCCCATCGCTACATTGTGAGGCAAAACGTAGCCTGCGGAGGACCCTCACAATAAAGTGAGTCGCGAGACAAACCTACAGGTGGAATGTTGCTCGCGCACAAGACATGGTCGCCGAGGAACCACCTCGATGAGTCGCTCGTCATTATTTTAAATGATCGCCAGTAGAACCACCTCACCCCACATCTTTGACAGCGGAGCGAGCTGGGGGGCAATGTTGTGTGGCGATTTATACGCCTCGACAGCGATCGGCATAAGGGCCGAGCGACCAAACCGGCGTCAGATGAACCAAGGCAGACTAATCAAACGAGGGTTCCAGATCAAGGTCAAGTACCGAGCGAACGACATCCAGGGCAATCGTCTCTTGGCACCTAGCGATTGACGTCCAAGGCGATCGTCTCTTGGCACCTAGCAATCGACCCTAGTGTCCGACCAAGGACAACCGTCTTATGCCACGTGTAAAGCCAAGCATCCGTCAAAGTCTACGATGACCGAATCTCGGGGTAAAGGCCCACGTGCAGACCCGCAAACAGCGCCGCAGAATAAGGCTTTTTGACTCCAGCCCATAACCAGCTGTGGGTGACAAGGACAGTCTCTCACCTACCGACAGACCCGCCGAAAGGTCCTAGGTGGGACCTCCCAAGACTGCGACATGAGGCACGTGTTGTCTTTCCATTGGTTCGCACGTCTGCGTGCCAGCGACAGCTGCGGACTTTAAGAAAACCGACCCACGTGCTGAGACGATCGCCCATTTAATCTAATACAGGAAAGGTGATCGCCCGTTTGGGATTAAGACATCTCAACAACCTCCTCTTCTATAGATAGAGGACTTCCAACATTTGGAAGGAGGCTTCTCTGGGATCTCTCTCTCACTCTCGGGACCTCTTAACCGAAAGACGGTCGGTAGAAACGAGAACTCCCTACATTTCAAGAACTCACAGAGCATCAACTCTGGTTCTTCCGACAATCATCAGCACTCAAGAGCTAGATAGCTAGGGCTATTACACTCATTGTAATTATACGCTTACATTAATATCTGTACTCCCAAGTGGAATTCTTATTAATAATATCTCGCGAGAGCATTCAAGCCCGGGACTAACAACCCCGGCAAATCTTGTGTTATTTACACTCCTCATATGTGCTCTAGCATTTTGTTTGTTACTCACCCGTTGCCATATCCAGCAAATCATTCCGAATAATATTTTGGGTAACAACACCCGTCATAAAAAAATAAATTCTATACAACGTCATGTATATGTAGGCATTCGAGTGCAAAGTGTATCATACACCTCACTGCATTATATGAATTGGCTAATATATATATATATATATATATATTGATTGACGATGGTGGAAACTGTAACACCCCCAAAACCATCCGGGATATTACAGCGCCGTGGGTCCCGCGCCGGAACCCACCAGGCTAAAAACCGTTTACAAAACCAATTCAAAAGCGCCAAAAGGCCGATGACGGTAATATTTTAAATACTTAAATATTTTCAAAAGCATAATTTTGAAATACCGTCATACAATACCATTTGAAAATACAAGGCGAAGTGTCAAATCTCAACAGTTTAAAATATACGTTAAGCCACAACTTAAACGTACCGATAAAATAATTTGGGAAAAGAGTTTGTGAAAATAACCCAAGTTCGTAAAATGCCCAAAAGGCCATTTTAAAATACACACACGAGTTGGTAAAAATACCAAAGAGCTATTTTGAAATATACACACGCAGCGGATAAAGATACCGAAAAGACATTTTGAAATATACACACGCAGCGGATAAATGTAGTTCAAAATACACATTTGCAGCGGAAATGAATAACTTAAAAGAAATACTCGATACTCCAAAACATGCCACCGCCAGTATCACATCGGGAAGCTCATCCCTTCACGACCGCTACTAGCTCGATCTCCGAGTACCTAAAAATAAAGCCCATGACGGGTTCAGCCACAATACTCAATAATGATATCGATCGCATCAACATAAATAATTACATACCAATGTAATAATACTGTAAGAATACTACCAACGTAATCTTACCGTTATAACCTTACCAATCCATAATAATCCAATCCTTACCATAATCCACA
Source organism: Orobanche coerulescens (assembly GCA_033398695.1). Lineage (NCBI taxonomy): Eukaryota > Viridiplantae > Streptophyta > Magnoliopsida > Lamiales > Orobanchaceae > Orobanche > Orobanche coerulescens. The sequence continues at coordinate 174,490,758 of CM065809.1, forward strand.
TTTCGCATCCTCGAATGACGAAATGAACTTAACAACAATTATCTGTATTGAATTTCAAAAATACCAACAATCCTCAAAACATCATCATAACTCATAATCATGAAATAATTCATCCGTGCCAAATCTTGTCCATCGGATTACACAATCAAAACTCAACCTGGATAAACCAACAGTACACAACATATCTGTAGATCAACTACCATATGATAATGATAACAAATCCCGAACATCGACGTACAGTCTGAATGCTTATACGATCAATAACCAGATCAACCAAAACATCACTGAGAATATCATCGACATGATAACTCCAATACGACCAATAAAGGATCACGATAATTGGGAATACCATCAACAAGGTAAATCTCGAATGCAATCAATGAAGGATCAACAATAACCGAGAATACCATCAACAAGGTAAACTCCAAATGATCAACAAAGGACCAACCATAACCGAGAATACCACCAACAAGGTAAATGATAAGTGGTAATTTTACCACATTTTTCTAGGATTTTATACTAGGTTTTTATCTCGTTTCGTGATTAATGTGCTCGTATTTGGCTTATTTATGATTAGTCGAGCCGTATTACGCGTTTGGGTTGGTTTTAGTGTGTTTGCAGGTTTTTAGAGCCAAAAGGACCCAAAACGAGACAAAGGACCGAGAGTCGAGTCAAACGGACGGAAGAAACGGATTTTTGCTAAAGTCAGACCACCTATCGGGCCAGCCTATCGGCCGATAGGTGCATCCGAAAGGTGTCCAGGCCCTATCAAGTGAAGTCGACCGACGAACCGCCTATCGGGCCAGCCTATCGGCCGATAGGTGCGGCCGATAGCTTGCTCAGCGGGTTCTCGAATTTTGACGGATTGTGACTCTTTTGGATAGATTTTGTTTCCTAGATTAGTTCTAATCGGGAGTTTAACACCCTTAGGCTATATAAACCTCCTTTTAGCCCTAGTTTATTATTCTGGATCAGCCTTTAACATCTTTCATCATTCTTTTTCAAGCTTTTATCATCTTTGATCATCTTTGGAGACAAGAACTTTTTGGAAGGAAGCAAGTATTATTATTTTTCTACTTTTTCGGAGATTGAAGACTCAGAGTTCATCTGGACGGGTTGTAATCTCTCTTTTCATATTAATAATATTCATTCTCCATCAATTTCTTGTTTAATTTCAATTATGTCTGGCTAAATCCATTGATTGATTCTAGGGTTAGTAAATTTAATTGATGTTCACATGATGTTCCTTTGATTACCTTTTGACCTTTCATCCTAGGCTTGTGATCAAGATGTGTTAAATCTCATGCTAGATTAAAGGGCCCTTAATCGATGCATGTTAGCTAATTAATTTTGTCCTAAGGAGTAATTGATTAGTGGAAATACTTGATGCACAATATGATTTGATCTTAAGACCTGACGGAGTAAGATAAATCATAGATAAATAAGTTGGCGCTTTTTAAGTGATTTAAATTCTTTGAGCCACAAGGCGAAAAGGGTTTAAATTAACTATCTTTCTAGGTTGACTTGATCAGAATTATAGATTTGCGGAGTGATTATTTCTAGGATTGAATTAAAATTTGGGGAAAAGGAATCAAGTGAATGGATTGTGCGAACTCAATTAGATGATACTACCCTAGGATCAATTAACTTTCAACTTGTGATTTTATCTTGTTAATTTGCTTTATTTGCTTGATTTAGATAATTCATCTTTTATTTTATTTTTATTTTTGATTTTTGAAGTTAGATAATTAGTAACAACCCAAATTTTCGGATTCCTAAATAGCAGTCAAATTTTGAGTAGAGTTACTTCCTTTATTTTCGACATATCAATTCCCTTGGGTTCGATACCTTGGAAATACTTCGAGGTTTTACAAATTTTAAAATTGATCGGATTTGAAAACCATACTACGCGGAATTTTAGCGATCAATTTTTGGCGCCGTTGTCGGGGAATTGATAGAAAACTTAAGGGGATAATTCGAAAAAGAAGAGATTGTTACTTTAGGTTGTTTACTATTATTATTAATATTCGATCTCGTTTCCTCACATCTTGTTTTCTCTTCCTTGTAGGCGGTGCATGATCACAAGATCCCAAGGAAAGGACTTATTTCCTTTGGATCCGGAAATCGAGAAGTCTTTGAGGAGGAAGAAGCAAGAATCGAGAATCGAGACTATTTCTATACCTTTCGTTGATACCATGGCCGGCATTGTTGACCCACCACGAGAACTCGCTCGTCCCGAGAAGATCCCTTTGAATGCCCGCTTTCGACCTAAGCTGGACGATTATCAAGAAGGAGGTTGGGGAAAGATTGATGCCAACAACTTCGAGCTTAAGCCATCCCTCATCGCTACGGTGAAGTCTCAAACATACGGAGGAGGAGTTAATGAAGATCCAAACGCTCATCTTGAGTCGTTTTTGGACATATGTGCCACCATCAAGCAAAACGGAGTGCCTCCGGATGTCATTAAGCTCCGCCTATTGCGGTTCTCCTTAGAAGACGATGCGCTAGATTGGTACAAGAGCCTAGATCGGAAGGAAATTGGTACTTGGAGAGAGATGACCCGGTTGTTCTTAGCACAGTTCTATCCTCCCTCGAAGGTGCAAAAACAAATCAACAATATCTTGCAATTCGTGCAATATGAGGATGAATACTTATACGAGGCATGGATCCGATTTAAGAAGCTACTTCGCAAATGCCCACAACATGGAATTGACAAGGAGGAAATCTACATTCGGTTTTATCGGGGTTTGACGAGGAAGGCTAGAAGAGAGTTGGACTATTCCTCGAAAGGGGGATTTCTTGCTAACGATTATGAAGAGGCCAAGAATCTCATCGAGCTAGCGGTCAACAATGATTACGAGGAGGTGACCGATAGGAAGATGACGAGAAGAAAGGTTCCATCCGGTGACGAGGACGCCTACGGTGATTTGAAGGCGAAATTTGAAAGACAACAAAAAGAGCTTGAGATACTAAGAAAGAAGACTTTGGGAGTCAATGCAGTTTTTGAAGAGCTAAACGAGCCTATTGCAATTGAGGAGGATGTAAATTACGTGCAAGGAGGAAACTTCCGGCAAGGGGGAAATAGGGGGAACTATTATCCGAACAATCGAAACCACCCTAATTTCTCCTATGCCAACCCGAACAATGCTCTTCAGCCACCACCGGGATTTAACGTGAAAAACGGGGTTATTTAAGAGCCAATTGCTAAGACACCGATGGAAGAGATGTTGGAACGATTAGAGGCGAGTCAAAAAGATTTTATTTATAAAGTAGACAAGAGGTTCGGGGCTCTTGAGCATAGTGTGACATCTATTGGAAACTCAGTGATAGCCTTGACAAAGCAGATGTCGATGGTGGAGACCCAAATGGGTCAAATGGCGAACGCCCAAGCCGGAATTCATAAGCCGGGCCATTTTCCGAGCAGTACCGAGACCAACCCGAAGACGCAACAATGCAACGCAATCGAGCTTCGGAGTGGGACAAGGTACAATAATCATGGGGCTGAAGTTGAGAAATCTGGAAACGAGGATGTACTAGAAACGGGAGCCGAGAACGAGAAGGAAGATGAAACGCAGCAGGCCCATCGGCCAAGACTATCGGCCGATATGCCCACCCGATACCCAGACAGAATGCCAGCAATTGAGCCTATCGACCACCCTATCGGTCTAAAGGCTCCTGTAGGTTCGAATGTGAAGGATTTTGAGGTAAAAGCTCCATTTCCACAGCAATTGGCCAAGTCGAGATATGATGAAAAGCTTCAACGGTTTATCGACATGTTTCAAAAGGTGAATATCAACATTCCACTTCTAGACGTTTTGAGAGACATGTCGGGGTATGTTAAATTCTTGAAAGACAATGTGGCAAGCAAGAGGAAGTTGGCGAAGTTTGAAACAATAAATTTGACAGAGGAGTGTAGCGCTATCATTCAAAACAAGCTCCCGCTCAAGCAGAAGGATCCGGGACGTTTTACTTTGACATGCATGATTGGCGACCAAACGTTCAGTAATGTGTTGTGTGATCTCGGGGCAAGCATCAATCTTATGCCTCTATCCATCTTTAAGAGGTTGAAGATTGGGGAGATGAAGCCGACTACCATTTCTCTACTCATGGCGGACCGGTCGATCTCTTATCCGAGGGGAGTTGTGGAGGATGTGTTTGTTAGAGTCCAACACTTAGTCTTCCCGGCCGATTTCGTAGTTCTTGATATGCCCAAGGACGAGAATCAACCATTGATCTTTGGGAGACCGTTTCTAGCGACGGGGAGAGCACTTATCGACGTCCAAGAGGGTGATCTTACCTTCCGGGTTAATGATCAAAATCTGAAAATTTCCATCTATGACGCGATGAAGAAGCCCGAGGATGCGCCCGAGGAATGTTATGAAATTGAGTCTATTATGCCGCCCCCGACCGACTTGTTGGAGCATTGCATTTCACAATCCATTTACTCACATTCCGATGTTGAAGAAATTTACGAGGATTTGCCAAAGTATGTTCGAATGTTGGAGGCGAACGAGTTTCAATCTAATGAGAGGGACGTATGCTATCTTGATATCAACAAACCCGTTCAAGGGGGAGTTGTCGCTGAAGACCCGGACTGAATGAGGTATCGTCTGGCTAAAGACGTTAAACGTAGCACTTGTTGGGAGGTAACCCAACGTATGTATATTAGTTCATTTTATTCGTTTGTTTTCGATTTTTCGTTTGCGTGATTTTTGTAGTTTCTAGTTTCGTAGTAGCTTTGTTAGTTTTGTTAAGTTCTAATCCATGCACGCCGAGTTTTGGATACTTGCAGGTCTTTAATCGCCATATCCAAGCAAAAACGGGACCAATTATGCGAAATAGAAAAAGCTGAAAATTTTTTGAGATAGACGAACCTATCGGGCGAGCCTATCGGCCGATAGGCCCGGCCGATAGGCTGAGGAAAATTAAAAAATTTTAATGTTACAAGCAGTGGTCGATAGGCAGACCACATCGACCGATATCCTGCCCGATATGAGGTACGTAAGTTTCAGTAGTTCCTATCGGCCCAGCCTATCGGCCGATAGGCCTGCCCGATAGGACATACCCGGCCCAGTATCCGCTTCGACCCAGTTGATTAATACCCCTTTTAAACACCTTCACCACCCGATTTTCTCACACACACACACATATCGGCCGATAAGAACAAGGGGCGATTTCTTTCTATTGTTCTTCCTTCAAAACTCGATCAAGGTACTTAATTTCGACACTTAATCCTCTTGTTTTTCAATTCTATACATGTTTTGAAGCACTTTGACGGATTCTTTTTGGAGTTTTGATGAATTTCGAATTGGGGATCCACTTTTTGGGGGCTTTTGTTAGACTTTGATGTTCTGTGAATTTTATGCCCGATTGTTGATAGAATCTTGATGGAAACATGTTATCTATGCTTGATTGTTCATGGGTACTTCGAATTGGGGGATTAATTGATGAAATTGAACGAATTTTGAAAAAACCCCAAATTGGAAGAACCCTAATTTCGAAATTGTTGAAATTGGGTAAATTTGTTGAATTGAATTGTTAATTGGGATCGATATGAGTTGAATTGTTGATGAATTAGATTTGATTGGAGAGAATTTGTCCTAATATGATCGTAGTGTGTAGTTTTGTTATTGTGGGTTGTGATTCTAATCCTTTGAATATGAAATGGGGGAGTCGAAGTTTGGGGGAGGTTGTGTGATTTGTTGATCGTAGTATATGGCTGTCGGGACTATGATTTTGATGTTTATTGGACATTATAGGGCTCTTAGTTAATATTGTGGGATTATTGGATTATGTCGACCTCGTTGAATGTTTGCATTATGAGTTGCTTAGTGGATATTGATTGGATGGTTGTTTTGTAGGAACTTTGAAATGGCTGGAAATCAAAGCAAGAAGTCGAAGCCGAGTAAGGCCGGAAAGTCTAAGGCAACCACAGAGAAGGAAAAGGCTCCGACGATGGTAGTGCCGGCTATTCCGATCCCGGCTGCACTCGACCCGAAGAAGTTCAAGCTAAGATTGACTGGATCTGAGTCTAAAAGAAGGTGGTCGCACCTTATCGGAATGTCACACAAGCATTGCCGATTTTTGCATGAGGAGACGGCTCGGGGTATGGGTATATACGATGATATTATGTTACTAGCGAGGCAGTGCGGGTTTGAGCACATTTTTCGGGCAAACTATCTCGCTTACCACGTGCTCACCGTGGAGTTTCTGTCCACGCTTGAGGTTTTTAGGGAGCACGGGACTCCGGCATCTATTCGCTTCAACCTCGACAACACAGAAAGGGAGCTCTCGGCCGACGAAGTTAATGCCATTATCAACGGGGCCGAGGACGGGTCATTCCAGCAGGGCGATCATGCCAAATAAAACATAGAGCTGTGGTCCAAGATGATTTACCGCAGGGAGGAGACGCTTCTCATTTATAATCCGACGTATGCCAAGGCCTCCTCGATCAGGAACCCAGTTCTCCGTTATGTCCACCGTCTGTTCACCTCGACGATTTTTGAGCCGTACCGACTCGGGGACGTGCTTGTCCACTGATCTTCACCTTTTATGGTCGGCCTTGAACGGTAGGCGGAAGCACGCCGGATGTTTTCTGATTGAGCACATGGAGAAACAAGCCCGGCTGACCGGGAAGCAGAGGATTGGGATTGGGGCGTTCGTGGCCCCTATCGCGGAGCATCTCGGGGTGCGCATTAGAGGAGAGCCGGTGTCCCGAGACATCTATTTGGATAAACCGACACTGCAGAGGCAAGAGATGCTTGCCTTCACCGAGGGGTTCGACTGGAAATTACACGGTCGGAACAAAACCGTGTCCCTCTTCCGATTCCCCTCTCCGACCTTGACCTCTGTGATGGGCGACGCGCCCGATGTATATGCGAGGTGGAGTATGAGCTCCGAGGCTCATTTGGAACTTATCCGACCGTTGGATGCGTCTCGTAAGAGGCAACGCCGGGAGGTGACCATTGATGAGCCGTTCTTGGAGGGAGCCGAGGAGGAGCTGGATGATATACCCGAGGGGGGTAGCCGTGACGAGATTCCCACCGGTGGAGGTAGTAGTTTTCAGATGAGAGCTCCGGATTTTGAGGCTTTTGAGTCGAGATTTTTTTAGAGAGAGAGAGAGAGAGATGCACGAAGAGAATATGCAGGCGCAAGACAATTATCATTTGGCGAGTATGCGTTCTTTGACAACCGAGTTTGGTTCTTTGGGAACTCGGCTGGGCGAGGTTGAGACTCGGGTGGGTGTTGTTGCCACTCGGGTCAATCAGTTGTACGAGCTCGTGGAGAAACGAGCCGAGGAGGACAGAGTGTGGCGACAAGAGGAGATTGCGTGGAGGGAGCAAGAGAGGAAGAGGCAGGAAGATAGGTGGGCCCAGGAGCACCACTACAACCGAATGGTACACGAAATGTACCACTTTGCTCCTTTCCCCGATTCACATGCCCGCTATGATCCGAGCTCGCTGACAAACCCGCCATTTCCGCCACAGTGATCAGGTACTCCGTTAACAAAGCCACTCCTTTCTCTTTTCAAACTTATTCCTCCTTTGGGATGCGAAATAAGTTTGGGGGGGAGGGGGGAGAAGTGCGGCTTTGTTAATTTCTTTACGTGTGAGTACCTTGTATGCCTTGTATCATTATCTGCTGGTGTTGGTGCCCGTTGTTTTTATTAGTGCTTCTCATATTGGTGTTGTGTGGATTTGGCTTTTGGTTGCTTAGTTTTTAGATTTTTATGTTCATTTTCGTTTGGTGTGTTTGCTAGTTTTTTTGGTGTGTTGGCTTTTATTTGCTTTTCGTTGTTTGCTTTGTTGCCTTGCTTGTCTTAGTTTTTCTTTATTCGTGAATTTTTCGTGCTTCTATTTGTGTAATACCGACACTGTTTTTATCTCTGAAGAAACGGTCGAGTTTTAGTCGAGTTGTAGTCAGTTATTTCTGTTTTGCATAGTATTCATTTAGGTCCAAAATTTTTCGTGATTGTAGAGGTCTTGGCAGATAAGAGACGATACATACTTGTTTTAAAATCACCGTCAATACGTTTGGTTACATCTTCCGGATAGTGAGTCGTACTGTTTCTTTAGTCGTGTTGGCACTTAGATTGAGTTTAGAGTCGGTCAGTTTTTCCCAAAAGTCGAGATAATGTTGTTCTATGAAGGGAAGTCTAGTAACCGGGGGCATTCGCGTGACCCGTTGTTTACCCTCGCGTAAAACGACGACCCTGATTAGACTAGTGATTTAGATATTTCACATGTGCCAATGATAGGGAGCCTAGTAACCGGGGGCATTCGCGTGACCCGCTGTTTACTCTCGCGTAAAACGGCAACCTTGATTCGGACATGCGGAAATTATATATTCGAGTTGTTTCTCCGCTGTAGACGGGAACTTAGTAACTAGAAGCATCCATGTGCCCCATGAGTGTCTTTTACGTCAAATGGTTTCCTAATACATGAAAATGGAAGTTCCACCCTAGGATTACCCCGATGAAATATCCCGAGATCCTAACCTAGTGGTCAACTCGAATCAAATTCTTGAACATATATATAAGGGAATACTGTCCGAGGTTTATTTGTTATGAAATTCGTGAAAATTGTGCCACTAGACTATGTAACGGGACGAACTAGCTTGTTTATTTTAGCCTTTCATATTGACGGTTGATTTGACTCACGTTTTGTTAATCTTTGAGCTGGATTTTCTTCATGAACGAATGATTAGGACTGAACTTGACTACTTTGCGGAATCATTATTCTGAGTGCAGCTCGCTTTTACGACACTCGGATTATTTAGAGAGAATTACAGGATAGTATTGATTAGGTTGAACACTATGAGTTGCACGATGATTCACGACATTCTTTTTCTTTTCTTTTTATTGTTCGGGACGAACAATGCTTAAGTTTGGGGGGGTTTGATAAGTGGTAATTTTACCACATTTTTCTAGGATTTTATACTAGGTTTTTATCTCGTTTCGTGATTAATGTGCTCGTATTTGGCTTATTTATGATTAGTCGAGCCGTATTACGCGTTTGGGTTGGTTTTAGTGTGTTTGCAGGTTTTTAGAGCCAAAAGGACCCAAAACGAGACAAAGGACCGAGAGTCGAGTCAAACGGACGGAAGAAACGGATTTTTGCTAAAGTCAGACCACCTATCGGGCCAGCCTATCGGCCGATAGGTGCATCCGAAAGGTGTCCAGGCCCTATCAAGTGAAGTCGACCGACGAACCGCCTATCGGGCCAGCCTATCGGCCGATAGGTGCGGCCGATAGCTTGCTCAGCGGGTTCTCGAATTTTGACGGATTGTGACTCTTTTGGATAGATTTTGTTTCCTAGATTAGTTCTAATCGGGAGTTTAACCCCCTTAGGCTATATAAACCTCCTTTTAGCCCTAGTTTATTATTCTGGATCAGCCTTTAACATCTTTCATCATTCTTTTTCAAGCTTTTATCATCTTTGATCATCTTTGGAGACAAGAACTTTTTGGAAGGAAGCAAGTATTATTATTTTTCTACTTTTTCGGAGATTGAAGACTCAGAGTTCATCTGGACGGGTTGTAATCTCTCTTTTCATATTAATAATATTCATTCTCCATCAATTTCTTGTTTAATTTCAATTATGTCTGGCTAAATCCATTGATTGATTCTAGGGTTAGTAAATTTAATTGATGTTCACATGATGTTCCTTTGATTACCTTTTGACCTTTCATCCTAGGCTTGTGATCAAGATGTGTTAAATCTCATGCTAGATTAAAGGGCCCTTAATCGATGCATGTTAGCTAATTAATTTTGTCCGGAAGGAGTAATTGATTAGTGGAAATACTTGATGCACAATATGATTTGATCTTAAGACCTGACGGAGTAAGATAAATCATAGATAAATAAGTTGGCGCTTTTTAAGTGATTTAAATTCTTTGAGCGCTGGCGGGGAAAAGGGTTTAAATTAACTATCTTTCTAGGTTGCCTTGATCAGAATTCTAGATTTGCTGAGTGATTATTTCTAGGATTGAATTAAAATTTGGGGAAAAGGAATCAAGTGAATGGATTGTGCGAACTCAATTAGATGATACTACCCTAGGATCAATTAACTTTCAACTTGTGATTTTATCTTGTTAATTTGCTTTATTTGCTTGATTTAGATAATTCATCTTTTATTTTATTTTTATTTTTGATTTTTGAAGTTAGATAATTAGTAACAACCCAAATTTTCGAATTCCTAAATAGCAGTCAAATTTTGAGTAGAGTTACTTCCTTTATTTTCGACATATCAATTCCCTTGGGTTCGATACCTTGGAAATACTTCGAGGTTTTACAAATTTTAAAATTGATCGGATTTGAAAACCATACTACGCGGAATTTTAGCGATCAGTAAACTCCAAATGATCAACAATAATGGATCTCAAGAAATAACTCCGACTGTCGAACATACCCCTCGGGCGTATGAACAACCAGTCACAAACCGTCGAACATACCCAACCATAAATGGAGGATGAACGACCAAACAATATGGCTCAAAGATGGACGTCATAGTACGCCCGATCTGGAAATGTGTCCGTGCACAAGCCACCCCGGGTATTGATCACATACACGTGTGGTGTGGTCTTGTACCTAATTAGCCTCACGAACTACGTCTCGTGTGCACGGTTCAATGTGGAAATATCAACACATAACCATCATGTGCCAGGCTAAAAATCCTACACAATAACCAATCGGCACGCAGATATGACTCCAGATATGTCACGATGCAACATGACAACGAAATTCAAAGAAATACATATCCAATAAGGATCAAAATACTCACCGAAGTGAACAACAACAGACTGACAATGAAAAGCCGACACGACTAATCAATATCCAAACATCAATCCTGGGATCATCATCCCCAAATGGATGACCAACATGATCTACGATCTCAATACAACAGTTCCGGGATCAACATCCCTCACTGAATAACCGATACGAAACTCATTACACGAAACCTCAACATATACAACAACTCAACATACTAATTATCCACATGACTGAACAAATACTTAGATTACCTCAAAGCCGAGGACCATATCCATCAACATCCCCCAATGAGACGATCAACATAACCATTAATACCAACAATAGTCCTAGGATCAACATCTCTCAACGAACAACCAGTACGAATCTCAATATACGAAGCCTCAACATACAACATATACAACAACTCAACATAATAATTATCTCATAACTGAACAATACATAAATTACCTCAAAGCCGAAGACAACATCCTTTTCACGAACAACCTCCCTGAACGAATACACAGTTATACAAATAATCTCAAATAAGGTACCATCCATTCAATACCAATAACCCTTTATCCCGATACTTATGTCATCACGATAACTATCCTCGATATCCGATATTCTATTTCCTTGACCAAAAATAAATCACGTCTTCCCTGAACACAATTAAATCATATACCTTATGATTTAATACAACCAGAGCACGATATACAAACCATTATCCCGACAACTTAAATTTCTAACAACATTGCTATACGAATTATAAATGAAATGAAAACGAAACCATTCATCAAATATTATGAACTGAACAAGTAGAAACTTGCCTCAATACCGATACCACGAAGCCGTTACCAAAATCCATTGCCTTTGTCTACGAGCTCCTTAGCCCCGACCAAAAGCAATCTACGAACTCTTTAGCCTCAACCGCAACTCAACGGTCATAATCCACGATCAAAACATATCAACCTATTGCAATAACCGATTAACACACATTCGATAAAAATCAATAACCGACATACTCAACCAACAAACTCAACGGTTCAACGAAACCTCGATCATATACATAATACCAAATAATCCAACTCAACAAATATGAACCCATATCCACGATACAAGCCGTAACTCGATGATCACAAATAACAATCAATAACCGATCAACAACGGTTCTACAATATCCCGATTAAACACATATCCAAGCAACCCAAACCAATCAAACATGAATTCAAAACCACAATACGATTCCACAATCCGAAAGATCATATCAATAATCAATTTAAACCAACAAGGGTCTAACATTACCGATTCCAAATTCAATCTTAAATACGGATACAAGTTTCCTCCTTGTAAATTCATAATATAAACCAATTACCGGTTATCATCATCAATCCGGACGATCCGATTAATTCAACATCATAGATAACCATATTCCAAAGGTTTCAAATAATTCCATTATCCGAATTGAACACTTGTTAAATACCTATGAATTCTCAAACTCAAAAGTGAATCATAAACTTATCAAATCCGAAATCATATTCGTATTCCTATACGAATATTGTACCGAAACACATAACTTAGTTCTAGATATGAATATTCCATATTCATATCTAAAACACCAACACCTTAAAACGTATTCATCACATCAATGATCAATTCATCTCGACATTAAGGATTTTATAATATATTCGATTCCAACTTCAACTCCAAATACGAAGACAAAACTCCTTCTTGTTCATACTTGTAAATTCATAGAAAACAATTTATCGATTATTATCGTGAATAATCACATTCCAAATTATCCGAAATCCTTCCAAAATCATAACATATAACTCAAGAGTTCTTCAAGAACACGAATTATCCAAATTCACGTTCATAATCCATAAAACAACATAACCCGATGTTTTCTAGCATCTAAACAACCCTTAATCATAATTCAAGGTGTATATAATCATGTCCTTCAACATATACTTCTCATAACATCATGAATCGCAACAAACCACCAAGAACATCGAGAATACTACGATTCCATAATCATAACAACATAATCGAATCATTTGATCACCAATTCATTATCTTCCTTTAACAAAATTCCCATAATTACCAAGAATCATCACAACAATATCATTTCAACCATCATTCATACGAAAACGTGTAGAATTTTCCAAGTTCTACTCATTGAGACATTTCATCGAACACTTTGAAGGCATAGTCCAATTCAATCGATTATTCAAAGAAATACTCGAATTCGTTCCACAAAACTTCAAGAATAATGAATGATTACGAGTTTACAATCAAGTTCAATCAACAATCTGAATCAAAACGAAGCAAATCGGCCAAAACACCAAGAAATCTCAAGAACATCCAAAAACCAAAAGTTTAGGTGTTCTTACCTTCGATCCGGGTGGAAGATGATGTTAATCCATGATTCCAACTTCCAAAACATGTTGCTAGATGATGATATTACTCAAATACATCCACTTTTGCTGAAGGAATCGCGAAAAAACGAAGATAAACATGAAAATGGCCGGATGACTCGGTCCAGGCCTTTAAATAGGCGGAACCTGCCGGGCCATTATGTACGTAACCGGCGGGTCCTTACGTACGTAGCCGGCCGCGGCCGACCCTACTGCCCAATTCTGTCGGAACCCTTACGTACGTAACCGGCAGCTGGCTTACGTACGTAACTGGCCCTTACGGCCAGAATCGCCACCGCTTTACGTATTTAATCGCCGCCCTAGCCATCCTCGCGAGTCACCGCCGACCGTGATCGGCCACCCCACGAGTCACATCGACCATGCTCGGCCATTCCAACGAGTCACGACCGCCATGCTCGCCATCCAGTCATCTCGCCACGACTCGCCACGCGCCTGCAACGTACGTAACATTTAATCCGTTGCGTACGTAATACGTACGTTCACTTGCTACAGTATTATACTCATATTACGTACGTAATACACCCTGTATAACGTACGTAACTCCATCCGTTGACTCACCTGTCCACATCTGCACCGAAAGCTGCCGACCACGGGCCCCACTGTCCGATTCCTCTTGTTACGTACGTTATGTACGCTATATAACGTACGTAAGCTAACACATTTTACGTACGTAAGCTCCAAGGCTTAACGTACGTAATGGCTTTTATACTTAGCCAAAAATCCAACTGTTCCTGACTGACGTCTCGACGTACAAAATACAATCATACGGCATACTGAATACACATACTGAATCCAAAAGTATTCTCACATGGTATACCTGATATCCAAATCAGTTCAACCTGATACAACATATCCTGAATATATCTGTCAATCAAAAACGATAATCACACCAGTATAACTGTCTTGGTTCTCAATTTATTTTATCCACACTATATAGATACCAAACTATACAGTATATCTCAGATAAAATAACGCGAAAAATTTATACTGAAAATTCGTGTACTACATACTACCCCCCTTAAAATAAGTTTCGTCCTCGAAACTTGCAACCTGTCGCCAACAACAAATAAATCCAAAATTTTCCAACTCATCACAAAATAATCAATCGTCGCCACAAGCGAACAACCAAAACGATATACTTACAGGTGCGTGAAGCCGATGATCTCCCGTGATACTAGCACACGACTCCCATACGAAGTCTCAACACAACCAACACACACCAATATCACAAATAGCAGTTTGAAAAGAATCACGAAAATTTTGGAAACTCCAAAAATCGATTCGACTCAAAAGTCAGAAAAACTCATTTTCAAAAGCCACGCTACTACTGCACTGAGAGCCACATAACACACACGCCTGGGTTTCACAAAACCCAAGCTCCGATACCATCTTCTGTAACACCCCCAAAACCATCCGGGATATTACAGCGTCGTGGGTCCCGCGCCGGAACCCACCAGGCTACAAACCGTTTACAAAACCAATTCAAAAGCGCCAAAAGGCCGATGACGGTAATATTTTAAATACTCAAATATTTTTAAAAGCATAATTTTGAAATACCGTCATACAATACCATTTGAAAATACAAGGCGAAGTGCCAAATCTCAACAGTTTAAAATATACGTTAAGCCACAACTTAAACGTACCGATAAAATAATTTGGGAAAAAGAGTTTGACGAAAATAACCCAAGTTCGTAAAATGCCCAAAAGGCCATTTTAAAATACACACACGAGTTGGTAAAAATACCAAAGAGCTATTTTGAAATATACACACGCAGCGGATAAAGATACCGAAAAGACATTTTGAAATATACACACGCAGCGGATAAATGTAGTTCAAAATACACATTTGCAGCGGAAATGAATAACCAGAAAAGAAATACTCGATACTCCAAAACATGCCACCGCCAGTATCACATCGGGAAGCTCATCCCTTCACGACCGCTACTAGCTCGATCTCCGAGTACCTAAAAATAAAGCCCATGACGGGGTCAGCCACAATACTCAATAATGATATCGATAGCATCAACATAAATAATTACATACCAATGTAATAATACTGTAAGAATACTACCAACGTAATCTTACCGTTATAACCTTACCAATCCATAATAATCCAATCCTTACCATAATCCACATTTCGCATCCTCGAATGACGAAATGAACTTAACAACAATTATCTGTATTGAATTTCAAAAATACCAACAATCCTCAAAACATCATCATAACTCATAATCATGAAATAATTCATCTGTGCCAAATCCTGTCCATCGGATTACACAATCAAAACTCAACCTGGATAAACCAACAGTACACAACATATCTGTAGATCAACTACCATATGATAATGATAACAAATCCCGAACATCGACGTACAGTCTGAATGCTTATACGATCAATAACCAGATCAACCAAAACATCACTGAGAATATCAACGACATGATAACTCCAATACGACCAATAAAGGATCACGATAATTGGGAATACCATCAACAAGGTAAATCTCGAACGCAATCAATGAAGGATCAACAATAACCGAGATTACCATCAACAAGGTAAACTCCAAATGATCAACAAAGGACCAACTATAACCGAGAATACCACCAACAAGGTAAACTCCAAATGATCAACAATAATGGATCTCAAGAAATAACTCCGACTATCGAACATACCCCTCGGGCGTATGAACAACCAGTCACAAACCGTCGAACATACCCAACCATAAATGGAGGATGAACGACCAAACAATATGGCTCAAAGATGGACGTCATAGTACGCCCGATCCGGAAATGTGTCAGTGCACAAGCCACCCCGGGTATTGATCACATACACGTGTGGTCTTGTACCTAATTAGCCTCACGAACTACGTCTCGTGTGCACGGTTCAATGTGGAAATATCAACACATAACCATCATGTGCCAGGCTAAAAATCCTACACAATAACCAATCGGCACGCAGATATGACTCCAGATATGTCACGATGCAACATGACAACGAAACTCAAAGAAATACATATCCAATAAGGATCAAAAGACTCACCGAAGTGAACAACAACAGACTGACAATGAAAAGCCGACACGACTAATAAATATCCAAAACATCAATCCTGGGATCATCATCCCCAAATGGATGACCAACATGATCTACGATCTCAATACAACAGTTCCGGGATCAACATCCCTCAATGAATAACCGATACGAAACTCATTACACGAAACCTCAACATATACAACAACTCAACATACTAATTATCCACATGACTGAACAAATACTTAGATTACCTCAAAGCCGAGGACCATATCCATCAACATCCCCCAATGAGACGATCAACATAACCATTAATACCAACAATAGTCCTGGGATCAACATCTCTCAACGAACAACCAGTACGAATCTCAATATACGAAGCCTCAACATACAACATATACAACAACTCAACATAATAATTATCTCATAACTGAACAATACATAAATTACCTCAAAGCCGAAGACAACATCCTTTTCACGAACAACCTCCCTGAACGAATACACAGTTATACAAATAATCTCAAATAAGGTACCATCCATTCAATACCAATAACCCTTTATCCCGATACTTATGTCATCACGATAACTATCCTCGATATCCGATATTCTATATCCTTGACCAAAAATAAATCACGTCTTCCCTGAACACAATTAAATCATATACCTTATGATTTAATACAACCAGAGCACGATATACAAACCATTATCCCGACAACTTAAATTTCTAACAACATTGCTATACGAATTATAAATGAAATGAAAACGAAACCATTCATCAAATATTATGAACTGAACAAGTAGAAACTTGCCTCAATACCGATACCACGAAGCCGTTACCAAAATCCATTGCCTTTGTCTACGAGCTCCTTAGCCCCGACCAAAAGCAATCTACGAACTCTTTAGCCTCAACCGCAACTCAACGGTCATAATCCACGATCAAAACATATCAACCTATTGTAATAACCGATTAACACACATTCGATAAAAATCAATAACCGACATACTCACCCAACAAACTCAACGGTTCAACGAAACCTCGATAATATACATAATACCAAATAATCCAACTCAACAAATACGAACCCATATCCACGATACATGCCGTAACTCGATGATCACAAATAACAATCAATAACCGATCAACAACGGTTCTACAATATCCCGATTAAACACATATCCAAACAACCCAAACCAATCAAACACGAATTCAAAACCACAATACGATTCCACAATCCGAAAGATCATATCAATAATCAATTTAAACCAACAAGGGTCTAACATTACCGATTCCAAATTCAATCTTAAATACGGATACAAGTTTCCTCCTTGTAAATTCATAATATAAACCAATTACCGGTTATCATCATCAATCTGGACGATCCGATTAATTCAACATCATAGATAACCATATTCCAAAGGTTTCAAATAATTCCATTATCCGAATTGAACACTTGTTAAATACCTATGAATTCTCAAACTCAAAAGTGAATCATAAACTTATCAAATCCGAAATCATATTCGTATTCCTATACGAATATTGTACCGAAACACATAACTTAGTTCTAGATATGAATATTCCATATTCATATCTAAAACACCAACACCTTAAAACGTATTCATCAAATCAATGATCAATTCATCTCGACATTAAGGATTTTATAATATATTTGATTCCAACTTCAACTCCAAATACGAAGACAAAACTCCTTCTTGTTCATACTTGTAAATTCGTAGAAAACAATTTATCGATTATTATCGTGAATAATCACATTCCAACTTATCCGAAATCCTTCCAAAATCATAACATGTAACTCAAGAGTTCTTCAAGAACACGAATTATCCAAATTCACGTTCATAATCCATAAAACAACATAACCCGAAGTTTTCTAACATCTAAACAACCCTTAATCATAATTCAAGGTGTATATAATCATGTCCTTCAACATATACTTCTCATAACATCATGAATCGCAACAAACCACCAAGAACATCGAGAATACTACGATTCCATAATCATAACAACATAATCGAATCATTTGATCACCAATTCATTATCTTCCTTTAACAAAATTCCCATAATTACCAAGAATCATCACAACAATATCATTTCAACCATCATTCATACGAAAACGTGTAGAATTTTCCAAGTTCTACTCATTGAGACATTTCATCGAACACTTTGAAGGCATAGTCCAATTCAATCGATTATTCAAAGAAATACTCGAATTCGTTCCACAAAACTTCAAGAATAATGAATGATTACGAGTTTACAATCAAGTTCAATCAACAATCAATCAAAACGAAGCAAATCGGCCAAAACACCAAGAAATCTCAAGAACATCCAAAAACCAAAAGTTTAGGTGTTCTTACCTTCGATCCGGGTGGAAGATGATGTTAATCCATGATTCCAACTTCCAAAACATGTTGCTAGATGATGATATTACTCAAATCCATCCACTTTTGCTGAAGGAATCGCGAAAAAACGAAGAAAAACATGAAAATGGCCGGATGACTCGGTCCAGGCCTTTAAATAAGCGGAACTCGCCGCCATTACGTACGTAATCGGGCGGGTCCTTACGCACGAAAGGCCGCGCCGACCCTACGCCTAATTGCCGGAACCCTTACGTCGAATCGGCACCGCTTACGACGTAATCGCCCTTACGGCCGTGAATCGCCACCGCTTACGTGCGTAATCGCCGCCCTAGCCATCCTCGCAGTCACCGCCGACCGTGATCGGCCACCCCCACGAGTCACCGCCGACCATGCTCGGCCATTCCAACGAGTCACGACCGCCATGCTCGGCCATCCAGTCATCTCGCCACGACTCGGCGATCGCCGCAACGCACGTAACATTTAATCCGTTGCACGTAATACACGACGCTCACTTGCTACAAGATATATTTCATATTACGACGTAATACACCTGTATAACGACGTAACTCCATCCGTTGACTCACCGTCCACATCTGCGCCAAAGCCGCCACCACGGGCCCCACTGTCCGATTCCTCTTGTTACGTACGTTATGTACGCTATATAACGTACGTAAGCTAACACATTTTACGTACGTAAGCTCCAAGGCTTAACGTACGTAATGGCTTTTATACTTAGCCAAAAATCCAACTGTTCCTGACTGACGTCTCGACGTACAAAATACAATCATACGGCATACTGAATACACATACTGAATCCAAAAGTATTATCACACGGTATACCTGATATCCAAATCAGTTCAACCTGATACAACATATCCTGAATATATCTGTCAATCAAAAATGATAATCACACCAGTATAACTGTCTTGGTTCTCAATTTATTTTATCCACACTGTATAGATACCAAACTATACAGTATATCTCAGATAAAATAACGCGAAAAATTTATACTGAAAATTCGGGTATTACAAAAACACCCTTAATGGTGAAATCTAGAAACCAATTGCATTATTAAGTAATTTCATTGCATATTTGTTATTATTTGTTGCATCAAGCTGGTCGCTAGTATATGCAACAAATAATGCAATAAAAAAATACATAAATGCATATAATTCTACTCACAAGGTAATTAGTTTTCATATGATCTATTTCCTATATATATATATATAGTCAGGTTCAAATGAGAATGCTAACTATTTAAGAGAATACAAGAATGGTCGCCCATGTATAAAATCATATATGATTTTACATCGACGAAAAAAATCATATATGATTTTATACTGACCAAAAAAATCAAATATATACGTATAAAATCATATATGATTTTATACGGATGTACACACTCACGTAATCATATATCATTTTGTACGTGAATCATATATGACTTTATACATGGGTGACCATTCTCGTATTCTCTTAAATAGTTAGCATTCTCGTTTGAACCTGACTATATATATATATATATATATATATATATATATATATATATATATATGTGTGTGTGTGTGTGGGTGGGTTGGTTACCGTGAGAAAACATTTTTTCGTGGGACTGTGCGAAATATTACGAAAGTTACACAAAATGTATAATTGTTTGGCACAAAATCAATATTCTTGTTGCACAACATTATGCAACAACTTTATACATTCTGTGCAACATTATCATAGTGTAACAACTGGATACATTTTGTGCACCAACTGAATACACTTTGTGCAATAATATTCATGTATAAATAAATCATTGCACAAACAGTTAAAATATTTTGCACAATCGAAAATAGATATGGACCATTGATCTACAATAATCAGGGGCCCAAATTCATTCTCATTTCTCACGAAATATGGGCATCTCACCTGAACTTACCATATATATATATATATATATATATATATATATATATGGGTGGGTTCAGGTGAGAATGCAATTTAAGTTAAGAAATAAGAATGATTTCATCCATAGATCTTGATAAATGGATGACCTAGATTTATTCTCACAAAAATTTGATGCATATAATGCAATGTTTTAATGCATCGATATTTTGATGCATATAATGTATATTTTAATGCATTGCAATTTTGATACACGAAATACATATATTTCATGCATAATTAGTACAAAACTCATGCATATTCGCAATTCACAGGACAAGAACCATTCTCATTTGATCCTAAATCTCTCTCTCTCTCTCTCTCTCTATATATATATATATATATATGTATATATATACACACTAGATATTACTCGTGCCATAATAGTATGGTGGTGATGATATAATTGAATTAAAATAAATAAATTATCAGATGGCTAGTTAAATAAATATATTGGTTCCTCAAATTTTCTCGGCGGCCGACAGGCCTACCGTAAAAAAAATTGAGGACCATCGAAAAGCAGGTCGGCGGCGTGGCGCTAAAAAAACAAAATAGCCGGCCAACGACCTGGCGTAAAAAAAAGGTCGTTCGCGGGAGGTCTGCCGGGAGAGGGCAGTGGCCCATTCGAAAGCAGGTCGGTGGCATGGCATATATATATATATATATATATATATATATATATATGGTCGTCGAAGGTACATCGGCCGTCGCCGGTGGTCATTCGGAAAGCAGGCCGCCAGCCTGGAGTAAAAAACTAAAAAAATATAATAAATTGGTCGGTCATCGAGGTCCACCGACCGCCGGCGGCCTGGCGTAGAACACACAAAAAGAAAGTCCAGTACCTGAAGGTCCGCCGGCACCAGCGGGCTGGCGTGGGAAAAACAAAATAGGTTGGTCGCCGGCGGTGAAAAAAAGGCCGATAGATAGAGCCGCAAGCGGTGGACCGCCGGAAAGCAGGCCGACGGCCTGGCGTTATAAAAAATTAAAAAAAAGTATTAAAAAAAGGCCGTCACCGGAGGTCCAGAAAACAGTTAGGTGGACTCGCATTAAAAAAATATTTATCGGAGGTCAGCAGGAAAGCAGGCCGACTGCCTGGCGTTAAAAATAATGGTTGTCGGAGGTCCGCTAGCCGTCGGTCGTGGCCCTCCGAAAAGCAGGCTGGCGGCCTCACTTAAAAAAAAAAAAAACAAGGCCGGCTCGCTGGCCGCCAGCGGTGGCCTGCAGGAAAGCAGGTTGGCGTCCTCGCATAAAAAAAGAGCGGTCGCAGGAGGTCCGCCGGCGGTGGCGCGCTGGAAAGCAGGTCGGCGGACTGGCGTAAAAAAGAAAATAAAAAACATCCGGTCATTGGAGATCCGCCGAGAAATAGACCAAAAGCCTGGCGTAAAAAAAGAAAAAAATGACCGATCGCCGGCCGTGGCCTGCCGGAAAGTAGGTCGGCTGCCGGGCATAAATAAAATATCCGGCAGCCGGCAGCCCTGCCGAAAAAACTGGTCGGAGATCCCCTTAAAAAAATTTGAAGACTAATTGTCCCGTTAATTTAATTTAATTTAATGTTCTCTCGGTATTTTTTTTTTAAAATTTATTGTTGTTGAACATTTAATAACATTATTATTAAATTCGACAAAGAGAAAGGAAGGAGAGGAGAGGGGTATATTGATCTTTTCAGGTGCACACTACGACGATAAAAAACATTATTGTCCTTTATATTATAGAATAGAGATTTCGAATGCCATAACGACATGGTGATCGTGATATAGTTGAACTAAAATAATTAATTACCAGATTACTTGCTTGAAATTCTAGCGGCGACCGACGGGTCTGCCGTAAAAAAAATGAGGACCGCCTGACAGACCTTGGCCTTAAAAAAATGGTAGGCCGTCGGAGGAAAGCAAGCCGATGGCATGGCGTTTAAAAAAAATGGACGTCTGCTGGTGGGCCTGATGTTAAAAAAAATAGCTAGCCGCCGGCGGTGGCCTACCGAAAAAAAGGACGGCGGCCTAGCGTTTAAAGTAAAAAAATTCGGTTGCTGGAGGTTCGCCGGCTGCTGGGGTGGCATGCCGGAAAGCTGACCAGCAGCCTGGTGTTAAAAAAAATGACCGGACTACGACGACCGCCAAAAAAACTGTTATCCTTTATATATATATATATATATAGAAACTTTTTGTTATGTGTTAACTAGGAACTAATCTAATCCATTCAAATTTTTAAATCAACGGATGATATTTATTGCTTCTTTCATTTTTGTTTCATTCATTTTATTATACAAAATGGCATTATAGTAACTTAAGCTTAATGGTAACCGTAGAATCCTTAATTGATAGGTTCATTAATCTATTCTCAATCATAAATTTTCTATTCCATTACTCTCATATCTCATTTTGGTGGATATTTTACAGATTATTGTGTTGTTTTAATAAAAAAAAACAATATTTCTTTTCTCCTTATTTTGTCGTTCACCCATTTCGATATTATTAACTGAAAATAAATTTTTATCTATTCGACTAACTCAACACTTTCAAGATTATCGGTAAGCAATGTGTAAGCAAATTTTAAGCCTCATTCTTATTGTAAATAAGCAATGTAAGCAAATAACTATAAATAAACAATCCAATTATCTTAACCAATAAAAATTATATAATTAAGCAATTCAAAGTAAACATATCGTTCTCATTATTAATAAGCAATTCAAAATTTATTATCTAAGCAATTCACACAACCAAAATAAACCACATTTAAATGTTAATTTGTAAACAACCTCCATATACAACCAACACTACAATCTCCATGTAAATTACAGGTAAATTTACATTAAAATAATATAAATTCAATTTACAAATTTAAATTAAATAAATAGATAGACATTAATTTCGTAAAAGCTTTTGCTTCAAAGCGCAACATGTCGGCAAATTAACCAACAATAAAACTTTTGTATTTATATGATTTAAGCATCAATTTGATTATAAATAATCAATCGATAAGCATTAAATAGCAAACTGTATCACTTTAAAAAATAGCAAGCTATACAATCAAAACTAAATATTTGATTTTGTATAAATAAGCATACCACTTGCTTAATAAACTATTACAAGAACCTTTATATGTACCAATATAATTAAATCTTCAGTGCCATAATAAAATTATAAGCATTATAGTAGTCGTATGTAAGCTTAAATTATATATGAGGTAAGCAACTAATATTCCTTGTTTGATTAAAATTATAATAACAAGCTTAATAATACGAATTAAGAACCTTATAAATACGAATTTAGATAAATTCTTGGTATAATAATAATTTAAGCACCTAATAAAATGTATGCTTGATTATGGATATATATAGGAAGATGATTAATGTCATAATTATTATTCCATAATCATTGCATGAGATAATTAGAGAGTTATAAGCCAAATCCATAACTACCCTTCATAGTTGACTAATTAGAGATACTAATCAATTCAATATTCATAACTAAATAAAATGAAATCAATCTGAGGCGTCTAAATAAATTCGATCAAGAGTGTAGGTTGGTTCCTAGTTAACACATAGGGAGTGGTTTCTATTATAACCCTCTATAAATTAAAAATTATATCTATATATATATATATATATATATATATATAATTTTTAATTTATAGCATATTTAGTTTATTCATGGCTAATTTAATTTTGATGATTATTTTATGTATTTTCACGCTAAGAAATTCTAAAATTCTTAATAATATAAAGTTATTACATTATTAATATAATAAGACTAGTTTGTTCACAACCGGCGGCGGTCCTGCCGGAAAGCAGGCCAGCGGCCTCGCTTAAAAGAATAAAAATAAAAAATAAAAATTGTCGGGTCGCTGGAGATTCGGCGACCGCCGCGGTGGCCCTCCGAAAATCAGGCTGGCTACTGACATATAAAAAATGTTGGTCGTATCGTGTCGTAAAAAAAATGACCGATCGCCGAAGTTCCGCTGACCGCCAACGGTGACCGTCTAGAAAACAGGCGGGCCACTTGGCAAAAAAAATATCTGTCGCCGGAAAGCAGGCCGGCGGTGGCCCTCCGAAAAACAAATCGGCTGCCTGGCGCAAAAAAAAGAGAAGAAATTATCGATCGTCGGAGGTCCACCGGCCAGCGATGGTGGCCCGCCGGAATGCAGGTCGGCGGCACAGCATTAAAAGCAGCGGTAAGTGGAAGTGCCGTCACGTGGCGACCACATCGGAAAAATTGTTCAGTCGGAGATCCGTCGGAGATCCCAGTAAAAAAAAATGAAAATTAGTTATCTTTTTAATTTAATTTAGGTCAAAGTGTACTTTTGGCCCCCTATCTTTCAAAAACTTGCGATTTTGGCCCCTAAAAAAAGTCAAATATGATCCCCTAAGTTTTGGTCCCTTTGCATATGTGGTCCTTTTGGCCAAGTCAATGCACATTTGGCAGTTCCCTTAAGTGTGTGCATGCCACGTGTGTAATTAATTAATTAAAAAATAATTATTCTGCCACGCATGTAATTTGGTGAATTAAAAAAAATGGAATATTAATATTAAAAAGTGGAGTTTTTTCTTTAAAAGTCGAAAATAAAAAAGAAAAGAAAAAAAATCTGGAATTTGTTTATAAACTGTTTTAAAAAAATTGGAATATTATTTTCCATAATTAAATAAAAAACTAAATTATTAGCAGCTTTTTTTAAATTCTAAAAATCTGAAGAAAAAACAGATTAAAATCTTAAAAAGACAAGATTAAAATCTAAAAAAAAAAAAGATTAAAGAAAAAAATAGATTAAAATCTAAAAAAAGAGATTAAGTTTTTTAAAAATGATCTGGAATGTTATAATATAATATTAATATTAATACTCCACTTTTTTCCAGGAAAAAAGATACAAATTCCAGAATCTTTTTTATTGTTCTTTTTTATTTTTGAATTTTAAATAAAAAACTCCACTTTGTAATATTAATATTTTCTTTTTTTTTAATTCACCAATTACACGCGTGGCAGAATAATTATTTTTTAATTAATTAATTACACATGTGGCATGCCACTCACTTAAGTGAACTGCCACATGTGCATTGACTTGGCCAGAAGAACCACATCTGCAAAGGGCCAAAATTTAGGGGATCACATTTGTCATTTTTAGGGGGCAAAATCACAAGTTTTTGAAAAATAGGGGGCCAAAAGTACACTTTAACCTTTAATTTAATAATCTAAAAGTATGTTTTAAAATTTATTGTTGTTGAATATTTTTTGATATTATTATTAAGTATTATTAAATTCAACACAAAAAGAAGGGAATGAGAGGAGAGTGATAGCAGGGTTTTTTTAGTTGCACCCTACGACGACAAAAAAAAGTTAGACAAATATGCATTTCACTATTAATGTTCATTAAATAAACCATTGGATACATTGTGTAATATCCGTTCATTTCCATTTTTAACAGTTTCTATTTTTGGTGTATGTCTATTTTTATCGACTCGCTGTAACCGTTTCGATATTTTGAACCTACTTTATTCTTGGAGATTTTCAGTTTGGACGAGTTTTGGAGATGTTTTTACGTAATTCCATTCTATGTTATGTTTTGCCATATGAACGTTCGATTCTTGTAAAACTTGTTCGTTTTCGTTATTTCTTGGTTTGTATGAGTTCGTATAAATGAGTTGTTCGTGTTGTGACTTTCGGTTCGTTAATCCGACGTCGTATTGTGATTTTCGGACACTTGGGCCATTTTTATAATTTCTTATAAGTTAGGGAATTTCATCTTCGTTGTCGTATTTCGGATTCCCGAGTAATCGGAATGGTATTTTCTTGTAGCGCTTAGGTTCGTCATCGGATATACTTCGTAGCCATATTTTTGGTTCGATAGCAGGTCCGGGTTTCGGAGTCGTCTGGAACCGTTTGGACAGCAGCTTCCCAAAACTGCTGTCCAGTAGGTTGTTATACGGCCGTAACACCCCATCTGTTATGGCCGTAATGCGGCCATTGTTACGGCCGTAATGTACCATTTGTTACGACCGTAACAGCCCGTTGTTTTAAGAACAGCGGGCAGAGGTTAACACCTCATTTTCTCATCTTTTCTCTTCGTTTTCTTTCGTCGGGCGATCAGAATACCACCAGGAGGTGATTCTTCCACTTCCAATCAGTGTATTCTTCATTTTCCATCACCATAGGGTCGTGCTAACATATTATCATCAACATAATCATCTTCTTCCATCCGAATCCCAGGTAATTTCGTCTAGAACCCTAACTTGTCAATTTTGGGGGTTTTCCGGGTTTTGCTTGTTAGACTCGAATTGTTCAAGTATGTTATGATATTCATCATCGATTATTGTTATTGGGTGACTCCTAATCCGATTTTGTCAAGTTTAATCCGTGAATTGTCGATTCGGGGAGGTTTTGCGTAAACTCTCGCCCGTATCGATTGATCGTTTATTGTCATAGCTTGTAATCGGGGTTATGGGCATTTTCCATTCGATTATTGTTGTCTGTTAGGACTGAGATATGTTGATCCTTAGTTTAGGGACCGTCGTTTTCCATCTGGATCGTTCGTAGTCGTTATTCATTCCCAATTCTTCGAAGATGTCTCAAAGGCAAGTACTTTATATTTTTTTACGCGTTCTAGTATTTGAATTATGGCATTTCGTGGTTGTATGGATGGATATGTGTATGTTCACCTAGGGACGGTCCGACGGGGCCTCTTGGGGTACGTTGCCGTGAGTTTTGTACCGCGAACTATGGTTAACCACCCAGGGATGTCCGACGGGGCTCTGCGGGGTAAGGTGGCCGTGAGTCTCGTACCAAGGTTAACTTTGAAATATTTTGTTGGAGAAATATGTTTTGTGCTTGTGCACCTTTAATATTCCGGAATATAAATGATTTCTAAAATGATTTTGGTGCATATTTTCATCTGATTAGAATGGTAGTTCAAATGGATTGTACTTGCACTAGCAGTTGTCGCTAACCCCTTAAATGGGGGAAATACTTTTGTATTTCATGTACAGGTCAAGGAAGCAAACGAGCATGCGAGCCGTACGAGGATGATGGGCAGGCGTGATTCTGTTCAGTGGTTATTTATTGATGTCTTGTTTTGGGATTCCTTTATTATGTAATTGGTTTAAGTACTCGAGTACTTCTTTCTTGAATTTGTTAATGGTGTGTACCCATTTTGGGAAGTGGATTGGATGTCAGTTTGTATTGTCGTATTTCAGTCTTTGGTTTTGAATGTCGTGGATTGTGAAATTGTCGTTTTGTTGTTGATGTATGTCGGTGTCGAATGTCTTGTTGGTATGTTAGCCTGGTGGATTCCACAGTGTGGGGTCTACGGAGCTGTAATATTGCCTGATCGTCTTAGGGGTGTTACACATTGCATAAGAAGAAGAAAATACATTATATTTAGATCAAAATTCACATTACAGTGAGAAAAATGGCCGGGAAAGGGAGGCCGAAAAAGGCAATCGGCAACCCGAAACCTACGCATATAGGATCTAAGAGTGATGAGAGGAAAACATCACAGGAATCTGTGAAATCAAGTGAGGAAACCACGAGCTCAAATAGCAATAAAACAGTACCAACGACAAAAGAGGGGAAATCAAGTACGGCTATGAAATTGACGGCACCGGAGCTTCATAGGCAATCAGATCCACCAGTAACAGAGGTTCACACGAAGAAGGACGGATCTATGAAGCCACAACCAGCTAAGACAGGGATGCGCCTCAATTACGTAGCTCCCACACTAAAGCAAGGTATTCCCACAGCTTGCTTAAACTTGAATGATGTTGAAAAAGAAGTTGAGAAATGGAAATATGATCTCCTTCTGTATGTTATTGGAGATTGTCCAACCATTTCATATGTGAATTCATACATAAAGAATCAATGGAAGATTGAGAATAAACCCGACATATTTTATCACGTTGAGGGCTATTTTTTTATCTGATTTGCTTCATTGGAGGTGTAACACCCCCAAAAAGTCAACTCTAGAGATTCAAGAAAAATACCTTGATTCGGCGAAGAACAATGGATTAGATAATGTTAAACACATGAATACTACTAAGATTAATCATACCCATCATGGGTTAATCAACAATACGGAACGAATCGGACAAAAACCCAAAAACCCCAAAATTTCCCAAAAATAGGGTTCTAGGAAATCTAACCTTGATTCGCTGGATCAAATGAGGTTATGGAGGGATTACTCGATGATATGAACTCCCAAACTTCGTGGATTAATTACTTGACAACATGTCTCCTTGATCACCAAGCCTCCAACCGTGGAAAGGAAAAGATAGAAATGAAAAACGGGTGAAAATATGACTGCTCAGTCATATTTATACTGGTGCTGCCTAGCGTGCGTAGCCTTCTGGACTAGCGTGCGCTATTGGCCAGTATCGGCCCAGAACCCTCGATCGGGGCCCGCACGACCCGACACTGCTGACCCAATCAGCCGACCGGAACCTACCTGCCTGCCCGACCGCGATAGCGTGCGTTGCGCGGACGCTAGCGCGCTCTAGCCGACCTGTCCAAAACTCTCTGGACTAAACTGCTCGGCCAGGTAACGTGCGCTAGTCGGCCGACAGCATGCGCTACACATGTCGATTAGCACGCGCCACGACCGACAGTAGCGTGTGCTACCTGCCAATCCTCCCCGAGTCAAGAACTCCAGAAACCTCTCTGCCAGCACGATAGCGTGCGCTGGTCGGCCGAATAGCGTGCGCTATTCCTGCCAAGCTAGCGTGCGCAGCCTTCCGACAGTAGCGCATGCTACGCCGGTTCCTGCCGCGCCTGCCCAGTCATTGCCCAGCACTTCCGACAATGCCTGCCGCACATGTCCGGCCAGTGCCAGCACTTCCGACAGTGCCTGCCGCACCTGTCCGGCCAGTGCCCAGCCGTCATGACCCGACGATTCGATTTCCGAAAATGCACGGAACGAACACGACGAAATACTCGCGGACAACATCATCAATCCGAAATGAAATACCATGCAACAATTGATCACACGCGACCATGAAATGGGTCGAGACAACAAATACAAATGCGGATACCAACAACTTTGGGTAAATTACATAATGGCCCAAAATGCCCTAAAATCACAAAACGTGATCGAATAACCAAACCGAAGTTCACAACACCTCTAACAAAGTTAAACGGACTTATGGGAAACTCGAAACAACTGTTTCGAATGAGATTCGCAAGAATCGAACTCAAGTGCGGAAAGTTGCTAAGAAGCACGGAACTCAACAAAACGTCACCAAAACGAACTCGGATGTCAAAAAGTGCAGAATGAACCATTCTCAGAATGACGAAACGGTCACAGGCGAGCCATTAAAACGGACTCCTGCCAAAAAAAAAAGAAATTTACTGGAAATCGAAAATCGCAGATATTACATACTACCCTCCGCAAAAGAAGTTTCGTCCCGAAACTTAAAACAAGTAGGGAGAAGCAATATCCCACCAGGAACATCTCAACGAGATACACAAGAACCGCGCAACTTACGCCCACCGGCGAAATGTCACAAGAAACGCAAAGAGGCATACAACGCGAAAGTATGCTCAACGACAATCATCACCACGTCACAAGCAGGGACATAACACGATCAACAAGTGCCAAGCACCACCAACCGGATAACGCAATTAAGTCAATTATCCGAACCATCAAGAGACAAAAGGCACCTATTACAGAAAAACACGCATAATCAAAAAAAAGTAGAAATGAAACGTACAACGATCCGCAAGGTAACCATGGAGAACTCCGACCACGCCGAAATCCTCGAAAACCACACTAGGCATCTCTGTGTCCCTTCGGAGTAGAGACACAAACTCGGTCCCCGAATCTCAGTTACCATCTCACAATGCACGGCTCGATGTCCTAATTGACAACAAACGAAACAGCTGACTAACGGTGAACGATAATTCTCCGCGGTATGAGATCAGGCAACGACAGTCAGACAACCATGATCGAACAACAATGATCGAACAACAACTATCGAACAACAACGATCAAACAACAACGATCGGACAACAACGATCGAACACCAACGACCGAACAACAAGATCGAACAACAACGATCAAACAACGACTCTGAAGTTCACACTTCAACTCAAGACATTGAAAAAACTTGTAGATCTGAAAGACGTTAATTTCGAACAAGGTTCACAAAAATCGAGCCGAACTCGGAAAAGTCGCAACGATAAACAGATTGATCTGAAACAAGGTCACAACCCATTCGAACAATAACTACCGAGATGCCAAACAAGTTCATAAGGTACCAACGAACATAAGCGAGTCGATAAAATCGAGAAAGAGAAAGTGCAGAAGTTAAAAATAATACGGGTATTACATTCAACCTCTTTCAAAAGAAGTGTTGTCCCCGAGACTCACAACAACGCAAGCAAGGTAACAATACAACAAGCAACCAACACATCACGGAACAATCACAGATGTGCACAATCATACATACTCAAACCCTAACAGCTCGCACATGTGCGGTAACACGCGAATCACCACGAGGCGACAACCTTCAACACCAACATCACACCTCTCACAGAGGGCTAATACAACAAATATGTGGCGAACGACTCAACGCTCACACCACCCACCCAAACACAACTCAGGGGCTAGCACCTTAACGAAAGTGCGAACATCATACATACATTCCTAGACCGCAAATAGGAACGATAGGTTTTAAAAATGAAAACCACCTTTTCAAAAACAATTTTGGAAACATCAGTTGATCTTGAGTATCATATTTCGAAAAAGTAATACAAACATGAAAGATCGTTATCGAGACTTTGAAAAACCATCTTGCGTTTGAAAAAAAATGAGAGCACTTTTCTTTTAGTGAAAAACTTTCAGAAATATTCGACCTTCGGGTCTAAGCAAATGCATTTCCAAAATTACTGAAATATCTAAATATATTTTGGTCCTCAAAGTAGAAGAATTTTGAAACAGATAGTTGCGCTAGTAGGCGCCTCGATATTACAATCCATTTAAAAGTACGTCTCGAAATTTATTTTCTAAGATACTCAAGATTTTCAAAAATACAATAGGCCAAAATGCCCAAAACTCACACGTTTCGACATTCACTTACACACGTCATAATACACACATCAATTCGTTCAAAATCAAGACAATACAAGTCTTTTGCCGGAAAACAAACAGTCAAATATCACAGTCAAAAGGACATAAATAGAGACAACACTCTTCATATAAACGAAATATGAGAGTCACATAAACGCATTACGAAACCAAGAATATGCATAAAGATTCCACCACTTACCACATAATCATACTAGTAACTCGTGTCACATGAGGCACAACACAAAGAAGGGATACTTACATCCACAGGTCGCACGAAGAGGATGATCGCCCCACGATACTACTCACGACCAACAAAATCAGATGATGCATCGCGACACGACTCAGTCAGACAAAATTCGACGAGACAAAACCCAACAGACACCACTAAACCTGGTAGCCTAGGTTTCCACAACCTGGCGCTCCGATACCATTTATGTAACACCCCCAAAAAGTCAACTCTAGAGATTCAAGAAAAATACCTTGATTCAGCGGAGAATAATAGATTAGATGATGTTAAACACATGAATACTACTAAGATTAATCGTACCCATCATGTATTAATCAACAATATGGAACAAATCGGACAAAAAACCAAAAAACCTCAAAATTTCCCAAAAATAGGGTTCTAGGAAATCTAACCTTGATTCCCTGGATCAAATGAGGTTATGGAGGGATTACTCGATGATATGAACTCCCAAACTTCGTGGATTAATTGCTTGACAACACGTCTCCTTGATCACCAAGACTCCAGCCGGGAAAAGGAAAATATAGAAATGAAAAACGGGTGAAAATATGACTCCTCATTCATATTTATACTGGCGCTGCCTAGTGTGCGCTAGCCTTCCGGACTAGCATGCGCTATCGGCCAGTATTAGCCTAGAACCATCGGTCAGGGCCCGCACGACCCGGCACTGGTGACCCAACCTGCCGATCGGAACCTACCTGCCCGACCGCGATAGCGTGCGCTGCGCGGACGCTAGCGCGCACTAGCCGACCTGTCCAAAACTTTCTGGACTAAACTGCTCGGCCAGGTAACGTGCGCTAGTCGGCCGGCAGCGTGCGCTACACATGCCGATTAGCGCGTGCCACGACCGAAAGTAGCGTGCGCTACCTATCGATCCTCCCCGATTCCAGAACTCCAGAAACCTCTCTGCCCAGCACGATAGCGTGCGCTGGTCGGCCGAATAGCAAGCGCTATTACTGCCGAGCTAGCGTGCACGGCCTTCCGGCAGTAGCGCACACTACGCCGGTTCCTGCCACGCCTGACCGGCCATTGCCCAGCACTTCCGACAGTGCCTGCCGCACCTGTCCGGCCAGTGCCCAGCCATCATGACCCGACGATTCGATTTCCAAAAATGCACGGAACGAACATGACGAAATGCTCGCGGACAACATCATCGATCCGAAATGAAATACCATGCAACAATTGATCACACGCGACCATGAAAAGGGTCGAGACAACAAATACAAATGCGGATACCCACAACTTTGGGTAAATTACATAATAGCCCAAAACGCCCGAAAATCACGATACGTGATCGAATAACCAAACCGAAGTTCACAACATGTCTAACAAAGTTAAACGGACTTACGGGAAACTTGAAACAACTGTTTCGAACGAAATTCACAAGAATCGGACTCAAGTGCGGAAAGTTGCTAAGAAGCACGGAAAACATCACCGAAACAAACTCGGATGTCACAAAGTGCAGAATGAACCATTCTCAGAATGACGAAATGGTCACAGGCGAGCCGTTAAAACAGACTCTTGCGAAAAAAAGAAATTTACCGGAAATCGAAAAACGTGGATATTACAGGAGGAACATGATAGAATTCTGTTTAGTAGCCCACATGCCATTGCCAATAAACCGGTTATTGTGAAGGCATGGGAAGCGGGGTTCAACTTTGAGAAGGAGGTTCTGAAGATAATCCCGTTGTGGGTTTAATTTCCAAACCTCCCACTCAATTGCTGGGGTGCCAACTCGTTGAGCAGAATTAGCAGTGTTCTCGGTACCCCTCTATATGCAAATGAATGTACCATAACACAAGATCGGATCTCTTATGCTCGTGTGTTGATAGAAATTGATGTAACTCAGCCAATCAAGCATTCAGTGATGATAGAGGGTGGTGATGGAATTCAAATTAATCAGAAAGTGAAGTATGCATGGATACCACATTTGTGTAAGAAGTGAAAAGTTGTTGGGCATAATTGTGAACTTCAACCAAAAACCTACAAGCAAGTTGTGAAGCAAAAATGGCAACCTAAGAAATTGAATGAGAAATAAGATAACCAGAAAGAGAAATAGAGCATTGCACTAGTAGTGACTACTCCAGTCATTGAGGAGCCTAAACCAAAGGAAAGCACAATATCCTGGGTTGAGCAAGAGTGGCCAAAGCCTAAAAAACAATAAGTAAAGGCCTTACTCCTCCACCTATAAAAGAAATTGGTGTGGAAATGCTTATCAAATGCTGAATCTAGAAGAGAAAACTGCAAGGGGAGGGGACCTTATCCCCTTCAGTAAACCATGAGACTCCTTGTGTGGAATGTGAGGGGCTATAATAAGCCCCTCAAGCAAAAGGAACTGAGGCTGTGTTTGCAACGTAATAAGGTGGATGTTATTGCTTTATTAGAAACTAGAGTGAAACAAGAAAATTTCCAAAAATGTATTGACAGAATAAATAAGAGATGGGAGTTTGTGCATAATTATGCTCATGCCTACAATGGAAGAATATGGATTGGATGGAATCCAAGGAAAATAAGCATAGTAGTGCTAGCTTCTCATGCTCAAGGTCTGCAGGTGAAAATAAGGAGCATGCTGATTGGGGAATCTTTTCAATTTGTGGCTGTTTATGGATTCAACACTGGGGAGCTGATGAAGATCTTTGGCAATTTATAAAAAGTGCTTGTCATAATAATCAGAATCAAATCCTGATTAGTGGGGACTTTAATGCATTTTTAGATGTTGATGACAGATTGCAAGGAAATCCTATTACTGAGAATGATTTAAGAGATTTTAAAGATTATATTGAGAGCTGTGACATTCATCAAGTCAGAATGGTTGGTAGTAAGTATTCGTGGTGTAAAAATCAGTCTAGGGAGGACAGGATATTGTCATTAATTGATAGAAGCTTAGCTAACCTAGCTTGGTGTTCAAAATAAAGTTCTGTTGTGGTGGAGTTACTGGAGAGAGAATTATCTGATCATAATCCTCAGTTTCTAAATCTGGATGAAGAAGCTATTAGTAGAAACACTCCTTTTAGGTTTTTGAATGTGTGCAGAGCATGAAGAGTTTAAAGAAATCATGGAAAAAGGTTGGAATCAATCTCTTCACACCAGTCTCATGCTGGATATCTGGTATAAACTAAAACAACTTAAGATCCCTTTTATGAAGATGAATACCTGCTGTTACAAAAACTTGGCTGCTACCTTAGAGGATACTAGAGAAAAGTTTAGGATTGTCCAGTTGTTAATGAGGACTCAAACCCTTCAAAAGACCCCGATTAATGATGAGAAAAGTTGTTTAGCTGATCTTGACAAATGGAACAAAGTGGAGGAGAGCATTTGGAGACAGAAGTCAAGGATTGATTGGATCAAATTGGGAGATTCCAATACAAAAATTTTTAATGCTTATGCTAAAGACATAACATCAAGTAAAGCAATCAAGTTTCTGATCAGAAATGATGGTGTTAGATGCACAACCCAAGCAGAAATAAAAGAGGAGCTCATGTCATTTTATAGAAGATTGATGGGTAGTGCTCAGGAGTCACTACCAATGGTAGACAGAGACATTGCGAGAAGAGGTAAATTGTTAACCCATCAACAACATATTCTTTTGTGTGCTGAGTTCACTCCTCAAGAGATCATTACAGTTGTTTGGCAGATGGACTCTCAAAAAGCCCCAGGTTTAGATGGTTATAATGTTTTTTTCTTCAAAAAGCATGGAACATTATTGGACATGAGGTAATTACTACTATTCAACAATTTCATAGAACTTGCTTTCTACCTAGAGATGTAAACACTAGCTTACTATCTCTGCTCCCCAAAACTGAAAATGCTTGCTCAGCTAAAGAATTCAGACCTATAGCTTGTTGTTCAGTGCTTTATAAAATTCTTTCCAATGTTCTAGCTAATAGATTGCAAGGCATTCTTAAGGATATTATCAATGTGAGACATTTATCATTCATAAAAGAGAGAGAGTAATCTTTGATAATATCTTGTTAAGCCATGAATTGGTGAAGGGTTATACTAGAAAAGGAATCGCCCCTAGGTGTATGGTCAAAATACATCTACAGAAAGCATATGATTCTATAGAATAGCCATTCCTAAAGTTCCTAGGTTTCCCAACACAGTTTGTTCAATGGATAATGCAGTATGTTGAAACTGTCAGATACTCAATCTGTGTGAATGGTGAAATAACCGAGCCTTTTGAAGCAAGAAAGGGGTTGAGGCAAGGTGATCTAATTTCACCATACTTTTTGTGATCTGTATGGAATATGTACACAGGTGTCTCATTGAGCTTAAAGAGGACAGAAGATTTAAATTTCACCCCTGATGCAGGAAATTTGGTTATTCAATTGTGTTTTGCTGATGATCTT
Organism: Orobanche coerulescens; assembly: GCA_033398695.1. Lineage (NCBI taxonomy): Eukaryota > Viridiplantae > Streptophyta > Magnoliopsida > Lamiales > Orobanchaceae > Orobanche > Orobanche coerulescens. Next base: position 174,526,905 of record CM065809.1, read on the forward strand.
TTGATCTTTTCTCATGGTGATATAGACTCTCTCAGAAGACTTATGGCTGCTTTCCACAAATTTTCTGCAGGTTCTGGATTAAAATCCAATGAGCAGAAAAGTTGTATCTACTTTGGAGGAGTAGACAGAGCTCAACAAGACATCATTTTAAATGAGCTGAATATGCAGAAAGGGGAACTTCCCTTCAAATACTTGGGAGTTCATCTCTCCACCAGAAAATTAACTGTTTTACAGTGTCAGCCTCTCATCAACAAAATTCTGGAAAGAGTAAATTGCTGGTCCTCAAAGCTTTTAAGTTATGCAGGTCCGCCTCCAGCTCATCAAAACTGTGATGTTTAGCATGCAAACCTATTGGTGCCAGATATTCCTCATTCCTCAAAAAGTTATTAAACTTATTCAAGCTGTTTGTAGATGATACTTATGGAAAGGTAGTGCTGGTTCTTCAAGAAAGGCACTAGTGGCTTGGGATTCAATGTGTCTTCCAAAATTGGCAGGTGGTGTAGGTCACAAGTCGTTAGAAATAAGTCTAGAGGGAGGGATGAATAGACTTATTAAACTCTTTCCTGAATCTCATGTGAGTTTCTCAGCTGTGATTAAGTGCAGGTGACTTATGTCGACTGCAGATAACTTTCTAATGGAATAGTAAATATGTATGCAGCAGTTATGTATGATGTTTAAAGCAGTAAATCACACAAGCACTTATAGTGGTTTCAGAGGTGGGGTAATCCTCTACTAGTCCACTTTTCTCCAGACCAGTTGGAGATAAATTCACTATAACTGTCAACCAGCGATAAAGGTTACAATGAATTCACACAGTTACAACAGCTTCCAACCAGTGGAAACCCGTGACCACTGCAATTCCCTTGACTGTCTAGCACCTACTGATTGAAAACCCATGGATGCCTCAACAACTCTCGAGATGTCTATCACCTTCCAATCAAGAACCCATGGATGCCTTATCAGTCGCGAAAACATCTGAAACCTCATTGACAAAAGTACGCCATACTCAGCTTTAAAGACACGAGTGTTGTCTTCTCCAACTAAGAGCTTCTCAAAATATAAACTTGAATGCTTGTTCTTCACGATGCTATAGATTGCTTTGATCACTTGTTTGCTTGTAAGTATAGTTCGCATCGTACTTTGCCTAATTCTGATGTTCAGATATTTATAGTACGAATCTTGAGCTTCTTTTCATAGTCATTGCATCACTGTAACAAAGTAGTCCGTTGGAGAATGCACTTCTTTGTTTATCTTATCATTCCGTTGCACGGCTTGATTCCCTTCTCAATTCCGACCGTTTGAAAGAATTCTTTTGGTCACGCCGCTTTTCTTGATTTGTATATTCATAAGTCTTCAGTATGCGGATCTCAAGGAATATTTTATTCCTAACTTTCCAGGAATCTTTTCGGTTTTACCTCCTTACGTCTGCATGTGGATTTCCGTTATTGTTGACTTCAACGCTTGCTGACGTGGACTGAGTTACTTGGCTGATATCTTGTCTGAGAACTTATCTGATATCTCTTGGTCAAACCTGCCTAATGTGCAGTCAACCTTCTCTGATGTTTTGCGTTGACCAAAACTTGTCTGATAATGAACTTGCCTGAAAACTTCTCTGATATATGGCAGTTCTATACTTAGTCGTTTTTCTTACTGATCAACATTTGATCAAAACTTAGCCTAAATTTTAAGGCATATAGAAGATACTCATTTGGTTCAACTTTACAATGCCAAGTACTTAGTGCATACATTTGAATAAATAACAATACATGGATGACATCATCAAAATCTAACAGGTATTCCTAACAGGTGGTTGGAATCTTATCAACATCTCATTGTGGAATAGAGCTGCTCTGTGTAAAGTGTTATGGAACTTGCTCTGAAAAAAGAAAAATTATGGATTCAATGGGTCCATGGCTACTACATCAAGAACAAGGATATACATACCATGGTGGTGCCTAATCAAGCTTCTTGGGTAATAAAAAAGGTATTTGGTGCAAGAGAGTATGTGCAAAATAGTGCTGCAGGACAAGGATTGATGTTGTTTCCTACTTTTTCAGTGAGGAGGATGTATAGCCCTTCATGGAACTACCTCTAAGGTACAATGGCATAAACTTCTCATAACTACTAGTGATAGACTGCTGAAATTATGTGGCTTACAATTCTTGATCGTTTAACTACTAGTGATAGACTGCTGAAATTTGGTGTTGTGGTGGATCAGCAGTGTAGTTTTTGCGATAATGGTATAGATAACATTGATCACATTTTCTTTGAGTGTTCTTATACTAGGGATATTTGGAGATGCTTGAAGAGATGGTGTGGTATTGATGAAGAAAGTGGGAGTTGGACTCGAGAGAAGGTAAGAATGCTAATCTGCTGTGGTTCAAATACAACTAAGCAAAGGTTGTACAGGTTGATATTATCTGTTGCGGTTTATTATGTTTGGAAAGAAAGGAACGGCGGGAGAATTCAAGGAGCAAACAACTCAGCAAAAATCATTATTCAGCACTGCAAAATAGTTGCAAGTGTGAGAGGGTATAGAGATAAAAAGCTAACAAGGGCCATGCATTTGTAATAGCTTCTAGTTGTCGGGTTTGTTGGTTTGTAGTTGCCCGTAATCATTGTTCACGTCACTTGGTGATTAATAAAATTCTAATTACCAAAAAAAAAATTCACATTACAATGTGAACTTTATTCCATGATATAATTTACCAATAACAATTAACAAGTTGTATTTTAGACCAATTTGGTTCATGACAGGTAGTTACTGCCATTAGAATCCTTGAAATTTACTTTTAATATTTCCACAAAAACAATCTAATTACTTCTATATTTCCACGAAGGTCAATTTATTTTTTTGTTAAAGATTATGTGAAAGTATAAAATATCGATAGCTATTAGATGTAGGGTGAAAATGTAATTAATTTAGTGCCTATCTTTTTTATGTAGTCCATAATACCAAGAAACTCTTAAAGTAGCCTCTCACTCTCGGAAGATAACAAATGTAACCCAGTGTTTATTTTAAAGATCGGCATTTTTTTCTTTGCCACCTTATGCCGCACCGATAGAGGTGGCCACAGGGGCGGAGGGAGGGGGTTCCAAGGGGATCCACGGACCCCCCGGCGGATGAAAATTCCCTTATAAAATAGGGGAAGCTATTTATATAGTTGTTCGACCTCCGTAATTTTTATAACTCCGGACCCTCCTGAGTAAATGCTCTGCTTCCGCCACTGGGTGGCCATGGGCCGGGGGCTGGAACTTGAGAGCCTAGGACCGGCCCATGTATTTAGCGTGCTGGGTCGGGCTAGGCAGCTGCGGCCCACAGTCCGCCCGCCCCCTGGCTGTCATGAGCTGGTGTGGGTCGGGCCGGGCTTGGGCCGGAAATGTAAAAAAAATTATAAAAATTGTAAAAATCAATTTGTAAAAATCTTTTTTCAATTTTTAATATAAATTAATTAATATTAATTAAAAAATCAATTTAAAAAAATTATTTTGAATTAAGAAAAAATGTAAAACTTGATAAAAAAAATTGTCATCTATTTAAAAAATTCATTTTGAATTTTTAAAATATGTTAACATTAAATTAAATGGGGAAAAAAGGAAAAAAAAATTGGACTTAGACTTAATTTGTAAAAATTAGATTATTTTTTTAAATTTAATTTTGAATGGTGGGCTTTGGGGTGGGCTTATGTGGGCTTGGGGTGGGTTGTGGGTGGGCCGGGCTACGAGTGGGCTGGGGACGGGTTAGGGGTCGGGCCGAGCTAGGCTCGGTGGTGGGCCGGGCTGGGCCTGGGCTGGAGATTCCGGGATCGGGACCGGGACCGGGACCGCGTTCGGTCCCGGGTCGGGCTGGACCGGTCGGTCCGCGGGCCCAGAAAACCTGGGCTGAGCTGGGCTGGGCTGGGTCGGCTCAGCCCACTGACCACCTCTATGTAATATCCGCAATTTTCGATTTTCGGTAAATTTATTTTTTCAGTCGGAGTCCGTTTTGACGACTCGCTCATGACCGTTTCGTCATTCTGAGAATGATTAATTCTACACTTTTTGTCATCCGAGTTCGTTTCGGTGTTGTTTTGTTGAGTTCTGTGCTTTTTAGCGACTTTTCCGCACTTGAGTTCGATTCTTGCGAATCTCGACCGAATCGCTGCTCCGAAGTTTCGCAAGTCCGTTTAACTTTGTTAGACGTGTTGTGAACTTCGGTTTGGTTATTCGATCACGTATCGTGATTTCCGCGTTTGGGCCATTTTGTAATTTTTGAAAGTTACGGGTATCCGTATTCTGTAATTGTTGCCTCGACCCGTTTCTTGGTCGCGTATGACTAAATATGGTATTACGTTTTCATTTCGAGTCGTTTATGTCATCCGTGAACTTTTCGTCGTGTTCGCCTGCGCGATTTTGGAAATCGGGTCGCCGAGCTCGACGGCTATGGATCGCCGACGGCATGGATCGCCGGACGATTATGGCACCGCCGGACGGTGCGGCAGAACCGGCGAGCGCACGCTATGGCCGGAAGGCTGCGCGCGCTAACCGGCAGTGTAGCGACGCTACCGGGCCGCCTAACGCACGCCATCGCCCGGGCGGGGGTTTCGAGGTTCTGACTCGGCCAGATCGGCAGTAGCGCACGCTACGCCGAGCGTAGCGCGCGCTAGTCGGCGTAGCGCCGTCGGCCGGCTAGCGACGTTACTGGCCGGGCGATTCATCCAAGCTCTCGGACAGTCGGCTAGCGCGAAGCTTCCGGCCAGTAGCGCTCGCTAGCGGAGTCTGAGACGAGTCATGGTCGGCAGAATTTGGTCGGTGGTGCCGGGTCGTGTGGGCCCCGGCCGAGGGTACTGCCGATACCGGCCGATAGCGCACGCTAGTCCGGAAGGCTAGCGCACGCTAGTCTGCCCAAGATAAATGTGGCAGTCACATTTCACTTCGCTTTTCATTCCCTTCCTTCTCCTTCCGCGAATGGCGATTCATGGGTGACGAAGCCATGTTGTTTAACAACAAATCCATGAAGTCCTTGAGTTCATAACATCAATCGATCGTCTGTTATCAACCTTTGATCCAAATAATCAAGGTAATCTTCCTTAGAACCCTAATTTCGTGAATTTGGGGATTTTTGCATTTTTCGTCCGATTCGTCCGTTGTTGATTAATTCATGATGGGTATGATTAATATTGATAGTATTCTTGTGTTTAACATCATTTAATCCATTGTTCTTCGTCGAATCAAGTATAATTCTTGATTTCCTTGAATTGACTTTTGGGGATTTGTCCCCGATCTCGCTTTTCATCTGCTTCGATGGATCGATTATGGTTAAATGATGTTGTTAAACATATTCTATGGATTGTATATCCATATTTCAACTTGGAATTCCGCTTTCGGGTTTTGACTAACGAATCGTGTTCTTGGCCGTTTTGGGGGAAATCCTTGAACTTTCATTATTCGTTCTTTGAATTCAACGGCTTTGAGTCGTGTTATGGAATTCATTTCATTGTTATTATTTGTCCTTCGTAGTTTATGAACGTGAGTTGGCGTTCGGTGGAGTCGGCGGGTTCGTAGTCGTTTGGGGCCAACATACTTGGCCGATTCTCCGCGTTGTTCTTATTCGAGGCAAGTACCTTGCCCATACTTTTCTCGTTTTATGGATATGATGATCGGTGGTCGTCTTGATGTGTTTGTTTGGTTATTTGAAATGAAGTTTCAAAAGATTTCGGTTTGGCCTCGTTAAAGGCTCTCTTTCAAACGCGTCTGTGTTTTGTGAACGTTGTGTTTTGGGAATTTATTATGATTTGATTATTTTGAACGTTGAAGGATTTTATGATGATACTCCTATTGTTTAAGTTATGGAATCGTGTATTCCGTATTTAATCTTGTTGTGGTGTTTTGAAGAGTTTGATAATGGTGTCGAGTTAATGGCCATCTCTAGTGAGTATTCTTAATGAACTTACATTCTTAGCATATTAGTATTGCATGAGTAACGTGTGTGTGTGTATGCTCACTACGGGTTAGATCCGACGGGGTCTCGGTAGGGGTCCACGGAGGTGTGGATCGACGAGCTTTGCTTTTAACCACTACGGGTTAGATCCGACGGGGTCTCGGTAGGGGTCCACGGAGGTGTGGATCGACGGTTAATTGTGGTGCATTTTACAAATGTGATTTGATATTGGCATTTCCGGAAATGAGTACTTTTGAACGGTTTTCATGATTGCATGCATTGACTAAGTGTGTAAGAGGTAAGTTGTTCGTTTGGCTTACTTGGCTAGGATGGCACTAGAGTATTTTGTTGTTTGTTTTAAATCCTTTATTTGTGGATTTTGATGTTGGGAGACGAGCCTTGTGGTCGTTCTTGTGTACTGTGAGTTGATGAGATTTGGGGCTAAAATCCCAATGGTTTTGTAAAAGTCGTTTTATGGATTTGGAGCTAAAATCCCAACGGTTTGGTAAATGTCATTTTTCGGAAAGTAAACCTTTGGGGCGGTAACCCCTTTTGTCTTTTGGATTTTGAAAAGTAGGATTTGATAATCCTAAATCGTTTTCTATTAAAACTCTCGATGGCATTCTAAACCGTTTTATAAATTATTTCCATTGATTTATGATATTTCGATTTTGAAATGTTTTCTCAAATTCTTGCCTCGAGAAGTGCTTTTCGTTTCGTTTGGAACCTTGAGGATTCCTGGTTATTGTTATTCGTGGAATGTGAATTGTATGGCTCGTATTTGCACTTTGTTCTTGCACTAGCAAAACAGTGGAGTTTTGCTAACCCCCGAGTATTCGGGGGGTGGATGTCTGTTTTTGCATTCAGGTTTTGGAGCATAACACAGGGTCGGCACGAAGGATGATGAAAGATGATTGATACTAATCACATGAGGAACCGTATATTGTTTATTGGTTCAGTTGTACTTCATTTTTCCGCTGCTATATTGTTTCCGTTGTACGGGTGTGGTTGTATTTTGTCCCCTGCGTGGGCATGAGTTGTATTTGAGTTGTATGTATTTGTGGAAAGACCAAATCGGCTCATCGAGTCATTTTAGCCTTGAAGGCATTATCGAGATGTTAAATGTTGTTACCAGCCTGGTAGATCCTCGAGGAGAGGGTCTACGGCGTGTAATATCCCTGAGTGGATTGGGGGTGTTACATAAATGGTATCAGAGCTTAGGTTGAGGAAACCTAGGCTGTCGGGTCAAGTCGTGTTGTTTGAGTCTTGTTTCGTCGGATTTTATCTGACTGAGTCGTGTCGCGACGCGTCGTTTGAGTTTGTTGGTCGTGATTAGTATCGTGGGGCGATCATCATCTTCGTGCGACCTGTGGAAGTAAGTCTCCCTTCTTCGTGTTGTACCTCGTGTGACACGAGCTATTTTTATGATTATTTGTTAAGTGATGGAATCTTTATGTGGATTTTGATTTCACGATATGTATTTAGTCGACTCTCGTAATTGATTTATACGAGGAGTGTCGTCACTTGTGATGTCTTTTTATTGTTGTTTTTGTCCGTTGCTGATGATTTTCGAATCGATTTGCACGTTTTACAAGTCTCTTGTGGAAGCTTTGTGCTTATACACGTTCGACTTGTTCACTAGCCATGGGAGAGCATTTTATCAGTGGTTTTGTTCTGAATGTGGTATTTTATCGTTTATTTCCGTTTAAAGACATATATTGTCTTGATTTTAAACTTTTTGATGCGTGTGCTAGGAGTTGTTTTGGTGAACATCGATATGTGTGAGTTTTGGGCATTCTGGCCTATTGAATTTTTGAAAACCTTGAGTATCTTCGAAAAATAAATTTCGAGACATACTTTTTAAATGAGTTATTTTCTTGTGGTACATCCAAGGTGCCACAATATATTTCAAAAGTTTTCTACTTCGAGGACCAAAATGCTTTGAGATATTTTCAATATTTTAGAAACACTTTTATTTAGACCCGAGGGTCGAATATTTTGAAAGTTTTCAATTAAGAGAAAGTATCTTCATTCTTATCAAATGCGAAATGGTTCTCCAATGTCTCGATAACGATGTTTCACGTTTGTATTTTTTTTTTGAAAGGTGATACTCAAGATCAATCGGTATTCTTCAAATTATTTTCAAAATGAGGTTTTCGTTTTTAAAACCTATCCATTCCCGTTTGAGGGCTGGGTATATATGTATGATGTTCGCGTTGTCATTTTGATGTTTGCTCCCGAGTATGACCGAATTGGCGGTGTGAGTGTTGAGTCGTTTTCCACACATTTGTTGTGTTAGCCCCTTGTGAGAGGTGGGATGTCGGTGTTGAATATTGTCGCCTCGTGGTGATTTCTGCGTTGTCGCGCAAGTGCGAGCTGTTAGAGCTTTGGTTGGTATGACCGTGTGCATCGGTGATGGTTCCGTTATGTGTCGGTTGTTTAATGTCTTGTTACCTTGCTCTCATTTTGTGAATTTCGTGGACGAGGTCGGAGGTAATGCCCGTACTATTTTGACTTCTGTATTTTCTCTTTCTCCAGTCTATCGATTCGCTCATGTTCGTTGGCACTTTATGAACTTGTTCTATATTTTGATTTCATCGTCCGAACGAGCTGTGATCTTGTTGTGGGTCGATCTGGTTATCGATGTTACTTTTTCGGGTTCAGTTCGATTCTTGTGAACCTTGTTTGGGAGTGACATCATCTAGTTCTACTAGTTCTTTTATTTGAAGTGGATCGGATTTGGAACCCTTATGTTTTCGACTCTGTCGACTCATTTATGTTCGTTGACATTTCTGAGCTTGTCCTGCCCCTTGTTTTTGTTTATCGAACGAGTGTGGTATTGTTTCTAATAACTCGCTTGTCGTTGTGACTTTTTAATCGCTATTCCCTTTCTGTGGACCTTATGGGAATGCATGTCTTGTAGTTCTCACCGATCATCCCGGGGTTGTTGTTTGAACTTTATTGTTCTTCGTGATTCGAACATGATTCTTCGATTTTTGTTGTCTCGATCGTTGTGGTTTGATCGCTTGATTGTTCGCTTTTATTGACCTCGTTCCGTGATTGGTGAACATTCGTGCTCCTTCGTAATTCCTTTCTACCGGGAAATTAGTTTCGTTTCGATCTTCCACCCTTAGGCGGTGGGATTCCGTGTTTGTTCAGCGGTTGACTCGCTTTTTGATTGATGTAACGTTGGGTTGGTCAATCATATTAGTTTTCGTTCGTTGTGTTTTGTGATTGTCGGATAATTGACTTGGCTATAATATACGTTAGATGACGCTTGTAGTTTGTAGGTTTTATTATATCGCTAACGGCGACGTTGTGTTGGTCGCCGTGGAGCGTGTTTTCACGCCGTATATTCTATTGCGTTGTTTGTAACGTTTCGCCGTTGGGCGTTAGTTACGCATTCTTGTGTATCTCGATGAGTTTTCCTTGGCGGAATATTCCTTCTCCTACTTGTTTTAAGTTTCGGACGAAACTTCTTTTAAGGAGGGTAGAATGTAATATCCGCAATTTTCGATTTTCGGTAAATTTATTTTTTCGGTCGGAGTCCGTTTTGACGACTCGCTCATGACCGCTTCGTCATTCCGAGAATGATTAATTCTACACTTTTGTCATCCGAGTTCGTTTCGGTGTTGTTTTGTTGAGTTCGTGCTTTTTAGCGACTTTTCCGCACTTGAGTTCGATTCTTGCGAATCTCGACCGAATCATTGCCCGAAGTTTCCCGCAAGTCCGTTTAACTTTGTTAGACGTGTTGTGAACTTCGGTTTGGTTATTCGATCACGTATCGTGATTTCCGGCGTTTTGGGCCATTTTGTAATTTCTTGAAAGTTACGTATCCGTATCTGTAATTGTTGCCTCGACCCGTTTCTTGGTCGCGTATGACTAATTATGGTATTACGTTTTCATTTAGAGTCGTTTATGTCGTCCGTGAACTTTTCGTCGTGTTCGCTCCGCGGCGATTTCGAAATCGGGTCGCCGAGCCTGACGGCTATGGATCGCCGGACAGTGGCATGGATCGCCGGACGATTGCGGCACCGGCCGGACGGTGCAGAAACCGGGCCAGAAGCGCACGCTGGCCGGAAGGTCGCGCGCTAACCGGCAGTGTAGCGACGCCACTGCACGCCTAACGACGTTATCGCCCGGGCAGTGGGGTTTCGAGGTTCTCGACTCGGTCAGATCGGCAGGTAGCGCACGCTACGCCGAGCGTAGCGCGCGCTAGTCGGCAGGCGTAGCGCACGCTGTCGGCCGGCTAGCGTACGTTACCTGGCCGGGCAGTTCAGTCCAGTGGCTACTGGACAGGTCGGCTAGCGCGCGCAGGCTTCCGGCCGTAGCGCACGCTAGCGGGAGTCGGGAGACGAGTCATGGTCGGCAGAATTTGGTCGGTGGTGCCGGGTCGTGTGGGCCCTGGCCGAGGGTACTCGGCCGATACCGGCCGATAGCGCACGCTAGTCCGGGAAGGCTAGCGCACGCTAGTCTGGCCCAGTATAAATGTGGCTGAGCAGTCACATTTCACTTCGTTTTTCATTCCCTTCCTTCTCCTTCCGCGAATGGCGATTCATGGGTGACGAAGCCATGTTGTTTAACAACAAATCCATGAAGTCCTTGAGTTCATAACATCAATCGATCGTCCGTTATCAACCTTTGATCCAGCGAATCAAGGTAATCTTCCTTAGAACCCTAATTTCGTGAATTTGGGGATTTTTGCATTTTCGTCCGATTCGTTCCGTGTTGTTGATTAATTCATGATGGGTATGATTAATCTTGATAGTATTCTTGTGTTTAACATCATTTAATCCATTGTTCTTCGTCAAATCGAAGTATAATTCTTGATTTCCTTCGAATTGTCTTTTTGGGGATTTGTCCCCGATCTCGCTTTTTCATCCGCTTTCGATGGATCGATTATGGTTAAATGATGTTGTTAAACATATTCTATGGATTGTATATCCATATTTCAACTTGGAATTCCGTTTTCGGGTTTTGAGCGAATCGTGTTCTTGGCCGTTTTGGGAAATCCTTGAACTTTCATTATTCGTTCTTTGAATTCAACGGCTTTGAGTCGTGTTATGGAATTCATTTCATTGTTATTATTTGTCCTTCGTAGTTTATGAACGTGAGTTGGCGTTCGGTGGAGTCGGCGGGTTCGTAGTCGGTTCGGGCCAACCTACTTGGTCGATTCTCGCGTTGTTCTTATTCGAGGCAAGTACCTTGCCCATACTTTTCTCGTTTTATGGATATGATGATCGGTGGTCGTCTTGATGTGTTTGTTTGGTTATTTGAAATGAAGTTTCAAAAGATTTCGGTTTGGCCTCGTTAAAGGCTCTCTATCAAACGCGTCTGTGTTTTGTGAACGTTGTGTTTTGGGAATTTATTATGATTTGATTATTTTGAACGTTGAAGGATTTTATGATGATACTCCTATTGTTTAAGTTATGGAATCGTGTATTCCGTATTTAATCTTGTTGTGGTGTTTTGAAGAGTTTGATAATGGTGTCGAGTTAATGGCCATCTCTAGTGAGTATTCTTAATGAACTTACATTCTTAGCATATTAGTATTGCATGAGTAACGTGTGTGTGTGTGTGTGTATGCTCACTACGGGTTAGATCCGACGGGGTCTCGGTAGGGGTCCACGGAGGTGTGGATCGACGAGCTTTGCTTTTAACCACTACGGGTTAGATCCGACGGGGTCTCGGTAGGGGTCCACGGAGGTGTGGATCGACGGTTAATTGTGGTGCATTTTACAAATGTGATTTGATATTGGCATTTCCGGAAATGAGTACTTTTGAACGGTTTTCATGATTGCATGCATTGACTAAGTGTGTAAGAGGTAAGTTGTTCGTTTGGCTTACTTGGCTAGGATGGCACTAGAGTATTTTGTTGTTTGTTTTAAATCCTTTATTTGTGGATTTTGATGTTGGGAGACGAGCCTTGTGGTCGTTCTTGTGTACTGTGAGTTGATGAGATTTGGGGCTAAAATGCCAATGGTTTTGTAAAAGTCGTTTTATGGATTTGGAGCTAAAATCCCAACGGTTTGGTAAATGTCATTTTTCGGAAAGTAAACCTTTGGGGCGGTGACCCCTTTTGTCTTTTGGATTTTGAAAAGTAGGATTTGATAATCCTAAATCGTTTTCTATTAAAACTCTCGATGGCATTCTAAACCGTTTTATAAATTATTTCCATTGATTTATGATATTTCGATTTTGAAATGTTTTCTCAAATTCTTGCCTCGAGAAGTGCTTTTCGTTTCGTTTGGAACTTTGAGGATTCCTGGTTATTGTTATTCGTGGAATGTGAATTGTATGGCTCGTATTTGCACTTTGTTCTTGCACTAGCAAAACAGTGGAGTTTTGCTAACCCCCGAGTATTCGGGGGGTGGATGTCTATTTTTGCATTTAGGTTTTGGAGCATATCACAGGGTCGGCACGAAGGATGATGAAAGATGATCGATACTAATCACATGAGGAACCGTATATTGTTTATTGGTTCAGTTGTACTTCATTTTTCCGCTGCTATATTGTTCCCGTTGTACGGGTGTGGTTGTATTTTGTCCCCTGCGTGGGCATGAGTTGTATTTGAGTTGTATGTATTTGTGGAAAGACCAAATCGGTCTACTGAGTCATTTTAGCCTTGAAGGCATTATCGAGATGTTAAATGTTGTTACCAGCCTGGTAGATCCTCGAGGAGAGGGTCTACGGCGTGTAATATCCCTGAGTGGATTGGGGGTGTTACACTCTATGCATCGATCACCTTTCCTCAACGTCACGGCTCGCCACTTTAGCTGCCACAGCCGGTTGACGCTCGCTGACAGTGAAGCTCAACAAACTTATGGTCATTTGAATTTTCTCGCCGAACTCATTCTCAAGTTTGAAGTCATTTTTGTATTCCAAGTCTTGAAAAATGCAATGGAGTTTAAAATGACAAAAAAAAAGAGGTAAACATAGATGTGTGCGTGTTTATTTGGCCAACGGTGGCCGAAAACAAGTGATGAGGGTGAACTAGACGTACTTGGGCTTTCAGGCTCGTCGGTTTTGGCCCGGAACCGGTCCTAAGTCAACGGTTTTAGCCCGGGACCACCGGTCAACTGGCCCGAATCGGACCGGGACCGAAAAGCTAGGACTGGGCTAGGGTCGGGGGAATTGGGACCGAGGACCGGCGGTTAGGGCCCGCCGGTCCTAAAAGGCCCATCGGTTTGCATCGGCCCGCCGGGCCGGTCCGGACCGACGGGCCTAACGGGAAAATCAGAAAAAAGCCCGGACCGACGGGCCTAACGGAAAAATCAGAAAAAGAAATAGCAGTAGTCCAGTAACTGCTGCCAACCTGCCATGCCAACGGATCCTTCCACAAAATAGCCGTTGGCAGCCTCCTTCCACCCCCCAAACTTCCCCATTAATCCCCCCCTTTTCCCTACTCATCCCCACTATAAATACTACATCTTCGTAACTCAAAATTCACCAATAATCACACTCTAATTCTCTCTAAAAATTCAATCTCTACTCTCTCTACTATACTCTCTATTCTACTATCTCCATGTCTACCTCAAAGAACAACAACAACAAGGGCAAGGGCAAGGCCATTGAACTTGGCCAACGAAGTGGAGGAGGAAATTTTCAACCTCAAAGGCCTAGAAGGGCCGATTTGGCGGAGGAAATTTCTAGACAAGTCGCCGAACGAATTTAAGCCGAAGAAGATGCCCGATTTGAAGAGATGGTTCATACGATGGAGAGCACGGGATACGAATTTCGTGGCTCAACAAATGATGATGAACATGAAGAGGACGAAGAGCACGAAGAAGACGAACAAAACCAACCTCCTCCTCCGCCAACAAGTAAGCCTAAGCCTCTCAAGTCCGAAATCTTCGTTAAACATTTTAAAAGAGAATTGGCTCCTATCAAGATAGGAGAACCTCCTTTATCCGATGGTCGGAGGAGATTCATTGCTTATTGCAACTATTGCACAAAGCACTACAAATGGATCGAGAAGGGAGGCTATGGAACACTACAAAGGCACATGGAGGGGTTTCATCCGTTCGAGTACGAAATATCTACTACTCAAACGCAAATTCGAGGTACTACTAGTTCAACTTCGGCGCCGGGTATGTCTTCTTCCGCTTTATTTAAATTTGAAAAAAATCGATATGAAGATGCTTGTGCTAGATATTGTGCCATGGAAAAACAACCTTTTAATTATGCGGATAGAATAACTTATGAAGCTTCTTATAAAGATGGTTTGGGGCCCAATGTTAGCAAGGTAGCTGGAACTCAAATGCTTAAGAGAATTAGGAGACAATGCTTTGACAAAAAACAAGATTTAATGAAATATTTAGTTCGTTTGTCTCAAAAAGTTTCTATTTGTGCTGATGTTTGGATCGATGCTTATAATAAAAATAGTTACATGGGAATTACTTGTCATTGGATTGATGCAAAATGGATTATGCAAAAACGTTTGATTGCCTTTAGGGAGTTTGAAGAGCCTCACACGGCTCAAAATATTGCTTTAATTATTATTACGGTTTTGAATGAGTATTGTTTGGTTAACAAGGTATTTTCCGTTGGTTTTGATAATGCATCGGCGAACACCGCTAGTATTCCGGAACTTGTTGAAGCATGTGCACCATCATTTGAAGGAAAATATTTTCATTCTAGATGCATTTGTCATATTTTAAATTTATGTGTTCAAGATGCGCTTAGTATTTTTCAAGATTTCGTTGTTCCTATTAAAAATGCCGTTAAGTATTTGCACAAATCAAAAACTTTGGGGAAAAAATGGCAAAAATATTGTCGTGCAAAGGGTATTGTTTATACTTGTTTCAAATTAAATGTATCTCATCGTTGGAACTCTACTTATGAGATGATTAATAGTACACTAGAGTATAAGAGTTATTTATGCGAACTTTTTAGGAAAGAGTTCTCAAACATGCAATTAGTTCTTAATGAGAGTCATTGGGATTCATGTATGGATTTGTATCGTTTGTTAAAAGTTTTTCATAATGCTACTAAACAATTATCGAGTGTTTATTATTGTACTTCCGTTAAAGTGTTGGAACATTGCATGTATATTGCCTTGTCTTTTAAGAGTTGTTTTAGTAGGCCAAACATGCAAGGTGTGATATATTTTATGGTTCAAAAATGGCTCAAGTATTTTAGGGAGATTCCTATGGTTTTCTTACTTGCTAAGTGCTTAGATCCTAAATGGAAGTATGATGGTGTTTGTCAAATGCTTGGTATTTATTATGATGCTTTTGCTCAAATGGACTTGAGTGTTGTTGTAATTGATGGTGAAGGGGTCTTCTTTGATCTTCCTTTCGTGCCACAAATTAAGATAGATCTTGATAGGAGTTTGAGATCTATTTTTCAAGAATATAGATTAAAACATGGTAGTGAGTTTCCTTCTTCTACAATGCCTTCTTCTATGATGCCTTCATGTGATTTTCCTTTTGAGATGAATGAAAGTGATCCTTTAGTTCAACAAATGCATGGAATGATGCAAAATAGAAGCAATGAACTTCCAATGGGGCAAGGTAATAGTGAATTAGATATGTTTTTGCAAACTCATTTTGTATTTGGTGTTGAAGATAGTGGTCCGTCGATCGATGTGTTGAAGTGGTGGTCGAAGAGAGAGGAGTACCCAATACTCTCCATCATTGCAAAGGAGTTATTTGCCGTCCTGGCATCCACCGTTTCCGTAGAACAAGCCTTTAGCATCGGAGGACTTATGCTAGATCAAAGAAGATCAAGGATGAAGCCGGCGAACATTGAAGCTACCATGTTGCTCGATGATTGGTGTAGGGCCGACCTTAGAGCTCAAGAACCGGAATGGGACGATGCAAATGAGAGCGAAGATGAAGCCTTCACCGAGACGGACCGATCGGATGTGGAGTAGAGAGTTCAAGTCCTTTATTATTATTATTTTTTCATTTCAAGAATTCAAGTGTAAAACTCCTTAAATTGTGCTTAACTTATTTGTTGTAATTGTCCTCATTCTTAATGCAAAATTATTGTGTCCTTATTCATTTGCAAAATTATTGTGTCCTTATTCATTTGTAATTTTCCTCATTCTTAATGCAAACTTATTTGTTGTAATTTTCCTTATTCATTTTTCAACAATTTAATGAGTTTTTAAATATTTAAAAAAAATCAAAACATTAAGAATTATCATTTTCTATTCATAAAAGTAATAAATATACAAGAATAAAATAAAAAATAATAAAAGCTAAAAAAAAAAAAACTGGGCAGCCCGACCCGGGACCGCCGGGCTAAAACCGGCCCTGGACCGGCGGGTTTCTAGCCCGGCACGGGCGGTCAGGCTAGTTTACGGTCCGGGCTCAGTCCTGTGTTTTGGGGACTGAGGACCGCCGGTTCGAGACCCGAAACCGGCGGTTTCGGCCCGACAGCACGTCTAGGGTGAACGAAGTCATTATCGCTGACATGACATCACCATCAAGGATGAGGTGGTGATTGGTGATGATTATTAAGTATGGGGAGGCAAAACAAAATTTGACATGCTTTTTGATCTAATTGAAATTTTCAGATACTTCATTTATGACCCCCCCACATTCTAATTAGGTCCCCAAAAGGCCCGTTTGATGACCCATAAAATAATGCATAAACCAACTTAATGAAATATTACTCACATTAGCTTTTCAACAAGCTAGCTTATCAGCTAGACCGTCAATTGCACTCAAAATAGCATTGGGATGAGTAGTGGGAGAAAAATTGAAAAGTAAATTTATATGTGGATGAAATAATGGTCCTCTTATACAATGTAATTTTTTCTCAGGTAATGACTTGCTCACCAACTTTTGCTACATAGAAGCTTGGAGGAAATTCATTGCAAGCAATCACAACCTTAAATTCTGAAGAAACAAAAAGAGTTTATACATAAAACATACTAGAACATCAAAATTCACTAGGATTTATATATAAATCGACAAGGGAACGACAAATTAGACAAGACAAAATAGACAAGTCACGACTGTATATTTCGATGATTATGGTGTCCTCATATAGAATTTTCCTTGTAACATCATCTTCTTCAAAAGAATAATACAAACAAGGACACAATAATACAACCACACCGAATAAAAATAAAAATACAGAAGAAGGGAGACGTTGAGGTAACCCAAAAAAAAAAAAGACCGAGATATAATTATTTCAAACCCAAGACAAAGGACAACTTTGGGCGGGATTTATTCTTACCCAAAAGCTTCATTTGGTTAGCACGTTCTTCCTCCTCTTGCTGTTTTTTCCTTCGCAAGAACTCTTCTTTTTGTCTTTGACGCTCTTCTAATTCTCTATAACGTTCCTCCTCTCGCCTTTGCTGCTCAAGTGCTTCTCTTCTTTGAGCTTCTTCAACCTTCCTCTTATTCTCTTCCATCATTCTTTCTAGCTTCTCCCTCTCTCTTTGCGCTTGTTCCTATACACATTGAATGCCAGTATATACCATATATATATATAGGGGTGGGTTCTGGTGAGAATGATACTTAAGTTAAAAAATAAGAATGAATTTGATCCATAGATCTTGATTAAATGGATGACCTAGATTTATTCTCACAAAAATATATGCATAGAATGTAATATTCTAGTGCATCGATATTTTGATGCATATAATGCAAAGTTTTTATGCATTGCAAGTTTGATGCACGAAATGCATTTATTGCATGCATAAGCCAATCTGGACCGTACATCACACAGATCAATGATTCAGATTTATTCTCAATTCACAACATAAAAACCATTCTCATATGATCCTAAATATATATATATATAGTCATGAAAATCCGAAACAAACATATAGTAAGAGCTCCCTTTCTACAACATAAAATTAGAGTCGTTCAAAAAAAAGGGGGTTGGGGGGTGGGGTGGGGGGTGTGGAAGGAAGACATGAAAATCGTCAACGCAAGAGCCACACATGAAACAATAGATTCTATTTTGGTGTAAAAATCGTCAATGCAAAAGCCAGAAATGAAACAACCATGTCTAGAAACACTTATCTAAAGTTAAATGTTTGCTCATGGGCAAAAAACTGGTGTCAGACAGTCAAGTCTAACTGAAAGTACTCGGAAGAGGGAGCTCATTTTGTTTCTTTCTAATTTTATTTTTATAATTTGTAATTCTTTACTTTTTCTAGCTTTCTTTAAATTTTTTTTCAGTTTTAGGGGGGGGGGGGGGGGGGAAATTTTATTTTTTTTATCTTTATTTTATTTTTTATTTTTTATTTTTTCTAATTTTCTGTTAATTTGATTTATTTTTTTAACTTTAGGCTTTTATTTAGTTTTAGGGGACTTATCCTAACGTCAGACAGTCTGACATGAGTGCCTCTTGCATATCAACTGAATGTGGTTATGGATGTGCTGCAATACTCAACCATTTAGTACACAGAAAACTACTTTCGCTCGATCCTCGCAGTTATTAATCCAAAACGGGCTAATAAGAGAGAAACATTTAAAAACTGTGAGCAACAAATTGATCAATCACGAGAATCACACAACTAACCAACAGCATGAAAACACCAAGTAACGATACTTGCCTCTCTTCGCCGGGCCTCTAAAAGAGCTGCTTCTTTTTCTTTTTCAAGTTGAGCTGCAACCTCAGCAACAAGTTTCTTTCTACCTTCCTTTAGACGCCCCTCTATTTCAAGCTTGATCTCCTCAGTATTCAAGCTCTCTTCAACTCTCTTCCGAATTTCTTCTGCTACTCTCTTAGCAGTTTCTTCTTCTATCAATTTCAATTCTAACTCCTGACGAAGCCTGTCAAGACCGTAAAATATGTCAAAGAAAAAACAGCCATTGACCCAATAAGGGAGAAATGAGTTCACAAGTCTATCAAAAGCTTTGAAAGCAAAAGCATGGTGCTGTATTTATTTAAGTCGCAAAATACTGGAAATATTTACCATACCAATGACAACCTTGCAAGGTTCCGCAAATTTATAACTAAAATGGATGACAAACTAACCTCCAGTTTGGAGAACGGACTACAACATACATGCTTATACTTTAAAAGCATACCTCTAACTGATTCCTGATCCAAAATATTCAGTAGATTAACGAGGCATCAATTGGACCATCAAAACAAACAATATCAGACACTTCCTTCAATTAATCCTGTGGAGAAGAGCGTCAAGTAAAATGCAGCACTTTCAATGCTAATTGCTGAAATACTCATCCCTTTATCCCCTATGGTAGAAATGTTAATAAGCAAATTGCGATTATGTGAATGTATTTGTTACACATTCATTCAGCAATGACGCAACAATCTAGTTTCCCATGATCTCCAATTCAAGAAATATTTTGAAGAAAAGTTTAAATGACAAGTCAAAGGCGAGTCCGAAAATGGCATTCAACAAGCACAGAAATGAATCATCAATTATGAAATATAAATCAAACCAAACTTCTCCCTGGCCAGTGTATACACAATTAAGTGATATTGACCACAATAATCATCTCTGCAGCTGCCCTAGCAGTAGCTATTTCAAAAGTTAAAACGCAAGTTCCAATTCCTCAGCAATTATCTCATTCCATGTAGGTTTGAGTAAATTCTTTCTCTAGGACAGTTGGTTACTTTTCCATGCATGATCAAACAAGTTGAACTATGAAAGAACAAGAAAGCCATGCCAGAACCAAATCAACAAATACAAAAACGAAACAAAATATAATAGAAATATCAAGCAACAAATTTATGAGATTTATGGAATATTTTATAACCAAAAAGTAAGACAATATGTGGCCACTTCTACAAAATATCTGGCCTCGTTACCTGAGTCTTTCAAACAAATAGTGCCAAATCCAATGCTTCTTATAGAAAACAACTAAATAAATAATAATATAATAAATCAACTTCCAGTCATGATAACAGAGATGTAGATGAAAAATAAACAGGCATATGACCAAAACAAGTCATATGCAATGTTAACGTTTATTTTCTATGGTGCCGAAAAAGTCGTACTCAAAGTAAAAACGGAAAATAGTATATACAAACCTATGAAAGACCAGTAGCTGCCACAAATAAAATCAAAGAAAAAAGGGAAAAAAGATGGATATTGAGAGAGAAAGAAAGAGGAAAAGAGTAAATGAAAATAACGTTAAAAAGGACGGGACCAAAAGAATGAAAGTTTAAGTAAAAGAACGTCCAGCAAGTATCATATATCCAGTTAGGTTACTTCATTATACAAAATGATCCAACGCATGCCAGGATCCTATAGTTCAAACAACTATATCTGGTAGGCAAAGATTGTACCACCAGATGGAAAGGTAATCAAATGACTGCAAGTAAACTAGTCTGAACCATCAACTTCAAAGTAAAAAGGAGGGGAAAAAAAAAACTCAGGTTGCGATAATTATACCTTTTCTTTTCCTCTGCCTCTTTTTTTAATTTTTCACTGGCATCTTTCGTCTCTTTGGTACCAGTTCGTACACTGGGAGATGCACTTAAGGGTGATGATGAGGTACTCCTTTTCCTTTGTCTTTTGTTCCTCTTTGGTGAGGGAGAGCGACTTTTACGACGTCTTTGACTGGGGGAGCGGCTTTTAGGGTGACGATAGGATAGTGATCGACTTCGTCTTCTGTAGAATACAAAAAGCAGATAAGCCTCAGGCGAAAATATTGGCCACCACAATGTCCACAACCTCGCATAATCCAAACCCACCATCTAAACTGAAAGCACGTACAGTTACCTCATATATTGCAAAGAATTAACTGGGTGCTCCATCTTTTATCATAAGAAACCGCTAATATCACAATCGAGCAGTGAAATGACACCCATCAGCACCCATCACCTGCTGACTTCCCAGTCAAAGGGAAGCCAATGTTTCTTTTCTAACTCCCCAAACATCAACGATGTCGACTTTCTCATTCAACGCTATGTTTTAAAGAAATATATCTCAAACTCTAATATTTTTTGTATAGAGAAATTCTTAGCATCAGAGATGCATCGGCAAAGGTAATTTCACAGCTTATAACCTTTTTATGAAAACTGAAGAAAAGGTATAACATATATCATCAACTCAACAACCATAAGCATGTCGAAATATCAAGGTGCGGATGGAAAGCGAAAACTCTCATAGGCAGCAACATGGCACTAGGACAGCAAAGTTAGACAATCCATTAGCATCTGTTAGATCATCTAAAACAAATAAAACGAACATGATGAGAAATTATTAGTTTATTACTTCCAATATCCACGATAGCTAAGGCGTGATCGTCCAGAAAAGAATCGGGCTTTGAATAGATCCAACAGAAATTGGAACACTATACTTGACAGAGGCTAAATCAATCAAAATAGTTCCATTTAGTAAACTAGATTAGTGGATTCTGAATATCGAAGAGTATACTCAAGTCATTGAGTGGAATAATTTACCCCATCACTAGACAACATTAAACTTACATTCCAGTAAACTTACACAATAACTTAAATCGTATAAATAGTCACTCTGTTTATCTTCACTTTACGCATTCTTTACTTTTTCAGTGGCAATTTTACGGTGGATTTGTCAGTAAAGCTACAGGAAATTAGTGCACATCTTGTACCCCCCCCCCTCCCCGCCTGCGCACACGCACGCACACACACACACACACATCTTCCTTCTTATATACACACACATATATATATATAAATATATATGATATATATATATACATATATATATATATGTGTGTGTGTGTGATATATATAAGTTACATACAGAATCTTTAACTAATGCTTTCCTCTCTTCCCAACCCCACTACAAATTTCTGGTTGTGTTACTATAAATCAAAGGTAAAAAATTAAACTCAACCATATTTACTGATTATTAGCAAGTAATACTGAAGATAAGACTGTAGCAAAACAAACCAAATACGATTCTCTGTCACATAATACACGAGCAAAGTATAAGCCAAAGGGTATCACCTGCTATAAGGATAAGGGGATCGGCTTCTATCCCTCCGGCTCCGGCGATACCTCACCGGAGACGGTGACGGAGAATACCTCCTCCGGTACGACGGCGATCGAGAAATATCCCTGTCTCTACCCATCTCAATTTATTTATCCAAATTCGAGAACAAATGTAAATCTGCCACCTGCTATATCAATCGCATCGAAATCAACAATCAAAATTCAAAGTCGCTATAAAATCAGTGAGCTATAACTCTTTGTCAATTGATTCTTTATAAACGAACCAACTGCGTTAATTCAATTAAGAAAAATGAAATTAATTTGACGACCTTTGGAGATAAGAGGAACACAGATCAGTTACTGTGCGCATTCGCCGTGTCAAAGACTCAGAATGAAACGCGTTACAAGTAAACCCTAAGCTTCGGGAAATTGCAGACGATGGAAAAAAAAAAAAAGGGAAGAAAAAAACTGTTCTAAATTATATATCGGGGATTAGGGATGAAGAATCTAAGGTAATGTTTTACCTCCAGCTTCGGGGAATATATATTATCAAATTGTTTTTTAAAATATTTATATAATATTGTTTTGATAATATCTTATATATTTAGATAGTCATTGATGAGCAAAATTTAAATATTTTAATCTCGAAAATAAAAAAAATAACATATAGTCTCTCGATTCTCTAAAAATTTTAATTTTCCTACCCAAAATAAAATACTCTATCACTGAATATCACTTCTACTTTTCAATTTTTGAATTACTCCACTTAATTTCTTTTTGTAATTTCATAGTAGATGACGTTTCATATTCTGCCATGTTAGGTGTGCATGTTATTGTACATGTCTATACTTCTATTAAAATAGAGTCATAACACGTATTATTTTATAAGTTTTTTGATTTTTTTTTAAAAATATAGCATATATAAGGAGAGATGTATTCTTAAATTTTCAGAAAAAAATAAAAAAGAAAAGAATTTTGAATAT
Organism: Orobanche coerulescens; assembly: GCA_033398695.1. NCBI lineage: Eukaryota > Viridiplantae > Streptophyta > Magnoliopsida > Lamiales > Orobanchaceae > Orobanche > Orobanche coerulescens. Next base: position 174,549,672 of record CM065809.1, read on the forward strand.
GTGTCGTTGGAGTTTTATTCCACAACTTACATTCATCTTCCAATAGAAAAATTATTCCTTCATTTTTTTTAACTTAAAATTCTAAATATTTATAAATTTTATATCAAGTTTATTTTTAATGAAAAATTATATCAAATCAATTCTTATTTCACGATCTTCAATTAGACAATCATATTGAATATAGTAAATTAGATGGATTTACATTAATAACCGATTGCATGAAAGACGTATTACAAAAAATATGAATATTAATATTTAGTAAAATCAATTGATATAAAATAAAAGTAAATTACCTCACTTTTATGAAATTAGATTTAAGACTTTATTGCTTACCTAAAAAATAAATTATGATATTTATATTATTATTATAATTAAAAATAATAAAACATACATTAATAGACACATATATTAAGACTTAATCACATACTAATTTCGTCCCCAAAATTTGTTCCTACCTTTTTTTCGGTATGCCTTAAAAAATTGTTGATGTAATGGACATTAATTGACTTAATATTATGCTAATGTGAGACTATTTCTCTAATTATATTAAACTCTATAATACACTTAACAAATTTTTGTTACAAAATTCATGTTGAAGATCCTCAAATATAAATTGTGGGATCGAACTTTTTAAATAATAAAATATTTTGCCTGATGCATCGCACGGGAAAACATCTAGTTAGACTATGTAAGTCGGCATTTTCTCTTTCTTCGACAATGTGTTTTCATCATGCATCATTATTAATTACACAAATCCTTTACAATGCACAATTGGTAAAAAGTATAAATTCATTTTTCATTTAGTCATACAAAAATATAATTTGTCCATACACATGAACAATTTGTAGCATTATACTTACCTTATATGTTGAGAGTAATAGAGCCTTTCGAGATTTTTGGTGCTTGAATGGACCATTTTCACGTCCCATCGCTTTAGGGTTTCACAATAACATTAGTCGGTAGATTGTCACCCACACTTCAAGAGACCATGAACTCATACTAAATCTTTCTAATAGAATCCTTCTAGAATTCTTATAACAACACTATAAATAAAAAATAATAAAATGAGAATTGTGAGAGAGAGAGATTAGATTAAAGAAATGAGAATTGAGAGATAGATAGAGAGACTCGATTGAGTGAGAGTGAGAAACGAGAGAGGTTGGGGTACTTATAGGTTTAAAATTTGATTTTTTTTTTTAAATTAGCCATTGGACCTACCGGGTTTGGGACTGACCCGGCGTGTCACAGGGCGCTTTCCATATTATTCGAAGTATCCGGAATTACCCCGGACTAACAAAGGATTATGTTGGATAGTTACCCTGCGACACGAATAAGGTTGGAGACGTGCGACATGGTCGGCGTCCGGAGTGTGTCCGTGCACGAGCAGGACCTTGAGACGTTGAGCAGAGGGCTTTAGGAAAAGAGTTTCGTGGAATACTTGGATTGGGGAGTTCCTTGGAGTGTTGGGAAGGTCTACACCAAGTTTCACAGCTAGACGGTTCTGTTTGAGTAGCGAACAATGCGAAGGATCGAGATACTGCACTGCAGTGGCATTGTAGTAGTTTCAGAATATTGCAGAGGCAATTCCTCACTCCTCGAGCATCGGATGGGGATGAAACTTTGAGGACATAAGCTACTTTACGGTTTAAGCGAATCACGATTTGGAGTTCGGATGAGGGAGTTAAACCCGATGTGCTCCTTCGGCCAATCAATGTCTAGTGCACTCGCAAAGCAATATTTCTCTAAGCCTATTATAGGGGGACAGCTCTTAGATGGGCAATGCTGGGCAAGCGGCCAGTCTTCCTCGTGTTGTCGAGTACCAAGTGTGCAATTAGGGATGGCAATGGGGCGGGTCGGGGCCGGGTATTGCCTACCCAGACCCGGACCCGCGGTTAAAGCGGCCCAGACCCGCCTGCACTCCGCCAAATTTTTTTCTGTCCGCCTGCACGCCCCGCTCGGTTCTGTACCAGTAGTACCATGATTAATTTTTTTCTCGAATTAATATTATATATATATAATATATTACTAATTTAAAATTTATTACTAATTTAATATATATAAAATATATTACTAATTTAATTACTAATATATATATATATTTAATTTATTAAGTATTAATATTATATATATTATATATATAATATATTACTAATTTAAATTTATTACTAATTTAATATATATATATATATATATTACTAATTTAATTACTAATATATATTTAATTTATTAAGTATTAATATTATATATATATATATATTTATATATCGGGGCGGGTTCGGGGTGGGTACCCCATACCCCGGAACCGAACCGGACCCGAGCTTATTTTTTTCTACCCGTCCCAGACCCGGACCCGGACCCGAATTTTGTTACCCGAATTGGACCCATTCGGGTAAAAACCCGCGGGTACCCGAACCCGTGGTTTTTTTTGCCATCCCTATGTGCAATCTTCCTAGAGGTAAGGGGGACCTCTAGGGAGCCAACTCTAAGCATTCGAAGTGTGCGAGGAGTTCCTGATCGAGTTGGAAATCGTTAGGGTGGCGTGGGACTTATGGTTCTGCGTTGGGCTTATGGTTGGCATGGAGGCTCTAGTGTGACCAGAGGGATGCCGTCGGCCATATAACACTTCCTCTATGTCGATTGGGCAATCGAGGCGTTCATCTAAATCATAAGCCTCGTGAGCTGACTCGTAAGCATTAGCTATCGGTTCCGGCTATGCTGTGGTGGATCGTTGGCTTGTACATGTGGTTGCGAGACAACACCACATTGCGAATTGAAGGTAGTATGTCGGTATGCGAATAGTCCCAAACATCGTGAAGGGCAAATATCTATTGATGGCATGAATCTAAGCCAAGATCTAAAATGTTGTCCGTCTCGAGTGAGGTACTCTCAAGGGCGCCAAGGTACTGCACCTAGGAAGTCCCGAGTGAGTGTCGAGCACGAGGAGTTGCACTTCGGGCATGCGAGTGACCCTTGGTGCCGAGTGCTATTGCGGGAGGTGCTTGAATGGTATGAGATACCGGCCCCTAGTTGGTCGGAGCCAATGGACAAGTGGGTGCTTAGCATTTTATACAGCACAATGAAATAGTGCAGGATATCTCTGTGGATGGTATTATATGTAAACTCGATGATGGTAGCCGAACAGAGACTCGGAAGTCTCCTAGGCGCACGGGTGATTCGTGATCCGCTGCACGAATTCGACGGCATGAACCTCAGTGAGCCGCACCCCGTGATACGGCGAGTTCCAATGGTTGGAATTTAAAAGAAAAATGAATTTTGAATCAGAGCCTGGAATGTCGCATCCAGGTTTAGCTGAGCATTGAGCATTGTTGAATATCTTGCTTCCCCTTGAGAACCGGATACCAAATTGTGCTGAATTTTTCTTATTAGCCATTGTAGTGGCATTTCAGCGAAGGGCTTGCAGTGCGATCTTACGTATTGTGGCTGAGTTGAGAATTAAGTTGGTAGTGGGACTTGAGCGAATGGTAGTACCTCGAGTTGGCTTTGCAATTGGGCGAATGGTAGTACCCTGGTTGTTTGGTTTCTGTCAGTGATGTTCGAAGGCTTTGTTTGGTGGGGGTTCTTGGTATTAGTGATTTCGGCGAATGGTAGTAACCGAGTTACGACGTGTTTAATGACTATATTTATTCTCTGCAAGTACAGTTGGCAGTTGGTTAATGTGAGGTGAACATTCTCATCGGTAAATTGCGGACGCATGAGTAACGGTGTTGGTGTAATCTAATCAGAAACTATGTTAGCCTTTTTTGTGGGCTTATGAGATATCTTGATCTCCTAGGAGGAGACATGCCGGTGAGCCGGGTGGTATGCAGTAGCCATGTCTGCCAAGTTGCAGCCATGTTTGCGTAGCGCCGCAGATTGAGAGGTGATTTGGTTTTGAGACCTATTTGTGCGAGAACTTCAGTACGGGAAACCGCCACAGCACGTTTAGGTGCAAAACTTGGGCTAAATCTTAGTGCGCGCAAGCGTCATAGCACTTAAGGTGCATCGGTTACGTGGGTTACAATGAGATCTGAATGGTTATGCACAAAGCGCTCTCGCACATGAGGTGCAAACATAACACAACCACCACGGAAGTTGCAAGACTGGAGTGTTCAGTCTTCCTGGTTTGAGTTCGGGAATATATGAGAATGGGCGTGCTCCAAGTGTGGTGTTGCATGTCCCAAACATCTATGAGGGACAAGAGATTTGTGTATGGCCTCCAACACGAGCGGGGGAGGGCCAAAGTCTTGAGATGAAGTACGTCACTTAAGAGCACACTATGGGCTGATTTGAGAACGATGTTCCTTAAGGGGATTCCAAAGCCAAGATTATGGGCTCTGTGGTTGAGGGATTTTTCGAAAGGGACTGAGTTATATGGAGCATTAGGCTTCTTGGTTACCGAGGAGGTGTGTCCATCCAGGACACACATGTGAGCGATTTTGAGATGGTTGTTCTTGGAAGTGATTTGGAAGGCAATATTATGGGAACTGTTGGTCGAAGGATTTCTGATGGGAGCAAGCCGAATGAGGTGTGCTCGTACGAAGTACACAATCGTGCATTTAGCAATATGGCCAGACGGCCAGGTTACGAGTTAGACCAGAGGGCCTGGGTTCATGTCATCATCTGAGTCAGAGGACCAGCGAGACCAACTCGAGTTTTCATCACGCCAGGTCATAGGACTGGGGACGCAATGTGCCGAGAGTTAGGCATCACCTTTAATGGGGGAGGGTGCGTTGATCACGCGCACAGCCTTCAATTTCCTTGTCGTAGAAGTGCGGTGGCCTGAGGGGCGAGAGTTTAGTGATCTGTGAAACAGTCGTGCAGGCCTCTTTCGACTTGTGCTAGAGGACACTTGTCTTACAGAGTTTCATATTGGGTTTGGCTCGTCCTTGATAGAATTCGGAATCCGTATTATGGGGTATGGTTAGTAAGGATTTTTGAGAGGGCAACTGCGGTGGTATTTTGAGCGGAGCGCAAGGCTCCTTTGGATGGGATTTCGGTATTAGTGAGCACTCTTGGAAGTATCATGTACTCCAGACGTTCAAGCAAATCGACCTGGTTTATTTTGGAGAACTTGTCGCTAGTCTCGGACTTGACAATGAGAGAGTAACTTGATTTGAGCTAAAGTGGCGATCTGACACCATCAGTTGGTTTTCGGCTACATAGAGGCATGGAAAGAATGATTCCTGCCAAGATTAGAGTGTGGGTGTATGCTGAGAGCGACAACATCCGGGAGAAGGGAGATTGCATTGATCGCATGCACTGCATCCCTATGAGCAATGAGTTTGAATGCGCGATGCGCAAGATTTGCCGAGTGAGCGGCGGGAGATTGCGATTATCAAGTTGTCGTACAAGCGTTCTTCGAGTTGGGCCTCCGACTTTACAAGCAGGTGCCACTTGATGGAACTGAGAGTGCTGTGCTGAAGCACACGAGTTGAGGAGATGGAGGTAGAGTGACGGGTTCGTTGCCTAAGTATTTTCATGATGAAATGGGCAGCGCATTTACATTGAGCAGGTTGTGTGTGCATGCGTGAACGAGGACGTCAACGGATCGAGAGGGGGAGGATGTCACAGGGTGCTTTGCATATTATTCGTAATAGTCGGGATTTCCCCAGACTAACAAAGAATTATGTTGGATAATTACCCTGCGACACGAATAAGGTTGGGGACGTGCGAGTGGTCGGCGTTCAGAGTGTGTCCGTGCACGAGCAGGACCTTGAGACGTTTAGCATAGGGCTTTAGGAAAAGAGTTTCGTGGAATAGTTGGATTGGGGAGTTCCTTGGAGTGTTGGAAAGGTCTCCACCAAGTTTCACAGCTAGACGGTTCCGTTTGAGTAGCGAACGATGTGAAGGATCAAGATGCTGCAGTGCAGTGGCATTGTAGTAGTTTCAAAATATTGCAGAGGAAATTCCTCACTCCTCGAGCATCGGATGGGGCTGAAACTTTGAGGATATATATATATAATGTGGTAAGATACTCTATGGTTTAAGCGGATCAGTATTTGGAGTTCAGGTGATGGAGTTACACACGATGTGCTCCTTCGGCCAATCAGTGTCTAGTGCACTCGCAAGGCAATATTTCTCTAAGCCTATTATAAGGGGGACAACACTTAGATGGGCAATGGTGGGCAAGCGGCTAGTCTTCCTCGTGTTGTCGAGTACCAAGCATGTAATATTCCTAGAGGTAAGGGGGATCTCTAGGGAGCCAACTCTAAGCATTCGAAGTGTGCGAGGAGTTCCCAACCGAGTTGGAAATCGTTAGGGCGGCGTGGGACCTATGGGGTCTGCATTGGGCTTAAGATTGGCATGGAGGCTCTAGTGTGACCGGAGGGATGCCGTCATCCATATAACACTTCCTCTATGTCGATTGTGCAATCGAGGCGCTCATCTAAATCATAAGCCTCGTGAGCTAACTCGTAAGCATTAGCTATCGGTTCCGGCTATGCTGCAGGGGATCGTTGGCTTGTACATGTGGTTGCAAGACAACACCACATTGCGAATTAAAGTTAGTATGTCGGTATGCGAATAGTCCCAAACATTCTAAGGGGCAAATATCTATTGATGGCATGAATCTAAGCCAAGATCTAAAATGTTGTCCGTCTCGAGTGAGGTACTCTCAAGGGCGCCAAGGTACTGCACCTAGGAAGTCCCGAGTGAGTGTCGAGCACGAGGAGTTGCACTTCGGGCATGCGAGTGACCCTTAGTGCCGAGTGCCATTGCGGGAAGTGCTTGAATGGTATGAGATACCGGCCCCTAGTTGGTCAGAGGCAAAGGACAAGCGGGTGCTTAGCGTTTTATGCAGCACAATGGAATAGTGCAGGATATCTCTGTGGATGGTATTATATGTAAACTCGATGATGGTAGCCGTATGGAGATTCAGAAATCTCCTAGGCGCAAGGATGATTCGTGATCCGCTGCACGAATTCGACGGCCTGAACCTCAGTGAGCCGCACCCCGTGATACGGCGGGTTCCAATGGTTGGAATTTAAAAAAAAAATGAATTTTGAATCTACCTGCCAGGTCTAGAATGATGAGACTCAAACCCAACCCATGTAGACCACGGGTCTCACAGGTTGCATAGATCCAGGCATGCCACGGGTCCATCGAATCCGGGTCGGTGGGTCGATCTGACGAGTCTGGGTCCTCTGAACACCTCACGCGTAGGCCGTAAGGAATGAACTACACTGAATTATGGTATGTTTGAAGTTCGATTCGCATTTTTCGAATGTATGTTCGGTCTGGTTTGATTTGTGCGAACCTCATATTTTGAGGTTCGAAGTTCGGCTCGCATAATTTTTCTACAAAAATTATTCGGTCCGAATTTGCGAAAGATTCGATATAGTTCGAGTTTGCGGATTTGTAAAACACATAAAATCCCTAAAAATTAACCAATTACTATATATGAGAAATATATGCCCAGAGGCCCTTTAATAGTTGCAGACCGGACTAAATCGAACTGTGTGGTCCGGTCCACCGAACTATAGATTTTAGCGTTTGAGTTCGTGTTTGCATGTGCGAACTGAGCCGCGAGCCGAGCTTTTTCGAGGCAAATAATGCAAGCCAAACCGAACTTTTTACTTCACTCATAGTTAGAGATGTTAAACGGGCTCGGGCCCGTAGGGCTGGCCCGTTTAACCCGCCAAAAAACCGGGTTAGGGCCGATATTTCCTAGCCCGTTTAAATCCGGGCTTTTTTGGCCCGGACCGTTTAGCCCGAAGCCCGTTAGGGCTAGCCCGAAGCCCGCTAGGGCTAGCCCGAAGCCCAATATATATATATATATACACTATATTAATATTATATATATACACTATATTAATATTATATATATAATATATATTAATATTATATATAATATATATTATTACTGTATTTGTTAATATAGTGTATATATATATACATAAAAGTGTATTTTTTGTTATATTTATTATAGTATAGTTGTTACTATATATATAAAATATATTGTTATTGTTTTTTTTTACTTATAAAAAAATAAAAAATAGATTTTTTAAATATTTAGCCCGTTTAGCCCGTTTAGCCCGAAACCCGTTAGGGTTAGGGTTAGGGCCAATATTTCCTATCCCGTTTAAATCCAGGCTTTTTTAGCCCGAACCGTTTAACCCGAAGCCCACTAGGGCTAGCCCGGAACCGCTAGGGCTAGCCCGTTTAACATCTCTACTCACAGTCCTATCTACACGTGGGTTGGCTAGGTCACGTGGCGGAGTACGCGATACTCCTGGCATCTTGATTTGCGAACAGTTACATCTCGTCAGTTTCCTGCCTAAAAATACACTCTTCCCTCTTTCATTTCTTACTTATTGGGAGAATTCTAATCGGATTTTGACAAGTGCAAAATCACGAGAATCATCCTACAACAGCGTCCGACAACGACGTGAAGCCACAGCAAATAAGATGCTACTGAAAATTGTAAAATGTCATTTAAAAATTTCAAATAATGTGAAGGGTCAAACGAATAATTTTCTTTCCAAAATAATTAGAGCACTGGGTACCGTGGTGCTGTTGAGTTGGTGCCGCTGGCAAAAAGTGCTGCCACAACAGCAAAACCCTCTATGGCACCAGAAATCCTTTGGCACCACATTTTGTGTCGTTACCCTTGGCACCAGAAAATGTGGTGCCATTGAATTTTTTTTTCATTTATATAAAATAAAACATACACAATATTAACTAAAATAAACTTCATGTTATGTAATATTATACAACAAAACATGATTTTTTTCAATGCGTTGATTTCGTAAGCACGTGCGGGTTGTCGTATAATTCCCCAACGACCTTGTAGGACTCCGAAAGCTCGTTTAATATTTTTTCTAGAACTTTATTGTACTCTTTTAAATTTCAAGGTTTTTTCATTCCTTGCAACAAAAATGTTTTGACAAACACGGACCATGCTGGATAAATGCTGTCGGCTAAATAGTAACCTTTCTTGTATGTATGCCCGTTTACTACAAATGGACATTCTGGAGCTCTATCGGCAAGTTCATCATCAAATAACGGGGAACCATATAACACATTAAGATCATTATTTGCCCTGGAACCCCAAAATATGCACGCCAAAATGCATACGTTTTGATCCGCAACCGCTTCTAACATAAGAGTTGTGTGTTTATGATCACGTTTGAATTGAGCATGTAAGGCCTTTGGACAATTTCTTTAATCCAATGCATACAATCAATACTCCCGAGCATTCCCGGGAGTCCATGTTTCCTTCGTGCAATGCATATATTTTTTCAACATCCGCTGAAGTGGGCTTTCTTAAATACTTTTCAACGTATAAAATATGTATGCATTTAGTAAAGTGCTCTAAACATTGTCGTGAACAACGTTCACCAAGTTGCAAGTATTCATCAAACGCATCAGGCGCAGCGCCATACGCCTTTTGTCGTATGGCGGATGTGCACTTCAAAAGAGGACAAATACTTAAACGACTGGTAGCATCGTAACATTGTCTAAAAAATTAAAGTACTCGGGAAGAGGGTGAATATCATAACTTAAAATATCGTTGAGTATTTTCTTAAAAGATGTAGAGCTCATACGATACCTTCGCCTAAAATTCTCTTCCGGATACTTAGGAAGAGTCTCATCGTCGCCAAAATAGTCGTCGATTAAACGTTGTTCCGCCTCTTCTCGTTCACGTGGTATGTATGTCCTCGTCCACCTAGGAGTCGATCCCGACCCCCCGGCTTCTTGATCACACATAGCTACAAATTGTTCATACGCCGCATAACCCTGAATATATCGCTCCCAGATGTCTTGAAAATAACATCATAATGGTCGTAGGTGTTGGTGTTGTTGAGATTGTTTGGATCCATAGTTGAAAGAAAATTGAGTGTTATTGAAGTAGAAATTAAATTGGAAGAGTGTGTGAAAAATGGTAGAAGAATGAGGTATTTATAGGATTTTTAAGGGGTAAAATTTTAAAAAATGGGAATTTTTTGGCAATATAGCCGTTGCACAACGTTCAGAATTCAAAAAAAAAATTAAAAAAAGAAAGAAAAAAAGAAAATGTTATGGCGTTGGCTGGTCACCACTGCAGGAATATAAAACACAGCGGAAGCAAGTTGACGAAAATATTTTATGAAAGGTTTTATAAACTAACCAACATAAAACCGGATCTATTTAGGCTTGTCAATTAATTAACTAAACAGATTAACAAACAATTAAATACACATATTTACGCATGGGAGTCGGTAATTTATACCTTTGACGCGAAGTTGTAGGAAATCCCTTTTGGTTGATTTATCTCCTCTTCGTACTCCTCTCCGATCTTCTTGTATTTCTACCGCAAGATCTTCTAGAATATATCCCGCCTATGTCCGGATGTCGTGTGGGCAACAATCTACCGGACTACTTGGACAACAATGGATCGGCCAAATTATCTTCTCAAGAAACTCACGATTTTTGTTCTCTCTATTTTTCTTGAATATTTTGGTATTTTAGAAAAATATTGTGTTAACTAAATTATGGAATCCAAGACACAAGTCAAGATCCACAATTAAACACATACACAAAAATCGATTTTCTTGCTTCAATAATGATGTAAAAATTGGCCAACACCAATATTTTATTTATAGGTGTTTTGGGCCACTCTATGGACCTTAAGGAGGATATGGTAAGGACTCCCAATAGATATTTTCTTTCCAATATTAGGACTCTTCCTAATATTAAGACTCTATTAATATCAACTTAGTCCACTAAAATGTTGATATTGCACTTCCTACCAAAATCCCAAATTACGAAATTGGGCTCCCTTTTGAATTAATTATTTCCCGTGTTTAAGATATTCCATGTCTATTAATTAATTTAAGCTACTGACAGCTTTTAAATAATTAATATATTATACATGATTATACCACTCGACCTTTATTATCGGAAATTTAATTCCACCTGCAGGGTTTAATATAATAATCATTTCAAGTGCCTCAAGGGACATGATCAACCTGACTGGTCGGGACACGATTTCTAGCTATAATATTAATTATCATATAAATAATAATATTGCCCAAAATATCGAGCATATTGAGTCAATCATTGTGGCTTTCACCCATGATAAATCAAAGCAATAAATATTAAATATATATAATTAAATATTAATCACTAAAATTAAGAAATAATAATTGTCCGAGATGTACGTTCTTCTTATATTCAGTACAGAAGAATCTATCTCACTTCGATCATGTTCAACGTATAGCAAATACGCTAATATATGCTAATGGTCAAGACCAACCAATCTCAAGCATATACTACAACCTCTTATATAACGGTCTAATGTTATATATGTTGTTAACTAAATATTACTATATAAGAAACCGATAATGAGATCTTCTGTGTGACACGACACACCACATTATCTACAATATAAAGTAATTTAGACTACATTTGAATAACCATGGCGTGAATAAATATGCAAAATATGTGATAAATGAATTAAATATTCTCATAGATAAAGACCGGGAAATTAGGTAATACAAGCATAAAGTATGCTTTGACGTATACAACCCTAACAATCTCCCACGTATACCCAAAGCATGCTTTTGAAGTATACTATCTAGACTATGTCTATCTATCTCCCACTTATACTCAAAGCAATGCTGCCATACATCTCAACCCCATTCCTTCCACATGCCCTTCAAATGACTTTGAGGGCAACCCTTTCGTAAAAGGATCAACTAGGTTGTCTTCAGATGCTATCTTGGAGACAGTGATCTTTCTTCTCTTCACAAAATCTTGAATGATATGATATTTGCGCTTGATATGTTTGCTTGCTTTGTGGGCCCGTGGTTCCTACGAATTTGCAACAGCATCGATATTATCATAATAAAGTGTAATACTCCTAGGCAAATCAGGAATCACACCCAAATCCTTTAGGAAGTACTTGAGCCATACCGCCTTTTTAGCTACCTCTGAGGCTGCTACTATTAGAAGTATGCCCTCGAATGCCACTCAGAGGATGTTGAGTGAGGGCATTGTACTTGTAATTATGTAAATCATTATCATAAGGCAAATGAATGTTTCTTTGTTTATTGGTAGTTACTGGCATTCCTAACTCGTAAATATACATATAGAAACTAGTCCGTGTATTTGACAGCAAAATGTTCCACTCCTTATTGGATAAGGGGGTAGGCACTGGAAAGGTTTATAGCTTAAATACTTAATCGTTCGCAAGTCGATGAAACTTGACTGGGTGTTAAGTTTATGTGAAGACTTGTATGACGTGTTATTTGACATGGAGAGTGCGTGTCGAACACTAATGGTTAGTGGGAGCACACGTTATAGATATGCTAATTGGATTAGTATACTCGGACCGACTCTCCCTCGATTCGTCACACGGATTTCACTCCGGGACAGTCAATGACGGAATCGAAAGGTTGTGATAGGTATTCGTGAACCTTCGACTTGAGGATTTAGTAGGGATGTGCTTGTGACGTCAAGATTTTCATTAGAGTAGTTCGACCCTGTAAATCGGAAGGTGAGGGTCAACCTCGACGTGCATCTTGACGGGCAAGTAGCAGATCTTACTAAAAACCAAGATAGAATTTTTTCTCTCGTTAGTGAGCGAGTTATATGTCCTATGCGATTATTGGCAGATGAGATCAAAAGTCTTTGGCCAAAGCATTGGAGATAGTTGTATTGGATACACAAGAGTTCGATGACCTCGATTTGCATTAATGCATGCATAGCGTCAAGTACAGATAGGGTTTGACTGACCGTGACCCTATAACTTGATCGGGACATGTGAAAGAAGGGTTTATAGTATACTAGTATTCATGACATAATAGTTCTTGAATGATCCCAATCATTCGTTCTCAGTTGGGGTACAGTGTAGGCCGCCAAACTCGCTAGGTGGTGCTACTACTCTTTGGTTCCTCCCATTGCTAACTGAGACGGACCTACCGAGTCGCGCAATAGGATTGACGACGGAATGAATCGATCTTATTTTCTCTTTATAAATATTAGATATTGGATATCTAATTTATTAGACATTGGATGTCTAATTAATTTTAGGACATTGGATGTCTAAATTAATTTATTAGATAAATTAATTTACAACCTAATGAATTAAATAAATTACTGGGTGATTAATTTAATTCATAGATGTGATTATTTCTTGGAGAAAGTAATTATGTGATTTTGTATTTGATATAATTAATTAATTAGATTAATTAATTGATATAAATACATCGGAACGGAATGGAATTTATCTGTTTGGACTCGAGAGAGTCCGAAACGGATCGGATTCCTCCGGTCCCTCTAGATGGCCGAACCTGCCCTTTTTTGTTTTCTCATTGGTCTTTATTCCACCTAAATTGGTGGAAGACCAAGACTTGGTGAGTGGCGTTGGTTGATTATTCCTTTTGAAAGAATAATAAAAGGTAAGGAGAATAATAAGTAGAAAAAGACTTACTCTTGAGGAAAGAGAACTCACGGCTGAACAAGGAAGTGAGGGAAGAGTTTTCTCAAGTTTATATTCTACTTCTTCATTCTTCTTCTTTTTCACAATTTTCTTAGAGTAATATTGTAAGAAAAAAAATATTGAGAGATAATATACCTATACACTTGGAGTGATATAGATTATATTTGAAGGCTCCTATCACTTTGTTCTAGCCGTGTACTTAGAGGACAACGAAGTGGAAGTCATTCCGATTGTTTTTCTGGCGCGTGGCAAGTAGAGGCACGGTGCTTTCGGTGCTCGGAATTTCAAGAGCTTGCAGAATAGCTCAAGAGAAGGAATCCATTTAATCAACGGACTACAAGGGTGAGTTTCTAACATCTCTTGTGATTTCGTTTTTATATTTGTATATACGTAGCTCAATCGATCCTCTTATGGGATTCCGATCGAATTAGATTTGTTTATTACTTCCGTTGCGCCCTCATTTTAGGCACCGAATCCCAACAGCTACATACTCGGCTTCCATAGTAGAGTCCACTATGCATTTCTTCTTCACACTCCTCCAACTTATGGCTCCACCTCCCAAAGTGAAAATATATCCGGAAGTTGATTTCGACTTTTCTATGTCCGCAGTAAAATCCGAGTCAGTGTAACCCAAAAACAAAGTGTATCTGATTGATATAGAAGCATATGCTTCCTAATCCTTCTCAGGTACTTGAGTATATGCTTGACAACAATCCGATGTCCCGGTCTTGGGTTCGACTGATATCTCGCCACCATGCCGACATCATGACAGATATCAGGCCTAGTGCAAAGCATAACATACATGAGGCTTCCCACTGCCGAAGCATAAGGGGCCAGCTTCATGTCATCTATCTCCTTCTGTGTATTAGGAGACATAGCTTTAGATTGTTGAATTCCATGTTTGTAAGGTAAGAAACCTTTCTTGGAATTCTCCATGCATAACCACTTTAACACCGTATCGATATAGGATGCCTAAGATAAGCACATCATCCTTTTCTTGAGATCTCGAATGATCTTAATACCAAGGATTTGCCCGGCTTCTCCCAAATCCTTCATATCGAATTGCTCGGATATCTATACCCTTACGTCTGATAATATCTTCACATTGTTTCCAATCAGAAGTATATCATCTACGTACAGTACAAGAAACACTAGCACATTTCTATCGCACCTTTTGTTTATACAAACCTCACTAGGACACTGTTCAAAAACATACGATTGAATGACCTCATCAAATCGCATGTTCCAAGACATTGATGCTTGCTTGAGACCATAAATGACTCTCTTAAGCTTGCACACTAAGTGCTTCTCTCCTTCAGCAATGAATCCCTCAAGTTGGCGCATGTAGATTTCCTTATCAAGACTCCCGTTCAAGAATGCAGTCTTGACATCCATATGCCAAATCTCCATATCCAAATGCGCAACTATAGCTAAGAGAATCCGGATCAATTTAAGCATGGCTACTGGCGAAAAAGTCTCATCGTAGTCGATGCCCTCCTTCTGAGTGTAACCTTTCGCAAAAGCCTTGCTTTGAAGGTTTCAACCTTCCCTTTCGATCCTCTCTTACACTTGTAGACCCACTTACTTCCAATGAGTTTTACCCCATTGGGTAGCTCTACTAGCTCCCACACTTGATTAGAATCCATAGATCCCATTTCAGATTTTATTGCTATTTTCCAGGATTCAGCATCCTTGTCTTAAACTGCCTGTTTGTACGTACATGGATCCATTTCATCCTGATCCGGGGAGTGGTCCGAAGACGCTCCCACGCCGATGAAATGTTCAGGTTTACGAACAACCCTCCCACTACGATGAGACGTGTCCTTGGTTTGCGTATCCATAATAGTGTCAATATGTGGTACACTAGGAATTTATAGAACTAGTATTGTCGAAATCTCACCCCTAAGTTCTTTAAGAATGACCTCACTCCTAGGATTGTGGCTTATTACAAAGTCCTCCTCTAAGAACCGGGCATTGGTGCTAATAATGACCTTCTGGTCATTAGGACTGTAGAATAGGCCACCCTTCATTCCCTTCAGATATCCTACAAACACTCGTACTTCTGTACGAGATGCCAACTTATCAGCTTCCTTATTCAGCACGTGTGCTGGTGAACCCCAAATCCGAACATGTCCTAGACTAGGCTTGCCCCCATTCCACAGTTCTGTAGATGTTTTTGGAAATGATTTCGAAGGCACCAAGTTTAGAATGGACGCCGCTGTTTCCAAGGCGTATCCCAAAATGAAATAGGCAAATTAGAATAACTCATCATTTACCTAACCATCTCTAATAAAGTACGATTCCTTCGTTCAGCAACACCATTTTGTTGTGGTGTACCAGGCGCTGTGAGCTGGAAAGTAATCCCCTCATGTGCCAAGAAATCCAAAAACTCTCCACTAAGGTACTCGCCACCACGATCAGATCGTAGTGACTTGATACTCTGCCCATGACGCTTCTCTGTTTCAGCCTTGAATTCTTTGAACTTATCAAAAGATTGAGACTTACGTCGCATCAAATAGATGTATCCATATCTCGAATAATCATCTATAAACGTGATGAAGTATTCGAAACCACCCTTAGTCTGGATGTTCATTGGACCACATACATCGGTGTGTACTAATTCCAATACATTTTGTGCACGATTTCCTTTGCTTTGGAAAGCCCTTTTAGTCATTTTACCTTCTAGACAAGATTCACAGGTTGGAAATGACTCAACTTGGAGCGAATATAATGGGTCATCACTCACCAATCTTTGAATCCTTCTAAGGTTAATATGACCCAATCGTAAATGCCACAAGTATGTTGGATTTATGCTCGAAGGTTCTTTTCTTTTATTAGGATTAGTCAAAGAATTAAGTGATTTATAATTAATTATGCAAGGGAGCTGGCGCAGCATTGATGATATAAAGTTCTTCATTATAAGAACTCCCGCAAATATATTCACCATTTCTTTTAATAATTGCATTATCTTCAAAAGAAACTGAATATCCATCACGACGAAATTTAGAAACAGAAATTAAATTCATTCTAAAATCGGGTACCAATAATACATTATTTAGAACTAAAATCCTATCATCAACTTTTAACTGCAGGACTCCCACTGCAACATCCTTCAGCCTGGAATAGTCGCCCCAGCTTATTGTAATCTCATCCGCACTAAGTACCTTGGTTACTTAGAACCCCTACGAGTCATAACAAACATGATCAGTGGAGCTCGAATCCACTATCCACGAAGTGATAGAACAGGCAGCCAAGCATGTTTTGACTAGTAGTGCATGAGCGTACCTTTCTTAGGGCAGTCACTCTTGAAATGCCCTTTCAGACCGCAGTTGAAGCACTTGCCCTTCGCCTTTTTGTTCGCCTCGGGCTGAGGAGCCTTTGACTGAGGAGCCTTGCCCTTAGCTTTGAAGGTTGCCACTTGCTTCTGATCAACCTGCTTTTTCTTCTTTCCCCATTTAGGTTTTGAAGAAGCAGCAACGGTTACCGTAAGAAATTGATGATAACCTTGTTTGAAGAGACCTTCGGCAGACTAAAGCTCTGTCAGAAGTTCCGCCAATGTGTAAGTCCTACGATTCATATTGTAGTTGAGGCGGAACTGCTCAAAACTTCTTGATAAACTGCCCAAGATAATATCGACCCGCGACTCCGCATCGATAGTGGCCCCCAGTATGCTCAGTTCGTTCAAATGAGACATCATTTTAAGAACGTGATCCCTTATTGTGGTCCCTTCATACATTTGGGCTGTCATCAAAACCCTTCTTGCATTTTGCCTAGCCGCCCAGTTCTGATGACCAAACATCTCAGTGAGATTTTTCATCATTTTCGCGGCCGAGCCCATCGTCTGATGCTGATGTTGCAATACATTTGTCAGTGAAGCCAAAATGTAACAGCGAGACATCTCATCAGCCTTTTTTTATTTTTGGAATTCAGCCAACTCTTCGGGAGTGGCATCCATTTCTGGTTCCAAAGGGATCTCCTCAGTTAAAACAAATTCATGCTCATCGGCAGTCAAGACAATATCAAGATTTCTTTTCCAGTCGGCAAAGTTAGTGCCATCAAGTTTGTTTTCTTTGAGAATAACAGCTAGTGGGTTGAAAGACATCTGAGAATAAAATTAAAAACACCATTCATCACATAATTCGACGCAAAATATATTGAAAAATCTTCAAACAATATATATGCAATCAACCAACACCTTGAAAAACCGCACATGCAAGCCACGATAGTGTGGGCGTCCTACATTTTCAAGTAGAATTTAACGTCTTTAATTTTACTATCCAGTCAAGATGAATTTTGACAAGTAAAATTAATAGTTGGTTCATCTTGGCCATGTATTTAATTAACATAGACTCTGATGGGGAGCTTATTAATCAATATACCTAAGTGAACACCATAATTTACCAAACCTTAGAATATCATTTAATGATAATAGTCATACAGATGGAGAGGTCCTATCATAAAAAATAATATTCACGTTTTTGTTATCAAATTTGAAGTTTAAAACCAGTGAGCCAATAATTAGCACATCCGATATAGAGGAAGACTCTAATGTCAACGCGCATACTAATTATTTCACAATTTAAACCAATTATGGAGGCCAATTTGATTTTGAAAAATCAATTTAAAATAACTTAGTTATTTTGAAAAAGTAAGGTTTTTTAATTTTCTCGTCCTAACATGCAAGGAAACATATCACGCATACATCCATACACGCCATACATCAAAACAATAAAACCAACAAAATAGAAAATTGGATAATTAAATCCAATTATCATGACTTTTATTCCTCATTTTGAATAACGAGAAAATCTTCGGCTCGTTTGCTCCCACTGCTTCAAGTATCTCGCGGAAAACGAATCGAACGACCCGAATCCGGACAACTTGATCCGCTGGCCGCTGGCCGACCTGCTGCCCGATGGCCGAACCGCTGCCCGACTGCCCGATCCGCTGCCCGAACTGCCCGACCTGTTGCCCGATTGCCCGACCCGCGCTGCTGGCCGAGCGCAGCAGGCCAGTCGCTCGAGACAGCTTCTGGCCGAGTCCCGATCGGCAGCCTGCTCGCCTCGGTCGGTTCGTCCGATCGGGACTCCTCTTCGTGCTGGGCTTCTTTCTCTTTCGTACTTTGTGTGTTCCAATTCGATTACAATTTTATTCGAAATAAAATACATCGAATTTACAGCAAATTACAAGAAAAATAAATCCTATTCTACCCGTGGATTTTCTCACGGGAAAAATTTATACATGCCTCAAAACCTGGCCAAATTACCAAAAATGCGTAAATAAATAAAACATCACATAGCCATGATAATTGGATCATATTCTCCTGCAAGACAAATTCTAGCAAAAATATTCCAAAAATCATACTACATGAATATTTAATTGCTAGCATATTAATCACCAAATTAATTAAATTGAACAAAACCTAAAGACCGGCTCCGATACCAATTATTGGAATATAAAACGCAGTGGAAGCAAGTTGGCAAAAATATTTTATGAAAGGTTTTATAAACTAACCAACATAAAAACCGGATCTATTAAGCTTGTCAATTAATTAACTAAATAGATTAACAAACAATTAAATACACATATTTACGCATGGGAGTCGGTAATTTATACATTTGACGCGAAGTGGTAGGAAATCCCTTTTGGTCGATTTATCTCCTCGTCGTACTCCTCTCTGATCTTCTTGTATTTCTACCTCAAGATCTTCTAGAGTATATCCCGCCTATGTCCGGATGTCGTGTGGGCAACAATCTACTGGACTACTTGGACAACAATGGATCGGCCGAATTATATTCTCAAGAAACTCACGATTTTTGTGCTCTCTATTTTTCTTGAATATTTTGGCATTTTAGAAAAATATTGTGTTAACTAAATTATGGAATCCAAGGCACAAGTCAAGATCCACAATTAAACACATACACAAAAATCAATTTTCTTGCTTCAATAATGATGTAAAAATCGGCCAACACCAATGTCCTATTTATAGGTGTTTTGGGCCACTCTAGGGACCTTAAGGAGGATATGGTAAAGACTCCCAATAGATATCTTCTTTCCAATATTAGGACTCTTCCTAATATTAAGACTCTATTAATATCAACTTAGTCCACTAAAAGGTTGATATTGCACTTCCTACCAAAATCCCAAATTACAAAATTGGGCTCCCTTTTGAATTAATTATTTCCCGTGTTTAAGATATTCTATGTCCATTAATTAATTTAAGCTACTGACAAGTTTTAAATAATTAATATATTATACATGAGTATACCACTCGACCTTTATTATTATATCGTAAAATTAATTCCACCTGCAGGATCTAATATAATAATCATTTCGAGTGCCTCAAGGGACATGATCAACCCAACTGATCGGGACACGATTTCTAGCGATAATATTAATTATCATATAAATAATAATATTGCCCAAAATATCGAGCATATTGAGTCAATCACTGTGGCTCTCACCCACGATAAATCAAAGTAATAAATATTAAATATATATAATTAAATATTAATCACTAGAATTAAGAAATAATAATTGTCCGAGATGTACGTTCTTCTTATAGTCGGTACAGAAGAATCTATCTCACCTCGATCCTGTTCAACGTATAGCGAATACGCTAATATATGCTAATGGTCAAGACCAACCAATCTCAAGCATATACTACAACCTCTTACATAACGGTCTAATGTTATATAGGTTGTGAACTAAATATTAGTATATAAGGAACCGACAATGTGATATTCTGTGTGACAAGACACACCATATTATCTACAATATAAAGTAATTTAGACTACATTTGCATAACCATAGCGTGAATAAATATGCAAAACATGTGATAAATGAATTAAATATTCTCATAGATAAAGACCGAGAAATTAGCTAATACAAGCATAAAGTATAATTTGACGTATACAACCCTAACAACCACGGCGCGAGGACCGACGACGCCAGCCATGATACGGTGCGCGGTGGAATTTTTTGTGCTGGTAGGACGGCGCGAGTTCACCAGCTGCCCGTACCTCCTACTCTCATCATGATATTCTAGCCCTTCTAGTTTTTGCAGGGTGGGGATCCGCTGCAGTGCCAGCACCATGCTGTGCACTGCCATCCATCCGATCACACACACACACATGGATGTGTGTGTGTGCATATTCCATCCGACGCACAGCAGTGCCCAATATGGTGCTATGCACTGCAGGGGATCCCATCCTTTTTTGCAGGCACACATTTTATCAGTGTCATTATTGTATATGTCTTTTACTGTGTATAAAAATATCATATTATACATATATATGTGATATGACTATTCAATGACTTCTAATTTATGTGGAGCATCTTTATTAGTTATTCCCTCTATTCCACTTAAATTATAATATTTGGTCCAAAAAACCCTCTATTTAGAAGTATGATATTTTATTAAATACCTCAAATTACATCGAACAATCACTTGGTATTTTTTAATTTCCATCGTACACTCACCACCAAAACATTTTACTTTATCATACATTTATGATTAATACTTACAAAACTTACCCATTTATCACATGATTCGCATTCAATCATTCTTTAGATAGACCTTTTTTATTTAAAATATTGCGCTTCGACTGGAGGGAGTATAATAAGTGCATATATACTATGGATTCACTGCATACATAGTAAACCGTACTATACACTGTTATTAGGCATTCACTATGCATTGTGAGAAAAAATAATATGTAAGTGAATCCGTATTAAATATGCGCGTACTGACATTCCAATTTATAGAAATGGTTCACATTTGAATCAATCCCTCACATGATACGAGTTTATAAATAAAAATAAATTAAATGATTCTCTCGCCAAAATGACAACCTTACTCTTACATTTCAATATATCATAAATGTTATGAATTATGGACTTTAGCACAATTAATTGTCAAAGAAGAAAAATGTTGCCCGCAACTTTTGACAAACCAAGAGGGATTGATTCAAATTTTGAAGGTGGACAAATTGGAATTGTAGTGTACCATTGTTGACAATTGATGTGCACATTTGTTGAAATGGTAGTATAACTTTGCCTATAAATAGCTTGCTCCAAGATGTAATGTTACACCATTGAGAAAGAAAGAAATATACTACTACTACAAAACATATTCTACATATTATCAATCTCCATATTTTACATATTGTTATTTATTTTGTGTATCTTATAAAAATATAAATTATAAAGTATTTCACAAGACGTTATCAGCACGAGTTATTGCTCGGAAAAGGTTAGTATTATTTGAGTTTGAATATATTTATACTAACTCGTTTTTATACTTGTAGAAAAAAATGGCCGGAATTGAAAACAAAAAATTCCAGATCCTCGATGTCACTGGCAATAACTATCTATCATGGTGCCTTGATGTTAAATTGCACCTCCAAGGTATGAGATTGGCTACTACCTTGGAATCTGTGGAACTTGCTAATGCCGATATTAAAAATGAGGCAAATGCAATGATATTCATGCGTCATCATTTATCCGAGGATCTGAAGAATGAATATATACAAATTGAAAGGCCTTCTGAGCTCTGGAAGAAGCTCAAAGACAGATTTGATCACACCAAAACTGTAATATTACCACAGGCTCAATATGAATGGCAACTACTAAGATTGCAAGATTTTAAATCTGTTGCTGATTATAATTCAGCCTTATTCAAAATTGAGTCTCGACTGGCCTTGTGCGGTACACAGCTATCTAAGACTGATAAGCTGGAAAAAACATTCACCACGATGCACTCCTCAAATATGGTGCTTCAACAACAATACAAGCAACGACAATTTCAAACATATTCTGAGCTAATTTCAGTTCTTCTCACGGCTAAGGCTCTGTTCTTTTGGACTGAATGAATCAATCGAATCAATTATCGAATCAATCGAATGGATTCGAATGAATCGAATCGAATCGAATCGAATGGAATCGAATAAAATCGAATCGAATCGAATCGAATCGAATATATATTCAGGGTAAATAATAATAATAATAATGGTAAATAATAATAATAATAATAATAGTAATTAACAACAACAACGATAATAGTAATATTATTAGTAATAATAACAATAATAATAATTAAGATTAATAATAGTAATAATAATAAGAAGAACTGAATCGAATCGAATCAATCGAAATGAATCAATCGAATGGACTGAATCAATCAATCGAATCGAATCGAATGGACTCGAATCAATCGAATCGAATCGAATCAAAACTGAAAAATAAGTCCAAAAGAACAGGGCCTAAGAAGACAAATGAGTTATTATTAAAAAATCATGAACTACGACCCGTGTCGAACCTGAAGCACATACCAGCTCTGGTAGAGCTGCCGGCCGGTTCAAGAGCCGTGAAAATAGACCCGGGCGTGGAACCCGAAAAAGTGGTGGACGTGGTGGCTACCGTCAAAATAATTATAGAAATGACCGCGGCGGACGTAACTATAATAATCGTGATAATTATCATTATTCCCGTCAAAATAAATATTCCGACAGACCAAGACAGTCAATTCACGGGCATCGTGATAAAGGAAAAATGCCTATGGAAAATTCTGGTGATAATCCATGTCGTAGATGTGGTATAACTGGACATTGGGCTAAATATTGTCGTACTTCCCAACACCGTGTGGATTTATACCAAGCATCGCTAAAAAATAAAGGCAAAGATGCCCAGGCTCATACCACCGAAACATTCGAGCCATCCAAAGTTATTGAGGCCAACACATCTGGGAACATATTTGATGAAAATCCTAACCAGGACTGTGAAATCACTTGAGCTAGCAGATTTCATTGAAGATCCTGGTTCAGTGGGACATGACGATGAATGGCTGAAATAAAATATTTATGCAATTATATATTGTATATTTACTTTTTGGCTTGTAATATCCCAGTTATTTTTGTGTGTATTTCTTTATGTATAATATAAACATCAATAAAATCATCTATATTTTATATTAAAAATCTCCCACTTCCAACGGCTATAAACGGCTAGTAATAGTGATTTTTGATTCTATAAATATGCATACATTTTATTCAACAACTCACTCATATTCTCTACCCTCTTATAAAAATTCTTAAGTATCTTCATCCGACTTTCTTCGAAAATGATTAACGGATCTCTCGTCTTTATTTTCACAATGATCAGCATGCTCATAATACTTATGTTTAGCAAAGACTTCCCTCCGGAATAATTCTGGATTGGTGTTTTATTTATCATTTATATTGTTGGCCTTGTATCGGCACTAATGATACATACAAAAATGTATTATTGAAAAAAAAATATGTATGTTTACATTTCCATTCTCAATAAAAAAATATTTCATGTCTTAAATATTTATTATATGATGATTTGATTCAACAGGAATACAAATGGAAAGTATCGAACAGGTACACAATTGTCTTGTTGATAGTGCAACAACGCACTCAATATTTACAAATAAAGCATATTTCTCGAGCATGAAATTATGCAAGACACACGTTACAACTATATCTGGTCCTGTAGAGATTATTGATGGCTCCGGGAATGCAACTGTGATGTTGCCTAATGGAACAATTTTACACATTGAAAATACGTTATTATCTGGTAGATCAAAACGAAATCTACTGAGTTTTAAGGATGTACACCTAAATGGCTATCACTTGGAAAACAGTGATTGAGAATAATAAAGAATATCTATGTATCACATCCTATAAAATGGAAACTCGACTTGTCCACGAGAAGATTGAAGCAACAACTTCTGGACTGTATTGTGTCCCTATTCGAGCTTTTGAAACCTACGCTACCATGGCTTGGAAGCTGGTGAATCCTGATATATTTGGGTTATGGCATGATCGCCTTGGGCACCCAGGAACTTCTATGTTACATAGGATTATTGAAAATACTCATGGACATCCATTAAAGGGCACAAAAATGCTAATGTTCAAAGATTATTTCTGTGAATCATGTTCACGTGGAAAACTTATTACTAAACCTTCTATGGAAAAAGTTGGTTATGAATCACCATCATTTTTACAACGCATTCATGGTGATATTTGTGGACCAATACATCCAGCAAGTGGACTATTCCGATATTTTATGCTCTTAATAGATGCATCATCCACATGGTCCCACATATGTTTATTATCTACCAGAAATATTGCTTTTGCACGACTCTTGTCCCAAATTATTAAACTCCAAGCACATTTTCCTAAATATCTTATAAAAAATATAAGAATGGATAATGCCGGAGAATTCACATCAAGGACTTTTGATGATTATTGTGAAGCACTGGGAATTAATGTTGAGCACCCAGTAGCACATGTCCACACTCAAAATGGATTGGCGGAATCCATGATTAAATGAGTCCAAATCATTGCTCGTACATTATTAATGAGATCAAAGCTCACTAGTGCAGTGTGGGGTCATGCAGTATTACATGCATCAGCACTCATCAGATTACGCCCCACTGCTTATCATATGCACTCCCCAATGCAATTAACTCTAGGCTTTGATCCGAATATTTTGCACTTACGCACATTCGGATGTGCTGTTCATGTGCCAATTCCACCTCCTCAAAGGACAAAAATGGGTCCTCAACGCCGGCTTGGCATATACGTTGGATTTGATTCCCCATCAATAATTCGGTATTTAGAACCAACAAAAGGTGATTTATTTACCGCTCGGTTTGCCGATTGTCATTTTGATGAGACGGTGTTTCCATCAATTGGCAGGGATAAGACTGTTCTTAACAAAAATGAACAAAAACCAATTGAGGATATCTCCTGGAATGCACAAAGCTTATCCCACCTAGATCCACGTACTACAGAATGTGAAAATGGAGTGAAGAGAATCATCCATTTACAAAATATTGCTAATAGACTTCCTGACGCATTTAACGATGCAAGTAAAGTGACAAAAGTCTTATATTCCATCTGCGAATGCTCCAGCTAGGATCGTTGTTCCTCATCAAAATACGAAAATGGATGATGATGCCCCACGACAAAAGCGTGGTAGACCTGTTGGTTCGAAGGACACTGTTCCTCGAAAAAGAAAGAGGAGAAGTAATGGGATCACAAACCAAGATCATCCTAGTGAGCATGCTGCAGATGAATCTGTAGAGCATAATACTGAAATAATGAAGGGATCATGGTTTCTGAAAACACCGAGAATGCCATAAATTATTACAATGAGATATGGGATCGGAAAAACATGATAATCGATAATTTATTTGCTTTCTCGGTTGCACAAGAAATTTTGAATGATGATTATGATAATGAACCACATTCAATAATTGAATGCCGTCAAAGGTCAGATTGGCCTAAATAGGAGGAAGCAATACAATCTGAATTAGCTTCCCTAGAAAAACGAATGGTATTTGGGCAAATTACTCGAACACCGAATAATATAAAACTAATTGGTTACAGATGGGTGTTCGTTCGAAAAAGAAATGAGAAAAATGAGATTGCGAGATATAAAGCCCGACTCGTAGCCCAAGGATTCTCCCAACGGCCTGGGATTGACTATGACGAAACGTATTCACCAGTGATGGATATAATCACTTTCCGTTTTCTTATTAGTATGGCTGTCCATGAGTGTTTGGACTTGCGACTAATGGATGTAGTCACGGCATATCTATATGGTTCATTAGATTCTGATATCTATATGAAAATTCCTGATGGATATAAAATGCCAAAATCTGCTACTCCTCGTGAGCTATACTCGATCAAACTACAGAAATCACTGTATGGATTAAAGCAATCCGGCCGCATGTGGTATCACATATTGAATGAATACCTTTCTAAGGAAGGTTATAAAAATGATCTTAAATGCCCAAGTATTTTTATTAAAAGATCCAATACTAGATTTGCTATAATTGTAGTCTATGTGGATGACATAAATTTAATCGGAACTCCTAAAGAGTTATCCAATGCTGCTGAATATCTGAAGAAATAATTTGAGGTTAAAGACCTTGGAATAACAAAACTCTGTCTTGGTCTTGAGCTCGAGCATAAAGATAATGGAATACTTGTCCACCAATCTACTTATACCAAGAGATTGCTCAAACGATTTAATATGGACAAGGCTTATCCTCTGAGTACTCCTATGGTCGTATGGAATTTAAATCCTAAGAAAGATCATTTCCGACCTAAGAAACCAAATGAGGAAATTTTGGGTCCTGAAGTGCCTTATCTCAATGCTATTGGAGCACTCATGTATTTAGTACAATGCACCAGACCCGATATTTCTTTTGCAGTAAATTTACTTGCAAGATACAGTTCTGAACCAACTCGAAGGCATTGGAATGGTATCAAACATATTTTTCGTTATCTCAATGGCACCATTGACCTGGGTTTATCCTATTCAAAGGAGGCTACTAACTCTGGTTTAGTTGGTTATGCTGATGCGGGATACAAATCCGATCCACATAAGGCTCACTCACAGACCGGTTATTTATTCTGCTATAATGGTACGACTATATCATGGAGATCGACCAAACAAACATTAGTAGCTACATCTTCCAATCATTCTGAGATAATTGCTCTCTATGAAGCTGACAGAGAAAGTGTTTGGCTAAGATCAGTTATAGCTCATATACAAAATGAATGTCGATTGAAGCTTGTGACAGACACTCCCACAATCATTTATGAAGACAATGCAGCATGCATAGCACAAGTCAAGGGTGGATATATAAAAGGTGATCGGACCAAGCATATTTCACCGAAGTTTTTCTACACACATGAACTACAGAAGAACGGAGAAATAAATATTCAACAAATTCGCTCCTGTCATAATCTCGCTGATTTATTTACAAAATCATTGCCGACATCAACATTCGAGAAGATGGTATACGATATAGGCATGAGAAGAGCTAATCTTAACCAAGATTGATAAATCAGTTTGACGGCATATATTCTTTATTTCAGGGGGAGCGAATCAATATGTGCGCTGTACTCTTTTTCCCTTATGACTGATTTTTATCCCATTGGGTTTTTCCAGCTTAAGGTTTTTAACGAGACAGCTTATGCACAAGGGTTGGATTTAAGTTGTGTACTTTTTTTTTCCTTCTGACCGCTTTTATTCCCATTGGGTTTTTCGGCTTAAGGTTTTTAACGAGGCACACTTATCCAACTCACATTGCTACGTCCAAGGGGGAGTGTAATGAATTATGGACTTTAGCACAATTAATTGTCAAAGAAGAAAAATGTTGCCCACAACTTTTGACAAACCAAGAGGGATTGATTCAAACTTTGAAGGTGGACAAATTGGAATCAGAGTGTCATCATTGACAATTGATGTACACATTTGTTGAAATAGTAGTATAACTTTGCTTATAAATAAATTTCCCAAGATGTAATGTTACACCATTGAGAAAGAAAGAAATATACTACTACTACAAAACATATTCTACATATTATCAATCTCCATATTTTATATATTGTTATTTATTTTGTGTATCTTATAAAAATATAAATTATAAATTATTTCACAACAATAAAAGAATTTTTTATTTATTTCTATTTTAAGAACACATGATCGAAAAATCGTATAAAATATTAAGTTATATGTGGTGTTTCCTACCGTTGCCAAAAGTTATAACTTCGACATAAATCATAAATTATCTCAGTATTTGCATCATTTTCAGCTCTCGCCTTTTCTTCTATATATATGATTGTGTTTCCACTCAACTCCCATTTCCCATTCCCCACCCAAGGAAAATCAAAGGAAAAAAAAAAAAAAAAGAATGGAAGCCCTATTTTCTCAGTTCTCATTCCTTTCCGACCAAGCCCTAGACGACAAGAGCTTCGATCCCTCCACAATCGAAGATCTCATGAAACTGTTCGAGGTCGAGGCGTACAAGGCATGGGCCAATATCGAACTCGAGAGTAAGAATGAAGTCAAAAAAGCTCACGATCACATGAAAGAGTCCGAAGAGTATTTGGATTCGGCGATGGACAGCGCCATGGCTGAATTTCGTCTTTTCGAAGAGGAAATGGACAGAGCTTCTAGGCTCGAGCACGACAGCTTGGTTAGCGTTGCCGAGAATGCCCGAAAATTGGGGGAAAAACTGGAAAAAGCTGCAACTTATGCTTCTAAGAAGTATATTGAAGCTTCTGTTAATTCTGCTATGGCTTCGATGAAATCTGCTGTCAAGGCAATTTCTTCAAACTCTAAAAAGGTTCATCCTTCCTAGAATTTGGACATGGCTTTTAATTTTTTTACTGTTTTTATTTATGTGAAAATAAAATAAAAATAACGAATACTTTCGTTTGATTTGGTGTTATTGATATACTATGCTGCACTATGTAAGAACTGTTTCAGATTTTATATTTACATATGGATTTATATTTACATTTGTAAGTATTTGGCAATTCTGTTAACTTAACTTATCAACGGCTAGCCTATCAGCCAGACGGCCAAACATACAATCAACTATAAAAGCTCGAGAAGTCTCGACTAAGGGGCTGTTTGGTAATTGCTGAATGGTTTGGTGCAGAATGGTTGAGAGGTCAGAATGGTTGAGAGGCTCTGAATGATGTAGTGCAGGATGAAATATGGTTGTTTGGTAACTGTTCTGAATGGACAGTCTGAATAACAACAAATTACCATTTTATCCCTCCGTATGATTAGTACTAAAATGAAATATAGTTGTTTGGTAGATATCTGAATAAAACAACACTTTGCAAATAAAATTACATAGCCAAAAACACTAGTTCAGAAAGGCATATGGTATTAATCCAAACAAACATAAATTATTCAAGTTCTAGAATAAATAAAAACATAACAATAAAATTCTAACATAATAGTTTTTGAGCAATTCTTAATTTGACGCATTTAACATTAATTGATTCGCAATCTGCTCACGTAAATTAGCCATATATTCATTGTTTTGAGTACCATAAGGCCTTCCATCCATGTCATCTTCATCGCCTCCCTCAATTTCTTCTTGTCTCTCAAAGAACAAACATCGGGTCATTGTCATAATCCATGAATAACTCGATCATGGACATTGCATCTTCTTATAAAATTGTGAACCGCAAAACATGCAATCACAACGTTTCTTTGTATTCGAAACGGGTAGGGAGCCATGCGCTTTAAAATTGGAAATCTTGCCTTCAAGACGCCGTAGGCACGCTCGATAACATTTCTGAGTTGCGCATGAGCATGGTTGAACCTTTCTTGTTTTGTCAAGGCACGTTGTCGTCGAAAATCAGCAAGCCAATACCTCGTATTGCGGTATGGGGTCATAAAACCACGAGTGTTGGCATACGCAGCATCACAAAGATAATACTTATCTACAATTGAAATGTGGATGTAAAAGCATTATATAAAATATATAAGAATCAGTAAATATTTAAAGTTAAGTAAAATTATGTATACCTCGTGGAGGAAAGGGAAAGCCGGATGTTGGACTAAATGCAACTTCTCTCAACACTCTAGCATCATGTGCTATACCTTCCCATCCAGCCCAAACGTACGTGAAAAGCATATTAAAATCACAAATACCTAAAACGTTTTGATAACATTCACCTCTTCCTCTACCTCTATAACGAGCTTGTTGATCAATAGGCACGATTGCATGTACGAGAGTTCCGTCTAATGCACCTATTGCCCCCTTTATTGTAAAATACAAATTATTAGACACAGTTATGTTATAGATTATAGTTTGTGTTACAAAAAAAATTACCGGAAATATTCTTCGGAGATTTCTTTGGCGTTCTGATGTATTCGAGGTTCCCTCGAAAGGTGTTGGTCGTATAGCTTCTTTTGCAAATTTCATCATTGCTCGTAGCACCTCATGAAAATATCTATGAATAGTCTCCGTGGAGTGTTGAAATCTCCGTTTAACCATTCTAAAACGTTCGTTATGACCAATAATCATCAAAAATATAGCCATCTTTTCCTCGACGGTGACATTCCTACTACTTTCCAACCAATTTTTTTCTTTAAAATGATTGCATAGCAGTATATATGCGTCACGAGAAAGCCGCATCAATTCAACACATTGCGTATTTGATCCGCCTAACAATTCTAGTGTATACGCATGTCCAGTTAAGGCGGAAGTGTTATCTCTTATTCGTTCTATTGTTGATGAAATTTTGTATTTCCAATACCAATAGATGATCAAAACCAACAATAGATCCTCCTCAAAGTTCATGTATTACCTTGAAAATAAAGTACAACACCTATACATGAGAAACACATATATTAAACACAAAACACCATAACACAAAGTTTAATCCCAAAAACAAAATACAAGTATTCCCAAAACAAAGTTCAACGAAGACACAAATATTCTCAAAACAAAGTTCAACCAAGACGACATATATTCCCAAAACAAAGTTCAACCAAGACAACAAATATTCCCAAAACAAAGTTCAACGAAGACACAAATATTCTCAAAACAAAGTTCAACCAAGACACAAATATTCCCAAAACAAAGTTCAACCAAGACAACAAATATTCCCAAAACAAAGTTGAATCCAAACCCAACAACTAAAGTAGTCCATACTTACGGGCCGTAAGTCTAATCCAGCCCTCACATTTCTCCGGCTCTAAGCGCATCCACATTTTCCTATAGTCAGCACTCTCACCTAAAACAAATAGTGTAACGTCATGCAATCTGCACCCCATCCAAGTTCCGTCAATTTCTTCAAGCAATCATCAATATCATCTTTCATAGTTGGTGCTCCATGTTTTTCTAGCATGACATTCATAACCTTCAAAATAGTTTCTTCAACTTGGACTTTATTTGAATTACTTCTTTCTTTAGTTTTTCGCTTTTTGCTTTGGGTTGGAGGGTGAGAAGAACACTCTTGAGTTGAAGTTGGGCCTATGGTGTCTTGTGTGTCCGGGATAATTTCAACATCATCATTGACGTTGGGATCAGAGTCGTAAGGATCAGGAACTGTAGATGCGGTTCCATAACTCTCAAGCCCCACACTAGCAACCCCATCAAATAGTTGGACACAAAGTTCTGGAAAAATTAGTCCCGTACTCCTCAACGGTTCCATGTATTTATTGCCCAAAATTTCTATCTTCCATTCTTCATCGGATAGATTAAAGGTGTTGGTTGATGGATCGTAGATGTTGCCCGTTTTATTTTTCAATTTAGACCACGCAGCATATTTTCCTTTAAGGTAATCGAATTGATTTTTCATCTGTCGTTGGTCGACGACAATGTTATGTTTCTTTTTCAATTCTTCTCCAACATTCTTCCACGATTGTGCCTTAAGACTACTACCTTCTCTCCCATTTTTAATTGTCTCGTGTATACAAGCTTCAAGAAATGTTTGTACCAATCCATCTTTTTTCCATGTAATTCTACGTTTCTTTTGGTGCGAAGATTCACCAACTAATTCCATACCTAATCCAAAAAAAAAATCAGCATAATGTTTGTTTGGCAAAAATCAGCATAATGTTTGGAAAAATCAGCAAAATAACTTTGCAAATATCACAACTCAAAAGAAAAATCAGCATAATGTTTATGGAAAATCAGCAAAATAACTTTGCAAATATCACAACTCAAAAGAAAAACCAGCATAATGTTTTTGGAAAAATCAGCAAAATAACTTTGCAAATATCACAACTCAAAAGAAAACCAAAGATAATGTTTTTGGAAAAATCAAGAAAATAACTTTGCAAATATCACAACCGAAAAGAAAACCAAAGATAATGTTTTTGGAAAAATCAAGAAAATAACTTTGCAAATATCACAACTCAAGAGAAAAACCAGCATAATGTTTTTGGAAAAATCAGCAAAATAACTTTGCAAATATCACAACTCAAAAGAAAAATCAGCATAATGTTTGTGGAAAATCAGCAAAATAACTTTGCAAATATCACAACTCAAAAGAAAAAAACAGCATAATGTTTTTGGAAAAATCAGCAAAATAACTTTGCAAATATCACAACTCAAGAGAAAAACCAGCATAATGTTTTTGGAAAAATCAGCAAAAATCAGCAAAAAAAACAGCCCCGAAATCAGCAAAAATCAGCAAAAAAAAACAGCAAAAATCATACAAGTGAGGGGTGTTAAAAAAACAGGAAAAGAAATCAGCAAAAATCAGCAAAGGTTGAATGAGGAAGAAATCAACAAAAACCAGCAAATTAGTAGAACAAGGGAAGAAATTGGGAGAGGCATCGACTGAAGTGGTGTGTGTTTTCCTCTACCAAATAGCCCCGAAAGATGATACCTGAGAGACGGAAAGATTTGTCGAGGAGAAGGAGAAGCGATAGTTTCCGACGGGAGGAGCGAGAGCTGCCGATGGGAGGAGCGAGAGCTGCCGACGGGAGGAGAGGGGAACACCGTGAGAGCTGCCGACGGGAGGAGAGGGGAACACCGCGAGAGCTGCCGACGGGAGGAGAGGGGAACACCGCGAGAGCTTCCGACGGGAGGAGAGGGAACTGGTGTGGAACGAAGGATGTGAGTGGGAGGGAGGAGGTCGATCGTTTTGTGAAGGGCAGAAGTGGGAATAGTTAGGGTCTGAATGGTTGAGGGAACCCCTAGCCACTAAATCGTTAAGAGCCTTTTGTCACCATTAAGAGGATAATTTTTTTTTACCAAACACTCTTTTCCTCTGACCGATTAAGAGATGTGCTCTGAATGGAACCATTCATAGCTAAACAAACGGCCCCTAAGGCATATGATGATGTGGGGAGAAATCATCCGGCAAGGCAGGTTCGAATCCCGAACAAATTTTTAGTGAAATATTCCGGATTCGAATCCCGAACAAATTTTCAGTGAAATTGTGGAGGTTTGTCCTGGGCTTGAATCTTATTGGCTCTCTCTCATATATGTGTGTCACTCGGACATATCTCTCGATTTCGCATGATCAAAAGACCTCTGATACAGGTGGAGGGAGTTTCTCGTCTCTCCCTTACCGAAAAAAACTATAAAAGCTCGAGAAAAGTAGCCAAAGTAATGTGTGGCCCGTTGTGTTAATTAATCGATTTTTCCCTATTTTTGTCTGGAAAAATTATACAAATTAACGAGTTTTTTTATAATATTTATAAAAGTGGGACACTTTTGAAATATTTTCAAAAATCCTGTATATTTTTTATTTTTTCTTAAAAATTCTATATTTTTTCTTACAAAGCGTGTGTAAGAAATATCATACAAATATCTAATCTTTTCTTGCATTATTGTAACGGATTACAATAGATGGAAATGAGTGGCGTGAGATAGGTGGGGTCTCAAGGGCACTCTTTCAACCCATTGTGTTATATTCTCTTTAGCGAAATCCCTCGCCCCCAGGGTCCCCACCCTCGGCCCGATAGGGATTGGTGAAAGAATTAAATCATGGTGGTTGACTGCGTTTAGGTGGAAGGAGCGATTAATACGGTGTCATGAGGCTATCACATGATTGGAGGGATAAAACTCATGGCTATGAGTGACTCGAACCTGCATCCTTGTAATCTGGCGAGGCAGGTTGAGTTACGCGGACTTGTGTTATATTCTTTTTGTTCCACTTCAAGTTTGATAGCAGTGTAATTTTAGTATAATAAATTGTAGAAGTAGTGATTGTGAGTGTGTGGTGGGAATTAAAATATAAAATATATTGATGTTAAGTCTACAGTGAAGATTAAATGATTTGATTATAGTTGTTTGTTATAAGTGTATAAATGTAATAAACGTGAAGTTTCTAAATAGATAAAAAGAAAGAGTAATATATAAATTTGGTGACTATTGGTATGTTTAGTCGGTCGGCGGCCGTTGCGTCACCTATTTTGAGTTATGGAGACACAAGGCCCAGACATATGTGGCTGGCGCTGGCGGAGAAAACATAGCATGTTGCTATAAAAACTTGATTCGAGGCGTTATCAATGTCGTTTGCCCCCAAAACAAAAACCCCTTAGCCTTCCGTCATCGTATATATAGTAAGATAGACAGATACCCGGAGAACTACCTTTCTTCGAAGCGCGACATGTCTACTTTTCGTATTCCCGTGATGAAGAACGAGAGTCAACTTTTTTTTTGATACATAAGTGATCCATACTTCGTATGACTAATCCTATGAGAAACAGCTCCGACCCCTCATAACAGCTTCCAATTAAACCGCGAGATAATGTACCTGACTAACAATTAAATATACTCAACTTCCGCGCACAAAGAGTTATCCCCTAAGTGATTGCTCCATGCTGGATCCCGATAGATAGACATGTCGGGTCTCCATAATCCAACCGCAGGTTTCCACCGAGATCAAGTCTCCCACACTGCCGCTTGAAACACATGAGAGTCGGCTTTCTTAGTTGAATCGCTTCTTTTTGCACCTTGAAAAGTTTAAACCCCTTAGGCTGGCATAGAAAGCTTAGAAGGAATAAAATGGAATTCTTTTGTCCACTACTTTTGTTCTTAAACAGGGCTTACGAAAAATGTAAAATCTTGACGAGAGGAAGGTAGTAAGTGATTTTTATGCAAAGTAATACAGTGGCCAAAATCCTACAGCTCGTGTAGCATTTGGACTGTTATTATGCCTTGAATATTGTCAAATTTAATACTCTCCATTTTATTTGAAGAGAATGTATGAGTTTTAATTTTTAGTTATTTAATAAATGTATTTTTTTGTAAATCATATACTTTCACTTTAAAAAAAAAAGTTATCTAATAAGTTGATATTCATATTTATTTATATTAACGAAAAATTCAATATAAAGGAATATAATAAAACTTTTAATTGAATATTATTGTTTTATTTTAAAAAATAAATCCTTTTATTGAAATAAAATCGTATTTTTAGAATTGCACTAATAAAACTTGTTCAACTCTACTGTTCCAAACACGTGTTCCAAACATATTCGATCCAATACATAGTCGTCACGTGTACATGTGATCATAAATAAGAGATGAAAATTTAAACCTTAAAAACACACCTGCACGCGTGACGACTATGTATTGAGTGGAATATGGTGCTTGGAACAGTAAAATTGAACTCTCCTCTTCGATGTATTATTATAAGTACTACAAATATAAAATTTGCTTTGTAAATTAGTTTGAGAAAAACTCAGTGGGACAAGTACTTTCAAATTACTTTCAGCGGAGCTTGAAGCATTCATATACTCCTCCATCATAAAATTGCTAGACAACCATATGAGATAAAATCTGAGCAATCTTTGATCGTAAAATTTGAATGTGGTATTCTCATCTGAGGATGATTCGACCGGATCCATAGAAACTTAGCTAAGGGGCACTGTCATGAGAATTATATTCGAGAGACTTTATTGGTGATTAAATATGAAAATTCTGAGATATTATAAAAAATGTTTGAATTGTGAAAATGGATTTTTAAAATGCGTGTAATGTAATGTGTTGTAATTTTACCCTTGCACTATCAAATTCCAGTTGGAACTATCTTGTAAATAAACGTCGATAAAGCGGTAACCGAGCGAAGGGCATAGAAAATGTGTACCTGGGGTTTAGGATGGGCTAGTGGATGTGCCCTACTTCACCACGCCAAACTCCGACAACCCTTTGTCTATCTTTTTATTAGAAATCACTTGCTTTAGATTTATGTATAGGTACGTGCATTAACCCACGGTTTTGGTGGTGCACATTGTATTTCTTTAGCGGGCCGTAGGCATTTTAAGTGTTAGGATCCGGATTATGGCCCATTTTTTGTCATAGTTCGGGCCGGATATTTTGTATTTCTTGATTTCTTCTTTATCTCACAGGTTGGTGGGTTTCGCCTCACACCCTCCACATTGAATGTTTTTTTTTCCCCAAAAAAAACTCTTAGATGGAGGAAATGCATTTAGGTGGTCATCGGTCAGAGGAGCCAACACAGGGACTGGTGTCGATGTTAAATGTAACAATCCCAAAACTATTTGGAGTGATACAGGCTAAACACACCATTTCAAACTTCTCTTTCAAAATCATTTTACAACAAGTAACAAATTTCTCAACGCTTTACCAGACGGTCGGTCAAAATGCATTTTTACAAACACGACTAGGAAATCATTTTGCAAATAAAAATTTTGAAACTAGTTTAAAAAGAATAGTGGAAGCAAATTTTAAAATATAGAAGCAACGGTAAAATAATGATTCTTTCAAATATTTGTGATTTGTTGTCAATCAAGACATAGCTAATATCATCCCAGAATACTCGTCTTTTCACGATCGCTACTCGCCCGATTATCATTACCTGAAAAATAGTCCCACAACGGAGTCAGTCATAATACCCAACAAATAATCACAATTAAATAAACATAAATATTCACACGTCATGCATCATGAAAATGATAATAAAAAAACATAGCCTTACCTCCTGTAATTCAACGACAATTCAAATTTTCGCCAATGAATTGAGCATTATCTCCACATCACAACCTTATTGTACAATATTCAAATACTAATAATTCCTCATACATGAACTCTATGTACAATTACTGCTGAAACTTATCTCGATCGGAAGTCATTGCTCAAGCCATCACTACAACAATCAAAATACCTTATTATTATTTCAAATACCATTCTAACCAAGTAACTTTTGATAAGTATGCAGTATATTCCAAACATTATTGAAAGCAAAGAATTTGTGATATCCCATAAATATCACCACTATTTCAAAAATAAACATGATTAACCGTGGACCGAGCCAAAGGTTAATGATCCCCCGAGGCCCTATCGGACCCTCCCCGAGTGGTTAACCCAAATATTCATGAGCTAGTACAGAGATTACGGACTTCCCCAAGGCCTCAGCGAACCATCCTATAGAGAACATATTTATATATATACAAAAATTTGAGGCTTCAAATGTAAAGAACTATAAAACATAAAATCAGACTACTTGCTTCCGCGTCCTCGATCAAAACATACATTCTCGATAACGTCATCACAACTTCATAATGAATAGTTCTATGTATTTATATTCGAACCACCGATAAGAAGCATCTCAAAATACGATAATCAATAGTAAAGTCGTATCACATACCTCAGTACGAACCAATCCAACGTAACAACGATCAAGACTATCCAACATCTCGCCATCACCATACTATCTACTAATATCTTATGTAAACACACTTATTCATTTATGAATATGTAATATAACATGAAATATAAATAAAATGCGATTGCAATTACTCATTAAACACCATGAACTGTACAAGTATTATACTTGCCTCGATACTGATATGCCAATAGTAAAATTGAACACACGAGTACTCCAAACTCCACGGTTTTTTCCAAACACGACGTCAATTCGGATGATAATGGCAGATGGATAATGACAAGTTCGACAACTTCCACAACTTCCAACGCTCTTTTGTCCGAAAATGAATTCAGAAGATGAAGAACTCCAATGATGATCTCATTTAGTGAAAATATACCATAAGATGTCTTGAATAACATATCCAAAATTTATTCCCATCCAACGGTTAAATGTTCTATTATTGTCCAAATACCGAGACTGCATAATACTGAACTGGAAAGAAGAAACCTCTCGGATATTCGGTTATAACGTATAACTTGGGAGTCTAAATTCAATCCACCATTTACAATGAACTTCAATATGTTACAAACATCCTATAAACATTGCACATAGATTAAACGGTTAGATTTTGAGGGATCTTATCTGCAAAATTACTACGCGGATGAACTTCTCAATCATTTTTACTTATTCTTTCCCCTCATTCTTTCTCTTCCATTCTCTCTTTATAAATGGTAGTTTATGCTCTAAAGTTTCTAAACTAATGAAAAATGATGAAGAGACTCGAAATATATGAAGGGATATGGAGAAAATGGTGTATGTAACCGTTTGTTACCGCATGTAACTGCTATACACCATTATCTAAGCGGTCACTGTAGTTTTTACTCTTTCGATCATAACTCCTCCAACTCGAAATGACTCATCGTTTGAACCATTGTAGATATATCTCAATTATCTATCAAACTATTAAGTTTCAGAATTTTTGGACAATTCAAAAATTGGTGGTGAATTTTTAAACGACCCTTTTATGCACCACATCCTCTGGAAAATATCAAATCACTACACCATAGATTGGCTATAGCAACCAGATTTCAAAAATTTCATCAGAAAACGTTGCTATTGATAGACCAGCTCGGATATATTGCAATGCATTTATAAAGTGTTACAATTGAAGCGAAAAAGTTGGAAATAGTGTAAAATTTACATTCTATTGCAACAATTTAAAAATTCGTTGCTGTACATAGCAATTTGGGGCCCAAAATTTAGGCGGGTACTAAAGAAATTGAGGGGGCTTTTGAAACATTAAAACACTAACCACATTATCTCAAACCCTCGCCGCTCCCTCACCCCAAACCCGCGTGCCTACCGACAATGTCCGATAATCCGCTTCAAAGATCTCTTGCAAGCGTTTGGTAAAGTTTCAGAGTGTGTTCAGAGTCATATCTCGCAGTTCCTTCTGCGACCCGGCGTATCTTCACCATTACTCAGCAAGAACCAGAGCCCTCTTGTGTCTCTCTCCTCGCACTACGCCGACTCCTATCTCCAACCGGCCAAAATTCTTGTAAAGGTTGCTTTGATCCTGCTTATGTTTTTATCTTATTTCCACTAACATTTTCGGTACTCCGTTCTTATTTTAAACGATCCAGGAACATACATGCATCTCAAATACATCTATGACAACTCACAAGTTATGTACTTAGTTCAGATAACCTTTTTAATAATTTATCAGAGAATACGATGTTGTACCGCCACATTCTTACCAACAACTATTCAGCAATATTATAGAATGCTCGGTGACATCTTAATTTTCATTCATACCATATCACGTTTAGAATAAAAAATAATCTCACCATATCTATAGTCCAGCAAAATCATCGATAAAATACTGCTCAAAAGTTCGAGATATTACAAATAAGCTCAAATTCCCCCCCTTAGTGTCTTATCATTTTTATCAAACTTAAGTACTTGGGTTGTTTTGCTTTATTCTCTTGCAAGCTCCTGTGTGGGCATATGGAGTATTTAAAATTCTGTTTTCATATTCTCAACTTTAAATATTTGGCTCGCATAGATTGTGGTTATGATCATCAAGTATATTTGGTATCAGCCTGGTAGATTCTGTGACGGGTTATAGAGCATGTGATAATCCGATTTGAGCTTGAGATGTTACACAAATGCAGTAGCAAGTGAGTATTATCCTGGTTGTGTAGATGTTACGTTCGTTGAAGTTGTATTAGACGGTGTAGATATACTCGATTCAAGTGATGGATTACCTTTATTCTTGGGATATGTCAACATAAAAGATGGAATAAATGTTGTTCAACCGGATTCTTTAAAATGGGCCATAAATATTGTTACAATGTATATATACCAAAAATATAAACCTGCCAAACATACTAATATGTATATTCTAACAAATATTCTAGAGCTGCACATACGAAATTAATTGTAAAGTTTAAAAGAGGTAGTATTGTGTAGTAGTATGACAACTAGTACACCACCCGTATAAAATACGGGATCATAAAAAAAATTCACATAGAAATGCATAATACCCAATTATTAATCATAAATATCATAGCACGTCTTTGTAAATTACATTAGTTGTTCTATTTACGATTACACCATTCTTGTCGCAATAAAAAAATTGGAGTCTTTCGTGCTATTCACTTTGATACGACTACATAAAACTGGCCATGATTGAATACGAGTCTTGGCAAATGGACGCCAACATGAGAAAGTGCATAATCCTGAGAAAGCATAATTATTGAAAATTATCGTCTTTGAAATTTAAATGTCAATCTACTATATGATGAGTTTGATATTATTTATGGAATCAATACTTTACTCCTAAATGTGTAGTATAACATAATAAATGTTATGGAAGCAATCGTACCACAATATTGCAAATATGCATCATTCAAAACATATTAGAAAATAAAACAAACAAAACTAAAGTCTCTCACATAATCAATTATTGTTGCAATAGCATAATAATCCATTCTTTTCTCACACGAATTTCTATTTTCTGAGAGACTGAAAATTAAAAATAATTAAAATACTTATCGAGATATATTTTTAAAAATATTTATAGTCAGTTTTTATTCTCTATAACCATCTTTTATATAGAGATCATTCTATTAAAAATATGTTATCAAAAAAAAATTGCTTATATATTTTAGGATGAAAAATTACACTTGTGTCATGAGAAAATTTTAAAAATAAATTTGGTTCCACTTTCTTTTTTGGTCTTTTTTGTCAAAATGGTCCAAATCGTTAAGTATTTAACGATTTTTGTTAAATGGTCAAAATGAGATAATTTAATCCTTATATTTGGAAAGAAAATTATTTGGATATAATTTAAAATAAAAAATCAAATCCATAATTTTCAATAATATATAGTTGATTTCAAAATTAAATAAATTAACAAATATTTTAAAATTAGAAAAGTAAAAAATCACTTAAAACGATCTTTATTTTCTGAAATTCTCTGTGTACAAAGAGAATCTATGAATTAGGATATTATTATTAAATTTAATTGCTTGTGTATTTAGAAATATCTCTTTGAAAATTCATAAAATCAGTAGTTATATAATTTAGTAAATACTATGAATTTTTCATTTATTTTGTTATTTTATCTTAATTAAATAAGGTTTAGAACTAAGATAGACTAATTGATTTATTTATAAGTAATAATTAAAACTATCATTTCTACACTTTCAATAACATTTTTAATAAGATTATTTCGATATAATTAATTTATTAGGACTTCGAGTACTTTTAAATTACATATTCAACACTTCTTTTGCAATACTCTCAAGCATTTTTCGTTTCGCTTGATATTTCTTTTATTGAGATACCTAATTATAGCCTGTTCTTTTGGACTTATTTTGATTTTTTTTGATTCGATTCGATTCGAGTCCATTCAATTCGATTGATTGATTCGATTGATTCGAGTCTATTCATTCGATTCATTTCATTTCACTCAGTTCTTCTTCTTCTTCTTATTATTATTAATCTTAATTATTATTATTGTTATTATTACTAATAATATTACTATTATCGTTGTTGTTGTTAATTACTATTATTATTATTTACCATTATTATTATTATTATTATTATTATTATTATTTACCATTAATATATATTTCGATTCGATTCGATTCAGTTGATTCGATTCGAATCCATTCATTTAATTGATTCGATTCGATTCGATTCGATTGATTCATTCAGTCCAAAAGAACAGAGCCTAACTATAAATTAATTAATTAGTGGAAATATATAATATTTCTGCATGATTTTAGGTTTAAATTTTTAATATATAATGCACACTACTATATTAAATTTCTCTTTATTTGGGACTTATATTTTTAATTAATGGAAACGTGAAATATTTCTATAAATATAATCAATTCCTATTTTATTCATAATTTATATTCCTTAATTGGAAAAAATTAATAAGGTAGGTAGGGTTATTTGAAGTATAATTATAATGTAATTAATGCAATGACGATTATGCCAGTAATTGATTACGTGTCATTTGACGTAGAGGCAGCAT
Source organism: Orobanche coerulescens (assembly GCA_033398695.1). Classification (NCBI taxonomy): domain Eukaryota; kingdom Viridiplantae; phylum Streptophyta; class Magnoliopsida; order Lamiales; family Orobanchaceae; genus Orobanche; species Orobanche coerulescens. The sequence goes on from CM065809.1 coordinate 174,591,568, forward strand.
GTGGCCGTGACATAAAGTGGCGTAAGACGTGAGAAGAGAAGGTCTACTTAAATTCGAACATGCATTAGTATATATGAGAAATTTAATATTTGAATATGTGAAACTTGATATTTTTTTTTTTTGTAATTTTGCATGTTTTCATTGTGCTTTGAATTTGATGAAGTGATAACATTTGTAAGTGCATGTCTTTTTAATCTCCTTTATTTATAGTTTTTCTTTCTTTCAAATATCTTGAATATTGTATATCCTACATCCTACAACATGCTTCAAATTATAAAAAATATTTTCATCATATTACCGAAGCCCTATCACGTATTAAATGGGTAACATATGATAAATGAGTATTCCGTGCGATGATGAATGAGATCTCAGTGATCATCGAAGGAGATTCGAGAGATCATCGTGAGGATCTTAGAGAGTTGTACAGCGAAGCCTTTTCCTTGTATATTGAGTGTGCCATAATATTCAAGGTTGGGGAATTGTCCCCGTAAATTGTGTGTGCTTTTACGTGTTTTGATTGTATTCCGTTTCATACTCCTTCGAACACTAAAGGTGGTCTTGGCCTATAACTCTTATCATACTAAACACGAGTGTTGTGAGGAAAACACGAGTATTTGGTGAGGATCGAAGGCTGACTGGTTGTTGTGCGGACAATCAGTGCCGGCACGGAGTTGAATTTTTCGGCGAAAAATTCTAGTCCGATTTGGACCCGTGACAATTTGGTTTGAACCGAAAATACTGGAAAAATTTATAATAACTAGATTGCGTCTAATTTTATTAGATTTGATCATTTGAACAGCCATTTAAATGAGGCAATTTTCTCTAATTGTTTTGTTATGTTATGATGACCAATAAGAGTGAGCGACCTCCTTAGAAGGCTTGCTTTAGGGCCGAGGGTGTGGTCATTTGTATAATCCATCCATCTTTCATAATCCACCTATCTTTCATCTATCTTTTCCATCTTTCATACTAGGAATCCATCTTTCATTCATCTTTCAACTTACCCCTACTTTTTTAATATTTAATTAATAGTATGTTGGATTTTAATTGGTTGGATGGTGGATGGTGTGGGCCCACTTGCAAGATTATGAAAGATTGAATGCGGCAATATGTTCTAGAATTCAAACTTTCAAGCTCTATATAGAGAAGGGGGTGGTGTTGATTTCTATAATCCTTTGGTACCGCACCCACCTAGTGGTACACCCTGCAGCCTTAGCCACGAACAGTTATACATGGTGGTTTCAAGGTTAAGATTAGAAAGGCGATCAAATTTGTGACATGCGATTGAAAGTGAACGTCCTACGAATATCTTTACAGAAAAATATTTTCTAACTTGTATTAAAGTATATATCAATTTTAACTCATTTATTCCTAAAAGGTCTACATACATGCTTAACATTTGACATGTTCTTCTTCCTTATTATTGTTGTTCTGAACTTGCGAATATAGAAAAATCTAATCGTATAGACAATTCTGTGACATCGATTTTTATTCCATGTGGGTGTGGCGTATCGATTTTTGTCGCATGTGGATCTGGCGTGTTCGAGGTGGGATGCCGAATGGATGAGTCAAATATCGGGTATGTTTGGCAGTTTAGCTTATAAGCTGGCTTATAGCTTATAAGCTAGCTTATTGAAACGCTACTTTGAGTAGCGTTTCAATAAGCTAGCTTATAATTTGGCTTATAAGCTATTTTTAGGTGTTCCAAACAGAACTTCTTAAATAAGCTCAACTTATAAGCTAGCTTAATTTTACCAAACATACCCGATCATTTAATGTTGGTGAGTCAAATTATGTATATAAGTATTGTTTAAGAAATTAAAAAAAATACTGACTTACTATTTAACAAAGAAAATGACAAAATGAAATGCCATGTTGATGTAATGTTACTAATTTTGATTAGACTAGGCAAACGGACGGGCTCAACTCAAACGGGTCAGGTAAAAAGCGGGCGGGCTCGGCCCAAAATTATTAAGCACGTGGGCCTCAAGTTTTTTTTTTTGAAATATCAATTCTGAATAAATATACAAATATTTTATGATCCTTAAATATTATATTATTCACTATACTATCACAATCAGATAAATAAATATATAATTATTTTTATTTGATAATTGCATTATTTACTACACTAGCACAATCAAAAGACACATATACAAATATTTTTATTTGATCATCATAACATGTATCACTATTACTTTCTTATAAAAATCATAAAATAATATTATTATTGTTATGAGATACTACAAAGTAATCACAAAGTACCAGATAAATTACATCAATAATTAACATATAGATGTAATATAATCTAACAGTTAATGAATTTTTTTAAATATTATAATTACATACAACATAAATTAAAAAAAACTGGATCGGGCGGGCCGCCAGCGGGCCGGGCCCCCACGGGCGGGCCAAATCTACGCCGCACCAAAAAGGCTCGTTTCTTTGAGACAAAAATATGAAGTCCAATGCCCTTCCAAGAACAGGCGGGCTGGCCCGGGCCGCGGGCCTTGGCCTATTTTACCAGGTCTAATTTTAATAGCAAAAACGTATGTTGACATGTTTTTATTACTACTAGATGTCCTCCCGTGCGATGCACGTCATAAAATATTAAATATTTTATTATATTAATAATATGTAATTGAATTTAAATAATATTATAAAATTATTATAAAATATATATGAGTCAATATACACACACATACATATACACTATTGGATTTATTCCCATTTATAAACTCTTATCATGTGGTCTAAGGACACGTGATAGGAAGATTGTAGTTTAATTAAGCACATGCATTTATTTTTTTCATGGAGGACAATATGAGTCTTATATTTAATTTTATAAATAATAAATTAAATTATGATTATTTCTATCAATTTTCATTAAAAGTATACAACTCATATTCTTACGAATATAATTTTTTTATATGATTCGGCATTAATGTAATTATTTTACTATTTTATAATCAGAACAAAATAATTTCAAAAAATCAAATAATTGTTAAAGTATAAAACTATAAAAATAAACTAAAAATATTTTTTCTTCAATATTCTTATATTTTCATATGGAAATATTTTAATCATCTAAATATATCAAAATTATATTTAAATTAATTTATATTTATACTCTATGGATGCCAAATTAAAGAGCACGAAGTAAGAATTAATTTGATATATTTTTTTATCAAAAATAAATTTGATACGAAAAAGTTATAATTGTTTAAACTATTAGGTTAAAATAAAAAGAATAAAATGAGATGAAGTTTTTAATTGATATATAGTATATAATTGAATAACCCTATAACTCCCTCCCAAATTAAATGTCTGTCTTTTTTAAATTTTTAAAAAAATAAATAATACGGAGATGACACATGTTTCTCTAGATTTTTTTACAACTCTCTTTTAATATTAAGTATGGATTACAGTTAAACCTCGATAAATGAATGTTCTATAAACGAATAACCTCGTCAAATGAATAATTTTCTTCGGTCCCAATTCTTTATAACATGTTCAAATTTTCATTCGATAAATGAATAATTTCGCTAAATGAATATTTTTCACCGATCCCGATCATATTTATTTATCGAGGTTTTACTGTTCTATCTTTTTCTCTTTTCCTTTTTCTTTTTCTTTTTTCTTTTGTTTGGGACTAGGGCTGTTCTCGGTCCGGGTCGGTCCGGGTATTGTCTTTTTGGGTCTGGACCGTTAAGGTATCGAGTATTACCGGTTTCGGTCCTTACCGGTTTCGGGTCCCAACTTCAATACTTGTATCCGGACCGCTAACGTTTCGGGTGAGTATCGGTCCCGGGTATTTCGGGCGGGTTCTCGGGTATCTTGGATCATTGAAAGCCATAATCACCAAAACCTCATAATCGAAACAAAAATTGAGGGTTTTTTCCAAATGTATGCTAAGGAAATTAAGAGATAAAGGTCTTTCAAATGTATACTAATACGTTATACGATATTTTGTACAATGTATGTTTATGAAAAATACCGGTTTTTTTACCGGGTTACCGATTTCGGTCCTTATCGGTTTCGGTTCTAACTTTGGTACCAGTTGCCGGACCGCTAACGTTTTGGATGAGTATCGATCCTGAGTATTATCAGACGGTTCTCGAACAATTCTCGAGTATACTTGAACCGCTAACCGCCCTATTTGAGACCATTAGCACCGACCCAATCTGTCGAAGCCCGTCTTTCTAAAGTCCATTATCCAATCAAACAAGCAATCGCAAGAAACGAAATCCGACCGTTCATTGCAATCGCCGATGAGGATTGAGGTTGTCCACTTATAAACTTCGTTCTTCTACCTCTCGTACTCTCTGCAAATTGCTACAAGCAAAGGGATCGGGACACCAACGCTTTCTCTATCGGAATATAGCTAACATGTCTGAGGTACTCTCTGAACTCCTCGTTTCTCTCAATTTTGTTTCAGTTCGATTTTTGCCCTTTTCGCTGTCCTTTTCTTTGTCGATTTAGTCGTTAATTTTAGAGATTTCAATTGTTGGTTGCCTTTTTTCCTTCCTAGTTTCAAATCTTAATTTATTTGAATTTTTTTCCACATATTAACAGTTTCATTAGTTGAATTAAATTTGGATATTCACGTGTTCGCAGCTGATCCACTGATATTTTTCAATTTTTTTTTTTATGGGGGGCCTTGCAGGCAACAAAATCTCCTCTGCTCCCTAAAGATGGTGAGCTTATATCCTCTACGCTGTTTAATTTGTGCAAGTCCGAGTATTCTCTTGTGAAGTAACAAGATAAGCGTTTTTCGGATACTTTTTACATGTGGGAATCGGAGTTGAATGTTTTTGAGCCGGGAATCTGGTCAGATATGTTACTTTCAACTGGAATTGATGAGAGGACAACCAAAGATTAGCTTTTTGATTATTCGTTAAGCTAATCTTTAAAACTAGACAAGTTTCTATTTTGGGAACTCTCTACTATGCTAGACTGTCTTTTCGTAATTATTTGAAGAAAATAAAAAGTCAATATTTTCTGTTCTTCAGAAGAGAAGTCTAATGCCGCTAAAAGTACGACTTCGGCGGACACATCATCTGGCCAGAGAACAGGAACCCCTCCTCCTGTTGCCGGGATGCCTAATCCGTTTGATTTCTCATCTATGACAGGATTGCTTAATGTATGTGTTTCTCTCTCTCTCTCTCTATATATATATATGTGTGTGTATGTGTGTGTATGTGTGTGTGTGTGTATATATATGTATTTCCTCTTTATTCTGGTCTTTCTTGGAGAGTATTTCTATAGGTGGCGAATCCATTGAAAAGAGGTGACACTGCAGAGAATATGCTTTATTGTGGCATAAAAAATATAAAGAGTGGAGCCTTTTTTTTTTTTTTTTTTTTTTTTCATTTCAGGATATAATTCACATTGATTCTTTCCGGCATACTATGCTTTTGTTAATGTTTGCTAAAATTGTATTTTGTCTGTATGCAGGACCCGAGCATCAAGGAATTAGCCGAACAGATAGCAAAAGATCCTTCATTTAGTCATGTGGCAGAACAGCTTCAGAATACCTTTCAAGGTGTTTCAGTTGAAGATGGTATCCCCAAATTTGATATGCAACAATATTATTCGACCATGGAACAAGTATTGCAAAACCCACAATTTATGAACATGGCTGAGAGGCTGGGTAACGCATTGATGCAGGTATTGCTTGGTTTCACATTCATGACTCTCTGGTAGAATATTATCCTAGATGTAGATATCATTAGCAAGTGAATCATCCTATGTTTTCACAGGATCCAGCCATGTCTGGCATGCTTGAGAGTTTGACAAATCCAGCCAAAAAAAACCAACTTCAAGAACATATGGCGCGTGTGAAGGACGACCCGTCCTTGAAACCTATTTTAGATGAGATCGAGAATGGTGGTCCTGCTGCAATGATGAGGTTTTACCTCTTTATGGGTTCTCTTAATTTGTTTTTCTTATGGATTTATAACTTCTGGTTTGGGATGTTATTGTGTTTGACAGAATATGACTCTTACAAGCAGAACTTGGTGTTGGGTGTGTGGGAGGGGGTGTTGTGGCTGTATTTATTATCTTGCTTGACCAACATGTTTGGAGATTCCAGTACTTGCAGTTTCTAATTACAGTTCTAACTCTACTTGGTCAGCCATGCAAACATTAGTACTATCTTTCATCTGCGTTCTCAGATTTCTTAGATTTTTATCTCAACTGATCTCCTAAATTATACATCATGAATTTGATGTTTTCGTTTCTTGTTTCAAAACTTTTGGTTCATACACTTGGGTGTTTCAGTTTCTTCTTTTGTATTCTGTTCATGCCGTCATGTATCTTTTCAGATGTCTTATTCTATATTTTTGGTTACAAAGATGGGTCATTTGTAATAATGCATTCAGCTTTGATTTAGTATCCTAGCAGTTTATGCATAAACATTGTGAAGTACTATCATTTATCCTGGAATCTGAGAATAAAATCCTGTTTATGGACCAAACCCAGAACACGTACTTGGGAAGTGACTTCGTTAAGAAATCTTCAGAAACCTTATTCTTTGACTCCAAGTAAAGCCCCACTTAAGCATCAAGCGATGCCGCAAAACACTATTATATTTTCATTCAGATATTCAACAGTTCATCTTCTATAAGACAAATTGCTCATCCAATTCCTCCTAGTCAATCCACCTTATCTGGCTTTACACCTCAAGAAGTACGAAGAGCTGAGATTGATATCTCAATAGGAAGTTAGGGGAATCATTAGGAGTAAGAATGGATAGGACCAGTTTCTAAAAGTTCTTATCAGGTCTTTTCTGTTTTGATTGTTCTGGAATGTGTTAACGAACAGGTATTGGAATGATAATGAGGTTCTCCGGAAGTTGGGTGAAGCAATGGGATCTGCTGTTGGAGGAGAAAGTGGCACATCTGCTGGTGATACAGCTGAAGATGATACAGAGGAAGTAAACGAGGAGGAATCCATTGTTCACCACACTGCTAGTATTGGTGATGTGGAGGTACATGCGTCTCCCAGTAGTACTGCTCTTTAATATCACGATTAGAATCAGTGGTTGCTTAAAAGGCCTCTCGAATAACCTTCGTGAAAGGCTATGATTTGCTTGTGCTAGTCTTAGTCCAATCTTCATTCTTGAATATCAATAAAGTGTTGCTCTCTGCTTATTGTTATTAGAATTCTATTTAACCTAACATATTTCATGTTACATTGCAGTGAATATGAGTCACCTTGTTTATATTAATTTGACTTGCTTTTTTTAAATAAAAAAATTTATGGAATTAATTAGGGTTTAAAGAGTGCTCTAGCTGCTGGTGGCGATAAAGATGAAGAAGATTCTGAGGCAAGAACTGCGTTGCATTTTGCATGTGGATATGGCGAGGTACAACTCTAAATTTTCGTACAGTGAGCTTTTATTTTGACTTAGTAGTATCTTTTCCCTTGAATCTGGGCTTAGCTCTGTTGCTACATTTTTGGTTCTTTTACCTTTTATGTTCCACCCACTACTAATATGCAATTATTTTCTTGGTTTGATTGCAAAAGGTACAGTTTATATTTGGAAATTAAAAATACCACCTGTTTGATATTTATTCAGTTGTAGAAAAATCGTGCATACTGAGGGGTTCGTTTTGTTAAGAAAATACAAACCGTAAAAGGATTATTTTTCTTACCGTAATGGGGGTAATAATTACAAACACCACCCGAAGTTTGGGGTATTTACAAAAAGTGAAACAGAGAAGTGTCAAAAATATAAAAAGAACTTTGAGGTTTGATTCAGTTTTTTATTTTCACACTTTATAAAAATAAAAATAGAAAAAGAACTTGCATTCGTAATATTATTAGTTTACTACAGTTGGCCCTTTCTATTTAAGACAGGATCAAACCTCAAGGTTTTTTTTCCCGGTAATTTTGAAACTTCTATGTTCTTTTTGCAACGACTCTAAACCTTTGTGCTAATTTTTGTAATTTTATCCCCCCCCCCCTCTCTTTCACTTATTATACTCGGGAAAGATGGAGTAGTTAAAATATAATTTCATCTTAATGTAATTTATAAAAATATATTTTTAAAATAAATCTATGTAAAAATATATACTTTTACGGTTCCACTTTCCCTTGTCAATCATGGTATTATTCTTACTTCCTTTATCAAGAGACGATAATATGTGCATAAAAAACTTGGTGATTATAAATCATCAAAAATGTTTAGACGTTATAAATGAATATAAAGAATGAATTTCATGCAGGTTTCATTAATAACTGAAGTATATTTATGAGAGGCGTTTGGTTTGTGGTTTTCACGAAATGGTAAGGGAATGAAGTAAACGGATTCCCTTAGTTTGTTATGTTCGTTTCCTTTTACCTCTTGATTATTCTGAATACTAGCGAACCAGTATACCCCCCTCTTTAGATGCCATCTTTGCAGGCTCTTTCCCAAGAGCTGATTGAACCACCTCTATTCCTTTCCAGGTTAAGTGTGCTCAAGTTCTATTGGAGGCTGGGGCAAAAGTGGATGCTTTGGATAAGAATAAAAACACCCCTCTCCATTATGCTGCCGGTTATGGCCGAAAGGATTGTGTGGAGCTTTTATTGAAAAATGGCGCTGCTGTGTAAGTCCCCTTTTTTTATGCATCCCGCCGCCTTTTCCCCCTTTTTTTTTCAGGGTAACTATAGCAATGTGACATGACTACAACAATTCTCTCGACTCATCACTATCTCATGATATTTCTCATGTAACTAGAAAAGCCTATGATTTTGATGGTTTTGGAATTTCATCTCATTTCTCCTTCATATCAAGGTTGCAAAATGCATGTTTTACAGTGTTAACTAATTTTAGAACAATTTATTGACACTATAATCTTCATGCCCCCGGATTAAGGTGCAGTTGAACTCATCGTATCCTCGACTTTGTTCGTTTGCAGCACTCTTCAGAACTTGGATGGAAAGACACCTATCGAGGTCGCCAAATTAAATAACCAAAATGATGTGCTGAAGCTCCTTGAGAAGGATGCATTTCTTTAAGCCGGATGGACGGCTTTTGTCCCGCTGTACACTTGCACTGCAATCTTCATTTGTTGCCAACATTATATATGATATTTTCTGTATTGTCTTTGAAATAATTACATGGACTGTGTTGTTTTCCACAAACATTTTGATATTTGTGCTTTAATTCTAGCTGGATTCCTGCCTTAAATAACCACTGCTCCAATATAGTTCGAGCTACCGAGTTGAATTGATTATAAGAGTGTTTCTTGTCTGCAATGATTTACATGCCCACCAAAGAATCCATCAACATCTCAAGATCTCGCCAGATCCTACCGAGGAACCCATCAATCATATAATCAATCTTATAAGGCAGGTGGAGACACCCAAATGGATGTCAAAACCCGCATATCTGCATACTCACTCATCTCAAAACACATGCATACACACCCCGACCATTCCGTTCAGGAATGGAGTAAGGGTGCAGGCTAACGGGCCTTTCATCAAGACGGAGATGTGAAATATTTCTTCTTATAACGTCTTGATTTGATTCAAACTCTGCAGCTAACGTAGCAAATGTAGCTCGCGAGTGTAGCTATCAAGGAACAATTTAGAAAAAAAAATAAAAAACCAAATAGTTTTATGTATATATCTTATTTGAGTTCTTACAAAATTAAAGTTGTGGATTCTCAACCTCATAAACTCCAAATAGTTGTCTCACTCTGTTGTTGGCGGGGAGATCGAGTGTTTTAAATTTTTGTGCATCCGGAGTTCTATCGAAAATGCAAATCGGATTTTGAGGATTCTTGATTACGGAAATAGATGAGAGAGTTTAGGTAGAGAAATTTCAAACTTCAATAATGTATTTGGAGAATTTTTAGGTGCGAGAAGGTTATGAAGTTTAAAATTTGATGCAAGTGAAATAAGAAAGTAAAAAAAAAGGACAATATATAGGTAAAAATGTCTTTTAGCCTTTTATTTATTAATGAAGTAATTACAAAACTAATAACTACTGTGTAACATATATATTATTATTGTAGGTGGTAACACTGCTCTCTCAATACTACTATCAATTAAATCGTGGGAATTGGTTGGTGGTCCAGTGGTAGGACACCTACCCTTAAAGGTACTCATTTGGGAGGTCTTGGGTTCAATTCACACAAAGGAGGTGAAAGAGGAGGTTTTTTCTCTTTATGATCCTCTAGCTCCTCGGGGCTAGCTCGAGCGACTGCTAATCAATGTTTAATCTCGCGTCAAGCGACAGTGTGAGAGTATTTCCTTGCTGGGTGTAATACCCGTGTTTTCTATTTTTAGTAATTTCTATTTTTGGTGTATGTTCGTTTCGGACAACTCTCTCATCATTGTTTTGGAATTCCGAATCTATTTTGTTCTTGGAGTTTTTCCGTTTGGACGAGTTTCGAGGATGTTTTTGCATAATTTTATCTTGAATTATATCTTGTCGCATGTACGTCCGATTCTCGTAAAACTTGTTCGTTTTCGTTGTCTCTTGATTTGCATAAGTTTGTATGGATGAGTTGGTCGTGTTGAAACTTTCGGGTCGTTAATCCGACGTTGTATCGCGATTTTTCGGGCACTTGGGTCGTTTTTGTAATTTTCATAAGTTTGGGGAATTTCGCTTTGTTTGCTTCATTTCGGACTCTCCAGTGATTGGGATTATATTCTCTTTCAACGCTCAGCTCTGTCATCTTGATTATTACATGTTTTTGTTTCCGGATTCTGGTCTTGCTTCGCATTTCGGCACTTTTGTGCTGTTGGCAGCAGTGTACTGTGCAGTACTGAACTGCTGCCTGAGTAGCGCACGCTACTCCGGGCTTACTTACGTGCGCTATCACTGTGTGGTTAGCGTACGCTAACCTGGGGTTCGTAGCGTGCGCTAACGATTTCAGCGGTCTGGGACAGTAGGTTCAGTACTTCGGTACTGGACCAGGTAGCGTACGCTAATTCAGCGTTAACGCACGCTAATTCCTAGTATTAGCGCACGCTAACCATGTTAGCTTGCGTACGCTAACTGGAGGACAGTAGGCAGACTGTTCTTCCACGCCCCGTTAGCGCACGCTAATGCTTGTGCGTAGCGTGCGCTAAGACTGTTTAATATAAATAGGACAACAACAGTCAACTTCGTCATATTTCCTTCATTTCTTATCCTTCTCGGCTTTGAGCGATTCCAGACGAGGGTTAGGGCCGATTTCGACTGTAGATCATCATTCACTACCACCGTGCACTCCTTGCGTGAATTCTTCAAGTTCCTAACACTTTCCACCATCCGAATCAAGGTAAGAATTCCCGAAACCCTTGTTTTGAGATTCTGGGGAAATTTTGGGGATTTCTTGGGATTTGACTCTTTTAGTCCGAATTATCCTTGGGTTATCGCTAGACTTCGATCGTGTACTTGTAATCCTTCGTTTTATTGATGATTTGTTGTTTTGAACTTCAAGTTTTCCATTGTTCGTCACTTATAGTCGACGATACCCAAGTCATGACCGACAAATTGTTCCAGCGGGTAGAATTAGGATTTATTCTTACCTTTCCGCATTATTGAGACTTGTGTATACCGTTATTGTGTTAGGTACGGATTTGGGAGGATTGTTCGGACCGAAACCTATTCCTTTGTCGTTTCCTTCGTTTCGTTTCATTCAAGGCAAGTACATGTATTACATTTCGTTATGTATGTTGTGATTTTCGAAATGAATGATGAATTGTGATTTTTGGGTGCGTGAGTTGTGTTCCTTCCACCCGGAGTGTCCGACGGGATGTCTGGGGGTCGATACTAAGGGGTACGGCCGCGGAAGGGAACTTGGGTACGTGTGTGATTGAACTTCCACCCGGAGTGTCCGACGGGATGTCTGGGGGTCGATACTAAGGGGTACGGCCGCGGAAGTGGTATCCCACCCGGAGTGTTCGACGGGATGTCTGGGGGTCGATACTAAGGGATACGGCCACGGGATACTAGTTGTGATTTTGTGATATCGTGATGATTGGAACTGATTTGATTGCCAATGTAGTATTCCGGAATATTTATGGCAAATGCTTTCTGATTGAGATGATTGTGCTAAAAACCGTATTTTGTATATAATGTTGTGTAATTGTGTACTTGCACTAGCTATTCGAATGCTAACCCCTTAAATGGGGGAAATGCGTCTTATGCATTTCAGGTACTGGGAGAGCTGAGGAGCAGGCACGGGACACGCACGTAAAGGATGGGCTGGCTTGATGATGTGGCTCGAGTCTGTAATTTTATGTTTTGTCATTGCATTTGTCGAGTACTGGAATTAGATTGTCTACTTTTAAACTTGGTTTAAGTCCCCCACGTGGGCAACGAATTGGTATTTATCTTATGTTCATGTACTCTGTTAAAATTGTTTTGGCCGAGGCCACGACCTTACTTACTTTTGAGTGCATCGTTTGGAATTACTTTGTGGTTTATGTGTCACGTGTTAGCCTGGTAGACCTCACGAGGGTTCTACGGTGTGTAATGTCCCATTTGTGAATTGGGGTGTTACATTTATGGTATCGGAACTTAGGTTTTGAATACCTAGGCTGTCGGTGAATTTTGGGTCTGTCAGTTGCGTCGTTAGAGTCAGTCGTTGAGCCTAATGTCATCATGCTACCGTCATTTCGTGCGACCCGTGACTGTAAGTCTCCTCGAACTCTTATATTTCTGTAATTCGTTTTCTTGCGTTGTTCGGAATTGTGACTTGTGTTACCAACTTTGTGAATTGTGAATCTTTCTGATCTTGTTCTTTTCTTGTTTTCCTTCAGTATGTTGAGAGGTCGTGGTAGACCAGCTAGGGGACGCGGCCGAGGCCGTGGTCGGGGTGCTGATAATGAGGAGGGCTCACTTTCTCAGTCCTCTACGGACTCAGCCTCTCACTCAGTGCCGTCGGGTAATAATGCCGACGCCGGGGCTACTGCCGTACTTCAGCAGTTAGTAGCCCAACTTACTCAGATAGCTCAGGGTGGACGCCAGAATCCGCCCCCGACACCGGAAGAGGAAGCTAGTAAGTGGCTTCAGACGGTGACTAAGATGCACCCACCTCGTTTCTCCGGATCTTCTGACTCCCTCGGTTGGGAGAATTGGCTCTTTCAGTTGTCCAGAACCTTCGATGCCGTAGCTTGTCCCGAAGACAGGAGGGTACATATTGCCCAGTACCTCCTGGATAAGGAAGCTGCGGAATGGTGGGAGGCCGTTGCACCCAGAGACCGTCGAGCTACCTGGGAGGAATTCAAGGCTGCTATGGAAGCAGAATATTGTCCACCGCCAGTTAAGGAGCGCAGAATTGTGGAGTTCTTCACCGCTACACCTCAGGATGTGCCTATTTCTCAGGCCATCATTACTTACAATCAGTAGTTGGGTTTCGTGAGAGATCAAGTGAGGACGGAGGCTGATAAAATCCGTTACTTCAATATGCGCATGAAACCGCATATCAGGCAGAGTATGGCACCGCTCATGTGTACTGATAAGTTTCAGTTTTGTACACTTATCCATGGTTTGTATCGATAAAATTCACCCATAATTGAGCTAGTCTACTCGTTTTTTGCTTTTAATTTATTAGTTTTAATAATTTTATTTTTATCGGATGATGATCGGATTAAATAACTGAATTACTCAAGAAACAACATGTTTAATAAATATTCTCTTTATTGAATTTTGATATATTCATGTTGTAGGCTTTCCGAGACGAATTCGGCAGTCTTTCCGGATTCAAAATCAGAGTTATATATCAAAAGTTATCATCCGAAGAAGATCTGGGGCAAAAACGCAAAGTCTGAGAAATTGTGGGCCGAAAACGTAACTATCCAAGCTTCAAATGAGCAAATTTACGAAGCTACGTTACGGCCGTAACATTCAGGAGTTACGACCGTAAGTCATCCTAGTTACGGCCGTAACTCCTGAATGTTACGGCCGTAACTCTTGACAGATTACTATGATTTGTCTAATTTTTTATACTTTTTGTGTATTATTGAGGGGATGGCTGGCATTGATCCGATCTAATGTAATAATGCTGGAGTTTTGGAGCTATTAGATGACTTTAGGTGTATAAATAGACCCCTTAGATCCTTCATCATTCATCATTCATCTTATAATTTTCCATTTTCTTGTAAACTTTTCTTTTTGTGTGAAGAACACACTTGTGTTCTTGAGTGATCTTTGTAAGTGTGGTATAATATATGTTGTTCAGAGAGTTTATTGCTTCTATCTCCTTTATCTACTAAGAGAGTTAGGATCAATTCTTTCTCTTGATTCAACTAAGAATGACCACCAAAGCTTGTAATATGTGTAATAAACCCTTTATGGGCTAAGTTCTTTAAGTTGGGATTATAAACAAGGTTAGTCATGTTATTTAAGTTTGTATAAAAGATCTATTGTGAATTACTTATTATTGTGTGTGATTTTCATTGTTTTAACAATCTTTATTTATTTGGCCAATTAATGAAGATATTTATGGTCTTCATATGTTTTGAAAAAAAATATGTTTGATTAGATCAAATGATCTTCACTCTAAGTTGTTCTAGGGGATAGAAATATACCCCTAGTCCTTAGATGATTCTTTGAGTTATTTTCATAAATCTTAATGCTATGTATTGAAGCCAATCAACATAGAAATATAGTGGATTGATTCAATATGTAAGGGGCGTTTTATAGTTCGAAAGAGAAACCGTCTTTTTAAGGAAAATCGAATCTACACAACATAATAAGTAAATTCATCTTATGATCTCCAATACATCTTTTATAACTAATGACGAACTAAGTTTGTAATCCCAACTATTTCATTTTATCGATAATCAATCTATTATTATTGCTATCTTTTTATTTCCTTATAATATTAGAACTATTATTGCAATTTCTTTGCAATTATTAAACCAAACTTTTTAATTGTGTGTTTCACTCATCTTAAGTATCTATAAAAATAGACTAATAGTGTATAATTCAAATTATAACAAAACTTCCTTGTGGGATCGATAAACTGGACTCAAAAAGTCCACTTTACTACTTGATACGATATCGTGCACTTGCGATAGTTACACCAAAACCGTGTCAAGTTTTTGGCGCCGTTGCCGGGGAAGTATAAGTTATATTTGAAATCTTATATTGTAAACTATTTTTATAGGTACAAATTTCTCGACGTTGTAACTTAGTACAAATTGTGTTTGTCCAGTCAAGTGGCGGATAACGGTACTCCGTGACTATTAAAGTCGGATTTTTCAGTTTCCCACAACAACTGATATTTGTAGATATTTTATTCAATTATTTTCATTGTCTTTTTATTTTTGTTTTTTTTTTATCATGGACGAAACATTGTTTAAAATTGAAAAAAGATTTCCCTTTCTAAGCAAAAATGCAATTTTAAAAATTTACAAGACAAGGCTTGAAAGGATGAGGTTGCTTACGAATAAAAGCATACCTTTTGACATAAGATTCATTATCGAAGCCAAAGTAAGAATAGAAGGTGAATTCACAGAAACACCAACTAGATTTTTACCAGGGCTTGGAAAAAGTTCATATGCCAAGAAACGACGAGCTAAGATACTAGCCGTTTGCTATAAATGTGCTAGATGGAACCGTAATGCAAAATGTCGATCTTTAGGAATTCCATCTACAAACAGAGAAGATAAAATTCTTCATTAATGATGGTCTCAATAAGGAGAATTTAGATAATATCGAAATTTCTCTTGACACGCATCCTAGTGGACTTGTGTATTACGGAATTCAATGTTTGTGGAATAAATTCAAACCGTAATATGAACAACGCCTTGGGAATCGACGTTAAAAGACCTCGCTTGCCAATTTGTAAGAAAATTGGATGGGAAGCTTCTCCCCGACTCATAGAAGGCGTTTAGGCCGTTTCTGAACGTAAAATCAGAGGAAGATGTGAGCCACAATCACAACTACTATACATACGCGTAAGTATCTTTTATTTTTGTCGTGTGGTGAGATTTTCTGAATAAAAAATGTGATACGCGATAAAAGCTTTCATTATTCTATTGAGTAGTTGAAGCACAATCAAACGCAATCACAAACTTGTTAAACAATTTTTACCTTCTTTTTCTTCTATAAATAAACTTTCTATTGGTCTCTTTCATTCATCCCTCAAACTTGCACTTTTCTCTGTTTCTCTCTAAATTTTTTTTTTCTTTTCAAAAATGGAGTCATCATCTTCAACAAAAAATTTTACATACCGCATTTTTGGTGGATCTAGTTCTCGAAAAGAGGCATGTTTCATCAAGCGACCCACAACTTGGGTCGTACCTTAGGAGAAAAATGCATTCATGTAGTTTACGGAGGAGGAAGTCTAGGATTAATGGGATGAGTCATACGCCTATATGGAAGGAGTAAGAGTGTTGGGAGTAATCCCAAAACCTCCGGGCCGAAAGTAAAATCACCGGTCAACTATTGGAGATGAGTTTAGATCTGTGAATATGCAAGATCGCATAACTCACATGATAAATAATTCTCGCGCCTTTATCGCCCTTCCCGTGGTTTTGGCACCCTTGAGGAACTTTTTCATGTGGTTACCAGAGCCCACTAAATGTTCATCAAAACCAATAGGAGTGCTTAATGTCAATGGTTTCTTTGATGGTTTACCTGTCTTTCATCGACTACTCTGCTGAAAAGGGCTTTATTTCCGAGCGTGCAAAACGAATCATAGTCGTTGCACCAACACCAAGAACTAATCAAAAACTCAATGAATTTGTTCCTCAACCAGATCCAACTCTAGCTAAAATTATGCAGGTAGAAGATTTTACCGTGAGAAAACGAAAAGTAGATTCATTCCTCTCCCTTTGATAACCCATGTCGGACCCCTTGTATTTTTACTTTCTGTCGTGTGTAATAATCGTGCTAAATGATGGCGGCTTAAGGAGTTTCTTCTTGATCTCTTGACGCGCATCTATTCACGATTTATGTATTTTTATTTCATTACGTAATGTTTATTTCGTGTTTTGCTTTTATAAAAACTTTGATGGCAGCGTAAGGCGACTCTTCGGACTTTCTTGATGCGCATCTAAAAAATTATGTTATACTTACGAGTATATTTTATTTTCTTTTGTGTGTGCCTCGTATATTTATTCTCTTGCAGATTCTAAAAGGCGTTAGCTCAGACATCAACTTTCTTAACAGGAGTATTCTCGCTTTCGCATTGATTTTTATTTTTAAACTGAGGACAGTTTTATTTTCAAGTTTGGGGGTGGTTTGTTTTAGAATTTTGGTGTGTTTTGATTGATTTGGTTATTTGCCTTAATTTTTTTATTATATATATATATATATATATTTATAGTATTTTGATTTTTGAGATTTCTAGATCTGGCCATAACACAAATAAATTAGCTATATACAAGCTTCTAAAATCGTTTTAACCGGTAAAAAAAAATTGTATATTCCAAAAATTTTTGAACCTTAATCTCTCTTTCCAAGCCTTGTAATTATCATATAAAATCGAGTCATTCGTTACCTTGAGAAAAGAAGAATCAATTGGTTGATGAAAAATAAAACTGAAATTTACTTAATTTGTGGAGTTTTTGATTTTTCATGCTTAACTAAAAAATGATTTTCTGCAAAAATTCTATTCCCTAAAAAAAAGGAGTCATTAGTGAAAAGAGCTACACGTTAGCAAATAACGGTGTGAAAGCTATCACCTAAAAAAATAAATGACGAAAAGGAGAAGTGTTGAGCAGCAACAGCTAGCCTAATTTTGGAAGTCTTAAATTTTGTGAAAAATAAAGGACTACCCATTGTTGGTGCGTAGCTGCCGTCTCAGAAAAATTGGTGAAAAGAGCTACACGTTAGCAAATAACGGTGTGAAAGCTATCACCTTTTTACGAAAAGAAGAATAATGAGATAGAAATTGTGTTAGTGAAAAGAGCTACACGTTAGCAAATAACGGTGTGAAAGCTATCACTAAAAGGGATGTAGTTTATGAGCAGATTTGAATTAATTAGCAGCTGAATTTCAATACACTCAATTTTGTGAAAATCACAATATTTGATGACGCCAATGAAATTCTTCTTCATATTGAGTCGAAAAATAAACGAGTGATCGAGAGCAACCATTAAAGGGAGTCGTGTGTATCACGAGTGGGAAAGAAATAATCAACCTTTTGGGGGAAAAACCTTATATTTTGGAATTACAATACTAAAACCGTGTTTTAACTTCAAAATCATTTGTAGATTTATTTTGAATCTTGATTCATTTATATCTACTGTATAAGCTGGTTGTTGTGTATTAATGGCATTTTGATCTCCTTTTTCTCTTTTTATATTTTAATTTATGTGTGTATTAATTTTCTTATTTTTTTTATTTTTATTTTATTTTTGGAGTGTGAATAATAAAAAGTCTTGCTCGGGACTAGCAAGAATTCAAGTTTGGGGGTGTGATAAGTGTCAGTTTTGTACACTTATCCATGGTTTGTATCGATAAAATTCACCCATAATTGAGCTAGTCTACTCGTTTTTTGCTTTTAATTTATTAGTTTTAATAATTTTATTTTTATCGGATGATGATCGGATTAAATAACTGAATTACTCAAGAAACAACATGTTTAATAAATATTCTCTTTATTGAATTTTGATATATTCATGGTGTAGGGCTTTCCGAGACGAATTCGGTAGTCTTTCCGGATTCAAAATCAGAGTTATATATCAAAAGTTATCATCCGAAGAAGATCTGGGGCAAAAACGCAAAGTCTGAGAAATTCTGGGCCGAAAACGTAACTATCCAAGCTTCAAATGAGCAAATTTACGAAGCCACGTTACGGCCGTAACATTAAGGAGTTACGGCCGTAAGTCACCCTAGTTACGGCCGTAACTCCTGAATGTTACGGCCGTAACTCTTGACAGATTACTATGATTTGTCTAATTTTTTATACTTTTTGTGTATTATTGAGGGGATGACTCGCATTGATCTGATCTAATGTAATAATGCTGGAGTTTTGGAGCTATTAGATGACTTTAGGTGTATAAATAGACCCCTTAGATCCTTCATCATTCATCATTCATCTTATAATTTTCCATTTTCTTGTAAACTTTTCTTTTTGTGTGAAGAACACACTTGTGTTCTTGAGTGATCTTTGTAAATGTGGTATAGTATATGTTGTTCAGAGAGTTTATTGCTTCTATCTCCTTTATCTACTAAGGGAGTTAGGATCAATTCTTTCTCTTGATTCAACTAACAATGACCACCAAAGCTTGTAATATGTGTAATAAACCCTTTATGGGCTAAGTTCTTTAAGTTGGGATTATAAACAAGGTTAGTCATGTTATTTAAGTTTGTATAAAAGATCTATTGTGAATTACTTATTATTGTGTGTGATTTTCATTGTTTTAACAATCTTTATTTATTTGGCCAATTAATGAAGATATTTATGGTCTTCATATGTTTCGAAAGAAAATATGTTTGATTAGATCAAATGATCTTCACTCTAAGTTGTTCTAGGGGATAGAAATATACCCCTAGTCCTTAGATGATTCTTTGAGTTATTTTCATAAATCTTAATGCTATGTATTGAAGCCAATCAACATAGAAATATAGTGGATTGATTCAATATGTAAGGGGCGTTTTATAGTTCGAAAGAGAAACCGTCTTTTTAAGAAAAATCGAATCTACACAACATAATAAGTAAATTCATCTTATGATCTCCAATACATCTTTTATAACTAATGACGAACTAAGTTTGTAATCCCAACTATTTCATTTTATCGATAATCAATCTATTATTATTGCTATCTTTTTATTTCCTTATAATATTAGAACTATTATTGCAATTTCTTTGGAATTATTAAACCAAACTTTTTAATTGTGTGTTTCACTCATCTTAAGTATCTATAAAAATAGACTAATAGTGTATAATTCAAATTATAACAAAACTTCCTTGTGGGATCGATAAACCGGACTCAAAAAGTCCACTTTACTACTTGATACGATATCGTGCACTTGCGATAGTTACACCAAAACCGTGTCATGTACCACTTTGAAGGAGTATCAGGATCGCGCTCTAGCGATCGAGATGGCCGCACCGGAATCAGAGTTGGGTGCCGAGGCCAAGAAACAGAAAACAGTTGGCAGCTTCTCAGCCGGCAAGAGTGGCCGATTTTCGAGAGCACAGTCTGCCCCTACACCTGGGAAGAGACTGTTTCACCAGCCGGGGATCTCGTGGTAACTGCTCGGGCCTTGCTGCTTCGGTGGCAGGGTTTGTTTTAACTGCAACCAATATGAGCATTTGATGAAGGATTGCCCTTTTCCTCCCGTTACTTGCTTCACTTGCGGGCAGACCGGGCATCGGGCGACTCATTGTGAGAGAGCCACCAGGGCTGTTAGAGTTCCGACTACCATTACCGATCATAGGGATCACAGCACTCCTGCTACTCATGTTCCGCAGAGTTCGGGTCGTGGTAGGGGACGGGGTCAGCCGGATCGCCGCGCAGCCTCGAGTTCGGGTTCAGTTCACCCCCGATTGTATCAGATGAGGCGCTCAGAGGAGGCAGACGTTCCGGTGGCGTCAGGTACCACTCAAATCCTTACTCATCCAGTTTCAGTGCTTTTTGATTCGGGTGCTACCCATTCCTTTATTGCATCGGATTGTGTAAGTCGTATTGGTTTTGACTGCTTGTTTGAGTGTGAGCCATTTGTAGTGAGTACGCCCAGCGGGGATCGTATGGTTGGGGATCGGGAGGTTAGGGATTGGCCAGTGAGGATCGGGAGCCGAGATTGGCCCTCGAATCTCATTGTTATAGACCTTAAGGGTGAGGATTTGATCCTCGGGGACGATTGGTTGGATCGTCATGGTGCTATCATGAACTATCGGACTCGTACTATCTCGATCGTGGCCGAGTACGGCACCGAGCATACTCTAGTCGGTTGTAAGCCGGGTAGATCGGGGAGTGTGATTAGCGCCTTGAAGGCGATGAAACTTCTGAACCATGGTTGTGTCGGCTACTGGTGTTACGCTCTGAAGGCGGAAGATGGTGGAGTTGATTTATCGTCAATTCCAGTTGTTAGCGAATACCTCGATGTATTTCCGGATGACTTGCCGGAATTACCACCACAGCGAGAGGTGGAGTTCCCTATTGATCTAGATCCGAATGCGGCCCCTGTTTCTCGAGCGCCGTACCGTATGGCACCGTCGGAGATGTTAGAATTGAAGAATCAGTTGGGAGAGTTGTTAGATAAAGGGTATATTCGACCGAGCGCATCGCCTTGGGGTGCGCCTGTACTTTTTGTTAAGAAGAAGGATGGATCGCTTCGTTTATGCATCGACTATCGAGAATTAAACAAGATAACCATCAAAAATAAATACCCTTCACCCAGGATTGACGATTTGTTTGATCAGCTTCAGGGGGCGACAGTCTTTTCGAAGATTGATTTGCGATCGGGCTACTACCAGTTGAGGATTCGGGACGTCGATATTCCGAAAGCTGCCTTTCGGACGAGATATGGCCATTACGAGTTTGTGGTTATGCCTTTCGGGCTAACCAATGCCCCAACAGTGTTCATGCAGTTGATGAACAAAGTTTTTATTGAGTATCTGGACAAATTCGTAGTCGTCTTTATCGACGATATTCTTATCTATTCACGGAGTCGGGAGGAGCACGCCTTACATCTCCGGATTGTATTAGACACTTTGAGGGCTGAGCAGTTGTACGCGAAGTTCTCTAAGTGTGAGTTTTGGCTCGAGGAAGTGATGTTCCTCGGGCATGTGATTTCAGCAGAGGGAGTTCGGGTAGATCCGCAGAAGATAGAGGCAGTGATGGCTTGGGAGCCGCCTAAGAATGTGAAGGAGGTGAGGAGTTTTCTGGGTCTTGCTGGCTATTACCGTAGATTTGTTGAGGGATTTTCTAAGATCGCTAGACCACTCACTCAGTTGCTCTAGAAAACTCAGAAGTTCGAGTGGACCGCATGCACAGACAGTTTTGACGAGTTAAAGAGACGTTTGACTACCGCACCCGTTTTAGCATTGCCTCAGGGGAACGAGGATTTCGTAGTGTATAGTGATGCTTCGGGCCTTGGGCTCGGATGTGTTTTGATGCAGAGAGATAGGGTTATTGCTTATGTGTAATACCCTCGCCTTTAATATTGTATTTTCTGATTTAAGCTAAGTATTTTCGCATCATATCTGTGTTGTTGTAGCAAGTATATCGACGAATTATGTTAAGTTGGAATCATGGTCATTCATACTATATTAATTGTTGGGTGATATGGGGAGAATTACATTTATGCTTGTTATAGAACTTAACGTACGTTAACCTATCTTCTTAACGTACGCTATGTACGTCGCCTTACGTACGTAACATCCATATGTTAACGTACGTAATGCGGGAGATCCACCAGCAGTCCGCCTTTCGGAGGGTGGGGCCGAGCGGGGGTAGGTGGTCGGGAGTCGATCGCGACAGCCAAGTCAACGGCTATTACGTACGTAATAGCTATGTAGTTACGTACGTAACGAATTGCGTGTTTTGAGGCAGAAAGATCTGATGAAATTGGTTACGTACGTAATGATCATGAGATTACGTACGTAAGGACTATAACGTACGTTAACCACTTTCGTTAACGTACGTAATGCCGAGTTCAGATTATAAAAGTATGCCTTGCCATTCATTTCCTACTCGACCCTTTCAACCTCCCAACTGAGAAAAACGATTCCCTTCCCTTCCAACTCCGTTTCTAGCCCTTCTAACTTGTGTTGGGGCTTCAGCACTTGATTAGTGACTTGGAGAGTTAGAGATTGAAGTATATCCCTTGAAGTGTTAGTGTTGTTCTTCATTTTGAGGTTGGTCTTTCTTTAACTCATATCAAATCCATGCTTATGATGATGTTAGTAGATAAACACTTCACATAATGTTAGTTTAAGCTAGTGTAAACATGATAAGTTAATTGAATCATGCTCAAACTAAGTGAAGATTAACATTAAAGGTATTAGTGTTACTTCTTGATGTAAATAACTTCATAATGTGTTTGTGTTGATAATGATATACATAAAACCTGATGTATAATATGATAATTGGAAATTGATTATAGTCTCAACACTAGGAACATGTTAAGGATGAAATCCTTAATGATTAGAGGCGGGAGATATTAAACTTGTCTTGAACATTCAATTGATTCTTGAAAATAATATGGAACCATGATTTTTGGCCTCTTAAACCAACACCTTTGTAATAAAATTGTTGAAAGAATGATGTTAACCCTTTGAAGATGATCTTCACAAGATGGGATGAAGTTACTTTTAAAATTTCAAGTATCCAATGATATAACTAGGCTTTTAATAAATTCTTCAAAAGTAAAACAATGGATTTTGATAGAAGGAAGTTGTAATCTTCATATGATCAAGTTAATCGATTTCGTTGATAACTTAAAAGGATGTTAATTACTACATTAATAAGTTAATAATGTTCTTAAGAGGATTGTAGTGATTATGGTGATGGAAAGGTGGTAGATGGGTAGCCGAATTCCATTTCATTTATCCGTGTATGTTAAGAGACGTAAATTAAGATGATGTTCTTAGTGCACTAAAAACTTGAGCTTATGCTTCATATAGGAATCAGTTTTTAATGTAATTATTGTTAAAATAATGAAGAACGTAATTAACACAAACTTATATCGTAATCGGAAGTGCCGATGATTTGAAAAGATGTTTTCACAATGTTACTTTGGTAATAAACTGAACTTCAAGTATTTGACATTAATGTTAGAATATGTGAATGAACATGATAAACATACGATGATTTGTAATAAGAACATTAAAGTGATCAATAGGATAATTCATTTATTCAAGTATATTTACGAATATTATTTATGTAATAATACCGTTATCGCATTTAATGTGTTGTTGAATGAATTACATTTCATTCAAGGTTGCTTGTTCACGTGAGTATTGTTAGACGAGGATACCGTTCGTTTGACCATTCAAAGAAGGATTATTCATCTACGGAATTGAGGCAAGTTATCTTGCTTGGTTATAATGATGGTTGAATTCTTGTGATTATTATGCGTCTCGTGTGTATGAAATGTTCTGATAATCTATGATTCGTGATATGGTGATACCCTTGATCGTATTGTCATGGTGTTGGGGATTATATACCCGAAATTACCGTCCTTGTTACCGTTAGTCCTTTTGAGCTTTGTTGACACTTCGGTGAGTTGTTCGATTCCTTGGTAAAAGTGTAATTCGTTGAGTTTCGTTGTCATGTTGTATCGTGACATCTCTGGAGTCATATCTGCGCGCCGATTGGTTATGTGTAGGATTTTTAGCCGGGTACTTGATGATCATGCGTGGATGTTTTCCGCATTTAGATCGTGCACACGAGACGTAGTTCGTGAGGCTAATTAGGTACATCGTCCCACGTATATTTTGGATTCCGTGTACGGGGTGGACATGTGCACGGACACATTTCCGGATCGGGCGTACTGTGACGTCCGTCTTGAGCCATATTATATGGTTGTTCGTATATTTGGTTATGTTCGACAGTCGGGACTGATTGTTTATACGCCTTCGGAGTATATTCAGTAGTCGATGGTTTTCTTTGAGATCAGTATATATATATATGAATTGTATAATGTCATGAGAATTATTATCACGTATAGCTGACCCTGTGGTTTGGGGCGAAATACTTGTATTTCAGGGCGAGGAAAGGGCAAGGCACATGAGGAGCACAATGGCGACGGAGGGTTCTGAAGTATGCTATTTCGGGGGCCCCGAGTCTTTTGGATGTTCGGTTATGTTTTATTGTGACTTTCATTTTATTTTGTGTCGGATGAATGTACTAAAATTTGTTAGGTACTGCCCATCGTCATATGGTGCACCGAATTTGGATCTGTGTATGTTTGGTCGTATTAAAGACATGAATAACTCATACCCACACCTGGAGTTTTGATAAATATTGTGGTACGGTGCCACGTTGTCGATTATAAATGTATATTCGATATCGCCTGGGTGAGGGGTAGAGTCACGGCACGTAATAGCCACTGTTTTGGGTCACATGTAAGATGGTATCAGAGAGTGTGTTTTTTTATTTTGAGTCATTGTAGTATCGAAATAGCATCAAGAAACCTTCGTGCCACGTGTAACCTGTGCAAGCGCCTGACCTGTCAAATACGGTATGTTCTCATGAACCATAATTTGATTACTGGCATGATATTGAAAATATATTGGTCTCCTTACTTATCTTGGCATCTTGCTAACATGAGGTAAAATTCATCTGTTTCAGGTGAACCTACATTAATTATGTGATTGGAATTGTTTCGACTTGATGTTGATGTGATATTGAGTGTGTAACACCTGTAGTGCCAGTAATTCTTTACGAACTGCTTTGTTGGATAGGAAATTCCCTGTTGCTATTAACTTAACATGAATTATGATTGATAAATCGAACTGTACTTGTGACTTGATTCTTTCAGTATGGAAAGGAATCCGAGAGGCCGTGGCAGAGGGGGACGAGGCCGCGGAAGAGGCCGAATTCCGATACCACGAGCCAACAGACGCGCGAATGTGGAACAGAGTTCCGCAGGCAGTGATTCGCCTTCTAGGGACCAATCACACCACACCGGAGAGAATGCACGTGTCGATCCTTACACCGTGATGCAGGGCATGATGGACCAGATGACCCAAATGGGTCAGCTGATGGAAGCTATGCAGAGGAATACTACTGGTCAACAGCATGGACAACAGCCTCCGCCTCTGGTGCCTGGCGGGATTGTGAGCCGGATTATTAGCGACATATCACGACAACGACCTCCAACTTTTGAAGGCTCATCTGAGCCTGCTGACATTGTACACTGGATAGAGCATTTCGAGAAACTGTTCGAGATGGTGGAGTGCCCAGAGGAAAATCGAGTTGCTGTGGAAGCCTACTACCTTAGTAAGAGTGCCCATACTTGGTGGCTTTCTGTGAGGCCTGCCGATGGCGCGGGTACTTGGGAGGAATTCAAGAATCTTATGCTAGATCGTTACTATCCTGCACCCCTCCGTGAAGCCAAACTGTCCGACCATCGAACCCCACCCATCGGAAGACGAGGATGTGTTAGCGATTGTTGAAAATTCCAAGCACTTCTCCCTTTGCTACGCGGTTGTCCGTTCGGAAGCCGATAAGATCAAATATTTCCTCAAGAGGCTTAAACCCCGAATGAGGATGCAATTACTCAATCACCACTGCATTTACCTTACCGGAGTTTATTGAGAAGGCTTTGGAGTATGAACTTACTGCGAAGGAGATTTCTAAGAAGCCCTCGCTTTTCCAACAAGAGATCCAGAACTGCACTCCAAGGAGACAAGAATCGGGGTATTCAAGAAACCCCAGCCTGTACCAAATCCTTCTGAACGGCCACCTATGGCACCGAAACCGACAGGAACGCACTCTCGGGCAATCAGCTCACCTGTCGTGTGTTATAACTGTGGGGACCAGGGGCATATCAGCTCCAAGTGTCCGAAGCCGGCCGTTGCCTGTCACACTTGCGGGAAGAACGGTCATCGTGCTCGCTATTGCCGGGGTGGACTCGGGCGTGCTCCAGTAGCATCTCTTGCTCCAATACATTCTTTTGTTCAGTAACGTGCTCCTCCGTCTGCTTCTTACCAGACTACCGGGGCGAACAAAGGGATGGGTCGTGGAAATCAAGCTGGTACACCTGCTTCCGGGGTTGCAAAACCCAGAGTCTACGAGATGAAGAAAGCCGATGATCCCGAAGCCAGCATGATTGCAGGTACTCTCGAGATTCACTCTCAGCCCGTTTGTGTTCTTTTTGATACTGGTGTTTCACACTCCTTTTTGTCTAGTTCTTGTTTGAGTCGTTTGCATTTGAATCATGTTACCGATTGTGAACCTTATGTAATTGGTCTACCCGATGGTAGAAGAATTATTGGGAGTCGTGAAGTACAGAACTGTCCGATTAGCATGAACAACCGTGAGTGGTTGTCCGACTTGATTGTGGTTGATTTACCTAAAGATGATGTAATCTTGGGTATCGACTGGATGGATCGTCACGATGCCGTGCTTAGCGTCCGTAAGCGAATGGTGACCGTCACATCAGATGTTCGGGGTGATAATCCCAATCATTCTGGGAGAGTCATCAGCGCTATGAAGGCTGTGAGATTACTGAACCAGGGATGTATTGGTTATTGGTGTTACATGACCAAGACAACTGACCGGCCAGTCGAATTGGTTGATATTCCAGTAGTTCGAGATTATCCAGATGTATTTCCAGAAGAGCTTCCAGGAATACCCCCACAGCGAGAGGTAGAATTCACTATTGAGTTGGAGCCAGGGACGTCCCCGCTTTCGAAAGCACCATATCGTATGGCCCCGACTGAGATGCAGGAGTTGAAAAGACAACTTGAAGAATTAACTGAGAAAGGATATGTTCGACCCAGTGCATCCCCTTGGGGAGCGCCCGTGTTATTCGTACGGAAGAAGGACGGATCGCTGCGTTTGTGTATTGATTACCGGTAGCTGAACAAAGTAACAATTAAGAACAAATATCCTTTACCTCGCATCGATGATCTATTGGATCAGCTCCAGGGAGCCGCTGTATTTTCCAAGATCGAATTGAGGTCCGGGTACCACCAATTGCGGATTCGAGAGTCTGACGTCCCGAAGACAGCTTTTCGCACTCGCTATGGGCATTATGAGTTCGTTGTCATGCCATTCGGACTGACTAATGCACCTGCAGTGTTCATGGAATTGATGAATTGGGTTTTTATTAATTATCTGGATCGTTTTGTAGTCGTTTTTATTGACGACATCTTGGTCTACTCTCGTGATCATGAGGAGCATGAGTGTCACCTCCGCCAGGTTCTCGATGCATTAAGGCGAGAACAACTCTATAGAAAATTTTCTAAGTGTGAATTCTGGATGTCTGAAGTTATTTTTCTGGGACATGTGATATCAGCAGAGGGAGTAAGAGTAGACCCACAGAATACGGAAGCTATCCGAGATTGGCTACCTCCGAAGAACGTGAAGGAAGTTGGTAGTTTTCTGGGTCTAGGAGGCTATTATAGACGATTCGTGGAAGGATTTTCCAAAATTGCTCAATCGATGACTAATCTGTTGAGAAAATATAAGAAGTACTTGTGGTCGGAAGCATGCCAGCAAAGTTTTGATGAACTCAAAAGTTGATTAATTTCAGCACCTGTTTTGGTACTACCTAGAAGAACGGAAGGATTCGTGGTATATAGCGATGCATCGAGACAGGGCCTTGGCTGCGTATTAATGCAGGATGGGAAAGTGATCGCCTATGCGTCTAGACAGTTGCGTCCTTACGAGGTCAACTACCCGAATCATGATTTGGAGTTAGCAGCCGTAGTGTTTGCCTTAAAAATCTGGCGCCACTATCTGTATGGAGTTACCTGCCGGATTTTTACAGACCACAAGAGCCTGAAGTATATTTTTACCCAAAAGGAGTTGAATATGAGACAAAGGAGGTGGTTAGAGCTAATCAAAGACTATGATATCGAGATCCTTTATCATCCAGGCAAGGCAAACATGGTTGCCGATGCCTTGAGCCGCAAGACGGTGCAGGAACAGATACTGGCTCGTTTGACCGCCCAGAGGGAGTTGCAATTAGAGTTCACGAGACCAGAGATTGAGGTCTAGTTACAACGCATTCAGGGACAACTGTGCACGCTTGAGATTTCACCATCCCTTGATGAGACGATCAGGACGAAACAGATGACGGACCCATTCTTATCCAGAGTTCGAGGAGAAATCGATCAGGGGAAGGCCCCTGGATTTGTGGTTCACGAGGATGGACTGATACGCTTTAAAAACCGAGTATGTGTACCAGCAGACGAAGAGTTGAGGAATACTATTCTGAAGGAGGCTCATGCTACCCCGTATTCCATACACCCGGGATCGAACAAAATGTATAAGGATTTGAAGTCGTATTATTGGTGGGGTAACATGAAACGGGAGGTTGCCGAATTCATTTTGAAATGTTTGACCTGTCAGCAGGTCAAGATTGAGCATCAATGACCAGCTGGCATGATGAAACCGCTTCCGATTCCCGAGTGGAAGTGGGAAGACATATCGATGGATTTTATTACTAGCTTGCCGACGAGCCGTCGAGGCATGAATACGATTTGGGTGATTGTGGATCGATTGACTAAATCAGCCCACTTCTTGGAGATCAAGGATACTTGGGGCCCTGAGAGATTGGCCCAATTATTCATCAAAGAGATTGTGAGACTGCATGGCATCCCTAAGAGTATTGTATCAGATCAGGACGGACGGTTCGTGTCGCACTTCTGGAAGGCGGTTCATCATGCTATGGGTACACAGTTGAACTTCAGTACGTCTTTTCATCCTCAGACCGACGGTCAGTCTGAGAGGACAATTCAAACTCTAGAGGATATGTTGAGGGCATGTGCTCTCGATTGGAAGCCTGACTGGGAAGCCCAACTGCCGTTGGTAGAATTCACATATAATAACAGCTGGCACGCCTCGATCATGATGGCACCTTATGAGGCATTGTATGGTCGTCGTTGTAGGTCCCCTTTGTGCTGGGACGATTTGTCTGAATCTATTGGTACGGAACCTGATATGTTATTGGCAGCCCGCGAGAAGATTTCCCTGATCAAGAGTCGTCTATTAACGGCCCAAAGCCGCCAGAAATCATATGCAGATAATCGTCGACGACCACTCGAGTTTGAGGTTGGTGACCATGTACTAGTCAAAGTATCTCCTACTAGAGGCGTTTTCCGATTCGGGAAGAGAGGCAAGTTGACCCCAAGGTATATTGGTCCGTTCGAGATCCTGGAACGAGTAGGCGACCTAGCCTATCATTTAGCATTACCCCCAGCTTTGAGCCGGATTCACAACGTATTCCATGTATCTCAGTTAAGGAAGTATGTTGCTGATCCAAGTCACGTTATTCAATTCGACGAGGTCGAAATAGCCGATGACCATTCGTATGAAGAACGGCCTGTGCAGATACTTGAGAGAAGAATTAAACAGCTGAGGAACAAGGCGATTCCCTTATTAAAAATTCAGTGGTCGAGACATGGAATCGAGGAAGCTACGTGGGAGACTGAAGATAGTATGCGAGAGAAATACCCCGAATTGTTTACCCCTTAGTTTCGGGGACGAAACTCCTTTTAAGGGGGGGAGTATGTAATACCCTCGCCTTTAATATTGTATTTTCTGATTTAAGCTAAGTATTTTCGCATCATATATGTGTTGTTGTAGCAAGTATATCGACAAATTATGTTAAGTTGGAATCATGGTCATTCATACTATATTAATTGTTGGGTGATATGGGGAGAATTACATTTATGCTTGTTATAGCACTTAACGTACGTTAACCTATCTTCTTAACGTACGCTATGTACGTCGCCTTACGTACGTAACATCCATATGTTAACGTACGTAATGCGGGAGATCCACCAGCAGTCCGCCTTTCGGTGGGTGGGGCCGAGCGGGGGTAGGTGGTCGGGAGTCGATCGCGACAGCCAAGTCAACGGCTATTACGTACATAATAGCTATATAGTTACGTACGTAACGAATTGCGTGTTTTGAGGCAGAAAGATTTGATGAAATTGGCTACGTACGTAATGATCATGATATTACGTACGTAAGGACTATAACGTACGTTAACCACTTTCGTTAACGTACGTAATGCCGAGTTCAGATTATAAAAGTATGCCTTGCCATTCATTTCCTACTCGACCCTTTCAACCTCCCAACTGAGAAAAACGATTTCCTTCCCTTCCAACTCCGTTTCTAGCCCTTCTAACTTGTGTTGGGGCTTCAACACTTGATTGGTGACTTGGAGAGTTAGAGATTGAAGTATATCCCTTGAAGTGTTGGTGTTGTTCTTCATTTTGAGGTTGGTCTTTCTTTAACTCATATCAAATCCATGCTTATGATGATGTTAGTAGATAAACACTTCACATAATGTTAGTTTAAGCTAGTGTAAACATGATAAGTTAATTGAATCATGCTCAAACTAAGTGAAGATTAACATTAAAGGTATTAGTGTTACTTCTTGATGTAAATAACTTCATAATGTGTTTGTGTTGATAATGATATACAAAAAACCTGATGTATAATATGATAATTTGAAATTGATTATAGTCTCAACACTAGGAACATGTTAAGGATGAAATCCTTAATGATTAGAGGCGGGAGATATTAAACTTGTCTTGAACATTCAATTGATTCTTGAAAATAATATGGAACCATGATTTTTGGCCTCTTAAACCAACACCTTTGTAATAAAATTGTTGAAAGAATGATGTTAACCCTTTGAAGATGATCTTCACAAGATGCGATGAAGTTACTTTTAAAATTTCAAGTATCCAATGATATAACTAGGCTTTTAATAAATTCTTCAAAAGTAAAACAATGGATTTTGATAGAAGGAAGTTGTAATCTTCATATGATCAAGTTAATCGATTTCGTTGATAACTTAAAAGGATGTTAATCGCTACATTAATATGTTAATAATGTTCTTAAGAGGATTGTAGTGATTATGGTGATGGAAAGGTGGTAGATGGGTAGCCGAATTCCATTTCATTTATCCGTGTATGTTAAGAGACGTAAATTAAGATGATGTTCTTAGTGCACTAAAAACTTGAGCTTATGCTTCATATAGGAATCAGTTTTTAATGTAATTATTGTTAAAATAATGAAGAACGTAATTAACACAAACTTATATCGTAATCGGAAGTGCCGATGATTTGAAAAGATGTTTTCACAATGTTACTTTGGTAATAAACTGAACTTCAAGTATTTGACATTAATGTTAGAATATGTGAATGAACATGATAAACATACGATGATTTGTAATAAGAACATTAAAGTGATCAATAGGATAATTCATTTATTCAAGTATATTTACGAATATTATTTATGTAATAATACCGTTATCGTACGAATGTGTTGTTGAATGAATTACATTTCATTCAAGGTTGCTTGTTCACGTGAGTATTGTTAGACGAGGATACCGTTCGTTTGACCATTCAAAGAAGGATTATTCATCTACGGAATTGAGGCAAGTTATCTTGCTTGGTTATAATGATGGTTGAATTCTTGTGATTATTATGCGTTCCGTGTGTATGAAATGTTCTGATAATCTATGATTCGTGATATGGTGATACCCTTGATCGTATTGTCATGGTGTTGGGGATGATATACCCGAAATTACCGTCCTTGTTACCGTTAGTACTTTTGAGCTTTGTTGACACTTCGGTGAGTTGTTCGATTCCTTGGTAAAAGTGTAATTCATTGAGTTTCGTTGTCATGTTGTATCGTGACATCTCTGGAGTCATATCTGCGCGCCGATTGGTTATGTGTAGAATTTTTAGCCGGGCACTTGATGATCATGCGTGGATGTTTTCCGCATTTAGATCGTGCACACGAGACGTAGTTCGTGAGGCTAATTAGGTACATCGTCCCACGTATATTTTAGATTCCGTGTACGGGGTGGACATGTGCACGGACACATTTCCGGATCGGGCGTACTGTGACGTCCGTCTTGAGCCATACTATATGGTCGTTCGTATATTTGGTTATGTTCGACAGTCGGGACTGATTGTTTATATGCCTTCGGAGTATATTCAGTAGTCGATGGTTTTCTTTGAGATCAGTATATATATATATATATATATGAATTGTATAATGTCATGAGAATTATTATCACGTATAGCTGACCCTGTGGTTTGGGGCGAAATACTTGTATTTCAGGGCGAGGAAAGGGCAAGGCACATGAGGAGCACAATGGCGACGGAGGGTTCTGAAGTATGCTATTTCGGGGGCCCCGAGTCTTTTGGATGTTCGGTTATGTTTTATTGTGACTTTCATTTTATTTTGTGTCGGATGAATGTACTAAAATTTGTTAGGTACTGCCCATCGTCATATGGTCTGTACCGAATTTGGATCCTGTGTATGTTTGGTCGTATTAAAGACATGAATAACTCATACTCCACACTGGAGTTTTGATAAATATTGTGGTACGGTGCCACGTTGTCAGATTATAAATGTATATTCTGATATCGCCTGGTGGGTCCCGGTAGGGGTCCACGGCACTGTAATAGCCACTGTTTTTGGGCTGTTACATTATGCGTCCCGCCAGTTGAAACCATATGAGGCGAATTACCCCACACACGATTTGGAGTTAGCTGCGGTCGTTTTCGCCTTAAAGATCTGGAGGCATTACCTCTATGGGTCATCGTGTAAGATTTTTACGGACCACAAGAGTCTGAAGTACATCTTCAGTCAGAAAGAGTTGAATATGAGGCAGCGTAGATGGTTAGAGCTAATTAAAGATTATGACCTCGAGATACTTTAACATCCGGGTAAGGCCAACGTAGTGGCTGATGCGTTGAGCCGGAAACCGATGGCTTTACAGATGTTAGAGGTACTTACACCACAGAGTAGGATCCAGAGGGATTTCATCTGTCAGAATATCGAAGTTTGGGTTCAGAGAGTGCAAGGCCAGTTATGTGCGTTAGAGATCACTTCGTCCTTGACTGATGATATCAAGGCGAAGCAGCATGACGATCCGTTTTTGGTCCAGTTGAGGGAGGATGTGAGGAAGGGGAAAGCCCCTGGATTTGTGGTTCAGGATGACGGAGTTTTGAGATTTCGCGGCAGACTATGTGTACCGAGTGTTTTTGAGCTGAGACAGAAGATCTTGAGCGAAGCTCATACCACGCCTTACTCCATACATCCTGGTACGAATAAAATGTACAAGGATGTGAGGAGTAACTACTGGTGGAGTAATTTGAAGACAGACGTTAGCGAGTTTGTGTCGAGATGTTTGACACAAGTGAGTTAAGATCGAGCATCAGCGACCCGCGGGGTTTTTGCGACCACTTCCTATCCCGGAGTGGAAATGGGAGGATATTTCTATGGATTTTATTACCAGTATGCCTAGGACTCGGACTGGAATGAACATGATTTGGGTTATTGTCGATCGACTGACCAAATCAGCTCATTTCCTGGGTATTAAGGACACTTGGGGTCCAGAGAGACTGGCACGAGTGTTTATTGCAGAGATCGTGAGATTACATGGGACTCCTAAGAGTATTGTTTCGGATCGTGATGGCCGGTTTGTATCACATTTTTGGCAGGCTGTTCATCGAGCTTTGGGGACTGAGTTGAGACTCAGTACGTCTTACCACCCTCAGACTGACGGGCAGTCAGAGCGGACGATCTAGACGTTGGAGGATATGTTGAGAGCCTGTGATTGGAAGGATGATTGGGAGTCGCACTTGCCGTTGATCGAGTTCACGTACAACAATAGTTGGCACGCCTCGATCAAAATGGCACCATTTGAGGCATTGTATGGGAGGAAGTTCAGATCGCCGTTGTGTTGGGACGATGCGTCCGAGCTGATTGGTACCGAGCCCGATATGGTAGTTGAAACGAGAGAGAAGATTACTCTGATTCGTGATAGATTGTTGACGGCCCAGAGTCGGCAGAAGTCTTATGCCGACACGCGCGCCGGCCGTTGGAGTTTGAGGTGGGAGATCATGTTTTGCTTAAGGTGTCGCCGATACGGGGAGTTTACCGCTTCGGCCGGAAGGGCAAACTTAGTCCGAGATATATTGGGCCGTTTGAGATTTTAGAGAGAGTGGGAGAGCTTGCCTATCGGTTAGGCTTGCCACCGTCTTTGAGTCACGTTCATAACGTATTTCATGTTTCACAGCTTAGGAAGTATGTATCGGACCCTAGCCATATTATTGATTTTGGAGAGATCGAGTTGGGACCCGACATTACCATCGAGGAGAGGCCGATTCAGATTTTAGAGCGTCGGGTGAAGCAACTTCGTCATAAAATCATTCCTCTAGTTAAAGTTCAGTGGTCGAGACATGGATCCGAGGAAGCCACCTGGGAGACGGAAGAGAGTATGCGGTCGAGATACCCCGAGTTGTTCGCGTTGTAAGTTTCGGGACGAAACTTATTTTTAGGGGGAGATAATGTAATACCCGTGTTTCTATTTTTAGTAATTTTTATTTTTGGTGTATGTTCGTTTCGGACAACTCTCTCATCATTGTTTTGGAATTCCGAATCTATTTTGTTCTTGGAGTTTTTCCGTTTGGACGAGTTTCGAGGATGTTTTTGCATAATTTTATCTTGAATTATATCTTGTCGCATGTACGTCCGATTCTCGTAAAACTTGTTCACTTTCGTTGTCTCTTGATTTGCATAAGTTTGTATGGATGAGTTGGTCGTGTTGAAACTTTCGGGTCGTTAATCCGACGTTGTATCGCGATTTTTCGGGCACTTGGGCCGTTTTTGTAATTTTCATAAGTTTGGGGAATTTCGCTTTGTTTGCTTCATTTCGGACTCTCCAGTGATTGGGATTATATTCTCTTTCAACGCTCAGCTCTGTCATCTTGATTATTACATGTTTTTGTTTCCGGATTCTGGTCTTGCTTCGCATTTCGGCACTTTTGTCTTTGTTGGCATGATGTCTTGTGCGATCTTGACCTTTGCTGAGTAGCGCACGCTACTCGGGCTTACTACGTGCGCTATCATTTGTGTGGTTAGCGACGCTAACAGGTTCGTAGCGTGCGCTAACGATTTCATTGATGCAGGGCCGGTAGGTTGATGCTTGATCTTGGACGAGTAGCGTACGCTAATTCGGCATTAACGCACGCTAATTCCTAGTATTAGCGCACGCTAACCATGTTAGCTTGCGTACGCTAACCGGAGGACAGAGGCGACTGTTCTTCCACGCCCGTTAGCGCACGCTAATGCTTGTGCGTAGCGTGCGCTAAGATCATTTAATATAAATAGGATGCCAGCCAACTTCGTCATATTTCCTTCATTTCTTATCCTTCTCGGCTTTGAGCGATTCCAGACGAGGGTTAGGGCCGATTCCGACTGTAGATCATCATTCACTACCACCGTGCACTCCTTGCGTGAATTCTTCAAGTTCCTAACACTTTCCACCATCCGAATCAAGGTAAGAATTCCCGAAACCCTTGTTTTGAGATTCTGGGGAAATTTTGGGGATTTCTTGGGATTTGACTCTTTTAGTCCGAATTATCCTTGAGTTATCGCTAGACTTCGATCGTGTACTTGTAATCCTTCGTTTTATTGATGATTTGTGGTTTTGAACTTCAAGTTTTCCATTGTTCGTCACTTATAGTCGACGATACCCAAGTCATGACCGACAAATTGTTCCAGCGGGTAGAATTAGGATTTATTCTTACCTTTCCGCATTATTGAGACTTGTGTATACCGTTATTGTGTTAGGAACGGATTTGGGAGGATTGTTCGGACCGAAACCTATTCCTTCGTCGTTTCCTTCGTTTCGTTTCATTCAAGGCAAGTACATGTATTACATTTCGTTATGTATGTTGTGATTTTCGAAATGAATGATGAATTGTGATTTTTGGGTGCGTGAGTTGTGTTCCTTCCACCCGGAGTGTCCGATGGGATGTCTGGGGGTCGATACTAAGGGGTACGGCCGCGGAAGGGAACTTGGGTGCGTGTGTGATTGAACTTCCACCCGGAGTGTCCGACGGGATGTATGTGGGTCGATACTAAGGGGTACGGCCGCGGAAGTGGTATTCCACCCGGAGTGTTCGACGGGATATCTGGGGGTCGATACTAAGGGGTACGGCCACGGGATACCAGTTGTGATTTTGTGATATCGTGATGATTGGAACTGATTTGATTGCCAATGTAGTATTCCGGAATATTTATGGCAAATGCTTTCTGATTGAGATGATTGTGCTAAAAACCGTATTTTGTATATAATGTTGTGTAATTGTGTACTTGCACTAACTATTCGAATGCTAACCCCTTAAATGGGGGAAATGCGTCTTATGCATTTCAGGTACCGGGAGAGCTGAGGAGCAGGCACGGGACACGCACGTAAAGGATGGGCTGGCTTGATGATGTGGCTCGAGTCTGTAATTTTATGTTTTGTCATTGCATTTGTCGAGTACTGGAATTAGATTGTCTACTTTTAAACTTGGTTTAAGTCCCCTGCGTGGGCAACGAATTGGTATTTATCTTATGTTCATGTACTCCGTTAAAATTGTTTTGGCCGAGGCCACGGCCTTACTTACTTTTGAGTGCATCGTTTGGAATTATATTGTGGTTTATGTGTCATGTGTTAGCCTGGTAGACCTCACGAGGGTTCTACAGCGTGTAATGTCCCATTTGTGAATTGGGGTGTTACACTGGGAACCCGTAGGTGCTGACCAATCAGTGACTGTTCTCCCGAGAACTGTGCTGGGAACCTGAGGCGCTGTTAATCAGTTAAGAGCTTCTCCTTATGCGCGGAAGTGTACAGAAAAGGCATTGGGAACCCTGGAATTGCTCGAGCGACTCGCGATTTACTTCTCTCAATGGGTTACGAGTGGGTTCATTGAGGGATTAGGATTAGTCCGGCTAAGCTCTAGTTATCAAAAAAAAAAAAAAATTAAATCGCGGAATGCGTGGGATTTGAGAACAGAGCAAACTGCTCCCACCACGTTGTAGTTAAGTCCACTTTCTTTGCCATTCAGTTAAGTCCACGTCCGGGATCTCTCTTTTTTAGTACCAAAGCATAAAAGTAACAAGTTATATATCCCCATTCATAAAACTATAAGTTTTTTATACAAAATGTGTTAAAAGACTTTATTACCCTTAAAGTCTACCACTAAAAGATAAAAAAACATAAAAAAAGAAGATTATTAAAAGGAAACAACAATAAAAAAAGCGGTCCCACAACTCAATATTTTCCTCTGCAAAAAAACTCTCCTCATCTCTCTGCAAAAAAACTCTCCCGTCGTGAAACCCTTCGCCGGCCAGAAAATGTCGAACTCCGACTACCACAGAGAATCTGAAGACGCCAGAAGTTCCGCTAGTGACACTCCATCTGAAGAGGAATTCGTCAATGAGCCGCCAGTTAGTGTATTTTCATTCACACACGATCGTGCCACGACGGTTGTTCATCGTCCCACGATGGTGCTGAAGAAGATGACACCATCGTGTACACGATGGTCTTTCGTGGGCACGATGGTTACACACGACGACCGTCGATCGTGTGTAACCATCGTGTGCTAGAAGACCAAAGGCTCCTGCCTTGCACACGATCGCAGGCACACGATCGATGCCCGTCGTGTGAACCGTCGTGTGGTACACGATGGTCTTCACACGACGGGCATCGATCGTGTGCCTTCGATCGTGTGCAAGGCAGAATTTTTTTTTCGTTCTCTTAAGCATTCTATCATATTCTTATGAGTTGTATGACTATATTGCAGACTGGTTGCGTATGGAAGAGACCTACATTGCGTTTTGTTACACGTCAAGTGAATCTTTACATACGGGAGGCGGTATTTAAAGAGATCATTGAGACACTAAGAAGTATGGGCCGCAATTCTGCAGTTGCTGATCGAGCTATCGAGAGCTTGACCGAGGGGGTCCTGGGGCGCTTGATTAAAGTTAGGGGGAATGGGAGTTCAAATACTGCCCTACATCACTTGATTGCCCGTCAATTGGAGGGTGATCAAATCCCTCAGGATGAGTCGTGGTTCCAGGTTTGCGGGAGGACCATTCGTTTTATGGCCCGTGATTTTGCCATGATCACTGGACTCCATTTTGGAAACTCTACCTTCCATCCCGAGGACGACCATCTCCTTCCGTCTGACGGTATTTTCCACAGAATACTCCATGGCAAAAATATTAAGTTTAGTATTCTGCGGAAGAGGTTCAATGCTCGAGATTTTGGTAGAGACATAAGAGATTATGTGAAGGTTGCCAATTTGCTTATATACTACTACTTTATCCTATGCCGTGACGACATGATGGTCGAGACATGGGCATGGGCATTAGTTGAGGATTTCGAGCAGTGGGATATGTTTCCTTGGTGTTTTTATGCCTTTGGGGTTTTATCTTACTACATAGGCAACGTTGCCATGAAGGAGGGACAAAAGCACAAGGACTATCACTTCTATGGTCCTGTTTGGTCTTTACAGATATGATCGTATGAGATGATTCCTTCATTGGGAGCGTTGTGTGGTATTCGAGATAAATCTGTCCAAGTCTCCCGGTATTTGATGTGGACTACGAGAAAGATGTTTTGTGATTTCACTCATTTCTTCGACGATAAGGTACATAAATTTGTAAACGTATTTTCTCCTGACTTCATCTCTTAAACGTTATGTGATTGCCCATCTAATGGAATGCTTTAATGACTAATTTTGCAGCACAGAGTACTTCCCTCTTTACCGCATTTGGAGGAGGATGAGGCTGAGTACTACTACCTGAGCTTTGAGAATGGCTCGCCATATGACGTTAAGTTCATTAAGCCTGTAAGAATAGCTGTGAAGAATAAGGAGGATGAGCCTGCGCCAATCCCGAGGAAGAAAGTTATGGATAGGTTGAAGAAGGCTGCTGGAAAATTGATTACATATGAGTCGGCACATAAAGTGTCGAAGCGACGCCGGTAGAGTACCCCACCAGTAGATGGTGCAGAGACATCGGACCGGGAGAGGCAGCCGGAGAGGGTGTGTTGTGTCCACGGACTTCCTTGTCCGGACCACACCCAGGACACGAGCAGGGATGAGTACTTCGATCGCTATTTGAAGGCGATCTTGTACGACGATTCTGAGTTCGGATTTATTGCTCGAGTTTCTCGCCGGGTGCTTTCTGGGATCGTGGATTTCTTCGGACCTATGCATAGACGTTCTAGGAGCCCGGTGCACTACTCATCTGGGAGGCATGATAGGCCTCGTCATTCTGCATTTGTTAGCAGCGCCCAGCGGAGGATTCCTGACCCTCCACGTCACTCAGTCTCTGGCGCAGCCCACAGTCACCATTCTCAGCGTCAGCCTAGTCATCATTCTCAGCGTCAGCCGAGTCACCATTCTCAGCGTCCGCCTACCCACCATTCTGAGGTCCAGCACAGTCACCATTCTCAGATTCATCATTCTTTTGAGCGGA
Organism: Orobanche coerulescens; assembly: GCA_033398695.1. NCBI lineage: Eukaryota > Viridiplantae > Streptophyta > Magnoliopsida > Lamiales > Orobanchaceae > Orobanche > Orobanche coerulescens. Next base: position 174,631,423 of record CM065809.1, read on the forward strand.
CTCAGCAGCCCCTTGATTACGAGCATCAGTATGAGCCATTTGAGGCGCCGTTTCAGCAGTATGGGACGATGTTCGACTGGTTTCAGGACGAGCATCATTATAGTGCGATGTTTCGAAGTGAGGGTGGTGGTCCTGAGCAGCAGCCTCCATTTCAGATCGAGCAGCCAGTTTTTGAGATCGAGCAGCCGGCTGTACAACTCTCTGATCGTTATAGTTGTGAGAGGGATGCTGAGGGTGATGAAGATGGTGAGAGTGCCGGAACGCAGCATTTGGGTGAGCGTAGTCTTCCACCGCGAGTGAGTCGACCATCTGCTGCTCTTCGGGAGCCTTTTGTGGTTGCGCCTCCAAGAGATAGCGAGGCTCTGAAGAAGTTGTACCTACAGTTTAGGAGGGAGCAGCCACGTGATGCTATTGTCCGGTGTTTGGAGACTGGGCATGCTCTCACCCAGGCGTTATTTGACCGGATAGAGTCTAGCCGTGAAGACTTTGATGCCGAGGTGATAGACTGTTATGTGCTTGCGACTCGAGCGAGGCTTCGGAGGGGAGTCCGTAGTGTTGGTGTCGGTAGACTTGGCACTGTACTTGTCGGCTCCCTATTTTACGTAAGTTCTATAACCTACTCGCTTGTATATCATTGATGTGATGTGGATTTTTTTGTAATTTTGTGGTTTGGCTTTTTGTAGTTAGTTTTGGCCAACGAGTTTGCAAGACTCCATCCGGATGATCCACTTGGTATCAAGATGACGGGGAAGCCGGTTTACAAGGATTGGAAAATTCCTAAATGCATCGAGGACTACATGACAAATCTTGATACACCACATGCGGTTCCATGGTTAAATTGCAACGAAGTAAGTTTGAAATTTATATTTATATTTAAAATAATTGACGATTTGTTGCCATTTGAAATTTATAGTTATAAATGATTCGCTATTTATAAATGATTCGCTATGTTTGATGTGATGATCTTATATGATTACATATTTTGTTTCAACAGATTATTGCCATTTGTTGCCTCGACCAGAGCCACTGGGTGACTATCAAGATTGACATCATAACATGGACCGTGGAGTTGTACGATTCCTTGTCACACCACCACGAAGATGGTCGATACCGATTCAACCAACTGCGACCGATTATGCGTCTGATGCCTCGTATGCTAGCTCAATCCGGGTATTGGCTGAACAACCAATCGAAGAAGAAGTATGACACGGAGATGAGTTTCAAAATTATGCCACGAGAGCTACAGTTCATACAAAACGACAATCACAGTTGTGGCCCCTTCGCGTGCATGTACTTAGATCGACTCGTCTCTACAAACCCAGGAGCAAGGCACCAAATCAAGGAACTTAATGAGAAATATATTAAGAAATATCGATATGGTTTAGCTGCTAAAATCTTTATGTTGTCTTTAGACATGTAAAATGGTTTACGGTGTGTTGTGTTGTGGCAAGATTAATGTGTCGTGTTGTCTGAGGTCTATGTTGTATTTTGACAGTTTTGGCAATATGAATGTGTCAGTGTTGTTAAATCTTTATGTTTTGGCTCTGTGTTACACACGATGGATGAACACGATCGTGGCCATCGTGGGTCACGATCGTGTTGTGTTGTTAAATCTTTATGTTTTGGCTCTGTGTTACACACGATGGATGCACATGATCGTTGCCATCGTGTGTCACGATCGTGTGCAACCTACCCACGGTCATGGGTTGATGCTGTCGTGTGCGCACGATGGCTGCCATGACCGTGTGCACACGACCGTGAGTACCATCGTGGGCACGGCCGTGCACACGATCGTGTGTCCCATTGTGGGCACGACTGTGTACACGATCGTGTGCATATAAACTTTTGGTATTTTTGCCAATTTAATTTATTGTGTTATCTAGAATGATGTTTTGTGATTCAAACATCGCTTGTTCAAATATTAATTACTATATAGCTTCTTATACAAACTCCTATTTGTTATTTCGTTGTAATTCATTAGTATATGAGATATTTCATCCAGATGATTGGAACTTATCCGTATGAACTAATACACCGAGAACAGATGGACGACACATGATATGCAATATATTATGTTAATTCAATCAATAACTCTTTAAATAAGTGTATTGTTAACAAATAATTGTTAATATATAAGTAACAACACCTAAATTGACGAGTAATTTGAGAAATTGGTGAAATTTTTTGATGTTCTTGTGCACACGATCGTCTGTCCCATCGTGGGCACGACCGTGTACACGATCGTGTGCATATAAACTTTTGGTATTTTTGCCAATTTGATTTATTGTGTTATCTAGAATGGTGTTTTGTGATTCAAACATCGCTTGTTCAAACATTAATTACTATATAGCTTCTTATACAAACTCCTATTTGTCATTTCGTTGCAATTCATTAGTATATGAGATATTTCATCCATATGATTGAACTTATCCGTACGAACTAATACACCGAGAACAGATAGACGACACATGATATGCAATATATTATGTTAATTCAATCAATAACTTTTTAAATAAGTGTATCGTTAACAAATAATTGTTAATATATAAGTAACAACACCTAAATTGACGAGTAATTTGAGAAATTGGTGAAATTTTTTGATGTTATTGTGCACACGATCGTGTTTCCCATCGTGGGCACGACCGTGTACACGATCGTGTGCATATAAACTTTTGGTATTTTTGCCAATTTGATTTATTGTGTTATCTAGAATGGTGTTTTGTGATTCAAACATCGCTTGTTCAAACATTAATTACTATATAGCTTCTTATACAAACTCCTATTTGTCATTTCGTTGTAATTCATTAGTATATGAGATATTTCATCCAGATGATTGAACTTATCCGTATGAACTAATACACCGAGAACAGATAGACGACACATGATATGCAATAATTATGTTAATTCAATCAATAACTTTTTAAATAAGTGTATCGTTAACAAATAATTGTTAATATATAAGTAACAACACCTAAATTAACGAGTAATTTGAGAAATTGGTGAAATTTTTTGATGTTCTTGTGCACACGATCGTGTGTCCCATCGTGGGCACGACCGTTTACACGATCGTGTGCATACGTGGATACAGTGCCAATTTGACACCAAAGACAACGTGACACCTGGTTGCCAACGTGTCACACGATTGGAGCACACGATCGCGGCGATCGTGTGCACAATCGTGTTTACTGCAAAGGTCAACATCAAATTATTTTATTACTATAAAATCTCATCGTGGGCCCCCCCCTTTTTCAATATAAGCCCATCTTACCCTAATTAATTAACATCAGTTAAAATCTATTAAAATCAAATACGCGAAATGAGCGGCCGATTACGAGAAAGCGATTTAGGAGGAATCGAAGCACCACCACCAAAAAGAAGAAGGAGGATACCTCCTCCCAACCCACCATACAGAACTAGGCCGAGAGGAAGATACTCAATGCTCAGAGTAAGTTTTTTGATTTTGTTGTATGAGTAGTTACTATCATTGCGAATTAATGTGTTCCATGAAACAGGGCCTATTTAAAAACACTGCGAGCACTCCAGTCATACTAGATGGTGATGATGATAATGATTTGGAGATTTCTGAGAAGAAAAGCAAAGAAGTTATTTTAGAAGAGGAAGTTCATGAAGATGGTGATACAAGACTAAAGATACAGCAGCAGATGGGGGAAAAGGGATCCAAGTGATTGTTTTTTTATGTTATTATTAGATATTTTTGTGTGATGGTGATTAAATTTTGTTTTGTAAAGTTATATGCTTTGGATACCCCTTTGCTGTAAACTATTGCTCTTTGAAGTGAGCTACTTTGTTATGGTTAATGTTTGGCTCCATAATCACCTTTATTTGCTTTACATAAAATTTTAATTCAAAGATAAAGAAAATAGACACAAAATTATGCATTTCAACTAATAATCAGAATACTGAATCAATACATGGTCCATCGAGGATCAAAATATCAGCACATGATTGTTGCTAGTAAATCACAAAATATAAAAATACATAAGCAATTTAAGTTTCATGGTATGGACATCCCCTTATGTCATGGTCATCATTACGGCAAATGCTACACCTCTTCTTCTGTCGGCGCCTTTGCCTCGTTTGTTCATCCATTCCTTGAGTTTCTTCAGGGATATTCAAATCCACACCACCTATGGGAATGAATGCTTTGCAAGATTTTCTATTGTGGCCGGTTCCTTTACACCTACCGCACACCTGAGGCCGTCCACCTGCGGGCAAATTTTCAACAGCGGACCGTGCGCGACTCATCCTTGGTCGGCCGGCTTGTCGTACCCCCTCTGGAGGTACGCAAACGATGGATGAGATCTCCGGTGGGACATTCCACTCATCAGGATGTGGGATGGGACTAATATGCTCCTTATAAGTCTCTCTAAGGCCTTGTTGCTTGAAATAACGACTAACAAAATCATACACGGACAAACCATTGCCGGCGCGCCTGTTACAATAAGCAATTATGTCAAGGATGTTGTATCGGATAATGTATTTTTGATATTGATGAGGTGTAGGATAAATCCAGACCAGCCCTATTTTCCACACGATGGCAGAACACGATCGTGCCGATCGTGTGTTACGATCGTGCCGATCGTGGGTTACGATCGTGTGTCCCATCGTGGGTTACGATCGTGACCATTGGGTTACGATCGTGCCCATCGTGGGTAACGATCGTGCTCATCGTGGGTTACGATCATGCCCATCGTTGGTTACGATCGTGGCCATTGGGTTACGATCGTGCCGATCGTGGGTTACGATCATGCCCATCGTGGGTTACGATCGTGTGCATTCTGCCATGACCGTGTGCACACGACAGCATAGACAAAAACATTGAATGGCCATGACCATGTGCACACAACAGCATAGACAATTACCTTATAGCGGCAACGGCATGACGACATGGAATCTGATCCAAATCAAACTCACGACAACAACATGTCCATGTTCGAAGGTCGACCTCATAAGAAACTTTGTTTTCTTCGACTTTATAAACAAGTGGGGTGGTAGCTCGAACAGTAAGAGTCAGACTGGCTTGCACAGAGTTAGAAGGCTTTTCAAAAGTGTGCATTGTCAACTCATGGTCTCTTGATGTAGCTTCTCCCCGCTTCTCATCAAACCAATTCTCTAAAATTAGGCGAAATATCTCAAGTAACGAGCAAACAGGTAAACGCCTCGCCCACAACATACGATTATTAAAGCATTCAACAGCATTGGATGTCAAGAAGTTATAGCGTCATACCAGACACTTCGACCTAGCCCACCTCTCTGGCCCAATTTCAGAAAGGCGCCTGTGAGCCCCATTAGGGCTTTCGATATGTAGTTTCGAAAAGTAGTTTTCAAAAACTTCTTCTCGATGCGTGTAGGCAGCAGTTCTAAAGAGTCCTATAGCATGCGCACCGTAGGAGGTCAGATTTTTTGCAAGATGGTGATAGCACAACCCGTGGAATGCATTCGGATAGACGGCTCGAACAGCATTCTGAATGCTCTTATGTTGGTCACTCACAATCAGTAAATCTTCCATCGGATTGTAGCATCTGCGCATGTTATACAGAAAATAAGTCCATGACTCGTCGTTCTCTATCGGACCGAGACCAACAGCAAGAGGAAATACTTGCTCGTTCCTGTTAAATGTGACGGCCGCAAATAGAGTTCCTTTATTCCTTCCCTTCAAGTGGGTCCCATCAACTATAATCACCGGTCGAAGGCACGTATCAAATGCCCTAATACTCTGTCCGAGTGCAACGAACATGTGGCAAAACACTCCCTCACGAGTCGTCTGCAAATCATAAATTGTCCCTGGATTACGCTGTTTTAACAAATACAGATAAGATGGGAGCCTCTGATACGACTCATCAAAGCCGCCATATGTATTCTCTATCGCTATATTCCTCGTCCGGAGAGCAAAACTGTATAGCATGTCAATGCCGTACTCCCTACACATCTCTGCAATCATCTCCTTTGGCCACAAAGTGACCCCCTCACCGGTCAATCTTTTAGCAAAATAATGTGCGGCAACCTCAGAAGTGACCAATCGTGCGGCAGCACGGTTCAAATCAGGGTGACACCTGTGCTCCAATGTCAACTTAGTAATTCTCCAAATAGTTGCACCCTCAATAGCACACAACCTAAACTGACAATTTTTTCGCCCACTCTTACAGACAAACACTATACATTTATCGGCGGAACGATCAGTGATACACTGTAGCATGTTTTCCAAATGATACATTTCTACAGTTATCCTCAACTCTGTCTTGGAACGAAAGGTGGACCCCACCTCTAGCTGACCGGTAAGCGGTGGAGGCTGCTCGACCCAACCCAAAGTCCCGGCACTACCGGGGTCCGGAAATGGAATGATCCAGTTACGCATTGATTGTAGATGCTCATGCTCGCTCGCAGATTGATGGTCGGATGAGAAGTTCCGACGACTCATAATCCTATCCATTTGGGCCGGTTGGCGAACCCAAGCAAGAAATTCCGCAGATAGTGACTCAAGCAAGTCTTTACAACAATCTTCATCTTCGGATGTATGCACCTCCTCATCTTCCTCGTCTTCCTCATCTTCCTCGTCTTCCTCATCTTCCTCGTATTGATACTCTTTGGAAGGCATGTCATAATTTATGTTGCCGGGCTCTACTCTCGAGCTGCTACATCCCATATTAACCTCGGGAGTGGAGGAGCTGTTGTTCTCAACATAGACCTCAGGATCCTCCTTGTATTCTACTAGTAATCGAAGTATCTCGGTATCGCCCCGTAATAGGACTTTTACTTTGTTTCCCTTGGCCATGTGTGTCAAGTACCATAATTTGTAATCGGACTCATTTGGACCACCCAAACCCTCTCTGATAACCCCCACGAGGTTTGCACGACTAACTTTGCTCGTATCGATATAGACAAAAAAGGAGTCCCCGTCTACATATGTCGATCGCTCCCAATGACCACCGTGATGTATCAAAATACGCTGCCACGACATTTGATTACAAAAAGATGAATAACTATTCAGAAAAATGAGCGAACAATATTATAAAACGGTCTGTCTTGGACACGACCGATGCACACGGTCGTATACTACCGTGTGCAGTGATCGTGTGCAAGTTTCTGGCCATGAACACGATCGCTGCACACAATTGTAGACGATCGTGTTAAACGATCGTGAACACGTTAGTGGTGCGCACGATGTCAAGGTCGTTGCACACGGTCGTTGCACACGATCGTTGCACACGGTGGCTTCCCATCGTGTGCAGCGATCGTGTCCGTAAGAATAGATCGGGAATTTTTTTTTCCATCGTTCAAATACTGATGCATACCTTCTTTATGAACTCAGAAGCACGACATATGAAGTCCTATTTCAACGTCAACTTTTCTTTTCGAATAATCTTGTGATTTCTATAAGATTTTTGAGAGACCCTTTGTCAAAAATAAAATGGTTGTGTTGTTTTGATGTATATGTTTATAGTTAAATTTTGGTTGTTGGACATTAATATCGATCGGAGGAGGAAAAAAAAGAAAAAAGAGAAGAAAAGTAGTTTAAATTAAATAAAAAAAAAAGTCAACAATACAACAAAAGAGAGGACGTTTTAGTTTTTTTAATCAAAATGGTACTAAAAACTTATAGTTTTATGAATGAGGATATAGAACTTATCAATTTTATGATTTGGTATTAAAAAATTGATTCTCACGTCCACAAATATATATTAATTAAACCATTTGCAATTTTCTCTCTCTTTGAGGTCAACTGATCCCCTTGAAAGACTTTAGGATTTCTCTTTTATCTCGTTACTTTACGAGGGTTTTATTATGCATCACTGTCTCAAATTATTTTCTCTTTTTTCCTTCTATTTTTTCATCTCCCCGCATAACCAAATTCAGCCAAAAATTCAATTTAATTTCTTTAAAAAAGACCGATGTGCAGATGGTGGGTGTCACCGTCGACACAATTTCTGCTTCTAGTAATCACCGTCGGGAGGTGTTGTAGATGGTGGTGTCATGTGTGCAGTATGTGCAGATGAGTGAAGAAGATGAAGCAGGGCCGGTCCAAATGACATAGTCGAACACAATTTTTGTTTAAAAAGACATTCATCTATGTTTTTTTGTTTATATAGACCCTTTTTTAAATAATAGATTAAATAATTTATTCAATTACTAAAATATCCTTGATGTGTTTCTCGGCACGATTTATAGGTAGAATAACTGATATAACTGTGGGGAAACTATTCGGAATACATAGACGATTACACAACAGCGAGGTAAACAAATTACAAATAAATTCCGGAAATGAACGAATTACACAGCAAACTTGAGGACAACAAATTACACGAAATAAAAACGGGAAAATCTAATTAACCCGTATAACAGATTAATCACAAAGAACAGGTAGGGGAACAAAAAGAGTGCCAGAAAACCAAACCGAAAAAGGATCACAAAGATCCGAATCAACACAAGGTGGACGGTGGTGAGAGATGACCGGAACTTGGTCTCGGCTCAGTCCTCCTCTATCAAGTACCCGCGTCCAAGGCTCCGTGCGTATCCGCGGCCAACAGCCCAGACGAACAAATCCAGAAACACCCCGGCTGGTTCCAAGTATTCCCGTAAAACCCCCCAAATTGCCTCAAGTAGCTTTTCACTTAGAAAGAATTTTTCACTCAGAAAAAATTTTCACCAAGAAAACACAAATCGATTTCTTCCTCACTTAGAAAATTAGGTTTTTAATTTTTCGTGTATCTTCCTCATCCCAGATCGCCGGCCTTAAATAGGCAAAACACCAATCGGTAGAAGCCACCGATTTTAGGAGGATCGAATCCAATCATATCAAAGAATGATATGGGTTTTGATCCCCTTGATGGATTCAAATTAAATACTCGCAAGTGTACGAATCGCTCTTGTAGTAAGCGGTAAGTAACTCCGAGGTCGATCTCACGAGGAATTGGAAATGGTTTAAAATTCGATAATGTTTGGCAAATAGTCGAATGAACAAAAGTAAATTAAATTAAAATACATCATTGGTTGATTATGATTACAATTACTAATGCACAAAATTTAAATTGAACTAAGTGATAACAACACCAATTTGATAGTCGGATAAATGAGAGATAACAATAATGAGATTAATATGGGAATTTAGAGTCACCGACACACACGTAATCAATTATTAGTTCCGATACTCAAATAAATAAGGTTAGGAATTATCGATTGCTCATGATTAAAAGAAATCCGTTTGATGACGGAAATTCTAAAAATCATGATTGTTCTCAACGAAAATTAAGGGATATTCTTTTGATGGGGACGAAACCCTAGCTAACAATCAATTAACCGACTACTTTTGATGAGGTAAATCGTTAAAAGATCGCGCGAAAAAGCTCGAGAACATTCACAATCGTTTCTTTCGGGTCGTTTGATGGCGAACACCGATAAAAACCCTCGATTCGAATAATAATAACAACAATGAAAAAGGTTTGATGATCTAATTCAAAAGTTCTTAAACGAAGAACGAACAAGAGGAATAATCCCAAACTTTATCCGGAAAATCAAAAGGAACTAACAATCAAAAACAGGTGTGTGGCTATATCTAAAAACCCATATGAAGTGTTTAGCCACACATGATTAATTCAACAACAATAATGGCAATTGAAGAACAAAACATGGTAAAAACTTCCCTTGTAAATGCCGAAATCGAATTCCCGATGAAGGTTTGATGATCTTCTTACAAGAACTCACAACAAATTTATACAAGGAATTATTATATCTCACTAAAGTATTTTTCTCACTCCAAGAACACACAAGGAAGATGATGAAAATCTCTTTCTTTCCCACTCTTTTGGTGTTTTTCTCCCTAATCTTGTGTTTTTCCACCAAATATCTTCATCACAAGACAAGTACACCTCTCCAGGGGTCACTCCACTTTGTTGTATAGCCAAAAAATCAAGACAAAGGCTTAAAATATGCAAAGATGTCAAGGAAAGTGACATGAAACAAAAGTGGCACGGCCGTGTCTGGGACACGGCCGTGTCGCACTACGCTGAAAAAACGAAAAAGGTAACTGTCTTGAGACTCGGCCGTGTCCCATGACACGGCCGTGTTGTACTGCGCCAGGGAGTGTAAATGGCCGATACTGACTCGGCCGTGTCCCAAAAGGCACGGTCGAGTCGTTCCCTTCCGGAAAATGAGATTCTTGCTGGAATGAGACCCGGCCGTGTCCTGTGACACGGCCGAGTTACCTGATGTGGCTCGAGTCGCCTGGTGCAGCCTAGTTGAGTAGCCTGGTGCAGCCAAGTCCGGTTTTTGGTCTTCTTCGGCTAGATCCTTCGTTCTTGTATCAATTCACCTCGGATTTTAGCATATGATATACCGTTTCGAAGCTAATTTCACGAGGAATTTATATCAAAGGAGAATACATCTCGATTCGGAGTGGAGATTCTGGGATTTAGGAGTTTTGACCGATACTGCTTAAATCTTTCGTCGTTTTAGGCCCCGTTTTAGCTTTTGATCGTCATGGACTCCAATATTAGCTATGAAAGCGCATATTTCACCTCAATCTTCGCTTGGCTACCTAGAAATTAAAAACACACATACCACGCATAAAGGAGAACAAAAATACTAAAAAGCAAACAAAAACACGACTAGAAAGAACAGAATGAATCGATCAAGAATCGATTCATCAAACCCCCCCAAACTTGAACTTTGATCGTCCCGAGCAAATCACTTTAAAATAACCATTCTGAAAAGGGTAACTCAACTGTTAAAATACCTCAAATGATCTCTTCGAAAATTTCATCAATTCTCACAAGTAAAATAAATCGAGTTTTACAAAGTTTTCAAACCTCCGGGGTGCTTCCTTAAAATCATAGTCCATACTTGGCAATATAAACCTCACTGGTCAAGTGTATTCGCTCACTCTCAAAGTGGTATGGATAAGTACGCTCGGAATTTATTCAATGAAATAAGGAACCCCATAGGCTTGCCAATCGTCTTAATCTCTACCACTGTTTTGTTTATGCAAAAATTTTGTGAATCAAAATGGGCATTACTCGGCTTGAAATGTAGGCTTTGGTCCGGTCGGGATATATATGGCTAAAGTAACTTGACTCGAGCAATTTTTAGAATTTGAATCACCATAGTCGCTTTAGAAGCTCAAGCTTTGAGATTTGCTTCTTTCATCCCCTTAATTATGAACCACTTGTAACAAGCACTATCGAAAGTGAAAAACGCAGCGTCATACCCTCCTTATTGCTCCGATTTTTTTTTTTTTTTTGGCTTGGGTTGTTTAAGGATCCGTTTTACGCGAATGTAAACGATGGGTCACATGAATACACCCGGTTACTAGGATCAAAATATACGCAACTACTTCCAAGCATACTCATATCTAAGGGATCCGTTTTACGCGAATGTAAACGATGGGTCACATGAATACACCCGGTTACTAGGTTCCCAAAAATAGCGGAGTAATTATTTTCACCAATTCAACACTCCCGACAATATAAATGGCACCCAATGTCACCACAATCTTTGCATCCTCGTCAAAAATATTTCTAATTGTTCAAGTAGGGATCGAAGGATTATAGTAAATGAAAGCTCGATATGTGGTTTAACAATGAAATAGACAATGACCTCAATTGGGTTTATTTAATAAATGATCAAATGTCGGGTTGGCCAAAATCGAAGGGTAAAGATCAAAGGCGCCAAAAATCATTTTCACTCAATTTGCACACACACACACCAGTGGTTTTAAACAAGATACCAAGGCAAGTTCTAGAGTTTTAAATCAAGAATGAAACACTCGACAATGAAACTTGCATTTAAGAAAATGCACGAAGGCTCAATAGCTCACAAGTAGGTTTGCTCATACTTCCAAGATATTAAAACCACTTATTCAATTTCACACCCGTTTCGATTATCAACATTTTTTTTTTTTTCAACAAATTATTCTCGATTTGTATATCAGAACAACGAAATAAATCCCGAGGCATTCCAAAAAAAATACACACTTCAAAGTTTTCTTCAAGTTTGCAAGATAAACACACCAAGTAAAAACACACCAAGTAAAAACACACCACAAATAAGTGCAAAATGTTCAAAACACACCAAAAATAATCAAACAAGCAAAATAAAAAAAAATCGAGAGTAATGAAGTATTTCTTGACCGACCCCCCCCAAACTTGAATTAAAGAATATACGAACGAAGGGGGTATAGTATTTAAAGAAAAGAATTTCATTGGTCAAGAAATACTTACGACCGGTTTACTGTTCGGGCGGAGGGAAGTGGCCTTGCTGGACATGCCAATCGACCATTTGTCTCACAAGAGACAATATCTGGCGTCGCTCCTATCTAGCCTCCTCTCGGTCCCGCCTAGCCTCCTCTCGGTCCCGTCTAGCCTCCTCTCGGTAGGCTTCGAATTCCTCCCTCAATGATGGGCGCGATGGGGCACGTCCAATTTCGGCTCGCCTTGACGTCTCGGGCTGATCTCTCGTGATTTCTTCCTCTTCTTCTTCACTCTCTTCTTCCTCGTCATCCGGGCCTCTTTCATAAGCCTCCTCCTCCTCCATCCTCTCGGCTCTATCCTCATCATCTGTAATGCGCCTAGGTCGAACGTTTCGGTCGACAGCGCTATGACCCGGGGGAGCCAAGCCGGCTGCCCATCGTGCCCGACGGTGTGCCTCCGTAGCCATTTGAAGATTTCCCATATCCCGAATGTTATTTATGGTTGTCAAAGGTGGATTTGGGAGGAGGAAATGGTCGTTATCCGTCTGCATGAAGACCATGCGACGTTCGTAGTCCAGGATATTCATCACTTTCATCACGGAGATTGAGAGAAGCATATTTCCAGGAAGCGGGGTCCTCTGGGCTAATGAAATACCGAAGTGTAGTGCGATAGGGGTAATCAAACCCCCTATCCATATCTCCCCCTTGGGTTTTGTTGCGACATCTTCAAAATGCTCCGCTACCATGGCCCCGGTTGCCGGAATCGAGTCGTCGAGCATATGAGTCAGGATATACAACTCCCGCAGTGAAATCGGCCCGGTTTCCTTTCGGCCATATATTGTATTCGCAACCACCTTGTGTAAGTATCTGAGCACGGGATTGCGAATATTCGATCCTTTTGCCGATCTTGCCATGTAATATCGCGCCTCACTACCCGGGTATTCTACCATGGCCCTCCAGTAAGTTTCACAAGCAAATCGATTTATCGGGTAATGGCCCTCGTGTCTTGCATGATATATTTCCTCCAACTGGACGATAGTCAATGTCTCTTCGTTGTTGTTGATCCGAATGTCATTTCGGACGGTTCTCTGATTCTAGGATCTCTTCTTACAGTTAGAGTGCTTAGAAATTCCATCGTTAGACACCTATATGTCGGCCATCGTTGAGTCATCATCCACGCCCAATGTACTCTCCCAAGGAATTTCATTACATCTTCCCTTATCCCCATTGCATTCATGCATTCGTCATCGGGCCATCTTGTAGGGAGCATTTTTTTCTGTCCAAGCATTTCCCACCTCTCATTTTGCGTTTCCGGTAGATTGATTCCATAGGATTCCGGGGTTTCCACAGCCCTTTGAATAGTCCTTCTTACCGGCTGCACTTGTTCCCCGCTATTCCTACCCATTCCGCGTTGAGCATTTCCACGTCCTCTTCCGCGTGCCATTTCTGCAAAAATTTAATCTATCATTAACCAAGTATTTCAGAACGTATCCCTCCCCCAAACTTATATCAAGCAATAAAATTCCCCCTATCGATCAAAACGTCTCCCAAGCAAAATTATCATTTAAATTCATCATCTTTATCATGGAAAACTATCTCTTAATTAAAAATTTTCAATCGAAAGATTTAATCATCAATGCATTAAGAATTATTCAAAACCCCCAAATTTCATCAACTTCAATCTACTCAAGAACCCTAGATAATTGAGGGCTATCGATTCAAATTATCATAGCATGTTCATAACAAAGAATAATCATCAAAAGCATTAGAATCATACCTTGATATCGGAGAATTTGAAGAAAGAAAGAAAATTAAACCCTGGTCCAAATTCGTCCGAGTTGCTCCTCAGATGAATGAAATTGGTTGAAAGATGATGATTATAAAGTTGATTCTTGTATCTCTTCTTAATTTTGCATAAAATTCTTTTAAAAAAAGGAAGAGAAAATTCGATGCAGCAGCAGCTAGGGTTCGCAGGTCGCAGGGAGGGAGAAAGATAAAAGTTGGAGAAGGTAAAATTGGGGAAACGGTCGTGTTTCCATTTTATACTGACCGACAGACACGGCCGTGTTGAATATGACACGGTCGTGTCGTGCTGTGCGGAATAACTCAAATCCTTCTGTCGGCCGACTCGGCCGTGTCCTACGACACGGTCGTGTCGTACTATCACGGAAATCCAACTCTTGCTGTATTGAGGCCCGACCGTGTCTTGTGACACGGCCGTGTCGTCCTGTTCGAAATAATCAAATTCCCTCTGTTTTGGGGCCCGGCCGTGTCCTGTGGCAACTCGGCCGTGTCCTTCCTCTCCAGATTATTAGTTTCTGAAAATGTACTGGTTTCCTGCAATTTTAGTACCCACAGTCGAACCGGTCAGTTTTGAATCGGATAAAAACAAACAAGGAAAATAAATGCGAAAAATAAAAGACAAAAAAAATCTAACTAAAACGTTGGGTTGCCTCCCAAGTAGCGCTTTTTTATAGTCATTAGCTCGACTTCTTCCCACTGCTCAAGCTTCAACGTCGTGCACCTCTATGCACTCGAACGCATTGATTTCTTCGGTTCGTCCGAAATACGGCTTCACTCTATGCCCATTTACTTTAAAATGCTCGTTCTTCCGAGGATCAAGAAGTTCAACCGCTCCGTGCGCCCATACTTTAACGGCTTTGAATGGTCCGCCCCATCGCGATACCAATTTTCCGGGCATAAGTTTGAGACGGGAGTTATGTAGCAAACCATCCATACCGGGTTCGAGAGATTTACGAACGATACGCTTATCATGATACCGTTTCGTCCGTTCTTTGTAGAGTTTAGCGTTTTCGTACGCCTCATACCGCATTTCATCAAGCTCGTTTAAATGCAATAGTCGTTCCTCGCCCGCCTTTTCTTGATCTAAATTGAGCGCTTTGATTGCCCAATACGCCTTGTGTTCTAGCTCAACGGGTAGATGACATGCTTTCCCAAATACTAGGCGATACGGACTCATTCCGATTGGAGTTTTGTAGGCCGTGCGGTATGCCCATAAAGCGTCATTCAACTTTAATGCCCAATCTTTTCTTGTTGGTTTCACCGTCTTTTGAAACCTTGCCTTTATTTGCCGATTGCTTACTTCTACTTGCCGGAAGTTTGTGGATGATACTGTTGTTGCGACCTTATGCATCACATTGTACTTCTTAAGCAAGCTGCAAGTTGTTTATTGCAAAAATGCGTGCCTCTGTCGGCCGATTACGGCCCTAGGCGTCCCAAACTGCAAAAATCACATCCCTAAAAAAATTGCAAACCACGTTAGCATCGTTAGTTCGGGTTGGAATTGCTTCCACCCATTTAGAGACATAGTCTACAGCAACTAGAATATACTCAAAACCATGGGAAATTGGAAAAGGACCCATAAAATCCACTCCCCAAACATCGAAAAGTTCCACAACGAGGTTGTTTGTCAATGGCATCTCATTCCTTTTGCTTATATTCCCGTTCCGACAACGATCGCAACTCTTGCAATGGAAATAGGCATC
The DNA here is from genome assembly GCA_033398695.1 of Orobanche coerulescens. Lineage (NCBI taxonomy): Eukaryota > Viridiplantae > Streptophyta > Magnoliopsida > Lamiales > Orobanchaceae > Orobanche > Orobanche coerulescens. The sequence goes on from CM065809.1 coordinate 174,647,131, forward strand.
CTTAAACAATGTTGGCCAGTAGAATCCAGATTGAAGGACCTTGTGAGCCGGTTTCTTTGCGCTAAAATGTCCTCCACAGTGCAACTCATGGCAAAATAACAATATGCTCTCGTGCTCTTCCTCCGGGACACAACGTCGGAATATCTGATCAGGCCCGGCTGAATAAATAGGGCTCGTCCCAAAAGTAATGCTGCACATGGAAACGAACCTCTTCTTCCCTTGATAGGTTAAGTCGGGCAAAACACCACTAACAATGTAATTGACAATATCGGCATACCAAGGTGTCCTTGTTACATCGAATAATTGCTCATCGGGAAAGTTTCAACAATTGGCAAATGATTATCAAGCTTAAAATTATCACCCTCGGTTAGCCTAGACGGATGGTCGGCCACAACGTTTTCCGACCCCTTTTTATCTTTGAATTCCAAATCAAATTCTTGCGACAAAAGAACCCACCGAATCAATCTTGGTTTTGCATCGGATTTTTAGTAAATATTTCAATGCGGCGTGATCCGTATGCACAATCACCTTTGAGCCAACCAAGTAGGATCGAAATTTGTCTAAAGAAAATACAACGGCTAAAAATTCTTTTCGGTGGTGGTGTAATTAGCTTTGAGCTTCATCGAGCGTTTTACTCGCATAGTAAATCACGTGGAAGAATTTATTCACTCTTTGCCCCAAAACGGCACCTATAGCAAAGTCGGACGCATCACACATAATTTCAAAGGAGAGACCAATCGGGAGCGACAACAATCGGTGTTGAAGTTAACTTTTCTTTCAAAGCGTTGAAACCGACTAAACATTCCTCGGTAAAATCAAATTTAGCATCTTTGCACAAAAGGTTACTCAAAGGGCGGGCAATTTTTGAAAAATCTTTAATAAAACGCCTATAAAACCCGGCATGCCCTAAAAGCTTCGAACCTCTTTGACACAAGAAGGTGGAGGTAATTTAACAATCAAATCGACTTTAGCCTTATCAACCTCCATTCCTTTATTGGAAACCATATGACCTAGAACAAGACCTTGTTTTACCATAAAATGACTCTTTTCCCAACTAAGTGTAAGATTACACTCAATACATCGTTCTAGCACAATAGTTAAATTATTTAAACAATCATCGAAAGTGGTTCCAAATACAGAGAAGTCGTCCATGAATACCTCGATGGATCTTTCTAACAAGTCGGAGAATATAGATAGCATGCACCTTTGAAAAGTGGCGGGGGCATTGCAAAGACCAAACGGCATCCTCCTAAAGGAAAAAGTGCCAAAAGGGCAAGTGAAAGTGGTCTTCTCTTGATCTTCCGGAGCAATAGGAATTTGGTAGAAACCTGAAAGACCATCTAGAAAACAGTAATAATCATGCCCAGCTAAACGTTCCAACATTTGATCAATGAAAGGTAGAGGAAAATGATCCTTTTTTGTTACGGCATTTAATTTCCGGTAATCAATGCACATCCTCCAACCGGTTACCGTTCTAGTGGGCACCAATTCATTTTTATCGTTACGAACCACCGTTATTCCAGATTTCTTAGGCACTACATGCACAGGACTCACCCACTTACTGTCGGATATCGGGTAGATGACTCCGACATCTAGCAATTTTAAAACTTCTTTTTTCACAACTTCCTGCATGTTCGGATTCAAACGCCTTTGAGGTTGCCTAACCTGTTTAACATTTTCCTCAAGAATTATTTTATGCATGCACCTAACCGGACTTATTCCCTTGATATCGGAAATACTCCACCCAATCACTTCTTTTAACTTAGTTAGAACTTCTACTAATTTGTTTTCTTGCAAAGGAGTTAATTCGGAAGAGACAATTACAGGGTAAGTGTCACTTTTGCCTAAGAAAACATATTTAAGATGTGTCGGAAGTTCTTTCAATTCAAGTTGGGGTGGGGTGATTTCAATGGGCTCCTCAAATTTTAATTCCAACGGTATCTTAAAACCGTCAACTTCATCAATTATTTCGGAATTATCTAATAACGCAACATATCTTTCAATTTCTAGATTATTAAGCCCCATATCATGCTCAACGGTTAGAGCATCATGCAACGTGTCACCTACATCATCATGAAAATATATATCATCAACCAAAGAATCAATGCAATCAACAAAATTCACATCATGGGAAGCATAAATATGAGAAGGGATAAGAGATGAACCGAACACGTTGATTTCCACGGTTTAAGCCAAGACGGTCATGGTGACCTTTCCTTCATCAACATCGACGATTTTTTTGTTGTACGCATGAACGGCCGTCCTAGAAGTATTGTCCCTTCATTTTCGCTTGTCCCGAAATCGCTCATCTCCAAGATAACAAAATCGGCGGAATCACCAACTTGTCCACTTGCACTAATAGGTCTTCAATGACTCCTTTGGGGTATTTCACCGACCTATCCGCCATTTGAAGAGTCATTCTTGTCGGTTTTATTCCCCCGAGTCCAAGCCTCAAATAGGTCGAGTATGGCATGAGATTCACACTTGCCCCCAAATCTAGCATCCCACGAGCAACTCTCTTGTCTCCCATAGTAATGTCGATCATAAAACTTCCGGGATCGCCTTTCTTTTGACCCCTTGCTTCTACCTCGTAGAGCACTACTTTCTCGTTCCCATTGTATCTTCTTTTGTTCGAGGTCAACTCTTTGAAAAATTTTGTATAAGCGGGAATGTTCTTCACAACATCCAAAAGAGGTAAGTTGACATGAACCTTCGAAAGCATGTCGTAGATTTCGGAAAATTGCTCATCTTGCTTTGCTTTTCTCAGACGGCTCGGGAAAGAAATTGGTGGCTTATATGGTTGAGCGGATTTGTGAAGCTTGGAAGTTGAAGTTGCTTCGTCTATTTTTTCTTCTTGATTTCCCGACTCGTCTTCTTTCTCATCGCCTCTTTCTTTTACTTCGGAATTAACTTCTTTATTAATCACTTTACCACTTCGGAGAGTGGTAATGGCTTGAGCTTGCTCGGGTTGACTCGGTAGTTTACCCCTTTCTTGTCTACGTGCCTCGGTAGCAAGTTGCCCAATTTGGACCTCCATTTTCTTCATCGAAGCTTCTAAAGATTCGAACCTTTTATTGTTCTCCTCTCGGTTTTCCTTGCTCTCCTTAATGAATGCCGCTATACTCTCCTCAAGAGAGTTCCTTTGTTGTGGAGGTGGTTCACTTCGCGTTGGTTGTTGGGCTCGGTTTCCTCCGTTGTATTGAGCTTGGGCGTTTGTGTCGTATGGCACCGGGTTGTTGTTTCTCCACGAGAAATTCGGATGGTTTCTTAGCCCAGGATGATAAGTATTTGGGAGAGGTACATTTCTTGCGTTTCCGCCATAATTATTTCTCCTCTCTTCCCATTCGGGCCTTCCAGTGCTTTGCCCCATAGCCCAATTAACTTGTTCGGTTTGTTCTCCTGGAAAAGTATGAGGGCATGAATTGGCATCATGTCCGGGTGCTCCGCAAATCTCGCAAAGTCGTGAGCTAGAAGGTTTATTTTGAGTCTTGAGTTGTCTTATTTCATTTGTCAACTCATCGATTTTAGATTGCATCTCGTCCTTCTCGCTCACTTGGTGCACGGCTCCCCTACGAACACGTACACTTTTTTGTTGAGAATTTGCTCCCAATGTTTCATACACGTCATATGCTTGTCTCTCCGTCAAACCCCAAAACGAACCACCGGCTGCATTATCTACCGCTCCTTGGCAATATTGAGTCAATCCATCATAGAAGAATTGATTGAGTAGTTGAAGCGGATAGTGATGGTGTGGGCATTGAATGAGTAGCATTTTGAATCGGTCCCACGCTTCGTGAAATGCCTCTCCATCTTGTTGTCCGAAAGTTGAGATTTGAGTTCTCAATTGCGTCGTTTTTGAATGGGAGAAGTACTTGGTAATGAATTTATCGTAAACTTCATCCCATGTTCTTAGTGATCCGGGCGCCAAAGTCATCAACCATTGTTTCACCCCGTCTTTGAGTGTATAAGGGAAACACTTCATTCGTAGTTGATCCTCGCTCAACCCATTCAATGGGAAGTTATCAATCGCCACATAGAAATCTCGGATGAATGATAACGGATCCTCTCGTGCTAATCCGTGAAATGAGGGCAATTGCTCGATGTGAAATCCGCTTATGTGGTAGTTCCTTGCGGCCGGTGCTAATTGGATGCATGAAATGGCGGTGTTCACTACTGGCTTTGCATAGTCCCTCATAAGATGTTCGACCGGAGGTTGTTGCGGCATGTTATAGTTCGCCTCCATCCCATATTGAGGTCCGGGATAATAATTCGCTCCATATTGCATTCCGACGGGTGGTTGTCTCGGATAAAAGTACCTCCCTTGTTGAGCTTCCGGTATCCCTTGATTGCGCCCAACATTATCATATCTCGGAAACCTTGGTTGACGAATTTCTTCCTCATCTATATTTTGTGCAACATCCTCAGCCCTTGGTTGACGAGTGTTTTCTTCTTGGATCAAAAGTCGCTCTTCAAAGTCCGGATTCACCTCGTCGTTTGCCATTGATGTTGTGGCCATTATTTTTGGTGCTCTAATTCTTTGAACTTCGTCTATCGGTGGAAGAATCGGGTTACCCAACGATCTCCTACCAAACATAAACAAAGGAAGTAAGAGCGAATTTTATCGAAATAGTATTGGTCAAGAATAGCAATTCAACTATCATTAAAACAAGATTAAAAATTAAACGCCAATTCCCCGGCAACGGCGCCAAAAACTTGATGGATTCAAATTAAATACTCGCAAGTGTACGAATCGCTCTTGTAGTAAGCGGTAAGTAACTCCGAGGTCGATCTCACGAGGAATTGGAAACGGTTTAAAATTCGATAATGTTTGGCAAATAGTCGAATGAACAAAAGTAAATTAAATTAAAATACATCATTGGTTGATTATGATTACAATTACTAATGCACAAAATTTAAATTGAACTAAGTGATAACAACACCAATTTGATAGTCGGATAAATGAGAGATAACAATAATGAGATTAATATGGGAATTTAGAGTCACCGACACACACGTAATCAATTATTAGTTCCGATACTCAAATAAATAAGGTTAGGAATTATCGATTGCTCATGATTAAAAGAAATCCGTTTGATGACGGAAATTCTAAAAATCATGATTGTTCTCAACGAAAATTAAGGGATATTCTTTTGATGGGGACGAAACCCTAGCTAACAATCAATTAACCGACTACTTTTGATGAGGTAAATCGTTAAAAGATCGCGCGAAAAAGCTCGAGAACATTCACAATCGTTTCTTTCGGGTCGTTTGATGGCGAACACCGATAAAAACCCTCGATTCGAATAATAATAACAACAATGAAAAAGGTTTGATGATCTAATTCAAAAGTTCTTAAACGAAGAACGAACAAGAGGAACAATCCCAAACTTTATCCGGAAAATCAAAAGGAACTAACAATCAAAAACATGTGTGTGGCTATATCTAAAAACCCATATGAAGTGTTTAGCCACACATGATTAATTCAACAACAATAATGGCAATTGAAGAACAAAACATGGTAAAAACTTCCCTTGTAAATGCCGAAATCGAATTCCCGATGAAGGTTTGATGATCTTCTTACAAGAACTCACAACAAATTTATACAAGGAATTATTATATCTCACTAAAGTATTTTTCTCACTCCAAGAACACACAAGGAAGATGATGAAAATCTCTTTCTTTCCCACTCTTTTGGTGTTTTTCTCCCCTAATCTTGTGTTTTTCCACAAAATATCTTCTTCACAAGACAAGTACACCTCTCAAGGGGTCACTCCACTTTGTTTTATAGCCAAAAAATCAAGACAAAGGCTTAAAATATGCAAAGATGTCAAGGAAAGTGACATGAAACAAAAAGTGGCACGGCCCGTGTCCTGGGACACGGCCGTGTCGCACTCTGCTGAAAAAAGCGAAAAGGTAATCGTCTTGAGACTCGGCCGTGTCCCATGACACGGCCGTGTTATCTTGCGCCAGGAGTGTAAATGGCCGATCTTGACTCGGCCGTGTCCCAAAAGGCACGGTCGAGTCGTTCCCTTCCGGAAAATGAGATTCTTGCTGGAATGAGACCCGGCCGTGTCCTGTGACACGGCCGAGTTACCTGATGTGGCTCGAGTCGCACAGTGCGACCTAGTTGAGTAACTGGTGCGGCCAGTCCGGTTTTGGTCTTCTTGGCTAGATCCTTCGTTCTTGTATCAATTCACCTCGGATTTTAGCATATGATATACCGTTTCGAAGCTAATTTCACGAGGAATTTATATCAAAGGAGAATACATCTCGATTCGGAGTGGAGATTCTGGGATTTAGGAGTTTTGACCGATACTGCTTAAATCTTTCGTCGTTTTAGGCCCCGTTTTAACTTTTGATCGTCATGGACTCCAATATTAGCTATGAAAGCGCATATTTCACCTCAATCTTCGCTTGGCTACCTAGAAATTAAAAACACACATACCACGCATAAAGGAGAACAAAAATACTAAAAAGCAAACAAAAACACGACTAGAAAGAACAGAATGAATCGATCAAGAATCGATTCATCACCCCTTCCAAATCGGGACCGCAAAGCCGAGCAGGAGGAAGGAAAGAAAATCCTTTCCATGGCAGTCGGCGGGTAGGTGAGGGGGGAGAGGGAAAAACCGAGAGAAGTGAGGCTAGGGTTACGGGGGGGTTTAAATATGAGGGATAGACGGTAGGGATAGGTCAACCCTCATCCAACGGGTGAGAACAAAGGAGCCGGGGGGAGTGGATATAAATCATCTGGGCCGGGCTGCAAGAAATACCGGCCTATAATAACAATAATCATTTGGGCCAAAATTTTAACAAATCTCCACCCGAACCAAATGAGCCATCGGGGTACTCTCGTGATAGGGAGGTCATCATCGCCGAACGTCACACCACCTGCACACCACACAAAGTTAGTATAAGTATAAAGACATTAAACAATCACTAAGAAAGGAAAAACTAGGAGTCACAGAGAAAACTAGAAAAGCTATCACAAAGATAGCGACTGGAGGGTCTTCAATTGAAGGAGTCGATATTTAGTATCGACTTGCAAGATCTGACTTTCTCGACTGGTAGGCACTTTGTGCCCATATCTGCAGGGTTAGACTGGGACGGGATTTTCTTCAAATCAATTATGCCCTTTTCGACTATATCACGGATGAAATGTCGCCTGACGTCAATATGTTTTGTACGATCATGGAAAACAGGATTTCTGCACAAGTGTATGCTAGATTGACTGTCAGAAAAAACCACAACATTGTCACGAAGAACACCAATTTCATTAAGTAAACCTTTCAACCAAATAGCCTCTTTAAAGGCTTCAGTAGTGGCAATATATTCAGCTTCGGTAGTAGACAAAGTAACTATATGCTGAAGTTGAGATTTCCAAGAAATGCATGAGCCACACAAGGTAAACACATATGAAGTTGTGGACTTACATTCATCCCGATCATTGGCATAATTAGAATCAACATAACCTTTAAGGTTAACCCCATCATTAGATTTAGAAAACACAAGTCCATCAGAAACAGAATTTTTTAAGTACCGAAGTAACCACTTAAGAGCCTCCCAATGAGGCTTCCCAGGATTGGCCATATACCTACTTAAACAGCTCACAGCATAAGCAATATCAGGTCTGGTACTGACCATAAGGTACATGACAGATCCAATAGCATTAGCATATGGGATAGATCTCATTTCTTGAATTTCAGATTCCGTTTTTGGAGACTGAGTTTTGGATAATAAGAAATGACAAGCCAGTGGCACACCAACAGATTTTGCATCAGTCATAGAAAATTTTTCCAGAATTTTACCAATGTAAGAGGACTGATTTAGAAATAAAATGCCTTTCGATCTATCCCGAACGATATTCATGCCTAAATCCTTTTAGCATCCCCCAAGTATTTCATGTCAAATTGTTCACCTAAGCGATTTTGGACATGATTAATAGATTTAATGTATGAACTTATCAAGAGCATATCGTCTACATAAATAAGTAGGAACATAGGAACATCACAATCAATCTTGAAACAAAGGCATGGATCATATGCACTTCGGCAGAATTTCAAGGACAGCATGCAATCATTAAATTTCTTGTTCCATTCTCTAGGGGACTGCTTCAGGCCATATAACGTTTTATTCAGCAAGCACACATAATCCGGATGGTTAGCATCTATAAAACCTTCCGGCTGTTTCATGTAGATGGTTTCTTTTAATTCACCATGCAAAAATGCCGTTTTAACATCTAATTGTTTCAACTCCCAATTATGATGTGCAACTAATGCAAGCATGATGCGAACAGTGGTGAATTTAACTACGGGTGCAAAAATTTCGGTATAGTCAATACCTTCGCGCTGAGTGAAACCTTTAGCTACTAACCTTGATTTGAATCTGATGTCATCCTCATCCTTTTTGACTTTAAATAACCACTTACAATCAATCAAAGAACAGTTCTTAGGTTTTGGAACAAGTTTCCAAGTATTATTAGCATGCAAGGACGTCATTTCTTCATTCATTGCACTTAACCATTCATTTGATTTATCAGACAACAGAGCGTCATTGTAAGATTTAGGTTCATTTCCATCAAGCATATCAAACACATTGAAAGCAAGAGAAGCCATGTGGAAATCATCTAAATGTATAGGTCTTCTAACATTTCTTCTAGACCTATCCCTAGTTAGTTGATAATCGACAAATCAGAACAGATTCTGACCCGTCTCCATTTTCGGATTGATTATCGGGTTGATCATTAGAGATTTCAGGATTTTCCATATTATCGATTCAGCAGCAACTCATTATCACTAAGACGCTCCACCCTAATCGAACAGGTGGGGAGTATTTTCAGCAGCTAACACAGGAGCAGGTAATGGATTATTAAGACAAGGAAATTCAGTTTCATTAAACACCACATCCCTACTAGTGATCACTTTCAACCCGGGTTCAGATCTGACCCATAATCGATAACCCTTAATACCATCAGGATATCCAAGAAAAACACATCTCAAGGACCTAGGCTCAAGTTTATCAACATTTTGATGCACATAAGCAGCACAACCAAACACACGAATGTTTGAAAAATCAACAGCATGACCCGACCACACAGACTCGGGATAATTACCATTCAGAGGTATAGAAGGTGATCTATTTATAAGATAGGCAGCAGTTAAAAGAGCCTCACCCCAAAAACTTTTGGACAGTCCAGAAGTGGCGAGCATAGCCCTCACCTTTTCAAGGAGGGTTCGGTTCATCCGCTCAGCCACCCCGTTCTGTTGAGGGGTGTAAGGAACTGTCTTATGCCTAAGGATGCCGTTTTCGGAACACATAGTATCAAACTGAGTATTGCAAAATTCAAGACCGTTGTCGGTCCTTATCTTTTTAATCCGTTTTCCGGTTTGATTTTCCACTAAAGTTTTCCAAGTTTGAAATTTTTCGAACACATCAGATTTCAGTTTGAGTAGAAAAACGAAAACTTTCCTAGAATAATCATCAATGATTGACAAGAAGTAACGGTTTCTCCCATGAGTCGGGACACTGGCAGGACCCCAAACATCAGCATGAACATAGTCAAGCACATTGGAACTCTTACCAGATTTTTCAAAAACAGGATCAGGGGAATTGGGAGGTTTCGGAAATTGGGTTTTATGTTGTTTGCCATACATGCAAGAGTCACAGAAAGACAACTTAGAGATTTTATCTTTTCCAAAACACTTTTGTTTATGCAAGATATCTAATACCTTGATGCTCATGTGTCCTAACCTATTATGCCATAATTCGGTTTTATCTGCACAAACCAGGTTGGAACATGTAGCAATTTCAGTTTGGCAAATATATAAATTAAATTTCCGGATTCCTTTAAACAACATTAAGGAACCTTTGCAGATTTTCATATAACCATTTCCCCATGAACCCCTAAGACCCTCATCTTCCAAAGTAGTACAAGATATCAAATTGTTAGATAAATCGGGGATATGTCTGACATTTTTTAAAGTAAATTGAGTATCATCAGCAAATTTCAAACAAACATTCCCAACCCCGGCCACAACCCGTTTCATTTTATCAGGCATATACACATACCGATCACCAAGATTAGTATAACTCGTAAAATGCTGTTTATAAGGTGTCATATGGTGAGTGCATCCAGAATCCAGCAACCATTCATTTTCACTTAGACCAGAAAGCACAGAATTCACAGAAAGATGCATATTATCAATAACTGTAAAGACATCCCCAGCAGTAAAGTTTGCCTGATCATTTGGCAAATTCTTTTTAGGTTTGGTGCACTCATGTATATAATGACCAGATTCACCACAGTTATAGCATTTGCGGTTTTTAGACCGGAACTTAGATTTATCCTTCCATTGCCCCTTTTTCTTATTAGACTTTTCAAAATCAGATTTGATAAACGGTTTCTTTTTAAGGTGTGGTTTAGACCTTACAAAATTGACATCAGAAACCGGTTTATGGACCTTATTAACTTTCAAGTCTAATTCCTTACTCTTCAAGCCACTTATAACAGTATCTAAGGTCACAGAATCCCTACCATACTTAATGGCAGATTTCACATCATTATAAGCATCTGGGATAGCATTCAAGAGCACAATAGGGAATAATCATCAATGTTTTTATCACGGTTTGTTTTATATCTTGAACTAACTTTGTAAAGGTATCAAGATTGCTATCAATATCTTTATTCAAATCCGACATAACGGAAAAACTTTTCGAGGAGGAATAATTTATTTGGCAAAGATTTTTCAGAACGTTTCCTCAAGTTTATCCCAAAGATGTTTTGCATTATCGATTACGCCTATTCGTCTAATCACAGAATCAGACAGGTTCAAGATTATAGAGGAATGAGCAAACTCAATTAATTCCTCTCGTTTTTCAGAAGACACATCGGATGGGAAAGTACCTTCAATGTCTTTAAAACATTTTTGTTGGACAAGTATAGATTTCATTTTTTGTTGCCAAATTCTAAAATCTCCTTTACCGTCAAAAGGTGCCATTGTAAATGAAGTTAGAGAACCCATTTTAGTATTTGTAAAAATCACACAAGATTTTGAAATACCAGCACAAGGTACTAATTAAACTGAAAAACAGAGGTGACAGATAAATATCACGAAGATACCACAACGAACGAAATCACACCAGATTTAGGAGTCGAATACCAATATCACACAGATAACACACAGTTTTAAAAAATCACACCAGATTTTTAAAAGATGATACGAGCTGGAATCGTATCCCGGAGCCCCCACAAGATCCGAGGAACACTTACGGTCCAGGCAAGGGGGGTTTGGTATGCCCAGAGATAACAATTTCAACAGTCTCAACACAAGGTATCAAAAAAACCGAAACAATCACAGTCACCAAGACAGAAGCAGACGGAAGCTAAAATAAATAACGAGAAGCAGCAAACCAAAAAGTACCGAAAATTTAAGGGAGAGTATGGAATGTAATACCTGGGCGGATTCCTCGGCCGGAACCCGTATGCCCTTCCGAATAGAAACCCCTTTTAAAGGGCTCTGATACCACTGTGGGGAAACTATTCGGAATACATAGACGATTACACAACAGCGAGGTAAACAAATTACAAATAATTTCCGGAAATAAACGAATTACACAGCAAACTTGAGGACAACAAATTACACGAAATAAAAACGGGAAAATCTAATTAACCCGTATAACAGATTAATCACAAAGAATAGGTAGGGGAACAAAAAGAGTGCCAGAAAACCAAACCGAAAAAGGATCACAAAGATCCGAATCAACACAAGGTGGACGGTGGTTAGAGATGACCGGAACTTGGTCTCGGCTCAGTCCTCCTCTATCAAGTACCCACGTCCAAGGCTCCGTGCGTATCCGCGGCCAACAGCCCAGACGAACAAATCTAGAAACACCCCGGCTGGTTCCAAGTATTCCCGTAAAACCCCCCAAATTGCCTCAAGTAGCTTTTCACTTAGAAAGAATTTTTCACTCAGAAAAAATTTTCACCAAGAAAACACAAATCGATTTCTTCCTCACTTAGAAAATTAGGTTTTTAATTTTTCGTGTATCTTCCTCATCCCAGATCGCCGGCCTTAAATAGGCAAAACACCAATCGGTAGAAGCCACCGATTTTAGGAGGATCGAATCCAATCATATCAAAGAATGATATGGGTTTTGATCCCCTTCCAAATCGGGACCGAAAAGCCGAGCAGGAGGAAGGAAAGAAAATCCTTTCCATGGCAGTCGGCGGGTAGGTGAGGGGGGAGAGGGAAAAACCGAGAGAAGTGAGGCTAGGGTTACGGGGGGTTTAAATATAAGGGATAGACGGTAGGGATAGGTCAACCCTCATCCAGCGGGTGAGAACAAAGGAGCCGGGGGGAGTGGATTTAAATCATCTGGGCCGGGCTGCAAGAAATACCGGCCCATAATAACAATAATCATTTGGGCCAAAATTTTAACAATAACGAGTTCAACATCGTTGCATTATATATATAATAATGCCCACATATTGTATGCATCCTAACAACAATGTCTAAGTCGTTATAACGACTTTCAAGTCGTTTCTGTATCAGAAATCGTTACAGTCTTTAAATAATAAATTCCAAATCGTGTTAATTGAAAATATAATCAGAACGATTTGCAAGTCGTTTCTGTAAACATATAACGACTTCAAGTTCGATTCGCTCCCTTGTAAAAATATTACAGAACGTTATCTATATCGTTTCTTTATAAATTATAAAAACTCCAGATCGTTCCATTCAAAGTTTATTTTATCACGAGTTACAAATTGTTTGTTTGCTAAAATAACAATTTGGCTATCGTTTTGTAAAAAAAAAAAACATTGATGATAACATAGTGTATATCGTTTTAGAATAAATTTTACGAACCCAATATTGTTTCAGTATAAAATATAATTATAACGAGTTACATATCGTGTCTTCATATAGAACACGATATGAATTTCGTTATGGCTTAACTTGATATTTCGATCATTGATTGCCATCCGGAATGAGTCCTAAGTGTATGCATACAAAATGGTTCTAGTACATTTAAAAATGGACGAAATTAAAGATATAAATAGAAGTTGTATTGTAGAAGATAGATTATACAATTTTTAAAAATAAAAAGAAATGATCAATCACATCTATCTTTAAATTCTATACGAAATATCGTTTAGTAAATAAAACTAATTTTGGAGTCTAATAAAAAATCAAAGTACTCTTTATTAAAGAGATAAATGAATACTTTTGTAACACAACAATAAATCGTAGTTTGAGGCCTAAGGAAACATCTCTAAGTTAAATATCAAATATAATTATTTGGTGCATAATTTGTCTCACATTCACAAATATGTAAAATCCATCGAACACATTTTATAATATAAAGTCATAGAAATTATTCTACAAATTACAAAATAGAGTTCTTCGGAAAAAAAAATAATACCTAACCGATAATTGTTAAAGCTTAATATTTTTATTTACACTCGCCATCGGTATAGCGCTTCCTCCAATAACCTTAAAAATATTGACCAAAGATCATAACGTGGTATGTATCATTTTAATGGAGATTTCACAAGCCTAATATCATTTCAGTATAATTTCTAGTTATACAGAGATACATATCGTGTATTTGTATGGAGCGTGAGTTGTTTTTCGTTATGGATTAAAATTGATGATTTGGTTGTTCCGTGCCATCCGTCATAACTCCTACATGTGTATACAAGAAAAATTACCATACAAGGTGATTCAAACGCATTTTAAAATGGTTGTCAAATAGATAGACATGATTTGATCAACTATTCAATGTAAAAGTTATGTAAATTGAAAATGAGAACTTGAATAATTGATCATCATTTTGAAATTCTTTTGAATCACCTTGTATGATATTTTTCACTCGTGTACACATGTAGGAGTCATGACGAATGGCACAGAAGATAAACAACTCGTGCTGCATATGAAGACACAATATGTATCTTGTTATAACTAAAAATTATATTGAAACGATATTGGGTTCGTATGATCTCCATTAAAACGATAAAGAGCACGTTATGACCTTTGATCAATATTTTTAAGAACGATATACAAGTCGTTACTTGAGCAAAGGAACGATTTATAACATGTGTTAGTACATATTTAAATAAAATGATATCGAGTTCGTATTTTTTCTAAAAACACGATTTGGATAGTTACGAATTCATTTAACCCGAGAAAGGATTAAACACGACGTCATTATTTGATCAAAGAAACTATTTGAGAATCGTTATAGTTTTGGTTTCGATCCCAACGATATTAGGTACTATTTGAGCATCGTTATAGTTTTGGTTTCAATCCCAACGATATTAGGTTCGTTATCTACTCACTATGATGATTTTTAGATTGCAAACGACTTAGAAATCGTTATAACGATTTACATATTGATATAAAACTGTTTCACCACATCATATATTTTTCGAATTTAAATAGTATAGTGGCATTATTGTAAATATAATGTAACGAGATAGATATCATTATATGACTACAATAACGATATCAATATCGGCCATTTACACTCCAGTGAGGTATCTCGTTATGCAAGAAGGAAAAACGACTTAAACATCACTTTGAACAGATTAAATAGCAAAGTACAGGAACGATCTGTATATCGTTTTGGATACATGAGAACGAATTAGAACTCGTTCAGACAGCTGGAATGACTTAAATATCATTATGAATACACGTAAGGACAATTTAAATATAATCAGGTAAGAGAAAATATTTTTTAATATTTGTATCAGTAACGACTTTAATATCGTTATGTGTACACCGTAACGACTTTGAAAGTTCATATCCTAAGGTAATTCAAAATTATTTTTAATATTTTTACCTGTAACGAATTTAACATCATTATGTGTATCTAGTAACGATTTCAATCTCGTTATTATATTAAGGATAATAATGTCATTTGAAATATTAATATATTTTTTCTTTTTGTTTTATATTCTTATTTTGGTCCAGGGCTATTTACACAAATGTTTTATATGTGAAGGCTATTCAACTCATTTTTCCCAATTGATTTGAGACCCGGGGCAAAATAAAAAATGACGCCCTTTACAATAATTTTTTTTTGGTAAATGAGGCCCGGTCCAAGCTAATTTTGTCTTTTATTTTTTTTCTAGCAGCTACGCAAGGAATGTCGAACATCTATAATTTTTAATTTTTTAAAGCATATTAGGTAATTGATATATACAAAATGAGCCCTCGGAATTTGAAGGCACTGAGCTATCGACCAAGCTGCTCCACCCATTGGGCCAGCCCTGAGAGGAAGAAGAAAGTGAAGATAAGGGGGTTTACCGGATTCATTTTATTTCCTTCCAATTTGAGCTTTTTTACAATTTCGGATTTAAATATGGGTGGAATGTTTCTTTTACTTCTTTCTACACACAACTGTTTCGAAATTCTTCATCTTCTCTATTTTTACTTGTTAACTCTAATCTCACCATTGTCTCCTTCATCGTATGTTCCTTCACAAGTTGGAGGCGGTCGGTCATTACTGACTTATGGTGTTTAGTGACTATCTTATCTTATATATATATATATATATAAAGATTCAGTCCTATGTTATTAATTGTGGAGTATTAAAGCTCTAAGTCTATCAAGAGTAATTGTGCAAAAATCATGTACTGTACAACCTACTCGAAGCTCTATCAAATACAAAAGGAGCTTTTAATTGAATGCTCTAGGATCAAAACTAAGTAATTAGAAAAGATCATTCGTATGATTTCAACACACATCTACATTCAAGTCATCTTTTCAGTTGCTTACAACTTTTCAGTTGCTTACAACTTTTCAGTTAGATTTTGAAGATTATAAATAACCCGCTTGTTGTGTCACGATTTACTCATCCCGACAGGCGATCGACTGTAAGGCCGAGCGACCAAGTCAACTCCAGTCAAACTATGGCTAGCTCGCCAAGTCGAAGATATCAGACCACCATTAGGTACCTAGCGATTGACTCCCAAGGCGATCGCCCTTTGGCAGCTGGCGATCTACTCTAGTGACCGGCTAAGGGCAATCGACCTACGCCCCGAGCAGAGACGATCGCCCGTCAAAGTCATCAAGGACTGAATCTCAGAAAAACACCCACGTGCAGATCCACAAAAGGCGCTGGCAGACAAGATCTTCTGCTGGCGGACAAGACCTTTGACCACAGCGTGTCACCTACCTCACCTACCGGCAGGCGCGCCGAAAGTTGTCAGTGGGACCGCCCGTGACAGCAACTCAGGACGCGTGTAAGCTCCCCATTGGACCGTCTGATTGTTGCCGGCCAACTCCTGCAGACTTTGAGGGGACAGGCCCATGTGCTAAAAGACGATCGCCCGATTATTATAATGCAGAAAAGGCGATCGCCCGGCGTATCCAAGCCCTATAAATAGAGAACCTCCTCCTACTGGAAAAAGGTTCCGAGTTCATTTGACTTACGTTCAGAACTCATTCTCTCACATTCCGCTACATTCACGGAAATACAGTAGAACATACATATCATCAAGCTCCCTGCTATCTCATCGGAATCCATCTCAGGACTTCTCTCTCCGAATCTCTCGTCCAGAACACGATCGGCAGAAGCAGCAAGTCTCCACTAGACAGATTCCAAGGGATTCATAAGCCCCGGAGCCCAAGCATCCAGCTAAATACTCGCCGTGAGAGACGGTCGATCTCTCACCGCCGCGACTATTCATCTCCTTTGTTACAAGAACTCACAGAGCATCAAATCTGGTTCTTCCGGCAATCTACACGCTCACTAGCTAAGATAACAAGAATCTTTACACTCATTGTAATTGTATTCTTACATTAGTACTTGTATCCCCGAATATTAGTATTAATAATATCTCGCGAGAGCATTCAAGCCCGGGACTAACAACCCCGGCAAATCTTGTGTTATTTATCTTTCTCACGGAAGTGCTCTTGCATTTGTTTGCTATCCCATCCATTCCAGCAATATCTATCTCCGGATAATATTTTGGGGAGCAACAATTGGCGCTAGAGGAAGGGGATCTAACCCTCAAACTTTTATTTCTACCGTCCCGAAGAACACTCACTGTTCTCGGGGCATATACTTGAAGTGACACTCACTGCACTTCAAAGAAAACCTTCAGAATCATGACATCCGCCGGTACATCGAAGAAAGCCGCTCTCCGAACCGCCGGACACCATATCCCGGCTCAATCCGAACCCCAGCCGACGACAGGGGGAAGCCGCAGCAACGCGAGACTCTCGATCCCGCACCTGAGGGATGGCCCCAACCTCTCACTCGACCAGTTCCAAACCGAGGAACAGATCGATGAGGCTATGGCCGTCCTAGAGGAGCGAAGGAGAGCATGTGCGTCGCCTGCAATAACTCCCTCGATCATCCGCCGCATTGGAAAACGGAAATTCAACGGGCTACTGAACGAGCGATCGTCAAAAAGCCCCAATTCGCGAGGAAAGGCTCTCGCACGACCGGACGGATCCATATTCGATCGTTTGGGGTGCGACCCATCCTGGCGACCGGGGCACTCTGTTTCCAACCTCGAAAAGACGGAACCCGAATCCGTCACCAGGAGTTCGGCCTACCCACCTCACCGGCCGAGCGAGTCGGCCATCTGACTCACGCCCCGATCGCCAGGGAATCAGTACTCAATCGCCTCGGCTCCCGCTCCGAGCGCCGAGCCGCTAGCAGTCAGGCCACGGCGATGGCCGCCATACAACGCCAACTCGACGAGATGAGAGCACTCTTGGACACCGGGGCAAGCACCAGCAAAAAGATCGTCGGGCTGACCGAGCCACTCGCGGTCCACATCGAGCTTGCCCCCATACAACCAACGATCGCTCCTCCCAAAACACCTTTGTACGAGGGGAGATCGGACCCCGAAACCCGCCTGAGTAAATTCTGAATTTACATGACTGGGTGTGGGGCATCTGATGCAACCAGGTGCCGAATCTTCTCGTTAACATTGGGCGAGCTGGCCCATAGGTGGTACATCTCACTACCACCACGATCAATCACCTCTTTTAGGAAACTGGCGAATGACTTCACGTCATACTTCGCCAGCAAGGTCGCCAGACCAGAAGGCCCCCACCGCATGATAAAAATCAAGCAGGGGAAGGACGAAACCGACGCAGATTACATCGACCGGGTAGACGAAATCATCCTCACCGGCGAACCCGTCAGTGACGAGCTCGCTCTCTATTCGGTCATGGGGGGATTCCACGGTCACTCTCCCATGTTTAGACATCTCTCCAAGGATATTCCCCAACTTACGCGATCTTCTGCGCTAATGCTGCCAACTTTCTGGCCAGGCAAAGGCTACTCACCCTCCGCTTAGGCGAGGAAACGCCACCTCTTGTCCAGAATATAGCGATCGCCAAAGCAAAGAAGACGATCGCCAAGACACCCGGAGATCTCAAGGCTTTCGAGGACATGGAAGCCCATCTCCTCCATACGTTCAACAGAACTCCGGCACATATTTTCTATGCCATCAAGGGGCACGAAGAGCTCAAAAAGCCAAAGGCGATAAGGGACCACGGTCACCTGGACAACAATCAATATTGTGCCTACCATAAGAGTCCCGGCCACAGCACCAACAAATGCCGCGACCTCCTCAAACAGCTCTGGAGATTGTTCGAGGAGGGCAAGTTGGACAGCTTATTGGTTTAGCCGAAGCCCCTACCTATCTCTATAGACGATCGTCCGAGTCAAACATAAAACAGGCTGGAAAGCTCATATGAGCCGACCCCTGGATCAGCCTCGGCGACCGTCCCTACATGCTTCAATCAAGAGAAGGAGACCTCGGAAGTCTCCTCGATCTCCCTCCTCATTTAAGAAACTGGAGGACTCGATCGCCATCTACAGTTCACCATCTAACATGATGAACTAAGGCACGAGATCGCCTCCCCCGCACAACGTACACCATCGAAGGTCGGCATCTGCATGACGATCCAAGGTGGAAGAGTGCAGCCATGGTCCTGGTGGTCGATGGAACCGACTGCTTAGGCCATGCAAGGTCCCTTTGGGCCAAGATCACCCGCCCTTCGTTTAAATATGAGGCCGGCGTAGTCTGAGGGCCCTCCAAAATAAATCAGTGGACACGATCGCTCGCCCTCAAAGGTTCATCACCTAACATGGTGAACCCGGACAATGCGACGTGCCACAACCCCCGTCTCAACGTACACCGTCGAGGTCGGCCATCTCCATGGCTGGCCGAGGTGGAAGCAGAGCTAACAAGCCGCGGGCGTGGAGTTGATTCATCCGACGCTGCCCCGCGCAAGGACTCCTCTAGACCAAGACCGCACGCCCTTCGTTTAAATACGAGGCGAGGCGCAGCCTAACAGAGGACCCTCATAATAAAGTGAGTCGCGAGACACTCAATGTCTTCGCGCATCAAGACATGATCAAGGAGTCGGTCCATCGAACTCCGCGATCGTGCACGGTTCCTCAAGATGGACGACCGTACCCGAGGATTCGACAAAGTTGAAGACCGCTCACTCAAGGAATTATTTTCGTCCCCTTACTTCCACTAAGTGAATAAAAACAAGGGGCAATAAGAGTGCGGACTACCTAAACGACGATCGTCGCTATTCAACCACATACGGAGATCGTCATTTTTTCAGATGTAGTGCAGCGATCGAATTTGTTGTAAAAAGTTGTCTTTATGAGTTTATCAATTCATTTGGAACTACCCTCGCAACGATCTCTCCTCACACATTTGTACAAAGTCAAACAAAGACTCAAAAATAACCATTCATTCAAGTAATCGAAGATAATCAAACATTCAGTTCATTGCTTGAGAAGATCAAAGTACATGGTCGCCCGAAGGCCTATGTTCTACAAAAGAAAGCTACAAAACTACAAGTAAGCAAGCTAAAACGTCAAAAATGAAGTGCCTCAGGCCCCAGCCTGGCCTTCGCCTTCGGCATCCGGTGTGGTCCCCTCATCTTCCGGAGCGTCGGGATGAGTAAGATTGGCCGGAGACGGATACCAGCTCAAATCCACGCCGATGTCCGCAAGATCCAAGATCGGCAAGGAGAAAGCTGAATGGAGAGGATGCTCCAACGCATACGCCTTGAATTTATCGGAAAGAGGCCCGACCTCCAAACCTCCCTTCTTAGCCGCTCGGATCGAGTCGGCGAACGCCAAAATAGGCGAACTCGCTGACATACTCCAAGTTTTGGAAGGGATCGGCCTTGGCCGCCTCAACCTCTCCTTTCAGCTCCGCCATCGCCTGTTGCGACCCCTGGAGCTCAGCCTCCCTCGCAGCAACTTTTTCCCTCGCCTCCGTCAGCTCGCTGGTCAACCGAGCGATCGTCACCTTCTGGCGATCGGCCTCCTCTTCAGCAACCCTCTGCGCCTGGACGGCATTCTGCATCTGGTCCCGAAATCGGTCAACCGCCAGACGATATTGCTCAGTTTCCTTCTTCTCCAGCTCAAGCTCATGGCTCGCCCGCTTGGCGGCCTCCAGAGAGTCCTTCTCCATCGCCGCGATCTTATCAGCAAACTCGGCATTCTCTTTCCGAGCCACTTCGAGATCCGCCTGCAGGCGAATAGTGGAGGGCCGCCCCTCAAACTCTGGCGGCACAGGGACCATGGTCGCCGTCTGGAGAGAAAGGGCAAGAACAGCGTGCATCGAACTCGCCGATCGCTGACGAGCGATCGCATCCAGATCGGTCGTCCATGCCTTCGGCAGAGCAGAAGCAGCCTTGCTAACGTATGGAGGAATGTCGCAGGAATGGCGAGGAGATCGGCTCGCTAGGAAATCTACGACCATCGGCGGGCAAGACGGATCTGCGCGACGGATCCTGCACCAAAACAACTAAGTCAATACAACTCCTACGCAGATGCAATTTTCAACACAAAATGCTATCTACCTCTCAGCCTTCTCGGGAGCCCGACCGAAAAACGGTTTCCCTCGAGGGGTCTCAGCATCCGCGATCGCCGTCTCCCGCATAAAAGCCGCAGAGGGCGGCTCACTCTCCAGAGCAACGATGGTGATCGGAGGCGCGGCGATCGGCACTTCATCGGCCGGGATAGGAACCGAAGTTTCTTCCAGCCTCGGCCTCTTGCGATTCGCTCGAAGCCCCTCCTCCGGAACTTCCTCCTCAAACACGACCGGCTCCGCACGAGGCTCCGCCTCCGGAACTATAGGCAACGCGACGGGAGGGGCCCGAGTCGACCTCTTATGGCGAAGACGGCCTAGGACTCCTGGGTTCGACATGGCGATCTCCGTCGGAGGCTCCAAAAAGCGAGGAAAGCGAACCTCTGCAGTTAAGACGATCGATCAACAATCAGATACTGTCCTCAAATAAGGCGATCGCCTAGAAAGTGAAGGTCGCAGAAACTCATACCTGGCACCGCGAGATATCTCGGGAAACGAAATAGTCGAGCCAACAACCAACGACTCTCCTTGTTGATCCGAGTGGCATCAAGGTCGTCGTCCGACAAGCTCCTTATCCGCTCCCAGACAACGAGAAAGTCGAAAGGCATCTCCTCGATCGCCGGAATGTGAAAACCTGCAAAACCGAAATCAAATTAGATCAGTCCAAAACGCATCCGAACGAAGGGAGAGTCTAAACCCTTACCGGGATTCCTCTCCCGAAACTCAGTGGGGATCTCCAGCTCGCCCGTAGGATTGTCGCTCTTCGAAGCTCTCCACTTGCCGGCGACCCAGAACCACTTCGTCTGATCGCCCCGCATCTTATTCGGGACTCCATGAATTACCCGACCAGATCGGCCCTGTATGTGGTAACCGCCGACCAACCCTTTATGCGCCGTCAGTTTGAACAAATGGTTCATCTCCAACGGCGATGGGAGGCGGTATAGGCGGTGACCGCCGAAAAGGGTGAGAGTGCAGTTAATTTGGAGCCAGGCGTTCGGCGTCAGCTGAAGTGGCGCCACATTCCAAGCGGCCAACAGATGGGAGATAGCGAAGGATAGAGGGAAGCGCAGCCCGGCCTCCATAATCGCCTCATTCACGGCGACCATACCCATCGGAGGCTGGTCGGCTCGTTCATTCTCCGCCGGCGCGAACATGTCCACATCTGAAGGAACATGGAATCTTGTCCTCCAGACGGCCAGATCTTTCCTGGTCGTCGAACTCCGTATTTGGCCAAGCGACCACAACGATCGCTGCGCAGCACGGTACTGCGACCGTTTGGGAAGCACATAGGGGTAGGCGACCGAATATCCCCGGAAATCGAATCTCGGAGTAGGACCGGCCAACTTCTCCATTATATCAGCAAAGGCTTTATAGGCCCGACCGAAAGCGCTATGTTGCTCCCAGTAAGCCCTGATCGCCAGATCTCTCTCGATCTGCGATCGTCTATCTTCAGCAGCCGACTCCTTAGCAACATCAGCCTCATTGAATAAAGCCTCGACTTCAGCAGGGTCGATTCCGGCCCGAATAGCTTCAGCCGCCGTCTCCAGGTGGAAGACGGAAGAAGTTTCTCCCCGGACAGTCGAGGTCCCGGCGGCAGAACTGGTACCCGCTCCAAATGATGATGAGGTTCCGGCCATTCTCAGAGATACAAAAGGAGAAAAGGATTTTTTCTTACCCGAAAGTGAAATCGAACAACGATCGGCACTAAGATCTTCAGAAAATTCGACAGCAAGTCCTTCTTTCTCCAATAAGCACGCGTGAGTGTGGAACTGCAGCACCGCCCCCCTTTTATAAGAGAAGGCAGGGATTCGTTTGCAATAAGGGAAAACCTCAGGGGTCAGATCTCAAACGACGCATTAATTGACCCCCTCGAGACCCACGTACGCGTCTTTTCAAGGACGCGTCAGCCGAGGAGTCATTAATGACCGTTGGCGCCCTCCAGTAGAAGCCCGACACGTGCGCGGAGACTTTTCCACGCCCATTGCTTTTTCCCGTGCAGTTCAGCGGCCAACCAGGTCGTCCGAACCCAGAGTATATCAGCTCAAAGACGATCGCCAGTTCAGTTAAACGCAAAGTCGCTCGTCAAAAGTTCAGCGATCGCCAAGAGAGCCACCTCACCCCACGTTTCCAACGTATGAGCGAGCTGGGGGGCAATTGTTGTGTCACGATTTACTCATCCCGACAGGCGATCGACTGTAAGGCCGAGCGACCAAGTCAACTCCAGTCAAACTATGGCTAGCTCGCCAAGTCGAAGATATCAGACCACCATCAGGTACCTAGCGATCGACTCCCAAGGCGATCGCCCTTTGGCAGCTGGCGATCTACTCTAGTGACCGGCTAAGGGCAATCGACCTACGCCCCGAGCAGAGACGATCGCCCGTCAAAGTCATCAAGGACTGAATCTCAGAAAAACACCCACGTGCAGATCCACAAAAGGCGCTGGCAGACAAGATCTTCTGCTGGCGGACAAGACCTTTGACCACAGCCTGTCACCTACCTCACCTACCGGCAGGCGCGCCGAAAGTTGTCAGTGGGACCGCCCGTGACAGCAACTCAGGACGCGTGTAAGCTCCCCATTGGACCGTACAGTTGACTGCCAGCAACTCCTGCAGACTTTGAGGGGACATGCCCATGTGCTAAAAGACGATCGCCCGATTATTATAATGCAGAAAAGGCGATCGCCCGGCGTATCCAAGCCCTATAAATAGAGAACCTCCTCCTACTGGAAAAAGGTTCCGAGTTCATTTGACTTACATTCAGAACTCATTCTCTCACATTCCGATACATTCACGTAAATACAGTAGAACATACATATCATCAAGCTCCCTGCTATCTCATCGGAATCCATCTCAGGACTTCTCTCTCCGAATCTCTCGTCCAGAACACGATCGGCAGAAGCAGCAAGTCTCCACTAGACAGATTCCAAGGGATTCATAAGCCCCGGAGCCCAAGCATCCAGCTAAATACTCGCCGTGAGAGACGGTCGATCTCTCAACGCCGCGACTGTTCATCTCCTTTGTTACAAGAACTCACAGAGCATCAAATCTGGTTCTTCCGGCAATCTACACGCTCACTAGCTAAGATAACAAGAATCTTTACACTCATTGTAATTGTATTCTTACATTAGTACTTGTATCCCCGAATATTAGTATTAATAATATCTCGCGAGAGCATTCAAGCCCGGGACTAACAACCCCGGCAAATCTTGTGTTATTTATCTTTCTCACGGAAGTGCTCTTGCATTTGTTTGCTATCCCATCCATTCCAGCAATATCTATCTCCGGATAATATTTTGGGGAGCAACACCGCTATCATCATTTTCACCACCATCATTTCTCAGAACGGTTCGACCTTTTTCCAAATCGACAACATCAACAAATCCAAGACTATCCTAAACCCATCTCACCACTCGAACACAATCAATAAGAACATCAACTACATCAAAAATCCCATCTCCAAACACAACCAAGACTCGAAACGAACAAATATAATAAAAGATCTCAGTTTTTTCTTCTCTTTCGTGTATAAAAACAACATCTTAGACATTTTAAGATCGAAATATGAAGAGAAGTACCTCATCATCGATCCATCTTTTGAAGCTTAGCTTCTTTTTATATTCGAAGAAGAAAGATAAGATTTATAACAACTATGTTATAATCTCTCTTTGATTCGAAAATAACAAAATCAAAAACGAAAAACAAAATAAAACCTACCTGAGACCTTATATCAAGACCTTGAAGTCACAATTCTTCATAGCTTCTTGATTCGTGCTAAACCGAAAGAAACAAAAGGTGGTCTCTGTGTTTGATTTCTTGAAGCTTGTGTAGGAATAATTCGGTACTTGCACGTGTATTACAAATAAAATTCTGAACTTAACTATAACAAAGAACAGAAAGAAAATATTACACTTGAAACTAACGAACAATTTTAATTAAAGGACTGAAGATCGTCCGAAGCTAAAGCTTCTGCCCGCAAGACGAGAATACGCCCCGGTAGTGCTCACGGTGAAGCGGCTCGTCCCCAAAGGTTAAAACGATCTGAATGTCCCGTGATGCAGCACGCAAAGCGAGCACTGCGAATCGGAGCAAACGAAGACTGAACTGTATATGATATGCTATGCTTTGATAAAAAATGCACTCTGTTTCGTAAAATCTGCAATGACCAGATGATAATATATATAGCAAATCTCGATCAAGTGAAGGGACTCTTTGCCATTAATCCTGCCATGATGGCTGGCGGTTTCAGACGCCCAAAGGGCTCGGTCGGATGAAGAGTCTTGCCAACTCAAGAGTCAAGCCAACTCAAGAGTCTTGTCCATACCAAAAGGCTAGTGGACTTACGGATTTGGTCCAAAAAGATAAGCCCAAACACCAGCCCAAAGCACCAATTGCTAAGATCCAAGTCCTGGGCCTGGACTGAGACCGAGACCGAGACCGAGCCCGAGCCCGAGCCCAATCCCGAGCCCGAGCCGAGCCGACCCGAACCGAACGGTCGGACGGTCGGTCGGTCGGTCGGTCGGTCGGCGGCGACGGCGGCGCGCGCGTGTGTGTGTGTGCGCGAGGACACCCATACACACCAACCCACTTGTTATTAAGCCCATAAAGGCAAAGACTTTAAATACAAGCCAAAACATCCATCCACAATCAATGTGGGATAACTAACATCATATACCTCATGTTAGTTCCTACTCCAACATCCAACTTTAACATATAATATCTCACTCACCGGAAATCGGTTTAGAAATATTAAATATACCACGTTCATCTACTCACGACGTAGATTAACATTCAATAAATATTTTAATTAAATAATAATTATTTAATTAACAATATTTATTTTTTAATAAATGGTTAATTACTAAACCATTTCCAACAATCCCCCACGTGAGTGAGAATGCCAATGCAAAGTGAATGCAAATGCATAGTTCAGTCCTCAAGAGACAATATTGCATTTGGCTAGGTGGCTTGTGACCTTGAACCTATCCATTGTCAACATCATCGAGTATACTGGCGGCATAGTGGTCATGAAAACTTTGAACTAGTCCTCCATGGTGTATACCGAGACAATAATATAGACACAATATCATCTCAATTCCGTCCGTTCTAACGTTTTGTGTCCTTTTCGGCCTTGGACAACCCTTTGGATTCATAAGTGTATCAACTGAAGCGGCCCTCACTTCACACTTATATAGGTGATTCTTATTCCCAAGTATCCTACTATACTTGACCTCTCCAAGGTAATCAAGAATCATTAAAAATCATAAGACTTAACTTCACCACATGTAGGTAAACAATCACTCACTGTTCTTAGAGAATAGGTATGTTTGAGTGTTTTAACACACGGATTATTATAACTTCGTTATCCCATTGAACCAAGCTCTTGGGATCCTCCAATCTACAAGGTTGGGTTTCCGCTATAGTCATCCTTAAGATGTGGATTTAACACCCATTCCCTCTAACAATTTATACATTTGATCTCGATTAATGCTCTTCGTCAGCGGATCCGCCAGATTATCTATTGACCTTACATAGTCAATTAAGATAATCCCACTCAAGATCAAATGCCTCACGGCATTATGTCGTCGACGAATATGTCGAGACTTACCGTTATAAAACATATTTTGTGCTCGTCCAATAGCAGCTTGGCTATCACAGTGTATCAACACAGATGGCACAGGTCTCGTCCAACATGGAATATCCTCGAGGAAATTTTTAAGCCATTCAGCTTCTTCACCAGGTTTATCCAAAGCTATGAATTCAGATTCCATGGTAGACCTAGCAATACAAGTTTGTTTCTTGGACTTCCAAGATACAAAGACCACCTCGATAGTGAACACATATCCACTCGTAGAAAATGAGTCTTTCGATTCGTATAACCAATTAGCAACACAATACCCTTCAAGAACAGCAGGATCTCTAGAATAAAGAATCTCAAAGTGCTAAGAATAATTTAAATAACTCAGTACTCGTTCTAGAGCCCTCCAATGTTCTTTACTTGGATTAGCTGTGTAGCTACTCAACTTGTGAACCGAGCATGCTATATCAGGACGGGTACAATTTGACAAATACATCAAACTCCCAATGATCTTAGCATATTCATCTTGACCCACAGGTTCACCCTTATGATAATTGAGATGAACATTCGGTTCCCAAGGAGTCTTAGCAATGGGTTTATCAAAAGCGTTGAACTTCCTTAACACTTTCTCAACATAATGAGATTGCGTCAAAGCAATTCCGTTAGGCGTTTTCAGAATCTTAATTCCAAGAATAGTATCGGCCAAACCCATATCTTTCATGCTAAAATTCTTACTTAGCATTCATTTCGTTTCACCAATCACACGAGAGTTGCTACCCATTATCAAAATGTCATCTACATATAGACAAACAATGACGTAATTGTCACCCGTTTTCTTAACATAGACACATTTGTCACTCTCATTGATATTGAAACCATTTGACAACATCACTTCGTCAAATTTCAAATGCCACCGCAGAGGTGCTTGTTTCAAACCATATAAAGATCGTTGCAGTTTGCATACCATGTGCTCTTTCCCTGGTACTACAAACCCTTCCGGTTGTTTCATATAGATTTCATCTTCTAGCTCCTCATACAAGAATGCAGTCTTAATATCCATTTGATGAATCTCGAGATTGCGCAAAGCAGCAATAGCGAGTAGAACCCTAATAGAAGTAAGTCTTGTCACGAGCGAGTAGGTATCAAAGAAATCATAACCAGCTTTTTGCCTAAAGCCTTGAACTACAAGTCGGGCTTTATATTTGTCAATAGTACCGTCAGACTTGTACTTATTCTTTAGGATCCATTTGCATCCTAAAGCCTTACAACCCTGTGGTAATTCAACTAACACCCAAGTATGATTCAGCATAATAGTCTCAATCTCAATGTCTATTGCCTCTTTCCAGAAAGCCGCATCTGGACCGGATAAAGCTTCTTTTACAGATACCGGTTCACCGTCTAACATCAAAACGACGTAGTCGGGTCCGTATATCTTTACTTTCCGTATTCTAGTACCTCGTCTAGGTTCTACATTGGTAGCGTAGACCTAGGTCGCTTCTGTTGATCGTTCGGATAACACGGATTCGAGCTAGAGGCTTCATCTATGGTTTCATAACACATAGGCTCATCTACAAGTTTAGAACTTGTAGCTTCATCATCAACTCCTTTGCTAGAGTTAGGATCAACCTTATTCTTATAAGGATAGATATTTTCAAAGAATACAACATTCCTTGATTCAATCGTTGTATTTACATGAATGTCGGGTATCTCGGATTTGTGTACAACAAACCTGTAAGCGCTGCTGTTAAGTGCATAACCAATAAAGATACAATCGATCGTATTATGACCAATTTTAACTTGTTTAGGTAGAGGCACCTCAACTTTCGCCAAACACCCCCACACTTTGAGATATTTGTATGATTATTTTCTTCCTTTCCACAACTCATAAGGAGTAACATCCTTACCTTTGCGTGGAATTTTGTTCAATATGTAGTTGGCTGTCAAGACAGCTTCCCCCCACATGTTCTGGGGCAACCCTGAACTAATTAATAAGGCATTCATCATATCTTTAAGTGTTCGATTCTTACATTCGGCAACGCCATTAGATTGTGGAGCATATGGAGCCGTGGTTTGATGAATTATACCACTTTCGTTGCATAATTCCTCAAATGGAGCTACATATTCACCTCCTCTATCACTTCGAACCATCTTAATATGGCAGCCTAATTAATTCTCGGCTTCATTCTTGAAGTTCTTAAAGGCTTCAATAGCCTCATCTTTACTTCTCAAAAGATAAAGATAACAATATCTTGTGCAATCATCGATAAAAGTGATAAAGTACTTCTTACCACCTCTAGTTTGCACAAATTTTAAATCACACACGTATGTGTGAAATAATTGAAGGGGTTTTGTGTCCCGTTTTATCGAATGAAACGGTAGTTTCGTCATTTTTGCCTCAACACAAATCTCGCATTTGTTTTGATTTTTGATTTCATTTAATTTTAGTAAATCTAAGTTTACTAATCTTTTTATAGCATTTAGATTCACGTGACCTAATCTACAATGCCATAAATTTGAGCACTCAAGCAAATAAGCAGAAGTAGTAGCATTATTATTAGCAACTGCCTTTGGAGGCTTACAAGTACGAACGCTAAGTTTGAACATGTCCTCGACAATATGACCTTTCCCGAGAGTCTTGCCAAACTTACGTATTATCATAAAATCGCTATGAAGGTCTACATCAAATTTAGCTCTAACTAATTTGACACCAGACACCAAATTCTTGCGGATTGCCGGAGCATGCAGCACATCCTTCAGAGTTATCTCCACACCGGAGGTGAATTGAAGCACAACAGTTCCAATTCCAAGAACTAGAGAGGTATGATCACTTGCCTCTGTGATGAAGCGGTCTTGAATCTCCTTATAAGTGAAAAACAAATCTCGGTTCACACAGATGTGAACAGTCGCACCTGTATCAAGAAACCAAGTAACAGGGTTAGGTTCCGAGACATGATTTACCTCGGTGATCATGGCAGCAAGATCATCTTTGTCCCAAGAGTCAAAGTCCTTCTCGACATGGTTGACTTTGCCTTTTCCCTTGTTCCTCTCCGGCTTTCGGCAGTTTTTCGCCATATGGCCGGGCTTGTCACAGTTGTAGCACATTCTGGTAAACTTCGTCGGAGGTGCCACATCCTTTCCCTTGCCTTTGGTAGGAAGTGGACGCTTTTTGGAAGGTCCGCCCCTACCTTCAGTCAGATTAGCCTTAGCATCCATAGGATCTTTGGTTCTCAAGTCTTGATCACGGACTTGAGCTTCAGTTTGGATCTTAGCAACCAAAATTTCTAGAGTCATTTCCTTTCGCTTATGCTTAAGGTATCCCTTGAACTCCTTCCAACTAGGCGGCAACTTGTCAACCAAGAGCGCCACAGTGTACGCCACGGGTAGAGGCATCCCCTCAGAATGAACATCATGTATAAGAGTTTGAAACTCTTGTACTTGGGGCATCATTGGACGAGAATCCACCATTTGGAATTCGGAGAGCCTCGTCACAACAAACTTCTTCGTGCTAGCAGGATTAACACGGTATTTCAACTCAAGAGCATCCCAAATTTCTTTGGCAGTCTCCTTGATGTTGAACACATTGAATAAGCCATCATCAAGCCCGTTCAGCAACATATTCCGACACAGATAGTCGGAATGAACCCAGGTATCATAGTCGGTACGCACTTGAACATTCACCTCGTTCTCAGCAGGGACAGGAGGCTTTTCTTCACGCAGGAAGCTCGCAAGCCCCATTGTGGTAATATAGAACAGCATCTTTTGAGACCAGCGTTTGAAGTCGGTGCCCGAGAAAACAGGAGGTTTCTCGGCGATAGGCATTAGTCGAGCAGCATTGTGAATGGGAGCCATTGAAGAGCTTGATGATCCAATGGTTCCAGAACCGGTGGATTGATTAGTGGATGCGCCAGTGCTTGCATGTAATGACATTTTTCTCCAGCAAAAGTTTTAGGATGACACGAACAAGTATGATCGAATATTCTCGTCTTGCGAGTGTAGGAATAATTCGGTACTTGCACGTGTATTACAAATAAAATTCTGAACTTAACTATAACAAAGAACAGAAAGAAAATATTACACTTGAAACTAACGAACAATTTTAATTAAAGGACTGGAGATCGTCCGAAGCTAAAGCTTCTGCCCGCAAGATGAGAATACGCCCCGGTAGTGCTCACGGTGAAGCGGCTCGTCCTCAAAGGTTAAAACAATCTGAACGTCCCAGCAGTAGCAGCACCGCAAACTGACCGAGCACCTGCGAACTGGACTGGAACGAAGACTGAACTGTATATGATATGCTATGCTTTGATAAAAAATGCACTCTGTTTCGTAAAATCTGCAATGACCAGATGATAATATATATAGCAAATCTCGATCAAGTGAAGGGACTCTTTGCCTGGCGGTTTCAGACGCCCAAAGGGCTCGGTCGGATGAAGAGTCTTGCCAACTCAAGAGTCAAGCCAACTCAAGAGTCTTGTCCATACCAAAAGGCTAGTGGACTTACGGATTTGGTCCAAAAAGATAAGCCCAAACACCAGCCCAAAGTACCAATTGCCAAGATCCAAGTCCTGGGCCTGGGCCTGGACCGAGACCTAGACCGAGCCCGAGCCCAACCCGGACGGACGAATGGTCGGTCGGTCGGCGGCGGCGGCGGCGCGCGCGTGTGTGTGTGTGCGCGAGGACACCCATACACACCAACCCACTTGTTATTAAGCTCATAAAGGCAAAGACTTTAAATACAAGCCAAAGCATCCATCCACAATCAATGTGGGATAACTAACATCATATACCTCATGTTGGTTACTACTCCAACATCCAACTTTAACATATAATATCTCACTCACCGGAAATCGGTTTAGAAATATTAAATATACCACGTTCATCTACTCACGACGTATATTAACATTCAATAAATATTTTAATTAAATAATAATTATTTAATTAACAATATTTATTTTTTAATAAATGGTTAATTACTAAACCATTTCCAACAGCTTGGCACGCATTAAAGGAAACAAGAGACTCATATGGGTTTTGTTCATATGCTTCATTGTGTGTTCGGATTCTAGGATGATGAGATGAGATGATGATGTGATCGAGTTTGTGTGATGGAGATTAGTTTGGTGAGAGAAAGAAAGGAGATGGGAGGCGGTGTAAACTGAGTTGGCTTTTAGGGTTAGATCAAATATGTGATAATAGGGTCATAACATTTAAAACCGTGTATTGCTTTTGGATCGGACCCGCGGATAAAATGAGGAGAGTGTGGGTGAATTAGGTTAAAGTGTTACTTGAGTGATTATGCCATCTATTTTGAAATTGGTATTTCACTTTTGGGTTGGATTAGATTTGTTTACTTTATGGATAACGTGGACTGGGCTTATGATTTTGGAAGAATAAATATATCTCTGTCAAAAAGCTTAAAATCTATTTAAAGTTGTTCCACTAAGTTAGATTCTCTGTACCCATGATTCCTTTGTAAAGTATATGTGAATGTTTTAGCTTTTGCCTAAGTTTATATCCTCATATGTCTCTAATTTTATTTTATTTTTGTTCGTGCTGAATATAAGTTTAATCTTTGTTTATTTTTCATAGTCTAAAGAGCAATTATTAGTTTGTGATGAACATAAGTATGTTGGTTGTTGCAAAAAGTAACATAAATCGATGGTGCTCTTTTTATGAAAAGTTGACTAATTGAAAGGCGAGCATATGCAATTATATGCTTTTAGAAAACATATTATAATGGTATCCTATGATGATTTGTACAATGAAGTGAATCAGTAAAGTTATACTTTTGTCAATTTAAAACATAGTACCGAGTAGAAAATTATTTATACGAGACGATAATGCTTGAACACTAAAATGACCTATAAAATTATATATGCACAGGAACATTATATAAGATGATTTTGTCGAAAATGTTCTTAGTTATCGAGCTTCGATTAACATGGGAAATCATGTTATAAGCCAAAAGTCAATTAATGTGTTTTGGCATTCATGTTCATTTAGATTATGTATGGTACAAAAAGTTGTGTGAATCACATGCGAATTTAGTCAATTACTCAACAATATAATTCATGCATTCAGACACATGGGAATTTAATCAGTTACTCAACAACATAATTCGTGCATCGCACGGGTCCGAATGCTTCGTGAAACATAAAATTCTACTTGAATTCGTGTTAAACTCGATTTTGAAATGTATATCATTATGGAGTCGGATACTAAAGGATATATGGGTGGTGACCCGATTAGAAGATTCTGGATACTTCTTTATAATATGAGATAGATTTTAATTTTGTAATGTCATGTATAAATTCGGAACTATTTCTGATTGTGCAAGTCAAATGCAATTCGAGTATTTCTTAGCAATATAATTATTTTTCTAATTATGTTTCATTATTTTGTTTGGTTACGCATTCATATATAAATGGTTACTGTATTTTAATATTGTAGTTGTTTGTGCTATCTTACATAAATGATTCCTGTATTTTCGATGATGTTTTTATTAATTTCTTTTCAATATTTTGTTACTCTTTTGGCAAATAGTTGTTTGTTATGGCTATATTTTAAGTTCTATATATTTCCATTAGTTGTAAATATACGAAGGAGCATACATGTAAGTCCCTAGGAGGTACTCGGAAATCGGGACAATCCTCCTATCTGTAAAGAAATATGAACAAGCATACATAAATGGTATCCAAATGTACATATTTAGGTAACCACAGCCAATAACAATATCCACAAATTTGTATTTGAACCCCGATTATAATATAAATTGACTTCTTGGATTTTCAGACAATGTAACATTCACAATCGATGTTTTTTAAAACGTGTAACATAATCGTTACTCGATATACTGATAACACTCATTTTTACACATATTTTTGCAAAGCTTTTCCGGATTTTAAGATCCTAAAATGTGTAGAATTGTGTCGTTTGTGCTCATATTGTGTTTATTGGACTCGATCACGCTTGGGTACATTTTATTGATTTTATGGGTATTTTATGGATATTAATCAAGCAAGAACGAAGTCTCAACCCCCAATACATATCAAGCAATGCGGAAACGAAAGATCGAGCAGAAAACGGAGTCACGGGCTCGACCGTGTCATTTGACACGGGCCGAGTGTAATACCCGTACTTTTATTGACCGTTTGACCTTTCCGTTCTCCTTATTTTGTCGCTCTGTAAACGCATAGAGTTGTTGTTGATATTGTTATTAAGTTTCGTGCCTTGTTTAAGCCACGATCATATTGTTTAGACCTTTCGGAAATGTTCTGAGCCAGAGGGATAGCGCACGCTAGGCCTAGGCTAACGCACGCTAATTCAGCTTGATTAGGCGCGCTAGCTTTGAACCGTAGCGCGCGCTAAGGGACCAGTCAGGTCAGAACCAGTAACTCAGATTGCTCTCTGGACTGGCGGATTAACGCACGCTAGGAGTTCGTTAGCGCGCGCTATTCGTGGTTAGTAGCGCACGCTAACATCCGTCCGTAGCGCACGCTAATGGCCAGGTCGGCAGAGGCATTGAGGTTGTCAGGTTTCTGGACTATCAAGTAGCGCACGCTATGCTCCGGCTAGCGCACGCTAAAACTGTTACGTAGCGCACGCTAAGGCATAATGGTAGCGCACGCTAATGTTTTGGTCAGTAGAAGCAGTGAAGTTTCAGACTTTCTGGACTAGCAGGTAGCGCGCGTTAGGCAGTGGCTAGCGTACGCTATATGTGTTGTGTAACGCACGCTAGTGCTCAGTATTAACGCACGCTAGCGGACCCAGGCAGTAAGCTGAGATTTTGGCAGGGCAGCAGTTAGCGCACGCAAAGGATGTTTCGTAGCGCGCGCTAACATCTTATGGCAGTAGCCACTGGACTACCCGGTAACTTCGCTAGCGCACGCTAATGAAGTAGGCGTAGCGTGCGCTAGACTGGGCAGATACAAATATGACAGTTGACTTCCATTTCGTCATTTCTCACCTACTTCACTCCTTTTCGACGGAAAACGCTCGGGAGAGACGATCTTGGGCGATTGGAAGCAATCTTCCTTCCAACAACAACATATTTGGTTGGAGAACAAGGATTTCTCAATATCTAATTCCTCCTAGCGTCCGAATCAAGGTAAAGATCCTTAGAACCCTACTTTTTGGGAATTTTGGGGTTTTTCGTAGATTCGTCCGATTTATCCGTTTGGAAGCTCGAGAACCTTGAGATTATGATGTATCTATACCGTATGCATGCTTTTCCTACGATTTTATGGTTTGGATTGTGCCGTTTTCGGACTTGTGAGATTTTGGACGACTTTCCAACCTCTAGTTGATTATCCGTATATCTTTATGAATCGTAGACGGGTTTCGGGGGTTTCTTCGTGTAATTTGAATATGGATAATTGATTATCATATTCCTTGCGAATCGTTTAGGTGCCGGAAGCGCGTTCTTGGACCTACCAATCTCATACCCCTTTTTCCGTTCGTTTTTTCGATGTCTCAGAGGCAAGTATACATTTATGATTGTGCGTTCTCAACTTTGAAAGTAAGAAATATTGATGGTATGATATGAACGAACCGTTTCTACGGCATTCATAGATATAATGATGGCATGATATGAACGAACCGTTTCTACGGCATTCATATATGAATTGATGGCATGATATGAACGAACCGTTTCTACGGCATTCATACATGTATTGACGGATGATATGAACGAACCGTTTCTACGACATTCATATACGTCTTAATGTGGCACTATGAGATTTTAGTTATTCCGGAATACTAGTCTTGAATTGATGAATTGACGGTTACATTTACCTTATTGTCGAGAAGTATTGTGTTTCATACTTGATATCCTTGCACTAGCTATTCGACGGCTAACCCCTTTATGGGGGAAATATGTTTCATGTATTTCAGGTTCCAAGAGAGCGGACAGGCAGGTATCGGGTCGGCATGAAGATGGTGGGCAAGTGTGATACTGTGTTTTCCTTCCAGTTATGTTTGGAGTTTCCCATTCAGTGTTGTTGTACTGGATTGGCTATTGAATACTCGAGTATTATTTTCCATTTTTCTCGATGTTCCGGCCTGTGTTTGCCGAAGTATTGATTTGAGTTGTGTTGTTTGTGAATACATTGGTTATGTTTTGAATACCTTTGTATTGTTTTTCATCCCATTGTGTGTAGACCTCATCGGTCAAAATTTATGATTCCGCGTATGTTTAGCCTTGTGGGTCCCACGGCGGGGCTTACGGCGCTGTAATATCCCTGAATAACTCGGGGGTGTTACAGAATATGGTATCAGAGCTTAGGTCTATGGATACTTAGGCTGTCGGTCTTTTGGGTCGATCGAGTTGTCATTTGTCCGCAGTATCACTACTTTGCCATCATCACAGTGCGACCGGTACTTGTAAGACCTCTTATTCTTCTGGTGTTTGCTTGTTCGTTTTGCTTGTTTTGTTAGTATTCGTGAGAATCGGTCACTTTGATGACGTGTAATTTAATTGTGCTTACGTGACTTATGTGTCCTTCAGTATGTCAGCTGGTAGGGGCCGTGGTCGTGGCCGTGGACGTGGAAGAGGTCGTGGCGCGGCCGTTTCCATTAGTTCTGTTGCGGGGTCAACCAACCCCAGCTTGTCAAACTCGGTGCATCCCGACACCGAAAGTCAGCACGACCAGTCGAATGGCCAGGGGAACAACGCGCACGTTGGAGTTGCGAATGTACTTCAACAATTGGCCGCCCAGATGACCATTTTAGCCCAAACAGTTCAGCTGAATAATCCGAACCCGAACACAGATGCCTTGCTTCAGAATGTAATTCGTATGCACCCTCCACAATTTGGCGGTGCCACAGATCCGTTAGGATGGGAAGACTGGCTAGCGGAATTGAAAAAGATTTTCGAGGCGGTTGACTGCCCCGAAGTGAGGAAAGTACCGATTGCTCAGTATTTCCTCACCAAGGAGGCCTCTACCTGGTGGAAGGTCATCAAGCCACAGGATCGCATTGCCACATGGGAGGAATTTAAGGAGCTTTTGGAGGCTGAGTTTTGTCCTTGGCCGGTGCGAGAGAGCCGAATCCGAGCCTTTTTCGAGGCTAAACCGCAAAACATTCCTGTTTCGCAAGCGATTGTTGAGTACAACCAACAACTGATCCACGTGAAGGATCAAGTACGGAATGAGCGTGATAAGATCCGTTATTTTGATATGCGGATGAATTTGGACTTACGACGGTACATGGCCGGATTTGCTTGTACCACACTGAAGAAATATCATGACAGAGCTTTAGCCCATGATATGTTAAGCCCCAACAACGATACCGTTGAAGAACCGAAGAAGCAGAAAGTCGCGGGCAATTTTTCGGGCTCTAAGGGTGGCAACTTTCCGAGGTCACAGACAACTAACTGATATGCCGGACAGTCGTCACGTTCTAATAGAGGAAAGAGGGGTTACCGTCCTGCTCCGGGCACCACAAGTCGCACGGTGACTTGCTATAATTGTGGACGTCCAGGCCACGTTAGTTTGGAATGCAACTTTCCACCATTGAAGTGTCACACGTGCGGACAGATGGGGCATAGGGCGGCTTATTGTTTCGAACCAAATCAGACTTTGGACACTCGGGCTTCTGCCCCAGCACCACTTGATCAAAGTATGAATCAACATCAATCTTTTGGTCAACCTCAACAGAATTTCGGCAGGGGCCGGGGACAGGGTCAGAATGCTGGAGGGGGAAATTCTAGCGTCGGTTCGGTACAACATCGAGTTTATGAGATGCGTCGAACATATGAACCCGACACAGCGGTGGCTTCAGGTACCATCCATATTTTATCTTATCCAGTCCGTGTACTCTTTGATACGGGTGCTACACATTCTTTTATATCTTTGGATTGTGTACGCCGTTTGAATATAACTTGTTTAACTGCTTGCGATCCCTTTATCGTGAAACTGCCCAGCGGGGATAGGATTGTGGGGAATCGTGAGATTAGAGATTTTTCGGTGAGTATATCCGGTATGGAATGGTTATCGAATCTGATCGTAGTTGATATAGAAGGCGAGGATGTGATCCTCGTCGAGGATTGGCTTGATAATCATCAAGCGATTATGAACTACCGTACCAAGGTTATCACCATGATGACTAAAGACAGATCCGAGTACTCATTTTTGGGGCATAAGTCGGGACTATCCAAATTACTTATCAGTGCCATGAAGACCGTAAAACTTTTGAATAAAGGTTGCACGGGCTATTGGTGTTATGCCTTGAAAATGGAAAGAAACGAAATTGATTTCTCTTCGATTCCGGTTGTTAGTGAGTACCCCGACGTTTTTCCGAATGAACTCCCGGGATTACCGCCAGATCGAGAGATAGAATTTGCAGTGGACTTAGAGCCAGATGCGGCTCCGATTTCTAAAGCACCTTATCGGATGGCACCTTCCGAGATGCAAGAATTGAAGAATCAGTTGGGAGAACTTCTGGAAAGAGGGTACATCAGACCGAGCGCTTCGCCTTGGGGCGCGCCTGTTCTTTTTGTGAGGAAGAAGGATGGTTCACTACGTTTGTGCATCGATTACCGTGAGCTGAACAAAGTAACCATCAAGAACAAGTATCCTTTGCCTCGTATAGACGATTTATTTGATCAATTACAAGGGGCTGCAGTTTTCTCGAAAATTGATTTAAGATCCGGGTATTATCAACTCAGGGTGAGGGAGTCCAACGTTCCGAAGACGGCGTTCCGGACGAGATATGGGCATTATGAATTTGTAGTTATGCCTTTTGGGTTGACGAATGCGCCGACAGTATTCATGCAGTTAATGAATAAAATATTCATCGAGTACCTCGACAGATGTGTAGTCGTCTTTATTGACGACATCTTGATCTACTCTCGAGATAAGGAGGAACATGCCCGATACCTGCGTTTGATATTAGACATTTTGAGAACCGAGCACCTCTATGCAAAATTCTCGAAATGTGAATTTTGGTTGGAAGAAGTTATGTTTCTCGGCCATGTGATTTCGGCCGAAGGGGTTCGTGTAGACCCGCAGAAGATCGAGGCAGTGCTAGATTGGGCACCGCCTAAAAATGTTAAGGAGGTTCGTAGCTTTTTGGGCCTTGCTGGGTATTACCGTCGGTTTGTCGAGGGGTTCTCGAAACTCGCTCGACCGCTTACGAAATTACTCCAGAAGACCAAAAAGTTTGTTTGGACGGATGAGAGACAGCAGAGCTTCGATGAACTGAAGAAACGTTTGACTTCAGCGCCGATTTTAACCTTACCACATGGTAGCGAGGGCTTTGCAGTTTATAGTGACGCTTCGAGTCAAGGCCTGGGCTGTGTACTTATGCAGCATGATAAGACGATAGCTTTTGCATCTCGACAATTAAAGCCTTATGAGATGAATTATCCTACTCACGATTTAGAGTTGGCCGCAATTGTCTTCGCACTCAAGATTTGGCGACACTATTTGTATGGTTCGCCGTGTCGGATTTATACCGATCACAAGAGCCTGAAATATATTTTCAGTCAGAAGGAGCTGAATATGAGACAGAGGCGTTGGTTAGAGTTGATAAAGGATTATGATTTAGAAATTCTTTACCACCCCGTAAAAGCTAATGTCGTTGCGGATGCTTTGAGCCGCAAATCGGCATCTCTTCAAATGCTCGAGGTTCTTACATCTCAGACGAAAATTCATCAGGATTTAATTGAGCAAGGGATAGAAGTTTGGCTTCAGCGAGTACAGGGACAGTTGTGTACTCTCGAAATTACATCGTTCTTAGTTGATGACATCAAGGGGAAGCAGTGGAGTGACCCGATGATTTCTCAACTGAAGGAAGACGTAATTAAAGGAAAAGCTCCTGGCTTTATGGTTCACGAGGATAGTATTCTGAGATTTCAGGGCAGGCTTTGTGTCCCGAACGATTTAGAGTTGAGGCAGAGAATCCTCCGAGAAGCTCATGCTATGCCTTACTCGATCCACCCCGGGACGAGTAAGATGTACAAAGATTTGAAGCGTAATTTTTGGTGTAATAATATGAAGAAGGATGTTACGGAGTTTGTACTACGGTGCTTGACGTGTCAACAAGTCAAGATCGAACATCAACGACCAGCGGGGTTGTTGAAACCGCTTTCCATTCCCGAGTGGAAGTGGGAAGACATCTCTATGGATTTCATCACTGGCATGCCAAGGACTCGAGCCGGAATGAATATGATTTGGGTAATTGTCGATCGGTTGACCAAGTCGGCACACTTCTTGGGTATTAAGGATACTTGGGGACCAGATAGACTGGCTCGAACCTTTATTGCTGAGATCGTGAGGTTACACGGAACCCCCAAGGCCATTGTTTCTGATCGAGACGGCCGTTTCGTATCGCACTTTTGGCAGGCCGTTCATCAGGCTTTGGGTACCTAGTTGAGATTGAGCACTTCTTTTCATCCTCAGTCGGATGGTCAGACAGAGAGGACGATTCAGACGTTGGAAGATATGTTACGGGCTTGTGCCTTAGACTGGAGTAATGATTGGGAGCTTCACTTGCCGTTGATCGAGTTTGCTTACAATAATAGTTGGCATGCGTCGATCCAAATGGCACCCTTCGAAGCACTTTATGGTAGGCGATGTAGGTCGCCATTATGTTGGGACGAAGCTTCTGAGCTAGTTGGGACGGAGCCGGATATGTTAATGGAGACTAAGGAGAAGATTACTATTATCCGGGACCGCTTCTTTGCCGCCCAGTCGTCGAAATCTTATGCTGATACTCGTCGTCGACCCTTGGAGTTCAAAGTGGGGGATCATATCTTACTCAAGGTGTCGCCGACCCGTGGAGTTTTCCGCTTCGGGAAAAAGGGGAAACTTAGTCCGAGGTATATCGGACCTTTCGAGATTTTGGACAGAGTTGGAGATTTAGCTTATCGCTTGGCATTGCCTCCAGCTTTGAGTCACGTCCACAGTGTTTTTCATGTGTCTCGATTGAGGAAGTACGTCTGGATCCGAGCCACATTATCGACTACAGTGAGATTGACGTAGCCGAGGATGTTACCTTTCCGGAGAAACCCGTGAAGATCCTTGAGCATCGCGAGAAACAACTTCGGCATAAGACCATTCCACTGGTTAAAGTGCAATGGTCGAGACATGGAGTCGAGGAAGCAACTTGGGAGACGGAAGAGAAGATGCGGGTGGAATACCCCGAATTATTTATTTCTTAAGTTTCGGGACGAAATTTCTTTTTAGAGGGGTAGAATGTAATACCCGTACTTTTATTGACCGTTTGACCTTTCCGTTCTCCTTATTTTGTCGCTCTGTAAACGCATAGAGTTGTTGTTGATATTGTTATTAAGTTTCGTGCCTTGTTTAAGCCACGATCATATTATTTAGACCTTTTGGAAATGTTTTGAGCCAGAGGGATAGCGCACGCTAGGCCTAGGCTAACGCACGCTAATTCAGCTTGATTAGCGCGCGCTAGCTTTGAACCGTAGCGCGCGCTAAGGGACCAGTCAGGTCAGAACTAGTAACTCAGACTGCTCTCTGGACTGGCGGATTAACGCACGCTAGGAGTTCGTTAGCGCGCGCTATTCGTGGTTAGTAGCGCACGCTAACATCCGTCTGTAGCGCACGCTAATGGCCGGGTCGGCAGAGGCAGTGAGGTTGTCAGGTGTCTTGACTATCAAGTAGCGCACGCTATGCTCCGGCTAGCGCACGCTAAAACTGTTACGTAGCGCACGCTAAGGCATAATGGTAGCGCACGCTAATGTTTTGGTCAGTAGAAGCAGTGGAGTTTCAGACTTTCTGGACTAGCAGGTAGCGCACGCTAGGCAGTGGCTAGCGTACGCTATATGTGTTGTGTAACGCACGCTAGTGCTCAGTATTAACGCACGCTAGCGGACCCAGGCAGTAAGCTGAGATTTTGGCAGGGCAGCAGTTAGCGCACGCAAAGGATGTTTCGTAGTGCGCGCTAACATCTTATGGCAGTAGCCACTGGACTACCCGATAACTTCGCTAGCGCACGCTAATGAAGTAGGCGTAGCGTGCGCTAGACTGGGCAGATATAAATATGACAGTTGACTTCCATTTCGTCATTTCTCACCTACTTCACTCCTTTTCGACGGAAAACGCTCGGGAGAGACGATCTTGGGCGATTGGAAGCAATTTTCCTTCCAACAACAACATATTTGGTTGGAGAACAAGGATTTCTCAATATCTCATTCCTCCTAGCGTCCGAATCAAGGTAAAGATCCTTAGAACCCTACTTTTTGGGAATTTTGGGGTTTTTCGTAGATTCGTCCGATTTATCCGTTTGGAAGATCGAGAACCTTGAGATTATGATGTATCTATACCGTATGCATGCTTTTCCTACGATTTTATGGTTTGGATTGTGCCGTTTTCGGACTTGTGAGATTTTGGACGACTTTCCAACCTCTAGTTGATTATCCGTATATCTTTATGAATCGTAGACGGGTTTCGGGGGTTTCTTCGTGTAATTTGAATATGGATAATTGATTATCATATTCCTTGCGAATCGTTTAGGTGTCGGAAGCGCGTTCTTGGACCTACCAATCTCATACCCCTTTTTCCGTTCATTTTCTCGATGTCTTAGAGGCAAGTATACATTTATGATTGTGCGTTCTCAACTTTGAAAGTAAGAAATATTGATGGTATGATATGAACGAACCGTTTCTACGGCATTCATAGATATAATGATGGCATGATATGAACGAACCGTTTCTACGGCATTCATATATGAATTGATGGCATGATATGAACGAACCGTTTCTACGGCATTCATACATGTATTGACGGATGATATGAACGAACCGTTTCTACGGCATTCATATACGTCTTAATGTGGCACTATGAGATTTTAGTTATTCCGGAATACTAGTCTTGAATTGATGAATTGACGGTGACATTTA
Source organism: Orobanche coerulescens (assembly GCA_033398695.1). NCBI lineage: Eukaryota > Viridiplantae > Streptophyta > Magnoliopsida > Lamiales > Orobanchaceae > Orobanche > Orobanche coerulescens. The sequence goes on from CM065809.1 coordinate 174,689,433, forward strand.
CCTTATTGTCGAGAAGTATTGTGTTTCATACTTGATATCATTGCACTAGCTATTCGACGGCTAACCCCTTTATGGGGGAAATACGTTTCATGTATTTCATGTTCCAAGAGAGCGGACAGGCAGGTATCGGGTCGGCATGAAGATGGTGGGCAAGTGTGATACTGTGTTTTCCTTCCAGTTATGTTTGGAGTTTCCCATTCAGTGTTGTTGTACTGGATTGGCTATTGAATACTCGAGTATTGTTTTCCATTTTCCTCGATGTTCCGGCCTGTGTTTGCCGAAGTATTGATTTGAGTTGTGTTGTTTGTGAATACATTGGTTATGTTTTGAATACCTTTGTATTGTTTTTCATCCCATTGTGTGTAGACCTCATCGGTCAAAATTTATGATTCCGCGTATGTTTAGCCTTGTGAGTCCCACGGCGGGGCTTACGGCGCTGTAATATCCCTGAATAACTCGGGGGTGTTACACCGTGTCACTTGCTCGGCCGTGTCAACTGACACGGTCGAGTTCCTTGTCCAGTGATTTTTGCTGTTTCTAGAGCACTATGACACGGGCCGTGTCAGTGACACAGGCCGTGTCAGTGACACGGGTCGTGTCAGCTTTCGGTGCAAAATCACTTTTTTGACATTTTTGCATGATTTGAACAAGAAAAATGTTATTGTGGCTTTATAAAAAGGATCTTTGGGTGGACTTATGGAGATATCTTGATTTAGAGAGTCTTGGAGAGTTGGTCAGAAAAGAAAAAACACAAGATTAAAGAAGAAACCTACCAAAAGAATGAGACTTGGAGGAAGAAAAGGAAGAACTCTTGAAGAACATTTTGAAGGCTTGATCCTACATCCACTCAAGACACCATCCGAGTTTTATCTTCTCTCTATCTTTTACTTATTTTTGTTGTTTTATTTAGCATGAACATGATGAACACAATATTTATTGAGATTTCCTTCATTACCATGTCCGGCCAAACTTGTAGATTCTGGGCGTGGGAGCACGTTGATTCATGTTATTTTTGAGGGAGTGATGATTATATATATCTAGTGTGATTTCTTTATCGAATACTTGGTTTTAATTCATGTTAGAACACCTGATTAATGTTTTTACATGTTTAACTTAATTGCTCATAATTCGATAGAAGAAGAAGGCATTAATAGGTTTCGAGTATTTGACGTAGTAAATTACGAGATTGAGAAATCGGTGATGAGCTATGATGATGTTTAATCTTATGAACTTTTTGGAGTTAGATAATTTATAATATACGGAGACGTTGTTATAGGTTGTTTAATCTACGTTTTAATGCATCTCGAGAGAGACTTTAGAATATTATGATGATTATCATTTTAGAAACACACTTAGAACATTTTGGAACCAATCTCGACTAAACTTAGTAATCAACGGAAACCTAGCCTTGGAATCTACCTTTCTAAACTCTTGCAATTCTCTTTAGTTCGGATATTTCTTTTATTGTCATCATTTTATTTTATTTCATTAACCATCCATTCACCTTTCGATCGTCTAGATAAAACCGGGAACATTATAATCTAGTACTCAATACAATACAAATATTTAGTCTTCGTAGAATACGACCTTGCTCGCCGCTTTCTTCATTTACTCCGTACACTTGCGGATTGTTTAAAAATATAGCGAACATATACTTCTCTTAATTATTGTTAATAAAGTCGACAAAAATGGCAATATCAAATCGTACCCAAATACGCGGTGTATGCAACAACCACAAGTATCCACTTTCAACAACTATGTGGCTTCCCGAGGACCGTCACACGATTTTTTTGACACATCGAGATACTGACTTTTCTCGCGGTCTCATCCACCGCAAAGTAGCAGAGATAAAGAGTCCAAGAACTCATAAAAGAAAAATTCTCAAAGAGGGAGTACGGAAATAGAGAAAAATTTAGATAATTACCTTGATAATAAAATTAGGCACGTATATGGAGCAATCGGTGGTGTGCTCTGATCAATTAGTTGGTACTTGATGCGATGATGTGAAATCGGAGGCGCAAATTCACAAAGGAAATTGGTGTTTGGATCTTCGGACTGAAAATTTGGGTCGGGTCGATTGGCTGGGTTGGGTCGGGTCGTGGCTCAGGGCTGCTATTAGTTGGACATTTCGAGCAGCGAGGCTGATCGGACGGCGGGAGGTGGGGGTCGGGCAGACTAGATCGGCGCGGGTCACAACGACGGAGGAGGGCCGGGTCGGTAGTGGTGTGCGTCGCAGGCGGCGAAGGGGGTGGGGGGGTTAAATAGAGTTTAGGTCGAGAAAAGTTTTCCAATTTTTTTTTCCGAAATTTGTAAAGATTTTTATTTGTAGGGCTCCATGTTGATATGTTTCTGGAGATTGTAAGTAAGCAGTAAAGATGAGCAATCAAAACAATTAAATTTATTAATAACATAGATAGATGAGGACTTTATATAACCTTTACAATGAGAGTCCTCCCGTATATAGAATTTCTTACAAGGAAAACACAATAGAATCATACTACCTCCACAAAAACTCTCAAACTAACTTTTGCCCATAGTTTGAGTCAACATCATAAATTCTTTAAAAAAAAATATACACCATAAAATAAGATAAACATATTTATTTTTTATTTCAAGCACGAATCAATATAAACAGAGTAGATATTAAAAATAAAAATGAAAAAGGAATCCAAATTAAGTAACAACATGTGGAAAAGCACAAACATTGTCCTAAACAACCATTCAGCCTGCCTTGACGAGAAGAGATTTTTGTCCGGGGTCGTGGACGTGTTGGTGCCGCCAGTCTTAGGGCCGAGACACCCATCGGCTCCGCCATAATCCTTAACAACTGGAAAATAGACAACATTCCAGTCTTCTCTTCTCCAATCAGTGCCACATTTGTAGAGCCTATAAAGCTATCCACCTTAACAACCGAAAAATAGACAACAATTCAGATTCTTAACAATTGATGCTAGACAAATAACATTAACAATAATAACTATGCTTCTGTTCGACAGATCTAGCTGTAGATATTGATTGTTAGTAGGGGTGTGCAGAAAAATCGAATTCAAAAAATCGAACCGAAAATCCGAAAATCCGATCCAAACCTGTCCGATCTGATGTCTTCGAATCGGATTTCGGATTAGGATTTTACGGATCCGAAAATTTCGGATCGGATCGTATCAAATCCGCGGATTTTCGGACTAATCCGATCCATTCGAAATATATAAAAAAATAAGAAATTTTTTTTATTTTTTTTATTAGATTTTTATTATTTTTATTAGTTATTAAAATTTTCGAATTTTTAGGATTAAATTTGATCCGATCCGAACAATCGGTTCGAATTGTAAAAGGTGATCCGAAATTTCGGATCAATCCGAATTTGGATCGGATCGGATCGGATCGATCCGAATGCACACCCTTAATTGTTAATTGTTGCAGTAGTTGTCAGTTGTTGAATAATTGTAACTGTCAATAAGTGACTGTCAAAATAGTTGCTCGATATATGTGTCCAACAAAAATTAATTACTGAAATGATTAATAAAACAATATTTAAAACTAACACTGGTAGCTTTGGTCAAACTCCACCTCAAAAGTTAATTTTATTATTCCTTTCGTCCACTAAAAACTTGTCTGAGTTTGGATAACACGGGTTTTAGGAAAATCTGGAATAAAGTGATTCTAGTGGAGAAGGGGTCCCACTTCTGAGAAGAAAAAAGAATTTTTTCTTTTATAATTAGAGTAAATTTTTGGCGGACATCTCAATAAGAAAAACTAGAGGGACAGGTTTTTAAGGGACAGGAGGCAATACTTCCTTGGGTAGTTCTGCGGTCCACCAAGAATGTACTTGGTGAATATACATCAAGTTAAAATGTACTTAATTTCCACTGTTAGATTAATTGTAACTATAATGAAATCAATAGTACTAAATCTTAGCCATATGTATATTGTAATCTAGTACAAGTATTTTGTTGGAGTCGTACTTTTAGAATTGAAATTACGTATTTAACCTTTTATTTTTTATATTAAAAAATAAATTTCACACCTACATAATTTTTTTATTTTTTCCAATTCAGTACTTTTTTATTTATGAATTTGTCTATATTCCACTACGGAATTTTGAAAAACCTAAAAAATAAAAATAAAAACTTGAAAAAATCCGAAAAATCCAAAAAATCTGAAAAAAATAAAAAAAAATTCTGAAAATTCCGGAAAATTCCGAAAAATTTAAAAAATCTGAAAAAAAAGCAGAAATTTTATTTTTTAAGAAAAATTATCTTGAACAATAATATTAAAAATCAGATCCTTTATTTAAAATTCAAAAATAAAAATAAAAAAATCTGAAAAATTCAAAATAAAATTTTGAAAATTCTGAAAATAATAATATTAAAAATAAGAACTTTTACTTTTAATTTTTGAATTTTAAATAAAAGATCTGATTTTTAATATTATTATTCCAGATAATTTTTTAAAAAAAAATTCTGATTTTTTTCGATTTTTAAATTTTCCAAATTTTAATTTTTTATTTTTACTTTTTATTTTCGAATTTTAAATAAAAATTCTGATTTCTAATATTATTCCATATATTTTTTAAAAAATAAAAGTTTCGATTTTTTTGTCGATTTTTAAATTTTTCAGAATTTTTTATTTTTACTTTTTATTTTCGAATTTTAAATAAAAATTCTGATTTTTAATATTATTCCATATCTATTTTCTTAAAAATAAAAGTATTTTTGTCGATTTTTAAATTATCCAGAATTTTCAGAATTTTTTTATTTTTTACTTTTTATTTTTCAATTTTAAATAAAAGATTTGATTTTTAATATTTATTCCAAATAATTTTTTCTTAAAAAATAAAAGGTCCGAATTTTTTTCCAGATTTTTTAATTTTTTTTCCTAATTTTCCAGATTTTTTTTTTATTTTTTTCAGAATTTTTCAGAATTTTTTTTTACTTTTCAGAATATATATAAAAATATAATGTACTACAATTATAATATATGTGGTTAAGATTTGGTACAATCATTTATAATAAATTTACTATTCATCCAATGGTTATAATTAAGTACTCTTAAGGTGGTGTATGTTAACCAAATATAAGAAAGGGTGAACCCTAGAATTCCCCTACTTCCTTTGTAAAACAGTACTTCAATATCTGAAAACTGTCATCCACCACTCGTTCACCAAACGCCACTACACTCTTGTTTGAGTAATGCTACTTTGCTGATATCTTGTGTGAGGTTGACATTTGAGTATGTGTAGCGCGATCGCGTGAAGTGAGATAAATGTGATTGTGACATTTCACTTTTATCTCACTTCACAGATCGTGCTTGTATCAATTGTCACGCCGTTGTCAGTATGTATTAATGCGTCTCTCTTGTTTAGTAGTACTTTGACTGACGGCGTGTTCGAAATTATTTCTTAGAATAGCTTTTAATATTTTGATTTGGTCGGATCACTAGATAATACTCCCTCCGTCCCACCCATCTTGAGCATTTACTTTTCGGTACGGGATTTAAGAAAAGCTGAAAAGTAGTGTATAGAGTGATAGTATGGATATATATTATTTAAAGTTGTGAGAGATAAAGGTGTCTTAAAAAGAAAATGACCAAGTATCTTGGGACGACCCAAAAAAGAATATGAACCAAGATCGGTGGGACGGAGGGAGTAACAATTTGCTGAAAGAAATACTCTGCTCGTTTTGTCTAAAGGTTTATATTTTTATCAAAAAAATATTCTTTTAAGAAGTTTATATATATATATATATATATATATATATATATATATATATATATATATATATATATATATATATATATATATATATATATACGATCAATTCAAATAATTATTTTTTATTTTTAAATTTCCACCACATATTCATAATCAATATTTTTTACTTTTTAATCTCCACAATATATTTATCATTATTAATATTATTAATTATTATTTAAAATACAGAAAATATACACTTTCTATTAATATTTGACTGGTACGAAGGGAGCATAACGATAATAATAATAACAAAGTAAAATCTATACAAATTTAAAAATAAGACCCACAACCACAAGCGAGAAATTTTCCCAAAATTAGGGATGCTTTTGTAACTATATGGGTAAATTACACATTATAATACATATTATAAAATAGTTACAAAAATCTCACAAAACTAAAAAAATTACAAGAATAACGACTTGTATTGATATCCAAATATAATATTAAGTTCAGGTAACCAAACTACTAATGGTATTTTCAACTACATTTTTACTTCATTAAATATTGAACATTAGATATTCAAATGACTGGTATCCAAATATAATATTTCAGTAAACGAACTATCAATTGCAAGTATTTAATACGTCAAATTTGTAATTTTCTTTATATCGGATTTGTGTAATTAATTTATTAATATTGTATAGATATGTAAAGAACCTTTATTATATCATTACGACGGGGACACGTTGGGCCCAAAAAAAGGGGGGTGGGGTTGATGTTAGGATTGTATACTGCAAAGCATACTTTATGCTTGTATTACCTAATTTCCCTCTTACTACCTATGAGAATATTAATTACATTTAATCACATGTTTTGCATATTAATTCACGTTATGGTTATGCAAATGAAATGTCTAATTATTTTATATTGTAGATAATGTGGTGTGTTGGTGTCACACGGAAGATCACATTATCGGTGCCTTATAAAATAATATAATAGTTCACAACCTATATAATTATTAGACAAATTATATAAAGGGTTGTAGTGTATGCTTGAGAATAGTTGGTCTTGACTATTAGCATACATTAGCGTATTTGCATACGTTGAACTGGATCGAGGTGAGATAGTGTCTTCTGTACTGACTGTAAGAAGAACGTAAATCTCGGATAATTATTATTTCTTAATTCTTAGTATATAATATTTAATTGTGTATTTATAATAATTATTGCTTTGATTTACCATAGGTGAGAGTCAAAATGATCGACTCAATAAGCCTCGTATCTTGGGCAATAATATTGTTTATACGACAGTTATTATTATTACTAGAAATCGTGTCCCGACTCGTGTGGGTTGATGATGTCCCATTGAGGAGCTCGATAATGATTATTATATTAAACCCTACAGGTGGATTTAATTCCGATATAATAATAAGGTTCGAGTGGTATTACTCTTGGATAAGATATTAATTAATTAAAGCTGTCAGTAGCTTATAATTAATTAATGGACATTCGATATCTTAAACACGGGAAATAATATATTTAATAAGGAGCCCAATTTCGTAATTTGGGATTTTGGTAGGAAGTGCAATATCAACTTTTTAGTGGATTAAGTTGATATTAATAGATTCATTATATTAGGAAGAGTCCTAATAAGGTAAAATGAATTTATTAAGGAGTCCTTCCATAATCCTCATTTAGATCCCTAGTAGTAGTCCAAGAGCCTATAAATAGGACATATGGGGTGTTGGCCGATTTTAATCACAAACTTACACAAGGAATTTCGATTTTTTCTTCTAAGTGTTTAATTGTGGATCTTGACTTGTGTCTTTGATTCCACAATTGAGAGAACACTTTAATTCTTGCTACATATCGGAATTACTTGAAGAAAAGAAAATCGAGAATTGTGAGGCATATAAATCGGCCGATCCATAGGTGTCCAAACAAGATCCGGTAGCTCGTTGCCCACACAACGTCCGGTTCAAGGCGGATCATACTCTAGAAGATCTAAATGTAGAAATACAAGGCGATCAAGACGGAAGTAGCCAATACTCTTCAAAAGGTAATATCCTATGATCTTTGGATCTAGATTAGGATATTTTAATTATGAACATATTTAATTAATAAATAATAAATAATATTTAAATTGCTTAGTAGTCTTAGTAATTAATTAATTAGCATGCCTAAATAGATCTAATACTCGTAGATGCGTAAAACGCGATTATCACTTTTCCCAAACTTCGCTTCCGCTGCATTTTACTTTCCAACAATTGGTATCGGAGCCGGATTTTTAGGCTTTTGCTATTTTAATTAATTTTAGTGATTAATTGATAGCAATTTAAATATTCATATATTTTGATGTTGGAATATTTTGCTAGATGTGTTCTTGCAGGTGATATGATCCAATTATCATGGTTTATATGAATGGTGTATTTATTTATTTTTTTTAATTATGCAATTGTTGGTTTGGCCCGTTTTTGAGGCATGTAATGGTTTTTCCCGTGACAAAATCCGCGGGTAGTTCTAGGTGGTTTTATTTTTTCGTGTAAATCTTGATGTAATTTCGATGTATTTTATTTTGTATAAAATTGTAATCGAATTCGGAAAAGACGGGATCACGAAGAAATAGAGCAGAACCGGATCGCCGGGATCGCTAAGCGGCCGCGACAATGGCGAGCAACTGAGCAACACACGGTTGCCTTCCGAGCGGCCGCGATTCCATGGCGGCTGTCCGGGCGATTATTTGGTCTGGTAAATCGATTTGGTCGTCGTTTTTACGCTGTTAAATGCGTCATTGAAATCGGGATTTAAAATTAATTTTTTTTATGTAATTAATTTTGCATAAAAGTAAAATTTTAATTTTGAAAATCCACGGCCCGGCCGGGGAGGAGCGACGAGATGCTTGATTCAGTGGGAGATATCGAGTCGAAGATTTTCTCGTATTCAACTCAAGGAAGAAGACCATGATAATTGGATAATTTAATTATCCATGCTTTTTTTTTGTTTTTTTTTTTTTATTGTTTTGATGTATGGCATGTATGAATGTATGCGTGATATGTTTCCTTGCATGTTAGAACGAGAAAATTAAAAACCTTAAGGCTAAAATAACTAAGTGATTAAATTGATTTATTTTAAATAAAATCAAATTGGCCTCCATAATTAATTTAAATTGTGAAGTAATTAGCATGCGCGTTGACATTAGAGTCTTCCTCCATATCGGATGTGCTAATTATAGGTTCACTAGTTTTAAATTTCAAAATGATAACATAAGGTAAATATTACTTTTTATGATAGAACCTCTCCATCTGTAAGACTATTATTTAAAAGATAATATTTTAAGGATGTTAAATTATGGTGTTCACTTAGGTGTATTAATTAATAAGCTCCCCATCGGAGTCTATGTTAATTAATGCCAAGAGGAACCAACTATTAATTTTACTTGTCATAACGTAATTTGACTAGATAGTAAAATTAAAGACGTAAAACTCTACTTGGAAAATGTGTGTGTAAACGTCCACACGATCGTGGCTTGCATGTGCGAATTTTTCGAGGTGTTGGTTGCTAGCATATATATATTGTGTTTTTGAGGTTTTTCGATATATTTTGCTATGCATTATGTGATAGATGTTTTAATTTTTTCTCAAGATGTCTTTCAATCCACTAGCTGTTATTCTCAAAGAAAATAAACTTGATGGCACTAACTTTGCCGATTGGAAAAGAAATCTTGACATTGTCCTGACTGTTGAGGGGCATAAATTTGTCTTAGTCGAGGAGAGCCCTCTAGAACCAGAACCGGATGCCACTCCCGAAGAGTTGGCTGAATTCCGAAAGTGGAAAAAGTCTGATGAGATGGCTCGCTATTACATTTTGGCTTCACTGACAAATGTATTGCAGCATCAGCATCAGACGATGGACTCGGCCGCGGAAATGACGAAAAGTCTCACCGAGATGTTTGGTCATCAGAACCGGGCGGCTAGACAAAATGCAATGAGGGTATTGATGACAACCCAAATGTCTGAAGGGACCCCAGTAAGGGATCATGTTCTGAAAATGATATCTCATTTGAACGAACTGAGCATACTGGGGGCTACTATCGATGCGGAAACGCAGGTCGATATTATCTTAGGCAGCTTATCTAGAAGCTTTGAGCAGTTCCGCCTTAACTACAATATGAACCGTAGGACATATAGTTTGGCGGAACTTCTGACAGAGCTTCAGTCTGCTGAAGGTCTCTTCAAACAAGGTTATCATCAGATTCTTGCGGCAACCGGTGCTACTTCTTCCAAACTCAAATGGGGAAAGAAGAAGAAACAGGTTGGCCAGAAGCAAGTGGCAACCCTCAAGGTGAAAAGCAAGGCTCCTCACCCCGTGGCGAACAAAAAGCCAAAGGGAAAGTGCTACAAGTGCGGTCAGAAAGGACATTTTAAAGCGAACTGTCCTGCTCTTAAGAAAGGTATGTCTCATGCACTAGTAGTCAAAACATGTTTGGCAGCTTGTTCTTCCACTTCGTGGATAGTTGATTCAGGCTCCACTAATCATGTTTGCTTTGACTCGCATGGTTTTCAGGTAACCAAGCAGCTTAGTGCGGGTGAGATTACCACCAACTGGGGTGATTATTCCAGGCTTATGACTGTTGTAGTGGGAGTCGTGCAGTTGAAGATTAATGATAAATTATTAGTTCTCAATAATGTTTTATTAGTACCGGATTTTAGAATGAATTTAATTTCGGTTTCTAAATTAAAAAGCGATGGTTATTCAGTTTCTTTTGATGATGATGCCATTATTAAGAAAAGAAGCGGTGAATATATTTGCAAAGGTACTTTTAATGATGGACTATATGTCGTTAATACTGCACAAACTCCTTTGCATAAATCACTTAACTCTTTGTCTAAACCTAAAAAGAGAAAAGAACCTTCAAGCATAAACCAAACATATCTGTGGCATTTACGGTTGGGACATGTAAACCTTGGAAGGATTCAAAGATTAGTAGATGATGGCCCATTGGATGATCTCCAAGTTGAGTCATTTCCAATTTGTGAATCCTGTCTGGAAGGTAAGATGACCAAAAGGGTTTTTAAAACCAAGGGAAACCGTGCTCAGAATGTGTTAGAATTGGTTCATACGGATGTATGTGGTCCAATGAATATCCAGGCTAGGGGTGGTTTCGAATACTTCATCACGTTTATAGATGATTATTCGAGATATGGATACATCTATTTGATACGACGTAAGTCTGAAGCCTTTGACAAGTTCAGAGACTTCAAGGCTGAAACGAAGAAGCGTCATGGGAAGAGTATCAAGTCACTACTATCTGATCGTGGTGGCGAATACCTTAGTGGAGAGTTTTTGGATTTCTTGGCGAATGAGGGGATTTCGTCCCAGCTCACCGCGCCGGGAACTCCACAACAAAATGGTGTGGCTGAAAGAAGGAATAGGACTCTTTTAGAAATGGTTAGATCAATGATGAGTTATTCAGATTTACCTATTTTGTTTTGGGGATACACCTTAGAAACAGCGGCGTACATTCTAAACCTGGTACCTTCGAAATCAGTTCCAAAAACACCCACAGAACTGTGGAGTGGGCGTAAGCCCAGTCTAGTACATGTTCGGATTTGGGGTACTCCAGCGCATGTGCTGAATAAGGAAGTTGATAAGTTGGCATCTCGTACAGAAGTACGAGTGTTTGTAGGATACCCTAAGGGAACGAAGGATGGCTTGTTCTATAGTCCCCAGGATCAGAAGGTCATTGTTAGCACCAATGCCCGATTTCTGGAAGAGGATTATATGATTAGTCACAAGCCCATGAGCGAGATAATTCTGGAAGAGCTGAGGGGCGAGACTCCGTCTATACCAATCGTACAAGCGCCAACTAACACTGCACCACGTATCGATTCTGAAACTTTTACACCAACTCAAGATTTGCCTCGTCGTAGTGGGAGGGTTGTTCGTCAGCCCGAACGATTCATAGACGTGGGAAAGTCTTCGGACTCAATCCCAGGCAAAGATGAATCAGATCCCTGGACCTATAAGGAGGCAATCCAAGATAAAGATGCTGACTCCTGGCAAGTAGCAATGGAATCAGAAATGGGATCTATGGGTTCCAATCAAATGTGGGAGCTAGTAGAGCTACCTGATGGTGTACAAGCCACTGGGAGTAAATGGGTCTACAAACGAAAGAAAGGACGTGACGGGAAGGTTGAAACCTTCAAAGCGAGGCTTGTTGCAAAAGGTTGCACTCAGAAAGAGGGTATCAATTATGATGAAACCTTTTCGCCGGTAGCCATGCTTAAGTCAATCCGGATTCTTTTAGCTATAGCTGCGCATTTGGATCTGGAGATTTGGCAGATGGATGTCAAGACTGCATTCTTGAATGGGAGTCTAGACAAGGAAATCTATATGCGCCAAACAGAGGGATTCATTGCCGAAGGAGAAGAGCACTTGGTGTGCAAACTTAAGAAATCCATTTATGGACTTAAGCAAGCATCTAGATCTTGGAACACTCGTTTTGACGAAGTTGTCCAGTCATATGGATTCATCCAATGTCCGAGTGAGAGTTGTGTGTATAAGAAATGCGATGGAAACGTGTTGGTGTTTCTTGTACTGTATGTAGACGATATCCTTCTGATTGGAATAACGTGAAGGAATTGTCGGACGTACGGGTATGGCTATCTGCGCAGTTCGATATGAAGGATCTAGGAGAAGCAGGACACATCCTTGGAATCAGGATCTTTCGTGATCGGAAGAAAAGGATGTTGTGCTTATCCTAGGCATCCTATATCGATACAGTGCTGAAACGGTTTAGCATGGAGAATTCCAAGAAAGGTTTTCTACCTTACAGACATGGAATTCAACTATCTAAGAACATGTGTCCTAAGACACAAAAGGAGATAGATGACATGAAGATGGTCCCTTATGCATCTGCTGTGGGAAGTCTCATGTATGCTATGCTTTGCACTAGACCAGATATCTGTCATGCCGTGGGCATGGCTGCTAGATATCAGTCAAACCCAGGACCAGGACACTGGATTGCTGTCAAGCACATACTCAAGTACCTGAGAAGGACTAGGGAGTACATGCTTGTATATCAATCAGACGACCTGTTTCCGGTGGGTTACACTGACTCAGATTTTTCATCGGACAAAGAAAAGTCCAAGTCTACTTCGGGTTATGTGTTTAGCCTGGGAGGTGGAGCCATTAGTTGGAGGAGTGTGAAGCAGAAATGCATCTCGGACTCTACCATGGAAGCCGAGTACGTGGCAGCCTCTGAGGCAGCCAAGGAGGCAGTGTGGCTCAAGTACTTCCTGCAGGACTTAGATGTGATTCCCGATTTGCCAGAGGGTATTACACTTTATTGTGATAATACTGGTGCAGTCGCAAATTCAAGGGAACCACGAGCCCATCAGGCAAGTAAACATATCAACCGCAAGTACCACATCATACGACACTTCGTAAAGGAAGGAGACGTAGTTGTGGCCAGGGTTGCATCGGAAGATAATCTTGCTGACCCTTTCACGAAAGGCCTACCTTCAAAAGTTTTTGAAAGGCATGTGGAAGGAATGGGATTACGGTGTATGGCAGCATTGCTTTGAGTATAAGTGGGAGAAATGAGAGACTATGTAATAGAGTAGTATACTTAAAAGCATGCTTTGAGTATAAGTGGGAGATTGTTAGGATTGTATACTGCAAAGCATACTTTATGCTTGTATTACCTAATTTCCCTCTTACTACCTATGAGAATATTAATTACATTTAATCACATGTTTTGCATATTAATTCACGTTATGGTTATGCAAATGAAATGTCTAATTATTTTATATTGTAGATAATGTGGTGTGTTGGTGTCACACGGAAGATCACATTATCGGTGCCTTATAAAATAATATAATAGTTCACAACCTATATAATTATTAGACAAATTATATAAAGGGTTGTAGTGTATGCTTGAGAATAGTTGGTCTTGACTATTAGCATACATTAGCGTATTTGCATACGTTGAACTGGATCGAGGTGAGATAGTGTCTTCTGTACTGACTGTAAGAAGAACGTAAATCTCGGATAATTATTATTTCTTAATTCTTAGTATATAATATTTAATTATGTATTTATAATAATTATTGCTTTGATTTACCATAGGTGAGAGTCAAAATGATCGACTCAATAAGCCTCGTATCTTGGGCAATAATATTGTTTATACGACAGTTATTATTATTACTAGAAATCGTGTCCCGACTCGTGTGGGTTGATGATGTCCCATTGAGGAGCTCGATAATGATTATTATATTAAACCCTGCAGGTGTATTTAATTCCGATATAATAATAAGGTTCGAGTGGTACTACTCTTGGATAAGATATTAATTAATTAAAGCTGTCAGTGGCTTATAATTAATTAATGGACATTCGATATCTTAAACACGGGAAATAATATATTTAATAAGGAGCCCAATTTCGTAATTTGAGATTTTGGTAGGAAGTGCAATATCAACTTTTTAGTGGACTAAGTTGATATTAATAGATTCATTATATTAGGAAGAGTCCTAATAAGGTAAGATGAATTTATTAAGGAGTCCTTTCATAATCCTCCTTTAGATCCCTAGTAGTAGTCCAAGAGCCTATAAATAGGACATATGGGGTGTTGGCCGATTTTAATCACAAACTTACACAAGGAATTTCGATTTTTTCTTCTAAGTGTTTAATTGTGGATCTTGACTTGTGTCTTTGATTCCACAATTGAGAGAACACTTTATTTCTTGCTACATATCGGAATTACTTGAAGAAAAGAAAATCGAGAATTGTGAGGCATAGAAATCGGCCGATCCATAGGTGCCCAAACAAGATCCGGTAGCTCGTTGCCCACACAACGTCCGGTTCAAGGCGGATCATACTCTAGAAGATCTAAAGGTAGAAATACAAGGCGATCAAGACGGAAGTAGCCAATACTCTTCATAAGGTAATATCCTATGATCTTTGGATCTAGATTAGGATATTTTAATTATCAACATATTTAATTAATAAATAATAAATAATATTTAAATTGCTTATTAATCTTATTAATTAATTAATTAGCATGTCTAAATAGATCTAATACTCGTAGATGCGTAAAACGCGATTATCACTTTTCCCAAACTTCGCTTCCGCTGCGTTTTACTTTCCAACAGTTGAGGGGTTGCGGACTGGGAAAAAGTTTATATTCTTTCTACTTTTTATCTATATTTATAAAAAAATATCACATTATAATATTTATTTCACAATTTTCAATTTGACATCCATTGCATATATATAAAAGTAAGTCTTAAGATTTTCGTTAAAGTTGCATTATTAAATTCGTATTGTAATATTAACCTATAATTTACATATTGAGCTACCAAGAGAAAAAAAAAATTAATTGACTTATTTGGACTTATTAATGTACTACATATTAATGTTAAATATTTTTATTATTTTTAAGTTTATTGAAATTTATGAACTTTATGATATTAATGTACTTGATTAAATTTAAGTCATTGTATATGCGTTGTGAATACGTTTGTTCACTTAATTATTTTTAACCTATTAGTAATTTTGATTTAATTAAATTTGACTGTTTTTTATTATATACTAGTTCTACTATAATTGCAACATCTGAATTTTCACGCTTGTCAGTGCACAACTTTGACTATTAATATCTTTAATTTTTTATTTTTAAAAATTATAAAACTTTGATATTTTTAAAATATATTTCGTGGTGAATCTAACAATATCTCACATGACTATATTTCTTCATATGTATGAATCACACAAGATGGTCAAAAGACAATATGTGAACAGTGTAATAGTCAACACGTTGCAATAATAAGAAAATGGAGGAAATAATTATTATTCACGTTATATTTGATTAATATAATTTGGAGTTAAATTTATGTTTTGTGATTTTGTGGTATGAGTCACTTAATAATAACGAGAAACTTTTAATATTGTGTTTTTCAAATATTGATTTTCACTGCAGAATTCGGTGATTTCTGTAATGCAAATTAATGATTTTTGTGATACATATTAGTGATTTTCGTAATATAAATTGGTGGTTGGAGTTTAGATCGAATAATTTGTGCTTATATATCAGATTTAAATTGATTAATTGAGGTGTTTGTGGTGATTTCTGATGGTGATGCTAGTTGTAGGAATCAATAGTAATGGGTGGTGATGGAGATAATAGAAGCTCCGATCATGAGTAGTTTGAGATAAACATTCGAAGGATATATATTGTATGTGTATATAAGATTGTAACACCCCCCAAATCACTCGGGAAGTATGTTCACGATTATTATGTTCTTGGAGTATGTTGTGTATGGTTTGTATTCGTATTTTATACTTACACTAGCAAAACAATGGAGTTTTGCTAACCCCCGAGTATTCAGAGAGTGGATGTCTGTTTTGCGTCCAGGTACTTGCAGGTTGCTGGGGAGCGAATCACAAGATCGGTACGGAGGGTGATGGAAGACGACGATACTAATCACATGAAGACCAGTGTCGAGTATTTGGTGAAGTCTTATTGTCTTGTTCTACCGTTGTGGTAATTTCTGTTTCATGGAAATATTGATGTATTCCAACCCCTGCGTGGGTATGAGTTTCGGGAAAGAGTCTTGTATGTAATGATGGATGTGTTGTGATAAAAGACCAAATCGGTCTAATGGTTCATTATGGAGCCATGTCGGCATGTTATGTGATGTATTGTTTTTGTATTTAGCCTGGTAGATCCTCACGGAGAGGGTCTGCGGCGCTGTAATATTCCCGAGTAGTTTGGGGGTGTTACAGAATATGGTATCGGAGCTTAGGTTGAGGAAAACCTAGGTTGTCGGGTCAAGTTGTGTGTTGTCGGGTATTGTCTTGTCTTGTCTCGTCTTGTCTTGTCGGATTTTATCTGACTGAGTCGTGTCGCGACGCGTCGTTTGAGATGTCGGTCGTGATTAGTATCAAGGTGCAGCCATCATCTTCGTGCGATCTGTTAATGTAAGTCTCCCCACTATGTTGTGCCTCGTGTTATGCGAACTTGTATGATTTTTGTGTTATATGTGGAGTTTAAATGTGAATCGTGAATACGTACTCCATGTTTGTTTGATTTTTGTAAATGTGCCGATGTATATGTATATATGTGTATACGTATCCTTGTATAAATCGTTTTTACAGGAGTAATGTTTTGGTGTGGTTACGCAATGAAAGTTTATCAATGTGGTATTTTAAACTTCAAATGTTTTGGGGGAGTCAAGTAAATTTTATTTTAAAAACATCCTTCAAGGAGGGAAACAGTTTGATTTCCGTATGATAACCTCGTGATAAAAAATTTTGAGAATTCAAACTACATATATTTTATTTTCATCTTGCATTGCAAATTTTCAAAATTTGATTTTTAAATACTCAAACGAGGTCTATCAAAAAATTTACTTGAGACGTGACTTTCGCTTCCAACTTTTTGGTTCCATGAATTTCGGTTAAAAATGTATGTAGTGAGGATGTTATTATTTTGGCTATAATGATCAGAGTTGTGATTAAGGTAGTGGTGTGAACGCTGAGTCGTTCGGTATGCTCTCGTCGAGATAGTTCGCTTGACCGAGAAGTGGAGACTCGGTTTGGAATGTTATTTAACCTCTGATGGTTATTTGTGCATAGTCATAATGATGTGAACTGTCGGCGTTTGGATTCTTATGTTGCTGATTATTTGTAACCTTCAATTTTTGGTATTATTTGGTACATGTTCATGAACGTGTTGCTGGCTCTGAACAGTTAGCGCACGCCAAGTGTGGGGCTAGCGCGCGCTAACGTGGCATGGCTAGCGCACACTAAGTCTCTGTTGAAGCGCACACTAATCAGTCTGGGCAAAAGCTCAGGAATTGCATTTTGGCTGTAGGTCTAACTTTTGCGATTGTTAGGCTGACCGTCTGTGGCCGTATTCTATGTGTGTTGTCTAGTGATAACAATTATTGTGTGTGATTAGGTGTATTTTGAACTGTGTTCTTATCCGCTGCGTGTGTATATTTCAAATGACTTTCTGGTATTTTTACCAAATCGTGTGTATTTTAAAATGACCTTTTGGGTATCTCGTAAATTTAAGTTATTTCGTTAACCCTTTTTCCTAACACTTTTGTCGGTACGCTTAAGGGGTGGCTTAACGTACATTTTGAAACTATTGAGTTTTGGCGTTCTCGCCTTGTAATTTCAAATGGTATTTTATGACGGTATTTGGTATTTGGAAAATAACTTTTGTGAGTATTTGTAAAGTATTACCGTCATCGACCTTTTTGGCAATTTTTGAACGTTTTTTAAAATAGTTTTCAGCCTGGTGAGTTTCGACGCGGGACCAGTACAGAAGATGGTTTTGATATAATGAATGATTTTGATTTCATTGCATTTATAATGAGAAAATTATCAAATTGGTCCCGTATGTGGGACCAATTGGCCAAAAAGCCCCGTCTGTCTCCGGCGGACCCAAAAACCCCACATCTCCCCCCTGTTTTTGCCAATTTAGTCCTCCGTCGCCGGCCGGAGTATTTTTCGGCCATCGGAGCTGACGTGGCTGACACGTGGCAAAAAATTAAAAAAAAATATATTTTGAGAATTAAAAAATTAAAAAAAGTAAAAATTTTAATATTTTTATATTAATATTCCAGAATTAAAAATAACTACCTGAAGTTCCAATTCTTTTAATAAAATATTATCAAATTGAGAAAAATATTATTATTATTTTATATAAAATAAAAAAAAAAAATTATTTAGGTTTTTATATTTTTTCTCCCACATACGACATGTGGCTGACACGTGGCAAAAAATATAAAAGCCTAAATAATATAAAAAAATCTAATTTTTTTTAAAAAAGATCGGAACTTATTTTTTATTTAAAAAATCTGGAAAATTAAAAAAATATCAGAACTTTTGATAATTATTTTTAATTCTGGAATATTAATATAAAATATTAGAATTTTTTATTTAAAAATTCAAAAATAAAAAAAATTAAAAGCATTTGGAATATATTTATAAACTCTTTTTATTTAAATAAAACTGGATTTTTTTCAATTTTTTTTATTTATTTTATAGAAAATGATAATAATATTTTTCTCAATTTAATAATATTTTATTAAAAAAATTGGAACTTTAGGTAGTTTTTTTTAATTTTGGAATATTAATATAAAAATATTAGAATTTTTTATTTTTTTAATTATTTAATTCTCAAAATATATTTTTTTAATTTTTTGCCACGTGTCAGCCACGTCAGCTCCGATGGCCGGAAAATACTCCGACTGGCGACGGAGGACAAAATTGACAAAAACAGGGGGGAGATGTGGGGGTTTTTTGGTCCGCCGAGACAGACGGGGCTTTTTGGCCAATTGGTCCCACATACGGGACCAATTTGATAATTTTCTCCATTTATAATTCATATAGCAATGATATTTTAAATGTAAATTATCGGGATAATGGTTTGTATATTGTGCTCCAGTTTGAATTAAATCATAATGTATAAGATTTACTTGTGTTTGATTGAAGAGGGAGATGTGGGATATCTTTGGTATGTGTTATGATCTTTCGTTGCGATAGGTTGTTGCTTGTTAGTATGCCGAGGGGCAGAGGTCGTGGTCGTAACCGTCGTGCCGATGACCACGGGGATTAGATGTGGAATCGAGAGAATGTTGCCGGGAATGATATTGGTATTGGTGTTGCTACTATACTGCAACAAGTAGCAACACAGATGACTCATTTGACCCAAGCGGTTCAACGCAACACTGACGCGACTCAGAACGTCGGTGTAAATCAATGGCTTCGGGAAGTAATTCGTATGAATCCCCCTCGATTCGCCGGTGTTGCGGATGCATTGGGCTGGGATGGTTCGCTTTTCGAGTTGGGAAAGATATTCGAGGCTGTCGATTGTCCTGAAGAGCGAAAGGTACCTATCGCTCAGTACCTTCTTGACAAAGATGCCGCTAATTGGTGGGAAGCTGTTAAACCTCGTGATCGTGATGCCACGTGGGCGGAATTCCAGGCATTTATGGAAGCTGAGTTCTGTTCGAAACCGATTAGAGAGCAGAGGATTCGTGAATTTTATTTGGCAGAACCGCAAGATGTATCGGTGTCGCAGGCTATCATTGACTATAGCAAACAACTCAGTTATGTGCGAGATCGGGTCAGAACCGAGGAAGAGAGGATCCTTCACTTTGACAGACGGATGAAGCCGGAGATTCGCTTGTATATGTCGTAATTCACTTGCACTTCGTTGAGGGACTATCAAGATCGAGCCTTAGCTCGTGAACTAGCTTCGTTATCGTCGGAGCATGTGCCCCTGTCGAAGAAGCAGAGGAAGTCTGATGACCTTGTGGGCAGTACAGGAGGTGGTGTTTCTAGTTTGCAACGCCGTAGCCTTTCCGCTGTGAAGCTCCATCGCTCGATGCGTAGGACTTAGGGGTGTTCAAAACCGGATATCCGGACTTTCGGATATCCGAAACTTCGGATATCCGAAAGTTCGGATAGTAGATTTTGATATCCGATATCCGTATCCGAAATTTCGGATACGGATATCGGATATCCGAATATCCGGAAAAAATATGAATTTTATTCGGATATCCATATATTCGAAAAAAAATATTCGGATTTGGATATCGGATATCCGAATATCCGAAAAAAACTTCGGATATGGATATCGGATATCCGAATATCCGAATATTTTCTATTATTTAAAATATAAAAAAATAAAAAAATTAGGATTTTTCGGATATTTCGGATATCCGAATATCTGATTTTTTCTGAAAAGTACTATCCGATATCCGAATCCGAAGTTCCGGATATCCGAACTTCGGATATCCGAATTTTTGGATATCCGAATTTTCGGATATCCGGAACTTCGGATTTTCGGATATTTCGGATCGGATATCGGATATCGGATATTTTTGAACACCCCTAGTAGGACTGAGAGTTCCAAGTCGTCTGCTTTGATTCCTGTTAAAGCCAAGAGATGTTTTAACTGCAATATGTCGGGGCATGTTCGTGCGCACTGTCCCTCTCCGCTAGTAACGTGTTACAAGTGCGGACTCGAGGGACACCGGGTTCAGTTTTGCGAGTTGGTCACCGAGCCTTCCGAGGCACGGACTTGAGCACTGATATTAGGATTAACTCTGAGGAGTCCCTGAGAACTAGTTGTATGTTATTTTATTTCCCTTGCTTTGATGTTTCGAATTTCGGAGATAAACTTCTTTTATTAGAAGTGGATCGGATTTTGAACTTCGGTATTTTCGACTCTGTCGACTCGTTTGTGTTCGTTGACATTTTCTGAACTTGTCCTGTCTTTTGCTTTTGTTGATCGAACGAGTTGTGGTATTGCTTCGGAATAATCCATTTGTCGTTATGACTTTTCAATTGCTATTCCATTTCCTGTGAATCTTATGTGAATGCACATTTTGTTGTTTTCACCTGATCATATATTGTCTCGAGTCGAGGTGTGAACTTTGAGATTGTTATTTAGGTTTTATTGCTCGTCGTGATTCAAACATGATTGTTCGACTGTTGTTGTCTCGATCGTTGTGGTTCGATCGTTTGATTGTTCGGTTTTTGTTGATCTCATTTCGTGATTGTTGAGCGTTCAAACTCCTTCGTAATTTCCTTAAGCTCGGGAAATTAGTTTTATTTTCGATCTTCCAGCCTTTGGGCTGTGGAATTTCGTAATTGTTCAGCGATTAACTCGCGTTTTGACAACCATATTGATTTTGTTCGTTCTGTTTTGTTATCGTTCTGGTGTAGCGTTATGAATGGTAGCAGCTGCGTGCTGCATATGAGTCGTTGCAGGTTGTCGGCAACGGATAGCGGGTGTTATCTGATTTTGTTTTGCATTGTTCGTTCTATGTTTTAAGTTTCAAGGGCGAAACTTCTTTAAAGAGGGGTAGAATGTAATACCCGAGATCTTTATTCCGGTTTCGTTGAATTTTCTTCGGTCAAACGGACTGTTGTCGTCCGCGTATTTGGTATCGCATGCTTGTACTGTGGTACGTTGAGTTTCGTAGCCTGTTCGTTATTGTTTTGGATCATAGCCGGTGCGTTCGCATGATCGAGACGTCGTCGAGTATCAAGTCGGGCAGTCGGAGGGCTGGCTGGGTCGAGTTACGGCTGTAAGGCCTGGCCGATTATGGCCATAAGACGTCCGCACGACCTGGCATGGGAGGACTCGGTTACGGCCATAAAGTTCATCAGGTTACGGCCGCAAGCCTTTGTTACGGCCGCTAAGCACTGGTCGGTTACGGACGTAGTGAATCGGCAGATTTCAGTCAGTTGCCCTGAGAGCTCGGTTACAGCCGTAAGGCTATGCCGATTACGGCTGTAAGGTATGACCATTACGTATGCAAGGCTTCGGCCATTATGTACGCTACATGCATTGACCAGGTTACGGCCGTAATGAGCTGCCGGTTATGGCCGTAACGCTGTCGGCCATATATAGGCCTGGTGACGGGCCAGACCTCATTTCTTGCGTTTTTCTTCTTCTGGTGGCGGCTCTCGGACGGGTGCGACGGGAAGTGACGTTCTTGTCTACTCATTTCCAAGGCTTTTGGAAGGCCTTTTTTGATTAGATCATCATCCAATCCTTGTTCTTCGCCGGATCGAGCTGTCGGTTACGACCGTAACGCTGTCGGCCATATATAGGCCTGGTGACGGGCCAGACCTCATTTCTTGCGTTTTTCTTCTTCTGCTGGCGTCTCTCGGACGGGTGCGACGGGAAGTGACGTTCTTGGCCTATTCTACTCATTTCCAAGGCTTTTCGAAGGCCTTTGTCGATTAGATCGTCATCCAATTCTTGTTCTTCGCCGGATCGAGGTATTTCTTCTGTAGAACAGTAGTTTAGTATTTTTTGGGGGTTTCTTCGTGATTCATTGATCTCGTCCGATTTTGATGAATTGTTCATGGTAATCTCGTTGTATTGGTCATGATCTTCGGATTTTGTAACTCGTATATCGATTTTTATCACCCAGGACTTGATTTCCGATTTCTTCGACGAAACCCTCGAATTCTTGTTGTTTTTCGGGTTGATTCGGATTCCGTTTAGCGTTGTTGATTCGTGGTGATATTATTTTCGTAGTTTTCGTGGAGTTGACGAGTTATTGGTTGTTCTTCGAAATTCGAGGGCTAACCGACCATATCCGTTCGTTGTTCCGTTGCTCGTGGTATCGAGGCAAGTATCTTGCCCATACGTTTCATGTTTCGTAGATGTGATTGTTGGTGAATGATCTTATGCGCATTTCGAATGTTTAATGAACTTTAAAAAGGATCAGTATGTTCAAGATAAATGTTGTCTTTCAAAAGATAACTCGTATGCTTTGTGAATAAATGTGTTTTCGGAATACGTGTGTTCATTACGTATGTTGGAAGATGTTATAATTTCACTTAGTGAATATAGTAGGTCATAATCATATGCCGAGGATAGGGTATTGATATGTGTGCTTGTTCGGCGAATATGTGACCAGTGATATTGGTTGTTACTCATTTGAAAGGAGGTTGTGATGTTTAGCGTTGTTTGGCTTGATGTTTGCTTATTGTTATGTGATCGTTGAAAGTGATGTGCCTCTGGGTAAGATTGTTGAATCTCCGAGATCCATACTTGCCAGTGTGGGTCGGGCGTGACCGTAGGGTTATCTAATCGGGTATGTCTTGCGGGGACTCCGAGGTTCGGGGCTTGCTATCCCGATGTCGGGATAATTTGTGGGGTTATCCATTCCGGGTATGTCTTGCGGGGACTCCGAGGTTCGTGGCTTGTTAGCGCGATGCCGGGATAACTTATTGTTGTGGTTTGGTTGTGTGATGTACGTGTCATGGGTTGTCCAATCGGGTATGTCTCGTGGAGGCTCCGAGGTTCGTAGCTTGTTAGTGCGATGCCGGGATAACTATGATATGGTTACGTGAGTGTTATCACGGTGACATGTGATTTGGTATGGATTCCCATTGGTTTATTCACTCGGGTATGTTCTGCGGGAGCATCTGAGGTTCGTGGCTTGGTAGCACGAGACGCGAATAATCCTTGGAAATATGTTGTTATAGATGATTTGGGTTTTGGACCCCGTGTTTCAAGTGCGGACTCGAGGGACACCGGGTTCAGTTTTGCGAGTTGGTCACCGAGCCTTCCGAGGCACGGACTTGAGCACTGATATTAGGATTAACTCTGAGGAGTCCCTGAGAACTAGTTGTATGTTATTTTATTTCCCTTGCTTTGATGTTTCAAATTTCAGAGATAAACTTCTTTTATTAGAAGTGGATCGGATTTTGAACTTCTGTATTTTCAACTGTGTCGACTCGTTTGTGTTCGTTGACATTTTCTGAACTTGTCCTGTCTTTTGCTTTTGTTGATCGAACGAGTTGTGGTATTGCTTCGGAATAATCCATTTGTCGTTGTGACTTTTCAATTGATATTCCATTTTCTCTGAATCTTATGTGAATGCACATTTTGTTGTTTTCACCGGATCATATATTGTCTCGAGTCGAGGTGTGAACTTTGGGATTGTTATTTAGGTTTTATTGTTCGTCGTGATTCGAACATGATTGTTCGACTGTTGTTGTCTCGATCATTGTGGTTCGATCGTTTGATTGTTCGTTTTTTGTTGATCTCATTTCGTGATTGTTGAGCGTTCAAACTCCTTCGTAATTTCCTTAAGTTCGTGAAATTAGTTTCGTTTTCGATCTTCCAGCCTTTGGAATGTGGAATTTCGTAATTGTTCAGCGATTAACTCGCGTTTTGATTGATGTAGTGTTCTGGTTAGTCAACCATATTGATTTTGTTCGTTCTGTTTTGTTATCGTTCTGGTGTAGCATTATGAATGGTAGCAGCTGCGTGCTGCATATGAGTCGTTGCAGGTTGTCGGCAATGGATAGCGGGTGTTATCTGAGTTTGTTTTGCGTTGTTCATTCTATGTTTTAAGTTTCGAGGACGAAACTTCTTTTAAGAGGGGTAGAATGTAATACCTGAGATCTTTATTCCGGTTTCGTTGAATTTTCTTCGGTCAAATGGACTGTTGTCGTCCGCGTCTTTGGAATCGCATGCTTGTACTGTGGTACATTGAGTTTCGTAGCCTGTTCGTTATTGTTTTGGATCATAGCCGGTGCGTTTGCGTGATCGAGACGTCGTCGAGTCTCAAGTCGAGCAGTCGGAGGGCTGGTTGGGTCGAGTTACGGCCGTAAGGCCTGGCCGATTACGGCCGTAAGACGTCTGCACACCACGGCACAGGAGGACTCGATTCTGGCCGTAAAGTTCATCGGATTCTGGTAAGTAAGGCTTTATTCTGCCGCTAAGCCTTTGGTCGATTCTGGCCGTAGTGATTCAGCGATTCGATCGATTGCCACAGGAGCTCGGTTACAGCCGTATGGCTATGCCGATTATGGCTGTAAGGTATGACCGTTACATACGCAAGGCTTCGGCCATTACGTACGCTACATGCGTTGACCAGGTTATGGCCGTAATGAGCTGCCGGTTACGGCCGTAACGCTGTCGGCCTGGTGACGGGCCAAACCTCATTTCTTGCGTTTTTTTCTTCTAGTGGTGGCTCTCGGACGGGTGCGATGGGAAGTGACGTTCTTGGCCGATTCTACTCATTTCCAAGGCTTTTGGAAGGCCTTTGTCGATTAGATCATCATCCAATCCTTGTTCTTCGCCGGATCAAGGTATTTCTTCCGTAGAACAGTAGTTGTGTATTTTTTTGGGGGTTTCTTCGTGATTCATTGATCTCGTCCGATTTTGATGAATTGTTCATGGTAATCTCGTTGTATTGGTCATGACCTTCGGATTTTGTAACTCGTATATCGATTTTTATCACCCGGGACTTGATTTCCGATTTCTTCGAAGAAACCCTTGGATTCTTGTTGTTTTTCGGGTTGATTCGGATTCCGTTTAGCGTTGTTGATTCGTGGTGATACTTATTTCGTAATTTTCGTGGAGTTGACGAGTTATTGGTTGTTCTTCGAAATTCGAGGGCTAACCGACCATATCCGTTCGTTATTCCGTTGCTCGTGGTATCGAGGCAAGTATCTTGCCCATACGTTTCATGTTTCGTAGATGTGATTGTTGGTGAATGATCTTATGCGCATTTCGAATGTTTAATGAACTTTAAAAAGGATCGGTATGTTCTCGATAAATGTTGTCTTTCAAAAGATAACTCGTATGCTTCGTGAATAAATGTGTTTTCGGAATACGTGTGTTCATTACGTATGTTGGAAGATGTTATAATTTCAATTAATGAATATAGTAGGTCGTAATCATATGCCGAGGATAGGGTATTGATATGTGTGCTTGTTCGGCGAATATGTGACGGGTGATATTGGTTGTTACTCATTTGAAAGGAGGTTGTGATGTTTAGTGTTGTTTGGCTTGATGTTTGCTTATTGTTATGTGATCGTTGAAAGTGATGTGCCTCCGGGTAAGATTGTTGAATCTCCGAGATCCATACTTGCTAGTATGGGTCGGGCGTGACCGTTGGGTTATCTAATCGGGTATGTCTTGCGGGAACTCCGAGGTTCGGGGCTTGCTATCCCGATGTCGGGATAACTTGTGGGGTTATCCAATCCGGGTATGTCTTGCGGGGACTCCGAGGTTCGTGGCTTGTTAGCACGATGCCGGGATAACTTACGGTTGTGGTTTGGTTGTGTGATGTACGTGTCATGGATTGTCCAATCGGGTATGTCTCGTGGAGGCTCCGAGGTTCGTAGCTTGTTAGTGCGATGCCGGGATAACTATGATATGGTTACGTGAGTGTTATCACGGTGACATGTGTTGGAATATTTATTCCACACATTATTTAATTTGTGTTTTGATGATTAAAGTTGCTAAACTACAAAACAACATCGAGGCGAAGCAAAACGGCAAAGCAGACGAAGACGCAAAAATTTCAATCTGGACTGCATTAGCGCACGCTAAGGGACATATGTTAGCGCACGCTAACGAGGAGTCAGCTGCATTCCAGCCTAGTATCGAAGTAAGCTGCAGTGAAGTCAGCAGATGGATAGCGCACGCTACACTCTATTATTAGCGCACGCTACCCTCTATTATTAACGCACGCTATCGAGCCATGTTACTGTTGTGGAAGATATTCAAACAATGAATGACGTATGCAATGAAGTCATCATTAGCGCACGCTACAAAGGATGATTAGCGCACGCTAAGATGTTTGAATCTAGTCAATCGAGCGTTGGGAAAAGCGGTCAAAGTCGGCATATCAAGCGGTCACTTTGACAATCCATGCAACAGATATATTGGATTAGCGCACGCTACAAAGGAAGTGGTAGCGCACGCTAGCTATTAAGGCGGTAGCTCTTTGGTGAAATATAAAGTGATTAACGCACGCTACATGAAAGCCTTTACGTACGCTAGAGCAAAAATGTGCGATAGCGCACGCTAAGAAGGAAGGCTAGCGCACGCTAGCTAGTCAAGCGACAACGGCTAGTAAGGAGGAAGAAGGCTATAAATACCAAGGAGTTGGTATTATTCCATACAACAACATTGAGCAAAGCATACATACGTGTTATATCATTGTAAACATTATAGTTGTTGTTCTTGAGCTTAATTAAGAGTGATTGAGTGTTATACACAAGATCATACACGAGCGATAAAAGAAAAGATACGATTTGATTCGGTGTTATTAGGATCAAGGATCCGGCATTGTTAGAATCACAATCGCTATCTTAGTGAGGTTTATCTAGTACCCATAGAAAGCTAGAGTGGTTGATTCCTTATCCAATAGAAAAGGAAAAACGGTTTTACTCGGACCGATAGAAGACGAGCTTGTAACGGTAATCCCTCGACCGATAGAAGAGAGGCGTAGAGGTTTTGATCTTAAGCCTAAGGAAAAAGATACATCGAGAGAGGACGTAGGCTTCGTTAATAGCCGAACCTCTATAAATCCTCGTGCCCTTTATTTTCCGCAATTTATTTTCGCTTCCGAATAAAACGGCGCAAATATCCGATTTGGTACCCAACAATTGGTATCGGAGCGGTACTCTAATACGCGGCTTAACATCCGAGGAGAAGATCCAAAATGGCATTTCAAATGGCTCCAGTCGAAGGCCTTGCTCTCAACCGACCACCATTCTTTGATGGCGCAAACTTCATGACTTGGAAGAAGAAGATGTCGATATTCATTCGAGCTTACGATATCGAATTATGGAAGGTAATATGCCTTGGTCCGAAAATTCCGACACATTCCAACGGTACGCTCAAAACCTTCGAAGAATATGACGATTCCGATTGGAAAAACGACCACTACAACTGTAAGGCAACTCAACTTCTCTATTGTGCCTTAAATCCTAAGAACACAACCGGATATCATCGTGTGATAGTGCCAAAGAAATGGAAAATGCTTGAGGTAACACACGAAGGTCGTCTCAAGTTAAAGAGACGAAGATAAACATGCTCCTTCACGATTATGAATTATTTCAAATGAAGGGACGCGAATCCATCTCGATTATGCTTGGCGATTTTCGGTTGTCACAAATGGATTAGCATGTTACGGAAAACCACTATCGAGTAGTGAGAAAGTAAAGAAAATTCTCCGATCACTACCTCGAGAATGGGGACGATGCAGTTCGGCAATAATGGAATCAAAAGATTTAAATACTCTCGATTTTAGTGCTCTCGTTGGTTCTCTTATCAACTACGAGATTGTTCTAAAATCTCGGAATGCCAAACCGAAACCGAAGGAGAGGTCGATAGCCTTCAAGGCTAAAATGTCGAAAAGAAAGAAGAAACCCGGTGGGCGAAATCGACGAAGAAATGGCATATTATGCCAAAAATATTAATAAGTTCCAACACTTATTAAACGGAGGAAGAAGGACATTCAAGCGGGCGAACCTAAGAAATTCGACAACACTTGTCGATTATGTAGTAAACCGAGGCCACTTTGCTAAGAAGCGTCGAGTAAAGCAAAAGGAGGTTCTAATCGCAACATGGAGCGGCGAAGATCCCGATGAAGATTTTCTTGAACAAAATAATCTCGCGCTCATGGCGGAGTTCATTCGGCGATAGCGGCGTCGAAATCCAAGTAAGTAATTCCTCCTACGACGAACTTTTGAAGCATTCGAGTTACTACATACGGACTATCAAAATGCTTTAAATGAAATTAAATCCCTCAAGTCTAAATATAAAACTTTGGAAATTGAAAATTCCAAAATACTTGAAAAAGGAAATTTGTCGAAATTGATCATTCAAATGCCTTGAAAATGAAAATATTTTGAAAAATGATCTTTTAAAAGTTCAAGATGAACTAAAAATTTTGACAAAGAAATTCTCGTGCGGCAACGATAAATTTGAACAAATGTTATGTGTTCAAAATATACTCTAAATAAAGAGGGTTAGGATTCAAATCACGTTCGAAAAGCGAATCCGTTAATTTCAATATACCCCATTGCGAAAAGTGTTTAAAAATCGGGCATCACATTTCAAATTGCAAAAGCCCAAACGGACGATAAAAATTAAAAGATTTGGGTTCCTAAAGGAACAAAGCGTTTCAAACATCGTCTATGTTTCAAAAGAAAAACCAACTATCGGTTGGATCCCCAAAAATAAATTTTGACAAATGATATTTTACAAAGGGGAGAAGGAAATAATATTTTTGGGGAGTTTATACCCTTATTAATGCATAAATTGGTATCATGCATATTTATATTTCATTTGGTATCCTTTATATTTTTTTACTTTTGATGAAAACAAAAGGGGAGAAAGATATGAATTGAGATAAAAATGATAAAAATGAGAAGGAGATGAAGAGGAGATAAAAATGAGAAAAATCGAAGAAGTCGAAAAGAAAAGAAAAGCATACAAATAGGGGAGTTGGAAAAAATTGAAAAGCGAAAAAGCAGCGGAGTTGAAAAATAAAGGAGATGTCGAAAAGAAAAGAGAATTGGAGAAACTAACGAAACGATCAAAGCGAAAACTTTGATTCGTATAAATATACATATATTATTTTTACAGATTATCCAATTCAAGAGTTGTTTTGTAATCATCAAAAAGGGGAGATTGTTGGAATATTTATTCCACACATTATTTAATTTGTGTTTTGATGATTAAAGTTGCTAAACTACAAAACAACATCGGCGAAGCAAAACGGCAAAGCATTTAAGACGCAAAAATTGCAACTGGATCGCATTAGCGCACGCTAAGGGACATATGTTAGCGCACGCTAACGAGGAGTCACCGCATTCCGGCTAGTATCGAAGTAAGCTGCGGTGAAGTCAAGATGGATAGCGCACGCTACACTCTATTATTAGCGCACGCTACCCTCTATTATTAACGCACGCTATCGAGCCATGTTCTTGTTGTGGAAGATATTCAAACAATGAATGACGTATGCAATGAAGTCATCATTAGCGCACGCTACAAAGGATGATTAGCGCACGCTAAGATGTTTGAATCTAGTCAATCCGAGCGTTGGGAAAAGCGGTCAAAGTCGGCATATCAAGCGGTCACTTTGACAATCCATGCAACAGATATATTGGATTAGCGCACGCTACAAAGGAAGTGGTAGCGCACGCTAATCAAGCTGATGGCGTAGCTCTTTGGATGAAATATAAAGTGATTAACGCACGCTACATGAAAGCCTTTACGTACGCTAGAGCAAAAATGTGCGATAGCGCACGCTAAGAAGGAAGGCTAGCGCACGCTAGCTAGTCAACCGGCAAAGAACGGCTAGTAAGGAGGAAGAAGGCTATAAATACCAAGGAGTTGGTATTATTCCATACAACAACATTGAGCAAAGCATACATACGTGTTATATCATTGTAAACATTATAGTTGTTGTTCTTGAGCTTAATTAAGAGTGATTGAGTGTTATACACAAGATCATACACGAGCGATAAAAAGAAAAGATACGATTTGATTCGGTGTTATTAGGATCAAGGATCAGGCATTGTTAGAATCACAATCGCTATCTTAGTGAGGTTTATCTAGTACCCATAGAAAGCTAGAGTGGTTGATTCCTTATCCAATAGAAAAGGAAAAACGGTTTTACTCGGACCGATAGAAGACGAGCTTGTAACGGTAATCCCTCGACCGATAGAAGAGAGGCGTAGAGGTTTTGATCTTAAGCCTAAGGAAAAAGATACATCGAGAGAGGACGTAGGCTTCGTTAATAGCCGGACCTCTATAAATCCTCGTGCCCTTTATTTTCCGCAATTTATTTTCGCTTCCGCATAAAACGGCGCAAATATCCGATTTGGTACCCAACAATTGGTATCGGAGCGGTACTCTAATACGCGGCTTAACATCCGAGGAGAAGATCCAAAATGGCGTTTCAAATGGCTCCAGTCGAAGGCCTTGCTCTCAACCGACCACCATTCTTTGATGGCGCAAACTTCATGACTTGGAAGAAGAAGATGTCGATATTCATTCGAGCTTACGATATCGAATTATGGAAGGTAATATGCCTTGGTCCGAAAATTCCGACACATTCCAACGGTACGCTCAAAACCTTCGAAGAATATGACGATTCCGATTGGAAAAACGACCACTACAACTGTAAGGCAACTCAACTTCTCTATTGTGCCTTAAATCCTAAGAACACAACCGGATATCATCGTGTGATAGTGCCAAAGAAATCTGGAAAATGCTTGAGGTAACACACGAAGGTACGTCTCAAGTTAAAGAGACGAAGATAAACATGCTCCTTCACGATTATGAATTATTTCAAATGAAGGGCAGCGAATCCATCTCGATTATGCTTGACCGATTTTGGTTATCACAAATGGATTAGCATGTTACGGAAAACCACTATCGAGTAGTGAGAAAGTAAAGAAAATTCTCCGATCACTACCTCGAGAATGGGACGATGCAGTTACGGCAATAATGGAATCAAAAGATTTAAATACTCTCGATTTTAGTGCTCTCGTTGGTTCTCTTATCAACTACGAGATTGTTCTAAAATCTCGGAATGCCAAACCGAAACCGAAGGAGAGGTCGATAGCCTTCAAGGCTAAAATGTCGAAAAAGAAAGAAGAAACCCCGGTGGACGAAATCGACGAAGAAATGGCATATTATGCCAAAAATATTAATAAGTTCCAACACTTATTAAACCGGAGGAAGAAGGACATTCAAGCGGGCGAACCTAAGAAATTCGACAACACTTGTCGATTATGTGGTAAACCAGGCCACTTTGCTAAGAACTGTCGAGTAAAGCAAAAGGAGGTTCTAATCGCAACATGGAGCGACGAAGATCCCGATGAAGATTTTCTTGAACAAAATAATCTCGCGCTCATGGCCCGGAGTTCATTCGACGATAGCGACGTCGAAATCCAAGTAAGTAATTCCTACGACGAACTTTTTGAAGCATTCGAGTTACTACATACGGACTATCAAAATGCTTTAAATGAAATTAAATCCCTCAAGTCTAAATATAAAACTTTGGAAATTGAAAATTCCAAAATACTTGAAAAAGGGAAATTTGTCGAAATTGATCATTCGAAATGCCTTGAAAATGAAAATATTTTGAAAAATGATCTTTTAAAAGTTCAAGATGAACTAAAAATTTTGACAAAGAAATTCTCGTGCGGCAACGATAAATTTGAACAAATGTTATGTGTTCAAAAATATACTCTAAATAAAGAGGGGTTAGGATTCAAATCACGTTCGAAAAACGAATCCGTTAATTTCAATATACCCCATTGCGAAAAGTGTTTAAAAATCGGGCATCACATTTCAAATTGCAAAAGCCCAAAACAGACGATAAAAATTAAAAAGATTTGGGTTCCTAAAGGAACAAACGTTTCAAACATCGTCTATGTTTCAAAAGAAAAACCAACTATCGGTTGGATCCCCAAAAATAAATTTTGACAAATGATATTTTACAAAGGGGGAGAAGGAAATAATATTTTCAGGGGAGTTTATACCCTTATTAATGCATAAATTGGTATCATGCATATTTATATTTCATTTGGTATCCTTTATATTTTTTTTTTACTTTTTGATGAAAACAAAAAGGGGGAGAAAGATATGAATTGAGATAAAAATGATAAAAATGAGAAGGAGATGAAGAGGAGATAAAATGAGAATAATCTAAGAAGTAGAATAGAAAACAAAAGAATACAAATCGGGGGAGTTGTAAAAAATTGAAAAACTAAATACGACGGAGTTGAAAAATAAAGGAGATGTCGAAAAGAAAAGAGAATTGGAGAAACTAACGAAACGATCAAAGCCGAAAACTTTGATTCGTTTAAATATACATATATTATTTTTTCGATTATCCAATTCAAGAGTTGTTTTGTAATCATCAAAAGGGGAGATTGTTGGAATATTTATTCCACACATTATTTAATTTGTGTTTTGATGATTAAAGTTGCTAAACTACAAAACAACATCGAGGCGAAGCAAAGCGGCAAAGCATTTAAGACGCAAAAATTGCAACTGGATCGCATTAGCGCACGCTAAGGGACATATGTTAGCGCACGCTAACGAGGAGTCACCGCATTCCGGCTAGTATCAAGTAAGTCAGCGGTGAAGTCGGCGGATGGATAGCGCACGCTACACTCTATTATTAGCGCACGCTACCCTCTATTATTAACGCACGCTATCGAGCCATGTTATCATTGTGGAAGATATTCAAACAATGAATGACGTATGCAATGAAGTCATCATTAGCGCACGCTACAAAGGATGATTAGCGCACGCTAAGATGTTTGAATCTAGTCAATCCGAACGTTGGGAAAAGCAGTCAAAGTCGGCATATCAAACGGTCACTTTGACAATCCATGCAACAGATATATTGGATTAGCGCACGCTACAAAGGAAGTGGTAGCGCACGCTAATCAAGAAGCGTGCTACCGGATCAAATATAAAGTGATTAACGCACGCTACATGAAAGCCTTTACGTGCGCTAGAGCAAAAATGTGCGATAGCGCACGCTAAGAAGGAAGGCTAGCGCACGCTAGCTAGTCATTGGGACAACGGCTAGTAAGGAGGAAGAAGGCTATAAATACCAAGGAGTTGGTATTATTCCATACAACAACATTGAGCAAAGCATACATACGTGTTATATCATTGTAAACATTATAGTTGTTGTTCTTGAGCTTAATTAAGAGTGATTGAGTGTTATACACAAGATCATACACGAGCGATAAAAAGAAAAGATACGATTTGATTCGGTGTTATTAGGATCAAGGATCCGGCATTGTTAGAATCACAATCGCTATCT
This sequence comes from Orobanche coerulescens, assembly GCA_033398695.1. Taxonomy (NCBI): domain Eukaryota; kingdom Viridiplantae; phylum Streptophyta; class Magnoliopsida; order Lamiales; family Orobanchaceae; genus Orobanche; species Orobanche coerulescens. The sequence goes on from CM065809.1 coordinate 174,723,275, forward strand.
TAGTGAGGTTTATCTAGTACCCATAGAAAGCTAGAGTGGTTGATTCCTTATCCAATAGAAAAGGAAAAACGGTTTTACTCGGACCGATAGAAGACGAGCTTGTAACGGTAATCCCTCGACCGATAGAAGAGAGGCGTAGAGGTTTTGATCTTAAGCCTAAGGAAAAAGATACATCGATAGAGGACGTAGGCTTCGTTAATAGCCGGACCTCTATAAATCCTCGTGCCCTTTATTTTCCGCAATTTATTTTCGCTTCCGCATAAAACGGCGCAAATATCCGATTTGGTACCCAACAATTGGTATCGGAGCGGTACTCTGTCTGGCTTAACATCCGAGGAGAAGATCCAAAATGGCGTTTCAAATGGCTCCAGTCGAAGGCCTTGCTCTCAACCGACCACCATTCTTTGATGGCGCAAACTTCATGACTTGGAAGAAGAAGATGTCGATATTCATTCGAGCTTACGATATCGAATTATGGAAGGTAATATGCCTTGGTCCGAAAATTCCGACACATTCCAACGGTACGCTCAAAACCTTCAAGAATATGACGATTCCGATTGGAAAACGACCACTACAACCGTAAGGCAACTCAACTTCTCTATTGTGCCTTAAATCCTAAGAACACAACCGGATATCATCGTGTGATAGTGCCAAAGAAATCTGGAAAATGCTTGAGGTAACACACGAAGGTACGTCTCAAGTTAAAGAGACGAAGATAAACATGCTCCTTCACGATTATGAATTATTTCAAATGAAGGACGACGAATCCATCTCGATTATGCTTGACCGATTTTCGGTTATCACAAATGGATTAGCATGTTACGGAAAACCACTATCGAGTAGTGAGAAAGTAAAGAAAATTCTCCGATCACTACCTCGAGACGGTACGGTTACGGCAATAATGGAATCAAAAGATTTAAATACTCTCGATTTTAGTGCTCTCGTTGGTTCTCTTATCAACTACGAGATTGTTCTAAAATCTCGGAATGCCAAACCGAAACCGAAGGAGAGGTCGATAGCCTTCAAGGCTAAAATGTCGAAAAAGAAAGAAGAAACCCCGGTGGACGAAATCGACGAAGAAATGGCATATTATGCCAAAAATATTAATAAGTTCCAACACTTATTAAACCGGAGGAAGAAGGACATTCAAGCGGGCGAACCTAAGAAATTCGACAACACTTGTCGATTATGTGGTAAACCAGGCCACTTTGCTAAGAACTGTCGAGTAAAGCAAAAGGAGGTTCTAATCGCAACATGGAGCGACGAAGATCCCGATGAAGATTTTCTTGAACAAAATAATCTCGCTCATGGCGGAGTTCATTCGACGATAGCGGCGTCGAAATCCAAGTAAGTAATTCCTACGAACTTTTTGACGAATTCGAGTTACTACATACGGACTATCAAAATGCTTTAAATGAAATTAAATCCCTCAAGTCTAAATATAAAACTTTGGAAATTGAAAATTCCAAAATACTTGAAAAAGGGAAATTTGTCGAAATTGATCATTCGAAATGCCTTGAAAATGAAAATATTTTGAAAAATGATCTTTTAAAAGTTCAAGATGAACTAAAAATTTTGACAAAGAAATTCTCGTGCGATAACGATAAATTTGAACAAATGTTATGTGTTCAAAAATATACTCTAAATAAAGAGGGGTTAGGATTCAAATCACGTTCGAAAAACGAATCCGTTAATTTCAATATACCCCATTGCGAAAAGTGTTTAAAATCGGGCATCACATTTCAAATTGCAAAAGCCCAAAGCAGACGATAAAAATTAAAAGATTTGGGTTCCTAAAGGAACAAACGTTTCAAACATCGTCTATGTTTCAAAAGAAAAACCAACTATCGGTTGGATCCCCAAAAATAAATTTTGACAAATGATATTTTACAAAGGGGAGAAGGAAATAATATTTTCGGGGAGTTTATACCCTTATTAATGCATAAATTGGTATCATGCATATTTATATTTCATTTGGTATCCTTTATATTTTTTTTTACTTTTTGATGAAAACAAAAAGGGGGAGAAAGATATGAATTGAGATAAAAATGATAAAAATGAGAAGGAGATGAAGAGGAGATAAAAATGAGAAAAATCGAAGAAGTCGAAAAGAAAAGAAAAGCATACAAATAGGGGGAGTTGGAAAAAATTGAAAAACGAAAAACGACGGAGTTGAAAAATAAAGGAGATGTCGAAAAGAAAAGAGAATTGGAGAAACTAACGAAACGATCAAAGCCGAAAACTTTGATTCGTATAAATATACATATATTATTTTTTACAGATTATCCAATTCAAGAGTTGTTTTGTAATCATCAAAAAGGGGGAGATTGTTGGAATATTTATTCCACACATTATTTAATTTGTGTTTTGATGATTAAAGTTGCTAAACTACAAAACAACATCGAGGCGAAGCAAAACGGCAAAGCAGACGAAGACGCAAAAATTGCAATCTGGACTGCATTAGCGCACGCTAAGGGACATATGTTAGCGCACGCTAACGAGGAGTCAGCTGCATTCCAGCCTAGTTCGAAGTAAGCTGCAGTGAAGTCAGCAGATGGATAGCGCACGCTACACTCTATTATTAGCGCACGCTACCCTCTATTATTAACGCACGCTATCGAGCCATGTTACTGTTGTGGAAGATATTCAAACAATGAATGACGTATGCAATGAAGTCATCATTAGCGCACGCTACAAAGGATGATTAGCGCACGCTAAGATGTTTGAATCTAGTCAATCCGAACGTTGGGAAAAGCAGGTCAAAGTCAGCATATCAAACGGTCACTTTGACAATCCATGCAACGGATATATTGGATTAGCGCACGCTACAAAGGAAGTGGTAGCGCACGCTTCATTAAGGCGATAGCTCTTTGGATCAAATATAAAGTGATTAACGACGCTACATGAAAGCCTTTACGTACGCTAGAGCAAAAATGTGCGATAGCGCACGCTAAGAAGGAAGGCTAGCGCACGCTAGCTAGTCAACTGGCGACAACGGCTAGTAAGGAGGAAGAAGGCTATAAATACCAAGGAGTTGGTATTATTCCATACAACAACATTGAGCAAAGCATACATACGTGTTATATCATTGTAAACATTATAGTTGTTGTTCTTGAGCTTAATTAAGAGTGGGTGAGTGTGATACACAGGATCATACGGCGATAAAAAGAAAAGATACGATTTGATTCGGTGTTATTAGGATCAAGGATCCGGCATTGTTAGAATCACAATCGCTATCTTAGTGAGGTTTATCTAGTACCCATAGAAAGCTAGAGTGGTTGATTCCTTATCCAATAGAAAAGGAAAAACGGTTTTACTCGGACCGATAGAAGACGAGCTTGTAGAGTAATCCCTCGACCGATAGAAGAGAGGCGTAGAGGTTTTGATCTTAAGCCTAAGGAAAAAGATACATCGAGAGAGGACGTAGGCTTCGTTAATAGCCGAACCTCTATAAATCCTCGTGTCCTTTATTTTCCGCAATTTATTTTCGCTTCCGCATAAAACGGCGCAAATATCCGATATGGTACCCAACAACATGTGATTTGGTATGGATTCCCATTGGTTTATTCACTCGGGTATGTTCTGCGGGAGCATCTGAGGTTCGTGGCTTGGTAGCACGAGACGCGAATAATCCTTGGAAATATGTTGTTATAGATGATTTGGGTTTTGGACCCCGTGTTTCGTGATTTGGGTTTTGGACCCCGTGTTTCGTGATTGGGTCTTGGACCCCTGTGTTTTGTGATTTGGGTTGTGGATCCGAAGCTAGCAGATCTTAATGAAATGAAAAGATAGAGGACCCGTGTTTTGTTATCGGAATTGTATTTTGGGAAAAATGATTTTTGGGCCGTGTCCCCAAGTGTTTTCGAAAGAATTGAGAATTCTTGAATCCCAAATGTTTTTAAAACTCCCGAGATCTTTAAATATTTTGTAAGATGTATATAGGGTTTATTACCACCTTTCATGATTTGAACAGTTTTGATCAAATGATTTATCTCGGGAAGTATGTTCACGATTATTATGTTCTTGGAGTATGTTGTGTATGGCTTGTATTCGTATTTTATACTTGCACTAGCAAAACAGTGGAGTTTTGCTAACCCCCATGTATTCGGGGGGTGGATGTCTGTTTTGCGTCCAGGTACTTGCAGGTTGCTGGGGAGCGAATCACAGGATCGGTACGAAGGGTGATGGAAGACGACGATACTAATCACATGAAGACCAGCTTCGAGTATTTGGTGAAGTATTATTTGTTGGGAATAGTGCCCTAGGACATTCGATGTGCCTAGATTTGTAATTGTCACATTTAAATAAAGTTATTTGATATCATTTATTTCTCGTTGATTATTATAATGTGTGCATGTTTTAATATTATAATAATCGAATAATATTTATTCACGAATAATAAGATTATTCAAATGTCCCTGGTAAAATCGCGTTGAGTAGAGACTCAAGTGATTAATATACTAGTATAAGTTTGATTGATAATCATCGGATGATTATGCGTATGGTACGGATCAATCTTATGGGTATTGGTTGGAGAACTAATACTGGACCGACCCGCATTGAGATCACTGCATGGAAATGTCATAAGTGAATCTCAATACAGTATGTCAATAAATCCTTGAACCTGAGATTATCATAGAGTCCAATATGATAACTGTTATGCCTTGACGTAATCCAACGTCATCTGAAACATGGTGATCATAAAGGTTAGCGATCGGGATTAGTGGAAGTCATGTAGAGGGCAATGAATAATCAAGATGGGGATTTGTCCGTCTCTTAAGTGAGAGAGATATCTGCTGGGCCCCTCGATAAGTAGGACTGAAGGAAATGCATGGCCATGCTCAAATGAAGAGTCGTTTGATTCAATCAGTCTACTTAAGATCGAGAAAGCATTTGAACATAAATAAGTATGACAGACTCCATGACTTAGTTCAAATATGATATCGCGTGACAAAGGGATTTGACACGTTAAAAGGTTTAATGGACTATTAACTTATATTATTTGGGTAATCATAATGTGTTGCTAGAGGCCGCTTATGATTTATTATTTAATAAGGTATTAAATAATTGCCAACATAATATAAGCCTTTTAAATCGCACATACGACAATTATAGACAAGTAGGAATAAATATCAACTGGGAATAATAAATATAATATTGGATATTATATTTATAAGGAGATTAAATAATAAGTAATATATATAATATTGGATATTATATATATTGTATTATTTAATAAGTTGAGGGGCAACTAAGCAAATACTAGATTATTGAATCTAGGGTTTACTTAGTATAAATATAAGGTCTTGGACAAGGAGTTGTAACCAGAATACAAGACCTAAAAATCGGCCCTTCAAGAAGAAGAAAAATCGGCCATCTACATCATATTGTAGGAGAACGGAGTCGGTCGTCTCTCTTCCCTTAGTTGATCTTGATCAATAGTACAATCCTTCGAGTAAGGAATTTGTGTTGTACTATTTATCAATATTATTCGTAAGGATCTAGCAATCCGGCTTGTGGAATTGTTCGTGTGTCGATCACCAAAAGAGGAAGGAGATATTCATCTGCTTCTAGTCCGGATCTAGAATTGTTCAATCGGATTAAGGTAATTCGATTAACTCTTTAATTAAACAATTAAATTACTGCATGCGATCCTAAATTGGGTTTTCACATTTATTGTTCCGCTGCGTTTTTACTCCGATTATTTTGTATTCGATACATAGAAAACCCCAACAGTGGTATCGGAGCCAAATTGCATGTAATTTAATTGTTTGTGTAGAACATATTTATGTGTAAATTATGTTCCTGATTATGTTTATAAAATATAGATTTTATAAAATATTTTTTCTGGTTTAATTTGATTAAATCGGATCGTCAAAAATAATTTTACTGATCATTTTTCGCATAAATCGCTGCATCAAGCTGAGGAAACGATGCAGGCGTGTCGGGCAGATTCGGGTCCGGGTCGGGTCGGGCCTGGACCCGCGGGTTGTATTAATTAGCAAAATGAATTTTGCTGGGAAGGGAATTCGATCCCTTGCCAATCTGACATGCTGGAGCTTTTCTTACCAAGTGGTCTACCACTTTAATTTGGTAATTTTCTCACGGATGTTTTATTAAAGGCAGGAAATCTGTTTTAATATTGCAAAAATTTATTCCGCAAAACACGTGATTCGAACCCGAGTCCTTTGCCTTGAAATCCGGCGCTTTACAATCTCGGCTGGGAACTGTTTTGGTAGTTTCAAAGTAATCCTTTTCTTATAAGCCCTTTTAATATAAAAGTAAATTTGGAAATAAAAGTTGCAAAATGTTGCAACTGCAACCGCTGTGTTTCGAACTCAGCAAACCTGCCCAGATTATACTGGCACCATCTCGCCATAGTCCAGATTTGTTCATGTGATGACTCAAATTTTAATTATTGTCTGATTGTCAGATAAATTGATTATTTAGTATATTACATGCTTTATTAATTATTTGATAATTATTTATGGTATGTGTGTGGTGTATGGCATGACCATAAATTGACCAATGTGATTGGATAATTTAATTTCTTATGGGTTGGTTTTACGGCCTGCGTGTCGTTTAATTATAATTGATTTTACGGCTTGCGAGTCGTCTATTTAAATTGTTTATTATTTTACGGCCTGCGTGTCGTTTGTACTTCTTGTAATTTAATTTATTAGTGTAGTATTAAATTTTATTAATGTAATGAAGACAAGAAGGACGAGAAAGATGGACTCGAGGAGCAAATTGATCGCGTATGACGTTTCAAGGAGTTGGAAGATCAATGAAGACCATATTTAACCCTTTAGATGACCTTTGTGATTTTCATGTTGGCTCATGAAAATCACGTTAGGATTATGGTCATGCTATACACGGTCCTATGCTTTATTGTCATGTGATGCGATGTATGTTTAAATTTATGCATGTATGTGATGATATGTATGTTTAGATGTATGTTAGCAAACATAGACATTAACATAGGATAAAAATCCCTCGTTAAAATTTTAATGCCGTTCATTTGAAAAACACCTATCAAGACTTCGATCATCATGAGTGGGTCATGCCAAAGCTGGGCACTCGGATTATCTTAGTAAGGTAGGATAGGTAATGGTGATACCTATACGTTTAATGAATTTGGAAATCAAAATAGTTTTGAACCTTAAGGCATAAGATGGGATTATAACATGCTTGGGCATACGATGCCAAATCCCATGATATAATCTAAGAGTTACATATGATGTAATCGATAAAGAGTTATCCACCTAAAGTAGTTCAATTCTAGGCGTCATGCCAAAGCTGAGTTTAGGATTGTGCGAAATGGGATCTTAGCCCACTAAAATTACAAATGTTGTAAATTGAGGGTACTTTGTTTTAGTGGGAGTATTTTTCGAGAAATAAAATAATGTGACTAAATATTTTGCATATTGAATTTTGTAGAATGGCATCAAACAACACATCCACCATTTCACTACGATCTGTCCTTGAGAAGGACAAGCTTAAAGAAAACGGCATCAACTATCTGGATTGGATCCGGAGCTTGAGAATAGTTCTCAAGCAAGAAAGAAAGTTGTATGTTCTTGAGGAAGAAATTCCCGATGAGCCAGCTGACAATGCAAACAAAGCAACAAAAGACAAATGGAAGAAACATTGTGATGATTCCATTGATGTCGGTTGTCTTATGTTGGCCACCATTTGTCCGTAACTTCAAGAACTGGAGGAAATGGAAGCTTATGAGCTAAATGCTCACCTCAAGGAAACTTTCTCGAAGCATGCTAGGCAAGAGAGGTATGAGACCTTTCAAGCCTTGTATGCTTGCAAGATGGTTGAGGGGACATCTGTCAGCGCTCACGTGCTCAAGATGAAAGGATATTGTAATATCCGTATTTTTCTTTCCCTGGTATTTTCGTTTTTGGTGTATTTCTCGATCGTAGTGACCCTCGTGTACTTCTCAGCGTGTCCTTCCTGTCAAACTATTGAACTGTATTCTCGTTATTGTTGTGCGGAACCGCCGTTTCGGGGTTGCCGTGGATCCATTTCGTGTTGTTGGTTTCCAAATATTGATTCCTATCGTTTTATTCTCCTTCCGGATCATTTTAATCATTTTGGAACCCATAAGGGGGTGTGGGCCGCGGCACAAGGTGTGTGCGCCGCGGCACACAAATCCCTTCAGTTGTTGGTCGAACAAACTGTACTGTGTGCCGCGGCACACCCATCCGTGCCGCGCACAAGATGCAGCCAGTGCCGCGGCACACTGTCCGGTGCCGCGGCACACTCGTGTGTCTTCGCGACCTAAACCCAATCAGACGGTGCCGCGGCACACGCAGCCGTGGCCGCGGCACAATGCCGAAACCTGGGAGTAAATTTTTGGCCTGTGCCGCGGCACACCTAAGCTGTGCCGCGACACACAAAGCGGTCAACTGCGCAACTCGTCTTTATTAGACGAAATCGGCCGTCTTCTTCCTCATTTCACCTGCAGCGCGAGAGAGAGTGAGAGAGAGGGGAAGAGTCCTTCATCCTTATCCATTGGGGGGTCGATTTTCACCATTTTTCTTCGGTAGTGAAGCCCGGGCAATCAATATAACGCGTGTTCTACGGATCTTGGTACTTGAATCTCCTAAGGTAATATTTCTAGAACCCTAGTTTCAATTAATTTGGGGGTTTTGGGATTTTCTTCCGACTAGTTCCGTTTTGTTGATGGATTCATGATGTATACGATTGATATTGTTAGTATCTTTAGTTTTCCTACGGATTCATGGATATTTTGTGGATTTTTACGGAATCGAAAGGGTTTGGTTGTGGTCCGCCCTCGTTGTTATTTTTGGTATGAATATACATGAATCGTAGGCGGGTTTCCGGGTGTATTCCATCTCCGTAATCGTCTAGAGTTGGTTGTGATTGTGTTATTCAAATCGTTAGGTTCATTCGTCGGTTCCTCACGGTCGTGCTTGATTCTTCCGTTCCGTTCGCGTCACCGTCTATTAATCGAGGCAAGTATCCTTATGAACTTAAAATCTTGACATAGTAGTTTTGTATGAGAAATTGTGTGTGTGTGTATGCTCACTACGGGTTAGACTCGACGGGGTCTCGGTAGGGGTCCACGGAGGTGTGGATCGACGAGCTTTGCTTTTAACCACTACGGGTTAGATCCGACGGGGTCTCGGTAGGGGTCCACGGAGGTGTGGATCGACGGTTAATTGTGGTGAATTTTACAAATGTGATTTGATATTGGCATTTCCGGAAATGAGTGTTTTCGAACGGTTTTCTCTATTGCATACATTTACTATATGTGTAAGATGTAAGTTGTTCATCTGGTTACTTGTACTAGCGTAATTGCTAACCCCTCTGGGGACCCGTTTTGGGGAAATTCGTTTTATGAATTTCAGGTCAGGTTCATCGAGACGAGCGGGCGCTGGACCAGTACACAGATGATGGCCGTGCGTGATGATTGTGCATGTGTGACGTTTTAGTATCTTTTACCTTTTCATCTTTTGTGGTTTTGACCTAATAGTTGTACTCGAGTACTTAAGGGGTTCTTGTTCGTTCGGATTGTATTGTTGCTTATTATGTTGTGTTGGATGAAGATGTTATATTGACCGGTTGAACCGGGTGGATTATTCTGTTTTGCGTCTTTATGACATGGTATCGTTCTGTCGTTTATGTGAGTCGATGAGTATGATGTCGTTTCACAGTGGGTCCCATATAGGATTCACGGCCGTAATATACCTCGGATATCCCGGGGGTGTTACGTAAAATGGTATCGAGCACTAGGTTTATGGATACCTAGGCTTGTCGGTTTATTAGGTCTTGTGGTGTTTTGTTTTGCACATCATCGTCACGCCATGATTAGACTACCGGTGTCCGTAAGTTTTCCTTCCTCGATTCATTAATTCCTTGTATCGTACCCTTGATTCTCGACTTGTGATTGTTCTTTTATTGTCCGATCCTCGTATGGCTTTTGCTACTTATTTAACTCCAGATGGATGCCGGAAGAGGTCGTGGTCGCGGCCGTGGTCGTGGACGCGGCCGGACGTGGGCACGGTGGGGCGGCCACGCCACGATCTTGAGCCGGCGATCGGCGACCGTCATAGCCATGCTTCTTCTCGGGAGCGTGCGATCTTGGTATTGCGGCCGTTATGCAGCAAATGGTGAACCAAATGGCGGCAATAGCTCAGCGGTTCGAACCCGGATCGTGCCCACGCTAATCGGGGCGGAGCGGATCGTTGGCTCCAATATGTTATCAAGATGCATCCTCCTCAGTTTTCGGGAGCTTCAGACCCGATTGGCTGGGAAGGGTGGATCAAGGAGATATCTAAGGTCTTCGTTGCCACTAACTGTCCCGAGGACCGTAGAGTACCTATTGCTCAATACTTTCTCACAGGGGACGCCACGGACTGGTGGGAGGCCGTTGGGCCCAAAGACCATGCTGCTTCGTGGGCTGAGTTTCAAGAGTTGATGGAGACCGAATATTGCCCGTGGCCGCCGATGTGCTCGAGTGCATGCTTTTTATGATGCTCAACCGCGGGATATCCCCGTAGCTCAAGCTATTGCTGATTTTAACAAGGAGTTGGGTTATGTGAAAACCCAAGTTGTCGAGGAGAGCGACAAAATTTTCCATTTCTCCAGACGGATGAAGTTGCCGATTCGGGACTATATGTCGGGACTTGTATGCACTACCTTGAAAGATTACCAGAGCAGGGCCCTTGCTTATGATATGTCTGTGACGGCGAGTGAGGCGACCCGCGAGAGTAAGAAGCGAAGTCCGCTGGAACTTTTCGGGCCACAAGAGTGGGGGTCGGCAGAGATCCCAATCGCTAACTTCCGCCGGCGGTGGTCCATTGCCTACCGGGGTCCTCGTGGAACTACCAGGCTCCTTTCGTGATGTGAAGTGTTTCAATTGTGGTCGACAGGCCACATCACCGTACTTGTTTGAGCCCTTTGTCGACGTGTAATCAGTGTGGCAGACCGGGCCACAAGGCCGTCAGGCCGAGAGGGAGAAAATTCTTGGTGCCCGGGCTTCCATTCCAGCGCCTAGGGAACCAAGTGTGAATCAGGGATCGTTTGCTCCTCAATCCCTGCCGAGTGCTAGTCGGGGGAGAGGTCTGGGTCAGACCTCTAAGGGGGGAGCTTCCAGTGTCGGCTCAGCCCACCCGCGTGTCTATGAGATGCGGAAAGCCGATGATCCAGCGGCTACCGTGGCGACAGGTACCGTTTATATTCTTTCTCATCCTGTCAGTGTGCTTTTCGATTCCGGTGCTACGCATTCGTTCATATCTTTGGATTATGTACGCCGTTTGAGTCTCGATTGTTTGATGCCTTGTGAACCCTTCATCGTTAAGCTTCCTAGCGGTGATAGGATCGTTGGTGATCAGGAGGTTCGAGACTGTTCTGTACTTATTTGTGAGAGGACTTGGCCCTCTAATCTTATTGTTGTGGATATTGAGGGTGAGGATTTGATTCTCGGGGATGATTGGCTCGAGCGGCATGGCGCAATCATGAACTACCGCACGAGGATCATCACCATGTTAGCCGAGGATGGCAAGAGCACTCTTTCGCCGGGCGAAAGAGGGGGAACCAGAATTCTTCATTAACGCCTTGACGGCGATGTGTGCCCGCGAAAGGGGTGTACTGGTTATTGGTGCTATGCCTTGAAGGCGGAGGATGGTGGAGTCGAGCTTTCGTCGATTCCAGTCGTTAATGAGTTTCCGGATGTATTTCCTGACGAGCTACCGGGATTGCCACCGGAACGCGAGGTCGAGTTCGCTATAGAATTAGAGCCGGGTGCGGCTCCTATTTCGAAGGCGCCCTATCGCATGGCACCTTCAGAGATGTCCGAGTTGAAGAAGCAGTTGAGTGAGCTTCTTGAGTCGGGGTATGTTCGACCGAGCGCCTCGCCTTGGGGCGCACCGGTCCTGTTTGTGCGGAAGAAGGATGGTTCACTACGTTTGTGTATCGACTATCGCGAGCTAAACAAGGTGACCATCAAGAACAAGTATCCTTTGCCGAGAATTGACGACTTGTTCGACCAGTTGCAGGGAGCTGCGATATTCTCGAAAATTGATTTGAAATCGGGATACTATCAGCTCCGGGCGAGAGAGTCCGATGTGTCGAAGACAGCTTTTCGGACGAGATACGGACATTATGAGTTTGTAGTTATGCCTTTCGGGTAACTAATGCGCCGGCGGTGTTCATGCAGTTGATGAACAAAGTCTTTATCGAGTATTTGGATAAGTGTGTCGTCGTCTTCATTGACGATATTCTTATTTATTCGAGGAACGAGGAAGAGCATGCCCATCATTTGCGGATAGTGTTAGACATTTTGAGGGCCGAGCAACTCTATGCGAAGTTCTCGAAATGTGAGTTCTGGCTGAAGGAAGTGATGTTTTTGGGTCACGTGATTTCATCCGAGGGGGTTCGTGTAGATCCGCAGAAGATCGAGGCGGTATTGGATTGGGCACCGCCCAAAAGCGTGAGAGAGCTCCGTAGTTTCTTGGGTTTGGCTGGCTACTACCGTAGGTTCGTCGAGGGTTTCTCGAAACTGGCTCGACCACTTACACAGTTGCTCCGTAATCAGAAATTAAATGCAGAATGACGAGGCGATTGATTTGAGGAACTGAAGAAGCATTTGACTTCAGCTCCGGTTTTTGCGTTGCCGTGTGGCAACGAGGGATTCGCCATTTATAGCGATGCTTCGGGTCAGGGTCTTGGGTGCGTATTAATGCAGCACGGCAAGACCATTGCTTTTGCGTCGAGACAGTTGAGGCCGTATGAGCTTAACTACCCTACTCATGATTTGGAGTTAGCGGCAGTCGTATTTGCGCTCAAGATTTGGCGTCACTATCTTTTTGGATCTACATGTTAGATTTTTACCGACCATAAAAGTCTGAAATACATATTTACTCAGCGGGAGTTGAATATGAGACAGAGGAGGTGGTTAGAGCTGATTAAGGATTATGACCTCGGAATCCTTTATCATCCGGGCAAGGCGAACGTCGTGGCCGACGCCTTGAGTCGGAAACCGATTGCATTGCGATCGCTTGAGATCCTTACGTCTCGATCAGCTTGCAAGCTTTAATCGAGTTAGATGTTGAGGTTACATTCGGAGCGTCGGACAATTTCGTGCTTTGGAAATTTCGTCGTCTTTGATCGATGAGATTAAGTCAAGCGATCGAGAGGATCCGATGATTACTCAAATCCGAGAGAATGTTCTTAAGGGAAAGTCTCTGGATTTGTGATTCACGAGGATGGTATTTTGAGATTTAGTCGGCTTTGTGCCGAGCGACTCGGAGTTGAGACAGTATTTTGCGGGAGGCCCATGTTACACCTATTCCGTTCATCCTGGTTGAGTAAGATGTACAAGGACACGAGAAGAAATTTCGGTGGAATGATATGAAGGATGAGGTCGCATACTTGTAGCGAGATGTTTGACTTGTCGGTGAGTCAAGATCGAGCATCGGCGACCGGCTAGGTTATTGCGATCACTTCCGTTCGGAATGGAAATGGGAAGATATATCGATGGATTTCGTTACGAGTTTGCCGAGATCGAGGTCGGGCATGAATATGGTATGGGTGATTGTTGATCGCGACCAAGTCGGCACATTTCGGGCATCAAGGACACTTGGGGCCCGGAGAAGTTAGCTCGTGTGTTTATCGCGCGATCGTGAGACTTCATGGTACCCGAAGTCTATTGTTTGGATCGTGATGGCCGTTTTGTATCGCACTTAGCGGGCGGTGCATAAGGCGTTAGGTACCGGTTGCGTTTGAGTACCTCTTTTCATCCCGATCGGATGGATGTCGGAACGCACTATCCAAACGTTCGAGGACTTGTTGCGTGCATGTGCTCTCGATTGGAGTAGTGACTGGGAGGAACATTTGCCGCTGATCGAATTCACGTACAACAACAGTTGGCACGCGTCGATTCGGATGGCACCGTATGAGGCACTTTATGGGCGGTGATGTCGATCACCTATTTGTTGGAATGAGGCGTCCGATTTGGTCGGGACTGAGCCGGATGTCGTTCTAGAGACGAGGCGGAAGATAGAATTAATTCGGGAACGGATGTTGACTGCCCAGTCGGCCAGTCGTATGCCGACGTCCGTCGTCGACCTTTGGAATTCGAGGTGGGAGACCACGTTTTGCTAAAGGTGTCGCCGACGAAGGGAGTTTTTCGTTTCGGGAAGAAAGGGAAGTTGAGTCCGAGATTTATTGGACCCTTTGAGATTCTCGAGCGAGTCGGTGAATTGGCGTACCGTTTGGCGTTACCTCCAGCCTTGAGTCATGTTCATAGCGTTTTCCATGTTTCCCAGTTGAGGAAATATGTCCCGGATCCTAGTCACGTCATCGATTATGGCGAGATTGATATTGCTGAAGATATTACTTTTGAGGAGCGTCCTTTGAAGATTTTGGAGCATCGTGAGAAACGACTGAGGCATAAAACCATCCCTTTGGTCAAAGTGCAGTGGTCGAGACACGGTGTCGAGGAAGCAACTTGGGAAACCGAGGATAGCATGCGTGCTAGGTACCCGGAGTTGTTTGTTTCTTAAGTTTCGGGACGAAACTTATTTTTAGAGGGGTAGAATGTAATATCCGTATTTTTCTTTCCCTGGTATTTTCGTTTTTGGTGTATTTCTCGATCGTAGTGACCCTCGTGTACTTCTCAGCGTGTCCTTCCTGTCAAACTGTTGAACTGTATTCTCGTTATTGTTGTGCGAAACCGCCGTTTTGGGGTTGCCGTGGATCCATTTCGTGTTGTTGGTTTCCAAATATTGATTCCTATCGTTTTATTCTCCTTCCGGATCATTTTAATCATTTTGGAACCCATAAGGGGGTGTGGGCCGCGGCACAAGGTGTGTGCGCCGCGGCACACAAATCCCTTCAGTTGTTGGTCGAACAAAGCATGCTGTGCCGCGGCACACCCATCCGGTCAGCGGCAGTGCAGGCGGTGCCGCGGCACACTGTCGGTGCCGCGGCACACTCGTGTGTCTTCTGCGACCTAAACCCAGTATGCGGGTGCGCGGCTGCGCCGTATCTTGCGGCACAATGCCGAAACACAGGAGTAAATTTTTGGCAGTGCGCGGCACACCTAAGTATGCCGCGGCACACAAAGCGGCCAATCAAGCGCCTTTCGTCTTTATTAGGCGAAATCGGCCGTCTTCTTCCTCATTTCACTGCGAGAGAGAGTGAGAGAGAGAGGAAGAGTCCTTCATCCTTATCCATTGGGGTCGATTTTCACCATTTTCTTCGGTAGTGGCTTAGGGCAATCAATATAACGCGTGTTCTACGGATCTTGGTACTTGAATCTCCTAAGGTAATATTTCTAGAACCCTAGTTTCAATTAATTTGGGGGTTTTGGGATTTTCTTCCGACTAGTTCCGTTTTGTTGATGGATTCATGATGTATACGATTGATATTGTTAGTATCTTTAGTTTTCCTACGGATTCATGGATATTTTGTGGATTTTTACGGAATCGAAAGGGTTTGGTTGTGGTCCGCCCTCGTTGTTATTTTTGATATGAATATACATGAATCGTAGGCGGGTTTCCGGGTGTATTCCATCTCCGTAATCGTCTAGAGTTGGTTGTGATTGTGTTATTCGAATCATTAGGTTCATTCGTCGGTTCCTCACGGTCGTGCTTGATTCTTCCGTTCCGTTCGCGTCACCGTCTATTAATCGAGGCAAGTATCCTTATGAACTTAAAATCTTGACATAGTAGTTTTGTATGAGAAATTGTGTGTGTGTATGCTCACTACGGGTTAGACTCGACGGGGTCTCGGTAGGGGTCCACGGAGGTGTGGATCGACGAGCTTTGCTTTTAACCACTACGGGTTAGATCCGACGGGGTCTCGGTAGGGGTCCACGGAGGTGTGGATCGACGGTTAATTGTGGTGAATTTTACAAATGTGATTTGATATTGGCATTTAGAAATGAGTGTTTTGAGCGGTTTTCTCTATTGCATACATTTACTATATGTGTAAGATGTAAGTTGTTCATCAGTTACTTGTACTAGCGTAATTGCTAACCCCTCCTGGGACCGTTTTGGGAAATTCGTTTTATGAATTTGAGTCGGGTTCATCGAGGCAATGGCGCCGGACGATACGGATGATGGCCGTGCGTGATGATTGTGCACGTGTGACGTTTTAGTATCTTTTACCTTTTCATCTTTTGTGGTTTTGAACTAATAGTTGTACTCGAGTACTTAAGGGGTTCTTGTTCGTTCGGATTGTATTGTTGCTTATTATGTTGTGTTGGATGAAGATGTTATATTGACCGGTTGAACCGGGTGGATTATTCTGTTTTGCGTCTTTATGACATGGTATCGTTCTGTCGTTTATGTGAGTCGATGAGTATGATGCTGTTCAGCCTGGTGGGTCCCATATAGGGATTCACGGCACTGTAATATACCTCGGATATCCTGGGGGGTGTTACAGATATATTGATCATCTTGAAAGACTTGGTTTTCCACTTTCTAAGGAGCACTCCACGGATGTGATCCTAAACTCATTGCCCGAAAGTTTCGGTCAGTTCATTATGAACTATAATATGAATGAGATGGAGAAGTCCATTGTTGAGCTGCATGGGATGCTTAAAACGGCTGAGCAGAATATTAAGAAGAAACCAAGCCATGTGTTGATGGTCAACAAAGGGAAATCCTTTAAGAACAAAGGCAAGGGCAAGGGTAAGGCAAAAGTTGCCAAATCTAAAGACCCTACTAGGCCGGGTTTCAAGGCTAAAGCTCCCAAAGATGGAAATTGCCATCATTGCAATAAACCAGGACACTGGAAAAGAAATTGCAAGATTTACTTGGAAGAGCTAAAGCGTACCAAGGCGGTGAGACCGCCACAGTATATTTGTTATAGAAGTTAACTTATCTACCTCTAACTCCCAGGTATTAGATACTTGGATGCGGATCTCACATTTGTACAAATGTGCGGGGGTTGAGAAGCGAGAGAAGCAAGAAAGGAAGTAGATCTAAGAGTCGGCAATGGAGCAGGAGTTGCTGCACTAGCCGTAGGAACTTATGATCTAGTTTTGCCCAATGGGCTTTTGTTAGTTTTGAACAATTGCTATTATGTTCCTGCTATGAATAGGAATATTATTTCAGTTTCTACATTAGATTGTGAAGGTTACAGTTTTCTTATTAAGAATAAGATCATTCGTATTTTCTTTGATGACTTGGTTTATG
The DNA here is from genome assembly GCA_033398695.1 of Orobanche coerulescens. Taxonomy (NCBI): domain Eukaryota; kingdom Viridiplantae; phylum Streptophyta; class Magnoliopsida; order Lamiales; family Orobanchaceae; genus Orobanche; species Orobanche coerulescens. Next base: position 174,740,458 of record CM065809.1, read on the forward strand.
GTACTGCAAAGTTATATACTGGCCTTTACAATATTGATCTAGATGAGTCCGACACTTTTGAAGTCTATAACATTGCATCCAAGAAACCTAAGCTCAATGATTCTAATCCGACTTACTTATGGCATTGTCGACTTGGTCACATAAACGAGAAACGCATTTCTAAACTCCATAATGATGGACTTTTAGACTCTTTTGACTATGAATCATATGGGACATGCGAATCTTGTTTATTGGGCAAGATGACGAAGAATCCTTTCACCGGTCATGGAGAAAGGGCTAGTGATCTATTAGGCCTAATACATACTGATGTATGCGGGCCTCTTAAGACTCATGCCAGAGGCGGGTACCAATACTTCATTACATTCACCGATGATTTTAGTCGATATGGATATGTTTATCTTATGAAGTATAAACATGAATCTTTTGAAATGTTCAAAATATTCCAGAATGAAGTACAGAATCAACTTGGCAAGACAATTAAAGCCCTTCGATCAGATCGACGTGGGGAATACTTGAGCCAAGAATTCGATGATCATCTTAGGAGTTGTGGAATTGTTTCGCAACTTACTCCTCCCGACACCTCGGATAACGCGAGTGTCCGAGAGGAGGAATCGAACTTTATTAGATATGGTTCGATCCATGATGAGTCGAACAGAGCTTCCATTATCATTTTGGGGCCACGCCTTAGAAACAGCAAGATTCACCCTTAACCGTGTTCCATCTAAAGCGATTGAAAAGACACCATTTGAGAAATGGACTGTAAAAGACCAAACTTGTCTTTTCTAAAGATCTGCAGGGTGCGAAGTTCGTAAGGCGCCAAGTGTTTGACAAACTGGCACAGATACGAAAGATGTTTATTTGTGGGATATCCTAAGGAAACTAAAGGATATTACTTTTACAAGCCCGCAGAGAACAAAGTGTTTGTTGCTCGAAATGCTGTATTCTTAGAAAGGGAATTTATTTCCAAAAGAGACAGTGGGAGAAGAGTAATTCTCGAGGAAACTCGAGAACCACAAGAAGACATCGCTTCACCGATGGAAACCGAACAAGCTCAACAAGCAGTTGAAGAGGCCATTCAAAGTACACAAGTCCCACGCAGATCTGATAGGATGCGATATGAACCTGAGAGATATGGTTATCTCGTAACAGAGGATGATGATGCATCGCTCATAGATGATGAGCCTAATACCTATCTGAAGCCGCCTGTGACCAGAGTCCGAGGAATGGCTAGAAGCCATGAAGTCTGAGATGCAATCCATGTATGACAATCAAGTTTGGAACTTGATAGATCCACCTGAGGGTGTTGAAACCATTGGGTGCAAATGGGTCTATAAAAAGAAGAAAGACATGGATGATAATCTGCAAGCCTATAAAGCTAGACTAGTGGCAAAAGGTTATAGACAGATTCATGGTGTTGACTATGATGAGACCTTTTCGCCAGTAGTCATGCTTAAATCAATTAGAATTTTATTTGCCAATGCCGCATACTATGATTATGAAATATGGAAAATGGATGTCAAAACATCATTCCTTAATGGAAACTTACTCGAGGATGTGTACATGACACAACCTGAAGGTTTTGTTCATCCAGAAAATTCTAAAAAGGTTTGCAAGCTTCAAAGATCCATTTATGGGTTGAAGCAGGCTTCTCGGAGCTGGAATCTTCGTTTTGATGAAACTGTCAAAGAGTTTGGGTTCATTCAAAATGAAGATGAACCTTGTGTGTACAAGAAAGTTAGTGGGAGAATAGTTGTTTTCTTAGTCTTATATGTAGATGACATATTACTCATTGGAAATGACATTCCCACCTTGCGCATACCAAGACTTGGTTGGGAAGTTGTTTCTCAATGAAAGACTTAGGAGAAGTGCTTACATTCTTGGGATAAAGATCTATAGAGATAGATCAAAGAGATTGATTGATCCGAGTCAAAGTACATACATTAATAAAATATTGAAGAGGTTCAATATGCAAGACTCCAAGAGAGGACTCTTGCCAATGTCACATGGCATTCATCCGAGTGAGACTCGAGTCCTAAGACTCGATGAGCGAGCCCGTATGAGCAAGATACCATACGCTTCGGCTATTGGATCGATCATGTATGCCATGATTTGTACTCGACGATGTATCGTTTGCTCTTAGTATGACAAGTCGATACCAATCGAATCCAGTGAAAGTCATCGATAAAGACGGTGAAAACCATCCTAAAGTACTTGAGAAGAACTAAGGATGATTTCCTAGTTTATGGAGGGGTGGGAAACGAGCTGGCTGTAAGAGGTTACGCCGATGCAAGTTTTGAAACCGACAGAGACGATTTCAAATCGCAAACTGGTTATGTGTTTGTATTGAATGGAGGTGCTGTGAGTTGGAAGAGTTCCAAGCAAAGCACGGTTGCTGATTCTGTTACAGAAGCTGAGTACGTGGCGGCATCGGATGCAGCTAAGGAAGCCATATGGATCAAGAAGTTCATTACCGAACTAGGAGTGGTGCCAACCATCCAGGGTCCCATAAGCCTTTATTGTGACAATAATGGTGCTATTGCACAAGCTAAAGAGCCTAGGTCCCATCATAATTCCAAACATATACTCAGAAAATATCACCTAGTCAGAGAGATCGTCAGACGAGGAGATATTACAATATGCAAAGTAGCAACGGAAGAGAATGTTGCAGATCCACTTACCAAGCCTCTCTCACAAGGAAAGCATGTTGAGCATGCTAGAGCGATAGGACTAAAAGTCATGAATGAATGGTCCTAGTGCAAGTGGGAGATTGTTGGGAATAGTGCCCTAGGACATTCGATGTGCCTAAATTTGTAATTGTCACATTTAAATAAAGTTATTTGATATCATTTATTTCTTGTTGATTATTATAATGTGTGCATGTTTTAATATTATAATAATCGAATAATAGTTATTCACGAATAATAAGATTATTCAAATGTCCCTGGTAAAATCGCATTGAGTAGAGACTCAAGTGATTAATATACTAGTATAAGTTTGATTGATAATCATCGGATGATTATGCGTATGGTACGGATCAATCTTATGGGTATTGGTTGGAAAACTAATACTGGATCGACCCGCATTGAGATCACTGCATGGAAATGTCATAAGTGAATCTCAATACAGTATGTCATTAAATCCTTGAACCTGAGATTATCATAGAGTCCAACATGATAACTGCTATGCCTTGACGTAATCCAACGTCATCTGAAACATGGTGATCATAAAGGTTAGCGATCGGGATTAGTGGAAGTCATGTAGAGGGCAATGAATAATCAAGATGGGGATTTGTCCCTCTCTTAAGTGAGAGAGATATCTCACGCCCCTCGATAAGTAGGATCAAGGAAATGATGGCCATGCTCAAATGAAGAGTCATTTGATTCAATCACTACTTAAGATCGAGAAAGCATTTGAACATAAATAAGTATGACAGACTCCATGACTTAGTTCAAATATGATATCGCGTGACAAAGGGATTTGACACGTTAAAAGGTTTAATGGACTATTAACTTATATTATTTGGGTAATCATAATGTCTTGCTAGAGGCGACATGATTTATTATTTAATAAGGTATTAAATAATTGCCAACATAATATAAGCCTTTTCGTCGCACATATGATAATTATAGACAAGTAGGAATAAATATCAATCGGGAATAATAAATATAATATTGGATATTATATTTATAAGGAGATTAAATAATAAGTAATATATATAATATTGGATATTATATATATTGTATTATTTAATAAGTTGAGGGCAACTAAGCAAATACTAGATTATTGAATCTAGGGTTTACTTAGTATAAATATAAGGTCTTGGACAAGGAGTTGTAACTGAATACAAGACCTAAAATCGGCCCTTCAAGAAGAAGAAAAATCGGACATATACATAATACTGTAGGAGAACGGAGTCTCGTCTCTCTTCCTTAGTTGATCTTGATCAATAAGACAATCCTTCTAGTAAGGAATTTGTGTTGTACTATTTATCAATATTATTCGTAAAGGATCTAGAATCCCATTGAATTGTTCGTGTATGGATCACCAAAAGAGGAAGGAGATATTCATCTTCTTCTAGTCCGGATCTAGAATTGTTCAATCGGATTAAGGTAATTCGATTAACTCTTTAATTAAACAATTAAATTACTGCATGCGATCCTAAATTGGGTTTTCACATTTATTGTTCCGCTGCGTTTTACTCCGATTATTTTGTATTCGATACATAGAAGACCCAACATTATTGTCTTGTTCTACCGTTGTGGTAATTTCCGTTTCATGGAAATATTGATGTATTCTAACCCCTGCGTGGGTATAAGTTTCGGGAAAGAGTCTTGTATGTAATGATGGGTGTGTTGTGATAAACGACCAAATCGGTCTAATGGTTCATTATGTAGCCATGTCGGCATGTAATGTGATGTATTGTTTTTGTATTTAGCCTGGTAGATCCTCACGGAGAAGGTCTGCGGCGCTGTAATATTCCGAGTGGTTTGGGGGTGTTACAAAGATGAGGTTTGGTATAGAGAGAAAGTGTATGTAAATGATGTTAATGGTGGCGTTCTCAAGTGAATTGAAATTTGTTGTATGTCATATATGTGTTTTCATGAAAGAGACGAAGACCATGATGATACACGCAGTGTATTACAAGTACAGTCTAGGTATCGATAGACGAGAGAGACACCAATTATTTGTTTTTACTTATTTTATTTATACAGCCTTATATTTATCATATTTATAAAATTGCCACTAGTTTCTAGTTTTTAGCCTTATGTTGGTTTCACAAAGTAATATATACTTTGTGAAATCTATCCTGTGTTATTATTATTATTATTATATATATATATATATATACTAATCAACTCGTATATGTCTAAATACAATTATGTAAATACAATTATATAAATACCAACAATATTTATAACTATAAAATTTATATTTTTACGATATATTATAACAATTATTAGAAATTGTGCAATGCACAAGTGGAATAGTAGCTACACATAATTCAGGGGAACAAGTTTTGTATAGTGAGTAAAAGGTATGAAGATGAAAGTTATGAAGTTTTTTTTTTGTTTGGGGAAATGGTGTTGGAGTTCTTGATGAACTTCGGATAAACTATTTACGGGATATGGATCTAAAATTGATTTATTAGTAATAATTTGATTTCTGATACAGAGGATCACCTGTACGATGCAACTGTAGAGCATACTCTCGACATATTACTCAAATGGCTAGAGTCGTGCTGATAACGTGTTATAAAATCAAAATATTGTAGAGAGGATTTAGAGAGAGAATATAGAGAATGATTCTCAGATGTATATTTTTCATTATAACTGAAGTCCTATTTATAGGAAAATTCAGATGGCACAATCGTAATTACATAATTACATCAGTAGCGTAATAATCATTCATATATAATAAATTAAGTAACGTGTCATTGTCACAGTAATAGTGATTCACTATTACTCTAGTGACTATATCATAACACCATCATAACTTTCATTGAGATTTTCTATATCATAACACATCATAAATTACATTGAGATTTTCTCTTCTTCTTCTTCGTATTCCCTCCCCCCCTCAAGAAATCAATTATGCCCATAGTTGCAATACAATTAGTGATTTTCACTGCAAAATTTGGTGATTTCTGTAATGCAAATTAATAATTTTTGTGATACATATTAGTGATTTTCGTAATATAAATTGATGGTTGGAGTTTAGATCTAATAATTTGTGCTTATATATCAGATTTAAATTGATTAATTGAGGTGTTTGTGGTGATTTCTGATGGTGATGCTAGTTGTAGGAATCAATAGTAATGGGTGGTGACGGAGATAATCAAAGCTCCGATCATGAGTAGTTTGAGATGAACATTCTAAGGATATATATTGTATGTGTATATAAGATGAGGTTTGGTATAAAGAGAGTGTATGTAAATGATGTTAATGGTGGTGTTCTTAAATGAATTGAAATTTGTTGTATGTCATATATGTGTTTTCATGAAAGAGACGAAGATGATGATGATACAGGCAGTGTATTACAAGTACAGTCTGGGTATCGATAGACGAGAGAGACACCAATTATTTATTTTTACTTATTTTATTTATACATCCTTATATTTTATCATATTTATAAAATTGCCACTAGTTTCTAGTTTTTAGCCTTATGTTGGTTTCCAATAGAGTAAGACCCTATATATATATATAATGTATCTTTATTTTTAGAACTCTGTTAAGTGCGAGAATTGCGAGAACTCCCATTGACCAATCAAAATTTACTAAAGTATTTTTTTTAAAATTAATATATTTAATCCGCAGGGGCATTAAGGGTAATTAACATGTACACATCTTCAACTGATAATCAAATTTTTGCTAAAATCATGCAAAAGACACTGTTTGTTATTTTAGAGTTTTATTTTTCGAATCTTATGATTCTTTGCATATATCACTCAATATTTTGCTGTGCACTAAGCTGGGGGTCTTCACGGAAACAACCTCCCTACCGTAAAAAGTAGGGGCATGGTCTGCGTACATCTTACCCTCCTCAGACCCTGCTCTGAGCGGGATATACTGGGTATGTTTGATTTAGTTTGGTTTGGTTCTCTTCTCCAAAATACACGATTCATAGACAAATCCTAACCCAGAATACAAGATTCATTGAACAGATCATGTACGTATAATTCACGCAAAAAAAAAAAACATGGCTGATATTGTTGATATGGTTCAGGACGACAGTGTTACTCTTCCAGATGATACAATTGTTCAAGAAACGGATAATGAAACACTTTTGATATCGGAACAAGATCTTGAACTGGAGAATCCGCAGCATGATCAACACGACAATAATGGTTTCTTTTTTTATTCCATTTTTATAAATTTTTTACCGTCTTTAATATAATGTGTGATCGTGCGTGTTTTTTGATATAAAATATTGATTATAAGTTATGTTTATTTGATTTTTATGGATGTGATCATTGTACCGAGAAATTTTAGATACAATCCCGAATTTCAAGCATGCAGTTATTGAGAGTGCACAAAAGTTAAATACCTTTTATGCTCTTTTCATAAATGTTTCCAGGAAATCAAGTTTCATTCATTTACAAAGATGCCATGGTACAATCTTAACCACTGATCAAGTTAATCTAAGGGTAGAAAATGGATTCTCACAGTTCTCGCACTTAACAGAGTTCTGAAAATAAAGATGATTTCAATTCAGGATGACAATTTTCAGGATGAAAATATATATGATCTATTTCATATATATATATATAACAACTTTAAGTTGATAATTTCAATTTTCAGGATGGGCCACGACCCCCCGCCCCACCAGGGTCCTTCCCTGGAAACAAGTGCAACATCATTTTTCTATTTTGTCACCGTAGGCTGTGTTTAGCACTATTTTTTCAGCTCGATGAGCTTTTTTGACCTTTGACTAAAAAAAAGCTTGTTACGTGAACGCGCAGCTTCTTAAAGCAGCTATCTGATCAGCTAGCTTTTCAGCTAGTTGGTTGAGAAACTAACCAAGTTAGCTTTTTTTTTTTTTTTAAAAAAAAAAAAACTCCTTTATATTTCCATTCCCAAAACATCCCTGACCTAAATTAGAAAAATAAAAAAAAACACCAATTGCTTTGCATCATCTATTCTCTCTGTCGCCGCTGCTCTGCAATATCTCTCAGCACCGCTCAACAGCCTCAACGGTAAATTATGTTCCAACATTGCTTTACTAATTATTCATCCAACTTGTTCTACTAATTAATTATATGACTATTGCTGCTCTACTAATTAGTCATCCAACTTGTTTAACTCACGGTAAATTGTATGACTATTGCTGCTCTACTAATTAATCATCCAACTTGTACTAACTAATTATATGACTATTACTAATAACATGATTAACAAATCATGTTCCGGGATAAACATGGAGGTCAAGTTGTCTAAGTTTAAGAGAATGTTTATGAAGTACTGTATATTATTAGTCTACGGTCCTGTATGTGTGACTTGTCTGGTTTTTGGTTTTAGGTATTTTGGTTGATTTATGTGGTGTTCAGGTCATTGAATGTATGTAAAGGTACCATTGGTGCTCTGAAATTTCTGGTTTATATCAATACACAGTTTAAATTCTTAAAAAAATGGACTATAATATGATGATAAAGTTTAAAATAAAAGAAAAATAAGAGTAATGCCCTTAAATATCATTTCACAAAATACCAGCTACTTAATCAGCTAATTTGCTAAACACATACATTAAAATCAGCTAGCTTATCAGCTACCTAACCAGCAAGCTTACCAGCTACCAGCTAGCTAATCAACTATCAGCTAGCTTTTCAGCTACCAACTAGCTTTTCAGCTAGTTTTGCTAAACACAGCCTTAGTGTAGGGGTGGCAATTTCAAGTAATGGGTCGGGTTCGGGTCGGATTTGTTGTACCCAGTCCTGTTTTTGAGTCAACCCAAACTCGACTCATTGCCGTTCGTTAGGGCGATCCAAGACATGTATTCCCAAGGTAGGACGTGCGTTAGGACCCCAACCGGTGACACCAGTATTTTCTGGTTGAGATAGGGCTACACCAGGGGTCGACGCTAAGCACTCTTCTCTTCGCTCTGATCCTTGACGTCATTTCGCGGGGATACAAGATGGCGTCCCGTGGTGCATGTTTTTTGCTGACGACATTGTGTTAGTGGCGGAGTCGAGGAGGGAAGTGAACTCGAAGTTGGAGCTATGGAGGTCTAAGTTAGAATCCCAGGGCTTGCGTGTGAGCCGGTCTAAGACAGAGTATCTCTGGTGTAACTTTAGTGGTGAGGCCAACGAGGAAGATGTGGAGGTAATGATTGCGGATCAGATCGTTCCCCGTACGGATAAGTTCAAGTATTTGGGTTCGATCATTCAGAAGGCAGGGGAGTGTGAAGATGATGTCACTCATCGCATCAAGGCGGGGTGGCTAAGGTGGAGAGCAGCGACAGGGGTCATGTGCGACAAGAAAGTCCCTCTAAAGTTGAAGGGTAAATTCTATAGAGCGGCAATCCGACCTGCAATGTTATATGGCTCTGAATGTTGGGCGATGAAGAAGTCGCTTGAGAGCAAGTTGGAAGCGGCTGAAATGAGAATGTTACGCTGGTCGTGTGGTCGCACAATGTTAGATAGAATCTCGAACGAGGTCTTCAGGAACGCGCTAGAAGTGGCGCCCATTTCAGCGAAAGTTAGGGAAAGGGAGATTGAGATGGTTTGGCCACGTCCGCAGGAGACAGGCATCTTCTAGGAGGGTCGAGAGTTTAGTAGTTGTCGGGGAGAGGAGGAGAGCCAGACCGAGGAGGACGTGGGAGGAGCAGCTGAGATTAGATTTGAAGGTCTTAAACCTTTCCGAGACCATGACTGTTGATAGGTGCGATTGGAGGCGCCGGATCAGAGTTGTGGATTCTTTAGTTTGGAGTGGTGCTGTAGTTGAGAGCCTCAGGGTTGGGTTCTCTCGGTTAGCTTTGACCTAGAGCATTGCATTTTTACATTTATTGTATATTTTATCCTATTGCCTTTTGCGTGTGGTGTATTTTTGAGAAATCACATGCGCGAGTCAACCTCTCTTACATTTGAGCGGCGTTCATCGGGAGAAGTAACCAAATTCCTCTTAGGTAAGTCCCATGTGGATTAAGCCATTAGATAAGGTATGATATTGAGTTTTTTCGTATCATATGCTTCCCTTTGTATTTTCACTCAATATCTTTGTTGTGCACTAAGGCGGTCTTCACGTAAATGACCTCCCTACCGTAATAGGTAAGGACATGGTCTGCGTACATCTCACCCTCCCCAGACCCTGCTCTGAGCGGGATATACTGGGTATGTTTGGTTTGGTTTGGTTTTATTTTGCATGGTTGGAGTTTCACAATATATACAAATTATGTATAATATTTGCCACGTAGAATTTTTTTGCTACCCATTGGAGACGCTCTTACAGCGTAAAAAAAAAGAAGAGGAAAATGAAAAAAGAAAAATAAAAAGAAAAAGGAGGAAATAAAAGTATATAAAACATATATAAATCGCTTGGATAGCTCGTTTTTTTTTCGACGAAAATAAAAATATATATTAATGAGAATTACTTCCTCAAAAAGGTACAACAACAAGAATGTAATATATTTCTCTCCTAATTTACAAAATTAAGAGAAAAAAAAATTACAAGCTAGATATCACATAAAGAGAAGTAATTTCAGAGCACTGGAATTGATCAATACTAAATATTAGGTCATCTGAACATTCAAAAATTATGGAATCGAAAGACCAATCACCAAGACGGATGTCGATTTCATATTCAGTAACCTAACTCGCATAGTGTGACACAAATGATTATAATTCGTAAGTTTAACAATTTCTAACTACAAATAGAAAAAATACTGTAAATAACAAAAATACTAATTACTAAGAATTCATTATATCAAATACAACAGGTATACCCAATGTGAAATTTAAATTTTGTTTTCCAAAGACTACCCAAAATTGACGGGCCGCCTCTCCCTTACTCCCTTTCTTGTTAGGACGCATCTCTCTCTCTTACTCTGTCACACTGTGTGCTGGGAGATCAATTTGGATGGTATAATTGTAGATAGAAAGTCGAAGCTCTAAGCGCTACCCACGAAAACGGAAGGAGGGTTTTCTTTTTCCCCTTCTTTTCTTCCCTGATCCTTTAACGATACAAGCGTTGCCGCTGCTCAAAAGGAAATTATCGTCGTCCTTAGGCATTTATCAATCTGGGTTTTGGTTATTGGACGGTGTTTCAAGGGGAACTGTGTGTTTTTGTTCTGCTCATGACTTGCATCGAAGGCAAACTTGGGGGTTTTCCTCATTCGCGCTATCACTCTTCGCTTCCGACCTTTTTGGTCGCCGTCGGCCAGCCGCAACCCTCCCCGGGGTTTCTCGTCGACTATCTGCAGCTGCTTTCACGGATCTTGCTTCTTCTTGCCTATTTTTTTTTTTTTTTTTTTTTGATTTTCGTTTGGCCGAGCAAGAATCGATAATCTCCGGTTGGTAAGTAAAAGCCTTTTTTCTCTCAAACTTTTTTTAAAGATAAAGGAATTGACCTGGCGTATTTCATAAAACATACATTGGAATCTTATTTACTGCTCTAAATACGTCATATATAGCATCTCTGTTAATTTGGTGTATATTACTGGGGATGTGATGCTCATTGTTATTAAGGGTAGACTTGCTGGAATAATTCGAATTAATTGATTAGGATCGACGGAAAGCACCTTCCCTGTTAACCGGTGAATCGCGAACCTTAATTCCTGTAGTGCCGGCATTGGCCATTTCTCGCCGGCATATCGCCGGAAAATTAATAATACAACGCTGCATTTATTTCCCCCCTTCAATCTAACAGTAGTATAGCATATAGCATATAACTGGCTGTATTGCAGGTTACCTTGCCGATTTTTCAAGCTGCTCGGAATCCTCTCGAAGGCTTCCTCTTTTCCAAGTCGTCTCGAAGGCTGGTATCATTGTACTTTTCCGTTAAATTTCATTTTTTATCACCTATATATCTATTATTTATTGTGCTTTCCCTGCGTTTTTCCTGCTTAAATTGTTCTTTTACAGTCTCATCGTATTTTCACTTTTGCTACACACTACCACATTTTATTTATTTTCGTAGTGCGTTTGTGTTTTGTGTTGGTTGATGTCGCGTCGTTTGCGGGTTGGTAGTTGGAATTTGGGTACCTTGACGGGTAAGCTTTTGGAGCTTGTGGATGTTTTGGGTAAGAGAAGGGTTGATGTGGCTTGTATACAGGAGACTAGGTGGAAGGGGGCGCAGTCCAGGGAGGCGAACGGTTATAAATTGTGGTATTCAGGCCTTGCTAACTCGAGTAATGATGTGGGTATTCTTTTATCTAAAGAGCTTAAGGACAACATCGTGGAAGTGAAGAGGTGTAATGATAGGATTATGTCCGTTAGAGTGGTGGTTGGGGAGAAGGTGGTTAACGTGGTATGTGCGTATGCCCCTCATGTTGGTTTGAGTGAGCTTGTTAAGGAAGTTTTTTGGGTTTGTTTAGATGAGTTGGTCGGGTGTATTCCGGACGATCAATTTATTGTTTTGGGGGGCGATTTCAATGGGCACATTAGTGAGGGGGTGGATGGTTACCATAGTGCGCATGGGGGTTTCGGCTTCGGAGTTAGGAATGCAGGAGGTTCCGCACTGTTGGAGTTTGCCACTGCGCATGAGTTGGTAATTGCTAACTCTGTTTTTCAGAAGAGAGTTGAGCACCTCATCACCTTCAGTAGTGGGGGGCACAACACCCAAATTGACTACCTTCTTTTGCGCAGTCGTGATGCTAGGGCGTGCGTGGACTGCAAGGTGTTCCGGAGCGAGGCCTGTGCTTCTCAACACTGGTTGCTGGCTATGGATTTATCCATGGGAGGTCGTGTTGTTAGCAGGGCTAGAGAAGCTAGACCTAGGATTCTCTGGAAGGATCTGAAGGGTGAGAAGGCGGCAGTATTCAAGGAGTCTCTGATCCACGAAGGAGGTTTTTTGCAAGGGGGCGATGCTAACCTTATGTGGACCAGCATGGTCAATGCTATTAGGAGGGTGGGCGAGAAGGTGGTGGGGGTTTCTTCGGGCAGGTCTTGTGGACCTAGGGAGGCTTGGTGGTGGAATGAGGAGGTCCAAAAGAAGGTTAAAGCTAAACAAGCGCTATTTAAGGAGCTTTTGTCGGTTAGTGCTGGGGATGAGAGAATCTTGAAGATTGTAGCGTACAAGGTGGCGAAAAGAGAGGCTAAGAAGGCAGTGACTAAGGCTAAAGGGGAGGCTTACAAGGAGATGTACAAGCGCCTAGACACCAAAGAAGGAGCGAATGCTATTTTTAAACTAGCAAAAGCTAGGGAAAGAGGGCAGCGCGACCTGGGGCCCGTTAAGTTTATTAAGGATGATTTGGGCCAAGTTTTAGTGAACGATGTGGCTATTAAGGAGAGGTGGAATAGGTATTTTTATGAACTTTTCAATGAGGCTAGGGGTAGTGACTCGGTGGTGCAAGGAATTAGTCTATCTTCTGCCCGTTCGTTTAGTTCCTGTGAAAGCATCAGCAAGGAGGAAGTAAAGGGTGCTCTTATGAAAATGGGTAGAGCTAAGGCGGTAGGCCCGGATCAGATCCCTATTGAAGTTTGGCTTTGTCTGGGGGAAGTCGGAGTTCAGTGGCTAGCAGAGCTGTTCAACATCCTCCTCAGAGGTTCTAAGATGCCGACGGAGTTCAGTGGCATAGTATTGTCGTGCCGTTTTTCAAGAACAAAGGCGATGCTCAGAGTTGTAGTAACTATAGGGGTATTAAACTCCTCAGTCATACTATGAAACTTTGGAAAAGAGTGGTGGAATGCAGGGTTAGAAGAGAAGTTGAGATATCAGAGAACCAATTTGGCTTCATGCCGGGGAGGTCCACAACTGAGGTCATTCATCTCGTCAGACGCCTTATGGAGAAGTTTAGAGAGCGGCGTAAGGACCTCCATATGGTGTTCATAGATCTAGAGAAAGCTTATGATAGCATCCCGCGCGATGTTATTTGGAGGAGCCTAGTAGAGAGGAGGGTGTCGTTGCCGTTCGTTAGGGCGATCCAAGACATGTACTCCCAAGCTAGGACATGCGTTAGGACCCCAGTTGGCGACACCCAGTATTCCGGTTGAGATTGGGCTACACCAGGGGTCGGCGCTAAGCCCTCTTCTGTTCGCTCTGATCCTTGACGTCATTTCGCGGGGGATACAAGAAGGCGTCCCGTGGTACATGCTTTTTGCTGACGACATTGTGTTAGTGGCGGAGTCGAGGAGGGAGGTGAACTCGAAGTTGGAGCTATGGAGGTCTAAGTTAGAATACCAGGGCTTGCGTGTGAGCCGATCTAAGACAGAGTATCTCTGGTGTAACTTTAGTGGTGAGGCCAACGAGGAAGATGTAGAGGTAATGATTGCGGATCAGATCGTTCCCCGTACGGATAAATTCAAGTATTTGGGTTCGATCATTCAGAAGGAAGGTGAGTGTGAAGATGATGTCACTCATCGCATCAAGGCGGGATGGCTAAGGTGGAGAGCAGCGACATGGGTCATGTGCGACAAGAAAGTCCCTCTAAAGTTGAAGGGTAAATTCTATAGAGCGGCAATCCGACCTGCAATGCTGTATGGCTCCGAATGTTGGGCGATGAAGAAGTCGCTTGAGAGTAAGTTGGAAGCGGCTGAAATGAGAAGTTACGCTGGTCGTGTGGTCGCACAATGTTAGATAGAATCTCGAACGGGGTCTTCAGGAACGCGCTAGAAGTGGCGCCCATTTCAGCGAAAGTTAGGGAGGGGAGATTGAGATGGTTTGGCCACGTCCGCAGGAGGCAGACATCTGCTCCGGTGAGGAGGGTCGAGAGTTTAGTAGTTGTCGGGGAGAGGAGGAGAGGCAGACCGAGGAGGACGTGGGAGGAGCAGCTGACATTGGATTTGAAGGCCTTAAACCTTTCCGAGACCATGACTGTTGATAGGTGCGCTTGGAGGCGCCAGATCAGAGTTGTGGATTCTTTAGTTGAGAGTGGTGCTGTAATTGAGAGCCTCAGGGTTGGGTTGTCTCAGTTAGCTTTGACCTAGAGCTTGGCATTTTTATATTTACTGTATATTTTATCATATTGCCTTTTGCGTGTGGTGTATGACAGGGAGCTATGCGCGGAGTCAACCTCTCTTCTGTTGGAGCAGCGTTCATCGGGAGTGAAGTAGCCAAATTCCTCTTAGGTAAGTCCCATGTGGATTAAGCCATGGGCTCAGGTATGGTATCGAGTTTTTTTTGTATCATATGCTTCCCTTTGTATTTTTCACTCAATATGTTGTTCTGCACTAAGCTGAGGGTCTTCACTAAACAAACCTCCTCTTAGTAATAAGTAGGGGCATGGTCTGCGTACATCTTACCCTCCCCAGACCATGCTCTGAGCGGGACATACTGGATATGTTTGGTTTGGTTTGGTTAAATACAACAGGTAACTCGTAACTAAATAGCCTACATATAAATTCTTAATATAAAAAACTGAAACATTACACATACAAGAAGGGCACTTTAGTAATTTGCAACACACAAAGTTATGAAACAAAATATATATATACAAGAGACTTAGAGACCCACAAAAGATTTTTTAAAATTAAACCCCATCTTCTACCTCACCATCTTCTTCCTCAAATATGTTCAGACAAGTTGTACACCGGGCTATTTTCGGAGCCGGACGCCGGAGCCCTAACCACATTCTTAACCCTATTCGTTTCAACCTCCCCTCCCTTCGTTTTTATAACACTCCTGCAAAACTCATTCCTGAAACAACCCCACCCTCCACTCAAGAGCCCATTGATATCTCAGCTTCTGTTGAAGCTTTTGGTTTCAACCCTCTTTCTGATCATTTTCATCCCGAACCCACCCCTGAAACACCACCACCCACCAGTGAAACTCCTCCACCCAACACTGAAACAGCCCCCTCCAAAACCCACATTTGATTTAACAGATCTAATAGAGAGGCTTGAAAAGGTAAAACACACACACACACACACACACATATATATATATATATATATTATTACACTGTTTTCTTGTTTTCTTTCTTGATTTTTCAAATGTTTTTTGATTTTTTTTCTTGTGTTTTTTTGGTTAGAGTCCTACGATAAGATTCTTCGGGATCTATTTGATAGTGAGTGGAGTAGTCACAGGTGTATGGGTTGGCTTCTCCACCTTGAAGAAATACTTGGCTGAGGAGATGAAGGAATCAAAGAAGGATCTGATTAAGAAAGTTAACAAAAAGCTGGATGCTCAAAATGCTAAATTAGCAAATATTGGGGATTATATGCAACGCATGAAGAGGATAGATGATGATGTAAATGAGATAAAAGAAAGATGTGCGGAGACAAAGAATGATGTGCATCAGATAGGGAAGGATGTTGGAAAGGTGTTAGGGTTGCTTGAAGCCCTTTTAAACAAATTTAAATCTGAAAATGGGAAGGCTGAAGATGGCAAGGAGAAGGGGGCTGGGGGTGATTAGGAGATGGATGTTAAAATGGGATGTTAATTGAGGTTTAGGAGTATCCCACTGCTTTTTGGAGTTACAATCTAGAGTATTATGTGAAAAATTAATGGTGTCTCATGTGCAAATGAAAAATCAATCTAGTAGTATTATGAAATATATTCAGATGACGATTTGAATCTCTTTTTTATACTGTTTGTTTTTTAATTTGTGGAACGTTGTTAGCTTTTGATTCGTTACGTTAGCTTTTGTGGACTGTTGCTAGCTTCTCTATATCCGTAAAGCTAACAACGGTCCACAAATTAAGAAACAAACAGTATAAAAAAGAGATTCAAATCATCATCTGAATATATTTCATAATACTACTAGATTGATGTTTCATTTGCACATGAGACACCATTAATTTTTCACATAATACTCTAGATTGTAACTCCAAAAAGCAGTGGGATACTCCTAAACCTCAATTAACATCCCATTTTAACATCCATCTCCTAATCACCCCCAGGCCCCAGGCCCCTTCTCCTTGCCATCTTCAGCCCTCCCATTTTCAGATTTAAATTTGTTTAAAAGGGCTTCAAGCAACCCTAACACCTTTCCAACATCCTTCCCTATCTGATGCACATCATTCTTTGTCTCCTGCACATCTTTCTTTATCTCCTTTCATCATCATCTATCCTCTTCATGCGTTGCATATAATCCCCAATGTTTGCTAATTTAGCATCTTGAGCATCCAGCTTTTTGTCAACGTTCTTAATCAGCTCCTTCTTTGATTCCTTCATCTCCTCAGCCAAGTTTTTCTTCAAGGTGGAGAAGCCAAACCATACACCTGTGACTACTCCACTCACTATCAAATAGATCCCGAAGAATCTTATCGTAGGACTCTAACCAAAAAAACACAAGAAAAAAAATAAAAAAACATTCGAAAAATCAAGAAAGAAAACAAGAAACATCAAGAAAACAGTGTAATAATATATATATGTGTGTGTGTTTTTTACCTTTTCAAGCCTCTCTATTAGATCTGCACAGAGTTTATTTACGTTTATCTGCACGGTAATATTTGAGAAGGAAGATTATTATGGGCTGTGGTTTGTATCCTACAAGTTCTGAAATAGTGGAGTGATATCTATTCAGTGAACCATAACAGTTCCATACCAAACAACCGTGTTCTTGTTGCTTTCCTATGCAATGGCCAAGTGTCTTATTTCCGGTCCATCAACCTTTTATATGTTTTGGTTCTAACAAAAAGTTCAGTTTGAGACCGTCAATTTCTAAATCAATATGTAATCGTCTTTGATTATCCACTCACAGATCCTAGAATGGTACAAAATTTGATCCCCTCCCCTGAACTCTAGGCTATTGCAATATTATGTTCTGACTGATTAGTGTTCTGGAAGCCTACATTATCAACAAGTACTTGACCACTCTTATGTGCTTGTGTATACTAGCCAATAAAGTAGTAATTAGCAGTATTGTATCTTATCAAACTGCTTCGATTAACTAATGATCATCATTTTCTATATGAATATTTATCATATGAGGCATTTAAGTCATTCTTTACAATAATGTCGTAATAGATGGCTTTTTTTTAGCCTAATGAATTATATTCTTATTTCCTTGTACAACTACCGAAAACACATAAGGTGGTTCATTGGCAAGACTTGGGAAGACAAGCTGAACAGATTCATTATTTATTGGTTGCGGACTTGGAACGACCTGAAAAGGCTATTGTGTCTTACGATTCGAAGGTAAACATTTCACCCTAACAACGTAAATGAATGTTTAGAAGCTGTAGGGCGCAACAGCCTCATCAGTCGTTCAGAAGCCGCGCTTGTCTCTCCAAGTGTTGCCAATGAACATCTTGTGTGTTTTCGGCAGCTACCCAAGGAAATAAGAACATGATTCAGTTATAGATGCCAAAGAGGTGAGCAATTTTTTAAAATAAAAATTAGATGACGAAAGAAAAAAATACCACCAAATTGAAAACAAAAATAGTAGTAGAGACAGACCACTCGTGAACCACCCACGGTAATCGCAGGCCTCGTAGCGTAGGCGGGTGTTGAGGCTGTTGTTGAGACAACTCTAGATTCTTCTCTTGATGGTGTTCACTTCGAAATATCGGCAAATGAAGGTTTAGTCGCCTCTTGGGATGATTGGTTCTGTTCTCATGTATGGGCCTATATTTAAAATAAAGAAATGTTGAGCGGAAATAATGACTATCAATTTTAGCTTAGAAAGAATAAAATAATTAAATAACTACTATTAATTTTATTGCCCCGTCATGAGATTCAATATTCGTATTTGATTAATGGAATTCAAATGGCGAATTAACATAAGATCTAGAGAAAGCAAAGACTATTTATGGATCAAGTTGATCAAGTACAACCTCTCATTTTCGAGAGGTCGATGCTCTCCCGAAGGGAATGCATATTATGTAATTTGGACTCTTCATTTCACCTCAAGTACTCGTGTTGGATCCACGACATTTTGACATGGATATGAACACTTTGACACTTCAATTTGGGCCAAAATCAAACATTTTTTTCACAAAATAGCTGAAATGAACACATACACGACTACTATTACATTATTCGTAGAAAATAGTAGTAAATTACCAACGTAGTTCCAAATGTTCAAGTCTTCTCAACATGAATAGTGTTGCTAGTGCATATCCATGCAAGAAAGTATAACTTACCCTCACTTTGACGTTATTATTGCTCCATTCGTATTGTTGGCGGATTTGCAGTGTGCAA
This sequence comes from Orobanche coerulescens, assembly GCA_033398695.1. Taxonomy (NCBI): domain Eukaryota; kingdom Viridiplantae; phylum Streptophyta; class Magnoliopsida; order Lamiales; family Orobanchaceae; genus Orobanche; species Orobanche coerulescens. The sequence goes on from CM065809.1 coordinate 174,759,192, forward strand.
CTGGGATTGACTAAAATGATGCTATTCTCTATTAAAAGATTGTTTTTGGAAACTCTTATAAAACTATCTTGAATCCCAAAAGTTGATTTGAACTATTATATTATTCATTATAATATAGAGAAATGACATAATAAATAACTATTTACAAATAATTTGTGATTTTTTTTTTTTCAAATTTGAGCTCTTTTGCACACAAAATATTATATAATTTGTATGTTTAAAATTTAGTGAATAATATATAAAAGATATAACTTAATCTAGCCATTACAATTTTGAAAATATACATTCTTAATCTTACAAAAGGGAAGAAATATGTATTTTTCTTAACTATTTGGATAAAGAGAAATTACCGGCCCAAATTTAAATATGATTACAAGTAAAAAAAGGAAATCAGTAAATTTATATATATATAATAGCGTTACGGATTCGAATCACTAGATTAATTATCTCTCCTATGTGGTATTCTCTTAATTTTGCATTATTATTTATCTAAAATTTGAATCTCACATCTGTTTTATTTAGTAGTTTTATTAGAATTAAAAATTTTAGTTTGGCCAATATTAATAATATCATTTATTAATAATTTACTTTATTTTTTAGTTGAGAATCTAATTTGACCAATTATCGAATTTGCATTAATCGTATTTATCTAAATTTTTGAATACTACATCGATCTTAAATGAGGCTCTGCCGTTGGGAACTAAATAAATATATAGAATCAATGCTATTTTTTACTCCATAATTATTTTGTACGTTTAATAGTTTTATTTTTATTGAGAAAAATAATTTTGACTAATATTAATTTGGACAATTATTAAGCCAAATGAATATTTTATTTCTATTAAAAAGTTAATTTGGCCAATTATTAGGTCTAAAATCTAATAGTTTTTTATTTTTTATTTTTATTTATCTAAAATCTTGAATCTCACTTCAAAGTATAGCTATATAAACTATAAAAGGTTTTTGAAGATTGTATAATTCCAAAATTATGCTAGGAATTTAACTTTTAATTTCTTGTCATTTATAATATTTATTCTCAACCTTTACTTTACAATGTTTGAGTTTTCATGATGTATTAACCAATTATTATAGAAACTTATATTTAGTTATTTAAATTATATAAATTTAAGTACGTTGAGTAATTAATGAATATTATATAGGGTTCTGGGATATAAACGTGTAGTAAAATTATTTTTTAATCGAGTTTGTGATGAATATTGGTATAAAGATTTTCAATAGGTTTAAATATTTGTACCATACTTGCATTGTTTCATGTGTTACTGTATCAGATTTGAGCTGAAATAAGTAGTAAAATTATCTTTCAATCAGGTTTAAGACGCGTACAAGTACAGAAAGTCTAGTGTGGCTGAATCTCATCCTCATTATTTCTATTTATTGGTGTGTTCTCCTGCGGCTGCGGCACGATTACAAGTGGCTGAACCCTAACAAAGTATTAAATTATTTTTATGTTTTTAATTGTAAATTACAATATAGGGTGATTATCCGTCGATTTCTAACGGGCTATACACTAGTTAATTAAAAAATTAAACGAATAAAGAAAGAAACGAATAAAATTGATTAAGAATGAAAAGATAAAACACCCATCCCTTTAATATATTTTTCTCTCTCCTAGGGACCCACACATTCTTCTTCTCCCCCATTAGTTCATTAGCCGTTTAGCACCACTCGTTCAAGAAAAAAAATCACTCCGCACCACTGCACCAGCTCTCACTCCGGCTTCAACACCATAAATTTAGTTTCAAGTTCGTCTCTCCTCCGACACAAAATGGTTGGCACGCCGCCGCAGTGCACTGGGCTAACTTTAATTTGAGCCTTGCTAAAATATATAAGTACAGGATAACATGTTGAGCTTGGACTGGGCTAGAGCCCAGTGCAGCTCACCAATAGATCCGCCCATGCGCTTATCCTCACTTACAAATACAATACCTTCGAGAATACCACACTGTTCATACTTCTTTAGTTAAATGAAATAAATTCTTGAAATCATCAACTGGTTGAACTAAAACCCAATCAACTTATAAGGATTACAAGCTTCGGCCTCCCACAGAGAAGTCCACATATTAAATCATGAACTGAAACTAGTAGGAGGCCGAATATGGAGTCCGTCTTGGTGTTCACTGGTAATGGAGCACACACATGCATGGATGGTGTATTTAGTGTAATATCCACACATTTTCTTTTCTGGTATTTTTTATTTTTGTGTATTTCTCGTTTTTAGTGACTCGCTTGTAACCGCATTGATATTTCTAGAATACTTAATACTGGACTTTTTGTCATCCGAGCTTATTTCGGACTTGTTTTACTCAATTCCGCGTTTAATATCGTTTCCGTCGCTATTTGGTTCGATTATCATAATCGTTGATCGAAACCGCCGTTTTGGGGTTTCCACAAATCCATATTATGTAATTATGCATGTTGTGAGCTTTTGTTTGGCGTTTCGATCAGGTATCATGCATTTCGGATATTTCGGGCCGTTTTGTAATTTCACAAAGTTATGGGGCAATTATTATCGTTGTCGTTTTTCCGATCTTTGGGTAGTCGGAATCATGTTTTCTTTTAGTACCTTAGTTCTGACTCGAACTCATCGTTCGTGTGTCTTCTTCCGGTCGTTGTTGATATCGGGTGCACGTTGTTTTCATCCGGGGAAGAATTCACCGTTTTCTTTTAGGGTGCTGTCTGTACTACTGTCTGCACTCGCTATTTCTGTTGTGTAGCACACGCTAGTGTTGTTGTGTAGCGCACGCTATGTTTGTTTTGTAGCGTGCGCTAGTGACTCGAGCACAGCAGTGGCAGTAGGCTGTTTCTGCTCTCTGCTCTCTGGACGAGCAGCTTAGCGCACGCTAAATCTATATTTTAGCGCACGCTATGATTTAGTCTTAGCGTACGCTGGGTGTCCCGTAGCGCACGCTATTTCGGTAGTCCAGACTGGGCAAAATGCTTCTGGACTCGATCTGGTGACCAGGTAGCGCACGTTATGGCACGATAGCGCGCGCTTGTTCGCTATATTTTTTAAACAATCCGCAAGTGTACAGAGTAAATGTAGAAAGCGGCGAGCAAGGTCGTAGTCCGCAGAGACTAAATATTCATATTGTGTTGAGTACTAGATTATAATGATTCCGGTTTTATCTAGACGATCGAAAGGTGAACGAATGTTTAACGAAATAAAATAAAATGATGACAATTAATTTAAACAAATGACAATATCCAAATTACAGAGAATTGAAAGAGTTTTGAAAGATAGATTCCAAGGCTAGGTTTCCGTTGATCACTAAGTTTAGTCGGGATTGATGTCGAAGGGTTCTAAGTGCGTCTCCAAAATGATAATCACAACAATATTCTAAAGTCTCTCTCGAGATGCATTAAAATGTGGATTAAACAACCTATAACGTCTCCGTCTATTATAAATTATCTAACTCCAAAATGTTCATAAGATTAAATATCATCATAATTCATCACCGATTTCTCAATCTCGTAATTTACTACGTCAAATACTCGAAACCTATTAATGCTCTCTTCTCTCGAATTATGAGCAATTAAGTTAAACATGTAAAAACATTGATCAAGTGTTCTAACATGAATTAAAACCAAGCATTTGATAAAGAAATCATACTAGATATATATAATCATCAATCCCTCAAAAACAACGTGAATCAACGTACTCCCATCCCCGGAATCTAACAAGTTAGCCAGACATGGTAATGAAAGAAATCTCAATAAATATCATGTTCATCATGTTCATGCTAAATAAAACAACAAAATGAGTAAAAGATAGGGAGAAGATAAAATTCGGATGGTGTCTTGAGTGGACTAAGACCAAGCCTTCAAGTCTCTTCTTGGTTTGTTCTTCCTTGGTTCCTTCAAAATCTCCTTCTTTTTGGTAAGTTTTATCTCAAATCTTGTGTTTTTCTTCTCTTACCAACTCCCTAAAATCTCTCCAAATCAGAATATCTCCATAAGTCCAGCCAAAGATCCTTTTTATAAAGTCACAATACCATTTTTCTTGTTCAAATCATGCAAAAATGTCAAAAAAGCGATTTTGCACCGAAAAGTGACATGACCCGTGTCATAGTGCTCTAGAAACAGCAAAAGTCACTGGACAAGGAACTCGACAGTGTTAGTTGACACGACCGAGCAAGTGACACGGCCCGTGTCAAATGACACGGCCGAGCCCGTGTTGGTCCATTTTGACTCCGTTTTCGGCTCGATCTTTCGTTTCCGCATTGCTTGATATGTATTGGGGGTTGAGACTTCGTTCTTGATTGATTAATATCCATAAAATACCTATAAAATCAATAAAACGTACCCAAGCGTGATCAAGGCCAATAAACACAATATGAGCACAAACGACACAATTCTACACATTTTAGGATCTTAAAATCCGGAAAAGCTTTGCAAAAATATGTGTAAAAATGAGTGTTATCAAAATCCCCCAAACTTGAACGTTGATCGTCCCGAGCAATGCACTTCAAAATAACCACTCTTAAAGGAACTCGTCCCTCAACACACCTCAAAGGATCATTTTGAAAATTCATCAATACGCATCAAGAAATAAATAAGTCGAGTTCTATAAAGTATTCAAATCTTTGGGGTGCTTCCTTAACATCATAGCTAATACTTGAATAATACGAACCTCACCGGTCAAGTGTATTCCCTCACTCTCAAAGTGTATAATGGGATAAGTGACGCTCAAAACCCATTCAATGAAATAAGAATCCCCATAGGCTTGTCAATCGTCTACATCTCTACCACTAGTTGTGCATGCAAATTTGGTGAATAAAAAAGGACTTTATTGGTTGTAATGTAGGTTTTTTGGTTGGGGTAAGATAAATATTGCTTAAAGTGACTTGACTTGAGCAAATTAGAACATCATCTCAATAATCACTTCCCTCAATTTGAAGCTCAAAATTTTGTTTTCCCTGGAATTTGCTTCTTTCAACCCATTGATTTTAATATAATCGCACTAAGCGCTTTTGAAAGTGAAAATAACAACCTTATTCCTCCTTATTGCTCCATTTATTTTATTTCCTCCTTATCGCTCCAATAAATCTCGTTTTTTTTTCTGCCCACTCTTTGTTTTTTGTGTTTTCATGTGGTGGACAACATCATCATTATAATCACACCATTCTTCCTTCAATTTTTTTATTTGATAAATCATTGCAATTCAACCAACAATCTTCCCAATCGCCTCCACACACCTTTTTATTCTTTTGTCAATTTGTTCTAATAAGCTCAAGTATAGGGACAAAAGTTTATAATGGAATGGAAAGCTCATAATGTGGCTAATAATAATAGGCTTTAAGCTCAATCGGGATAACTAGGGAAATAATTTCGGGTTGGCCAAAAGGTTTGAAGGGTTGCCAAAAAAAATCGCCTAAAATCTCTTTCACTAATTTGCACACACGCTTGTATTTTTGAATAAGATACCAATGCAAGTTCTAGAGTCTTAAAACATGAATGATACACTCGACAATGAAACTTGCATATTTAATGATGCATGAAGGCTCAAAAGCTCACAAGTTAGATTTGTTCATATTTCCAAGATATTAAACTATTTATTCAATTTCACACCCTTTCGATTATTCTACAATTTTTCCTTTTCAAATTATCCTCGATTTACATATCAAAATAACAAAATAAATTCTGAGGTATCCAAGACAAGAGTTCATTCTTTCGAGTTTCATCCGAGTACATGATACTCAAAGTACACCAAGTTCAAAAACAACAATTCACACCAAAATCCAAGTAAATCTTCACACCAAGATTTGAAAAAAAAAATAGAAACAAACAATAAAATAAACAAACAAAACAAGGTGTTAAAAAAACAACGAACAATATAAGTATATCTTTACTCAATATCTCCCCCCAAACTTGAATTAAAGAATGTACACACGAAGGAGGTATAGTATTTAAACAATAAAACTTTTGGGACAAGAAATACTTACAACCGGTCATATTGATTGGCCATGCCTCGTGTCATACCTGCTCAGATTTGCCAAAAATCGTCTGCCAACTTGACCCGACCGTGTCAAACGACACGGCCCGTGTCGCACCGGCGCGGAAAGTGAAAATCAACTGTCAGCCTGACCCGACCGTGTCATACTTGCCCAGAAACTAAAAAAAAACGTCTGGATGCCCGACCCGACCGTGTCGAACGACACGGCCCGTGTCGTACTAGCCTGGAAAGTGCACTTCTGGTCTCCGGATCTTTTTCCTGCGAATTGGACACCTACAGTTGAACCGGTCAGTTCCTCATCAAGAAAAAATAAAAATAAAATGCGAATAAGAACAAAATAAACTAACAAGAACCATTGGGTTGTCTCCCAATTAGCGCTAAGTTTAACGTATTCAGCCAGACGCAAGTGTTGGGTTGCCTCCCAACCAACGCTAAATTTAACGTCTTCTGCCAGACGCTTGTTTCCTTCATCCCGGATCATATGACGAGCTCTTACAATCCGGCTTACGTGCAATTTTATCGGGAGGTTCTCCCTTTGTCAGTCCATCAAATCGAGGGGTCATAAAAAATATGACATCTTCACCATGCGTCCTTATCGTCACTTCTCCTCTGTCTACAACAATTAATGCTCGAGCAGTGTCTAAGAACAGACGTCCAAGTATTACTAGACCATTTTGCTTCCCGTCATCATCAAGCACTAAAAAATCAACGGGATAGGCAAATTTATCAATCTTTACAATCACGTTCTCCACCATTCCCCTTGGATACACCAAAGATTGATCTAAGAAGTATAAATGCACTGGGGATAGCCTAAATTCTCCTAATCCAAGTGTCCTGAAAATAGATAAAGGCAATATATTAACACTTGAACCGTGATCACAAAATACATCTTTTAATGAATATCCAAAAATAGAGCAATTAATTAAAAAACTCCCTGGATCGTTAAGATTTTTCGGTAGGCGCTCTAATTTCTTTTTCTTTGACGCCATGTCTTGCATGAAAACCTCAAATTTCTTCTCTCCTCGATATGCTCAATATCAGACCGATCCTTCACCTCATTAATGGACATTATCAAATCAGCTTTACTAGACAACACAGTTGCATCTTCGTCTTCATTCTTTGATTCCGGTAGCTTTTCATTCACAATATACGAAAAAATAGCATTGCATTGTGCTTTTAGATTTTCCTCGGTGTTGCTTGGAAATTTACCCTTCTGATGTTGGCTCCCCACGATCTTAGCTAATTGACCGATTTGTGTTCCTAGATTTTTCATTTGAGCTCCAACAGTGGTTGCTAATTGAGTCACGTGATTTTCAATCCGATCAAGTTTTTCTTCGTCTCGTGTAAACCGACTTTTTGTTTCTATCATAAACGTAGCCAAAATATTCTCTAGATTAGAATTTGGCTTCGATTCTTCGATTATTTCACCATTTGATACTTTGAATTCCGTCGGCGGTTGCAACACATTTCTCGAATTCCCGTAGCTAAGATTCTCATGATTTCTGTTGGAGGGATGGTAGAAACTTGGAGGCGGATTATTCTGATAATTATTGAAATTATGATTATTGATGTAATGAGCCTCCTCCAAAGGGTCGGGTGGTGGTGTACTTCCTTTTTGAGTTATTTTTTCATTTGCACTTTTCGTCAGAACTCCCAAATGGTTGGTCAAAATCGACATTTGTGCAGTTAAAGCCTTTATGGGATCCGAATCTGAAACTTCAGCCACTCTACGCACATTAGTTCTCTCAGTAGGCCATTGATAGTTATTCATGGCCATCTCCTCGATCAATTCATATGCTTCTTCAGCACTTTTAGCTAGCAAAGCTCCTCCGGCCGAAGCGTCAACAAAATTTCTCGTCTCTCCGGCCAACCCATTATAAAAGAAACACATTTGTTGGTCTTCCGAAAACCCATGACGAGGACATCGCCTTGGTTCCTTCAAAATCTCCTTCATTTTGGTAAGTTTTCTCTCAAATCTTGTGTTTTTCTTCTCTTACCAACTCCCTAAAATCTCTTCAAATCAGAATATCTCCATAAGTCCAGTCAAAGATTATTTTTATAAAGCCACAATACCATTTTTCTTGTTCAAATCATGCAAAAATGTCAAAAAAGTGATTTTGCACCGAAAAGTGACACGGCCCGTGTCACTGACACGGCCCATGTCATAGTGCTCTAGAAACAGCAAAATTCACTGGACAAGGAACTCGACCGTGTTAGTTGACACGACCGAGCAAGTGACACGGCCCGTGTCAAATGACACGGCCGAGCCTGTGTTGGTCCATTTTTGACTCCGTTTCCGGCTCGATCTTTCGTTTCCGCATTGCTTGATATGTATTGGGGGTTGAGACTTCGTTCTTGCTTGATTAATATCCATAAAATACCTATAAAATCAATAAAACGTACCCAAGCATGATCAAGTCCAATAAACACAATATGAGTACAAACGACACAATTCTACACATTTTAGGATCTTAAAATCCGGAAAAGCTTTGCAAAAATATGTGTAAAAATGAGTGTTATCAGCGCTATCGGGGGACTGTTAGTGCACGCTAACGGGCCAGAACTGCAAGTTCTGGACTAGTTTTGACTGGTTAGCGCGCGCTAACCGTGAGCCGTTAGCGCACGCTAAGCCCTCTGGTTATATATACCAGAGAGTTGACCCAGATTCGCCACTTTACTCATTTTCTTCTCCTTCTCCGCGGCCGAGCGATTCCAAGGCGATTTGGAGGCGATTTCTTCTTCTAATCACTTAGGATATCATTTTCCTTGAGTTCTTGGTGTAGCTTAACAACATCTACTCGTGTTCTTCGTTCTTAATCCAAGGTATTCTCCTAGAACCATATTTTGGGAAATTTGGGGGTGTTTGAGTTTTTATCCGATTCGTTCCGTATTGTTGATTAATCCATGATGTATATGATTAATCATGGTGGTATTCTTGTTTTCCGTACGACCTCATGGTAAGTTTCGTGGTATTTGTGAAATCGAAAGGGTTTGGTTGCGATTCGTCCCCGTTGTTGTTTTTGTACGAACTTACATGAATCATAGGGGGGTTTCCGGTTGTATTCCATTTCCGTACTCATTTAGAAATGGTTGTGATTGTGTTCTTCGAATCGTTAGGTTCTGGTTTATCGGTTCCTAACGATTGTGGTTGATTTTCCTTTCCGTTCGTGTCGTCGTTAATTACTCAAGGCAAGTATTCTTGGAAACCTTTATTCTTAACATGAAATGATGATGTATTTGTGTGTGCTTTGCTCACTCCGGGAGGGTCTGACGAGGCCTCGGGGGAATCGTGACTTCACTCCGGATTCAAAAGCTTGTTTTGCTAGCCAGTTCGGGAGTAGGGCTGGCAATTCGTGCGTGTCGGGTCGTTATCGGGTCGACACGATAAAGACACGACACGATAAGGCCAAACACGAACACGACCCGTTAATTTTATGCCCGACACGAAAACGAACACGACACGAACACGACATGGCACGATATTTTTCGTGTTGAAACGACACGATAACCACACGATACGACACGAATCGATAAATTCAAATAAAAAAATAAAAAAATAAACTTAAAATATTTAGAATGATAATAAAATTAGTGCTAAAAATATATAAATATTATTGGGTTACATGAACACGACACGAACACGAAAGTTATCGTGTTGCACGAACACGACACGAATCCGACACGAAATTAGCGTGTCCTTATCGTGTCGACACGATAAAGACATGAACACGATAAGGCCAAACACTAACCCATTAATTTCGTGCGTGTTCGTGTCGAGTTATCGTGTCGTGTCGGAAATTGCCAGCCCTATTCGGGAGGGTCCTTAGAGGCCTCGAATGGGATTAGTGGCTTCACCCCGGTCCTAGGCGATGCCTGTGCGTGATTTGTTTTATGATACGGTCAGTTTGGGAGGGTCCTTAGAGGCCTCAAATGGGACCAGTGGCTTCACCCCGGTCTTAGGCAAATTGATTATTGACTGTTTGTTTCTGGAAAAGACATGTCTGGTTTTGTTTTTATTTTTTTGAAATAACTTGATGCATGTACTATAAAATGTGTAAGCGAATGGTTTGTCTTGATTACTTGTACTAGCGTAATTGCTAACCCCTCTGGGGACTCGTTTTGGGAAAATTCTTGTTACGAATTTCAGGTTATGTTCAGCCGGACGAGCAGGCACAGGGACAGTGCGAGGATGCTGGCCAGGGTTGTTGACCTGTGCAAATGAGTCCCTTATTTCCGTTGTCCATTTTGATATGGTTGTATTCCAAACTTGTGAACTTATAGATAGTACTCGCGAGTACTTAGGCATTTTAATTGGATTACGGTTTGTATTATTAAATGTTATTCATGATTGTCAGTGAGGTCTGCGTTTTCGGTTATACTGGGCGTTTTATTTAATTGTCGTCCTGGTGATGTGTGTTTTTCTCGCTAACTGTGATGGTTAGGCGAGTGGTAATTATGATTTAGCCTGGTGGGTCCCAGGTAGGGGTCCACGACACTGTAATATACCATGAATATCTTGGGGGTTTTACAGAAAATGGTATCGGAGCACTAGGTTTATGGATACCTAGGCTTGTCGGTTAATTGGGTCTAGTCGTGTTTTGTTTTTGTTTTGTTTTGCACATCGTCACCCCAATGCCATCATTTCGGTACTTCAAGTGCTCGTATTCCTTGTTTTCTCGTATCGTACTTCCGTTTCTTGAACTGTGACTGTTTTTCCTCTCATACTTATCATCGAGTTGCTTTTTCTACCTCTTATCTCCAGTATGGATGTTGGAAGAGGTCGAGCTCGTGGTCGTGGTCGTGGACGCGGCCGGGGACATGGGGCAGTCAGTGGGGCGGCCACATCACACTCTTCGGAGCCGGCTATAATGATGGTCGTCAGGGCCATACTGCCACCTAAGACGATACAGCCGGCAATGGCGCCGATATTGGTGTTGCAGCTATGATGCAACAAATGGTGAACTAAATGGCAACAATAGCCCAGGCGGTTCAAAACCCGGCTCTGGCTCGTGCTGCTCAGGCTGGAATAGATCGCTGGCTCCAGGACGTCATCAAGATGCATCCTTCTCAGTTCTGAGGGGCTTCAGACCCGATCGACTGCGAGAGGTGGATGAAGGAGATGTCTAAGATCTTTGTTGCCACCAACTGCCCTGAGGATCGTAAGGTCCCTATCGCCCAGTATTTTCTCACTGGGGAGGCTGCTGATTGGTGGGAGGCCGTTGAGACTCGGGATCATGTTGCTTCATGGGCCGAGTTCATAGACCTTATGATGCCGATTCGTCAGGCCCGAGTCCATGCTTTTTATGATCCTTAGCCTCGAGATATTCCGATTTCTCAGGACATTGCGGATTTCAATCGGGAATTGTGCTATGTGACGGCCCAAGTTAAGGAAGAGGATGACAAGATTTGCCACTTTTCTCGGCAGATGAAACCGAAGATTCGTGATTACATGTCTGGGCTCGCCTGCACCACCCTAAAGGACTATCAGAGTAGAGCTCTTGCTTATGATATGTCCTTGACGGCCAGTGAGGCGGCTCAAGAAAGTAATAAACAGAAGTCTGTCGGTAACTTTTCGGGTCACAAGGGCGGAGTTCAGTAGAAATCTCAGTCTGCAAATATTCCTGCGGGCTGTTCGGCTCATTTCTCTGGGGGCTTTCGAGGTACTGCCAGTGCCTCCACTCGTGATGTCAAATACTTTAACTGTGGCAAGTCGGGCCATATGACTTGTCATACTTGTGGTCAGTTGGGCCACAAGGCTTCTTTTTGTGAGCGGGTAGGGCAGATTTTTGGTGCCCAGGCTTTTTTTCCAGCGCCTAAGGAGCCGAATGTGAACCAGGGGTCGTTTGCTCCGCAGTCTCCGCCGAGTGCCATCCGAGGGAGAGGTCGGGGTCAGCCCGCTAGAGGGGGAGCTTCCAGTGTCGGCTCCACTCATCCGCGTGTTTATGAGATGAGGAGGGCCGATGATCTAGCGGCCACCGTGGCTACAGGTATCGTTCATATTCATTCTCACCCTGTCAGTGTGCTTTTTGATTCGGGTGCTACGCATTCATTCATCTCTCTGGAGTGTGTGCACCATTTGAGTCTTGACTGTTTGTCGCCTTATGAGCCTTTCATCGTTAAACTTCCTAGCGGTGATAGAATCGTTGGTGATCGAGAGATCCGAGACTATTCTGTGGTTATTTGTGAGAGGGCTTGGCTCTCTACTCTTATTGTTGTGAATATTGAGGGTGAGGATTTGATTATCGGCGATGATTGGCTCGAGCAACATGGTGCAATCATGAACTACCGCACAAGAATTATCACCATATTAGCCGATGATGGCACCGAGCACTTTTCGCGGGGCGAAAGAGGGGAAACCAGAAGTTCGTAATTAACGCCTTGAAGGCGATGAGACTCCTGCGGAAGGGATGTACTGGTTATTGGTGCTACGCCCTGAAGGCGGGGAATGGTGGATTCGAGTTTTCATTGATTCCAGTTGTTAGTGAGTTCCCTGATGTCTTTCCTGACGAGTTACTGGGGTTGCCACCGGACCGTGAGGTTGAGTTCGCTATCGAGTTAGATCCAAGTGCGGCTCTGATTTCGAAGGCGCCATATCGCATGGCACCTTCAGAGATGGCTGAGTTGAAGAAGCAGTTGAGTGAGCTTCTTGAGTCGGGGTATATTCGACCGACCGCTTCGCCTTGGGGCGCACCGGTTCTGTTTGTGCGGAAGAAGGATGGTTCGCTGTGTTTATGTATCAACTATCGTGATCTAAACAAAGTAAGCATCAAGAACAAGTATCCCTTGCCGAGGATTGATGACTTGTTCGATCAGTTGCAGGGAGCTGCGGTATTCTCGAAGATCGACTTGAGATCGGGGTACTATCAGCTTCGGGTGAATGAGTCCGATGTTCCGAAAACAGCTTTTCGGACGAGATACAGACATTATGAGTTTGTGGTTATGCCCTTCGGGTTAACTAACGTGCCGGCAGTGTTCATGCAGTTGATGAACAAGGTCTTCATCGAGTATTTGGATAAGTGTGTCGTCGTCTTCATTGACGATATCCTTATTTATTCGAAGAATGAGGAGGAGCATGCGCGTCATTTACGTGTGGTGTTAGACATTTTGAGGACCGAGTGACTCTATGCGAAGTTCTCAAAATGTGAGTTCTGGCTGAAGGAGGTGATGTTTCTGGGTCACGTGATTTCAGCTGAGGGGGTCCGTGTGGATCCACAGAATATTGAGGCAGTGTTGGATTGGGCACTGCCTAAGAATGTGAAGGAGGTCCGTAGTTTCTTGGGTTTGGCTGGCTACTATCGTAGGTTCGTCGAGGAATTCTCGAAACTAGCTCGGTCACTTACACAGTTGCTCCAGAAATCCGAAAATTTCGTCTGTAATGACGAAAGGCAGTCGAGTTTTGAGGGGTTGAAGAGGCGTTTGACTTCAACCCCGATTTTAGCATTGCCGCGTGGAAATGAGGGTTTTGCCGTTTATAGCGATGCTTTGGACCAGGGTCTTGGGTGCTTGTTGATGCAGCACAATAAGACTATCACGTATGCATCGAGATAGTTGAGGCCGTATGAGCTTAAATACCCTACTCACGATTTGGAGTTAGTGGCAGTTGTTTTCGCGCTCAAGATTTGGCGTCACTATATTTTTGGCTCTGCATGTCAGATTTTTACCGATCATAAAAGCCTGAAGTACATATTCACTCAATGGGAGTTGAATATGAGGCAGATGAGGTGGTTTGAGTTGATTAAGGATTATGACCTCGAAATCCTTTATCATCCGGGCAAGGCAAACGTCATGGCGGACGCCTTGAGTCGGAAACCGGTTGCGTTGCGGACGCTTGAGATACTTACGTCTCAATCTGGGCTTCAGCGGGATTTGATCGAGTTGAGTGTTGAGATTGTGTTGCCAGGAGCTGTCTGGCAACTTTGCGCTTTGGAGATTTCATCGTCGCTGATCGATGAAATTAAACTGAAGCAGTTGGAGGATCCGATGATTACTCAAATCCGAGAGAATGTTCTTAAGGTAAAGTCTCCTGGGTTTGATTCACGAGGATGGTGTGTTGAGATTCCAGAGTCGGCTTTGTGTACCGAACGACTTGGAATTGAGGCAGAGTATTTTGCGTGAGGCCCATGCTACACCTTACTCAGTTCATCCTGGTTCGAGTAAGATGTACAAGGACATAAGGAGGAACTTTTGGTGGAACGACATTAAGAAGGAGGTCGCACGATTTGTAGCGAGATGTTTGACTTGTCAGCAGGTCTAAATCGAGCATCAGCGACCGTCTGGGTTATTGCAGTCACTTCCTGTTCCGGAATGGAAATGGGAAGGCATTTCGATGGACTTCGTCACGAGCTTGCCGAGATTGAAGTCTGGTATGAATATGGTTTGGGTGATTGTGGATCGTCTGACCAAGTCAGCACATTTTCTGGGCATCAAGGATACTTGGGGTCCGGAGAGGTTGGCTTGTGTGATTATTGCGCAGATTGTGAGGCTTCACGGTACCCCGAAGTCGATTGTCTCGGATTGGGATGGCCGTTTTGTATCGCACTTTTGGCAGGCGGTACATAAGGCGTTTGGTACTCGTTTGCGTCTTAGTACTTCTTTTCATCCTCAGTCGGATGGGCGGTCGGAACGCACTATCCAGACATTTGAGGATATGTTGCGTGCTTATGCTCTCGATTGGAGCAGTAACTGGGAGGAGCATTTGCCGTGATCGAGTTCACGTACAACAATAGTTGGCACGCATCGATCAAGATGGCAACGTATGAGGCGCTTTATGGGCGGCGATGTCGATCGCCTATTTGCTGTAACGAGGCGTCTGATTTGGTCAGGACCGAACCGGATATCGCTATGGAGACGAGGCGGAAGGTGGAATTTATTCGGGAGAGGATGTTGACTGCTCAGAGTCGACATAAATCCTATGCCGACGTTCGTTGCCGACCTTTGGAATTCGAGGTGGGAGACCACATTTTGCTAAAGGTGTCGCCGATGAGAGGAGTTTTCCGCTTCGGGAAGAAGGGAAAGTTGAGTCCGAGATTTATTGGGCCCTTTGAGATTCTCGAGAGAGTCGGTGAGCTGGCATACCGTTTGGCGTTGCCTACGGCTTTGAGCCACGTTCATAGCATTTTCCATGTTTCCCAGCTAAGGAAATATGTTCCGGATCCTAGTCACGTCATCGACTATGGTGAGATCGATGTCGCTGAGGATATTATCTTCGAGGAGCGTCCCTTGAAGATTTTGGAGCACCGTGAGAAGCGATTGAGGCATAAGACCATTCATTTGGTCAAGGTGCAGTGGTCGAGGCATAGTGTCGAGGAGGCAACTTGGGAAACCGAGGATGGCATGCGTGCTAGGTACCCCGAGTTGTTTGTTTCTTAAGTTTCGGGACGAAACTTGTTTTTAGAGGGGTAGAATGTAATATCCGCACTTTTTCTTTTCTGGTATTTTTCATTTTTGTATATTTCTCGTTCTTATTGACTCGCTTGTAACCTTATTGGTATTTCGAGAATACTAAATACTGTACTTTTTGTCATTCGAGCTTGTTTCGGACTTGTTTTACTCAATTCCGCGTTTAATGTCGTTTCCATCGCTATTTGATTCGATTCTCATAATAGTTGATTGGAATCGCCGTTTCGGGGTTTCCGCAAATCCATCTTATGTTATTATGCATGTTGTGAGCTTTCGTTTGGCGTTTTGATCAGGTATCGTGCATTTCGGATGTTCCGGGGCATTTTGTAATTTCCCAAAGTTATGGGGCAATTATTATCGTTGTCGTTTTCCGAACCTTTGGGTAGTCGGAATCATGTTTTCTTTTAGTACTTCAGTTCTGACTCGAACTCATCGTTCGTGTGTCTTCTTCCGGCCGTTGTATGTCTTCTTCCGAACCTTTGGGCCGTTTTCATCCGGGGAAGAATTCGCCGTTTTCTATCTTTAGGGTGTTGTCTATACTACTGTCTGCACTCGCTAGCGCGCGCTATTTCTGTTGTGTAGCGCACACTAATGTTGTTGTGTAGCGCACGCTATATTTCTTTTGTAGCGTGCGCTAGTGACTTGAGCACTGTAACACCCTCAATCCACTCAGGGATGTTACACGCCGTAGACCCTTTCCTCAAGGATCTACCAGGCTGGTAACTAAAATCAAACATCTCAACATCGCCTTTAAGGCTTAAATGACTCAGTAGACCGATTTGGTCTTTCAATTAATACATACAACTCAATCTCATTACATGCCCGCGCAGGGGTCAAATACAACACACTCCTGTACAACGAGACATTACTGCAGCGGAAATAAAGTACAACCCAACCAATATGACATCGTATGGATCCTCATGTGATTAGTATCGATCATATTTCATCATCCTTCATGCCGACCCTGTGTTATGCTCCCCAAAACCTGAATGCAATACAGATATCCACCCCCCGATTACTCGGGGGTTAGCAAAATCCCACTAATTTGCTAGTGCAAGTACATAATCATGCGAAATATAACAAATAAATAGAGGTCACGAATCGGATACGACAATTAACTACCAAAGCCTTCCCGAGAGGTTTTATAAATTATAAAGCAATCAATGAAGTGTTTGAAAATAAATTCCTCATCTTGGGGATTTTAAAAGTAGAAACCTTGTTGAACCTCAAGTCCTTAGTTGAAAAATAACCATATCAAGACAAATGGGTTTCGGCCCAAAATCACTTTCCGTAAAACGACCTTTACAAAACCGTTGGGATCTTAATCCATTTCTCATCAAATCAAAGTACACGAGAACAATGGCAAGATCCATTTTACAACATCAAAACCCCACAACTAAATGACTTAACACATACGACAAAATACTCTGGTGCCATCCTAGCCAAGTAGGCCAAATGAACAACTTACCTCTTACACATTTAGTCAATGCATGCAATCATGAAATCACCGTTCAAAAAACACTCGTTTGCGGAAACGCCATAACCCAAAATACATTTATAAAATGCACCACAATTAACCGCGGATCCACGCCTCTGTGGACCCTTACCGAGACCCCGTCGGATCTAACCCGTAGTGGTTAAAAGCAAAGCTCGCGGATCCACGCCTCTGTGGACCCCTACCGAGACCCCGTCGGGTCTAACCTGTAGTGAGCATACACACACACACGTCACTCATGCAATACTAATATGCCAAAAATGTAAGTTCATTAAGAATACTTACTAGAGATGGCCACTTACCCGACACCATTATCATACTCATCACAATACCTCCATCATGAACAATCAATCACAACACAACAACACAATTAACACGGAATACACGATTCCACAACATTAAACAAGCAGGGGTATCATTAAAGCCCTCAGCGTTCAAAATAATCAAATCATAATCAATTCACACGAATCATATTCACAAGGGTAGACCAACCATCGTAAAGCCAACATGTAAACTCTATTTGCAGGACACAAATCGTATAAGAAATATACTTCCCTCGAAACCACGATCGAAACGAGACGATAAACGGGATGCGGTCGGGCAGCCCCGAACTCCTGAACATAATCAAGAATCAATAGCACCGCGAACACTACGATAATAACACCACACGAATTACCGACACAAAACGGAGATCAACTCGGAATCCCCGAGCACCTATAATCCTCCGGAAGAAACAACATAAACATGATTACGACGAGGATCAAGACCAAAAACAATGTAGATTACATCAAACTATCGAAGGAAAACTCATCCGAACATTTAATCGAACATTAAATGTTCACTACACCTCAAGAACACCGTAATCACCCTTCGGGTTGAAACAAATAGAAGGTATGGATATACAATTCATAAAACATGTTTAACAACAACATCTAACACAAATCGATTCATCTAAACCGGATTGGATTCGGAATCAAGAACAAAACTCCCAAAAAGTCAACTCTAGGGAATCAAGAAAAATACCTCGATCCGGCGAAGAACAATGGATTAAATGATGTTTAACACATAAATTGTTAGGCGTATTTTTATGCGCTTATTTATCATTATTTTGTATCCATCTTGAGCCTAAATCAGCATAAATGAGCTTTTAATGCACTATTTTATATGTTTTGCAGGAAATTGGAGTCCGAAAGCCGAAACGATGAAAAACGGGCGAAAACAGCAGTTTTTGGTCATGAGCCGCGGCACAAACCAAGTGAGCCGCGGCACACGAAGATGGCCTGAAAGTCCCGAGCAAATCAGATTTCCGAGCCGCATGCCCTAAGTGAGCCGCGCCCGTAAGGAAAATGTCGCGCCTGTGCATAAGGCCGAACACCGTGAGCCGCGGCACAGATTAAGTGAGCCGCGGCCCACGGGGCGGTTTTGGTGTGTTCTGCGCGGTTTTGGGCCGTTTTGGAGCCTGTTCTCGACCTAATCACACGGACGCGTTTTGGAGGCTGATGACGACTATAAATAAGCATTGAAGGGCTGAAGGAAATCATCATCATCTAAGGGGGATCGATCAGAAGGGGAGCATCGATAGATAGAGAGAAGAACACAAGGAGAAGATTTGTGGGCGACGACAAGACCACGGATCCTTACGGTTTTTCTTAGTTTTCCGTATCTTAGTTTCTAGATCTATTCGAGTAGGATTGTGATTGTAGCCGATTTCATGACGGTTTGATTTATTTATTATTATTTCGATTTACTCGTTATTCGTATTGAGTTGGATTCTTCTTACTGTTCTTAATGCTTTTTAATTGTCTGGCCAACAGTTGAGTTGTTTTGAATGTCTTTATGGATTCGGGAGATGAAATTTAGACATAGTTCTTGTGAGACGAATCTTAATTTTCGTGAGATAGGAATATACTCATGCGAATTGTGAAGCCTATTTATTGTGGGAATTCTTGAACTGTTTTAGCTATTAATTATCTAATTCGAATAGGGATATATCGAGTTAATAATTCGTAGTATTTTCTATCGATCTTGGGAAAGGCTTTAGAATAATTTAGGAATTCCTGGCTTACAATCAATTGAATAAAAGTGAATTGAATTGAATAAATGTCATTCCTGATTGTTTGAGGTGAAAATCATAATCCTACGCCCTTATTAGTATTATTTTTATTATTAGTACTATTATTTGTTTTCTGCAAATTAGTTTAGGTATAAATTCCGTATAATTGTGCTTCAAATAAAATTGTGAGTTGACTATATTTTGGTACTTAGTGAAATCAGTCCTCGAGGGAATGATACTTTACTTATCACTTTATTACTTGTTGATACCGTGCACTTGCGGCATATTTTGAGGGATTTTCCCACAACAAGTTTTTGGCGCCGTTGCCGGGGACTGATTTTTTTGCTAATATCAATACCAAGCGACTCTAATTTTAATTTGAAGTTTTTCTTTTTAGTCTCTATATTTTTATTTTTTCATTATGTTTTCCTTTGATTATCGTGACCCTTGGCATTTCATAAATTTCGATGTTCTTAATAATTTGCCAAATAGGGTCAGTCAGCCCCCTTCCCCAAAACAAAAGACCATGTTTGAACAATGTGTAGACGCTCTCGAAAATCCTGATAGTACCCCTCTTGAGCGAGAATGTGCACGTCATGGTCTTGAGATTCACTACGGTTATTTTCCAGCTCATATATTTAGTACTGAAGTAGAGGGGGAGGTTGAGAAGAAAGACATGATGAGTTTTAGGGTCGATCCCTCAGCACCTAATAATTACATAAAGTGTGATGAGCTTGTAGAAGAAGTTATCATTGATGATGTTTCCAAAGAAATTTCATTAAATTGTCATCAAACTTCGAATAATAAGGTGAACACTTATGTGCCTAAAATTTTATTAACGGTGCCACGCATAATTTTTCCTAAATCCATAATGGGAGAGATTGACCCCATTACTTTTGATTTTGTTGAGGCTGATTCTTTGAGTTCTAATGAGGTTGTTCATGATAAGTCTTTATTATTTACCCATTCGAACTCTGCTTATTTTTTCATGCCTTATCATTATTATATTCTTCCACTATTTTTTGGTTGTCCGCATAATTATTCTTACTCATTATTTTTGGCAACCAGGCATGAACCAAAGCCTCCCTTATGGAATAAGAGGCTTATAGATTGCAAGAAGGGGGCATTTGGCAATCTCCCTAGAAAGAAGCCACGTTAAATTTTTTTGCCACGTCGTGCTCAAGACGTAAAATAGAGCGCTTGATGGGAGGCAACCCATCATTTTTACTTGCTTTCTAGTTAGTTGTTTTTATTGGATTTTTTTTCGTTAATAATTTTCTTTTCTTTGTTTTGTTATTTCGTTTGGATTCGTGTATTTTTGTGGCCCTAATTTCTCTAATATTTTGTTTTACCCCAATGATTTATTATTCTTCACATTCTAGTCTTTTTTGACTTAAGGTTTAGAGTTGTTTCATGACTAGAGCCTAAGTTTGGGGGTCCCTCGTGATGTTGAGCATTATTTGAAGTATGGATTGACAGACGATTCCACTCAGACATGTGCTGGCGTTCAAGAAGACAATTGGAATAAGATTCTCTTTTCCTTATCTCTTTTATTTTCACATGAGTTGAGTTTTATTGTTGACGATGTTATGCGTAGTGGAATAAATTGAAGCATGCGATAATTTTCTTAATTTTTCTTGGGTATAAATAGCGATTGCTTTATTGTTCTTGCATGCTGTTGATGGTTAAAAACGTGAATTTTTCGTGCTTCCGTGTGTAAAACTGATGTTACGATACTGATTTCTCTTGGAAGAAACAGTTGAGTATAGTCGAGTTGTAGTCAGCGATATATGTTTCTGTTGAGTATTCAGTTAGGTCCGAAATTTTAGCAGATAAGAAAGGAGACATACGTGTTTTCAAATCACCGTTTATACGTTTGGTTAAACTTTTCGCGTAGCTAGTCATCCAGTAACATAAGTCGTGTTGGCACTTAAATTGAGTTTAGAAGTCGGACAGTTTTTCCAAAAAGAGGAGATATTAGTGTTCTATGATGGGAAATCTAGTAACCGGGGGTATTCACGTGACCCGTTGTTTACTCTCGCGTAAAACGACGACCTTGAATAGATTAATAATTTAGAAATATCGCATTACCGATGATGGGAAGCCTAGTAACCTGGGGTATTCACGTGACCCGTTGTTTACTCTCGCGTAAAACAGCAACCTTGACATGCGGGAATAGCTATTCGAGTTTTTTCTCCGCTGTAGAGGGGGACTTAGTAACTAGAAGCATCCATGTGCCCCATGAGTGTCTTTTACGTCAAACAGTTCCCCAATATATGAGAATGGACATCCACCCTAGGACTATCCCGATGAAATATCCCGAGAGCCGAAACCTAGTGGTTAACTCGAATCATATTATTGATCATACATAAGGGAATACTATCCAAGGATTAATTTTGACAATGAAACTCTTAAATTTTTTTTGCCACTAGACTGTGGGACTGGGCGAGTTAGCTTGTTTATTTTTAACCCTTCATATTGACGGTCGGTTAAATTCACGCTTGTTAATCTTTGAGCTTGATTTTCTTCTTGAACGATTGATTAGGACTGAAATTGGTTACTTAGTGGAATCAGTGTCCTGGTTGTGACTCGCTATTACGATACTTGTACTATTCTTTGAGATTTTCAGGGTAGTATTGATTAAGTTGAGCATTATGGACTTGCATGATTATTCATGATACATTTTGTTTAAAATTGATTTTTGCTTGAGGACAAGCAAAGGCTCAAGTTTGGGGGTATTTGTTAGGCGTATTTTTATGCGCTTATTTATCATTATTTTGTATCCATCTTGAGCCTAAATCAGCATAAATGAGCTTTTAATGCACTATTCTTATATGTTTTGCAGGAAATCGGAGTCCGGAAGCCGAAACGATGAAAAACGGGCGAAAACAACAGTTTTTGGTCATGAGCCGCGGCACAAACCAAGTGAGCCGCGGCACACGAAGATGGCCTGAAAGTCCCGAGCAAAATGTACTCTGAGCCGCGGCACAGCCTAAGTGAGCCGCGACCCAGAAGGAAAATGTCGCGCCCAGGCATAGGCGCTGCGCACTGTGAGCCGCGGCACAGATTAAGTAAGCTGCGGCCCACAGGGCGGTTTTGGTGTGTTCTGTGCGGTTTTGGGCCGTTTTGGAGCCTGTTCTCGACCTAATCACACGGACGCGTTTTGGAGGCTGATGACGACTAAAAATAAGCATTGAAGGGCTGAAGGAAATCATCATCATCTAAGGGGGATCGATCAGAAGGGGAGCATCGATAGATAGAGAGAAGAACACAAGGAGAAGATTTGTGGGCGAGGACAAGACCACGAATCCTTACGGTTTTTCTTAGTTTTCCGTATCTTAGTTTCTAGATCTATTCGAGTAGGATTGTGATTGTAGCCGATTTCATGACGGGTTGATTTATTTATTATTATTTTGATTTACTCGTTATTCGTATTGAGTTGGATTCTTCTTACTGTTCCTAATGCTTTTTAATTGTCTGGCCAACACTTGAATTGTTTTGAATGTCTTTATGGATCCGGGAGATGAAATTTAGGCATAGTTCTTGTGAGACGAATCATAATTTTCGTGAGATAGGAATATACTCATGCGAATTGTGAAGCATATTTATTATGGGAATTCTTGAACTGTTTTAGCTATTAATTATCTAATTCGAATAGGGATATATCGAGTTAATAATTCGTAGTATTTTCTATCGACCTTGGGAAAGGCTTTAGAATAATTTAGGAATTCCTGGCTTACAATCAATTGAATAAAAGTGAATTGAATTGAATAAATGTCATTCCTGATTGTTTGAGGTGAAAATCATAATCCTACGCCCTTATTAGTATTATTTTTATTATTAGTACTATTATTTGTTTTCTGCAAATTAGTTTAGGTATAAATTCCATATAATTGTGCTTCAAATAAACTTGTGAGTTGACTATATTTTGGTACTTAGTGAAATCAGTTCTCGAGGGAACGATACTTTACTTATCACTTTATTACTTGTTGACACCGTGCACTTGCGGCATATTGTGAGGGATTTTCCCACAACACAAATCCATCCCAAGATGACGCTTGATGATGAAGATCGCCCAAAATCGCTCCAAGAATTTGCGCCCGACGAAAAGAGACGAAGTGGGAGAGAACTGACGGAATAAAGGATGCTGTCCAGTATTTATACTGGACAGTTATTAGCGTGCGCTAAACACACCGCATTAGCGCGCGCTAACGGGGTCAGCGCCCCAGACATTCCGCCCGCAACACTGTTAGCGTGCGCTAGCCAATACGCGTAGCGTGCTCTAACGAGCCAAGAATCCAGTCCAGTGGCTCCTGGACAGATCTGCACCTACCAGGTAGCGTCCGCTAGAAAGGACATATAGCGTGCGCTAAGCAGACGATAGCGCACACTATCTACCAACCGTAGCGTGCGCTAACGAGACTCCAGTCCCAGTCCAGTAGCTCCTGGACTGCCTCGAACTACCAGTTAGCATGCGCTACCAACCCCGTAGCGTGCGCTATCTACTGCACCTTAGCGCGCGCTAAACACCCGGATGTAGCGTGCGCTAACGACTCAGAAATAACAGGAACAGTACCCTCAAAAATGGGTACGACGACGGATCTCTCCGATCGAATCTTCAAGTTCAATATACACATGGAAAGCTCCATAATATGATCATACTAAGAGCTTGAGCTCTAATCAAACTCACACGCTACCATAAAAAGGGTCAAAACAATAAATACGAAGGCGGATACCCACAACTTTGGGAAATTACAAAATGGCCCAAAATGCCCGAAAATCACGATACATGATCGAATAACCAAACCAAAGCTCACAACACGTCTAATAAAGTTAAACGGGCTTACGGGGAACAGGAAACAATAGTTTCGAATGAGATTCGCAAGAATCGAACTCAAATGCGGAAAAGTCGCCAAAAAGCACGGAACTCGGAAAAACGACACCGAAACGAACTCTGATCTCAAAAAGTGCAGAATTAATCATTCTCAAAATGACGAAAAGGTCACAAGCGAGCTGCTAAAACGGACTCCTGCCAAAAAAAGAAATTTACCAAAAATCAAAATTGCGGATATTACATACTACCCTCCTTAAAAGAAGTTTCGTCCCGAAACTTAAAGATAAGTAGGGAGGAACAATATCCCACCAAGAACATCTCAACGAGATACACAAGAACGCATAGCTTACACCCATTGGCGAGACGTTACAAGAACGCAAAGGAACATACAACGTGGAAACACGTTCAACGACAACCATCACAATGCCACAAGCAGGGGCATAACACAATCCGCAAGTGCCAAGCATCACCAAACAGATAACGCAATCAAGTCAATTATCCAAACCATCAAGAGACAAAAGGATCCTATTACAAGAAAACACGCACAGTCGAAAAATAGAAATGAAACGTACAACAATCCGCAAAGGTAACCACGGAGAACTCCGACCACGCCGAAATTTTCGAAAACCACAAAAGGCATCTCCGTGTCCCTTCGAAGCAGAGACGCAAACTCGATCCCCAAACCTCTCAGCTACCATCTCTCAATGCACAGCTCGGTGTCCCAATTGACCGCAATCGAAACAGCTGACTAACGGTAAATGACAATTCTTCACGGTACGGGATCAGGCAACAACAATTGGACAACCACGATTGAACAGTAATGATCGAACAACAACGATCGAACAACAATGATCGAACAACAACGATCGAACGACAACGATCGAATAACAACGGTCGAATAACAACGATCGAACAACAATGATCGAATGACAACGGTCGAACAATGACTCCGAAGTTCAAACTTCCACTCAAGATATTAAAAGAACTTGTAGAAACTAAAATACGTTAATTTCGAACAAGGTTCACAAGAATCGAACCGAACTCGGAAAGTCACAACGATAAACAGATTGATCCGAAACAAGGTCACAACCCGTTCGAACGATGACGATCGAGATACCGAACAAGTTCAGAAAGTATCAACGAACATGAGCGAGTCGATAGAATTGAGAAAGAAAAAATACAGAAGTCAAAAATAATACGAGTATTACATTCGACCTCTTTTAACATAAGGGTCGTCCCCGAGACTCACAACAACGGAAGCAGGGTAACAACACAACAAGTAACCGACAGAAACATCCTTCAAGGGCCTCTCAGAGCTGATCATGATATCTGTGCTAAAGTCTGTGCCCCGGAAGACTCGGTAACCAACTTGTGAGACTGGATTCTGTGTCCCTCGAGTCCATGCTTGTAACACGTTACTGGCTAGAAGTGAAATTTGTACGTACATGCCCCAGCACATTACAGTTGAAGCACCTCGGCATACCGAATATACAACTGCTAGGTACAATGGAATATAACATTGCAAAACAACATACCGGAGATGCCGACTCAGCACAACATATCAACGTAAGGCAACCCACATACATAAAATCACAACAACGACGGCATACATTCGGTGATTTCAACGGCCCGAACGATAACCAGCACACAATTATAAAACATCATGAGACAATCACAGGTGTACACAATCATACAAACCCAAGCTCTAACAGCTCGCACATGTGCGATAACACGCAAATCACCACGAAACGACAACATTAAAGGCCAATATCACACCTCTCACAGAGGGCTAACACAACAAATGCGTGGCGAACGACTCAACGCTCACACCACCAATTCAATCACAACTCGGGGCTAACACCTTAACGACCTTGCGAACATCATACATATATTCCCGGACCGCACACAGGAATGGTAGGTTTTAAAAACGAAAACCACCTTTTTGGAAACAATTTTGGGAACACCAGTTGATCTTGAGTATCATATTTCGAAAAAGCAACACAACCATCGTTATCGAGACTTTGAAAAACCATCTTGCGTTTGATAAAAATGAGGATACCTTCCTTTTAGTTAAAAACTTTCAAAAATATTCGACCATCGGGTCTGAGCAAATGCGTTTCTAAATTACTGAGAATATCTCAAAGTATTTTGGTCCTCAGAGTGGAATAATTTTGAAACATACAGTGGCACTAGTAGGCACCTTGAAAATACCGTGAGAAAATTATCCATTTTAAAAGTACGTATCGAAATTTATTCTATAAGATACTCAAGGTTTAAAAAAAATTCATTAGGCCAGAATGCCCAAAACTCACATGTATCGACATTCGCTTATACATCTCATAGTACACGCATCAAATTGCTCAAATTCAAAAAAAGACATGTCCTTTCCCAGAAAACAAGCAGTCAAATATCACAGTGGAAACCCGCTTAGGATCGGGGTGAAACCACTGGTCCCATTCGAGGCCTCTAAGGACCCTCCCGAACTGGCTAGCGAACAAACTCGTGAATCCGGTGTGAAGTTACAGATTCCCCCGAGGCCTCGTCGGACCCTCCCGGAGTGAGCAAATCACACACATATACATTCTCATTCCATATTAAGCACAAAGGTTTCACAAGAATACTCGCAAAACGAGCAAATCATTTTGAAATACACACGCAGCGGACGAAGTCAACAGTCAAAAATACATTAGCAGCGACACAACTCCTCATATAAACAAAATATGAGAGTCGAATAACCACATATCACGAAATCAAAATCCAAAGAAGGATTCCATCACTTAACAAATAATCATACAAGTAGCTCATGTCACACGAGACACAACACAAAGAAGGGAGACTTACATCCACAGGTCGCACGAAGATGATGATCGCCCCACGATAGTAATCACGACCAACAAACTCAGACGACGCATCGCGACACTATTCAGTCAGACAAGATCTTGACGAGACAAAACTCAATAGATACAACTTGACCCGACAACCTAGGTTTCCACAACCTAAGCTATGATACCATTTATGTAACACCCCCAATCCACTCAGGGATATTACAAGCCGTAGACCCTTTCCTCAAGGATCTACCAGGCTGGTAACTAAAATCAAACATCTCAACATCGCCTTTAAGGCTTAAATGACTTAGTAGACCGATTTGGTCATTCAATTAATACATACAACTCAATCTCATTACATGCCAGCGCAGGGGTCAAATACAACACACTCCTGTACAACGAGATATTACTGCAGCGGAAATAAATTACAACCCAACCAATACGACATCGTATGGATCCTCATGTGATTAGTATCGATCATCTTTCATCATCCTTCATGCCGACCCTGTGTTATGCTCCCCAAAACCTGAATGCAATACAAACATCCACCCCCCGATTAGTCGGGGGTTAGCAAAATCCCACTATTTTGCTAGTGCAAGTACATAATCATGCGAAATGTAACAAATAAATAGAGGTCACGAATCGGATACGACAATTAACTACCAAAGCCTTCCCGAGAGGTTTTATATATTTGAAAGCAATCAATAAAGTGTTTGAAAATAAATTCCTCATCTTGGGGATTTTAAAAGTAGAAACCTTGTTGGACCTCAAGTCCTTAGTTGAAAAATAACAATTTTAAGATGAATGGGTCTCGAGCCAAAATCACTATACGTAAAATGACCTTTACAAAACCGTTGGGATCTCAATCCAATTCTCATCAAATCACAGTACACGATAACAATGGCAAGGTCCATTTTTCAACATCAAAACCCCACAACTAAAGGACTAAACACATACGACAAAATACTCTAGTGCCATCCTAGCCAAGTAGGCCAAATGAACAACTTACCTCTTACATATTTAGTCAATGAATGCAATCATGAAATCACCGTTCAAAAAACACTCATTTACAGAAACACCATAACCCAAAACACATTTATAAAATGCACCACAATTAACCGCAGATCCACGCCTCTGTGGACCCCTATCGAGACCCTGTCGGATCTAAACCGTAGTGGTTAAATGCAAAGCTCACGGATCCACACCTCTGTGGGCCCCTACCGAGACCCCGTCGGATCTAACCCGTAGTGAGCATACACACACATGTCACTCATGCAATACTAATGTTGGCCACTAAGTATACTGGATACAGCTTGGAAAGTGTTATAAACAACAAGCTGTACGGTTTTCAAATCTGAGTGCGTAGCGGAAGTCTTAAAACAGTAAGTTGCTGTCAATACAACAACTCGGTCTAATCTCCTATTAGCTTGGTGCGTACAGGATTTTGCAGTGTATACTTAAATAATCACAATTAATAAAACAGTAAAGGCAGAAGGTAAATAACACAATATTTAAAGTGGTTCGAGGTAAACCCCTCTATGTCCACTGGTCCTCCACACAGGAGTAAAAAATTTATTATAATTACTGCGTACACAACTACGTAATTATAACCAAACCTAATCAATATATCGTTCACACAGATTGATATAAATATCTTAGCTTTAAACCGTTCACACAGATTGGTTTGAGCTAACACGTGACTGGCTTCTTCACACACAGTTCTGAAGCTTCATCTCTTCAATGCAAGTCCGTCACACACAGTTCGGGAATAGCAAGGATTCTCAGTCCACACAGGGTTGATAGGTTTTGTTCAAGGATAGAACAGAGGTTGAACAACAACTTTGACTTTCTGGGCTTTTAGCTGATAATGTGTTGTTCAAGGTTAGAACACTTGTATATCTCTTCGTATGGAATAGCAGTATGCTTTGGAGATATCTTTGTTCAGATGTATATGATGATAGCTTTGTTGTTCAGTTCGTTGTTATTCGTCGTATTTGATCTTCAAAGTCTGGAGATATATATAGCCTCTGAAATATATCTGTTGAAATAGATCCGTTGAGCAAGATTCTGTGACAACTTGATAGTTTGACAGAGTTCCGGATGTTGCGGGATTTGAATATCTTCTGACGACTTTGATATTTAAATACTTTATCCTTCAGTATTTAAATATATCTTCTTAAACGGGACATTTGACTTTAGCGAATCAAAGATTCCTTCTTGTCCTGTTTGAGGGCTGTATGGAAGGATTGATGTATTGTTGATTCGAGACAGCTTCCATACTTGGTCTTGAGAGACTCTTTGCTGCAGAGTCTTGGCAACTCGAAGTCTTGCTGTAGCTGGCGCTAAGAGAAGTCTTCGATACAGATTCAGCGACTTCGATCGACTCTTAAATACAGTTGCTTGCTGTTTCCAGGATTGACATATTTTCAAAACATTCTGTCGACACGATCGATACAGGGATTGTTCGATACCGGGTTTAGTTATCCCAACAATTTCGATATCGGGTATTTGTTATCCCAACAATTTCCCCCTTTTTGATAATTTGCCAATTCCTTCCGAGTCTTCCTTTTAAAACTTTATGATGTTATCCAAAACATCCTTGATGATGCCAAAACTTTGACACTTAGCGGTTTGAAGTAGGGCAGACTTCTTGATCTTCTTTCGAATGTTCTGGCCTTCATCAAACTAGTCTAATGTTGAGAACTGCTCGCAGGCAAGTTCAGCTTTTATCAAAAGAGTGTTACATCTGTAAACTTATGATTGGCGCGCAGGCACAATCTTACATTGTATTCTAGATACATACAACTTAAACTATGAACTGTTCGCAGACAAGTTCGTACAGTTTGTGTATTGAGGTAAGTTTCAGAATTTGCATACAGTAAGAATAAATAAAGTGTTTGAAAGCAAACAAGAACACAGTAGATTATGAGTTGTAATCTTTCAATACAGGCAAATATTTTGTTGATACTAAAAAGAGTACAAAATATGCTGTTTTGAAAATAAAATTACAAAGGAATAATACACTAAGATATTCAACTCCTGAAGTCAGAGTGTCTCCATGGTCTTTTGGAAGGGTCATTCTTGGTATTTATCCACCAGTTATGGTGAGCGTCCTTGTCTCGATTCAGATAAAAGGCTCGTCCTTCATATGATTTATCGAAGACTAGGATCCAGTCTTCTGGATGGGTTACCAAGTCATCTTTTCAATGTTTGGACTTCATCTGCAGCTGTAGCGGGAGCGATCCTTGTTCCAGCTTGTTCTTAAATTCCTCTGGGGCTTCCTGCACCGTCCTGCATCTGTTGAATAGTGAGGATTCCCTGATAAGTACAACAAAGTATCTTAAGAGTTCATTTCTCCTCCAGTTCTTGATCTCTGTTGCAGTAGGCTGTCGGTCGGCCGGGAGGTTCATAGCTTGAGGCTTTTGAACTAAGCTCTTCCAAGGATACTTAGGATCCTGGAAGTCAGGTCGGTCTCCCTGTATCCTAACATTCAGCATTGAGATACGGGCTATATCTGCAGTGATGGAGTCTTCAAACGGAGCTAACAACTCTTTCTCTTGCTCCAACCTTGTTCTCCTGGCAGCTTCCCTTGCTTCTTCCCCTTTTTTGGCATCATCAAAATATGACACCTTCTCGTCAAGGCGTTCCAGGATTTGGAGAGCGGCATCCTGTTTTGACTCGAGGCTTATCATCTTCTCGACCAAAGAGGTGAGCACCTGCGACATGTCCTAAATTTTCTTGTCATGGGCTCGAAGCTGGGATCTGGTTTCGATCATAGCAGATGCTGTCTTGGCCTCAAACACGCAAAATTTAGATTCCTCGTCTCTTAGGATCTGCTCTTGTTTTTCTTGTAGTTGGCTCAGGGCCTGCTTGAAGACGTGTGGCAGGACAGTGAAGGCTTCCACTACTCGGGAGACTTCGTGCTGTAGTCCTGTCATCTCTTCAACTGCAGATGTGTGAAGCCAATAAAGAGCTTTTTCCACAGAGTGTAGAGCATTGACTGCATCCTGGATAAAGACAGTTTGGAGGCCAAGAGCACGTAATCGCTCTTTTCTTTATGTTGTTCTGGGAGAGTCTGGCTGGGCAAAGTCCTCGACTCCATTTAACCTTCTCAAATTCACATTTGGGCGTGAAATGAGTTGGACATCCTCAGGTATAACACCGTCGTCGGATTCCAAGGCGGTCGATGGTGCGGGAGTTTCAGGTTCGGGCTGGGCGACAGGGGGTGCTGCATCCTCCTGTGCTGAAGTTGTTTCTGAAGACAAGGATATAGGAGGGACTGATTCCTCCTATTGTCTCTCAGCATCCACCTGCTCCGGCAGAGGGACGGATTCCTCTTGCTGGATGGCGCGAGATTCTTCTACGGCGGGGGCGACGACAAGCTCGGGTGCCTGTTGCGAAATATATTGTTTCTCCGCGACATGAGGGACTGAATCCTTATTGTCGGGAACAGTGTTTTGTTGTGGCGAGGGGGGCGACTGATGAGTAGATGTCCCTTCATCTCTCTTTTCTCGGGCTTCCTCACGACTCATTCACAGACCAGCCTGGAGTACGTCGTCATCATCGTCTGAATCAGGATATGGCTTTGGACTATCGGGAGATTCCATGGACGTAGCTTTCCCTTTCCTTCATGCTTCGGATTTTTCAATCAGATTGCTCTCAATAAGTTCTCTAACGAATAGGTTGTCCCATTGGATCAGGACATCAATTTCTTGAGTGTCCGTCACTTCCAATACAAATCTTTCTTCATTGCTCCATTCGCTCCAGTTGTACAGGGCGTCGTAAGGAGCAAGTCGGTAATTCTTCCATTGGACAAACCGTTCGTAAGCCTGTTCAATTTGCACGGAAAGCAGGGTCTTGGAAATTATTGTGTCCGGGGAGGGGCTCCGTACAGCGCCTAGGTTCGCTGTAGGCATGGGATCCGCTACAGGTGTGGGATCATGTATCGGAGATGGATCCCTAACAGGGGATGGTACCCTGTTGGGAGATGGATCCTGTACGGGTGTGGAATCCCGTATAGGAGAAGTAGCTTTTGGCTCCATAGTGGCATCCGACGCGCCAGAGTCTTTAAAGTTGGCAGATGTCATAGCATCCGTCATAGCCGCCAAGGGCTCGGGATCTACTGTATCGATAGCAGTAGACATCTCTTCCGCAGGGGTTGGGCCCTGGGGGATTGGTGCAGTAGGTTGAGCCACGAGAGGAGCATCCTCGAAGGTTTCTGTAGCTTTGACTTTTGTGAGCCTCCTTAGCTTCCTTTTTGGCTTCTCAACAGCAACTGGAGTTTTGCTGTGAGATCTTTTTCTTTTCTTCGATGATTCAACACTTTGGGACTTCGAAGAAACGTCCCTCGGATTAGCAGATAGAGGCATTCTATGGACAAAAGGTCTGTTGGCAATCAGGTTGCTCTGGTTGAAGACCGTAGGCCTGACGCCTCTTAAGTATATCCGTGAACTGATTTTCTTCGCCTCAGCGGATTGTGGAAGTACGCACTTCGTCAAAATATGGTTCAAAAATAAACCAAACGATTTCTTCTGCGAAGCAGGCTTAGACACTTCTTCCTGCAAACACTTAAGGATGATTTGACACCAATTGACCTTCTCACAGGTCATTATCGCAACCATCATCCTAAACCTGAGATTGGTGCACATCTCAAAAGCACCTGTTCGGTTCTCAATAATACGGCAACAAAAATCATGTAAGTAAACGAAAGGTAAACAAAAATTTTTCTTATGGCAGGTGGTATGAATCGTTTCCACCGTTGCTGAACCGGTGAACAAGCCATAATATTGGGTCAATTGGTCTTGGGACACGAAGGTCTCAAGTTCTTCCATGGTCAAGCTCTTGGTCAACGCGGATCTCCACTCCGCGGATAACGGCTGTTATGTCAGCGACATGACCTCCCTGAGCCAGTGACAGAAAACGAACTGCAGCGTTGAGGTAGAATTCCTCAACCAGATGAACGTCAAATTTTTCGGCGGTGTGGCTCCCAAGACGGTAGAGGCCTTGCTGACGGATTCTTGTTATGATGAACTCCATGGATTCAACGTCATCGCCTTCGGCGTGAATACGTTCAATGACAACAGATCTGGAGAAGATCCGTCCGTCGATGATGTTCTAGGCTTTCTTGAGAGATGTGGAGGAGGTCTGGGTGGATGTCATTGATGATTTCTCAAAGAGTAGTGAAAAAGATTCAAGAAGAATGCAGTAAACACAGGAAACTTTGTAGGTTGTATGCTCAAGAACTCTTAAAATATGCAGAAAGCGTAAAGAGTCTCAAATGGCATTCACAGTCCTTTTATAGTAGGCGGCGAAGAAGGGTTTTCAGAGAACGAATGGTCAGATTTAAGGGATGGGAACCGGTGTTTAAAATGAACGGTCACGATGGACTGAGTGTAACTGGTACACTTATCCATTGAATTTTAAAAATAGGAGCGGGTCCCACTTCTGACATTTCAAATTACCCTTAATGCCTGAAACGGCGGTGTAAAATATATTAAACAATTTGAAACATCGCGGCTTTTAAGATACGATTGTCCAGATGTCGTGTAAGGCATTTAATGTACAAGACGTTTGACATGAAAACAGGGCACGTGGACAAAAATTGTTTTAAAAAGAATATTATAATATATAATGAATCGCTTTCCCATAGTATGTGCTGTATCCGCGACGATACAACGTTCCCCCTTAAAAGGTACATATGGGTTTCAATTCCATACAACAACTTTTGGATTAATGCTGTATTCATGGGTCATACTGTATTCCTCCTTAATTATTGCACACGTTAGCCGTAGGATGATTCATATTGCTTTGTTCCCATAGTGCTGTATTCAAGGCTCTGAGTGTACAGATAATTAATGATGGATACTGTATTCTTGGGTCTTACAGCATTCCCCCTCAATTGTTGAGTGAAAACAATAAATACTTACAGGGAGTTAGGCTGTAGCAATCCCAATTCTTATCGAAGCATGTTGAATCTTGCTGTGTCGAGAGGCTTGGTGAAGATGTCGGCCAACTGGATATCTGTATGAACTTTTTCCAGCCGAACATCCTTGTTCTCGACATGATTCCTGATGAAATGATGCTTCATGTTGATATGCTTAGTGCGCGAGTGCAATACTGGGTTGTGCGTTATTGCAATTGCACTCGTGCTATCGCACATAATGGGCGTTTCCTTGGCTTCAATCCCATAATCTGACAACTGTTGCTGCATCCAAAGGATCTGCATAAAGAACCGGCGAGATAGTATTCGATTCAGGTAGTGAAAGCGATTTTGCCAATTGTTTCTTGCTGAACCAAGACACAAGTCTAGGTCCAAGAAAGTGACAAGTTCCACTTGTACTCTTCCTATATAGCTTGCAGTCGCCGAGATCCGAGTCGCTGTATCCAACTAAACCGAATCCGCCTTCTTTAGGATACCATAGTCCTACATCGATTGTTCCTTTAATGTACTTTAGGATTCGTTTAGCTGTATTGAAGTGTGATTCTTTAGGTACTACTTGATATCTCGCACACACTCCTACAACAAACTGGATATCGGGCCTGCTAGTCGTTAGGTACAGGAGAGAGCCAATAAGCTTCCTGTAGAGTGATTGGTCAACCGGCTTTCCGGCTTCATCAGCACTAATTTGCACGGAAGTGCTCATGGGAGTTGATGATGATTTGGAAGTATTCATTCCAAACTTGTTGAGAAGCTCCTTGCTGTATTTTTCCTGGTTGATGAAAATCCTTGTAGGCAACTGCTTTACCTGCAAACCTAGGAAATAACTAAGTTCTCCCATCATACTCATTTCAAATTTACTTTGCATGAGATGAGAGAACCTTTGACATAAAGCAAGGTTATTTGAACCAAATATAATGTCATCTACATAAATTTGAACCATTAGAAGGTCATCGCCTTCCTGTATTTTGAACAAGGTCTTATCCACAGCACCTTTCTCAAATCCATTATCGGTTAGATACTGGGACAGGGTTTCATACCATGCTCTAGGAGCTTGCTTAAGTCCATACAGCGCCTTCTTAGCCTGTATACTAGGTCTATGCCGTCTGTGTTAGCAAACCCTGGTGGTTGTTCAACATAAACTTCTTCGGCCAGGTCTCCATTCAGGAATGCACTTTTGACGTCCATTTGATATACAATAAAGTTCTTGTGGGCGGCAAAGGCTAAGAATATCCTGATGGCTTCTAGTCTGGCTACAGGGGCAAAGGTTTCATCGTAGTCTATGCCTTCTTCCTGTCTATAGCCTTGTGCGACTAGGCGGCATTTATTTCTAATAACAAGTCCATTTCTGTCCTTCTTGTTTCGAAATACCCATTTGGTTCCAATTATGGTTTGATGCGTAGGTCTGGGTACAAGATACCATACATTGTTTCTTTCGAATCTGTTAAGCTCTTCTTCCATAGATGAAATCCAATGAGAATTGTTCAGGGCTTCTATGGTAGAAATAGGTTCGGATTGGGCTAAGAATACAGCAATAGTGTACATGTTGAGTCTTCTAAGTTCAGATTGAGATTTCCATACAGGGAATGAAGAAATCTAAGACTCTTCTGGTTCTCCTTGCGCACATAGTACATTTCTTTGTGTACTCTGTATTCTCCTACGAGTAGAAACACCAGCATCAATATCTCCTATGATCAATCTTTGTGGGTGATCTCTCAACCATCTTCTGTCGGGTTCTAGTTCAGGGTCCCGTACTGTATCGTGAGTTGCTGTAGTTTCGGCTTCAGCTTGTACAACATCGGCTTCATCTACGTCAGTTCTTATAGCTGCGGGGTTCATTTCTAGGTCAACGACAGGTTCTATAGGAGTTGGTGGATCTAAGATGGAAAGTTGTTGAATATTCTGAGTAACAACTTCTACTCCTGTAGGGTCATGGTGAGGTTCGTCGAACACTACATGAACTGATTCCTCGATTGTCAGCTTCCTTTTATTGAAGATCCTGTAAGCTTTGCTGACGTAGGAATATCCTACAAATATTCCTTCATCCGACTTCTCGTCGAAGGTTCTAAGTTGATCCTTCCCATTGTTCAACACATAACACCTGCATCCAAAAATGTGAAAGTACGAAACTAACGGAGTTTTGTTGTTCCATACCTCGTATGCTGTTTTGTTGTGATGCTTGTTGACGATACAACGGTTTTGAGTTTAGCACGCTGTATTGGTGGCTTCGCCCCAGAAACGCTGTGGCAACTTGCTTGCGGCAATCATTGTCCTTGTTGCTTCCTTCAGCGTCCTGTTCTTTCGCTCGGCAACACCATTTTGTTGAGGTGTATGGGCAGCTGAGTATTCGTGCTGTATCCCATTTTCCGAACAGTATTGCTCTATAAAGCAATTAGTAAATTCTGTACCTCTGTCGGAACGAATGGACACGATACTCAACCCTTTCTCATTTTGAAGCTTTCTCAGGTGCTCGGGCAGCTTTGATGATGTTTCCTTCTTCTTGCTTAGGAATAATGTCCAAGCATACCTGGAATAGTCATCAACAATAACGAGACAGTATTTCTTACCTCCCAAACTTACCGGATCTATAGGACCGTAGAGATTCATATGTAGCATTTCCAGAATTCTGTGAGTGGAAAGGTAGGGTTTGCTCTTCAGGGTGGACTTGATTTACTTGCCTTTTTGACATGGTCCACAGACGCTGTCTTTTTGAAATGATACATTTGGCAATCCTCTAACCAGTCCCTGTCTTGAGAGCTTGTTGATCATCTTGAAATTGACGTGAGACATCCTCTTGTGCCATAGCCAGCTTAAATCTGCAGTTCCTTTGGCAACAAAAATGGAATTGAGGAGCTCATAGGCATCCAGTCAGCAATATACATGTTACTTGATCTGCTTCCTGTGAGCACGACTTTCTTGGTCATGATGTTCTTGACTCTACAGTGATCTATATAGAATTTCACCGAGAACTATTTGTCACAGAACTGGCTAATACTAAGTAGATTGTACTGTAAGCCTTCAACATAAGAAACATCGGTTACTTTGAATTTTCCGACAAGAAGGTTTTCCTTCCCTCTTGTTCTTCCTTTGGATTTATCACCGAAGCGCACTTTTGGACCGCGACCTTCTACAAAATTTGAGAGCTTGCTTTTGTCTCCTGTCATGTGCCGAGAACATCCGCTATCGAAGTACCAGATATACTTCTCAAGAATGTCCTGTAGGCAAAGAATTTAAGTAGATTTAGGTCCCCTTTGATTGTTGGTTCCATGTTGGTTAGTGCCTTTTGGTACCCAAAATTTCCTGACAGCAATTGGCTTACTGTAGGTTACATTCGGTACATTCTTGCTGTATCTATGTGGGGCATGTACGTAGTTACTGTAGCCATGATAAACATTATGCATGTAAAAATCAGGGTGATTATTATTAATCCAGTACTTATGCCGTCTTGGAGGTGGAGCCATTTTCTTTGGCCTTACAGCTTGCCTTCTGGGTCTCCAGTTGGATTCCCAAAGATGTTGTCGATGCTGTGCGGACACCTGCTTTCTTGATGGATAATGAGGCTCCTGTATCCAGTACCTAGGCGTGTTGTACTAAAAGTACTGTCGTGCGGGCCTTTGGTATTTGGATACAGCCTTCTTTATGAATGGCTGTTGGCGCTGTTGATATGCTCGGGGAGCATGCTGTTGCGTGCACCTTACAGGTTGGAATGGATGATGATTCCACTGTCTCGAATAGGATTGCGGAGGCGGAATGGTAGCCTTTGCTTTTCGCGGTGCAGTAGGTTCTTTCACAGGACTTGGAGTTTCTTCCGATACAGGAATGTGTTCCACACTCCTGACGAACACAGTACTAGTTTTCCCTTTGTTTGAAAATGAGCTGTATCCTAAGCCACTTTTATCATGAGCATGTTGCCCAGTGCTTAGAATTTCTTCCATTCTTTTAGATGATTTCTCGAAAGATTTCAGAATGGTCTCAAGTTCGCTTTCTCGTTTTTCGAGAGTATTAAATTTGGCTTGAAGTAGAGCAAAATCATTTGTCTTGCTTCCATTTTGAGACTTAACCTCACTTAGTTCATGAGCAAGTTTATGATTGCTCTCCACGAGTTTTTCATGCTCGACCTTGCCGTTTTCACAATCAATTGACATATTTTCATAGTTTATCTTCACCAAGTTGTTTTCTTCTTTCAGCTCTATGTTGGAAAGTTGAAGCTGAATGTTTTCATTTTTCAAAGTCTCGTGGTCTTTTTGAATATTTTTAAATTCATTCATCATGTTTTCGAAAGTATGTGATGCATTTACTGGAATAATTGAGGTTGAGCTTACCTCATCATTGCTATCTTCTTCTTCCGGAATGTCCTTTGCCATAAAGCACATATATGCCTTATCTTCGAATTCATCGTCAGATGAGTCACTGTCAGTGACTACCTGAAGACATTCTTCGGATTTTAATGGTGTGGGGGAGGCTTCTGATTCTCCTATCAGGGCCTTGAGCTTGTTTTTCCAAGCACGTCTTCGTTCATCCCTCTCTTGTTGCTCGGCTTCCGGCAACCTTTGAACTTTAGGATGAGGACATTTGTTTGCATAATGCCCTGGTTTCCTGCAATTATAACACAGGTTAGCGTCACCAGATGAAATTTCAGTACTTACCTTGTGAACAGGCTTGGGCCTGTAGGGAGTATTTCCCGACTGCTTGATGAACTTTTTGAACTTATGCATGAGGAGCGCCATTTCGTCTTGCGACAGGATGTCGTTGTCGCTGTCAGCATTCTTGTGATTAGGCTTTGATGGGTTGGGCATGCTGTGTCGACGGTTGGATACAGCGACTAGAGCTGTAACCTTTGCAGGGGATTCTTCAGCTTTCTCTCTTCTATTAATATCATACTCAAAAGCTTTGAGGTCAGAGAAGAGATCAAAAGTAGATATTTCATTTAGATTACACGACACATGCATAGCTGTGGTCTTAATGTCCCATCGGGCAGGGAGAGATCGAAAAATATTTAGATTCTTCTCCTTTTGGGTATAAATTTTGCCCAAAGCTTCAAGTTCACCAACAATTCCAGTGAATCTAAGGTCAAGTTCCTCAAGTGTTTCAGCAGGCTTCATTTCAAAAGATCCAAATTGCTGAGTTAATTTTGAAATTTTATTTTCTTTGGAGAGCTCAGTTCCCTCACAAATCAACTTGAGTTTATCCCAGATATCCTTGGGTGTTTTACAACTCTTTACCTTAGAGAATGTGCCTTTGTCAAGGGTGACAAATAACGCGTTCTTAGAAACATTGTCGAGATTGGCGCGCTTTCTTTCATCAGTAGTCCATTGTTCGCGCTACTTCTCGAGCATCTCAGCATGGTCTTGGCCTTCAATCCTTGCGGCCGGATTTACCTTCATGATCTTGATGGGGCCATCCTGTATGACAAAAATCATCTCTTCGTGCATTGCTGCAAGATGAGCCTCCATTCTAATTCTCCAATCATCAAATTCATTAATAGAGAACATAGGCACTTTGTTGATCATTGATGTATCCATGTGAGAGTATAGGAATGAAAAGGACTGTTTTACAAAAAAAAGTGATTTGGATCTGATTCGGTTAAAAATACGACTGATTCTTTTTAGAATCAACCGCTCTGATACCACTTGTTGGCCACTAAGTATACTGGATACAACTTGGAAAGTGTTATAAACAACAAGCTGTACGGTTTTCAAATCTGAGTGCGTATCGGAAGTCTTAAAACAGTAAGTTGCTGTCGATACAACAATTCGGTCTAATCTCCTGTTAGCTTGGTGCGTACAGGGTTTTGCAGTGTATACTTAAATAATCACAATTAATAAAACAGTAAAGGCAGAAGGTAAATAACACAATATTTAAAGTGGTTCGAGGTAAACCCCTCTATGTCCACTGGTCCTCCACACAGGAGTAAAAAGTTTATTATAATTACTACGTACACAACTACGTAATTATAACCAAACCTGATCAATATATCGTTCACACAGATTGATATAAAGATCTTAGCTTTAAACCGTTCACACAGATTGGTTTGAGCTAACACGTGACTGGCTTCTTCACACACAGTTCTGAAGCTTCGTCTCTTCAATGCAAGTCCGTCACACACAGTTCAGGAATAGCAAGGATTCTCAGTCCACACAGGGCTGATAGGTTTTGTTCAAGGATAGAACAGAGGTTGAACAACAGCTTTGACTTTCTGGGCTTTTAGCTGATAATGTGTTGTTCAAGGTTAGAACACTTGTATATCTCTTCGTATGGAATAGCAGTATGCTTTGGAGATATCTTTGTTCAGATGTATATGATGATAGCTTTGTTGTTCAGTCCGTTGTTATTCGTCGTATTTGATCTTCAAAGTCTGGAGATATATGTAGACTCAGAAATATATCCGTTCAAATAGATCCGTTGAGCAAGATTCTGTGACAACTTGATAGTTTGACAGAGATCCGGATGTTGCGGGATTTGATGATCTTCTGACGACTTTGATATTTAAATACTTTATCCTTCAGTATTTAAATATATCTTCTTAAACGGGACATTTGACTTTAGCGAATCAAAGATTCCTTCTTGTCCTATTTGAGGGCTGTATGGAAGGATTGCTGTATTGTTGATTCGAGACAGCTTCCATACTTGGTCTTTAGAGACTCTTTGCTGCGGAGTCTTGGAAACTCGAAGTCTTGCTGTAGCTGGCGCTAAGAGAAGTCTTCGATACAGATTCAGCGACTTCGATCGACTCTTCAATACAGTTGATTGCTGTATCCAGGATTGGCATATTTTCATAACATTCTGTCGACACGATCGATATAGGGATTGTTCGATACCGGGTTTAGTTATCCCAACAATTTCGATACCGGGTATTTGTTATCCCAACAACTAATATGCTAAAAATGTAAGTTCATTAAGAATACTTACTAGAGATGGCCACTTACCCGACACCATTATCATACTCATCACAATACCTCCATCATGAATAATCAATCACAACACAACAACACAATTAACACGGAATACACAATTCCACAACATTAAACAAGTAGGGGTATCATTAAAGCCCTCAATGTTCAAAATAATCAAATCATAATCAACTCACACGAATCATATTCACGAGGGTAGACCAACCATCGTAAAGCCAACATGTAAACTCTATTTGCAGGACACAAATCGTATAAGAAAAATACTTACCTCGAAACCATGATCGAAACGAGACGATAAACGGGATGCGATCGGGCAGCCTCGAACTCCTGAACATAATCAAGAATACAATAGCACCGCGAACACTACCAGAATAACACCACAATAATTACCGACACAAAACGGAGATCAACTCGGAATTCTCGAGCACCTATAATCCTCTGGAAGAAACAACAAAAACATGATTACGATGAGGATAACGACCAAAAACAACGGAGATCACATTAAACTATCGAAGAAAAACTCATCCGAACATTTAATCGAAAATTAAATGTTCACTACACCTCAAAAACTCCGTAATCACCCTTCGGGTTGAAACGAATCGAAGGTATGGATATACAATCCATAAAACATGTTTAACAATAACATCTAACACCAATCGATTCATCTAAAACGGATTGGATTCGGAATCAAGAACAAAACTCCCAAAAAGTCAACTCTAGGGAATCAAGAAAAATACCTCGATCCGGCGAAGAACAATGCATTAAATGATGTTAAACACACAAAAATCCATCCCAAGATGATGCTTGATGATGAAGATTGCCCAAAATCGCTCCAAGAATTTGCTCCCGACGAATAGAGACGAAGAGGGAGAGAAATGACGAAATAAAGGATGTTGTCCAGTATTTATACTGGACAGTTATTAGCGTGTGCTAAACACACCGCATTAGCGCGCGCTAACGGGGTCAGCGCCCCAGACATTCCGCCCGTAACACTGTTAGCGTGCGCTAGCCAATACGCGTAACGAGCCAAGAATCCAGTCCAGTGGCTCCTGGACAGATCTGCACCTACCAGGTAGCGTGCGCTAGAAAGGACAGATAGCATGCGCTAAGCAGACGATAGCGCGCGCTATCTACCAACTGTAGCATGCGCTAACGACTCAGAAATAACAGGAATAGTACCCTCAAAAATGGGTACGACGACGGATCTCTCCGACCGAATCTTCAAGTTCAAGATACACACGGAAAGCTCCAGAATATGATCATACTAAGAGCTTGAGCTCTAATCAAACTCACATGCGACCATAAAAAGGGTCGAAACAATAAATACGATGGCGGATACCCACAACTTTCGAAAATTATAAAATGGCCCAAAATGCCTGAAAATCACGATACGTGATCGAATAACCAAACCAAAGCTCACAACACATCTTAGAAAGTTAAACGGACTTATGGGGAACACGAAACAAAAGTTTCGAACGAGATTCGCAAGAATCAAACTCAAATGCGGAAAAGTCGCTAAAAAGCACGGAACTCAGCAAAACGACACCGAAACAAACTCGGATGTCAAAAAGTGCAGAATTAATCATTCTCAAAATGACGAAATGGTCACAAGCGAGCCATTAAAACATACTCCTGCCAAAAAAAGAAATTTACCAAAAATCGAAATTGCGAATATTACAAGCACAGCAGTGGCAGTAGGCTATTTCTGCTCTCTGCTCTCTGGACGAGAGGGTTCGGTTGTGATCCGTCCCCGTTGATGTTTTTGTACGAACTTACATAAATCGTAGGTGGGTTTCCGGGTGTATTCCATTTCCGTACTCGTTTAGAAATGGTTGTGATTGAGTTCTTCTAATCGTTAGGTTCGGGTTTACCGGTTCCTAACGATCGTGGTTGATTTTCCTTTCCGTTCGTGTCGTCGTCAATTACTCAAGGCAAGTATTCTTGGAAACCTTTATGCTTAACATGAAATGGTGATGTATTTGTGTGTGCTTTGCTCACTCCGAGAGGGTCCGACGAGGCCTCGGGGGAATCCATGACTTCACTCCGGGTTCAAGAGCTTGTTTCGCTAGCCAGTTCGGGAGGGTCCTTAGAGGCCTCGAATGGGATCAGTGGCTTCACCCCGGTCCTAGGAGATGCCTGTGCGTGATTTATTTTATGATACGACCAGTTTGGGAGGGTCCTTAGAGGCCTCGAATGGGACCAGCGGCTTCACCCCGGTCCAAGTCAAATTGATTATTGACTGTTTGTTTCCGGAAACGACATGTCTGGTTTTTTTTTTTTTTAAATAACTTGATGCATGTACTAGGAAATGTGTAAGTGAATGGTTTGTCTTGATTACTTGTACTAACGTAATTGGTAACCCCTCTGGGGACCTATTTTGGGGAAATTCTTGCTATGAATTTTAGGTTATGTTCAGCCGGACGAGCGGGCACTGGGACAGTACGAGGATGCTGGCCAGGGTTGTTGACGTGTGCAAATGAGTCCCTTATTTCCGTTGTCCATTTTGATATGGTTATATTCAGAACTTGTGAACTTATAGATAGTACTCGCGAGTACTTAGGCATTTTAATTGGATTACGGTTTGTATTATTAAATGTTATTCATGATTGTGAGTGAGGTCTGTGTTGCCGGTTATACCGGGCGTTTTATTTAATTGTCGTCCTGGTGATGTGTGTTTTTCTCACTAACTGTGATGGTTAGGCGAGTGGTAATTATGATTTAGCCTGGTGGGTTCCAGGTAGGGGCCCACGACGCTGTAATATATACTGAATATCTTGGGGGTGTTGTATTTACATGGCAGACGTGTTTATCAGTCTCATGGATTAATGGATAACTAGTGATTTTCTCTTCATTGTGATATTCAGCTCGATTCGACTCGTTTACACCCCTAATATTTATCAGTCTCATGGATAATGGATGATTAATGATCTTCCTTTCCTTTTTTTGTGGATATGCAGGTAATCACATTTTGGGGGAGGAGTTTGTATTAGGCAATAAATAAAACAATACTGATTATTTGTTATTGCAATTGGGGTGTCGCTCGGGCCTATAGCTAGTCAAAAGTCTGTAAACTATAGGGTAACAAATTTACAACAATATCATGGCATTAATCCCGGAAGGATGGATGAGAGGCAAGCAATATCTACCAAGATGCCATCCTCCTGATTGTAAATTCTGAACTCGGTCGCACTTGTATAGGCCACCATATGCACTATGCTTTAGTTGACGATCAAAAGTTGTCGACTAAGGTTAAAAGTCATCGGTTATACTACTCGGTCGTCGGCTAAAGTCCCGTCGGCCGATATCCGTCGGCTAAGATTTAGCCGTCGACTGCTGGGCAAACCATCGACTAAAATTGAGACTTTAGTCGATGAATACTTCATGATCGGATAAAGTGTAGTCATTGGCTGTCGTCGGCTAAATTCTAAATTAAAAAAGCAACATACAACTCAGTCAAATTTGGACCGCTCCAACCCGAACATGAGCCGCCAAGACGCCAACTCGACAACGAGAAATAATAAATCCCAATATATGCACATGGTGGGACTCGAACCAACGATCTTCCCGTCTGTTGTGTCACGATTTATTCATCCCGACAGGCGATCGACTATAAGGCCGAGCGACCAAGACAACTCTAGTCAAACCATGACTAGCTCGCCAAGTCGAAGATATCAAACCACCATCAGGTACCTAGCGATCGACTCCCAGGGCGATCGCCCTTTGGCAGCTGGCGATCTGCTCTGCTAACCGGCTAAGGGCAATCGACCTGCGCCCCGAGCAGAGACGATCGCCCGTCAAAACCATCAAGGACTGGATCTCAGGAAAGCACCCACGTGCAGATCCACCAAAGGCGCTGACGAGATCTTCGCCAGCAGATAAGATCTTTTGTCGACAGACAAGACATTTGACCACACTGTCACCTACCTCACCTACCAAAGATGCGCGCCGAAAGTTGTCGGTGGGACCACCCGTGATAGCGACTCAGACGCGTGTAAGCTCCCATTGACCGCATACTGATCGCCAAAGATTTCCTGCAGACGTTGAAGGACAGCCCATGTGCTAAAAGACGATCGCCCGATTATAATATTGCATAAAAGGAGATCGCCCGGCGTATCCAAGTCCTATAAATAGAGAACCTCCTCCTACCGGAAAAAGGTTCTCGGTTCCGACCCGCACAACTTACGGCTCGGAATTGACTCAACCTACAGCCCTAGCTTCATCGAATATACGGTTCGGAATTCATTTGACTTACGTCCAAAATACATTCCACCAAAAGTTCACATTCTCTCACATTCCGATACATCCACGGAAATACTGAAGAACACACATATCATCAAGCTCCCGGCTATCTCACCGGAATCCATCTCAGGACTTCTCTCTCCAAATCTCTCGTCCAGAAGACGATCGGCGTGCGGCAAGTCTCCACTAGACAGATTCCAAGGGATTCATAAGCCCAGAAGCCCAAACATCCAGCTAAAGACTCGCCG
This sequence comes from Orobanche coerulescens, assembly GCA_033398695.1. Lineage (NCBI taxonomy): Eukaryota > Viridiplantae > Streptophyta > Magnoliopsida > Lamiales > Orobanchaceae > Orobanche > Orobanche coerulescens. The sequence goes on from CM065809.1 coordinate 174,804,107, forward strand.
TGAGAGGCGGTCGACCTCTCACCGCCGCGACTGTTCATCACCTTTGTTACAAGAACTCACAGAGCATCAAATCTGGTTCTTCCGGCAATCTACACGCTCACTAGCTAAGATAACAAGAAACTTTACACTCATTGTAATTGTATTCTTACATTAGTACTTGTATCCCGAATATCGGTATTAATAATATCTCGCGAGAGCATTCAAGCCCGGGACTAACAACCCCGCAAATCTTGTGTTATTTATCTTTCTCACGGAAGTGCTCTTGCATTTGTTTGCTATCCCATCCATTCCAAGAATATCTATCTCCTGGATAATATTTTGGGTAGCAACAATTGGCGCTAGAGGAAGGGGGCATCTAACCCTCAAACTTTTATTTCTACCGTCCCAAGAACACTCACTGTTCTCGGGCATATACTTGAAGTGACACTCACCGCGCTTCAAAGAAAACCTTGAGAATCATGACATCCGCCGGTACATCGAAGCAAGTTGCTCTCCGAACCGCGGACACCATATCCGGCTCAATCCGAACCTCACTGACGACAGGGGAAGCCGCGGCAACGCGAGACTCTCGATCCCGCATCCGAGAGATGGCACCAACCTCTCACTCGATCAATTCCAAACCGAGGAATGATCGAGGAGGCTATGGCCATCCTGGAGGAGCGACGGAGAGCATGCGCGCCACCCGCGATAACTCCCTCGATCATCCGCCGCATGGGAAAACGGAAATTCAATGGGCTACTGAACGAGCGATCGTCAAAAAGCCCCAATTCGCGAGGAAAGGCTCTCGCACGACCGGACGGATCCATATTCGATCGCTTGGGACGCGTCCCATCCCGGCGACTGGGGCACTCTGTTTCCAACCTTGAAAAGACGGAATCCGAATCCGTCACCAGAGTTCGGCCTACTCACCTCACAGCCGAACGCATGTCGGCCATCGACTCCCGCCCGATCGCTGTGGACTCGGTACTCAATCGCCTCGGCTCCGCTCCGATCGCGAGCCGCTAATAGCCAAAGCCACGGCGATGGCCGCCATGCAACGTCGCTCGACGAGATGAGAGCACTTCGACACCGGGCAAGCACCAAGAAGAAGATCGCCGGCCGACCGAGCCACTCGCGGTCCACATCGAGCTTGCCCCCATACAACCAACGATCGCTCCTCCTAAAACACCTCTGTATAAGGGGAGATCGGACCCAGAAACCCACCTGAGTAAATTCCGAATTTACATGACTGGGTGTGGGGCATCTGATGCAACCAAGTGCCGGATCTTCCCGCTGACATTGGGCGAGCTGGCCCATAAGTGGTACGTCTCACTACCACCTCGATCGGTCACCTCTTTTAAGAAACTGGCGGATGACTTCACGTCATACTTCGCCAGCAAGGTCGCCAGACCAGAAGGCCCCCAGCGCATGATAAAAATCAAGCAGGGGAAGGACGAAACTGACGCATATTACATCGACCGGGTAGACGAAATCATCCTCACCGGCGAACCCGCTGATGAGCTCGCTCTCTATTCGGTCATGGGGGATTCCACGGTCACTCTCCCATGTTCGGACATCTCTCCAAGGATATTCCCCAACTTACACGATCTTCCGCGCTAAAGCCGCCAAATTCTGGCCGTGCAAAGGCTACTCACCCTCCGCTTAGACGAGGAAACGCCACCTCTTGCCCGGAAGATAGCGATCGCCAAAGCAAAGAAGGCGATCGCCAAGACACCCGGAGATCTCAAGGCTTTCGAGGACATGGAAGCCCATCTCCTCCATACGTTCAATGTAACTCCGGCACATATTTTCTATGCCATCAAGGGGCACGAAGAGCTCAAAAAGCCAAAGGCGATAAGGGACCACGGTCACTGGACAACAATCAATATTGTGCCTACCACAAGAGTCCCGGCCACGGACCAACAATTGCCGCGACCTCCTCAAACACTGGAGACTGCTCGAGGAGGGCAAGTTGGGATGACTTATTGGTTTAGCCAAGCCCCCGCCTATCTCTATAGACGATCGTCCGAGTCGAACGCAAAACAGCCGGGAAGCTCATACGAGCCGACCCTGGATCAACCTCGCGACCGTCTCTATATGCTTCACCAAGAGAAGGAGGCCACGGAAGTCATCCCGATCTCCCTCCTTATTTAAGAAACCGGAGGACTCGATCGCCATCTCAGCTTCACCGTCTAACACGATGGACTAAGGCACGAGATCGCCTCCCCGCACAACGTACACCGTCGAAGGTCGGCATCTACATGACGATCCAAGGTGGAAGAGTGCAGCCATGGTCCTGGTGGTCGATAATTCCGACTGCTTAGGCCATGCAAGGTCCCTTTAGGCCAAGATCGCCCGCCCTTCGTTTAAATACGAGGCCGGCGTAGTCTGAGGGCCCTCCAAAACAAATCAGTGGACACGATCGCTCGCCCTCAAAGGTTCATCATCTGACATGGTGAACCCGGACAATGCGACGTGCCACAACCCCGTCTCAACGTACACCGTCGAGGTCGGCCATCTCCATGGCTGGCCGAGGTGGAAGCAGAGCTAACAAGCCGCGGGCGTGGAGTTGATTCATCCGACGCTGCCCCGCGCAAGGACTCCTCTAGACCAAGACCGCACGCCTTTCGTTTAAATACGAGGCGAGGCGCAGCCTAACGGAGGACCCTCATAATAAAGTGAGTCACGAGACACTCAATGTCTTCGCGCATCAAGACATGATCAAGGAGTCGGCCCATTGAACTCCGCGATCGTGCACGGATCCTCAAGATGGACGACCGTCCCCGAGGATTCGACAAAGTTAAAGACCGCTCACTCAAGGAATTATTTTCATCCCCTTACTTCCACTAAGTGAATAAAAACAAGGGGCAAGAAGAGTGCGGACTACCTACACGACGATCGTCGCTATTCAAACACATACGGAGATCGTCATTTTTTCAGATGTAGTGCAGCGATCGAACTTGTTGTAAATAGTTGTCTTATGAGTTTATCAATTCATTTGGAACTACCCTCGCAACGATCTCTCCTCACGCATTTGTACAAAGTCAAACAAAGACTCAAAAATAACCATTCATTCAAGTGATAAGTCAGAAATCCAAATGCTCATTTTATTACGAGAAAAATAGAGTACACTACGCTCAAGGCCTAAGTACTACAAAAAGAAAGCTACAAACTACAAAGAAAGTAAGCTAAAAGCGTAAAGGAAGCGCCTCAGCCCTCGCGGCCTTCGCCATCGGCATTCGGCGCGGTCCCCTCATCTTCCGGAGCATCGGGATGAGCAAGACTGCTGAGACGGATACCGGCTCAAATCCACGCCGATGTCCGCGAGTCCAAGATCGGCAAGGAGAAAGCCGAATGGAGAGGATGCTCCAATGCATATGACTTGAACTTCTCGGCTAGAGGACCGACCTCCAAGCCTCCCTTCTTAGCCGCTCGGATCGAGTCGGCGAACGCCAAGTAATAGGCGAACTCACGACATACTCCAAATTTTGGAAGGGATCGGCCTTGGTCGCCTCAACCTCTCCTCTCGGCTCGGCCATCGCTGTTGCGATCCACGAGCTCGGCCTCCCTCGCAGAACCTTCTCTTTCGCCTCCGCTGGCCATTTGTCACCGAGCGATCGTCACCTTCTCGCGATCGGCCTCCTCCTCAAGAACATTCCTCGCCTGACGGCACTCGCATCCGGTCCCGAAATCGGTCGACCGCCATTCGAATTTCTCGTCTCCTTTTCTCCGGCTCAAGCTCATGGCTCGCCCGGCAGCCGCCTCCAAGGAGTCCTTCTCCATCGCCACGATCTTGTCGAAACTCGGCGTTCTCTTTCTCGAGCCGCCTCGAGATCCTCCTGAAGGCGAATAGTGGAGGGCCTCCTCAAACTCCCGAGCACTGGAAGGCCATGGTCGTCGTCTCAAGAGAAAGGGCGACAACAAAGATGCATCGAACTCGGCGATCGCGCGAGCGATCGCATCCAGATCGATTGTCCACGCCTTCGGCGGGCGGAAGCGGCCTTGCTAACATAGGGAGGAATATCACAGAATGGCGAGAGATCGGCTCACCAGGAAATCCACGACCATCGGTGGACAAGAAGGATCTGCGCGACGGATCCTGCATCAAAACAACTAAGTTAGTACAACTCCTACGCAGATGCAATTGTCAAACACAGAAATGCTATCTACCTCTCAGCCTTCTCGGGATCCCGACCAAAAAACGGCTTCCCTCGAGGAATCTCTGCATCCGCGATCGCCGTCTCCCGCAGAAAAGCCGCAGAGGGCGGCTCGCTCGAGCAACGATGGTGATCGGAGGCGCGGCGATCGGCACTTCATCGCCCGGGCAGAAACGGTTGCTTCCGGCCTCGGCCTCTTGCGATTGGCCCGAAGCCCCTCCTCCGGAATTTCCTCCTCAACCACGACCTGCTCTACGCGAGGCTCCGGCTCCGCACGAGGCCCCGCCTCCGGAACTATAGGCAATGCGACGGGTGGAACCCGAGTCGACCTCTTCGCGCGAAGACGGCCTAGGACTCCTGGGTTCGACATAGCGATCTCCGCCGGAGGCTCCAAAAAGCGAGGGAAACGAACCTCTGCAGCTTAAAGACGATCGACTAACGGCCGACATCGCCCTTAAAATAAGGCGATCGCCTAGTAAGTGAAGATCGCAGACCACATACCTGCACCGCGAGATGTCTCGGGAAGCGGAATAGTCGAGCCGAAAACCGGCGACTCTCCTTGTTGATCCGAGTGGCGTCTAGGTCGTCGTCCGACAAACTCCTAATTCGCTCCCAAACAACGAGGAAGTCGAAGGCTCCTCGATCGCGGAATATGAAAGCCTCAAAATGTAAATCAAATTAGATCACCCAAAACGCATCCAAGCGAAGGGAGAGTCTAAACCCTTACCGGGATTCCTCTCCCGAAATTCTGGGATCTCCGGTTCGCTGTGGATTGTCGCTCGCCGAAGCTCTCCACTTGCCGGCGACCCGTAACCACTTCGTCTGATCGCCCCGTATCTTATTCGGAACTCCATGAATCACCCGGCCAGATCGGCCTTGGATGTGGTAACCGCCGACCAACCCTCTATGAGCCGTCAGTTTAAACAGATGATTCATCTCCAACGGCGACGGGAGGCGGTACAGGCGGTGACCGCCGAATAGGGTGAAAGTGCAGATGATTTGGAGCCAGGCGTTCGGCGTCAGCTGAAGTGGCGCCACATTCCAAGCGGCCAACAGATGGGAGACCGCAAAGGACAGAGGAAAGCGCAACCCGGCCTCCATAACGGCCTCACTCACTGCGACCATACCCATCGGAGGCTGGTCGGCTCGTTCATTCTCCGCGGGCGCGAACATGTCCACATCTGAAGGAACATGGAATCTTGTCCTCCAGACGCCGATCTCTCCGGACGCCGAGTTCCGTGTTGGCCGAGCGACCACAACGATCACGCGCGGCACGACATCGCGACCGCTTGGGGAGCACATATGGATAAGCGACCGAGTATCCCCGGAAATCGAATCGCGGAGTAGGACCGCCAATCTCTCCATTATTTCAGCAAAGGCCCTATAGGCCCGTCCAAAATCGCTATGTTGCTCCCGGTAAGCCCCGATCGCGGATCTCTCTCGATCTGCGATCGTCTCTCCTCGCCAGCTCGACTCCCTAGCAACATCGGCCTCGTTGAACAAAGCCTCAACTTCAGCCGGTCGATTCCGGCCGAATTGCTTCACCGGCCGTCTCAGTGGAAGACGGAAGAAGTTTCTCCTGGCACCGATGTCCCGGCGGCGTAATCGGTTCCCGCTCCAAACGATGATGAGGTTCCGCCATTTTCAGAGTTAGAAAGGAAGAGAAGGATTTTCTTACCCTAAAGTGAAATCTATCGACGATCGGCTCTTAGATCTTCGAAAATTCGGCGCAGGTCCTTCTTTCTCCAAAAAGCACGCGTGAGTGAGATCTGACCCGCGCCCCTTTTATAAGAGAAGGCGGGGACCCGTTTGCAATAAGAGAAAACCTCGGGGTCGAATCTCAAACGGCGCACTGGTTGACCCCTCGAGACCAGCGTACGCGTCTTTTCGAGGACGCGTCAACCGAGGAGTCATTAAGGACCGTTGGCGTCCTCCAATAGAAGCCCGACACGTGCGAGGAGACTTTTCAACACCCATTGTTTTTCCCTTGATTCGGCCAACCAGTCGTCCAAATCCAGAGTATATCACCAAAGACGATCGCTATCAATAAAACACTTAGTCGCTCGTCAAAAATTCGCGATCGCCAAGAAAGCCACCTCACCCCACGTTTCCAACGTATGAGCGAAATGGGGCAATTGTTGTGTCACGATTTATTCATCCCGACAGCGATCGACTATAAGGCCGAGCGACCAAGACAACTCCATCAAACCATGACTAGCTCGCCAAGTCGAAGATATCAAACCACCATCGTACCTAGCGATCGACTCCTGTGGCGATCGCCTTTGGGTACCGGGCGATCCGCTCTGCTAACGGCTAAGGGCAATCGACTGCGCCCGAGCAGACGATCGCCCGTCAAAACCATCAAGGACTGGATCTCAGGAAAGCACCCACGTGCAGATCCACCAAAGGCGCTGACGAGATCTTCGCCAGCAGATAAGATCTTTTGCTGACAGACAAGACATTTGACCACAGCCTGTCACCTACCTCACCTACCAGCATGCGCGCCGAAAGTTGTCAGTGGGACCACCCGTGACAGCGACTCAGGACGCGTGTAAGCTCCCCATTGGACCGCACAGTTGACTGCCAGCATTTCCTGCAGACGTTGAAGGGACAGGCCCATGTGCTAAAAGACGATCGCCCGATTATAATATTGCAGTAAAGGCGATCGCCCGGCGTATCCAAGTCCTATAAATAGAGAACCTCCTCCTACTGGAAAAAGGTTCTCGGTTCCGACTTCGCACAACTTACGGCTCGGAATTGACTCAACCTACGCTTCCTTCATCAATATACGGTTCGAATTCATTTGACTTACGTCGAAATTACATTCCACCAAAAGTTCTCATTCTCTCACATTCAGATTCTTCCACGGAAATACTGATGAACAGACATATCATCACGCTCCCGGCTATCTCACCGGAATCCATCTCAGGACTTCTCTCTCCAAATCTCTCGTCCAGAAGACGATCGGCAGAAGCGGCAAGTCTCCACTAGACAGATTCCAAGGGATTCATAAGCCCAGAAGCCCAAACATCCAGCTAAAGACTCGCCGTGAGAGGCGGTCGACCTCTCACCGCCGCGACTGTTCATCACCTTTGTTACAAGAACTCACAGAGCATCAAATCTGGTTCTTCCGGCAATCTACACGCTCACTAGCTAAGATAACAAGAAACTTTACACTCATTGTAATTGTATTCTTACATTAGTACTTGTATCCCCGAATATCGGTATTAATAATATCTCGCGAGAGCATTCAAGCCCGGGACTAACAACCCCGGCAAATCTTGTGTTATTTATCTTTCTCACGGAAGTGCTCTTGCATTTGTTTGCTATCCCATCCATTCCAGCAATATCTATCTCCGGATAATATTTTGGGTAGCAACACCGTCTATGAAGTAGCACAATGCTGTTGAGCTATATGGATTACTTATGTAAAATGCTTCGAGTATTTTATTTATTATATTGTACCAAATAATTTATTTGTTATTAAATCTTTTATGCTAAATATATAAAAAAAATTTATATTAATATCAGTATTTTATTTCAAAAAGAATTTCATTTTACATCAATAAAAAGATTTAAAAAATAAACATTGATGTCAATTTAAAAAAAAAATCGGAATATTCACACTTTAGCCGGCGACTAGATTTGTGTCGTCGGCTAAAATATGAAGTAGTCGTCGGCTAAAGTATCGATACTTTAGCCGACGAATTGTTATCGTCGGCTAAAGTTATGGAACTTTAGCCGATGACTGAGCTGAGGTTTACCCGACGATAGGACTTGAAGTCATAGTCTAAACTATTTTAGATGATGATCTATTTACTCGTAGGTTAAAGTGCGAATTTTAGTAATGATGCCATCGGTTACCGACTGTTTGGATATTGAAGGAGGAGGGGAGGGGTTGACGTCTTCTTACCGAATCCGCCCCATTCCATTTCACCTCGTGCAAGCGGAATAAAAACCCAGAAACCACTCAAATTCAGATCCATGGATTTTTTTATTTTACAGAAATTTTTTCATTCCAAAAGCTGAAGCTGCAATCCTGTTTCACCCAAGAGCATATGCAACGGTAGAGGACATCCTATTTGGAGAAGACGTCCTATTTGAGCTTTGAGGAATTCCTATTGCTATTCACCATAGAATGTCCTATTCGATTTTTCATGCAATATCATTAAATAGGGGTGTGCATTCGGAAATTTCGGATCACCTTTTATTCACTCCGAAATCCGAACCGATCGTTCAGATTGGATTCAGATCAATCCGAATCCGGATTGATAGGATTTAATCCGAAAAATCCGAAAATTTTAAAAACTAATAAAATAATTGTTAACACTCATTTTTACACATGCTTCTATAGGGGTTTTCCGGATTTTAAGATCCTAAAATGTGTAGAATTGTGTTATTTATATTTAAATTATGTTTGTTGGACTCGATCACACTTGGATATGTTTGGTTGCTTTTATAGGTATTTTTAAGGCCATTATCAAGCATGAATGAAGTCCCAACCCCGATACATATCAAGCGATGTAGGAGTGAAAGATCGAGGCGAAAAAGTCTCCAAAAACTGATACGGGTCGTGTCAAATGACATGGCCAATGACCCGATCGAGTTACATGTCCAGAAATTTTTTTTCATTTCTAGAGCACTGCGACACGGGCCGTATCATTTGACATGGGCACTGTCAGTTTTCTGGTCAATCACCTTGATTGACGTTTGAACACGGTTTGAACAAGAAAAATGTTGATTTTGGCTGAATAAAAGTGTCCTTGACTGGACTTAGAAGAGATATTCTGATTTGGGGAGTTGGAGAGGGAGAAAAACACAAGATTTGAGAGAAAAACTACCAAAAGAGGGAGACTTTGAAGGAAGAGCTCAAGGAAGAACACACCAAGAACACTTCAAGACTTGGATCGAGACCACTCACGACACCATCCGAGTTTTATCTTCTTCCTGTATTTTACTTATTTTGTTGTTTTATTTAGCTTGAACATGATGATTATTGATCTTTCTTTCATTATCATGTCCGGCTAAACTTGTTAGATTTCGGGCATGAGAGTACGTTGATTTACTATGGTTTTGAAAGATTGGTGATTATATATCAAGTGTGATCTCTTTATCAAATACTTGATTTTAATTCATGTTTGAACACTTGATCAGTGTTTTTACATGTTTAACTTTATTGCTCATAATTCGAGAGAAGAGGGCATTATAGGTTTCGAGTATTTGACATAGTTATTTACGAGATTGAGAAATCGGTAATAAACTATGATGATATTTAATCTTATGAACATTATAGAGTTAGATAATTTATAATAGACGGAGACGTTGTTATAGGTTGTTTAATATACGTTTTATTGCATCTCGAGAGGGACTTTAAAATATTGTTGTGATTATCATTTGGAAACACACTTAGAACTCTTTGAAATCAATCCCGACCAAACTTAGTAATCAGTGGAAACCTAGCCTTGGAATCTATCTTTCGAAATTCTTAAAACTATCTTTCCTTCGAATATTACACTTGTTTAAACTAATTTTCATTATTTTATTTCGTTTAGTTAACCATTCACCCACCCCAACGATCGTCTAGATAAAATTGAAATCACTATAATCTAGTACTTAATAAAATAGAAATAATTAGTCTCTGTGGAATACGACCTTGCTCGCCACTTTCTACATTTTCTCCATACACTTGCGGATTGTTTAAAAATATAGCGAACAAGTTTTTGGCGCTGTTGCCGGGGACTAATTTTATTTTTATTAGTGTTGATATTACGATAAGTGTTTCCGGTCTTACTTTAGATAATTTTTTATTTTATTTTTTACTTTCGTATTATTTTTGGTCGTATTGCAGGACGTACATGAACACCCGTTCATCTCGAGAACCTTTGGAAAACTTTATTCCCGAAGTAGAGGCATTTGCTTGAAGAACAAGTGTTGTTGCATGGAAATTACGAAAGGATCTATTAGATGCAATGGAAATAGCGAGAGACGCAATTGCCAACACGGACAATGATAATACAACAGCCCACAATCCAAACAACGGAGGCGTACGCGCTGAGCAACCCGTAGTTCGAATTCAGTCCATTTGGGACGGATTTCGGCCGAAGCTTGATCAAAATTATGCGGGAATTTCTCATATTCCTATCAACGCCCTCAATTTTGAATTGAAGCCTTCATTAATATCGATGGTTCAAAAAAAAATCAGTTTGGGGGATTTGCCACAGAGGACCCACACGCTCATTTATTCCATTTTATTCAAATTTGTGATACCATCAAAATGAATGGGGTGTCAAACGATGCAATAAGATTGAAGCTATTTCTGTTCTCATTGAGAGAGAAGGCTTGTAGTTGGCTTGTAACTCTTGCTTCGAGGAGCATAAGTACATGGGATGAGTTGGGTGAAAAGTTTCTATTCAAATTCTTCCCACCCAACAAGACCATGAGATTGAAGAGCGAAATCATGCAGTTCCGACAAATGGATTCAGAAATGTTATATGAGGCTTGGGAACGCTTCAAGGATTTGTTAAGACGATGTCCTCGTCATGGTTTTCTGGAAGACCAACAAATGTGTTTCTTTTACAATAGGTTGGCCGGAGAGACGAGAAATCTTGTGACGCATCGGCCGGAGGAGCACTACTAGCCAAAAGTGCTGAGGAAGCATATGAATTGATCGAGGAGATGGCCATGAATATCTATCAATGGCCTACCGAGAGGGCTAATGTTCGTAGAGTGACTGAAGTTTCAGACTCGAATCCTATAAAGGCTTTAACTGTACAAATGTCGATTTTGACCAACCATCTGGGAGTTCTGACAAAGAGTGCAAATGAAAAAAATAACTCCTAAGGGAAGTGCACCACCACCCGACCCTTTGGAGGAGGCTCATTACATCAATAATCATAATTTCAATAATTATCGGAATAATCCGCCTCCGGGTTTCTACCATCCCTCCAACAGAAATCATGATAATCTTAGCTACGGGAATTCGAGAAATGCGTTGCAACCGCCGACGGGATTTAAAGTGTCAAATGGTTAAATAATTGAAGAATCAAAGCCAAATTCTAATCTAGAGAATATTTTGGGTACTTTTATGATGGAAACAAAAAGTCGGTTTACACGAGATGAAGAAAAGCTTGATCGGATTAAAAATCACGTGACTCAATTAGCAACCAGTGTTGGAGCTCAAATGAAAAATCTAGAAACACAAATAGGTCAATTGGCTAAGATCGTAGGGAGCCAACATCAAAAGGGCCAATTTCCAAGAAATACCGAGGAGAATCCAAAAGCACAATGCAATGCTATTTTCTCGTATAGTGTGAATGAAGAGCTACCGGAATCAGAGAATGGAGACGAAGATGCGATCGTGTTATCTAATAAAGCTGATTTGATAGTTTCCATTAATGAGATAAAAGGTCGTTCCGGTATTGAGCATATCAACGAGAAGAAAATTTCTGAGATTTTCTTGCAAGTCATGGCGTCAAATAAAAAAGAATTGGAGCGCCTACCCCAAAAGCTTAAGGATCCAGGGAGTTTTTCAATTCCTTGCTCTATTTCGGGTTGTTCATTAAATGATGTATTTTGTGACCATGGTTCAAGTGTCAATATATTGCCTTTATCTATTTTCAAGACGCTTGGATTAGGAGAGTTAAGTCCATCTCCAGTGAGCTTACAATTCATAGATCGATCTTTAGCTTACCCAATGGGAATTGTGGAGGATGTAATTTTAAAGATTGATAAGTTCGACTTCCCCGTTGATTTTATAGTGTTTGATGATGATGGGAAGTAAGATGGTCTAGTAATACTTGGACGTCCATTCTTAGCCACTGCACGAGCATTAATTGATGTGGATCGAGGAGAATTAACGATTAGGACGCATAGTGAAAATATTGTATTTCTGATGACCCCTCGATTTGATGGATTGACAAATGGAGAACCTCCCGATAAAATTGCACGTAAGCCGGATTGTAAGCGCTCGTCGAATGATCCGGGATGAAGGAAGCAGGCGTCTGACTGAAGACGTTAAACTTAGCGCTGGTTGGGAGGCAACCCAACGCTTGTAAGTATTTCTTGACCTCGACTATTAAATATTATGCTTCCCTAGGTAATCACATCATTTAATTTAAGTTTGGGGGAGAGATTTTGGGTCAAGAAAATACTTGAATTTTCTTTTAATTTTAATTTTTGCATTAAATTTAGTTGCATTTAGCATATTTATTGTTTTGAGTTTGTTCGTCGGTAGTTTTGCATTGTTATTTTTTTTATTTTGATTAGAGTATTTTACTTTTGATAAAAACTCGGAAGAATGAACTCTTGTCTTGGATGTCTCGGAATTTATTTTGTTATTTTGATATACAAGTTGAGGATGTTTGAAGAGGAAAAATTGTAGATAATCAAAAGAGTGTGAAATTAAATAAATAATTTAATATCTTGGAGGTGTGAACAAATCTTAACTTGTGAGCTTTTGAGCCTTCGTGCATCATTAAATATGCAAGTTGCATTGTCGAGTGTATCATTCATGTTTTAAGACTCTAGAACTTGCCTTGGTATCTTATTCGAAACCACAAGTGTGTGTAGCGGTGGTATACCGTACCATATTGATTTTTTTTATCGATACCGTATACCGTACCGAAAGTTTCGGTACAACAAAATTCATACCGATACCGTACCGAAAGTTTCGGTATACCAAAATCCAGTATACCGAAATTTCGATATGGCTTTCGGTCCATACCGATACCGTACCGAAATTTCGATATACCAAATTTTATTTCGGTATCGGTGTATACCGAACTTATCGAAATACCGAATTACCAAAATATCAAAAAAAATCTTGATATACCGATATATACGGAAATACGGAATAAAAAAAATACCGAAAATATCGATATACCGATATATATATATATATATTGAAAATACCAAATTTTTTTTGGTATCTCGGTATATACCGAAATACCGAAAATAAAAAAATTTCATACCGTTACCGTACCGAAAATTTTCGATACGGCACCATACCGTACCGAAAATTTGGTATACCGAAATTTTCGACAATTTCGGTAATTTTTCGGTACGGTAAATTCGGTATTTTGGCATTTCGGTATATTTTGCCACCCCTAAATGTGTGCAAATAAGTGAAAATGATTTTAGGCGATTTTTGATTTAGCCTTTCAATCTTTTTGGCCAACCCGACAATTGTTAATTCCTTAGTTAGCCCAATTGAGCCTAAAACCTATATTTTTTTTTGTTAGCCACATTATGAGCTTTCCGTTCCGTTAAGTTCTTTTTCCCTATACTTGAGCTTATTAGAATAAATTGGCAAAAGAATGGAATAATATGTGTGTAGAGGCGAATGGGGAAGATTATTTAAGATCAAAATGGAGTTGATTCATAATGATATATCAAAATAAGTTTGAAGGTAAAATATTGTGATTATAATGACGATGTCGTCCACTATATGGAGAGTCACACTGGGTTTACCCGAATAAATTACCGAGAAAACTTGTTAAAAAAGAAAGAAGAAAAAATGGTGTGGCTGCTGGGATAAGGTTGTTAAAAAATGGAGCAATAAGGAGGAATAAGGCTGTGCTTTTCACTTTCAAAAGCGTTTGTTGCGATTATTATAAAGTTAAGGGCTTGAAAGAAGCAAAATTCAAAAAAAAATTGAGCTTCTAAGTGTGCCAAGTGATTATTGTGATTTAGTTCTAATTTGCTCAAGTCAAGTCACTTTAGCCATACTTATCCTACCCCGACCAAAAAGCATGCATTACAACCAGTAAAGTCCTTTTTTATTCATAAATTTGCATGCACAAAATAGTGGTAGAGATGTAGACGATTGACAAGCTTATGGGGATTCCTTTTTCATTGGATGAGTTCTGAGCGTATACATGTCCCATTATACACTTTGAGAGTGAGTGAATACACTTAACCCGTGAGGTTTATATTTTTCAAGTATTGGCTATGTTGTTAAGGAAGCACCCCAGATATTTGAATACTTTATAGAACACGACTAATTTATTACTCGAGGCGTATTGATGAATTCTCAAAATGATCCTTTGAGGTGTGTTAAGGAGGGAGTTCCGTTAAGAGTGGTTATCTTAAAGTGCATTGCTCGGGACGATCAACGTTTAAGTTTGGGGGATTTTGTTAACACTCATTTTTACACATGTTTCTATAGGGATTTTCCGGATTTTAAGATCCTAAAATGTGTAGAATTGTGTTGTTTATGTTTAAATTATATTTATTGGAATCGATCACACTTGGGTATGTTTGGTTGCTTTTATAGGTATTTTTAAGGCCATTATCAAGCATGAATGAAGTCCCAACCCCGATACATATCAAGCGATGCAGGAGTGAAAGATCGAGGCGAAAAGTCTCCAAAAACTGACACGGGCCGTGTCAAATGACACAGCCAACGACCCGATCGAGTTACATGTCCAGATTTTGTTTTCATTTCTAGAGCACTGCGACACGGGCCGTGTCATTTGACACGGGCAGTGTCAGTTTTCTAGTCAATCACCTTGATTGACGTTTGAACACGGTTTGAACAAAAAAAATATGCTGATTTTGGGTGGATAAAAGTGTCCTTGACTGGACTTAGAAGAGGTATTCTGATTTGGGGAGTTGGAGAGGGAGAAAAACACAAGATTTGAGAGGAAAACTACCAAAAGAGGGAGACTTTGAAGGAAGAGCTCAAGGAAGAACACACCAAGAACACTTCAAGACTTGGATCGAGACCACTCACGACACCATCCGAGTTTTATATTCTTCCTATCTTTTACTCATTTTGTTGTTTTATTTAGCTTAAACACGATGAACATGATGATTATTGATCTTTCTTTCATTACCATGTTCGGCTAAACTTGTTAGATACCGGGCATGAAAGTACGTTGATTTACTATGGTTTTAAAGGATTGATGGTTATATATCAAGTGTGATCTCTTTATCAAATACTTAGTTTTAATTCATGTTTGAACACTTGATCAATATTTTTACATGTTTAACTTTATTGCTCATAATTCGAGAGAAGATGGCATTAATAAGTTTCGAGTATTTGACATAGTTAATTACGAGATTGAGAAATCTGTGATAAACTATGATGATATTTAATCTTATGAATATTTTGCAGTTAGATAATTTATAATAGACGGAGACGTTATAAGTTGTTTAATATTCGTTTTATTGCATCTCGAGAGGGACTTTAAAATATTGTTGTGATTATCATTTGGAAACACACTTAGAACTCTTTGAAATCATTCGTGACCAAACTTAGTAATCAACGGAAACCTAGCCTTGGAATCTATCTTTCGAAACTCTTAAAGCTATCTTTGATTCGAATATTACACTTGTTTAAACTAATTTTCATTATTTTATTTCGTTTAGTTAACCATTCACCCACCTCAACGATCGTCTAGATAAAATTGGAATCACTATAATCTAATAATTAATACAATAGATATAATTAGTCTCTGTGGAATACGACCTTGCTCGCCACTTTCTATATTTTCTCCGCGGATTGTTTAAAAATATAGCGAACAATAATAAAAATCCTAATCCAAAAATAACAAAAATTTTCTTTTCTTTATATATTTCGGATGGATCGGATTAATCCGAAAATCCACGGTTAATCCGATCCGATCCAAAAATTTTCTGGAGATTTACCTAAAAATAATAAAAAAAATTATTTTTTATATATTTCGGATCGATCGGATTAATACTAAAATCCGCGGATTTAATCCGATCCGATCTAATCCGAAATACGATCCAAAGACATCGGATCAGACTGATTCGGATTGGATTTTCGGATTTTTAGTTCGATTTTTCGGATTCGATTTTCCTGCACACCCCTCGCATTAAACATATCAATTCCTATATGAGCAATTTTAGGGGGTTGTTTGCAAATTTTAGGGGATATTTGTAATTCCTCGTTGGATCCCTCGTCAATAGTAATTCCTCTCGGAATTGCTCAAATGGCAAATAAGAAAGGTTCTAGCACGTTGACCACCCAATCAACCATCGAAATAAGACATCCTGTTCCACCGACAATAATCTCCCATACCCCAAGAACATCCAACAAGGTGCTCATTCTTACTATATAGATATGCATTTATCGTATTTATATACATTCAATACCATTTACATACTGCATCACTCCTAATGTGGCAAATGGAGCAAATTGTTAGGTGATCTTGGGTGCAGAGTGATACTGTTCAATAATAAGCAACAAATGATACTCAATTATGCGTATTTAGGTATTCAAACTATACTGGATAGTTTTCACTATTTTGTATCTTTCATTTTCATTATTAAATATGAGAGAATTAACGAGTATGAATAACTGGTATCCAAATGGAAAAATCCTAATATAACGAACAAGAATAAATTGGTGTATCCAAAAGTTTTGCTCGGCGTTGCAGCGATTGCAAAGTACGATCTTGATGCAGCTAGAAAAGCGTTAACACGAAGGAGAGAAGAACATCTAGAAAAGTGTGATACAATACATAAATATCCGTTGATTCTAAAAATACCCGGATTTATATTCAAAACGTGATTAAACGTGAAGATCCGTTGATTCAAGATGAATACCGGAAGAACAACAAATAAAACACGAAAAAAGGGATAAACCCAATATTTTCTTATTAATATTCAACCCCCCTAATACATCAACTAAACTCCTATTTATAAAGTTAATTATCTAATAGAAGTTGAAATAAAGTACGACTCTAATAGATGAGTCTGATTAAATAAACAAAACTTATCCTATCAACTAAAACAAGATAAATAAAATTAAATCAAATAATAAAAATCCTATCAACTAATAATATTAAGCCTAATACTAATAAATAACTAATTTAATTACTCCTAATCTACATCAATAACTAATCTATAGAACCCCATACGGATCGAACTACATATTTGTAATATCCGTACTTTTTATTGAATTATTGGCTTTGACGTTCGTTCACTTTTGTCGCTCTTGTAAGCACTTATCGAGATATTGTTATTGATCTTGGAGTTTCTACCTTTAGGAGCATGTTCGTATTGATTGGACTTTTGCGGTGATGTTTTGCGAGAGGTAGATAGCATACCCTAGGCGTAAGTTAACGCACGCTATTTCTGTTGAGTAGCGCGCTCTAGCTTCGTTTTATAGCGCACGCTAATGGCCCGGACTTTGGCAGAGGCAGTAGCTGAGTTCTGTCCTCTGGACTAGCAGTTAGCGCACGCTAGGTGTGAGCTAACGCACGCTAGTCGTGCTTGGTAGCGCGCGCTAGTGTCGGATGTAGCGCACGCTAGCAACTCGGACTTGGCAGTGGCAGTAGGGGGTTTCTGCTCTCTGGACTAGCAGGTAGCGCACGCTTAAGTGTCAGCTAGCACACGTTAGTGGCATTGTGTAGCGCGCGCTATGCTGGATGTAGCGCACGATATCGACGCAGGTCAGAGGCTACTGGACTACCAGGTAGCCCTGTTAGCGCATGCTAACCTTGAGATTTAGCGCGCGCCAAATAGGCGCAGTATATAAGGGCGGTCAGTCCTGTTATTCGCCACTTTTCTTCCATTTTCTTCACTTCCGACAAGAGGGCACGATAGGGGCGATTCTGAGGCAATTTGGGGCGGATACTTATCATCTATCATCATCTTAGGTGGAATAACAAAGATTATACATCTAATCCCTTACTACCTTCCAAATCAAGGTAAATTCCTTAGAACCCTAGTTTAGGGAATTTTTAGGAATTTTCTTAGATTCGTCCTATTTATCCATTTTGGAGTTTGAGATCTATGAGATTATGATTTATCTACCCCGTACCCACGTTTCCCCTACAATTATATGGATGTTTATGTATTTTGTTCGGACTTGAGAGGGTTTGGTGGATTTCCAAACCTCTAGGTGATTATCCCTGGAGTTTTGTGAATTGTAGGCGGGTTTCGGGAGTTATTCTCCGTGTAAACTGAGTATGGATTAATAATTATCGTATTCCTTACGAATCGTTTAGGTGCCAGAAGTGCATTCTTGGACCTACCGAACTTGTATTCTCTTCCTTCCGATTCTCGATGTCTCAAAGACAAGTATATGCTTATGATTATACGTTCTCGACTTTAAAAGTAAGGTATATGGATTGTATGACTGTATTCACTCTGGGATGAACCGACGGGTCCTCTGAGGGTTTCGTTGCCTTTGGTGCGGTTCCACGAATATTTTGGGTTAACCACTCTGGGAGGGTCCGACGGGGCCTCTGAGGGTTCCTTTGCCTTTGGTGCAGTTCCATGGTTAATCACGTATCTATTGAAATGAAGTGCTTTGAGATTTAGTTATTCCAGAATACTAGTCTTGAGTTGATGAAATGATGATTACATTTACTTTATTGTCGAGAAGTATTGTGTTTCATATTCGATATACTTGTACTGGCTATTCGACGGCTATCCCTTTTTGGGGGAAATACCTTTCATGTATTTCAGGATCTAGGAGAGCGGATAAGCATGTACCGGGTCGGCCAAAAGTTGAGGGGCAAGTGTGATGCTGTGTCTTGTCTCTGGTTATATTTTGTATTTCATCCATTCAGTAATGTTGTACTTGAAATGGTTATGAGTACTCGAGTATCATTTCTGGCTTTCTTGATGTTTTGGCCTGTGTTGCCTTGGGATTGATTTCTGATGTATTGTATTTGGTCTATTTGGATATTGCCCTGGTCGTCAATTTTATTGTCTTCCATTGGATTATGTTTAGACCTTATCGGTCAAACTTCATGGTTCCCCGTATGTATAGCCTTGCGGGTCCCATAGCGGGGCTCACGGTGCTGTAATATACCTCAAATAACTTGGGTGTGTTACAGAATATGGTATCAGAGCGCTTAGGTTTATGGATACCTAGACTATCGGTATTTTGGGTCGATTGAGTCTTCGTCTGTCTACAAGATGACCACTTTGCCATCATCGCAGTACGACCGGTACTAGTAAGTCCTTTTACTCTTCTTGTATTATTTTTTCCTAATCGCTTCACTTTTAATTTAGTATTCTTGGGAATCGGTCACTTCGATGACGTGCGATTTAAATTGTACTTACGTACTTTATGTGTCCTTCCGAATGTCTGCTGATAGGGGACAGAGGTGAGGCTGTGGTCGTGGACGCGGATGAGGACGTGGCGCGGCCGCTTCCCTCAGTTCCATTGCAAGGTCGACTACCCCTAGTTTACCTAACTCGTTGCACCCCGATACCGAGAGTCAACACGACCAGTTGACCGGTCAAGGGAATAATGCAGATGTTGGGGCTACGAATGCTCCTGAACAATTGGAAAATTAGATGACTATCCTGGCCCAAGCTATTCAGCTGAATAAACCAAATAAAACGACAGATGTTCGGCTCGAAAATGTGGTCTGTATGCATCCTCCACAGTTTAGCGGCACTACCGACCCGAATGATTAGGAGAATTGGCTCTTCGAGTTGGAAAAAGTGTTCGAGGCTGTCGATTGCCCCGAAACGAGGAAGGTACATATTGCTCAATACTTTCTTACTAAAGAAGCCGCGACTTGGTGGAAAGCTGTTTAACCACGAGATTGTGTTGTTACTTGGACGAATTTATAGAGCTATTGGAGGCTGAGTTTTGTCCTTGGCCAGTTAAAGAAGGCAGAATCCGAGCCTTTTTCGAGGCTAAGCCGCAGAACATTCCAGTCTCGCAGGCGATAGTGGAATACAACTAACAACTTATCCATGTGAAGAATCAAGTGCGTGATGAGCGTGACAAGATCCACCACTTCGACATGCGGATGAATATGGATTTACGGTGTTACATGGCCGGGTTTGCCTGCACTACTCTGAAGGAATACCAAGACAGGGCTTTGGCATATGATATGTTAAGTTCCAAC
The DNA here is from genome assembly GCA_033398695.1 of Orobanche coerulescens. Taxonomy (NCBI): domain Eukaryota; kingdom Viridiplantae; phylum Streptophyta; class Magnoliopsida; order Lamiales; family Orobanchaceae; genus Orobanche; species Orobanche coerulescens. Next base: position 174,824,088 of record CM065809.1, read on the forward strand.
AATGATACCACAGAAGAGCCGAAGAAGCAAAAGACCGCTGGTAATTTTTATGGCTCTAAATGTGGCAACTTCTAGAGACCTCAGGCAGCTAACCGTTCTGTCGGGCACTCGTTACATTCTTTTAAAGGGAAAAAGAGTTTTCGTTCTGCTCCGGGCACTTCAACTCGCCCGGTAACCTGTTCTAATTGTGGTCGTCCAGGCCACATCAATCTGGAGTGTAATTTCCCACCTTTGAAGTGTCACACTTGTGGTCAGATGGGACACATGGCAGTTTATTACCCCGAATAAGATCAGACTTTGGACAGTCGGGCTTCTGCCCCAGTGCCTATAGATCAGAGTACGAATCAGTGGCAATCAGTTAATCAGTTACGGCGGAGGCAGGGGACGGATTCAGAATGCTCGAGAGGGAGATTCTAGTGTCGGTTCGGCACACCCACGAGTCTATGAGATGCGTCGAGCTGATGAACCTGATGCGGCGGTGGCCTCAGGTACCATTCATATTCTATCTCATACAGTTCGTGTATTTTTTGATTCTGGTGCTACACATTCTTTCATATCCTTGGATTGTGTACGCCGTTTGAATATAAATTATATGAATGTTTGCGATCCTTTCGTTGTGAAACTGCCTAGTGGGGATAGAATCGTGGGGAATCGAGAGATTGGAGATTTTTCGGTGAGCATAGCCGGTATTGATTGGTTATCGAACTTGATTGTGGTTGATATCGACGGAGAGGATGTGATCCTCGGTGAAAACTGGCTTGACAATCATCAAGTGATTATGAATTACCGCACTAAAGTCATCACTATGATGACTAAAATGGTTCTGAGTACTCGTTCATGGGGCGTAAATCGGGCCAACCTAAGTTGCTTATCAGCGCCATGAAGACCGTAAAACTCTTGAATAAAAGTTGCACGGGCTATTGGTGTTATGCTTTGAAGTCGGAAGGGGACGAAGTCGATTTCTCTTTGATTCCAGTTGTTAATGAGTATCTAGACATTTTTCCAGACGATCTTTCGGGATTATCGCCGGATCGAGATATAGAATTTTCTGTGGATTTAGATCCTCACGCGGTTCGATTTCTAAGGCGCCTTATCGGATGGCACCTTCCGAGATGCAAGAATTGAAGAATCAATTGGGAGAACTATTAGAGAAAGGATACATTAGACCGAGCGCTTCGCCCTGAGGCGCGCCTGTTCTTTTTGTGATGAAGAAGGATGGTTCACTACGTTTATGCATTGATTACCACGAGCTAAACAAAGTGACCATCAAGAACAAGTATCTATTGCCTCGTATAGATGATTTATTTGATCAGTTGCAGGGAGCCGCAGTATTCTCAAAAATTGATTTGAGATCGGGATCTACCAGCACCGGGTGAAAGAGTCCGATGTTCCGAAGACTGCATTTCGGACGAGATACAGACATTATGAATTTCTGGTCATGCCTTTTGTATTGACTAATGCACCGGCATTATTCATGCAACTAATGAACAAGATATTCATCGAATACCTTGACAGATATGTGGTCGTCTTTATTGACGACATCTTGATTTATTCTCGGGATAAGGAGGAACATGCCCGACACTTGCATTTGATACTGGATGTTTTGAGAGCCGAACACCTCTATGCAAAATTCTCGAAATGTGAGCTGAAGGAAGTTATGTTTCTTGGCCATGTGGTTTCGGCCAAATGGGTTCGTGTAGACCCGCAGAAGATTGAGGCAGTGCTAGATTGGGCCCCGCCTAAAAATATTAAGGAAGTTCGTAGCTTTTTGGGTCTTGGTGGGTACTACCATCGGTTTGTCGAGGGGTTCTCGAAACTCGCTCGGCCACTTACGCAGTTACTTCAGAAGACAGAAAAGTTTGTTTGGATTACTGAGAGACAGCAGAGCTTCGATGAGCTGAAGAGATGTTTGACCTCAGCGCCGATTTTAGCTTTACCACATGGTAGTGAAGGATTTGCAGTTTATAGCGATGCTTCAGGACAAGGGCTAGGATGTGCACTTATGCAGCATGATAAAACGATAGTCTTTGCATCAAGACAGTTGAAGCCGTATGAGATGAACTATCCTACTCACGATTTGGAATTGGCCGCAATTGTTTTCACATTTAAGATTTGATAGCATTATTTGTATGGCTCTCCGTGTCTGATTTATACCGATCATAAAAGTTTGAAATATATTTTCAGTCATAAAGAGTTGAATATGAGGCAGCGATGTTGGTTGGAATTGATTAAGGATTATGATTTGGAAATTATTTACCATCGGAGGAAGGCCAATGTCGTTGCAGACGTTTTGAGCCGCAAATCGGCATCGCTTCAGTTGCTCGAGGTTCTTACATCTCAAATGAAGATTCGTCAGGATCTAATCGAGCAAGGAATAGAAGTCTGGCTTCAAAGAGTGCAGGGACAGTTGTGTACCCTCGAAATTACTTCGTCCTTGGTTGATGACATCAAACGGAAACAGTGGAGTGACCCGATGATCTCTCAACTGAAGGAAGATGTGACCAAGGAAAAAGCCCCTGGTTTTATGGTCCATGGGGATATTATTTTGAGATTTCAGGGCAGACTTTGTGTTCCGAATGATCTAGAGTTGAGGCAGAGAATTCTCCGAGAAGCCCATGCTACGCCTTACTCAATCCACCCTGGAACGAGTAAGATGTACAAGGACTTGAAGCGAAACTTTTGGTGGAATTATATGAAGAAAGATGTCACAGAATTCGTATTGCGATGTTTGACGTGTCAGCAAGTCAAGATTGAACATCAACGCCCGGTAGGGTTGTTGATGCCGCTACCCATTCCCGACTGGAAGTGGGAAGACATCTCTATGGATTTTATCACTGGGATGCCGAGAACTAGAGGCGGAATAAATATGATTGGGGTAATAGTCGATCGGTTAACCAAGTCTGCACACTTCCTGGGTATTAAGGATACTTGGGGACCGGAGAGATTGGTTCGAACTTTTATAGCTGAGATTGTAAGATTGCATGGTGCCCCTAAAAATATTATTTCCGATCGAGATGGTCGCTTCGTATCGCATTTTTGGCAAGCCGTCCATCAGGCTTTGGGCACCGAGTTGAGGTTGAGCACGTCTTTTCATCCTAAGTCAGACGGTCAGACTGAGCGGACGATTTAGATGTTGGAGGATATGTTTCAGGCTTGTGCCCTAGACTGTAGTAGTGATTGGGAACTTCATTTGCCGTTGATTGAGTTTTCCTATAATAATAGTTGGCATACGCCGATCAAAATGGCACCTTTCGAAGCACTTTATGGTAGACGGTGTAGATCGCCATTATGTTGGGGCGAGGCTTCGGAGCTAGCTGGAATGAAACTGGATATGTTGATGGAGACTAAGGAAAAGATTTCTATTATCCGAGACCGGTTGTTGACTGCCCAGAGCCATCAGAAATCTTATGCTGATACTCGCCGTCGACCTTTGGAATTCGAAGTTGGAGACCATGTCCTACTCAAGGTGCCGTCGATCAAAGGAGTTTTCCGCTTCGGGAAAAAGGGGAAACTTAGTCCGAGGTATATCGGACCGTTTGAAATTTTGGACAGAGTTGGGGATTTAGCTTATCGCTTGGCGTTGCCTCCAGCTTTGAGTCATGTCCATAGGGTTTTTCATGTTTCTTAGTTGAGAAAGTACGTGCCGGATCCAAGTCATATTATCGACTATAGTGAGATTGATGTAGCCGAGGATGTTACCTTTTCAGAGATACCGGTGAAGATTCTTGAACATCGTGAGAAGCAGCTTCGACACAAAACCCTTCCGTTGGTTAAGGTGCAATGGTCAAGACATGGAGTCGACGAAGCGACTTGGGAAACAGAAGACAAGATGCGATCGAGATACCCCAAACTTTTTATTTCTTAAGTTTCGGGACGAAACTTCATTTTAGAGGGGGAGAATGTAATATCCGTATTTTTTATTGAAGTATTGGCTTTGACATTCCTTCACTTTTGTTGCTCTTGTAAGCACTTGTCAAGATATTGTTGTTGATCTTGGAGTTTCGTACCTTTCGGAGCATGTCTGTATTGATTGGACTTTTGCGGTGATGTTTTGCGAGAGGTAGATAGCGTACGATAGGCGTAAGTTAATGCACGCTATTTCTGTTGAGTGGCGCGTGCTAGCTTCGTTTTATAGCACACGCTAATGGCCAGGACTTTGGCAGAGGCAGTAGCTGAGTTCTGCCCTTTGGACTAGCAGTTAGCGCACGCTAGGCGTGGGCAAACACACGCTAGTCATGCTTGGTAGCGCGCGCTAGCGTCGGATGTAGCACACGCTAACTACTCGGACTTGGCAGTGGCAGTAGTGGGGTTTCTGCTCTCTGGACTAGCAGGTAGCGCACGCTAGTGGCATTGTGTAGCACGCGCTATGCCGGATGTAGCGCACGCTATCAACGCAGGTCAGAGGCTACTGGACTACCAGGTAGACCCGTTAGCGCACACTAACCTTGAGATTTAGCGCGCGCCAAATAGGCGCAGTATATAAGGGCGGTCAGCCCTTTTAGTCGCCACTTTTCTTCCATTTTCTTCACTTCCGATGAGAGGGCACGAGAGGAGCGATTCTGAGGCGATTTGGGGCGGATACTCATCATCTATCATCATCTTAGGTGGAATAACAGAGATTATACAATAGCTAATCCGTTTCTACCTTCCAAATCAAGATAAATTCCTTAGAACCCTAGTTTGGGGCATTTTTGGGAATTTTCTTAGATTCGTCCGATTTATCCATTTTGGAGTTTGAGATCTTTGAGATTATGATGTATCAACCCTGTACCCACGTTTCCCCTACGATTATATGGATGTTTATGTATTTTGTTCGGACTTGAGAGGGTTTGGGGGATTTCCAAACCTCTAGGTAATTATCCTTGGAGTTTTGTGAAACGTAGGTGGGTTTCGGGAGTTTTTATCCGTGTAAATTGAGTATGGATTATTAATTATCATATTCCTTACGAATCGTTTAGGAGCCGGAAGTGCATTCTTGGACCTACCGAACTTGTATTATCTTCCTTCCGATTCTCGATGTCTCAAAGGCAAGTATATATTTATGATTGTACGTTCTCGACTTTAAAAGTAAGGTATATGTGTTCACAGAGGACGAAGAGGCGGGTCCGGGCTGAATCCTAAGGATTCATACCTTGCACTGCGGTGACGATACTGTAGGGTGTAATATCCGCAATTTTGGATTTTCGGTAATTTTCATTTTCCGGCGGAGGTCCATTTCGACGACTCGCTTTAGACCGTTTCGTCATTATGAGAATATTTAATTATGCACTTTTTGTCATCCGAGTTTGTTTCGGTGCCGTTTTGTTGAGTTCCGTGCTTTTTAGCGACTTTTCCGCACTTGAGTTCGATTCTTGCGAATCTCGTTCAAAACTGCTGTTTCGAGTTTCCCGTAAGTCCGTTTAACTTTGTTAGACGTATTGTGAACTTCGGTTTGGTTATTCGATCACGTTTCGTGATTTTCGGGCGTTTTGGGCCATTTTCGTAATTTCCAAATGTTTGGGGTAATTACTTTCCGTTGTCGAATTTCGAGCCTTCGGGTGGTCGGAATCATGTGTTCTCTTAGTGCTCGAGTTCGTCTTTGCGAGTACTTCGTAACCATATCTTCGATTCGTATTCAGGTTCGGAGTTGGCCCCGGCCGAGTCATGGCCGGGCAGTCTGGGCCCCGGGCCGACACTGGCCGAGTTACGGCCGTTAGTGCCCGGCAGTTACGTACGTAAGGCCGGTTACGTACGTAAGGCCCTAGCCGGTTACGTACGTAACGGGCCGGCAGATTTAGGGCAGTGACTCGGTTACGTACGTAAGCCTTGGCCGGTTACGTACGTAACTCGGCCGGCAGGCAGCCTATTTAAGGCCCTGCAGTCGAGTTTTTCACCCATTTTCTCGTTCTCTTTCTTCTCTTCCGCGGCTGGAGGCGTGGGAATCATGGAAAGATGTTGTTGTACAATCAATCCATGAAGTCTTGGAGTTCATATCATCAATCATCCATCCTATAACATCATTTGATCGAGCGAATCAGGTCAGATTTCCTAGAAATCTAGTTTTGGGGAATTTGGGCGTTTTGGTTGTTTTCATCCGTTTTAATCCGATTTAACTTAGGATTATGATGGATTGATGATTATTTAGATGTATTATATCATTTCCCTTGTTATTCCATGGTTGGATCGTATCGATTCGTTGTTTGGGTCGAGTTCTTGATCGACGCCTTGAAGGTGTCCGGTAGAATGTCTTAGAGGGGTTTTCGGGCGTTCTACGATTATTCTTCCTCGTATGATCGATGATTTATTGATCATACGTTGTTAGGGTCGAGTTTCTTGCGAAGAAACCGAGTTGAACCCTTCCGTTCGTTGTCGTCTTTCTTTTCGATAGCATCGGGCGTTTTGAAGCTTTCCGGTTGAACCGCGTTCGTTGGAATACTTGCGTGCCGATATCGAGGCAAGTATCTTACTATACGACTTGTATCTTGCGACTAGTAATTACGTATGAGATGTGTGATGATTTTGCTTGCCTTCGTAATTATGTTCCGTTTGAGTTGGTTGTGTTTTCCGTAATTTGAAGGCTTTGTGATAATATTGTTATATTCGTACACGTGTTAGGCGCTGTGCCATTTGTGCAGGATTGCGCCGTACATATGGGATGGTTGTACACTTAGTTGTGCAATGTAATGTGTACCGAACGTGTGTTATGTTGGATATGTGTCGTTGATTGACGATAATTGTTGCGAGTGTTGAGATTGTGTTATGTGCGAGTGATGTACAATTTTGTGGTGATCAATGCGATTGATCAATTGTGCTCATTGTTGTATGTAATGTGAATGTGAATATGAATATGTGTGTGACCGCTAAGTTCACTCGTGTTGGTTCGACGGGACCTACGAGGATTCGTGGCAGTGAACTACGGGGTCAGAACTTAGTGAGGTACTGAGGTCCAATCGTGCTGGTCTGACGAGACCTACGATAATGCATGGCAGTGGACCATGAGTTTCGGACACAGTACGTCCAACCGGGTGAGCTCGACGGGGCTTATGGTGACACGTGGCATTGGACTACGGTGTTAGGACTGTGTGTGATTATTGAGATTGATATAGTCTGTGCGGGTTGTTAAGCCTACGGAGACACGTGACAGTGGATCATGGTGTCGGAATTGGTTATGTCTGGTTAATAGTCTGTGCGGGTTGTTGAACCTACGGAGACACGTGACAGTGTATCACGGTGTCGGAATTGATTATGTTTGTTTAATTGTGCGTGGTGTAGTCCGTGCGGGTTGTTGAACCTACGGAGACACGTGACAGTGGATCACGGTGTCATGAGCATGATTATTTTCAAATCAAAGTTTTGAAAAGAAAGTTTTAAGAAAGGAATGTTGGGCCAAGCCCCACGAGATTTATGAAATGTTTTCGTACTGTAAATTGTTGAAATACAATTTGAGATTTGGGTTAAGACCCTAAGATTTTCGAAAGGTTTTGAAATTCTAAGAAAAATTCCCAAGATGATAATCTTATTTTCGAATGCTTCATAGCTTATCTTTCCTTGTGAAAACCTCCCGGGGATATTTGTTACTTGATTATTATATTTTATTCAGGATTATTAATTGCTTGTTACATTTCGTATGATTTGATACTTGCACTAGTAAAACAGTGGAGTTTTACTAACCCCCGAGTAATCGGGGGTGGATGTCTGCTTTGGCCCGTGTACATGCGCTTCGGGAGCAACACAGGATTGGCACAAGAGGATGACGAGCCGCGATACTAATCATGAGTCGAGAGTTGTTCTGCTTTTGTTGTGTTGTCGAGTTGATTTCGCCTTCCGCAGATCGTATTTCACCCTGTGTGGGTAATGTCGTTTAAGTAAGTTTTGTTGATTGGGTTGTGTGACCTCATCGGTCTGTGTATTCACGTGTAAGTGACCATAACGGTCTGTATTATTGTATTGTTTGACCCTGGCCGGGCAAACATTTGGTTGTTTATGGATGTTTAGCCTGGTAGATTCTAGTGGAAAGGGTCTACGGCGTGTAATATTCCCATACGGTTTTGGGAGTGTTACATTTATGGTATCGGAGCTTAGGTTGCGGAAACCTAGGCTGTCGGGTCGAGTCAACTCGTGATTTGTCGAGTAATGTGTTGTCTTGTCGTTCGAGTCGTCAGGTGACAAGTTGAGTTGTGCGTAGTCACAACGTGTCGGTTATGTTGTCGGACGAGATTAGTATCTTGGGCGACCGTCACCTCCGTGCGACCTGTAGATGTAAGTCTCCTCCTTTATGCGTAATACCTGTGTATCTCGATTTTATCTTAGTGAGTTAATTGCGGTGCATGATTTTATTTACACAGTATTGTGTAATATAGTTGTGTTTAATACTTGTGGCACATAGTATGTGTATAGAACTGGATTGTTTTATCTTTGAACCACCGGGTGGGGTGGTATGTTGTGAAAGTTGTAAACCTTGATGGGTTTCGAAAAGGTACCGAAGGTAGAGTTTGTGAGAAACTCCGATGAATGATTTTGCTGTGTGTTTAAACTTGATACCACGAGATGCATTTGATTGAATTGGCGACCCTGGTTGCCATTTGAGTATGTGGTTTTAAATTCGACTGTTTTTGGAATGTTGTAATTTTTGTCCGCTATGGGTAAGTTTGAGAATGTTTCCTGAAGGACTTTATAGTTTGAGAATTTTGTAGAAATCGATTTTTTGGAAAATATTTTGGTGGTGCGGTCAAACCATGGTTTATATGGATTTTTAAAATTTGTTAAATTTTGACAAATGGGCCGTGTATTTTTAAATGACATAATCAGACGGTATTTGAAAAATGTGTTTTGAAATACTTCGGACATTGTAAAATATTACCGTTGTTTTCGTTATGAACTAAAGGATTTTGGAAAATTTCTGTTTTGCAAAACAACTTTGGCTTCCGTAAATTAGAACGTTATGTGTTTATGTATTGAGGTTAAGTCATGCAGTGAGTTGCTGTATTATTATTCTCGTCAGAAAATCGGGTTGTATGCCCAAGTGGTGGGATACATTGTTAGGTATCGTTCCCCACTTCAATGACCGAGTTATTAAACAAAGTGTTTTCAAAATTTCATCCCAGCAAAATCTTTCAAACTCGCGATTTTTTTTTATTTTATCATTCGAACAAATACCTCGATAAACTTGTTTTTTTTAAGAATATTATCGGTGTTGGACCATAATGGTATGCTTAATGTTTTAACCGTGTATGCTGAGGTATAGGTCGTACATCTTTGTCAATGTGAACGTGTGAATATTGCATTGTGTTGCTGATTGTGGGCTTATGTCGATTATGTGAGGTTTGTTTTATCTTGTTATTCTGATTGGTTGTCCGTTCAGTATGCTAAGGGGTCGAGGTCGAGGCTGTGGCCGTGGCCGTGGTGGTGGTCGTAATCGGGAGCAGGAGAGGGCGACTCCCTCCTTACCGAGTACCAATCAGCTCATTACAGATCAGGGACATTCGATTAGAGTTAATGTTGACGTTGGCGCCGCCACTATCCTTCGTCAGGTGGCTGACCAGTTAGTGCAAATGAATCAGGCCGTACGTCGGGATGAGAACCCAAATAGGGATAACGAAACTAGTAAGTGGTTACGAGATGTGATGAAGATGCAGCCGCCCCATTTTGTGGGTTCGTATGACTTGTTAGGTTGGGAAAACTGGCTCTTCCAGTTGGACAGAATATTTGATGTTGTAGCTTGTCCGAATGATAGGAGGGTACCCATTGCTCAGTACCTGCTCGACAAAGAAGCTGCAGACTGGTGGCACGCTGTAGTGCCTGCAGATCGTACGCCTACATGGGCTGAGTTTAAGACTGCCATGGAGGCAGAGTATTGCCCGTTGCCTGTTCGTGAACGCAGAATTTTTGAGTTTTTCTCGGCTACGCCCCAGGATGTATCAATATCCCAGGCGATAGTCGATTATAATCGACAGTTGGCTTATGTTCGGGATCAAGTGAGAAGTGAAGCGGACAAGGTCCGATACTTCAATATGCGCATGAAACCCCATATCCGTGAGAGTATGGCTTTGCTTATGTGTACCACCCTGAAAGAATATCAGGACCGAGCTCTAGCCATTGAGATGGCTGTTTCTGTGTCGGAATCTGGTTCAGAGAGTAAGAGACAGAAGACCTCGAGAAATTTTTCAAGAGGCCAGAGAAGTGAGATCCGTGAGCCTGTTGCTTCGTATTTTCCTTCTGGGAGCACTCCTCGTTTGTTTGATCAGTCTAAGAACCTTACTCTGGAGGCGAGTAAGACGGTCGGTGTGAAGACCTGCTTCAACTGCAGTCGTGTGGGCCATGCGAGATAGAATTGTCGTTCGCCACCGGTAAATTGTTTTAAGTGCGGCCAACTGGGGCACCAAGCGGTGCATTGTGAGACCGTTGCCAAGATGTTCGGGAATCGGGTTTTTGTTCCTACTCGGGGAGTGCCCGGTGGTGTCCTGTGATGTAGTTGTGTATCGTACTTCGTGCTGTAATTCGTGTAGAAATTGATATTTGTTGCGTGAACTTTTTGGTTTTGTTTGTATTCTACCATGATGTTTTATTTTAAGTTTTGGGATGAAACTTATTTTTAATAAGATAGAATGTTATATCCGGTATTCTCGTTTTCCGTTATCTTGAATTGTTTGTGTTTTGACGTCGGACATTTTCTTGTTGATGAGAATCGGAATGATTTCTATCGTAATACTCTATTTGTTTCTATCGCATAGCCGTTTTAGTCGGGTGCGACTTGTTGTCGCGTATGTTTCTTTGATTAAATGTGTGCATATGATGTGGTATGTGATGCGTCGTTAATTGATCGTTATTGTTTTGAATCATTGTCGGTGGCGTTGTTATGGTCGTCGTGGGGCGTGTTTTCACGCTGTATATTCTTTCACGTTACTTGTAATATTTCGCCAATGGGCGAAAGTTACGCGTTTCTTGTGTATCTCGTTGATTTTTCCTGTCGGGATATTGCTTCTCCCTACTTGTTTTAAGTTTCGGGACGAAACTTCTTTTAAGGAGGGTAGAATGTAATATCCGCAATTTTAGATTTCCGGTAATTTTCATTTTCCGGTGGTGGTCCGTTTCGACGACTCTCTTTTGACCGTTTCGTCATTCTGAGAATATTTAATTCTGCACTTTTTGTCATCCGAGTTCGTTTCGGTGCCGTTTTGTTGAGTTCCGTGCTTTTTAGCGACTTTTCCGCACTTCAGTTCGATTCTTGCGAATCTCGTTCAAAATCAGCTTTGAAGTTCCCGTAAGTCCGTTTAACTTTGTTAGACGTGTTGTGAACTTCGGTTTGGTTATTCGATCACGTATCGTGATTTTCGGGCGTTTTGGGCCATTTTCGTAATTTCTCAAAGTTTGGGGTAATTACTTTTCGTTGTCGAATTTCGAGCCTTCGGGTGGTCGGAATCGTGTGTTCTCTTCGTGCTCGAGTTAGTCTTTGCGAGTACTTCGTAACCGCATCTTCGATTCGTATTCAGGTTCGGGTTTCGGGGTCGTTCGGGCCGTCGGAGTTGACCCCGGCCGAGTCATGGCCGGGCATTCTGGGCCCCGGGCCGGCACTGGCCGAGTTACGGCCGTTAGTGCCCGGCAGTTACGTACGTAAGGCGATTCGTCGTAAGGCCACGGCGATTCGTGCGTAACGGGCCGGCAGATTAGTGGCGATGACTTCGATTACGTCGTAAGCCTTGGCCGATTCAGACGTAACTCGGCGGCAGCACTTATTTAAGGCCCCGATGAAGTTTTCACCCATTTTCTCGTTCTCTTTCTTCTCTTCCGCGGCTGGAGGCGTGGGAATCATGGAAAGATGTTGTACAATCAATCCATGAAGTCTTGGAGTTCATATCATCAATCATCCATCCTATAACATCATTTGATCGAGCGAATCAGGTCAGATTTCCTAGAAATCTAGTTTTGGGGAATTTGGGCGTTTTGGTTGTTTTCATCCGTTTTAATCCGATTTAACTTAGGATTATGATGGATTGATGATTATTTAGATGTATTATATCATTTCCCTTGTTATTCCATGGTTGGATCGTATCGATTCGTTGTTTGGGTCGAGTTCTTGATCGACGCCTTGAAGGTGTCCGGTAGAATGTCTTAGAGGGGTTTTCGGGCGTTCTACGATTATTCTTCCTCGTATGATCGATGATTTATTTATTATATGTTGTTAGGGTCGAGTTTCTTGCGAAGAAACCTTGTTGAACCCTTCTGTTCGTTGTCGTCTTTCTTTTCGATAGCATCGGGCGTTTCGAAGCTTTCCGGTTGAACCGCGTTCGTTGGAATACTTGCGTGCCGATATCGAGGCAAGTATCTTACTATACGACTTGTATATTGCGACTAGTAATTACGTATGAGATGTGTGATGATTTTGCTTGCCTTCGTAATTATGTTCCGTTTGAGTTGGTTGTGTTTTCTGTAATTTGAATGCTTTGTGATAATATTGTTATATTAGTACACGTGTTAGGCGTTGTGCCATTTGTGCAGGATTGCGCCGTACATATGGGATAGTTGTACACTTAGTTGTGCAATGTATTGTGTACCAAACGTGTGTTATGTTGGATATGTGCCGTTGATTGACGATAATTGTTGCGAGTGTTGAGATTGTGTTATGTGCGGGTGATGTACGATTTTGTGGTGATCAATGCGATTGATCAATTGTGCTCATTGTTGTATGTAATGTGAATGTGAATATGAATATGTGTGTGACCGCTAAGTTCACTCGTGTTGGTTCGACGGGACCTACGAGGATTCGTGGCAGTGGACTACGGGGTCAGAACTTAGTGAGGTACTGAGGTCCAATCGTGCTGGTCTGACGAGACCTACGATAACGCATGGCAGTGGACCATGAGTTTCGGACACAGTACGTCCAACCGGGCGAGCTAGATGGGGCTTACGGTGACACGTGGCAGTGGACTACGTTGTCAGGACTGTGTGTGTGATTATTGAGATTGATATAGTCCGTGCGGGTTGTTAAGCCTACGGAGACACGTGACAGTGGATCACGGTGTTGGAATTGGTTATGTCTGGTTAATAGTCCGTGCGGGTTGTTGAACCTACGGAGACACGTGACAGTGGATCACGGTGTCGGAATTGATTATGTTTGTTTAATTGTGCGTGGTGTAGTCCGTGCGGGTTGTTGAACCTACGGAGACACGTGACAGTGGATCACGGTGTCATGAGCATGATTATTTTCAAATCAAAGTTTTGAAAAGAAAGTTTTAAGAAAGGAATGTTGGGCCGAGCCCCACGAGATTTATGAAATGTTTTCGTACTGTAAATTGTTGAAATACAATTTGAGATTTGGATTAAGACCCTAAGATTTTCGAAAGGTTTTGAAATTCTAAGAAAAATTCCCAAGATGATAATCTTATTTTCGAATGCTTCATAGGTTATCTTTCCTTGTGAAAACCTCCCGGGGATATTTGTTACTTGATTATTATATTTCATTCACGATTATTAATTGCTTGTTACATTTCGTATGATTTGATACTTGCACTAGTAAAACAGTGGAGTTTTACTAACCCCCGAGTAATCGGGGGGTGTATGTCTGTTTTGCGTCCAGGTACATGCAGTTTCGGGGGAGCAGTCACAGGATTGGCACAAGAGGATGACGAGCTGCGATACTAATCATGAGTCGAGAGTTGTTCTGTTTTTTGTTGTGTTGTCAGAGTTGATTTCAGTCTTCCACTGTATTGTATTTCGACCCCTGTGCGGGTAATGTCGTCTAAGTAAGTTTTGTTGATTGGGTTGTGTGACCTCATCGGTCTGTGTATTCACGTGTAAGTGACCATAACGGTATGTATTATTATATTGTTTGACCCTGGCCGGGCAAGTATTTGGTTGTTTATGGATGTTTAGCTTGGTAGATCCTTGTGGAAAGGGTCTACGGCGTGTAATATTCCCATACAGTTTTGGGGGTGTTACATTTATGGTATCGGAGCTTAGGTTGCAGAAACCTAGGCTGTCGGGTCGAGTCAAGTCGTGATTTGTCGAGTAATGTGTTGTCTTGTCATTCGAGTCTCAGGTGACAAGTTGAGTTGTGCGTAGTCACAACGTGTCTGTTATGTTGCCGGACGAGATTAGTATCGTGGGCGGCCGTCACCTCCGTGCGACCTGTGGATGTAAGTCTCCTTCTTTATGCGTAATACCTGTGTATCTCGATTTTATCTTAGTGAGTTAATTGCGGTGCATGATTTTATTTACACAGTATTGTGTAATATAGTTGTGTTTAATACTTGTGGCACATAGTATGTGTATAGAACTGGGCACGTTATTGTTTTATCTTTGAACCACCGGGTGGGGTGGTATGTTGTGAAAGTTGTAAACCTTGATGGGTTTCGAAAAGGTACCAAAGGTAGAGTTTGTGAGAAACTCCGATGAGTGATTTTGCTGTGTGTTTAAACTTGATACCACGAGATGCATTTGATTGAATTGGCGACCCTGGTTGCCATTTGAGTATGTGGTTTTAAATTCGACTGTTTTTGGAATGTTGTAATTTTTGTCCGCTATGGGTAAGTTTGAGAATGTTTCCTGAAGGACTTTACAGTTTGAGAATTTTGTAGAAATCGATTTTTTGGAAAATATTTTGGTGGTGCGGTCAAACCATGGTTTATATAGATTTTTAAAATTTGTTAAATTTTGACAAATGGGCCGTGTATTTTTAAATGACACAATCAGACGGTATTTGAAAAATGTGTTTTGAAATACTTCGGACATTGTAAAATATTACCGTCGTTTTGGTTATGAACTAAAGGATTTTGGAAAATTTCTGTTTTGCAAAACAACTTTGGCTTCTGTAAATTAGAACGTTATTTGTTTATGTATTGAGGTTAAGTCGTGCAGTGAGTTGCTATATTATTATTCTCGTCAGAAAATCTGGGTTGTATGCCCAAGTGGCGGGATACGTTGTTAGGTATCGTTCCCCACTTCAATTACCGAGGTATTAAACAAAGTGTTTTCAAAATTTCATCCCAGCAAAATCTTTCAAACTTGCGAATTTTTTTTTATTTTATCATTCGAACAAATACCTCGATAAACTTGTTTTTTTTAAGAATATTATCGGTGTTGGACCACAATGGTATGCTTAATGTTTTAACCGTGTATGCTGAGGTATAGGTCGTACATCTTTGTCAATGTGAATGTGTGAATATTGCATTGTGCTGCTGATTGTGGGCTTATGTCGATTATGTGAGGTTTGTTTTATCTTGTTATTCTGATTGGTTGTCCGTTCAGTATGCTAAGGGGTCGAGGTCGAGGCTGTGGCCGTGGTGGTGGTCGTAATCGGGAGCAGGAGAGGGTGACTCCCTCCTTGCCGAGTACCAATCAGCTCAGTACAGATCAGGGACATTCGACTAGCGTTAATGTTGACGTTGGCGCTGCCACTATCCTTCGTCAGGTGGTTGACCAGTTAGTGCAAATGAATCAGGTCGTACGTCGGGATGAGAACCCAAATAGGGATAACGGAACTAGTAAGTGGTTACGAGATGTGATGAAGATGCAGCTGCCCCGTTTTGTGGGTTCGTCTGACTTGTTAGGTTGGGAAAACTGGCTCTTCCAGTTGAACAGAATATTTGATGTTGTAGCTTGTCCGAATGATAGGAGGGTACCCATTGCTCGATGCACCTTTCGACGAAGAAGCCGCAGACCGGTGGCACGCTGTAGTGCTGCGCAGATCGTACGCCTACATGGGCCGAGTTTAAGACCGCCATGGAGGCAGCAGTATTGCCGTTACTGTTCGTGAACGCAGAATCGTTGAGTTTTTCTCGGCTACGCCCCAGGATGTATCAATATCCCAGGCGATAGTCGATTATAATCAACAGTTGGCTTATGTTCGGGATCAAGTGAGAAGTGAAGCGGACAAGGTCCGATACTTCAATATGCGCATGAAACCCCATATCCGTGAGAGTATGGATCCGCTTATGTGTACCACCCTGAAAGAATATCAGGACCGAGCTCTAGCCATTGAGATGGCTATTTCTGTGTCGGAATCTGGTTCAGAGAGTAAGAGACAGAAGACCTCGAGAAATTTTTCAAGAGGCCAGAGAAGTGAGATCCGTGAGCCTGTTGCTTCGTATTTTCCTTTTGGGAGCACTCCTCGTTCGGTTGATCAGTCTAAGAACCTTACTCTGGAGGCGAGTAAGACGGTCGGTGTGAAGACCTGCTTCAACTGCAGTCGTGTGGGCCATGCGAGACAGAATTGTCGTTCGCCACCGGTTAATTGTTTTAAGTGTAACACCTCCAAGACGTTCAGGGCATATTACAGTGCCGTGGACCCCACACTGTGGAATCCACCAGGCTAACATACCAACAAGACATTCGACAACGAAAAGCTATCATTAATAAAATGACAATTCAAATAAAAGACTACAAACCGACAATTAAATTCTGACATCAAATCCATTTCCCAAAACGGGAACACAACATTAACAATTTCAAACAGGAAGTACTCGAGTACTTAAACCAATTTTATAATACATAAATCCCAAAATCAGACATCAATAGTAACCGACAGACATAACATCGAAAATCAAATACTGGACAATATCATGCTTGCCCATCATCCTCATACGTCCCGAGTGCTCGTTTATCCCCACGATCAATACGAAATACAAAAGTATTTCCCCATTTAAGGGGTTAGCGACAATCGCTAGTGCAAGTACAATCCATTTGAACTACATTCTAATCGGATGAATATATGCGCCAAAAAGTCATTTTAGAAAACATTTTATATTCCTAATATTTACAATCACAAAACACATTATCTCCAACAAATCACAATTCAAAGTTAACCGTTGGTACGAGACTCACGGCCACCGTACCCGCAGAGTCCCGTCGGACATCCCCGGGTGGCTAACCACGCTCACGATACGCACACTCACGGCAATACGTATCCCTAGAGGCCCCGTCGGACCGTCCCTAGGTGAACATACACATAACCATCCACAACAACCACGATACAGCCATAATTCAAATACTAGAACATGTAAACAAATGTAAAGTACTTGCCTTTGAGACATTCTTCGAAGAATCAGAAGTGAAAAATGACTACGGATGATCCGAATGGAAAACGACGGTTCCTAAACGAAGAATTAGCATAACTCAGTCCCAACGGACATCAATAATCGAAAGGAATACTCCCAAAACCCCGATTACAATTAACGACAAAAGACGTTCAATCAATACGGGTGAGGGTTTACGCAAAATCTCCCCGTATTGATAATTCGCGGATTAAAATCAAGAAAACTGGATTTGGAATCATTCAATAATCACAATCGGTGAAGAATATCGTAATATAGATGAACAATTCGGAACTAAACCCTAAAATCCCGAAATCCCCCAAAAACGTCAAAATTAGGGTTCCTGAGGAATTACCTTGAATTCGGACGATGGGGATGGGTTTAGATGGTGGTGTGTTATGCTCGAGACAAAAGAATTGGACTGGAAGGGAACTCCGCCGATTACTCTCCACAATCTGCTCTGAATCGCCAAAATCGCCCGTAGGAAGGGAAGGAAAGGAAAAGAATGAAAAATAATGCTGAAACTAAACTGCCCCTAATCTTTAAAAATGTGAAGTTAGCGCACGCTAACTAGCATGTATAGCGCACGCTAACGGGGCTGAGACCGGTCCAGTAGCTACTGCTGCCAATCGCTAGCGCTCGCTAACAATAACGAGTTAGCGCACGCTAACTGCACATTGGTAGCGCACGCAAGGCAACAGGGGTAGCGTGCGCTACCTACGCAGCCGATTGATCTTCTTGCTCATATCAGCCGATCTGGCTGTCGAAGGTACAAAACACGAAACGCACTTGAACCGAATCCGGGAACATAGACGAAGCATACAAGGCAGCGGAGCTAAGCGCTGAAAGAGAAATACAATTCCGACCACCGAAGGGTCCGTAATGCGACAACGAAAACAAGATTCCCTAAACTATTAGGAAATTACAAAAATGGCCCAAGTGCCCGAAAATCACGAAACGACGTCGGATTTACAAATCGAAAGTCTCCACATGACCAACTCAACCATACAAACTTGTACAAACCAAGAAACAACGGAAACGAACGAGTTTTACAAGAATCGAACGTTCATACGGCAAAACATGTCATAAAATGAAATTACGTGAAAACATCATCAAAACTCGTCCAAATGGAAAAACTCCAAGAACAAAATAGTTTCAAAATGTCGAAACGGTTACAAGCGAGTCGATAAAAATAGACATACCCCAAAAATGGAAACCGCTAAAAATGGAAAAATTACGGATATTACATTCTCCCCCTCTAAAATAAAGTTTCGTCCCGAAACTTAAGAATCAAAAAGCTCGGGGTATCTCGAACGCATATCCTCCTCTAGCTCCCACGTCGCTTCTTCTACTCCGTGCCTAGACCATTGCACCTTAACCAAAGGAATGGTTTTGTGCCTTAACTGTTTGTCACGACGTTCCAAAATTCTGACGGGCCTCTCCTCAAACGTAATATCCTTCTCGATCGCCACGTACCCAAAGTCAATAATGTGGGACGGGTCCGGAACGTACTTCCTCAACTGGGAAACGTGAAATACACTATGTACATGACTCAGCGACGGAGGTAAAGCCAAACGGTATGCCAACTCGCCGACTCTTTCCAATACCTCGAAGGGTCCAATATATCTCGGGCTGAGTTTTCCCTTCTTCCCAAAACGGAAAACTCCTTTCGTCGGAGATACTCTCAACAGAACGTGATCTCCCACCTCAAACTCCAAGGGTCTACGCCTAACATCCGCATAAGATTTCTGTCGACTCTGAGCAGCCAACATCCTCTTTCTAATCAATTCAACTTTCTCTCTCGTCTCCAACACAAGTTCCGGCTCAGTGCCAACCAAATCGGACGGTTCATCCCAACATATCGGTGATCGGCAACGTCGGCTATAAAGTGCCTCATATGGTGCCATCTTAATCGACGCGTGCCAGCTATTATTATAAGTAAACTCAATTAAGGCCAAATGATCCTCCCACGATTACTCCACTAACGCACACGCGCGCAACAAATCCTCGAACGTCTGGATGGTACGTTCGATCGCCCATCGGCCGGGGATGGAACGAAGTGCTCAAACGTAATCAGTCCCCAATGCCTTATGTACCGCCGCCAAAAGTGCGATACAAACCGCCATCTCTATCGAAATAATGGTCCTCGGCACCATGAAGCCTCACTATCTCGTGCAATAAAAATACGAGCCAACTTTTCTCGACCCCAAGTATCCTTGATGCCCAGAAATGTGCCGACTTAGTCAATCGGTCTACAATCACCCACACCATATTCATACCGGTCTTCGTTCTCGGTAAACTTGTGACAAAATCCATAGAGATGTCCTCCCACTTCCATTCCTAACGGGAGTGGTTTCAATAATCCTACTGGCCGCCGATGCTCAATCTTGACTTGTCGACAAGTCAAACACTTAGCCACAAACCGAACTACCTCTTTCTTCATATCGCTCCACCGTAAATTCTTCCTCGATCTTTATACATTTTACTCGAGCCCGGATGGATCGAGTAAGGTGACGCATGAGCCTCTCGCATGATATTCGTCTCAATTCCAAGTCGCTCGAACACACAACCGACCTCGGAATCTCAACACTCCGTCCTCATGAATAACAAATCCCGGGCTTTCCCCTTCTCTACACTCTCCCGAAGCCGAATAAACATCGGGTCCTCCAACCGTCCCGATTTAATGTCCTCGACTGCAGACGAAGAAATCTCAAGAGTACGCAATCGCCCGAACTCTCTCGCGGTCAATCTCAATGCTCAACTTCATAAAATCACGCCAAGTCCCGATCGGGCCGTAAGCAACTCAAGCGCCAAGCGACATCGATTTCCGGCTCAAGGCGTCTCGCTACCACATTAGCCTTGCCCGGATGATAAAGGATCTCGAGATCGTAATCCTTAATCAATTCCAACCACCTCCTCGCCTCATATTAAGCTCTTTCTGCGTGAAAATGTACTTCGTGCTCTTGTGATCGGTGAAAATCGACACGACGAGCCATACAAGTAATGACGCCAAATCTTCAACGCAAAAACAATCAAGCGCCAACTCAAGATCGTGCGTAGGTAATTCAATTCATATGGTTTCAATCGACGGAAGCATAAGCAATCGTCCTCCCGTGCCGCATAAGTACGCATCCGAGCCCTTGGCCCGAAGCATCACTATAAACCGAGAAACCATCATTACCACTCGGTAAGGCCAAACGGAGCGGTCGTCAACCGCTTCTTCAACTTCTCAAAACTATTCGTCTCTCATCGGTCCACACAAACTTCTCTCGACTTCAGAATAATCGAGTCGCCGGTCGAGCGAGTTCAGAGAACCCTCGACGAATCTACGATAATACCCGCTAATCCCGTAAAACTACGGACCTCTTTCACGTTCTTGGGCGGCGCCAATCCAACACCGCCTCTACCTTATGTGGGTCCACACGAACACCCTCGGCCGAGATCACATGACCGAGAAACATAACTTTTCGTAACTAAACTCGCACTTTGAGAACTTCGCAAAAGATGCCGAGTTCTCAAAATATCTAACACAATATGCAAATGACGGCGTGCTCCTCCTCGCTCCTCGAGTAAATCAGATGTCATCGATAAAAACGACTACACACTTATCGAGGTACTCGATAAAGACTTTGTTCATAAGTCGCATGAACACGGCCGGTGCGTTAGTTAGCCCAAAAGGCATAACCACAAACTCGTAGTGACCGTATCTCGTCCGAAAGGCCGTCTTCTAATATCGATATCCTTCACTCGAGCCGATAATACCCCGATCTCAAATCAATCTTCGAAAACACGGCCGCTCCTTGCAAATCGATCAAACAAGTCATCAATCCTCTGGAGTGGATATTTGTTTTTGATGGTCACTTTGTTCAACTCTCGGTAGTCGATGCACAAACGAAGTGACCCATCCTTCTTCTTTACAAATAGGACTGTGCGCCCCAAGGCGAAGCACTCGGCCGAATATACCCCATGTCTAGCAACTCTCCCAATCAAGCTTTCTTCAACTCAAGCATCTCGGAAGGCGCCATACGGTATGGCGTCTTAGAGATAGGTGCCGCACCCGGCTCTAGATCGACGGTAAACTCAACCTCTCGGCCGGCGGCAAACCCGCAACTCATCCGGAAAACGTCAGATACTCACATACTACCGGAATAGACGAGAGCTCGACTCCCCTTCTTCCGATCTCAAAGCGTAACACCAATAGCCCGTGCAACCTCCTCAAGAAGTCTCACCGCCTCAAAGCGCTGATCGGTAATCTCCGCTACCCCGCTTACGCCCCACAAAAGAATGCTCGGTACCATCGAGGCTAACATCGAAACAGCCTCGTTCTCTAATTCATGATCGCCCCATGACGGTCCATCCAATCCTCACCTTAATCAAATCCTCATCTCTAATATCTACCGCAATCGATTAGAAGGCCAATCCCTCCCCGCGATACTCACGTAAAAATCTCTAATCTCACGGTCCCCTACGATGCTATCCCCGCTAGGAAGTCTAACAACAAAAGGCTCACAAGCAACAAGGCAATCAACATGCATTTACGCACACAATCCATAGATATAAAAGAATGCGTAGCACGTAATCGAACAATACGGAAACAGGATGGTCAAGGATGTGGACGCACTGTAGCCACCGTCGCGTCGGGATCTCCGGCTCGCCTCATCTCATACACACGGGGCGGAATGCACCCCGCACTAGAAGCTCCCCTCTAGAAGGCCGACCACGACCTCGACCTCTACCAAAACTCTGCTTGGCCGAGGAACCGCTTGGTGCTCGATTCACACTCGGCTCTCCCGCACCTGAGCAGATATCCGAGTAATCGGAGCCCGAGCCGCATCCGTACAAAACTTAGCACGGTGACCCATACGACCACAAGCAAGACACCGAATCGAGGCCTATCACACTCACTCATCATGTGGCCCTTGACGATCGCAGCTTGAAGCATGTAGGACCACGAACGGAACCAGCAGGAGCGCACCTAGAACCGTTCCCTCGACTAACCGATGGCGATCGACTCAAGACTCGCGAACTGCACCGAGCCTTCGGATACCCTCCCGACTTGCCTCCCGAAACCGACCGAGGTCTTCGCTTCTTTCCTTCACCGCCTCTGCCGCAGAAACGACATCTCGTAAGCCATCGCTTTATTCGATAATCTTTCAAAGTCGTGCACCCTGCACTGGACATGTAGTGGTGCACTCGCTTCATCCGCATATCAAAGTGGCGGATCTTATCAAGCTCATCTCGGACTTGGTTTCTCACATAGTGCATTGTTGATTGTAGTCCTTGATAGCTTGAGAAATAGGAACATCTTGGGGCTTAGCCTCAAAGAAGGCTCGGATCCTCCCCTCTTTCACCGGCCACGGACAAAATTCGTCTTCCATCGCCTCCCTAACTCGCCCACGTAGCCGCCGGCCGCGCGGTTTCACCGCTTGCCACCATGTCACCGCCTCCTTGGCGAGGAAGTACCGAGCAATGGGTACTTTCCTCTCCTCGGAACAATTAGCACCTCAAACACTTTCTCCATCTCAAATAGCCAATTCTCCCAACCGTAAGGGCCTAAGCACCATCAAACCGCGGAGGACGCATACGAATCACGTCCCGAAGTAGCTTATCATTACCGGATCCAGAGGGCGGAACCGGGTTAGCATTAGCATGGCCGACTGTAACGGCTCGAGCCGATGGCGTCATCCGGTTCGCTACTTGCCGCAATATGTTGGCCACTCCAACATTCTCATGAGCATTACGGAGCTAGCAGATCGGGTCTCGCCGACTCCGAATCGGGGGAATACTGCTCGACAAAGAAGACGTCCGAATCCGTTCCCGAGTGATCGGACATGGCCGCCCCACCGGGCCGCGCCACGCCCCTACAAGGCCCGCGACAAGGCCCGCGTCCTCTACCAGCAGGAATTCTGAAGAAGCAACGGGTAAGTACAATTCAAACGCAAAACGCAAAAGATACTAAGACAGGAATAGAACAGAACGGTGAAACGAGTCAAGTTAGGAAAACTTACGAGCACCAGCGTACTGAGATGATGGCATAGCAGTGATACTGTCCCAAAAACGACACTTAACTAGACCCAAATGACCGACAGCCTAGGTATCCATAAACCTTGCTCCGATACCATATTCTGTAACACCCCCAAGACGTTCAGGGCATATTACAGCGCCGTGGACCCCACACTGTGGAATCCACCAGGCTAACATACCAACAAGACATTCGACAACGAAAAGCTATCATTAATAAAACGACAATTCAAATAAAAGACTACAAACCGACAATTAAATTCTGACATCAAATCCATTTCCCAAAACGGGAACACAACATTAACAATTTCAAACAGGAAGTACTCGAGTACTTAAACCAATTTTATAATACATAAATCCCAAAATCGACATCAATAGTAACCGATGCATATAACATCGAAAATCAAATACCGTACAATATCATGCTTGCCCATCATCCTCATCCGGCCCGAGTGCTCGTTTATCCCCACGATCAATACCGAAATACAAAAGTATTTCCCCCATTTAAGGGGTTAGCGACAACTGCTAGTGCAAGTACAATCCATTTGAACTACATTCTAATCAGATGAATATATGCGCCAAAAAGTCATTTTAGAAAACATTTTATATTCCGGAATATTTACAATCACAAAACACATTATCTCCAACAAATCACAATTCAAAGTTAACCGTTGGTACGAGACTCACGGCCACCGTACCCCGCAGAGTCCCGTCGGACATCCCTGGGTGGCTAACCACAGTTCACGATACGCACACTCACGACAATACGTATCCCTAGAGGCCCCGTCGGACCGTCCCTAGGTGAACATACACATAACCATCCACAACAACCACGATACAGCCATAATTCAAATACTAGAACATGTAAACAAATGTAAAGTACTTGCCTTTGAGACATTCTACGAAGAATCGGAAGTGAAAAATGACTACGGATGATCCGAATGGAAAACGACGGTTCCTAAACGAAGAATTAGCATAACTCAGTCCCAACGGACATCAATAATCGAAAGGAATACTCCCAAAACCCCGATTACAATTAACGACAAAAGACGTTCAATCAATACGGGTGAGGGTTTACGCAAAATCTCCCCGTATTGATAATTCGCGGATTAAAATCAAGGAAACTGAATTTGGAATCATTCAATAATCACAATCGGTGAAGAATATCGTAATATAGATGAACAATTCGGAACTAAACCCTAAAATCCCGAAATCCCCCAAAAACGTCAAAATTAGGGTTCCTGAGGAATTACCTTGAATTCGGACGATGGGTATGGGTTTAGATGGTGGTGTGTTATGCTCGAGACACAAGAATTGGACTGGAAGGGAACTCCGCTGATTACTCTCCACAATCTGCTCTGAATCGCCAAAATCGCCCGTAGGAAGGGAAGGAAAGGAAAAGAATGAAAAATAATGCTGAAACTAAACTGCCCCTAATCTTTAAAAATGTGAAGTTAGCGCACGTTAACTAGCATGTATAGCGCACGCTAACGGGGCTGAGACCGGTCCAGTAGCTACTGCTGCCAATCGCTAGCGCACGCTAACAATAACGAGTTAGCGCACGCTAACTGCACATTGGTAGCGCACGCAAGGCAACAGGGGTAGCGTGCGCTACCTACGCAGCAGCTTGATCTGCCGCTCATATCGGCAGACGCTGCTGTCGAAGGTACAAAACACGAAATGCACTTCAAACCGTAATCCAGAACATAGACGCGAAGCATACAAGACGACGGAGCTAAGCGCTGAAAGAGAAATACAATTCCGACCACCGAAGGGTCCGTAATGCGACAACGAAAACAAGATTCCCTAAACTATTAGGAAATTACAAAAATGGCCCAAGTGCCCGAAAATCACGAAACGACGTCGGATTTACAAACCGAAAGTCTCCACATGACCAACTCAACCATACGAACTTGTACAAACCAAGAAACAACGGAAACGAACGAGTTTTACAAGAATCGAACGTTCATACGGCAAAACATGTCATAAAATGAAATTACGTGAAAACATCATCAAAACTCGTCCAAATGGAAAAACTCCAAGAACAAAATAGATTCAAAATGTCGAAACGGTTACAAGCGAGTCGATAAAAATAGACATACCCCAAAAATGGAAACCGCTAAAAATGGAAAAATTACGGATATTACATTAAGTGCGGCCAACTGGGGCACCAAGCGGTGCATTGTGAGACTGTTGCCAAGATGTTCGGGAATCGGGTTTTCGTTCCTACTCGGGGAGTGCCCGGTGGTGTCCCGTGATGTAGTTGTGTATCGTACTTCGTGCTGTAATTCGTGTAGAAATTGATATTTGTTGCGTGAACTTTTTGGTTTTGTTTGTATTCTACCATGATGTTTTATTTTAAGTTTCGGGATGAAACTTATTTTTAATAAGATAGAATGTGATATCCGGTATTCTCGTTTTCCGTTATCTTGAATTGTTTGTGTTTTGACATCGAACATTTTCTTGTTGATGAGAATCGGAATGATTTCTATCGTAATACTCTATTTGTTTCTATCGCATAGCCGTTTTAGTCGGGTGCGACTTGTTGTCGCATACGTTTCTTTGATTAAATGTGTGCATATGATGTGGTATGTGATGCGTCGTTAATTGATTGTTATTGTTTTGAATCATTGCCGGTGGCGTTGTTATGGTCGTCGTGGGGCGTGTTTTCACGCTGTATATTCTTTCGCGTTACTTGTAATGTTTCGCCAATGGGCGAAAGTTACGCGTTTCTTGTGTATCTCGTTGAGTTTTCCTGTCGGGATATTGCTTCTCCCTACTTGTTTTAAGTTTCGGGACGACACTTCTTTTAAGGACGGTAGAATGTAATATCCGCAATTTTGGATTTCCGGTAATTTTCATTTTCCGGCGGAGGTCTGTTTCGACGACTCCCTTTTGACCGTTTCGTCATTCTGAGAATATTTAATTCTGCACTTTTTGTCATCCGAGTTCGTTTCGGTGCCGTTTTGTTGAGTTCCGTGCTTTTTAGCGACTTTTCCGCACTTGAGTTCGATTCTTGCGAATCTCGTTCAAAACTGCTGTTTCGAGTTTCCCGTAAGTCCGTTTAACTTTGTTAGACGTGTTGTGAACTTCGGTTTGGTTATTCGATCACGTTTCATGATTTCGGGCGTTTTGGGCCATTTTCGTAATTTCCCAAAGTTTGGGGTAATTACTTTCCGTTGTCGAATTTCGAGCCTTCGGGTGGTCAGAATCGTGTGTTCTCTTAGTGCTCGAGTTCGTATTTGTGAGTACTTCGTAACCGTATCTTCGATTCATATTCAGGTTCGGTTTCGGTCGTCGGCCGGAGTTGACTCGCCGAGTCATGGCCGGCAATCTGGCCGGGCAGATCGCCGAGTTACGGCCGTTAATGCGGCGATTACGCACGTAAGGCGGTTACGCACGTAAGGCCTCGGCCGATTACGCACGTAACGGCCGGCAGATTGGGCGATGACTTTACGCACGTAAGCCTCGCCGATTACGTCGTAACTCGCCGGCAGCACTCTATTTAAGGCCCTGCAGTCGGGTTTTTCACCCATTTTCTCGTTCTCTTTCTTCTCTTCCGCGGCTGGAGGCGTGGGAATCATGGAAAGATGTTGTTGGACAATCAATCCATGAAGTCTTGGAGTTCATATCATCAATCATTCATCCTATAACATCCTTTGATCGAGCGAATCAGGTCAGATTTCCTAGAAATCTAGTTTTGGGGAATTTGGGCATTTTGGTTGTTTTCATCCGTTTTAATCCGATTTAACTTAGGATTATGATGGATTAATGATTATTTAGATGTATTATATCATTTCCCTTGTTATTCCATGGTTGGATCGTATCGATTCGTTGTTTGGGTCGAGTTCTTGATCGACGCCTTGAAGGTGTCCGGTAGAATGTCTTAGAGGGGTTTTCGGGCGTTCTACGATTATTCTTCCTCGTATGATCGATGATTTATTGATTATATGTTGTTAGGGTCGAGTTTCTTGCGAAGAAACCGAGTTGAACCCTTCCGTTCGTTGTCGTCTTTCTTTTCGATAGCATCGGGCGTTTCGAAGCTTTCCGGTTGAACCGCGTTCGTTGGAATACTTGCGTGCCGATATCGAGGCAAGTATCTTACTATACGACTTGTATATTGTGACTAGTAATTACGTATGAGATGTGTGATGATTTTACTTGCCTTCGTAATTATGTTCCGTTTGAGTTGGTTGTGTTTTCCGTAATTTGAAGGCTTTGTGATAATATTGTTATATTAGTACACGTGTTAGGCGTTGTGCCATTTGTGCAGGATTGCGCCGTACATATGGGATGGTTGTACACTTGGTTGTGTAATGTATTGTGTACCGAACGTGTGTTATGTTGGATATGTGTCGTTGATTGACGATAATTGTTGCGAGTGTTGAGATTGTGTTATGTGCGGGTGATGTACGATTTTGTGGTGATCAATGCGATTGATCAATTGTGCTCATTGTTGTATGTAATGTGAATGTGAATATGAATATGTGTGTGACCGCTAAGTTCACTCGTGTTGGTTCGATGAGACCTACGAGGATTCGTGGCAGTTGACTACGGGGTCAGAACTTAGTGAGGTACTGAGGTCCAATCGTGCTGGTCTGACGAGACCTACGATAACGCATGGCAGTGGACCATGAGTTTCGGAAACAGTACGTCCAACCGGGTGAGCTCGACGGGGCTTACGGTGACACGTGGCATTGGACTACGGTGTCAGGGCTGTGTGTGTGATTATTGAGATTGATATAGTTCGTGCGGGTTGTTAAGCCTACGGAGACACATGACAGTGGATCACGGTGTCGGAATTGGTTATGTCTGGTTAATAGTTCATGCGGGTTGTTGAACCTACGGATACACGTGACAGTGGATCACGGTGTCGGAATTGATTATGTTTGTTTAATTGTGCGTGGTGTATTCTGTGCGGGTTGTTGAACCTACGGAGACACGTGACAGTGGATCACGGTGTCATGAGCATGATTATTTTCAAATCAAAGTTTTGAAAAGAAAGTTTTAAGAAAGGAATGTTGGGTCGAGCCCCACGAGATTTATGAAATGTTTTCGTACTGTAAATTGTTGAAATACAATTTGAGATTTGGGTTAAGACCCTAAGATTTTCGAAAGGTTTTGAAATTCTAAAAAAAATTCCCGAGATGATAATCTTATTTTCGAATGCTTCATAGCTTATCTTTCCTTGTGAAAACCTCCCGAGGATATTTGTTACTTGATTATTATATTTGATTCACGATTATTAATTGCTTGTTACATTTCGTATGATTTGATACTTGCACTAGTAAAACAGTGGAGTTTTACTAACCCCCGAGTAATCGGGGGGTGGATGTCTGTTTTGCGTCCAGGTACATGCAGTTTCGGGGGAGCAGTCACAGGATTGGCACAAGAGGATGACGAGCTGCGATACTAATCATGAGTCGAGAGTTGTTCTGTTTTTTGTTGTGTTGTCAGAGTTGATTTCAGTCTTCCGCTGTATTGTATTTCGACCTCTGTGTGGGTAATGTCGTTTAAGTAAGTTTTGTTGATTGGGTTGTGTGACCTCATCGGTCTGTGTATTCACATGTAAGTGACCATAACGGTCTGTATTATTATATTGTTTGACCCTGGCCGGGCAAGCATTTGGTTGTTTATGGATGTTTAGCCCGGTAGATCCTTGTGGAAAGGGTCTACGGCGTGTAATATTCCCATACAGTTTTGGGGGTGTTACATAGGGGAGGTCCAAAGGGAAGGCGAAGAGAGAGGCGATCCCGACCTCTGGGACGGACCGATGGGTCCTCTGAGGGTTTCGTTGCCTTTGGTGCGGTTCCACGAATATTTTGGTTTAACCACTCTGGGAGGGTCCGACGGTGCCTCTGAGGGTTCCGTTGCCTTTGGTGCAGTTCCATGGTTAATCACATATGTATTGAAATGAAGTGCTTTGAGATTTAGTTATTCCGAAATACTAGTCTTGAGGTGATGAAATGATGATTACATTTACTTTATTGTCTAGAAGTATTGTGTTTCATATTCGATATACTTGTACTCGCTATACGACGGCTAACTCCTTTTTGGGGGTAGTACCTTTCATGTATTTCAGGATCCAGGAGAGTGGATAGGCATGTACCGGGTCGGCCTGAAGATGAGGGGCAAGTGTGATGTTGTGTCTTGTCTCAGGTTATATTTTGTATTTCATCTATTCAGCAATGTTGAACTTGAAATGGTTATGAGTACTCGAGTATCATTTCTGGATTTCTTGATGTTTTGGCATGTGTTGCCTTTGGATTGATTTATGATGTATTGTATTTGATCTATTTGGATATCGTCCTGGTCGTCAATTTTATTGTCTTCCATTGGATTATGTTTAGACCTCATCGATTAAACTTCATGGTTCCGTGTATGTTTAGCCTTGTGGGTCCCATGGAAGGGCTCACGGCGCTGTAATATACCTCGAATAACTTGTGGGTGTTACAATATTTATATCCATCATTCTCTCTGGGGTGGAAGAAGTTCGTCCTCGAACTTGAATGTGATGTGTGGCATATAGTAG
Organism: Orobanche coerulescens; assembly: GCA_033398695.1. NCBI lineage: Eukaryota > Viridiplantae > Streptophyta > Magnoliopsida > Lamiales > Orobanchaceae > Orobanche > Orobanche coerulescens. Next base: position 174,853,647 of record CM065809.1, read on the forward strand.
AAATAAAAATTTCATCGTCTCCAAAATGTGTGTCATCCTCATTGTTGAAACTTTTCACTTTCAATTGATCAAAAATAAAGTCTTGAATTACACGAGCAGGAAAACCAAGTGTAGTGCCCCTCGCGAAATTGGTACTTGAAATATCAACAATTTGCCAGTAATCATTCCAAAATCGAGCATTAGGCAACTCGCTTGGATGTCGAACTGCAAATGAAAATAAATTTGGCCACAACAAGAATTCGATATATGCCACCAAATCTTTATTGGGGATTTCTCCATCATCATCAAAACGAAGGGTTCATCATAACCATCAGCCCCATCCAAATCAAACAGACCGAAAACGTCATAAACAAAACAACCATCAATAAGATCTAGTTGGGATTGCACGATCGTCACCGAACTTGCCAACAAGCCAATCTGTTGGCGGATCGGAAAAATTGTTCCTTCGCAAGTGATCATCAGGGATAACATCGGACTCAGACTGACATCTCGGTTGTATGTCCATGGAGGAGCGTATACTGGTCTCTGATACCAACTGATGTAGCTAGAAAAGCGTGAACACATAGGGGAGAAGAACGTCTAGAAAAGCGTGATACAATACGTAAATATCCGTTGATTCTAAGAATACCCGGATTTATACGCAAAACATGATTAAACGTGAAGATCTGCTAATTCAAGATGAATACTAGAAGAACAACAAATAAAACACGAGAAAAGGGATAAACCCAATATTTTCTTATTAATATTCAACCCCCCTAATACATCAACTAAACTCCTATTTATAAAGCTAATTATCTAATAGAAGTTGAAATAAAGTAGGACTCTAACAGATGAGTCTGAATAAATAAACAATACTTATCCTATCAACTAAAACAAGATAAATAAAATTAAATCAAATAATAAAAATCCTATCAACTAATAATATTAAGCCTAATACTAATAAATAACTAATTAGATATTGAGCTTTCACCACCTGCTTTGTAAACCCAGGGCATAAAGTATGAAGAACATGAAAAATCCAATAATTAAATGATTGTGTGCAAGTCGTGTTATGTGTATAAATATTTTTTTATTTTTGTTTGTAAATAAGTTATACTCCCTCCGTTCCACGAGAGTGCTTAATTTGCCATTTTCGTCCGTCTCACAAGTGTGTCCATTCCATTTTTAGAAAATATCCCTTATACTTTTATTGTATATTTTCAACTTATTTACAACAATACCAAGGATGACCCACATCATTTATCCTTTAATTAATCAACAACAATAATTAGCATACTCATACAACCAAAAATGGGGCCCTTTACCCACTCAAATCCACCATTACCTAACTTTTATTAAAACACATGCCCATAAAGAGTGAGCACACTCTTATGGGATGGATGGAGTATATGTTTTCTAAACATGTAAGGGATAATTACACTACCTAATACAATTTACTAAAGTATTATAAAAATAACATATTTATAAAATATTTACATAACCAACGACTATGGTGTTTCTATTTATATCAATGTGTGTTATCTCTTTATTTGTGGGAACAGTTATTTCTATACGTGTAGTATGATTCAACAATGGAGTAATGAAACATCTTCTCTCTCAAGTTTCAACCATACTTTTTTTCTAGAAATAGCAGTTCTCTCTCCAGTTCTCTTTCTTCAATTTTTCTATTCTTTTTTCTTTCTCATTCTGTCTGTTCTTTCCTCCTCTATGAATAGATCCCTTTTTTCCTTATTCACTCCCACTTTATCCCGTTCCTTATTCGATACAGATCACGTCTCTTCTATACTTCGATCAGCAACTTCTACTAACACAATTCGATGAATATTGTCGGAGCAAAAAATATCGAGGGAGAGATGAAGACCATTGATTTCGAACAATCTGAATATCCTCTCAATCTTACTTGAAACTACAAACAAATCTGATTCGCTCTCATCGAAACAAACTAACGCTACAGATGTTCACTAGGACAAAGTACCCACCAAGAAAAATGGGTCTACCGCTCTACTCATCCCGGAGGAAACTTTAGATGGGATCTTGCAATTGCAAGAACCAATTCCATCAAACACGGGTCCTTCTATCGACGGCCGATGACGCCTTGAGATAATTTCGAAGTGAGTTCAGTTCTCGTTGGTTTCTTCATATTTTGGCTCAATTTTTCGTCAAAAGTTGTAGGCCACGGAAAATTCGCGATGGTTTTATTTTGGGTTTTCGATCGGGTTGCACCTTATGCTGCGCCTGATTTGGATTGTCGGATGTAATTGTGTTGGTTCATGAAGGATTGTCATTGATTACCAATATATTTTTACATAAACTTTATGTAAAATATCCATATACCTTTATGGGAGATGTTTGGATACATTTCTCATGATGTATGTTTACCGTTATATATAAAATGGGTACCTGTTTAATATTTTCCCATAAATTGTACGAGAATGAAAATTGCATATAAGTCTGTAGCAGATTTTTGGAAGCATTTCTTATGATGTATGTTTACTGTCATACAAATAAATAGATACTTGTTTAGGGTTGTTAACGGTCCGAGTGAACTCGAGACCCGGTCAAGAACCGGACCGAAAAACCCAGAATCGAAACTCACCCGACAATTAACGAGTTCGGATACGAGTCCTTAAAATTGAACCGAAACCGATAAGACCCAGAAAAAACTCGTATATATATATATATATATATATATATATATATATATATATATATATATATATATATATATATATATATATATATATATATATATAGAGAGAGAGAGAGAGAGAGAGACCAAACAAGGCCTAAGGCCTTTGGTATATAAAATTTTAATCATGCACCAAACATGGCCTTAGACCATTGATATATAACACAAATTAGATTAGAAATTCTGAAATCTCTCCACTATCCCCCCTCCCTCCCGTAGCCGCACGGGCCGCACATAACCCAATTAGTTTCAATTTTGGGGATTTTAGTTTATTTTAGTTTATTTTAGATTCGGGTTAGGGTTAAAAAATTTGGGGGTTTCAAATTAGTTTAGGATTCGAATTTGAGGGATTCAAGTAAGGGTTCCAGATTTGGGGGTTTAAAATAATTGTTCTAATTTGGTGATTTCAATTTTTTTATAGGTTAATAATTTCCGGATTCGGGTTTCTGGGTTCCGGATTCGGATTTCGGGTTTCGAGTTACTGGGTTTGGGATTCGGATCGAGTTCTGGCCCGAACTATTTCGGACCAATTCTGGATCTTAAATATGACCTGGTTCTCTTACCGGTCCGGACGGGGTCTATCCGGTACCTTACCGGACCGGTTCCGGGTCTGTCAAATACCGGGCCGGATCGGTCCGATAACAGCCCTACTTGTTTGGTATTTTTGTGTGAATTGTATTTGTGTATATAAACTAGTATAATATTATTGGGTATATGGTGGTCGAGTATGAATGTTAATTTGAAAAAATAGAGAACAAGAATATGGGTTTTAAGTTGAGCATGATTATGATTTCAAGTTCATGCTTAATTTTTATGTTTAGTGAGTTTGTTCAATGTATTTTATATTGAAACTGGTTTGTTTGTATTTGAAACGTGTATCATTATATAACGAGTATAACTTATAAGACGATGGAAACTCCAATTACTCATATTTTTTTAATTATTGAGTAATACTACTAGAGGTTTATAATAAAATATTTCGATTCTTTGTGTTGTATGACAATTAGATACTAAACAAACCATGAACGGATACCTGGAAATAATGTATAGATCACCTTTATTTTGGGCTCACGAGATTAAATATTTGGTCACCCATTTATAAAACTGTGGGTACTATGATTTTATGATTAAGTAACCAATAAGTTTTTGAAAGTATTTAAAGATGTGTTTATTAAATAAATTTACGAGTATGAATAATATTTAGTGAAATGAAATAGTCTTATAACTGAACTACTACTTGCAAGTCCTCATATAATTTTAGTTGATATTGCAAATTTAAACAACTCAATATGTAATAAAAAATGACAAGAATAACTGGTAGTTAAATACAATGTTTAAATAACCAAATAATACTTGATACGTACCTTCATTTTGTACCTCCTATTTTTATTGTTAGATATACATATATTTATGTTGGAAATTGGTTTTAAAAAAATGAGTTTTGACTCAAATTTAAACTAATTTAATAATAATAAAATATTTTATTCTTGAGAATTAAATAATAAATTGTGAATCTATGTTTCGAGAACATGAACGTAGGATTTTATTTTTCTCAAAACCAATTTCCGTTGAGTGAGAAATAAATGATTAAAGTTGGACATTTAATTGAAATGGTGAAGAGTTAACCAAGTTTAAAACCTGAAAACCCATCTGATATTTGGGGTTGAATACACATCTGATATTTTGGGGTCAAAAACCCATCTGATCGATATTTGGGGCTGAAAATCCATCTGATCTGATATTTGAGGCTGAAAACCCATACGATCTGATATTTGGGGCTGAGAACCCATCTGATATTTGGGGGTTGAAAGACTCAGCTGATATTTGGTCTCAGCTGAAATGAGGCAGGTTGAGAACTTAGCTTCTGGAATATGACTCTTCACACTCCATAATGTAACGTCCAAATTAAATGAGACTTATTATGGAGGTAACTCTTCAGTTGAACGATTAAAGAGAACTAATGGCACTTTAATATATAGTAGCTCCCCACCTAATGGAGTGGAATTGAACTCTATAAAAGGGGATCGTATGCATTTCATTTCATATACCACATAAAACAGAACGAATACAGCATACCACATATTGCAACATATTTTTTTCTTATATTTCATTCCCAGTTTCCAGCCCTTAACGTTCGCCGAAGTTCTGAGTTTTGGAGATCACCTAACTCAGAAATGTGTAGCAGTTATATCTTGGGGATATATTGCCTGCGCTGTCTGCTCTTATACGGGGACAAAATTATCTTACGAAAAGAGTCCTACTCGCCTATGCTAAAGTTGTAATTTTCATTTATGCTTTTAATTTGTTAAGATTGTATTAGGTTGCCTTTATTTGTAATTTTTATTGTAATTACATTGTTGGAAATTAACAGAATCAACAATCGTAAGACAATTTTTATTTTTCTGTAATTCCCAATGGCGACCGATTTTGCTACCGTTGTCGCTACCAAAGCTGCTGCACCTACTATTGCAGTTCAGGCTGAGAAACCCGAGAAGTTCTCGGGTGTTGATTTCAAGAGATGACAACAAAAGATGATGTTTTATCTTACTACTTTGGGAATTATTATTTATCTCAAGGATGATCCTCCAGTGGTCAGTGAGACAGAAACTTATCCTACAAAGCATTTTGCTTACGATCGGTGGTGTAACGACGACTTTATATGTCGTAATACAATATTGAATGAGCTAATTGATTTTCTGTCGCGTTCAGCCAAATCAAGACTTCCAAAGAGCTCTAGAATTCTCTGGAGAAAGAATACAAAACTGATGATGCTGGTGCCAAGAAGTTTGTGATCGGACGCTACCTGTATTTTCAGATGACGGACTTCAAAACCATTATCGAACAAGTCCAACAATTTCAATTGATTATGCACGAAATCAATGTTGAAGGAATGATTCTTCCCGAACCATTTGTTGTGGGAACGGTAGTTGAGAAGTTGTCTCCTACTTGGAAGGACTTCAGAAATTACTTGAAACACAAACGAAAGGAAATGAGCTTAGAGGATTTGGTTGTTCGACTAAGAATTGACTAAGACAACCGAAAATATGATTCTAAGTTCAAGAGAGGCCTTATGGTGGCCAAAGTAAATTTGCTTGAACATGGGTCCTCTAGCAAAAAGAGAAAACTGGACCATGTTCAGGATAAAGGGAAAAAGCCGTTTGAGGCAAAGAAATTTACTGAGAATTGCCACAAGTGTGGTAAACCAAACCATAAGGCAAAAGACTGCCGCTTGCCAATAAGTTCAACTGGTCAGCGAAATAAAGGCAAGTGAGTTGCCAATGTAGTTGAACATGGCGATGTTGACATGCCAGGTCTTGAGCTGTCAGCTATGGTTGGGGAGCTGGACGAGGAGGTCTCAGCTATGGTAATTGAAACCAGTATGGTCGAGAATCACCGTGCCTGGTACGTTCATACTGGGGCTACTCGTCATGTTTGTTCTGAAAAGGACATGTTCTCTCCCTACACTGTTACTGATGGTAGGAAATTGCATATGGCAAACTCTGCTTCTTCTGTGATTGTAGGTGTGGGGAACATGGTCTTAAAGCTGACTTCTGGAAAGGAGCTTCTTCTTAAGGATGTGTTACATGTCCCAGACATCCGAAGGAATTTAGTTTCAGGCTCTCTACTAGTTAGTCATGGGTTTAGGCCAGTTTTTTAGTCTGAAAAATTTGTTATGAGCAAATTTGGAATGTTCCTTGGTCGAGGTTATCTTGATAGGGGATTATTCAAAATGAATGTAATGCATGTAAGCTGTGAAGGCAAGAATAAAAGTAATATAATAATGCTTCTTCTTTTGTTTACTTGCTCGAATGTTCAGATTTATGGCATTTAGATTGGGACATGTTGGTCTAAAATCGATTAAAAGACTAATTAATCTAGAATTGATTTAAAAAATCCATGTTGAACTTAATAACAAATGTGAAGTATGAGTTGAAGCAAAATGGCTAAATTGCCTTTTCATTCAGTGTAAAGGAATACTACTCCTTAGAATTAATTCACACTGATGTGTGTGACTTAAAATTTGTACAAACTAGAGGAGGTAAAAAATACTTCGTCACTTTTATAGATGATTGCACAAGATATTGCTATGTGTTTCTTTTGAGAAGCAAAGATGAATCAATCGAGGATTGCACAAGATATTGCTATGTGTTTCTTTTGAGAAGCAAAGATGAATCAATCGAGGCCTTTAAGATGTATAAAATGAAGTTGAAAATCAACTAAATTGTAAAATAAAAGCAGTACGATGTGAACGAGGTGGTGAATATGTAGCACCGTTTGAATAAGTATGTGCTGATTCGGGTATAATTCATCAAACGACTGCTCCTTATACTCCTCAGTCAAATGGAGTTGCTGAACGAAAAATCAAACCCTGAAAAAATGATGAATGCTTTATTAATAAGTTCAGGATTGCGGCAGAAAATGTGGGGGGAAGCTATTCTTACAGATAACCACATTCTGAATAAAGTTCCACACAAAGGGAAAGATTAAACTCCGTACGAGTTACGGAAATGGCACAAGCCTTCTTTCAAATATCTTAAAGTGTGGGGTGTTTGGAAAATGTTAAAGTACCTGAACCAAAACAAGTAAGAATTAGTCGAAAGACAGTTGATTGCGTATTCATAGGTTATGCATACAACAGTAGTGCATATCGATTTCTAATTCGTAAATCTGAAATTCCTGATATGTATGAAGGAACTGTCATTGAGTCAATAAATGTCATTTTCTTTGAAAATATTTATCCTTGTAAAGAGAGGATTGTGACAAGCTCAAACAAGATAACTCTTGAAACTACGAGTAGTTCAAATCCTATAAATGAAGAGCCAAGACAGAGTAAGAGAGCTCGAAAGGCTAAGTCATTTGGTCCTAACTTTGAAACTTATGCAGTTGACGATGATCCAAAGACTATACATGAAGCTTATGCTAGTCCTGATGCTCCTTTTTGGAAGGAAGCTATTTATAGTGAAATGGATTCCATCATGCAAAATTATACTCGGGAACTGGTTGATCTTTCACCAGGATGTAAGCCTTTAGGATGTAAATGGATCCTAAAGAGGAAATACAAAAATGACTGGTCGATAGACAATTTTAAGGCCCGGCTTGTTGCCAAAGGGTTTAAACAGAAAGAAGGTTATGATTTCTTCGACACATATTCACCAGTAACCAGAATAACTTCCATTCGAGTGCTTATTGCTATTGCTGCATTGCACAATCTCGAATTCATCAAATAGATGTGAAAATTGCTTTCTTGAATGGTGAACTAGAAGAAAAAATTTATATGGAACAACCTGAAGGTTTCATTGCGCCTGGTCAGGAAAAGAAAGTGTGTAAACTATTGAAGTCATTGTATGGACTAAAACAAGCTCATAAACAATGGCATATGAAGTTTGACACAACTATGTTGGAAAATGGATTCAAGATCAACGAATGTGACAAATATGTGTATAATAAAGGCACATCTGAGTCATTTGTCATAGTCTGTCTATATGTAGATGATATGTTGATCATGGGTAGTACCAATGAAGTAATTGTGAATACAAAAAGGATGTTAAGTCGAAACTTCGACATGAAGGATTTGGGTTTAGCTGATTAAATTCTTGAAATTAAAATTATCAGAACGTCAGAAGGTATCTTCTTATCACAATCTTATTATATTGAGAAAGTGCTCCAAGAAGTTTAATACTTTGGACAGCCCACCTGTTAAAACACCTGTTGATACCAATATTCACTTAAGTAAGAATATGGGTGATCCAGTGGCTCAAGTCGAATATTCAAGAGTAATCGAAAGCCTGATGTACATTATAAATTGTACACTGCCAGACTTGGCATTTGTTGTGAACAAGTTGAGCAGGTTCACAAGTAATCCGAGTAAAGAACACTGGAATGCACTGACTAGGGTTTTAAGATACTTAAAGTACACCCTAAGTTATGGGCTATTTTATAGTAACTATCCTGCAGTTTTGGAAGGATATACTGACACTAATTGGATTTCAGATACGAAAGACTCTTACTCTACAAGTGGGTATGTATTTACTATTGGGGGTGGAGCTATATCTTCGAAATCAAATAAGAAAACATGTATAGCCCGATCCACCATGAAATCGGAATTTATAGCTCTAGATAAAACTGGAGAAGAAGTTGAATGGCTTCGTAACTTTCTTGAGGATATCTGTAATATCCGCGAATTTTATTTTCGATAATTTTCTTTTTTGGCGGAATTCCATCTTAGCGACTCGCCTGTGACCGCGTCATCATTCTGAGAATGATTAATTCTGCACTTTTTATCATCCGAGTTTGTTTCGGTGTTGTTTTGGTGAGTTCCGTGTTTCTTAGCGGCTTTTCCGCACTTGAGTTCGACTCTTGTGAATCTCGTTCGAAACTATTGTTTCGAGTTTCTTGTACATTCATTAACGTTGTTATACGTGTTGGGAGCTTCGGTTTGATTATCTATTGTCGTATCGTGATGTTTCAGGCATTTGGTGTAATATCCGTAAAGTATTATTATTATTATTTGTTGTTAATTTTCTTTTACGCATTTAATTTTAATTGAAGAACTCATTTATTAGTCCAACCCATTTGTAATAATAGCAGACACTTCTATTCCTTTACACTCGATGGAATCTCTAGCCAACTCAATTCTGGTTTTTCATCTCCTCAAAGTTTTGTCAGTTTCTCTCCACATATTCTTAATCCTAATTAACTCCTAAGTATTATTAACACAATTACAAAACAATTATGATTACCTCTTCAAATTGTACCCAGTGCAATATAAATTAGGATTCAGGTAAAATTTGAACATACAAAAAAAAAATTCTACAGAGCCTCCTGCAGATCAATTATTCTCCAACAAGAGGTAAGAATTTTCTTCTCATATATTTCTTGTTCTTTTATTCATTTCTCATTTCAATTTTTCCATCATACTCAGAACACCAAGAACAGATCTGCCTCGAACAAACTCAGTCCCAATTAAAAAAAAAGGATCCCCTTCAGCACGCAAAAAAAAAAAAAACTCGGCCCGAATCAACCCGATAAAACCATAACCTCGCCCAAGTTTCAGTCGCGTGAAACCAAATCAAGGAACCATAAACCCGAAATATCAAATCGTTGCACTCCTTCGCTGCATCTGCCGTAGCCGCCGTCTGATCCAGTCGTCGCTCGGCCGGCTGTTCTCAATCTTCTTCTTCCAGCTATGCATGTGTGTGTATTTGTGTGTGTGCGAGTGTGTGTGTTTAGCAGAGAGAGTGAGCGAGCAGAAGAGAGGGAGAGAGAGAGGAGCCGAGATCGGGAGGTGAGAGAATGAGAGAGAAGAATCGAGAGTTTTGTTGCTGGTGAGAAAAAGGGATTTTATCCCTCAATTTTTCAATAAAATAATTCAAGCCCAATTATTCTCGTGGACTAATTTTAACCCTTACTCATTTTTACTTCACAATTTCTTCCAAGCCCAATTTTTTTTTAACCAAAAAATTATTTTTTTTACTTTACTAATTATTATTTAATTTTTATTTAATCCACTAAGTTTCTAAATTAAGATATTAATTTAGAATATTTGATTTTGTAGACGCCGAGAATCTCGAGGATTAGGATTTCGCGAGCCGAACATTTACATCATCCAAGTTCATACTGCATTAATCAAGGTGGAGTTTTCACTTTCATTTATTTTCTACAAAATTACATGTCTAGTATGTATATTACATGTTATTTGGCATATATTATAAATTATGATGTGATTTATCATGTCATACGGATAGGACAGAAAAAAAAATTGTACTTCCAGTACACAGAACATTTAGTCTTCGGGCTCAGTTAGCCTTCAGGCTCAGATCGCTTCCGGGCTCCGAGTACTCCGTGTAGAAATACACGTAAAAACAGAACAGAAGTATTTATGTGTTCAATTATTCGTGATATATTCATATGTGACATGTATAACCTCACTAAGCTCAAGCTTACCCCGAATTTTTAAAATGATTTCAGGTTAGCGAAGCGGGCGTGGTACTGGTGGAAGATGGTATTAATATAAGCATCAAAACTCTTAATATTATTAATTATATTTTAATTTACGAAAAATCTTTCAAATTGTAATTAGAATGTTTTGCTAACGTTAGCAATTGCCTTATTTTCTATAACTGATGAATGTTGGAATAACATTACGTGATTAGATGTAGTATAAATTCTGTACTTAATATTTTGTTTGCATTTTTAAATTGGGTTTTTCATTAATTTCTTACATTTATTTAATCATTAAGGTTTACTTTGAGTTTTGTTTATAAAAAAATATATATAGTTCTTCCCCAAAATGATATTTATGTGATATTAAATTAATATATAGCTTCCGCACGTTATTATTTTATTTAAATGAAATTTTAAAATTTAGATAATAAAAGTTAATAAAAAAAATTATACATGTTTTCAAGATTTAACTATAAATTAAGATTATGATGTTACATTGTAGTATCAGAGAGTATATGATTCTGCATACCCTTCTATATGAAAATATTATTCAGTAATACCATTCAACGGTACTTCGCTAGCTTCAACAGGTACATATTTTAATTCAGAAATTCAGATATGCATATATCTTGAATTATTCTCATTTTTTTTTGTAAATTGTTGACATGCTTGATTATTCAGTTAATATTATGGTTCGATATTATTTGTATATTGGTATATACATTTACACATTATAGAATAATCCATGTGAGTAGATGGCTCGCACGAGATTAACAGCTAGGAAATCAACTTCATGTTCATTGGTATTGAGAAGCACGAGAGTTCGGACTTTTCGAGAATACCAGAGGCCAGACCATCACGACGTAGGCGATCACATTAACACTATGGCGAGGAAATTTATATGTGTTAGGCATGATGGAGTTTCCGACTACCTTGCCGTTGTGAAACTTATGGAGACACTTCTCCCTGCTGGGAGTCTCCGAACGAGGACGCTACTCTTAAATTTGGTGGACTTTACCTCAACCTCTGATGCACCAGTAATCGACTTTGTGGAGTTCTCGGCCGAGCTACATTGAATGTGGCTCCGAGAAAGCTGTGGTCTGGATGATGTTTCCGACAACGAAGAGGAAGAATAAGATCCAAGCGAAGATGCCAGTGTGGCTTCGGCATCTTCGGCATGAAATCAAACTGAGTTATAATCTATATTGGAGAATAAAATACGACTATTTAGTATTAATTGTCGTAGATTGGGCATCCCAGTGTTTAACAATCTTATTTATGAGTACAATATTGTACTTTTAATTTTCCATTTAAATAATTATACAATAATAATAGTGGGATTACATTTCACATGTATTTATTTTCTTTCGAGTCACGAGTATGGCCTATATTCATAAAATCTTGCAATAATATCTAGACGTAGAATCTTACCAGTAATCGAAATTTTGAACATTAGGAAAATGTTTCCAAGGCGGGCACGCACTAGGAGAGGAGGAAACGAAGGTGCTATGAATGGTGGGCGTAGAGAACGAGAAAACAATGTGGAGGTACCTATTGAAAACCAATACCAGGTGGTGGAGCAATTCCGTCGCTTTGGACCCCCAACATTCACTGGAAAGGAAGAACCTACTTTCGTAGAAGAAAGGCTTCGATCGTTAGAACGAACTTTTAGGCTGATCGGATGCAGAGATGCACAACGAGTAATCTGTGCTGGATATCAGCTTACGAAAGGAGCCGACCGTTGGTATGAGAGCTACTGGAGGACTCGGCCAGAAGAGGAGCATGCAGCCCTAACTTGGAACGAGTTCAAGGTTATAATCAGAGAACAGTATTACCCGAGGCATTATCGTGAACAAAAACAGCGGGAATTTGGGATCTCAAGCAAGAAGTAATGTCTGTGACCGAGTACGAATAGAAATTTACCGGCATGAGCCAATTTGCGACACGGTTTATGTCCACTGACTTGGAAAATTCTCGCAAGTTTCTGGATGGTTTCCGACTAGGAATAAGGCATATTCTCAAGAGCCACGGTGATCTATCTTATGCAGAAACTGTCAAGAGGGCTCAAGAGATTTCCTCGAGTCAGGATATGGACCGTAAACAGGTTGAGAGCTCGGGAAAGAGGAAGTGGCAGGGCCCTAGCCAAGGTAAGACTGGAAATCAGAATGCCAGTCAAGGTCAGAATAAGCAAGGTAGAATTGAAGAAAAGGCGAAGCCCAACGTCAAGGCCGAGAAACCTTCATGTACAAATTGTGGAAAGAACCATGGAGGAGTATACCTGGCGGGTCAGGGAAAATGCTATCGATGCAAGCAATCAGAGCATATATCCTATGATTGTCCAGTCGGAAAAGAAAGTCAAACTTCCGGGAGTAGGGCACGAGTGTTTTCCATGAGCCTGAAAGATGCTGAAGGGAACCCAGATACAATCCCAGGTATGTTGACAGTATTTAATATACCCGCATTAGTACTTTTTGATACTGGCGCTACCCATTCATTCATGTCTAAGAAGTTCTATGCTCTAACTGAAGTAAAGACATTAGAGTAAAAGAACCCTTAGAGGTTAGCGTACCATCTGGTAAAATAATATGTGCTGATTCTATGGTTAGAAATACACCTATAGATATGAATGAGAATAACTTGGATGCGGATCTATACGTGATTAATATGAAAGACTTCGACATAATCCTAGGGATGGATTGGTTGAAAAAGTACCGATCAATCATTAAATGTTATGAGAGAGAAATAACCCTAGTCTTGCTTGGGAATAAGGAGACTACATTTTTCGGAACAAAGACTTGTACCTCACATAGGTTTATATCTACCATGAAAGCAATTAAATTGCTTAAAAGAGGCAAATGTCAAGGATACCTGGTGAACATAGTTGATACAGAAAGACAAGAATTGTCAGTCTCAGATGTATCAATTGTGAAGGAATTTCCAGACGTGTTTCTTGAAGATTTGCCAGGAATTCCACCTGATAGACAAGTAGAGTTCACAATTGACTTGATACCTGGAGCAGCACCGGTATCAAAGGCTCCTTATCGGATGGCGCCAAAAGAATTGCAGGAATTGAAGGTTCAACTGCAAGAGTTGCTAGACTTGAATTTTATTCGTCCACGTGTTTTCCCATGGGGAGCACCAGTTCTTTTTGTCAAGAAGAAAGACGGTACATTAAGTATGTGTATCGATTATCGTGAGTTAAATCGACTCACTATTAAAAATAAGTATCTGTTGCCAAGGATCGAGGATTTATTTAACCAACTTAGAGGAGCAGGAATTTTCTCTAAGATTGACCTGAGATCGGGATATCATCAATTGAAAATAAAGGAGGAGGATATTTCTAAGGCGGCTTTTCGGACAAGATATGGGCACTACAAATTTGTAGTAATGCCCTTTGGACTAAGTAATGGCCCAGCCGTATTTATAGATTTGATAAATCGAGTATTTCACCAATACTTGGATAAATTTGTTGTATTCATTGATGATATTTTGGTGTATTCTAAAGATGAGAAACAGCATGAGGAACATTTAAGAATAGTATTGGGGACTCTTCGCAATGAGAAATTATACGCAAAGTTTAGGAAATGTGAGTTTTAGATTGATCGAGTAGTATTTCTCGGTCATGTGGTGACCGCTCAGAGGATTGAAGTCTATCCAGTCAAGATCAAAGCGATAAACAGTTTGGAAGCACCTACGAATGCGAATGAAGTTCGAAGTTTCCTAGGTTTAGTTGGTTACTACAGGAGGTTTATCGAGGGCTTCTCAAAGATAGCAGCTCCTATGACGAATTTAACTCGAAAAGGGGAGAAATTCTTATGGAATGATAATTGTGAAGCGAGTTTCCAAGAATTAAAGAAAAGGTTGATGACAGCACCTGTGTTAACGGTTCCAGACCCTACCAAGGATTTTGTAATATACAGTGATGCGTCGAAGCAAGGTCTTGGCTGTGTTCTGATGCAGCATGGAAAGGTGGTTGCATACGCCTCCATACAGCTTAAACAACATGAGTTAAACTACCCTACTCATGATCTATAATTAGCTGTTTTGGTTCATGCGCTAAAGATTTGGAGGCATTACTTGTACGGAGGAAGGTGTGAAAAATTTTACTGATCATAAAAGTTTGAAGTATTTGTTTACTCAGAAGGAGCTAAACATGAGGCAAAGAATGTGGCTTGAGTTGGTGAAAGATTATGATTGCACGATTCAATATTTTCCAGGTAAGACCAACGTAGTTGCAGATGCCTTAAGTTGCAAGACGATAGGTGAATTGTGCAATATGCTCACTACTCAAGAGCAACTCATTCAAGATTTTTCGAAATTGAATATTGAAGTTGTTAGACCAAAGGGAACAACATCAATTTTATCAGCTCTAGTGGTTCAACCAACATTACGGGAAAGAATTAAAAGAGCTCAATCCCAGAATGAGATATTAAGTAGAATGAAAGAGTTGGTCATATCTGCAGACAATAAGGGTTTTGGAATAGCAAGTGATGGTACCTTGATGTACAAAGGGAGAATTTGTGTACCCAGGGATGAGAGTATGATAAAGGAGATTTTAATCGAGGCTCACAGTACGCCATATACTGCCCACCCAGGCAGTACGAAAATGTACCAAGATCTTAAAAAAATATTTTGGTGCAAAGGAATGAAGAATGATATAGGGAAATTTGTGGAGAGTTGTTGACTTGTCAACAAATCAAGGCCGAACATCAACGACCATCAGGATTAATCAAACCAATTGAAATTACAAAATGTAAATGGGAACATATAGCCATAGATTTCGTAGTTGGTCTACCCACAACTGGTAAAGAAAATACTGCAGTTTTGGTGATTGTCGACAGAATGAAAAAATCTGCTCATTTTCTGCCAGTCACGATGACGTTTAAGATGAACCAGTATGCACAAATGTATATCAAGGAGATAGTGAGATTACATGGAGTTCCGGTATCAATAGTGTCAGATAGAGACCCTCGTTTCACTTCAAGGTTTTGGAAAAGTTTGCATGAAGCTATGGGAACAAAGTTAAATTTCAGCACTGCTTACCATCCTCAAACATATGGTCAAACGGAACGAACGAATCAAATCCTTGAATATATGCTGAGAGCATGCATACTGGATGCAAATGGTGATTGGGAATCACTACTACCTTTGGTTGAATTTGCCTACAATAATAGTTATCAAGCCACAATTGAGATGGCACCATACGAAGCTCTATATGGAAGAAAATGTAGATCTCCATTGTATTGGGATGAAATTGGAGAAAGAAAAGTATTGGTACCTGAGTTAGTTGAGGAAACAGTCGGAAGAATTAAGATAATCCGAGAGAAAATTAAAATTGCTCAGGACCGACAGAAGTCATATGCTGATAAGCGTAGAAAGGAGTTACATTTTGATGTTGGAGATAAAGTATTTTTATAGGTGGCTCCAACAAAAGGAATTTTTCGGTTTGGTAAAAGGAAAAACTTCGACCGAGATTTGTCGGACCATTTGAAATTTTTGAACGAATTGGAGATTTAGCATATCGTCTCGCTTTACCACTCGAATTTGCTTCAGTACACAATGTATTCCATGTCTCTATGCTCAGAAAATATGCGCACGATCCGAGTCATGTAATCAGCTACGAGAATTTGGACGTTAACAAAGATTTGACGTATGAGGAGATACCGTGTGCAACACTCGAGAAGAAAGTTCACGAATTGAGAAACAAAGATATCACATTGATTAAAGTGCAGTGGAATCGTCATGGAAAAGACGAAGCTACTTGGGAAAGCGAGGAAGAGTTTCGAGCTCGTTATCATGATTTCTATAATCAAGGTATGATACTAATTTTCGAGGACGAAAATTTTTCAACGATGGTAGAATGTAATATCCGTAAATTATTATTATTATTATTTGTTGTTAATTTTATTTTACACATTTAATTTTAATTGAAGAACTCATTTATTAGTAACCCATTTGTAATAATAGCATACACTTCTATTCCTTTACACCTGATGGAATCTCTAGCCAACTCAATTCTGGCTTTTCATCTCCTCAAAGTTTTGTCACTTTCTCTCCACATATTCTTAATTCTAATTAACTCCTAAGTATTATTAACACAATTAAAATACAATTATGATTATCTCTTCACATTCTACCCAGTGCAATATAAATTAGGATTCAGATAAAATTTGAATATACAAAAAAAATTCTACAGAGCCTCTTGCAGATCAATTATTCTCCAACAAGAGGTAAGAATTTTCTTCTCATATATTTCTTGTTCTTTTATTCATTTTTCATTTCAATTTTTCCGATCATACTCAGAACACCAAGAACAGATCTGTCTCGAACAAACTCAGTCCCAATTCAAAAAAAAGGGATGCCCCTCAGCACGAAAAAAAAACACCTCGGACCGAATCAACCCGATACAACCCTAACCTCGCCCAAGTTTCAGTCGCCTGAAACCAAATCCAGGAACCATAAACCCAAAATTATCAAATCGCTGTTCTCCGTCGCTGCATCTGCCGTAGCCTCCGTCTGATCCAGTCGTCGGTCGGCCGACTGTTCTCAATCTTCTTCTTCCAGTTATGCATGTGTGTGTATTTGTGTGCGTGCGAGTGTGTGTGTTTAGCATAGAGAGTGGGAGAGCAGAAGAGAGGGAGAGAGAGAGAGAGGAGTCGAGATCGGGAGGTGAGAGAATGAGAGAGAAGAATCGAGAGTTTTGTTGGTGGTGAGAAAAAAGGATTTTATCCCTCAATTTTACAATAAAATAATTCAAGCCCAATTATTCTCATGGACTAATTTTAACCCTTACTCATTTTTACTTCACAATTTCTTCCAAGCCGAATTTTTTTTAACCAAAAAATATTTTTTTTACTTTACTAATTATTATTTAATTTTTAATTAATCCACTAAGTTTCTAAATTAAGATATTAATTTAGAATATTTGATTTTGTAGACGCCGAGAATCTCGAGGATTAGGATTTCG
The DNA here is from genome assembly GCA_033398695.1 of Orobanche coerulescens. NCBI lineage: Eukaryota > Viridiplantae > Streptophyta > Magnoliopsida > Lamiales > Orobanchaceae > Orobanche > Orobanche coerulescens. The sequence continues at coordinate 174,871,247 of CM065809.1, forward strand.
CGAGCCGAACATTTACATCATCCAAGTTCATACTGCATTAATCAAGGTGGGGTTTTCATTTTCATTTATTTTTTCTACAAAATTACATGTCTAGTATGTATATTACATGTTATTTGGCATATTATAAATTATGATGTGATTTATCATGTCATACAGACAGAACAGAAAAAAAAATTGTACTTCCAGTACACAGAACATTTAGCCTTCGGGCTCAGATCGCCTCCGGGATCCGAGTACTCCGTGTAGAAATACACGTAAAAACAGAACAAAAATATTTATGTGTTCAATTATTCGTGATATGATCATATGTGACATGTATAACCTCACTAAGCTCAAGCTTACCCCGAATTTTTAAAATATTTTCAGGTTAACGAAGCGGGTGTGGTACCAGTGGAAGATGGTATTAATATAAGCATCAAAACTCTTAATATTATTAATTATATTTTAATTTACGAAAAATCTTTTAAATTATAATTTGAATGTTTTGCTAACGTTAGCAATTGCCTTATTTTCTATAAACTGATTAATGTTGGAATAACATTACATGATTAGATGTAGTATAAATTTTGTACTTAATATTTTGGTTGCATTTTTAAATTGGGTTTTTCATTATTTCCTTACATTTATTTAATCACTAAAGTTTACTTTGAGTTTTGTTTATTAAAAAAAATATATAGTTCTTCCTCTAAATGATATTTATGTGATATTAAATTAATATATAGCTTCCGCACGTTATTATTTTATTTAAAGGAAATTTAAAAATTTAGATGATAAAAGTTAATAAAAAAATTATACATGTTTTCAAGATTTAACTATAAATTAAGATTATGATGTTACATTTGGGCCATTTCGTAGTTCCCAAAGTTTTAGGGTGTTTGCCTTCGTATCGTCCTTTCAACCTTCGGGTTGTCGGAACCATGTGTTTGTTTAGTGCTTAACTCGTGTTTTGAATGTTATACTATTCGTCGTATTCGTTTCGTACGTTTTCGGGAATTTGAGTCGTCGAGTCATGGCGGTTGGGCACTGGCCGGCCAGGTGCGGCAGGGACCGGCCAGGTGCGCACGAGCATGGCGCACGAGCTGGGCGCACAATCCAGCGCTCGTGCATCTCGACAGACGCCTAGCAGCGGCGCGCACGACCCAGCGCCCGATCGGCCGCTCGTGCGTCCCTGAGAAGTATTAATATGGTCGGGCAGGTTATTTCTTCACTCATTTTCTCACTCATTTCACCTCCTCCGCGGCCAAGACTTGGAAAACACGAAGGCATGATGTTCTTCTATCAATCCACGAAGTTCTTGAGTTCCTAACATCGATTTATCATCCCATAACCTCCTCCAATCGACCGAATCAAGGTTAGATTTCCTACAAATCTAGTTTTGGGGAAATTGGGGATTTTGTTTGATTTCGCCCGTTTAATCCGAATTAACCTAGATTAGTGATGGATTATTGATTATTAAGTTGTATTCTACCAATTTCCTTGTTGTTCCATGGTTTGATTGCCAAGGATTCGTTGTTTTGTTGATTTCCTAATCGAAGCCTTGAAGGTGTCCGGTAGAATGTCATAGAGGGGATTTCGGGCGTTCTACGATTATTCTTCCTCATACGATCATTGATTTATTGATGATATGATGTTAGGGTCTAGTTTCTTGCGAAGAGCTCGTGTTGAACCCTTCCGTTCGTCGTTGTCTTCATTTTCTATAACATCAAGGGTTTCGAAGTTTTCCAGTCGAGCCGTGTTCGACGGAGTATTTGCGTGCCGATTTCGAGGCAAGTACCGTGTTCTTACATTTCTTGTTTTATGGATATGATACGTGATCGTCTTGGTGTATTTGTTTGGTTGTTTGAAATGAACCTTCAAAAGATTTGGTTTAGCCTCGTTAAAGGCTCTCTTTCAAAACCCGTGTGTATTTTGTGATTGGTGTGTTTCGTAAATGATTATGGGAATCATATGGATATGTTTGGTGTTGATGTTGTACTTGATAGTGTGTGTACATATATTGCCTCATTTCGGTGCGTTGTGGTTTGACGTTTACGTTGTGCTAAGTGTTTGTTTCCTTTGGGTGAATTGTTTGGATATCATTGGTGTACTTTGTTATATGTGTGAATGTGTGGATATAGGCGGGGTCTACGGTAACACATGGCATGCGATCATGTGGTCAGGATGCAACAAGCGATTGATCCAACCATGAGAGCCTAAGAAAAACTATGATGAGACATGGCTTGTGATCATGTGGTCAGGATGCAACAAGTGATTGATCCAACCGTGAGCGCCTAAGAATACCTACGGTGACACATGGCATGCGATCATGTAGTCATGAGACAACAAGTGATTGATCCAACCGTGAGATGACGTGGCAAGTGATCACGGTGGTATAAGAAGATGACGTGGCATGTGTTAACGGTGTTATGTATATGATTTTGGATGTGTTTTGCCAGGTCAAGTACCTTGGATGTGTTACCGAGATTTTGTATCTTGGGTGGTTATGTTTTGTTGACTTTAAGTCTGTCGAGGACACATGACGTGGACTTTGAACCCTGTGAATTGTTGTTGGTTTTTATTTGAGAAAACAAATCTTTGGGTTGGGACCCCTGTTAGTTTTGGAAAGAGAAAGATTCGATAATCCTAAATTGTTTTTCATTAAAACTCCCGAAGGCATTTTGAACCATTTTACAAACTGTTCTCGGGATTTGTGATCTTTCGAATTTGGAAAGTTTTACTCAAACTCTTTCCTCGGGAAGTATTTTTCGTTATGTTTGAATCTTTGAGGATTCCTGATTATTATTATTCTTGGAATATGATTTGTATGACTCGTATTTGCACTTTGTACTTGCACTAGCAAAATAGTAGAATTTTGCTAACCCCCGAGTAATCGGGGGTGGATGTCTGTATTGCATTCAGGTTTTGTGGAGCATAACATAGAGTCGGCATTAAGGATGATGAAATATGATCGATACTAATCACATGAGGATCCATACGATGTCATATTATTTGGTTGTACTTTATTTTCGCTGCAGTATTTCTCCCCGTTGTATGGGAGTGTGTTGTGTTTTGACCCCTGCGTGGGCATGTATTGAGATTGAGTTCTATGTATTAATTGAAAGACCAAATAGGTCTACTGAGTCATTTTTAGCCTTAAAGGCGATGTTGAGATGTTTGATTTTAGTTACTAGCCTAGTAGATCCTTGAGGAAAGGGTCTACGACGTGTAATATCCCTGAGTGGATTGGGGGTGTTACATAAATGGTATCAGAGCTTAGGTTGTGGAAACCTAGGTTGTCGGGTCAAGTTGTGTCTGTTGAGTTTTGTCTCATCGTATTTTGTCTGACTGAGTCGTGTCGCGACACGTCGTCTGAGTTTGTTGGTCGTGATTAGTATCGTGGGGCGATCATCATCTTCGTGCATCCTGTGGATGTAAGTCTCCCTTCTTTGTGTTGTGCCTCGTGTTACACGAGCTGCTTGTATGATTATTTGTTAAGTGATGGAATCTTTATGTAGATTTTTGGTTTCGTGATATGTATTTATTTGACTCTCATATTTTGTTTATATGAGGAGTGGGGTCTCTTCTAATGATTTCAAAATGATTTGCTCATTTTGCAAGTGTTCTCGTGAAACCTTTGTGCTTACTATGGAATATAAATGTATATGTGTTTTATTTGCTCACTCCGGGAGGGTCCGATGAGGCCTCGGGGAATCTATGACTTCATTCTTGATTCACGAGCTTGATTCGCTAGCCAGCTCGGGAGGGTCCTTAGAGGCCTCGGGTGAGATCAGTGGCTTCACCGCGGTCCTAGGTGATGCATGTGCGTGATTTGATTTATGATTATGGACAGTTTGGGAGGATCCTTAGAGGCCTCGAATGTGATCAGTGGTTTCGCTCCGATCCTAGGCGGTTTTCAACTGTGATTATTTTACTGTTTGTTTTCCGGAAAATACATACCTTGTTTTGATTTCGAAACGATTTGATGCGTGTACTATGAGATGTATAAGCGGATGTCGATACATGTGAGTTTTGGGCATTCTGGCCTAATGGATTTTTTTTCAAACCTTAAGTATCTTAGAGAATAAATTTCGAGACGTACTTTAATAATGGATTATTTTCTCGTGGTATTTTCAAGGTGCCTACTAGTGCCACTGTATGTTTCAAAATTATTCCACTTTAAGGACCAAAATATTTTGAGATACTTTTAGTAATGTAGAAACGCACTTGCTTAGACCCGAAGGTCGAATAGTTCTGAAGGTTTTTAACTAAAAGAAAGGTGTCCTCATTTTTACCAAATGCAAAATGATATCTCAAAGTCTCGATAACGATGTTTGTATTACTTTTTCGAAATATGATACTCAAGATAATTTGGTGTTCCCAAAATTGTTCTCAAAAAGGTGGTTTTCGTTTTTAAAACCTGTCATTCATGTTTGAGGTCCGGGAATGTATGTATGATGTTAGTATTGTCACTAGGGTGTTAGCCCCCGAGTTGTGATTGAATTGGTGGTGTGAGCGTTGAGTCGTTTGCCACGCATTTGTTGTGTTAGCCCTCTGTGAGAGGTGTGATGTTGGTATTGAATGTTGTCGCTTCGTGGTGATTTGTGTGTTATCGCACATGTGCGAGCTGTTAGAGCTTGAGATTGTATGATTATGTACATTTGTGACTGTTTCGTGATGTTTTGTAATTGTGTGCTGGTTATCGTTCGGGCCGTTGAAATCGCTGAATGTATGTCGTCGTTGTTGTGATTTTGTATATGTGGGTTGCCTTACGTTGATATGTCGTGCTGAGTTGGAATCTCCGGTATGTTGTTTTGCGATGTTATGTTCCATTGTACTTAGCAGTTTTATATTCGGCATGCCGAGGTGCTTCAACTGTAATCTGCCGGGGCATGTACGTACTAATTGTCCTTCTCGCCAGTAACGTGTTACAAGTATGGACTCGAGGGACACATAATCCAGTCTTGCGAGTTGGTTACCGAGTCTTTCGAGGCATGGACTTCAGCATAGATATCAGGATCGGCTCTGAGAGGCCATTGAATGATTTTTCTGCCGGTTGCTTATTGTGTTGTTACCTTACTTCTGTTGTTGTGAGTCTCGGGGACGAAACTTCTTTTAAAATAGGTTGAATGTAATACCCGTATTATTTTTTCTCTCTCAATTCTATCGACTCGCTCGTGTTCGTTGATACTTTATGAACTTGTTCTGTATTTCAGTTTTTTATCGTTCGAACGAGTCGTAATATTGTTTCAGATCGAGCTGGTTATCGCTGTGACTTTTCCGAGTTCGGTTCGATTCTTGTGAACCTTGTTCGAAAGTAACATCTTTTAGTTTCTACAAGCTCTTTTAATGTCTTGAGTTCAAGTGTGAACTTCAGAGTCGTTGTTCGACCGTTGTTATTCGATCGTTGTTGTTATATCGTTGTTGTTTAATCATTGTTGTTCGATCATTGTTATTCGATCGTTGTTGTTCGATCGTTGTTGTTCAATCGTGGTTGATCGATTGTTGTTGCCTGATATCATACCGCGAAGAGTTTTCGTTCGTCGTTAGTCAGCTGTTTCGATTGCGGTCATTTGGAACACCGATCCGGGCATTGCGAGACGGTAGCTGAGAGGTTTGGAGATCAAGTTTCCGTCTCTGCTCCGAAAGGACACGGAGATGCCTAGTGTGGTTTTCGAGAATTTCGGCGTTGTCCGAATCGTTTGTGGTTATCCTTGCGGATCGTTTTGTGTTTATTTTCTATTCTCTTGACTGTGCATGTTCTCTTATAATGAGTACCTCCTGTTTTGGTGATTGTTCGGATAGTTGACTGGATTGTGTTATCTGTTTGGTGATACTTGACACTTGTTGGTTTTATTATGTCTCTGCTTGTGACATTGTGATATTTGTCGTTGAACGTGATTTCACGCCGTATGTTTCTTTGCGTTTCTTGTAACGTTTCGCCGATGGACGTAAGTTATGCGGTTCTTGTATATCTCGTTGAGTAGTTCTTGGTGGGATATTTCTCCTCCCTACTTATTTTTAAGTTTCGGGACGAAACTTCTTTTAAGGAGAGTAGAATGTAATATCCGCCATTTCGATTTTCGGTAATTTTCTTTTTTTTGGCGGAAGTCCATCTTAGCGACTCGCTTGTGACTGCGTCGTCATTCTGAGAATGATTAATTATGCACTTTTTATCATCCGAGTTCGTTTCGGTGTCGTTTTAATGAGTTCCGTATTTCTTAGCGGCTTTTCCGCACTTGAGTTCGATTCTTGCGAATCTCGTTCGAAACTGTTGTTTCGAGTTTCTCATAAGTTCATTAACGTTGTTATACATGTTGGGAGCTTCGGTTTGATTATCCGTTGTCGTATCGTGATGTTTCGTGCGTTTGGGCCATTTCGTAATTTCCCAAAGTTTTGGGGTGTTTGCCTTCGTATCGTCCTTTCAACCTTCGGGTTGTCGGAACCATGTGTTTGTTTAGTGCTTAACTCGTGTTTTGAATGTTATACTATTCTTCGTATTCGTTCCATTTCGGGAATTTGAGTCGTCGAGTCGTGGCGGTTGGGCAATGGCCGGCCAGTTGCGGCAGGGACCGGCTAGGTGCGCACGAGCTGGGCGCACGATCCGGCGCTCGTGCGGCCCTGACTGCACGCGTAGTAGCGAGTGCTCGTGCTCGGTGCTCGTACGTCTCGGCAGACACCTAGCAGCGGCGCGCACGACCCGGCGCCCGACCGGCCGCTCGTGCGTGTCTGCTCGTGCGTCCCTGGGCAGTATTAATATGGTCGAGCAGGTTATTTCTTCACTCGTTTTACTCAAACTCTTGCTTCGGGAAGTATTTTTCGTTATGTTTGAATCTTTGAGGATTCCTGATTATTATTATTCTTGGAATATGATTTATATGACTCGTATTTGCACTTTGTACTTGCACTAGCAAAATAGTGGAATTTTGCTAACCCCCGAGTAATCGGGGGTGGATGTCTGTATTGCATTCAGGTTTTGGGGAGCATAACACAGGGTCGGCATGAAGGATGATGAAAGATGATCTATACTAATCACATGAGGACCCATACGATGTCATACTGGTTCGATTGTATTTTATTTCCGCTGCAGTATTTTTCCCCGTTGTACGGGAGTGTGTTGTGTTTTGACCCCTGCATGTGCATGTATTGAGATTGAGTTCTATGTATTAATTGAAAGACCAAATAGGTCTACTGGGTCATTTTTAGCCTTAAAGGTGATGTTGAGATGTTTGATTTTAATTACCAGCCTGATAGATCCTTGAGGAAAGGGTCTACGGCGTGTAATATCCCAGAGTGGATTGGGGGTGTTACATATTCCATGCTGGAAGAAACCTGTGTCCAGTGTTATGATCGATTGCGACAGCCAAGCTGCAATTGGAAGAGCGCAAAGCCTTATGTATAATGGTAAGTCTCGATACATTCGTCAGAGACATAATACCGTGCGACAATTGATCAAAAATGGAGTTATATCTATTGACTATGTGAGGTCAAATGTTAATTTGGCGGATCCACTCACTCAAGGTCTGAATAGAGATAAATTTCATAAACTCCTAGAGGGAATGGTAGTAAAACCCATAGCTTGAAAGAACGATCATAGTGGTAACCCTATTGGAAATAAAACGCAGCAGAAGCGAAGTTGGTTAAAGATATTGATAAACACGTTTTATGCATCCACGAGCACAAAAAACTATTTAGGCATGCTAATTAATTAATTACTAAGATCAACTAGCAATTTAAATATTATTTATTATTTATTAAATAAATATCTTGGTAATTGAATATCCTAATCTAGATCAAAGATCGTAGGATATTACCTTTGAAGCGTAGTGATTGCTATTCGTCTTGTTCTCCTTGTATTTCTACCTTTAGACCTTCTAGAGTATGATCCGCCTTGACCCGGATATTGTGTGGGCAACGAGATACCGGATCCTGCCTGGACAATAAAGTGGATCGGCCGAACCAAGTTCCTCACAACTCTCGATTTTTTTCTTCAAGTAATTCCGATTTGCAACAAGAATTAAAGTGTTATCTCAATTATGGAGTCAAAGACACAAGTCAAGATCTACAATTAAACACTAGGAAGAAAAATCGAAACCCTTGTGATGAGTATATGATGCCACGTCCGAATTCCCCTTAATGTACTATTTATAGGCTCTTGGACAACTTCTAGGGATCTTAATGAGGATTAGGGAAGGACTCCTAATAGACCTCAAATTTCCATATTAGGACCTTTCCTAATATATTGAGTCTATTAATATCAATTCAATTCACTAAAGAATTCATATTTCCAACCCAAATCCCAATTTACAAAACCGGGCTCCTTATTTAAATATATTATTTCCCATATTTAAGATATCGAATGTCCATTAATTAATTATAAGCTACTGACAGCTTTAATTATTAAATATCTTATATAAGAGTAGTACCACTCGAACCTTATTATTATATCGGAATTAAATCCACCTGCAGGGTTTAATATAATAATTATTATCGAGCTCCTCAAGGGGACATCATCAACCCGCACGAGTCGGGACACGATTTCTAGTAATAATAATAAATGTCATATAGATAATATTATTGTCCCAGATACGAAGCTTATTGAGTCGATCATTTTGACTCTCACCCATGGTAAATCAAAGCAATAAGTATTATAAATATACAATTAAGTATTATATACTTAGAATTAAGAAATAATAATTATCTGAGATTTACGTTATTCTTATAGTCAGTACAGAATACACTATATCACCTCGATCTAGTTCAACGTATGCAAATACGCTAATGTATGCTAATAGTCAAGACCAACTAATCTCAAGCATACACTAGAGTCTTTCATATAATTTGTCTAATAATTATATAGGTTGTGAACAATTATATTATTTTATAAGGCACCGATAATATGATCTTCTGTGTGACACCAACACACCACATTATCTACAATAAAAAATAATTAGACATTTCATTTGCATAACCATAACGTGAATAAATATGCAAAATATATGATTAAATATAATTAATATTCTCATAGGTAGTTACACGGAAATAAGGTAATACAAGCATAAAGTATGATTTGCAGTATACAACCCTAACAAACCCAACCTTGAAGACTGGAGATCCCAGAAACTTGGTTCAATGGGAAAACAAAGTTATGAAAGTTTTATTGCAAAACGCTTATAATAAATCCATCCATGTAGAGCAGAATAAGTGCTGAGTCCTGTGATTGTGGTGAGGTTAAGTCTCTGGACTTTTAATGGTTCCTTTTCCTTGTCAAGGAGAAGTATTTCAGGGTACTTTCTAAAAGGAGACCACCAATCTAAATGTAAGGATGGCCCGCCTCGAATAAACACTTAGAAAACCAAGATATTGTCCATGGCCAAAACGGACACAACTATGAGAACGGAAGGTGTTGAGACATTGATGTGTAAGTGTCGTTGACTCGATATACACCAAGGAGGATTAGTTCAAAGCACTGTGTCCACTAAGCCACCGGTATATCCGATGATATTATACTAAGGAAGGTTCAAAGCCACAAAATACCTTTCCCCATGCAGCAGTGTTTCACGGAAACTGGGTATGTGAGTGCGCATTCATGCATGCATTTATTTCCACTCATGTGGAGGATTGTTGGAAATTGGTTTTAGAAAAATGAGTTTTGACTCAAATTTAAACCAATTTAATAATGATAATGTAACACCCCTAAGTTATTCATGGTATATTACAGCGCCGTGGGCCCCTCCGTGGGACCCACAAGGCTATTCATACGCGGAACTATAAAATTTGACCGAGAAGGTCCAAGTGCAACGTAATGAAAGACAATAAGAATGATATTCAAAGTCATTTCCAATACATACGAATACAATACATCACAAATCAATACCACGGAAACACATGCCGGAACATTAAGGAAACCGAAAATCGTACACGAGTATTCAAACCCATTCTAGTAAAACAACACTGAATGGAGGAAACACAAAATATAACTGGAGACAAGACACAATATCAAACTTTCCCTTCATCATCATGCCGGCCCGATACATGCTTATCCGCTCTCCTGGAACCTGAAATACATGAAAAGTATTTCCCTCGTAAAGGGGTTAGCCGTCGAATAGATAGTACAAGTATATCGAATATGAAACACAAAACTTCTCGACAATAAAGTAAAAATAACCGTCAATTCATCATTTCAAGACTAGTATTCCGGAATAACTAAATCTTATTTCAATACATACATGATTAACCATGGAACCGCACCAAAGGCAACGGAACCCTCTGAGGCCCCGTCAGACCCTCCCAGAGTGGCTAACCCAAAATATTCATGGAACCGCACCAAAGGCCACAGAACCCTCTGAGGACCCGTCGGTCCGTCCCAGAGTGAATATATACAATCATACAATTCATATATCTCACTTTCAAAATCGAGAACGTACAATCATAAACATATACTTGCCTTTGAGACATCGAGAATTCGGAAGGAAAAGAGTATAGGTTCGGTAGGTACAAGAACGCACTTCCGGCACCTAAATGATTCGTAAGTGTTGGCCACTAAGTATACTGGATACAGCTTGGAAGGTGTTTTAAACAACAAGCTGTACTGATTTTAAATCTGAGTGCGTAGCGGAAGTCTTAAATATAGTAAGTTGTTGTGGATACAGCAACTTGATGTGCAGTGTATACTTAAATAATCACAGTAATTAAAACAGTAAAGGGCAGAAGGTAAATAACACAATATTTAAAGTGGTTCGAGGTAAACCCCTCTACGTCCACTAGTCCTCCACACAGGAGTAAAAAGTTTATTATAATTACTGCGTACACAACTGTGTAATTATAACAACACACAATCAATATATCTTTCACACGAATTGATATAAAGATCTTAGCTTCAACCATTCACACAGATTGGTTTGAGCTAACACTTGACTGGCTTCTTCACACACAGTTCTTAAGCTTCGTCTTCTTCGATGCAAATCCTTCACACACAGTTCGGGAGAAGCAAAGATTACTCAGTCCACACAGGGCTGATCTGGGTTTGTTCAAGGATTAGAACAATATATGAACAACAGCTTTGACTTTCTGAGCTTCTAGCTGATGATGTGTTGTTCACGGTTTGAGCACTTGTATATCTCTTATATCTGAATAGTAGTGAGTTTTGGAGATATGTTTTGCTCTGAATATTTACTTGTAAGCCTGATCGTTTTTAAGTCGTTTAGAGGTTTAATCGTCCAGTTCTGTATGATCTTCAAACTCTGGAGATATATATAGTCTCTGAAATATATCTGTTTGAAATCTATCCGTTGGGCAAGATTCTGTGACAACATACATTTGACTGAGATCCAGATATTGCGGGATTTGTAGATCTTCTGACTTACAGTATTTAAATACTTTATCTTTTAGTATTTAAATACTTCTTTATCAACGGGACTTGACTTCTAGCGAATACTGAAGATTCCTTCTTGTCCTGTTGAGAGCTGTATGGAAGGATCACTGTATTGACAATTCGAGACAGCTTTCATACTTAGTCTTTGTAAGACTTCTTTGCTGTACTGAAAGGTTCCACTGTATGCAGGTTGACACTTCAGCTTTTCGATACAGTTTGTTTACTATATGCTGGATTGGCATATTGTCAAAACCTCTTATCACCACTACTCGATACAGGGGTTGTTTATCCTAACTGATTCGATACCGGGTATTGTTATCCTAACTGTTTTGATACCGGATATTTGTTATCCCAACAATTTCCCCCTTTTTGACAATTTGCCAAGACTTAAATCTTTCAAGTCTTCTTGATGATGCCAAAACCTTTTTCATGAAGCGAATAACCTTCTTGATGACTTCGGGCAGATATCTTGGTCTTCTGTCGAATGATCTGGCTTTCAGCAACTTAGTCTAATTTATGAATTGCTCGCAGGCGAGTTCGATACAGCTAAGAGTTTTTATAGCTTAAGCTTATGATTGGCGCACAGGCACAATCTTACAATGTATTCTAGATGTACAACTGAATCTATGAACTGTTCGCAGACAAGTTCGTACAGCTTAATTTTTAAACAAGTTTCTATACTTGTGATTAATTTCAGCAATTAAATTTAAAGTACGTAATCATACAATAACACAATAGATTACGAGTTGTAATCTTTCAAGACAGGCAAATATTTTATTGATATTAAAAATAGAGTACAAAGGTTGCTGTTTTGAAAGAAAAATTACAAACAAAAATAATACACTAAGGATTTTAGCTCCTATAGTCCGAGTGTCTCCATAGCCTTTTCTCTGGATCATTCTCGGTTCCACGCCACCAGTGCTGTAGGGAATCGTTGCCTCGATCTAAATAGATTGCTCTACCATCGTATGATTTGTCAAAGGCAAGAATCCAGTCTTCTGGATGGGTGATACAATCTCCTCTTCTATGCTTGGATTTCATTTCTTGTTGGAGAGGAAGCTTTCCTTCTTCTAACAGCTTCGTGAATTTATCTGCAGCCTCCGCTAATGTTTTATAACCTTTGAAGATGGCGGATTCCCTGACTAGTTTAACAAAATATCTCACCAGTTCATTTCTCCTCCATTGCTTCACTTCTTTGGCAGTGGGATGGCGGTTGTTTGGCAGACGAATTTCAGAAGGTCTTTGGATTAAGCTTTGCCATGGGACGCTGGGATCATGGAACTCAGGTCGAGAACCTGAAATCCTGAAACTTTGAGCGGGAGGGGCTAATTTGTTCAGCTCTGCAGTAATGCTATCTTGAGCAGCATTAAATTCCCTTTCGTGCTGAAGCGTTGTTCTCCTTGCTGCTTCTCTCGCTTCTTCCCCCTTTTTGGCATCATCAAGACGTCCTAGGATCTCCAGTGCGGCTTCCTATTTTGTCTCAATGTTTGACATTTTCTCGACAAGGGAGGAGAGCACCTGCGACATATCTTTGATACTTTTGTCATGTGCTCGCAGATGAGAAGTTGTTTCGATCATGGTTGCTGCTGTCTTGGCCTCGGGTATGCGAGTTTTAGATTTCTCTTCTCTCAGGATCTTTTATTGCTTCTCTTGCAGATTGGCTAGGGCTTGTTTGAAGACATGTGGCAGGACAGTGAAGGCTTCGACAACACGAGAGACTTCATCCCTTAAACCAGTCATTTCTTCAACTGCCGACGTGTGCATACAATCTAAAGCTTTTTCAACTGAGTGAAGGGCATTCACTGCATCCTGAATGAATACTGTCTGAAGCCCAAGATCACGCAATCGCTCTTTCCTAGCTTCAGTGCGAGGAGAATCTGGCTGAGCAAAGTCCTCTGATCCATTCAACCTTCTCAAATTCACGGTAGGGCGTGAATTGAGTTGGACATCCTGATGAGTCGATTTTTGATCGTCTCATTCTGTTCTTTCGAGTCGCACTTTCATTTGTTTTCAAGTGTTTTTGCTCTTTTTACGCGTGGTATGTTGTGTTTTTGTTTTGTAGGTATCCGGACGAAGATTGTGGTGAAATATGCGCTTTTATGGCCAATATTGTAGTTTATGACGATTAAGAGCGAGAACGAGGCCTAAAACGATGAAGATTGAAGCAGTAACGGTCAAATCTCCTAAATCCCAGAATCTCCACTCCGAATTGAGATGTATTCTCCTTTGATATAAATTCCTCATGAAATTAGCTTCGAAACGGTATATCATATGCTAAAATCCGAGGTGTATTGATACATGAACGAAGGATCAAGCCGAAGAAGACCAAAACCGGACTTGGCGGCACCAGGCGACTCGACTTGGCTGCACCAGGCGACTCGAGCCACATCAGGTAACTCGGCCGTGTCACAGGACACGGCCGGGTCCCATTCCAGTCAAAACTGCATTTTCCGAATGAGAAGAACTCGACCGTGCCTTTTGGGACACGGCCGAGTCACGATCGGCCATTTTTGCTTTCTGGCGCAGTACAACACGGCCGTGTCATGGGACACGGCCGAGCCTCAGTGCAGACCTCTTTTCGTTTATCCTGCGTAGTTCGACACGGCCGTGTCCCAGGACACGGGCCGTGTCACTTTTCAGTTCATGTCACTTTCCTTGACATTTTTGCACACCTTTAAGCCTTTGTCTTGATTTTTTTGGCTATAAAACAAAGTGTGGAGACCCTAGGTAAGGGGTGCTTGTCTTGTGGAAAAGATATTTTGTGGAAAAACACAAGATTAGGGAGGAAAAACACCAAAAGAGTGGAAAGAGAGAGAGATTTTCATCATCTTCCTTGTATGTTCTTGGAGTGAGAAAAATACTTTTGTGAGATACAATAATTCCTTGTATAATTTTGTTGTGAGTTCTTGTAAGAAGATCATCAAACCTTCATCGGGAATTCGATTTCGGCATTTACAAGGGAAGTTTTTACCATGTTTTGTTCTTCAATTTCCATTATTATTGTTGAATTAATCATGTGTGGCTAAACACTTCATATGGGTTTTTAGATATAGCCACACACATGTTTTTGATTGTTAGTTCCTTTTGATTTTCTGGGTAAAAGTTTGGGATTGTTCCTCTTGTTCGTTCTTCGTTCTAGAACTTTGAATTAGATCATCAAACCTTTTTCATTGTTGTTATTATTATTATTCATATAGAGGGTTTTTGTCGGTGTTCGCCATCAAACGACCCGATAGAAACGATTGTGAATGTTCTCGAGCTTTTTCGCGCAATCTTTTAACGAATTACCTCATTAAAAGTAGTCGGTTAATTGATTGTTAGCTAGGGTTTCGTCCCCATCAAAAGAGTAACCCTTAACTTTCGTTGAGAACAATCGTGATTTTTAGAATTACCGCCATCAAACGGATTTCTTTTAATCGTGAGCAATCGATAATTCCTAACCTTATTTATTTGAGTATCGGAACTAATAATTGATTACGTGTGTGTCGGTTACTCTAAATTCCCATATTAATCTCATTATTGTTATCTCTCATTTATCCGACTATCAAATTGGTGTTGTTATCACTTAGTTTAATTTAATTTTGTGCATTAGTATCATAATCCAATCATACCATTGTTGTATTTTAATTTACTTTACTTTTGTTCATTCGACTATTTGCGGAACATTATCAAATTTTAAACCGTTTCCAATTCCTCGTGAGATCGACCTCGGAGTTACTTGCCGCTTACTACAAGAGCGATTCGTACACTTGCGAGTATTTAATTTGAACCATCAAGTTTTTGGCGCCGTTGCCGGGGAATTGGCGTTTAATTTTTGATCTTGTTTTAATAATAGTTGAATTGTTTTTCTTGATTATGTTTCCGTTTTCATTATTTTCGATAAAGTCTAAAAATTCGGTCTAAATTCTTTTGTTTATGCTTGGTAGGAGATCGTTGGGAAACCCGATTCTTCTACCCGTAGATGAGGTTCAAATAATTAGAGCACCAAAAATGCTCGAGGAAGATAACATTCGTCAACCGAGGTTTCCGAGATATGAGAATGTTGGGTGCAATCTATGGATGCCCGAAGCTCAACAAGGAAGATACTTCTATCCGAGACAACCACCCGTTGGAGTGCAATATGGAGCGAATTATTATCCCGGACCTCAATATGGGATGGAAGCAAATTATAACATGACGCAACAACCTCCGGTCGAACATCTTATGAGGGACTATGCAAAGCCCGTGGTGAACACCGCCATTTCATGCATCCAATTAGCACCGGCCGCAAGGAACGACCACATAAGCGGATTTCACATCGAGCAATTGCCCTCATTTCACGGATTAGCACGAGAGTATCCGTTATCATTCATCCGAGACTTCTATGTGGCGATTGACAACTTTCCACTAAATGGGTTGAGCGAGGATCAACTAAGAATGAAGTGCTTCCCTTATACACTCAAGGATGGGGCGAAACAATGGTTGATGACTTTGGCGCCGGGCTCACTAAAAACGTGGGATGAAGTTTACGACAAATTCATTACCAAGTACTTCTCTCATTCTAAGACTACACAATTGAGAGCCCAAATCTCAACATTCGGACAACAAGACGGAGAGGCATTTCATGAAGCATGGGACCGATTCAAGATGCTCCTCATTCAATGCCCACACCATCACTATCCGCTTCAACTACTTAATCAATTCTTCTATGATGGGTTGACACAATATTGCCAAGGTGCGGTGGATAACGCCGTCGGTGGTTCGTTTTGGGGGTTAATGGAGAGACAAGCTTATGACGTATTGAATTATTGGGGGCTAATTCTCAACAAAAAAATGTGCGTGTTCGTAGAGAAGTTGTGAACCAAGTAAGCGAGAAGGACGAGATGCAATCTAAAATCGATGAGTTAATGAAGGAACTAAGACAACTCAAGATTCAAAATAAATCTTCGAGCTCACGAGTTTGCGAAATTTGTTGGGGACCCGGACATCATGCTAATTCTTGCCCTCATACTTTTCCGGGAGAACAAACCGAACAAGTTAATTGGGCTATGGGGCAAAGCACGGGAAGGCCCGAATGGGAAGAGAGGAGAAATAATTATGGCGGAAACGCAAGAAATGAACCTATCCCAAATACTTATCATCCTGTGCTAAGAAACCATCCGAATTTCTCATGGAGAAACAACAATCCAATTCCATACGACACAAACGCCCAAGCTCAATACAACGGAGGAAACCGAGCCCAACAACCAACGCGAAGTGAACCACCTCCACAACAAAGGAACTCTCTTGAGGAGAGTATTGCGGCATTCATTAAGGAGGGCAAGGAAAACCGAGAGGAGAACAATAAAAGGTTCGAATCTTTAGAAGCTTCGATGAAGAAAATCGGGATTCAAATTGGGCAACTTGCTACCGAGGCATGCAACCAAGAAAAGGGTAAACTACCAAGTCAGCCCGAGCAAGCTCAATCCATTACCACCCTCCGAAGTGGTAAAGTGATAAATAAAGAGATAATTTCCGAAGCGGTGAGAAAGAAGAATTGCGGAGTCAGTCGGAGAAATCTAAAGATCCAATCGAGAAGCCAATTGAAGAGAATAAGAGTGAACCAGTCGAATCAATGCATCGAGAGAAGGACCTAGAAAGCTTTGATATGGAAGTTCTTTTCGTGGAGAAAAAAGTTCCCATTGTGAACTTAGGAGCGAGTATTAATTTAACTCAAAACCAATATACTCACAACTAGGTTTGGGGGAGGTGATAGCCCCAATGGATTTCGTGATACCAAGCATAGAAGAAACATCACCAACAAAAATCACGTCACTTATTCTTCAAGGAAGACATTTCATGGTGACAATCATAATGAAAATTGAAATGGTGACAGAAGCGCTCACAATGGAGATCCACGGAACCACTATCCATATCCTGACGAAGGAAGACGAGCGAAAAATGACAAGCTATGTGGATGGACATGACACATTTCCATTTAATCCAGGATAGAAGAAGTTGAAGAGTCGAGCTAAAGACTATAAAAAAGCGCTGCTTTGGAGGCAACCCAAGGGAGTTTTTAATTTTTACCGCTTTCATTATTATTATTATTATTATTATTACTATTATTATTATTATTGCTTCTATTTGTTTCTTTTCTATGGTGTGTGTAGGAAATAAAAAAGGAGGTATTTATGGGAGGAAGAAGCCTAGCTTATTGAAAGTTGAGACCCGAGCACAAAGGATGGTGCCCCGCGATAAAAAAAACCACACTTCTTAATCCGGTAGTTTCATTTTCTTTCTTTTTAATTTGCATTTTCGCATTTTTCCTGACTTAATCTTTCTGCTTGGGGACAAGCAAAGGTTTAGGTTTGAGGGGGGTGCAACTTCTTTGATTTTTATTTGTTTTTAGTTCGCGTGATGTTTGTTTCCTTTCTTTATTTTTTTCTTGTGTGATGTCGTAGTTGGATTGCAATAACCTTGTTAACTGTTGGATATATGGATGATTAATCGTGTTTCTACTTGGCTCGTAGAGTTTTATAAATCTAATTGATTGTTTGACCTTGCGTGTGAATGTATAGTTTTTGGTTATTTGATTTGACGTGTAAGGAATGAGTATGGTAGTCCAAAATCCGTGAGTCCTTGTGCCTAATTGAACCGTTCACTTTTAGCGGTGAAATTCTTTCATGAGTGATTTCTCTTCATATGGATTGTATTCTTTAGAACTTGCATGATTCTGTCGGATGACGTGTTGATATTTACATACACGAGAAATGATTAGGGCTGCCCATTTTTTGTCTTGAACCTACTTATCTAAAAATATCCACCAATTCATATCAATATCCTTTGCTAGCCTCGTTGAGCCTTTAGCCGTATTTTGTTCGAAAAAAAAAACCCGCATCTTATAGCTCCATATCCAAAAGCCATAACTTACCCAAGTATTGGTCCACGTAAGAGCATGAGAGGGTATATTTGAAAAATGAAGGTGTGCAAAGTTTGTGGTGTATAGAGGCAAAATTCTTCTCTCCCGTTCCCCTGAAAATAATAAGCCCCACAAAAAAAAAGTGATCCTAATAATAAAGGTCTCAGCTGATATTTGGTCTCGGATGAAATGAGGCAGGTTGAGAACTTAGCTTCTGAAATATGACTCTTCACACTCCATAATGTAACGGCTGAATCAAATGAGACTATTTATGGAGGTAACTCTTCAGCTGAATGATTAAAGAGAATTAATGACACTTTAATATGTAGTAAATCCCCACCTGATGGAGTGGAATTGGACCCTATAAAAGGGGGTCTTATGCATTTAATTTCATATACCACATAAAACAAAACGAATACAGGATACCACATATTGCAGCATATTTCTTTCTTGTTTTTCGTGCCTAGTTTCCAGCACTTAACGTTCGCCGGAATTCTGAGTTTTGAAAAGCACCTAACTCAAAAACGTGTAGCAGTTGTATCTTAGGGACATATTGTCTGAGCTGTTTGCTCTTATACGGGGGCAAAATTGTCTTATAAAAAGAGTCATACTCGCCTCTGCTAAAGTTGTAATTTTCAATTCAGCTTTTAATTTATTAAGATGGTATTAGGTTGCTTTTTTTGTAATTTTTATTGTAATTACATTGTTGGAAATTCACAGAACCAACAATTTATGGATAAAAATATATAATATTTAGATTCAATATTCAGTAACTAAGTAACTAACTATTAAAAATATTTTTTTAAAAATTATTTTATTAAAACTAGGAAATAGGAATAGCCAAACAAGGAGAAAAAAAAAGAAAGGAAAGAAAAAAAAAAAAGGGAGAGAGAGTGCTGAAAAAAAGAGAGAGAATATAGAGAACAAGGGGAAAAATGGGAAAATATAGAAACTGCCGCTAATTTTCGTTATTTCTCAAATTTTCTTTGAAACCTCATGCACCAATTTATAGAAATTCTTAAACATGCAGATTTATTTTAACTATCTTTTAAAAATAAAAACTCAAATCTTTTTTTAAGAATAATCGGACTTTGAGAACCTGCATTTCGAACCCAACTGTTTGTCATGCACGGCAAATGGATCGGGGCCTCGCTTTCAGTTAGCAAGGGACTTGCATAGGACATTAGCAAGGGACATGCATAGTGTCCTGCAGACGGGCGGAACAAGCAGCGACGTGAAAGGGCGGGAAAAAGGCAATTCCCTGGATAGAATCACCTACGTTTGTTCGGTGTCCAGTCTGTTCTCGTGCACCGGCTTATGGTTACGGAGTATAAAGCCGTCATGTGTAAAGACTGTCTGGCAGGGGTGAAAAACAAAAATCCTAATTTCAGATCTGAGAATTGGGTTATTCTGTGTTCGAAATGTATGTCATGTGTTGTGCGGCGATTAATACGCCTCAACGACGATCGGCACAAGGGCCGAGCGACCAAAGTCCGCATCAAATGAACCAAGGCAGACTTACCAAATGAAGATGCCAGATAAGTTCAGATGCCTAGCGATCGTCATACAAGGCAATCGTCTCAGGTGCCCAACCAAGGACGACCGTCTTATGCCACGTGTAAAGCCAATATCCATCAAGTCTACGAAGACCGAATCTCGGGATGAAGGCCGACGTGCAGACCCACAAACGGCGCAGCAGGAGAAGGCTTTTTGACTCCAGTCCACCACCAGCTGTTAGTGACAAGGACAGCCTCTCACCTACCGGCAGACCCGCAAAAGGCGCCCTAGGTGGGACCTCCCAAGACTGCGACGTAAGGCACGTGTTGTTTTCTCATTGGTTCCCACAAACGGCACCATCCTGTAGCAGCTGCGGATTTTAAGGAAACCGACCCACGTGTTGGGATGATCGCCCCGGTTGCCCTTAATGGCGTGTTAGAAGCATTAAATGAGCATTTAATGCAGAAAGACGCTCGCCCGTCTGAGGGATTGAGACATCCCAACTCCTCTCCTATAAATAGAAGACCTACAGCATTTGGAAGGACACACACACACTGACCCTTTGAACTTTGTAACAAGAACTCACAGAGCATTTACTCCGGTTCTCCCGGCAATCATCAGCATTCAAGAGATAGACAACTAGGGTCATTACACTCATTGTAATCGCACTAAAAATTAATAGTTGTACTCCAAAGCAGTATTATTATTAATAAAATCTCGCGAGAGCATTCAAGCCCGGGATTAACAATCCCAGCAAATCTTGTGTTATTTTCATTCCATCGCTCGTGCTCTTGAATTTTGTTTGTTACTTACCCGTAGCTCTATCCAGCAAATCATTCCGAATAATATTTTGGGTAACAACAATTGGCGCTAGAGGAAGGGCATTGAACCCTTGTTTTCTCTCTCACCGTTTCGAAGAACACTCACTGTTCTCCGGAACATATACTTGAAGAAACACTCATTGTTCTTCAAAGAAAAACCCTTGAGATAATAACGTCTGCCACCACTTCGAAGAGAGCCACCTTCCGGTCCGCGGACGCCTTATTCCGGCCCAAACCGAATCCAAACCTACGGCGGAAGGCAGCCGCGGCGATGCCAGACTCTCACTCCCGCCCCCGAGGGACGTCCCCAGCCTCTCACTCGATCAATTCCAAACCGCATAGCAGAACAGATCGAGGAGGCCATGGCCATCCTAAGGGAGCGACGGAGAGCCTGCGATGCGCCCACTATTACCCCCACAGCCATCCGCCACGCGGGCAAACGAAAGCTCAAGGGGTTGTATGTTGAGCGATCGTCAAAAAGCCCCGATTCGCGAGAAAAGGCACTCGCGAGGCGGGACAGCTCCGTCTTCAGCCGTCTAGGAAGCGATCCTTCGTGGCAACCTGGGCATTCTGGCCCCAGCCATGAGACGTCGGAGTCCGAGTCCGTCACCAGGACTTCGGCATACCCAACTCCCAAAAAACAAGGCAGCCATTTGGCTCCCACTCGGCAAAAGATCGAGCTCGGCAGCAAAGACCTCGTCGCCTACAACGGAGCCAGGAGATCAGTACATGATCGCCTCGTCTCCAGCTCCGAAAGCTAGACTGTGAGCAGCCAGGCTACGGCGATGGCCGCAATGCAACGCCGGCTCGACGTTATGAAAGTGCTCCTAGAAACTGGGGCAGGCGCCAAGAGAAAGGACGCCGGACCGAGTGAGCCGCCCGGGGTCCAGATCGAGCTCGCCCCCGTGCAACCAAAGATCGCTCCTCCTCAAACACCTCTGTATGAGTGAAGATCGGACCCCGAGACTCACATAGGAAAGTTCCGGATCTACATGACCGGATGCGGGGCATCAGACGCAACGAAATGCCGAATTTTCCCCTTAACATTAGGCAATCTCGTCCATAGGTGGTACATCTCATTACCACCGCGCTCAATTAACTGTTTTGAGAAGCTGGCGAGTGACTTCACGTCGTACTTCGCCGCCAAGGTCGCTCGGCCAGAAGGTCCCCACCGCATGATGAAGATCAGGCAGGGGAAAGACGAGTCCGATGAAGATTACATCGACCGGGTGGATGAAATAGTCCTCACCGGCAAACCCATAAGTGACGAGCTCACCCTCTACTCGGTCCTGGGGGGATTCAATTGTCTTTCACCCATGTTCAGGCACCTCACAAAGGACATCCCCCCAACCTACGCGATCTTCCGCGCCAAGGCCGCCGACTTCCTGGCTAGGCAGAGGTTGCTCACATTTCGCCTAGGCGAGAGGGCAACCGGGGAAAGGAAGGCGCCATCTCCCATACCAAAAAAGGCGATCGCCAAGCCCAGAAAGGCGGTCAAAAAGCCACCCGGCGAGTTAAAGGCCTTCGAGGATGTGGAAGTCCACCTCCTCCGCAACCTCAATCTTTCTCCGGCCTATATCTTCAACGCCATCAAGGGGCGCGAGTGGCTAAGCAAGCCAAAGCCGATGAGGGACAACGGTCATCTAGACCGCAATAAATTTTGTGCCTACCACAAAAGTCCCGACCACAACACCAGCCAATTCCGCGACCTCCTCTGACAACTCTGGAGATTATTCGAGGAAGGCAAGCTGGACAATCTGGTATCCAAGTCGGAGCCCCGGGCGGAAAGGACCAGGGGCCACGATCGGCGACAGAACGGCGACCATCATCCTCCCAATCCGGTCCCCAGAATCGGGTTAGACGAGCCAGAGGACTCAGATGAGTCGATCCCTCCGATCAACCTCAGTGGCCGGGTCAATATGCTTCAATCAGGAGGCATAAATCTCAAAGGTCTTTCCCCGGTTTCCACCATGTCAAACAGAAAACGGAAGTCCGAGCTGAGTGCATTCGCCGGAGTCCACGTCGTGGTGCCCCCGAAGCCAACCATCTACAAAGAGGCGCTCATCTCCTTCTCCAACAAGGATAGGGACGGAGTGCAGTGCCTCAAGGGGGATGCCTTGGTGATCTCTGCTTGTATCCTGGGGAAAACGGTCGACCGCGTGCTGGTTGACAATGGGAGCTTCTGCAACATCATATACAAGTCTGCTCTGGACCAGCTCGGCAACCTGACCAAATTCATCAAGCCATTCGAAACCGTGCTTCAAGGGTTCGGCGACAACACGGTCAAAGCCTATGGAAGGATCAAGCTCTCCGTCGAGCTAGTCTGCTGTTACGATCCTAAGGTTAAGATCACTAGGAACCTCAATTTTGTAATCATAGATATGTCCAGCATCTATAATGGGTTCCTAGGTCGCCCCTTTCTAGAAACCTTTGAGGCGGTCGCCTCCTTGTTCTTTTATTGTATCAAGTTCCCCACTGCCGAAGGGACGGTCGGTACTGTAAGAGGAGACCAGCTAATGGCAAAGAAATGTTTAAACTACTCTTGTGTTGTAGCTTTTCCTTTAAACGTTTCTTATCCTGTTTGTAACATTGGACGATCGACAACCAACCAATGGAGATCGACGAGCCAAGCACCTCATACCAGCCCGACTCAGAAGACGGCATCTCACATCGGTCGTCGGACGACATCGAACCGGGGATCGGCTTCGAGCCAAGCTTCAATGTTGATCCAAGGATCGAGTCCGGCGATCGATCCAAACGACAAGCGACCATCCCCACCAAAGAGTTGGAAAGAATAACAATCGATCCGGCTTGGCCAGAGTGGGAAGTGCAGATCGGCTCGAGCGTCGATCCCGACCTGAAAGACGATCTGATCAGTTTACTACGAAAGAACATCGGAATCTTTGCCTGGTCGCATCAAGATATGGTTGGCATCAATCCTGAACATGCTTGCCACTATCTGAAGATCGACCCGGAAAGGAAGCCTGTTCACCAAAAACGTAGGAAATTCGGTCCAGAAAAATACGCTGCGCTAGATGCAGAAGTCAAAAAGCTGCTCGACAACAAACTAATCAGGGTAGCTACCGACAAGCCACAATGGGTGGCCAACGCTGTGCTCGTTAAAAAGGCGAGCGACTCCTGGAGGTTGTGCATCGATTTCACCGACCTCAACGCGGCTTGTCCGAAAGATCACTTTCCAATGCCTCACATTGACCACTTGGTCGATAGCACGGCAGGTTGCGAAATGATGTCGTTTATGGACGTTTTCTCCGGATACCATCAGATCCCAATGGCGGATAAAGACATAAAACACACATCATTCCACACGGAAAAAGACGTGTACTTCTGGGTCTGAATACCGTTCGGTCTGAAAAATGTGGGGGCGACCTACCAACGCCTAGTCAATGCGATGTTCACCGATCAAATCGGCAAAACCATGAAGGTTTACATTGACGACATCGTGGTCAAGAGCCTCAAAAAGGAAAATCACCTCAAAGACCTCGCCGAGACGTTCACCATCCTCGAGAATTTCAACATGAAGCTAAACCCCAAGAAATGCAACTTCGGAGTAAGCTCCGGAAAATTCCTGGGGCACATCGTGAGCCAAAGGGGGATCGAAGCGAACCCCACAAATATCAAGGCGATCCTCGACATGCAAGAGCCACGGAATGTCAAGCAGGTGCAATGCCTCACGGGGTGTTTGGCAGCCCTTAATCGTTTCATTTCGCGGCTCAGAGACAAAAGCAAGCCTTTCTTCACCACCATAAAGGATAAAACGAAATAAAGTCAAATGGTGTTCGCTAAAATGAAGGAGTATCTTTCCAACCCCCAAATTTTGGCAAAACCGATCCCCGGCGAGAAGCTGTTCCTTTACCTGGCAGCCTCGGAGGTCGAGCTGAGTGCGGTGTTAGTATGGGCACAGGGACAAACCCACCTGCCAATCTACTTCGTCAGTCAAACGCTACATGACGCGGAGACGCATTACACGCCTCTGTAGAAGCTCGCCTATGCACTTGTCATGAGTGTCTGCAAGCTGAGAGCCTATTTCTTCAAACACCAAGTGGAGGTTCTGATGACTTTTCCTCTAAGGCAAGTTCTGCACAGGCCAGACACCAACGGGCAGCTCCTCAAGTGGTCACTGGAGATCGCCCAATACGGTGTCACGTACGCTCCTCGCACGGCGATCAAGGGCCAAGCGCTGACAGATTTTGTGGTGGAATTAACTTTCCCGCCTAGCCCGACCAAAGTCGGCCGTCCCGCTTGGAAACTATTCGTAGATGGCTCGTCGACCAGCTCTCGGGCGGGGGCATGGATTGTCCTCATCAGCCACGACGGCTAGAGTTTCACAAATACTGTGCGTTTCGATTTCTGAGCGACCAACAATAAAGCCGAGTATGAAGCCTTAGTAGGCAGGCTCGATCTAGCGCTCGCCGTGGGCGTTCGTCGCCTTCACATCTTCATGGACTCCCTCTTGGTCTTGAACCAATTCAAGGGAGAATATGAGGCGCGCGGTGAAAAGATGATCAAATACCAAGAGTTGGTCGCCGAAATGTGCACAAATTTCGAAGAAGTGCTGATCGAGCAAATCCGGAGAGAGCACAATTCCCAGGCCGATGCCCTATCCAAACTAGCATCGTCGGATGGGGCAGCGGATTTCTCTAACATACAAACCACTAAGTTGGCGAGATCAGCGATCGACAAAAGCTTGGTCGCCACAGTTGCCATTGCCAAAGAAAACTGGATGATTCCGTTCATTGAATACTTGAAGGACGGAACGGTCCCCACAGATCGGGTCAAGGCTCGTCAGCTTCAGCTCCGAGCGACCAGATACTGTTGGAAAGTAAAACGCAGTGGAAGCGAAGTTTGAGAAAGATGATAATCGCGTTTTACGCATCCACGAGCATAAGATCTATTTAGGCATGCTAATTAATTAATTACTAAGACTAATAAGCAATTTAAATATTATTTATTATTTATTAATTAAATATGTTGATTATTAAAATATTCTAATCTAGATCCAAATATCATAGGATATTACCTTTTAAAGAGTATTGGTTGCTTTCGTCTTGATCACCTTGTATTTCTATCTTTAGACCTTCTAGAGTATGGTCCGCCTTAACCCGGACGTTGTGTGGGCAACGAGCTACCGGATCTTTCTTGGACAATCTTGGGATCGGCCGAAATTCTATCCCTCACAACTCTCGATTTTCTTTTCTTCAAGTTATTCTGATATGTAGCAAGAATAAAAATGTTCTCTCAATTGTGGAATCAAAGACACAAGTCAAGATCCACAATTAAACACTTAGAAAAAAAACGAAATTTCTTGTGTATGAATGATACAAAAATCGGCCAACCCAATATGTCCTATATATAGGCTCTTGGACTACTAGTATGGATCTTAAGGAGGATTATGGAAGGACTCCCAATAAATTCATCTTACCTTATTAGGACTCTTCTTATAATGAATCTATTAATATCAACTTAGTCCACTAAAAAGTTGATATTGCACTTCCTACCAAAATACCAAATTACGAAATTGGGCTCCTTATTAAATATATTATTTCCCGTGTTTAAGATATCGAATGTCCATTAATTAATTATAAGCTACTGACAGCGTTAATTAATTAATAAGAGTGGTACCACTCGAACCTTATTATTATATTGGAATTAAATCCACCTGCAGGGTTTAATATAATAATCATTATCGAGCTCCTCAAGGGGACCTCATCAACCCGCACGAGTCGGAACATGATTTCTAGTAATAATAATAACTGTCGTATAAATAATATTATTGCCCAAGATACGAGGCTTATTGAGTCGATCATTTTGACTCTCACATATGGTAAATCAAAGCAATAAGTATTATAAATACACAATTAAATATTATATACTTAGAATTAAGAAATAATAATTATCCGAGATTTACGTTCTTCTTACAGTCAGTACAGAAGACACTATCTCACCTCGATCCAGTTCAACGTATGTAAATACGCTAATGCATGCTAATAGTCAAGACCAACTATTCTCAAGCATACACTACAACCTTATATAGGTTGTGAACTATTATATTATTTTATAAGGCACCGATAATGTGATCTTCCGTGTGACACCAACACACCACATTATCTACAATATAAAATAATTAGACATTTCATTTGCATAAAGTATGCTTTGCAGTATACAATCCTAACAATCTCCCACTTATACTCAAAGAATGGTTTTAAGTATACTACTCTATTACATAGTCTCTCATTTCTCCCACTTATACTCAAAGCAATGCTGCCATACACCGTAATCCCATTCCTTCCACATGTCTTTCAAAAACTTTTGAGGGTAGGCCTTTCATGAAAGGGTCAGCAAGATTATCTTCCGATGCGACCCTGGCTACAACTACGTCTCCTTCCTTTACGAAGTGTCGTATGATGTGGTACTTGCGGTTGATATGTTTACTTGCCTTGTGGGCTCGTGGTTCCCTCGAATTTGCAACTGCACCTGTATTATCACAATTAAGTGTAATACCCTCTGGCAAATTGGGAATCACATCTAAGTCCTGCAGGAAGTACTTGAGCCACACTGCCTCCTTGACTGCCTCAGAGGCTGCCACGTACTCGGCTTCCATAGTAGAGTCTGAGATGCATTTTTGCTTCACACTCCTCCAACAAATGGCTCCAACTCCGAGGCAAAACACATAACCCGAAGTAGACTTGGACTTTTCTTTGTCCGATGAAAAATCTGAGTCAGTGTAACCAACCAGACACAAGTCGTCTGATTGATATACAAGCATGTACTCCCTAGTCATTCTCAGGTACTTGAGTATGTGCTTGACAGCAATCCAGTGTCCTGGTCCTGGGTTTGACTGATATCTAGCAGCCATGCCTACGGCATGACAGATATCTGGTCTAGTGCAAAGCATAGCATACATGAGACTTCCCACAGCAGATGCATAAGGGACCATCTTCATGTCATCTATCTCCTTTTGTGTCTTGGGACACATATCCTTAGATAGTTGAATTCCATGTCTGTAAGGTAGAAAACCTTTCTTGGAATTCTCCATGCTAAACCGCTTTAGCACTGTATCGATATAGGATTCCCAACATCCTTTTCTTTCGATCACGAAAGATCCTGATTCCAAGGATGTGTCCTGCTTCTCGTAGATCCTTCATATCGAACTGCTCAGATAGCCATACCCGTACGTCCGACAATTCCTTCACGTTGTTTCCAATCATAAGGATATCGTATACATACAGTACAAGAAACACCAACACGTTTCCATCGCATTTCTTATATACACAACTCTCACTCGGACATTGGACGAATCCATATGGCTGGAAAACTTCGTCAAAATGAGTGTTCCAAGATCTAGATGCTTGCTTAAGTCCATAAATGGATTTCTTAAGTTTGCACACCAAGTACTCTTCTCCTTCAGCAATGAATCCCTCTGCTTGGCGCATATAAATTTCCTTGTCTAGACTCCCATTCAAGAATGCAATCTTGACATCTATTTGCCAAATCTCCAAATCCAAATGCGCAGCTATAGCTAAAAGAACCGGATTGACTTAAGCATGGCTACCGGTGAAAAGGTTTCATCATAATCGATAGCCTCTTTCTGAGTGTAATCTTTTGCAACAAGCCTCGCTTTGAAGGTTTCAACCTTCCCGTAACCTCCTTTCTTTCGCTTGTAGACCCATTTACTCCCAATGGCTTGTACCCCATCACGTAGCTCTACTAGCTCCCACACTTGATTGGAATCCATAGATCCCATTTCTGATTCCATTGCACTTGCCAGGATTCAGCATCTTTATCTTGGATTGCCTCCTTATAGGTCCAAGGATCTGATTCATCTTCGCCTGGGATTGAGTCCGAACACTTTCCCATGCCTATGAATCGTTCTGGATGACGAACAATCTTCCCACTACGACGAGGCAAATCCTGAGTTGGTGTAAAAGTATCAGAATCGATACGTGGTGCAGTGTTAGTTGGCGCTTGTACGATTAGTATAAACGGAATCTCGCCCCTCAGCTCTTCCAGAATTATCTCGCTCATGGGTTTGTGACTAATCATATACTCCTCTTCCAGAAATCGGGCATTGGTGCTAACAATGACCTTCTGATCCTGGGGACTATAGAACAAGCCACCCTTCGTTCCCTTAGGATATCCTACAAACACTCGCACTTCTGTACGAGATGTCAACTTATCACCTTCCTTATTCAGCACATGTGTTGGAGTACCCCAAATCCGAACATGTCCTAGACTGGGCTTACGCCCACTCCACAGTTCTGTGGGTGTTTTTAGAACTGATTTCGAAGGCACCAGGTTTAGAATGTACGTCGCTGTTTCTAAGGCGTATCCCCAAAACGAAATAGGTAAATCTAAATAACTCATCATTGATATAACCTTTTTTAAAAGAGTCCTATTCCTTCTTTCAGCCACACCATTTTGTTGTGAAGTTCCTGGCACGGTGAGCTGGGACGAAATCCCCTCGTTCGCCAAGAAATCCAAAAACTCTCCACTAAGGTATTCGCCACCACGTTCAGATTGTAGTGACTTGATACTCTTCCCATGACGCTTCTCTATTTCAGCCTTGAAGTCTCTGAACTTGTCAAAGGCTTCAGACTTACGTCGCATCAAATAGATGTATCCATATCTCGAATAATCATCTATAAACGTGATGAAGTATTCGAAACCACCCCTAGCCTGGATTTTCATTGGACCACATACATCCGTATGAACCAATTCTAACACATTCTGAGAACGGTTTCCCTTGGTTTTAAAAACCCTTTTGGTCATCTTACCTTCCAGACAGGATTCACAAATTGGAAATGACTCAACTTGGAGATCCTCCAACGGGCCATCATCTACCAATCTTTGAATCCTTCCAAGGTTTACATGCCCTAACCGTAAATGCCACAGATATGTTTGGTTTATCTTGAAGGTTCTTTTCTCTTTTTAGGTTTAGACAAAGAGTTAAGTGATTTATGCACAGGAATTTGTGCAGTATTAACGACATATAGTCCATCATTAAAAATACCTTTGCAAATATATTCACCGCTACTTTTCCTAATAATGGCATCTTCATCAAAAGAAACTGAATAACCATCGCTTTTTAATTTAGAAACCAAAATTAAATTCATTTCTAAAATCCGGACATTATTGAGGACTAATAATTTATCATTAATCTTCAACTGCACGACTCCCACTACAACAGCCATAAGCCTGGAATAATCACCCCTTGATGGTAATCTCGCCCGCACTAAGCTGCTTGGTTACCTGAAAACCATGCGAGTCAAAGCAAACATGATCAGTGGAGCCTGAATCAACTATCCACGAAGTGGAAGAACAAGCTGCCAAACATGTTTTGACTACTAGTGCACGAGACATACCTTTCTTAAGAGCAGGGCAGTCCGCTTTAAAATGTCCTTTCTGACCGCACTTGTAGCACTTTCCCTTTGGCTTTTTGTTCGCCTCGGGGTGAGGAGCCTTGCTTTTCACCTTTAGGGTTGCCACTTGCTTCTGGCCAACTTATTTTTTCTTCTTTCCCCATTTGGGTTTGGAAGAAGTAGCACCGGTTGCCGCAAGAATCTGATGATAACCTTGTTTGAAGAGACCTTCAGCAGATTGAAGCTCTGTCAGAAGTTCCGCCAAACTATATGTCCTACGGTTCATATTGCAGTTAAGACGGAACTGATCAAAGCTTCTTGGTAAGCTGCCTAAGATAATATCGACCTGCGTTTCTGCATCGATAGTAGCCCCCAGTATGCTCAGTTCGTTCAAATGAGACATCATTTTCAGAACATGATTCCTTACTGGGTCCCTTCAGACATTTGGGTTGTCATCAATACCCTCATTGCATTTTGTCTAGCCGCCCGGTTCTGATGACCAAATATCTCGGTGAGACTTTTCATCATTTTCGCGGCTGAGCCCATCGTTTGATGTTGATGCTGCAATACATTTTTTAGTGAAGCCAAAATGTAACAGCGAGCCATCTCATCAGACTTTTTCATTTTCGGAATTCAGCCAACTCTTCAGGAGTGGCATCCGGTTCTGGTTCTAGAGGGCTCTCCTCGATTAAGACAAATTTATGCCCTCAGCAGTCAGGACAATGTCAAGATTTTTTTTCCAATCGGCAAAGTTAGTGCCATCAAGTTTATTTTGTTTGAGAATAACAGCTAGTGAATTGAAAGACATCTGTGATAAAAATTAAAAACATCCATCACATAATGCATAGCAAAATATATCGAAAAACCTCAAAACATAATATATATGCTAGCAACCAACACCTCGAAAAATCCGCACATGCAAGCCACAATCGTGTGGACGTTTACACACACATTTTCCAAGTAGAGTTTTACGTCTTTAATTTACTATCTAGTCAAATTACGTTATGACAAGTAAAATTAATAGTTGGTTCCTCTTGGCCATGTATTAATTAACATAGACTCCAATGGGGAGCTTATTAATTAATACACCTAAGTGAACACCATAATTTAACATCCTTAAAATATTATCTTTTAAATAATAGTTCTACAGATGGAGAGCTCTTATCATAAAATGTAATATTTACCTTATGTTATCATTTTGAAATTTAAAACCAGTGAACCTATAATTAGCACATCCGATGTGGAGGAAGACCCTAATGTCAACGCGCATGCTAATTACTTCACAATTTAAATTAATTATAGAGGCCAATTTAATTTTATTTTGAAAAATAAATCAATTTAATCACTTAGTTATTTAGCCTAAAGGTTTTTAGTTTTCTCGTCCTAACATGCAGAAAACATATCACGCATACATTCATACATGTCATACATCAAAACAATAAAAACTAAAAATAAAGCATGGATAATTAAATTATCCAATTATCATGGTCTCTTGAACCCGAGAAAATCTTCGACTCGATCTCTCCCACTGAATCAAGCATCTCCTCGCTCCTCCCCGGCCGGGCCGTGGATTTCCAAAATTAAAATTTCACTTTTATGCAAAATTAATTACATAAAAAAATTTAATTTTGAATCCTGACTCTCTAGCAGGCGCAACGAACGGCGGCGAAACAAACCGGACCAAAAACTGGACGACCCGGCCCGAACCAGCGAACCGGCCTGGACCATGCTTCCCGCGGCACTGGCAGATGCTCGGCAGTGCCGTGTCTTTGGCAGCTACCGCCATTGCTTGCCGCTGGGCCGCTAAAGCCGGCGATCCTGCTCGCTCTATTTCTTCGTGATCCCGTCTTTTCCAAACTTGATTACAATTTTATACCAAATAAAATACATCGAAATTACATCAAGATTACACGAAAAATAAAACACCTAGAACTACCCGCGGATTTTCTCACGGGAAAAACCATTACATGCCTCAATAAAACGGGCCAAACCAACAATTGCATAATTAATAAAAATAAATAAATAAACCATTCACATAAACCATGATAATTGGATCATATCACCTGCAAGAACACATCCGGCTCTGATACAAATTGTTGGAAAGTAAAATGCAGCGGAAGCGAAGTTTGGGAAAGATGATAATCGCGTTTTACGCATCCATGAGCATAAGATCTATTTAGGCATGCTAATTAATTAATGGGAAAATAATGTTTTTGGTCCCTGTAATTTGCATGATTTTTGCTTTTAGTCCCTATGAAAAATAAAATATTATTTTGATCCCTGTAATTTCTAAAACGTTCTTTTTTAGTCCCTGCCGTTAACCTCCGTTTATTTTTAACGGAAAAACAATGCTTTTCGTCCCTGTAATTTGCACGATTTTTGCTTTTAGTCCCTACGAAAATTGAAATGTTATTTTGATCCCTGTAATTTCTAAAACGTTCTTTTTTAGTTCCTGCCATTAATTGTAGAGTAAATTGCAAAAATCGTCCCTAAAGTTTGGCCAAATTGCATGTTTCGACCCAAACGTTTAGAAAGCGCAAGGATCGTCCCTGACCAACATCAAATGACTATATTACCCCTTGTCTTCTTTTTTTTCGATATTTCTTTTTAGTTTCTTGCACAAATGATCATTGTGTTTCGCCAGGTTTTACAAATTTAGTCCTGATTTTTTTTTAAATTATTTATTTAACTATTATTATTAGTATTATTTTTTATACGTTTTCGACCGTTTTTCTTACGTTTTTGTCCGTTTTTCTTATGTTTTTTTCGTTTTCATACGCTTTTGTTTGTTTTTCTTACGTTTTTGCCCGTTTTTTTTACGTTTTTTCCGTTTACACACGTTTTTGTCCGTTTTTATAGTTTTTGTCCGTTTTCTTACGTTTTCATCTGTTTTCATACCAAAACAGGTAAAATGGACAACAAGTATAAAAAGGGACAAAAACGGACCAAAACAGACGAAAATATATATGGATGAAAGCGTCAGAAAATGGGTGAACATATTTAAAAACGGATACAAACACATGAAAACATATAAAAACGGATAAAAATATAAGAAAATAGATAAAAATGAATAAAAATGGACAAAAACTCAAGAAAAACGGACAAAAACGTAAGAAACACAGGCGAAAACGTATAAAATAGATGAAAGCGTAAGAAAACGGGCGAAAACGTATAAAAACGTAAGAAAAATGAACAAAAACTGAAAAACCCCGATAAAAACTGACAAAAACTTAAGAAAAGCGGACGTAAACGTATAAAAACAGATGAAAACGTAAGAAAACGGGAAAAAACTATAAAAACGGACAAAAACGTATGTAAACGGAAAAAACGTAAAAAAAACAGGCAAAAACGTAAGAAAAACAAACAAAAGCGTATGAAAATGAAAAAAAAAAACATAAGAGAAACGGATAAAAACGTAAGAAAAACGGTCGAAAACGTATAAAAAATAATACTAATAATAATAATTAAATAAATAATTTAAAAAAATCAGGACTAAATTTGTAAAAAGAAGACAAGGGTAATATAGTCATTTGATGTTGGTCAGGGACGATATTTGCCCCAAAGGTTTCTCACAAGGACGATCCTTGCGCTTTCTAAACGTTTGGGACGAAACATGCAATTTGGCCAAACTTTAGGGACGATTTTTGCAATTTACTCTACAATTAATGGCAGGGACTAAAAAAGAACGTTTTAGAAATTACAGGGATCAAAATAACATTTCAATTTTCGTAGGGACTAAAAGCAAGAATCGCGCAAATTACAGGGACGAAAAGCATTGTTTTTCCTTTAAAAATAAACGGAGGTTAACGGCAGGGACTAAAAAAGAACATTTTAGAAATTACAGGGATCAAAATAATATTTTATTTTTCACAGGGACTAAAAGCAAAAATCATGTAAATTACAGGGACCAAAAGCATTGTTTTCCCTTAATTAATTACTAATACTAATAAGCAATTTAAATATTATTTATTATTTATTAATTAAATATGTTGATTATTAAAATATTCTAATCTAGATCCAAAGATCATAGGATATTACCTTTTGAAGAGTATTGGTTGCTTTCGTCTTGATAACCTTGTATTTCTACCGTTAGACCTTCTAGACTATGATCCGCCTTAACTCGGACGTTGTGTGGGCAACGAGCTACCGGATCTTTCTTGGACAACCTTGGGATCGGCTGAAATTCTATCCCTCATAAATCTCAATTTTCTTTTCTTCAAGTTATTCCGATATGTAGCAAGAATAAAAGTGTTCTCTCAATTGTGGAATCAAAGACACAAGTCAAGATCCACAATTAAACACTTTGAAGAAAAAATCGAAATTTCTTGTGTAAGAATGATACAAAAATCGGTCAACCCAATATGTCCTATATATAGGCTCTTGGACTACTACTAGGGATCTTAAGGAGGATTATGGAAGGACTCCCAATAAATTCATCTTACCTTATTAGGACTCTTCTTATAATGAATCTATTAATATCAACTTAGTCCACTAAAAAGTTGATATTGCACTTCCTACCAAAATCCCAAATTACGAAATTGGGCTCCTTATTAAATATATTACTTCCCGTATTTAAGATATCGAATGTCCATTAATTAATTATAAGCTACTGACAGCTTTAATTAATTAATATCTTATCCAAGAGTAGTACCACTCGAACCTTATTATTATATCGGAATTAAATCCACCTGCAGGGTTTAATATAATAATCATTATCGAGCTCCTCAAGGGGACATCATCAACCCGCACGAGTCGGGACACGATTTCTAGTAATAATAATAATTGTCGAATAAATAATATTAGTGCCCAAGATACGAGGCTTATTGAGTCGATCATTTTGACTCTCATCTATGGTAAATCAAAGCAATAAGTATTATAAATACATAATTAAATATTATATACTTAGAATTAAGAAATAATAATTATCCGAGATTTACGTTCTTCTTACAACATCTGTAAGACACTATCTCACCTCGATCCAGTTCAACGTATGCAAATACGCTAATGCATGCTAATAGTCAAGACCAACTATTCTCAAGCATACACTACAACCTTTTATATAATTTTTCTAATAATTATATAGGTTGTGAATTATTATATTATTTTATAAGGCACTGATAATGTAATCTTCCGTGTGACACCAACACACCACATTATCTACAATATAAAATAATTAGACATTTCATTTGCATAACCATAACGTGAATAAATATGCAAAACATGTGATTAAATGTAATTAATATTCCCATAGGTAGTAACAGGGAAATTAGGTAATACAAGCATAAAGGATGCTTTGCAGTATACAATCCTAACAGATACACCCTCTTGGACGACCGACTTTACAAGCGAGCTTTCAGCCTTCCCCTCCTCAGATGCATTACGCCGGAGGAAGGCCGACTTGTTTTAGCCGAAATCCTGACGGGATCTGTGGAAATCACGCGGGAGGACGAGCCCTCATCCACAAGACCACCAGGCAGGCAAGGTTTTTTCTGGCCTACCCTGCAAAAGGATGCGATCGCCTACGCCCGATCTCGTCACAGGTGTTAAATAATGGGCCCGAACATCAAGATCTCCCCCGAGCAGCTCACCTCTATGTATAGTCCGTGGCCGTTCGCCCAATGGGGAATTTACCTCATGTAATACCCACGGTTTTCGTTCCGGATATTTTGGATTTTTCTTTAGATATTTCCCGGTTGTCGAGCGCTACTATTATTTTTTTCGACTACTAATTTTGGATTTATGGCCGTATGGGGTGATTTTTTATCCGTTGTTTTCATTCCGGATGGATGTTGTTATCCTCGAGCGTTGGTCATGTTCGTTCCGTGCATTTTCGAAAAATCGAGTCGTCGAGTCATGACGGATGGGCACTGGCCGGACGGGTGCGGGCACTGGCTGGGCAGGTGCGGTAGGAACCGTCATAGCGCACGCCACAGACGGGAGGCTGCGCCCGCTAACTCGACAGGAATAGCGCACGCTATTCGCCCGACCAGCGCACGCTATCGGGCTGGCCAGACAGGTTTTTGAGGTTCTGGACTCGGGTAGGATCGGCAAGTAGAGCTCGTTACTGTCGGTCGCTGCGCGTGCTAATCGGCAGGTGTAGCGCACGCTATCGGCCGACCAGCACACGCTACCTGGCCGAGCAGTTTAGTCCAGGGGATTCTGGACGGACCGGCTAGTGCACGCAAGGGCCTGCATAGCGCGCGCTACCGTGGTCGGACAGGAAGGTTATGGACAGCAGTAAAGGTCGGCAGGATAGGTCAACGCGGGCCCCGACCGAACATTCTCGACCATGACCGCCCGTTAGCGCACGCTAGGCTGCACCAGTATAAATATGACCGAGCAGTCATATTTTCACTCGTTTTTCATTTCCTATCTTTCCTGTCCGTGGCTGGAGTCTTGGAGAAGTCGAAGACATGTTGTTATATTATGAATCCACGAAGTTCTGGAGTTCATATCATCGATTGATCATCACATAACATCCTTCAATCCAGCGAATCAAGGTTAGTTTTCCTAAAACCTTAGTTTTTGGGAAATTGGGGGTTTTGCTTGATTTCGCCCGTTTGATCCGTAATAACTTAGATTAGTGATGGATTATTGATTATTAAGTTATGTCCTACGAATCCCCTTGTTGTTCCATGGTTTGATTCCTAAATATTCGTCGTTTTGTTGAGTTCCTAATCAACGCCTTGAAGGTGTCCGGTGAAAGTCCTTAGAGGGGGGGTTTGGGCGTTCTACGATTATTCTTCCTCGTACGATCGTTGATTATTGATGACATGATGTTAGGGTCAGGTTTCTTGCGAAGAACTCGAGTCGGAACTCTTCCGTTCGTCGTTTCCCGATCGTTGTGTTACCGTTATTCCCGCCGGAGAATTGTAGGTGTTTGAGGTTACCCGGTTGAGCCATGTTCGTCGGAGTATCCGGTATCAATTATCGAGGCAAGTATCTTGCCCATACATTACGTGTTTTGTGGATATAATGGTTGATAATCGACGATATGTGCTAAATGAATGTTTACAACTATTTTTCAAAAGAATCGATATATTTACAATCATGGTTTTCTTGAAAGATGATTCCCGTGTTCGGGAATTAATGTGCTTAATTGACTATGTGTGTTAACGTCGAGTATAGGATCGCCTTACTTCGGGTGATGCCATTATGTGTGAATATGTTGTCGGTAAATTTAAAGTTCAATCCTTTCGTTAAGATTGTGCTTGGAGTCATACGTATGTGTGTGAATATGTGAGCTTGTGTGATATTGGTTGTGCCGTTCGGTGCTGTTTAGATGCTGTGCTTCTTTGTTGATTGTATTAGCTCTGGGTCGTGAGTATGTGTTAGATAATTTGGCCATTCTAGCAAAATACCTCGACTATATATATTGTGATTGACTCTTGAGGATTGTGGTTTTGGAAATGTGAATTGATGAGAGTTGTAAGGTTGTTCTCGGGTACTCTCACTCGGGGATTGACTCGACGGGGTCACACGGGGACCTGGTAGATGGGTGGCTGGACCGGGTCGCGAGGATTACTTCGAGTGGGCATTCTCACCTGTGGATTGCTCGACGGGGCACACAGGGACTTGGTGGCTCGAGGGCCGGACCGGGTCGCGAGAATTGCCAGAATGTTTGTACTGATGATTAATTGTGATATGTCCGGAGTATCACAATACTTGGTGCTCGGGGTCGAGAGACATTATATATCAAGTCTTGGTGTTTGGCTAAAATGGCATAAGAATAATGTATTATGTGTAATGTGTCTTTGGAAGTGAATTGAAGTTGATGATCGGGTCGTGGACCCTGTGTTTTGTGACCGGAATGGTCGGGTCGTGGACCCTGTGTTTTGTTAACGGATTTGCATTTTGGAAAATGAACTCTGGTGCTGTGACCCTAAGTGGATTTCGAGGAATTAAGAACTTTTCAATCACAAATGTTTTCAAAACTCCCGAAATTTGGAAGTGTTTTCAAAGTGCTTACTTGTTTCGTTTTACTTTCAATACTTAAACTATTTTAATTAAACAAAATATCTCGGGAAGTCTTTCGTTGTATTCTCGGAATGTGTTATGTATGGCTCATATTTGCACTTTATACTTGTACTAGCAAAACAGTGGAGTTTTGCTAACCCTCGATTATTCGGGGGTGGATGTCTGTTTTGCATCCAGGTACATGCAGGTTTGGGAGCAAATCACAGGATCGGCGCGAAGGATGATGGAAGGCGAATGATACTAATCACATTAAGGACAACTTTGGATGCAGTTAGTCGGAGTTCGTGTATGGTCTTTTCCGCTGTCGTACTTTTTATTTGTGAGTGTATTTTATCCTTGCATAGGTATGAGTCGAGATAAAAATGTGTATTTTTTACTTGTATGTTAGTAATGAAAGACAAAGTTGGTCTATTGATTTTGTATTTTATCATGTCGGTATGTAATGTATTGTGTTGTTTGGATGTCTAGCCTGGTGGATCCTCACGGAGAGGGTCTGCGGCGTGTAATATTCCCGGTTTGATTCTGGGGTGTTACACCTCATCGGTCCTTTGCCGACGGCACCGGGGTGATGTAAATTCGCCATCGTGGGGGTCGATTATTTCACGAAATGGGCATAGGCCGAACCACTCAATAAGATCGGCCAAGAACAAGTAATTAAGTTCATCTGGAAAAACATCATCTGCCTTTTCGGTCTACCTCAGGCTATCATCTCTGACAACGTAAAGCAGTTCGATAGTTTGGAAGTTATGCAATTCTGCTAGAAATGGGGAATAAAAAAGTTGTTCTCGGCCCCTTACCACCCTCAAACAAACGGGCAGGTAGAGGCTGTAAACAAGATCCTCAAGCACACGATCAAAGACAAACTCGAATCCAAGCAAGGGCGCTGGGCGAGCGAGCTCCTGAATGTTTTGTGGTCCTACCGAATGACGACAAGAAGTTCGACCGGCGAAACCCCATTCGCCCTCACTTTGGGAACAGAAGCAGTGATCCCATCGGAGATCGCCGTCCTCAGCCACTGAACTGCCCAACAACTGATGACGGACAATGATGTAGCTCGGCGAATCGACTTGGATATGCTTGAAGGGCGACGACTGACCTAGAAAATGAAGAACACGATCCACAAAAGGAAATCCAAAAAGTTCTTTAATTCAAAGGTTAAAGAAAGGCGATTCCAAGTGGGCGACCTAGTCCTCAAGAAGATCCAGACCCACACGGGAGTATTTGGTCCAAACTAGGAAGGTCCGTTCAGAATATCCAACTGGCTAACCAAAGGAGCCTACGAGCTCCAACACCCAGACGGAACGCCGGACCAATATCCCTGGAACGCCGTCCATTTAAAGAAGTCCTATCAATAGAAATACCATGTATTCATTTACTTAATGTTCCAAGTGCCTAATGAGATTTCCCAATTCTCCCCAAGTGATTCGCCTCGGCAGAACAAACTAAAGGCTACTGCCTGAGCAACACCTCCGAAAAAGAGTATGACTCACTCGCCCTCTAAAGTTTGCCATCTAACATGATGGACCTAGGCAAGCGATCGCCTCCCCCAGCACAACGTATACCGTCGAGGATCGCCATCTAACATGACGACCCAAGGTAGAAAAGTGTAGCCATGGTTCTGGAGGTCGATGGAACCGACAGCCCATATATACAAGGTTCCTTTGGGCAGAGATCGCTCGCCCTTTCGTTTAAATACGAGGCGGGCGTAGCCGAAGGACCCTCCAAAACAGATCTGTGGACACGCTCGCCCACCCTCAAAGGTCTATCATCTAACATGGTGGACCCGGACAATGCGACGCGTCCCGCCCCCCATCACAACGTATGCCCTCGAAGGTCCATCATCTAACATGTCGGTTCCAGGCAGAAAAGTGCTAACAAGCCACGGTCGCGGAGTCGATTAATCTGACGGCGCCCCGTGCAAGGACTCCTCCAGACTGAGATCGTCCGCCCCATCGCTACATTGCGAGGCAAAATGTAGCCTACGGAGGACCCTCACAATTAAGTGAGTCGCGAGACATAGACCATCAGACGGAATGTCGCTCGCGCACAAGACATGGTCGCGGAGGTCGGTTCCATCGAACTCCACGACCGTGCAAGGTTCTTCTAGGCCGAGATGGTCGGCCTTCCTCGAGGAATCTGCAAAATTGAAGATCGCAAGAACTAAACCAAAGATCGCTCGCTAAACGATTTATTTTCGTTCCCTGACTTTCACTAAGTAAACAAAAACAAGGGGAGAGCGAAGCTATGCATGCGACGATCGGCGTTGTTCAAATATACATAAAACGATCGACTTTGTTCTGAAATTTACCAGTATGAGTTTAAGTATATCAATTCATTTGGAGATGCACGTTCGACGATCGCTCCTCAAACACCTTTGTATGAAGTCAAATGCAAAATATTCGGAAAAACGAACATACAAACAAGAAATCAGAGAAGGAAATACTCATTTCAATTGAAATACAAGCATGGTCACCCGAGGGCAAAATACAAAAAGGGAAACCTAGAAAATTACAAGCAAAAACAAAAGGAGCAGGCTAGCTCAGGCTGTCCCTGCCGAGCCATCGCCCCCGGCCGCAGGCTCGGCGTTCGCTCCCTCGCCAGTGTCAGGCACTGCACCCCCGTCCTTCGGGGCATCCGGGTGAAGGAGGTTGTCGGGCGACGGATACCAGCTCAAGTCGACCCCATGATCCAAGAAGAGATCTAGGATCGGCACGAAGAAGACGGGCTGCAAAGGGTGCTCAATCGCATAGGCATTGAAGTTATCAGCCAAAGGGCTGACCTCGAGCCCTCCCCTCTTAGCGGCACGGATTGCGTCAGCATAAGCCATGTAATGGGCAAATTCGCTGACGTATTCCACGTTAAGGAAGGGATCGGCCTCGGTCGCCTCCATCTTCTCCCTCAGCCCCGCGAGCGTTTGGTTCGCGCCCTGGAGCTCGGCATCCTTGGCGGCCACCTCTTTCTTCGATGACGCTAGCTCCCCGGTCAGCCGGTCGATGATCGCCTTCAGCTCGGAGAACTCCTTCTATGCAGCCGCGTGTGACCGACGGGTATCCGTCATCTGATCCCGCATCCGGTCATTTGCTGCCCGGGCATGATCAAGGTCATGGCTCGCCATGTTAGCCGCCTCTACGGATCTCTTCTCCATCGCCACAAGCCTTTCGGCAAGCTCAGCATTTTGTTTTCGAGCAGCCTCGAGGTCCGCCTGAAGACGAGCAGTGGAGGGCCGCCCCTCATAGTCCTTCACGGCCTGAGCAGCCATCGTCGACGTTTGAAGGGCCAGAGTGAAGGTCGTCTGCATCGCGTCAGCGGATTGTCGGTGCGCGATCGCGTCCAGGTCGGTCGTCCAGGCCTTCGGCATGGCGCCGACAGACCGAGCAAAGTAGTGAGGGACATCGCAAGCCTCACGAGGAGCATTGCTCAATAGGAAATCCAACACCATCGGCGAGCAGTTCGGGTCGCTGCGACGGACCCTGTACCAAGAACAAAGGAGTTAGCATGTTTCCAACAAGGAAACGTCTTAACCCAAGCAGAGCAACCAAGCTCACCTTGCGACCTTCTCCAGATCGCGGCCAAAGAACGGCCTCCCACAAGGGGTTTCAGCGCGGGCAACCACCGTGGCTTCCAGGAAACTTGAGGAGGGCGTGGACTCCTCCACCAGTGGTATCGCGGAAAGCGGAGGCGCAGCGATCGGCGGCGCCACGGTAGGCGCATCAGCAGTAGCATAGGCCGAGACCTCCTCCACCCTCCGCCTCTTGCGATTGAGCCGGAGTTGTCCCTCCTCCCGAGGCTCTTGTTCATCGGCGACCGGCTCCACGAGAGGCCTTGCCTCCGGGATAGGTCGGATCGGCGCTGCAGGAACTCGGCTCGCCTTCTTCCCTTGGCGCAGGCGACTCATAATCCCGGGGTTCGACATAGCAACCTATGTCGGGGGTTATAAGTAGCGGGGGAAGCGGATTTCTGCAAAGAAAACAATCGGCAAAGGTTAGTTGTAAGACCCCCAAGACGATCAGGGCATATTACAACGTCGTGGACCCCACACTATGGAATCCACCAGGCTAACGTACCAAAATGACAAC
This sequence comes from Orobanche coerulescens, assembly GCA_033398695.1. NCBI lineage: Eukaryota > Viridiplantae > Streptophyta > Magnoliopsida > Lamiales > Orobanchaceae > Orobanche > Orobanche coerulescens. Next base: position 174,913,225 of record CM065809.1, read on the forward strand.
CGACAAAGACATACAACCATAAATAAAACAACTGGTTCATAATTCTCGACATTCACACCAAAACAGGAATACGACAATACAATCCGACATCAAATCCATTTCCCAAAAGGGTACACAACATAATTAAATTCAACAAAGAAGTACTCGAGTACTTAAACAAATGACAAAATAAGAAAACGACAGACAGAACACCAACAGACGACCACTGAACAGTATCATGCTTGCCCATCAACCTCGTACAGCTCGTATGCTCGCTTGTCTCCAAGACTTGTACCTGAAATACAAAAGTATTTCCCCCATTTAAGGGGTTAGCGACAACTGCTAGTGCAAGTACAATCCATTTGAACTACATTCTAATCGGATGAATATATGCGCCAAAAATCATTTTAGAAATCATTTATATTCCGGAATATTTATGGTGCACAAGCACAAAACACATTTCTCCAACAAAACAATTCAAAGTTAACCGTTGGTACGAGACTCACGGCCACCGTACCCCGCAGAGCCCCGTCGGACATCCCTGGATGGTCAACCACAGTTCGTGATACATACACACACGGCAATACATATCCCTAGAGGCCCCGTCGGACCGTCCCTAGGTGAACATACACATATCCATCCACAACAACCACGAATAGCCATAATTCAAATACTAGAACATGTAAACAAATGTAAAGTACTTGCCTTTGAGACATCTTTGAAGAATTTGGAATGAATAACGGCTACGAACGATCCGAATGGAAAACGACGGTTCCTAAACGAAGGATCAACATAACTCAATCCTAACGGACAACAATAATCGAATGGAATACACCCATAACCTCGATTACAATTCATGACAATAAACGTTCAATCGATACGGGCGAGGGTTTACGCAAAATCTCCCCGTATCAACAATTCACGAATTTAACTCGAGGAAAACGGATTGGGAATCACCCAATAACAACAATCGGTAAGGAATTTCGTAACATACATGAACAATTCGGAATTAATCAAGAAAAACCCGAAAAAAAACCCCAAATTTGACAAGCTAGGGTTCCTGAAGAAAATACCTCGGTTTCGGACGATGGAGGATGATAACGCTGATGACAATATGCTAACACGACTCTAAGGTGATGGGATTTGAAGAAAACTCCGAGCAATACCGGTGGAAATCGCCTCTGAAATCGCACGTCGAAGAAAACGAAGAGAAGGGATGAAAATCATGTTTCGAATCGCCACGTTCTTAAAATAGTGGGTCACATGCCGTAACAAAGGCCACATTAAGGCCGTAACAAGGCAAACATTACGGCCAGAATTTAATGGGGTGTTACGGCCGTAACACTCGCCGATGCTAGCCTGGGCATTGTTGTCCGAACCATTCCGGACGACTCCGAAACCCGGACCTGCTATCGAACCGAAAATATAATTACGAAGTACATTCGATGACGAACCTAAGCATTACAAGAAAACATCATTCCGACTACCCGGGAATCCGAAATATGACATCGAATATGGAATTCCCTAAACTTATAGGAAATTACAAAAATGGTCCAAGTGTCTGAAAATCCCGATACAACATCGGATTAACAAACCGAAAGTCTCAAGACGACCAACTCAATCATACGAACTCATGCAAACCAAGAAACAATGAAAACGAACGAGTTTTACGAGAATCGAACGCACAAACGACAAAACATGTCATAAAATGGAATCACGTAAAAACATCACCAAAACTCGTCCAAATGGAAAAACTCCAAGAATAAAGTAGATTCAAAATGTCAAAATGGTTACAAGCGAGTCGATAAAAATAGACATACACCAAAAATGGAAACTGCTAAGAATAGAAAGGTACGGATATTACATTAGTCACCTTTTTCAGCCGCAAGACGATCGTCAAGCAAAGGAGGATCGGGAAAATTCATACCTGGAACCCTTAAGTTGCGAGGAAAACGAAACAGCCGAGCAGCCAACCAGCAAGCTTCGTTGTTGATCCGGCGAGTGTCGATATGATTATCTGGAAGACTACGTATTCGCTCCCAAACGATCGCAAAATCAAAGGCGAGCTCGCCTGCCGCCGGGACAAGGGCACCTGCAAAAAGAAAGCCAAATTAGATCAGTTCAGGATATATCCGAACGAAGGGAAAGTCAAAACCCTTACTCGGATTCCTCTCCCGGAAGCAAGTGGGGATATCCAACTCGTCGGTAGGATTGTCGCTCGCAGCCGACCTCCACGCTCCTCCGACCCAGAATCACTTCGTCGGATCGCCCCGGACCTTGTTCGGGACCCCAAGAATCACCCGGTCCGAGCGACCTTGAATGTGGTAACCACCAACGGAACCCTTCTGAGTCGTCAGATTGAAAAGATAGTTCATCTCCAGCGGCGAAGGAAGGCGGTACAGCCGGTGACTGCCGAACAAAGTAAGGGTGCAGACGATCTGCAGCCAGGCATTCGGCATTAGTTGAAGTGGCGCCACATTCCAGGCCATCAGCAAGTAGGACACGGCGAACGGCAGTGGGAACCGCAGTCCGGCCCCATGATCGCCTCATTAACGGCGACCATGACCTCAGGAGGTTGGTCGACACGTTCATTGTCGGCAGGCACGTAGAGGGAAACATCAGAGGGGACATGGAACTTCGCCCTCCAACGGTCTAAATCTTTCCTGGTCGCCGAGCTTCTAATCTGGCCAAGGGACCACGGGGAGCGGCACGCGGCCCGGAACAGCGTCCGCCTTTCGGGTTCAGGGGGATGGGCAACCGAGTACTCGCAGAAGTCAAACTTGGGAATCGGGCCGGCCAGTTTGTCCATAAGTTCAGCAAAGTCTGAAAAGGCTTTGCCGAACGCGCTGTTTCGCTCCCAGTACGTCTTCACTGCCATCTCCTCTTCGGCCAGCAAACGTTTTCGCTCTGCCTCTGCCGCCCTGGCCGCATCAGCTTCGTTAAAGAACTTTTCAACCTCCGCGGGTTCAATCCCGGCGCGAATAGCCTCGACGGCCGTATCCACATGGAACTCCGCAGAGATTTCATCCCGGGCGGTCGAAGTCCCGACGGCGGAAGTGCTACCCATATCATACACCGGTGTTTTTCCTCTGAACATCTTCAAAAAAAAAAGGGAAAAAGAGAAAAGGTTTTGTCTTACCTAAAAAGTCTAGTCGGACGACGCTCGGCAATTCGAAGCTTCAAAGGAATCCGGCAGTCTTTCTTCTCGGACAATAGAGTGCAGATAGGTTTTAACCCAGAAACCCTAGTCCCTTTTATAGGCGAACGCAGGGGCTTCTGGGCAAATAAACAAAGTCTCAGGGGCCGAAGCGCAAGGGTCGGAAATGTCCGCATTTAATGCTGCCCTTGAGTCCTGCGTGCGCATCGTTTCGAGGGCACGCCAGAGGATAAGTATGACAAACCGTCGGACTCCCCCAAAAGGAATGCGACACGTGCCCAGTGACGTTTCAAGTCAGCTTTCACTCCCCGCTCTTTTCAGCAACCGAGTAGGTCGTCCAAATTCAAAATCAAAGTCCGCTCAAAAAGATGATCGTCTGTTCCATAAAGTGTTGAGTCGCTCGTCTTTAATTCAAACGATCGCCAGTAGAACCACCTCACCCCACATCTTCAACATCAGAGCGAGTTGGGGGGAAATTGTTGTGCGGCGATTAATACGCCTCAACGGCGATCGGCACAAGGGCCGAGCGACCAAAGTCCGCATCAAACGAACCAAGGCAGACTTATCAAACGAAGATGCCAGATAAGTTCAGATGCCTAGCGATCGTCATACGAGGCGATCGTCTCAGGTGCCCAACCAAGGACGACCTTCTTATACCACGTGTAAAGCCAACATCCAGCAAGTCTACGAAGACCGAATCTCGGGATGAAGGCCCACGTGCAGACCCGCAAACGGCGCAGCAGGAGAATGCTTTTTGACTCCAGTCCACCACCAGTTGTTAGTGACAAGGACAGCCTCTCACCTACCGGCAGACCCGCAAAAGGCGCCCTATGTGAGACCTCCCAAGACTGCGACGTAAGGCACATGTTGTTTTCTCATTGGTTCCCACCGACGGCGCCATCCTGTAGCAGTTGCGGATTTTAAGGAAACCAACCCACGTGCTGGGACGATCGCCCAGGTCGCCCTTAATGGCGTGTCAGAAGCATTAAATGAGCATTTAATGCAGAAAGACGCTCGCCCGTCTCAGGGATTGAGACATCCCAACTCCTCTCCTATAAATAGAAAACTTCCAGCATTTGAAAGGACACACACTGACCCTTTGAACTTTGTAACAAGAACTCACAGAGCATTTACTCTGGTTCTCTCGGCAATCATCAGCATTCAATAGATAGACAACTAGGGTCATTACACTCATTGTAATCGCACTAAACATTAATAGTTGTACTCCAAAGCAATATTATTATTAATAAAATCTCGCGAGAGCATTCAAGTCCGGGATTGACAACCCCGGCAAATCTTGTGTTATTTTCATTCCATCGCTCGTGCTCTTGCATTTTGTTTGTTACTCACCCATAGCCCTATCCAGCAAATCATTCCGAATAATATTTTGGGTAACAACACCATGTAATGTACATTGTACTTGGAATTGAGTTGTTGTGTGTTAGAAATATATATCATTATGTAATCGAGTACTAAACGATATATGGTTGATTACTCGGTTAGAAGATGATGGATACTCGAATGATTCATTTTCTAAATTGTTGAAAATATTTCAATTTTTCGTGTGGTATTGCAATTGAATACTAATCCTCTTATTTTTTTTAGAAAAAATAAATTGCGAATTTAATGTTTCTCTATTTTATCTTTTTTGTTTGGAAAAACAGATCTCAAATTTAGAGATATTCTTTAAAACATTTTTTATTACTTATTCATGTATCAAAGGTTACTGTATTTTTAATACTGCAGTTGTCCTATCACCTTAGCATGTATTTTTTCAACTTTTGTTTTGTACTCTTCTAGCTTTCTTGTACGACGGCGGTCCTGACTTGCGACTGGTTTTCAAACATAAAAAGGTATTCAAATACAATATCTACGTAAACAAACTACTACATGCACATATCCACAGGCCCTATAGTGGACATTGTAAAATTGAACAAGTCAATGTTCAACGATAAACGATATCAAAAAGTAATTATTTAAGTAACTAAACTATTTTTGATATTATTCATATTAAGTTAACAAACTCGAATAATTGGTATTCAAATGCAATATTCAGGTAACCAAATTATATTTGTGAGTATTCATAGATTGTTGTGAGTGTTGAAAATTTAAACAACTCAATATTCAACAATAAACGTATTCAAATGTTTATATTTAGTACCAAATTTTACACTTGATATTATCCATAATTTTATAAATTTATTTTTTATTGTTTAATATAAAAAATTAACAAACATAAGCAATCGACTTTCAAATGTATTATGCAGGTAACCAAAATACTACTTGCAAGTTGCAAGTATCCTCAGGCCTTTAGAAATTTCAGTTGATAAATATTGGAGATATCCTAATATGAAAATCATCTTCATTTCTAAGTACTGCAAATAATAAGAGTCAACCCATATCTAAACCAAAAATATCAAGATTATGCATTGCCTCTCAATGATTTTGAAAACACCAATTCATGAAAAGGAAACTAGCCCAAATTTCCAGCGCCTTCCATGCCGCCCGTGCTTGAATCTGTCTCTGTGATGCTGTTCGTTAGTCACCGTAAAAATTAAAAATAAAAGAAAAGAAAAAATAAATAGTATCCATGTTCTGAAATTTTGAGAAAAAAAAGTTCTGAAATAATTTCTGAACTGCGGGAATATTTGCAATGATGTGTTATAGAGGAAAAAATAATCTTTGGGGAAAGATAGAGACTTGTCTGCATAGAAGAGAAAAAAAAAAAAGGAGGAGGAGTGTCTAAAGAGAGATGAAAAAGGGGGAGATAGAGAAGAGAAGATACGAAGAGTTGGAAATGTGATTTTTAGGGATTGAGATGGTGGACTTTTTTAATGTGAAAAAAAATATTATTATATATTTAAATATATTTTTTATTTTATCTTTATAATTAATTTATATAAATTGTATAGATGTGTAACTTCTCATTTTTAATTATATTAGGTCCATTGGACAAGCGAGCAGTAGGATCGCCACCTTACTTTTGGGGTTCGGAAGGAAGAAGAAACCTCCCCCCTATCCCCTTCCGAACCCGGCACGAAAAGGAAGAAGAATCATCACCGCCCTCCTGATCGTCGTCCTCGTCGTGCGAATAATACTCGCTCGAATCCTCAGTACCAAAGTCAGTATAAGGTACGTCCTCGAATCCCCTACGCTCTGCCTTCCGCTGTCTACAAACGGAAGCATCAACACCACGAGCTCTGGTGTGACGCGCTCCAGAATCCATCAACTTTGTGACTAGCGGCATAGATTTGCCCGCTCCTCCTCTCATCTGCATTTAGCAAACAATACAACTAATGAGTAATAATCATACAAACAATTCACATTATTAATTATTAATTGAAAATTTATTTTTTTCCGAAAAAATGACTGGGGCGTCCGGCCAGGACGCCTGCACCAAGGCAGGGGCGTCCGTTTAAGACGCCTATTCCAGCGCATAGGCGTCCGATCTGGATGCCTGTACACGGTTCAGACGTCCGACCTGGACGTCTATCCTAATGGCTGCGCATCCGCCCTGGACGCCTGTGCCATGGCCAGGCGTCATCGGCGGACGCCTGTCACAAAAAATCGACTGCGGCCTCCGTCGTGCATTCCGACACGGCGGCCGCGGCCAAAGTAGCAGAAACCCGAAAAAAATTATTTACCGGAGCTTTTCTTTTTCCGGTCATGGCGGCGGACGGAGGCTGTGCAGAGGCGGCTGCTGGCTTCTTTAGAATAGGCCGAGAGAGAAAAGTATTGAGAAGGTAGAATTACAAATCTGCTGAATATGAAGTAAGGGCAAAAAAGTAATATTATAGGGCGGCCACTAGTAATTTAGGGCGGCGTTTCGTAATCCATAAATTAAATCTATACGAAATAACCCGAATCCATAACAATCTGAGACTGATCCGCCGGCACCGCCTTGCTGGAGACTTCAATTTCCGAAATCAACTTGTAGGTGTTTAGACACGAAACTGCAGAAATTGAATTTAGGGAGAAATTACGATGGCGACGGTTGCTAACGTGCGCGCGGTGCTTCTGTTAGTTTTGCTGTGTGTTCTTCGGCGGAGCGGGGCCATATGGTTGCGTTTGCCGGCGAGTGGGACAAAGTGCGTATCCGAAGAAATCCAGAGCAACGTCGTCGTTTTGGCCGATTACGTCGTCATTTCCGACGACCACGTTCATCCCACTCCCACCATTTCGGCAAAGGTTAGGGTTATTCCTCTTTCCAATATACAACCTTCATTTTTTTTCGCTAGTGTAATGGGTCCCTTGTGTGTGTGGGAGGGGAGGGGGGGGGGTAGGGGTGGAAGGAAATTATATTATGGTGCATATGAGTTTGATTCGGAAACTAAGCTGGATAAAATGGAAACTTGTCAAGTCATCTGTTTAGTGACTAGCTCCATGTTTATTGAGAGTGTAGTTAGAAGTAGTTCCATTTCCAAAAGATAGAGGCATTTTTTAAGACAAGAATGTGACTTCCAAGACGTTTTTTCATTTACCTTACAGTTTTATTTTGATTCGTATTGATCTGAAACAGGTCAAGGCATCCCTGTTTGGGTGTGGACAGAGAACACTAGACAGTAGTTATATATATCCTCAATCCAGTTATTTTCTTCTTGTGGCTTTTTCCAAATTCCAGTCGTTCGTGAGTACTCTGAAATCTTCGTTGCATGTTGTAAAAAGATATGGTTTACTCATTTTTAACTAAATTGACATGAGTACTTTATTGTAATACACATCGTAACATACTGCAGAAAGTAAAATGGCACTGATAACTTTTTACTGTGGTTTGTGAATAAGAAAAATTTACTAATTAGTGTTGCAAGCACAACATTAAAAATTTGAATAGTAATAGGCTTTATAATTGATAGTTCTTGTTAGGAATTTATTGGATATGTTCTGCGAGATTTCAACCTCGTACTGTTAAAAGATAATCAACATAATATCATTTATATGGTGATCCTTGTTCTCTGAAAAGTATGAATGAAATAAAGGAAAGAAGAAAAAACTGAAGTTGATAGTGTTTCAACAAAATGTCGCAAATTAGTGAGATGCTCCGCGTACCAGGTAGACTTTTGTCAATTTACTAGTTGTTGGCCTTAGGGAGGCATCAATTTTTCTCTAAGCTCGTGTAGCCGAAGTTCATAAATTGAAGCTTAATCACATTATTTCCCTAGACTCCTTTTATTAGCAAACTTTGAATACTGGAATCTTTGATTTGATTACTCTCTAGGTCACTATGGATTTGCTGCATGTAGTTGCATTGGCGTCTCTTAATTCTTGGGCGTTTTGCATTATCTACAAAATCTTTAGACCAAGTCGTTCTTACACATAAAGTTCCCTTTTTCCCATCTTCATCTCAAGGATATCGAGTAACTTGAGCTCTTTAATCTATACATGATCTTATGACTGTCATTATGCGTTTCATAACATCCCAAATGTATTTTCCAAGAAAGGGTAAAGGGTAAATTCTACATCACAACAGTTATATGGCACTGGGTGTTGGGTTGTAAAACAATGTCACATTGAAAAGAAAATGTGGTGGAGATTCTTTTGCTACGGTGGATATGTGGCCATACAGAAAAATATCGGCTCAGAAATGAGATGATCAGGGATAAGGTAGGAGTCGTGTCCATAGAAGATAAAATGATGGAGAATCGGTTAAGATATTTTGGCCATGTGGAACGGAGGGACATGTTTGATGCCCCAGTGAGGAGGCTTGATGATTGGGGAATGGATAATATTGTGAAGGTTAGAGAAGACCCAATAAAACATGGAAAGGCGATGGAAAATGATACGAGGTTCCTTGGGATTGGAAAAATTATGGCGATGGAGAGGACAAGGGAAAATATACGGGTGAATGATGGAGTTTGATTCGAAATTTTTTTATTCTTATTCTTATTTTATTTTAATTTTTTTTGTTGTTTTTCAAACATTTCAAACTCTTTCACTAATATCTACTGTCATTCTCGGAGTGGATTTGATTTTTATTTACACTTCATTTTTCCATTTATTTTATTCGTGAATTTTTTGTTTGTATTGCTATTATGATTTTCTTGGTCGTTGATGGTCTGATTCATGGTATCCGATCCCAAATCATTCTGGGATTAAGGCTCACATGTTCTTGTTGTATGGTTAGATTATTTAACAATTTAAGATTTCAATGTTACTATGTTGTAGGTTCAAAACCTTCCATATATTTGACATACATCAGCTAATGCTCGAGTTTTACTACTAGTTTTTGCCATGATCCTCCTCCGGAAGTTTCTCTCAAACTTGTGCAATTCAATCATATGATGTGTTAAAATCAAGTTATCACTTGTCACAAGAGTTATTTAACTTGTTAAGCATGATAAAATAAGGGAACATAATGACACTATATACTTGTTTGTTTAGTGGAATTTGTTTTATATTGAAAAATAATAACTGTGATTCTGGTGATTGAAAAGTAAAGGTTGTTTTTTCGTTCTAGTTATATGCATCAGATACAGCAAAGTGTAATTTTTTTTAACTTATTTCGAGAAACCAAATATATATGAAAAGCTCATTTCATCAATAGATATAGCAGCAGTGAAGAAACTTCTCTTTTACATACAATTTGACATCTATTAGGAAATTTATTTGTTAAACATGGGTCCTAATTGTTTATGTATTTTGTGAAGAGGAGGAGGGGGCGGGGCAGAGGGTGACCTTTCGTTTATCTTTTTGTATTTTTTTTTGGTTTGTTTTCTATATATTAATTTGTTATGGTCGATTTGTGGATTTCGCTAATGCCTATGTGGTTGGACCTGATTGATTTGATTATACCATATTGCAAGCCAGCTATCGGTTTTGGACTTGATTTTTTTGTGATAAGACTGTCGCAAGTGAGCTGCCACCAAACCTTGCGGAAGTTGTTTACTTTTGGACTACACCCATTTGTTAAGCCTTTCTGAGTGAGAAGACAGACCGACATTGTGGTTGTTAGTGTAACATCTATACTGACCACAAGAGCCTAAAGTACATTAGCCAAAAGGAGCTGAACCTACTAGCGATGAAAAAATAGAGCATGTGCCAGAAATCTGAGAATTTTTCTTAGTTGTCCTGGATGGTTGCTTCCGCCTTCCAGTTTTCAGTTTCAAAAAAACCCAAAAGTTCACCCCATGATTTGTGACGTATGATTTGTACGTGCCTCTCTATCTCTCATGCATTTCGAGTCGAACTAATACGAGTAGATGTTTCCGATGTAGGTCACTTCACCATATGGAAGCCCCATTCATCACCAGGAAAATGTCACACATGGTCAGTTTGCTTTTACAACTAGCGAAGGTGGGAATTATCTAGCTTGCTTTTGGGTCGACGGCCATAATCCAGGAGGCGGGGATGTAAGTCTTAACATCGATTGGAAGACTGGTATTGCAGCCAAGGATTGGGATTCAGTTGCAAGAAAAGAGAAAATTGAGGTGAGAATATCCTAAATGCAACTTTCTTTTGATGTTTCGTATTTTGAGTGGGACAGGTCATGCACGAGCAGAATATTTCCGCATGTAATTCTTTTTAGTATATCTTTGCAGTTAGATGATGCCGTGACATTTGAATTTGAACGGTATGTTAAATTGTACTATATTTTTTTTATCCCTTTACTAGGGTGTTGAACTCGAGTTGAGAAAGCTTGAAGGAGTGGTGGAGGCCATTCATGAAAATCTTTTGTATCTTAGGAGCAGGTAAGATTGTCTTGTGAATTATTATCTTTCTTTTTTTTCCCTTGATAACATTCCAATTTCTTGTGAATTTGTTTTCTTGTAGAGAAGCAGAGATGCGGATTGTGAGCGAAACGACAAATGCTCGGGTGGCTTGGTTTAGTATTATGTCCTTGGGAGTGTGCATTCTGGTGTCAATTGTTCAGATATGGCACTTAAAACTATATTTCCAGAAGAAAAAGCTGATTTAGAGGAAAAGACCGATTTAGTTTTTGTTTTGATGTACTTGTGTTATGGTTATGTGCACCAGTCGAAAATCATCGAAAGTTTTTATCGAGACAGATTTATTTTGTTTAATCGTGTAAATTACTAAATTTCTACAAATTTTGAACTTTTTAGTATTATTAATGTGAAGTTCAGTTTATTTTAGTCAATGTTTTAAAACTCGAAAAGCGTTTTCGAGGCGTTTTGCAGTCATGAAGCGAAGCGTACGCCTCGAGGGCGGTCTGAGGCGGACGCCTCAATCTTTAAGGACAAAAATCAGAAAAAAAATAACATAACAAATAATAAACAACAATATTATAAGTACTAAATGTTATATGTGAAAAGACATCACAAACTAGATAATATGCAACATAAAACTAGGGAGATAAAACATAAAATAAGTGTCTTCAAGCAAAAACTCCAAAATGTCATAGATTAAAAAAACCGTGATTGGAAGAGAGCTGCTGCCGGCGACAGAGATGCCCGGCGACAGAGAGGAACGGCCGACTGGAAGAGAGCAGAGGAACGAAGAAAACCGTGAGCAGAAGAACGGCCGACTGGAAGAGTGCGATTTTTGGCTTTTTAATTTAGGGTTTTATTATTAAAAATAACGTAAAAGTAAAGAATTAAAAAAAAAAAGTAAAAAACAATCAAAAAGCGGTCAACAAACCAAAATTGGTCGGTGGACACAAGGCGTTCGCCTTTCCGCCTCAAGGCGGACACGTTTCGAGACGTACGCCTCACCCGAAAAAAACGTCCGCTTCACCCACTGACCCCCAAATCGTGCTCTTCGGTTCGTTTTCCGGCCGCTTCGAGTCGAGGCACGCTTCGAGTCGAGGCACGCCTCGAGGCGTACGCTTCGACCGATTTTTAAAACAATGATTTTAGTGCACTATGAGTTCGTATAAAGTCGATTCGAATCTTATGCAGCTATGCTCATGCTCCCTTCACTAAATCCAGATGAGGGAACAAACAAGATTAGGAATTCACTTTTAAAATATGCTTCTTGTTTAATAGAAGAGTCCGCTTTGAAAATATAATCTTAATATATAATCATTTTTTATATAATATTCCTCAAATTATTGTTTGTTTCTTATCTTATATATAAAGATTGAGTCCAATCATTAATTGTGGAGTCTTAATGACTTAATTTTTATATAAGATAAATAAATTATAAAATAGATTGAAATTATTGAGTCCAATCATTAATTGTAGAGTCTTAATGACTTAATTATATATATATATAAGATAAATAAATTTATAAAATAGATTGAGATTAAATGCAATAATATAAAATTATAAAATAAATTATGTGCAATTGAGTCTTATTCAACGGTTTACCACTCAATTCATTTGATGTTAAATTGACAAAGTACGTTATTGACAATTAAAAACAAAAGGATACATTTAATTTAAATAGAGTGGAAAATGTACAAAGTTGGTTATGGATGGATAATTGAAAAGACGTGAAGTTCAGTAGCCTCTTTAAATGAGGTGGATGGATAATTGAAAAGACGTGAAGTTCAGTAGCCTCTTTAAATGAAAATTAAATCATATAGTAAAACATGTATGCGTGGTTTATTAACTGTATTGTTTCTTTGAAGGATATGACGTCATTATATATACAACTAGGAATGGTGCTTTATTTGTAATTGTATTTGTAACAATATATGTTAATGTCAGTTAGCTTTTCTTTAATATCCGATTAAAAAAATTATTTGCTATAACTCCATTTACATTAGTTTAATTATTCTTTTTCTTTTTTGAGGATGAATACTGAGACTCTTTTTTTCAGGGATGAAGATTTTGGAAACGAAGTGATAATTTTTCAAGTAAGAGTGTCGATCTACCTTCTATCGTGACTCTCAGTTGCATATTACAAGTTAGATCATTTGTTTTTTAATAGCGTGAGTGAAATTTTTTACTAGCAAAATGTTAAGAGTTAGTAATGTTATAATGAATTAGAATCGTTATTTCGTCTTTTGGTTTTAGTGTAACCCAATTTCCATTGAGTGTCAAAAGATAGTAACATGTGAAAATTCTACTACTTGAAATCAACATTCTTTCGTATTTATAAACTCAACAATGATGCTTGAACTTATTACAAGGTAAGCTATAGTTGTTTGATACTACAAATAGCTATTTTGTCGCAATTTGTATATTTGCATACAATGTTTTGCTTTCATGCGATATCATCCGAGTTATGTCTTTGATATCATCCTATTATAAGAAACTAAGTTATGCCTGCATATAAAGAATAAAATCACTCGACTACATAAAAGACCTATACTACCAAATGCCAAGTCTTAAATCTGTTAACTTTTTTTTGTCTAACTTTTTAGCAACAACAATCAAGCCTAAACCACAATATTAATATGTGCTTTTACAAGGAAATATTGATTGTTTAAAAAATTTGAGTTTTAGACATAAGCAAAAATTTAACTTTTATCGAAAAACAAGACTGGTGCATCGCACGGGTCCGAATGGCTCGTATAAATAAGTATTGTAGCCCATTGAATGAAAAAATTACCAAAAAAAGAGCACTAGTATATTTCTAAATTCTAACCTTTCTAAGTTCTAACCAAATTCAAGAATGAAACATCAGTGTTCAGTTTAACTATAAATCTCCATGACCATTGATGTCTCGGGTACAACAACATACGGCATTGTCTTAACTAATCGAACTATAAAGGAGTGCTATTCAATCGAGACAATCTTGCAATTCGTGTATCTAAATCTGCAAATGTCCTCAAAGAACTGATCCGCACTGCAATGGCTGCTCTTCATCTGAAGAATTTTTATTGTCATCTTTCTTAAATTCCATGCACACTTCATCAATGAATTCAAGGTGCTTAGTTTTTGCTCAGCATTCAGTGGTGATCTGACAGTAATGACGACCTTTTCGAGGTTGGGAATCGAGAACGTCGAATCCACCTGCAGTATGATAAATAAAAGCATTACAGATTACTTCTGTTCGACCCTTAAAGACGATATGATGTGAAATTTTCCTTTACATGTGGACTTACATATTTAAGACTGTTCTCCTGACAAAGAGCGGCGAACATGGCACCATGAATGTCGAATGTTTGTAGCTTGGTGTGGCTACTAAAAAACTCCACGATATCAATCTCCGGAAACGGTTGAAGGTCATCAGAGTCCCCCGTGAACTCGATCTTCATGTAGAGATGCTTAACCTCAGTAGCCATTTGAAGCATTTTGCTTATAGCATCCCAACACCATTGCACTCCTCTTATCGACAGAGTCTCTAGCGCCACGAGTTTCCCAAAATCCAACAAATATACCCGTCCTATTATCAATTAAAGATCATGAAATTGGAGACGGACACTTTTTTTTAATCGTTATGGGCGGAGTCGAGTGGAAAGGATTATAAGAACCAAATAAATCGAAAGGTGACGAAGGTGGTAAAGCTGTTGGAGTAAGGAGTTTAGGAGATTCTAGGTGCAGGGTTCGATTCCCACTAACATCTAACAATTAACTAACAAACATTGCCTGATCAAAAAAAAAAAAAGAACCAAATAAACTGAAAGGTATATGGTTGTGAAAATCCTTTCAAAGGTAAGTGGTACCACTTCAGCTAGATGAAGAGTGACATGACATGTAACCGAGTTATAAAACGGTCATGTTATTTTTCGAAATTACATTTACTTCCTCAAAGTATCATTTATCTGAAAAATATCCCCTATCGGAGCAGGTGAGTGGCAGATTATTCCCCTGTGTGTTCTACAAAATGAGTTGGTTAACCCCCATATTATAATATAAATAGTCATATCATCCACCTGTATTTTTAACGAACAGTCGATCACCCCTCTGTGTGATTAAAGACACATTTTATCCTTCTGTATTTACACAAAAATTGCAGATTAGCCCCCTTGTGTTTTATTCAGAGGTGCAGATTACTCCCTGGTGTACAAGGAGACAAGGGGGGATGTACCTTTTTGAAAACAAGAGGGATAATGTGCCTATTTAATTTACACAATAGGAATAATCGGCAATATTTTAAAAAATACAGGGGTAATATGACTATTTCTTTTACACAAGGGCAAGCTCAATTTGTAGAACAAGTGGAGATAAATTGCCAAAAAAACTTATTGAAGCCTTAATTTGTGAAAACAGAAACAATTCATATAAAACTTTAGGGGGGGTCAACAATAGAACACAAACACAGAGAAACACACACACACACACACACACACACACACACACACACACATATATATATATATATATATGTGGGGGGGGTTCAGGTGAGAATGCAATTTAAGTTAAGAAATAAGAATGAATTTCATCCATAGATCTTGATATATGGATGGCCTAGATTTATTATCACAAAAATTTGATGCATATAATACAATATTTTAATGTATTGCAATTTTGATGCACGCAATGTATATATTTCATGCATAATTAGTACAAAACTCATGCATATTCACAATTCGCAGGATAAGAATCATTCTCATTTGATCCTAAATATATATATAGTGGCGCGTTCTATGCAGTACCAATATTAGATACAATACTTTACAGTACTAATTTATGCATGAGTTTTGTACTAATTATGCATGAAATATATGCATTTCGTGCATCAAATTTTCAATGCATTAAAATATGCAATATATGCATCAAAATACCGATGCATTAAACTATAAGCAAAGAGGAAATTGATTGCAAGACTGTCAAGAACTAGTGATACCTGAATTATTGGATATGGAGAGGTGCTTTAAGCATCTAGTTTCAAAAACCCTTATAACACTACAACCCTGTACTTCTAAAGATTCAATCTTCGGTGAATTCACCATAAGCGAGCAGTTGCCAGCTCCATAAAAGTCGAGCTTACACTGCTCGATACGAGCATTGGCTATTGAAACGGACCCGAGTCCCTCACAGCCCAGAAGCAACAGATGAGTCAAATTAGGACAAGCACAAAGCACATCAGAGAGTGCACAGTCCTTCATACTAGCACCAACTATTTCAAGATTCTTGAGCCTATGGAAAACATCCCATTTAGGAGATTGGACCAGTAGCACACCCCACAGTTTGAGAGACTCCAAATTTGTAGCAACCCTTATGCAGTCCAATTTTGAAGGAATTTCAGTAAAATTTTCGTGCTCGATAAGGTTATCGATTCTGAGCTCGAGTTTTTTCAAAGAGGGTCCTGATATAGACAGCCAGCTAGCGAGGTCGAAAATCGAAAATGGGCAGTAGACCACTAACTCCTCTAACTTAACAATTTGTGACACCATGCGAGTGACTACTGCATTCGATATTCTGCTGTTGTTAGGGTTGTCGAAAACGTTACGAGGGAAAAATAGGCTTCTCAAGTAAGGCATTGAATCTTTCCATCTCTTGGAAACACATTCGCAAGATGCTACGTCTTTGGCGTTGCTAATTAGGGATAAAATATGCTGGACTACTGCATCAGGCAACGACTCCATTTTCTCCTAGTAAAACAATCGAACACTTGGCCTACAACTCAAAAACTACAAGAAATTAATTTGTGAATGTTTTCCTGGAATAAATTAATAAATCGAACAACTGCATAATTACATCCTATCTTGCAAACAAATTGAACATGCATACAGAATCCAGAGACCAAAATGTGTAGATTTAGAAATCTGAGAATTGGAAGCAATTATATATATATATATATATATAATTATATATATATATATATATTTCTTGCAATGTCACAGGTCGAATGAAGTTTTCATACCGATGCTAAAATAGGTGCAACACAGAGATGAACCCAGAATCCAGATAAAGAAAATGGCTTCATAAACAAACATATTTACATTTTTTTAACTTCGAACATGTCCAGTCAATCAAATACGTAAAAAGTAGTAGTTCACTTACAGGATAGAATATGGAGGTGCTAATTTGTGTGTAATTTGTGAAGCTTGGCAATGGCCAACTAAGAACGATTAGGAGGTTTAAGCTTCAACTTCAGAAGCTCTTATGAGAGAGATCTATGTGTGTGTGTGTGAGAGAGAGAGAGAGAGGGAGGCGAGAGATGGAGAGAGAAAGAGAGGAAATCGTAGGCACGGCTGTATAAGTAGAACGAGAGGATCTTTTTCAAATTTTTTTGAAAACAGACAGAGATAGAGAGAGAATTTCTTTTCAGCTTTCGTTTTCAAGGACTCATGCATGCAAAATTTTAAAACCCGCCTTGTTTTGAACTTTTCAAAACTTTTCGACCGTTTGTTAATAAGGTGGGTTCTACTTGTATAAAGTTTTTCAAGGAATTAGGTCACGAAAAGCATAGGCGTTTTCGGTATTGTTGGAGGCCCGGGCAACAATGTCTTAGTGACTTCCCTATTTATATTATAAAATAATAAATCTTAGGTTTCGTTTGGTTGGAGGGGATGAGAGGGGAGGGGAAGGGTTTTTAAAAATTAATTTTGTTTGATTGAAATTTTAGGAGAGGAGAGAAGGGAAATGGAGGGGCATAAAATCACTCCAATCTCATTTTTTTGTTCCTTCCAAAAGTGGGGGAATTAGGAGGGGAAATAAATTTCGGACAAAAATAGCTCTGTCGTTCCTCTTCTTCTTCCAAGTCTGTTCGTGAAAGAAAACCCAGCGGCCGACTACTCTCACAATTCACTG
Source organism: Orobanche coerulescens (assembly GCA_033398695.1). NCBI lineage: Eukaryota > Viridiplantae > Streptophyta > Magnoliopsida > Lamiales > Orobanchaceae > Orobanche > Orobanche coerulescens. The sequence continues at coordinate 174,930,907 of CM065809.1, forward strand.
TGATCACACTCTCACTTCTCATAAATCGTAGCGGTGCCGCAGCTCCTACTATCGCCGACACCGACGCACACAGAGGTCGCTGTTGCACAAGTCCGCCGCTTTCCAGGATTTTTTTTTTCGAAAGTACTTTCCAGGTTATTTGCACAAGTCTGTCGTAGTTTCCTGCAAGTTCTTTTTTCGAAAGTGCTTTCTAGTACCTAATTGATTTTATTGTTTATTTTTTGATCGATTTTGATTTTTTTTTTTTAATTCAGTTTTTATGAATTCATTTCTTTTATTGTACCTAATTTATCTTTCGTCTATACGCCCGAAAAGAATGATTTGCATAAAGATCCGGGGAATGAGGCGGATAAAAGAAGCAAGCTTTCGAGGGGCCCCAAAGCATCCACGATTTGTCCTTCGGGAATCTGTCTGATATTCCCCTGTGGATCTATTTCTGCTAATCCTTCGTCTACGGCTCTAAAGATTTAACCCGGTTCGCTCTTCCTCCGAGAGAAAGTCCAAGCTCTCCTTCTGCTCGGGGAGAACCATCCAAGTGATGATTGATAAGGATGATGATGTCTGTGAACTTCGTGATCTAAATTGTTGTGCTTCATTACAAGTCTCAATTGAAAATGTACAAAACTATATGTTAAGTATTAAAATCCCTCCCCTCCCTTCCCTTCCCTTCACTTTGTTCAAGTAAATATATAAACGGCATAAAAGTAATTTTAATCATAAATTCTCTTCCCTCCCCTCCCTTCTTTCAACCAAACGTAATAAGTATTCAAATCCCTTCCCTCCCCTCCCTCATTTGGACCAAACAATGCGTTAGTGATTTAGGGAATCAATTATACATATGAACTCCAACAACAATCCTTATTCTCATTTCCTATTATTATTATTATTATTATAATAAATTTGAATGAACCATTTATCTAAATTTCAAATAAAGGTCATTGTCATAGCTGCAGCGATTGGTTGTGAAAGGTTGAGAAATTTGAAAATTCCATCAATATTTATTTGACGTGAATTGCCAGCAAAATTGTGAACAGCGATTTTGACAAGAAAGTTTTTTAGTATTTATGTGGTAAAAACAAAAGGAGGGAAAAAAGAGAGGGAAAAGATGGGGAAAAAGGGAAGGAAATGAATATTTTTATTAAGGCTAAAATACTCCTGGGGTCCCTTAACTTAATTTTAGATAACGATTTAGTCCTTTATCTTTTTTTGTCTCAACTAAGTTCTTTATCTTTCTAATTTTAAGCAAATTTAGCCTTTTCCGTTGGTCTCCGTTAATTGTTGTCCAGGTGGCTGATAAGTTGCCTACATGACTATAAACATACCTGCGTGGAGAACAAAGTCAAATTCCTAACCTATGTGTCCATTTCCTAACCTCTATTTTCTAATTTTACCTGAATTTATATATATATATTTTCAAGAAAATAATTTTATTTCGAAAAAATATTATTTTGCCAAAAAATATTTTTTCCTCCAGAAAATATTTTTTTAATTTTTTCGAAAAAATATTTTTTTTTTATTTTTTTTCCAGAAAATAATTTTATTTTTTCGAAAAAATAATATTTTTTCCAGAAAATAATTTAATTTCGAAAAAATATTATTTTCTGGAAAAAAAATAAAAAAATATTTTTTCAAAAAAACTAAAAAAATATTTTCTGGAGGAAAAAATATTTTTTGGCAAACTAATATTTTTTCGAAATAAAATTATTTTCTGGAAAAAAATATTATTTTCTGGAAAAAATATTATTTTTCGGAAAAATAAAATTATTTTCTGGAAAAAAAATAAAAAAAATATTTTCTGGAGGAAAAAATATTTTTTGGCAAAATAATATTTTATTTTTTTTCCAGAAAATAATTTTATTTTTTCGAAAAAATAATATTTTTTTCCAGAAAATAATTTACTTTCGAGAAAATATTATTTTGCCAAAAAATACCTTTTTCTCCAGAAAATATTTTTTTAATTTTTTTCGAAAAAATATTTTTTTTTATTTTTTTTCCAGAAAATAGTTTTATTTTTTCGAAAATTAATATTTTTTTCCAGAAAATAATTTTATTTCGAAAAATATTATTTTGCCAAAAATATTTTTCCTCCAGAAAATATATTTTTTAATTTTTTCGAAAAATATTTTTTTTATATATTTTCCAGAAAATAATATTTTTTCGAAATTAAATTATTTTCTGAAAAAAAATATTATTTTTTCGAAAAAATAAAATTATTTTCTGCAAAAAAAATAAAAAAAAATATTTTTTCGAAAAAATTAAAAAAATATTTTCTGGAGGAAAAAATATTTTTTGGCAAAATAATATTTTTTCGAAATAAAATTATTTTCTTGAAAATATATTTATATATATATATAAATTCAGGTAAAATTCGAAAATGGAGGTTATGAAATGGACACATAGGTTAGGAATTTGACTTTGTTCTCCACGCAGGTATGTTTATAGCCACGTAGAACTTAATGCCCACCCTGACAACAGATTAACGAAACCAACTAAAAGGCTAAATTTGCTTAAAATTAAAAAGATAAAGGACTTAGTTGGGACAAAAAAAAAGATAAAAGGACTAAATCGTTATCTGAAATTAAGTTAAGGGACCCCAGGAGCATTTTAGCCTTTTATTAATAAAAAATAAATAGGGGATGGTTAGTGTTTCCCTACAAATAGGAAACGGGATGGTTGTGATAGTAGTTCTTAGTATTTTAGGGAACCACTAGCACATTGTTGGAGTGGCATTTTGTGTCAAATTCCCTATATGTGGACTTAAGAGCTCATTTGGGGAGCTTGTTGGACTTGCTCTGGAGAGAGAAGTTACCATAATGCTAAAATGGCTATACCACACGGTGCGCTAGTTATGCTTTATTTTCGGTATCTCGCTCAAAGCTTGACATATGACGTATATTTAATGATTTTAGGTAATGATTTGGTGTAAGTAATGATGATAAATATGTTATGTAAATTAAAAAATAAAAAGTATTGATGATGACGGTGTCGTGGAGATTAAAAAATAAAGTTATTTGATTTGTATATGTAGATGTGATAAATGTAAAATTTTGAAATGAACAAAAAATGGATAATATAAAATTTTGAGCGGGACAAAGGGAGTATCATTCTATAAATTTCTCAACGAAAACTCATATGGATGAAAACTTGTCCAAATTTAACATATCGTGACCTACTCAAATGGGAGAATAAATATTTTAATCTAACTTTCTTTTTCCCACATTTCGTATTGGACAATTTGTAACTCGTATGTTGTCGCTTTTGTGCGTAACAATAGCGCTTAGAGTCGTACGTTGAATATATATGCAAGCGCTTCATTACTTTTTGTATTTTCCGCATCGTGGTAGTCGTTCGGGGCATTTTGGATCTGCTGAACTGAACTAATATTTGCAGTAGGTTATGACTGTAAACCCTAGCTTGTTATGGCCATGCATTCTCCCTTACGATCGTAAGTCTCTTGTTTACGATTCTAGATTCAGATGGTTCAAGACAGTGAGTTTTGGTAAGTGACTAGAATGTATGAATGGGTGTGATTCACAGGGAGTGGTGAATCCAAAACCTCCGGCTACATGGGGCATACATGTAAGTAACGTAGGAAAAAAATTATAAATATTTTGTTATTATAAAGAGTAGGGTGAACATTTTCTATTAGAAGTATATTTTAGGGAAAATTGCATATAATAGAAACATACTTTGCATCGGTTCCTATTTTTAGCAATCATCTTTAACAATCACCAGTAATAGTAATGAACTATCCATTTCTTGCAAGATTAGAAACTTTTAACATTTACCTCTGTTAACTGGTGACGTGGCCGTTAATATAATTTTAAAATATATTTATATTCCACTCTGTATTATTTATAGGGTCAATTGGATACTGATATGTCATATTTTCCACTGTCTCTCTTCACGATTTAACTGCCTCTTCGAAAGGCGATTTCACTGGCAGGCGATTTCACAGGCGATTTCACGGGCGATTGGAAGGTAAAATTCTAGGGGGGTTTTCAGGCTTCTTCTTCAGGCTCATTATATATGTTCTTGTGTGTATGCATTGAATGTACAATTTTAGGGTTTTTTATTTTTTTATTTTTTGTTATTTATTTGCAGATGGGTGAATCTTCCGTTTGTAAGGGAATTTCAATTGAGATTTATCACTCTGGATTGTTCCTTAAGCATCCATTGTGGTATGCCGGTGGTAACAATCAAACCTTTGAAAATGTAGATTTTAGCAACCTCAGTTTTTCTGAGTTAAAGGATCATTTAATGTTGTTAACCAACTCAAGTAAGTGTGAATCTGTTTATTATTGTGTCCCTGGTAAAGATATACGAAATGGGGGTCTTAGAAGAATTGAATGTGATGTGGATATTAAATTGTTCATGAATCATGGGTTTAAAAGTCCAAGAAAAATATGAGTTTATATGAGCCAATTTACTGATGACCTTAGTGAGTGGATTGGTGAGGATGAAAATATCAATGTTATCAATGGGGAGGGTATTGTGGATATGGGAACTAAGAATCTTATTGATGAAAATGATGAGAATGTTGAGAAAAATGAGAATGTTGAGAATTCTTCTTCTAGTGATGAATGTGATGAGAATGATGAAGATATTGAAGTAGATATAACAGACGATGAATCAGACGCTGCTTCTTTAGATCACATATCTGATGGAGAGGATGAGGTGTTGGAGGTTAGGCAAAAAAAGTTGAAGAAAGATGTTTGTACAATTGAGTCATCCATATTGTACCAGAAAGCTAAGGAAAAATCAAAAGTGACCCAAAATGAAATTGTTGATAGTGAAGGGAATCAGAAGGATAAGGCAAACAGTGAGGGAGTAGAGTTTATGGTGGTAGAACATGATGAGTTCCTGACTGATTTATCAGGTTATTTGCATAGCCTTAACAATGTTGAGTCAAATGTTGACAATGAGGATGAGTTTGGGTCACTTGAAGATGATGAGCAAAATGGCCCCAGGCATAACCCGAAGGTTCACTGGAAAGTAATGAGACCCTATATAAAAGAGAGGTATGAAAGCCCTATGCAACTAAAAGATTGTTTGATTTATAATGCATTAGCCAATGGTTATCATATCAGGTTTGAACATAATGATCATGCCAAGGTGTTGGCTGTTTGTGGTAAAAAGGATGAAGTTACTAAGAAACGTCATTGCCCATTTAGGTTATGGGCTACCTGGAAGAAATGAGAAGCTTTATTTCAAGTTAAATCATTAATAGATTGTTGTTGCCCAAAATATTTATCCGAAGATTAACACTGCTGGAAGACGGACAACAAACAATAATTTGCGGGAGCACTTCCGAGAGAAGATAAATAATACAAGATTTGCCGGGTTTGTTAGGCCCGGGCTTGAATGCTCTCGCGAGATGTTATTAATACAAATATTCGTGGATACAAGTATTAATGTGAGAAATCTAGATACAATGAGTGTAAAAAGACTCTGTTAATCCGGCTCTTGAGCGAAGCTCGGTGTTCTTCGTCCCTGCCGATCATCTGCTTGATGAGAGAGGCCAGGAGAAGAAGGACCGAATGATAGCTGTTGCCAAGAGTTGGAGATAGCCAAGTGCTGTGTATTTTTCTTGTGAAATGCGAGAATGCCAGGGAGGGGTCCAAGTGCAGGCTGCCTTCTATATATAGGGGCTGAGGTGCCTTGTCTCCTAGCGGGCGATCGTCTTTCCGCCATTAATATAATGGGGCGATCGTCCTAAAGGTCACATGGGCAGTCTGCCAAAAGTCCAAGGCTACAGTCGGAAGCCAGTTGTGCGGTCCAATGAGGAGCCAGCACGCGTCCGGAAGTACTGTCACAGGTGGTCCCACTTCGTTACTTTCGGCGGACTTGTCAGTAGGCGAGGTAGGTGACAGGCTGTGGTCACAGGTCTTGTCTGTCAGCTCCTTTTGCAGGTCTGCGGCCCTGTTGGTAGGTGAGGTAGGTGACAGGCTGTGGTCACAGGTCTTATCCGTCAGCGCCTTTTGTGGATCTGCACGTGGGTGCTGTCCTGAGGCTCGGCCTTTGCCGACTGGATGGCCATCGGCTCTGATCGGCATGAGGTGGTCGTCTCTAGCTGGTCACCGAGGGTCGTCATCGGCCAGTCACTGAGGGTCGGCACTGGTCGGTCACCAAGGGTTGGTCGGCAAAGCGCCGAGAGATGATCGTCCATAAGTCGGTCGCCAGAAGTCGGTCGCCAGGCGCCGAGAGATGATCGTATTGGATGTCGATCGCTCGGCACCGGGACTTGTCCTGGGACTTTCGGTTGGCCGATTTATGTTGTCTGCGGGGCTAAGGCTAGGTCGCCTGGTCGCCGGTCGGCAGTTCTGCCTCGGCTGCTCGGCAGTGGCTAGGTCGCTCGATCTCCGAGGCGATCGCCGGTCGGAGAGTGTAACTCTTGACACAACAATTGCCCCCCAGCTTGCTCCTATGTTGAAGACATGGGGCGAGGTGGTTCTTGCTGGCGATCGTGTAGGATGAGGACTGGCGATCTTGTTGAGCTGACTTTGGATTCGGACTTGGGCTATCATGGTCGATTGGCTAGCTATCTTTCGGTCTTGTACCTGCAAAAAACAACATTGGCCGATCCCCCTCGGAAACTTGATGGTTTCGCTTGTTTGAGGAATCGTGCACAGTCGCGAAGTTCGATGGACCGACTCCATGACCGTGTCTTGGTGCGCGAAGACATTGAGTGTCTCGTGACTCACTTTATTATGAGGGTCCTCTGTTAGGCTGCGCCTCGTCTCGTATTTAAACGAAGGGCGTGCGGTCTCGGTCTAGAGGAGTCCTTGCGCGGGGCAGCGTCGGATGAATCAACTCCACGCCCACGGCTTGTTTAGCTCTGCTTCCACCTCGGCCCGCCATGGAGATGACGAACCTCGACGGTGTACGTTGAGACGGGGGTAGTAGCACGTGTCGCTTTGTCCGGGTTCACCAAGTTAGATGATGATCCTTGAGGGCGGGCGATCATGTCCACTGATTAATTTTGGAGAGCCCTCAGACTATGCCGGCCTCGTATTTAAACGAAAGGCGGGCGATCTCGGCCGAAAGGGACCTTGCATGGCCGAAGTAGCCGGTTCCATCGACTACCAGGACCATGGCTTTATGATGTGCGGTGGAGGCGATCTTATGCCTTAGTCCGTCATGTTAGATGCTGGGCTGTAGAGGGCGATCGTGTCCTCCGGGTTGCTGATGATGTAGCGTGATGATCGGTGATCGGGCTGGAAGACTGGCGATCGTCGCTCGGCTGCCGATCGCTTTATTCGTAGGTCGATATCGGCGATCGGGCGGGAGATCGTCGTCCGGGCGCCGATCGCGCTGCTCACAGGCTAAGAATAAACCTCTGCCTGGCCAGAAAATCTGCGGCTCTAGCCCGGAAGGCTGCGTAGGTCGTAGGTTGGGTCTTCGTGAGATGCCTGAACATAGGCGAAAAGCCCTGAAATCCTCCTAGGACCGCGTAGAGGGCGGTCTCATCGCTTATGGGCTCGCCGTTGAGGATGATCACGTCTACCCGGTCGATGTAGTCCGAGTCGGACTCTTCTTCTCCCTGCTTGATTTGCATCATGCGAAGGGGACCTTCTGGCCGGACGACCCTGGTGGCGAAGTACTCCGTGAAGACGTGCGCCAACTGGTTAAAGGAGCCGATGGACCGAGGCGGCAATGAGGTGTACCACCTGTGGGCGAGGTCGTCCAGCGTCAGAGGGAACATTCGGCACCTGGTCGCGTCTGATGCCCCACACCCGGTCATGTAGATATTGAACTTCCTCAGGTGCATCTGGGGATCCGATCGCCCCTCGTACACGGGTGTTTGCGGGGGAGCGATCTTGTGCTGCACGGGGGCCAGCTCGATGTCGATCGTGAGCGGCTCGCTTGGCCCGGCGATCGTATTCTTGGCGCCTGCCCTGGATTCCAGGAGCGCCTTCATGTCGTCGAGTTGACATTGCATCGCAGCCATCGCCGTGGCTTGGTCGCTTGCAGATCGGCTTTGGGAGCGGGAGCCGAGGCGATCGTGTACCGATCTCCGGACTCCGCTGCTGCCGACCTCGGCAATTTGGCGAGGGGGATCCAGACGGCTGGGCTGCCTTCTGGGAGTCGGGTAGGCCGAGCTCCTGGTGACGGACTCAAACTCCGTCGTCTCGTAGCTGGGGCCGGACTGCCCTGGTTGCCAGGTCGGGTCACTGCCCAGGCGATCGAAGACAGAGGTGCCCCGGCTGGCGAGCGCCTCTTCTTGCGGACGGGAGCCTCCTGGCGATCGCTCGGCCAGTAAAGCCTTGAGCTTCCGCTTGGACCTCCGGCGAACGGCCGAGTGGGTGATAGCAGGAGGCGCGTCGAAAGCACTCCGTCGCTCCTGTAGGACGGCCAGGGCCCCTTCGATCTGTTCCTTGGTTCGGAACCGATCGACCGAGAGGCTTGGGCCGCCGTCCAGGGGCGGGATCGAGCGTCTCTGACCACGGCTGCTACCCTCCACTATCGGCTGTGGCTCGGACTGGGACGGAACGCGGCGTCCGGCCGGCTGGCCGGCGGCTTTCTTCGACGCGGAGGCGGAAGACATGATTTCTGAAAGATTTCTTTGAAGTGCAGTAAGTGTCACTTCAAGTATGTGCCCCGAGAACAGTGAGTGTTCTTCGAGACGGTAGGTATGAAAATTTGAGGGTTAGATCCCCTTTCTTCTAGCGCCAATTGTTGTTGCCCAAAATATTTATCCGAAGATTAACACTGCTAGAATACGGACAACAAACAATAATTTGCGGGAGCACTTCCGAGAGAAGATAAATAATACAAGATTTGCCGGGTTTGTTAGGCCCGGGCTTGAATGCTCTCGCGAGATGTTATTAATACAAATATTCGTGGATACAAGTATTAATGTGAGAAATCTAGATACAATGAGTGTAAAAAGACTCTGTTAATCCGGCTCTTGAGCGAAGCTCGGTGTTCTTCGTCCCTGCCGATCATCTGCTTGATGAGAGAGGCCAGGAGAAGAAGGACCGAATGATAGCTGTTGCCAAGAGTTGGAGATAGCCAAGTGCTGTGTATTTTTCTTGTGAAATGCGAGAATGCCAGGGAGGGGTCCAAGTGCAGGCTGCCTTCTATATATAGGGGCTGAGGTGCCTTATCTCCTAGCGGGCGATCGTCTTTCGGCCATTAATATAATGGGGCAATCGTCCTAAAGGTCACATGGGCAGTCTGCCAAAAGTCCAAGGCTACAGCCGGAAGCCAGCTGTATGGTCCAATGAGGAGCCAACACGCGTCCAGAAGTACTGTCACAGGTGGTCCCACTTCGTTACTTTCGGCGGACTTGTCAGTAGGCGAGGTAGGTGACAGGATGTGGTCACAGGTCTTGTCTGTCAGCTCCTTTTGCAGGTCTGCGGCCCTGTTGGTAGGTGAAGTAGGTGACAGGCTGTGGTCACAGGTCTTATCCGTCAGCGCCTTTTGTGGATCTGCACGTGGGTGTTGTCCTGAGGCTCGGCCTTTGCCGACTGGATGGCCATCGGCTCTGATCGGCATGAGGCGGTCGTCTCTAGCTGGTCACCGAGGGTCGTCATCGGCCAGTCACTGAGGGTCGGCACTGGTCGGTCACCAAGGGTTGGTCGGCAAAGCGCCGAGAGATGATCGTCCATAAGTCGGTCGCCAGAAGTCGGTCGCCAGGCGCCGAGAGATGATCGTATTGGATGTCGATCGCTCGGCACCGGGACTTGTCCTGGGACTTTCGGTTGGCCGATTTATGTTGTCTGCGGGGCTAAGGCTAGGCCGCCTGGTCGCCGGTCGGCAGTTCTGCCTCGGCTGCTCGGCAGTGGCTAGGTCGCCCGATCTCCGAGGCGATCGCCGGTCGGAGAGTGTAATTATCGACACAACATAGATGAGCATAGGTGTACAAGAAACTTTCAGTCATGTTCCATAGTACATTACAGATGGATTGCAGAAAAGTTTGGGGCTAAAATAAGGCAAAATCCAAAGATACACTTGAAGGATTTTCAGGCTGCTTTCTTGAAAAAGTATAAATGTACCATCACCACCAGTCAAGCAGCAAGGGCTAGAGATTATGCAAAGTTTCAATATGAGGAATAAGTTAGGAAACATTATGAGAAACTTAGAGACTATGCAGCAGAGATTTTATTAACTAATCCTGGTAGTACTGTTAAGCTTAAGGTTGAACGTAATCCTGATGAGCAATTATACTTCCAAGGCTTTTATGTATGTTTTAAGGGTTTGAAAGATGGTTGGCTTGATGGATGTAGAAAGATTATTGGTCTAGATGGGTGCTTTTTGAAGACAATTTGCAAGGGGGAGCTACTTTCAGCAATAGGGAGAAATGGGAATAACCATATATTCCCCATTGCATGGGCTGTTGTGACTGTAGAGAATAAGGAAAACTGGGAATGGTTCATAGACCTTTTAAGAGATGACCTTGATTTGGGAAATGGTGCTGGTACAACTCTAATGTCTGACCAACATAAGGTATTTAACTTGGTTATATGTGATTGTTATTATTATTACTTGTATTCTACTAATATGTGTAAGTCAATCTCAGGGTTTAATTGAATTTGTTAAACAAGTGTTGCCTAGTGCAGAGCACAGACAATGTGCTAGGCACATTTATGCAAATTTCAGAAAAAGATTCAGTGGTGTTTTGTTTAGAAACCTTTTTTGGAAAATTTCAAAGTCAAGTTATCCTACACTCTTTGAAGAGAATATGGATGAGCTGAAGAAGGCAAACATTGATGCATATAACTACTTGAAGCAAAGGGACCCATCAACCTGGTGCAGAGCATTTTTCAGTACTAATGCTGCTTGTGAGGCTGTTGAGAATGGAATAAGTGAGTGCTTTAACTCACTTATTCGTGAACTTAGAAGAAAACCTATTTTGACAATGCTAGAAGTAATCAGGGTTATACTTATGGCAAGATTGGAAAGTATGAGGAATAAACATACAAAATGGACTGATGAAATATGTCCAAACATTAGGAAGAGGCTTGAAAAAGCAAAAGATGAGCAAAGGTAATTTCTTTTAATTTCATTCATCAAATTAGTGTAGAATCATTATGTATTTTTTTTTGTATGTTTTTTTGTAGAGACTTATAGAAACATTTATTTTGTATATTTTTTTTGTAGAGACTGGAAAGTTATTGCAAGTGGTGGTCCTAAGTTTGAGGTGAGCAAAGGAAGAGAAGGATTTGTAGTTGATGAGGCAGAGAGGTTATGTTCATGTAGGATGTGGCAAGTTACTGGTTTGCCTTGTACACATGCTGTAGCAGTAATTTTCTACTTTAGAAGATTACCAGAAGATTATGTCAGTGACTATTACAAAGCTGCAATGTTTCAAAAAATATATAGTCATTCCTTGCTGCCACTGCATGGTATGAGGGACTGGCCAAAGGTCAACTTCGATAACCCTTTACCTCCTATAGCAAGAAGGATGCCTGGCAGACCAAAACTTAATAGAAGAAAGGATGCCAATGAGGATGTGAGTCATGCTAAGAGATCAAGGGGACAAATGAGGAGAACAGGCATAGTTATGACATGCAAAAATTGTCTTCAGGAAGGTCATAACTCAAGAAGTTGTACTTGTAACACCCCCAGACCACTCGGGAATATTACAGCGCCGTAGACCCTCTCCGTGAGGATCTACCAGGCTAAATACAGAAACACCACAATACAATACGATACATTACATACCGACATGGGTAATTAACGGACCATTAGACCGATTTGGTCTTTACCACAACATAAACATCAACCCTACATTACTTTTTCTCGTGACTCATACCCACACAGGGGTTAACATAAATCAACATTCCCGTAAAACGGAAATAATAGACACAACGGAAGGACAAAACAACAAGACATCGCCAAAAGACTCAACACCGGTCTTCATGTGATTAGTATCGTCGTCTTCCATCATCCTTCGTAACGATCCTGTGAATTGCTCCCCGGCAACCTGCAAGTACCTGGACGCAAAACAGACATCCACCCCCCGAAGACTCGGGGGTTAGCAAAACTCCACTGTTTTGCTAGTGCAAGTATAAATACAAAGACAAGCCATACATATCATACTCCAAGAACATAGAAATCATGAATATACTTCCCGAGATAATTCGCTTGATCAAACAGTTTGATATGAAAGATAGGAAATAAAACCATTTTACATATTACAAAACATTGTACGATCTCGGGAGTTTTGAAAGCATTTGGGGTTTTAGAATTTTCAAGCCTTTCGAAACACTTAGGGACATAGCCCAACAATCGTTTATTCAAAATACAATTCCGATAGCAGATAACAGGGTCCACGACCCAATCATAACATTCTAATCACAACATAGGGGTCCACGACCCAAATCATCCACATCACATACTCGCAAGAATAACCCGGTGGAAATTACACCGTATCAAACATTACCATGACAACAGTCTCACTCAACATACCACAGAGCTACAATGCACAGAGCAACCACAGGACTCACGTACCCATACCAAATTATCACAACCAAAAGACGAATCATATACAACACATTTATTGGTGCCATTCCATCCAAGTACGATACCATTTGAACTGCCATTCTAATCAGACGAAATATGCGCCAAAGATCACAGTTCTCCAACAAAACACTTCAAAGTTAACCTTGGTACGAGACTCACGGCCACCGTACCCCGCAGAGCCCCGTCGGACATCCCTGGGTGGTTAACCATAGTTCGCGATACGAAACTCACGGCAACGTATCCCTAGAGGCCTCGTCAGACCGTCCCTAGGTGAACATACACATATCATCCACAACGCCACGAGAAGCCATAATTCGAATACTAGAATATGCATACAAATAATAGGTACTTCGCTAGAATGGCCACTATAGTCGACGTACACTCACAACTAATGTCACACAACCACAAGCAAATACCAATACCAAACAACACCAAGTGTCACAACCTCCTCACGAAGGAATAACAACTAATATCACACACATTACGTTCTTTCCGAACAAGTACACATAATATTACGTAATCCCCGGCAAAGGATTACGGTCTATTAAACTCACTCAAAGTGATCGTAGCATCTTTCAACATACAAAACCAACACATATATTCCGAGAACACATATATTCACGAAGAACAAGAATTATTGTTGAAAGACAACATTTATCGAGAACATACCGATCCCTTTTTACGTTCATTAAACATTGGATTTCGCATAAAATCATTTATCAATAATTATGCCTACGAAACATGAAACGTATGGACAAGATACTTGCCTCGGTACTGCGAGCAACGAAACAACGAACGAACACAGTCGGATAGCCCTCGAACTTCCGAAAATGACCAAGAATTCGACAACCTCACGATCGCTACGAAAGTAACATCACCACGGATAAATAACGTTAAACGGAATCCGAATCAACCGGAAAAACAACAAGGATCCGAGGGTTCCTTCGAAGAAATCGGAAATCAAGTCCCGGGTGATAAAATCGATATATGACTTACAAAATTCGAAGACCATGGCCAAGACAACAAGAATACCATAATAAATTCATCCACCACGGATTAAATCGAAGAATCACGAAGAAACCCCCAAAATTACATAACTAGGGTTCTACGGAAGAATTACCTCGATCTGACGAAGAACAAGGATTGGATGATGATATAATTGACAAGGATCTTCCAAAACGTCTTGGAATTGAGTAGAATCGACCAAGAACCCTATTTCCCGTCGCACCCGTCCAATAGCCTCAAGAAAAGTGAAGAAATGAGTAAAACGGTCGCCCAGGGCCTTATATAGCCGGTCCATCGCCGGACACTTACGGCCAGAATCGGCAGCGTGCCTTACGGCCGTAACTCGGCCCTTACGGCCGTACTCGGCAGCCTTACGGTCGAATGCGCATTCGTCAAAAATCGCCAATGATCGTCGGACACTTACGGCCGTAACTGGCACACATTACGGCCGTAACCGGCCTTCGTCCGGAAGATGCCCAGCGCCCGTACGGCCGTACCCGATCACGCCTTACGGCCGTAACTAGCACACATTACGGCCGTAACCAGAACCTTACGGCCGTAACTCGGCCAGGCCAGGCCCTGCTCCGGCCATGACTCGGCCGTGGCCATTCCGACGGCCCGGACGACCCCGAAACCCGAACCTGAGTAAAAACCGGAGATACGGTTACGAAGTACTCGCAAAGACGAATCCAAGCACTAAGAGAACACATGATTCCGACCACCCGAAGTGTCGGAATTCGACAACGGAAGTAATTACCCCAAACTTTGAGAAATTACAAAAATGACCCAAAACGTCCGAAAATCACGATACGTGATCGAATAACCAAACTGAAGTTCACTACACGTCTAATAAAGTTAAACGGACTTACGGGAAACTCGAAACAGCAGTTTCCAACGAGATTCGCAAGAATCGAACTCAAGTGCGGAAAAGTCGTCAAAAAACACGGAACTCAACAAAACGGCACCGAAACGAACTCGGATGACAAAAAGTGCAGAATTAATCATTCTCGGAATGACGAAATGGTCATGAGCGAGTCGTCAAAACAGACTTTCGCCGAAAAAAAGAAATTACCAGAAATCGAAATTACGGGTATTACATTCTACCCTCCTTAAAAGAAGTTTCGTCCCGAAACTTAAAACACGTAGGGAGAAGCAATATCCCCACCAGGAAAACTCGACGAGATACACAAAAACCGAGAACTCACGCCCAACGGCGAAATGCTGCAAGAAACGCAAAGACACATACGGCGTGAAAACACGCTCCACGACGACCAACACAACGCCACCGATAGAGACATAATAAAACTAACAAGTGACAAGCGTCATCAAACTGATAATATAGTCAAGTCAATTATCCGAACAATCATAAAACACAACGAACGAAAATCGATATGATTGACCAACCCAACGGTACATCAATCAAAACGCGAGCCAGTCGCTGAACAAATACGGAATTCCACCGCCCAAGGGTTGGAAGATTGTAAACGAGGCTAATTTCCCGAACTTAAGGGAATTACGACGGAGTCTGAACATTCAACAATCACGGAACAAGATCAACAGAAACCGAACAATCAAACAATTGAATTGCAACGATCGAGACAATGACAGTCGATCAATCATGTATGAATCATAACGAATAACGAAAATCGAATAGCATCCCCATAGTTCACAGTTCGACTCAAGACAATATATACGATCCGGTGAAGACGACAAGATATGAATTCATATAAATTCACAAGAGCGGAACCGAATTCGGAAAAAGTCACAACGACAATTGGATTAACCCAGAACAACACCGCAACTTGTTCAAACAACAAAAAGTGAAGAGTAGAAAAAGTCTAGAAAATACCGACGAATGCAAACGAGTCAATAGAGTCGAATAAAACGAAAGCAAAAAATATGGGTATTACACCATATCACCTTTAAAAGAGGTTTCATCCCCGAAACCTAAACAACGAGAGCGAAGTGCTAGAATAGCAACCTTCCCGAAAATCTTCTCTTGGTCCCGCATCTAATCTCCATGATTGCCTGTACCGTGGTCACGACCGCGCCCTTTGCCCCTCGGCATATTAAGCGGATACTCTCTCAATACAATGGTGCAACATCGCAACATAATGTACCAAATTGCCAACTTGGCTTGATATATCACATAAGACAATTAATAGCAACTCGATAAGAAGGTCCACGAGGTATTCTTTTTAATGATGTCATTTGGAAATCTTTGGATTTGCATGATCATTCGAAATAAAACTTTGAGAGTATTTTTGGTACCTTGGTTTGAAATTAACTTTGTCAAAACTTTATGAATTTTAATTTTCCACAGCTTGTTCAAGTTATAAAATTTTCAGAAAAGCGTTTTCGAACACACCCACAACAGATATAATTGATCACTATATCAGAATACGATCCATTACCATCAAATCCAATCACACTTCAACATCATCTGTCCACGTAATTACAGTATCACACAAGTGACCGTCATAAGATAATTAACATCTAAAACTAAAATCCTACCTCTCAGTAATGAGGACTCTCACAACAAGTGCATTTAGGACGACTTTGTTAGGAATATGCCCTCAAATGCCACTCAGAGGATGAGAGAGTGAGAGCAATTGTATTGTAATTATGAATATTATATTTAATAAGGCAATTATTATTTCTATATTATTGTATATCACTGGCATTGTGATTTGGTATATAGAATAGTAGTCCTTGCATTTGAGAGTGAACATTCTACTCCTTATAGAGATAAGGAGATAGGCACTAGAAGTGTTTAGAGCTCGAATGCTTAACTAGTTCGCAAGTCGATAAAACTTAACAGGACATTAAGTTTTAATAAGACTTGTATAATCGATGCTAGGGCGTGTGCACGTCTTGATAGCATAGTTATAAGTATATTGGTGGGACGGATACTCGAACACGACTCATACTCGATTCGATCACACGGTATTCACTCTCGAAGAGTCGATGACGAATCGAAAGGTTGTGATAGTATACGTGGACCTTTGACTTGAGGGTTCAGTAGAAGATGTGTCTGTGACGTTTAGTTTGTCATTAGAGTAGTTAGACTCATTTGCTTAATTGCTGAGTCGACCTCGAAGTGCGGACTATACGGGCAGTAGCGATCTTTGCCGTACGCCAAGAAAGGATTCTATCTCCTGTTAGTGAGCAGGCGAATGTCCTATACGGTTAATGGCAAATAAGATCATAAGTCTTTGGCCAAAGCATTACGATATAGTCGTATTAGATACGCTATTAATCATCGGTCTTGATTTGCATTAACACATGTATAGAGTTTAGTCAATGAGGGTTTGACTTTACCGTGACCCTAAGACTTGACCGGGACATCGATGAAGGGTCTATACGTATATAGTATTCACGACATAATGGTTCTGGAATGATTCGTTCATTCGTTCTCGATCGGGGTTTACTGTGCGGCCCGCTAGTCGGGCTAAGTGTTGCCCGCACTCATTGGTTCCTCCCAATGCCGGTGAGACGAACCTACTGAGTCGCGCAATAGGATCATTGATGGATAAATGTGAATTAATAATCTCTCTTATAATATTAGATATTAGATATCTAATTTTGATTTATCGGATAAATCAAATAGCGGTCTAATGAATTGTAAGTAGTTCTTGGGTGATTACTTTAATTCATAAATTATATTTCTTAGAGAAATATATATTTGTGTTTGATATAATTAATTAATTGGATTAATTAATTAGTCCAAACACATTGGAAATAAAACGGATTCGTTTGACGAACATCCGGTACCACGAGGATTCGTTTTGGTGAACATCCGATTACGAGCCGAGTAAATTCGACCGGTCTTCTTGGAAATTTCCCTTAAGGCCACCCCCCCTCCATCTCTTGTCTCTTATATACTTATTTTATGTCACTAGGTGACATATGTGAGGTGTATTTGATACCCTCAATCATGTGTTAAAGGTAGACTTTCATTTTTTTATAATAAAAGTCTTTTAAAAGGAGTTATGACAACTTCTTCTTGCTTTAACTCATAATCACGAATTTGAGAGAGAGAGTAAGGTAGAAAACTTCATCTTGATCTTAGAGACAAGATATAAGAAGAATACATTGAGAGAGAAAATTCCTACAAGCTTCCCTAGCCGCATTCTTGAAGAAAGGAAGCTTGTCGATTTTTCCATCAAGTTCCGGCGTGTGAAGTAGAGGCATCTTGCTTTAGGTGCTTGGAACGAAGGGCTCTTCATCATCATCATCATACGAAGGTTTTTCAGAGATATCATAGGTATGGGACTTTGATTCCTTGATCTTCGTATTTTTCTTTTCGTACATACGTTACTTGATCGATCCTCTTAGGGATTCCGTTTATTCTTCCGTTGCGTTTATTTTCTGTGGAATCCCAACAGTGGTATCGGAGCGAGATCAAATATATCGTATATACGATCATCTTTGCATTTGGAATGTTATTTGATGATGTTTATGATTTAGAATCATAATAGATATAATCGAAGAAATTTAATCGTTCGTAGTAAGTCAAGTTTCGACTATTTTGTGTGAATTATAAATCTGAAAAATTTGATTTTTGTTGATTTATAAGTTCTTCATGAAGTTAAGAAACTTTTTCGTTTTGTGTTTAGTCGAAAAAATGAGAAAAACGGGGTTAAACACGAATACCGCACGAAGACGCATTCGGCAGCAGCCATCGATCGGCTTGCTGGCCGAGAGTGACTCGCTAGCTCAGAGTTGCTCGCCACCGCTGGCGATGGCCGAGAGTGACTCGGTCCGGCGGTTTTCGGTTTTCGGCCCGATTTTGAATCGGGCCGTGGTCACCTCGATACCGGATTTTCCGACTCCATTTTTGTGTTTATATTTCGTTGTAATCATTTCCAAATTTAAATTGGATTTAATTAGATTTAATAAAATATTTGGAATATTTTTAAGGGAAATTATTAGACGATAATATTGTTTTGGCGGATTACATTGATCGGATTAAAATGACGATTATAAATATTAATTTGATTAATATTGTAGAAATTAAATAAATTAATTTTTATATTAATTGGATTAATATATTAATTGATTATTTAATTTTATTTACCGTTACATGTTGTATGAAATGCCTTATGTGATGGTGATATAGCTCGTGGACTTAGTTGTTGATTTGTTCGATTCGATATGGTTGTAAAGGCCATTTTGAGCCTATTTATTTTTACTAGAAAATATGTATAAAAGGACGTATTGTTCAATGATGTAATTATTCATATGGCTATGACGAAGACCGAAGACGACCGACTGGAAGACGAAGAATCAATACTGTATTTTTCTTTTCGTTATTTGGCTTGGCCCAATACTTAGGAAAAAGTCCATGAGCTATATGTTGGTAGTAACTAGGTTGCTATTTATTGTTTTTCATTTTGAATGATTGACAAACCACAAACCGCGCTTATAAACGGATTAATGTGCAAAGTGTAACATATAATCGCGTTAATACTCCCACTTACAAACACTAAGTTATAAAGGTTACGAGGTTTCCTACCCTCCGTCAAACTCATGGAAAATTGAAATCTAAACCGGAATATTATTCTTCCGAGTATGTCGGGGTAATATTTTTGGGGAAAGTTGATAAATTCCTAGAGTGCATTAGATGCCTTTGGTTGTGACAAATCAAACCACTATAAACCGTATGGGTTGCCGGGTAAGATTCAATTGTCAGACTAATAGGAGTTGACGGTTTAAACTTAGATAGTTCAGCGAGCCATAGAAACCGAATGGGTTGAGGGCAAGTGAACTAGGGGTAAAAGAAGATCGAATCATCTATTAGATGGGTTGGTATTAGACACCACTTTATAAAGAATAATAGAATATAAACCGTATGGGTTGCCCTCTATTAAACTTTGTAAAGAAATCGATCACCACTATGAAGTCACCCAAGACTTCCGGATTTAACATGGGAGTGTGTAAATGCCGATAAAATAGTGGGAGCCGAGTTATGAATAAAGAAAGTCCATAACTTCTTTACTAGGATCATAATAAAACAAACACTAACGAATCTCAAATTATTCTCTCAGCTTAACAAAACTCTCAATATGACAATGAACCCACTCGCTATACTACTTGAAAAGAACGTTACCGTCCGAACTATGGATCGGCCGGAACTTGAGGATTGTCCTAACTATGGAAATCTTTGGGATACGTCTTGAGGCGGACATCCCGGCTCTGCAAGAACCCGATCCAATCGGGAAGATGTCGATGCCCATGAGAAATGGGTAAAAGACGACATAAGAGTGCGAGGGTACATGTTAGGCTCAATGACCAATGAGCTTCAACGTGCCCATGAAAAGATGACGTCTTCACGAGCCATCTTAGCGCACTGGCCGAGCTCTATGGAGAGCATAGCCGAACCGCTAGATATGAGATATCAAAGCAATTATTCGGCGCCGGGATGAAGGAAGGAGAGAAGGTTGGGGACCATGTCCTCAAGATGATCTCGATGATTGAGAGATTGGAAGCTCTTGATTTTCGATGCATGCATCTCTCCAAACCGACCTTATCCTGCAGTCACTTCGACTCATTTTCCCAATTTGTCATGAACTTCAACCGCAATGAGATTGCATGTAACTTAGTGGGCTAATGAACAACCGACGACCGTCTCGAGATGAAGACAAAGGAAAGGAAGTCGCACTTGTGATTTCTTCTAAGACTTGGAAGTCCAAGAATAAGAAGAAAAGAACAAGAAGCAAGCGATTAGGTCCGATAGCCAAGATCGACAAGGGAAGGGCAAGGCCCCAATGGTTCAAAAGAGCAAAGGGGCCAAGAAAACGGATGTATGCCTCAATCATGTGAGCTAGGCCACTGGAAGAGGTATTGTCCAAAGCTTGACCGTAATGCGCCTTCAGTGCGGAACTATTGGTTTTAGAAACAAATTGTTCTGAATCGTATATTCTACTTCTTGGATACTTGATTCGGTGCGAGTTCTCACATTTGTACAATGAATCGGGATCTGGAACGAAGTAGGAAGTGGATTCGGGGAGGTGATGGTCACCGTCGGAAGTGGGCATAGTGTCGAGGCTTCTGATATCGGATCCCTTATGTTGGATTTAGAATCTGGTTTTATTCTCACTTTAGATGATGTACTTGTTTTGCCCAAGGGGCACAAGAATATTGTATCAATTCCGGTCATGGACCGAAAGGGATTTCACTTCTTTATTGGAGATGGGTCCTGTCGTATTTATTTTAGAAATAAATTGGTTGGTATGCTATATTATTAAATGGTTTATACCATTTAAATTTAAAGAATAAGACAATGTGAACACTATAACTAGGAAGCGTGGTAGGGATGAAACGAACCAAGCACTTAAGTGGCATCTTAGACTTGGTCATATCGGACCAAGGTTCATAAAATGGAGAAAGATGGGCTTACGGGTCCATTGGGATCGATCCTATCCAACTTGTGAATCTTGCCTTCAAGGCAAAATGACTAAGTTACCCTTCGCAGGACTTTTGAAAGAGTCAAAAACTGGATTGATCCATACCGACGCCTGTGGCCCTTTTGAAGTGGCACGAGACGGCTTTCGATTTCATTACATTCACAGATGACCATACCTGTATGGATTCGTACTTAATGAAACATAAGTCTAAGCTTTTGATAAATTCAAGGAATTTAAAGCCCTAGTTGAAAATCAAACAGTAACCGTGTTAAGACTCTTCGGTCGGATCGGGTGGTGAGTACATGAGTACGAATTTGATGAGTTCTTAAAAGAACTAGGAATAGTGTCACAATTCACTCCTCCAGCTACTCCACAATTAAATGGTGTATCGAAAGAAGGAACCGAACCTTGTTGGACATGGTTCGCTCCATGCTTAACTATCTTGATCTACCGATTTATCCGTGGGTTACGCGCTCCCATCATTGTGCATATCTTGAACAGATGTCCTTCCAAACTGTTCCTAAGACTCCCCATGAGATGTGGAGAGGTAGGAAACCAAGTCTTAATCACATTAGGATTTGGGGATGCCCCGCTTATGTCAAGAAGACTAAAGTAGAGAAATTGGAAACTAGGTGTGAAAGGTCGTTTCATAGGATATCCAGGATTCCATGGGATATCTATTCTACATGCACGAAGATCATAGGATCATCGTTGCTATACAAGCACACTTCCTGGAAGATCGGTTTATTCGGGAAGGAGGGGCGGTAGAAATATTTCTTTGGAAGAAATAAAAGAAACACCAAATGAGACACCTATGCAAGATACAAGAACCGAACCTTCAAATACAAATACAACCTCGCAAGTCTAGTAGAATTTCTCAATTACTCGAGAGGTATGGCTATCTCGCATCAAGAGGAACCGGGTGTCCATGAGATGACGAAAGTAGTCAAGAGAAAGATCCTTCTACATACGACCAAGCGATGGTAGACGTTGACTCCACCAAGTGGCAAGAAGCTATGGAAGCCGAGATAGACTCAATGCATGCTAATCGTGTCCTGGACTTTAGTAGATCGTCCTAAAGGCATAGTGCCTATTGGAAACAAATGGATCTATAAGAGAAAGACTGATGGAGATGGCAAGGTTGATACCTATAAGGCCGGGCTTGTGGCAAAGGGTTATTCCCAAAGAGAAGGAATCGATTACTTCGAGACCTTCTACTGTAGCTATGATTAAGTCTATTCGCATGATGCTTGCTATAGCAGCCCACTTAGATTATGAAATATGGCAAATGGATGTGAAAACGGCATTTCTAAATGGATTCCTCGAGGAGGAGATTTATATGGAATGACTAAGGGATTCATATCTCAAACCAATATTCATAAAGTATGCAAACTTCAAATATATTTATGGATCAAGCAAGCTTCACGGAGTTGGAATCTTCGTTTTAACGAGACAGTCAAAGAGTTTGATTTTGTCCAAAACGAAGAAGAGCCCTGTATTTACAAGAAGGTTAGTGGGAGAAAAATTGCATTCTTAATACTATATGTAGATGACATTCTACTTATAGGAAATGACGTAGAATGCTCGATTACGTGAAAGCTTGGCTTTCTAAAGAGTTCTCAATGAAAGACTTGGGAGAAGCTACCTATATTAGGTATTTGTCTCTACCGGATAGAGCGAAAAGAATGTTAGGTCTTTCCCAAGCCCTCTACATAGAAAAGATCCTAAGCGATTTAGGATGGAAGATTCTAAAAGAGGGTTTCTACCTATGCAACATGGTGCAAAACTTTCCTTAAAGATGTGTCCTCAAAGTGAGGAAGATAGAAAGGAAATGAGCAAGGTACCTTATGCTTCAGATGAGGTAGCCTTATGTATGCAATGATTTGCACTAGACCGGACATTGCCTATCCGTGAGCGTAGTAAGTCGGTTTCATCAAATCCAGGCAGAACATTGGATCGTAAAGAACATTCTTAAGTACCTTAGGAGGACTAAAGACTTGGTTCTTACATACGGCGGTGGAGAACTAAGAGTGATGGGTTATACAGACTGCATTTTTCTGGGGACATGGATGCTCGGATGTCCACATCGGGGTATATCTTTACTCCGAATGGTGGGGCGATTTCTTGGAGAAGTGCCAAGCAAAGTTCGATTGCTATCTCCACATGTCAAGCCGAATATCGGTGCAGCACGGAGGTCGCTAAAGAGGCTTTTGGATAAAGAAGTTCACCGAGGAACTTCAAGTGGTTCCTAACGCAGAGAAGCCCGTGACACTGTTTTGTGACAACGACGAGGCCATTGCACGGCTAAGGAGCCTAGGGCTCACCACAACACCAAACATATTACGAGAAAATATCAT
The DNA here is from genome assembly GCA_033398695.1 of Orobanche coerulescens. Taxonomy (NCBI): domain Eukaryota; kingdom Viridiplantae; phylum Streptophyta; class Magnoliopsida; order Lamiales; family Orobanchaceae; genus Orobanche; species Orobanche coerulescens. Next base: position 174,954,149 of record CM065809.1, read on the forward strand.
TTTGTTAGAGAAATGGTTCGGGATGGGAATGTTACATCACAGAGAGTAGACACAAAGAAATAACGTTGTTGATCCGCTTACTAAGCCACTATCTCGAAGGTCTTAGAGAGACATCGGAGAGTATGGGTATTAGATACCATAGTTTGTGGCATTGAGTGCAAGTGGGAGATTGTTAGGAATATGCCCTCGAATGCCACTCGGAGGATGAGAGAGTGAGAGCAATTGTATTGTAATTATGAATATTATATTTAATAAGGCAATTATTATTTCTATATTATTGTATATCACGCATTGTGATTTGGTATATAGAATAGTAGTCCTTGCATTTGAGAGTGAACATTCTACTCCTTATAGAGATAAGGAGATAGGCACTAGAAGTGGTTAGAGCTCGAATGCTTAACTAGTTCGCAAGTCGATAAAACTTAACAGACATTAAGTTTTAATAAGACTTGTATAAGCGATGCTAGGATGTGTGCACGTCTTGATAGCATAGTTATAAGTATATTGGTGGGACCAAGATACTCGAACACGACTCATACTCGATTGATCACACGGTATTCACTCTCGAAGAGTCGATGACGAATCGAAAGGTTGTGATAGTATACGTGGACCTTTGACTTGAGGGTTCGGTAGAAGATGTGTCCGTGACGTTTAGTTTGTCATTAGAGTAGTTAGACTCATTTGCTTAATTCCGAGTCGACCTCGAAGTGTGGACTATACGGGCGGGTAGCGATCTTTCCGTACGCCAAGAAAGGATTCTATCTCCTGTTAGTGAGCGGCGAATGTCTATACGGTTAATGGCAAATAAGATCATAAGTCTTTGGCCAAAGCATTACGATATAGTCGTATTAAATACGCTATTAATCATCGGTCTTGATTTGCATTAACACATGTATAGAGTTTAGTCAATGAGGGTTTGACTTTACCGTGACCCTAAGACTTGACCGGGACATCCGATGAAGGGTCTATACGTATATAGTATTCACGACATAATGGTTACGGAATGATTCGTTCATTCGTTCTCGATCGGGGTTTACATGCGGCCCGCCAGTGGCTAAGTGTTGCCCGCACTCATTGGTTCCTCCCAATGCTTGGTGAGACGAACCTACGAGTCGCGCAATAGGATCATTGATGGATAAATGTGAATTAATAATCTCTCTTATAATATTAGATATTAGATATCTAATTTTGATTTATCGGATAAATCAAATAGCGGTCTAATGAATTGTAAGTAGTTACTGGGTGATTACTTTAATTCATAAATTATATTTCTTAGAGAAATATATATTTGTGTTTGATATAATTAATTAATTGGATTAAATAATTAGTCCAAACACATTGGAAATAAAACGGATTCGTTTGACGAACATCCGGTACACGAGGGATTCGTTTTGACGAACATCCAGTACACGAGCCGAGTAAATTCGACCGGTCTTCTTGGAAATTTCCCTTAAGGCCACCCCCCTCCATCTCTTGTCTCTTATATACTTATTTTATGTCACTAGGTGACATATGTGAGGTGTATTTGATACCCTCAATCATGTGTTAAAGGTAGACTTTCATTTTTTATAAATAAAAGTCTTTTAAAAGGAGTTATGACAACTTCTTCTTGCTTTAACTCATAATCACGAATTTGAGAGAGAGAGTAAGGTAGAAAACTTCATCTTGATCTTAGAGACAAGATATAAGAAGAATACATTGAGAGAGAAAATTCCTACAAGCTTCCCTAGCCGCATTCTTGAAGAAAGGAAGCTTGTCGATTTTTCCATCAAGTTCCGGCGTGTGAAGTAGAGGCATCTTGCTTTAGGTGCTTGGAACGAAGGGCTCTTCATCATCATCATCATCATCATACGAAGGTTTTTCAGAGATATCATAGGTATGGGACTTTGATTCCTTGATCTTCGTATTTTTCTTTTCGTATATACGTTACTTGATCGATCCTCTTAGGGATTCCGTTTATTCTTCCGTTGCGTTTATTTTCTGTGGAATCCCAACAGACTTAACGTTCACACCACCAACTTAATCACAATTTTGAGCATTATTGACCAAATAATAATGCTGACATCACTACATACCCCCGAACTGACGATCATGAAATCAAAAAGTCGAAAGCAAGAGCCACGTTTCGAGTAAATTTTTTTTTTGGTAGACCTCATTTGAGTTTTTAAAATCAAATTTTGAGAACTTGCAATGCAAGATGAAAATAAAATATAAGTAGTTAAGTTCTAAAAAAAATTCCGGTCTCGAGGTCATCATACGAAATCAAAAATTTTCCTTTCTTGAAGGATGTTTAAAAATAAAATTTACGTGACTCTTCAAAATAATTAAACTTTGAAATATCACATTGACAAACTTTCCTTGCGGGGTCACGCCAAGCCATTACTTCAATAAAACAATTCACACAATATATACACACATTTATACACCGGTATCACTTTTCATTCTGACACAATACGAGAATCAAACAAGTATGGAGTACGTATTCACCAGGCACATTTAAACTCCACATAATAACATATAATCACACAAGCTCGTATAACATGGGACGCAACAAAGTAGGGAGACTTACATCCACAGATCGCACGAAGATGATGGCTCCACCTCGATACTAATCACGACTGACACCTCAGACGACGCGTCGCGACACGACTCAGTCAGACAAAATCTGACAAGACAAGACAAGACAAGACCCGAAAACACACAACTCGACCCGACAGCCTGGGTTTCCGCAACCTAGGCTCTGATACCATATTCTGTAACACCCCCAGACCACTCGGGAATATTACAGCGCCGTAGACCCTCTCCGTGAGGATCTACCAGGCTAAATACAGAAACACCACAATACAATACTATACATTACATACCGACATGGGTAATTAACGGACCATTAGATCGATTTGGTCTTTACCACAACATAAACATCAACCCTACATTACTTTTTCTCGTGACTCATACCCACACAGGGGTTAACATAAATCAACATTCCCGTAAAACGGAAATAATAGACACAACGGAAGGACAAAACAACAAGACATCGCCAAAAGACTCAACACCGGTCTTCATGTGATTAGTATCGTCGTCTTCCATCATCTTTCGTAACGATCCTGTGAATTGCTCCCCGACAACCTGCAAGTACCTGGACGCAAAACAGACATCCACCTCCCGAAGACTCGGGGGTTAGCAAAACTCCACTGTTTTGCTAGTGCAAGTATAAATACAAAGACAGGCCATACATATCATACTCCAAGAACATAGAAATCATGAATATACTTCCCGAGATAATTCGCTTGATCAAACAGTTTGAATTATGAAAGATAGGAAATAAAACCATTTTACATCTTACAAAACATTGTACGATCTCGGGAGTTTTGAAAGCATTTGGGGTTTTAGAATTTTCAAGCCTTTCGAAACACTTAGGGACATAGCCCAACAATCGTTTATTTCAAAATACAATTCCGATAGCAGATAACAGGGTCCACGACCCAATCATAACATTCTAATCACAACACAGGGGTCCACGACCCAAATCATCCACATCACATACTCGCAAGAATAACCCGGTGGAAATTACACCGTATCAAACATTACCATGACAACAGTCTCACTCAACATACCACAGAGCTACAATGCACAGAGCAACCATAGGACTCACATACCCATACCAAATTATCACAACCAAAAGACGAATCATACACAACACATTTATTGGTGCCATTCCAGCCAAGTACGATACCATTTGAACTGCCATTCTAATCAGATGAAATATGCGCCAAAGATCACAGTTCTCCAACAAAACACTTCAAAGTTAACCTTAGTACGAGACTCACGGCCACCGTACCTCGCAGAGCCCCATCGGACATCCCTGGGTGGTTAACCATAGTTCGCGATACGAAACTCACGACAACGTATCCCTAGAGGCCTCGTCAGACCGTCCCTAGGTGAACATACACATATCATCCACAACGCCACGAGAAGCCATAATTCGAATACTAGAATATACATACAAATGCTAGGTACTTCGCTAGAATAGCCACTAGTCGACGTACACTCACAACTAATGTCACACAACCACAAGCAAATACCAATACCAAACAACACCAAGTGTCACAACCTCCTCACGAAGGAATAACAACTAATATCACACACATTACGTTCTTTCCGAACAAGTACACATAATATTACGTAATCCCCGGCAAAGGATTACGGTCTATTAAACTCACTCAAAGTGATCGTAGCATCTTTCAACATACAAAACCAACACATATATTCCGAGAACACATATATTCACGAAGTACAAGAATTATTGTTGAAAGACAACATTTATCGAGAACATACCGATCCCTTTTTAAGTTCATTAAACATTGGATTTCGCATAAAATCATTTATCAATAATTATGCCTACGAAACATGAAACGTATGGACAAGATACTTGCCTCGGTACAGCGAGCAACGAAACAACGAACGAACACGGTCGGATAGCCCTCGAACTTCCGAAAACGACCAAGAATTCGACAACCTCACGGTCGCTATGAAAGTAACATCACCACGGATAAATAACGTTAAACGGAATCCGAATCAACCGGAAAAACAACAAGGATCCGAGGGTTCCTTCGAAGAAATCGGAAATCAAGTCCCGGGTGATAAAATCGATAGATGAGTTACAAAATCCGAAGATCATGGCCAAGACAACAAGAATACCATAATAAATTCATCCACCACGGATTAAATCGAAGAATCACGAAGAAACCCCCAAAATTACATAACTAGGGTTCTACGGAAGAATTACCTTGATCCGACGAAGAACAAGGATTGGATGATGATATAATTGACAAGGATCTTCCAAAACGTCTTGGAATTGAGTAGAATCGACCAAGAACCCTATTTCCCGTCGCACCCGTCCGATAGCCGCAAGAAAAGTGAAGAAATGAGTAAAACGGCCGCGGACCTTATATAGCTGGCCATCGGACACTTACGGCCGTAATCGCAGCCGCCTTACGGCCGTATCTCGGCCCTTACGGCCGTACTCGGCGAGCCTTACGGCCGTAATCGCATTCATCAAAAAAATCGCCCAATGATCGCCGGACACTTACTACCGTGAATCGCACACATTACGGCCGTGAATCGCCTTCGTCCGGAAGATGCCCAGCCCGTGCGGTCGTATTCGATCACGCCTTACGGCCGTAATCGCACACATTACGGCCGTAAGACCTTACGGCCGTAACTCGGCCAAAGCTGTGCCCTGCTCCGGCCGTGACTCGGTCGTGGCCATTCCGACGGCCCGGACGACCCCGAAACCCGAACCTGAGTAAAAACCGGAGATACGGTTACGAAGTACTCGCAAAGACGAATCCAAGCGCTAAGAGAACACACGATTCCGACCACCCGAAGTGTCGGAATTCGACAACGGAAGTAATTACCCCAAACTTTGAGAAATTACAAAAATGGCCTAAAACGTCCGAAAATCACGATACGTGATCGAATAACCAAACCGAAGTTCACTACACGTCTAACAAAGTTAAACGGACTTACAGGAAACTCGAAACAGCAGTTTCCAACGAGATTCGCAAGAATCGAACTCAAGTGCGGAAAAGTCGTCAAAAAGCACGGAACTCAACAAAACGACACTGAAACGAACTCGGATGATAAAAAGTTCAAAATTAATCATTCTCGGAATGACGAAACGGTTATGAGCGAGTCGTCAAAATGGACTTTCGCCGAAAAAAAGAAATTGCCAGAAATCGAAATTACGGGTATTACAGTACTAATGAAAAAAAAAGCACCACCAAAAGTTAAGCGGCCACCAGGAAGAAAAAGGATAAATGATGAGTATCAATGGGGTGGCAATAAATGTGGGAGAAGAAATGCTAATCAGGGTTGAAGAAGCTTTTTGGCATGTTACTGGTTCTAGAAGTCTTGTTTCTGTAATGAAGAAGCTTTTTGGCATGTTACTGGTTCTAGAAGTCTTGTTTCTGTAATGAATCAGATTTACCATGTTTGTTTTTAGAACTCTTGTTTGTGTAATGAATAAGCTTTTTGGCATGTTACTGGTTCTAGAAGTCTTGTTTCTGTAATGAATCAGATTTGCCATGTTTGTTTTTAGAACTCTTGTTGCTGTAATGAATCAGTTTTGCCATGTTTGTTTTTAGAAGGTTATGGTGTTGCTGTAATGAATCAGATTACCACTTTTTTAGGTTATTGTGTTGCTGTAATGAATCAGATTGCCAATGATGTATGTTTCAGATTATGAATCAGATTTGCCAATGATGTATGTTATCACTCAATGATGTATGTTTCAGATTATGAATCAGATTTGCCAATGATGTATGTTATCACTCAATGTATGTATGTTATCACTCAGTGTATGTATGAATCAGATCTGTAATGAATCAGATTACCACTTTTTATAAAGTTATCATTATGTATGTTTCACAATAATATGAATCAGATATACAAAGTTATCATTATGTTTCTGTAATGAATGAATCAGATTTGCCATTCAATGACATTCATCACAAAACCTATATTGAACACAAAACCTATATTGAACACAAACTTAAAGTAATCAGATCTGTATGTTTTATGATCTACTGACATTCATCACAAAACCTATGACATTAAAGGGAAAATTATATTGAAGATACTAAAAACCAATTTTCATTCATATTGAAAATAAATCCAAACCATTACATTACATCAATCAACAAATACTAATTAACACATCCAATAACTAAATACCAAAAATATCAATATCACCAAACATCTTTTATACAGCTTATTGATCCATTTGTATACATCAACTTCTTCATTTAGAGATTTTAAAGCTTCCAGTAACTCTTCCTTTTGCATCTTTTCTTCAGCTAAAGCTTCAATTGCTGCTTCTTTCTCATTCCTTTCATGAGTTGGAGACTTCATTAGTTCTTCTTTCCCATCCCTTTCATGACCAATTAAACAAAGCTCGTACATTGATTCCTTATACCTCTGGTCGCTTAAAGGAGGATCGATCCAGTCAAAAGATTCACAATGCTCACTTTCAGGTCCCTACATATATAGAAACATAAAATAGAAGATGAAGAAGACACTTTCAGTCGCTTAAACAATCAATCTCAAAAATTACAAACTTACTGTATATTTACGACAACCCATAAATCTTCGGTTTGGGTTCTTCTTTGTCCAGGATGTACGCTCAACTCTTCTAAGCGGAGGGTCACAATCACACAATCCATCTTTCTTTCTCGAATTGTTGCTGCGATTTACAAAAGATGAAGAAGACATTTCATGCGCCTTTTTTTTTTTTCTTCGAACGACTAATGGGTATAAACCCTAAATGGGTAAATTTCCCTTCTTTTCTGAAATCGTGAAGAAGACCCATAAATGGGATCCAACTGACCCTACAAATAATACAGAGTGGAATATAAATATATTTTAAAATTATATTAACGGCCACGTCACCAGTTAACAAAGGTAAATGTTAAAAGTTTTTAATCTTGCAAGAAATGGATAGTTCGTTACTATTACTGGTGATTGTTAAAGATGATTGCTAAAAATAGGAACCGATGAAAAGTATGTTTCTATTTTATGCAATTTTTCCTATATTTTATCGTAAAGAGATAAAGTAAATTATACGTATTTTTTCTATTATAAAAAATTAGAAGTTTTTTTGCTACATGGGGCTCACGAACTTCCCGTTAGACTTGGATCTGGTCCCTAGTTTGCCTAAGAGTATTACACTTGATTGTGATAATACTAGTGCACTAGAAAACTCGAAAGAATCACAAACCCATAAGATGGGTAAACATATCAATCGCAAGTCCCATCTCATACAAGACGTCGGAAATTGAGGAGACGTGATGGTGTCCAGATTGCATCTGAATATAACCTTGATGACCACTTCACGAAAGACTTGCATCCAAATTCTTTGAAGAGCACATGGAGGATTTGAGGTTACGATGATATCACTACTTTGAGTATCAGTGGGAGAAATTTCAGACTGTATAGATTAATATACTTAAAAGCATATTTTGAGTATAAGTGGAAGATTGCTAAGGTTGTGTAATGCAAAGCATACATTATACTTGTATTATCTTATCCTCATGTTTTATCTATGAGTTATAAATATCGTCTATTTATTTTCTCTTATAATAATGTGGTGTCTTGGTGTGAAGTCACATGGTAGACCATATTAATTGTGCCTTATAAAATATATAAATAGTCCAAAACTTATATAATATTAGACAATTGTGTGAGAGGTTGTCGTGTATACTTGAGATTACTTGACCTTGACTATTAACATACATTAGTGCACATCGTACATGTTGAACTAGATCACATTGAGATAGATTATGTTGTACTGACTAAATAAAGAACGAATGTCTCATATAACCATCTAGTGTGTAATATTTATTTGTGTGTATTTATAATATTTATTTCCTTGGTTTATCATGGGTAAGAGTCGCATTGATTGGTTCAGTATGCGATATGTTGACAATGCTATTATTTATATGATAATCAATATTATAGCTAGAAATCATATCCTTACTCGCTCAAGTCGATAATATGTCCTTGAGAAGCTCAAAAAGATTATTTTATTAAATCTTGAAGGTAGATTGATTTTTGATATAATAATAAAATTTGAGGGGTAGTATCACAAACTTCAATGTCATGTTAAACTAGTGCATATCCATCCAACCTTGAGGAGAAGCACTTTATGTTGTAATTTATTACAAGCACTTTATGTTGTAATTTATTACAAGCAATAATGGAATACGATGATGAACCGAAACGTGATGTTAGAATCCAGCCACCCAGACCCATTTAGAATTTACAAACTCATGCTCATTTCAAACCCGATAATAATAATTTTATTACTTGTTTTAGTTCCAAACCCGTGTGATAATACCCTCAAAAGATGACACTAATTCTCAACCATAAGAGTCCGTTTAAAATCTATGTACTCAAATTCATCCCAGCCGAGAGCTGTAAACGAGCCGAACTGTACCGAACCTTTACTGGGTTCGGTCCGACTCGAAATTATTCGAACCTTAGGCTCGATTCGGCTCGAAAATTTCGAACCTCAGAATTTGAGGTTTGATTCGGCTCGAAGGCTAATTTTTTTTATAGTTCGATTCGATTTGGCTCGAATTTTCGAACCGTTCGAATATAGTTCGATTCGGCTCGAAAATTTTGAACCTCGGAATTTGAGGTTCGATTCGGCTCGAAGGCTAATTTTTTTTTTATAGTTCGATTCGATTCGGCTCGAATTTTCGAACCGTTCGAATATAGTTCGATTCGGATCGAGTTAAAGTCCACTATAACTCTATAAGTCCAGTATAGTTCGAATATAGTTCGGTCCGATTCGCCGAAGCTGAATGGTTCGGTCTGGGATGGGAGGGGGTTTATATCTTGGGCCAAAGCCCCTCGAATCGAGCTGAACCGTTCGTACCCGAATCCTATTTTATAGGGTTCGGCTCTACGTTTGATTTCCCGAATCGAACCACGAATCGGGCTTTTTCGAGCCGAACCTTTCGAAGCGAATCGAACTTTTAGGTTTGTTCACAGCCCTAACTACATGTTCCCTCTCAAACTCTATAACAATACTCGTCCATTACAAGAGTCCACAATTAGAACCATCTAATTGGTGATATAATCTTCGAGTATCCAGTGTTTGATGAACTAACTACTAACAACTAATATTTATCGATAAAAAAAATCTAAAATAACGTATATGAATATATTTATAAAATATCTAAATACTCAAATATAAGTGATTACTATAACGGATTATCCGTCTCAATAAAAATCAAATATTACGAAGTAGACATTAATAATAAGTAAATAATAAAAAATACAATTGATTTTAAATATAATTTATACAATCTACAAAACTTATTTAAAATTTATACGCTCGCTACTTTTATTTATATATAATCTACAGTTGTTATCTCCGAGATCATGACTGTTGATAGGTGCGCTTGGAGGCGCCAGATCAGAGTTGTGGATTCTTTTGTAGGGAGCGGTGCTGTAGTTGAGAGTCTCATGGTTGTGTTGTCTCGGTTAGCTTTGACCTAGAGCATTGCATTTTTATTTTTATTGTATATTTTATCCTATTGTCTTTGCGTGTGGTGTATTTTTGACAGGGAGTTGTGCGCAGAGCCAACCTCTCTTGTGTTAGAGCTGCGTTCATGGGGAGTGAAGTAGCCAAATTCCGCTTAGGTAAGTCCCATGTGGATCAAGCTATGGGCTCAGGTATGGTCTCGAGCTTTTTCGAATCATATGTTTTCCTTTGTATTTATCACACAAGGTCTCGCGCATTTAAGGTGGGGATCTTCATGAAGCAAGATCGCCACCGTAAAAGTAAGGCGTAGTCTGCATACATTTTACCCTCCCCAAACCCTGCTCTGAGTGAAATATACTGGGTATGTTTGGTTTGATTTGATTTGGTTTTATGCACTTACCTAAATAAGTAACGCGATTTTATTAGAGAGTAAAGTAGAAGCTAGAAATATTTTCACGCAAAATCCGCGTTTCGCTCTTATCAAAATCCAATATACAAAATTGACCCATAAAATAAGGAACAAAATCGCACTCGAGTGCGTGTTTATGCGCGTACACAGCATTTCTTCACCGAGCACACTTGTCCATAGCAAACCCAGTTGTCTCCACACCCGAGAGAGAGAGAGAGAGGGAGGGAGGGAGGGGGCCGAACGGGAACAAACAATTCTGTCTCCCATTTCTTGAACCTAGACTCGCAATTTTCTAGTGAGAGAAAGTTAGGACTGTGAAGAGAGAGGTGTCTTCGGAACCGATGCTGTGGTGGAAATGGGGAAGACCGATACTCAACGACTGCCTGTTGTGCAGCAGTCTCATGGCAGTGGTGCATCTAGAACTTTCTTCGTGTACCGGGGATGTGCGATGGGTTTTTACAGATTGTCCAGCGTTAAATGCGCCGCCGTTTTGATACTCAGTTTAGCCGCTTTTCTTTCTGCCTTCTTCTGGGTACTTCCTATTCGATACAGACAAGCTGGGTTTGATGCTAAAGACTCCATCAAACTTAGCGGTAAATAATTGTTTCTATTTTTGCAATTCCCTAGTTTCATGTTTTCTTGTTTGATTGTGTTGGGGATTGCATGTTGTAGTTGCTGTGTAATTAGGTCTTTGTCTTGATGGAATTAGTCCCTTATATGGTGATGTGGGTTATCACAGAAACGAATATTAAATATTACTTCCGCACTTTATGTTTTCTGTATTTGTAGGTTCATGGTGGTGATATATTTGACTAATTCTAGTTTCCTTGGTAATCATGAGGCCTTATACTCTGTTTGGCGTTTGAAATCGAGCTCAGGACTTCAAAATATGAAATGCTTTGAATAATCTAGCCATACTTCAGATGATCTTTTTTGCTGATTTTAATATTAGAATAAGTTGAGTCATGTTCCATGATGTACATGATGATTTTATAATATCAATCACGTAATGTGATAATGACTATAGCAATTATCTCGATTCATTACCATCTCATGATATTTTCCATGTACTTGGAAAAGCCTATGATGATTTTGATGGTTTTGGAATTTCATCTCTTTTCTCCTTCATATGAAGGTTGCGACAGGAAGCGCATCCGGCTTAAAACTTTGCCACTTTGTCTTTTGCATGAATTGTAGTATTAACTAATTTTCGACAATTAATTGACATTATAATTTCCATGCCACCGACCCCAACATAGTTGGAATTAAGGTGCACTTGATGATGAATATTAGAATAAGTTAAGACTTTCAGACTGTGTGAATTCCCAAAAAAAAAGGTGGTTCTATGTTAGGTAACAACTGCCGAGCAACCACGGCGGCCATTTACATTAATAGTTATTGTTTCTTGCCAGAGTATAGAGGTATGAGGACCGTGAGGTCATTCATTCATCTCGAGCAAATGAATAGAGTGTAGATAAGATGCATTATGATTTTGTTGGCTTTGCTTCCACTGATTCTGTAAAGTTATGAATGGACTATCGTGAATTCATTCATTTTCCCCATATGATATGCTATACTGAAGTTCTCAGAGCTTGGGCTATTCAATGATCTTGCTGTGACTGGCTATTCAATGTTCTTGCTGTGACTGAATCAATCAAATGCTAGATAGCTTTAATTGACACTATAATCTTCATGTCACTGACCCGTCGTTGGGATTAAGGTGCAATTGATGATGATGGTTTTTCCTTTTATCTTTTTCCCCAAATAGTTGAATGATGTGTCTACTGACTGTTCTGTAGCATTATGTGCTATATTTTAAAACTCTTGTGCTTAAAACGCTGCATCACTTGTATGTAGTTTTTCTTAAATATTTGAGAAGGTGCTTAAAAAGGAGACAAATATATAAATAAAATAATAATGTTAGTTTAATCCCGGTATATCAGATCTTGATTATGTTTCTGAGTCATTAATCTGTTTCTTATTTCAGCCACAGTTCAATCAAAGTTCAAGCTTGAGAAACCGATTCAGGAGCTGGTACCATATGTTGCAAGACTAGAATATGACATCAATGGCGAGACAGGCGTCCCTTCTTCAAAGGTTGTCTTAAAGTTTGCACTTGACATATCACTTGCATTTTCTAGCTCGAGGCTTTAGGCTGAGCAGAAGTAAGACTGAATATATGGAGTGTAGGTTTAGCGAAAACAGTGATAGAGAGGCGGGGATGATCACATTTGATGGGAAAGTTATTCATGGATCCACTTTCTTTCGGTATCTTGGATCTATTATCCAAAAGGATGGAGAGCTAGATGGCGATGTGGCTCACAGAATAAAGGCAGGGTGGTTGAAGTGGAAGAGTGCCACAGGGGTTTTATGTGATACCGGCATGCCTCATAGATTAAAGGGTAAATTTTACCGCACGGCAATTAGGCTGCTTGTTATATGGCACCGAGTGTTGGGTCAGAAACGAGGTCACGTTCAAAAGATGAATGTGGCAGAGATGCGTATGCTACGATGGATGTGTGGTCATACAAAAAAGGATCGGCTCAGAAATGAGGTGATCAGAGAGAAGGTAAGAGTTGCGTCTATAGAAGACAAGATGATGGAGAATCGATTACGATGGTTTGGTCATGTGAGAAGAAGACCTATTGATGCCCCAGTGAGGAGGCTAGAAAGTTGGGGAGCAAGTAATGTTGTGAAAGGTAGAGGAAGACCCAAGAAAACTTGGATAAAGATGATTGAAAATGATATGCGGTTTCTTGGAATTGGAGAAAGTATGGCGATGGAGAGGCAAATGTGGCGGGAAAGAATACGGATGGTGGATGGAGTCTGATTCTTTTTTTTTTTTTTTTTTTTTTTAATTCCTATTTTCTTTTATTTCATGTTATCTTTTTTTCTTTTTTTCTTTTTTTTTTTTCATTCATTCTCTTTTTTTATTTGCTTTTTTCTCTACTTTTTCCCTCTTTTTTCCCTTTATGTTATTTATGTAACGATTATTGACGGTTTCAAAGTTTGATTCATGTTAGCCGACCCCAAATCATTTTGGGACTAAGGCTTAGATGTTGTTGTTGTTGTTGTAACTAAGACAGCAGATTGATAACACTATTTTCCTCAGGTTGCTGTGTTGTCCATGCACCAGGGAGACTTGCCTAAACGGACGGACGTGGTGTTTGGCTTCCTTCCCGACCCAGTCGATAGCACAATAAATGTAGTGGCCTTGAGTTTGCTGAAATCATCCTTAATAGATCTTTTTCTTGAACAATACAACCTGACATTGACCTCTGCAATTTTTGGAGAGCCTTCTTCGTTTGAGATTTTGAAATTTCCTGGTGGGGTTACTATAATACCCGAGCAAGCTAATTTGATATCTCAGCCCCTCTTGAATTTCACTCTCAATAGCTCCATTTATGGTATAAAGGAAAATCTCCTGGAGTTGAAGGATCAACTAAGATTGGGACTGCGTTTGATGCGCAATGAGGTAAATTTGTTTATATTTTAACTTCCTCCACAAGTCGGACAGTTTCAGGACTTCCTTAGAAGCCCTGGAAATTGCTAGAAAGTTTATGTATGTCATCTTAACTTAAGTGATGTGTCTGTTTGGGAAAATTAGTACTAGATGTTGGTTGTGTTGCAAAATAGTTGTTTGCTATAGGTGTTTAACCCAAACTAGTTGTTGATATAGTGAAATAAATAAATAAAATGGTCCTCTAAAGCTAAATTTGGTAGCTTTTGTCGAACACTACTTCAAAGCTAGTTTTGTTAGCTTTTGTGAAACACTACTTCAAAAGCTAAAAACTACCACCACCCCTACTTTGACAAACACTACAATTACTATTCAAGTAGTGTCTTGACTTGGTCAAAACGATAAAAGCTACTCCAAAAGCTGCTGCCAAACGCGCCCAATAATAGCTTCAGTCTTGCTTCATCTGCCGTAGCAACCGGCTTATTCAAATTGATGTAGTTGCATGCATCTCTAAACAGACGTACTAAATGGTACATTCTAATAGCAGATTTAGTTAATTCTTTATTTACTAACTTTTCCAAATTTGGGATTTTCTAACCTTCAACTGTAATTTATAATCATTTTTTTATTTTTTATTTTTTATTTTTATCATCTGCTTCTCTCTCCCTTGTCTCTCCCTCCCTCCCTCTATCTCTGCAGGTGGTGTACATACAGGTAACAAATAACCATGGCTCGACAAATGATCCCCCAGTTATAGTCGAAGCTTCAGTTGCATCTGATCTAGGAACAATATTACCCGATAGATTAATACAGCTGGCTCAGATAATTAGACGGTCTCCTACTGAAAATCTCGGCCTCGATCATTCTGTTTTTGGAAAAGTTAAAGAAATCAGCTTGTCATCATTTCTAAATCATTCACTTCAAGCTCAAACACCAGCCCCAGTACCAGTACCAGCACCAACCCCAAGTTCTCCATCTCCATTTCCGTATTCTCCTCGATCATCACCACCTTGTTCTAACTGTTATACCTTTGAACCACCTAATGCAAGCCAGCCTTCTGCACCCAGGCCACATTGTAGTCCTACTAGTGCACCAGGCCCTTCTCCGTTTTCTCATCCTACCGAGCAAATGTCTCCTAATTTATCACCTCATACCTCTGCTGAATCACCTCAAGCAGTTTTTACGCCTCAAAGCCCATCAGGTGGTTCTCGGTTTTCTGGTGCTCCATATGGTTCTCAAGGTCCAGGTGGAAGGAGTGGTGAAGGTTTGATTTCTCCTCTGCAGGTTTCGTCGTCTTCTGTGAATACGGATTCATGTAAGTTGGTGTGTGGAAATATCTGTCGTGATGTTACAAACTGGATATAGATGATTTGCATAAGCTATTCTTCTTTGATATTATTCCTGTTATCAACGTATTCTACAAAATGGTTCTTATTTGATATGCAAATTACACCCGCTGGCCTTATTTATAAGCCAAACTAACCTATTTCACAATGATTAAGATAGGTTGGTAAGTGAGTTTAATATCTTGATTTTATATAATAAATGAGTGAGAAGTACTAAAATACCCTTAATGATTACTCTCTTACATTGTCATTAATTTATTACTCCCTCCGACCCACTCTTCAAGAGGGTAAATTCGGAGCAGGATTTTCTCCCAATAGAAGAGACTCATTTCTACTTTTTTACATCTCATGCCCTTATGTAATTATGTGGTCCAAAATCTATTCTCAACTAGTAAGCAATGATATAATTGGAAAATATGGTAACGAGAAGCTTATTTTGTGTTTTGTACCTTGTACTCGATAAAAAAAAAAATTGTACATTCATCAATTTAGTCTCTTCAATTGGGATAGGAGTGCTACTTCTATTTTTATTATTTCTGGATTTGGTGACTTTTGCTTATACTGAAGGCCACCAAAACATGCATCTTTTTTGCTTGTAAATAAGGCTGGAGGGAGCATATTATAACTACCAGATGAAGGAATCTTTCTAGGCTGCTCGAACACGAGCAAGGCCTACAGAGTCTTCAACGAGAGGAAACTGATAATTTAGGAGTCGGTCCACGCAGTATTCGACGAGCCACACTATTGTGGTTTGTAAATATAATACCTTTTATCAAGCAAATATGATTTGTTTGATTCTTTTTGTTTACAATTTCTCCAAATACTTTTGTCTGAATTGTTATATCATGCACCGAGTCCATGATGCAATATGGACCCGTGAGCAATATACAAAGCATGTGTGGACGAATTGAAAGGGGTATATACAAAGCATGTGTGGACGAATTGAAAGGGGTATATGTCTCTTATCATGAACCAATGTCCATATATAAATTGCCCCTCCTTGTGTTGTTGCAGAATGTAATGTACTCGTTGAGTTTGATTTGCATGTACTAACTGATTATATGCATTTGCAGCTTTCTTCGTAGCCACTTGGAAGGTTCGATGGTCCTACCTAAATGGACTAGTTACATCTATTTTCCTATTCTGGATATCCTAGACGACACTTGACATCTAAAGCCCGAAAAAGTTTTGGTGAGTGATAAAGCCCAGAAGTTCTCAATGAGTTTGGAGGTCAAAGCTAAAAAAAACAATGGCGGGCCTCGGATAACGTGGGGATTTTTGTTAAACTTGCAGTGTCGACGTTTTTATCCTTATGATCCGTGTGGGAATGACTGACTTGGTTTTCCACATAGAGAGGGTGGGGTGGGGTGGGGTGGGGGAGTCGCTTGCCACCTTGCAGGTTTTCTGAAGGAGCAAACTGTAAAGCGTACGGCTTCTTTCAGATCATCTGCAAGGAGGGATAAACGTAATGGAATGATAAATAGAAAAAAGAAAATAGTGGAAGTTTCACATATTTTTTGCAAATACATAAATTTATCTTTCGAGTATGCTGCCGCCTGCTTAATTAAGCTCTCTTTTTACGTCGGTCGTTAATTTCCTGCCAATATTACCACTGGGTCCCTGATTTTGTTTGCATTTTGTACAGCTTTTTAATGCTTCCATGTATTTTGAGGATTTCTATATTTTGATGCATTAGATTTTACAAAGGGTAAATGCTACCCTTACTGGCTGTGTCCTCGGGTATTCACACCATTGGACCATGCACCCATGCACCGATACCAACACGGGTGTGTGGATCCAACGGTGGGTACTAGTAGAGGTAGGAAGAAAACTATATTTTTTCACGTTTATTTCATCTATTTATTTAAGTTAATTACAAAACAAACCTCCTAGATCTAGCCTAATTATAAAGATAAATAAACAAACATCCATCATCGTCGCTATTGATTGTACTTTAATTTCAACTATGTTTGAACCAGTATCATGAAAGGTTATAATGTTGATCAATCACCTAAATTTAGTTACCACGATAAATTCACGAAAAATAGGTAGCAAAATTTTACCTGAATGCCCTTCCCGTCACAACTTTTATTCAGTACAACACACATGACCATAGTGAATATTTCAAACCGACACCATCTCATAATCTTCCATGTAATTGAAGAAAAATCTATGATGATGATAGTATCATAGATTTTTCAACTACATGAAAATAGATTTTTCGGTTACATAAGAAATATTATGAAATGATGATAATTTAGAATAGTCGCGACAGAGTACATAATTTATATTATAAAATCAACGTGCTGTCCATAATTTTAAAAAAACCCATCAAATGAAGACTCCCTTAATTTTAGTATTTTACATTACATAACACGAGGAGTTTAATTAAAATTTTCACTTTATGAGATACTATGTTTTTATTTTCTTTTTGGTATATTTTTATAGGAAGATATTAATACATATAAAAGATTTTTACTATAATTATCATAGAAGTTTTAATACGCTCGAGAACACAACCTTTTCTAATTTTGGCGCTTTTGCGATGGTTCGCTCGCGCAATGCCACTACACTCACTAGCTTTCCTTGTATGCGACTTGGGATTTGAGTGCTCAAAGAACCAACTAGGATTAAAAAAATTACAAGTTCTATTTTCATGTAATTTGCACACAAGTCTTGTGGACATCAATCTATGCCAATCAGATGAAAATTTACAATTTTTTCAGAGGACCACACCATATTCTTGAAGATCAATTTGCTTTCCTTTTACTACTGATTACTTGGATTTGGGGCATCTCTTGATAAGAGAGAAAATGGGGGCCTTGTCTGTAAATATTTTTCTACCGTGGGAAACCGACTCAAACTGCCATGCTGGCCCAAGAAGCCAGGAAACTGCAGCTCCACCTATCAGCCCTCCAACCTGAATTTTCATTTTATATTATGGCATATGGAAAAAATATCATATAGGATTCGGTATGAGAATACGTACAATCGATATACAAATTTCATTGTTAAGTAAAAAAGTAACCTTGAGGTTTGGCCTAATTATATATGAAAAACCCATTACATAAGTTCGGCTAACTTCCATAATGATAAAGTTAACTTTGGAGATTTTATTTGGTCTTATATTACCCCTTTCGAAAGCAAAAAACGCTTTAAAACCCTCACTTTCGCGATTATAAATGTTACAGTTAGCGCCTCAGTTTTCTAAGACCAAATCAAACCTCAGGGGTATTTTTGTAAGTTAGCTGATTTTTTTTGTTGGTAATTAGGTCAAATCTCAATGGCACTTTTGTAATAATCCCAACATTTCATCGTCAGAAACACGAAAATAAAGTGTTTTCCCAAACGATCAAGACAAACAATCAAGGCAATTTACATCATGGACCCGTGCCCATGATGCATTACGGACCCCCTAATGACATGAATAACTCAGGTAACAATTCTACGATCAACTTACATGTCCCCAATTGTTGACGCCTTGAGATAGCATCCCAATAGTCTGCATAAGAGAGTTCTCCATTTTCATTAGCCAAGAATTTACGAAGTGGAAATAAGATTTTAGCAAGACTTCTACACTCTATGAAAATCCAACAATATCAGAATGAGACACAATTGCCATTGGTTGAAAGAGTCGAATGCATTCATTTTGAACTTCGAGCACTGGAACAAAACAAAAAAAAAAGATTCGCATACCATGTTTAGAACAATCACTTGAGCTATGTGTTTCAGATCACCCTCAGTTCCTTTGACTATTCCCCTGTGCCTCAAGATAAACATAGCATACGATCCCACCTAATCATGCCACCAATTTAACCAATTAAAAAATAACATTGGTGCTAGAAAACGCAGCGGCTATTCTAAAGTCTAAACTCGGGGCATAGCAAACAAAATGAAGCTTCGAATAAGTTTGCATGCCCGACAAGTTGTGCACTATCAGGAAAAGCTGTTTTTCTTTTTAAAAAGAAAAAAAAAAGGATTACCAATCCAAAAATAGCTCCTGATGCACCAATTGCTGGTGCTTTGCAGAACCAATAACTCATTGCCGAACCTGATGCACGGAAAGGGAAACGATTAAAAACAAAAGGAATTATCTATCGGGAATTATCAACTGTAGTGGGCTGCTGGCTGTTACTTGTAACTGCAGAGGCGATGTACATTGTTAGATATCTCCTAGGACCACAGATATTCTCAATAGTAGGACCGACAGAGTTCAAAGAATAGCAATTGATCTGAAAAGAGAACACAACTCTTCACTGTCAACCATTGACCAAAACAAAAAGCATGACTTTTAAATATAAAAATCGAATCAAACCAGCAGATGCCCAATATTTGCGTGCAAAAAGGACGATGTAGCTAGCCTCCACAGCTCCCCTTTACTAATAAGACCATTTATCTGCAAAGATAGTAAGGGAAACAAACATGTATAGTAAACAAAAATTCATCATACAACTAATAATCCGACACATGAACGAGGAACTAAAAAGTTAGACCTTGGCTCCCCAGTACAAGAGCTTGCCATCTGAGACTTTTTGTGCTATAAAGACTCTGCATATAGATTTCAGAAAATACCTTTATCTATTTGAGAAGAGTGATTTTCTTGTAAATCACTTTTTCAACGCTTATACCTTCTTTTATATAAGTACGAAAACTACATTTGATATTTCGCCTAATTAAAAAATAATAATGAGAAATAACTTGGAAGTTACAAAAATCACACTTGAGAATTTCATCCGTCTCACATTTTGCACCTGCCGTTAGTCAAGCTAATGGAATTGCCGACATTATCAAATATTTCTACAATCACGTCACTCAACTTTCCCAAATATTGCAAATAATCTAAACTTTGTTTTACATCTATGATTACAAATAATCAGACGAAAAGTTGGGTCCATTTGTAATTTATGAAAGCTGAGGGGGACGTGATTGTAATTTTGTCTGGTCAACTAACGGTTGGACAAATTGTAAAATGGAATCAAACCTCAAGTTAGTTCTTTTAATTTTCAAAGTTAGCTGTGTTTGTTTTAAAACTACCCCAAATCTTAGGGGTACTTTTTGGAATTCACCATATTATTTTATTTTATTATTATTACTTTTCCTTTTTCTTTTGCTGGGGGGAGGGAAGTGGGGTGGGGGTGGGGGGGGGGGTGGGGGGATAGTGGTATGACTGACAAAAGTAGCATCATATTTCACTAATGCGTTGCTTATCCATAAGTATGAGGTAGTGATACTCACAAGACATTAGCAGCAAGAAGGATATTGGTCCATTGCCTTCCATCGAATAAGTTACTCCTAGAAGTCCTTGACTGTGGATTTCCAAAATATTTTTTACTCCCACTTTTATCTCCACCGAAGAAACCTAAGCCCATCAAAGTAGCGGGGGAAGCATTGAGCGACCATTGCAAAAGATTAAGACCTGTATATTGCATAGTCCTTTCACGACACAAATCCTTCAACTGAGGCACATCACCGAGGTCACAAATACGCTGTACAAGAAAGGAAACAACGATAACCGCATTTAAAAGATTCTAACGATCATTGCAAATCAAACATAGCATTTATTGCATGATTTATTCAATTACTGTGCTCGGAGATGTAAACCCATTATCACTCATAAGCATTAGCAGCCAAGGATGAGTCCCTGAGGGTTCTCGATTTGTTCAAAACAGAAAAGAAAGACGGATAAACCATCTTTAGTTACGATTAGAAGATTAAAAAGTAAAAAATCGTTAGCTCTCACAAGATCAAATTCCCAATCGTTTTTATTGATAAACAAATTCTGCCATCGTCTTCAATTCCTTTATTCTATGTTTCAGAATAGAAAGAGTTTTTAGTAATACAGCCAAACATAATCTGTCATCAACTTCAAATCATGAAATTCTGGGAAACCATAAATCGCTAAACCTCCCTCCCTCCCTCCCTCTAAAATACAGAAAGGGCTAAACTATCTTAAAGCACATACGCCTACTAAACTTCATCCATGTCGAGTTTATGAAATTGCAACCAACACCAAATCCCTCCCCCCCTCTCTCTCTCTCTCTCTCTCTCTCTCTAAAATACAGAAAGGGCTAAACTATCTTAAAGCACATATGCCTACTTCATCCATGTCGACTTTACCAAATTGCAAACAACACCAAATTACACGCAACTGTACAAGCGTTATTCACGTTTCATAGTAGTTGAGCAACGGAAAATGGGGATTCTTCCTGTGCGTTGATGATGCCCTAAACCTTTTACCTTGAAATAGGAGTGGAGAAGGAAATCCAGACGGAAGCGGCGGCGGAGGGCCTCGCTGAGGCGGAGGACGACGGCGGCGGTTGTGGCGAAGTGGCTGGGTTGTGTGTGCCCACCTCCAAATATGGGGATCGGGTATTTGGGATTGGGTGACATTGGTGAACCCATCATTCTCGTTTGCTCCTCAGATTTGATATTACTCGGTGCCAGAATAATGACTCAACCAGGATAGAACTTTTCTTCAACTGTTCTTGATCATCTGTTCCTTTTCTGCTCATTTAAAATACGATACATGAAAAATACTGCACGAAGAAATGGTTTCTTGAAAGAAGAGAAGTGAATTTTGGGATTAGGATATATAGGAGTAGAATATTCCATTAGTGTAATTACGTTTTTTTTTTTTTGGTAATTTTTTTTTTTAATTTTCACTATAAATTTATGAAAAAAAAATTAATTATGAATTTATCAGAAATATAATTTTCAAAATATTGTGATATATAATTTTTATAGTTATAGAATTATAAATAATCATAGTTAAAGTGTTGTTAGTTTGATCAGAAAAAAACTAAATACGCCATCAGTAATGAGACGGAGGGAGTATAAAATACTTTGTGTTTAGTTAAATTAAAAGTCTATTGTCAAAGGAATAATACACATTGTGTGCCTAAGTCTGTTAGTTTATGGGCTTTCCTAGATAGGATTTGGCTGAGGCCTGTTTGTATGTACTTCACCCTATTTAAGGGATCTCATTGATGGAATAATACAACACTTTGCCCTACTTTCTTGTCTTATGTTATTTTCCCTTCAACACGTTATCAGCACGTGTTCAACCACTGAGAAAAATCCCGGCCGAAATTTCTGGAAAAAAAAAATCGAAAAAAAACCCTAGCGACTCTGCACATCCGCCGCCGTCGCCTGTGGACATCTCCTCCGGCTCGTCGCTGCTCGTCCTCCGTCCACGACCAGACCAGATCGGACGAAACCCTAGCCGCCGCCACCGAAACCCATTTGCATCTTCTTCCCCGACGCCCGGCTCCTGACCAAACCCGCGCAACACAGCAGTCCGCCTTCTGCAAACCCGCGCGAAGATCCGTCCGACGCTGCAACCTCGCGACTCGCCCCGCCCCTCCTGCTCATCTCCGCCCGTCTTCAGTCGCCGACCATCCCCATAGCCGGAAGCCGGAGCCGTTTTTTTTTACGATCTTCAAGTCGCCGCACGTCCAGCCCGTTCGTCCAGCCCCCGACCCTTTTCCAACCCGGCCCGCACGATCCAGAAGGACGAAACCGGTTGATTCTTGACTCAACCGATTCTGAGACCGGCCCGATTGCTGACCGAACCAGATCCGGTTGCTGACCCGACCCGCACGCAGTCTTGTTTTCAGCTCGTTTCTGCTCCTATTCGCGAAACAAAGTACACAAATACGAACCCTACTATCTGCAATGTGCGAATTTACATTTTTTTTAATTACTATTCATTGCATATTATACTCCGAATTTATTTATGCTTAATTAAACCAAAAGCATGATGCATCCATAATTTTAATTAAATTAAAATAAATCGCTTAAGCAACTTGAATTAAAATAAGTTCACGTTGAATTAATAATCATCGCGGCATAAGATACCTCTTTGACTGCATTTATACGTGTATAGATATATCCATAGGGCTATGTGATTATATCTATAATTATATATATATTTTGCATGCATTATTAGTTATGGCATGTATATTAAGTTCATCATTAGTAGAACTTAGAGGACTTATTTCTACTATCTATATCAACTCGAACCGTGATAAAGTAATTTCATCGGTATAAACCCCAATAGCATCGAAAGTAATTTTGACCATATCTTGGTTCTGAAAATAATAACCCTCGACATTATTGAAAATTTTATCATGGAAAGTACTAATGATATACTGTGAAAATTCATTTTCCTTTTTTTTCTTGTCTCAAGATGGCTGATCCAACTCGTCCCGAATTTGACATCTTGGACTCAGAAGGGCTTGAGTACCATAGATGGGTTTCTGACGTAGAGACCACTTTTATCGCTAAGGACTATAGTGCTACTATCTTTGAAAAAGCAGGCGAAGTACCGTCTGACAAAACCAAAGCTAGTGCATTAATGTTCCTTAGGCGACATATCGACCCGAGCCTAAGGTGGGAATATCTGCAGTTGAAATCCCCGAAAGAACTGTGGGATGCCCTTAAGGGCCGTTTTGGGAACATCCACAATACTTTGCTCCCAGAGTTGACCGTGCAGTGGAATGAAATCCGCTTGCTTGATTATAAACGGATCAACGATTTCAACAAAGATATGCTCCGTCTGAAGGCACGCCTTAATTTCTGTGGAAAGGACCTCACAGAAGATGATATGATTCAGAAAACTCTTTCCACTTTCCCTACTTCCGCCCTTATACTAGCGAACCAGTATAGGCTGGAGTATGACAATAAACGCATCACTACCTTCAATAAGCTTATCAACCTACTGCAAGTGGCTGAGAGGCACAATGAAGTATTAGTGAGCAACAATGCCAGGCCGGCTGGGACAAAGAAAGTTCCCGAGGCCAACTATGGCAAAGTGAAAGGTGGAAAGAAACCCAATGCACAGGGGACTGGTCATGGCAACCCCAAACCACAACGTGGAAGAGGGCACAGTGGTCGAGGACGTGGGGGTTCTTCCAATGTAATGAGTAGACTTGGTACTCCCGGCTCTTCTGGCCAAGGAAACAAAGCACCTACCCCCCATGTCGCTCCCAAATTCAGAGTTGGCAATGAACCGTGCTATCGATGTGGAGATGCTGGACATTGGTACAAGAACTGCCATGCAAGTAAACAAGTCGCAGCACACTACAAGAAATATAGAGAGTCCAAAGAACGGGAGGCTCACTATATGGAGGAAGATGCTCTCGACGAGTCCCCCGACGTCAATTTCACAGTCACCGATAATCGCAATGAGCCATACGTGTCACAGTCATTAGAGGCACCCCTTTATGACTGAATGTTTTCATTATGTTTACTTTCTCGTTTACATTTGGCATTGTTAACTCGGAACGATTTTATCGATGTTTTATTTTCAATAATGGTGTGATGAAACTTTGTTTTTCTAGAACAAGATATTATTATTGCTTACGTTATATCCTTAACTTTATTTCGAAGAAATGAATATTGCTTGAATGTTTATGGTTCAAATTTTTTTTCTCTCCTTTTCGTAGGAATGAATCGGGGAGAACTTGAATGTTGGGTTGACAGTGGGACCACCCACACCATTCTTAGGAATAGGCTTCTATTCGCGGAATTAATTGCATGTCAATCCTCGGTAACCACGATGACTGGGTCCTCCCAACTCATCCAAGGGCGAGGCATAGCCCGATTTTTATTGCCTAACGGCACTCTTATCCGAGTTACCGATGCTCTATACGCACCTAGGGCCCCTCGAACCTTACTAAGTTTTAAAGATATACGTAGCAATGGTTTCCACGTCGAAACCCACTGTGAGAATGGAATCGAGTTCCTTTATATTACATCTAATGAATGTGGACGTAAACGCATATTAGAAAAACTTAAGAGTCAAAATAGTGGACTGTACACCACAACCATTAGGGTATTCAAATCCTATGCTGTCACCATAAATGAAATTTGGGACAAAGACTCATATAGGCTTTGGCATGATAGACTAGGTCATCCTGGTCGAGATATGATGATCCGTATCCTAAAGAACTCGCACGGACATCCTTTCTTTCGAGCGAAAAAGGGGCAACAACTCAACACGAAGAACAGTATTGATGTCAATCATGCTATGTCATCTAAAGAAATAGAGATATATACCCCTCCTAAGCAATTGACTATGTCAAAAGCACATCGCTCATTCTGCAAAGCCTGCTCTTTAGCTAAAGTAGGAGCGAGACCTTCCTACACTAAAGATACTAAAGCGAACATCCCATTCTTACAACGTATACAAGGAGATATTTGTGGACCCATCCACCCAGAATGCGGACCATTTAAGTACTTTATGGTATTGGTGGATGCTTCGACATGCTGGTCACATGTCGCACTCCTTTCCACTCGAAATGCTGCATTTGCAAAACTCCTAGCTCAGATCATTCGTCTAAGGACTCACCATCCTGATCACCCTATCAAGTCTATTCGACTCGATAATGCAGGAGAATTTACATCTAAAGTATTTGATGACTACTGCATGTCAATCGGAATCGATGTAGAGCATCCCGTTCCCCATGTGCATACACAAAATGGTCTCGCAGAGGCAACCATTAAAAGAATCCAAATGGTAGCACGAGCATTGGTTTTGCACACTAATCGCCCATCTCTGCTTGGGGATATCTTTGTCCTACATGCGGCCGTACTTATTCGTTTGCACCACCGTTGGCCAACCATTTTCTCGCGTACCGGTTGGTAGCTGGATATGAACCGGATATTTCACACCTACGCATATTTGGTTGTGCAACATATGTGCCGATTGCGCCCCACAACGCAATAAAATGGGTCCTCGAGAGGCGTTTAGGTATTTACGTTGATACGAATCCCCAACAATTATCCGCTACTTAGAACCCTTGACAGTGATCTCTTTACCGCACGCTTTGCGGATTGTCACTTCAATGAGTCGAATTCCCGTCGTTAGGGAGAGGAGAAAAAGAAGTTTCTCAAGGAACAGCGGGGAATTGTCTGAGTACGTCCAGTCTGTCTCATTATGATCCCCGTACCTCACTATGTGATCGTGAAGTACAACGAATCCTCGATCTTGAGCGTAGCGGTCGATGCCCGATGCGTTCTTGATATCGCCAAAGTGACAAGATCACACATTCCACTGCAAATGTGCCTGCAAGGTTAGAAGTCCCGAATAAAGGGCACATCACCAACGTCTTGAGTGATGCGATCGCACC
The DNA here is from genome assembly GCA_033398695.1 of Orobanche coerulescens. Classification (NCBI taxonomy): domain Eukaryota; kingdom Viridiplantae; phylum Streptophyta; class Magnoliopsida; order Lamiales; family Orobanchaceae; genus Orobanche; species Orobanche coerulescens. The sequence continues at coordinate 174,980,547 of CM065809.1, forward strand.
CGGTGGAAATGCGATCGAGGTGTGGCTCCCAAAGGAAAAGGGGAGGCCACCGGTTCGGCAGACACCCGCCCAAGGAAGAAAAGGGCGGTGAGGCACAAACCAACCCATTAATCATCAATACGGGAATCCTTCCCACGAGATCATCTCGACTATAGCTATGTCCACGAATCATTAATGGGGGCGCCCAGATCGATTCAAGATTAGAAAACAAAGAGATCTCGATCAATTATGAAAGTGCGTCGATTTGATGGAACGATCGACCACTCACATTGATGATGTGTTTGCATACGATTGCTCAAGAAATCATAGAGCACGATGATGTCGAACCACGCTCTGTTGAAGAATGTCAACAAAGAGCCGATTGGCCTAAATGGAAAGAAGCTATCCAGGAAGAGCTTGACTCTCTGACAAAACGCAAGGTACTTGGCCCAGTAGTGCTAACTCCGCCAAGTGTAAAGCCTGTTGGACATAAATGGGTTCTTGTCAGAAAGCGTAATGAGAATCACGAAGTCCTGAGGTACAAGGCTCGCCTTGTTGCACAAGGTTTCTCACAACGCCCTGGTATAGATTACGAGGAAACGTACTCCCCCGTAATGGACGTTATTACGTTCCGCTATCTAATCAGCCTAGTTATTTCCGAAGGATTGGAAATGCAGCTAATGGACGTGGTCACTACGTATCTCTATGGGGATCTAGATACGGATATTTACATGAAAGTGCCCGAAGGCATTTCATTGCCCAAATCAAGTAACTCCAGACCACGGAGTGCGTATTCAGTTCGTTTGAAACGCTCACTTTACGGTTTGAAACAATCCGGAAGGATGTGGTATAACCGTCTGAGTGAATACTTGATTGGAAAGGGATACAAGAACGATGAACTGTGTCCTTGCGTCTCTATAAAGAAAACAAGTTCCGGATTTGCAATCATCGCAGTGTATGTCGACGATATGAATATAATCGGCACTCTTGATGAAATAAGAGAAACCACCGGATACTTGAAAACTGAGTTTGAGATGAAAGATCTTGGGAAGACTCGTTTCTGTCTTGGTATTCAGATAGAACATAGAGTCTGTGGAATTCTCATCCACCAGTCCGCTTATGTCCAGAAGATGCTTAGACGCTTTAACATGGACAAAGCACACCCGGTTAGCACTCCCATGATCGGTCGTAGCTTGGATGCGAAGAAAGATCCATTTCGTCCAAAGGAAGATGACGAAGAGCTTTTGGGAGCTGAAATTCCCTACTTAAGTGCAATAGGCGCTCTATTGTACTTAGCTCAATGTACGCGACCGGACATCGCCTTCTCAGTAAACTTACTAGCTCGATTTAGTTCAACACCGACGCAACGTCATTGGAATGGTATCAAGAATATATTCCGATACCTAAAAGGAACCATTGACTTGGGACTATTCTTTCCCTACAAGCGGCAAAGGAAGCCGCTTAGTAAAGGCAAATGCTAAAGTAAATGCTAATGCCATAGAACCTACTCCGACGAACGTATTGGTAGGATTTGCTGATGCAGGGTATCTCTCCGACCCACACAAAGGTCGTTCCCAAACTGGCTATGTATTTGCTATTGGGAACACTGCTATATCTTGGAGATCCACAAAACAAACCCTTGTAGCTACCTCATCTAATCACGCTGAAATTATCGCTTTGCATGAGGCGGTACGTGAGTGTATTTGGTTAAGAGCTATCACTACACATATCCGAGGTAACAGTGGACTAACTAATGTCACTGGAGCACCCACATGCATATATGAAGATAATGCAGCTTGCATCGAACAGATGAAGCTTGGGTATATCAAGGGGGATAACACAAAACACATATCTCCAAAATTCTTCTATAATCAGCAACAACAGGCTCTCCTCAATATTCAAGTAAAACAAGTCAGATCTGAGGAGAATGTGGCCGATTTGTTCACCAAATATCTGCCCAAGGCCGTGTTTGAAAAACATGTGAGAAGTATCGGAATGCGGAGAATTTCCGAACTCCCGAAATCGATGTAAAGGTAGATGGAGAAGGGTGAGTCATAAAGAAACTTACTCACCGACGTTGTACTCTTTTCTTTGACCAAGGTTTATTTTCTCCCACTGGGTTTTGTTACTTGGCAAAGTTTTTAATGAGGCAAACGACAAATGCACAAGTTTTTCAAAGTATCCTTGATTGATGTACAAATCAGGGGGAGATGTAGACTTGAGGGGGAGTCTTACATCCACAACGTACGTTATACTCTTTTCCTTCCAAGGAACATTTTTCCCACAGGGTTTTTATCACTTGGAAAGGTTTTTAACGAGGTAACAAGATGTACGATTTTAGGGATCGATGGAATGGTCACCTTAGTTGTAACACCCCCAATCCGCTCAGGGATATTACACGCCGTAGACCCTCTCCTCGAGGATCTACCAGGCTGATAACTAAAATCAAACATCTAAACCTCGCCTTTAAGGCTAAAAAGACTCAGTAGACCGACTTGGTCTTTCAATAATAACATACAACTCAATTCCAAACACATACCCACGCAGGGGTCAAAATACAATAAACTCCCGTACAACGGGGAAAAGATCTTGCGCGGAAAAGAAAATACAACTAGACCAAAACGACATCAGATCCTCGTGTGATTAGTATCGTTCATCTTTCATCATCCTTCGTGCCGACTCGTGCTATGCTCCAAAACCCGAATGCAAAATAGACATCCACCCGAATACTGGGGTTAGCAAACTCCACCGTTTTGCTAGTGCAAGTACAAGTGCAAAAATACGAGCCATACAATACAAGTTCCAAGAACAATAATAATCAGGAATCCTCAAAGATCCAAACGTAAAGAAAAGTACTTCCCGAGGCAAGAGTTTGGGTAAACATTTCCAAAACCGAAAGATCGCAAATAAGGAAAATAATTTACAAAACAGTTTAAAATGCCATCGAGAGTTTTAATAGAAAACAATTTAGGATTATAAAATCCTTCTCTTTCCAAAAATCAATAGGGTCATAGCCCAAATGTTTTGTTTTCGCAAATAGGAAACCACCAACAATTTATAGGGTCAGAGCCCAACATCACGTGTCCTCAACGGACGTAAAATCAATGAAATATAATCACGCACGCGCATCGCCTAGGACCGGGACGCTACCACCGACATCCCACCCGAGGCCTCGAAGGACCCTCCCGAGCTGGCTAGCGAAACAAATCACACACATCTCACGGTTGGATCAATCACTTGTTGCATCCTGGCCACATGATCACATGCCATGTGCCACCGTAGATTATCTCAGGCTCTCACGGTTGGATCAATCACTTGTTGCATCCTGACCACATGATCACGTGCCATGTGTCACCGTAGACCTTCAACCATATCCACACATTCACACAAATAACATATCATATCAATATTCAAACAATTCGCCCAGAGACATCAAACACTTAGCAAAACACCACGTCAAACCACAACGCACCGAAATGAAATAATATACGTCCACACACAATACCAAGTGCAACATGAACACCAAGCATATACATAGAATTCACATAGTTATTCACGAACCACACCAATCACAAAACACACACGGTTTTGAAAGAGGGCCTTTAACGAGGCTAACCAAATCTTTTGAAAACTCATTTCAAACAAACAAACAAATCAAGACGATCACCAATCATCATATCCACGAAACAAGAAAAGTATGGACAAGGTACTTGCCTCGAATAAGAACAACGCGGAGAATCGACCAAAGTAGGTTGACACGAACCGATTACGAACCCGCCGACTCCACCGATTGCCAACTCACGTCATAAACTACGAAGGACAATAATAAAAATGAAATGAATTCCATAACACGACTCAAAGCCGTTGAATTCAAAGAACGAATGACGAAAGTTCAAGGATTTCCCCCAAAACGGCCAAGAACACGATTCGTTCCAAAATCACGAAAGCGAATTCCAAGTTGAAATATGGATATACAATCCATAGAATATGTTTAACAACATCATTTAACCATAATCGATCCATCGAAAATGGATGAAAAACGAGATCGGGGACAAATCACCCAAAAAGTCAATTCGAAGGAAATCAAGAATTATACTTCGATTCGACGAAGAACAATGGATTAAATGATGTTAAACACAAGAATACTATCAAGATTAATCATACCCATCATGAATTAATCAACAACACGGAACGAATCGGACAAAAATGCAAAAATCCCCAAATTCACGAAAATATGGTTCTAAGGAAGATTACCTTGATTCGCTGGATCAAAGGATGATAACGGACGATTGATTGATGTTATGAACTCAAGGACTTCATGAATTTGTTGTTAAACAACATGGCTTCATCACTCATGAATCGCCATCCGCGGACGGAGAAGGAAGGAAGTGAAAAACGAAATGAAATGTGACTGCTCAGCCACATTTATACTGGGCCGGACTAGCGCGCGCTAGGCTGCCGAGCTAGCGGGCGCTATCGGCCCAGGCCGCGACCCAGTAGCCTTCTGGACTACACTGCTCGGCCAGGTAGCGTGCGTAGCCTTCCGGCCGTAGCGTGCGCTACCTGCCGGCCGTAGCGTACGCAGCGTCCGACAGTAGCGTGCGCTACCTGCCGAGCATGACCGATTCCAGAACCCCCAGGACTCCACTGTCCGGACCCGCTAGTGTGCGTTAGGCCATCCGGTAGCGTGCGCTACACCTGCCGGTTAGCGCGCGCAGCCTTCCGGCCGTAGCGTGCGCTACGCCGGTTCTACCGCACCGTCCGGCCGGTGCCTGCAATCGTCCGGCGATCCATAGCCGTCGGCCCGATCCATAGCCGTGGCTCGACGACCCGATTACCGAAAACGCACGGAACGAACACGACGAAAAGTTCGCGGACGACATCAACGACCCGAAATGAAAACATAATACCATATTCAATCATACGCGACCAAGAAACGGGTCGAGACGACAATTACAGATACGGATACCCGTAACTTTCAAGAAATTACAAAATAGCCCAAAAAGCCCGAAAATCACGATACGTGATCGAATAACCAAACCGAAGTTCACAACACGTCTAACAAAGTTAAGCGAACTTACGGGAAACTCGAAACAGCAGTTTCGAACGAGATTCGCAAGAACCGAACTCAAGTGCGGAAAAGTCGCTAAAAAGCACGGAACTCAACAAAACGACTCCGAAACGAACTCGGATGTCAAAAAGTGTAGAATTAATCATTCTCAGAATGACGAAACGGTCATGAGCGAGTCGTCAAAACGGACTTCTGCCGAAAAAAGAAATTTACCGAAAATCGAAAATTGCGGATATTACATTAGTAGCGCTATGATCAAATGTAACGATCATATGAGAGGATAGATTCAAAGGACGAAGTCTAAACTTGATGTGTCTAGATGCTGTACTCTTTTCCCTACGATCAAGACATTTTTCCCACTGGGTTTTTGCTTGACGAGGTTTTAACGAGGCAACATGACATGCGTGCGACAGGTAGCGCGAGGAGTGTTAAAGGAATAATACCCATTGTGTGCCTAAGTCTGTTAGTTTATGGGCTTTCCTAGATAGGATTTGGCTGAGGCCTGTTTGTATGTAATTCACCCTATTTAAGAGATCCCATTGATGGAATAATACAACACTTTGCCCTACTTTCTTGTCTTATGTTATTTTCCCTTCGACACCTATTAAATTCATTTATGTTTTATAAATGGTACGGAACTAATTTTTATTTGTATTGTAGAAAAGTCAGACCAAAATTCACTATTATAAACTTTGGTGATTTTTTTTTTGTTAAAAAATAAAAAATACTAAGAAAATATTTATTGTTAATGTTTTAATATTTAAAATAATTTTAGATTTTTAAATAATTTTCTATTTATAAGTATTCTTAATATGTTTTAACTTTTTACAGTAAAATTAATGTTGTTAATATTTTTGACGGAAATTTTACTGATATAGATTTTGAGCACATTTTCTTACTGACACAATGGAATTTTCTTGAATTTATGAAATATATGTGATTTGATGTACTTTTAGGTAAACAAATGAAATTTTATGTATTTTACCCGGATAAATTGATATATTGCCTCAAGTCGGAGAGTCGATTTTCAAATATTTCTAAAGTTCATTAATAAATAAAAATTCCATATAATCTAGAAACTATATCTGTAGTTCATAAGAAACTATATACCATCACTCTTGTTTGTCATATACTGAACGCGGTTTTATGGGACAAAGATCTTTTATAATCCATGAAACTATATCTGTAGTTCATTAACAAATGAAATTTTATGTATTTTACCCGGATAAATTGATATATTGTCTCAAGTCGGAGAGTCGATTTTCAAATATTTCTAAAGTTCATTAATAAATAAAAATTCCATATAATCTAGAAACTATATCTGTAGTTCATAAGAAACTATATACCATCACTCTTGTTTGTCATATACTGAACGCGATTTTATGGGACAAAGATCTTGTATCCCATGATATTACACCTATCATTTTTTTTAGAACGGTTGAACACACACTTTTTAAATTCTATTCATAAATCTACACTTTATGTCTACTAGGGGACTTGAATTCTATTCATAAATATTTCTAAAGTTCATTAATAAATATTTCTAAAGTTCATTAATAAATAAAAATTCCATATAATCTAGAAACTATATCTGTAGTTCATAAGAAACTATATACCATCACTCTTGTTTGTCACATACTGAACGCGATTTTATGGGACAAAGATCTTGTATCCCATGATATTACACCTATCATTTTTTTTAGAACGGATGAACACACACTTTTTAAATTCTATTCATAAATTTACACTATGTCTATTACGGGACTTGAATTCTATTCATAAATATTTCTAAAGTTCATTAATAAATAAAAATTCCATATAATCTAGAAACTATATCTGTAGTTCATAAGAAACTATATAGCATCACTCTTGTTTGTCATATACTGAACGCGTGATCTTACGGGACAAAGATCTTATATTCCATGATATTACACTTATCATTTTTTTTAGAACGGACGAACACACACTTTCTAAATTTTATTCATAAATCTACACTTTATGTCTACTACGGGACTTGAACCAACAACCATTCGATTGGGGAGTACCTCCAATACACTTGGGTACGACGGGTCAAATGCCCTTTGAATGTGAGTTATTTAAATAGTACTTGGTATAATTGAGTTTGGAATAATTACAAAAAAAATTATCTTGAATGTGAGTTATTTAAATAATTTTCAGTCTTTTGTAATTGAACTTTGGTTTCATTTTATATCTTTTGTTTTCGTAAAGAAATTTGAAATATTCATTATATTATATAGAAAACATTACAGTCATCCACTTAAAAATTACTACTAATTAAGACTGAACGAAATATTTTTTTTCTTGTATATTTCTTTTTGATAACTTTCTGTGAATTCCCAAACCTCAAGGAAAGTTTCATAATTATTCTTGGAATTTATGAAAAATCAAAGTATTATCTTTAGTGTAGTAACCTAAGTATTTTCTTATATGTATTTTTTGTTGCAAAATGCTACACATACACATATGCGTACACATTTTCCTACACACTGGTAGTAAATGATGGAAAGGGTAAAAGTAATTGACGGGAGACAAATAAGTGAGAGTAAGGAAATTAAAAAAAATAAGGACGGAAGAAATCTTTTATTTGTTAATATACCACCCCCCTCCCCAAACAACCGACATACTCAAATTTTGTGGATCTGAAAATCTGATGCGATCGTATCACTCTCTCTGAACCCTAAAGCCTCGCCCCAAAGATATGTAAACTCCAAGTAAACCCTAAAAATATCTCTCTCTTCTCTCTCTCTCTCTCAATCATATTTGAAGAGATCGTAGATGTGAAGATTTTTTGTTGTGGTTTGTTTTTTGGATTGTGAAGCAATTTTTTTTGTTATTGATTAGTTATTAATTAATTAACCAAGGATTTTAAAATTGTGGTGTGTAAAACGCCTATTGACACCCCCACAAATCATGATCCTTGCTTCGCATCCTATCTTTATAGTTGGATATGGCTGAAGAGGATTGATACTTCTACTTACTGATTTTCCCTGTTGAACACAAGCATATATAACAAATTTAATCACTCCATCAGCCCCATTAGTACTTGAACGCTTACATACACCAAATCCATCCTTCGAGCATATTGTTTATAAAAATAAATTACTACCGAGTTGAATTTCATCCCAACAACATGTACCTCAATTTATCTTCAACATAAGAACGACTATCCGCTCCTTCCATTTCACATGCTTCATTGTTTTTGAAACAGACGCTATATTCTTGAAGCTATTTACATTCTTGAGAAAAAAAAGTATACAATCAAGGATGAAGCTATTTACATTCTTGAGTTTCTTCCTTTGTTTTTATTCATTATTTAAGGATGAAGCTTGTTTTCCATGATTGAGTTGTGATAAAATATCAATTGAGAAAATCTATACAAAAAATGAATATGTAACCGAATATGCCAAAAAAATGAATATAGAGAAAATGTTGATTGAAATGTCGAATGAAAAAAATAGGATGCTACTAAATTCACCCGAATTTTTTTTAGTCAAAGTACAACTATTTTTTTTGCTGTCGGATTCTTTAATTAAAATTAGTCAATATGTTAGAATGAAAACCCATTGAAATTATTGTTTTTCAAATCAAAAACCAAAAAAGTTGTTATCACTTTATTATTATTTTGGAAATTATAAATTTTAACTACTACCTTCCTAATTAACATATTTAATTACAGTTAACACCATATATGTACTATATAAATTGGCTAATTTTATTTTTTAAAGACAATTAACTTCTACCAATCTAAAATATCAGTTTTACACTTATTAAAATTTCTCCAAATATAACTCATTCAGCATTACAAGGTAATTAGTAACTAGTGTTATATTGTGTTTTTGCAAGTTTTATTGAGTGCTGGGATTTTGAACTTTTTACTGTTATTAATTAATTTGATACTTTAATATTACATATGATTTTTTTTTATTATTGCAGGAATCTTTTTGAGTTGATGATACAAGAAAATGTCATTTTTTGGTGATAACAACTCAAATGAAAGCGCTGATTTTTTCACGTATACGTCGCTATTTTTCACTAATCAGGTAAAACAATCATATAGTATAAGTATTTTTATCTTTTTATTATTATAAATATCTATATACTTTTATTTTCTTAAATATTTTGCAAGTGGATATTTTCATTAACAAACACAAATTCAATTTTAGGTGTTTAAATCTCGTGAAGACTTAAAAGGTTGGGCGCAAAATAAGGCACGCTCTCTTGGTTACGTAATTGTAACTCAAAAATCATACACGAACGAAAGTGGGTTTTTTTATGAAGTTAAGCTTATGTGTGATCGTGGTGGTGAAATATAAAGTGAATGAAACAAGTAAAAACTCTACTACCAAAAAGATTAATTATCCATTCCGGTTGGTAGGAAAGTATTCAAGTATATATGATGGTTGGTTGATGAGTGTGATATGTGATAAACATAATCATCCTCATGCACAACATATGAAGGGGCATCCATATGCGATGCGATTGTTTAAAGATGTATATCGATTGGTTGAAGATATGACAAAGAAGAATGTGACATTCTATCAATATTAAAGTCGCAAAATGAAAATAATGTGTCAACACTTAAAGACATATATAATGCACAATATAAAATTCGCAAGGCCTTACAAGTCGGGAAAATTACGATGCAGGTAAAATGTTACACATCTTTTTTTTCTATATATTTTGACTTTTTTATTTTTAAATAGTCAAAATGTAATTTAATTATGAAAATTTGAATGCAGTTCTTATGTCCCTTTTACATTCCAATGGTTATGTTCACGACTTTTCTACAAATGATGTTACGAAGGAGCTCGAGGCTTTGTTTTTTGTCCATCCGACATCTTTTAAGATATGGCGTGCATTCCCACATGTATTGATAATAGATGCTACGTACAAGACGAACAAGTATAAGATGCCTTTTGTTGAGATTGTTGGCGTAACTTCTACAAGAAAGACATTTTGCATAGCTTTTGCCTTTATAAGTGAAGAAAAGATGGACAACTACAAGTGGGTATTAGAGTGTTTAAAGTTGACACTAGATGAGTGCATGCTTCCACGTTTTATAATTACTGACAGAGAGTTGGCTCTCATGAAAGCATGCAAAAAAGTTTTTCCGAATGCTACTCGATTACTTTGTAGATGGCACATTAGCCAAAATATTTTGAAGAATTGTAGGCCAACAATCAAGACGCAACGTGATTGGGACTCTTTTCTTTCAACGTGGAAGTTACTAGAAGATTCTCCGACGTGGATGTCGTACATGGAGAACTACAAGCAACTTCAATTAGTATTGAGAAAATATCCATATAATTTTTTATATCTCACATCTAATCTTACTTTTTTTATATTTTATTTAATACAATTTTTTACATCAAATAATTATATTTCAATTTTATTTAGAGGGGTGTATTCAATTGGGATTTTGTGGGATTTTTTTGGATTTTAGAAATCCTAGGATATTCAATGGATTGTTTTGAATCCATTAAAATCTTGAGGTATTCAATTTGGATTTCAAAATGTCATTTAAAATCTTGGTGTATCAATTAGGATTTCAAAATGTGATTTAAAATCTTGGTGTATTCAATCTGAATTTAAAACAATCCATTAAAATATGAGGGTATTCAAAAATCCATGGATTTTTTTGGATTCATTAAAATGGTGGATTTTGATGGATTTGTTAGTGTTTTTTGTAAGTTTTGAAATCTCACCAAAATCAATGAGATTTTGAAGGATTTCTAAGAATCCATTTGTAAATCCGAAAGACTTTGCATCAACTTTATAAGATTCTATGATGATTATTATTAATCCATGCGTTATTTCTAATCCGCCAAAATCTTTAAAAATCCATGGATTATTATTAATCCAACAAAATCTGAATTGAATACACCCTCTTAACTTTTCAGGTGTTTTAAGTTATGTGGACGAACAATGGTTGACTAATTATAAAGAAAGGGTTGTGTCTGCATAGAGTGACCAGTCTCTCAACTTTGGCAATCGCACAACCAACAGAGTTGAGAGCCAACACGCCAAGTTAAAAAAGTACTTGAAATCTAAAAAATATTCATTAGATCAATTTGTGGGCTATATCAATCAATCGTTCAGTCCCAGGTTACAACAATAAATGAAAGCTTTGAAAGAAGTAGAATTTATCGTTATCACCAATATAACATATCATGTTTCAAGTTATTACGAGGTTTTGTTTCAAATTAGGCTCTTGATATGATTTTAGGAGAACTATATCGATTGAGTGATCTTGAGTTAAACTACTCAACATATGGTTGTCAACTTCTTAAGAGTTGTGGGCTACCATGTGCTTGCGTACTTTCAGCGTACTTAAATACGGGTCAGTTTATTAAACTAAAATCGTTTGATTATTTTTTGGAGGTCTTGGTTTTTTCAGAAACTTTAAAACAATTTTTATTTTGTTTTGCAGGTGAGGATATTCCTTTGTATTCAATTGATATCTTTTGAAGGGCACTAGATGTTTCATGGTCAACACCCTTGGAACATGAAGATATTAAATGTGACGATGAACCGCACATTTTCAAAGAAAAATTCAACACGCAGTCCAACGCTGGAAATAAGAGTTTCTTAAGAAAGCTAGGCGATATAATCAATCCAAGCACAAATTTTATTAGAGAACCCGCAGTTAAAAAAATACTCGCGGCCGGCCAAGCTTGAAGAAACAAAAAAAGAAGAAGTATGTTGATCCAAAAAAACAAGATCCTGGTAAAAGTAGTTATTCAACCAGATTTTTTGAGATAGACTTGAATTTTGAACCGAAAAATATTGAAACGGCGAGACATAGTTCATACTCGAACTATGAAACATGCGCACGCGACTTGTTCCCGGATTTAAACGATGAACCCGCGAGACATAGTTCACATGTGAGCCAATCATTTGCTAGACATGGTTCATCTACGGTAACAAGCGCTTCAGAAAGATTTTTGAAACAATTTCCACAAATTTTCCGACCTTATCTTACATGTTTACAAGATGTAAGATGTGACGGAAATTGCGGATTTCGACCAATCGCTGTCGCTCTTGGTCTATCTGAGGATCAGTGGCCTCGAATAAGGTCAGACTTGGTGCGGGAGTTAGATGCTAACCAGCAAAACTACAAGTATATATTTGGAACGGCAGGTTATAAAAAAATCTATAAAATCGTACAATTAGCTGGAAACGCCAAACACGGGATTGATTATTCCTTCTACATACAATAGAGTTGTTATAAGTCTAACTAATGGAGGAAACGTCGGAGGCTGTACTACGACTTTCCCGCTTTGGTCCAGTCCACCACAATTAGAGCCACATGGGACAATCGTCATTGCACATGTGAATGATAATCATTATATTAAAGCGGCATTACACGAAGGTTGCCCTTTGCCGACGACTCATCCACTTTGGAGGGCATATAAAAGTGACATTGCATCTGGATGGGAAGACCCATATGTTAGTCGTCAGGAAGAGTTTCGTGAATATTATTATCGTATTCGTGAATTTTTTGACATATCGAAGTAATTATGTAACGTTCTGTTTATTGTAATTCTAGTTTACTTATCAATGAATGGGAAGACCCATATGTTAGTCGTCATGAAGAGTTTCGTGAATATTATTATCGTATTCTTGAATTTTTTGACCTATCGAAGTAATTATGTAACGTTCTATTTATTGTAATTCTAGTTTTTATTAATGAATGTTTTAATATTTTCTTACTTTTTATGTATAAGTAATTAAATAAGTAAAAAGATAATAAAAATTGAAAACATAATTAATAATTACTTAATTATGAAAGAGAAGCACCAGACATAATGATTACATAATGATATGAAAATTTTAATAGAAAAAAAAATATAATGATTACACATGGTGGGTTTAGTGGATTGCTTGGTATATTTAGACTCACCCAAAAAATATCCTTGAAATCGAGCGAGAGCTTAACCTTAGTTTTAACTTAACTAGATGTCCTCCCGTGCGATGCAAGTCGTATAATATTAAATATTTTATTATATTAATAATATGTGATTGAATTTCAATAATATTGTAAAGTTATAAACTCTTATCATGTGATCTAAGGACACATGATAGGAAAATTGTAATTTAGTTAAGTACAGACATTTATTTTTTCATATAGGCCAATATGAGTCTTATATCTAATTTTATAAATAATAATCAATTTTTATTAAAAGTTTATAACTCATATTCTTACAAATATAATTTTTATACGATTTGGCATTAGTATAATTATTTTATTATTTATAATCGAAACAAAATAATTTTGAAAAAGTAAATAATTGTTAAAGTACAAAACTATGAAAATAAACTAAAATAATAATTTTCTTCAATATTCCTATATTTCCATATGGAAATATTTTAATCATCTAAATATATCATAATTATATTAAATTACTTTTTTTATATATATATATATACACACTATATGGATATAATTGTTATTATTTTTATAAAAAAATTAATACGAGAAAGTTATAATTGTTTAAATTATTAGGTTAAAAATAAAAAGAATCAAATGAGTGGAAATTTTTAATCGGTAGATAGTATATAATGGAATAACCATTTAATCCATTTTTCTAAGATATTTAAAAAGACAATTAATGTGGAGACGATACATATTTTTTAAAATTTTTTGCGACTTTTTTTTTAATGTTAAGTATGAATGATGGGTATGTCGTTTTCTTTATTTTAGTAATTGTTTCATTTCTTTTCTCTATCAGCAGCTTTTTTCTTCCCGTCCCTTTTTCCATCCATTAGTTTTAGTAGGGTGTGCGGAAAAATCGAATTCAAAAAATAGAATCGAAAATACGAAAATTCAATCCGATGTCTCAGACTTCGGATTAGAATTTTACAGATCCAAAAATTTCGGAAATTGCGCTGATTTTCGGATTAATCCGATCGAACCGAAATCCAAAAAAATTCGAACCGAATTTGGATTGATCCGAATCCGATCCGAACAATCGGTTCGGATTTCGAATTAAGTAGGTGGTCCGAAATTTCGGATCGAATCGATCCGAATGCACACCCCAAAATTTTAGCATTTATGTTTTTTTCTTTTTTCCGTAATGCAAACGATAAAAAGAACCTGCTTGACGCCATAAGAAAAAATATTTTTTTTTTTGCCTTTTTATTGAAAGCAAGTTTTTTGGGTCGGATCGACATGATGCACTACGTGCACTGAGATCCATTGTTGGATTACACACGTCTGGCATACTCATGCAGTGTGTGTGATTGATGGTGGGGTGTGCGACGTAGTCTTTGTACCGCACGGTCCGCACCATATCCCCTCCCAAGTTTTTTAGCCATACTTTGATGAATTATTCTATTTCTAAGGGGAAAATCTATTGCAGAAATATCATTTTTTTAAGAGCATGAGGTATGGATAGCTGGTGGTTGGCGCCATGGCCACCACCCAAGACACAGCCACGGCGCACCACACCGTCGTTGGCGCCGTCGAGGCTGGCGCCGTGGCCACCAGCCAACGCCATCGTGATTTTTTATTTTTTTTTTTCTTTTTTTTTGAATTTGGAACGTTGGGAAAGTGAATCAAACGGCTATAATGCCGTTTTTTTTGTTTTTTACCCCCAAAAAATCAAATTTAATCCTACTTTTTATCCAAAAAAAACCTTATAAATACCCCATTATTTTTCAAACTTAAAACACACCTCCAATCTTCTATATCTCATCTTCTATATCAATTCTCCCATCCAAAATGAATCCAAATCAACCATGGATCAACAACATGCTAAACGATCCGACAAACCAAATGCCGGGATCGTCTTCGAACCCCGGTAACAATCCGGGTTCGTCTTCGACCCCCGGTTACTTCCCCACCTTCCAAACACCGTTTATGAATCCCGAAGACCTATATCAATTTAGCCAATGGAAGTTACAACAACAACAACAACAACAACATCCATATCAATTCACCCAAACACAACCCTTACCCTCACAACCGAATTCGGACCATGCTTCGTTTCATCTAGTAGACGAAGATGAAGATGAAGAAAAATCCGAATCAAGTGAAGAACCTATTCCGACACCGACCTCAAAAAATCGAGGCAAAGTCGATGGCGAAGAAGCCAAAGTCGAAGGCCAAAAATAAAGACAAGGAGGTCGATGAAGATGTGGTTCCGTCAAACCACCACGAACTTTGGAGCCAAGACGAAGAATATCTTTTGGCGGAGTGTTACATACAAATATCCGAGGATGCAAAAAGCGGGTGCGGATCAACAAAAGGATACGTTTTGGTACAAAGTACTTGACGCCTACAACAAGGAAGCAAAGACGCAAGGCTTTCCTACTCGTACCAAGAATATGTTGGACGGAAAGTGGACTCAGGCGAACGAGATATCAAGAAGTTCAATTCGGTGGTGGATGAAACGGCGGTTTTGAGCGGGAAGGTGACAAAGATTTTATGAATCGTTGTCACATATTGTTTAAAAGATCAACGGGTTATGAATTTCGACACTTGATCGCAGGGCTTTTTGAAAGACAAGCACAAGTGGAAAAATCCGGACTTCGACTTTGGCTAGACGTAATCGTCTCCGCCCTTCACCTCGGCGAGCCCGAGCATTTTGGACCCGATGACTTGCCACGACCGATGGCATGTACCGGTTTCAAAAAGTCAACGTTCATTCAACTCAACCGCTAGTTCCGGTTCAAACCGGCATTGTTTCAAGAAATGTTGCAACAACAATACGAGTTGGACCGCAGCGAGATGGATGTTCTCGGCGAGAGTCACAAGCTCGAGTTAGTATGTATGAATCTCAGAGGATGGCCGAAGAGATGCGGGTGCTGCAAATTGATACAAGCACCATGGATCCGATGAACGCAAGGATCGTGAGGGCACAACAAGCTCGAATCCGGGCAAAATATCTAAACGAAGACGAGGACGAGAACAACAACAACAACTAGGATTTTATATTTATGTTTATGTACTAGTTTTTAATTTTATGCATTTTCCTTTTATTGTAATGTGTGTTTTTAAATTAATGAAGTTTATTTAAGTTTATTTTGTGTTTATTTAATTTAAAAAAAAAAAAAAAAATTGGTTGACGGCACTGTAAATTACAGTGCAGAATCTTGCCGAAATGTGGTCTTAGTGAGTTTCTGGTGCGTGACTTTTTTACGACGCTGGCGACTTTTTGCAGCCTTGGCCAGCGGCTCAACCATACCTAATGCTCTAACAGATTTGGAATTCGAACCGAAAAGAAGGTTCGATTATTTTTTATGTTAAAGTTATATGAAACTAAAAAGAAACGAATTCTTTTTTGAGTTCAGATCCCGATTCTTATTGTTCCTATATAGCTAAGTTATGGTAATTATTAGATACCCGTACGGTTTATTCTACCATTGGCCACGAAAATTTGATTTCACGTTGTGTCAGTATCAAAATTATATATTTATTTATATTTGTTGATTTTAATTTATATATCTTTTTGTTATAATTCGACTGTGCAGTTTGGAATCAACAAAAATGAAAAATATGCAATTATAATGTCGGTTTAATATAAAACCAAATTTTTCTGACCTGACGATAAAAAATACATCTTAATATGAAAAAAATATGTAATTTAATATCGGCCTAATATAAGACCGAGTTTTCCTGACCCGACGATAAAAAAATATATCTTAATTATACTGATATAATTATCATTTGGTATTATCGAAATTGCATAATTCAACCCTAACAAGAAGAATATACAAATTGAAATCAACAAATATGTAATTTTAGTACCAATCTAACGTCGTACTAAATTTTCCTGGCCCGATGATAGAAAAGCCCTACATTAATAAAACGTTTCAACTATATAGTGAAAAATAAATACTCAAATTTAAGATAGTAAGACGTGACAAGTCTCATAGATACATAGAAATGAGATCAACAATAAAAATAATTTTGTACTTCCTCCGTCCACTTTTTAAAGTTCAATCTCCTCTCAAATATTTGTACACAATAAGTCACTACTTTTTGTACCATATTACTCTCTCTTCTTTATTTAATTACTATATTTTTCACTAATGAACTCACTTTTCACTCATAACATTTACTTTTATCACTACCTTTAAGTTCTAATATGTGTGTGTATATATATATAATGACAAGCCTAATAATCTTCTATTTTTGGATCTTGTAGTCCCATATGTTTCACCTATGAATGAAAAATTCCAGTTCTGCAATTTGCTCCAAAGCCTGTAAACCACATATCTAATCTGCCATTATACAATGTTAGTTAGTCGTGCCCCTATATTTTTGATGCCACTTTGTCGGGAAAATTATACCGTGCAATTTTGATGTATCGTGCATGGTATATCAATTGTGATTATGTTGTATTTTCAATGTGATTATGTGATACACCAGTTCTGCACCATGCATTATTTTCTCACTGTAATTAGTTGATACATCAGGTTGTAATTATGTTGTATTTTTAATTTGATTATGTGATACACTACTAAAAAATGTATGTATTGGCTTCACAAAAATGTGCCAATAGAGTAAAATGAAACTTTTTTCTTTGAACACATGCTCTAGCCGTGTGTGAAAAAAAAAGCCTAAAGAACCTTTAGTTTAAATGTTTGACCGTGTGAAGTTAAAGAATAAATTTTACCGTCAATTATGTGAAGCTAAAGCGAACGTAAAACAATTAACCTAATTACATTAGCTTCACATGGGTGAAGCTAAAACGATGGTTACAATGTTGTTTGCTTTTTGTTGTTGTATTGATGATGGTGTATTAACCTAATTAACCTAATTACATTAACCATTGTTTATGATGGTGTATTGATGGTTACAATGTATTTTTGTTGTTTGTTGCTCTATTGATGGTGTATTGTTTATGATGGTTTGGTTACAATGTCGTTTGTTGTATATTACAATGTTGTTTATGATGGTGTATTGATGGTTACAATGTTGTTTGATGGTGATGGTTTGTGCTGTTCAGTGGTTTCTGCCTCTGTTGTCAAAAAAAAAGGGAAAGACTGATAGGAAGTTAAGGCGTCACATATGTGACGCTATAGAAGGACCTTAATATTATTAAAACATAGCTCAGTGGGAGGCGTGAGAATCGAACCCACGCCTAATGGCATAAATGCGTGGCCATTAACCACTGAGCTATGTTTTATTTCAGTATATATATATATTACATTACATTTATTTATCCTTATACTATATTTCCTACTTATATTTAATTTATCTTTCAAATTAAATCAATTTTCAAAATATTTAAGCATAAATAAATATATTGTAATTTAAGTTCTTAATGTTAAGAAAATTTCTTACACTATAATTATTAAATATAATTTAAAATTTATTATTTATAGTATTTAATATTTAAACCAATACAAATTTGTACATTTAAAATGGATTTAGTATGCAGAAATTTATGTAATTTTATAACAGCGTCATGTATGTGACGCCATTACTTATTTTTTAGTTGTTTAATGGCGTGTGACACCGTTTAAGAAAAAATATTTTTTTTTAAAAAAATCGACTATGACATATTGGCGTTAGGGCTGTTAGCGGTCCAAGTGAACCCGAAACCCGGTCATGAACCGGACCGAAATACCCGGAACCGAAACTCACCCGAAAACTAACGAGTTCGGATTCGAGTTCTAAACATTGAACCGAAACCGATAAGACCCAGACCGATAAAATCGAAAAGAAACCCGGTAATAAATTAAAAAAAGTTTATATGTATTTTATAATTTATATATTTTATACATATATTATTAATACGTTTTGCGTGTTTTAAACATAAATAGCATGCTGGTCAAGTAGTTAATACGATGTACCTTTGAACAAAAGGTCTGGAGTTCGAATCATGAAACCCCCATTTATGTGATTTATTTTGCTGCTCTTCCTTCATTTTCCTAGTAAAGATCCATCCCACATAGGGCTGTTAGCGGTCCGAGTGAACCCGAAGCCCGGTCATGAACCGGACCGAAATACCTGAGACCGAAACTCACCCGGAAACTAACGAGTTCGGATTCGAGTTCTAAACATTGAACCGGAATCCTTATCGGTCCGGACCGGATCTACCCGGTAACCTATCGGACCAGATCCGAATCTGGAGAAAATCGGTCCGAACCAGTCCGATAACAGCTCTAATTGGCGTTACATATGTGACGCTAAAGCTTTACTCTTTGGCGTCGCATATGTGACACAATTAGTGGAATAAAAATAAAAAAAATAAATTTTACACAATGGCGTCACGCCTGTGACGCCAATGTTCTTAAAGTTTGACCTGTTTTTTTTCTTTAACTTCACATTTACATGTGAAGCTATTATGGTGAAGCTAATAGGGGACATTTTTAGTAGTGATACACCGGTTGTGATACACCATGTGTCAATTTTCGGTGTAATTAGTTGACACGCATTAGGTCGTGTTTTCGACGTGATCATGTTATATACGGGTTGTGATTACGCGTCATGTTATCTTGCATCGTTGTATCATGTCGTGGGATATACTCGTAATTATAAACTTTTGGTGACCCATAGAAAACATTTTACATCTACGAGAAAAAAGTATGAACACTATCATCAAGAAAATCAAGATAGAGCTGTGCGAAATTTAGAACCAAACTGAAGGGCCTCAATGAAAAAACTTCCGTCCAGCTCCAGTCACGATCAGAATTCCAGTTTCCTTCTTGTTCTCCAAAAGTAAAATCCTCGAGATCATAGTAATTATCATCATATTGGAAATTATTATTATTATTATTATTATTATTATTATTATTATTATTATTATTATTATTCGATGGTATTCCTCGTACTTGGTGCCGGCAAACTGGACATGTACTGTTAATTTGCAGCCAGGGGAGGATACAGTGGGAATGATAGAAATGTCTGCAAGGCAGCTCTCTCACTCCAGCTCCAAGTTCAAACTCGTCCTTACAAATCGGGCAAGACGAATCATTCTTCAAATGTTCGCCACGCAGCTCGACGACAGGGAGGTCCGGAATCGCAGGTTCCGGGACCGGCCTGTCGTTCCGAGTCAATTCTCGGGCAAGCTCCGTATCAGATGAAAAGCTTTCCCCGGTCGCGTGGACGGGCCTGGATGGCTGGTTGTTATCATCATCCGGGCCTATGAACTGAAGCAAAATCCAGGCCCGGCTATCCGGGTCTGGATTTTCTTCCGGGCTGGGATTTCGCTGCCTGGGATAGGGATCCGGTACTTGCGCCAGGACGTCCAGCATGCCCCGGCCTCGATGAGAAGCTTCCCGGCGGGATTCCAGGAGAGGACCGGGTCTGGGAACATCCAGCTCGTACCTGATTTGTCGGAAGCAACTGGGGCATAGGATTTCGGCGGGGTTTGTGGTGGTAGTTCGGATGGAACGTTGGCATTGCCTGCACCAGTAGTAGTGGTATGTTCTTGCTCTCTGAACTCCGTTTACGATAACGCGAGGGCGATGGTTCATGGGCATGGATGGTTATGGCTTTTGAAGTTTTTTATTTAATTATGTGAGCAGAGAGAGAGAGGTGGAGAAAATAATATATGTAGATGGGGGTTTCATTTTCTGCGTATTGGTGGTGGCTTATGCAAGTGAAAAGAGGATGACTTGCATGGGAGGGTTTGAGGCATATCGGATTGTTTGCACATTTTCTATATAGGGGTGGTTTTTGGACTCCTATGATAAAAAGAAAGGGATGATTAAGTGCCAAGTTATACTTCATAATATATGCTTTTTTTTAATTGAAATTTAAAAATATATTATCCCTCAAAGTATAAAAACAAAAATATAATTTTTTTGACGTTTATGAATACTTTTTGTGAAATAATATATGATCAAAGTTCAATCTAAAAAACCAAAAATACAGACTTTCTACAGCATATTTTTCATGTTGTCAATAAATTTAACAACTCGTTAATCGTGCCGTGAATAATCTTAGTAATGTATGCTTTTCACAGCGCATTCAAGATATTGTTGATAACATCAGTAACGGCAGACCTGGGGCTACGCTCTGCACGCTATTGATAAGATAATCTTGTTAACAGCATGCCTAGATGTGATGTAAATATATACTCCATATGTCTCTCAAATGTGTCTAGGAATCATCGGCACGAGTTTTAATAAAAATTAATGAATGCTCTTGTAATTGGGTTGTGTTAAGAAAATATTGGTGGGCCATGGATGATTGTTGAGGGTAATAAGTAGAGATTTTTCTCATGGGGTAGTGCCTATAAGCAATAAGTTTGGAGAACGTACAAGAACTCTAAGCAACACATACAAGTAGAAGTTTCATCATGGAAGATCCAAGTAGCGTACGGAAGGATCAATCCCAGTAACAATCATGCTCGTAAAAGTCACCTTGAAATTTATCAAAAATTGTGAGTGTTTGTGTTAACAAACTTTCTTCTTGTTTTGTTGAGTGCGTCTCTAAAATATAAATCGTGATTTCAATTCACTTATTAAGGCGTTGCGTGTTTCGCACCTTCCGCGTAAGGGTTTGAAGCAAAATAACTATTTGCTTAATACTGGAACGATCCTGAGAACTAAAATCATACTAGCGATAGCGGTTCCATGGCACGTCGATCGTGTGGGGGTCGCATCAGGCTCGCCTCCTGGTCGGACCTCCACATGACATCCTGACTCCGTCGGTCGCACCGAATTTGGCTAAACTGACAGAGAATTGATGAGTTAATGCCAGAACGAGTCGGCTATCATCACTTACATCTAATCAAACTTTTAATACTATTTATCACTTTTCTAATCAACTTTTTCACACTATTATCTCTAAAAGTAATATAGTAAAAATAAGGAATAAAAAGTCTTCATCCCCGCAGCCCGAGCGATCCAAAGGCGATTCTTCTTCCAATCACCTCAATTATCATCTTTCTTAAGTTATTGGTGTAGATTAACATCTACTCGTGTTCTTCGTCTTTAATCCAAGGTAATCTCATAAAACCATATTTTTGGGAAATTTCTAGAAATACCCAACATTCCTAAAGCAAAAAAAATCCTTAATAAGCATTGATTTAAATTTCTAATAATAAAATAGAACAAACGATATCTATTCAAGTCTACTACAGAGAAAAAGCATTTGTATTCATTTGTATTCAGCAGCTACATAGTGAAAGAAAAAGCATTTGTATTCAACAATATTTCCATAAAAATGAAGAGAAGATCCAAATATTCAGATTCAATAATTTTATGAGACACCAATATTTCCTTGCAAAAAAATGCATAGAGACTAGGAATGTCAATGGGTCGGGTAGGGTCTGGGTATGCTTCCTCCATACCCTACCCTATTTGATTCGGATCGGGTTCGAGTATTGTTCATCGGGTAATTGGAGTGCACGTGGGTATTCTAATGCACTTGTATCACTATATTTAAGAATATAAATATTTTTAATATATATCATATATACATATAATGTAATTAATAAATTCAATTTAGTATAATACATATTTAAAATATAATATTTTATATAATAATATATAATTTATAATACAATATAATATTGATGTATAATATATAATAATAATATATTTATATAATTCAAATGGGTATGCGGGTCGGGTAATCGGGTCGCGTATTCGGGTAATATACTATACCCATACACTACCCATACCCGACCATAAAATTTCGGGTTCGGCCGAAACCCGACCCGATTTCGGGTTTATCCGACGGGTAAGATCGGGTACGGATAAAATTGACATCCCTAATAGAGACTCCATAATAAATGCATACTTGGGTTTATTAGGGTTTGAGTTTAGGGTCTAAAAAATAAAATAATTGTTTTATTTACACGACATACATATGGGTTCGGATCTGGTTCAGTACAACACCATGCTGTGCACCAGATCCGTCGTCGGATTACACACGCACACACACATCCGTACGGGTGTGTGATCTAATGGTGGGGTGCAGCACAACATGGTGCTGTACTGCACCAGATCCCCTCCCCATACATATGTCGTCGCACATATAAGAAACAAAATCTTACTTTTTATATATATGTCGCAACGTCAAAACGACTACAATGCACAAATTTATTTTTTATAACCAATTTATTTTATTTTAATAGGTCTTATTTTATTATTTGCTTTAGGCTCTTAATGGGTTGGGCCGGCCCTGGTTTTTAATACATATTCCGACGGTGGTGTATTATGCGGGTTTAATATTACTGTTTCAAAGATTTATTTCAAACTTTATTTCATTCAATATATAGTCGCCGCGTGTACAGATATATAAATAGTGATTTCTCTGATTTTTGTTTCATATTTCTTTTCGTACAAGTGACAATTATGAAATAAGATTTGAAACAAATATATGAAACCTTAAAATTATAGGTCGTCCGACTCGGGATGATGACGACCCTTTCATTAACCGCCATCTGAAACGTTCTATACTCTAACACGGGCTGAGTCGACTCGGAGCCAAGTTCGGATTGGAGTTGTAGACTCGTTTCCATCAAAATTGAGGAAGAAAACAGAAAAACCGAGAAGAAGAAGAAAAATGTATTTCTTCAAGAGAGGATAAACCCTAATCTTCAAATAACAGACAGCAAAATCAGAATTGAGGAAGAGGGGGAATAGAGAGGTAACAAAACAATGTCCCACTCAGTGTTCCAAACGGCGCAGATTATGCCCCTGGCGCCAACCCCCAGTTCCTTATCATCGAAATCCTTACTCCCAACCACTACCGTTTTTCGGCATCCGATCGTGCCGACGGCGACTTTAAAGCTCTGTAGATGTTACCTTACTATCAGGGCATCATCTTCTGCGGTGGTTGACGGTGACTCTATTGCCAGCCTGGACCGATGCTTTCAGGTGTCGCGACCGGCCGTGGGTGCTCCTTCGTCGACTTTTTGCAACTCGATAAATTCTGGCCCGGTCATGAAGGGGAAGTACGGTTCTTTTAGTACGGTTACTTTGGAGAAATCAGAGATGAAATTGACGAGGAAGAAACCCACGATTAGTCCCGAGGTACAATTTTTTTTTCTTAATTCGTGAATATCGGTTGCAGTAACGTTAACTAATCGATGGAAAATGTTCGACTTAGTGAATTTCTCTGTAATTTATAGCCGTAAGCTAATTGTGACTGGTAATTAACTCCACTGCTGATGTGCTATATATGCTGTATAAGGGCAGGAGTATCCTCCTTTTCTTATATAGATATCTAAACTTGATTTAACACATTTTTGGTTGATGCATTTGAGTTGGAGGTTCTTAATTGTTTGGTCGCCGGTGAATCTCACTTCGTAGAATTCATTCTTACATAACAATGGGTTTAATGACATTTTTGATTAAACTGGCTCCATATTTATGCATAAAGAACATTTAACTATAGGTTTTTGTTTTTTTAGCAGTGGTGATAGTGTGTGCTCACGAGACCATTACAAGATTAGTAAATAAGACCTTAATCAAATTACTGAATATGATAACAAAAACTGTACTGATTTCGGCAACCATAACTTTATGAACTATTTGTTTGCTTCAACTGTTCGGTTTAATTTAATTTGGTATCCTAGCATTGAAATTGTTTTGAGAAATCTGTAACTATATGGTACTATAAATAGATTGCATACAACGGCCTGGAGTTTTAAGTTGAGAGCTTCACCACTGCCCATAGATGTCATGTTCATTGACTAATTTTGCCATTTCTATCGGGAATATGGCAGGTTTCCACTGGCGGAGGAGGTGGTGATATGGGAAATGGTCTTCGTCATGGAGGTGGTGATGGTGGTGGTGATGGTGATGGTGGTGATGATGATGACTACTTTGACAACTTTGACGAGGGTGATGAAGGAGATGAGGGTGGACTGTTTAGGAGAAGGCTTGTTCTGGGAGAGGTAACAGACTGATTTGCCCACACATACACCCACCCACAAACAGAAGTATCTGCAACTTTTATGTTTAATCTAATCAGTTACTTTATATAATACACTCACAGTTCAATGCTTAATATTCTTTACCAGTTCTTTGATCGGAAATTTGTTGATGCTGTGTTGAATGAGTGGCAAAAGACAATGATGGATTTGCCTGATGGATTTCGTCAAGCCTATGAAATGGTAATGCTCTGCTTTTCTCTGTTCCTTTTTATTCTGAGCTGGATAACATCTGTAATGTACTCTGATGTCGAATTGGCTCTAGGGTTTGGTAAGCTCTTCTCAAATGGTGAGGTTTCTGGCCATCAATGCCAGACCTACAACGGCAAGGTTCATTTCTCGATCTCTTCCCCAAGGACTGTCGAGGGCGTTTATCGGCAGGTGAATTTTAAATTTTTATTTATTAATTCCAATACATTCAAAATTCATGACTTTTATTTCTCTCTTAGAGGATAAATTAATTATCAAATCCAATTAATAAAGGCCCTTAAGCTTAGTTGACTTGACAAATTTTAAGGTCAAGCTCATCTCCCAAAGCGACTGGTCTAATAGAAAAACTTAAACCCGACCCTCCTAATGTTAAAAACTTATCTCTGCTCAATCCAATAGAAGCCAGTTATCGAGCCTTGACCTGATCAATGCAATGGACACTTATTTTGGCCTGCTTACGTTATTAAACTGCCTTCACAACTGAAATGGATTGCATTAGTCATCTTGGGGATAGCCCTTAGGTAAGGAGAAGTTCATTGTGTGAGAAAGTTACAAGCCTATGATATGATCAATGTTAATCATGGATGATAATCACGATAATTTTGTACATGTGCTCAGAAAGTTTTTTAAATTTTAATGGACTTGTGATTGCTTTATGTTCGTGCACAGAGCTTTTCGAACTTCATAGGTATATATAGATGCAGCGGTTAATTTGATGAAAAAGAGATAGCTGATGATTGGTGACTGGTGAGGATGATGTGGGGTGCTCTATTTGAGGTAAACTATAAAGATGAGGTTAAAGACTTGTGAATGTTTTTCACATAGATTTTTCATCTCTTGTTGCATGTCCTCAGTTGAGATTAGGAGAGTGTCTCTGAAGCATAGTTTAGTTACTTTATCATCTTTAAGACATAAATGAACATTGACAAAGAGTATATAAACTAGGTTTACAATGAAATGAGGATAAATAAATGACACTAATATCCTAGCTATTTATCACACTAACATCCTCATGCAAAATGATGGGGGTAGACACCATCAATTTGTTAGGTAGAGTGCGGAAGTGCGCAATGGCGAGGGGCCTCTTCTAGATGTAAAACAAACCCGAAGTTCTTTACAATAAGCTTTTTGAAATGAAAATTCAGCTTATATGCTGGTGCGATTATGAAATACCGAGTTAGACGTGAGCGTAATTGCCGAAGCATTGTCACAATAAAGATTTGGAGAAGTGGAGGCAATATGGAGATCTTTGAGACGCATTTGTTACCACATAATATCTATTGCAGTGTAGGAAAGTTTTATACTCGCATCCAGTGGAAGACTTAGCAAGTTTCTTAAAAGTCCATAAAATTAGATTTTGGCCCAAGAATACACAGTTACCGGTGATGGAGCAACGATTCGCAGGTCCGCCGCACAATCACTATCCGAGGGAAGGCATAAGAGGAAAGTCAATGAGATGAATGCCCTTAGTCTTAGTGCCTTGTAAGTACCATAACACACACTTGAGAACAGAGAAACCACTATCTTTGAGGAGTGCTTAGCTTGGCAACTGGAATTCACGGCAAATGAGATTTTGGGGCGAGTAATAGTGATGTATTGAAGAGAACCCGGGAGAGACTGAAATAGTGTAGGGTTAGGAAATGATGAATTAGTAGTATTTATTGTAGTCATGAGAGCGGGGCACGATTTGGAAGTTTCCATGGCAGATATATTTGAATTTTAATAAAACAATTGGAACTAGTTTTGGTAAAATTCAGTCCCAAAGTAATGGATGGCACCCAATTCCTTCATCGAAAATTGACGTTCGAATGAAGGCATCACAACTCTGGATTAATAATATATCAACATAGAGTAGGAGAACCGTAAACGAAGTAGTGTACGATGAATAAACAATGAGCTACCCACCGTACTTTGAACAAAACCACGTCTCACCATGTGAGGAAAAAGTGGAGAACAAACCCCGAGGTGGTTGTTTCAACCCAAATGACTTTGTTCAGTTTGCACTTGACGAAGGGAGGATGTGCGAATAAGGCTTGGTTGTTGTTCCATATATACACACTCATGAAGAATACCAAGTAAAAAGGCATTGGAAACACCGAGTTGCTTGATATTCTAATTGCAATGAAGAGCCAAAGAGAGGACCATGCGAATAGTAGGTTGTTTAAGAGCACTCACATTACATATTAAAAAAAGTTCCTAAATAGTGCAAAATAGCGCGATTTGTAGCATGCTATAGGGCGCTACAGGACCTCAGGGCATTGTAACACTCTCCATATGCTATTTACTCATGTAGCGCGCTATTGCACGCTATTATGCCATTTTTGCAAAAACTTGCGCTATTTGCGCAAAGCAGATGGGCAATTTGAAGGGCAAATTTGCGGTACCAGAACCCTAGCAGAAGGCCTGGGGCACGCGTAGAAGATCTCTGAACTGAGATTTTTGTTTATTGTGGTGCGTCTCTAAACTCATAAATGAGTTTTCCAGCGTTGGTCTCTTTCTGCAGTATTCTGCGAGGAATCGTCTGAGGTGATTTTTTTTCAAAAGAATCTCCGGTTCCTTTTTTTTTTTTTTTTTTTAAGAGAATCCAATTCACTGTCTACTTTGGAATTAGAATAGTTTATCTTGTGGAACTTTTTATATTGGTGTTTTTGGCAGAGTTTTTTGGAATGTAATGATCAATTGTTTTTTATGGCTACTTTTAAAAAAAAATTACATGTTCGAATAGCTTACGCCATGCGCAACGCTATTTACACTATGCTACAACGGTAGAAAAAAGCTTCACACATAAAATCACTATTCAAAGCACTGCTCGTAACCCATCTTCTAGACCATTTCAAACTCTTATTTTACAAAGACATGCATCACCTCTCATATCCTAAAATTATATAAATATAATAGTTTCTAAATTAGAGACAGAAATTAAAAAAGGAAAACAGGAAAGAAAAGAGCAAAAAAAAAACATGAGAGCAAAAAATAATGAAGGTGTATTTTTAGATTAAATTTAGGAGATAGTCAATTCTTGTAGCCCCCACCTAAATTTACGTGATCTGATGGGTGGGACCTTTGATGCAGCAAGCGGAAGCATAAATTGTATTAATCCGTTGATTCTTAGAATATCCGGATGAATACACAAACGTGATTAACGTTTAATTCCGTTGATTCGATATGAATACCGGAAGAACAACGATAAAAACACGAACAAAGGGTTAAAACCCAATATATTTCTATTTCATCAAAAGCTTCTTACAAATGATCCTAAGACCCTTATTTATAATAGCAAACTAGGGTTTTAGGCTTGTAAGCCCAAAAAGCCCGACCCAATAACATTACTTAAAACTTATGCAAACTCTAATAACTATAAAATATAAATAAATAATTACAATTGAAATATTATCCCCATCATTCTCTCCCTCTTCGAAAAGATTCGTCCTCGAATCTGTATGAATATTATCTCCAGCAACATGCTCATCTTCAGGGAAAGAGAAATTAAGTAACTCTTCACTATCTTTGACTTCAAACACATCAGCAGTTCGTATATGGTCCAATGTCTTGAGACGATAAGCATGTGGCGTTTTAAGAGAAGTGATAAAATAGCTATCATTAGTGATAACATAATAATAATCATGAAAATTTGTCAGTCCAACTTGATAATTCTCCCATATATCTAAAGATTCAAATCGGCCAATATTAATGGCAGTAAGTAGAGCAATGTCAAGATCAAAATAAATAGGCCCAATCTGATTGCATGTAATAACCTGAGGCCCAACTTGAAGTAAAATATTCTGAGGACCAAACCTGCTATCCTCTTTTTGAATAAGAAGAGGCCCAAAACCAAAATTCTGAACACATGGAAAAGGCCCATTGTGTGTATTTTCCAAAGAAGGTCCACTATTTTGCTGTCGTGGGTCTAGGGCAGCAGTTTCAACATTGCCGGCATCGTCTTCAACAGCGGCAACATATAGCAGCGCGGTGCGCGCCTGTATCTTCGCGGCTGTGACCGACAAGAATGGGTGGCCGAAGTCATCGGCGGGGCGATACTGGGTGGCGGCAACTGATGCAGCAAGCGGAAGCATAAATGTATTAATCCGTTGATTCTTAGAATATCCGGATGAATACACAAACGTGATTAACGTTTAATTCCGTTGATTCGATATGAATACCGGAAGAACAACGATAAAAACACGAACAAAGGGTTAAAACCCAATATATTTCTATTTCATCAAAAGCTTCTTACAAATGATCCTAAGACCCTTATTTATAATAGCAAACTAGGGTTTTAGGCTTGTAAGCCCAAAAAGCCCGACCCAATAACATTACTTAAAACTTATGCAAACTCTAATAACTATAAAATATAAATAAATAATTACAATTGAAATATTATCCCCATCAACCTTTGACACATATTTTTGCTCTTTTTCCTTAAGTTTGGAGTAATTATTAGTACAATTCATATTATGCTTTTTTTTTATGGACACTCGGACATAATTCAATAGGTGAACCCTTTAGATTTTAGTCCAAAGTCTCCTAAAGTAGTTTTCCATACCGATACTCGTGCCCCTTGTTCGACATAAAAAGGGCGAAACATGGTATTCATCCCGCAAAATCTCGTTACTAGGCGGCAGCAAGAGGAGTAGAATCTCGATTGTCCTAATTTCGATCACCCATAGTTCATCGTAGCAATAAAACTATGTATCGTCAATTTACATCTTATCTTCGACAACTTATTTGGACGGCTAACATGTAAACTTGTAAAAATGCATAAGACCACAACCTAATCCATTCGAAACGACTCCATGCTTCATGCCCCATGACGATTATTACCTAACTAAATTCACGTAGATAACTTTTACAGTTGAGCTGCAAGTCGGAGCTAGAACCTTAGATTTCAAATCTACACATATAATTTAATTAAGATTTTTAAATTATCTACGTGGCACATTTAACCAAGTAAAAATAAAAGTAAAAATAATACCACGGTAGGCACACCAAATTAAATGCATTTCAATAGAGTATATCACCGTAACACAAAATTTTCAATCTCTTCTCCCCACATTTGAAACAAGCAATGTACCCATTGCACCAACCATAAAGCGCAAACAAGAGAAAAGGTGAAAGAAGACATCCTGAAATGCATGAAAATCCAGTAGTGAGGCTCGTCTAGCACCTAAAACACGAAAAATCATAAAATCAAGAGAAAGACATCAAAATAGAAAAAATAAACTTAAAAGTAATATGAACAAATATTAGAGAAAACTATAACAAAAGATGAATCACATTACACCAAAATAAAATACCAAACACAAACAAGACAAATACACACACGCACACACAGAACTCACAGAAAAGACGCAAGAAATGAACCTACCTATAGTGAACGAGTCACTGCGGCCCGAGGGTGGTCGTGATGCTGGTGGCTGCGGATATGTCCTCGCCAAATGGTTCTCGAGGATATGTAGGCGGGTATCCATGACGGCGAGGCCGGGATGACTCCATCGCATCTAATCTACCGCTCAGCTGAGTGCTCACTGCATTATGCTCAATCAATGGCTCCCATCCCGGTGGTGGTGTTGGCAAGGGCTCATTGGCAATCCTCTTGTGATCACCCCTCTCCGTGGTAGGCGAATGAGGCTTGTTGGTGCTTAAAAGTACTCGTCGTGAAGGTCCCGCGAATATGGACCCGTACCTACTTGGGCCAAATAATTAAATACAGATGGCCTATTAACGAACTCCATGAACTGGACGTGACTCGATAATTTTGGCCCTCGACAACTCGCCGACGTCGATTCGATGGTGGCGCTGCACGAGCATATGATGATGAGCTGGTGGAACACTTTAAAGTGCGCCGCCAATGCTATCATTATGTGTCCCATTGACGGCCTAAACCTCGCACGACGACGAAAGCTGTCTTGCAAATCTTCCTCCTCGACTCCAAACACCATAAATAATTAACCTCCCCGGGTTCACATAGAAAAAAAAAACCCTCCCCGGGTTCACTTTAGTCGCCTACTCTTTGCTAGACACATTATAAGCTAAGAATTCGTGTAAAATGGCCAACATAGGGTCCTTAATAAACCCATTTGGAATTCCACTCGACTTGCAGTTATCAAATCCTGACAACTCTCGCCAATACACTCTTGGATTTGATCACTCAGCAACTCCCGTGCTCCTCTCGTCGAAACACCAAACACACTTTTCCTTGCATGATAATCAACAATAAATTCTTGTCCCATTAATCGACAAGTAAACCCACTCACAAGATCTTGAAAAATGATCGTAGAAAAAAACTCGCACGTCAATTGCTCGTAGTTATTGAACTCCAAATTAGCGAATTTTACTAAGCACAAATTTGCCAAAGTTCCCCCCATGCTATCGAATACCCAAACTTTCCAATAACTCGAAATTAAAAGGGTGAGGGCGAGTGAATTCCTTACCTACAAGGCATGTTTAGCATTTCCCTTCTTCAAAAGAGTAGATCGCGAAGGGTGCCTTGTAATCGTTGGTAGGGTGCCTTGTAATCGTAGTGTTTCCCTTCTTCAAGGAGTAGATCGCGAGTGAATTCCTTACCGTAAGATCAATCGAAACTACGTCATTGGTAGCATCTTCGTGTTCTTGGGCATGGGCCGGGCTTGAAGAGTCGGATTCTTTGTTCATCATAGTGAATTTGAAGATTTATGGAAGAATTTCAGATTTGGAGGAGAAAAATCGGGCTCGGACTGGGTTTTCATCCGCCTTGATTGGAGAAGTGAAATAAAAAAATCTGACTGCAACTATTTATAGCCGGCTCCCTCTAGGTCAAGCGAGGAACTGCTCACTCTCTGTCGGGAGCTGCATACGGGCTTGGCAGATGCGCGCACGGTGCTGCGTGCAGGATGTGAGGGCCAGCTACACCCCATTCAACCTGATTTATGCTTTTTCGTCCCTTTTTTACCGTTTCCTGCCACCATTAACACGAAACACCACGTGACGCAAAATGATACAAAAATATTATAAATTGGAAGAAAAACACACAAAAACGTACACAAAGAAGATGCTAAAACATTATATAAAACACACAAAAAATGACTAACTATAGAGTCGGTGTAGATGAGACAGCCTGCGGATAGAGCTGTTATTCGAGCCGAGCCGAGCTCGAGTACTTGATGCTCGAGCTCGGCTCGAGCTCTTAACGAGTCGAGCCGAGCTCGGCTCGATAGCACTAACGAGTAAAGAGATGAGCTTGACTCGACTCGTAAACGAGTCTAACGAGCCTAACGAGCCTATCGAGCCGAGCCGAGCCCAACGAGCCTAATGTAATTATAAGAAAAATCTTAGTTATCGAGCCTAACAAGTCGAGTTCGAGCCGGCTCGTTAATAAATCGAGCAACAAGTCGAGCTCGAGCTCGGCTCATTTAATATTCGAGTCGAGCTTTAACGAGCCTTAACGAGCCGAGCCGAGCCGAGCTTTCGAGCAGCTCGTTTCGCATAACAGCTCTACCTGCGGAGGTGACTGAAAGGTATTGTCGAAGTGGTGAAGACAGCCAGTCCCACTGTGAACCACGGTAATTTGGAAACTACAATGACAGGATAATGTTGTGAACCACAACACCACCACCTATCTCCTCATTTGTATAAATAGTCCTCTTAGTGCCGCCTGTGCCCTCGTGGTCTCGTTTTTAGATTTCATTCACATGAGGACTTTGTCTACACTGTATAAATGCATGATCCTTCCCACGTCCAGTTCATCTACCAATTGCCTCTTCAGACAAAGGGCCATCAAGTCTCTCCTCGGACGGCCGTATTGATAATAGACCATCTTTGATCTTTCTCTATTAACTCAGATAAATGATCTTCGATGTGTTTGAAAGCGCAAGCCATAGGTGAAGCTATATACTTAAGCCCGCTCTGTCCAGGTCAACTTCACATGGGCAGTGAAGCACACTGCATATCCAGTAGAGCGGAAACGTAAATCACATCATTCGGCCAGATCTCGGCAACCTTTTCAATTAAAGATTAGTCTGGGGCATTGTTCTGATGCCTTGTTGCGACTTGTGAGCACATTGAAATCACCTATGATTAGATCGGTATGATATTGTTAATATTCGAATGGTTTTGTCTTTAGGCTTCACTCAGAAGGCCTCATATCGGTGGATCTTGTGAAGACTACCTATTTATGTCTAGTAACTCTAGTTAATGTGGAACTTTAGTTTGCACACCAAACAGACCTAAAAACAGTCTCGATTCTTCCGCAGCCTCTTGTGGTTGTAGCCATTGTATATGAGGTCTTAGTATTTAGATGGGATATTAATATGCTGTTTAATATTTTTGTAGAGCAGTAATAGTTTATTTTGCTACTGTATATAGCAGTTGATAAGTAAGTTTTCTTTTTAGTATGATTATCTTAGTTTGTTTGTTATTAATGTGAACCTCGCCTGGGCAGGATGATTGCAGATCCAGCCTTTTTGTACAGGCTGCTTCTCGAGCAGGCAACTACAATTGGTTGCTCAGCTTGGTGGGAGATTAAGAATCGCAAGGAGAGGTACGTGCATTTTAGGGTTTTGATAACCAAAAAAACACACTAATACTGTGTGCTTAACTGCCGTTGGACATAAGAAACATCTGAATATTTGTTGCAGGATAAAGCAGGAATGGGATCTTGCCCTCATCAATGTACTCACTGTGACAGCTTGCAATGCAATCGTTGTTTGGTCACTTGCTCCTTGTCGTTCGTATGGGAATACTTTCCAATTCGATTTGCAAAACACACTGCAGAAGCTCCCAAACAATATATTTGAAAAGAGTTACCCAATGAGAGAATTCGACTTCCAAAAGAGACTTCAATCATTCTTCTTCAAAGCTGCAGAATTATGTATGGTGGGATTTACTGCTGGAGCTGCACAAGGCGCTGTATCAAATCTTGCTGCCAGCAAAAAGGAGGGAAGGTAAGTACAACTTTATTTGATGTATCAGAACAAAATCCTATGATTTTCGTCTCATGTACTTTTGATTTGTTTTATTCCAAAGTTTCCGACACTTTTTTTGTTTTGTTTTTAAATTACCTCCTTGTTCCTCAACTGCTGGTTCCTAAATCAGGCTCTCAGTGATCACCCCATATGTGAGATCTAATGCTCTCGGTTATGGAGCTTTTCTTGGCCTTTATGCAAATTTGAGATATCAGCTCCTGTGTGGATTGGACAGAGCAGTTACCAGCTACTTTGATGTTATTGGAGTAGCTCTGTTCTTCAGCACAGCCCTGAGGTGTGTATTCTGTGGATTTTCAATGTATTTTCTTTAAAATGTCGTTTCTGATCATCACACACAAAATCTATTTGGCATGTTAAATGCGTGTAGGGTCCTGAATACTCAATTGGGAGAGATGTCTAGATTGGGCTGGCTGGGCGTGCAGGTGGATCCACTGGCTCACTCGGACCATCTACTGAAAGCGGCTTACAATAGACCTTCAGAAGGAGTAGTTGACCAATCTTCTTCCAAGTGGTTTATTTCCAAGAATGCCATCGTATCTGGGCTTGGGCTTCTCGGGATCGGACAGGGACAGACTAACTCGACCATGGAGGGCGGTGCACCTACTCCCAATAGGGCTAGGAGGAAGAGAACCGTTAGGAGGAAGATGGCAACAACTTGAACTTTGGGTTATATTTTAGTTTGCTGCTACCTATCTCGACTTCACAATTTTGCAGCCTAGTAGAGACCTATGTGAAATTCTTTTGCTCCATGCCCCCTCTCTATGGAGAGATACATACCGAGATATATGCTCTCATCCTGCTCATGTCGTCGTAATTGTTGAGCAAGGCAGAATTGGTTTCTGATGGATGTTTGAAGGAATTCGTCCCAAAAATTTTAACTGCTGTAATTTTTTTCACCTCAATTCTGGTATCTAATGACGATTGTGCTTTAATAAATGTTCTCGACTGTACGAAAGCTTGACGAGTACTGCTGTTGTGACGTGTTCATATAATCTACTTTTTACTACTTTCTAATATGTTTTTTTTGGTGCTGTAATCTCTTAGAGGAAGAGAGACGGTCTTAGGCTTCAAAATGAAGTCTCCAAAATCTAGAAGAAACAAATGCTGAATTACTATAAAAGAAAGCAACTTGTTTATTGAATGGATTTGGGTCAAAAAAGGAACATGACTGAAGTTGCATAAAACAGACAGGGATCGGTCGTGAGACAGTTTGGGTTTTGATCATGTTTTGGGTCGCATGTGGGCAGCTCGGTCGCGCAGATAGGTGCTAGGTCGCACCAGCAGGAGGCCTCGATGGCACATGAGTGCTTGCAAGCGTTGGATGTAGTGTCGGTTGTTCTGCCGGTTGTTCCAGGTATTGCATTGGTTGTTCCTGGTTGTTTTGAAGGTCTGAGCTAATTTAGAGTTTTAAGAGTCCGTTTTTATGCACGACCTGCTCTGTATATTACCTAAACATATCGTAAAAGTATCGAAAATTACCAAATTTACCGAAAACCTAAAAGTAACATAAAAACCTAAAAATAAAGTAATATATCACAAACAATAGGAACAAAAAAGAGTAAAACAAATCCCTCTCACTTAACTATTTGTTTGTCCTCGAACAAAACAATCGTTTGAGGGGATTTAAATAAAAAAAAAAGCGAATTTAAATTCATAGCAATCTGTAATTACTCGTCCTTACATCTTAACTTGGACCATAAAGAAATGAAGATAACGTGAAATTAGTTAGGTGGAACACTAGGCTTATATGTGTTGCTCTCCATACAAATGCCCGACCCGTACCTCAAAATCGAACATCATGTTCGACCATGGCATATCCAAAACCACTTATTTTACATGCTTAATAGGGGCACGCTATGCCTTAACCATTTCATCACTTTAGTGGCAACAAATTCTTGATCGATTTTAAATATTTCACGTCTCATTGAGATTTCAAAGCCCGATACTTATAGAGATCCTTCTGTTCAAAATTTCATACTTAGTGATACCTCTCATGTGAAACGGTTTTCAAAAAACGAAACTCCTTTTTTATAAGTATGTTTATTTTTTGAATCCAAGGCATAGCGCATCCGTAAATACAACCATCAATAATCAAGACAAGATCAACTGACCACCTCGTAAATCACAAACTACTTCAAGCCCCACAATCCTAATTAACATTCACTTTTGCTAATGCACATATCAACGAGTCTCAATCCTTATGGAAACTGCATATCAAGTAATAATAGGAAACTTCACATTCAAACATTCATTTGAAATTAAATCCCAAAATAAAGGTTAAGTCGACAAAGACGGACAAACTAGGTAGACTAAGCACACACTAACTAATCACATGTTAACATGAAAATTTTAATTTCAAATTTGAAGTAAATAACAATAAGATAAAAATCTGAAAAAAACAATAATCATGTTTAAGAAATTCAAGTTAAAGTAAAATCTCCATAAATTAATACTCTATAAATTAATAAAATAATATTTTTTTAGAGATTCTCTTTATAAATAAATAGGTCTTATCAATACTATAAATTAATACTAATCTTTTCACGATTATATTGCCCCAACTCATGATGTTCCAATAGATTTCTGTAGAGTCTCCTATAGTCGTGCATGTTCCACCATCACATGGTTAAATTTTAATTAGTTACAAGAAATTGGTTGAGAAACGTGAGGAATTGATTGAGTTTGCTCATTTATATATAATCTTGAACTTATCTGATTCTGTGATTAGACGAATAGGCAAAACTGAAAATGCTAAACAGCTTTGGGATAAACTTGGGGAAACGTTTACTGAAACATCTTTGCCGAATAAATTATTCCTTCTCGAAAAGTTTTTTCGATATAAGCTGGATTTTAATAAAGATATTGATGGTAATCTTGATACTTTTACAAAGTTAGTACAAGATATAAAACAAAGGGGTGATAAAAACATTGATGACTATTCCCCTATTGTGCTCTTGAATGTTATCCCTGATGCTTATAATGATGTGAAATCTGCTATCAAATATGGGAGGAATTCTGTTACTTTAGATACTGTTATAAGTGGCTTAAAGAGTAAGGAACTAGACTTGAAAGTTAATAAGGTTTCTAAACCGGTGTCTGATGTCAATTTTGTAAGGTCTAAGCAACAACTTAAAAAGAAACCGTTTAACAAAACTGAAAAAAACAATAATCATGTTTAAGAAATTCAAGTTAAAGTAAAATCTCCATAAATTAATACTCTATAAATTAATAAAATAATATTTTTTTAGAGATTCTCTTTATAAATAAATAGGTCCTATCAATACTATAAATTAATACTAATCTTTTCACGATTATATTACCCCAACTCATGATGTTCCAATAGATTTCTGTAGAGTCTCCTATAGTCGTGCATGTTCCACCATCATATTAATGAAATATATATGAATTCATTTATCTTCAATACATGCATGTAATTAATTTGTTGAATTTAAAAAATCACTCTTTTAGTTAATAAATTATTAATTTATTGATATATTAATATCTCTCTAAATTAATAAAATTTAGTGTCTCGAAGCTATCAATGTATAGAGTTTTTTTTTTTTCTTTTGTATAATAGGTAGATTATAATGATGGGGTTCCAATTTACCTCAGTTATGACTTTACCAAATACCTCAGTTTTCGTTGCCATTTATTTTAGGAAGGCATATCTAAAAGTTCATAAATATAATTATATAATTTAGAGTTAACTATATTTTTTGTTCTCGTGGTTTGCCGGGTATTTCACTTGCAGTCCAATTTTTTAAAAAATTTCGGGTTTGTTTCAAAAGTGAAACACCCGTTTCAGTTTCAGTCCATGTTGGTGTTGACTGTTAGTTTGACCGGTTAAACAATATAAAATGACTAAAATAACCTCCTTTCATTCTTTCTTTTTCTATTATTATTATTTGTTATTATTATTATTATTATTAAAGTTAAGTATTTTTTATTTAAAAATCAGAAATAAAAAATTAAAAAACTCTGGATCTTATTTTAAATTGTATTAATAAAAATTAAAAACGGGAATATTATTTTCCATAAAATAAATAAAAATCTGAATTATTTTACTTTATTTATAAAAAAAACTGCTAGTTATTTATTTTTTAATTTTTTGTTACTTTTGATAAAACATATTGTGTTTTGTTTTTAAAATCTAAAAATATAAAAAGACAGATTAAAGATTGATTACTTAAATTCAACTTCAGCGGAGAAGATAACCGATCAGATTTTTTATTTATTTTATGGAAAATAATATTTCAGTTTTTTTTTTTTGAATTCTAAATATAAACACGATTTTTTTGAATTTCCGTTAATTTTTGTCCGTTAAGTACTAACAGAGTGCTTAATTGGCAGTTCAATGACACGTGACATATGTTTATTGGCTGGTCAATATATGACGTAAAATAATAAAAAATATAAAAGTTTAAAAAATAAAAAAATCTAAATCTTGAAAATTAAGAAAAATATCAGAACTTCATTTTTTTATTTAAAAAAACTGGAAAATTAGAAAAAAATCAGAACTTTAAGTATTTTTAAATTCTGGAATATAATTAATTTTAAAAAATCGGAATTTTTTATTTAAAAATCGAAAATAAAAAATTTATAAACTCTGGATATTATTTATAAATTGTTTTAATAAAAATAAAAACTAGAATATTATTTTCTATAAAATAAATAAAAATCTGAATTATTTTATTTTATTTATTAATGAAAAGACGAAAATACCCTCCTAACTAACGGTCAAACCTAGTCAAACTAATTTCTCTAATAATTAGAATAAAAGAGATAAAGTACAAAATCTGAAACATTAGTCGATTTTTCTTTGGAATTTTCAGATTTTTTTGGATTAATTTTTCAAAATAATCTTGTTTTTTTTTTCTAATTTCATATTTATTTCAAAGTGGAATAATTTATTTTGTTTAAATATATAATGATGTGTTTTATGTTTTAAATGATGTGGCATGAAAAATAATTAAGAAAACACATAATATTCTGGCACAGCAAGATTTTAACTCCACGTTAGCGTCCAGGTCGGAGAATCCCAATTGGAATGACACGTCGATAAAAACAATGTTGTTTTGAGATGTAAATTGCACTGCATTTAGACAAAATTTGAGATGTAATTGGACAAATAAATTTTTGTGAGATTTTTTTAGAAATGATAAAAAATTATGAGACTTAAAAACTTTTATTCGCGAATGTTTTAGATTGATGTCGCCTCATAGCCATTAAATAGTAGTTGCTTGCCACATAAAAAGTTTTATTCTATGTTACAGAACTCGTCGAATCACATGTATGGAGAAAACGGATTACTCCCTCCGTCCCAACTAACATGAGCATTTTGATTTTATATGGTCAATAATTTTCAAGTTTGACTATAAATTAATCTCAAACTATAATTATAAAATATTTAACAATAATTTTCTTAATATATTTCCATAACTTAGGATGACAAAGATATGAATAGGAGGGAGTATCAATTATGATCTTATTAGTTTCATCGTAATTTTTTAAGATATTGACGTTTCATAGATTTTAGTTATATGTAATTTAAAATATTAGTTGTCAAATATATCTCTCGGAGACCGCGTAAAATAAAACAGTGAATAGTGTAATGGAACGGAAAGAGTATCAGTTTATTTTTCATTCGAAATTAGTGCCCACACAATTTAGAGATACTTAATACATGTCTTACAAGTGTTCCTTAAGCCAGATGAAAAATTAGTTTTTTTAATGCTTTTGTTGGGGTTGGCAAACCCATCCCACATCAGAAGAGGGAAGAAAAGAAGTCTTCTATATAATAAAGTCCACCACTCCATTAGTATGAGGCATTTTGAGAAGGAGCACAAAAACAAATTCGTGCAGGCTTGACCCAAAGCGGACAATATCATACTAAGGTGACAGAGTGGTGGTGGTGGCGGTCCCAACAGTGGTATCGGAGCCGATGGTTCGACTGGGCCCAGTGGTGGAGCCTAAGCTGAGACTGCCTTTACGATGGTGGAGAAGCCCCCGGTGTGACCTCGCAACATCTTTGCTGGTGCCTTGTGGCGAAAGTCTTCCTGATATTGTGGTGATCAGGCGGCGCGTCCCGTTCAGTGATGATAACGGCGGTGCAAGATGTACGGATTATCGTTCGAGGGGAGGGCAATGATGTGGTCCTTGGTTTGAGGGGAGGATTGTTGGGGTTGGCAAACCCATCCCACATTGGAAGAGAGAAGAAAAGAAGTCTTCTATATAATAAAGTCCACCACTCGATTAGTATGAGGCCTTTTGGGAAGGAGCCCAAAAACAAATCCGTGCGGGCTTGACCCAAAGCGGCATACTAAGGTGACAGAATGGTGGTGGTGGCGGTCCCAACAGTGGTAAATGTTGGTTAATAAGAGGCTCAAATGAAATAGTCTTTATGACTGGGCCCAAAAACAACAAACAGTTGTGCAACCCAGTTCCTTTAATGCCAAGCCCAGGCCCGGATTCATTTAACCCTTAGTTTAATATGAACCGCCCCTTTGTGGGGTGAATCCCACCCGTCCATCCGCATGGTATTTATTACCCTCTACCCCGTGAACCCTAGTCATTTTCGCAATTTCTTTTGCGCCGCTCTCCCGTTTCTTTCGTCTTCTTCGGTTTCTTCTCTCTCTCTCTCCTCTGTAATCGTCGATCTGTTCCGATACGAAAGGGAACGCAGCCCCTATCAATCCAATGATATGGTTGGTTGTGTTATCCTCGGACGACCATGGCTTTGGTTACTGGCTTCGTCCCTATAAATACTGGGATTCTTTTTGAGTGAAGACACCAAAATCTGAAGAGTGTTCTGGAGGCAAAAATTATCTTTGTGATGTTCTAAGTGAAATATCTTGATTCTGAGTGAATTTTTTTTCGACTGAGGGCTTGAGGAAGAAATTTCTGGTTTTAAGGTTCTCGGTTCCGATTCTCTGTGATTCTTTGTGAAACCGCCTGGGGTTTTAGTTCTAAAGGGACTGCTGGTGGCCGGTGTTTGGAGCCTTGGACGTGGGTATACAAGAGTGGAGGACTGAGCCGACACCGTGTTCAATCTCACCACCTCCGCCTCTCATTTTTTCAGATCTTGTGTGATCTGTTTCGGTTTGAAATCATGAACCTTAATTTACTGTTTTTGTGTCCGGGATATTTTAGTTAAATTCTTTTTACTTTGTGCAATTTATTTTAATTGTTTTGTAACCCTTAATCCCGTAACCATATGCCCTTTATTTGTAATTCATCTTTTGTTGAGTTTTGTATTCCTATGTATTCCGGATAGTTACCCTACAGTGGTATCGGAGCCTCTAAAAGGGGTTTCTATTCGGAAGGGCGTACGGATTCCGGCCGAGGGATCCGCTCAGGTATTGCATTTCATACCCTGTCTCTTTTATTTTCGGTACTGTGGTGTGCTGCCCGTTATTCTGTTAGCTTCCGTCTGTTTTATTGATCTTGCCTGGGTGACTGTGATTGCTTCGATTTACTATCTTTGTGTTGAGACTGTTGTAGTCGCTATCTCCGAGCATACCAAACCCCCTTGCCTGGACCGTAAGTGTTCCTCGGATCTTGTGGGGGCTCCGGGATACGATTCCAGCTCGTATTGTTTTAAAATATGGTGTGATTTTAATCTTTGTGATATCTGCGTGATACCGGGATACGTTTCTAGCTCGTACTGTTTTAAAATCTGGTGTGATTATAATCTTTGTGATATCTGGGTGATACCGGGATTCGATTCCAGCTCGCTTCATTTTAAAATCTGTTGTGATTTTGGTCTTTGTGATATCTGCGTGATACTAAACTGTTATCCCTGTTTCTACATTATTAACAGTACCCTGTGTTGCTATTTTAAATCCTGTGTGATTTTTACAAATATTAAAATGGGTTCTCTTACTTCATTTACAATGGCACCCTTCGATGAGAAAGGAGATTTTAGAATTTGGCAATAGAAAATGAAATCTATACTTGTCCAACAAAAATGTTTTAACGCCATTGAAGGTACTTTTCAGTGACTTCTGAGAAACGTGAGGAATTGATTGAGTTTGTTCATTTATCTATAATCTTGAACTTATCTGATTCTGTGATTAGACGAATAGGCAAAACTGAAAATGCTAAACAGCTTTGGGATAAACTTGGGGAAACGTTTACTGAAACATCTTTGCCGAATAAATTATTCCTTCTCGAAAAGTTTTTTTGATATAAGCTGGATTTTAATAAAGATATTGATGGTAATCTTGACACTTTTACAAAGTTAGTACAAGATATAAAACAAAGGGGTGATAAAAACATTGATGACTATTCCCCTATTGTGCTCTTGAATGTTATCCCTGATGCTTATAATGATGTAAAATCTGCTATCAAATATGGGAGGGATTCTGTTACTTTAGATACTGTTATAAGTGGCTTAAAGAGTAAGGAACTAGACTTGAAAGTTAATAAGGTTTCTAAACCGGTGTCTAATGTCAATTTTGTAAGGTCTAAGCAACAACTTAAAAAGAAACCGTTTAACAAAACTGATTTTGAGAAGTCTAATAAGAAAAAAGGGCAATGGAAGGATAAATCTAAGTTCCGGCCTAAAAATCGCAAATGCTATAACTGTGGTGAATCTGGTCATTATATACAAGAATGCACCAAGCCTAAAAATAATTTGCAAAATGATTAGGCAAATTTGACTGTTGGGGATGTCTTTATGGTTATTGATGATTTGCGTCTCTCTGTGAACTCTGTGCTTTCTGGTTTGTGTGAAAACGAATGGTTGCTGGATTCTGGATGCACTCATCATATGACACCTTATGAACAGCATTTTACGAGTTATACTAATCTTGGTGATCGGTATGTTTATATACCTGATAAGGTGAAACGGGTAGTGGCCGGAGTAGGAAATGTGTGTTTGAAATTTGCTGATGGTACTCAGTTCACTCTAAAAAATGTCAGACATATTCCTGACTTATCTCATAATCTGATATCTTGTACTACTTTGGAAGATGAGGGTCTTAGGGGTTGTTGGGGGAATGGTTGCATGAAAATTTGCAGAGGCTCCTTAATGTTGTTTAAAGGAATCCGGAAATTTAATTTATACATTTGCCAAACCGAAACTGCTGCATGTTATAATCTGGTTTGTGCGGATAAAACTGAATTATGGCACAATAGGTTAGGACACATGATCATGAAGGGATTAGATATCTTGCATAAACAAAAGTGTTTTGGAAAGGATAAAATCTCTAAGATGTCTTTCTGCGACTCTTGCATGTATGGTAAACAACATAAAACTCAATTTCCAAAACCTCCCGATTCCCCTGATCCCGTTTGTGAGAAATCTGGTAAGAGTTCCAATGTGCTTGATTATGTTCATGCTGATGTTTGGGGTCCTGCCAGTGTTCTGACTCATGATAGGAATCGTTATTTCTTGTCCATTATTGATGATTACTCGAGGAAAGTTTTCGTATTTTTACTCAAACTGAAATCTGATGTGTTTGAAAATTTTCAAACTTGGAAAACTTTGGTGGAAAATCAAACCGGAAAACGGATTAAAAAGATAAGGACCGATAACGGCCTTGAATTCTGCAATACTCAATTTGATACTATGTGTTCTGAAAATGGCATCCTTAGGCATAAGACAGTTCCTTATACCCCTCAACAGAACGGGGCGGCTAAGCGAATGAACCGAACCCTCCTTGAAAAAGTTAGGGCCATGCTCGCCACTTCTGGGTTGTCCAAAAGTTTTTTGGGGTGAGACTCTTTTAACTGCTGCCTATCTTATCAATAGATCACCTTATGTTCCATTGAATGGTAATTACCCCGAGTCTGTGTGGTCGGGTCATGCTATTGATTTTTCAAACATTCGTGTATTTGGTTGTGCTGCTTATGTGCATCAAAATGTTGACAAACTTGAACCCAGGTCCTTGAGATGTGTTTTTCTTGGCTACCCTGATGGTGTTAAAGGTTATCGTTTATGGGTCAGAACTGAACCCGGATTGAAGATGATTACGAGTAGGGATGTGGTCTTTAATGAAACTGAATTTCCTTGTTTTGATAATCCTTTACCTGCTCTTGTGTTAGCTGCTGATAATTCTGCCCACCCTGTTCAGATTAGGGTGGAGCATCTTAGTGATAATGAGTTACCTGTTGAATCTGATAATATGAAAAATCCTGAATCTTCTAATGCTCAATCTGATAACCACTCTGTAAATGGAGATGAATCTGAATCTGTTCCTGACTTGTCTGACTATCAATTAACTAGGGATAGGCCTAGAAGGAATGTTAAAAGACCAATACATTTAGATGATTTCCATATGGCTTCTCTTGCTTTCAATGTGTTTGATATGCTTGAAGGGAATGTACCTAAAACTTACAATGATGCTTTGTTATCTGATAAATC
Organism: Orobanche coerulescens; assembly: GCA_033398695.1. NCBI lineage: Eukaryota > Viridiplantae > Streptophyta > Magnoliopsida > Lamiales > Orobanchaceae > Orobanche > Orobanche coerulescens. The sequence continues at coordinate 175,025,001 of CM065809.1, forward strand.
AAATGAATGGTTAAGTGCAATGAATGAAGAAATGACATCCTTGCATGCGAACGATACTTGGAAACTTGTTCCAAAACCTAAAAACTGTTCTTTGATTGATTGCAAGTGGTTGTATAAAGTAAAAAAGGATGAGGACAACGTCAGATTCAAAGCGAAGTTAGTAGCTAAAGGCTTTACTCAACACGAAGGTATTGATTATACCGAGATCTTTGCACCTATAGTTAAATTCACCACTGTTCGCATCATGCTTGCATTATTTGCACATCATAATTGGGAGATGAAACAATTAGATGTTAAGACGGCATTTTTGCATGGTGAATTGAAAGAAATTATCTACATGAAACAACCGGAAGGTTTTATAGATAGTAACCATCCTGATCGTGTGTGCTTGCTTAATAAAACCTTATATGGATTAGAGCAATCTCCTAGAGAGAATTGTATGCTGTCCTTGAACTTCCGTCGTAGTGCATATGATCCATGCCTTTATTTCAAGAATGACTGTGGTGTTCCTATGTTTTTACTTATTTATGTAGATGATATGCTCTTGATCAGTTTGTGGATTAAATCTATTGATCATGTTCAAAGTTGCCTAGGTAAACAATTTGACATGAAGTATTTGGGGGATGCTAAGAGAATATTAGGCATGAATATCATTCGGGACAGATCTAAAGGCACCTTATTTCTGAATCAGTCCTCTTACATTGGTAAAATCCTTGAAAAATTTTCAATGACTGATGCTAAAATTTCTAGTGTGCCGTTGGCTTCTCATTTCCTATTATCCAAAACTCAGTCGCCTAAAACTGAATCTGAAATTCGTGAAATGAGATATGTCCCGTATGCTAATACTATTGGATCTGTCATGTACCTTATGGTTATTACTAGGCCAGATATTGCTTATACTGTGAGTTGTTTAAGTAGATATATGGCTTATCCAGGGAAACCTCATTGGGAGGCCCTTAAGTGGTTAGTGTGGTACTTGAAAAATTCTGTTTCTGATAGTCTTATTTTCTCTAAATCTGATGATGGGGTTAACCTTAAAGGTTACGTTGACTCCAATTATGCCAATGACAGGGATGAATGTAAGTCCACAACTTCTTATGTGTTTACCTTGTGTGGCTCGTGCATTTCATGGAAATCTCAACTTCAGCATATAGTTACATTGTCTACTACTGAAGCTGAATATATTGCCACCACTGAAGCCTTTAAATAGGCTATTTGGTTTAAAGGCTTACTTACTGATATTGGTGTTTTTCGTGATAATGTTGTGGTCTTTTTTGACAGTCAATCTAGCATCCATTTGTGTAGAAATCCTGTTTTCCATGATCGTACTAAGCATATTGACGTCAGGCGACACTTCATCCGTGATATCGTGGAGAAGGGCATAATTGATTTGAAGAAAATCCCATCCCATTCTAATCCGGCAGATATGGGCACGAAGTGCCTTCCGGTAGAGAAAATCAGATCTTGCAAGTCGATACTGAATATCGACTCCCTTAACTGAAGACACTCCTGTCTTCCCGTTTGCCATCTTTGTGATAGCTTTTCTAGTTTTCTTCGTGATTCCTACTTTTTTCTTTCTTAGTGATCGTTTTATACTTGTACTAACTTTGTGTGTTGTACAGGTGGTGTGACGTTCGGCGATGATGACCTCCCTCTAAAAACAGAATACCCCGATGGCTCATTTGGTCCGGGTGGAGAAATGTTGGTTAATAAGAGGCCCAAATGAATTTGTCTTTATGACTGGGCCCAAAAACAACAAACAGTTGTGCAGCCCAGTTCCTTTAATGCCAAGCCCAGGCCCAGATTCATTTAATCCCTGGTTTAATCTGAACCGCCCCTTTGTGGGGTGAATCCCACCCGTCCATCCACATGGTATTTATTACCCTCTACCCCGTGAACCCTAGTCATTTTCTCAGTTTCTTTTGCGCCGCTCTCCCGTTTCTTTCGTCTTCTTCGGTTTCTTCTCTCTCTCTCTCCTCTGTAATCGTCGATCTGTTCCGATACGAAAGGGAACGCAGCCCCTATCAATCCAATGATATGGTTGGTTGCGTTATCCTCGGACGACCATGGCTTTGGTTACTGCCTTCGTACCTATAAATACTGGGATTCTTTTTGAGGGGAGACACCGAAATCTGAAGAGTGTTCTTGAGGCAAAAATTATCTTTGTGATGTTCTAAGTGAAATATCTTGATTCTGAGTGAATTTTTTTCGACTGAGGGCTTGAGGAAGAAATTTCTGGTTTTAGGGTTCTGGGTTCCGATTCTCTGTGATTCTTTGTGAAACTGCCTGGGGTTTTTGTTCTAAAGGGACTGCTGGTGGCCGGCGTTTGGAGCCTTGGACGTGGGTATACAAGAGTGGAGGACTGAGCCGACACCGTTTCAAATCTCACCACCTCCGCCTCTCGTTTTTTCAGATCTTATGTGATCTGTTTCGGTTTGAAATCTTGAACCTTAATTTACTGTTTTTGTGTCCGGGTTATTTTAGTTAAATTCGTTTTTACTTTGTGTAATTTATTTTAATTGTTTTGTAACCCTTAATCCCGTAACCATAGGCCCTTTATTTGTAATTCATCTTTTGTTGAGTTTTATACTCCTATATATTCCGGATAGTTACCCTACAACTTTCATTATCAAATTTGTATGATGGACGAAAAATGTTAAATATGACATAGTCAAAAATAAAAATAGTGAAAGGAAAACATCCAAACTAATTTATTCATGACCTTTAGAGCTAAAATGAAAGCAATTATTTTTCTTGTCATTTTTGTTTATTCACCTGTTTCTTCTAATCGACGGCTAAGAATTATACCTCTAAAATCCTTTTTTTTTTTTTTCAATCTCATAGGGCAGCACATGATCATTTTAATGCCACTCTGTCACGTTCAATCCAGTATCTTTCTATTAATTTGCTAGATACCCGGAAAAATACCCGAATATATATATATATATATATATATGTGTGTGTGTGTGTCTATATGTTACACAAGTTATATTCCTTGTTGTGCAAAACACAAGTTTATGAATACATCTAATATCTATATATCTATATATAAAGAACGAGTTCCCCCTTATTGAATGTGAGCATTAATGGATTTAAGTCCATAAACTCTATTATGCAAGAATGAGTTTCATACTCAAACTCAAGTTTGAGTTCCATGGTTAAATGTGTGGACGTGAAACGTTTTGAATCCCTTCATTATTAAATCAGGTTTATCTTTTTGTCCATCCACATGCCTTCTTCATAAAACACATTATTATCACAAGACTCATCACAAAATTTTCATAAAAATCCTGCAAAATCTCCTACAGCCTTCTACAAGTTATACACACATCGAGTAAAATGCTAAACAAGATCGAAAATCCTAAATAAGATCCAAATCATGTGTCAAAATTTTAGGCCAATGTGTAATTGCAATTGCATGAAGCTAAAACATAAAATTGAAATAACTGGTAAGACCTAATTCTAATCCCTAAAAACATTGCTTTTATGTTTCATAAATGGTTTCAATGTTGATATTTCTTATTGCTTTTAATGATTTTGGGCTTTGATTTCTTTCTGGCAATACATAACCGATTGGAAAAACAGGTTTAATTTTGAGCTTTTATGTAAAGATTTCCTGTGAGTGTAGTTGAATTTGTGTTAAGTTGAATAGAAACAACAATTCTGATCCCGTTAAAAAAGATTCGATTTTTATAAGATTTATATGATTTTGTGATGTGGGTGTAGAGTCCCGGATCCAAAATAAGAAGTATATCGACGTAACCAGGTTTGTCATGTTCTATACTTTTTTAAATTTGTTTTTCATTCTTCATAATTAATTACTTGGGGTTTCTTGCAATAAAGTTTGTATCTTTGGCCTTTTTGGCTAAAACTGCTTATTTTATTGTTGGCTACAGGTGGTATATTGCTGCCAACATCATAATCAAAACCTCAGCGAGGCGAGGTTATTGCTGTTTGAGAAGGTAGGCCAGTTGGTCTGAAACGGGTGGAAGTGGATGTGAAGGTAAGTCAAAATTTTAGAAGCATAATGTTGTTGATATATTAGATTGGTTTGATCACCGTTGCTTAAAAGCTACCATTTTTTTATTGTAGAAGACTGGTACACCGGTTGTATATTCGAAGTATGCTGGGATAGAGGTTGAGTTTAATGGTGGAAAGCATCCTAACAGTTACTCCCAAAGTATGTAAATCGTCAACTATCTCAGGTTTACAATTCGTGATTCGATAGTTATAAATTTAGCCCTTTGATATCATTCTTTACTTTAAACAGCCTCCTGTGATGAGTTACGGGTTGACAACGCCTTAAAGATATTGGCATTCATTCATGCCATTATTATTGGGTTATCTTATGTAATAACGACAAACAAGTTTTGATTGGATTAATTAATTTTGGTGTTTTTGGTGTTCTGTAGGATATGAGGTTATACGGATGGTGATGTGAGTAGGAAAAGGAAAACAGATTCAGAATATGAACAATGCCAAAAAGGAACATTGAGGAATAGTTAGGTGAACAGGATCTCAAGTATCTGTTAACTTATGGGTTATTTCCCAAAACTACAACAACTTAATCTTGATTTTTGGGAGTGCAAGGTAACTGCTGGCAACTTTTAATTATCTGGGGGTTCAAATGTGTTGCCATTAGTAGTATCGGCAATGTATTGAATTGATGTGATTGTTTTTTTTTCTTTGTTGCAGATCGTTGGCGGATCAGTAGGATGGTGATGAGGAAAAGCGTGAGAATAGGCAGGTAATGTGAACAGTTACAATGTAGAAATGGTTAATATAATTTAGACAAATACCTTGATTAATACAAGATATAAAAGATTGTTCGGGTTATATTAATTATTTTCAGTTTGTTGTTACAGTACTAATGAAATATCAAAAAAGGTTCCGCTTTCACAATATATTGGTAATAGGTGTGGTCATTCAACTGCTTGAGGTAAATGTACTTATGAATTTTTATGTTAGTGAATCAGTGTAGATACAATACACTTTATGCTTTAAATAACATTAACCTTTTCTACATTGTAACTGTTACATGTGTCAATGAAAGCCCAATTTTGGCTGCTACGAGTTCACGCAGAAAATCAAAAGATTACCATATCATTTGTGTAAGAAATAAACAGTTTTTAATGACCAACTTCAAACTGCTTATTCAAAATGAGGAAAATTATAAAGTGAAGTGGATGATAGTTTTGCCAATTCCTAGCTATACACCTAATCATGATTTAATTGAAGGTACTGTCTCTTTGATTTTTTAACTATCAAAATTTGTTACAATCGTGACGCGTACCGTTGTGCGTAACTTTTTTTCATTCACTTTTTACATAATTTCACAGGTTTAAATGTACTCGCCAATAGTGTGCGCAGCATTTTGGATTCAGATAACGGTCAAACAGAGGTGTCGCTTACTGGGGGTGTTCAAAACTGGATATCCGGACTTTCGGATATCCAAAATTTCGGATATGCAAAAATTCGGATAGTAGATTTTGATATTCGATATCCGAATATTCGAAAAAATATGAATTATGTTCGGATATCCATATATTCGAAAAAAAAATATTCAGATTTGGATATCGGATATCCGAATATCCGAAAAAAACTTCGGATATGGATATCGAATATCTGAATATCCGAATACCTTATATTATTTAAAATATAAAAAAATAAAAATTTTAAGATTTTTCGGATATTTCGGATATCCGAATATCCGATTTTTCTGAAAAGTACTATCCGATATCCGAATCCGAAGTTCCGGATATCCGAACTTCGGATATCCAAATTTTCGGATATCCGAATTTTCGGATATCCCGAACTTCAGATTTTCGGATATTTCGGATCGGATATCGGATATCGGATATGTTGAACACCCCTATCGCTTACAGGTGAGTGAATGGTTACGCCTAATTAATGTCTGCATATCATATGTGCAGAACTGTTTTACTTTATTTCCTTTAGATGCACATTAGTTTTTCTTATTGTAGGTGTGGATGATGCAGTGCGCTAACGTGTATTAAGGTCAGATACAAACTGTGGTCGCACAGGTAATGCTTCACAAGGTTCTTTAGTTACTTATTATATATATATATATTTTGGTATTCGCGTTGACACAATCTTCGATGTTCTGTTAATTGAGGTGTGAATGTGCAAGGTAACAATATACCAGTCGGTTCAAGTGTTGCAACCAACCATACACAGTCACTCATTATAGGCAAGGTTATAGACCTTTGCTTTTCAATGGGTTTTACTATTGGGTGCATTGTCATTCTTATATAGCTTATATGTTTCAGTTAGCTGTTATAATACTTAATATTAATATTATGATTATTACAGGCGTACCCGTTGTAACACCCCCAGAATACGACCCGGGAATGTCACACGCCGTAGACCCTTATCACAAGGATCCACCAGGCTAAACTCCAAAAGACTACTCAAAGATTGACCGACCGGGGTCAAAATTTAATACAAGGTAGACCGACAAGGTCTTAAACCAATTCATAAACTAACGACATTCATACAACAATGACAACAATAAACTTGAACACAGAAAAGAATGACAACTCAATTTAAAAATCGATAACTACACCCATGCAAGGGTGAATACTCAAACGACAAAGAAAATACCGACCCAAATGAAACAAAAGAAAAGACTCGACTGGTGTGATTAGCATCGTCGTCTTCCATCTCCTTCCAAGCCAATCCGTGATCGCTCCCGAGCCGCCAAAACCCGAGCGCATAACAGCACCCACCCCGAAAACTCGGGGTTAGCAACCGGAATTTTGCTAGTGCAAGTACATAATATACAAGATATACGAACAAGAACAACACAAAATTCAACCATCGTGAAGCTTGAACACAAACCATACATTCCCAAAGTTAACACAGTATAGCACTCGCATACACAAGGTGAAAAATAATCACATAGTCATATTCTCTATATGGAACATAACGCCAATCAAACTTTGGACGAGCCCAAGGAGTCAAAAGATTAAATTTGAAAATCCATTTTATATAAAAAAAAAGGAAAAAGTATTTTGATAAAATAGTTTGAAAATATTATTAATGACTCGGGTCGTCTTGGGGTTTTAAACAAAAATCGAATGGGGATGCTTTTGGAAATAATTTCAAAACTCTCGGTCCTTGACCCAACGTATGGAAAACGATTACACAAAAACCAAGTCAACTTATTTGGGGTTCTCGACCCAATTTATAGAACACCGTCACAAACGAAATCATTACAACATCACACAGGGTTCTCAACCCATTCCAAATAACATCATCATGAAATCAATCATCTCAACATTCCACAGGGTCCTCGACCCAAAACACTGAATAGCACCACAATACAATCAAAGGTACAAAACTCTCATTCGACATATCTGCTCAAGACCCCGATTAATTAACCCTCGGAGATTTCACAAACCTCCTTGGTTAATTAACCCTGATATCAAACGCTTTAAAAACAATTTGAAACAAGCTTTCAAAAACACGAATCGCGGTCTTTATCAAGACAAACATTTGAAAGTGAGTTGAAAGAATTTGAGATACGAACATCGTTCGGTAACGGGGTCTTAGCTATCACTCAAATACCCGTAACCAATAAGCCTGCCAGGCGCCTCCACTGCTCACCTGTGCACCGGCGTTCACTCCACTATGTCGGCCGCTCCTTGAACATGTCACCGCACCGGCGTCACTCCCGCAAGAGCCGCCCCTTGCACGCGCATTAGGTGACACCGGCGTTCACCACCCATATGGAGCCGCACATTGCAGCGTACACCAGGCCGGAGTACACCGTCCCGCCCTCAGAGGTTCCCGAATATGACGTTTCTCACAACAAGTATCCACATTGTTCAAACATCAAGCACACGGACAATTGTCACAACAATTTTCAACTTGGTACATCAAGTCACACAATTTCTCCGCCAGTCCATATCCACACAAATAAACAATAACACACACGTTATCAATCAAACTCAATCAACACCGCACATATATCTCTATGTTGCGACTCAACCGAATATATATACACATTTATATATATATATATATATATATATATATATATATATATATAAATATATAACCTCACTATATTATATGAATAACTATAGTTCGCCCATCGATCCAAGTTGAGCACGTCAACTAATGGTAGAGTTCAACACTCGTCGATCACCGACATAAACATATATATTAATATACGTATATACATACATATATTTAACATGTAACTATATATATAAACACACATATATATATATACACATACATATATATACCTCCATATAAACTCATACACTTCGACAACAATGATTTCACGCAGTTACAATTCGTATATCGAGGTACTTGCCTTGGTAATACGACGCGAAGGAGACGACGAAGGAATAGGTTCCGGTCCGAACAATCCTCTCAAATCCGACCCTAACACAATAATGATATACAATCAATCTCACATCATGAATACGAATTGGGACAATTTATCGAACACCAAGAGTGCGTAGGGAAATGAAATCGGTTAACGGTGAACTAACGGGATTTCATCCCAACCAAAAACAAGAAAACCAAGGGTCACGAGAGTACTATCAAAATCTAACAACAACATCGGTTAATTCGGATTAAAACACAAGATCACCACCAAACCCTCCCCAAAAATCATACTAGGGTATAAGAGATCTTACCTCTTGAAGATACAAACCCTATAATCCGAAGAACACGTGCTAGATCCACAATCCGAGCTACACGATCGAAGGAAGATGAAGAAAAACACACAATCAAAAGGGTGGATGGAGAAGAAATCCCCCTCTCAACCCTCTCTCTCTCGCGCACGGTTGGAGGAAAAGAGCAAATGAGCGAATCTCGCCGAAAACGCCTTGATTATAGCGCCGGCCGCATCGTGTGCCGCGGCTCGAATAAAGCGTGCCGCGGCACGGGAGGCCAAAATTGCGCCAGTGGTGGTGACCGCTCGTTGTGCCGCGGCTCATTCAGAGTGTGCCGCGGCTCGGACTCGGCATGTGCCGCGGCCTTTGCCGGACCGTGTCGGGCACGCAGATACGAGGTTTTAGCCGGAGTGCCACACGGTGTGCCGCGGCCGGACGAGTGTGCGCGGCTTCGACTCAGTGTGCCGCGGCGCACAATCCTTGTGCCGCGGCACACGGCACCTTTCGGCCAACAAGCTGGGTAGTATGTGTGCCGCGGCGCACAATCCTTGTGCCGCGGCTCATACCCCCTCGGGTCCCAAAATGACGAAAATGATCCGGAAGAGAATAAAAGCAATAGGAATCGATATTTGGGCAACAATAACACGAAATGGAAGTACGGAACCCCAAAACGATCTGAGGTACACAACCAAAGTTGAACAAGGAACAAATTCCCTAAATTTCTAGGAAGTTACAAAAACGGCCCAAACATCCGAAAATCACGATACAACGTCGGATTAACAATCCGAAACTCTCAACATGTTCTACTCAATCATACGAACTCATGGAAGTAAGAAAATGACGAAATCGAACGAGTTTAACGAGAATCAAATGCACATGAGACAAAATATAACACAAGATGAAATTACGCAAAAACATCATCGAGACCCGTCTAAGCGGAGAAACTCCAAGAACAAAATAGGTTCGAATTCCAAAACAAGTGTCAAGCGAGTTGTCGAAACGGACCTCCGCCGGAAAATGAAAATTACCGAAATCGAATTTGCGGGTATTACATTCTACCCTCCTTAAAAGAAGTTTCGTCCGAAACTTAAAATAGAGAGCGGCGGAACAATCAAGGAAATAACTACTTGCTCATTTGACTCATCACGAGCAAAGTGCGAATGCAAGGTTCCGTAAATACGATGAACCGACCTAGCGAGCATCCGTGCGTGAGTCGAGGCGATAAAAATGTATGGGAACACGATAAGTTGAGGTGGAGGAGTATGAATTTGGATACCAAAACTCCCGGAGGAAAGAGAATCACAAAATAGTTCAGACGTCCTGAAAATCATGTTTCGAGCTCAACCAACCGCATCCAAGTTCATAATACATTCGGAAATGTTAATTGCACGCGAGGGAATATTAGCTTCGAACAAAATTTCTGCAAGAATCAAGCTCAGATGTGGAAAGACCACAATAATTCACGGAGTCTAACAACACGGTTCTGAAATTCGTTCGGAGAACGGTAGGCTAAGTACAACAGGGTAGTTTAAAAAAAAAAAATTATCGAGAGGGTCATAGATGAAGTACCAGCAATGAAAGTCACCCAACACTGAAAATACTATGAAGAGTACGGGTAGTACATTTCCCCATACTAAGAAAACATTTCGATCCCGAACTTAGAACAGCAAGAGTTGGTAACATAGAGCAATGAAATGAAGAACGATCAAAGTCACGATTGTCCAAAACAGCAACGATTAGGGCATATTACAAAATATTCATCCTCCCATGTTAGGTTCTTCAGAAGGAGACATAGGGTTTCGGGACATTCTCCAGTCACTTGCTCTGTTCGCCAATAGGGTAGCATTCTTTGCCAGTTCGGAAATTATCTCACAATGCTTCTCCCGATGACCTTCACACCCGCACCGGTAACAAGTCAAGAGTGGAAAGGGACAATTTGCACGAACATGTCCCTGACGATTGCAGTTGAAGCACCCTCCCTTCTTACCGAGAGTCACCGATGCTGGCTTGGGATTCCAAGCGTTCACTCCTGATCGCGAAGACGACGCGTTCGAACGACGTTGGGGTTTGGGAGCCTTAGGCTCTGCACCGCCCAAAAACTTCCCAGATATCCTCGGTCTCTTGGCTTCGCTCGTGGGCTCGACCACTGAGGAGATTTCATAGGATATCGATTGATCTAGATACTCCTTCACCGTAGCATGGATCGTTGTCGTACGAACCACCTTGTCGCTTCCATTTCCATCATCACGTCCACGTCCGCCGAGGCTTGACATACTAATACGGATAACACCGATCAACAGTATTAGTTTATCAGACGTACAATATACCACAATTATCAACCCTAGTTTTAGTTAGCATCCTTAGAATAACGGTACTATCGTAAAGCATAGAGTTTTATGAAGTCAAGTTCGAGTTCCTCGACGAGGACGATCATTATATGTATGCACTTAATGAAAACAAATTTTTGAAAAAGGGGCTAGTCACGTTGCGCCCAAGACTTGTAACCACTGTCTTTTATTTCGGAAGAGGAAGTTTACATAATGACTCTAAAGATTATTTTCGAGTGATGAATAAAAGAAAAAAAAGGAAATCGAAAATTAATTCGTAACTAATTTGAAATATTTCGAAAATGTTGAGTCCCAAATATCAAAATTTTGAAAATCTTTCCTCTTCTTCAAAAATGTTTATTCGAAAGAATTCTCCACCGAGATACGTGACCATTTAACATGACGGTATTAAATCATGGCTTTACACAATGTTAGAAAATTTCAAAGCATTGCTTTAAAATATTCGAGATACTACAGCGCCGTGGGCCCCGTGCCGGAACCCACCAGGCAAAAATTCCTTAAAAAAAAATGATCTAAATGCCAAAAAGGCCGAAGTCAGTAACATTCTCAAATACTCACAAAGGTCATTTATGAAATATCAAATACCGTCATAAGAATACTATCAAAATATGCAAGACCAAAATATCAAAACTCGGTTTGCAAGATAACAAAAACCATCTTAAAATACTCATGCGGTGGATAAAATTATCATTCGTAAATTCATTCTAATAAAGTACCGAAACAGATGAACATGCTCGACTTCCGAAGCATACTACGTAACTATTTATACTCGGACCGCATACGCATGTTATATCCTAAAACGATAATATCCCCAACAAGTTCCAATTCCTAGTTCACATTAAGCACATTAGCACAATATAATCAAATACGTATATAAGGGGACTTACGATCGGGAGGCTTACCATCACGGATTGCCGGAAGATGATGTCGGAACTACGATACTAATCACAACTCTGATGCGCGCGACTTACACGAGACATGGACTTGACCCAACGGCCTAGGTTTTTCGCAAAACTAAGCTTCGATACCATAAATGTAACACCCCCAGAATACGACCCGGGAATGTCACACGCCGTAGACCCTTATCACAAGGATCCACCAGGCTAAACTCCAAAAGACTACTCAAAGATTGACCGACCGGGGTCAAAATTTAATACAAGGTAGACCGACAAGGTCTTAAACCAATTCATAAACTAACGACATTCATACAACAATGACAACAATAAACTTGAACACAGAAAAGAATGACAACTCAATTTAAAAATCGATAACTACACCCATGCAAGGGTGAATACTCAAACGACAAAGAAAATACCGACCCAAATGAAACAAAAGAAAAGACTCTGACTCTGGTGTGATTAGCATCGTCGTCTTCCATCTCCTTCCAAGCCAATCCGTGATCGCTCCCGAGTTGCCAAAACTGAGCGCATAACAGCACCCACCCCGAAAACTCGGGGTTAGCAACCGAATTTTGCTAGTGCAAGTACATAATATACAAGATATACGAACAGTAATAACACAAAATTCAACCATCGTGAAGCTTGAACACAAACCATACATTCCCAAAGTTAACACAAGATAGCACTCGCATACACAAGGTGAAAAATAATCACATAGTCATATTCTCTATATGGAACATAACGCCAATCAAACTTTGGACGAGCCCAAGGAGTCAAAAGATTAAATTTGAAAATCCATTTTATATAAAAAAAAAAAAGGAAAAAGTATTTTGATAAAATAGTTTGAAAACATTATTAATGACTCGGGTCGTCTTGGGGTTTTAAACAAAAATCGAATGGGGATGCTTTTGGAAATAATTTCAAAAACTCTCGGGTCCTTGACCCAACGTATGGAAAACGATTACACAAAAACCAAGTCAACTTATTTGGGGTTCTCGACCCAATTTATAGAACACCGTCACAAACGAAATCATTACAACATCACACAGGGTTCTCAACCCATTCCAAATAACATCATCATGAAATCAATCATCTCAACATTCCACAGGTCCTCGACCCAAACACGAATATCACCACAATACAATCAAAGGTACAAAACTCTCATTCGACATATCCCGCTCAAGACCCCGATTAATTAACCCTGAGATTTCACAAACCTCCTTGGTTAATTAACCACGATATCAAACGCTTTAAAAACAATTTGAAACAAGCTTTCAAAAACACGAATCGCGGTCTTTATCAAGACAAACATTTGAAAGTGAGTTGAAAGAATTTGAGATACGAACATCGTTCGTAACGGTCTTAGCTATCACTCAAATACCCGTAACCAATAAGCCTGCCAGGCGCCTCCACTGCTCACCTGTGCACCGGCGTTCACTCCACTATGTCGGCCGCTCCTTGAACATGTCACCGCACCGGCGTCACTCCCGCAAGAGCCGCCCCTTGCACGCGCATTAGGTGACACCGGCGTTCACCACCCATATGGAGCCGCACATTGCAGCGTACACCAGGCCGGAGTACACCGCCCCGCCCTCAGAGGTTCCCGGATATGACGTTTCTTACAACAAGTATCCACATTGTTCAAACATCAAGCACACGGACAATTGTCACAACAATTTTCAACTTGGTACATCAAGTCACACAATTTCTCCGTCAGTCCATATCCACACAAATAAACAATAACACGCACGTTATCAATCAAACTCAATCAACACCGTACATATATCTCTATGTTGCGACTCAACCGAATATATATACACATTTATATATATATATAAATATATAACCTCACTATATTATATGAATAACTATAGTTCGCCCATCGATCCAAGTTGAGCACGTCAACTAATGGTAGAGTTCAACACTAGTCGATCACCGACATAAACATATATATTAATATACGTATATACATACATATATTTAACATGTAACTATATATATAAACACACACATATATATATATATATATATATATACACATACATATATATACCTCCATATAAACTCATACACTTCGACAACAATGATTTCACGCAGTTACAATTCGTATATCGAGGTACTTGCCTTGGTAATACGACGCGAAGGAGACGACGAAGGAATAGGTTCCGGTCCGAACAATCCTCTCAAATCCGACCCTAACACAATAATGATATACAATCAATCTCACATCATGAATACGAAGAAATCCCTCCTAGTTCTACCCGTTGGGACAATTTATCGAACACCAAGAGTGCGTAGGGAAATGAAATCGGTTAACGGTGAACTAACGGGATTTCATCCCAACCAAAAACAAGAAAACCAAGGGTCACGAGTACTATCAAAATCTAACAACAACATCGGTTAATTCGGATTAAAACACAAGATCACCACCAAACCCTCCCCAAAAATCATACTAGGGTATAAGAGATCTTACCTCTTGAAGATACAAACCCTATAATCCGAAGAACACGTGCTAGATCCACAATCCGAGCTACACGATCGAAGGAAGATGAAGAAAAACACACAATCAAAAGGGTGGATGGAGAAGAAATCCCCTCTCAACCCTCTCTCTCTCGCGCACGGTTGGAGAAAAAGAGCAAATGAGCGAATCTCGCTGAACGCCTTGATTATAGCGGCGACCGCATCGTGTGCCGCGGCTCGAGATAAAGCGTGCCGCGGCACAGCCAAAATTGCGCCCGGTGGTGGTGACCGCTTGTTGTGCCGCGGCTCATTCGGAGTGTGCCGCGGCTCGGACTCGGCATGTGCCGCGGCAACTGCCGTGTCGAGGCACGCAGACAGAGGTTTTAGCCGGCGAGTGCCACGGTGTGCCGCGGCCGGGACGAGTGTGCCGCGGCTTGACTCTTGTGTGCGCGGCGCACAATCCTTGTGCCGCGGCACACTGCAGATGCTTTCGGCCAACAATGGTAGTATGTGTGCCGCGCGCACAATTCTTGTGCCGCTGCTCATACCCCCTCGGGTCCCAAAATGACGAAAATGATCCGGAAAGAGAATAAAAGCAATAGGAATCGATATTTGGGCAACAATAACACGAAATGGAAGTACGGAACCCCAAAACGATCTGAGGTACACAACCAAAGTTGAACAAGGAACAAATTCCCTAAATTTCTAGGAAGTTACAAAAACGGCCCAAACATCCGAAAATCACGATACAACGTCGGATTAACAATCCGAAACTCTCAACATGTTCTACTCAATCATACGAACTCATGGAAGTAAGAAAATGACGAAATCGAACGAGTTTAACGAGAATCAAATGCACATGAGACAAAATATAACACAAGATGAAATTACGCAAAAACATCATCGAGACCCGTCTAAGCGGAGAAACTCCAAGAACAAAATAGGTTCAGAATTCCAAAACAGTGTCAAGCGAGTTGTCGAAACGGACCTCCGCCGGAAAATGAAAATTACCGGAAATCGAATTTGCGGGTATTACACCCGTCCGCTCTCACAACAGTTTACAAAATTTGAATACACATACCAGGCGATCCCGTGGTCTTCCGCAAGGTTGACCAACTACTTATTTTTTTTACATTTTGCATACCATGTTGCCAACCTCTGTTGCCCTTATTTCATCGGTGCTAAATACCGTGCTTTTAGATAAAAACTATGCAATTGTTTGAAATAGCTTATTTTGTTGATTCGGCTTATTTTAATTTGAATAGCTCATAAATCCAGTTTTTCAGATTATGGCCTTATAGAATTTGATGACCCATTAGCTTAAGTTAATAAGCTCATTATCCAAAAAAAATGAGTTTATTGGTCTTCCAAGTTTAAATAAGCATATAAGCCGGGTAATTGAACTTATTTAAACACCCCCAATATCTAATTTGTTCTGATTCAAACATTTTAAAGTCCAATATTGTTCCATTATTCTTTTTGTTATAAGGTTTGATGGAGCAAACGGATTTGAATTTTATGACCCGTGTATCTCTTTGTCGTGGCACACTGTTATTAGGAACTCTTTGAGTTCCATCATACATATATAATCCAGAGAACGACGATCCGTCAACTTCATACAAACATTAGATATACATTTAAACCTGCACATAGAGGTGACCATTTCAGGTAATCTTTTACCTTTATCGTGTCGTGTCAAACGAACAAAGGAACTATTTAGCTAAAAGGGCAGTGGGTCAAATGGAACCGAAGTCACCTAAAGTGTATTTCTGATTACGCTGCTATTTATACTATGGTTACTATGTTCTTTAATTTAAAAGCTTCATTCCTTGATATGTTATTTAGGAACAAAGAAAGATAAATGTTAGGATAGCATATATTATGGTTTTTGATGTAACAATTGAGGATTGACAAGAACCAATTTGGATGCCCTTTTGAATGTCACACATTATTGCTAATGTGATAAAGCAATACACACATGTCTTCAACGAACATAAAAAGTTATGCAGAGTATTTTTGACTCATAATGAGACAAAGATAAGTATTTTAGTATGTTTATTTAATCCGTAGTTACTGATGGGTTGACCCATTTGCAATACCTGCTAATGCAAGTTATCCTAACACTTGCTATTGCAATAAAATCAATTTTACTTCTTCAGGGCTACAGTTGAACATGAGAAGATGAGGCACGTAGAGAAATACGGACATGCTCATTTGTGAAAGATTGAGAAAGAGGCATCATAGTCCTGTTGCGTTCACGCGACCTTCTTCTAATTCATTTTGTTTCTGCTGAATCGCGATTACTTTGTCATTGTTCAAGGTTTTCCATTTTCTTGCAGCCCAATATTTTCCAAATTGTATTGTTTTGACTTAGATCATTAGTAGAATTTTAATGATCAATGGAATGGAGTAGTTCATGTACACCTATGACTTCTTTTAAGGTACTATAGAAAAACATATGGATTTGAGTATAATATAACGATGAGCAGGTTTGAAACTATTATCTTCGCCACGTAATAAAAATGATGAACAATTATAGGCCATAGTTATCAACTACAACATAGTATTAATGACATTGGAGTTTGAATAACACACAATATTAATATACAAGGACATTTCTCTAAATGAAACATTACCAAAATAGTTATCAACTATTTAACATCCTAAATCATATTGCTGTCATAGGTGCGTTTATGTTTGTTTAAACAGATTAGTACCTTTGCAGAATTCTTATGAAATTTTGTATAAACTTCGGTGGCTGTTTGTTTGCTTGAATTTTGGGCAAAAAAATCGACTTTACAAGGGCGTATTTGCTAAATTTTTGTCTAGCAAAGTGACCTTAAAGTGTTGTTCGTCTTGAATTATTTGTGCAGAAGTAAAAATGACTTGAAAGGGTTGTTTGGAGGATGAAATTCGAGGCGAAAGAACTGGGATTGCGAAGAATGATGAGGGTGTAGATGGAACACATACAACAATGCAGTAAACATTAGTTGAGACTGGTAGTAAAAAAGACGCTCATCGGCCAAAGCCGCTATTGAGGCGTTAAAAACAGTTGAGAAGAGTGGAGTGAGTGAATTGAGTGAAGCGTGTGCAATATGTAAGGATAAGGTGTTTAATAATGAAGATGAGGTTTTGAAGGAGTTGCGGACATATGTATCATGAAGAGTGTATTGTGCCATACTGCCATGGTTAGGTTCAAGGAATACGTGTCCGGTTTGTAGGTTTGAGTTGGAGATGGATGATGTTGAGTATGAAAAGGAGAGGAAGAAGAGAGGGAGTGGAATGGGAATGGAACGGTGGAGTCTGCTTCTTCTACGACTTCTGGTGATGGTGGTGAGGTTTAAAGTGTTTTTAAAAGTTCGGTTTTTGGCGTTTTAGATATTGGATATTGGTTCATGATAATCATTTGAATTGATGGTGAGTGATTTTGTTTATGTAAATAAAAGTGTTGCTCGATTTGATTATTTGGTTTTGGTTTTGGTTTTGTGGATGTAACGTTGTTGATACATGATATGAATGTGAAATACATATGTGGTGGGAAGTAGCATAGGTTTATAGGTTATACCTCTTTATGATCGACAATTGATGAAATTAAGCAAAATATTGAAAGTAAAATTTACGGAGTTAGGGGAGTGATGGTTCATATCAATATGGCACATGAATAGTAAAACACACATTAGGTCTTGAACTTTGATATTTGGTTGTTTTTATATGTTTAGCATTTGAATTATAAGGAAGGATTTTTTTACGAATTATCTGTTGCAGCATTTTGTTGAAAAGTGTTTATGTATTAATGAGAAACATTGTGGAGACTCTTATTTCCTTGATATATGTGTAGGGGCTACAAATTCGCCGACAAAATGAAAATACCTGAGTTGTGTGTAGTATAAACTATATGTTTGAAATAACATATTTTGCGTTACGATGATGAAAGTCAATCGTGTGTTAGATATCTTTTTCGTGAAACAATCCTATTTACAAAAACTTACTTAAACAAACTTCGTTTATTTAGTCGAGTACCCCCGACCAAAACTAAACATATAATAACTAAATACGTATAACCCTTGCAAAATCGATAATTCATTATGGTGAATGATGAGTCGATTTTTGATCGTCTCATTCTGTTCTATCGAGTCGCACTTTCATTTGTTTTTCGAGTGTTTTTGCTCTTTTTACGCGTGGTATGTTGTGTTTTTGTTTTGTAGGTATCCGGACGAAGATTGTGGTGAAATATGCGCTTTCATAGCTAATATTGGAGTTTATGACAATCAAAAGCTAAAACGGGGCCTAAAACGACGAAAGATTTAAGCAGTATCGGTCGAATCTCCTAAATACCAGAATCTCCACTCCGAATTGAGATGTATTCTCCTTTGATATAAATTCCTCGTGAAATTAGCTTCGAAACGGTATATCATATGCTAAAATCCGAGGTGAATTGATACAAGAACGAATGATCATGCCGAAGAAGACCAAAAACCGGACTTGGCTGCACCAGGCAACCGGACTAGGCTGCACCTGGCGACTCAACTAGGCTGCGACAGGCGCTCGACTGCATCAGGTAACTCGGCCGTGCCATGGGACACGGCCGGGTCTCATTCCAGCGCGAACTGCACTTTCCGGATGAGAAGAACACGACCGTGCCTTTTGGGACACGGCCGAGTCACTATCGGCCATTTTGCCTTTCCCGCATAGTGCTGCACGGCCGTGTCACGGGACACGGCCGAACCCCTTGACAGACTACCTTTTCGATTATTCAGCGCAGTGCGACACGGCCGTGTCCCAGGACACGGGCCGTGCCACTTTTCGGTTCATGTCACTTTCCTTGACATTTTTGCACAACTTTAAGCCTTTGTCTTGATTTCTTTGAATATAAAACAAAGTGGAGTGACCCCTTGAGAGGTGTGCTTGTCTTGTGAAGAAGATATTTTGTGGAAAAACACAAGATTAGGGAGGAAAAACACCAAAAGAGTGGGAAAGAGAGAGATTTTCATCATCTTCCTTGTGTGTTCTTGGAGTGAGAAAAATACTTTTGTGAGATATAATAATTCCTTGTATAAATTTGTTGTGAGTTCTTGTAAGAAGATCATCAAACCTTCATCGGGAATTCGATTTCGGCATTTACAAGGGAAGTTTTACCATGTTTTGTTCTTCAATTTCCATTATTGTTGTTGAATTAATCATGTGTGGCTAAACACTTCATATGGGTTTTTAGATATAGCCACACACATGTTTTTGATTGTTAGTTCCTTTTGATTTTCCGGATAAAAGTTTGGGATTGTTCCTCTTGTTCGTTCTTCGTTTAAGAACTTTTGAATTAGATCATCAAACCTTTTTCATTGTTGTTATTATTATTCGAATCGAGGGTTTTTATCGGTGTTCGCCATCAAACGACCCGAAAGAAACGATTGTGAATGTTCTCGAGCTTTTTCGCGCGATATTTTAACGATTTACCTCATCAAAAGTAGTCGGTTAATTGATTGTTAGCTAGGGTTTCGTCCCCATCAAAAGAGTATCCCTTAATTTTCGTTGAGAACAATCGTGATTTTTAGAATTTCCGCCATCAAACGGATTTCTTTTAATCGTGAGCAATCGATAATTCCTAACCTTATTTATTTGAGTATCGGAACTAATAATTGATTACGTGTGTGTCGGTGACTCTAAATTCCCATATTAATCTCATTATTGTTATCTCTCATTTATCCGACTATCAAATTGGTGTTGTTATCACTTAGTTCAATTTAAATTTTGTGCATTAGTAATTGTAATCATAATCAACCAATGATGTATTTTAATTTAATTTACTTTTGTTCATTCGACTATTTACCGAACATTATCGAATTTTAAACCGTTTCCAATTCCTCGAGAGATCGACCTCGGAGTTACTTGCCGCTTACTACAAGAACGATTCGTACACTTGCGAGTATTTAATTTGAATCCATCAGTGAACAAAGCCCGTGCATCGCACGGGCCATGCTGTCTCGTATATATAAAGATTCAGTACCTTAATTTAATGTGGAAGTGTAATTGTGCAAAAAAAACACATATAGTAATTAATTATAATAATTTTTTGAATGAATGAATGAATGATTAGCTCCTCACTGTTTGCAGGGACGTAGAAAGGGAGTAATCTAAAATGGAAATGATGAGAGAGAAAAGGTTGCATGGAAAGATCGTCGGTTTGATATACGGCGGGGGGTCCACAGAATATCAATGAGCTCTCAATTGAATGTCCACAACTCCACAGAATACAAACAATCATGGGGGTTACAAATCCCAAAAGGGTTTCAAATTTACAACTCACCATTAAAATAAGAACCAAAAGATTAGTCTATTTATTGTTTAACTCTTTAACTTCTTCTTTTTAGTATAAATAGCACAATTAAGCAACACAAACCATCTCTATCCTATTTCCCATCCTCCTCAACATCATTTCAACTCCAGAGAAACCAAAAAAATACAAGATCTCATAATCGGTTCAACTTTGTTTCTAATCTTTTAAAAAAAATTATAGTTGAACTCTAATCATCATAGATCAAAAACAAAACATAAACCTACTCGAGACCATTTAAATGATCTTGAAGTCGTTTTTTCTAAGCCGAGACGCGTAAGAATATAGGTTGTGATTGTCATTCGGATATGATAACTGAGTTTGTGTTGTTATTGTAATGAAAGATGATGTAGATGGGAGTTTCTGATTCAGTTGGATGAGATAAAAAAGATGGAGGTTGCAAAAAATGGTGAGAGAGAGTAGGTGAGGCGTGTTTATCACATTGCGTAAGTGTGTATAGGTTAAGAAATGAGAAAAGTTAGGGTTTGTTATCTTTTCGGGTTATGATATGTTTTGTAAATGGACTGGGCTTATTTGTTGTATTACAATCCAAATATTGGATCTTCTATCCGTAAATGGTAGGCTGATGGATCACAAAAGTAAAATTTTAGATGTATATTTAAAATTTTGGTTAATTATTTATGATTTAGCCGAATTTTTTAACAAGATGGTATTTTGGACTTACTAATTCTTGCGGGATTAATTTTTTCACGATTAGAATTGGTGCTATTTTAGCAAAATGACTACGCGGTTTTTGTATGGTATTACTTATTTGGGTTTGAAGTGACGTTTCACGGGTGTACTTATTTATCTTAGAGATGTTGGTTGGTTGGTTGCATGTCGCATTGAAATCTTATCGAGAATAATGCTCAAACCCATTTGTAACTTCTTATAACAAATCAAAAAAGTTAAGTTTAAGAAATAAGCAAGAGTTCAATAGTTTATCGGAATCGATGCAACGCACGGGTCTGAATGTCTCGTTTATATTTAACAATGCAATCTTAATAAATTTTTATGCATTAATTGTTTTGTTTATTTTGTAATTATGAAATTGAAATTTTTACCTTGGCTGTATTTTTAAAATTAGTAATATAAAATCTATGATTTAAAATCGTACATCTTATAGAATAAAAAGTACTACTATAAAAATTAGTCTTTAATAATTGATTGGTATTGTATCATGAAACTTATTTTATGGTTCTTGATGCAACCGGAATTACAAAACTTTGTTTGGTTGTAATTTATCTTTTTTAAAATCATAAAGCGTGCTTAGTTCTATGAGTTCTATAAGTCCCCGTAAGTCTAATGTGAATTAAGCCATGAGCTCAGGTATGGTTTTGAGTTTTTTCGTATCATTTACTTCTTTGTATATATCACTCAATATTTTGCTGTGCACTAAGCTGGAGGTCTTCACAGAAACAGTCTCCCTACCGTAAAAAGTAAGTGCATGGTCTGCGTACATCTTACCCTCCCCAGACCCTGTTATGAGCGAGATATACTGGGTATGTTTGATTTGGTTTGATTTTATGTTAGATTGATCGTGATCCCTGGTTTGGAATGTAGACTTGGAGGTGTGTTTTATGTTATGTGTTAAAAGAGTCTCCGTGTTCCCTGATCACTGGTATTATTCTGCATAATTTTTTTTGAGAATTTGGATTTAAATTTCGGGTTTCGGGTATCCAAATCCAATCCAAAAAAACTTTTCGGGTTTCGTGTATCCGAATCCAAATCAAATCCAAAATATTTTTGAATTTCGGGTATATCCGAATCCGATCCGAAATTCATTGGATCGGATTTGGATTTAAATTTTCGGGTATTTTTCGGGTTTGGATCGGGTTCAAGTATGGTTAAATTTTCGGGTTTGGATTTTTTTTAAACAAGCACAATCAAGCCATTTCATTCATTAAAATGGTGAAAATACAATGAGGAATAGTCTCATGCACATGGTGACGAGCAAAAAAATGGGTCGCCTTAACTAAGCTATGAGCCACACAATTGGCTCGTCTCCTAATATAACTGATGGCACCAGTTATTTAAAATATGAAATAAATGTTTATACTCAGATTTGGATTTGAATATTGTTAAATCCGATCTAACCCGACCCGATTGCCATCCCTAGGTGTGGTCTTACAGTCTCATCTTCCTCACTCCTATTCTTTTCAAGAGTCGCCGGCAAACTCTTATTAGTTGCGGTAGATGTGGATGACACACTTCTCGAAGAAGGTGACCGTCTCCGTGTTGGAGAGTTCATCGACTTCACTCGAGGAAACAAATCTGTTTGGTCGAGGAAAAAGGGAATAGAAATGTACCGTACTTATTTAAATATAAAAATATTTTATACCAACTATTTTCATACTCAAGTTGTCATATTTAACCTTTACTCGAAGATATTTGAGTCACATATTTGGGTAACACATTCGAGTCACATATTCGATTAACACAAAACATGTTCGAATCACCTATTTAATTTAAGTCATCTAAATTACATTCTATTCACCTATTCGAGTCACCTAAATACATTTGTATCACCTAAATTGCATTTGATTCATCTAAAAGGCGTTCGAGTCACCTAATTACATCCGAGTCACCTAAAATAGATGACTCGAATGTTTTCGAGTAAAGGTCAAATTTGATAATTATGAGTATGAAAAGAATTGTTATCAAACTTGAGACAAGAGAATATTATGATATTTAAATGGATACAGATTCATATTCCCACTTTCAAAATTTAGCCCTCAACAACCCAACACTATATGGCAGCATTGTTGGCGCCCTTTAATACCTTACCATGACAGGCCCAGATTCTTTAACACTTCATGATTTCTCAAATGCGGATGGGGCCAGTTGCTTAGATGATTGTCGGTCCACCAGTGATCGCTGTGTTTATCGTGGTCCCGATCTTTTTACTTGGGGATCGAAGAAGCAAGATGTTGCAGCCTGCAGCAGCACTAAATCGGAATATAGAGCCATAGCCACCGTCACTTGTGAACTTCTTGGTTAAAGTATCTCCTTACCGAGGGATTCCAGTCTGACATCCTCCTGTTTCGTTCGAGAAAATGTTCAAAAACAAGTTATTGAAGTTCGTGATTTCGCCTCTTCAAGTAGCTGCTAACTAAACCATTGTCGAGAAATTTCGGTTTTTATATAAAAAGAAAATCTCTCGGCTATCCCCGGGGTTCTGTTCGATTGGGGTGTGTTAGAGCGTTAGCCGGAGTTAATGTATATTTTGAAAAATAAGCTAGTTTATTCTTTGAGCTTATCTAAAAAGTCTTGTCTGGTACGCAAAAACTAGCTTATAAGGTAGCTTCTTGAGACGCTACTTAGACCGCTAAAACATACCCTTATTTAAGCTTAGAGTTAGTTAAGTTTAGCCTAAATAATTAGTTTTAGTTAACAGAATTAGTTATGCCATGTCATTAATGACATGGTCTCTGACATGTATTACTGATCCGCATAAATACTCTCGTACATAAAGTAATTCAATTTGTACACTTTATCGTTCAATATACATATCAACTGTGCAAAATAGATTCATAGAGAATCTAATAAATTAAGTATTTCTTGATAACTCAAGAAAATAGAATTAGTGAATAAAGGACATCTTTGCAATTAGAAATTGCATATAAGCTGAAATGTGCTTCGTAAACCCAAACACAAAAATGGGTTCCCAGGAGAGAAATTGGAGAGAAAAAAACTCAAATTTGAAATTTAGTTTGGAGCTTGATGGGGAGAGAATCTACACTCAAATTTTTACTTTTGATTTTTGCAATTAAAATTATTTTAACGAATAAAAACAATTTTAACTGATTAAATTCGATTAAACTGTTTTCTTCTTTTAAAACATTATTCACCATGTATGATTACAAGGTTGCCTAAAATAATTAACTAATGCAAGTGTACTGGTATAACTGGAGTTAATAGTCGTATTCCACATAGATTTGGTGTTGTTTGAACCAATGATTTTTGCGATCGTGATAGCTCGACGTTGTCTAAACTAACTGAAAATGATTTCATGTCCTCTTTCTAGCAAATAAAAATAAATTAACAGAAAACAAAATTCATCCGATGCTATGAGAAGCTTGAATCTCAAGTTAACTTCACCGGATATCTAAAATGACATTGTTAATGCTGCAGCTGCAACAACAAACAATGAAGCTCATTATAAGTGATTCCGGTGATGATTATTTCGTGGTCCTCATCGATGAATCTCGCGAAGTTTCAATTTAAGAACAAATGAGTATCATAGTGCGTTATGTGGATATGATAGGACATAGTATAATTGAGTGCTTCTTTTAGGTATTGAGCATGGAGTAATACTACATCCATCTCACTTAAAAAAACACTTGATGATTTTTTTTTAGGACATGGATCATGATTCTTCGCAGAGTGGTGCCAGGACTAGTAATATGCAGGTTGAAATTGGTGGTCTCAAAATCAACTTCAGCTCACCAGGGCAGGTCTTGAAATTTTGACGAAGCAGGACGAATTAATAACATAAAGTCCCTTGCTGTTTATTTTGAAATGTCTATTATATTTTTTTAAGTTTTTTTCATAAACAAAATCACTTATTATTCGGAACCACAAAACTTAAAAATCTAAAGAAAATAGTGCAAATGATAAAAAAATAATTTTATTGTGCATGATTACATAAATTAATATAAAAATGAAAGACGTGTTAGAATAAGAAAACAGTTCTTATGTTGTCCTTGACGATGTTTAGGCATAGTCTGGTATTGTTGTTACTTAAAAAAACTGCTGCACTATGATGTTAAAATAATCAACTGTGAATTAAAACATATTTGTGTTTGGTAAATATTATTTCTTAAAGTAATTTTAATATATAGGATATTATTTTTTAGTATTTTTTATAACAGTTTCTAAAAGCAACTCTAATGCTGCTTTCAAAATCCGTTGTCAGTGACCAGTAAATTCTGTCAAAAAAAATTATTTTTTCATCTACCAAATACTATCAAATTTAATAATAAAATATTGATTATTTTTTAAATTAAGCAATACCAAACAGGGCCTTAATCTCCAATAGCCTTTATGATTAATAATACTAGCTTTTTTCGAATTTATGATTGTTATTATTTGGTTAAATGTTATATATTATTTCATGTATTTCCTTCGGTGGAATTATGAGTTTAATATTATAAAAATTGAAAGTTAGAAAGTTATAAAGATTTTTAAATTAACGAATGAAGTATGAGTAATATAATATTATTCAAATGGATAATTCTTTTTAACTACCATATTCTCACAGTAAATTCCTGTACTATTGGCTTTCATACATAATTAGATCAAAACATCAGGATATGATTTGTTAAAAATTGATCCATGATTAAAAAAATCTAATTCAAAACAATTTAGTGCGTCATCTTACAGATTTTAAATTTAATTAATGCATTCATAAAAAAAAAAAATCTGAAATTTAGAATTGTGACTACAAAAATAACTTACCAAGACTCTGAAACTCTAACCAAACAACATATTTGCGTATGGATTGAACAATTTGCATTTGGAGAGAGGATTTGAGGTAAAGATTTCAAGCTCGAAATCCTCCAAAATAACTATCCAAACAACTTTAGTGATTCTTTTATTAAGGATTTGAAAGTTCAAGTTCATCAATCAAAATGAAATTTATGAAGAATCAAAAAACAACAGCTGAAATTGGAATATTGATACGAGATACCTCATCCTATGGCGTCAATTTGGAGCATCAATACACAGAATCTCGTTTTTAAGTATCTGCAAAGCTGTTGAGACACCATCCTGCAGAGAAATTAAAGCATACACAAGTTTTTGGTCATAGTAGATGATTTGTGATTCTTGCACAAATATTGGCAATACGGTGTGATGGTGATGGTGATGCGCTCTCCGTGAAATAATTATAGGTTTTAAATAATTATGAATTATATTTTCGCCGGGACCTTATATATATACGAGGATGTCCCGAAAAAGTATTATCTTATTATTTAATTGATTGATGTCCAAATTTGAACTGGTCCCAAGTTGGGACCGGACAAATTATTAATTTTATCGAGATTATTAATTTATCGAGTATTATTTTGTGGAGGTTTTACTGTATGTTCCAAAAGTAAATGAGCTTTGGCATGCATGTTCATTTTATCAACATTTAACTGAACACAGATAGATCATTGTTGTAAATATTTAACTTGCCAACGCTTCATCTATTTTTTTCTAAAACGTAATCTTACGCTGTAGTAGTCAACCAAAACAAGCCACCAACAAATCCACTATGTAGTTTAAGTAATGAAAAATTACCTCGGTTGATATTCTATCAGCAATTTGTGTTGCACGCAATTTGACTTCAGGAGACGACACATAATTAATTGCCCCCAAAAGCACATTAGCAGCTCTAGAAATGCAGCTATCATCATCATCTTTATCAGGGAGCAAGCAGCCACTGTTTAGTGGCTCTGATGCGACACCAAGCCAAAACATTCTCTCCGCCCAATAAAATTGATCCAGAATGAACGGACAGATTACCTGTCATAAGAGAAGCCGAAGCTGATACTCTGCGCACCTAAGCTGAACTAAAGCGTATATGTGAAGTACCGAAACATATTTGGTAGCAAATAATAGGATACCTGTAGAATGAGGTTTCCTAAAACAGTCACCTTCATATAGATATGACAATAGGATTATGCTTCCTCATGTGAACGAAAGTTGTAGAATCTTAATAATTTTTACTCCACAAACTTTGAAGTCCAAGAAAAATCAGTTTCTAGACTCAGAACCGAAGATTATCCAATAACAGAAGCAAACATGAAACCTCTTTTTTTTAATTTTATAAATAATTATAAACATTTAATAATAAAACAATGTTATTATAATACAAACAAATTCTCCTTCCTATGAAAGTTGTGACAGGAAGAGCATCCACCATAAAACTTGGCTACTTTATGTTTTGATGATTTTGTGGTTTTAAATAATTTTAACCGTTATTAAACAAAATAATTTTCATGCCACCGAACCCAACATAGTTCGGATTAAGGTACAGATGACAACGACGACGATGGTGATGATGAATACAAACAAATAAAGGATAATCCAAAAAGAATTTTCTTCACATCTTGGGGCCTCCAAAGAAAGATATTCTCTTTAAACATTGATAAAGAAAATACCTATTCTTATCCATTTGTCATACTCCCTCCCTCCATCCCAAAAGATAGTCCACTTTCCTTTTTTGTATGTTTCAAATTATAGTCCACTTTCCTTATAGAATGTATGCTTTAGCTAAAATACCCTTATTTAATGATTGTTGGGATTAGTCATTAATATTAAATAAAGGCATTAAAGGAAAATTGGAGTTTAATTTACTTTTCTGTTGTAAAATCGAATATTTTATCACTTCACAATGTATATATTATATATATTGTAATATATATTACTACAATATACGCATAAAGGAGGATGAAAGAAGATGAAGAAATTGAGCTTTTATTAGAATGAATTGTATCTCCAAAACTCTACCAAAGAGGTCTATTTATAGCTCAAATTTACATGCTATACAACAAATTAATATTATTTATTAAACAACACACTTGTCTTTATATTAGATATTTCAATCCAATAATTGATTGAATTATTGATTGTTGATCCCACATATCATTATTGATGATATTATAACACTCCCCCTTTGAAATATCTTATATCATGATATCTCATTTAGGAGCATCACAAGCTGCCTCGTTAAAAACCTAATTAAGAAAAACCCAGTGGGATAAAAACTTAATAAGGGAAAAAGAGTACAGTTGTATGCTCCCCTCAACCCAGCATGGGTAGTTCTTCTTTAAAGATCTCGAAGATGATGCATTCCAATATTCTGAATGTGTTTCTTGAAAACATTCGTAGGAAGTGATTTTGTGAAGAGATCTGCCGCATTATATTGGATGTCGATCTCTTTATTTCTTTCAAGTTCCTGAGTGAATGTGAAGAACTTTGGGGGGATATGTTTGGTTTTACCACTTTTGATGTAGCCTTCCTTCATTTGAGTAACACATGCAGAGTTGTCCTCGTATACTATTGTTGGGCCGTTATCGACTGGCAAGCCTGATGTTTCTTGAATATGTTGTGTTACTGATCTTAACCATCTACATTCTTTACTTGCTTCATGAAGAGCTATTATCTCAGCATAGTTTGAGGAAGTAGTCACGATTGTCTGTTTTTGAGATCTCCAGGATATTGCAGTGCCTCCAAATGTGAATACATATCCATTTTGTGACTTAGAATTATGTGGATCAGATAGATGACCTGCATCTGCATAGCCAAGCAAAACTGGTTTTGCATTGTTAGAATAAAACAAACCAAGATCAATCGTACCTCGTAGATATCTGAATATATCTTTTATTCCGTTCCAATGCCTCTTTGTAGGACATGAACTGAATCTTGTTAGTAAATTTACTGCAAAAGCTATATCCGGCCGTGTACAATTAGCAAGATACATGAGGGCTCCAATTGCGCTAAGGTAAGGTATTTCAGCACCAACTTCCTCTTCATTTTCTTCCTTTGGTCTGAATGGATCCTTTTCAATATTAAGTGTTCTGCCGACCATTGGGGTACTCAAAGGTGTTGCTTTGTCCATGTGGAATCTTTTCAATACCCTTTCTGTATAATTTGATTGGTGTACTAATATTCCATTTTTAGTATGTTTCACTTGTAGACCAAGGCAGAATTTTGTTTTTCCCAAATCTTTCATTTCAAATGTGTGATTGTATATATAATATAGTGTAATTGTGTACCTGCACTAGCTATTCGATGCTAACCCCTTAAATGGGGGAAATGCATTTTATGCATTTCAGGTACCGGGCGAGCTGAGGAGCCGGCACGGGACACGCATGTAAAAGATGGCCCAGCATGATGATGAGGCTTGAGTCGGTGTCATCTCTTTTACTATATTTATTCCGTTATTGTTAAATGATGTCGTTGAAGTCCCCTGCGTGGGCATTGAATACATTTCGGTCTTTGTTTTGTTGCTATTGAACTAAAATGTTTTGGCCGAGGCCACGGCCCTGCTTGTTATGATAAATGTGTGTTGTGGGATTCTTTTGTGAATTTGGTGTGTTGTGTTAGCCTGGTAGACCTTGTGAAGGTTCTACAGCGTGTAACGTCTCGTATGAGATTTGGGGTGTTGCAATTGTGATGATAATTCTAATTCAAAATAAGAATAAAGACAACTTTGTCAACCTCGAATTCGTTCTTGAATGAGTTTGTGACATCTACTTCAAGAGATATCAATAATATTCTATCTTTAAACATTAAAAGATAGTAGTAGTTCCTTCCAAGGTTGTCAAGTCGGTAAGTCGAGTCGAGTCGACAAAGGTCCGACTGAGCGACTAATCGACTAGTCGTCGACTAGTCGTTGACTAGTCGGTATGTAAAAAATAATAAATAATATATATATATATACATGTGATGATATAAATTATAACATGTAATAAAATAACTTGAAATAACTTAGCAAAATATGTTCCAAAAGATGACATATAAGTTCAACACAAGGTTCAAAACCACATAGAATCTACCATAAGTTTTAGTACAATGCAATGCATAACAAGAAAACATAAATGAAAAAATGCCTTCCTACTGCCCAGTTTAGTTTTTTCTGAAAATGTACAGTACAAAACAAAGAATCAGTAACATCTCATGCTTGTAGTCACAACTTTGCTAACATAAAAATTAGTTTTTAATTACTTTAATAAACTAATGAAGAATTAAAACTAAAAAAAACAGAATTAGAAACTGAAGGGGAAAGAAACCGAAAAATGGGAGTTAAGAAGGGAAGGTTAACAAACTGAAGGGCAAAGACTAACAGAAAAAAAAAAGACATCGACCTGGGCCCTGGAGTTGATCGCCCAGGAAGAATCGGCGACGTCTGCCGGGGATATCGGCGGCGGCGGGGGATATCGGAGGCGACGGGAGGATTGGCGGAGGTGGGGGATATCGGCGGCGGAACCATCTCTCTATTTTCGCTTCTCTCGCTTTTCTCTTCTATCCTCTGTTCTCTCGCTTCTCTCTTTGCTTTGGTTGAGTTAGGGTTTTTAGATAACATATTTAGTAAACTGAAACGAGTCGACGGGTTTGGACAGTCGGTCGAGGCGCCTAGTCGACCAGGTCAACGACTGGAAGCGCAAGGCGCTCGACTAATCACAGGTTCCCTAGTCGAGTGGCCAAGTCGGGCGTAGCTTTCCGACTGGTCGACTAGTCGGCGACTAGTCGACGACTTAACAACAATGGTTCCTTCTCGAGTGAGAGATATTATATCTTTCAAGAGCATTTATATTTCTCAACTGCATATTTATGCTTTACCAATGATACAAGTATCATCATGAATATTATATGCAATAACTATCATTATTACTCTTCTTCCAAAAGAAAGTGCAATAATTGTCATGCAATTAGTCCAACATCTATAGGATGTTGAAGAAAATTGGTCAACTCAAAACAATACAATTTTAAATGTATAAATGTACTCCATGACATCCACTAGTAATTTGTGATATTTGTAGTACAACATGTGTGAATTTGTATTAATATATCCTTCAGGATATATATCATAAATAAACATGTAGTTAAATAAAATATAAACATGATATAAATAGACTTTAACATTAAACATGTAATTTTAAACATGTAAATATTGAAAGTATTGGGATTAGTAGACTTCTGGTCTAATAAGTGGTGAATTTTATACGTAATTTACATTGATAATTTATCTAATACCAATTTATTTTCTTCAGAAATTGTATGTATCATTTGCCTCACTTGTTATCTCGATATCATACTCATTTCAAATGATATTTTAGAAATTCATAAATTTATCGATACTTAGAAGATAATAGTGCATAATCTTCAACTCTTTAGGGAGGAATTTAGTAGTTTCTCAGGAACTGTCACTGTCAATAAATTTGGCATTACCTTTTTGTTTTCACACGAAGAGTATCATTTATTTCTAAAGCTATCATGCATATTTGCACTTTGGTGATTATGACCACTATTTAATCCCAAGAACTTGACATTCGATTCATAAAAAGAAGATATAAGATAAGCCACGAATTCGAATGATGCAAATAACTTCAGCATATTTTATATTTTTATCACTAATTATATAGCAGCGATCAATTAAAACCATATTTCAGGTACGGCATCATATTTCATATTGATAAACACTCGTAACATATTATAAGAGATATAAAATATTAAACTACACAATAGATAAAATTAGATATTTGACATATAATCTTAAGATTATTATTTTCGTGTCCTTATCATCAACAGTCGATAATATCCACTCCAAGAGATGAAATTTATAAGCAATTATCCCCTACAAGGATAAACTCTAAATTTTATTTACCTCAGGAGATAATTTCTACCGATATTTTCTATTCCCGGAGATAATTTCTACGTATTAGTAGTATTGAGCCATGTAATATTGAAATTTATAATTAAATATTGTTTACATCCGGGAACAGCTATCATTAAATATGATAAGAATATTCAATCACTCACTAATCTTGCTACCATTAAAGCACAATCGAATTATGATTGTGGAGTATATCATATCTTATACAATCTCGATAGTGAAAATTCTCAAATCATATTAATATTTTATATTTGAGATATAAGTTATATTTTTCTTTAGGAATAATACCGTGCTACATCAAGAGCATAATAATTTAATTATGTTATTATATTTAGCAATATTGTATTATTACATAATTTGACTCAGATAGATCATTGTTGTAAATATTTAACTCGCCAACGCTTCATCTATTTTTTTCTAAAACGTAATCTGACGCTGTAGTAGTCAACCAAAACAAGCCACCAACAAATGCACTATGTAGTTCAAGTAATGAAAAACTAGAGTTTAGGGTCTAGGGTTCCCGGGAACAATATCGGATCCGATAAGCTTATCGGGTAATCGGTCGGATACCGGGTAGGTCAAGATCCGGACCGATAACAGGCCTAGGTGAGATTGGGAAGTGAATGTGCATGAAATGGGAAAAAGTAAAGAGAGTGGGTGCTAGTGTGCAAAATGAAAGTGCAAGTTGTATTTATTGGGCATTTTATGTTGAATGAGTTAAAAAATATAAATTAGAGCGTCATATGATTATATTAATACTACATTAGAATCTCGATAAATTAATAACCTCGATTAAATAATATTTTTTGCTAATCCCGACATAAAAGATTTGGTGTTAAATTTACCTTGATTATTTAATAATCTCAATTAATTAATAATTTTCTCAAGTCCCAACTTTATTAATTTATAGAGGTTTTACAGTACTGTAAAATCAAATGTGATCAATGTAGTGCACAAAAAAAATCAAGTTACAAACGGCCACACAATTATTTGAATCATTTATAAAACTTCTTACATTAATAAAGCGAATAATTTATAAAAAAATTATTCAGATCTTTTATCTAACAAATACGATTTTAACATGTATTGTTTTGTTAGATATATGACTCACATTTAATTTTTATGAGATACGGAAGTATTCAAAATAATATTTTAAATCACGTGCAATAGTGTTCATAACTAGTGATAACAACAAATAAATAAAAGAACAAGTGGTATCTTTTATCTAACAAATACGAGTTTAACATGTATTATTTTGTTAGATATATAGATATAATTCTGGTGACTCACATTTAATTTTTATGAGATACGAAAATAATATTTTGAATCACGTGCAACAGTGTTCATAACTAGTAGTAATAACAAATAAATAAAAGAACAAGTGGTTTACCTACAACGATGATATCCTTTATCGTCTCTTGTGGCCCTTGAGTCTGCTGCAATGATGATACTTGACT
Source organism: Orobanche coerulescens (assembly GCA_033398695.1). Classification (NCBI taxonomy): domain Eukaryota; kingdom Viridiplantae; phylum Streptophyta; class Magnoliopsida; order Lamiales; family Orobanchaceae; genus Orobanche; species Orobanche coerulescens. Next base: position 175,058,533 of record CM065809.1, read on the forward strand.
TCATGAACATGGCAACCACTGTAGACCCATGCCTGGAACTAGCTCTTAGATGATGGCCGGATATTACCTATAAAAATAACGAGTGCATACATTCTCAATCATACACACCAACTATTTCAAAGCTACAACAAAACGGTTATTATCAAATATTGCAACTCCACAAGTAACTTTACTTTTTCAGCACCAAACATCTCCCTCACGCAAGAAGATAGATAATTGATAATCAATTAACATTCATGAATCCACAACTATTTGGCGTGCTTTACCTTTGTTAGAAGCCCAACACTTGTAGAGGAACTCTAGTGATGTTATATTTAAGGAGGGTAGCCTCAAGCACTAACTTGGCATATTGGTTTTAGTCATCTTTCCCTTAATGCAGTCAACACAATCACCAAAATAACTTAAATCCAATTTGGGAACTGAACCATTCTTAACCAAAATATGCAAATCTTTCTTTTGGAATGCGGTTAGGTCTTCGATTATGCCAGAAAGTGGCATATGCCTCGCTAAATTCAAGTACTTTTTGATATTTTTTTATTTTAAAATTTTACGGATCAAGATCCAGAAGACGCTCTCACAAAAAAACTATTACTATTTACTAACTACTACCAAGAAGAAAAGAGATCACAAATATGTAATCATGCAAAGCAAGGCACACTACATTTATTCCTATTTTGAAGCAATACATACCTTGTCAGTTTTACCATTTCCAACCGGAACAATCTTGAGAGGGTGCCAATTGGCATCCCTTAGGTCACTGTCCCATTTAGTACATAGTTCAACAGCTTTCATGTCTAGTTGATGTAGGCTTATTTGTTGATGTAGGCTTCATCGCCTTCATCACCTGATGTTTATTTTACTCTTTTTTGCTGCTACATTACAAATTTCAATGCTGATTTTGGTGCGCTCCATTTAAAAATAAATAGAAGATCTTATGCCAGTGGTGACTGGTGATGACATGTAATGCATGCCAATGCTTATTTGTTAGTTCTTATTCAGTATTCTCAAGTAGCTACATAGCCTACATTAATTACCACTTGTTCATAATATTTACCAGAAGTTACATTTTTTACAGAGCATACAGTAGTTCTTGCTTTATGTTCTTAATACTTTCTTTTATCATTTGTTAAAAAATGTTGATAAAATTCGTTACAGGTCTTCAAAGAAAATTTCTCTCGAGCATCCACCGGTGTCAAGAGAATGGGGGAGCTCGATAGTAAAGCCTTCATTCCAGCAGCCGAAAGGAACTGTTCAGGGGACGAAGTAGACATGAAAGCTGTTGAACTATGTACTAAATGTACTAAATGGGACAGTGACCTAAGGGATGCCAATTGGCACCCTCTCAAGATTGTTCCGGTTGGAAATGGTAAAACTGACAAGGTATGTATTGCTTCAAAATAGGAATAAATGTAGTGTGTCTTGCTTTGCATGATTACATATTTGTGATCTCTTTTCTTCTTGGTAGTAGTTAGTAAATAGTAATAGTTTTTTTGTGAGAGCGTCTTCTGGATCTTGATCCGTAAAATTTTAAAATAAAAAAAAAATCAAAAAGTACTTGAATTTAGCGAGGCTTCTGCCATTTTCTGGCATAGTCGAAGACCTAACCGCATTTCAAAAGAAAGATTTGCATATTTTGGTTAAGAATGGTTCAGTTCCCAAATTGGATTTCAGTTATTTTGGTGATTGTGTTGACTGCATTAAGGGAAAGATGACTAAAACCAATATGCCATGTTAGTGCTTGAGGCTACCCTCCTTAAATATAACATCACTAGAGTTCCTCTACAAGTGTTGGGCTTATAACAAAGGTAAAGCACGCCAAATAGTTGTGGATGCATGAATGTTAATTGATTATCAATTATCTATCTTCTTGCGTGAGGGAGATGTTTGGTGCTGAAAAAGTAAAGTTACTTGTGGAGTTGCAATATTTGATAATAACCGTTTTGTTGTAGCTTTGAAATAGTTGGTGTTTATGATTGAGAATGTATGCACTCGTTATTTTTATAGGTAATATCGGGCCATCATCTAAGAGCTAGTTCCAGGCATGGGTATACAGTGGTTGCCATGTTCATGAAGTCAAGCATCATCATTGCAGCAGACTCAAGGGCCACAAGAGACGATAAGGGTATTATCGTTGTAGGTAAACCACTTGTTCTTTTATTTACTTCTTGTTATCACTAGTTATGAACACTATTGCACGTGATTCAAAATATTATTTTGAATACTTTCGTATCTCATAAAAATTAAATGTGAGTCACCAGAATTATATCAATATATCTAACAAAATAATACATGTTAAACTCGTATTGGTTAGATAAAAGATACCACTTGTTCTTTTATTTATTTGTTGTTATCACTAGTTATGAACACTATTGCACGTGATTTAAGATATTATTTTGAATACTTCCGCATCTCATAAAAATTAAATGTGAGTCATATATCTAACAAAACAATACATGTTAAAATCGTATTTGTTAGATAAAAGATCTGAATAATTTTTTTATATATTATTAGCTTTATTAATGTAAGAAGTTTTATAAATGATTCAAATAATTGTGAGTCCGTTTGTGAGATACCCTGATATGTGAGTTATGTGGCTCTACCGACGCGGTAGTAGTGGGGCTGTCAGGTTATGACAATCTGGACAGTCGGGTTTCGTGAGTCGTGATAATTGGACGACTGCATGAGTCATTCTTTCATCGAGTCGTCGTCAGTGAAGACTAGTATCGCAAGACCTCGAAGCTTCGTATGACCTGTGTAAGGACTCGATTCTCTTTTATGTTCATACATTCATTATGCCATTGATTATACATGTTTTGTTGAAACCTGTATGTAACATTTGTCTTACGATTCATTCATGATTATTTGTTTTGGAGCGTGTGGCCTCAGTATTGGCTATAATTAGCATGTTTGAGGTGATTGTTTATCTGCTGAGAATGTATACTCGTGTTTGGCTATTGACTTAGCATTGTGGATTGGCCGTTGAGGCATATTTGAGCCTTGATCATGATCGAGCGTTATTCTTTCAGTATGGAAAGAGGAACCCGAGGACGTGGCAGAGGGGGTAGAGGCTGCAGAGCAGGCCGAAACCCAGAACCTCATGTTTATATGTGTACGGATGCCGAGATGGATCAACATTCGGCCGGAAATGTGACTTATGCGACCGGTTCTCCTTCGGGACGTCATACTCGAGGAGTCGATCAGACTGACATCGACCCTTTCTTGCTTATGAGGGGCATGATGGCCCAGATGACTCGGATGACGCAGATAATGGAAACCATGCAGACCTCAGTGGTTCGTGGTCCACCGCAGCAGGGACTCCAGGTGCCGTTTTATGGACAGGCCAGGAGGGTGAGTCAGATTGTCGGCGACATCTCTCGCCAGAGGCGGCCTATTTTTGAGGGTTCGTCGGAGCCAGCTGACATTGTTTATTGGCTTGAACATTTTGATAAACTCTTCGACATGGTTCAGTGTCCGGAAGAGAGTAAGGTGGCATTAGCGGCTTACTACTTAAGTGAGGGTGCTTATTCATGGTGGCTTTCTGTGAAGCCCACCGATCGTGATTGTGATTGGAACGAGTTCAAGACTCTCATGTTAGAGAGGTATTATCCGGCTCCACTTCGTGAAGCCAAGTTGTCGGAGGTTTTGAACCCCGAATCCGTCGAGGACGAGGGTGTTATTGTCATTGCTGAAAAGTTTCAAGGACTTCTTCAGTTTGCTTCGCCTGTTATCAGTACTGAGGCAGATAAGATTAGGTATTTTAGCAAGAGGCTAAACCCGCAGTTGAGGATGCAGTTGTTCAATCATAATTGTAACTCACTTGGCGAATTCATCGAGAAGGCTCTTTGAGCAGAGCTTTTGATCAAGGAGCTTGCTCGGAAGAACCCTTCAGTTTCTTCTGGTGGGAGGACTAGGAGGCCGGTTCGTTCAGAGGGATATCGGGCTCCGACGTCTAAGAGGTCGTCTTCTAGTCGTCTTCGTGCTGGGAAAGCATCTTCTTCTCAGACAACGAGTTCGACTGTTGTTTGCTTTAACTGTGATTCAGCGGGGCATGTTAGCACTCATTGTATTGTGCCAGCTATTGTTTGTTTTCTGTGTGGGAGGCAAGGACACCTTCAGAAATACTGCAGGAGTTCTAGTGCCAGTAGGTCTCGAGAGAGCTCACGGGCATCGAGAGATTTCGTTACTCCAGTCCGTACTTCATCCAAGGGGTCCTATCAGGCTACTAGAGCCAGAGGAAAGGACAGCCGAGAAGGAGGAGCGAGGTCAGATTTGGGTCTTCCTCGAGCCGTTGAGATCGAGGATGTCGATGATCTGGAGGATATCGATGCTGGGTACATTTGAGATGTAGTCTTGATTTGTATTTTCCTTGTTTTTCGGATTGATGCTTGACTCAGTCTGTATTGTAGTGTTGTGGTTGTGAACCATTTATTATTGATCTATCTTGTAACGATAGTATTTGATAATCTTGAGATTTGAGGTCGTTTGATGTGTTTTTCTTTCCTTTTGGTGTTATACCCGAGATTTTATGATAATCTGGGTAATTGTTCATTGTGATTCGAGATGTCAAGTCGTCAGGACTTGGGCGCGCGATTGTTATGGCCCCGAGGACTAGGTCTGTGTTGTTATCATTTTTGCGTGGCGTGAGTTAGTATTTGCATGGACGTCCGATGCCGATGATAACAGGGGAGTGTACACCGATGATTGTAGACATGTACAATGGGCGGCACCCGCGGGGTGTGTACGCCGGTGTTATGAGTCATGCGGTTGGTACTACTTTCTGGCTGGTCTCTAGCGGAAGAGTTATGATTCGACTGATCTCGCACTTGGCTGAGTGTTTGTATCACTTAATTTTTTATTTTTCGCCGTGTTCCGGCAGAGGAGACGCGGGGACCCGGGGGGTTGGCCTGATTACTCAGGCGAAGTAGTTCGCAGTGAGGAGTATTCCTGGAGATGTTGTTTTCAGATCCTGATGGATAGTTTGTACCCCGTGTTGTGCACCTTAAGTTTCGGGGACGAAACTCTTTTTAAGGGGGGGAGTATGTAATATCCGGGGGTAATTTTTTTTTCGTTTCACTATTGAGTTGTACATATTCATTTGGAATTGTACAAATGCCATTGTATTGTATCCTTCGTGTTTGTTGAGGTGCGTTGGATTGTAGTTCGTTCATTCCGGTTGAGAGTTGGTGGAACAACTTGGTTGTCCACTTTGTTGAGCTAACGTACGTTAGCTTGTGCGCTTAACGTACGTTAGTCTTCAGGCATTACGTACGTTATGATGTTCATGTTACGTACGTAATGAGTGGTAGGTGGAGGGAACCTTCCTCGGACTCGACTTTCGGACGGTGGGTCCCGGGCATCTTTGATCCGATCTTACTATTGCAGTCAACGAATCCTTACGTACGTTAAGAGGTGAGCTCTACGTACGTAATCCATGTAGCTTGCTAACGTACGTAAATGGTTACTGTTTACGTACGTTAAGGTCTTCGTATTTTGGGTCAGTTGGTTCTGGAGTTAGCATTACGTACGTTAATGTTTTGGCATAGCGTACGTAATGGCCCTTACGTACATTAACCTTGGTGTATAACGTACGTAATGTGTTTGTCAGATTATATAACTTGGTTTCGTATTTCATTTCTTCACGAACCAAAATCATTTTTCTCTCCCTAGAATCGTCCTTCTGGACTTGTTCTTGATATTTAGCCTCTTCCAACACGATTTTGATCATCCTAGCTTGGATTGAAGCTTGAAGTTGGAAGCTTGTTGGTGCCCCTTTGATGTTTGGAGAGTTCTTCTTGTTCTTCATTGGTAAGTTCTCCTAATCTCTTGTTCTTCAAGTGATTTTCGAATATGATGATGTTGTTGTTGTTTTCCTCGTATAGTTGGTGATTGTTGGAGTATATCATGATTCTTGATGAGTTTTTATAACTTGGGATGAAGAACATGATGATTTTGTCTTGAGGAGGAGTTGTTCTTGATGTTTTAGGATGTTTGGAGATTATAATCATGTCTAGGAAGGATTATGTTAAGATTGCTATATGATTAACATAGTGTTGATATGATTGTTGTTGTTGATTGTGTTTTTGGAGGGATTATAACCATTTTAGTAAGAATTATGATGAATTATGTAATGATTATCATAATCTTGAAATGGTTGAGTGAACCTTGTTGATTAATCCGAATTCATGATGAATGGTTGATTGATTATGGTTTAGACATCATGTTTGTTGAGATGATGATGCTCTTGGGGTATTGATGATGATATTGGTGATATTATCATTTTGAGATGTTTGTTTTGATGATTGTTCTTAAGTGATTCTTGTTGAATTGATTTCACAAGTGTTAAGATCGTAATGATCATGTTAATCGATCATTGAGGTGTTGGAGGACGTTAGAATTCATAGTTGGGAACTATGATATTCGTTGGTGGAGTTTAACCGATTCGGGGTTGAATCGGGATTAACCTTAGCGTTGTTTTCTATTGATTTTGTGTTATTGAATGAATTGCGTTTCATTCAAGGTTGTTCGAGTGCTTGTGATCATCGGAGGACGCCGTTCGTCGTTTCGTGGAAGGACGTTGATCGTGGAAGGACTTTCTCGCCTTCAGTTTGAGGCAAGTTTTATACTTGTACAGGTCAATGAGATTAATGTTATCATATATGTGTATGAATGTGTGTATCATTTCTAGACTTGGTCTCTCTTGGGAATTGTTTGATGCAATACCCTTCGGCAATTATGCTAGATGTTATTGTTATTCGTTAATGGCCTGTTTAAGGCATCGAAACTCTTGTTGTTATTGTTGTTGTCGATAGCCGGTCCGCAGTATCGATGTATCGATTATTATTGGTGACGTTGATGTCAGTCTAAGACATCGTTGGGATTGTTGTTATCGAATTGGTATTGTTGCTATTGTATTGGCCGATTGAAGGCATTTGACGTATCCGATTCTCATCTCTGTTTTTCGGTGGTCGGTTTAAGACATCGGGACATCTATTCTAATCGAGTTGTTATCGATTGGTCGTTCTAAGACAATCGACGTATTGAATTGGGATTATCGAAGATAATTCCCATCCGTTGTGTTGTTATCGATTGGCCATCCTAAGGTAATCGACGTATTGAATTGGGATTATCGAAGATAATTCCCATCCGTTGTGTTGTTATCGATTGGCCATCCTAAGGTAATCGACGTATTGAATTGGGATTATCGAAGATAATTCCCATCCGTTGTATCATTGTTTATCGATTGACCGTTCTAAGGTAATCGACGTATTGAACAGGGATTATCGAAGATGATTTCCATCCGTTGAGGCGTCGTTATTGATTGACCGTTCTAAGGTAATCGATGTATTGAATTGGGACTGTCAAGGATAGTTTCCATCCGTTGAGTTGTTGTGATCGATTGGCCATTCCAAGACAGTCGGGGTATTTGAATTGGGACCGCCGAGAACGGTGCCCATCCGTGAGTTATTGTTGTCGTGTTGGACGACTCGAGGCAGCACACTATTATTCTTGTGATTTCGGTAATCTTGGATCGTTGCCGTTTGTGATTAGTTGTGTTTTGGAGGCTAGTCTCGGCTAGTGCTCGATGGGTAAGTTTGGGGCTTGAACCTTCGCGGTTGGTTTCCCAACACCTACAGTTCAGTAGGTCACGATCATTGGATGTCCTCATTGTGATACGGCTTCGTGTCGTGGCTTCGGCCCTCAGATGATACAGCTTCGGGTTGTTTGGCTTCGGGCCATTGTGATGATTGGCAACTTCGGCTGAGTGGTTTTTCAGACCATTGTGATATTTTGGCAGCTTCGGCTGAGTGGCTTTCAGGCCATTGTGATGTAGTGGTATTTCCGTTGGAGCCTTCGGGCATTGTGATTCGTATTTATTCCAGTTCTGGTTTGGTTTACCTTTGGGTAATTCATGGTTGTGTTCTGTATTGATGATTCGCCGTTGGGCACTTGTATTCTAACCTGTTGAGCAGGTACCGATCGTATGCCGTGGGCATAGTGTTTCTCGAATGCTCGATTCTTACTTTGGTTTGTGAGCATTTCGTATTACCATCATTGTACTGTTTCATTCTGCCTTTGGATGCATATCATGTTGTACATGTATTTGATATTCATTATCTGGATGACTGACCTCGCGGGGGCGGAACATGTTTTCATGTTTTAGGTGTTTTCGAGGAGAGAGTTGAGACACAGGGGCATGACGATGGCGACGAGGCATTCGAGCGATACTAGTCCGAGAAGTTTTTGGTGCTCATGTCAGTCTGACAGTTTGGAGTACTCCAGTTTTGTTCCGTTGTTGTAATTTTGTATTATTCGAGCGAGGCTCGTGAGTGTTGTATTTTTATTTTGGCCATGTAGGCCCACTGTTGTCGTTGAAATTCCACATCGGAATATTATGTCGGATGTCATAGTAGGGACTGAGATTCCACTTTTGGTCAGTTTGTTGTATTTTTGGTCGTGTTCGCCTGGTGGATCTTCTGGTGTGGGGTCCACGGCACTGTAATGACCAAATGGGATTTGGGGATGTTACAGTATATTTATGATTAGCACTTGGTCTTAACCTTATTAGTGAAGCAGCATGTAAAATCGCATGACCCCAAACAGTAACTGGTAGCTTTGTTCTCATTATTAATGGTCTAGCAATATATTGAAGGCGTTTAATTAATGATTCAGCTAAACCATTTTGTGTATGCACATGCGGAACAGGATGTTCGACTGTAATTCCAATTGACATACAATAATCATTAAATACTTGTGTTATGTCGAGATTTATACGTCCCGACAGGCGATCGCCTCAGAGACCGGGCGACCTAGCCAGAGCCCAACAGCCAAGCCAGATCTGCCGACCAAAGGTCCTAGGACAAGTCCCGGTGCCGAGCGATCGACATCTAAGGCGATCGTCTCTCGGTACTTGGCGATCGACTCCTGGCGACCGACTAGCTGACGACCGAAGGTCCCAGGACAAGTCCCGGTGCCGAACGATCGACATCTAAGACGATCGTCTCTCGGTACTTGGTGATCGACTCCTGGTGGCCGACCAGCCGACGACCGCCTTATGCCACGCGAAGCCATCGATCGTCCAGTCGGCAAGGGCCGAACCTCAAAACAGCACCCACGTGCAGTTCCGAGACAAGATCCGCATTTCATGGATCATTCTCACAAGATCTTTCCCCAGGGATGCACCGTGATAAAGAATCAGACGCGTGCCGCTCCTCATCGATCACACAACTGGCCGCCAGAAGCCATGCAAGCTTTAAGTGCAGATACCCATGTGACATAAAGACGATCGCCCCATTATTATATTGCACGAAAGGCGATCGCCCGCCAGAAAACAAGGCATCTTAGCTCCTATAAATAGAAGGTTGCCTGCACTTGGACAAGGATCTGATTTTTTCCTCTCTGAACTCAGATTCTCGGCTTCTGAACAAGTTCAACTCACAACTTGGCTTTCTCACTCTTGGCAGCAGCTATCTCTCGGTTCTTTCTTCTCTCTCAGCATCTCTTACACAGAAGACGATCGGCAGAGAGCAAGAACACCAAAGCTTCGCTCAAGAGTTAGATAAATAGGATCTTTTACACTCATTGTAATTAGATTCTTACATTAATACTTGTATCCACGAATATTTGTATTAATAACATCTCGCGAGAGCATTCAAGCCCGGGCCTAACAAACCCGGCAAATCTTGTGTTTTTTCCATTCCCTCGGACGTGCTCTCGCAATTTGCTGTTGCTCGACCATTCCAGCAATATCTATCTTCGGATAATATTTCGGGCAACAACAATTGGCGCTAGAGGAAGGGCATCTAACCCTCAATTTTTATTCCTACCATCTCGAAGAACACTAACTGTTCTCCGGGGCATATACCTGAAGAAACACTCACGGTTCTTCAGAGAAAGCTTTCAGAATCATGACTTCTGCCTCCACGTCGAAGAAAGCCGCTGGCCGATCCGCCAGACGCCTCATTCCGTCTCAGTCCGAGCCACAGCCTATGGCGGAGGGTAGCCGCCGCGGTCCGAGACTCTCGATCCCGCCCCTGAGGAACGGCCCAAGCCTCTCGCTCGATCAGTTCCAAACCGCGGAACAGATCGAAAAGGCCTTGGCCATCCTACAGGAGCGACGGAGTGCTCTCGACGCGCCTCCCGCTATAACCCCATCGGCCATCCGCCGCATGACCAAACGGAAGTTCAAGGAACTACTGACCGAGCGATCGCCAGGAGGCTCCCATTCGCAAGAAGAGGCGCTGGCTAGTCGGGGCACCTCTGTTTTCGATCGCCTAGGCAGCGACCCGTCATGGCGACCGGGGCAGTCCGGCCCCAGCCACGAGACGACGGAGCTCGAGTCCGTCATCAGGAGTTCGGCGTACCCGACTCCCAGAAGGCCGACCAGCCATTTGGCTCCTCCTCACCGAAGAACCGAGGTCGGCAACAGCGGAGTCAGGAGATCGCTACACGATCGCCTCGGCTCCCGCTCTGAAAGCCGACCCACGAGCGACCAAGCTACAGCGATGGCCGCGATGCAACGCCAGCTCGACGACATGAAGGCGCTCCTAGAATCTGGGGCAGGCGCCAAGAGCAAGATCGCCGGGCCGAGCGAGCCACTTGCGGTCCACATCGAGGTCGCCCCCGTGCAGCGCAAGATCGCTCCTCCGCAAACACCTTTGTACGAAGGGAGATCGGACAACGAGACTCACCTGAGCAAGTTCCGCATCTACATGACCGGGTGTGGGGCATCAGACGCGACCAGATGCCGAATGTTCCCACTGACGCTGGACGACCTTGCCCACAGATGGTACACCTCATTGCCGCCGTGATCCGTCAATTCCTTTGACCAACTGGCGAACAGCTTCACAGCTTACTTCGCCGCCAAGATCGCTCGGCCGGAAGGTCCCCATCGCATGATGCAAATCAGGCAGGGAGAAGAAGAGTCCGACGCAGACTACATCGACCGGGTAGACGAGATCATCCTCAACGGCGAGCCCGTAAGCGATGAGATCGCCCTATACTTGGTCCTAGGAGGATTCCATGATCTCTCGCCCATGTTCAGGCATCTTACGAAGGACCATCCCCCGACCTACGCGATCTTCCGCGCTAAAGCCGCAGATTTTCTGGCCAGGCAAAGGTTTCTTCTCAACCTATGAGCAGCGCGATCAGCGCCCGAACGACGATCTCCAGTCTTCCAGCCCGATCGCCGATATCAAGCAACATCACCAAAACTGGAGGACTCGCTCGCCCTCTACAGTTCGTCATCTAACGTGATGGACTAAGGCACGAGATCGCCTCCCCCGCACAACGTACACCGTCGACGGTCGGCATCTAACATGACGATCCGAGGTGGAAAAGTGCAGCCATGGTCCTGGCGGTCGATGGAACCGACTGCTTAGGCCATGCAAGGTTCCTTTGGGCTGAGATCGCTCACCCTTCGTTTAAATACGAGGCGGGCGTAGTCGAAGGACCCTCAAGTCAATCAGTGGACACGATCGCCCGCCCTCAAAGGTTCATCATCTAACATGGTGAACCCGGACAATGCGACGCGTCACTACCCCCGTCTCAACGTACACCGTCGAGGGTCGCTATCTTCATGGCGGGCCGAGGTGGAAGCAGAGCTAACTAGCCGCGGAAGTGGAGTTGATTAATACGACGACGCCCCGCGCAAGGACTTCTCCAGATCAAGACCGCACGCCCTTCGTTTAAATACGAGGCGAGGCGCAGCCTAACGGAGGACCCTCACAATAAAATGAGTCACGAGACAGACAATGTCGCTCGCGCACAAGACATGGTCATGGAGTCGGTCCATCGAACTCCACGACTGTGCCGATTCCTCAACGACGAAGCAATCAGCTCTCCACGAGGGATCGGCAAAATGGTTTTTTGCAGGTACAAGACCGAAGATAGCTAGCCAATCAACCAGATCGCCCAAGTCCGAAGCCAGAGTCCGCTCAACGGGTCGCCCGTCTTCATCCTACACGATCGCCAGCGAGAACCACCTCACCCCATGTCTTCAACACCGGAGCAAGCTGGGGGGCAATTGTTATGTCGAGATTTATACGTCCCGACAGGCGATCGCCTCAGAGACCGGGCGACCTAGCCAGAGCCCAGCAGCCAAGCCGGATCTGCCGACCAAAGGTCCCAGGACAAGTCCTGGTGCCGAGCGATCGACATCTAAGGCGATCGTCTCTCGGTACTTGGCGATCGACTCCTGGCGACCGACTAGCTGACGACCGAAGGTCCCAGGACAAGTCCCGGTGCCGAACGATCGACATCTAAGACGATCGTCTCTCGGTACTTGGCGATCGACTCCTGGTGGCCGACCAGCCGACGACCGCCTTATGCCACGCGAAGCCATCGATCGTCCAGTCGGCAAGGGCCGAACCTCAAAACAGCACCCACGTGCAGTTCCGAGACAAGATCCGCATTTCATGAATCATTGACCACAGCCTGTCAGCATCTTTCCACCACCCGACAGACCCGCCGAAAGGTGTCAGTGGGACCGCCCGTGACAGCAACTCAGGACGCGTGCCGGCTCCTCATTGGACCGCACAGCTGGCTGCCAGCAGCAGCCGCAAGCTTTAGGCAGACAGCCCATGTGACATAAAGACGATCGCCCCATTATTATATTGCACGAAAGGCGATCGCCCGCCAGAAAACAAGGCATCTCAGCTCCTATAAATAGAAGGCTGCCTGCACTTGGACAAGGATCTGATTTTTTTCCTCTCTGAACTCAGATTCTCGGCTTCTGAACAAGTTCAACTCACAACTTGGCTTTCTCACTCTTGGCAGCAGCTATCTCTCGGTTCTTTCTTCTCTCTCAGCATCTCTTACACAGAAGACGATCGGTAGAGAGCAAGAACACCAAAGCTTCGCTCAAGAGTTAGATAAATAGGATCTTTTACACTCATTGTAATTAGATTCTTACATTAATACTTGTATCCACGAATATTTGTATTAATAACATCTCGCGAGAGCATTCAAGCCCGGGCCTAACAAACCCGGCAAATCTTGTGTTTTTTCCATTCCCTCGGACGTGCTCTCGCAATTTGCTGTTGCTCGACCATTCCAGCAATATCTATCTTCGGATAATATTTCGGGCAACAACAACTTGTGATGTGAATTCACCAACATTGTCAAGTCTCACATTCCGTATAGTATAATCAGGAAATTGTGCCTTTAGTTTGATTATTTGTGCAAGGAATCTTGCAAATGCCATATCACGACTTGACAATAAACAAACATGTGACCATCTACTAGATGCATCAATTAAAATCATAAAATACCTGAAAGGTCCTGATGGTGGATCAATAGGTCCACATATGTCACCTTGAATTCTTTCGAGAAATGTAGGTGATTCCTTTTCAAGTCTGCCTCGTGAATACCTTGTTATAAACTTTCCAAGAGAACAAGCTTCACATAGTTTATTATTTATGAGTTTTACACCTTTCATTGGGTGACCATGTGTACTATTAATTATTTTTCTCATCATCGTGGAGCCAGGATGACCTAGGCGTTCATGCCATAATGTCAATATTTTGGGATCCTCTTTTATTATCAAATTACATTCAGTTTCATGAATATGTGTATAATGTAATCCACGAGATAATTGTGGTAGTTTTTCCAGTATTTTTCTTTCCCAAAGTATTAGCAGTAATATACATATATTTCATATTACCTTCAGTTACTGTTTCAGTATCATATCCTTGACGGTATATGTCATTAAAGCTCAACAAGTTTCTCTTAGATTTTGGAGAAAATAAAGCATTATTAATGACAAATTTTGTTCCATTTGGTAATATGAATTTAACATTACCTGTTCCTTCAATCAAGTCTGTGGGACCTGAAATTGTATTTATTACTGCTTTTGTAGATTGTACCTCAGTAAAATATTTCTTATTTTTGAGGATTGTATGAGTTGTGCCACTGTCCGGGATGCAAATGTCTCCAATACCTTCCATACTCAAACTCCTTAATGAATAAGAATATAAGACTAAAAGATGGTAAGTTAGCTTAATATAATAACATTTATTAAATACTTCATACAAACTTCAAATGAGATAATACACATTTCAAACAAGAGAATACAAACAAGTACAATAAAGATGCAACAAACATGGAAATCACATATTTATTTATTTATTTATTTATTTATTTTATTCCATGTCCATGTCCACGTTTGCATCCTCAGTAAAATCTGCAGCTTCTAGGTAAGTTGAGTCGTCCTCAGGTTCATGTTCATGAAAATTGACTTCCTTTTCTTTATTTTTCAGAGATGCCTTGTACATTTTACAAATATGATCTGGCGTTCTACATGCCTTAGCCCAATGTCCCTTTTTCCCGCATCTGAAACAAAAATTTTCATTTTTATTGGATGAACCTTCTTGGACATACTTATCTTTGTCTTGTTGGTTTTTATTAATCATTTCATTTTTGGGAGGCCTAAAGTAATTTCCATAATCACGGCCACGACATCGACCTCGACCACGAAAGTGGCCGCGACCGCGTCCCCGACCTCTAAACCAACCATGACCACCACGTCCTTGATTAGCAGTTGTGGCATTTGCTTCAGGAACCGCTATCACCCCTGTAGAACGAAACTGGTGATTCTTTATCAACAGATCATTATTCTTTTCAGCAAGTAAGAGACCTGCAATTAATTCAGAGTATTCGGTATATCCCCGCATTCTGTATTGTTATTGCAGTATTAGATGTGACGTATGGAATGTAGCATACGTCTTTTCCAGTTTTTCACCTTCTGTTATGATTTTACCACAAACTCTAGTTGTGATACAATTCTGAACATAGCAGAATTATACTCGCTCACACTTTTAAAATCTTGGAATCTTAACTTGTTCAATTCATCAACTAGTGCGGGTAATAACACTTGCTTTTGATACCCAAATCTTTTCTTAAGATTGTCCCATAAAATTTTGGGATCATCCACATTCATGTACTCTAGTTTTAATCCCTCATCAAGATGTTGCCTAATGCATTTTAATGCTTTTGCTTTATTCATAGAAAGCTCTTTTTCATCAACCTCCTTTTCTTTCGTAGCATCTGACACATTATTTGTTAGAATATTTTCGAGTCCTTTGCACCTGAGATGTGTCTTCACATCATTTGTCCAAGACATATAATTTTCTCCATTAAGATTCAAGGGAGCGAAATCGAGCTTAAGATTGGACATGATTATCTATTACAAAACATAAGATTGAAATATAATTAACACATAGCTATTACATTTAATGATGTCAGCTAAACAAAAGTATAATTGAAATTATTACTCAATACAAGTACCATTCATGCTTAAATATTAAACACAACAAACCAACTAAAAACTAAAAGAAGAATCGTGACCATCATAATGATGATCACATATGTCTCACTAAAGCAATCGACTTGAGTGTAGCATATGATGAAATTGAAAAATGTAATAAGAGTGAGGAAAGTCATAAAATATTTACCCATTTTATAAAATTTTGGAGATGATTAATAAGTGTGGAGTATAATATGAGTATTTATAGATTTAATTTTTGAAATATAGCCGTTTATGACCGTTGGACAAAAGAAGAAAAAAAAAGTTTATTTTATTGTTAATTATCATTAAATTGGTGAATATGTTCTTATATATTTTAATGAACTAACCGTTGGTAATTAGAGTTTGGGGAATGGGAATTCATATATATATATTTATATATATATTATAATATATATAGTTAGTTATAATAATATCACTACTCGATTATAAAAATCTTTCATGACTACTAAAAATAAAAATATCACTACTCGATTATAAAATCTTTCATGACTACTAAAAATAAAAATATCACTACTCGATTATAAAATCTTTCGTGGTCTTATGAATGGGGATTTTGTATTCCTCCATTAGTAATTCTCTACAAAATATAGATGAAGATTCAACTCTTCACTAATAAATGGAGATTTTAACTCTTCAAATAAAAATAGGTGAAGATTTTTACACTTCACACAAATTCATTATTATTTAGGTCCTACATATAATTAGTCCATAGTCCAAGAATCATCTTAAAAATAAGATTGAGCTTAGGTCCTTACGCATATAAATTTAAATTGATGATATTTACATAATTATTATATTTGCTTAAATATATTAATTATCATCAATAATGATATTAGATTAATACCATATCTAAATATTATTATTATTATTACATAAATTAAATATAAATAAAGTTATTTACATACCTTTAGAATTTAAGGATGATGTACCAATATATCGAGTCCGGCTGCAGAATGGGATTAAATCCGTAGAGCTCGTGCTTATAACGTGTTGTAAAATCGGATATTTTATCACTTCACAATGTATATATTATATATATTGTAATATATATTACTACGATATAAGCATAAAGGAGAATGAAAGAAGATGAAGAAATTGAGCTTTTATTAGAATGAATTATATCTCCAAAGCTCTACCAAAAAGGTCTATTTATAGCTCAAATTTACATGCTATACAACAAATTAATATTATTTATTATACAACACACTTGTATTTATATTAGATATTTCAATCCAATAATTGATTGAATTATTGATTGTTGATCCCACATATCATTATTGATGATATTATAACATTTTCAATAATATTTTCTTTATCTGTGTGCAAAGTAAAAGTGGGCTTCTTGTTGAGGTGGAGGGAGTATATAGGAAACTGGGTTGGTTATACCTATCCAATAATCTAGAATAGCATATAAATAGCTCATTATGCGTGGGTTTTTGGTACATAAATCATTACGTAGAAGAGATGGCCGAACGGTTCAAGGTGTAGCATTGAAACTGCTATGTAGGCTTTTACTTGGCGAATATCAGAACGTACAAACAGGTGATAATATAAAACAAGCTCAATTTCGAAACAAACCTGAGGAATTCCTGTGCGCAGAGCAGCAGCCGTGGATCCACTGACGATAAGAATTCACGATTGAGAACATAAAATTCTTTGGAATTTAAAAATAATCCAACAGTATCCTTAAGACTTAAAAGTGAAGATATAACCTTCCACCATGATGAACAGCAGCAGCACATCTTGGAAATAGCCAGCTGTATGGTATAGCACTGTTTACATGGAGAAATAGAAATTAGTTAAGAAAAACAAACATATCTGTCGACGAGAATCAAATGCACTGAAGCTAAAGCTCTCTGAAGAGATATAATGAATGATAAATAAACAGATTTCATATCCAGAAACCAAACTCACTCAAACACCAAATACTGGAGCCGTACAACTAAACCACATCAACAACCAGCGACGAAAACGGATTTGGAATTTTGTATATCAAACATATACATGTATTATATTAAATGAATACCTGTAGAAAAGTTTTTTAGGGGGGCAGTAAACCACACTTACCTCCCTCCCCCCCCCCCCCCCCCCCCCTTTCCGCCACTCGTAACACAGCTTATTAACAAGATCTTCCTATTGAATCTAGTCAACAAAACTTATAATGTCAGTTTATTGGATACAACATCTTCTGGAACATCCTCACTTAACTTACCGCACCCATGTCGGTAGTCAAGACACCCTTAACCAACCATGACGATAGATTTAAATTGAGCTGTTGAGCATGTAAATCCTCTACCCGATTCTGACAACACACCTCAGGAGACCTTTTAACTAAATTATTATCATTGCATATACCAATGAAATGCTACCCATATAAAAGCAATGGCCCGCTTAAGACATGAAAAATCATTTCATAATTCCTGGAATTATGATAAAATACGACGCTCTTACAGTTCATGACCTATACCTCCCTCCCTCCCCCCCTCCCTCTCTCCCTCCCATAACTGATCGACTGAAGGGTTTATGAATCTAAGAATATATTAACTGAATTAAACTATATATGGAAAAGAAACAAACTTAACAGGCAAAGCCTGCCCCAAGCGACGCGCCGATTGTCCTCAAGAAAGCCCAAGCAGAAAATCTCGTAACTTTCAAATATCTTGTGCCTCTAAATGACTGCAACCCTATACTTAAATAACAAAAGTAACTAGACTCCAATACATATCAGGGTTCGGAAACAAAAGCCCGGCCCATATGTTTATTCTAATCATAGATGACTTCAACCTTAATAAAAGATAATTGAGGAAATAAATCATCTGTAAAAACTCCATCCCCGTCCAAACAGCCTTGTCCTCAAGTCTGGAACATGGAATGCTATTGTTCATGCTTGAGGACATGAGTAATCTCGTGTAGCCGACTGCGACTTAAAGGATCAAGTGTCTGGAACTGACAAAACTCCTTCCGGCTATATGGTCCAGTAAATCTATATGTCCCTGGTTCACGGTGATCTTCAAAAGGGCTGCAATTTTTCTGCTCACATCGATCAACTCCCTGGTTATCGAATATCTACCGGCCAGAATCAGTCTAGGAATAGTTTTATTCTGAACGGTAGCTACCTGCATAGCTTTCGAGCTCAACTCCTTAATGTGATTCAGTTTCACCGACATGAGATCGAATATTGCAGATAATTAGTCACCCTTCTCTATCTTCTCCATCGCCTTTTCTTACCGCACGGACCAATTGACAGAGTCATGGGAATACTGAAAGAGCAACTCTACGAATATATTAATTGAATGGAACTATAAGACGGAAATGGAACAAACTTAACAGGCGAAGCCTTCCCCAAGCGCAACGTGCAGATTTTCCTCACGAAGGCCCAAGCAGATAGTCTGCCGCTAACTTCTAATGTCTTCTATGCCTCTAAATGACCGCAACCCTATATGCAAATAACAAAAGTAACTAGACTCCAATTAGGTCTCCGAAACAAAAGCCCGCTCCATCCTATTCTAACCCTGAAGAACTTAACCCAAATAAAAGATAACCAAGAAAATATAAATCATATGTAACACTAGCAATTAGCAAACTCAAAAGAGACCATGAAAGAGGGAAAATAATTTGAGTAAAGTAAAACTGCAACTGGTTTTCGTTTCTCCTGTGTGTGCGTGTGTACTACATGGAAGAGATTATGAATAAGTAAACAACATATATCCTGCCAAGTGTGCATTATATTGTTCAATATAACCTTAAAGCAGATGGATGACTAGTGTATGTTTGGATAAGCACAATATACACCTCCCAGCAATCACAGTTAGTGGGCCCAGGCCCAAGTCCCGATTGCTATACCAAGAATAATAGTCTTCAGAAGTTTGCATTCCTAGGGAGTATTTTAGAATGCATTAAGCCTTTCTCATGAACTCACCCGGAATAACAAAATAGCCTGCCATTAAATAGGCAGCTCTGGATTTCACTTGATGGAATTTGTTCAGTAGTTGATGACGATGTCTGATCAAAGATTTTGATAGCAGCATCTAAAGGTCCATAACCAGCAGAGAACAGAATAAATCTATGATTTGTGATGTTCAAAACATCACCAAGAACACGAAGGAAGGCCTGGGGATTCTTCAAGTAACCCATGCTGCAAAACAGAAATCCATTCAGACTGAAATATGTCACCAAATGTATAATCAAGTATTAAAGTAGCTAATTAACTATGTGCACTCATAATATAATATACTCGCGTGCTGCATTCCTCAAATTCATCATCATCAACGGCACATTCATCCCAACTGTATTGGGGCCGGTGGCATGAAGATTTCAGTGTCAAACATTGGCCAAAAATTAGTCAACGCTATAAAATTCACGCAAAAAGCAAAGTAGCAAACTTTTACGCCAGATGTCCTTCCTGCCGCAACCTTCATACGAAGGAAAATGAGATGAAATGCCAAAACCGTCATCATCACAAGGTTTTCCACTTACATTGAATATATTTGAGACGACGACGAGTTGAGATAATTACTATAGTCATGTCCCGTTACAGGAATGATAATATATATTCAACATGTACATTATGGAACAAGACGACACATTCCCGAAATACCTCCCAATAATAAAAGGTATCAGTGTCTCCAGCTACATATTCAGCCTCATCAACCAGCAGTTACTCTTGGACAATGACACATGATCTAAACATAAAGATGTGATAGAATCATTTAAGTGATAATGTTATGTTGACGCGGTATCTGCTGCTCCTCAACTTTTGGCAAGTGCAACTGTTAATTGATAAAACAACCATCTACATCTACTGACGAATAGTTAACTGAAGTATCCAAAATACAAGCAAGTCTTTGGCTGATTTTGAATCTAATTGAACAATATATATTTAGCCCATAAATATTCTCTCACTTTTATTATGAGATGCACCTACATTCAAACTGTCCCCATCAGATAATTCAGTGAAGATCGACCTTTTCTTCTCAGAAAAAAGAACATGTAAAACCATTCTGCTACAAATTGCTGAAGCCAACAGATATAAATAAGATAGGGACTTAAAGAACATAGCCAGAAAATAAACTGAATAAAAGTACTCTGTGAAAGTAAAAAAACACATAAAAATAAACCTCAGAAAAAGGAAATAATTAAGTTAACTCAGACTTACAAAAATAGGTTGCTCACCTACCAACAGAACTCAGACTAATGAAAATAGGCCGCTCTGCTGAAGAATCCAGAAAATCTTTTAACTTTGCATGATTTGAACACAATTCGTTCTCAACATTCAATTTCCTTAATGAAATCAAATATGAAGTTTCTGCACATCTTACGCAAGAGAACTGCCATTCAATAGGGGGGAACCAAAAACCACAAACCCGGATTGCTGATGGCCAGTAACCTTTAATGGCACAAGAATATGTGCAGTGAATAATAAGAACCAGTTAATTATAGAAAACAAGATAAATATAGAAGATCAATACATGTACAAGACCCGACATGATTGTATGTTTGGTTCATGTAGCCTACCCCAATTTATCGAAAAAGGCTCGGTTTGTTTGTTTGAAAGATAAATAGATAAAAAAGAAGAGGAAAGAGATGAAGACAACAGATTATGATGACATTCCCAAGAAGACTTAGTTACTACACTACCATAATGGTCCAGTAAGATCTAAAGCAATAAACATATCCTGCAACTTGAAAAGTTGGGGGGGGGGGGAATCTAGAATAGCCTACTCAGCCTATATAAGCAAATATACTTGAGCTCTTTAGAGCTTTACTTTTATACATACATCGTTTATACAGATTCAGATATAAAATCCAAAAGCATGTATACACACACTAAGAATTATTTGGTGATCTCCGGTTTCAACTCAGTTATGCAATGCATATCTCAAAACATACTCTATACTTAAAGCAACCAATTTACTAAGACAAAATATTTCTGCACGGGAGGAGTTGATTCGAAGTCCAAAAACTAACGAGGTTTTTCAAGATAGAGAAGCTGTTAAAAAACCATAGTAAGAAACATTTACTACAAAATTACCGGGGCACTCAACAACTTCTTTGCTAAAGCCATACCTGTTGAGTCCAAGCCAGTTAAGGGTCAGAAAACAATAATAGAGATTAAACATGCAAAAATAATATGAAGAGATGATAATAAACAAGACCAGAATAGTGCTTTAAATACACTCGTTAGCAATAAGCTCCAGCCACATCAATCACTGCTACTTATTCTCAGTCTTATATCTCCAACTATCTGATAAATACTAAAGTATTACATGAACAGTAGCAAGTCTTTAAAACCAGCATAGCAAATCAATTTTAGATTTTTAGTAGAAAATATTCTTACAATAGCAGGGGAGACGAAGGCCGAACATGCCATGTTGGAAGTCCGGTTACTGGATCCTGATTTAGAACCATGCAAGATACAAATGATCATTATATCCGTAGGTAAATATTCATGAATTATTCCATTTACAAATATATAAGTTTACACTTTACAAAAGCTTCTCGTGACTAAAATAACAACCATAAAAGGCCAGAAGCTCAGCTTCAGGTCATGGCATCTCCATGTTCCCCATTCTTCAGTGAAAAGCGGCCACATCCAGTGGATAACATCATCCCACCCAATCTGTATAAGAATGCAGAGCATAAAAAAAGAAGTATAAACATGCTTAATCAAAAAACAACCATCCTTCAGTCCTGACTATATCCTGGCGAAACTTAAGGAACAATAAAAAGAACAAAAAAGACAAGTTTAGTGAATGAGAGGTGACGTTGGATTTATAGTTTGTTGAGCTTAAGGCTGCATTACATCATTGTAAAAGTTGACAAAAATAATAATGGAAGGATGGAATAAACAAAAGTGGATACTAAGAAAGCCAATTAAATCAAAATCTACCAATAGGAAATGAATGTAAAAAAATAATGTGATATAGGCCCTATAGGAGCAAGAAACTGAAAGAAGCATGATTCATACCTTACCAGTTGGAGCTTCTCGGAGATAGTTATATAAAAGAGGAAGCTCATTCCTAAATTGACGTTCAAAAGTAGACGGGGCGCTGGATTATATAATAGAGAAAAGTTATTTTTGGTACTTCAACACTTTTCTTTGATAACATTTGCAGAGAAGGGAAAGAGTCGAGTGCTGAAACCCGAAATAAGAGAAACATATAGGTTTTGACAGAAGAAAGTAAAACTTCACTTCGTTTGTACTTTTACATGCATAGGTAAATGTTATTCCTCTCTCTGTGTCTGCATGCCACACACACACACACGCGCGCACACACACACACACACACAGAGAGAGAGAGAGACGAGCAAGACAAGAAGAGAAGCAGACAGAACTAAGATATTCTGAAATATCATACTCTATAGAAGAACAATTACATAACAAAGCGTTATATTGTACCAATGCGTCAAATTCCTATCCGAAGTGTATGTGGTAATTCAGAATGTTTCTGGGACCATGGTCACTTAAAAGTAGCTCCTAAACTTGTGGTAAGCTCAAACATTCGAACTTATAAGTAACAGACGACTGTCATGATTCGCATTTTTTCCCAATAAATTCTAGAACACAGCAACACAATCATTCTACGGCTGTGTTCAGATGTCATGAATTGTAGTGTTAACTAATTTTCGACAATTAATTGGCACTATAATTTTCATGCCACCGATCCCAACATAGTTGGGATTAAGGTGCAGTTGATGATGATGATGATATATACATATACATAAATATTATATATATATATATATGTGTGTGTGTGTGTGTGTGCGCGCGCTACTGAAATACAATAGACGCTTAACGCTTGGCCCAAATAAAAAGGAACCCTACTTCCAAAAAACCGAGACTAAAGCTTCATAATTTGATAATCAAATATGTTACTAATTAGCCACAAGGAATACCATAGCCCAAAAAATCCATATCCACGACAACGAGTAAATAACAAGTGTCTTTATTAATAATTAGAAAGGATTCCAAAGGTTTTCATGGGTTCTGAATTTCCAAAACCTATTTTAGATGGTTGCAGAGCAGTCGGTAACATTTAAATATCAAAAAATATGGGGAAAAAAATGATGGTATTGACTAGAAAGTTATTTGCTGAATGAAATCATAAAAGAAAAATGGGATCAAGATTTATGACTGCAGAGATGTGCTTACACAACCTTGTCATTAGTTCACAAAAACAATCCACATTTAAGGCAAAAAGGTAAACGGTCAATTTCAGACACCAGATTTTAAGTTCAAACCAAATACCATGTTCTCCCACTCTAAACTATTGACAACAGTAGAAGTTTAATCAAGTAAAATTTAATAAAATACCTGTATGGAACTACATATGGAGCAGCAACAACACACCGGACATTAAAAAGTTCTGCAAGACTCCAACCCTCCTGAACATAACAAACAAAAAACTAAATTGCGGAACTCTTCAATTATAGCTTCATTACAAGTACTGTTTACTCGTTGACTCTTACCTATCAGAATAAAGAAACTCGTAACCATTGGTTTTTAGATATATTATTTCACAATAAGTCATGGTAAAGTTGCATCTTTCACATCTTAAACATAATGTGTTTCGTTCGCTTATTCTGTAAGTTGTATTACCTACCAAATATCAGCAGTTCGTGAAACCATTACAAAATTAATAGGTAACAATTCAAGCTTTTTTTTCAAATGTATGAACCTGCATCCGACCTCAGTCTGATTTTTGTGTCTCAATAAACACGCAGGGAATGAACTGTTTCATAATTGAAACAAATATGACAGCTTTCTTTTCAGCCATCCATTCGTCATGTTAAAAGATTAACAGTTATATGAAAGCATACCAAATGCAAAATGATCATGCTAGTAAGTTACCAGGGCAAAAAAGTTTATGATGATAAGATCACCATCCATGATTGGGTATTCTCCATATATCCTTTCCATAACTGAAAGACATTCATGTCTGTGTTTTTTCGTGATTTCTTTCTTCAGCAAAGAAAAAGAAGCTTCTGTATAGCCTGCTAAAATAGACAAAGGATGAATAACTTAAGAGAATTGCACTTGAACACAGATGTGGACCGTTTACAAGTTTTTCTAAAATCAAAGGGTTAACCGTTGTTGTTCAATTTAGGGGGGTGTATTTAGTTAAGATTTTAATGGAATTTGAAATATTTTAGAGTTTGATGTATTTGATAGATTTCAATGGAATTCAATAGACTTTCATAAATTCTCTTTGATTTCAATAGACTTCTATCTATTAGAATTCCATAAACTTTCATGGACTTTTATGGACTTTTATGAATTTCTAATGACTTTATTTTTCTCAAAAGATAGTAATCACAGATAATTCAGTTATTAGCGTTCTATCTTAATAAATAGTTGTTCTATATGTGATTTTCAATAAACAGTTATGCATAGTAGATTTTTTTATTAAAAATAAATAGCTATTGCAAATAGAAATTTTACAACCATTTGATATAATTTAACGAGAAAAATTAAAAAACTATCTCATATTAAGAAGACTAAAACATATATCAAGTTATTAAAGTAATGAGTAAATATAAAATATTTAATTATACATTGAATTATTTTTTACAAGTTTTTGTAAATAATTATTTTTCCATAAAAAATTGAAGAACAAAAGATAAAAGTATTATAAGAACTTTTTTACTGTTTCGGGATATCCTTCCCTTATCTGTATCTTGCCTAATACTGGTCGTAGTATGATACATTGATAGAAGGTTCTAGATCCTTCTACAGGTAGCAGGATCCCATTAGGTGTCTTACCTTAATTAAGAATCCTATGTATGGAAATGACTCTCATTGTAAAGCCTATATAGGCACCTCTATCAGTGTTATAAATACAATTTATACATTTTTACTATTTTCTTACATTCTCCTGAAATATTTACATTATTCTTATAGTAAAAGTAAGAAAAAATAAAAAAAAATAAAGAAGATAAAAATTTTGAGAAATGACAGTGGTGGTAGTGATAGTGGTGGTGGCGGCGGGTGACAGCTGAAATGGTGTTGGTGGTGGGACGGTGGCAATGGTGGTGTGGAGGCGGTTACGTGGTGGTGGAGGCGGCTGCGGCAGTGGTGGTGCGTGGTGGTGACGAATAAAAATCCATCAAAATATTAGGGTTGTACGAAAGATTTTAAAAGACAAATTATGTTTGTACTTTGTGCATAAATATGAGTATCTAGATGATTCCATTAAAATCCTTAGAATCCAAAATAAATTTGACCTCGTAATTTTGTAAGATTTATAAAAGTTTTCATTTAATACCTCATGACTTTGATGGACTTTTAAAAACTCCATAAAATTCTATATTGAATACCACAAAAATTTAATTGACTTTTGTTGACTCAAAATGTATTTTGATGATTATTATTACATTCAAAACATTTAATAAGATCAATCTCAGACCAATATTATTTTGAAGGAGCTAAACACAGTTAGCGCACGCTACCCATATACTAGTAGCGCACGCTATCGAAAGATACATGTACAAATTGCATAACGATCACCGCAGTGAAGTCACCCGATGGATAGCGACGCAAGTCATTCAATGTTAGCGCCGCTAAGCAATTCTGATTAGCGCCGCTATACAATCCATATTAACGCACGCTATCGCATTATTCCAGAAGACAGTGAGGTTTGGAAGGAAATCGGAAATGGATCTTGCGCACGCTACATACATCAACTTACGTACGCTAAAACAAGGATATAGCGCACGTTACTACTCAGCTCTTGCGCACGCTACCGATATCACGGTCAATAGTCCAGTAGCTACTGGACTCAATATGTCAAGGATCTTACGTACGCTACACAGGGTAACGTACGTTACTGAAAGAAATTATTAGCGCACGCTAAGGTATAGGCATTAGCGCACGCTAAAAGGAGTCAGCATATTACCGTTTGATTTTCTACCGTTGGAAACCAAGAGTCAATGAAGATCCGCAAAATCTGGAAAAGTTGGAATTAATTAATGCTAGCGCACGCTATGCATACTTGCTAGCGCACGCTAATCTCAAATCTAGCCGTTGGATAAAGAGTCGTTGGAGAGACAAACGGACATTTTCAAAGTCAAGATTGAAGACTTGTTGACCAGACGTTAACGCACGCTACTGATACATGACTAGCGCACGCTAGCCATACTATTTTACCGTTGCAACAGTCTTTGTGACCGTTCAGAGAAGCCAAGTCAAAGATCGATAGCGCGCGCTAGAGGACATTATTAGCGCACGCTAATAATATGTTTTTCAGCATTTGAAGGATGGCTCTCACCTATAAATACCCAAAGGACCTGGGTATCAAACACACAACTTCAAGCATTCAAGCATACAAGCATACAAGCAATCAAAGCATACTTGAGCTCAGTTTTATATCTTTTATTGCATTTCAAGTTGTGAGAAAAGAAAGATACAAGAGTGATTTTCATTATAATATCTATTATTCTTTGTATTCTTTCATTTGATTGTAAGTGTTGCATCACTTACACTTGAGCGTAAAAGAAACGAATCAAGAGTCACTAATCCGGTGTTATTAGGATCTTTGATCCGGCATTGTTAGGATTATACTCCCATATTCGTATAGTGAGGATTATCTAGTTCCTATAGAACACTAGATACACAAACATTTATATTGAGAGAGAGGTTGAGCTTGGACCGATAGAAGACAAGCGATTGTAACGGTTGTGAACTCGGACCGATAGAAGACGAGTCAAGATTGTGGTTGTTCTTGAGCCAATAGAAAAAGAAAGTCGGAGAGAGGACGTAGGCAAGTTGCCGAACCTCTATAAATCTTTGAGTCTTTAAATTCCGCACTATTTTCTATTTATTCGCAAGAAATTTCGTTATTCCGCTTTACCACTATTCAACCCCCCTTCTAGTGGTAAATTTATCTCTTCAGTTGGTATCGGAGCGGGTCTCTTTTTAAAGGTTTAACCACCTAAGAGAAAAAGATCCGCAAATGGCACTTCTTGGCCAAATTGAAGGAAATGCTCTCAACCGTCCTCCTTTCTTCGACGGTTCCAACTTCATGACGTGGAAAAAGAAGATGGCGATCTTCGTTCAAGCCTATGATATTGAAATCTGGAAAGTTATTGCTCTTGGTCCTAAACTTGCTAAGAAAGAGGATGGATCGTTGAAAAAGATCGAAGAATTCAACGACGAGGATTGGAGAAACACACACGTCAACTCACGAGCTACTCAACTTCTCTATTGCGCTCTTAATCCCAAAGAACTCAATAGGATATCGTCCTATGAAAGCGCAAAAGAAATTTGGGAAATTCTCGAAGTCACTCATGAGGGAACCACTCAAGTCAAGGAGACCAAAATTAATATGCTACTCCATGACTACGAACTTTTCTCCATGAAAGACGAGGAAACGATCACAAATATGTTGGATCGATTTTCGGCTATAACAAATGGTCTTGCATCTTTCGGAAAGCCTATATCGAGCAGCGATAAAGCTAAGAAAATCCTTCGATCGTTGCCACGAGAATGGGATCCCACGGTCACCGCGATCATGGAGTCCAAAGATCTCAACAAGCTCGAATTTAGTGCCCTCATCGGGTCACTTATCAATTATGAGATCGTTCTCAAGTCTAGAGGCACCAAACCAAAGCCTCGGGAAAGAGTAGTCGCATTCAATGTTGATAGCGACGTTGAGGAAGATGTTCCCGAAGATGAAGACGACGAGGAACTCGCTCTCTATGCCAAAAACTTTAGAAGGTATAAAAACCTAATTCAAAAGAGGCGAAGTCTTCTTGGTCGGGATGGCAAACCGGAGCAAAAGAAGAGTGGCTATACTCCCATAAAGAAATTCGACAATAATTGTCGGAAATGTGGTCAAGCCGGTCATTATGCCAAAGAATGCCGAGGATCCTCGTCAAAACCTCAAATGGAAAGGTTCAAAAAGAAGGAGGTCCTAATCGCTTCTTGGAGTGATGACGAGGAGGAGATTGAAAGATCTCTAGACGCAAACCTAGCGTTCATGGCACTCGACTCCGAAAGTAATATCGAGGTAAGCTCTAAACTTAATGATGACGAATATGACTCTTTCGATTTTTGTGATTCACAAGAAGTTCATCATGATGACGAGTTATTGAGTGCGTTTGAATCCTTGAACACGGAGTATGATGAAATGGTTAAATTAAACATATCTTTAAAGAGAAAAATAAAATCTCTAGAACTCGAAAATTCCTCTCTTCAAAACAAAGGCAAAACCATTGAGATCGACCATACAATATGCCTTGAAAAAGAAAATGTTTTGAAAATCGAGTTAACAAAAACTCAAAAGGAGCTAAAATATATTTTGAACAAATTTACTCTCGGAAACGAGAAATTCGAAAGGCTCCTATCTATTCAAAAATCGCCCTTGCTCAAACACGGTCTTGGTTTCGATCCTTTTAAACGGGAACAATCCCTTATCAACCTTGACAAAATAAAGAAAACCGAAACCGAGAACTCAAAAGATTCTTCCAAACGAGTTCATAATATCAATGTTCATTCAAAGTTAAGAACCATCAAAGTTAAGCAAATATGGGTTCCTAAAGGGACAATTGTTCCGAATGCTATAAGCATAGTTAACTTTGGAGGACCCAAACGGGCTTGGGTACCGAAACAACCGAGAAACTCTATTTTTGTAGGTACCGGCACCAAGGAAAAACAAGTGGTACATTGATAGCGGATGCTCAAGGCACATGTGCGGCTCCGAGGACTTATTTGAAGACCTCGAATATCAAGATCAAGGACATGTGACCTTTGGAGATAATCAAAAGGGAAAAATCAAAGGCATCGGCAAAGTCGGTAAGGAACCTTCTCCTTCTATCAACAAAGTATTGTTTGTTGAAGGTTTGCATCATAATCTTCTTAGCGTTTCGCAACTTTGCGATGAAGGTTTTAAAATTCTCTTTGAACAAACGCATTGCACGGCATTTAGAAATAATAAAATTGCATTCATTGGGTTAAGATGTGGAAACATCTATATTGTTGATCTTAATGATAAGAGTTCATTTAATGAAAAATGTCTTATTACTTTGGATGATAGTGCATATCTATGGCATCGAAAATTGGGGCATACTTCTTTACCTATTATTTCTATTTTATCTAGACACGACCTTGTTCGTGGATTACCCAAACTCAAGTTTGATAGAAAGCATTTGTGTGAATCATGCATAAAAGGGAAACACACTCGAGAATCGTTTAAACCAAAATTCGAGGTTTCCACTAGTCGCGTTCTTGAACTCGTGCATATGGATTTGATTGGACCATCTAGACATATTAGTTTAAATGGTAAACTTTACACTTTGGTTATTGTTAATGATTTCTCTCGATTTACTTGGGTTAGATTTTTAGCACATAAGGATGATGCATTTTCCGAATTCTCTAAATGGTGTCGTTTGGTATCAAATGAGAAAAATCTCTCCATAATTTCTATTCGCACCGATCACGGAGGTGAATTTGATTGCACTCCGTTTGAACTTTTATGTGATAAATATGGTATTAATCATAACTTTTCGGCTCCTAGAACACCTCAACAAAATGGAGTTGTTGAAAGGAAAAACCGATCTTTGGAAGAAGTGTCGAGGACAATGCTTAATGAATACTCTCTTCCACGATATTTTTGGGCCGAAGCAATTTTTACGGCATGCTATGTGATTAACCGGGTTCACGTTCGTAGAACTCATCTTAAAACCCCGTATGAATTATGGAAGGGCAAAAAGCCCAATATTGCTTATTTTCATCCTTTTGGTTGCAATGTATTTATTTTGAACAATGGCAAGGATAACTTAGGCAAGTTTGATGCCAAATCCGACTCTAATATTTCTTGGCTATTGTACTAATAGCAAAGCATATCGTGTTTATAATATTAGAACGAATAAAGTTGAAGAGTCCATACATGTTAAATTCAATGATATGATCTCACCCCCGAGAAAGGTAGAATACTTTGATGATGCAGGTACTTTTCCGGACCCCTCACCCGAAGTGAAGAAAATTTCGGAAATCGAAACGAACACAATCGTTGATTTACCGAAAGATTGGAGGCACATCAAAGACCATCCAAAGGATCTCGTGATTGGAAACATTGAAGACGGTGTTCAAACCCGAAGGAGAACCACCGAATTTATGGCTCATTGTGCTTTTGTATCCGAAATAGTTCCCAAGAATATATCCGAAGCTCTCGATGATGAAAGTTGGGTGATGGCAATGCAAGAAGAGCTAGTGCAATTCAAGCACAATAATGTATGGAATTTAGTTCCCGCTCCTAAAGATAAAACAATTATCGGAACTAAATGGGTACATAAAATCAAGAGTGACGAAGACGGCTATCCAATTCGAAATAAATCTCGTTTGGTCGCTCAAGGATATAATCAAGAGGAAGGTCTTGATTACGAAGAAAGTTTTGCTCCCGTGGCTCGACTCGAAGCCATTCGCTTGCTATGTGCATTTGCCGCCCATAAGAAGATCAAACTATTTCAAATGGATGTGAAAAGCGCATTCTTGAATGGGTTCATTCAAGAAGAAGTCTACGTCAAGCAACCTCCCGGTTTTGAAGATCATCATTTTCCGGATCATGTCTACAAGCTCAACAAGGCACTCTACGGGTTGAAGCAAGCACCCCGAGCATGGTATGATCGTTTAAGTCAATTTTTAATTGCAAATGATTATAAAAGAGGCAAAGTCGATAATACCTTGTTTGTTAAAATATTGAATGATGATATACTTGTATGCCAAATCTACGTTGATGACATTGTATTTGAAGCTACTAATGAATCTTTGTGCCAAGATTTTTCTAATCTTATGAAAGGAGAGTTCGAAATGAGTATGATGGGAGAATTAACGTTCTTCCTCGGGCTTCAAATCAAGCAATGCGAAGATGGAATTTTTATCCATCAAACGAAGTACTCAAACGACCTCCTCAAGAAATTCAATATGGAAAGTAGCAAGGTGATATCTACACCAATGTCTTCATCACTAAAGCTTGAGAAAGATGAAAATGGCAAATCCGTAGATCAAAAATTATATCGAGGTATGATCGGATCTTTGTTATATTTGACTGCATCTAGGCCAGATATAATATTTGCTACATGTCTATGTGCTCGATTCCAAGCTAATCCCAAGGAATCACATTTAACTGCTTGCAAACGCATTTTTCGTTACTTGAAAGGAACTATTGGACTAGGTCTATGGTATCCTTCTTGCTTGGATTTTAATTTAATTGCATATAGTGACGCCGATTTCGGCGGATGTAAAATTGACAAAAAGAGTACTAGTGGTACATGTCATTTTGTTGGATCATGTTTAATATCTTAGGGAAGTAAAAAGCAAACCAGTGTAGCATTGTCTACAGCTGAGGCCGAATATGTCGCTGCAGGGAGCGCCTGCGCTCAAGTGTTATGGATTAAAAATCAACTCCGCGACTACGGCATACATTTTGAAAATACCCCTATCCTATGTGATAACACTAGTGCAATTAATTTGAGCAAAAATCCTGTGTTGCATAGTAGAACCAAACATATAGATATTAGACATCACTTTCTACGTGATCATGTTCAGAAAAAAGATATCTGTTTAATTTTTGTCGGGACGAAGGACCAACTTGCTGACATTTTTACAAAACCTCTTCCCGAAGAATCATTTAATTCCATTCGTTTACAACTTGGTATGGGACATGTAGACAACTTTTGAAATAAGTTTACTACTCAAAATATCAAAATCCCTGATTCGGTTCACTCGCTAGCGCACGCTAGCTTCACTTTCTTAACGCGCGCTAAAACTTGCTTTCGATAGCGTACGCTAATTTCACTCCATTGCGTACGCTAATTAAAATCTCTTCAAATTCCTTATTCGCTCATCGATACCCAAAGAAGCTTTTCATTTTATACCTAACGTACGCTAACTCTTGGTTCCTAGCGTACGCTAACTAAAAATCCGTTGACTATATATATTCCGTACAACCCAGAAACACACTCATCCTTTCTAACGCACGCAATCGTAAGAACACTCTTTTCGGAGAAATCCTAGCCGCTAATCGGATTCTTCAAACTTCCTCAATTCCTCTCCGATTGATGTCGAGCAAGAATCGACAAGCCATGGGAAAAACATACAATAACCTAAAACGTCCTCTCAACGCACAATATGATGCGACTCGATTCATCTCATCCACCGCATCGAGGGTATTCTTTGAAATCCTTCCACAAGAACACACTACGGACTGTTATTTCTTCAATCTTTCGAGTCTGGAACGGGTAAATATCGATATCTCTAATTTCTTCTCTTCGCTTGGAATTGCCCGTTTTGTAGAATGTAAAAACCCCATTTTCCCTGAACTTGTCCGAGAATTCTACGCCAATCTCCATGTGGCCGACAGTGAAGGGTCTTCATCCCTTGTTTTAGGAAGTTTTGTTGGAGGAACACGAGTGACAGTTTCCTCGGATATTTTGTCGCAAATTTTTGGTTTATCATCCGACGGATTTGTGTGTACTGGAAAAACTATTGCCGAGGATACTGGAGTCGGGGAAATCGATGTCAAAGAGTTCCTTAGCTCAAAGGCTGTTATTGACATAACGGACGATTTCTTCGAAAACAATGATTTTGGGATCAACATTCGTCTACTCCTAGTAGCTCTCACAAAGTGCTTAATGCCGAAGGTGAATACCCAGCACAAATTAGTGGGAGTCGACAAGCATGTGGTGTATCGAGTTCTTAATGATGATCAAGTGAATTTTGCCGATATCATCATCAGCTGGATGAAGGTGAAGGGCGACCTTTTTCGGTCGAAAAACTACGCATCTCGCTCCCGCAAGGCTGGAATGCCTTATGGCTCCATTCTCACGGCCATATTCGCCACCACGTCCATTTGTCGAAAGACAAGGCTGTCCCCGTCTCTCTCGGTCATGAGATTTCGGACTCTTCGCTTAAGGCTATGCACTATGTCCGGACGTCCAACCGAGGCTGGATCCTATTCCCGTATCTTCGCGACGACGACCAAGTGGAAAAAGGATCGCGCATGCCTACTGCAGAGGAGAAAATCACTCGCCGGGGACCTCATACTCTTCGAGAGATGCAAACCGAGGAGTTCGTGAGGAAGCCCACTTCGAAAGGGAAGCGCCCGATGAGAGATGTTGTCACGGAGGAAGAGGAAAGCGACCTTTGCGCTCGGATGCGGAGCATCGAGACCTCTCAGGCTGAAATTCGAGAGGATGTTCGGGCTCTACGTTCGGAAGTCCGGGAAGTGCGCGGGTTGATCTCCGATTTCATCCGTTTCACACACCCTTCGTTCCTTTTCCCTCGTCCTCTTCCGACCCTGCTCCTTAGATTTGAGGATTTTGATGCTTGATTGTAGAATCTTATTGTTCGAATAATCTTTATGTCTCATGTCATGAAAACTCTATGTATTGCTTGAAATTCCATCTTAATGATATTCGCATTTCACTTCATTTGGTATTTGTTGTTTACGAGTATTGTTATTTACGTAATTTCGCTTTGAATAATGGCATTTTCGTTGATATTCGTTATAATGCAACAATTCAGGGGGAGTACCTTTTTGTTTATGTCAAAAAGGGGGAGAATACTCCAAAAACCGAAATATACTAATATATCGAACAAGTTGCCTTGATTCGAATCATTTAAAATGTTTTTGCAGGTATAAATTAAATGTTTTGACATCATATATGGGTAGCGTGCGCTACCCATATACTAGTAGCGCCCGCTAACGGAAGATACGTATGTCTGACAGTCATTGCGGCAAGTGAAGTCACCGATGGATAGCGACGTTACCCGTATGCGTGCGCTATCCATCGTGTGACTTCACTGCCGCAAATGACGTCTGGCCGTATACGTATCTTTCGATAGCGTGCGCTACTAGTATATGGGTAGCGTGCGCTAACTGTGTTTAGCTCCTTCAAAATAATATTGGTCTGAGATTGATCTTATTAAATGTTTTGAATGTAATAATCATCAAAATACATTTTGAGTCAACAATCTCCCCCTTTTTGATGATGTCAAAACATTTAATTTATACCTGCAAAAACATTTTAAATGATTCGAATCAAGTCATTCAATGTTAGCGCACGCTAAGCAACTACAGTTAGCGCACGCTATACAATCCATATTAACGCGCGCTATCGATCTTTGACTTGGCTTCTCTGAACGGTCACAAAGACTGTTGCAACGGTAAAATAGTATGGCTAGCGTGCGCTAGTCATGTATCAGTAGCGTGCGTTAACGTCTGGTCAACAAGTCTTCAATCTTGACTTTGAAAATGTCCGTTTGTCTCTCCAACGACTCTTTATCCAACGGCTAGATTTGAGATTAGCGTGCGCTAGCAAGTATGCATAGCGTGCGCTAGCATTAATTAATTCCAACTTTTCCAGATTTTGCGGATCTTCATTGACTCTTGGCTTCCAACGGTAGAAAATCAAACGGTAATATGCTGACTCCTTTTAGCGTGCGCTAATGCCTATACCTTAGCGTGCGCTAATAATTTCTTTCGAACGCACGTTACCACGTAGCGTCGTAAGATCCTTGACATATTGAGTCCGGTAGCTCCGGACTATCGACCGTGATATCGGTAGCGTGCGCAAGAGCCGAGTAGTAACGTGCGCTATATCCTTGTTTTAGCGATAGAAAGTTGATGTATGTAGCGTGCGCAAGATCCATTTCCGATTTCCTTCCAAACCTCACTGTCTTCTGGAATAATGCGATAGCGTGCGTTAATATGGATTGTATAGCGTGCGCTAACTGTAGTTGCTTAGCGTGCGCTAACATTGAATGACTTGCGTGCGCTATCCATCAGGTGACTTCACTTGGCTGCAGCTGACTGTCTGGGCTGTACATGTATCTTTCGATAGCGTGCGCTACTAGTATATGGGTAGCGTGCGCTAACTGTGTTTAGCTCCTTCAAAATAATATTGGTCTGAGATTGATCTTATTAAATGTTTTCAATGTAATAATCATCAAAATACATTTTGAGTCAACAATCTCCCCCTTTTTGATGATGTCAAAACATTTAATTTATACCTGCAAAAACATTTTAAATGATTCGAATCAAGGCAACTTGTTCGATATATTAGTATATTTCGGTTTTTGGAGTATTCTCCCCCTTTTTGACATAAACAAAAAGGTACTCCCCCTGAATTGTTGCATTATAACGAATATCAACGAAAATGCCATTATTCAAAGCGAAATTACGTAAATAACAATACTCGTAAACAACAAATACCAAATGAAGTGAAATGCGAATATCATTAAGATGGAATTTCAAGCAATACATAGAGTTTTCATGACATGAGACATAAAGATTATTCGAACAATAAGATTCTACAATCAAGCATCAAAATCCTCAAATCTAAGGAGCAGGGTCGGAAGAGGACGAGGGGAAAGGAAACGAAGGGTGTGTGAAACGGATGAAATCGGAGATCAACCCGCGCACTTCCCGGACTTCCGAACGTAGAGCCCGAACATCCTCTCGAATTTCAGCCTGAGAGGTCTCGATGCTCCGCATCCGAGCGCAAAGGTCGCTTTCCTCTTCCTCCGTGACAACATCTCTCATCGGGCGCTTCCCTTTCGAAGTGGGCTTCCTCACGAACTCCCGGCCAGATCTCTCGAAGAGTATGAGGTCCCCGTGAGTGATTTTCTCCTCTCGCAGAGGCATGCGCGATCCTTTTCCACTTGGTCGTCGCGAAGATACGGAATAGGATCCACCTCGGTTGGACGTCCTGACATAGCCTTAAGCGAAGAGTCCGAAATCTCATGACCGAGAGAGACGGGGATGCCTTTGTCTTTCGACAAATCGACGTGGTGAAAACTGAATATGGCCGTGAGAATGGAGCCATAAGGCATTCCAGCCTTGCGGGAGCGAGATGCGTAGTTTTTCGACCGAAAAAGGTCGCCCTTCACCTTCATCCAGCTGATGATGATATCGGCAAAATTCACTTTATCATCATTAAGAACTCGATACACCACATGCTTGTCGACTCCCACTAATTTGTGCTGGGTATTCACCTTCGGCATTAAGCACTTTGTGAGAGCTACTAGGAGTAGACGAATGTTGATCCCAAAATCATTGTTTTCGAAGAAATCGTCCGTTATGTCAATAACAGCCTTTGAGCTAAGGAACTCTTTGACATCGATTTCCCCGACTCCAGTATCCTCGGCAATAGTTTTTCCAGTGCACACAAATCCGTCGGATGATAAACCAAAAATTTGCGACAAAATATCCGAGGAAACTGTCACTCGTGTTCCTCCAACAAAACTTCCTAAAACAAGGGATGAAGACCCTTCACTGTCGGCCACATGGAGTTCATAATATCAATGTTCATTCAAAGTTAAGAACCATCAAAGTTAAGCAAATATGGGTTCCTAAAGGGACAATTGTTCCGAATGCTATAAGCATAGTTAACTTTGGAGGACCCAAACGGGCTTGGGTACCGAAACAACCGAGAAACTCTATTTTTGTAGGTACCGGCACCAAGGAAAAACAAGTGGTACATTGATAGCGGATGCTCAAGGCACATGTGCGGCTCCGAGGACTTATTTGAAGACCTCGAATATCAAGATCAAGGACATGTGACCTTTGGAGATAATCAAAAGGGAAAAATCAAAGGCATCGGCAAAGTCGGTAAGGAACCTTCTCCTTCTATCAACAAAGTATTGTTTGTTGAAGGTTTGCATCATAATCTTCTTAGCGTTTCGCAACTTTGCGATGAAGGTTTTAAAATTCTCTTTGAACAAACGCATTGCACGGCATTTAGAAATAATAAAATTGCATTCATTGGGTTGAGATGTGGAAACATCTATATTGTTGATCTTAATGATAAGAGTTCATTTAATGAAAAATGTCTTATTACTTTGGATGATAATGCATATCTATGGCATCGAAAATTGGGGCATACTTCTTTACCTATTATTTCTATTTTATCTAGACACGACCTTGTTCGTGGATTACCCAAACTCAAGTTTGATAGAAAGCATTTGTGTGAATCATGCATAAAAGGGAAACACACTCGAGAATCGTTTAAACCAAAATTCGAGGTTTCCACTAGTCGCGTTCTTGAACTCGTGCATATGGATTTGATTGGACCATCTAGACATGTTAGTTTAAATGGTAAACTTTACACTTTGGTTATTGTTGATGATTTCTCTCGATTTACTTGGGTTAGATTTTTAGCACATAAGGATGATGATGCATTTTCCGAATTCTCTAAATGGTGTCGTTTGGTATCAAATGAGAAAAACCTCTCCATAATTTCTATTCGCACCGATCACGGAGGTGAATTTGATTGCACTCCGTTTGAACTTTTATGTGATAAATATGGTATTAATCATAACTTTTCGGCTCCTAGAACACCTCAACAAAATGGAGTTGTTGAAAGGAAAAACCGATCTTTGGAAGAAATGTCGAGGACAATGCTTAATGAATACTCTCTTCCACGATATTTTTGGGCCGAAGCAATTTTTACGGCATGCTATGTGATTAACCGGGTTCACGTTCGTAGAACTCATCTTAAAACCCCGTATGAATTATGGAAGGGCAAAAAGCCCAATATTGCTTATTTTCATCCTTTTGGTTGCAATGTATTTATTTTGAACAATGGCAAGGATAACTTAGGCAAGTTTGATGCCAAATCCGACTCCGGAATATTTCTTGGCTATTGTACTAATAGCAAAGCATATCGTGTTTATAATATTAGAACGAATAAAGTTGAAGAGTCCATACATGTTAAATTCAATGATATGATCTCACCCCCGAGAAAGGTAGAATACTTTGATGATGCAGGTACTTTTCCGGACCCCTCACCCGAAGTGAAGAAAATTTCGGAAATCGAAACGAACACAATCGTTGATTTACCGAAAGATTGGAGGCACATCAAAGACCATCCAAAGGATCTCGTGATTGGAAACATTGAAGACGGTGTTCAAACCCGAAGGAGAACCACCGAATTTATGGCTCATTGTGCTTTTGTATCCGAAATAGTTCCCAAGAATATATCCGAAGCTCTCGATGATGAAAGTTGGGTGATGGCAATGCAAGAAGAGCTAGTGCAATTCAAGCACAATAATGTATGGAATTTAGTTCCCGCTCCTAAAGATAAAACAATTATCGGAACTAAATGGGTACATAAAATCAAGAGTGACGGAGACGGCTATCCAATTCGAAATAAATCTCGTTTGGTCGCTCAAGGATATAATCAAGAGGAAGGTCTTGATTACGAAGAAAGTTTTGCTCCCGTGGCTCGACTCGAAGCCATTCGCTTGCTATGTGCATTTGCCGCCCATAAGAAGATCAAACTATTTCAAATGGATGTGAAAAGCGCATTGTTGA
The DNA here is from genome assembly GCA_033398695.1 of Orobanche coerulescens. NCBI lineage: Eukaryota > Viridiplantae > Streptophyta > Magnoliopsida > Lamiales > Orobanchaceae > Orobanche > Orobanche coerulescens. The sequence continues at coordinate 175,097,149 of CM065809.1, forward strand.
ATGGGTTCATTCAAGAAGAAGTCTACGTCAAGCAACCTCCCGGTTTTGAAGATCATCATTTTCCGGATCATGTCTACAAGCTCAACAAGGCACTCTACGGGTTGAAGCAAGCACCCCGAGCATGGTATGATCGTTTAAGTCAATTTTTAATTGCAAATGATTATAAAAGAAAAAGTCGATAATACCTTGTTTGTTAAAATATTGAATGATGATATACTTGTATGCCAAATCTACGTTGATGACATTGTATTTGGAGCTACTAATGAATCTTTGTGCCAAGATTTTTCTAATCTTATGAAAGGAGAGTTCGAAATGAGTATGATGGGAGAATTAACGTTCTTCCTCGGGCTTCAAATCAAGCAATGCGAAGATGGAATTTTTATCCATCAAACGAAGTACTCAAACGACCTCCTCAAGAAATTCAATATGGAAAGTAGCAAGGTGATATCTACACCAATGTCTTCATCACTAAAGCTTGAGAAAGATGAAAATGGCAAATCCGTAGATCAAAATTATATCGAGGTATGATCGGATCTTTGTTATATTTGACTGCATCTAGGCCAGATATAATATTTGCTACATGTCTATGTGCTCGATTCCAAGCTAATCCCAAGGAATCACATTTAACTGCTTGCAAACGCATTTTTCGTTACTTGAAAGGAACTATTGGACTAGGTCTATGGTATCCTTCTTGCTTGGATTTTAATTTAATTGCATATAGTGACGCCGATTTCGGCGGATGTAAAATTGACAAAAAGAGTACTAGTGGTACATGTCATTTTGTTGGATCATGTTTAATATCTTGGGGAAGTAAAAAGCAAACCAGTGTAGCATTGTCTACAGCTGAGGCCGAATATGTCGCTGCAGGGAGCGCCTGCGCTCAAGTGTTATGGATTAAAAATCAACTCCGCGACTACGACATACATTTTGAAAATACCCCTATCCTATGTGATAACACTAGTGCAATTAATTTGAGCAAAAATCCTGTGTTGCATAGTATAACCAAACATATAGATATTAGACATCACTTTCTACGTGATCATGTTCAGAAAAAAGATATCTGTTTAATTTTTGTCGGGACGAAGGACCAACTTGCTGATATTTTTACAAAACCTCTTCCCGGAGAATCATTTAATTCCATTCGTTTACAACTTGGTATGGGACATGTAGACAACTTTTGAAATAAGTTTACTACTCAAAATATCAAAATCCCTGATTCGGTTCACTCGCTAGCGCACGCTAGCTTCACTTTCTTAACGCGCGCTAAAACTTGCTTTCGATAGCGTACGCTAATTTCACTCCATTGCGTACGCTAATTAAAATCTCTTCAAATTCCTTATTCGCTACTGGACAGTCCAGTAAGCTTTTCATTTTATACCTAACGTACGCTAACTCTTGGTTCCTAGCGTACGCTAACTAAAAATCCGTTGACTATATATATTCCGTACAACCCAGAAACACACTCATCCTTTCTAACGCACGCAATCGTAAGAACACTCTTTTCAGAGAAATCCTAGCCGCTAATCGGATTCTTCAAACTTCCTCAATTCCTCTCCGATTGATGTCGAGCAAGAATCGACAAGCCATGGGAAAAACATACAATAACCTAAAACGTCCTCTCAACGCACAATATGATGCGACTCGATTCATCTCATCCACCGCATCGAGGGTATTCTTTGAAATCCTTCCACAAGAACACATTACGGACTGTTATTTCTTCAATCTTTCGAGTCTGGAACGGGTAAATATCGATATCTCTAATTTCTTCTCTTCGCTTGGAATTGCCCGTTTTGTAGAATGTAAAAACCCCATTTTCCCTGAACTTGTCCGAGAATTCTACGCCAATCTCCATGTGGCCGACAGTGAAGGGTCTTCATCCCTTGTTTTAGGAAGTTTTGTTGGAGGAACACGAGTGACAGTTTCCTCGGATATTTTGTCGCAAATTTTTGGTTTATCATCCGACGGATTTGTGTGTACTGGAAAAACTATTGCCGAGGATCTTTGAGTCGGAAATCGATGTCAAAGAGTTCCTTAGCTCAAAGGCTGTTATTTACATAACGGACGATTTCTTCGAAAACAATGATTTTGGGATCAACATTCGTTACTCCTAGTAGCTCTCACAAAGTGCTTAATGCCGAAGGTGAATACCCAGCACAAATTAGTAGGAGTCGACAAGCATGTGGTGTATCGAGTTCTTAATGATGATAAAGTGAATTTTGCCGATATCATCATCAGCTGGATGAAGGTGAAGGGCGACCTTTTTCGGTCGAAAAACTACGCATCTCGCTCCCGCAAGGCTGGAATGCCTTATGGCTCCATTCTCACGGCCATATTCAGTTTTCACCACGTCGATTTGTCGAAAGACAAGGCTGTCCCCGTCTCTCTCGGTCATGAGATTTCGGACTCTTCGCTTAAGGCTATGCACTATGTCCGGACGTCCAACCGAGGCTGGATCCTATTCCCGTATCTTCGCGACGACGACCAAGTGGAAAAAGAATCGCGCATGCCTACTGCAGAGGAGAAAATCACTCGCCGGGGACCTCATACTCTTCGAGAGATGCAAACCGAGGAGTTCGTGAGGAAGCCCACTTCGAAAGGGAAGCACCCGATGAGAGATGTTGTCACGGAGGAAGAGGAAAGCAACCTTTGCGCTCGGATGCGGAGCATCGAGACCTCTCAGGCTGAAATTCGAGAGGATGTTCGGGCTCTACGTTCGAAAGTCCGGGAAGTGCGCGGGTTGATCTCCGATTTCATCCGTTTCACACACCCTTCGTTTCCTTTCCCCTCGTCCTCTTCCGACCCTGCTCCTTAGATTTGAGGATTTTGATGCTTGATTGTAGAATCTTATTGTTCGAATAATCTTTATGTCTCATGTCATGAAAACTCTATGTATTGCTTGAAATTCCATCTTAATGATATTCGCATTTCACTTCATTTGGTATTTATTGTTTACGAGTATTGTTATTTACGTAATTTCGCTTTGAATAATGGCATTTTCGTTGATATTCGTTATAATGCAACAATTCAGGGGGAGTACCTTTTTGTTTATGTCAAAAAGGGGGAGAATACTCCAAAAAGCGAAATATACTAATATATCGAACAAGTTGCCTTGATTCGAATCATTTAAAATGTTTTTGCAGGTATAAATTAAATGTTTTGACATCATATATGGGTAGCGTGCGCTACCCATATACTAGTAGCGCACGCTATCGAAAGATACATGTACAGCCCAGACAGTCAGCTGCAGCCAAGTGAAGTCACCTGATGGATAGCGCACGTTACCCATATGCGTGCGCTATCCATCAGTTGACTTCACTTGGCTACAGCTGACTGTCTGGGCTGTACATGTATCTTTCGATAGCGTGCGCTACTAGTATATGGGTAGCGTGCGCTAACTGTGTTTAGCTCCTTCAAAATAATATTGGTCTGAGATTGATCTTATTAAATGTTTTGAATGTAATAATCATCAAAATACATTTTGAGTCAACAATCTCCCCCTTTTTGATGATGTCAAAACATTTAATTTATACCTGCAAAAACATTTTAAATGATTCGAATCAAGTCATTCAATATTAGCGCACGCTAAGCAACTACAGTTAGCGCACGCTATACAATCCATATTAACGCGCGCTATCGATCTTTGACTTGGCTTCTCTGAACGATCACAAAGACTGTTGCAACGGTAAAATAGTATGGCTAGCGTGCGCTAGTCATGTATCAGTAGCGTGCGTTAACGTCTGGTCAACAAGTCTTCAATCTTGACTTTGAAAATGTCCGTTTGTCTCTCCAACGACTCTTTATCCAACGGCTAGATTTGAGATTAGCGTGCGCTAGCAAGTATGCATAGCGTGCGCTAGCATTAATTAATTCCAACTTTTCCAGATTTTGCGGATCTTCATTGACTCTTGGCTTCCAACGGTAGAAAATCAAACGGTAATATGCTGACTCCTTTTAGCGTGCGCTAATGCCTATACCTTAGCGTGCGCTAATAATTTCTTCGAACGACGTTACCTCGTAGCGTACGTAAGATCCTTGACATATTGAGTCCAGTAGCTACTGGACTATTGACCGTGATATCGGTAGCGTGCGCAAGAGCTGAGTAGTAACGTGCGTTATATCCTTGTTTTAGCGTACGTAAGTTGATGTATGTAGCGTGCGCAAGATCCATTTCCGATTTCCTTCCAAACCTCACTGTCTTCTGGAATAATGCGATAGCGTGCGTTAATATGGATTGTATAGCGTGCGCTAACTGTAGTTGCTTAGCGTGCGCTAACATTGAATGACTTGCGTGCGCTATCCATCAGGTGACTTCACTTGGCTGCAGCTGACTGTCTGGGTTGTACATGTATCTTTCGATAGCGTGCGCTACTAGTATATGGGTAGCGTGCGCTAACTGTGTTTAGCTCCTTCAAAATAATATTGGTCTGAGATTGATCTTATTAAATGTTTTGAATGTAATAATCATCAAAATACATTTTGAGTCAACAATCTCCCCCTTTTTGATGATGTCAAAACATTTAATTTATACCTGCAAAAACATTTTAAATGATTCGAATCAAGGCAACTTGTTCGATATATTAGTATATTTCGGTTTTTGGAGTATTCTCCCCCTTTTTGACATAAACAAAAAGGTACTCCCCCTGAATTGTTGCATTATAACGAATATCAACGAAAATGCCATTATTCAAAGCGAAATTACGTAAATAACAATACTCGTAAACAACAAATACCAAATGAAGTGAAATGCGAATATCATTAAGATGGAATTTCAAGCAATACATAGAGTTTTCATGACATGAGACATAAAGATTATTCGAACAATAAGATTCTACAATCAAGCATCAAAATCCTCAAATCTAAGGAGCAGGGTCGGAAGAGGACGAGGGGAAAGGAAACGAAGGGTGTGTGAAACGGATGAAATCGGAGATCAACCCGCGCACTTCCCGGACTTCCGAACGTAGAGCCCGAACATCCTCTCGAATTTCAGCCTGAGAGGTCTCGATGCTCCGCATCCGAGCGCAAAGGTCGCTTTCCTCTTCCTCCGTGACAACATCTCTCATCGGCGCTTCCTTTCAAGTGGGCTTCTCACGAACTCCCGGTTTGCATCTCTCGAAGAGTATGAGGTCCCCGCGAGTGATTTTCTCCTCTGCAGTAGGCATGCGCGATCCTTTTTCCACTTGGTCGTCGTCGCGAAGATACGGAATAGGATCCACCTCTGGCCGACGTCCGACATAGTGCATAGCCTTAAGCGAAGAGTCCAAATCTCATGACCGAGAGAGACGGGGATGCCTTTGTCTTTCGACAAATCGACGTGGTGAAAACCGAATATGGCCGTGAGAATGGAGCCATAAGGCATTCCACCTCATGAGCGAGACGCGTAGTTTTTCGACCGAAAAGGTCGCCCTTCACCTTCATCCATTGATGATGATATCGCAAAATTCACTTTATCATCATTAAGAACTCGATACACCACATGCTTGTCGACTCCTAATTTGTCTTTGGGTATTCACCTTCGGCATTAAGCACTTTGTGAGAGCTACTAGGAGTAGACGAATGTTGATCCCAAAATCATTGTTTTCAAGAAATCGTCCGTTATGTCAATAATAAATTTTTGAGCTAAGGAACTCTTTGACATCGATTTCCCGACTCCAGATCCTCGCAATAGTTTTTCCAGTGCACACAAATCCGCTTGATGATAAACCAAAAATTTGCGACAAAATATCCGAGGAAACTGTCACTCGTGTTCCTCCAACAAAACTTCCTAAAACAAGGGATGAAGACCCTTCACCGTCGGCCATACGGAGTTCATAATATCAATGTTCATTCAAAGTTAAGAACCATCAAAGTTAAGCAATATGGGTTCCTAAAGGGACAATTGTTCAATGCTATAAGCATAGTTAACTTGGAGGACCTAAACGGGCTTGGTACCAAACAACCGAGAAACTCTATTTTGTAGGTACCGCACCAAGGAAAAACAAGTGGTACATTGATAGCGGATGCTCAAGGCACATGTGCGGCTCCGAGGACTTATTTGAAGACCTCGAATATCAAGATCAAGGACATGTGACCTTTGGAGATAATCAAAAGGGAAAAATCAAAGGCATCGGCAAAGTCGGTAAGAACCTTCTCCTTCTATCAACAAAGTATTGTTTGTTGAAGGTTTAATCTTCTTAGCGTTCGCAACTTTGCGATGAAGGTTTTAAAATTCTCTTTGAACAAACGCATCGCACGGCATTTAGAAATAATAAAATCGCATTCATCGGGTTGAGATGTGGAAACATCTATATTGTTGATCTTAATGATAAGAGTTCATTTAATGAAAAATGTCTTATTACTTTGGATGATAATGCATATCTATGGCATCGAAAATTGGGGCATACTTCTTTACCTATTATTTCTATTTTATCTAGACACGACCTTGTTCGTGGATTACCCAAACTCAAGTTTGATAGAAAGCATTTGTGTGAATCATGCATAAAAGGGAAACACACTCGAGAATCGTTTAAACCAAAATTCGAGGTTTCCACTAGTCGCGTTCTTGAACTCGCATATGGATTTGATTGGGCCATCTAGACATGTTAGTTTAAATGGTAAACTTTACACTTTGGTTATTGTTGATGATTTCTCTCGATTTACTTGGGTTAGATTTTTAGCACATAAGGATGATGATGCATTTTCCGAATTCTCTAAATGGTGTCGTTTGGTATCAAATGAGAAAAACCTCTCCATAATTTCTATTCGCACCGATCACGGAGGTGAATTTGATTGCACTCCGTTTGAACTTTTATGTGATAAATATGGTATTAATCATAACTTTTCGGCTCCTAGAACACCTCAACAAAATGGAGTTGTTGAAAGGAAAAACCGATCTTTGGAAGAAATGTCGAGGACAATGCTTAATGAATACTCTCTTCCACGATATTTTTGGGCCGAAGCAATTTTTACGGCATGCTATGTGATTAACCGGGTTCACGTTCGTAGAACTCATCTTAAAACCCCGTATGAATTATGGAAGGGCAAAAAGCCCAATATTGCTTATTTTCATCCTTTTGGTTGCAATGTATTTATTTTGAACAATGGCAAGGATAACTTAGGCAAGTTTGATGCCAAATCCGACTCCGGAATATTTCTCGCTATCAGTACTAATAGCAAAGCATATCGTGTTTATAATATTAGAACGAATAAAGTCAAGAGTCCATACATGTTAAATTCAATGATATGATCTCACCCCGAGAAAGGTAGAATACTTTGATGATGCGTACTTTTCCTGACCCTCACCCGAAGTGAAGAAAATTTCTAAATCGAAACGAACACAATCGTTGATTTACCGAAAGATCGAGGCACATCAAAGACCATCCAAAGGATCTCGTGATTGGAAACATTGAAGACGGTGTTCAAACCCGAAGGAGAACCACCGAATTTATGGCTCATTGTGCTTTTGTATCCGAAATAGTTCCCAAGAATATATCCGAAGCTCTCGATGATGAAAGTTGGGTGATGGCAATGCAAGAAGAGCTAGTGCAATTCAAGCACAATAATGTATGGAATTTAGTTCCCGCTCCTAAAGATAAAACAATTATCGGAACTAAATGGGTACATAAAATCAAGAGTGACGGAGACGGCTATCCAATTCGAAATAAATCTCGTTTGGTCGCTCAAGGATATAATCAAGAGGAAGGTCTTGATTACGAAGAAAGTTTTGCTCCCGTGGCTCGACTCGAAGCCATTCGCTTGCTATGTGCATTTGCCGCCCATAAGAAGATCAAACTATTTCAAATGGATGTGAAAAGCGCATTGTTGAATGGGTTCATTCAAGAAGTCTACGTCAAGCAACCTCCCGGTTTTGAAGATCATCATTTTCCGGATCATGTCTACAAGCTCAACAAGGCACTCTACGGGTTGAAGCAAGCACCCCGAGCATGGTATGATCGTTTAAGTCAATTTTTAATTGCAAATGATTATAAAAGAGGCAAAGTCGATAATACCTTGTTTGTTAAAATATTGAATGATGATATACTTGTATGCCAAATCTACGTTGATGACATTGTATTTGGAGCTACTAATGAATCTTTGTGCCAAGATTTTTCTAATCTTATGAAAGGAGAGTTCGAAATGAGTATGATGGGAGAATTAACGTTCTTCCTGCTTCAAATCAAGCAATGCGAAGATGGAATTTTTATCCATCAAACGAAGTACTCAAACGACCTCCTCAAGAAATTCAATATGGAAAGTAGCAAGGTGATATCTACACCAATGTCTTCATCACTAAAGCTTGAGAAAGATGAAAATGGCAAATCCGTAGATCAAAATTATATCGAGGTATGATCTGATCTTTGTTATATTTGACTGCATCTAGGCCAGATATAATATTTGCTACATGTCTATGTGCTCGATTCCAAGCTAATCCCAAGGAATCACATTTAACTGCTTGCAAACGCATTTTTCGTTACTTGAAAGGAACTATTGGACTAGGTCTATGGTATCCTTCTTGCTTGGATTTTAATTTAATTGCATATAGTGACGCCGATTTCGGCGGATGTAAAATTGACAAAAAGAGTACTAGTGGTACATGTCATTTTGTTGGATCATGTTTAATATCTGGGAAGTAAAAGCAAACCAAAGGTAGCATTGTCATTTGAGGCCGAATATGTCGCTGCAGGGAGCGCCTGCGCTCAAGTGTTATGGATTAAAAATCAACTCCGCGACTACGACATACATTTTGAAAATACCCCTATCCTATGTGATAACACTAGTGCAATTAATTTGATCAAAAATCCTGTGTTGCATAGTAGAACCAAACATATAGATATTAGACATCACTTTCTACGTGATCATGTTCAGAAAAAAGATATCTGTTTGATTTTTGTCGGGACGAAGGACCAACTTGCTGATATTTTTACAAAACCTCTTCCCGGAGAATCATTTAATTCCATTCGTTTACAACTTGGTATGGGACATGTAGACAACTTTTGAAATAAGTTTACTACTCAAAATATCAAAATCCCTGATTCGGTTCACTCGCTAGCGCACGCTAGCTTCACTTTCTTAACGCGCGCTAAAACTTGCTTTCGATAGCGTACGCTAATTTCACTCCATTGCGTACGCTAATTAAAATCTCTTCAAATTCCTTATTCGCCATCGATACCCAAAGAAGCTTTTCATTTTATACCTAACGTACGCTAACTCTTGGTTCCTAGCGTACGCTAACTAAAAATCCGTTGACTATATATATTCCGTACAACCCAGAAACACACTCATCCTTTCTAACGCACGCAATCGTAAGAACACTCTTTTCAGAGAAATCCTAGCCGCTAATCGGATTCTTCAAACTTCCTCAATTCCTCTCCGATTGATGTTGAGCAAGAATCGACAAGCCATGGGAAAAACATACAATAACCTAAAACGTCCTCTCAACGCACAATATGATGCGACTCGATTCATCTCATCCACCGCATCGAGGGTATTCTTTGAAATCCTTCCACAAGAACACACTACGGACTGTTATTTCTTCAATCTTTCGAGTCCTGAACGGTAAATATCGATATCTCTAATTTCTTCTCTTCGCTTGGAATCGCCCGCTTTGTAGAATGTAAAAACCCCATTTTCCCTGAACTTGTCCGAGAATTCTACGCCAATCTCCATGTGGCCGACAGTGAAGGGTCTTCATCCCTTGTTTTAGGAAGTTTTGTTGGAGGAACACGAGTGACAGTTTCCTCGGATATTTTGTCGCAAATTTTTGGTTTATCATCCGACGGATTTGTGTGTACTGGAAAAACTATTGCCGAGGATACTGGAGTCGGGGAAATCGATGTCAAAGAATTCCTTAGCTCAAAAGCTGTTATTGACATAACGGACGATTTCTTCGAAAACAATGATTTTGGGATCAACATTCGTCTACTCCTAGTAGCTCTCACAAAGTGCTTAATGCCGAAGGTGAATACCCAGCACAAATTAGTGGGAGTCGACAAGCATGTGGTGTATCGAGTTCTTAATGATGATAAAGTGAATTTTGCCGATATCATCATCAGCTGGATGAAGGTGAAGGGCGACCTTTTTCGGTCGAAAAACTACGCATCTCGCTCCCGCAAGGCTGGAATGCCTTATGGCTCCATTCTCACGGCCATATTCGCCACCACGTCGATTTGTCGAAAGACAAGGCCGCCCCTGCCTCTCTCTTGGCCATGAGATTTCGGACTCTTCGCTAAGGCTATGCACTATGTCCTGACGTCCAACCGAGGCCGGATCCTATTCCCGTATCTTCGCGATTTACGACCAAGTGGAAAAAGAATCGCGCATGCCTACCGCAGAGGAGAAAATCACTCACGGACCTCATACTCTTCGAGAGATGCAAACCGAGGAGTTCGTGAGGAAGCCCACTTCAAAGGGAAGCACCCGATGAGAGATGTTGTCACGGAGGAAGAGGAAAGCAACCTTTGCGCTCGGATGCGGAGCATCGAGACCTCTCAGCCAAATTCGAGAGGATGTTCGGCTCTACGCTCAAAGTCCGGAAGTGCGCGGGTTGATCTCCGATTTCATCCGTTTCACACCCTTCGCTTCCTTTCCTCGTCCTCTTCCGACCCTGCTCCTTAGATTTGAGGATTTTGATGCTTGATTGTAGAATCTTATTGTTCGAATAATCTTTATGTCTCATGTCATGAAAACTCTATGTATTGCTTGAAATTCCATCTTAATGATATTCGCATTTCACTTCATTTGGTATTTATTGTTTACGAGTATTGTTATTTACGTAATTTCGCTTTGAATAATGGCATTTTCGTTGATATTCGTTATAATGCAACAATTCAGGGGGAGTACCTTTTTGTTTATGTCAAAAAGGGGAGAATACTCCAAAAGCGAAATATACTAATATATCGAACAAGTTGCCTTGATTCAATCATTTAAAATGTTTTTGCAGTATAAATTAAATGTTTTGACATCATATATGGTAAGGCGCTACCCATATACTAGTAGCGCACGCTATCGAAAGATACATGTACAATGCATAAACAGTGAAGTCACCTGATGGATAGCGCACGTTATCCATATGCGTGCGCTATCCATCAGGTGACTTCACTTGGCTGCAGCTGACTGTCTGGGCTGTACATGTATCTTTCGATAGCGTGCGCTACTAGTATATGGGTAGCGTTCGCTAAATGTGTTTAGCTCCTTCAAAATAATATTGGTCTGAGATTGATCTTATTAAATGTTTTGAATGTAATAATCATCAAAATACATTTTGAGTCAACAATCTCCCCCTTTTTGATGATGTCAAAACATTTAATTTATACCTGCAAAAACATTTTAAATGATTCGAATCAAGTCATTCAATATTAGCGCACGCTAAGCAACTACAGTTAGCGCACGCTATACAATCCATATTAACGCGCGCTATCGATCTTTGACTTGGCTTCTCTGAACGATCACAAAGACTGTTGCAACGGTAAAATAGTATGGCTAGCGTGCGCTAGTCATGTATCGCAGCGTGCGTTAACGCCTGTCAACAAGTCTTCAATCTTGACTTTGAAAATGTCCGCTTGTCTCTCCAACGACTCTTTATCCAACGGCTAGATTTGAGATTAGCGTGCGCTAGCAAGTATGCATAGCGTGCGCTAAAGATTAATTAATTCCAACTTTTCCAGATTTTGCGGATCTTCATCGACTTCGCTTCCAACGGTAGAAAATCAAACGGTAATATGTCGACTCCTTTTAGGCGCTAATGCTCATACCTTAGCGTGCGCTAATAATTTCTTTCAAGAACGACGTTACTCGTAGCGACGTAAGATCCTCGACATATCGAGTCCAGTAGCTACCGGACTATCGACCGTGATATCGGTAGCGTGCGCAAGAGCCGAGTAGTAACGTGCGTTATATCCTTGTTTTAGCGTCGTAAGTTGATGTATGTAGCGTGCGCAAGATCCATTTCCGATTTCCTTCCAAACCTCACCGTCTTCGGAATAATGCGATAGCGTGCGTTAATATGGATCATTGTATAGCGGCGCTAATCAGAGTTGCTTAGCGTGCGCTAACATCAATGACTTGCGGCGCTATCCATCGTGTGACTTCACTGGCCGCAAATGATCTGCAGGTTGTACATGTATCTTTCGATAGCGTGCGCTACTAGTATATGGGTAGCGTGCGCTAACCGTGTTTAGCTCCTTCAAAATAATATCGTCCGAGATTGATCTTATTAAATGTTTTGAATGTAATAATCATCAAAATACATTTGAGTCAACAATCTCCCCTTTTTGATGATGTCAAAACATTTAATTTATACCGCAAAAACATTTTAAATGATTCAATCAAGGCAACTTGTTCGATATATTAGTATATTTCGGTTGAGTATTCTCCCCTTTTGACATAAACAAAAAGGTACTCCCTGAATTGTTGCATTATAACGAATATCAACGAAAATGCCATTATTCAAAGCGAAATTACGTAAATAACAATACTCGTAAACAACAAATACCAAATGAAGTGAAATGCGAATATCATTAAGATGGAATTTCAAGCAATACATAGAGTTTTCATGACATGAGACATAAAGATTATTCGAACAATAAGATTCTACAATCAAGCATCAAAATCCTCAAATCTAAGGAGCAGGGTCGGAAGAGGACGAGGGAAAAGGAACGAAGGGTGTGTGAAACGGATGAAATCGGAGATCAACCCGCGCACTTCCCGGACTTCCGAACGTAGAGCCCGAACATCCTCTCGAATTTCAGCCTGAGAGGTCTCGATGCTCCGCATCCGAGCGCAAAGGTCGCTTTCCTCTTCCTCCGTGACAACATCTCTCATCGGCGCTTCCTTTCGGGTGGGCTTCCTCACGAACTCCCCGTTTGCATCTCTCGAAGAGTATGAGGTCCCCTGCGAGTGATTTTCTCCTCTCGCAGAGGCATGCGCGATCCTTTTCCACTTGGTCGTCCGCGAAGATACGGAATAGGATCCACTCGGTTGACGTCCTGACATAGTGCATAGCCTTAAGCGAAGAGTCCAAATCTCATGACCGAGAGAGACGGGGATGCCTTTGTCTTTCGACAAATCGACGTGGTGAAAACCGAATACGGCCGTGAGAATGGAGCCATAAGGCATTCCAGCCAAGGGAGCGAGACGCGTAGTTTTTCGACCGAAAAGGTCGCCTTCACCTTCATCCACCGATGATGATATCGCAAAATTCACTTTATCATCATTAAGAACTCGATACACCACATGCTTGTCGACTCCCACTAATTTGTGCCGGGTATTCACCTTCTGCATTAAGCACTTTGTGAGAGCTACTAGAGTAGACGAATGTTGATCCCAAAATCATTGTTTTCAAGAAATCGTCCGTTATGTCAATAATAAATTTTCGAGCTAAGGAACTCTTTGACATCGATTTCCCGACTCCAGTATCCTCGCAATAGTTTTTCCAGCACACAAACTGGCTTGATGATAAACCAAAAATTTGCGACAAAATATCCGAGGAAACTGTCACTCGTGTTCCTCCAACAAAACTTCCTAAAACAAGGGATGAAGACCCTTCACTGTCGGCCACATGGAGTTCATAATATCAATGTTCATTCAAAGTTAAGAACCATCAAAGTTAAGCAAATATGGGTTCCTAAAGGGACAATTGTTCCGAATGCTATAAGCATAGTTAACTTTGGAGGACCCAAACGGGCTTGGGTACCGAAACAACCGAGAAACTCTATTTTCAGGTACCGCACCAAGGAAAAACAAGTGGTACATTGATAGCGGATGCTCAAGGCACATGTGCGGCTCCGAGGACTTATTTGAAGACCTCGAATATCAAGATCAAGGACATGTGACCTTTGGAGATAATCAAAAGGGAAAAATCAAAGGCATCGGCAAAGTCGGTAAGGAACCTTCTCCTTCTATCAACAAAGTATTGTTTGTTGAAGGTTTAATCTTCTTAGCGTTTCGCAACTTTGCGATGAAGGTTTTAAAATTCTCTTTGAACAAACGCATTGCACGGCATTTAGAAATAATAAAATTGCATTCATTGGGTTGAGATGTGGAAACATCTATATTGTTGATCTTAATGATAAGAGTTCATTTAATGAAAAATGTCTTATTACTTTGGATGATAATGCATATCTATGGCATCGAAAATTGGGGCATACTTCTTTACCTATTATTTCTATTTTATCTAGACACGACCTTGTTCGTGGATTACCCAAACTCAAGTTTGATAGAAAGCATTTGTGTGAATCATGCATAAAAGGGAAACACACTCGAGAATCGTTTAAACCAAAATTCGAGGTTTCCACTAGATCGCGTTCTTGAACTCGCATACGGATTTGATTGGGCCATCTAGACATGTTAGTTTAAATGGTAAACTTTACACTTTGGTTATTGTTGATGATTTCTCTCGATTTACTGGGTTAGATTTTTAGACATAAGGATGATGATGCATTTTCCGAATTCTCTAAATGGTGTCGTTTGGTATCAAATGAGAAAACCTCTCCATAATTTCTATTCGCACCGATCACGAGGTGAATTTGATTGCACTCCGTTTGAACTTTTATGTGATAAATATGGTATTAATCATAACTTTTCGGCTCTAGAACACCTCAACAAAATGGAGTTGTTGAAAGGAAAACCGATCTTTGGAAGAAATGTCGAGGACAATGCTTAATGAATACTCTCTTCCACGATATTTTTGGGCGAAGCAATTTTTACGGCATGCTATGTGATTAACCGGGTTCACGTCGTAGAACTCATCTTAAAACCCCGTATGAATTATGGAAGGGCAAAAAGCCCAATATTGCTTATTTTCATCCTTTTGGTTGCAATGTATTTATTTTGAACAATGGCAAGGATAACTTAGGCAAGTTTGATGCCAAATCCGACTCCTAATATTTTCGCTATCAGTACTAATAGCAAAGCATATCGTGTTTATAATATTAGAACGAATAAAGTCAAGAGTCCATACATGTTAAATTCAATGATATGATCTCACCCCGAGAAAGGTAGAATACTTTGATGATGCAGTACTTTTCCGACCCCTCACCCAAGTGAAGAAAATTTCTAAATCGAAACGAACACAATCGTTGATTTACCGAAAGATCGAGGCACATCAAAGACCATCCAAAGGATCTCGTGATTGGAAACATTGAAGACGGTGTTCAAACCCGAAGGAGAACCACCGAATTTATGGCTCATTGTGCTTTCAGATCCGAAATAGTTCCCAAGAATATATCCAAGCTCTCGATGATGAAAGTCATGATGGCAATGCAAGAAGAGCTAGTGCAATTCAAGCACAATAATGTATGGAATTTAGTTCCCGCTCCTAAAGATAAAACAATTATCTAACTAAATGGGTACATAAAATCAAGAGTGACGAGACGGCTATCCAATTCAAATAAATCTCGTTTGTCGCTCAAGGATATAATCAAGAGGAAGGTCTTGATTACGAAGAAAGTTTTGCTCCCGTGGCTCGACTCGCCATTCGCTTGCTATGTGCATTTGCCGCCCATAAGAAGATCAAACTATTTCAAATGGATGTGAAAAGCGCATTGTTGAACGGGTTCATTCAAGAAGAAGTCTACGCCAAGCAACCTCCCGCTTTGAAGATCATCATTTTCCTGATCATGTCTACAAGCTCAACAAGGCACTCTACGGTCAAGCAAGCACCCGAGCATGGTATGATCGTTTAAGTCAATTTTTAATTGCAAATGATTATAAAAGAGGCAAAGTCGATAATACCTTGTTTGTTAAAATATGAATGATGATATACTTGTATGCCAAATCTACGTTGATGACATCAGATTGGAGCTACTAATGAATCTTTGTGCCAAGATTTTTCTAATCTTATGAAAGGAGAGTTCAAATGAGTATGATGGGAGAATTAACGTTCTTCCTGCTTCAAATCAAGCAATGCGAAGATGGAATTTTTATCCATCAAACGAAGTACTCAAACGACCTCCTCAAGAAATTCAATATGGAAAGTAGCAAGGTGATATCTACACCAATGTCTTCATCACTAAAGCTTGAGAAAGATGAAAATGGCAAATCCGTAGATCAAAATTATATCGAGGTATGATCTGATCTTTGTTATATTCGATCGCATCTAGCGGATATAATATTTGCTACATGTCTATGTGCTCGATTCCAAGCTAATCCCAAGGAATCACATTTAACCGCTTGCAAACGCATTTTTCGTTACTTGAAAGGAACTATCGACTAGGTCTATGGTATCCTTCTTGCTCGATTTTAATTTAATCGCATATAGTGACGCCGATTTCGCGGATGTAAAATTGACAAAAAGAGTACTAGTGGTACATGTCATTTTGTCGATCATGTTTAATATCTGGGAAGTAAAAAGCAAACCAAGCAGAAGATTGTCTACAAATGAGGCCGAATATGTCGTCGCAGGAGCGCCTGCGCCAAGTGTTATGGATTAAAAATCAACTCCGCGACTACGACATACATTTTGAAAATACCCTATCCTACGTGATAACACTAAAGGCAATTAATTTGATCAAAAATCTCGTGTTGCATAGTAGAACCAAACATATAGATATTAGACATCACTTTCTACGTGATCATGTTCGTAAAAGATATCTGCTTGATTTTTGTCGGACGAAGGACCAACTTGTCGATATTTTTACAAAACCTCTTCCCGAGAATCATTTAATTCCATTCGCTTACAACTTGGTATGGGACATGTAGACAACTTTTGAAATAAGTTTACTACTCAAAATATCAAAATCCCCGATTCGTTCACTCGCTAGCGCACGCTAGCTTCACTTTCTTAACGCGCGCTAAAACTTGCTTCGATAACAGACGCTAATTTCACTCCATCACAGACGCTAATTAAAATCTCTTCAAATTCCTTATTCACATCGATACCCAAAGAAGCTTTTCATTTTATACCTAACGACGCTAACTCTGTTCCTAGCGTACGCTAACTAAAAATCCGTTGACTATATATATTCCGTACAACCCAGAAACACACTCATCCTTTCTAACGCACGCAATCGTAAGAACACTCTTTTCAGAGAAATCCTAGCCGCTAATCGGATTCTTCAAACTTCCTCAATTCCTCTCCGATTGATGTTGAGCAAGAATCGACAAGCCATGGGAAAAACATACAATAACCTAAAACGTCCTCTCAACGCACAATATGATGCGACTCGATTCATCTCATCCACCGCATCGAGGGTATTCTTTGAAATCCTTCCACAAGAACACATTACGGACTGTTATTTCTTCAATCTTTCGAGTCCTGAACGGTAAATATCGATATCTCTAATTTCTTCTCTTCGTTTGGAATCGCCGCTTTGTAGAATGTAAAAACCCCATTTTCCCGAACTTGTCCGAGAATTCTACGCCAATCTCCATGTGGCCGACAATGAAGGGTCTTCATCCCTTGTTTTAGAAGTTTTGTCGAGGAACACGAGTGACGCTTCTGATATTTTGTCGCAAATTTTCGTTTATCATCCGACGGATTTGTGTGTACCGGAAAACTATTGCCGAGGATACCGGAGTCGGGAAATCGATGTCAAAGAATTCCTTAGCTCAAAAGTCGTTATTGACATAACGGACGATTTCTTCAAAACAATGATTTTGGGATCAACATTCGCCTACTCCTAGTAGCTCTCACAAAGTGCTTAATGCAAGGTGAATACCAAAGACAAATTAGTGGGAGTCGACAAGCATGTGGTGTATCGAGTTCTTAATGATGATAAAGTGAATTTTGCCGATATCATCATCACCGGATGAAGGTGAAGGGCGACCTTTTCGGTCGAAAACTACGCATCTCGCTCCCGCAAGGCCGAATGCCTTATGGCTCCATTCTCACGGCCATATTCGCCACCACGCCGATTTGTCGAAAGACAAGGCCGCCCCTGCCTCTCTCTTGGCCATGAGATTTCTGACTCTTCGCTTAAGGCTACGCACTATGTCCGGACGTCCAACCGAGGTCGATCCTATTCCCGTATCTTCGCGATTTACGACCAAGTGGAAAAAGGATCGCGCATGCCACCGCAGAGGAGAAAATCACTCACGGGACCTCATACTCTTCGAGAGATGCAAACCGAGGAGTTCGTGAGGAAGCCCACTTCAAAGGGAAGCGCCCGATGAGAGATGTTGTCACGGAGGAAGAGGAAAGCGACTTTGCGCTCGGATGCGGAGCATCGAGACCTCTCAGCCGAAATTCGAGAGGATGTTCGGCTCTACGCTCGGAAGTCCGGGAAGTGCGCGGTTGATCTCCGATTTCATCCGCTTCACACACCCTTCGCCTTTTCCTCGCCCTCTTCCGACCTCGCTCCTTAGATTTGAGGATTTTGATGCTTGATTGTAGAATCTTATTGTTCGAATAATCTTTATGTCTCATGTCATGAAAACTCTATGTATCGCTTGAAATTCCATCTTAATGATATTCGCATTTCACTTCATTTGGTATTTGTTGTTTACGAGTATTGTTATTTACGTAATTTCGCTTTGAATAATGGCATTTTCGCTGATATTCGTTATAATGCAACAATTCAGGGGAGTACCTTTTGTTTATGTCAAAAAGGGGGAGAATACTCCAAAACCGAAATATACTAATATATCGAACAAGTCAGCTTTGATTCGAATCATTTAAAATGTTATCATGGTATAAATTAAATGTTTTGACATCATATATGGGTAAGGCGCTACCCATATACTAGTAGCGCACGCTATCGAAAGATACACATTGCATACACAGCCAAGTGAAGTCACCTGATGGATAGCGACGTTACCCATATGCGTGCGCTATCCATCACTGACTTCACTCGCTACAATGACTGTCTCTGGCCGTATACGTATCTTTCGATAGCGTGCGCTACTAAGATATGGGTAGCGTGCGCTAACCGTGTTTAGCTCCTTCAAAATAATATCGTCCGAGATTGATCTTATTAAATGTTTTGAATGTAATAATCATCAAAATACATTTTGAGTCAACAATCTCCCCCTTTTTGATGATGTCAAAACATTTAATTTATACCTGCAAAAACATTTTAAATGATTCGAATCAAGTCATTCAATGTTAGCGCACGCTAAGCAACTACGCTTAGCGCACGCTATACAATCCATATTAACGCCGCTATCGATCTTTGACTTGGCTTCTCCGAACGGTCACAAAGATCGCTGCAACGGTAAAATAGTATGGCTAGCGTGCGCTAGTCAGCGACGCAGCGCGGCGTTAACGTCCGTCAACAAGTCTTCAATTCGACTTTGAAAATGTCCGCTTGTCTCCAACGACTCTTTATCCAACGGCTAGATTTGAGATTAGCGCGGCGCTAGCAAGTATGCATAGCGCGGCGCTAAAGATTAATTAATTCCAACTTTTCCGCATTTTGCGGATCTTCATCGACTTCGCTTCCAACAGAAAATCAAACGGTAATATGTCGATTCCTTTTAGCGTGCGCTAATGCCTATACCTTAGCGTGCGCTAATAATTTCTTTCAAGAACGTGACGCTACCCTCGTAGCGACGTAAGATCCTTCGACATATCGAGTCCAAAGAGCTACCGGACTATCGACCGTGATATCGGTAGCGCGCAAGAGTCGAGTAGTAACGCGGCGCTATATCCTTGTTTTAGCGCACGTAAGTTGATGTATGTAGCGCGGCGCAAGATCCATTTCCGATTTCCTTCCAAACCTCACCGCCTTCTCGAATAATGCGATAGCGTGCGTTAATATGGATCAGATAGCGCGGCGCTAACATTGAATGACTTGCGGCGCTATCCATCGTGTGACTTCACTTGTCCGCAATGATCGTCTGGCCGTACATGTATCTTTCGATAGCGTGCGCTACTAGTATATGGGTAGCGTGCGCTAACCGTGTTTAGCTCCTTCAAAATAATATCGTCCGAGATTGATCTTATTAAATGTTTTGAATGTAATAATCATCAAAATACATTTTGAGTCAACAATCTCCCCTTTTGATGATGTCAAAACATTTAATTTATACCGCAAAACATTTTAAATGATTCGAATCAAGGCAACTTGTTCGATATATTAGTATATTTCGGTTTTGAGTATTCTCCCCTTTTGACATAAACAAAAAGGTACTCCCGAATTGTTGCATTATAACGAATATCAACGAAAATGCCATTATTCAAAGCGAAATTACGTAAATAACAATACTGTAAACAACAAATACCAAATGAAGTGAAATGCGAATATCATTAAGATGGAATTTCAAGCAATACATAGAGTTTTCATGACATGAGACATAAAGATTATTCGAACAATAAGATTCTACAATCAAGCATCAAAATCCTCAAATCTAAGGAGCAGTGGCTCAAGAGGACGAGGGAAAGGAAACGGCGGTGTGTGAAACGGATGAAATCGAGATCAACCCGCGCACTTCCCGACTTCCGAACGTAGAGCCCGAACATCCTCTCGAATTTCACTGAGAGGTCTCGATGCTCCGCATCCGAGCGCAAAGGTCGCTTCTCTTCCTCCGTGACAACATCTCTCATCGGCGCTTCCTTTCAAGTGGGCTTCCTCACGAACTCCCCTTGCCAGATCTCTCAAGAGTATGAGGTCCCCGCGAGTGATTTTCTCCTCTCGCAGAGGGCATGCGCGATCCTTTTTCCACTTGGTCGCCGCGAAGATACGGAATAGATCCACCTATTGGACGTCCTGACATAGTGCATAGCCTTAAGCGAAGAGTCCAAATCTCATGACCGAGAGAGACGGGGATGCCTTGTCTTTCGACAAATCGACGTGGTGAAAACCGAATACGGCCGTGAGAATGGAGCCATAAGGCATTCCACCCTTGCGGAGCGAGACGCGTAGTTTTTCGACCAAAAGGTCGCCTTCACCTTCATCCAAATGATGATGATATCAAAGAAATTCACTTTATCATCATTAAGAACTCGATACACCACATGCTTGTCGACTCCCACTAATTTGTGCCGGGTATTCACCTTCGCATTAAGCACTTTGTGAGAGCTACTAGAGTAGACGAATGTTGATCCCAAAATCATTGTTTTCAAGAAATCGTCTGCTATGTCAATAATGAAATTTCGAGCTAAGGAACTCTTTGACATCGATTTCCCGACTCCAGATCCTCGCAATAATTTTTCCAAGACACACAAACTGCTTGATGATAAACCAAAAATTTGCGACAAAATATCCGAGGAAACCGTCACTGTGTTCCTCCAACAAAACTTCCTAAAACAAGGGATGAAGACCCTTCACAATGGGCCACATGGAGATCGCGAGAATTCTCGGACAAGTTCAGTGGAAAATGGGGTTTTTACATTCTACAAAACGGCAATTCCAAGCGAAGAGAAGAAATTAGAGATATCGATATTTACCCGCTCTGCACTCAAAGATTGAAGAAATAACATCAGAGTGTGTTCTTGTGGAAGGATTTCAAAGAATACCTCGATGCGGGATGAGATGAATCGAGTCGCATCATATCAGGCGCTGAGAGGACGCTTTAGGTTATCAGATGTTTTTCCCATGGCTTGTCGATTCTTGCTCGACATCAATCGAAGAGGAATTGAGGAAGTTTGAAGAATCCGATTAGCGGCCAGATTTCTCCGAAAAGAGTGTTCTTACGATCAAGTATGCTAGAAAGGATGAGTGTGTTTCGGGTCAGACGGAATATATATAGTCAACGGATTTTTAGTTAGCGTACGCTAGAACCAAGAGTTAGCGTCGTTAGGTATAAAATGAAAAGCTTACTGGACTGCCCAAAGAGTTTAATAAGGAATTTGAAGAGATTTTAATTAGCGTACGCAATGGAGTGAAATTAGCGTACGCTATCGAAAGCAAGTTTTAGCGCCGTTAAGAAAGTGAAGCTAGCGCGCGCTAGCGAGTGAACCGAATCGGGGATTTTGATATTTTGAGTAGTAAGCTTATTTAATAAGTTGTCTACATGTCCCATACCAAGTTGTAAACGAATGGAATCAAATGATTCTCCGAAGAGGTTTTGTAAAAATGTCGCAAGTTGGTCCTTCGTCCCGACAAAAATTAAACAGATATCTTTTTTCCGAACATGATCACGTAGAAAGTGATGTCTAATATCTATATGTTTGGTTCTACTATGCAACACAGATTTTTGCTCAAATTAATTGCACTAGTGTTATCACATGATGTGGGTATTTTCAAAATGTATGCCGTAGTCGCGGAGTTGATTTTTAATCCATAACACTTGAGCGCAGCGCTCCTCGCAATGACATATTCGGCCTCAAATTGTAGACAATGCTACACCGGGTTTGCTTTTACTTCCCAAGATATTAAACATGATCCAACAAAATGACATGTACCACTAGTACTCTTTGTCAATTTTACATCCACTAAATCGGCGTCACTATATGCAATTAAATTAAAATCCAAGCAAGAAGGATACCATGACCTAGTCCAATAGTTCCTTTCAAGTAACGAAAATGCGTTTGCAAGCGCTAAATGTGATTCCTCGGGATTAGCTTGGAATCGAGCACATAGACATGTAGCAAATATTATATCCGCCTAGATGCACCAAATATAACAAAGATCCGATCATACCTCGATATAATTTTTTATCTACTGATTTGCCATTTTCATCTTTCTCAAGCTTTAGTGATGAAGACATCGTGTAGATATCACCTTGCTACTTTCCATATCAATTTCTTGAGGAGGTCGTTTGAGTACTTCGCTTGATGGATAAAAATTCCATCTTCGCACGGCTTGATTCAAGCCCGAGGAAGAACGTTAATTCTCCCATCATACTCATTTCGAACTCTCCTTTCATAAGATTAGAAAATTGGCACAAAGATTCATTAGTAGCTCCAAATACAATGTCATCAACGTAGATTCGCATACAAGTATATCATCATTCAATATTTTAACAAACAAGGTATTATCGACTTTCGCTTTTATAATCATTTGCAATTAAAATCGACTTAAACGATCATACCATGCTCGGTGCTTGCTTCAACCCGTAGAGTGCCTTGTTGAGCTTGTAGACATGATCCGAAAATGATGATCTTCAAAACCGGAGGTTGCTTGACGTAGACTTCTTCTTGAATGAACCCATTCAACAATGCGCTTTTCACATCCATTTGAAATAGTTTGATCTTCTTATGGGCGGCAAATGCACATAGCAAGCGAACGGGCTTCGAGTCGAGCCACGGAGCAAAACTTTCTTCGTAATCAAGACCTTCCTCTTGATTATATCCTTGAGCGACCAAACGAGATTTATTTCAATCGATAGCCGTCATTACTCTTGATTTTATGTACCCATTTAGTTCCGATAATTGTTTTATCTTTAGAGCGGAACTAAATTCCATACATTATCAGGCTTGAATCGCACTAGCTCTTCTCGCATTGCCATCACCTAACTTTCATCATCGAGAGCTTCGGATATATTCTCGGGAACTATTTCGATACAAAAGCACAATGAGCCATAAATTCGGTGGTTCTCCTTCGGTTTGAACACCGTCTTCAATGTTTCCAATCACGAGATCCTTCGATGGTCTTTGATGTGCCTCCAATCTTTCGTAAATCAACGATCGTGTTCGCTTCGATTTCCGAAATTTTCTTCACTTCGGGTGAGGGGTCCTAAAAGTACTCGCATCATCAAAGTATTCTACCTTTCTGGGGTGAGATCATATCATCAATTTAACATGTATGGACTCTTCAACTTTATTCGCTCTAATATTATAAACACGATATGCTTTGCTATTAGTACAATAGCCAAGAAATATTCCGAGTCGGATTGGCATCAAACTTGCCTAAGTTATCCTTGCCATTGTTCAAAATAAATACATTGCAACCAAAAGGATGAAAATAAGCAATATTGGGCTTTTTGCCCTTCCATAATTCATAATGGGTTTTAAGATGAGTTCTACGAACGTGAACCCTTAATCACATAAAGATGCCGTAAAATTGCTTCGCCCAAAAATATCGTGGAAGAGAGTATTCATTAAGCATTGTCCTCGACATTTCTTCCAAAGATCGGCTTTTCCTTTCAACAACTCCATTTTGTTGAGGTGTTCTAGGAGCCGAAAAGTTATGATTAATACCATATTTATCACATAAAAGTTCAAACGGAGTGCAATCAAATTCACCTCCGTGATCGGTGCGAATAGAAATTATGGAGAGATTTTTCTCATTTGATACCAAACGACACCATTTAGAGAATTCGGAAAATGCATCATCCTTATGTGCTAAAAATCTAACCCAAGTAAATCGAGAGAAATCATCAACAATAACCAAAGTGTAAAGTTTACAATTTAAACTAACATGTCTAGATGGTTCAATCAAATCCATATGCACGAGTTCAAGAACGCGACTAGTGGAAACCTCGAATTTTGGTTTAAACGATTCTCGAGTGTGTTTCCCTTTTATGCATGATTCACACAAATGCTTTCTATCAAACTTGAGTTTGGGTAATCCACGAACAAGGTCGTGTCTAGATAAAATAGAAATAATAAGTAAAGAAGTATGCCCCAATTTTCGATGCCATAGATATGCATTATCATCCAAAGTAATAAGACATTTTTCATTAAATGAACTCTTATCATTAAGATCAACAATATAGATGTTTCCACATCTCAACCCAATGAATGCAATTTTATTATTTATAAATGCCGTGCAATGCGTTTGTTCAAAGAGAATTTTAAAACCTTCATCGCAAAGTTGCGAAACGCTAAGAAGATTATGATGCAAACCTTCAACAAACAATACTTTGTTGATAAGGAGAAGGTTCTTACCGACTTTGCCGATGCCATTGATTTTTCCCTTTTATTATCTCCAAAGGTCACATGTCCTTGATCTTGATATTCGAGGTCTTCAAATAAGTCCCTGAGCCGCACATGTGCCTTGAGCATCCGCTATCAATGTACCACTTGTTTTTCCTTGTGTGCCGCACTCTACAAAAATAGAGTTTCTGCTGTTTCTGCATCTAAGCCCGCTTGGGTCCTCCAAAGTTAACTATGCTTATAGATTCTAACAATTGTCCCTTTAGAACCCATATTTCGCTTAACTTTGATGGTTCTTAACTTTGAATGAACATTGATATTATGAACTCCATGTGGCCGATGAAGGGTCTTCATCCCTTGTTTTAGAAGTTTTGTCGAGGAACACGAGTGACGCTTTCCTGATATTTTGTCGCAAATTTTGGTTTATCATCCGACGGATTTGTGTGTACCGGAAAACTATAGATACCGGAGTCGGGAAATCGATGTCAAAGAGTTCCTTAGCTCAAAGGTTGTTATTGACATAACGGACGATTTCTTCAAAACAATGATTTTGGGATCAACATTCGCCTACTCCTAGTAGCTCTCACAAAGTGCTTAATGCCGAAGGTGAATACCCAAAGACAAATTAGTGGAGTCGACAAGCATGTGGTGTATCGAGTTCTTAATGATGATAAAGTGAATTTTGCCGATATCATCATCACCGGATGAAGGTGAAGGGCGACCTTTTCGGTCGAAAACTACGCATCTCGCCTCCCGCAAGGCCGGAATGCCTTATGGCTCCATTCTCACGGCCATATTCGCCACCACGCCGATTTGTCGAAAGACAAGGTCGCCCCTGCCTCTCTCTGGCCATGAGATTTCGACTCTTCGCTTAAGGCTATGCACTATGTCCTGACGTCCAACCGAGGCCGGATCCTATTCCCGTATCTTCGCGATTTACGACCAAGTGGAAAAAGGATCGCGCATGCCTACTGCAGAGGAGAAAATCACTCGTCGGGGACCTCATACTCTTCGAGAGATGCAAACCGGAGTTCGTGAGGAAGCCCACTTCAAAGGGAAGCGCCCGATGAGAGATGTTGTCACGAGGAAGAGGAAAGCGACTTTGCGCTCGGATGCGGAGCATCGAGACCTCTCAGCCAAATTCGAGAGGATGTTCGGCTCTACGCTCGGAAGTCCGGAAAGTGCGCGGTTGATCTTCGATTTCATCCGCTTCACACACCCTTCGCTTCCTTTCCTCGTCCTCTTCCGACCCTCGCTCCTTAGATTTGAGGATTTTGATGCTTGATTGTAGAATCTTATTGTTCGAATAATCTTTATGTCTCATGTCATAAAACTCTATGTATTGCTTGAAATTCCATCTTAATGATATTCGCATTTCACTTCATTGGTATTTGTTGTTTACGAGTATTGTTATTTACGTAATTTCGCTAATAATGGCATTTTCGTTGATATTCGTTATAATGCAACAATTCGGGGGAGTACCTTTTGTTTATGTCAAAAGGGGAGAATACTCCAAAACCGAAATATACTAATATATCGAACAAGTTGCCTTGATTCAATCATTTAAAATGTTTTGCAGTATAAATTAAATGTTTTGACATCATATATGGTAAGGCGCTACCCATATACTAGTAGCGACGCTATCGAAAGATACATGTACTTCGCATAAACAGCAAGTGAAGTCACCAGTTGGATAGCGCACGTTACCCATATGCGCGTGCGCTATCCATCGTGTGACTTCACTGCTACACTGATCGTCTGGCCGTATACGTATCTTTCGATAGCGCGGCGCTACTAAGATATTGGTAGCGTGCGCTAACCGTGTTTAGCTCCTTCAAAATAATATCGTCTGAGATTGATCTTATTAAATGTTTTGAATGTAATAATCATCAAAATACATTTTGAGTCAACAATCTCCCCCTTTTTGATGATGTCAAAACATTTAATTTATACCTGCAAAAACATTTTAAATGATTCGAATCAAGTCATTCAATGTTAGCGCACGCTAAGCAATTCATGCTAGCGCACGCTATACAATCCATATTAACGCCGCTATCGATCTTTGACTCGCTTCTCCGAACGGTCACAAAGATCTGCCAGAACGGTAAAATAGTATGGCTAGCGGCGCTAGTCATGTACGAGCGCGGCGTTAACGTCCTGTCAACAAGTCTTCAATTCGACTTTGAAAATGTCCGCTTGTCTCTCCAACGACTCTTTATCCAACGGCTAGATTTGAGATTAGCGTGCGCTAGCAAGTATGCATAGCGTGCGCTAAAGATTAATTAATTCCAACTTTTCCAGATTTTGCGGATCTTCATCGACTTCGCTTCCAACGGTAGAAAATCAAACGGTAATATGTCGACTTTTAAGCGTGCGCTAATGCCTATACCTTAGCGCGGCGCTAATAATTTCTTTCAAGAACGACGTTACCCCCGTAGCGTACGTAAGATCCTTGACATATTGAGTCCAGTAGCTACTGGACTATTGACCGTGATATCGGTAGCGTGCGCAAGAGCTGAGTAGTAACGTGCGCTATATCCTTGTTTTAGCGTACGTAAGTTGATGTATGTAGCGTGCGCAAGATCCATTTCCGATTTCCTTCCAAACCTCACTGTCTTCTGGAATAATGCGATAGCGTGCGTTAATATGGATTGTATAGCGTGCGCTAACATTGAATGACTTGCGTGCGCTATCCATCAGGTGACTTCACTTGGCTGCAGTTGACTGTCTGGGCTGTACATGTATCTTTCGATAGCGTGCGCTACTAGTATATGGGTAGCGTGCGCTAACTGTGTTTAGCTCCTTCAAAATAATATTGGTCTGAGATTGATCTTATTAAATGTTTTGAATGTAATAATCATCAAAATACATTTTGAGTCAACAATCTCCCCCTTTTTGATGATGTCAAAACATTTAATTTATACCTGCAAAAACATTTTAAATGATTCGAATCAAGGCAACTTGTTCGATATATTAGTATATTTCGGTTTGAGTATTCTCCCCTTTTCGACATAAACAAAAAGGTACTCCCCGAATTGTTGCATTATAACGAATATCAACGAAAATGCCATTATTCAAAGCGAAATTACGTAAATAACAATACTCGTAAACAACAAATACCAAATGAAGTGAAATGCGAATATCATTAAGATGGAATTTCAAGCAACACATAGAGTTTTCATGACATGAGACATAAAGATTATTCGAACAATAAGATTCTACAATCAAGCATCAAAATCCTCAAATCTAAGGAGCAGTGGCCTAAGAGGACGAGGGAAAGGAAACGAAGGGTGTGTGAAACGGATGAAATCGAAGATCAACCCGCGCACTTCCTGACTTCCGAACGTAGAGCCCGAACATCCTCTCGAATTTCAAACAGAGGTCTCGATGCTCCGCATCCGAGCGCAAAGGTCGCTTCTCTTCCTCCGTGACAACATCTCTCATCGGCGCTTCCCTTTCAAGTGGGCTTCTCACGAACTCCCGGCCAGATCTCTCGAAGAGTATGAGGTCCCCGCGAGTGATTTTCTCCTCTCGCAGCAGTATGCGCGATCCTTTTTCCACTTGGTCGCCGCCGAAGATACGGAATAGGATCCACCGGTTGGACGTCCTGACATAGTGCATAGCCTTAAGCGAAGAGTCCAAATCTCATGACCGAGAGAGACGGGGACACCTTGTCTTTCGACAAATCAACGTGGTGAAAATCAATACGGCCGTGAGAATGGAGCCATAAGGCATTCCAGCCTTGGAGCGAGACGCGTAGTTTCTCGACCGAAAAGGTCGCCTTCACCTTCATCCAAATTGATGATGATATCGGCAAAATTCACTTTATCATCATTAAGAACTCGATACACCACATGCTTGTCGACTCCACTAATTTGTGTCGGGTATTCACCTTCGATTAAGCACTTTGTGAGAGCTACTAGAGTAGACGAATGTTGATCCCAAAATCATTGTTTTCAAGAAATCGTCCGTTATGTCAATAATGTCTTTGAGCTAAGGAACTCTTTGACATCGATTTCCCGACTCCGGATCCCTGCAATAGTTTTTCCAAGACACACAAATCCGCTTGATGATAAATCAAAAATTTGAGACAAAATATCCGAGGAAACTGTCACTGTGTTCCTCCAACAAAACTTCCTAAAACAAGGGATGAAGACCCTTTACTGTCGGCCACATGGAGATCGCGAGAATTCTCGACAAGTTCGTGGAAAATGGGGTTTTTACATTCTACAAAACGGGCAATTCCAAGCGAAGAGAAGAAATTAGAGATATCGATATTTACCCGTTCCAGACTCGAAAGATTGAAGAAATAACAGTCCGTAGTGTGTTCTTGTGGAAGGATTTCAAAGAATACCCTCGATGCGATGGATGAGATGAATCGAGTCGCATCATATCGTGCGTTGAGAGGACGCTTTAGGTTATCAGATGTTTTTCCCATGGCTTGTCGATTCTTGCTCGACATCAATCGGAGAGGAATTGAGGAAGTTTGAAGAATCCGATTAGCGGCTAGGATTTCTCCGAAAAGAGTGTTCTTACGATTGCGTGCGTTAGAAAGGATGAGTGTGTTTCTGGGTTGTACGGAATATATATAGTCAACGGATTTTTAGTTAGCGTACGCTAGGAACCAAGAGTTAGCGTACGTTAGGTATAAAATGAAAAGCTTACTGGACTGTCGAGTAGCGAATAAGGAATTTGAAGAGATTTTAATTAGCGTACGCAATGGAGTGAAATTAGCGTACGCTATCGAAAGCAAGTTTTAGCGCGCGTTAAGAAAGTGAAGCTAGCGCGCGCTAGCGAGTGAACCGAATCAGGGATTTTGATATTTTGAGTAGTAAACTTATTTCAAAAGTTGTCTACATGTCCCATACCAAGTTGTAAACGAATGGAATCAAATGATTCTCCGGGAAGAGGTTTTGTAAAAATGTCAGCAAGTTGGTCCTTCGTCCCGACAAAAATTAAACAGATATCTTTTTTCTGAACATGATCACGTAGAAAGTGATGTCTAATATCTATATGTTTGGTTCTACTATGCAACACAGGATTTTTGCTCAAATTAATTGCACTAGTGTTATCACATAGGATAGGGGTATTTTCAAAATGTATGCCGTAGTCGCGGAGTTGATTTTTAATCCATAACACTTGAGCGCAGCGCCTCGCAATGACATATTCGGCCTCACTGTAGACAATGCTACACCGGTTTGCTTTACTTCCCCAAGATATTAAACATGATCCAACAAAATGACATGTACCACTAGTACTCTTTTTGTCAATTTTACATCCACTAAATCGGCGTCACTATATGCAATTAAATTAAAATCCAAGCAAGAAGGATACCATGACCTAGTCCAATAGTTCCTTTCAAGTAACGAAAAATGCGTTTGCAAGCGCTAAATGTGATTCCTCAGATTAGCTTGGAATCGAGCACATAGACATGTAGCAAATATTATATCCGCCTAGATGCACAAATATAACAAAGATCCCATCATACCTCGATATAATTTTTGATCTACTGATTTGCCATTTTCATCTTTCTCAAGCTTTAGTGATGAAGACATCGTGTAGATATCACCTTGCTACTTTCCATATTGAATTTCTTGAGGAGGTCGTTTGAGTACTTCGTTTGATGGATAAAAATTCCATCTTCGCATTGCTTGATTTGAAGCCCGAGGAAGAACGTTAATTC
The DNA here is from genome assembly GCA_033398695.1 of Orobanche coerulescens. NCBI lineage: Eukaryota > Viridiplantae > Streptophyta > Magnoliopsida > Lamiales > Orobanchaceae > Orobanche > Orobanche coerulescens. The sequence continues at coordinate 175,127,502 of CM065809.1, forward strand.
TCCCATCATACTCATTTCGAACTCTCCTTTCATAAGATTAGAAAAATCTTGGCACAAAGATTCATTAGTAGCTCCAAATACAATGTCATCAACGTAGATTTGGCATACAAGTATATCATCATTCAATATTTTAACAAACAAGGTATTATCGACTTTGCCTCTTTTATAATCATTTGCAATTAAAAATTGACTTAAACGATCATATCATGCTCGGGGTGCTTGCTTCAACCCGTAGAGTGCCTTGTTGAGCTTGTAGACATGATCCGGAAAATGATGATCTTCAAAACCGGGAGGTTGCTTGACGTAGACTTCTTCTTGAATGAACCAATTCAAGAATGCGCTTTTCTTCACATCCATTTGAAATAGTTTGATCTTCTTATGGGCGGCAAATGCACATAGCAAGCGAATGGCTTCGAGTCGAGCCACGGGAGCAAAACTTTCTTCGTAATCAAGACCTTCCTCTTGATTATATCCTTGAGCGACCAAACGAGATTTATTTCAATCGATAGCCGTCGTCACTCTTGATTTTATGTACCCATTTAGTTCCGATAATTGTTTTATCTTTAGGAGCGGAACTAAATTCCATACATTATCAGGCTTGAATTGCACTAGCTCTTCTCGCATTGCCATCACCCAACTTTCATCATCGAGCTTCGATATATTCTCGGGAACTATTTCGATACAAAAGCACAATGAGCCATAAATTCGGTGGTTCTCCTTCTGCTGAACACCGTCTTCAATGTTTCCAATCACGAGATCCTTTCGATGGTCTTTGATGTGCCTCCAATCTTTCGGTAAATCAACGATTGTGTTCGCTTCGATTTCCAAATTTTCTTCACTTCGGGTGAGGGGTCCGAAAAGTACTCGCATCATCAAAGTATTCTACCTTTCTCGGGGTGAGATCATATCATCAATTTAACATGTATGGACTCTTCAACTTTATTCGTTCTAATATTATAAACACGATATGCTTTGCTATTAGTACAATAGCCAAGAAATATTCCGAGTCGGATTGGCATCAAACTTGCCTAAGTTATCCTTGCCATTGTTCAAAATAAATACATTGCAACCAAAAGGATGAAAATAAGCAATATCGGGCTTTTTGCCCTTCCATAATTCATAATGGGTTTTAAGATGAGTTCTACGAACGTGAACCCGTTAATCACATAAAGATGCCGTAAAATTGCTTCGCCCAAAAATATCGTGGAAGAGAGTATTCATTAAGCATTGTCCTCGACATTTCTTCCAAAGATCGGTTTTTCCTTTCAACAACTCCATTTTGTTGAGGTGTTCTAGGAGCCGAAAAGTTATGATTAATACCATATTTATCACATAAAAGTTCAAACGGAGTGCAATCAAATTCACCTCCGTGATCGGTGCGAATAGAAATTATGGAGAGGTTTTTCTCATTTGATACCAAACGACACCATTTAGAGAATTCGGAAAATGCATCATCATCCTTATGTGCTAAAAATCTAACCCAAGTAAATCGAGAGAAATCATCAACAATAACCAAAGTGTAAAGTTTACCATTTAAACTAACATGTCTAGATGGTCCAATCAAATCCATATGCACGAGTTCAAGAACGCGACTAGTGGAAACCTCGAATTTTGGTTTAAACGATTCTCGAGTGTGTTTCCCTTTTATGCATGATTCACACAAATGCTTTCTATCAAACTTGAGTTTGGGTAATCCACGAACAAGGTCGTGTCTAGATAAAATAGAAATAATAGGTAAAGAAGTATGCCCCAATTTTCGATGCCATAGATATGCATTATCATCCAAAGTAATAAGACATTTTTCATTAAATGAACTCTTATCATTAAGATCAACAATATAGATGTTTCCACATCTCAACCCAATGAATGCAATTTTATTATTTATAAATGCCGTGCAATGCGTTTGTTCAAAGAGAATTTTAAAACCTTCATCGCAAAGTTGCGAAACGCTAAGAAGATTATGATGCAAACCTTCAACAAACAATACTTTGTTGATAGAAGGAGAAGGTTCCTTACCGACTTTGCCGATGCCATTGATTTTTCCCTTTTTATTATCTCCAAAGGTCACATGTCCTTGATCTTGATATTCGAGGTCTTCAAATAAGTCCTCGGAGCCGCACATGTGCCTTGAGCATCCGCTATCAATGTACCACTTGTTTTTCCTTGTGTGCCGGTACCTACAAAAATAGAGTTTCTCGGTTGTTTTGCATCTAAGCCCGCTTGGGTCCTCCAAAGTTAACTATGCTTATAAGATTCTAACAATTGTCCCTTTAGAACCCATATTTGCTTAACTTTGATGGTTCTTAACTTTGAATGAACATTGATATTATGAACTCGTTTGGAAGAATCTTTCGAGTTCTCGGTTTCGTTTTCTTTATTTTGTCAAGGTTGATAAGGGATTGTTCCCGCTTAAAAGGATCAAACCAAGACCGTGTTTGAGCAAGGGCGATTTTTGAATAGATAGGAGCCTTTCGAATTTCTCGTTTCCGAGAGTAAATTTGTTCAAAATATATTTTAGCTCCTTTTGAGTTTTTGTTAACTCGATTTTCAAAACATTTTCTTTTTCAAGGCATAATGTATGGTCGATCTCAATGGTTTTGCCTTTGTTTTGAAGAGAGGAATTTTCGAGTTCTAGAGATTTTATTTTTCTCTTTAAAGATACGTTTAATTTAACCATTTCATCATACTCCGTGTTCAAGGATTCAAACGCACTCAATAACTCGTCATCATGATGAACTTCTTGTGAATCACAAAAATCGAAAGAGTCATATTCGTCATCATTAAGTTTAGAGTTTACCTCGATATTACTTTCGGAGTCGAGTGCCATGAACGCTAGGTTTGCATCTAGAGATCTTTCAATCTCCTCCTCGTCATCACTCCAAGAAGCGATTAGGACCTCCTTCTTTTTGAACCTTTCCATTTGAGGTTTTGACGAGGATCCTCGGCATTCTTTGGCATAATGACCGGCTTGACCACATTTCCGACAATTATTGTCGAATTTCTTTATGGGAGTATAGCCACTCTTCTTTGCTCCGTTTGCCATCCCGACCAAGAAGACTTCGCCTTTTGAATTAGGTTTTTATACCTTCTAAAGTTTTTGGCATAGAGAGCGAGTTCCTCGTCGTCTTCATCTTCGAACATCTTCCTCAACGTCGCTATCAACATCAATGCGACTACTCTTTCCCGAGACTTTGGTTTGGTGCCTCTAGACTTGAGAACGATCTCATAATTGATAAGTGACCCGATGAGGGCACTAAATTCGAGCTTGTTGAGATCTTTGGACTCCATGATCGCGTGACCGTGGCATCCCATTCTCGTGGCAACGATCGAAGGATTTTCTTAGCTTTATCAGCCGCCGATATAAAGCTTTCCAAAGATGCAAGACCATTTGTTATAGCCGAAAATCGATCCAACATATTTGTGATCGCTTCCTCGTCTTTCATGGAGAAAAGTTCGTAGTCATGGAGTAGCATATTAATTTTGGTCTCCTCGACTTGAGTGGTTCCTCATGAGTGACTTCGAGAATTTCTCAAATTTCTTTGCGCTTTCATAGACGATATCCTATTGAGTTCTTCGGGATTAAGAGCGCAATAGAGAAGTTGAGTAGCTCGTGAGTTGACGTGTGTGTTTCTCCAATCCTCGTCGTTGAATTCTTCGATCTTTTCAACGATCCATCCTCTTTCTTAGCAAGTTTAGGACCAAGAGCAATAACTTTCCGCATTTCAATATCATAGCTTGAACGAAGATCGCCATCTTCTTTTTCCACGTCATGAAGTTGGAACCGTCGAAGAAAGGAGGACGGTTGAGAGCATTTCCTTCAATTTGCCAAGAAGTGCCATTTGCGGATCTTTTTCTTAGGTGGTTAAACCTTTAAAAAGAGACCCGCTCCGATACCAATCAAGAGATAAATTTACCACTAGAAGGGGGTTGAATAGTGGTAAAGCGGAATAACGAAATTTCTTGCGAATAAATAGAAAATAGTGCGGAATTTAAAGACTCAAAGATTTATAGAGGTTCGGCAACTTGCCTACGCCCCTCTCTCCGACTTTCTTTTCTATCGCTCAAGAACAACCACAATCTTGACTCGTCTTCTATCGGTCCGAGTTCACAACCGTTACAATCGCTTGTCTTCTATCGGTCCAAGCTCAACCTCTCTCTCAATATAAATGTTTGTGTATCTAGTGTTCTATAGAACTAGATAATCCTCACTATACGAATATGGGAGTATAATCCTAACAATGCCGATCAAAGATCCTAATAACACCGGATTAGTGACTCTTGATTCGCTTCTTTACGCTCAAGTGTAAGTGATGCAACACTTACAATCAAATGAAAGAATACAAAGAATAATAGATATTATAATGAAAATCACTCTTGTATCTTTCTTTTCTCACAACTTGAAATGCAATAAAAGATATAAAACCGAGCTCAAGTATGCTTTGATTGCTTGTATGCTTGTATGCTTGAATGCTTGAAGTCAGGTGTTTGATACCCGTGTCCTTTGGGTATTTATAGTGAGAGCCATCCTTCAAATGTGAAAAACATATTATTAGCGTGCGCTAATAATGTCCTCTAGCGCGCTATCGATCTTTGACTGGCTTCTCCGAACGGTCACAAAGATCGTGCAACGGTAAAATAGTATGGCTAGCGTGCGCTAGTCATGTATCGCAGCGTGCGTTAACGCCCTGTCAACAAGTCTTCAATCTTGACTTTGAAAATGTCCGTTTGTCTCTCCAACGACTCTTTATCCAACGGCTAGATTTGAGATTAGCGTGCGCTAGCAAGTATGCATAGCGTGCGCTAGCATTAATTAATTCCAACTTTTCCAGATTTTGCGGATCTTCATTGACTCTTGGCTTCCAACGGTAGAAAATCAAACGGTAATATGCTGACTCCTTTTAGCGTGCGCTAATGCCTATACCTTAGCGTGCGCTAATAATTTCTTTCAGTAACGTACGTTACCCTGTGTAGCGTACGTAAGATCCTTGACATATTGAGTCCAGTAGCTACTGGACTATTGACCGTGATATCGGTAGCGTGCGCAAGAGCTGAGTAGTAACGTGCGTTATATCCTTGTTTTAGCGTACGTAAGTTGATGTATGTAGCGTGCGCAAGATCCATTTCCGATTTCCTTCCAAACCTCACTGTCTTCTGGAATAATGCGATAGCGTGCGTTAATATGGATTGTATAGCGTGCGCTAACTGTAGTTGCTTAGCGTGCGCTAACATTGAATGACTTGCGTGCGCTATCCATCAGGTGACTTCACTTGGCTGCAGCTGACTGTCTGGGCTGTACATGTATCTTTCGATAGCGTGCGCTACTAGTATATGGGTAGCGTGCGCTACTAGTATATGGGTAGCGTGCGCTACTAGTATATTTGACCTCGTAATTTTGTAAGATTTATAAAAGTTTTCATTTAATAACTCATGACTTTGATGGACTTTTAAAAACTCCATAAAATTCTATATTGAATACCACAAATATTTAATTGACTTTTAAAAGACTCAATTAAATACACCCAAACTTTTCTTAATCCATCAAATTCTATAAAAGTCTTTGAAACTTATCCAAAGTCTCAACTGAATACGCTCCCTTAATACTTGTGAGCCAAATAAAAAGACACTAGTTGAAACCTGGAGGATCATTTTCTTCCCGATAAGATAAAGCAGGTGGTGAAGAAATTGGGAAATATTCAACTCCTCTTGCTCCCAAATGACCTTTCAGGTTCTGCAAGCCATAAAAAAAAAAAAAAAAAAAAGCTACAAATCATTATGATCATAACAGATAGAGCTGTAAAAGTAATTTAAGAACTTTATTTCAATGCTTAAAAAAGCACAATATAGGCAAGACTTGTAAAGATTCAAAACAAGCTTTAAGATTAAGTTAGATGAAACTGGCTAAGGTACTATTGCTAAAACAATGATGGTGAGTGCTAAGCATGGTGTAACAAGCCTCTGAGCCTGCCACCGATCCTAACCATGCAGAAGCTAGGAGCCAAAAAAGCACTGCAATAGGGATTAAACAGCGATCCATAACTGACAAATGAAGTGACAAATCCTTCTTTGTCTCGTGTAATTGATAGTCTAGAATTCAATTACTCGGATGTAGACCATCAGTTCAAGTTCTTATGGTTTGGTTAGGAGATTCTGGAATCAAGTAGCTCAACATTAGCAAACAATTGCAAGATCCAATCAGGATGATCATAAATTTGCACATTTTTATTTAAAATAAGAAAGACAATAAGGTTCCAAAGACAGAAGGTCACTGGTTTTCGACTTCTAACCAAGTTATTGGTCAATGCTTCCGTGAAGACAATGGATATCCACTTCCCCTTTTTATCTTTCGCAACTAAATACAATACAAATGTAAACCAAGTCCTTTATTCACCCAATGTCAAATAATGATAATTCCAAAAACAAGTACACGAAAAAACAGCAGGAAATTAGCATCAAGTCATTTCACTACAGTTTACTAGCTACCCTAATTAGTGGGAGAACACACTCATGTCGTCTCAATAATCCTATTTTCATTTCTCTACTCCAATTCAATTTCTATCACTTTAGTTAATAAATTTAAATATTAAACAGAAAAAGAACAGGAATCAAACTATAACAACAGGCACCGACCTCGTGCGCTGAATGAGTAACAAATGCGACCTCATACTGATCCTGGTCGGAAGCAAAAGCTGCAGCTAGGGCCTGCCGTGGCGGAAACGCAAACAACTCGTTAACTGTTAAAACAATAGCATCTATCCGTACATCAAACTGAATACATAAAGAAACACGAGAGTTACAGAGATAGGATAAACGTCGCCTTTGGTACCAAAGGCTATAAATACGGCGATTGGTTTCTGCCTCCCTGCTTCCGCCGCCATTGATGGCGACGATAGCCCGGTAACGATCGTCTGGACGACAGTAGTCTACAAACGTTTGTTTTCTGTTCTTTTTCTTTTTTCGGCTGTTTCTTAAATGGGAAAGTCCTCTTGGTTTAAACGACCTAGTCAAACATATTTTTTGTTTAAAAAGACCTCCATCTATGTTTTTTATTTATATAGCCCTTTTTTTAAATAATAGATTAAATAATTTATCCAATTCCTAAAATATCCTTGATGTCTTTCTGGGCACGATTTATAGATCGTTATTCTACTGATATAACGAGTTCAACATCGTTGCATTATATTTATAATAATGCCCACGTATTGTATGCATCCTAACAACAATGTCTAAGTCGTTATAACGACTTTCGCGTCGTCAGACGTAAATCGTTACAGTCTTTTAATAACAAATTCCAAATCGTGTTAATTGAAAATATAATCAGAACGATTTGCAAGTCGTTTGTGTAAACATATAACGACTTCAGGTTCGATTTGCTCCCTTGTAAAGATATTACAGAACGATATCTATATCGTTTCTTTATAAATTATAGACACTCCAGATCGTTCCATTCAAAGTTTATTCTATCACGAGTTACAAATTGTAACACCCGCTAAATTTAGAAAATTATTCTTAATTTTTTTAATTATCTTTTTATAGTAAATATTAAATAATAATCCAATTTAAATTATCAACTGAGCTTATGATTATTTAGTGAGCCCAATTCATGAATTTCTAATTTAACTATAGACCCAAGTTAATTAATTATCGAGCCCAAATATTATAAGTCCATTTTAACTAATTTTTATACATTCATTTTTGGGCCAGCCAACCATTTTAGTGTTCGGCCCAATTAAAATTAATGATCAACTACTAATACCCAAGCCCAACTCCCCTAATTAATTAAGAACCCAATTATCACATCCAACCCATATTTCTCTCTCCTATCCTCACACACTCACTCACGATCAGAATATGGAAGGAGGTTTTCTCCACCTTCATCAACCACCTTAGTGGAGTAGTGGGCATCATGGAGGAGTGGTTATGCATCATGGGAGCAGTTAATAAATTCAGTATAAAAGAAAAACATATTTGTAGTCCACAATACACGTAAATCTCCTACACAACAAAAATCTCAAACACATTCACATCTCACTTGCATAAATTCATATCAAAATACACAGCAAACTCTCACAAATTCACAGGAACTTGCCGTCGCCATTTTCTTGTCCCAGAATTTCACCGATCCGCAGGTAAACTTCTGTTTAATTCTTTCCATAACACACACACACACACATTCAAAAAAAAAAAATTAACCGGGATCAGAAACCCATCACTTCTATAAACCTTCACCACACTCAAATCAAAACCGAATTCAAACTTAACCCGAACCTCAATAATCTCAAATGAGTCATCCTACAACCGAATAGAAACCCGAAACTGGAATCAAATCCCAAATCAAACCCCAACCATATTTTCTTTTGAATTCATAAATCGGAACTCGGGAAAACAAACCTGGTCTCGCCTAGGTTACTTCATTTCCGCGATCGTGGCTGCTTTCCCCGTCACCACCGGTTGGGTTGCGATCCACGAGCAACACCGCCGCCGCATACCCTTTATCGCCTTCTATTTTCATCCTCACTTAGCCGCCACTTAGTGCCGACACCACCGACCTCTATCGAGCCACCCAGCTTATACCGACGGATTGAGTTGCATCACCAGACGTACTCTCTGCGGTCGAGCAAAGAATCGGACGGAGTTTTCCCCGATGTTGACGGCTCGTGAGTTCAGGGAGAAAAGGGGGAATCGGGGATGAGATCGAGAGAGAGAGAGAGAGAGAATAAGGAGTAGGTGGGGTAGTGGGTTTTATCAATCGGACCCACTCTACTTCGGGCCGATATGAGCCCAAATACGATCCAGAATTTCAACTCTAGCCAAACCACCCAATCATCCACCCTATTACTTATTAGCCCAATCTATTCATACTCTATTTCCATCCATTAAATTTAATTTCTAAATCTACTCTTACTCTATTTCATCCGTATAAATTTAAATTCTAATCCCAATCATTTTTACTTTTTCATATATATTAAAATATACGCCTCTTTAATTGTAGGCTACGAGAATCAAGGGCACGATTAACACGTTCATAAGCATTTCAAGCATTTGCATTCAAGTCATCTCAATTTCAGGTGGGAATTATTACTTGTCAATTTTAATTGCTTTATTTGGATTGTATAGATGATATGTTGTATTTACGATTAACATGCAGTCACATGTTTTTCGTACCAAGTATCAGTTTATGATTAACATGCAGTCACATGTTTTTCATACCAAGTATCGATATGTTTACATGCAAATACATGTTTACATGCTCAAGTTGATATAACAATTATTCATGCTATGCCTCCGTTATGTATTGTGATTATTGTTGACTTGTGATATTCCCACGAGCGATAGAAAGCTCACCCCATTTTTATGTAAAATTTTCAGTTAATTCGGAATGGAGAGGACGGGTTGTCGAGCAGTGACATATGATTAATGTTATAATTATTTCTTTTAATTCCGCTCAAGTTACTCGAAACAATTAATTTATTTTTAGTAATTATTTTCCATTGTCATATTTTACGATCGTATTGAGATTCAAATCCTTTTTAGTTCCGCAAATATTTTAGAAAATGTATGTTTAGTAACGACTTGAAATTTCTACAAGTTTTCTCATTATTAATATTTTATTTATAAAATACCTTAGAAAAATCGTCACATAAAGATGGTATCGAGCAAAATCCGGTCTACTTTCCCGTACGCCTAAGATTTTTTAAAAGTTAAAATATTTTTCATTTTCAAGGAAATATCATATGTTCGACCGCTACTTCGCTACTCCATTCCAAGGTAAATGACTTAAAGTCATGTTTATATCATACATTTAAATTAATCGTAAAACTTAATAATTTTACGCAAATATGCATGTATCCTGTTAGTATGGCCGGTTTCACAGTAACTCCACGTAAGAGGACCGAGGCGGGATCCAGCTCGCGCCCCCTAGCACATAGAGACTCTTGGGGAAACCCAGGACTCCCCGAGAATGCCCCGTACTACGTGATCGAGAGAATTCGAAATGGTTCATGTCCGGAAGACGGAGATCCGGTCGAAGAAGTCGAGCACTTAATCATCTCTCTGCCGAATGACCGGAGTTTCACCATATATCGCTTTGTGGCACGAGGCGAACCGCAGGACCCCGGAGGAAAGAATAGTCGTAGATGACTTTCAGTATGCTGCTGGAAGAATTCTCGACTTGTTTTCAAGGGGCGAGATTCCCAAGATATATGAGATGCATGATACCCCATTACAGCCGATGGAAGAATTTGAGGAGGATCCCGAGGAGGATCCAGAGGAAGAGGACCCAGAGCTCGAACCGATGGTTGACTCGGACGACGATGATATCATCTCCTGGACTGAGCCCCCACCCCCTGTTCCTGTTATTGAAATCCTTAGCAGTGACGATGAAAATTAATTTTGTTATGTCGTGATTTTAATATTTTAGTAGTAACTATTAGTCTCAGCTCCCATTTCAGTATTTTATGTTGACTATCAAAAGTTATCATTAATAGAATATTTAATTTCTTGTATTGATCAATTCCAATATGTAATGAATTATTTTATCTTATGCCACGCGTATAAATATCTGTATCTCTACCTCATTTCTCGCACTCAAGAACAACGATTCGTTGGCAGGATATGGCTCCCCGCGAAACTACCCCAAATGCCGAGTCTCGAAACCAAGCCCAAGGCACACTTAATACGTCTTCAAGCGGGAGTGATGCCCCTAGTCAGCAGCAACTGCTCTCAGGTCTAACCAATCTTCTCCAAGGAGCGACTATAACGCCTCCAGCCACTCAAGGGCAAGTTCAGCGAGTAATAAATCAGTTCAACAAGTTCAAACCTCCAATGTTCCTCGGGAGGGAAGGGCCAGCTGCCATCGAGGAATGGCTATTGAACTTGGAGAGTATTTTCGATTACATGGCTTGCACGGATGAGCAGAAAGTTTCATGCGCAGTCTTCCAACTCAAGGAGGATGCCAGGACTTGGTGGAATGGATCCTGGAGACTCCGAACTGAAGAGGAACGTAGAACACTGTCTTGGGAAGGATTTAAAGAAACAGTGATGGACAAGTATTATCCACGGTCGTATAAGGCCAAAATGCAGAAGGAGTTCCTAGATCTAACTCAAGGAGGCATGACGGTCACGGAATACGAAAGGAAGTTCAATCATATGTGCCGATTCGCACCATTCATGGTTGCGAATGATGACATGAAGGCACAAAAGTTTCGTGATGGACTTCAAGACAGAATCCGACATCATCTGGCTAGCCATGGAAAGATGTCGTATAAGGAAGCCGTGTCTAGAGCCAAGATATATCGGCTAGCTTGGATATGGAAAGGGCTAGGGCTCGCCATTGTGAATACGAACAAAAGAAAGTGGCAAGGACCGAATAATAATACTAGCAACAAGAAGGGTAGTAGAGAAGGACCATCCAGTCAAAGACACAAGATTTACTACCCAACCTCGCTTGAAATGCGGGAAGAGGCACAAAGGAGTTTGCATGCTCTACGAGAATCGATGTTACCGATGCCATGAAGAAGGACACATGGTCTCTCGGTGCCCACGGAAGAACAATGGCCCAGACAGAAGGGTCCGTAATCAAGGTTCTGGGGAAAGGCTCGTATGTATAGCCTATCGGAAATTGACAAGGAGAAACCCGGAACGATGTCAGGTATGTTATCTGTCGCTGGAATTCCTGCTTTGGTGTTATTTGATACTGGCGCATCCCATTCATTTATCTCTAAGAAGTTGTTTAGCATGACTGAATTTAGAAGTAGAAAATCTTCTCAAAGCCTTGAAGTTAGTATACCAGCAGGAGAAATAATTTATGTTGATGATATAGCTAACAGTATAAACATAGAGATAAATGAACGTTTATATCTAGCCGATCTATACATATTAGACATGAATAACTTCGACGTAGTCATGGGTATGGATTGGTTGGATAAGTATGATGCCGTTTTGCAATGCGCGAGGAGGAACGTGGTCTTGCATCCAGCAGCCGGAGTAGAGGACGTATTTCAAGGGGTTAAGCGTAACAAAGCCCCTCCAGTGATATCAGCCATGAAAGCAACGAAGACATTGCGTAAGGGCAATTGTCAAGGATATTTAGTGAATATCATGGGGGAGTCGAAGTCCGAAGTAACGATCGAAGACGTTCATATCGTTAAGGATTATTCAGATGTTTTTCCGGAGAACTTACCGGGTGTTCCACCGGATAGACAAGTGGAGTTTACAATTGACTTGGTGCCCGGAGCACCTATATCAAAGGCCCCATACAGATGGCGCCAAAAGAACTACAAGAACCGAAGGTGCGATTCAGAGTTACTCGATATGGGATATATCCGACCAAGTGTATCACCTTGGGGAGCACCGGTGTTATTCGTGAAGAAGAAGGATGGAAGCATGAGAATGTGTATCGATTATCGTGAGTTAAATTGACTCACGATAAAGAACAAGTATCCACTTCCCCGAATCGAAGACTTATTTGACCAGCTTGGAGGTTCGGGAGTGTTCTCAAAGATAGATTTGAGGTCAGGATACCATCAACTAAAGATCAAGGACGAGGACATTCCGAAGACTGCTTTCCGAACAAGGTATGGTCACTACGAGTTCTTAGTAATGCCATTTGGGCTAAGTAATGCCCCAGCAGTCTTTATGGACTTGATGAATAGAGTCTTCCAACCCTACTTGGATCAGTTTGTCATCGTGTTTATAGATGACATACTAATTTATTCGAAAGGTGAAGCAGAACATGAGAAGCATCTACGGACGGTTTTGGAGATACTTCGCGGAGAGAAACTGTATGCGAAGTTTAGCAAGTGCGAATTTTGGCTCAAGAGAGTGGCATTCCTTGGGCATGTTGTTACTGCGCAAGGAATTGAAGTCGATCCTTCTAAGATAGAGGCTATCAACGATTGGAAAACACCAACTAACGCGAATGAAGTTCGCAGTTTCTTGGGGTTAGCAGGATATTATAGGAGGTTTATTGAAGGATTTTCCAAGATGGCCGCACCGATGACTCGACTAACGAGGAAAGGAGAACAGTTCATGTGGAATGAGAAGTGCGAACAAAGTTTTCAAGAACTTAAGCGGAGACTAACCTCAGCTTCAGTTTTGACGATTCCAGATCCGTCTAGAGAATTCGTGATCTATAGTGACGCATCCAAGCAAGGATTAGGATGTGTTCTAATGCAGCAAGGTAAGGTCATCGCTTATGCGTCAAAGCAATTAAAGCCACATGAGTTAAATTATCCGACGCATGATTTAGAACTAGCTGCGGTAGTTCACGCCTTGAAGATATGGCGACATTACCTCTACGGAGGTAAATGTGAGATCTATACCGACCACAAAAGCTTAAGGTATCTATTCACTCAGAAGGAACTTAATATGAGACAAAGAAGATGGTTGGAGTTAGTGAAGGACTACGATTGTACAATTCACTATCATCCAGGGAAGGCGAACGTGGTCGCAGATGCTTTAAGTCGCAAGGTCAGAGGAGAATTGAATTGCATTTTGACTAAGGAAGACAAATTGGTCAGTGAATTTTCAAAGATGAACCTAGAAGTGGCTACACCGTTAAAGCCGGTGGAAGCAATTTTAATGACGTTGTCAGTTCAACCGACCTTGAGAGAGAGGATCAAGGAAGGTCAGGGTCAAGACAATTTCTTGACCAAAATGAAGGAGCGTGTTATAGCTCGAGAAGATAAAGGATTTAGTATATCAGAAGATGGTACGATATACTACAAGGAAAGAATTTGTGTGCCCGACAATACGGATTTGAAGAAGACGATTTTGGAAGAAGCACACAACACACCATATACTGCTCATCCTGGTAGTACAAAGATGTACCAAGATTTGAAAAGTAAATTTTGGTGGGAGGTTTGAAGAGAAACGTGGTCAATTCGTCAGAGATGTATTATTTGTCGCAGTGAAAGCCGAACATCAACGCCCATTTGGTTTGTTAAAATCACTCCACATTCCAGTGGAAATGGGAACACATCACTATGGACTTTGTGGTGAGCTTACCTCGATCGGAAAGAGGAAATCAGGCGATTTGGGTTGTGGTTGATCGCCTCACTAAGTCGGCTCATTTCATCCCAGTGAAGATGAACTTCACAATGTATCAGCATGCGCAATTGTATATTAAGGAGATCATAAGGCTGCACGGAGTACCAGTGTCTATAGTTTCGGATAGAGATACTCGCTTCACGTCACGTTTTTGGGAAAGTTTGCAGGAAGCATTGGGAACTAAATTAAATTTTAGTACTGACTATCACCCACAAACCGACGGTCAATCGAAAGGACGATACAAATACTTGAAGACATGTTGAGAGCTTGTGTCTTTGGACATGGGTAATTGTTGGGAACAGTTACTACCTTTGGTAGAATTCGCATACAATAATAGTTTCCAAGCAACGATCGGAATGGCCCCGTACGAGGCACTTTATGGGAGAAAGTGCAGATCGCCGGTTTATTGGGATGAAGTAGGTGAAAGAAAAATTTTGGGTCCCGAGATAATCGAGAGGACCGTGGGTGTAGTAGAAAAGATTCGTGAAAGGATTAAGACAGCACAAGATCGCCAAAAGTCTTATGCCGACAAGCGAAGGAAGGACCTTGAGTTTAATGTTGGCGAAAAGGTCTTCCTAAAGGTAGCCCCGACTAAAGGAGTCATTCGATTTGGATCGAGGAACAAGCTGAGACCAAGATATGTCGGACCATTTGAGATCCTCGATCGGATTGGAGATTTGGCATACCGTTTAGCATTACCACCGGAATTTTCAGCAGTACATAATGTTTTTCACGTCTCACAGTTGAGAAAATACGTTCACGATCCTAGTCACGTGATCAACTATTCAACGGTGGAAGTGAACAAAGATCTCACTTATGTCGAACAGCCAGTTGCGATAATCGACAGAAAGATTATTCCATTGAGAAATAAAGAGAGAGTACTCGTCAAGGTTCAATGGCGAAATCACAACAAAGATGAAGCTACTTGGGAGCGTGAAGAAGAAATTCGAACTCGTTATCCCGATTTTCTTATTCACAGTAAGTATACTATTTTCGAGGACGAAAATTTTTCAAACAGGGGTAGGATGTAACACCCGCTAAATTTAGAAAATTATTCTTAATTTTTTTAATTATCTTTTTATAGTAAATATTAAATAATAATCTAATTTAAATTATCAACTGAGCTTATGATTATTTAGTGAGCCCAATTCATGAATTTCTAATTTAACTATAGACCCAAGTTAATTAATTATCGAGCCTAAATATTATAAGTCCATTTTAACTAATTTTTATACATTCATTTTTGGGCCAGCCAACCATTTTAGTGTTCGGCCCAATTAAAATTAATGATCAACTACTAATACCCAAGCCCAACTCCCCTAATTAATTAAGAACCCAATTATCACATCCAACCCATATTTCTCTCTCCTATCCTCACACACTCACTCACGATCAGAATATGGAAGGAGGTTTTCTCTACCTTCATCAACCACCTTAGTGGAGTAGTGGGCATCATGGAGGAGTGGTTATGCATCATGGGAGTAGTTAATAAATTCAGTATAAAAGAAAAACATATTTGTAGTCCACAATACACAGAAATCTCCTACACAACAAAAATCTCAAACACATTCACATCTCACTTGCATAAATTCATATCAAAATACACAGCAAACTCTCACAAATTCACAGGAACTTGCCGTCGCCATTTTCTTGTCCCAGAATTTCACCGATCCGCAGGTAAACTTCTGTTTAATTCTTTCCATAACACACACACACACATTCAAAAAAAAAAATTAACCGGGATCAGAAACCCATCACTTCTATAAACCTTCACCACAGCCCTGAAACTGAAACCGAATTCAAACTTAACCCGAACCCTCAGTAATCTCAGCCGAGTCATCCTACAACCAGAATAGGAAACCCGAAAACTGGAATCAAATCCCAAATCAAACCCCAACCATATTTTCTTTTTGAATTCATAAATCGGAACTCAGGAAAAACAAACCTGGTCTCGGCCTAGGTTACTTCATTTCCGCGACTGTGGCCGTTTCCCCGTCACCACCAGTTTGGGTTGCAGTCCACGAGCAGTCACCGCCGCCGCTGCATACCCTTTACTGCCTTCTATTTTCATCCCCAGCCTAGCCGCCACTTAGTGCCGACACCACTGACCTCTATCGAGCCACCCAGTTATACCGACGGGATTGAGTTGCATCACCAGACGTACTCTCTGCGGTCGAGCAAAGAATCGGACGGAGTTTTCCCCGATGTTGACGGCTCGTGAGTTCAGGGAGAAAAGGGGGAATCGGGGATGAGATCGAGAGAGAGAGAGAGAGAATAAGGAGTAGGTGGGGTAGTGGGTTTTATCAATCGGACCCACTCTACTTCGGGCCGATATGAGCCCAAATACGATCCAGAATTTCAACTCTAGCCAAACCAGTCCAATCATCCAAATTCTATTACTTATTAGCCCAATCTATTCATACTCTATTTCCATCCAGTTAAATTTAATTTCTAAATCTACTCTTACTCTATTTCAGTCCAGATAAATTTAAATTCTAATCCCAATCATTTTTACTTTTTCATATATATTAAAATATACGCCTCTTTAATTGTAGGCTACGAGAATCAAGGGCACGATTAACACGTTCATAAGCATTTCAAGCATTTGCATTCAAGTCATCTCAATTTCAGGTGGGAATTATTACTTGTCAATTTTAATTGCTTTATTTGGATTGTATAGATGATATGTTATATTTACGATTAACATGCATCACATGTTTTTCGTACCAAGTATCGATTTATGATTAACATGCAATCACATGTTTTTCATACCAAGTATCGATATATGTTTACATGCAGTCACATGTTTACATGCTCAAGTTGATATAACAATTATTCATGCTATGCCTCCGTTATGTATTGTGATTATTGTTGACTTGTGATATTCCCACGAGCGATAGAAAGCTCACCCCATTTTTATGTAAAATTTTCAGGTTAATTCGGAATGGAGAGGACGGGTTGTCGAGCAGGCCGACATATGATTAATGTTATAATTATTTCTTTTAATTCCGCTCAAGTTACTCTGAAACAATTAATTTATTTTTAATAATTATTTTCCGCTGTCATATTTTACGATCGTATTGGAGATTCGAAATCCTTTTTAGTTCCGCAAATATTTTAGAAAATGTATGTTTAGTAACGACTTGAAATTTCTACAAGTTTTCTCATTATTAATATTTTATTTATAAAATACCTTAGAAAAATCGGGTCGTTACACAAATGGTTTGTTTGCTAAAATAACAATTTGGCTATCGTTTTGTAAAAAAAAAACATTGATGATAACGTGGTGTATATCGTTTTAGAAGAAATTTTACGAACCCAATATTGTTTCAGTATAAAATATAATTATAACGAGTTACATATCGTGTCTTCATATAGAACAAGATATGAATTTCGTTATGGCTTAACTTGATAATTCGATCATTGGTTGCCATCCGGAATGAGTCATAAGTGTATATATGGATAAAAGATGATCATACAAAATGGTTCTAATACATTTAAAAATGGACGAAATTAAAGATATAAATGATTGATAACTTATCTACCATTGTAGAAGTTGTATTGTAGAAGATAGATTATATAATTTTTAAAAAGAAAAAGAAATGATCAATCATATATATCTTTAAATTCTATACGAAATATCATTTAGTAAATAAAACTAATTTTGGAGTCTAATAAAAAATCAAAGTACTCTTTAATAAAAGAGATAAATGAATACTTTTATAACACAACAATAAATCGTAGTTTGAGGCCTAAGGAAATATCTCTAAGTTAAATATCAAACATAATTATTTGGTGCATAATTTGGCTCACATTCACAAATATGTAAAATCCACCGAACACCTTTTATAACATAAAGTCATAGAAATTATTATACAAATTATAAAATAGAGTTCTTCGAAAAAAAATAATACCTAACCGATAATTTTTAAAGCTTAATATTTTTATTTACACTCGCTATCGGTATAGCGATTCCTCCAATAACCTTAAAAATATTGACCAAAGATCATAACGTGGTGTGTATCATTTTAATGGAGATTTCACAAGCCTAATATCATTTCAGTATAATTTTTAGTTATACAGAGATACATATCGTGTTTTTGTATGGAACGCGAGTTGTTTTTCGTTATGTATTAAATTGATGATTTGGTTGTTCCGTGCCATCCGTTATGACTCTTACATGTGTATACAAGAAAAAATATCATACAAGGTGATTCAAACGCATTTTAAAATGGTTGTCAAATAGATAGACATGATTTGATCAACTATTCAATGTAAAAGTTATGTAAATTGAAATTGAGAACTTGAATGATTGATCAT
Organism: Orobanche coerulescens; assembly: GCA_033398695.1. Classification (NCBI taxonomy): domain Eukaryota; kingdom Viridiplantae; phylum Streptophyta; class Magnoliopsida; order Lamiales; family Orobanchaceae; genus Orobanche; species Orobanche coerulescens. The sequence goes on from CM065809.1 coordinate 175,145,868, forward strand.
CATCTTGAAATTCTTTTGAATCACCTTGTATGATATTCTTCACTCGTGTACACATGTAAGAGTCATAACGGATGGCACGAATAACGCAGAACAATAAAGTCATCAATTTTAATCCATAACGATAAACAACTCGTGCTGCATATGAAGACACGATATGTATCTTGTTATAACTAAAAATTATATTGAAACGATATTGGGTTCATATGATCTCCATTAAAACGATAAAGAACACGTTATGACCTTTGATCAATATTTGTAAGAACGATATACAAGTCGTTACTTGAGCAAAGAAACGATTTATAACATGTGTTAGTGCATATTTAAATAAAACGATATCGAGTTCATATTTTTTCTAAAAACACGATTTGGGTAAAGTTACGGATTCATTTAACCCGAGAGAAGATTAAATACGACGTCGTTATAGTACCAAAGAAACTATTTGAGTATCGTTATAGTTTTAGTTTCAATCCCAATGATATTAGGTACTATTTGAGCATTGTTATAGTTTTGGTTTCAATCCCAACGATATTAGGTTCATTATCTACTCACTATAACGATTTTTAGATTGCAAACGACTTAGAAATCGTTATAACGATTTACATATTGATATAAAACTGTTTCACCACATCATACAATTTTCGAATTTAAATAGTATAGTGACATTATTGTAAATATAATGTAACGAGATAGATATCGTTATATGACTACAATAACGATATCAATATCGGCCATTTACACTCCAGTGAAGTATCTCGTTATGCAAGAAGGAAAAACGACTTAGACATCGTTTTGTACAGATTAAATAGCAAAGTACAGGAACGATCTGTATATCGTTTTTGATACATGGGAACGAATTAGAACTCGTTACAGACAGCTGAAATGACTTAAATATCATTATGAATACACGTACGTACAATTTAAATATAATAAGGTAGGAGAAAATATTTTTTAATATTTGTATCAGTAACGACTTTAATATCATTATGTGTACACCGTAACGACTTTGAAAATTCATATCCGAAGGCAATTCAAAATTATTTTTAGTATTTTTACCTGTAACGAATTTAACATCGTTATGTGTATCTAGTAACGATTTGAATCTCGTTATTATATTAAGGATAATAATGTCATTTGAAATATTAATATATTTTTGCTTTTTGTTTTATATTCTTATTTTGGTCAAGGGCTATTTAAACAAATGTTCTATAAGTGAAGACTATTCAACTCAATTTTCCAATGGGAAAAGTAGGGGACCTACTCGAGATCGATTTGATCAAAACTTGATCTCGACTCGAATAGGCTCGACTCGACATACTAATGAGTCAAGTCGAACTACCCAATAATAGACTAGATAAGCTCGTCAGATACTCGAAATTGTTTTATATATAATTAGCTTTATAATATAATTTGTAAAATATAATATAAAAAAATTAATAATTGGTCAAAAAATAAAAAATTATTAATACATATTAGATTTTTATTTTAAATAAAAGAAATAACAATTATATTGGTCAAAAATTAAAATTACTAGTTAGATAATAAAAAAAATGAAAATTATTTGATATTGATTAAGAGTATTTGAAGTGTTTTACACAAGTTAAAAGCAAAATAGCTTCTCCTAGTCAGCCATGTTTATTCATTGCTTTTCACATTCCCTACCCCGATACCCCCAACCAAGTACCCCCTTAGTATAATTTGAACTAATTTTTTGTTTCACTTCAGCCGGTGAATTCATTCGTCAATATTGAATTCGGAATTCATCATAATTGATTTCAGCCCTCCAATTTTGAGTAAGGTAATCGGTTATGTTTCTTCTCTTCATTTTAATGATAAGGTGAAATCTCTGTGATAATCATACATTCTACGTATTTCAATTTTTTCTTTTGGAATAAAATTTTGATTTCAAGCTTTAATGAAATTGGTATTCTGATCTGCATGTCTGTTGCCTTAGGTATTGATTCTTGAAGAAGTGGGTTAATTTTTTGGTGAATATATACTTTTTTAAAGCATAAATACATTTTGTAGGATACTTTATTACAACATGTACTACCTCTATTTTTTTGGGTTTACCAATCTATTCTTATTTATACTCGAATCATTTTCCCATTCAACCCATCCCAATGGAAATTTTGGAGGATATTTATAAAAGGCACTCCGAAGAAAAAATATAATCGGTGTTGTGATACGATATAACAATGACGAGTATATTTGCGAGATTAACAATGTACCATCCAAACATTCAATGGTATGTGTTCACTAATTTTTTTTTAATTTTATTATATATGCCGTGATTTTAAATTTAAATAATATCCAATCCTTCTTATTAATAAATTAATAAATTATTATGGTATGCACTAATTTAGGACGTGGTAATAATGACTTTTTTAAATATTAACTAAAACCCGATTTTTATTAATAGTAAACTACTAGATTATTATGATAGACACTAATTTAGAATGTGATAATAATGACTTTTAAAATTTAAATAAAATTCAATTTTTTTACTAATAAATTAAAAGATTATTATAGTAGGCATTAATTTAGGATGTGATAATAATGATTTAAAATTTAATTAAAATCCGATTCTTCTTATGAGTAAATTAATAGATTATTATGGTATGCACTAATTTAGGATCTAATAAAAATGACTTTTAAAATTTAAATAAAATTCAATTTTTATTAATAATAAACCTACTAGATTATTATGGTAGGTACTAATTTAGAATGTGATAATAATGACTTTTAATATTTAATTAAAATCCGATTATTTTTACTAATAAATTAATAGATTATTATTATGCACTAATTTAGGATGCGATAATAATGACTTCTAAAATTTAAATAAAATTTGATTTTTATTAATAATACATTAATAGATTGTTATGGTATGCACTGTTTAGTATGTGATGATAGTGAGTTTTAAAATTTAAGGAAAATTCGATTCTTCTTACTAATAAATTAATAGATTATTATGGCATGTAGGATGTGATAAAAATGACTTTTAAAATTTAAATGAAATTGGATACTTATTAATTAATTATGATAGATACTAATTTAGGATGTGATAATAATTACTTTTAAAAATTTACAATAAACAAAGTCATTTAGTTCTACATCTATGGAGAACTAAACATCCAACTAGATAGAACTATCTGTTGAGTTTCTGTGCTACAAACTTGTTGGGCGGAAAAAAGAAATTACAACTGGACTACAAAAATTACAACTCGAAAACAGAAACTACAAACTCGTACGGAAATGAAAATACAAAACTCGAAACAGATTTGAAAATACAAGAAAATAAATTATAAAACCGTAAACTAATGCCGAGTCGAGGAATCCTCTATCCGCAAGACGAAATACGCCCCGGTAGTGCTCTCGGTTCTGACGTATCGCCCCCAAAGATAAAACGGCAACGTCTCGTAGGTAGTAGCACCACAAGACCTACGAGCTCCGGCGAACTGGAAGAGGTGAGGACAGAGCTCCGACTTATGATATGCAGAGAATGCTCAAAACTGTATGACTATATTGCGTTCGAAAAATTGCATGTCTGATGCAAATGAGATGCATGCCTATTTATAGGCCATCTCACACACATTCAGGGATCGGGATTTAATACAGCCACTAATGGCTATCATAATGCAGTCATTTATGCTGCATTATGGTCAGGAGTTACGAATTTCAAACAAATGGCAGGGGTTACGAAATTCAAACCTGCCATTAACTCCTCCTCATAACACCTGGGAGGTTACTTCCGGGTTGGACTGAATTTGAACAGTCAGGACGCACCTGGACTGTATTCAGCTCCTTAACCATTTGACGGATGTACCTGGACATCCTTATGTGCACATACGAGCCCAACTACATTGTTGAGCTTGTCCAAAAAATTCTTTAAGCTAGCCCAAGGCCTAGCTCACGGTCAAGCCCACGAACAGGCCCAAAGACCAGCCCAAAGACCAATTGCCAAGATTTAAGATCCAAGATTCAATATCCAAGATCCAAGACCAATGCCAAGGTCCACGGCACGCGGCACGCGGCCGAGGCCGAGGCCGAGGCCGAGGCCGAGGCGAGGCGAGGCGGGCGGGCGGCGCGCGCGTGTGCGCGCGTGTGGGCTTTAAGCCCATACACATGTGTCATTAATTATTACATGCATAAAGGTAACTCCTTATATACTAGAATAATGATGGTTCATTATTCAATGTGGGATTCCATCCCTTATTAATTCACAATTAAGTGACAAACTTTAATTCACTATTTCTCACTCACCGGGAATCGGTTTAGAGAAAGTGAAATATACCACGATCATCTACTCGGAACGTAGATCGATCCTATGATATTTAATTTTACAAAATAAAATTAAAATCATTAACGATTCCAACAAACCCCCACATGAGTGAAAATAGCCCAAATGCAATATGCAGACTCAAGCTCAGTCCTCAAGAGGCGTTAAAGTATAAGGATAGGTAGTTCGTGACTTTGAACCTTACATAGTTAACATCATCGGGTACACAGGTGGATTAGTGGCTTGATGCTTTGAACTATTCCCCCACGGCGTGCACCGAGACAATGGTGCTAACACTTGAACACCTCAACCTCATCCGTTCTCACGTTTTGTGTCCTTTGCGGGCCTTGGACACCCCTTTGGATTCATAAGCGTATTTCATGAAGCGGCCCCCACTTCTCACTTATATAGGTGATTCTTTACCGCGTATCTTGCCATACTCAACCTCCTCGAGGTCTTTAAGAATCATTAAAAGTCATAGACTTAACCTCACCACTAGGCAAGCTTTCAACACTCAATTGCTCTATAGGGAATAAACTTAGATGAGTGTTTCACACGAACTCTCATAGCTTAGTTCTCCCATTGAACCAAGTTCTTGGGATCTCCAGTCATCTTGGTTGGGTTACCACTATGATAATTCTCAATTTGTGGATTTTAAACCCATTCCCTCTAGCAATTTATTCATTTGATCACAGTTTAACCCTTTGGTTAGCGGATCGGCTAGATTATCCATTGACCTCATATAGTCAATAGAGATAACCCCACTTTTGATCAAATGCCTCACGGTATTATGGCGTCGACGAATATGTCGAGACTTTCCATTATACACGTTACTTCTCGCCCTACCAATAGCAGCTTGGCTATCACAGTGAATCATCACTGCAGGCACTGGCTTGGACCAACATGGAATATCTTCTAGAAAGTTTCTGAGCCATTCGGCTTCTTCACCAGCTTTGTCCAAAGCTATGAATTCCGATTCCATGGTGGATCGGGCTATACACGTTTGTTTCGCGGACTTCCACGAGACAGTTCCACCCCCAATGGTAAACACGTAACCACTTGTAGAAAATGAACTTTTCGTATCGGATATCCAATTCGCATCACAGTACCCTTCAAGTACCGGGGGGTATCTCAAATAGTGTAGTCCAAGGTTTTGAGTATACTTTAAGTACCTCAAAACTCTAACGAGATCTTTCCAGTGTTCCTTGCTTGGATTGCTCGTGTAACGACTCAATTTGTTCACAGCGCAAGCTAAATCGGGTCGAGTGCAATTTGTAAGATACATTAAACACCCAATGTAAGATAGCCGGCAAGCTATCAAAAGCATTAAACTTCTTGAGAACTTTCTCGGCATAGTGAGATTGTGTCAAGATGATTCCATCTGATTTTCTCAAAATTTTCATTCCAAGAATCACATCGGCTAGCCCCATGTCTTTCATGTCAAAATTTCTTTTTAACATGTTCTTAGTATCGTTAATCACTTGTATATTGTTACCCATGATTAACATGTCATCTATATAAAGACACACAATAACATAACCGTTATTAGTGTTCTTAATATAAATACATTTATCACACTCGTTTATTTTAAAACCATTTGATAACATTACATTATCAAATTTCAAGTGCCACTGTAGTGGAGCTTGTTTCAATCCATATAGAGACTTAACCAGTTTGCATACATTTTTCTCTTGTCCAGGTACTACAAACCCTTCAGGTTGTTCCATATAGATCTCTTCATCCAGATCACCATTCAGAAAAGCAGTCTTAACATCCATTTGATGAATCTCAAGATCGTGCAAAGCAGCAATCGCGAGAAGCACTCGAATAGATGTAATTCTCGTTACAGGTGAATAGGTATCGAAAAAATCGTACCCTTCCTTCTCTTTGAAACCTTTGACTACTAAACGAGCTTTATACTTGTCAATTGACCCATGAGACTTGTACTTTCTTTTAAGGATCCATTTGCATCCTAAGGGCTTACAACCTTCAGGTAAATCAACCAAAACCCAAGTTTGGTTTTGTAAAATTGAGTCAATTTCACTCTGAACAGCTTCTTTCCAGAGCAACCCGTCTGGTCTGGCATAAGCTAATCGACGTTGGTTCTTCATCCAACATGAATGCTATGTAGTCAGGTCCAAATGTCTTTGGTGTCCTAACCCTACTACCACATCTCAGTTCTACATCTTCCAGATTAGATCTCGATCGCTTACGTGACTTTGGATCTACATCCACAGGTTTTGAACTTGTTCCTTCATCTTCAACTCTATTGCTAGAATTGTTCTCAACTTTATCATTATCCTTACAAGGATATATGTTTTCAAAGAATACAGCATTCCTTGATTCAATTTTTGTTCCCACAGTCATTTCAGGAACTTCTGACTTGTGGATAACGAACCGATAGGCACTACTGTTTAGTGCATACCCAATAAAGATACAATCGACCGTCTTAGGTCCGATTTTAACTTGTTTAGGTAGAGGTACCTCAACCTTAGCCAAACACCCCCACACTTTGATATATTTGTATGAAGGTTTTCTACCTTTCCACAACTCATAAGGGGTAATATCCTTACCTTTGCGTGGAATCTTGTTCAATATGTAGTTGGCTGTCAGGACAGCTTCCCCCACATGTTCTGGGGCAATGCTGAACTAATCAATAAGGCATTCATCATATCTTTAAGGGTTCGATTCTTACGTTCAGCAATGCCATTAGATTGTGGTGCATATAGAGCTGTTGTTTGATGAATTATACCACTTTCGTTGCATAATTCCTCAAACGGGGCTACATATTCGCCACCTCTATCACTTCGAACCATCTTGATACGGCAGCCTAATTGATTTTCGGCTTCATTCTTGAAGTTCTTAAAAGCTTCAATAGCCTCATCTTTACTTCTCAAAAGATAAAGATAACAATATCTTGTGCAGTCATCGATAAAAGTGATAAAGTACTTCTTACCACCTCTAGTTTGCACAAACTTTAAATCACACACATCTGTGTGAATTAATTTAAGGGGTTGTGTGTTTCGTTTTACCGAATGAAACGGAAGTTTCGTCATTTTTGCTTCAACACAAATTTCACATTTGTTTTGAGTATTGACTTCATTTAATTTTAGCAAATCTAAGTTTACTAATCTTTTTATAGCATTTAGATTCACATGACCTAATCTACAATGCCATAAATCAGAACACTCAGTCAAGTTAGAGGAAGCAGTAGCATTTTCATTAGCATTACTGGACTTGGTTACATGGCGTTTAGCCAAAGCATTAAGTTTAAAGAGTCCCTCCGTGAGGTAACCCTTACCAAGAAACCTATCAAACTTTTTTATGATAATTCTATCCGACTCAAACACTAGTTTAAACCCCTTTTTAACTAGTATAGAGCCTGAGATCAAATTCTTCCTCATGTCCGGAACATGAAGCACATTCTTCAAGGTGAGTGTCTGTCCGGACGTAAGTTTGAGATCCACTTCTCCAACTCCGATAATTTCAGATGAAGATGGATTCCCCATGTTGAGCTTCCTCCCCTCAACAGCTTGATAGTTCTTAAACTGGCTCACAGGTGTCGACGTACCAACCACCTTGGTTCTCAACGTGGTTGACTTCTTCGGTGACCACAGCAACAAGGTCATCCTCTTTCCATTCGCCATTAGTCTCGGCGATGTTGGCAACATGTTTCTTCTTCTTGTTGGCCTTCGGCTTTCGACAGTCTTTCGCCGTATGCCCATGTTTGCCACAGTTGAAGCAATCGCCATCAAACTTCTTGACTGGTTGCTTCCATTTGCTCTTGTTTTGGACACTTGGACGAGCCCTTTTATTGGAGGGACCGCCATGCTCCAACAGATTAGCCTTAGCATCAATCAGGCCTTTTGGTTTATGATCATTTTTGCGCACGTCAGACTCGATGCGCAATTTCACAATCAAGTCTTCAAGAGTCATCTCCTTTCGCTTGTGCTTAAGGTAGCTCTTGAAGTCTTTCCAACTGGGGGGTAACTTTTCGATCACAGTTGCTACAGTAAAAGCATCGGGTAGGACCATTCCCTCGGCATTGACATCATGAATGATGAGTTGGAACTCTTGCACTTGTTCCATGACAGGCCTTGAGTCAACCATCTTGTAGTCCAGATACTTTGCGACTTCAAACTTCTTTGTACCTGCATCATCACTACGGTACTTCTTTTCAAGTGCTTCCCACATCTCTTTTGATGTGTTTACAACAGAGTATACATTGTACAAACTATCCTCTAAAGAATTCAGAATAAAGTTTTTACAAAGATAGTCTCCATTGTGCCAATTGTCATAGGCAGCTCGGACTGTGAAACTAGTCTCTTGAGCACTTGGCGCCGGTGGCGCATCTTCCTTAAGGAAGTTCGCAAAGCCTAATGTTGTCAAATAAAACAACATCTTCTGTTGCCACCTTTTAAAGTCGGCTCCACCAAACTTTGGCGGCTTCTCGGCGGCAGGCATCATCCTTGGCCCCGAGGTTGTTCCAAAAAAGGAACCACTCGTGTTGAACCCGTAGGCTCCAACACTAGATCCTAACATGGATCCAACGGTACCACTAAAAGTGGAACCTACAGTGCCACTCGAGGTGGATCCACCGGTAGTCAGAAATGGGTTCGAAAACACCCATGGAGTTGTTGATGAGGTATTCGAGCTCATCATGCTGGACAAGGTTGCGGCAATTGTGTTTGCCACGGTCGAAGCTTCGGTCGCGGAGGCAAAGGTAGCGGCGGTGGCGGAGTCGGTGGAAGCAACGGTCGTCATCTCCAGTTGTAGGATTTAGCAAGTAAGTATTTCGTCTTGCGCTTGTTGAGTTTCTGAGCTACAAACTTGCTGGGCGGAAAAAATAAATTACAACTGGACTACAAAAATTACAACTCAAAAACAGAAACTGCAAACTCGTACGGAAATGAAAATACAAAACTCGAAACAGATTTGAAAATACAAGAAAATAAATTATAAAACCGTAAACTAATGCCGAGTCGAGGAATCCTCTATCCGCAAGACGAAATACGCCCCGGTAGTGCTCTCGGTTCTGACGTATCGCCCCCAAAGATAAAACGGCAACGTCTCGTAGGTAGTAGCACCACAAGACCTTCGAGCTCCGACGAACTGGAAGAGGTGAGGACAGAGCTCCGACTTATGATATGCAGAGAATGCTCAAAACTGTATGACTATATTGCGTTCGAAAAATTGCATGTCTGGTGCAAATGAGATGCATGCCTATTTATAGGCCATCTCACACACCTGCAGGAATCAGGATTTAATACAGCCACTAATGGCTATCATAATGCAGTCATTTATGCTGCATTATGGTCAGGAGTTATGAATTTCAAACAAATGGCAGGGGTTACGAAATTCAAACCTGCCATTAACTCCTCCTCATAACACCTGGGAGGTTACTTCCGGGTTGGATTGAATTTGAACAGTCAGGACACACCTGGACTGTATTCAGCTCCTTAACCATTTGACGGATGTACCTGGACATCCTTATGTGCACATACGAGCCCAATTGAGCTTGTCCAAAAAATTCTTTAAGCTAGCCCAAGGCCTAGCTCACGGTCAAGCCCACGAACAGGCCCAAAGACCAATTGCCAAGATCCAAGACCAAGGTCCAAGGTCCAGGGTCCAAGGCACGCGGCACGCGGCTCGCGGCCGCGGCCGCGGCCGAGGCGGGCGGGCGGCGCGCGCGTGTGCGCGCGTGTGGGCTTTAAGTCCATACACATGTGCCATTAATTATTACATGCATAAAGGTAACTCCTTATATAGTAGAATAATGATGGTTCATTATTCAATGTGGGATTCCATCCCTTATTAATTCACAATTAAGTGACAAACTTTAATTCACTATTTCTCACTCACCGGGAATCGGTTTAGAGAAAGTGAATATACCACGATCATCTACTCGGAACGTAGATCGATCCTATGATATTTAATTTTACAAAATAAAATTAAAATCATTAACGATTCCAACACTATCAAGTATGTGTCTGAAGTTGGATAAAATTTTCGAATATTATGAATGAAAAAGAGACGTGAAAGGCATGATGTGTTCGGATGTGGTATTCTTCATCGTATAGTAATCCGGATGAGACGACTTTCATGAAAGTTGTTTTCATGGATATAAATTTATGGTTATCACTTTCTCATTTGTGAAATTATTTTGTTTTACTTATATTCAATGTATAATTGACGTGCTTTTGGTCATTACATGAAGGGCTGCAAGACACAAGCATCAATTCTCAAATTTCTACTTCAAAGGTTTGTTGATAAATTTAAGGAAGCGAATTTTGTTTCTATCACCAACTTTATAATTGAAAAAATGATATTAATATCAAGCCTACAAAAATAGGATTCCTGTCTTATATTTCATAATTACATTGGATATAGCATATGTGATACACTTCCGATCCCTGAGTTTTGATTTGAACTTGTGTGTCTATTTTCTTTTAGTCACATGATTGACTTGTAAATTGCTTTAAAAAATATATCGTGTATTACACGAGCTTTGCACTAGTAATTTTCTATTCAAGTCCTCGTTAATTTTCTTTTTTAAAGAAAAAAATCATACTTTAGCCCCACTATGGTAAGTCATCAAATGCTCACTCCCGTCCTTTACTAAAAACACAAGAATTTACCTCCTCTACTTGATAGCCCCAACATGATTTTTTGTCCAAATTCCATTGAATGCTGCTAACTCAGCGTTTACCTCTCTGTCTACGTGGAGAAATGCTGAGCAAAAACGTGATATGGGTGGAGAGGTGAACGTTGAGTCAGCAGCAGTCGGCGGGATTTGGACCGAAAATCACTTTAGGACCGATATGATAAACAACAACAAGTAAATGAGTTACATTCGGGTGTTATTTAGTAGAGGATCTGGACGAGATAGTTTTTTATTTTATCGTAGTATGGAGATGCAAGTATGCTTTTTTCTTTTTTAAAAGTTAAAATAAGCAGCTATTTGGACAAAAAATCACTTTGAGGGGCAATTGGATAAACAACAACAGGTGGTAAATTCACAGAACTTTTAGTAGATGTGATAGTTTGATAATTTGTCATAATAAGGCTAAAAGAATGGCATTTCATCCTTATTTTTTTTTTTTTTGGAAACTATTTTACCTCTTATTTTAATCGATTAATTATTTTATAAAAATTTAACAAGCAATAAGTATTTCAAGCGTGAAATTTATCCATGTTACATAAATTAAGCAACAACATCATAGTAGATAAGTAAATAAATAAATTAAATCCAATTATCACGGTTTTATTTTGAATTGAACACGATAAAGCTTCAACTCGATATTTTCACAATTCGGGCTCGTCACCGCTTCCATTTAGGGCATGGATTTTTGTTATAATTTTTTTTTTTATATAAAAAAGTAAGTATAGAAAAGAAATCCAACAACCAAATCTTAGCTCGCGGACAGATGAATGAACGTGATTAAAATAGACGGGACCACAGCATGGACACAGGGTCTCGGCCGAGGTCGTTGCTCAACAGACGGCCCGACGCTACTTGGCAAACGCTGGCGGTTATGTCGTGCTGGCTACAGCTTGCTGTCGGCAGCCGTCGTGCGGTTGACGACCCCGATTTGTCCTGAGATTTATCTGTCGTGTTGTCTTTTCCCTTTCGACTGTAATTTTATATAAAATAAAATACATTGAGTACATGAAAATAAAATGCATGGAAAAAATAACTTATAATCTACCTATATTTTTTCTCACGAGAAAAACATTTACAGCCACAAAGCAACCATAATAAATATGTAAATATAAATACATTATTCATGGAATCATGATAATTGGATTTTCAGTTCACTTGCAGGACAATACTAGCAAGAATATTTCAAAGTAAAGAATTTTAAAATTGCAAAAAGTTGATCAAAAAATAATTTAAAAACCACAGTGACATCAATTGTTTGGATATTTCGCGGTGGTTGCGTGTTTTGAAAAGATCAAGCACGACTTTAGGAAGTTAATTAATTAATTCTTATTCAGTCTAAGGTCTTGTTTACTTTTTACTTAATGGGCTGAGTACTTAATGAGTTGAATCGCTCAAATTTTTTAGATATTTATTTTTTACTTAATGAGCTGAAATGTATATTTTTGATTCAACTATGAAAATGGTGTGGTTCCCATTCAGCCCAAAAAATTACATCTGCTGCCCTTACCCACCCCTCCCTTTTTCTTCCTATCTCCACTGTCATTTCTCCCTTCTCTCTGTCCCGTTCCTTTCTCCCGTTCAATTTCTTTTCTCCATTCTCTCTCTCCCGTTCAATTTCTTTTCTCATCTCGTCCATTCTCTCTCTCTCTCCCGTTCATCTCTCACGACCCTTCTCTCTCTCTCCAGTTCCTTTCTCCCGTCGCCCGCCTCGCGTCGCCCGTCTCCCTTCGCCCGCCTCCCGTCGCCTTTCTCGCCGCCGCCGTCGCCTTTCTCGTCGTCGCCTTTCTCGCCAGGTTCATTTTCTGATTTTTCAGGTTTCAGGTTTCCCCAAATTTACATGCTTCTTCGTTGCCAAACAACATTACAATCTTGATGTTGCAGTAATGAGTGATCTATTTGTTGTTCGGTAGTTTTAAATCAGCTAGTTTTAAATTTGCAGTGACGCAATCTACGTAAAAATTGGTATGTACTTCTAGTCCTAGCTATTATGATAGACTAAGGCCCTGTTCTTTTGGACTTATTTTTTGATTGATTCGATTTAGTTCGATTCGAGTCCATTCGATTCGATTCAATTTCAGTCCATTCGATTCGATTCGAGTCCATTCGATTCGATTAGTCGAGTCCATTCGATTCGATTCAATTGATTCGAATCCATTCGATTCGATTCGATTCTCCTTCTTCTTCTTCTTCTTCTTATTATTATTATTATTATTATTATTATTATTATTATTACTAATAATATTACTATTATCGTTGTTGTTTTTGATTACTATTATTATTATTATTATTTACCATTATTATTATTATTTACCCTTAATACATATTTGATTCGATTCGATTCGATTTATTTCAGTTCATTCGATTCGATTCGATTCGATTGATTCGAATCCATTCGATTGATTCGATTCGATTAAGTTCAGATTCATTCAGTCCAAAAGAACAGAGCCTAATTACACTTGTAGCATAGTGGTAGAGGCCTGAACTTGATTGACGGATTCAATCCCAATATGATAGAGTAATTACACTTGTAGCATAGTGGTAGAGATTTGAACTTGATTGACAGATTCAGCCCCAATATATACCATCGTCCATACTTTCTAAAGCATTTATATATTATTTGTAGTGTGACACCAACATACCATATTATCTGCAGTACAAAATAAATAGATAATATTTATGTAACTTATAATGAGAACTAATATGCAAGATATGTGACAAACTATACTTATTATTCTCATATAAAACTATAAAGATTATAAAGTCATAATTGTAACACCCCTCGAAATCATCCGCGAATATCACACCCCGTAGACCCTTCTCACAAGAATCTACCAGTCTGAACAACAAAAGACGACTAAATGTTTCACCGGTCGGGGTCAAACAATATAACAACACGGACCGATGAGGTCAAATATTTAAAAGTAGACTGGCCGATGTGGTCACAAGACTAAATCGAACTGAAATTAATTCCAGAATACATACCCACACATGGGTCATAATACAATATAACGGAAGACTCAATACAACTCAACAACATGATGACATCAGAATGAACTCTTAAATTCTTGATTAGTATCGCGACCCATCATCTTCAATGCCTATCCTGTGACTGCTCCCCCGAACCAAGCATACCTGAAATACATGAAATGCGTTTTCTCTATTTAAAGGGTTAACAATTCGAATTTATTAGTACAAGTATCACAACCATACGAAACGTAGCAAGCAAACAACAATCACGAATCAAGTACGACAACCATCCACCAAGTATTCCCGAGATATTTTGGTAATTAGAAAACAAGCAATTAAGCGTTTGAAAAAAAAAATCTTCATCTCGGGAGTTTTAGAATATGGAACCTTTAGGATCTTAAGTCCTAAGTTGTAAATCATTTCAAAATCGTTATGGTCTCAGCCCATATCTCATTTTAAATCACAATACCCAGAAACAATCACGGGGTCCACAACCCAAATCACATATACTGTTCGTACCCCCAAGTAACAAACTCCAGAGGTTTCGTCGGACCATACCTGGTGCCATACTCATACCATTCATACTCGTCAAGTAATAAACTCCAAAGGTCTCGTCGGACCATACCTGGTGCCACATTCATACCATTCATACTCGTCAAGTAATGAACTCAAGAGGTCCCGTCGAAGCATACCTGGTGCCATACTCATGCCATTCATACTCATCAAGTAATTAACTCCAGAGGTCCTGTCGAACCATACCTGGTACCATACCTCAACCCAGTAGTTCGCCACAAATATAAACAACAACACATTCACAATCAACATACCACCTTCCGCAATCGACATTATAATACACCATAACGTCTTCATAATATCATCATAAACAATACACTGTAGACTCAACATATTCAACGATCACACACAATACAATACACATCCAAATGAATCATGAACCATCACAATTACTACAACCAATATAATTTCTCATTAATGAACATTCGAGAATAACATAAACGCCACAATACATTCATTTCAAGTAGTTCATGACCATTTCCCACGAAATACGTTCACATTGGTAAACTAATCATCGTAAACCCAACATGCAATCTCCATTCACAAGATACAAGCCGTATAATCAAGATACTTGCCTCGATAATCGACACGCGAATCCTACGGGGAACACGGCTCAACCAAAAAGCCTTGAAAACCTACAACATCCATGAGAAAACAACGACGATGCAATTACTACGCATATAACGACCAAGTACGATGTAAAACACGTCTAACACTCGAAGAAAAACTTATTGAGACATTTAATCGAACATTAAATGCTCAAGACTTCTATAGAACACAATAATCACGATTCGGATTATACGAAACCGAAATATGGATACACAATCCATAGAATATGTTCAACAATATCATAAAATACGAATTGAACCATCAAAAATGGGTTGAATACGAAATCAGGAACAAATCTCCAAAAAGTCAACTCTAGGGAAAATCAAGAAGAATACCTCAATCCGACGAAGAACAACGGATTAGATGATGTTATAATCACCTAAGACCCTCCAAAACACATCTGGATGGAGCAAAATTGGCCAGGAACCCAAACCTTAGTCACCCTCATCCGTCCATCGCGAGAAGGGGAAGAAATGAAAGAAAATGCAGAAAAATAACCGTTTTCCAGTATATATACTGGACAGCTTAGCGTGCGCTAGCCCTCCCCTTAACGTGCGCTAACGAGCCAGAAAAAAAAAACTAAACATTATGTCTCAATTGGTTAGTGCGCATTAATCAATCAATGCATTAATATGCGCAAATGAGGCAGTCTAGTGAGGGACAGAACGCTCTGTCCCTAACAGTTAACGCGCGCTAATAGCTGCGATAGCGTGCGCTAATTATATACTAAATGCTGACTGTGTAGTCTTTGCTATTTCGATCATAACTCCTTCTTTCGGACTCCGATTAACTCACCGTTTGAATTATTGGAAAGCTAACTTGATGCTCTATAACATTGTAAGGTTTAACAATTTTTAGTCTTTATAAGTGCCGATGGTGATCTTACAAATTCAACCCAAATGCACAACAACAATACCCTTTGACAAAACAACGATCATTCGACACAACGAAACACTAATAGACAACACCAATGATCCAAATCGAAAACAAACAAATAACAAAGCACGATATATGATTACATAAATACAGGCACCACATATTCGTTTTACATCATAAACACGGTAGCACGATACCAACATGTATCAAACAACGAGCAAATAAGACTAACTGCTCGACAACAGACAAACAATATACTGCATAAAATGACAAAAAAATTCAAGATAACCGGAAATGAAAATCCAGGATATTACATTCTACCCCACTAAAAATAAGATCCATCCTGAAACTTAAAATGAACTACAATCATGAAAACAAACCAAAAGCAAGAACAATGATCTTTATGGGTCGATACCGACACCAGCGCCGAAGCTTGAGTAGCAATTGTACCAGATACCATCTCGCAGTACTGAACTCGATACCCCTTGTGTCCATAATTATTACAAGTCACCGGTGGCTTCTTACAATTCGCACGCTCTTGGCCCGAAACATTACAGTTAAAGTACCTCGGCAAGTTACCAACAGTTAACGATACCGACCTGGACCTCTTAGATTTTCCAACTGACCTAGAAGGCTCCACAACCGATTGAGGTGAGGGTTGAGGAACCCCAGTTCCCTTACTTACCGATGAACCATCAGAAATCTTCTGCTTCTTTGTCACAGTTGTAGGCTCCATCGACAATAAAGCAATCTCAAATGCCAAGGCTCGATCTTGATAATCTATCAAAGTGGTACACATGAAAGGATCCATACACTGTTGGACATGATGTTTCATAAGCATATCAAAATAACGAACCTTGTCCTTTTCACTTTTCACTTGATCCCGAACATAACACAACTGCTGATTATATTCGACTATAGCTTGGAATATCGACACATCATCTGGTGTATCCGAGAAAAAGTCAACAATACTGCGCTCTCGAACAAGCGGCTGACAATATTCGGCCTCCATGGCAGTCTTGAATTCATCCCAAGTAGCTGTACGAACACTAAGCGCTACAGCCTCCCACTAGTCTGCAGCTTCCTTGTCGAGGAGGTACTGAGCAATGGATTGTAACACCCCCAATCCACTCAGGGATATTACACGTCGTGAACTCTTCTCTCAAGGATCTACCAGACTGGTAACACAATTAAACATCTCAACATCGCCTTTAAAGCTAAAAATGACTCAGTAGACCGATTTGGTCTTTTAATTAATACATACAACTCAATCTCAATACACGCCCACGCAGGGGTCAAAATACAACACACCCCCGTACAACGGGGAAAATACTGCAGTGGAAATGAAGTACAACCAAACCAATACAACATCGTATGGATCCTCATGTGATTAGTACCGATCATCATTCATCATCCTTCGTGCCAACCCTGTGTTATGCTCCCCAAGGCCCTGTACGTACCTGAATGCAATACAGACATCCACCCCCCGATTAATCGTGGGTTAGCAAAATCCCACTATTTTGCTAGTGCAAGTACATAATCATACGAAATGTAACAAACAAATAAAAATCATGAATCGGGTACGAAAATTAACTAACAAAGCTTTCCCGAGAGATTTTATTAATTAGAAAGCAATCAATGAAGTGTTTGAAAAATAAATTCCTCATCTCGGGGATTTTAAAAGTAGAAACCTTATTGGACCTCAAGTCCTTAGTTGAAAAATAACCATTTCAAGACGAATGGGTCTCGGCCCAAAATCACTTTCCGTAAA
The DNA here is from genome assembly GCA_033398695.1 of Orobanche coerulescens. Classification (NCBI taxonomy): domain Eukaryota; kingdom Viridiplantae; phylum Streptophyta; class Magnoliopsida; order Lamiales; family Orobanchaceae; genus Orobanche; species Orobanche coerulescens. The sequence goes on from CM065809.1 coordinate 175,163,607, forward strand.
ACGACCTTTACAAAACCGTTGGAATCTTATCCCAAATCTCATCAAATCACAGTACATGAGAACAATAGCAAGGTCCGTTTTCCAACATCAAAACCCCACAACTAAAGGACTAAAACATACGACAAAATACTCTAGTGTCATCCTAGCCAAGTAGGCCAAATGAACAACTTACCACTTACACATTTAGTCAATGCATGCAATCATGAAATCACTGTTCAAAAACACTCGTTTCCGGAAACACCATAACCCAAAACATATTTATAAAATGCACCACAATTAATCGCAGACCCACGCCTCTGTGGACCCCTACCGAGACCCCGTCGGATCTAACCCATAGTGGTTAAAAGCAAAGCTCGCGGATCCACGCCTTTGTGGACCCCTACCGAGACCCCATCGGATCTAACTCGTAGTGAGCATACACACACACACACGTCACCTATGCAATACTAATATGCTAAGAATGTAAGTTCATTAAGAATACTTACTAGAGATGGCCACTTACCCGACACCGTTATCATACTCATCACAATACCTCCATCATGAACAATCAATCACAACACAACAACACAATTAACACAAAATACACGATTCCACAACATTAAACAAGCAGGGGTATCATTAAAGCCCTCAACGTTCAAAATAATCAAATCATAATCAATTCAGATGAATCATATTCACGAGGGTAGACCAACCACCGTAAATCCAACATGTAAACTCTATTTGTAGGACACAATTCGTACAAGAAAATACTTTCCTTGAAACCACGATCGAAATGAGACGATGAACGGGTTTCCGTCGGACAGCCCCGAACTCCTGAACATAATCAAGAATACAATAGCACTGCGAACATTACGAGAATAACACCACGCGAATTACCGACACAAAATAGAGATCAACTAGAAATCCTCGAGCACCTATAATCCTCCGGAAGAAACAATAAAAGCATGATTACGACGAGGATCAAGACAAAAAACAACAGAGATCACATCAAACTATCTAAGGAAAACTCATTCGAACATTTAATCGAACATTAAATGTTCACTACACCTCAAGAACACCGTAATCACCCTTTGGGTTAAAACGAACCGAAGGTATGGATATACAATCCATAAAACATGTTTAACAACTACATCTAACACCAATCGATTCATCTAAATCGGATTGGATTCGGAATCAAGAACAAAACTCCCAAAAAGTCAACTCTAGGGAATCAAGAAAAATACCTTGATCCGGCGAAGAACAGTGGATTAAATGATGTTAAACACACACACAATGTAACACCCCCAATCCACTCAGGGATATTACACGCCGTAGACCCTCTCCTCGAGGATCTACCAGGCTGGTAACAACATTTAACATCTCGACAATGCCTTCAAGGCTACAATGACTCAGTAGACCGATTTGGTCTTTCCACAAATACACACAACTCAAATACAACTCATGCCCACGCAGGGGACAAAATACAACTACACCCGTACAACGGGAACAATACAGCAGCGGAAAATAAAGTACAACTGAACCAACACACGATGTACGGTTCCTCATGTGATTAGTATCGATCATCTTTCATCATCCTTCGTGCCGACCCTGCGTTATGCTCCAAAACCTGAATGCAAAAACAGACATCCACCCCCCGAATACTCGGGGGTTAGCAAAACTCCACTGTTTTGCTAGTGCAAGAACAAAGTGCAAATACGAGCCATACAATTCACATTCCACGAATAACAATAACCGAGGATCCTCAAAGATCCAAACGAAACGAAAAGTACTTCCCGAGGCAAGGGTTTGAGAAAACATTTCAAAAACGAAATATCATAAATCAATGGAAATAATTTATAAAACAGTTTAGAATGCCATCGAGAGTTTTAATAGAAGACATTTTAGGATTATCAAATCCTACTTTCGAAAACCAAAAGACAAAAGGGGTCACCGCCCCAAAGGTTTACCTTCTGAAAAATGACATTACTCAAACCATTGGGATTTTAGCCCCAAATCCGTAAAACGACTTTTATAAAACCATTGGGATTTTAGCCCCAAATCTCATCAACTCACAGTACACGAGAACGTCAACAAGGTTCGTCTCCCAACATCAAAATCCACAATTAAAGGATTTAAAACAATAAACCACAAAATACTCTAGAGCCATCCTAGCCAAGTAGGCCAAACGAACAACTTACCTCTTACACATTTAGTCAATGCATGCAAATGAAAAACCGTTCAAAAGCACTCATTTAGGAAATGCCAATATCGAATCACATATATAAAAAAGCACCACAATTAACCGCGGACCTGACTTCGTGGATCCTGCCGAGACCCGTCGGATCTAACCACAGTGGTTAAAAGCAAGCTCGCGGTCCCACAGCTTCGTGGAACCCTACCGAGACCCCGTCGAGTCTAACCCGTAGTGAGCAAACACACACACACGTTACTCATGCAATACTAACATGCTAAGAATGTAAGTTCATTAAGAATACTCACTAGAGATGGCCATTAACTCGACACCATTACCAAACTCTTCAAAACACCATAACAAGATTAAATACAGAATACACAATTCCATAACTTTAAACAATAGGAGTATCATCATAAAATCCTTCAACGTTCAAAATAACCAAATCATAATCAATTCTCAAAACACCGTTCACAAATCACACTCGTTTTGAAAGAAAGCCTTTAACTAGGCCAATCAAATCCTTTGAAACTTCATTTCAAATAACCAAACAAACACATCAAGACGACCACCGATCATCATATCCATAAAACGAGAAAAGTATGGGCAAGGTACTTGCCTCGAATAAGAACAACGCGGAGAATCGACCAAGTAGGTTGGCCCGAACCGACTACGTACCCGCCGACTCCACCGAACGCCAACTCACGCTCATAAACTACGAAGGACAAATAATAACAATGAAATGAATTCCATAACACGACCCAAAGCCGTTGAATTCAAAGAAAAGTTCACGGATTTCCCCCAAAATGGCCAAGAACACGATTCGTTCGTCAAAACCCGAAAACGGAATTCCAAGTTGAAATATGGATATACAATCCATAGAATATGTTTAACAACATCATTTAACCATAATCGATCCATCGAAAACGGATGAAAAACGAGATCGGGGACAAATCCCCCAAAAAGTCAATTCGAAGGAAATCAAGAAATATACTTCGATTCGACGAAGAACAATGGATTAAATGATGTTAAACACAAGAATACTATCAAGATTAATCATACCCATCATGAATTAATCAACAACACGGAACGAATCGGATGAAAATGCAAAAATCCCCAAATTCACGAAATTAGGGTTCTAAGGAAGATTACCTTGATTCGTTGGATCAACGGTTGATAACGGACGATCGATTGATGTTATGAACTCAAGGACTTCATGGATTTGTTGTTAAACAACATGGCTTCGTCGCCCATGAATCGCCACTCGCGGAAGGAGAAGGAAGGAAATGAAAAACGAAGTGAAATGTGACTGCTCAGCCATATTTATACTGGGCCAGCCTAGCGTGCGCTAGCCTTCCCGGACTAGCGTGCGCTATCGGCCGGTATCGGCCGAGTACCCTCGGCCAGGGCCCACACGACCCGGCATCACCGACCAACCCTGCCGACACAGCCGACCCAACTCCCGCTAGCGTGCGCTACGGCCGGATACTGCGCTTGGCGCCCACTGTCGGTAGCCATCGGGCTGAATCGCCGGCAGTAACGTCGCTAGCGGCCGGCGGCGTGCGCTTACGCTGCCCGACTAGCGCGCTACGTTCGGCGTAGCGTGCGCTACCTCGATCGGCCGAGTCGAGAACCTCGAAACACCACCGCTTTGCCCGGGCGATAGCGTCGCTGAGCCACGGCGGCGTGCGCTACACTGCCGGTTAGCGCGCACCTTCCGGCTAGCGTGCGCTCGCGGTTCTGCCGCACCGTCCGGCGGTGCCCGCAATCGTCGGCGATCCATAGCCGTCGGCGATCCATGGCTCGGCGACCCGATTTCCGAAAACATACGGAGCGAACACGGCGAAAAGTTCGCGGACAACATAAAGCGACTCGAAGTGAAAGCGTAATACCATAATTAGTCATACGCGACCAAGAAGCAGTCGAGACAACAATTACAGATACGGATACCCGTAACTTTCGAGAAATTACAAAATGGCCCAAACGCCCGGAAATCACAATACGTGATCGAATAACCAAACCGAAGTTCACAACATGTCCAACAAAGTTAAACGGACTTGCGGAAACTCGAAACAACGATTTCGGACGATATTCGCAAGAATCGAACTCAAGTGCGGAAAAGTCGCTAAAAAGCACGAACTCAATAAACGACACCAAACGAACTCGGATGTCAAAAGTGTAGAATTAATCATTCTCGGAATGGACGAAAGCGGTCATGAGCGAGTCGTCAAAAGCGGACTCGACCGAAAAAGAAATTTACCAAAATCGAAAATTGCGGATATTACATTCTACCCTCCTTAAAAGAAGTTTCGTCCGAAACTTAAAACAAGTAGGGAGAAGAAATATTCCGCCGGGAAAAACTCAACGAGACACACAAGAATGCGTAACTAACGCCCAACGGCGGCTTGTCGCAAACAACGCAAAGGAATATACGGCGTGAAAACACGCTCCACGGCGACCAACACAACGTCGCCGTTAGGGATATAATAAAACCAACAAGTGACAAGCGTCATCAAATGGATAATATATCCAAGTCAATTATCCGACAATCACAAAACACAACGAATGAAAACCAATATGATTGACCAACCCAACGGTGCATCAATCAAAACGCGAGTCAACCGCTGAACAAACACACGGAATCCCATCGCCTAAGAGTGGAAGATCGAAAACGAAACTAATTTCCCGAATCAAGGGAATTACGAAGGAGCACGAATGTTCGCCAATCACGGAGCAGGTCAATAAAACCGAACAATCAAACGATCGAGACAACAAAAATCGAAGAATCATGTTCGAATCACGAAGAACAATAAAGTTCAAACAATAACTCCCAGGATGATCTGGTGAGAACTACAAGACATGCATTCCCATAAGATCCACAGGAAAGGGAATAGCGATTGAAAAGTCACAACGACAAATGAGTTATTCCGAAATGATATCACACTCGTTCGATAAACAAAAACAAGGGCAGGACAAGCTCAGAAATGTCAACGAACATAAATGAGTCGACAAAGTAGAAAATACAGAAGTTCAAAATCCGATCCCTTCGAATAAAAGGACTAGTAGAACCAAATGATGTTACTCCCGAACAAAGTTCACAAGAATCGAACCGAACTCGAAAAAGTCACACCGATAACCAGATCGGCCCACAACAAGATCACAGCTCGTTCGGACGATGAAACTGAAATACCGAACAAGTTCATAAAGTACCAACGAACATGAGCGAATCGATAGGCGGGAAGAGAAAACACGAAGTCAAAATAGTACGGGCATTACCTCCAGGCCTCGTCACGAAATTCACAAAACGGGAGCAAGGTAACAAGACATTAAACAATCGACGCATAACGGAACCATCACCGATGCACACGGTCATACCAAATCAAGCTCTAACGGCTCGCACATGCGCGACAACGCAGAAATTGCCATGAGGCGACAACATTCAATGCCAACACTCCGCCTCTCACGGGGCTAGCACAACCAATGTGTGGAAAGCGTCTCAACGCTCACACCGCCAATTCGATCATACTCGGGAGAAAGTATCAAAATGACAACGCGAACATCACACATACATACCCGGTCCTCAAACGGGAATGGATAGGTTTTAAAAACGAAAACCTCATTTTGAAAATAATTTGAAGAATCTTGGTTGATCTTGAGTATCACCTTTCAAAAAGTACAAACGTGAAACATCATTATCGAGACTTTGGAGAACCATATCACATTTGATAAAAATGAGGACACTTTCTCTTAGTGAAAACTTTCAAAATATTCGACCATCGGGTCTAAATAAAAGTGTTGAAAATATCTCAAAATATTTTGGTCCTCGAGGTAGAAAATTTTGAAATATATTGTGGCATCTAGGATGTACCACAAGAAAATAACTCATTTGAAAAGTATGTCTCGAAATTTGTTTTTCCAAGATACTCAAGGTTTTCAAAAATCGATAGGCGGAATGCCCAAAACTCACACATATCGACGTTCACTAAAACAACTCCTAGCACACGCATCAAAAGCGTTTAAAATCAAGACAATACATGTTTTTAAACGAAAATAAGCGATAAAATACCACATTGAACAAAACCAGCGATAAAATACTCTCATGGCTAGTGAACAAGTCGAACGCGTATAAGCACAAAGCTTTTACAATAGAACTTGTAAAACGTGCAAATCGATTCGAAAATCATCAACAACGAACAAAAACAACAATAAAAGGACATCACAAACGACAATACTCCTCGTATAAATCAAATACGAAAGTCGACTAAATACATATCGTGAAATCAAAATTCACATAAAAATTCCACCACTTAACAAATAATCATAAAAATAGCTCGTGTCACACGAGGCACAACACAAAGAAGGGAGACTTACTTCCAGAGGTCGCACGAAGATGATGATCGCCCCACGATACTAATCACGGCCAACAAACTCAAACGACGCGTCGCGACACGACTCAGTCAGATAAAATCCGACGAAACAAGACTCAAACAACACGACTTGACCCGGCTGGCTAGGTTTTCCTCAACCTAAGCTCGATACCATTTATGTAACACCCCGATCCACTCGGGGATATTACACGCCGTAGACTCTCTCCTCGAGGATCTACCAGTGGTAACAACATTTAACATCTCGACAATGCCTTCAAGGCTACAATGACTCGAGAGACCGATTTGGTCTTTCCACAAATACACACAACTCAAATACAACTCATGCCCACGCAGGGACAAAATACAACTACACCCGTACAACGGAACAATGCAGCAATGGAAAATAAAGTACAACCGAACCAACACACGATGTACGGTTCCTCATGTGATTAGTATCGATCATCTTTCATCATCCTTCGTGCCGACCCTGCGTTATGCTCCAAAACACGAATGCAAAAACAGACATCCACCCCGAATACTCGGGGTTAGCAAAACTCCACTGTTTTGCTAGTGCAAGAACAAAGTGCAAATACGAGCCATACAATTCACATTCCACGAATAACAATAACCGAGGATCCTCAAAGATCCAAACGAAGCGAAAAGTACTTCCCGAGGCAAGGGTTTGAGAAAACATTTCAAAAACGAAATATCATAAATCAATGGAAATAATTTATAAAACAGTTTAGAATGCCATCGAGAGTTTTAATAGAAGACAATTTAGGATTATCAAATCCTACTTTCGAAAACCAAAAGACAAAAGGGGTCACCGCCCCAAAGGTTTACCTTCTGAAAAATGACATTACTCAAACCATTGGGATTTTAGCCCCAAATCCGTAAAACGACTTTTATAAAACCATTGGGATTTTAGCCCCAAATCTCATCAACTCACGACACGAGAACGTCAACAAGGTTCGTCTCCCAACATCAAAATCCACAATTAAAGGATTTAAAACAATAAACCACAAAATACTCTAGAGCCATCCTAGCCAAGTAGGCCAAACGAACAACTTACCTCTTACACATTTAGTCAATGCATGCAAATGAAAAACCGTTCAAAAGCACTCATTTCCGGAAATGCCAATATCGAATCACATTTGCAAAAATGCACCACAATTAACCGCGGACCCACAGCTTCGTGGATCCCTGCCGAGACCCCGTCGGATCTAACCCACAGTGGTTAAAAGCAAGCTCGCGGTCCCACAGCTTCGTGGAACCCTACCGAGACCCCGTCGAGTCTAACCCGTAGTGAGCATACACACACACACGTTACTCATGCAATACTAACATGCTAAGAATGTAAGTTCATTAAGAATACTCACTAGAGATGGCCATTAAATCGACACCATTACCAAACTCTTCAAAACACCATAACAAGATTAAATACAGAATACACAATTCCATAACTTTAAACAATAGGAGTATCATCATAAAATCCTTCAACGTTCAAAATAACCAAATCATAATCAATTCTCAAAACACCGTTCACAAATCACACTCGTTTTGAAAGAAAGCCTTTAACGAGGCCAAACCGAAATCCTTTGAAACTTCATTTCAAATAACCAAACAAACACATCAAGACGACCACCGATCATCATATCCATAAAACGAGAAAAGTATGGGCAAGGTACTTGCCTCGAATAAGAACAACGCGGAGAATCGACCGAAGTAGGTTGGCCCGAACCGACTACGTACCCGCCGACTCCACCGAACGCCAACTCACGCTCATAAACTACGAAGGACAAATAATAACAATGAAATGAATTCCATAACACGACCCAAAGCCGTTGAATTCAAAGAAAAGTTCACGGATTTCCCCCAAAATGGCCAAGAACACGATTCGTTCCGTCAAAACCCGAAAACGGAATTCCAAGTTGAAATATGGATATACAATCCATAGAATATGTTTAACAACATCATTTAACCATAATCGATCCATCAGCGGATGAAAAGCGAGATGGGGACAAATCCCCCAAAAAGTCAATTCGAAGGAAATCAAGAAATATACTTCGATTCGACGAAGAACAATGGATTAAATGATGTTAAACACAAGAATACTATCAAGATTAATCATACCCATCATGAATTAATCAACAACACGGAACGAATCGGATGAAAATGCAAAAATCCCCAAATTCACGAAATTAGGGTTCTAAGGAAGATTACCTTGATTCGCTGGATCAAAGGTTGATAACGGACGATCGATTGATGTTATGAACTCAAGGACTTCATGGATTTGTTGTTAAACAACATGGCTTCGTCGCCCATGAATCGCCACTCGCGGAAGGAGAAGGAAGGAAATGAAAAAGCGAAGTGAAATGTATTTGCTCGGCCATATTTATCACACGACCTAGCGTGCGCTAGCCTTCCCGGACTAGCGTGCGCTATCGGCCGGTATCGGCCGAGTACCTCGGCCGAGGCCCACACGACCCGGCATCACCGACCAACCTGCCGGCCGACACACCCGACTCCCGCTAGCGTGCGCTACGGCCGGATACTGCGCGCTTGCCAGCGGCTATCGATAGCCATGGGATCTGCCCGGCAGTAACGTCGCTAGCCGGCCGGCGTGCGCTTCGCTGCCGACTAGCGCGCGCTCGTTGGCGTAGCGTGCGCTACTGCCGATCTGGCCGAGTCGAGAACCTCGAAACACCATCGCCCGGGCCGATAAGCGTACGCTAGGCCACCGGCGGCGTCGCTACACTGCCGGTTAGCGCGCAGCCTTCCGGCCAGTAGCGTGCGCTCGCCGGTTCTGCCGCACCGTCGGCCGGTGCCCGCAATCGTCCGGCGATCCATAGCCGTCCGGCGATCCATACGCCGAGGGCTCGGCGACCGATTTAAGCGTGCGGAGCGAACACGGCGAAAAGTTCGCGGACAACATAAGCGACTCGAAGTGAAAGCGTAATACCATAATTAGTCATACGCGACCAAGAAAGCGGGTCGAGACAACAATTACAGATACGGATACCGTAACTTCGAGAAATTACAAAATGGCCCAAAACGCCCGGAAATCACAATACGTGATCGAATAACCAAACCGAAGTTCACAACATGTCCAACAAAGTTAAACGGACTTGCGGGAAACTCGAAACAACAGATTCGGACGATATTCGCAAGAATCGAACTCAAGTGCGGAAAAGTCGCTAAAAGCACGAACTCAATGAAACGACACGAAGCGAACTCGGATGTCAAAAGTGTAGAATTAATCATTCTCGGAATGGCGAAAGCGGTCATGAGCGAGTCGTCAAAAGCGGACTCACCGAAAAAGAAATTTACCAAAATCGAAAATTGCGGATATTACATTCTACCCTCCTTAAAAGAAGTTTCGTCCGAAACTTAAAACAAGTAGGGAGAAGAAATATTCCGCGGGAAAAACTCAACGAGACACACAAGAATGCGTAACTAACGCCCAACGGCTTGTCGCAAACAACGCAAAGGAATATACGGCGTGAAAACACGCTCCACGGCGACCAACACAACGTCGCCGTTAGGGATATAATAAAACCAACAAGTGACAAGCGTCATCAAATGGATAATATATCCAAGTCAATTATCCGACAATCACAAAACACAACGAACGAAAACCAATATGATTGACCAACCCAACGGTGCATCAATCAAACGCGAGTCAACCGAACAAACACGGAATCCCATCGCCTAAGGGTTGGAAGATCGAAAGCGAAACTAATTTCCCGAAGGGAATTACGAAGGAGCACGAATGTTCGCCAATCACGGCGAGGTCAATAAAAACCGAACAATCAAGCGATCGAGACAACAAAAATCGAAGAATCATGTTCGAATCACGAAGAACAATAAAGTTCAAACAATAACTCCCGGGGATGATCGGTGAGAACTACAAGACATGCATTCCCATAAGATCCACAGAAAGGGAATAGCGATTGAAAAGTCACAACGACAAATGAGTTATTCGAAATGATATCACACTCGTTCGATAAACAAAAACAAGGGCGGGACAAGCTCGAAATGTCAACGAACATAAATGAGTCGACAAAGTAGAAAATACGAAGTTCAAAATCCGATCCCTTCGAATAAAAGGACTAGTAGAACCAAATGATGTTACTCCCGAACAAAGTTCACAAGAATCGAACCGAACTCGAAAAAATCACACCGATAACCGGATCGGCCCACAACAAGATCACGGCTCGTTCGGACGATGGCGAAATACCGAACAAGTTCATAAAGTACCAACGAACATGAGCGAATCGATAGGCGGGAAGAGAAAACACGAAGTCAAAATAGTACGGGCATTACCTCCGACCTCGTCCACGAAATTCACAAAAACGGGAGCAAGGTAACAAGACATTAAACAATCGACGCATAACGGAACCATCACCGATGCACACGGTCATACCAAATCAAGCTCTAACAGCTCGCACATGCGCGACAACGCAGAAATTGCCATGAGGCGACAACATTCAATACCAACACTCCGCCTCTCACAGGGGCTAGCACAACCAATGTGTGGAAAGCGTCTCAACGCTCACACCGCCAATTCGATCATACTCCGGAGAAAGTATCAAAATGACAACGCGAACATCACACATACATACCCAGTCCTCAAACGGGAATGGATAGGTTTTAAAAACGAAAACCTCATTTTGAAATAATTTGAAGAATACTGGTTGATCTTGAGTATCACCTTTCAAAAAGTACAAACGTGAAACATCATTATCGAGACTTTGGAGAACCATATCACATTTGATAAAAATGAGGACACTTTCTCTTAGTGAAAACTTTCAAAATATTCGACCATCGGGTCTAAATAAAAGTGTTGAAAATATCTCAAAATATTTTGGTCCTCGAGGTAGAAAATTTTGAAATATATTGTGGCATCTAGGATGTACCACAAGAAAATAACTCATTTGAAAAGTATGTCTCGAAATTTGTTTTTCCAAGATACTCAAGGTTTTCAAAAATCGATAGGCGAATGCCCAAAACTCACACATATCGACGTTCACTAAAACAACTCCTAGCACACGCATCAAAGCGTTTAAAATCAAGACAATACATGTCTTTAAACGAAAATAAGCGATAAAATACCACATTGAGAACAAAACCACCGATAAAATACTCTCCCGCATGGCTAGTGAACAAGTCGAACAGCGTATAAGCACAAAGCTTTTACAATAGAACTTGTAAAGCGTGCAAATCGATTCGAAAATCATCAACAACGAACAAAAACAACAATAAAAGGACATCACAAGCGACAATACTCCTCGTATAAATCAAATACGAAAGTCGACTAAATACATATCGTGAAATCAAAATTCACATAAAAATTCCACCACTTAACAAATAATCATAAAAATAGCTCGTGTCACACGAGGCACAACACAAAGAAGGGAGACTTACTTCCACAGTCGCACGAAGATGATGATCGCCCCACGATACTAATCACGACCAACAAACTCAAGCGGCCAGCGTCGCGACACGATCGGATAAAATCCGACGAAACAAGACTCAAACAACACGACTTGACCCGGCACCTAGGTTTTCCTCAACCTAAGCTCGATACCATTTATGTAACACCCCAATCCACTCGGGGATATTACACGCCGTAGACCCTCTCCTCGAGGATCTACCAGCCGGTAACAACATTTAACATCTCGACAATGCCTTCAAGGCTACAATGACTCGATGAGACCGATTTGGTCTTTCCACAAATACACACAACTCAAATACAACTCATGCCCACGCAGGGACAAAATACTGACTACACCCGTCTGGGAACAATACAAAGACGGAAAATAAAGTACAACCGAACCAACACACGATGTACGGTTCCTCATGTGATTAGTATCGATCATCTTTCATCATCCTTCGTGCGACCACTGCGTTATGCTCCAAAACTGAATGCAAAACAGACATCCACCCCGAATACTCGGGGTTAGCAAACTCCACTGTTTTGCTAGTGCAAGAACAAAGTGCAAATACGAGCCATACAATTCACATTCCACGAATAACAATAACCGAGGATCCTCAAAGATCCAAACGAAGCGAAAAGTACTTCCCGAGGCAAGGGTTTGAGAAAACATTTCAAAAACGAAATATCATAAATCAATGGAAATAATTTATAAAACAGTTTAGAATGCCATCGAGAGTTTTAATAGAAGACAATTTAGGATTATCAAATCCTACTTTCAAAACCAAAAGACAAAAGGGGTCACCGCCCCGAGGTTTACCTTACGAAAAATGACATTACTCAAACCATTGGGATTTTAGCCCCAAATCCGTAAAACGACTTTTATAAAACCATTGGGATTTTAGCCCCAAATCTCATCAACTCACAAGACACGAGAACGTCAACAAGGTTCGTCTCCCAACATCAAAATCCACAATTAAAGGATTTAAAACAATAAACCACAAAATACTCTAGAGCCATCCTAGCCAAGTAGGCCAAACGAACAACTTACCTCTTACACATTTAGTCAATGCATGCAAATTAAAAACCGTTCAAAATCAATCATTTAGGAAATGCCAATATCGAATCACATTTGCAAAAATGCACCACAATTAACCGCGGACCCACGGCCCGTGGATCCCCTGCGAGACCCCGTCGGATCTAACCCACAGTGGTTAAAAGCAAGCTCGCGGTCCCACGGCCGTGGAACCCTACGAGACCCGTCGAGTCTAACCGTAGTGAGCATACACACACACACACGTTACTCATGCAATACTAACATGCTAAGAATGTAAGTTCATTAAGAATACTCACTAGAGATGGCCATTAACTCGACACCATTACCAAACTCTTCAAAACACCATAACAAGATTAAATACAGAATACACAATTCCATAACTTTAAACAATAGGAGTATCATCATAAAATCCTTCAACGTTCAAAATAACCAAATCATAATCAATTCTCAAAACACCGTTCACAAATCACACTCGTTTTGAAAGAAAGCCTTTAACGAGGCCAAACCGAAATCCTTTGAAACTTCATTTCAAATAACCAAACAAACACATCAAGACGACCACCGATCATCATATCCATAAAACGAGAAAAGTATGGGCAAGGTACTTGCCTCGAATAAGAACAACGCGGAGAATCGACCGAAGTAGGTTGGCCCGAACCGACTACGTACCCGCCGACTCCACCGAACGCCAACTCACGCTCATAAACTACGAAGGACAAATAATAACAATGAAACGAATTCCATAACACGACCCAAAGCCGTTGAATTCAAAGAAAAGTTCACGGATTTCCCCCAAAATGGCCAAGAACACGATTCGTTCCGTCAAAACCCGAAAACGGAATTCCAAGTTGAAATATGGATATACAATCCATAGAATATGTTTAACAACATCATTTAACCATAATCGATCCATCGAAAACGGATGAAAAACGAGATCGGGGACAAATCCCCCAAAAAGTCAATTCGAAGGAAATCAAGAAATATACTTCGATTCGACGAAGAACAATGGATTAAATGATGTTAAACACAAGAATACTATCAAGATTAATCATACCCATCATGAATTAATCAACAACACGGAACGAATCGGATGAAAATGCAAAAATCCCCAAATTCACGAAATTAGGGTTCTAAGGAAGATTACCTTGATTCATTTGGATCAAAGGTTGATAACAGACGATCGATTGATGTTATGAACTCAAGGACTTCATGGATTTGTTGTTAAACAACATGGCTTCGTCGCCCATGAATCGCCACTCGCGGAAGGAGAAGGAAGGAAATGAAAACGAAGTGAAATGTGATCGCTCGCCATATTTATACAAGACGACTAGCGTGCGCTAGCCTTCCCGGACTAGCGTGCGCTATCGGCGGTATCGGCAGTACCCTCGGCCGGGGCCCACACGACCGGCATCACCGACCAACCTGCCCGGCCGACACCGCCGACCCAACTCCGCTAGCGTGCGCTACGGCCGGATACTGCGCGCGGCTAGCCCGGCTATCGATAGCCACTGGATGACGCCGGCAGTAACGTCGCTAGCCGGCGGCGGCGTGCGCTACGCTGCCGACTAGCGCGCGCGCTCGTTCGGCGTAGCGTGCGCTGCCCGATCTGGCCGAGTCGAGAACCTCGAAACACCATCGCCCGGGCCGATGGCGTCGCTGAGCCACCGGCGGCGTGCGCTACACTGCCGGTTAGCGCGCGGCCTTCCGGCCGTAAGCGTGCGCTACGCCGGTTCTACCCGCACCGTCCGGCGGTGCCCGCATCGTCCGGCCGATCCATAGCCGTCGGCGATCCGCAACCGCCCGAGCTCGGCGACCGATTCAAAGCGTGCGAGCGAACACGACGAAAAGTTCGCGGACAACATAAACGACTCGAAGTGAAAGCGTAATACCATAATTAGTCATACGCGACCAAGAAACAGGTCGAGACAACAATTACAGATACGGATACCCGTAACTTTCGAGAAATTACAAAATGGCCCAAAACGCCCGGAAATCACAATACGTGATCGAATAACCAAACCGAAGTTCACAACATGTCCAACAAAGTTAAACGGACTTGCGGGAAACTCGAAACAACAGTTTCGGACGATATTCGCAAGAATCGAACTCAAGTGCGGAAAAGTCGCTAAAAAGCACAGAACTCAATGAAACGACACCGAAACGAACTCGGATGTCAAAAAGTGTAGAATTAATCATTCTCAGAATGACGAAACGGTCATGAGCGAGTCGTCAAAACGGACTCCGACCGAAAAAAGAAATTTACCAAAAATCGAAAATTGCGGATATTACACACAAATCCATCCCAAGATGATGCTTGATGATGAAGATCGCCCAAAATCGCTCCAAGAACTTGCTCCCGATGAAAAGAGACGAAGAGGGAGAGAAATGACGGAATAAATGATGATGTCCAGTATTTATACTGGATATTTATTAGCGTGCGCTAAACACACCGCATTAGCGTGCCCTAACGGGGTCAGCGCCCCAGACATTTCGCCTGCAACACTGTTAGCATGTGCTAGCCAATACGCGTAGCGTGCGCTAACGAGCCAATAATCCAGTCCAGTGGCTCCTGGACAGATTTGCACCTACCAGGTAGCGTGCGCTAGAAAGAAGAGATAACGTGCGCTAAGAAGACGATAGTGCGCGCTATCTACCAACCGTAGCGTGCGGTAACGAGACTCCAGTCCCAGTCCAGTAGCTCTTGGACTGCCTCAAACTACCAATTAGCGTGCGCTACCAAACCCATAGCGTGCGCTAACTACTGCACCTTAGCGCGCGCTAACGACTCAGAAATAACAGCAATCAGTGCCCTCAAAAATGGGTACGACGACGAATTTCTCCGACCGAATCTGCAAGTTCAAGATACACACAGAAAGCTCCAGAATATGACCATACTAAGAGCTTGAGCTCTAATCAAACTCACACGCGACCATGAAAAAGGTCGAAACAATAAATACGAAGGCGGACACCCACAACTTTGGGAAATTACAAAATGGCCCCAAAATGCCCGAAAATCACGATACGTAATCGAATAACCACACCAAAGTTCACAACACATCTAACAAAGTTAAACGGACTTACGGGGAACACGAAACGACAGTTTCGAACGAGATTCGCAAGAATCGCACTCAAATGCGGAAAAGTCGCCAAAAAACACGGAACTCAACAAAACGAACTCGGATGTCAAAAAGTGCAGAATTAATCATTCTCAGAATGACTAAACGGTCACAAGCGAGTCGTTAAAACGGACTCCTGCAAAAAAAAAAAGAAATTTATCGAAAATCGAAATTGCGGATATTACATACTACCCTCCTTAAAAGAAGTTTCGTCTCAAAACTTAAAAATAAGTAGGGAGGAATAATATCCCATTAGGAACATCTCAACGAGATACACAATAACGCATAGATTACGCCCACCGACGAGACGTTACAAGAACACAAAGGAACATACGACGTGGAAACCCACTCAACGACAACCATCACAATGCCACAAGCAGGGGCATAACACAATCAACAAGTGCCAAGCATCACCAAACAGATAACACAATCAAGTTAATTGTCCGAACAATCACAAAACAAAAGTACCTGTTACTAGGAAACCCGCACAGTCAAACACAAAACGATCCGCAAGGATAACCACGAAGAACTCCGACCACGACGAGATTCTCGAAAACCACACTAGGCATCTTTGTGTCCTTTCAAAGTAGAGACGCAAACTCGATCCCCAAACCTCGCAGTTACCGTCTCGCAATGCACGGCTCGGTGTCCCAATTGACCGCAATCGAAACAGCTGACTAACGGTGAGCGACAATTCTTTGCGGTACGAGATCAGGCAATCAAAAATCGGGCAACTATGATTGAACATCAATGATAGAACAACAACAATCGAACACATTAATCGAACAAAAACGGTCGAATAACAACGATCAAACAACAATGATCGAATAACAACGGTCGAACAACGACCCTGAAGTTCACACCTCAACTCAAGACATTAAAAGAGCTTGTAGAAACTAAAAGATGTTACTTTCGAGCAGGGTTCACAAGAATTGAACTGAACTCGGAAAAGTCACAGCGATAACCAGATCGATCCAAAACAATATCACGACTCGTTCAAACGATAAAAATCGAAATACAGAACAAGTTCTGAAAGTATCAACGAACACGAACGAGTCGATAGATTTGAGAAAGAGAAAATGCAGAAGTCACAAATAATGCGGGTATTACATTCAACCTCTTTTAAAAGAAGTGTCGTCCCCGAAACTCACAACAACGGAAGCAAGGTAACAACACAACAAGTAACCGACAAAAACATCTTTCAAGGGCCTCTCAAAACTGATCCTGAAATCTGTGCTGAAGTTCGTACCCCGGAAGACTCGGTAACCAACTCGCAAAATTGGATTCTGTGACCCCCGAGTCCACACTTGTAATCTGCTACTGGCGGGGAAGGAAAATTTGCACGTACATGCCCCGGCACATTACAGATGAAGCACCTCGGCATATAAAAAATGCAACTGCTAGGTACAATGGAATATAACATCGCAAAACAACATACCGGATATGCCAACTCAGCACAACATATCAATGTAAGGCAACCCACATACACAGAATCACAGCAACGACGACATACATTCGGCGATTTTAACGGCCCGAATGATAACCAACACACAATCATAAAACATCATGAAATAATCACAGATGTACACAATCATACAAACTCGAGATCTAACAGCTCGCAAAGGTGCGATAATAAGCAAATCACGACGAAACGACAACATTAAAGACCAACATCACACCTCTCATAGAGTGTTAACACAACAAATGCGTGGCGAACGACTCAACGCTCACACCACCAATTCAATTACAACTCGGGGGTTAACACCCTAACGACAGTGCGAACATCATACATACATTCCCGGACCACACACAGGAACGATAGGTTTTAGAAACGAAAACCATCTTTTGAAAATAATTTTGGAAATACCAGTTGATCTTGAGTATCACCTTTCAAAAAGTAGTACAAACATCATTATCGAGACTTTGAAAAACCATCCCGCGTTTGATAAAAATGAGGATATTTTTTCTTTTAGTGAAAAACTTTCAGAAATATTCGACTCTCGGGTCTAAGCAAATGCGTTTCTAAATCATTGAAAATATCTCAAAATATTTTGGTCCTCAAAGTGGAATAATTTTGAAACATATTGTGGCACTATAAGGCACTTTGAAAGTACCGCGAGAAAATAATCTATTTTAAAAGTATGTCTCGAAATTTATTTTCAAAGATACTCACGGCTTTCAAATATCCAATAGGCCAGAATGCCCAAAACTCACACGTATCGACATTTGCTTAAACACATCATAGTACACGCATCAAATCGTTCAAAATCAAGACAATACATGTCTTTTACCGGAAAACAAACAGTCAAATATCACAGTCGATAACCGCCTAGGATCGGGGCGAAATCACTGATCCAAGTCGAGGCCTCTAAGGACCCTCCTGAACTGGCTAGCGGACAAACTCGTGAATCCGGAGTGAAGTCACGGATTCCCCCGAGGCCTAGTCTGACCCTCCCGGAGTGAGCAAATCATACACATATACATTCCCATTCTATATTAAGCACAAAGGTTTCGTAAGAATACTTGCAAAACGAGCGAATCAATTTGAAAAGACATACTTCATTTTATCCAAGGCAAGTACATGTATTACACTCCGTTATGTGTGTCCGGTTTTGATGCGAATGAAGTAAATTGTGTTATTGCATGGTTATGTTGTCGTTCTTCCACCCGGGGATGGCGTGTGTGGCCTCTGGGGGCCGATACTAATGGGTACGGCCACATGAGTGGACTTGGGCGCGTATGTTGTTGTTCTTCCACCCGGGGACGGTTCGACGGGACCTCTGGGGGCCGATACTAATGGGTATGGCCACGGGAGTGGTTTCTCACCCGGGGACAGTTCGACGGGGCCTCTGGGGGCCGATACTAATGGGTACGGCCGTGGGTTACCAAGCGTGGATAGTTGTGATGTGGAAAACTTGAGGATTTACTGTTTTAGATGTAAATGTGATATTTCGGAATATTGTTTGCAAATGTTTTACCTAAAATGGTTTGCTTGCATTGAATCGTGTATGTATATAATATAGTATAATTGAGTACTTGCACTAGCTATTCGAATGCTAACCTCTTAAATGGGGGAAATGCGTCTTATGCATTTCAGGTATCGGAAGAGATGGGGAGCTTGCCCGGGATATGCACGCAAAAGATGGTCTAGCGTGATGATGAGGCTCGAGTCTATGTTTTATGTCTTGTCATGGTATTTTCTTGGGTGTTGGAATTAGACTGATTACTTTTAAATTCGGTTAAAATCCCCTGCGTGGGCAATGAACTTGCTTTTAACTTATCTTTCATGTATTTTGAGTAAATTATTTTGGCCGAGACCGCGGCCCTACTTTACTATGGTGAATGTTTTTTATGGGATTTGTCTCTGATATTTGTGTCGTGTGTTAGCCTGGTAGACCTCATGAGGGTTATACGGCGTGTGACGTCCCTTAAGTGATTTGGGGTGTTACATTTATGGTATCGGAGCCTAGGTTATGAATACCTAGGTTGTCGGTTAATTTTGGGTCTGTTAGTCGTGTCGTTAGGGTCAGTTGTTGAGCCTAATATCATCGTGCTACCATCTCTTCGTGCGACCCGTGGTCGTAAGTCTCCTCGAACTCTTATATTTCTGTAATTTATTTCCTTATGTTGTTTAAATTATGAATTGTGGTACCGACTTTGCAAGCTGTAAATTTTTCTGATCATGGTTCTTTCATATCTTTTCTTTAGTATGTTGAGAGGTCGCGGTAGACCAGCTAGGGGGCGCGGCCGAGGCCGTGGTCGTGGTGCAGATAACGAGAAAGCTCCGCTTTCTCAGTCCTCTGCAGCTTCAGCCTCTCATTCAGTGCCGGACACTCTACCCCTGAGTTCTGACGGGCAGCAGACTTTGTCAGTTAGTCAGGATCAGTCGTCGGGTGTTAATGCCGACATGGGAGCTACTGCTGTACTTCAGCAGTTGGTAGCTCAGCTTGCCCAGATAGCTCAGGAAGGACGCCAGAATCCGCCCCCGACTCCTGAGGAAGAAGCTAGTAAGTGGCTTCAGACGGTGACTAAGATGCACCCTCCTCGTTTCTCTGGATCTTCTGACTCCCTCGGTTGGGAGAATTGGCTTTTTCAGTTAGACAGAACCTTCAATGCCATAGCTTGTCCTGATGACAGGAGGGTACATATTGCTCAGTACCTCCTGGATAAGAAAGCTGCGTAATGGTGGGAGGCTGTGGCGTCCAGAGACCGTCCAGCCACTTGGGAGGCTATGGAAACAGAATATTGTCCGCCGCCAGTCAAAGAACACAGGATTGTGGAGTTCTTCACTGCCACACCTCAGGATGTGCCGATTTCTCAGGCCATTATCTCTTACAATTAGCAGTTGGGATTCGTGAAGGATCAGGTGAGGACCGAGGCCGATAAAATCTGTTATTTCAATATGCGCATGAAGCCGCATATCAGGTAGAGTATGGCACCGCTCATGTGTGCCACCTTGAAGGAATACCAGGATCGCGCCCTAGCAATTGAGATGGCTGTCCTGGAATCAGAGTCGGGTTCCGAAGCTAAGAAGCAGAAGACTAATGGCAATTTTTCAGCCGGTAAGAGTGGTCAGTTTTCGAGGTCTCGATCTGCTCCTACATCTGGGAAAAGGCCGTTTCATCAGGCCGGTGGATCTCAGGGTAACCGTTCAGTCCAGTCTGTTGCATCTGGCGGTAGGGTTTGTTTTAATTGCAGTCAGTATGAGCACGTGATAAAGGATTGCCCATTTCCGTTAGTTACTGGCTTTACTTGCGGACAGACCAGGCATCGGGAATTTCATTGCGAGAGGGCCACCAGGGCCTCCAGAGCTCCGACTACCACCATCGTTCAGAAGGAGCACGGTACTCCAGTTACTCATATTCCTCAGAGTTCGGGCCGTGGTAGGGGTCGTTTTTTTTTGAGAAAAAAAAAACGTCCAGTGTGGACAGGGGGTTGAGGCGGGACCCACTAACCTGTAGATAAGAAGAAATACAAAGTATCAGCCCCGAATTATGACCAAAAAAGGGCCATAATTCGGGTACAAACATCGAGGAAATCTACGGCCCGCTAAAGAAATACAAAGTGCACCACAAACCGTGGGCTAATGTGCGGACCCGTAGACTAAAATAACTCAACTCCGAATTATGACCGAAAATGGGCCATAATTCGGAACCTAAAATCTAAAGTGCCTACGGTCCGCTCAATCAATACAAGGTGCACCACTAAAACTTTGGGCTAATGTGTGGACCAATAGGCAAGCAAGCAATCAACAAAATAAAAAACCTATCTAAATCTAAAAGACGGATAACCAAGATGATCCATCCGTATAAGGGAGAGAAGAAACGGAGGAGCAGTATCGTAAGTATAAGTCTGAATGCCGAGGGACGACATGCCGAGCTCAGAAAGATAGTCGGTCGGCCTGTTGCCCTCCCAGAAAATGTGAGTGACTCTGAACTGAATATCTCTGAGAATGTGTCGGATACGCATAAGAGTGTGACGAACCTGCCAAGAGCCCCGATGGCCAGATGATAGCAGGGTCACCACAGCAGCAGCAGCAAGCTCAATCCAAACATGTCCCGATCTCTGGGAAGCTAGAATCAATCCAATCGCCAACGTCTGAACCTAAGCATCAAAACTCGAAAAGGCCTGAAAAGAGGAATGAAAAGCAAGAAGTAGCTCTCCGTGGTGATCTCTAATCAGACCTCCCCCACCCACAATCTCTGTGTCTCTATCGAACGAACCATCCGTGTTTAGCTTGATCCAAGGGGTCTCGGGTTGAAGCCAAACCACCGGGACAGGGCGACGAGTCTGAGCGGGGAAAGATGTAGCTCGCTGGAAACGATCAGGCGGCGAGCAACCCGCCCAGAACTCAGATGAAATAAGCCCCGCAGAAGCCAATAAAGCAACATGGCGCTCCACCTGTACAATAACATGAGACGAAAGAAAAGTAACCGCCCTATGCTTTGCACTATTCCTTTCTGTCCAGATGAATCAAAGGATCAGATAAGGAATAATGAAAGTCGCGTGCCTAAAGTGTGTGCCGTGTGCGAAAAAACTCAGGAGCTCAAAGATATTCTGAGTATGGGGTAGGGATAAATGAGTCCATGCGCCAAAATACTCCCACACGTCACGAGCCACATCACTCTCCAAGAAAAGGTGGGCAATGGTCTCAGTATGGTAGGTCTGGGTAAGGGTATGCGAGCAGCACAGACATTTAGAAGCCAGTGAAACGCCCCTCCTCTGTAGAATGTCATCAGTCGGTATCCGTCGCATGAGAAGTCGCCAAATAAACACCGAAGTGGCCGGTATAAGTAAGGCAGTCCAGATGGCTCTATAAAAAAGATTAGCCTGACCCCTCACCCTGATGTGAGACCAAGCCGACGACAATGAGAACGCACCCGAAGAGGTAAGAGTCCAGCACATACTATCTGAATCCTTCTCGGCGATGGGAATCGTGGAGATCTCCTGGATAAACTGAGGGGTAAATCCTAGCTCCTCTCCAACAATAAACTCCAATCTACCCATGTCCCACGTCCCATAAACCCATAACTCATTAATCCTAAGATGGGGTCTACCAGTAACCTGATGAAAAGAAGCAATAGGCCTATACCCAATCCAAGTATCGTCCCAAAAGCTGACCTCCCCGCAGCTACGACCAAGAGTCCAGCGGATGAACTCCTGAGCCTCAATACCCACTCGGAGGAGATGGCGCCAAGGGTGGCTGGCACGAGCTTTAAGAGCGGTATGCATAGGCGTATAGAGGCCAGCAAAGCAGTTTCTGCGGAGCATAAACTGTGCCCACAGAGACGTGCCCACGCGAAGGCGCCACCGGAGCTTATAACTAAAAACTCTCGCCATATCCGAAAGGCTCCGAATCCCGAGGCCTCCCTCAGAGACCGGACGACAAATCTGTCGCCAACGGACCCAGTGCGTCTTCCTCTTCGGACCAACAGCACCCCAGAAGTATCTCACAATGATCTGCTCGAGCTCCTGGATAATGTACTGAGGAGGGTCCAACACCTGAAGCAAGTGTAGAGGAATCGTGCAGAGAGTGCTCTTAATAAGAGCCAAGCGTCCCCCAAAAGCAAGGTGGCGATGGGACCAACCAGAGATCCTATCCAATATCCATTGCTTCACCCCAGCAAAGAGCTCTCGTATCATAAAGCCTTTGTAAAGGGTCACACCAAGATAGGTGATGGGGAGATCGCCCTAGCGAAAACCAGTAAGATCGTGAACTCTCTGATGCCAACGAGGCGCATGCTTAGAAGCAAGAATAAAAGTGCTTTTCTGGATACTAAGCATTTGGCCCGAAGCCATAGAGTAGTGATCCAGGAGACGCATAAGATCAACGAGACCATCATCCATAGCCCGTGTGAATATAATGATGTCATCGGCATATGATAGGTGCGAGATGGGGAAAGGCCGTCCAGCTGTCTTATACCTCATCAAAGGATGGTCTCGAATGAATCGGTCCAAGCAGCGCGATAAATAATCAGCGGCAAGCAGGAAGAGCGACGGAGAGAGAGGGTCGCCCTAACGCAAACCCCGACTAGAGGCAAAATAGCTGGTCGGACTGCCGTTCACTAAAATGGAGAACGTGCAACTCTCGACGCAATGACGGATGAACAAAATCCATCTAGCCGGAAATCCCTTCCTCACCAGGACCTCACGTAAAAACGGTCAGTGAACCCTATCATATGCCTTAGCCATATCAAGCTTCAGCGCAAGGTTTGGGACACCATGAATGTCCGCGACGTGGAGGTCGTGAATAAGTTATTGGGCCAGAAGGATATTATCAGCAATAACCCGCCCGTGCACAAATCCACTCTGGTTCGGAGAGATAATCAGAGGTCGTGAATAAGTTCTGGGGGCTTTTTGATTCGGGTGATACCCACTCTTTTATTGCTTCAGATTGTGTGTGTCGTATTGGTTTTGACTGCTTGTTCGAGTGTGAACCGTTTGTAGTGGGTATGCCTAGTGGGGATCGTATGGTTGGGAACCGGGAAGTTAGAGATTGCCCAGTGAGGATCGGGAGCTAGGATTGGCCCTCGAACCTTATTGTTATAGACCTTAAGGGTGAGGATTTGATCCTCGGGGATGATTGGTTGGATCGTCACGGTGCTATCATGAACTATCGGACTCGTACCATCTCGATAGTGGCTGAGGACGGCACCGTGCATACTCTTGTCGGTTGTAAGCCGGGTAGATCACGAAGTGTGATTAGCGCCTTAAAGGCGATGAAACTTCCAAACCAGGGTTGTGCCGGCTATTGGTGTTACGCTATGGATGCAGAAAATGGTGGAGTTGACATGTCGTCGATTTCAGTCGTTAGCGAGTATCCCGACGTATTTCCAGATGACTTGCCAGTATTACCACCACAGCGGGAGGTTGAGTTTCCTATTGATCTTGTAACACCCCCAATCCGCTCAGGGATATTACACGCCGTAGAACCTTTCCTCAAGGATCTACCAGGCTGGTAACGACATATAACAACTCAACCATGCCCTTAAGGCTAAAATGACTCGGTAGACCGATTTGGTCTTTCAATAAATACATACAACTCAAATACAACTCATGCCCACGCAGGGGTCAAAACACAACCACACTCGTACAACGGGAAAAATATAGCAGCGGATAATAAAGTACAACTGAACCAATACACAATGTACGTTTCCTCACGTGATTAGTATCGATCATCTTTCATCATCCTTCATGCCGACCCTGTGTTGTGCTCCAAAACCTGAATGCAAAAACAGACATCCACTCCCCGAATACTCGGGGGTTAGCAAAACTCCACTGTTTTGCTAGTGCAAGAACAAAGTGCAAATACGAGCCATACAATTCACATTCCACGTATAACAATAACCAAGGATCCTCAAAGATCCAAACGAAACGAAAAGCACTTCCCGAGGCAAGAATTTGAGAAAACGTTCCAAAGTCGGAAGATCACAAATCAATGGAAAAATTTATAAAAAAAACAGTTTAGAATGCCATCGAGAGTTTTTAATAGAAAACAATTAAGGATTATCAAATCCTACTTTTCAAAATCCAAAAGACAAAAGGGGTCACCGCCCCAAAGGTTTACTTTCCGAAAAATGACATTTACCAAACCGTTGGGATTTTAGCCCCAAATCCGTAAAATGACTTTTACAAAACCATTGGGATTTTAGCCCCAAATCTCATCAACTCACAGTACAAAAGAACGACCACAAGGTTCGTCTCCCAACATCAAAATCCACAAATAAAGGATTTAACACAAACAACAAAATACTCTAGTGCCATCCTAGCCAAGTAAGCCAAACGAACAACTTACCTCTTACACACTTAGTCGATGCATGCAATCATGAAAACCATTCAAAAGCACTCATTTCCGGAAATTCCATAGTCAAATCACATTTGCAAAATGCACCACAATTAACCATGGATCCACCCCTCCGTGGACCCCTACCGAGACCCCGTCGGATCTAACCCATAGTGGTTAAAAGCAAGCTCGCGGATCCACCCCTCCGTGGACCCTTACCGAGACCCCGTCGGATCTAACCCATAGTGAGCATACACACACACACGTTACTCATGTAATACTAATATGCTAAGAATGTAAGTTCATCAAGAATACTTACTAGAGATGGCCACTAATCCGACACCATTATCAAACTCTTCAAAATCACGATAACAAGGTTAAATACGGAATACACGATTCCATAACTTTAAACAACAGGGATATCATCAAAGCCTTCAACGTTCCAAATGATCAAATCATAATCAATTCCCAAACACACCGTTCACAAAATACACACGCGTTTTGAAAGAGAGCCTTTAACGAGGCCAAACCGAAATCTTTTGAAACTTCATTTCAAACAACCAAATAAACACACCAAGACGATCACCGATCATCATATCCATAAAATAAGAAAAGTATGGGCAAGGTACTTGCCTCAAATAAGAACAACGCGGAGAATCGACCGAAGTAGGTTGACACGAACCGACTACGAATCCGCCGACTCCACCGATCGCCAACTCACATTCATAAACTACGAAGGACAATAACAACAATGAAATGAATTCCATAACACGACTCAAATCCGTTGAATTCAAAGAACGAATGACGAAAGTTCAAGTGTTTTCCCAAGCGGCGAGAACACGATTCGTCCCGACAAAACACGAAAACGGAATTCCAAGTTGAAATATGGATATACAATCCATAGAATGTGTTTAACAAGATCATTTAACCACAATCGATCCATCAAAATGGATGAAAAACGAGATCGAGAACAAATCCCCCAAAAGTCGTTTTGAAGGAAATCAAGAAATATACTTCGATTCAACGAAGAACAATAGATTAAATGATGTTAAACACAAGAATACTACCAAGATTAATCATACCCATCATGAATTAATCAACAACACGGAAGAAATCGGACAAAAATGCAAAAACCCCCAAATTCACGAAATTAGGGTTCTAAGGAAGATTACCTTGATTCGCTGGATCAAAGGATGATAACGGATGATTGATTGATGATATAACCTCAAGAACTTCATGGATTTGTTGTTAAACAACATGTCTCCATGATAAGTACACCCTCAGCCGCGGAAGAGAAGGAGAAGAAGGAGAAAAATGGCCAAAAACCCGACTGCAGGGCCTTATATAGGCTGCCTGCCGGCCGGGTTACGTACGTAACCGGCCAAGGCTTACGTACGTAACCGAGTCACTGCCCCGAAACTTCCGGCCCATTACGTACGTAACCGGCCAGGGCCTTACGTACGTAACCTCTTACGACGTAGCTGAGCACTCACCGCCGTAACTCGGCCGGTCTTGCGGCAGGCCGAACGACGGCTCGAACGACCCCGAAACCCAAACCTGAATACGAATTGAAGATACGGTTACGAAGTACTCGCAAAGACGAACTCGAGCACTAAGAGAACACACGATTCCGACCACCCGATGGCTCGAAATTCGACAACGGAAAGTAATTACCCCAAACTTGGGGAAATTACGAAAATGGCCCAAAACGTCCGAAATACACGATACATGATCGAAACACCAAACCGAAGTTCACAACACGTTTAACAAAGTTAAACGGACTTATGGGAAACTCGAAACAGCAGTTTCGAACGAGATTCGCAAGAATCGAACTCAAGTGCGGAAAAGTCGCTAAAAAGCACGGAACTCAACAAAACGATACCGAAACGAACTCGGATGTCAAAAAGTGTAGAATTAATAATTCCCAGAATGACGAAACGGTCATGAGAGAGTCGTCAAAACGTACTTCCGCCAAAAAAAGAAATTACCGGAAATCAAAAATTGCGGATATTACATTCTACACTCCTTAAAAGAAGTTTCGTCCCGAAACTTAAAATAAGTAGGGAGAAGCAATATCGCCTACCAGGAAAACTCGACGAGATACGCAAAAACCGAAAACTCACGCCCGACGGCGAAACGCTGCAAGAAACGCAAAGAGACATACGACGTGAAAACACGCTCCACGACGACCAACACAACGTTGCCGTTAGGAATATAATAAGACCAACAAATGACAAGCGTCATCAAACGGATAATATAGTCAAGTAAATTATCCAAACAATCACAAAACACAACGAACGAAAATCAATAGAATTGACTAACCAACGGTACATCAATCAAAACGCGAGCTAACTGCTGAACAAATATGGAATTCCACCGCCCAAGGGTTGGAAGATCGAAAACGAGACTAATTTCCCGAACTTAAGGGAATTACGAGGGAGCCTGAACGCTCAACGATCACAAAACGAGAACAAAAACCGAACAAACAAACGATCGAGACAATAAAAATCGAACAATCATGTTCGAATCACGAAGAACAATAAAAAATTCAAACAATAACTCCCAGGATGATCTGGTGAGAACAACGAGACATGCATTCCCATAAGATCCACAGGAAATGGAATAGCGATTGAAAAATCACAACGACAAACGAGTTATCCCGAAACAATACCACCCTCGTTCGATCAACAAAAGCAAGGGATATGGAAAGTTCATAAAATGTTAACGAGCATAAACGAGTCGACAAAGTCGAGAACACAGGAGTTCCAAATCCGATCCACTTCGAATAAAAGAATTAGTAGAACCAAAAGATGTTACTTCCGAACAAGGTTCACAAAAATCGAACCAAATTCGGAAAAGTCACAGCGATAAGCAGATCGACCCACAACAAGATCACAGTTCGTTCGGACGATGAAACCGAAATACAGAACAAGTTCAGAAAGTATGAGCGAACATGAGCGAATCGATAGACTGGAGAAAGAGAAAATACAGAAGTCAAAATAGTACGGGTATTACCCCCAACCTCATCCACGAAATTCACAAAAAACAGGAGCAAGGTAACAAGACATTAAACAACCGACACATAACAGAACGATTACCGATGCACACGGCCATACCAAACCAAGCTCTAACAGCTCGCACATGCGCGACAACGCAGAAATCACCACAAGGCGACAATATTCAACACCAACATCCCACCTCTCACAGAGGGCTAACACAACAAATGTGTGGAAAGCGACTTAATGCTCACACCGCCAATTCGATCATACTCGGGAGCAAACATCATAACGAGAACGCGAACATTATACATACATACCCAGTCCTTAAACGGGAATGGATAGGTTTTAAAAACGAAAACCTCATTTTGAAAATAATTTTAGAAGAACACCGGTTGATCTTGAGTATCACCTTTCAAAAAAAGTACAAACGTGAGACATCGTTATCGAGACTTTGGAGAACCATTTCACATTAGATAAAAATGAGGACACTTTCTCTTAGTAAAAACTTTCAGAATATTCGACCCTCGGGTCTAAATAAAAGTGTTTCTAAAACATTGAAAATATCTCAAAACATTTTGGTCCTCGAGGTAGAAATTTTTTGAAATATATTGTGGCACCTTGGATGTACCACAAGAAAATAACTCATTTGAAAAGTATGTCTCGAAATTTATTTTTCTAAGATACTCAAGGTTTTCAAAAATCCAATAGGCCAGAATGCCCAAAACTAACACATATCGACGTTCACTAAAACAACTCCTAGTACACGCATCAAAACATTTAAAATCAAGACAATACGTGTCTTTAAATGGAAGTAAACGAAAAAAAATACCACATTCAGAACAAAACCACTGACCCGACAACCTAGGTTTCCACAACCTAAGCTCTGATACCATTTATGTAACACCCCCAATCGGCTCAGGGATATTACACGCCGTAGAACCTTTCCTCAAGGATCTACCAGGCTGGTAACGACATATAACAACTCAACCATGCCCTTAAGGCTAAAATGACTCGGTAGACCGATTTGGTCTTTCAATAAATACATACAACTCAAATACAACTCATGCCCACGCAGGGGTCAAAACACAACCACACCCGTACAACGGGAAAAATATAGCAGCGGATAATAAAGTACAACTGAACCAATACATGATGTACGGTTCCTCATGTGATTAGTATCGATCATCTTTCATCATCCTTCATGCCGACCCTGTGTTATGCTCCAAAACCTGAATGCAAAAACAGACATCCACCCCCCGAATACTCGGGGGTTAGCAAAACTCCACTATTTTGCTAGTGCAAGAACAAAGTGCAAATACGAGCCATACAATTCACATTCCACGAATAACAATAACCAAGGATCCTCAAAGATCCAAACGAAACGAAAAGCACTTCCCGAGGCAATAATTTGAGAAAACGTTCCAAAATCGGAAGATCACAAATCAATGGAAAAATTTATAAAAAAAAACAGTTTAGAATGCCATCGAGAGTTTTTAATAGAAAACAATTTAGGATTATCAAATCCTACTTTCCAAAATCCAAAAGACAAAAGGGGTCACCGCCCCAAAGGTTTACTTTCCGAAAAATGACATTTACCAAACCGTTGGGATTTTAGCCCCAAATCCGTAAAATGACTTTTACAAAACCATTGGGATTTTAGCCCCAAATCTCATCAACTCACAGTTCAAAAGAACGACCACAAGGTTCGTCTCCCAACATCAAAATCCACAAATAAAGGATTTAACACAAACAACAAAATACTCTAGTGCCATCCTAGCCAAGTAAGCCAAACGAACAACTTACCTCTTACACACTTAGTCGATGCATGCAATCATGAAAACCATTCAAAAGCACTCATTTCCGGAAATGCCATAGTCAAATCACATTTGCAAAATGCACCACAATTAACCGTGGATCCACCCTCCGTGGACCCCTACCGAGACCCCGTCGGATCTAACCCATAGTGGTTAAAAGCAAGCTCGCGGATCCACCCCTCCGTGGACCCTTACCGAGACCCCGTCGGATCTAACCCATAGTGAGCATACACACACACACGTTACTCATGCAATACTAATATGCTAAGAATGTAAGTTCATCAAGAATACTTACTAGAGATGGCCACTAATCCGACACCATTATCAAACTCTTCAAAATCACGATAACAAGGTTAAATACGGAATACACGATTCCATAACTTTAAACAACAGGGATATCATCAAAGCCTTTAACGTTCCAAATGATCAAATCATAATCAATTCCCAAACACACCGTTCACAAAATACACACGCGTTTTGAAAGAGAGCCTTTAACGAGGCCAAACCGAAATCTTTTGAAACTTCATTTCAAACAACCAAATAAACACACCAAGAGGATCACCGATCATCATATCCATAAAATAAGAAAAGTATGGGCAAGGTACTTGCCTCAAATAAGAACAACACAGAGAATCGACCGAAGTAGGTTGACACGAACCGACTACGAATCCGCCGACTCCACCGATCGCCAACTCATGTTCATAAACTACGAAGGACAATAACAAAGATGAAATGAATTCCATAACACGACCCAAATCCGTTGAATTTAAAGAACGAATGACGAAAGTTCAAGTGTTTTCCCCAAAACGGCCAAGAACACGATTCGTCCCGACAAAACACGAAAACGGGATTCCAAGTTGAAATATGGATATACAATCCATAGAATGTGTTTAACAACATAATTTAACCACAATCGATCCATCAAAAATGGATGAAAAACGAGATCGAGAACAAATCCCCCAAAAGTCGATTTGAAGGAAATCAAGAAATATACTTCGATTCAACGAAGAACAATAGATTAAATGATGTTAAACACAAGAATACTACCAAGATTAATCATACCCATCATGAATTAATCAACAACACGGAAGAAATCGGACAAAAATGCAAAAACCCCCAAATTCACGAAATTAGGGTTCTAAGGAAGATTACCTTGATTCGCTGGATCAAAGGATGATAACGGATGATTGATTGATGATATAACCTCAAGAACTTCATGGATTTGTTGTTAAACAACATGTCTCCATGATAAGTACACCCTCAGCCGCGGAAGAGAAGGAGAAGAAGGAGAAAAATGGCCAAAAACCCGACTGCAGGGCCTTATATAGGCTGCCTGCCGGCCGGGTTACGTCTGTCTTCGCCAAGGCTTACGACGTAACCAGTCATCGCCCCAAAGCTGCCGGCCCGTTACGTGCGTAATCGCCGGAGCCTTACGTGCGTAATCGGCCTTACGTGCGTAGCTGAAACCTACTGGCCGTAACTCGGCGATCTGCGGCCCGAACGACGGCTCGAACGACCCCGAAACCCGAACCTGAATACGAATCGAAGATACGGTTACGAAGTACTCGCAAAGACGAACTCGAGCACTAAGAGAACACACGATTCCGACCACCCGATGGCTCGAAATTCGACAACGGAAAGTAATTACCCCAAACTTGGGGAAATTACTAAAATGGCCCAAAACGTCCGAAATACACGATACATGATCGAAACACCAAACCGAAGTTCACAACACGTTTAATAAAGTTAAACGGACTTATGGGAAACTCGAAACAGCAGTTTCGAACGAGATTCGCAAGAATCGAACTCAAGTGCGGAAAAGTCGCAAAAAAGCACGGAACTCAACAAAACGACACCGAAAAGAACTCGGATGTTAAAAAGTGTAGAATTAATCATTCCCAGAATGACGAAACGGTCATGATAGAGTCGTCAAAACGTACTTCCGCCGAAAAAAAAAAATTACCGGAAATCAAAAATTGCGGATATTACATTCTACACTCCTTAAAAGAAGTTTCGTCCCGAAACTTAAAATAAGTAGGGAGAAGCAATATCCCCTTCCAGAAAAACTCGACGAGATACGCAAAAACCGAAAACTCACGCCCGACGGCGAAACGCTGCAAGAAACGCAAAGAGACATACGGCGTGAAAACACGCTCCACGACAACCAACACAACGCCGCCGTTAGGAATATAATAAGACCAACAAATGACAAGCGTCATCAAACGGATAATATAGTCAAGTCAATTATCCAAACAATCACAAAACACAACGAACGAAAATCAATCACTACACCATATATGGGCTTCAGCAACACCTGAAAAACTGTGTTCAAAAGTCCAAAAAGTGTTGCTGAAGGCAAAAAAATAGGCTACGGCTACACTTTGACCAAATTTGAAGGTGTTACAAAAACGGCCGCAACCATAGGGGTCTAAGGTAACATTTTTCCTGTTTTCGATAACATGTGAAAAATGTATAACAATAGACCCCTATGCCAACACTTTTCTTGTCTGTGCCTACACTAAATTTTATGTTGTCGTAGACTTAAGGCCACACTTTTATATATTTAGTGACACAAGTGTTTGTGTAGCTGTAGACATATGCTAACACTCATGAGGTCTAATGTAACATTAAATTGTGAAACACTTTGACATCTTTACCAACAACTTTAACACTATGGCTACACTTATATATGAACAGTTCTAACTTTTGCCAACACACTTTTAATCTTTGCCAACACAATTTTTATATTTTGCCAACAGTAAGAATTATAAATTAGAGTCTATAACTACATTTTTGCAGGTTTTTACCAATATTTTTCATGGTAAAAAGCAACATGTTATATTGGAAAATAGATATTACCATAAAACAGGCAATACCATTAATGTCAACCATAACAACATCCAAAATACATGACTGCCAAATATTCAATCCATAATCAAACAGCTAAATGCGCTTACATAACCCAACATCCAAAATCTAATTTAAAATGCCATTCAACAATTAGCTTAAGTACTATTTAATAGCTAAGAACAAGTTACCATCACAATCCATAAATATAACAAAACTACTTGAGTCACTTAGATAGCATAAATATAAAATGATGAGATCAGTCGAGGAGTCGCCAACATTTTCATCATTTCTCGAACTTTTTGGTCTGTTTTTTCATCCATCTCTTGTTGAAGTTGAGCCCTGATCTTAGCAGTTAGGTCCGCCACATACTGATCAGCAACTTGAACGTATGGTGATGCTGAAGACTTCAACTTTGGTTCCTTTTTCTGAATAAGTCTCCCAATTAGATAAGATGGTCGGTGTTCTTTGCCATCATGAATCAATTTATTGACAGCCTCAACACCTTCAGTTTCAAGAGCTTTCTTAACATCAGCCTGTAAATTAAAGTATCACGTCTTTCCCTCAAATAATCAACATAAACATAAAACACAAACAATAAAAATAATGGAAAATTATCTTAATTCCTGCTTCATAAGTCAACTACCCTATTAATAAAATAACAATATGCAGCACATCTAGAATTTCAGTAAAATTGTAAAACAATATATACGACAACAAGAGCAGATTCATTTAGTAGCTACGATAAATACTTACAATTTTTCATTAACGGTTTTAAGCACCTCCTCAGGTAACTTATACTTCCCATTCTCTTTTCGTTTGTGAGTCGCTAAATATATATCAGCATCAGAGATTACAATCGGCTCTTCCTCACGATCACCATCACCGTCACCGTCGACATCGACATGCATTTTTTCAAGTTTTTAAGTCGCTGAATTCAATAAATTTTACATGTTACCGATAATAATACATTTGCAATTTAATTTATTATTAGAATGTGATCAGATATACCAGCTTGTTAGCAACTTGGGTGAAACTTCTGGGCCCAGTAGTTTGCGTCTCTGTTACGATCTCCACACATGCACCGAAATATGGTCTCCTATAATCTCCATGTTAGTCAAGTGGATTTGCAGTATAACAATACAGAATTATATTACCGTTACAGTAAATACTTAATTCCGGCAATGTAGAATTATATTACTGTTATAAAATACATATATACTATATAAGATCTGTCGTAAAACAAACACTCCAAAGATCAAATAACAGTTGGTAATGTGGTAATGAAAAACTAGAAGAGTGATATGAATGCACTTTAAATTATTTCTCTTTTCAAACAATAAAACAAATGGAGCTCTCAAGATCCAACTGTATGTTTGAACAATAAGCAAAAATAGTATTGCCTTGTTTAAGGAACAACAAGAAGCTGTAAGGGAAAAAGAAGAAAAAACAAATCTTAATATGCCAAAAAATGCAAACAAAAATCTACTACCTTGTAGGCTTTTTCAAAATATATATATATATTCACAGTCCCGTTGCCCAACGGTGCAGCCTTTGCTGAATCGCCATTGAACCCCGCCTACACAATAAAGTCCAATATATCTAAAACTCATATTAAAATCTCATATTAAAACCTTAACTCGTTAAAAAAACTTGTGCCGTAACCCAGCAATGTAAGAATAAAATATTCCAAGAAACCAAAGTAGGAATCCTGATTTTACAATATCCTCCTAAATAAGTACCTTAAAATCTGTAATGTATACCTGAAAGACAAGGCCAATCAGTTGCAGAATTCCCCAAAGATCTCAAGAAACCAACCTTTTTATTTAACTCCTTAACAGCACTTGTTGTACTTGTATCATCTTTTTGACAAACACAATGGTACAATAGCTTCTTCCCTAGCATACAAACCCATATAAACACACAAACTCTTGCATTTTTCTCCCACCCCAAAAATTCTATCAATTTCATCGACATTTACCCGAGCATATAGCATACAAACAGCAAATAGCTTATCTAACACTACGCTCTTTACAAGGAGATGCTCATATAGTATATATATCAAGACAGGGGTGGTTTAGTTGTTATAATGCTGGTAGTTAAAGGTACTTATTTGAAGTTGGTTATGGAGGTTTTAAAAGGATCTTTTGTACTACTTGTTTTACCCTGTGTAATATAACACTCTTGGTGATTGCAAATGTACTATTATTGCTCTATGTGATTGAAAATGTATTGTAATATTACAATTCATTTCTTTATGCCTTTAATCATTATTATTTAGGAAAAGAGAGATCACTAAACAATACTATATTCTTAATACTATTACAAGTATAATGGTCAGCACAAAGATCTTAAGAATGACAATTTTTGGACAAAGATTTCTTAAACCAGAGAGTTCTTTTTTTTTTTGAGTAAAACAGAGAATTTAGGGTAAAAAGGACAGCAACATTAAAGGAAATCACAATTATCTCCTAATAGAGTCATACCTAATGGATTCGTTTCACAGTGAAAATTCTAGAGAAAAAAACAACCAAAATACTAAAAAATAATACTAAAAAAACTTAAAATGAACCACAAAAATGAAAACAAAAAGGTGAAAAACTAAAAAAAAAAATCCTAAAAAATAGTAAAAATGTTTTAGGATTTGCGCTAAAAACACTGCAGAAATGGAAAAAAAAGACAAATTAAAAGAATTAAAAAAGTAAAAAAAAATAAACAAAAAAAAATCTAAAAGCTAAAAAAACAGAACGCAAGAACAGAACGATAGAAAGTAAATCAGCTTTCTTTTCGAGAAAAAAAAGGCATACATTTGGCGCATTTTGAGCAAAAAAACAGAGAAATTCAAAAACATGTCTCTAAAACCGAGAATAAAAAAAAATTGTCCCATTAATGGTTTCAGCCTTCAGAAATACTTTTAAGTACATATACATATAGCATACATACCTGCGGTTTTGAACCCAGATTTTAATTTGTTTAGGGAAGACGAAAGGGGCGCTCAATGCCGAGAGACTCCAATAAATCCAAAGTTTCCTGGTCGACCTCGATGCGATCAACCCTAATAGCGGACTTCTCGGGCACAAAATCCATGCGGCGCTCTCGCTCCTCTTCCTAAAGTTTCAGTGAGATGCCTCTTTGTATACCCGTCGAGAGTAGTAGCGCTCGATTACCTGGCGGGAGGATTTCTTCACCATCTTTGTTCGTACACGATCCATTTCAGGTGTTTGTTTTGGGCGGCGGCAAGGGGTTTAGGCTAAATGGGAAATAAGGTAGTTTTGGCTAGGGTTGGGAGGAAGTGTAGATTAGCCCAGCTGATTCGGTAAAGAAGGAAGCCAAGAGACCGTGTATAGTAAATAACGGGTCTCTTATTTCTTATACATTTGAGACATGTTATCTTAAATAATTAGTCTTTAATTTATCTCAAAAAAAAGGTGCACCTTTTAGTATATTAGAGACCTGTTATTTTTAATATTGAGTCTCTTATATTAAAGAGACCTGTTGTCTTAACCAACGGGTCTATTATTAAGGGTCTTTTTGCTTGTTTTTGTAGTAGTGATTGTAGATGATTTAGGAATATGAACTGAGACTTAGTACCATCAATCGAACCAAATAATGAAACGAAATTGGTCAAATAAATCTAATTAAGTTAGGGTTTTTGAGCGATCGATAAATCGAACCAAATCGTATTGATATTGAAATGAATAGAATCCATATGAAGTGAGGATTAAAGATATGAAATCGATTTAGTCGGAGATAGTGTTTTTTGGCCAAAAGAGGCGCTAGGGTTCTGTGAGAGCGTTCTGAGTGTTTTTATTGGAAAACACTAGCGCCTTATGAGATAGTACTTCGGAAAATGAAAGATAGGAAAGCTATCTAAGTGTTTTTATTGGAAATGAGTTGAGTGAACCGAAAATCACTTAGATAGCGCTTTTAAAAACTCTATATCATGTATAAAAATAAATATATCACTTAAAATACGCTATTTAACATAGCGTTTATTAAAACGCCATAACTTACATAACGCTTCATGAACAATCGCTATGTTAGTATTTTTTACTTCATTTTATATTTTTTCTCAGTTTTTCCTTTAAATTCTTATATAGAGCTTTTTTAAAAAAGCACTATGTAAGTATATAACTTCATAGCGTATAAACAAAATGTTGGGTAAGTACCGTCTCCTAAATTTAAATTTGTAGTAGTTAGAGAGAGAGAGAGAGAAGTGGAAAGTGTGTTTTAGAGAGAAAGTGTGTTGAGTGAGTTTGTGTTTTTAGAGAAAGTGTGTTGAGTGAGTATTGACTATTGTGAGTGTATGATCTGCTAAAACTGAAAATAATTTATTTGGACCGCCTAAAATATTTTAGCAAGCCCGCCTATTTCTTTTAGTGTTTAGTTACACTTTTTTTAAATAGCAACGGCTACACCAAATTTTGTGTTAGCGTAGATATTCAATTTAGTCTATGGTAACACTAATTTATATAAATAATAACGTTAGAAAAATGTGTAGCTTTAAATCAAATTTGACCAGTTTTAAGGCATCTAAGGCTACACTTTTTCTTGTAACATCAAAAAAAATGTTGTTGAAAGTCATATATGGTGTAGTGAATAGAATTGACTAACCAACGGTACATCAATCAAAACGCGAGCTAACCGCTGAACAAATATGGAATTCCACCGCCCAAGGGTTGGAAGATCGAAAACGAGACTAATTTCCCGAACTTAAGGGAATTACGAGGGAGCCTGAATGCTCAACGATCAAGAAACGAGAACAAAAACCGAACAAACAAACGATCGAGACAATAAAAATCGAACAATCATGTTCGAATCACGAAGAACAATAAAATTCAAACAATAACTCCCAGGATGATCTGGTGAGAACAACGAGACATGCATTCCCATAAGATCCACAGGAAATGGAATAGCGATTGAAAAGTCACAACGACAAACGAGTTATCCCGAAATAATACCACCCTCGTTCGATCAACAAAAGCAAGGGATAGGGAAAGTTCATAAAATGTTAACGAGCATAAACGAGTCGACAGAGTCGAGAACACAGGAGTTCCAAATTCGATCCACTTCGAATAAAAGAATTAGTAGAACCAAAAGATGTTACTTCCGAACAAGGTTCACAAAAATCGAACCAAATTCGGAAAAGTCACAGCGATAAGCAGATCGACCCACAACAAGATCACAGTTCGTTCGGACGATGAAACCGAAATACAGAACAAGTTCAGAAAGTATCAGCGAACATGAGCGAATCGATAGACTGGAGAAAGAGAAAATACAGAAGTCAAAATAGTACGGGTATTACCCCCGACCTCATCCACGAAATTCACAAAAAACAGGAGCAAGGTAACAAGACATTAAACAACCGACACATAACGGAACGATTACCGATGCACACGGCCATACCAAACCAAGCTCTAACAGCTCGCACATGCACGACAACGCAGAAATCACCACGAGGCGACAATATTCAACACCAACATCCCACCTCTCACAAAGGGCTAACACAACAAATGTGTGGAAAGCGACTCAACGCTCACACCGCCAATTCGATCATACTCGGGAGCAAACATCATAATGAGAACGCGAACATCATACATACATACCCAGTCCTTAAACGGGAATGGATAGGTTTTAAAAACGAAAACCTCATTTTGAAAATAATTTTAGAAGAACACCGGTTGATCTTGAGTATCACCTTTCAAAAAAAGTACAAACGTGAGACATCGTTATCGAGACTTTGGAGAACCATTTCACATTAGATAAAAATGAGGACACTTTCTCTTAGTAAAAACTTTCAGAATATTCGACCCTCGGGTCTAAATAAAAGTGTTTCTAAAACATTGAAAATATCTCAAAACATTTTGGTCCTCGAGGTAGAATTTTTTTGAAATATATTGTGGCACCTTGGATGTACCACAAGAAAATAACTCATTTGAAAAGTATGTCTCGAAATTTATTTTTCTAAGATACTCAAGGTTATCAAAAATCCAATAGGCCAGAATGCCCAAAACTCACACATATCGATGTTCACTAAAACAACTCCTAGTACACGCATCAAAACGTTTAAAATCAAGACAATACGTGTCTTTAAACGGAAGTAAACGAAAAAAATACCACATTCAGAACAAAACCACTGACCCCATTCGAGGCCTCTAAGGACCCTCCCGCACTGGCTAGTGAACAATTCGAACGCGTATAAGCACAAAGCCTCCACAAGAGAACTTGTAAAACGTGCAAATCGATTCGAAAATCATCAGCAACGGACAAAAACAACAATAAAAAGACATCACAAGCGACGACACTCCTCGTATAAATCAAATACGAGAGTCGACTAAATACATATTGTGAAATCAAAATCCACATAAGGATTCCATCACTTAACAAATAATCATAAAAATAGCTCGTGTCACACGAGGCACAACACAAAGAAGGGAGACTTACAGCAACAGGTCGTACGAAGATGATGATCGCCCCACGATACTAATCACGACCAATAAACTCAGACGATGCGTCGCGACACGACTCAGTCAGACAAAATACGACGAGACAAAACTCAATAGACACCACTGACCCGACAGCCTAGGTTTCCACAACCTAAGCTCTGATACCATTTATATAACACCCTCAATCCGCTCAGGGATATTACACGCCGTAGAACCTTTCCTCAAGGATCTACCAGGCTGGTAATGACATATAACAACTCAACCATGCCCTTAAGGCTAAAATGACTCGGTAGACCGATTTGGTCTTTCAATAAATACATACAACTCAAATACAACTCATGCCCACGCAGGGGTCAAAACACAACCACACCCGTACAACGGGAAAAATATAGCAGCGGATAATAAAGTACAACTGAACCAATATACGATGTAAGGTTCCTCATATGATTAGTATCGATCATCTTTCATCATCCTTCATG
Source organism: Orobanche coerulescens (assembly GCA_033398695.1). Taxonomy (NCBI): domain Eukaryota; kingdom Viridiplantae; phylum Streptophyta; class Magnoliopsida; order Lamiales; family Orobanchaceae; genus Orobanche; species Orobanche coerulescens. The sequence goes on from CM065809.1 coordinate 175,203,622, forward strand.
CCGACCCTGTGTTATGCTCCAAAACCTCAATGCAAAAACAGACATCCACCCCCCGAATACTCGGGGGTTAGCAAAACTCCACTGTTTTGCTAGTGCAAGAACAAAGTGCAAATACGAGCCATACAATTCACATTCCACGAATAACAATAACCAAGGATCCTCAAAGATCCAAACGAAACGAAAAGCACTTCCCGAGGCAAGAATTTGAGAAAACGTTCCAAAATCGGAAGATCACAAATCAATGGAAAAATTTATAAAAAAAACAGTTTAGAATGCCATCGAGAGTTTTTAATAGAAAACAATTTAGGATTATCAAATCCTACTTTCCAAAATCCAAAAGACAAAAGGGGTCACCGCCCCAAAGGTTTACTTTCCGAAAAATGACATTTACCAAACCGTTGGGATTTTAGCCCCAAATCCGTAAAATGACTTTTACAAAACCATTGGGATTTTAGCCCCAAATCTCATCAACTCACAGTACAAAAGAACGACCACAAGGTTCGTCTCCCAACATCAAAATCCACAAATAAAGGATTTAACACAAACAACAAAATACTCTAGTGCCATCCTAGCCAAGTAAGCCAAACGAACAACTTACCTCTTACACACTTAGTCGATGCATGCAATCATGAAAACCATTCAGAAGCACTCATTTCCGGAAATGCCATAGTCAAATCACATTTGCAAAATGCACCACAATTAACCGTGGATCCACCCCTCCGTGGACCCCTACCGAGACACCGTCGGATCTAACCCATAGTGGTTAAAAGCAAGCTCGCGGATCCACCCCTCCGTGGACCCCTACCGAGACCCCGTCGGATCTAACCCATAGTGAGCATACACACACACACGTTACTCATGCAATACTAATATGCTAAGAATGTAAGTTCATCAAGAATACTTACTAGAGATGGCCACTAATCCGACACCATTATCAAACTCTTCAAAATCACGATAACAAGGTTAAATACGGAATACACGATTCCATAACTTTCAACAACAGGGATATCATCAAAGCCTTCAACGTTCCAAATGATCAAATCATAATCAATTCCCAAACACACTGTTCACAAAATACACACGCGTTTTGAAAGAGAGCCTTTAACGAGGCCAAACCGAAATCTTTTGAAACTTCATTTCAAACAACCAAATAAACACACCAGGACGATCACCGATCATCATATCCATAAAATAAGAAAAGTATGGGCAAGGTACTTGCCTCAAATAAGAACAACGCGGAGAATCGACCGAAGTAGGTTGACACGAACCGACTACGAATCCGCCGACTCCACCGATCGCCAACTCACGTTCATAAACTACGAAGGACAATAACAACTATGAAATGAATTCCATAACACGACTCAATTCCGTTGAATTCAAAGAACGAATGACGAAAGTTCAAGTGTTTTCCCCAAAACGGCCAAGAACACGATTCGTCCCGACAAAACACGAAAACGGAATTCCAAGTTGAAATATGGATATACAATCCATAGAATGTTTTTAACAGCATCATTTAACCACAATCGATCCATCAAAAACGGATGAAAAATGAGATCGAGAACAAATCCCCCAAAAAGTCGATTTGAAGGAAATCAAGAAATATACTTTGATTCGACGAAGAACAATAGATTAAATGATGTTAAACACAAGAATACTACCAAGATTAATCATACCCATCATGAATTAATCAACAACACGGAACAAATCGGACAAAAATGCAAAACCCCCCAAATTCACGGAATTAGGGTTCTAAGGAAGATTACCTTGATTCGCTGGATCAAAGGATGATAACGGATGATTGATTGATGATATAACCTCAAGAACTTCATGGATTTGTTGTTAAACAACATGTCTCCATGATAAGTACACCCTCAGCCGCGGAAGAGAAGGAGAAGAAGGAGAAAAATGGCCAAAAACCCGACTGTAGGGCCTTATATAGGCTGCCTGCCGGTTACGACGTAATCGCCAAGGCTTACGACGAATCGAAGTCATCGCCCAAACTTTCGCCCGTTACGCACGTAATCGCCAGTGGCCTTACGTGCGAATCGCCTTACGTACGTAACGGCCGAGCACTACCGGCCGTAACTCGGCCAGTGCCGGCCTGGGCCCGAACGACGGCTCGAACGACCCCGAAACCCAAACCTGAATACGAATTGAAGATACGGTTACGAAGTACTCGCAAAGACGAACTCGAGCACTAAGAGAACACACGATTCCGACCACCCGATGGCTCGAAATTCGACAACGGAAAGTAATACCCCAAACTTGGAGAAATTACGAAAATGGCCCAAAACGTCCGAAATACACGATACATGATCGAAACACCAAACCGAAGTTCACAACACGTTTAACAAAGTTAAACGGACTTATGGGATACTCGAAACAGCAGTTTCGAATGAGATTCGCAAGAATCGAACTCAAGTGCGGAAAAGTCGCTAAAAAGCACGGAACTCAACAAAACGACACCGAAACGAACTCGGATGTCAAAAAGTGTAGAATTAATCATTCCTATAATGACGAAACGGTCATGAGAGAGTCGTCAAAACGTACTTCCGCCGAAAAAAAAGAAATTACCGGAAATCGAAAATTGCGGATATTAGAGATCTAGAGCCGAATGCGGATCCTGTTTCTCGAGCGCCGTACCGTATGGCACCGTCGGAGATGTTAGAGGTGAAGAAGCAGTTGGGGGAGTTGCTAGATAAAGGGTATATTCGACCGAGCGCATCGCTTTGGGGTGCGCCTGTGCTTTTTGTTAAGAAGAAGGATGGGTCGTTTCGTTTATGCATCGATTATCGAGAATTAAACAAGTTGACCATCAAGAATAAATACCCTTTACCCCAGATTGACGACTTGTTTGATCAGCTTCAGGGAGCGTCAGTCTTTTCGAAGATTGATATACGATCGGGCTACTACCAGTTGAGGATTCGGAACAGTGATATACCGAAAGCTGCCTTTCGGATGAGATATGGCCATTACGAGTTTGTGGTTATGACTTTCGGACTAACCAATGCTCCAGCAGTGTTTATGTAGTTGATGAACAAAGTTTTTATTGAGTATTTGGACAAATTCATAGTCGTCTTTATCTACGACATTCTTATCTATTCCCGGAGTCGGGAGGAGCACGCCTTATATCTCCGGATTGTGCTAGACATTTTGAGAGCTGACCAGTTGTACGCGAAGTTCTCTAAGTGTGAGTTTTGGCTCAAGGAAGTGATATTCCTAGGGCATGTGATTTCAGCAGAGGGAGTTCGGGTAGATCCGCAGAAGATAGAGGCAGTGATGGCATGGGAACCGCCTAAGAATGTGAAGGAGGTGAGGAGTTTTCTGGGACTTGCAGGCTATTACCGTAGATTTGTTGAAGGATTTTCTAAGATCGCTAGACCACTCACTCAGTTACTCCAGAAGACTCAGAAGTTCGAGTGAACCACGGATACACAGGATAGTCTTGATGAGTTGAAGAGATGACTGACTACCGCACCCGTTTTAGCATTGCCTCAGGGGAACGAGGATTTCGTGGTGTATAGTGATGCTTCGGGCCTCGGGCTCGGATGTGTTTTTTGTTAGGAGTATGCCCTCGAATGCCACTCAGAGGTTGTTGAGTGAGGGCATTGTACTTGTAATTATGTAAACCATTTATATAAGGCAAATGATTGTTTCTTTATTTACTGGTAGTTACTGGCATTCATAACTCGTAAATAAACATATAGAAACTAGTCCGTGTATTTGAGAGCAAAACGTTCCACTCCTTATTGGATAAGGGGGTCGGCACTGGAAAGGTTTATAGCTCAAATACTTAATCGTTCGCAAGTCGATGAAACTTGACTGGGCGTTAAGTTTATGTAAAGACTTGTATGACGTGTTCTTTGACATGGAGAGTGCCTGTCGAACACTAATGGTTAGTGGGAGCACACGTTATAGGTATGCTAATTAGATTAGTATACTCGAACCGACTCACCCTCGATTCGTCACATGGATTTCACTCCGGGTCAGTCAATGACGGAATCGTTAGGTTGTGATAGGTATTCGTGAACCTTCGACTTGAGGATTTAGTAGGGATGTGCTTGTGACGTCAAGATTTTCATTAGAGTAGTTCGACCCTGTAAACCGGAAGGCGGGGTCAACCTCGACGTGCATCTTGACGGCAAGTAGCAGTCCTACCAATACCAAGATAGAATTCTTTCTCCCGTTAGTGAGCGGGTTATATGTCCTATGCGGTTATTGGCGAGATGAGATCATAAGTCTTTGGCCAAAGCATTGGAGCTAGTCGTATTAGATACACGAGAGCTCGATGATCTCGATTTGCATTAACGTATGCATAGCGTCAAGCAGATAGGGTTTGACCGACCGTGACCCTATAACTTGATCGGGACATTTGAAAGAAGGGTTTATACGCCATCGGTATTCACGAGAATGGTTCTTGAATGATCCCAATCATTCGTTCTCGCCGGTACAGCAGTAGGCCACCAGTCTGTCTAGGTTGTGCTACTACTCTTTGGTTCCTCCCATTGCTGACTTAGACGGACCTACCGAGTCGCGCATTAGGATTGACAACGGAATGAATCGAGCTAATTCTCTCATTATGAATATTAGATATTTGATATCAAATTTGGGACATTGGATGTTTAAATCGATTTATCGGATAAATTGATTTACGGCTTAATGGATTAAATATATCACTGGGTGATTAATTTAATTCATGAATATAATTATTTCTTGGAGAAATTAATTATGTTATTTTGTATTTGATATGTTTAATTAATTGGATTAATTAATCGATACAAATACATCAGAACGGAATCGTAGTTTATCTGTTTGGACTCACGGGAGTCCGAAACGAACCGAACTCATCCGTTTCTGCATGGTAGCCACCCCCCTAATTTCCACCCACTTTCCTCTTGTCTTGTTGTTTTCATTTTATATGAAAAAGATGACTTTGTGGGGCTTAGATTCTCATAATAATGAGATGTATCATGTGAGTGGAAATAGAATAAAGAGAGTAAGACTTCTCACCTCACTTCACTTTGATTCCAACGTGAGCTTTAAGTGTAGAGAGAGAGAGAAAAGACTTCTCCAAGTCTTCTTCATCATCTTCCTCTTTATTCATCAAGTTCTTGATTTTTCTTGGAAGAAAATTGAGAAATAAAAGAGAGATTGTGAGTTATACACTTAGAGTGTTATAATTTCATATTGCAAGCTTCATCACTTGATTCTAGCCGTAACCTTAGAGGTTAATCAAGTGTTGTTGTTCGATGCTTTTCCGCGTGGCATGTAGAGACGCGGTGTTTTCGGCGTTGGATCGTTCAAGGGCTTGGAGCGGATTGAACTCGTAGAGATCAAACTAAAGCTTGGGGAATAGCTCAAGAGAAGGTTTCCATTTAATCAACGGACTTCGAGGGTTAGTTTCTTACGACTCTTGCTTTTCGTTTATATATTCGTATATACGTAGCTCGATCGATTCTCGTAGGGATTCGGATCGAATTAATTTTCGTTTCACCGCTTCACTGGGCTCGTTTTAGGCACCGAATCCCAACAAAGGGTATCGGAGCGTAGGTCTTGCGATCGTATATACGATATTGGCATTTGGAATGCTTGATTAGATGGTGAATGATTTGGAATCATTTTCGTCATAATCGTGGTATATATTTTTACGTTCGTTGTAGTTATATTTTTCGTAAGTTTATGTCTAAATATAAATCTTAATTTCTTGGAAATATGATTTATATTGAAGATATGAATGTTGAAAAATATTGATATTGGATATCCGGTCGAAAATCGAGCTCCGAATCGTCGTCGGACGACTTTTCGGACAAAGGGCGTGAAGTCGCCAGGTGACTCGGCCGTGTCCGGTGACACGGGCCGTGTCAGCACCAAAGGCCACCGCTGGCAGCACCCGACCGTGTCGGGAGACACGGGCCGTGCACGGCCGTAGCCGCCGAGCATGACTCGGCCATGCCGAGCCGGGCCGCCAAGGTCACGTGATGACTCGGCCATGGCAGCCATTTTCGCCCGGCTCGATTTTTCCGTGTATTCTTGAAAATTAATCTCCCGCATGTTAAATTGGATTTAATATGATTAAAATGATTTATGGTATTTCATTTTATAAGGGAAATTTGATTAATTGGAATATTTATGGTCGATCAATTATTTTGAACGTTATTATATTACCGATTGTGTGAATCGATTGGATCGGTTCGTATTGTTGATTGGATCAATGTATCTCTACGCTTTCCATTTATTTAGTATTTATTGAATGAATGCTTTTGAATGGGGATGTGGTTCGTGGACTTAGTTTTGAATCGCTCGTTTTATTCGATTGGGTTGTAAAGGCCGTTTTGAGCCTATTTATTTTACTAGAAAAATTTGTATCTAGGATGCAATTTTCAATGTAAAATTTATATGTAATGACGAAGACCGAGGAAGATCCATTTCGAGAAGACGAAGATTCAAGACGAAGACTTGTAATTAGATTACGGAGTTTTTGTTTTCTAGGAACGGTCCATGAACCACATGTTGGTAGCAACTAGGTTGTGATTGGTTGTTTCATATTGTATGAATGCCACAAACGCGCTTAAACGATTAATGTGCAAAGTGTAACGTTAATCGCGATAATTCTCCCACAACAAATAATTAAGTTTATAAGGTTTCAAGGTTTTCCTTCCTCCATCGAGTTTTCGAAATTGAAATCCAAACCGGATGTGCTATGCTTCCGAGTTATCGGGGTAGTCGTTCGGGGAGGACGGATAAATTACCGGGAGCGCATTGGATGCCTTCGGTTGGAGCAAATTTTATCCCTAGAAACCTGATAGGTTGCCGGATAAGATTCAATTGTGAAACTGATTTGCGTCGATGGTATAAACTTAACTTGTTCACGAACCATAGAAACCGTATAGGTTGAGGGGAGTGAACAAGGGGAAAAAGAAGATCGAATCATCCATTAGATGGGTTGGTGTTGGACACCACTTTATGAAAATTAATAGACTAGAAACCTGTTCGGTTGCCCTCTATTAAGATTTATAAAGAACTCGATCACCACTATGAAGTAGAGCGACGATACTTCCGGATTTCACATGGGAGTGTGTTATTCCGATAAAAATAGTGGGAGCTGGGTAACAAGAATAGAAAAGACCTTAAATTCTATACTCAGAACATAATTGAATGAGTCACTAATTAATCTGTTATACTTAATGCATAAATCTCAATATGACAATGAATCCACTCGCAATTCTACTCGAAAAGAACACCTTAATGGGACCTAACTTTGTGGATTGGCTCCGTGTCGATGATTGTCCTCGGTATAGAGGCACCGGGATACGTCTTGGAGACGGACATTCCGGCGCCTCCTTTGCGGACTCGTGCCAATCAGTATGATATTTAAAACCACTAAATGTGGGTTATGGTTGACGTGAAAGTCCGTGCTTATATGATGGCTTCCATGTCTAATGAGCTTCAGAGAGCTCATGAGAAAATGACTTCGCTGTGCATTCTATCTCACTTAACCGAGCTTTATGGTGAGCACACAGAATCGCTAGATATGAGATATCCAAGCAATCGCTCGTGCAAGGATGAAAGAAGGTGAGAAGGTTGGGGAACACGTCCTCAAAATGATATCCATGATCGAGAGATTGGAGGCTCTTGATTTTAAAATGGATACTTCTCTCCAAACCGACCTTATCCTACAGTCTCTCCTCGATTCCTTCTCACGCTTGTTATGAACTTCAACCGCAATGAGATTGCATGTAACTTAGCCGGGCTAATGAACAACCGGTGACCGCTCGCCTCGATGAAGACCGCGGATGAAGGAGTCTCGCACTTGTGATTTCTTCCGGACTTCTAAGTCTAAGAATAAGAAGAAAAAGACCAAGAAGCGGATGGACCACAAGCTAAGGACCTTAAGGGAAAGGGCAAGGCCCCGATGGTTCCAAGAACAAGAAGAAAAAGGATACTTGTCTCAAGTGCGGTGAGTCGGGCCACCGGGCTAGAGACTGTCCGATTCTTCATGGCACTTCGTACGTAACTTTTAGTTTTGGAAACAAATTGTTCTCGCTATCGTATTTTCTACTTCTGGATAATGGATTCTCGTGCTAGTTCTCATATTTGTACCGTGAATCAGGATCTGGAACAAAGTAGGAAGCTTGGAGCTGGAGAAGTTATGATCACAGTCGGAAGCGGGCATAGTGTCGAGGCGACCGACATAGGATCACTTCTTTTGGGTTTAGAATACGGCTTTGTTTTGACTTTAGAAGATGTACTTGTTTTGCCCAAGGGGCACACAAAACATTGTATCCATTCCGGTCATGGACCGAAAAGGCTTTTCATTTTTCATTGGTGATGGTTCCTGCAAAATTTATTTTAGAAATAAACTAGTGGGTACTGCTACATTGTTGAATGGATTGTATCATCTAAATCTCAGCAACAAAGTAGTTGTGAATACTATGACTAGAAAACGTGGTAGGGATGAAACCAATCAAGTTTTAAAATGGCATCTTAGACTTGGTCATGTTGGTCAGACCAAGGTTTACAAGATGGAAAAAGATGGACTTATGGGTCCATTAGGATCGGATCCCTTTTCTACTTGTGAATCTTGCCTTAAAGGCAAAATGACTAAGTCCCCCTTCACAGGGACTTTTGAAAGAGCCGCTGATAAACTGGGATTAATCCATACTGACGTTTGTGGTGCTTTGGAAGCAGCACGTGACGGATATCAATATTTCATTACGTTTACAGATGATCATACTAGGTATGGTTATGTATACCTAATGAAACATAAATCCGAGGCTTTTGAGAAATTCCAGGAATTCAAGGCCCTAGTCGAGAAACAAACTGGTAATCATATCAAAGCACTTCGGTCGGATCGAGGTGGCGAGTATATGAGTACGGAGTTTGACGAGTTCCTTAAGGAACATGGAATAGTTTCACAACTAACACCTCCAGGTACCCCTCAGTTAAATGGTGTGTCAGAAAGAAGGAACCGGACCCTGTTGAACATGGTCCGTTCCATGCTGGGCTATACTGACTTGCCGATTTACCTGTGGGGGTATGCACTCCTGACTGCCGCGTATATCTTGAACAGATGTCCTTCCAAATCCGTTCCTAAAACTCCACATGAGATGTGGGAGGGAAGGAAACCAAGTCTTAATCATATTAGGATTTGGGGATGTCCCGCCTATGTCAAGAAAACTAAGGTGGAAAAGTTGGAAGCTAGGTCTGCGAAGGGACGTTTCATTGGATTCCCGTCTGGGACGATGGGATATCTATTCTACATGCCCGAAGATCGAAGGATCATTGTTGCTTTACAAGCACACTTCCTGGAAGATGAGTTCATTCAGGAAGGCGGAGCAGGTAGAAGTATTTCTTTAGAAGAATACAATGAAACTCCTCGAGAGACACCTGTGCAAGAAACTGGAACCGAACTTTCTGAAACACAAGTACAACCACCTCGTAGGTCTAGTAGGGTGTCTCATTTACTTGAGAGGTATGGGCTTGTGCACTTGGAGGAGCTGGGTCTCCATGAGGTTCCAAGTGATAGCCAAGAGACCGACCCAATGACCTATGACCAAGCGATGGTGGATGTAGACTCCGCGAAATGGCGTGAAGCTATGGAAGCTGAGATAGACTCGATGCATGTCAATCAGGTCTGGACTCTAGTAGACCGCCCCAAGGGCATAATGCCTATTGGGAACAAGTGGATCTACAAGAGAAAGACTGATGGTGATGGCAAGGTTGACGCCTATAAGGCCAGGCTAGTGGCAAAGGGTTATACCCAGAAGGAAGGGATCGATTACCACGATACCTTCTCGCCCGTAGCCATGATCAATTCTATTCGCATGATGCTTGCTATAGCTGCCTACCACGATTATGAGATATGGCAAATGGACGTAAAGACGGCTTTCCTTAATGGATTCCTCGAGGAGGAAATCTATATGGAGCAGCCTAAAGGCTTTGTATCCGAAGTCGATATTCAGAAAGTGTGCAAGCTTCAGCGTTCCATTTATGGACTGAAGCAAGCGTCGTGTAGTTGGAACTTTCGTTTTGACGAGGCGGTCAAAGAGTTTGACTTCGTGCAAAATGAAGAGGAACCTTGTGTATACAAGAAGATTAGTGGGAGCAAGATCGCATTCTTAGTACTATATGTAGATGACATTCTACTAATAGGAAATGATGTGGGAATGCTCAGTTCTGTGAAAGCTTGGCTTTCGAGTAATTTCTCCATGAAAGACTTGGGAGAAGCTACCTATATTCTTGGTATTCGACTCTACCGGGATAGAGCGAAGAGAACAATAGGTCTTTCCCAAGCCCTCTATATAGACAAAATCTTAAAGCGATTTAAGATGGATGATTCTAAAAGAGGGTTCCTACCGATGCGACATGGAATAAAACTCACCTTGAAGATGTGTCCTCAAAGTGAGGAACAACGAAAGGAAATGAGTAATATACCATATGCTTCGGCCGTGGGTAGCCTTATGTATGCTATGTTGTGTACAAGACCTGACATCGCGCATGCTGTAAGCGTGGTGAGTAGGTTTCAGGCAAACCCAGGTAGGGAACATTGGACTGCCGTAAAGAACGTTCTCAAGTACTTAAGAAGGACTAGAGATATGGTTCTGATGTATGGCGGTGGAGAATTGGATGTTGTGGGATTCACTGATTCGGACTTCCAAGGACTGAAGGACGACTCGATGTCCACTTCTGGCTACATATTTACTCTTAATGGAGGAGCAGTATCTTGGCGTAGTGCCAAGCAAAGCGCGACCGCCGATTCCACCTGTCAGCCGAGTATCAAGCGGCCTCGGAGGCTTCCAAGGAAGGGTTCTGGATTAAGAAGTTTCTAGGAGAACTTCAAATGATACCATGTCTTTGTCTACTGTCATCGCGACAACGACGGAGTCAAGCACGTGCCAAGGAGCCGAGGTTTCACAACAAGACCAAACATATTGAGAGGAAGTATCATCTCGTAAGAGAATTTGTTCGCAAGGGATACATTGTCTTTGCATAGAGTAGACTCGGCCGACAACGTCGCCGATCCACCGACCAAGCCACTATCTCGGACTAGCTTGGAGCGTCATCCGGAGAACATGGGTATTAGATACCATAGTGTGTGGCATTGAGTGCAAGTGGGAGATTGTTAGAGTATGCCCTCGAATGCCACTCGGAGGTTGTTGAGTGAGGGCATTGTACTTGTAATTATGTAAACCATTTATATAAGGCAATGATTGTTTCTTTATTCTTGGTAGTTCTTGGCATTCATAACTCGTAAATAAACATATAGAAACTAGTCCGTGTATTTGAGAGCAAAACGTTCCACTCCTTATTGGATAAGGGGTCGGCCGGAAAGGTTTATAGCTCAAATACTTAATCGTTCGCAAGTCGATGAAACTTGGTAGGCGTTAAGTTTATGTAAAGACTTGTATGACGTGTTCTTTGACATGGAGAGTGCCTGTCGAACACTAATGGTTAGTGGGAGCACACGTTATAGGTATGCTAATTAGATTAGTATACTCGAACCGACTCACCCTCGATTCGTCACATGGATTTCACTCCGGGACAGTCAATGACGGAATCGAAAGGTTGTGATAGGTATTCGTGAACCTTCGACTTGAGGATTTAGTAGGGATGTGCTTGTGACGTCAAGATTTTCATTAGAGTAGTTCGACCCTGTAAACCGGAAGGCGGGGGTCAACCTCGACGTGCATCTTGACGGCAAGTAGCAGTCCTACCGAATACCAAGATAGAATTCTTTCTCCGTTAGTGAGCGGGTTATATGTCCTATGCGGTTATTGGCAGATGAGATCATAAGTCTTTGGCCAAAGCATTGGAGCTAGCTGTATTAGATACACGAGAGCTCGATGATCTCGATTTGCATTAACGTATGCATAGCGTCAAGTACAGATAGGGTTTGACTGACCGTGACCCTATAACTTGATCGGGACATTTGAAAGAAGGGTTTATACGTTTACTGGTATTCACGACAGAATGGTTCTTGAATGATCCCAATCATTCGTTCTCAGTCGGGGTACAGTGTAGGCCACCAGGCTGGCTAGGTGGTGCTACTACTCTTTGGTTCCTCCCATTGCTGACTGAGACGGACCTACCGAGTCGCGCATTAGGATTGACAACGGAATGAATCGAGCTAATTCTCTCATTATGAATATTAGATATTTGATATCAAATTTGGGACATTGGATGTTTAAATCGATTTATCGGATAAATTGATTTACGGCTTAATGGATTAAATATATCACTGGGTGATTAATTTAATTCATGAATATAATTATTTCTTGGAGAAATTAATTATGTTATTTTGTATTTGATATGTTTAATTAATTGGATTAATTAATCGATACAAATACATCAGAACGGAATCGTAGTTTATCTGTTTGGACTCACGGGAGTCAAAGCGAACCGAACTCATCCGTTTCTGCATGGTAGCCACCCCCTAATTTCCACCCACTTTCCTCTTGTCTTGTTGTTTTCATTTTATATGAAAAAGATGACTTTGTGGGGCTTAGATTCTCATAATAATGAGATGTATCATGTGAGTGGAAATAGAATAAAGAGAGTAAGACTTCTCACCTCACTTCACTTTGATTCCAACGTGAGCTTTAAGTGTAGAGAGAGAGAGAAAAGACTTCTCCAAGTCTTCTTCATCATCTTCCTCTTTATTCATCAAGTTCTTGATTTTTCTTGGAAGAAAATTGAGAAATAAAAGAGAGATTGTGAGTTATACACTTAGAGTGTTATAATTTCATATTGCAAGCTTCATCACTTGATTCTAGCCGTAACCTTAGAGGTTAATCAAGTGTTGTTGTTCCGGTCGTTTTTCCGGCGCGTGGCAAGTAGAGACGCGGTGTTTTCGGCGTTGGATCGTTCAAGGGCTTGGAGCGGATTGAACTCGTAGAGATCAAACTAAAGCTTGGGGAATAGCTCAAGAGAAGGTTTCCATTTAATCAACGGACTTCGAGGGTTAGTTTCTTACGACTCTTGCTTTTCGTTTATATATTCGTATATACGTAGCTCGATCGATTCTCGTAGGGATTCGGATCGAATTAATTTTCGTTTCACCGCTTCCGCTGGGCCTTCGTTTTAGGCACCGAATCCCAACATTTTTATGCAGAGAGATAGGGTTATTGCTTATGCGTCCCGACAGTTGAAACCTTAAGAAGCAAATTACCCTACGAATGATTTAGAGTTAGCTGCAGTCGTCTTTGCTTTAAAAATCTAGAGCAATATCTCTATGGATCATCGTGTAAGATTTACACGGATCACAAGAGTCTGAAGTATATCTTCAGTCAGAAAGAGTTGAACATGAGACAGCGTAGGTGGTTGGAGCTAATTAAAGATTATGACCTCGAGATACTTTACCATCCGGGTAAGGCTAATGTAGTGGCAGATGCATTGAGTCATAAGCCGGTGACTCTACAGATGTTAGAGGTACTCACACCTCAGAGTAGGATCCAGCGGGACTTGATTGGTCAGAATATCGAGGTTTGGGTTCAGAGAGTTCAGGGTCAGTTATGTGCGTTAGAAATCACTTCGTCCTTGACTGATGATATCAAGGCAAAACAATGGATGATCCGTTTTTAGTCCAGTTGAGGGAGGATGTGAGGAAGGGAAAGCCCCTGGGTTTGTGATTCAGGATGATGGAGTTTTAAGATTTCGCGGCAGATTATGTGTACTGAATGACATCGAGTTGAGACCGAAGATCTTGAGTGAGGCTCATACTACACCTTACTCTATACATCATGGTACGAACAAAATGTACAAGGATGTAAGGAGTAACTACTGGTGGAGCAATTTGAAGACGGACGTGAACGAGTTTGTATCGAGGTGTTTAACCTGCCAGCAGGTTAAGATTGAGCATCAGCGACCCGCGGGATTATTACGACCACTTCCTATTCCGGAGTGGAAGTGGGAGGATATTTCCATGGATTTTATTACTAGTATGCCTAGGACTAGGACTGGAATGAACATGATTTGGGTTATTGTCGATCGACTAACCAAATCAGCTCATTTTCTAGGTACTAAGGATACTTGAGGGCTGGAGAGACTAGCACGGGTATTCATTGCGGAGATCGTGATGTTGCATAGGACTCCTAAGAGTATTGTTTCGGATCGTGATGACCGACTTATATCACATTTCTGGCAGGCCGTTCATCGAGCCTTGGGGACTGAGTTGAGACTCAGTACGTCCTACCACCCTCAGACAGACGGACAGTCTGAGCGGACGATACAGACGCTGGAGGATATGTTGAGAGCATGTGCTTTAGATTGGAAGGATGATTGGGAGTCGCACTTGCCATTGATCGAGTTCACATACAACAATAGTTGGCATGCCTCGATCAAAATGGCACCATTTGTGGCATTGTATGGGAGGAGGTGCAGATCTCCATTGTGTTGGGATGATGCATCCGAGCTAATTGGCACCGAGCCCGATATGGTGGTTGAGACGAGAGAGAAGATTGCTCTGATTCGCGAAAGAATGTTGACAGCCCAGAGTCGACATAAATCTTATGCCGATACGCATCGCCGGCCGTTGAAGTTTGAGGTGGGAGACCACGTATTGCTTAAGGTATCGCCGACACGGGGAGTTTACTGCTTCGGCCGTAAGGGTAAACTTAGTTCGAGATATATTGGACCATTCGAGATTTTAGAGAAAGTTAGAGAGCTTGCATATCGGTTAGGCTTGCCGCCATCCTTGAGTCACGTGCATAACGTATTTCATGTTTCCCAGCTTAGGAGGTACGTACCGGACCCTAGCCATATTATTGATTTTGGAGAGATCGAGTTGGGGCCCGACATGACCATCGAAGAGAGACCGATTCAGATTCTAGAGCGGCGGGTGAAGCAACTTCGGCACAAAACTATTCCTTTGGTTAAGGTGCAGTGGTCGAGACACGGATCTGAGGAAGCCTCGTGGGAGACAGAAGATGATATGAAGTCGAGATACCCCGAGTTATCTGCGTTGTAAGTTTCGGGACGAAACTTATTTTTTAGGGGGAGAGAATGTAATATCCGTACTTTCTATTTTTAGTGTATTTTTATTTCGGACGACTCACTTGTTACTGTTTTAGGATTCTGGATCTAGTTTGTTCTTTGACTTTTTCCATTTGGACGAGTTCGGATATGTTTTTACGTAATTTCATTTTAAGTCATGTTTTGTCACATGTTCGTTCGATTCTCGTAAAACTCGTTCGATTTATTATTTCTCTGTTTCCATGAGTTTGTATGGTTGAATTGCGCATGTCATGAGTTTCGGATTGTTAATCCGACGTTGTATCGTGAAATTCGGACGTTTGGGTCATTTTTATAAATTCTTATTATTTTGGGTGTCATTGTTAATACTCGTCCTACTCTGACCTTCACACGACCGGGGACTTGTGTTGGTTTTTATGTCTATCTAGTCTGTAAAATCCTCATATATCTGTGGCTTCGTTCCTCGTGTTTCCATTCCGGTTGTTGGCATTTCAGATCAGGCTGGCCTGCTGCCAGGCATGCATTACGGCCGTAAGTTGATGTGCATTACGGCTGTAAATCTCCATACCTTACGGTCGTAATATCCTTTGCGTAGTGGCCGTAACGAGTGTGAGGAAATTGGTCAGTTAGGCCGTGAACACCATTACGGCCGTAATGGTGTTGGTGTTACGGTAACACGCCCAGCATATTAGACTGGGCAACGGTTTTCTTTCTCGTTTTTTTCATTCCCTTCACTTTCTTCGCGGCGGGAGTGACTTTTTTAGCCTAGGGTTCGTCCGATTTCATCCAACCTCAGTTGAGAAGCAGTCTTGGATCATCATATCATCACCCTAGCATCAATTCATCCATTGTTCATCTTCAAATCGAGGTATTTTTCCTTAGAACCCTAACTTTTGGGAATTTCGGGATTTTGTCATGATTTTTCATTTGGAACCGATCCAGCTTCGATGAGTTGTTAGAATACAATTGTATAGTCGTGATTCCTTGTTTCCAATATAGTTTTTGCAGATTAAACTTCAAGGATTTCACCATTCATAGATTAGGATCTTTTATGACCACGTAGTGTTCGACGAATTGTCCTATCAGGTAGAACTAGGATGAATTCCTACGTTTTCACAATATTGAGATTGTTTGTATACCGTTATTGTGTTAGGAATGGATTTGTGAAGATTGTTCGGACCGAAACCTTTTCTTTCTCTGTTTCCTTCTCTTCATTTTATCCAAGGCAAGTACATGTATTACACTTAGAGGTGTTCACGGTTAGGTTGAACCTTGAACAAGCGGTTTTGAACCGATTGACCATGATTCGGTTAACCGTTGACCGCGGTTCGGTTCAAAACTGGAACGTGAACCGTTTTTAGACGGTTCGGTTCCGGTTCGTCAAAATGACGAACCGCGAACCGGCGGTTTCAAAAAAAAAATTCAAAAATGTGGCCGTTGTGAACCGGCGGTTCAAACCGGATCCGGCGGTTCAACCGGGAACCGGCGGTTCAACGGTCACATTTTCAATTTTTTTTTTTTACATTTTTACACCTATAAATACCCCCCTCACATCCTTCATTTTACTCACACCAACTATCAACTTTCTCTCTAATTTCTATTATCTCAACTATCAAGTATACACTTTTAATTCGAAAAAATGTCAAGTGGTCAATTCAATCGGGGAAAGGGAAAGGCTATCACCGGCATTCCTCGACGTGGAAGAGGCGGTGCTAGTGGTAGTACTCCTCCTCCTACTCATACTCCGAGTTCTCATTCTATACCAAGTCCGAATTTTGGAGATTATGTTCCCGATGAATTAACCGAGGAACAAATCAACGAAATGTTTGAAGCCTCAAAATCGATTCATGAAGATGATGAGCTAGAGCAACCAACAAAACCAAAACAAAGGAAACCATCCGAGCTGAAATCTCCATTATTTGCGATCCATTATACAAAAATGGACGACGTTGCATCCGGTCCCGGTCATTTCTTGGCCAAGTGCAACTATTGCAATAAAGTGTACAAGTTTAAAAAAGGAGGAGGTTACGGGACACTCAATGTCCATATACAAAGACAACATCCCGATAAAGTTGGCATCGAGTCTAATCAAACCCAACTTCGAGGCACGGCGACGTCGTCTAATGCCCCCAATCAAGGTAATAGTACTTTATTTAAATTTAATCCAATTACCGCTAGAAAAGAATTAGCTAAGTTTGTTTGTGGTAAATCTCTTCCTTTTAACTTTGCCGACGACCAAATGTATGAAAATTTCACTCAACTAAGTTTTAATCCCGCTAGTAAAAAAATTTCACGCTCCACCGTAACTCGTGATATTCGAAAAACTACTAGCGAGGCAAAATTAATTTTAGCAAATATGTTTTTAAACTTAGATCATAAAGTTTGTATTTGTTCCGATGCTTGGAGTGATCATTGGGAAGCAAATTCATATATGGGAATTACTTGTATTTGGATTGATGATTCTTGGACTATACAAAAACGTTTAATTGGTTTTAGAGAGTTTAATATCCCACATACCGCTCAAAATATTTCGCATAAAATTCATACAATTTTATCTCGAATATAATTTAGTACAAAAAATTTTTCAATTTCTTTTGATAATGCTAGCTCCAATACAATAGTTTAGAATCACTTATTGCAATATGTGAGCCATCTCTTGGTGGTAAATTTTTCATGTTAGGTGTATTTGTCATGTTCTTAATTTATGTGTTCAAGATGGTTTAAGCTGTTTTACAAGAAGCATATGCTCCTATTCGTGAAGCAATAATGTATTTAATTAGACATTCGGCTCTAGGTAAAAATGGAAAAGATATTGCATAAAAATAATATGCATCCAAAAAATTTTCAAAAGATGTGCCAAATCGTTGGAATTCTACTTACAATTTGTTAAATGATAGTTATGAATATCGTATTGCATTATGCAATTTTTATAACGAAGAACAAGTACTGTTTGCTTATTGCCATCTCAATGGGATAAGTGCTCTAGTTTAATGGCACTTTTAAAAATCTTTAAAGAGGCAATCAATCTTTGTCCGGTGTTTATTATCCTACTTCTACACTTGTTGTTGAATATTGTGTTAAAATTGTACTTGTATTCAAGTCTTTAATTAAAGTTCGAGTTATTTAATTGTATAAAAGAAATGAGAGACAAATGGATTAAATATTTCGCCTACATTCCTCCGGTTTTTAGTTGCTAAACTTTTAGATCCTCAAGTTAGAGAGGAAGGTTTGCTAAAATTACTTTCACTTTACTATAATGCTTTATTTCCTAATCCTATTGCTAATTTTAGTCCTCCAAATCCTAGCGAGTTAGTACAAAATGCAAAAAATTTATTATCTACTCTTTATCGTGAATATGCATGTAGTTATAGTGGTAGTCTTGATCTTGGTACGAGTTCTTCTTCTCCTGTTCACATTCCTTCTAGTAGTAGTACATCTTCTTTTGGTTTTGCTATTCAGGATCTTAGTGAATGGAATGACTATCAATAAGATTTATCACGAAAACGAACAAGGTACCAAAGTAATGCTTATCAAGAACTTGAAAATTATTTAACTACTTGTGAATTGGGAGCTTTAGAACGTGGTTCGGATGGTAATAACAATCTTCTTAAGTGGTGGGCAAAAAGGTCTACAATATTTCCTGTAGTTGCCACGATTGCGAAGGAAATACTAGTTGTCCCCGCCTCAACAGTTTCTGTTGAACAAGCCTTCAGTGTAGGAGGATACATTCTGGATGAACGACGATCTCGATTGACGCCTCAAAATCTTGAAGCCCAAGCATTATTGAATGATTGGGTGAAAGCCGAGTTACGCCAACAAGAACCAAACTATAATGAACAAGAAGACAGTGATACATATGATACCGGATCTAGCAATGATTCGGTTGACTTGGGTGATTGAACCATCTCCTCTCCGCCTCCACCTCCGCTACCTAAGGTAAGTATAAGGTAAGTGAACTACGAGGACTTTGATTCCTAAGGTAAGGGGATACGTAGGCAACTTAATCCAAATATTTAAAGTTGAAATTCTTAATTTTAACTTTGAATATTTGAATTAAGCTCAAGTCCATTTTATTTTTTTTCCTTCCCCCCAACAAATTTAAAAATGAACTACGAGGACTTTGATTTTGATTTCTAAACTCTAAAGTTACGGATATCAAATACGTAGGCGCTTAATTCAAATATTTAAAATTACAAAATTCAAGTTTAGACTTTAATATCTGAATTAAGCTCAAGTCCAATTTTTACCCCATTTTTTTTTCAAATTAAAATTTAAAAATTAAAAAAAAAAAAAAAAAAACGCCGAACCGCGGTTGGTTCGGTCGACCGCGGTTCACGGTTCAAAACCGTAACCGTGAACCGCTATAAGGCGGTTCGGTTCCGGTTCCGATTTTTGGCAAACCGGAACCGGCGGTTCAAAAAACCGGCGGTTTTGAACCGCCGAACACCTCTAATTACACTCCATTATGTGTGTCCGGTTTTGATGCGAATGATGTAAATTGTGTTATTGCATGGTTATATTGTCGTTCTTCCACCCGGGGATGGCGTGTGTGGCCTCTGGGGGCCGATACTAATGGGTACGGCCAGAGGAGTGGACTTGGGCGCGTGTCTTGTTGTTCTTCCACCCGGGGACGGTTCGACGGAACCTTTGGGGGCCGATACTAATGGGTACGGCCACGGAAGTGGTTTCTCACTCGGGGACGGTTCGACGGGGCCTCTGGGGGCCGATACTAATGGATACGGCCGCGGGTTACAAAGCGTGGATAGTTGTGATGTGGAAAACTTGAGGATTTACTGTTTTAGATGTAAATGTGATATTCCGGAATATTGTTTGCAAATGTTTTACCTAAAATGGTTTGCTTGCATTGAATCGTGTATGTATATAATGTAGTGTAATTGTGTACTTGCACTATCTATTCGAATGCGAACCTCTTAAATGGGGGAAATGCGTCTTATGCATTTCAGGTATCGGAAGAGATGAGGAGCTGGCACGGGATATGTACGCAAAAGATGGTCCAGCGTGATGATGAGGCTCGAGTCTATGTTTTATGTCTTGTCATGGTATTTTCTTGGGTGTTGGAATTAGACTGGTTACTTTTAAATTCGGTTAAAGTCCCCTGCGTGGGCAATGAACTTGCTTTTAACTTATCTTTCATGTATTTCGAGTAAATTATTTTGGCCGAGACAGTAGCCCTACTTTACTATGGTGAATGTGTTTTATGGGATTTATCTGTGATATTCGTGTCGTGTGTTAGCCTGGTAGACCTCATGAGGGTTCTACGGCGTGTGACGTCCCTTAAGTGATTTGGGGTGTTACACAAACAATATACTGCATAAAATGACAAAAAAATTAAAAATCGAAAACGAAAATTCGGGGTATTATTTGAGCCATGGGTAAGCCCCATGTGGATTAAGCCATGGGCTCAGGTATGATATTTGAGCTTTTTGGAATTATATGCTTCTTTGTATTTATCACTCAATATTTTGCTGTGTACTAAGTTGGAGGTCTTCACGAAAACAGTCTCCCTACCGTAAAAAGTAGGAGCATGGTCTGCGTACATCCTACCAGAGATATACTGAGTATGTTTGGTTTAGTTTAGTTTATTTTCAAGTAGAAGCGAGAGAGTAGCATATCGTAAGTTAAAGGGAATAAATCGAATTTTTAAAGTTTAGAGGGATAAAATGGCGGTTAATGCAAGTTAGGGGGATAAAACGCGATTTTCTCCTTCTTGAAATCCCGAGTTCTTCCCCCTTCCAATCATTACTGTTGCTGCTCGTTAACAATGGCGCCACCATTATCATGACTCTTTAATTAGCTCTGACTAAATTATTCATCAAGTTGAAAAAACTCTTCAACCGAGCTTCCTGTCCATGAGTAACAACCGAATATCAAAATTAGGCATGGAGAGCAACGGAAGTGGAGGAACGGAGGACGTCACGCAATTGACGGATGAGCTTGGCAAAACCCTAAAAGATGGGGAGAGGATCCTCGGTCCTACCCGACGTCCCGACGGGACTTTCCGCAAGCCTATTCGGATTCGGGCGGGGTACGTTCCCCAAGACGAGGTCGCCATATACCAATCCAAGGGCGCACTTGTGAGTGGTCATGCTTTCAGAATTTTCTTTTACATTTTCTTTTGTAGTATGATTGGTTTCAACGATGTGGCAGTGGAAGAAGGAGATGACGGCGGTTCAGGTGGTGCCACCGGGATATGATCCGGTGGTTGAAACGAAACCCAAGTCGAAAGCAGCTAAGAGAAATGAAAGAAAGAAAGAGAAGCGTCAGCAGGTCAATGAAAATTTAGTTCATTTGGCTCGAACTCCCCCATTTCCTCAATTTTTTCTATATAGAAGTCCTTGTTGTTACTTGAGGAATGTTTGTAATTTTCACAGTCTGACTATAGAATGTGGTCATAATTCCCACATAGATGGCAATTTGTTCAATCACATGTCCGATATTCGCATAAGATATAGCTTTATAAGTGATCCATGCATAATGTCATAACCATGTGATAATATGTATTTGAACCTTACTCATATACTTTGTACCTTTTGAAAGATCATATATGATTTAGGAAAAAAAAAATGACATCAAGATATGGATGGTGTCACTTTGTCTGTGTGTGAGTGTGTGTGCAATTGACACAATTGTATGTCAACTTCTTTTGGTTTCTGGTGGTTTATTGGACTAAGGTCAGATTTTAATGTCTTTATGAGATGTTATGCCTACATTATCTGCCAAGAAGTTTTTATTTCTGAAGATGGAAGCTCCAAAGCAACCAACAACCATTTTGTTCACTTTTTTCAATCCGATATTTACAAGTAATTTCGTTTTGCAGTCCATTCTCACTATTAGCACCCTGCAATCTCTATAATGCTTCTCAGTAGGTTAGATTTCATCATTTATTTCTTTTGGCTCAAGTCCATAGCTGGTTTACAATGTAATTAAACGAGAACATGCTTTTATCCACTTTGGCAGATGATTTGTTATCGCTTGAAAGCAGTTTTAAAATTCTGGATCAAGGCTCTTACATTTCACCCTTCGACAATATCCAAATCTGCAAATATTCTTATCATCTTTTAGTGGTCCTCCTATGCGGACATGAAGTGTGTGTGATGTACTGTGTATCACGTGTGTGTGTG
This sequence comes from Orobanche coerulescens, assembly GCA_033398695.1. NCBI lineage: Eukaryota > Viridiplantae > Streptophyta > Magnoliopsida > Lamiales > Orobanchaceae > Orobanche > Orobanche coerulescens. The sequence continues at coordinate 175,225,734 of CM065809.1, forward strand.
CATATACGAGAGTAACTATATATGCATTAGGTTACTTGTACTCGTGTGATATATCTGGGGTTAAAAGTCAAAAGGCTTGTCTTTCCACTTTCTACCACTTATTAACACTTAGGTGGTCAATGATAACTCCAAAGTTTCCTTCTAACAAGGACACTTGGAAATAACGAAATAAGAAATTCTAACTTATACTGAAGAAACTTTGCAGTTTCAATGCTGTCAAGGTAACTATAAATCGATTAAATTACTAATAATTATTAGCAATTGATTAAATTTTTAGATTCCTCCCATTTGACTAGAAAACTAAAATTCTGTAAACTTACCCCTATTCAGAAGCAAGAGTTTGCTTCTTATTTGATGAAGAAGATGTAGCTCCTCCTAGCAGTTACTTGTTGTCTATTGGACTCGAATAGTTGATTTCATGCTTAATCTCTCTTACCAAATGACATTGGTTAACGTGGGAGCTTCACAATGACTTAACTTCTTAGCAAAATGCTGTCCTTTTGCTCTATTTATTTGGGCATAGGACTATGTGATGTAGTAAATCTTAAAAAATACCTCATTCTATTTATATCATATTTCTAACTTGAGGAAGCGTGATTGGTCTTAGGCTGCTCTTGAAAAGGGTAAACATTCCGAGCAAGATGATACCTTGCCTGCTGATTGTTCTGGTGACCTGACTGAATATGTAGAGTCAGTTGCATCAAAGATGAATGGGCTTTCTCTTTCTGGAAGTGGCTTAGTGGTCACCCCTCCAGATTCATCAATCGACTGTGCAACTCCCATGGAGCAAGTTCAAGATATTGATAAGAAGATTCGAGCACTAAAAAAGAAGGTACTTGCAACTCTACCGGCGATAGGCATCTATCTAAACAGTTGCTCGAAGGATATGATATGTTGCATTTTGTCCAACTTGCATGACTTGAATTCTGATCTTGTGGTAGAGGCATATGTATTGTTGTATCCAGATTTTATTTTGTCTGCAGAGGTGCAATTATTTTATCATCTCCACGTGGAGCTTTTTTTTCGGAGTAAGGTTCCCTGTGTAGCAAAAAAGTGTTTTTATGCTTTTCGAAATTGAGTTTTCGCCATCCTAGTTATATTATTTCATGCAGTCGCTGTTTAGAGTTTGTAAAAGCTGTCGTGCAGCATACTTTTCTACAAACTAAAGATTGTTAGACAATGAATTACAATAATTTGGTAGTAGAGTCCCTTCTTCGCGGAATTGTGGACCTTTTTACTCTTTTTATGTTATTTATGTAACGATCATTGACGGTTTCAAAGTTTGATTCATGTTAGCCGACCCCAAATCATTTTGGGACTAAGGCTTAGATGTTGTTGTTGTTGTTGTCTGTTTTAGGAACAAGATGGATAACCTTGGATGTTATCTTCCTAATTGCACGCAAAAACAATAAAATGACTTTTTTCTTGCCTTCTTTGCCGTGGTTGATACATAATATTATTTAAAAAAATGCACATAACTTTGTTTAATGATCAAAGTCATATGATGGAAATATGCAAATAAAGAAGAAAAATACCACAAAAGAAAATTACAATTGCAACCGCGTCTGGGTATGACCTTTTATTTTTACTTTAAATAATAGATCATATAATAAACATACATTAAACGATTAACAAATCTATTTATGATAACTACTAAATTACTATATATATATATATATATATATATATATATATATATAGAGAGAGAGAGAGAGAGAGAGAGCAATACCTGTGATTTATGAGAGAAGTAACGGAGCGGAAGCACTTTGGTTTTGCGCAGTGTTGTCTATTAGTTAAGTGGAGAGAGACGTTTGCCTTTCGACTTTTAAATGGCTAAAGTGTAATTTCTTCTAGAAATTGGGATAACGATTGGTGGAAAAGTTTTATCTTTCGCAATGATCTCTATTGTTTGTTCAAGTCCGATTGTTGTGAGATAGAAAGACTTTTACCTTGACTCCTAAATGGTTATAAAGTGTAATTTTTTAAAACGGGATACGAATTTAATGGTAATATGTAACCAAAAAAGTACTGTCAGTAACCAAAAAATTTAATGTTAATATTTATTTGAAGCTTATTCCTTGGATTTAAAAAAAAAAAAGGAATTGGATTGCAGTTGTACCCCTTGTTCTCACATAGATCTGCTTCTGCTTCTCTGTAGATTCACATAGATCTGCTTCTGCTTCTCTGTAGATTCGGCTGACTGAAGCACATCAACAGAATACTCCCGAAACAGATTTGAAGCCAGAACAACTGGAGAAGCTGACCAAACTGGAAGGGTGGCGGAACGAGTTGAAGCTTTTAGAAGATAGGAAAGCGGAACTGACGGCATCTCTTTCTTGATGCAAGGTGAACGATAGGGCGATCAGATTGTGTAATTCTTGTTTCTTTATGGAACCGAACATTGCATGGATAGATAGTTTTTATTTGTGTAAGGAGGCGCTTGGCACTTTGTGTTACATCCTCTCTTTTCCCCACTCTCTATTTATGACTGTAGTGCGACTAGTTTGTGTCGAATGTGTGGCCTCGTCTGGTTGGGGATGTGAATAATGTCCATCCCCTCCTTCGCATGTTTCAATTGGGTTATAAAAACTTCCCAGTCCATGTATAATGAGGAGTCTCTCGAACAGTCAGACTCGGGTGAGCCGGGGCATGCTGTGAAATGTGAATTTATATGTCATCATTAGCAATATTGCATCATATGGAGTTGCCCCCCCCCCCCCCCACCCCCCACCCCACCCCCGCAGCTTCCGAAATTGTATACTCTCTATTTGAAATATCTGAGCATGTAGCCTTTGCCGGATTAAGGATACCACCTCCCCTTTTTTATAATTTTGATATTTGAATATTCACATTTATTAATGTACAACTTTAACCGTTAATATTTATAATTAGTTACTCTCTTCGTCCCATTTGAAGAAGGTAATTCCGTTAAAGTACTTGTGATTTTTTTTGTCATTTTAACGAATATACCACTCGTTTTAAGTTATCCGTTCTTGCTCATTTTTTTTATTTTTTTCAATTAACCGATATTGTAATTTATGTAACATCTTTAATTTTAATGGATATTATATAATTTTTTAATTATATATATTAAGATTTTATTTGAGGTATGCTTTTTCAAATGAGACAATCATATTTTGAAATTACCCTCTTCAAGTGTGATGGAATAGTATTTAAATTAGTACTTTCAAAATATATATTGAGACAAATCTAACATTTTATACGCTAAAGTTAATTTTTTATATTAGCAAAATAAATTACAATAAAAGGTTATTATAAGAATAATACTCCCGCCATCCTAATTTAAGTGGGAGGATTTTATTTTTTATTATTATTATTTAAGAATTGCAACTTAGAACTTGATTTTTTTATTTTACTTTTGATATATTACTTACTTCTTAAAATAGGAGGAAACAATCTCCAAAATAAATTCACATTTAGACGTTATCTATTTATATATCGAAATTATACATATTTCAAAAAATCATTCCACCTCACGAAAATATCCAATTACTGCTATTTTCGACATGTTTTGTTATAGGTGTATTTTTGACCCATTTCGCGAGATGTCATTTTTTATATTTTCCACACTGCGATGCTATTTTCGAGTCGTTTCACCTTAGGACGTCATTTTCGACTGTTTTTGCATCGTGACATTATCTTCGACTTCTTTTACCGTGGGATGTCTTTCCACCCATTTTCTCCGGACGTCATTTTTGCCACATTCCGCATTGGGACGTTATTTTCGATCTGTTTCACCCTTGAATGCTATTTTCGATATGTTTCGTCACGATGTTTTTTTCAGCTATTTTTACCTCGATATGTTATTTTCGACCTATTCCGCTCCGGAACTTCATTTTCGACCTGTTTCGCTCTGGGACGTCATTTTCAACCCATTTCGACAGAGAATGTCATTGTCGACTCGTTTCATCCGCTGACGTTATTTTCGACCGATTCCCCGCCAAACACATTTTCAACCTATTTCGTCATAGGATGTTATTTTCGATTCGTTTTGCCCTAGGGTGTCATTTTCGAACTGTTTCACCTTCTCACTTCATTTTCGACCAGTTTCGTTTAATGTCGACATTTTCGATACGTTTCGTCACGAGACGTTATTTTCTACTTGTTTCACATGGGACTTCATTTTCGATCGGTTTTGCTCAACGACGACATTTTCGACTCGTTTTATCGTGGGATGTTACTTTCGATCGTTTTGTCTCAGGATGTTATTTTTGACTTGTTTTGCCTCATAACGTTAGTTTTAGCTGTCTTCGCCATGGGGCGTCATTTTCGACCCATTTCTCGGGGTGTCATTTTCGATCCATTCTGCTCTGGGATGATATTTTCGAGTAGTTTAGTAACAAGACATTATTTTAGCCCATTTTATCTCGGGACGTTATTCTTGACCCATTTCGCACCGGGATTATAGTTTCAACCTGTTTCGCCTCAGAACGATATTCTTGGCGCTTTCTTCAGGATATCATTTCGGCCTATTTCGTTTTGGGACGTCATTTTTCGACTGTTTTCGCACCAGACGTCATTTTCGACCAATTTCGCCCTGTAACATTATTTTTTATTGTTTTCGTCCCAGGTCGTCATTTTTTAGATGTTTCGCACGGGGATGTTCTTTTCGACTCATTTCGTCCCTGGACAAAAATGTTCTTCCATGACGACATTGGTCGAAAATGTCGTCCCAGTACGAAGCGGGTAAAAATAAAAATAACACCCAAGAACGAAAGTAATTGGAAAAAATATCTCGGGGTGAAACGGGTCGAAAATTTCGTCCCAGGTCGAAATGGATCGAAAATGACGCCTTAAGACAAAATGAGTCGAAAAAGATGCCACTGGTTGGAAATGACGTTTGGGAATAAAACGAGTAAAAAACAACGCCCCGTGACGAAACAGGTCGAAAAGTTATTCCGGGGGTAACGGGTCAATAATAATGTCACATGACGAAAATAACATCTTATGACGAAACTAGTCGAAAATATCATCCCAAAATTAAACGAGTCGAAATTGATGCTCCTGAAAAATGGGTCGAAAACTGATATGGTCTAAAAAAATTCAAACGTTGACCCGAACAGTAACCAGATTTAGTCGCTTCCATCTATAGTGATCCACTTGAAGAAACCTTCTTGGATCCTCCCTTGACAACCCAAGCATTCCCACCGAACTGCCGGCCCTAAAACAAACGAGTGGGACTTTGTTCACCCTTTTTAAGAAGGTGAACATAACCCTCCCTTTTAAATATATATTAATATAATGTATTAGTGTATAAATATATTTTTATAATATACAATATATTTATACAAGATGAATAATGTTGAAAAAATATTTTTTTACCTTTTAGATTTTTTTTTTAAAATATAATATGTGAAAATATTACATTTAAGTTGTAGTAATATTGAAAAAAATAAAAATAATAGAAATTTAAAAAGGTAAAATATTTTTTCAACATTAATTCATCTTGTATAAATATATTATATATTATAAAAATATATTTATACCCTAATATATTATATTAATATATAGTTAAAAGGGAGGGTTATGTTCACACTCTTAAAAGAGGGTGAACAAAGTCCCACTCAAAACAAACCTATAAAGGGTGAACAACCAATTGAGTTTACTTCCCTTGACTTTCCAATTTGAATTTTGAATATTAATACTCATTTCTTCTAAGAGTTAAATTTTAAATACTCAATTGACTTTTTATATACGGCTAAAATGTTCCTGGGGTTAGGGGTGGGCATGGGACGGGATGGGTCGGGATTGGGCGAATCCCGTCCCGTCCCGAAAATAAATTACCGGGACGGGACGGGACGGGATTGCGTATTTTGAAACTCATCCCGCACGTCCCGATCCCGTTCGGGTTCGGGTCGGGACCGGGACGGGATGGGATATCCCGCACATTTATTGACCTTGACAGAAACTGTGAAAAAACGAATGAGACAGCTATAAATTTTGGAATTATCAAATGAATGAAGTAGAAATTTAAAAAAAAATCCAAACTAGTCATTCAAAAAAAAAAGTTACCCACAATATCCATTAGAAACTTAAAAAACACACCGTACAAAATAGATAGTAACGTAAACACGCACAAAGGACAATAGATCAATAATCCAACTGCATATATAGTGCATATTACATCAACATCAACACGTGAAGATAAAATTCAAATTGAAAGTGCAGAAAACATCAACTTAAAACTGAAAACTACTACAGAAACTTTGATGTTTCATACATCATACATCAATTTAGGGTTTACATGATTAAATGATATATAAAAAAATTGATTATATTAAATATTACGGGATGGAACGGGATTGATCGGGATGGTCCCGATCCCATCCCGTCCCATTTGAATAGTAATAGAGCGGGACGGGACGGGATGGGATTGCCATTTTAAGAAACTATCCCGTCCCGTCCCGCTAGTTTTCGGGACGGGATCGGAACGGGATCGGGATTTCGGGTTCAAGTGCCCAGCCCTACCTGGGGTCCCTTAACTTAATTTCAGATAACGATTTAGTCTTTTATCTTTTTTTTGTCCCAACTAAGTTCTTTATCTTTCCAATTTTAAGCAAAGTTAGCCTTTTTCCGTTGGTCTCCGTTAATTGTTGTCCAGATGGCTGTTAAGTTGCTGACTATCATCTTCTTCATTTAATTACGTCAATTCTAGAAAGAGAAACACATCTCAACTCTACAGAGTGAGAGAGAGCGGCGACTATATCTTTATGAATGTAGATGATCCTAAAAACAAGATAGAAATCAGAAACTCCGTATACAGTTCGCTTGTAAGCCTTAAAGAATATAATAATTTCAAAGCTTCATTCATCAAGCAACAACAGTTTTCTCAACAAAAAACAAAAAATTGTTCAAAATGTCCGATTTGGAATGCTGATATACGTATATGGTATAACAGTGAGGTCTAATTAATGGTGATGTTGTTTTAAAAGTGATTTAATTTTTATGATTCACAATCAGCTTATACACGCAAAACATCTAAAAGGTCTAAAGTAACAAAAATTACATAGGTAGCTAAAAACACTGAAAATACAAAAACCTCAAAAAACATTTATTAATAGAATAGATCAACTGAAAACTCACCGCCATAGCTGCATTTTGTAATCCTTGAGCAGTAAACTTGATCGAGCCCGGCCCAGCCAAACAATGCCTCATCTCTGTCTTCTCGCTCACTGTCGACGCAATTGGACCATGACAGCATTATAGGATGGGGAAGCAACTGGCGTGCGCTGCACGTGCTTCACCATCATCAGTTGCGGTGGACTGGACTCCTGGACGCCCGGCGTGTTTGCTGTTCTGGCAATTTTGTGAGGGCGAGGATTCTGTACAACTTCTCCTTTAGAGGATTTACTCGGGAGGGTCCGGAGCTATAAAAATTATGGAGATCGGACAACTATATATATAGCTTCCCCTATTTTATAAAGGAACTTCCATCCGCCGGGGGGGTCCGTGGACCCCCTTGGACCCCCCCTCCCTCCGCCCCTGCCTTCGCCGCTCTCTCTCACTCTGTAGAGTTGAGATGTGTTTCTCTCTCTAGAATTGACGTAATTAAATGAAGAAGATGATAGTAAGCAACTTAACAGCCACCTGGACAACAGTTAACGGAGACCAACGGAAAATGCTAACTTTGCTTAAAATTGAAAAGATAAAGGACTTAGTTGGGATAAAAAAAAGATAAAGGACTAAATCGTTATTTGAAATTAAGTTAATGGACCACAGGAGCATTTTAGTCTTTATATATCATATATCTATTTTATGTCACGTCAATCTCTCCCATTCTTATATTTTAAAACTACTTCTCTCATTTTTTTTATTATCTTTAAATAATACATTAAATATTATATTTCGAGTAAACTTTTGCAATTCGAGTAACTGATTGAGTAACATAACTCGAGTAACTCTAATCGAGTAAGTCATTCGAGTAACCTCATCCGAGTACCCGCTTCCGAATGACCTTTAACACGATATATACACTCAAGAATGATTCGCTCGAACAACAATTTCGAGTGATACCAAGCAAGAGAAACGAGTGATATTCGAGTGACTTCAAATCTTTCGAGTAACTATCTTCCTCGATGGCGATTTGATTTCGCCGAATGTGCGACGTTCCTCAAATGGTGCAGCCGACTACTCCGCTAACAAAACCACCGCTACATATGACGAATCCGTCGTATATCAGGTTACTAGAATTGTGTCTCGAAATTTTGGTTCGAACCTGCTCGAATTTTTATTCAAATGTGACTCGAATGGTGACTCGACGGTGACTCTTATGGGTACACTGATGGTTACTTGAATGTGACTCGAATATTACTTGAATCGTGTCTTGAACTTTCAGTTTGAACTTTACTTGAATGGTGACTCGAGTATCTACTCGAGTTGTTACTCGATTTAAATATGACTTGAGCGATTACTCAAATTATTACTCGAATATAGATATTACACGAATTTGTGGATTATAATATGGTTACTCGAGTTGGACTTATGCAAAAGTGCATTATGTGACTCGAAAATACTCGAGTAAAGGTTAAACTCTAAACATTTGTATATTAGAAGAGTTGTTGCCAATTTGGAGACGGATTTTTTTTTTATATTGAAAAGAACAACGCAATTTTTCTCTCTCTTTAATTGGAACGCCATGCGTTGAACATGCTTAGCACTTTGGAAGACTGTGACCCTGCTGATGCTTAAAGGAAGTTAGGTACTCGTATAGGAGTCTGGTATTGGATCAATTCAACTGGAAGTACTCTTTGTTGATTCAGCTGTCTGTGAGTCTGTCGATGCCACAAAAAACATTAGAGGCGGCGAGGTTGATCCAAAAGACATGAAAGGGGTGGTTTGTTATAATGGGTCCTCATTTGAATTCCAAAATCGTTTGTATAGGACTAAAAATTCAAATGCCCATTAACATGGAATAAGTCATGAATGAAAATGAGCCATGATTGAGAATCAGAATAGATAATATGAAATTGAACTATTTTAGTTCACATATTTACTAACTACGTTTGAATGAATGGCTATAATAAAAGTTGATAATAATAAACATAATTTAATTTCTTATTTATAAATTAAATATAAGACTCATATTGTTCTATATGAAAAAATAAATGCCGGTGCTTAATTAATTTACGGTTTCTTATCATGTGCCCTTAGATCACATGATAAGAGTTTATAAATAAAATTAAATCAAATAATAGTATATGTATATGTGTGTGTATACTGACTCATGTATATTTTATAATAATTTTATAATATTATTGAAATTCGATCATATATTATTAATATAATAAAATATTTAATATTTTACGCCGTGCATCGCACGGGAGGACATCTAGTACGGTATAACAGTGAGGTCTAATTAATGGTGATGTTGTTTTAAAAGTGATTTAATTTTTATGATTCACAATCAGCTTATACACGTAAAACATCTAAAAGGTCTAAAGTAACAAAAATTACATAGGTAGCTAAAAACACTGAAAATACAAAAACCTCAAAAAACATTTATTAAGAGAACAGATCAACTGAAAACTCACCGCCATAGCTGCATTTTGTAATCCTTGAGCAATAAAGCTTAAATCGACTACCCAAACAATGCCTCATCTCTGTCTTCTCGCTCACTGTCGACGCAATTGGACCATGACAGTTCGTTACCACGGAGCTACTCGTATATGATGAATCAGCATTATAGGCTGGGGAAGCAACTGGCGTGCGCTGCACGTGCTTCACCATCATCAGTTGCGGTGGACTGGACTCCTGGACGCCCGGCGTGTTTGCTGTTCTGGCAATTTTGTGAGGGCGAGGATTCTGTACAACTTCTCATTCGCCGCTCTCTCTCACTCTGTAGAGTTGAGATGTGTTTCTCTCTCTAGAATTGACGTAATTAAATGAAGAAGATGATAGTCAGCAACTTAACAGCCACCTCGACAACAGTTAACGGAGACCAACAGAAAAGGCTAACTTTGCTTAAAATTGAAAAGATAAAGGACTTAGTTGGGACAAAACAAAGATAAAGGACTAAATCGTTATCTGAAATTAAGTTAAGGGACCCCAGAGCATTTTAGCCTTTATATATCATATACTACCTCCGTTCTCTTATAACTGCAATATCTGGACTTTTACGTTTGCCAATGCACAACTTTGATTATTAATATCTTCAATTCTTTACTTTTAAAAATTATAAAAAGTTGATATTTTGAAAGTATATTTCGAGATGAATCTAACAAGATCCCACATGACTATAATTTTTCATATGTATAAATCACAAAAGATGGTCAAAAGAGAGTATGTGAACAGTGTAATAGTCAACACGTTGCAATAATAAAAGAACGGAAGAAGTATCTATTTTATGTCACGCCAATCTCTCCCATTCTTCTTTTTATATTTTAAAACTACTTCTTTCATTTTTTTTTATTATATTTAAATAATACATTAAATATTATATTTCGAGTAAACTTTTGCAATTCGAGTAACTGATTGAGTAACATAACTCGAGTAACTCTAATCGAGTAAGTCATTCGAGTAACCTCATCCGAGTACCCGCTTCCGAATGACCTTTAACATGATATATACACTCGAGAATGATTCACTCGAACAACAATTTCGAGTGATACCAAGCAAGAGAAACGAGTGATATTCGAGTAACTTCAAATCTTTCGAGTAACTATCTTCCTCGATGGCGATTTGATTTCGCCGAATGTGCGACGTTCCCCAAATGGTGCAGCCGACTACTCCGCTAACAAAACCACCGCTACATATGACGAATCCGTCGTATATCAGGTTACTAGAATTGTGTCTCGAAATTTTGGTTCGAACCTGCTCGAATTTTTATTCAAATATGACTCGAATGGTGACTCGACGGTGACTCTTTTGGGTACACTGATGGTTACTTGAATGTGACTCGAATATTACTTGAATCGTGTCTTGAACTTTTAGTTCGAACTTTACTTGAATGGTGACTCGAGTATCTACTCGAGTTGTTACTCGATTTAAATGTGACTTGAGCGATTACTCAAATTATTACTCAAATATAGATATTACACGAGTTTGTGGATTATAATATGGTTACTCGATTTGGACTTACGCAAAAGTGCATTATGTGACTCGAAAATACTCGAGTAAAGGTTAAACTCTAAACATTTGTATATTAGAAGAGTTGTTGTCAATTTAGAGACGGATTTTTTTTTATATTGAAAAAAACAACGCAATTACTCTCTCTTTTTAATTGGAACGCCATGCGTTGAACATGCTTAGCACTTTGGAAGACTGTGACCCTGCTGATGCTTAAAGGAAGTCAAGTACTCGTATAGGAGTCTGGTATTGGATCAATTCAACTGGAAGTACTCTTTATTGATTCAGATGTCTGTGAGTCTCTCGATGCCACAAAAAACATTAGAGGCGACGAGGTTGATCCAAAAGACATGAAGGGGGTGATTTGTTATAATGGGTCCTCATTTGAATTCCAAAATCGTTTGTATAGGACTAAAAATTCAAAAACCCATTAACATGGAATAAGTCATGAAATGGAAATGAGCCATGAATGAGAATCAAAATAGATAATATGAAATTGAACTATTTCCGTTCACATATTTGCTAACTACATTTGAATGAATCGTGATTCAAAATAAAATATATCTAAATTATTATAATATCCCTTGTTGGTCCGCTAAGTATACAGGATACAGCTTGGGAAATGTTTAAGCAACAGGCTATGTGATTTTCTAATCTGAGTGCGTAGCGGAAGTCTTAAAACAGTAAGTTGTTGTCGATACAGCAACTCGGTCTATTCTCGTGTTAGCTTGGTGCGTACAGGGTTTTGCAGTGTATACTTATATAAATCACAGTTTATGAAAACAGTAACGACAAAAGGTAAATAACACAGTATTTAAGTGGTTCGAGGTAAACCCCTCTACGTCCACTGGTCCTCCACACAGGAGTAAAACGTTTATTATAAATACTGCGTACACAACTATGTATTTATAATCAAAACTATCCTTGTATCGTTCACACAGATAGATACAAAGACTGTCGCTTTCAACCGTTCACACAGATTGGTTAAAGCTTCCTTCTTGACTTGCTTCTTCACACACAGTTCCAAAGCTTCATCCTTATTCGTCCCACACAGGTCAGAATAACTTGTTGAGTTCACACAGAGCTCAGTTTTTACACAAAGGTAAAAGGTAAGTAACCACGTAAGAACAACAGCTTGAATATGGAGTTCTTGAGCTGATGATGGCTGTTCTTGATGACTGAGTATATTTCTTCTTTCTCAGATATGGATTGATGCTAGAAAGAAATATACTTGCTCTTGTAAGCTTGATCTGATGATAACGAATATTCAGTCTTTCGATGGTTTGAATATCGCTTGTAAGCTTTTGAATGATCTTCTTCGTATATCTTGTTGTTTCACAGGGATATTCGTTGTTTGTTTTATTGTTGATCTTCAAACTCTGGAGATATATATAGCCTCCTTGGATATATCCGTTGAGATAGATCCGTTGAACAAGATTGCTGCTGTCACAGCTTGAGAGTTGACTTGAATAGACCAGGATCCGGATATTGCGGGATTTGAAGATCTTTGTCGGCTTCAGTATTTAAATACTTTATCCTTTCAGTATTTAAATACTTCTTTTATCAAACGGGACTTGACTTTAGCGAATACTAAAGATTCCCTTCTGTTGGGTACGGGGTCGGATATTTGCGCCATTTGCGGAAGCGTAAATAAAATTGCGGAAAATAAATGACGCAAGGATTTATAGAGGTTCGTCTATAAACGAGCCTACGTCCTCTATTTATCTTTTTCAATAGGTTAAAGATAGCAACCTCTAAGCCTCTCTTCTATCGGTCGAGGTATAACCGTTTACAATCACGTCGTCTATTGGTCCGTGATAAACCACTCGTACCTTTCTTTGCGTCGGTCCAAGTTAAACCGTTTTACTTTTCTATCGGACAAGGAATAAACCTCTCTAGCTTTCTATGGGTACTAGATAAACCTCACTCGATAGCGATTGCGATTCTAATAATGCCGGATCCTTGATCCTAATAACACCGAATCCAATCGTATCTTTTCTTTTACCACTCGTGTATGTTTTCGTGAATTCTCACACAAACACTTACAATTAAGCTCAATATCAACAACAAGAATGTGTATAATAATATCACAAGAATAGACTATTTGCTCAAGGTTGTTGTACTCAAACAATACCATAGGAATGGTATTTATAGGCATTTTCCACAAACTAGCCGTTGCTGGCTGTTTTGACTTGCTAGCGTGCGCTAGCCTTCCTTATTAGCGTGCGCTATCTCATTAGCGTGCCTGTAGCGTACGCTAGACTATTCCCAGTTTTATTCCAGTAGCTTCGTTTCTTCTTTAGCGTACGTTATGCCTTCTGCCTTACGTACGTAACCAACTTGTATTAGCGTGCGTTAATAACACATTGTAGCGTGCGCTAATCCAATATATCCGTTGCATGGATTGTCAAAGTATCCGTTTGATATGCTGACTTTGACCTGCTTTTCCCAACGTTCTCATTGACTTGATTCAAACATCTTAGCGTGCGCTAATCATACTTTGTAGCGTGCGCTAATGCTGACTTCATTGCATACGTTATTCTGTGTTTGAATTCCTTCACAACGGTAACAAGACTTCGATAGCGTGCGTTAATGATAACGTGTAGCGTGCGCTATCCCATCAGCTGACTTCACTGCAGCTTACTTCGAAACTTGGCTGAAATGCAGATTATTCCTCGTTAGCGTGCGCTAATGTATGATGACTTGCGAGCGCTAATTCAGTCCAGATTGCAACTTTTTGCGTCTTCGTCTGCTTCGTCGTTTTGCTTCGCCTCGATGTTGTTTTGTTGTTTAGCAACTTTTATCAACAAAACACAAATTAAATAATGTGTGGAATAAATATTCCAACAATCTCCCCCTTTTTGATGATTACAAAACAACTCTTGAATTGGATAAAATCTGTAAAGAATAATATATGTATATTTCTACGAATCAAAGTTTTCGACTTTGATCGTTTCGTTAGTTTCTCCAATCCTCTTTTCTTTTCAACATCTCCCTTATTTTTCAACTCCGTCGTTTTTCATTTTTCAATTTTTTCAACTCCCCCTATTTGTATGCTTTTCTTTTCTTTTCGACTTCTTCGATTTTTCTCATTTTTATCTCAATTCCTCTCCTTCTCCTTTTTATCTCTATTCATGTTTTTCTCCCCCTTTTTATCTTCATCAAAAAGTAAAAAATATAGAGTATATCGAATTATAAATATGCATGATACAAATGGATATGCATTAATAACAAAAAAATACTCCCCCTGAAAGTATTATCTCCCCCTCAAAAATATCACTTGTTAAAATTTATTTTTGGGGATCCAACCTATAGTTGGTTTTTCTTTTGAAACATAGATGATATTTGAAATGTTTGTTCCTTTAGGAACCCAAATCTTTTTAGTTTTTATCGTCCGTCTTGGGCTTTTACAGTTAGAAATATGATGCCCGATTTTCAAACATTTTTCACATCGGGGTATTTTGAAATTGACGGATTCGTTTTTCGAACGTGGTTTGAATCCTAACCCCTCTTTATTTAAAGTATATTTTTGAACACATAACATTTGTTCAAATTTATCGTTGCCGCACGAAAATTTCTTTGTCAAAATTTTTAGTTCATTTTGAACTTTTAAAAGATCATTCTTTAAAATATTCTCATTTTCAATGCATTTCGAATGATCGATTTCAACAAATTTCCCTTTTTCAAGTATTTTGGAATTTTCAATTTCCAAAGTTTTATATTTAGACTTGAGGGATTTAATTTCATTTAAAGCATTTTGATAGTCCGTATGTAATAGCTCGAATGCTTCAAAAAGATCGTCGTAAGAATTACTTACTTAGCTTTCGACGTCGCTATCATCGAGTGAACTCCGGGCCATGAGCGCGAGATTATTTTGATCAAGAAAATCTTCATCGGGATCTTCGTCGCTCCATGTTGCGATTAAAACCTCCTTTTGCTTTACTCGACAGTTCTTTGCAAAGTGGCCTGGTTTACCACAAAGTCGACAAGTGTTGTCGAATTTCTTAGGTTCGCCCGCTTGAATGTCCTTCTTCCTCCGGTTTAATAAGTGTTGGAACTTATTAATATTTTTGGCATAATATGCCATTTCTTCGTCGCTTTCGTCCACCGGGGTTTCTTCTTTCTTTCTCGGTACCATAGCTTTGAAGGCTATCGACCTCTCCTTCGGTTTCGGTTTGGCATTCCGAGATTTTAGAACAATCTCGTAGTTGATAAGAGAACCAACGAGAGCACTAAAATCAAGAGTATTTAAATCTTTGGATTCCATTATTGCCGTAACCGTACCGTCCCATTCTCGAGGTAGTGATCGGAGAATTTTCTTTACCTTCTCACTACTCGAAAGTGGTTTTCCGAAACATGCTAATCCATTAGTGATGACCGAAAATTGGTCGAGCATAATCGAGATGGATTCGTCGTCCTTCATTTGGAATAATTCATAATCGTGAAGGAGCATGTTTATCTTCGTCTCCTTGACTTGAGACGTACCTTCGTGTGTTACCTCTAGCATTTTCCAGATTTCTTTGGCACTATCACACGATGATATCCGGTTGTGTTCTTCCGGATTTAAAGCACAATATAATAATTGCGTCGCTTTGCAATTATAATGGTCGTTTTTCCAATCCACATCGTCATACTCTTCAAAGGTTTTGAAAGTTCCGTTTGAGTTTGTCGGGATTTTGGGACCAAGACAAATCACCTTCCAAAGTTCGATGTCGTAAGCTCGAATGAATATCGACATCTTCTTCTTCCAAGTCATGAAGTTCGCGCCATCAAAAAATGGTGGTCGGTTGAGAGCAAGGCCTTCGACTGGAGCCATTTGAAACGCCATTTTGGATCTTCTCCTCGGATGTTAAGCCGCGTATTGGAGTACTGCTCCGATACCAATTGTTGGGTACGGGGTCGGATATTTGCGCCGTTTGCGGAAGCGTAAATAAAATTGCGGAAAATAAATGACGCAAGGATTTATAGAGGTTCGGCTATAAACGAGCCTACGTCCTCTCTTTATCTTTTTCAATAGGTTAAAGATAGCAACCTCTAAGCCTCTCTTCTATCGGTCGAGGTATAACCGTTTACAATCACGTCTTCTATTGGTCCGTGATAAACCACTCGTACTTGTCTTTGCGTCGGTCCAAGTTAAACCGTTTTCCTTTTCTATCGGACAAGGAATAAACCTCTCTAGCTTTCTATGGGTACTAGATAAACCTCACTCGATAGCGATTGCGATTCTAATAATGCCGGATCCTTGATCCTAATAACACCGAATCCAATCGTATCTTTTCTTTTACCACTCGTGTATGTTTTCGTGAATTCTCACTCAAACACTTACAATTAAGCTCAATATCAACAACAAGAATGTGTATAATAATATCACAAGAATAGACTATTTGCTCAAGGTTGTTGTACTCAAACAATACCATAAGAATGGTATTTATAGGCATTTTCCACAAACTAGCCGTTGCTGGCTGTTTTGACTTGCTAGCGTGCGCTAGCCTTCCTTATTAGCGTGCGCTATCTCATTAGCGTGCCTGTAGCGTGCGCTAGACTATTCCCAGTTTTATTCCAGTAGCTTCGTTTCTTCTTTAGCGTACGTTATGCCTTCTGCCTTACGTACGTAACCAACTTGTATTAGCGTGCGTTAATAACACATTGTAGCGTGCGCTAATCCAATATATCCGTTGCATGGATTGTCAAAGTATCCGTTTGATATGCTGACTTTGACCTGCTTTTCCCAACGTTCTCATTGACTTAATTCAAACATCTTAGCGTGCGCTAATCATACTTTGTAGCGTGTGCTAATGCTGACTTCATTGCATACGTTATTCTGTGTTTGAATTTCTTCACAACGGTAACAAGACTTCGATAGCGTGCGTTAATGATAACGTGTGGCGTGCGCTATCCCATCAGCTGACTTCACTGCAGCTTACTTCGAAACTTGGCTGAAATGCAGATTACTCCTCGTTAGCGTGCGCTAACGTATGATGACTTGCGAGCGCTAATTCAGTCCAGATTGCAACTTTTTGCGTCTTCGTCTGCTTCGTCGTTTTGCTTTGCCTCGATGTTGTTTTGTTGTTTAGCAACTTTAATCATCAAAACACAAATTAAATAATGTGTGGAATAAATATTCCAACACTTTCCAAACGGTCTTCAGTCCTGTTCCGATGTGAATGATGTATCCAATTGTGTGGTAGGCATATTGGAGTAGTCCGGTGCTGTATGGAAGGATGCTGTATTGAGGGACAGCTTCCATATTTGGCGTTTACTAAGACTTTGTTGTTGTATCTTGGTAGCGCGAGAGCTTGCTGTATGCTGGCGCTATGAGAAGGTCTTCGATACAGGATTGAAAACTTCGATTGGACTTTCGATACAGCGGCTTGCTGTATGCTGGGCATTGTTTTTTGGTAATTGTCAAAACAACATTATTTTTCCCAACAATTTCCCCCTTTTTGATAATTTCCAAAACTTCTTGATGATTCCAAAACTTTGATGCCAAAACCTCTTTAAGCTAAAACAATTTCTCCTTCTTTTTCGATAACCACTTGTTGGTAATTTGAGAGGACTTCGATACAGGAGATGTTTATCCCCACTGATTCCCTCTCTTTTTGATAATGTCTTGAGTAGACTTCTTGATCTTCTGTCAAATGATCTGGTCTTCAGCACTTAGTCTAAAAGAAATGTGAACTGCTCGCAGGCAAGTTCTAAAGCAATAGCATCTAACAGGTAAGTGTACTACATCTTAAACTTATGATTGGCGCGCAGGCACAATCTTACAGTGTGATCTAGTTGAGTACAACTTAACCTATGAACTGTTCGCAGACGAGTTCTTACAGCAATACACAATAAAATAAAATTATCAATCATAATTGATGTCCTGTAGTGTAAATACTGTATCCGCGAATAATACAGCGTTCCCCCTTAAAAGGTACATACAGGTTTCAATTCTTACATATATGTTCGGATTAATACTGTATTCATGGGTCGTACTGTATTCCCCTTTAATTAATGCACACGTCAGCTGTATGAAGGTTTCATGCCTTCTTAGTCCTACAGTGTTGTCTTGACTGTTCTGAGTGTACAGTTAATTAATGGCAGATACTGTATTCTTGGGTCTTACAGCATTCCCCCTCACTTAATTAATAAAAGATAAAAACTTACAGGGATTTCTGGATGTAGCGTTCCCAATTCTTGTTGAAGCATAGAGATCAAGTAAATTTGGGTCCTGGTGTAATAGTGCCTTTCGGTACCCAAATTTGCCGGACAACAATTGGTTTGTTGTAGGCTACTTTTGGTCCATTATTTCGATATCTACGTGGGGCAGGCACGTAGTTGTTGTAATCATGATAATTATAATGCATGAAAAATCGAGAATTATAGTTGTTATTCCAGTACGATTGTCGTCTAGGAGGTGGAGCCATTTTCATAGACCTTACATATTGCCTCCTGGGTCTCCAGTTGGATTCCCATAATGGGGCTCCTGTATCCAATATCTACGCGCGTTGTACTGAATGTACTGCCGTGCGAGCCTTTAATATTTGGATACAGCCTTCCTTCTGAACGACTGTTGGCGCTGTTGATGTGCTCGGGGAGCATACTGTTGAGTGCGCCTTTCAGGTCTGAATGGATGGTGATTCCGCTGTCTTGAATAGGATTGCGGGGGCGGAATGGCAGCTTTTGCTTTTCGCGGTGCAACAGGTTCCTTCACAGGACTCGGAACCTCTTTCGATACAGGAATGGATTCCTCACTCCTAACGAATACCGTACTAGATTTTTCTTTGTTGGAGAACGAGTTGTACCCTAAGCCACGTTTATCATGAGCATATTGCCCAGTGCTTAGGATCTCTTCCATTCTATTAGAGGATTTCTCGAAAGAATTCAAGATTGTCTCTAATTCTCCTTCACGTTTCTCGAGAGATTTTACTTTGGCTTCGAGTAGAGCTAAATCATTTGTTTTGCTTTCAAGATGAGACTTGGTCTCATTTAGTTCGTGAGCAAGTTGATAATTTCTCTCCATGAGTTTTTCTAAATTGACTTTGATGTTTTCGCAATCAACTGACATATTTTCGTAATTATCCTTCAGCAAGTCGTTTCTTCTTTCAGCTCTAAGTTAGAAATTTCAAGCGGTATGTTTTCTCTTTTCAATATCTCATAGGCATTTTGAATGTTATTAAATTCATTCAACATATTTTCAAAGGTATGAGATGTATTTACAGGAATAGTTGAGGTAGAGCTTACCTCATCATCATCGCCGTCTTCATTTTCCTCTTTAACTTTGGCCATAGAGCACATGTAGGCTCTATCCTCTAGCTCATCATCAGACGAGTCACTATCAGTGACCACCTGAAGACATTCTTCGGTCTTTGTTGATGCGGGCGGAGCTTTTGATTCTCCAATGAAGGCCTTGAGTTTGTTCTTCATCCTGTTTCTCCAGTCATCAAACTCATTAATATGAAACATAGATATCTTATTTGACATAAAGGTATCCATATTAGAAGATGGGAAATACAAAGACTGTTTTCGAAAATAAGTGATTTTAAGGATCTGATTCAGTTAAAAATACGATTGATTCTTTTTAGAATCAACCGCTCTGATACCAATTGTTGGTCCGCTAATTATACAGGATACAGCTTGGGAAATGTTTAAGCAACAGGCTGTATGATTTTCTAATCTGAGTGCGTAGCGGAAGTCTTAAAACAGTAAGTTGCTGTCGATACAGCAACTCGGTCTATTCTCGTGTTAGCTTGGTGCGTACAGGGTTTTGCAGTGTATACTTATATAAATCACAGTTTATGAAAACAGTAACGGCAAAAGGTAAATAACACAGTATTTAAGTGGTTCGAGGTAAACCCCTCTACGTCCACTGGTCCTCCACACAGGAGTAAAACGTTTATTATAAATACTGCGTACACAACTATGTATTTATAATCAAACCTATCTTTGTATCGTTCACACAGATAGATACAAAGATTGTCGCTTTCAACCGTTCACACGGATTGGTTAAAGCTTCCTTCTTGACTTGCTTCTTCACACACAGTTCCAAAGCTTCGTCCTTATTCGTCCCACACAGGTCAGAATAACTTGTTGAGTTCACACAGAGCTCAGTTTTTACACAAAGGTAAAAGGTAAGTAACCAGGTAAGAACATCAGCTTGAATATGGAGTTCTTGAGCTGATGATGGTTGTTCTTGATGACTGAGTATATTTCTTCTTTCTCAGATATGGATTGATGCTAGAAAGAAATATACTTGCTCTTGTAAGCTTGATCTGATGATAATGAATATTCAGTCTTTCGATGGTTTGAATATCGCTTGTAAGCTTTTGAATGATCTTCTTCGTATATCTTGTTGTTTCACAGGGATATTCGTTGTTTGTTTTATTGTTGATCTTCAAACTCTGGAGATATATATAGCCTCCTTGGATATATCCGTTGAAATAGATCCGTTGAACAAGATTGTTGTCACAACTTGATAGTTGACTTGAATAGACCAGGATCCGGATATTGCGGGATTTGAAGATCTTTGTCGGCTTCAGTATTTAAATATTTTATCCTTTCAGTATTTAAATACTTCTTTTATCAAACGGGACTTGACTTTAGCGAATACTAAAGATTCCTTTCCAAACGGTCTTCAGTCATGTTCCGATCTGAATGCTGTATCCAATTGTGCTGTAGGCATATTGGAGTAGTCCGGTGTTGTATGGAAGGATGCTGTATTGAGGGCAGCTTCCATATTTGGCGTTTACTAAGACTTTGTTGCTGTATCTTGGTAGCGCGAGAGCTTGCTGTATGCTGGCGCTATGAGAAGGTCTTCGATAAAGGATTGACAACTTCGATTGGACTTTCGATACAGCGGCTTGCTGTATGCTGGGCATTGTTGTTTGGTAATTATCAAAACAACATTATTTTTCCCAACATCCCTATAATTTTGTAAGTATAAAATTATAGTGAGTACATTGTTGAAAGAAAAAATTAATTCCGATTAACGGATTCAAATTACATACCCCATGGGTATCGAAATTCAACAAATAGAGGAATCAAATCCTGAATTGGTGATGGAATCACCTCATTTGATTCCAAAATTCACTTTTTACTTTTTACAAGTAAACACAAGAACTCGAAATAATCCCATTCCATTCTATTAAATTAAACATACCCTTATATTTTTGCTTTGTCACGTCCATTACCTCAGCTCATTTTTTATATTTAAAAATGAAACTATTTTTCTCTTCTATTTTTATATTTACAAAAATACTACTAATTTTCGCTCTCGTCTTTTTACTACATTTAAATAAATACAAACATACAACTTTTTACTATATTTAAATAAACATACTATCTCTGTTCTCTTATAATTGCGACATTTAAATTTTCGCGTTTGTCAATGCAAAACTTTGACAAATAATATCTCTAATTGTACATTTATAAAAATTATAAGAAGTTAATATTTTGAAAATATATTTTGAGATGAATTTAATGAGATCTTGTATTACTATTTTTTTCTAGGGGTGGGCACGGTCTGGGACGGTCCAGAATTGGGTCGGTCCCGGTCCTGGTCCCGATTAATATAAACGGTCCGGGACCGGTCCGGGATAAGGGTGTTTCCCGTTTTGTTTCGGTATTTTCGGGACCGGAACGGTCTCGGGACGGTCCGGGACAAAACGGGATATTTTTTTGGTAAATATAAATAATAAAAAATATATTTAGAAAATATTTTCTTGTATTTTTGGATATATATTTGCAAATTTATAATGACAATTTTAGAAATTTTGCATTATTTATCAATAATTTAGTAAGTTTTGGTATATTTGGCTAACTAATTTATGGGATAAAATTTAATTTACAAATTAAAATCTCATAAATCTAATATTAAATTTAAAAAATCCATATTTCGAGACAAACAAAATGGGACGGGACAAAAATCACCGGTCCCGCTCCTGTCCCATTTTCGATCGATTCGGGACAAAATTTGTCCGTCCCAAATGGTCCGGGATACTTTTGGAACGGGACCGGAATGGTCCAGTTTGGCCAAACGGGAACCGGGATTTGTGCCCACCCCTATTTTTTTCCACAAGTACAAATCACAACAGTTGGTCAAAAGAGAAAATATGAACAGTGTAAAAATCAACACGTTGCACTAATAAAAAAGCAGTGAAAGTATTTGACACCAACATTATAAAAAAATAGAATTCTTAATTCTACAAAAAAAAACAAATAAATATTCGTGTTATTCACAACATTTGAATATCCACACTACCAAAATTTTAAATCTTAATAAATCATAAAACAAACAGATGCCTTGACTTGGGGAAGACCAATGCCGTGAAACTTGATTGAAAGCAACGCATAGGAATTAAAAGTATTTTTTGGGCAAATAAGATACTCCCTCGATCCCATATATATAGGCCATGTTTGATTTTTTTTGGTCAATCGTGGGTGACTTTGACTACAATTTCATCTTAAACCGTAAATATAAAATCTTAAATTAAATTATCTAATGAAACTTTAATACCTAAATTTTCATTATATAATTCAGTCGAACTTTTTACATTTGCAATTTTTACCACCTAAATTGTCCGACAATTATTTCACATAAAAAATAATTTCATTGGGCTGAAATTATGCGATTATAATTAAAAAAAGTCATCACTCGATAATCTTTTTTTTTAATTGAAAGATTCACAATTGTAGCTAGGGCTGGCAAAAAAATCCGAAAAATCCGATATCTGTCCGAAATATCTGTATTCGTATCCGGAAAAAGCGAATATTATCCGTATCCGAAAAAAAACGGATATGGATTTTATTCGTATTCGAAAATTCCGGATACGGATATGGATATAGGCGAATCCGTATCCGAAAATATCCGTATCCGAGATAAAATTATATATAATATATAATTTTAATATATTTTTAATATATAATTACAAAATATAACACATTTTATATTTATAATAATTTAAATTTTTATAAATATAATTTGGTTTAGATCTTAGTAGATCACTACTATAATTTAATGATATTTTCAATATTTCAAAAAATAAAAAAGTAATTTGGTTGGAGATCTTAGTAGATCTTTAATTCAGTGATATGTTTATACTAAGTTATCTATAATTATTTCTCTCTTTAACACAACAACCAAGTAGCTCAAGTGGTTGGAGTGTGGCTTTAAAAATTCACAAAGAGAGAAGTTGTGGGTTCAAATCCCTTCACACCCATTTGTTTTTGAAAAATAAATCAGGAAGTGCAGATTCGGATTCGGATATTATCCGTATCCGGATAATATTTGCCGGATTCGGATACGGACCGGATATTCCCGAATTCGGATAAGGATTCGAATACGGATTCCAAGTTCCGGATTCGGATACGGATATAGCCATATTCGTATCCGTATTATCCGATTGCCACCCCTAATTGTAGCCACCCCTAATTGTAGCATTGTTCTTGGAATCTTGAAAGGTTTTAGCACAGTATGCAAACAGCAACCAACGTTCAATATAGTATCATGTTACACTCGGAAACAAAAAACAAAACCCTAAAAAGAACACCACAGTTTTTTAAAACCATTTTACAGAATCTAATAAGTATGATAAACCTCTCCTACTACCGAGTCGAATAATGCCAAAACTTCAAGATGCACAAGGTCAAATACTTTGAGGCCTCGTACACTTCGTTTGATCAGCGTCGTATCCCAGACAAGACTTCACAGTAATGGCAAACCTACGAAGACTCGACATCTGAATCTTCCAACCCTTCTTGGTAAACTTCAAAGTCATCCGAGCTCCATCGACATATTAAGTGGAGTTTGAAGGTAGCCATCTTAATACCCAACAGACGCTGCAGAAGAAAAGAGTCGAAGTTCCGTAAAATGAACAAATAAATGGTTTATATATTGATACTGCCTTCCATGCATCATAGAGTTATATAATCCAAATTAGAGAACTACAGTACCCACTTATTCTAAACATGAAAGCATATGCAAAATGGAAAATCTGGAAATATATTATATACACAAATTCATACTGTAGGGAGACTCAAATCTAAGCTTTGAAAAATTTTGGACGAACCAGTATGCGAGCTGATTCAGGTGACAACTGTCTTCCTTCTTCACATACAACAAAGTCCGATACAAGTTCCACAACACCTGTATTATCCAACATAATTTAAATGAGCACACACATGTGGCGAGCCACGCACAAAGACGAATTACAAAAAGATAATAAGAAAATAGAAACAGGACAGACCTTTGTTTAAACGGACAGGCATTCCCTGCTTGCGCAGGAATGGTTCCATTTCATGGGTGAACTGATCCAGAGGACCTTCTTTGAGCTCCACCTAAAGAATCAACCAAACATGAGAAAACATCAGTATGACATAACTGCATATGGCAGAGTTGTAAATCATTAACCCTTTCTCTCTTTTTTGTCCTGATGCCTAATATTAAGCAACAGCAGCAATTTAAGGCCATATGCCACTTGCATGTCCCAACAAGCACAACAATGAGTCATAAAAACTAGAATAAATTACAGGCGGGGTCTTCAAGGGGGGGGGGGGGGGGGGTGAATTAAGCACCAAACCAAAAACTATGAAGAAACATCAGTGTAGGATTTTTAAGGAATTAAGTGTTTGAAAAATAAACATCTCACTGTTCCATCCTCGAAATCAAATTTGTTAAGCGTGATTTCACTGAAAAAAAAATACTCATCTGCTAGTTCTATACTCTTTAATGTATTCTCCCATTTCTAAACCTGTGTTACCTACTTCTGTAACCAACTAGCCATTCATCAAATCGCATCACCATCTCATCTCAAACAATTTTAATTACCAATGAGCAACATCCCCCACATTTATTGTTTTCTCACGACATTATATTCTCATTTATAAACCTACATAATTTCATCCTCACATCCATAAATGTATTGAACTCCCACGTGAGAACAAATACCAAATCAATTCTCAGCAGAATGATGGAAACAAAAAAATTTCACTGAATATACAACCATATAAGACCTTACCACTCATCACAGATGAGACATAAATGGCCCAAAATACAAGCATGCACACACATACAAGTACGTAGAGCAGACCTAAATTTTGTAATCAAGATTTAAGGCTTTTTTTTCACTTCCATAATTTGTAACACAAAATAACTACTTATATGCCATCTGGTGAAGAAAAATTGAAGTGCAAGTTCTTCAACTACCGTTTCTGTTGCAGTGCTTCCAGTCCTAGCAAAGTCATATTCTTCGTGTTCATTGAATAATCTGACAAAATCCAGGAAATGTTACACACATACAATAAAGCTACATAAGAACGAAGTTTCCTTTAGTTCCTTTGTGAAACATTGCAATTACTACTTGAGACATTTTTCTTCACACAACATGCAATAACAAAATAAAATTATAAACATTTTAAAACAAGTTCTATTAGATATAAATTCACCGCTTTATCTTTACCCTTGATAAAGGAGAAAACTGGAGAGAGAGAGAGACATAAAGGTCAGGTTTATCGCAAAATGTGTCATTAAGAATCCATTTCAAAATTTCTTACTGCTCAATTCAATCCAAAAAGAAGGTTATCTTCCTCAGAAGACGTCAGAAAAGTCAAGAAGTGTGGGTGGCCTTCTGTTCATTAGAGTCAAACTTTTTCAGTGAGCATGTATCATAAGCTACTCTTGAACGACATACCTTTGGATTTCCTCTTTTGGCAAACTAGTGAAACAAAGTCCTGAATCTCCCCGCAGAAGCTGAAGGAAAAAATTTACCAAGCAAAAAGAAAAAGAACAATTTGTGAGTTTATACTTCATACAAAAATTTCATTAATAAACATGTATAGAAGGAATATACATACAGGCGAGAAAAAGTGATGATCAAGAGTAATGCAAACTTAGCATGCCCATCGTACCTTTGAGATCTTATGAAGGCCCGGTTTGATCTCATCGGCAACAGATCTACCCAATGCAACCTGCATAACCTTATTCGAACCTAGGAAAAATCTAGGACAATGAAAGCATAAAAAATCAGTTTGTTTATAGTTACCTGATCCTGTTGTGTAAACTAAAATCCAAAGCATATACAGAGACAAAACAGCAAACAGTATCCAAATTATCAGCGGATATTTTAGGGACAGATCCTCTATAAGATCAAAGGACCCAGAAGGAAAAAAACCTACCCGTGGACAATGCCCTTACTGGACTACACCATTCAGTAGCGAAAGCTGCTTATTTTAAACTTCTGTTAGTTTATATGTGGCAAATCACAATCTAAGCGCCCCCCACCCTAATCGAAGGAGAAAAATCCGTTTATATATCAGCCGTGATTGCCTGGTGAACTGACAAAATTCGGGCGGAAGCTAGATTACAATTCAACAACATTACAATCTCTCTCTAACATAATACATCATGTCGAAATTTACAAAACTTAGCTACAATTTTGTAAACTTTATTGCCTGTTATACCAGGGCTAATGGTGAAAATCATGACATCGAAGAACAGTGGTTTGAACTAATCGATATATATATATATATATATATATATATATATAAGCACTCGGCAAACTTAATCCCGTCAAGAACCGACAACAAAAAAAAAAAAAACTCAACGGATATTTATCATTCCAACCTGCTTGAAGACTTGAGCCGCTCTCTAAACTCCTTGAACTTGAGATTCCTCATGTTCTCAACAGTGAAAACGTAGGCGGAGTCGTACTTTTCCACTGCATCTCGTATCGAGTTCACTACATTTTCTTTATGCTCCCGTCCCTTCTTCTTTGTCTTCGATAGAGTCACTGCACGACAGTCGACCAACAAAAAAAAAAAATCAAAATTCAATTGAAAAAGAAAAAGGCACTTGATCAATCAATTGAAGTATGAGAGCCAGAGAGAGTGAGAGACCTGGTCTGTTGCGCTTTGATTTCGGCATCTTCAGAAATGACCCTGAGCGAGCAAAGGGAGTGGGGGGAGTCGCTGGATTTCGAAGGGTTTTGAACTAAAACCCTAATTAAGACTGCGCGCTGCCGTATCGGCGGCTTTATTTTACGTCTCTATGGACCTCGTCGATGTACTGTGGTGTGGGGACTTCGTCTGGCGATGATGATTGGGCCTACTCGTACTATCGGGCCAAGCCCAACTATGTCATTTTTTTTTTGTGGGGGGTATTACACACACATATGGGTGAGAATTATATCCCGTAGATTACATTATCCCGAATTATGCTCTGAATTATTTCACTAGTTCATGATTATTACAAATTTTAGATATTTTGTCCTGTCAATATTTTCAAGAAGTAAAATATAGATGACATGAAAAATTTGCTGTCTAATATATAATTTACAGATATATAATTTGAATATGTAAAAATAAATATTATTATAAAAAGTTATGCATTATATCGTGAATTATTCACGCGTCCTAGACTAATCTAGTATTAAATAAATAGTAGATTGCCATAACAAATGAAGACAATCCCGTAGGGATGGCAACGCGGCGGGGATGTTCACAACTCCCAGCTCCGGTCCCGGTTTTTAAATCTTTCCCCCTGCCCCGGCCGGGTACGGGGATTAATACCCCATCCCCGGTCAAACTCCGGTTGACCCACGGTCAAACCCCGATCCCATTCCTTACTCGGTCTTCCCGATTTGCTGCTGTTTTTATAGCTACTTTTAGCTATTTTTCTCATGTCTTTTCAGTCAAAACACAGAAAAATAGTAATTAAGTAATTGTAAAAAATTACATAAGTTCATAAAAATCCACAATAAAGGATTACATAACTTAAATTTATATATTTAAAATAAATATATAAAAAATAAAATTTCTAATTATATATATACCGGGTCCGGGGCGGGTCGGGGAATAGGCATCCCGGCCCCGACCCCGATTTCATGTGAGCGGGTATCCCCGGCCCAGGCCCAGGCCCCGGCCCCGATACCCGATTTGGCGAGGAATCCCCGCCCCGATCGGGGCAGGTCGACCGAATTCCCCACCGGATCGGGTCAAAATGTTATGCCTAGCCTCCCCCTTTGCAAGTTACTGCCCAGTTGCTCCCTCTTTCTTGGGTCTCATTGTTGGTGATGCGGTGTGTTGGATTTTGATACATGTTTATCCGGAGGAACTATTTAATGATGTTTTGTCAATCAATAATGTGATGGATCTTTTCAGTGTGGTGGACGAGTGGACTCAGGCCCGCTAGAAGCTCTCGAGCCACATGGATGGAATGCATGCACCCCTGTAACTCATCACATATTTAATATTTATTGAATTTAATAAGAATCTAGTTTTTTCCTTTTATTCACGAACAATGCTAAATGTACACACAATTTGTACACACATACATCTCATCCATCCATTTAATATGGCCCCACAATAAATGAATGTGTTCTACATTAAATAGATGGATGAGATGCATATGTGTACAAATATGTGTACACATATGTGTACATGTAGCATCACTCTTTATTCAGTATCATATCCAATAAGAACCTATTTTTTCCTTTTATCTCATTAGAGTAATAGTATAATGCTATATAATAGTAATGATTATTAATAACATGATTATTATATAGTTCCCTTCGGTCCAAAAACTGTCACCATTAAATTCGGGATGGGATATTGATCCCATTACGTTCCTTCTCGAACCAAATAAAGAGAATTGGGAGGGAATTATCTTCATCTGTTCCATCTCTATCGTGCCCACCCATAATTATTTGCTGGGTCAGAGTCCGGCAATTACAAATAAATCATCATGACTTGTGATGCGAATTCCTTGGTCGATGATGTGCGTCTTTCTCGCTCATTGCAAGTTATTGCCTTGTCGCTCCCTCTTTCTTGGGTCTCATTTTTGCTGATGCGGTGTGTCGGATTTTAGTACATGTTTGTCCCGTGGAACTCTTTAATGACGTTTTGTCCATCAATAATATGATGGATCTTTTTAGTGTGGTGGCTGAGTGGACTTACGCAAGCTATAAGCTCTCGACCGACATGTATGGAATGCATGCACCCTTATAACTCATCACTTGGATAGTGAAGTTGTCCCAAAATCGAGCATTATCTGTGCCATCCAAGTGATATACTAGGACATAAATATATCCATCATACTTAATAGTATGTAACTAATAAAGCAAAACGAATAACATTGTACTGTGCAGCTAAAGTACATCATGGGTAACCATGATAGGGAATGTTATTTCCGGTTAATAAAATATTATCAATCGAAACTAAAAACGGAAAAATAGATATTTTGTTTTTTAACAAAAATAGTTGAACAATACTACTCTCCTTATACTTCGATTATTGAGTATTAAACTGGAAACAAAAAATAAAGTATAACAAAAAAATTGTTGTAGAAAGTAGCTGAGGCGAGAAAACTCTTTCTGCAATACAATTACATCATGTATAGTGCTGATGGATCTGACATATTATCCTCAAAAATACAACGGCTAATATCTCTGAATTTGTATCACGCCGATAAATTCAGAGCTCCGGTTAACAAGAATTTTTTGCGAGAATTGAGAAAAGTATGTTTATGTGTGAGACTATAACTGTAACACCCCCAGAATCAAACCGGGAATATTACACGCCGTAGACCCTCTCCGTGAGGATCCACCAGGCTACACATCAAAACCACACAATAAATTACATACCGACATGATAAAATACCAAATCCGTAGACCATCTTGGTCTTTCGTCACAACGTACAAGTCAAAAATACACATTTCTATCTCGACTCATACCCATGCAAGGGTAAAATATACTCACAAACCAAAAGTACGACAGAAGAAAGACCATACACAAACTCGGACAGACTGTATCCAACACTGGCCTTCGTGTGATTAGTATCATTCGCCTTCCATCATCCTTCGCGCCGATCCTGTGTTTTGCTCCCAAACTCCGCATGTACACGGATGCAAAACAGACATCCACCCCCGAATACTGGGGTTAGCAAACTCCACCGTTTTGCTAGTACAAGTATAAAGTTCAAATACGAGCCATACAAAACACATTCCGAGAATACAACAAAAGACTTCCCGAGCTATTTGATAATTAAAGTAGTTCAAGTCTTGAAAGTAGAAACCAAAACAAGAAAGCACTTTGAAAACATTTTCAAATCTCGGGAGTTTTCGAAAATATTTGCGATAGTAAAGTTCTTAATTCTTCAAAAGCCACTTAGTGGTCACCGCCCAATATTCATTTTCCAAAATGCAAATTCGATTAACAAAACACGGGGTTCACAACCCAACTCATTCCAAATACAAAACACGGGGTCCACGACCCAACCATTTCGATCATCAATACAGGTCCACGACCGTTCATTCACTTCAATTCACTTCCAACGACACATTACACACAACACATTATTTTTATGCCATTTTAGCCAAACACCAAGACTCGATATATAATGTCTCTCGACTCGAGCAACAAGCATTGTGATACTCGGACATATCACAATTAATCAACAAGACAAATACTCGGCAATTCGCGACCGGTCCACTCTACGGTCCCGCCGTAAGGCCACCAAGTCCTGTGTGCCCGTCGAGCAATCCCTGTGTGAGAATGCCCACTCAAGTAACTCGCGACCGGTCCACCGCTAAGCCACGGATCCCCCTGTGACCCCGTCGAGTCAATCCCCGAGTGAGAGTACCCGAGAAAAACCTTACAATTCTCATCAATTCACATTTCCAAAACCGCAATCCTCAAGAGTCAATCACAATATATATAGTCGAGGTATTTTGCTAAAATGGCCATATTATCCAACACATACTCACGACCCAAAATTTATACTATCCACAAAGAAACACACAATCTAAGCGGACCAATCGACACAACCAATATCACACAAGTTCACATATTCACACACATCCGCATGACTCCACGCAAAATCTTAACAACATGATTGAACTTTAACTTACCAACAACAAAATCACACATAATGGCGTCACTCGAAAATAATGTGATCCTATATTCGACACCAATACGCATAGTCAATTAAGCACATTAATTCCCGAACACAAGAATCCTCTTTAAATAAAACCATGATTATAGTTATAACGATTCTTTAGAAAAATGGTTGTAAACAATTTGTTTAGCACGTCTCGTCAACTTTCAACCATCATATTCACAAAATACGTAATGTATGGGCAAGATACTTGCCTCGATAGTCGATGCCGGACACTCCGACGAACATGGCTCAACCAGGAACCTCGAATGCCCACAACCCTCCGGCGGAAACGACGGTAACATAACCGATCGGAAAACGGCGAACGGAAGGGTTCCGACTCAAGTTCTTCGCAAGGAACCTGACCCTATCATAATACCGTCAATAATCAACGATCGTACGAGGAAGAATAATCGTAGAATGCCCAAAACCCCCTCTAAGGATTTTCACCGGACACCTTCAAGGCACCGATTAGGAACTCAACAAAACGAAGAATCTTTAACAATCGAACCATGGATCAACAAGGAAATTGGTATAATATGACTTAATAATCATCAATCAATCACAAATATAAGTTATCACGGATCAAACGGGCGAAAACAACCAAAACCCCCAATTTTCCCAAAACTAGGATTTTAAGAAAACTAACCTTGATTCGCTGGATTGAAGGATGTTATGGAGTGATTAATCGATGATATAAGCTCCAAAACTTCGTGGATTAGTTGTATAATAACATGCCTTCATGATCTCCAATGACCCAGCCGCGGAAGAGAAAGGGAGAAAATGAAAAATGAGTGCAAACAGGACTGCTCGGTAATATTTATACTGGTGCAGTCTAGCGTGCGCTAGACTGCCGAGCTAGCGTGCGCTAGCGGGCGGTCATGGTCGAGAATGTTCGGCCAGCCCGCCATCATGCGCCGAACACATGCGCTGTCGGCCCACCACATTCCAGAGACTTCTGGCTCGGCCAGTAGCGTCTGCGCGCCGAGTCAGAAGGCGTGCGCTCTGGCCGGCCAGAAGGCGCTTGATGTCCGGCAAGAGCGTGCGCTACCGCCGATCTCCCGCCCGTAACCTTCGCCCTTATCGCCTCGGTCGACTAGCGCGCGGCAGCCCAACCGCCATAGCGTGCCGCTTCCTCCTGGCCGTAGCATGCGCGACTTTCCGGCCGTAGCGTGCGCTACGCGGTTCTGTGCAACCGCCCGGCCAAGCTCGCACTCGTCCGGCCGATTACTGCGGCCGTCCGGCCACCGTCCCCAACCGTCCGGCGTGTCCGACCACCATGATTCGACGACTCGATTTTCCGAAATCGCACGGAACGAACACGACAAAATACTCGGGGACAACATCATCGGTCCGAAATGAAAACAACGGATAACAAATCATCACCTACGGTCTTAAACGCCAAAATCGGTTGTCGAGAAAATAATATCGAACTCGTCAACCGGAAATATCCGGAAAAAAATCCAAAATAACCGAACGAAAATCGTGGGTATTACATTCTACCCTCCTAAAAATAAGTTTCGTCCCGAAACTTAAAACAAAAGCAAGGCGACTCTCGACAACACACCAGAACTCCATGCAGTATAAAGCCACTACGATCCGATTCAATACGCAAGAATGCTTACGAAAAGCAACGAGCATGAATCGTTGCGGTTGATAAAACCGAGCAATACAAAAATCAAGTCACGATTTCAACGCTGAAAGGTATGAAATTCCAATAACTCACATATTTGGAAGATCAAATATGAAGAAAATTTCCCAACACTTATGGAAATCGCAAAATGGCCCAGATGAACAATAATCACGATTTTGAGGTCAAACGATAATGATTGGACAACGACGAACGAATAGCAATGATCGAACAACAACGATAACCTTTGAAGTTCATACCTCAAATCAAGACATCAATAACTTGTAGGAAGCATGAGGTGTTAGTTTCGAACACGGTTCACAAGAAATCGATCCGAACATGGAAAGATCACCACGATATGCACATCAATTTGGATCAATATCAGAACTCGCTCGAATAACAAATGAGAGAAACAACACAAGGTCAGAAGCATTAACGAACACAATCGCCGCAATACGGTCGAACAAAACGGAAACGAGAAGAAAAAGAAAAATGCGGGCATTACATCATATCACCTTTAAAAGAGGTTTCGTCCCCGAAACCTAAACAACGAAACGAAGTGTTTGAATATCAACCTTCCCGGCCATATCCTCTTGGTCCTGCACCTAGTCTCCATAACCAACTGTACCGCGGTCACGGTCGCGCCCGCTGTCCCTCGGCATACTAAGCGGATTCTCACTCAATACGATTGCACCACTTCGCAATAACAAATATGCTAAAGTACCAACTTAGCATAACATATCACATAAGGTAACCAATAATAACTCGCAAAGAAAATCCACGAGGTATCCCTTTAAAGAAAATCTTTTGAAAATCATTGGATTTGTATGTTATTCAAAATAAACTTAAAAGTACTTTTGGTACCTCGGGTTATTTCATCAAAATTTGTAATCAACATACTCTAACCGTCTCATTTGAAATCATTTGCCAAAATAATAATTCCTTGTAACCGGCGTTATCAAAATCGTCATGCCTTTACTCATCACCATCACCGTTAACAACCAACAAGTTAACCATGCAAGATCATCAAACCATTCCTACATACTCTAACATTTCCAAATCCGAGTTTGAACTTTACATCGAGTGAGATTTTTCATCTTTCACTATATATTTTGAAAAGAAATCGTATTGGTTTTTGAAAAAAAATATTTTATGATGTGAAAGATTTTTGAAAATCATGTACTCGAATTATTCGAAAATACAATAGTACGTTAAAGTCATTTCTGAAAATTCTCCCAACATTACACAAGAATCAACGACTGTAACATTTTACAAAATGTTCAAGGTATTTTAAAACAACTTTTTCAATACCGTCGAGGTTTTATTTGAGAATCCTAGGCCGGCTCGCAATTTCAAACAATTTCCAAAGTTCATACAAAGCCGCCAGCTTAATCGCAACGTCAAATTAATTTCAAAAATTGATTCCCGCAACTTGCACAAACTTATGAAAGTTTTAGGAAAACATTTTGAACACACACACACACAACAGACATAATTTATTGACTCACCGAACAAAATCAATTATCACTGAGTGCGAATGAAAGGTCACAACACACGTTCACACAAAACGGTTGTCATCATTAGACAACGCACATAGGATACAGTCACAGACGACTGACTGCAGAAAGTTAGGCCTAACGGCAAAAATGCGATTCCACATCCTCTGTCCCAGCTAACTAACGTACGTTACAACAATTATTTAGCGTGCGCTATCCATGCTGCATTAGCGCGCGTTACAACAACATTAGCGTGCGCTACTCATGCCACATTAGCGCGCGCTAGCCTTGTACTTAGCGTGCGCTAACAGCTCAAATTCAGCACGTGATTGCGAATATATATACGACATTATTAGAACCGATAGTTACAAATGAACAACGACAGCATACGAATCTAAATGCCATCGATTCACAAGCTTACAACACTTCGCGAGCAACCATCAAAGGACAACTGTCATCCAGGATCGAAATCCCGTCTATTAATAAAGAGAGCTATCTTAACTCATACCGAACGACTTAGCATTCACATCACTGTTTTAATCTAAAACTGGCATCACTGCCCGAACAACAAGAACATCATCACGTATTTCTCGACTAACAGTCATAAAACCGATAAGTTGAAAACGAGAGTCACGTCTTGTATACGTTTTGTAAACTCCACTTGGATTCAAAAAATCGTGTTTTGAAAACTTATAATACAAGATGAAAATAAAATATCGGTAGTTGGAATTCTCCAAAAAATTTTGACCTTGAGCTCATCATACGAAAATCAAACAACATAGGCCACATACTCACAAATCACCTTTAACTCCACATCATAACACAAAATCATACGGCTCGTATATCAAAAGGCACAATATAGTAGGGAGACTTACATCCACAGGTCGCACGAAGATGATGGCTGCACCTCGATACTAATCACGACCGACATCACCGGCGACGCGTCGCGACACGACTTAGACAAACACAATCTGACAGACAAGACACGACAATACCCGATGGACCCGACACCTAGGTTTCCGCAACCTAAGCTCTGATACCATAAATGTAACACCCCCAGAATCAAACCGGGAATATTACACGCCGTAGACCCTCTCCGTGAGGATCCACCAGGCTACACATCAAAACCACACAATAAATTACATACCGACATGATAAAATACCAAATCCGTAGACCATCTTGGTCTTTCGTCACAACGTACAAGTCAAAAATACACATTTCTATCTCGACTCATACCCATGCAAGGGTAAAATATACTCATAAACCAAAAGTACGACAGAAGAAAGACCATACACAAACTCGGACAGACTGTATCCAACACTGGCCTTCGTGTGATTAGTATCATTCGCCTTCCATCATCCTTCGCGCCGATCCTGTGTTTTGCTCCCAAACCTGCATGTACCTGGATGCAAAAACAGACATCCACCCCCGAATACTCGGGGTTAGCAAAACTCCACTGTTTTGCTAGTACAAGTATAAAGTGCAAATACGAGCCATACAAAACACATTCCGAGAATACAACAAAAGACTTCCGAGCTATTTGATAATTAAAGTAGTTCAAGTCTTGAAAGTAGAAACCAAAACAAGAAAGCACTTTGAAAACATTTTCAAATCTCGGGAGTTTTCAAAACATTTGCGATAGTAAAGTTCTTAATTCTTCAAAAGCCACTTAGTGGTCACCGCCCAATATTCATTTTCCAAAAATGCAAATTCGATTAACAAAACACGGGGTTCACAACCCAACTCATTCCAAATACAAAACACAGGGTCCACGACCCAACCATTTCGATCATCAATACAGGGTCCACGACCCGTTCATTCACTTCAATTCACTTCCAACGACATATTACACACAACACATTATTTTTATGCCATTTTAGCCAAACACCAAGACTCGATATATAATGTCTCTCGACTCAGATCAACAATCATTGTGATACACCTCACAAATCACAATTAATCAACAAGATAAATACTCGCAATTCTCGCGACCCGGCCCACCCTCCGGTCCCGCCGTAAGGCCACCAAGTCCCTGTGTGCCCCGTCGAGCAATCCCACGTTAGAATGCCCACTCGAAGTAACTCTCGCGACCCGGTCCAGCCGCTAAGCCACCAGGTCCCCGTGTGACCCCGTCGAGTCAATCCCCGAGTGAGAGTACCCGAGAAAAACCTTACAATTCTCATCAATTCACATTTCCAAAATCGCAATCCTCAAGAGTCAATCACAATATATATAGTCGAGGTATTTTGCTAAAATGGCCATATTATCCAACACATACTCACGACCCAAAATTTATACTATCCACAAAGAAACACACAATCTAAGCAGCACCAATCGACACAACCAATATCACACAAGTTCACATATTCACACACATCCGCATGACTCCACGCAAAATCTTAACAACATGATTGAACTTTAACTTACCAACAACAAAATCACACATAATGGCGTCACTCGAAAATAATGTGATCCTATATTCGACACCAATACGCATAGTCAATTAAGCACATTAATTCCCGAACACAAGAATCCTCTTTAAATAAAACCATGATTATAGTTATAACGATTCTTTAGAAAAATGGTTGTAAACAATTTTTTTAGCACGTCTCGTCAACTTTCAACCATCATATTCACAAAATACGTAATGTATGGGCAAGATACTTGCCTCGATAGTCGATGCCGGACACTCCGACGAACATGGCTCAACCAGGAACCTCGAATGCCCACGACCCTCTGGCGGAAACGACGGTAACATAACCGATCGGAAAACGGCGAACGGAAGGGTTCCAACTCAAGTTCTTCGCAAGGAACCTGACCCTATCATAATACCGTCAATAATCAACGATCGTATGAGGAAGAATAATCGTAGAATGCCCAAAACCCCCCTCTAAGGATTTTCACCGGACACCTTCAAGGCACCGATTAGGAACTCAACAAAACGAAGAATCTTTAACAATCGAACCATGGATCAACAAGGAAATTGGTATAATATGACTTAATAATCATCAATCAATCACAAATATAAGTTATCACGGATCAAACGGGCGAAAACAACCAAAACCCCCAATTTTCCCAAAACTAGGATTTTAAGAAAACTAACCTTGATTCATTTGGATTGAAGGATGTTATGGAGTGATTAATCGATGATATAAGCTCCAAAACTTCGTGGATTAGTTGTATAATAACATGCCTTCATGATCTCCAATGACCACCGCGAAGAGAAAGGGAGAAAATGAAAATGAGTGCAAACAGGATCGCTCGGTAATATTTATATCGGGTGCGCCTAGCGTGCGCTAGATCGCCGAGCTAGCGTGCGCTAGCGGCGGTCATGGTCGAGAATGTTCGGCCAGCCCGCCATCATGCGCCGAACACGTGCGCTGTCACCGACCACATTCCGAGACTTCGGCTCGGCCAGTAGCGTGCGCAGCCTTTCAAAGCCAGAAGGCGTGCGCTACTGGCCGGCCAGAAGGCGTCTTAGTGTCCGGCAGAGCGTGCGCTACCCGCCGATCTCCCGCCCGTAACCTTCGCCTTATCGCCTCGGTCGACTAGCGCGCGCAACCGGCCATAGCGTCTTTGTCACGGACGGAGTTCCGGCCTGCGGCGTCTGTGGCCCTCACACCCCGTGACCAGCCTATCCCACATAGCATGCCAACCGGTTTCGCCGCCATGGGCTCATCGGAGACGGCATTAGTCCCCAGGCCGGTTGTGCCCTACCAAAGAACGATCCCCTTCATAGTCAAGTCCTCGACTAGCGACAAGCTCTCCTGACTAAACCGGTCGGATGCCCGACTCGGCCGACGATGCATCCGGCAAACAACGCCTTAACGCTAATGTCGCCCCCTTTACTCCACTTGTGGCAAGCTAACCGTAAGGCACGCCTCATTTGGACGGTCAACACAGACACGACATATCGGGTCGTGACATCCTCCCCACTCAAATCGCAGACGTCCTCGTGCCGGGAAGAATGTTTCTTTCCGCACACTGTATTGTCCCACGCACACAAAACGATCGTGGCCATTAACATACGGCACCATACCCTTGATGGACAGGCTCTTCACTCGCGCGCCTCGCGCTAGCCCGCAGTGCGCCACGCACATACCGCATCACCAATCGACATCAACCTTCACCCTACGCGCTTCCTGGCGTTAGTACCTCGGTTGAACGGCATTCCTCGCCCGCATTTTTCCCGCATGTCGAGGTTCCCACAGTGGCCCACGATGATCCACGCTCTTACACCCCGGTCACCGAAAGGTGGAGCTACCAAAAGTGCGCAATACAAGTGTGTCCACATACCGGACCGTCTGATCTCACAAGCCTAGGACCACATCTCATTCCGGCATAGAATCGGTTCATGTTCTCCGCCTAGAAGCCTTGTCAGGAGCCGCACTTTGTCCGTGCCCTCTTTGCACCGGCGAGCACTCCCCGCCCTCATCGGTTTCGGCAGAACTTGACCACACCCGAACCATGCCGTCCTGAGAGAGGTTTCGGCTCCGATACCATTTGTCACGGACGGAGTTCGGCCCGTGCGGCGTCCCAGGGGCCCTCACACCCCAGACCGGCTATCCCACATAGCATGCCAACCGGTTTCGCCGCCATGGGCTCATCAGAAGACGGCATTAGTCCCCACTTGTGCCCTACCAAAGAACGATCCCCTTCATAGTCAAGTCCTCGACTAGCGACAAGCTCTCCTGACTAAACCGGCTCGGCATGCCCGACTCGGCCAAACCGATGCATCCGGCAAACAACGCCTTAACGCTAATGTCGCCCCTTTACTCCACTTGTGGCAAGCTAACCGAAGGCACGCTCATTTGGGACGGTCAACACAGATACGACATATCGGGTCGTGATAAGGCCGCTTCTCCCGGGCCGTAGCGTGCGCTACTTTCCGGCCAGAAGGCGTGCGCTTACGCGGTTCTGCTGCAACCGCCGGCCAGCCGCACTTCGTCCGGCCAAGGCTGCAGCCGTCCGGCCACCGTCCCCAACCGTCCGGCCAGTGTCCGACCACCATGATTCGACGACTCGATTTTCCGAAATCGCACGGAACGAACACGACAAAATACTCGGGGACAACATCATCGGTCCGAAATGAAAACAACGGATAACAAATCATCACCTACGGTCTTAAACGCCAAAATCAGTTGTCGAGAAAATAATATCGGAACTCGTCAACCGGGAAATATCCGAAAAAAAAAATCCAAAATAACCGGAACGAAAATCGTGGGTATTACAATAACTTTATATGCAAATATGATTTAATCTAATCTATATCAAAAATACATCATACAGTAAAACCTCGATAAATGAATATGATCGGGACCAGAGAAAAATATTCATTTAGTGAAATTATTCATTTATCGAAAGAAAATTTGAACATATTATAGAGAGTTGGGACTGGAGAAAATTATTCATTGGCGAAGTTATTCGTTTATCGAACATTCATTCATCGAGGTTTAACTGTATAATGTTACTATTTATACTAATATCTAGGGCTGTTAGCGGTTCGAGTGAATCCGAGACCCGCTCGAAAATCAGACCGAAATACCCTGGACAAAATCTCACCAAAAAATTAGCGAGTCCGGATACGAGTACTAAATTTTGGATCAAAACCGATAGTACCCAGACCGGTGAAAACGGAAAAATATCCGATAATTCTTCATTCTCTACCTCCGCTCTCCCATTTTCAATCCTTCATCTTATTTCTTTTACAAAACTAGGGGTGAAAAGAATGATGAAATCATAAAACTTTCATGAGAATCCCGCAACGTCGAGGGGACAAAAAGATAAGGAAGGGGGATGAGGATAAAAAAAGGAGGTTTTTGTTGATTACCTATCCCACATCGGTCAAAAATATAAAAGACAAAGAATGGGAGAAGAATAAATAAGGGGGGCTAAGATTCACTTATATATGTGGTTAATAGCATTTGTTTGGTGTGTTGTGATATATCCATTATATCAACCAACTTATTTTGGACACCGGTGAACCTTGGGTAAACCAATTTATTTTTGTTATGATACTCATAGTATAAAAAAAATATCTCGGTTTTGGTTTTTGATGTTCCGAGTTCTGTAATCTATCCGGGTTCCCACCCGGTAGGATTCGGTTCGGCCTCAGGTCTAAAAATTACCCGGTCTGAGTCTATCCGTTAAGTTATCGGGATGGTCCCGATTCTATTAAAATCCGACCCGGACCGGGTCTGGTAACGGCCCTATTAATCTCCACAGTCGGGGGATGTATATGTTGGGCATCAAAAGCAGGTTTATAGTGCTTTGATGACCATGAAACTGCCCATTTGTGACACACAATCAATATCTTGTAACTACTTACTGTTTTATTTCAACAGCCACAATCCAAAGGAGGTAAGTCAATGTGGGGTCGACTTCTGGATACTAGAAGAAAACTAGAAATCCATAAAATCAAAAATGAACTCTTTTAGACCAGAAGCAGTAATGATGCCAGAAGAGCGACTATTCTGCAACGAGAAGAGTAAACAATATCTACTAGATAAGGAGAACTCACAGATTTACCTATCTGGTTCTTCCGGCAATCTACGCGCTCTAAAGCCTAGATAACTAGAAGTCTTTACACTCCTTGTAATAGATTCTAACATTAATATTTGTACTCGACAGTATATTTATTAATAACATCTCGCGAGAGCATTCAAGCCCGGGATTAACAACCCCGGCAAATCTTGTGTTATCTATTTTCTCACGAAAGTGTTCTCGCATTTGTTTGTTACTCGATCATTCCAGCAATACTATCTCCGGATAATATTTTGGGTAACAACAATTATAAAGTATCCTTGTATCTCGTAGTCGATTAATCCATAAAGATCTTTCACAAACTGTATAAGCATGATATACAAGAAGAGGACATGTATTAGCACTGAAGATTTCATGAGTTTCTTCACCATAAGATTAAGTTTTCTGCCCAGTAGTAAACTGCCATGCACAGGTAGCGCACGCTAAGATGTATATATTAATGTGCGCTATCGGGAATGATTAACGTACGCTACGTTTGGTACGTAACGTACGTTATGGCTCCAGGCGAGTCAGTCGGCTGTTCAGAGAGGACTGCCGGCACATAAGTTAGCGTACGCTAGACTTCGTCGTTTACGTACGCTAACGGGCAGGCTTAGCGCACGTTACGTAGAGTACGTAGCGTACGCTAAGTAGTTCAGGCAGACTGCATTTTTAGAGCTTTCGACCGTAGACCAGGTTGTTCGACATTCGTACGACATAAGATGAATTCTATATTATTTCTTTTGTTAAGGTTTTGTAATATCCGACAGAAATTCTTACTTGCTGTTGTACTATTCGGATAATTTCATACTGTTGTACTCTTGTTGCATTTGTGTATGGTTATTGGAATATATCATAAATAAACATAATAATAATGATCACTCCATTATGTTCGAATTTTCAGTATTATAGAGATAAGTGCTTATTGAACTATTAAAACCTGAGCCTAACGTACGTTAATCGTTAGGCATAGCGTACGTTATTTTGAGGCCTTTACGTACGTAAAGGGGGTACCGTTACGACGTAACTGGGCAATCGTATCCGATCCCAACTTTCGGCGTGTGGGGCCGGGTAGGATTTGAATATCCGACCTTTTGGAGCCAATCTAGTTGACCTATCTTACGTACGTAATGCCACGATAGGTAACGCGTAACGAAGTTCGTATTTCATCCGAGAGCCTCTGGACTTATCTTACGACGTAATACTTTCCTTATAGCGTCGTAAAGCGCTTAACGTCGTTATCCTCTTGTGATAACGTACGTAACGAACTGTGCTGTTATAAAAAGAGAGCTTGTGTCTTTCATTTTGCACGACCAAACTCTGAAATTTCACCTAGATAATTATCCTCCTGCACCCTTAGATCAAATTACCTTCTTCCAATTTGTGGTTGAGCTTTACATTTCGATTTTGGAGCTTGTTGTTTGGAACTTGGAGACATTCTTGAAGCTTATATTGTGTTCTTGTGGTTTGGTGTATTGTTCTTCATTTCTGAAGGTATGTTCTACGATTTAACCCTATAATCTCATAG
Organism: Orobanche coerulescens; assembly: GCA_033398695.1. NCBI lineage: Eukaryota > Viridiplantae > Streptophyta > Magnoliopsida > Lamiales > Orobanchaceae > Orobanche > Orobanche coerulescens. The sequence continues at coordinate 175,267,908 of CM065809.1, forward strand.
TTATAATGATAGTGATTAAGTATAATCCACCTAGTAATGATTTAATCAAGCTAAACATGTTCATAGTTAGACTTCCAACAACTTAATGATGAATATGATAGTTAAGGGTTTGTAAGGTTGTGTTTTTAGTATCTTCAAAGATGATGATCATGTTTACTTAAACCAAACTCTTACTTCTGGACTAATAACACCAATAGACTATTAATAATCTTTGTTTCATTATGATGTAAATAACTTCTTAGAATAATTACCATAAAATGTTTTGAGAACCCTTGTTGATCATTAGAAGTTTGGAATAACCTTCTTGAACCTAAGCTAAGTGAATCCAGAGGATTAATGCTTGAACCTCCAAGTTAATTAAAAGATTATAAAGAAGGTGTTGAACTTGTAGTGGTCCTCATAATCATAATATGGAACTGCAACTACTTAACTCAACATAAGTAGTTGATGGAAGTACAGATTTTCTTTTGATGACCTTGATGAGTTTAAGGAGTAGGAAATTATTGTTAACACATCTTAATCCGACAAACAATTGGTAAACGTCTTGTAATCAATTGTAAGATTAGAATGGCATTGAATAGGATTCTTGGAGTAAACCCTCAACATCTTAATAAGTTGAACTACTCAAATGAGAATTAGGATGTTGTCTCGTTGAAGTTTGGTATAGATGATTATATGAACGTATTATTAAGTGAAATATACTTCATTCAAGGTTGATTGTCCGAGTAACCGATTTTGAATCGAGGGCCGGTTGTTCGTTCGACAACGAAGGACTTTACTCGCCTCCGTATTGAGGCAAGTTATCTTGCTTGGTTATAATGATGTGTGGATTCTTATGATAATTATGCATTTCGTGTATATGAAACACTTATAAACTTGTGCCTTGTGACTTGAAGTTGTTTTTCATGATGTCCCGTTTTCATCGTGGGATTGCATTCCCAAGTTCGTTACTTTTGGACCCCTGATATTGTTGATCTTGTTGTCATTTCGGTGAGTCCTCGATCCTTATTCGGATTGTGTGAAATTCTTGAATTCGTTGTCATGTTGCATCGTGACATATCCGGAGTCATATCTACGTTCCGATTGGATATTGTGTAGGATTTTTAGCCGGGCACATATATAGTCATGCGTGAATATTTTTCCGTGAAAGGCTGTGCACACGAGACGTAGTTCGTTGAGGCTAATTAGGTACATTGTCCCGCGTATATCCTGGATTCCGTATACGGGGTGGACATGTGCACTGACACATATTCGGATCGGGCGTACTGTGATGTCCATCGTTGAGCCATATAATTTTGTTCGTTCATAGTCCATTTAAATGTGTGGATGTGTTCGACGTTTTGTGACTAAGCGTTCATACGCCCGAGGGGTATGTTCGTTAGTTAGGGAGTTATTCTTAAAATCTTATATACGTGAATTGTATACTATCTTGAGAATCATTTATCATGTATATCTGACCCTGTGTTGGGCGAAATACTTGTGTTGTATTTTAGGTCGAGGAAAAGGCAAGGCACGGGAAGATCAAGGTGATGACGAAGGGTTCGAAGGATACTAGTTCGGGGGCCCCAAGTCTTTCGTGTCCGGTCATGTTCGTACCGTGTAATGTTATCTTTTCACTTATTTTAAGTTTGAACAAATGTATTGTTATTTTAAGGTATAATTCATCTCCATATGGATTATACTTATGTTTTGGATCCTGTGTGTAATAAGGCCGTAGGCCATACTGTTGTAAACTCCAGATCGGAGTAAGTACCTTGTTTTGTGGTTCGGCATCACATGTTTTGCGTATTTTAATCTGTACTTTGGGTGTCGCCTGGTGGATCCTAGTGTGGGATCCACGGCACTGTAATGGCCGACTTATCGGGGTGTTACAGAAGATGGTATCAGAGAGGAAATTTTTTTTAGAGGTCGTTTTCTTTCTTTTTGAGTCTTTGTGTATTGAACTAGTATCAAGAGACCTTCGTGTCACGTGTGACCCGTGCGAGCGCCTGATCCTACGAGCCAAATGCGGTACGTACTTTATGAACCATAAATAAATTATTGACATGATATTGATCTCTGAATAGATCTCCTTGTTGATCTTGGTATTCTAAGGGTTTGTGGCAGGAATTATCTGATTGATGATTCAAATCAAATTTTGGATTGATTATATGATTGAAATCATTTGACTCAAATGTCGATCTGATATTCTGTGTGACTTTCGTAGTAACGATAATTCATTACAAACTGCTTCCTTGAATATGTAATTTCTTACTGCCATTAACTTAGCGTGAATTCTGATTTGTATTATGAACTGTACTTATGATTATCATCTCAAAATTGATTCTTTCAGTATGGAAAGAAATTTGAGAGGCCGTGGAAGAGGGGGACGAGGCCGCGGAAGGGGCCGAATCCCGATACCGCGAGCCAACAGACGTGCAAACGCAGAGCATAGTTCCGCAGGCAGTGATTCGCCTTCTAGGGACCAATCGCACCACAATGGACACGAGGATGCTCGTGTCGATCCTTACACTGTAATGCAGGCATGATGGCTCGAATGACCCAAATGGGTCGATTAATGGAAGCAATGCAGAGCTGCTACCGACCGGCATCGGGGGCCACCTCCTGTACATGGCGGGCGGTGAATCGGATCATCGCGACATCTCGCGCCAACGACCCCGATTTTGAAGGTTCCTCGAGCCGGCTGATATCGTGCATTGGATCGAACACTTCGAGAAGTTGTTCGATATGGTAAACCGTCCCGATGAGAATCGCGTCTCGTAGCGACTTACTACTTGGGCAAGGGCGCCCACACTTGGTGGCTTTCGGTGAGGCCGGTGATGGCGTATGCACTTGGGAAGAATTTAAAATCTCATGCTAGATCGTTACTATCCGTGTCCTCTCCATGAGGCCAAATTATCGATTGCTGAATCCGAGCCGTCAGAAGATGATGACGTACTATCTATCGCCGAAATTTGAGCACTCCTCCCTTTTGCTGCGACGATTGTCCACACGGAAGCCGATAAGATTAAATACTTTCTCAAAAGGCTTAAACCCCGAATGAGAATGCGGTTGTTGAACCATCATTGTGTGACCCTACCGGAGTTCATCGAGAAAGCTCTGAGTACGAATTGACCGTGAAGGAGATTTCAAAGAAGCAACCGCAGCCTAACAACAAGAAATTCAGAACCAGAACTGATCGAAGAATCGGGAACATTCAATATACCCAAACCATTGCCAAATCCTTCTGAACGGCAACCTATGGCATCTAAGCCAACAGGATCGCAACATCGAGTGGTAAGCCTATCTGTTGTATGATATAAATGAGGAGACCCGGGTCAAATCAATTCGAAATTTCCAATGCCAGACGTGTCATGACATAAATGTGGGAAGAAAGGACATCGTTATAGTTATTTTATGAGTGGACTAGGACGTATTCCCGCAGATCTCATGCTCCAGACAATCTTGATTCAGACCGAGTACCTCCATCCGCTTCTTATCGACTACCGGGCAAACAAAGGGATGGGACGTGGAAATCAAGCAGGTACATCTGGTTCGGGGCTGCAAAACCTAGAGTTTACGAGATGAAGAGGGCTGAAGATCCCGGCTTGACATGATTGCAGTACTCTCGAGATCCAATCTCGGCTATCTGTGTCCTTTTTGATACGGTGCTTCACACTCCTTTTTATCTACTTCTTGTTTGAGTCGTTTGCAATTAGAGCATGTTATCAATTGTGAACCTTATATAATTGGTCTACCCGATGGTAGAAGAATTGTTGGGAATCGTGAAGTTCGAGATCGCCGATTCGAATGAACGACCGTGAGTGGTTGTCAAATTTAATCGTGGTCGATTTACCTAAAGATGATGTGATCTTGGGAATTGATTGGATGGACCGTCATGATGCCATAATTAGTGTCCGCAAGCGAACAGTGACCGTCACATCTGACGATGGTGTTGAGTGTACCTTCCAGGGTGATAACCCCAGCCGTTCCGGGAGAATCATCAGCGCTATGAAAACGGTGAAACTGCTTAATCAAGGATGTATTGGCTATTGGTGTTACATGACCAAAACAATGGATCGACCAGTTGAATTGATCGATATTCCGGTAGTCCGAGACTACCCAGACGTATTCCCAGATGAGTTGCTAGGCTTACCTCCACATCGTGATGTAGAGTTCAATATTGAGTTAGAGCCTGGTACGTCCCCGCTTTCAAAAGCACCGTATCGTATGGCTCCGACTGAGATGCAGGAGCTGAAGAGCCAACTTGAGGATTTGACCGAGAAAGGCTACATCAGACCTAGCGCGTCCTTGGGGAGCACCGATCTTATTTGTACGGAAGAAGGACGGATCCCTACGTGTGTATTGATTATCGTGAGTCGAGCAGGTAACCATTAAGAACAAATACCCATTGCCGCGTATTGACGATTTATTGGATCGGCTTCAAGGGGCTGTGTTTTCTAAGATAGACACGAGTCCAGTTACCATCGATTGAGGATTAGAGAGTCGACATTTCAAAGACAAAGATTCGTACTCGTTATGGGCATTATGAGTTTGTGGTGATGCCTTTTGGGTGACGAATGCACCGGCGGTATTCATGGAGTGATGAATCGAGTGTTTATTAATTATCTGGATCGCTTTGTAGTCGTTTTTATTGACGACATCCGATCTATTCTCGTGACCATGAAGAGCACGAGCGTCACCTCCATCTAGTTCTCGAGGCGTTAAGGCGGGAGCGGCTTTATGGAAAATTTTCTAAATGTGAGTTACGGATGCGTGAAGTTATCTTTCTCGGACATGTGATATCGGTGATGGGGTCGAGTAGACCCACGAAGACGAAGCTATCCGAGATTGGTTACCACCAAAGAACGTCAAGGAAGTACGCATTTCTTGGGACTAGCGAGGCTATTACAAGCGGTTCGTAGAGGTTTTTCGCATTGCCCAACCAATGACCAATTTGTTGAGAAAGGATAAGAAGTATTTATGGTCGAAGCATGTCGGCGGAGCTTTGATGAACTTAAGAGTCGGTTGATTTCGCGCCTATTTTAGTCCTACCAAAAGGAACGGAAGGTTTTGTAGTGTATAGTGACGCATCTAAACGGGGCCTTGGATGTGTACTAATGCGAGACGGGAAGGTGATCTCCTATGCATCAAGACAACTACGACCTTACGAGGTCAACTATCCCACCCATGATTTAGAACTCGCATTGTGGTGTTTGCTTTAAAGATCCGGCGTCATTATCTCGTATGGAGTTACAGCCGATTTTTACGGATCACAAGAGCTTGAAATACATTTTTACTCGAAGGAGTTAAATATGAGGCGAGAGAAGGTGGCTAGAACTCATCAAAGACTATGATATCGAGATCCTTTATCATCCGGCAAAGCAAATGTAGTTGCCGACGCTTTGAGTCGTAAAACCGTACAGAGCAGATGCTTGCCCGCCTAACAACTCGGAGGGTATTGCGGTTAGAATTGATGAGGCCGGAAATTGAAGTCTGGTTACAACATATTCAAGGGCACTCTGTACACTTGAGATTTCATCGTCCCTTGAGGATATAATTAGATCGAAGCAAGTTACGGACCCATTCTTATCTCGAATTCGCGATGAAATAACCCAAGGGAAAGCTCCTGGCTTTGTAATACGAGGATGGATTAATACGTTTGAACCGAGTTTGTGTACCGTGATGACGAGTTAAGGAGTTCTATCTGAAAGAAGCCCATGCTAGCCCGTACTCTATCCACCGGGGTCTAGCAAAATGTATAAGGATTTGAAGCGAGAACTATTGGTGGGGAAATATGAAACATGAGGTTGCGAATTTGTTTGAGATGTTTAACACATCGTGAGTTAAAATTGAGCACCGGGACCGCAGAATCTTTGAAACCGCTCCCGATTCCCGAGTGGAAATGGGAGGACATATCAATGGATTTTATTACTAGATTGCCGCGAGTCGCCGAGGAATGAATACGATTTGGGTGATTGTGGATCGTTTAACCAAATCAGCCCACTTTCTGGAAATTAAGGATACTTGGGGACCGAGAGATTGGCCCAACTATTTATTAAGGAAATTGTGAGATTGCACGGTACCCCCAAGGGTATTGTATCAGACCGTGACGGGCGATTCGTGTCACACTTACGAAGCAGTTCATCGTGCGATGGGTACGCATTTGAACTTCAAGACCTGACATTTCACTGCAGACGGATGGCGGTCGAGAGAACTATCCAAACTTTAGAGGATATCTTTGAGGGCATGCGTTCTCGATTGGAAGGATGATTGGGAGGCCCAACTACCCTTGGTGGAATTCACTTATAATAATAGTTGGCATGCTTCGATTCGGATATGGCACCGTATGAGGCATTATATGGCCGTCACCGTAGGTCCCCTTTGTCTTTGGGACGAACTATCGGAATCTCTGGGTACGGAACCCGACATGTTGCTAGCGGCCGTGAGAAGATCGCTCTAATCGAGTCGTTTGTTGACGGCTCAAAGCCGACGAAGTCCTACGCAGACAACCGCCGACGGCCGCTTGAGTTCGAGGTCGGCGACCATGTACTAATGAAGGTGTCACCTACCCGAGGAGTCTTTCGTTTTGGAAAACGAGGCAAGTGAGCCGAGGTATATCGGGCCGTTTGAGGTTTTGGAACGAGTAGGCGATTTGGCTTATCGCTTGGCTTTACCACCACCACGAGCCGGATCCATAACGTGTTCCATGTCTCCCGGCTAAGGAAATACGTTGCTGATCCGAGTCATGTACTTGATTCGATGAGATCGACTTAGCGGAGGATCATTCGTATGAGGAGCGCCCGTCGAATACTTGAGAGGAGGATCAAACAAGCTGCGTAATAAGACGATTCCCCTATCAAGGTTCGGTGGTCACGACACGGGTCGAGGAAGCCACGTGGAGACGGAGCACGGACATTCAAGAGAGGTATCCCGGTGCTTACCCCTTAGTTTCGAGGACGAAACCCTTTTAAGGGGAGTATGTAATATCCGATGAAATTCTTACTTCTTTGTTGTACTATTCGGATAATTTCATCTTGTTGTACTCTTGTTGCATTTGTGTATGGTTATTGGAATATATCATAAATAAACATAATAATAATGATCACTCCATTATGTTCGAATTTTCGTATTATAGAGATAAGTGCTTATTGAACTATTAAAACTGAGCCTAACGTCGTTAATCGTTAGGCATAGCGTGCGTTATTTTGAGGCCTTTACGTCGTAAAGGGGGTACATTACGTACGTAACCGGTCTGCGTATCCGATCCCAACTTTCGGCGTGTGGGGCGGGTAGGATTTGAATATCCGATCTTTTGGAGCCAATCTAGTTGACCTATCTTACGTGCGTAATGCTACGATAGGTAACGTGCGTAACGGTTCGTATTTCATCCGAGAGCCTATGGACTTATCTTACGTACGTAATACTTACCTTATAGCGTACGTAAAGCGCTTAACGACGTTATCCTCTTGTGATAACGCATTTAACGAATCTTTGTTATAAAAAGAGAGCTTGTGTCTTTCATTTTGCACGACCAAACTCTGAAATTTCACCTAGATAATTATCCTCCTGCACCCTTAGATCAAATTACCTTCTTCCAATTTGTGGTTGAGCTTTACATTTCGATTTTGGAGCTTGTTGTTTGGAACTTGGAGACATTCTTGAAGCTTATATTGTGTTCTTGTGGTTTGGTGTATTGTTCTTCATTTCTGAAGGTATGTTCTACGATTTAACCCTATAATCTCATAGTTATAATGATAGTGATTAAGTATAATCCACCTAGTAATGATTTAATCAAGCTAAACATGTTCATAGTTAGACTTCCAACAACTTAATGATGAATATGATAGTTAAGGGTTTGTAAGGTTGTGTTTTTAGTATCTTCAAAGATGATGATCATGTTTACTTAAACCAAACTCTTATACGGACTAATAACACCAATAGACTATTAATAATCTTTGTTTCATTATGATGTAAATAACTTCTTAGAATAATTACCATAAAATGTTTTGAGAACCCTTGTTGATCATTAGAAGTTTGGAATAACCTTCTTGAACCTAAGCTAAGTGAATCCAGAGGATTAATGCTTGAACCTCCAAGTTAATTAAAAGATTATAAAGAAGGTGTTGAACTTGTAGTGGTCCTCATAATCATAATATGGAACTGCAACTACTTAACTCAACATAAGTAGTTGATGGAAGTACAGATTTTCTTTTGATGACCTTGATGAGTTTAAGGAGTAGGAAATTATTGTTAACACATCTTAATCCGACAAACAATTGGTAAACGTCTTGTAATCAATTGTAAGATTAGAATGGCATTGAATAGGATTCTTGGAGTAAACCCTCAACATCTTAATAAGTTGAACTACTCAAATGAGAATTAGGATGTTGTCTCGTTGAAGTTTGGTATAGATGATTATATGAACGTATTATTAAGTGAAATATACTTCATTCAAGGTTGATTGTCCGAGTAACCGATTTTGAATCGAGGGCACTGCTCGCTCGACAACGAAGGACTTTACTCGCCTCCGTATTGAGGCAAGTTATCTTGCTTGGTTATAATGATGTGTGGATTCTTATGATAATTATGCATTTCGTGTATATGAAACACTTATAAACTTGTGCCTTGTGACTTGAAGTTGTTTTTCATGATGTCCCGTTTTCATCGTGGGATTGCATTCCCAAGTTCGTTACTTTTGGACCCCTGATATTGTTGATCTTGTTGTCATTTCGGTGAGTCCTCGATCCTTATTCGGATTGTGTGAAATTCTTGAATTCGTTGTCATGTTGCATCGTGACATATCCGGAGTCATATCTACGTTCCGATTGGATATTGTGTAGGATTTTTAGCCGGGCACATATATAGTCATGCGTGAATATTTTTCCGTGAAAGGTCATGCACGAGACGTAGTTCGTTGAGGCTAATTAGGTACATTGTCCCACGTATATCCTGGATTCCGTATACGGGGTGGACATGTGCACTGACACATATTCGGATCGGGCGTACTGTGATGTCCATCGTTGAGCCATATAATTTTGTTCGTTCATAGTCCATTTAAATGTGTGGATGTGTTCGACGTTTTGTGACTAAGCGTTCATACGCCCGAGGGGTATGTTCGTTAGTCAGGGAGTTATTCTTAAAATCTTATATACGTGAATTGTATACTATCTTGAGAATCATTTATCATGTATATCTGACCCTGTGTTGGGCGAAATACTTGTGTTGTATTTTAGGTCGAGGAAAAGGCAAGGCACGGGAAGATCAAGATGATGACGAAGGGTTCGAAGGATACTAGTTCGGGGGCCCCAAGTCTTTCGTGTCCGGTCATGTTCGTACCGTGTAATGTTATCTTTTCACTTATTTTAAGTTTGAACAAATGTATTGTTATTTTAAGGTATAATTCATCTCCATATGGATTATACTTATGTTTTGGATCCTGTGTGTAATAAGGCCGTAGGCCATACTGTTGTAAACTCCAGATCGGAGTAAGTACCTTGTTTTGTGGTTCGGCATCACATGTTTTGCGTATTTTAATCTGTACTTTGGGTGTCGCCTGGTGGATCCTAGTGTGGGATCCACGGCACTGTAATGGCCGACTTATCGGGGTGTTACAGGTTTGAGCTTGCTACATTGATCGAGGGAGACGGTCTTCGAGTGTGTTGGGATTCGTTGGATTGATTTGTTCTTGCCATCTTTGAGGCAAGTATCGTATTTTAAGTTTATTGATATTGCATTATTGATCATGTGTACGATTTATTCGTGTTATTGAACATATGACTATATTCTTTGAGTTGTCATGATATTTACGTTGATGAATGTGTTGATTTGCATATGTATATGCATAAGTATAATGGTTGTGTTGAAAATGATCCGAGGGGATCATGAGGATCTATGCTAAGGGCGCTGGATCGAATGTCCACCATGCGTTGGTCTGACGGGATCATCATGGGGATCTATACTGAGGGCGCTGGATCGTTGGACGGGTTTTCCACCATGTGTTGGTCCGACGGGATCATCATGGGGATCTATACTGAGGGCGCTGGATCATTGAATTACCCTGTATTGTGTTGATGGAATCGTGAGGATTCGCATCGTTGGATTCCGGTGACGGAAGTCCATTTTGTATGTTTATATAATGCATTGATGAAATTTGTATTGTGATACTTGCACTAGCATCGTTTTGCTAACCCCTTTGGGGGTGGACATTTGTTTTGATGTTCAGGTAGCCGAGGAGCGGGGAGGCAGCCACAGTACCGGCATGACGATGAAATGGCTCAGTGATGTGGTTGATGTTTGTTGTTTTTGTGATTTGTCTTCTTGGTTCATTTTCAGTACTCGAGTACGCGTGTCTTATTAATATCTTTTCGATATGGTTGTATTACTAAACTCATTGGACCAGTTGGAACCAGTTTGTAACTTGAATTTCTGTAGTATTGTTAGTTTATATTCACATTCCTTTTAATTAGCCTTGTAAATCCTTACTTAAAGGGTTTACGGCGCTGTAATTATTCCGAATATCTCGGGTGTTACACTATTAATCTCCACAGTCGGGGGATGTATATGTTGGGCATCAAAAGTAGGTTTATGGTGCTTTGATGACCATGAAACTGCCCATTTGTGACACAATCAATATCTTGTAACTACTTACTGTTTTATTTCAACAGCCAGAATCCAAATGAGGTAAGTCAATGTGGGGTCGATTTCTGGATACTAGAAGAAAACAAGAAACCCATAAAATCAGAAATGAACTCTTTTAGACCAGAAGCAGTAATGTTGCCAGAAGAGCGACTCTTATGCAACGAGAAGAGTAAACAATATCTACTAGATAAGGAGAAAAAAAGAGGCAACAGTTATATTATGGCTAGCAAAACTTATATTAAGGCAAAAGCCTAGTCAACCAAGTCCATCTAAGATTGTCCAAATCCAAGACCCAAGACCTAAGGCGCAGGTTGAGGCCTAGCCGGCCAGACGTGTGGGTGCGCGAGTGCGGCGGAGCCACCTCCAAGACTAGGGGCATAGTTTTACCCAATGTTTAACACTCTCCAACTCTCTTCAATTTATTAAATGTTTGATACATATCATATACTTAGTGTGGAATGAATTTTTTCATATTCTCATTTAAATCAAATGCTCTCTCCAATGACTAACTTCACTCCTTAATTTTTCACTCATCAATATCACTTATGAGAAATTTAATATACTACTTTGAATATAGATTAATCCTGGACATTTAATGTTATATAAATTATTTTTCTAGCCATCAAAAACCAATTAAAAACTATTGCTTCCAACATATCGCTTGCACCAAAAACAATATTTACATTTCTTATGTTATATTAATTATGAATATAAATATATTGGGTACTATAATTGGTGCACATAGTAATGGAATATAATGGAACATCTTTTTGCACGTATCTTTGCACTCAATGTCATTATTCTTCACACTGATTTGATCCTTATTAATTTATATTACTAGTTCTGGACATTGATAATATTATGTGGTGCGGAAGTAATCGCAACCAATTAATAAATAATCTCACAATTACTACAAAAATAAACATATATGATCGCAAAGCAAATTATGAGAACACATCAAAAAGAAATTTCTCTGTATTCCTACAAACCAAATGAGATTTTACATATCAGTAGATTTTCCAAATAGTTTGTAATATGAGAACAATCCTCACACTTATTGCTATGATTGACAATAAATGCATAATATTTCCTATTTATTTTTTCATAATACAAATTACTATTTATAACTCCAAAAACCTACACATTATAGCTGAATGCTGGTTTGGTTAGAAAAAAATACCATAAAATATAGTAATTTTAAAGTTGGAACGTATTATAAGAAATCACACAATGTTTTCTACATATAACCATTTGTTTCTCTTTACTCTTCTCTCATTTGTTCTTATGTGTAGCTGCAACCGTGATTCCCTCTCAGATCTACAAGGCGAGGCTGATCAAACAATCCGATCGAGCAAAATATTATTGTTCTTGGTGTACGACGAGATTCACGTACGTGAAATACAAACAATAAAAAGTCCAGAACTCAACCAAAAATACAGAAATTGTGGAGTAGCTTATACTAAAGCAATAAATGCTCTTATTATGAGCCAAAATTCATTGAAGTCTGGTGATTACAAGAAGCTGCCTCCTCTAGCAAGCATTGCTTTGCAACAAACAAAATATTGTGATTATATTTTTACGCCACCCCAAAATGAAACTCAATTCAAGAATCTCAGTTTGAAGGCTATAAGTGCTTGTAAGAATGTCTTGAAGGTGGCTAGACGTCTAGCTTCAGGAATTCCGGCTTAGAATGGATTGGCTGTGGGTGTTCGAATCACGATCTCCCGGTTAATGGGATCGTGGTCACTTTGCTAGAACTATTAATAAGCAGTTCGATTGAGAGTTGGAATTGTGTATTGTCTTAGTCAAAATAAATAAGAATTATATTATATTTTTTTGGGGGCAATAATGTCGTTTATCATAGTTTTATTTTCACGCATTCATTTGTATGAGGAAAAGTATTCACCACATTTATTTGATCTTTTCCTTTTCCTGTGAAAATGTGAAACACATTATTTAATAATGTTGGATCCCCCACCTTAACACATGATTTAGAAGAAACACATGACGAAACAGACTCGTTGCCTTTGGTTGTCCATGTTGGATCCCCCACCTTAACACATAATAAGGATGAAACTCCCCCTTCGGTTCTCAACAGTCAAGTTCAGCCCCCTACGGCCTCTGTCCCTCCGGTGGGTGTTGCGGGAAGAAGCCACGTTACACCATCGAGAAAATATTTGTTGGGAAGAGTACAATTGCTTGTGACATAATTAATTACATAATCTATTAGGGCAAGTAAATATATTTTACTAATGCTCTAAGGGAAATATGGGTGGATACACAAATTCATAAAGTAGTTGAAAGTTTGATGGAAATACTCTTACGTTTCTAATGTGACATTGAATTTGTCCTAGATACATTATTTGATTTAATTGTTTGAATTTGTATCTTTTACTATTGAGATTTTTACCTATTTGAATTTTATTAGCCTCGTGTTAAGACCTTAATATGGCCAACTAATAGGTGCTTGTAATCAGCATTTTTATTTGTTACTTTTTTTAATAAGTTGCCCGTTAACAACAACAACAACAACAACAAAAAAAAAACTATAAAACATATATTGTATTATTTTTATTAGGGATATGCATTTAGTCCGAATCCAAAATTCGATCCGAAAATTTAGAAATTCGAACCGATTTGATCAAGTAGGTTCGGATCGAATTTCCGATAATGATTTTTAGATTTTCGAATTTCGGATCATGTTAAATCCGCGGATTTTCGAATTAATTAATTCGATCATTTCGAAATATATAAAATAAATAAATATATATTATGGGGTTATTGTTCTAAGGTTTGAGTTATGACTACAGGCTGGGAGACCATGTCCCATTCAGGATATTTTAGACGTCATGTTTTTAGTCTTCGGGTTATGCTTGGCGGTTTGAGGGAATTCAGGTGATGGGTTTCAATTTGAGTCGAATTTCAAATATTGTGTTGTGGATAAAAAAAAACACTCGGATGGGGTCTTTGGCAAGATCGGCGTCCTCGGTCTAGAGATGGATTGCAGTGCAGGTGGTTGATTTCGTAAAAATAAGTCCGCCTCTGATCAAGGAATCTGAACTAGGACTATACGTTCGGGATGGTTTCGGGCGACAGCTGAAAGAAGGAAATTTTAGGTGGACCGATTTGTTACGAATCAATTTTGGTAAATCAATTTTGAAATGTTGGAAGCATTTTTTTTTTGGCAAATTAATTTTCTTAGAATCTATAAAAGACATAAATAAGTTTAAAAATTCAGAAAATATTTAGAAATTCTGAAATTATGAAGTAAGTAGATTTTTTTAATGAGAAAATTTAAATTTTGAATCCATTCTAAATATAAAATAATTTCATGTGAAAATTATGTTTGAAAAAAATTCAGTTAATATTTTGATATAAACAAATTAAAATTTCTTTATGTTTTTTAACACTATTATCATTTATGAAAATATTTATTAATATTTTTTGGTCCGTTTTTTCATCGAAATTGCAAATTAACAAGTCTATAGAGTACAAATTAATATTTAATAAAAATAACAATCCATACTTAATATTAAAAGAGAGTCCAAAAAAAAATTAAAAAGACATGTGTCATCTCCACATTATTCCTCTTTTTAAAAATCTTAAAAAAAATAGATATTTGGTTTGGTTCCATATATAATATCTACCAATTAAAAATCTCCTCTTGTTTGAGGAGAAAGCAAAAGACAGCAAATTAATTGTATTCATAACACTGATAGAGGGGCCTTTATATAGGCATTACAATGAGAGTCCTTCCATACATAGGATTCCTAGATAAGGTAAGACATCTAATAGGATCCAAATACCTCTAGAAGGATCTAGAACCTTCCATCTATGTATCTACAATCAGTATTAGGTAAGACACATCACGGGAATAATAATTCCCGGAACACTCCCCCTGTGTCGAGCACTAATACAACAATGGTGCAAAAGATGCTGCCTTCGTAAAAACCTATTCCAAGCCAAAACAAAACCCCATGGGAAAAATAAAAGCTTGATGAGGAAAAGAATGCAACGCACCAACATAATATGTCGTGTATACTCCCCCTGATGTATACATAACGACTCCCCCTCATGAGTACCTCAAATCATAGGAGTCGGATGCCAAGTTGCCCTCACAACTATACCAAGGAAAAACCCAGTGGGAAAAATACCTCTTGGTCTAAGTTGAACAGAAGTACAACGCATCATTGTATGGATGTTCTCATAGGTCGCCTCGTTAAAAACCTTATCAAGTGAAAACCCAGTGGGAAAAACAAACCTTGGTCTAAGGACAAAAAGAGCGCGACACATCCAAAGTGCAGAGTCACTAAAGACTTATCAAGTTTTCCAAAGTCTTGACCTCCATGCACTAAATCAGTCATAACTTCTTCGATTCAATAGGTATCAACGAACTGTAAGAACTTATGAAAACTAGACACCCATAGCTTTTCATTCACATACAGTACGTAACCTAGATCGACCTGAGCAAATCATAAAGCTCTATCGAAGTTGACTCAGCAAATTACCGGACATATCCTGTCCTACTTTGCAACAATAGTCATGTGTCACTCAACATGATGGATGTGATCAAATGGTTGGTTTCCTTGGAAAGTAGACACAAACCTTTCCAATGGCACCAATTTCACCATTTTCCATCAAGTGAGCTGCCCTGTAGGTCATATGGGAGATAGACCAACACATTCGGCGATTCGTATCAATTTTCAAGTGTCCTTTTTATCGAGATAGAGCGAGCTTCAAGCTTCTTGTCAATCACAGACATTGCGTGAGCGCATCCTAGGCCATCATCACAGTGGCTTTACCGGATTATTATGAATGAGTACATCGAGTCAAACATGAGTACATAATACCGTACTTTTCAAGACTGCATCATCACTTAAGTGAGCCAAGTCTTATGATGACTTCGACAAATCATTGGGAATCATATAGGCATTACTTTATCGTCTCTTAGGGAAACCGTCCCTTAGATTGCCTTAAACCGATTGATGAATACGCATCATCAAGTGTCCCCAAGACCCTTTCATTCTTAACTTTGGATTTAGCGGAATCTCTTAGTCTCACAAGAGTACATCACTATAAACCCTTAGTTTTACACGCAAAAGCTTCATATCTCTTCCAAATCAAGTATATACTTAGTATGCGTTCCCGACAATCACTTGTCGACGTGCTCCGTGGTCAGGAGCCACTTGATTTGAGTTTGATCCACCACGGGATCCTTTCATCACTTAACTTAGTTCCCCACTAAGATAAGATTTAACCACAAGCTGCACGTCAGTTTTTGGGAAACTATCTAACTGAAAAGATAGTGGATGCTATAACATCCATTACGATAGCACAACTAAGTTTCGTGTCATCGTAGTCGATTCCAGTGCGTTCATGAGAAACCTCGCGCCATGAGGTGAGTTTAACTCCTTCTCTCACTCGCTTTAACAAAGTGTACGGATAGATCTTATCTTTGGAGTGTCGGCACCACTTCAACAAAGGGCTATCACTTTGTTTATACTGGAGTCGCATATGTTTCCATTTTAGGCCAAGGCTACAACGTTGTAGATTTTCAACGAAGTATGGTTCGATTAAACTCACATTCCACGTCCTCATGAACCGGCTTTATTCATAGAGTACTCTTTATGGATTGACATTCATTGAGGCGTCCCCCAATAATGACTATAATCCAGAATCACATGAGACGGATGAGTTCATTTGATCATATGATCAAGTTTCATGTACCAAGCTCGCATACATTCTTAGCGAGAGTATTTATCGAACCAAGTGGCATCCCAATACTCTATGAGATCCACGGCCTAGTAACACCATCTACCACAATTTGTGGTGTTACCATATCACCATTTATAGGTGGCGAACGTCCATAACCGGACACAATCCTTGCAGATATGTTTGCAGCATGTATTTAATCTCGTCACTTTAGGGAACTTGGTGAGGCACAGTAGGGACAAACTACGACAATTCCAAGTCGTTCTACTCGAACATGATCGTTCGCATCTCCCCCTAACGACGGGAAGACTGGCTCATCAAAGTGACTTACGAGATCGTCTGCCAAGGTATATTTTAAGCGGACTATGAGTGAAAGCGCATGTCATATTCATCATTTATAACCCGTCATAATGCGTTGTGGTGACGCACTTTGGCACATGAACATGTGGACGATAAAGGTTTTCAGTGTTAACGCAATCTAGTTAACAAAATGCATACTGTTACACTCGTAACTAAGCATTTGAATGATGATAGGTATAGGTGAATATGACATGTTGACCTATGCTACATAGCCGTAGCTACTGGTCTTGAGAATTCAACAAAACCGCCACCATGCACCACCGGGATCGAACATAAAGAAACGATTGAACCGATGATAGGCCGTTGGTTTTATCGAACCTCTAATGCTTTCTTGAAGAGTTCACTCCCTTCACCAGCCCCAAACACCTCAAAATTTCGTGAGCATGTATAAACGGGTGTTTAGGATTCCAAAACCATCAACCTTGTGGTCAGAAATCGGTCGAAATGACATCGAACTAGTTGATAGGACGGCTGGTGGTATGTGAAAACTTCATTCAAGTAGTTCACCTCCTTCCAAGTCTCCAAATGGCACCAAAATTTGTGAGAAGGTAGCCTTGGATGTTAGGAAGTACTTGTTAAATTTTCACTTTAAGATTTGGTCTAAAAAGTGGGTGAACCGACCTTTACAATGACTGGTCCGCAAGTTGGACAACCATAAACTCAGGTTTCATCAACTTATCAATCATTGTCAAAGGAACCACATAACATATAAATGTTATTACTTGAGTACGACCATTTGTGAACACCATCATAGCATCATAAGCCACCCAGGCTAATACTTATGATCATGTATGTATAAGGACTCGGTGAAAAGAGAGGACTCAGCACCATGCTTATGCGAGTCGCTACATTATTCTCTTTAGCATATGAGGGTGTCGTCTCCTAATCGTGCCAAATAATAGGCTTAAATCAATGAACATGGCTAAGAAGGATCATTGGGGGGGGTTTCTTTGGCGTCATACATGCTTATGAAAGCAAGACGTGGATGACATAAATATCATCATCGGTCATGAGCCCTGTTCACGACTCCACCAATGTACTTTGGTGTCTTTGATCCAACTAGTTTCTTTGTTCAAAGAAAATGATGTCCATGACAATACCTTGGTATATGGATCATCAAACTGTCCAAATTCCGGACTATTAAAGCCTAAATCTGTCAATGTCCCAATACATCTTCTGGTTACACAAACCGATGCAAGCTGGACCATATTGACTCATGAATATTTTTCCTTTTCACATATCCAATACAAGTGATGCATAAGATTTTATTTCTCACAAATCACAATGAGATGCTATGAGTGATACACTTTGGCATATATGTCATCGAGTCATAACATGGTTCAATTGTTACGGAACATATGTGACTAGAAAACGCCATTCGGCATTCAACAACTTGAGCATCATACCGCTCATTGATTGTGATGACCTAGTCATCATAGTCACAATGGATTTATAAACCGAAATTCAAAAATATTGTGTTCCTTGTAAATAGCTTAATACGCACTCAATTTCGCTTGCAAAATTTTACAAATATGAGCATAGCGAACACTCTAACAACATAGAGATTTTATACCACATACGATCAAAATGATCTATCATATTGAGTGCATAACATGGCAAGGTTATATGCCAAGGGGCAAAATTACGACACAAGCATGGTGTAACACTACCATGCACACGCTCGACCTTCTTATAAGGGTGCGTATTTTGGGCTTCCCCAAGGAAACTGTTTTTCAACATTTGAAAGATGATAGTTTAGCGTACAACGCATACCAAAATCGCATCATCTATGGCAAATTCGCCAAAAAGAGGTTGAAAAATATGTGTCATAAGACCACTTGCAAATTCAAGATGGGAACCAAGTTGGTTGGGACAAAAGTTAGCACAATCGCTGAAATAAAATTCCGCGCAGCTTGACCTTTGTTCACTAAAACAATGATAACTCCCTTGTTAGGAAGGCTATGGACGAACGGTCGATGTTCTGAAACTAGACTTCCGTATATTTCTATCCACATATTGTGCACCACACGGATCATTAAACTCGGATCACAAAGTGCATGTTTTAATTGGCTGTTTAGTTTTTCCCAAGTTTAGTGAGAAAACAAGGTTGAGACCATATCCAATGGCATAAGTGTTGATGCAAACCATGACAATGACAAATGCATAGGTGCATTTAAACGCAAAGAGGTGTTCGATTTCTTATCTCGACTAATGATCCTTTCGGTAACTCCAACTTGGTAGACTTGCAGAAAGTAGGAATGTCGATGCAATGAAGGCTGTTTAAAAACCACTGATTCCGTTTGAACTTTCAAAGCATAAACAAATACCAAGGAGGATGCGCCTAGTCATGATCAAAAGTGTAGACAAAATCCACCAAAGTGCATCAAGTCAACCAAGAATTTTAATTCTCAATTTGAAAGTATAGTCATAATAGCCATGTTATATAGATACAACGCGGTGCATCATAATTAAGCATTTTGAACCATGAGACATAATAAATATACCATAACCAACTTGTCTTGACCATCCAATAAGATCGACTAAACATAGTCAAATGTATAAGGCACATGCCTTTACAAATACTCGGAAAAGTATTCGGACCTATAGTCATACGAACTATAATCGAGGTCAACGAATTCATGTATTTACCGCAATATGTCATTGCTTTACATGTTAAAATTCATGAGAATTACTCGTACATTCTTCCATATATCATATTGCAAGGAGACGATACATGTCTACACCCACATGCAATATTTTATTTTAATAGGATGAAAGATGGAGTTTTCCAAATATGGGATTGGGTCAAGACCAACGTGGTGGTCGCTCAATTCAACGTGAAAATTCCGTCACAAATCGATTTTAACCACGACATATCTGTCGCAATCGATGTTTGTCCCATTTGTATGCCACAAATCCGTGACTAATCATGAACGAGTCATAACTTTACCGTTACCGACAATGTTCGTTTTATTTAATTGCTGGTTTAAAATCGACAAAACGGCGACATCAAATCGCACCCAAAACGTGGTGTATGCAACAACCACAAATATCGACTTTCAACAATTATCCGTGACTCCCCCAGGACCGTCACACAGTTTACTTCGACATCCGAGAGTGATACCACCTCTCATTGTCTCATCCACCGCAAAGTAGCGTGGGAGATAAAGAACCCAAATGTAACACCCCCAATCCGCTCAGGGATATTACACGCCGTAGAACCTTTTCTCAAGGATCTACCAGGCTGGTAACAACAAACGAACAACTCGACAATGCCTTTAAGGCTAAAAAGACTCAGTAGACCGATTTGGCCTTTCAATAAATACATACAACTCAATTACAATACATGCCCACGCAGGTCGAATATACACACTCCGCATAACGGGAAAGAAAACTACAAATGGAAATAAAATACAACTAAACCAATAACATCATACGGATCCTCTTGTGTTTAGTTTCGTTCATCATTCATCATCCTTCGTGCCGACCACTCGTGCTATGCTCCAAAACCCGAATGCAAAATAGACATCCACCCCCGAATACTTGGGGGTTAGCAAAACTCTCTTGCTTTGCTAGTGCAAGAACAAAGTGCAAATACGAGCCATACAATTCACATTTCACAAATAACAATAACCAGAATCCTTAAAAATCCAAACGTGACGAAAAGTACTTCCGAGGCAAGAGTTTGGTAAAACATTCTAAGTCCGAAAGGTCACAAATCAAGGGAAAACAATTTATAAAAGCAGTTTAAATTGCCATCGAGAGTTTTAATAGGAAACAATTTAGGATTACCGAATCCTTCGCTTTCCAAAATCAACAGGTCACACCAAAGGTTTTGTTTCGCAAATAAAACCAACCATAATACACAAGGTTAAAAACCCACGTCATGCGTCCTCGACGGACATAAAATACACACACACCGTGAAGTTTCACTCGTGAATCCGTGTCGAAGCCAATGGAATTCCCTCCGTGGCCCCGTCGAACCCTCCCGAGGTGAGCAAACACATTCACAAAACATAAGCAACCGCACTCGTGAATCCGGCTATACCATCGACTCCCTCCGTGATCCCATCGGACCCTCCCGAGGTGAGCGAAAAACAATCACAAAATATATACACGTAGCGGTGAAGTTTCACTCGTGAACCTGTGTCGAAGCCATTGGAATTCCCTCCGTGGTCCCCGTCGAACCCTCCCGAGGTGAGCAAACACATTCACAAAACACGTACTCACATCGCCAGACCGAGACGAAGCCACAAATCCCACTCCGTGATCCCGTCGGACCCTCCCGAGCTGGCTAGCGAAAAACTCAAGCACAACACGTCACTAGGACCGGACGAAGCCACGAATCCCACTCGAGGCCTCGAAGGACCCTCCCGAGCGGCTAGCGAATCAATCATGCACAAATAACATATCACAAAACAACACAAGCACCACACGTCGCCAGACCGGGATTTGCCACGAATCCCACTCGAGGCCTCGAAGGACCCTCCCGAGTCAAGCTAGCGAATCAAACTCAAGCACGAGTAACATATCACACCAAGGATATCCAAACAATTCACCCAGAGGCATCAAACACTTAGTAAAACAACACGTCAAACCACAATGCACCGAAATGAAACATTATACGTTCACACGCAAATACTAAGTGCATCATCAACACCAAACATATCCATAGGATTCACATACTCGTTCATGAAACACACCAATCACAAAACACACGCGTTTTGAAAGCAAGCCTTTAACAAGGCTAAACCGAATCTTTCGAAAGTTCCATTCAAACGACAGAACAACCACATTTAGACGATCACTAATTATCATATCCACAAAACAAGAATTATATGGACAAGGTACTTGCCTCAAAATCGGCACGCAAGTATCCCGACGAACACGGCTCCACCGAAAAGCTTCGAAACGCCCGATGTTATCGAAACGGAAGACGACGACGAACGAAAGGGTTCAACACGGTTTCTTCGCAAGAAACACGACCCTAACATCATACAATCAATAAATCATCGATCATACGAGGAAGAATAATCGTAGAACGCCCGAAAACCCCTCTAAGACATTTTACCGGACACCTTCAAGGCGTCGGTCAAGAACTCGACCCAAACAACGAATCGATACGATCCAACCATGGAATAATAAAGGAAATGATATAATACATCTAAATATTCATCAATACATCATAATCCTAAGTTAAATCGGATTAAACGGATGAAAACAACCAAAACACCCAATTTCCCCAAAACTAGATTTCTAGGAAATCTGACCTGATTCGGTAGATCGGAGGATGTTATAGGACGGATGATCGATGATATGAACCTCAAAACTTCATGGATTCATTGTCCAACAACATCTCTAGATGATTCACACACCCACAGCCGCGTACGGGAAGAAAAAGAATGAGAAATGGCTGAAGAAAACGCTGCCAGGCCTTAAATAAGCCGGCGGGTTACGTCGTAATCGCCATGGCTTACGACGTAATCGCCATGGCGAACGCATCGCTGGAAATGCCGGAAGCGTTACGTACGTTACAGAGGGAGTATTTTATATGTATATGTCTCTCCGTCCAGCACAAATAAATTGCTCCCTAACCCTTTGTGTAAAAACACATCAGGAGTAAGAAAGATTACAGACAAAGGTGTCCCAGATAAATAGAAGTCAAATATTTGCTGCGGTGTCATGTTAAGAAATATTAATGACCCATAACGACCATAATGCCTCAATATTTCAGTTTAACAGTCTCTAACTTGACGGTTTTCACCTTTAAGTAACCGTAGAATGCCCTTTAAGTACCAGATTTTTTAGAGTGAAATTCTTTGAGACCATATTTGCGGCAATGGAAATGTGAAGTGTTGTGTAAAATTAAATTGCCATGTGTACACTTGTGTAAACGAACTCAAAGCATACCCAGACAAGTACTAATAATTATTGTTCATTTTACTATTGCATAGTATCCGATAGTTTTGGTTTGAGTTGATGACATGATGCAACTAGTATGTGTATTCCAAACAGTGGTAATAATTACAAATAGTTGGCAGTTATCTTTATGCAAAACTACCTTGCATTCAGCAGCCATTGTATCCAGCATATGTTTTAACACATCAAGAATTGTGTTAGCGGACAGCTCATCTTTCTGAGAGAATATGGAAGAACATATCTTGAGTGAAACCTGTTACAAGATAAATGAAAAGAAAGGAGAATAAGAATATCAATGATAGAACAACAAGCAGGCATTGCACAGTCAAGTAAAGCTAATGTCAGGTAATCCATTACCTTGTTCACTTGATCATGAGCATGTGATTTCTTGTACTTTTAAAGGTAACCGATGAGAACTCATATATCAAATCCATTTGAAAAGATTTTATCTCTGCTACCAAATATAGAGCAATTATATGCAAATTCGTCTCCAAGTAACGGTGGAATTTCTCGTAGTCCTTGGCGTCCAAGATCCTAAATTGTTCACATCAATAGAATCAACTTCACAACCTTTACAGTCTAAAACCAATTTATTGATGCAGAGCATCTTAACTCAAATCCACGTGTATGACTCCAAGAAATATACTCATCTTGTTTACCCGCAAAATGCCTACATACATAAGCTCAAATATAAATGCATATAATCAGACCTGAACCACGGTTCAGAATCATTCACCAAAGAAATTACTCTCCAATAATCGGCATCCACTTTACTCTTCTTCTTCGATGCACATTTCACCAGTGTCACAATAATCTCTATGATTATAGCTGCAACTTCTTGATCCACGCTCTCCTTGTTCAATTCAGGAACCAACCGCACCTTGGACTTTCTAAACTTATCCTTCGATCCACCTCGAACAATCTCATGTAAGTTTTCAAGCACAACAAAACCCTCGGCTTCCGCCTCTTCATACAACTCCCAATACTCCAAGCAGTGTATGTAGCGAATTCTCTGCACCTGAATTGAATGGGGCTTTCCAGCAAGCTCCGACGCAATCAAGTCAAGGCAGTCGAGAGAGAGGCGGTAACTATCGAACAATTCCATAGCGGAATCTCGAGGGATTTGGGGGGTTTCTGTGAGGCGTTTGGGTAGGAGAGAGAGGGATTTGTGTATGAAGGATAAGAAATTTTTAGCAAGAGGGCGGATGGAAGGGGGGATATCTGGAGGTTTCGATTTTGGAATTTTCACCGGCTTCTTGGCGGCGGTGGTGGAGGCTTTGAAGAAAGGGGTGAAAGGGTTGAGATGGGCGGAGAAGAGGCGGTGGACGCCGGAAATATTTGTGGCTGATTGGAGTTTGAGATGATCGTGGCCTCCGTATCGCGCTCCATACGGCGGCGGTGGCGGATGAGGGAGATGGTGATGGAGTTGGTGTCTGAACTAGTGAAATTTTTTTGGGGTGGGCGGGAAACGGTGTATCAGCTTGCACCAAGGCTTTTTTTGTTTAGTAGTAGAGGTTCCCCTGTGATCACTTCGCAAAATGTTAACATATTTTATTATATTAATAATATATGATTAAATTTTTATAATATTATAAAATTATTATAAAGATATACGTCAATACATACACACATATATACATAAATTATTATTTAATTTGTTTTATTAATAAATTTTTATTATGTGATCTAAGGCATACGATAGGAAAACCACAATTCAATTAAACATAGGTATTTATTTTTTCATGTAGGACAATATGAGTCTTATATTTAATTTTATAAATAATAAATTAAATTATATTTATTATTATCAACTTTCATTAAAAGTAATCAACCCATATTACTAATATAATTTTTTTATATGATTTTACATGATGTAATTATTTTATTATTTTACAATCGTAACAAAATAATTTTGAAAAATCAAATAACTGTTAAAGTACAAAACTATAAAAATAAACTAAGAATATATATTTTCTTCAATATTCTAATATTTTTATATGAAGATATTTTAATCATCTAATATATCATTATTATATTTAGAGTACTTTATATATATATATATATATGTATGTATAATATGGATGTCAAATTAAAGAGCACTAAGTAAGAATTAATTTGATATATTTTTTATCAAAATAAATTGATACGATAAAGTTATAATTATTTAAATTATTGAGTTAAAAATAAAAAGAATAAAATGAGAGGTGTTCCGGGAATTATTATTCCCGTGATGTGTCTTACCTAATACTGATTGTAGATACATAGATGGAAGGTTCTAGATTCTTCTAGAGGTATTTGGATCCTATTAGATGTCTTACCTTATCTAGGAATCCTGTGTATGGAAGGACTCTCATTGTAATGCCTATATAAAGGCCCCTCTATCAGTGTTATGAATACAATTGATTTGCTGTCTTTTGCTTTCTCCTCAAACACGTTATCAGCACGTGCTCCCCCAACTGAGCAAGAATTTTTTTTTTCTGTCCGAAATACTGAAAATTCGAAAAAAAAAAATCATATTTTTTTTCCCCTGCAAACCCTAGCCGTCATCTTCTTCCCAACAGAGCCGCCGGTTTCCAACCCTCCCGTTCTCCATCATCATCTGATTTTCTCCGTCCTTATCCTAGGGTTTCTACAACCCTCATCTAACTTCCCCCGATTGGACAGCATACTCATACGCCATCCACTGCCTTTGTACAACAGCGTCCCTCCTCCTATGAGCGAGATTGAGATCGCTAAGCAAAAGGCACAAGAGATGGCTGAAGGCTTTTAAGTGATGCAGATATTTGTTAATTAATATACTAGAGGACAAGGCACGTTATTCTGATGATGCATGAGGATATTTGTTGTCTCATTTATCTTCTGTTACATGCCTCGTGTCTCATTGCTAGACAGAAGTCGGTCTGATCTGGTTCATAAGGTGTGAAGTGAAACTAGAATCAGGAAGGACCGAAGAAGTTTGAAGAAAATATTTTGCACATCGGAGCCGCCGTTTTCCGCAAATTGAAGTCCCCTGCCGTCGTCTCCCTGCGGCTGAATCAGTCTCCTCCTACGGACCAGGCGCCGCTCATGACCCAAATCAGATCGCCCACTCGCGAAGTAAGGAGGAGAAGAAAATAGAAAAAAAAAACGAGAGACGAGAATTTCCGCGCGTAAATTTTCTGCACAGCGCAGTCGTACTAAAAACATGTTTCCCGATTAGTTAACCGTCAGATCGGTGTGAAATTTTGACAGCAACTTCCCAACACAATATCTGTATATTAAACGGTGGAGATCAGATTCCAAGTAGTATTGCTTACTGAATCTACTGCCCGAAACAGTAGATTTTTATAAGAAAATTTGGAGATCCGACCTCATCCAATACCGAAAGTCAGACGCTGCGCGCTCGAGTCCTTTTTCGGCCGAATTATCGAGCCCAGTAGCCCTATCCGGGCGTTTCTCAACTCTCCATCTTTTCCTAATTAATGATTCATTTGTTCATTAATTTGTACACTTATGAATCTTACATGTTTATGTTTTACGTGTATATAGGAAAATACGTCGCTCATGATGATGTGCACGCTATGGAGAAAAAGCCATATTTATCCCGTTCAAGGATCAAAGTAAATATAGAACGGAGTACCCACGGAAATATGTTGCTCATATGGAGAGAATCTCCCGTTCAAGGATCAAAGCATATATGGAACCAAGTACCCGTAAGACTTTATTAAAGTTCCCGTTTTTCAATTCCTCTCTTTTGGGAAATTTTCTTTTTGGGGAATTGGGTATTTGGTGTAATACCCGTGATTTCGATTTCCGGTAATTTCTTTTTTTTTTTCGGCGGAAGTCCATTTTGACGACTCGCTCATGACCGTTTCGTCATTCTGAGAATGATTAATTCTGCACTTTTTGTCATCCGAGCGCGTTTCGGTGTCGTTTTGTTGAGTTCCGTGCTTTTTAGCGGTTTTTCCGCACTTGAGTTCGATTCTTGCGAATCTCGTCCGAAACTGTTGTTTCGACTTACTCGTAAGTTCATTTAATGTTATTATTCATGTTGCGAGCTTTGGCTTGGTGTGTCGATCACGTATCGTGATTTTCGGGCGTTTTGGGCCATTTTCGTAATTTCCCAAAGTTTGGGGTAATTACTTTCCGTTGTCGAATTTCGAGCCTTCGGGTGGTCGGAATTGTGTGTTCTCTTAGTGCTCGGATTCGTCTTTGCGAGTACTTCGTAACCGTATCTTCGATTCGTACTGTGTTCGGGTTTCGGGTCGTTCGGGCCGTCGGAGTTGGTCCGTAGTCATGGCCGGCATCTTGAGGCGAGCGCCCAGCCGAGTAACGTGCGGTAGTGATCGGCGATTCGTCGTAAGGCCGATTACGTCGTAAGGCCCTGGCCGACGCGTCGTAACGCTCCGGCATTTCCAGGCGATGCGTTCGGCCATGGCGATTCGTCGTAAGCGTGGCCGATTCGTCACGTAACGTGATGATCGGCTTATTTAAGGCTCGGCGTTTTCTTGACCATTTCTCATTCTTTTTCTTCCCGTACGCGGCTGTGGGTGTGTGAATCATCTAGAGATGTTGTTGGACAATGAATCCATGAAGTTTTGAGGTTCATATCATCAATCATCCGTCCTATAACATCCTCCGATCTACCGAATCAGGTCAGATTTCCTAGAAATCTAGTTTTGGGGAAATTGGGTGTTTTGGTTGTTTTCATCCGTTTAATCCGATTTAACTTAGGATTATGATGTATTGATGAATATTTAGATGTATTATATCATTTCCTTTATTATTCCATGGTTGGATCGTATCGATTCGTTGTTTGGGTCGAGTTCTTGACCGACGCCTTGAAGGTGTCCGGTAAAATGTCTTAGAGGGGTTTTCGGGCGTTCTACGATTGTTCTTCCTCGTATGATCGATGATTTATTGATTGTATGATGTTAGGGTCGTGTTTCTTGCGAAGAAACCGTGTTGAACCCTTTCGTTCGTCGTCGTCTTCCGTTTCGATAGCATCAGGCGTTTCGAAGCTTTCCGGTGGAGCCGTGTTCGTCGGGATACTTGCGTGCCGATTTTGAGGCAAGTACCTTGTCCATATAATTCTTGTTTTGTGGATATGATAATTAGTGATCGTCTAAATGTGGTTGTTCTGTCGTTTGAATGGAACTTTCGAAAGATTCGGTTTAGCCTTGTTAAAGGATTGCTTTCAAAACGTGTGTGTTTTGTGATTGGTGTGTTTCATGAACGAGTATGTGAATCCTATGGATATGTTTGGTGTTGATGATGCACTTAGTATTTGCGTGTGAACGTATAATGTTTCATTTCGGTGCATTGTGGTTTGACGTGTTGTTTTACTAAGTGTTTGATGCCTCTGGGTGAATTGTTTGGATATCCTTGGTGTGATATGTTACTCGTGCTTGAGTTTGATTCGCTAGCCAGCTCGGGAGGGTCCTTCGAGGCCTCGAGTGGGATTCGTGGCAAATCCCGGTCTGGCGACGTGTGGTGCTTGTGTTGTTTTGTGATATGTTATTTGTGCATGATTGATTCGCTAGCGGCTCGGGATGGTCCTTCGAGGCCTCGAGTGGGATTCGTGGCTTCGTCCGGTCTAGGTGACGTGTGGTGCTTGAGTATTTCGCTAGCCCGGCTCGGGAGGTCCGACGGGATCACGGAGTGGGATTTGTGGCTTCGTCCGGTCTGGCGATGTGAGTACGTGTTTTGTGAATGTGTTTGCTCACCTCGGGAGGGTTCGACGGGACCACGGAGGGAATTCCAATGGCTTCGACCTGGGTTCACGAGTGAAACTTCACCGCTACGTGTATATATTTTGTGATTGTTTTTCGCTCACCTCGGGAGGGTCCGATGGGATCACGGAGGGAGTCCAATGGTATAGCCCTGGATTCACGAGTGCGGTTGCTTATGTTTTGTGAATGTGTTTGCTCACCTCGGGAGGGTTCGACGGGGCCACGGAGGGAATTCCATTGGCTTCGACCTGGATTCACGAGTGAAACTTCACGGGTGTGTGTGTATTTTATGTCCGTCGAGGACGCATGACGTGGGTTTTTAACCTTGTGTATTATGGTTGGTTTTATTTGCGAAAACAAAACCTTTGGGCTGTGACCCTGTTGATTTTTGGAAAGCGAAGGATTCGGTAATCCTAAATTGTTTCCTATTAAAACTCTCGATGGCAATTTAAACTGTTTTATAAATTGTTTTCCCTTGATTTGTGACCTTTCGGTCTTAGAATGTTTTACCAAACTCTTGCCTCGGGAAGTACTTTTCGTCACGTTTGGATTTTTAAGGATTCCTGGTTATTGTTATTTGTGAAATGTGAATTGTATGGCTCGTATTTGCACTTTGTTCTTGCACTAGCAAAACAGTGGAGTTTTGCTAACCCCCGAGTATTCGGGGGGTGGATGTCTATTTTTGCATTCAGGTTTTGGAGCATAGCACAGGGTCGGCACGAAGGATGATGAAAGATGAACGATACTAATCACACGAGGATCCGTATGATGTTATTGGTTTAGTTGTATTTTATTTCCGCTGTAGTTTTCTTTCCCCGTTGTACGGGAGTGTGTTGTATTCGACCCCTGCGTGGGCATGTATTGTAATTGAGTTGTATGTATTTATTGAAAGGCCAAATCGGTCTACTGAGTCTTTTTAGCCTTAAAGGCATTGTCGAGTTGTTCGTTTGTTGTTACCAGCCTGGTAGATCCTTGAGAAAAGGTTCTACGGCGTGTAATATCCCTGAGCGGATTGGGGGTGTTACAGAATGGTATCAGAGCTTAGGTTGTGGAACCTAGGCTGTCGGGTCAGTGGTGTCTATTGATTTTTTGTCTCGTCGGATTTTATCTGACTGAGTCGTGTCGCGACGCGTCGTCTGAGTTGGTTGGTCGTGATTAGTATCGTGTGCAATCATCATCTTCGTGCGACCTGTGGATGTAACTGTTATTGGGCTGGTAGATCCGAGAACCGGACCGAGATCCGGACCGAAAAACCGGGACCGATCCGGACCGATAAGCTTATCGGTCCGGGAATGAATACCAATTTTTTACCCGGTATCCGATAGGACCCGGACCGGTAACCCGGTAATAAAACACTATAAAAACGCGAGAATAGGGTTTTCTGCGTTCATTCTTTCTTCTCCTGTTTGAGAAGTCCGCCGTCACCCTCAGTCTCTCATCTCTGACTCTCTCTCTCTCGTCTTTCACTCTCCATCCTTTTTTCTCTTTGATTTTATAGAACCGCAAGCTAACCTGAGGATTTTAATCCTTGAATCCATAAACAAGAAGGCCGATTCAGTGTTTTTTCATCTCGATCTTCAACCGATTTCAACATATTCAAGTTCCACATATAAAATCTTGTGAGTATTTAAGCGATTTCTTGTGAGTATTTAAGCGATTTTTTTGTGAGTATTTTTTTGTTAATGGCTTCATTATGTTATTCATCGGGGGTTCGAATTAGGGTTTCCAATTTTCGGTTTTTTATCTTATTGGGTTTTCAAATTAGGGATTTTGTAGTTAGGGTTTTGATTAGGGGTTTTCACGATTTCCAATTTTCTGGTTTTTATCTTATTTGGGATTTTTAATTAGGGTTTTTATCTTATTTGGGTATTTTGAATAATAACAGTGGCTTCGTTTTTTTAACATTGCCTACTTTTGAAACAGTGGCTTCTTTTGAAACAATGTTAACATAGGTTTTATATGTGGTTTCAATTAGTTGTTTTCAAATTATTTGTAATTTACTTGTTATTTTTAACTTGTATATGAGATGTCTTATCAGGATTCTTGTTGTAGTCCAATGATGAATGATGAATTCGATATTGATGTGGATGATGATGAGGTCAGATGAGGGATTGAGATTGGAGAACTGTTGGACATCAATGATAATAGTCAAACTGAAGGGTCAACCGCTGATGGTCAAGCCGCACTTTGGATGACCACTGTCAGAGAACAAGATCAAAGAAATCTATTGTCCATACTGAGATGGAAGTAATTACTCTTCCAGATGGAAAAAAGAAATGGAAGTGCAAATGGTGTGGTGCTCTTTATACTTTTGATCTTGTGCATGGCAGTACATCCAATGCTAGGAAGCACTTGAAATCATGTGTTCAAAGAAAACTGAAACTAGATCCATCTGAAAAACCTGGCTCTCAATCAAGGTTAAAGACTGGTCTGTTTACTAGTGATAGTGATAATCCTTCTCTTGTTGCTTGGAAATATGATCATGCTAAGGTTAAGGTCCTAGCTGCCCACATGGTATTAGGACATGAATTTCCTTTTCTGATGATGGAGGGTGTTATTTTCAATAGATTTTTGAGGGAAATTAATCCTCAATATAAAAGGATTACTAGGCATGCAGTGAAAGCAGTGCCAAAAATATTACAATGATGAGAAGAATAAGATGAAAAGCGTAATGTCTAAGATTAATAAAATAGGGTTAACCACCGACTTGTGGTGGTCAAGTGATCGAGAGAATTGGTTACATGACTGTAAGTGCCATTTCATTGACTCTAAATGGCAACTACATAAAAGAGTTTTGTCTTTTGTAATGTCCCACCACCTCATAGTGGTGAGGTTCTTGCTAGGGAGTTGGTGAGGGTTATGGATGACTGGAAAATTAGAGAAAAGGTTGTGTCAATAATGATTGACAATGCATCGACAAATGATGCTTGCATAAATAGGTTGAAGCATGATTTTAGGCATAGGGAAAATTGCCTCTAGATGGCCAAATATTTCATGTTAGATGTTGTGCACATATCTTGAATTTCTTTGGTTCGGGATGGACTTGATATTGTGAGGCCAATAGTTGATACTATCGGGCGGGGGTGAAATATCTCCAGGTTCTCAAGCTAGATGCAAAGATTTTGCTAAAATTGTGAAGGAGTTGGGAATGACTGTAAAATGCAAGTGTTGGATACCAAAACAAGGTGGAACTCAACACACAAAATGTTGAGTACCGCCTATTTCTATAAAGATGTATGGCCCAGATATGTCAAGAAAATGGGGCATTTATACACTATTTCTTGAAGTAGATTGGGAGATGATTTCGATATTTGCACCTTTTTGGAAGTTTTTGTTGATGTTACAAATATAATAAGTGGCGGTTCTTATCCAACATGCAACTGTTCTTGGTGAGCTCTTTAGAGTTAAAGTTTTGTTGGACAAACATTACGAGGCTTGAAAAAGACACACCTTCGATTTTGGTCGCTAAAATGAAGGAAAAATATGACAAATCTGAGCCAAAGCAATTTATTAATTTCAATTGGTGCGCTTCTTGATCCTAGGTAAGCGTCTGATCGATACTACACTTTTATCTTGTTGTTGCCTATCTTGTTGCCAATCTTGTTACCTATCTTTTGCCCATGTTGATACTGAACTGATACATAACTGATACTACACTTTTATCTTGTTGTTTTTTATCTTGTTGCCTTCAAAGATACAATGTAATCGATACTACAATCAATCGATACGTAATCGATACTACACTTTTATCTTCTTGTTGCCTATCTTGTTACCTATCTTTTGTCCATGTTGATACTAAACTGATACAGAACTGATACTACACTTTTATCTTGTTGCCTTCAAAACTGATACTACACTCTGATACAGAACTGATACTACACTGGTACAAAACTGATACAAAAGTGATACTACACTTTGATCTTTTATTTGTCTATGTTGTCTATCTTGTTACCTATCTTTTGTCCATGTTGATACTAAACTGATACAGAACTGATACTACACTTTTATCTTGTTGTTGACTATCTTTTTGCCTTCAAAACTGATACAAAACTGATGCAAAAGTGATACTACACTTTGATCTTTTATTTGTCTATGTTGTCTATCTTGTTACCTATCTTTTGTCCATGTTGATACTAAACTGATACAGAACTGATACTACACTTTTATCTTGTTGTTGACTATCTTGTTGCCTTCAAAACTGATACAAAACTGATACAGAAGTGATACTACACTTTGATCTTTTATTTGTCTATGTTGCCTATCTTGTTACCTATATTTTGTACATATTGATACTAAATTGATACAGAACTGATACTACACTTTTATCTTGTTGCCTTCAAAACTGATACTACACTCTGATACAGAACTGATACTACACTGATACAAAAATGCCCACTTGCCTGTGATGAAACTGTTCTGAGGCAGCTCTTAATCCTATCTTGTTGGTTGTTTCCTATCTTGATGCCTTGTTGCCTATCTTGGTGCCTTTAGGTACAAAATGTTTTTCATTACTTGGGTGTTTGGTTTCTTGCATCCAACAAGTAATAAGGCTGATATTGAGAAAGAGAAGTTGATCAAAACTTGTATGAATTATTTAAGTTGTATGAAGAAGCATACAAGAAAAAGATCAATCCCATGATAAAAACAAAGATGTTGGGTGTAGTACAAGTTCTGGTTTGGGAAAGAGAAGCTTTGAGGCTTTTCTTGAGAGTGTTGATGTGGTTCATACTTCTAAATCTGATCTTGATATGTATTTGTCTGAACCCCCTGAAAGAGTACAAAATGGTGGAAAACATTTTGATGTTCTTCAATGGTGGAAGGCAAATGAAGCAAAATATCCAGTGTTAAGCATAATGGCAAAAGATATACTATCAATTCCAATTACTACAGTTGCTTCTGAGGCAACTTTTAGTGTTGGATCCAGAATTATTGATGCAAAAAGAGCCTCAATGAGAACTGATACAGTTGAGATGCTTCTATGTGGTAGTGATTGGATTAAAGAATATTATGGGATTAGAAAGGGTTCATCAAGAAGCATTGTGAGTAAATTATCCTATTTTTTTTTGTCTTCTTTTTATCCTTTTTTAACATTGCCTACTTTTACTTTTAATGTAGCTTGAAGAAGAAGAAGAAGATGAACCAATTATGCAATATGACTTTGGTGAGGTTGATTTGGGAGGAGCCAAGAATTCAACCACCTCTTGAAAAGAATCACTGATTCGATCTGTACTTGTTGCCTTAATCGCCTTATTGTTTTGCTTGATCGTATGGCCACTCTATGATGAACATGTTCGAGGCTAATGATGTATTATTTTAGTCCCCTTAATCAAGTTTGATTCAGATCGTGTGGTGTTTGTATTTTGAATTTGATGAATGGTGTTTGTTTTCCTAAATGGTGTTTGATTCAGGACTGGTATTTGTATTTTGAATTTGATGAATGTCTCTTAACATGCGGTTTATATTTTTGCTCGTATTTTGATGAAGTTGTATATTTGAATGCACTATATATTTTTGCTCGTATATTTTATTGTGAAAAGAATGATTTCGCGTTATCGGTTCTTCAATTGAATCATTTCGGATCAGTATCAGATGAAATGGTAATCGGGACATCCGGTCCGGATCGGTCCGAGTACCCGATAAAATTAACGGACCGGTCCGGATATCCGATAAGCTTACCGGATCGGTTCTCGGGAACAATATAGGATCTGTTAAGCTTATCGGACCGGTTCCTGATTACCCGATAAGCTTATCGGTCGGATACCGGGTAGGCCAAGAACCGGACCGATCCGGACCGATAACAGCCCTAGAGTTACATCCACAGGTCGCACGAAGATGATGATTGCACACGATACTAATCACGACCAACCAACTCAGACGACGCGTCGCGACACGACTCAATCAGATAAAATCCGACGAGACAAAAAATCAATAGACACCACTGACCCGACAGCCTAGGTTCCACAACCTAAGCTCTGATACCATTCTGTAACACCCCCAATCCGCTCAGGGATATTACACGCCGTAGAACCTTTTCTCAAGGATCTACCAGGCTGGTAACAACAAACGAACAACTCGACAATGCCTTTAAGGCTAAAAAGACTCAGTAGACCGATTTGGCCTTTCAATAAATACATACAACTCAATTACAATACATGCCCACGCAGGGGTCGAATACAACACACTCCCGTACAACGGGGAAAGAAAACTACAGCGGAAATAAAATACAACTAAACCAATAACATCATACGGATCCTCGTGTGATTAGTATCGTTCATCTTTCATCATCCTTCGTGCCGACCCTGTGCTATGCTCCAAAACCTGAATGCAAAAATAGACATCCACCCCCCGAATACTTGGGGGTTAGCAAAACTCTACTGTTTTGCTAGTGCAAGAACAAAGTGCAAATACGAGCCATACAATTCACATTTCACAAATAACAATAACCAGGAATCCTTAAAAATCCAAACGTGACGAAAAGTACTTCCCGAGGCAAGAGTTTGGTAAAACATTCTAAGTCCGAAAGGTCACAAATCAAGGGAAAACAATTTATAAAACAGTTTAAATTGCCATCGAGAGTTTTAATAGGAAACAATTTAGGATTACCGAATCCTTCGCTTTCCAAAAATCAACGAGTCATGACCCAAAGGTTTTGTTTTCGCAAATAAAACCAACCATAATACACAAGGTTAAAAACCACGCGTCATGCGTCCTCGACGGACATAAAATACACACACACCGTGAAGTTTCACTCGTGAATCCGTGTCGAAGCCAATGGAATTCCCTCCGTGGCCCCGTCGAACCCTCCCGAGGTGAGCAAACACATTCACAAAACATAAGCAACCGCACTCGTGAATCCTGTGGCTATACCATTGGACTCCCTCCGTGATCCCATCGGACCCTCGAGGTGAGCGAAAAACAATCACAAAATATATACACGTAGCGGTGAAGTTTCACTCGTGAACCCAGTCGAAGCCATTGGAATTCCCTCCGTGGTCCCGTCGAACCCTCCCGAGGTGAGCAAACACATTCACAAAACACGTACTCACATCGCCAGACCGGACGAAGCCACAAATCCCACTCCGTGATCCCGTCGGACCCTCCCGAGCTGGCTAGCGAAATACTCAAGCACCACACGTCACCTAGGACCGGGACGAAGCCACGAATCCCACTCGAGGCCTCGAAGGACCCTCCCGAGCTGGCTAGCGAATCAATCATGCACAAATAACATATCACAAAACAACACAAGCACCACACGTCGCCTAGGACCGGGACGAAGCCACGAATCCCACTCGAGGCCTCGAAGGACCCTCCCGAGCTGGCTAGCGAATCAAACTCAAGCACGAGTAACATATCACACCAAGGATATCCAAACAATTCACCC
Source organism: Orobanche coerulescens (assembly GCA_033398695.1). Taxonomy (NCBI): domain Eukaryota; kingdom Viridiplantae; phylum Streptophyta; class Magnoliopsida; order Lamiales; family Orobanchaceae; genus Orobanche; species Orobanche coerulescens. The sequence goes on from CM065809.1 coordinate 175,303,611, forward strand.
AGAGGCATCAAACACTTGGTAAAACAACACGTCAAACCACAATGCACCGAAATGAAACATTATACGTTAACACGCAAATACTAAGTGCATCATCAACACCAAACATATCCATAGGATTCACATACTCGTTCATGAAACACACCAATCACAAAACACACGCGTTTTGAAAGCAAGCCTTTAACAAGGCTAAACCGAATCTTTCGAAAGTTCCATTCAAACGACAGAACAACCACATTTAGACGATCACTAATTATCATATCCACAAAACAAGAATTATATGGACAAGGTACTTGCCTCAAAATCGGCACGCAAGTATCCCGACGAACACGGCTCCACCGGAAAGCTTCGAAACGCCCGATGCTATCGAAACGGAAGACGACGACGAACGAAAGGGTTCAACACGGTTTCTTCGCAAGAATCACGACCCTAACATCATACAATCAATAAATCATCGATCATACGAGGAAGAATAATCGTAGAACGCCCGAAAACCCCTCTAAGACATTTTACCGGACACCTTCAAGGCGTCGGTCAAGAACTCGACCCAAACAACGAATCGATACGATCCAACCATGGAATAATAAAGGAAATGATATAATACATCTAAATATTCATCAATACATCATAATCCTAAGTTAAATCGGATTAAACGGATGAAAACAACCAAAACACCCAATTTCCCCAAAACTAGATTTCTAGGAAATCTGACCTGATTCGGTAGATCGGGGGATGTTATAGGACGGATGATTGATGATATGAACCTCAAAACTTCATGGATTCATTGTCCAACAACATCTCTAGATGATTCACACACCCACAGCCACGTACGGGAAGAAAAAGAATGAGAAATGGCTGAAGAAAACGCTGCCAGGCCTTAAATAGGTTGGATCGTCGGGTTACGTACGAATCGGCCATGGCTTACGTCGTAACCGGCCATGGCCGAACGCATCACTGGAAATGCCGGGCGTTACGTGCGTTACGGCCAGGCCTTACGTGCGTAATCGCCTTACGTGCGAATCGCCGATCACTACCGCACGTTACTCGGCGGTGGCCAGCCCTAGCATGCCCGACCATGACTCGGCCGGGACCAACTCCGACGGCCCGAACGACCCCGAAACCCGAACCTGAGTACGAATCGAAGATACGGTTACGAAGTAATCGCAAAGACGAATCCGAGCACTAAGAGAACACACGATTCCGACCACCCGAAGGCTCGAAATTCGACAACGGAAAGTAATTACCCCAAACTTTGGGAAATTACGAAAATGGCCCAAAACGCCCGAAAATCACGATACGTGATCGAAACACCAAGCCAAAGCTCGCAACATGAATAATAACATTAAATGAACTTACGAGAAAGTCGAAACAACAGTTTCGGACGAGATTCGCAAGAATCGAACTCAAGTGCGGAAAAACCGCTAAAAAGCACGGAACTCAACAAAACGACACCGAAACGCGCTCGGATGACAAAAAGTGCAGAATTAATCATTCTCAGAATGACGAAACGGTCATGAGAGAGTCGTCAAAACGGACTTCCGCCGAAAAAAAAAAGAAATTACCGGAAATCGAAATCACGGGTATTACACCAAATACCCAATTCCCCAAAAAGAAAATTTCCCAAAAGAGAGGAATTGAAAAACGGGAACTTTAATAAAGTCTTACGGGTACTTGGTTCCATATATGCTTTGATCCTTGAACGGGAGATTCTCTCCATATGAGCAACATATTTCCGTGGGTACTCCGTTCTATATTTACTTTGATCCTTGAACGGGATAAATATGGCTTTTTCTCCATAGCGTGCACATCATCATGAGCGACGTATTTTCCTATATACACGTAAAACATAAACATGTAAGATTCATAAGTGTACAAATTAATGAACAAATGAATCATTAATTAGGAAAAGATGGAGAGTTGAGAAACGCCCGGATAGGGCTACTGGGCTCGATAATTCGGCCGAAAAAGGACTCGAGCGCGGCGATACAGCAGCTCGGTATTGGATGAGGTCGGATATCCAAATTTTCTTATAAAAATCTACTTCTGTTCGGCAGTAGATTCAGTAAGCAATACTACTTGGAATCTGATCTCCACCGTTTAATATACAGATATTGTGTTGGGAAGTTGCTGTCAAAATTTCACACCGATCTGACGGTTAACTAATCGGGAAACATGTTTTTAGTACGATCACATGTGCAGAAAATTCTGTGCGAAATTCTCGTCTCTCGTTTTTTTTTTCTATTTTCTTCTCCTCCTTACTTCGCGAGTGGGCGATCTGATTTGGGTCATGAGCGGCGCCTGGTCCGTAGGAGGAGACTGATTCAGCCGCAGGGAGACGACGGCAGGGGACTTCAATTTGCGGAAAACGGCGGCTCCGATGTGCAAAATATTTTCTTCAAACTTCTTCGGTCCTTCCTGATTCTAGTTTCACTTCACACCTTATGAACCAGATCAGACCGACTTCTGTCTAGCAATGAGACACGAGGCATGTAACAGAAGATAAATGAGACAACAAATATCCTCATGCATCATCAGAATAACGTGCCTTGTCCTCTAGTATATTAATTAACAAATATCTGCATCACTTAAAAGCCTTCAGCCATCTCTTGTGCCTTTTACTTAGCGATCTCAATCTCGCTCATAGGAGGAGGGACGCTGTTGTACAAAGGCAGTGGATGGCGTATGAGTATGCTGTCCAATCGGGGGAAGTTAGATGAGGGTTGTAGAAACCCTAGGATAAGGACGGAGAAAATCAGATGATGATGGAGAACGGGAGGGCTGGAAACCGGCGGCTCTGTTGGGAAGAAGATGACGGCTAGGGTTTGCAGGGGAAAAAAATCTGATTTTTTTTTTCGAATTTTCAGTATTTCGGACAGAAAAAATAAATTCTTGCTCAGTTGGGGGAGCACGTGCTGATAACGTGTTTGAGGAGAAAGCAAAAGACAGCAAATCAATTGTATTCATAACACTGATAGAGGGGCCTTTATATAGGCATTACAATGAGAGTCCTTCCATACATAGGATTCCTAGATAAGGTAAGACATCTAATAGGATCCAAATACCTCTAGATGGATCTAGAAGCTTCCATCTATGTATCTACAATCAGTATTAGGTAAGACACATCACGGGAATAATAATTCCCGGAACACCTCTCATTTTATTCTTTTTATTTTTAACTCAATAATTTAAATAATTATAACTTTATCGTATCAATTTATTTTGATAAAAAATATATCAAATTAATTCTTACTTAGTGCTCTTTAATTTGACATCCATATTATACATACATATATATATATATATATATATATAAAGTACTCTAAATATAATAATGATATATTAGATGATTAAAATATCTTCATATAAAAATATTAGAATATTGAAGAAAATATATATTCTTAGTTTATTTTTATAGTTTTGTACTTTAACAGTTATTTGATTTTTCAAAATTATTTTGTTCTGATTGTAAAATAATAAAATAATTACATCATGTAAAATCATATAAAAAAATTATATTAGTAATATGGGTTGATTACTTTTAATGAAAGTTGATAATAATAAATATAATTTAATTTATTATTTATAAAATTAAATATAAGACTCATATTGTCCTACATGAAAAAATAAATACCTATGTTTAATTGAATTGTGGTTTTCCTATCATGTGCCTTAGATCACATAATAAAAATTTATTAATAAAACAAATTAAATAATAATTTATGTATATATGTGTGTATGTATTGACTCATGTATACTTTATAATAATTTTATAATATTATAAAAATTTAATCATATATTATTAATATAATAAAATATGTTAACATTTTAAGCCGTGGATCACACGGGGAACCTCTACTACTAAACAAAAAAAGCCTTGGTGCAAGCTGATACACCGTTTCCCGCCCACCCCAAAAAAATTTCACTAGTTCAGACACCAACTCCATCACCATCTCCCTCATCCGCCACCGCCGCCGTATGGAGCGCGATACGGAGGCCACGATCATCTCCAAACTCCAATCAGCCACAAATATTTCCGGCGTCCACCGCCTCTTCTCCGCCCATCTCAACCCTTTCACCCCTTTCTTCAAAGCCTCCACCACCGCCGCCAAGAAGCCGGTGAAAATTCCAAAATCGAAACCTCCAGATATCCCCCCTTCCATCCGCCCTCTTGCTAAAAATTTCTTATCCTTCATACACAAATCCCTCTCTCTCCTACCCAAACGCCTCACAGAAACCCCCCAAATCCCTCGAGATTCCGCTATGGAATTGTTCGATAGTTACCGCCTCTCTCTCGACTGCCTTGACTTGATTGCGTCGGAGCTTGCTGGAAAGCCCCATTCAATTCAGGTGCAGAGAATTCGCTACATACACTGCTTGGAGTATTGGGAGTTGTATGAAGAGGCGGAAGCCGAGGGTTTTGTTGTGCTTGAAAACTTACATGAGATTGTTCGAGGTGGATCGAAGGATAAGTTTAGAAAGTCCAAGGTGCGGTTGGTTCCTGAATTGAACAAGGAGAGCGTGGATCAAGAAGTTGCAGCTATAATCATAGAGATTATTGTGACACTGGTGAAATGTGCATCGAAGAAGAAGAGTAAAGTGGATGCCGATTATTGGAGAGTAATTTCTTTGGTGAATGATTCTGAACCGTGGTTCAGGTCTGATTATATGCATTTATATTTGAGCTTATGTATGTAGGCATTTTGCGGGTAAACAAGATGAGTATATTTCTTGGAGTCATACACGTGGATTTGAGTTAAGATGCTCTGCATCAATAAATTGGTTTTAGACTGTAAAGGTTGTGAAGTTGATTCTATTGATGTGAACAATTTAGGATCTTGGACGCCAAGGACTACGAGAAATTCCACCGTTACTTGGAGACGAATTTGCATATAATTGCTCTATATTTGGTAGCAGAGATAAAATCTTTTCAAATGGATTTGATATATGAGTTCTCATCGGTTACCTTTAAAAAGTACAAGAAATCACATGCTCATGATCAAGTGAACAAGGTAATGGATTACCTGACATTAGCTTTACTTGACTGTGCAATGCCTGCTTGTTGTTCTATCATTGATATTCTTATTCTCCTTTCTTTTCATTTATCTTGTAACAGGTTTCACTCAAGATATGTTCTTCCATATTCTCTCAGAAAGATGAGCTGTCCGCTAACACAATTCTTGATGTGTTAAAACATATGCTGGATACAATGGCTGCTGAATGCAAGGTAGTTTTGCATAAAGATAACTGCCAACTATTTGTAATTATTACCACTGTTTGGAATACACATACTAGTTGCATCATGTCATCAACTCAAACCAAAACTATCGGATACTATGCAATAGTAAAATGAACAATAATTATTAGTACTTGTCTGGGTATGCTTTGAGTTCGTTTACACAAGTGTACACATGGCAATTTAATTTTACACAACACTTCACATTTCCATTGCCGCAAATATGGTCTCAAAGAATTTCACTCTAAAAAATCTGGTACTTAAAGGGCATTCTACGGTTACTTAAAGGTGAAAACCGTCAAGTTAGAGACTGTTAAACTGAAATATTGAGGCATTATGGTCGTTATGGGTCATTAATATTTCTTAACATGACACCGCAGCAAATATTTGACTTCTATTTATCTGGGACACCTTTGTCTGTAATCTTTCTTACTCCTGATGTGTTTTTACACAAAGGGTTAGGGAGCAATTTATTTGTGCTGGACGGAGAGACATATACATATAAAATACTCCCTCTGTCCCGCTCAAAGCTTGACAGCGGGTGTGTATTTGGTGTATTTTATGTAATGATTGGTGTAAGTAATGATGATAAATGTGTGATGAAGATTAAAAAGTAAAAAGTATTGATAGTAAGTGTATGGTGGAGATTAAAATGTAAAAGGTGGTTGTTTGATTTGATTGTGTAATGTTGATAAATGTAAAGTTTTTAAAAGGACAAAAAAAGGAGTAAGTGTAAAGTTTTGAGCGGGACGGAAGGAGTATGTCATTAAGAATAGAGTATGGTGCTTGGCAAAAGGTTAAGCTTTCAATATTTTACCATAGTTATCCAGAGTTGGGAATAGTCTGGCTAGTACTGTCAAAATGGACCAGTCTGGCCCGGCCCGCACTGACCATTCGTGGGCTGCCCTCAAATGTCCTTCGTGGGCTGCCCTAAAATGTTCTTCGTGGGCTGCCCTCAAATGTTCTTCGTGGGCTGCCCTCAGACGTGCCGGAGTGGGCCTGACCCATTTTCCCACACCCGGAAACCCAAGCCCGTGGCCCAGGATAGAAGGTCGGCGGGCCAAAGGGGCTAGACCTTGGGCCAAATGTTTTTGTGGCTTTGTCCATTCCATGATGCCTTTCGAAAGCCAAGTTTATGACATGTGTATTGATTCTGAAGTCATAGTTGTTAAAGGCGTCCCTCAGGCACGCCTCAGGCTCAAGGCGCTTTGATAAAAGGGCACATCGCCTTTTAAGCCCTAAGGCCGGCGACCTCAGTTAGGCGCACGCCTGGGTGCGCCTCGGTGCGCCTCGTTAGGTCGCCTCGGTCTTTAGGCGCCTCTCTATTTTGTCTCTTTTTCCTTTCTTTTTATGTTTTTCATAATACTTTTATAGTTGTTTTTATTGTTCTGACACTTTAATTTTGTCAATTATAAGTATTTTGTGGATTGTTATATTTTATTGTCATTATGGTTTATAAATTTTATAATTTAATTTAATTTATTCTTTATTTTTTGTGCGCCTCACCTCTCTTAAGCGCACGCCTCACCTTGCGCCTCGCGCCTCAGGCGATAGAAACCCGTATCGCCTTGGCACGCCTTTCGCCTTTAACAACTATGTCTGAAGTAAATAAAAAGACAGTAAATGCCGGCAATTACAGAACCTGCATTATGGTCTAAATTCTAAAGTTAATTGGATAATATTGATTTCTGTAAGTTACTACCTCTGTCCCCCTCAAAGCTTTACGTTTACTCTTTTTTTTCTCCCTTTAGAAGCTTTACATTTATAACTCTGACACACTAACATCAATCAATCACAATCACATCACTTAATCTCCACCACACACTTACCATGACATCAATACATTTTACCTTTTAATCTTTACCACGCATTCACCTTTGTCTGGAAAAATTAATGGAACATCTAAATAACAACTCCAAAATAATAAATGTAACATCTAAATCCAGCATTAGAATGTAATAGTAGTAAAATATCAAATAACACCCAAGATTGCAAATCAAATTATATTCCTCTGAATTGGCTTTACTTTTATGTATCGAATCACAAATAAGATAATATAAAAATGATTCAGCCGAGGTCCAGCCCACTGCGGCCCGTCCTTGGACTGCCGGCTAAATGGATGTCCTTCGTGGGCTGCCATCAAATGTGCCTTACTGGGCCGGACCCATTTTCCCACACCCGGAAACCCCAGTCTGTGGCCCGCGATAGAAGGTCCGCGGGTCAAAGGGGCAGACCTTGGGCCAAATGTTTTTGTGGCTTTGTCCATTCCATGTTGCCTTTCGAAAGCCAAGTTTATGACCTGTGTGTATTCTAAAGTAATTAAAAAGACAGTAAATGCCGGCAATTACAGAACCTGTATTATGGTCTAAATTCTAAAGTTAATTGCATAGTATTGATTTCTATAAGTTACTACCTCCGTTCCCCTCAAAGCTTTACGTTTACTCTTTTTTTTTTTCTCCCTTTAGAAGCTTTACGCTTATAACTCTGACACACTAACATCAAACAATCACATCACTTAATCTCCACCACACACTTACGGCTTACCATGACATCAATACTTTTTACCTTTTAATCTTTATCAGGCATGCACCATCACTATTTACATAACTTACCCAATCTGTCACATCCAATCATCTATCTAAACAACACCAGAAATACACCCTCTATCAAGCTTTCAGCGGGACAGAGGGGGTATAACTTATTATTGGAGTTCAAGAGTTGTATATTGGCTATTGAGTGCCTATCTATTCTGAAGCTCTTTTGTAAATTGAAGTAGCATCTTATTGTACTATGAAAGAGTTCTTATACTTTTGGCCCAAATTGCTTGAACTAATACTACAACACCATTTTAGGTTTCTTTCTTTCTTTTGTCTAGAAAAATTAATGGAACATCTAAATAACAACTCCAAAATAATAAATGTAACATCTAAATCTAGCATTAAAATGTAATAAAAGTAAAATATCAAATAACACCCAAGATTGCAAATCAAATTATATTCCTCTGAGTTGGCTTTATTTTTATGTATCAAATCACAAATAAGATAAAATAAAAACGATTCAGCCGAGGTCCAGCCCACTGCGGCCCGTCCTTGGACTGCCGGCTAAATGGTGCGGGCCAAATAGGCACACATATAATGGGCCTAGAGAAGCGCTTTCCAAATCCGCTCATGTTAAGTGTGGCAATGGGTCGGCCCGCAGACTTTGCCCCGTTTCGGAAGTGCTATATCTGGCCAATTGAATCTTCAAGACTAGATAATTAACTTGAGACTTTTCTGTTTGATATTTCTAGAGTAAGTCTAGGTGGTACCACACAATGATAGAACATTTCGCTGTTGGAACTTGAAAACTCAGTTTGACATGAATCAGATGCCTGAATAAATTCTTAGATTGCTTTTATTTTACTCAATTATCCTGGCTCTTTTTAAACCTCAATAGCAGGAAATAATCTTGATGTGTATGCAAATTGTCCACATTGGGTTTCTTTCACTTAATGGTGTTAGGATGAGCATTCTGAGACTTTTTTTCGAGTCCACATTTAGATTCATCGTGGGAAATATTTTCCAGTTTCTCTGCATCATGAGGCACTTATGAGGCTGTAGAGGATATCAGTAGTAGCATCTAAGAACTTTATCATCGCTATTGTTACTTCTGCACTTTGTGAAATAATACAAAGATTATGTTTCCAGTATCGAATTACTTTGCCTGCAAGTTCATTTTTCAGTAATATAATGACCAGTGTTGAAAAGTTTTACCTTTCCATTGGTTGGGACTCTTTTGCATCTTACTTGTGAAAGTTATTTGGAACTTATTCATCTTAATGTTAGTCGACCGCATTATATTTTCAGCTATTATTGATTGTTATACACTTTTTTCCATTGTTTCCAATGGAGCCAAAGACTCCTTATTCTTTGGTTCTGGATTATAATGGAATAAAACAAAATGACTCACTAAACTGGCTGCACTTCTTTTTCTCATGAAGTACTAGTCATTCCATGCAATTCTCGATGCAATTTTCATTTGGGATCATTTGGAAACAGCCTCTCTGTGTTAAGACAGGGGTAAGGCTGCGTACATCCGATCCCCCCTTACCCCGCTTTTTGCGGGAGCCGTTGAGACATTGGGGTAATGTTGTTGTTGATTGATTGTTATACACTCAGTGGGATACATAAGAATGGATTGTGCTGTCAGACCATCCATAAAAAACAGTATTACCTAGAAATTGCCTCTTCCCAAAGATTAAGAGAAATAAACAGTCTGGCAGTCTATATATTAATTGTACATTGTTCTCAATAACATTCGGTTTCTGCATCCATTATGTTCTAATTTCCTTCCTCTTTATTTATTTATTTTTCGTCCATCTATAATTGATGTAAATTCAAAGGTCTCGACAGATTATGAACTTTCTGCACAAATTTTAGAAGGCTAGAATAATAACTCCATAAAGAATATTAACTAGAACAAGAACATGAACTTGGATCAGCAAAGTCTTTGCTGTCCAGAACTCACAAAACAAAACAGAAATAAGAACCCACTACTCTAATCTCTAAAGGAAATGAATCCACCAAGATTAAAGGGAAAGGGAACACTTCACACCACCAAGATCAAAGATCTATAAAGGAAATTAAGTTTGAAGAAAATAGAGGGTAAACTCTCTCAATTTTGTATTAATCAGCTCTGCCCCTTACAATGGAGAACCTCTCAATCTATGATGCACGGATTCTTCAAAATTGGGCAGTATGCAGTATCGGATACTGCATGGGTGCGGGTGCGATTCGCGTGGGATTCGCACGGGATTTGCCACGTGGCGAATCCGTGCAAAAAAAAAAAAAAAATTCGGACTCGCGTATCCTGGCACAGGATACGCGAGTCCGTTTTTTTTTTTATTGTTTTTTTTAATTTTTAAAAATTAAATAAAATAAATTAAAATAAAAAAAGTTAATAATTTAATAATTAATTACTTTTACCTTTAGCAGATTCACTGACATTAGAAAGCTCCGCTGCTCAAAGCCATTTTGAATTATTTTTTGTATGACTTGTTTTATGTATTTGAATTGATTTTATGGTGATATTTGAATTGTTGTTTTTTATATTTAACAAGTGTTATATATAATAAAATATAAAATAAACAGACGTATCCTTGCCGTATCGCACCCTAACATTTTTAAAAAACCGTATCCCCGCACCCGTATCTGCCCGCACCCGCACCCGCCCCCCCGCACCTGTGCAACATAGCTCTCAATACATATAGCGAGTTTTACACCTTTACCCTAGACAAAAAAATAAACAACGTCTGGAAATGTAAGGATTTGCTTCTCTAGTACAAATAAAGTCAACCAATAAGAAAAATAAATCTGAGCTGCACCAGTTGGAACCACTTACCACACCACACCATTTGTCTTTTTCTGAAAAGACCAATTTCTTACCCTAATCTGGTAGGAGCAGATATTATGTATTCTAGGAGCAAATCAGACTATGACTTGGTTGTATTTAAGCTTCACTTCCCGGTCAAAATTACTCCCAAAAGATTAATAAAACACACGCAATATGCATGCGCATGTAATTAATTTATTGAAAGCATTTAATGATAGAATAGACTTTAGGCCATCCTTTGGAGCAAGGTGAATCCTTTCTTGTAATTAGGATCACCTAATAAACTTCCAAAATATGGTAAAGAAGGTAAGACCATCATGGCTTCGTTTGAATTCATTAGAATTTCTTGATCAGCAGTTGGTGGTTTGTTGCCTTCGGGTACACCCGTATCAATAATGTACTATTTATTTATCTTTAGTCCATCTATAAGTTCAAAGCACACATAACATCAATTTCCAATACTAGAAAAACATAATATAAAATTTATTATTCATCTTCTTATTCGAGATCAAGATAATTCTTCATTTGGAATCGCAAAAACCCTCGGCATCATTCTTTTCTTCACTTTATTCATCAAAGTTGAAATCCCCATCTTCATCTATAAGAGTATGTAGCAAATGTTGAAGTAGCCCTTTTCCCTTTAGACTTAGACGTTGACGTTGCCGCCTTAGAGCTCCCAGATCCTGAATGCTGCGTGGAAGAGATAAACAGAGAAGAAGCAGTGCCGGCGAAGTGGACAGTGCGATGGCGACGTGAACATGAATCCTACGACGTGAACAGTTGCCTTTGAAGCTGGGTCTCTGGAAGTTTGGTACGCAGTGGAAGAATGAAGGCGGAAGCAAGATGTGGTGCTTTTTCTTCTCGTGAGCGCAGCAGGACCAGGGTTTAGTTTTTTTTGTCTAGATTTATCTTACCTAAAAATATGTTTCTTGGAGGAGTAGAAAAGGGCAATTTTCAAAGCATCCCAGAAAACCAATAAAAATGAAAAAAAAAAAAGTAGAACACAGGAGACAGAAACTGGAACGCGTGAGACAGAATAGCGTCTCTATTTGATGCTATCGCGATTGACGCTATCACGAGATTAGCGAGGATAACACTCCCCATCCAAAACCCTGTAGCCCATAGCACTGCATAGCTATGATGCTTCACTTCATATCACCGTTCACTATAGCGAGCACTATGGCACTATTAACAAATATGACACAGGGCAGGTGTAGAAAGATTTTATATTCTCTCTCACCTTTAAGTAACATTACTAACGAGACATTCAGCATTTCTGATGCTTTATCAATTTGATGATGTGTTATAACAACTTCTGTGCTGATAAAAAATTCTAGCTCTCAGTCTCTTTGGAATTTTTTTCTACAGGCCTAGTGCCTTGTACTGTAACTGAGTATGGAAGTACATTTTGATATTAGTTAGTACTTGAAATCTCTTTTACCTTTTCCATAAGTACGGTGTTAAAAGTTTGACCTTTGTGTTGCTAATGTGGTAACTAAGTATGCTTTAGTTTTGCATGACAGGTTGAAGAGGAAAAAACAACACTTGGATTTCTGGAACTTGTGTGTTATTGTGCAAATAAATGTCGTAGTGTAACTGTGAGTTTATGTGATCCAGTTGCAGAATATTTGCACAGATTAGCAGGTTCCTTTCATAAGGTACTTACTTTGCACTTCAAAGTTGTGTGCTTCTCATATTGGCCCACATGAGTTTCTTCCTTTATTGTGCTTTTTTTGACAAGCATAGTGTATTCTCTTTAAAGGATTTTCCAGTCATCAGTTCGATTGTGAGGCTTTACGTGAGTGGATTATTACTAAGTCCACCAAGTAATCAATGGGTAGGGGCAGAAATAGAAAAATGCAAAAAGGCTCCACTAGGATCTGCTCTTCGAGTTCTGCTGAATAACAAGCAACGGCTTCAAGAAATTGCTGCATCTATTAATTTATTGAATGGCCACTTCAGTATTGGTGGCAAAGAGAAGAATTGCCATCACAAAGGAATCTTTCATTCACCTTACTGGGAAGCACTTAAATTTTTGTGTCAGTCGCTAGCAGAGTCAATCTATTGCAATAGGAAAGAGTTCTTCTCAGAGGCAGAGAGTTATTGGGATGATTTAAGCAGTATCCACGATGCGTTTAATCATTTTTGCTATATTTATCTTCAATGTCTCAGGTACCTGGCTTGGGCTACGCCGACAGTTGTCTCTATAATATAGTGCCTTAATAAGCTTTTCCTGTACTTTTGTGTATTTTGAAGGTTTTAAGATAGGATTACATTTTGATGACCTACATGGTGTACAATTTCTTATGGATGTAGTGTGACTGAAAGGGAGAGAGAGACATCTGCAGACAACCACAGACTGATATCTGTTGTAGTTGTTGCTGCTCTTATGCTCTCATTCAAAACAAATCAAAAGATTAAGGTTCTTGACTTCACCAGAAAGTTAAAAGGGACATTATGTTGTTATTGTTGTTTTCCATTTCAACATTGTGAATTCCCTCTTTTGATCTGATGTTTGCAGGAAAGTACTCTATGGGTAAAGCATGTTATTTCAACTGAGTGGGTTCCCGTTAAGGGGCTTAAGTACTTATATATTTCTCTTAACAACATAGCAGTAATTCTAAACCGGAAAAAGTGGCTGAAGGAGGTACTCACAATTGATGATTCTTCTTTTTTGCCCCACAAAAAACTGCTGTCACGCCACCTGACGGAAGCTTTGTTTTAGGCGGTCATACTTTTGAACAAAAATGCACACTTTTATGGTGAGAAGTCGGAACATTATTTGGAAAGAATGACTTTTTACTGTAAAATTATGCGTTTTGTTTAAAAAGTTTGACCGCCTAACGGAAGCCTTCCATTTAGCGGCTTGTCGGTAGACCAATTTTTTTTGGTCTGTATCTATTGTCTATTTTGCTGCATTACCTGATTATCTTTTAAAATGTTTTTAGTTTCTCCTTCGCCTATGAATTTGCTGTGAAGCTATAAGCATGCTTGTCTTTGAGAAACAGTTTTTTCCCTCCTACTCCACCCTATTTAATGGAAGTGAATATTGTTGGTCATGTACTCACATTTGATTTTGGCCAAGTCTATGTCAACTGAATAATACATATTGACGAAATAACACCATTCTAATATTGTTACTTGTACATGTTTGATATGATAGCTCCACCACTCCCTACTTATTTTTGAAAGGGAAAATAATGAACTCAGTGGTAAAATGGAACAGCTTCCACCCCATCCCCCCAATCTTTGGCTTGTCTATCTAGTCAATCATCAAGACAGAAGTTGAAGTCTTCTCGCACAAGGCAAAGAATTGAGTATGGCACATAAGTTAAACTGACTTTTGAAAATTCACGTTTTTAGAAATCCATATGGAGCTGTATATGTACTCATGCAGTGGTTCATGAAAGATTTTCTTACTATTATTCTGGATGGTCACTAAAGTACATTGGTCAAACACTTGGCTATATCATGAAACACTTCTTGAAATTCTTTATTGGTGAAATTTTTTTTTATGAAATAGATTTTGATCTGCAAGTATTTTCATGTATACAGCATATGGCTTGCTTGGTCTGTAAGCATTTATCAGTCTGAAAATCTTGATGCTTGTGGATTTACCTTTATCTGCTGGTATAGCTAAAATTGATGTATGTACCGTCAAAATTTTATGTGCAGGCAACAAAAGCTTTGAAGTTATGCTGTAAAGCTTCATGGTACTATGTGGTAGGGCTTTGTAAAATTTATGTCAACAAGTCACACGTGTCTCATGATGATCTGTCAGAAAAGGACATCACAGATTTTGTTACCGAGGCATCTGGAAAAACTGCTTTTCTTCTGGAACTCAATCAAGAAGGTAAATGCAAGATAAATGGAATCATTAAGGAAAGCCTTAAGTGTTGGTCTGTTTCAGAAAATTTGATTGCAACACTACCAGCTCCCGTGTATTTGGTGAAGGAGTGGGTAAAGGTAATATTTAATGGCTTGCTTCAGGATTTAACACTATCTACACGTCAACCATAGCTGATTTTGACCTCCTTGGCAGATACAGTATTTACTGTTGAAGGATGCAGATACGGAACATGGCATAATGCTGTATTCATTGCTTGCATCTTCTAAAGAAATATCCAAAAAGGCTCTTGGGAAATTATTGGAAGAGGTTTTCTTCCTCCCTACCCTTTCTCTCATGTTTGTTCTCTATGATTGTATCTACATTTGGATTTGATGTCCTTCTGTCAACATCTCTTATTTGGACTTTATTAGGAGCTTCTTGCATATGATGAAAAGAGTTGCCTAAATCCAGGATACTGTCTCAGAATGCGAATGAAAATCATCGGTGTTCTTTTAGAAGAGGTTTATGTTACAAAAGACAGTTGTATAGCGAAAACCAAAATTCTCATTGAAAAGGGAAAAGTACTAAGAGCTCATGGAGTAGCACGACTCGATGAGTGTATCCAGTGTCTATCAGAAGCGATATCCACATTGGTGAGTAATATGATGCAACTTCCTTTATGGATTGTTTCTTTATAGTTCCTTTTGTTTGACATAAACATCTTCAAAAACAGAAGTTAATATACAGCGCAAAAAAAAGTTGCAGTTCTCGGGTTCATCACCTGCTTGTGCATGCTTATGTTTTGCATGCACTATTTACCCAAGAAGCAGCACCCAGCTCGATGGTTTTATCACCTGAAAGGCTAGTCTTCTTATTCAAATAAATACAACTCAGAAGGTTATATTAGTTGATCATGTTGGAAATGTTATTCTATTATTGATGTGTTACTGGTTTCGTTTTGACAGTGGCTTTCTTCATGATATTAATGCTGCATTGAATCTATGCTTGAGCCTAGATCATGGACATGCAGATGAACAATATGAAGATATGCTATATTTATGGTATCAACTCATTGATTTGTTATCAATCAAGGTAATAGTTAATTTTTATGTTTATGCAGTCATGGTGAAGGTTCATGACATGTTTGTTGTATTGCAACTCTCATCTATGTTCTCCCGCTTCAGGGATACTTGGAAATTCACCCTAGCTTGTATGATGTTGTGATCAAGTTATTTAATGCAAAGAACTTGTCGTTGGCAAAGACTGTCTCGGAGCTCTGGAAAAATAAAAGGCTTAGTCATGCTCTCTGTGCTTCACCTGTAAATGATATGTTTATTGAGACTATTTCTAAGCATCAGAGCCAACTTTGCAATTATGCTGAATTTTGGAGAATGTGCATGGAGGAACTGAAGCCGCTTGTAGTTGGGTCCCATCCCATCAATAATGAGATTAAGCACGCAGCTTCTCTTCTTATTTCCAATGTAAGATCCTCTTTAATTTGGGTTGGGTTGCCGCTTCTCTACATTTAATTTGAAAAATATTGTCCGACCTGTGATCCTATCTAATTTTATATGGTAGGTTCCGTTTTCCAGTTGTTCGGTTTTTCTTTCATCAAATCTCTACTATGACTTGTCTGAAAGACTGATTTCAAGTGGAAGAATTACCCAGGTAACTTGAATTGAGGTGCTGCTTTCACAGTATTGGCAATTTTCGTTTTCCTAGTAGTATTTGTACTATGGTAGTCTCATTTGCTAGGTCTTGAACTGCATATGTATGTGGGATTTCTAAAGATAGAAAAATATGCAAGAAAGGTCTTAAGTAACCAGCTATCTGGCTTATTGTATTGCAAATATTTTTTACTTTTAAAAGTAATGAAAAAAAGAAATATAACTACGGTCAACCAAGAAGAATACGGCTAATGATAGTGCTATAGATGTTTTTCCTGCTTCATGTGATTTATCGACTGGAAGAATTTCATTCTATTCATTACTGCGTTCTTCTTTGGTGGTGCTAATTAACAGTAGCCTTGATCTGAGTGAAAACTAAAATGTTGAGCAAAATCCTTCAGAACTGGCTGATGATACTATCCCCAACTTTTCTACTTTGCTTATTGTTAGTGATCATTGCAAGCATAAATTATGTGTGAGTTAATTTCTGCATTTGCTGTATGGAACAAACTTGCAAGTGTTCTCTGACTAAGCTTACTGTATATTCTGATGCAACTTTATGCGACTTCCATAACTGTGAACGAAGATGGATAAATTAAGAGTTGCATGTTGTAGTTTATTTGAATTCTATATTTTACTGATGATCTTGCTCCATAATGAATGCATTAGTTCCACTGAATTACTCAATTGTTCAGCAAAAAAATTATCCTTAACATGGTATTCAACATATTACAGGCTCTTACATATGCAAAAGAAGCCCATCACCTGCGTAGTAAACTTTTACAACAAAAATTTGAATACTCAGTGGAGAAAATCACCGAGACATTTAATGAGAACGGGATGATTATTGAAAAGAGTTACTACGGCATCACCACCTTTAAAGTTACTGATTCCGCTGTGACGAAAGGTTCTTGCGATTATGAAGGCGGTGCCCTTACTCCTTGGAATGTGCTCAGCTGTTACCTTGAAAGCATATTACAGGTATTACTGCAAACATGATTAAGCTTCTTTGAAAACTTGCTTTTTTGTAGTGTATATTGTATCAACTCCTTGTCTAGGTTGGATGTGTTCAGGAGATCCTTGGAAATGTGTCTGAGGCTGAAATGCTTTTACAGTGGGGTAGGAATGTCTCCCAGTTTCAGGGCTTGCCACTTTTTGAAATATCTTTTTCTTCTATGTTGGGTATGTCCTTTAATATGCCAATTTGTCCTAATTTGCTTTGCCATGCATGAAAGTTACTCTTCTTTGGGGATTCATTATACTCTTGTATCTGAATCTGATCAGGAAAACTGTACCACAAGCAGCAGCTTTGGAGCATGTCTGAAAAAGAATTGTCCAGTGCTAAGAAGACTCTAGCCGACAACATTGGCATTATTTCCTGCAAAAAATGTTCATGTTTGTTGGAAACTTCTATCAATCAGCAAATTGGAGATTTACTCTTGAGCAGTTCTTGCAGTACTGGAGAGTCGCCTTCTAAGAAGAGGTTGTTGAATGCCAAGAGCTTGTATAAATTAGCCTTGGACAACCTAAACCTCTCGTACTGGAGGACTTCCTACTCTAGTTCTGAAGGAGCTGGGGTTGAGCAGGTCATAACAAGAGAGGTATCTGAAACTAAAGTTGAACCTAGAAGATCTAGAAGGACAAAGAAAGAGTTGAAAACTGCTTCACAGAAACAGGAAATGGTTTGTGGTCATAATCGTAGGATAACCCGGTCCACCCACCGGCCTTTAGGGGATACCCGTGAGCTTGTAGCAGTTGACCGACAAACTGGACCTGCTGCTTGTTTAGCCAACGAGCATTTGTTTACTTCTGTTGGATCTGATCATAGTGTGCCGAACTCTGAATCTGAATGCTCTGTTGCTGATTTAAGAACTGGCATCACGTATCTTTGCAACAGAATGAAATGTTGGCACTGTCTTCACATTGAAGCTGTTGAATGCAGCAGCCTAAATACCTTCATATACGCGAAATGGGAGCTTGTTTACAGAAAGATTTGCTTAAGACTACTCGTTGATATAGGTATACCATGATCCTGTGGAAAATCTTTTCTAAAGTTCTTGCATTTGAATTTGTATGCATTAAAGAGTTAGTATTATTGTTATAATTTGTTGATTCTGACTAATTACACAATCTGATAGTTGCTCGATATGCTTGGTAAGGCCCACTGTAATGATGTATTTCCATTTGGTATTCCCATATTTCTTATCCTTGTGTATTGCGCAGGAAAATTTTCTGGAATTTGTGGCAATTTTCATGAAGCACATGAAATTTTAGTGCAAAGCATATCAGTACTCTTCAGCAGAAATTCAGATTGTTCCAAGTATTCTTCGGATTCCCTTATTTCCTTAATTGAGTCAATTGGAGAGCATTTTCCTGGAGATAATTTGGCAGTTGAACGTGCAGCACTCATTTATTATATATGCTGGTTCACTTTAAAAAGTTATCCTTACCAGCGTAGCAGGTATCCACTAACTGCCATTCATTTGCTTATGCGATTAGATAGTTCTGCTTTCCATTTTTTATGGCTGTACAAAAAGGTTGTCTAGTTCCTATCTATGAAGCACCAACACTTCAAGGAGGTTAACATACGAGTGTCGGACAATTCGGACATGAGGACAGTACGGACACATATTGGACACTTTAAAATAAGTGTCCCCCTTTTTAATACGAGGACACCGGGGACACCTCGGGGACACGGATTCTGAGTCTTTTTAACTAATTATACAAAAAGAGGGGGTTGATAGAGAAAAAAAATAGAAAAACCTAATATAAAATGTTTAAATAAATATCTTATAATAGTTTTAGATTTTGGTAGTTTAAATAGTTTGAAATATTAAATGTTTCTTTTTGATGAATTAATGACTTATTAAGGATGTTATTTATGGTTTATAATGACTTATGAAAGTAATTTATGGTTTTAAATAACTAATGTATGCAATATATATAATTATATACTACAAATTTGGCGTGTCCCCGCCGTACCCATGTCTCGTATTTTTTCAAAAATGCCGTTTGACGTACCCACACCCGTACGATTACCCGTCGGTGTTTCCGAGGTTTCTATTTAAGATGTTATCTGGACTTCTCTAGCTTTGTCTATGCATCCAGTTTACTGCAGTCTCTGCTACTGCCACCACACTTAATTCCTGCGGAAATAGAGGAAACAATTGCCACATTTCCTTTTTCTTTTGAGCAATGTGCATGTTGATTGGAACATGTCATTCATTTCAACCCGTGATCGATTAGCTTCAGTTCTGTTTGTCAAAAAGGCAAATTTGGGCGGTTCGAGTCCCTGGGTTGACTGTTCTGATAGTTCCTTGTCAAACAGGAAATTTTGCTGTGAGCTATCTTGCATCGGGACCGTGAGGATTGTTTCCTTGTTGAAGCTATCTTTTATACTGTGTCGAGAAATCCCTTTACTTTTTCAAAAGGTAAAGCCCTGTACTTCTCATGTTTTCCATTTACTGTAATGCTAAACCTAAGTTTTGGAATAACTATGACGCACACTGGGGTGACCCTCAACTTTCCTCTCTGGGTTTTCTTGTTTGATGTATTATCCATGAAGAGACATCCTTATAATGCAAATCTGCAATGGTACAGTGCAGTCAATACCCTATTCTTGGTCTGTTAATTTTAAGAACCTAAGAAATAAGAATACGTTTACCCCCCTCTACCCCGCCTTGAAATTGACAAGTACTCTTCAAAAGCATTCAACTGGAGCTGGTCAATGAGCCGGTTCGGGCTCGGCTCGGCTCAGCTTAACTCGCATGTTGTAGCTCATGGCGAGTCGGCTCATTGCCTGATTCCGCTCTAACTGGATTCGGCTTGATGGCAGACGAGGCGAGCCTGTTCAAAGATTTATTGAGCTCCTCGAATCGCCTCGCCCCAACTCGTCCTTTCGGCTCTGCTCGACTCGTAAATCGAGTCGAATTGGCTCGACTTGTAAATCGAGTTGAATTGGCTCCTCAAACGATCCGGCTCGTCAAACGATTCGGCTCGACTTGTGAGTCGTGATCAGCTTAGCTCCACTCGTACTATTGATTTGCCCATTTTATGTGATAATCCTATATATTGTTGGGTTCTTACAAGTAACTTGTAATTATGGTTTTTTTAGTTTCTTTTGGCAATTTGAGTGAATGATTTAGGACTGTAAATTATGATATTTTATTTCTATTCAGCATTTGTATAATTTTGTAATGAGGCAAGTTTGATTGTTTAGTTTGCGAGTTCGAACCTTTATATTATTTGTAGGTAAGAATGCAATTATGTACTTTAACTTCTTTATCTATTTTTCGGGTTAAATCAACTTCTTTATTTTTTTTAAAAAAAAAAGTGATTAAATTTTTTTAATAAATTTTTCCAAGTGAACAAATTGGCTTGTCTGGCTCCTAGTTGGCTCATATTTTATCAGGCGAGACAAGCACGAAGTGTTGGTATTAAATCGGCTCTGCTCATGCTTGGCTCGCAGACAATTCGAGCTTGGTTCAGTCCTTCCATTGACTCATGGATGACCATGAGTCAGCTCGGGCTTGCCTCGGCTCACCTCGTGGGTAGCTATACATTCAACTAATAGAAAATCCTATTGATATGGGACCTTGTACTCATTGCTGAACAAGTAAACCAAGGGTGAAGTTGAAGTACTATAAGTGGAGGCGACGTTTTTGCGCTATACAAACACACTAGTATATATAGAAATGTAGTTCTTGCTAGGTTGTACATTTTAAATTTTCAAGTATGCAGCTTTCAGTTATTGGAGCAAAACTGGCTTTCTCTAAAACTGTTCTAGCACGATTGGGGTGCGATATAAATCATGTTATTATTGAATTTTAACCCATACATCTCCTGAAAAGTTTTTTCAGCCGTCTCGATTTTTAAAAATACTACAGTTGAAACAAACCCTCACATAAATTGCAGCCAATTTTTATTAGTTATTGTCATTTATGGAGATATTCCAATCTTGGATCTGCAGCCAGTCCTGAATTCTTGACCATTTATTCGTGAAAAAACATCATTGTTTGTTATTGATTCATACTAAAATGTGTATGTGAAACTCAGTTGTCGAAGCATTTTTGACCAATTTTCCCGGTGATCTCGTCTCTGGTAATTAATATCTGACTAATCATGATGATTCAACAGATCTCCAAGTTGCTGGCAGCTATTTATGTACTTTCTATCTCATTGAAGGAACTTTCTATATCTCCACAAGAGGAAGGTTCCGAAAGCTTGTTGGCTTCCTTCTTCCATCAAGCATCACTTGGAACTCATCTTAATCAGCAAATCATATCTAGCACGATGCAGAAAAAAAAAACTCACATCACAGATTCTGAGGTATTGAATCCTGGAATTAGGATGATTCTTGAATGACTTGTTTGGCTCGCCATCTATGCTTCTGTTTTTATTGCACGAGTTTGAATCGATTGTTAAATTCCTTAATGGGTGAGCATTCTTCTATGACTTCTATGTCATCAGGATTCTTTTCTTCTAAACTCGGATTCATCCATTCCGGACATACCTGCTTCACTCAGGTTTTCCTGATGTATCTGAGAATCAACTACTTTGTATCTTGAAATATTGTTTGTTCATTTTGCCCCTTTAACCTCCTCTTTTCTGTTTCAGGTCTGCACCCGAGTCCTGCGAGGATCTGGAAGAATTTGTCCTAAGATTTTTTGAGGGCCTACCATCAACTCCAGTCATCTGCATTAGCATTGTTGCAGGTGCTGATGGTGCATTGATTACCGAACTCGTGCATTGTTCTACAACCATTCGAGCATGGATTCTTTTCTCCCATCTGAGCTCAGATAATCAGCATGTTGTACTGTTGCCTGTGTACGAAACATTGGAAGGTATTTCATTTCAGAAAATATTGTAGATGTGAAGTATTCTGCGTATTTTGTACCCGTCTTTGTTTGCATTGACATTAATCTGTTGCTTCTGTTCGTTATTTGATGAGAAGCTTCAGATGATGATGCTAGTTCCAGCTCAGTTGTCTTCAACTGCAAAGATTTTGTCAAGCAGTGGCAGTGTCCTTGGGTCTCTTCTGTGATTGATGACATAGCCCCAGTTTTCAGACATGTGCTCGAGGGGAATTACTATTCTTCTTCAGAATATTTCTTGGAATGTATTAAAGAAAGTACATCATTATGGTGGTCACAGAGGAATAAACTTGATGAATGCATGAGCAGATTTTTGCGGTAAGTTTTATATCCAAGATGTATAAAACCTCATTCGACTTTGAGTGCTTAGAAGCTTTTCTATATGAACCATGGTCATTCGCAATCGTCTTAAGGTTTTAAAGGATTACTCCCTCCCTATGTAAATAGATGTTGTTTGGCTTTTTCAATATTGAACTTTGACCATTTACTTCTTTTTATCTAGTGTACCGACAAATATAAAAATTATATCCATGTGTCCGAATTTTAAAGTATTTCCATAATATTGTTTTTTGATAAAATTTATCATGATATATTAAAAAGTTATTCATGGTCAAAGTTCTGTCTCGAAAAACGAGAACTACATGTATTATATACGGAGGGAGTATTTCATTAAACCTTGTTAGTAGATATAATCCCCAGTGTAATTCTTCTTTACTGCAAACCAGTTCATATTTAACTTAGACATAGTAAGTTCAATAGATAGAGGTTTTGCTTATTATCATTATTATTATTATTTTTATTATTATTATTATTATTTCTCACCATTTTTTTATTTCTATTAGCTTATTATAATAAGCATTAAGCCATTGTTTATCCTTACAAAACCACTTAAAGTAATGTCACGTCGAAATGCCTTGGTGTATCAGGGATATGGAAGACTTGTGGTTGGGTCCTTGGAAGTACTTGCTTTTGGGGGAATGGCCGGACTGCAACCATCTCGACTCTATAAATAAAAACCTCTCTGAAGATGAAAGGCATCTTTTGCAGCTTGTTGCAGCCAAAAAATGTTATGTTGGTTGGAGGTCTGAAGCATCTTCTAAATCGTCTAATGAATTCGGCAATACAGTGCATTTATTGTTCAAAAGAGAGCTCGAAATGTCTGACACTTTTGACCAGGCTGAATACAACAGAAAACCAATCATTTTGGTTTTAGACATTGATGTGCAGGTGCGTCGTTTGTTTCTGTTTCTTTAGTGTCGATATATTTATATATATGTGTGTGTGTATGTGTGTGTGTGTGTGTATTCCCATATCTTAGCTTTCTAATTATATATATATATATATATATATAGTGGCATGTTCTATGCAGTACCAATATTAGATGCAGTACTTTACAGTACTAATTTATGCATGAGTTTTATACTAATTATGCATGAAATATATGCATTTCGTGCATCAAAATTTCAATGCATTAATTCTCACAAAAATTTGATGCATATAATCTAATATTTTAATGCATCGATATTTTGATGCATATATTGCATATTTTAATGCATTGAAATTTTGATGCACGAAATGCACATATTTCATGCATAATTAGTACAAAACTCATGCATAAATTAGTACTGTAAAGTACTGCATCTAATATTGGTACTGCATAGAACGCGCCACTATATATATATATATATATATATATATATATATATATATATATATATATATGTGTGTGTGTGTGTGTGTGTGTGTGTGTGTGTGTGTATTCCCATATCTTAGCTTTCTAATTGACAGTTCATGTTGTTCCCTGATGTATGATTGTATTGCATGCTGAGGCCTGAGAGGCACTTAACACCTCTTATTCTTAAATGCCTTTATATATATATATATATATATATATATGTGTGTGTGTGTGTGTTCCTATATCTTAGCTTTCTAATTGACAGTTCACGTTGTTCCCTGATGTATGATTGTATTGCATGCTGAGGCCTGAGAGGCACTTAACACCTCTTATTCTTAAATGCCTTTTTATTAAAAAAAAAAAAAAAAGATCAACCCAACTTCCTATTCTGCCAATTGGATGATTTAAATTCTTTGAGTTCAAGTTCTTTGTCATTCCTGCGCACATAACGTTTCCATTATAATGTGAAACACGGGATATGTATGCAGATGCTTCCATGGGAGAGTCTGCCGATATTAAGAAATCAAGAGGTTTACCGAATGCCTTCTATTAGTAGCATTTTTGCAACACTTGACAGATGCCAAGAACAATTTGAGACAAGTATTTCAGCGTTTCCATTGATAGACCCTCTGGATTCTTATTATCTTTTGAATCCAGATGGTGATCTCAGCAGAACACAGGTTACATTTGAGAGTTGGTTTAAAGATCAAAATATAGAGGTAATCTTGTTTTTTTTTTTTGTGGGGTGCTTTCCTCTTTTATCGCTCTTTCATGGAAACAGAACAATCCTTGATTTTTTGTATTTCCCCGACATCCATATTCTTCAACGCTGAAGTTGTTTGAACAAACTGTCTATGCAGGGAAAGGTTGGAACTGTGCCCACAATTGAGGAACTGACAGTGGCCTTGAAAAGCCATGACCTCTTCATCTATTTTGGCCACGGAAGTGGTATGGCTTAGAATTTTTGTATCCCTTTTTTTTTTTTTACACCGCAGCTACTTCTAATTTTCATAAAGGGCTAATTAGAAAATACCCTTGAGGTTCAATCTAATTACGAAAAGAATCCAACTATCTTTCAAATTTACAAAATACGAATCTTGTTTTTTTGTATGTTTCAAATTGCTCTGTAAATATAAATCGCAAAGGAACGCTTCTAATACTATAACTGGGTGTTTAAAATATTAAAAGATCAACTGGAGTTTTTGGTAATTAGGCTTTACTTCAGGGATAGTTTTTTATGTAACTTACACTTTCATGAATCATTTGTGGTGAAGCTGAACTGAACTGATTTAATTTCTTCCATCTTGGCCTATTAGGTACGCAATATATACCTGGGCATGAGATTCAGAAACTGGACACTTGTGCTGCTACACTACTTCTTGGATGTAGTAGTGGTTCTCTTTATCTGAAAGGTTGCTATTTGCCACAAGGGGCTCCCATTTCTTACATATTGGCTGGATCTCCCGTTATAGTCGCGAATCTGTGGGAAGTGACGGATAAAGACATCGACAGGTTTGGGAAGGCAATGCTGAATGCGTGGTTGAGAGAAAGATCGGCTACTTCATCCGAGTGTGCTCAATGTAATGTGCCTCCTACGAACAACTGTAAGTCTAAAAATTGTAGTCACAGACCGAGGATCGGATCGTTTATGGGGCAAGCCCGTGATGCTTGCAATCTTGGTTTCCTTATTGGGGCATCACCGGTTTGTTATGGTGTTCCCACGGGGATAACCAAACGAAAAAATGTATAGCACGACGTTTTGTTTTAATCGAAGGGTTTTGTGATTTTGTCAATAAAATATCAAAGACACCATCCAAGATCAGATACACACACACACACACGCACGCACACACACACGCACTAAATGCGCACAGATAGACAACTTATGCACGAGACAATCACCCCTCATTGCATTTTATACACAATATACAGAAGGGTGGATTTTGATGAACCACTTATTGCGAAAAGGTTATCATACCCCTCATCTCCCAGAAACTCGATGCGCATAAATTTTGTAACTCCTTCGACAAATCAATCTCTACACAAACTTGAGTAGAAGGGTTTTCCATGTCCACTTGAGAACGTTGCAAGCAAAGCACACTTGAATAGTGGAAAGCATTTGAACCTCATTCTACGATAGCGTCACCGCCGGTTTGCCTTCATGCACAAAATGTGGCTTTGAAGAAACTATTGGTGTAGTCTTCCGTAGACAATGAAAGCAAATGCCTTTTCCCATGATTTTTGGACTTAGAGCTTTCATGGGTCCATGGGCAATGGTGGCGGCACCGATGAATTTAAAAATAAAATATTTTTGAGGAAAAATAGTTTTATCGATGAGATATTAATTAAAATTAGGGATTCGCCCTAAGTGGAGTGAAATCGGAAGTGTAGTGATTTTTTAAGAGTGAACTATGAGCAGTGTAGAGTCAGGCTAGGAACTGTTTTTAGCAACATCTAGCGTTGGAAATATTTGATATCACTATTTATTATGGTGATCCCTCTTCTTTATGGAATCAAAATGTTAATGCATGAAATTTATGAATCTATATATCTCTCTACGTAGAACATCATACTAAAAGTAGTTCACATTTTCAGAAAACGGACCGGGATCGGGTCTCGTTAGTGGGATCCCGTTACATTCCAAAAGAATAAAAAATAATTATAACATAGATATTAGCAAAATAAAAAATATTGTTCTCTTAACTGTTTTAGCTATTATCTTAGCATATTATTAATCTGGGTCAAGCAAATTATTAATTTCTATTATTATTATTTTGGCTTTGTAAATTTTTATTCCTTTCTATTCATTCATTTTTCATATTTTCCAATTTTTTGTTAAGGTACTCATTTTCGGCTGTTTTACTCCCGGTCCCGACCCGGTCCCAAACAGAATTGGGGCCTGCCAGGATAACTTTTGCGAACGTTGATCATCTCCTATCCCATCCTGTTTTAAGATTTCGGGATCAGGATAGGGACACCTTTATCACGGCCCATGCCCATCCCTGTTTATAATAAATCATTCAACATTTATCGAGTATATGGATATATGAAGTCATTCGACATTTCATCCGTAGTTGAAGAATGGAGTGGGTAAGAAATGGGAAAAACCCAGCGGAGAACCTTACGTGCCGAAGTTGAGAAGTGAAAAAAAAAAACAGAGAACCGAAAGATCACACTTGTATGTAATATTACTGGAAACGAATTCGATATGAGACCAAGAAATTACCACGAATTATTCTCCGCACTCGCACACGGGGAGCATCTAACAAGGTGCCCATATTGTCACATATAGAAAGAATTATACATATTTGTACAAATTGAGAGTCTGTTTATGCATACATCACTCTCAATATGGCGGTGGAATAACAGCGCAAGAGCGTTGACCGGTGTGGAAGGACTAAAACACTCTTGTGAAGATGTAAAGTTCATCCGCATGCCGGAAGAATTTGTCGTCCATGAAAATTGTATATTGAGTAGTCGAGAAGGTTGTCCGGAAAAATAAAATCATAAATATGCCCTTACAAACACGTTTTCTTCTTGAATCTAAAGCCTTTCCTCCTCTTTTGAGTTCGGGTTTTGCTAAGAAAGAAGAAAAATAAGCATAAAATAACGCCAAAAATGTATAATAACCGAACTATGTAGTTTTTAGTTGTCGTATGTGTCGTGTATTTTGTAGTTGTATGAATGAATTATTTTTCTGACCAAAAAAGAAAAAAAAAATAGCTCGAAACGGTTAAGTTGGACAACTATTTTCCAAAGAAACAAAGGAGTGCACAAGGGAAAGCATTTGATGATGACGTTTATGGATCCTTTCTTGGAGACCCTTTGTTTTCTTTTACTTTAACCAGTCTAATTATCTTTTCCTTACTGGGCACAGATGAGAAACAACATTTAATCATTCATTTGTTCCCCTGAAAACTGAGGCACAACTAAGCTACTCATTCCGTTCCACGGTCCAGAGAGAGTGGTACGAGTTTTAAGAAAATAGTAGAGAAATATATTTTTGAGTGACAAAAATATAATATTTTACGTGGGGTCAATTCTATTTATGCAAGGACCACATTTTCATAGACGACTCAAAAAAGTAATAAAATTTTACTTTTCGTAGACGAAGAAAGTAATTAATCTCATTGCACCCCTGCAAGATTGTTTTAGTTTTGTGGGTGACAGCAGTAGCCCCGTTGAGTCCTAATTTTAACACCACCCCCACACCCCACCACCACCACCACTACCACACACGCACACACAACAAAACCGTAAGAATTTTAGACCACGTTAATATTTTTTATATATTATTGGCAAGACTTTTACTTTTCTCGTTGTTCAATTATTGCTTCAACATGTTTCTTCACGTATAGTATGCTTTGATTGCATACTAGTGTTTAAAATTTATTCCAGAACTAATAAACAATGAGAGAAGTAGTTCATATTCTTTATGTATTAACATCAGAACTTTGCACATAATCTTTATATTAATATACCAAGATTTTTATTTTTCTGATGGAGGATTTTTTGTTCAAACACTTGCAAAAAATCACCAACTAATGCTTGTGCGCACAAATGCTTACATTAGTCATCTTCCAACAATTTTTCTGCAGATAGTTTCACCAACATTAAGAAAAATTTGAGCCCCAATTCATATTATTTGTTGATACCAGATGGTGATCTCAAACGAAACAACACAGGTCGAATTTGGGCGTTCGGTCGAAGGACATACTTATATTCAAAGGAAAAAATTAAAGAATATAACAAAAAGTTCCGGTCTCTTTGGAACCAAACAGATAGTTGCCGACAAAAAACCCGAGAGAAAAACACATACAACAACATCTGAACCTTAATTCCAAAACATTTTGAAATCGACTAACATGAATCATCATTTGAAACCGTAAAATAGAAGAAAGTGGAAAGAAAAATCAAATTGACTCCAAAAAAAAAAAAAAAATAATAATAATAATGAAAAAAAAAAAACATGATGTCGACAATTCCATTTTTATTTATTTCATTTTTTTTTTTCTCAAGGGAAATACTCGCAAGAATCAAGATGGTCAAATAATCAACATCAAGGAAATTTACGAAATTACTACAAGCTAAAGAAATTACATAAAACAAGTTATATCCAACCAACCCTCCATATTCTTGAGCCATCCCATCGTACAACTCAGGAAAGTAAGGTACCAACAGCAAGAGGTGGTCATCAATGGCGCATTCAAATGTTAAAAAATTACTACAAGAGTACAGTCTGAAACCCTTTTTATCAGTGAAACTAAGAAGCAATTACTCTTTTTTTTTTTAAATTTCTTTTTTTGCAAATCCAAACTATCAAACAACATTAAAACCTCGATCTCTGTCCCCCTCCATTCATCTCCCTACGCCTTCTCCTCCTCCCGGACCGCCCCATAACCAGTCGACCTTGCCTACGCAGACGTCCCACGAACGATGTCCCGTTACTGCCATCACCGTTCTCATTATCATCCCCATAGTCACTATCTTCATCGGAACAATCAAAACCATCCTCTGTCCTTTCATGCCGCCTCGCACTACCCCTGTGATCCGACCCAACATTACCCGCAGACCCAAACGCCTGCAGAAACAGAAACACGGACATCAAATTCCGATCAATCCCCTGATTCCGCTCCGCGTCAAAACCATCCTCGTCATCCGAGTCGGCACCGTAGTCGTTACTCCCTTCTATCACATAATCGCCGAAGAAAACGGCCCCCGGCGTCGACGACCTTATGGTGCTCATCACGTCTTCCCTCTCCCTCTCCCGCTCGAGCCTCCTCCACTTCTGCTGCAGAGTGGGGTCCACTTCCCGCGGCCTGGCACAAGGGTGCTCGGCCTTCACATGTTTCCTCAGCTCTCTGAATGTCCCGACAAACAAACAGTTGTCCTGCATGCAGCTCCGCTTTTTGGCGTTCAGATGCTCCCGGGCAGGGTCCACCACGGTCCACCCCTTGACCTGACCCCTGCAAAGGGGGCAAACAAGCTCTGCAGCCTCACAGCTATCGGGCGAATCGTGAAGCGGGAGGGTTTGGGATGATGGTGGTGATGCTATTTTTGTGTAGGCCTTCTTGTACTGGTCGAGGCAGTTGGAATGGCGGAAGCTGGTTCCGCACATATAGGGACGACAGCCTTTCTCATAGGAGGAGCACAAGAGGAGGACAGCATTGTGGGGGCATTCCATGCAGACCGAACACATGGCGTCTTCCCAGTCTTTCTTGTATGGCTTGGAGCAGTTCATGTGCTGAGTGCCCTCCTTTCCAGCATAGGGCGGAAGGGGGTAAGGTGTTGGCCTGCACTGTCGTGAAGCAATGCCGCGCCTGCCTCTTGAACCTTTTGCCATTTTTCCTAAATACCATGGAAGACCAACAGTATGACTAATTTTACTTGAGCGTAATAATAATCCATAGTTCATCAAATCAAAATCCGGACAGCAAATTATAGTATTCCATTCCTCTTAAAAAGAAGACCAGATCCAAACGCCATACAACCTTTATAATCGGTGTGATCCTGTGATGATATATCAATGCAGTACATATAAATAATAATTTGTGCCTTTTTCTTTTGAGTCTTCTATATATCAATTAGAGCATTATTATTATTATTATTATTATTATTATTATTATTATTATTATGGTTCGATTAAGTCAACCCGTACCAAATTCAACTGAGGCGGAGAGTCTGGTGCGTAAACAACTTATGCGAAACAAAGGTCCAGATCAAGAGAGGTTAAGTTGCATGTCTCGCATGATGGAGGAAGCAAGCAGTGTAAGAAAATGAATGTGTAAACATTATAGTAGATGAGTCACAAGAGGCCAAAATGCAACAACAAAACCAAATGAATAATTCACGATCTAGTGCAACTTCATCGGGCTTAAGCTTATAATCTACCATATAAATAACAAATTCCAGGTAGAAGTTGAAAAACAAGAAAAAAAAAACTAGTAACCGAGGAAGTCGTACTAATTGGGATGGTTGAACAGAACATAGCTAAAGAAGGGAATAAGAATATGTCACGTTCAGGCCACCAGCCAACATCCATGAAAACTGGAAACCCAAGATGAAATAAATCAAGCAACAGAAAATATGAAAACCTCATATTCGTAACCCCACCCAACTCCCTTTGAAAAAAACTGTGGGGATAACGAACACCAATCATCCTCAAACGAAGCAAAAAAGAAAACTCTAGAGATGAAAGCTAATAAACTACGTAAGCAACACAATTTTCAGAAGATGATCACTTCTTCATAATAAGTTATAGCTAAGAAGTCATTTGAAGCACTTGAAATATTCAGAAATTAGAATTCAGAAAAATAAGTTCCCCATAGGCAGAAAAATACATAAGTTCCAAAGATTAGCTGAACAGATCTTACTCTAACATAACACAATCATAAGCCCCCCAATTCTCACCAAATAATTAGAGAAACACACCGTATAAATTCACTCATTTCAAAATCAAAATTCACCCGAAAAAAAAAAAAAAAAAGGTACCCAAAAACAAACCTTGATCCCAGTTGAAGAATAATTTGCGGAGAGCAAAATTCACCGGCACTATGTATTTAGATAGGTGCAAAAAGCAAAATCTAGTATTTAGTCGGTTGAGATATTAAGATATCAATCAAGATCAGATGCCCACAGACATAATATATGCATACAGATACATATATCTTAAGCAAGGAGAATTCAGATAACATTATTATGACGACATCCACAACAAGAAACAACGTGCCACGATCGAAGAATCACACGAGGCAACAAATAAGGAAAGTACTGCCAGATTTTGCTGAAGCTCAACTCAATCAACCAAAAAAAAGGGAGCCACCATCAATTAATTAATAAAAAATTCAATATACTAATGCGAAAAATACAAAGCTAAAAAACAAAAAAAAAATCAAATCAATTAATCATAAAGGCACCTAACCACATGCGCCTCTCACCGAGATTTCTTAGTTTATTCATTTATTCAAAGGAAAATTACACAGCCATGCCGTAAATTAATAAATTATCCATAAAAAATTGTTTCTAACATACCGGAGAATTGGCTCGGATACGAAAATCGGTGGACGAGAAATTTCAGAGAAAAATACTGCAGAGATAGAAAATTATTAGGGTTTGAAGAAAAATTAGAAATGAAAATGGGGGAGAGAGAGAGAGAGTAGATCGAGGGAAATCAGAGCGCGGGCATTTTCTGAAATTTTCTGAATGTGTGAAAATTGCAAGTGCCCCAGGTTAAGGCCCTGTTTGGATAACTGGAAAGTTGCCGAGAGAACTTCGCTCGATAAAGAACTTCCACCCGACTTCGAGGCTAATATATTTATTCTAAAAAGTGAAGTTTGCTCTCTTCATATTATTATTTATTATAATTATAATAATTCTTTGATTTTTTTTTTTAAATTTGACTGTATGAATCGAATATATTTTTGTTAGGGAGAGACGATAAACTACCCCACCTGTATGTTGTATCAGAGGTTCCTTGACCAGACGGATGTTAAATCGAGAAATGTGCACTAATGGCAACCCTGCAAGAGAGATGACCAACGAGACACGAACCCAACAACAAACTTTGATATATTAATTGTGATTATGCTATACACCAATTGTGATTTTATATTGCTGCGCCATATTTTTACTATAATTATATCATGCTCACTTGTAATTATGTTAGTAATCACGTGTATCTTCTTATGTTATGGAATATACCAACCGGTATAAACTATCTTAAAATTCATGCCAACACTAGATATTCTGGTGCAAAATTAAATTGAGGATATGTTCGATAAATATAATTATAAATAATTATCATTGTTTGTTGCAATATTTATCGATGTTACTTCTTAAAATGTCAAAGTATATATTTGATATAAATCTTTGCACAAAATTATTGTTTTAAATAACGAAATAATTAAGTAAAATAGTATTTAAAGGTAAATTTTGTAGTTTTCTCCGATCGCTACTTTAAAAGGTAAAATCTATCATTTATCGATAGTTTAACAAATATTACTATCCGTTTAATAAAAATATTCCAAATGATATTGCTAACATACCTCCTTAGTCCCTGTTCTTTTGGACTTATTTTTCGATTTTGATTCGATTGATTAAGGTCCATTCGATTCGATTCGATTGAGTCGTTCGATTGATTCGATTGATTAATTTCAGTTCTTCTTCTTATTATTATTATTAATCTTAATTATTATTATTGTTATTATTACTAATAATATTACTATTATCGTTGTTGTTGTTAATTACTATTATTATTATTATTTATCATTATTATTATTATTTACCCCTTAATATATATTTGATTCGATTCGATTCGATTCGATTCAGTTGATTCGATTCAATTCAGATTCATTCGATTCGAAAAGAATGCGCTTACTCTTTTATATTATGTGAAATGAATCACTTAAAAATATTATTTAGATTCTGACTCATTTGAAAATGAAGTTTGCTCAAACTAAACTCTATTCATATATGAAGTGACTGATTTAAAATTTGGTAGATTTTCAAAATCTTAATCTTTAATATAATCATAAGTTATTCTATTGAACAATATGATGAATTTTGAGTAATATAAAAAAAGAACAATCTTAGTATATCTATGAATCAATGCAAATAACTTTATGTATGGTAATAACACCATCTACAATCATGTGTGCCTTTCTATTTTCCCTCTATAATTTACCCACCTGTCACGCTCAAAGTTTGACATGCGTGTATATTTGGTATATTTTAGATAATGATTGTTGTAATAAGGATGATAATTGTACGGTGTATATTAAGAAGTAAAAAATATTGATAATAAGTGTGTGCTGAAGATTAAAAAAGTAAAAGATGATTGTTTTATTTGATTATATAAATAATAAATATAAAATTTCTAAAAGAAAAAAAAATAACGGTAAGAGCGAGACGGAGGAAGTAAAATACAAGGTTAAGTCAATTATCTTTGTAATGCAATGACCATATTTGTCAATTAATTGTTAGCCAATAATTTTTTGTCGATTTGCTTAGATGATCGTAGTAATTATTTTTATAAATATTTAGTACATCAAGTAATTGATAGTCGGTAACTATTTAATTACGTAAAATGACCAATAGTGATATTGACATGATTTATCGTTTGGTACTATTTTTTTATATTAAACATTACTTCTATTGAATAATTTGACACAAAAATATATATTAATCATTGAATATGCAAAATAATTTGTTCTACTAAATAAATATATATCGAAATTTTCTAATATGTCAAACATGAAATGAGAATTAGTTTGCTCAAGTAGATATTTTTTAATAAATTAAATAATGAAAATCAAGAAAAATTTGGTACAAAATAACAAACACAAGAAGCAACAAAGTCAAAGAAGCCACAAAATCAACTAACAAGCAAAAAAGCAAGAATAATACTTTTTTTACATGATTTAATTAAAATTATGAATATTAGTAAAAAAAAATATTACATCACAATAACAAAATATGAGTTTACTCCGTAATATTCAATCTCCAATGCTCGACGTTTGAGCATTATTAATTTCTTATTTATCTTATTTTAAATTTGTGAAAAAAAATATTTTCACGATTAACTGTTCGAAATGTAGATTTCAGTTCTGATCCTCGTATTCAATTTCGATATTACCTTAAATTAGTAAATTTAAATAATATAGTCAAAACCCTTACTTTTAACTTTTATCTCGCAACAACAAATCACAACGAAGAATAGGGGTGAAATTTTGTGTATTTACTCGTTTGATAAATACTATCTCCCTTCTTTTATAATTGCAACATCTGAATTTTTACGCTTGTCAATGCACAATTTTGATTATTAATATCTTCAATTTTTCATTTTTAAAAAATATAAAACATTTATATTTTGAAAGTATATTTCGAGATGAAACTAATAAGAGCTCTCACATGACTATATTTTTAATATGTATAAATCACAAAAGATGGTCAAAAGAAAATATATGAACAATTTAATAATCAACACGTTGTAATAATAAAATAACGGGGGAAGTAACTGACTTACTGTTACTGGTGTTGTGGGGGAAGTTGACGCGCGGATATCACGAGTAGGGCTGATGGGCGAATGGTGCGGGATAGAATATAGGGAGACGTGGCAGTTGAGCATAGTATTTTTCCTATTGTAGCACGCGCATCGTTGGAGAGTGGGATCGAGTAATGACGTGAGAGCTCTTTATGGTCGAGAACCTCAATATGGGGATGGGATGGGTGGGGGTGGGGGTGGGGGGGGGGGGCGGAGGCGTGCCTATGACCTCATTTTTTTTGTTTTTATGGAAATAAAAAAAAAAATAGAAAATGAAAGCATTTTCTTGGGCACACCAAATTATAGAAGTAACTTCATAATATGTCCTTATTTATTGTTTAATGATGAATTAATGTTATAATAAATCAAAATATTACATAGGGGTTTATTAGTAAATGAACTAAAAAAGTATGATATTTATAAAAACAAGCCTACATATTTGGGACATCCAAAAAAAAAATACAAACGTATATAATTGGGACGAATGAAGTATTTCTTGGTCATTCTACTCAATTATTGATTCCCATATTTATTTCATATTATTCTCTTTATTCCAATCAAAAGTTGATAGTCAATATATATTTGGTGTATTTTAATTAATAATTGATATACGTAATGATGATAAATATATAATAAAAATTAAAAGGTAGATGAAAAATATGTGGTGAAGATTAAAAAATAAAAAAGGACTATTTGTCTTGATTGTGAAAAGTGCTACATGTAAATTTATTAAATGGATAACTTTTCCAGAGAAATGTAAATTATTGGTCGGGTCGGATGGGCTATATGAATATATTATTATTTTATATTATACACGTATATTGTATAAAATATAATATTCTAAATAATCATTGTACTAAATTTAATTTATTATTTACATTATACATTTACATATTATATACTAAAATATATTAATCATCTTAATTATAAGGTCTGCGGCTGCGTAGCCACTAAATACTGAATACCCGATGGGAAGTACTTGAGCTCTACTCGAATCAAATAAGACAAGATATACAGGAGGCGTACACGTAACCTGCCCGACCCCATGACATCCCTAGGAACTAATGCGTATTTTAATGAGAAATTGGACCGAAATTTTGATTCAACAATTGATTTGTTTTTTCTACCTTTTTTTTTTGTTGAGGAACCCAAATAGAATCAAACCTAGTCGAACCAGTTCGGTTCTTTCGATTATCCAAATAATCGAAAAAAGGCCCAGAAAAATATCAAGGACCAAATTGCGAATCAAGAACCGAAAAAATGACATGAATAAAAGAGGAGAGAAGAGAATTTAAAAAGTAATTTATATTTTTTAACCTTTTAATGTGTATAGTTTATTAATATGTTTTATATTATCCGCCCAAAATCAATGATATATAAAACAAAACAATACATAAAACAAAAAAGGCCAAAAACCGAAAAAAATACACCAGAGATGGAATTCGAACTCATTAATCGAATATAATTCATGATTATGTTCCAATATATTCTCCTACAGAATTTTTAAGAACCGAAATTTAGAACCGAAATCTTTAGAAATAATCAAAACCTCAGCCAAGAACCGCAACTTCAAAAAAATCGGTTCCGATTGTTTCGGTTATTAAAAATACAACTCCTAGGAGTAGTATTAATATTATAAAACCCAGAAATTACAAAATTTATTCAACTCTATAACATAGGCAAATTTAAAAATGTTCAAATAGATATACTGATCTTCCATTATGAATTTATATTTTGATTTTTGAATTATCATTTATGTGGCTTAAAAAATAAACAACAATTTATAAAACAGCTTATAATTCATATTCAGGTGTAAATCAGTCATTTCTGTTATTCAGACAGTTTATTCGAATGAAAAAGTAAACAACAATATTAATTTATCCAGACAAACACTTTACCTAGACAGACAAATTTACCCAGACAGACACATTTACCCATACAGACAAATTTGATAAATAGCGCCTAAATCATATACATTAGTGGTTAATTTGAATCTTCTGCACACAATGCCTACCAATAAGGAGAACGTGATATGCTTACAAACTCAAGAGTTTGGTAATAAGTTAGATTCTAACTTTGTCTATACATTTAAATATGAAGTTGTAGCACTTAGGCTCTGTTCTTTTGAACGAATGAATCTGAATCGAATCAAATGAATGAATTAATTAATCGAATCAAATGAACTAAATCGAATGAATCGAAT
Organism: Orobanche coerulescens; assembly: GCA_033398695.1. Classification (NCBI taxonomy): domain Eukaryota; kingdom Viridiplantae; phylum Streptophyta; class Magnoliopsida; order Lamiales; family Orobanchaceae; genus Orobanche; species Orobanche coerulescens. Next base: position 175,340,499 of record CM065809.1, read on the forward strand.
CGAATTGAATCGAATTAGACTGAATCAATCAATCGAATCGAATCGAAATATATATTAAGGGTAAATAATAATAATAATGGTAAATAATAATAATAATAATAGTAATCAAAAACAACAACAATAACAATAATAGTAATATTATTAGTAATAATAACAATAATAATAATTAAGATTAATAATAATAATAATAATAATAATAATAATAATAATAAGAAGAAGAAGAAGAAGAAGAAGAAGAATGGACTTAATCGAATCAACTGATCAACTCGAATCGAATCAAAATCGAAAAATGAGTAGAAAAGAATAGGGCATTAACTATTTTGTTTTGAATGACGTGTGTTATTGCAGCTAAGAAAATAAGTGGTGAAATATTTTCTTGAAATATATTCATATTTTGAGTGAATTTCCAATAAAAGAAATTTGAACAACGATGTGTGTGTTAATTTCATTTTTTTTTTTTTTTTGTGCACATTATGGTATGTGAAATTTTAAAATGTTTATGTTTAATATTTTGAGCTAGTGGCACTGAATTAATTTTGAAAATGGATACTTCCAAATTTTTTGAAAGTATATGTAAGAGTGGTGCATTTGTATTTTGACTAAAGTATTAAGTTTTGAGATTCATGAATTTTCAAATATTCGAAAATCTTTATAACTTTTACGATTGGAATGTTGATATCAGTTGGCTGATTATGTTGAAGTAGTGAGAAATTGTGTTGAAAATGTAGGGCTGTCGAACAATTCGATTCCGATTGATCGAACCGAAAAAATCGATTAACCAGAACCATTTTAAAAATTATGGACATCTTTAATATTTAGGGCTACTGTAATATATATATATATATATATATATATATATATATATATATACACACACACACATTGGAGATAACACGTGCCATAACGGCACGGTAGCACTAATATAATTGAATTTAAAGAGATAAATTACCAGAAAAAAATATACTGGTTCCTAAAATTTTATCGACAGCCGACGGGTCTGTCATAAGAAAAAAAAAATAAGGACCACCTGAAAATAGGTCGGCGGGCCTGACATTAAAAAAAATGGCCGATTGCCGGAGGGGAGCAGGCTGGCGGCCTCACGTTTAAAAAAAAATGGCCGATCGTCGAAGATCCGCCGCCCGATAGCGATGGCGCGACGGAAAGCTGGCCGGCGGCATGCCAAAAAAAAAAAAGATGAGCGGTCGCTGGAGGTTGCCCGCAGGAAAGCAGACAGACAGCCTAACGTTATAAAAGAAAAAAATGGCCGCCTGTCAACAGTGGGAATTGGTCGGCCACCGATGGTTGCCCCGCCGAAAACGGCCTGGCGTTTTTTTTCAAAAAAAAAAAAAAAAAAAATAGCCGAGCACCAAAGCTCCATCGATTACAGGCGGCGGCACTGCCGAAAAACTGATCGATCGAAGCTCCGTAAAAGAAAAATAAATAAATTGATTATCTCTTTAATTTAATTTAATATTCTAAGAGTGTTTTTTTAAAATTAATTATTGTTGAACATTTGATGTTATTGTTATTATTAAATTCAACACAAAAAGAAGGAAATGAGAGAAATGGTCCAACAGTTTTTTTCAGTGCGAACTACCACCAAAAAAACACTATTGTCCTTTATATTATGGACTCGGCCTAAACCTAGGTCGTGGAATACCGTACACAACCTGATACTTGGACTTCAAGTGATTGATTGCATAGTTCCTAAGTTTCGTAAACTGAATTTTCAACCATCATCAAGTATGGTCGACTTTGTGTTTGTGTCCTGTAACTGTTAAAGCCAACTCTTCTCTTACCTTTATAACAAAGCAAACAGATCAATATTACTCATGAGTTGTAAAGGGGTATAGTGTTAGACAAAGATATCCCATCCTGGAGCCAACTCTGGCCACATGAGTCCATAGCTTTCCATAATCTGGCAAAAATACAAATTAATGCTGCGAATAAAAGAGAGTCGGCGCAAAATGCATGATTTGCAGAACAATCCTGGAACTATGTACGATTTTGCAAAACAGTCGTACAAAATGGAAGATTTGTAACTCGAGCTTCAACTTTAGTCCTAGTTTTTCACCTGATATTAGAATTTCACCGGTTTCCGATACCCGAGTGCCATATGCAAATTCCTAGGTTTTGGTAGGATCAAACATCAAGACACGAGTATAGGTTACATGAGGCTGTTTTGCAAAACCATTCATAGTTAAAGGACTATTTCGTCATGTAAAAGTTCTGCACAACCGTCTTCGTCTTCTAGTTAAAAGGATTAATTTTGCAATTTTGCACCGCATTTTTCTTTACATTTGCTGCCACTGCCAAAAGCCTCTCGAATAAAATGTAGAAAAAAAATAGCCTGCACATATTTTAACAGAATAACCTCCCTATCGTCCTCGACGTTAACAAGCAAATCAAAGATATATAGTACAATAGCAAACAAGTTTAATGGTAAAAAGTAACTTCTAGAAAATTCGAACTTAAATTATGCATAAGTAAAATAAATTAAACCAAATTAACTTAAAAGCACAAAAAGCATATTGAGCGTTCGGTTCTCTATCCAATCACATTTCAATTGGAGAAATCACGAATTTTTTAAGAACCTTTAGTTGGGTCGTCTCCAGGCAGATCATCTTCGTCATGGTAGATATTATCCGCCATCTGCCAGATTTGAAGTATATTATCCTCGGCCACACTAGCGACGACCCAATCTTCACAAGGGTTCCATGAAAAGTCAGAGATTTTGCTTGTATGACCGCCGTGAATGAATATTAGCTCCGGTGGCCCATCTTCGGCATCCTCTGCTGTCTGTTCTTCATCAATCCTATCAAGCGGAAAAATATGATAAAATTAATGTACGTGTGCCAAGAAGATGCCTCGAGCCAAACTACTAGGGGCTGGAAATCTTTAAAAATAAGTAAAAGAAAGAGGGGGGGAGCCTTGGATAGGAAATGGAGTGTGGGGTGGTGGAAGGGGAGATAGATCTAACTACATTATCCATGGTAAAAATTGAAAGTACTTTATTATATAGCTTTCAACTAAAAGCTTTGTGCAATGGTGCTAACAAGCAGGGCATAAATCAGAAGGATAATATCACAAAACTACCTTTAAGATTTAGCCTAATCACGAAAAAAAACTAATTTACGTTCCAAAATTGCAGGTACATCAGGTTACAATCGAACCGAACCGAGCCGAGTATTATAGAGTTTGAGCCTCGTACATTATCTAGTCGAGCTTGAGCATCATTTATCGAATACATTGATGGATCAAGATCTTTTTCGAGCTTTATCGAAGCTAAGTATATATTAATTATAAATTGAATCCTTTTCCAACTTATTACAAAATAATATAAAATATTTCTAAAACGCATAATATGTCTACTAAAATCTTCAAAGGTTTATTTAATTTTTATATATTTATTATAAGATAATGAGTCATGTTCCATGATATACGTGTCAATTTTACAATATTATCTCGACTCATCACCGTCTCATGATATTTTCCATGTAACTGGGGCACCTATGATGTTTGATGGTTTTGATATTTCATCTCATTTCTCCATCATATGAAGGTTGCGACAAGAAGGGCATCTGGCACAAAACTTCCTCACTGTTTTTTTTGCCTGAATAAGAGTGTTAACTAATTTTAGATAATTAACTAGGTACCATAATCTTCATGCCACCAAACCCAACATAGTTGAAATTAAGGTGCAGTTGATGATGATGATAATATTTATTATAAGGTACATATAAAATTTAAATTAAAATAAAACTAATAGTTTAAATTATATTAGCGTGGTACGAGCCTGCTCACGAGCGCACTAACGAGCATGCGCACAAGCTAACAGAGCAAAGATCATTAAGTTTGAGTATGGTTCATTTATTTTAGCGGGCCTTATTAGACGAGGTAGAAGAAGCTTTTATTGAGTCAGTATATAACTATCTCACGAGCGGCTTGGTTCATTTGTTTACCAAATAAATACCAATGTTTTAAAAGGCATGAGGCGTGTTTGAGGCGTTTTCTAAAAATGAGGCGAGGCGTACCAAGGCATAAGCCTCGGTTTATATATATATATATATATATATATATATATATATATATATATATATATATATACACACACACACATACATAATAGAAGCTTCATAATTAACAAAGGAACATAGCCAAATAGCAATGTCTTGAAGTACTTAGCAATTACACCAATGTAACGAACATAAAAACGTAACAAAATAGAGTTTATCATCTCAAACAAAAAAAATTAAGATTAAAATATCCGCCTGCCGGATGTCATATTCCTACATGACCAATTAAACTATAGATGAAGAAAAGCCAAGAAGAAAAAAAGGTAAAAAAAAAAGGAAAGAATTAAAAAGCAGAAACGATTTTCTGAAGAAAAAAAAATTAAAGTTTCTGAAACCACAACAATTCAAAACTAAATTCACTTAAATAAAAAAATCTGCTGTCTAAGAAAAAAACAGGAAAAAATAGAATAAAAAGAAAGAAGACGTCGCCGCTCTCTGGAAGTCGCGCTGGTCTCTGGAAATTGTGCTGGTCGCTGGAAGCCGCGGGTCTCTGGAAGTCGCGCCGGTCGATGGAAGTCGCCTCCTCTCTCTTTATTTCTCTCTCGTCATCGCCTTGTAAAATGAAGTCGAAAAAAAAATACAAAAAAAAAAGCCAAAATGCCTCAAACGCCTAAAGCGTCCGCCTTGAAAGCGTACGCCTTTCATACGCCTCAACAAGAGAAGGCGCCCGCCTTCATTTTTGGTCTTAAAAAAGCGCCCCGGGACGTTTTCCCGGCGCCTTGAGGCGCGCCTCGTTCCGCCTTTTAAAACACTGATAAATACTTCGCTTTTGATGTGCAGTTTGTAAATAGGAACTTAATTTCCAAAGATACTTGAGTTTCCTGTAATCTGACTAAACGCAGGGGTAACAGTTGATGATTGATGATGAATTATTGGTAAAGAGATCAAAATGTAAACTGTGACGCGGAAGTAGATGAGCAGTGAAATATAACAAGTCTACAAGTATGAAATGCCCAAAAACTTTCATATGATAATCATAAAGCAATCGGCATTAAGAAGTTACCTGCTAAGATCCCAGATCATGAGTCTTCTACCAAGACAACAAGAAGCTAAGATGGTCTCGTTCTTTGGATTCCATCCAACCTGGAACACCTCCTCCCTAACGCGAACATCAAAGTTAACAATATTGGTCCACCAAGTACTCAAAACATATATTCGGCAGGCATAGTTTCCTCAAAAGTTAAACTTACGAAAGATTGCTTACTTGTGGCAATCAAAGGTATGGAGGGCAGTTGAAATCTTTCTCATATCAAATAGTTTGACAGTCTTGTCTGTAGATCCCGTTGCTAGAACCCATTCGTTGAATGGATTGAAAGCTAAACAGTTCACCTATACAAATGCATATTAAAAATAACAAGTTAAGCATACAATTAAAGGAGAATTTGAAGCAATATTGTGAGAAGTGGGACTGTATAATTGAACTCTATACAAGGGTAAAATCTAGGAGCAACAACATGGGTACTGGTAAGGGTACGGGTGCGGCAAATGGCATTTTTGAAAAATATATGACACGGGAACGGCGGGGACACGCTAATTTATATATATCATAAGTACATTCGTCTGTCGTTATAAAAAATAAATAACATCCATAATAATTAATTAATTCATGGAAAAGAAACACCTGATGCTTCACTATTTAAACTACAAATTTAAAGATTGTTCTAAGATATTTTACATATTTTATATTAAAAAAAATTTGTATATCAACACCATTTTGGAAAATTAGCAAAAAAAAAGCTCATTAAAAAAAAACTCAGAAGTCGTGTCCCCGCATGTCACCATATTAAAAAGAAAAAGTAAAAAAAAAAGGGACACTTATTTTGGAGTTTCCCATGCATGTCCCCACATGTCCTCATCATGTACTCGTGTCCGGAGTGTCCAACACTCGTACATTAACCTCCTAGAAGTGTCAGTGCTTCACATGGTAACTACTACTACCTCCGTCCCTATTTAGTTCTCCTGTTTTGACTTTCAATGGTCAAATTGATCAATTTTTAACCAAAGATTATGAATTATTTTTAGAAAGTAAAAATTGCATTTTAAAATAGATTATATATACTTTACAATGATATAATTTTTTTTATTTTATCAATTATATAAAATTCGTAAATTTCAGTCAAATTTTAGTCAATTTGACCGGTCAAAAGTCAAACTGGACAACTAAAAAGGGACAGAGGGAGTATCATTCCATATAATGGGGATCCTTAGGCATATCATAAGTTAGCTTAACACACAAAAAACACCTAAAGCCACAGATTCTAGATGATGATGACAATGATAATATAATAAAATAATAATAATAGGACAATTAATAGTTGATGTAAGTTCTAGATTTGATTCTTATATTTTTCACGACAATAAGTAAAGTATATCTATGGAAATGTAAGGATAAATTAGTTGGAGGAGAATCTACTATAAAGTTCTGCACTGAGAACAAAAGGAACATGCATTCTTCTATTATTCACATCTATTAACTAAGGGGCTGTTTGGCAGTTGCTGAATGATTTAGTGCGGAATGGTTGAGAGACTCTGTATGGTTGAGTGCAGAATGAAATTTGGTTGTTTGGTAACTGTTCTGAATGGTAATTCTGAATGGTAACAAATTACCACTTTACCCTTTTGTATAAAAGTAGCGATTAAAAGTCCCATTTTCCTCCCCTTGCGGATCAAAACCTCTCCTTTTTATAAATATAAACCCTAATTTTTATAAATAATTGTGTATAATATTTTTAAATTTAATTCATTTAAAATAATAATAATAATAATTATCATGATGTATAATATTTTTAAATTTAATTCATTTAAAATAATAATAATTATTATTATTATTATGTATAATATTTTTAAATTTAATTCATTTGAAATAATAATAATATTTTTTTAATTTAATTCATTTAAAATAATAATAATAATAATAATAATAATAATGTATAGTATTTTTTAATTTAATTCATTTAGAAAATTATAATAATAATTATGTCTAATATTTTTTTATTTAAATTCATTAAAAAATAATAATAATAATTATGAATAATAATTTTTAATTTAAGAGGAGGGGTAAATCTGGAAATTGTTTGCCTCTTAATGGTTGAGAGAGGGTATGGATGCTTAATGGTTAAGAGGTTATTGTAACCATTAAGAGGTCATATTTTTTTTGTCAAACAGTCCTGACCTCTTAACGATTCAGAGGTAGGCTCTTAACGTAACCATTAAGAGCCAAACAAACAGCCCCTAAATTATAACTTGGAAACCTCAAAGCTGCAACAAAAAGCGCATCCCTCTCACTTTAACACCTTAAAAAGAGAGAGGCATATATATTCTCCACATTAATGGTCTAAAAGGCACGTCAAAGTTTTTCATACACGCAGAAAACGTCGGATTTTTTAGAGAAAGAAATCATATTCAATGTTTGTGCAAGCATTCAAAAGACACTTTAATTTAACAATTGTAATCTCTTTCTCCAGATTCCAATTTAACTAAATTGATTACGGTACCAACCTCACTTTGATGAGCAACCACAGATTGTATAGGCCTGCTCACTGCTGGAGTACGGAGATCCCATATATGCAGATATTGATCATCTCCAACAGAACCAAACAAGTATTCATGCCTGAGATGCCATGCTACATCTTCGACCACGCCTTCATGAATCTGCTGTAGCAGCATAGAATAGCTTTTCATCAATAAAGTTATGCAATCAAGTTTTTTCTTAAAAAAAACATCGTGAATAGCAAAAAAATGGTTAACTTTTCGTAGTAAAGAGTATGACCAGTAGTACACAATACAAACAGAATCTTGTAGAACCCACCTTAAATATTTGCATTGCATCGAGATACTTGTTCTTTGGAGTAGCATTGATGTCCCATAAACATATCTGGGCATCATCAGAACCACTCAATAAATGACCCTGCTTGAACTGACTCCATGACAAACCATATCCTTCAGTATTGTGGCCCCTCAGCCTTATGTCAGGGTTGCATGTGCCATCCAAAGGAGGCTTAGATGGATGTTTACTGTAATCAAAAACATAAACCTCTGCACTAATTGTTTTAGTTGCGATAATAAATGGGTTTTGGGGCATATAGCGGGCTCGATTGACCTCTCCATCGTGATTAATTTGCTGGATGATTTGCACCTGCAATAAATATACCACGATCAGCATTCAGTCTTTGGAGTCCGAAAAGTTATATAGGTAAAGAAAGATAATGAAGATAAATTGACATTCAAATAGTTACATAATGGTTGGGAAAATGCAAGTGTTAAAAAATAAAAATCGAGAAATCATTACAGCATTCAATCGCCATTATATATCTAGCATGCGTATAAAAAGACGAACTAAGATGTGAATCAAATTGCATCGTTACTATTAACCTTCTATGGTTACAATCTAATTCATTCTGCACCATTATGACCAAGTTTAAATCTTTTGATTTACATCACACTGGAAACCTCAGAAGTATGGCTTGTGTACAAGAGGCACGTCCTCATAATTGATTGCATAGAGTTGAGACCTTCAATTAAGAATTTCCAAATACCCATCTACACTTGGATGTCAAAGTGCAGGATCTCCCCCTGTTAAGATTTTTAAGGACCTAAGTCCAAACCCGACCCATTAAGATCTCTTAAGGACGCAGTCCGAACCTTGACAGACCCAGCCTTGAACGCTAGAAATATTATACAAAATAACAATGTTACAAGTTAGTAAAATTAGTTAAACAATTATATATCAGAAAATGTATAATTAAACGGGTTTGTCACCGTTACCGTCCAAATCCGAACTTCAATCCAATTATCCAACAGAAATTTTCAATTCCCTAAACAAACGAACCCCTTTTTTTCAGTCTGACCAATGCTGAATTCCCAGAGAACGGAGCACAACAATAGTTGTTCTCCCAAAAGAACGTATACACAAAAAAAAAAAAAAAAAATGAACATAAAAATAAAACTACCTTCCCATTAGCGCAACCAAAACCACCGAACTCGGAGCGTTCATCATCATACTGGCGGGCATCATTCTCAGCATCTTCGAGGGGAAGCTGAGCCTGTGCCAGCATTAAGTAATTGGGCTCGTTCTCAGAAGTGTGTGTCCCCAAAATCATCTTCTGTACTGAATAATCCTTGCCCGGAGGCTCCTCCCTGTCCGGCAGCCACTCCACGGTCAGCGACGGCCACTCAAGCGCGTGTGTGATAACCAAATCGTACAAAAACGGGGTGTTTTTCTTCCAAATCTTGTACTCCTCGTTTATCAGACGCTCCTCGATCTCCCCCCTCATCTCGTCCTCGTCTTTCCCCATTTTGCACTCGTTTTTCTCTCTCTCTCTCTCCCTCTCACTCTCTCTCCCTTTTTTCGTGAGGTTTCTCGAGAAAAGCCGATTTAAATCATGCCTTTTACTCAAAGTGGGGTATCGAACTTTTTCTAAACCTGTGGATTGTCGGCATAAATGTTGGTGGTGGGATTTGGGGAGGGTTGGGGAGGTGAATTGGAGGGAAGAAAGAAATTTTAGTATTGAGTTGTATTGTTTCACTCCCCACGGGTTTCATGTAGGGGTTTTATACGTGAACCGTGTTTGGCTCATGGGCTTGGTATGAGCCCAACTGCAAAATCCAATTGAGGCTCTTAAATTTAGGGGATTACTAAACACCGTCCTTAATTACTAGACACCGTCCTTAAAAATTACTTTTTTGTCTATTTGACAATCTTTTATTATTTCTACCTAACACACAATTCTTTACAAACACACAAGTTTTTCGAATTAAAATCTAGAAGTATTTTTTCATTTATTCTACTCAACGCACAATCAAATATATATCGTCAATATCATTGACAACCACGAAAATGGGCGAGAATTCACATCTGGAGGTAATTTTTCGGATAAAATGACGCAGGCGTCTGAATATTCCGCCTGACCCATGGCCCGGGCGTCCACAGATTCCGCTTAGACCATGGTACAAGCATCTGCAACGGAAGCTCAGTCCTTGGTTTAGGCGTCTAGACCAGACGCCTGGACCACGGTCTTGGCGTCCGATGCAGATGTATGTACTGTGGTCAGGCGTCCATGCCAGACGCCTCTGTCATGGTCCAAACGCAATTTCTGGACGCCTGGTCGCTTTTTTGCATGATTTTAAATTTTAATAATAATATTATTGGTATTATTATTAAGATTCTGTCAATTCAAAATTTCAGGTTATATTGGAAGAATTTGAAGGTGACGGCGTTGATTATAGTGGTTATTTCGTCAATGACGAAATATTCGATAGTGATTGTGATGCGATTGGTTGGGCGAAAAAAATTGCTCTTCAAATTGGTTTCGAGTTGATCATTTTGTCGTACAAGAAAAAAGGAAAGACAAAGCTATTGAGATGTAACCGTGATGAACGGTACATAGGGGTATTAAGAGATTTGGATGTCGCTGCTCGAAATGACACAAAGACGAAAGCATGTAAGTGTACATTTCAGATAAAGGCCGAACAATTGCATGACTTGAGTGGTTGGATAATCAGACCGATGTCTGGGAGTAAGGGTATCCACAATCACTCAATTATTGTATATCCGGAGGGACATCGTCAAATGAGTGGACTTAGTAAATCGGCCAAACAAGTTGTTCGTGAGATGAGTGCTGCTCAAGCCAAGTCGTGTGCCATCTTGACGGCCATTCAGAATAAATTTCCCGAGGACAAACCGACTAGACGACATATCTATAACTATAGAGACCACTTGAGGAAGCATGATTTTGAAGAAAGAGATGTCGTCGGTCAATTTTACCATTTGGCTGTGACGAATAACTACGTACATTGGACGCAGACCATCCCGGATACAAATGCTGTTACCCACGTGTTCATGGCGCATCCAACGTCAATCAACTTAATTCGGACCTACATATGGTTTATTGGCATGGATTCTACTTACAAAACGAATAAGTATAAAATGCCATTCCTCGAGATAGTCGGGATGACTCCATGTAACAACTGGTTTAAATACCATGATAGTAGTGTTGGTGGCTGGGAGAATTTGTATACGAGCAGGACAGAAAAATGGAATAGATTAGTCGGTATGATGTAAAAATGAATTTGTTGTATGTTCCTTAATTATTAATACTTTCGTTTTTATTGATCGTGATAGTTGATTGTTATTACAATGTATGCAGAAGAGAAAAAACAGCAAAATACAAAATACAAAAAAAAAAAACTACTAAAACATGAAAAAATATTACAGTGCTGGGTAATACCGTCATACACAAAGCACTCAAAATACAAAATGTTACCGATGAAAAAAAATTAGTTGGCCAAATGTCAATCCCTCATGTACTCCTCAAGCATCATCGTCGCTTCTGCCGTCTGGTCTGGGGGAAGGTGTCTGATACAGTGGTGGGTAATACCGGCCAATCGAATCACCCACTGTAAAAAATATATAAAATATAATACAATGAGTAATGTATAATGAAATGAAACAAAATGCAAAGTTAAACAACATACGTAATCACTGTTAGAACGAGAAGGGATCACTGATCCAGCTGCAGCACCGTCGTTCAGTAGCTGAGGGTGCGAATACCGATAATACCACTCAATGTAATCATCGACGCATGTAGCCTGATAGTCAGCGAGTATGTGCCCAGAAACATCATCCAAGCATCAGATGACATCCGAATGGGATACTCAAATCGGTACAATCTGCTCGTCCACGCCCGAACCGCTTTCTCCGGTCTGGTGATCGGGAAAGGGATGGTCTGCACATAACCGAGCTGCCGTAATGCCCGACCAGGCATGTATAGCTCGATAATATCCCGGTATCGTAGCCATCCAATGAATGTCTCACTCGATCAGGGCCATAAGGCAACCACTGTATATGCGTACATATAATCAACAAATTAAACAAGTTATTTTTAAATGAATTGTGAGATTGATAGAAGGAGTCGTTATACCTCTGCGGCTATCAACTGATCAATACGGCGACGTAAAGACTGGAGTCGGTGCTCGTCCTTACCCTCAGCCTGGACACTCCATGTAGAAGCTCGAGGTTGCGTGGACTCAACAATCATACGCTCTCGATGATGTCAGAAGCAGGGAAAATACTCATAAATCCAAGCCTGAACGAGGGTAAGACATCCACAAGTACCCATGGTGTAACACCCCGATAAGGCGGCCATTACAGTGCCGTGGACCCCACACTGGGATCCACCAGGCGATATCCAAAGTAAAGATTAAATACCCAATACATGTGATACCGAACCACAAAACATAGTACGTACCCCGATGTGGAGTTTTACAGCAGTATGGCCTACGGCCTTATTACACACAGGATCCAAAACATAAGTATAATCCATATGGAGATGAATTATACCTCAAATAACAATACATTCGTTCAAACTTAAAATGAAGCGGAAAAATAACATTACACGGTACGAACATGACCGGACACGAAAGACTTGGGGCCCCCGAACTAGTATCCTTCGAACCCTTCGTCATCACCTTGATCTTCCCGTGCCTTGCCTTTTCCTCGACCTAAAATACAACACAAGTATTTCGCCCAACACAGGGTCAGATATACATGATAAATGATTCTCAAGATAGTATACAATTCACATATATAAGATTATAAGAATAACTCCCCGACTAACGAACATACCCCTCGGGCGTATGAACGCTCGATCAAAACGCGTCGAACACATCCAAGTATAAAAATGGTGTGGAGCGACTAAGATAGTATGGCTCAAGAGGACATCACAAGACGCCCGATCCGAATATGTGTCAGTGCACATGTCCACCCCGTATACGGAATCCAGGATATACGCGGGACAATGTACCTAATTAGCCTCAACGAACTACGTCTCGTGTGCACAGCCTTTCACGGAAAAATATTCACGCATGACTATATATGTGCCCGGCTAAAAATCCTACACAATATCCAATCTAACGTAGATATGACTCGGATATGTCACGATGCAACATGACAACGAATTCAAGAATTTCACAAAATCCGAATAAGGATCAAGGACTCACCGAGATGACAACAAGATCAACAATATCAAGGGACCAAAAGTAACGAACTTGGGAATACAATCCCACGATGAAAACGGACATCATGAAGAACAACTTCAAGTCACAAAGCACAAGTTTATAAGTGTTTCATATACACGAAATGCATAATCATCATAAGAATCCACACATCATTATAGCTAAGCAAGATAACTTGCCTCAATACGGAGGCGAGTAAAGTCCTTCTTTGTCGAACGAAACAAGCAGTAGGCCCTTGATTCAAAATCGGTTACTCGGACAATCAACCTTGAATGAAGTATATTTCACTCAATAATACGTTCACATAATCATCTATACCAAACTTCAACGAGACAACATCCTAATTCTCATTTGAGTAGTTCAACTTATTAAGATGTTGAGGGTTTACTCCAAGAATCCTATTCAATGCCATTCTATTCTTACAATTGATTACAAGATGTTTACCAAATGTTTGTCGGATTAAGATGTATCAACAATAATTCCTACTCCTTAAACTCATCAAGGACAACAAAAGAAAATCACTTCCATCAATTACTTATGTTGAGTTAAGTAGTTACAATTCCATATTATGATTATGAAGACCACTACAAGTGCAACACCTTCTTTATAATCTTTTAATTAACTTGGAGGTTCAAGCATTAATCCTCCGGATTCACTTAGCTTAGGTTCAAGAAGGTTATTCCAAAATTCTAATGATCAACAAGGGTTCTCCAAACATTTTATGGTAATTATTCTAAGAAGTTATTTACATCATAATGAAACAAAGATTATTAATCTATTGGTGTTATTAATCCGTAAATAAGAGTTTGGTTTAACTAAACATGATCATCATCTTTGAAGATACTAAAAACACAACCTTACAAACCCTTAACTACCATATTCATCATTAAGTTTGTTGGAAGTCTAACTATGAACATGTTTAGCTTGATTAAATCATCACTAGGTGGAGTATACTTAATCACTATCATTATAACTATGAGATTATAGGGTTAAATCGTAAAACATACCTTCAGAAATGGAGAACTATACACCAAACCACAAGAACACAATATAAGCTTTAAGAATGTCTCCAAGTTCCAATCAACAAGCTCCATAAAAAAACTGAAAAGCTCCAACACACTGATGAATAAGGTAAACTTGCTCTTGGTATGAAGGGGATGATTATATGGGTGAAAATCGGAGGTTGGTCGTGCAAAATGAAAGACATAAGTTGTCTTTTATAATAAAGACAAATTGCTACGTACGCTACACAACAAGTGTTACGTCGTAAGCTAAATCCATAAGTTCTTGGTGAAATACGAACTTCATTACGTGCGTTACGCTAGAAGCATTACGTGCGTAATGTGGGTCAACTAGGTTGGCTCCAAAAATCCGATATTCGAATCCCACCCGCCCACACGCCGAAAGTTGAGATCGGATACGATTGCACTGGTTACGTACGTAACGGGCTCCCCGTTACGTGCGTAAAGGCCTCAACATAGCGTACGCTATGACTTACGATTAACGTCGTTAGGCTCAGGTTTTTAATAGTTCAATATGCACTTATCTCTACAACACTGAAAATTCAAACGTAATACGAGTGATCATTTTATTCAAGTCTGTTATGTTATATTCCAATATCAATATTCATTTCACAAATGCAACAATGATTGCAACAGTATTAAATTATCCGAAAAGTACAACAACAAGTAAGAATTCCGTCGGATATTACATACTCCCCCCCTTAAAAGGGGTTTCGTCCTCGAAACTAAGGGGTAAACAATTCAGGATACCTTTCTTGAATGCATCTCTCCGTCTCCCACGTGGCTTCCTCGACCCCGTGTCGAGACCACAGAACCTTCATGGGGAATCATCTTATTACGCAGTTGTTTGATCCTCCTCTCAAGTATTCGTGCGGGCGCTCCTCATACGAATGATCCTCCGATAAATCGATCTCATCGAACTGAAGTACATGACTCGGGTCAGCAACGTATTTCCTTAACTGGGAGACATGGAACACGTTATGGATCCGGCTCAGGGCTGGTGGTAAAGCCAAGCGATAAGCCAAATCGCCTACTCGTTCCAAAACCTCAAACGGCCCGATATACCTCGGACTCAGCTTGCCTCGTTTTCCAAAACGAAAGACTCCTCGGGTAGGTGACACCTTCATTAACACATGGTCACCAACCTCGAACTCAAGCGGTCGTCGACGGTGGTCAGCATAAGACTTCTGTCGACTTTGAGCCGTTAACAATCGGCTCCTAATCAAAGTGATCTTCTCTCGAGCTGCTAATACCATGTCGGGTTCCGTACCCAGAGATTCTGATAGTTCGTCCCAACACAAAGGGGACCTACAGCGACGGCCATATAATGCCTCATACGGTGCCATCTGAATCGAAGCGTGCCAACTGTTATTATAAGTGAATTCCACCAAAGGCAGCTGGGCTTCCCAATCGTCCTTCCAATCAAGAGCGCATGCTCTCAACATGTCCTCTAGAGTCTGGATGGTTCTCTCAGACTGACCATCGGTCTGTGGATGAAAAGCCGTACTGAAATTCAACTGCGTGCCCATCGCACGATGAACTGCCTTCCAGAAGTGTGACACAAATCGCCCGTCACGGTCTGATACAATACTCTTGGGGGTACCGTGTAATCTCACAATTTCCTTAATAAACAGCTGGGCCAATCTCTCGGGACCCCACGCGTCCTTAATTTCCAAGAAGTGGGCTGATTTGGTCAGACGGTCCACAATCACCCAAATCGTATTCATTCCTCGACGACTCGTCGGCAATCTAGTAATAAAATCCATTGATATGTCCTCCCATTTCCACTCGGGAATCGGGAGCGGTTTCAAGATTCTGCGGTCGCTGGTGCTCAATCTTAACCTGCTGACAGGTTAAACATCTCGAAACAAACTCGGCAACCTCACGTTTCATATTTCCCCACCAATAATTCTGCTTCAAATCCTTATACATCTTGCTAGATCCCGGGTGAATAGAGTACGGGGTAGCATGGGCTTCTCTCATGATAGAGTTCCTTAACTCTTCGTCAGCGGGTACACAAACTCGATTTCTAAATCGTATCAATCCATCCTCGTGGATCACGAATCCAGGGGCTTTCCCTTGGGTTACCTCATCCCGGACTCGAGATAAGAATGGGTCCGTAACTTGCCTCGATCTGATCATATCATTAAGAGATGAAGAAATCTCAAGGGTGCAAAGTTGTCCCTGAATACGCTGTAACCAAACTTCAATTTCTGGCCTCATAAGGTCCAATTGCAATTCTCTCTGTCCATTAAACGGCTCACCATCTGCTCTGCCTTGTCTTACGGCTCAAAGCATCGGCAACTATATTTGCTTTGCCGGATGATATAGGATCTCGATATCATAGTCTTTGATGAGTTCTAGCCACCTTCTCTGCCTCATGTTTAACTCCTTCGAGTAAAAATGTATTTCGGGCTTTGTGATCGGTGAAAATCGGAGTTACTCCATACAGATAATGACGCCAGATTTTTAAAGCAAACACCACTGCTGCGAGTTCTAAATCATGGGTGGGGTAGTTGACCTCGTAAGGTCGTAGCTGTCTCGATGCATAGGAGATCACCTTCCCGTTTTGCATTAGTACACACCCAAGGCCCTGTTTAGACGCATCACTATACACTACAAACCCTTCCGTTCCTTTCGGTAGGACTAAAATAGGTGCCGAAGTCAACCGACTCTTAAGTTCATCAAAGCTCTGCTGACAAGCCTCTGACCATAAATATTTCTTATCCTTCCTCAACAAATTAGTCATTGGTTGGGCAATTCTGGAAAAACCCTCTACGAACCGTCGGTAATAACCTGCTAGTCCCAAGAAACTGCGTACTTCCTTAACGTTCTTTGGTGGTAACCAATCTCGGATAGCTTCTGTCTTCTGTGGGTCTACTCGGACCCCATCAACTGATATCACATGCCCGAGAAAGATAACTTCATTTATCCAGAACTCACATTTAGAAATTTTTCCATAAAGCTGCTCTCGCCTTAACGCCTCGAGAACTAGATGGAGATGACGCTCGTGCTCTTCATGGTCACGAGAATAGATCAGAATGTCGTCAATAAAAACGACTACAAAGCGATCCAGATAATTAATAAACACTCGATTCATCAGCTCCATAAATACTGCCGGTGCATTCGTCGGTCAAAGGCATCACTACGAACTCATAATGCCCATAGCGAGTACGAAAGCGGTCTTGAAATATCGACTCACGAATCCTCAACGATGGTAACCGGACCTCGGGTCGATCTTAGAAAACACAGCAGCCCCTTGAAGTCGGGTCCAATAAATCATCAATACGCGGCAATGGGTATTTGTTCTTAATGGTTACCCTGTTCAACTCACGATAATCAATACAGACGTAGAGATCCGTCCTTCTTACGTACAACAAGATCTTGGTGCTCCCCAAGGGGACGCACTAGGCCTAATGTAACCCTTCTCGGTCAAATCCTCGAGTTGGCTCTTCACCTCCTGCATCTCGGTCGGAGCCATGCGATACGGTGCTTTAGAGAGCGGGGACGTACCGTGCTCTAGCTCAATATTGAACTCTACATCACGATGCGGAGGTAAGCCCGGCAATTCATCCGGAAATACGTGCAGGTAGTCTCGGACTACGGAATATCGATCAATTCAATCGGTCGATTCATAGTCTTGGTCATGTAACACCAATAGACAATACATCCTTGATTAAGCGGTTTCATCGTTTTCATACCGATGATTCTCCGGGCAACGGGATTATCACCTGGAAGGTACACTCAACACCATCGTCGGATGTGACGGTCCTTCGCTTGCGGACACTAATTATGGCATCATGACGGTCCATCCAATCGATACCCAAGATCACATCATCTTTAGGTAAATCGACCACAATTAAGTTTGACAACCACTCACGGTCGTTCATTCGAATCGAGCAGTCCTGAACTTCACGATTCCCAACAATTCTTCTACCATCAGGTAGACCAATTATATAAGGTTCACAATTGATAACATGCTCTAGTTGCAAACGACTCAAACAAGAAGTAGATAAAAAGGAGTGTGAAGCACCAGTATCAAAAAGAACACAGACAGGCTGAGATTGGATCTCGAGAGTACCTGCAATCATGCTGGCTTCGGGATCTTCAGCCCTCTTCATCTCGTAAACTCTAGGTTTTGAAGCCCCTGCACCTGATGTACCTGCTTGATTTCCACGTCCCATCCCTTTGTTTGCCCCGGTAGTCTGATAAGAAGCGGATGGAGGTACACGGTCCTGAACCGAAGATTGTACTGGAGCATGAGGTGCTGCGGGAAAACGTCTAGTCCACTCCTACAATAACGAGCACGATGTCCGTTCTTCCCACAAGTATGGCATGACACGGCTGGCCTAGGACATTTCGAATTGATGTGCCCGGGTCTCCACAATTAAAGCATACAATGTATAGGCCGACCGCTCGAGGTTGCGATCCGGTTGGCTTCGATGCCGTAGGTTGCCGTTCGAAAGATTTGCACCGGTTGGGGTCTCTTGAATGTTCCCGCTTTATCGACTGGTTCTCAGTTCCTGAATTTCTTGTTGTTAGATCGCGGTTGCTTCTTGGAAATTTCCTTCACGGTCAATTCGTACTCGAGCTTTCTCGATGAACTCCGGCAAGGTCACACAATGATGGTTCAACAAATGCATTCTCATTCGGGTTTAAGCCTTTTGAGAAAGTATTTAATCTTATCGGCACGTGTGGACAATCGTCATGACAAAAGGGAGAAGTGCACGAAATTTCTCGGCGATAGATAGTACGTCATCATCTTGGACGGTTCGGATTCAGCAATTGATAATTTGGCCTCGCGGAGAGGACCTGGATAGTAACGATCTAGCATGAGATTTTTAAATTCTTCCCAAGTACATACGCCATCAGCTGGCCTCACCGAGAGCCACCAAGTGTGGGCACCCTTGCCCAAGTAGTAAGCTGCTACGGAGACGCGATTCTCTACTGGACAGTCTACCATATCGAACAACTTCTCGAAGTGTTCGATCCAATGCATGATATCAGCCGGCTCAGAGGAACCTTCAAAAATCGGGGGTCGTTGGCGCGAGATGTCACTGATGATCCGATTTACCGGCCCGCCATGTATAGGAGGTGGCCCCGATCTTTGGTCGTGTGACTCTGCATTGTTTCCATTAAGCGACCCATTTGGGTCATCTGAGCCATCATGCCCTGCATTATAGTGTAAGGATCAACACGAGCATCCTCGCGTCCATTGTGATGCGATTGGTCCCTAGAAGGCGAATCACTGCCTGCGGAACTATGCTCTGCGTTCGCACGTCTGTTGGCTCGCGGTATCGGGATTCGGCCCCTTCCGCGGCCTCGTCCCCCTCTGCCACGGCCTCTCAAATTTCTTTCCATACTGAAAGAATCAATTTTTTTAATAATAATCATAAGTATAGTTCATGATACCAATCAGAATTCATGCTAAGTTAATGGCAGTAAGAAATTACGTATTCGAGAAAACAGTTCGTAATGAGTTATCATCACTACGAGGGTCACACAAAATATCATATCGACGTAATCAATCCAGAATTTTATTTGAATCATCAATCAGATAATTCCTGCCACAAACCCTTAAAATGCCGAGATCAACAAGGAGATCTATTCAGAGATCAATATCATGTCAATAATCTATTCATGGTTCATAAAGCACGTACCGCATTTGGCTCGTAGGATCAGGCGCTTGTACGGGTCACACGTGATGCGAAGGTCTCTTGATACTAGTTCAATACACAAAGACTCAAAAAGAAAGAAAACAATCTCTACGATACCATCTTCGTAACACCCCGATAAGGCGGCCATTACGATCGTGGACCCTGCACACCAGGATCCACCAGCGATATCCAAAGTAAAGATTAAATACCCAATACATGTGATACCGAACCACAAAACATAGTACGTACCCGATGTGGAGTTTTACAGTATGGCCTACGGCCTTATTACACACAGGATCCAAAACATAAGTATAATCCATATGGAGATGAATTATACCTCAAATAACAATACATTCGTTCAAACTTAAAATGAAGCGGAAAAATAACATTACTGCAGTACGAACATGACCGGACACGAAAGACTTGGGGCCCCGAACTAGTATCCTTGAACCCTTCGTCATCACCTTGATCTTCCGTGCCTTGCCTTTTCCTCGACCTAAAATACAACACAAGTATTTCGCCCAACACGGTCGGATATACATGATAAATGATTCTCAAGATAGTATACAAATCACGGATATAAGATTATAAGAATAACTACCTGACTAACGAACAAACCACACGGGCGTATGAACGCTCGATCACAAAAGCGTCGAACACATCCAAGTATAAAAATGGGTATGAGCGACTAAGATAGTATGGCTCAAGAGGACATCACGACGCCCGATCCGAATATGTGTCGGTGCACATGTCCACCCCGTATACGGAATCCGGGATATACGCGGGACAATGTACCTAATTAGCCTCAACGAACTACGTCTCGTGTGCACAGCCTTTCACGGAAAAATATTCACGCATGACTATATATGTGCCCGGCTAAAAATCCTACACAATATCCAATCGGAACGTAGATATGACTCCGGATATGTCACGATGCAACATGACAACGAATTCAAGAATTTCACAAAATCCGAATAAGGATCAAGGACTCACCGAGATGACAACAAGATCAACAATATCAAGGGACCAAAAGTAACGAACTTGGGAATACAATCCCACGATGAAAACGGGACATCATGAAGAACAACTTCAAGTCACAAAGCACAAGTTTATAAGTGTTTCATATACACGAAATGCATAATCATCATAAGAATCCACACATCATTATAGCCAAGCAAGATAACTTGCCTCAATACGGAGGCGAGTAAAGTCCTTCTTTGTCGAACGAAGCAATGACCCTTGATTCAAAATCGGTTACTCGGACAATCAACCTTGAATGAAGTATATTTCACTCAATAATACGTTCACATAATCATCTATACCAAACTTCAACGAGACAACATCCTAATTCTCATTTGAGTAGTTCAACTTATTAAGATGTTGAGGGTTTACTCCAAGAATCCTATTCAATGCCATTCTATTCTTACAATTGATTACAAGATGTTTACCAAATGTTTCTTTGGATTAAGATGTATCAACAATAATTCCTACTCCTTAAACTCATCAAGGACAACAAAAGAAAATCTGCACTTCCATCAATTACTTATGTTGAGTTAAGTAGTTACAATTCCATATTATGATTATGAAGACCACTACAAGTGCAACACCTTCTTTATAATCTTTTAATTAACTTGGAGGTTCAAGCATTAATCCTCTGGATTCACTTAGCTTAGGTTCAAGAAGGTTATTCCAAAATTCTAATGATCAACAAGGGTTCTCCAAACATTTTATGGTAATTATTCTAAGAAGTTATTTACATCATAATGAAACAAAGATTATTAACGATCTATTGGTGTTATTAATCCGAAATAAGAGTTTGGTTTAACTAAACATGATCATCATCTTTGAAGATACTAAAAACACAACCTTACAAACCCTTAACTACCATATTCATCATTAAGTTTGTTGGAAGTCTAACTATGAACATGTTTAGCTTGATTAAATCATCACTAGGTGGAGTATACTTAATCACTATCATTATAACTATGAGATTATAGGGTTAAATCGTAAAACATACCTTCAGAAATGGAGAACTATACACCAAACCACAAGAACACAATATAAGCTTTAAGAATGTCTCCAAGTTCCAATCAACAAGCTCCAAAATCAAAATGTAAAGCTCCAACACAAGTAGGAAGAAGGTAAACTTGCTCTAGGGATGAAGGGGATGATTATATGGGTGAAAATCGGAGGTTGGTCGTGCAAAATGAAAGACATAAGTTGTCTTTTTATAATAAAGATTAAATTACGTACGCTACACAACAAGTGTTACGTCGTAAGCTAAATCCATAAGTTCTTGGATCGAAATACGAACTTCATTACGTGCGTTACGCTAGAAGCATTACGTCGTAATGTGGGTAAACTAGGTTGGCTCCAAAAATCCGATATTCGAATCCCACCCGGCCCCACACGCCGAAAGTTGAGATCGGATACGATTGCACTGGTTACGTACGTAACAGGCTCCCCGTTACGTACGTAAAGGCCTCAACATAGCGTACGCTATGACTTACGATTAACGTACATTAGGCTCAGGTTTTTAATAGTTCAATATGCACTTATCTCTACAACACTGAAAATTCAAACGTAATACGAGTGATCATTTTATTCAAGTCTGTTATGTTATATTCCAATATCAATATTCATTTCACAAATGCAACAATGATTGCAACAGTATTAAATTATCCGAAAAGTACAACAACAAGTAAGAATTCCGTCGGATATTACACATGGAGTCACTGCGACTAGTGATATCGAGCTGACAGCACATGAAAGCCAATGCGGCTGAACCCCATGAATACTGACTCGTCGTATCCATACCGTCCCTCACCTCCAAGAAGCAGGACGACCTAATCCGGTTTTCACTCTTGTCAACAAACAAGGTGGATCCAAATAACAACCACATCCAAGCTACGACATGGGTGCCCTCCACTCGACCTCCATCGCGGCATGACCTGAAAATCGAGTCCATCAGTGAGTACTCAGTAGCTCCGACCGCGATACTCCAAGAACCACCATCACATCCACCTGCAAATGTGTATATGTGCTATCGGCATCAACCAATCGCCCCTCGACAGGAATGCGAAGGATCTCCGAACGGCATGTGAAAAGAGTTCGTATCGGGCTGCCACTGCTCAACGAACGCAGAAATCAACGGGGAGTCAATGTGTCTGAACATGGCATCCGTCAGGTGGGATAACCCAGTCCCACTGGTCCGGCTCACTAAAGAGGGTGATATCACTGAGCGCCACTGACTCAAGCTCTGACAAGCAGCAGTCCTGCCGTGATACTTCAGCAGACCTCTCATCTCTCCAGTCCAGATATGCGCGGCGACATGCCCACCGAAACTCGGGATAACGCTGCCGTCGATAGGGCCGCCAGGCATCTCCTCAGTAACCATCCATGATGTGTCATCCTCTGCCCTACGTCGTTTACTATTGGTAGACCCAGAAGTGAAAAACCTCCCCCCTCTCCCCTTCCGAACCCGGCACAAAACGGATGAAGAATCATCACCGCCCTCGTTCATGTCCTGATCGTCGTCCTCGTCGTGCGAATAATACTCGCTCGAATCCTCAGTACCAAAGTCAGTATAAGGTACGTGATCCCTACGCTCTGCCTCCCGCTGTCTACGAACGGAAGCATCAACACCACGAGCTCTGGTGTGACGCGCTCCAAAATCCATCAACTCTGTGACTAACGGCATAGATTTGCCCGCTCCTCCTCTCATATGCATTTAGCAAACAATACAACTAATGAGTAATAATCATACAAATAATACACATTATTAATTATTAATTGAAAATTTTATTATTTTTCGAAAAAAGGGCTGGGGCGTCCGGCCAGGACGCCTGCACCAAGGCAGGGGCGTCTGGTCTGGACGCCAGGACCGTGGTTAGGGCGTCCAATGAGGACGCCGATTCCAGCGCATAGGCGTCCGATCTGGACGCTTGTCCATGGTTCAGACGTCCGACCAGGGCGTCTATACTAAGGTTGGGGCGTCTGTTCTGGACGTCTGCGCCATGGACAGGCGGAATCGGCGGACGCCTGTGAAACAATTCGACCGCCGCATCCGCCGTGCACTCCGACACGGCGCCCGGCGCCCAAAGTAGCAGAAACCCGAAAAAAAATTACCGGAGCTTTTCCTTTTCCAGACATGGCGGCGGACGACGGCGGTGCGGCGACGGCTGGTGGCTTCTTTAGAGTAGGTCGAGAGAGAAAAGTAGTGAGAAGATAATTTTACAAATCTGCTGAATATGAAGTAAGGGCAAAAATATAATATTATTGCCCTGTCACTAGTAATTTATGGCGGTGTTTAGTAATCCAGTAAATTTATTAGAGCTATTATTGGTCTCTATACCAAAAAAAAAAAAAAAAAAAACTCACATATAAATATTGGAGCTTGATTCAAATGAGAATCAGTCTTTTAAATGAAAATATAGATCAAATCACAATATTGATGATTAAGATCTAACTATCAGATATTAATCTCTAATAATGTTTAATTTCTTAATAGTTTTCTGAATTAGTATATCAATGATTAATCTTGATCATTTGTTATTGTTATCAATGGTCATGATTTCACACTACGTTCTCACTTTTGAACCAGTGATATAAATATATAATATAAATAGTTTATTATATATTTACACATGATTTTTTATAGATTATATTATTTATTTTCTTGTGATTTCACTATTCTTGTCGCAACAATTACTTTTCAAACATTTTCTGCTATTCGCGCCTCATAAGACTACATAAAATTAATCATAACTGAATATCAATTTTGGTATATATGCACCTCCATGAGAGAGTGTCTAATCATTACAAAGCACACAAAATGAGAATTATCGATCGACGTTGAATTTCAAAAGACAAACGTCTCTCTAATAGCCTAATATCATTCATGAAATAAATATTTTACTCATGTAGTAATATACCAATATAGTACCAATTTGAATCATCTAAAATATATTATAAAATCTATAATACTATAAGATTCAGTCCTAAAATTAAATGTGTAATTATGATGATAAAGGTTTTAGAGTTAGAAAATTGTGGAGTAATCATGATTTAATGTGGAGTAGTGTTAGAGTTAAATTTCTGTACCTGAGTAATTGCAAGTATGCAAAAGGTTTATGCGGTTATATACAGGAGAATATACAATCAATATGAAGTTACAATCTTTGTGGAATACATTTACAACCAAAAAGAATATAAACCATCCTCCATTTATAACCAAAAAGAATATAAACCGATTAGTCTTTCCATATACATATAATGAGTAGTATAAATACGTACTTTGACACACTAAACCCGGCCATCAAATACAATCGATCTATTAATTAAAAAAAAAAAAAAAAAAAAAGCTAGCGCCAGCAAGAAGAAGACTAGTGGTGACTTGCCGCCGTTAAACTACCCCTTTTATAAAAAGATTTATGGCGATCGAAAAAAATAGAGATCAAAGTAGAAGTGAAACCGCTAACTTCAACATATCTCCTTTCGACAAATCAAACAAAAAGCATGAAAGAAAAAGTGCAAGATCTCAGTTCCCATCATAGATCTTTTTTAATATCCGAAAGTAATAAAGAAAGAATTATAACAAATATGTTATAATCTATCTTTGTTTCGTGGTAAGAAAAAAATATAATAACAACCTACCTTACATCTTATACAAGATCTTTTGAAGCCTCCGTTTTGAAGAACGTAACAAGATCAAGAATAAGAGAGTCGTGTGTTTGAAGAACAAGAATCAGAGGGTTGTGATTTCCGTGGATTTTTATTTGTGGTTTGGATTAAAGACGAAAGAAGGAAAGGGATTTGTGTTCATGGTGTTGTTTGTGTCACTGCATTTCAGAGAAGGAATAAGGGAGGCTAATGAAATGAAAAATAGGGTTATATGTGACAAGTTTTAGGGTAGAGTAGATTTTATTACTCCTTTTCATTTATGTTTTGGGCTTATCAGGTTTGGGCTAAAGATAATTACATTCCAATAGAATTGCCATTTAAGTTTTGGACATGCGAAATTGTGAACAAGAAGTTTAATATGCTAAAGGAAATAGCAGTATGTGTTGTCAGATCATTCGTATAGTCCCATTAATCCATTATCATTTTTGTAAATCAAGTTGATGGTCCCGTCGTTCAAATGTGTTTACTGAAGTTGGAATATCAATATATTATATAATTTATGAAGCGACATAGTGAGTAAACTTACTAGTTATATATAATAATACAGGTCCCGAGGCGTAAGCCTGTGTATCACAAGGCCATGAGGCGGAAGTGTATCGTAAAAATTTATGTAATAGACCAAAAGAAACAAAGACATTTTTTTTATCATACAAATAAGTAATAGATCAAAATAAACAAAGCCATCACAACTTAGTAACAAACAACATCAAACATTTTTAATTTTTTATACAACAAAGTTAAAACATTTCATACAACATACTAAATAATGCTTAAATATACACTCGCCAATATACATAAAGAATACACGATTAACAATTAGATGCTCAGCCCGTGCGTAGCACGGGTTCTGCCTGTCTCGTAGAACAATAAAATCAAATTCTCTCACATAATAAATTGCTACAACAACACAATTAAATAATTTTCTTATTCTCTCACACGCGTTTTTTTATTCTTGAGTGCTTGAAATATGAATATAAATACAATAATTATCCATCCATTTTTAAAATTATTTACACATCAAAGTAATTATCTACACATCAAAATTTATTCTACAAAACCTTCCTTCTATAAAGACGATTCTACTAATTAATATGATATTACTATAAAATAATTACTTCTATATATATATATATTTGTAAGATATCTATATAAATCTTAAGTTATTCTATAATTAAGTTATCAAAATGCATATAAATGTTAGAGTAATAATTGTACCAAAATAGTGCAATTATACATCATCCATAATGAAATATAAGAAAGGGTTAAAAAAGCTAAACTTTCTCAACAAATCAATAATTATTGCATTAATCTAATCAAATAGCTTTCTTCTCTTCTCACAATTTCCCATTTTTTGAATAATTAAAATTTTAAGATAATTAAAACAATTAGTCAATCATATTTAGAGATATATACATCAATTTATATTATATAAAACTTCTTTTTACAAAGACGATTCATTAACACAGTATTTTGTTAGAAATCAATTACTTACATATTTTAGGAAGATATCTTTAAAATATAATCAGTAAGTTTATAGTTTATTGTAATTATACTACTAAAATATATAAATGTTAGAGCAGAAAAAATTGTACCAAACAGTGCATACATGCGTTATCCATAATATATTAGAAAAAAATACAAAGCAAACTCCATCACAATATTTTTTGCTGCAATAACATACACTATTACAAATATAGGCAAAGAGAAACATTCAAATATGTCTTAGAGACCGCCCATAAACGGGTCTCTACCTCAAGAGTTTTTTTGATAAAGAGATCGCCTCTAATACAATATTGTCTTATGCAAATAGTCTTTGAGGTGACTTAGTTTTCTTATGCAATGTTCAAGATGGATGCAGCGATTTTGATGCATTGAGCAATAAATGACTCAGTCACTTATAATGTGGGGTGATCATATACTAGTATACGTTTCTCTAATTTACTTATAGATGAATATACTATAACTTGTGTTTGACAACGAATAAAAGTTATTGCATCTTTCAAACTAATGAGAACACCTGGCCGTGTAACTTTCTATTCCCTTGTTTGATTGTCACCCCTTGATCGAAAATCCTTGGATGTCTCACAACTCTCAATTTATTTATCACCTTTCAATCGTGAACCCGTAGATGCGCACAACCTCAACTGTCAAGAACCTCATTCAATAAAGTACCCCTAACTCAAATCAGTTTGATTGGAATTGTTTGTTCTCCAACTTAATAACTTCTCTCGATGGGCTTTGGACTTATCGTTTTTAAGATGCTTATAGTTTTCCATAGAGTATATTTTGTTTTCTAGTTTGTATTTGTACGTATGGTTGCATCGTACTTTAACTCTTCATATCTATGTGTATTTATAATATGGTTTGGAGATCTTATTCGTAGTCATTGCATCACTTGAACAAATTTGTCCCTTGGAGAGAGATATTTTTGTTTCACATTATCTTTGGCAATGACTCCCGAATTCTTCTTCAAATCTATCCGTTTGGAATCTTCAGTATAAAATTGTTATACTCTCAATTCTTGATTTGTTTATTAGGGAATGTTTGGGCGTGAATTTAGATGAATAATTTTTTTCATACTTTTCATAGTCCTTTTACATGTTCCGTGATTACCTCGATGTATCCCTTAATTGTTTGTTTTGTCTATGCATGTGATTGCCGTTGTTGTTAACTTTTCAACATACTCACGTGGGCACTTTGAATTTGACTAAATATCGGAACCTGGCTGTCCACACTTGGTAGACTTTAATCTTTCTTAGCTGGTCGAGTCATCTATCAATCATTCTTCTCGCCTGTCCATCTTAGTTGTCGACTGATCTTACTTAGTTGTCAGCGATCAATCTTAGATGTCGACTGTCTTGGTACCCAGCTTGCGTCAATCTATACTTAACTTGAAGTGTCTATATAATACACTCATTTTGTGTTTCTTTGCATTAACAAGTAATTTCGAACTTACATTTGAATCTAACTTATTACATGGATAATATCATATAAACCTTAAATGTACGAACATACATGACTTCTAATGTAAATATATATCTCTCTCACACACACACACACACACAATATATATATATATATATATATATATTAGGTGTCCTCCCATGCGATGCAGGACGTCAAATGTTAGATATTTTATTATATTAATAATATGTGATTTGTAGACGCTCAGAAATCTACAATTGATTTTCGAGTGAAGAGGGGGCACCAGCAACCTGCAAGACAATACAAGAGCAAGATGTAGAACGTAAGGATCCAAGGGGACACCAGTGTAATGGCGGCCATATGGACTCTATTGCCCAAGTAAGTAAATTTGCAGAAAGAAGAGGTACAAAAAATAAAATAAATGAAGTGTGACTTATCCTTTTCACAGGGATTGACCAAGAGGGACCGGAGATCCGTCTGTCTGATCTAAAGAACCGTGAGTTTGCTCACCTCTAAACCACAAGTCACCAGATTTGAAGATGTCCGATGATCTTCTGGGAGCGTCGATGAATATCGGAGTCGGCCGGAATATAGAGCACAATGTAGATAGAGAGTAAGAGTATATGGATAAGAGAGGGTTCTCAATTCGATTGCTTGATGCTCTCTGGAGTCTGGACTCCCCCTACTTACAGGTGAGGTGGGACGCGTTTTGTTTGAGTGTAGCTCGTAACACTTCCGCATATTCGGGGATCGTTGGAGGTTTTTTCGGGATCATGGACTTACTCTTACTTATCTCCATATGCGTGCTGACCAAGACGGCCCGTTTCGTAGTTCACGTGTGGAATTCGTTGAGAGATTTACTCTCAACGTTCGGGAGGCATGTTCATCACGTGTATTGGGGAGGCTCGGTTTAGTTTGACCAGGTCTACCGTCATATTCGTTGGTTTTGTGTTGACTCTATCAGTCATGTGGAGCCCCTCAGATGGATTTGGTCGTTTAGGCGTGTTAGACTTGGGCTTGGTCTATATACAAGGTTTATTTTTCGGTAGAGGTTGCCTCTTGAATTGGATTGACCCGATCCAATTGAAAAGACTGAATTTGTGTATTTCTGGACTGCTTTTAAAATCTTCGTGAGATGATTGTTTGTTATTTGGGCCCACGGCACAATATCTTATGGCATCTGCTTTAATCTTGGGGTTGGGCCTACCCTCTCGGGCCTCAATAATATTTGGGCTTCCTTAATGGACTGATATTTTTTTTTTGCCAGTACATGATTGAATTTCAATAATATTATAAAATTATTATGTAATACACATGAATCAATATACACACACATACACATACACTAATATTTGATTTACTTCCATTTAAAAACTCTTATCACATGATCTAAGGGAACATGATAGGAAAACCGTAATTTAATTAAGCACCGACATTTATTTTCTTATATAGGACAATATGAGTCTTAGATCTAATATTATAAATAAGAAATTAAATTATTTATTATTATCAACTTTCCTTAAAAGTATACAACCCATATTCTTACTAATATAATTTTTTATATGATTTGGCATTAATGTAATATATTTTACTATTTTATAATCAGAACAAAATAATTCTGAACAATCAAGTAATTGTTAAAGTATGAAGCTACGAAAATAAATTAAAAAAAAATATTTTTTCTTCAATATTCTTATATTTTTATATGGAAATATTTTAGTCATCTAAATATATCATAATTATATTTAAATTACTTTATATATATATATATATATACTATATGAATGTCAAATTAAAGAGCACGAAGTACGAATTAATTTGATAAATTTTTTAATAAAATTTATATAAAAAAGTTATAATTGTTTAAACTATTAGGTTAAAAAAAAAAAAAAAAAAGTTGTGCCGGAGGCATGTTGCGTGGGTTCAATTCGTGGTGGGAGCAGTCTGCTCTTTTATGGGGTTGAACCTTGCATGTGTTATCAGTTGACTTGTACTCAGACCCTGGTTATTGAGGCACATCTCGCGATTTAACCGGTGGTAGGGAAGAGGGACCGGAACTACGACCTCCAAGATTCAACCTGGGTCATAAAAAAAAAACCATATAAGACCCTCTTCTTTTGACATTACCGATTTTGATTGATTGATTGATTCGATTCGATTTAGGTCCATTCGATTCGATTCGATTCGATTCAGTCCATTCGATTGATTCGATTCGAGTCCATTCGATTCGATTCCGTTATTATTATTATTATTATTATTTTATTATTAATTATTATTATTAATTTTGGTTATTATTATTATGATTATTGTTGTTGTTGTAGTTGCTGATTACTATTTGTTATTACTAATAATATTTACTATTATTAATAATAATATTTATTGTTGTTGTTTTTTGTTGATTGCTATTATTATTATTATTATTATTATTATTATAAGTATTATTATTATTTTTATCATTATTATCATTGTTATTATTATTATTTGTGACATTTGATACTTTTGTGACATTTGAGATATTTGGGGCATATTTAGTATTATTATTATTTTTGTTATTAGAATTGTAATTAATTATATTATTATTACTACATTATATTTATTATTATTTATTATTTTTCTTATTATTTTATTATATTTATTATTTTTAATATTTATATTATTATTATTATTATTTACTCTTAATATATATTTCAATTCAATTCAATTCATTGATTCGATTCGATTCGAGTTCATTCGATTCAATTCAGTTTTGATTCATTCGATTCGATTGAGTTCAATTGATTCGATTCGATTCGATTGATCAATCCAAAAGAATAGAGCCTAACACCCTTCCAAATCAAAGGTCCATTTTTTCTAGGATTTAGGAAAAAAAAATTAAAGAAGAGCTGATACATATTTTTTTAATTTTTTTTTTTTACAATTCTCTTTTAATATTAAGTATGGATATATCATTACACAATTTACAATTTGCGCAACATTTCACTTGCTTTAAAAATTGAATTCAAAAATTCAATTCCAATTCAGTACTTTCAATAGGCGGGGAAACCGCGAAGACAGAAAACCTCAACCATTCTTCGACGATGAGAGGCCGCCGCCGCCCGACGGAATCCCTAGCCCCAGACCGCCGTCCTCCACCACCCACACCCACAAACAGCGCTGATCCATGGCAGTTCTTATCCACTCCAGTTCCTGGCCGTGAATCTGACGCCAGCTTCTGCAGCAGCCGCCCCTCCACTGCATCCACCGTCCGCCCTTCCGCTGCCCTACCCAACATTTCCGACCGCTCCTACCAGGCCTCCGCACTCAAAACCATCAATTCCTACCTCGCCTCTCAATCTGTCCCCTTTACGCTCAAGCACCCCCTGCCTTCCGCTAAAGACATCACGGAAACCCTAAAATTCTTACTGCGCCGCCTTGGATTTGCTTCACAGAAGATTGATGAAGATCTCAATCACACATTGAAGTTCCTTAAGTGCGCCATGAAATTGAACAAATCCGCGCTGCGGGCCCCTGGTACGCCGCATACCTGGCCTAATCTGCTTGCTGTGATTCACTGGCTTGTTCAGATAGCTAAGTATAAAGATTTCATGATGAACTCGCCCCCCAGTTTTGATGGTGATAAAATGTATATGTACACTATAACTAGTTATTTACTGTACATTAGCGGGGATGACGAGGCAATGGAAGCTATGGATGAAGATTATATTAGGGAGATGAGTGTATGGAAGGATAAATTGGAGGAGAGAGTGAAGGGTTTGGAGGAGACTGTGAAGGAAATGGAGGTGAAATTGGATGGTTTGAAGACGGGTCCAAGTAAAAAAGAGTGTCTGGAGCAGGAGCAGGCTGTGTTGGAGGATGATGTGAATAAGTTCCACGTTATCATCAAGAAGTTGTTTAGACGTCAGACGGAGGAGCAGAAGAAATTAGAAGAGAAGGATAAAGCAATTGAGGCAAAGGTGGAAGACAGGAAGAGGATCTGTGAGGAGAATGAGGAGTTGAAGAGGAGGATTGATGAACAAGGTTTTAATATGAGGGATGTTGAGAGAATGAGACGAGAATTTCAGGCTCTGGAAAGGGAGATTGAGGAGACGGAGGCAGCAAGATATGGTTGGCAAGAGAAGATATCGGAGCTTGGTTCCGGGATTAGTCATAAGTTGATGGAGCTTGAGCGATTGGTGATGGAGGGCAACCTAGCTATCAGAAGGTTTTACTTATGCTTTACCTCTTATTTAAATAATATAAATGAACAGACATCTTGCACTGCTGCCAAACTTATTCACGCATTATATTGGATGAAGAAAAAATGATTAGCATATGAGTTGCACTGTTTATTGTCTTGACATCACTCAGTTACTGCTTTACGTTAGGAGATTGATTGATATATCCTGCTGCTTCGGCCATACTGTCATGAGCATCTAATGTTCAATGTCAGATGGACCTTTTTATATTCCGTGAAGTACACTTGATGATTGTTGTTATGACTTATGATGCACAGTCCTGCATCTTGTGCAAATAGTTGCTTGCTTTTGGTTCAGTGAACACACACCTGAATTCGTGTAATATAACTTTTGTTTAAGAAATTCAGATAAAGTTGCTGCTAGAAACACTGACGTCGGTGAAGTACTTCTATAATAGCTTATTCTGCACCTTTTGGTTTGTTGCACAAACAAAGGTTATATGCTTATAAATCTTCTGAATCATCTCTAAGAAACTTATCTTGTTTGTGTTGTGTTGCTTTGTTCTTGTGAATATTATATATTTTTTGAGAGCAAAATCCAGAAGAACTGGGTTAGAAACGGGAAAAAAATCCAAATGTTTCATGTCAGGAAGGAATGACATTTTGTTTTGTGATTTTTTTTTTCTCCTGCAGCTGCCTTTCTTTAAAAAAGGTGATTCCCAAAGGTTTTATCTTACATAGTTACTTGTTCATGAGGAAAACTTGGCGTGGGTCCCTATTTTTGTGTTCTGCATTGTTGCTTCTCGGCATGGTCTCCATCTCCTAATTACCAAATACCATGTTTCGGTAGCGTGGTACCTTTTAATTTGATTAAATGCATCTGTCCAGTTGATTTTCTACATTGTGTTCTTTGAAATTCAGTTAAAGCACTGCATCTGCTAGTCTGTTATCTTTCTTTTTTGTCAAGTTGAACAAAAACGATTTCAATAACATGAAAGCGGCCTACTTTTTATCTTGACCAAGTGTTGTATATTTATCTTGATCATTGTGCTAATGCTGTTTTGTTAATTAATGGAACTAAATTAAGATCTTTATGTTAGGCGGACGTTTTGTTCCATGGTTTAGATACTTCTTCTTAAGGTGACTATCTATTTTTCTAATGCACTATTGGTTTCTAGGTTGAAGGTTGGAAATGGATTTCAGTATCAGTTGAATGTCAGTGGATCACCATCTAAGGTGTTAGGGGTAGATTACAAATCAGTACTAAAGCCATTACTTGCGTCGTTTAGTGAAGATATAAAAACAAACTCGATGGGAAAATTGGATGAATTGATTTCTCTTCGGCAACAGTCATGTGAGAATGCTGCTAAGCTTGAGGAGAGACAAAATCGTATTGCTGTCCTTCAATCTCATATTCCCGAAGTAAGTATGAGTGGCTGACAGCAGCATAGATACTTCTAGTTTCTTTTTTATGCTTCAGCCTTCCCCGGTGGAAAAGAGTTGCCCTCCTTCGGACCTTCACATGTATACCTACTTTTTCATTTTAGATGAAGTCATGAGAAAGTGTTGGGTAGTTAATACTTTGCTGTAAATTCTTGTGTTTTTGGTAGTTTATATTCCCCACAAATACAAAAGCAATTTTGCCACATGTTTTCAGTTAAGAGTTTCAAGATTGCTAACCAAGGTACAAAATAAAGATTCTCGTGTACTTCTCCATACAGATTTTATTTTTGGTGTATGTGGCAACATTTGTCGAATCTACAAAAGCCGTTAGACAGGCTGTGGCTAACTGCTGGAAGGTGTAGGTGTTGTTCGCACTCTTTTTTTCCTTTAATTTAAGATTTGTATGGGGTGCTTAGATTAGTGAGTCATAAAACTTCATATGCTTTGCATTTTACTTTTTGAAGGCAAGAGAGTTGCATAAGTTATAGCACCTTCAGGAAAAAAAATAGTATCTAATGATATCCTTTCAAATGCTCTGATCACACAGGCTGAGTCTCAGTTGGACGTAATTAGGACAGAAATACATGAATATGCATTTAGATGTGCAGCAGAAGCAAGAAAGCTGGCCGATGAAGCTGACATGGAGCCTCAGAAAATGGCCCTTGTTGAAAAAGAAGCAACAGAATATTTGAAGGTAATGCATATTTGCTTTTATCCAGGGCCAGTATTTCGGGCTCAAAAACCCCGGACTCGGACTGAAAAAGCTTAGGACCGGACCAGGTTCGTGCAGGCTTCACAAAAAAAAAAAATATAGGGCTCGAACTGAATCCGGCCTGGAAGAAGAATTTTCGAACCGAGCTCGGATCTCAGTTTCAGGAAGCCTGAAAACCCGATAAGCCCGAATTTAGAGGTTGTGTGAATTTTTGTAAACATATTCCCCCCCCCCCTCCCCCCCGAAGAAAGCTCGAAAAAGCCCAAAGCTCGGACCGAACCCAAAAGAGCCGAGCTCACTTCGGGTTCACACTTTCAAAAAGCTCGGCTCGACCCAAAAACTTGGGTTCAATTTTTGTCCTAAAAAATTTCGTCTCGGCTCGGCCCTACTTTTATCTATATTTTGACGCCCACCACTTTGTGAGTGCCTTCAGATCTCTCACATTTGCCCAGAGAAACATCTTTTGTATATAAGATTCAAGAATAACCATTTTGTAAGTGCTTTGAGATCTCTCAACATTTGCACAACCGAACGTATTCATGTATCTAGGGGCGGGCGGCCACAATTTTTTTTAGCCGGGACGTGATTAAATGTGGGGATGGGGGCCATGGGGCAGAATCGAAAATATTTGGCAGGGAAAATTGAATTTTTTTTTTTATATCATTAATAACATATATAATTCAATATATAGTTACTAAATAGTAATAAAAAATGTGTGCGTGTGTGTGTGTGTGTGTGTGGGGGGGGGGGGGGGGGGTTCCAACCCCTTCCTGTTTCTTCCCCTGTACCAGTGATCGGTAGACAACATCAACCACTTTGTATGTACCGTTTACGTCTCCATCATCTGCACACGAGAAATGTAGGCATTATATGCTATGGTATTCATGAAAGGGTATTGGTTCGATCCCATTTGAAGTTTGACCAAGTGATCAAAATTGGAAATTTTGTATTTACTACTTTACTATTTTGACATGCTTTGGTGAAGACATCCAAGGCAGAATTGCAGGAAACGGTTATACAATCCGAGGAAGAAGTTAAATCGTACGCTCAGGGGCTCATTGATTTAACTAATTTGATCTCCATACATAAAGAGAACGTGGGATCAAAAATTGTTCGAATGAGGAACGACCTTCTAGAAACTGCCGGTAATATGGCTGATATCCACAAAGGACATCGTCAGCCATAGGGCTGCTCTAGTGCTCTGTTCATTTTCAAGCAACTGATGACGGAGCTACGTGGCAAACGATATTGGTATGTAATTTATAATGCGTGGTTCCTTTTATGTATTATTAAGTTGTTGTAGATTTCCATGAAAAGCACAACACTATATTCATTTTTTTTTCTTCTTAAAATAAC
Source organism: Orobanche coerulescens (assembly GCA_033398695.1). Lineage (NCBI taxonomy): Eukaryota > Viridiplantae > Streptophyta > Magnoliopsida > Lamiales > Orobanchaceae > Orobanche > Orobanche coerulescens. The sequence continues at coordinate 175,376,558 of CM065809.1, forward strand.
TTTGAACCGAATTTCTTATTTATTCTTTTTCTCTTGTTCTTTCTTTGCCGTTGCTATTTCAGTTTATAATTAATTCCTATTCCTACTTAATTCCATTTCTGTACCTGTTCGGCAAAAGTAGCTATTTTGGTAGTTGTTAGCCGTTTTACTAGATGTTAGACGTTAGATGTTAGAGGTTAGCTATCACAATAGCCTTTAAAACAGTTAGTGCTGGATGAAAGTAGTTGTTGAATTAGTAAAAATATAAAAATAAACTATATTCTATCTTCATAATGTACCAGGCATGGTCCATCAGTTGTGATTTGTTTTACGCCAGTTGTGATTATGTTGCTGCATCATGTTTTTACTGTAATTATATTATATGTAGTTTTGATTACGCTATACACTAGTTTTGTGATTATACTAGTAATCATAGTTGGTGTATATTTTGTAGTCTGCATCATGTTGTGTGATAATATACCAACTCCCAGATACTATCTCTAACAAAATTGAGGTGTTGTCGGCATAGGCAGATCCAGCATTCGAAATTTACTGGTGCACCGATGTACCATAAAAAAAATAATGGGCGGGCAATTTTTTTTATTTTTTTTTGAATTTTCCACTTTTTTTAATAAAGAAAGCCAAAACGACGTTAAAACGCCACCATTTTGATCAAAACGACGTCGTTTTGGTACCTTTTTTTTTTTTTTTTTTTGGTTCGAGAAATTTTTGGTGGTGCACGTGCACCACCAGGCTTAAGGTAGATCCGCCCCTGTTTGTCGTGTAACCTTGAGTTCATGGGTTCGGATCCTGGAAGCAGCCTCTTGCATTTATGGATGGCAAGGTAAGGTATGCCTACATTTTACTCTTGTGGTGAAGACCCTTCCTCAGATCCTAGCTGCCCGGGGATGCTTTGTGCATTAGGCTGCCCTTTTACTCCGATAGTTCATATACACTATTTTAGTATGGTATTAATTATTTGTTGTTTCTTATATACACCTTGTATCATTTTATATGCGATTTGTAATCGTAAATGTAAGATTTTTGAAAATCGTTTGAACAAGTTTCCTGAGATTTTAGTAAGTACTTATTTTTTTTTTTAAAAAAAAGTTGTAAATTTGCGTAATTTTCTCAAATATTAATATGGTCAAATATCTGGTCGGCCTAGTTAAAAACATTGAAGTACCACTTGCCCCACAGGGGGTTATAATGAATATTAAGGGTGCTAACCGTTGGTAACCGGACTGAACCAGTTGGTATATCAATCGAACCAACACAGTTGATTGACTTGGAATGCATATCGGTCTCGAACCGCAACAGTCGGCAGAACTGCTGGTCGGCTCAGTTCGGAGAACGTAAAAATTGAATGCAGATTTGCACAGTGGGTGCAATTTTTCTCCCATTACAAATTACAGGTTCTAGAATACAGAACATTTGAAGAGCGCAGAGAAATAACAGTGCCACACACTGATACACACTTCTACTACAGTCCCACTCCCGCATTAGTAGAAATATGCCATTTAATGACGGGAAAACCACGACATTTGTTTGAAAACGTCATGGAATGTGTTTAAGACTATATTTAGGACAATTTTCAAATCACTTACATGACATTTTTGATAGGGGTGTGGTGCGCTAAAAAACCGAATATGGTGATTCCTTATCAATATACTCTATAAATGTTGCCAACCTTTTAATGACAGGAAAACCATGACATTCATGTTTTTTATATATATGCCAATCTTTTTGTGTTCAATATGGCGATTCTTTATCAACATATTCTTTAAATGTTTGAGATTTCAGATATTATTAGGTCCATTATTTTATTTTATAATATTTCCCTTTTTCAATTGTATGCTTTGCTAGTGATGCAACTAGAATATATTGGACTCGTCTAGTCTACCTCTAATTCGGTCTTTCATTCTTTGTCAACCCTTCATTTACGCAACAACACTTAAATATCTCACTGTTGGAAGTAAATACGTCCTTTTTGTCCATAAAAATAAATGAAAATAGAAAAAAAAAAGGAAAAGAATTTGAATCCGGCCCAAAAATTGAAGAAACCGAAGATCAAACCGAGTTGAACCCAAAGCGATTCAGCTATTTCGTGCTAAAAAACTGAACTTATTCACTCTAGGTTGGTTTTAGCTCAGAATTTATCCGAGTTGATCCGCGCACCACCCCTAGTTTTTGTAGCGTTATTAAATTTATGATGAAAATATATTATACGGTGTTTAAAAAAGTCAACAAGAATATGTTAGTATGACATATTTAGAGCGTCCTTAAGCATTCAACGACATTTTTTGAACGCCATGGTAACCGACTCAAAGCTTGGCGGCACTTAGGGTCGTGTTCCTTATGACATTCATAACACGTCATGGAAATGCTTCAATGACATCCTGAACATCATTGGAAATAGCGCCAAATCATCTCAAATCCACACTTAGTTATATCATCAATATGACAACATAACACAAATCCATACACTCATTAAACACTTATCCGAGACCAGTCCCAAGATACAACTACATATGTTGCACCTGCACATTAACGCAAATGAGAAAGATATTTGATTCAAATTTAACAATGAGAACAAAATTCGAGCAAAAAATCCCAATTCCTAACTGATAATAAATCAACATAGTAGAAAAGGTTAATGAAATTACACAACACATAATTTACAATTTAGAAATTAATAGCTAATTACGGTTAAACCTCCATAAATGAATGTTTGATAAACGAATAACCTCGCCAAATGAATAATTTTTTCCGGTCCCAACTCTTTATAACATGTTCAAATTTTCTTTCGATAATAATTTCGCTAAATGGCTCCGGTCCCGATCATATTCATTTATCGAGATTTTACTGTATGTTCACATCGATTTTGAAATAACTTTTCCCATTTAATATCGATTTTTCAAAAGAACCGATGTTAAGTTCTCCCACTTAACATAGGTTTTGGCAGAGAACCGATGTTAACTTAATATATTTAGATTTATATTATAATATATATAAACTATATTATAAATTTCAGTTGTTTTTTAAACTTATATAATAATATTTATATATATCTATTAAGTTATATTTTAATATGTATATATAGTTATATTAATTTTTCATTAATAAATAATTTTATATTTTCTGAATTTTAAATATATAATATTTATATATTTTTATAGTTATATTATGATATTTAGATATAAATTTAAATTATGTACTCAATTATAATTATATGATATATAAATATAAATATTTAAAGTTATATTATAAGAGACATATATATTTAATGTTATAATATATTTTTTTATATTTGTATATATATTTAAAGTTATGTTCTAATATATAGTTATTATATTAAATTATATTTAAAGTAATAGGATAATATATACTGATACTATTAAGTTATATTCTACTATATATATTTGAAACTACATTATATTATGTAAACATATAGTTATATTATAGTATGTATATATTTACAATTATAAAATATAAATTAAACAATAAGTAGTTCTATATTTTAATGACTTTTAAATAATTAATATTAATATATATTGTTAAAGTTATATTATGATATGTAGATATAATTAATTTATATTATATACTCAATTATAATTAGAATTATATGATAATAAACAAAAAGTTATATTATAAGATATATATAGTGTTATATATATATAATGTATATATAAAGTTATGCTATAATATAATATATATATATATATATATAAAGAGACGTTATAACATATATAGTCATATTACTTTTTTTATATGTTATATCACTTTTTAAACATAGAATATAACATAATATATATATATTTAATGTTATATTATGATATGTAGATATAAATTTATATTAAATATATTTAATTATATTTTAAATAGTGAGAATCAATTTTTTAATACCAAACCATAAAATTGATAAGTTATATATCCTCATTCATAAGAGTGTAAGTTATTGATACCATTTTGCTTAAAAAGACTAAAATGTCCTCCAAAAAGGTGTTGATGTTGACTTTCCTTTTTTACCTTTTAGTGATAGATTTAAGGGTATTAATGTCTGTCGGTATCAAAAACTTATACTCTTATGAATGAGGATATATAACTTGTTACTTTTATGGTTTGGTATTATAAAAGATAGAACCCTTTTAAATATATATCTCGCTTTAGGGTTCTATCACTAAAAGGTAAAAAATGAAAGTCAACATCAACACCTTTTTGGAGGACATTTTAGTCTTTTTAAGCAAAATGGTATCAATAACTTACACTCTTATGAATGAGGATATATAACTTATCAATTTTATGGTTTGATATTAAAAAATTGATTCTCGCTTTAAAGATATGTAATGTTAAGTCATATTACTTTTTTATCAATAAACAGTTTTATACTATAATCACTTTTATATATAATATAACTTAATATATATTTTTAAAGTTATATATAATACGTAATATGCAAATTTAGATATTAAGTTTATGTTTAAATTCATATATCTTTATACATATATAGTTATATTTCATATATATATATATATATATAGGAAATAGATCATATTAAAACTAATTACTTTGTGAAATCTAGAAACTTTTGTAGGCCATTGATATTAGTGATCTAACGGCTATAGATGAGTAGAATTATATGCATTTATGTAATTATTTTATTGCATTATTTGTTGCATATACTAACGATCATCTTGATGCAACAAATAATAACAAATATGCAATGAAATTACTTAATAATGCAATTGTGTTCTAGATTTCACCATTAAAGGTGTTTCCACCATAGTCAATCCATATATATATATATATATATATATTAAATTATGTTATCTTTATATAAATTTATAAATGAATCATATGTACAAGAAGTTTATGTGGCGGGGTGGTAAGATTACACTTCCACTCTTCTACAAGTAAGAGTTCGTTGGTTTGAGTACAACCAACGGCAAAGTTTAATAATTTATTGTGGGTTGGTGGGTGTGGCTGTGAGTTAATGTGGATGGCTGGTTGGGATTGGGTTGGGCCGGCTGGGCTAGCCACTTTCGATAATATTTTATGATCGCAATATTTAACATCGGTCTGGCAAAAATCGATGTTAAACATTGCGATTTTAGGATTAATACCGGTTGCTATAACAACTATTGTTAAAGTCGAAATTCTACATCAGTTATTAAAATCTGATTATTAATTTTAACATTGCGACATAACATCGTTTTCAAAACCGATGTTGAATGTCAAAAAGACATGTTAATCTTAGTAGAGTAATAATCTTAGTGAACCAAGTAACATTTTTCTTTTAGTTGGGATAGAGAATATTAATGAACTAATCTAAAAAATTAGGAGGGATAATCTAGATCGATGAGCGAGTACAGAGAAAAGTCCGAGATCAGAAAGAGTGAATAGATTACTGAGGGTGATAACAATGTTACGGAGAAATGGTGGTGGTGGTGGAGATGGTAGTGGTTGAAAGAATATCTAGGTAGGTAATACTATTATGGAGTAGGTAATTGTTGTACGTGTGCATATAATAATGTCATTGTTAGGAAAAGTTGCAGTATTATCGGAGCAGCTAGTGGTGGTGTGGTAATTGTAGCGGTAGAATGGTTGTGCTGGTGGTAATGATAGTGGTAAACGGTGGTCGTAGAATAGTGGCAGTAATCAGTGTTTAGATCATTTACTTAAGAGGGTCCGGAGCTATAAAAATTACGGAGGTCGGACAATTATATATATAGCTTCCCCTATTTTATAAGGGAATTTACATCCGTCGGGGGGTCCGTGGACCCCCTTGGACTCCCCTCCCTCCGCCCCTGGTAGTAATGGTAAGATAGTGGTTGTAGAGTAATAGTTGAATTTTGGTAGCTATTACTTGAGGTGGTAATTCTGGAGAGAGGAAAATGCATAGATAGACGGGGAATTAAAAAGTCAAATATTCACGTCGATTACTTGGCGTAGTAATTCATGAGAGACAAAGTGGGTAGAGATATGAGAGACTAAATAGTCGAATACTAGTGCTGATTACTTGAGATGGTAATATTAGGTCAAAAGTAGATAAGGTGATGGGGGAGTAAAGTCAAATGTTGGTATCGATTACTTGGAGAGGTAATTTAGGAAGATAAATATGGGTAGAGAGATGGAAGAGCCAAAAGAATGTTGGTACCTGATTACTTGGGGACAATTCTAGAGTGGAAAAAAGTGGGGTAGAGAGATGGAGAGTTGAAAATTGAGTGTTATTATCGATTATTTGGGGTGATAATTCTAAAGTGAGAAAGTGGATAGATACTAGAGAGATGGAGAGTAAAAACGGAATGATTAGGATCGATTACTTGATGTGGTAATTTATGAGAGAGAAAGTGGGTTGAGAGATGGGGACTAAAAGGTTGAATGTTGGTGCTGATAACTTGCGGTAGTAATTCTAACATGAGAAAGTGAGAGAGAGTAAAAAGTTGAATATTGATTCCAATTACTTGAGGCGATAATTCTAAAGTGAGAAAGTGGGTAGAGAGAAGGGGGGTAAAAGTTGAATATTGCTACCAATTACTTGGGGTGGTAATTCGTGATAAAAGTCAAAATCTTTGTGTCGATTACTTGAGTTAATAATTCTAGATAGATGGAGAGTAAAAAGTAGAATGTTGGTACCAATTGCTTTGGATTTTAGTTTTGGAGATAGAAAGTTGGTAGATAGATGAGGGACTAAATAATATATATTAGTGCTTATTACTCTGATTGGTAATTTTAGAGTGAAAAAGAGGAATGGGGATCCTCTCCATTTCTTGAGGGTCCAGTTCAATCTGGACCCTCCAATTCACACACACCCGCATGGGTGTACGTGTGTGTGTGGAAAATGGAGGGAGCAGATCCCCTCCTGTAACACCCCCAATCCACTCAGGGATATTACACGCCGTAGACCCTCTCCTCGAAGATCTACCAGGCTGGTACAACATTTAATATCTCGACAATGCCTTCAAGGCTAAATGACTCAGTAGACCGATTTGGTCTTTCAATAAAATATACAACTCAATTACAACATATACCCACGCAGGGGTCAAAGTACAATAAACTCCCGTACAACGGGGAAAAGATACTGCAGCGGAAAAGAAAATACAACTAGACCAATACGACATCAACGGATCCTCGTGTGATTAGTATCGTTCATCTTTCATCATCCTTCGTGCCGACCCTGTGCTATGCTCCAAAACCTGAATGCAAAAATAGACATCCACCCCCCGAATACTCGGGGGTTAGCAAAACTCCACTGTTTTGCTAGTGCAAGAACAAAGTGCAAATACGAGCCATACAATTCACATTCCACGAATAACAATAACCAGGAATCCTCAAAGATCCAAACAAAACGAAAAGTACTTCTCGAGGCAAGGGTTTGAGAAAACATTTCAAAATCGAAATACCATAAACCAATGGAAATAATTTATAAGACGGTTTAGGATGCCATCGAGAGTTTTAATAGAAAACCATTTAGGATTATCAAACCTACTTTTCAAAATCCACAAGACAAAAGGGGTCACCGCCCCAAAAGTTTACTTTCCGTAAAATCACCTTTACCAAACCGTTGGGATTTTAGCCCCAAATCCGTAAAAGGACTTTTACAAAAATGTTGGGATTTTAGCCCCAAATCTCATCAACTCACAGTACGCAAGAACGACCACAAGGTTCGTCTCCCAACATCAAAATCCACAAATAAAGGATTTAAAACAAACAACAAAATACTCTAGAGCCATCCTAGCCAAGTAGGCCAAACGAACAACTTATCTCTTACACACTTAGTCAATGCATGCAAATGAAAACCGTTCAAAAGCACTCATTTCCGGAAATGCCAATGATCAAACCACATTTATAAAAATGCACCACAATTAACCGCGGACCCACAGCTTCGTGGATCCCTGCCGAGACCCCGTCGGATCTAACCCACCGTGGTTAAAAGCAAGCTCGCGGTTCCACAGCTTCGTGGAGCCCTACCGAGACCCCGTCGGATCTAACCCGCAGTGAGCATACACACACACACGTTACTCATGCAATACTAACATGCTAAGAATGTAAGTTCATTAAGAATACTCACTAGAGATGGCCCTTAACTCGACACCATTATCAAACTCTTCAAAACACAATAACAAGATTAAATACGGAATACACGATTCCATAACTTTAAACAATAGGAGTATCATCATAAAAATCCTTTAACGTTCAAAATAATCAAATCATAATCAATTCTCAAAGTACCGTTCACAAAACACACGCGTTTTGAAAGAAAGCCTTTAACGAGGCCAAACCGAAATCCTTTGAAACTTCATTTCAAATAACCAAATAAACACATCAAGTCGACCACCGATCATCATATCCATAAAACGAGAAAGTATGGGCAAGGTACTTGCCTCGATACCACGAGCACGGAACCACGAACGGATACGGCTCAACCGGGAAGCTTCGGAACGCCCGATGCTAACGAAAAGGGAGACGACAACGAACGGAACGGAAGAATCAAGCACGACCGCGAGGAACCGACGAAAATGAACCTAACGATTCGAATAGCACAATCACAACCACTTCTAAACGATTATGGAAATGGAATACACCCGAAAACCCGCCTACGATTCATGTATATTCATACCGAAAACAACAACGAGGGCGGACCACAACCAACCCTCTCGATTCCGTAAAAATCCACAAGATATCCATGAATCCGTAGGAAAACTAAATATACTAACAATATTAATCGTATATACCATGAATCCATCAACAAAACGGAACGAATCGGAAGAAAATCCCAAACCCCCCAATTTAGTCGAAAATAGGGTTTTAGAATATTACCTTACGAGATTCAAGTACCAAGATCCGTAGAACACGCGTTAGATTGATTGCCCGAGCCTCACAACCGAAGAAAAATGGTGAAAATCAACCCCCCAATGGATATAGATGAAGAACCCTTCCCCTCTCTCTCACTCTCTCTCGCGATGCAGGTGAAAATGAGGGAGAAGACGACCGATTTCGTCTAATAAAGACGAATCGCACGATTGACAGCCGTGTGCAGCGGCGGCGAAGTGTGCCACAGCCGAGCGAAAATTTACTCCTGTGTTTTGGCATTGTGCAGCGGCACGGCTGCGTGTCCGCGGCACCGTCTGACAGCGGTTTTGGTCGCAGATGTCACACGGGTGTGCCGCGGCACGGACGGGTGTGCAGCGGCTGACTCGGCTTGTGCCGCGGCTGCCGGATGGGTGTGCCGCGGCACAGTCTGATTCGTTCGACCAACAATCGAAGAAATTTGTGTGCCGCGGCACACACATCTTGTGCCGCGGCCCACACCCCCTTTTGGGCCCCAAAATGATGAAAATGATCCGGAAAGAGAATAAAACGATAGGAATCAATATTTGGGAACCCATAACACGAAATGGATCCGCGGCAACCCCGAAACGGCGGTCCCGCACAACAATAACGAGAATACAGTTCAACAGTTGACAGGAAGGACACACTGAAAGGTACACGAGGGTCACTACGATCGAGAAATACACCAAAAAAAGAAAATTACCGAAATTCGAAATTGCGGATATTACATTCTACCCTCCTTAAAAGAAGTTTCGTCCCGAAACTTAAAACAAGTAGGGAGAAGCAATATCCCCGCCAGGGAAAACTCAACGAGATACACAAGAAATGCGTAACTTACGCCCATCGGCGAAACGTTACAAGCAACGCAAAAGAATAAACGGCGTGCAAACATGCTCCAGGGCGACCAACACAATGCCACCGGTAGAGACATAATAAAATCAACAAGTGACAAGTGTCATCAAACAGATAATACAATCAAGTCGATTATCCGAACAATCACAAAACACAACCAACGAAATCAATACGATTGACCAACTCAACGGTATATCAATCAAAACATGAGCCACACGCTGAACAAATACGGAATTCCACCGCCCAGGGATTGAAAGATCGAAAACGAGACTAATTTCCCGAACTTAAGGGAATTACGAAACAGTCTGAACGTTCAACAATCACGAAACGAGATCAACAAAAACCGAACAGTCAAACGATCGAACTAAAAAAAAAGATCGAGACAACAAAAATCGAACGATCATGTTCGGATCACGAAGAACAATAAGGTTCAACCGACAACTCCGAGGTTCACACCTCGACTCGAGACAAAACATGATCCGGTGAGAACAACAAGATGCACACTTGCATAAGATCCACAGGAAAGGGAATAATGATTGAAAGGTCACAACGACGAACGAGTAATTCCGAAATACCACCCTCGTTCGATCAACAAAAGCAAGGGGCAGGACAAGCTCAGAAAATGTCAATGAACATGATGAGTCGACAAAGTCGAAAACACAAGAGTTCCAAATCCGATCCACTTCGAATAAAAGAACTAATAGAACCAGATGATGTCACTCCCGAACAAGGTTCACAAGAGTCGAACCGAACCCGAAAAAGTCACAGCGATAACCAGATCGATCCACAACAAGATCACGGTTCGTTCAAACGATGAGACCGAAATACAGAACAAGTTCATAAAGTGTCAACGAACATGAGCGAATCGATAGACTGGAGAAAGAGAAAATACAGAAGTCAGAATAGTACGGGCATTACCTCCGACCTCGTCCACGAAATTCACAAAAACAGGAGCAATGTAACAAGACATTAAACAACCGACACATAACGGAACGATCACCGATGCACACGGTCATACCAAACCAAGCTCTCACAGCTCGCACATGCGCGACAACGCAGAAATCACCACGAGGCGACAACATTCAACACCAACATTCCACCTCTCACAGAGGGCTAACACAACAAATGTGTGGAAAACGACTCAACGCTCACACCGCCAATTCGGTCATACTCGGGAGCAAACATCAAAATGACAACGCGAACATCATACATATATACCCAGCCCTCAAACGGGAATGGATAGGTTTTAAAACGAAAACCTCATTTTGAAAATAATTTGAAGAATACTGGTTGATCTTGAGTATCACCTTTCAAAAAGTACAAACGTGAAACATCGTTATCGAGACTTTGGAGAACCGTTTCGCATTTGATAAAAATGAGGACACTTTCTCTTAGTGAAAACTTTCAGAATATTCGACCCTCGGGTCTAGATAAAAGTGTTTCTAAAACATTGAAAATATCTCAAAACATTTTGGTTCTCGAGGCAGAAAATTTTTGAAATATATTGTGGTACCTGGACGTACCACAAGAAAATAACTCATTTGAAAAAAAATGTCTCGAAATTTATTTCTAAGATACTCAAGTTTTCGAAAATAATTCAATGCCCAAAAATTTCAGGTAGTCACACGGAACATCATAGCGCTGTGGGTCCCGCGTCGGAACCCCAGGCTAAAAACCATTTACAAAAATGCCAAAAAGGCTGATGACGGTAATATTTCAAAAACTCACGAAAGCCATTTACAAAATACTAAATACCGTCATAAGAATTTCGTCAAAGCGGTCAAGGCCATAATGCCAAAAACTCGGATAAGGGAAGCGGTTATCGAAATAAAACTCGGTCGGTAAAATACCGAAAGTCATTACAAAAGAACTCACGCAGCGGATAAAAGAGATACAGTTCAACATGCACAATCCAAAGAACACTACTCCTCATAAGAACAAAATATTAGAGTCAAATAACCACATTCGTAACAAAACCACCGCCCCATTCGAGGCCTCTAAAGACCTACCGCATGGCTAGTGAACAAGTCGAACGTGTATAAGCACAAAGCTTCCACAAGAGAACTTGTAAAGCGTGCAAATCGATTCGAAAATCATCAAAGAACGGACAAAAACAACAATAAAAAGACATCACAAGCGACGACACTCCTCGTATAAATCAAATACGAGAGTCGATTAAATACATATCGTGAAACCAAAATCCACATAAGGATTCCATCACTTAACAAATAATCATAAAAATAGCTCGTGTCACACGAGGCACGACACAAAGAAGAGAGACTTACTTCCACCGGTCGCACGAAGATGATGATCGCCCCACGATACTAACCACAACCAACAACTCGAACGACGCGTCGCGACACGACTCAGTCAGACTAAATCCGACGAGACAGAACTCAATAGACACCACTGACCCGACAGCCTAGGTTTCCACAACCTAAGCTCCGATGCCATTTATGTAACACCCCCAATCCACTCAGGGATATTACACGCCGTAGACCCTCTCCTCGAAGATCTACCAGGCTGGTACAACATTTAACATCTCGACAATGCCTTCAAGGCTAAATGACTCAGTAGACCGATTTGGTCTTTCAATAAAATATACAACTCAATTACAACATATACCCACGCAGGGGTCATTGTACAATAAACTCCGTACAACGGGGAAAAGATCTTGCGGCGGAAAAGAAAATACAACTAGACCAATACGACATCAACGGATCCTCGTGTGATTAGTATCGTTCATCTTTCATCATCCTTCGTGCCGACCTGTGCTATGCTCCAAAACCCGAATGCAAAATAGACATCCACCCCGAATACTCGGGGTTAGCAAACTCCCCTATTTTGCTAGTGCAAGAACAAAGTACAAATACGAGCCATACAATTCACATTCCACGAATAACAATAACCAGGAATCCTCAAAGATCCAAACAAAACGAAAAGTACTTCTCGAGGCAAGGGTTTGAGAAAACATTTCAAAATCGAAATACCATAAACCAATGGAAATAATTTATAAGACGGTTTAGGATGCCATCGAGAGTTTTAATAGAAAACCATTTAGGATTATCAAACCTACTTTTCAAAATCCACAAGACAAAAGGGGTCACCGCCCCAAAAGTTTACTTTCCGTAAAATCACCTTTACCAAACCGTTGGGATTTTAGCCCCAAATCCGTAAAAGGACTTTTACAAAAATGTTGGGATTTTAGCCCCAAATCTCATCAACTCACAGTACGCAAGAACGACCACAAGGTTCGTCTCCCAACATCAAAATCCACAAATAAAGGATTTAAAACAAACAACAAAATACTCTAGAGCCATCCTAGCCAAGTAGGCCAAACGAACAACTTACCTCTTACACACTTAGTCAATGCATGCAAATGAAAACCGTTCAAAAGCACTCATTTCCGGAAATGCCAATGATCAAACCACATTTATAAAAATGCACCATAATTAACCGCGGACCCACACCTTCGTGGATCCCTGCCGAGACCCCGTCGGATCTAACCCACAGTGGTTAAAAGCAAGCTCGCGGTTCCACAGCTTCGTGGAGCCCTACCGAGACCCCGTCGGATCTAACCCGCAGTGAGCATACACACACACACGTTACTCATGCAATACTAACATGCTAAGAATGTAAGTTCATTAAGAATACTCACTAGAGATGGCCCTTAACTCGACACCATTATCAAACTCTTCAAAACACAATAACAAGATTAAATACGGAATACACGATTCCATAACTTTAAACAATAGGAGTATCATCATAAAAATCCTTTAACGTTCAAAATAATCAAATCATAATCAATTCTCAAAGTACCGTTCACAAAACACACGCGTTTTGAAAAAAAGCCTTTAACGAGGCCAAACCGAAATCCTTTGAAACTTCATTTCAAATAACCAAATAAACACATCAAGTCGACCACCGATCATCATATCCATAAAACGAGAAAGTATGGGCAAGGTACTTGCCTCGATACCACGAGCACGGAACCACGAACGGATACGGCTCAACCGGGAAGCTTCGGAACGCCCGATGCTAACGAAAAGGGAGACGACAACGAACGGAACGGAAGAATCAAGCACGACCGCGAGGAACCGACGAAAATGAACCTAACGATTCGAATAGCACAATCACAACCACTTCTAAACGATTATGGAAATGGAATACACCCGAAAACCCGCCTACGATTCATGTATATTCATACCGAAAACAACAACGAGGGCGGACCACAACCAACCCTCTCGATTCCGTAAAAATCCACAAGATATCCATAAATCCGTAGGAAAACTAAAGATACTAACAATATTAATCGTATATACCATGAATCCATCAACAAAACGGAACGAATCGGAAGAAAATCCCAAAACCCCCAATTTAGTCGAAAATAGGGTTTTAGAATATTACCTTACGAGATTCAAGTACCAAGATCCGTAGAACACGCGTTAGATTGATTGCCCGAGCCTCACAACCGAAGAAAAATGGTGAAAATCAACCCCCCAATGGATATAGATGAAGAACCCTTCCCCTCTCTCTCACTCTCTCTCGCGATGCAGGTGAAAATGAGGGAGAAGACGACCGATTTCGTCTAATAAAGACGAACTGCACAGTTGACCGCTTCGTGTGCGCGGCCGAAAATTTACTCCTGTGTTTTGGCATTGTGCGCGGCACGGCTGCGTGTGCCGCGGCACCAGTCTGACGGGTTTTGGTCGCAGATGTCACACGGGTGTGCCGCGGATCGACTCGGCACCGTGCCGCGGCATCGGATGGGTGTGCCGCGGCACACTGCAGCTTCGTTCGACCAACAATCAAGAAATTTGTGTGCCGCGGCACACACATCTTGTCGCGCCCACACCCTTTTGGGCCCCAAAATGATGAAAATGATCCGGAAAGAGAATAAAACGATAGGAATCAATATTTGGGAACCCATAACACGAAATGGATCCGCGGCAACCCCGAAACGGCGGTCCCGCACAACAATAACGAGAATACAGTTCAACAGTTGACAGGAAGGACACACTGAAAGGTACACGAGGGTCACTACGATCGAGAAATACACCAAAAAAAGAAAATTACCGAAATTCGAAATTGCGGATATTACACCTCCAGTCCTCTCCAGTTACTGGAGAGGATCCAAGCTCGAAAAAGAGTATAGAGAAATGAAGAAGTAAATGTTGAATGTTGGTACCAATTAATGAGGGTGGTAAATATGGAGAGAGAAAGTAGATAGATAGATATCTATACTATATAATACTTATCCCCCTTAATTTAATGTGCAAGGGGGATAAAAAAATTGTTAAAAAAGAAATTCAATGTTACAATTAACTATGGACGTATGAAGTACAATTTGAAAAATTAATGAGTAAGAATTTTTTTTCCCTCCTCAACGGTTACAGTTACTTGATTCATATATGAAACCAAAAAAAAAAAAATCCTATTTTAGTAAAACAAGACTGAAAAATCGTTTTCCACAGCTTCGATTTTTTATTTTAAATTCAGCTTTGGATAGTGCAAAACCATCCCCGACGAACCGTTGCCATATATATAAAGTTTATCCCCCTTAATTTAATGTGCAAGGGGGTAAAAAAATGTTAAAAAAGCATGGTTCTAAAAAACGCTAGGCGCTAGGCGTTCGGATTGCTAGCGCCTTGCGCCCAGAGGATTACTCGGGGATTAATCGGGGATTAGTCGGACTAAGCGGATTTATTTTTTATTATTCTTTTAATCACTTTTATATATAAAAAATTATTAATATGTAAAATAATTAAAATTTAACCATTTAAATGGATATATAATCAATCATATATTAAATTTGAAGTATTGATATAGATATAAAGGAGTCCATAATATCCATGATATCTTAGTTTAAGAAGTTATTGTATTATTAGAACAAAACAAAAAAACAAAAAAGTATAACCGCCTAGGCATCCGTCCATTCGCCCACATAGCTAGGAAATTTAAAATATTGATATAGGTTTAAAGTAATCTATAGTATCTTAGCTTGCCTTCGTAGGCCCCGCCCAACCAGTCTAGACGATCGATTAATTACCCAAACGCCCAGTACAAGCGCCTAGGCCATAATCGGAACGGTAGAGGACCTTCTAGGGATTAATCGGAGGATTAATCGGTCTAGGCGGGGATTTTTAGAACACTGTAAAAAAGAAACTAAATAAACCAGAAGCCAAGAATCGGGAACTGAGCAGCAACGCGTGGATCAAAGCGAGGGAGTGGAATCTGAAAGGAAAAGAAATTCACAATAGTGGTTCACTTTTCTTTTGTTTCGGTAATAAAAAAAATTTTCACTTTTCCCCTCTCCCCCTCCCTCTCTCTCTCTCTCCTTTTTCAATATTCTGGGTTTAAAATTTTCCATTTTTTTTATATCTGTTGGACGAAAAGCTGCGAGCTTAAGGCAATGTGGGAGCAGAAAAGACGACTTCGTTTCAAACATGAAAATCCCATACGGCGACGTTTCAGGATTTACATACAGCTAATACCAATATCTATCTATTATATATAAAGCTTATCTCCCTTAATTTAATGTGCAAGGGGGGTTGTGCACAAAAATTAATACTGTACAACTAATGCATTGCACACCAAAAATAATTTCGTTTTTTATAAATTCACGAATTTACATCTACATATTAAACTCCAAGGAATACAAACAATTGTGTTAAAAATGAAATCATATCGTAGTTTCAAGATTGCATAAAATTGTAGAATGTTAAAACAAAAGCTGTTAGTATTTAAAGATTACATGTGAAGAGACTCTTTTAAATGTAACTGTCTTAGAAAAAGTCCTTTTACATGTACTCTTTTAATGTGAATAAACTATTTTAAGTACCGAAAACCTAATTAGTACCGACCATTACATTATGAATATTTAGATGCAATGGGTGCAATGCACGGGTTGATAAAACATTACACTACGAACATTTAAAATAAATACAATATATTACATATAACTAATTACATAGACTAAAATGTTCAAAAAAAAATTACATAGACTAAAAGAATTCTACACGGAAAAAGCGTTACTTATGAGTCCTTATTCATATTAAAAGACTACATGTGAAAAGACTATTTTAATTGTAACTTTAAATGTAAATAAACTAATTTAAATACAAAAGTTATGATAACATCACAATTAAATCCTCTAAAATAAATACAATACAAATTCTCTAATAGGCTTCTAACTACCGTAATATGCTCATTCAAGCGTCTTCAACCAATGCTAATTCAAACGTCTGCAACTAAAGATCGTGCTATCGCACGGATTGAATCAAGCCGCATAAGAGTAAAAGTTGAAAGTTGATATTCATTACCTGTGGTAATTCATGAGTGGCATCTCTTTCCCGTGCCATTCCTGCCTCTTTCTTGTGAGCCAATTGGAGAGTTCCATTTCTTGCTACCTGCGAGCTAGTTCGACTTCTAGGCTCTTCAAGACCTAAGGCTAACAAGAGTAAAAACTATCCAAGCTTCTTTCCACGATGATTCATAGTTTGGCCCTTAAAGACCTCATCTCTCCGCAAGAAGGACGAGTAAGTAGGTAGAGATAGGAGGACTAAAAAGTTGAATGTTGGTACGAATGATTTGAGTTGGTAATTTTAAAATGAGAAAGTTGATATAGAGATGAGGAGTAAAATATTGAATTTAATACCGGTTACTTGGGTGGTGGTTCATGATATAGAAATAGGGTAGAGAGACGAGGGAGTAAAAGTTAAATGTTGGTGCTGGTTATAATTCACGAGATTAAAAGTGGGTAGAGAAATAAGGAAGTAAAATATTGAATGTTGGTACCAGTTATTTGGATGGTAATTCTGGAGAGACAAAGTGGATAGATAAGGGAGTAGAAAGTTGAATTTCAATACCGATTACTTGAGATAATAATTCATGACACTGAAAATATGTAGAGATAGGGAGATATGTGTAGAAAGTTGAATGTTACTTGGAGAGTGATAATTGTTAAATGGTATGGTGGTCTTGTCAGGTAAAACATGAGTTACTTGTAGGGTTGTCTAAAAGGTTCGTGGTTAGTGGTTTTAACCAGAATCGAACCGAACCGACGTGGTTCCGGTTAATCAAGAACCACTACTTGTGGTTATGGTGCGGTTTGTGGTTCCTACTTTAAAAAAAATATGGTTAGTGGTTAACCGGAACCGAACGGTTCCAGAACCACAGAACCACAAACCGAAATTATGATAAATTAATAAATTATAATTACATATTTTTATTCTAAAAAAAATTCAATTGAATTAATAATATGTAAATTAATTACCCCATCAATTCTCCATTTGTGATTGTTTTGCATTTTAATTGTTGGATTTATGGATTAATTTTGACTTATAGTTTGTTGGATTTATGGATTAATTATGTTGTTGTCTACTTTTTTATTTTAAAAGATTAATTTTAGCATTTTAGAATTGATTATTTCAGTTTTTTTCGGACAAAAAAAAATGGTTTTTAAGATTAACCGAGCCGGAATCATATATAATCGGTGTGGTTCCGGTTAATCGAAATTTAAAATGGTGTGATTAGTGATTCCTATTTTGGGGCGTTTATGATTCCTATTAACCGAAAATTGTGATTCAGTTAACCAGAACCGAACCACTCACCCCTAATTTCTTGTAAAAAAAAAGTTCACGCGAATCAGCAGTCAATTTTCATTATAACATGTATTATTGGTCATTTTAAAATTATTAATTAAGAAAATAACCTGCATTATGTGACTCGGACCCAAGCCCATCAGTCTCTAAAAAGACATTCCAAGTCTCCAAATTTATTATTTGGAGAAAACAAAAAGAGCAATTATCAATGTCGTTACGAGTGGAATGCAACATACGGTAAAACCTCTATAAATTAATAATATTGGGATCGGAATATTTTATTAATTTAGAGAGATATTATTATATCGATAAATTAATAAATTATTCATTTAAAGAGTTGGCTTATATTCGTGAGCAACTCTCAAATTATCGCGGATACCGTTCAAAATTCGGTTGATGATGAAATTGATGATGATTCAGTACCTTTGGAATCGGTCACTCAGAAAGAAGCATTGCAAGCGACAACAACTCTTCACAACTTTTTGTTGCAATACGAGAATACAGTGCCTCAACTCTTAAGTGCAATTGGGAGATTTAAAGATGAACTCAATATAGATTTGAAGTTCACAAAAAAAACAAGTGACTATAGATTTATTTTTTTACCAGACAATTCTAGAATTTTGGAATATTTTAGTAATTATTAATTTATAGTTTCGCTGGGACCAATATATTTACATTGGGATTTCAAAAAAATTATTATTTTATTATTTTATCGATTGGGGTCTAATTTTGTACTGTCCCAAGTTGGAACCTGACAAATTATTAATTTTATCGAGATTATTAATTTATCGAGTATTAAATTATAGAGGTTCTACTGTATGCGATGCTTACCGGTGCATACAAGTACAAGCATGTGTTTGTTATGGCTGATGAAAACAATCAATTTGAAGTGCATCTTATAGAAAATGATCGAGTAGAGAAATTGAAGGCAGGAAGGCCGAGAGGGAGGGGCTCCGGTGGAGGAGGATTAGCAAAAAAAAAAAAAAAAAAAGGTTAAAAAAACGATAACTTTCCCCACTTTCTTACCAAAAATTATGTCAAACCTCAAATTTAATTTTGTCGAAGCTCTTTTGTAAGTAAGTCAAGGGATCATATAAAATCTAACTCCAAAAAGTGTGGCCCATCTTATGGTTGAAGTTTGAGAAGTATTGGTGCTTAATTGATATTTTGCATCGTAATATCTTTATATCCCGAGTATTTGATCCAAGGTATATGACTTTGAAAGAATCGGCATGGAGAAGGATATTATTGAGCAAGTGAAGGACTCGGTTAGAGAATGCTTGATTGATTGACTTGATTGGGACATATAATGGTGTAACCTTACACATGAAGAAAGATCAAGAGAGGTGGCACTGGACGATTCTAATCCGGTGCGAGGAAATCAAGATGAAGCATCATTGTTTGTGCACATCATGAAATAAAGGGGCATATCGTACGGAGACAACAAATCAAATAAACGAGTATTTGAATGGTCCTTCTGAAAGCCCGCAAAATACGGACTTTAATCTCTTGGAGTGGCGAAAAGCAAGTAGTAGTGGATATCCCATCCTTGGAGAGATTGTTATGAATGTGTCTACTCTTCCTAGTTCTGATGTAGCTAGTGGGAATGTGTTTAACTTTGGTGCGAGGGTTGCTGATCCATTGAGAGATTCCTTAACACCCAAAATACTTAGAGCATTAGTTTGCTCTACTGATTGGTAAGAGGCACGGGAATGGGAGAATTTAACATCGATTTCACAGAAAACCGATGCCAAATGAAAATCTAAAATTAATTTTTAGTAGAACGGATGCTAATTTGCTCTAAAAATACAATTGTTCCACCGTCTTTTTTAACGACGATTTTCCAGAACTGATGTTAATTGACTGATGTTAAATATTTTTTTTGTAGTACGTAGTATTTACCTATCTTGAAAATAATTATTATCTATCCGAGTAATCGCGAGTAAAGTACTTAGAGAAACAATTTTTTAAATAATACCATTATCCAACGTATAAACCTCTGCTATGTCAACATGTTAATACAAAATCACACTTCCAATGTATATACTATTGAAGCATTACTCCCACATTGGGAAAATACAAGACTTGACATCAATATATAAAGACCCTGGATTACTCCTCTCATTGCCAATTGGTTTTGAGATGGAACTCCAGACTTTAACATGGTATCAGAGAAGGTTCTCTACACGTGCGAGCCTAACGGCCCATGATGTTCTAGCTCCATGGCATCCGAGCTAAAAATTCCACGGTGTAAGCCTTAACTCTGGCTACACATGAAGGGGCATGTTGAAGCATTAATCCTACATTGCGAAAATACAAGATTTGCCATCAATATATAAAGATTCTGGACTACTCCTCTCACTGCCAATTAATTTTGAGATAAAACTCTAGACTTTAACATATACTTATAACAATAGAACCATATAACAAGACGAAGCTAAGTTCTAGATATACATTAAAATAGAAAGCATACAAGATGGGTCCCGAAAGCCCTCAGACCACAAAATTGGGACCGCTTCGAGCTTCATAAAAAATTGCGGTTCGAGTAAACGACCGAACCACAGCAAATAGGTCGGGCCGAGCTCGAGCCTCATATCTCTAAGTCCCAAAAGCTCAGTTCGGATCGGAATATTTTCGAATTACCACTTGTCGTTATCCTATCGGTGAGATGATAATAAAAATATATTTTCCTACAAAATATATAAACTCAAGTCATTTTTTTTTCTTTTTCTAAAACTGTTTGAATGTGAGTGTCAATGATGATAGTCGTACTCGGATGCTAAAAAAATCATCAGGAATGTCAAATGTTGGAATCGTTAATGATTTTAATTTTATTTTATAAAATTAAATATCATAGGATCAATCTACATTCCGAGTAGATCTATGTTGGAATCGTGGTATTCGGATGCTGGAAAAAAAAATATCATCAGGAATGTCAAATACATATAAAGTTACATGAAATTTATACCACGGAAATTTAGGCCCAGGCCAAAAAAGCCTGAAAGTCAGAAAGCTCGAACTGTGCTCGAGTAGGTCGAGCTTTCCATGTCCCAACTCTGAAAATTATATTTTGAAATATTTCATTGTAGTGCTTTTATGTGTGTATGTGTGTAATATTATAATACATTAAAAAGAACCAATGTACACGCAGTAGATGTACAATGCAAAGAGGATGGGAAAGGAAAGGAAATCAGGGGAAAAAACAGCATATACAAACCAATTTTCTTCTCATCTTTCTTCTCTGATTGGTTCGTTCATTCATGTCTGATTGGGTAAGCATATTAACTATGCCGGTTCTAAACTTGCCATATACATGTTTTTTCTACTCTTCTGAACTTGCTGATTTGGTTGATGTCATATAGTTTAGTTTGAAATGTATTTTGTTGAAGTTTATTAGAATTAATTAAAATTTCCATGGGAATGAAATTATTGGACAAAGGTTGTAACTGTTCCCTCAAACATATTCAAGTGAAGGGGTTTGTAAGAAGAGTTATGCTCAATTGATATGTATGTTCATTCAAACCATTTAGTTCAAAAGGTTTGTTCAAATAGTCTTGTTGTTTCAATTGCATCATTTGATATTCTATAAATAGGATCCCTAGTTTGAACATTTCAAGAAAAAAAGAGAGAAAAGTGAATAACGGTTACCGTATATTTATATGACAACTTAGGGGGTGCATAAGCTGTATTTTTCGAAGATTTTGAGAAGCGGAAGTCTGGAATTGAGTTGTTGTAAGTACAGCAACGGTAAGTACTCATGTATGCTTTGTGCTTACATGGTTTTACATGATAACTATAAATAAGTCACAAGTAGTAATGCAGTAGTAAGTAAGTAAAGACACAGTATGTAACGTGGTTCGAGGCAATTTCATCTACATTCACGGGTTCCCCACACAGGCGTAAAATTTGTTAAAATGAAGGCATACACAACTGTATGATTTTAACTAAACCTTCAAGCTGTATCTTTCACATAGATTGATATACTTGGCTGTAGTTTGAGCCGTTCAAATAGATTGGTTGTATGCTTCTTGAACTTGGACTTTCTCATACAGATCGAAGCTTTATTCTCATGAACTGCCTTCATCCCACACAGGTCGCAATCAGCTCGATTCATTAGTCCACACAGGGCTATCTCTCAACGTTAAGTATGGTAATTTAACTCTCTGAACAGGAGCTGTTGGCTTTTAGGTTTATGACTATAGAGTGCTGTTTTTTTCTGTTCGTTGAAGATTGATAATCTCCTATGTTCTTTTTCATTGATGACTAATAATCTCTTCGATATGAATATTGTTGTAGGCTCGAGTATTTGCTCTCGCTAGATTTTCACCAGGTAAATAAGTATTCTCTGTGTTCTTAGTATTGGTAGTATGATCAATATTAGTTTATTTGAGTAAGTACTTCAATTGGGCTATTTATAATCTTGGAATTTAAATCCATTATAAATATAGCCATTGGCCGGTTGGTGAGATGTGCACTTCAGATTGGCGGCTTGATGAATGTTTGAATTAAAGTAATCAATTTTGTTCGCATTAAATGATTCATGCATTCTTTTGGCCTTCATTAAATGTTATGTATCCATAGTCTTTCGACTGCATTAAATACTGTCTCTATCGGAATCAAATGTCCTTAAACTCCTGAATACTTTTTGAATATAATAACGTTGTTTCACAATGGTTTGAAATGTAAGTACTTTTCTGTTGGTTTATACATTTTACTTTTCCTAAGTAAAGTGCATACAACACTAATGGTGTAACCAACTAAGGGCTTATGCTGTAGAATTCTCGATCTCCATTACGCTGCAGACTGAACGCTGTATGATCAAAATCGTATGAAGTCGGTTGTAGGAAGGATGTTGTATTTTGCTGTATTTATCAAAACTCCGAGGGGATTTATCCCAACAGTGAACCTAGTAATTTGCATTTGTCGCATATTATCCAAATCCTACTCTTCCTTCTACCTTGAATGCTCCAGACACAGAGTAGTTCGTTGTATAAAAGGCAATTTCATCTTGCGGAGATTGTGTCCAACACAAGCCTCGACTTGAGTTAATTTCTTGTCCCGTCAAATTGACACTTTCTAAGAAAACCATAACAAAAAGTTTCCAACATATAAAGTCTCTGAAAAGATCATATAAAATAACTCTAAAAAAAAAAAAAATCATACTAACCCTTAGGTATCAGATTATGCATAACTGAATAATTTTCAAAGATTGAGCAAAAAAGTAAGGCAGGATTGTGATGCCTTGCATTATTTGGTAATCCAGATCTTTAAAAAGTAAGGCCGGTTTTCATGGGACTGAACCAACCGAGTTTGACTATATTTTTGTAGGCATGGGACTAAACCAGCCAAATTTCTTTTCATAATATGAGTTAAAAAAGGAGTCTTAAAATTCCAAAATTATGAAAGAGTCCTAATCTTACCTTTGATAATACGAAGTCACATCTATATATTATAATAGTAAACACATGACTCCACACACACACACACACCTATATATATATATATATATATAAAATACCTAATGAACAGGAATTATATTTTTGTACATTATTTAACCAAACCCAACAATACTTAGCATGGATATATGTATTTTTATTCCAAGCGAGTAGCAGACTAAGAGACCGTTCGTTAATGACTTAATGGTTATCATAATTATTTATTATATCAAGCCGATGCGTTTGGATCTAATGGATACTTAATGTCGGTCACAATATTGCTGGTGATATCTTTGGTGATGGGGAAGCGTATCTCACACTATCAAACGATATTTTTATACTGTTGCAGCTATAATGGAAAATACATATCCATACGTATTACATACTATATAGAATCCAGAAATTTCAAGCACAGGGCTACCCTGACCCAAACTAATGATAGTTTATTCAACTAACGATTACATTATGTCCCAAATGCCTATTAAGAAAAGGGTATTATTTTAGTTTAGACAATTTTTGCAAAGCGGATGGAATGAGAGGTGCATCATTATGCTTCTCAGAAATATCGATCTGTGTAGTGAGTTCTGCAACGACACTAGGATGATAGTAAGTATTTGGGACCACAAACAAAACTAATTTCGGGAAAGAATAATGAGCCTCTCAGATTTCACTAAAATTCTCCGGAGGCAGTTCCCTTTGACAATTTGCTTTGTTATGACCATAAACAAGAGTGGGACAATCTCTATCGAATATAGAACTATACTTATCGAAACTTGTTTTTAGCCATGATCAACTATACATTGCACTCTCACGGGTCACTAGCAGAAAATATCTGAAACTTTTAGTATTTGACAATGATGGTCAGACACAATACAAGAACTAAAGTTGTGTATAATGATTTTTTGACAAATTATGAGGTAATCGTAAAGTTAATTGTTGTTATTTAACTTATTTATTAATTAATATTCAATATGTATGAAATATTAGATTTTTAACTTTTTAAAATATATTTTTCTTTGCAGATCAAAGAGGTGGAGAAAAATAAAATGAAATAGGGTGATTTACTAGGCTTCTTTCTTCGAAGTATCACAGTGTACAACTTCTTTCACGTATTTATGTGTAAATTACTCTCTATCTTCTCCAAAAGTTTACATTTACCTTAAAAAATTGTCCTTTTATTAAGTTTACGTGAATATCATTTTTCACAACCAAATCAGACAATCATTTTTTACGTTTTAATATCCACACTCAATACTTTTTACTTTTTAATTTTTACCATACGTTTACCATCATTACTTATACCATACGTTTACCATCATTACTTATACCAATCATTACCTAAAACATACCAAATATACGTTATCCGTCAATCTTTGATTGAGACAGAGCGAGTACAAGATAACATAATACTCTATGAATTATATGCTAGTTATTATGTACTCCCTTCATCCCATACTTAACTGTTACTTTTCTATTTTGGTCCGTCTCATACTTAACTGCTAGTTACTATAAAAGGAAATAAAGCAATCATTCTCTCTATATATACACCCCAATGATCATCTATTTACCATAAAATGCCATTATGGGCCCACTCGATTAAACACACAATACTAGTAAACAATACTAGATTGAAACAATTATAGGTGGGCTATAGTTACAGATTAGCATGGGTGTAGATAATGGGAATAGCTGACTTTGTCCTTTTATATATAGTATTATTTTTTTTGTCTTAAATTTAACACCAACTCTTTTGATACCCAAATTATCGGAATTGACCTTTACTCGAATGAATTCGAGTCATATATTGTACTTTCGAGTAACAAATTTTCGAGTCAACTTGCAAAAATATACGATATCAGTTTTCAGGTAACATGAGTTACACAATCGAGTAGAGTTACGGGTTACTCGAACAAATACGAATTACTCGATTGGTGTAACTCGCGTATTCAGGTTACTCGAGTAACATGTTCGAGTTACCCGCATTTTGCATTCGAGTTACCCGATTGTCCATTCGAGTTACTCGAGTAACAGATTCAAGTTACTCGCATTTCGCATTCGTGTTATCGATTGTCTATTCGTGTTACCCGATTGTATAATTCGTGTTACCTGATTGTCAATCTTCCTCAATATTGTATATTTTTGAAGTTGACTCGAAATTATATTACTCGAAAATACAATATATAAGTCGATTGTATTCGAGTAAAGATCAATTCCGACAATTTAAGTATCCAAAGAGTTGGTGTTAAACTTGGGATCGTTCGAAACAAGTTTTCTTCCAATGTCATATTCGAATACTCCTGAAGGAAGTCTGGTTTATAGCCCTATTTTTACTCGGAAGTCGGAACACTCCTAAAGGAAGTCTGATTTATAGCCCTACTTATACTTCTTTTTTGTTTAGAATTCTTTTGCTATACGAACCGCTTATACAAGAACTTCCTCAAAATACAGAAGCATATAAAACCGAATTCTCTCTCTAATCTCCTCTCTCTCGAACACAGAAAAAATCTCCTCACCCGCCCCATAGTACACGGAAAAATCCCTGCAAGTTGTGCACAACGATAACAATTGCTTTCTCTCTCTAGAAAGTTCGGCTGCGCAAATATTTGACGGAGTTCTGGTACAACAACAGCACCACTATAGGCAGCGGGAGCAAGGACTAGGGTTTGTGTTCTGTCATACCGAAGAATATTGAGGATATCCGTTTTGATTAATTTCAATTCAAAAAATAGGGCTCAATCTATTTTGAAGTCATCGATACAGACTCCTATTGATTTTTGGGTTTTTATATTACTTGTGTGCTCATACCCTAGGATTTTCCGGGATTCTGTTTTTATTGTTGGATGGAGTTTAGGTTCTAGGGTTTGCTATTTATTTTCCGATTTTTTTATTTCATGGATTCGGTTTGAGGAATTGCTCTGTTTTGCTGGAGTGGGGTATTTTTGATTTGCCTGTTATTGGTATATGATTGGTGCCCCTGGGTTGCTTTTCTTAAGCACTGATTGAGAAGTTTTTGTTGATGCTGTATCAGAACAGCGGTATGGTCACAGAAACTTAGAGTTTTCAATTAATCGACTGGCCAAAGTATATAGTAGTTGTACAGTGAGGTAGAGAGGAATAAACCCTTGCTACACTGTATAGGACAGTTCATTCTCTTATTTCTTCCGCGTGCTCTTGGGAAACACGTACGAGCCTTTTGGAGTTTGCTTGCTGGTATCCTGGATATGAGTTTTTGTAGAGCATAAAATTAGGGTATTGATGTGAAACAGGTGGCGTTATTGGATAGGGGACTTTAGGATTGGTGTAAACTACTAGTCTAATTTAATTTGAAGAGATATTAAATTCTGCGGAGCTGTAATAATTGGGCATTGGCAAGCGTCAATGGATGCCCGGTCATTAATTCGAAGAAGACTAGTTTCATCTTTTCCCCTTGTTCCTTTTGTATGATAATGTTTAGCACTAAGTATGGAAAGAAGTGAGCCCATGTTAGTACCAGAATGGTTGAAAAATGCTGGAAATTCCACTGGTGGTGGCTTTATATCACACACAGGTAGTTAACTTTATTGCTAAGTGAATATTATGTTCTAACATACGGTCATTTCTGTCGTTGGTTTCTAATTTTTTTCCTTCCCCTTCTGTTATTCTAGATGATCACGCTGCATCAAGGATTGCGAGGAATAAGTCCTTTGTTAATAGTAATGGTCATGATTTTGGACGATCTTCTAGTTCTGAGAGAACTACCTCTTCATATTTCCGTCGGAGTTCTAGTAGTAACAGTTCTGGTAATGTTAGGACTTACAGTAGTTTTGGTAGGAACCAACGGGACAGGGACTGGGAGAAGGATACATATAATTATCGTGACCAAGACAAGTCAGCTAAGGGGGACCGTCGGCACCGTGACTTTTCAGACCCTCCTGTGAAAACCCCAATAAGTAAATTTGACAGAGATGAGTTAAGGCGTTCGCAGAGTATGGTTTCTGGGAAACGTGGGGACACGTGGCCTAAAAAAGTTGCAACTGAATCGAGTGGAGCCAGTGGAAAAAGCACGAATGGTGTACATACCAGGGGCACTCCTGTGGGTGCGGTGACCAAAGCAGCTTTCGATAGGGATTTTCCATCGTTGGGGGGAGAGGAAAGAGCAGTCACTCCCGAGGTTGGGAGAGTCCCATCTCCTGGGTTAAATACTAGCATTCAGAGCTTACCTGGCACCTCAGCTTTGATAGGCGGTGAAAAATGGACATCAGCTTTGGCCGAGGTTCCGATGTTAGTTGGAAGCAATGGAACCATTGCGCCGTCTGTCCAACAAGTTGCTTCTTTTTCTAGGGTATCGAACTCAACCATCAGTCTCAACATGGCCGAAGCTGTGGCTCAGGGTCCTAGTCGTGCTCAGACTACGCCTCAGGTACTCTGTCGTTTTTTGGTGTGTGTGTCCATTATGGAGTGTGTTCATTCAATTTTTTTGTAGTTACTAATATACCGTCGTTTTGGTATGTTTTGTTGCAGTTATCAGTTGGAACTCAGAGAATTGAAGAATTGGTAATCAAACAGTCCAGGCAGTTAATTCCTATGACACCATCCATGCCAAAAACTTTGGTGAGAGTGCAACTGTCCCAAAACTGGTTCTCTATCTTTGTTAGTTTTTATCTTTGACGATTTGGCTGATCATCTGATGTTTCATGTGGTTAGTGCATGTATTGGGGTCTATATTAAGGGGGAAAAACATAGTGTCTGATTATCAGTTAATTGGGATCTGGTTTTCTTGTAGATAGTGTGAATCATTGATATGGTTACAGTCTCTCAACTTTGATGATACAATACGTTAAAGAAACGAATCATAAATAATTAGGGCTTACATTGCAAACTAGGCAATTTAATATGTAAAACTGGTTCATTTTAAGTTCTCTGGGATGCTGGCATTCACTATTTTGACAATGTGCTGATATCATTACTTGTTACTGGCCTCGAATTACAGTAGTTTTTCATCACTGAATATGTGCTTGCTATCATCAAGCAGTATTGTTTTGTGTTTAACATATTTGAAGCCTGGGAAACCCATGAAATTGGGCTATCTGAGATTATGCAATGGGAAGGGAAGACAATAAGATTTCAACAGATACCCCCCCCCCCCCCCACGCGGCAATCCTTGATGTTGCATATGCACATTTTAAATGTTATGTTAATCTTATTATAGAATACAAGAGAAATTGGGGTTAGACATGTTTTTGTGAATTTGAGACACTTGGTTGGATAGAGAAACACAAGAAAGATGTGGAGACAATGATTCAACAAATATGGCTGCCACCTAGCAGCGCTGGGGATACTCGAGCAGTAGCCTCTTTATGCAATAGTTGGTAAAATTTTAATAGCTGACTTGCCTTTACTGTAACTAATGGAACGCTGTGCTGCCAGAATTCTTTCAAACATGTGTTGAATTTATTTTGGGTTTTTTGAAGAGAAATTGAATGCTTGATACAATCATACCTCTGTTTTTTACCATTATTTTTCTGCCTGCCAGATATCTGTATAGTTATTGAAACACTCGCAAATCACAGTCATGATTTACTTCATCTTGGGTGCTTAATCAAATAGGAAATGTGAATGTGCTTTCGATACCGAAGCTATTCATTTTTTTAACAGAAGCAGAGTAGAAGAGTTGTGAAGAACACAACAAATAGTAAATCTAAAAACATATTCAAGAAATAGAGCCTCTGTGCATGTAGATTATTTTTGAAGCACATGAACATTGTAAACGCTATTTTGTTCTCAACAAATTAAGGTAACTGGTTACTTTTGTAACTTTTTACTTTTATCTTCAGTTGATCATTTTTATACAAGTTGTAAGTAGATGTAATGAATACCTACACTTGCTTTTGGGTAATGTTCTTAATGTCCTCTCGTTCCTTTTTTGACTTCTATTTTACATGTTTTATTGGCTGCTTTTTTCTTCCCCCTCTATATTGACCAAGTAGTTCTATTCATTAGGAAGTCCGAGGGCATTGTTAATACCATTTTCTCTTGGTATCCCACCAACCATTGAGATGGTTTGCACAGTTTATGTTGATCCTTAGATGCCCCCGTTAGAAGATGTGAGCAAATACTGATCATCGTTATCCAGTCGTCGACTTATCGATGACTAGTCGTCCAGTCGGATTTTATAAAAAAAGACGCTGGGCTACTTATTGATTTCAGACTCCGTACAAAATCCGACTGGATTACTTATTGATTTCAGACTCCAATTTTTGTAAACTGGACTTTTACCTGAAACCCCACCAGAAAACTGGATCTGAAATTAAGAAGTGTTAAAGCATATTAAAACATACATGTTTTTTTCCATCTTGTTCTATTCTTCCCCAGTTAGGTCTTCTTGTTCTCATCTCTTTGGGCGCGGGTGGCGGATTGCCGGTCTTCACATCTCCAGTAGTCCGACTATGATCTATTATGGATATTTGTTGAAATTTGAACTTATATTCTATTAGTTATTGATGAAAACTATGAAATGTGTGTTTAGTTATGTCATGTATTAAATCTAATAAATACATGTATATGAACTACTTGTCGACTCGACACGACTATTCGGGCAACTTGTCGACTTGTCGTCCTGACAGTGCTTGAGTGTCTTAGTCGACTTGGCCGGTCTTCATATCTCCAGTAGTCCAACTATGATCTATTATGGATATTTGCTGAAATTTGAACTTATATTCTATTAGTTATTGATGAAAACTATGAAATGTGTGTTTAGTTATGTCATGTATTAAATCTAATAAAGACATGTATATGAACTACTTGTCGACTCGACATTACTAGTCGGGCAACTTGTCGACTTGTCGTCCTGTCAATGCTCGAGTGTCTTAGTCGACTTGGCCTCATGATACCATGATGATGATATAGGTAGCTAAAAAAGGTTGGGATAGACCCAAGTTTACTTGATGTCGTGTGGTACAAAACGAACTAGGCACTTTACAATTTACACACGATGCTGCCCACGATCGTGCAGAATGGAGAAACGGGATCCATGTGGTCCACCCCTATTAAATTGGAAGCCTTAGTTGAGTTGAGTTTTCCACCATCCAGTTGTTTAGTAGAATGAATAACTGTTAGGAGATATTGATGTACCTATTAGATCCGAACTCTTTTATCTGACTCAGAAGATGTCAAAGTTGACTGCCGTCAGTCTGCTTTGTTAATCTTGACCTGTACAACTTGCTGACTTTCAACTGTGCCTTTTAACTATGTTTATCCTTACCTTTCTAGTTTCATATACGCTTTTCTTATCTTGAACAAGTTTATTATGTCGCAATAACTTATTCTTCTAAAACACTCCCTGTGAGTTTCAATATCGTATTCCTAGTTTCATGCTCTTTTATTCTTACTTATTCAGTAAGCACTGCCCACAGAGGGGGTAGAGGTCAGACTTTTTCTGAGATGTGGAACTAAGGCAGCACCTAGAGTCTAAGAGAGATCATTGGAAATATTTAACTTCTTTCTACTTTTTTGAATTCCAGAACTCATTGGAGCTATGTGGTATTGTGGTTTTATCTATGCATCTCCGAGGTTGTTACGTCAGTGGGTGAAGAAGGAAATAAAGTGTAGCCGTCACTTGATTGTGCTGTTGAATAGTTGAAATGCAGTATTCTTAAAAAATCTAGGATCCTTCTATTTACGTTCTTCCTTAAATATAGGTATCTTTAAGGAATTGTTATAGAAAATCACAAACTCATGGTCCCTGTCAAGCCTTTGCAGCAATATGGATATGTTTTCTAGTTGGCTTTATACAATCAAGGTTATAGTTTATTTTACTTGTGAGGGTCTACTATTGAGTCATGTTCCATGATGTTGTGACATGACAATAGCAATTATCTCAAACTCATCGCCGTCTCATGATATTTTCCATATAAATGGAAAAACCTATGATGTTGACGGTTTTGGAATTTCGTTCTATTTCTCCTTCATATGAAGGTTGCGACAGGAAGGGCATCCGGCGTAAAACTTTGCCACTTTGTTATTTGCATGAGTTATGGTGTTAACTAATTTTAGACGATTAAACGACACTATAATCTTCATGCCACCGACCCCAACATAGTTGGGATTAAGGTGCTGTTCATGATGATGATGATGTGAGGGTCTACTATGTTTTACTAGTTGATAGCGAGAGAAGTGAGCGTGGCTTTTAGCGTGATTTGCTACATGGATTGTATCTATCACATAGTTGTTAAAGGTGATAATATGGGCTCCTATCGCCTTAGGCGCAACGCGAGTGCTTGCCTGAGAGAGATGTGGCGCACAAAGAGATAAATTAAATTACATTAAACTGTAAAGCTTATAAACACAAAGAAAAAGAATATAACCCATCCACAAAAAAAACTCATCAATTAACAAAATCAAAGTGTCAGAACAATAAAAAACAAGTTCAAAAGTATTCTGAAAAAAACAAAATTGGAAAGAAAAAGATATAATACCGAGACGCTCCTAGGCGCACCGAGGTGCACAGGCGCACACCTGACTGAGATCGCCCGCCTTTACTCCAACTGCCTTTTACCTGCGCGCCTTGCGCCCGAGGCCTGCCTTTAACAACTATGCTCTATCATATGTGATTTTTGGTTGTGTAAACTGAATAGATTAAGTAGTCCTTCATTACATTTGATTTTCTACTGGTTTGCCAACATTCACTTCCAGACAGATTAATTGTTCTAATATTTTTATTAATTTATTTTCAAATTTGCTTCAGGGGTTTAATTTCTCAGATAAACAGAAATGTAAACTGGGCCAGCAGCAGCATCATTCCATATCATCTTCACATCCCGTTAATCACTCTCCTCGTGGTGGATCCGTGAAGGATGTTTCAAAGGCATCTACTGTTGGAAAGCTCCATGTTCTCAAGCCTGCAAGAGAGAAAAACGGTGTCACCCCTGTCGTAAAGGATAACTCGAGCCCAACAAGTAGTACAAAATCAGTAATAAGTACTCTACTTGCTACAGCTTCTGGACCCGCATCAACCCGAGGCCCTCCAGACAATGCGGTTTCAGAACGCAAGCCCGTATCAACTGTGCTTGAGAAGCGGCCCACCTCTCAAGCCCGAAGCCGAAACGATTTTTTCAATCTCATGAGAAAGAAATCTATGGAAAACCCTTCGCCTGTGGCTGAGGTGGAATCTCTTCCGGATAAGCATGCTGTGGTGGAAGCTTTGCCTGCTGATGATACTTCTCAGGCTGTGGAGGCCCCTTTGAGTTTGAGCCTGAGTGCCATTTGTGAGGAGAAAGCTGAGACGTATAATGCTGATGCGAAGAAGCATGTTAGCAATGGGAAGAAGCATCCTAGGTGTGATCCGATTATCTCGGAGGAGGAGGAGGCTGCCTTCCTACGTTCTTTGGGCTGGGAGGAAAACGATGAAGAAGGGGGTCTTACTGATGAAGAAATCAGTTCTTTCTGCAGGGATTTAACTAAGGTATTTCTGGAAGTTTCAAAGTTTGTTAGATAATTACAAAAACTACAAACCAGTTATCCTTCAAAATTATTATGGATTACAAAAAGTACCATTGGGGTTCGGCTTAGTTACAAAAGCAACCAACTAAATTCAAAAATTACAAAAGCCACGTACATTTTACATTTGCTATCCTACATTTTGCACCTGCCGTTAGTGAGGCCAGTGGAAATTGCTGATGTCATCAGATAGTTTTACATGTATGCTCAACCGTTTCAATATTGCAGATAACATCAAGTTTCCGTCTTACACCTTGCGATTACATCCCTTTCCTTTTCTGAATAATGTAAATAGTGAGAGGAAGAGTTGGGGCTATTTGTAATATTTATAAAATCCAAAGGGTGTTATTTAAATTAACGACGACATTAGTAAATTCCGGTTGGGGGGAAATGTAACATATAATTAAACATCAATGATGGTTATTTTTTTTTTAAAGTATTTTTTTTTTGTGGCAATCCAGAGTCATGTTCCATGATGTATGTGTTGATTTTACAATATCAATCACGTATTGTGACATGACAATAGCAATTATCTCAAACTCATCGCCGTCTCATGATATTTTCCATATAAATGGAAAAACCTATGATGTTGACGGTTTTGGAATTTCGTTCTATTTCTCCTTCATATGAAGGTTGCGACAGGAAGGGCATCCGGCGTAAAACTTTGCCACTTTGTTATTTGCATGAGTTATGGTGTTAACTAATTTTAGACAATTAAACGACACTATAATCTTCATGCCACCGACCCCAACATAGTTGGGATTAAGGTGCTGTTGATGATGATGATTTTTTTTTTTTGTGGCAATTGCTGCGAGCATCAGGGGTGCTTTTTGTAATTATTCCTGACAAGTAATGCCCAATGTATGTTCCTGTTTACAAATTGCACCCATTCGGATGGTTAATTTGTACAACAAATACAGACCCCCAAGGGGCCAGGAATGTATTACCTTGAGGGGCTTTTTGTGAAAATAAAAGATAGATTGATCTTGTTTTTAGGTATAGGCTAATCCTCAGGGTAGTTTTCCAATTAGTCCTTGTGTTGCAAAACACGACACGTGTATTTTATGCTAATATAGTTGTTCCTCCTGTATTATGCAGCATATCAATTCAAAACCGTCACTCAAAATACTGCAAGGTCTACAGCTAAAGTTCACGTTGCCGTTGGATTCACGAATTAAGGGTACTACTGACGGCATCCCTGATGCTCAGCTGGAATCATGATTTCCCGAATGTGCTAGGTTTTCTGAGTTCCTTCCTTCGATATGAGAAGAGTCTTGTTTTTCTTGGTCAAATGTGCGTTCTTTGGAAGTTAAGCAGATAAAAAGGAAGAGATTGATAGTTTTGCTGTTTGCTGAATAGGAATAACTGATTGTCTGTTCTGATGATCACTTATGATGATCATTTGTCAGTTGTCACCCTCTGCAGGTTTTAGTTTTTTTCCCCTTCAAGTTGTGAAAGTTTGAGTAAAGAGAGTAGGAGTAGGTCTTTTGTCAAGCTCTGCCCGAAGACATTGCTCTTCTCTGCAAAGTCTGGATCTCGACAGTTTTGGTTTTCTTCCTGAATAGGGTTCTCGTTCAAACGGATGATTTATTTATTTTTTATTTTGCCGACCAGTGATAGAGAGAAAAAAAAAAAGCAAGAATTTACTTTTATCTATTATATCCTTTCTCCGTTCTATATACATATTATTCGATTTTTATTCTCTACTTCGAAATTTGCCGTCTGATCTGCATGATCTACCCGAACTTGAGGGGGGTTTTGTTTGGCAAAAGCTTTTGCTTTGTGCCATTGTTTAACCTTTAAGTTTGACACAATAATTTGAAATTTACCCCACATATGCGATGCAAATTGCAATAAACGAATTTTAGGTTCTACTCACCCCATCCCTGCCCCACCCCATCCCCGTCTCCATTATCTTCTCTTTATATTCACTCATTTAATATATTTTATGATATTTAAGATGCAATTGAATATTATAAAAAGATAATAAATATTATTTTCTTGTATAAATTTATTTGCAATTATTTTCAAGCCAAAAGTTTTTTTTTTTTAATTTTATCGAACATATGGTTTGTACAATTATATTTTTATCTAAAACGATATGCGGATCATGGGCCACTGGGTCAAGTAGGGTGGGTATAAGGTGAGGAACTGAGGATGGAGATTCACGCACGTGCGAGGATGGAGATTCACGCACGTGGTAGGACGAGGATGGTTTTTATTCTATACTCGTCGAGGCGGAGGTGAATTTAAATTTCATACCTGCCCAGGTGATGGGGTGGGATGGACATGATTTATTAGGCGCGGATGGGGATAGAAGTACTTTCATCCGCATCCGCCCTACCCCTTGACATTCCTACTCGAGAACGAAATTTTTCTTAAGTTTGGGATTGATAAATTCCACTTTATACACTTATCTATGTTTTATAATGATATATTTAACCCATATAACAATTTTATCAATTTTTATTTATATTTAATATTTTTAGATGTCTACAAAAAAAATACGAAATTGGAGCTTAAAATGATATAATTTACGATTTACACAAGAGAACACACGTATTATAAAAGTTATCTTAAATCTTTATGCTCTCTCTGGATATAATATCAAAATTCTATATCAACAGATATGTTTAAAATAAAATATGGGGTCAAGAAAGAATAATCAAAAAATATCGGGCAAAGAATGAAGATCAAATGATATTATGAGGTTCCTGCAGGATCTTCACAAAAATGGTAAACTCACTTGGGTTGTTAGCGAATCGAATTTTTTTGATTCGATTCGTGATTCGAATTCGTTTAGGCCGATTCGTATTCGTTTTTTTCGAATTCGAATTCGAATTCAAATTCTATTTTATATTCGCTGACATAACGAATCAGAATACAAATATGATGGTATTCGATTCGTTTTGTTCACGAATATTCGATTCGAATCAATTATTTATATATTCAGTATATCTTATATATATAATCAAAAGGGTTTCATTTCATTTCTCCGCCTTCTTCTACTGTTGGTCCTATTTTTATATCATATTATGGTGGTTTTTGGCTTGTATTTTTTTTTTGGTGAATTGTATTATTATTTTTAGGTTGTATTGCAACTTTTTTATGATAAAATTTTGAATCTTTCATTCAATTCTAAAAAAATAAAATAAAATCGAATACTCGAATCGAATCGAATAATTCGAATATCCATACCGAATCATAGCAAGAAGGTTGGCCGGAGTTCTTAATTCCATAATCTCGAAAGAGCAGTCAGCCTTTATGAAAGGCAGACAGATATTGGATTGTATTGTGATCTTGAATGGGGTGTTTGAAAGTGCGAAGAAAAGACGGGCTGACGGCTTTTGCTAAAAGATTGATTTCGCGAAAGCATATGATTCCTTTGAGTGGAGCTTTCTCATCGATATGTGTAGGGTGTTTGGCTTTTGTGAGAAATGGATCTTGTGGATCAAGGAGTGCGTCGAGACAGCGCATGCCAATGTGCTCGTCAACGGGAGTCCGTCTGGAGATTTCAAAGCTTGAGAGAAGCTTGAGGCAAGGAGACCCAATCTCTCCCTTTCTCTTTATTATTGCGGCCGAGGGTATCGCGATCTTGTTGAAAAGAGCAATCAGGTCGGGCCACTTTGATCCTATGGAAATCGGCATGAACGGCCTTAGAGTCTCACATTTACAATCTGCCGACGACACGATTTTTCCTTGGCAAACCGTCACTAAAGAACGCTGTATTCCTCAAACGCTTTCCTCATCTTGGTGGAAGCCGTTTCTGGACTCCAGATAAATCAAGCGAAATGCCGATCGAGGCGGAACCCGGTATTATGAAAGATATTGCAGACGTTCTTCGGTGTGAATTCAAATCGAGACCTTTCGAGTATCTCGGCGTCAACGTGGGATGTAGCCAGAGAAGAGTTACCTTGGTTAAACTGAAAATTTCCCTCGGGGGAAGAATTACATTGGTTAAATCTGTATGATAATCTGAAAATTTGGAAGCAGAGAAACGAAGTAGTGTTTAATAATGGAGAGTGGAAGTTGGACAAACACAAACTGATAGGGGAAATTAAAGACCATGTTTGGTGCTCTGCCCCTTTGCAATATTTCTGTAGTCGTTAGTTGTTTTTGTTTCTGATATATTTTGTTGCTGTTTGAATAGATTTTGATATTTATAGCCTACATAATTTTTGAAAGAAAATATGTGGATTAGATGAAGTGATTTTCACTCTAATTTTTGTAGAGAATATAAATATATCTCTCCACCTTAAATTTCGAGCTATTTTTATAAATCTTCATGCTACATAGTTTCCAATCACCATAGAAATATAATTGAATTATTATATAAGTACAATTTTACATTGAGAGAGGTAATTATCTTTTTAAGAAAAATCGAGTTTACACAATTATTAAGTGATTCACTTAACAATATATATATATATATAAAACTAAATGATCAAAAGAGTTTACAATCCCAACTATTTATTCTGTAAAGATTTTTTCTTAATTTTATTTGTCTTATTATTCAAATCATTTTATTAATATTATTTCAAGTACTTATTTTGTTTTAAGTTTACAAATCATTGTAAATATTTAAAAAATTTATAACTTTAGTTCATTTTGGAATTAATCACTATAACAATATTTCCTCCTGATATCGATAATTCAGACTCAAAAAAGTTCACTATAAAACTTGTAGTGAGACATATGACCACTCCTTCCACAAGAGTAGTATTTGGTTGCAGCTTCCGGCAACGATACATAATGTATCCATGAGTTCTACAGTTATATCACTCCAGATTAGCAGATTCATCCGACCACCACCCTTGCTGGTGTGAAGCCGCAGATATGTAAGAATGATTGGGCCTCGAACTCACCCTATTATTACCACCTAACTAATTGTCCTACAACAAGAATGTCAGAATTAGAAGGTTCCAGGTAGGAGACATGGTTCTAAGAAGAGTATTTCAGAATACCAAGGAGCTCAATGCAGGAAAGTTAAGAGCAAAATGGGAAGGTCCATACCTCATTGATGCAGAAGCAGGAAACGGATCGTACTGGTTGTCAACCATGGGTGTTGAGAGAATTCCAAGAAGTTGGAACGCAGTGCACCTTAGATCATACTACACGTAAGTTCAAGTTGTCTTCGATAATACCTAATCCAGGTACATTTCATTTCAATTTATTTTTAAATTCAATTTTTTTCTCTATTATGTTTACTTTCAATAAAACTGTAGTGATTTAAGCATCGGAGAGGTGTTAGCTGAGCTAACACCCAATCCTAACATGTTTCTGTCTTGCAAGATGTGGATAGCATGTTGGAGCATTAAGATGTCAAAGATCAACATGTCTGACGTTTGAAATTTCAAGCTATCTAAAGTTCAAGGTATTTACCTTCCAACAGTTTAAAAGACTATACATCTTTTCTAAGTTATTAAGGCTGTTGA
The DNA here is from genome assembly GCA_033398695.1 of Orobanche coerulescens. Taxonomy (NCBI): domain Eukaryota; kingdom Viridiplantae; phylum Streptophyta; class Magnoliopsida; order Lamiales; family Orobanchaceae; genus Orobanche; species Orobanche coerulescens. The sequence goes on from CM065809.1 coordinate 175,415,168, forward strand.
TACCTTCGTCTGGGCGCACGATTTTCGTGATTAGTTAAGTAATAAGGGGACCAGTATGTAGCATTATATGCACTATAAGACTTCTTATACTTATCGAACTAGTATAAATTTCAAAGGTTGTAACACGACGTGTTACTCAATGACACCCATTGTACAAAAGTTTAGAAGGTAAACACCTTCTCAAAGGTTAGAGAATTTTCATTCTCTCAAAAGTTTTCAAAAGGAATTTTTTATCAAAACTCCACGAGAATTCATAAGAAAAACAAAACATCCATACTAAATTATATTTAGTCTAAGCAAACACGCATAGATTGCATCAAAAGTTTATGTGCCAAACCAAGGCACATCAAAATATTAAAATACTTAATGTCTTGTCTACATGCCAACAGACAGAAAACTAAGTCTAGATGCAAATAGAAGCATGTCAAAACATTTAAAAACATATTGAAATTGTTTATGAGGACACCCCCTCATTCAAATCAAAACATAAATAAAATTGTTTTTAACCAACAAATCCTTCACTCCTGGCCCGCAGCCTCAATAGCACAAGTTTCTTTGCCTTCCTTCGCCATTTTGTTTTAGGTTCCGTCCTTCTCTTCGACAACCTGATTGTCTTTACCTTTGTCTTGAACCACCTTCCTGGTGGCGGAAGTAACCTCGTCAACATCCTGTTCTTCTCCAACCAAATTCCTGAGCCTAACACGCTCTTCTTCAATATCCCATCCAACATGGAGACCCTTCTTGACATCCTCCATCATTTGAATCCTGGACTCTATCATGGTCCTCGAAGCGTCCAGTATAAAAGTCTCTTTAGCCTCACTCAATTCTTTGACATGTTCAGCTTCAATCACCGCCATCTTGTCAATCTGTTCTTCCAACTCTTTAGCCTTCATCCTAACTTTATTCGCATAAGCCTCGACCTCTTTCTCTGCTTTGTCATCCCTTGCTCCTTCGGGATCGGCATTCTGAGTTAACACCCTGATTCTGTCATCCCTCAGTTCCACCCCAGTCACTAGGAAATAAACCAAACTTCCAACCTGTAAAACAAAATCATATTGTTAAGCGTATGAATGATGAAACTTAAAGCATATTTCCAAAACTTTACATTGTCAGATAACCCCTGGTACATTTCCTTTGCTTTCTTGACTTGCCAACCCTCCTTCTTAGCTAAATCCAAAATCTCTACTTCTTCTAGTTTCCTCTTCTTTGATTCCAATCCTTCTGTCTTGGGCCTTGCTGCTCTGGATGATGATGTCTCTGCCTTTTTAAGAGAAGGTTTTGCATCCCCCCTTTTCACTGTTTTCGCTTGAATATTTGAAAGCACATCGCTCATGTCAAATATGTCCTTAAGAAAATCAAAGATTTTCCAAAAACGTGATCTTTAGATCCCCCGATTCAAGGTTAACCTCGGACTGTGTCTCCAATCAATGGGTGTATTTTCTCGAATACCCATTCTTGATTGGCTTGAAATTCCCTTTTCCTCCTCTGATATCTAGGTCCTTTGAGGTCACTGAACTAGCATATACTTAATTGATACCCCAGGGGTGGAGAGTCTTATTAACCCTAGAAAAAATTAGGAAGGAGTCAGGTTTGGATGTCGGTTTGGAGGAATTAGCCTTTTGCTGTGATATTAGGTCACATAGTGTAAATAGGTATTGCTTTAGGGTAAAAACCAGGTCTAATGCTTTGGCGTTGAAGTTTACGGCTAATGATAGAGGATGGAAGAATAGGTTTTTCTATGTGAGGAGGGATTCTTTGGAAGGAGGAGACAAGACTGTCACGGTGTGGAAGGATAAAGGTAGGAATTTGGCTTCTCTTGTCGTTTTTTACTTTTAAATATTTCCTAATGCTAACCTTATTGACACGAATTTTCCTTTGTAGTGACCCCATTGAGTGAATAGTTCCCTCCAAAACTGAATACCCCGGATCTAGTAGAAAAACTTTGGGAACTGCCTGAAGAGGTTCGGACTTATCAAGCTATTCCAGTTGGATTTGCTGTGTAAAGTACGAAAGTTGTTGAAGTGGATGAGAATATCAAAGTTTCAGGTGAAACTAGTACAACCAAGATGTCAACTGGTATGATTTCTGTCTGTCAATCTTTCATAGTTTGATGATTCACACTTACTATTCTGACAATGCTTAAATGCAGTCACCCGATCCAAGCAAGCACATCTCACTTTCAGGATGATCGATAAATCCTAAGTAATTAAAACCTTGAGGAAGAACAGGGGATTGAACTACTTTCTTATCCTTAGCCATCGAAATCAGAAATCAAAGATAAAGGAAGCAAGAACTCACTGAATCGAAGCTGAAATTACGTCCGAGAAGCTCTCCGAACTTGTGAAATTTTGACATAAAAAAAAAAAGTTTCCCTTGGATTGTATTTATGCATGCAGAAGAGGTGGTTAGTGAGTTTTAACGGGACTCAACTATCGAGGAAGCCTAAGCCGTTCAATCTATTCCTCGGGTGGATAAATTAAATTAAAAATTTTAACCCTTTATCTTTTTTGTTTCAGGTTTAAAAATTTTGGGGGCAATTGTTTAGGATAAATTTCTCTCTTCATACCAACATCCTGAATTCAACATCCTGGTTGTAACATCTTGATCCGTGACAATCTGGTAACTGTTAACAGCATCCCTATTTTTCAGGAACCGTGGAGATATCGGAAGACTCGGTCTTTTGCGAAATACTTGCGGCAGTTAGAAGACCCAATCAATAGCAATCGCCAGCTTCGTCAACTAACGGCCATGATCTCCATGTTGACGATATTCCACCCTAGTTTTTAGGATGTTGTTTATCTTTCTTTTTATCATTTAAGGGGTATAAAAAGAGTGGATAGGTCACATTTACACACACGATAGATTCACTAGTTCTCTGTAAACTCTCTCTTATACTATCCGACTTGTATAGTGCATTTTTTTGGTTTTAGGTAGGTTACCTTAAACCTCCCGAGGTTTTGTGCTGGCGAACTATTGTTCAAGGGCTTTCCTCGTTACATTCTCGTGTTCATCTTGATATTAATCTCATTTTCTTACTCCATTGTACCACTAAATCATTCCACGTGAGTTATATTCACAATTTTTGTTGGTTCATATATATATATATATATATATATATATATATATATATATATATATATATGTGTGTGTGTGTGTGTGTGTGTGTGAAGATAGTTTTGTTTAAATTTTTAGACATTCTTCACATAAATTAAGGCCTTGTTTGTTCCCACAAAAAATGAGGAACAAAAGAAAATAGTGGAAAAATCAAACTATGTGGGAAAGATTTTGAAGGAAAAGTTCAATGATGTATAACCAGATTCTAATAAATATTCAAGATTTTCTATTATTTTTACAAATTAATCAATTTTTAAGGAATTACAAATTTAAATGAACACTTGGGAAGTTTGATTTTCCGTATTTTCCCTTATTTCTCGGGGAAACGGACAAGGCCTAAAACTAAAAAGAGGAAAAAATAGTAGGAGGTGAGAAAGCATGATAAGGAGGGGTAAAATCACTAGCCGTTACTAGATAAAAGAGGAGATAGAGAGGCGTAGGCCACAACGATAGAGCGACAAGCGGAAGATGACATCAGGCATTGTAGAGGGTGGACTCAGGGCTAAGGCGACCTAGTTTAAGTGATAGATCCGATGCCGAGGGAGTCGGCTGAGGGAAGGAAATGATAGATGTTTCTTGAGGAGGAAGAAACACATTTAAACTAATACCATACTAGTAAATCTGTCGTGCGTTGCACAGACTGTGATTTAAGTTATAAAAATAAATAACTACTATTATTCTAATTTGGGTGTCTTGAAAGATTATGCAAAGAAGAAAGGAATAAAGTGGTCAATAATTTATGAAATAAAGAAATATACATGTACAATTTTTTTATAAATTATGAAGGACCTCTCTATATACTACGTCATGGTGGACATATTACTCTCCTTGTCGTATATCAAGATCTTGAGTTCCTTAGGGTGAGTAACCCTTGACATAGTAACTCAAAGCTGACCATGACAGAAACAAGTTTTTTAAGAAATGGTCCAACTTGTGAGAGAGACTGACCTTGACTCTTGTTCGTCATCATTGCAAATGACAAAATGAGTGGGCATTACCTTCTTGTGAATTTAAAAGGCAATCTCGGATCAAAAGGCCTGAGTGACATCTTGGGATTACTTCCAATGAGATTATCTGCTTCAGTTACATGGGTTCTCATTCTTGTCCAATTGCATAGCCCTACTTTGGACATTATTCCGTATAAATAACGTACAACCCCATAATTTAACTTAATCTACAAATTTAATTCTGTCAAGAATAAATTAATTGTATCTGATCAATTGTAATATTTATTTATATTGTGGTTATCTTGTAATAATAGTTGCACATATTAACTAAAAATTTAATTCGTAATTTAATAATATTCTAATCTATTTAGATTATCTAACTCAATAATAATTGTATTAATGTAATTGTAGGCAAATGGAGATAGATAATAAGGAATTACTTTATTAACCTATTTTGTTTCCTGTAATGTGTAAAATAATTTAATTTTATAGGCCTAAAATATAAATTAGAATAGATTAATAATAGTAATAAACTATTATTGTAAGGCCAAAATAATAAATATAAACCTATACAACTAAGGCAACAAATATAAACCTACACCAATAGGGATTCTATACAAAAAGGAAAATTATAATATGTTAGATTACATAATGATAGAAAAATAATTAACCTTTTTATTGAATTTACTTTATTCATGTAAAAATACAAATAAAATAATATTTAAATAGAAAATATGGCATCTAAATATTTTTTTCCCTATAGAAAACCATAAAGATTTGGTTTCAAATATTTAGAAAACGAAAACCAAGTCGTACCTGTTAGGTATCTATCCGGAATACATAGGATTACACAACTCAACAATAGTAAACGAATTACAGTTATCGAATCTATGGTATTGGGGTTTAGGGATTACAAAAATTCCTAAGACAAAATGCAAATTAAATTACACGAAAATAAAATAGCAACCACACAGATATAAAATAAAGTTCAAGAATTCAAACCGAGCAGATCAATATAGATATAAAACCCTAGGGATGAAGGTGGTGTTCAACGTATGAAAGTCGGATCAGTTCTCCAGTCTCGTATACCCACGTCCAAGACTCACCGGGAGTCGGCCTCCAGCAGCCCAAAGTAACCCCCAAACCAAGCGGTTTCAAAGACCAAAACTGTACCCGAAGAAACCCTCAAGAATTTCACTTAGAAAACGGTTTTCACACAGAAACATAAATTGATTTCACTCAGATCTCAAGAACACACTTAGAATCTTAGAAATCAATACACAACTTTTCGTTCTCTCGGATATATCAAAAAACACTCCGCGAAAGGGGTATAAATACCCAGAAATTTTAACGGCCTCCGCTGATCCCATGGGAATCGCAACTAACCTTATCATTATAGATTGATAAGGGCCTGCGATTCGTAAGGAAACGAAGTCATGCAGAAGGTTCAGAGAGAGACGGAGAAAAAATCGTGGCGGCGGAGAACGAGTAAGAAGGGGGAGAGAGAGACAGAGAGAGAGAGAGAGAGAGAGAGAGACGAAATGAGGTAGGGTTTCGGGGTAGGGGGGCTAATATAAGGGCGATGGACGGGTGTGATTGCACCGTTCAAATCAACGTCCAGGATTAAAAGCCACGAAATGTCCAGAAACCAGGCTTGGGTAAGGGGAATTTTTGGGCTGGGCTGCACATTAGAAAATTAATATTGGCCCCAGTAATATTAAATTCATTTGGGCCTTAAATATAACATTTCTCCACCCGGACCAAATGAGCTATCGGGGTACACAATTTGAGACGGAGGTCATCATCGTCGAACGTCACACCACCTGCACATCACACAAAGTTAGTACAAATATAAAGACGTAAATCAATCACTAACAAAGAAGACTAGTAATCACAAAGAAAACTAGAAAAACTATCACTAAGAAAGCAAAAAGGGAACCGAGAAACTAGAAAGTCTTCAGTTAAGGGTATCGATATTCAGCATCGACTTGCAGGATCAGATTTTCTCAACTGGTAGGCACTTGGTGCCCATATCTGCAGGATTAGAATGAGATGGGATCTTCTTCAAATCAATTATGCCCTTTTCCACGATGTCACGGATGAAATGGCGCCTGACATCAATGTGTTTAGTACGATCATGGAAAACAGGATTTCTACACAAATGGATACTGGATTGACTGTCAGAAAATACCACAACACTATCACGAAGAACACAAATTCAAGTAGTAAACCTTTCAACTAGATAGCCTCCTTAAAGGCTTCAGTGGTGGCAATATATTCAGCTTCAGTAGTAGATAAGGTAACTATGTGCTGAAGTTGAGATTTCCATGAAATGCAAGAACCACACAAGGTAAACACATAAGAAGTTTTGGATTTACATTCATCTCTGTCATTGGCATAATTAGAGTCAACATAACCCTTAAGACTGACCCCATCTACAGATTTTGAGAAAACAAGACCATCAGAAACATAATTTTTTAAGTAACGAAGTAGCCACTTGAGGGCCTCCCAGTGAGGTCTACATGATTAGCCATATACCTACTCAAACAACTCACAACATAAGCAATGTCAGGCCTAGTACTGACCATAAGGTACATAACAGATCCAATAGCATTCGCATAATGGACAGATCTCATTTCACTAATTTCGGAGTCAGTTTTTGGTGACTGAGTTTTAAATAATAAGAAATGAGGAGCCAATGGTACACTAGCAATTTTAGCATCAGTCATAGAAAATTTCTCAAGAATTTTATCAATATATGAAGACTGATTGAGAAATAAAGTGCCATTAGGTTTGTCCCTAACAATATTCATGCCTAATATCCTTTTAGCATCTCCTAAATATTTCATGTCAAATTGTTTATCTAGGAGACGTTGAACATGATCAATAGAGTTAATGCAAGAACTAATCAATAGCATATCATCTACATAAATAAGCAAGAAAGTAGGAACCTTAGAATCATTCTTGAAGTAAAGGCACGAATCATAAGCACTACGACAAAATTTCAAGGAAAGCATGCAGTCATTGAACTTCTTGTTCCACTGTCTAGGAGATTGCTTTAAACCATATAAGGATTTTTTAAGTAGGCACACATGATCAGGATGGTTACTGTCTATAAAATCTTCTGGTTGTTTCATGAATATGGTTTTTTTCAATTCACCATGCAGAAATGCTGTCTTAACATCTGATTGTTTCATTTCCCAATTATGATGTGCAACTAGTGCTAGCATGATGCGGACAGTGGTGAATTTAACTACTGGAGCAAAAATTCCGGTATAATCAATACCTTCACGTTGAGTGAAACCCTTAGCAACTAACCTGGCTTTAAATCTGATATTATCTTCTTCATTTTTAACCTTGAACAACCATTTGCAATCAATCAACGAGCAGTTCTTAGGTTTCGAAACAAGGGTCCAAGTTTGGTCAGCATGCAATCTCTTCATTCATAGCATTTAACCATTCATTAGAGTTATCAGATTTTAGAGCTTCATTGTAAGATTTAGGTTCATTACCATCAAGTATATCAAACACATTGAAAGCAAGAGAAGCCATGTGAAAATCATCTAAATGAGCAGATCTTCTAATGTTCCTTCTAGGACTATCCCTAGTTAATTGATAATCAGACAAATCATTAGATTCATCTTAGTTTTCAGAGTTATCAGACTGATCATTAGAAGATTCATGATTTTCCACATTCTCAGATTTAACAGGTACATCACTATCACTCAGATGCTCCACCCTGATCTGAACAGGGTGAGAAGAAGTTTCGATTGGTAAAACAGGAGCAGGCAATGGGTTATCAAGACAAGGAAATTCAATTTCATTGAAGACCACATCCCTACTAGTTATAACTTTCAAACCAGGTTCAGATCTAACCCATAAACGATAACCTTTAACACCATCAGGGTAACCAAGAAAAACACATCTAATGGCCCTAGGTTCAAGTTTATCAACATTTTGATGCACATAAGTGTAACACCCCCAAGTTATTCAGGGTATATTACAGCGCCGTGAGCCCCGCCGTGGGACACACAAGGCTAAACATACGCGGAACTATAAAACTTGACCGAGAAGCTCTACATACAATGGAAAGAAAGACGATACAAATGATATTCAAAACCATAACCAATGGAACCATATACATCACTGCACAAATCAATACCTCGGCAACGCAGGCCGGAACATCAAGAAAACTGAAATACAATACTCGAGTATTTAAAATCCATTCCAGTACAACAACACTGAATGGAGGAATCCAAAAAGATAACCGGAGACAAGACACAGTATCACACTTGCCCATCATCTTCATGCCGACCCGATACCCGCCTGTCCTCTCTCCTGGAACCTGAAATACATAAAAAGTATTTCCCCCATAAAGGGGTTAGCCGTCGAATAGCTAGTGCAAGTATAACAGTATGAAACACAATACTCCTCGACAATAAAGTAAATGTAATCCGTCAATTCATCAATTCAAGACTAGTTATTCCGGAATGACTAAAATCTCATGACGTACGTGAATGCCGTAGAAACGGTTCGTTCAGATCATACGCCGTTACATGTAGGAATGCCGTCAAAGCGGTTCGTTCGTTACATGCGATAATACATATATGAATGCCGTAAAAGCGTTCGTTCATAATATGCCATCAATATATCTATGAATGCCGTAAAAGCGGTTCGTTCATATCATACCATCAATTCCTCTTACTTTCAAAGTCGAACGCACAATCATAAATGTATACTTGCCTTGAATAATCGGCGCAACGAACGGAATGGAAAGTCACCCACGAATGCTAGGAACCATCGAAACCGAACCTAACGATTGAAGAATACAATCACAACAGATTCTAAACGAATACGGAATTGGAATACGCGAAAACCCGCCTACGATTCATGTATATTCGTATAAAAGCGACAACGAGGCGGACCACAACCAAACCCTCTCGATTTCGTAAAAATCACGAAATATACCATGAATCCGTAGGGAAACTAAGAGTACCAACAAGATTAATCATATTCATCATGAATTACTCATCAAAATCGAATGAATCGGGCAAAACCACGAAAATCCCCAAATCTCCCCAAAAGTAGGGTTCTAAAGATCTAACCTTGATTCATTGGATCGAAAGATGTTATAGGATGATTGATCAACGATATAACCTCAAGAACTTCATGGATTTGTTGTTCAACAACATGGTTTCGTCTCCTCTGAAACCCTACCGCGGACCGAAGGAAATGAAATGAAAAATGACGGAGAAAGTCGCCGTCTGTCATTTTTATATCGGGCCGGAACTAGCGTCGCTAGCCATCCGACCTAGCGTGCGCTATCGGCCGATGTCGGCCGAGCACTCTCGGCCATGGCCCGCATGACCGGCACCACCGACCACCCCGCGACCGTGACTCGACCGCCCGACCCCGCTAGCGTGCGCTACGGCCGGAGCTCGCGCGCGCTAGCCTGGCCCAAAGAGCCACCGGATCGACAACTCATCCCGTTAGCGTCGCTAGTCGGCCGGCGTGCGCTACCCCGCCGGTTAGCGCGCGCTACGACCGGCAGATGGCGTGCGCTACCCGCCGACCACGACCGAGTCGAACCTCGAGTACCTCGCCTGTGTCCGATAGCGTCATTTGGCCGACTCGGCAAGATGCGCTACACTGCCGAGCTAAGCGGCAGAAGGCCCCGGCCGTAGCGTGCGCTCGCGGTTCTGCCGTGCTGCTCGGCGATGTCGGCACTCGTCGGCCGATCCATAACCGTCCGGCCACCGCCACCGCCACGACCCGACGCCTCGATTTCCAAAAACGCAGGCGGACACGGCGAAAAGTTCGCGGACGACATCAACGACTCGAGATGAAAACGTAATGCAATAATTAATCATACGCGACCAAGAAAAGGGTCAAGACGACAAATACAGATATAGATACCCGTAACTTTCAAGAAATTACAAAATGGCCCAAAACGCCCGGAAATCACGATACGTGATCGAATAACCAAACCGAAGTTCACAACACGTCTAACAAAGTTAAACGGACTTGCGGGAAACTCGAAACAGCGATTTGACGAGATTCGCAAGAATCGAACTCAAGTGCGGAAAAGTCGCTAAAAAGCACAGAACTCAACAAAACATCACCGAAACGAACTCGGATGACAAAAAGTGTAGAATTAATCATTCTCAGAATGACGAAACGGTCATGAGCGAGTTGTCAAAACGGACTTCCGCCAGAAATAGAAAATTAACAGAATCAAAATTACGGGTATTACATTCTACCCTTAAAAGAAGTTTCGTCCGAAACTTAAAGCAGTAGGAGAAGAAATATTCCGCCAGGAAAAACTCAACGAGATACACAAGAACCGAAAACTTACGCCCAAACGGCGAGTCATCAATATAGAACACAACAATACATTACCCGAAGGTAAACCGAACCAATGCCGAAAAAGATACGAATTCACAATGCCCGAAGGCTCCAACGGAAAATACCGATACATCATAATGGCCTGAAAGCCGAACAGCCTAAAGCTGTGAATCATCACAAAATAGATCTCAAAGAAACCAACCTGACTGTCGGACATACCCCTCGGCGTATGAACAACCAGTCGCAAATCGTCGGACATATCCAATACAACATGGACTACGAACGATCAACCAATAAAGCTCAAGAGGGACATCACAGTACGCCCGATCCGGAAATGTATCCGTGCACATGTCCACCCCGTATACAGAATCCAGAATATACGTGTGACAATGTACCTAATTAGCCTCAAGAATTACGTCTCGTGTGCACGGTCCAATGCGGAAACATCCACGCATGACCATCGAGTGCCTGGCTAAAAATCCTACACATAACCAATCGGCACGCAGACATGATTCCAGATATGCCACGATACAACATGACAACGAAACTCAAGGGATAAAACATCCAATACGGATCATACGACTCACCAAGTGAACGATGACACACGAATAATGAAAGATCGACACGACCAACGATATTCAAAACAACCATCCTGGGATCAGAATTCCCTAAGGACCGATTAACACGGCAATAATCCACAACACCACAATTCGGGAAATCCTCCACCCTCAACGATTACAAAATTATCGAGTTCACCAGAATAATAGTGTGCTGCCCTGAGTTGGCCAACACGACAATAATAACTCACAGATGGGCACTATCCTCGGCGATCCCCATTCAATATCTCGATTGCCTTCGAACGACCAATCGATAACGACTCAACGGATGGGAACTATCTCCGACAGTCCCAATTCAATACTTCGGTTACCTTAGAACGGTAACTCGATAACAACGGTACAACGGATGTCTCGGCACACTTAAATCAGTTACCGATAATGAAGATGAAATTCGAATACATCAATGCCTTCAATCGGCCGCTTACGAACAACAATAGCATTTGGCATGATTTGTCGGCGGTGTCGTATCAAACGATCCCCTGATATCAAAACAATCATAAGGAGACCAAGTCTTGAAATGATTCACACATTCGTACACCTACACAATAACATTAGTCTCATTGATTAGTACGAGTATAAAGCTTGCCTCGATATCAATACAACGAACTGTTACCAATTCAGTTGATTCGTCTTACGAATTCCTCAGTCTCGACCAAGTTAATCTACGAACCCTTCAACCTTAACCGCAACACAACAGTCATAATTCACGATCAAACATCATATCTTATTGTAAAACGAAGGATTGATAATTAACCGGTTCGATGACGACCAACATCAATACCACCAAACCACGAACTCAATCGTTTTACCATATCTCGACTAATCACAGTCTGAACAATCCAACTCCGACACTTACAAATCCTGTCCACAATACGAGTCGAAGTATGACGATCATATCAGCAACCAATTCGGACCAATAATAAGGGTCTAAATGTTCCAAACTCAATTCTTAAATACGAATTGACAGGGTTCCCTTCTCGTAAACCCATCGTTAAAATTTACTTATGACCGTTATCAATTCGAATCATCCGACTGGTTCTAAACAATAGATAATCATATTAAAAGGTTATCAAACAATCCAATCATTCGATTTGAATACTTGCTCCATACGTATGGGCTTCCAAATTCCGAGATGAATAATAGTCTCATCAAGCTCATAATCACATTCGTATTTCCTATACGAATATTATTTCCAACACATAGTTTAGCTCTAGATATGAATATTCCATATTCCTATTCAAAACATCAACCTTCTTAAAAAATTTTCATCACCTCGGATAATTCAAGAGTTCTGAAAGAGCATGAAATATCCGAAATCACGTTCAGAACAACATATCCGAGGTATATATATCTCCACGTTATCATTTCCTTCATCATGTCATTCATACAACCTCAAGAATCAGAACAAAACCGTTATCGTCATATGAAGAAGATCTCAACAATCATATCAACATCCGAATCTCTTATTACGATTCCAATAAATCTCGTACAGCATTATCACATGATACCAAGATTGTAACACCCCAGATCCTTCTGGGAATATTACACGCCGTAAACCCTTCTCACAAGGATTTACCAGGCTAAGCACACTTCCTCCACATCATTTCAAAAATGTTAAAAAGACCGATGACGGTAATATTTTTCAAATACTAAAAAAAATCATTTTCCAAATACCGTCAAAACGATCAAGGTCAAAATGCCAAAAAACTCAGTTTAGGGAATCGGTTTTACGAAATAAAAATTCAGTTGGCAATATACCAAAAGCCATTTCAAAATATTCACGCAATGGATAAAAGTACAGTCCAATTTATGCATTTTCATCGAAATAAAACGAACATCAAAATACACGATTCCCAACACACTCCCTCCCAAGTAGTAATCCTTAAAGAAATGAACCACTATCAAAGGGATACGAGGACTACCATGTATGGACGAACCACGAGGAAGAATAATGATCTCCATTCCAAGAATCATCAAAAACATCAAGAACAAAACTTAAATCCGAGCTCTCCATCTTAATCTGGTTTAAGAGAATCATCTCTCCATGTTTAGGAACTTCAAGTACTTCCCAAGGTTCTCTCTATTGACTGAAGGAAGGAGAATGGACAAAATGCCTCTCAGCACTCGTCTATCCTCTCTATAAAACACAGCACTAGCGCGCTAGACCTTATATTTAGCGTGCGTTACATGACTAGCGTGCGCTATCCTTCCTTGATAGCGTGCGCTATCGGGCAGTCCAGAAGCTACTACATTGCTTCGAAACTCATCTAACGTACGTAATGCCCATACATTAGCGTACGCTAACAGGCGCTGACTCGATACAGTGAAATGCTCGATGGCGTGCGCTATTCTTCGACCTTAACGCGCGCTAATCGTCGTTGACTTGCTACAGTATCGTGCCACCACATGCCGAAAGCATCCGCGATTATCGGGATTCCTTTGACCGATATGGAATTAGCGTGCGCTAATCATACGGTCCTAGCGTACGCTAGCTCTACACGACAAGCACTCGTTGACCTTATCTGGACACGCGTCGAACATGGCCGGGTCCACCCGCTGAAAGCCAAGATTCCATTATTGGTGATCTGGTGTTAGCGTGCGCTAACCAACATGCGTTAGCGTGCGCTAACTGAATATAAAAAATCAACCTGGGCCTACCTGTCGGCCACCTTCCGAAATTAACCCAGCAAGTCGTTACGTACGTTAGGGGTCCTCCTTAGCGTACGTGACCGAATCTCTTAGCGTGCGCTAAGTATGCACCGTAGCGTACGCTAAGTATATATCTTAGCGCGTGCTAGACATACCTTGTAGCGTGCGCTAACGTAGCTGTACTTAGCCATTTTCCGCTATTCTCTACCAACATCTCGACATACCAAACGATCATACGGCACAATGAATACATATACGCATTCAGCAACATTGTCATACGTTCACATCATCCTCAAGCACAATTATCCAACATATAAATCCAAAATCACCAAGATAATCAAGAATTATCGAATAATCCAAATAACATACTTACAGTGCAGTGAAGTCGATGATCTCCGTGGTACTAGCATGCGACTCCCAAACAAAGTCTCAACACAAAACCGATACACGCTAATGTCAAAATTAGCAATTTGACAGAATCTCAATGAAGGGTTCACGTCCGTAACCAACCAAGACTTCTTCTACTTACATTCAACATTCTAAAGGGCACACACGTGCGGAAGTATAATCCAAATCGCACCTTCTCGAAGTGACCAATTCCAAAGAATACCAAGCTAAAAACGAAGCGGTCAAGATAATACAAGAAGAGTGAGAGGACTTACAAGTACCGGTCGCACCGTGATGATGGCGAGTAGTGATACTGTGGCAAATGACGACTCAATCGACCCAAAAGACCGGCACCCTAGGTATCCATAAACCTAATCTACGATACCATATTCGTAACACCCCAAGTTATTCAGGGTATATTACAGCGCCGTGAGCCCCGCCGTGGGACACACAAGGCTAAACATACGCGGAACTATAAAACTTGACCGAGAAGGTCTACATACAATGGAAAGAAAGACGATACAAATGATATTCAAAACCATAACCAATGGAACCATATACATCACTGCACAAATCAATACCTCGGCAACGCAGGCCGGAACATCAAGGAAACTGAAATACAATACTCGAGTATTTAAAATCCATTCCAGTACAACAACACTGAATGGAGGAATCCAAAAAGATAACCGGAGACAAGACACAGTATCACACTTGCCCATCATCTTCATGCCGACCCGATACCCGCCTGTCCTCTCTCCTGGAACCTGAAATACATAAAAGGTATTTCCCCCATAAAGGGGTTAGCCGTCGAATAGCTAGTGCAAGTATAACAGTATGAAACACAATACTCCTCGACAATAAAGTAAATGTAATCCGTCAATTCATCAATTCAAGACTAGTTATTCCGGAATGACTAAAATCTCATGACGTACGTGAATGCCGTAGAAACGGTTCGTTCAGATCATACGCCGTTACATGTAGGAATGCCGTCAAAACGGTTCGTTCGTTACATGCCAATAATACATATATGAATGCCGTAAAAACGGTTCGTTCATAATATGCCATCAATATATCTATGAATGCCGTAAAAACGGTTCGTTCATATCATACCATCAATTCCTCTTACTTTCAAAGTCGAGAACGCACAATCATAAATGTATACTTGCCTTGAATAATCGACGACGCAACGAACGGAATGGAAAGTCACCCACGAATGCTAGGAACCATCGAAACCGAACCTAACGATTTGAAGAATACAATCACAACAGATTCTAAACGAATACGGAATTGGAATACGCCCGAAAACCCGCCTACGATTCATGTATATTCGTATAAAAACGACAACGAGGGCGGACCACAACCAAACCCTCTCGATTTCGTAAAAATCACGAAATATACCATGAATCCGTAGGGAAACTAAGAGTACCAACAAGATTAATCATATTCATCATGAATTACTCATCAAAATCGAATGAATCGGGCAAAACCACGAAAATCCCCAAATCTCCCCAAAAGTAGGGTTCTAAAGATCTAACCTTGATTATTTGGATCGAAAGATGTTATAGGATGATTGATCAACGATATAACCTCAAGAACTTCATGGATTTGTTGTTCAACAACATGGTTTCGTCTCCTCCGAAACCCCACCATGGACCGAAGGAAATGAAATGAAAAATGACGGAGAAAGTCATTGATCTGTCATTTTTATCTTGGCCGGAACTAGCGTGCGCTAGCCATCCCGACTTAGCGTGCGCTTATCGCCCGACGGCCGAGCACTCTCGGCCATGGCCCGCATGACCCGGCACCACCGACCACCCCGCCGACCGTGACTCGACCGCCGAGCCCCGCTAGCGTGCGCTACGGCCGGAAGCTCGCGCGCTAGCGACTGGCAGAGCCACCGGATCGACAACTCATCCCAGAGCGTACGCTAGTCGGCGGCGGCGTCGCTACCTGCCGGTTAAGCGCGCTACGACCGACAGAGCGTGCGCTACCCGCCGACTCCCGACCGAGTCCGTAACCTCGAGTACCTCGCCTGTGTCCGATAGCGTCTGCTGCCGACTCGGCACAGGCGCATCGCTGAAGCTAGCACGCGCAGCTGCCCCGGCCAGAAGGCGTGCGCTTACGCGGTTCTGCCGTGCTCGGCTGCGGTTCAAGACTCGTCCGGCGATCCGCAACCGTCCGGCCACCGGCCGCCACGACCCGACGCCTCGATTTCCAAAAACGCACGGAACGGACACGACGAAAAGTTCGCGGACGACATCAACGACTCGAGATGAAAACGTAATGCAATAATTAATCATACGCGACCAAGAAAAGGGCCAAGACGACAAATACAGATATAGATACCCGTAACTTTCAAGAAATTACAAAATGGCCCAAAACGCCCGGAAATCACGATACGTGATCGAATAACCAAACCGAAGTTCACAACACGTCTAACAAAGTTAAACGGACTTGCGGGAAACTCGAAACAGCAGTTTCGGACGAGATTCGCAAGAATCGAACTCAAGTGCGGAAAAGTCGCTAAAAAGCACATAACTCAACAAAACATCACCGAAACGAACTCGGATGACAAAAAGTGTAGAATTAATCATTCTCAGAATGACGAAACGGTCATGAGCGAGTTGTCAAAACGGACTTCCGCCAAAAATAGAAAATTACCAGGAATCAAAATTACGGGTATTACATTCTACCCTCCTTAAAAGAAGTTTCGTCCCGAAACTTAAAACAGGTAGGGAGAAGAAATATTCCGCCAGGAAAAACTCAACGAGATACACAAGAACCGAAAACTTACGCCCAAACGGCGAGTCATCAATATAGAACACAACAATACATTACCCGAAGGTAAACCGAACCAATGCCGAAAAAGATACGAATTCACAATGCCCGAAGGCTCCAACGGAAAATACCGATACATCATAATGGCCTGAAAGCCGAACAGCCTAAAGCTGTGAATCATCACAAAATAGATCTCAAAGAAACCAACCTGACTGTCGGACATACCCCTCGGCGTATGAACAACCAGTCGCAAATCGTCGGACATATCCAATACAACATGGACTACGAACGATCAACCAATAAAGCTCAAGAGGGACATCACAGTACGCCCGATCCGGAAATGTATCCGTGCACATGTCCACCCCGTATACAGAATCCAGAATATACGTGTGACAATGTACCTAATTAGCCTCAAGAATTACGTCTCGTGTGCACGGTCCAATGCGGAAACATCCACGCATGACCATCGAGTGCCTGGCTAAAAATCCTACACATAACCAATCGGCACGCAGACATGATTCCAGATATGCCACGATACAACATGACAACGAAACTCAAGGGATAAAACATCCAATACGGATCATACGACTCACCAAGTGAACGATGACACACGAATAATGAAAGATCGACACGACCAACGATATTCAAAACAACCATCCTGGGATCAGAATTCCCTAAGGACCGATTAACACGGCAATAATCCACAACACCACAATTCGGGAAATCCTCCACCCTAAACGATTACAAAATTATCGAGTTCACCAGAATAATAGTGTGCTGCCCTGAGTTGGCCAACACGACAATAATAACTCACAGATGGGCACTATCCTCGGCGATCCCCATTCAATATCTCGATTGCCTTCGAACGACCAATCGATAACGACTCAACGGATGGGAACTATCTCCGACAGTCCCAATTCAATACTTCGGTTACCTTAGAACGGTAACTCGATAACAACGGTACAACGGATGTCTCGGCACACTTAAATCAGTTACCGATAATGAAGATGAAATTCGAATACATCAATGCCTTCAATCGGCCGCTTACGAACAACAATAGCATTTGGCATGATTTGTCGACGGGTGTCGTATCAAACGATCCCCTGATATCAAAACAATCATAAGGAGACCAAGTCTTGAAATGATTCACACATTCGTACACCTACACAATAACATTAGTCTCATTGATTAGTACGAGTATAAAGCTTGCCTCGATATCAATACAACGAACTGTTACCAATTCAGTTGATTCGTCTTACGAATTCCTCAGTCTCGACCAAGTTAATCTACGAACCCTTCAACCTTAACCGCAACACAACAGTCATAATTCACGATCAAACATCATATCTTATTGTAAAACGAAGGATTGATAATTAACCGGTTCGATGACGACCAACATCAATACCACCAAACCACGAACTCAATCGTTTTACCATATCTCGACTAATCACAGTCTGAACAATCCAACTCCGACACTTACAAATCCTGTCCACAATACGAGTCGAAGTATGACGATCATATCAGCAACCAATTCGGACCAATAATAAGGGTCTAAATGTTCCAAACTCAATTCTTAAATACGAATTGACAGGGTTCCCTTCTCGTAAACCCATCGTTAAAATTTACTTATGACCGTTATCAATTCGAATCATCCGACTGGTTCTAAACAATAGATAATCATATTAAAAAGGTTATCAAACAATCCAATCATTCGATTTGAATACTTGCTCCATACGTATGGGCTTCCAAATTCCGAGATGAATAATAGTCTCATCAAGCTCATAATCACATTCGTATTTCCTATACGAATATTATTTCCAACACATAGTTTAGCTCTAGATATGAATATTCCATATTCCTATTCAAAACATCAACCTTCTTAAAAATTTTCATCACCTCGGATAATTCAAGAGTTCTGAAAGAGCATGAAATATCCGAAATCACGTTCAGAACAACATATCCGAGGTATATATATCTCCACGTTATCATTTCCTTCATCATGTCATTCATACAACCTCAAGAATCAGAACAAAACCGTTATCGTCATATGAAGAAGATCTCAACAATCATATCAACATCCGAATCTCTTATTACGATTCCAATAAATCTCGTACAGCATTATCACATGATACCAAGATTGTAACACCCCGCATCCTTCGAATATTACACGCCGTAAACCCTTCTCACAAGGATTTACCAGGCTAAGCACACTTCCTCCACATCATTTCAAAAATGTTAAAAAGACCGATGACGGTAATATTTTTCAAATACTAAAAAAAATCATTTTCCAAATACCGTCAAAACGATCAAGGTCAAAATGCCAAAAAACTCAGTTTAGGGAATCGGTTTTACGAAATAAAAATTCAGTTGGCAATATACCAAAAGCCATTTCAAAATATTCACGCAATGGATAAAAGTACAGTCCAATTTATGCATTTTCATCGAAATAAAACGAACATCAAAATACACGATTCCCAACACACTCCCTCCCAAGTAGTAATCCTTAAAGAAATGAACCACTATCAAAGGGATACGAGGACTACCATGTATGGACGAACCACGAGGAAGAATAATGATCTCCATTCCAAGAATCATCAAAAACATCAAGAACAAAACTTAAATCCGAGCTCTCCATCTTAATCTGGTTTGAGAGAATCATCTCTCCATGTTTAGGAACTTCAAGTACTTCCCAAGGTTCTCTCTATTGACTGAAGGAAGGAGAATGGACAAAATGCCTCTCAGCACTCGTCTATCCTCTCTATAAAACATAGCACTAGCGCGCTAGACCTTATATTTAGCGTGCGTTACATGACTAGCGTGCGCTATCCTTCCTTGATAGCGTGCGCTATCGGGCAGTCCAGAAGCTACTACATTGCTTCGAAACTCATCTAACGTACGTAATGCCCATACATTAGCGTACGCTAACAGGCGCTGACTCGATACAGTGAAATGCTCAGTAGCGTGCGCTATTCTTCGACCTTAACGCGCGCTAATCGTCGTTGACTTGCTACAGTATCGTGCCACCACATGCCGAAAGCATCCGCGATTATCGGGATTCCTTTGACCGATATGGAATTAGCGTGCGCTAATCATACGGTCCTAGCGTACGCTAGCTCTACACGACAAGCACTCGTTGACCTTATCTGGACACGCGTCGAACATGGCCGGGTCCACCCGCTGAAAGCCAAGATTCCATTATTGGTGATCTGGTGTTAGCGTGCGCTAACCAACATGCGTTAGCGTGCACTAACTGAATATAAAAAATCAACCTGGGCCTACCTGTCGGCCACCTTCCGAAATTAACCCAGCAAGTCGTTACGTACGTTAGGGGTCCTCCTTAGCGTACGTGACCGAATCTCTTAGCGTGCGCTAAGTATGCACCGTAGCGTACGCTAAGTATATATCTTAGCGCGTGCTAGACATACCTTGTAGCGTGCGCTAACGTAGCTGTACTTAGCCATTTTCCGCTATTCTCTACCAACATCTCGACATACCAAACGATCATACGGCACAATGAATACATATACGCATTCAGCAACATTGTCATACGTTCACATCATCCTCAAGCACAATTATCCAACATATAAATCCAAAATCACCAAGATAATCAAGAATTATCGAATAATCCAAATAACATACTTACAGGTCTGTGAAGTCGATGATCTCCCGTGGTACTAGCATGCGACTCCCAAACAAAGTCTCAACACAAAACCGATACACGCTAATGTCAAAATTAGCAATTTGACAGAATCTCAATGAAGGGTTCACGTCCGTAACCACAGTCAAGACTTCTTCTACTTACATTCAACATTCTAAAGGGCACACACGTGCGGAAGTATAATCCAAATCGCACCTTCTCGAAGTGACCAATTCCAAAGAATACCAAGCTAAAAACGAAACGGTCAAGATAATACAAGAAGAGTGAGAGGACTTACAAGTACCGGTCGCACTGTGATGATGGCAGAGTAGTGATACTGTGGGCAAACGACGACTCAATCGACCCAAAAGACCGACAGCCTAGGTATCCATAAACCTAATCTCTGATACCATATTCTGTAACACCCCCAAGTTATTCAGGGTATATTACAGCGCCGTGAGCCCCGCCGTGGGACACACAAGGCTAAACATACGCGGAACTATAAAACTTGACCGAGAAGGTCTACATACAATGGAAAGAAAGACGATACAAATGATATTCAAAACCATAACCAATGGAACCATATACATCACTGCACAAATCAATACCTCGGCAACGCAGGCCGGAACATCAAGGAAACTGAAATACAATACTCGAGTATTTAAAATCCATTCCAGTACAACAACACTGAATGGAGGAATCCAAAAAAAGATAACCGGAGACAAGACACAGTATCACACTTGCCCATCATCTTCATGCCGACCCGATACCCGCCTGTCCTCTCTCCTGGAACCTGAAATACATAAAAGGTATTTCCCCCATAAAGGGGTTAGCCGTCGAATAGCTAGTGCAAGTATAACAGTATGAAACACAATACTCCTCGACAATAAAGTAAATGTAATCCGTCAATTCATCAATTCAAGACTAGTTATTCCGGAATGACTAAAATCTCATGACATACGTGAATGCCGTAGAAACGGTTCGTTCAGATCATACGCCGTTACATGTAGGAATGCCGTCAAAACGGTTCGTTCGTTACATGCCAATAATACATATATGAATGCCGTAAAAACGGTTCGTTCATAATATGCCATCAATATATCTATGAATGCCGTAAAAACGGTTCGTTCATATCATACCATCAATTCCTC
Source organism: Orobanche coerulescens (assembly GCA_033398695.1). Lineage (NCBI taxonomy): Eukaryota > Viridiplantae > Streptophyta > Magnoliopsida > Lamiales > Orobanchaceae > Orobanche > Orobanche coerulescens. Next base: position 175,436,793 of record CM065809.1, read on the forward strand.
TTACTTTCAAAGTCGAGAACGCACAATCATAAATGTATACTTGCCTTGAATAATCGACGCAACGAACTAATGGAAAGTCACCCACGAATGCTAGGAACCATCGAAACCGAACCTAACGATTCGAAGAATACAATCACAACAGATTCTAAACGAATACGGAATTGGAATACGCCGAAAACCCGCTACGATTCATGTATATTCGTATAAAAACGACAACGAGCGGACCACAACCAAACCCTCTCGATTTCGTAAAAATCACGAAATATACCATGAATCCGTAGGGAAACTAAGAGTACCAACAAGATTAATCATATTCATCATGAATTACTCATCAAAATCGAATGAATCGGGCAAAACCACGAAAATCCCCAAATCTCCCCAAAAGTAGGGTTCTAAAGATCTAACCTTGATTCATTTGGATCGAAAGATGTTATAGGATGATTGATCAACGATATAACCTCAAGAACTTCATGGATTTGTTGTTCAACAACATGGTTTCGTCTCCTCCGAAACCCCAGCCGCGGACCGAAGGGAAATGAAATGAAAAATGACGGAGAAAGTCGCTGGTCTGTCATTTTTATATCGGGCGGAACTAGCGTGCGCTAGCCATCCCGGCTTAGCGTGCGCTATCGCCAAGACGGCCGAGCACTCTCGGCCATGGCCCGCATGACCCGGCACCACCGACCACCCCGCCGACCGTGACTCGACCGCCCGACCCCGCTAGCGTGCGCTACGGAAGCTCGCGCTAATGACTGGCCCAAAGAGCTACCGGATCGACAACTCATCCCGTGGCGTCGCTAGTCGGCGGCGTGCGCTACCCTGCCAAGAAGCGCGCTACGACCGACAGAGCGTGCGCTACCCGCCGACCCGACCGAGTCCGAACCTCGAGTACCTCGCCTGTGTCCGATAGCACAGACTGCCGACTCGGCACAGGCGCTACATCGCGAGCTAGCGCGCAGCTCCGGCCAGAGCGTGCGCTACGCGGTTCTGCCGTGCTGCTCGGCGATGTCCAAGACTCGTCCGGCCAGCCCCATAACCGTCCGGCCACTGCCACCGCCACGACCCGACGCCTCGATTTCCAAAAACGCACGGAACGGACACGACGAAAAGTTCGCGGACGACATCAACGACTCGAGATGAAAACGTAATGCAATAATTAATCATACGCGACCAAGAAAAGGGTCAAGACGACAAATACAGATATAGATACCCGTAACTTTCAAGAAATTACAAAATGGCCCAAAACGCCCGGAAATCACGATACGTGATCGAATAACCAAACCGAAGTTCACAACACGTCTAACAAAGTTAAACGGACTTGCGGAAAACTCGAAACAGCAGTTTCGGACGAGATTCGCAAGAATCGAACTCAAGTGCGGAAAAGTCGCTAAAAAGCACAGAACTCAACAAAACATCACCGAAACGAACTCGGATGACAAAAAGTGTAGAATTAATCATTCTCAGAATGACGAAACGGTCATGAGCGAGTTGTCAAAACGGACTTCCGCCAAAAATAGAAAATTACCAGGAATCAAAATTACGGGTATTACAATAAGCAGCACAGCCAAACACACGAATGTTTGAGAAATCAATAGAATGACCCGACCACACAGACTCGGGGTAATTGCCATTCAACGGAACAGAAGGAGATCTATTAATAAGATAGGCAGCAGTTAAAAGAACCTCACCCCAAAAACTTTTGGACAATCCGGAGGTGGCAAACATGGATCTTATCTTTTCAAGAAGGGATCGGTTCATTCGCTCAGCTACCCCATTTTGTTGAGGGGTGTAGGGAATTGTCTTATGCCTACGGATGCCATTTTCGGTACACATAGTATCAAACTGAGCATTGCAAAATTCAAGACCATTATCAGTCCTAAGTTTTCGAATTCGTTTACCTGTTTGATTTTCCATTAAAATTCTCCAATTCTAAAATTTTTAAAACACGTCTGATTTTAGTTTAAGCAAGAATACGAAAACCTTCCTAGAGTAATCATCAATAATAGACAAAAAATAGTGGTTCCTACCATGCGTTGGTACACTGGCAGGACCCCACACATCAACATGAACATACTCAAGCACATTGGAACTTTTACTAGATTTCTCGGGAAAAGGATCAGGGGAATTGGGAGGTTTAGGAAATTGCAATTTGTGTTGTTTGCCATACATGCAAGAGTCACAGAAAGACATCTTAGAGATTTTATCTTTTCCAACACATCCTTGTTTATGCAAGATATCTAATCCCTTCATGCTCATGTGTCGTAACCTATTATGCCACAATTCAGTTTTATCTGCACAAACCATGTTACCACATGCAATAGTCTCAGTTTGGCAAATATATAAATTAAATTTCCTAATGCCTTTAAACAACATTAAAGAACCCCTACAGATTTTCATGCAACCATTCCCCCAGCAACCTCTAAGACCCTCATCTTCCAAGGTAGTACATGATATTAGATTATGAGATAAATCAGGAATATGTCTGACATTTTTCAGTGTGAACTGAGTACCTGAAGCAAATTTCAGACAAACATTACCAATACCGGTCACAAGTCGTTTCACTTTATCAGCCATATTGATACGGGATTGACTAATCCAAATGAAGAAGACGAAGTAAGGATCGACGTAAGCGGCCTTATAACACGCCATGCACGTATGACTACATATTTAGGCGAGAAAACGGACACAAGACGTGGAGTGACCATGGTGCTCGGTCTCGGCCGTGTCATATGACACGGCCCGTGTCGCACTGTTCCAGAAAGGCGAAACACACTGCCCGCCGAACCCGGCCGTGTCAGGCGACACGGCCCGTTCCAAACTATTCCGGAAAGTGCCGAAGGCACTGCCTACCCAACCCGACCGTGTCCCGGGACACGGTCGAGTCCTGCTCGACCAGAAACGCCAGAACATGCTGCCTAGCTAACCCGACCGTGTCAAGCGACATGGCCCGTGTCGGAAGTCGTCGGCCATCACTTTCAAAGACCTTGTGTGTGTTGTTTTTGTCATCTCTTCCTTTCTTTACCCTATCTAAAGATTGTATGATCCTATTCCCCTATATTTGATTTGATTGTATTTTTATCTTGATATTTGGTTTTTCTTTTCAAGATCATGTGATCTTACTTTTGTTTTCTTTAGTTGATTAAGGGAGACTACTCTTCTATATGTAGTCATTGTTAGTCTTGTAATGGAAGATTGAATGTTGAAGAAAATAATACACTTTGTATTACATCCTTGTTGAACGAGTTTCATCAAAACCTTGATTATTATTCGACGCGTTTTTGAGTTTTAATCCGATCGATTCTCAATAGGTCTTGAGAAGAAATCATCTTATCGAGTTATAGGTCTAATTCGATAAATCTTTGTTCTTGATCGGTCGAGCCTTCTTGATCGATATTGTTATTATATCCGATATTATCTCCATAATTTTACATTCGAATTACCTTATTCACAAAATATACTTCCGCTACGATATACTTCTACACTTATACCTATTCCGGACGATACACATTCATTATTGGCATCAGAGCCCAAGTTTATTTCCTTGGCAATTTTATTGACAATTTCTTGTTAAAACTATCTCGTGACTCTCTTGTTATGGATTTCTCCGATCCCGATTTCTTGATGAAACTCCATGACGCACTAAGCGGTTTACCGGAGCAGCGTATGCAAGCAAGGCGCAGAGACAACGCACATTCACCGCATCATGCGGATGAGTTCAAAGTAAACAAACTTCCGGAGTTTGTCGGAGGTACCGATCCAGAAGCTTATTTGGAATGGGAACGGAAGATTGAGCGCATATTCGAATTCAAAGACCTTAACGACGAGAAACGTTTCAAATATGTAATTCTCAAGTTATGGAAGTGTGCTTCTTTTTTATTCGAAGGAGTGAAGACACGAAGAGCTCAGGCGGAAAAAAAAAAGATCCGTTCGTGGGATTCATTAAAAAGAAAACTTCGTAAAAGGTATGTGCCAACATCACATCAGTTAACCTTGTACCGGAAGATTGCCGACTTCATGCAAGGAAAACTAAGTGTTGGTGAATACATTGAAGAGCTCGAAAGCTTGGTATTAATGGGAGAATTAGAAGAAAACGAAGAGCAAGAGATGTCACGTTTTTTACGTGGTTTGAATAAAAACATAGCTAACACAGTGGAATTGTACCCATATGAAGATTTCGATACTTTATGTGGACTATGTGTGAAGATGGAGGCCCAAAATAAGGTGAAGTTTTCAAGACCCGAATTTCCATCCAAATTCGGAATTCCAAGTATCGGTTCAAGTTCGGCTACTAAAAGCACCACGCCAAGTCCATACCCAAGGAAACGAGTTTGGCTAAGGTACGATGTTTCAAGTGTCAAGGGTTCGGTCATTACCAAAATGCGTGTCCGAACAAACGGGTGGTGACACTAAGAGAGGCTCTTGAGGTCCGGGAAGAATTGTTAGTCGAGGACAAAAGAGAAAGGCTAAGTGATGTGTTTAACTTGGACGCCGAAGAATAAGAGGAGTGTGAGGCTTACGATGATCCAAATTATGATACGAGTCTAGTCCTTCGCACTTTACAAGTCAAAACGGCTTCGAGGGATATGGAACAACGAGACCAAATATTCCACACCAAGTGTCAAATCGAAGACAAATGGTGTAGTTTGATAATCGATGGGGAAAGTTGTACTAATGTAGCTTCCAGTGAGATGGTGACGAAACGAGGACTCATCACTACTACTCATCCAAAACCATACGCATTACACTGGCTCGATGACGGGAGTAAAGTGAAAGTTTCAAAACAAGTACGGGTCGGCTTAACTAGTGACAACATATTATGTGATGTACTCCCGATGGATGCATGCCATATACTCTTCGGATGACCATGGCTATTTTATAGAGATGTTTTACATCGAGGAAGAAGCAACAAATATGAATTACGGGATAAAGGCAAGAAGATTGTGCTTAAACCAATGTCACCTCAAGTTATTCGTTCGATGAGTTCTAGCCAGATGGAAAAATCGAAACTTATTATGCTTGCTAGTAAGAGAGAGTTGGAACACGCTATTGATGATGGCGAGCGTGTGTATTTGTTGATGATTAAAGAAACGCGAGACGTTGACATGGTTGTGCGAGACAAAGGGGAGATCGATACCTTGTTACACGAATTTGCGGATGTTTTCCGGAAGACTTACCACCGGGTTTGCCGCCCATACATGGGATTGAACACCAAGTCGATCTTATACCGAGTGCATCAATTCATAACAAATCCGCCTATCGATATAACCCCGAGGAGACGAAGGAGTTACAAAAACAAATCGAGGAGCTAATAAACTGCGGGTGTAATATCTGCAAATTTTCGATTTTCGGTAAATTTCTTTTTCGGCCGAAGTCCGTTTTGATGACTCGCTTTTGACCGTTTCGTCATTCGGAGAATATTTAATTCTGCACTTTTTGTCATCCGAGTTCGTTTCGGTGCTGCTTTGTTGAGTTCCGTGCTTTTAGCGACTTTTCCGCGCTTGAGTTCGGTTCTTGCGAATCTCGTTCGAAACTGTCGTTTGGGGTTTTTCGTAAGTTCATTTAACGTTGTTATACGTGTTGTGAACTTCGGTTTGATTATTCGTTGTCGTATGGTGATTTTCGAGCATTTGGGCCATTTTCGTAATTTCCCAAAGTTTGGGGTAATTACCTTCCGTTGTCGAATTTCGAGCCTTCGGGTGGTCGGAATCGTGTGTTCTACTAGCTCGTAGATTCGTCTTTGTGAGTACTTCGTAACTGTATCTTCGGTTCGTATTCAGGTTCGGGTTTCGGTGTCGTTTTGTTGAATTCAGGATTACTAAACGACTTTTCTAAGTATGAGTTCGACTTTGTTAGATCACCATTAATTTTTGGTAACTCCAAAAATTCTGAATCTTTTCAATATTATAGAGCATCGAGTTAGCTTTCAAATGGTTCGAACGGTGAGTCAATCGGAGTCCGGACGAGAGAGTTATGGTCGTTTTAGCTCACCCGCTCGTTATTGGCCGATCACTGCCGGCCGAACTCGGCCGTGTCGTCCGACACGGCCCGTGCCGTACTCGTCCGGATAAGCCGGAAGTCTCTGCCTCGGGACCCGGCCAGTGTCGTCTAGCACGGCAGCCGAACTCTTCGGATAAGCGGGCGGCGCGAGGCGGCCGTGTTCGGGACACGGTCGAGTCAATCTTGCGCCGCGGGACAGTCCTGCTCGGTAGGCCCCTCGGCGGCGCGACCGTGTCTAGCGGGACACGGTCGAGTCCTGCCCGGCAGTGCGCGCCACGACCGTGTCGGGCGGACACGGTCGAGTCACTGTCGACTATTTAAGGCCAGTGATCGGGTTTTCTTCATTTTTCTCACTCGTTTCTTCCTCTTCCGCGGCTGGAGCTTTGATGGTCATGGAGGGATGTTGTTAGAGGTTAAATCCATGAAGTTTTGAAGTTCATAACATCGATTAATCCTTCCATAACTTGCTCCGATCGACCGAATCAAGGCAAGTTTTCCTAAAATATAGTTTGGGGATTTTGTTCGATTTGTCCGTTTAATCCGTTTTAACTCAGAGTATTGATGGATTGATGATTGTTAAGATATATTATATCTAATTCCTTGTTATTCCACAGTTGGATTGCCACGGATTTGTCGTTTTATTGAGTATTTTATCGACGCCTTGAAGGTGTTCGATAAAATGTCACAAAGAGAATTCGAGCGTTCTACGATTATTTCTTCCTCTTATGATCGATGATTTATTGATTATGTGTAATTAGGGTCGAATTCTTGTGAAGAACTCGAGTCGGAACCCTTCCGTTCGTTGTCTCCTTCGGGTCAAGCTTCCGTCGAACCGTGTTCATCGGAGCGTTTGGTAGCGGTTATTAAGGCAAGTATCTTATTATACGACTTGTATCTTGTGAATAGTAATTACGTATGATTTGTATGACGATTTTGCCTGCCTCCGTAAATATGTTCCGTTGAGTTGGTTGTGTTTTCCGAAATTTGAAGGCTTTGTGATAATAGTGATATATTGGTATACGTGTTCGGCGTTGTGCCATTTGTGCAGGATTGCGATGTACATATGAGATGGTTGTACACGTGGTTGTGCAATGTATTGTGTACCGAATGTGTGTTATGTTGGTTAAGAGTCGTTGTGACGATCATGATATTCGTGTTGCTTTGGTTTACATGCTTGATTGTACATTTCGGCGTAATGTGGAATGACTTGACATTTAATGATTATGAATTGTGTCGAGTCGATGTGTGTGTGAACCAGGTAGGGTATGACGAGGCCTCTGGAGTTCGGTACATGATGTGTACGAACAAAGTGTGTGAACCAGGTAGGGTCTGACGAGGCCTCTGGAGTCCGGTACATGACGTGTACGGACAAGCTGTGTGATCCAGGTAGGGTCTGACGAGACCTCTGGAGTTCGGTACATGATGTGTACGAACGATGTGTGGCCGGGTAGGGTCCGTTGAGGCCTCGGAGTTCGGTACATGATGTGTACGAGCAGTGTGTGTGGCCGGGTAGGGTCCGTAGAGGCCTCCGGAGTTCGGTACATGATGTGTACGAGCGGTGTGTGGTCGGGTAAGGTCCGTCGAGGCCTCGGAGTTCGGTACATGATGTGTACGAACGGTGATCGTGTAGCATGATTGTTCGGGTAACATTTTAAATATGGATCTCGAACTCATAATGATATATTATTTAGTATGCTTTGAAGCGAGAATCGGGCTAAGGCCTAATGTTTATGAAAAGGTTTTGTAAATTGGGACTCGAGGTCGAAAAGAATTTACCTTTAAAAATCCCCGAGATGATGTGTTTCTTTTCAAATATCTCTTACTTGAGTTCGAAATTCTAAAACTTCTAGGAACATTTTGATAATTGATTTGCGTATTAAATTCATAGTTGCTATTCGCTTGTTACATTTCGTATGGTTTGATACTTGCACTAGTAAAACGGTGGAGTTTTACTAACCCCCGAGTATTCGGGGTGGATGTCTATTCTGCGTCCGGTACATGCAGTGCGGGGAGCGATCACAGGATTAGCACAAGGGGATGACGAGTGCGATACTAATCAAGAGTTGAGAGTTGGTAGAGTTTAGTTGTATTGTTAGAGTTGATTCGGTCTTCCATTGTATTGTATTTCGACCCCTGTGTGGGTAATGTTGTTAGTCGATCCTGTTGATAGAGTTGTGTGACCTCATCGGTCTGTGTGTTTATGTGTAAGTGACCTCGGCAGTCTGTATTATTATATTGTTTGACCACAGGACGGGCAAGCATTTGGTTGTTTATGGACGTTGCTTTGGTAGATCCTTGCGGAAAGGGTTTACGGCGTGTAATATTCCATACGGTTTTGGGGGTGTTACATTTATGGTATCGGAGCTTTAGGTTGCGGAAACCTAGGTGTCGGGTCGAGTCAAGTCGTGATTTGTCGAGTAATGTGTTGTCATGTCGTTTGAGTCATCGGGTGACAAGTTGAGTTGTGCGTAGTCACAACGTGTCGGTTATGTTGTCGGACGAGATTAGTATCGTAGGCGGCCGTCACCTCCGTGCGACTGTGGATGTAAGTCTCCTCTTTTATGCGAAGTACCTGTGTATCTCGATTTTATCTTAGTGAGTTAATTGCGGTGCATGATTTTCTTTACACAGTATTGTGTAATATAATTGTGTTTAGTACTTGTGGCATATAGTATGTGTATAGAACTGAGCACATTATTGTTTTATCTTTGAACCACCGGGTGGTGTGGTATGGTGTGGAAGTTGTAAACCTTGATGGATTTCGAAAAGGTATCGGCGACAGAGTTTTATTTTGAAAACCGATTCCTTTAACCGAGTTTTGGCGTTATGACCTTGAACGTTTTGGCAAAATTCTTGTGACGGTACTTAGTATTTTGTAAATGGATTATGTGAGTTTTTGAAATATTACCGTCATCGGCCTTTTTAACGTTGTAAATGGTTTTAGCCTGGTGAGTTTCGGCGCGGGACCCACGACGCTATAATATTTTGCGTAATTACCTGAAGTTTTTGGGCATTCTAGCCCATTGAATTATCTTTGAAAACCTTGAGTATCGTAGAAATAAATTTCGAGACGTACGTTTAAAATGAATTGTTTTCTCATGGTACTTCCAAGGTGCCACGATATGTTTCCGAATTCTTCTACCTCGAGGACCAAAATGTTTTGAGATATTTTTTAATGTTTTATAAACACTTTTACTTAGACCCGAGGGTCGAATGTTTCCGAAAGTTTTTCACGAAAAGAAAGTGTCCTCATTTTTATCGAATGCGAAATGGTTTTCCAAAGTCTCGATAACGATGTTTCACGTTTGTACTTTTTTGAAAGGTGATACTCAAGATCAACCGGTGTTTTTCTAAATTATTTTCAAAAGGAGGTTTTCGTTTTTTAAAAACCTATCCATTCCCGTTTGAGGGCTGGGTATGTATGTATGATGTTCACGTTGTCGTTATGATGTTTGCTCCGAGTATGATCGAATTGGTGCCATGAACGTCGGCGTAGCCACGCATTTCTTTGTACTAGCCCTCTGTGAGAGGTGTGAACCGGTGTTTACTGTTTATCGCCTCGTGGCGATTTGCGTGTTGTCACACGAGTGTGAGATGTTGAAGCTTGGGTTTGTACGCTTGTGTACATGTGTGATTGTTTCATAATGTTTTTAATTATGTGCTTGATTATCGTTCGGGCCGTTGGTGTCGCCGAGCTTGATCTTGTCGTTGTTGTAGTGTTTGTGTGTGTATTACTTTACGATGGTAATCGTTGTATATGATATGTGTTATGATTCTTTATTATGCTGAGTTGGCATCTCCGGTATGTTGTTTTGCGGTGTTATGTTCCATTGTATCTAGCATCTGTATTTTCGATATGCCGAGCCGAGGCATTTGAGCGTATTGTCTTGGGGCATGTGCGTGCCAATTGTCCTTCGTCGATGCGCTTTTCAAGTGTGGACCCGAGAGACACAGGATCCGGTTTTGCGAGTTGGGTTCGAGTCTTTGGGCGCGAACTTCGATATAGATATGAGGATCGGATCTGAGAGGCCCATGGGATATATTTCTGACGTTTGCTTTTTGTGTTGTCACCTTACTCCAGTTGTTGTGAGTTGCGGGAACGACATTTCTTTTATAAGAGGTCGAATGTAATGCCTGTATCGTTTTGACTTCTGCATTTCCTCTTTCTCAGGTCTATCGACTCGTCGTGTTCGTTGATACTTTATGAACTTGTTCTGTATTTCGGTTTCATCGTTCGAACGAACTGTGATCTTGTTGTGGGTCGATCTGGTTATCGATGTGACTTTTTGGGTTCAGTTCGATTCTTGTGAACCTTGTTCGGGAGTGACCTCATCTGGTTCCATTAGTTCTTTTATTCGAAGTGGATCGGATTTGGAACTCTTGTGTTTTCGACTCTGTCGACTCATTATGTTCGTTGACATTTCTGAGCTTGTCCTGCCCCTTGCTTTTGTTGATCGAACGAGTGTGGTATTGTTTTGGAATAACTCATTTGTCGTTGTGACTTTTCAATCGCTATTCCCTTCCCTGTGGATCTTATGGGAATGCACGTCTTGTTGTTCTCACGGATCACCACAGGAGTTGTTGTTTGAATTTTCTTATCCTTCGTGTTTCGAACATGATTGTTCGATTTTTGTTGTCTCGATCGTTGTGGTTCGATCGTTTGTTTGTTCGGTTTTGTTCTCGTTTCGTGATTGTTGAGCATTCATGCTCCTTCCTAATTCCCTTAAGTTCGGGAAATTAGTCTCGTTTTCGATCTTCCAACCCTTGGGCGGTGGGATTCAGTATTTGTTCGGTTGGCTCGCGTTTTGATTGATGTACCGTTGGGTTGGTCAATCATATTGATTTTCGTTCGTTGTGTTTTGTGATTGTCGGATAATTGACTTGGCTATATTATCCGTTTGATGACGCTTGTCATTTGTTGGTTTTATTATATCCCTAACGGCGACGTTGTGTTGGTCGCCGTGGAGCGTGTTTTCACGCCGTATATTCCTTTGCGTTGTTAGTAACATTTATTTTTGGGCGTTAGTTACGCATTCTTGTGTATCTTGTTGAGTTTTTCGCGGAATATTTCTTCCCCTACTTGTTTTAAGTTTGGAATGAAACTTCTTTTAAGAGGGTAGAATGTAATATCTGCAAATTTTCGATTTTCGGTAAATTTCTTTTTGGCTGAAGTCCGTTTTGATGACTCGCTTTTGACCGTTTCGTCATTCGGAGAATATTTAATTGCACTTTTTGTCATCCGAGTTCGTTTGGTCTTTGCTTTGTTGAGTTCCGTGCTTTTAGCGACTTTTCGCGCTTGAGTTCGGTTCTTGCGAATCTCGTTGGCGTCGTTTGGGGTTTTCGTAAGTTCATTTAACGTTGTTATACGTGTTGTGAGCTTCGGTTTGATTATTCGTTGTCGTATGGTGATTTTCGAGCATTTGGGCCATTTTCGTAATTTCCCAAAGTTTGGGGTAATTACCTTCCGTTGTCGAATTTCGAGCCTTCGGGTGGTCGGAATCGTGTGTTCTACTAGCTCGTAGATTCGTCTTTGTGAGTACTTCGTAACCGTATCTTCGGTTCGTATTCAGGTTCGGGTTTCGGTGTCGTTTTGTTGAATTCAGGATTACTAAACGACTTTTCTAAGTATGAGTTCGACTTTGTTAGATCACCATTAATTTTTGGTAACTCCAAAAATTCTGAATCTTTGCAATATTATAGAGCATCGAGTTAGATTTCAAATGGTTCGAACGGTGAGTCAATCGGAGTCCGTACGAGAGAGTTATGGTCGTTTTAGCTCACCCGCTCGTTATTGGCCGATCACTGCCGGCCGAACTCGGCCGTGTCGTCCGACACGGCCCGTGCCGTACTCGTCCGGATAAGCCGGAAGTCTCAGCCTCGGGACCCGGCCGTGTCGTCTGCACGGCCGAGCCGAACTCTTCGGATAAGCGGAGCGGCGCCAGAGGCCGGCCGTGTTCGGGACACGGTCGAGTCAATCTGGCGCCGCGGACGAGTCACTGCTCGGTAGGCCCCTCGGCGGCGCGACCGTGTCTAGCGGGACACGGTCGAGTCCTGCTGCGCGCCACACGGCCGTGTCGGGCGGACACGGTCGAGTGTGTCGGCTATTTAAGGCCAATGATCGGGTTTTCTTCATTTTCTCACTCGTTTCTTCCTCTTCCGCATTTGGAGCTTTGATGGTCATGGAGGGATGTTGTTAGAGGTTAAATCCATGAAGTTTTGAAGTTCATAACATCGATTAATCCTTCCATAACTTGCTCCGATCGACCGAATCAAGGCAAGTTTTCCTAAAATATAGTTTGGGGATTTTGTTCGATTTGTCCGTTTAATCCGTTTTAACTCAGAATATTGATGGATTGATGATTGTTAAGATATATTATATCTAATTCCTTGTTATTCCACGGTTGGATTGCCACGGATTTGTCGTTTTATTGAGTATTTTATCGACGCCTTGAAGGTGTTCGATAAAATGTCACAAAGAGAATTCGAGCGTTCTACGATTATTTCTTCCTCTTATGATCGATGATTTATTGATTATATGTAATTAGGGTCGAATTCTTGTGAAGAACTCGAGTCGGAACCCTTCCGTTCGTTGTCTCCTTCGAGTCGAGCTTCCGTCGAAGCCGTGTTCATCGGAGCGTTTGGTAGCGGTTATTAAGGCAAGTATCTTATTATACGACTTGTATCTTGTGAATAGTAATTACGTATGATTTGTATGACGATTTTGCTTGCCTCCGTAAATATGTTCCGTTGAGTTGGTTGTGTTTTCCGAAATTTGAAGGCTTTATGATAATAGTGATATATTGGTATACGTGTTCGGCGTTGTGCCATTTGTGCAGTATTGCGATGTACATATGAGATGGTTGTACACGTGGTTGTGCAATGTATTGTGTACCGAATGTGTGTTATGTTGGTTAAGAGTCGTTGTGACGATCATGATATTCATGTTGCTTTGGTTTACATGCTTGATTGTACATTTCGGCGTAATGTGGAATGACTTGACATTTAATGATTATGAATTGTGTCGAGTCGATGTGTGTGTGAACCAGGTAGGGTCTGACGAGGCCTCTGGAGTTCGGTACATGATGTGTACGAACAAAGTGTGTGAACCAGGTAGGGTCGACGAGGCCTCGGAGTCGGTACATGGCGTGTACGGACAAGGCTGTGTGATCCGGGTAGGGTGCAGCGAGACCTGCGGAGTTCGGTACATGATGTGTACGAGCGATGTGTGTGGCCGGGTAGGGTCCGTTGAGGCCTCGGAGTTCGGTACATGATGTGTACGAGCGATGTGTGTGGCCGGGTAGGGTCCGTTGAGGCCTCGGAGTTCGGTACATGATGTGTACGAGCAGTGTGTGTGGTCGGGTAAGGTCCGTCGAGGCCTCGGAGTTCGGTACATGATGTGTACGAGCGGTGATCGTGTGATGATTGTTGGGTAACATTTTAAATATGGATCTCGAACTCATAATGATATATTATTTAGTATGCTTTGAAAGCGAGAATCGGGCTAAGGCCTAATGTTTATGAAAAGGTTTTGTAAATTGGGACTCGAGGTCGAAAAGAATTTACGCTTTAAAAATCCCGAGATGGTGTTTCTTTTCAAATATCTCTTACTTGAGTTCGAAATTCTAAAACTTCTGGGAACATTTTGATAATTGATTTGCGTATTAAATTCATAGTTGCTATTAAGCTTGTTACATTTCGTATGGTTTGATACTTGCACTAGTAAAAGCGGTGGAGTTTTACTAACCCCAGTATTCGGGGTGGATGTCTATTCTGCGTCCGGTACATGCGGGTGCGGGGAGCGATCACGGGATTAGCACAAGGGGATGACGAGTGCGATACTAATCAAGAGTTAAGAGTTGGTAGAGTTTAGTTGTATTGTTAGAGTTGATTCGGTCTTCCATTTGTATTGTATTTCGACCCCTGTGTGGGTAATGTTGTTAGTCGATCTGTTGATAGAGTTGTGTGACCTCATCGGTCTGTGTGTTTATGTGTAAGTGACCTCGACGGTCTGTATTATTATATTGTTTGACCCTGGACGGGCAAGCATTTGGTTGTTTATGGACGTTTAGCCTGGTAGATCCTTGCGGAAAGGGTTTACGGCGTGTAATATTCCCATACGGTTTTGGGGGTGTTACAGCGGGTACGTTCGAGAAAGTTTGAGTCCTTGTGCGGTTCCGGTTTTGCTTGTCCCGAAGAAAGATGGATCATGGCGAATGTGTATAGATAGTAGATCCGTGAATAACATAACCATCAAGTATCGATTCCCAATTCCGAGACTTGATGATATGTTGGATGAATTGCATGGTTCAGTGGTTTTTTCGAAAGTTGATTTGAGAAGCGGCTATCATCAAATTCGCATGCGAGAAGGTGATGAATGGAAGTCGGCTTTAAAAAAAACATGGATTGTACGAGTGGATCGTCATGCCCTTTGGCCTTACAAATGCGCCAAGTACTTTCATGCGATTAATGAATAAGGTACTTAAACTGTTTTTGGGAAAGTTTGTCGTCGTATACTTGGATGACATTTTGATTTATAGTCGATCATTGCAAGAACATATCGGTCACTTGAGGCAAATCTTCGAGACCCTTAGGGACCAAAATCTTTATGGGAATAAGGAGAAGTGCTCGTTTCTAGTCGAGAGTGTAGCCTTTCTTGGCTACATCGTTTCAAAGGAAGGAGTGTCGGTTGATCAAGCCAAGATCGAGGCGATTAAATCTTGGCCTACTCCTAAAACCGTCACGGAAGTCCGATCCTTCCACGGACTTGCTTCATTCTATCGGAGGTTCATCCGATACTTTAGCACCATTTCAAGTCCGATAACGGAATGCTTAAAAAAAGACCGTTTGTGTGGAACGGGGCTGCCCAAGGAGCATTCGAAAAGTTGAAGACAAAGTTATGCGAAGTGCCGATCCTAATACTACCCGATTTTACACAACCATTCGAAGTAGAGTGTGATGCTAGTGGAGTTGGTATTGGAGCGGTTCTTTATTCAAGGTAAACGACCCATCGCGTACTTTTCGGAGAAATTGAGCGGTGCTCGGCTCAATTATTGTACCTACGACAAAGAATTCTATGCCGTTGTGAGGGCCCTTGATCATTGGAGTCACTACCTTAGACAAAAACATTTTATTTTACATTCGGATCACGAATCATTAAAATACATTAACGGGCAACACAAGCTAAGTCCAAGGCATGCTAAGTGGGTGGAATTCTTACAATCATTTCACTTTTCAGCTAAATATAAAGACGGTAAAAGCAATATCGTTGCGGATGCGCTTTCTAGAAGGTATGCTCTACTTTCTACTCTTGATGTTCGGTTGCTTGGATTCGAAATGTTAAAAGAATATTAGGTAGATGATTCGGAATTTCGAGAGATCCTTGTTCGTTGCAAATATGGTCTGTTTGGAGAATTCATTATGCAAAATGGTTTTATCTTTAAAGAGAATAGACTTTGTTTACCAAAACATGCGACTCGGGAGTTGTTGGTTCGAGAGGCTCATGGAGGAGGCTTGGCAGGCCACTTTGGCACGGCTAAGACCATGGAGGTGCTAAAAGAACATTTTTTTTGGCCGAAAATGCAAAAGGATGTGAATGATATCATTAGTAGGTGTGTAACATGTCATATGGCGAAGAGCTTGTTCAAACCGGGCATGTATATGCCTCTACCAATTCCGGATAGACCATGGGAAGATGTCTCGATGGATTTTATCGTTGCTTTGCCTCGAACTCAACGAGGTAAGGATGCTATTATGGTTGTCATCGATCGTTTCTCAAAGATGGCTCATTTTTTTGCTTGTCACAAAACCGACGTTGCTAGTAACGTGGCCGACTTATATTTCCGAGAAGTGGTACGCTTGCATGGAATTCCGAAGACTATTGTTTCGGATCGGGATTCCAAGTTCCTTAGCTACTTTTGGAACACATTGTGGAGAAAAGTAGGAACGAAGCTTTTGTTTAGTACTTCACACCATCCTCAAACCGACGGTCAAACTGAGGTGACTAATCGAACCTTGGGTACTTTGCTATGTGGCCTTGTAAGCAAAACACAAAAGGATTGGGATTTGAAGCTTGCGCACGCGGAGTTTGCGTACAACCGATCCCCTACTCATGTCACCACTCACTCGCCTTTTGAAATCGTTTATGGTTTGAATCCGTACATACATTTGGATTTGATTCCCTTGCCGAGTGACGAATTGGTACACAAAGATGCGGCATCGAAGCTTAAGTCAATGATAAAGTTGCACGAACAAGTTCGTAATTGAATTAAGGAAGTAAAGGAGGCTTACAAACGAAAGTCTAACAAGCAAAGGAGGTCAAGAGTATTTGAAGTTGGCGATTTGGTTTGGGTGCATTTGAGGAAGGAAAGATTTCCGAATAAACGCAAGAATAAGTTAATGCCACGAGCCGATGGTCCTTTCAAAATAGTTGCCAAAGTAAACGATAATGCATACAAGGTAGAACTTCCGGGTGATTATGGAATACATGCTACTTTTAATATAGGCGATCTCTCTCCTTATCTTGATGATGACGGGATTACTGAATTGAGGACAATTCCTTTTAAAGAATGAGGGAATGATACGGGATTGACTAATCCAAATGAAGAAGACGAAGTAAGGATCGACGTAAGCGGCCTTACAACACGCCATGCACGTACGACTACATATTTAGGCGAGAAAACGGACACAAGACGTGGAGTGACCATGGTGCTCGGTCTCGGCCGTGTCATATGACACGGCCCGTGTCGCACTGTTCTAGAAAGGCGAAACACACTGCCCGCCGAACTCAACCGTGTCAGGCGACACGGCCCGTGCCGAACTGTTCCGAAAAGTGCCGAAGGCACTGCCTACCCAACCCGACCGTGTCCCGGAACACGATCGAGTCCTGCTCGTCCAGAAATGCCAGAACACGCTTCCTAGCTAACCCGGCCGTGTCAAGCGACACGGCCCGTGTCGGAAGTCGCCAGCCATCACTTTCAAAGACTTTGTGTGTGTTGTTTTTGTCATCTTTTCCTTTCTTTATCCTATCTAAAGATTGTATGATCTTATTCCCCTATATTTGATTTGATTGTATTTTTATCTTGATATTTGATTTTTCTTTTCAAGATCATGTGATCTTACTTTTGTTTTCTTTAGTTGATTAAGGGAGACTACTCTTCTACAAGTAGTCATTGTTAGTCTTGTAATGGAAGATTGAATGTTGAAGAAAATAATACACTTTGTATTACATCCTTGTTGAACGAGTTTCATCAAAACCTTGATTATTATTCGACGCGTTTTCGAGTTTTAGTCCGATCGATTCTCAATAGGTCTTGAGAAGAAATCATCTTATCGAGTTATAGGTCTAATTCGATAAATCTTTGTTCTTGAGGTCGAGCCTTCTTGATCGATATTGTTACTATATCCGATATTATATCCATAATTTTACATTCGAATTACCCTATTCACAAAATATACTTCCGCTACGATATACTTCTACATTTATACCTATTCCGACCGATACACATTCACATTCCGAGCGAATTCGTATCACATATAAACATACTGATCACCAAGATTAGTATAACTAGTGAAGTGTTGTTTATAAGGTGTCATATGATGAGTGCATCCTGAATCAAGCAGCCATTCATTTTCACTTAGACCAGCCAGCACAGAATTCACAGAGGCATGCATTTCTTCAATTACCATAAAAATATCGCTATAGCTATATTAGCCTGGTCATTTTGCTGATTCTTCTTAGGTTTAGTGCATTCTTGTATGTAATGACCAGGTTCCCCACAATTATAGCATTTCCGATTCTTGGGCCGGGACTTAGATCTATCCCTTCATTGCCCCTTTTTCTTATTAGAATCATTTTTGTTAAAGGATTTCTTTTTAAGATTTTGTCTACCCCTAATAAAGTTGACATCACTAACTGGTTTGGAAACCTTATTCACCTTAAGTCTAATTCCTTACTTTTTGAGCCACTAATGACAGTATCTAAAGTGATGGAATCCCTTCAATATTTGATAGCATATTTAACATCATTATAGGTATCAGGAATTGCATTCAAGAGCACAATAGGAGTATAATCATCGATGTTTTTATCACTAGATTGTTTTATATCTTGTACTAACTTTGTAAAAGTATCAAGATTACCATCGATATCCTTATTTAAATCCAGCTTATATCGAAAAAAAATTCAAGAAGGAATAACTTATTGGGCAGAGAGGTTTCAGTAAACGTTTCTTCCAGTTTATTCCAAAGTTCTTTAGCATTATCAATTTTACCTATTCGTCTAATTACAAAATCAGATAAGTTCAAGATTATAGATGAATGAGCAAACTCAACCAATTCTTCACGTTTCTTAGGAGTTACATTTGACTGAAAAGTACCTTCAATGGCTTTAAAACATTTTTGTTGGACAAGTATAGATTTCATCTTCTATTGCCAGATTCTGAAATCTCCCTTGCCGTCGAAAGGTGCCATGGTAAAAGAAATAAGAGAACCCATTTTAGTGTTTGTAAAAATCACACAAGATTTTAACCAAAAACACAAGGTACTACTAAT
This sequence comes from Orobanche coerulescens, assembly GCA_033398695.1. Classification (NCBI taxonomy): domain Eukaryota; kingdom Viridiplantae; phylum Streptophyta; class Magnoliopsida; order Lamiales; family Orobanchaceae; genus Orobanche; species Orobanche coerulescens. Next base: position 175,455,336 of record CM065809.1, read on the forward strand.
AATGTGAAAGCTGAGATGACAGTCAAATATCACACAGATATCACAAAGAACAAAATCACACAAGTTTTTAAAATAAAACGAGCTGGAATCGTATCCCCAAGCCCCTACAAGATCCGAGGAACACTTACGGTCCAGGCAGAGGGTTTGGTGTGCTCGGATATTACGACTACAATAGTCTCAACACAAAGGCAATATATCAAAGCGGTCACACGGACAACACACAGTAAATAAACGGAAGCTAAGTAAGTAAACAGATTACTACTAAGGAGCAACACACCACCAATCACACGGTACGAATTATAAATAAGAGGAAGTGAAAGCTGCAATACCTGAGTGGATCCCTCGGCCGGAATCCGTACGCCCTTCCGAATATAAACCACGTTTAGTGGCTCCGATACCACTGTTAGGTATCTATCCGGAATACATAGGATTACACAACTTAACAATAGTAAAGGAATTACAGTTATCGAACCTATGGTATTGGGGTTTAGGGATTACAAAAATTCCTAAGACAGAATGCAAATTAAATTACACGAAAATAAAATAGCAACCACACAGATATAAAATAAAGTTCAAGCCGAGCAGATCAATATAGATCTAAAACCTGAGCGATGAATGTGGTGTTCAACGTATGAAAGTCGGCTCAGTCCTCCAGTCTCGTATACCCACGTCCAACACTCACCGAGAGTCGGCCTTTAGCAGCCCAAGGTAACCCCCAAATCAAGCGGTTTCAAAGACCAAAACAGTACCCGAAGAAACCCTCAAGAATTTCACTTAGAAAATAGTTTTCACACAAAAACATAAATTGATTTCACTCAGATCTGAAGAACACACTTAGAATCTCAGAAAATCAATACACAACTTTTCGTTTTTCTCTCGAATATATCAAAAAACACTCCGCGAAAGGGGTATAAATACCCAAAAATTTCAACGGCCTCCGCTGTTCCCATGGGAATCGCAACCAACCTTATCATTAGATTGGTAAGGGGTTGCGATTCGTAAGGAAACGAAGTCATGCAGAAGGTTCAGAGAGAGGCGGAGCAAAAAATCGTGGCAGCGGAGAGAGAGAGAGAGAGAGAGAGAGAGACGAAATGAGGTAGGGTTTCGGGGTTGGGGGGCTAATATAAGGGCGATGGACGGGTGCGATTGCACCGTTCAAATCAACGCCCAGAATTAAAAGCCACGAAATGTCCAGAAATCAGGCTTGGGTAGGAGCAATTTTTGGGCTGGGCTGCACATTAGAAAATTAATATTCGGCCCAGTAATATTAAATTCATTTGGGCCTTAAATATAACAGTACCGATGTGAATCTTTTATATTTAGTTTGAGTTTGGAGTACAATTGTATTTAATAAGTCACAATTGTATATAATAAAATTATAAACTCTATATAGCGTGAACAAATAAATGGTGTTTGATAAACTATATATAAGCTATATATTGCGTGAAGCAACAAATGTAGTGGAAAAAATTATAAACCTTGATCCATGGTGCGAGGCAGATATAATTTAATTAGTTTTTAAAACTCACGTCCTTTATCGATAGAATATGAACATTCAATTCGATAAGTATTTAGCTATAATATGATGAACGTTCAACAAATAATTTGAGCGAAAAATAATAAAAACTCATAAATGCCAGAAAATCAAATCTAGAAGTAAACTCGGTACATATCACATTCCATTAATTTCACAAACAAATACTTTTTAAAACAAAAAAAATGTTTTTTTGTTCCTTCACACAATTCACGACACCTTTACTAGTCATCCCTGTTATCCTCATGCTGCGAACTACCATCACCTGTTTCGATTTTCACCGTCTCATCAACACCCAACACATCATCCATCATCACATCATCCTCTCCGGCATTTATATCTTCCACGTCATCCTCATCTTCGGTGTTGCTTTGGCCCGTAATTTTTCGGGTCTTGGGTCCATGCTCCAGCTGATGGGTCTCTAATTCTCTGTCCATCGTCTCTTGCAAGTTTGCTATCATGTTATTATCGCCCAGCCTGCCTTTCCTTCCATTTTGCCACCTTTCGAACTCCTTGTCGACGTTTGAAACATAATGCTCCGACACCTGCTTTTGATATTGGGATAGTTCCTCTCTCCGGGCAGCTTTCCATTCTTGAAACATCTAAAGACAATGTGGGATAAAGAGAATTATCCACAAACTTGATGACGCACACTTTCTATCAATCAACAAGTACTCCCCGTCCCACTTGAAAATTCTGCTTTTTTAGTCATTTTAACGAATGAACGACTTTTCTAAAACCATTTATACTCATTTATTTTTTTAATTTATTTTTTCAATCAATAATTTATATAACAATACAAATTAATTTTAAGAAATATTATATAAATTTTAATTAGGTTTTATTTTGAAGGTAGACTCTTCTACAGGGACAAAGTCATGTTCTGAAATTAGACTCTTCAAGTCGGACAGAGGGAGTGGTATTGTTTGTAGAACAAGGTGTAACTACAAGAACTATACGTGAAGCTTAGTCTAATTACCCAAAAAAAAATCACTGGTCTTTCAAAATTACAGATAACCCCATGATGTTTGTGTTTATATTAGTAAGAGATAAATGTGGGGGTTATTTGTTATTTTTGGAAGATAACTAGATTCCACTGTAATGGCTAAACCTCAGAGGTATATTTTGTGATTACCCCTTTAGAAAAATAACAAGGAAACAGCACTGTCCATAGAAAAGCAAATCTGGGTTTTAATAAAGTAACAAGGAAACGGCTCCAGAGTTTTCAATTATGATTATTAAGAAGTGTTAAATACGGGAAATAAAAGAGAACCATCTTTCATAATTACAAGTACCTTACATTTTTAAATCACAAAATCACACCCCCGATACCGGATATTTGTTAACAAAATCCAAATCCCAAGGGGGGGTATATGGGTTTCCTTAAATGGGGTATTTGTAATTATGAAAGGTAATCAGAGTTTTTGGTAATTCAGTCAAACCTCGAGGGCAGTTTTCAGTTTCCATAATCACCCCTAGTAATAGCAATAATAATAAACACAACTCCCAGTCAGCATTTAAAATCTCATATACTGCAAGAAGACTGGTAAGTTGATAAAAGCTGCTACATGATGAGAAATTCACCTGTTCTTTCTGCTCCTCGATCGAAGTTGCTTCCTGATCCAGTGGCTTGGAGAACATGTAATAAATCGGAGGCTCTGCCTTGGTCCTGGAAATACACAAGCATTAAAGATGTAAAAGAAAAATGCCATTTAAACATATTAAATAGAAATTCACAAGATGAACCAAAAGTCGGAGCACATAAATGCAGGTCATTAAGCTGCCTCAAAATTCTGCACATGAATGGACACTTATCTTGACGTCAATAAAATTGTGAATATGGTTACTTTTGGACCGAAATTAGAAATAACCTGCACCAGAAGAACAGTAACATAGTCAAAGTTTAATTATACTTGGGAACATCACCAAATTAGATCCCAGTTCAAAACAATATACCTTATGAAATTTCCAAGTAGTCTGTGGTGCTCACTCCACCGAAGAAACAGCAATTCCAACTTTTTTTCCTCTGCCTTTGCGGCGATACGTGCTCTAAGAGTCTGAGGTGAAACAGGCAAAATAGTTATAAACCAAAAAAAGGTCTAATTCTGCATAAAGCAATGCAAAGAATGAGTTAAAGTAGAAAACAGCAAACCAAATCTCTCTTTCGTTTTTCAGCAATATGTTCGCGCTCTTGCTGCCTCAGCTTTTCACTCTCTTCACGTGCTCGCTGCTCAGCCTACATACACATATCAAATTCCTAGATAAATATGTATTTCACATGAGGGTACGAAATTCCTCTGTTCTACTTACCAGTTACATGTTGCATTTTATGGCTACACTGTGTGCTACTCCCAGCAAGGAGAATGAAAATGAGAAGTAAAGAACAGACCTTTTTCTAACAAAAACTATTCCTATTTCACAGGTTCACACCTGCCATAGAAGCTAAAATAATTTTTCACATGAAGGGTTATATCCTTGCTAAACAAGTGTGCATACACAAACAGCTAACTAATAATATAAAACCAACTTTATTTGTTCCCTTGTTTTCGCTGCAAAAATGGCCTTACTATAACAGTTGCACAATTAATGGACAGAAATTTTTGGCAACTCAATGGCTAAAATAATAATAATAATAATAACTCAATTTTTTGCACAATTAATGCACATGTTCCCCTCGGGTCTTTGAGTGTGCTCAGGTTTCTTTTGATGCGGCACTTCGTTCTTCTTTGGAGCGCATTGTCACTGCTTCTGGGCCCGGTTTTGGTGATTGGCAGTGGAGACTCGCCACCCTACCCTTTGCTTTTGGGGGGCTTGGTGTATATTCTGCAGGTGACGTCTTGAGCTATGCCTTCCTTGCTTCTAGACTTCAATCTGCTAGCCTACAGACTAAGCTTCTCCATAGTTTTGGTATTGTAGCTGTTGGTCCCTCTTTTGATGATGCTCTATGTACTTTTAATGTGAATATGGATATTGACCTTTTGAGTAACCCTAGCGAGGTCGCTGCCCCCAAACTTATGATATTGGCAGATATATATTTCGATCGGGTTACCCAAACTGTTGAATCTACATTCCATCTTTCTCCCCGACAGATGGCGTTATGGAGTTCACTAAAGGAAGATCATACTTCAAATTGGCTTAGGGTGGCTCCGATATCTGGACTGGGACAAACTATGAATGCCAGGGCTTATCGTTGTGTGTTGTGCTATCGGTTGGGTGTTCCTCTTTTCACTGTTCAGGTACCGTGTTCAGCCTGTTCTAAGGTATTTACTGGAGATATTTATGGGGATCACGCTGTTTCGTGTGCGGGTATTGTTGGTATTAAACATCGGCATAACCTTGTGCGTGATATTCTTGTTGATATATGTTCTCGGTCCGGGATTTCAGCTAGTAAGGAGGTAGATATTGGGCTTTATGGAGATAGGGACAGATCCTTGCGACCGGCTGATATATTACTTTACTCTTGGGATAGTGGGCGTGATGTATGTGTTGATCTTACGGGATCGTCGCCCTTGACGCAATCTGGGATGACTGATTTTATGCCAGGGCGTGCGGTCATTGATGCGCACAACGTAAACGTGTCAAGTACGATATTAAATGTGCGGATATTGGATATGGGTTTCTCCCCTTTTCATTTTCTAATTTTGGAGAACTTGAGAAGGACGCAGTAACCTTACTAAAGCGTATTCGACGATTCTCTATGACTCAAGACATTGGAGCACGTGTTGTGGTTCATATTTTTAATAGGATTGGTTTTGCTATTGCTAGAGGTGTGGGGGCCCAGTTGGTTTCTCGGCTTCCCATTAATTTTTTGTAAACCCTTTGAGTTTTTAATAATAATAATAATAATAATAATAATAATAATAGTTTTTAACTCCATTGTGCTCTCTAATTAGGACATCCTTCATCGCCCTCCTTGCTAGTAGACGTGAAATGCAATTGTCGAAGAGCTACATTATGTAAACTAAGGATAAAGTTAATAAATTACCATGAGTTCTCTTTTTTGCATTTAAACCTAAAATGGCAGTCTTATCTTTGGTCCAGTGATGAGGCAAAGACTGCGGAAAACCCAATGACCAATTTCTCACCCAAAGAACCTTGTTCAATAACCTCCTCCAATCTTCCCAAAATTCTCGTCTAATAGATGCATTCAATCCTACTTGTGGTGCATATGCACTTATGATAGCTAGAACATCATCCCCTATCACAAGCAATGTTGTGAAACTCGCATATGCGCGCGCTTAAGCGCAACGCGACGCGATGCGCTTGGGAGTCGCATCGGCTATGCGATGCGGTTTTGAATATGCGAGCGCTTATGCGCGCTTCTGGACTCAAGCGCAGTGCGCACATGCGCTTAAAAAGCACGCTTTTTTATCCCCAGTAATTTCATCTCCTCTTCAAGAATCTGGGCGATTTCATCTCCTCCTCTCTTCAAGGTATTCTCTTCTTTTTTTATAGACATAGTATATATATATATAGGGATGCGTTCTATGCAATACCAATATTAGATGCAGTACTTTACAGTACTAATTTATGCATGAGTTTTGTACTAATTATGCATGAAATATATGCATTTCGTGCATCAAAATTTCAATGCTATAGTTATGGCAGGAAGTAGGAAATAAATGAGTAACAATGAGATATAAATGCTTACCCGTTTCAAAGAATCAGATCTCCTCATGTATGCTTCCGTACCTGATAGTTGCATGTCTTCTTTCCTGAACCTCTGGAAAGGCATCAAATAATAGAAAATGAAACCCAAGAGCTGGAATAAAGTAAAGAAAGTAAAATGCTAGCCATACTAGCCAGTATCATCATTTTGGAAAGGCCAGATCTAGAAGCTTGTTGCATAGCTCGAGTCCAGGAAAGATACTAACAGCAAAAAGACAGGCAATGTGAAATGGAATTTAAGAATCAAGAGAACTATGAAGCTGATCATTCTTTGTTTTATCTTAAGAATATACTATCATGTCCGGATACAAGGACTCTGCCTCTGATTGGAATAGGACAAACTACCATCCCCCTGATCACTCATGTATATTGTGTCACAAAACTCATAAAGTAAGAAATCTGAACAGTTATCCCAATTTAGACATCAGTTTACCAGCCATAAGTTAAAATGATGCAAATTCAATCAGATATATAATAACCGAATCACCCGATGTTTAACCTAATCAATGTCCAAGTCATGACAGCACTGCATATATATAAGGAACTGCCATACTCTCACCACAAGATATCTTGTTGCCAGCATGATTATGTAGTGGATCCTCCGTCAAAGACACTAGATAGTGTAAAAAAGTATATCTAGTTATATTTTCAAAACTCCCTCTCCCTGATCCATTAACAGTATGAAGTCAAGTAGGGACTACGACAAATGCAACTACTCTCTTTGCATAAAACAGTCTTGGGACACAACAAATAGCATGTCAAGTAGAATTAAGGTACAATTCTACTAGTCTCTTTAAAAGCAAAACTTCATAAATCAGAATATAATACAGAAATCATCATCATCATCACCACCACCAACTTAATCCAACTATGTCGGAGTTGGTGTCATGAAAATTACAGTGTCAAATAATGGTCAAAATTAGTTAACGTTATAAAATCATGCAAAACAAAAAGTAGCAAAATACGCCGAATGTCCTTCCTGCCGCAATCTTCATAGAAGGGGAAATGAGATGAAATATAACACATATGGCATCAAATATAAATCCATGCACTGATTGCAAGCTTCTTCACTGTATTTGGCAGATCTTGAAATCAAAAACTCTAATGAGGCATATCTTAGCATATTCAAAAGCATGGAGATTATGAGCCATCTGAAAGCTAAAGCATGGGTAGCAACTTAAGATATCATAAAACGTAAATCTACAAAAAGTCAGAAACTGCCAAACCTCCAAAGTCCCAAGAAGCTGACCTAACATCCTCTTATTCCTACTGACCAAACTAGGGTCCTCATCCTTAGGCATCACCCTCGGTACATGTTCCGCTGGAGGGATTTCAAAGTCCTGAATAATCAAGCCCAAACCAGAACAAGAATTCGTTCAGCTTCAGGGGTAACATGACATAACACGAATTACAAAAGGTAAGCAAAAAGCCTATCCCTTTTACCATTTTAGATGGCCTCTGGTTACCATCCCTCCCAAATGGCCTTTTCTCACTCCGATTTGCATTTGCATTTACATTCTCTCCTACATCCATGGATGCATTGTTCTTTTGCACATTAACTGCAGCTTCGGAACGCTCCTCTGCTATTTCGCCATCCTCAACCTTCAATTCAGAAACGTATAACGTAATCTAATTTACATACTTTATACTTATATAGGTACTCTCTAGGGCTACCGATAGCAACCATTAGATACGACTGGAGATTTTTTCCAATAGAAAATACTCCTCTTTTAAAATTTGGGTGTTCAACTAATGAATATCAAACGCCAAACACTATCAATTCAATGTACGATTGTTTACACACCTTCACAACAGCTGAAGAGAGTCGCCTTTTTGCTGGTGGCTGGTCGTCGGCGTCGTTCCTCTCCGCCTAAACATTATGCAGAATAAGAAACCAAGGAAATGGAGAACGCATAGTTTTGAGGTTCTAGCATATGATCAGTCTCATTAATGAGAAAAAAGAACAGAGAGATCTAAAAAATACAGGTCGAACAAAGCCACGCTGGCGGCCGCCGTTGGCGGCGAAATTGCGAGGTCCGGCGCCTGATAGGCCTCCGCGACGAATCCCTCTGGGATCGCGAAGCCGCTCCGTAATCTGAGATACAAATAAAAAGGCGTTTGTACAATTAAGCAAATACAGAAAGCAAACAATCGTGGATTTTCTTACGTAGATAGACGCATCGAAAGCGAGAGGTACACAAAATATTAAGATGTACCTCGCGCTGTTGGCGATATAGCTCGTTGATCTCTTTCCGTAGTTCTTCCTCTGTCTTTTCAGCTACGACTGTGCTGCCCATTGTGTGTGTGTGTGTGTGTGTGAGAGAGAGAGAGAGAGAGAGAGAGAGAGAGGCAAAAACCCTTGAGAGACTTGCAACCCTGCGCAGCTGCGCTCAGTATTTCGTAATTTCAGAGAATCTTTTTTGTCCCTTTTTTTTCTAACTTTTAAGTTTTAACCCACTTGTGTTGTTTCAGTGTGAAAAAATCGTCCCAAATCGAGTTGCGCTTTGATATCCCAACATATCTCGCTATAAGAAAGTCGAAAAATAGAAAAATACTTGCATGGGTTTTTCTACCGTTACTCACCAAAATTTGATCCAACGTCGACCCGTTATTAAAATTACATATTTTTTTATTATTTGTCGATTTTAATTTGTACATTCTTCTTGTTATAGTTGAACTGCGCAGATTAAAATCAATAAATATGAAAAAATATATAATTTTAGACCAGCCTAATATAAGACCAAGTTTTCCTGACCTGACCATAAGAAAATACATTTCTTTTATAACTAGGTGATCCCAGCTTAGCCGGACTAATCCTAGTCCCTCAATGAACCCACTCTTAACCCATGGAGAGAAGTAAATCGTGAGTCGTTCGAGCAATTGGGGTTCTAACGCCTTTCTGCACACTGCGCGAGAAGCGCTTAACGGTGCGGCGCGCCGAGTTCCCAGACAGCTTCTCGGAGAAACGACCCGATTGGTCAGCACCTCCGGGTTCCCAGCAAGGAAATACTCCGACACTGCCGCTTGACGCGAGATTAAACATTGATTAGCGGTCGCTCGAGCTAGCCCCGGGGAGCTAGAGGATCATAAAGAGAAAAAACCTCCTCTTTCACCTCCTTGGTGGGGATTGAACCCAAGACCTCTCCCAAAGAAGTGTCTTTAAGTGTAGTTGTCCTACCACTGTCAAATTATACTATATATTGGTTCATATTTGTCGATTCCAGTTTGTATATTCTTTTTGTCAGGGTTGAACTCTGCGAACTGGATTCGACAAATATGAAAAAAAAATATGTAATTTTAGTACCGAGGCGATTATTCCAGTCTTACGGTTGTAGCAGTGGGAGTCGTGCGGTTGAAGATTAATGATAAAATTTTAGTTCTTAATAATATGTTATTGGTACCTGATCTTAGAATTTATTTAATTTCAGTTTCTAAAATGCATGTGATAGCTATGCAGTTTCTTTTGATAATGATGCTATTATTAGAAGAAAAAGTGAATAAATTTACAATGATATCTATACTTGGTGGACTATATATCATTAATACTGCACAAACTCTCATATACAAAGATAAATCTCAACTCTTTGTCTAAACCTAAAAAGAGAAAAGAATCTCCAAGCATAAACCAAACATATCTGTGGCATTTACGATTAGGTCATGAAATCTTAGAAGGATTCAAATATTGATAGACGATGGCCCATTGGAGGAATTCCAGGTTGAGACATTTCCAATATGTGAATCTTGTTTGGAGGGTAAATAACCAAAATAGTTTCTAGGACTAAGGAAAATCGTTCCCCGAATGTGTTCAAATTATTTCAAGTGATGTATGTGATGTAATGAACATCTGTTTTCGAATATTTCCTCATGTTAATAGATGATTATTCATGGATACGTCTACTTGATGCAACGTAAGTCTGAGGCATTTGACAAGTTCAGAGACTTCAAGGGTGAAATAGAGAAGCGTCATGGGAAAAATATCAAGTCTTACGATCTGATCGTGGTGGCAAGTATCTTAGTGGAGAGTTTTTTGATTTCTTGGCGAATGAGGAGATTACATATGCAATAAATGGTGTTGTTGAGCGGAGAGACCGAACTCTTTTAGAGATGGTTAGGTCAATGATGAGTTACTTACATTGACCTATTTTGTTTTGCGGTACGCCTTGGAAACAGCAACTTATATTCTAAACTTATTGCCTTCAAAATGAGTTACAAAAACACCCACAAACTACCTGTAGAGTGGGCGGAAGCCCAGTCTAGGACATGTTTGGATTTGGGATTCTCCAGAACATGTGCTAAATAAGGATGTTAATAAGTTGGCACCTCGTACAGAAGTATGAGTGTTTATAGTATACGTCAAAGGAACGAAGGGTGGCTTGTCCTATAGCCCTCAAGATCATAAGGTCATTGTTAGCACCAATGACCGAATCCTGGAAAAGGTTTATGTGATTAGTCACAAGCCCATGAGTGAGATAATTATAGAAGACTTGAAGGGCGAGACCCCATCTGTACCAATCGTACATGTAACACCCCCAATCCGCTCAGGGATATTACACGCCGTAGAATCTATCCTCAAGGATCTACCAGGCTGGTAACAAAATCAAACAACTCAACAATGCGTTTAAGGCTAACAAGACTCAGTAGACCGATTTGGTCTTTCAACAAATACATACGACTCAATCTCAATACATGCCCACGCAGAGGTCAAAACTGTAACACCCCAAATCACAAATGGGACATTACACGTCGTAGAACCTTCATGAGGTCTACCAGGCTAACACATAACACAACAACTGAATATGAAATCCCATAAGACACAATCATCAAGTAAAATAGGGTTGTGGCCTCGGCCAAAATATTTTAATCCAGTAACAAAAAATGTAACTGCAGTAAATCCATTGCCCACGCAGGGGACTTTAACCAATAAAGAAAAATAAAATGGACTCGAGCCTTATCATCATGCCAGTCCATCCTTTGCGTGCGCATCCCGTGCCAGCTCCTCAGCTCGACCAGTACCTGAAATACATAAGACGCATTTCCCCCATTTAAGGGGTTAGCATTCGAATAGCTAGTGCAAGTACACAATTACACAACATTATATACATACGCGATTCAACGCAAACAAACCATTAGGAAAATCATTTGAAAATCAATATTCCGGAATATCACATTTACATCAAAACAGTATATCATCAAGTTTTTCACATCACAAATATCCACGTTTGGTAACTCGCGACTGTACCCATTAATATCGGCCCCCAGAGGTCCCGTCGAACCGTCCCCAGGTGAGAAACCACTTCCGTAGCCGTACTCATTAGTATCGGCCACCAGAGGTCCCGTCGAACCGTCCCCAGGTGGAAGAACATCAACACACGCACCCAAGTCCACTTCCGTGGCCGTACCCATTAGTATCGGACCCCAGTGGCCCCATGCCATCCCCGGGTGGAAGAGTAACCATCACAATCATTCAATAATCCAGTTTACATCATTCGCATCAAAGCCGTACACACACAATGAAATATAATACATGTACTTGCCTTGGATGACACGATGCGAAGAAACCTGCGAAAGGAAAGGTTTCGGTCCAAACAATCTTCACAAATCCGATCCTAACAACAATAGAGACTCAATCAACTACAATTCCACTGAGAAATCACGAATTAATCGGCGTTCTACCCTAAGGGACAATACACCGAACACTATGAAGGCATAAGGTTCAAATTCGGTCAACGAAGGGAAAAACTTGGGAATTGATCCGCTAAAGTTCTAGGAAAACATAACACCACGATTACCCAACTATAATTCATCATCAATCGAAGCAAAAACGAAAGGAAAAACGAATAATAGCCAAGAACCCTAAAATTAGGTATAATGTCCAATTACCTCAATTCAACGATGGAATGGTGGAAGGAAGATGATTGATTCGTGCTAGAATGTCCAATTCCGAGTTATAAGATGATGGAAGGTAATATCTGAGGGAGATCGCCCGAAATCGCCAAGGAGAAGTGGCAAAACGGGAGAAAAAAGGAAGAAATGGGGTTAAAACACCCGTCATCCTTTATATCTTTGGATGTAACACGGCGCAACAAACGGTCCAAATAGCGCCGTGTTCATCGCCGTATTGCAGGTCAGCGGCCGACCCCTGTGCGACACGGCGCAAAGACACGGCGCAAAATGTCGCGGGTCTTGCGCCGTTTCGCAAGACAGCGGGCACCACTGGGCAACACGACGCATAGACACGGCGCAGAATGCCGCGGGTCTTGCCCCGTTTTGCACAGGTCAGGCCAGACAGCCTCTTGACACAAGACGACGCTACCATAACTGAAAAAAAAACGATAAACCAAAACACGATTTGCCGACCCAATGGTCCGGGAAAATTACATTCAACGAGAAATAATATCCAATAATCTGAAACAGTCCGAGGTACACAACCAAAATCGAACAAGGAACAAATTCCCTAAACTTATAGGAAATTACGAAACGGCCCAAACGTCCGAAAATCACGATACAACGTCGAATTAACAATCCGAAACTCACAACATGCTCCGCTCAACCATACGAACTCATGGAAATAAGAAAATGATGAAATCGAACGAGTTTTACGAGCATCAAATACACATGCGATAAAATATAACTCAAGATGCAAATACGTAAAAACATCATCGAAACTCGTCCAAACGGAGAAACTCCAAGAACAAAATAGATTCATAATTCCAAAACAGTGTCAAGCGAGTTGTCCGAAACGAACATACACCAAAAATAGAATTTACCAAAAATAGAAAACACGAATATTACATTCTCTCCCCCTAAAAATAAGTTTCGTCCCGAAACTTACAACGCGAATAAATCGGGGTATCTCGACCTCATACTCTCTTCCGTCTCCCACGTGGCTTCCTCGGATCCATGCCTCGACCATTGCACTTTAACCAAATGAATGGTTTTGTGCCTGAGTTGCTTCACCCGACGCTCTAAGATTTGAATCGGCCTCTCCTCGAAGGTAATGTCGGGCCCCAACTCGATATCTCCAAAATCAATAATATGGCTAGGGTCTGGTACGTACTTCCTAAGCTGGGAAACATGAAATACGTTATGCACGTGGCTCAGGGACGGCGGCAAGCCTAACCGATATGCAAGCTCTCCAACTCTCTCTAGAACCTCGAATGGCCCAATAAATCTCGGACTAAGTTTACCCTTCCGACCGAAGCGGTAAACTCCCCGTGTCGGCGACACCTTAAGCAACACATGGTCTCCCACCTCAAACTCCAACGGTCGGCGACGTGTATCGGCATAAGACTTCTGTCGACTCTGGCCGTCAACAACCTATCGCGAATCAGAGCAATCTTCTCTCTCGTATCAACTACCATATCAGGTTCGGTGCCAATTAGCTCGGATGCATCATCCCAACACAACGGCGATCTGCACCTCCTACCATACAATGCCTCAAATGGTGCCATTTTGATCGAGGCGTGCCAACTATTGTTGTACGTGAATTCGATCAATGGCAAGTGCGACTCCCAATCATCCTTCCAATCTAAAGCACAGGCTCGCAACATATCCTTCAGCGTCTGTATCGTCCTCTCAGAGTGTCCGTATGTTTGAGGGTGGTAGGATGTACTGAGTCTCAACTCATTCCCCAAAGCCCGATGGACGGCCTGCTAAAAGTGTGATATGAAGCGACCATCTCGATCTGAAACAATACTCTTGGGAGTCCCATGCAACCTCACGATCTCCGCAATGAACACTCGCGCTAGTCTCTCTGGCCCCCAAGTGTCCTTAATACCCAGAAAATGAGCTGATTTGGTTAGTCGATCGATAACGACCCAAATCATGTTCATTCCAGTCCGAGTCCTAGGCATATTGGTAATGAAATCCATAAAAATATCCTCACATTTCCACTCCGGGATAGGAAGTGGTCGCAAAAGCCCCGCGGGTCGCTGATGCTAGATCTTAACCTACTGACAGGTCAAACACCTCGACACAAACTCGCTAACGTCTGTCTTCAAATTACTCCACCAGTAGTTACTCCTCACATCCTTGTACATTTTGCTCGTACCAGGATGTATGGAGTAAGGTGTGGTATGAGCTTCACTCAAGATCTTCTGTCTCAGCTCAATAACACTTGGTACACATAGTCTGCTGCGAAATCTCAAAACTCCATCATCCTGAACCACAAATCCAGGGGCTTTTCCCTTCCTCACATCCTCCCTCAACTGGACCAGAAACGGATCATCATACTGTTTCGCCTTGATATAATCGATCGAGGCGAAGTGATCTCAACGCACATAATCGACCACGAACTCTGAACCCAAACCTCGATATTCGACAAATAAAATCTCATTTGGATCCTACTCGTGGTGTAAGTACCTCTAACATTTGTAACGCCATTGGCTTTCTCAATGCATCATCCACTACGTTAGCCTTACCCGATGATAAAGTATCTCGAGGTCGTAATCTTTAATTAGCTCCAACCACCTACGCTGTCTCATATTCAACTCTTTCTGACTGAAGATATACTTCAAACTCTTGTGATCCGTAAATATCTTACACAACGACCCATAGAGATAATGCCTCCAGATCTTTAAAGGCGACCATGACTAACTCCAAATCATGCGTGGGGTAATTCACCTCATAGGGTTTCAACTGGCGGGACGCATAAGCAATAACCCTATCATTCTGCATCAAAACACATCCGAGCCCGAGGCCCGAAGCATCACTATATACCACGAAATCTTCGTTCCCCTGAGGCAACGCCACCACGGGTGCGGTAGTTAGTCGTCTCTTCAACTCGTCAAAACTACCATGTCTGTCTGCGATTCACTCGAATTTCTGAGTCTTCTGGAGCAACTGAGTGAGCGGTCTAGCAATCTTAGAAAATCCCTCAACAAATCTACGGTAATAGCCGACAAGACCCAGAAAACTCCTCACCTCCTTCACATTCTTAGGCGGCTCCCAAGCCATCATTGCCTCTATCTTCTGCGGATCTACCCGAACCCCCTCCGCTGAAATCACATGCCCGAGGAACATCACTTCCTCGAGCCAAAACTCACACTTAGAGAACTTCGGCCACAAGTTTTATACTCCTAATCATGTCACTCTTTCTTGATACTTCCACCACCTCGTCAATGAATACTTTATTCAATTTCTACCTCTATCATCTCCCAAGTACCAAAACTTGCAACCTCAAGGAGCTAATACCATAGTCGTTAAAGGCGAAAGGTGCCCCAAGGCGATATGGGCTCCTATCGCCTGAGGCGCGAGGCGTACGGCGAGGCACGCGCCTAAGAGAGGTGAGCCGCACAAAAAATGAAATGGGGATTAAATTAAATTATAAAAATTTTAAACACATAATGACAATAAAATATAACAATCCACAAAATACTTGTTAATTAACAAAATTAAAGTGTCAGAACAATAAAGACAACTATAAAATTGTTATGAAAAAACTAAAAAAAGAAAAGAAAAGGAAACCTAATAGAGAGGCGCGCATGAAAGGCGGATGGAGGTGCGTAGGGCTGTAAACGGACCGAACTATACCGAACTATGATACGTTTGAGTATACATTTGAAAATGTCGAACCTTAGATTCAAACACGTTTGAAACTTGAAAGTGTCGAATATTATAATTTAACGTTTGAGTATAAGTTTGAACACTTCGAACCGAGCCGAATTGTTGCGAATCGAGTCGAACAGTTTGATTAAATGTTTTTTACGAGTGACTGAATTCAATGGATGAGAGTTGCTGAGAAATGAAAAAAATGAGATAAATGATGATAAATGTGCGGGCCTGGGTGCACCTCTAGGGTTGTGAGTAAACGTAAAAAGTTCGATTCGACTCGAAAAAGTTCGGCTTGCATCTCGGTTCGCACATGCAAACGGGATAGGAAGTGGTCGCAAAAGCCCCGCGGGTCGCTGATGCTCGATCTTAACCTGCTGACAGGTCAAACACCTCGACACAAACTCGCTAATGTCTGTCTTCAAATTACTCCACCAGTAGTTACTCTATGTTGCACAGGTGCGGGGGGGCGGGTGCGGGTGCGGGCAGATACGGGTGCGGGGATACGGTTTTTTGAAAATGTTAGGGTGCGATACGGCAAGGATACGTCTGTTTATTTTATATTTTATTATATATAACACTTGTTAAATATAAAAAACAACAATTCAAATATCACCATAAAATCAATTCAAATACATAAAACAAGTCATACAAAAAACAATTCAAAATGGCTTTGAGCAGCGAAGCTTTCTAATACTGTCCGTGAATACTGCTAAAGGTAAAAGTAATTACTTATTAAATGATTTACTTTTTGTATTTTAATTTATTTGATTTACTTTTTAAAATTTACAAAAAAACTAAAAAAAAAATCGGACTCGCGTATCCACGGCACGGATACGCGTATCCTGTGCCAGGATACGCGAGTCCGATTTTTTTTTTTTACACGGATTCGCCACGTGGCGAATCCCGTGCGAATCCCACGCGAATCGCACCCGCACCCGCACCCATGCAGTATCCGATACTGCATACTGCCCAATTTTGAAGAATCCGTGCATCATAGTAGTTACTCCTCACATCCTTGTACATTCTGCTCGTACCAGGATGTATGGAGTAAGGTGTGGTATGAGCTTCACTCAAGATCTTCTGTCTCAGCTCAATAACACTTGGTACACATAGTCTGCTGCGAAATCTCAAAACTCCATCATCCTGAACCACAAATCCAGGGGCTTTTCCCTTCCTCACATCCTCCCTCAACTGGACCAGAAACGGATCATCATACTGTTTCGCCTTGATATAATCAGTCAAGGACGAAGTGATCTCCAACGCACATAACTGACCCTGAACTCTCTGAACCCAAACCTCGATATTCTGACAAATAAAATCTCGCTGGATCCTACTCTGTGGTGTAAGTACCTCTAACATTTGTAACGCCATTGGCTTTCGGCTCAATGCATCATCCACTACGTTAGCCTTACCCGGATGATAAAGTATCTCGAGGTCGTAATCTTTAATTAGCTCCAACCACCTACGCTGTCTCATATTCAACTCTTTCTGACTGAAGATATACTTCAAACTCTTGTGATCCGTAAATATCTTACACAACGACCCATAGAGATAATGCCTCCAGATCTTTAAGGCGAAAACGACCGCAGCTAACTCCAAATCATGCGTGGGGTAATTCACCTCATAGGGTTTCAACTGGCGGGACGCATAAGCAATAACCCTATCATTCTGCATCAAAACACATCCGAGCCCGAGGCCCGAAGCATCACTATATACCACGAAATCTTCGTTCCCCTGAGGCAACGCCACCACGGGTGCGGTAGTTAGTCGTCTCTTCAACTCGTCAAAACTACCATGTCTGTCTGCGGTTCACTCGAATTTCTGAGTCTTCTGGAGCAACTGAGTGAGCGGTCTAGCAATCTTAGAAAATCCCTCAACAAATCTACGGTAATAGCCGGCAAGACCCAGAAAACTCCTCACCTCCTTCACATTCTTAGGCGGCTCCCAAGCCATCATTGCCTCTATCTTCTGCGGATCTACCCGAACCCCCTCCGCTGAAATCACATGCCCGAGGAACATCACTTCCTCGAGCCAAAACTCACACTTAGGGCCTGTTTACTTTTTTTTCATTAATCTCTGAATGGATTAAGCTGTCTGAGTGGATTAAGCTGTCTGATTTGGAAAAATGTCTTGTTGTTTCTTTCTTGTCTGAATGAACTATCTGAATGACAGAAATGACCATTTTGTCCCTCAGTATGAAATAAGTGCTGTTTGATAAACTGTTCGTTATTTTTTAAGCTGAATAGTATTTTTGAATGACATAAACTAGTTAAACATCAAAACATAATGTCAAACTTTATTGATATCATCAAAAACAACAATAATAAGTACTTATAAATAAAATACTTCAACATCTTATTTTGAACAGAATTCTTAAAATTAAGCATTAGAAACCAAACTATTTGCAATTTCATCACGCAAATTAGTCATATATTGTGTGCTATTAGCACCCCATTGTGTTATGTCGAGCCCTTCTTCTCCACTTCCTTCGCCTTCTTCTTCATTGTTAAATATAGTATCCTCATTGCACTCCAGAAACAACTGGTCCTGAATATTGCATTTCCTGATAAAATTATGTATCGCAAAGCAAGCAATGACCACATTTCTTTGTATTGTAAATGGAAAAGGAGCCATCTGCTTCAGAATTGGAAATCTTAATTTCAAGACACCATAAGCACGTTCAATAACATTCCTAAGCTGGGCATGTGCATGATTGAACAATTCTTCTTTTGTCAAAGCACGTCGGCGTCGGAAATCTGCTAACCAATACCTCGTGTTACGATATGGAGCCAAAAATCCACGGGAATTGGCATATGCAGCATCGCAAAGATAATATTTGTCTGAAAATTAAAAAACATCAAATGTATAACATACAAATAAAAAAGCAAAAGTATAATTTGAGAATGATGTATACCTTGTGGTGGAAAGGGAAAGCCAGAATTCGGGTTAAAAGCAACTTCCCTAAGTACTCTGGAATCATGTGCTATACCTTCCCATCCAACCAAACAAAAGTGAATATCATATTGAAATCACAAATTCCCAGAACGTTTTGAAAGCATCGACTACCACCTCTTCCCCTATAAGCAGTCTGATGACTAATCGGCACAACTGCATGTATAAGAGAACCGTCTAGTGCGCCTATTGCCCCCTTGATTAATAAAAAATAAATAAATAAATTACCTTACTAATGTCAAGAATTTTTACCAAACCACAACGGTAAAACATACCGGAAATTTTTCTCTCAAGCGCCTCTGATGATTTGACATGTTCGAAGTTGCCTCTGAATTTGTTGGCACTATAATGGTTTTTGTGAATTCCATCATGCCTTGCAGAACTTCATGAAAATAAACATGAACGGTTCTTGTAGAGTGTTGAAATCTACGTTTAATTACTCTATAACGTTCATTATGTCCAAGAATTGTTAAAAACATTGCCATCTTCTCCTCGACGCTAACATGTTTACTATCTTTCACCCAATTGTTTTGTCTAAAATGTTGGCATAATAGTATATATGCTTCACGAGATAGTCGCATCAATTCTTGACATTGCGTACTGGATCCATTTAGTAGCTCTTGGGTGTATGCATATCCACTCAATGCCGAAGTATTAACACGTATCCTTTCTCGTCTTGTTGAAGCAACTCTTCTTCGTCTTAAGTATACATATATTAGAATTACTACAAGAATTTCTTCCTCGAGAGTCGGCATATCTATTCGTAAAAACATCACAAATTATCACATAAACAACAGCACCAGTCATAACATTGAAAAAAAAAAGTCACAACAATGGATAATGGAGAAGAGCAGCAACATTAATATGTCTTAAAAAACGAAAATAAGGGCCTGTTTAGCAAAGATGGATAAGAGCTACAATATAAGGGCATGTTATAATGGAGAAGAGCAGCAACAACATATTGCTGTTATAAACGAAAATAATGGAGAAGAGCTACAATATAAGGGCCTGTTATTAATGTTCCCACCAAAAAAAAGGGCCTGTTATTAATGTTGACGAAAATAAGGGCCTGTTATAACATCAACAATATAACAAAAAGTAATCATAACAACTTGGCCAATGGAAAAGAACAGCAACAATATAACATCAACAATATAACAAAAAAATAGTCATAACAACTTGGTTTTTACCAAAGAGCAACACAACAATAAAACAGAACCAAATAGTCCCAACAAAAAACAAGTCCCAAATATCATTCAAAAATAGCAAAACTAGTAAAAAAAATACCAAATAGTGAACTAGTGGTATCCTTGTTTTGCTCCAACCGTTTTTACCCAATCCTTAGCAAACTCTGACGGTATTCCAATCCATGCTTCTCTATTCCGGCTATCCGTAAGAATAGAAAAAGCAATGCGAAACAATGGATCTTCTTTTCCCCATCCAAGGTCGTTCAATTTTTTCATGCATGCTTCATACGAGAAAGGATCGGGTTTCTCGTGTTTTAATGCCATATTATCTAGAAAAATCATAAGTTTCTCATCTAAATCCGAGGTTACTTCTCTAGCCTTTCTTTTTTTCTTGTCAACATGAGTACGAGAGGAACTAGGTGTTGACGACATGGGAGCTTGTTCACTTGATATAGGGTCTTGAAAGTGTGAGCGAAAGGCTCAACGGTTGGCATAGGGTCTTTTGATGTCGGTCCATAGCCTCCAATACCCGTGCACACACCACCCTCAAATAGTTGTGCACACAACTCGGGGTATAGTAGACTTGACGTCCTCAAATATTCAACATATTTATTGGACTGTGTTAAAAATAAAGTTATCAATATACAAATTAAATAAAAGCGAAAATAAATTGCCAATTATGAATATACCTCACTCTCCAATTCCCATTCTTGAGGTGTTAAGTTGAATGTGTTGGTTGAAGGATCATACAAATTGCCAGTTTTGTTTTTTAATTTCAACCATGCTCCATATTTCCCCTTTAGATAATCAAATTTATTACGCATCTGCTTCTTGTCAACGGTAAAATTATGAGTTGCTTTGAGGGTTTCAGCAACTTTGATCCATGAATTCGGTTTTAATGCACTACCTTCCTTCCCGTTCAATGAAACCTCAAGAATACAACTTTCCAAAAAGGTCTTCATAACATTGGGGTCCCTCCAACTTATCCTAGTTCGTTTATTTGGTTGTGTTTCCCAAATTTATTCCATACCTAAAACAAGATGAAATTATCAAACCAACTACCAACAAGCAGCCACGGAATCCCTCAAAGAAATGAAAAAAAAAAACTAAATATACATCATAACAAACACTCCCATCGTAACTGATATTTATTTCTACCAGAAATCAAAACAAGATAAAATCACTGGAATCAGAAAAATAAAAAATAGCCACTGGAATCATAAAAATACCTTTACAGAAGCAAGAGCAATCTGGAAAAAACAAGCAGGAAAAATAAACAAGCAGGAAAAATCTGAAAAAAAAAACGAACCTGGAATGAAACAAGCAGGAAAAATAAACAAGCAGGAAAAATAAACAAGCAGGAAAAAAAAAAACGAACCTGGAATGAATCAGAAAAATTTCGGAGAATAGCTGGAATGAATCAAAAAAACTGGAATTATTGCTAAATTGGAATGAATAGCTGGAAAAATTTCGGAGAATAGCTGGAATGAATCAAAAAAAAAAAACGAATCTGGAATGAATCAGAAAAACTAGAATTATTGCTAAATTGGAAATCTGAAGAATAGCCACAAAATGAAAATAAACAAGCAGGAAAAAAAAAACGAACCTGCTCGACGGTGAGGCGGGCGTCGGTGATGCGGGCGTCGGTGAGGCGGGCGACGGTTGGGCGGGCGAGGGCGATGCGGGCGGTGGAGAGAGAAGAAAAGGGATGGGAGAGAGAAGGGACGGGAAAAGGGACGGGAGAGAGAAGGGGAGAAGAAAAGAGAATGGCGGAGAGAAGAAAAGGGACGGGAAAAGGGAGAAGGGGAGAAGAAAGTGGAGATGAGAAAGGGGAGCAAGCCGTGCGGTAGGTGAGGGCAGAATACGTAATTTGTTGTGCTGAATGGGAAGCACCTTGTTTTTTAGGCTGAATCACAATGCCAAATTTCAGCCCATTCAGCAAAAAGTAAACAAAAAAATATTTGAGCGATTCAGATGGTTCAGTATTCAGCCCATTAAGTAAAAAGTAAACGGGGCCTTAGAGAACTTCGCGTACAACTGCTCAGCTCTCAAAATGTCTAATACAATCTGGAGATGTAAGGTATGCTCCTCCCGACTCCGGGAATAGATAAGGATGTCGTCGATAAAGACGACTACGAATTTGTCCAGATACTCGATAAAACTTTGTTCATCAACTGCATGAACACTGCTGGGGCATTGGTTAGCCCGAAAGGCATAACCACAAACTCGTAATGGCCATATCTCGTCCGAAAGGCAGCTTTCGGTATATCACCGTCCCGGATCCTCAACTGGTAGTAGCCCGATCGCAAATCAATCTTCGAAAGACTGTCGCTCCCTGAAGCTAATTAAATAAATCGTCGATCCTGGGCAAAGGGTATTTGTTTTTGATGGTCAACTTGTTTAATTCTCGATAATCGATGCATAAACGAAGCGATCCATCCTTCTTCTTAACAAAAAGTACAGGCGTACCCCAAGGCGATGCGCTCGGTCGAATATACCCTTTATCTAACAACTCTCCCAACTGTTTCTTCAACTCTAACATCTCTGACGGTGCCATACGGTACGACGCTCGAGAAATAGGGGCCGCATTCGGCTCTAGATCAATAGGAAACTCCACCTCTCGTTGTGGCGGCAATCCCGGCAAGTCATCCGGAAATACATCGGGATATTCACTAATAACTGGAATTGACGACAAATCAACTCCACCCTCTTCCGCCTTCAGAGCATAACACCAGTAGCCGACACAACCCTGGTTCAGAAGTTTTATTGCCTTCAAGGCGCTAATCACATTCCCCGATCTACCCAGATTACAACCGACGAGAGTATGCTCGGTGCCATCCCCGGCCACTATCGAGATGGTACGAGTCCGATAGTTCATGATAACACCGTGACGATCCAACCAATCGTCCCCGAGGATAAAATCCTCACCCTTAAGGTCTATAACAATGAGATTCGAGGGTCAATCCCGGCTCCCGATCCTCACTAGGCAATCCCTAACTTCCCGGTCCCCAACCATATGATCCCCGCTGGGCGTACCCACTACAAACGGTTCACACTCAAACAACCAGTCAAAACCAATACGACTCACACAATCCGAAGCAATAAAGGAGTGGGTAGCACCCGAATCAAAAAGCACTGAAACTGGATGAGAAAGGATCTGAGTGGTACCTGACGCCACCGGAACGTCTGCCTCCTCTGTGCGCCTCATCTGATATAATCGGGAACCCGAACTCAATGCTGTGCGGCGATCCGGCTGACCCCGACCCCTACCACGACCCGAACTCTGCGGAACATGAGTAGCTGGAGTGCTGTGTTCCCTCAAATCGGCGGTGGTAGTCGGAACTCTAGCGGCCCTGGTGGCCCTCTCACAATGAGCTGCCCGATGCCCGGTCTGTCCGCAAGTAAAGCAAGTAACTAACGGAAATGGGCAATCCTTCATCACGTGCTCAGGCTGACTGCAATTAAAACAAACTCTCCCGCCAGGTGCAACAGACTGGACCGAACGGTTACCCTGAGATCCACCGGCCTCTTCCCAGGTGTAGGAGCAGACTGAGACCTCGAAAACTGACCACCCTTACCGGCCGAGAATCCGCCAGTAGTCTTCTGCTTCTTAGCTTCCGAAACCGACTCTGATTCCGGGACAACCATCTCCATCGCTAGAGCGCGATCCTGGTATTCCTTAAAAGTGGCACACATGAGCGGTGCCATACTCTGCCTGATATGCGGCTTCATGCACATATTGAAGTAACAGATTTTGTCAGCCTCAGTCCTCACCTGATCTTTCACGAAACCCAACTGCTGATTGTAAGAGATAATGGCCTGAGAAATCGGCACATCCTGGGGTGTGGCAGTGAAGAACTCCACAATCCTGCGTTCTTTGGTAGCGGCATAATATTCTGCTTCCATAGCAGCCCTGAATTCCTCCCAAGTGGCTCGACGGTCTCTGGGTGCCACAGCCTCCCACCATTCCGCAGCTTCCTTATCCAGGAGGTACTGGGCAATATGTACCCTCCTATCTTCGGGACAAGCTACGGCATCAAAGGTCCTGGAAAACTGAAAGAGCCAATTCTCCCAACCGAGGGAGTCAGAAGATCCAGAGAAACGAGGAGGGTGTATCTTGGTCACCGTCTGAAGCCACTTACTAGCTTCCTCTTCAGGTGTCGGGGGCGGATTCTGGCGTCCACCCTGAGCTATCTGAGCAAGCTGGGCTACTAACTGCTGAAGTACGGCAGTGGCCCCGACATCGGCATTATTACTCGATGGCGCTGAGTGAGAGGCTGAGTCCGCAGAGGACTGAGAAAGTGAGCCCTCTTCATTATTAGCACCCCGACCACGACCTCGACCGCGTCCCCTAGATGGTCTACCACGACCTCTCAACATACCGAAGAAGATATGAAAAGAACAAGATCAGAAAGATTCACAATCTACAAGGTTGGTATCACAATTCTCATTTCCGAACAATGCAAGAAAACGAATTCTAGAAGTATAAGAGTTCGAGGAGACTTACAGCCACGGGTCGCACGAAAAGACGGTAGCATGGTGATATTAGGCTCAACGACTGACCCTAACGACGCAACTGACAGATCCAAAATTAACCGACAGCCTAGACATTCAAAAACCTAAGTCTCTGATACCATAAATGTAACACCCCAAATCACAAATGGGACATTACACGCCGTAGAACCTTCATAAGGTCTACCAGGCTAACACATAACACACCAACTGAATATGAAATCCCATAAGACACAATCATCAAGTAAAATAGGGCCGTGGCCTCGCCCAAAACATTTTAATCCAGTAATGAAAAATGTAACTACAGTAAATCCATTGCCCACGCAGGGGACTTTAACCAATAAAGAAAAATAAAATGGACTCGAGCCTTATCATCATGCCAGTCCATCCTTTGCGTGCGCATCCCGTGCTAGCTCCTCAGCTCGACCAGTACCTGAAATGCATAAGACGCATTTCCCCCATTTAAGGGGTTAGCATTCGAATAGCTAGTGCAAGTACACAATTACACAACATTATATACATACGCGATTCAACGCAAACAAACCATTAGGAAAATCATTTGAAAATCAATATTCCGGAATATCACATTTACATCAAAATAGTATATCATCAAGTTTTTCACATCACAAATATCCACGTTTGGTCACTCGCGACCGTACCCATTAGTATCAGCCCCCAGAGGTCCCGTCGAACCGTCCCTGTAATATCCGTAATTTTTCCATTTTTAGCAGTTTCCATTTTTGGTGTATGTCTATTTTTATCGACTCGCTTGTAACCGTTTCGACATTTTGAATCTATTTTGTTCTTGGAGTTTTCCCATTTGGATGAGTTTTGATGATGTTTTCACGTAATTTCGTTTTATGGCATGTTTTGCCGTATGGACGTTCGATTCTTGTAAAACTCATTCATTTTTGTTGTTTCTTGGTTCGTACAAGTTCGTATGGTTGAGTTGGTCATGTGGAGACTTTCAGTTTGTAAATCCGACGTCGTTTCGTGATTTTCGGGCACTTGGGCCATTTTTGTAATTTCCTAATAGTTTAGGGAATCTTAGTTTTGTTGTCGCATTACGGACCCTCCGGTGGTCGGAATTGTATTATCTTTCAGCGCTTAGCTCCATTGTCTTGTATGCTTCGCGTCTATGTTCCTGGATTCTGGTCTCGTCGTGCGTTTCGTATTTTATACCCTCGACAGCAGCTTACTGCTGATGTGACATCAGCAGTGCTGAACTGCTGTGTAGGTAGCGCACGCTACCCCTGTTCCCTTGCGTGCGCTACCGATAAGCAGTTAGCGTACGCTAATGCCCTATTGTTAGCGTACGCTAACGAAGGGTGGCAGTAGCCACTGGACCGGTCAAGGCCCCGTTAGCGCGCGCTACATATGACGAGTAGCGTGCGCTAACTCCACTGAATATAAGCCAGCGGACAGTTTCAGAACAGCATTTTTATTCTTTTCTCTTCGTTTCTTCGACGTGCGACCTCAGAGAAGATTTCCACCAGTTCTATTCGAAGTTCTCTTCAAATTCCATCACGGTAGAATCGGGCCATCATATCATAATCAGCATAATCACCTTTCATCAGCCGAATTAAAGGTAATTCCTCAGGAACCCTAATTTTGATGAATTTGGGGGATTTTCGGGATTTTAGGGTTTAGTTCCGAATTGTTCATCTATATTACGATATTCTTTACCGGTTGTGATTAGTGAGTGATTCTTAATCCAACTTCCTTGATTTTAATCCGCGAATTATCGATACGGGGAGATTTTGTGTAAACCCTCGCCCGTATCGATTGATGTTCATTGCCGTATCATGTAAACGGGGTTATGGGTGTTTTCCACCAGAGTATTGTTGTCCGTTGGGACTGAACTGTGTTGATCCTTCATTTAGGAACCGTCGTTTTCCACCCGGACCGTTCGTAGTCGTGTTTCGACTCCGTTTCTTCAAGAATGTCTCAAAGGCAAGTACTTTACATTTGTTTACATGTTCTAGTATTTGAATTATGGCATTATCGTGGTTGTTGTGGATGGATATGTGTATGTTCACCTAGGGACGGTCCGACGGGGCCTCTAGGGATACGTATTGCCGTGAGTGTGCGTATCGCGAGCTGTGGTTAGCCACCCAGGGATGTCCGACGGGGCTCTGCGGGGTACGGTGGCCGTGAGTCTCGTACCAATGGTTAACTTTGAATTGTGATTTGTTGGAGATAATGTGTTTTGTGATTGTACTTCGTAAATATTCCGGAATATAAAATGTTTTCTAAAATGACTTTTTGGCGCATATATTCATCTGATTAGAATGTAGTTCAAATGGATTGTACTTGCACTAGCAGTTGTCGCTAACCCCTTAAATGGGGGAAATACTTTTTGTATTTCAGGTACTGATCGTGGGGACAAGCGAGCACTCGAGATGTATGAGCATGATGGGCAAGCGTGATATTATCCAGTATTTGATTTCCGGAGTTATGTCCGTCGGTTATTATTGATGTCTCATTTTGGGACTATGTATTATAAAATTGGTTTAAGTACTCGAGTACTTCCTATTTAAACTTGATACTGTTGTGTCCCCGTTTGGGAAATGGATTTGATGTCAGAATTTTATTTGTCGGTTATAGTCTTTTATTTAGCTTGTCGTCTTGTTTATGATGGTTTGTCGTTGTCGTATGTCATGTTTGGTACGTTAGCCTGGTGGATTCCACAGTGTGGGGTCCACGTCGCTGTAATATGCCCTGAACGTCTTGGGGGTGTTACAGATTATGGTATCAGAGCTTAGGTTTATGGATACCTAGGCTGTCGGTTATTTGGGTCTAGTTAAGTGTCGTTTTTGGGACAGTATCACTGCTATGCCATCATCTCAGTACGCCGGTGCTCGTAAGTTTTCCTAACTTGACTCATTTCATCGTTATGTTCTATTCCTGTCTTGGTATCTTATTGCGTTTTGCGTTTGAATTGTACTTACCCGTTGCTTCTTCAGAATTCCTGCTGGTAGAGGACGCGGCCTTGACGCGGGCCAGTAGGGGCGTGGCGCGGCGGTGGCGGCCATGTCCAATCACTGAACCGATCGGCGATGCCTTCCTTGTCGAGCAGTGTTCCCCCTAGTTCGGAGGTCACGAGACCCGACCGCTAACTCCGGTAATGCACATGAGAATGTTGGAGTGGCCAACATTTTGCAGCAAGTAGCGAACCAGATGACGCTACTGACTCAGGCCGTTCTAGTCGGCCAAGCTAATGCCAACCCGGTTCCGCCTACTGGATCCGGCAATGATAAGCTACTTCAGGATGTGATTCGTATGCGTCCTCCACAGTTTGATGGTGCTTTCGACCCTTCCGGTTGGGAGAATTGGCTATTTGAGATGGAGAAAGTGTTTAAGGCTGCTAATTGTTCCGAGGAGAGGAAAGTACCCATTGCTCAGTACTTCCTCGCCAAGGAGGCAGCAACGTGGTGGCAAGCGGTGAAACCGCGTGACCGAGCAGCTATGTGGGCAGAGTTTCGGGATCTGATGGAAGACGAATTCTGTCCTTGGCCAGTGAAAGAGGGGAGGATCCGAGCCTTCTTTGAGGGTAAACCCCAAGATGTTCCTATATCTCAAGCTATCAAAGACTACAATCAACAGTTGCATTATGTGAGAAACCAAGTCCGCAATGAGTTTGATAAGATCCGCCACTTTGATATGCGGATGAAACCGAGGGTGCGCCACTACATGTCTGGTCTGGGGTGCACGACTTTGAAGGAATATCAGAATAAAGCGATGGCATACGAGATGTCGTTTTCTGCGACAGAGACGGCAGCTGAAGGAAAGAAGCAGAAGACCTCCGGTCAGTTTTTGGGAGGCAAGTCAGGAGGGTATCCGAAGGCTCAGTCTGGTTCGCGAGTCTTCGGGAGTCAGACGCCATCAGTTGGTCGAGGGAACAGTTCTAGGTCTGCTCCTGCTGGTTCCTTTCGTGGTCCTAAGTGGTTCAACTGCAGTCGTCCGGGCCACATGATGAGTGAGTGTGATAGGCCTCCGATTCAGTGTCTTGCTTGTGGTCGTATGGGTCATCGTGCTAAGTTTTGTACGGAGGCAGCTCAGGCTCCAGTTACTCAGATATCAGCCCCAGCTGTGGGAGAACCGAGTGTGAATCAGGCACCGACAGTTCCTCAGCCGCAGCAGAGTTTTGGTAGAGGTCGAGGTCGTGGTCAGCCTTCTAGAGGGGGAGCTTCTAGTGCGGGGTCTGTTCCTCCCTGAGTGTATGAGATGAGGCGAGCCGGAGATCCCGACGCGACGGTGGCTACAGGTACCGTCCACATCCTCGATCATCCTGTTTCCGTATTGTTCGATTCTGGTGCTACGCATTCTTTTATATCTATGGATTGTGTGCGTCGTCTGCATGTTGATTGCCTTGTTGCTTGTGAGCCTTTTGTTGTTAAACTTCCTAGCGGGGATAGCATCGTGGGGGATCGTGAGATTAGAGATTTTCCAGTGAGTATCGCGGGGAGGGTTTGGCCTTCTAATCTGATTGCGGTGGATATTAGAGATGAGGATTTGATTCTAGGTGAGGATTGGTTGGACCGTCATGGGGCGATCATGAATTATAGATCGAGGACTATGTCGATGTTAGCCTCTGACGGTACCGAGCATTCTTTTGTGGGGCGTAAGCGGAGTAGCCAGAGATTACTGATCAGCGCCTTGAGGGGGGTGAGACTCCTTCGAGGAGGATGCACGGGCTATTGGTGTTACTCTTTGAGATCGGAAGAAGGGGGAGTCGAGCTCTCGTCTATTCCGGTAGTGTGTGAGTATCCTGATGTTTTTCCAGACGAGTTGCCGGGTTTGCCGCCGGATCGAGAAGTTGAGTTTACCGTCGATTTAGAGCCGGGGGCAGCCCCGATTTCTAAGACGCCATACCGTATGGTGCCTGCCGAGATGCTTGAGTTGAAGAAACAGTTGGGAGAGTTGCTAGACATGGGGTATATTCGACCGAGTGCTTCACCTTGGGGCGCACCGGTCCTATTTGTAAAGAAGAAGGATGGGTCACTTCGTTTGTGTATCGACTACCGAGAGTTGAACAAAGTGACCATCAAAAACAAGTATCCGCTCCCGAGGATTGATGATTTGTTTGATCAGTTGCAAGGGACAACTGTATTTTCGAAGATTGATTTGAGATCGGGGTATTATCAGCTCCGAGTGAAGGATACCGACATTCTGAAGACGGCCTTTCGGACGAGATACGGTCACTACGAGTTTGTGGTTATGCCTTTTGGACTAACCAACGCCCCAGCCGTGTTCATGCAGCTTATGAACAAAGTCTTTATCGAGTACCTCGATAAGTGTGTAGTCGTCTTTATCGACGATATTCTGATTTACTCGAGGAACGAGGAGGAGCATGCCCATCATTTACATATTGTGTTAGACATTTTGAGAACTCAGCATCTTTTTGCGAAGTTCTCAAAGTGCGAGTTTTGGTTACGGGAGGTTATGTTTCTCGGTCATGTGATCTCGGCCGAGGGTGTTCGTGTGGACCCACATAAGGTAGAGGCAGTGTTGGATTGGGCGCCGTCCAAGAAAGTGAAAGAGGTCCGCAGTTTTCTGGGATTAGCCGGGTATTACCGCAGATTCGTCGAGGGGTTCTCTAAGCTCGCTCGACCGCTGACTCAGTTGTTACAGAAGTCAGAGAAGTTTGTGTGGACCGAGGAGAGGCAGAAGAGCTTTGAGGAGTTGAAGAAGCGGTTGACGACCGCTCCCGTTTTGGCTTTACTGAGTGGTAATGATGGTTTCTCCGTTTATAGTGATGCTTCGGGCCAAGGGCTCGGATGCGTACTTATGCAGCACGGGAGGACGATTGCCTATGGTTCCCGTCAGTTGAAACCGTATGAATTGAATTACCCTACGCACGATCTTGAGTTGGCCGCAGTTGTATTTGCGTTGAAGATCTGGCGTCATTACTTGTATGGCTCGTCGTGTCAGATTTTCACCGATCACAAGAGCATAAAGTACATTTTCACGCAGAAGGAGCTTAATATGAGGTGGAGGAGATGGTTGGAATTGATTAAGGATTACGATCTCGAGATCCTTTATCATCCGGGCAAGGCTAATGTGGTAGCAAATGCCTTGAGCCGGAAATCGGTATCGCTTCGAGCGCTTGAGTTGCTTACGGCCCAGTCGGGACTTCAGCGAGAGTTTATGAGGTTGAGCATTGAGATTGTACTGCCGGAGAGTTCCGGGCAGTTGCGTACTCTTGAGATTTCTTCATCTCTGGTCGAGGACATTAAATCGGGACAGTTAGAGGACCCGATGTTTATTCAGCTTCGAGAGAGTGTAGGGAAGGGGAAGGCCCTGGGATTCGTTATTCATGAGGACGGTGTGTTGAGATTTCGAGGTCGGATGTGCGTTCCGAACGACTCAGAATTGAGACAGAGTATCATGCGAGAGGCTCATGCGTCACCTTACTCAGTCCACCCGGGCTCGAGTAAAATGTATAAAGATCTGAGGAAGAATTTCTGGTGGAACAACATGAAGAAGGAGGTAGTTCAGTTTGTGGCTAAGTGTTTGACTTGTCAGCAAGTCAAGATTGAGCATCAGCGGCCAGTTGGGTTATTGAGACCACTTCCCGTTCCGGAATGGAAGTGGGAGGACATCTCTATGGATTTTGTCACGAGTTTGCCGAGGACGAAGACTGGTATGAATATGGTGTGGGTGATTGTAGACCGACTGACTAAGTCGGCACATTTTCTGGGCATCAAGGATACTTGGGGTCCATAAAAGTTGGCTCGTATTTTTATCGCCCAGATAGTGAGGCTTCATGGTACGCCGAGGACCATTATTTCAGACAGAGATGGCCGATTTGTGTCGCATTTTTGGCAGGCGGTACATAAGGCATTGGGGACACAGTTGCGTTTGAGCACTTCGTTCCATCCCCAGACCGATGGGCAGTCCGAACGTACCATTCAGACGTTCGAGGATTTGTTGCGTGCGTGTGCGTTAGATTGGAGTAGTGACTGGGAGGATCATCTGGCCTTGATTGAGTTTACTTATAATAATAGCTGGCACGCGTCGATTAAGATGGCACCGTATGAGGCACTTTATGGCCGACGTTGCCGATCACCGATATGTTGGGATGAGCCGTCCGATTTGGTTGGCACCGAGCCGGACCTTGTATTAGAGACGAGGGAGAAAGTCGAATTGATTAGAAAGAGGATGTTGGCTGCTCAGAGTCGACAAAAGTCTTATGCGGATGTTAGGCGTAGACCTTTGGAGTTTGATGTGGGAGATCATGTTCTGTTGAGAGTGTCTCCGACGAAAGGAGTTTTCCGTTTTGGGAAGAAGGGGAAACTCAGCCCGAGATATATTGGACCTTTCGAGGTATTGGAGAGAGTCGGTGAGTTAGCGTACCGTTTGGCTTTACCTCCGTCGCTGAGTCATGTGCATAACGTATTTCACGTTTCCCAGTTGAGGAAGTACGTTCCGGACCCGTCCCACATTATTGACTTTGGGGATGTGGAGATCGAGAAGGATGTTACGTTTGAAGAGAGGCCCGTCAGAATTTTGGAGCGTCGTGACAAGCAGTTAAGGCACAAAACCATTCCTTTGGTTAAGGTGCAATGGTCGAGGCACGGAGTAGAAGAAGCAACGTGGGAGCTAGAGGAGGATATGCGTTCGAGATACCCCGAGCTTTTTGATTCTTAAGTTTCGGGACAAAACTTTATTTTAGAGAGGGAGAATGTAATATCCGTAATTTTTCCATTTTTAGCAGTTTCCATTTTTGGTGTATGTATATTTTTATCGACTCGCTTGTAACCGACCGTTTCGACATTTTGAATCTATTTTGTTCTTGGAGTTCTTCCATTTGGATGAGTTTTGATGATGTTTTCACGTAATTTCATTTTATGGCATGTTTTGCCGTATGAATGTTCGATTCTTGTAAAACTCATTCATTTTCGTTGTTTCTTGGTTCGTACAAGTTCGTATGGTTGAGTTGGTCATGTGGAGACTTTCGGTTTGTAAATCCGACGTCGTTTCGTGATTTTCGGGCACTTGGGCCATTTTTGTAATTTCCTAATAGTTTAGGGAATCTTAGTTTCGTTGTCGCATTACGGACCCTCCGGTGGTCGGAATTGTATTTTGTTTCAGCGCTTAGCTCCGTTGTCTTGTATGCTTCGCGTCTATGTTCCTGTATTCTGGTCTCGTCGTGCGTTTCGTATTTTATACCCTCGACAGCAGCTTACTGCTGATGTGACATCAGCAGTGCTGAACTGCTGTGTAGGTAGCGCACGCTACCCCTGTTCCCTTGCGTGCGCTACCGATAAGCAGTTAGCGTACGCTAACGCCCTATTGTTAGCGTACGCTAACGAAGGGTGGCAGTAGCCACTGGACCGGTCAAGGCCCCGTTAGCGCGCGCTACATATGACGAGTAGCGTGCGCTAACTCCACTGAATATAAGCCAGCGGACAGTTTCAGAACGGCATTTTTATTCTTTTCTCTTCGTTTCTTCGACGTGCGACCTCAGAGACGATTTCCACCAGTTCTATTCGAAGTTCTCTTCAAATTCCATCACGGTAGAATCGGGCCATCATATCATAATCAGCATAATCACCTTTCATCAGCCGAATTAAAGGTAATTCCTCAGGAACCCTAATTTTGACGAATTTGGGGGATTTTCGGGATTTTAGGGTTTAGTTCCGAATTGTTCATCTATATTACGATATTCTTTACCGGTTGTGATTAGTGAGTGATTCTTAATCCAACTTCCTTGATTTTAATCCGCGAATTATCGATACGGGGAGATTTTGTGTAAACCCTCGCCCGTATCGATTGATCGTTCATTGCCGTATCATGTAAACGGGGTTATGGGTGTTTTCCACTAGAGTATTGTTGTCCGTTGGGACTGAACTGTGTTGATCCTTCGTTTAGGAACCGTCGTTTTCCACCCGGACCGTTCGTAGTCGTGTTTCAACTCTGTTTCTTCAAGAATGTCTCAAAGGCAAGTACTTTACATTTGTTTACATGTTCTAGTATTTGAATTATGGCATTATCGTGGTTGTTGTGGATGGATATGTGTATGTTCACCTAGGGACGGTCCGACGGGGCCTCTAGGGATACATATTGCCGTGAGTGTGCGTATCGCGAGCTGTGGTTAGCCACCCAGGGATGTCCGACGGAGCTCTGCGGGGTACAGTGGCCGTGAGTCTCGTACCAACGGTTAACTTTGAATTGTGATTTGTTGGAGATAATGTGTTTTGTGATTGTACATCGTAAATGTTCCGGAATATAAAATATTTTCTAAAATGACTTTTTGGCGCATATATTCATCTGATTAGAATGTAGTTCAAATGGATTGTACTTGCACTAGCAGTTGTCGCTAACCCCTTAAATGGGGGAAATACTTTTTGTATTTCAGGTACTCATCGTGGGGACAAGCGAGCACTCGAGCTGTATGAGCATGATGGGCAAGCGTGATATTGTCCAGTATTTGATTTCCGGAGTTATGTCCGTCGGTTATTATTGATGTCTGATTTTGGGACTATGTATTATAAAATTGGTTTAAGTACTCGAGTACTTCCTATTTAAACTTGATACTGTTGTGTCCCCGTTTGGGAAATGGATTTGATGTCAGAATTTTATTTGTCGGTTATAGTCTTTTATTTAGCTTGTCTTCTTGTTTATGATGGTTTGTCGTTGTCGTATGTCATGTTTGGTACATTAGCCTGGTGGATTCCACACGTCGCTGTAATATGCCCTGAACGTCTTGGGGGTGTTACAGTCCCCAGGTGAGAAACCACTTCCGCGGCCGTACCCATTAGTGTCGGCCACCAGAGGTCCCGTCGAACCGTCCCCAGGTGGAAGAACATCAACACGCGCACCCAAGTCCACTTCCGTGGCCGTACCCATTAGTATCGGCCCCCAGTGGCCCCATGCCATCCCCGGGTGGAAGAGTAACCATCGCAATCATTCAATAATCCAGTTTACATCATTCGCATCAAAACCGTACACACATAATGAAATATAATACATGTACTTGCCTTGGATGACACGATGCGAAGAAAACGGCGAAAGGAAAGGTTTCGGTCCGAACAATCTTCACAAATCCGATCCTAACAACAATAGAGACTCAATCAACTACAATTCCACTGAGAAATCACGAATTAATCGGCGTTCTACCCTAAGGGACAATACGCCGAACACTATGAAGGCATAAGATTCAAATTCGGTCAACGAAGGGAAAAACTTGGGAATTGATCCGCTAAAGTTCTAGGAAAACATAACACCACGATTACCCAACTATAATTCATCATCAATCGAAGCAAAAACGAAAGAAAAAATGAATAATAGCCAAGAACCCTAAAATTAGGTATAATGTCCAATTACCTCAATTCAACGATGGAATGGTGGAAGGAAGATGATTGATTCGTGCTAGAATGTCCAATTCCGAGTTATAAGATGATGGAAGGTAATATCTGAGGGAGATCGCCCGAAATCGCCAAGAAGAAGTGGAAAAACGGGAGAAAAAGGAAGAAATGGGGTTAAAACACCCGTCTGTCCTTTATATACTGGACAGAACACGGCGTAACAAACGGTCCAAATAGCGCCGTGTTCATCGCCGTATTGCAGGTCAGAGGCCGACCCCTGTGCGACACGGCGCAAAGACACGGCGCAAAATGCCGCGGGTCTTGCGCCGTTTCGCAAGACAGCGGGCACCACTGGGCAACACGGCGCACAGACACGGTGCAGAATGCCGCGGGTCTTGCGCCGTTTTGCACAGGTCAGGCCAGACAGCCTCTTGACACAAGACGACGCTACCATAACTGAAAAAAAAAACGATAAACCAAAACACGATTTGCCGACCCAACGGTCCGGGAAAATTACATGCAACGAGAAACAATATCCAATAATTCGAAACAGTCCGAGGTACACAACCAAAATCGAACAAGGAACAAATTCCCTAAACTTATAGGAAATTACGAAATGGCCCAAACGTCCGAAAATCACGATACAACATCGAATTAACAATCCGAAACTCACAACATGCTCCACTCAACCATACGAACTCATGGAAATAAGAAAATGATGAAATCGAATGAGTTTTACGAGCATCGAATACACAGGCGATAAAATATAACTCAAGATGAAAATACGTAAAAACATCATCGAAACTCGTCCAAACGGAGAAACTCCAAGAACAAAATAGATTCAGAATTCCAAAACAGTGTCAAGCGAGTTGTCCGAAACGAACATACACCAAAAATAGAATTTACCAAAAATAGAAAACACGGATATTACAAAAACATAACGCACTCCCGTACAACGGGTAAAACACTGCAACGGAAATAAAGTACAACAAAACTAATATGATATCGTATGGATCCTCATGTGATTAGTATCGATCATCTTTCATCATCCTTCATGCCGACCCTGTGTCATGCTCCCCAAAACCTGAATGCAAAACAGACATCCACCCCCCGATTTCTCGGGGGTTAGCAAAATTCCACTATTTTGCTAGTACAAGTATGAAATCATATGAATTGTAACAAACAAATAGAAATCACGAATCGGGTACGACAAATAATTACAAAAGACTTCCCGAGAAGTTTTTATTAATTAGAAATCATCAAAGAAGTGTTTGAAAAATAAATTCCTCATCTCGAGGATTCTAAAAATAGAAACTCTGTCGGACCTCAAGTCCTTAGTTGAAAATATCCATTTCAAAACGAATGGGTCTCCGCCCAAAATTACTTTCCATAAAACGACCTTTATAACATCGCAGGGATCTCATCCCAAATCTCATCAAATCACAATACTCAAGAACAATAACACGGTCCGTTTTCCAACATCAAAACCAACATCCAAAGGATTAAACACAAACGACAAAATACTCTGGTGCCATCCTAGCCAAGTAAGTCAAACGTGTAATACCCGTACTTTCATTGACTGTTTGACCTTACTGTTCTTCCTATTGTTGTCGCTCTGGAAACTCTGAATGTTTTTGTCGATGTTGTCGTTGAGCTTCGTACCTTGTTTGGATCATGTTTTGGGTTGTTTAGACCTTTCGGTACTGTTCTCGTCAGTGGAAATAGCGCACGCTAGGCCTAGGCTAACGTACGCTAATTATGCCTGAGTAGCGCACGCTAGCTTTGAGCTGTAGTGCGCGCTAACGGGCCAGACAGATGAGGGTCAGTAACTTATACTGCTCTCTGGACTAGCAGTTAACGCATGGTAGGAGTTCGTTAGCGCACGCTATTCGTGGGCATTAGCGCACGCTAACGGACTGAGTCGGCAGAGACAGTGAGGTTGTCTGACTGACTGGACTGTCAGGTAGCGTACGCTAGGCTTTGGCTAGCGCACGCTACAAGCATTTCGTAGTGCACGCTATGCTGGCATAGCAGCACACGCTAAGACTCGAGCAGGGCAGAGGACAGTAGGTTCTGGACTCCAATTTTTGGACATCAACTCCCAGTTAGTGCACGCTAACTATCGGCTAGCGCGCGCTAAGAATAGTCGAGTAGCGCACGCAACGGATCATCTAGCGCACGCTAGCGAGGCTGTCAGAAGCCATTGGACTGACCGGTGACCCCGTTAGCGCAAGCTAATTCTTAAGCGTAGCGTGCGCTAGACCGGGCGAGTATATATTGGACAGTTGACTTCCTTTTCGTCATTTTTCTCATTCTTCACAATTTACCGATCGGGAGCAGCGGGTTTCAGCGATTTGGAGAGTTCGGAGGCGATCCTTCTCCAGATATCAACATTTTTTGGTTGGAAAACAAGGATTTCACAACATCTAATCTATTCTATCGTCCGAATCAAGGTAAGAATTCTTAGAACCCTATTTTGGGGATTTTTGGGGATTTTCTTAGATTCGTCCGATTTACCCATTTTGGAACTTGAGAACCTTGATATTATGAATTATCTACCTTGTAAACATATTTCCCCTACGATTCTATGGATTATTTCGTGATAGTTCGGACGTAAGAGAGTTTGGGTGATTTTTCAATCCGTAGATGTTTACCCTCGTAGTTGCGTGAATCGTAGGCGGGTTTTGGGAGTTTCTTCCTGTATTATGACTTGTATGATTGTATGTATTCACTCTGGGAGGGTCTGACGGGGCCTCAGAGGGTTCCGTTGCTGCTGGTACGGTTCCACGAATAGTTTGGGGTTAACCACTCTGGGAGGATTCGACGGAGCCTCAGAGGGTTCTGTGGCTGCTGGTGCGGTTCCATGGTTAATCGTGTATATTTTTAAATGAGATTTAGTTATTCCGGAATACTAGTCTTGAACTGGTGCGGTTCCATGGTTAATTGACGGTTGTTTTCACTGTATTGTTGAGTAGTATTGTATTTCATATTCGATATACTTGTACTAGCTATTCGACGGCTAACCCCTTTATGGGGGAAATACGTTTTATGTATTTCAAGTTCCAGGAGAGCGGACACGCAGGTATCGGGTCGGTATGAAGATGATGGGCAAGCGTGATACTGTATATTATTTCCAGTTGTATTTTG
Source organism: Orobanche coerulescens (assembly GCA_033398695.1). Taxonomy (NCBI): domain Eukaryota; kingdom Viridiplantae; phylum Streptophyta; class Magnoliopsida; order Lamiales; family Orobanchaceae; genus Orobanche; species Orobanche coerulescens. Next base: position 175,493,201 of record CM065809.1, read on the forward strand.
CATTCCTCCATTCAGTGTTGTTGTACTGGAATGGTTATTGAATACTCGAGTATTATCTCTCAGTTTCTTGATGTTCCGGCCTGTGTTGCCGAAGTATTTAATTATGTTGTGATGTATTTTGATACGTTCATAATGGTTTGTACCATTCGTCTTGTCCTTCATTTCATTGTATTCGGATCTCATTAGTCAAGTTTTATAATTCGTGCATGATTAGCCTTGTGAGTTCCACGGCGGGACTCACGGCGCTGTAATATACCCCGAATAACTTGGGGGTGTTACAAAACGAACAACTTACCTCTTACACATTTAGTCAATGCATGCAATCATGAAAACCGTTCAAAAGCACTCATTTCCGGAAATGCCATAATCAAATCACATTTGTAAAATACACCACAATTAATCGTGGATCCACCCCTCCGTGGACCCCTACCGAGACCCCGTCGGATCTAACCCATAGTGGTTAAAAGCAAGCTCGCGGATCCACCCCTCCGTGGACCCCTACCGAGACCCCGTCGGATCTAACCCATAGTGAGCATACACACACACGTTACTCATGCAATACTAATATGCTAAGAATGTAAGCTCATCAAGAATACTTACTAGGGATGACCACTTATCCGATACCATTATCAAACTCTTCAAAACAAAACAACACAATTAACACGGAATACACTATTCCACAATATTAAACCAATGGAAACATCATTAAAACCTTCAATGTTCAAAATAATCAAATCAAAATCAACTCACACGAATCACAGTCACGAGGATAAACCAACCATCGTAAACCCAACATGTAAACTCTATTTGTAGGACACAACTCGTATAAGAAAATACTTGCCTCGAAACCACGATTGAAGCGAGATGATGAATGAGATACGGTCGGGCAGCCCCGAACTCCTGAATGAAATCAAGCACATGATAGCACCACAAAACAACTGTTGGAACATTTTGTTCCATACATAAATTAAAAGTGTTTTGATGATTAAAGGCGATAAACAAAACAAAACAACGAAGAGATGAAGCCAAGAATCGAAGAAAATGAAGCTGGAAAATAGTGTTCTGCACAAGCTTAACGTACGTAACTCAGCATGATTAACGTACGTAAATGAAGCAGACTTACGTACGTAATGGAAGTAATATAACGTACGTAATGTAGTTCAAACCAAGTGAACGTCGGAGGAGTCAAAGTCAGAAAAAGCATGCAACGGATATATGACGTCAGTAGTGATGTAAGGCTTAACGTACGTAACGATGAAATTGTTAACGTACGTAATCAAAATGAAGAAGCTCCCTGAACTGAAACTGAAAGAGGCTTACGTACGTAACCCGTGAAGGTTAACGTACGTAACGATGCTTACGTACGTAAAGAGGAGATGATAGCATACGTAATGAGCAGTCTGGCAGCTGACGGCTAGTTTGATGATGGAGTCTATAAATACCATCCTTATGGTATTGTTTGAACACAACAACTTCAAGCATACTACACATTCATCTGAGATTGATATTCATTATATTGTTGTTGTAATATTGAGCTTACATTGAGTGATTGAGTGTTATACACAAAATCATACACGAGTGGTAAAAGAAAAGATACGATTGGATTCGGTGTTATTAGGATCAAGGATCCGGCATTGTTAGAATCGCAATCGCTATCTTCGTGAGGTTTATCTAGTACCCATAGAAAGCTAGAGAGGTTGATTCCTTGTCCTACGAAAAGAAAAACGGTTTAACTTGGACCGACACAAAGACAAGTACGAGTGGTTTATCACGGACCAATAGAAGACGTGATTGTAAACGGTTATACCTCGACCGATAGAAGAGAGGCGTAGAGGTTGCTATCTTTAACCCATTGAAAAAGATAAAGAGAGGACGTAGGCTCGTTTATAGCCGAACCTCTATAAATCCGTGCGTCATTTATTTTCCGCAATTTTATTTACGCTTCCGCAACACGGCGCAATATCCGACCCCGTACCCAACAATTGGTATCAGAGCGGTACTCCAATATGCGGCTTAACATCCGAGGAGAAAAAGATCCAATGGCGTTTCAATTTTCTCCAGTCGAAGGCCTTGCTCTCAACCGACCACCATTCTTTGATGGCTCAAATTATTTGACATGGATGTCAATCTTTATTCGTGCCTATGATATAGAGATTTGGAAGATTATTTGTCTCGGCCCGAAAGTTCCTATCAAATCTGACGGTACGCTCAAATCTTTTGAAGAATACAACGATGCCGATTGGAAAAATGACCATCTAAATTGTAAGGCCACCCAACTTTTATTTTGTGCCTTAAATCCCGAAGAGGTCAATCGAATCTCGTCGTGTGAAAGTGCGAAAGAAATATGGAAAATTCTTGAAATCACACACGAAGGGACGACTCAAGTCAAGGAGACAAAAATCAATATGCTTCTCCATGACTACGAGTTATTTATGATGAAAGGTGACGAGTCCATCACCAATATGCTCGACCAATTCTCGGTCATCACCAATGGACTTGCTTCATTCGGAAAACCATTATCTAGTAGTGAAAAAGTTAAGAAAATTTTAAGATCGCTACCTAGCGAATGGGACGGCACCGTGACCGCGATTATGGAATCCAAAGATCTCAACACGCTCGATTTTAGTGCCCTTGTTGGTTCACTAATCAATTATGAGATTGTATTAAAATCACGAAGTGTCAAGCCAAAGCCGAAGGAACGATCGTTAGCCATGAAGGCTAAGATATCAAGAAAGAAAGAAGAAACCCCGGTGGAGGAAAGCGACGAAGAAGCGGCATATTATGCCAAGAATATTAATAAATTCCAAACTTTATTAAACTGGAGGAAGAAGGATATCTCGAGCGAAACGAAGAAATTCGACAACTCTTGTCGACTATGTGGAAAACCAAGCCACTTCGCTAAGCATTGCCGTGCCAAACCCAAGAAGGAGGTCCTCGTGGCAACATGGAGCGATGAATACGAAGACGACGAATTTATCAATCAAAATAATCTCGCTCTCATGGCCCGGAGTTCGTTCGACGACAGCGACGTCGAAAGCCAAGTAAGTACATCCTCCCGTGACGAACTTTTTGATGTATTTGAGTTATTACATACGGATTTTCAAAATGCATTATCGGAAATCAAATCCCTTAAGTCTAAAATTAAATCTTTGGAAATTGAAAATTCCAAAATTATCAAGAAGGGAAAATTTGTTGAAATCGATCATTCAAAGTCTATTGAAAATGAGAATATTTTGAAGAATGATCTTTTAAAAGTTCAAGATGAACTAAAATCTTTGACAAGAAAATTCTCGTGCGGCAACGATAAATTTGAACAAATGTTATGTGTTCAAAAATATACTTTAAATAAAGAGGGGTTAGGATTCAAACCACGTTCGAAAAACGAATCCGTTAATTTTAAAATACCCCATTGCGAAAAGTGTTTGCAAATCGGGCATCACGTTTCAAATTGCAAAAGCCCTCGCCGGACGATAAAAATTAAGAAAATTTGGGTTCCTAAAGGAACAAATATTTCAAATATTGTTTATGTCTCGAAACAAAAACCAACTATAGGTTGGATCCCCAAAAATTGATTTTTGTATTTTACTCAGGGGGAGTATTTTTTAAGGGGAGATATTATTCTCAGGGGGAGTTTTTACCTTTCATGCAATTATTCATAAATTGTATCATGCATATTTTATATGAAAAGGAGAAGTCGAAAATGGGATTAACCCTAAAAGGGGGAGAAAATCGAAAAATAAAAAGGAGAAGTCGAAAATGACAGAAAAAGAAAAATGCGGAGACGTCGAAAAGACGATGAAAATTTGAAAATGAGAAAAGAAAAGGAGAAAAGAAAAGAAGGAGTCGAAAAAGAAATGGGAGAAGAACTAATGAAACAGACAAAGTCGAAAACTTTGGTCTATACACACACACACACACACACACATATATATATATATATATATTTGTATTTTTCCAGGTAAATCCCACTAACGAAGTTTTATTTTGTAATCATCAAAAAGGGGGAGATTGTTGGAACATTTTGTTCCATACATAAATTAAAAGTGTTTTGATGATTAAAGGCGATAAACAAAACAAAACAACGAAGAGGCGAAGCCAAGAATCGAAGAAAATGAAGCTGGAAAATAGTGTTCTGCACAAGCTTAACGTACGTAACTCAGCATGATTAACGTACGTAAATGAAGCAGACTTACGTACGTAATGGAAGTAATATGTACGTAATATAGTTCAAACCAAGTGAACGTCGGAGGAGTCAAAGTCAGAAAAGCATGCAACGGATATATGACGTTAGCAGTGATGTAAGGCTTAACGTACGTAACGATGAAATTGTTAACGTACGTAATCAAAATGAAGAAGCTCCCTGAACTGAAACTGAAAGAGGCTTACGTACGTAACCCGTGAAGGTTAACGTACGTAACGATGCTTACGTACGTAAAGAGGAGATTATAGCGTACGTAATGAGCAGTCTGGCAGCTAACGGCTAGTTTGATGATGGAGTATATAAATACCATCCTTATGGTATTGTTTGAACACAACAACTTCAAGTATACTACACATTTATTTGAGATTGATATTCATTATATTGTTGTTGTAATATTGAGCTTACATTGAGTGATTGAGTGTTATACACAAAATCATACACGAGTGGTAAAAGAAAAGATACGATTGGATTCGGTGTTATTAGGATCAAGGATCCGGCATTGTTAGAATCGCAATCGCTATCTTCGTGAGGTTTATCTAGTACCCATAGAAAGCTAGAGAGGTTGATTCCTTGTCCTACAAAAAGGAAAACGGTTTAACTTGGACCGACAGAAAGACAAGTACGAGTGGTTTATCACGGACCAATAGAAGACGTGATTGTAAACAGTTATACCTCGACCGATAGAAGAGAGGCGTAGAGGTTGCTATCTTTAACCTATTGAAAAAGATAAAGAGAGGACGTAGGCTCGTTTATAGCCGAACCTCTATAAATCCGTGCGTCATTTATTTTCTGCAATTTTATTTACGCTTCCGCAACACGGCGCAATATCCGACCCCATACCCAACAACAACTACGAGGATAACAACGCACGAATTACCAACACAAAATGACGATCGACTCGGAATACTCGAGCACCTATAATCCTCCAGGAGAAACAACAAAAACAACATCACAACGAGTACCGAGACCAACAACACTAAGAATTACTTCTAGATATCGAAAGAAACTCATTGAAACATTTAATCAAACATTAAATGTTCAATGATTCCCAAGAACACTCAAATCGTCCATCGAGTTAAACCGACTCAAAATATGGATATACAATCCATAGAACACGATTAATAACATCATTAGACAACCACCGGTTTATCAAAACCGAAAGGAAAACGAGATCGAGAATAAAACTCCCAAAAAGTCAACTTGAAGGAAAATCAAGAAATATACCTTGATTCGGCGAAGAACAATGGATTAAATAATGTTAAACACAAGAATACTACTAAGATTAATCATACCCATCATGGATTAATCAATAATACGGAACGAATCGGACAAAACGCAAAAACCCCAAAATTTCTCAAAATAGGGTTATAGGAAATCTCACCTTGATTCGTTGGATCAAAGGATGATATAGGATGATAAATCAGTGATATAAGCTCTAGAACTTCGTGGAATCGTTGTTCAACAACATGCCTCCTCGATCACTAAGACTCCAGCCGAGGAGAGGAAAGGATGGAAATGAAAAACGGATGAAAATATGACTGCTCAGCCATATTTATACTGGCGCGGCCTAGCGCGCGCTAGCCTTCCGGCAGTAGCGTGCGCTATCGGCCAGTATCGCCCAGAACCCTCGGCCGGGGCCCGCATGACCCGGCACTGTCGACCCGACCTGTCGACCGGGACTCGCCTGCTCGACCCCGATAGCGTGTGCTGTGCGGACGCTAGCGCATGCTAGCCGACCTGTCCAAAACCCTCTGGACTAAACTGCTCGGCTAGGTAACGTGCGCTAGTCGGCCGACAGCGTGCGCTACACATGCCGATTAGCGTGCGCCACGACCGACAGTAGCGTGCGCTACCTGCCGATCCTCCCCGAGTCCAGAACTCCAGGAACCTCTCTACCCAGCCCGATAGCGTGCGTCGGCCGGCCGAATAACTTGCGCTAATCCTGCCGAGCTAGTGTGCGCAGTCTTCCGGCAGTAGCGCACGCTAGGCCATTTTAGTCATTTTTCCTATGTTGCACAGGTGCGGGGGGGCGGGTGCGGGTGCGGGCAGATACGGGTGCGGGGATACGGTTTTTTGAAAATGTTAGGGTGCGATACGGCAAGGATACGTCTGTTTATTTTATATTTTATTATATATAACACTTGTTAAATATAAAAAACAACAATTCAAATATCACCATAAAATCGATTCAAATACATAAAACAAGTCATACAAAAAATAATTCAAAATGGCTTTGAGCAGCGGAGCTTTCTAATACTGTCCGTGAATACTGCTAAAGGTAAAAGTAATTACTTATTAAATGATTTACTTTTTGTATTTTAATTTATTTGATTTACTTTTTAAAAATTACAAAAAAACTAAAAAAAAAAAAAACGGACTCGCGTATCCTGGCCCCGGAGACGTGTATCCTGTGCCAGGATACGCGAGTCCGATTTTTTTTTTTTTACACGAATTCGCCACGTGGCGAATCCCGTGCGAATCTCATGCGAATCGCACCCGCACCCGCACCCATGCAGTATCCGATACTGCATACTGCCCAATTTTGAAGAATCCGTGCATCATAGCATTTTTCCTTCTAGACAGGATTCGCAGATTGGAAATGACTCAACTTGGAGCGAATCCAGTGGGCCATCGTTCACCAATCTTTAAATCCTTCTAAGGTTAATATGACCCAATCGTAAATGCCACAAATATGTTTGATTTATGCTCGAAGGTTCTTTTCTTTTATTAGGATTATTCAAAGAATTAAGTGATTTATAATTATGCAAGGGAGCTCGTGCAGCATTAATGATATAAAGTCCTTCATTATAAGTACTCGTGCAAACATATTCACCATTTCTTTTAATAACTGCATTATCTTCAAAAGAAATTGAATATCCATCACAACGCAATTTAGAAACTGAATTAAATTCATTCTAAAATCAGGTACTAATAACACATTATTTAGGACTAGAATCCTATCATTAACTTTTAACTGTACGAATCCGACTGCAACAGCCTTCAGCCTGGAATAGTCGCCCCAGCTAATAGTAATCTCATCTGCACTAAGTACCTTGGTTACCTGGAACCCTGCGAGTCATAACAAACATGATCAGATCTACTATACACGAAGTGATATAACAGGCAGCCAAACATATTTTGACTATGAGTGCATGAGACGTACCTTTCTTAGAGCAGTCACTCTTGAAATGCCCCTTCAGACCGCACATATAGCATTTGCCCTTCGGCATTTTGTTTGCCTCGGACTGAGGAGCCTTGGACTGAGGAGCCTTGCCCTTAGCTTTGAAGGTTGCCACATGCTTCTGGCCAACCTGCTTTTTCTTCTTTCCCCATTTGGATTTTGAAGAACTAGCACCGATAGCCGCAAGAATTTGATGATAACCTTGTTTGAAGAGACCTTCGGCAGATTGAAGCTCTGTCAGAAGTTCCGCCAAAGTGTAAGTCCTACAATTCATATTGTAGTTAAGGCGGAACTGCTCAAAGCTTCTTGGCAAGCTGCCCAAGATAATATCGACCTGCGATCGGCATCCGGTTCTGGTTCCAGAGGGCTTTCCTCAGTTAAAACAAATTTATGTCCCTCGACAGTCAGGACAATGTCAAGATTTCTTTTCCAGTCGGCAAAGTTAGTGCCATCAAGTTTATTTTCTTTGAGAATAACGGCTAGTGGATTGAAAGACATCTGAGAATAAAATTAAAACACCATTCATCACATAATTTGACGCAAAATATATTGAAAAACCTTAAAACACAATATATATACAATCAACCAACACCTCAAAAAACCGCACATGCAAGCCACGTTAGTGTGGACGTTTACATATACATTTTTCAAGTAGATTTTAACGTCATTAATTTTACTATCCAGTCAAGATGCGCTTTGACAAGTAAAATTAATAGTTGGTTCCTCTTGGCCATGTATTAAATCAACATAGACTCCGATGGGGAGCTTATTAATTAATACACCAAAGGGAGCACCATAAATAACAATCCTTAGAATATTATTTAATGATAATAGTCCTACAGATGGAGATGTTGTTAGGCGTATTTTTATACGCTTATTTATCATTATTTTATATTCTTTTTGCCATTAGATTATGGAACTGGGCGAGTTAGCTTGTTTATTTTAACCTTTCATATTGACGGTCGATTAAATTCACGCTTGTTAATCTTTGAGCTTGATTTTCTTCATGAACGAGTGATTAGGACTGAAATTGGTTACTTTGTGGAATCAGTGTCCTGGATGTAACTCGCTATTACGATACTTGTATTATTCAGAGAGAATTTCAGGGTAGTATTGATTAAGTTGAGCACACTGGATTTGCACGATTATTCATGATATTCTTATATTTGTAATCAATTCTTTTTGCTTGAGGACAAGCAAAGGCTCAAGTTTGGGGGTATTTGTTAGGCGTATTTTTATACGCTTATTTATCATTATTTTGTATTCTTTTTGTGATTAAATCTGCATAAATGAGCCTTTAATGCCCTATTATTATATGTTTTGCAGGAAATTGGAGTCCGGAAGCCGAAACGATGAAAAACGGACGAAAACGGCGAATTTTGGCCTGGGGCCGCGGCACAAGGCAAGCGGACCGCGGCACACGCAGAGGACCAGCAGGCACCAGAGTAAACTGTACTCTGAGCCGCGGCACAGATATAGTGAGCCGCGGCCCAGAAGAAAAAAATAGCGCCCATGTTTTAATCTGTGCGCCGTGAGCCGCGGCACAGATTAAGTGAGCCGCGGCACACGGGGCGGTTTTGGTGTGCTCCGCGCGGATTTGGGCCGTTTTGAAGCCGGTTCTCGACCTAATCACACGGACGTGTTTTGGAGGCTGCTGGGAGTTATAAATAAGGGTTTAAGGTCATAATCTGGGGGGATCAGAGAGGATTATCGCGGAAGAGAGGAATCGATCATAAGAAGCAGAAGACACCAAGAGCAGAGGGCGGAAGCCAGAAGAACGGAGGAATCCGACCTCTTCATCTGCGTTTGATTTTAATGCTTTCATTTATTAATTCTGTATTTTTATCTTTTAGCATGTCAGGCTAAAACCCTGTTCTAGGATTTTGATGAAACTGAGGTTGTGACGAATTTGCTTTCGATTATTTATATAATTCCCTTTTCTGTTGAGTTTTCCCAATCGGTTTTAATGCTTTCAATTATCTGGCCAATAGTTGAATTGTTCTAATCACGCAATTCGAATCGGGAGAGGAGAGTTGGTGAGGAACTATTGGTGAGAACCGTTTTATCTTGTGAGATAGGAATATACTCATAGGAACCACGTGGCCTTTTGAAGATTTTGTGCTTTTGGCCTATTGTCGAATTAATTCACCTAGGGATAGAGTGCGTTATTCGCCTTTAGAAAAATCTACTGACCTCGGGAGAGGCGGTAGAGTATATTAGCAATCTTCGCCTTCAGTAAATTGGGGAAATCATTAATTTAAGATAATCGAGAGTAAATTCGGATAAACCGAGGTGGATTCATAATCCTAGACTTATTCATCATTTGATTTTCTTTCTTCGAGCGATCGTTATTCTGTTTTATTATTGATTTTCTTTAGTCATTAATAGCAACCCAAATTTCGACTGTTCAAATAGAATTAGAATACATATAAATCGGTACTTAGTGATTCAGTCCTCGTGGGAACGATACTCACTCATCACTTTATTACTTGTCTACGATAACGTGCACTTGCGTTTAACGAAATATCGCAACAAGTTTTTGACATGAATTCGGCCGACCCCAGGTACACTTCCCTCTCTTCCTCTGCACGAGGTTTACGTTCTGTTGATATACTTATTGCTGTACTTATTTCGTTTGCACTTTCGTTATTTTTTAGTTACCTTTTTGTTGCTAGCCTTGCTTGTCATGATTTTACTCTTATTCGTGAATTTTTCGTGCTCCTTTTTGTGTGAAACTGATGTTACAATACTGAGTTCTCTCTGAAGAAACGGTTGAGTTTTAGTCGAGGTGTAGTCAGTGATATCTGTTTATGTTGAGTATTCATTTAGGTCCGAATTTTTTTTAATTTTTTGTAGAAATCTTAGCAGATAAGAAAGGAGACATGCGTGTTTTCAAATCGCCGTCTATACGTTTGGTTACATTTTCCGGTTAGCTAGTTGTCCAGTAACATGAGTCGTATTGGCATTTGATTTGAGTTTAGAGCCGGACAGTTTTTTTCGAATAGTCGAGATATTTTTGTTCTATGATGGGAAGTCTAGTAACCGGGGGTATTCACGTAACCCGTTGTTTACTCTCGCGTAAAACGACGACCCTGATTAGACTAGTGGTTTAGAAATTTCGCATGTGCCGATGATGGGGAGCCTAGTAACCGGGGGTATTCATGTGACCCGTTGTTTACCCTCGCGTAAAACAGCGACCTTGAATCGGACATGCGAGAATAGCTATTCGAGTTGTTTCTCCGCTGTGGAGGGGAACTTAGTAACTAGAAGCATCCATGTGCCCCATGAGTGTCTTTTACGTCAAACGGTTCCCCAACACATGAGAATGGAATTCCATCCTAGGATTATCCCGATGAAACGTCCCGAGATCCAAACCTAGTGGTCAACTCGAACCAATTTATTGAGCGTATATAAGGGAATACTGTCCGAGGGTTATATTTGATGATGAAACTCTTGAAATTTTTGCCACTAGACGGTGGGATTGGGCGAGTTAGCTTGTTTATTTTAACCCTTCATATTGGCGGTTGATTAAATTCACGCTTGTTAATCTTTGAGCTGGATTTTCTTTATGAACGATTGATTCCGTCCAGGTTGTTTTCTAACCCGAGTATGGAGCCATCGTCGATTGCAGTATAGCTTGGGCATTCCGCCCGCTACTTTGGGTCCTAGGGACAACCAGGCCGCACGGCAAGTGTCCTAGATATGACTCACTATTATGATACTTGTACTATTCTTTGAGATTTTCAGGGTAGTATTGATTAGGTTGATCACTAGGAGTTGCACGATTGTTCACGATATTCTTTTGTTTGAAATTGATTATTTTTGCTTGAGGACAAGCAAAAGCTCAAGTTTGGGGGTATTTGTTAGGCGTAATTTTATACGCTTATTTATCATTATTTTATATTCTTTTTATGATTAAATCTGCATAAATGAGCCTTTAATGCCCTATTATTATATGTTTTGCAAGAAATTGGAGTCTGGAAGCCGAAACGATGAAAAACGGACAAAAACGGCGAATTTTGGCCTGGGGCCGCGGCACAAGGCAAGCGGACCGCGGCACACGCAGAGGACCAAGGCACCGAGTAAATCAGACTGAGCCGCGCAGATATAGTGAGCCGCGCCCGGAAGAAATAAAATACGCCGAGCATCTGCCAGGCCCCGTGAGCCGCGGCACAGATTAAGTGAGCCGCGGCCCACGGGGCGGTTTTGGAGCATTCTGCGCGGTTTTGGGCCGTTTTGGAGCCTCTTCTCGCCCTAATCACACGGACGCGTTTTTGAGGCAAAAGAGAGCTATAAATAAACATGCAAGGTCAGAATTGAAGGGGGATTATGATCGAGGAATCAGAGAGGATCGCGGAAGAGAGGAATCAAGCAGAAGACACCAAGAGCAGAGGGCGGAAGCCAGAAGAACGGAGGAATCCGAGTCTTCATCTGCGTTTGATTTTAATGCTTTCATTTATTAATTCTCTATTTTTATCTTTTAGCATGTCAGGCTAAAACTCTGTTCTAGGATTTTGATGAAACTGAGGTTGTGACGAATTTGCTTTCGATTATTTATATAATTCCCTTTTCTGTTGAGTTTTCCCAATCGGTTTTAATGCTTTCAATTATCTGGCCAATAGTCGAATTGTTCTAATCACGCAATTCGAATCGGGAGAGGAGAGTTGGTGAGGAACTATTGGTGAGAACCGTTTTATCTTGTGAGATAGGAATATACTCATAGGAACTACGTGGCCTTTTGAAGATTTTGTGCTTTTGGCATATTGTCGAATTAATTCACCTAGGGATAGAGTGCGTTATTCGCCTTTAGAAAAATCTACTGACCTCGGGAGAGGCGGTAGAGTATATTAGCAATCTTCGCCTTCAATAAATTGGGGAAATCATTAATTTAAGATAATCGAGAGTAAATTCAGATAAACCGAGGTGGATTCATAATCCTAGACTTATTCATCATTTGATTTTCTTTCTTCGAGCGATCGTTATTCTGTTTTATTATTGATTTTCTTTAGTCATTAATTGCAACCCAAATTTCGACTGTTCAAATAAAATTAGAATACATATAAATCGGTACTTAGTGATTCAGTCCTCGTGGGAACGATACTCACTCATCACTTTATTACTTGTCTACGATAACGTGCACTTGCGTTTAACGAAATATCGCAACAGATGTCATATCATAAAAAACAATATTCACCTTTTTGCTATCTAATTGAAGTTTAAAACTAGTGAACCAATAATCAGCACATTCGATGTGGAAGAAGACTCTAATGTCAATGCACATGCTAATTATTTCACAATTTAAACCAATTATGGAGGCCAATTTGATTTTGAAAAATCAATTATTAAAATCACTTAGTTATTTTGAAAAATTAAGGTTTTTAATTTTCTCGTCCTAACATGCAAGAAACATATCATGCATACATCCATACATGCCATTCATCAAAACAGTAAAACCAACATAAAAATTGGATAATCAAATCCAATTATCATGGCTTTTATTCCTCGTTTTGAATAACGAGAAAATCCTCGGCTCTTTTGCTCCCACTGCTTCAAGCATCTCGTCATCTCCTTCCGGTTGGGGCACAAAAATTGTCAAATTTAGAAACTTTCTTCCATGCAAAATTAATTGCACAAGAAATTTCTAAATTAAAATTACTGTGCTCCAACGGACGCAACGAACGACGGATAAACGAATAGGGCCATACACCAAACGAACCTGCCCGGACAAAAACCCGACCCGCTGCCCGATCCGAACCGCGGCCCGGCACCCTGCTGCTGGCCGAGCGCGGCAGGCCAGATTCGACCGAGACATGACTCCTTTTCGCGCTGGACTTCTTTTCCTTCAGTACTTTGTGTATTCCAATTCGATTACAAATTTTACACCAAATAAATTACATCGAATTTACAACAAAAATTACAAGGAAAAATAAATCCGATTCTACCCGTGGATTTTCTCATGGGAAAAACTTTATACATGCCTCAAAACTGTGTCAAATTACCAAAACGCGTAAATAAATAAATAAAATCACATAGCCATGATAATTGGACCATATTCGCCGGGAAGACAATTTCTAGCAAAATATTCCAAACATCATACTATATGAATATTTAAATTGCTAGCAAATTAATCACAAATTAATTAAATTGAACAGAACCTAAAGACCGGCTCCGATACCAATTGTTGGAGTATAAAACGCAGCGGAAGCGAGATTGAATAAAAGGGTTTTATAAACTAATCAATATAAATAGCGGATCTATTTAGGCTTGTCAAATAATTAATTAAACAGATTAATTAACAATTTAAATATATGTATTTACGCAGTAGAAATTGGTAATTCATACCTTTGGAGCGAAGTGGTGGAAAAATTCTTTCTGGGCCGATTGAACTCCCCTTCATACTCCTCCTTGATCTTCTTGTATTTCTACCTCAAGATCTTCTAGAGTATATACCGCCTAAGATCCGGATATCGTGTGGGCAATAATCTACCGGATCAAACTTGGACTTGCAGTATGGGATAGGCCGAAAATTCTTCAAGAAATACCTCACAAATTTCTCTCTCTATTTTTCTTGAATATTTATGTATTTAGAAAAATATTGTGTTAGCTAAATTGTGGAATCCAAGACACAAGTCAAGATCCACAATTAAACACAAAATAAGAGGGGAAAAAATCGAAAATTTCTTGTTACCATGTATGCTCCTTTTATAGGTGTTTTGGGCTACTCTAGGGACCTTAAGGAGAATAAGCTAAGGACTCCCAATAGAGATCATCTTTCAAATATTAGGACTCTTCCTAATATAATGACTCTATTAATATCACTTAGTCCACTAAAAGGTTGATATTGCACTTCCTACCAAAATCCCAAATTACGAAATTGGGCTCCTTTTTGAATTAATTATTTCCCGTATTTAAGATATTCCATGTCCATTAATTAATTTAAGCTACTGACAGTTTTTAATTAATTAATGTGTTATACATGAGTATACCACTCGACTTTTATTATTATATCGGAAAATTAATTCCACATGCAGAGTTTAATATAATAATCATTTCGAGTGCCTCAAGGGACATGATCAACCCGACTGGTCGGGACATGATTTCTAGCTATAATATTAATTATTATATAAATACTAATATTGCCCAAAATATCGAGCATATTGAGTCAATCATTGTGGCTCTCACCCTTCAAAGCAATAAATATTAAATATATATAATTAATTATTAATCACTTAGAATTAAGAAATAATAATTGTCCGAGATGTACGTTCTTCTTATAGTCAGTACAGAAGAATCGATCTCACCTCGATCCTGTTCAACGTATACCGAATACGCTAATATATGCTAATGGTCAAGACCAACCAATCTCAAGCATGTATTACAACCTCTCACATAACGGTCTAATGTTATATAGGTTGTGACCTAATTATTACTATATATGTAATATCCGGAATTTCTACTACTATGGTTTAATATTATTTTATCCGAGTTATGTTGTATAGCGTGAAATCTGTACAGTATGGATAAAATAAATGAAGGACTCAAAGTTCTGTATTGGTATAATTGTCGTACTTAGTCTACAATTGCATTGAAGATATAGTGCATCATGTATACGTATCTAGTATGTCGAGACAGATAAGGACAGTTGGATTTGGCTAAGTATAGAACCATTAATGTACGTTAAGATTTTGAGATAACGTACTCTACGTTGCTAGCTTTACGTACGTTGTGGGTTAGGCATTACGTACGTAACAGGGGAATCGGACAGAACGAGCTGTGGTCGGCGGGTGGGACCCCGTGTCGGCAGCTTTCGGCGCGGATGTGGACAGGCGAGTCAACCCCGACCATTACGTACGCTAAGGACGGATCATTACGTACGTTAACGAGTATGTTATTGTAGCAAGTCAACGTACGTATTACGTGCGGTACGGAGCAAGAGTTACGTATGTAAGGCATTGAATGAAATGGGTCAGTTAACTCTGGACTGTCGTTGCGTACGCTACCAATATCAGATAGCGTACGTAAAAGGTTGTTACGTACGTTAACATGGGCATGTTACGTACGTAACGAACTGGAATGTTTTATAAGTGAATGCCCGTCTTTCATTTCTCTTCATTGTTTCACTTCGTTCTTCGCCTCCAAACACTGAGAGAGGGAGTTTTAGCTCTCCTAAGCCGATTGTGAGCTTGGAAACATGGGATTGAGGCTTGGATACGAGGATATTGATGATTCTTCAAGTATTTGCTTGTGTATTTCATCTTCTAAGAGGTATGTTGGATAATCCTCTCTTTCAATCCGGATTTTGATGTTGTTGCTGATGAATGATTCGTATGAAGATGATTATGATGTTGTTGTTAAGGTTCTTGAGGTTATATGAACTATATGTTGAAGGATATGATGGTTTATGTCTTGATTATGTTGGTTATGATTATAGAGTCATAGTGTTCTTGGTGTTCTTGGTATAATTATTTCGATTCTTGATGTTAGGAGGATCATATATTGGAAAATATGATAATATACACCTTGAATTATGAATGAGGATTGTTTAGATGTTAGAGGATATCGAATTACGTTGTTTTGATGGCTATGAACAAGGTTTCGAATCATTTAGTAATCTTGAGGAACTCTTTGATGAATTTAACATAGCAAGACGATCGTATGTTGAATTATTGGTATTTTTAGATATGAAGATCAAATGTTCGTTGATTGTAGTGGTAGAATTTGTATGTTCTTGATGAAATACGAATCATGATATCAATTGGGAATCCGACAAGATTGTGATTGATCACCGAATATGATTTCCTTTACATTTGTATCCGTAATCGTATTTTGGTTATGAATTCGCAATTGTTTGAGTTGGATTGTTCGGACTTGTGTCTAATCGAGATATTGTGAAATCGTTGAGTTTGTCAATCGGTTATATTGATTAGTAATTATCGGATTTCGGTTCATATGATGGATATGAATTCGTAAAATGGTTTGAGTATATTACTTGGTTTTATATATGATCGAGGTATCGTTGACCCGTTGAGTTTGATTGGTTGGCTATGTCGGTTATTGATTGTTATCGAATCGTTGCTATTTGACTACTTCAATAGGTTGAGATTATTGATCGGTGATTATAACCGTATGTTGCGGTCGTGTTCGAGTATGTTCGTGAATTGCATGGGCCAGGAACGAGGAGCTCGTAGACGAAGGCAATGAGATTGGTAGCGGCTTCATCATCGTCGTATCGGTATCGAGGCAAGTTATTACTTGCTCAGTTATAATTTTTAATGAATGACTTCAGTTTCATTTCGTTTATAATGCATATAGCGATGATTATTATTGTAAAACCTTGGAGATTTGGATTTTATGTTATTTTCCGATTCTGGGAGTTAAATCATAATGTACATGATTTATTTCGGTTATTGGCATATTCGGGTATCGAGGTTACTTTATGATAAAGACGAGGATATGAGTATCTATAGTCCATGGTACGTTTGGATCACCGAGCATTGAGGATAATCACCGGTGATGATTTGAGATCGAGATTGCTCCTGAAGGATTCGGGATAAGTATCTTAGTTTTGATTTCGGTTTAGTGTTGATGATGTTGATCATGCAGGTTGTCTTTCATGTTGTTGAACATGAGGTCGTCCTAGTTGTTTTTTTATAATGTCGTTCTTGGTGTTGAGTCATGTGTTGTTCACGTCGATGAATATATTGATTTGCATTTGTGTATGCATAATTGTATTGTTCAGGTTGTGTTGATCCGTTGGGATCGTGTGATCTATGCTGAGGGCGCTGGATCAGATGTCCACCTCGTTATGGTCCGACGAGATCATCTTGGGATCTATGCTGAGGGCGCTGGATAATTGGACGGGTTCTTCCACCTCGCTAGTGTTGTGTTGATGGAATCATGTGGATTCGCATCGTTGGTTTTTACCATGTGTTGTTTTGTGTATATGTATATTGTTGGTTATCCACCTCGTGTTGATCTAGTAGGATCATCTTGGGATCTATACTGAGGGCGCTGGATCATGGGATTTCCATTGAGTATACACTGTTGTTATGGTTTTGAGCATATTGACGTTGTCATATGAGTATGCATTTGTAGGTTTTGTGTTAAGACTATGTCCGTATGACGTATTGATCTGATCTCGGATTAAACTGATGTGATTGTCGTGGTATTGTGCATCTCGAGGTATGTTCCATATTTCCCTTGGTATTTGTCTTTGTTGGACAATTGGTTTCGTGTTGAGATTTGATGATGATATCCGATGAATCGAATTGGACAGAGTTGGTAGATTTCGTAACAGGAAGTTATGATGATGTATTTAGAACTTCAGGTATTGTGTGAGAATCAGTACGAGACGTGAATTTGGTAGAGTATGATAGTAGGATTACTTTGATAGTATTCTTACTTAGTATCTCATTGGTATGTAATTATTAATGTGGTGTGACGGTTATCATTATTAGATATTATGGCTGACCCCGTCGTGGGCTTTCTTTTTAGGTTCTTGAGATATCGAGCTTGTAGCGGTCGTGGAGAGATGAGCTTCCCGGAGGATACTGGCTAGGGCATGTAATTGTGTATTGAGCTTCCTGATCAGTTGCTGTATTCCGCTGCTAGAGTATTTTTAATTGTTTGTCTTTCCCGCTGCGTGAGTATTTTTAAATGACCTTTTGGTATCTTGTAACTTAGGTTACTTTGGCAACCGTTTTCTAAACTATTTTGTCGGTACGTGTAAGCGATAGCTTAACGTATGTTTTTAAACTGTTGAGTTCTGGCATTTCAGGCCTTGTCCTTTCAAACGAGATTTACGACGGTTTTGATAAATAGATTTTATATAGTCTTCAAATGTTTTAAAGATAGTACCGTCGTTGGCCTCTTGGGCATTGTAAATGTTTGAGAAAATTTCTTTTAGCCTTGTGGGTTCTATTCCGGGGCCCACGCCGCTGTAATATTCCCGGTCGGATCTGGAGGTGTTATAGAATATGGTATCGGAGCTTAGGTTGAGAAAACCTAGGTAGTCGGGTTGAGTTAGGTTGTGCTTTTGTCGTGTCATTCGGGTTGTCGGTTGACAAATGTTTGAGCTCTGAGTTTTTGTTGTTCACTCGGGCTTGTGTGTTATGTGATTTACCAGTGTAATACTGGGGTTGTTGCAAATTTTTCCAAACGGTGTTAACGTGTTTCTTTGGATAGAGCTGTGTGGTGTTCACGAGTTGAAATGATTTTGCAAAACGTGTGTTTTGAAAATGTCTGTATCGAGTATTTTCTAGAGTCTAGACATGTGTCAGTATCAAGGGGAATCGTCGGCTTCACGATTTGTAAGTATTTGGATTTTTGAATTGCATTGAAATTCATTGCCGTTCTAAGTTGATATGCTTTGAGATTCAGCAGAATATTATGCATTACAGTATAAGGTGACAGAGTTGGGACAAGATTGATGATCTTGAAAAATCATGATTTTGGAAATCAGTATGTTGGTTAGATTTTGGAACGGAATTGTGCATTTGGGAGAAATGTTGTGGATTGTTGAACAGGTAGTCATGTTAGTTCATTTTGTGATATATGGAACTGTTTTCGAGCATTTGAAAATGATACTTCTCAAAATGAATGTTTAACGAAAATGATTTTTGGGCCGAGACCCAATCGATTTTAAAATAGTTTTGTAACTCATGACTTGAAGTCCGAAAAGAGTTTTCTACTTTTTAAACTTCTTGTAATGCGGAACAAGATACGGGATGAGACCCTAATGTTTCAAAAGAAAGCTTTTCTGTTTTCTAAAACTCCCGGGATTTTCAAAACACTTTATCAATCGTTTACCTATTTCGTTTCTGCCTTTCGCGATTTTGATTTACTGGTTCAAATGAAACTTCTCGAGAAATCTTTCGCTGTGTTGAATTGTTTTTACGTTTTGTCAATGCATAATTGAGGTGATCCAGGATGGGTTAATGATTGACGTTGCGAGACATATGTGGAAAAGGAGTTTTTGGTTGGAGTTAATATATTGAGATTTTGGAACCCTATCGTGTGGTTTTTCGATGGAATATCAGTGGATATTGGTGACGAACCGAATTGACATACAAGAGTATGAATGTGGTCAATTATTTGCATAGTTTTCTTTTTAAAACTTCGAAATCGTGTGGATTCGAAGGAAACTGTTATCGAATACTTGGCATTAGCGAGCTAGTTTAGTTTTTCGAAACATAATTTCGTGGTCTTACGAAAATTTATGTTTTGAGTTTTAAAAGAACTTTCGAAAATTTGTCTTTTGACAAGACTATATGATTTCAAACTGGTTTTGAAAATGTGATTGATATACATAAGCATTTAGTGCATAGTGTATATCATGGTGAAGTTCTGAGTGTAACTCACAAACTGGATATCATATCGATGGTGTTGTTGCCCAAAATATTTATCCGAAGATTAATACTGCTGGAAGACGGACAACAAACAACAATTGCGGGAGCACTTCCGAGAGAAGATAAATAATACAAGATTTGCCGGGTTTGTTAGGCCCGGGCTTGAATGCTCTCGCGAGATGGTATTAATACGAATATTCGTGGATACAAGTATTAATGAGAGAAATCTAAATACAATGAGTGTAAAAAGACTCTGTTAATCCGGCTCTTGAGCGAAGCTCGGTGTTCTTCGTCCCCGCCGATCGTCTGCCTGATGAGAGAGGCCGGGAGAAGTAAGACCGAATGATAGCTGTTGCCAAGAGTTGGAGATTAGCCAAATGCTTGATGTTTTGCTTCTGTAATGTGTACTGAAATCGCGATAAGGCAGCCCTTTGGCCAAGTGCAGGGTGCCTTGTATATATAGGGGCTGCCGGGTCCTGTCCTCTAGCGGGTGATCGCCTTCCGGCCATTATAATAATGGGGCGATCGTTTGCCGGCCAATATTGTAATGGGGCGATCTCCTGGGCTGTCGGGCTAAAGTCCAAGGTAGTGGCTGGCAGTCCGTATAAAGTCCAATGCAGTGGCTGGCGCCAGCTGGGCGGTCCAATAAGGAGCCAGCACGCGTCCGGAGTCAGCCACATGCGGCCCTACTGACAGCTTTCGGCGGCTTGTCGGCTGGTGGAAAGATTCCGCCAGGCTGTGACCCGAGATTCGCGGATCTTGTCTCGGCTCTTGCACGTGGTGCCAGCCTTGAGGCTCGGCCTTTGCCGACTGGATGGCCATCGCGCCGATCGTCATGAGGCGGTCACCTCTAGCTGGTCATCAGAGGTCGTCATCAGCCTGTTGATGAGGGTAGGCATTGGTCGGTCACCAAGGGTCGGTCGGCAAAACGCCGAGAGATGATCGTCCATAAGTTGGTCGCTATTGGGTCGGTCGGCAGATGGGTCGGTCACCATGGGTCGGTCGGCAGATGCCGAGAGAGGATTGCCCACTAGTCGGTCGCCAGGAGTCGGTCGCCGAGTACCGAGAGACGATCGCCTTTGATGTAGATCGCTCGGTACCGGGACTTGTCCTGGGACCTTCGGTTGGCCGATTTAGCTTGTCCGCTGGGCTAAAGCTCGGTCGCCTGGTCGCTGATCGGCAGTTCTGCCTCGGCTGCTCGGCAGTGACACGGTCGCCCGATCTCCGAGGCGATCGTCGGTCGGAGAGTGTTAATTCTTGACACAACAATTGCCCCCAGCTTGCTCCTATGTTGAAGACATGGGGCGAGGTGGTTCTTGCTGGCGATCGTGTAAGATGAGGACGGGCGATCTTGTTGAGCTGACTTTGGTTATGGACTTGGGCTATCATGGTCGATTGGCTTAGCTATCTTTCGGTCTTGTACCTGCAAAAAACAACATTGGCCGATCCCCCTTGGAAACTTGGTGGTTTCGCTTGTTTGAGGAATCGTACACAGTCGCGGAGATCGATGGACCGACTCCATGACCGTGTCTTGGTGCGCGAAGACATTGAGTGTCTCGTGACTCACTTTATTATGAGGGTCCTCTGTTAGGCTGCGCCTCGCCTCATATTTAAATGAAGGGCGTGCGGTCTCGGTCTAGAGGAGTCGTTGCGCGGGGCAGCGTCGGATGAATCAACTCCACCTCCGCGGCTTGTTAGCTCTGCTTCCACCTCGGCCAGCCATAGAGATGGCCGACCTCGACGGTGTACGTTGAGACGGGGTTGTGGCATGTGTCCACTGATTAATGTTGGAGATCCCTCAGACTACGCCGGCCTCGTATTTAAACGAAGGGCGGGCGATCTCGGCCGAGAGGGACCTTGCATGGCCGAAGCAGCCGGTTCCATCGACTGCCAGGGCCATGGCTTTATGATGTGCGGTGGAGGCGATCTTATGCCTTAGTCCGTCATGTTAGATGCTGGACTGTAGATGGCGATCGTGTCCTCCGGGTTGCTGATGATGTAGCGTGATGATCGGCGATCGGGCCGGAAGACTGGCGATCGTCGCTCGGCAGCCGATCGCTTTATTCGTAGGTCTATATTGGCGATCGGGCGGGAGATCGTCGTCCGGGCGCCGATCGCGCTACTCACAGGCTAAGAAGGAACCTTTGCCTGGCCAGAAAATCTGCGGCTCTAGCCCGGAAGGCTGCGTAGGTTGTAGGTTGGTTCTTCGTGAGATGCCTGAACATAGGCGAAAAACCCTGAAATCCTCCTAGGACCGCGTAGAGGGCGGTCTCATCGCTTACGGGCTCGCCGTTGAGGATGATCCCGTCTACCCGATCGATGTAGTCCGAGTCGGACTCTTCTTCTCCCTGCTTGATTCGCATCATGCGAAGGCGACCTTCTGGCCGGACGACCCTGGTGGCGAAGTGTTCCGTGAAGACGTGCGCCAGCTCGTTAAAGGAGCCAATGGACCGAGGTGGCAAAGAGGTGTACCACCGGTGGGCGAGGTCGTCGAGTGTCAGAGGGAACATTCGGCACCTGGTCGCGTCAGATGCCCCACATCCGGTCATGTAGATGTTGAACTTCCTCAGGTGCGTCAGGGTCCGACGCCTCGTACACGGGTGTTTGCGGGGAGCGATCCTGTGCCGCACGGGGCGAGCTCGATGTCGATCGCGAGCGGCTCGCTCGGCTCGGCGATCGTCTTCATGGCGCCCGCCCGGATTGCAGAGCGCTTTCACGTCGTCGAGCCGACGTTGCAAGCGGCAATCGCGGCTTGGTTGCTTGCGGATCGGCTTTGGGAGCGGAGCCGAGGCGATCGTGTACCGATCTCCGACTCCGCTGCTGCCGACCTCGGCAATTTGGCGAGCGGGAGCCAGGCGGCTGGGTTGCCTTCTGGGAGCCGGGTAGGCCGAGCTCCTGGTGACGGACTCAAACTCCGTCGTCTCGTAGCTGGGGCCGGACTGCCCCGGTCGCCACGTCGGGTCACTGCCCAGGCGATCGAAGATAGAGGTGCCCCAGCTGCCGAGCGCCTCTTCTTGCGGGCGAGTGCCTCATGGCGCTCGCTCGGCCAGTAATGCCTTGAGCTTCCGTTTGGACTTCCGGCGGGAGACCGAGGGGGTGATAGCAGGAGGCGCGTCGAGAGCGCTCCGTCGCTCCTGAAGGACGGCTATGGCCTCTTCGATCTGTTCATTGGTTCGGAACTAATCGAGCGAGAGGCTCGGGCCGCCGTCCCGGGACGGTATCGAGCGTCTCTGACCGCGGCGGCTACCTTCCACCATCAGCTGCGGCTCGGACTGGGACGGAACGGGGGGTCTGGCCGGCTGGTCAGCGGCTTTCTTCGACGCGGAGGCGGAAGACATGATTTCTGAAGGATTTCTTTGAAGTGCAGTGAGTGTCACTTCAAGTATCTGCCCCGAGAACAGTGAGTGTTCTTCGGGACGGTAGGTATAAAAATTCGAGGGTTGGATGTCCTTCCTCTAGCGCCAATTGTTGTGGCCCAAAATATTTATCCGAAGATTAATACTGCTGGAAGACGGACAACAAACAACAATTGCGGGAGCACTTCCGAGAGAAGATAAATAATACAAGATTTGCCGGGTTTGTTAGGCCCGGGCTTGAATGCTCTCGCGAGATGGTATTAATACGAATATTCGTGGATACAAGTATTAATGAGAGAAATCTAAATACAATGAGTGTAAAAAGACTCTGTTAATCCGGCTCTTGAGCGAAGCTCGGTGTTCTTCGTCCCCGCCGATTGTCTGCCTGATGAGAGAGGCCGGGAGAAGTAAGACCGAATGATAGCTGTTGCCAAGAGTTGGAGATTAGCCAAATGCTTGATGTTTTGCTTCTGTAATGTGTACTGAAATCGCGATAAGGCAGCCCTTTGGCCAAGTGCAGGGTGCCTTGTATATATAGGGGCTGCCGGGTCCTGTCCTCTAGCGGGCGATCGCCTTCCGGCCATTATAATAATGCGGCGATCGTCTGCCGGCCAATATTATAATGGGGCGATCTCCTGGGCTAAAGTCCAAGGTAGTGGCTGGCAGTCCGTATAAAGTCCAATGCAGTGGCTGGCGCCAGCTGGGCGGTCCAATAAGGAGCCAGCACGCGTCCGGAGTCAGCCACATGCGGCCCTACTGACAGCTTTCGGTGGCTTGTCGGCTGGTGGAAAGATTCCGCCAGGCTGTGGTCAATGACCCGAGATTCGCGGATCTTGTCTCGGCTCTTGCACGTGGTGCCAGCCTTGAGGCTCGGCCTTTGCCGACTGGATGGCCATCGCGCCGATCGTCATGAGGCGGTCGCCTCTAGCTGGTCATCAGAGGTCGTCATCGGCCTGTTGCTGAGGGTCGGCATTGGTCGGTCACCAAGGGTCGGTCGGCAAAACGCCGAGAGATGATCGTCCATAAGTTGGTCGCCATTGGGTCGGTCGGCAGATGGGTCGGTCACCATGGGTCGGTCGGCAGATGCCGAGAGAGGATCGCCCACTAGTCGGTCGCCAGGAGTCGGTCGCCGAGTACCGAGAGACGATCGCCTTTGATGTAGATCGCTCGGTACCGGGACTTGTCCTGGGACCTTCGGTTGGCCGATTTAGCTTGTCCGCTGGGCTAAAGCTCGGTCGCCTGGTCGCTGATCGGCAGTTCTGCCTCGGCTGCTCGGCAGTGACACGGTCGCCCGATCTCCGAGGCGATCGCCGGTCGGAGAGTGTTAATTCTTGACACAACAGATGGTACGAGGAAAAGAGATCCGAACTCTAGTATGATAGTTTGGTTATCCAGGGATGATCGGTTAATTGATCGGATAAGAGAAATATGCTGCGTGTTGTAGGTTCGGGTACAGAATGTAATTTTGGAACTATGGGTTTTATGAAACCGGGACATATGTGCTATGTGATTCCATTGGTATGGTAGTAGTACGATTTTACCGTAGTGATTTTTGAATGATTTCTTTGTAAGTGTAGGTTTGGGGATGGTGACCCCATACTGGTTGTTTTGGATATTGAGTGGTTATTCCCATTCCATGTATGATTTGGTATGTTCGTCGATTGACGATTGGTTGTCCGTATGCCGAGGGGTATGTTCACCAACAGGGTATGTTTATTGAGATCCGCTATATGTGATTGATGTGTCGTTTTGAGAACTTTATTCATTCGTATATCGATTTCTGTAGTTCTGTGTTGATCGTGTTGGAGCTTACCGTGTGATGGTATTCTCGATTTTCGTTGATCGTTCGTTGGTATTATTGGAGTTTATCATAATGATGATATTCTCGATTGTGTTTTGACCACTGGATAGTCATATTAGAGTTTATCATGTTGCTAATATTCTCGATTGTGTTTTGACCTCTGGTTGGTCATATTGGAGTTTATCATGTTGATGATATTCTCGACTGCGTTTTGACCTTTGGATTGGTCGTATTGAAGTTGATCATGTCGATGATATACTCGGTTAATTTGTTGGTTGATCATTGTTAATGATCGTATGAGCGTTCGAATTTTGTGCCGATGTTTCGGGATTTGTGTCGTTGATTTAAGCAGTCGTTTCACAGATGTATCGTGCATTATTGATTTTTAGCAGGATTGGGACTTGATTGTGTAATCAGGCAGACATGATCTGACACGGATAGATTATGTCATCCGAAGATGATATAATTTTTGTTAAGGTTCATGAATTGTGATTGTAAGCGCGTTGAGGCTTTACAGTGAAGTCACTTGCTAGTATCTCAGGAGATCATCGACTTGGCTTACACGTAAGTGTACTATTTTGGTTATTCGTTAATAACAATGATTGATCAGTGTCGTGATGATTGTGGGATATTTTTTTCGAACGGGTTGTTTCTTTTTATGATAGATTGCAAGTTTCGAGGCCGAAACTTATTTTAAGTGATGTAGTATGTAATATCCGGAATTCCTACTACTGTGGTTTAATATTATTTATCCGAGTTATGTTGTATAGCGTGGAATCTGTACAGTATGGATAAAATAAATGAAGGACTGAAAGTTCTGTATTGGTATAATTGTTGTACTTAGTCGACAATTGCATTGAAGATATAGTGCGTCATGTATACGTATCTAGTATGTCGAGACAGATAAGGACAGTTGGATTTCGCTAAGTATAGAACCATTAATGTACGTTAAGATTTTGAGATAATGTACGCTACGTTGCTAGCTTTACGTACGTTGTGGGTTAGGCATTACGTACGTAACAGGGGAATCAGACAGAACGAGCTGTGGTCGGCAGGTGGGACCTCATGTCGGCAGCTTTCGGCACGGATGTGGACAGGCGAGTCAACCCCGACCATTACGTACGCTAAGGACGGATCATTACGTACGTTAACGAGTATGTTACTGTAGCAAGTCAACGTACTTATTACGTGCGTTATGGAGCAAGAGTTACGTATGTAAGGCATTGAATGAAATGAGTCAGTTAACTCTGGACTGTCGTTGCGTACGCTACCAATATCAGATAGCGTACGTAAAGGGTTGTTACGTACGTTAACATGGGCATGTTACGTACGTAACAAACTGGAATGTTTTATAAGTGAATGCCCGTCTTTCATTTCTCTTCATTGTTTCACTTCGTTCTTCGCCTTCAAACACTGAGAGAGGGAGTTTTAGCTCTCCTAAGTCGATTGTGAGCTTGGAAACATGGGATTGAAGCTTGGATACGAGGATATTGATGATTCTTCAAGTATTTGCTTGTGTATTTAATCCTCTAAGAGGTATGTTGGATAATCCTCTCTTTCAATCCGGATTTTGATATTGTTGCTGATGAATGATTCGTATGAAGATGATTATGATGTTGTTACGGTTCTTGAGGTTATATGAACTATATCTTGAAGGATATGATGGTTTATGTCTTGATTATGTTGGTTATTATTATAGAGTCATAGTGTTCTTGGTGTTCTTGGTATAATTGTTTCGATTCTTGATGTTAGGAGGATCATATATTGGAAAATATGATAATATACATTTTGAATTATGAATGAGGATTGTTTAGATGTTAGAGGATATCGAATTACGTTGTTTTGATGGCTATGAACAAGGTTTCGAATCATTTAGTGTTCTTGAGGAACTCCTTGATGAATTTAACATAGCAAGACGATCGTATGTTGAATTATCGGTATTTTTAGATATGAAGATCGAATGTTCGTTTATTGTAGTGGTAGAATTCGTATGTTCTTGATGAAATACGAATCATGATATCAATTTGGAATCCGACAAGATTGTGATTGATCACCGAATATGATTTCCTTTACATTCGTATCCGTAATCGTATTTTGGTTATGAATTCGTAATTGTTTGAGTTGGATTGTTCGGACTTGTGTCTAATCGAGATATTGTGAAATCGTTGAGTTTGTCAATCGGTTATATCGATTAGTAATTATCGGATTTCGGTTCATATTATGGATATGAGTTCGTAAAATGGTTTGGGTATATTACTTGGTTTTATATATGATCGAGGTAGCGTTGACCCGTTGAGTTTGATTGGTTGGCTATGTCGGTTATTGATTGTTATCGAATCGTTGCTATTTGATTACTTCAATAGGTTGAGATTATTGATCGGTGATTATAACCGTATGTTGCGGTCGTGTTCGAGTATGTTCGTGAATTGCATGGGCCAGGGATGAGGAGCTCGTAGACGAAGACAATGAGATTGGTAGCGGCTTCATCATCGTCATATCGGTATCGAGGCAAGTTATTACTTGCTCAGTTATAATGTTTAATGAATGGTTTTAGTTTCATTTCGTTTATAATGCATATAGCGATGATTATTATTGTAAAACCTTGGAGATTTAGATTTTATGTTATTTTCTGATTCTGGGAGTTAAATCATAATGTATATGATTTATTTCGGTTATTGGCATATTCGGGTATCGAGGTTACTTTATGATAAAGATGAGGATATGAGTATCTATAGTCCATGGTACGTTTGGATCACCGAGCATTGAGGATAATCGTCGGTGATGATTTGAGATCGAGATTGCTCCTGAAGGATTCAGGATAAGTATCTTAGTTTAGATTTCGGTTTAGTGTTGATGATGTTGATCATGCAGGTTGTCTTTCATGTTGTCGTCCTAGTTGTTTTGTCATAATGTCGTTCATGGTATTGAGTCATGTATTGTTCATGTCGATGAATATATTGATTTTCATTTGTGTATGCATAATTATATTGTCCAGGTTGTGTTGATCGGTTGGGATCGTGTGATCTATGCTGAGGGCGCTGGATCAGATGTCCACCTCGTTATGGTCCGACGGGATCATCTTGGGATCTATGCTGAGGGCGCTGGATCATTGGACGGGTTCTTCCACCTCGTTATGGTCAGACGGGATCATCTTGGGATCTATGCTGAGGGCGCTGGATCGTTGGATTATCCAGTGTTGTGTTGATGTAATCATGTGGATTCGCATCGTTGGTTTTACCATGTGTTGTTTTGTGTATATGTATATTGTTGGTTATCCACCTCGTGTTGATCTAGTAGGATCATCTTGGGATCTATGCTGAGGGCGCTGGATCATAGGATTTCCATTGAGTATACACTGTTGTTATGGTTTTGAGCATATTGACGTTGTCATATGAGTATGCATTTGTAGGTCTTATGTTAAGACCGTGTCCGTATGACGTGTTGATCTGATCTCGAATTAGACTGCCGTGATTTTCATGGTATTGTGCATCTCGAGGTATGTTCCGTATTTCCCTTGGTATTTGTCTTTGATGGACAATCAGTTTCGTGTTGAGATTTGATGATGATATCCGATGAATCGAATTGGATAGAGTTGGTAGATTTCGTAACAGGAAGTTATGATGATGTTTTGAGAACTTCGGGTATTGTGTGAGAATCAGTACGAGACGTGAATTTGGTAGAGTATGATAGTAGGATTACTTTGATAGTATTCTTACTTAGTATCTCATTGGTATGTAATTATTAATGTGGTGTGACAATTATCATTATTGGATATTATGGCTGACCCCGTCGTGGGCTTTCTTTTTAGGTTCTTGAGATATCGAGCTTGTAGCGGTCGTGGAGAGATGAGCTTCCCGGAGGATACTGGCTAGGGCATGTAATTGTGTATTGAGCTTCCTGATCAGTTGCTGTATTCCGCTGCTAGAGTATTTTTAATTGTTTGTCTTTCCTGCTGCGTGAGTATTTTTAAATGACCTTTTGGTATCTGGTAACTTAGGTTACTTTGGCAACCGTTTTCTAAACTATTTTGTCGGTACGTGTAAGCGATAGCTTAACGTATATTTTTAAACTGTTGAGTTCTGGCATTTCAGGCCTTGTCCTTTCAAATGAGATTTACGACGGTTTTGATAAATAGATTTTATATAGTGTTCAAATGTTTTAAAGATAGTACCGTCGATGGCCTCTTGGGCATTGTAAATGTTTGCGAAAATTTCTTTTAGCCTTGTGGGTTTCATTCTGAGACCCACGGCGCTGTAATATTCCCGGTCGGATCTGGGGGTGTTACAATATAAGGAACCGATAATGTGATCTTCTATGTGACTCGACACACCACATTATCTACAATATAAAGTAATTTAGACAACATTTGCATAACCATGGCGTGAATAAATATGCAAAACATGTGATAAATGAATTAAATATTTTCATAGATAATGACCGGAAAATTAGGTAATACAAGTATAAAGTATGCTTTGATGTATACAAAATTCATGAGGGGTCGTCCCTCAATGGCGGATCTCCGCAAGACATTTGATCAGATTGGTTTTGGCGGACCCTTCTCTCTCGGATTGCTGGACTCCAAACATGTTCTTCTAAATTTCGACCTAGAAGACGACTTTCAGCGTTGTTGGCTACGGAGGTCATGGTCAATTCAGGGTTTTCTGATGCAAATTTTCAGATGGACTCCCGACTTCCGCCCAGATATTGAATCCCCAATTGTTCTAGTTTGGCTTAGGGGCTGTTTACTTTTTTTTGATTAATACCTGAATGGATTAAGCTGTCTGAGTGGATTAATTTGTCTGATTTGAAAAAATATTCTGTTGTTTCTTTCTTTTCTGAATGAATTATCTGAATGACAGAAATGACCATTTTACCCCTCAATATGAATTAAGTCCTTTTTGATAATAATATATAACATAATATATATTTTAATTTATATTATAATATATATTCATAAATCATATTATAATTTTTAGGTATATGTAAATAATCAAACAATATTTTTATAAATATATTAAGTTATATTTTATTATATATAGTTATATTAATTTTTTTAATAGTCAATATAAAAAATCAATTTAAATAATATAACATAATATATATTTTAATTTATATTATAATATATATATATATATATATTCATAAATTATATTATAATTTTCAGATATATTTAAATAATTAGACAATATTTTTATAAATATATTAAGTTATATATTAATAGATAGTTATATTATTTTTTTTAATAGTCAATATAAAAAAATCAACTTATATAATATAATGTTGTGTCGAGAATTATACTCTCCGACCGGCGATCGCCTCGGAGATCGGGCGACCTAGCCACTGCCGAGCAGCCGAGGCAGAACTGCCGACCAGCGACCAGGCGACCGAGCATTAGCCCAGCGGACAAGCTAAATCGGCCAACCGAGGATCCCAGGACAAGTCCCGGTGCCGAGCGATCGACATCAAATACGATCGTCTCTCGGTACTCGGCGACCGACTCCTGGCGACCGACAAGCGGGCGATCCTCTCTCGGCATCTGCCGACCGACCCTTGGTGACCGACCGATGCCGACTCGATCGGCGATGACGACCCTCAGTGGCCAGTTAGATACGACCGCATCGTGCCGATAGTCACCCAGTCGGCAAAGACCAAGCCTCAGGACAGACACCACGTGCAAGATCCGAGACAAGATTCGCATATCACGGATCGTTGACCACACTGGCGTAATCTTTCCACCACCCGAGTGCCCGCCGAAAGTTGTCGGTAGGGCCGCATGTGACAGGTGACTGACGCGTGCTAGCTCCTCATCGACCGCCACCGGGCGCCAAGACCTACCTTGGACTTTAGCCCGACGGCCGTGTGATCGCCCCATTATAATATTGGCGGTAGACGATCGCCCCATTATTATAATGGCCAAGGCGATCGCCCAGAGGACAAGACTTCACCGCCACTATAAATACACGGCTCCCTACACTTGTCCAAGGACCGAGATTCTGACTCTCTAAACACTCTGCATTATCGCGATTTCAGCATACTGAATCAACACCCAGCACTTGGCTATCTCCAACTCTTGGCAACAGCTATCATTCGGTTCTTACTTCTCCCGGTCTCTCTCATCAAGAAGACGATCGGTAGGGACGAAGAACACTGAGCTTCGCTCAAGAGCCGGATTAACAGAGTCTTTTTACACTCATTGTATTTAGACTTCTCACATTAATACTTGTATCCACGAATATTTGTATTAATAACATCTCGCGAGAGCATTCAAGCTCGGGCCTAACAAACCCGGCAAATCTTGTATTATTTATCTTCTCTCGGAAGTGCTCCCGCAAATTGTTGTTTGTTGTCCGTCTTCCAGCAGTATTAATCTTCGGATAAATATTTTGGGCAACAACAATTGGCGCTAGAGGAAGGGCATCTAACCCTCAAATTTTTATACCTACCGTCCCGAAGAACACTCACTGTTCTCGGGGCATATACTTGAAGTGACACTCACTGCACTTCAAAGAAATCTTTCAGAAATCGTCTGAAGAAAGGCGCTGACCAGCCGGCCAGACCCCCCGTTCCGTCCCAGTCCGAGCCGCAGCTGACGGTGGAAGGTAGCCGCCGCGGTCAGAGACGCTCGATCCCGTCCCTGGACGGCGGCCCAAGCCTCTCGCTCGATCAATTCCGAACCAATGAACAGATCGAAGAGGCCATAGCCGCCCTTCAGGGGCGACGGAGTGCTCTCAACGCGCCTCCCGCTATCACCCCCTCGGCCGTCCGCCGGAAGTCCAAGCGGAAGCTCAAGGCATTACTGGCCGAGCGATCACCAGGAGGCTCTCGTCCGCAAGAAGAGGCGCTCGCCAGCCGGGGCACCTCTGTCTTCAATCGCCTGGGCAGTGACCCGACCTGGCGACCGGGGCAGTCCGGCCCCAGCTACGAGACGACGAAGTTTGAGTACGTCACCAGGAGCTCGGCCTACCCGACTCCCAGAAGGCAGCCCAGCCGTCTGGCTCCCGCTCGCCAAATTGCCGAGGTCGGCAGCAGCGGAGTCCGGAGATCGGTACACGATCGCCTCGGCTCCCGCTCCCAAAGCCGATCAGCGAGCGGCCGAGCCACGGCAATTGCCGCATTGCAACGTCAGATCGACGACATGAAGGCGCTCCTGGAATCCAGGGCAGGCGCCATGAAGATGATCGCCAAGCCAAGCGAACCGCTCGCGATCGACATCGAGCTCGCCCCCGTGCAGCACAAGATCGCTCCCCCGCAAACACCCTTGTACGAGGGGCGATCGGACCCCGAAATGCACCTGAGCAAGTTCAACATCTACATGACCGGGTGTGGGGCATCAGACGCGACCAGGTGCCGAATGTTCCCTATGACGCTGGACGACCTCGCCCACCGGTGGTACATCTCATTGCCACCTCGGTCCATTGGCTCCTTTAACGAGCTGGCGAACGTCTTCACAAGGTACTTCGCCGCCAAGGTCGCTCGACCGGAAGGTCCCCATCGCATGCTGCGAATCAAGCAAGGGAAAGAAGAATCCGATTCGGACTACATTGACCGAGTGGACGAGATCATCCTCAACGGCGAGCCCGTAAGCGATGAGATCGCCCTCCACACGGTCCTAGCAGGCTTCAATGGCTTTTCGCCTATGTTTAGGCATCTTACGAAGAGCCAACCCACGACCTACGCGACCTTCCGGGCTAGAGCCGCAGATTTTCTGGCCAGGCAAAGGCTTCTTCTTAGCCTAGGAGTAGAGCGATCGGCGCCCGAGCGACGACCTCCAGTCTTCCAGCCCGATCGCTATTATCCAGCAGAGCCGGAGGACTCGCTCGCCACCTACAGTCCACCATTTAACATGAGGGACTAAGGCTCGCGGTCGCCTCCACCGCACATCATAAAGCCATGGTCCTGGTAGTCGATGGAACCGGCTGCTTCGGCCATGCAAGGTCCCTTTCGGCCGAGATCGCCCGCCCTTCGTTTAAATACGAGGCCGGCGTAGTCTAAGGGCTCTCCAACATTAATCCGTGGACACGATCGCCCGCCCTCAAGGTTCACCATCTAAAGATGATCTACCCGGACAATGCGACACGTGCCACAACCCCCGTCTCAACGTACACCGTCGAGGTTCGCCATCTTCATGGTGGGCCGAGGTGGAAGCAGAGCTAACAAATCCGCGGGCGTGGAGTTGATTAATCCGACGCTGCCCCACGCAAGGACTCCTCTAGACCGAGACCGCACGCCGGTCATTTAAATACGAGGCGAGGCGCAACCTAACAGAGGACCCTCATAATAAAGTGAGTCACGAGACACTCAATGTCTTCGCGCATCAAGACACGGTCATGGAGTCGGTTCATCGATTTCCGCGACTGTGCACGATTCCTCAAACAAGCGAAACCATCAAGTTTCCGAGGGGGATCGGCCAATGTTGTTTTTTGCAGATACAAGACCGAAAGATAGCTAGCCAATCGACCATGATAGCCCAAGTCCGAATCATAAGTCAGCTTAGCAAGATCGCTCGTCCTCATCCTACACGATCGCCATCAAGAACCAACTCGCCCCATGTCTTCAACATAGGAGCAAGCTGGGGGGCAATTGTTGTGTCGAGAATTATACTCTCCGACCGGCGATCGCCTCGGAGATCGGGCGACCTAGCATCGCCGAGCAAATGAGGCAGAATCGCCGACTCCGACTGTGCGACCGAGCATTAGCCCAGCGGACAAGCTAAATCGGCCAACCGAGGATCCCAGGACAAGTCCCGGTGCCGAGCGATCGACATCAAATACGATCGTCTCTCGGTACTCGGCGACCGACTCCTGGCGACCGACAAGCGGGCGATCCTCTCTCGGCATCTGCCGACCGACCCTTGGTGACCGACCGATGCCGACTCTCAGCGACTGGCCGATGACGACCCTCAGTGGCCAGTTAGATACGACCGCATCGTGCCGATAGTCACCCAGTCGGCAAAGACCAAGCCTCAGGACAGACACCACGTGCAAGATCCGAGACAAGATCCGCATATCACGGATCGTTGACCACAGCCTGGCAGAATCTTTCCACCAGCCGACAGGCCCGCCGAAAGTTGTCAGTAGGGCCGCATGTGACAGTGACTCTGGACGCGTGCTGGCTCCTCATTGGACCGCCACCGGGCGCCAAAGACCTACCTGGACTTTATCCCGACACCGTGTGATCGCCCATTATAATATTGGCGGTAGACGATCGCCCCATTATTATAATGGCGGAAGGCGATCGCCCGCCGAGGACAAGACTCTACGCCACTATAAATACACGGCTCCCTACACTTGTCCAAGGACCGAGATTCTGACTCTCTAAACACTCTGCATTATCGCGATTTCAGCATACTGAATCAACACCCAGCACTTGGCTATCTCCAACTCTTGGCAACAGCTATCATTCGGTTCTTACTTCTCCCGATCTCTCTCATCAAGAAGACGATCGGTAGGGACGAAGAACACCGAGCTTCGCTCAAGAGCCGGATTAACAGAGTCTTTTTACACTCATTGTATTTAGATTTCTCACATTAATACTTGTATCCACGAATATTTGTATTAATAACATCTCGCGAGAGCATTCAAGCCCGGACCTAACAAACCCGGCAAATCTTGTATTATTTATCTTCTCTCGGAAGTGCTCCCACAAATTGTTGTTTGTTGTCCGTCTTCCAGCAGTATTAATCTTCGGATAAATATTTTGGGCAACAACATATAACATAATATATATTTTAACTTATTATAATATATATTCATAAATCATATTATAATTTTTAGGTACATGTAAATAATCAGACAATATTTTTATAAATATATTAAGTTATATTTTATTATATATAGTTATATTAATTTTTTTAATAGTCAATATATAGTTATAAAATATATATTATTTTATATTATAATATATATATATATATATATTCATAAATCATATTATAATTTTCAGTTATATTTAAATAATCAGACAATATTTTTATAAATATATTAAGTTATATTTTAATATATATAGTTATATTAATTTTTTATCAATAAATAGCTTATATTTTATGAATTTTAAATGTATAATATTAATATATATTTTAAATTTATACTATATATACTCAATTATAATTAAGATTATATGATAATTTATACTATATATACTCAATTCTTTTATTATTAAAGAGGGTAATTTTGGTATATTGGGAAAGTATTTCCGTCTTAATGGTAAGGACACCCCAAAAATTGCTTAATGAAAAAGACATTATTAAGATCATTAAGTAGAAAGTAAACAACAAAATATAGCTGATCGATTAAGCTGATTAAGTATTAAGCTGATTAAGTAAAAAGTAAACAAAACCTTAGTTTCGAAGGTCTCCAGTTCATCCACATGACAAGAGAGCCGTGTTCTCTATTACTAATCTTATTGGAACCCCTCTGTGGCTCGGGTTTTGTGTGGAATTGGATGTTTCGAAGCCGGCCCCCCCTACTATTTGGATCGATAATGGCTCCTGGGGAGGCTTTGTGCAGAAGGTTTCTTACGAGAATCTTCCCCCCTATTACTTGAATTGCTCGAAATTTGGTCACCTCCAATCTGATTGTATACGTCAGCAACCCCAACAACAACCTCAACCCAGTTCTGCTCAAGAGGTGCCTCCCCGAAAGAGGTGGCAGGATGTCCCCCTCAACTACTATTCCTGCAATTGTGGAAACTTCAACTCGGCAAAATGCAGTAACCCCTGTTTATATTCCCCCGTCTGTTGATACTCAAATTGTTCAAAATGCGGCAGCCCCTGTCCCTATTCCTGTTGATGAATCGCCAGGTGGTGGAGGTAATGCCTTGGCTACCGCAGAGGCCGAGTCTCATTCGTCTATTCTGGCAATAGAGACGTTAACTCCAGAGGGTAAAGTTTCGTTGCACCCAACTTTAATAGATGATCAGGCAGTCCACTCTGAGAGCTCTCACAATCACAACCCGGTCACTTGTCTGATGGTGATGAGCCGCTTAATGGGGAAGTGCTAACGATTGAGGCTTGGAAACAAGCGGCAGATATGATCGCTGCCAAGCTGGATAGACCAGCCCCACGATGCTTTTGATGCCGTCGATGTCACACACCTCAGTAGAACCTCTTCGGATCATTGCCCTTTATTATTTCATGGTAGAAAAAATTCTTGTTCTGGGCCGAAACAATTTCGGTTTCTCCATGTCTGGGCAACTTACCCTACATTTGATGTTGTGGTTTCTTTGAGCTGGGGGAGGACTGTCAATGACAGTGGATTGCGCGCTCTTGCTATGAAGCTCCATCGGCTGAAAGCGGACTTGAAACTCTGGAATTCTACTATTTTCGGTAACATATTTGATCAGTTGCAGCTGCAGAATCCTTAGTTCGTCAGGCTGAGAGCTCTTTTGACAATAATCCTTCTGATACGAACCGTGAGACTTTATCGAGAGAGCAAGCTAATTTGTTGCTATGCCTCCACCAAGAAGAGATATTTTGGAGGCAAAAAGCCCGAGTTAAATGGCTCAAGGAAGGGGGTGGTAATACTAAGTTCTTCCATTCTGTTGTTAGAGATAGACATCGACGTCAACGCATTAGCTCTGTCCAACGTCCTGATGGGGTTTGGTTGACAGAACAACATCAGATTGGGGCCGAGGCGGTTAGTTTCTTTTCTAATCTGTTTAAAGCTGAGGGAACCGTGGACCATGAGACAATGCTGCGTTATATCCAATCTCTTTTATCTCATTTGGTGCCTTGACCCTGACAGTGCTGCCGGCCCAGACGGTTTCTCAGGATTTTTCTTTCGCCGTTGCTGGTCAGTTGTGGAAGATGATATATATACTGCAACACTTGATTTTTTTCAATGGCGGTCAACTGCCTTTCACTTTCTCTAGTGCACAGATTATGCTCCTTCCGAAAAAAGATAGTCCGGTGACCTTCGCGGACTATCGACCCATCAGCTTATGCTCTTTCGTGAGTAAGATTTTTACTCGGATTATTGCATCTCGACTGACCGCCATTCTTCTGATAATTATTTCACCAGAACAAGCTGATTTTATAAAAGGCTGTGACATCCATGGTAATGTCCTTTTGGCTTTGGAGCTGGTTAATGCTATTGATCGCAAATGCCGAGGGAGGAATTTAGCCATTAAACTTGATATGCAGAAGGCTTTTGATCGGGTTTCTTGGCCTTTTCTCCGAGCGTGTCTGTTGAAGTTTGGCTTTGCTGATCAGTTTGTTGATTTGGTTCTTAATTTCCTAGCATCCACCAGATTTTCTGTTCTGATTAATGGGACCAGTTGTGGTTTTTTCCAACCATCACGGGGTGTCAAACAAGGAGATCCCCTTTCTCCTTTGCTCTTTATTATGGTTTCTGAGGCTCTTTCTCGTGCTCTGAAAGCGGAGGTTGGTAATGGATCGCTGGGTGGTTTTATTCCATTTCGCCAAGGGTCGACTATTTCTCACCTCGCCTTCGCGGATGACATCCTTATTTTCGTCAATGGACGAAGCACTTCGCTAAGGGCCCTCACTAATCTGCTTAGGACTTATCAGCAAGCTTCTGGTCAGAAAATCAATATGAATAAGAGTTTTTTCGTCACTTCCCGTCATTGCCCGGCATCTAGGCTTGGGGTTTTAGAGCAAAATCTCGGTATGCGTAGCTCTTCTCTCCCTTTTAAATACTTGGGGGTGCAGGTCTTTCGGGGCAGAAATCGGATCCATTATTATCACCATATTGTCGAGTCTTTTGATGCTAAATTAACCTCCTGGCGTGGTAAGCTTCTCTCTCCTGGGGGCCGTCTGGTTTTGATCAAGCATGTTCTCTCAGCTATTCCTATACATACCTTGGCGGCAGTTCCACTTCCTAAAGCGATTATCACTGGGCTTCTTGGCGAAAAATCACCTTCCCGACTTCTGAAGGGGGTCTTGGAGTTCACTCCATCCCCGCGCTGCAAGATTCTATGGCCTGTAAGCTTTGGTTTATCTTCAAGCAACTTAAGAGCCTCTGGAGCTCTTTTATGATGGATTGTTACAGACCAACAGATTTCTCTTTGCTGCCCGTACGCGCCACTGACTCGATTGTTTGGCGAACTCTAGTTCGCATATCATCCACTGCTGATTCTTATATTCAAGAAATTGATAATGCCTTGGTCTGGAAGCCAAATGTTACGGGCCACTTCACTATCTCCAGTGCTTATGAGCAGGTTCGACCTCGTTCGTGTAACTTGCTTTCTTACAGGGCCATCTGGGCTATCGGAGTTCCGCCAAGTATTTCAATTTTTGCCTGGCGTCTATAATGCACGGATTCTTCAAAATTGGGCAGTATGCAGTATCGGATACTGCATGGGTGTGGGTGCGGGTGCGATTCGCGTGGGATTCGCTGCGAATTTTTATATTTTTTTAGATTTTTTTATAATTTTTAAAAAGTAAATCAAATAAATTAAAATACAAAAAAGTAAATCATTTAATAAGTAATTACTTTTACCTTTAGCAGTATTCACGGACAACATTAGAAAGCTCCGCTGCTCAAAGCCATTTTGAATTGTTTTTTGTATGACTTGTTTTATGTATTTGAATTGATTTTATGGTGATATTTGAATTGTTGTTTTTTATATTTAACAAGTGTTATATATAATAAAATATAAAATAAACAGACGTATCATTGCCGTATCGCACCCTAACATTTTCAAAAAACCGTATCCCCGTACCCGTATCTGCCCGCACCCGCCCCCGCCCCCCGCACCTGTGCAACATAGCCTGGCGTCTACTCCGGAATTTGTTGCCTTTTTCGGAAGCGCTGACTCGATTTGGGGTCCAAGGTCCTTCGGTGTGCCCTTTTTGTTGGAGGAATGCTGCTACCTTGGATCACTGTTTAATTTCTTGTACTTTTTCATCCTCTATTTGGGCCGTGTTTTCTGGCATTTTTGGGCTCCCAATTTCTGCATCTCCGGTAAGAGTTCTTTGTCATTCTTGGTGGTTGGGCGCAGATTCAAATACGGCGTTAGGCCGCTTGAGTTTTCTTGCTCCCCCGATCATTTTTTGGTTTATTTGGAAAGCTTATGCTTCGATTGTCTATGGAGGTGAATCAGTTGCATCTTCTAGTGTTGTCACACAGATTAAGCAAGAGTTTCGACTTCTCTCGCTGGGAAGACCTATTGTCCGAGAGTGTTCTGCTGATGATATTCTGTTACGTGAATCGATGGTCGCTCGTTTCTCTTTGCGGCGAGCGAGCTCTATCCGGCTTGTTCGATGGGAACGTCCTGTTGGCCATCAACTTAAACTCAATACCGATGCTTCTTTCTGTGATGGTCACTATGCTGGTGGTGGGGTAGTTCGCAACGGAGGGGTTTTTGTGGCTGGGTTCAGTTGCCCCATTTCCGCCGACTCGGTTATGGAAGCTGAATGTCGGGCGCTTCTTTTTGGCTTGGATTGGTGTGTTCGAGAGGGACTGTCACCTTCTCGGGTGGAAATTGATTCTCAGCTTGTGATTTCTTATATCTCAACAGCCTCTACAAATATGCCTTGGGTCACGAGACATTTATTTTCCGCTATTAATCGTCATCTTCTCCAGCTTGGTGCTTCAATCTCACATATTTTTCGTGAGGCGAACTCAGTCGCTGATAATTTAGCTTCTTTTGGGTTATCTTTAAATAATTCCCTTAATTTTTCTTCTTTTAATTCTCTGCCCCCGAAGGCTAAATTGTGTATTTTTGACCATTCCCGGGGCTTCCCTCGTATTCGCTTTGGCTAATAAAATTCTTATTTTCCAAAAAAAAAAAAATGTTGATCAAATATTAACTTTAAAAAAGAATAAGGGTGATCACATTCTTCAACTTTAGTACAAAAATATACATATTTTATGTAACATCCTATATTTCTTAAAATAATTAGATCAAATTAAGATTTCTAATACTTGTAATGTCACGCCAATCATAGCTGATGACGAGGTGCCGGAGATTAGGGAATTCAAGCAAAAATAAATATGAAATTAGACAGATACTTTATTATACAATGACAAGAGTATTTGGTAAGAGTGAAAATTTGTTTTGATCTTTTACGTATAGCATTTTTTTTTGTCCCAAGTTTAGCAACAACTCTTTTGATACCCAAATTATGAAAATTGATCCTTGCTCGAATAAATCTGAATCATATATTATAATTTCGAGTAACATAATTTCGAGTCAACTTTAAAAAATATACAATATTGAGGAAAGTTGACAATCGGGTAACACAATTAGACAATCGAGTTACCCGAATCCAGGTTACCAGATAAGATACGACTTATAGAGATGTTAAACGGGCTAGCCCTAGCGGTTCCGGGCTAGCCCTAGCGGGCTTCGGGCTAAACGGTCCGGGCCAAAAAAGCCCGGATTTAGACGGGTTAGGAAATATCAGCCCTAACCCTAACCCTAACGGGCTTCGGGCTAAACGTGCTAAATATTAAAAAAATCTATTTTTTATTTTTTTTATAAGTCACAAACAAAAAAAACAGTAACAATATATTTTATATATATAGTAACAAATATACTATAATAAATATAACAAAAAATACACTTTTATGTATATACATTTATATACACACACTATATTAACAAATACAGTAATAATATATATTATATATATAATATTAATATGTATTATATATAATATTAATATATGTTATATAAATATAGTATTACTGTAAGTTGAAATTAACAATATATATATATATATATATAGCGGGCTTCGGGCTAACCATAACGGGCTTCAGGCTAAACGGTCCGGGCCAAAAAAGCCCGGATTTAAACGGGCAGGAAATATCGGTCCTAGCCCGGTTTTTTGGCGGGTTAAACGGGTCAGCTCGCCGGGCCCAAGCCCGTTTAACATTTCTAACGACTTACCCATAACAAAATTGGGTAACTCGAACCAGATTCGGGTAACACGAATTCAGATTCGGGTTACTCGAATTCAGATTCGGGTAACTCGAATCTGAATTCGTGTTACCCGAATCTGAATTCCAGTAACCCGTACACATAAATTTGAACACAGAATTTGACTGAACATGTGTGAGAGTGCACGTGTTACCCGAACACAGAATTCTAGCGAATGTCAGCGGATGTGAGTGTGTGTTTGACTTTGACTGAACATGTGTGAGAGTGCACTATGAGTTACCCGAACACAGAAATTGAAATTTTTTTTATGTTTGTCACAACACTTTTTGACATTTCGGGTAACTCGAATCCGACTCGGGTAACTCGAATTAAGATTCAGGTAACTCGAATGCGCACATCAAAACTGATATCGTATATTTTTGCAAGTTCACTCGAAATTATGTTACTCGAAATTACAATATATGACTCGAATTCATTCGAGTAAAGGTCAATTCCGAAAATTTGGGTATCAAAAGATCTTGATAAATGGATGACCTAGATTTATTCTCACAAAAATTTGATGCATATAATACAATATTTTAATGCATCGATATTTTGATGCATATGATGCATAGTTTAATGCATTGCAATTTTGATGCACGAAATGCATATATTTCATGCATAATTACAAAACTCATGCATATTCGCAATTCGCAGGATAAGAACCATATGTGTAAACTCTGGAAGTATTTGGGCATTATAGGGACTAAACATATGAAACCCGAGAAACCACAAGGACTAAACCCGTAACGGATCAAAAACCACAAGGACATGACCCGCTGGAAAAAAAGTATAGGGACTAAACCTGTGAAATCCGACAAACCACAAGGACTAAACCCGTAACGGATCAAAAACCACAAGGACGTGGACCATTGAAAAAAAAGTATAGGACTAAACCCATGGCAAACCACAAGGACAATTTATGGAATTAACTCTTTATTTAATAATTGTTATTTTCCTTCAAAGTCTTCAAAACTCAAATACCAACAAGTGATTTGGCCCAAGACTTTCTGAACAGTGGTGATGAACCACAAGCTCAAAGCTCTACAGCTTCCACAACTTCCACAACCTCCACTTTTTGTCATAATGCATAGGTATAAATATTTAAAAATATTTTTGGATTGTTCAATCAAGCTTGCATATTTCTGTATTCCACAACTTCCACAACCTCCAAGTAATTATTATTTTTTCAATTTTCCAGATTCTTCAATCAAGCTTGCTTTGAGACTTGAAGAGTTGAAGTAGTGAAATTTAAGAAGATGAATGTTGTTGTTGAATTGAATATTTGTACTTTTGGCTAAGACAGTTTGTTTAGATTTTGGAACTCAAATATGTTGAATTTGATAGGTTGAACTTTATTGGTATTTTTATTTAATATTGATAATTGACTATATTTTTAATTTGGTTTTATTATGTAAATATGTCTATTAGGTCGCTATCAGATTGTATGAAAGCAGGTTTTATCGTGTTGTGTCGCTATCATGTCGCTATCATGTCGGGTCAACACGAATGTTATTGTGGTTTTATCGTGTTCGTGTCGTGTTCGTGTTTGAGCTTAGCAGGTCGTGTTCATGTTCAGGTTTAAGAAATCCTTATCAGGTCAGGTTTGGCCTTATCA
Organism: Orobanche coerulescens; assembly: GCA_033398695.1. Taxonomy (NCBI): domain Eukaryota; kingdom Viridiplantae; phylum Streptophyta; class Magnoliopsida; order Lamiales; family Orobanchaceae; genus Orobanche; species Orobanche coerulescens. The sequence goes on from CM065809.1 coordinate 175,535,587, forward strand.
AATCGGGTTATTATCAGGTCAACCCAATTACGAACCAACCCGCACGATTTGCCAGCCCTATTTACCATTGAGCTGTACATGATGTCTATACATAAACTTGCAAGATTTTATATATATTAACTTTGGAGTAAAAACTAATTTGTTATAATTTATATTCCATTCCTCCATTAAAAAGTTATCCTTTGATAGGTCTGAGAATTTAGGATCGGAAAATCCCGAGTCCCGGTCCCGTCCTGACTCCCGAATTTTATGGGATTGGGATCGAGACCGGGACCTGAGATTTTGGTAATTTAGGGACTCGGGAGTCCCGATCGGGACTATCCCGAAGTCCCGGTTGAAATTTCTAATTTCAATCGATTTTTTTTCCTTTTCTGATTTCGGGTATTTTGTCCCGATCGGGACATTCAGGACATTCCAGAAAATTATCCTCGGGATCAGGACTGGGACCAGGACTTACATTTATCCCATTTCGGGAATCGGGACTCCCGAAGCCCCGAACGGGACCGGGACCGGGACCACCAAATTAGTGATTTTCGGGACCGGGACAATCGAGACTCGGGACAGGGACCTCGGAATGTCCCGATTTTCAACCCTACCCTTTGATTTCGACACGAGTTTTAAGAAGTTAGTTGATTGTGATGTGTGATTGAAATAAGGATCCACTTCATTGTATTTTTGAACTAAGTAGCTTGTCGACGGAGGGAGTATAATATTATAAATAAATTAAAAATATTATATTTTAAAATATTAAAAAGTTATATATTTTAGTATATTAATACTGCTAGATTTTCTATATATTTGAAGATATATATTATAAATAAATTATAATTATTTAAAATTAAATTATATATATTTAAAATATATATATATATAGGGGAGGGTTATAATAGAAACCACTCCCTATGTGTTAACTAGGAACCAACATACACTCTTGATCGAATTTATTTAGACGCTTCAGATTGATTTCATTTTATTTAGTTATGAATATTGAATTGCTTAGTATCTCTAATTAGTCAACTATGAAGGGTAGTTATGGATTTGGCTTATAACTCTCTAATTATCTCATGCAATGATTATGGAAAAATAATTATGACATTAATCATCTTCCTATATATATCCATAATCAAGCATACATTTTATTAGGTGCTTAAATTATTATGATATCAAGAATTTATCTAAATTTGTATTTATAAGGTTCTTAATTCGTATTATTAAGCTTGTTATTATAATTTTAATCAAACAAGGAATATTAGTTGCCTACCTCATACATAATTTAAGCTTACATACGACTACTATAATGCTTATAATTTTATTATGGCACTGAAGATTTAATTATATTGGTACATATAAAGGTTCTTGTAATAGTTTATTAAGCAAGTGGTATGCTTATTTATACAAAATCAAATATTTAGTTTTGATTGTATATCTTGCTATTTTTTAAAGTGATACAGTTTGCTATTTAATGGCTTATCGATTGCTTATTTATAATCAAATTGATGCTTAAATCATATAAATACAAAAGTTTTATTGTTGGTTAATTTGCCGACATGTTGCGCTTTGAAGCAAAAGCTTTTACGAAATTAATGTCTATCTATTTATTTAATTTAAATTTGTAAATTGAATTTATATTATTTTAATGTAAATTTACCTGTAATTTACATGGAGATTGTAGTGTTGGTTGTATATGGAGGTTGTTTACAAATTAACATTTAAATGTGGTTTATTTTGGTTGTGTGAACTGCTTAGATAATAAATTTTGAATTGCTTATTAATAATTAGAAAGATATGTTTACTTTGAATTGCTTAATTATATAATTTTTATTGGTTAAGATAATTGGATTGCTTATTTATAGTTATTTGCTTACATTGCTTATTTACAATAAGAATGAGGCTTAAAATTTGCTTACACATTGCTTACCGATAATCTTGAAAGTGTTGAGTTAGTCGAATAGATAAAAGTTTATTTTTAGTTAATAATATCGAAATGGGTGAACGACAAAATAAGGAGAAAAGAAATATTGATTTTTTTTATTAAAACAACACAGTAATCTGTAAAATATCCACCAAAATGAGATATGAGAGTAATGGAATAGAAAATTTATGATTGAGAATAGATTAATGAACCTACCAATTAAGGATTCTACGGTTACCATTAAGCTTAAGTTACTATAATGCCATTTTGTATAATAAAATGAATGAAACAAAAATGAAAGAAGCAATAAATATCATCCGTTGATTTAAAAATTTAAATGGATTAAATTAGTTCCTAGTTAACACATAACAAAAAATTTCTATTTGAACTCTCCTCTCTATCTATCTATCTATCTATCTATATATATATATATTAAACCATGTGGTCGCTTGTAATTGGTCAAATTACGTGGAGTTATATAACATATATATAAACACTAAATCATGTGGTCGCTTGTAATTGGTCAAATTACGTGGAGTTACGTTATCAAATCAAATCGATATGATGAGGAGATTCCACTACTGCATCTGCATGCATATATCCTTCTCTATTACCGGCCGTACGTCGTCTATAAATTTAAAACCTCATTAATAAATCCTTCCTTCCCTCAAAACAAAAACAGAAGCATGGTGTCTTTCAAGAAAACAAGTCTGGCCTTTTGCTTTCTCGTCCTCTTTGCTTCAGGTATGCCGATCGACATTCGTTGATCTTCTCCATCTGTTCATTCCTAACTATATAGGATTTTTATTAATTAATGAATTAATTCTTATACTACTATATACTATATAGTCATGGCAGTGGCTGCTGCGACAAGCTCTGATACAGTAATCGGGATTGACTTGGGGACAACATATTCCTGTGTTGGAGTCTACAGACAAGGTAAGCTGGAAATCATTGCCAACGACCAAGGCAATCGAATCACACCTTCATGGGTTGCATTCACCGACACAGAGCGTTTGATCGGAGAAGCCGCTAAGAATCAAGCAACAACCAATCCCGACCGCACCATTTTCGATGTTAAAAGACTCATCGGAAGAAAGTAGGTTCAACAAAATTTAGTACTCCCTCTGTCCACCATCCATGTGCAACAATTTTCTTTTCCATCCGTCCATAACCTATGTGCATTGTTTATTTTTGACAATTTTTTTACCCTTTCACAACACAAGTGAGTCAATTTACTCCACTCACAACACATCCTACCAATTAAGTCAACGGAGGGAGTACTACTAAAGATTAATTTGCGAATAATTAGTATATATCAATATTGATTGAAATCTGCATGGGTATGTACTTGTTTGGCACAGGTTTGATGATCCAGAAGTCCAGAGGGATATGAAGATGTTGCCTTATAAGGTTGTTGACAGGGATGGCAAGCCTTATATAGAAGTTAAGATTAATAAGGATGGTGAAATTAAGGTGTTTAGTCCTGAGGAAATTAGCGCTATGACTCTTCAAAAGATGAAGGAAACCGCGGAGGCCTACTTGGGAAAGAAAATTACGCGTGCAGTCGTCACAGTTCCAGGTATAGTTTCGATTTTTGTACTAATTATGTACGAAGAATGTGTTTCTATCTTATAAAATAAAAAATTATTGGAATATTTGAAAAAAGTGATTGTCGGATTTTGGCTAGAAAAAAAAAAAGAGTACTATGTGCTTCTAATAATTTGATCTTATTCTTAAAGTAGGGATAGACATTATAGTTTACAGTATTTCTTATTTATTCTAACTTCTGATTTGATTTTTTTATACTATGTTGATGTTGATTTTAAGTAGCAAGTGCATATATCTTTTTTTTTTTCTTTTTTTTCTTGTGCAGCTTATTTCAATGATGCACAAAGACAAGCAACTAAGGATGCAGGCACCATAGCCGGGCTCCAAGTCGAACGTATAATCAATGAGCCCACTGCAGCCGCAATCGCTTACGGTTTGGACAAAGAAGGAGAGAAGAACGTACTTGTCTTCGATCTTGGTGGTGGTACATTCGATGTAAGCATTTTAAGCATCGACAATGGTGTTTTCGAGGTTCTCTCCACTAGTGGAGACACTCATTTAGGAGGAGAAGACTTCGACCATAGGGTCATGAACTATTTCGTAAAGCTAATCAAGAAAAAACACGACATAGACATTAGCCACAACAAAAAGGCTCTTGGGAAGCTTAGAAAGGAATGCGAACGAGCCAAGAGGGCTTTAAGTAGCCAGCACCAAGTGCGTGTTGAGATTGAATCTTTATTCGATGGTGTGGATTTCTCGGAGTTGTTGACTAGGGCGAGATTCGAGGAATTGAATATGGATTTGTTTAAAAAGGCGATGGGACCCGTGAAGAGGGCCTTGGAGGACTCGTACTTGAAGAAGTCGGATATTGATGAGATTGTGCTTGTCGGGGGTAGTACTAGGATTCCAAAGGTGCAAGAGCTCTTGAAGGAGTTTTTCAATGGGAAAGAACCGAGTAAAGGTGTTAATCCGGACGAGGCCGTGGCTCATGGGGCAGCCGTTCAAGGCGGGTTGCTTAGTGGGGAAGGCGGCCAAGAGACCGAAAGTAAGGAATTTTTTAATTTTTTTTTTAATTTGAACAATAATATTTATCTTTCAAGATTGATGTTGTGGTTTGACATGCATGGTTTGTTGAAAATGTGTTTGTGCAGAGGTTGTTTTGATTGATAGGACACCACTGAGTTTGGGCATTGAGACAGTGGGTGGGGTGATGACAAAGCTCATTCCAAGAAACACAGTTAAGCCAACCAAAAGGTCACAGATTTTTACTACTTATCAAGACAAGCAAACCACAGTGTCAATCAAGGTATGTAATATATAAAGAGCATTGTGTTTTGAATTAGGGTTTTCGAAGCAATATCTCAATGATTTGTCCTGTTTTAGGTTTATGAAGGCGAAAGGGCATTGACGAAAGATTGTCATGAGCTCGGGAGCTTCGAACTGTCCGGTATCTCGCCCGCTCCGAGGGGAGTGCCTCAAATAGAAGTCACATTCGAGGTCGATGTGAATGGCATACTCCAAGTCAAAGCAGAAGATAAAGCAGCCAAGAAGTCCCAGACCATTACCATCACCAACGAAAAGGGACGTTTGAGCGAAGAAGAGATCGAAGAAAAAGTAAGAGAAGCGGAGGAGTTTGCGGAAGAGGATAGGAGAATAAGAGAGAAGATTGAGGCGCGGAACAAACTCGAAACGTACATTTTCAACATGAAGAGCACGATGGACGATAAGGACAACAAGTCCGAGTATAAAAAAGAGATGGAGGATGCGTTGAAGGATGCTATGGAGTGGTTGGATGATAATCAAAATGCGGACAAGGATGCGTTGGATGAGAGGTTCAAAGAATTAGAACAAGTCTACAATCATATAAACAAGGTTTATGGAAAAAGTGGCGCGGAAGGGAGTAGTGATTTTGATGATGAGGAAATCCATGACGAGTTGTAGTTATACTATAGGGCTGTGTTCACTTGTCTTATTTTTTTTTTTATTATTATTTTTTAGGACAAATATTTTGATGTTTATTGCGCTCGGCCTTGTCTAAACATTCTTGCTGTTATGTCTTATTTAAAGAATTCAGGCCGTTAGATATATGAAAATGCCTTCTTTTATTCTTGCCATAAATTAAGTTGAACACTAGATGTGTGCACTACTACAAAAACAAGTAAAGAGATCCAGATTAAAAGACCCGTTGATAAAGATAACGGGTCTCTTTAGTATAAGAGACCTGATATTATAAACAACAGGTCTCTCACTACTAAATAATACCTTCTTTAGCTTCACAAAAATGTTGTAACACCCCCAATCCACTCAGGGATATTACACGCCGTAGACCCTCTTCTCGAGGATCTACCAGACTGATAACTAAAATCAAACATCTAAACATCGCCTTTAAGGCTAGAATGACTCAGTAGACCGATTTGGTCTTTCAAAAATAACATACAACTCAATTCCAAACACATACCCACGCAGGGGTCAAAATACAATAAACTCCCATACAACGGGGAAAAGATACTGCAGCGGAAAAGAAAATACAACTAGATCAATACGACATCAACGGATCCTCGTGTGATTAGTATCGTTCATCTTTCATCATCCTTCGTGCCGGCCCTGTGCTATGCTCCAAAACCTGAATGCAAAAATAGACATCCACCCCCCGAATACTCGGGGGTTAGCAAAACTCCACTGTTTTGCTACTGCAAGTACAAAGTGCAAATACGAGCCATACAATTCACATTTCACGAATAACAACAACCAGGAATCCTTAAAAATCCAAACGTGACGAAAAGTACTTCCCTAGGCAAGAGTTTGGTAAAACATTTCAAAACCAAGAGATCACAAATCAAGGGAAAACAATTCATAAAACGGTTTGAAATGCCATCGAGAGTTTTAATGGAAAACAATTTAGGATTATCAAATCCCGCTTTTCAAAATCCAAAAGACGAAAGGGGTCACCGCCCCAAAGGTTTTGTTTTCGCAAATAGAAAACCGACAACAATTCACAGGGCCAGAGCCCAACATCACGTGTCCTCGACAGACATAAAAAAAATCAACACAACGTAATCACGCACGCGCATCGCCTAGGACCGGGACGAAGCCACAAATCCCACTCGAGGCCTCGAAGGACCCTCCCGAGCTGGCTAGCGAAACAAATCACACACATGCATCGCCTTGGGAATAGGGTAATACCATTGATCCCGCCCGAGGCCTCGAAGGACCCTCCCAAGCTGGCTAGCTAAACAAATCACACACATATCACAACCATAAGTTATCCCGGCATCGGGCTAACAAGACACGAACCTCGGAGTCCCCGCAAGACATACCCGATGATAACCCCACTAGTTATCCCGGCATCGGGCTAACAAGCCACGAACCTCGGAGTCCCCACAAGACATACCCGGATTGGATAACCCTACGGTCTCGCCCGACCCATACTAGCAAGTATGGATCCCGGAGATTCAAAAATCCTACCCGGAGGCACATCACGTATAACAAGCACACAACAATAATCGATTATGAAACGAAACAACATTAAGCATCGCAACCTCCTTTCAAAGGAGTAACAACTAACATCACATCATGTCAAAACCACAATACACTGCAATGAAGCCATATACGTACACACGCATTATCAAGCACACATCAACTCCAAACATATCCAAAGGATACACGTAGTCACTTACAACCCACACACTTACAAAACACACGCGTTTTGAAAGAGAGCCTTTAACAAGGCTAATCGAATCTTTTGAAAATAATTTTCAAACGACCAAACAAACACATTTAGACGATCACCAATTATCATATCCACAAAACAAGAATAGTATGGACAAGGTACTTGCCTCGAATAAGAACAACGCGGAGAATCGACCGAATTAGGTTGGCACGAACCGACCACGAACCCGCCGACTCCACCGAACGTTAACCCGCGAAAATAAACTACGAACAACAATAACAACAATGAAAACGAGTTCCATAGCACGACCTAAAGTCGTTGAATTGAACGGACAAACGACACAAATTCAAGAGTTTCCCCCAAAATGGCCAAGAACACAAAAATACGATCATAATGAGAATCAAGGTAAAAAACAATGGAAATCCCACCAAACTATCGAAGGGAAACTCATTGGGACAATTAATCGAACACTCAATGTTCGATAACTCCCAAGAACACTCGAATCACTAATCGAGTTGAACAAACTCAAAATATGGATATACAACCCATAGAACACGATTAATAACATCATACTACACCAACCGATGTATCAAAATCGGGCTTGAATCGAAATCAAGAACAAATTCTCCGAAAAGTCAACTCGAAGGAAAATCAAGAAATATACCTTGATTCGACGAAATACACGGATTGGATGATGATATAATCAACAAGAATCTTCCAAAACGCCTTGGAATTGATTAGAATCGGCCAAGAACTCGATTCCCCGTCGCACCCGTCCGATAGCCGCAAGAAAAGTGAGGAAATGAACAAAAATGGGCTGCCAGGCCTTATATAGCCGGTCACTGCCGGACACTTACGGCCGTAACCGGCAGTGCCTTACGGCCGTAACTCGGCCCATACGTCCGTACTCGGCAGGCCTTACGGCCGTAAACGGCATTCGTCAAAAAATCTGTCCAGCAACTGTCGGACACTTACGGCCGTAACTGGCACACATTACGGCTGTAACCGGCCTTCGTCAGGAAGATGCTCAGCGCACGTACGTCCGTACCCGATCACGCCTTACGGCCGTAACTGGCATTCGTCCGGAAGCTGCCAGGCGCCATACGGCCGTAACTCTCGGCCCTTACTGTAATATCCGCAATTTCGGATTTCTGGTAATTTTATTTTTTTGGCGGAAGCCCGTTTCGACGACTCGCTTGGGACCGTCTCATCATTCTGAGAATGATTAATTCTGCACTTTTTGTCATCCGAGTTCGTTTCGGTGTCGTTTTGTTGAGTTCCGTGCTTTTTGGCGACTTTTCCGCACTTGAGTTCGATTCTTGCGAATCTCATTGGAAATTACTGTTTCGAGTTTCCCATAAGTCCGTTTAATTTTTTAGATGTGTTGTGAACTTCGGTTTGGTTATTCGATCACGTATCGTGATTTTCGAACGTTTTGGGCCATTTTCGTAATTTCCCAAAGTTTGGGGTAATTACTTTCCGTTGTCGAATTTCGAGCCTTCGGGTGGTCGGAATCATGTGTTCTCTCAGTGTTCGGATTCGTCTTTACGAGTACTTCGTAACCGTGCTTTCGGTTTACATTCAGGTCTGAGTTTCGGGATTTTTCGGACCGTCGGAACGACCGAGTCCTGGCTGGCCGGACCTGTGCGAAACGGCCCTGGAAACGGCGCTGCCCAGCGCCGTGTCTTGCGCCGGGTCGGCCAGGACCAGCAGCCTGCCGAGACACGGCCGAGACACCCGGCGCTGATCTGGGCCGTTTGCTGCGCCGTGTCCGGCAGGGCTATAAATATGGCAGAGCAGTCGGGTTTTTCTTCATTTTTCTCACTCGTTTCTTCCTCTTCCGCGGCTGGATCTTTGATGATCATGGAGGGATGTTGTTAGGGGTTAAATCCATGAAGTTCATAACATCGATTAATCCTTCCATAACTTGCTCCGATCGACCGAATCAAGGCAAGTTTTCTTAAAATATAGTTTTGGGGATTTTGTTCGATTTGTCCGTTTAATCCATTTTAACTCAGAATATTGATGGATTGATGATTGTTAAGCTATATTATATCTAATTCCTTGTTATTCCACGGTTGGATTGCCACGGATTTGTCGTTTTATTGAGTATTTTATCGACGCCTTGAAGGTGTTCGATAAAATGTCACAAAGAGAATTCGAGCGTTCGACCATTATTCTTCCTCGTATGATCGATGATTTATTGATTATATGTTGTTAGGGTCGAATTCTTGTGAAGAACTCGAGTCGGAACCCTTCCGTTCGTTGTCTTCTTCGGGGTCCGAGCTTCCCGGTCGAACCGTGTTCTTCGGAGCGTTTGGTAGCGGTTACTAAGGCAAGTATCTTACTATACGACTTGTATCTTGCGACTAGTAATTATGTATGAGATGTGTGATGATTTTTCTTGCCTTCGTAATTATGTTCCGTTTGAGTTGGTTGTGTTTTCCGTAATTTGAAGGCTTTGCGATAATATTGTTATATTACTATACGTGTTAGGCGTTGTGCCATTTGTGCAGGATTGCGCCGTACGTATGGGACGGTCGTACACTTGGTTGTGTAATGTAATGTGTACCGAACGTGTGTTATGTTGGATATGTGTCGTTGATTGACGATAGTCGTTGCGAGTGTTGAGATTGTGTTATGTGCAGGTGATGTACGATTTTGTGGTGATCAATGTGATTGATCAATTATGCTCATTGTTGTATGTAATGTGAATGTGAATATGAATATGTGTGTGACCGCTAAGTTCACTCGTGTTGGTCCGACGGGACCTACGAGGATTCGTGGCAGTGGACTACGGGGTCAGAACTTAGTGAGGTACTGAGGTCCAATCGTGCTGGTCTGACGAGGCCTACGATAACGCATGGCAGTGGACCATGAGTTTCGGACACAGTACGTCTAACCGAGTGAGCTCGACGGGGCTTACGGTGACACGTGGCAGTGGACTACGGTGTCAGGACTGTGTGTGTGGTTGTTGAGATTGATATAGTCCGTGCGGGTTGTTAAGCCTACGGAGACACGTGACAGTGGATCACGGTGTCGGAATTGGTTATGTCTGGTTAATAGTCCGTGCGGGTTGTTGAACCTACGGAGACACGTGACAGTGGATCACGGTGTCGGAATTGATTATGTTTGTTTAATTGTGCGTGGTGTAGTCCGTGCGGGTTGTTGAACCTACGGAGACACGTGACAGTGGATCACGGTGTCATGAGCATGATTGTTTTCAAATCAAAGTTTTGAAAAGAAAGTTTTAAGAAAGGAATGTTGGGCCGAGCCCCACGAGATTTATGAAATGTTTTCGTACTGTGAATTATTGAAATACAATTTGTGATTTGGGTTAAGACCCTAAGATTTTCGAAAGGTTTGAAATTCTAAAAATTCCCGAGATGATAATCTTATTTTCGAATGCTTCATAGTTTACCTTCCCTTGTGAAAACCTCCCGGGAATATTTTGATACTTGATTATTATATTGGATTCACGATTATTATTTGCTTGTTACATTTCATATGATTTGATACTTGCACTAGTAAAATAGTGGAGTTTTACTAACCCCCGAGTAATCGGGGGGTGGATGTCTGTTTTGCGTCCAGGTACATGCAGATTCAGGGGAGCAGTCACAGGATTGGCACAAGAGGATGACGAGCTGCGATACTAATCATGAGTCGAGAGTTGTCTTGATTTTTGTTGTGTTGTCAGAGTTGATTTCAGTCTTCTGCTGTATTGTATTTCGACCCCTGTGTGGGTAATGTTATTTAAGTCAGTTTTATCGATTGGGTTGTGTGACCTCACCGGTCTGTGTATTCACGTGTAAGTGACCATATCGATCTGTATCATTTTATTGTTTGACCCTGGCTGGGCAAGCATTTGGTTGTTTATGGATGTTTAGCCTGGTAGATCCTTGTGGAAAGGGTCTACGGCGTGTAATATTCCCATATGGTTTTGGGGGTGTTACATTTATGGTATCGGAGCTTAGGTTGCGGAAACCTAGGCTGTCGGGTCGAGTCGAGTCGTGGTTTGTCGAGTAATGTGTGGTCTTGTCGTTCGAGTCGTCAGGTGACAAGTTGAGTTGTGCGTAGTCACAACGTGTCGGTTATGTTGTCGGACGAGATTAGTATCGTGGGCGACCGTCACCTCCGTGCGACCTGTGGATGTAAGTCTCCTCCTTTATGCGTAATACCTGTGTATCTCGATTTTATCTTAGTGAGTTAATTGCGGTGCATAATTTTATTTACACAGTATTGTGTAATATAGTTGTGTTTAATACTTGTGACACATAGTATGTATATAGAACTGGGCACGTTATTGTTTTATCTTTGAACCACCGGGTGGGGTGGTAAGTTGTGAAAGTTTTAAACCTTGATGAGTTTCGAATAGGTACCGCCGATAGAGTTTGTGAGAAACTCCGATGAATGATTTTGCTGTGTGTTTAAACTTGATACCACGAGATGCATTTGATTGAATTGGCGACCCTGGTTTCCATTTGAGTATATGGTTTTAAATTCGACTGTTTTTGGAATGTTGTAATTTTTGTCCGCTATGGGTAAGTTTGAGAATGTTTCCTGAAGGACTTTACAGTTTGAGAATTTTATAGAAATCGATTTTTGGAAAATATTTTGGTGGTGCGGTCAAACCATGGTTTATATGGATTTTTAAAATTTGATAAATTTTGACAAATGGACCGTGTATTTTCAAATGACACAATCAGGCGGTATTTGAAAAATGTGTTTTGAAATACTTCGGACATTGTAAAATATTACCGTCATCGACCTTTTTGGCGTTTTGTAAATGGTTTTTAGCCTGGTGGGTTCCGGCAGGACCCACGGCGCTATAATGTTCCGTAATTATCTCAATTTTTGGGCATTCTAGCCCATTGAATTATCTTTGAAAACTTTGAGTACCTTAGAAAATAAATTTCGAGACGTCGTTTTAAAATGAATTATTTTCTTGTGGTACATCCAAGGTGCCACAATATGTTTCAAGATTATTCTACCTCGAGGACCAAAATGTTTTGAGATATTTTCCAATGTTTTAGAAACACTTTTACTTAGACCCGAGGGTCGAATACTTCCGAAAGTTTTTCACGAAAAGAAATTATCCTCATTTTTATCGAATGCGAAATAGTTTCCAAAGTCTCGATAACGATGTTTCACGATTGTATTTTTATTGAAGGGTGATACACAAGATCAATCGGTGTTTCCAAAATTATTTTCAAAAGGAGGTTTTCGTTTTTAAAACCTATCCATTCCCGTTTGAGGGCTGGGTATGTATGTATGATGTTCGCGTTGTCTTTATGATGTTTGCTCCCGAGTATGATCGAATTGGTGGCATGAACGTCGAGGCGTTGCCACGCATTTGTTGTACTAGCCCTCTGTGAGAGGTGTGAACTGGTGTTTACTGTTTATCGCCTCGTGGTGATTTGCGTGTTGTCGCACGAGTGTGAGCTGTTGAAGCTTGGGTTTGTACGTTTGTGTACATGTGTGATTGTTTCATAATGTTTGTAATTAGGTGTTGGTTATCGTTCGGGCCGTTGAGGTCGCCGAACGATACCGTCGTGATTCTTTGTTGTGCTGAGTTGGCATCTCCGCTATATTGTTTTGCGACTTTATGCCCCATTGTATCTAGCATTTGTATTTTCGGTATGCCGAGCCGAGGTATTTCAACCGTGATGTGCCGGGGCATGCACGTGTAAATTGTCCTTCTCGTCAGTGACGCGTTTCGAGGGACACCGAATTCAGTTTTGCGAATTGGCTATTGAGACTTTCGGAGTTCGCGCTTCAGCACAGATATCAGGATCAACTCTGAGAGATCCATGGGAGATTTTCCTGTCGGATGCTTTTTGTGTTGTTACCTTGTTTCCGTTGTTGTGAGTTGCGGGGACGACATTTCTTTTATAAGAGGTCGGATGTAATACCCGTACTATATTTGACTTCTGCAGTTTCTCCTTCTAAATTCTATCGACTTGCACGTGTTCGTCGATACTTTTTGAACTTGTTTGATGTCTCAGTTGGCATCATTCGAACTGGTTGTGACCTTGTTTTAGATCGACCTGTTTGTCATCGTGACCTTTCCGAGTTCGGTTCGATTCTTATGAACCTTGTTTGGAAGTAACATCTTTCACTTTCTACCAGTTCTTTTAATGTCTGGAGTTGAAGTGGGGACTTCGGAGTCATTGTTCGACTGTTGTCATTCGATCATTGTTATTTGATCATTGTTATTCGATCATTGTTATTTGATCATTGTTGTTCGATCATTGTTATTTGATCGTTGTTGTTCGATCGTTGTTGTTCGAACGGGGTTGTCTGACTGTTGTTGCCTGATCTCGTACTGCGAAGAATTGTCGTTCACCGTTAGTCAATTGTTTCGAGTGTGGCCAAGTGGGTCACCGAGCGGTGCATTGTGAGACCGTTGCCACGATGTTCGGGAATTGGGTTTTCGTTCCTACTCGGGGAGTGCCTGGTGGTGTCCCGTGATGTAGTTGTGTATCGTACTTCGTGCTGTAATTCGTGTAGAAATTGATATTTGTTGCGTGGACTTTTTGGTTTTGTTTGTATTCTACCATGATGTTTTATTTTAAGTTTCGGGACGAAACTTATTTAAATAGGATAGAATGTAATGTCCGGTATTCTCGTTTTCCGTTATCTTGAATTGTTTGTGTTTTGATGTCGGACATTTTCTTATTGATGAGAATCGGAATGATTTCTATCCTGATACTCTATTTGTTTCTATCGCATAGCCGTTTTAGTCGGGTGCAACTTGTTGTAGCGTACGTTTCTTCGATTAAATGTGTGCATGTGATGTGGTATGTGATGCGTCGTTAATTGCTCGTTGTTGTTTGAAACATAGTCGGTGGCGTTGCGTTAGTCGTCGTGGGGCGTGTTTTTACGCCGTATATTCCCTTGCGTTGCTTGTAACGTTTCGCCGTTGGGCACGAATTTTTTTCGGTTCTTGTGTATCTCGTTGAGTTTTCCTGGCGAGATATTGCTTCTCCCTACTTGATTTAAGTTTCGGGACGAAACTTCTTTTAAGGAGGGTAGAATGTAATATCCGCAATTTCGGATTTCCGGTAATTTTATTTTTTCGGCGGAAGTCCGTTTCGACGACTCGCTTGGGACCGTCTCATCATTCTGAGAATGATTAATTCTGCACTTTTTGTCATCCGAGTTCGTTTCGGTGTCGTTTTGTTGAGTTCCGTGCTTTTTGGCGACTTTTCCGCACTTGAGTTCGATTCTTGCGAATCTCGTTGGAAATTACTGTTTCGAGTTTCCCGTAAGTCCGTTTAACTTTGTTAGACGTGTTGTGAACTTCGGTTTGGTTATTCGATCACGTATCGTGATTTTCGAACGTTTTGGGCCATTTTCATAATTTCCCAAAGTTTGGGGTAATTACTTTCCGTTGTCGAATTTCAAGCCTTCGGGTGGTCGGAATCATGTGTTCTCTCAGTGTTCGGATTCGTCTTTACGAGTAGTTCGTAATCGTGCTTTCGGTTTACGTTCAGGTCTGAGTTTCGGGATTTTTCGGACCGTCGGAGCAGCCGAGTCTGTTGGCCGGACTGTGCGAACGGCCTGAAGCAGCGCGCCTGGCCGTGTCTTGCGCCGGTCGGCCAGGACCAGCACTGCCGAGACACGGCCGAGACACCCGGCGCCATCTGGGCATTTCTGCGCCGTGTCCGTGAGGCTATAAATATGGCGAGCATACGGGTTTTTCTTCATTTTTCTCACTCGTTTCTTCCTCTTCCATGCTGGATCTTTGATGATCATGGAGGGATGTTGTTAGGGTTAAATCCATGAAGTTTTGAAGTTCATAACATCGATTAATCCTTCCATAACTTGCTCCGATCGACCGAATCAAGGCAAGTTTTCTTAAAATATAGTTTTGGGGATTTTGTTCGATTTGTCCGTTTAATCCGTTTTAACTCAGAATATTGATGGATTGATGATTGTTAAGCTATATTATATCTAATTCCTTGTTATTCCACGGTTGGATTGCCACGGATTTGTCGTTTTATTGAGTATTTTATCGACGCCTTGAAGGCGTTCGATAAAATGTCACAAAGAGAATTCGAGCGTTCTACCATTATTCTTCCTCGTATGATCGATGATTTATTGATTATATGTTGTTAGGGTCGAATTCTTGTGAAGAACTCGAGTCAGAACCCTTCCGTTCGTTGTCTTCTTCGGGGTCCGAGCTTCCCGGTCGAACCGTGTTCTTCGGAGCGTTTGGTAGCGGTTATTAAGGCAAGTATCTTACTATACGACTTGTATCTTGCGACTAGTAATTATGTATGAGATGTGTGATGATTTTGCTTGCCTTCGTAATTATATTCCGTTTGAGTTGGTTGTGTTTTCCGTAATTTGAAGGCTTTGCGATAATATTGTTATATTAGTATACGTGTTAGGCGTTGTGCCATTTGTGCAGGATTGCGCCGTACGTATGGGACGGTCGTACACTTGGTTGTGTAATGTAATGTGTACCGAACGTGTGTTATGTTGGATATGTGTCGTTGATTGACGATAGTCGTTGCGAGTGTTGAGATTGTGTTATGTGCAGGTGATGTACGATTTTGTGGTGATCAATGTGATTGATCAATTATGCTCATTGTTGTATGTAATGTGAATGTGAATATGAATATGTGTGTGACCGCTAAGTTCACTCGTGTTGGTCCGACGGGACCTACGAGGATTCGTGGCAGTGGACTACGGGGTCAGAACTTAGTGAGTGCGAGGTCCAATCGTCTTTGATGCAGCGAGGCCTACGATAACGCATGGCAGTGGACCATGAGTTTCGGACACAGTACGTCCAACCGGGTGAGCTCGACGGGGCTTACGGTGACACGTGGCAGTGGACTACGGTGTCAGGACTGTGTGTGTGGTTGTTGAGATTGATATAGTCCGTGTGGGTTGTTAAGCCTACGGAGACACGTGACAGTGGATCACGGTGTCGGAATTGGTTATGTCTGGTTAATAGTCCGTGCGGGTTGTTGAACCTACGGAGACATGTGACAGTGGATCACGGTGTCGGAATTGATTATGTTTGTTTAATTGTGCGTGGTGTAGTCCGTGCGGGTTGTTGAACCTACGGAGACACGTGACAGTGGATCACGGTGTCATGAGCATGATTGTTTTCAAATCAAAGTTTTGAAAAGAAAGTTTTAAGAAAGGAATGTTGGGCCGAGCCCCACGAGATTTATGAAATGTTTTAAATCTTGTGAATTATTGAAATACAATTTGTGATTTGGGTTAAGACCCTAAGATTTTCGAAAGGTTTGAAATTCTAAAAATTTCCGAGATGATAATCTTATTTTCGAATGCTTCATAGTTTACCTTCCCTTGTGAAAACCTCCCGGGAATATTTTGATACTTGATTATTATATTGGATTCACGATTATTATTTGCTTGTTACATTTCGTATGATTTGATACTTGCACTAGTAAAACAGTGGAGTTTCACTAACCCCCGAGTAATCGGGGGGTGGATGTCTGTTTTGCGTCCAGGTACATGCAGATTCAGGGGAGCAGTCACAGGATTGGCACAAGAGGATGACGAGCTGCGATACTAATCATGAGTCGAGAGTTGTCTTGATTTTTGTTGTGTTGTCAGAGTTGATTTCAGTCTTCCGCTGTATTGTATTTCGACCCCTGTGTGGGTAATGTTATTTAAGTCAGTTTTATCGATTGGGTTGTGTGACCTCATCGGTCTGTGTATTCACGTGTAAGTGACCATATCGATCTGTATCATTTTATTGTTTGACCCTGGCTGGGCAAGCATTTGGTTGTTTATGGATGTTTAGCCTGGTAGATCCTTGTGGAAAGGGTCTACGACGTGTAATATTCCCATATGGTTTTGGGGGTGTTACACTTACGGCCGTAACTCGGCCAGGCCAGGCCCTGCTCCGGCCGGCCGTGGCCACTCCGAC
Source organism: Orobanche coerulescens (assembly GCA_033398695.1). Taxonomy (NCBI): domain Eukaryota; kingdom Viridiplantae; phylum Streptophyta; class Magnoliopsida; order Lamiales; family Orobanchaceae; genus Orobanche; species Orobanche coerulescens. The sequence continues at coordinate 175,552,633 of CM065809.1, forward strand.
GACCCGGACGACCCCGAAACCCGAACCTGAGTATAAATCGAAGGTACGGTTACGACGTACTCGCAAAGACGAATCTAAGAGCTAAGAGAACATGCGATTCCGACCACCCGAAGACTCGAAATTCGACAACAGAAGTAATTACCCCAAACTTTGGGAAATTACGAAAATGGCCCAAAATGCCCGAAAATCACGATACGTGATTGAATAACCAAACAAAAGTTCACAACACGTCTAACAAAGTTAAACGGACTTACGGGAAACTCGAAACAGCAGTTTTGAACGAGATTCGCAAGAATCGAACTCAAGTGCGAAAAAAGTCGCCAAAAAGCACGAAACTCAACAAAACGACACCGAAACGAACTCGGATGACAAAAAGTGCAGAATTAATCATTCTCGGAATGACGAAACGGTCATGAGTGAGTCGTCAAAACGGACTTCTGCCGAAAAAAAAAAGAAATTACCGGAAATCGAAATTACGGGTTTTACAAATGTGAAGCTAAAGAAGTTGACTGTGAAGCTTTTGAGCTTTAGCTTCACATATATGACGCTAATATGTGAAGCTAAAGAAGCTGACGCTAAAGAAGCTTTAGCTTCAATGTTTGACCGGTGAAGCTAAAGAATTGAACTTTAGCGTCAGCCATGTGAAGCTAAAGCAAATGTAAAATTGCCCTAATTACATTAGCTTCACATGGGTGAAGCTAAAGCTAACGCGGGGAATATTATTTTTTTAAGCTTTAGCGTCACATGTGTGACGCTAAAGAAGTCAGACAATTTTAAATATTATATCTTTAGCGTCACATTTGTGACGCTAAAGAAAGTGCCGAAATTTTAAATATTAAACCTTTAGTGTCACATGTGTGACGCCAAAGAAACTCCCGTAATTTTATATATTATATCTTTGGTGTCAGATATGTGACGCCAAAGAAACTCCAGCAATTTTAATTATTATATCTTTGGCGTCAGATATGTGACGCCAAAGAAAGTCCATCAATTATAAATAATATATCTTTAGCGTGACATACGTGACGCTAAAGATATTCGTTTAAAATAAAAAATGAAATTAGCCAGAACAAATTTCTGGCTAATTTCAGGTGTGTGTGTGTGTGTGTATATATATATATATAATTTAATCATAAATATTTTTGAAATATATTTTTTGTTGTAATTAGAAAATATGCCAAAAGCTACACTTCTAATTATTATTAAAAAATAATTATATTATACTAAAAAGATATTTATTTAATTAGAAAATAAATATAATCATTTTTGTTATGTTTCAATAATATTAATATTGTAATTCACTTATATTTAAATAAATCAAAATCATGCAAAAGTAAGAAAAATACAAAAATATTAATAAGTTAGTAGAAACAAAAAATAATATAAGTAAAATTATTAACAAAATTGAAAATAATTTAGAAATTACCTTGAAGATTGAGAGATGAAAGTTGAAGAAATGAGATGAAATGTGGATTAGAATTTTGGAATGAATGAAGGTTTGTAGTGATGTTGTATTTATAATATATTTTGAAACACAATAGCTTCACATATGTGAAGCTAAAGTATTTCACTAAATTTGAATTTCCCCGCGGCTACGCCAAAAATTTCAAACTTCCGCCAATTTTTTTTAAAATATTTGTATTGGCGTCACATATGTGACGCCTTTAGTAAGATAATTATGTCCTGCACATTAGCTTCACATATGTGAAGCTAAAACTTGTCAACCACCATATCCGCGTGCGCCACCTACCGCCTCCGAAATTATTCTAATATTATTCTTTGGCTTCACATACGTGAAGCCAATATCTGATTAAATATATTATATAACTCAGTTTGAGAGATGAACGCGATATATACATCGTTTTTTTCTGAAGCCAACTAAATTATATAAATATACATCGTTTTTTCTGAATTTTTTCCGGAATATATATTCAAGGATATATTGAGCATTTTAAGCATTATTTAAGCAAGTCTATATCTATTAATTGCTATAATAATATATCTATTTAAGTTAAAGTTTAAATAATATATATTAATTTACATTGGCTTCACATTCTTTAAGCAAGTCTATATCAATTAATTGCTAAAATTTCGGATCATATTAATTGTATGTTGTTCGCTCTATTTTTAAATAATCCGCAAGTGTACGGAGAATATGTAGAAAGCGGCGAGCAAGGTCGTATTCCACAGAGACTAAATATTCTTATTGTGTTGAGTACTAGACTATAATGTTTCCAGTTTTATCTAGACGATCTAAAAGCATTGGTAGGTGTACATTTTAGTTTCACATATGTGAAGCTAATGATGTTGAAAACATTGGTGTCACATATGTGAAGCCAATGTATAAATTAAATAATACATAATAATTAACATTAGCATCACATATGTGACGCTAATACCTTAATTAATTGTAATATGTATTATTAACGGTGTAACCTCTTTAAATTAATACTCGATAAATTAGTAAACTCTATAAAATTAATAAATATTTTAATGCCTTAATTATATGTTAGGATTTTCACATATTTTTACCTTTCTCTTAATTATTTTGCTGAATTTATGGATCAAAATTTTGCGATTTAACTCTCCTTAAATTCTCACGGAATATGACTAAAAGGGAACAAAAAATTAAAAAGCCATATTCATCGTCAATCACAATTAATATACGAAAGCATTAAAATATAATATTAATATTACTTAAACTATTGACAGAAACTTATGCGGGACATACAATCAAAATTTTTGGTAAATCTTTAAAATGATAATAAAATATGGAAACAACCGTCATTATATATAAATCATATGTTAGGTTTAATTATAGGTTCAATTACTTTTATTTTAAAAAATCTCAAAAGTGGCAAAAAAATATCAGAAAATTAAATTTATTATATTTGCACTTGAGAGAAATCAAGAATAAATTTATAAATGTTACTTATTATAATTATAGTTAAAGAGTATCAAATAAGTGTTTTGTTATTATTTTTATTATGAATGCACACTTTTATTATAAGATAGACATGCCATAGCCGGTCAGATACAGATGAACTAATTGATAAGTCAATGTTAGAAAGAATTCAAAAAAAAAAAATTAAAAGAACCTCAAACTGACATATAAGGCAAATTAATGAGGAAGCGGAAATAATTCAATTTTTATATATTACGAGACATTATGGCCCGTGCGATGCACGGGCTTTATTCACCCTAAAGCACGTGTACTTTATTTTTGATAATATCGAATATCATATTTATATTACATATTATTTCAAGGCCCGAGCATTCACAGTTTTTGTTTTTCGAGTGAAATTATTCTAAGTTAAAACATCGTATTTTTATATAACGTATTTATTATCAAGTATGACCTAGGTTGTGTTATTGATAGGTTAAAATGACTTGTAATCAAAATGTGCAATATATTTATCCATGATACTTACACCATAAAAAATTACTTGTGCATTTCTTAATATGGATTATATCTCAGTGAAGCAAAATATTTGTTCGTGTTTACAGAAATCAATACGAACTACTTTATAATTAGTAGCATCGAACTATCATATATAGCTTACTCGGTGGTGCATTCTAGCGTCAATATGTGGGGTACTATATGAGGTTGATTTCAAACAATGGTTCATATATCACATATTAAGATATCGAATTGATATCTATATAGTCAAGTTACCAAACATGTACGATTATCTAAAATGAATGATTTGTTGCCATTTAATCAAACACTTATTACGCCTACGATGCTACGTATTTGAATTAATTTTTCTCCCACATTTTTATACTTTAAAATTCTTATGGCAAATATTATGATTTTTATTACATATTTCACTCTTACTCCTTAGTTGTTTATATTTTTTAGATGTAAAAAAATTGCACTCTTAGTGTAACACCCCCAATCCGCTCAGGGATATTACACGCCGTAGAACCTTTCCTCAAGGATCTACCAGGCTGGTAACGACATATAACAATTCAACCATGCCTTTAAGGCTAAAATGACTCAGTAGACCGATTTGGTCTTTCAACAAATACATACAACTCAAATACAACTCATGCCCACGCAGGGGTCAAAATACAACCACACCCGTACAACGGGAAAATATCTGCAATGGAAAAGAAAATACAACTAGACCAATACGACTGAACGGATCCTCGTGTGATTAGTATCGTTCATCTTTCATCATCCTTCGTGCCGACTCGTGCTATGCTCCAAAACCCGAATGCAAAAATAGACACCCACCCCGAATACTCGGGGTTAGCAAACTCCACCGTTTTGCTAGTGCAAGTACAAGTGCAAAAATACGAGCCATACAATTCATATTCCACGAATAACAATAACCAGGAATCATCAAAGATCCAAACATAATGAAAAGTACTTCCCGAGGCAAGAGTTTGGGTAAAACATTCCGAAACCGAAAGACCACAATTAAGGGGAACAATTTGTAAAACAGTTTAAAATGCCATCGAGAGTTTTAATAGAAAACAATTTAGGATTATCAAATCCTAATCTTTCCAAAAATCAACAGGGTCACAGCCCAAAGGTTTTGTTTTCGCAAATAGGAAACCACCAACAATTTACAGGGTCAGAGCCCAACATCACGTGTCCTCAACGGACATAAAATCAACGAAACATAATCACGCACGCACATCACCTAGGACCGGGAGGCTACCACAGACATCTCACCCGAGGCCTCGAAGGACCCTCCGGAGCTGGCTAGCGAAACAAATCACACACATCTCACGGTTGGATCAATCGCTTGTTGCATCCTGGCCACATGATCGCATGCCATGTGCCACCGTAGATTATCTCAGGCTCTCACGGTTGGATCAATCACTTGTTGCATCCTGACCACATGATCACGTGCCATGTGTCACCGTAGACCTTCAACCATATCCACACATTCACACAAATAACATATCACATCAAGGATATTCAAACAATTCGCCCAGAGGCATCAAACACTTAGCAAAACACCACGTCAATCCACAACGCACCGAAATGAAATAATATACGTCCACACGCAATACCAAGTGCAACATCAACACCAAACATATCCATAGAGTTCATATAGTTATTCACAAACCACACCATTCACAAAACACATGCGTTTTGAAAGCAAGCCTTTAACAAGACTAAACCGAATCTTTTGAAAGTTCAATTCAAATGACCAAGCAACCACATTTAGACGATCACTAATTATCATATCCATAAAACAAGAATAGTATGGACAAGGTACTTGCCTCGAATAAGAACAACGCAGAGAATCGACCGAAATAGGTTGGCACGAACCGACTACGAACTCGCCGACTCCACCGAACGACAATCCACAAAAAAGAACTACGAACAAAAACAATAACAACGAAAATGAATTCCAAAGTACGACCCAAAGCCGCTAAATTCAAAGAACAAATGACGAAGGTTCAAGGATTTCCCCCAAAACGGCCAAGAACACGATTCGTCCCGTCAAAACCCGAAAACGGAATTCCAAGTTGAAATATGGATATATAATCCATATAATATGTTTAACAACATCATTTAACCATAATCGATCCATCGAAAACGGATGAAAAACGAGATCGGGGATAAATCCCCCAAAAAGTCAATTCGAAGGAAATCAAGAAATATACTTCGATTCGACGAAGAACAATGGATTAAATGATGTTAAACACAAGAATACTACCAAGATTAATCATACCCATCATGAATTAATCAACAACACGGAACGAATCGGACAAAAATGCAAAAACCCCCAAATTCACGGAATTAGGGTTCTAAGAAAGATTACCTTGATTCGCTGGATCAAAGGATGATAACGGATGATTGATTGATGTTATGAACTCAAGAACTTCATGGATTTGTTGTTAAACAACATGGCTTCGTCACCCATGAATCGCCAGCCGCGGACGGAGAAGGAAGGAAATGAAAAACGAAGGGAAAAGTGGCTGGTTTGTCATATATATATCGGGCGGAACTAGCGTGCGCTAGCCTTCCCGGACTAGCGTGCGCTATCGGCCAAAGACTGCCGAGCACTCTCGGCCATGGCCCGCATGACCGCACCACCGACAAATTTCGCCGACCATGACCGCCCGACTCCCGCTAGCGTGCGCTACGGCCGAAGCTTCGCGCGCTAGCCGGCTGTCCAGAGCCTCGATCGAATCGCCGGCAGTAACGTACGCTAGCCGGCCGACAGCGTGCGCTACGCCTGCCGACTAGCGCGCGCTACGCTCGGCGTAGCGTGCGCTACCTGCCGATCCTTCCTGATTCCAGAACCCCAGAAACCCCACTGTCCGGCCCGATAGCGTGCGTTGGTCGACCAAGCTAGCGTGCGCTACACCTGCCGGTTAGCGCGCGCAGCCTTCCGGAAGTAGCGTGCGCTACGCCGGTTCCTGCCGCATCTGTCCGGCCGGTGCCCGCAATCGTCCGGCCAGTCCCGCAACCGTCCGGCCAGTACCCGACCACCAGGGCTCGACGACCCGATTTCCGAAAACGTACGGAACGAACACGACGAAAAGTTCGCGGACAACAACAACGGCCCAAAATGAAAACATAATACCATAATTAATCATACACGACCAAGAAATGGGTCGAGACAACAATTACAGATACGGATACCCGTAACTTTCAAGAAATTACAAAATGGCCCAAAACGCCCGGAAATCACGATACGTGATCGAATAACCAAACGGAAGTTCACAACACGTCTAACAAAGTTAAACGGACTTACGGGAAACTCGAAACAGCAGTTTCGAACGAGATTCGCAAGAACCGAACTCGAGTGCGGAAAAGTCGTTAAAAAGCACGGAACTCAACAAAACGACTCCGAAACGAACTCGGATGTCAAAAAGTGTAGAATTAATCATTCTCAGAATGACGAAACGGTCATGAGCGAGTTGTCAAAACGGACTTCGGCCGAAAAAAGAAATTTACCGAAAATCGAAAATTGCGGATATTACATTCTACCCTCCTTAAAAGAAGTTTCGTCCCGAAACTTAAAACAAGTAGGGGGAAGAAATATTCCGCCAGGAAAACTCTACGAGATACGCAAGAAATGCGTAACTAATGCCCAACGGAGAAATGTTACAAACAACGCAACGGAATATACGGTGTGAAAACACGCTCCACGACGACCAACACAACGTCGCCGGTAGAGACATAATAACACCAACAAGTGACAAGCATCATCAAACAGATAATACAATCAAGTCAATTATCCAAACAATCACAAAACATAAAGTACTTGTTACAAGAAAACACGCACAGTCGAGAAAACAGAGAATAAACACAAAACGATCCACAAGGGCAATCATAGATAATTCGGACTACGCCGAAATCCTCAAAACCACCCTAGGCATCTCCGTGTCCTTTCGGAGCAGAGACGCAACCTCGATCCCCAAACCTCTCAGCTACCGTCTCGCAATGAACGGATCGGTGACCCACCTGGCCACACTCGAAACAGCTGACTAACGGTGAACGACAATTCTTCGCAGTATGGCCCGCTCGACTACAGTTATAACATATCTTCGAAGTGCTCACATTACTCACTGCAGGGGTACTACTCCTCTGATCACGCGATCTAGGAACCATTTTGGGATGACGAGACGAAGTTCCAACCCCAAGGGGCCCACTCCCCTGATTTCCTGAAAAGTTCCCAACGGTTTTCTGTTTCTTCGAGTCAGACATACTCTCGGTCGATAATCTGGATAGCTCATAGGCTAACGCCCTATTCTGATAATCTCTCAAGGAAGTACAAGCGAGACCTGCCATGTACTGGCGAATCTCCGGCTTCATCCGCCTACTAAAATGACAAATCTTGTCCTCCTCTGTCCTTACTTGATTCTGCACATAGCCGAGCTGTTTGCTAAAATCAATAATAGCTTGAGACAGTGGTACATCCTGCGGTTTCGCCGAAAAGAATTCATTAATCCTCTGATTTCTGATCGGTTCCGGACAAAACTCATCTCTCATGAATTTCTGGAACTCTGCCCACGTGACAACGCGATCTCGAGGCTTAATAGCCTCCCACCAGCTAGCGGCATCTTTGTCGAAAAGATACTGAGCTACCGGAACCTTACGTTCTTCTGGACAATCAACTATCTCGAAAATCTTTTCCAACTGGAAAAGCCAACCATCCCAGCCTAAAGCATCTGCAGCACCAGTAAACGAGGGGATTCATACGAACCACTTCTCGAAGCCACCGATTTGCACCAGTGTCCGGGTCACATCTGTAACACGCCGAATCGCCTGAGTCAATCGAGTCATCCGAGTGGCTACCTGTGTAAAATAGTAGCAACACCAATACCAATACTATCACCGGAAGCATGCTCTCGACCACGCGTCCGATCGCCACGACCACGACCTCGGCCCCTCGGCATACTGAATAAGTAACCACTCAGCACAACAGAAAATCATAACACATAACACATACAACGATTACCATCGTAAGGCAACACACACATGAATATCACAATAACGACGGCATCGTTCGGCGACATCAACGACTCGAATGATGACCAGTGCACAATTACAAAACAACAAGAAACAACCACGTATGTACACAATCGTACAAACTCCAGTTCCAATAGCTCGCACAAGTGCGATAATACATAATTCATCACAAGGCGACAACATTCAATATCAACATCTTACACACCTTCTCCGACCACAAGCAGGAAATGATGGGTTTTAAAAATGAAAACCACCTTTTGAAAACAGTTTGGAAACACCAGTTGATCTTGAGTATCATTTTACAAAAAGTTAAACAAACATCATTTTCGAGACTTTGAAAATCATCTTGCGTTTGAACTAAAATGAGGACACCTTTCTTTTAGTGAAAAACTTTCAGAATATCCGACCCTCGGGTCTAAGTATAAATGTTTCTAAACATCGAAAATATCTCAAAACATTTTGGTCCTCGAGGTAGAAGAATTTTGAAAAAGATAGTTGCGCTAGTAGGCGCCTTGAAAATACAATCCATTTAAAAGTACGTCTCGAATTTTATTTTCTAATATACTCAAGGTTTTCAAAGATAATTCAATGGGCTACAATGCCCAAAAATTTCAGGTAATTACACGGAACATTATAGCGCCGTGGGTCCCGCGTCGGAACCCACCAGGCTAAAAACCAATTACAAAAATGCCCAAAAAGGTCGATGACGGTAGTACTTATCAAAACTCACAAAATCATTTGAAAACACCCAACTACCGTCAAAACGGTCAAGGCCAACAACTCGGTTAAAGGAATCGGTTTTCGAAATAAAATTCAGTCGGTAAAATACCGAAAGCTATTACAAAGGAACTCACGCAGCGGATAAAAGAAATACAGTCCAACATGCACAATCCAGCAACACTACTACTCACATGAACGAAATATGAGAGTCAAATAGTTACGTATCAAGAAATCAAAATCCATAAGAGGATTCCGTCACTTAATAAATAATCATAAAAAATATAGCTCGTGTCACACGAGGCACAACAAAAAGAAGGGAGACTTACAGCCACAGGTCGCACGAAGATGATGATCGCCCCACGATACTAATCACGACCAACAAACTCAGACGACGCGTCGCGACATGACTCAGTCAGACAAAATCCGACGAGACAACAACTCAACAGACACCACTGACCCGACAGCCTAGGTTTCCACAACCTTGCTCCGATACCATTTATGTAACACCCCCAATCCGCTCAGAGATATTACACGCCGTAGAACCTTTCCTCAAGGATCTACCAGGCTGGTAACGACATATAACAATTCAACCATGCCTTTAAGGCTAAAATGACTCAGTAGACCGATTTGGTCTTTCAACAAATACATACAACTCAAATACAACTCATGCCCACGCAGGGGTCAAAATACAACCACACCCGTACAACGGGAAAATATACTGCAGCGGAAAAGAAAATACAACTAGACCAATACGACAGCAACGGATCCTCGTGTGATTAGTATCGTTCATCTTTCATCATCCTTCGTGCCGACCCTGTGCTATGCTCCAAAACCTGAATGCAAAAATAGACACCCACCCCCCGAATACTCGGGGGTTAGCAAAACTCCACTGTTTTGCTAGTGCAAGTACAAGTGCAAAAAAATACGAGCCATACAATTCATATTCCACGAATAACAATAACCAGGAATCATCAAAGATCCAAACATAATGAAAAGTACTTCCCGAGGCAAGAGTTTGGGTAAAACATTCCGAAACCGAAAGACCACAATTAAGGGGAACAATTTGTAAAACAGTTTAAAATGCCATCGAGAGTTTTAATAGAAAACAATTTAGGATTATCAAATCCTAATCTTTCCAAAAATCAACAGGGTCACAGCCCAAAGGTTTTGTTTTCGCAAATAGGAAACCACCAACAATTTACAGGGTCAGAGCCCAACATCACGTGTCCTCAACGGACATAAAATCAACGAAACATAATCACGCACGCGCATCACCTAGGACCGGGACGCTACCACAGACATCCCACCCGAGGCCTCGAAGGACCCTCCCGAGCTGGCTAGCGAAACAAATCACACACATCTCACGGTTGGATCAATCGCTTGTTGCATCCTGGCCACATGATCGCATGCCATGTGCCACCGTAGATTATCTCAGGCTCTCACGGTTGGATCAATCAATTGTTGCATCCTGACCACATGATCACGTGCCATGTGTCATCGTAGACCTTCAACCATATCCACACATTCACACAAATAACATATCACATCAAGGATATTCAAACAATTCGCCCAGAGGCATCAAACACTTAGCAAAACACCACGTCAATCCACAACGCACCGAAATGAAATAATATACGTCCACACGCAATACCAAGTGCAACATCAACACCAAACATATCCATAGAGTTCATATAGTTATTCACAAACCACACCATTCACAAAACACACGCATTTTGAAAGCAAGCCTTTAACAAGACTAAACCGAATCTTTTGAAAGTTCAATTCAAATGACCAAGCAACCACATTTAGACGATCACTAATTATCATATCCATAAAACAAGAATAGTATGGACAAGGTACTTGCCTCGAATAAGAACAACGCGGAGAATCGGCCAAAATAGGTTGGCACGAACCGACTACGAACTCGCCGACTCCACCGACGACAATCCACAAAAAGAACTACGACGAAAACAATAACAACGAAAATGAATTCCAAAGTACGACCCAAAGCCGCTAAATTCAAAGAACAAATGACGAAGGTTCAAGGATTTCCCCAAGCGGCAAGAACACGATTCGTCCGTCAAAACCAGCGAATTCCAAGTTGAAATATGGATATACAATCCATAGAATATGTTTAACAACATCATTTAACCATAATCGATCCATCGAAAACGGATGAAAAACGAGATCGGGGATAAATCCCCCAAAAAGTCAATTCGAAGGAAATCAAGAAATATACTTCGATTCGACGAAGAACAATGGATTAAATGATGTTAAACACAAGAATACTACCAAGATTAATCATACCTATCATGAATTAATCAACAACATGGAACGAATCGGACAAGAATGCAAAAACCCCCAAATTCACGGAATTAGGGTTCTAAGGAAGATTACCTTGATTCGCTGGATCAAAGGATGATAACGGATGATTGATTGATGTTATGAACTCAAGAACTTCATGGATTTGTTGTTAAACAACATGGCTTAGTCACCCATAAATCGCCAGCCGCGGACGGAGAAGGAAGGAAATGAAAAACGAAGGGAAAAGTGGCTGGTCTGTCATATATATACTGGGCCGGAACTAGCGTGCGCTAGCCTTCCCGGACTAGCGTGCGCTATCGGCCAGTACCGGCCGAGCACTCTCGGCCATGGCCCGCATGACCCGGCACCACCGACCAATTCTGCCGACCATGACTGTCCGCCCGACTCCCGCTAGCGTGCGCTACGGCCGGAAGCCTGCGCGCGCTAGCCGACCTGTCCAGTAGCCTCTGGACTGAACTGCCCGGCCAGGTAACGTACGCTAGCCGGCCGACAGCGTGCGCTACGCCTGCCGACTAGCGCGCGCTACGCTCGGCGTAGCGTGCGCTACCTGCCGATCCTTCCTGATTCGAGAACCTCAGAAACCCCACTGTCCGGCCCGATAGCGTGCGTTGGTCGACCAAGCTAGCGTGCGCTACACCTGCCGGTTAGCGCGCGCAGCCTTCCGGCAGTAGCGTGCGCTTCGCCGGTTCCTACCGCATCTGTCCGGCCGGTGCCCGCAATCGTCCGGCGATCAGCATAACCGTCCGACGATGCAGACCACGAGGGCTCGGCGACCGATTTCCGAAGCGTGCGGGCGAACACGACGAAAAGTTCGCGGACAACAACAACGGCCCGAAATGAAAACATAATACCATAATTAATCATACGCGACCAAGAAACGGGTCGAGACAACAATTACAGATACGGATACCCGTAACTTTCAAGAAATTACAAAATGGCCCAAAACGCCCGGAAATCACGATACGTGATCGAATAACCAAACGGAAGTTCACAACACGTCTAACAAAGTTAAACGGACTTACGGGAAACTCGAAACAGCAGTTTCGAACGAGATTCGCAAGAACCGAACTCGAGTGCAGAAAAGTCGTTAAAAAGCATGGAACTCAACAAAACGACTCCGAAACGAACTCGAATGTCAAAAAGTGTAGAATTAATCATTCTCAGAATGACGAAACGGTCATGAGCGAGTCGTCAAAACGGACTTCGGCCGAAAAAAGAAATTTACCGAAAATTGAAAATTGCGAATATTACACTTAGTTGTTCATAGAGTATTTTTTTATGTAAATAATGTTATTTTGTGTCATGTGTAATTCGTGGTATGTGTGTTCTCCTAACTGTATAACCTCAAAGTTTTAAATTTGTAAATTTTTAAAATTAATTAAAACCATCTTTATTAATCAATTTTTTTTTAATATCTATCATCTTTGCACTGTCTTCCATTTTGAATTGATAGATTTGAATTTACTATCCTTTAAAATTAGAGTTAACTACATTTTTAGTCCTTGTGGTTTGCGGGGTATTTCATTTTCAATCCAAATTTTAAAAAAGTTTTAGGTTTGGTCCAAAAGTGAAAGGATAATTCCATATTTACCCAATCTGAAAATCAAAATACCATATTTCCCCAAAACACAAATTTTTAGTGCATAAGTAAAATGGTTTTAAAGAATTTGTTAAGGAAATATGAAATTATTATGTTTAAGTTGAGTATATATAGAATTGCCCCCAAAAACTGAAACATTCGTTTCGGATTTGATCCGAATTTCCTAACTCCATTAGTTTGACTGTTAAATAAGAGGGTATTTTTGTCCTTTCATATTATTTTTAATTTTATTTTATCTATCAAAATTACCTACTTGTAAGTTGTATCCTCCACCCAAAAACACACTTTTTTTCTCATCACAAAACATATACGACCCTTTCATTTCTCTCACTAAACCATCATCCACGAACAACCTAACACCGGCCAAAACCACCACGTAACCACACCCTTGTCACCAAACCACCACCAACAAACCTCCATCGCTGGAATCTCGGGTCTCCTATAGAATGTGTTTCGAGCTTATAAGTTACAAACTCGGGTTTTGGTTTTGTGTTCAGATTTGGATATTTCAGTGGCCGACGGCGGTTATGGCGATGGTGGTGGAGTTTCGGTGGTCGAGAAGGTAGAACCAACGATGTGTGTAATATCCGCAATTTTCGATTTTCGGTAAATTTCTTTTTTCGGCCGAAGTCCGTTTTGACGACTCGCTCATGACTGTTTCGTCATTCTGAGAATGATTAATTCTACACTTTTTGACATCCGAGTTCGTTTCGATGTCGTTTTGTTGAGTTCCGTGCTTTTTAGCGACTTTTCCGCACTTGAGTTCGATTCTTGCGAATCTCGTTCGAAACTGCTGTTTCGAGTTTCCCGTAAGTCCGTTTAACTTTGTTAGACGTGTTGTGAACTTCGGTTTGGTTATTCGATCACGTATCGTGATTTCCGGGCGTTTTGGGCCATTTTGTAATTTCTTGAAAGTTACGAGAATCCGTATCTGTAATTGTTGTCTCGACCCGTTTCTTGGTCGCATATGATTAATTATTGTATTATGTTTTCATTTTGGGTCGTTGATGCCGTCCGCGAACTTTTCGTCGTGTTCGTTCCGTGCGTTTTCGGAAATCGGGTCGATGAGCCCTGGCGGTTGCGGGACTGGCCGGACGGTTGCGGGTCTGGCCGGATGATTGTGGGCACCGGCCGGACGGGTGCGGCAGGAACCGGCGTAGCGCACGCTACGACCGGAAGGCTGCGCTTCTTCGGCAGTGTAGCGCGGCCTGCCTTCTGGGCGCCTAACGCGCGCTAGCGAGTGCAGAGTGGAGTCTGGGGGTTACGGAATCGGTCGAGGCTCGGCGGGTAGCGCACGCTACCGTCGGGAGCTGCGTCACGCTACGGACGGCAAGTAGCGCCGCCTTCTGGCCGGAAAGGCTGCGCCACACAGCCGGCGATCTAGTCGAAGGCGGCTGGATTGCGGCTGGCCGATAGCGCACGCTAGCTCGGCGGCCTAGCGCGCGCTAGTCCGCCCGATATAAATGTGGCTGGCAGTCACATTTCATTTCATTTTTCACTTCCTTCCTTCTCTCATGTTTGGCGATTCATGGGTGAAGCCATGTTGTTTAACAACAAATCCATGAAGTTCTTGAGTTCATAACATCAATCAATCATCCGTTATCATCCTTTGATCCAATAATCAAGGTAATCTTCCTTAGAACCCTAATTTCGTGTTTGGGGTTTTTGCATTTTCGTCCGATTCGTTAGTGTTCTTTGATTAATTCATGATGGGTATGATTAATCTTGGTAGTATTCTTGTGTTAAACATCATTTAATCCATTGTTTTTCGTCGAATCAAGTATATTTCTTGATTTCCTTGAATTGACTTTTTGGGGATTTGTCCTCGATCTCGTTTTCATCCATTTTCGATGGATCGATTATGGTTAAATCATGTTGTTAAACATATTCTATGGATTGTATATCCATATTTCAACTTGGAATTCCGTTTTCGTGATTTGTGGAGCGAATCGTGTTCTTGGCCATTTTGGAAATCCTTGAACCTTCGTCATTTGTTCTTTTAATTCAGCGGCATTGGTTCATAATATGGAATTCATTTTCGTTGTTATTGTTTTTCGTTCGTAGTTCATTGTTGTGGATTGTCGTTCGGTGGAGTCGGCGAGTTCGTAGTCGGTTCGTGCCAACCTACTTGGCCGATTCTCCGCGTTGTGGTTATTCGAGGCAAGTACCTTGTCCATACTATTCTTGTTTTGTGGATATGATAATTAGTGATCATCTTGGTGTGTATGTTTATTTGTTTGAAATGAGTTTTCAAAAGATTCGGCTAGCCTCGTTAAAGGCTCACTTTCAAAACGCGTGTGTTTTGTAAATTTAAATAGGTTGTAAGTGACTACGTGAATCCTTTAGATATATTTGGTGTTATGTTTCGCTTGATAATGCGTGCGTACGTATATTGCTTATTTCCGCCGCGTTATGGTTGACGAGCGTGTTGTTATTTATTCGTGTGGTCGTGGGTGACGGATGAATTATGTGAATTGGTGTATTGATTTGATAATTGTTACACGATTGGTGTGTGCTTGATGTTTGTGACAATGTGAATACTTGTCATTGAGAGACGTCATATCAAGGAGCCTCGAGGGCGGGCGTGTACTCCGGCACAGTGTACGCCGCAATGTGCGGCTCCATATGGGTGGTGAACGCCGGTGTTACATAATACGTGTGTCAAGGCGGCTCTTGCGGGAGTGATCGCCGGCGCGATAACATGTTCAAGGAGCGGCCAACATAGTGGAGTGAACGCCGGTGCACAGTGCGCAGTGGAGGCGCTGGCAGCTTATTGGTTACGGGTATTTGAGTGATAGCTAAGACCCTTCTCAATGATTATCGTATTTCAAAATTCTTTCAACTCTTTACAAAATGCTGGTCTCATTATAGACCGTGATTCGTGTTTCTGAAAGTGTGTTTCAACTTGTTTTAAACGTTGGTATCAGGGTTAATTAACCAAGGACATTTGACGAGATCTCCGAGGGTTAATTAATCAGGGGTCTTGAGCAGTACTGGTCGAACGAGAGGCTTTGTCTTTGATGGGCTGTGTTGCTATTCTGTGTATTGGGTCAAGGACCCTGTGGAACGTTGAGATGATTGATCTCGTGTTGATATTATTTGGTTTTGGGTCGAGAATCCCGTGGAAATATTTGTGAAGACTCGTTTGTGTTGATTGAGTGGCTTTCTTGCAAATTGTTTTCTATTAAAACTCTCGATGACATCTTTAAAACTGTTTTATAAATGGTTTCCCTTTTATTTGTGATCTTTCGGTTTTGAGAAATTTTTATCAAACTCATGCCTCAGGAAGTACTTTTCGTTACGTTTGAAACTTTGAGGATTTCCTGGTTATTGTTATTCGTGGAATGTGAATTGTATGGCTCGTATTTGCATTTTGTTCTTGCACTAGCAAAACAGTGGAGTTTTGCTAACCCCCGAGTATTCGGGGGGTGGATGTCTATTTTTGCATTCAGGTTTTGGAGCATAGCACAGGTTCGGCACGAAGGATGATGAAAGATGAACGATACTAATCACATAAGGATCCGTTAATGTCGTATTGGTCTAGTTGTATTTTCTTTTCCGCTGCAGTGTATTTTCCCCGTTGTATGGGAGTTTATTGTATTTTGACCCCTGCGTGGGCATGTAATGAGTTTGAGTTGTATGTATTTATTGAAAGACCAAGTCGGTCTACTGAGTCATTTTAGCCTCAAAGGCGATGTGTAGATGTTTGATTTTAGTTATCAGCCTGGTAGATCCTCGAGGAGAGGGTCTACGGCGTGTAATATCCCCGAGCGGATTGGGGGTGTTACAATATGGACACCCTTAGCTTAATTCCTTTGATACTCATCAATATTGAAAACCCATCTTGGCAATCGATCCATTATTTTGGCTATAAAGAACTCGATGTCATCTTTATTTTTTAAAGATTCGGTGGGAATTGACAATTTTGATTTTATAATGTTTTGGATATCTCATGGTTTGTAAGTATCTGTAGGCTATTTTGAATAGAAACGTTTTAGTTGTTTAATTATTTGTAAGAAAATTGTTTGAGATTTCAAGTTTGGTATGTCGTCGGCAGAACCACTAAAACAACAACGAAACCACCTAAGCTCGAAACATCACCTATTGAATTAATATTCGGTGGTTTCATGGCGGAGCGATTGATGTTGGCGGATTCCGGTGGGCGTGGCGAGAAGAATGCCTTTCTTGGAGGTGGTGGGTGTGACTTGTTTTGTGGGTGAGTTGTGTGACTTTTTGATTTGTTTATAAGAGAGTATAAGTACCTCAAAGAAGAAGTTGAAAGGGTTAAACAATAAACATGCTTTGTGTGGTATGACTATAGAAATTCTTAAAATTTAATAATGAGACTTTGACATGTTTTAGTTGGTTGAATTAATTTAGCTTATGGCAATGTATAGGTATGTATACGTTTTTTATTCTTGCATTTTTTCTAATTGTGGTTTGTAAAAGCTCTTTAAAGCTTTTAGAAAAAGCTTTAGAGATTAGCAATATTTCAATTGATATGAATGACTCTAACTTATGACATAATGCTCACATTAATACATGAAACTCAATTTATATATATATATATAATATATATATATATATATAGATACACACACACACATACACACATAATATATAGAGAGAGATTAATTATTAATAAGTCAATAGTAGGAAAAAAAACAAAACAAAAAACATAAGTTAAACCAATGAGAAAGCTAAAAAACTCAATTTTAATGTAGTATAAGATAGATATATAGATAGTTTTATAAATATATAGAGTATATAAAGATTCATTAATTAATAAGTCAACTAAAAATTTAAGGAATTTTTACTCGGAAACTAATTTAATTTTTATAGTAAATTTAATGTACAAATAATTGAATTAATTTTAAAAATAAAAAAAAATATTAAAAATGAAAAATAGTACGTACAAATATTTTTTATGTAACATAATTAATGAATGAAAACTTATCTCAGTGGCAACATGCTATTTCCTATATCACATAGACGCAGGTTCGAATCCCGCGTCGGCCACTAAGTTATGGTTTTTGATTTTTCTTTGCAATTTTTTTACGCATTGGCGTCACATGAGTGACGCCTTTCTAAACGCATTGGTAGGTGTACATTTTAGCTTCACATATGTGAATCTAATGATGTTGAAAACATTGATGTCACCTACCAATGTACACCAGCACGAGCTTTAAGAGCAGTACGCATAGGCGTATAAAGCCTTGGTAATAATATATAATAATTAATATTAGCATCACACCTTTCTAAAAGCATTGGTAGGTGTACATTTTAGCTTCACATATGTGAAGCTAATGATGTTGAAAACATTGGTGTCACATATGTGAAGCCAATGTATAATTAAATAATATATAATAATTAACATTAGCATCACATATGTGACGCAATACTTTAATTAATTGTAATATGTATTATTAACGGTGTAACCTCTTTAAATTAATACTCGATAAATTGGTAAACTCTATAAAATTAATAAATATTTTAATACCTTAATTATATGTTAGGATTTTCACATATTTTTACCTTTCTCTTAATTATTTTGCTGAATTTATGGATCAAAATTTTACGATTTAACTTTCCTTAAATTCTCACGGAATATGACTAAAAGGGAACAAAAAATTAAAAAGCCATATTCATCGTCAATCACAATTAATATATGAAAGCATTAAAATATAATATTAATATTACTTAAACTCTTGATAGAAACTTATGCGGGACATACAATCAAAATTTTTGGTAAATCTTTGAAATGATAATAAAATATGGGAACAACCGTCATTATATATAAATCATATATTAGGTTTAATTATAGGTTCAATTACTTTTATTTTAAAAAATCTCAAAAGTGGCCAAAAAATATCAGAAAATTAAATTTATTATATTTGCACTTGAGAGAAATCAAGAATAAATTTATAAACGTTACTTATTATAATTATAGTTAAAGAGTGTCAAATAAGTTTTTTGTTACTTATTTTTATTATGAATACACACTTTTATTATAAGATAGACATGCCATAGATCGGATACTGAGATGAACTAATTGATAAGTCAATGTTAGAAAGAATTCAAAAAAAAAAATTTAAAAGAACCACAAACTGACATATAAGGCAAATTAATGAGGAAGCGGAAATAATTCCATTTTTATATATTATATACACACACACACATACACACAATATATAGAGAGAGATTAATTATTAATAAGTCAATAGTAGGAAAAAAACAAAACAAAAAGATAAGTTAAACCAATGAGAAAGCTAAAAAACTCAATTTTAATGTAGTATAAGATAGATATATAGATAGTTTTATAAATATATAGAGTATATAAAGATTCATTAATTAATAAGTCAACTACAAATTTAAGGAATTTTTACTCGGAAACTAATTTAATTTTTATAATAAATTTAATGTACAAATAATTGAATTAATTTTAAAAATAAAAAATATAAAAAATGAAAAATAGTACGTACAAATATTTTTTATGTAAAATAATTAATTAATGAAAACTTAGCTCAGTGGCAACATGGTACTTCCTATATCACATAGACGCGGGTTCGAATCCCGCTTCGGCCATTGAGTTATGTTTTTTGATTTTTCTTTGCAATTTTTTTACGCATTGGCGTCACATGAGTGACGCCTTTCTAAAAGCATTGATAGGTGTACATTTTAGCTTCACATATGTGAAGCTAATGATGTTGAAAACATTAGTGTCACATATGTGAAGCCAATGTATAATTAAATAATATATAATAATTAATATTAGCATCACACCTTTCTAAAAGCATTGGTAGGTGTACATTTTAGCTTCACATATGTGAAGCTAATGATGTTGAAAACATTGGTGTCACATATGTGAAGCCAATGTATAATTAAATAATATATAATAATTAACATTAGCATCACATATGTGACGCAACACCTTAATTAATTGTAATATGTATTATTAACGGTGTAACCTCTTTAAATTAATACTCGATAAATTGGTAAACTCTATAAAATTAATAAATATTTTAATGCCTTAATTATATGTTAGGATTTTCACATATTTTTACCTTTCTCTTAATTATTTTGCTGAATTTATGGACCAAAATTTTACGATTTAACTTTCCTTAAATTCTCACGGAATATGACTAAAAGGGAACAAAAAATTATAAAGCCATATTTATCGTCAATCACAATTAATATATGAAAGCATTAAAATATAATATTAATACTTAAACAATTGACGGAAACTTATGCGGGACATACAATCAAAATTTTTGGTAAATCTTTGAAATGATAATAAAATATGGGAACAACCGTCATTATATATAAATCATATGTTAGGTTTAATTATAGGTTCAATTACTTTTATTTTAAAAAATCTCAAAAGTGGCAAAACAATCTCAGAAAATTAAATTTATTATATTTGCACTTGAGAGAAATTAAGAATAAATTTATAAACGTTACTTATTATAATTATAGTTAAAGAGTGTCAAATAAGTTTTTTGTTACTTATTTTTATTTTGAATACACACTTTTATTATAAGATAGACATGCCATAGCCGGTCAGATACAGATGAACTAATTGATAAGTCAATGTTAAAAAGAATTCAAAAAAAAAAATTTTAAAAGAACCACAAACTGACATATAAGGCAAATTAATGAGGAAGCGGAAATAATTCAATTTTTAGTTATTATACACACACACACATATACACACAATATATAGAGAGAGATTAATTATTAATAAGTCAATAGTAGAGAAAAAAACAAAAAAAACATAAGTTAAACCAATGAGAAAGCTAAAAAACTCAATTTTAATGTAGTATAAGATAGATATATAGATAGTTTTATAAATATATAGAGTATATAAAGATTCATTAATTAATAAGTCAACTATAAATTTAAGGAATTTTTACTCGGAAGCTAATTTAATTTTTATAATAAATTTAATGTACAAATAATTGAATTAATTTTAAAAATAAAAAAAATATAAAAAATGAAAAATAGTACGTACAAATATTTTTTATGTAACATAATTAATGAATGAAAACATAGCTCAATGGCAACATGCTACTTCCTATATCACATAGACGCGGGTTCGAATCCCGTGTCGGCCACTGAGCTATGTTTTTATTATTTTTCTTTGCAATTTTTTTACGCATTGGCGTCACATGAGTGACGCCTTTCTAAAAGCATTGGTAGGTGTACATTTTAGCTTCACATATGTGAAGCTAATGATGTTGAAAACATTGGTGTCACATATGTGAAGCCAATGTATAAATTAAATAATATATAATGATTAACATTAGCATCACATATGTGACGCCAATACCTTAATTAATTGTAATATGTATTGTAACCGTGTAACCTCTTTAAATTAATACTCGATAAATTAATAACCTCTATAAAATTAATATTTTTCGGTCCCGACTTCGGCTCCAAGCGTAAATTAAAATTTCGATAAATTGATCATATAATAATTTTTTTGAGACCCCTTTATAAATCAAGAGTCCCATCAACATGATAAATTAATAATCTAAGAAAATTACAAATATAACTAAGACAACTTAGTAAAATATGACTCTAGTATTAATTTATAGAGATTCTACTTTTAGATTTTTTATATAATATATATTTAATAATAATATCTACTTATCTGTGATCAATTATAAATACTATCTCATTAATATAATGTCTAACTATTTTTTAAATAAAAATTACAAAACTTATTTATTTATAATCAGTTTATTAAATTATAATTTTAAATTATAATTCTGATTATGTATATATATAAATCATGTATCAAATTTAATGAATTAACAACATAGCTTAGTGGCAAAATGCCAATTTATTTTTTTAAAAAGCATTGGTGTAACACCAATACATAAATCAAATAATATATATATTAATTTACATTGGCTTCACATATTTGACACCTTTATTTTTTTTTTTGCATTTAACACCATTAGTGTCACATATGTGACACCTTTATTTTTTTTTTAATAAACAAGGGTGTCACATATGTGACACCTTTACTTTTTTTTTATAAAACACAAGGATGTCACGGATGTGACGCTAAATGAACGGACTTTTTTGACTTTTAGCGTCGCATTAGTGACGCAAATGCAGGATTAAACTTAAAAAAAGAAATATTTTACAATAGCTTCACATATGTGAAGCCTTTATTAACCCTGTGTTGACCACTTTACTCTAAAATTTAAGGCGTCACATATGTGACGCCTTTGTGTATTATTTTTGTCGCCCTTTCTTCTTTAGCTTCACTTCTTTTTGTGAAGCTAATAATGTGAAGCCATTGTGGCTGTTTTTTAGTAGTGTCTTATATGTCAAACGAGCCCACCATTTTTTTGTGAGAGACTTAAGAGACCTGCTGTTTTTATTGACGGGTCTCTAATGTGTAAGAAATAAGAGACCCGTTGCTTTTGTTGACGGGTCTCTAAAGTGTAAAAACTTAAGAGACCTGTGGGTCTCTTCTTTTCTTTTTCAGATTAGGACTAACATTTGGCACGAAGTACTCTCTAATCTCTCCACCTCTCTCTAGAACTCCCCGTCTGTAATCGATCCCTTGGCGGTGATCTTTGCCACTGCGGTTTTCTCCCCATCTGTAATCGATCCCACTTTGCCATCTCAATTTCTTTTATCTCAATACTCATCACCGCGGTTTCTTCCTTTATGCGGCAGCAAGAAAACCCTTCTTCAAAGCCCAAAGGTCAGCGCTGTGATTTTCCCAAAGCTTGGATTATCTTCAAAACCCTTCTTCATTACCGTAGGTTCGTGATTTCTTCATCCTTGCGCTGTGATTATCAAAGGTTATCATATTTGATTTGCACATGTGGTTTGCAAAAAAAACCCTTCTTCATCGCTGCGCTGTGATTTCTTATGTCCGCATGTGTGAAAGTCGTTTTTTTTATTTTTTATGTTTTTTTTATTATTACGCTTTGTTACCGTGTGTATGATGTTCTGTGTTCGTTTTCAATTTTTCTTATTTTTTTTCAATAAATAAAATAATTAGCTGATTTTCGGTTCTGTTGATGTGCGAGTTTTTTCTCCTTTTCCATTTTATGTTGTTGAATTCGGAAATATTGGGAATTTTCTGCTTCTGCAATGCGGTATTTTACAAGATTTTGGAGGATTTTGCTATAAATTAATAATAAACCCCAATTTATGTTTCAGGCCTTACTGTGTGTGTTTCTGTTGGAGGATGCATGTGTTCTTATAGTTTTGTCTGTATAATGATATTTTTTTTCAAAAAAATAATATTATTTTTAATTTATGATTTTATTCTGTGTTTATGATCATGATAATGGTGCAACAGAAAACTGTTTTTTATAGTGTTACTTGCATGTGTTAAATTTCGACATCGAAATTTGAATTAAAAAAATACAGGAAGCCCTTTTATTTCTTACTTACTTTCTTCTTAATTAACCGTCCGTCTGTTGTATAACTTTCTTCTTCATCACTCCTCGACTAGCTAGGGCAAATCTCCTGCTGACCTCATTCCAGTGAGGCCAGACCTCGATCCATTAGGCCAAGACGAACTACCCACCCGGCCACCCCATCACCGGTGATACGAGTTTTTTTAGTAGTTATATTTCCTATTTTTCGTTCGATTTTGTTTAGTTGAATGGATATTAGGTTGCCGATTTTTGTTTTAGAATAATTTTATCAACACCTGTATCCGTTGCCACTTCCCATAATTGTTGTCAAGAGTTGCAAAGTTTAGGTCTATGATATCATGTAATTTAATGGTGATTTTTCTCTTCTTTACAGGTAATTGATTTATTTCTTGACCTCCATTTTTGTTCTTTTTTTATTATCTCAGTTTTAGTTTCATTTTTAGAATTTAGATTATCGATTTTTGATATTTTCATGTGATGTTTTTTGTAGGATATGTTGAACCTAAGGTTGCGTCATTGAATAGCCGATACCTTAAGAAACTGCCAGAAATCTGCCAGGTGCACCAACGTTCTTCTCAAGGACAATTTTTTATTTTATATGTATTTCCTGCATTTTCTGTGCATATGAGATCTGGATTTTCATTATAAAATCACTTTTTTGTTTAGTTTTGGCTCATTTGGTTATGTGATCCAGTTAAATAAAGGATTTTCTATAACGTATCGAAGTAACTATCTCTTATTTATGTTTATATTTAACATGCAGAAGACTTCTATTCCAATTACCAAACCTGACAATTTTTCAGCTTTTTTGTTACATTTTGTTTAATGATTTTCCTTTAGTTTCTAAAAATTATCATGTTTTTTGTTCGTGTTTATAATGATAAGTGTTCGTCTTGTGTAGATTGTAAGTTTTGCTAGATTCCGTGTTTATGATAGTCATGTATGAATTAACTTATGAATAATTGTATTTCCAAGAAAAAGTATGATATTACTGTAACACCCCCAAGATATTCGAGGTATATTACAGCGCCGTGAATCCCTATATGGGACCCACCAGGCTGAACAAACATCATACTCATCGACTCACAGAAACAACAGAATAACACCTCGTCATAAAGACGCCAAACAATATAATCCACCCGGTTCAACCGGTCAAACATAACACCATAATCCGACACAAACATAATAAACAACAATACAATCCAGACGAGTAAAAATTCTTAAGTACTCGAGTACTTCTATTAGTTTAAAGACCAAAAAAAGGTAAAAAGATAGAAGGCAATAAGACACCACTCGTGCACAATCATCACGCGCGGCCATCATCCGCATACTGGTCCAGCGCCCGCTCATCTCGATGAACCTGACCTGAAATTCATAAAACGAATTTCCCCAAAACGGCCCCCAGAGGGGTTAGCAATTACGCTAGTACAAGTAACCAAATGAACAACTTACATCTTGCACAAATAGTAAAATGCATGCAATCAAGAAAACATAGTTCCAAAACACTCATTTCCGGAAATGCCAATATCAAATCACATTTGTAAAAATGCACCACAATTAACCGTGGATCCACCCCTCCGTGGACCCCTACCGAGACCCCGTCGGATCTAACCCATAGTGGTTAAAAGCAAGCTCGCGGATCCACCCCTCCGTGGACCCCTACCGAGAGCCCGTCGGATCTAACCCATAGTGAGCATACACACACACACACACAATTCTCATGCAATATTAATACGTTAAGATTGTAAGTTCATAAGGGTACTTGCCTCGATTTATAGACGGTGACACGAACGGAACGGAAGAATCAAGCACGACCGCGAGGAATCGACGAAATTATCCTAACGATTCGAATAACACAATCACAACCACTCCTAAACGATTACGGAAATGGAATACACCCGAAAACCCGCCTACAATTCATGTATATTCGTATAAAAATTAACAACGAGGGCGGACCACAACCAAACCCTCCCGATTTCGCAAAGCTATGAAAATATACCATGAATCCATAGGAAAACTAATGATATCAACAAGATTAATCATATTCATCATGAATCCACCAACAAAACGGAACGAATCGGAAGAAAATCCCAAAACCCCCAAATTATCCAAAAGTAGGGTTCTAAGAGATTTACCTTGGATTAGGATGAAAGATTCGTGTTGATGTTGTTATAATACACCAAGAACTCAAGGAAGATGCTGGATGAGATGATTGGAGGAAGAAATCGCCAAGAAAATCGCCCGGAATCGCCTTAGCCGCGGAGAGGAGGAAGAAATGAGAAATTGTGTTCATCTCGGTCAACTCCCTGGTTTATATAGCCAAGGAGTGTTAGCGCGTGCTAATCCTCAAGGTTAGCGTGCGCTAACGGGATAAAACTCTAGGCCATACAGTCAGCATCCCAGTCCAGTAGCCAGATTTCTGGCCGTTAGCGTGCGCTACTCGAAACGTAGCGTGCGCTAATAAAATCTCGGTAGCACGCGCTATCGACCAATAGCGTGCGCTACCTGGACATCAGCCGAGTCCAGAAGCAACTGTCCAGTACACACCTGATCCAGTTAGCGCGCGCTATCCACCAAACATAGCGTGTGCTAAAGTGTATCGGTAGCGCGCGCTATCGACCAATAACGTGCGCTATCAGATTGAGTCCAGTAGCAAACTGTCCAGTACTGGACACTCACGCTAGCGCACGCTACCGGGAATCTCAGCGTGCGCTAGCCCCCGACATTAGCGTGCGCTAGACTATGTAGCATACGCTAATCCGCCAGTCCAGAGGGCTGGAAACAGCACTGCCACTCCCAGGGCTTGCTCTCTAGCGCGCGCTACGAAGCAGTCGTAGCGTGCGCTACTAAGGGACCCCTAGCGTGCGCTATACAGAAAAGATAGCGTGCGCTAGGTACGAAATATAAACGGTCCAAAACACCGGAATATGAACAAAACATCAAACGGAACATCTCAAGACGCATCAAAACATAAAATGGATCCACAGCAACCCCGAAACAGCGGTTCCGTACAACAATAACGAGAATCAGATCAATAGATGACGGGAAAGATACACTGAAGGGTACACGAGGGTCACTACGACCGAGAAATACACTGAAAAAAGAAAATACAAGGGAAAGAAAAATGCGGATATTACATTCTACCCCTCTAAAAATAAGTTTCATCCCGAAACTAAAAAAACAAACAACTCAGGGTACCTAACACGCATTCCATCCTCGGTTTCCCAAGTTGCCTCCTCGACACCGTGTCTCGACCACTGCACTTTGACCAAAGGGATGGTCTTATGCCTCAGTCGTTTCTCACGATGCTCCAAAATCTTCAAAGGATGCTCCTCAAAAGTAATATCCTCGGCGACATCAATCTCACCATAATCGATGATGTGACTAGGATTCGGGACATATTTCCTCAGCTGGAAAACATGAAAAACGCTATGAACATGACTCAAGGCCGGAGGTAACGCCAAACGGTATGCCAACCCACCGACTCGCTCGAGAATCTCAAAGGGTCCAATAAATCTCGGACTCAACTTCCCTTTCTTCCCGAAACGAAAAACTCCCTTTGTCGGCGACACCTTTAGCAAAACGTGGTCCCCCACTTCGAATTCCAAAGGTAAACGACGGACGTCGTCATACGACTTCTATCGACTCTGGGCAGTCAACATCCGTTTCCGAATTAATTCTATCTTCCGCCTCGTCTCTAAAACAACATCTGGCTCGGTCCCGACCAAATCAGACGCCTCATTCCAACAAATCGGTGATCGACATTGCCGCCCATAAAGTGCCTCATACGGTGCCATCCGAATCGACGCGTGCCAACTATTTTTGTACGTGAATTCAGTCAATGGCAAATGCTCCTCCCAGTCACTGCTCCAATCGAGAGCACAAGCACGCAACAAATCCTCGAATGTCTGGATAGTGCGTTCCGACTGTCCATCTGACTGGGGATGAAAAGAGGTACTCAAATGCAAACGGGTACCCAACGCCTTATGCACCGCCTGCCAAAAGTGCGATACAAAACGGCCATCACGATCCGAAACAATAGACTTCGGAGTACCGTGAAGCCTCACAATCTGCGCGATAAACACACGAGCCAACTTCTCTGGGCCCCAAGTGTCCTTGATGCCCAGAAAATGTGCCGACTTGGTCAGACGATCAACAATCACCCATACCATATTCATGCCCGACCTCGTCCTCGGCAAACTCGTAACGAAATCCATCGATATATCTTCCCATTTCTATTAGGAGCGAAGTGATCGCAAAAACCCAAATGGTCGATGCTTGATTTTGACCTGCTGGCAAGTCAAACATCTCGCTACAAACTGCGCGACCTTCTCCTTCATATCATTCCACCAGAAATTTCTTCTCAGGTCCTTGTACATCTTACTCGAACCAGGATGAACGGAATAAGGTGTAGCATGGGCCTCACGCAAAATACTCTGTCGCAACTCTGAGTCGTTCGGCACACAAAGCCGACTCTGGAATCTCAAAACACCATCCTCGTGAATCACAAACCCAGGAGACTTTCCCTTAAGAACGTTCTCTCGGATTTGAGTAATCATCGGATCCTCTAACTGCTTCAGCTTAATTTCATCGATCAAAGACGACGAAATATCTAAAGCACAAAGTTGCCCGACAGTTCCAGGCAACAAAACCTCAACATCTAACTCGATCAAAGCCCGTCGAAGCTCAGACTGAGACGTAAGGATCTCAAGCTTCTGCAACGCAACCAGTTTCCGACTCAAGGCATTAGCCACGACGTTCGCCTTGCCCGGATGATAAAGGATTTCGAGGTCATAATCCTTAATCAGCTCTAACCACCTCCTCTACCTCATATTCAACTCCCGCTGAGTAAATATGTATTTCAGACTTTTATGATCGGTAAAAATCTGACATGCAGAGCCAAAAAGATAGTGACGCCAAATCTTTAGTGCAAAAACGACTGCCGCTAACTCCAAATCATGAGTAGGGTAGTTCAGCTCATACGGCCTCAACTGTCTCGACGCATAGGCAATGGTCTTGCCGTGCTGCATCAATACGCACCCAAGACCCTGACCCGAAGCATCACTATAAACAGCAAAACCCTCGTTGCCACACGACAATGCTAAAACCGGGGCTGAAGTCAAACACCTCTTCAGTTCCTCGAAACTCGACTGTCTCTCGTCATTCCAGATGAATTTCTCGGATTTCTGGAGCAACTGTGTAAGTGGCCGAGCCAATTTCGAGAAACCCTCGACGAACCTGCGGTAGTAGCCAGCCAAACCCAAGAAACTACGGATCTCCTTCACATTCTTGGGCGGTGCCCAATCCAATACTGCCTCTATCTTCTGTGGATCCACACGAACCCCCTCGGATGAAATCACGCGACCTAGAAACATCACTTCCTTCAGCCAGAACTCACATTTCGAGAACTTCGCATAGAGTTGCTCGGTCCTCAAGATGTCTAATACTACTCGCAAATGATGGGCATGCTCTTCCTCGTTCCTCGAATAAATAAGAATATTGTCAATGAAAACGATGACACACTTATCCAAATACTCGATAAAGACTTTGTTCATCAACTGCATGAACACCGCCGGCGTATTAGTTAACCCGAAAGGCATAACTACAAACTCATAATGTCCGTATCTCGTCCGAAAAGCTGTTTTCGGCACATCGGACTCTCTCACCCGGAGCTGATAGTACCCCGATTTCAAATCAATCTTCGAGAATACCGCAGCTCCCTGCAACTGGTCGAACAAGTCATCAATTCTCGGCAAAGGATACTTGTTCTTGATGGTCATCTTGTTTAGTTCGCGATAGTCGATACACAAACGTAGTGAACCATCCTTCTTCCGCACAAACAGGACCGATGCGCCCCAAGGAGAGGCGCTCGGTCGAACATACCCCGACTCAAGAAGCTCACTCAACTGCTTCTTCAACTCGGACATCTCTGAAGGTGCCATGCGATAGGGCACCTTCGAAATAGGAGCCGCGCCCGGCTCTAACTCTATAGCAAACTCGACCTCACGATCTGGTGGCAATCCCAGTAACTCGTCAGGAAATACATCAGAAAACTCACATAACGATTGGAATCGACGAAATCTCAAATCCACCACTCTCCGCCTTCAAGGCGTAGCACCAATAGCCAGTACACCCCTTTCGCAGGAGTCTCATCGTCTTCAAGGCGTTAATAATGAATTTCTGGTTCCCCCTCTTTCGCCCGGTGAAAGAGTGCTCGGTGCCGTCTTCGGCTAGCATGGTGATGATCCTCGTGCGGTAGTTCATGATTGCACCATGCCGCTCGAGCCAATCATCCCCGAGAATTAAGTCCTCACCCTCAATACCCACAACAATAAGATTAGAGGGCCAAGTCCTCTCACAAATAAATACAGAACAGTCTCGAACCTCCTGATCACCAACGATCCTATCACCGCTAGGAAGCTTAACGATGAAGAGCTCACAAGGCGTCAAACAGTCGAGACCTAAACGGCGCACACAATCCAGAGATATGAACGAATGCGTAGCACCAGAATCGAAAAGCACACTGACAGGATGAGAAAGAATATGAACGGTACCTGTCGCCACAGTAGCCGCTGGGTCATCGGCTCTCTGCATCTCATAGACATACGGGTGGGCTGAGCCGACACTGGAAGCTCCCCCCTTAGCGGGCTGACCCCGTCCTCTCCCTCGACTAGCACTCGGCGGAGATTGAGAAGCAAACGATCCTTGATTCACACTAGGTTCCCTAGGCGCTGTAATGGAAGTCCGGGCACCCACGATTCTCTCCCTCTCAGCACAGAAAGCCGCCTTGTGGCCGGGCTGGCCACACTGTGTAATACCCGGTTGTAATTCAGTCATTATCATTCAGTATTCATCATTCAGTATTTGTGACTCAGTAATTTTCACTCATTAATGATCATTCATCATTCATTTCATTCATTGTATTCACCGTTCGGAGTATATTGGTATCGCATATCAGTTTTATTCATCATTCAACCCGGTTGGATAGTCGGGCCGAGCGTATCATCATTGTCATCTTCATTGTGGGCTGTTTGTGAGGAGTAGTGCACGCTACGTACTCTCTTTAGTGCGCGCTAATTGAGTACAGGTAGCGCACGCTACCACTCAGCATTAGCGCACGCTAATGTTGTCCTGGCTGCAGTCCAGAAGGCACTGGACTGCAGGTGAGTTATAAGTAGCGCACGCTACGAATGGTAAGTAGCGCGCGCTTGTGGTTTGTAGTAGTGCACGCTAATATTTGGTGTAGCGCACGCTAAGGTCGGACACGCAGAGTTCAGTTGGTACTGGACTGAATTGGATTAATTCATAGCGCACGCTATGAGTGGTTTTTAGCATACGCAAACGATGTTGTAGCGCACGCAAAATGTTGAATGTAGCGTACGCTACCGAAAGCGAATCAGAGAACAGTAGGTTCTGGACTCCAGTACTGGGCATCAATAATTCGTTAGCGCACGCTAACCATTGGTGTTAACGCACGCTAATTAAATGGTTGTAGCGCACGCTACAAAAGGTACGTAGCGCATGCTACCATTGCGAACGGAGGGTACTGGACTACCCAGTACACCCGTTAGCGCACGCTACGCATAGGAGCTAGCGCACGCTAACTGGGATTTTCTATATATAGGACAGTCCAGTCTTTTAGCGTCATTTATCATTTCTCTTCGTTTCTTCGGCAGTTTTGGGAGATTCCGGGCGTTTTGGAGAGTGTTCTTCGAGGTGTAATCATCAATCATCATCTTCAAGCTTATCATTCGGATTAATCATCATTTCATCATCCCCATCACATCAAATCAAGGTAATAAGCTTCTTGGATCTAGAATTTCGGATTTTGGGTTTTTCCTTCCGTTTTCTTCGTGTAAGCTTGGATTGTGGTTGGAATATGTTAGATATGGATTATCTACTTTGGATAAATGTATTCCTACAGATTTATTGTCGTATATTTCGGATTTCATGAATATTGGGGTTCGATTCAAGAACACTTTAGAGTTGACTTTGATATTTTTGGGGGTTTGCAATTAGATGATGTCGTTAACTCGAATTGTGGATTCCTATGAGATTATTGATATCATTGAAGTTGTGTTGTTGGTTTGAAGTACTCATTTTGGAGTTGGTTTGATATATTCGAGAATTGGATATTATCGAGGGATGTGTGTTTGCTAAGTGTTCGTTAGAATACCTCTATGAGTTTGGATATTGTTGTATCGATGTTTGAGTCGGTTATAATCGTGTTTGATTCGTATATTGAGTATTGTTGGTAATTGTCATTCAAGGTTGTTCGAGCGAACGACATCTCATTGTAGGACGTTTGTTCGAGGAAGGACTTTCTTCACCGGTTGTGTAAGTTAATTCTTACTCGGTTAAAAGGATATTCATTCCTTTCGTTGTTGTTCATTCATAATTATAGTTCATTCATAATGTATTAACCGTATTGAGACTTGTAATTGTCAAATAATCACTTCAGTCACAAGGAAGCAGCGGTTCCAATCATTTCATTGAGCTATCATTCATTTCACTGTCATTTCATCTCGGTGAGTCATTATTGATTTCGATGTCACTTTTGTTATCTCGTGGCATTAGGGTCGATGGCGTGCGGTTGGTACGTGTAGGATTTTCATGTCGGGCACATATTAAGTCGTGTGTTGGTTGTTGGCCTCATATTGGACTGTGCACACGAGAAGATCACTTCGTGAGACTGATTAGGTACAAGACCATACGTGTATTCGATCGATACTCGTTGGTGGCTTGTGCACGAACACATTTCCATCCCGGGCGTAGTGTGGCGCCACCCTTTGAGCCGTACCGTTAGTTGATTCATACAGCATGTTTGATTGCGTATGTTTTCAACAAGATTGGGTTATAATCTAACCGATTCATTTTGATCGAACTTGTGGTTTATACAACATATATGATTGTGTTTATTCAACTCTTGAGGATTGTTGTTACGTATCGACCCGTTGGGGATTTTGTTTTCAGGTCATAGCATGGCAAAAGCACGGGAATAGAACGTTGTCGGCGAGGAGTCCCAGTGATACTAGTAGGGGCCCCCGGTCCGTTTCAGTTATTCATGTCTTTTCATCTTTATTTCCGCTGCAGATTTCCGTTTGGATATTCATTTTCATTTAATGTTGTATATTTTATCTTCACATAATATATACATGTATTCAGTATTCTTCCTGGGTGTATTATACTTAGACTCCTCATCGGAGTACTTGGTAATATGATGTGGTTCGGTACTACATTTACCCTGTGTAATTCATTCATTTTCATTCGCCTGGTGGGTCCCAGTCGGGGGTCCACGACACTATAATATCCGCCTAGTTTGGGGTGTTACACACTGATTACACGTCAGCAAAGGACTCGGACAATTACGACTGATGTGGCCTGGCTGGCCACAGTTAAAACACTTCACTTCCCGAGAAGGGGCACTGGCAGCCCTGCGGGGAAACCCAGTAGATCGAGCTGGGCCACCGCCAGCGGAAAAGTTAGCAGACTGGAATTTCTGCTGACCCCCACCTTTGTGGCCCGAAAAATTCCCGGCAGACTTCTGCTTCTTGCCCTCGCGGGCCGCCTCACTCGCCGTCACAGACATATCATAAGCAAGGGCCCTACTCTGATAATCCTTCAAGGTAGTACAGACGAGCCCCGACATATAGTCCCGAATCGACAATTTCATCCGTATGGAAAAATGGAAAATTTTGTCACTCTCCTCGACAACTTGGGTCTTCACATAACCCAACTCCTTGTTAAAATCGGCAATAGCTTGAGATATGGGAATATCCCGTGGTTGAGCATCATAGAAAGCATGCACTCGAGCCTGTCTGACCGGCCACGGGCAATATTCGGTCTCCATCAATTCCTGAAATTCGGCCCACAAAGCAGCATGGTCTTTGGGCCCAACGGCCTCCCACCAATCCGTAGCGTCCCCAGTGAGAAAGTACTGGGCAATAGGGACCTTACGGTCCTCGGGACAGTTGGTAGCAGTGAAGACTTTAGATATCTCCTTGATCCACCCCTCCCAGCCGATCAGGTCCGAAGCTCCCGAAAACTGAGGGGATGCATCTTGATGACATCCTGAAGCCATCGATCCACTCCGCTCCGATTAGCGTGGGCCGGATCCGGGTTCTGAACTGCCTGAGCTATCGCCGCCATTTGGTTCACCATTTGCTGCATAACGGCCGCAATACCAAGGTCGGCGCGCTCCTGAGAAGAAGCATGACTGTGACGGTCACCGGTACAGCCGGCTCCCGAAGACTGCGACGTGGCCGCCCCACCGGCTGCCCCACATCCTCGGCCGCGTCCACGACCACGTCCACGACCACGGCCTCTTCCAGCATCCATACTGATGTTAAATAAGTAGCAAAAGCCATTACGATGGTGAGTACAAGAAAAGAACAATCACAAATCGAGAATCAAAGGTACGATGCAAGGAAATAAAGGAATAGAGGAAGGAAAATTTACGGACACTGGTAGTACCGGAATCATGGCAGCGTGACGATGATGTGCAAAACAAAACACAACAAGACCCAATAAACCGACAAGCCTAGGTATCCATAAACCTAGTGCTCCGATACCATTTTCTGTAACACCCCCAAGATGTTCGAGGTATATTACAGCACCGTGAATCCCTATATGGGACCCACCAGGCTGAACAAACATCATACTCATCGACTCACAGAAACAACAGAATAACACCTCGTCATAAAGACGCCAAACAAAATAATCCACCCGGTTCAACCGGTCAAACATAACACCATAATCCGATACAAACATAATAAACAACAATACAATCCAGACGAGTAAAAATCTTAAGTACTCGAGTACTTCTATTAGTTTAAAGACCAAAAAAAGGTAAAAAGATAGAAGGCAATAAGACACCACTCGTGCACAATCATCACGCACGGCCATCATCCGCATACTGGTCCAGCGCCCGCTCGTCTCGATGAACCTGACCTGAAATTCATAAAACGAATTTCCCCAAAACGGGTCCCCAGAGGGGTTAGCAATTACGCTAGTACAAGTAACCAAATGAACAACTTACATCTTGCACATATAGTAAAATGCATGCAATCAAGAAAACATAGTTCCAAAACACTCATTTCCGGAAATGCCAATATCAAATCACATTTGTAAAAATGCACCACAATTAACCGTGGATCCACCCCTCCGTGGACCCCTACCGAGACCCTGCCGGATCTAACCCATAGTGGTTAAAAGCAAGCTCGCAGATCCACCCCTCCGTGGACCCCTACCGAGACCCCATCGGATCTAACCCATAGTGAGTATACACACACACAATTCTCATGCAATACTAATACGTTAAGATTGTAAGTTCATAAGGGTACTTGCCTCGATTGATAGACGGTGACACGAACAGAACGGTGTTAGGAATACTTGTTAGATTTTGATGATGTCATTAATATTAAATCAAATGTTTATTACTTGGCAAAATGTAAGGAAGAACCAAATGAGTATCTTCCATAGGCCAAATATGTTAAGTATAAAACTTGGCAAAATGTAAGGAAGAACCAAATGAGTATCTTCTGTAGGCCAAAAATTAGTTAGGCTGAAAAACGGCTAAGTACTAAGTACAGCTTAGTCCATCAGAGAAGAACAGCCGACTCCAGACAGAGTAGCACTGGTCAACTAAATTTATCAGAGAAGTTTGACCAGACTGCAGCCAAGGTACCTCAGGGAAGTCACCTGACCAGATAAGTCACAAACAGTGAACATCCGAGAGGACCTATCTGCAGAGATGTTAGCTGCATATCAGCCTACTCGACTGCAGCCTAGTACTCCAAGTCCACGTCAGCATGCGTTGAAAAGTCAAATATTACGGAAAGCTCACATGCAACGTGAAGAGACAATTTGGAGTGATTCCCGCAAGAGATATGATTTAAATAAATCATCCAGACCCACCTTGAAGACTTTAATCCTTTTATATTCAAAAGATTCGGCGCTCACATGCAGAAGTCTTCACAACGGTCGGAAGATAAAATAAAATAATGGGAATCCAGCCTTGCAACGTTCAGAAAAATTAAACAATGAAGTCTCCCTCCAACGGACGGATTTGTTCAAAAGATTTGCAACGGCTACAAGGAAAAAGCTCAGAGATCTGACCTATATATATCCAGAGATTTGAAACTGAGCAACTACCGGTGCGAACATACATTCTAGCGACCAAAGCAATCAAGCAATCAAGCAATCAATAGCATCGTGAAAAGAGCAGATCTAAAAGTTCATACTTAAGGAAGCTCTTAAGTTGGAGAAGACAAACACTCTTGTCTATAATCTTGAGTACGGGGTACTTCACTGGTTGAAGTAAGAGACTGTAAAGGCATCCGAGGATCGAGGATCAAGAGGTGCAAGGCAGTCAAGTGTGTGTACAACGGCACGGATTTCCACTGGTTGGAAGCTGTTGTAGTGTGGTTTGAATCACTGTAATATTTATCACTGGTTGAAAATTATAGTGAATTCATCTCCAACTGGTTTGGAGAAAAGTGGATTAGTAGAGGATTACCCCACCTCTGAGACCACTATAATTGCCTGTGTTATTTACTTTTTTACTGCATCATACTTTAACTGCTGAATAATTTTTTATGTTTTTAATTATTTTAATTTATATTCGTCATCAGCTGACTTCCGCACATATCCAACAACAAACGACTCCAAGTCATTTGTTTGACCATCAGCTGAAGAAACTCACTCTTCGTGAAAAAGAGTTCAAGAGTTTCAACAAGTCTATTCACCCCCCCTCTAGACTTGTTCCTGGACGACTTGTGACCTACAAGTGGTATCATAGAGGTTGGTTCATTTTTTTCACGAACCAGATCTATATTAGATATATATATCTTAACTCTCACTTTATAATAGAACACATGCACTCTAGACTCCCTGTGTTTTCAGTTGATGAGTATGATCTGTGGAAGATAAGAATACAGGCACATTTATCTTCAATTCATGACGACATGTGGTGCATCATTGAAGACGGTCCATTCATTTTTGAGAAGGACAACACAGCCGAGGAGATCGCAGCTGGGAGGCCAGAAAAGATTCCTAAGAAGAGAACGAAGCTGACCCCCGAAGAAAGAAAGCTGGCCAATCTTGACAACCGGGCCAGAGATGTGTTATATCAAACTCTTGACAAATCCACCATGGTCAAGATCAAAAACTGCAAGAATGCCAAAGAAATTTAGGACACATTAGCTCTAATGTGTGAAGGAACGGAGCTGATCAAGGAAAACAAGCTGTCAATTGCTATCCAAAAATTTGACAACTTTAAAATGAAGAATGGTGAATCTATAGATCAAGTGGACACAAGGTTCACTGAAATTATCAATGAGATCAACTCCCTGGGCAAAACCTATGGCAACAGGGAAATGGCACTAAAGGTCCTCAGATCTCTCAACCCCGAATGGAGCATGAAGGCCGTAGCCATGAGAGAGTCCAAGGACCTGAATAAGATAAAGATTCAGGAGCTGTTCTCTGATCTGAAGGCTTATGAGTTCGAGCTTCCAAGTTCATCCTCAACTGAGCCTGCAGAGAAGGGAATCGCATTTGCAGCCGAGTCCCAAGCCAAGAGCCTATCTGATGTGAAATCTCCAAATCCACTAGATTTTGAGGAAGAAATGGCTTTCATAATGCAAAGGTTCAGCAATTTCAGAAAGAACTACTCCAAGTATAAGAAAAACTACAAGGAGAATCCAAGAAGGAACCGGTAAGGTGGAAGTCTGGAAAGTTGAATGCTACAATCACACAAAATAGGACACATCCAAATGGATTGTCCCGAGCTCAAGAAGGACGAAACCAAGAAGGAGGTGGGCAGAAAGGAAGACAGAAGAAAAGCTCTCATCGGAGAAGACCAGGAGCATGTCGAATCAAGCGACGGTTTCTTTTCTGATGAAGATGAGGAGTATGATTGCCTGATGGCAAATGTAATATCCGTGTTTTCTATTTTTGGTAATTCCTATTTTTGGTGTATGTTCGTTTCGGACAACTCACTTAGTACTGTTTTGGAATTCTGAATCTATTTTGTTCTTGGAGTTTTTCCGTCTGGATGAGTTTCGAGGATGTTTTTGCATAATTTCATCTTAATTTATATCTTGTCGTATGTACGTTCGATTCTCGTAAAACTTGTTCGTTTCCGTTGTTTCTTGATTTGTATAAGTTTGTATGGTTGAATTGGCCGTGTTGAAATTTTCGGTTTGTTAATCCGACGTTGCATCGTGATTTTTCGGGCTCTTGGGCCGTTTTTGTAATTTTCATAAGTTTGGGGAATTTCGCTTCATTTGCTTCATTTGAGACTCTCTAGTGATCGGGATTATATTTTCTTTCAAAACTCAGCTTCGTTGTTTGGATACCCCATGTGTATACTTTTGATTCTATCCTTGTGTTGCGTTTCGTCGTTGTATCGTTGTCTTTGAAGCTAAGTGTTTAGCGATCTTTGAATCTGCATGCATAACGTGACGTTATGCATGCTCCTTTACGACGTTATATAGGTATCATAACGCACGTTATACCCCATTGGTAACGTCGTTATGGTTTCGCGAAAGTGTCCGCATTGTTCGTTACGTCGTTAACCTGAGAGGGGTTACGTCGTAACCTTCATAACGTCACGTTAACAATAGGCGTTAACGTCGTAACTCGCCGTCAGGTCTTTTAATTCGACTTATTTCCGGTCGACTTATTTCACTCCTTTTTCTTTCTTTCTCGCGACGTGAGTTTC
This sequence comes from Orobanche coerulescens, assembly GCA_033398695.1. Classification (NCBI taxonomy): domain Eukaryota; kingdom Viridiplantae; phylum Streptophyta; class Magnoliopsida; order Lamiales; family Orobanchaceae; genus Orobanche; species Orobanche coerulescens. The sequence continues at coordinate 175,590,858 of CM065809.1, forward strand.
ACGTGGGCGATTTCAAGCGATTCATCCGGTGCAATCCGTAGGAACCTTCTAAAGATCGATTTTTGCGTCCCAAGCAAGGTTTATCATCATCATAATCATCATCCATCCGTCCGAATCGAGGTATACATCGATGAACCCTAGTTTTTAAGGGGATTTCTGGATTTTTGGCATAATTCTTACTTTTAATACGTTTTGGCTTGACGACTTGTTAGATTACGATTGTGTAGTCGTAAATCCCTTGTTTCCAGTATAGTTTAATGGATTTAACCTAGTAATTTCTTCACTGTTAGATTATAGCCATCGTGGACTTCGTATTTTCCAAAAAAAATCGTTCCAAGGGGTAGAATTAGGATTAATTCTTACCTTTCCGCATTATTGAGACTTGTGTATACCGTTATTGTGTTAGGAACGGATTTGGGAAGATTGTTCGGACCGAAACCTATTCCTTCGTCGTTTCCTTCGTTTTGTTTCTTTCAAGGCAAGTACATGTATTACATTTCGTTATGTATGTTGTGATTTTCGAAATGAATGATGAATGGTGATTTTTGAGTGCGTGAGTTGTGTTCCTTCCACCCGGAGTGTCCGACGGGATGTCCGGGGTCGATACTAAGGGTACGGCCGCGGAAGTGGACTTGGGTGCGTGTGTGGTTGAACTTCCACCGAGTGTCCGACGGGATGTCCGGGGTCGATACTAAGGGGTACGGCCGCGGAAGTGGTATCCCACCCGGAGTGTTCGACGGGATGTCCGGGGTCGATACTAAGGGGTACGCCACGGATACGATTGTGATTTTGTGATATCGTGATGATTGGAAATTGATGTGATTGCCAATGTAGTATTCCGGAATATATATGTGGCAAATGACTTACGTTTGGGACGATTGTGTAAAAACTGTATTTTGTATATAATGTTGTGTAATTGTGTACTTGCACTAGCTATTCGAATGCTAACCCCTTAAATGGGAGAAATGCGTATCATGCATTTAGTGCAGGGAGAGCCGAGGAGCAGTGCGGGACACGCACGTAAAGGATGGGTTGGCTTGATGATGTGGCTCGAGTCAGCAATTTTATGTTTTGTCATTGCATTTGTCGAGTACTGGAATTAAACTGTCTACTTTTAAACTTGGTTTAAGTCCCCTGCGTGGGCAACGGATTGGTATTTATTTTATGTTCATGTACTCCGTTAAAATTGTTTTGGCCGAGGCCACGACCTTATTTACTTTTGAGTGCATTGTTTGGAATTACATTGTGGGTTATGTGTCATGTGTTAGCCTGGTAGACCTCACGAGGGTTCTACGGCGTGTAATGTCCCATTTGCGAATTGGGGTGTTACATTTATGGTATCAGAGCTTAGGTTTTGAATACCTAGGCTGTCGGTTAATTCTTGGGTCTGTTAGTTGCGTCATTAGAGTCAGTCGTTGAGCCTAATATCATCATGCTACCGTCTTTTCGTGCGACCCGTGGCTGTAAGTCTTCTCAAACTCTTTTATTCTGTACTCGTTTTCTTGCGTTGTTCGTAATTGCGGATTATGATTACCAACCTTGTAAATTGTGAATTTTTCTGATCTTGTTCTTGTCGTATTTTCTTCAGTATGTTGAGAGGTCGTGGTAGACCAGCTAGGGGACGCGGCCGAGGCCGTGGTCGGGGTGCTGATAATGAAGAGGGCTCACTTTCTCAGTCCTCTGCAGACTCAGCCTCTCACTCGAGGCCGTCGGGTAATAATGCCGACGCGGAGCTATCGCCGTACTTCACAGCCTAGTAGACCGGCTTGCTCGGATAGCTCAGGTGGACGCTGTAATCCGCCCCGACACCCGAAGAGGAAGCTAGTAAGTGGCTTGACGGTGTCTAAGATGCACCCTCCTCGTTTCTCCGGATCTTGACTCCCTCGGTTGGGAGAATTGGCTCTTTCACCGTCCGGGGCCTTTGATGCCGTAGCTTGTCCCGAAGACAGAGGGTACATATTGCCCAAGACTCCTGGATAAGGAAGGCTGCGGAGTGGTGGGAGGCCGTTGCGCCCAGAGATCGTCGGGCCACGTGGGATGAGTTCAGTGGTCGCTATGGAAGCGGAATATTGTCCACCGCGCTAAGGAGCGCAGATTGTGGAGTTTTTCACCGCTACACCTCGGGATGTGCCGATTTCTCGTGCCATTATTTCCTACAATCGGTAGTTGGGTTTTGTGAGAGACCCGAGTGAGGACGGAGGCTGATAAAATCCGTTACTTCAATATGCGCATGAAACCGCATATCGGGCGAGTATGGCACCGCTCATGTGTGCCACCTTGAAGGAATATCGGGATCGCGCTCGCGATCGAGATGGCCATCCCGAATCGAGTCGGTTTCGAAGCTAAGAAGCGAAGACCACCGGCGGTTCTCGGCGGTAAAGGTGGTCGATTTGAGGTCTCGCTCGTTCCTACGCACGGAAGAGACCGTTTCACCCGGGGATCTCGTGGTAATCGTTGATCCAAATTGCACTTCGTGGCGTGGTTTGTTTTAACCGCAACCAATATGAGCATTTGATGAAGGATTGCCCTTTTCCTCCAGATTATTTGTTTTACTTTGCGGACCGGGCATCGGGCGGCCCATTGTGAGAGGGCCACCAGGCCGCTAGAGTCCCGACTACCACCGCCGATCGGAGGGAGCACGGCATTCCAGATTACTCATGTTCCGCAGGTTCGGGCCGTGGTAGGGCCTGGGTCACCGGATCACCGTCTGTCGAGTTCGGGTTGATTCACCCCGGTTGTATCGGATGAGGCGACAGAGGAGACAGACGTTCCAGTGGCGTCAGTACCACTCGGATCCTTACTCATCCAGTTTGAAGACTTTTTGATTCGGGTGCTACCCATTCCTTTATTGCTTCGGATTGTGTGAGTCGTATTGGTTTTGACTGCTTGTTTGAGTGTGAGCCGTTTGTAGTGGGTACACCCAGTGGAGGTCGTATGATTGGGGACCGGGAAGTTAGGGATTGCCCAGTGAGGATCGGGAGCCGGGATTGGCCCTCGAATCTCATTGTTATAGACCTTAAGGGTGAGGATTTGATCCTCGGGGACGATTGGTTAGATCGTCACGGTGCTATCATGAACTATCGGACTCGTACCATCTCGATAGTTGCCGAGGACGGCACCGAGCATACTCTAGTCGGTTGTAAGCCGGGTAGATCGGGGAGTGTGATTAGCGCCTTGAAGGCGATGAAACTTTTGAACCAGGGTTGTGTCGGCTCGGTGTTTCGCTCTGCAGCGGAAGATGGCGGGGTTGACATATTGTCGATTCCAGTTGTTAGCGAGTATCCCGATGTATTTCCGGATGACTTGCCGGGATTACCACCACATCGAGAGGTGGAGTTTCCTATTGACCTTGAGCCGAACGCGGCCCCTATTTCTCGAGCACCGTACCGTATGGCACCGTCGGAGATGCTAGAGTTGAAGAATCAGTTGGGAGAGTTGTTAGATAAAGGGTATATTCGACCGAGCGCATCGCCTTGGGGTGCGCCTGTACTCTTTGTCAAGAAGAAGGAGGGATCGCTTCGTTTATGCATCGACTATCGAGAATTAAACAAGCTAACCATCAAAAATAAATACCCTTTGCCCAGGATAGACGATTTGTTTGATCGGCTTCGGGGCGGCAGTCTTTTCGAAGATTGATTTGCGATCGGGCTACTACCGGTTGAGGATTCGGACGTCGATATTCAAAGTCGCCTTTCGGACGAGATATGGCCATTACGAGTTTGTGGTTATGCCTTCGGGCTAACTAATGCCCCAAAGCAGTGTTCATGCGGTTGATGAACAAAGTTTTTATTGAGTATCTGGACAAATTCGTAGTCGTTTTTATTGACGATATTCTCATCTATTCACGGAGTCGGGAGGAGCACGCCTTACATCTTCGGATTGTATTAGACACTTTGAGGGCTGAGCGGTTGTACGCGAAGTTCTCTAAGTGTGAGTTTTGGCTCGAGGAGATTACGTTCCTCGGGCATGTGATTTCAGAGGAGTTCGGGTAGATCCGCGAAGATAGAGGCGTGATGGCTTGGGAGCCGCCTAAGAATGTGAAGGAGGTGAGGAGTTTTCTGGGTCTTGCCGGCTATTACCGTAGATTCGTTGAGGATTTTCTAAGATCGCTAGACCACTCACTCGGTTGCTCCGTAAAACTCGGAAGTTCGAGTGGACTGCAGGCGGTGACGCTTTGACGAGTTAAAGAGACGTTTGACTACCGCACCCGTTTTAGCATTGCCTCGGGGAACGAGGATTTCGTAGTGTATAGTGATGCTTCGGGCCTTGGGCTTGGATGTGTTTTGATGCGAGAGACAGAGTGATTGCTTATGCGTCCCGCCAATTGAAACCTTATGAGGTAAATTATCCCACGCACGATTTGGAGTTAGGCTGCGGTCGTTTTCGCCTTAAAGATATGGAGGCATTATCTCTATGGGTCGTCGTGTAAGATTTTACGGACCACAAGAGTCCAAGTACATCTTCAGCGAGAAAGAGTTGAATATGAGGCGGCGTAGGTGGTTAGAGCTAATTAAAGATTACGACCTCGAGATACTTTACCATCCGGGTAAGGCCAACGTAGTGGCCGATGCGTTGAGCCGAAAACCGATGGCTTTACGGATGTTAGAGGTACTTACACCACGAGTAGGATCCAGCGAGATTTCATCTGTCCGAATATTGAGGTTTGGGTTCGGAGAGTTCGGGGCCGACTTTGTGCGTTAGAGATCACTTCGTCATTGTCGGATGATATTAAGGCGAAACAGTACGATGATCCGTGTTTGGTCCAGTTGAGGGAGGATGTGAGGAAGGGGAAAGCCCCTGGATTTGTGATTCAGGATGATGGCGTTCTGAGATTTCGCGGCAGATTATGTGTACCGAATGTTATTGAGCTGAGACGAGAAGATCTTGAGCGAAGCTCATACCACGCCTTACTCCATACATCCTGGTACGAGTAAAATGTACAAGGGCGTGAGGAGTAACTCGGTGGAGTAATTTGAAGACAGACGTTAGCGCGTTCGTGTGGAGATGTTTGCCCTGTCGGCGAGTTAAGATCGAGCATCGGCGACCAGCGGGGTTTTTGCGACCACTTCCCATCCCGGAGTGGAAATGGGAGGATATTTCTATGGATTTCATTACCGGTATGCCTAGGACTCGGATGGAATGAACATGATTTGGGTTATTGTCGATCGACCGACCAAATCAGCTCATTTATGGGTATTAAGGACACTTGGGGTCCAGAGAGGTGGCCCGAGTGTTTATTGCAGAGATCGTGAGATTACATGGGACTCCTAAGAGTATTGTTTCGGATCGTGATGGCCGGTTTGTATCACATTTTTGGCAGTCGTTCATCGAGCTTTGGGGACCGAGTTGAGACTCGGACGCCTTACCACCCTCGACCGACGGCGATGTGAGCGGACGATCCAGACGTTGGAGGATATGTTGAGAGCCTGTGCCCTAGATTGGAAGGATGATTGGGAGTCGCACTTGCCGTTGATCGAGTTTACGTACAACAATAGTTGGCACGCCTCGATCAAAGTGGCACCATTTGAGGCATTGTATGGGAGGAGGTGCAGATCGCCGTTGTGTTGGGACGATGCGTCCGAGCTGATTGGTACCGAGCCCGATAAGGTAGTTGAGACGAGGGAGAAGATTACTCTGATTCGTGATAGATTGTTGACGGCCCAGAGTCGGCAAAAGTCTTATGCCGACACGCGTCGCCGGCCGTTGGAGTTTGAGGTGGGAGATCATGTTTTGCTTAAGGTGTCGCGACACGGGGAGTTTACCGCTTAGTAGGAAGGGTAAACTTAGTCCGAGATATATTGGGCCGTTTGAAATTTTAGAGAGAGTGGGAGAGCTTGCCTATCGGTTGGGTTTGCCGCCGTCCTTGAGTCACGTTCATAACGTATTTCATGTTTCCCAGCTTAGGAAGTACGTATCGGACCCTAGCCATATTCTTGATTTTGGAGAGATCGATTTGGGACCCGACATTACCTTTGAGGAGAGGCCGATTCAGATTTTAGAGCGTCGGGTGAAGCAACTTCGTCATAAAACCATCCCTCTGGTTAAAGTTCAATGGTCGAGACATGGATCCGAGGAAGCCACATGGGAGACAGAAGAGAGTATGCGGTCGAGATACCCCGAGTTGTTCGCGTTGTAAGTTTCGGGACGAAACTTATTTTTAGGGGGAGATAATGTAATATCCGTGTTTTCTATTTTTGGTAATTCCTATTTTTGGTGTATGTTCGTTTCGGACAACTCACTTAGTACTGTTTTGGAATTCTGAATCTATTTTGTTCTTGGAGTTTTTCCGTCTGGATGAGTTTCGAGGATGTTTTTGCATAATTTCATCTTAATTTATATCTTGTCGTATGTACGTTCGATTCTCGTAAAACTTGTTCGTTCCGTTGTTTCTTGATTTGTATAAGTTTGTATGGTTGAATTGGCCGTGTTGAAATTTTCGGTTTGTTAATCCGACGTTGCATCGTGATTTTCGGGCTCTTGGGCCGTTTTGTAATTTTCATAAGTTTGGGAATTTCGCTTCATTTGCTTCATTTGAGACTCTCTAGTGATCGGGATTATATTTTCTTTCAAAACTCAGCTTCGTTGTTTGGATACCCCATGTGTATACTTTTGATTCTATCCTTGTGTTGCGTTTCGTCGTTGTATCGATGTCCGAGCTAAGTGTTTAGCGATCTTTGAATCGCCGCATGCATAACGACGTTATGCATGCTCCTTTACGACGTTATATAGGTATCATAACGTCGTTATACCCCATTGGTAACGTCGTTATGGTTTCGCAGAAAGTGTCCAGATTGTTCGTTACGTCGTTAACCTGAGAGGGGTTACGTCGTAACCTTCATAACGTCGTTAACAATAGGCGTTAACGTCGTAACTCGCCGTCAGTCTTTTAATTCGACTTATTTCCGGTCGACTTATTTCACTCCTTTTTCTTTCTTTCTCGCGACGTGAGTTTCACGTGGGCGATTTCAAGCGATTCATCCGGTGCAATCCGTAGGAACCTTCTAAAGATCGATTTTTGCGTCCCAAGCAAGGTTTATCATCATCATAATCATCCTCCATCCGTCCGAATCGAGGTATACATCGATGAACCCTAGTTTTTGGGGATTTCGGGATTTTTGGCATAATTCTTCCTTTTAATCCGTTTTGGCTTGACGACTTGTTAGATTACGATTGTGTAGTCGTAAATCCCTTGTTTCAGATAGTTTAATGGATTTAACCTAGTAATTTCTTCATTGTTAGATTATAGCCATCGTGGACTTCGTATTTTCCAAAAATCGTTCCAAGGGGTAGAATTAGGATTAATTCTTACCTTTCCGCATTATTGAGACTTGTGTATACCGTTATTGTGTTAGGAACGGATTTGGGAAGATTGTTCGACCGAAACCTATTCCTTCGTCGTTTCCTTCGTTTCGTTTCTTTCAAGGCAAGTACATGTATTACATTTCGTTATGTATGTTGTGATTTTCGAAATGAATGATGAATGGTGATTTTTGAGTGCGTGAGTTGTGTTCCTTCCACCCGGAGTGTCCGACGGGATGTCCGGGGTCGATACTAAGGGGTACGGCCGCGGAAGTGGACTTGGGTGCGTGTGTGGTTGAACTTCCACCCGGAGTGTCCGACGGGATGTCCGGGGTCGATACTAAGGGGTACGGCCGCGGAAGTGGTATCCCACCCGGAGTGTTCGATGGGATGTCCGGGGTCGATACTAAGGGGTACGGCCACGGGATACCGATTGTGATTTTGTGATATCGTGATGATTGGAAATTGATGTGATTGCCAATGTAGTATTAGGAATATATATGTGGCAAATGACTTACGTTTGGGACGATTGTGTAAAAGCGTATTTTGTATATAATGTTGTGTAATTGTGTACTTGCACTAGCTATTCGAATGCTAACCCCTTAAATGGGGAAATGCGTCTTATGCATTTCAGTACCGGAGAGCCGAGGAGCAGTGTACGGACACGCACGTAAAGGATGGTGGCTTGATGATGTGGCTCGAGTCTGTAATTTTATGTTTTGTCATTGCATTTGTCGAGTACTGGAATTAAACTGTCTACTTTTAAACTTGGTTTAAGTCCCCTGCGTGGGCAACGGATTGGTATTTATTTTATGTTCATGTACTCCGTTAAAATTGTTTTGGCCGAGGCCACGGCCTTATTTACTTTTGAGTGCATTGTTTGGAATTACATTGTGGGTTATGTGTCATGTGTTAGCCTGGTAGACCTCACGAGGGTTCTACGGCGTGTAATGTCCCATTTGCGAATTGGGGTGTTACAAAACCTAGCTGATGAAGAGGTAACTTCTAAACCCACCGGTTCAAATAATAGCTCAGCCATGTCACAAGATATGGATCTACATGAATCGGTAAATCAGTTATTCAAAGATTTTGAAACACTCAAATCTGCACACCAAGCTGTATCAGCAGAGAAGACTCAGCTGCAAGATGAGAATAGGCAGCTGAAAAATGATTTCGAAAAACTCAGCCTAGATTTAAATAAGGTTGAGACAACTACAGCTGACTTTAAAAACCAGGCAAGTGTCAATACAGCTGAGATAGACCGGCTAAACATTTTACTTAAAGAAAAACCAGCTGCACTTACTCATGCCAAAGCTGAGTTTACTAAGCTAGCACAGATAAATAAAACTCAGGCGCAGGAAATAACCTCCCTGAAGGCATCTTCAACCCTGGGAGAATTGTGTACTTATAAAAGGTCATTATATACCAAATCAGGCCTTGGATATGATTCTCACACTCTCTCTAGTTCTGAAACCAAGTTTATCAAGGGAGAAACAATAGTCTCGATCACGAGCCCGTATATAAACCGATATTCAAAAAGCAGGCAAACGCCAGTCAAGCGTCTAGAAATCGAGTTACACTGCATACCACCTAGACAGCGACTAGGCAGCGGCCTGTGCAAAAGCAAGAAATGAAAACATGCCCACTATTACCAACAACTCCCCAAAAATAGATTTCATAATGGGAGGGGCGGATGGAAACCTCAAGGTTATCCTAATTACCAAAATGAACAAGTGTGGAGACCACAAAGATTTAATAAATGGTCTCACCTAGATTTAGAAATGGCCCACACTATCAAAATTTTGAGGAATATCCGTATACAATCCAACCGTAAGATTCGGACCTCGACCACGGACACCTTATAAGGGTTATAATAATAATAATAACAATTTCTATAATCCAAGGAGAAATCAATTCTCCAGAAACCAACTAACCCCAAAGGACCCACACAAATTTGGGTACCTAAATCTCTACTTATTTAATTGCGTAAAAGGTGGAAGGACTACAACCACATCTCCTCAAGCTCAAATTTTGGAGGTGAAGAATGGTTTGTAGACTCTGGATGCTCGAGGCATATGGCCAAGGAACAAGAAGATGCTGACCAAATACATCAAAGAAAGAGGTCCCGATGTAATCTTTGGAGATAGCTCTAGAGGACAGACAAAAGGCTTTGGAGAGCTGCACCGAGGAAACATTGTCATATCCAAAGTTCATTATGTCAAAGGGATCAAGTACAACCTCCTGAGCATAAGCCAGTTCTGTGACGAGAAGAATCTAGTAGTCTTCACCATCTTGAAGTGTATGGTGATAGACATCCTATCTGGAGAAATAAAGCTACAAGGTTTCCGAAGAAAGAGATGTCTACATGATTGATTGGAACACAGGAACACCTAACTCCTGTTTTCTATCCAAGACAGTAGCTGAGAATGGATGGTTGTGGCACAAAAGACTATGTCACTTAAACTTCAAAGCCATCAACAAGATTAGCTCTCAGAAGCTGGTCAGAGGACTTCCAAATGAAGCATTCAAAAAGGAAGCACTCTGTGATGCATGTCAGAAGGGAAAACAGACCAAGGCATCGTTCAAACCAGTTCAGCCTACAACGCTCACAACAAGGATCTTAGATCTACTCTACATGGATCTATTTGGTCTTATCAAGCCAAGGACTTTGAGCGGCCGAAAGCATGCACTTGTAATAGTAGATGATTATTCAAGGTACACTTGGATCATTTTTCTATACAAGAAAAGTGAAACCCTGACCAAGTTACTCGAGCCGAGAAGGATCGAATGAGAAATCCCTCTCCATAATCAAGATCGATCGATAGAGGAGGAGAGTTTCTCAACAAGGCGATAATCGACAATGATCAGAATGGGATCCAGCATGAGCTCTCTGCAGCCAGGACGCCCCAGCAGAATGGTGTTGCTGAAAGAAGGAACAGAACCCTGAAGGAAGCAGCAAGGTCCATGATTGCAGAAGTGGACCTACCCAAAAGGTTCTGGGCTGAAGCTGTTAACACAGCCTGCCACACCTAGAACAGGAGTATGATAGTAGGGAGACATGGCAAAACTCCCTATGAGGTTTGGAATAATAGAACTCCTACTGTTGCTTACTTTCATGTTTTTGGTTGTAAGTGTTTCATCCACAACAATGGTAAAACACAGCTAAATGCCTTTGATGCTAAAACTGATGACGGTCTCTTTATGGGATATTCCCAAAGAACCAAGGCATGTAGAGTTTTAAATAAAAGAACCTTAGTTGTGGAGGAAACACCCCATGTTGTTTTTGATGAATCTACTGTTGAGTACAGGAAACAACTTGAGCTAATTGAGAACAAGCTCAAGTCAGCAACCCTTGAAGAAGTCATTATACATGACACTGGAATGGTGGACTCACCTGCAGATCAGCCTGATGACCCAACTGCAGCTGATGAAGACCCAACTGCAGATCAGACAGGATCACCAAACCTATCTGATCCAGTTGCTGCGGAAGAAGACCCAGCCGGAGCTGACAAAGACTCATCTGCAGATCAGAACCAACCTGCAGATGACAAGGCGGTAGCTGATCCAGTTGCAGACCAGAACCCAGCTGATGCAGATAACCACCAGGGCAATCCAACAGGGGGAACAAACCCAGAAGAGGACGATATCCCCAAATGGCTCAAGGATCACCCAATTCAGCAAATTATCGGAAAGTTGACTGATGGAGTTAAGACGAGACAGTCAACCCTACCAGCAGGAATGGCGATGTTCTCATGTTTCATGTCGCAAATTGAACCCAAGACTACAGAACAAGCCTTGGAAGATTATTCATGGATTAATGCCATGCAAGAGGAATTGGAGCAGATGGAAAGAAACAAAGTTTGGGAACTGACAGACAGACCTGATCACAAGAAAGTTATTGGCACCAAATGGGTGTATAAAAACAAGAGTGATGAAGACGGAGCTGTTGTTAGGAATAAATCCAGACTCGTAGCAAAAGGTTATGCACAGTGTGAGGGAATAGATTTTGATGAAACCTATGCACCTGTTGCAAGATTAGAGGCCATCAGACTATTCCTCGCATATGCTGCATTCAAGGACTTTGAAGTCTACCAGATGGATGTAAAAAGTGCGTTTCTGAACGGAATTCTAGAAGAAGAAGTCTATGTAGAGCAACCCCCAGGTTTTGTCAAAGGAGACAAAGTCTATAAGCTGTTGAAGGCTCTGTATGGACTCAAGCAAGCACCAAGAGCGTGGTATGAAACACTATCTGTGTTTCTTGAGAAAAATGGATTTTGCAAAGGGAAAGTGGACAAGACTCTATTCAGAGTGGAGCACGAAGGCCACATATTAATAGTCCAGATTTATGTGGATGATATCATATTCGGGTCAACCAATCCAGAACTATGCGAGAAATTCTCCAACCTCATGCAAGGAGAATTTGAGATGAGTATGATGGGAAAGCTTAACTTCTTTCTCGGATTACAAGTTAAGCAGATGGAAAAAGGAATTTTCATCAACCAAGCAAAGTATACCAGAGATCTTATCAAGAGATATGGAATGGAATCAGCCAAGCCCGCAAGAATTTCAATGAGCACAAGTACTCACCTGGATGCAGACGAGGCGCATATCGGTGGACTCAACCCACTACAGAGGACTCATCGGATCTCTTCGTACCTCACCGCAAGGTGCCGGACATATCATATGCCGTTGGAGTTTGTGCAAGATTCCACAAGCCGAAGCAATCACACCTAGATGCGGCAAGAGAATAATTAAGTACCTAAAGTCTACAATTAATGTTGGACTATGGTATCCCAAGGATGACAACTTCGAGCTATCGGGATACTCGGATGCGGATTTCGCCGGATGCAAAATCAACGGGAAGAGCACTAGTGGAACGTGTCAATTCCTAGGAACCAGATCGATATCTGGTTTAGCAAGAAGGTGTTTCTAACTCTATCTCCACTACTGAGTCGAATACCTAGTTGCAGTAGTCATTGTGCACATATTCTATGGATCCGACAACAGTTAAGGGACTATAATATAATTGCCAACGAAGTTCCTATTTGGTGTGACAACAATAGTGCTATTGCAATAACCAACAATCCGGTTTTGCATTCAAGGACGAAGCACATTGACGTTAAGCATCATTTCATTAGAGACCATGTACTTAACAAAAGGGTTAGAGTTGAAAGAGTCGGCCTGAGACTACCAAATAGCCGACATCTTCACTAAACCCTTGCCGGAAGAAAGATTCCTAGAGCCGAGCAGAGACCTTGGATTACTAGATTGGGAATCTAGTTACAAGCAAGTTAAAGGAAGGACGGACCCTCGATTCACCTAAGGCGATGCGGCGAAGACGAAGGCCAGACGAAGCATCTTAGCTGTTCAGAATACCAGGCGAGAAGACAACTAACCTGTTGCAGAGTGGTCAACAGTCAACAAAATCAGACCAGCTAAGTTCTCTAAACTGACCTCTAAATTTTTTATTATCTGCCACATTTATAAAATTAATTTTGGCTAACGAATGGCATTTAAAAATACATTTTTATAAGCCAAGTGGCAATTTTAATACACGCGTCAAACGCCTATTAAATCAACCTCTACGATGGCCAATCAGAATCAACCGTCGAATTTTAAATTGGGCCACCGATTCAAATTTGAAATTCAAAAGAATATCAAAAGGCGTACCACCGTTCAAATATATAATAAACTAATATAAACGTCTTTTCATCTTCTTTATAAGGAAAGAAGACCTTTCAATTTACTCTTTACGCTTACAGAAACCCTAGAATTTACAGAGCAAAAATATACACTAAAAATCCTCTATTTGCAGAAATGGCATCTTTCGAAGGAGTGAATCTGAAGGCGGTGAAGGACCAGGTCATTTTCTCCATGGTTGTCGACTTTGAAGGTTTACTCGAAGCAAATTTGGAAGACTTCGACATGCTCAATTTGATCCGGGCAATGAAGCTGAATGGGATCTACCCATTTCTCGACATCAACCCGCAACATCTGTTCAAAGAAGATGTCGTTGAATTCTATCGCAATGCTTATCTGATTCAACACGGGATTCAGAGCAAAGTCGGCGGAGTACCTGTCAGCATAGATCGAGAGAAGATTCGTTCTGTATTCGGGATGAAGCATCGTGGTTTGGCGGTCGAAGCTCTCAAACAATCAGCCGCCGAAACCTGGAAAACGATTAAAGTCGAAAATATCCCAGAGAAATTGAAGTTTACAGCCAAGAGGAATGAATTGAAAATGATTTACCGTGTTGCGTTGGACATCACCAACAAGATAGTCATGGGGATGGCGGGCAGCTATGACCAACTGTCATCGTCGAAATTCATGGTGTTGGGTGCGTTGATTCAGGAAGAGGAAGTCGATTGGGCGGACTATATTTTCAGGCAACTCGTGCGCGAGGTGAACAAGGTCAATTGGCTTGACGATGAGAAGAAGTTCAAAACTAAGTTGGCGTTCGGAACGCATCTTAGTTGGTTTTTGGAGAAAACCGGAGTGGCTAAGGGAAACACTGACCCCTTCCACCCAAATAAGAGGCTAGGTCATATGGACCATGACAAGAAGAAAGTCGGAGGCACTGGGAAAGCAGCTCAGTTGTTGAAGGAGCTGCCGGACTCAAGGTCATATCCAAGATACGATTTATCAGAGGAATCGGACAGACCTGCAGCTGAGATCGGAACTGCAGTCGAGTTCGGGAACGAGTCTGACGATACACCAATTGCAATCAGATTCAAAAGACGAGGACCAGCCCCAGAAGGACCCTCTAACCTGCAGTCATCACCGGAACCCTCTCCTAAGAGGCCTAGGAAGCTGCAGTTCAGCGAGGGAGAGCAGTCTGAGCACCATACCAGCCCCTCAGTTCGATCACCAGTTCATCCTGAAGACCTACCTGCACCAGACACTACTGAAACTCGGATTGTACCTCTTCTCACCCCCCCAGTCTACATATCCGAAGAAGAGGAAGCAGGTCTAATAATCTCTATTCCTGAAGCTGACTATACTTTTAACCTGTTAGAAAATAATACCTTCAATCTTTCTATTGAACAACTCCAGCTTGTTAAACCACAAGCAGAAAAACACTCTTTTGTACATATTTTTAAAGAGTGGAAATCTTTCAAAACCATGCCTTTTACAAATCTTCAAACTTTCATTGCAACTAGTGGTTGGGAATATCCCCAAGCCACTGAGGAGGTTCTGATTGAATTTTGCAAAGAATCAGATTTGGCTTTAATCCTCCAGGATAAATGGTTCATGTCACATTTTAAAACAAACATGGACCACTTTATCCATTCTATCATGCTCAGCATTTTTGATGGCGTTTTTGGAGAAGAGGAGGAGGAGGAAGTTGAAAAGGAGATAAGGATTGAAGAAGTAGATGGAAATAATGAAATTATTGATTTGGTGGCTGAAGAAGATGAAGAAGAGAGAAAATCAGAAGAAAATATACCAGTTGAAAAACAGCCAGAGGAGATTGAGAAGACAGAAGAAGTGGCTGATGAAGGAGATGAAGAAGAAGGAGAAGAAGTCGATCAAGAAAAATATGAAGAAGAAAAGGAGGATGAGGATGATGAAGGAGAAAAGAAAGAGAAGGATGATGATCAGAATGATGATAATGATGATGATGATGATAATGATGATGGAGGAGAAGCAGGAGTAGAAAAAAAAAATGAAAAAGAAAAAGATGAAGAAGAAGAAAAAGAAAAAGATAAAGAAGAAGAAGGGAAAGAGGAAGAGAGAGAAGGAGACAAGGAGCCAGAACAAGAGCCGGAGCCAGAGCCTACTCACGAAGCTGCAGATAGGTCTGTGGTACTTGCCAGGTACACCAGCCTAGACGCAGAGCTGGCTGAAGACTCCAGGTCAGGGACCCCGGAGAAAACCCAATCTGACCTACCAGCTGCAGACAGGAGCCTGCAGTCTAGTGGTTCCCTTGCAGAAGGATCAGGAGAGCACTCTCCATCAGCTCAGTTATCCCCTACCATGACTGAGCTGATCAAGCAAATCGTCAGAGACACTATTGGAGAGCTGCTATCAACTCAGGTCACTCGACCTTCATCGATAAATGCCAAGATAGACACCCTTCTACAGAGAGAGATCCCTCAGCCTCCTCACCCTACCAACAAAAGAATGCCATTTGGCATGTCTGATTGGATGAGCAGGATGGAACAGCAGTTAACTACCCTGGTTGATGCTGGCAAAAAGGGGGAAGAGAGAATTCAGGGGGAAGAAAGAGAAATCAGAAGCAAGAAGAAGCAGGATGTCCCTCAGTTGAAGGACCCTCCAGTCTAAAGAGAAAAGAAGGCATAGATCGAGATGACCAGCCGACCCAGAAGGAAAAAGAAGAAGGACGAGCGGCGGCTTTGAACCTACTCTAGAATGGGAAGGGAAGGAGCTATGGTTTGTTGAGGATTTCGTTCCATTTGAAGCTCTTGAGATGTGGGGAGCTGCTAGGAAGAGGTTCATCAGAGACTATTACATCTGGGAACTACTCCATGATGACAAACTCTCCCCACAGGAAATTTTCATAAACTTCATGGAAGAAATCCATCCAAGCTTTGGGTCTACTCAAGAAGCACGCTAAAGAACAAAATGCTTATCCCATGATCCCTCCATTCAGAGCAGAGGAAGCACCAATCCGTATGGACGGTGAACTTGATGAGTTAGCACTTCAAAGGGAAATCAAGCTATTGTGTCTTAAGAACAGATTCAGATCCCAGCAAGAACAAGACTTCGCAGCACTTGTTCTGAAAAGAAAATATGGTCTTGCTCCAGTCAAGATAAGACCTATTGGAGACAAACCATTCAAGCACGCTGCGGCTATTCAAGAGGCAGAGGAAGAGGCGGATGACTTTTGTTATTTCTTTCTCTTGTAATTTTATTTTACAGACTTGAAACATTCTTGAAAAACTTCAATAATAAGTCGAGAAAATTTTATAACGATCTGTTGAATGACAATTTCCAGTTGTCTCAATATTAGATCGATTTTAGTTTGTGTCTCGCACTTAAGTGCGAGACTTGGTCATTTGATTTCTTACTTAAAGTTTTGCCATCATCAAAATAGGGGGAATTTGTTAGGAATACTTGTTTGATTTTGATGATTTCATTAATATTAAATCAAATGTTTATTACTTGGCAAAATGTAAGGAAGAACCAAATGAGTATCTTCCATAGGCCAAATATGTTAAGTATAAAACTTGGCAAAATGTAAGGAATAACCAAATGAGTATCTTACGTAGGCCAAAAATTAGTTAGGCTGAAAAACGGCTAAGTACTAAGTACGACTTAGTCCATCGTAGAAGAACAGTAGACTCAGACAGAGTAGCACTGGTCAACTAAATTTATCGAGAGAAGTTTGACCAGATCATGGCCAAGGTACCTCGGGAAGTCACCGACCGGATAAGTCACAAACAGGAATGAAGTGAGAGGACCTATCTGCAGAGATGTTAGCCGCATATCACTACTAGATCGCAGACCTAGTACTCCAAGTCCACGTCGCATGCGTTGAAAAGTCAAATATTACGGAAAGCTCACATGCAACGTGAAGAGACAATTTGGAGTGATTCCCAAGAGATATGATTTAAATAAATCATCCAGACCCACCTTGAAGACTTTAATCCTTTTATATTCAAAAGATTCGGCGCTCACATGCGTAAGTCTTCACAGTCGGAAGATAAAATAAAATAATGGGAATCCGGCCTTGCAACGTTCGGAAAAATTAAACAATGAAGTCTCCTCCAACGGACGGATTTGTTCAAAAGATTTGCAACGGCTACAAGGAAAAAGCTCGGAGATCCGACCTATATATATCCGAGATTTGAAATCGAGCAACTACCGTGCGAACATACATTCTAGCGACCAAAGCAATCAAGCAATCAAGCAATCAATAGCATCGTGAAAAGAGCAGATCTAAAAGTTCATACTTAAGGAAGCTCTTAAGTTGGAGAAGACAAACACTCTTGTCTATAATCTTGAGTACGGGTACTTCACTGGTTGAAGTAAGAGACTCAAAGGCATCCGAGGATCGAGGATCAAGAGGTGCAAGGCGATCAAGTTTGTGTACAACGCACGGATTTCCACCGATTGGAAGTCTTGTAGTGTGGTTTGAATCACTGTAATATTTATCACCGGTTGAAAATTATAGTGAATTCATCTCCAACTGGTTTGGAGAAAAGTGGATTAGTAGAGGATTACCCCACCTCCGAGACCACTATAATTGCCTGTGTTATTTAATGTTTTATTGCATCATACTTTAAGCTACCGCATACATTGTTAAGTGTTTCATTAAGTTAATTTATATTCGTCATCAGCTGACTTCCGCACATATCCAAGAACAAACGACTCCAAGTCATTTGTTTGACCATCAGCTGAAGAAACTCACTCTTCGTGAAAAAGAGTTCAAGAGTTTCAACAAGTCTATTCACCCCCCCTCTAGACTTGTTCCTGGACGACTTGTGACCTACAAACGGAAGAATCAAGCACGACCGCGAGGAATCGACGAAATGAACCTAACGATTCGAATAACACAATCACAACCACTCCTAAACGATTACGGAAATGGAATACACCTGAAAACCCACCTACGATTCATGTATATTCGTATAAAAATTAACAACGAGGGCGGACCACAACCAAACCCTCCCAATTTCACAAAGCTATGAAAATATACCATGAATCCGTAGGAAAACTAATGATATCAACAAGATTAATCATATTCATCATGAATCCACCAACAAAACGGAACGAATCGGAAGAAAATCCCAAAACCCCCAAATTATCCAAAAGTAGGGTTCTAAGAGATTTACCTTGGATTAGGATGAAAGATTCATGTTGATGTTGTTATAATACACCAAGAACTCAAGAAAGATGTTGGATGAGATGATTGGAGGAAGAAATCGCCAAGAAAATCGCCCGGAATCGCCTTAGCCGCGGAGAGGAGGAAGAAATGAGAAATTGTGTTCATCTCGGTCAACTCCCTGGTTTATATAGCCAGGGACTGTTAGCGCGCGCTAATCCTCAAGGTTAGCATGCGCTAACGGGATAAAACTCTAGGCCATACAGTCAGCGTCCCAGTCCAGTAGCCAGATTTCTGGCCGTTAGCGTGCGCTACTCGAAACGTAGCGTGCGCTAATAAACTCTCGGTAGCGTGCGCTATCGACCAATAGCGTGCGCTACCTGGACATCAGCCGAGTCCAGAAGCAACTGTCCAGTACACACCTGATCCAGTTAGCGCGCGCTATCTACCAAACATAGCGTGCGCAAAAGTATATCGGTAGCGCGCGCTATCGACCAATAACGTGCGCTACCTGGGCATCAGATTGAGTCCAGTAGCAAACTGTCCAGTACTGGACACTCATGCTAGCGCACGCTACCAGGAATCTCAGCGTGCGCTAGCCCCCGATATTAGCGTGCGCTAGACTACGTAGCGTACGCTAATCCGCCACCCGCAGGGTCGGAAACAAAGACCGCCACTCCTGTGGCTTACTCTCTCGCGCACGCTACGAAGCAGTCGTAGCGTGCGCTACTAAGGGACCCCTAGCGTGCGCTATACAGAAAAGATAGCGTGCGCTAGGTATGAAATATAAACGGTCCAAAACACCCGAATATGAACGAAACATCAAACGGAACATCTCAAGACGCATCAAAACATAAAATGGATCCACGGCAACCCCGAAACAGCGGTTCCGTACAACAATAACGAGAATCAGATCAATAGATGACGGGAAAGATACACTGAAGGGTACACGAGGGTCACTACGACCGAGAAATACACCGAAAAAAGAAAATACAAGGGAAAGAAAAATGCGGATATTACAATTACTGTGTCAGACAACTGGTCAGCAATCATACTCCGTTAGAGATCAATTTATTGCTTCTACTGCTGCTTTCATCTTCTTGTTTTAATTTATTTTATTTGAATATGTTTATTTAAGTAATCAGTGGGCTTTGGTCTCGGGGGTTAGTTTTCTACTTAAGTGAGTTTTATTGTTCTGCATAGGATGCTTTGGAATTCATTATGTTTGGCGTCCATAAGCTCGGCAGGAATTTTCCGGTGGCTATTAGGTCATCTTGATTTTTCTACTTAAGTGATTTTTAATGTTTTATCATAAGCTGTCACGTTCTTGTTCTATTTTTTTTCTGCAGCTATAACATCGTTGATTAATTAAGTGAAATAAAAACAATACTGAGGAAATAAAGTAGAAGAAGCATATCATTACATCGATCTATTTTACCTTACAAGTTTCGAACTGTAATACCCGAGATTCTCAGTTCCGATAATTTTTGAATTTTTGTCGATTGCGCCGTTCATTTTGTTCTGTTGGCGATTTCTTGAGATTTTCCCCTATGTTGGGTACGGCACGATGTACCATGTTGTGGTGTTCGTCGGGTACGACTTATCGTTGCGCAAGTCGAGCTAATAGTATGTCTTGCTTTGTTATGTGTTCGTTTTCGATTTGGATCATTTGTTGAGAATTCGTCCCTTTAGCGCTGTACTCAAGACTTCGTGATAATTTGGAAAATCGTTCACTGTAATCCGAGACGTCAAGTCTTGGGGACTTGGGCATGCGATTGATTTGGTCCCGAGAACTATTTGGACATTATTGTTTTCAGATCATGATGGATAGTTCATATCCCGAGTTGTTTACCCTTAGTTTCGAGGACGAAACTCTTTTAAGGGGAAGGGTATGTAATACCCGGTTGTAATTCGATCATTATCATTCAGTAACTTCATTCGGTAATTTTTATTTTTGGCGGAAGTCCATCTTAGCGACTCTATTGTTACCTTTTCGTCATTCTGAGAATGATTAAATCTACACTTTTTATCATCCGAGTTCTTCTCGGTGTCGTTCTGTTGAATTCCGTGTTCTTTAGCGACTTTTCCACGTATGAGTTCGACTTTGTTAAATCACCATTAATTTTTGGAAACTCCAAAAATTCTGAATCTTTGCAATATTTAAAGCATCGAGTTAGCTTTCCAATGGTTCAAACGGTGAGTCAATCGGAGTCCGGACGAGGGAGTTATGGTCTAAATAGCTAAGTCATTTTCATTTTCCAGTTCTGGCCGAGCACTCTGTACCTTGTGCTGCGGCACATGCCGGCAAGGCCGCGGCACACTGCCGAGTCACTGCCGGCAGATTTGGCCCTGTGCCGCGGCACACTTCGCCGGGCCGCAGACACCGTGCGCCACTCTATTTAAGGCCAAAGAGCGTTTTTCTCCAGCCATTTCTCACTCGATTTCTTCCCTTCCGCGGCTGGAGCTTGGTTAATCATGGAGAGATATTGTTGGACAATAAATCCATGAAGTCTTGGAGTTCATATCATCAATCATCCATCCTATAACATCCTCCCCTACCGAATCAGGTCGGATTTTCTAGAAATCTAGTTTTGGGGAATTTGGGTGTTTTGGTTGTTTTCGTCCGTTTAATCTGATTTAACTTGGTATTATGATGGATTGATGATTATTTAGATGTATTACATATTTTCCCTTGTTATTCCATGGTTGGATCGTATCGATTCGTTGTTTTGGTCGAGTTCTTTATAGACGCCTTGAAGGTGTCCGGTAAAATGTCATAGAGGAGTTTTCGGGCGTTCTACGATTATTCTTCCTCGTATAATCGATGATTTATTGATTATATGTTGTTAGGGTCGAATTCTTGTGAAGAACTCGAGTCGTAACCCTTCCGTTCGTCGTTTTCTTCAAGCTTCTCGATCGTGGGTGTATTCATTTCCTTCGCCGGAGAATCGTAGGTGTTCGAGGTGTCCCGACTGAGCCGTGATTGTAGGAGTGTCCGGTATCGATTATCGAGGCAAGTATCTTGCCCATACATTACGTGTTTTGTGGATATAATGGTTGCTAAGTGTCGATATGTGCTAAATAAATTTCTATAACCATTTTTCAAAAGAATCGATATATTTACCATCATGGTTTTCGTAAAGGTGAACCGTGTGTGTCGGGAATTAATATGCTTAGTTGGATATGTGTGCTAGTGACGAGTATAGGATCACCTTACTTTCGTGTGATGTCATTATGTATGATTATGGCGTCGGTAAATGTAAAGTGTAATTCTCTTGTGAAATTATGTGCTTGGAGTCACGTCGTTATGGATGAATATGTGAGTTGTGTGATATTGGTTGTGTCATTCAGTGCTGTTGAAATCTTGTGCTCCCTTGTGAATTGATATAGTTCTGGGTCGTGAGTACGTGTTGGATAATATGGCCATTCTAGCAAGGTACCTCAACTATATATATATTTTATGTGTTTGACCTTTGAGAGTTGTGGTTTTGAAATCTGTGAGTTGTTACTCTTCCACCTGGGGATGGCATGTGGCCTCTGGGGGACGATACTAATGGGTACGGCCACGGAAGTGGACTTGGGTGCGTGTGTTGATGTTCTTCCACCTGGGGACGGTTCGACGGGACCTCTGGGGGCCGATACTAATGGGTACGGCCGCGGAAGTGGTTTCCCACCTGGGGACGGTCCGACGGGGCCTCTGGGAGCCGATACTAATGGGTACGGCCATGGGTTACCAAGTGTGGTTTCTGTGATATTGATGTTGATGTTTTGATGATTAATTGTGATATGTCCGGAGTATCACAATGCTTTACGCGCGGGGTCAAGATACATTATATATCGAGTTTTGGTGTTTGGCTAGAATGGCATAAGAATAATTTGTTATGTGTAATGTGTCCTTGTATGTGAATTGAAGTGGATGATCGGGTCGTGGACCCTGTGTTTTGTGACCGGAATGGTTGGGTCGTGGACCCCGTGTTTTGTTAAACGGATTTGTATTTTGGAAAATGAACTTTGGGGTTGTGACCCTAAATGGCTTTCGAGGAATTAAGAACTTTTCAATTTCTGATGTTTTCAAAACTCCCGAGATTTGGAAATGTTTTCAAAATGCTTTCTTGCTTCGTTTCTGCTTTCAAGACTTGAACTATTTTTAACTAATATATCTCGGAAAGTCTTTCGTTGTATTCTCGGAATGTGTTGTGTATGGCTCATTTTTGCACTTTATACTTGCACTAGCGAAATAGTGGAGTTTTGCTAACCCCCGAGTAATCGGGGGTGGATATCTGTATTGTGTCCTGACACATGCAGGTTTTCGGGAGCAAGTCACAGGA
Source organism: Orobanche coerulescens (assembly GCA_033398695.1). Lineage (NCBI taxonomy): Eukaryota > Viridiplantae > Streptophyta > Magnoliopsida > Lamiales > Orobanchaceae > Orobanche > Orobanche coerulescens. The sequence continues at coordinate 175,613,274 of CM065809.1, forward strand.
TCGGTACGAGGAATGATGAAAGACGAATGACACTAATCACACGAAGACCAGTTTTTGGTTAAGTTAGTCGAAGTCCATTGTATTGTCTTTTCCGCTGTCTTATTGTTCGTTGTGGTAAGTATTTTACCCTTGCGTGGGTATGAGTCTGGATGAGTTTAGGTATTTTTATTTGTAAGTCAGTGACAAAAGACCAAATCGGTCTATTGGTTCGTTATTTTGATTTGTCGGTATGTAATGTAATGTGTTGTTTTGATGTCTAGCCTGGTGGATCCTCACGGAGAGGGTCTGCGGCGTGTAATATTCCCGGTTCGATTTGGGGGTGTTACATTTATGGTATCAGAGATTAGGTTGCGGAAACCTAGGTTGCCGGGTCCAGTCGTGTATTGTTGGGTCTTGTCTTGTCAGATTGAGTCTGACTGATGTCGTCTCGCGACGCGTTGTCTGGGATGTCGGTCGTGATTAGTATCATGGTGCAACCATCATCTTCGTGCGATCTGTGGATGTAAGTCTCCCTACTACATGTTGTACCACGAGCTATACGAGCCTGTGTGATTCTGTGTTATGTAGTAGTATTTGAAGGTGCATCGTGAGTAAGTGACATATATTTGTCGATTCTCGTTTTGTGCTAGAATGAAGAGTGATACTGCTAAATGTATCCTTGTATGAACTGTTTTTTCTTGCAAGAGTAACAACCTTGGAATTTTAAGTTTTCGAAAGGCTTTCGGGGAGTCGTAAATTTTTTTTTTTAAAATGTTCTCCAAGGGAGGAAATTTTTTGATTTTTGTATGATGACCTCAAGGTCAAAATTTTTGAGACTTCATCTACCGATATTTCATTTTCATCTCATACTATAAGTTTTCAAAAAATGAGTTTTCAACTCAAATAAGGTCTACAAAATATACTCAAGACGTGACTCTCGTTTGTAACTTTCCGGTTTCATGAATGTTTGTCAGAAGATGTGTATTGATGATACTCTCATTGTTGGGCAATGGTGCCAGTTTTATGATTAAAATAGTAACGCGAATGTTGAGTCCATCGGTATGTATGTGTTGAGATAGTCCTCTTTATTGAGAAGTAAAATTTTCGTTTTTGTAGGATGATTTCTTTTGATGGTTGCTTGTGAGATGTTATAATTATGTGAGTCGATGACATTTAGACTCGTATGTGGTTACTTATTTGTAGCATTCGAGTCTAGTATTACCTCATATATGTTTGAAATCGTGTTGTCGATTAGAGCAGTTAGTGCAGGCTTGGTACGAGGCTAACGTGCGCTAACGTGGCATGTTTAGCGCACGCTAATCTTTGTTGTAACGCGCGCTAATCAGCATGGGCAAAGGCTATGGAACCGCATTTTTAGCCGTCAGGTCTATGTTTTGCAGTCAATCATCTTCGACGGTATTCTATGTGTGTTGTCTAGCGATGCAACTGTTGTGTGGGAATAAGTGTTAGGACTTTTTGTAGCGCTAGGTGATAATTGATTTTGTTTAAATTATGTCTGATGTGTGTGTGTTCGAAAACGCCACCCTGAAAATTTCATAAAGTTTCGACGATTCGATTAATCGGCGGCTCTGTGCGTACTTTGAAAATTATTTAGAATTGACAAGCCGGCTTCAGATTCTCAAATAAAACCTCGACGGTATTTGAAAGAGCTGTTTTAAAGTACATGTAGACATTTTGTAAAATATTACCGTCGTTGATTTTTGTGTAGTGTTGAGAGGATTTTCGAAAATGATTTTTTGTTGTATTTTCAAATAATCCGAGTACATGATTTCAGAAATCTTTCACATCATAAAATCTTTATTTTCAAAAATCAATACAATTTTTATTTTCAACAATATACTGTGGAAGATAAAGAATCTTACTCGATTTAAAACTTCAAACTCGGGTTTAGAAAAGTTTTCTATACTGAGCCAGTTATCGTGTGTGATCTTGAATCACTCTATAATGATGATGTTTCAAAAAAATATTGCTTTGCAAGTGATGTCAAATGAGACGGTTAAAGTCCGTCGTTTACGGGTTTTGATGAAACAAACCGAGGTACCAAAAATACTTTCAAGGTTTTATTTTGAATAGCGCACGAATCCAAGGATTTCCAAATGAAATCATTTAAAAGGATACCTCATGGATTTTCTTATTTAGTTGTTATCAATTACCTTATGTGTTATGTCATGCTGGGTTGGTACTTTAGCATATTATTTTCGCGAAGTTGTGCCATCGTATCGAGTGAGAATCCGCTTAGTATGTCTAGGGACAGAGGATACGGTCGTGACCGCGGTATAGTTAGTCGTGGAGATCAGATGCGGGACCAAGAGGATATGGCCGGGAAAGTTGCTACTCCAGCACTTCATTCTCGTTGTTTAGGTTTCGGGGACGAAACATCTTTTAAAGATGATATGATGTAATATCCGCAATTTTTGATTTTCGGTAAATTTCTTTTTTTGGCAGGAGTCCGTTTTAACATATCTTCTGTGACCGTTTCGTCCTTCTGTGAATGTTTCATTTTACACTTGTTAACATCTGAGTTCGTTTCGGTGTCGTTTTGCTGAGTTCCGTGCTTTTTGGCGACTTTTCCGCATTTGAAATCGATTCTTGCGAATCCCGTTCGAAATTGTTGTTCGTATTTCCCCGTAAGTCCGTTTAACCTTGTTAGACGTTTTGTGAAGTTCGGTTTGGTTATACATTTTCTTATCGTGATGTTTCAGGCGTTTGGGCCATTTTGTAATTTCCCAAAGTTTTGGGGTGGTTGCCTTCGTATCGTCTTTCCCGATCTTCAAGTTATCGGAATCACGTGTCATCTAGAGTTGCTCTGCCTGGATTGTTTCATGTTTTAAGTTTCGGGATGAAACTTCTTTTAAGGAGGGTAGAATGTAATACCCGAGATTCTCGGTTCCGGTTATTTTTGAATTTTTGTCGATCATACTGTTCATTTTGTTCATTGGTGATTTCTTGAGATTTTCCCTATGTTGGGTACGGCACGATGTACCGTGTTGTGGTGTTCGGTCACGACTTATCGTTGCGCAAGTCGAGCTAATAGTATGTCTTGCTTTGTTATGTGTTCGTTTTCGATTTGGATCATTTGTTGAGAATTCGTCCCTTTGGCGTTGTACTCAAGACTTCGTGATAATTTGGAAAATCGTTCATTGTAATCCGAGACGTCAAGTCTTGGGGACTTGGGCATGCGATTGATTTGGTCCCGAGAACTATTTGGACATTATTGTTTTCAGATCATGATGGATAGTTCATATCCCGAATTGTTTACCCTTAGTTTCGAGGACGAAACTCTTTTAAGGGGAAGGGTATGTAATACCCGGTTGTAATTCGATCATTATCATTCAGTAACTTCATTCGGTAATTTTTATTTTTGGCGGAAGTCAATCTTAGTGACTCTATTGTTACCTTTTCGTCATTCTGAGAATGATTAATTCTACACTTTTTATCATCCGAGTTCGTCTCGGTGTCGTTCTGTTGAATTTCGTGTTCTTTAGCGACTTTTCCACATATGAGTTCGACTTTGTTAAATCACCATTAATTCTTGGAAACTCCAAAAATTCTGAATCTTTGCAATATTATAAAGCATCGAGTTAGCTTTCCAATGGTTCAAACGGTGAGTCAATCGGAGTCCGGACGAGGGAGTTATAGTCGAAATAGCTAAGTCACTTTCATTTTCCAGTTCTGGCCGAGCACTCTATGCCTTGTGCCGCGGCACATGCCGGCAAGGCCGCGGCACACTGCCGAGTCACTGCCGGCAGATTTGGCCCTGTGCCGCGGCACACTTCGGCTGGGCCGCGGCACACCGTGCGCCACCTATTTAAGGCCAGCAGGCGTTTTTCTCCAGCCATTTCTCACTCGATTTCTTCCCTTCCGCGGCTGGAGCTTGGTTAATCATGGAGAGATGTTGTTGGACAATAAATCCATGAAGTCTTGGAGTTCATATCATCAATCATCCATCCTATAACATCCTCCGATCTACCGAATCAGGTCAGATTTTCTAGAAATCTAGTTTTGGGGAATTTGGGTGTTTTGGTTGTTTTCGTCCGTTTAATCTGATTTAACTTGGTATTATGATGGATTTATGATTATTTAGATGTATTACATCTTTTCCCTTGTTATTACATGGTTGGATCGTATCGATTCGTTGTTTTGGTCGAGTTCTTGATAGACGCCTTGAAGGTGTCCGGTAAAATGTCATAGAGGAGTTTTCGGGCGTTCTACGATTATTCTTCCTAGTATGATCGATGATTTATTGATTATATATTGTTAGGGTCGAATTCTTGTGAAGAACTCGAGTCGGAACCCTTCCGTTCGTCATTTTCTTCAAGCTTCTCGATCGTGGGTGTATTCATTTCCTTCGCCGGAGAATCGTAGGTGTTCTAGGTGTCCCGACTGAGCTGTTATTGTAAGAGTGTCCGGTATAGATTATCGAGGCAAGTATCTTGCCCATATATTACGTGTTTTGTGGATATAATGGTTGCTAAGTGTCGATATGTGCTAAATAAATATCTATAACCATTTTTCAAAAGAATCGGTATATTTACCATCATGGTTTTTGTAAAGGTGAACCGTGTGTGTCGGGAATTAATATGCTTAGTTGGATATGTGTGCTAGTGACGAGTATAGGATCACCTTAATTTCGTGTGATGTCATTATGTATGATTATGGCGTCGGTAAATGTAAAGTGTAATTCTCTTGTGAAATTATGTGCTTGGAGTCACGTGGTTATGGATGAATATGTGAGTTGTGTGATATTGGTTGTGTCATTCAGTTCTGTTGAAATCTTGTGCTCCCTTGTGAATTGACATAGTTCTGGGTCGTGAGTACGTGTTGGATAATATGGCCATTCTAGCAAGGTACCTCGACTATATATATATTTTATGTGTTTGACCTTTGAGAGTTGTGGTTTTGAAATCATGAGTTGTTACTCTTCCACAGGGATGGCATGTGGCCTCTGGGGGCCGATACTAATGGGTACGGCCACGGAAGTGGACTTGGGTGCGTGTGTTGATGTTCTTCCACCTGGGGACGGTTCGACGGGACCTCTGGGGGCCGATACTAATGGATATGGCCGCGGAAGTGGTTTCCCACCTGGGGACGGTCCGACGGGGCCTCTGGGGGCCGATACTAATGGGTACGGCCACGGGTTACCAAGTGTGGTTTCTGTGATATTGATGTTGATGTTTTGATGATTAATTGTGATATGTCCGGAGTATCACAATGCTTTACGCTCGGGGTCAAGATACATTATATATCGAGTCTTGGTGTTTGGCTAGATTGGCATAAGAATAATGTGTTATGTGTAATGTGTCCTTGTATGTGAATTGAAGTGGATGATAGGGTCGTGGACCCTGTGTTTTGTGACCGGAATGGTTGGGTCGTGGACCCCGTGTTTTGTTAAACGGATTTGTATTTTGGAAAATGAACTTTGGGGCTGTGACCCTAAATGGCTTTCGAAGAATTAAGAACTTTTCAATTTCTGATGTTTTCAAAACTCCCGAGATTTGAAAATGTTTTCAAAATGCTTTCTTGCTTCGTTTCTGCTTTCAATACTTGAACTATTTTTAACTAATATATCTCGGGAAGTCTTTCATTATATTCTCGGAATGTGTTGTGTATGGCTCGTTTTTGCACTTTATACTTGCACTAGCGAAACAGTGGAGTTTTGCTAACCCCTGAGTAATCGGGGGGTGGATATCTGTATTGTGTCCAGGTACATGCAGGTTTTCGGGAGCAAGTCACAGGATCGGTACGAGGGATGATGAAAGACGAATGATACTAATCACACGAAGACCAATTTTGGGTTAAGTTAGTCGAAGTCCATTGTATTGTCTTTTTCGCTGTCTTATTGTTCGTTGTGGTAAGTATTTTACCCTTGCGTGGGTATGAGTCTGGATGAGTTTAGGTATTTTTATTTGTAAGTCAGTGACAAAAGACCAAATCGGTCTATTGGTTCGTTATTTTGATTTGTCGGTATGTAATGTAATGTGTTGTTTTGATGTCTAGCCTGGTGGATCCTCACGGAGAGGGTCTGCGGCGTGTAATATTCCCGGTTCGATCTGGGGGTGTTACACGAACGACATCCTGAACATGTCCTGAACATGTAAAGGGTAAATGCCGACTTTAGTTGGAAATTTTATAGTAGGCAAATGTTTTGAAAGAACTAATTTCCTCTCATCACAAGAAGACTGGAAAAAAGACGATTGGGTCTTCACTTTCCAAAAAGAAAAAAGAAATCCAGAGGTATTTCTTGAATTTGTCCTATGCGCGCTTGTGTGTATTGCATGTGCGCCTTTTTTGTCATGTTTGCCTTTGTCCATGTATATATGTCGTGTGTGTAGATATTTCACCTTAATATATAGACCATATGTGTCTTTTTGAATATTAAACTCGATTGGTTTACATGTGCAACTAAGGGGTATATTAACATTTGAAAAAAAATAAGAACTAAGAAGCAGGAGAAATTATGACTACTTTTTATCCTTCTTGATGATTAAGAGAACTTTAGAATTTTGTCTTTAAAAAATAAATCATTTTGACAGTCATTCTCTATGATATTTGATCACTACTGGTGTGTGCATTATTTCTGTGTGTTCTTCTTTTTTAGCAATTTTCTGAGCAAGATTACGATAAAAGAACCTACATGCAGAGGGATAATAGTATTCTCGAAGTAATCTTATTAATATTCTTTAATGGTGTATATTTTGTTTATGGCAGTAGTAGTTTCAAATTGAGCATATATATGTACAGCAGGATAAAGAATCTAGAGAACTATCTAACAGTGTTTTATGATGGTCTACGTTGCACGGATAGGATAAGGGTTTCATATACAATACAGCGATACAGTAAATTCTGAAAATATAGGATACAATACGGCTAGGATTAAGAATCTTGTGTTTTGTACGATAGGAGGTATATAGGCCGGAAACCTTGCGACTGAAAAGACTCATTGGAGGACGATTACGACTCCTTGGAAGGACTTGTCTGATAGGTGTAATAACGCCACGTACCTCTGACCATTTCGAACGCAGTATTCATTGGGATAAAAGGTGATGTAGTATTATGTTCCACGTTGCACGGATAGGATACAGGTTTCATATACAATACGGCGATACAGTAAATTCTGAAAATATAGGATATGATACGGCTAGGATTAAGAATCTTGTGTTTTGTATGATATGAGGTATATAGGCCGGAAACCTTGCGACCGAAAGGACTCCTTGGAGTACGATTACGACTCCTTGGAAGGACTGGTCTGATAGGTGTAATAACGCCACGTACCTCTAACCGTTTCGAATGCAGTATTCATTGGGGTAAAAGGTGATGTAGTATGATGTTCTGTTCGGTCTCATAGGTGTACAAGCTTGCAATCTTTGGACTAAAGTGACTTCTTACGACTCCTTAAAATGATTGGTGCGATATGTGTAATAATGTTTTGAGACATATATTTAACAAATGCATCCTCCTTGAGGTGCAATTGTGAAATTACCAAATGTGATGCGTTATTTGTAGTTTTGAAAGACATATATGATATATAGTAATAACGAGACTAAATTTTGTTGGTACTTTGTGCAGGTTTATTAATTACATAAACTACTCCAGAGGGTTAGTCTAATTACAAAAAAATCCACCTATGTTTTAAATTTGCAAATAATCCCTCAATGTTTGTATTTTACCTTATAAAACTACTCATGATGTTTAATCGAATTACAGAAGAAGCCACTGATACTTTAAAATTATAATAACTTTTTCATGTTTGTATTTAGTTCCTGTAATTATCCATTTTTTTGTGAATCGTAATGAATATATAATAACGTCTATGTTATTTTTCAAACCTGTATAGATCTCTCCATATATGTAGAAGTCTCTACACTTGTACTGAAGGAACCTATTCATCCATCTTATGAGAAAGATCAGAGCATCCCATACTGTGTTATATTCATGTCCTATGTTGTTCTGAGTGTTCCTTAAATTGAAGGTTGCACTAAGTATACGAGATTGTCCACCATACTTAAGTTGTTTAACTTGAAGGCAGGTCATGGTTTGACTGATCAGTGCTTTAGTATGATACTGGAAGTGGTAAAGGACATGCTTCTAGATGACAATGTCCTTCCATGTGGTACATATGAGGCAAAAAAAGTCATTAAGCGTAATGAGAAAATTCATTCTTGCCATGTCCAAACGATGAATTAGTCTTTGTTTGTCAAGCTAAGGGGAGTTACACTGCTTGGCCAATTCACTTGATTCTTCAAAAAAGGTATTAATCACACTTGCTTTGTTGTATGGTAGATATTTTCTTGTCTGGTAGACATTTTATTATTTTTGTCACTCATTCCTGAATATGTATTCTCACAATTTGAAAAAAATGTTTTTTTAATGAACATTCCCCTGGTCCAAATCTATTTTTATAGTATAAACACCTAACCAAGAAAAAATGAGATTTTTTACCAAATTCCTGAAAATAAATAAATAATAAGCTGTGACTAGTTATAAAAATAAAGCCAAAATCAAATAATATTTTTTATGTGGGTCTAAATCGTTATTTCTCTTTTTTTGTTACCTTGATATATTTTGTACATATAAAAAGGCCAGTGTGCAGCTAGAGAAAGAGGTGACCACTCCATCCCCACGATCAGCATCATCCCAAGCATCAACCAATCGTAAGTATGTCATAACTGCCGAGGATCGTGAAAAGGTGACTACTAGTTTGGTTACAAGTTTTGAAAACTCAAGCTATGGGAATGAGAAAGAGGGGTGAAACCATTTCCTTAAGTATCCCGAGAAGCGTATTTCTTAACGAACATGCTATTAATGTTATACTTGACTATGAAGACATGCTTGATTGGTATTTCCTAAAAGAGATTGGAGCAGCTCATTTAAATATTTTCATGAAGTAAGTGTAGTTCCTTTTCGAAGTCTGGTTTTATTTTATTCATTCATTTACTTGTTTCATGTTCAAATTTTGATGAGTAAGGCACTTGAAAGAACGATGTCAAGAAGAAGGAATTTCGGGTATGTATGGATTTTGTGATAGTAGTGTTCTATCTCCGTTGACTCCAATAGTTGAAGAGGAAGACCGATCCATATATTTAGCTCGTGTCTTTGGGTGCAATGAGGGAAAGAATCTTAATCAACTATTCTTTGTACCTTACAATGAGAAGTAAGTGCAATCAACGCTACCTATAACTTTTGATATTCACTTATTTTTGTAACAATATTTTGTGACAAGTTAAGATTACCGATTAAATTCTTGAACAGATTCTTAAGTTTGACAAAGCAAGATTCTTCTTAAACAATTTTACAGTTTTGTCAACTTGTTCAACTCTTTGCAATGTTCAGTTATATAAAAGCTATTTCCACGTGTATTAAATAAATTTGGTACTCAATTTAGTGTCCATGTGCTGATTTTTGTTAATTGTTGGTCATAATGGAGTTTTGTTAATTGATAGGTTATTATCATCTCTCTTTTTTTTGTGTGTATAGTCGGCATTGGATGTTAGCAATTATTAGTCCTTGGAATGGATTAGTGTAACACCCCCAAATCCCATTAGGTCATTACAGTGCCGTGGACCCCACACCAGGTGATCCACCAGGCGAACACGACTAAAATACAACAAACTGACCAAAATAGAAAATCACAGACCCTACTATGATGTCCGACATACTATTCCGATATGGAATTTCAACGACAAGGATGGGCCTACATGGCCAAAATAAAATACAACAAAATCCACGAGCCTTGCTCGGATAATACAAAACGACAACGACTGAACAAAATTGGAGTACTCCAAACTGTCTGACCGACATGAACCCAAAATATCTCGGACTAGTATCGCTCGAATGCCTCGTCGCCATCGTCATGCCCCTGTGTCTCAACTTTCTCCTCGCAAGCACCTAAAACATGAAAACATGTTCCGCCCCCACGGGGTCAGTCATCCAGATAATGAATATCAAATACATGTACAACATGATATGCATCCAAAGGCACAATGAACAGTACAACAATGGTAGTACGAGATGCTCACAAACCAAAGTAAGAATCGAGCATTCGTGGAACACTATGCCCACGTCATACGATCAATAACTGCTCAATAGGTTAGAACATAAGTGCCCAACGGCGAATCATCAATATAGAACGCAACAATACATTACCCGAAGGTAAACCAAACCAACGCTGAAATAAATAAGAATCACAATGCCCGAAGGCTCCAACGGAAATACCGATACATCACAATGGCCTGAAAGCCCTCAGCCGAAGCTGTATATCATAATGGCCTGAAAGCCGAATAGCCCAAAGCTGCCAAAATATCACGATGGCCTGAAAGCCGAACAGCCCGAAGCTGTAAATCATCACAATACAGATCTCAAAGAAACAAACCTGACTGTCGAACATACCCCTCTGGCGTATGAACGCTTAATCACAAAACGTCGAACACATCCAATCAAACATGGACTATGAACGATCAAAAATTGTACGGCTCAAAGATGGACATCACAGTACGCCCGATCCGGAAATGTGTCCGTGCACATGTCCACCCCGTATACGGAATCCAGAAATATACGTGGGACAATGTACCTAATTAGCCTCACGAACTACGTCTCATGTGCACGGTCCAATGCGGAAACATCCACGCATGACCATCGTGTGCCTGGCTAAAAAGCCTACACAATAACCAATCGGAATGCAGATATGATTCCGGATATGTCACGACACAACATGAAAACGAAACTCAAAGGATAACACATCCAATACGGATCATACGACTCACCAAGTGAACGATGACACACGAATAATGAAAGATCGACACGACCAACGATATTCAAAACAACCATCCTGGGATCAAAATCCCTAAGGACCGATTAACACGAGCAACAATCACAACACAACAATTCGGGAATCCTCAATCCTCAACGATTACAAAATTACCGAGTTCACAAGAATAATAGTGTGCTGCCTTGAGTCGGCCAACACGACAATAATAATTCAACGGATGGGAACTATCCCCGACAGTCCCAATTCAATACTTTGATTACCGTAGAATGGCCAATCGATAACAACGATACAACGGATGAGAATATTTTTGACAACGGATGGGAATTATATTTGATAATCCCAATTCAATATATCGATTACCTTTAGAGCGGACAATCGATAATAATTATACAACGGATGGGAATTATCTTTGATAATCCCAATTCAATATATCGATTACCTTCAGAACGGTTAACCGATAACAATTATACAACGGATGTCTCGGCACCTTTAATCGGTTACCGAGAACGAAGATGATAATCGAATACGTCAATGCCTTCAATCGGCCAAAACGACATCAATAGAAAAACACTGATATCAATAACGACGATTCACAAAAATATCTTGATGGAACATCAATCAATAATAACAATCGATACGTCGATACCGCGAACCGGCTATCGACAAATATATATTACCAACAAGTATCGCAATGCCTTAAATCGGCCATTTACGAACAACAATAATATTTGGCATAATTTGCCGAAGGGTATCGTATCAAATAATCCCTTGATGTCAACAAAATCATAAAGAGACCAAGTCTCGAAATGATACACACATTCATACACATATATGATAACATTAATCTCATTGACTAGTACAAGTATAAAACTTACCTCAAACCGAAGGCGAGAAAGTCCTTCCACGATCAACGTCCTACCACGAATCGATCAACGGCATCCTCCGACAATCACAAGCACTCGAACAACCTTGAATGAAATACAATTCATTCGATAACACGATATCGACCGAAAACAACATAATAGATAACTCCGATTCCAATACGAACACATACTATACTCGTATTTATCCGTATACACACACATATATATAATATACATACATCACATATATATATATATACAACCCACAATATCTATATATATATATATATATACCCACTGTGCGCACACACACACTCACCTTACATAATATATATATATATATATATATATATATATAACACACGAAACACACACAATATATATATATATTATATATATATATATAACAGTACAAACATACACAGGCTTACCAGAAAAAGTCGATCGGCCGGCAACTCTCGCCAGAATCCGGTCGGAAAACAACTCTCCTGCTGGAACTCGGCCGCCAGAAAAACTGACCCGCCGGACCTCGTCCAACTCCAGCCCGTTTCCGTCCATGGCCGGTTTTCACCCAACTCCATCTACGCTTGCAACTCCTCACCAGAAATCTGTTAAGCCTCCGTTCCGCCGTCCGTTCCGGACAGAAACCACCTCCGGTCGCCGGAATCAATGGAGCCGCGTCCATGGCCGGAAACCATGAAGAACGCCGGCGCCTGAGCAAAGGCCGGAACAGCTCCAGTCCACCACACCGCCGTCGAGCTTCGGTCGTCGCCGGAGACGTCAGTCCTCTACTCCGGTCGTCAACTCCAGTCCGTCGCCGGAATCTATGAAGAACCCGGCTGCCCGTCCTTAACTCTACCTCGCCGTAAAAAAAAAAAAAAAAAAAAAAGAAACGAGAGAGATGGAGAGAAGAGAGAGGACGAGAGCTGGAGAGACAAGAGAGAACGAGGGAGAGAGATCACGAGAGAAAGTGAGAGGGAGAAGACAAGTGAGAAGGTAATATATATATATATATATATATATATATATATATATATAGGGGAAAGTGAATGTGTGTATTCAGTTGGGTGAAAACACTCACATACTATTTTTTTAATATGTAAAATACATGTGGGCCCTCATTCATTCATTAATATTAAAAAATAGTATGTGAGGTGTTTTTCACCCAACTTGGGTGGGGCTGTCACACACCTTCACTTTCCCCATATATATATATATATATATATATATACATGAGGGAGAGAGAGTGAGAGAAAGGTAGAAGACAATGTGAGAGGGATAATTTATATATATATATATAAATGATACCCCAAAGATACCCTGACCCTACCAGTCGAAAGTTGACTACGATGAAGGTTCCTACCACCGACCACGCATTACGTACGTAAACCTCAGGGCGTAACGTACGTAATCGCAACAAATTAGTGTACGTAATGCTACACAGGTAGCGTACGCTATGGCTATAAACTTAGCCAAAATTCCAAACTCGCCAAGCAACAACCAAACGACGAAACTAAACCGACGACCAGTATAAATATTTCGATCCCGAAATATTCTAATACAATATACATTGTATCGGTCCAAACAACAACACTTGTACAATTCCAGATGAATACGTACAACTCAACAGTAACACGAAAAAAAATTACCCACGGATATTACAATTAGTGTATTGGTTGGATCCAGCTGGAGTAGGAAAGGAGATCCCTGAGTTCGCTAAAACAATCATCGAGTATATACTGGATTACATTAATAAATTTTTTTTTGGTTGTTTTCCTAAAAAGTAGTATTTTCATTTCTATTAACAGTATTACAATTTATGCAGGGGAATTATAAAATTTAGCATTGTCAATCGAAAAGATGTCAGGAAAATAAAAAAGAATCCAAGAATTGGGTGGAAGCAACCACAGGTATATTTGGATTCTAAAACTCGTTCATATCTATATATACAATCATGGTTGTTACGTCGGTAAGTCAAGTCGGACGGAGACTCCGGCAAGTCGAGTCGTGACTAGTCGAGACTAGTCGACGACTAGTCGACACTAGTCGATAAGGTATAAAATATATATATATATATATATATATATTGTGCGTGTGTGTTTGTGTGTATGTGTGCTCAACTATGTCAACTGTCTACTCTCTCTGTCTGTGTGTGTATATATATATATATATTTTTGTGTGTGTATATACCTGTGTACACAGTAGTCAGTACTGTCACTGTGTGTATATACAAGTGTGTGTGTGTGTGTATATATATATATATAAGTGGGTGTAAGTAGCAGAAAAAAAATGATTGTGAGACGAAATAAGGCTCCTGGTCACGATTAGGTCAGTTATGTGCACCTGGGTCGTTTTTTTTTTTAATTTCTGCACTAGTCTGGCGACTGGGTCGCCTAGTCGACCCAGTCGACCAGTCGAGCCCCAGTCGCTCGAAAGACTCCCAAAAAGCAAGTCAGGGTTCCACGTCGACCTCTCCAGCTCGATTGCTAGACTAGTTGCGACTAGTCGAGCGACGTGACAACCATATATACAATGCTTATGTACTTCATTAATGCAATAACATAAGTGTTGAATGGTTTGTATTTTCTTAATTCTGTATGTTTTACTGTCCTTGTCAACCTCAAAACAACAAGTTCTATGGATACTATGTGTGCCGTTATATGCTTGAGATTTTAGAAAAAAGAGTATTAAGGATCTCCGACCAGGTATCATTTTTATACCGCATGTAATTTCCGCAATTTCGAATTTCGGTAATTTTCTTTTTTCGGAGGAAGTTCATTTTGACAACTCTATCATGACCGTTTCGTCATTTCAAGAATGATAAATTCTGTACTTTTTGTCATCCGAGTTCGTTTCGGTGTCGTTTTGTTGAGTTCCGTGTCCTTAATCGACTTTTTCACGTGGGAGTTCGACTTTGTAAAGTCACCATTAATTCTTGAAAACTCCAAAAATTCTGAATCATTGCAACATTATAGAGCATCAAGTTAGATTTCCAATGGTTCAAACGGTGAGTCAATCGGAGTCCAGACGAGGGAGTTATGGTCGAAATAGCTAACACTACACGATGTGCCTTTTTCGTGTTGGAGTGGGCTGTACTGTGTGCCGCGGCACACTTCAGCTGTGCCGCGGCACTAAGTGTAATACCCGCAAATTCGATTTCCGGTAATTTTCATTTTCCGGCGGAGGTCCGTTTCGACAACTCGCTTGACACTGTTTTGGAATTCTGAACCTATTTTGTTCTTGGAGTTTCTCCGCTTAGACGGGTCTCGATGATGTTTTTACGTAATTTCATCTTGTGTTACATTTTGTCTCATGTGCATTTGATACTCGTTAAACTCGTTCGATTTCGCCATTTTCTTACTTCCATGAGTTCGTATGATTGAGTAGAACATGTTGTGAGTTTCGGATTGTTAATCCGACGTTGTATCGTGATTTTCGGATGTTTGGGCCGTTTTTGTAACTTCCTAGAGATTTAGGGAATTTGTTCCTTGTTCGACCTTGGTTGTGTACCTCAGATCGTTTTGGGGTTCCGTACTTCCATTTCGTGTTATTGCTGCCCAAATATCGATTCCTATTGCTTTTATTCTCTTTCCGGATCTTTTTTCATCATTTTGGGACCCGAGGGGGGGTGAGCCGCGCACAAGGATTGTGCGCCGCGGCACATACTACCCGATTGTTGGCAGCAGGTACTGCAGCCGCGGCACAAGGATTGTGCGCCGCGGCACACAAATGAGCCGTGTCGCGGCACACTTGTCCGGCCGCGCACACCCGTGTGGAACCTGCCGGCTAAAACCTCCTGTACCGCGTGCCCGGCACGGTCCGCGATGCCGCGGCACATGCCGAGTCGAGCCGCGGCACACTCCGAATGAGCCGCGGCACAACGAGCGGTCACCGACCACCGGGCGCAATTTTTGCCCCGTGCCGCGGCATGATTAGCCGAGCCGCGGCACACAATGCGGCCGCTATAATCAGGTGTTTTCAGCGAGTTTCGCTCATTTCCTCCTTTTCTTCCACCGTGCGCGAGAGAGAGAGGGTTGAGAGGGGGATTTCTTCTCCATCCACCCTTTTGATTGTGTGTTTTTCTTCATCTTCCTTCGATCGTGTAGCTCGGATTGTGGATCTAGCACGTGTTCTTCGGATTATAGGGTTTGTATCTTCAAGAGGTAAGATCTCTTATACCCTAGTATGATTTTTGGGGAGGGTTTGGTGGTGATCTTGTGTTTTAATCCGAATTAACCGATGTTGTTGTTAGATTTTGATAATACTCTCGTGACCCTTGGTTTTCTTGTTTTTGGTTGGGATGAAATCCCGTTAGTTCACCGTTAACCGATTTCAATTCCCTACGCACTCTTGGTGTTCGATAAATTGTCCCAACGGGTAGAACTAGGAGGGATTTCTTCGTATTCATGATGTGAGATTGATTGTATATCATTATTGTGTTAGGGTCGGATTTGAGAGGATTGTTCGGACCGGAACCTATTCCTTCGTCGTCTCCTTCGCATCGTATTACCAAGGCAAGTACCTCGATATACGAATTGTAACTGCGTGAAATCATTGTTGTCGGAGTGTATGAGTTTATATGGAGGTACATATATGTATGTGTATATATATATATGTGTGTTTATATATATAGTTACATGTTAAATATATGTATGTATATACGTATATTAATATATATGTTTATGTCGGTGATCGACGAGTGTTGAATTCTAACATTAGTTGACGTACTCAACTTGGATCGATGGGCGAACTATAGTTATCCATATAATATAGTGAGGTTATATATTTATATATATATATATATATCTATATATATAAATGTGTATATATATTCGGTTGAGTCGCAACATAGAGATATATGTGCGGTGTTGATTGAGTTTGATTGATAACGTGCGCGTTATTGTTTATTTGTGATGATATGGACTGGCGGAGAAATTGTGTGACTTGATGTACCGAGTTGAAAATTGTTGTGACAATTGTCCGTGTGCTTGATGTTTGAACAATGTGGATACTTGTTGTGAGAAACGTCATATCCGGAACCTCGAGGGCGGGCGGTGTACTCCGGCACAGTGTACGCTGTGCAATGTGCGGCTCCATATGGGTGGTGAACGCCGGTGTCACCTAATGCGCGTGCAAGGGGCGGCTCTTGCGGGAGTGACGCCGGTGCGGTGACATGTTCAAGGAGCGGCCGACATAGTGGAGTGAACGCCGGTGCAGTGAGCGATGGAGGCGCCCTGGCAGCTTATTGGTTACGGGTATTTGAGTGATAGCTAAGACCCGTTACGAACGATGTTCGTATCTCAAATTCTTTCAACTCACTTTTAATGTTTGTCTTGATACGAGAAAGAATCCGTGTTTTTGAAAGCTTGTTTCAAATTGTTTTTAAAGCGTTTGGTATCAGGGTTAATTAACCAAGGAGGTTTGATGAAATCTCCGAGGGTTAATTAATCGGGGGTCTTGAGCAGGATATGTCGAATGAGAGTTTTGTACCTTTGATTGTATTGTGGTGCTATTCTGTGTTTTGGGTCGAGGACCCTGTGGAATGTTGAGATGATTGATTTCATGATGATGTTATTTGGAATGGGTTGAGAACCCTGTGTGATGTTGTAATGATTTCGTTTGTGACGGTGTTCTATAAATTGGGTCGAGAACCCCAAATAAGTTGACTTGGTTTTTGTGTAATCGTTTTCCATACGTTGGGTCAAGGACCCGAGAGTTTTTGAAATTATTTCCAAAAGTATTCCCATTCGATTTTTAAAACCCCTAAACGACCCGAGTCAATAATAATGATTGCAAACTATCTTATCAAAATACTTTTCCTTTTACAAAAGGGATCTTTCTGACTCCTTGGGCTCGTTTAAAGTTTCATGAATGTTATTTTCCGTAAGGAGAATATGACTATGTGATTACCTTTCCCCTCGTGTATGCGAGTGTTATTCTGTCTTGTTGTGGGAATGTATGGTTTGTGTTAAGGCTTCACGGCGGTTGAATTTTGTGTTATTCTTGTCGTATATCTTGTATATTATGTACTTGCACTAGCAAAATTCCATTTGCTAACCCCGAGTTTTCGGGGTGGGTGCTGATATGCGCTCGAGTTTTGGCGGCTCGGGAGCGATCACGGATTGGCTTGAAGGAGATGGAAGACGACGATGCTAATCACACAGTCGAGTCTTTTCTTTTGTATCATTTTGGTCGGTATTTCTTTGT
Source organism: Orobanche coerulescens (assembly GCA_033398695.1). Classification (NCBI taxonomy): domain Eukaryota; kingdom Viridiplantae; phylum Streptophyta; class Magnoliopsida; order Lamiales; family Orobanchaceae; genus Orobanche; species Orobanche coerulescens. The sequence goes on from CM065809.1 coordinate 175,631,109, forward strand.
CGTTCGAGTATTCACCCTTGCTTGGGTGTAGTTATCATTTCTTAAATTGAGTTGTCATTCTTTTCTATGTTCAAGTTTATTGTGGTCATTGTAATATGAATGTCGTTAGTTTAAAGTGGTTTATGACCTTGTCGGTCTGTTTTCTATTTAATTTTGACCCGTCGGTCAATCATCGAGTAGTCTTTTGGAGTTTAGCTTTGGTAGATCCTTGCGATAAGGGTCTACGGCGTGTGACATTCGGTCATATTCGGGGTGTTACATTTATGGTATCGGAGCTTAGGTTTGCGAAAAACCTAGGCCGTTGGGTCAAGTCCATGTCTTGTGTAAGTCGCGCGCATCGAGTTGTGATTAGTATCGTGGTTCCGACATCATCTTAGGCAATCCGTGATGGTAAGCCTCCGATCGTAAGTCCCTTATACACGTATTTGATTACATTGTGCTAATATGCTTAATGTGAACTAGGAATTGGAACTTGTTGGTGATATTATCGTTTTAGGATATTACATGGAAGTCGAACATGTTTATCTGTTTCGGTACTTTATTAGAATGTATTTACTTACTTGAATTTTATCCACCGCATGAGTATTTTAAGATGGCTTTTATTATCTTGCAAACCGAGTTTTGATATTTTGGTCTTGCATGTTTTGATAGTATTCTTATGACGGTATTTGATGTTTTATAAATGACTTTTGTGAGTATTTGAGAATATTACCGACTTCGGCCTTTTTGACATTTTGATCATTTTTTTTTTAAAATGATTTTTAGCTGGTGGGTTCGACGGACCCACGGCTATAGTATCTCGAATATTTTAAAGTGATGCTTTGAAATTTCCTAACATTGTGTGAATCCATGATTTAATATCGTCATGTTAAATGGTCACGTATCTCGGTGGAGAATTCTTTCGAATAAACATTTTTGAAGAAGAGGAAAGATTTTCAAAATTTTGATATTTGGGACTCAACATTTTCGAAATATTTCAAATTAGTTACGAATTAATTTTCGATTTCCTTTTTTTCTTTTATTCATCACTCGAAAATAATTTTTAGAGTCATTATGTAAACTTCCTCTTCCGAAATAAAAGACAGTGTTTACAAGTCTTGGGCGCAACGTGACTAGCCCTCTTTTTCGAAAATTTGTTTTCATTAAGTGCATACATATAATGACCGTCCTCATCGAGGAACTCGAAATTGACTTCATAAAACTTTATGCTTTACGATAGTACCGTTATTCTAAGGATGCTAACTAAAACTCGGGTTGATAATTGTGGTATATTATGCAGTGATAAACTAATACTGTTGATCGGTGTTATCCGTATTAGTATGTCAAGCCTCGGCGGACGTGGACGTGATGATGGAAATGGAAGCGGCAAGGTGGTTCGTACGACCACGATCCATGCTACGGTGAAGGAGTATCTAGATCAATCGATATCCTATGAAATCTCCTCAGTGGTCGAGCCCACGAGCGAAGCCAAGAGACCGAGGATATCTGGGAAGTTTTTGGGCGGTGCAGAGCCTAAGGCTCCCAAACCCCAACGTCGTTCGAACGCGTCGTCTTCGCGATCAGGAGTGAACGCTTGGAATCCCAAGCCAGCATCGGTGACTCTCGGTAAGAAGGGAGGGTGCTTCAACTGCAATCGTCAGGGACATGTTTGTGCAAATTGTCCCTTTCCACTCTTGACTTGTTACCGGTGCGGGTGTGAAGGTCATCGGGAGAAGCATTGTGAGATAATTTCCGAACTGGCAAAGAATGCTACCCTGTTGGCGAACAGAGCAAGTGACTGGAGAATGTCCTGAAACCCTATGTCTCCTTCTGAAGAACCTAACATGGGAGGATGAATATTTTGTAATATGCCCTAATCGTTGTTGTTTTGGACAATCGTGACTTTGATCGTTCTTCATTTCATTGCTCTATGTTACCAACTCTTGCTGTTCTAAGTTCGGGATCGAAATGTTTTCTTAGTATGGGGAAATGTACTACCCGTACTCTTCATAGTATTTTCAGTGTTGGGTGACTTCCATTGCTGGTACTTCATCTATGACCCTCTCGATAATTTTTTTAAACTACCCTGTTGTACTTAGCCTACCGTTCTCCGAACGAATTTCAGAACCGTGTTGTTAGACTCCGTGAATTATTGTGGTCTTTCCACATCTGAGCTTGATTCTTGCAGAAATTTTGTTCGAAGCTAATATTCCCTCGCGTGCAATTAACATTTCCGAATGTATTATGAACTTGGATGCGGTTGGTTGAGCTCGAAACATGATTTTCAGGACGTCTGAACTATTTTGTGATTTTCTTCCTCCGGGAGTTTTGGTATCCAAATTCATACTCCTCCACCTCAACTTATCGTGTTCCCATACATTTTTATCGCCTCGACTCACGTGCACGATGCTCGCTAGGTCGGTTCATCGTATTTCTGGAACCTTGCATTCGCGCTTTGCTCGTGATGAGTTGGGGCTGAGCAAGTAGTTATTTCCTTGATTGTTCCGCCGCTCTCTATTTTAAGTTTCGGGACGAAACTTCTTTTAAGGAGGGTAGAATGTAATACCCGCAAATTCGATTTCCGGTAATTTTCATTTTCCGGCGGAGGTCCGTTTCGACAACTCGCTTGACACTGTTTTGGAATTCTGAACCTATTTTGTTCTTGGAGTTTCTCCGCTTAGACGGGTCTCGATGATGTTTTTACGTAATTTCATCTTGTGTTACATTTTGTCTCATGTGCATTTGATTCTCGTTAAACTCGTTCGATTTCGTTATTTTCTTACTTCCATGAGTTCGTATGATTGAGTAGAACATGTTGTGAGTTTCGGATTGTTAATCCGACGTTGTATCGTGATTTTCGGATGTTTGGGCCGTTTTTGTAACTTCCTAGAGATTTAGGGAATTTGTTCCTTGTTCGACCTTGGTTGTGTACCTCAGATCGTTTTGGGGTTCCGTACTTCCATTTCGTGTTATTGCTGCCCAAATATCGATTCCTATTGCTTTTATTCTCTTTCCGGATCTTTTTTCATCATTTTGGGACCCGAGGGGGGGTGTGAGCCGCGGCACAAGGATTGTGCGCCGCGGCACACATACTACCCAGTTGTTGGCCGAGCAGGCTGTACCGTGTGCCGCGGCACAAGGATTGTGCGCCGCGGCACACAGCCGAGTCAGTGCCGCGGCACACTTGTCCGGGCCGCGGCACACCCGTGTGGAACCTGCCGGCTAAAACCTCCTGTACCGCGTGCCCCGGCACAGTCCGGCAGTGCCGCGGCACATGCCGAGTCTGAGCCGCGGCACACTCCGAATGAGCCGCGGCACAACGAGCGGTCAGCCGACCACTGGGCGCAATTTTTGGCCCTGTGCCGCGGCACAGATTAGCTGATCCGCGGCACACAATGCGGTCAGCGCTATAACTGGGTGTTTTCAGCGAGTTTCGCTCATTTCCTTCTTTTCTTCCACCGTGCGCGAGAGAGAGAGGGTTGAGAGGGGGATTTCTTCTCCATCCACCCTTTTGATTGTGTGTTTTTCTTCATCTTCCTTCGATCGTGTAGCTCGGATTGTGGATCTAGCACGTGTTCTTCGGATTATAGGGTTTGTATCTTCAAGAGGTAAGATCTCTTATACCCTAGTATGATTTTTGGGGAGGGTTTGGTGGTGATCTTGTGTTTTAATCCGAATTAACCGATGTTGTTGTTAGATTTTGATAATACTCTCGTGACCCTTGGTTTTCTTGTTTTTGGTTGGGATGAAATCCCGTTAGTTCACCGTTAACCGATTTCAATTCCCTACGCACTCTTGGTGTTCGATAAATTGTCCCAACGGGTAGAACTAGGAGGGATTTCTTCATATTCATGATGTGAGATTGATTGTATATCATTATTGTGTTAGGGTCGGATTTGAGAGGATTGTTCGGACCGGAACCTATTCCTTCGTCGTCTCCTTTGCGTCGTATTACCAAGGCAAGTACCTCGATATACGAATTGTAACTGCGTGAAATCATTGTTGTCGGAGTGTATGAGTTTATATGGAGGTATATATATGTATGTGTATATATATATATATATATATGTGTGTTTATATATATAGTTACATGTTAAATATATGTATGTATATACGTATATTAATATATATGTTTATGTCGGTGATCGACGAGTGTTGAATTCTAACATTAGTTGACGTACTCAACTTGGATCGATGGGCGAACTATAGTTATCCATATAATATAGTGAGGTTATATATTTATATATATATATATATATATATATAAATGTGTATATATATTCGGTTGAGTCGCAACATAGAGATATATGTGCGGTGTTGATTGAGTTTGATTGATAACGTGCGCGTTATTGTTTATTTGTGATGATATGGATCAAGGAGAAATTGTGTGACTTGATGTACCGAGTTGAAAATTGTTGTGACAATTGTCCGTGTGCTTGATGTTTGAACAATGTGGATACTTGTTGTGAGAAACGTCATATCCGGAACCTCGAGGCGGGGCGGTGTACTCCGGCCCGGTGTACGCCGCAATGTGCGGCTCCATATGGGTGGTGAACGCCGGTGTCACCTAATGCGCGTGCAAGGCGGCTCTTGCGGGAGTGACGCCGGTGCGGTGACATGTTCAAGGAGCGGCCGACATAGTGGAGTGAACGCCGGTGCACAGTGAGCAGTGGAGGCGCCCGGCAGCTTATTGGTTACGGGTATTTGAGTGATAGCTAAGACCGTTCTACGAACGATGTTCGTATCTCAAAATCTTTCAACACACTTTTAATGTTTGTCTTGATACTGCATCAATCCGTGTTTTTGAAAGCTTGTTTCAAATTGTTTTTAAAGCGTTTGGTATCAGGGTTAATTAACCAAGGAGGTTTGACGAAATCTCCGAGGGTTAATTAATCGGGGGTCTTGAGCAGGATATGTCGAATGAGAGTTTTGTACCTTTGATTGTATTGTGGTGCTATTCTGTGTTTTGGGTCGAGGACCCTGTGGAATGTTGAGATGATTGATTTCATGATGATGTTATTTGGAATGGGTTGAGAACCCTGTGTGATGTTGTAATGATTTAGTTTGTGACGGTGTTCTATAAATTGGGTCGAGAACCCCAAATAAGTTGACTTGGTTTTTGTGTAATCGTTTTCCATACGTTGGGTCAAGGACCCGAGAGTTTTTGAAATTATTTCCAAAAGTATTCCCATTCGATTTTTAAAACCCCTAAACGACCCGAGTCAATAATAATGATTGCAAACTATCTTATCAAAATACTTTTCCTTTTACAAAAGGGATCTTCCTGACTCCTTGGGCTCGTTTAAAGTTTCATGAATGTTATTTTCCGTAAGGAGAATATGACTATGTGATTACCTTTCCCCTCGTGTATGCGAGTGTTATTCTGTCTTGTTGTGGGAATGTATGGTTTGTGTTAAGGCTTCACATGGTTGAATTTTGTGTTATTCTTGTTCGTATATCTTGTATATTATGTACTTGCACTAGCAAAATTCCAATTTGCTAACCCCCGAGTTTTCGGGGTGGGTGCCTGTTATGCGCTCGTGTTTTGGCGGCTCGGGAGCAGTCACGGGATTGACTTGGAAGGAGATGGAAGACGACGATGCTAATCACACCAGAGTCAGAGTCTTTTCTTTTGTATCATTTTGGTCGGTATTTCTTTGTCGTTCGAGTATTCACCCTTGCTTGGGTGTAGTTATCATTTATTAAATTGAGTTGTCATTCTTTTCTATGTTCAAGTTTATTGTGGTCATTGTAATATGAATGTCGTTAGTTTCTGAAGTGGTTTATGACCTTGTCGGTCTGTTTTCTATTTAATTTTGACCCCGGTCGGTCAATCATCGAGTAGTCTTTTGGAGTTTAGCCTGGTAGATCCTTGCGATAAGGGTCTACGACGTGTGACATTCCCGGTCATATTCTGGGGGTGTTACACTAAGCTGATTCCTGGGCGATTTTTGGGCGATTTGAGTGCTCCCAAACTTGTAGAGATCATCCACCTCAAGTCTTGTTGTAGATTTTCGACCTCTACTTGAATCCTTCATCCAAATCAAGGTATTTTGGCTTGAACCCTTGTTTTTGTAGATTTGGGGATTTTCCTTTTTGATTTCGATTCCAATCCGTTTTTGATCAATTAATTGTTGTATAAACGTTGTTTTGAACTTGTTCTATGGATTGGATACTCGTATCTTTGGTTCGTTTGACCCAAGGGGTGATTTCTTCGTTCTTGAAGGGTCTTGAACATTTAATGTTCGATTAAATGTTCGAATGAGTTCCCTTTGATAGTTTGTTGAGATTTCCATTGTTTTTGGCCTTGATTCTCGTCGTAATCATGTTTTATTATTCCTTACGGAGGATTATAGGTGCTCGATGATTCCGATGTTGAATTCCGTTGGTGATTGATGATTCATGTGGTGTTTTCCCGTAGTAATTTCGGTGCTATCGCGTTCTAGATAGTGTTCGGGAATTTGAGGGCTACCCGGCCGTATCCGTTCATTTTTCCATTGCTCGTGATATCGAGGCAAGTATCTTGCCCATACATTTCATATTTCATCGGCATAATTATTGATAAATTATTTTATGCGAAATCCAATGTTTAATGAACGTTAAAAAGGATCGGTATGTCCTCGATAAATATTGTCTTTCAACGATAATTCGAATACTTCGTGAATGGATATGTTCTCGGAATATGTGTGTTAGTTTCGTACGTTGAGAGACGTTATAATCGCATTGAGTGAATATAATAGACCATAATTATTTGCCGAGGATTGTGTATTGAATTGTATGTTTGTTCGGTGGGTATTCAACATGATGTGATGTTAGTCGTTACTCCTTTGAAAGGAGGTTGTGATGCTTAATGTTGCTTGTCTTGACAATCGACTATTGTTGTGTGCTTGTTGTATGTGATGTGCCTCCGGGTAGGATTGTTGAATCTCCGGGATCCATACTTGCTAGTTGTAATATCCGCAATTTTCGATTTTCGGTAAATTTCTTTTTTCGGCCGAAGTCCGTTTTGACGACTCGCTTTTGACCGTTTCGTCATTCGGAGAATATTTAATTCTGCACTTTTTGTCATCCGAGTTCGTTTCGGTGCTGCTTTGTTGAGTTCCGTGCTTTTTAGTGACTTTTCCGCGCTTGAGTTCGGTTCTTGCGAATCTCGTTCGAAACTGTCGTTTGGGGTTTTTCGTAAGTTCATTTAACGTTGTTATACGTGTTGTGAGCTTCGGTTTGATTATTCGTTGTCGTATGGTGATTTTCGGGCATTTGGGCCATTTTCGTAATTTCCCAAAGTTTGGGGTAATTACCTTCCGTTGTCGAATGTCGAGCCTTCGGGTGGTCGGAATTGTGTGTTCTACTAGCTCTTAGATTCGTCTTTGTGAGTACTTCGAACCGTATCTTCTGGTTCGTATTCGTGTTCGGGTTTCAGTGTCGTTTTGTTGAATTCAGGATTACTAAACGACTTTTCTAAGTATGAGTTCGACTTTGTTAGATCACCATTAATTTTTGGTAACTCCAAAAATTCTGAATCTTTGCAATATTATAGAGCATCGAGTTAGCTTTCCAATGGTTCAAACGGTGAGTCAATCGGAGTCCGGACGAGAGAGTTATGGTCGTTTTAACTCACCCGCTCGTTATTGGCCGATCACTGCCGGCCGAACTCGGCCGTGTCGTCCGACACGGCCCGTGCCGTACTCGTCCGGATAAGCCGAAAGTTTCTGTCTCAGGACCCGACCGTGTCGTCCGACACGGCCCGTGCCGAACTCTTCCGGATAAGCCTGTAGCGACTGCCGACACGCCCGACCGTGTTCCAGGACATGGTCGAGTCATGCCGAGTCGCTGTCGGACGGATCACTATCGGTAGGCCCCTTCGCGCCGCGACCGTGTCATGCAGGACACGGTCGAGTCCCTGTCGGCCAGCTGTGCAACACGACCGTGCCGATCGGCACGGGCCGTGTCCGGCAGGCAGTCAACCCCTATAAAAGGCCCTGCAGACGTTTTTCTTGCCATTTTTCACCTTCTTCTTCTCCTCTTCCGCAGCTGGGCGTGTTCTAAGATTGAAGCCATGTTGTTTAACAATAAATCCATGAAGTCTTGGAGCTCATATCATCAATCATCCATCCTATAACATCCTTTGATCGAGCGAATCAGGTCAGATTTTCTAGAAATCTAATTTTGGGGATTTTGGGTATTTTGTTCGATTTCGTCCGTTTAATCCGATTTAACTTAGGATTGTGATGGATTGATGATTATTTAGATGTATTATATCATTTCCCTTGTTATTCCATGGTTGGATCGTATCGATTCGTTGTTTTGGTCGAGTTCTTGATCGACGCCTTAAAGGTGTCCTAGAAATGTCATAGAGGGGTTTTCGGGCGTTCTACGATTATTCTTCCTCGTATGATCGATGATTTATTGATTATATGTTGTTAGGGTCGAATTCTTGTGAAGAACTCGAGTCGTAACCCTTTCGCTCGTTGTCTTCTTCTGTCCGAGCTTCCTGGCCGAACCGTGTTCTTCGGAGCGTTTGGTAGCGGTTATTAAGGCAAGTATCTTACTATACGACTTGTATCTTGCGACTAGTAATCACGTATGAGATTTATGATGATTTTGCGTGCCTTCGTAAATATGTTCCGTTTGAGTTGGTTGTGTTTTCCAAATTTGAAGGCTTTGTGATGATAGTTGTTGCGAGTGTTGAGGTTGTGTTATGTGCGTGCAATGTATGATTTTGTGGTGATCAAGGTGATTGATTAATTGTGATCATTGTTGAATGTAATGCGAATGTGACGTGATGTAACGCTAAGTTCACTCGTGCGGGTTCGACGGGGCCTACGAGGATTCATGGCACAGGTCCATGGGATCGGAACTTAGTGTGTGGTGCTGAGGTCCAATCGTGCGGGTCTGACGAGGCCTACGATGATTCATGGCACAGGTCCATTGAATCAGGACACAGTACGTCCAACCGTGCGGGTTCGACGGAACCTACGGTGACACGTGACATAGGTTCACGGGGTCGGGACTGTTTGTTGTGATTGTTGTGTTTGCTCAATCCGTGTGGGTTGTTGAACCTACGGAGACTCGTGGCAAGCGATCACGGAGTCATGAGCATGATTGTTTGTTGTGATTGTTGTGTTTGCTCAATCCGTGTGGGTTGTTGAACCTACGGAGACTCGTGGCAAGCGATCACGGAGTCATGAACATGATTGATTGTTGTGATTGTTGTGTTTGCTTAAGTCCGTGCGGGTTGTTGAACCTACGGAGACACGTGACAGGGGATCACGGTGTCACGAACCATGTTTTGTAAATCAAACTTTTTGTAAGAAAGTTTTAAGAAAAGAATGTTGGGCCGAGCCCCATGAGATTTATGGAAATGTTTTCGCACTGTAAATTGTTGTAATACAATTTTGAGATTTGGGTTAAGGCCCTTAAGTTTTTTCGAAAGGTTTTGTGAATCAGGACATGAGGTCTTAAGGTTTTGAAATTCTAAAAATTCCCGAGATGATAATCTTATTTTCGAATGCTTCATAGCTTATCTTCTCTTGTGAAAACCTCCCGGGAATATTTGATACTTGATTATTAATTGCTTGTTACATTTCGTATGATTTGATACTTGCACTAGTAAAACAGTGGAGTTTTACTAACCCCCGAGTAATCGGGGGGTGGATGTCTGTTTTGCGTCCAGGTACATGCAGATTTAGGGGAGCAGACACAGGATTGGCACAAGAGGATGACGAGCTGCGATACTAATCATGAGTTGAGAGTTATTTTGATTTTGTTGTGTTGTCAGAGTTGATTTCAGTCTTCCGCAGATTGTATTTCACCTGTGTGGGTAATGTTATTTAAGTCAGTTTTATCGATTGGGTTGTGTGACCTCATCGGTCTGTGTATTCACGTGTAAGTGACCATATCGGTCCGTATCATTTTATTGTTTGACCCTGGTCGGGCAAGCATTTGGTCGTTTATGGATGTTTAGCCTGGTAGATCCTTGTGGAAAGGGTCTACGGCGTGTAATATTCCCATATGGTTTTGGGGATGTTACACTAGTATGGGTCGGGCGAAACCGTAGGGTTATCCAATACGGGTATGTCTTGCGGGGACTCCGAGGTTCGGGGCTTGCTAGCCCGATACCGGGATAACTTGTGGGGTTATCATCGGGTATGTCTTGCGGGGACTCCGAGGTTCGTGGCTTGTTAGCGCGATGCCGGGATAACTTATGGTTAAGGTTTGGTTGTGATATTCGTGTCGTGGAGACATGTGATTTGATATGTTTTTCCTATTGGGTTATTCACTCGGGTTTGTTCTTCGGGAGCATCTGAGGTTCGTGGATTGTTAGCACGGGACACGAATAATCCTTAGGAACATGTGATTTGTGATTTGGGTCACGGACCCCGTGTTTTGTGGAATGGGTTGTGGACCCTGCGTATTGTTACCGGAACTTGAATTTTGGAAAATGACTTTTGGGCTGTGTCCCTAAATGTTTTCGAAAGGTTTTAGAATTCTTATATCCCAAATGTTTTCTAAACTCCCGAGATCGTCAAATGTTTTGTAATATGGACATTGGGTTATTTCCTACCTTTCACGTTTTGAATGGTTTGATCAAGTAAATTTTCTCGGGAAGTATATTCGCGATTATTCTATTTTTGTGGAGTATGATATGTATGGCTTGTTTTCGTATTTATACTTGCACTAGCAAAACAAAGGAGTTTGCTAACCCCCGAGTATTCGGGGGTGGATGTCTATTTTGCATTCTGTTTTGGAGCATAGCACAGGTCGGCACGAAGGATGATGAAAGATAAACGATACTAATCACACGAGGTTCCGTTGATGTCGTATTGGTCCAGTTGTATTTTCTTTTTGTCATGCGGTATCTTTCCCGTTGTACGGAGTTTATCAGATTTTGACCCCTGCGTGGGTATGTGTTTGGAATTGAGTTGTATGTTATTATTGAAAGACCAAGTCGGTCTACTGAGTCATTTTAGCCTTAAAGGCGATGTTTAGATGTTTGATTTTAGTTATCAGCCTGGTAGATCCTCGAGGAGAGGGTCTACGGCGTGTAATATCCCTGAGTGGATTGGGGGTGTTACATAAATGGTATCGGAGATTTGGTTGAGGAAACCTAGGCTGTCGGGTCAAGTCGTGTTGTTTGAGTCTTGTTTCGTCGGATTTTATCTGACTGAGTCGTGTCGCGACGCTGCCCGAGTTTGTTGGTCGTGATTAGTATCGTGGGCGATCATCATCTTCGTGTGACCTGTGAATGTAAGTCTCCCTTCTTTGTGTTGTGCCTCGTGTGACACGAGCTATTTTTATGATTATTTGTTAAGTGACGGAATCCTCTTATGGATTTTGATTTCTTGATATGTGGTTATTTGACCCTCGTATTTTGTTCATATGAGGAGTAGTGTTGCTCGATTGTGTATGTTGGACCGTATTTCTTTTATCCGCTGCGTGAGTTCTTTTGTAATGACTTTCGGTATTTTACCGATTGAGTTTTATTTCAAAAACCGATTCCTTTAACCGAGTTTTGGCATTATGGCCTTGATCGCTTTGGCGAAATTCTTATGACGGTATTTAGTATTTTATAAATGGCTTTTGTAAGTTTTTGAAATATTACCGTCATCGTCCTTTTTGGCGTTTTTGTAAATGGTTTTTATCCTGGTGGGTTCCGGCGCGGGACCCACGGCGCTATAAAGTTTTGTGTAATTACCTGAAATTTTTTGGCATTCTAGCCTTTTTGGCATCGTCCCTTTTGGCATTGAATTACTTTCGAAAACTTGAGTATCTTAGAAATAAATTTCGAGACGTACGTTTCAAATGAATTGTTTTCTCGCGGTACTTCTAAGGTGCCACAATATGTTTCAAAATTCTGCTACCTCGAGGACCAAAATGTTTTGAGATATTTTCAATGTTTTATAAACACTTTTACTTAGACCCGAGGGTCGAATATTCTGAAAGCTTTTCACTAAAAGAAAGTGTCCTCATTTTTATCAAATGCGAAATGGTTTTCCAAAGTCTCGATAACGATGTTTCACGTTTTTACTTTTTTTGAAAGGTAATACTCAAGATCAACCGGTGTTTTTCCTAAATTATTTTCAAAAGGGTGGTTTTCATTTTTTTTTAAAAACCTATCAATTCCCATTTGCGTTTGGGAATGTATGTATGATGTTCGCGTTGTCGTAATGGTGTTTGCTCCCGAGTATGATCGAATTGGTGGCATGAATGTCGAGGCGTTGCCACGCATTTGTTGCACTAGCCCTCTGTGAGAGGTGTGAACTGGTGTTTACTGTTTATCACCTCGTGGTGATTTGCGTGTTGTCGCACGAGTGTGGGTTGTTAAAGCTTGGATTTTTGTGCGTTTATGCACATGTGTGATTGTTTCATGATGTTTGTGATTATGTGCTGGTTATCGTTCGGGCCGTTGAGGTCGCCGAACGATACCGTCGTTGTTGTGGTGTTTGTGTGTGTATTACTTTACGATGGTAATTGTTATATATGATATGTGTTATGATTCCTTGTTGTGCTGAGTTGGCATCTCCGGTATGTTGTTTTGCGGTGTTATGTTACATTGTATCTAGCATTTGTATTTTCAGTATGCCGAGCCGAGGCATTTCAACCGTGATGTGCCGGGGGAATGTACGTGCAAATTGTCCTTCTCGTCAGTAACACATTTCGAGTGTGGGCTCGAGGGACACCGAATTCAGTTTTGCGAATTGGCTACCGAGACTTTCGGAGTTCGCGCTTCAGCACAGATATCAGAATCGGCTTTGAGAGGCCTTTGAAGGATGTTTCTGTCGATTGCCTGTTGTGTCGTCTCCTTGATTTCGTTATTGTGAGTAGCGGGGACGACCTCCTTTTAGAAGAGGTCGAATATAATACCCGTATTATTTTTGGCTTCTGCATTTTCTCTTTCTCAATTCTATCGACTCGCTCGTGTTCGTTGATACTTTCTGAACTTGTTCTGTATTCCGGTTTCATCGTTCGAACGAGTTGTGATCTTGTTTTGGGTCGATCTGGTTATCGCTGTGAATTTTTCGAGTTCGGTTCGATTCTTGTGAACCTTGTTCGGAAGTAACACCCTTTGGTTCTACTAGCTCTTCTATTCGACGTGGATCGGATTTTGAATTTCCGTATTTTCGACTCCGTCGGCTCATTTATGTTCGTTGACATTTCTGAACTTTCCCTATCCCTTGCTTTTGTTGATCGAACGAGTGTGGTATTGTTTTGGAATAACTCGTTTGTCGCTGTGACTTTTCAATCGCTATTCCCTATCCTGTGGATCTTATGGGAATGCATTCCTTGTAGTTCTCACCAGATCATCCTGGGAGTTGAAGTTTGAGTTTTATTATCCTTCGTGTTTCGGATATGATTGTTCGATTTTTGTTGTCTCGATCGTTTGTTTGTTCGGTTTTTGTTCTCGTTTTGTGATTGTTGAACGTTCAGACTCCTTCGTAATTCCCTTAAGTTCGGGAAATTAGTCTCGTTTTCGATCTTCCAACCCTTGGGCGGTGGAATTCCGTATTAGTTCAGCGATTGGCTCGCGTTTCGATTGATGTACCGTTGGGTTGGTCAATCATACTGACTTTCGTTCGTTGTCTTTATGTGATTGTTTGGATAATTGACTTGGCTATATTATCCATTTGATGACGCTTGTCATTGGTTGGTTTTATTATATCCCTAACGGCGACGTTGTGTTGGTCGTCATGGAGCGTGTTTTCACGCCGTATGTCTCTTTGCGTTTCTTGCAGTGTTTTGCCGTTGGGCCGAGTTTCTATTTTTGTGTATCTCGTCGAGTTTTCCTGGCGGGTATATTGTGTAACACCCCCAAATCCGCTCAGGGATATTACACGCCGTAGACCCTCTCCTCGAGGATCTACCAGGCTGATAACTAAAATCAAACATCTAAACCTCGCCTTTAAGGCTAAAATGACTCAGTAGACCGATTTGGTCTTTCAACAGATACATGCAACTCAAATACAACTCATGCCCACGCAGGGGTCAAAATACAACCACACCCGTACAACGGGAAAATATACTGCAGCGGAAAAGAAAATACAACTAGACCAATACGACAGCAACGGATCCTCGTGTGATTAGTATCGTTCATCTTTCATCATCCTTCGTGCCGACCCTGTGCTATGCTCCAAAACCTGAATGCAAAAATAGACATCCACCCCCCTAATACTCGGGGGTTAGCAAAACTCCACCGTTTTGCTAGTGCAAGTACAAGTGCAAAAATACGAGCCATACAATACAAGTTCCAAGAACAATAATAATCAGAATCCTCAAAGATCCAAACGTAAAGAAAAGTACTTCCCGAGGCAAGAGTTTGAGTAAGCATTTCCAAAACCGAAAGATCGCAAATAAGGGAAACAATTTACAAAACAGTTTAAAATGCCATCGAGAGTTTTAATAGAAAACAATTTAGGATTATAAAATCCTTCTCTTTCCAAAATTAATAGGGTCACAACAAATGTTTTGTTTTCGCAAATAGGAAATCACCAACAATTTACAGGTCGAGCCCAACATCACGTGTCCTCAACGGACGTAAAATCAACGAAACATAATCACGCACGCGCATCGCCTAGGACCGGGACGATACCACCGACATCCCACTCGAGGCCTCGAAGGACCCTCCCGAGCCGCTAGCGAAACAAATCACACACATCTCACGGTTGGATCAATCGCTTGTTGCATCCTAGCCACATGATCACATGCCATGTGCCACCGTAGATTATCTCGTGCTCTCACGGTTGGATCAATCACTTGTTGCATCCCGACCACATGATCACGTGCCATGTGTCACCGTAGACCTTCAACCATATCCACACATTCACACAAATAACATATCATATCAAGGATATTCAAACAATTCGCCTGAGGCATCAAACACTTAGCAAAACACCACGTCAATCCACAACGCACCGAAATGAAATAATATACGTCCACACACAATACCAAGTGCAACATGAGCACCAAGCATATACATAGAATTCACATAGTTATTCACGAACCACCAATCACAAAACACACGGTTTTGAAAGAGGGCCTTTAACGAGGCTAACCAAATCTTTTGAAAACTCATTTCAAACAAACAAACAAATCAAGACGATCACCAATCATCATATTCACGAAACAAGAAAAGTATGGACAAGGTACTTGCCTCGAATGACCACAACGCGGAGAATCGGCCGAAGTAGGTTGGCACGAACCGACTACGAACTCGCCGACTCCACCGAACGACAATCCACAACAATGAACTACGAACGAAAACAATAACAACGAAAATGAATTCCAAAGTACGACCCAAAGCCGCTGAATTCAAAGAACAAATGACGAAGGTTCAAGGATTTCCCCCAAACCGGCCAAGAACACGATTCGTCCCGTCAAAACCCGAAAACGGAATTCCAAGTTGAAATATGGATATACAATCCATAGAATATGTTTAACAACATCATTTAACCATAATCGATCCATCGAAAACGGATGAAAAACGAGATCGAGGACAAATCCCCCAAAAAGTCAATTCGAAGGAAAACAAGAAATATACTTCGATTCGACGAAGAACAATGGATTAAATGATGTTAAACACAAGAATACTACCAAGATTAATCATACCCATCATGAATTAATCAACAACACGGAACGAATCGAACAAAAATGCAAAAACCCCCAAATTCACGGAATTAGGGTTCTAAGGAAGATTACCTTGATTCGCTGGATCAAAGGATGATAACGGATGATTGATTGATGTTATGAACTCAAGAACTTCATGGATTTGTTGCTAAACAACATGGCTTCGTCGCCAATGAATCGCCAGCTGCGGAAGGAGAAGGAAGGAAATGAAAAACGAAGTGAAAAGTGGGTGATGCATCATATATATCTTGGTAGGAACTAGCGTGCGCTAGCCTTCCCGGACTAGCGTGCGCTATCGGCCAAGATCGGCCGAGCACTCTCGGCCATGGCCCGCATGACCGGCACCACCGACCACCCCGCGACCATGACTCGTCGCTTGACTCCCGCTAGCGTGCGCTACGGCCAAGCTGCGCACACTAGCCGACTGTCCGGTAGCCCGGACTAACAAACTTGCCCTGTAACGTCGCTAGTCGGCGGCGGCGTCGCTACCTGCCGGTCGGCGTGCGCTCTGACCGGCGATGGCGTGCGTTACACTGCCGATCTGACCGAGTCGAACCTCGAATCCCTCTGTCCGGCCGATAGCGTGCGTTGGTCGACCAAGCTAGCGTCGCTACACTGCCGGTTAGCGCGCGACCTTCCCGGCGATGGCGTGCGCTCGCCGGTTCTGCCGCATCTGTCCGGCGGTGCCATAGCCGTCCGGCCATCCATAACCGTCCGGCCCGACCGACCACCAGGGCTCGACGACCCGATTTCAAACGTGCGGAACGAACACGGCGAAAAGTTCGCGGACAACATCAACGGCCGAAATGAAAACATAATACCATAATTAATCATACGCGACCAAGAAACGGGTCGAGACAACAATTACAGATACGGATACGTAACTTTCAAGAAATTACAAAATGGCCCAAAACGCGGGAATCACGATACGTGATCGAATAACCAAACGGAAGTTCACAACACGTCTAACAAAGTTAAACGGACTTACGGGAAACTCAAATGTTAGCCAATGAGATTCGCAAGAACCGAACTCGAGTGCGGAACAGTCGTTAAAAAGCACGGAACTCAACAAAACGACTCCGAAACGAACTCGGATGTCAAAAAGTGTAGAATTAATCATTCTCAGAATGACGAAACGGTCATGAGCGAGTCGTCAAAACGGACTTCGGCCGGAAAAAGAAATTTACCGAAAATCGAAAATTGCGGATATTACATTCTACCCTCCTTAAAAGAAGTTTCGTCCCGAAACTTAAAACAAGTAGGGGAAGAAATATTCCGCCAGGAAAACTCAACGAGATACGCAAGAAACGCATAACTAACGCCCAACAGCGAAATGTTACAAACAACGCAACGGAGTATACGGTGTGAAAATACGCTCCACGACGACCAACACAACGTCGCCGGTAGAGACATAATAACACCAACAAGTGACAAGCGTCATCAAACAGATAATACAATCAAGTCAATTATCCAAACAATCACAAAACACAAAGTACTTGTTACAAGAAAACACGCACAGTCGAGAAAACAGAGAATAAACACAAAACGATCCACAAGGGCAATCATAAATAATTCGGACTACGCCGAAATCCTCAAAACCACCCTAGGCATCTCCGTGTCCTTTCGGAGCAGAGACGCAACCTCGATCCCCAAACCTCTCAGCTACTGTCTCGCAATGTACGGATCGGTGACCCACCTGGCCACACTCGAAACAGCTGACTAACGGTGAACGACAATTCTTCGCAGTATGGCCCGCTCGACTACAGTTATAACATATCTTCGAAGTGCTCATATTTGTAACACCCCAAAAACCTTACGGGAGTATTACACGCCGTGGGCCCCGCGCCGGAACCCACCAGGCTAAAAATCATTTACAAAAACGCCAAAAAGGCCAATGACGGTAGTATTTTCCAAAACTCACAAAATCATTTGAAAACACCCAACTACCGTCAAGACGATCAAGGCCAAAAACTCGGTTAAGGGAATCGGTTTTTGAAATCAAACTCAGTTGGCATAAAGCCGAAAGCCATTTGAAAGAACTCACGCAGCGGATAGAAATACAATCCAAGATACATATACATCAATAATGATATACACAACAAAATACACGATTCCCCAACAATATGCCATAGCCAGTATCGTCCGGAATCCTCGCCTCACGACCGCAACCATCAAAGTCCTCAATACCTGAAAAACAAGTCCCACAACGGGGTCAGCAATAATGTCCGACAAATAACCGCAAGTACATAAACATAAATATTCACATGCCATGCATCATGAGAATAATAACCTCAACGATAACCTTAACACCTCCGGTAATCCAACGATTCTCGTCAAAATCCCAATATCACGATAATACCATAAAAATCCCAGTATCACAACAATACCATATAATACCTCAATACCGAATACTTTCTCGTACATAATCCTCTATGTACGATTACAATAAAATATACCTCTATCCGGACGTCTTTCCGAAATGCATACCATAGACCAAGAATATCAAAAATGATATCAACAATATCCGAATACTACAATCTTCCCAAGATTGTCCAAGTATCTCAACAATCATAAACTGTGCATTCTAATCTTTTTAGAACATCACTGAACATTCGTCAATATGCAATACAACATAAAATACTTATGAAATGTAAATGGAATTACTCATCAAAATATTACAACCGAACAAGTAAACACTTGCCTCAAATAGCCGGGTCGGTAAAGCAAATCAGTCCCGAGGTTCGATTCCCACACCTTGACAAAATATTTATATCCCGATATCAATAACAGTATACTACGACATTCGATTTCCACGATCAACGGCTATCCCAATTTTATAATTTTGTTTTCCTCTTTCCAAAAAGTGACGATCCGAACTTTAACAAGTTCATTACTAAAACTCCAGAATATTATTTTAAATATAAAAAATAATATTCAATATTTTTCGGTTGTATTTATGATATAACCATTATTTGATCAAATAAAAACTTCGTACTATTTAAATACGAAAAATATTCCAAAGTCATCAATTTTAAAAACTCGTGATTTTCATATGGAAAAATATTAATAATCATAGTATTAAATTTTCCATCCTTAAACACAAATATAAGGTATTCAACCCGTTCGATACAAACGACAAATATAGAGCTGACTCGGTAATGTATTGATAAATACAGGAGACTAAACATTTCATAAAAATCAAAATAAAAACTTATTTGTGATAACATGTATCTCTGGTACAAATTTCATGAAACTTTATCAAAAATAGACTTGCAGGTTCAAAGATATACGTGTTCAAACTAGACAACTCGATCAACTTCAAAAGAAATGTTCTTTGGAAGTGACTGAAAATATCAGACCGACTCACTATAAAGCGATTCATATTAAGCGGTATTCGACTCAATACCTACAAATTCAAATAAGATTTTTACTTATATGAATTTTCTTTATAATGCTCGAGATGTATTCGTAAAACAACTTACGGATTGAGAGGTAATCGAGTTCAAAGAAGGCAACCTGCATCGAATTCACAGATTCTCTGGGAATTTCATCAAACAAACTACCGGGCGTCTCCTGGAAAAGGCTGCTCTGATTCGCTGAGTCTTTGAGCATTTTGGAGGATATACAAATCTCCAATGTAGGATATAAACGTATGTCCTTTAAGTCGTGTAAATTTTCTACAGGTATAGATAAGTTTTATGGGACAGGTTAAAGGTAAGGCCACTCTTTCCGGGTTCAAAGTCGCCTAGTTGGTCAAGACAGCATCATGACTAGGCATTATGAGTGACGACCCGTGCCTCGGTCGCGCGGGATTCTCGGACGCTGTCGCCGGCGCCGACGCACGCAGTGACGCACGGTGCCCGATGATCTTCAACTAATTCGATCATAACTTCTTCGTCCGAACTCCGATTGGCTCGTCGTTTGAACCGTTGGAAAGCTAACTCAAATATCCATAATACTGTAAATTTTCAGAATTTTTGAACATCCCAAAAATTCGTGGTGATTTTTCAAAGTTGATACTTGTGCACGACACCTCCGAGAAAATGTCCAATCTTGTCTCTACTAACATTTCTGGTATCCCTTTCTTATTTTAAATGTTCCAAGACCAGAAATGTATCTCCAATACATTCAAATAAATTTACAAGTCCCGTATTTAGTCGGTATGTATTCTAAAATTCAGGATATTACATATTGCTCCCCCCTACTTGTTTTAAGTTTCGGGACGAAACTTCTTTTAAGGAGGGTAGAATGTAATATCTGCAATTTCGAATTTCAATAATTTTCTTTTTCGGAGGAAGTTCGTTTTGACAACTCTATCATGACCGTTTCGTCATTTCAAGAATGATTAATTCTGCACTTTTTGTCATCCGAGTTCGTTTCGGTGTTGTTTTGTTGAGTTCCGTGTCCTTAATCGACTTTTTCACGTGGGAGTTCGACTTTGTAAAGTCACCATTAATTCTTGGAAACTCCAAAAATTCTGAATCTTTGCAACATTATAGAGCATCAAGTTAACTTTCCAATGGTTCAAACGGTGAGTCAATCGGAGTCCAGACGAGGGAGTTATGGTCGAAATAGCTAACACTACACGATGTGCCTTTTTCGTGTTGGAGTGGGCTGTACTGTGTGCCGCGGCACTAAGCTGATTCCTGGGCGTTTTGTTTGGCCCTGGGCCGCGGCACACTCATCCTGTTCCGCGGCACACTCATCCTGTGCCGCGGCACACGGGCTTTTTCTGCGTTTTTTAGCAGATTTTCGAGGAGAAAACTTCATTTTTCTCCTCTCTTCTTCCTCCTTCCATCTAGGGCGATTTGTGGGCGATTTTTGGGCGATTTGAGTGCTCCCAAACTTGTAGAGATCATCCACCTCAAGTCTTGTTGTAGATTTTCGACCTCTACTTGAATCCTTCATCCAAATCAAGGTATTTTGGCTTGAACCCTTGTTTTTGTAGATTTGGGGATTTTCCTTTTTGATTTCGATTCCAATCCATTTTTGATCAATTAATTGTTGTATAAACGTTGTTTTGAACTTGTTCTATGGATTGGATACTCGTATCTTTAGTTCGTTTGACCCGAGGGGTGATTTCTTCGTTTTTGAAGGGTCTTGAACATTTAATGTTCGATTAAATGTTCGAATGAGTTCCCTTTGATAGTTTGTTGAGATTTCCGTTGTTTTTGGCCTTGATTCTCGTCGTAATCATATTTTATTATTCCTTATGGAGGATTATAGGTGCTCGATGATTCCGATGTTGAATTCCATTGGTGATTGATGATTCATGTGGTGTTTTCCCGTAGTAATTTCGGTGCTATCGCGTTCTAGATAGTGTTCGGGAATTTGAGGGCTACCCGGCCGTATCCGTTCATTTTTCCATTGCTCGTGATATCGAGGCAAGTATCTTGCCCATACATTTCATATTTCATCGGCATAATTATTGACAAATTATTTTATGCGAAATCCAATGTTTAATGAACGTTAAAAAGGATCGGTATGTCCTCGATAAATATTGTCTTTCAACGATAATTCGAATACTTCGTGAATGGATATGTTCTCGGAATATGTGTGTTAGTTTCGTACGTTGAGAGACGTTATAATCGCATTGAGTGAATATAATAGACCATAATTATTTGCCGAGGATTGTGTATTGAATTGTATGTTTGTTCGGTGGGTATTCGACATGATGTGATGTTAGTCGTTACTCCTTTGAAAGGAGGTTGTGATGCTTAATGTTGCTTGTCTTGACAATCGACTATTGTTGTGTGCTTGTTGTATGTGATGTGCCTCCGGTAGGATTGTTGAATCTCGGGATCCATACTTGCTAGTATGGGTCGGGCGAAACCGTAGGGTTATCCAATACGGGTATGTCTTGCGGGGACTCCGAGGTTCGGGGCTTACTAGCCCGATGCCGGATAACTTGTGGGGTTATCATCGGGTATGTCTTGCGGGGACTCAGGTTTGTGGCTTGTTAGCGCGATCTGGATAACTTATGGTTAAGGTTTGGTTGTGATATTCGTGTCGTGGAGACATGTGATTTGATATGTTTTTCCTATTGGGTTATTCACTCGGGTTTGTTCTTCGGGAGCATCTGAGGTTCGTGGCTTGTTAGCACGGGACACGAATAATCCTTAGGAACATGTGATTTGTGATTTGGGTCACGGACCCCGTGTTTTGTGGAATGGGTTGTGGACCCTGCGTATTGTTACCGGAACTTGAATTTTGGAAAATGACTTTTGTCATGTCCCTAAATGTTTTCGAAAGGTTTTAGAATTCTTATATCCCAAATATTTTCTAAACTCCCGAGATCGTCAAATGTTTTGTAATATGGACATTGGGTTATTTCCTACCTTTCACGTTTTGAATGGTTTGATCAAGTAAATTTTCTCGGGAAGTATATTCGCGATTATTCTGTTTTTGTGGAGTATGATATGTATGGCTTGTTTTTGTATTTATACTTGCACTAGCAAAACAGTGGAGTTTTGCTAACCCCCGAGTATTCGGGGGGTGGATGTCTATTTTTGCATTCAGGTTTTGGAGCATAGCACAGGGTCGGCACGAAGGATGATGAAAGATAAACGATACTAATCACACGAGGTTCCGTTGATGTCGTATTGGTCCAGTTGTATTTTCTTTTTCGCTGCGGTATCTTTTCCCCGTTGTACGGGAATTTATTGTATTTTGACCCCTGCGTGGGTATGTGTTTGGAATTGAGTTGTATGTTATATTGAAAGACCAAGTCGGTCTACTGAGTCATTTTAGCCTTAAAGGCGATGTTTAGATGTTTGATTTTAGTTATCAGCCTGGTAGATCCTCGAGGAGAGGGTCTACGGCGTGTAATATCCCTGAGTGGATTGGGGGTGTTACACCGCACACCGCGTAAATTTCTTGATTGATGTGAATGAGTGATTATTGGAAATGGGATTCTGTGTAAATTTCATGATTGGTGTGAATGAGTTTTACATCTCTTCATTTAAGCTTAGTCTTAGTTATTTCTATTTTTACTTAATCAGTTGCTTCACCTTATTGTTGTTAAATACAATTACTTATGGTGTATATTGTAATATCTTACGGATGTTATTGCTAAGGGCCTGTATGAAGTAGGCCTGGATAATTTTAAAAACTACTGTAGAAGTTCAACCTAATTACGGTTTTGTTTTTAGATTTTTGATCCCGATGGATGATACTAGTCATCAAAAAGTGTGATTTTCTTCTAATAATTTCTGCCACTTCGTGAAGCTATTTTGACAAAACTGACAAGCTGTTTTGATAGTCCTTATACTAAAATATGTAATATGTAAAATAAAATTTTAGTTTAACTCTATGTAATCAACCAAGTACCAAACCAGATCTTGTGGAGTTGAGTAGGCATTATTTTGCATCGTTAGTTGTTTTAGCGATATTATTACGTTAACATGATTATTGATTATTATCTTATAGTTTTTTGCTGAAGAAACTTACTCATCGGAAAAAGTTGATGATGTTGGAGATATTTGGGTTGAATATTTGCTCAAGCAAGAGAATGAAGCGGACCAAGAAAACAAAGATGATGTTATGCAAGTTACTCAATGAATTTTAGTCCCAATTATTGTGAATGATTAAACTTAGGGGTATTATTTTTTCGTTTTTCCATTTGGATATTGCAATAGATGTAATGGTATTACGTTTTTGGAGATTGTAATAGATGTAAAGATATCATTATAGTGTTGTTTTGTGTTATTTTATGTTTTCGGGAACGAGTAGGTTTATGATGTTTTTATGTAATGGTAAGTGTTGTTTTGTGTTTTATATTTTTGGGTACGAGCAGGATTATTATGGTTTTTTTTTAAAAATATGATAAAGAGACCTGTTAAACTTGAAATCGGGTCTCTCAGGTTTTACAATTAAAAATATTAAAAAAATCAAAGAGACCCGTTAGATATGAAATCGGCTCTCTCAGTTTCACGGTTGGAAATATTAAAAAAAATCAAAGAGACCCGGTGAGTATGAAATCGGATCTCTTAGGTTATACAAAAAAAATATTAAAACAATCAAAGAGACCCGTTATGTATAAAAACCGGCCTCTCAGGTTTTAAAATAAAAATATTAAAAAAAATCAAAGAGACCCATTAGGTGTAAAATGAGCTCTCTTAGGCTAGACAAAAAAATATTAAAAAAATCAAAGAGACCCGTTAGGTATAAAATGGGCTCTCTTAGGCTAGACAAAAAAAATATTAAAAAAATCAAAGAGACCTCATATCTCAGATAACAGATCTCTTACCCTTTTAAATTAGTTTCCCATCCCTTGCATTAAAGACCTGATTTCTTGGATATCGGGTCTCTTATATCTCAAAAACAGACCCCCCATGAGGCGGTCTCTTTATCAAAGAGACCGCTGAGATAGAGACCCGTCCAGAGGCGGTCTCTTAGGCTTATTTGGATGGGTCTCTTTGCCTATTTTTGTAGTAGTGGTGTTTGATTCTTGGATAATAGTGAGTCTTCTCTGTGGCGGTCACCAGATCATTTCAAACGCTTCAAGAATCCATGAAAACTTCATATAGATCCCGTACTTTATATGAAATTATTGCTACATTCTTGTAACTTGCTTCTTAGATGTATAGGGAAAATTGTTTTTTAAGAACCGTAACTTTAGGGGAAAAATAGATCAGAATTTTCTACTTGAAAAGAGGATCAGAACTTTTAAGAAAGAAGAAAAATAGACGCGTAACTTTTTAAAATAGTAATTTAAGGCCAAATTAAGCCCAGATTCCCTCTTTCGGGCTCAAATCGCACACGTGGAAATTCTATATTTTTAAATTCCACGTCATTTTTTTTTTTAAATTCTAGGTCATTTTTTTTAACAGGAATTCACGTTGCCTTTGAAAAAGAAAGGAATTAGCGAAGGCTTGAAACCCTACCCCAAATCGCTCCCAGCAAAATTTCATAAGCAAATCAATGTAAAATCCAAGCAATCACATGCATTACGAGCGATATCTACAAAATCCCCAAGTCGCTCACGAAATTCCTCGAATCGCTCCGCCTCGAGTAAATGGTGACTATTCGCACCAAGAAACAGATGAATGACCCACCCTCTACATCAGTGGCGGATCCAGGATTTCCCAAGACCGGGGGCACAATTTTTATTACCGTAATAAAAAAATCAATAATGAAGTACAATATCATTATAAAGGTGAAACAAATTATGTTTTATAGTTGTTCTCTACGAAATTTCATCTTTTGAAAGCGATTCATTACATCTTCATTCGTAACATCGACAAGTCCTTCTTTTTCAACGGTACAAAGTACACAACCATTCAAATAATCTTCAGAAATTCGGCCTTATTTCATCTCTTTGATTAGGGTGATACTCTAAAATACTTTTCCTTTCGATCCCAAGGAAGATCATTCAAATCAATTTTCGTAGGCATCAAAAGAGTAGAACTAGGTTGGAAAATATTATCTGCAGTTGAAGATCCGGGTGTCGATATTTTTCTTTTTAAAAATCTTTCCATTCTTTCAACAAACCCTAAAAATTAAAATCAACAATAAATAAATTAATTTTATACATACTCTAACTAGTGATTAATATTAACAATTAACAAACAAAAAATTTATATATATATATATATATACCTTTTTTTTTTCACTGGATGCATGTCCCCCCATAAGTTGTTCATGGGTCCGCTCCTGCTCTACATACAGTAAGTTCGACCCAAAAAATCACGAGTAATAGTGATTGTTTTGGTGTGCATATGAGATGTTTATGTTTATTTATGATTTTTCATGGGGCTTGTTTGTGGTCTCAATTTGCTATTTTAAGTAGATCTGGGACTCGCATGCTTGTGTGTTTATTTGAATGTTTTTAAAATTTATTGAATACTACTATGTTTACTTGACTCCTTTTGTTTTTTGCAGCACCTAGTGGGGTGAGTTTAGAACATACCCTGTTGCTCATTATTTTGGAGGTAGAAAGATTAAGCTTGATTATGTTGTAGCAAAACAGTTAGAAATGAATGCCCTTACGAATTCTACAAATGAATATTGTGGTGAACCATTAGGAAAGCAAAGAAGGCTTTATTTCTTATTGTACAATTCATTTAGGGCTCTAATTACTGATGAAGATGTTAGAGTATGCGCGGTTAAACACATTCCTCCAAATATGGGGAGAGAAAAAGGGAGGCATGCATCTGCTAGAAGGAATGAACCCGCTGAACCTCAAAACAAGTCAAAAAAGAAAAGGAGAGGAAGAAAATCACCAACAACATTGAAAAGAAGACAATCTTGTCAACTTTGTTAAGTATGACAAGGGGAAAGAAGTGAAGATTGGGATGTGTGTGTTTTGTTTTAAATCTTTCTGGATGGAAGTGACTTATTTTGATGGGAGTGAATTTGGTATATGTAACTTTAATTAATGGATGTGTTTTGATCCCATTAGATTTTGAACTTTTGGATATGGATTGGTTGCTCATTAAATTGTGAACTGGTTATGGAAGTGACTTAGAATGTGTGAACTTTTTGGATGTATTTTGGATCTCATTAGTTTTATTTGAAATTTTTATTTAGCTTTTTATGTTGTATTTTATATTTTAATTGTTGCAAAATATTACTTTTATGCACAGTAATTAAAGAGGTGGAATGTCCAAAAAAGAACAAAATATGTGCAATTTTTTTAGAAAAAACGAACAAGATTAGTTGTCCAGAAACACATTTTTTATTATCATGTCCAAAAAATATTTAAAAAAAGACATGAAATTTAACTTAAAAAAAATGAAATTAGTAAAAAATGACGTGGAATTTAAAAGTATGTTTATATTAATAAGAATTTCCACGTGTGTGATTTGAGCCCGAAAGATGGAATCTGGGCTTAATTTGGCCTTAAATTGCTATTTTAAAAAGTTACGGGCCTATTTTTGCTATTTTTATAGGTTACGGTCCTACTTTTACCAGCCCGAAAAGTTACAGTCCTACTTTTGCCACCCTCTAAAGTTAAAATTATTTTTCTTCCCTAGATGTATACATAACGAAACTGTCAAACTTATGTAGAAAAACCTCTCTATTCTAAAATTCATGCGCACAATATTGGACCTGCTTAACAATCCCATGCAACTGATCGGCGAATTACTAGTATATTAAATCAAATGAAGAATATATCTCCTTTAGTCATTACCACTTCTGCTACTCTTTATTCTGCAACCCCTTCTCTGAAATTTTGTGAGATTGTCTTTGAATCGTGTCTGCATCGTTGTAACCTTTACAATACTTTTGATAAAGGCTTTGTAAAATCTTCTAAAATATTAATGGGTAAAAGAATTGGGGTCGGTTGAATATATTTCCCAAAATAACTTGATCCCTTTTTATTAAGACCTGCATAGAAATATGCCACTGACGTAAGTAAAGCCAAAACGAAACTAGTATTTATATCATTTGTAGGTGTGGCTAACTCTCCATGATGAGGTAATTCTACGATTTCCAGGGTAAAAAAGCTTTTGACCAATTATAAACAAAAAATGAATAGAAACATAGTTCCAATAAAAGGAACCCAAGGCCCATATTTCGTTGGAGAAAATGGAGATGATGTGATCTGTCGTTTTTTATTCGAGTACAGCTTTGTCTGCTGCATTTTGTTCTTGATATGTAAGTGATTGTGGTAGTATCCGACTGCTCGGAGAAAACTTTGCATTTTCTTATTATCATATAAATCGAAAAATTATTGATCATAGTTTGTTTGATTTTTCTTATACATCTTGTTGATATTCAGAGTGATTTCTAAAGAATATTGGAATGTTGATTGCTGATTATTTTAAGGGTCGATTACAAGAACTACGACTAGATTTAGCATAATTACAATAGAAACTCACTTATCTTTCGAAATTACAAATTCCTCACCTGACATATTTCTATGCTAGAAATTGCACCTATTGTGGGGTAGTTTTGATGGAGATAGTTGTATAACCACGAGTCGGAAAAAACTCGAGATGTACATTTTCAACATGAAGAGCACGATCGACGATAAGGACGAGTCTGTAGGAGTTATTTCCTAAACATAGGCCTTCTCGGAGTCGACCGGACTCCGGGCCGCGGCACAAGCTCTTCGCGCCACGGCACTACACTTTGCCAAAAGAGTTGCCCAGCCGACTGTACTACGGGCCACGGCCCCTGCCTGCCGGGTCGCGGCCCCCTCCTGTTGTCCTGCAAAAATGGTCCCTGCTCGGGCCGCGGCACACAGGGTCAACCCTGGTTCGGGGGTTCTTTTTAGGCAGATTTCCTGCGTGATTTCCTCACTTCTCACCATACATTAAAGAGGGAACATAGAGAGAGAAACAAAGAGAGAAAAGAGAGAGGAACAAATACTTGTTTGATTTCCCGGAGGTTCATCGATCGGATCGTCGTGATTTTGACAAGAGCTTGGTAGCTATTGGGCAAATTTTTTCACCGGAATAGATCGAGGGTTTGAGTCCGGAAGTTCGAGTATTTCTTCGTTAGCTTTTTGTGTAAGCTATTTATAGTGTTTCCTTTTTATCGATCTTGTTGTTGTTGTATTCCAAATACTTGAAGATTGTTATTACCAAGTATTTGAAGATTGTGTTGTATACCTCTAGTTTGTACTAGGGACGATTGTGTATTGGTGTTAGTGGATTTAAGCGGCTTCGGTCCCGTGGTATTTACTCTCGTCTTGAGGGGTTTTCCACACAAAAATTGTGTCTCGATATTTATCGCTTTTGTTATATTATTTGTATTAATTATCGAGTTGTAATTATTTGCTCTACTCGTCGGTAACCTCAAGTTACAATTGAAGATTGGGAAATTTTCAAACGAGGTTCCATATTTTTTGTTGTGACGTTACATTGTCGGTGTTTTCCCAACAAAGTGGTATCGTAGCCACGGGATTTTTGTTTTGTGGTTGTTTGTTATCTCAATTGTAAGATGGAAGCCAACACGAGTAGAATGGTAAATTTGAATGGTTCGAACTACCACGTATGGAAGAGGAAGATGGAAGACCTTCTATACGTAAAGGATATTATCTACCGGTCCTTAGCAAAGATAAACCGGAAGGCAAGTCCGACGCGGAGTGGACTATTTTGCATCGCCTAGTTTGCGGATATATTCAACAATGGGTTGATGATAATGTTTTGAACCATATTAGTGGAGAAAAGGACGCTCGAGAATTGTGGCACAAGCTCGAGCAATTGTATGCTCGGAAGACGGGGAATAATAAGTTATTCCTCATTAAGCAAATGATGAATTTAAAATATTGAGATGGGACTCCTCTATCGGATCATTTGAATGCATTCCAAGGCATCATTAATCAACTTGCCGGAATGGGTATTAAATTCGAAGAGGATGTTCAAGCTTTGTGGTTATTGGGCACATTGTCGGATACTTGGGAGACGTTTCGAACATCGTTGTCTAACTCTGCCCCCGATGGTGTCATTTCGATGGAACTTGCTAAGGGGAACATGTTGAACGAGGAGGTCCGAAGAAAGGCACAGAGATCTTCGTCACAGTCGGATGTTCTTGTTACTGAAAGACGGGGGAGAGGTCAAAGTAGAGGTCCGAGTAATAGAGGGCCACAAAGAAGTAATTCTCGGGAAAAGTATGCCAATATTGAATGTTACTATTGTGGTAAGAAAGGGCATACGAAGAAATTTTGCCAACAATTAAAGAAGGAAAATCGCCAAGGCCGATAGAACTCTCAAAAGAAGGAAAGTGGTAGTAATGAAAAAGCCGAAGTAAATACCACTACCGAAGAATTCTTTGTTTGTTGCGATTATGACATGGTGACTCTTGCCAGAGATGATTCGAGTTGGGTGGTCGATAGTGGAGCTACGTGTCATGTTACATCACATAGGGATTTTTATTCCTCTTATACTCCGGGTGACTATGGGATAGTCAAGATGGGTAATGATGGGTTATCCAAGATTGTTAGAGTGGGAGACGTTCACTTTAGGTTCGACATCGGTGTGGAACTTGTTTTACGTAATGTAAAACATATTATAGATATGAGGCTAAATGTGATGTCTGTTGGCTTACTCGATGATGATGGTTATCATAGCGGTTTTGTCAAGGGAGTGTGGAAACTCACTCGAGGTTCCTTGATTGTCGGAAAAGGAGAAAAGGAAGGGAAATTGTACGTGACACTTCCAAAGGTCACGATTAATTCCATGAACACAATCGACAGTAATGACATGGCCGAGCTATGGCATAAGAGGCTCACATGAGTGAGAAAGGGATTGCGCTATTGTCGAAGAAGGAGGCGTTATCCGGGGTTCACAAGGTACATCTTAAAAGGTGCTCTCATTGTCTAGCCGGGAAGCAAATGAGAGTCACCTTTAAGAGTCATACTCCTTCATGGAAGGAAAATATTATTGATCTTGTTCATTCTGATGTTTGTGGTCCTATGAAGACTAGGACGTTTGGTGGTTGCCAATACTCTGTCACATTCATCGACGATCACTCGAGGAAGGTGTGGGCATACACCTTGAATACCAAAGACCAAGTTTTAGATGTCTTTAAACAATTTCATGCCTCGGTGGAGAGAGAGACCGGGAAGAAGTTAAAGTGTATTCGGATGGATAATGGTGGAGAATATACCGGGCCCTTTGATGAATATTGCCGAGATCAAGGGATCCGACATCAAAAGACACCACCGAGGACTCCGCAACTTAATGGCTTGGCGGAGAGGATGAATCGGACTTTGGTCGAGAGAGCTCGATGCTTGCTCTGACATGTCGGATTACCAAAGTCGTTTTGGGGAGAAGCTTTGAACACTGCGGTTCATGTGATTAATTTGATGTTGTGTGTTCTTCTGGAGTTTGATGTCCCGGACAAAGTGTGGAGCGGTAAAGAAATTTCATATCGCCACTTATGGGTTTTCGGATGTAAAGCATTTGTACTCATTCCGAATGATGAAAGGTCGAAGCTTGATTCCAAGATGAAGCCATGTATTTTATTGGTTACGGGCTTGATGAGTTCGGTTATAGATTGTATGACCCGATGATAAAAAGTCTTGTTCGTTCAAGAGATGTTGTTTTTGTTGAAAATCAAATGATGAAAGATGTTGAGAATGGAGATTCGGATCCACAACACGATTATGATCTTATTGATTTGGACCCCATTCCTCCACAACATGTTGAGACACCCTGTGGAGAGGATGTCCAAAATGATGAACAACATGATGCGGGTGACAATGATGAGTTGGTACAAGATGACACCGATGGAGTTCATCCCGAGCTACCCGTGACGAACATGCCATCTTTTGTTCCACATAGACGGTCGACGAGGGACCGTCATCCCTCCACTCGTTATTCGGACGATGAGTATATCGTACTCACCAACGAGGGAGAGCCCGTATATTTCGCAGAGGCTATGGAGGATGAGAACAAGAAGGATTGGATGGATGCCATGCAAGACGAGATGAGCTCGTTGCATGAGAATAATACGTACGAGTTGGTGAAGTTGCCCAAAGGCAAGAGAGCTTTGAGAAATAAATGGGTGTATAGGGTGAAGTCGGAAGAAAATAGTTCACTACCCCGATACAAAGCTAGACTCGTAGTGAAGGGCTTTAGTCAAAAGAAGGGCATTGATTTTGACGAAATTTTTTCTCCGGTTGTAAAGATAGGATCGCTTCAATTGGTTCTTGGTATAACGGCTAGTCTTGACCTTGAGATTGATCAAATGGATATCAAGACGGCATTTCTTCATGAAGATCTCGATAAAGAGATATATATGAAGAAACCGGAAGGGTTTGAGATCAAAGGAAAAGAGGATTATGTTTGTAGACTCTGAAAGAGTCTATACGATTTGAAGCAAGCACCACGGCAATGGTATAAAAAGTTTGAGTCGGTTATGGGGAGCAAGGCTACCGGAAGACGACCCTAGACCATTGCGTATTTTTCAAGAAATTTGGAGATAATGATTTTATCATCTTATTCCTTTATGTGGATGACATGTTGATCGTTGGCAAGAATGCCGAAAGGATTACCAATTTGAAGAAAGAGTTGAACAAGTCTTTTGCCATGAAAGACTTGGGGGCCGCTAAACAAATTCTTGGTATAAGAATCACTCGGGATAGAGCAGCCCGAAAATTACACATGTCACAAGAGCAATATATCGAGAAGGTGCTTAAACACTTCAACATGAACAAAGCTAAAGTTGTTAGTTCGCCTCTTAATAACAATTTTAAATTGACGAGCAAAGATTGCCCTACGATGAAGGAAGAGATTGAGGAAATAGATAAATTCCTTATGCCTCGGCAGTCGGGAGGTTGATGTATGCCATGATATGTACTAGGCCCGACATTGCTCATGCCATGGGAGTGGTGAGCCGGTTTCTATCGAATCCGGGAAAGAAGCATTGGGAAGCCGTAAAGTGGATATTTAGATATTTACGGGGTACTTCCAAATTGGGGATTATGTTTGGAAATGGGAAAGCAATGCTTGTTGGTTATTCCGATTCGGATATGGCCGGTAATGAAGATAACCGAAAATCCACTTCCGGTTATTTGATGACATTTGTAGGGGGAGCCGTGTCATGGCAATCTAGATTACAAAAATACATTGCCTTGTCTACAACGGAGGCCGAGTATATTGCGGCGGTGGGAGCGTGTAAAGAACTCTTATGGTTGAAAATATTTTTACGAGAGCTAGGCTTCCGACAACGACGTTACGTGGTTTTTTGTGATAGTCGAAGTGCGATTCATTTGGCAAAGAATGTGACTTTTCACAAGAGAACAAAACATATCGATGTGAGATACCATTGGATCCGAGATGCATTGGAGGATGGTTTGTTTGAACTTGATAAAGTTCACACCGATGATAATGGTTCCGATATGTTAACTAAGGCGTTGAGTAGAGAGAAGGTGAAATTGTTTTGTTCGATCATCGGGATGGCGAACTCTTCCTATATTCCAGAAAGGGGGAGATTTGTAGGAGTTATTTCCGAAACATAGGCCTTCTCGGAGTCGACCGGACTCCGGGCCGCGGCACAAGCTCTTCGGGCCGCGACACTGCACTTTACCAAAAGAGTTGCCTAACCGACTGTACTACGGGCCGCGGCCCCTACCTGCCGGGCCGCGGCCCCCTCCTGTTGTCCTGCAAAAATGGTCCGGCCACTGTACTACGGGCCGCGGCCCCTGCCTGCCGGGCCGCGACCCCCTGCGATTTTACTGGGCATGTTTTTCTGAGTGTACCGCGGCACACCCTGCTCGGACCGCGGCACACAGGGTCAACCCTGGTTTGGGGGTTCTTTTTAGGCAGATTTCTTGCGGGATTTCCTCACTTCTCACCATACATTGAAGAAAGAACATAGAGAGAGAAACAAAGAGAGAAAAGAGAGAGGAACAAATACTTGTTTGATTTCCCGGATGTTTATCGACCGAATCGTCGTGATTTTGACAAGAGCTTGGTAGCTATTGGATAAATTTTTTCACCAGAATAAATCGAGGGTTTGAGTCCGGAAGTTCGGGTATTTTTTGTTAGCTTTTTATGTAAGCTATTTATGGTGTTTTCTTTTTCTCGATCTTGTTGTTGTTGTATTCCAAATACTTGGAGATTGTTATTACCAAGTATTTGAAGATGGTGTTGTATACCTCTAGTTTGTACTAGGGACGATTGTGTATTGTGTATTGGTGTTAGTGGATTTAAGCGGCTTCGGTCCCGTGGTTTTTACTCTCGTCTTGAGGGGTTTTCCACGCAAAAATCGTGTCTCGTTATTTATCGCTTTTGGTATATCATTTGTATTAATTGTTGCTCTACTCGTCGGTAACCTCGAATTTACAATTGAAGATTGGGAAATTGTCAAACGAGGTTCCGTATTTTTTGTTGTGACGTTACATTGTCGGTGTTTTCCCAACAGAGTCCGGGTATAAAAAGAGATGGAAGATGCATGGAAGGACGTTGTGGAGTGGTTATATATGATAATCAAACGCGGACAAGGATGCGTTGGATGAGAGGTTCAAAGAACTAGAAGTCTACGATCATATAAACAAGGTTTATGGAAAAAGTGGCGCGGAAGAGAGTAGTGATTTTGATGAGGAGGAAATCCATGATGAGTTGTAATTACACTACAGTGCTGTTTTACACTTGTCTTATTTTTTTTATTAAGACAAATAAAGTTGCACATTAGATATGTGTTTAATTCTTGGATAATGACTAAGTTTTTTCTGTGGAGGTAAATCGGTCATTTCAAACATTTCAAGAATCCACGAAAACTTCATATAAATCCCGCGCTTTATATGAAATTATTGATACATTCTTGTAATCTGCTTCTTAGATGTATAAATAACGAAACTGCTTAACAATCCATGCTCGCAATATTGGACCTCCTTAACAATCCCGTGCAACTAGTCGGCATATTATTAATATATTAAATAAAATGAAGAATATTTCTCGCAAAATCTTGATCGTCGCCGTTTTGATCAGTCACCTGAGAACATCTTCAACAACGAAGCAAAAAGCAACGGCAATGAGCAATATTGCTCCCTCTCCTTATTTCTTCTCCAACAATGAAAAGCTAAGGGTAATACAAATATATGATTTTTCTTTTTTGGAAAGCATTTTGAATCTAGGGCTCTGGACTACAACAACAACCATCAAATCTATAAAGTTTACTTAGAATAAAAAAGTTTGTGGAGGTTTGGGTATTTAGAATTGAAAAGTTTATGGTTAGAAAGACAAAGTTTGGGGTTTTAGGTATGTAAAATGAGGTTTGGAGGTCCAGACCCCTCATAAACCTCTCTCTCTCATTTTCATTTTATTATATTCCTTTCTCCATCTATATTTCTCTATTTTCTAACTCATTCCGTCCAAAAAAAATACCGGTTAGAATTCATAACTTTGACCATTAATTGCAATATATAAAAAAATTATGGTAAATTCCAATAATTTAACTCCTTCTGCCTGTAGGTGTCTTCTTGACATCCATTGTCGGTCCCAAGCCCGGATAAAAGAGGAGGGTTGCGGTAGGTTAGTGGCAGCCAGCGTAAAACTCGTCACATTTCGTGGACATGAATACCTTATTCAATAGCCATCAAGAACAAGATATTGGGAATTTAAGCATCCCATCAAGTATGGTTAACTGAGAGTTTAAGAGAAGAATTTAAAAGAGTGAAGTGACAATTGCATTGAAGAAGATGGGGTCAAAGAAAGCAGAAGGACCAGATGGTATACCTATTGAAGTTTGGAGGTGTTTGGGGGAGAGAGGGATCGAATGGGTAACTATGCTTTTCAATAAGATTTGGAGAAGCAATAAGATTCCATCAGCATGGAGGAAAAGTATTCTCGTCCCTTTGTATAAGAACAAAGGTGATGTTCAAGATTGTTCTAATTATCGCGGAATTATACTAATGAGTCATACCATGAAGTTGTGGGAACGAGTGATTGAACAAAGGATCAGGAAATGTGTGAAGATAACAGAAAATCAATTTGGATTTATGCCTGGAAGATCGACCATGGAAGCAATTTATCTTATCCGGCAGTTGATGGAACATTATCGAGATAAAAAGAAAAATTTGCATATGGTTTTTATTGATTTAGAGAAGACATATGATAAAGTACCAAGAGAAGTACTTTGGTGGGCCTTAGCAAAGAAGGGTGTATCGCGGAAATATATTGACATTATAAAGGACATGTATGAGGGAGCTAGTACAAGTGTACGTACTAATGTTGGGAGGACAGAAGAATTCCGTATTACGATTGGGGTGCATCTAGGATCTGCTCTTAGTCATTTTCTCTTTGCCATAGTCATGGACGAATTGACAAGAGAAATTCAAAATGACGTTCCGTGGTGTATGATGTTCGCAGATGATATTGTGTTGATTGATGAAACGAAGGTTGGAGTGTAACAGAAATTGGAACTTTGGAGGGATAGTTTGGAAGCTCGAGGATTTAGGCTGAGCAGAAGTAAGACTAAATATATGCAGTGTAGGTTTAGCGAAAACAGTGATAGAGAGGCGGGGATGATCACATTTAATGGGAAAGTTGTTCATGGATCCACTTTATTTCGGTATCTTGGATCTATTATCCAAAAGGATGGAGAACTAGATGACGATGTGGCTCACAGAATAAAGGTAGGGTGGTTGAAGTGGAAGAGTGCCACAGGGGTTTTATGTGATCCTCACATGCCTCATAGATTAAAGGGTAAATTTTACCGCACGGCAATTAGGCCTGCGCTGTTATATGGCACCGAGTGATGGGCTGTAAAACAGTGTCACGTTCAAAAGATGAATGTGACAGAGATGCGTATGCTACGATGGATGTGTGGTCATACAAAAAAGGATCGGCTCAGAAATGAGGTGATTAGAGAGAAGGTAAGAGTTGCGTCTATAGAAGACAAAATGATGGAGAATCGATTACGATGGTTTGGTCATGTGAGAAGAATATCTGTTGATGCCCCAGTGAGGAGGCTAGAAAGTTGGGGAACAAGTAATGTTGTGAAAGGTAGAGGAAGACCCAAGAAAACTTGGATAAAGATGATTGAAAATGATATGCGGTTTCTTGGAATTGGAAAAAGTATGGCGATGGAGAGGCATATGTGGCGGGAAAGAATACGGATGGTGGATGGAATCTGATTTCATTTTTTTTAATCTGTATTTTTATTCCTATTTTCTTTTATTTTATGTTATCTTTTAATTTATTTTTCAGGATTTTTCATTTTTTTTCTTTTTTTTTCTTTTTCTTTTTTTAACATTTATTTTCTTTTTTTTATTTGCTTTTTTCTCTACTTTTTTTCCTCTTTTTTCCTTTTATGTTATTTATGTAACGATTATTGACGATTTCAAAGTTTGATTCATGTTAGCCGACCCCAAATCATTGGGACTAAGACTTAGATGTTGTTGTTGTTGTTGTTGTTTGATTCGTCTTAATGTGTATTTTCCGGATATTATTTCTTTATAATTTTTATTCGTATATAATTGAATTTATTAATGGTCAATTATATATTTGGAGAGACCGGTCAAGGTCAGAATAGACATATTTTTGATGGACGGATGGAGTATATTGCCCAACAACCCCAACGGCCAATTTTGTATGATTTTTTTTCTCAATTTTAATTAAAATAAAATATGTTATTTATAAATTTATATAATTATTAAATTGTTTTAGTGGTTTATTGATTTCTTCATGCTTTTTTTTCTTTTTTGTAAAGTTGGTTAAAATTAAATATATTTATTAAAAATTTATATAATTATTAGATTCTTTTAATGGTTTATTAAATTCATCATATTTTTTTGAAAGTTCTTTTGGTGATTTTCGTCCCATTCTAATATTACTTTATTTTTTTATTTTATGTCTGATATTTTCTATGTTTATTTTTATAAAAATCTTTATATCTATTATTTTATGGATAATATTTAGAATTTTCGTCCATTTATTATTTCCAATTATTATACTTATAAATTCAAAAAATTTAGTGATTATTAATTAATAAGAATCAATAAATATAATAATTCTTTAAAATATTAATTAATATTTTCGACGATAATTGCATTTAAGAACTGAGGTGTATGACAAATGGATCCATCATCGACTTCGACATGATTTAGTTGAACATATATTGAATGAACCGAGTTACTCAAATTAATGCACTGATGAATTTTTGTAGACGTATATTTGAATTGCTTTCTAATATTTTAATTTCAATGTCTAACAAAATTTGTGTTTTTTTTGGGTAATTTTTCGTCCTTTACTATGTTTATTTGTTATAATATTTTTAGTGTCTATGTCTAATATTTACAAAACTTTTGGG
Organism: Orobanche coerulescens; assembly: GCA_033398695.1. Taxonomy (NCBI): domain Eukaryota; kingdom Viridiplantae; phylum Streptophyta; class Magnoliopsida; order Lamiales; family Orobanchaceae; genus Orobanche; species Orobanche coerulescens. The sequence goes on from CM065809.1 coordinate 175,668,417, forward strand.
CCATAACAAGTAACTGCAACAATGACTATCAATTAACTACTAGCCGTACCAGTAGTCGTGGTTGAGTGGTCACAAGTTCGAAGTGGAAGATCTGGGTTCGAGTTTTCTTTGCACCAAATTTTTCAAGATCTATAATTCTTTAGTCTATAATTAAGAAAAAGACTTTTCGAAATATTTTGGTCGAATAATTAAATATTAAGGGCTACAAGCGTCAATACGAGAGGTTTGATTTCAGTGGAATCTTACGGTTGGATTTGAGGAAGTCAAGCATGGAGAAATCACTTCAAGGACAACTTCCCACACTTGCAATTTAACCGGTAGCAGTTTTGAAGGATGGAGAATACTGTCTTGAAAACTAATTACGTACTCCATCTGTCCGGCTTAAAATTTTATATTTATCCATTTTTGTCACTTTAAAAATTTTACACTTTTCACTTTTACACAGTTAAATCAACAACCATATTTTACTTTTACTCACCATTAATAATTTTTATTTTCTAATATCTGTCATATATTATCATTATTACTTATATCAATTATTACCTAAAATATATTAAAAATACATTATGTCAAGTTTTGAGCGAAATGCGTATAAATTTAGAATCTCGATATAAAAAAATGACAAAGAGTTGCCAAAATCCATACTTAATATTAAAATAAAGTCGTAAAAGAATTTAAAGAAACACGCGTCGCCTCCATGTTAATTGTCCTTTTAAAAATCTTAATAAAATAGATTGGAAGTTATTTCATTATATACTCTCTAGCAATTAAAAATTTTCTCTCACGAGGCATTATCCAACCTGTGCGATGCACAGTCTTTGGTTGAATATCTACGTGTTTTGTATGTAATGTTGGGGCAGACGGTTGAATGAACAGATGGCAGAATTTAAATGTCTTTTAGAGAAGTTTATATGTTTTTTTATTGCTATTGTCATTTTATTTTAGTCTATGTAATTAGTTATATGAAATGAGGCTTTACTAACCCATATGTTGCTACGGGGTTGTTTTTGGTTTATTCAACCCGTGCGATGCACCGATTGTATCTAAGATTTCATAGCTAAAATTTAACCATCTTGTAATTTATACTATCATTTAAAAGTTCATTTTAATCACCTTGTGTATTAGAAGGTGCACGTGTTTTGTACGTAATGTTGGGGCAGACGGTTGAATGAGCATATGGCAGAATTTAAATGCCTTTTAGAGAAGTTTATATGTTTTTTTATTGTTATTGTCATTTTATTTTAGTCTATGTAATTAGTTATATGAAATGAGGCTTTACTAACCGGTATATTGCTCCGGGGTTGTTTTTGATTTATTCAACCCGTGCGATGCACCGATTGTATCTAAGATTTCATAGCTAAAATTTAATCATCTTGTAATTTATACTATCATTTAAAAGTTCATTTTAATCACCTTGTGTATTAGAAGGTGCATTTGCATTGTAATGTTATCATAACTTTTGTATTTAAATTAGTTTATTTACATTAAAAGTTACAATTAAAATAGTCTCTTCATATATTTACAATTAAAAGTTACAATTAAATCCCCCTTCCACATTAAATTAAGGGGGATAGGTATTATATAGTATAGATTTTATTCTTTTTATTTTTAACCCAATAATTTAAAAAATTATAACTTTTTCGTATCAATTTTATTTTTGATAAAAAAATATATTGAATTAATTCTAACTTCGTGCTCTTTAATTTGACATCCATATAGTATATATAAAGTAATTTAAATATAATTATGATATATTTAGATGATTAAAATATATCCATATGGAAATATAAAAATATTGAAGAAAAATATAATTTTAATTTATTTTCATAGTTTTGTACTTTAACAATTATTTGATTTTTCAGAATTATTTTGTTTTGATTATAAAAAATTAAAATAGTTATATTAATGCCAAATTATATAAAAAATTATATTAGTAAGAATTTGGGTTGTATACGTTTAATGGAAATTGATAATAATAAATATAATTTAATTTATTATTTATAAAATTAGATATAAGACTCATATTGTCCTATATGAAAAAAAAACGCACGTGCTTAATTAAATTACAGTTTTCCTATCATGTGTCCCTAGATCACATGATAAGAGTTTATAATAATCATAATATTATTGAAATTCAATCACATATTATATTTTATAATAATTAAAATATTATTAAAATGTAATCATATATTATTAATATAATTGTTTCAGGAGAAAGTAAAAGACTGTAAATACGAGTCAATCAATTGTCTTCATAACACTGATAGAGGGGCCTTTATATAGGCATTACAATGAGAGTCCTTCCATACATAGGATTCCTAGATAAGGTAAGACATCTAATAGGATCCTACTACCTTTAGAAGGATCTAGAACCTTCCACCTATGTATCTACAACCAGTATTAGGTAAGACACATCACGGGAATAATAATTCCCGGAACACTCTCCCTGTGTCGAGCACTAATACAATAATGGTGCAAAAGATGTTGCCTTCGTAAAAACCTATTCCAAGCCAAAACAAAACCCCATGAGAAAAATAAAGGCTTGATGAGGAAAAGATTGCAACGCACCAACATAACATGTCATGTATACTCCCCCTGATGTATACATAATGACTCACCCTGATGAGTACCTCAAATCATAGGAGTCAGATGCCAAGTTGCCCTCACAACTATACCAAGGAAAATCCCAGTGGGAAAAATACCTCTTGGTCTAAGTTGAACAGAAGTGCAACACATCATTGTATGGATGTTCTCATAGGTCGCCTCGTTAAAAACCTTACCAAGTGAAAACCCAATGGGAAAAAACAAACCTTGGTATAAGGACAAAAAGAGCGCGACACATCCAAAGTGTAGAGTCACTAAAGACTTATCCGAAAATCAAGTTTTCTAAAGTCTTGACCTCCATGCACTAAATCAGTCCTAACTTCTTCGATTCAATAGGTATCAACGAAACTTTAAGAACTTATGAAAACTCGACACCCATAGATTTTCATTCACATACAGTACGTAACCTAGATCGACCTGAGTAGATCACAAAGCTCTATCTAAGTTGACTCAGCAAATTACCGGACATATCTTGTCCTACTTTGCAACAATAGTCATATGTCACTCAACATGATGGATGTGATCAAATGATTGGTTTCCTTGGAAAGTAGACACAAACCTTTCCAATGGTACCAATTTCACCATTTTCCAGCAAGTGAGCTGCCCTGTAGGTCATATGGGAGATAGACCAACACATTTTGGGTAGATTCGGGTATCGATATTCAAGTGTCCTTTTATCGAGATAGAGTGAGCTTCAAGCTTCTTGTCATTCACAGACATTGCATGAGCGCATCCTAGGCCATCATCACAGTAGCTTTACCGGATTATTACGAATGAGTACATCGAGTCAAACATGAGTACATAATACCATACTTTTCTCTTAAGACTGCATCATCACTTAAGTGAGTCAAGTCTTATGATGACTTCGACTAATCATTGGGAATCATATAGGCATTACTTTATCGTCTCTTAGGGAAACCGTCCCTTAGATTGCCTTAAACCGATTGATGAATACGCATCATGAAGTGTCCCCAAGATCCTTTCATTCTTAACTTTGGATTTAGCGGAATCTCTTAGTCTCACAAGAGTACATCACTATAAACCCTTAGTTTTATACGCAAAAGCTTCATATCTCTTCCAAATCAAGTATATACTTAGTATGCATTCCCGACAATCACTTGTCGATGCGCTCCGTGGTCAGGAGCCACTTGATTTGAGTCTGATCCACCACGAGATCATTTTTATCACTTAACTTAGTTCCCCACTAAGATAAGATTTATCCACAAGCTGCACGTCAGTTTTTGGGAAACTATCTAACTGAAAAGATAGTGGATGTTAAAACATCCATTACGATAGCACAACTAAGTTTCGTGTCATCGTAGTCGATTCCAGTGCATTTATGAGAAACCTCGCGCCATGAGGTGAGTTTAACTCCTTCTCTCACTCGCTTTAACAAAGTATACAGATAGATCTTATCTTTGGAGTGTCAGTACCACTTCAACAAAGGGCTATCACTTTGTTTATACTGGAGTCGCATATGTTTCCATTTTAGGCCAAGCCTACAATGTTGTAGATTTTCAACGAAGTATGGTTCGATTAAACTCACATTCCATGTCCTCATGTACCGGCTTTATTCATAGTGTACTCTTTATGGATTGGCATTCATTGAGGCGTCCCCCAATAATGACTATAATCCAGAATCACATGAGACGGATGAGTTCATTTGATCATATGATCAAGTTTCATGTACCAAACTCGCATACATTCTTAGTGAGAGTATTTATCGAACCAAGTGGCATCCCAATACTCGATGAGATCCACGGCCTAGTAACACCATCTACTACAATTTGTTGTGTTACCATATCACCATTCATAGGTGACGAACGTCCATGACCGGACACAATCCTTGCAGACATGTTTGCAGCATGTATTTAATCTCGTCACTTTAGGGAACTTGGTGAGGCACGGTAGGGACAAACTACGACAATTCCAAGTCGTTCTACTCGAACATGATCGTTCGCATCTCCCCCTAACGACGGGAAGACTGGCTCATCAAAGTGACTTACGAGATCGTCTGCCAAGGTATATTTTAAGCGGACTATGAGTGAAAGCACATGTCATATTCATCATTTATAACATGTCATAATGCGTTGTGGTGACGCACTTTGGCACATGAACATGTGGACGATAAAGGTTTTCAGTGTTAACACAATCCAGTTAACAAAATGCATACTGTTACACTCGTAACTAAGCATTTGAATGATGATAGGTATAGGTGAATATGACATGTTGACCTATGCTACATATCCGTAGCTACTGGTCTTGAGAATTCAACAAAACCGCCACCATGCACCACCGGGATCGAACATGAAGAAATGATTAAACTAATGATAGGCCGTTGATTTTATCGAATCTCTAGTGATTTCTTGAAGATTTCACTCCCTTTACCAGCCCCAAAAACCTCAAAATTTCATGATCATGTATAAACAGGTATTTAGGATTCCAAAATCATCAACCTTGTGGTAAAAAACCGGTCGAAATGACATCGAACTGGTCGTTCGGACGGTTGGTGGTATGTGAAAACTTCATTTAAGTGGTTCACCTCCTTCCAAGTCTCCAAATGACACCGAAATTTGTGAGAAGGTAGCCTTAAATGTTAGGAAGTACTCGTTAAAATTTCACTTTAAGACTTGGTCTAAAAGTGGGTGAACCGACCTTTACAATGACTGGTCCGCAAGTTGGACAACCATAACTCAGGTTTCATCAACTTATCAATCATTGTCAAAGGAACAACATAACATATAAATGTTATCACTTGAGTATGACCATTTGTGAACACCATCATAGCATCATAAGCTACCCAGGCTAATACTTATGATCATGTATGTATAAGGACTCGGTGAAAAGGGAGGACTCAGCACCATGCTTATGCGAGTCGCTACATTATTCTCTTTAGCATAGGAGGGTGTCATCTCCTAATCGTGCCAAAGAATAGGCTTAAATCAATGAACATGGCTAAGAGGGATCATCGGGGGGGGTCTTTGGCGTCACACATGCTTATGAAAGCAAGACGCGGATGACATAAATATCATCATCGGTCATGAGCCCTGCTCACGACTCCACCAACATACTTTGGTGTCTTTGATCCAACTAGTTTCTTTGTTCAAAGAAAATGATGTCCATGATAATACCGTGGTATATGGATCATCAAATTGTCTAAACTCCGGACTATTAAAGCCTAAATGTGTCAATATCCCAATACATCTTCTGGTTACCAAAACTTATGCAAGCCGGACCATATTGACTCATGAATATTTTTCTTTTCACATATCCAATACAAGTGATGCATAAGATTTTATTTCTCACAAATCACAATGAGATGCTATGAGTGATACACTTTGGCATATATATCATCGAGTCATAACATGGTCCAATTGTTATGGAACATATGTGACTAGAAAACACCATTCGGCATTCAACAACTTGAGCATTATTCCACTCATTGATTGTGATGACCTAGTCATCATAGTCACAATGGATTTATTAACCGAAATCCAAAAATATAGTGTTCCTTGAAAATAGCTTAATACGCACTCAATTTCGCTTGCAAAATCTTACAAACATGAGCATAGCGAACACTCTAACAACATAGAGATTTTATACCTGATACGATCAAAATGATCTATCATATTGAGTGCATAACATGGCAAGGTTATATGCCTAAGGGGAAAAATTACGACACAAGCATGGTGTAACACTACCATGCACACGCTCGACCTTCTTATAAGGGTGCGTATTTTGGGCTTCCCCAAGGAAACTGTTTTTCAACATTTGAAAGATGATAGTTTAGCGTACAACGCATATCAAAAACTGCATCATCTATGAAAAATTCGGCCAAAAAGAGGTTGAAAAATATGTTTCATAAGACCACTTGCAAATTTAAGATGGGAACCAAGTTGGTTGGGACAAAAGTTAGCACAATCGCTGGAAAATAAAATTCCGCGCAGCTTGACCTTTGTTCACTAAAACAGTGATAACTCCCTTGTTAGGAACGCTATGGACGAACGGTCAGATGTTCTGAAAACTAAACTTCCGTATCTTTCTATCCATATATTGTACACCACACGGATCATTAAACTAAGATTACAGTGCATGTTTTAAGTGGCTGCTTTAGTATTTACCAAGTTTAGTGAGAAAACAGGGTTGAGACCATATCCAATTGCATAAGTGTTGATGAAAAACCATGGCAATGACAGCCACAGGTGCGTTTAAACGCAGCAGGGTGTTCGATTTCTTATCTCGACTAATGATCCTTTCGGTAACTCCAACTTGGTAGACTTGCAGAGAAAGTAGGAATGTCGGTACAACTAAGGCTGTTTAAAAATCACTGATTCCGTTTGAACTTTCAAAGCATAAACAAATACCAAGGAGGATGCGCCTAGTCATGATCAAAAGTGTAGACAAAATCCACCAAAGTGCATCGATCAACCAAGTATTTTAATTCTCAATTTGCAAGCATACGTCATAATAGCCATGTTATATGGATGCAACGCGGTGCATCAATATTAAGCATTTTGAACCACGAGACATAATGAATATACCATAACCAACTCGTCATGACCATCCATTAAGATTGACTAAACATAGTCAAATGTATAAGGCACATGCCTTTACAAATACTCAGAAAAGTATTCGGACATATAGTCATGCGAACTATAATTGAGGTCAACGAATTCATGTATTTACCGCAATATGCCATTGCTTTACATGTTAAAATTTATGAGAATTACTCGTACATTCTTTCATATATCATATTGCAAGGAGACGGTACATGACTACACCTACATGCAATATTTTATTTTAATAGGATGAAAGATGGAGTTTTTCAAGTATGGGATTGGGTCAAGACCAACGTGGTGGTCGCTCAATTCAACGTGACAATTCCGTCACAAATCGATTTTAACCACGACATATCCGTCGTAATCGATGTTTGTCCCATTTGTACGTCACAAATTCGTGACTAATCATGAACAAGTCATAACTTTACCTTTACCGCCAATGTTCATTTTTTTTCAATTGTTGGTTTAAAATTGACAAAACGGCGACGTTAAATCGCACCCAAAACGTGGTGTCTGCAACAACCACAAATATCGACTTTCAATAATTATCCGTGACTCCCCCAGGACCGTCACACAGTTTACTTCGACATACGAGAGTGATACCACCCCTCATAGTCTCATCCACCGCAAAGTAGCGTGGGAGATAAAGAGCCCAAATACCCAATTCCCCAAAAAAAATTCCCAAAAGAGAGGAATTGAAAAACGGGAACTTTAATAAAATCTTACGGGTACTTGGTTCCATATTTACTTTGGTCCTTGAACGGGAGCTTCTCTCCATATGAGCAACATATTTCCGTGGGTACTCCATTCTATATTTGTTTTGATCCTTGAACGGGATAATAAATATGACTTCTCTTCATATTTTGCACATCATCATGAGCAACATATTTTCCTATATGCCACGTAAAGCATAAACATAGTTAGATTCAGAAACATACAAGTTAATGATAAATGAATCATGAATTAGGAAAATAGAGAGTTGAGAAACGCCCAGATAGGGCTACTGGGCTCGATAATTCGGCCGAAAAAGGACTCGAGCGCGGCGATGCAGCAGCTCGGTATTGGATGAGGTCGAATCTCCAAATTTCCTCGTAAAATATACTTCTATTCGGCGGCAGATTCAATAATCAATATTACTCAGAATCCGATCTTCACCGTTGAATATACAGATATTTGTGTTGGGAAGATGTTGCTAAAATTTCACACCGATCCGACGGTTAACGAATCAGGAAACATGATTTTAGTACGACTGCGCTGTGTAGAAAATTTACATGCGGAAATTCTCCTTTTTTTTCCGATTTTGATAGGTTTGTCTCGACTGCACTAGGTTTTCAAACATTAAATATCACGTGCATAAAACCGTTTGGACGATCCGGCGGTGCTTCGATCAGATCTGGTCGCAGCTTTAGACAACAATTGGCTGGACGAAAATGGTCTGAAAAGCGGGACTGTCGGGCGGGTCGGATCGGTTTCCTCTTTCTGGTTCTGGTCACGGTCCGGATTCTGGACTCTTTTTTTTTTTTTTTTTGTAAGCGGGTCGTCCTTTTTTTTCATCCATGTTTTATTTCTGGACTCTCCACCTTGAATCCATACAACGATTCCAAGACAAAACTTCTTTAGGGCCAACTTTCACGAGCGCCAGCGAGATTCCATCAGCAGCTCTGGGAGGTGCCGCCGGGAGAGCAGACGGCGGCTCTATCCCTTAAACGGATAGTTGTCCTCTTCTTTGTCTGAGAACGGGAAGGACGGGAGCTCTATGCGGCGTCCGGAGAGAGGATTTAACAGACACATATTGTAGCTGCCGCCGTCATCGAACAAAACTTATGCCAAACAAGGTTGAAGAATCAGGTTTGGCCGCCCAACGATTTCCGCGAAGGCGCTAGTGCAAAGTTTTCTACGGATCTGAGAAGCAATTAGGTTTCGGTCGCGACGATTTATGGTGTCTAGGGTTTTCGGCGATTTGGATCGGGCGAAGACGAACTGTCTTTTTTTTTTCGGATTTTCTGAATTTCGAACGATTTTTCAGAAAAACGGGAGGGGATTTTTTTCTTGCTCAGTTTGGGGGCTACATGCTGATAACGTGTTTCAGGAGAAAGTAAAAGACTGTAAATACGAGTCAATCAATTATCTTCATAACACTGATAGAGGGGCCTTTATATAGGCATTACAATGAGAGTCCTTCCATACATAGGATTCCTAGATAAGTTAAGACATCTAATAGGATCCTACTACCTTTAGAAGGATCTAAAACATTCCATCTATATATCTACAACCAGTATTAGGTAAAACACATTACGAGAATAATAATTTTCAAAATAATAATAAAATACTCCCTCTGTCCCAGCCAAAGGTTGACAGAGGATGTATATTTGGTGTATTTTAGGTAATGATTGGTATAAGTAATGATGGTTAAATATGTGGTGGAGATTAAAAGGTAAAAAGTATTGATGATGAATGAGTGGTGGAGATTAAAAAGTGAAAAGTAATTGTTTGATTTGATTGTAAAAAATGATATATATAAATTTACTAAAGAGACTACTTTTTGATAGAAATGTAAATTTGTGGGCGGGACGGAGGGAGTATTTAATATTTTACGAGGCGAATCGGGACATCTAATAAATTAAATAAGAACCGAAAGAAGCCAGATAATGTCACACTTATAAATAATTATACGAGCGACACCAAATCACTGTCACGTGCGTCCTTTCTAATTCCACGCAGACGGCAAACCCTCTCTCTCTCTCTCTCTCTTTCTCTTGAAATACAAGCAAAACAGCAACAGTCTAAAAGAGAAAGGGAAAAATAGCAACAAAAGGTGGCCATGGCTCTTGGTGGTGGTGGTGGTGGTGTGGGGCTATCTAAAATTCTTTTTCGCTATATCTAAATTCTCTGTCAAAAGTAGAAAAAAGAAAAACCTCCAAACTCCAGCCTAAAATGAGCTCGAGACCAATCACCTCCACCGCCGCTGCCGACAACGGCCACCACCACAACAATCCGCCGTCCTCTTCCTCCTCATCCCCCTCCCTACGCGGCTGCTGCTGTTGTCTCTTTCTGCTATTCTCTTTCGTCCTCCTCCTTGTTCTTGCCGTAATTCTCGTCGTAGTCCTCGCCGTGAAACCTAAAAAACCCGAGTTCGAATTAAAGCAGGCCGGTGTCCAGTCCATGGGCATCAGCCTGACCACCGCCTCCTCCGCCTCCGTGTCGCTCATCATCGAGATGCTCTTCGTCGCCTCCAACGAGAACAAGGTGGGGATCAAGTACGACGAATCCAGGTTTACCGTCATGTACCGCGGGATACCACTCGGGCGGGGCACGGTTCCCGGGTTTTATCAACCCGCCCACAGCGTTAGGCAGGTCAAGACCACCATTTTTGTGGACCGGGTTAGCTTGCTTCAAGCAGATGCCGCTGATTTACTGAGGGATGCTTCGTTGAATGACCGGGTCGATTTGCGGGTCGTCGGTGATGTCGGAGCGAAGATCCGGATTCTAGGTTTTAATTCGCCCGATGTACAGGTCAGCTCTCTCACCTCAACAGGGCTTTTTTTTTTTAGTAATTAATTAATTAATTTGGATATTTCTGCAACCAAATTTCATTTCACTACCTTTATCACGTATTTTGTAGAATAGAAAACTTAATATTCTTTTTCATTGTTAGACTTTTTATCCCGTTCACCGTTTGCTTACTTATTAAGGAACAATATTATTAAATTAATAGTGGGTTGATAGATAAGTGAAGAAGAAATAAAGACTTCTTTGTATATTTATATAATATTTATAAATTAATTATATAAATTTGCTGCAAAGAAAATAATTATAAAACTGACGCATCGGATATTTATAATTAATAGTGTGGTCAGCTGAATTAATACATTTGGATACCAATTATTTTGTTATTTGATGCTTCATTGTCCAGCGAAATATATTTCATTTAGATACTTCATACTTGCAATGAACATTTAGATACTAGCTCAGTCGCCATTTTTGAAATTATTTTAGCATTATGTTTTTATTATACTTCAATAAATTATGCTCCCTTGGTCCCGCTTAAATGTTTCCATTTTTCTTAAAAAGTCGTCTATTCAATAAGTTTAGGTATATCATTTTTCAGTTTTCACCATCACATTTTACTTTTTAATCACCATTATACATTTATTATCAATATTTTTTATTTTTTTAGTTACCTTCTACATTTATCATTATTACTTATACCGATTATTATTTAAAATACACAGTATATACAGCATTTATCAATCTTTAATTGGGACAAATGGATTTATTAGATGGGGTATTTAAACCTTCAAAAAAAGATGGGGTATTTATCCAAGAAAGATAATAGTTGTGCCTCATATGACAGACAAGAATATAGGGACCAGGACCTTGTCACTAATTTTCTTCATTATTGGAGGTGGGCACCTCTTAAGATGGCTTTTGTTTTTTCCTTTTTTTTTTTTTTTTTCTTTTTTTATACATAGATGATCCATACCAATAAGAAACAATTCCGGCCCCTCAGAACAACTTCCAATTAAATCGCGAGATAATGCACCTCACTAACAATTAAATATACTCCACATCCGCGCATATAGAATTATCCCCATTTTTTTTCTTTTTTGCTTTAATATTTTCACCACAACCTTAGGCTGTGAAAGGCTTTATCGGCCCACTTTTATTGACTTTGTTTTGTTGGGTTTTTTTTGGGACTTTTCATTGCTTTGCAAGAACATTTTGGGTAATGGGATATGCGAATTTGTGAGAAATAGCTAAAAAAATGTGCATCGATATGAGTTATTAGGAAAGGGCTATGTGGGTTTATACCCCACCAATATTTAGGAGGGACACCCACCAATCATTAATTTTTTTTTTTTTTTGTATTTTGTCTTTTTGTTATTGTTTTTTTTGGCTTTTTTTTTATTTTTTAGTTTTACTTTATTTTATTTTATTCTTTATTTTAGTTTTTGTTATTAATACTTAATTATTTTGTCTTTACTTTTAGTTTAATTTCTAATTATATGTTTTGTCGGTGTGTTATCAGAATACAAATAGTTAACGAGAAAATAAATTGCCTATTATAAAAAAACAAAATGTAACCCCTCCCGCTTTGGGCCTACGGGTCAGGCCTATAGCTCAAGCTCTTCATAGCCTCCATAGAGACGTTCGGACCAGCAAAAGTGCCGGTCCTCTCTTGGGATTTCCTTCCGTACACTTCGTCAAGCAGAAGGCAGACATCGAAAAGGCAAGCTTCCCTCCCGGTCCTCCTCCGGGGACCGGATCATTTGCTTGCTTTTCTTGTCTGAAATCTAGTAGGGGGAGCAGAGCAGGAAGCAGAGCAAGGCAGCCCTCGCTATGATCAAGCCCAAACCCAGATCAAGACAAGGGTCCGGGCCCAAACAAGGAGCTACACCGGACAACAAGAAAAACCCATTAACAAAAGGAAGACAAGCTATTCTATTTTCTCGTCGGACTCGAAAATAGTGCTTGTCCTTTTTCAGCCCCAATTTGGTAGACCAGTTATTCTATTTCCGGACTATAATCACTTTATTGTTTGAGGAGAAAAGTAAAGACAGCAAATCAATTGTATTGATAACAATGAATAGATGAGCCTTTATATAGGCATTACAAAGAGAGTCTTTCCATACATAGGATTCCTAATTAAGGTAATACATCTAACAGGATCCAACTACTTATGGAAGAGTCCAGAACCTTCCATAACTCTTATCCCCCTACAACTAGTATTAGGTAAGACACCAATACGGGAAGGATTTCCCGGAACATTTATAAAATTTAGAAAGAAATATATTAAGAAGAAAAATCTCGTTCTTAGTTCCGTTTTGTTATAATCACTTTATAACAACACGTATCCTTCCTTGATCTCGGTTGAACTCCGAAATCAACAACAAGTCCTGTTGAGTCCAATCGTTTCTTAAGTTTATTTAATTCAAAACAATCTCTTCAAATCTTGTTCTTATATGCATTGAGAACAAAAACGATGGAAATAGACAGGATATTGAGTTCGCAAGCTCGACCCAATGGATCCTGAATTTGTGTTAGCCAACTGAATAAAATCAATTGTAGCTACTTTTTTTTTCTTCCCCCAGGGAAGAGGGGGATTGTTCCCTGTCCTGAGTACCCCCTGGAGGCTCGACCTCACCCCCGATCTAGAGGTAAGTTTTCCAGCATGACCTGTTCGTCTCTTGATCCCCCGCTTGGGTTACAGGCCCGCACTTACTGGGTTGTGCTTTAGAATTTTAACGAGTATCTATTATAACCCTAGATCTAGCAATAGATATAAAAACATCAATTAAGTTTGTCAAACTAATCAAAATGATTTATAATGTAATCAAATTCGCTCAATAACACAAAAACAATTCAACGGCTTTTAATATTAATATTACATATATTTTTTTCTTAAAAAAACAATTAAAAAAATCAGTAAAAAACAGTTTAGAAAAGCAGAAAAACTAATGATTTTAAAAAAAAAGTAAAAAAAAACAATAAAAACTCACTTAAATAGAAAACTACATCTATTTAGTAAATATATTTGAAAGTACACCTATATGTTCGATATATTTTAAAACTACACATCTTTAAGTAAATAACTTCCTTTTTTTATCTTCTCTAGAATAATGCGGTTGTCCTCTTTTTTTATTACAAAACTGATGCCATTTTCGTTTCTTTTTCTTCAACCCTTCTTGTCTCCCTTATTTATATGCTTTGTGGCCCCCATCAATTTAGGAGAACCCCACCATATGATAAATTATCTTTTTTTTTTTTTTTTTTTTTTTTTTTTTTTTGATGACCCAGGTTGAATCCTCTGCACAGAGGCCCGATCCTCATTCCTACCCCGGTTAAATCGCAGTTATGCCTCAAAGAACCCGGTTTTGAGGATGCTTCAACTGAATAAACACACAAGGTTTAAATCCCTGAAAAGAGCGGATGCTCCCACGAGGATTCGAACCCACGCTGCGTGCCACCAGAGCGAAAGATATCCCCCTCCTTTTTTTTTTATCAAAGTGGGTGAAGGAGGGTGTAAACCATACACCCCGAAAGAAAGAGGAAAATGTGATGCATTTCTATGTTTGTGATTATTTTTTTTAGAATATTTCTGATTCTATCCCGCATGTATTGATGTTATATTGTGTTGTTGAAATTTTATTATTCACCAACCACATTTTTATCTTGGAACTTGGAAGAAAGGAATATCTTTCGAGGATATCAGAATATTTAATGACAATGAAGAGGATAGTGCAGAGGAAAAATATACCGGTGGATGATGAAGTTTGATTATTTTATTTTTATTATTTTTATTTTATTTTTTTATTTTTTAGCTTGTATAATTTTTTTGGATTATTTTTTAGACTTCTCAAACTTTTTCTTTAATCTTCTACTATCATCCTTAATATGTGAATTTTTTAGTCCATTTAATTTCTTTTATTTATTTATTTCGTTTTCTTATAACTATTAATTGATTTTTTTCTATGGTTCTTAAGAAAAGATATTTTCACTTTATGACTTTCATAACCTATTTCTAGATTGCCTACTTTATCATGTTTTTCTTTTTCTTTTTTCCCTTTTATTTTAGTCACTGACCCGAATTATTTTGGAATTAAGGATCAGATCATGTTGCGTTGCTAATCCCAATATTGCTCAAGTGTTTTGTACATGTACACATGTGCGGGCATATACGTGTACACATATTTATGGACATCTTATTCATTTATTGTAATCCCACAGGATGAATGGATTCCACAGTAAATGTGTGATGCATGTATGTATAATATCTACGTATATAGAGCAGTATCCATAACTAAATAAATTCAGACATACAAAGTTCCGATCTAATGTATCAATGCTCCTTCCTCTTTTGATGGACAGAGTGCCTATTTCACATGGAAACGTGACCTGGTGGAAAGTAGTACGAAATAGTTGTTTGATACAATTGCGGTAATATTTGTAAGATCAGAAGCGTATACAACCGGAGTAAATTCTACCCTATCCATGTGGGTAGTGCCCCATGGGCCTATCCACCATACAGCAATACACTCACGCACCGTGGATGTATGTTGATCATGTGGGCAATGGATGTTCTACATAAATACGCAAGTTAAGAATATAATTCATTAAAATTCTAGTTTTAATAAAGATCCCAAAATCAAACTTTTTAGTAGGTTTTATATGAGATGATTTTATGAATCTTCATCCATAATAGAATATCCCACCATATTACTAAAAAATATAGTGAAAGTAAGGGATCAAAAGCTCTAGGTCATTTAAATGAATCACTTCTAAAAATCAATTCCAACATAACCCCTGTATTATTTTAGCACTGATATTACTACATAGTTATAGATATTACTACGGATTCTTGAACCTTTACTTAAATGTTGAGCAGGTATCAGTGGACTGTACGATAGCCATCAGCCCGAGAAACCAATCCGTAATGTCCAAGCAGTGTGGATTCGATGGCCTTAGTGTGTGATCCGATAAATCCCCCTTTTTTTTTCAATTTGCTCCTTTTCCTTCTCTCCCCGGAGAAACAAAATGAAGAAGAAAAAGGAGAAAACGTAAGTAGAGAGATCGAGAAATTTACAAAGTGTAAATTCCAGAAGGTCGGCATGTTGGGTTCAGCTGTTAGAGAGAAGCAAAACCCATGACAAAGCATGTGCCACTAATACAGGCAAAAGCTAATAGTGTTAGGGGGGTTTTTTTGCTGCAACTACGTTGTAAAAGTGTTTTTCGAACTCTAATTGATTCATGACTTTGCCAGTCAAACTTAATGAGTTGGTGTCTGAAACAGAATCTGGTATCCTTTTTCTTTACGTGTAAGAGCAACTCCAATCCACACTCCCCTTACCTATATTTGATATAGGTGGACAAAATTTAGGGGTTGAGACAGAAATATTATGCTCCAACCATCATCCCCATCCCCTTTAATTTTTAGGGGAGAGAAAACTAACTCCATATTTAGGGGAGAGAAAATCAAACCCTTATAATGCCACATCATCATTGTTTTATTATAATATAACATATATCTACTCCAACACTCTCATCTCTTACCTATATTACCTAAAATATTGATTACATATTAGTTTTTAAAATTATAGGTAACGATATAGGTAAGTAAAACAACTTTTTGATATCCTATAATTTAAGTAATTATTATTTTATTATATTTTAGGGAATGAAAATAGGAATTGCCTCGGAGATGCTCTAAGCATTATGTATGGTAATGCCATTACAGCCTGAATTGTGCAGGAACATGTGATGTCCTAAATCAGCATGTGGTGCTCTTCTGATCCGAACAACCCAATCCCGACCCATATGAGCAGTGGCGGAACTAGGATTTCATGAGAGCCGGGGCTAAAGAATTTATAACTAATATTTGGAGGTTAGTTGGGGTTTAAAATAAAATTTCTACTGACTTTTAAACAAAAGTCGGGACTTGAAAAAAAATCTCTATTGTTTTTTGAAGGTTTCTTTTTTGAAGGTTAGTCAGGGCTTCAGCTTATGCTGACCCCCTGTTTTAGATGGATCTAGGGTATAAGCCATTGCAGGACAGGTTCTAGAGTTTCTCATGCCCACGAAAAAATGTCATTATTTAAAAACTACAAAACAAAAAAAACATATTATTTTTAAAGATCAATTTTTGTTACTATTAAAAAAAATGTGTTATTCGTAATATATATCTTATAATTATATAGCACCCTAATGTAATATCAAGTTAAATGAACTTTTGAGACTTGTATATAATGATAGTTGTGCTGAGACTAAAAGTATACAACTATATATGATGTTTAATTCGTTTTAAAACATAGGAAAACGTAATACTATATTTGTATATTTTTAATAATCTAAATATACTTAAATAGCGAGTGTTGTGTAGTCTAGGCAGTCCTATATAGCTTTAGGCAACAAGCCACACTATGAGTGACAATAAAACTTGATTTACAAGATTCTACATCTAAAAAAAATATAAAATAAAATAAATAATAACCTCCAATAATCATATTTTATCACTGTGGAAGTCACAAAAATTAGTTGAGACTATGTAGTAATGTAAAATTATTTTATACATGATTTGATTTTAGAAAATATAACAAAAGATATTTGTGGTTTTGAGTTGAAATTAGCTAGTAATCTAAATTGTTTCATGAAAATAAGACAAATATTTAAAAAAAGAATTATAGAAAAGTAAATGAATCGATAAAAATAGTAATACAATTAACTAGACAAGAAAAACATCCCAATAGCATCATTAGCCTAATTGTAAGTGTTTATCTATTCTAGAGGTGTTCAAGTTTTGTCGGCAATATTTTAATTATTTTTTTATTGGCAAGAATATCACTAGGCTTAAATTGATGCTTCTACGGTTGATGCCTTGGGCGATCGCCCGGTTCGCCCACCCATAAGGGCGGCCGTGGGCCATTGTGAAATTTGATTCATGTTTTCTGGCTTGTGGGCCGTTTAAAACATTCATGAGATCGTGAATCTTAGGGCATGTTTCTGAATAGGGTTCGAAATATTGGATTTGAATTCTGAATAATATATATCTTCTCTCTCTCTTCTCCTTGTATTTACAAAATACAATCACTTATCTCTTTTTTATATATTTAAAAAATACAATTATTTTCTTTTTTTTATCTTTTTTTTTATATTTGTAAAAAAAGTAACTATTTTTGTTTCTCCTCTTTTTATCTTTAGATATTATAATAAAATATTATATAATAGTACATATGATGTATTTTTCAGATATTAGTTAACATCTACTGTATGAAGTATTCTTATATTCACATCATTCTCAATACTTAGTGGCATGCTTACGTTAGAGTCCAAATTGATGGATTTGGATATTGAATCTCAATATTCGTTTACTCTAAAACTCATTTTAAATATTCAACCAACAATTTCTTACACATCAGATGTCTACGTCCTGTTACACCATTTTCCGCTCTTCAATTTTGATATTTAAAATACTACTCTCATTTTTACATTTAAAAAATACAGTTACTTTTTTGTTACTCTTTTATGTTAAAAAATATATAATTACTTTCCTCTATTTTTTTCTCTTTAAATTATATGTTAATAATTATGTATACATATTATCTTCTTTAGTTGATTGATATATTGTTAAATATAAACATGTCCTTGCATTTCAGTTGACTTCCAAGAATAAAGGTAGCTTTGATACTCTTACATGTTCAATTCTTTACACGCTTTTCTCTTAGTCATATTCCTAGTGATTATTTCAACTGTACTCATGAGCTAGATGCTGACTTTTAAATACTCGCTAGAATTGCAAGGGACTTCTTTGTAGTTCCGATCTCAATAGTTGCTTCTGAGCCTGCTTCTGGTTCAGGTATGCGAATTTTAAATAATAAGTGAACATCTCTATCACCTGACGTCGTGAAGATACTAGTATGCAAAAAAGATTGGGATCAAGCAGAAAAACGACTACAATGGGGCATAACAACGAAGATGACGATTCGTGGATAGTAATAGATTCTTCATCTGAATTTGGAGTTGGAGTAATATCCGCAATTTCGATTTCCGGTAAATTTCTTTTTTTGGTAGGAGTCTGTTTTAACGGCTCGCTTGTGACTGTTTCGTCATTTTGAGAATGATTAATTCTGCACTTTTTGTCATCCGAGTTCGTTTCGGTGTCGTTTTGTTGAGTTCCGTGCTTCTTAGCGACTTTTCCGTACTTGATTTCGATTCTTGCGAATCTCGTTCGAAACTGTCGTTTCATGTTTCCTGTAAGTTCGTTTAACTTTGTTAGACGTGTGGTGAATTTAGGTTCGGTTGTTCGATCTCGTATTGTGATGTTTCGGGCGTTTTGGACCGTTTTGTAATTTCCCAAAGTTTGGGGGTAATTGTTTTCACTGTCGTTTTCCGAACCTTCGGGTGATCGGAATCGTGTTTTTCTTTTAGTGCTTGAGTTCGTCGTCGCAGACTCTTCGTGGGCATGTATTCCTTTTGTGTTGTTTTTGTCGTTTCGCGGGTTCGTTGCGCTCGTACTCGACGAGCTGAACTTAGCAGTTTTGAGATGCTAAGTACCTTACGTACGCTATATGATGAGCGTAGCGTACGTTAACTTCCTGTGAGACTTATGTAGGTTAAGCCCCTTAACATAACGTACGTAAAAGTCTTCATAAAATCGGACAGAGCGTCCGGACCAACCTTTACGTACGTAAGAGTTCATAACTTACGTACGTAACCTTGCTAAAGTACATTAAGAGCTTACTGCTTACTTATGTTAGCCTCCCGCGGGTTTAAATACCTGAAGTTGACCGATTTCGGATCATTTTTATCTCTCTCCTCCTTCCTTCGGTTTTGGCGATCTGGGCGCATGTGGGACGAGTTTTCGTCGGTCTTTGATGATAGTAATCATCTCGGTGGGTCTTCTTCGTGTTCATCATCATCTAGTCTTCCTTCTTCGTGTTCATCATCATCTAGTCTTCCTTCTTCTCCGAATCAAGGTAAGGTTTTAGAACCCTATTTGAGATATTTTCGGTTTGTCTCGATTTCATGATTTTAATCCGAAATTGTTGGTTATATTGTTGTTTCCGTACCTTGTTCATACATTTCTTGTTTTGTGGATATGATGATCGGTGATCGTCTTGGTGTGTTTGTTTGGTTGTTCGAAATGAACTTTCAAGGATTTGGTTTAGCCCGTTAAATGCTCTCTTTCAAAACCCGTGTGTATTTTGGGAATGGTGTGTTTCGTAATTAAGTGAATCTTATGGATATGTTTGGTGTTGATGTTACACTTGTTAATGCATGTGAACATATATTACCTCACTTCGGTGCGTTGTGGTTTGACGTTTGTGTCGTGCTAAGTGTTTGTTGCCTCTGGGTGAATTGTTTGGATATCCTTGGTGTACTGTGCTATGTGTGTGAATTTGTGGATATGGGCGGGGTCTACGGTGACACATGGCTTGTGATCATGTGGTCACGATGCAACAAGTGATTGATCCAACCGTGAGAGGCTAAGAAAACCTACGGTGTGATCATGTGGTTAGGATGCAACAAGTGATTGATCCAATTGTGAGATGGCGTGGCATGTGATTACGGTGGTATGGATATGATTTTGGATGTGTTTTTCATGGTCGAGTACATTGGACGTGTTACCAAGATTTCGTATCTTGGGTGGGTATATCTTGTTGATTTTATTGTCCGTCGAGGACACGTGACGTGGGCTATGAACTCTGTGAATTGTTGTTGGTTTTTATTGAGAAAGTAAATCTTTGGGTTGTGACCCCCCTTTTGGTTTTTGATAAGAGGAGGATTCGATAATCCTATATGGTTTTCTGTTAAAAAACTCCCGGGGGCACTTTAAACCATTTTTCACAAACTGTTCTCTTGATTTGTGATCTTTCGAATTTGGAAAGTCTTACTCAAACTCTTGCCTCGGGAAGTATTTCTCGTTATGTTTGAATTTTTTAGTATTCCCGGTTATTCTTCTTCTTGGAATATGATTTGTATGACTCGCATTTGCACTTTATACTTGCACTAGCAAAATAGTGGAATTTTGCTAACCCCGAGTAATGTGGGTGGATGTCTGTTTTTGCATTCAGGTTCCGGGGAGCATAACACAGGGTTGGCACAAAGGATGATGAATGATGATCGATACTAATCACATGAGGACCCGTACGATGTTGTGTTAGCCTATTTGTAGATTATTTCCACTGCAGTATTTCCCATTGCACGGGAGTGTTTTGTTTTGACCCCTGCGTGGGAATATTTTGAGATTGAGCTGTATGTATTAATTGAGAGACCAAATCGGTCTACTGGTCGTCCGTTAGCCTTGAAGGCGATATTGCGACATTTGATTTTAGTTACCAGTCTGGTAGGTACTTGAGGAAAGTGTAATATCCGCATTTTTTTCCTTTGTATTTTTCTTTTTCGGCGTATTTCTTGGTCGTGGTGACCATGTGCCTTACAGTATATCTTTCCCGTCATCTTTTGATTTGAGACTCGTTATTGTTATGCGGAACCGCTGTTTCGGGGTTGCCATGGATCCATTCTATGTTTTGATACGATTTGAGGTGTTCCGTTAGATATTTCGTTCATATTCCGGTGTTGTGAACCGTTTATATTTCATAACCTAGCGCACGCTATCTGTTCTGCGTAGCGCGCGCTAGGGGCCCCTTAGTAGCGCACGCTACGACTGATTCGTAGCGCGCGCTAGGGAGTAAGCCCTGGGAGTAGCAGTGCTATTTTCCGGCCTTCTGGATTGGCGTATTAGCGTACGCTACGCAGACTAGCGCACGCTAAGGTCGGGAGAGTAGCGCACGCTGATGATACCCGGTAGCGTGCGCTAGCGTGAGTGCCCAGTACTGGACAGTTTACTACTGAACTCGGTCAGGTGCCAGTTAGCGCACGCTACACTCGTATGGTAGCGCACGCTAACGGGTCAGGTGAGTTTTGGGCAGTTGGCTTCTGGACTCGGCTGATGTCCAAGTAGCGGACGCTATTGGTCGATAGCGCGCGCTACCGTGTGGTTGTTAGCGCACGCTACGTTTCGAGTAGCGCACGCTAACGGCCAGAAATCTGGCTACTGGATTGGACGGTAACTATTTTGGCCTGTAATTTTACCCCGTTAGCGCACGCTAACCTTGAGGATTAGCGCGCGCTAACACTCCCTCACATCATCTTCATTTCTTCTCTCCCCGCGACGCAGAACC
Organism: Orobanche coerulescens; assembly: GCA_033398695.1. Taxonomy (NCBI): domain Eukaryota; kingdom Viridiplantae; phylum Streptophyta; class Magnoliopsida; order Lamiales; family Orobanchaceae; genus Orobanche; species Orobanche coerulescens. The sequence continues at coordinate 175,690,258 of CM065809.1, forward strand.
CCTCCAGGCGAATTCCGAGCGATTCTTCCCTTCGACTATTTCAGGCATCCTCTACCTTGAGTTTTTGAAGTAGATTAACAACACCTACTTGTGTTCTTCATCATCAATCCAAGGTAAATCTCTTAGAACCCTACTTTTCGATAAATTGGGGGTTTTGGGATTTTCTTCCGATCCGCTCCGTTTTGATGATGGATTCATGATGAATATGATTAATCTTGTTGGTATTCTTAGTTTCCCTACGGATTCATGGTATATTTTCATAGTTTTGAGAAATCGAGAGGGTTTGGTTGTGGTCCGCCCTCGTTGTCATTTTTGTGCGAATATACATGAATCGTAGGCGGGTTTTCGGGTGTATTCCATTTCCATATTCGTCTAGAGTTGGTTGTAATTATGTTCTTTGAATCGTTAGGTTCGGTTCCGTTGATTCCTAGTGTTCGTCGGTGATTATCCTTTCCGTTCGTTGCGTCGTCAATTATTCAAGGCAAGTATTTTTGGAAACCTTTATGCTTAACGTGAAATGGTAATGTATATTGTGTGTGATTGCTCACCTCGGGAGGGTCCGACGGGATCACGGAGGCAATCCAATGGTATAGCCCTGGATTCACGAGTTTGTTTCGCTAGCCAGCTCGGGAGGGTCCTTAGGGATCACGGAGCGGGATCAATGGTATAGCCCTGTTCCCAAGGCGATGCGTGTGCGTGATTTGTTTTATAATATGGCCAGCTCGGGAGGGTCCTTAGGGATCACGGAGCGGGATCAATGGTATAGTTCTGTTCCCACGGCAAATTGTTTGACTGTTTATTTCCGGAAAAGACATGTCTTGTTTTGGTTTTCGAAATGATATTGGTGCATGTACTATGAAATTTGTAAGCGATTGGTTTGCCATGATTACTTGTACTAGCGTAATTGCTAACCCTTTGGGGGACCCGTTTTGGGGAAATTCTTGTTATGGATTTCAGGTTATGATCATCCGGACGAGCGAGCGCTGGGATACGAGGATGCTGGCCAGGGTCGTTGACATGTGCACTTGGGTTTACTTATTTCTTTTGTCCACTTCGATTTGGTTGTTTTCTATATGTATAAACTGATAGACTGTACTCGCGAGTACTTATGCTTTTCAATTCAAACCCCGTGTTGTATTATTTTAAATTGCTACATTGTCGATGGTTGCTCATTTCGTCGGTTGCTTCGGGTGTATTTTTCACATGATGTATTATTTGATTGTGTATCCTCACTAACCGAGATGGTTAGTGGAGGGGTACCCGCTTGTTGTAGCCTGGTGGATCCCATGTAGGGGTCCACGGCGCTGTAACATACTCCGAATATCTTGGGGTGTTACAGAAAATGGTATCGGAGCACTAGGTTTATGGATACCTAGGCTTGTCGGTTATTTGGGTCTAGTCGTGTTTTGTTTTGCACATTGTCACACCGCTGCCGGCATCTCAGTACTTCCAGTGTTCGTAAGTTTCCTTACCCGATTGTTTACTTTCTCATACTGTATTCCGTTTCTTGAACTGCGGTTATTCTCCCTCTTTTGCTTATCATTGTAGTTGCTTTTTCCTTCCTTACTCATCCTCGATATGCTCCTGTTATCTTTTAACACCAGTATGGATGCCGGAGGAAGCCGTGGCCGTGGTCGTGGTCGTGGTCGTGGGCGCGGCCGAGGACGTGGGGTAGCCGGTGGGGCAGCCACGTCGCATTCTTCAGGAGCCGGCAGTACCGGCGACCGTCACAGTCATGCTTCTTCTCAGGAGCGCGCCGATCTTGGAATTGCGGCTGTTATGCAGCAAATGGTTAACCAAATGGCGGCTATAGCTCAGGTGGTCCAGAACCCCGATCAGGCCCATGCTAATCGGGGTGGAGCAGATCGCTGGCTTCAGGATGTCATCAAGATGCATCCTCCTCAGTTTTCGGGAGCTTCGGACCCGATCGACTGGGAAGGGTGGATCAAGGAGATATCTAAAGTCTTCACTGCTACCAACTGCCCCGAGGACCGTAAGGTCCCTATTGCTCAATACTTTCTCACGGGAGACGCCACGGATTGGTGGGAGGCCGTTGGTCCCAAAGATCATGTTGCTTCGTGGGCCGAGTTTCAGGAGTTGATGGAGATTGAGTATTGTCCGTGGCCGGTCAGACAGGCTCGAGTGCATGCTTTCTTTGATGCTCAACCACGGGATATTCCCGTATCCCAAGCTATTGCCGATTTTAACAAGGAGTTGGGTTATGTGAAGACCCAAGTTGTCGCTGAGAGCGACAAAATTTTCTATTTTTCCAGGAGGATGAAGCTGCCCATTCGGGACTATATGTCTGGGCTCGTCTGCACTACCTTGAAGGATTATCAGAGTAGGGGCCCTCGCTTATGATATGTCAGTGACGGCGAGTGATTTGGCTCGTGAGAGCAAGAAGCAGAAGTCGGTCGGAAACTTTTCTGGTCCCAAGAGTGGAGGCCAGCAGAAATCTCGAGCTGCGAATATTTCTACGGGCGGTTCGGCTCGTTTCTCTGGGAGCTTTCGGGGTGCTGCCGGAACCCCTGCTCGTGAGCCCACATGCTTTAACTGCGGCTTTTCGGGTCATAAGAACCGGGACTGTCCTCGTCCGCCTTTAAATTGTCATACTTGTGGTCAGTCGGGCCACAAGGCTTCTTTTTGTGATCAGCTCAGACAGCTTCGCGGTGCCCGTTCTTCTCACCCAGCACCTATGGAGCCGAGTGTGAACCAGGGCTCATTTGCCCCGCCGCCTCCACCGAGTGCCGGCCGAGGTAGGGGTCGGGGTCAGCCCGCTAGGGGTGGAGCTTCCAGTGTCGGCTCTGCTCAGCCGCGTATCTATGAGATGAGGAGGGCCGATGATCCAGCAGCTACTGTGGCGACAGGTACCGTTCATATTCATTTCCATCCTGTCAGTGTGCTTTTCGATTCGGGTGCTACACATTCATTCATTTCTCTAGAGTGTGTACGCCGTATGAGTCTCGACTATTTGTCACCTTGCGAGCCTTTCATTGTTAAACTTCCTAGCGGTGATAGAATTGTCTGTGATCGAGAGGTCCGAGACTGCTCTGTGTTTATTTGTGAGAGAGCTTGGCTCTCTAATCTTATTGTCGTTAATATTGAGGGTGAGGATTTGATTCTCGGGGATGATTGGCTCGAGCGGCATGGCGCAATCATGAACTACCGCACGAGGATCATCACCATGTTAGCCGAGGATGGCACCGAGCACTCCTTCGCGGGGCGAAGGAGGGGAAATCAGAAATTTGTCATTAATGCCTTGAAGGCGATGAGTCTCCTGCGAAAGGGGTGTACTGGTTATTGGTGCTATGCCTTGAAGGCGGAGGATGATGGAGTCGAGCTTTCATCGATTCCAGTCGTTAATGAGTTTCCTGATGTATTTCCTGACGAGTTACCGGGATTGCCACCGGATCGTGAGGTTGAGTTTGCTATAGAGTTAGAGCCGGGCGCGGCTCCGATTTCGAAGGCGCCGTATCGCATGGCACCTTCAGAGATGGCAGAGTTGAAGAAGCAGTTGAGTGAGCTTCTTGAGTCGGGGTATGTTCGACCGAGTGCCTCGCCTTGGGGCGCACCGGTCCTGTTTGTGCGGAAGAAGGATGGTTCACTACGTTTGTGTATCGACTATCGCGAACTAAACAAGGTGACCATCAAGAACAAATATCCTTTGCCGAGAATTGATGACTTGTTCGATCAGTTGCAGGGAGCTGCGGTATTCTCGAAGATTGATTTGAAGTCGGGGTACTATCAGCTTCGGGTGAAGGAGTCCGACGTGCCGAAAACAGCTTTTCGGACGAGATACGGACACTATGAGTTCGTAGTTATGCCTTTCGGGCTAACTAATGCGCCGGCGGTGTTCATGCAGTTGATGAACAAAGTCTTTATCGAGTATTTGGATAAGTGTGTCGTCGTCTTCATTGACGATATTCTTATCTATTCGAGGAATGAGGAAGAGCATGCCCATCATTTGCGGATATTGTTAGACATTTTGAGGACCGAGCAACTCTATGCGAAGTTCTCGAAATGCGAGTTCTGGCTGAAGGAAGTGATGTTTTTGGGTCACGTGATTTCAGCCGAGGGAGTTCGTGTGGATCCGCAGAAAATTGAGGCAGTGTTGGATTGGGCACCGCCCACAAATGTGAAGGAGGTCCGTAGTTTCTTGGGTTTGGCTGGCTACTATCGTAGGTTCGTCGAGGGTTTCTCAAAACTAGCTCGGCCACTTACACAGTTGCTCCATAAATCCGAGAAGTTAAATGCAGGATGACGAGAGACAATCGAGTTTTGAGGAATCAAGAAGCGTTTGACTTCGACTCGGTTTTGGCGTTGCCATGTGGCAACGAGGGATTCGTCGTTTATAGCGATGCTTCGGGTCGTGGTCTTGGGTGCGTATTGATGCAAAGACGGCAAGACCATTGCTTATGCATCGAGACAGTTGAGGCCGTATGAGCTGAACTACCCTACTCATGATTTGGAGTTAGCGGCAGTTGTGTTCGCACTCAAGATCTGGCGTCACTATCTTTTCGGCTCTACATGTCAGATTTTTACCGATCATAAGAGCCTGAAATACATATTTACTCAGCGGGAGTTGAATATGAGGCAGAGGAGGTGGTTAGAACTGATTAAGGATTATGACCTCGAAATCCTTTATCATCCGGGTAAGGCGAACGTCGTGGCCGACGTCTTGAGTCGGAAACCGATTGCGTTGCGAACGCTTGAGGTCCTTACGCCTCAGTCTGAGCTTCGGCGGACTTTGATCGGGTTAGATGTTGAGGTTTTGTTGCCTGGAGCTGTCGGGCAACTTTGTGCTTTAGAGATTTCGTCGTCTTTGATCGATGAAATTAAGCTGAAGCAATTAGAGGATCCGATGATTACTCAAATCCGAGAGAACGTTCTTAAGGGAAAGTCTCGTGAGTTTGTGATTCACGAGGATGGTGTTCTGAGATTCCAGAGTCGGCTTTGTGTGCCGAACGATCCAGAGTTGCGACAGAGTATTTTGCGTGAGGCCCATGCTACACCTTATTCCGTTCATCCTGGTTCGAGTAAGATGTACAAGGACCTGAGGAGGAATTTCTGGTGGAATGATATGAAGGAGGAGGTCACACAGTTTGTAGCGAGATGTTTGACTTGTCAGCAGGTCAAAATCGAGCATCGACCATTTGAGTTATTGCAGTCACTTCGCTCCTAATGGAAATGGGAAGATATATCGATGGATTTTGTTACGAGTTTGCCGAGATCGGGGTCGGGCATGAATATGGTATGGGTGGTTGTTGATCGTCTGACCAAGTCGGCACATTTTCTGGGCATCAAGGACACTTGGGGCCCGGATAAGTTGGCTCGTGTGTTTATTGCGCAGATTGTGAGACTTCACGGTACTCCGAAGTCTATTGTTTCGGATCGTGATGGCCGTTTTGTATCGAACTTTTGGCAGGCGGTGCATAAGGCGTTAGGTACCCGTTTGCATTTGAGTACCTCTTTTCATCCCCAGTCAGATGGACAGTCGGAACGCACTATCCAGACATTCGAGGACATGTTGCGTGCTTGTGCCCTCGATTGGAGTAGCGACTGGGAGGAGCATTTGCCATTGATCGAATTCACGTACAACAATAGTTGGCACGCGTCGATTCGGATGGCACCGTATGAGGCACTTTATGGGCGACGATGTCGATCGCCGATTTGTTGGAATGAGGCGTCCGATTTGGTCGGGACCGAACCGGATGTCGTTTTAGAGACGAGGCGGAAGATAGAATTGATTCGAGAACGGATGTTGACTGCCCAGAGTCGACAGAAGTCATATGCCGATGTCCGTCGTCGGCCTTTAGAATTCGAGGTGGGAGACCACGTTTTGCTGAAGGTGTCGCCGACGAGAGGAGTTTTCCGTTTCGGGAAGAAGGGGAAGTTGAGTCCGAGATTTATTGGACCCTTCGAGATTCTCGAGCGAGTCGGTGGGTTAGCGTACCGTTTGGCGTTACCCCCGGCCCCGAGTCATGTTCATAGCGTTTTTCATGTTTCCGAGCTGAGGAAATATGTCCCAGATCCTAGTCACATAATCGACTATGGGGAGATTGACGTTGCCGAGGATATTACTTTTGAGGAGCGTCCTTTGAAGCTTTTAGAGCACCGGGAGAAACGACTGAGGCATAAGACCATCCCTTTGGTCAAGGTGCAGTGGTCGAGACACGGTGTCGAGGAGGCAACTTGGGAAACCGAGGATAGCATGCGTGCTAGGTACCCTGAGTTGTTTGTTTCTTAAGTTTCGGGACGAAACTTGTTTTTAGAGGGGTAGAATGTAATATCCGCATTTTTTTCCCTTGTATTTTTCTTTTTCGGCGTATTTCTCGGTCGTGGTGACCCTCATGTACCTTACAGTATATCTTTCCCGTCATCTTTTGATTTGAGACTCGTTATTGTTATGCGGAACCGCTGTTTCGGGGTTGACATGGATCCATTCTATGTTTTGATACGATTTGAGGTGTTCCGTTAGATATTTCGTTCATATTCCGGTGTTGTGAACCGTTTATATTTCATAACCTAGCGCACGCTATCTGTTCTGCGTAGCGCGCGCTAGGGGCCCCTTAGTAGCGCACGCTACGACCGATTAAATGGCGCGCGCTGAGAGCAAGCCACAGGAGTAGCAGCTATTTTCCACCTTCCGGATTGGCGTATAAGTGTACGCTACCCAGACTAGCGCACGCTAAGGTCGCGAGAGTAGCGCGCCGATGATACCCGTAGCGTGCGCTAAGCGTGAGTGCCCGATCTTGGGCGATTTACTCTCGAACTTCGGTCAGTGCCGATTAGCGCACGCTACACTCGTATGGTAGCGCACGCTAACGGTCCGTGAGTTTTGGGCGATTGGCTTCGACTCGGTGATGTCCAAGTAGCGACGCTATTGGTCGATAGCGCTGCGCTCTGGTGTGGTTGTTAGCGCACGCTACGTTTGAGTAAGACGCCTAACGGCCGTAATCGCCTTGGATTGGACGGTAACTATTTTGGCCTGTAATTTTACCCCGTTAGCGCACGCTAACCTTGAGGATTAGCGCGCGCTAACACTCCCTCACATCATCTTCATTTCTTCTCTCCCCGCGACGCAGAACCCCTCCAGGCGAATTCCGAGCGATTCTTCCCTTCGATTATTTCAGGCATCCTCTACCTTGAGTTTTTGAAGTAGATTAACAACACCTACTTGTGTTCTTCATCATCAATCCAAGGTAAATCTCTTAGAACCCTACTTTTCGATAAATTGGGGGTTTTGGGATTTTCTTCCGATCCGCTCCGTTTTGATGATGGATTCATGATGAATATGATTAATCTTGTTGGTATTCTTAGTTTCCCTACGGATTCATGGTATATTTTCATAGTTTTGCGAAATCGAGAGGGTTTGGTTGTGGTCCGCCCTCGTTGTCATTTTTGTGCGAATATACATGAATCGTAGGCGGGTTTTCGGGTGTATTCCATTTCCGTATTCGTCTAGAGTTGGTTGTAATTATGTTCTTCGAATCGTTAGGTTCGGTTCCGTTGATTCCTAGTGTTCGTCGGTGATTATCCTTTCCGTTCGTTGCGTCGTCAATTATTCAAGGCAAGTATTTTTGGAAACCTTTATGCTTAACGTGAAATGGTAATGTATATTGTGTGTGATTGCTCACCTCGGGAGGGTCCGACGGGATCACGGAGCGGGATCAATGGTATAGCCCTGGATTCACGAGTTTGTTTCGCTAGCCAACTCGGGAGGGTCCTTAGGGATCACGAGCGGATCAATGGTATAGCCATGTTCCCAAGGCGATGCGTGTGCGTGATTTGTTTTATAATATGGCCACTCGGGAGGGTCCTTAGGGATCACGGAGCGGGATCAATGGTATAGCCCTGTTCCCACGGCAAATTGTTTGACTGTTTATTTCCTAAAAGACATGTATGGTTTTGGTTTTCAAATGATATTGGTGCATGTACTATGAAATGTGTAAGCGATTGGTTTGCCTTGATTACTTGTACTAGCGTAATTGCTAACCCCTTTGGGGGACCCGTTTTGGGAAATTCTTGTTATGGATTTCGTGTTATGATCATCCGGACGAGCGGCCAGGGCGATACGAGGATCTTTGGCGAGTCGTTGACATGTGCACTTGGGTTTACTTATTTCTTTGTCCACTTCGATTTGGTTGTTTTCTATATTTATAAATCGATAGGCAGTACTCGCGAGTACTTAGGCTTTTCAATTCAAACCCCGTGTTGTATTATTTTAAATTGCTACATTGTCGATGGTTGCTCATTTCGTCGGTTGCTTCGGGTGTATTTTTCACATGATGTATTATTTGATTGTGTATCCTCACTAACCGAGATGGTTAGTCGAGGGGTACCCGCTTGTTGTAGCCTGGTGGGTCCCATGTAGGGGTCCACGACGCTGTAACATACTCCGAATATCTTGGGGTGTTACAGAAAGGGTCTACGACGTGTAATATCCCTGAATGGATTGGGGGTGTTACATAAATGGTATCGGGGCCAGGTTGTGGAAACCTAGGCTGTCGGGTCGAGTTGGGTCTGTTGAGTCTTGTCTCGTCGGATTTTTTCTGACTGAGTCTTGTTGCGACGTGTCGTCTGAGTTTGTTGGTCATGATTAGTATCGTGTGGCGATCATCATCTTCGTGCGGCCTGTGGATGTAAGTCTCACTTCTTTGTGTTGTGCCTCGTGCGACACGAGCTATTTATATGATTATTTGTTAAGTGAAGGAATCTTTATGTAGATTTTGATTTCGTGTTATGAGTTTATTTGACTCTCATATTTTGCTTGTATTAATGTATTTTTGACTGTTGATTTTGTCCGCTGCTAATGATTTTCAAAATGATTTGCTCGTATTGCAAGTATTCTTGTGAAATCTTTATGCTTAACATGAAATGGTGATGTATAATGTGTGTGCTTTGCTCACTCTGGGAGGGTCCGAAAAGGCCTCGGAGGAATCCAGTGGTTTAGCCCCGGATTCACGAGCTTGTTGGCTAGCTAGTCCGGGAGGTTCATAGAGGCCTCGGATGGGACCAGTGGTTTAGCCCCGGTCCTAGGCAAGTTTGAACTGTGATTATTGACTGTTGCTTTCCAGAAAGGACATGTCTTGATTTTGAAAAAAATTGATGCATGTACTATGAGATGTGTAAGCGAATGTCGATACGTGTGAGTTTTGGGCGTTCTGGCCTATTGGAATTTTGAAAATCTTGAGTATTTTAAAGCATAAATTTCAAGACGTACTTTTAAAATGGATTATTCCTCGCGGTATTTTCAAGGTGCCTACTAGTATAACGGTACGTTTCAAAAAAAATCGAGGACCAAAATATTTTGAGATATTTTCAGTAATTTAGAAACGCATTTTCTTAGACCCGAAGGTAGAATATTTCTGAAAGTTTTTAACTAAAAGAGAGATGTCCTCATTTTTATCAAACGCAAGATGGTTTTTCAAAGTCTCGATAACGATGCTTGTACTACTTTTCGAAATGTGATACTTAAGTTCAACTGTGTTTCCATACTTTCGCAAAAAAGTGGTCTTCGTTTTTAAAACATAATCGTTTCTGTTTGCAGTCAGAAAACGTGTATAAGATGTTGGCATCGTCGTTAGGGTGTTAACATTCAGAATTGTGATTAAATTGGTGATGTGAATGATAAGTCGTTCGCTACGCATTTGTTGAATTAGTCCTCTTTGATTGGTGTGATGTCGGTATTAAATGTTTGTCGCTTCGTGGAAATTTGCGTGTAATCGCACCTGTGCGAGCTATTAGAGCTTGGGTTTGTATGTTGTGTACATACGTGATTGTTTCATGATGTTTTGTAATTGTGTGTTGGTTATCGTTCGGGCCGTTGAAATCGCCGAACGATGCTATCATTGTTGTGATTTCTTTTGTTCTATGTGTGTTGCCTTACGATGGTAATCGTTGTATGTGTTATGTGTTATGATTTTCTATTGTGCTGAGTGGTTACGTATTCAGTATGCCGAAGGGCAAAGGTCGTGGTCGTGGCAACCAGACGCGTGATCAGGATCGTACTGCCGGCGATGGTGTTGGTATTGCTGTTGCTACTATTTTGCAGCAGGTAGCTGCACAGATGACTCAGTTGACTCGTGCAGTTCAGCGTAATACAGATGTGACCCAGAACATTGGCGTAAATCAGTGGCTTCGAGAAGTGGTTTGTATGAATTCCCCTCATTTCGCTGGTGCTGCAGATGCTTTGGGCTGGGATGGTTGGCTTTCCAGTTGGGAAAGATATTCGAGGTAGTTGATTGTCCATAAGAACGTAAGTTGCCTGTCGCTCAGTATCTTCTTGACAGAGATGCCGCTAATTGGTGGGAGGCTGTTAAGCCTCGAGATTGTGTTGTCACGTGGGCAGAGTTCCAGAGATTCATGAGAGATGAGTTTTGTCCAGAATCGATCAGAAATCAGAGGATTAATGAATTCTTTTCGGTGAAACCGCAAGATGTACTGCTGTCTCAAGTTATTATTGATTATAGCAAACATCTCAGTTATGTGCAGGATCGGGTAAGGACAGAGGAAAATAAGATCTGTCATTTTGCTAGGCGAATGAAGCCGGAGACTCTTCAGTACATGACGGGTTTCACTTGTACTTCTTTGAGAGAGTATCAGAATATGGCGTTAGCCTATGAGCTATATGTATCATCGGCCGAGCATATGCCCGAGTCGAAGAAACAGAAAACTGTTGGGAACTTTTCAGGAAATTAGGAGAGTGGGCCCCTTGAGGCTGGGACTTCGTGTCGTCATCCTAAAAAGGTTCCTCGATCGCGTGAACAGAGGAGTAGTATACCCCTGCAGTGAGTAATGAGAGTAGCACGAAGACATGTTATAACTGCAGTCGAGCGGGCCATACCGCGAAGAATTGTCCTTCACCGTTAGTCAGCTGTTTCAAGTGTGGTCAGGTGGGTCACCGAGCCGTGCATTGCGAGATGGTAGCTGAGAGGTTTGGGGATCGAGTTTCCGTCTCTGCTCCGAAAGGACAAGGAGATGCCTAGAGTGGGTTTTGAAAATTACGGCATGGTACGAATTCTTTGTGGTTATCCTTGTGGATCGTTGTGTGTTTATTTTCTATTTTCGACTGTGCGTGTTTCCTTGTAATAGGTACTTTTTGTTTTATGATTGTTCGGATAATTAACTTGATTGTGTTATCTGTTTGGTGACACTTGACACTTGATTATGTCTCTGCGTGTGGCATTGTGATGGTTGTCTTCGAGCGTGATTTCACGTCGTATGTTTCCTTGTGTTGCTTGTAGCGTTTCGCCGATAGGTGTAAGTTACTCGATTCATGTGTATCTCGTCGAGATGTTCTTGGTGGGATATTGATCCTTATTACTTATTTTAAGTTTCGGGACGAAACTTCTTTTAAGGGTAGTATGTAATATTTGCAATTTCGATTTCCAGTAAATTTTTTTTTTGGTAGGAGTCCGTTTTAACGGCTCGCTTGTGACCGTTTCCTCATTTTGAGAATGATTAATTCTGCACCTTTTGTCATCCGAGTTCGTTTAGGTGTTTTTTTGTTCAGTTCCGTGCTTCTTAGCAACTTTTCCGTACTTGAGTTCGATTCTTGCGAATCTAGTTCGAAACTGTCGTTTCGTGTTTCCCGTAAGTTCGTTTAACTTTGTTAGACGTGTGGTGAATTTCGGTTCGGTTGTTCGATCTCGTATCGTGATATTTCGGGCATTTTGGGCCGTTTTGTAATTTCCCAAAGTTTGGAGGTAATTGTTTTCACTGTCGTTTTCCGAACCTTCGGGTGGTCGGAGTCGTGTTTTTCGTTTAGTGCTTGAGTTCGTCGTCGCGGACCCTTCGTGGGCATGTCTTCGTTTTGTGTTGTTTTTGTCGTTTCGCGGGTTCGTTGCGCTCGTACTCGACGAGCTGAACTTAGCAGTTTTGAGCTGCTAAGTACCTTACGTACGCTATGTGATGAGCGTAGCGTACGTTAACTTCCTGTGAGGCTTACGTACGTTAAGCCCCTTAACATAACGTACATAAGACTCTTCATAAAATCGGACAGAGCGTCCGGACCAACCTTTACGTACGTAAGAGTTCATAACTTACGTACGTAACCTTGCTAACGTACGTTAAGAGCTTACTGCTTACATACGTTAGCCTCCCGCGGGTTTAAATACCTGAAGTTGACCGATTTTGGATCATTTTATCTCTCCTCTCCTTCCTTCGGTTTTGGCGATCTGGGCGCCTGTGGGATTCATCGCGCCTGTGGGTATTCTTCGTGTTCATCATCATCTAGTCGTCTTTGTTCTCCGAATCAAGGTAAGGTTTTAGAACTTTATTTGAGATATTTTGGGTTTGTCTCGATTTTGTTATTTTAATTCGAAATTATTGGTTCTATTGTTGATATCTAGTCTTGTTGATCTTAACCCACAATGTAGAATCCCGTGTTCATGTTTTTGTCGGATCGATTCGTGTTCTTGGCCATTTTGGGGGAAACCCTTGAACTCTCGTCGATTGTTCTTTTCATTCCGCGGATTTGGGTCGTGCTATGGAATTTATTTTCATTGTTGTTATTGTCGTTCGTAGTTTATTGTCGCGAATTGGTGTTCAGCGGAGTCGTCAGATTCGTAGTCAGTTCGTGCCGCCTCACTTCGGTCGATTCTCCGCGTTTGTGATTATTTTAGGCAAATACCTTGTTCATACATTTTTTGTTTTGTGGACATGATGATCGGTGATCGTCTTGGTGTGTTTGTTGGGTTGTTCGAAATGAACTTTCAAGTATTTGGTTTAGCCTCGTTAAAGGCTCTCTTTGGAAACCCGTGTGTATGTTGGGAATGATGTGTTTCGTAAATAATTAAGTGAATCTTATGGATATGTTTGGCGTTGATGTTACGCTTGTTAATGCATGTGAACATATATTACCTCACTTCGGTGCGTTGCGGTTTGACGTTTGTGTCGTGCTAAGTGTTTGTTGCCTCTGGGTGAATTGTTCTGATATCCTTGGTGTATTGTGCTAAGTGTGTGAATGTGTGGACATGGGCAGGGTCTACGGTGACATATGGCTTGTGATCATGTGGTCAATATGCAACAAGTGATTGATCCAACCGTGAGAGCCTAAGAAAACCTACGGTGACACATGGCTTGTGATCATGTGTTCAGGATGCAGCAAGTGATTGATCCAATCGTGAGATGACGTGGCATGTGATCACGGTGGTATTGATATGATTTTGGATGTGTTTTGCCAGGTATTGGACATGTTACCAAGATTTCGTATCTTGGATGGTTATATTTTGTTGATTTTATTGTTCATCGAGGACACGTGACGTGGGCTATGAACTCTGTGAATTGTTGTTGCTTTTATTGAGAAAGTAAATCTCTGGGATGTGACCCCCCCCTGTTGGTTTTTGATAACAGAAGGATTCGATAATCCAAAATGGTTTTCTGTTAAAAAACTCCCGAGGGCATTTTAAACCATTTTTTACAAACTCTTCTCTTGATTTGTGATCTTTCGAATTTGAAAAGTCTTACTCAAACTCTTACCTGGGGAAGTATTTCTCGTTGTGTTTGAATTTTTGAGGATTCCTGGTTATTATTATTCTTGGAATATGATTTGTATGACTCGCATTTGCACTTTGTACTTGCACTAGCAAAATAGTGGAATTTTGCTAACCCCGAGTAATCGGGGGGGTGGATGTCTGTTTTTGCATTTAGGTTCCGGGGAGCATAACACAGGGTTGGCACAAAGGATGATGAATGATGATCGATACTAATCACATGAGGACCCGTACGATGTTGTGTTGGCCTAGTTGTAGATTATTTCCGCTGTAGTATTTCTCGTTGCATGAGAGTGTTTTGTTTTGACTCCTGCGTGGGCATGTTTTGAGATTGAGCTGTATGTATTAATTGAGAGACCAAATCGGTCTACTGGTCGTCAGTTAGCCTTGAAGGCGATATTGCGATATTTGATTTTAGTTACCAGCGTGGTAGGTCCTTGAGGAAAGGATCTACGACGTGTAATATCCCTGAGTGGATTGGGAGTGTTACAGTTTCGACAAGTGCAGGCCTCAATGATTGAGCATATCTGAGTTTCAATTGAGATCAAGATAAGTAAGGTAAGTAAAATAACTACGTGAATTTTGATTCTTGAATTCGAAGACACAGTAACTTTTAAAAAATACATTAAATTTAACAAGTTAATCTAATATTTAAAAATTAAATTCAAGTCTAATTTTCCTTCTCTTCTCTTCTTTTCTAAAATTAGATTAATTTTAAGAAGTTGATATAATTTATAAAAAATAAATTAATGGACTTTTTTTAATTTAATTCAAGTATATCATTCTTTCCGCTTCTTATTCTTTTCCAAAAAATGATTATATTTAAATGACTTAATTTTTTTTAATTCAACCTTTTTTCTTCTTTTTAAATTCATTTTTAATTAGACTTTTTTAAACATTAAAAAGGAATTTACTTTTTCCATTTCAGTATATTTATTATACTTTATTTTTTTATTTAAGTTTTTTAAGTCCACCTTTTTACTTTTTTCCTTTCTATTTTTTCAAAAATAGTTTTCCAAGCCCCACGCTCAAGCCCACCCTGATCCGATAGTAGACTGTAAATGGGCTGAAAAAATCCAGCCCAATCTAGGCCGGGACCGACTCATGTCCCACATGGACCGGTCCTGTTGCTCATCCTCCCAAGTGAGTTCCTCCCCAACCAAATACACTATTTGACCACCTCTATTAAGTAGTATCGCTAATTTGTACTCCCTCCGTTCTGTCTTTAATTTGTCATTGTCGTCTGTTTCTCAAGAATATGCTCATTATATTTTTAGAAAATATTCCTTATATTTCTATGCTACCTTTTCAACTTATTTACAAATAATATCAGGGATGACCCACACCCTTTATTTTTTAATTAATCAACAACAATAATTAGTATACTCATATAGCAAAAAGTATGACCATTTCTCCACTCAAATCCACCAGCACTTAACTTTTACTAAAACTCGAACCCATAAAGATTGAGCACTCTTATGGAACAGGGAGTATTTTACACGGTGTCTATGAGTAATTAAAAACATATTATCTTATTATTTTAATAAATTATTAATTTGGCATGCTGTCCGGAATCTAAATATATTATATTGCAGAGATTATTAAAAAATCAAATATTAATTTAAAGAATTTCTAATATATTTTCAAAGATAACTTTTCGAGTGGAATGCAAGAACTATTAATTTTGTAAGTGTGTGACACCACCTTACAACTAACATTCCGCAAATCAAAGTCTAAATTATCGTAATTAATGTATTTATTAATAAATGGCCTTTATATCCTCGAAACCCTAAATGTGTACCTATAAATAAAGATTTTTGGCCCCCATAAGAAATACACACATCATTCTTCTTTCTTTCAATTTCTCTCTTTTTCTCTCAAGTTTATATACGTTATGAGCACGATTTTTCTACTAGTTAAATTAATCGTAGGTTTCTCTCACAAGGTAGTGGTACTTTTGTTTTCTTTTTTTATTTTTTTCCAACAACCAAGTCGCATGTCTGCTTATGCTTGGTTGAATCATGGAGCTTAATGTTTTTGTGATTTTGCTTCCATGGGTGTTACACTGATATTATCATTAAAAAAATCATTAACCGCATCTAACAAGACCAATCGAAGATATATCAAAATTCTTCTTTGTCTTTCCTATTGTCTTTGGAATTTTATTTATTTCTTATTATATTGAACACATGCATAATATATTCATACCAAATATTGTATTTATATGTACTATTTGATTTCTATCACCATCATGATCGGAAATCTATTATCAAATCAATTCATTGTTGTTTCTTAAAGAAATATGATCTAACAATTCTTAATAACCCAGAAGATTATTAAGATAAAATACGTGTTGTAGTTCTTGAATACAATATTATCTCGTCATATTCTAATTGAATATGATGTGTTTCTGAAGAACATTTCAAGATCTAAGTTTTTGTGTAAATTCCTGATGAACAACACAAAACATTATTCCTAAAGAATATTGTAAAGGCTCTTGAAGAAGCACTTCCTTTTGATTTATTTCATTTTGTACTATTTATTAATCGTGTATTTTTTTCTTAAAATTATTGCTCCCGAAGTAGCACAAAATAAACTTGTAAAAGAACAAATCATATTTGTATTAAATCTCCCACAGTAATACAATATTCATGAAGAATATGTTTCAAGATAATATCATAAATTATTATATTCTTGAAGTAGCATAAATTTTAAATACAAATATGATATATGGCACAATAATTATCCATCAAGAAAAATTTAATCTTATATCATATTGAAAATGACTTGTTTTATTTTTACTATGTAGATTTTCTCATGGCCAATATCACCAAACTTGAGTTTGTTGAAGTTGATGTATCTGGCAAGAACTATTTATCATGGACTTTTGATGCCGATATCCACTTGATCTCAAAGGGTCTGGATGAGACAATAAAAGAAAAAAACAAAGAATCCCAGCAGGATCGTGCCAAGGCACTAATATTCCTTCATCATCATCTCCATGATGATTTAAAAGTTGAGTATCTCACCGTCAAAGATCCAAGTGAGCTATGGAAAAACTTAAAGGAGAGGTTTGACCATCAGAGGACTGTAGTCCTCCCTAGAGCCCGACATGAATGGATACGTCTTCGCTTGCAAGATTTTAAAAGCGTGAGTGCTTACAATTCATAGTTGTTCAGAATCAGCTCTATATTGAAGCTTTGTGGTGCAAAAATAACTGATGAAGATATGCTTGAGAAAACATTCTCCACGTTCAACGCTTCAAATATGATCTTGCAACAGCAATATCGAGAGCGTGATATCAAAAAATACTAAGAAACTATATCTTGTTTATTGGTCGCTAAGCAAAACAATGAGTTGCTCATGCAAAACCACGAATTACGACCCACTGGTTCTGCAGCATTGACGTGGACGTGGCCGCAGACACAAGCGTAAAGCGCGGACGTGGGCACGAATATGGACGTGGAAGTGGTTTTGGACGTGTCAGAACCCATAGCGAAATATCCAACAACAAAAGGCACAAAGTGTAACACCCCCACGACGTTCAGGGCATATTACAGTGCCGTGGACCCCACCCCTTGGAATCCACCAAGCTAACAAACAAACTCGACATGACAACAGTGATAGACATCATCAACATATGAATAATTTCTCAAACCAAGACATACAAAATAAGTAGACCGGACTCAAAATTACAATACAACATCAACCAAAACCCAAGTCGGGTACACAACCATAACAATGTTCCAAAAGAAAGAAGTACTCGAGTACTGAAGCAAACAACATTATTAATAAAATTAAAAAGACATAACATCAACGAACGACCATTGAACATATTCACTCTTGCCCATCATCCTCGTACTGCTCGCATGCTCATTCGCCTCCAAGACCTGTACCTGAAATACAAAAGTATTTCCCCCATTTATGGGGCTAGCGACCACTCCTAGTGCAAGTACAATCCATTTGAACTACCAATCTGATGAAATATGCGCCAAAAATCATTTTAGAAACATTTATATTTCGGAATATTATGGTGCAAAGCACAAAATACAATTCTTCAACAAAACATTTCAAAGGTTAACCGTTGGTACGAGACTCACGGCCACGGCACCCCGCAGAGGCCCCGTCGGACCATCCCTAGGTGGTTAACCCCAGTTCGCGATACGCATACACACGACACTCTGTATCCCCAGAGGCCCCGTCGGACCGTCCCTGGGTGAACATACACATCCACAACATACACGGAAAGCCATAATTCAAATACTAGAATATGCAAACAAATGTAAAGTATTTGCCTTTGAGACATCTTCGACGAAACGAGAACGAACAACGACTAGGAATGACCCAGAGGAAACACGACTGTTCCTAAATAAAGGATTAACATAACTCAGTCCTAAACGATAACAATAATCGAAAGGAATATGCCCACAACCCCGATTAACAATCATAAACACACACGGACGACGAACACGGGCGAGGGTTTTAACAAAACCTCCCCAAATCAATAATCCACGGATTACACATGACGGAAACGGATTGAGAATCACCCAATAACAGTAATTGGTACGAAATATCACAACACAAACGGACAATTCGAGTTCAAACTAGACAAATCCTGAAAAAACCCCAAAATGGACAAAGGTAGGGTTCTAAGCCAAAATACCTTGGATTCGGATGGTGGAAGATGATTAAGATGATGATAAACTTCACTTGAAACACAACAATCGATCTCTCAATGAACTCCATGGACAAAACTTGAAGAATCGCTCAAATCTCTCCTTGGAACGCAGCTCTCGGATGAGGAATGAAGAAAAGAAGAAATGACGAAATGAAGGTCAACTCAGGTTTATAAAACCTGCTCACTCGTTACGTACGTTAACATACTGATGTTAACATACGCTATGCACATTACGTACGTAACACTCAGGTGTTAGCGTACGTAATGGCTCGGCAGAACAATCTGCTCAATTTGCTGAGGCCGGTTTCGTATGTTATGCCAAAGAGTTAGCGTACGCTATGAGGAGCTTATGTACGTAACACCCTCAAGGTAACGTATGTAAGGACGTGGCAAAAACTGGGCAGAACCCACTGTCCAAAATGCTGAGGACATAACGTATGTTATCGCTAAGATGTAACGTACGTTATGCAGGCATCGATAGCGCATGCTAGAAAGCATGCATAATATACGTTATGCATGCAGCAGTTCAACACTGCTGAGTACAGTTTACTGCACAGGACGGTACGAAGTCGGGACGCAACACAAGGACAGAACCCAGAAACGTAAACACGTAATATACACGACGACAAAGCTAAGTGCTGAAAGAAAATACAATTCCGATTACCGAGAAATCCGAAACACGACAAAGACGATAAAATTTCCTAAACTTATAGGAAATTACAAAACGACTCAAATATCCGAAAATCACGGTACAACGTTGGATTAACTGTAATATCCGTACTTTTCTTATTTTGGTAATTTCCATTTTTGGAGCTTTTTTATTTTATTTTTAGCGACTCGCTTGTAACTGTTTCAATATTTGGAGAATGTTTAATTCTTTACATTTTGTCATCCGAGCTTGTTTCGAGATTGTTTTACACGATTTTATATTTAGTGTTAGTATTCTCCGTTCGTTGACTCGTTCTGTACGATTGTGGTGTGAAACTGTGGTTTTAGATTATGTGTGAATTCGTTTAATGTCGATAGACATGTTGTAAGTTTCAGCACAGTTGTTCGTCTCCGTATCGTAGTTTTTGGCCATTTTGGGTCGTTTTGTAATTTCCTAAAGGTTTGGGGCAATTTACCTTTATGGTCGTTTTTCTAACCATCGGGTGATTGTGATCGTGTTTCCGTTTTAGTACTTAAGCTCGTTGTCTCGAATCTTTCGCAAGTTACTCTTGTTTTGTAATTTCATCGCCTCGTGTTTCCACCGTATTCTTTATTTTCAAACTGTTCAGAATCTGCCCTGGGACTGTATTGGTTGTTACGTACGTTAAGGCCCTATCCTTACGTACGTAACGACCTTGGAAAAATTGGTCAGGGAATTTTGCATTTTTCGTTACGTACGCAACGGAATAAATCCTTACGTACGTTAATCCTTATGGATTACGTATGTAAGCCAGCCTGGGTTTAAAAACCCAGGAACAGACCAGATTTGCCCACTTTTCTTTCTTCTTCTCCTCCTGCGTGACTTGGGCGATTTTTGGGCGACCCTTGTGCGATTTCTAAGTCTTCCACTATCTAGTAATCATCTTCCTTGAAATTGTGGAGTAGTTTGGCATCGCCAAATCATCCTTTTGTCGTCGATCCGAGGTAAATCGCTAGAACCCTAGATTTTTGGGAAATTGGGGGTTTCTTTTTAATCCTTCAATTTTAATCGTAAATTGAGTAAATGAGTTGAGTATAATTTTCCTACCACCAATACATGTTTTTCCTACGAGATTATGGGTTATACTTGAATCATTGAAAATAGAGAGGATTGGAGTTGCGATCCGCCCTCATTGAATATGATGTTGGTATAATCGTGTCGTAAGCCGGGTTTTCTGGCGTATTTCCATTTGATTTTCTGATCGTACTATTGTTGATAGTTATTGTACAACTTATTTAGGTCCGAAGCCTCCGAATTTCTTCGTTGGTGGTCTTTTACCTTCTCGAAACGATCCGTCATGTCTCAAAGGCAAGTAACTCTTACGAACTTAATATCTTGAATGTGCAAACTAGTGTATATGAGTGTTGAGAGAGTTATGTTCACTCTGGGACGGTCCGACGGGGCCTCGGGGGAATCCGCGCATGGTTGGGTTCACGAACTTTTGGGTTAACCACTCCGGGAGGGTCTATCGGGGCCTCAGAGGGATTCGCGCATGGTCGGGTCCATGGTTAATCGGGAGGATTGTGTTTTGTAATACATTGTAGATTTTGCATTTCCGGAAATCATTATCTTATGTGTCTTGAAATTATCGATGCATATGCTTTGATATTGTAAGATGTTAGAATTCGTTTGTGTTACTTGCACTAGCTATTCCACGGCTAACCCCATTTGGGGGAAATACGTTTCATGTATTTCAGGTTCAAAGAATGGGACTGGACGAGCACCGGGACAGTACGACGATGAAGGGCAGGCGTGATACTGCGGAATGTCTAGATGTCTTAATTTTCTTTTAGTCTGGATGTAAAACTTCATATTTTGTTTTAACTAATAGACGGTACTCGAGTACTGTAGGAGTTATTTCTTTTGTGGTTGATCACGTTGAACTTGTCGTCTTTGTGTTTTTGATTTTAGGTGTTGTTTTTGGGAAATTTATGGATAAATGTCTGGAGAGTCTGATGTTGTTGTTGTGGATGTCGTATATTTTAGCCTTGTGAGTTCCTAGACGGGATTCACGGCGCTGTGACATACTCCAAATATCTTGGGGGTGTTACAGAATATGGTATCGGAGCCTGGGTTTATGGATACCTAGGATGTTGGTCTTTTGGGTCTAGTCACGTTGTTGTAAGCACAGTATCATCGCGCTGCCATCATCTTAGTACAACCGGTACTCGTAAGAATCTCTTAACTTATTGTTTTTACTATTTTGTTTCTCGATTCCATAATTTGGGAACTGGTCACCATGATGGTTATCTCCTGAGCTGTACTTATGATTCTTTTATTTCTATTCCTTAGAATATTAGCCGGTAGAGGACGCGGACGCGGACGCGGTCACGGACGCGGTCGAGGGCGTGGCGCAGCCGGTGTGGCGGCTATGTCTCTCGGTTCGGATGCTGGATCGACTACTCCCACTTTTTCGAATCCAGTTCACCCTAGTACCGATGGTCAGCAAGACCAGACGGCCGGTATGGGAGACTTTGTAGGAAACAATGCGGGTGTTGGTGTGGCCACTATACTACAACAAGTGGCTAACCAAATGGCACTCCTGACCCAAGCAGTTCAGCTTAATAATCCACCTCCTGTGGAGAATGCTGGGGCAGAGAGATGGCCTCAGGCCGTGATCCGTATGCGTCCTCCTCAGTTCATTGGTGCTACGGATCCGATAGGCTGGGAAGCGTGGATCAATGAGATGAATAAGGTGTTTGTGGCGGTAAACTGTCCGGAGGCGCGGAAAGTACCAATTGCGCAGTACTTTCTGACGAGAGACGCAGCTAACTGGTGGCAAGCGGTTGTGCCTCAGGACCGCGAAGTTTCATGGGACGAGTTTAAAGAATTAATGGAGGACGAGTATTGCCCGTGGCCTGTTCAGGAGGCCAAAATCCGATCCTTTTATGAGGCTAACCTCAAGACATTCCAGTATCTCAGGCGATCATCGAGTATAACCAACAACTTAATCATGTCAAGGGGCAAGTGAGAGAAGAGAGAGATAAGATCCGCCATTTTGATATGCGGATGAAACCCAGGATTCGACACTACATGGCTGGGTTTGCTTGTACTACACTGAAGGAGTATCAGGGAAAAGCTTTGACCTATGATATGTCATTCGTGGGTACGGAGACGACTAGTGAGGGAAAAAAACAAAAGACCTCAGGAAACTTTTCGGGTAACAAGAATAACAACCAGCAGAGGTCTCAGTCGGCGAACTACCGATCCGGGAAGTCTCACCGTACATCAGGAAGCAATCGAAATTTTAGAGCTGGTCCTAATGCATCCAACCGGACTGTGACATATTTTAATTGTGGCCAGCAGGGCCATATCAGTCGTGAATGTGATCTGCCTCACCTGAAGTGCTATAGTTGCGGCCAGACGGGCCATAGAGCTGCATATTGTACTGAGGGAGAGAAGACTCTTGGAGCTCCGACATCTGCTCCTACGCCGGGAGAACCAAGCGTCAATCAGAAGTCGTCAACCGGTCAGCCGTCTCCGGGTTTCGGTCGGGGTCGAGGACGGGGTCAGCCCATTAGAGGGGGAGCCTCCGGCGCTGGTTCAGTTCAGCCACGTGTTTATGAAATGAGGAGAGCGGACGATCCAGAGGCTACTGTGGCTACAAGTACCGTTCATCTCCCCTCTCATCCAGTTAGAGTGCTTTTCGATTCTGGTGTTTCGCATTCATTCATCTATTTGGATTGTGTGCATCGAGTGAATATTGTATGTTTGACTGTCTGCGAACCGTTTGTGGTTAAATTGCCTAGTGGGGATAGAATTGTGGGGAATAGAGAGGTTAGAGATTGCCCAGTAATGATCGCGGATAGAGTGTGGCTTTCGAACTTAATAGTCGTTGATATCGTTGATGAGGATTTAATCCTCGGGGACGACTGGCTTTATAGACATGGCGCAGTAATGAATTATCGCACGAGAAATATATCGATGTTGGCCGAGGATGGTACCGAGCACTCGTTCGTAGGACACCGGAGGAAGGGTCAGAAATTATTAATCAGTGCTATGAAGGCGGCGAAACTCATTAGGGACGGATGCATAGGATATTGGTGTTACGCTACGAGAGTAGAGAACGAGAAGGGCGAATTTTCTTCCATTCCAGTGGTAAACGAGTTTTCAGATGTTTTTCCGGATGATTTGCCAGGACTACCACCGGAGCGGGAGATCGAGTTCACGATTGATTTAGAATCGAGTGCATCCCCGATCTCTAAGGCGCCGTACCGTATGGAACCTTCAGAAATGCAGGAACTGAAGAGTCAGTTGGGGGAACTGTTAGAGAAAGGATATATCAGACCTAGTGCCTCACCTTGGGGTGCGCCAGTCCTGTTTGTGAGGAAGAAAGACGATTCACTGCGTTTATGTATCGATTATCGGGAACTAAACAAAGTGACCATTAAAAATAAATATCCTTTGCCTCGTATAGACGATTTGTTCGACCAGTTACAGGGAGCTACCGTGTTTTCAAAAATTGATTTGAAATCTGGATACTATCAGCTTCGGGTGAGGGAGTCCGACATTCCTAAGACTGCTTTTCGCACGAGGTATGGGCACTACGAGTTTGTGGTTATTCCGTTCGGGCTGACCAACGCGCCAGCAGTATTTATGCAGCTAATGAATAAGATATTCATCGAGCATCTAGATAAATGCGTGGTCGTTTTTATAGATGATATCTTAGTTTATTCTCGTGATGAAGAGGCACATGCTCAGCATTTGCGACTAGTGTTGGAGATTCTGAGAGCTCAGCGTCTGTACGCGAAGTTCTCGAAGTGTGAGTTTTGGATGATGGAGGTTATGTTTCTAGGACATGTGGTTTCAGCTGAAGGGGTTCGTGTAGATCCCCAGAAAATCGAAGCAGTGTTAGATTGGGCACCGCCTAAGAACGCGAAAGAGGTTCGTAGCTTTTTGGGACTTGCTGGGTATTATAGACGATTCGTCGAGGGGTTTTCTAAACTTGCTCGACCGCTTACTCAGTTACTCCAGAAGTCCGAGAAGTTCGAATGGAATGAGGAGAGGCAACGGAGTTTCGAAGAACTGAAAAGGCGTTTGACTACGGCACCGGTGTTAGCCTTGCCTCAAGGGAATGGTGGGTTTTCGGTTTATAATGATGCTTCAGGCCAGGGACTCGGGTGTGTTCTAATGCAGCACGATAGGACTATAGCGTTTGCGTCGCGACAATTGAAACCGTACGAGATGAATTATCCTACGCACGATCTGGAGTTAGCTGCAGTGGTGTTTGCACTAAAAATCTGACGCCACTATCTATACGGTTCTCCGTTCCGAATTTATACCGATCATAAGAGCTTGAAGTACATCTTCAGCCAGAGAGAGCTGAATATGAGACAGCGTCGCTGGTTAGAACTAATAAAAGACTACGATTTGGAGATCCTTTATCACCCAGGAAAAGCCAATGTTGTGGTAGACGCGCTGAGTCGGAAACCGGTATCACTCCAGATGCTTGAGATTCTCACACCACAAGCGAAGATTCGACGGGAACTTATTGAACAAGGAATCGAAGTATAGATTCAGCGAGTGCAGGGCCAGTTACGTACCCTCGAGATTACTCCGTCATTGGTGGATGACATCAAAGGGGGGTAGAGTAATGACCCGATGATCAGTCATCTGAAGGTGGATACAGAAAGAGGGAAAGCCCCCGGCTTTTGGGTTCACGAGGACGGTAGTTTGAGGTCTCAAGGGAGACTCTGCATTCCGAATGATTTAGACTTTAAACAGAAAATACTTCGAGAAGCTCATGCTACCCCTTACTCTATCCATCCCGGAGCGAGTAAGATGTATAAAGACCTTAAAAAGAGTTTCTGGTGGAGTAATATGAAAAGGGATGTTTCGGAGTTTGTAGCACGGTGTTTGACATGCCAACAAGTCAAGATTGAGCATCAGAGACCAGCCAGACTGTTGAAGCCGCTTCCTATTCCCAAGTGGAAGTGGGAAGACATTTCCATGAAATTCATCACAGGGATGCCGATGACGAAAATCGGGATGAATATGATTTAGGTGATTGTCGACCGATTGACGAAATCGGCACATTTTCTTGGTATCAAGGATACATGGGGACCGGAGAGGTTAGCTCGAGTATTCATAGCAGAGATAGTACGGCTACACGGTACGCCTAAGACTATCGTATCTGATCAGGATGGTCGTTTCATCTCACATTTTTTGCAGTCGGTCCATCAGGCTTTGGGCACTGAGTTGAGATTGAGTACATCTTTCCATCCGCAGTCATATGGTCAGACGGAACGGATGATTCAGACGTTGGAGGATATGCTGCGGGCTTGTGCTTTAGATTGGGGTAGTGAGTGGGAGTTGCATCTGCCGCTGATCGAATTTACTTACAATAATAGTTGGCACGCATCGATCAAAATGGCGCCTTACGAAGCATTATATGGTACACGGTGTAAGTCTCCGCTTTGTTGGGATGAGGCCTCAGAACTGGTGGGAACAGATCGGACATGTTAATGGAAACTAGAGAGAAGATCTCGATCATTCGAGATAGACTATTAACTGCTCAAAGTCGACAAAAATCGTATGCTGATGTTCGTCGTCGACCTTTGAGTTTGAAGTAGGGGATCATGTGTTACTCAAAGTATCGCCGACGAGAGGGGTTTACCGTTTTGGGAAGAAGGGGAAGCTCATCCCGAGGTACATTGGGCCGTTTGAGATTCTAGACAGGGTCGGTGCGATGGCTTATCGGTTGGCATTACCCCCAGCCCTTAGTCACGTTCACAGTGTGTTCCACGTTTCTCAATTGAGAAAGTACGTTCCGGACCCGAGTCACATCATCAATTATGGGGACATCGAAGTAGCGGAGGATGTCACATTTGAAGAAAGGCCGGTGAAGATCCTTGAGCATCGTGTCAAGCAACTCCGAAATAAGACTATTCCGTTGGTTAAGGTTCAGTGGTCGAGGCATGGAGTCAAAGAGGCGACTTGGGAGACCGAAGACAGCATGCGCGCTAAATATCCGGAACTTTTGACCACTTAAATTTTGGGACGAAACTTATTTCTAGAGGGGGAGAATGTAATATCCGTACTTTTCTTATTTTGGTAATTTCCATTTTTGGAGCTTTTTTTTTATTTTATTTTTAGCGACTCGCTTGTAACTGTTTCAATATTTGGAGAATGTTTAATTCTTTATGTTTTGTCATCCGAGCTTGTTTCAAGATTGTTTTACACGATTTTATATTTAGTCTTAGTATTCTCCGTTCGTTGACTCGTTCTGTACGATTGTGGTGTGAAACTATGGTTTTAGATTCTGTGTGAATTCGTTTAATGTCGATAGACATGTTGTAAGTTTCGGCACAGTTGTTCATTTCCGTATCGTAGTTTTCGGCCATTTTGGGTCGTTTTGTAATTTCCTAAAGGTTTGGGGCAATTTACCTTTATGGTCGTTTTTCTAACCATCGGGTGATTGTGATCGTGTTTCCGTTTTAGTACTGAAGCTCGTTGTCTCGAATCTTTCGCAAGTTACTCTTGTTTCGTAATTTCATCGCCTCGTGTTTCCACCGCATTCTTTATTTTCAAACTGTTCAGAATCTGCCCTGGGACTGTATTGTCTGTTACGTCGTTAAGGCCCTATCCTTACGTACGTAACAACTTTTGAAAAAAAGGTCAGGGAATTTCGTTACGTACGCAACGGAATAAATACTTACGTACGTTATGGGACTTACGTACGTTAATCCTTATGGATTACGTACGTAAGCCAGCCTGGGTATAAAAAGCCACGAACAGACCAGATTCGCCCACTTTTCTTTCTTCTTCTCCTCCTGCGTGACTTGGGCGATTTTTGGGCGACCCTTGTGCGATTTCTAAGTCTTCCACTATCTAGTAATCATCTTCCTTGGAATTGTGGAGTAGTTTGGCATCACCAAATCATCATTTTGTCGTCGATCCGAGGTAAATCGCTAGAACCCTAGATTTTTGGGAAATTGGGGGATTCTTTGTAATCCTTCAATTTTAATCGTAAATTGAGTAAATGAGTTGAGTATAATTTTCCTACCACCAATACATGTTTTTCCTACGAGATTATGAGTTATACTTGAATCATTGAAAATAGAGAGGATTGGAGTTGCGATCCGCCCTCATTGAATATGATGTTGGTATAATCGTGTCGTAGGCCGGGTTTTCGGGCGTATTTCCATTTGATTTTCTGATCGTACTATTGTTGATAGTTATTGTACAACTTATTTAGGTCTGAAGCCTCCGAATTTCTTCGTTGGTGGTCTTTTACCTTCTCGAAACAATCCGTCATGTCTCAAAGGCAAGTAACTCTTATGAACTTAATATCTTGAATGTGCAAAGTAGTGTATATGAGTGTTGAAAGAGTTATGTTCACTCCGGGACGGTCCGACGGGGCCTCGGGGGAATCCGCGCATGGTTGGGTTCACGAACTTTTGGGTTAACCACTCCGGGAGGGTCTATCGGGGCCTCGGAGGGATTCGCGCATGATCGGGTCCATGGTTAATCGGGAGGATTGTGTTTTGTGATACATTGTAGATTTTACATTTCCGGAAATCATTATCTTATGTGTCTTGAAATTATCGATGCATATGCTTTGATATTGTAAGATGTTAGAATTCGTTTGTGTTACTTGCACTAGCTATTCCACGGCTAACCCCATTTGGGGGGAATACGTTTCATGTATCTCAGGTTCAAAGAATGGGACTAGACGAGCACCGGGACAGTACGACGATGACGGGCAGGCGTGATACTGCGGAATGTCTAGATGTCTTAATTTTCTTTGAGTCTGGATGTAAAACTTCATATTTTATTTTAACTAATAGACGGTACTCGAGTACTGTAGGAGTTATTTATTTTGTGGTTGATCACGTTGAACTTGTCGTCTTTGTGTTTTTGATTTTGGGTGTTGTTTTTGGGAAATTTATGGATAAATGTCTGGAGAGTCTGATGTTGTTGTTGTGGATGTCGTATATTTTAGCCTTGTGAGTTCCTAGACGGGATTCACGGCGCTGTGACATACTCCAAATATCTTGGGGGTGTTACATTAACAACCCGAAACTCACAACATGAACAACTTAACCATACGAACTCATCGAAACAAAGAAACAATGAAATTGAACGAGTTTTACGAGAAACGAACATACATGCGACAAAACATAACTCATAACGAAAATACGTAAAAACATCTCCGAAACTCGTCCAGATGGAAAAACTCCAAGAACAAAATAGATTCAAAATGTCGAAACGGCTACAAGCGAATCGATAAAAATAGACATGCATTAAAAATAGAAATGCTAAAATTGGAAAGGTACGAATATTACACAAAGCATCCAATGATAGTAGCTCGTCTAAAAGGGAAGATAAATGTCATAGATGTGGCATGGTTGGGCATTGGTCACGTAAATGTCGAAGCTAAGTGCTGAAAGTAGATACAATTCTGACTACCGGGGAATCCGAAATACGACAAAAAAGATAAAATTTTCTTAAACTTATAGGAAATTATAAAATGGCCCAAATGTCCGAAAATCACGGTACAACGTCGGATTAACAACCCAAAATTCACAATATGAACAACTCAACCATACGAACTCATGGAAACAAAGAAACAACAAAATCGAATGAGTTTTACGAAAAACGAACATACATGCGACAAAACATAACTCAAAATTAAAATACGTAAAAACATCTCCGAAACTCGTCTAAATGGAAAAACTACAAGAACAAAATAGATTCAAAATGTCGAAACGGTTACAAGCAAGTTGATAAAAATAGACATGCACCAAAAATGGAAACTGCTAAAAATGGAAAGGTACGAATATTACATTCTCCCCATCTAAAAAGAAGTTTCGTCCCAAAACTTAAGAATCAAAAAGCTCGGGGTGTCTCGTACGCACATCCTCCTCCAATTCCCACGTTGCTTCCTTTACTACATGCCTCGACCATTGCATTTTAACCAAGAGATGGTTTTGTGCCTTAACTATTTATCTCGACGTTCCAAAATCCTCAATGGCCTCTCCTCAAACGTAACGTTCTTCTCGATCTCAACCTACCTGAAGTCAATAACGTGAGTCGGGTCTGGAACATACTTCCTCAACTCGGAAACGTGAAATACACTATCACATGGCTCAACGACGGAGGTAACGCCAATCGTAAGCTAACTCGCCAACTCTCTCCAATATCTCGTAAGGTCCAATATACCTTGGACTAAGCTTCCCCTTTTTCCCAAAACAAAAAACTCCCTTCGACGGAGACACTCTCAACAAGACATGATCCCCTACCTCAAACTCCAAGGGTCGACGCCTAACATCCGCATAATGTAACACCCCCAGATTTAACCGAAAATATTACAGCGCCGTGGGCCCCGAGATGGAACCCACAAGGCTAAAAGAATTCTTCGCAAATATTTACAAATGCCCAAGAGGCCAACGACGGTACTATCTTTAAAAATTCACAAAGACTTATGAAATCCATTATAAAAAATTGTCGTAAAAACTCATTTGAAATTGCAAGGCCAAACGGCCGACACTCAAAAGTTTAGAAAACGATTTCCAAAGTAACCTCAGTTACCAGATACCAAAAGAGAATTTCAAAATACTCACGCAGCGGAAAAAGACCAACCATAAAGATACTCTAGCAGTGGAATACAAGAACCAATCAAGAAACTCAATGCACAAAACATGTCCTAGCCAGTATCCTCCGGGAAGCTCATCTCTTCACGACCGCTACAAGCTCGATACTCCAGGAACCTAAAAAGAAATCCCACGACGGGGTCAGTCATAATATCCAACAATGATAATCGTCACATCACATTAATAATTACATACCAATGAGAATACAACATAAGAATACGACCAACGTAATCTTACCGCCATAACTTTGCTTACTCAAGTAATTCTCATCAGAATAACCATTATCACATTTCACATCCTGTACTCGATTAACCAATAAACTCGAACATAATATATGTATTGTACCTCATAAATACTCAAGGTTCTCAAACTATCATAACCAACCCAAGATACGGAAATATACCATTTCTGACCAATACGATCCATCGGATAGCATCATCAAATCCCCAAACGATAACCGATTGTCCATCACAAGACGGATACCAAAGCAAATACGGAACATACCTCGAGATATGGAGTGCCACGACGATCATATCAGTCTAATTCGAGATCAGATCAATGCAATACGGACACGGTCCTAACACAAGACCTACAAATGCATACTCATATGACCACGTCAATATGATCACAACAATAATAATCATGTATACTCAATAGAAATCGGACGATCCAGCGCCCTCAGCATAGATCCCTTTATTGATCCTATCAGATCAGCATAAGGTGGATAACCAACAATACACATATGAACAACAACACATGATAAAATCAATGATGCGAATTCACGAGATTCCATCAACACAATACTGGTAATCCAACGATCCAGCGCCCTCAGCATAGATCCCCATGATGATCCCGTCGAACCAACGCATGGTGGAAAACCTATCCAACGATCCAGCGCCCTCAGCATAGATCCTCATGATGATCCCGTCGAACCAACGCTTGGTGGACATTCGATCCAGCGCCCCCAGCATAGATCCTCATGATCCCATCGGATCATTTACAACATAAACAATACAATTATGCATACACATATGCAACTCAATATGTTCATCAACATGAACAACAATATGACAAATCCACTAAGACAACCTCATGTTCGACAACATGAATGACAATATGCATGATCAAATCACTAACACTAACTAAATCGATATAAGATACTTGCCCCGAGTCCTTCGGGAGAAATCTCGATATCAAACCATCACCGACGATTATCCTCAATGCTCGGCGATCCAAACGTACCATGGACTACAGGTACTCATATCCTCGTCTTTACCATAATGTAACCTCGATACCCGAATATTCCAATAACTGAAATAAATCATATACATTATGATTAAACTCCCGGAATCGGAATGACAACGTATAATCATTGCTATATGCATTATAAACGAAATGAAACTGATACCATTCACTAAACATTATAACTGAGCAAGTAACAACTTGCCTCGATATCGATGAAGTCGTTACCAATTTCATTACCTTCGTCAACGAGCTCCTCAGCCCTGACCACGCAATTCACGAACATGCTCGTACACGACCGCAATATACGGTTATAATCACTGATCGATTATCGCAACCTATCGTAATAATAAATTTAACACACATTCGATAACAATCAATAATCGATATAACCAATCCACAAACTCAATGGTTCTACGATATCTCGGTTAAACATAGACTGTACAATCCAACTCGAACCAGCACGAATTCATAATCATAATACGATGTACTACATTGTCTGCCTACTTAGCGCACGTTAAACGCATAACGTAGCGTGCGCTAAGTTGCTCCCGTTAGCGTGCGCTAGCCAGTAAGCTTAGCGTGCGCTAATGTTGTACAGTGGCATGCATTTCAAGCATCGTCTAACACTTCCATCATATCAATGACCAACTCATCTCGATATTAAGGATTTCATAACATATTCGATTCCAACTTTAATCTTTAAAACCCGAATCCACAAGATTCCTTCTTGTTCATATTTGGTAAATTCATAGAACAATTTACCGGTTATTATCACGAATAATCATATTCCAAAATCATCCGAATTTACATTCATAATCCATAAAATGACATAATCCGATGTGTTCTAATCACCTAAAAATCCTTATTCATCATGTTCTTCGACATACAATTCATATAACTTCAAGAATCTCAACAGCACCACCATAATCGTTACCATACGAAGTAACCAACGACAAAACATCAAAAATCCGAATTGAAGAAAGGAATTACATCAACATATCTCTTGAATTCAATCCAAAACGATACGAAACATATCAATACTCATATATTGATAACAACACTAACTTAGTTCGGTAATCCAACTCGTTATCATGCTCATCAACTCGAATATATGATAATCATCAACTCAAGAACATCAATATTCAATCCAAAATGAAATCCAAAGATGAAGAGTGATTACCTTTTTGAAGGAATGGATTGAATCCCAAGTTTAAATCCATTTCCAAGAATCACCAATGATTTCAAGAACAAAGCTTTAATCCATGATTTCTATCTTAAATCTTGTTAAAGATCACCACCTCACCGTGTTTGGGAACCTCAAGGACCTCCCAAAGCTCTCTCTATCGACTGAAGGTGAAAGAATGGACGAAATGCTTCATAATACATGTCTGTCCCTTATATAGACTGCATTACTAGCGTGCGCTAACATCTCATATTTAGCGTGCGCAACAGCCTTAACAGCCTTAGCGTGCGCTAATTGACCTTTGTTAGCGTGCGCTATCGCAGTCCAGAGACTACTGTATGGCTTCGTACATGACCTTACGTATGTAATGCCCATGCATTAGCGTACGTAACTTACACTATCTAGCGTACGCAAGTCCTTACATTTAGCGTGCGCTAACACCAGTTGACTTGCTACAGTCTACACGTACCACGAAGATGCTGGTGACCCCACATGCCGAAAGCAACCAATAAAGCCAAGATTCCCTGTTGACCGATATACAATTAGCGTGCGCTAATCAACATGCATTAGCGTGCGCTAACACTACATTACAACATCCGTTGACTTATCAGAACGTGCGCCGAAAGTGGCCTGGTCCACGCGTAGATTCCTTCTGATCTGTTCTGCACTTGCGTGCGTTATCTTATATCTGTAGCGTGCGCTAAACCTGCACGACAGCGTGCGCTACTCATGATTATTAGCGTGCGCTAATAATGTTACACTTAGCCATTTCCAACTTTTCTCGTCCGTCTCGACATACTGGATACGTACACATGACGCATTATATCCTATAATACAATTGTCGACCAAGTACGACAATTATACCAATACTGACATCTCAGTCCTTCATTTATTTTATCTATACTGTACAGATTCCACGTTGTACAATATAACTCAGATAATATTAAACAACGGTAGTAGAAATTCCGGATATTACACATAAGACTTTTGTCGACTCTGAGCTGCCAACATCCTCTCTAGAATCAACTCGACTTTCTTCCTCGTCTCCAACACAAGATCTGGCTCGGTGGCAACTAAATTGGACAGCTCATTCCAACATATCGGTGATCAACACCGTCGGCCATAAAGCGCCTCATACGGTGCCATCCTAATCGACGCATGCCAGCTATTATTATAAGTAAACTCGATCAGGGCCAGATGTTCTTCCCAATCACTACTCCAGTCTAGTGCACACGCGCGCAACATATCCTCGAACGTCTGAATGGTGCGCTCGAACTGTCCATCGGTCTAAGGATGGAAATGTGTACTCAAACGCAAATGTGTCCCCAATGCCTTATGTACCGCCTGCCAAAAATGCGATACAACCGACCATCTCTGTCTCAAATAATAGTCTTCAGCGAACCATGAAGTCTCACGGTCTGCGCAATAAAAATACGAGCCAATTTTTCTGGACCCCAAGTGTCCTCGATGCTCAGAAAATGTGCCGAATTAGTCAGTCGATCCACTATCACCCACACCATATTCATTCCAGTCTTTGTCCTCAGCAAGTTCGTGACAAAATCCATAGAGATGTCCTCCCACTTCCATTCCGGGACGAGAAGTGGTTTCAACAACCCGGCTGGCCGCTGATGCTCGATTTTGACTTGCTAACAAGTCAAACACTTAGCCACAAACTGTAATACCTCATTCTTCATATCATTCCACCAGAAATTCTTCCTCAAATCCTTATACATTTTACTCGAGCCCGGATGGACTGAGTAAGGTGACGCATGAGCCTCTCGCATAATACCCTGTCTTAATTCCAAGTCGTTCGTAACACACAGCCGACCTTGGAATCTCAACTCACCATCTTCATGAATCACAAATCCCAGGGCTTTCCCCTTCACCACATTCTCATGGAGCTGAATAAACATCGAATCTTCTAACTGTCTTGATTTAATGTCATCGACCAGAGACGAAAAAATCTCAAGAGCGTGCAACTGCCCGGCACTCCCTGGCAGCACAACCTCAATACTCAACCCCATCAACTCTCACTGGAGCCATGGCTGGTCCGTGAGTAACTCAAGTGCCCTAAGTGATACCGACTTCCGACTCAAGGCATCTGCCACCACATTTGTCTTGCCCGGATGATAAAGGATCTCGATATCGTAATCCTTAATTAACTCCATCCACCTTCTCTGTCTCATATTTAGTTCTTTCATTGTGAAAATATACTTCAGGCTCTTGTGATCGGTGAAAATCTGACACGACGAGCAATACAAGTAATGACGCCAAATCTTCAACGCAAATACAACTGCGGCCAACTCAAGATCGTGGGTAAGATAAATCAACTCGTACGGTTTCAACTGATGGGAATCATATGCAATTGTCTTCCCGTGCTGCATGAGTACACATCCAAGTCCTTGGCCCAAGGCATCACTATAAACAGAAACACCCTCATTACCACTCGGTAAAGCCAAGATGGGAGCAGTAGTCAACCGCTTCTTCAACTCCTCAAAACTCTTCTGCCTCTCGTCGGTCCACACAAATTTCTCTGACTTATGCAACAACTGAGTAAGCGGTTGATCGAGTTTAGAGAACCCCTCGATAAACCTACGATAATACCCGTCCAAACGCAGGAAACTGCGGACTTCGTTCATGTTCTTGGGCAGCGCCCAATCCAATACTGTCTCTATCTTGTATAGGTCCACACGAACACCCTCGGCCGAGATCACGTGGCCGAGAAACATAACCTCCCGCAACCAAAACTCACAATTTAAGAACTTCGCATAAAGGCGCTGACTTCTCAAGATTCCCAACACGATATGCAAATGACGAGCATGCTCCTCCTCGAGTAAATCAGAATATCATCGATAAAGACGACTACACATTTATTGAGATATTCGATAAAGACTTTGTTCATTAGCTGCACGAACACGGTTGGGGTGTTGGTTAGACCGAACGGCATAACCACAAACTCGTAGTGGCCGTATCACGTTCGAAAGGTCATCTTCGGAATATCGGAATCCTTCACTTGGAGCTGGTAATATCCCGATTTCAAATCAATCTTCGAAAACACAGTCGCTCCCTATAATTGGCCAAACAAGTCGTCGATCCTCGGAAGCAGATACTTGTTCTTGATGGTCACCTTATTCAACTCTCGGTAGTCAATACATAAACGAAGCGACCATCCTTCTTCTTCACGAACAAGACCGGTGCGCCCCAAGGCAAAGCGCTCGGTCGAATATAACCCATGTCTAGAAACTCTCCCGACTGTTTCTTCAACTCAAATATCTCGACAGGCACCATGCAGTACGGCTTCATCGAAATCAGAGCCACACCCAGCTCTAAATAAACAGTGAACTCAACCTCTCGGTCTGATGGTAAACCCGGCAGCTCCTCTTGAAAGAAGTCGGGATACTCGTTTACTACCGGAATAGATGAGAGCTCAACTCCCCCTTCTTCCGATCTCAAAGCATAACACCAGTAATCAGAGCAACCTCCTCGAAGAAGTCTCACCGCTTTCATAGCGCTGATCAGAAATCTCTTACTACTCCGCTTACGTCCCACAAAAGAATGCTCGATACCGTCAGAGGCTAACATCGAAACGGTTCTCGTTCTATAATTCATGATCGCCCCATGTCGGTCTAGACAATCCTTACCAAGAATCAAACCCTCATCCTTAATGTCGGTACGAGAATCAACCCTCATTCTATATTATGGTGCCAAGCACAAAACACAGTTCTCCAACAAAACATTTCAAAGGTTAACCGTTGGTACGAGACTCACGACGACCGCACCCCGCAGAGGCCCCCTCGGACCATCCCTGGGTGGTTAACCCCAGTTCGCGATATGTATACACACGGCACTACGTATCCCCAGAGGCCCCGTCGGACCGTACCTGGGTGAACATATACATACACATCCACAACATACACGGGAAGCCATAATTCAAATACTAGAATATGCAAACAAATGTAAAGTACTTTCCTTTGAGACATCTTCGACGAAAAGGGAACGAACAACGACTAGAAATGACCCGGAGGAAACACAACCGTTCCTAAACGAAGGATTAACATAACTCAGTCCTAAACGATAACAATAATCGAAAGGAATACGCCCACTACCCCGATTAACAATCATAAACACACACGGACGACGAACACGGGCGAGGGTTTTTACAAAACCTCCCCAAATCAACAATCCACGAATTACACACGACGGAAATGGATTGGGAATCACCCAAGAACGATAATCGGTACAAAATATCACAACATAAACAAACAATTCGAATTCAAACTAGACAAATTCCGAAAAACCCCCAAAATGGACAAAGGTAGGGTTCTAAGCCAAAATACCTTGGATTCGGACGGAATGATAAACTTCACTTGAAACACAACAATCGATCTCTCAATGAACTCCATGGACAAAACTTGAAGAATCGCTCAAATCTCTCCTTGGAACGCAGCTCTCGGACGAGGAAAGAAGAAAAGAAGAAATGAATGAAGGTCAACTCAGGTTTATAAAACCTGCTCACTCGTTACGTCCGTTAACATACTGATGTTAACGTACGCTATGCACATTACGTACGTAACACTCAGGTGTTAGCATACGTAATGGCTCGGCAGAACAATCACTACACCATATATGGGTTTCAACAACATTTTTTTTGATGTTACAAGCAAAAGTGTAGCCTTAGATGCCTTAAAATTGGTCAAATTTGATTTAAGGCTACACTTTTTTCTAACGTTATTGTTGATAAAAATTAGTGTTACCATAGACTAAACTGAATATCTACGCTAACACAAAACTTGTGTTGCCGTTGCTATTTAAAAAAAGTATAACTAAACACTAAAAGAAATAGGCGGGCTTGCTAAAATATTTTAGGCGGTCCAAATAAATTATTTTCAATTTTAGAGGGTCAATACACTCACAGTAGTCAATACTCACTCAACATATTTTCTCTAAAAACACAAACTCACTCATCACACTTTCTCTCTAAAACACAATTTCCACTAGGGGTGTTAAAAAGTATCTGATACCCGATATTCGATCCGAATATTCAAAAATACGATCCGAAATTAACCGAAAAATCGGATATCCGAAATTTTAGATATCCGAAATTCGGATATCCATTTCTTCGGAATCCGAAATATGTTAGACATCTGTTACTTTTACTCTTTTACGTTTATCACTTTACCACTTTAATCAATTTTTTTTTTTTATTTTCACCGCTACAAACGAGTAAACTTAACTTTCTTCTAAGACATTCCCTCCTGCAGCCACTGGGTTTCTTCCAAATCTTGATTCCCTCCTGCAATAACTAGGTTTCTTCTAAATCCGAATCTTCAATTAATTGGATCTTCCCTCCTGCTGTTCGAGTTTCATCCTGTACAAGCTCCATACGTCCCAAATCCCACTGCGAGTTTCACGAAGGCACGAACTAGGGTTTCAATCGATTCAAACTTCACTGCTGTTGTTCGAACTTCAGCTCTACTGTGCGAGGTTGCGGGTTTCACTCCTGCTGTTCGATTCGGTATGTTGCTACTTCTGAGAGTTTTTTTTTCTGTTATTTTATTTGTCAAAATCAATCTTGCTTGGGTACGCTTGATGCTTCCATTTGAAAATTTATTTTTAGATTCGCCAACATCTGTGGTATTTGTTTTGTGTTCACTTCCTTTTAGAAAAGTAGTACTGCTTTATGTTCTTTTAGCTTCATTAAACAAACTTTGGATTTTGTTTAAACGACCGTAGCTATTGTGTTGTACCAGTTAGAAGGTTGGTTTTGTATGTAGCTTCTTGAAATATTGAGAATATCTTGTATGTAACCTTTTTCTTGTATAGGTTTTGTGGAGTTGACTTTTGCTGCTGTCTCCATATCACTTTTTAACTTAATCTTAAAGATTTTCAACATTCCCCTGCTCAGTGTTGCAACTTCTTTTATGGCTGAAGACATTTCAAAAAATGCAGCCAGATTTTCCGCATCACGTAAATGTGATATATGGAAGGCTACATATTTATTATGATTTTTTTTTTGCAATTTTCAGTTATGAAATCGTGTGAGCCCATTTTGAACTCTAAAACATATCTTTACGTACGCTACACATCATCTCTGTACGCTAAGTGGCTTACATTACATACATTATAAAGCTTATGTTACGTACGTTAAGCTTGCATAAATCCATCTTTTTGCACTTCGTTTCCTTCGATGCTTTGCTTCGTCTCTTTGTTGTTTTGCTTTGTATAACAACTTAAATCATCAAAATATTATTATAGCATGTATGGAACAAAATGTTCCAACAAACTGTAATATTTTCGCTTCTGCTCGTCTTTGCTGTTGTGTAATTGTGGATGTGAAGTGATATTAATTTTTTTTCTTTTCTATTTTCCAGATTCATCAGGAGAGATTTGTCAGGAGAAAAGAGTCTTATACAAGTTAATTTCAGGCCTTCATTCATCAATCTCAATTCACATTGCAGCTGACTATTTGCTTGATGAGGCTAAAACTCTGGTTTGCCATTTGTCTTCTCCTTGTTTCTGGAGATTTTTATTGGACCCTCATTCTTAATTTTCATTTTTTTTATCATATTTTTGTAAAACACTCAAATTCATATGAATCATAAAACTTAAGTCTATGATTTTTATTCCACAGAATTGTTAACATGCTCTATGCTTAGACCATCATGTTTGGAATATAATTTTTTTCAACTATTTATGCACGATTCTATGCGCATACTAGTAATATGGGTTATAGGGGGCTGCCTTTTAAAAACCGCACGTGAAATCATCCGAATCATGTATGTTCGTCATGAGGCCTGGTGGCAATCCGTCTTAATTTTGTTAGGTTTCGTGTTTTCGTGGACATACGTGACCACTGTCATTCTTTCGGCCTGTGTTCTATTCCATGTAGTGTGCACCTTGCAAATTATACATTTCGAAGACCATGGAAAGCTTTTGCAAAGAGAAGCCGACGTGGTGGTGTTGCTACAAGAG
Source organism: Orobanche coerulescens (assembly GCA_033398695.1). Classification (NCBI taxonomy): domain Eukaryota; kingdom Viridiplantae; phylum Streptophyta; class Magnoliopsida; order Lamiales; family Orobanchaceae; genus Orobanche; species Orobanche coerulescens. The sequence goes on from CM065809.1 coordinate 175,729,115, forward strand.
CACGCCCGCCTGCGCTTTTGTCTCTCCAAAATAAGCCACAGATTTAGAATATATCTCCTTCTACAGTTTGTGATAGTCACTATAAGCCAGTTTATGACACTGTTTCAGACAACTGGGTATAATGGGATGATTAATGTCATCAATGGAGGTGATTTTGCCGTAAGTTCTAAATTTTATGCCTTTTTTTTGTCATACCAGAAGTTTTACTCTGCTTCTAATTTGTAAAAAGAAAAACAAAATCTTTATGTTTACTCAAATCACGAAGTACCCCAAATATCTTTCAAAATTACAAATAGTCCCGTGCTATTTTTATCCTATTCTACAAAAATATACCCCATACTCCGGCATTTCAAAAGTTTCTCCGAGACATCATGGTCGCCGGTCAAAGTTCCAATCACTTTCCCGGTTATGTCGGTGATTAGAACTTTGACCGACAGTCCGCAGTGACCACGGGTATCCTGGAGAAATTTCAGCATACCCGAATGATCTGCCTAGTCGTGCTGATTCTGAATCTGCCCTCGAATTTCCAAAATACCCGAACGATCCGCGTCGTCGTGCTGATTCTGAATCTGCCCTCGAATTTCCGAATGGGAAGTGCTCCGTAGCTATGGGCACTTGGTGGTTCAAGAAAATTCTTGGGTAGTCCTTTATATAGTCTTATAATCAGCTTAAACCAAATATTCAAGAATCCGCGCAGAGGCTATCCCGCATTTTGTAGCCGAAAAGCACTCCTAGTTATTTTACCATCAGTTCCTTTGAAACGTAATAGCTTAGAATACATGAAATTTTCTCCGTTTGATAAAATTTTACCTTGTTTTTGTCGAAATTGTACAAGGTGTCCTCAATAGTTCAGGTGGTGGGAATAATTCTTTGCTTAAATGCTGCTGCAAAAATATCCCACAGAGCACAAGGTATAGGGGCACTAGCAAGTAGGTGGCATGCTTTAATGACCTGCAATGCCAGTGATGCATCTCCGTTGCGCACTTCGAATAGCATAGGAAATTCGGGTGCTGCTAAAAAGTCGAGCTCGGGCTTGTTTCACACGGACGACTGGGAAAGCGGTCTGGAGTCGTTGGATTTCGTTACGGCGCCTACTAATGTACAGCTGGCGTCGTATCTGTCGTCTTACCACAAGAGACTGGCTCTAGGTACTAATAATGTTCTTGTTTTGTTGTTTGTTAGTATGATGTTCTTGGAACATGTGTTTGGCAATTTTTACATAACAAGCAAGCATTTGACATCTTTAGTACTCAGTGATTTATTTACAGGCAAATCCAGGAGGGATCACAATATTCGGGTGGACAGTGGATCGAGGTTTGATCAACACAATATTCTTCATCCAACTATCGTTGGTTACTTTCGTACTCGGCAAGACCGTAACTGACACCGACACATCATAGAGTAGTGCGCGCAATCTTCCGTGACATTCTTTGTTTTGCTTGGTAGCACAGTGTATATAGAATATAGATAATATGTATATAGGATGATGGAACCTGATCATTTTTTTGCTGTTCCAGTGGGGCAGAAATTCGGAGTTAATGTATGATCGGGTTTTGAGGTATCCTGATCGTATGAGAAACTTCTACTTCACTTTTATGTTTGTTCTTCGAGCTGTAACCAAAGTAGTTTTTTTAATATTATCTTGATTAATTTGTTTGTTCGAAAACGCTACTTCTTTGTCATATTCATTCTTTATGAAATTTCATACAGGCTGCAAGTTACTTGGAGCAGGCCGAATATGATAGCGGTAACGTGGAGGACCTAAAGCACGATCTTTAATGCACCAAATGCTTTACAACCCAAAATTGCGTTTGCATGTCCACTTCCATTTGATGAAGCTAAATTATGGCAAGGAAAAGTGGGCTGAGTTGAAGCAGAGATTCAAAAGCGGTTCGAAACATCGGGTTTGTATCGATCTTTAAATTATTTGTAGTGGATAAAAAGAGTACTCTTGAGGTTTGGGTTAATTACCCCCAAAAAAAAAAAAAGAGAGAAGTTTCAAGTACAAAAAAACTTGGCACTTGATTCTGCTTTAAATTTAAGTGGGCAACTGGAGTACTTTTATGAATGTAAGGTGCATTTTTGTAATAATTTTTGCTCATGAAGGGGAAAATGTAGGACGAATAGAGCCTTAAGTTTTTTTTTTAAACATCTCTGGATATTTGTAAATACCCCAAACCTCAGGGGTAGCTGTAAATATCCCTTATTCATTGATTTGCCTATAAGAATTAATCCAGCTGCTAATTAATATCCTCAAGGAACCTGTAAATCTACATCACATTTTCTTGCATGCAGCATTTAGTGATGTGTAGTTTGATGATAAATGAACATGGAAAGAACAAAGCTATGATGATAGTTTTATTTAAAGAAAAATGTTCCGTTCCATTTGGACCTCTACTTATAAAATAATTACCATAAAATTGGTGACGTTCAATTATTAATTTGTTCTGTTCTGTTGGTTGCCGCATATGTGCTGGACTTTGGCCATCCAGCGCCACTAACACGACAACACATTAACACTAGACTAACTCGTGACTCAGAGAACCTTTATCCTAAGACATGATGGATATCAATAAAAATTTGGAAGTTTTTTTCTAAAATTGACACTATCCAAACCTGCTATACGAAACAGTAATACAAAACAAAGAGGCAGCCCGTCTTGTCTCATAACCAAGACAATCCCATTCTCCAAAGAAAACACAAATAATTACTGCTTCTGGGCACCCCATGAACCATAAGCAACCAACAATACACAAAACATCAACCCAACTGTAGTAACAAATGAGACTTACAAACAACACAAGTCGTCTATGTTTACATACTACAAAAAGACCCGTTACGTTATAACTCAAAAGTAATCTTTTTATTCCCACCAAACATCATCTCTTCGACTCTTCGCAACGTTCATCTGAATCTTTCTTGGGTATGCTTGATGCTTCCATTTGAAAATTTGTTTTTAGATTCACCAACATCTGTGGTATTTGTTTTGTGTTCACTTCCTTTTAGAAAATTAGTAGTGCTTTATGTTCTTTTAGCTTCATTAAACAAACTTTGGATTTTGTTTAAACGGTCGTAGCTATTGTGTTGTACCGGTTAGAAGGTTGGTTTTGTGTGTAGCTTCTTGAAATATTGAGAATATATTGTATGTAACCTTTTTCTTGTATAGGTTTTGTGGAGTTGGCTTCTGCTGGTGTCTCCATATCATTTTTTAATGTAATCTTGAAGCTTTTCAACATTCCCCTCAATATTCCCCTCCTCAGTGTTGCAACTTCTTTGGTACTCTAATTTGATGCAAGTATTATGTTAAGCAATAGGCTTGAACTCTAATTTGATGCAAGTATTATGTTAAGCAATAGGCCATGGTTGATGAGTACAATTCTATTTATATATTGCTTTTATGTTTGGTGTTGGTATATATTGTTTTACAATTTTACTGAAATTCTAGATGTGTTGCATATTGTTATTTTGTTAATAGGGTAGTTGACTTATGAAGCAAGAATTAAGATAATTTTCCATTATTGTTATTGTTTGTATTTTATGTTTTAGTTAATTATTTGAGGGAAATACTTGATACTTTTATTTACAGGATGATGTTAAGAAAGCTCTTGAAACTGAAGGTGTTGAGGCTGCTAATAAATTGATTCATGGTGGCAAAGAACACCGACCATCTTATCTAATTGGCAGACTTATTCAGAAAAAAGAACCAAAGTCGAAGTCTTCAGCATCACCATCCGTTCAAGTTGCTGATCAGTACGTGGCGGACCTAACTGCTAAGATCCAGGCTCAACTTCAACAAGATATGAATGAAAAACTTGACCAAAAAGTTCGAGAAATAATGAAAATGTTGGCCGAGAAGAATCCAGATTTGAACTTAAAGATTGATGACTCTCAGAAATCAGTCGAGGAGTCCTATGGGGATGACAATGTCACTCCTTGACTCATCTCATCATTTTATATTATGCTAGCTAAGTGAGTCGAGTAGTTTTGTTATATTTATAGATTGCGATCGTAACTTTTTCTTAGCTATTAAATATTATTTGAGCTAGTTGTTGAATGCCATCTTAAGTTAGATTTTAGATGTTGGGTTATGCAAGTGCATTTGGCTGTTTGATTATGGATTGAATATTTGGTAGTCATATATTTTGGATGTTAGTTATGGTTGAAAGTGTTTTACTGTATTGACTGTTTTATGGTAATTATGATTTTCCAATATAATATTTTGTTTTTTACCATGAAATATATTGGTAAAAACCTGCAAAAATGTAGCCATAGACTCTAATTTATAATTCTTTATGTTGGCAAAATATAAAAATTGCGTTGGCAAAGATTAAAAGTGTGTTGTCAAAAGTTAGAACTGTTCATATATAAGTGTAGTCATAGTGTTAAAGTTGTTGGGAAAGATGTCAAAGCATTTCACAATTTAATGTTACATTAGACCTCATGAGTGTTAGCATAGGTCTACGGCTACACAAACATTGTGTCACTAAATCTATAAAAGTGTGGCCTTAAGTCTATAGCAACACAAAATCTAGTGTAGGCACAGACAGTAAAAGTGTTGGCATAGGGGTCTATTGCTACACTTTTTTCACATGTTACCAAAAACAGGAAAAGTATTACATTAGACCCCTATGGTTGCGGCCGTTTTTGTAACACATTCGAATTTGGTCAAAGTGTAGCCGTAGCTTGTTTTTCTGCCTTCAGCAACACTTTTTGGACTTTTGAACATAGTTTTCCAGGTGTTGCTGAAACCCATATATGGTGTAGTGAATCTGCTCAATTGCTGAGGCCGGTAGCGTATGCGACGCCAGAGAGTTAGCGTACGCTATGAGGAGATTATGTGCGTAACATCCTCAAGGTAACGTATGTAAGGACGTGGCAAAAACTGGGCAGAACCCACTGTCCAAAATGCTGAGGACATAACGTATGTTATCACTAAGATGAAACGTACGTTATGCAGGCATCGATAGCGCATAGTAGAAAGCATGCATAATATACGTTATGCATGCAGCAGTTCAACACTACTGAGTACAGTTTACTGCATAGGACGGTATGAAGTCGGGACGCAACACAAGGACAGAACCCAGAAACGTAAACACGTAATATACACGACGACAAAGCTAAGTGCTGAAAGAAAATACAATTCCGACTATCGGAAAATCCGAAATACGACAAAGAAGATAAAATTTCCTAAACTTATAGGAAATTACAAAACGAGTCAAATGTCCGAAAATCACGGTACAACGTTGGATTAACAACCCGAAACTCACAACATAAACAACTCAACCATACGAACTCATCGAAACAAAGAAACAATGAAATCGAACGAGTTTTACGAGAAACGAACATACATGCGACAAAACATAACTCATAACGAAAATACGTAAAAACATCTCCGAAACTCGTCCATATGGAAAAACTCCAAGAACAAAATAGATTCAAAATGTCGAAACGGCTACAAGCGAGTCGATAAAAATAGACATGCATTAAAAATAGAAAATGCTAAAAATGGAAAGGTACGGATATTACACAAAGCATCCAATGATAGTAACTCGTCTAAAAGGGAAGATAAATGTCATAGATGTGGCATGGTTGGGCATTGGTCACGTACATGTCGTACGGCAAAACACCTCGTGGACCTTTATCAGAAATCAATCAAGGGAAAAGAAAAGATTGAAACTAATGTCCTTGATTATGATGGTCCACTTGATATGACTCACTTGGATGTCTGTGATTTCTTTGCTCATCCAAAAGGAAATATTGATCACTTGATTAGAGGTGGCGTGTTAGATGACATTGATTAGTTTGAGAATTATTATTTTGTTATTTCTTTTGCTTGGGATTTTTAAATATTTTCTTTCACTATGGTGATTTGACTTGGAAGTGGTTAATTTTTTTTTTTGGAATGGTTATTTCATAATAATATGAATTTACTTTTAAAAGTTCCTTTAAATTATTACAAAAATTACAATGGATGCTTGTGATATTTGTCTAGCTGATAGTGCAACTACACACCACTCTCCAAGGTAAGAAATACTTTCTCAAATTAACATTAACAGAAGATAATGTTAATACCATATCAGGTGCATCAAATATCATTGAAGGCTCCGGAAGAGCATGTATTATTTTACCAAATAATACTAAATTAGTTATAGATTATGCACTTTACTCTAGTAAATCGGGAAGGAATTTACTAAGTTTTAAGGATATCCGCTGTAATGGATACCACATCGAGACAATACAAGAAGGTAGTAATGAGTACCGTCATATAATTCTTTTGTGTTTGGCCAGAAGCAAACAAAAGAAAAGTTCTCGGCATTATCTTCTGGAATGTATTACACATTCATAAAAGCAATTGAGGCAAATTATGTCATGAACTTGAAGTTCAATGACCCAAAGAGCTTTATGCTTTGGCACGAAATATTTGGACATCCTGGAGCAACTATGATGCGTCGAATACTCAATACTTCATACGGGCATAACATAAAGAACCAGAAAATTCATTTAGCAAATGAAATCTCATGTGATGTTTGTGCACAAAGCAAGTTAATCATTAGACCTTTAAGTACGAAAGTTACCGCTGAATCTCCATATTTCCTAGAAAGAATTCAAGGAGATATTTGTGGACCAATAGACTCGCCATGTGGACAATTTCGATACTTTATGGTATTAATTGATGTGTCTACTAGATGGTCCCATGTGAGCTTACTTTCAACTAGAAACGTGGCATTTGCTAGACTACTTTCTCAAATAATAAAAATTACAAGCTCACTTCCCTGATAATTCAATTAAGGCAATTCGTCTTAACAATGCTGGTGAGTTTAAATCTCAAGAATTTGGCGATTATTGCATGACAATCGTAATTGAGGTCGAACATTCAGTTTCTCATGTCCATACACAAAATGATCTAGCAGAGTCGCTTATTAAACGTCTTAAACTTATTCCAAGACCATTACTTATGAAATCAAAACTCTCAACTTCTAATTGGGGTAATGTCATATTACATGCAGCAACATTAGTTCGTATTAGGCCAGTGGCTTATTACCAATATTCTCCCATGCAACTTGTTTCTGGTCGAGAACGTGATGTTTCTCATTTACGAACTTCTGGTTGTGCTGTTCAAGTCCCAATTGCACCCCCGCAACGCACAAAAATGGGTCCCCAATGAAGGCTTGGGATATATTTTGGGTTTGATTCACCTTCAATTATAATGTATTTTGAACCTTTGACAGGTGATCTATTTACTGTACGTTTTGTAGACTGTCATTTTGATGAAATGGCATACCCACCATTAGGTGGGACAAAACTACATCCAAAAAAGCAAAAGGATATCTCTTGGAATGAAAAAAAATCTCATCACATTTTGATCCGCGGAATAGGTGTGAGCAAGAGGTTGAGATCATTCACTTACAAAAGGTTGCAAATCAACTACCTGATACTTTCGTTGATACACAAAAAGTGACAAAATCCTATATACCTGCTGCACATGCACCAGCCAGAATCGATGTCCCTGAAGGACAAGTAATAGCAGCAAATGAATCCAAAGTACGTCAAAAGCGTGGTTTATCAATTGGTTCAAAAGACTCTGTACCTAGAAAAGGGAAGGTGCAAGATAAGAACCAAATAGGAATGATGATTGATCAATCAAATGAAAGTAATGTAGTTCCTCAAGAACTATTAGTGTCTGAAAATAATGAGATCTAAATAAACTATTCATCTTCTAGTAAATTATTGGAGACGGAAAATGTCATCATGGATAATATATTTGCCTTTAATATGGCTCGTGAAGTTTCAAATCAGGATTCTGAACCGAAGACTGTCGAAATACAGATGATTGGCCAAAATAGAAATAAGTCATAGAGGCTAAATTATATTCCTTGAAAAAATAAAAGGTGTTTGGGCTTGTAGTTCAAACTCCAAAAAATGTTATCCAGTAGGAAACAAGTGGGTATTTGTTAGGAAGAAAAATGAACATCATGAACATCAAGGAAAAAAATTACTTTTAGATTTTGATTAGTCTGTCTGTGTCATAAAGGCTCGATATGCGCCTCATGGATGTAGTGACTGCATATCTGTATGGTTCACTTGATAGTGATATATACATGAAAATCCCAGAAGGATTTAAATTACCAACAGCAAGTAATTCATATCCCAAAAACATGTTCTCAATTAAACTGCAAAGATCGTTGTACGGGCAAAACAATCTGGACGAATGTGGTACAATAGAATTAGTGAATATCTGTTGAAGAAATGATATAAAAATGACGTTGCATGCCCTTGCATTTTCATAAAGAAAACTGACAGTGGATTTGCAATTATAGCAGTTTATGATGACTTAAACTTAATTGGGACTCTTGAATAGCTCAACGAAACTGTTGAATGCTTGAAAAATGAATTTGATATGAAAAATTTAGGAAAAATAAAGTTCTGTTTGAGTTTTCAAATTGAACATGTCCATGGAGGACTATTTGTTCATCAATCTTATTATACTGAAAAGGTGTTAAAGTGTTTTTACATGGATAAAGCACATCCGCTTACATCACATATGGTCGTTAGAGTGCTTGATGTAACTAAATATTCATTTCGACCACTTGAAGATGGATAAACGATGTTTGTTCCTGAAGTACCATATCTCAGTGCAATTGGTGCATTAACTTATGTTGCTAATTGTACTAGACCAGATATAACTTTTTCTGCAAATCTCATGGCAATATAAAGCTCTGCACCCACTATAAGACATTGGAACGGTATCAAACATATTTTACGTTATCTAAAGGGCACCATCGACCTTGGGTTATATTATTCGGAAAGTTCTGGATGTTCTCTTGTGGGATATGCAGATTCAGGCTATCTTTCGGACCCGCATAAGGGTAAATCACAAACAGACTATGTATTCACACGTGGAGAAACTGCTATATCTTGAAAATCTATGAACAAACCCTAACAACAACATCTTCAAACCATTCTGAAATAATTGCAATCCACGAAGCAAGTCGAGAATGTCTATGATTGAGAAATCTGGCACATCACATTGAAGAGTCGTGTGGATTAACTACGTCAAAGGAAAATCCAATTGTATTGTATGAAGACAATGCGGCTTGCATTACACAACTCAATGAAAGCTATATCGAAAGTGACACGACAAAACATATTTCTCCCAAACTTTTCTATACGCATGATCTGCAAAAGGATGGCGAAATTGATGTTCAGCAGATTCGCTCAAGTTATTATGTGGCGGACTTATTAACAAAGGCGTTGCCGACATCAACATTCAAAAGACTGGTACACAAGACCGGAATGCATCAGCTCAAAGATCTTATGTAACCGATTTCAAGGGGAGTAGCTGTACTCTTTTTCCTTCCATCGGTTTTTTCTCACTGGATTTTCCCGACAATGTTTAATGAGGCAGCATGTATTAAATGTCATTCAAGTGAGAGTATTTTAATTAATGTATTTATTAATGAATGACATTTATACCCCAAAAACCCTAAGTAGTATGATGCAATTGGCTAGATAAAACCATATAACGATTTGTATTATGACTTAATCCATGTTTAGTAAATGCTATAAAATTTCGGGCTATTAGGGGTTTATATGCTCAGGCCGCATATAACCCTCTATTGTAAATCAGGACACCGGGAGATATATTCTTCAATATTTAGCAATATGGGTTTATACAAATCCTAATATCTACGAAACATGTTTTAATATGAGTTTATATAATTAGCAATGTGGGTTTATATATCCACCTTCTACTTTTGGCCCTCATAGAAATACACACATATTCATATTATCTTTCAATTTTTCTTTTTTCTCTCAAATTTATAACACAAATTTCATTCATGTTTTATAGTGTTTTCTCGATTTTGATAGGATTTTATTAACTTTTAGAAATTTTAATATTGCCTTTATATATAACTTTTTTTAATAGTTTTTAGTGGTGGTTTTATGATTTTTTTTTAGATTTTCTTTTGATTTACTATTTTCTTCGGAGTTTTCTTCTTTTCAGAGGAGAATTTTACAAATTAAGTTCTGTAAAACCTTGTGGCTCATTTTCTAAGGAGATTCGTTTTAAAATAGACAGAATATTGTTCATAAAAGACGGAATAAACTTAACAAATAACTGAAACACGGAAACAAAATTCATGCTGTAATAACTCAATATGGCAACTACAGGCAATATGACACAACAGAAGTTCAGAGATCATCGGAGTTTTCGAACTTTGAACAATAGAAACAAACCAAGTCCAGAATAAAAATTTTAGCTTTCCTAAGAAACATGCAAATTGGAAAGTCACTAGGCCTTGAGCCGACCATAAAACTTCTTCTTCTCCAGAGTTGTCTGGAAGCGACCATGGCCAAACTTGGACGAGGTGTCGATGAACTTGATCGTAATGTTTTCAAGCGCCAAACGTGAAGTCTGGTTGAGGAGAGTTTGACGAAGGGTAACAACCCTCTTCTTAGGACCAACACAGCAACCTTTGATCATCAGGTAATCATCCTTCACTACACCATAGTGAGGGAACCCACCCATTGGTGTAATATCTTTCTCAGTCCTGCCAACGTTCCCCTTGTAAAAGGTTAGCTATGTGTGTATATATATATATATATATACCAAAAAAATATAGAGAGAGGGTATCCTCTTGAAACATTTAGAACCTCAGATTTTCATTATAATGTGACCGGTAGCACACTTATGTCCATCGAGACAATGATTGCAAATATCATTTTGAGCCGACAGGAAAGTGGTACAAAACTTAAACATATTTAAGAAAATACTGTTGTTGTTCGGCCTAATTACAAAAAAAAACACCCAACTTTCAAAATCACAAAAAGTACACCTGATGTTTCATTCAGTGTTGAAAATGAAGGGAGGTTTTGACATGTTTCGTTTGCTTATAAAGGGTTAAATGGAAAACATAATCAAGTATCGGGTATTTTTTGCAATTTTGAAAGTCGAATGGGATTTTTTGTTTTTAAATTTACCCTAAATATTAATGGCAAGTTCAACTAATTTCGATTTGAATCAGTTGTATAACTTGTTAACTCGTTGTACAACTGGCAAAATTACAACCAGCAACCAAAATCCGTGCAGGTAGTGCTCATAAATGGCAGACTGAAGCATGAAAAAACAGTTGTATAAGTTGTAACCTGTCAAACTCAGTAATGGCAGAGTGTTCTTCTTTCCCAACCTTGCCCAGCCTGTAGATCTTCTTGTTCATTTCAGTGCGATGATGGTATCCATTCTGTCCGGCCCTAGCAACAGTGTAGGAAACCCTAGCCGGATGCCACGCACCAATACAGGCCACCTTACGAAGACCCCTGTGTGTTTTGCGAGGAAGACGGGTGACGCCCCAACGAGTAACCACACCTTCAAAACCTTTACCCTTGGTAACACCAATAATGTCAATCATCTCGTCCTTCTGGAAAACAGCATCAATAGGGACCTGTTTCTCAAAGAAACCATACGCAAAGTCAACCTTCTGGGCAATAGTCCCACCATTCACTTGAATCTCCATCAAATGTGCCTTCTTTTGTTTCAGTCCCTTCATCTTCCTTATCTGTATATATATTTACAAAAAACATACAAGTAAAGATAATTCAAGGGTGAGGCCTGCAATATCGCAATTCAAAGATAATTCAAGTAATTAAGCATGAGTTTGATACCTGAGTGTGGGCGAGTACACGGATAACAGATGAATATTTTTTCAGTTTCTCCAGCTGTGCCTGGATATCCTTCTTCCCATCATCAGTCTCCAACCTCTTAGAGTACTTGGTAAATGCCTTCTTCTTGGACTTGCACCAGTTCTTGTAAAACCTTCTCCTGACCTCCTCGCTCAGATGCTGGGCCCAAACTGTGTTAAGGCAGCGAAGACCACGAGCGGTTTTCGCATACCCAACCACGCCAACAATAACCATCGGTGGAGTTTCAATTATGGTAACAGCCTCACAAGTCTCCTTCTTGTGGAGTTCTGCAAATCGTTATTTTCAGATTAAACTTCCTTCAAATAATAAAAAAGTTAAAAAAAAAAAAAAAAAAAAATAGTCGCTACTTAATGTTGAGAAAATAGACGAAAAAAGTAATATTGTAAAAATGACCGAAAGCGAAAGAAAGAACAATTTTTTAACATTTCGGATAATTGAGCTATAATAAATGTAACAATTAATTAGACTTTCAAACAACTCCGGAATTGGTTTAGCAACATATAAAGGACCACCTAAAAAAACAAAAAAAAATTAAAAGGAAAGGCCTCAAACAAGTTCATGGTTTATCTGTTTCATAAAGAGAATCACAATTCAATTGGAGCAACCAATGCAACTTAGAAACATAAAATAATGAGAGAATAATATTTACTTGATCCAGGTTTCTCCACTTCTCTGACAATGTGTGTCATACCAGCCTTGTAACCTAGGAAAGCTGTCAACTTACAGGGCTTCCTAGGATCATCCTTGGGGAAAGCCTTCACTGCATTATTCGATGAAAAAAGTTCACAATTAACAACACTAAGATTCAAGAACAAGATGGAAACATAAAAGGCAACAAAGCTGATGAGTCACAATGTACATAAGAAAATTATCTAAATATACTTCACAATATATATATATATAGTTCTGCAAAAGATGGAAACACCAAAGGCAACAAAGCTGATGGGTACAAATACCCTTTCAAAATTCATTGCTCTCCAATATGGCTAATAGAAGCATTACTGTATTTATACACATCTTTAGGGGACAAAAATAAAAAATAGAAAGCTTTCTCGTGAGATACATCTAAAAAAAGCACACATTTTGAATATTCCTAAATTCTGTGATTTCTAGAGGAAATAACCATGCAAAACACATTCATATAAACAATTCTAAGCAATTCCTGAATAAAGAACAGTATCGCATACCCTTTCCCCTGTGGCGTGCTGCCCTCTTCCTTGGGAGGAAACCAAGGGACCCGTGCCTTGGGTGCTCAAACTTCCTGTGCGACATTTCCCACCTCCTTCAAAATCTGAAACACCAAAAAATACAGTTCATCTGTGTAATTAATTCAAAAAAAAAAGTCTTTTCCCGAGCATACAGAATTCAATCACAAATTCATTTAGTTCATCACCTGACATTTAATTTTTAAAAAAAAAAAATCACGCGAAATATTCAACACATTATTAAATATCGTCAATCAAGTAGATCAAAACAAAAATCAAAATACGTGACTAACATATATGCAAGAGATGATGCGTATTGCTACGTGATGAATCTACACACTGCCTATATTTTAACAAGCTCACATTACAAATCAACTACGCCTATATCACATTTGCATCAAATATCTTAAACTTCAGAAGCCGGGACGAACGAAAGTGCAATAGCCTCGTAGTCTTCGTCTGTGAGACGGATCTAAGGAACGTGGCGGCGCGTACCTGAATACTGCGCTCTGAGGTGAAGCAATACCCCCGTAAGAAGGAAAAACCCTACTTCACCGGGATGAATTTATAGTACTCGGAATGGCAAACTACAAATGTCTTTTTTTTTACGGATTGGGCTGTAATATGATACTGTGGGCTTTGTTAAACATTAGTCCATGGCCAGGTTCTATCTATTAGTCCATTGTTTGTAGGGTGAGCCGAATCCCCAAAAAAAAACGAAACACGCACACACATACACACACACAAAAAAAAAAAGCTATGAAATTCGGGCTATTCGGTTCGTTTTTTGGATCCAAAAATACGGGGCTTGGTAGATTTTTTCAAAAAAAAAAAAAAAAAAATCGGTTTTCGGTTTCGATTCAGGTTTCACCATACCAAACCAAAATACCTTAAATACCCAAAATATATAAATATATGTTAAATTTAAAAATATATAATGTATATATATATATATATTAAATTTTAATATACAATATATGTTGTATTTTATAATTATATATTATATGAGATGCCCGAAATACCGAACCGAATCGGTTAGGTTTTCGAAAGGCAAATTCATTATTTCGGTTTTCGGTATTTCGATTCGGTTCGATTCGATCCAAATTGCACACTTCACCTGCCTCCAAATAACTTATACTCAGTCGACGGCTATATTATACATACGGCGTAACGGCTAGAGTGCTGTGGCAAACCTAAAAAATAGATTGAAATAAACCAAAAAGAAAACTCAAAATCAATGATGCACAAACCGAATCACTCGAAGTAATTTGGATTGCTGAAAAATTTCCAAAATAAATTCTCTTTGGGTTTGGCCATCCCAAAATCGAGACGAACCGAAACAAAATGAATTAATTTATAAATGTTTACGGTAATAAAGGTATACAAATTTAAAGTGAAATCTACTGTATTCTAATAAAGTTGATTAAAAAAGTGGGAATTAATTTTTTAATATTAAATCATAAAATTGATAAGTTTTATATCCCCATTCATAAAACTATAAGTTTTTAGTAACATTTTGATTAAAAAGACTAAAATGTTCTCTTTTTTGTTGTAATGTTTGACTTTTCTGTTTTTTTTTATTTAATTTAAACTACTTTTCTTCTCTTTTTTCTTTTTTACTTTCCTCATCTGCTCCGATCGATATTAATGTCCAACAACCAAAATTTAACTACAACATATACATCAAAACAACACAACTATTTTTTACAAAGGGTCTCTCAAAAATCTTATAAAAATCACAAGATTATTCGTAAAGAAAAATTGACGTTCAAATAAGACTTCATTTGTCGTGCTTTAGGATTCATAAAGAAAGTATGCATCAGTATTTGACCGCTGGATTTTTTTTCCGACCAGTTCTTACGGACACGATCACTGCACACGATGGGAAGCCACCGTGTGCAACGGTCGTGTCCAACGACCTTGACATCGTGTGCACAACTAACGTGTTCACGATCGTTTAACACGATTGTCTACAATCGTGTGCAGCGATCGTGTTCATAGCCAGAAACTTGTACACGATCAATGCACACGGTAGCATACGACCGTGTCCATCGGTCGTGTTCAAGGCAGACCGTCTTATAATATTGTTCGCTCAGTTTTCTGAATAGTTATTCATCTTTTTGTAATCAGATGTCGTGGCAGCGTATTTTGATACATCACGGTGGTCATTGGGAGCGATCGACATATGTAGACGGGGACTCTTTTTTTGTCTATATCGACACGAGCAAAGTTATTCGTGCAAACCTCGTGGGGTTATCAGAGAGGGTTTGGGTGGTCCAAATGAGTCGGATTACAAATTATGGTACTTGACACACATGGCCAATGGAAACAAAGTAAAAGTCCTATTACGGGGCGATACCGAGATACTTCGATTACTAATAGAATACAAGGAGGATCCTGAGGTCTATGTTGAGAACGGCAGCTCCTCCACTCCCGAGGTTAATATGGGATGTAGCAGCTTGGGAGTAGGGTCCGGCAACATAAATTATGACATGCCTTCCAAAGATTATCAATACGAGGAAGATGAGGAAGACGAGGAAGATGAGGAGGTGCATACATCCGAAGATGAAGATTGTTGTAAAGACTTGCTTGAGTCATTATCTGCGGAATTTCTTGCTTGGGTTCGCCAACCGGCCCAAATGGATAGGATTATGAGTCGTTGGAACTTTTCATCCGACCATCAATCTGCGAGTGAGCATGAGCAT
This sequence comes from Orobanche coerulescens, assembly GCA_033398695.1. NCBI lineage: Eukaryota > Viridiplantae > Streptophyta > Magnoliopsida > Lamiales > Orobanchaceae > Orobanche > Orobanche coerulescens. Next base: position 175,744,728 of record CM065809.1, read on the forward strand.
CTACAATCAATGCATAACTGGATCATTCCATTTCCGGACCCCGGTAGTGCCGGGACTTTGGGTTGGGTCGAGCAGCCTCCATCGGTCACCGGTTAGCTAGAGGTGGGGTCCACCTTTCGGTCCAAGACAGAGTTGAGGATAACTGTAGGGATGTATCATTTGGAAAACATGCTACAGTGTATCACTGATCGTTCCGCCGATAAACGTATAGTGTTTGTCTGTAAGAATGGACGAAAAAATTGTCAGTTTAGGTTGTGTGCTATTGAGGGTGCAACTATTTGGAGAATTACTAAGTTGACCTTGGAGCACAACTGTCACCCTGATTTGAACCGTGCTGCCGCACGATCGGTCACTTCTGAGGTTGCCGCCCATTATTTTGCTAAAAGATTGACCGGTGAGGGGGTCACTTTGAGGCCAAAGGAGATGATTGCAGAGATGTGTAGGAGTACGGCATTGACATGCTATACAGTTTTGCTCTCCGGACGAGGAATATAGCGATAGAGAATACATATGGCGGCTTTGATGAGTCGTATCAGAGGCTCTCATCTTATCTGTATTTGTTAAAACAGCGTAATCCAGGGACAATTTATAATTTGCAGACGACTCGTGAGGGAGTGTTTTGCCACATGTTCGTTGCACTCGGACAGAGTATTAGGGCATTTGATACGTGCCTTCGACCGGTGATTATAGTTGATGGGACCCACCTAAAGGGAAGGAATAAAGGAACTCTATTTGCGGCCGTCACATTTGACGGGAACGAGCAAGTATTTCCTCTTGCAGTTGGTCTCGGTCCGATAGAGAACGACGAGTCATGGACTTATTTTCTGTATAACCTGCGCAGATGCTACAATCCGATGGAAGATTTACTGATTGTGAGTGACCAACATATGAGCATTCAGAATGTTGTTCGAGCTGTGTATCCGAATACATTTCACGGGTTGTGCTATCACCATCTTGCAAAAAATCTGACCTCCTACGGTGTGGATGCTATAAGACTCTTTAGAACTGCTGCCTACACGCATCGTGAAAAGTTTTTGAAAATTACTTTTTGAAACTACATATTAAAAGCCCTAATGGGGCTCACATGCGCCTTTCTGAAATTGGGCCAGAGAGGTGGGCTAGGTCGAAGTGTCTGGTACGATGCTATAACTTCTTGACATCCAATGCTATTGAATGCTTTAATAATCGTATGTTGTGGGCGAAGCGTTTACCTGTTTGCTCGTTAATTGAGATATTTCGCCTAATTTTAGAGAATTGGTTTGATGAGAAGCGGGGAGAAGCTACATCAAGAGACCATGAATTGACAATGCACACTTTTGAAAAGCTCTCTAACTCTGTGCAATCCAGTCTGACTCTTACCGTTCGAGCTACCACCCCACTTGTTTATAAAGTCGAAGAAAACAAAGTTTCTTATGAGGTCGACCTTCGAACCTGGACATTTTGTTGTCGTGAGTTTGATTTGGACCAGATTCCACGTCGTCATGATGTTGTCGCTATAAGGTAATTGTTTTGCTCTAATGTGCACACCATTCAATGTTTTTGTCTATGCTGTCGTGTGAACACGGTCATGACCGTGGGCAAGATGCACACGATCGTAACCCACGATGGGCACGATCGTGTGCTGCCATCGTGTGCATGATGGTGCGCACACGGTCATGGCAGGATGCACACGACAGCAGCAGCCCATGACCGTGGCAAGGTGCACACGATCGTAACCCACGATGGCCACGATCGTGTGTTGCCATCGTGTGCAACACATGGCTGGATTTACCAACTAAATCATTAACCAGTTTTCCAACAGAACATATCTGGATAAAAAAGTAAAATACATACTCATCAGTATCAAAAATACATTATCCTACACCACATCTTTAACATAATTGCTTATTGTAACAGGTGCGCCGGCAATGGTTTGTCTGTGTATGATTTTGTTAGTCATTATTTCAAGCAACAAGGCCTTAGATAGACTTATAAGGAGCATATTAATCCTATACCACATCATTATGAGTGGAATGTCCCACTGGAGATGTCATCTATCATTTGCTTACCTCCATAAGGGGTACGACAAGCAGGCCGACCAAGGATGAGTCGTGCATGGTCCGCTGTTGAAAATTTGCCCGCAGGTGGACGGCCTCAGGTGTGCGGTAGGTGTAAAGCAACCGGCCACAATAGAAAATCTTGCAAAGCATTCGTTCCCATATGTGGTGTGGAATTGACTATCCCTTAAGAAACTCAAGGAATGGATGAACAAACGAGGCAAAGGCGCCGGCAGAAGAAGAGGTGTAGCATTTGTCGTAATGATGACCATGACATAAGGGGATGTCAATACCATGAAACTTAAATTGCTTATGTATTTTTATATTTTGTGACGTACTAGCAACAATCATGTGCTAATATTTTGATCCCCGATGGACCATGTATTGATTCAGTATTCTGATTATTAGTTGAAATGCATAATTTTGTGTCTATTTTCTTTATCTTTGAATTGAAATTTAAGTGTTCAGTGATGTAAAGCAAATAAAGATGATTATGGAGGCAAACATTAACCATAACAGAGTAGCTCACTTTAAAGATCAATAATTTACACCAAAAGCACATAACTTTACATAACAAAAGTTCATCACCATCACACCAAAATATCTAATAATAACTTAAAAACCACAATCACTTGGATCCCTTTCCCCCCATCTGCTGCTGTCTCTTTAGTCTTATATCATCATCTCCATGAACTTCTTCTTCTAAAATAACTTCTTTACTTGTCTTCTCATAAATCTCTAAATCATCATCATCACCATCTAGTATGACTGGAGTGCTCGTAGTGTTTTTAAATAGGCCCTGTTTCATGAAACACATTAATTTGCAGTACACACTACGCATACAACAAAATCAAAAAACTTACTCTGAGCATTGAGTATCTTCCTCTCGACCTAGTTCTGTATGGTGGGTTGGGGGGAGGTGTTCTCCTTCTTCTTTTTGGTGGAGGTGCTTTGATTCCTCCTAAACGCTTTCTCGCAATCGGATGCTCATTTCGCATATTTGATTTTAATGGATTTTGACTGATTTTAATTGATTAGGGTTTATAGTGAAAAGGGGGGACTACGGTTCAGGTATTTCACTCTCGGTCCATGAAGATGGACTTATATTGAAAGGGGGGGCCCACGATGGGATTTTATAATAAAATAATTTGATGCTGCCCTTTGTAGTGCACACGATGGTGCACACGATGGGCACGATCGTGTGCCACGTTGGCAACCAGGTGTCACGGTGTCTACGGTGTCAAATTGGCACTGTATCCACGTGTGCACACGATGGTGCACACGGTCGTGCCCACGATGGGACACACAGTCGTGTGCACAAGAACATCAATAATTTTCAACAATTTCCCAAATTACTCGTCAATTTAGGTGTTGTTACTTATATATTAACAAACATTTGATAATGATACACTTATTTAAAAAGTTATTGATTGAATTAACATAATATATTGCATATCATGTGTAGTCTATATGTTCTCCATGTATTAGTTCGCAAGGATAAGTTCATCATCTGTATGAAATATCTCATATACTAATGATTTACACGAAATGACAAATACGAGTTTGTATAAGAAGTTATATAGTAATTAATGTTTGAACAAGCAATTTTAGAATCACAAAATATCCTTCTAGATAACACAATAAATCAAATTAGCAAAAATACTAAAAGTTCATGTGCAGACGATGGTGCACACGGCCGTGCCCACGATGGGACCCACGGTCGTGTGCACAAGAACATCAACAATTTTCACCAATTTCTCAAATTACTCGTCAATTTAAGTGTTGTTACTTATATACTAACAAGTATTTGATATTGATACACTTATTTAAAAAGTTATTGATTGAATTAACATAATATATTGCATATCATGTGTAGTCTATATGTTCTCAATATATTAGTTCGCAAGGATAAATTCATCATCTGTATGAAATATCTCATATACTAATTGTTGTGTTGAGATTTATACATCTCAAACAGGCGATCGGCACAGACGACAGGCGACCGAGCCAGAGCCTAGCAGCCGAGGCAGATTGGCCGATCGAAGGTCACAGGTCTAGTCCTGGTGCCGAGCGATAGACATCTAAGGCGATCGTCTCTTGGTACTTGGCGATCGATCCTTGGTAACCGGCCAACGACGACCGCCTCATGCCACGCGAAGCCATCGCCCGTCCAGTCGGCGAAGGCCGAAGCTCGAAGCAAGGACCCGTGCAGATCCGGAAAAGACGCCGCAGGACATGGATCGTTGACCACAGCCTGTCAGCATCTTTTCACCTACCGACAGATCCGCCGAAAGGTGCACAGTGGGACCGCCCCGGACAGCGACTCAGGACGCGTGCAGGCTCCCCATTGGACCGCACATCTGGATGCCAGCAGGAGCCGCGGACTTCAAGGCAGACAACCCATGTGCCATAAAGACGATCGCCCCTTATTATATTACAAGAAAGGCGATCGCCCGTCAGTAAAAGGCATCTCAGCTCCTATAAATAGAAGGCTTCCTACACTTGGAAAACTCTCTGATTCTCTGGCCTTCTCAGCTCATAACTTGGCTTTCTCACTCTTGGCAAAGCTATACACTTCGGATACATTTCTCTCTCAGCACCTCTTAACCGAAAGACAGTCGGCAGAGAAGGAAACCAGAACTCCCAGCAGTTCAAGAACTCAGAGCAACTCTAGTTCTTCCGGCAAGCACTCAACAGCTAGATCACAGGATCTTTTACACTCATTGTAATCGCATTCTTACATTAATATTTGTACTCAAATGCATTCTTATTAATAACATCTCGCGAGAGCATTCAAGCCCGGGCCTAACAAACCCGGCAAATCTTCTATTATTTCCATTCCCTCGGACGTGCTCTTGCAATTTGCTGTTGCTCGACCATTCCAGCAATATCTATCTTCGGATAATATTTCGGGCAACAACAATTGGTGCTAGAGGAAGGGCATCTAAACCTCCATTTTTATTCCTACCGTCTCGAAGAACACTCACTGTTCTCCGGGGCATATACTTGAAGAGACACTCACTGCTCTTCAGAGAAAGCCTTCAGAATCATGACTTCTGCCTCTGCATCGAAGAAAGCCGCTGGCCGATCCGCCGGACGCCTCTTTCCTTCCCAGTCAGAGCCCCAGCCTATGGCGGAGGGTAGTCGCCGCGGTCTGAAACTCTCGATCCCGCCCCCGAAGGATGGCCCAAGCCTCTCGCTCGATCAGTTCCAAACTGTGGAACAGATCGAAAAGGCCTTGGCCATCCTACAAGAGTGACGGAGAGCATTCGACGCGCCCGCTATAACCCCCTCGGCCATCCGCCGCATGACCAAACGGAAGTTGAAGGGGTTACTACCCGAGCGATCGCCAGGAGGCCCCAATTCGCAAGAAGAGGCGCTCGCAAGTCGGGACACCTGCTTTCACCGCCAGCACACTCCATCATGGCGACGGGCGGTGCCCAAATCACCACGAGACGATGGAGCTCGAGTCCGTCACCAGGAGTTCGGCATATCCGACTCCCACAAGGCAGGCCAGCTATCTGGCTCCTCTTCGCCGAAGAACTGAGGTCGGTGACCGTGGAGTCAGGAGATCGGTACACGATCGCCTCGGCTCCCGCTCCGAAAGCCGAGCCACGAGCGACCAAGCTACAGCGATGGCCGCGATGCAACGTCAGCTCGACGACATGAAGGCGCTCCTGGAATCTGGGGCAGGCGCCAAGAGAAAGATCGCCGGGCCGAGCGAGCCACTCACGGTCCACATCGAGCTCGCCCCCGTGCAGCGTAAGATCGCTCCTCCGCAAAAACCTCTGTACGAGGGAAGGTCGGATCCCAATACTCACCTGAGCAAGTTCCGGATCAACATGACCGGGTGTGGGGCATCAGATGCAACCAGGTGCCGAATGTTCCCGCTAACGCTGGGCGACCTGGCCCATAGATGGTACATCTCACTACCACTGCGATCCATCAATTCCTTTGATCAGCTGGCGAACAACTTCACAGCGTACTTCGCCGCCAAGGTCGCTCAGCCGGAAGGTCCCCATCGCATGATGTATATCAGGCAAGAGGAAGAAGAGTCCGACGCAGACTACATTGACCGGGTAGATGAGATCATCCTCAACGGAGAGCTCATAAGCGACGAGATCGCCCTATACTCGGCCCTAGGGGGATTCCATGGTCTTTCGCCTATGTTCAGGCATCTTATGAAGGACCTCCCCACGACCTACGCAATCTTCCGCGCCAAAGCCGCAGATTTTCTGGCCAGGCAAAGGTTACTTTTCAACCTATGAGCAGCGCGATCGGCGACCGAACGACAATCACCAGTCTTCTAACCCGATCGTCGTTATCTTGTTCTTCCTTTGGACTTATCACCGAAGCACACTTTTGGACCACGACCTTCTACATAATCTGACAGCTTGTTGATATCTCATGTCATATGCCGAGAACATACGCTGTCAAAGTACGAGATGTCCTTCTCCTTGATATCCTGTAAGTACAAGATTTAAGTAGATTTAGGTCCCCTTTGATTATTGGGTCCATGTATGTTAGTGCCTTTTGATACCTAAATTTGCCTGATAGCAATTTATTTGTTGTAGGTTACTTTTGGTCCTGTCTTGTGATGTCCACATGGGGCAGGTACGTAGTCGTTATAACCTTGACTATTATGCATGTAAAATCGAGGGTTATTATTATTCCAGTATGATTTCCGTCTAGGAGGTGGAGGATTTTTATGTGACCTTACAACTTGCCTTCTAGGTCTCTAGTTGGATTCCCAGAGCTGTGATGATACTGCACGGCTGTTAGGAATACTTGTTAGATTTTGATGATGTCATTAATTTAAAATCAAATGTTTATTACTTGGCAAAATGTAAGGAAGAACCAAATGAGTATCTTCCATAGGCCAAAATATGTTAAGTATAAAACTTGGCAAAATGTAAAGAAGAACCAAATGAGTGTCTTCTGTAGGCCAAAAGTTAGTTAGGCTGAAAATCGGCTAAGTACTAAGTACAGCCTAGTCCATCAGAGAGGAGCAAACGACTCAATCGAGTAGCTCGGTCAACTAAATTTATTAGAGAAGTTTGACTGCATCAAATGAGGTACCTCGTGGAAGTCACCCGACTGCATAAGTCACAAACAAAGGAATGAGAGGACCTACTGCAGAGATGTAAGCCGCACATCACCCTACTCAACTACAAATTAGTACTCCAAGTCCACGTCGAGATGCTTTGAAAAGTCAAAAATTACTAAAGCTCACATGCAACGTGAAGAGACAAATCGAGTGATTCCCGCAAGAGATATGATTTAATTAAATCATCCTGACCCACCGTGAAGACTTTAATCCTTTTATATTCAAAAGATTCGGCGCTCACATGCAGAAGTCCTCACAACGGTCGGAAGATAAAATTAAATAATGGGAATCCAGCCTTGCAACGCTCGGAAGAATAAACAATGAAGTCTCCCTCCAACGGATGGATTTGTTCAAAGATTTGCAACGGCTACAAGGAAGAAGCTCAGAGATCTAACCTATATATATCCAGAGATTTGAATCTGAGCAACACCCGGTGCGAACATACATTCTAGCGATCAAAGCAAACAAAGCAATCTCAAGCAATCAAATAGCATCGTGAAAAGAGCAGATCCAAAAAGTTCATATTTAAGGAAGCTCTTAAGTTGGAGAAGACAAACACTCTTGTCTATAATCTTGAGTACGGGGTACTTCACTGGTTGAAGTAAGAGACTGTAAAGGCATCCGAGGATCGAGGATCAAGAGGTGCAAGGCAGTCAAGTGTGTGTACAACGGCACGGATTTCCACTGGTTGGAAGCTGTTGTAGTGTGTTGTGAATCACTGTAATATTTATCACTGGTTGAAAATTATAGTGAATTCATCTCCAACTGGTTTGGAGAAAAGTGGATTAGTAGAGGATTACCCCACCTCTGAGACCACTATAATTGCCTGTGTTATTTACTGTCTTACTGCATCATACTTTAACTGCTGCATACATTGTTAAGTGTTTCATTAAGATTAATTTATATTCGTCATCAGCTGACTTCCGCACTTATCCAAGAACAAACGACTCCAAGTCATTTGTTTAACTATCAGCTGAAGAAACTCACTCTTCGCGAAAAGATTTTAAGAGTTTCAACAAGTCTATTCACCCCCCCTCTAGACTTGTTCCTGGACGACTTGTGACCTACAAGTGGTATCAGAGAGGTTGGTTCATTTTTTTTCGAACCAGATCTATACTAGATATATATCTTATCTCACTTTATAATGGAACACATGCACTCTAGACTCCCTGTCTTTTCAGTCGACGAGTATGATCTCTGGAAGATAAGAATGCAGGCACATTTATCTTCAATTCATGACGACATGTGGTGCATCATTGAAGACGGTCCATTCATTTTTGAGAAGGACAACACAGCCGAGGAGATCGCAGCTGGGAGGCCCGAAAAGATTCCTAAGAAGAGAACGGAGCTGACCCCCGAAGAGAGAAAGCTGGCCAATCTTGACAACAGGGCCAGAGATGTGCTATACCAAACTCTTGACAAATCCACAATGGTCAAGATCAAAAATTGTAAGAATGCCAAAGAGATTTGGGACACACTAGCTCTAATGTGTGAAGGAACGGAGCTGATCAAGGAAAACAAGTTGTCAATAGCTATCCAAAAGTTTGACAACTTTAAAATGAAGAATGGTGAATCAATAGACCAAGTGGACACAAGGTTCACTGAAATCATCAATGAGATCAACTCCTGGCAAAACCTATGGCAACAGGAAATGGCACTTAAGGTCCTCGATCGCTCAATCCCGAATGGAGCATGAAGGTTGTAGCCATGAGAGAGTCCAAAGACTGAATAAGATAAAAATTCGTGAGTCCGTTCTCTCGATCTAAAGGCTTATGAGTTCGAGCTTCCAAGCTCATCCTCAATCGAGCTCGCAGAGAAGGGAATCGCATTTGGCACTGAGTCCCCGCTAAGAGCTTGTCTGATGTGAAACCTCCAAATCCACTAGATTTTGAGGAAGAAATGGCTTTCATAATGCAAAGGTTCAGCAATTTCGTAAAGAACTACTCCAAGTATAAGAAAACTACAAGGAGAATCCAAGAAGGAACCGTATATGGAAGTCGGAAAGTTGAATGCTACAATCTGTCACAAAATAGGACACATCCAAATGGATTGTCCCGAGCTCAAGAAGGACGAAACCAAGAAGGAGGTGGGCGTAAAGGAAGACAAGAAAAGCTCTCATCGGAGAAGACCAGGAGCATGTCGAATCAAGCGGCGGTTTCTTTTCCGATGAAGACGAGGAGTATGATTGCGATGGCAAACTTAGGCGATGAAGAGGTAACTTCTAAACCTACCGGTTCAAATAATAGCTCACCATGTCACAAGATATGGATTTACATGAATCGGTAAATCGCTTATTCAAAGATTTTGAAACACTTAAATCTCGCACACCAAGTCAGACAATAGAGAAGACTCAAATGCAAGATGAGAATAAAATTGAAAAATAATTTCAAAACTCAAATTTAGATTTAAATAAGGTTGAGACAACTACACTGATTTTAAAACTGCAAGTGTCAATACAATTGAGATAGACCGCTAAACATTTTACTTAAAGAAAATCACCGCACTTGCTCATGCCAAAGCCGAGTTTACTAAGCCGGCACGTATAAATAAAACTCGGGCGCAGGAAATAACCTCCTCAAGGCGTCTTCGACTGGGCGAATTGTGTACTTATAAAAGGTCACTATATACCAAATCAGGCCTTGGATATGATTCTCACACTCCCTCTAGTTACGAAACCAAGTTTATCAAGGGAGAAACAATGGTCTCGATCACGAGCTGTGCATAAACCGATATTCAAAACAGCAATGAGTCAAACGTCTAGCCGCAATAAAGTTACACTGCATGACCACCTAGACAGCGACTAGGCAAAGGCCTGTGCAAAAGCAAAGGCCAGCATAACATGCCCACTATTACCAACAACTCCCCAAAAATAGATTTCATAATGGGAGGGGCGATGGAAACCTCAAGGTTATCCTAATTACCAAAATGAACAAGTGTGGAGACCACAAAGGTTCAATAAATGGTCTCAAATTTAGATTTAGAAATGGCCCACACTATCAAAATTTTGAGGAATATCCGTATACAATCCAACCAGAGATTTAGACCTCGACCACGTACACCTTATAAGGGTTATAATAATAATTCCTATAATCCAAGGAGAAATCAATTCTCCAGGAAACCAACTAACCCCAAAGGACCCACACAAATTTGGGTACCTAAATCTCTGCTTATTTAATTGCAGAAAAGGTGGAAGGACTACAACCACATCTCCTCAAGCTCAAATTTTGGAGGTGAAGAATGGTTTGTAGACTCTGGATGCTCAAGGCATATGACCGGGAACAAGAAGATGCTGACCAAATACATCAAAGAAAAAGGTCCCGATGTAACCTTTGGAGATAGCTCTAGAGGACAGACAAAAGGCTTTGGAGAGCTGCACCGAGGAAACATTGTCATATCCAAAGTCCATTATGTCAAAGGACTCAAATACAACCTCCTGAGCATAAGCCAGTTCTGTGACGAGAAGAATCTAGTAGTCTTCACCATCTTGAAGTGTATGGTGATAGACATCTTATCTGGAGAAATAAAGCTACAAGGATTCAGAAGAAGAGATGTCTACATGATTGATTGGAACACAGGAACACCTAACTCCTGTTTTCTATCCAAAACTGTAGCTGAGAATGGATGGTTGTGGCACAAAAGACTATGTCACCTGAACTTCAAAGCCATCAACAAGATTAGCTCTCAGAAGCTGGTCAGAGGACTTCCAAATGAAGCATTCAAGAAGGAAGCACTCTGTGATGCATGTCAGAAGGGAAAGACCAAGGCATCGTTCAAGCCAGTTCAGCCTACAACGCTCACAACAAGGATCTTAGATCTACTCCACATGGATCTATTTGGTCCTATCAAACCAAGAACTTTGAGCGGCCGAAAGCATGCTCTAGTAATTGTAGATGATTATTCAAGGTACACTTGGATCATTTTTCTATACAAGAAAAGTGAAACCCTGACCAAGTTACCTGAGCTGCTGAGAAGGATCCAGAATGAGAAATCCCTCTCCATAATCAAGATCAGATCAGATAGAGGAGGAGAGTTTCTCAACAAGGCGATAACTGATTTCAATGATCGAATGGGATCCAAGATGAGCTCTCTGCGGCCAGACGCCCAACAGAATGGTGTTCTTGAAAGAAGGAACAGAACCCTGAAGGAAGTAGCAAGGTCCATGATTGCGAGCGGACCTACCCAAAAGGTTCTGGGTCAAGCCGCCAACACACCGCCACACCCAGAACAGGAGTATGATAGTAGGGAGACATGGCAAAACTCCCTATGAGGTTTGGAATAATAGAACTCCTACTGTTGCTTACTTTCATGTTTTTGGTTGTAAGTGTTTCATCCACAACAACGGTAAAACACAACTAAATGCCTTTGATGCTAAAGAAGCAAGGCATATAGAGTTTTTAACAAAAGAACCTTAGTTGTGGAGGAAACACCCCATGTTGTTTTTGATGAATCTACTACTGAGTACAGGAAACAACTTGAGCAAATTGAGAACAAGCTCAAGTCAGCAACCCTTGAAGAAGTCATTATACATGACACTGGAAGGGTGGACTCACCTGCAGATCAGCCTGATGACCCAACTGCAGCTGATGAAGACCCAATCGCAGATCGACAGATCACCAAACCTATCTCGATCCAAATGGCCGCGGAAGAGGACCAATGGAGTCGACAAAGACTCATCTGCGCAGAACCAAGTCAGCAGATGACAAGGCGTGAGCCGATCCAGTGCACTGTAACCCAGCAGATGCAGATAACCACCAGAGCAATCCAACAGGGGAACAAACCCGTAAGAGGACGAGATCCCCAAATGGCTCAAGGATCATCCAATTCAAGAAATTATCGGAAAGTTGATCGATGGAGTCAAGACAAGACAAACCAACTCTACCAAATAGGAATGGCGATGTTCTCATGTTTCATGTCACAAATTGAACCCAAGACTACGTAACAAGCCTTGGAAGATTATTCATGGATTAATGCCATGCAAGAGGAATTGAGCAGATGGAAAGGAACAAAGTTTGGGAACTAATGCATGCACTGATCACAAGAAAGTTATTGGCACCAAATGGGTGTATAAAAACAAGAGTGATGAAGACGGAGTGTTGTTAGGAATAAAGCCGACTCGTAGCAAAAGGATATGCACGGTGAGGGAATAGATTTTGATGAAACTTATGCACTGTTGCAAGATTAGAAGCCATCGAGACTATTCCTCGCATATGCCATTCAAGGACTTTGAAGTCTACCAGATGGATGTAAAAGTGCGTTCCTAAATGGAATCCTAGAAGAAGAAGTCTATGTAGAGCAACCCGGGTTTTGTCAAAGGAGACAAAGTCTATAAGTCATTGAAGGCTCAGATGGACTCAAGCAAGCACCGAGAGCATGGTATGAAACACCTGTGTGTTTCTTGAGAAAAATGGATTTTGCAAGGGAAAAGTGGACAAGACCCTATTCGAGTAGAGCACGAAGGCCACATATTAATTGTTCAAATTTATGTGGATGACATCATATTCGGTCAACCAATCCAGATTATGCGAGAAATTCTCCAACCTCATGCAAGGAGAATTTGAGATGAGTATGATGGGAAAGCTTAACTTCTTTCTCGGATTACAAGTTAGCGAGATGGAAAAAGGAATTTTCATCAACCAAGCAAAGTATACCAGGATCTTATCAAGAGATATGGAATGGAATCACCAAGCCCGCAAGAATTCCAATGAGCACAAGTACTCACCGGATGCGAGCAGGCGGGCATATCTGGACTCAACCCACTACAGAGGACTCATCGGATCTCTTCACCTAATCGCAAGCAGCCAGACAAATCATATGCAATTGGAGTTAATTAAAGATTCCAGTCCAAGCAGAAGCAATCACAACAAGATGCAGCCAAGAGAATAATTAAAAACATAAATTCTACAATTAATGTTGGACTGTGCTACCCAAAGGATGACAACTTCGAGCTATAAGGATACTCTGATGCGGTTTTCACAGATGCAAAATCAATAGGAAGAGCACTAGTGGAACGTGTCAATTCCTAGGAACCAGGTGATATCCTGGTTTAGCAAGAAGCGTGTTTCTAACTCTATCTCCACTACTGAGTCGAATACCTAGCGCAGTGTAGTCAGGCATGATTCTATGGATCAGACAATAGTTAAGGGACTATAATATTATTGCCAACGAAGTTCCAATATGGTGTGACAACAATAGTGCTATTGCAATAACCAACAATCCGGTTTTGCACTCAAGGACGAAGCACATTGACGTTAAGCACCATTTCATTCGAGACCATGTGCTTAACAAAAGGGTTAGAGTTGAAAGAGTTAACACAGACTACCAAATAGCTGACATCTTCACCAAACCCCCGCCAAGAAAGATTCCTAGAGCTTAGCAGAGACCTTGGATTACTAGATTGGGAATCTAGTTCAAGCAAGTTGAAGGAAGGACGGACCCTCGTAATCACCTAAGCCGATGCAAAGTAGAAGACGAAGGCCGACGAAGCAACTTAGTCAGCGTAATACCAAAGGCGAGAAGTCAACTAACCTGTTGCAGAGTGGTCAACAGTCAACGAAATCAGACCAGCTAAGTTCTCTAAACTGATCTCTAAATTTTTAATTATTATCTATCACATTTATAAATATTATTTTGGCTAAAATGGCATTTAAAATATACATCTTTATTAGCCAAGTGGAAATTTTAATACACGCGTCAAAAGCCTATTTAATTAACCTCTACGGTGGCCAATCAGAATCAACCGTCAAATTTTAAATAGGGCCACCGATTCAAATTTGAAATTCAAAAGAATATCAAAAGGCGTACCACCGTTCAAATTTATAATAAACTAATACAAACGTCTTTTCATCTTCTTTATAAGGAAGAAAACCTTTCACTTTACTCTTTACGCTTACAGAAACCCTAGAATTTACAGAGCAAAAATACACACTAAAAATCCTAAAATCCTTTTTGCAGAAATGGCATCTTTTGAAGGCGTAAACTTGAAGACGATGAAGGACCAGGTCATCTTCTCCATGGTCGTCGACTTCGAAGGTTTATTAGAAGCAAATCTAGAGGACTTCGATATGCTCGATTTGATCCGGGCGATGAAGCTGAATGGAATCTACCCGTTTCTCGATATCAACCCGCAACATTTGTTCAAGGAAGATGTTGTTGAATTTTATCGTAATGCCTCTCTCGATTCAAAGACGGGATTAACGGCTTACCGGCGGAATTCCAGTCACCATAGATCGAGAGAAGATTCGTTCTGTATTCGGGATGAAACATCGCGGTTTGGCAGTCGAAGCTCTTAAACAATCACCCGCCGAAACCTGGAAAAAGATCAAAGTCGAGAATATCCCAGAGAAATTGAAGTTTACAGCAAAGAGGAATGAGTTGAAAAAGATTTATCGAGTTGCTTTAGACATCACCAACAAGATAGTCATGGGGATGGCAGGCAGCTACGACCAACTGTCATCTTCGAAATTCATGGTGTTGGGTGCGTTAATCCAAGAAGAAGAAGTCGATTGGGCGGACTATATTTTCAGGCAACTTGTTCGCGAAGTGAACAAAGTCGAATGGCTTGAAGGTGAGAAGAAGTTCAAAACTAAGTTGGCGTTCGGAACGCATCTTAGTTGGTTTTTGGAGAAAACCGGAGTGGCTAAAGGAAACATTGACCCTTTCCACCCAAACAAGAGGCTAGGTCACATGGACCATGACAAGAAGAAAGTTGGAGTCACTGGGAGAGCAGCCCAGTTGTTGAAGGATTTGCCAGACTCCGCGTATTGCCCAAGATACGATTTATCAGAGGAATCGACTGACTGCAGTGAGATCGAATCGCAATGAGTCCGGAATGAGTCCGACGATACACCAATTGCCATCCGATTCAAGAGACGGGGACCACCCGGAAGGACCCTCTCACTGCAATCATCACCCGAACCCTCTCCCAAGAGGCCTAGGAAGTCTGCAGTTCAAGGAGAGCAACGAGCATCACGCCACCCATCACCCAATCACCAATCCATCCAGACTTGCCTGCACTGAATCTGAAACTCGGATTGTACCTGTTATTACACCTCCGGTGTACATATCCGAAGAAGAGGAAGCAGGTCTTGTTATCTCTATTCCTGAAGCATAATACACTTTCAAACTTATAGTAAATAATACTTTTAATCTCTCTATTGCTCAACTTAAGATTGTCTAGCCACAAGCAGAAAAACTCACTTTTTTAAATATTTTTTAAGAGTGGAAATCTCTCAAAACCCTGTCTTTTACAAACCTTCAAACTTTTGTTGAAACTAGTGGTTGGGAATATCCCTGCCATCGAGGATGTTCGATTAACTTTTGCAAAGAATCGATTTGGCCTTACTCCTCCGGGATAATTGGTTCATGTCACACTTTAAAACCAACATGGACCAATTTATCCATTCTATAATGCTCAGTATTTTTGATGGCACTTTTGGAGAAGAGGAGGAAGAGGAAGTAGGAAAGGAGATTAGGATTGAAGAAGTTAATGGAGACAATGAAATTATTGATTTGGTAGCTGAAGAGGATGAAGAAGAGAAAGAATCTGAAGAAAATATACCAGTTGAAAAACAAACAGAGGAGATTGAGAAAACAGAAGAAGTGGCTGATGAAGGAGATGAAGAAGAAGGAGAAGAAGTAGAGCAGGAAAAAGATGAAGAAGAAAAAGATGATGAGGATGATGAAGGAGAAGAGAAGGAGAAAGATGATGATAAAAATGATGATGATGATGATGATAACAATGATGATGGAGGTGAAGGAGGAGCGGAAAAAGAAAAAGAAAAAGATGAGGAAAAAGAGAAAGAAAAATCTGGAGAAGAAGAAGGGAAAGAAGGAGAGAGAGAAGGAGCCAAAGAGCTGTGAGCCGAGGCTACTCATGAAGCTGCAGATAGGATTGTTGTACCTGCCCGGTACACCAGCCTAGACGCAGAGCTGGCAGAGGACTCTAGGTCAGGGACCCCAGAGAAAACCCAATCTGATCTACCAGCTGCAGCCAGGAGCCTGCAGTCTAGTGGCTCCCTTGCAGAAGGTTCAGGAGAGCACTCTCCATCAGCTCAGTTATCACCTACCATGACTGAGCTGATCAAGCAAATTGTCATAGACACTATTGGGGAGCTGCTATCAACTCAGGTCACTCCTGACCTTCAGACCATAAATGCCAAGATTGACACCCTTCTTCAGAGAGAGATCCCTCAGCCTCCTCCTCCTACCAACAACAGAATGCCTTTTGGCATGTCTGATTGGATGAGCCGCATGGAACAGCAGTTGACTACCCTTATTGATGCTGGCAAAAAGGGGGAAGAGAGGATTCAGGGGGAAGAGAGAGAAATCAGAAGCAAGAAGAAACAGGATGTCACTCAGATTGAAGGACCCTCCAGTCTAAAAAGAAAGGAAGCTGTAGACCGAGATGTCCAGGCTGACCAGCCTGAAGGGAAAAGAAGAAGGACCAGAGGCGGCTTTGAACTTACTCTTGAATGGGAAGGGATGGAGCTATGGTATGTTGAGGATTTCATCCCATTTGAAGCTCTTGAAATGTGGGGAGCTTCTAAGAAGAGGTTCATCAAAGACTATTATGTCTGGGAACTACTTCAAGATGACAAACTCTCCCCACAGGAAATCTTCATAAACTTCATGGAAGAAGTCCATCCGAATCTTTGGGTACGCTCAAGAAGCACGCTAAAGAGCAAAATGCCTTTCCTATGATTCCCTTATTCAGAGCTGAAGAAGCACCAATCCGCATGGATGGTGAACTTGATGAGTTACAACTTCAAAAGGAAATCAAACTAGTGTGCCTCGAGAACAGATTCAGATCTCAGCAAGAGCAGGATTTCGCAGCACTTGTGGTGAAAAGAAAATATGGCCTTGCTCCAGTAAAGATAAGACCTATCGGAGCCAAACCATTCAAGCCTGCCAAGCAGCCTATTCGAAGAGGCAGAGGAAGAGGCAGATGACCTTAGTTATTTCTCTTACTTGTAATTTTATTTTCTGTACTTAAAACATTCTTGTAAAATTTCAATGATAAAAGTCAGAAAATTTTATGAACAGTCTGTTGAATGACAATTTCTAGTTGTCTCAATATTAGAATGATTTCAGTTTTTGTCTCGCACTTAAGTGCAGACTTGGTCATTTGATTTCTTACTTAGTTTTGCCATCATCAAAATAGGGGGAATTTGTTAGGAATACTTGTTAGATTTTGATGATGTCATTAATTTAAAATCAAATGTTTATTACTTGGCAAAATGTAAGGAAGAACCAAATGAGTATCTTCCATAGGCCAAAATATGTTAAGTATAAAACTTGGCAAAATGTAAAGAAGAACCAAATGAGTGTCTTCTGTAGGCCAAAAGTTAGTTAGGCTGAAAATCGGCTAAGTACTAAGTACAGCCTAGTCCATCAGAGAGGAGCAGCCGACTCCAGTCAGAGTAGCTCTGGTCAACTAAATTTATTAGAGAAGTTTGACCAGACTGCAGCCGAGGTACCTCAGGGAAGTCACCTGACCAGACAAGTCACAAACAAGGAATGCAGTGAGAGGACCTACTGCAGAGATGTAAGCCGCACATCACCTACTCAACTCTGACCTAGTACTCCAAGTCCACGTCAGCATGCTTTGAGAAGTCAAAAATTACGGAAAGCTCACATGCAACGTGAAGAGACAAATTGGAGTGATTCCCGCAAGAGATATGATTTAATTAAATCATCCTGACCCACCGTGAAGACTTTAATCCTTTTATATTCAAAAGATTCGGCGCTCACATGCAGAAGTCCTCACAACGGTCGGAAGATAAAATTAAATAATGGGAATCCAGCCTTGCAACGTTCAGAAAGAATAAACAATGAAGTCTCCCTCCAACGGACGGATTTGTTCAAAGATTTGCAACGGCTACAAGGAAGAAGCTCAGAGATCTGACCTATATATATCCAGAGATTTGAATCTGAGCAACACCCGGTGCGAACATACATTCTAGCGATCAAAGCAAACAAAGCAATCTCAAGCAATCAAATAGCATCGTGAAAAGAGCAGATCCAAAAAGTTCATATTTAAGGAAGCTCTTAAGTTGGAGAAGACAAACACTCTTATCTATAATCTTGAGTACGGGGTACTTCACTGGTTGAAGTAAGAGATCAGAAGGCATCCGAGGATCGAGGATCAAGAGGTGCAAGGCGATCAAGTGTGTGTACAACGGCACGGATTTCCACCGTTGGAAGTCGTTGTAGTGTGTTGTGAATCACTGTAATATTTATCACTGGTTGAAAATTATAGTGAATTCATCTCCAACTGGTTTGGAGAAAAGTGGATTAGTAGAGGATTACCCCACCTCTGAGACCACTATAATTGCCTGTGTTATTTACTGTCTTACTGCATCATACTTTAACTGCTGCATACATTGTTAAGTGTTTCATTAAGATTAATTTATATTCGTCATCAGCTGACTTCCGCACTTATCCAAGAATAAACGACTCCAAGTCATTTGTTTAACTATCAGCTGAAGAAACTCACTCTTCGCGAAAAGAGTTTAAGAGTTTCAACAAGTCTATTCACCCCCCCCTCTAGACTTGTTCCTGGACGACTTGTGACCTACAACGGCAACCTTCTTTTTGGATGGGTACTGGGGCTCCTGTATCTAATATCTAGGCGCACTATACTGTTGATAGTATTGAGGTGTTTGCCTTTGATATTTAAACACATCCTTCTTTCTGAACGGCTGTTGGCGCTTTTGATATGCTCGGGAGCATGCTGTTGATCACTCCTTACATGTCTGGGAGTTTGAGGTTTCCACTATCTGTGATATGACCTTGGTGGCGGAATTGCAGCCTTCACTATTCGAGGGGAAGTTGTAGCCTTTATAGGGCTTGGAATTTCTTAAGGTACATGAATGGCTTCCACACCCCTGACGAATACCGTACTAGATTTCTCCTTCTTGGAGAATGAGTTGTATCCTAAGCCACTTTCATCATGAGCATGTTACCCGGTGCTTAGAATTTCTTCCATCCGTTTAGATGATTTCTCGAAAGATTTCAAGATGGTCTCTAATTCTCCTTCTCGTTTCTCAAGAGTTTTTACTTTGGCTTCGAGTAGAGTAAAAGCATTTGTCTTGCTCTTATTTTGAGACTTAGTCTCATTTAGATCTTAGGCAAGTTGATGATTGCTCTCCATGAGTTTTTCAAATGTGACCTTGCTATTTTTGCAATCAATAGACATGTTTTCGTAATTATTTTTCAGCAAGTCATTTTCATCTTTCAGTTCTAAGTTAGAAATTTGGAGCTGTATGTTTTCCCTTTTTAAAGTCTCATAGGCCTTTTGAATGTTTTTGAATTCATTCATCATATTTTCAAAATTATGCGATGCATTTGCGGGAGTAATTGAATTTGAGCTTACTTCATCATCGCTGTCCTCATCATCCTCTATTTCTTTAGCCATAAAGCACATATATGCTTTATCTTCGATCTCATCACCGGACGAGTCATTGTCAGTGACTGCCTGAAGGCATTCCTCGGTCTTGTTTGATACTGGCGAGGCTTCTAATTCACCAATCAGGGCCTTGAGCTTGTTTTTCCAGACACGCCTTCTTTCATCCTTTTCTTGTTGCTCAACTTCTGGCAACTTTTGCACTTTCGGATGTGAACACTTATTTGCATAATGTCCAGGTTTTATGCAGTTATAGCATAAATTATAATCACTATAGGAGGGAGATTCAGAACTTACCTTGTGAAACGGCTTGGGCCTGTATGGAGCCTTTACAGACTGTTTGATGAACTTTTTGAATTTGTGCATGAGAAGGGCCATTTCATCTTGTTACACGATATCTTCATCGCTGTCAGCAGTCTTGTGTGCAGATTTGAATGTGCTGGGGGCAAAGCTAAGTCTCCTGTTAGATACAGCGGCTATTGTTGTAGTCTTGGAAGGTGACTCTTCGGCCTTTTCTCTCCTGCTAATATCATACTCAAAAGCTTTGAGGTCAGAGAATTGGTCAAAAGTAGAAATATTATTAAGATTACAAGATGCACGCATAGTTGTAGTCTTAATGTCCCATCGGGCAGGGAGTGATCTAAAGATTTTCAAATTTTTCTCCTTTTGGGTATACACTTTACCCAACGCTTCAAGTTCATCGATAATTCCAGTGATTATGAGGTCATGTTCCTCAAGCATTTCAGAGATCTAATTTCAAAGGATTCAAATTGCTGAGTAAGTTTGAAAATTTTCTTTTCTTTCGAGAGCTCAATACCCTCGCAAATCATCTTGAGTTTCTCCCAGATTTCCTTAGCTGCCTTATAGCTCTTTACCTTTGAGAATGTGTCTTTGTCGAGAGTGACAAACATCACATTCTTAGCAACATTGTCGAGGTTCGCACGCTTGCGGTCATCTATTGTCCATTGCTCGCGTTTCTTCTCGAGAATTTCAGCGTGAGGTTGTCCATGTATCCTTGCGGCAGGATTAACCTTCATTATCTTTAATGGACCTTCTTAGATGACAACTATCATCTCCTCGTGCATGGCTGCAAGTTGAGCCTCAATCCTAATTCTCCAGTCATCAAACTCGTTAATAGAGAACATAGGAACCTCATTTGTCATATAGGTGTCCATTTGAAATATAAGAAAGATGAAAATAAGATGTGGTTTTCAAAAACTAGTGATTTGTGGATCTCACTCAGTTAGAAATCGACTGATTCTTTTTAGAATCAACCGCTCTGATACCACTTGTTGGCCACTAAGTATACAAATAACAGCTTAGAAGGTAAATGAACTGTAAGCTGTACGATTTTCGAAGATAGTTTGCGTAGCGGAAGTTTGATGTGAGTTGCTGTAAATACAGAAACTAGGTGTTCTCCTATTAGCTTGATGCATACAGGGTTTTAACAATGTATACTTGATAAATCACAATAGAATGAAAATAGTAAAGACAGAATGTAAATGACACACAATTTAAAGTGGTCCAAGGTAAACCCCTCTACGTCCACTTGTCCTCCACACAGGAGTAAAGAGTTTATTATAATCACTACTTACACAACTACGTGACTATAACTAAACATGTCTCTGTATCGTTCACACAGATTGATACAGGGACTGCAGCTTTGGGCCATTCACACATATTAGCTTGAGCTCTTTTCCGACTCGCTTCTTTTCACACAGATCGAAGCTTCGTATTCAATGGTATTCTTCCCATACAGGTCGGAATACGCAAGGCTCGTTAGTCCACACAGGGCTAATGATAAACTCAACGTAAAGGGTAGAACAAATCTTCAAACAACAACTATAACTTGATGAACAAACTTTGTATGCGGTGTTGTTTGCGTTGAGGACTTGTATATTTCTTCTCTTGAATACTTGTTGTATACTCACGAAATATATACTTCTAATCGCTAAAATGTAAGAGTGATCTGTTAGAGCTTTCGCGATATTGAATAACTTGTGTGTATAGTCCTCTGGCTTCTGGGTATTTATCACCTTTGGAAATCTATCCATTATAAATGAAGCCATTGCTGGTTGGTGAGATGTTGTCGTCTGACTCTTGATTGGCAGCTACTGAATGTTTGAATTAAAGCAGATCACATTTAATGCTTCAAACATCCTTTCTGTCTTCGCATTAAATGCTCTTCAGAGCGTTCAGACTTGTCTCTTTCCAACTGCATTAAATGCTGCCCTTTAAGCATTAAATACTACTTTAACTGTGAATACTTTATGAATAAACAAATGTTATATCACAACTGTTTAAAGATTAATATACACAGTCCTGTTGGATGTGTTTTACTTTGGCTAAGTAAAACACCTTCAGTCTGTATGCTGTATCCAACTACGAAAGTCTTTTGTTGTATAAGGATGGCTCTGTAGGATAGACTGTTGGAAGATCTCTTTGTTGTATGCTGGGGCTGTATGATAGGTTCTAACAGCTTTCATACTTGGCATAATTCTGTCTTCTTTGAGACTCCTTTGCTATATGTTGGTAATTATCAAAACAGGAATATTTATCCCAACAGGGGCCCATTGGGACAATGGGCTAAAATTGCACCAATTGTCGTGCCAAAAAGGATATATCACCATTATTACTATCCCAAAAATCCATCTATCCACTAAAGTCCGGATATCACAAAGATTTTTCCAAGTAGGCGAGTCATACAGATTAGATTTCACCACCATGGGGTGGAGGCGTTTGTAATACTTGGAAGCCATAAATTGGGACCAAATATTCGACGAGGCTGGAAACGCCACCAAAGTTTGATTTCAGCCGCTTTAATGATGTCCCTCACACTCCTACACCCGAGACCACCTTCTTCTTTAGGATAACATAGCTTAAGCTAAGGCCCCCAATGAAGTATCTTTCCACTGTCATTAGTGCCCCAACGAAATTTGTTGAAGAGCCGTTCGAAAAAGATAATGACATTCTTGGGCGGTTTCAGAACTTGAAGACAATAGAACGAAATCGAGCTCAGGGTAGTTTTAATAAGATCAAGCCTACCTCCTGTGGTTGTGGTTTCACGACTGGAGTTTAGAACACGTTTTAGAAATAAGGTCCCCATACATATCAAAAGTTTGGTTCCCTTTACACAAAGGAGAGCCCAAATAATTGAAAGGGAGATTAGTTTAAGAAAATCCGGCCGTTTGTTTCACAATGCGGACCAACGGATTGTTTGGCTTGGCAAAAATAAAATAACTTTTGGAATTATTCAATTTTTTACCCTAGCTCGTAGTATAGTGGTCCAGGCAATATTTGAGTATGAGGAGATTATTTTAGGAAGCCTTAGTGAAGATCAGCACATCATCGGCACAAGCCAAATGTGTAATCCGGGCATTTTTACTGATTTTAAAAAACATGTCGGGGTGGGTGATGAAAGTTTTATCTTGGAGTATAGATAAATAATGCGACACAATCACAAAAATAAGTGAGGATAGAGGATCCCCTGTCTGATGCCCCTGTCAGATTTAAAAAAACCACATCATTACCGTTAATGAGAACCGAAAACCATCAATTAGAAATATAACGATTAATCATGTCATCCCGTCAAAGAGCCAACGTTCCCAGTTGCAAACCGCACCTTACTACCTTTACTAGCTGCAAGAACACAGCTGGCTGCCAGCAGGAGCCGCGGACTTCAAGGCAGACAACCCATGTGCCATAAAGACGATCGCCCCTTATTATATTACAAGAAAGGCGATCGCCCGTCACTAAAAGGCATCTAAGCTCTTATAAATAGAATGCTTCATACACTTGGAAAACTCTCTGATTCTCTGGCCTTCTCAGCTCATAACTTGGCTTTCTCACTCTTGGCAAAGCTATACACTTCGGATACATTTCTCTCTCAGCACCTCTTAACCGAAAGACGGTCGGCAGAGAAGGAAACCAGAACTCCCAGCAGTTCAAGAACTCAGAGCAACTCTAGTTCTTCTGGCAAGCACTCAACAGCTAGATCACAGGATTTTTTACACTCATTGTAATCGCATTCTTACATTAATATTTGTACTCAAACGTATTCTTATTAATAACATCTCGCGAGAGCATTCAAGCCCGGGCCTAATAAACCCGGCAAATCTTGTGTTATTTTCATTCCCTCGGGCGTGCTCTCGCAATTTGCTGTTGCTCGACCACTCCAGCAATATCTATCTTCGGATAATATTTCGGGCAACAACACTAATGAATTACATGAAATGACAAATACGAGTTTGTATAAGAAGTTATATAGTAATTAATGTTTGAACAAGCAATTTTAGAATCACAAAACATCCTTCTAGATAACACAATAAATCAAATTACCAAAAATATCAAAAGTTCATGTGCACACGATGGTGCACACGGCCATGCCCACGATGGTGCACACGGCCGTGCCCACATGGCCGTGCCCACGATGGGACCCACGGTCGTGTGCACACGATGGTGCACACGGCCGTGCGCACAATGGGACACACGGTCGTGTGCACACGATCATGGCAGCCATCATGGGCACACAACAGCAGCAACCCATGACCGTGGGCAGGTTGCACACGATCGTAACCCACGATGGCCACGATCGTGTGCAGCCATCGTGTGCAACACATAGCCAGAACTGTCTAACGGCAATATAAATATTTAACAACACGACACATTAATCTTGCCACAACACAACACACCATAAACCATTTTACATGTCTAACGACAACATAAAGATTTTAGCAGCTAAACCATATCGATGTTTCTTAATATATTTCTCATTAAGTTCCTTGATTTGGTGCCTTGCTGCTGGGTTTGCAGAGACGAGTCGATCCAAGTACATGCACGCGAAGGGGCCACAATTGTGATTGTCATTTTGTATGAAATGTAGCTCTCGTGGCATAATTTTGAAACTCATCTTCGTGTCATACTTCTTCTTCGATTGGTTGTTCAGCCAGTACCCGGATTGAGCTAGCACACGAGGCATCAGACGAGTAATCGGTCACAGTTGGTTGAATCGGTATCGACCATCTTGGTGTTGGTGTGACAAGGAATCGTACAACTCCACGGTCCATGTTATGATGTCAATCTTAACAGTTACCCAGTGGCTCTGGTCGAGGCAACAAATAACAATGATCTGTTGAAACAAAATATGTAATCATATAAGATCATCACATCAAACATAGCGAATCATTTATAAATATAAATTTCAAACTTACTTCATTGCAATTTGACCATGGAACCGCATGTGGTGTATCAAGACATGTCATGTAGTCCTTGATGCATTTAGGAATTTTCCAATCCCTGTAAACTGGCTTCCCTTTCACCTTGATACCAAGTGGATCCGGATGGAGTCTTGCAAACTCATTGGCCAAAACTAACTACAAAAAGCCAAACCACAAAATAAAAAAAAATCCACATCACACCAATGATATACAAGTGAGAAAGTTATAAAACTTACGTAAAATTGGGAGCCGACAAGTACAGTGCCAACTCTACCGACACCAACACTACGGACTCCCCTCCGAAGCCTCGCTCGAGTCGCAAGCACATAACAATCTATCACTTCGGCATCAAAGTCTTCACGGCTAGACTCTATCCGGTCAAATAACGCCTGGGTGAGAGCATGCCCAGTCTCTAAACACCGGACAATAGCATCACGTGGCTGCTCCCTACTAAGGTGTAGGTACAACTTTTTCAGAGCCTCGCTATCTCTTGGAGGCGCCACCACAAAAGGCTCCCGAAGATCAATAGATGGTCGACTCACTCATAGTGGAAGACTACGCTCACCCAACTGCTGCGTCCCGGCACTCTCACCATCTTCATCACCCTCAACATCCCTCTCACAACTATAACGATCATAAAGCTATACAACTGGCTGCTGGATCTCAAAAACTGGCTGCTCGATCTGAAATGGAGGCTGCTGCTGAGGACCACCACCTTCACATTGAAACATCGCACTATAATGATGCTCGTCCTGAAACCAGTCGAACATCGTCCCATACTGCTGAAACGGCGCGTCAAATGGCTGATACTGATGCTCATAATCAAGGGGCTACTCAGTCCGCTCAAAAGAATGATGAATATGAGAATGATGACTGTGCTGGATCTCAGAATGGTGACTGTGCTGGACCTCAGAATGGTGACTAGGCTGACGCTGAGAATGGTGACTGTGAGCTGCACCAGATACTGAGTGACGTGGAGGGTCAGGAATCCTCCGTTGGGCGCTGCTAACAGATGCATAATGATGAGGCCTATTGGGAAACCTATCATGGCTCACAGGTGAGTAGTGCACTGGGCTCCTAAAACGTCTATGCATAGGTCCGAAGAAATCCACGATCCCAGAAAGCACCGAGTGAGAAACTCGAGCAATAAATCCTGTCTCAGACTCGTCGTACAAGATCACCTTCAAACGGCGATCGAAGTATTCATCCCTGCTCGCGTCCTGGGTGTGGTCCGGACAAGGAAGTCCGTGGACACAACACACCCTCTCTCGCTGCCTCTCCCGGTCCGGTGTCTCTGCACCATCTACTGGTGGGGTACTCTTCCAGCGTCGCTTCGACACTTTATGTGCCGACTCATATGTAATCAATTTCCCAGCAGCCTTCTTCAACCTATCCATAACTTTCTTTCTCGGCATCGGCGCAGGCTCATCCTCCTTGTTCTTCACAACTATTCTTATAGGTTTAATAAACTTAACGTCATATGGCGAGCCATTCTCAAAACTCAGGTAGTAGTACTCAGCCTTATCCTCCTCCAAATGCGGTAAAGAGAGAAGTATTTTGTACTGCAAAAGTAGTCATTAAAGCATACCATTAAATGGGCAATTGATGAGTCGATTCTTGATCGACTCATTCTCTTCTATCTAGTCGTGTTTTTGTTTGCTTTTTAGTATTTTTGTTCTCTTTTATGCGTGGTATGTTGTGTTTCTAATTTATAGGTAACCAAGCGAAGATTGTGGTGAAATATGCGCTTTCATAGCTAATATTGGAGTTTATGACGATCAAAAGCTAAAACGGAGCCTAAAACGACGAAAGATTTTAGCAGTATCGGTCAAATCTCCTAAATCCCAGAATCTCCACTCCGAATTGAGATGTATTCTCCTTTGATCTAAATTCCTCGTGAAATTAGATTCGAAACGGTATATCATATGCTAAAATCCGAGGTGAATTGATACAAGAACGAAGGATCAAGCCTAAGAAGACCAAAAACCGGACTTGGCTGCACCAGGCGACCCAACTAGGCTGCACCAGGCAACTCAACTCGGCTGCAACGGGCGCTCGGCTGCAACAGGTAACTCGGCCGTGTCACGGGACACGACCGGGTCTCATTCCAGCAAGAATCTCATTTTCCGAAAGGGAACGACTCGACCGTGCCGTTTGGGACACGGCCGAGTCACTATCGGCCATTTTGTGTTTCCCGCATAGTGCAACACGGCCGTGTCATGGGACACGGCCGAGCCTCTTGACAGAACACATTTTCTCCTTCCCAGCGTAGTGCGACACGGCCGTGTCCCAGGACACGGGCCGTGTCACTTTTCGGTTCATATCACTTTCCTTGACATTTTTGCACACCTTTAAGCCTTTGTCTTGATTTTTTGGCTATAAAACAAAGTGTTGTGACCCCTTGAGAGGTGTGCTTATCTTGTGAAAAGATATTTTGTGGAAAAAAACACAAGATTAGGGAGGAAAAACACCAAAAGAGTGGAAAGAGAGAGATTTTCATCATCTTCCTTGTATGTTCTTGGAGTGAAAAATACTTTTGTGAGATATAATAATTCCTTGTATAATTTTGTTGTGAGTTCTTGTAAGAAGATCATCAAACCTTCATCGGGAATTCGATTTCGGCATTTACAAGGGAAGTTTTTACCATGTTTTGTTCTTCAATTTCCATTATTTTTGTTGAATTAATCATGTGTGGCTAAACAACTCATATGGGTTTTTAGATATAGCCACACACATGTTTTTGATTGTTAGTTCCTTTTGATTTTCCGAGTAAAAGTTTGGGATTGTTCCTCTTGTTCGTTCTTCGTTTTAGAACTTTTGAATTAGATCATCAAACCTTTTTCATTGTTGTTATTATTATTCGAATCGAGGGTTTTTGTCGGTGTTCGCCATCAAACGACCCGAAAGAAACGATTGTGAATGTTCTCGAGCTTTTTCGCGCGATCTTTTAACGATCTACCTCATCAAAAGTAGTCGGTTAATTGATTGTTAGTTAGGGATTCATCCCCATCAAAAGAGTATCTCTTAATTTTCGTTGAGAACAATCGTGATTTTTAGAATTACCGCCATCAAACGGATTTCTTTTAATCGTGAGCAATCGATAATTCCAAACCTTGTTTATTTGAGTATCGGAACTAATAATTGATCACGTGTGTGTCGGTGAATCTAAATTCCCATATCAATCTTATTATTGTTATCTCTCATTTATCCGACGATAGAATTGGTGTTGTTATCACTTAGTTTATTTTAATTTCATGCGTTAGTATCATAATCCAATCAAACCATTGATGTATTTTAATTTATTTTACTTTTGTTCATTCGACTATTTGCGGAACATTATCAAATTTTAAACCGTTTCCAATTCCTCGAGAGATCGACCTCGGAGTTACTTACCGCTTCCTACAAAAGCGATTCGTATACTTGCGAGTATTTAATTTTAACCATCAAGTTTTTGGCGCCGTTGCCGGGGAATTGGCGTTTAATTTTTGATCTTGCTTCCTTTGTTTATGCTTGGTAGGAGATCGTTGGGCAACCCGATTCTTCCGCCCATAGACGAAGTTCATAGGATTAGAGCACTAAAAATAATGGCCACAACATCAATGGCAAACGACGAGGTGAATCCGGACCTTGAAGAGCGACTTTTGATCCAAGAAGAAAACACTCATCAACCGAGAGTTGAGAATGTTGCACAAAATATAGATGAGGAATAAATTCGTCAACCAAGGTTTCCGAGATATGATAATGTTGGGCGCAGTCAAGGGATACCCGAAGCTCAACAAGGGAGGTACTTTTATCCGAGACAACCACCCGTCGGAATGCAATATGGAGCGAATTATTATCCCGGACCTCATTATGGGATGGAAGCAAACTATAACATGCCGCAACAACCTCCGGTCGAACATCTTATGAGGGACTATGCAAAGCCCGTAGTAAACACCGCTATCTCATGCATCCAATTAGCACTGGCCGCAAGGAACTACCACATAAGCGGATTCCACATCGAGCAATTGCCCTCATTTCACGGATTAGCACGAGAGGATCCGTTATCATTCATCCGAGATTTCTATGTGGCGATTGATAACTTCCCATTGAACGGGTTGAGCGAGGATCAACTACGAATGAAGTGCTTCCCTTATACACTCAAGGACGGGGCGAAACAATGGTTGATGACTTTGGCGCCCGGATCACTAAGAACATGGGATGAAGTTTACGATAAATTCATTAGACGACGCAATTGAGAACTCAAATCTCAACCTTCGGACAACAAGACGGAGAGGCATTTCACGAAGCATGGGACCGATTCAAAATGCTACTGATTCAATGCCCACACCATCACTATCCGCTTCAACTACTCAATCAATTCTTCTATGACGGATTGACTCAATATTGCCAAGGAGCGGTAGATAATGCAGCCGGTGGTTCATTTTGGGGTTTGACGGAGAGGCAAGCGTATGATGCGTATGAAACATTGGGAGCAAATTCTCAACAAAAAAGTGTACGTGTTTGTAGGGGAGCTGTGCACCAAGTGAGCGAGAAGGACGAGATGCAATCTAAAATCGATGAGTTGACAAATGAACTAAGACAACTCAAGACTCAAAATAAACCTTCTAGCTCACGAGTTTGCGAGATTTGCGGAGCACCCGGACATGATGCCAATTCATGCCCTCATACTTTTCCGGGAGAACAAACCGAGCAAGTCAACTGGGCTATGGGACAAAGCACGGGAAGGCCCGAATGGGAAGAGAGGAGAAATAACTATGGCGGAAACACAAGAAATGCACCTCTCCCAAATACTTATCATCCTCGGCTAAGAAACCATCCGAATTTCTCATGGAGAAACAACAATCCGATTCCATACGACACAAACGTTCAAGCTCAATACAACAGAGGAAATCGAGCCAACAACCAACGCGAAGTGAACCACCTCCACAACAAAGGAACTCTCTTGAGGAGAGTATTGCGGCATTCATTAAATAGAGCAAGGAAAACCGAGAGGAGAACAATAAAAGGTTCGAATCTTTAGAAGCTTCGATGAAGAAAATGGAGATCCAAATTGGGCAACTTGCTACCGAGGCACGTAGACAAGAAAGAGTTAAACTACCGAGTCAACCCGAGCAAGCTCAAGCCATTACCACTCTCCGAAATGGTAAAGTGATTAATAGAGAAGTCAATTCCGAAGTAAAAGAAAGAGGGGATGAGAAAGAAGATGAGTCGGGAAATCAAGAGGAGAAAATAGACGAAGCAACTTCAACTTCCAAGCTTCACAAATCCGCTCAACCATATAAGCCACCAATTCCTTTTCCGAGCCGACTTAGAAAAGCAAAGCAAGATGAACAATTTTCCGAAATCTATGACATGCTTTCGAAGGTCCATGTCAACTTACCTCTTTTGGATGTTGTGAAGAACATTCCCGCTTATACAAAAATTTTCAA
Organism: Orobanche coerulescens; assembly: GCA_033398695.1. Classification (NCBI taxonomy): domain Eukaryota; kingdom Viridiplantae; phylum Streptophyta; class Magnoliopsida; order Lamiales; family Orobanchaceae; genus Orobanche; species Orobanche coerulescens. Next base: position 175,774,922 of record CM065809.1, read on the forward strand.
AGAGTTGACCTCCAACAAAAGAAGATACAATGGGAACGAGAAGGTGGTGCTTTACGAAGTAGAAGCAAGGGGTCAAAAGAAAGGCGATCCCGGAAGTTTTATGATCGACATTACTATGGGAGACAAGAGAGTTGCTCGTGGGATGCTAGATTTGGGGGCAAGTGTGAATCTCATGCCATACTCGACCTATTTGAGGCTTGGACTCGGGGGAATCAAACCGACAAGAATGACTCTTCAAATGGCGGATAGGTCGGTGAAATACCCCAAAGGAGTCATTGAAGACCTATTAGTGCAAGTGGACAAGTTGGTGATTCCGGCCGATTTTGTTATCTTGGAGATGAGCGATTTCGGGACAAGCGAAAATGAAGGGACAATACTTCTAGGACGGCCATTCATGCGTACAACAAAAACAATCGTCGATGTTGATGAAGGAAAGGTCACCATGACCGTCTTGGGCGAAACCGTGGAAATCAACGTGTTCGGTTCATCTCCTATCCCTTCTCATATTTATGCTTCCCATGATGTGAATTTTGTTGATTGCATTGATTCTTTGGTTGATGATACATATTTTCATGATGATGTAGGGGACACGTTGCATGATGCTCTAACCGTTGAGCATGATTTGGAGCTTAATAATCTAGAAATTGAAGAATATGTTGCATTGTTAGATAATTACGAAATAATTGATGAAGTTGACGGTTTTAAGATACCATTGGAATTAAAATTTGAGGAGCCCGTTGAAATCACCCCACCCCAACTTGAATTGAAAGAACTTCCGGCACATCTTAAATATGTTTTCTTAGGCAAAAGTGACACTTACCCTGTAATTGTCTCTTCCGAATTAACTCCCTTGCAAGAAAACAAATTAGTAGAAGTTCTAACTAAGTTAAAGGAAGCGATTGGGTGGAGTATTTCTGATATCAAGGGAATAAGTCCGGTTAGGTGCATGCATAAGATAATTCTTGAAGAAAATGTTAAACCGGTTAGGCAACCTCAAAGGCGTTTGAATCCGAACATGCATGAAGTTGTGAAAAGGAAGTTTTAAAATTGCTAGATGTCGGAGTCATCTACCCGATATCCGACAGTAAGTGGGTGAGCCCTGTGCATGTAGTGCCTAAGAAATCTGGAATAATGGTGGTTCGTAATGATAAAAATGAATTGGTGCCCACTAGAACGGTAACCGGTTGGAGGATGTGCATTGATTACCGGAAATTAAATGCCGTAACAAAAAAGGATCATTTTCCTCTACCTTTCATTGATCAAATGTTGGAACGTTTAGCTGGGTATGCTTATTACTGTTTTCTAGATGGTCTTTCAGGTTTCTATCAAATTCCCATTGCTCCGGAGGATCAAGAGAAGACCACTTTCACTTGCCCTTTTGGCATTTTTGCCTTTAGGAGGATGCCGTTTGGTCTTTGCAATGCTCCCGCTACTTTTCAAAGGTGCATGCTATCCATATTCTCCGACCTGTTAGAAAAATCCATCGAGGTATTCATGGACGACTTTTCTGTGTTTGGAACCACTTTCGATGATTGTTTAAATAATTTGACTATTGTGCTAGAACGATGTATTGAGTGTAATCTTACACTTAGTTGGGAAAAGAGTCATTTTATGGTTAAACAAGGTCTTGTTCTAGGTCATATGGTTTCCAATAAAGGAATGGAGGTTGATAAGGCTAAAGTCGATTTAATTGTTAAATTACCTCCACCTTCTTGTGTCAAAGAGGTTCGAAGCTTTTTAGGGCATGCCGGGTTTTATAGGCGTTTTATTAAAGATTTTTCGAAAATTGCCCGCCCTTTGAGTAACCTTTTGTGCAAAGATGCTAAATTTGATTTTACCGAGGAATGTTTAGTCGGTTTCAACGCTTTGAAAGAAAAGTTAACTTCAACACCGATTGTTGTCGCTCCCGATTGGTCTCTCCCTTTTGAAATTATGTGTGATGCGTCGACTTTGCTATAGGTCTTTTTGGGGCAAAGAGTGAATAAATTTTTCCACGTGATTTACTATGCGAGCAAAACGCTCGATGAAGCTCAGCTAATTACACCACCACCGAAAAGAATGTTTAGCCGTTGTGTTTTCTTTAGACAAATTTCGATCCTACTTGGTTGGCTCAAAAGTGATTGTGCATACGGATCACGCCGCATTGAAATATTTATTAAAAAAATCCGATGCAAAACCAAGATTGATTCGGTGGGTTCTTCTGCTGCAAGAATTTGATTTGGAATTCAAAGATAAAAAGGGGTCGGAAAACGTAGTGGCCGACCATCTATCTAGGCTAACCGAGGGTGATAAGTTTAAGCTTGATAATCATTTGCCAATTGTTGAAACTTTCCCCGATGAGCAATTATTCGATGTAACAAGGACACCTTGGTATGCTGATATTGTCAATTACATTGTTAGTGGTGTTTTGCAGCCCGACTTAACCTATCAAGGGAAGAAGAGGTTTATTTTCATGTGCAGGCATTACTTTTGGGACGAGCCCTACTTTTTCAGGCTGGGGCCTGATCAGATATTCCGACGTTGTGTCCCGGAGGAAGAACACGAGAGCATATTGTTATTTTGCCATGAGTTGCACTGTGGGGGACATTTTAGCGCTAAGAAAACGGCTCACAAGGTCCTTCAATCGGGATTCTACTGGCCAACATTGTTTAAGGATGCCTATTTCCATTGCAAGAGTTGCGATCGTTGTCAACGAACGGGGAATATAAGCAAAAGGAATGAGATGCCATTGACAAACAATCTTGTTGTGGAACTTTTCGATGTTTGGGGAGTGGATTTTATGGGTCCTTTTCCAATTTCCCATGGTTTTGAGTATATTCTAGTTGCTGTAGACTACGTCTCTAAATGGGTGGAAGCAATTCCAACCCGAACTAACGATGCTAACGTGGTTTGCAATTTTTTTAGGGATGTGATTTTTTGCAGGTTCGGGACGCCTAGGGCCGTAATCAGCGACAGAGGCACGCATTTTTGCAATAAACAACTTGCAGGCTTGATTAAGAAGTACAATGTGATGCATAAGGTCGCAACCACATATCATCCACAAACTTCCGGGCAAGTAGAAGTAAGCAATCGGCAAATAAAGGCAGTGCTCGAAAAGACGGTGAAACCGACAAGAAAAGACTGGGCATTGAAGTTGAATGACGCTTTATGGGCATACCGCACGGCCTACAAAACTCCAATCGGAATGAGTCCGTATCGCCTAGTATTTGGGAAAGCATGTCATCTACCCGTTGAGCTAGAACACAAGGCGTATTGGGCAATCAAAGCGCTCAATTTAGATCAAGAAAAGACGGGCGAGGAACGACTTTTGCATTTAAACGAGCTTGATGAGATGCGATATGAGGCGTACGAAAACGCTAAACTCTACAAAGAACGGACGAAACGGTATCATGATAAGCGTATCATTCGTAAATCTCTCGAACCCGGTATGGATGTTTTGCTACATAACTCCCGTCTCAAACTCATGCCCGGAAAATTGGTATCGCGATGGGGCGGACCATTCAAAGTCGTTAAAGTATGGCCGCACGGAGCTGTAGAACTTCTTGATCCTCAGAAGAACGAGCACTTTAAGGTAAATGGGCATAGAGTGAAGCCGTATTTCGGACGAATCGAAGAAATCAATGCGTTTGAGTGCATAGAGGTGCACGATGTTGAAGCTTGAGCAAAACAGGAAGAAGTCGAGCTAATGACTATAAAAAAGCGCTATTTGGGAGGCAACCCAACGTTTTAGTTAGATTTTTTATTTTTTTTTTCTTCTGTTTTTCGCATTTATTTTCCTTATTCGTTTTTATTCGATTCGAAACTGACCGGTTCAACTGTGGGTATTAAAATTGCAGGAAACGAGTGCGTTTTCAGAAACTAAAAATCTGGGCAGGTAAGACACGGCCGAGTTACCTTTGGCACGGCCGCGTCTCAAAACAGGGGGTTTTGTGCTTATTATGGATAGAAGGACACGGCCGAGTGTCAGGGCACGGCCGAGTCTAGGAGCAGTGAGAAATTGATTTTTCAGGACAGTAGGACACGCCCGTGTCACAGGACACGGCCGGGCCTCAATACAGCGAATATTGAATTTTCAGGATAGTATGACTCGACCGTATCATAGGACACGGCCGAGTCGGCCAACAGAAAGATTTATGTTATTACGAACAGCACGGCACGACCGTGCTATATGCAACACGGCCGTGTCAGTCGGTCATGTATAAAAAGGAGCACGGCCATTTCCCATTTTTTTATCTTCTCCAGAAATCCATTCTTCCTCCCTGCGAACCCTAGCCTCTGAACTTTCGATTTTTCTCTTCGTTTTTAAAGTAATTTTGTGCGAAATCAAGAAGAGATACAAGAATCAACCACATAATCATCATTTTTCAACCAAATTCACTCTTCAAAGGAGCAAATCGGACGAATAGGGATCGAGATTTAATTTAATTTTTTTTCCCTCTTCAATTTCTCCGAAATCAAGGTATGTTTCTCATGTTTTTGATGATTATTCCTTGTTATGAACATGCTATGATGATTTGAATCGATAGTCCTTAATTATCTAGGGTTCTTGAGTAAATTGAAGGTGATGAAATTTGGGGATTTTGAATAATTCTTCATGCATTGATGATTAAATTTCTCGATTGAAAATTTTTGTAGTTAAGAGATGTTTTCCATGATGAAGATGATGAATTTAAACGATAATTTCGCTTGGGAGACGTTTTGATCGATAATGCTTATATTAGGGGAATTTTATTGCTTGCTATAAGTTTGGGGGAGGAATACGTTCTGAAATCCTTGGATAATGATTGATTAAATTTTTGCAGAAAATGGCACGAGGAAGAGGACGTGGAAATGCTCAACGCGGAAGGGGTAGGAATGGCGGGGAACAAGTGCAGCCGGCAAGAATGGCTATTCAAAGGGCTGTGGAAACCCCGGAATCTTATGGAATTAATCTACCGGAAACGCAATATGAAAGGTGGGAAATGCTGGGACAGAAAAAAATGCTACCTACAAGGTGGCCCGATGACGAATGCATGAATGCAATGGGGATTACGGAAGATGTGATGAAATTCCTTGGAAGAGTGCATTGGGCGTGGATGATGACTCAACGATGGCCGACTTATAGGTGTTTGACGATGGAGTTTCTCAGCACTCTAACTGTGAGAAGAGATCCGGTGACTAGAGAACCATCCGAAATGACATTCCGGATCAACAACAACGAAGAGACACTGACTATCGTCCAGTTGGAGGAAATTTATCATGCAAGACACGAGGGCCATTACCCGATAAATCGGTTCGCTTGTGAAACTTACTGGAGATCCATGGTAGAATACCCGGGGAGTGAGGCGCGATATTACATGGCAAGATCGGCAAAAGGATCGAACATTCGCAATCCCGTGCTCAGATACTTACACAAGGTGATTGCGAGTACCATATATGGCCGAAAGGAAACCGGGCCCATTTCACTGCGGGAGTTGTATATCCTGACTCATATGCTCGACGACTCGATTCCGGCAACCGGGGCCATGGTAGCGGAGCATTTTGAGGATGTCGCGACAAAGCCTAAGGGGGAGATATGGATAGGGGGTTTGATTACCCCTATCGAACTACACTTCGGTATTTCCTTAGCCCAGAGGACCACCCTTCCTGGAAATATGCTTCTCTCAATCTCCGTGATGAAGGTGATGAATATCCTGGACTATGAACATCGCATGGTCTTCATGCAGACGGACAACGACCATTTCCTCCTCCCGAATCCACCTTTGACAACCATAAATAATATTCGGGATATGGGAAATCTTCAAATGGCTACGGAGGCACACCGTCGAGCACGGATGGCAGCCGGCTTGGCTCCCCCGGGTCACAGTCCTGTCGACCGAAATGTTCGACCTAGGCGCGTTATGGATAAGGATAGAACCGAGAGGATGGAAGAGGATGAGGCTTATGAAAGAGGCCCGGATGACGAGGAAGAAGAAGAGAGCGAAGAAGAAGAGGAAGAAATCACGAGAGATCGGCCTGAGATGTCAAGGCGGGCCGAAATTGGACGTGCCCCATCGCGCCCATCATTAAGGGAGGAATTCGAAGCCTACCGAGAGGAGGCTAGACAGGACCGAGAGGAGGCTAGACGGGACCGAGAGGAGGCTAGATGGGACCGAGAGGAGGCTAGACAGGAGCGACGCCAGACATTGTCTCTTGTGAGACGAATGGTCGAGTGGCATGTCCAGCAAGGGCACTTCCCTCCGCCCGAGCAGTAAACCGGTCGTAAGTATTTCTTGACCAATGAAATTCTTTTCTTTAAATACTATACCCCCTTCGTTCGTATATTCTTTAATTCAAGTTTGGGGGGGGGTCGGTCAAGAAATACTTCATTACTCTCGTTTTTATTTGTTTTCGGATACTATTTTGCTTGTTGCTTATTTTTGGTGTGTTTTGAACATTTTGCACTTATTTGTGGTTTGTTTTTACTTGGTGTGTTTTTACTTGGTGTGTTTATTTCGCAAACTTGAAGAAAACTTTGAAGTGTGTATTTTTTTTGGAATGCCTCGGGATTTATTTCGTTGTTCTGATATACAAATCGAGAATAATTTGTTGAGAAAAAAATTGTTGATAATCGAAACGGGTGTGAAATTGAATAAGTGGTTTTAATATCTTGGAGGTATGAGCAAATCTACTTGTGAGCTATTGAGCCTTCGTGCATTTTCTAAAATGCAGGTTTCATTGCCGAGTGTTTCATTCTTGATTTAAAACTCTAGAACTTGCCTTGGTATCTTGTTTAAAACCACTGGTGTGTGTATGTGCAAATTGAGTGAAAATGGTTTTTGGCGCCTTTGATCTTTACCCTTCGATTTTGGCCAACCCGACATTTGATCATTTCTTAAATAAACCCAATTGAGGTCATTGTCTATTTCATTGTTAAACCACATATTGAGCTTTCATTTACTATAATCCTTCGATCCCTACTTGAACAATTAGAAATATTTTTGACGAGGATGCAAAGATTGTGGTGACATTGGGTGCCATATATATTGTCGGGAGTGTTGAATTGGTGAAATTAATTACTCCGCTATTTTTGGGAACCTAGTAACCGGGTGTATTCATGTGACCCATAGTTTACATTCGCGTAAAACGGATCCCTTAGATATGAGTATGCTTGGAAGTAGTTGCGTATATTTTGATCCTAGTAACCGGGTATATTCATGTGACCCATCGTTTACATTCGCGTAAAACGGATCCTAAAACAACCCAAGCCAAAAAAATCGGAGAAATAAGGAGGGTGTGACGCTGCGTTTTTCACTTTCGATAGTGCTTGTTACAAGTGGTTCATAATTAAGGGGATGAAAGAAGCAAATCTCAGAAATCTTGAGCTTCTAAAGCAACTATGGTGATTTAAAAAAAAAAAAAATTGCTCGAGACAAGTCACTTTAGCCATATATATCCCACCTCGACCAAAGCCTACATTTCAAGCAGAATAGAGCCCTTTTTGATTCACGAAAATTTTGCATGCACAAAACAGTGGTAGAAATTAAGATGATTGGCAAGCCTATGGGGTTCCTTATTTCATTGAATGAGTTCCGAGCGATTACTTATCCCTATCACTTAGAGAGTGAGTGAATACACTTGACCGGTGAGGCTTATATTGCCAAGTATTGACTATGATGTTGAAGAAGCACCCCGGAGGTTTGAAAACTTTGTAGAACTCGACTTATTTTACTTGTGAGTATTGATGAAATTTTCAAAAGGATCTTTTGAGGTATTTTGACAGTTGAGTTCCCCTTTTGTGAGTGATTATTTTAAAATGATTTTCTCGGGACGATCAAAGTTCAAGTTTGGGGGGATTTGATGAGTCGATTCTTGATCGACTCATTCTGTTCTATCTAGTCGTATTTTTGTTTGCTTTTTAGTATTTTTGTTCTCTTTTATGCGTGGTATGTTGTGTTTTTAATTTATAGGTAACCAAACGAAGATTGTGGTGAAATATGCGCTTTCATAGCTAATATTGGAGTTTATGACGATCAAAAGCTAAAACGGGGCCTAAAACGACGAAAGATTTTAGCAGTATCGGTCAAATCTCCTAAATCCCAGAATCTCCACTCCGAATTGAGATGTATTATCCTTTGATATAAATTCCTCGTGAAATTAGCTTCGAAACGGTATATCATATGCTAAAATCCGAGGTGAATTGATACAAGAACGAAGGATCAAGCCGAAGAAGACCAAAAATCGGACTTGGCTGCACCAGGCGACCCAAGTAGGCTGCACCAGGCAACTCAACTCGGCTGCAACGGGCGCTCGGCTGCAACAGGTAACTCGGCCGTGTCACGGGACACGGCCGGGTCTCATTCCAGCAAGAATCTCATTTTTCGGAAGGGAACGACTCGACCGTGCCTTTTGGGACACGGCCGAGTCACTATCGGCCATTTTGTGTTTCCCGCATAGTGCAATACGGCCGTGTCATGGGACACGGCCGAGCCTCTTGACAGAACACATTTTCTCCTTCCCAGCGTAGTGCGACACGGCCGTGTCACTTTTCGGTTCATGTCACTTTCCTTGACATTTTTGCACACCTTTAAGCCTTTGTCTTGATTTTTTGGCTATAAAACAAAGTGTTGTGACCCCTTGAGAGGTGTGCTTATCTTGTGAAAAGATATTTTGTGGAAAAAAACACAAGATTAGGGAGGAAAAACACCAAAAGAGTGGAAAGAGAGAGATTTTCATCATCTTCCTTGTATGTTCTTGGAGTGAAAAATACTTTTGTGAGATATAATAATTCCTTGTATAATTTTGTTGTGAGTTCTTGTAAGAAGATCATCAAACCTTCATCGGGAATTCGATTTCGACATTTACAAGGGAAGTTTTTACCATGTTTTGTTCTTCAATTTCCATTATTGTTGTTGAACTAATCATGTGTGGCTAAACAACTCATATGGGTTTTTAGATATAGCCACACACATGTTTTTGATTGTTAGTTCCTTTTGATTTTCCGGGTAAAAGTTTGGGATTGTTCCTCTTGTTCGTTCTTCGTTTTAGAACTTTTGAATTAAATCATCAAACCATTTTCATTGTTGTTATTATTATTCGAATCGAGGGTTTTTTTCGGTGTTCGCCATCAAACGACCCGAAAGAAACGATTGTGAATGTTCTCGAGCTTTTTTGCGCGATCTTTTAACGATCTACCTCATCAAAAGTAGTCGGTTAATTGATTGTTAGTTAGGGATTCATCCCCATCAAAAGAGTATCTCTTAATTTTCGTTGAGAACAATCGTGATTTTTAGAATTACCGCCATCAAACGGATTTCTTTTAATCGTGAGCAATCGATAATTCCAAACCTTGTTTATTTGAGTATCGGAACTAATAATTGATCACGTGTGTGTCGGTGAATCTAAATTCCCATATCAATCTTATTATTGTTATCTCTCATTTATCCGACGATAGAATTGGTGTTGTTATCACTTAGTTTATTTTAATTTCATGCGTTAGTATCATAATCCAATCAAACCATTGATGTACTTTAATTTATTTTACTTTTGTTTATTCGACTATTTGCGGAACATTATCAAATTTTAAACCGTTTCCAATTCCTCGAGAGATCGACCTCGGAGTTACTTACCGCTTCCTACAAAAGCGATTCGTATACTTGCGAGTATTTAATTTGAACCATCAGCAATCACATAACGTTGAAGAGATGAGTGAAGTCAGGAGAAAATACGTTTACAAATTTATGTACCTTATCGTCGAAGAAATGAGTGAAATCACAAAATATCTTCCTCGTAGTCCACATCAAACATCGGGGGACTTGGACAGATTTATCTTGAATACCACACAATTCTCCCAATGAAGGAATCATCTCATACGACCATATCTGTAAAGCCCAAACAGGCCCATAGAAGTGATAGTCCTTATACTCTTGTCCCTCCTTCATGGCAACGTTGCCTATGTAGTAAGATAAAACCCCAAAGGCATAAGAACCCCAAGGAAATATATCTCACTGCTCAAAATCCTCAACTAATGCCCATGCCCATGTCTCGACTATCATGTGGTCACGGCATAGGATAATGTAGTTCTATATAAGCAAATTGGCAACCTTCACATAATCTCTTATGTCTCTACCAAAATCTCGAGCATTGAACCTCTTCCGCAGAACACTAACCTTAATATTTTTGCCATGGAGTATTCTGTGGAAAATACCGTCAGACCGAAGGAGATGGTCGTCCTGTGGATGGAAGGTAGAGTTTCCAAAATACAGTCCAGTGATCATGGCAAAATCACGGGCCGTAAAACAAATGGTCCTCCCGCAAATCTGGAACCACGACTTATCCGGGGGGATTTGATCACCCTCCAATTGACGGGCAATCAAGTGATGTAGGACATTATTTGAACTCCCATTTCTCCTAACTTTAATCAAACGCCCCACGACCCCCTCGGTCAAGCTCTCGATAGCTCGATCACCAACTGCGGAATTGCGGCCCATACTTCTTAGTGTCTCAATGATCTCTTTAAATACCGCCTCCCACATGTAAAGATTCAGTTGACGTGTAACAAAGCGTAATGTAGGTCTCTCTTCCATACGCAACCAGTCTGCAATATAGACATACAAATCATAAGAATATGATAGAATGCTTAAGAGAACGAAAAAAAATTCTGCCTTGCACACGACGGGCATCGATCGTGTGCATGCCATCGTGTACAAGGCAGGAGCCTTTGATCTTCTTGCCCACGACAGCACATACGATCTACGACCGTCGTGTGTAAACCATCGTGCCCACGAAAGACCATCGTGCACACGATGGTGCCATATTCTTCAGCACCATCGTGAGACGATGAACAACCGTCGTGGCACGATTGTGTGTGAATGAAAATACACTAACCGGTGGCTCATTGACGAATTTCTCTTCAGATGGAGTGTCACTAGCGTGTGAGGAACTTCTGGCGTCTTCAGCTTCTCTGTCGTAGTCGGAGTTCGACATCTTCTGGCCGGCGAAAGGGTTTCACGACGGGGGTTTTTGGTTCTACGATAGATGCAGCGAGAGAGTTTTTCTGCAAGAGAGAGAAATATTGAGTTGTGGGATCGTTTAGATTATTGTTGTTTGCTTTTAATAATTTTCTCTTTTTTTATGTTTTTTATCTTTTAGTGGTAGACTTTAAGGGTAATAATGTCTTTTTAACACATTTTAGTATAAAAAACTTATAGTTTTATGAATGAGGATATATAACTTATTAGGTTTATGTTTTGGTACTGAAAAAGATAGATCCCATTAAAAAATATATACAAATTTTATATTTACAAATAATCTAAAGTCAAAAATATCGTGTTGTTTGAATTTACAAAAATTGTAATACTTTTTTCCGTTATTTCCCCACTTAGAATGCCTCTTGGTAAAATGAGAATCAATATAGTAAGAGATTGCTAAAGATGAATTTCATTTTTGGTAGAGGGTGGAGTATAATGTATTTAATTTCTATTAGAATGGTGTAAATCGAAAAAAAAAAACAGACAGAAATCAAACTGATGAAAATGGTTCGGGTTTTGATTTTGAGATCTAGACACCGAAGTCAAATTGAACCAAAACTAAAATTTTGTATTTGGGTTGGGGTCGGATACTCTAACCCTCGCCCCGAAAGAAACTGAAAATACCCCCGGGAGGACATGAATACCTGATCAACTAGAAATATTCAGTATTTTCTAATCAAATGTTTATTTTTTTGTTACTGGAAGTTGAATATCTTTAACATAATTCTTAATGAATTTTCAATAAAAAACAATTTATATTTTTTAAATTAAACGAACATTCGTTTATAAATATAAAAATTCAATTAAAAAAATAATATTGATTTTTTTTTAACTGAATGTTCGTATGTTTGTTATACTATTCATTACTTTTTAGTGAAAACTAATAAATATTTTCTTAAAAAATTTATGTACATTCAATAATATACATGTAAATATCCAGCTAGAAGACAATAAATATTGATAGGAATATAATATTGCTAGGAATACTAAATTGAATCACGAAGAAGGAAAATGAGAGTTGAGAAATACCCAAAAGAGCTGTAGTACAATCGGGCTCGCTTGCGATGGGCCAAGCTGACTGCAGGCTGTGCTGGACTTGGGTCTCGTGCAATGCAAGTTAGTCTGGATGAAGATCCGTCTCTAGCTTCGCGGATAGGGTCGATGGACAGATCTGGCAAAGCAAAAGAACAATGCAGCAGTAGAGCAAAAATACCGCTTCAATTGGGCAATTATTTCATCAAGAAATACTGCGAAAAGCTAATATCGACCATTGAATATTTATATCTTTTTTTTTTTTTTTTTTTTTTTTTTGATAACTAGGTGATCCCAGCTTAGCCGTATTAATCCTAGTCCCTCAATGAACCCACTCCTACCCATTGAGAGAAGTAAATCGCGAGTCGCTCGAGCAATTCAGTGCTCCCAACGCTTTTCGTACACTTCGCGCATGAGCTCTTAACCGATTAAATACTGTGCTTCCCAAAGACAGCCTGGAGAATAAAGCGATCGACGTCAAGACCTCCGGTTCCCAAAGCGAAATACTCCCACACCGCTGACGCGAGATTAAACATCGACAATGGTTGTTTGAGCTATCCTGAGGTAGGATCATAAATAGAAAAACTTCCTCTTTCACCTCCTTTGGTGGGGTTAGAACCCAAGACCTCTCCAAAGGAGTGTCTTGGAAATAGACGTCCTACCACTGGACCACCCACCCTTCCCCGAATATTTATATCTTTGTGTCTTCAAGATGCTATCAAGTTTCAACCTCATCCAACGGTCAATTCTTGCAAGTCAATCGAAATACCAAAGTTGCACAAATTTAATTCGCTGACTATGTGCTGTTCCGTATTAGAATAAAACAAACTCCAAACACAATCTCGACTATTCAGAATACACTATAATATGTCTTAGATGTGGTTTAAAACTCCAGAGCAATCCAATAGTTAACGATGGGGAAGCATAGTTTTTGTGTAGCCTTACAGCACAGAAAATTAACGCATTTTTTTTCTTTTCTTTATTTCTTTTCGAGAGCTATTTAAAAAAATAGTAAAATATAATAAAAGACAAAAACTCTAAAAAAAATATTATACTGTTATGAATTGTGGACTTTAGCACAATTAATTGTCAAAGAAGAAAAATATTGCCCACAACTTTTGACAAACCAAGAGGGATTGATTCAAACTTTGAAGGTGGACAAATCAATCAGAATGTACTATCATTGTTGACAATTGATGTCACATTTGTTGAAATGGTAGTATAACTTTGCTTATAAATACGCTCCAAGATGTAATGTTACATCATTGAGAAAGAAAGAAATATACTACTACTACAAAACATATTCTACATATTATCAATCTCCATATTTTATATATTGTTATTTATTTTGTGTATCTTATAAAATATAAATTATAAAGTATTTCACAACACGTTATCAGCACGAGTTATTGCTCGGAAAAGGTTAGTATTATTCGAGTTTGAATATATTTATACTAACGGTTTTTATCCTTGTAGAGAAAATGGCGGAATTGAAAACAAAAATTCCGCATCCTCGATGTTCTTTGAAATAACTATCTATCATGGTGCCTTGATGTTAAATTGCACCTCCAAGGTATGGGATTGGCTACTACCTTGGAATATGTGGAACTTGCTAATGCCGATATTAAAATGAGGCAAATGCAATGATATTCATGCGCCATCATTTATCCGAGGATCCGAATAATGAATATATACAAATTGAAAGGCCTTCCGAGCTCTGGAAGAAGCTCAAAGATGATTTGATCACACCAGAATCGTAATATTGCCACAGCTCAATATGAATGGCAACTACTAAGATTGCAAGATTTTAAATCATTCTTGATTATAATTCACCTTATTCAAAATTGAGTCTCGACGGCCTTGTGCACATGCCTATCCGAGACCGATAAGTGGAAAACATTCACCACGATGCACTCCTCAAATATGGTGCTTCAACAACAATACAGCAACGACAATTTCAAACATATTCGAGCTAATTTGATTCTTCTCACTACTGAGAAGACAAATGAGTTATTATTAAAAATCATGAACTACGACCCTCCGGGTCCCGTGTCGAACTCGAGCACATACCACTCTGGTAGAGCCGCCACGGCTCAAGAGCCGTGAAAATAGACCGGGCGTGGAACCCAAAAGTGGTGGACGTGGTGGCTACCGTCAAAATAATTACGTAAATGACCGTGGCGGACGAATTATAATAATCGTGATAATTATCATTATTCCCACAAAATAAATATTCCGGCTGCACCAAGGCGCCAATTCACGGGCATCGTGATAAAGGAAAAATGCCTATGGAAAATTCTGGTGATGATCCATGTCGTAGATGTGGTATAACTGGACATTGGGCTAAATATTGTCGTACTTCCCAACACCGTGGATTCATACTGCATCGCTAAAAATAAAGGCAAAGATGCCTGTGCTCATACCACCGAATCATTCGAGCCATCCAAAGTTATTGAGGCCAACACATCCGGGAACATATTTGATGATAATCGACCAGGATCGAAATCACTTGAGCTAGCAGATTTCCTTGAAGATCCTGGTTCATGGGACATGACGATGAATGGTGAAATAAAATATTTATGCAATTATATGTCGTATATTTACTTTCTGGCTTGTAATACCCCAGTTATTTTTGTGTGTATTTCTTTATGTATAATATAAACATCAATAAAATCATCTATATTTTTATATTAAAATTCTCCCACTTCCAACGGCTATAAACGACTAGTAATAGTGATTTTTTATTCTATAAATATGTACACATTTTATTCAACAACTCACTCATATTCTCTACCCTCTTATAGAAATTCTTAAGTATCTTCATCCGACTTTCTTCGAAAATGATTAACGGATCTCTCGTCTTTATTTTCACAATGATCAGCATGCTCATAATACTGATGTTTAGCAAAGACTTCTCCTAATTATTCTGTATTGGTGTTTTATTTATCATTTATATTGTTGGCCTTGTATCGGCACTAATGATACATACAAAAATGTATTATTGAAAAAAAAATATGTATGTTTACATTTCCATTCTCAATAAAAAAAATATTTCATGTCTTAAATATTTATTATATGATGATTTGATTCAACAGGAATACAAATGGAAAGTATCAAACAGGTACACAATTGTCTTGTTGATAGTGCAACAACGCACTCAATATTTACTAATAAAGCATATTTCTCGAGCATGAAATTATGCAAGACACACGTTACAACTATATCTGGTCCCGTAGAGATTATTGATGGCTCAGGAATGCAACCGTAATGTTGCCTAATGGAACAATTTTACACATTGAAAATGCGTTATTATCCGCGTATCAAAACGAAATCTACTGAGTTTTAAGGATGTACGCCTAAATGGCTATCACTTGGAAACAGTGATTGAGAATAATAAAGAATATCTATGTATCACATCCTATAAAATGGAAACTCGACTTGTCCACGAGAAGATTGAAGCAACAACTTCTGGACTGTATTGTGTCCCTATTCGAGCTTTTGAAACCTACGCTACCATGGCTTGGAAGCTGGTGAATCCTGATATATTTGGGTTATGGCATGATCGCCTTGGGCACCCAGGAACTTCTATGTTACGTAGGATTATTGAAAATACTCATGGACATCCATTAAAGGGCACAAAAATGCTAATGTCCAAAGACTATTTCTGTAAATCATGTTCACGTGGAAAACTTATTACTAAACCTTCTATGGAAAAAGTTGGTTATGAATCACCATCATTTTTACAACGCATTCATGGTGATATTTTTGGGCCAATACATCCAGCAAGTGGACCATTCCGATATTTTATGGTCTTAATAGATGCATCATCCAGATGGTCCCACATATGTTTATTATCTACCAGAAATGTTGCTTTTGCACGACTCTTGTCCCAAATTATTAAACTCCGAGCACATTTTCCTGAATTTCCTATAAAAAATATAAGAATGGATAATGCCGGAGAATTCACATCAAGGACTTTTGATGATTATTGTGAAGCACTGGGAATTAATGTTGAGCACCCAGTAGCACATGTCCACACTCAAAATGGATTGGCGGAATCCATGATTAAACGAGTCCAAATCATTGCTCGTACATTATTAATGAGATCAAAGCTCACTAGTGCAGTGTGGGGTCATGCAGTATTACATGCATCAGCACTCATCAGATTACGCCCCACTGCTTATCATATGCACTCCCCAATGCAATTAACTCTAGGCTTTGAGCCGAATATTTTGCACTTACGCACATTCGGATGTGCTGTTCATGTGCCAATTCCACCTCCTCAAAGGACAAAAATGGGTCCTCAACGCCGGCTTGGCATATACGTTGGATTTGATTCCCATCAATAATTCGGTATTTAGAACCAACAACGGGTGATTTATTTACCGCTCGGTTTGCCGATTGTCATTTTGATGAGACGGTGTTTCCATCAATTGGCAGGGATAAGACTGTTCTTAACAAAGATGAACAAAAACCAGTTGAGGATATCTCCTGGAATGTACAAAGCTTATCTCACCTAGATCCACGTACTACAGAATGTGAAAATGAGGTGAAGAGAATCATCCATTTACAAAATATTGCTAATAGACTTCCTGATGCATTTAACGATGCAAGCAAAGTGACAAAGTCTTATATTCCAGCTGTGAATGCTCCAGCTAGGATCGTTGTTCCTCATCAAAATACGAAAATGGATGATGATGCCCCACGACAAAAGCGTGGTAGACTCGTTGGTTCGAAGGACACTGCTCGAAAAGAAAGAGGAGAAGTAATGGGATCACAAACCAAGATCATCCTAGTGAGCATGCTGCAGATGAATCTGTAGAGCATAATACTGCAAATAATGAAGGGATCATGGTTTCTGAAAACACCGAGAATGCCATAAATCATTACAATGAGATATGGGATCGGAAAAACATGATAATCGACAATTTATTTGCTTTCTCGGTTGCACAAGAAATTATGAATGATGATTATGATAATGAACCACATTCAATAATTGAATGCCGTCAAAGGTCAGATTGGCCTAAATGGGAGGAAGCAATACAATCTGAATTAGCTTCCCTAGAAAAACGAATGGTATTTGGGCAAATTACTCGAACACCGAATAATATAAAACCAATTGGTTACAGATGGGTGTTTGTTCGAAAAAGAAATGAGAAAAATGAGATTGCGAGATATAAAGCCCGACTCGTAGCCCAAGGATTCTCCCAACGGCCTGGGATTGACTATGATTAAAAGTATTCACCAGTGATTGATATAATCACTGCTTTTCTTATTAGTATGGCTGTCCATGAGTGTTTGCAAATGCGACTAATGGATGTAGTCACGGCATATCTATATGGTTCATTAGATTCTGATATCTATATGAAAATTCCTGATGGATATAAAATACCAAAATCTGCTACTCCTCGTGAGCTATACTCAATCAAACTACAGAAATCACTGTATGGATTAAAGCAATCCGGCCGCATGTGGTATCACAGATTGAATGAATACCTTTCTAAGGAAGGTTATAAAAATGATCTTAAATGCCCATGTGTTTTTATTAAAAGATCCAATACTGGATTTGCTATAATTGCAGTCTATGTGGATGACATAAATTTTATCTAACTCCTAAAGAGTTATCCGATCTTCTTGAATATTTGAAGAAAGAATTTGAGGTTAAAGACCTTGGAATAACAAAACTCTGTCTTGGTATTGAGCTCGAGCATAAAGATAATGGAATACTTGTCCACCAATCTGCGTATACCAAGAGATTGCTCAAACGATTTAATATGGACAAGGCTCATCCTCTGAGTACTCCTATGGTCTTACGGAATTTAGATCCTAAGAAAGATCCTTTCCGACCTAAGGAACCAAATGAGGAAATTTTGGGTCCTGAAGTGCCTTATCTCAATGCTATTGGAGCACTGATGTATTTAGCACAATGCACCAGACCCGATATTTCTTTTGCAGTAAATTTACTTGCAAGATACAGTTCTGAACCAACTCGAAGGCATTGGAATGGTATCAAACACATTTTTCGTTATCTCAATGGTACCATTGACCTGGGTTTATCCTATTCAAAGGAGGCTACTAACTCTGGTTTAGTTGGTTATGCTGATGCAGGATACAAATCCGATCCACATAAGGCTCGCTCACAGACCGGTTATTTATTCTGCTATAATGGTACGGCTATATCATGGAGATCGACAAAACAAACATTAGTAGCTACATCTTCCAATCATTCTGAGATAATTGCTCTCTATGAAGCTGGCAAAGAAAGTGTTTGGCTAAGATCAGTTATAGCTCATATACAAAATGAATGTCGATTGAAGCTTGTGACAGACACTCCCACAATCATTTATGAAGACAATGCAGCATGCATAGCACAAGTGAAGGGTGGATATATAAAAGGTGATCGGACCAAGCATATTTCACCGAAGTTTTTCTACACACATGAACTACAGAAGAACGGAGAAATAAATGTTCAACAAATTCGCTCCTGTCATAATCTCGCTGATTTATTTACAAAATCATTGCCGACATCAACATTCGAGAAGATGGTATACGATATAGGCATGAGAAGAGCTAATCTTACCAAGATTGATAAATCAGTTTGACGGCATATATTCTTTATTTCAGGGGGAGCGAATCAATATGTGCGCTGTACTCTTTTTCCCTTATGACTGGTTTTTATCCCATTGGGTTTTTCCAGCTTAAGGTTTTTAACGAGGCAGCTTATGCACAAGGGTTGGATTTAAGTTGTGTACTCTTTTTTCCTTCTGACCGCTTTTATTCCCATTGGGTTTTTCGGCTTAAGGTTTTTAACGAGGCACACTTATCCAACTCACATTGCTACGTCCAAGGGGGAGTGTTATGAGTTGTGGACTTTAGCACAATTAATTGTCAAAGAAGAAAAATATTGCCCACAACTTTTGACAAACCAAGAGGGATTGATTCAAACTTTGAAGGTGGACAAATTGGAATTGTAGTGTACCATTGTTGACAATTGATGTACACATTTGTTGAAATGGTAGTATAACTTTGCCTATAAATAGCTTGCTCCAAGATGTAATGTTACATCATTGAGAAGGAAAGAAATATACTACTACTACAAAACATATTCTACATATTATCAATCTCCATATTTTATATATGTATCTTATAAAATATAAATTATAAAGTATTTCACAACATATACTGATATCAGTAGAGGGGCCTATAGGCTATAGGCATTACATAGTAGGATCCAATAACTTTTAGAACAATCGAGAATCTATTATTCATGTTACCTAATTTAATCAATAATAGATAAGATACATCCTAGAGAACAGAAGTAAAATTTCTTGGAACAACACACACACACACAATATATATATATATATATATATATATATATGGGTTGTCTTTTTAAGCAAAATGGTATCAATAACTTACACTCTTATGAATGAGGATATATAACTTATCAATTTTATGGTTTGATATTAAAAAATTGATTCTCACACACACACACACACACATATATATATATATATATATATATATATATATATGGATGTGTGTGTGCTCGCGCATGCACCTATAATCCATTTGTTTTTTATTACTTCACTCTGTTCGTTATTTTCCATTATTTATATATTAGCATTTTCTTGTACTTTTTCCTATTAATATACAAATAAATATTAGCATGTGCGATATTATTTAATTTGTCTCAATTTATATTTTATAATATATATTAATATATAAATAAAAATACTCATGATCAAAGTTGAAATAAGATATTTCATGAAAATATTGCAAATTATTGCTGATTTATATGAATTTATGGGTTCATTTGTCAATAGTCAAAGCTTTTGCTTTCACTCAACATCACATATAGGTCTATTCCTAGAGAGATGAAGAAAATAAGAAACTAAATTAGATCATCATACACTGTATAATAGAGTAGACTAAGTTCTTGAGATAAAGAGTCGATAGAATTGAGAAAGAGAAAGTGTAGAAGTCAGAAATAATACAGGTATTACATCCGACCTCTTATAAAAGAAGTATCGTTCCCGAAACTCACAACAACGAAAGTAAGGTGACAACACAACAAGCAACCGACAGAAACATCTTTCAAAGGCCTCTCCAAGCTGATCCTGATAACTGTGCTGAGGTTCGTACCCCGGAAGACTCGGTAACCAACTCGCAAAACTAGATTATGTGTCCCTCGAGTCCGCACTTGTAATCTGCTACTGGGGGGAAGGACAATTTACACGTACATGCTCCGGCACATTACAGATGAAACACCTCCGCATACCGAAAATACAACTGCTAGGTACAATAGAATATAATATCGCAAAACAGCATACCGGAGATGCCAACTCAGCACAACATATCTACGTAAGGCAGCCCACATACACCAAATCATAGCAACGACGGCATACATTCGGCAATTTCAACGGTTCGAACGATAACAATCACATAATCACAAGACATCATGAAACAATCACAGATATACACAATCATACAAACCCAAGCTTTAACAGCTCGCACAGGTGCGGTAACACGCAAATCACCACGAAACGACAACATTAAATATTAACATCATACATTTCACAGAGGGCTAACACAACAATTGCGTGGCGACGACTCAACGCTCACGCCACCAGTTCAATCACACCTCAGAGGGCCAACACCCTCACGACAATGCTAACATCATACGTACATTCTCTGGCCACAAGCAGGAATAAGAGGTTTTAAAAAAATGAAAACCAGCTTTTGAAAACAATTTTAGGAACACCAGTTGATCTTGAGTATCATATTTTGAAAAAATAACACAACCATCGTTATCGAGACTTTGAAAAACCATCTTGCATTTGATAAAAAAAATGAGGACACCTTTCTCTTAGTGAAAAACTTTCAGAAATATTCGACCCTCGGGTCTAAGCAGATGCGTTTCTAAATCATTGAAAATATCTCAAAATATTTTGGTCCTCAAAGTGGAATAATTCTGAAACATACAGTGGCAGTAGTAGGCACCTTGAAAATACCGCGAGAAAATAATCCATTTGAAAGGTATGTCTCGAAACTTATTTTCTAAGATACTCAAGGTTTTCAGAAATTCAATAGGCCAGAATGCCCAAAACTCACACATATCGACATTCGCTTAAACACATCATAGTACACGCATCAAATCGTTCAAAATCAAAACAATACATGTCTTTTACCGGAAAACAAACAGTCAAATATCACGGTCGAAAATCGCCTAGGATCGGGGTGAAACCACTGGTCCCATCTGAGGCCTCTACGGATCCTCCCAGACTGAGCAAATCACACACATATACATTCCCATTCCATATTAAGCACAAAGATTTCACAAGAATACTCGCAAATGAGCAAATCATTTTGAAATACACACGCAGCGGATGAAACCAATAGAAAAAATACATTAGCAGAGACACCACTCCTTCTATAAACATAATATGAGAGTCGAATAACCACATATCACGAAATCAAAATCCACAGAAGGATTCCACCACTTAACAAACAATCATACAAGTAGCTCGTGTCACACGAGGCACAACATAATGGAGGGAGACTTACAACCACAGGTCGCACGAAGATGATGATCGCCACATGATACTAATCATGACCAACTAACTCAGACGACGCGTCGCGACACGACTTAGTCAGATAAAATCCAACGAGACAAAACTTAACACACATAACTCGACCCGACAGCCTAGGTTTCCACAACCTAAACTCCGATACCATTTATGTAATACCCCCAATCCACTCAGGGATATTACACGCCGTAGACCCTTTCCTCAAGGATCTACCAGGCTGGTAACAAAAACCAAACATCTCAAAGGCTAAAAAATGACTCAGTAGACTGATTTGGTCTTTCAATAATACATACAACTCAATCTCAATACATGCCCACGCAGGGGTCAAAACATTACACACTCCCGTAAAACGGGTAAAACACTACAGCGGAAATAAAGTACAACCAAATCAATACGATATTGTATGGATCCTCATATGATTAGTATCGATCATCTTTCATCATCCTTCATGCCGACCCTGTGTTATGCTCCCGAAAACCTGAATGCAAAACAGACATCCACGCCCCGATTTCTCGGGGGTTAGCAAAATTCCACTATTTTGCTAGTGCAAGTACATGATCATACGAATTGTAACAAACAAATAGAAATCACAAATCGGGTACGACAATTAACTACCAACCTTCCCGAGAGGTTTTATTAATTAGAAAGCAATCAATGAAATATTTGAAAATAAATTCCTCATCTCGGGGATTTAAAAAAAATGAAACCTTGTTGGACCTCAAGTCCTTAGTTGAAAAATAACCATTTCAAAACGAATGGGTCTCGGCCCAAAATCACTTTCCGTAAAATGACCTTTACAAAACCGTTGGGATCTCATCCCCAAATCTCATCAAATCACAGTACATGAGAACAATGGCAAGGTCCGTTTCCCAACATCAAAACCCCACGACTAAAGGACTAAACACATACGATAGAATACCCTAGTGCCATCCTAGCCAAGTAGTCCAAATGAACAACTTACCTCTTACACACTTAGTTAATGCACGCAATCATGAAAACACCGTTCAAAAACACTCGTTTCTGGAAACACCATAATCTAAAACACATTGTAAAATGCACCACAATTAACCGTGGACCCACCTCTCCGTGGACCCCTACCGAGACCCCGTCGGATCTAACTCGTAGTGGTTAAAAGCAAGCTCACGGACCCACCCCACTGTGGACCCCTACCGAGACTCCGTCGGATCTAACCCATAGTGAGCGTACACACACACGTTACTCATGCAATACTAATATGCTAAGAATATAAGCTCATTAAGAATACTTACTAGAGATGGCCACTTACCCGACACCGTTATCATACTCATCACAATACCTCCATCATGAACAACCAATCACAACACAACAACACAATTAACATGGGATACACGATTCCACAACATTAAACAAGCAAGGATATCATTAAAGCCCTCAACGTTCAAAATAATCAAATCATAATCAACTCACACTAATCATATTCATGAGGGTAAACCAACCATCGTAAATCCAACATGTAAACTTTATTTGTAGGACACAAATCGCATAAGAAAGTACTTGCCTCGAAACCATGATCGATGAACGAGATGCGGAGAATCGACCTAAGTGAGGAGACCCGAACCGTCTACGAACCCGCCGACTCCGCAGAACGACAATCCGTGACAATAGACTATGAACTGTAAAACCCGTAATTTCAATTTTCGGTAATTTTTTTTCGGCGGAAGTCCGTTTTGACGACTCGCCCATGAACGTTTCGTCATTCTGAGAATGATTAATTCTACACTTTTTGTCATCCGAGTTTGTTTCGGTGTTGTTTTGTTGAGTTCCGTACTTTTTAGCGACTTTTCCGCACTTGAGTTCGATTCTTGCGAATCTCGTTCGAAACTACTGTTTCGAGTTTCCCGTAAGTCCGTTTAACTTTGTTAGACGTGTTGTGAACTTCGGTTTGGTTATTCGATCACGTATCGTGATTTTTGGGCATTTTGGGCCATTTTGTAATTTACCCAAAGTTACGGGTATCCGTATCTGTATTTATTATCTCGACCCTTTTCTTGGTCGCGTATGACTAATTATTGCATTATGTTTTCATTTTGGGTCGTTGATGTCGTCCGCGAACTTTTTGTCGTGTTCATTCCGTGCGTTTTCGGAAATCGAGTCGTCGAGCCCTGGTGTTCGAGCACTGGCCGGACGGTTGCGGGACTGGCGGGACGATACCGGACGGGTGCGGCAGGAACCGGCGTAGTGCACGCTATCGGCTGGTGTAGCGCACGCTATCGGCTGGCCTAATGCACGCTATCGGGTCTGGACAGTGGAGTCCTGGAGTACTGGACTCGTGGACGATCGGTAGGTAGCGCACGCTACAGTCGGGCATTGCGCACGCTACTGTAATACCCGAGATCTTTATTCCGGATTCGTTGGGTTTTCTGGGTTTTATCGGATTGTCATTGTCCTCATCGTAGGAATATCGTGCCATGTTTGGTTGTGACTTGTTGGGACATGTTTTTGGAGGCATTTCGGATCACTTTGTGAGTTTTTGAGTTTTTGTGGTGTAGCGCACGCTACTGCGTGGTGTTTAGCGCACGCTACTGAATGTGTAGCGCACGCTAACTGGCAGTCCATAGGCAGTCCAGTAGCTACTGGACTGGGACTGGAGCTTTGTTAGCGCACGCTAAGGCCGATAGCTAGCGCACGCTATCGACTGCTTAGCGCACGCTTTCTCTTCTTCTAGCGCACGCTACCCGGTAGGTGCAGTTCTGTCCAGGGGCTACTGGACTGGTTTTGTGACCCGTTAGCGCGCGCTACGGCTGTTGGCTAGCGCACGCTAACTATGTTATAGGCGGTTTCTCTGGAGCGTTGACCCCGTTAGCGTACGCTAATGCAGGGTGATTAGCGCACGCTAATAATCGGCCCAAAGATAAATACCGGACAAAGATTAAGTCGTCATTTCCCACTTTTCTTCATCCCTTCCGACGGGAGTGAGATCCAGAGGCGAGTAGGATCAATCTTTTTCTTCTAGCTTCATCTTTGAGCGGATTTGTAGATGTTTAACAACATCTAATCGTCTTCTTGGTCCAAATCAAGGTAATCTCTTGTTAGAACCCTATTTTCTTAAATTTGGGGTTTTTGCTTGGATTTGTGATTCTTAACCGATCTCATCCGATCGGTTATTTGTTCTTGTTTGTCTTGACCGTAATCTTGATTTTGTTAACCGTTCATCGATTTTTATCGCCTTGATCAACGATTCTTGATTTCTTTGAGAATACTTAGATCCTTGTCGCTTTTAGGATCGTTTGATTTCGATTAGTGTTATTGATTTGTGGTGATGCTATTTTCGTAGTATTCGTGGGTCATCAAGTCTTGATCATTTTTGGAGGTTCGAAGGTTTCCCGATCGTGCCCGTTCGTCGTTTCGTCGCTCGTGATATCGAGGCAAGTATCTTGTCTATACGTTTCATGTTTCGTAGGCGTAATTAATGGTAAAGGAATTCGTGCGAAACCCAATGTTTAATGAACGTAAAAAGGGATCGGTATATTCTCGATAAATGTTGTCTTTCAACGATAATTTATGTACTTCGTGAATATATGTGTTCTCGGAATATGTGTGTTGGTTTTGTATGTTGAAAAGATGATATGACCACTTTGAATGAGTTTATTAGACCGTAATCCTTTGCCGGGGATTACGTAATGTTATGTGTACTTGTTCGTTAAGAATGTATTACGTGGGATATTAGCTGTTACTCCTTTGAAAGGAGGTTGTGATGTTTAAGTGTTGCTTGGCTTGATGTTCTGCTCATTGTTATGTGATTTTTGAAAGTGATGTGCCTCCGGGTAGGATTGTTGAATCTCCGGGATCCATACTTGCTAGTATGGTTCGGGCGTGATCGTAGGGTTATCCAATCCGGGTATGTCTTGCGGGGACTCCGAGGTTCGGGGCTTGCTAGCCCGATGCCGAGATAACTTGTGGGGGTTATCATCGGGTATGTCTTGCGGGGACTCCGAGGTTCGTGGCTTGTTAGCCCGATGCCGGGATAACTTATGGTTGTGGTTTGGAATGGTTCTGTGACTGTTGTCACGAGGACATGTGATTTGGTATGGGTTCCTATTGGATTATTCACTCGGGTATGTTCTACGAGAGCATCTGAGGTTCGTGGCTTGTTAGCACGGGACGCGAATAATCCTTAGGAACATGTGTTATGTTATTCGGATCGTGGACCTGTGGCTTATGATTCGGGTCTTGGACCCCGTGTGTTGTGAATCGGGTTGTGAAACCGCGTTTTATTATTGGAATCGTATTTTGGAAAGATGATTTTGGGCCGTGTCCCCAAGTGTTTTCGAAAGACTTGAGAATTCCTTATTTCCAAATGTTTTCAAACTCCCGAGGCCGTAAAGTATTTTGTGTGAGATACATGGTTCTATTCCTACCTTTTATAAATCAAACTGTTTTGATTAAGTGTTTTATCTCGGGAAATATATTCAAGATATTATATTCTTGAAGCACGTTGTGTATGGCTTGTACTTTTGTTTTATACTTGCACTAGCAAAACAGTGGAGTTTTGCTAACCCCCGAGTATTCGGGGGGTGGATGTCTCAGACAAGGCCCGTGTACTTGCAGTGTAGTGGGAGTGAATCACAGGATCGATACGAAGGATGATGGGAAACGAAGATACTAATCACGTGAAGACCAATTATAGAGTATTTGGTAGAGTCGTGTTGATTATTCCTCCGATGTGTTATTTTCTCGAATTATGGAAGTGATATTGTATTCTAGCCCCTGCGTGGGTATGTGTTCTGGGAAAGGAGATTGTATGTATTGTACAGTGTGTTGTGATAAAAGACCATATCGGTCTAATGGTCCTTTATGTAGCCATGTCGGCATGTGAAGTGATGCATTGTTTTGTATTTAGCCTGGTAGATCCTCGCGGAGAGGGTCTGCGGCGCTGTAATATTCCCGAGTGGTTTGGGGGTGTTACAGAATATGGTATCGGAGCCAGGTTGAGGAAACCTAGGCTGTCGGGTTGAGTTGTGTGTTGTCGGGTCTTGTCTTGTCAGATTTGGTCTGACTGAGTGGTGTCGCGACGCGTCGTCTGAGTTGTCGGTCGTGATTAGTATCGAGGTGCAACCATCATCTTCGTGCGATCTGTGGATGTAAGTCTCCCTACCTTGTTGTGTCTCGTATTATACGAGTTTATGTGATTCTGTGTTATTATGTGGAGTTTAATTATGCCTCGTGAATACTTACTTCATACTTGTTTGATTCTCGTATTGTGTTGGAACAAAGAGTAGTACCGGTATGCATGTATATATGTATACATCTTTGTGTGAAATCGTTGTTTTTACAGGGGTGATGTTTTGGATTGATTACTCAATAAAAGTTTATCAATGTGGTATTTTAAATTTCAAATGTTTTGGGGAAGTCACGTAAATTCTATTTAAAAACATCCTTCGAGGAGGAAAAATGATTTAATTTTCGTATGATGACCTCGAGACCAAAGATTTTGAGAATTCAAACTACATATATTATATTTTCATCTTGCATTGAAAATTTTCAAAATTTGATTTTTAAATGCTTAAACGAGGTCTATCAATAGATTACTTGAGTCGTGACTTTCGCCTTCAACTTTTCGACTAAACGATATGTAGTGAGAATATAAATTGTTGGTGTTGGGATTCGTATGTTGTTGTTTATTTGTAACCTTCGGCTTTTGGCATTATTTGGTATATGTTTATGAATGTGTTGCTGGATGAGAATAGCTAGCGCGCGCTAACGTGGCATGGCTAGCGCACGCTAAGTCTCTGTTAAATCATACCCTAAACGGTCTGAGCAGAAGCTCGGAAACTACATTCTGGCCGTAAGTCTAACTTTTGCGATTGTTAGGCTAACCATTTGTGACCGTACTCTATGTGTTGTTCAGGAATAACAATTGTTGTATGGTTATGTGTAACTTGAACTGTGTTCATGTCCGCTGCGTGTGTAAAGTCTAAAATGACTTTTTGGGTACTTTTACCAAATAGTGTGTGTTTCAAAATGACCTTTCGGGTTTGTAAATTTGAATTATTTCGTTGACCCTTTTTCCTAACTCTTTTGTCGGGTGACTTAACATATATTTTGAAACTATTGAGTTTCCGCGTCTACGCCTTGTAATTTCAAATGGTATTTGGTATTTGGAAAAATGACTTTTGGGGAGTATTTGGAAAGTATTACCGTCATCGGCCTTTCTGGCATTTTGGAACGTTTTCGAAAATGGTTTTCAACTTGGTGAGTTCCGGCGCGGAAACCGTACAGAAAGTGATTTTGATATAATGGATGATTTCAATTTCATTGCATTTATAAATCGCATAACAACGGCATTATAAATGAAGATTTTTGGTATAATAGTTTGTATATTGTGCTCTAGCTGGAATTAAATGGTAATATGTATATGATTTAATGATGTTGGATTAAAGACAGAGACTTGAATATCTTGCTATGTGTTATGATCTTTCTTTACCCTAGGTTGTTGTTTGTTAGTATGCCGAGGGGCAGAGGTCGTGGTCGTAACCGTGGCGCTGATGGCCACGGGGATCAGATGCGGAATCGAGAGAATGCCGCTGGGAATGATTTTAGTTTGGGTGTTGCTACTATATTGCAACAAGTAGCGACTCAGATGACTCAGTTGACCCAGGTGGTTCAACGTAGCATTGACGCGAGTCAGAACGTTGGTGTAAATCAATGGCTTCGCGAGGTAGTTCGTATGAATCCCCCTCGATTCGCGGTCTTTGCGGATGTGTTGGGCTGGGATGGTTGGATTTTCCAGTTGGGAAAGATTTTCGAGGCTGTCGGATGTCCTGAAGAGCGGAAGGTACCTATCGCTCAGTACCTTCTCGACAAAGATGCCGCTAATTGGTGGGAAGCTGTTAAACCTCGTGATCGTGATGTCACGTGGGCGGAGTTCCAAGCACTTATGGAAGCTGAGTTCATCGAAACCGATTAGAGAGCGGAGGATTCGCGAATTCTACTTGGCGTAACCGCAAGATATATCGGTGTCGCAGTTATCATCGATTATAGCAAACAACTCGATTATGCGAGATCGGGTGAGAACCGAGGAAGAGAGGATCCTTCACTTTGTGAGCGGATGAAGCCGGATATTCGCGTGTATATGTCGGGATTCAATTGCACCTCGTTGAGGGACTATCAAGATCGAGCATTAGCTCGTGAACTAGCTTCATTATCGTCGGAGCGTGTGCCCGAGTCGAAGAAGCAGAGGGAGTTCGATGATCGTGTGGACAGTGCAGGAGTCGGTGTTTCCAATTTGCAACGTAGTAGTCTTTCCGCTGAAAAGCTCCATCGCTCGATGCGTGGAACTGGGAGTTCCAAGTCTTCTGCTCGACTCTGTAAAGCCAGAGATGTTTTAATCAGTAATGTGGCGGGACATGTTCGTGCACATTGTCCTTCCCCACCGAACGTGTTACAAAGGACTCGAGGACACCAGTTCGCTTTTGCGAGATGGTTACCGAGCATTCCGAGGCAGGACTTGAACTTTGATATCGGGATCGACTGAGTAGTCCGGAGGGGCGTGGTCTATCGATTGCATGTTGAATTATTTCCCTTGCTTTGTTGTTTTGAAATTCGTAGATTGACTTCTTTTATTTGAAGTGGATCGGATTTTGAACTCGTACTCTCGACTGGCCGAATCGTCTATATTCGTTGATATTTTCTGATCTTGTCCTGTCTTGTGCTTTTATTGATCGAACGAGTTGTGGTATTGTTTCAGAATAACCCGTTTGTCGTTATGACTCTCCAAATTGCTATTCCCTTTCCTGTGGATCTTATGTGAATGCACATCTTGTTGTCTTCACCGGATCGTATATTATCTCTAGTCGAGATGTGAACTTTGGGGTTGTTGTTTGAGTATTATTGTTCGTCGTGATTCGAACATGATTGATAGACTGTTGTTGTCTCGATCGTTGTAACTCAATCGTTTGATGGTTCAGTTTTTGTTGATCTCGTTTCGTAATTGTTGAGCGTTAGGACTCCTTCGTAATTTCCTTAAGTTCAGGAAATTGCTTTTGTGTTCGATCTTCCAACCCTTGGGCCGTGGAATTTAAATCGGTTCAGCGTATAGCTCGTGTTTTGGTTAATGTACCGTTGAATTGTTCAACCGTATTGATTTTGTTCGTCGTGTTTTGTTATTTCGGTAACGGATATCGTGTGTTATCTGAGTTTGTTTTGCGTCGTTCGTTCCATGTTTCAAGTTTCGAGGACGAAACTTCTTTTAAGAGGGGTAGAATGTAATACCCGAGATCTTTATTCCGGATTCGTTGGGTTTTCTGGGTTTTATCGGATTGTCATTGTCCTCATCGTAGGAATTTCGTGCCATGTTTGGTTGTGACTTGTTGGGACATGTTTTTGGAGGCATTTCGGATCACTTTGTGAGTTTTTGAGTTTTGTGGTGTAGCGCACGCTAATGATTGAAGCATAGCGCACGCTACTGCATGGTGTTTAGCGCACGCTACTGAATGTGTAGCGCACGCTAATCGGCGATCAGAGGCGATCCGGTAGCTACCGGATCGGGATCGAGCTTTGTTAGCGCACGCTAAGGCCGATAGCTAGCGCACGCTATCGACCGCTTAGCGCACGCTCTCTCTTCTTCTAGCGCACGCTACCCGTAGGTGCGCTTACGTCGAGGGCTACCGGATCGGTTTTGTGACCGTTAGCGCGCGCTACGGCCATAGCTAGCGCACGCTAACTATGTTATAGGCGGTTTCTCTGAGCGTTGACCGTTAGCGTACGCTAATGCAGGTGATTAGCGCACGCTAATAATCGGCCCAAAGATAAATACCGACAAGCGATTAAGTCGTCATTTCCCACTTTTCTTCATCCCTTCCGACGGGAGTGAGATCCAGAGGCGAGTAGGACCAATCTTTTTCTTCTAGCTTCATCTTTGAGCGGATTTGTAGATGTTTAACAACATCTAATCGTCTTCTTGGTCCAAATCAAGGTAATCTCTTGTTAGAACCCTATTTTCTTAAATTTGGGGTTTTTGCTTGGATTTGTGATTCTTAACCGATCTCATCCGATCGGTTATTTGTTCTTGTTTGTCTTGACCGTAATCTTCAGATTTTGTTAACCGTTCATCGATTTTTATCGCCCGGATCAACGATTCTTGATTTCTTTGAGAATACTTAGATCCTTGTCGTTTTTTGGATCGTTTCGGATTTCGATTAGTGTTATTGATTTGTGGTGATGCTATTTTCGTAGTATTCGTGGGCTGTCGAAGTCTTGATCGTTTTTGGAGGTTCGAAGGTTTCCCGATCGTGCTCGTTCGTCGTTTCGTCGCTCGTGATATCGAGGCAAGTATCTTGTCCATACGTTTCATGTTTCGTAGGCATAATTAATGGTAAAGGAATTCGTGCGAAACCCAATGTTTAATGAACGTAAAAAGGGATCGGTATATTCTCGATAAATGTTGTCTTTCAACGATAATTTATGTACTTCGTGAATATATGTGTTCTCGGAATATGTGTGTTGGTTTTGTATGTTGAAAAGATGATATGATCACTTTGAATGAGTTTATTAGACCGTAATCCTTTGCCGGGGATTACGTAATGTTATGTGTACTTGTTCGTTAAGAATGTATTACGTGGGATAT
Organism: Orobanche coerulescens; assembly: GCA_033398695.1. Lineage (NCBI taxonomy): Eukaryota > Viridiplantae > Streptophyta > Magnoliopsida > Lamiales > Orobanchaceae > Orobanche > Orobanche coerulescens. The sequence goes on from CM065809.1 coordinate 175,806,136, forward strand.
TAGCTGTTACTCCTTTGAAAGGAGGTTGTGATGTTTAAGTGTTGCTTGGCTTGATGTTCTGCTCATTGTTATGTGATTTCTGAAAGTAATGTGCCTCCGGGTAGGATTGTTGAATCTCCGGGATCCATACTTGCTAGTATTGGTCGGGCGTGATCGTAGGGTTATCCAATCCGGGTATGTCTCGCGGGGACTCCGAGGTTCGGGGCTTGCTAGCCCGATGCCGAGATAACTTGTGGGGGTTATCATCGGGTATGTCTTGCGGGGACTCCGAGGTTCGTGGCTTGTTAGCCCGATGCCGGGATAACTGATCGCTTGTTTTCGCGTAGTATGGTTTTCAAATCCGATCAATTTTAAAATTTGTAAAACCTCGGAGTATTTCCAAGGTGTCGAACCCAAGGGAATTGATGTGTCGAAAATAAAGGAATTAACTCTACTCAAAATTTGACTGCTATTTAGGAATCCGAAAAATTGTTTTGATTCTAATTATCTAACTTTAAAAATCGATGAACAAAAATTAAATAAAAGATGAATTATCTAAATTAAGCAAATAAAGCAAATTAGCAATATAAAATCACAAGTCTAAAGGTAATTGATCCTAGGGTAGTATCATCTAATTGAGTTCACACAATCCATTCACTTGATTCCTTTTCCCCAAATTTTAATTCAATCCTAGAAATAATCACTCGATCGATCTAGAATTCCGATCAAGGCAACCTAGAAAGATAGTTAATTTAAACCCTTTTCCCCGCCAGGCTCAAAGAATTAAAATCACTTAAAAAGCACCAACTTATTTATCTATGATTTATCTTTCTCCGCTAGGTCTCAAGATAAAATCATATTGTGCATCAAGTATTTCCACTAATCAATTACTCCTTCCGGACAAAATCAATTAGCTAACATGCATCGATTAAGGGCCCTTTAATCTAACATGAGATTTAACACAACTTGAACACAAGCCTAGGATGAAAGGTCAAAAGGTAATCAAAGGAACATCATGTGAACATCAATTAAAATTACTAACCCTAGAATCAATCAATGAATTAGCCAGACATAATTGAAATTAAACAAGAAATTGATGAAGAATGCATATTATTAATATGAAAAGAGAGATTACAACCCTTACGGATGAACTCCGAGTCTTCAATCTCCGAAAAACAATAATAATTCTGCTCTCCAAAAAGTTCTTGTATCCCAAGAATTAATCTTGCTAAAAAGATGTAAAATTATAAAAGATGATAAAGGATGAAAAGGGCTGATGAAAGATGATAAAGATTCATAACCTAGGGCTAGGAGGAGGTTTATATAGCCTAAGGGGGTTACAATCCCGATTAGCCCTAATCTAGGAAACAAAAACTATCCAAAAGAGTCAAAATCCGCCAAAATACGAGAGCCCGCTGGGAAGCCTTTCGGCCTGGCTTATCGGCCGATAGGCTGGCCGATAGTTGGTTCGTCGATTTCTTCACTCGGTAGGCAGGAACTCCTTTCGGACGCCCCTATCGGCCGATAGGCTGGCCGATAGATTATGCTGTTTTTCGTAAAAATCCGTTTCTTCGTCCGTTTGACTCGACTCTCGGTCCGTTGTCTCGTTTTGGGTCCTTTTTTGGCTCTAAACCTGCAAACACAATAAAACCAACCCAAACGCGTAATACGGCTCGACTACTCATAAATAATCCAAATACGAGCACATTAATCACGAAACGGGATAAAAACCTAGTATAAAATCCTAGAAATAAGTGGTAAAATTACCACTTATCAAACCCCCCCAAACTTAAGCCTTGTTCGTCCCGAACAACAAAAAGAAAAGAAAAAGAAAAGAAAAAGAAAGTCGTGAATCATCGTGCAACTCATAGTGTTCAACCTAATCAATACTATCCTGTAATTCTCTCTAAATAATCCGAGTGTCGTAAAAGCGAGCTGCACTCAGAATAATGATTCCGCAAAGTAGTCAAATTCAGTCCTAATCATTCGTGCATGAAGAAAATCCGGCTCAAAGATTAACAAAACGTGAGTCAAATCAACCGTCAATATGAAAGGCTGAAATAAACAAGCTAGTTCGTCCCGTTACACAGTCTAGTGGCACAATTTTCACGAGTTTCATAACAAATAAACCTCGGACAGTATTCCCTTATATATATGTTTAAGAATTTGATTCGAGTTGACCACTAGGTTAGGATCTCGGGATGTTTCATCGGGGTAATCCTAGGGTGGAACTTCCATTCTCATGTATTAGGAAACCGTTTGACGTAAAAGACACTCATGGGGCACATGGATGCTTCTAGTTACTAAGTTCCCGTCTACATGGAGAAACATTTCGAATATATAATTTCCGCATGTCCGAATCAAGGTCGCCGTTTTACGCGAGAGTAAACAATGGGTCACGCGAATACCCCGGTTACTAAGTTCCCTATCATTGGCACATGTGAAATATCTAAATCACTAGTCTAATCGGAGCCGTGCTTTACGCGAGGGTAAACAACGGGTCACGCGAATGCCCTAAGCACTAGACTTCCCTTCATAGAACAACATTATCTCAACTTTTGGGAAAAACTGACCGACTCTATACTCAATCTAAGTGCCAACACGATCGACGAAACAGTGCGACTCACTATCCTAAGATGTAACCAAACGTATTGACGGTGATTTTAAAACAAGTATGTATCGTCTCTTATCTGCCAAGACCTCTACAATCACGAAAAATTTTGGACCTAAATGAATACTATGCAAAACAGAAATAACTGACTACAACTCGACTAAAACTCGACCGTTTCTTCAGAGAGAAAAACAGTGTCGTAACATCGGTATCACACAAATAGAAGCACGAAAAATTCACTAATAAAGAAAAACTAAGACAAGCAAGGCTATCTAAAACAAACAGCGAAAAGCAAATAAAAGCAAACACGAAATGCAAAAAAACTACTACGACCTAAAAAATAGAAACTAGCAAACACACCAACCGAAAATGAATATAAAAATCTAAAAACTAAGCAACCAAAAGCCAAATCCACGCAACACCAATATGATAAGCACAAATAAAAACAACGGGCACCAACACAAGCAAATAATGATACAAGGCAAACAAGGTACTCACACGTAAAGAAATTAACAAAGCCGCACTTCTCCCCCCCCCCCCCCAAACTTATTTCGCATCCCAAAGGAGGAATAAGTTTGAAAAGAGAAAGGAGTGGCTTTGTTAACGAGTACCCGACATCGTGGCGGAAATTCATCAAGTCTAACAAAAGCCTCCAAAAAGCGGATCCCCAATAAGAAATTCATCAAAACTCCAAACAGAATCCGTCCAAGTGCTCATATCGGGTGGGATATCGGTCGATAGGCAGACCCTATCGACCACTGTTTGCAACAATAATTTTTTTTTTTTTTTTTTTATTCTCCTCACTTATCGGCCTATCGGCCGATAGCTCGCCGATAGATTTTCTGCCTCAGAAATTTTTTCAGCTTTTTCTACTTCACATACTTGGTCCCGTTTTTGCTTGGATATGGCGATTAAAGACCTGCAAGTATTCAAAACTCGGCGTGCATGGATTAGAACTTAACAAAAACTAACAAAGCTACTACGAAACTAGAAACTACAAAAATCACGCAAACGAAAAATCGAAAACAAACGAATAAAACGAACTAATATACATACGTTGGGTTACCTCCCAACAAGTGCTACGTTTAACGTCTTTAGCTAGACGATACCTCATTCATTCCGGGTTTTCAGTGACAACTCCCCCTTGAACGGGTTTGTTGATATCAAGATAGCATACGCTCCTCTCATTAGGTCGACTCTCGTTCGCCTCCAGCATTCGAACATACTCTGGCAAATCCTCGGAAATTTCATCAACCTCAGAAGGTGAGTAAATGGAGGGTGAAATACAATGCTCCAACAAGTCGGTCGGGGGCGGCATAATAGACTCAATTTCAAAACATTCCTCGGGCGCATCGTCGGGTTTCTTCATCGCGTCATAGATGGAAATTTTCAAATTTTTATCATTAACCCGGAAAGTAAGATCACCCTCCTGGACGTCGATAAGTGCTCTCCCCGTCGCCAGAAACGGTCTCCCAAAGATCAATGGTTGATTCTCGTCCTCGGGCATATCAAGAACTACGAAATCGGCTGGGAAGACCAAGTGTTGGACTCTAACGAGCACATCCTCCACAATTCCCCTCGGATAAGTGATCGACCGGTCCGCCATGAGTAGAGAAATGGTAGTCGGCTTCATTTCCCCAATCTTCAACCTCTTAAAGATGGATAGAGGCATAAGATTGATGCTTGCCCCGAGATCACACAACCCATTACGGAACGTTTGGTCGCCAATCATGCATGTCAAAGTAAAACGTCCCGGATCCTTCTGCTTGAGCGGAAGCTTGTTTTGAATGATAGCGCTACACTCCTCTGTCATATTTATTGTTTCAAACTTCCTCAACTTCCTCTTGCTTGCCACAGCGTCTTTCAAGAATTTCACGTAACCCGGCATGTCTCTCAAAGCGTCTAGAAGTGGAATGTTGATATTCACCTTTTGAAACATGTCGATAAATTGTTGAAGCTTTTCATCATATCTCGACTTGGCCAATCGCTGTGGAAATGGAGCTTTTTCCTCAAAATCCTTCACATTCGAACTTCCAGGAGCCTTTCGGCCGATAGGTGGGTCGATAGGCTCCACTGCCAGCATTCTGTATGGGTATCGGTTGGGCCTATCGGCCGATAGGCTTGGCCGATGGGCCTGCTGCATTTCATCTTCTTTCTTGTTCTCGGCTCCCGTCTCTAATGCATCCTCGTTTCCAGATTCCTTAACTCCAGCCCCATGATTACTGTACCTTATCCCACTCCGAAGCTCGATTGCGTTGCATTGTTGCGTCTTCGGGTTGGTCTCGGTGTTGCTTGGAAAATGCCCCGGCTTATGAAATCCGGCTTGGGCGTTTGCCATTTGACTCATTTGGGTCTCCACCATCGACATCTGCTTTGTCAAGGCTATCACTGAGTTTCCAATTGATGTCACACTATGCTCGAGAGCCCCGAACCTCTTGTCTACTTTATAAATAAAATCTTTTTGGCTCGCCTCCAATCGTTCCAACATCTCTTCCATAGGTGTCTTAGCAATCGGTTCTTGAATAACCCCGTTTTTCACGTTAAATCCCGGTGGTGGCTGAAGAGCATTGTTCGGGTTGGCGTAGGAGAAATTAGGGTGGTTTCGATTGTTCGGATAATAGTTCCCCATATTTCCCCCTTGCCGGAAGTTTCCTCCTTGCATGTAATTCACATCCTCCTTAACTGCAATATGCTCGTTTAGCTCTTCAAAAACTGAATTGACACCCAAAGTATTCTTTCTTAGCATCTCAAGCTCTTTTTGTTGTTTTTCAAATTTCGCCTTCAAATCACCGTAGGCGTCCTCGTCACCGGATGGGACCTTTCTTCTCGTCATCTTCCTATCGGTTACCTCCTCGTAATCATTGTTGACCGCTAGCTCAATGAGATTCTTGGCCTCTTCATAATCGTTAGCAAGAAATCCCCCTTTCGATGAATAGTCCAACTCTCTTCTAGCCTTCCTCGTCAAACCCCGATAAAACCGAATATAGATCTCCTCTTTGTCAATTCCATGCTGTGGGCATTTGCGAAGTAGCTTCTTAAATCGGATCCATGCCTCGTATAAATATTCATCCTCATATTGCTCGAATTGCAAGATATCGTTGATTTGTTTTTGCACCTTCGAGGGAGGATAGAACTGTGCTAAGAACAACCGAGTCATCTCTCTCCAAGTACCAATTTCCTTCCGATCTAGGCTCTTGTACCAATCTAGCGCATCGTCTTCTAAGGAGAATCGGAATAGGCGGAGCTTAATGACATCCGGAGGCACTCCGTTTTGCTTGATGGTGGCACATATGTCCAAAAACGACTCAAGGTGAGCACTTGGATCTTCATTAACCCCCCCTCCGTATGTTTGAGACTTCACTGTAGCGATGAGGGACGGCTTAAGCTCGAAGTTGTTGGCATCAATCTTTCCCCAACCTCCTTCTTGATAATCGTCCAGCTTAGGTCGAAAGCGGGCATTCAAAGGGATCTTCTCGGGACGAGCGAGTTCTCGTGGTGGGTCAACAATGCCGGCCATGGTATCAACGAAAGGTATAGCAATAGTCTCGGTTCTCGCTTCTTGCTTCTTCCTCCTCAAAGACTTCTCGATTTCCGGATCCAAAGGAAATAAGTCCTTTCCTTGGGATCTTGTGATCATGCACCGCCTACAAGGAAGAGAAAACAAGATGTGAGGAAACGAGATCGAATATTAATAATAATAGTACACAACCTAAAGTAACAATCTCTTCTTTTTCGAATTATTCCCTTAAATTTTCTATCAATTCCCCGGCAACGGCGCCAAAAATTGATCGCTTGTTTTCGCGTAGTATGGTTTTCAAATCCGATCAATTTTAAAATTTGTAAAACCTCGGAGTATTTCCAAGGTGTCGAACCCAAGGGAATTGATGTGTCGAAAATAAAGGAATTAACTCTACTCAAAATTTGACTACTATTTAGGAATCCGAAAAATTGTTTTGATTCTAATTATCTAACTTTAAAAATCAATGAACAAAAATTAAATAAAAGATGAATTATCTAAATTAAGAAAATAAAGCAAATTAGCAATATAAAATCACAAGTCTAAAGGTAATTGATCCTAGGGTAGTATCATCTAATTGAGTTCACACAATCCATTCACTTGATTCCTTTTCCCCAAATTTTAATTCAATCCTAGAAATAATCACTCAGTCGATCTAGAATTCCGATCAAGGCAACCTAGAAAGATAGTTAATTTAAACCCTTTTCTCCGCCAGGGCTCAAAGAATTAAAATCACTTAAAAAGCACCAACTTATTTATCTATGATTTATCTTTCTCCGCTAGGTCTCAAGATAAAATCATATTGTGCATCAAGTATTTCCACTAATCAATTACTCCTTCCGGACAAAATCAATTAGCTAACATGCATCGATTAAGGGCCCTTTAATCTAACATGAGATTTAACACAACTTGAACACAAGCCTAGGATGAAAGGTCAAAAGGTAATCAAAGGAACATCATGTGAACATCAATTAAAATTACTAACCCTAGAATCAATCAATGAATTAGCCAGACATAATTGAAATTAAACAAGAAATTGATGAAGAATGCATATTATTAATATGAAAAGAGAGATTACAACCCTTACGGATGAACTCCGAGTCTTCAATCTCCGAAAAACAATAATAATTCTGCTCTCCAAAAAGTTCTTGTATCCCAAGAATTAATCTTGCTAAAAAGATGTAAAATTATAAAAGATGATAAAGGATGAAAAGGGCTGATGAAAGATGATAAAGATTCATAACCTAGGGCTAGGAGGAGGTTTATATAGCCTAAGGGGGTTACAATCCCGATTAGCCCTAATCTAGGAAACAAAAACTATCCAAAAGAGTCAAAATCCGCCAAAATACGAGAGCCCGCTGGGAAGCCTTTCGGCCTGGCTTATCGGCCGATAGGCTGGCCGATAGTTGGTTCGTCGATTTCTTCACTCGGTAGGCAGGAACTCATTTCGGACGCCCCTATCGGCCGATAGGCTGGCCGATAGATTCTGCTGTTTTTCGTAAAAATCCGTTTCTTCGTCCGTTTGACTCGACTCTCGGTCCGTTGTCTCGTTTTGGGTCCTTTTTTGGCTCTAAACCTGCAAACACAATAAAACCAACCCAAACGCGTAATACGGCTCGACTACTCATAAATAAGCTAAATACGAGCACATTAATCACGAAACGAGATAAAAACCTAGTATAAAATCCTAGAAATAAGTGGTAAAATTACCACTTATCAATAACTTATGGTTGTGGTTTGGAATGGTTCTGTGACTGTTGTCACGAGAACATGTGATTTGGTATGGGTTCCTATTGGATTATTCACTCGGGTATGTTCTACGAGAGCATCTGAGGTTCGTGGCTTGTTAGCACGGGACACGAATAATCCTTAGGAACATGTGTTATGTTATTCGGGTCGTGGACCTGTGGCTTATGATTCGGGTCTTGGACCCCGTGTGTTGTGAATCGGGTTGTGAAACCGCGTTTTATTATTGGAATCGTATTTTGGAAAGATGATTTTGGGCCGTGTCCCCAAGTGTTTTCGAAAGACTTGAGAATTCCTTATTTCCAAATGTTTTCAAACTCCCGAGGCCGTAAAGTATTTTGTGTGAGATACATGGTTCTATTCCTACCTTTTATAAATCAAACTGTTTTGATTAAGTGTTTTATCTCGGGAAATATATTCAAGATATTATATTCTTGAAGCACGTTGTGTATGGCTTGTACTTTTGTTTTATACTTGCACTAGCAAAACAAAGGAGTTTGCTAACCCCCAGTATTCGGGGTGGATGTCTCATTGGCCCGTGTACTTGCAGTAGCCGGGAGTGAATCACAGGATCGATACGAAGGATGATGGGAAACGAAGATACTAATCACGTGAAGACCAATTATAGAGTATTTGGTAGAGTCGTGTTGATTATTCCTCCGATGTGTTATTTTCTCGAATTATGGAAGTGATATTGTATTCTAGCCCCTGCGTGGGTATGTGTTCTGGGCAAGGATCTTGTATGTATTGTTCTGTGTGTTGTGATATAAGACCATATCGGTCTAATGGTCCTTTATGTATCCATGTCGGCATGTGAAGTGATGCATTGTTTTGTATTTAGCCTGGTAGATCCTCGCGGAGAGGGTCTGCGGCGCTGTAATATTCCCGAGTGGTTTGGGGGTGTTACAGCTACGATCGGGTGTAGCGCGCTACGGCCAAAGGTCGCGACGCTACTGGCCGAGCCGCAGGGGCGTGTGGGCTCGGATCGCGGCACAGGCCGATAGCGCATGCTAGCTCGGCAGCCTAGCGCACGCTAGTCCGGCCCAGTATAAATGTGACAGAGCAGTCACATTTCCTCTCGTTTTTCATTTCCTACCTTTCTCTTCCACGGCTGGAGACTTAGAGATCTTTGAGCCATGTTGTTTAACAATAAATCCATGAAGTTCTTGAGGTTATATCATCAATCAATCATCCGTTATCGTCCTTTGATCCAGCGAATCAAGGTAATCTTCCTTAGAACCTTAATTTCGTGAATTTGGGGTTTTTTGTATTTTTGTCCGATTCGTTCCGTGTTGTTGATTAATTCATGATGGGTATGATTAATCTTGGTAGTATTCTTGTGTTTAACATCATTTAATCCATTGTTCTTCGTCGAATCGAAGTATATTTCTTGATTTCCTTCGAATCGACTTTTTGGGGGATTTATTCTCGATCTCGTTTTCCATCTGTTTTTGTTGGATAGATTGTGGTTAAATGATGTTGTTAAACATATTATATGGATTGTATATCCATATTTCGGCTTGGAATTCCATTTTCGTGTTTTGTCGGGACGAATCGTGTTCTTGGCCGTTTTGGGGAAAACACTTGAACTTTCGTCATTCGTTCTTTGAATTCAACGGCTTTGAGTCGTGTTATGGAATTCATTTCATTGTTGTTCTTGTCCTTCGTAGTTTATGACCGCGAGTTGGCGATCGGTGGAGTCGGCGGGTTCGTAGTCGGTTCGTGCCAACCTACTTCGGTCGATTCTCCGCGTTGTGGTTGTTCGAGGCAAGTACCTTGCCCATACTTTTATTGTTTTGTGGATATGATAATTGGTGATTGTCTTTATATGTTTGTTTGATTGTTTGCAACGAGTTTTCAAAAGATTCGGCAAGCCTCGTTAAAGGTTCATTTTCAAAACGCGTGTGTTTTGTAAATTGTGTGGGTTGTAAGTGACTATGTGAATCCTATGGATATGTTTGGTGTTGATGATGCACTTGGTATTTGCGTGTGGACGTATATTGTTTCATTTCGGTGCGTTGTGGTTTGACGTGGTGATTTGCTAATTGTTTGATGCCTCTGAGTGAATTGTTTGGATATCTTTGTTGCATTGTGCTATGTGTGTGATTGTGTGGATGTGGGCGGGGTCTACGGTGGCACGTGGCATGTGATCATGTGGCCAGGATGCAACAAGCGATTGATCCAACCGTGAGAGCCTAAGAAAAACTACGGTGACACATGGCATGTGATCATGTGGTCAGGATGCAACAAGTGATTGATCCAACCTTGAGCGCCAAAGATGTTGTGATTTGTTTAGCTAGCCAGCTCGGGAGGGTCCTTCGAGGCCTTGGGCGGGATCAATGGTATTACCCTGTTCCCAAGGCAATGCATGTGTGTGATTTGTTTCGCTAGCCAGCTCGGGAGGGTCCTTCGAGGCCTCGAGTGGGATTTGTGGCTTCGTCCCGGTCCTAGGCGATGCGCGTGCGTGATTACGTTGTGTTGATTTTTATGTCCGTTGAGGACACGTGATGTTGGGCTCTGGCCCTGTGGATTGTTGTCGGTTTTCTATTTGCGAAAACAAAACCTTTGGGGCGGTGACCCCTTTCGTCTTTTGGATTTTGAAAAGCGGGATTTGATAATCCTAAATTGTTTTCCATTAAAACTCTCGATGGCATTTTAAACCGTTTTATAAATTGTTTTTCCTTGATTTGTGATCTTTTGGTTTTGAAATGTTTTACCCAAACTCATGCCTCGGGAAGTACTTTTCGTTACTTTTGGATTTTTGAGGATTCCTGGCTATTGTTATTCGTGGAATGTGAATTGTATGGCTCGTATTTGCACTTTGTTCTTCCACTAGCAAAACAGTGGAGTTTTGCAAACCCCCGAGTATTCAGGGGGTGGATGTCTATTTTTGCATTCAGGTTTTGGAGCATAACACAGGGTCGGCACGAAGGATGATGAAAGATGATCGATACTAATCACATGAGGAACCGTACATTGTTTATCGGTTCAGTTGCACTTTATTTTCCGCTGCTATATTATTCCCGTTGTACGGGTATGGTTGTGTTTTGACCCCTGCGTGGACATGAGTTGTATTTGAGTTGTATGTATTTATTGTAAGACCAAATCGGTCTACTGAGTCATTTTAGCCTTAAAGGCATGGTTGAGTTGTTATATGTTGTTACCAGCCTGGTAGATCCTTGAGGAAAGGCTCTACGGCGTGTAATATCCCTGAGCGGATTGGGGGTGTTACATGAACGACAACCACAACAATGAAAATGAATTCCAAAGTACAACCCAAAGCTGCCGAATTAAAAGAACAAACGATGAAAGTTCAAGGATTTTCCCCAAAACGGCCAAGAACACGAATCGACCTGACAAAAACATGAAAACGGAATTCCAACCCGTGGGCTATGATCAACATGACTAGATAACAACAATAGAACCAACAATCTGGTATTAAAATCACGAAATCAAGACAAACCCCCAAATATCACAAATCTAGGATTTTAGGAAATACCTTGATCCACAAAAGAAGAACGATTGGTAGATGATTAGATGATGATGAACACTAGGAAAGCCCACCTAGATGATCACCATCCTCAAAGCCCGGCGAAAACTTGTTCTTCAGCCACCTGGATTGCCAAAAACCGAAGGAGGAAGAAATGGGATGAAAAATCCCGATTCTGGGTCAACTCCTACTGCACCCAGAACTACAGCAATAGAGTTCTAAAAAACGGGTACAACGATGGACTCCTCCGATCGAAATATCAAGTTCAAGATACGCACGGAAAGCTCCAGAATAAGATCATACTAAGAGCTTGAGCTCTAATCAAACTCACACGCGACCATAAAAAGGGTCGAGATAATAAATACAAATGCAGATACCCACAACTTGGAAAATTACAAAATGGCCCAAAATGCCCAAAGATCACGATACGTGATCGAATAACCAAACCGAAGTTCACAATACGTCTAACAACGTTAAATGAACTCACGAGAAACCCGAAACAACAGTTTCGAATGAGATTCGCAAGAATCGAATTCAAGTGCGAAAAAATTGCTTAAAAACACGAAACTCAACAAAACAACACCGAAACGAACTTGGATGTCAAAAAGTGCAGAATTAATCATTCTCAGAACATCGAAATGGCCACAAGCGAGTTGTCAAAACATACTCCCGCCAAAAAAAGAAAATTATCGAAAATCGAAATTGCGGATATTACATAACTTTTATAGCTGAGATTGTGAGATTGCATGGTGCCCCTAAGACCATTGTTTTCAATCGAGATGGTCGCTTCGTATCGCATTTTTGACAGGTCGTTCATCAGGCTTTGGGCACCGAGTTGAGATTGAGCACGTCTTTTAATCCTCAGTCAGACGGTCAGACGGAGCGGACGATTCAGACGTTGGAGGATATGTTGCAGGCTTGTGCACTAGACTGGAGTAATGATTGGGAACTTCACTTGTTGTTAATCGAGTTTTCCTACAATAATAGTTGGCATGCGTCGATCAAGATGGCACCCTTCGAGACACTTTATGGTAGGCGATGTAGGTCGCCATTATGTTGGGACGAGGCTTCGGAGCTAGTCGGAATGGAACCGGATATGTTGATAGAGACCGGTTGTTGACTGCCCAGAGTCGTCAGAAATATTATGCTGATACTCATCGTCGACCTTTGGAATTCGAAGTAGGAGACCATGTTCTACTCAAGATGTCGCCGACCAGAGGAGTTTTCTGCTTCGGAAAATAGGGGATACTTAGTCCGCGGTATATCGGACCGTTTGAAATTTTGGACAGGATTGGAGATTTAGCTTATCGCTTGGAGTTGCCTCCAACTTTGAGTCATGTCCATAGCGTTTTTCATATTTCTCAATTGAGGAAGTACGTATCGGATCCAAGTCATATTATCGACTATGGTGAGATCGATGTAGCCGAGGATGTTACCTTTCCGGAGAGACCGGTGAAGATCCTTGAACGTTGTGAGAAACAGCTTTGGCATAAAATCATCCTGTTGGTTAAAGTGCAATGATCGAGATATGGAGTCGAGGAGGCGTCTTGGGAGATGGAAGAGAAGATGCGATCGGAATACCCCGAGCTTTTTATTTCTTAAGTTTCGGGACGAAAATTCTTTTTAGAGGGAGAGAATGTAATACCCATACTTTTATTGAATTATTGACCTTGTCATTCTTTCAATTTTATCGCTCTTGTAAGCACTTATCGAGATATTATTGATTCTAGAGTTTCATATCCTTCGGAACATGTTCGTATCTATTGGACCTTGCGGCGATGCTATTAGATGAAGCAGATAGCGCACGCTATTAACGTTGCGCAGCGCACGCTAGCGCCAGGTGTAGCACGCGCTATCGGCGTAGGTCAAAAGGCACTGGACTACCGGGTGACCCCGTTGGCGTATGCTAATCTTGAGGTTTAACGCATGCTAAATAAACGCAGTATATAAGGGCAGTCAGCCCTATTGTTCGTCATTTCTTATCCATTTCCTTCACTTCCGACGAAAGGGGCGAATTCGAGGCGATTTTGGGGTGGCTGCTCATCATCTATCACCATCTATCATCATCTTAGGTGGAATAACAAAGATTACACAACATCTAATCCGTTTCTATCTTCTAAATCAAGGTAAACTCCTTATAAACCTAGTTTTGGGAATTTTTGGGGATTTTCTTAGATTCGTCCGATTTATCCATTTTAAAGCTTGAGATCTTTGAGATTATGATGTATCTACCCCGTACCCATGCTTCCCCTACGATTATTGTTAGGAAAAACAAACACCCTGTATCGATTCAGCCGGGATACCCGATCCCTGTATCGATTGTTATTTGTTATTGAGAAGGTTTTGACATATATGCCAAATACAGTAAAGGAAAACTGTATCGAGGATTCAAGGATTTATCATGTATCGAAGACCAGCCTCGAATCAGCATAAGTAAAGCTCGTCAGTACAGCATGAAGACTTGTAAATAGATCAAGTATGGAAACTGTCTCGACATCCTAAATACAGTCATCTTCCATACAGTTCACAAAAGGACAAGAAAGAACACAAGTCAAGTTCCGTTGAACAAAGAAGTATTTAAATACTCAAGGATAAAGTATTTAAATACTGTCAGTCTTCAGATCTTCAGAATCCCGCGAAATCCGGATCATGTCTTATTCCCGTTGAAGGAAATCTTATTCAAACGGACATCTCAACGGATACTTTCTTCAGAGGCTATATATATATCCTTGAAGACATTGAAGATCAGTTACCCCAAGTAACATAACTCTCAAAGCTATCAAGTTATCATCTGAGCATACATATCTCCAAAGCTACTGCTATTAAGAACGAAAGAGATATACAGTGCTCAAACATCAAGAACAGCTATCATCAGATCTTGATATTCAAAGCTGCTGTTCTTACCTGGTTACCTAACCTTTTACCTCTGTGTAAAAACCGAGCTCTGTGTGAACTCAACAAGTTATTCTGACCTGTGTGGGAAGAATAAGGACGAAGCTTTGGAACTGTGTGTGAAGAAGCTAGTCAAGAAGGAAGCTTTAACCAATCTGTGTGAACGGTTGAAAGTGATATTCTTTGTATCAATCTGTGTGAACGATACAAGGATAGGTTTGTTTATAATTACGTAGTTGTGTACGCAGTAATTATTTAATAAACTTTTTACTCCTGTGTGGAGGACCAGTGGACGTAGAGGGGTTTATCTCGAACCACTTAAATTACTGTGTCATTTACCTTCAGCTTTTACTGTTTGAAATTATTGTGATATATTAAGTATACACCAAATACTCTGTTGCTGTATCCACGGAAACTAACTGTATCCAAGACTTCCGCTACGCACTCAGATTTAGATTCCATACAGTTTGTTGTTTAAACGATTTTCCAAACTGTATCCAGTATACTTAAGTGGCCAACAAGTGGTATCGGAGCGGTTGATTCTAAAAAGAATCAGTCGTATTTCTTTTAACCGAATCAGATTCAAATCACTTATTTTCAAAACAGTTTCTTTCATTCCTATATTATCAGTATGGATACGTCTATGATTAACAAAGTCCCTATGTTCTCTATTAACGAATTTGACGACTGGAGAATTAGAATGGAAGCTCATCTTGCAGCAATGCACGAAGAGATGATCTTTGTTATACATGATGGTCCGATCAAGATCATGAAGGTCAATCCGGCCGCAAGGATTGAGGGCCAAGCCCATGCTGAAATGCTCGAGAAGGAATGCGAGCAATGGACAACCGATGAAAGGAAGCGAGCCAATCTAGACAACGTGGCTAAGAACGCGTTATTTGTCACTCTTGACAAAGGCACGTTCTCAAAGGTAAAGAGCCGCAAACAACCCAAAGAAATCAGGATAAACTCAAGTTAATTTGTGAGGGAACCGAGCTCTCAAAAGAAAACAAAATTTCAAAACTTACTCAAGAATTCGAATCTTTTGAAATGAAACCAACGAAACACTTGAGGAACTTGACCTCAGATTCTTGGTATTGTTGGTGAACTTGAAGCGTTGGGCAAGATTTACACCAAAAAGGAGAAGAACTTAAAAATTTTCGATCTCTCCCACTCGATGGGACATTAAGACCACAGCTATGCGTGTATCCTGTAATCTTAATGAAATATCCACTTTTGATCTCTTCTCGACCTTAAAGCTTTTGAGTATGACATTGAGAATAGAGAAAGTGAAGAATCTCCTTCAAAGGTCACGACTCTATCATGTATCGAGCCGACACAAAGATGCCTAGCTCGCCGAAGCCTTGGTCACAAGAGTGCCGACAATGACGACGACATCCTGTCACAAGATGAAATGGCGCTTCTAATGCATAAATTCAAAAGTTCATTAAACAAATGGAAAGACTCCTACGAGCCCAAACTCACAACAAGGTAAGTACCAAACATCATCCGGTGATGCTAACTCGTGCTATAATCACAGGAAACCAGGCCATTATGCAAACAAATGTCCTCATCCCAAAGTCCAAAGGTTGCCGGAGGCCGAGCAACAAGAGCGAGATGAAAGAAGACGTGCTTGGAAAGACAAGCTCAAGGCCCTGATTGGAGAATCAGAAGCCTCCCCCACACCATCCAAATCAGCAGAATGTCTTCAGGTGGTCACTGAGAGTGATTCATCTGACGATGAGTTCGATGATAAAGCATACATGTGCTTTATGGCCAAAGATGTTCCAGAAGGTGAAGACAGCGACGATGAGGACATTCTAGAGGAGGATACCTGGTACTTCGATAGTGGATGCTCTCGTCACATGACCGGAGATAGGAGCAAGCTATCTGATTTTGTAGAAGGTCGCGGTCCAAAAGTTCGCTTCGGTGATAAATCTAAAGGAAGAACAAGAGGGAAAGGAAACCTACTTGTCGGAAAATTCAAGGTCACCGATGTTGCATATGTTGAAGGCTTACAGTATAATCTACTTAGTATTAGCCAGTTCTGTGATAAACAGTTCTCGGTGAAGTTCTATATAGATCGTCAGAGAGTCAAGAACACCCAAACCAAGGAAGTTGTGCTTACGAAGCGATCGTAATATGTACATTCTTGACCGAAGCCTATGAGCTCCTCAATTCCGTGTTTTGTTGCCAAAGGCACTGCAGATCTTAGCTGGCTATGGCACAAGAGGATGTCTCACGTCAACTTCAAGACGATCAACAAGCTTTCAAGACAGGGTATGGTAAGAGGTTTGCCAGATGTGTCATTCAAGAAGGACAGCGTCTGCGGACCATGCCAAAAAGGCAAGCAAATCAAGTCAACCCTGAAGAGCAAATCCTACCTTTCAACCCAAAGAGTATTGGAAATGCTACACATGGATCTCTACGGTCCTGTAGACCCAGTAAGTTTGGGAGGTAAGAAATATTGTATGATTGTTGTTGATGATTATTCCAGGTATGCTTGGACGATCTTTCTTAGCAAGAAGAAGGAAACAACATCAAGGCTGCCCGAGCTCCTGAGAAAGTTGCAGAATGAAAAAGCATCGAGTATCGTGTGCATTCGTTCCGACAAAGGTACTGAATTTACTAACCGTTTCATAGAACAATACTGTTCGGAGAATGGAATACAGCACGAATACTCAGCTGCCCGAACACCTCAACAAAATGGTGTTGCCGAGCGAAAGAATAGGACGTTGAAAGATGCAACAAGGACAATGATTGCCGAAAGCAAATTGCCGCAGCGTTTCAGGGTGAAGCAACCAATACAGCGTGCTACACTCAAAACCGTTGTATCGTCAACAAGCACCACAACAAAACGACTTACGAGGTATGGAACAACAAAACTCCATTAGTTTCGTATTTTCACATTTTGGATGCAGTGTTACGTATTGAACAATGGGAAGGACCAACTTAGAACATTTGATGAAAAATCGGATGAAGGAATATTCGTAGGATACTCCTCCGTCAAGAAAGCTTTAATCTTTAATAAAAGGAGGTGACGATCGAGGAATCGGTTCATGTAGTGTTCGACGAACCACACCATGACCCTACAGGAGTAGATAATATCACTCAGACATTCACCATCTATCTCTCTTGGATCCACCTACACCCATTGAACCCGTAGTTGATTTAGAAATCAACCCCGCACTGTAAGAATCGATGTGGATGAAGCCGACTGCATGTCAAGCCGTACCCACTGAAACTTTCGATACAAGACGGGACCCTGAACTAGAACCCGACCAAGATGGTTGAGAGATCACCCGCAAGAGCCGATCATTGGAAACATTAATGCGGGTGTTTCTACTCGTAGGAGAATATAGAGTACACAAGGAAATGTACTTTGTGCACAAGAAGAATCTAATGTCAAGTCTCACAGTTTCTGAATGGAAATCTCAATCAGAACTTAGAAGACTCAATATGTGCACTATCGCCGTATTCTTAGCCCAGTCCGAACCTGTTTCGACCATAGACGCTCTTAACAACTCTCATTGGATAACATCTATGGAAGAAGAGCTTAACGGTTTCGAAAGAAACAATGTATGGTATCTTGTACCCAGATCGACACACCAATCGGTTATAGGAACCAAATGGGTATTTCGAAACAAAAAGGATGGAAATGGACTTATCATAAGAAACAAATCCAGACTAGTAGCACAAGGCTATTGTCAGGAAGAAGGAATTGACTATGATGAAACCTTCGCCCCTGTAGCGAGACTAGAAGCCATTAGGATATTTTTAGCCTTTGCCGCCCATAAGAGTTTTATCGTATACCAAATGGACGTCAAGAGTGCTTTCCTGAATGGAGAGCTTTCAGAAGAAGTTTATGTTGAACAACCACCAGGGTTTGCCAACACAGACGGTATCGATCTAGTTTACAGGCTAAGGAAAGCCCTGTACGGACTTAAACAAGCCCCTAGAGCCTGGTACGAAACCCTGTCCCAGTATCTAACCAACAACGGATTTGAGAAAGGTGCTGTCGATAAAACCTTGTTCAAGATACAGGAAGGTGATGACCTTCTAATGGTACAAATTTATGTCGATGATATTATTTTTGGTTCAACTAACCTTGCTCTATGTCAAAGGTTCTCACATCTCATGCAAAGCAAATTTGAAATGAGTATGATGGGGGAACTTAGTTATTTCCTAGGTTTGCAGATAAAGCAGATGCCTACAGGTATATTCATCAACCAGGAGAAATACAGCAAGGAGCTTCTCAACAAATTTGTAATGAACACTTCCAAATCTTCGCCAACCCCCATGAGCACTTCCGTGCAAATTAGTGCTGATGAAGCCGGAAAGCCGTTTGACCAATCACTCTATAGGAAGCTCATTGGTTCGCTCCTGTACCTAACGGCTAGCAGGCCCGACATCCAAGATATCGTTGGAGTGTGTGCGAGATACCAAGTTGCACCTAAGGAATCACACTTCAATACAGCCTAAACGAATCTCGAAATACGTCAAAGGAACAACGATGCAGATCGTGGTATCCTAAGGAAGGCGGATTCGATTTAGTTGGAATCTGACTTCGGATCTCGGAGGTCAAGCTAGATAGGAAGAGTACAAGCGGAACTTGTCACTTTCTGACCTAGACTCGTTTCTTGGTTCAAGAAGAAGCAATTGGCTAACTCCCTTCCACTACCGAATCGAGAATACTATGTCAGGTAGTGGCCGTATGCAGATCCTTTGGATGCAAAGAACAATCGCCGATTATGGAATCGATGCTAGAGAGACTCCAATCATGTGTGATAGCACGAGTGCAATTGCAATCACGCACAACTCGCTTTTGCACTCGCGCACTAAGCATATCAACATGAAGCATCATTTCATCGGGAATCATGTCGAGAACAAGGATGTTCGCACGAAAAGGTCCATACAGACATCCAAATTGGCCGACATTTTCACCAAGCCTCTCGACACGCAAGATTCAACATGCTAAGAACAATGGGAATCTGCAACAGACTCCGTAAGTAAATTTCTTGCTTTTACTCAACAATTGAGGGGGAACGTGTAAGACCCGTGAATACAAAGATTCAACATTAATTATCCGTACACTCGGAATCATCAATACGATCAGAGCAAACGAAGGCATATGAATCCTACGGTGATGTGTGCAATAATTAAGGGGGAATATCAGTAGGACCCATGAATACAAAGATTAATCCAAATATTGCTGTATGGAATTTAAAACCTATTAGTACCTTTTTAAGGGGGAACGTCAGATCGACGCGAGAACAAAGACATACTATAGATTTCGATTCAAGATATAATATAATATTATTTCCTTTTAAAATAATTTTTGTCCACGTGCCTGTGTTTATGTCAAACGTCATGTTCATTAAATGCCTTACACGACATCTGACAATGAATCTCAAAAGCCGCGATGTTTTTAAATTGTTTATTATTTTTAAACCGCCGTTTTAGGCATTTAGGGTAATCAACCTATGTCAGAAGTGGGACCCGCTGTATTTTAAAACCTTTTAATGGATTAGCGTACCAGTTACACTAAATCCATCCTGACCGTCGATTTCAAAACCGGTTCCCATCCCTTAAAATCGACCATTCGTACTCTGCAAAACCCTATTTCGCGCCAGTATAAAAGGATCAGATTCGCCATTAGAGACTCTTTACGCTTTCTGCAATTACAAGAGATCTCAAGCAAACAGCCTACATATTTTCTGCATATTCACTGCGAATTTCCACTGTTTTCTTCCACCTTCATTTTAAGAAAACATCCATGGCGACTCAATCTTCATCCCCCGTTCTGAAGAAAACTTCCAGCATCATTGATGGCCGGATCTTCTCTAAACCAGTCATCATCGAGCGTATAATCTCGGAAACCAACGACACTGAACCGATGGAGTATATTATTACTCGTCTTGAACAACAAGGACTCTATCGCTTTGGAAGCAAAATCGCCGACAAATACGACGCTCATCTAGTTGAGGAATTCTACCTCAACGCTGCCGTTCGTTTTCTCTCACTAGCCCAGGGAGGACATGTTGCTGACATCACCGCAACAGTCCAAGGAGTGCAAGTCTGCATCAATCGTGATTTACTTCAGAAAATCTACAGGCTGCCCGCCGACGGCCTGACCATGGACCAGCTTGAGACATTTGGGTCTCAAGAACTGATTACCAAGTTTTATGGACTATTTACCGGGTCCAAAGTGGTTGATATGGTGACAACCACGTGCCACAAGAAAAATTTTCTTCTTCATTTCGTTTATCTCCACGATTTGCCCAGATCATTGAAAATCGAACCGGTGCGTTCGAGATGTGCACGAATCTTAGGTTCAGAATGATGGTCGCTATCTTGACCTGTGAGAAGGTCAATTGGTGCCAAATCATTTTGAAACGTCTTCAGGAAGAGGTGTGCAAACCGGCCACCCAAAAGAAATCATTTGGTTTAATGCTAAACTACATTCTGACGAGGTGCGGAGTCCAGCAATCCGCCGATGCCAAGAAAAACAGCTCACGGATATATTTAGGAGGTGTCAAACCCTCTCGCCTATAACCAGAGCACAATGCATGCCAATCACCGAGAACAAGGCACATGCCTATTTCGACAACCCCAGAGACGAAACCGTGAAGGTCCCCGAATGAATCTTCAAAGAAGAAGCGCAAGCGTTCTCACAACAAGAAGCACTCACGATGAGAAGTCGAAGAAGAGACTCCTGAGGCTCTCAAAATCAAAGCCAAACACTCCGAGGATGTCTCGCCCGTGGCGCAACCCACCGATATAGCACCCTGTGGCCCAACCCCGCGAAAGAGGTGTCTCCTACCGCTCGACAAGAGATCCCGAGCCCTTGGCGGCTACGACGGATTTAGAGACATCTCGCCAACATTCAAGACGTTAGCACGTCACGCCCATTCGAGCCAAAGCTACTTCTCCTCTACGGATTCCACACCCGCAGATCCAATTTCTTCGGCACCATCCTCGCAAGGAGTCCATCTTCCGTGCAGATCCCATACCGTCTGGAATCCTCGAAACAGCCTCCGCACGTGATTCAAGTCCCTCCTGCACTCAATTATAAATCAAACACTTCTTTCAAGACAAATTGAACAGCGCATTTAAAGATTTCTGCAATGGAAAAGCTTTAGGCTAGCTCCGCATTTACACTGCATAACCGGAGCGAATGGAGCCACGAAGAGCGATTTGTCTCAAGTAACCGACTCAATCAAATTGAGGCCCCGTCGATGGGACAACGCTTCTTGCAAAGATCTCATTGAAAGCCACCGTTGCACAAATCCGACGCCTTAAGAAAAGGAAAGAAGAAGTCGAGGACTCTCCCATCAATCCAAAAGACGACGACGACCATGACTCGAGACGATGACGACGATGCTCTTCAAGCAGTCCGAGAATGAGCCGTGAAGAGGCCGAAGCCCAAGCCACCTCTCCACCCGGAAAAGACGAAGGGCCATCAACCCAAGCTAATCCACCTTCGCCACATGAGAACATTCCCACCAGAGGAATCACCCTCCAAATGTGGAAGATCAAGAAATTTTGGAACAGGCACCCGAGGTGTAGCGACCGAAGAAGCCATTCTCGCAACCCAACAGGAGGATTCAGTCCCTCCTGCATCCACATCTGCCGCAGAACCTTCGCCACAGGACGCTTCTGAACCAACTGTCGCCATTCCACAAGAAGCTACTCCCGCCCCTGCAACCTTGGAATCCGAGGACGGTAACGAACCTGAGGATGTCCAACTTACTTCACGTCCATCCGTGAACGTAAGGAGGTTAAACGGTGCTGAAGACTTCGCCCAGCCTGACTCTCCTATCTCTGCTGCACGCAAAGAGCGCCTGCAAGCTCTTGGCCTTCAGACTGTATTTATCCAAGATGCAGTTAACGCTCTCTCTTCCGTAGAAAAGGCACTGAACTGGATGCACACCTCTGCAGTTGAAGAAATGACAACTCTTCAACACGAAGTATCTCGAGTTGTCGAAGCATTCATCATCTTGCCAGAAGTGTTCAAGCAAGCCTTGAAGATTATGGAGGATAAACAAGCGCAACTGCTGAAGGAGGAAGCTTCAAAGACAAGAATTGCTGAAGCCAAGACAGCCTGTGCAATGATAGAGAACAGCTCTCAGCTGCGTGCGCATGACAAATCCATTCAAGAGATGTCGCAGACTCTTTCCTCCCTCGTTGAAAGAATAAACAGCATCGAGACCAAACAGGACGCCGCTCTTGAAATCCTGCAAAGTCTTGATGAAGCCAAAAAGGGGGAAGAAGCTCGAGAAGCTGCAAGGAGAATAAGACTGCAACAGGAAAGGGAATTTGAGGTCGCTCGGAGCAAGATAGCCGCCGAATTGAACAAGCTAGCACCTCAACCCCAAAGCTTTAGAATTTCGTGCTCCGCACTGAATTCCATGACCCAAATGTCCCTTGGCAAAATCTTGTTCAAAGACCTTCTAAATACGTCTCACAACCAACCGCAACCCAACCGCCAAGAAGTGAAGCACCTTGGAGGAAGAATGAATCGATGAGATATTTTGTCGACTCATCAGAATCCGCCATCTTCAAAAATTATAAAACATTGGCGGAAGCGCGGATAAGTTTTCAAGATGCTAGAAGAAGGTAAGCTCCCTCTCCAAATTGAAATGAAATCAAAACATAGAAGAGGAGATCGGGTCACCCATCCAGAGGATTGGATACTTGCCTTTGATCGTTCATATGAAGGAAGAGCAATTTACCAGGAACGAGGCAATGATTCACTTCAAAACTGGTGGCGCGGCACCGAGTATGAGCCAGGAAAGAGACCTTGGAGGCATGCGGATCAAAGATAAAGAGCTGAAATTTATGTATATTATTTTTGTTTCTGTAATTTCTATTCGACACAAACTTTGTACTCAATCTTTTTGAATATCAATAAAATAGTTTGTTTGTCTTGAAAGATTACAACTCGTAATCTACTGTGTTTATGTATGATTACTTAAATTGTTTGATAGGAATCTCAAGTTAGATAAACTTGATTGAAAAATAAGGCATTTAACTAGTCTACGAACAGTTCATAGTTTCATTGTAAACTTAGAATACATTGTAAGATTGTGCTGCGCGCCAATCATAGGCTTAAGTTGTAATAAATCTCAAATCAGATTTAACATGCTGCGAAAGCGATTCATTATTGTAGACTAAGTCACTAAGTCAGACCTATTGACAAAAGACCAAGAAATCTGCCAGAAGTCATCGAAGAAGAACGCTTCATGAAGAAGGTTTTGGCATCATCAAGAAGACTCGAAGAGTTTAAGTTAAGTCTTGGCAAATTGTCAAAAAGGGGGAAATTGTTAGGAAAAACAAACACCCTGTATCGATTCAGCCGGGATACCCGATCCCTGTATCGATTGTTATTTGTTATTGAGAAGGTTTTGACATATATGCCAAATACAAGAAAGGAAAAGCAGATCGAGGATTCAAGGATTTATCATGTATCAAGACCACCTCGAATCAAGATAAGTAAAGCTCACAAGACAAAGATGAAGACTTGTAAATAGATCAAGTATGGAAACTGTCTCGACATCCTAAATACGTCATCTTCCATACAGCCTTCAAAAGGACAAGAAAGAACACAAGTCATGTTCCGTTTAACAAAGAAGTATTTAAATACTCAAGGATAAAGTATTTAAATACCGCCTTCGATCTTCGTAATCCCGCGAAATCGGATCATGTCTTATTCCGTTGAAGGAAATCTTATTCAAACGGACATCTCAACGGATACTTTCTTCGTAGGCTATATATATATCCTCAAGACATTGAAGATCGATTACCCCAAGTAACATAACTCTCAAAGCTATCAAGTTATCATCCGAGCAAACATATCTCCAAAGCTACCGCTATTAAGAACGAAAGAGATATACAAGGCTCAAACATCAAGAACAATATCATCGATCTTGATATTCAAAGTCATGTTCTTACCGGTTACCTAACCTTTTACCTCTGTGTAAAACCGAGCTCGTGTGAACTCAACAAGTTATTCTCGACTGTGGGAAGAATAAGGACGAAGCTTTGAACTGTGTGAAGAAGCTAGTCAAGAAGGAAGCTTTAACCAATCTGTGTGAACGGTTGAAAGTGATATTCTTTGTATCAATCTGTGTGAACGATACAAGGATAGGTTTGTTTATAATTACGTAGTTGTGTACGCAGTAATTATTTAATAAACTTTTTACTCCTGTGTGGAGGACCAGTGGACGTAGAGGGGTTTACCTCGAACCACTTAAATTACTGTGCCATTTACCTTCAGCTTTTACTGTTTGAAATTATTGTGATATATTAAGTATACACCAAATACTCTGTTGCTGTATCCACGACAACTAACTGTATCCAAGACTTCCGCTACGCACTCAGATTTAGATTCCATACAGTTTGTTGTTTAAACGATTTTCCAAACTGTATCCAGTATACTTAAGTGGCCAACAATTATATGGATGGTTTTGTATCTTGTTCGGACTTGAGAGGGTTTGGGTGATTTTCAAACCTCTAGGTGATTATCCTTCTAGTTTCGTGAATCGTAGGTGGGTTCGGGAGTTTCTTCGTGCGACTTGAGTATGTATTATTGATTACCGTATTCCTTACGAATAATTTAGGTGCCGGAAGTACGTTCTTGAACCTACCGAACTTATGTTCTTTTACTTCTGATTCTCGATGTCTCAAAGGCAAGTATATATTTATGATTGTACGTTCTCGACTTTGAAAGTAAGATATATGAATTGTATGATGGTATATATCCAACCTGAGATGGGCCGACGGATTCTTTGAGGGTTCCATAGCCTTTGGTGCAGTTCCACGGATATTTTGGGTTAACCACTCTAGGATGGGCCGACGGGTCCTCTGAGGGTTCCGTTGCCTTTGGTGCGGTTCCACGGTTAATTATGTATGTATTGAATGTGATGCTATGAGATTTAGTTATTCCAGAATACTAGTCTTGAGTTTATGAATGATGATTACATTTACTTTATTGTCGAGAAGTATTGTGTTTTATATTGGATATACTTGTACTAGCTATTTAACGGCTAACCCCTTTATGGGGAAATACCTTTCATGTATTTCAGGATCCACGTGAGCGGATAGGCACGTACCGGGTCGGCTGGAAGATGATGGGAAAGTGTGATGCTGTGTCTTATCACTGGTTATGTTTTGTATTTCCTCCATTCAGTGATGTTGTACTTGAATGGTTCTTGAGTACTCGAATATTGTTTTTGGTTTCCTTGATGTTTTGGCCTGTGTTGCCATGGTATTGATTCTGGATGTATTGTATTTGGTTTTATTGGATATCGTCTTGGATGTCAACTTTATTGTTCTTCATCTGATTATACTTGGACCTTATCGGTCAAAATTCATGGTTGCGCATGTGAAAAGCCTTGTG
Source organism: Orobanche coerulescens (assembly GCA_033398695.1). NCBI lineage: Eukaryota > Viridiplantae > Streptophyta > Magnoliopsida > Lamiales > Orobanchaceae > Orobanche > Orobanche coerulescens. The sequence goes on from CM065809.1 coordinate 175,831,772, forward strand.
GGTCCCACAGCGGGGCTCACGGCGCTGTAATATACCCTGAATAACTTGGGGGTGTTACAGTGTCATTCTGCCATAAGTGCCCCTGGCGATTTTCATCTGGACCGTTCTATTGGGGACTAATCGCATGCCTCAGGACTAATCTTGACAATAGCAAAAATAACTCCCACTATATACCGACTCTCGCAGAAGGATCGACGATGCATTTTTTTATGCTCGTGTCCTTCTCATGGATATACCCACTTAAGCCTTTTTTTGCAAATTATATAAATTTAGAATAATCCTTCAAATACAATGTCCTCGGGCTTTGATCCCCAAAATTCCTGAGGCCAGCTATCCTTAATAGATGTCAGTTTCGTGAAGGATTTCTCCTCATCGTATGAGGATATAGAAACTCCTTTAATTCGCAAGTCGTCCTTGGTAGCTCACTCCCCTTCGTTTGGTCGATGAACCAGCTGAGGATGTGGATTATAGGGGATTTAACCAATCCTTTTACTTTCGGGATTCCCTTGATAATTATAATTGTGCCACATATCATCTCTTATGATTAGGTAATTCTTACTAGTCACCGAACTGACTCCAGCCAGATCAGGACTGGCGCCACTTTCGTCCTTACCCATAACCCTTCATCCATGACCTCCAAGGATACCTTGGAGGGTTTTATTAGATTTTGTGGGCTTCCCCGTGGTTGGGGCTTCTCGACCCATCAGATCCCTAATTTCTCCGAGTTACCATCCACATGACACATCACATGGTTCGTAGACCATGTAAATAGTCGCTTGCGTTTTACTCTCTATCCGTTTCTTATTTCTATATCCAATAAATACAACTTTTATCTGAATCAATTTTCCCTGAACTCCTTCCTTGTCATGGTGGGTTTTCTCGTACACGGAATACTTCTCCATTACAAGCATGGTGAGCCACACCTGGATTTATTTTATTCTTGTTCTTAGCTTAAAAGCTTCAAGGGATCATTTTATCCTACCTCCCGAAATGAGGCCCACTTTTTTACCCATCTCCCATCTAACATGAATGACTAGAGGACCCGATTCTTCTTCCTCCATCTCCCACCTGGCGAGTCCTATGGTTTCCCGACGTCTTGGGTGCAGACCACCCTGAGGCAGGACCTTATCCCAAAACGTACTCGATCCGAGATACCTTGTTTAGCAGAGTAATGAGTGGAACAAGACACATTATAACGTCTTTTGTTTAATGCATTTTCACGATCTGCTCTTTCGGATTAAGTGTAAATCCTTATTTCTCTATCCCGGGCATCGGTAGGTCCTATGAACCTGCCCCTCCTTTTATTTCATGTTTGGGTATGTACTGATCTATTTTGTGGAACAGGTCGCTACATGAAGACCTGTCAATCCGATGCAACAAAGCACATTGAGCCTGCGAAAGAGAAAGTGGAAGGCTCCTCAAAATTGATACGGAAGCCTTCTCGGGCTAAGGTAGTGAGTCAGAGTCCCCATTCTTTACAATTCAGCTCCTTTGTTGATCACTAGGGGAGCGGCGCAGACCTGAAGAAAAATCTTGAGGGTAAACGACATAAATCTCCTACCCCGTCAGCACCTCCCATGAGGCCAAAAGCTCTTGGTTCCTCTAGCCTCGCTCCCCACTCCAGCCTATCCACCCTCTTGAGGTGTAAGGAGTAGGAGAAATTCTTGCCCTACTCGAGTCCCTTTGTCCCTGAGAGGAATAGGGAAATATTGAGAGGTATGCTAGACCCACAAAGAAACTCTCACAAAAACATCCACAAGTTGACGTGTCAGCATTTTATTGGTATACTGTGTAATAATTTTTCTCTCCTCTGTCTTCCTGAACCAATTAGTCTCTGCCACATTAGTTTGTGGATTTTTTTTGTGGGACTTTCTTTGTGGCCCTAACATTTCTCAAATGTTGAGGGGCTTTCCAGAGATGCCCCACTAGAGCAGATAAGGTATTTTGGGAAGGTAGTCATCCTCACATGTTTCATACTTTTGCTTTATTATATTTGCAGTTTTTTTTATTTATTTGTTTTTTTCAGTTATACTCCTCTTGGTATATTTGATCGAAGAGGATACGGCCGAATGCATGTCCTGATTTCCTCTCTAGTGGCTCAACTAGGGTTGGGATAGTTTGGTTTTTCTGAAAAAAAAAATGAGGAATCGAAGTTCAAAATTTGTTATGTAAGTAGGGTTCGGTTCCTAATTTCTTTCTCCAGGAACCGAATTTCTAGGAACCGAAGTAATTTTATCATAAAACAAAAACCCGAACCGAAATTTACGGTTCAAAATTTTCATAAACAATCGAAAAATCCGAAAATTTTTCTATTACTTCAGTTAATTTGATTATGTTGATATTATTGCCTTTTTTTCTTATTTAAGAGAACGGAACAATTAACTCAAAAAAACAGTTCTCATACAACTTGAGCAAAGTTTATTAGCAGTAAACTCGAGGTTAAATCAAATTACAGTAAAGTATGAAATTGGGAGAAACAAAGATAATCATAAATATTGTTTTTAGTTGCCAATTTCAAATTTAATCAAATAACGAACTTTTCAAAAGTTTCAGAAATCAAATAACCACATAGTACTATTTATTCAGAAACCAAACAATCAAACTTTCAAAAGTTCAACTTCAAACTTTAAACATCCAACAATTAATTAAAGTCCAAGAATATGTTACATATAGATAGTCCAAGACTCAAGGCAAAGTTCAAAAAATCTGAAAAAATAGCAAACTTAAAACTTAAAAGTCTAAAATTTCGAGGCACGATAAGTTATGGGTGGTACGGTTATTATGGGTTTTAATTTTTTGTTCGTGTATTGACACTAATTTCGGATAGTACGGTTATTGAAATTTTGAAATTACAGTAACCGAACTCGAAATTTATTTTAGGACCCGAACCTGAAATTTATAAATAATTTTTTTTCTTAAAACCCGAACCGAACCGAACCGAAATTGGCATTTCGATTCGGATCTTCGGTTATTCGGGTCGTAAGTCCCAGCCCTAGGCTCAACCGTCAATCAAGCTGAAGACAGTTGCGACAACTAAGGAGGAAGCTGTTGCGAAGTCCGAGCCGAGGGGAGTTGGAGCTCGCCCTTAAGAAGTTTCCGGGCATGGAGACTATACTTGAATGGGCTGAAATGGCCAATGTTCAGATGAATAATGAGCTGAAGGCTGTGAAGGCTCGTGCTAAGATCGAGGCTGAGAAAGCCAGAGGGGAGATCTCCAAGCTCGAGCCCGAGAAGTCTCAGCTCGCAAAGAGGGGGTCGCCAAAGGTCGTCGCTGCTTTATGACTAGCGCGAGGGACTAGCTTTTTTCGAGGCTTATCACTCGGCCCTCCTAGTCTTCTACCACAACTCGACTGCCTTCTTGGTTAGGCTCGCCCCCTGCAGCTACCCAATACTTTGACTTCGCCTTAAACCGAAATTATCAACAGTCGTTTGTCTTGGGTTGTAGTGGCGAGTTGAATAAGGATGCGGCTATGAAGGGCACCTGTCCCGCAGGTTGGCTAACAAACATGGAAGAGCTCATTATTTTTCATGGCATGTTTATGTTAGGTTCAAAATTTGAATCTTGAATCTCAACATTTATTTTTGCTAAGATTTAATTTTAAGTATTCAACCAACAACTCCTTAAATATTTTATATCTTTATGTCGCACTATATCTCTCCTTTATTACATTTAAAAAATAAAAATTTCCTTTTTATCACATCATCTATCTCCTATTTTTATTAACAAATAAGCATTCTTATTATATACAACATTCTCAATTTCTGAACTTAAAAAATCAAAATTCTACGTTCCGACCAATCATAACATAAACATGCCCGACCCATAAGATATCTTCTATTCAAATCTTTAAATTTAATATTGAGATTATTCAAATTTTTAAATTTAATATTGAGATTAAATTACAAAATATGCACGAAAGAGTCAATTCCATGAAACCACAAGTCCACTTCTATGTGAAGGGAGGTTTTCGATTGGATTTCTATTTTATCACAAAATACTTCCGCGCATTCAAAAAAATCTCTTTTAAATCTTTTTACTCTTCGTCTCATTATTATTCATAATTAACTTATCTCAAAATTGACATTCCCCACTCCTCATTAATTCCAATTTATTATTTATTAAGAATAATTTTGACGGTTTTCTTTTCTTAGTTTATATGCATAAGATTAAAATGACACTTGTTTTGAACAAATGACTATTAAATATTGGAAAATTGGAGCACAATCGAAAACATGACTGAGAATTAAATCTAGCTAATCGATACTCGATTCGGGTTTGATGGGTCAAAATCTCGTTCGAGCTTGGTTCATTAATATAACGAACCAAGCTTGAACATAAATTTTCTGTTTGACAAGATGTAAAGCTCGGTTCGAGCTCGACTCAATTTGAATAAAAATTACAAAATACATAACAAAAAATCAAATTAATCGGGCTCGATTATTGTCCGACTTGAGTAAAGCTTGTTCAAGATCAACTCAATTACTAATCAAATCCACATAGTATTTAAAACTCGATAAAATTACAAGTTTGAATATGCATACATTCGACTCGTTTAAATCGAGGGTTGAGCCCTAATCAACATATTGGGTAGGCCTGGGCAACTAATCCCGAAGGCTCGGGCCCGTCTCGTCCCGCACCAGGACGAGACGAGACCAAAATTTTAAAACTCAGGGCCCGTCCCATCTCGTCCCATTTTAAAAATTTGGGACGGGCCGCGAGCCCAAATGTCAAATCCCGATGGGATCCCGTCCCGTCCCGTAATAATATCTAATTACTAAATTTATCCGACTACCAAGCCCAAAGCAGTCTTATCATCTAACATTTTTAACTTATCTCATTTACTTCTTTCGGGGAACGAAACTTCCATAAACCATGAAGAACTTGTGTATAAAAGTAGAGATCAGTGAGTATGACTGTGTTGTAATGTTCTTTATATTTATTACTTCGGGTGAAATAAGAAAGCATTCAGAGTTCTATGAACCATTTGTTCAAGAATTAACAAATGACTCACAACGATATTTGATAAATAGATTAGTTTAAAAAAAACTTAAATTTATTGTCGTATATGTTCAAATATTGTATTTATTTGAGAGTCAACATTGGTCAATGGGACCATTTTTCGTCCCGTTCGTGTCCCGATCCCGTCTCGATCCCATTCGGGATCGGGACGGTCGGGATCAATTTTTCAAAAGTGCAATCCCGTCCCATCTCGTCCCATAATTTTCAAATGGGACGGGATCGAAATTACCTAAAAATGGTCCCATCCCGTCCCATGACCAGGCCTAATATTGGGATTTAGGTGAGGTCTGATGGGAAGAAGAATGTAGAAGGCCAGAGAAAACACAGCACCTAAACACAGACTAGTTGAAGATTTTTTCAGAACAGTTGGACACAACACAAAAAAATATGTACACAAAGTTTGTTAATTTATTCACAAGTACGAGCCAAAAGCAAGACGATCGACGGGTACTACGGTAAATACAAGAAAAGATGAGAAAGATCGATATTGAGAACCCAGTCCCACGATTACCTGTTATTTGAACTTTCCTCCCCAAAGAAAAAAAAAAGAATTCACGGCCACCTCCAAATTACTATTTCACCCTCGACGTCCGCCATTTGAATATTTAAAGGCTTCGTCTCCTTGTAGACATCCACGATTGACCTGAAATTAGGTTTATCCCTCGGCAGAATCTCGCCGGAGCAACTGACGTCGTCGTATGCAGACACGCTATTTTCCGATACTCCGTTTACGCTCTTTGTCTCGATGGCACCTGAAGAACTGAGTCTGATTAACTGGGCGGCTGCGATTATTTCCGACTCTGAGAAGGTAATCCGATCCATCTGTAGGGATCCTTAACGTTATTCTTTCTGGTGATCAGCAAAACTTATTATAAATACGATCGATTTACATATGATAATTATTATCTTTTTGCATCCAAAAACTACAGATACAAAAGCGTCTGCGTGTTTGTGTGTGCGCGCAAGGGTGGGTCGGGGTGGAACATGAATATAGAATTGACAAGGAATAATTGACAAAGCCAAAAATTATGGTGGCTGGTAATATATTAATTATTACGCATAAATTAGTTTGAGGGTGTTAGAACACTAAAACTAGGACTTCTACCACTGGTCTAATAATTTTGAATGTCTTGGACTTGGACGGAGAGTAAAAAATATGTCCTTAATCTAATGGATTAAGAACACAATTTTTTTAAAGGGGTTGGAATCTAGTCAAGTTATGTGGCTTATTTCCAAGCTGATTATTATTAAAAAAGTAAAAATTACAATAGGGGACATGTATCAAAACCTCAAACAACAAAATGAATACAATATCATCTATAGTCTTCGTGCATTTCGTGAAGTAAAATCATCAATTTATCATAGTCAACATGTAGCTCATCAACATTTTCATTAGAATTAGGACTTTCAATGGGTTTTTCTTGTCTAACAAAAAATTTATTTTACGATCCATGTAAAGATCGTGCAACTTCTTGATTTTTTTTTCTTTCTTTTTTCTTTCTTTTTCTATTTTGAGCACTGGAGAGTTGTGATCTACTAAACATATTTAACCAATTAGGCAATTACCAAATACCAAATAGGTAAATACCAAGCAATCAAGATCAGGTTTATGAAAGCAAGATCAAATATGCAAATAAGTGAAATAAACCAACACCAAATAATCAAATATGCAAATCTAACCCAACACGAAATAGGACAGATCACATTCACAAATTACCCAAATATGAAAATTGACGCCAGACAAGAAATACTCAGATTATATATTAAATAGACAAGTAAATAATAGATTACTTTATTAGAAAAGAATTTTAGATGTGATAACTAGAATGAAAACACCATGATTGAAGGATTTGGAGCAAAAATCAGATGAAAATCGCCAAATCGGTGCCCTACTCACTGCCCTTAGTTCCCCCAAATGGCTCAGTCGAAACAGAAAATGTGAAAACCCCTCCCAACCGAATATGTTCCAGTGTTCCGTTCACTGCCCTAGTGCCCTCAGACTGTTGCAGGATGCAGCAAACCGTCGCCGGCGCCGTGAAGTGGACGGTCGATACTTGACCGTTGGCGTTGAGAAAAGTGAAGAGAGCCGAAAGGATGAGAGGTTAGCGTGCGTGTCTGCGTGAGTCTGATCGATATGAGATGGAGAAACGTTGGTCATATGGTAGGCGTGTAAGTAAAAGTGTAAAACAATAAAACTGATTTTTGTAAAAAAAACAATAAAACTGATTTTTGTAAAAAAAAAAAATGAACCTAGTAATGGGTAAGAGGATAATGGGCTCTGATGCCCTGGGCCACCACCCTTCTTGCCCACTATATGGGCCGGCCCTGCTCTAGGTCTTTTGGTTTCCACCATTATTATGCATAATTTTTTGCTTTTCATTTCTTGTAACTCTCAAGGTTATAGTCCTATATAAAGTCATTGTAAGAGTGTGTCTTGGACATAGAAAAATATATTTTCTAGTATTCTCTCTACTATCTCTTTCTATCTCAAGTCTCTATATTATATTATATTATATTATATTATATTATATTATATTATATTATATATACAACACATTATCAGCATGATTGATTAGTTTAATCCTTATCAAATCAATTCTTATTTTGCGATCTTCAATTATACATCCATATTGAATATAGTAAATTTGATCGATATATATTAATGGCCGATTGCACAAAAAAATTTATGTTAGAAAAGATACACATATTAGTTTTCAGTAAATTAATTAATGCGAAATAAAAATAAATTAACTTACTTTTAAAAAAAACTAGATTTCAGACTCATATTACTTATATAAAAAATAAATTATGATATTTGTTTAATTATAATAATTAAAAATAGTGAAACACACACTTATGGATGGGACTCGGGTCGGATATGCTCGGATATGGCAATATCCATATCTAAATCCGAAAATTTATGTCTTACCCGAACCCGAAAGATACCTGAAAATTAATATTCAAATTCGATCCAACGGATTTCGGATTGGATTCGAATATACCCAAAACCCGAAATTTTTTGGATTGGATTTGGATATTATCCGAAACCCATTTTTTTTGGACTGGATTTGGATATTATCCGAAACCTGAAAATAAAATCCAGTTATCAATATTAGCTATTCAAATTTGCAGAAGCAGAACTCATAAGATACAACAATATTCAATCCAACCATCTCGACTAAATATTAGTTAAATACCAACAAATTTTTTAAATCGTAACCAAATAAGACACTAAAAAAAGTAACAGACTTCGTCCCCTCGAGCATTTATTTTTGAAAAATAACCGTAATTTTAAATATCTAATGGCTCTATCATTTGCCAAACAATGCCCTGAATATACAAAAACGTATTTAAAATAATAAGCAGGTAGACAATGTCTTGGATCTGACCTTTAATCTTTGTGGCACATCAACACTAGTGGCACATCAATATAGTGGCATCTGACTTCCATGCCTAAGATATACAATATATAAAATATAAAATATATTTAATAAATTTGGGTTTTTTGTTGGGTTTTGGCTTCGGATCGGGTTTGGATCAGACTTCGGGTTTCGGGTAGGCATGGCATTTTAACCCGACCCGGTGGGGAACCTGGTCGACCCGCCCCGATCGGGGCCGGGGATTCCCCGCCAAACCGGGTACCGGGGGCGGGGGCGGGTATACCCGGTGACAGACGGGGCCGGGCGGGATATCTATCCCCCGACCCGCCCCGGACCCGGTTTAAATATAATTAAGAATTTAGTTTTTTATATATTTATTATATATTCTTTACCTTTTACTGTTTTACATACCCGGCCACTATCTATCACACTTCAGAATTCAGAAACCCTACCTACTCTCTCGCGCCTCACTCCCACCCTCCTGCAATCCCTCGCCTCGCCTCTCTCTCGCCACAATCGCCGCCTCCCACCCTCCTTCAGAGAATCAGAGACAGAAACACCGTACTCCGACCGCCGCTCGCCGCATCCCCAACTCCCAGCGACTCGCCTCGCCTCGCCATCGACCGCCGCTCGCCGCATCCCCAACTCCCAGCGACTCGCCTCGCCTCGCCATCGACCGCCGCTCGTCGCAACCCAAACTCCCAGCGAACTCCGACCGCCGCGCCCAGGTTCTCACTTCTCAAATCTCACGTCAGTTTTTATGTTTTTGTACCCTTGTTGAGAAACCATTAAAATAGATTCTGAATATTGTCTTTATGGAATATTGTCTCACGCCCAGATTCTGAATATTGTCTTCTCAAATCTCACTTCTCAAATCTCACGTCACTTCTCAAATCTCACGCCCAGGTAACGAAATTTTTTCCTGCTAGTGTACTTTTGTACTCGTATTTGTTGGCTTTATGGATGTCACTTGTTGGTTTTACAAGTTTTTATTTGTTCTACAGATGGATAGTACAGAAAATGAAAACCTTGGTGATACAGGATGCAATGCTATTGAAGGAAGCAGAAAGCAGTGAAGCAGATTCGACTATCCACAGATCTGAAAGTGTGCATATAGAGTCGACTTCTACTACTGTTGAAGTAGAACCACCGAACAAAAGATTAAAATCTGTTGTTTGGAACCATTTTGACACAATACAGGTAGATGGTATTCGTAGATTTGCTAAATGTAAGTATTGCAATAAGCGGATGACCGGTAGACCAAATGATGGGACAACCCATTTGAAAGATCACTGTAAGATATGTCCAAGAAGAGTTACAAAGGACATAAAACAACAATTTCTGGTTCAAGAGCAAATGGCTAAGGATGGGAACACATCTTTGTTGAGTAATTATGCTTTTAGGCCTGAAGTTACTCGGGGTGATTTAGCTAATATGATCGTTATTCATGACTATCCACTTTCTATTGTAGAGCATTATGGTTTTAGAAAGTATTCAACTGGTCTTCAACCTATGTTTAAGGTGCCTTGTAGAAATACCATCAAGAAAGACATCATGAAGCTATATGAAACAAAAAAGGGTGGTATGTTGCGTTGTTTGGAACAGAATGAAAGTAGGATTGCTCTTACATCTGATATGTGGACCGCTGGAACCCAAAAGAAAGATTATATGGCAATAACAGCACACTACATAGATACCAATTGGAAGTTACAAAATAGGATTATCGGGTTTTCTCGTCAATTGTTCTTTAAATATTTATTGATGCAGTCGTAAATTAAAGTTGTTCTTTTCCTGTTCTTTTGCAAATCAGTCTTATGGTTAGTACATATTGAAAATCATATATTTCAATTTGAATTTCTTACAATCTGATGGAATGTTGCAACTAAGAATTGGTTACAATCTGTTTTGTATATATATGGAATTGGTTATATGGTCAGCCCACTAATTTATATTTTCCTGTTCTTTTCCTGTTGTAATGTTACAATCTGTTTTGTATATATATGGAATTGGTTATATGGTCAGCCCACTAATTTTCCTCGCTTATACAAGTATTGTATGTATTTTTAATATATTTATGGATGCAGCTTCATACATGTGCCTTCTCCACACACGGCCGATGCCTTGTCTCAAGTTATGATGGAATGTTTTTTGGATTGGAACATTGACAACAAGTTGTCAACATTGACACTTGACAATTGTTCAACCAACGATGCTTTGGTCGACAAGTTGCTAGGTACTCTTACTCCTTCCTCATTAATTTTAAAGGGTCGGTTGTTTCACATGAGATGTTGTGCACATATCATTAATCTCATTGTGCAAGATGGGTTTTCCGTGATTGAAAGTGCAATCAAGAATGTTAGGGATAGTGTCTCATTTTGGTCATGTAGTCCTAAAAGGTCACAAGATTTTAGACAAGTTGTAAGACAACTTGGTATAGATTGCGAAAAAGAATTGGTGCTTGATTGTAAGACTAGATGGAATTCTGTTTATACAATGTTGAATGTTGCCATTGAGTATAAAGACGTCTTCGCTCGCCTAAGCAAGAAAGACAAGCATTATGTTAATTTACCTAGTGAAGAGGAATGGAGAATGGCATCTGATGTTTGTGACAAATTGAAGTTGTTTTATCATGTGACCGAGGAATTCTCTGGGACCAAGTATCCCACTTCAAACATATTCTTTCCTTTGATTTGTGACATGAAATTAGAAATTATGAGTTGGCAAGATGCTCAAAATGGTGTTATTAAGAAGATGGCATCAAGTATGTTGGAAAAGTTTGATAAATATTGGGGAGTCATACATGATGTCATGAGTGTGGCTATTGTTTTAGATCCTAGGTATAAGCTAAAGTTGATAAACTATTTCTTTCCAAAGATTTATGGTATTTACTCAAAAGATGCGGTTATGAGGATACGTAGCCTATGTGGTGATTTGTTTGAGGAATACAAAAAGAAGCATGATCAAAAGAAGGGGAAAAAACAATCTAGCACTACTCACTCACATGTGGGGAATGCTTCAATGGGAAAGGCTTCATGGAAATTAGAATTTGTCAATATGGTTTTTGAGGATGATATGTATCAAACGACCGAGTTGGACCACTATTTGGAGGAGACGTTATTACCAGATGATGATGGATTTGATATATTAATGTGGTGGAAGTGCAACGGTGGCAAGTTTCCTATCATGCAAATGATTGCGAGAGATGTGCTAGCTATTCCAATTTCTACGGTAGCATCAGAATCGGCATTTAGCATGAGCGGGACCAAGATAACAAAACAACTTAGTCGACTAAAAGCACAAACCGTTGGAGCATTGATGTGCACTCAAAGTTGGTTGTGGAAAGAAATTGAAGGTAATAATTATATAAATTATTATATCATAATTCGTACACTTATATGAATCACTTGTAACTCGTACTATTTTTAATTGTAGATAAAAAAGACGGAGAGCCGAAAGGATTTGATCAAACGGTTGAATACGATGAAGATGTCGAATGATGTGTACTTTTATTATGGTTATGAAATTAAGTTATGTAATTTTTTTTTTTGGCATTCTTCACTTTGTAATCTTTTAATGTTGTTTTAAAATGCTTTGGTGGTTGATTACAGTAAACTGCTTTGGTTTTGTAATGCTTCACTTACAAATGTGTAAGATTCTACTTTTGTTGCAGCCAGTAAACTGATTTGCTATCAAAAAAAAAAAAAAACTAGTCTGCTACTCTTCTTTTTATTTTTCTGCATTTATTGTAGTTTTTATTGATTGATTATAAATGTATCGGTTTTTTTAATGAATGTATCATTTTTTATGAATGTATTCTTAAATTTGAGGAGTCTTACTCGTTGACCGGGGGTTGACCGGGGTTTGACCGGGGGTTGACCGGGGGTTTGACCGGGGACGGGGGTTTAATCCCCGTACCCGGACGGGGCTGGGGCCGGGGCCGGGGGAAGGAATCCAAAACCGGGGCCGGGTCCGGGAGTTGTAAACCCCGCCCCGTTGCCATCCCTACCTCCGGATTGTTTCAACCCATACAGTGAACGACGCAATTTCACAGCGTAAGCGCTCCGTGGTTTAGAGCTACTTGATTTGGGCAATGAAATCCCTTCGGGGACTTTCATATAAATATCCGTATCTAGATCCCCATAAAGATACGCTGTAACCACATCCATAAGCTGCATGTTCAGTTTTTCGGACACTACCAAACTGATTAAGTAGCGGAAAGTGATGATGTCCATAACGGGAGAATACGTCTCCTCGTAGTCAATGCCAGGGCGCTGCGAGAAGCCTTGGACAACTAGTCTCGCTTTGTAACGCATGACCTCATCCTTATCATTGCGTTTACGAACAAAGACCCACTTATGTCCAACTGGTTTAATGCCCACGGGTATTGGCTCGATACGGCCAAATACATCACGTTTAGTCATTGAGTCTAGTTCAGCCTGCATTGCATCTTTCCATTTCGGCCAATCGGCTCGTTGTTGACACTCAGCAACCGAGCGCGGCTCAGCGTCGTCGTCTTCAATAATTTCTTGAGCGACGTAGTAGGCAAAAGCATCATCGACTAGCGTGGACGACCTGTCCAATAGTACGTATTCACTTGTACATTGCATCGAGATTTCTTTATTTTCTGACATCAACAAAGTTTCCGACGCGTCCGTCGATTGTTCCATTGTTGATTCGAGGACATATCCGTAGTCAGAGATAATCTCGTGTGACGGAGTCACTGTGTCGATGATGAGAGGATTTTGTGCCTCCTTTCCTCTTCTCTTTCGAGGTTCGGTATCCTTTCTACCCACTGGCCTCCCTCTCTTTCGAGCAGGGATGAGAGCAGCCGAAGCAGCCGTCCCACCACTAAGGTTGACGCCAGGGGCATCATTCCTTTGGGCGGTTGAACCTTGCCCTATAGCTGGGACTTCTAACCTTGCAGGAATATTCGCAGCGGGAATGGTAGATCTTGTCACTTTCGCAGTATCAGTAAAGCTGTCGGGCATCGAATCCGCAACTTTCTGAAGACTGAGAATACGTTGCACTTCTAGCTCGGATTGAGCTGTGCGGGGATCTTGATGAGGCAAGGAGGGAGCACACCAGACAATTTCCTGGCGTTCAACTGGAATCATTCGATTCCTCTCTCCACCTAACGATGGGAAGTTTGTCTCATCAAAGTGACAGTCTGCAAATCTTGCAGTGAACAGATCTCCTGTCAAAGGTTCCAAATAGCGGACAATTTTAGGCGATTCATAGCCAACATATATACCTAATCGTCTTTTCGGACCCATTTTAGTACGCTGTGTAAGCGTAATTGGCACATAGACTGCACAACCAAAAATGCGTAAGTGTGAAATATCAGGCTCATATCCAGTTACCAACTGGTACGCACTAAACGGTTGATTGGCAGTGGGTCGAAAGTGAATAAGTATAGCCGCATGCAAAATTCCATAACCTCAGGCAGAAATCGGCAAGTTGGTGCGCAATACCAATGCTCGGGCGATAAGCTGTAACCGCTTAATCATAGCCTCGACAAGGCCATTCTACAAATGAACATGGGGGACGGGATGTTCAAGTTCAATCCCTATCGACATGCAATAGTCGTCAAAAGACTTTGACGTAAACTCACCAGCATTGTCCAATCTTAATGACGAGATTGGGAAGTCGGGGTGGTTAGCCCGTAACTTGATGATTTGTGCTAGGAGTTTAGCAAATGCAGCGTTTCTCGTGGATAGCAGAGCGACGTGTGACCATTGCGTCGATACATCAACCATAACCATAAAGTATCTGAATGGTCCGCACTCTGACTGAATAGGTCCACAAATGTCCCCTTGAATTCTTTGTAAGAAGCGAATGTTTTGTGTTGAGTCTTTAGCAAAGGACGGAGAGGGTATCAACTTTGCTAGTGAACAGGTATGGGCATTGGAAATTGCCACGGAATCCTCGGGATTTACGAGAGATGCACCGTCAACCTTATCAGGGCGTGCGATCTTTAGTCCCGGTGATACGGTATCAAGCTTACTCACATCAATGTCGATATCGAGTGGTGCTTCCAATCGTTTTCTGGACTTGAAAAACGGATGACCATGTGAGTTTTTCAAAATGCGAATCATCATGTCGCGTCCAGGGTGACCGATTCGGTCATGCCATAGTTGGTATGCTTCGGAATCACATAGTTCGTGACTCACAGCATAGGATTCAATAACCCTTATTGTAGTCTGGTATAAACCACTACTTAGACTCATAAGTTTTTCGAGAACGCGGCGTCTTCCGCATTATGCCAGAGTAACACACAAAAATTCTGTCCCATTCTCACAATGTGTATCAAGGTGAATAACCGTTGGCACAGATGTCCCTAAAACTTAGCAAGGTTCGGTTTGCTCTTGGGGCATAGAGAGCATTTGTGACATTAATATGCGTACCATTAGGTAGCAAGAAATGAGCAGGTCCCCTCCCTTGAATTACTTGGGAGGAACCAATCATTGTTGTCACTGAGGATATGTATGGCACAATATCCTTGAATAATTGCCTATTCCGAAGAATAGTGTGGGTTGTTCCACTATCAGCAAGGCACTCAATTTCGCCACGAGACATCTACAATAAGACATGAAACTCGATTAGTCTTGTGATGAAAGACATAGCGAAAACTCATTAACTTCGAGTTTGGGGAAATTCGACAAAGTTGGTTAGGATCAAAGTTAGCACAATCGCTGGAAATAATTTCCGCGCAGCTTGACCTTTGTTCACTAAAACAGCAATAACTTCTTCGTTAAGAAGGCTATGGACGAACGGTCAGTTGTTCTGGAAACTAGACTTCCGTATCTTTCTGTCCATAGGTCGTGTACTTTCTGGATCATTAAACTCAGATCTCAGTGCTCGTTTCAAGTTGCTATTTTAGTATTTCCCTATTGTTGAGTGATAGAGCAAGGTTGAAGCCTTTTTCAGAGGCATTATTGTTGATACAATACTATGGCAATATGGCCATAGGAGCGTTTAAATACTTCAAAACACATCTTGGTGTTCTATTTATATCTCGGCTAATGATCCTTTCGGTAACTCCAACTTGGTAGACTTGCAGAGAAAGTAGGAATGTCGGTGCAATTGAACATTTAAAACCACTGATTCCGTTTAAACTTTCAAAGCATAAACAAATACCAAGGAGGATGCGCCTAGTCTTGATCAAAAGTTTTGATGAAATCCGCTAATGTATCAATTTAACCAAGCAATTCATTTACTCAGCAATTGTTTTGTGATAAACCAAACATGCTTTCGAAGGCACTTTCGTTTTACATTTGGCACTTTACTTTTGTTTGTTTTTTTCTGTTCTGCTTACAAATGGCTCCAGGGAGAATTGAACCTTAGACCCATTGCAATTGTGTTAAATACCTTGCCACCTTGTCCGGTAGAGTGTGTATGTTCACTTCGGGAGGGTCTGACGGGGCCTCGGAGGGATCCACGCTTGGTTGGATCCAGGAATATTGGGGTTAACAACTCCGGGAGGGTCCGATGAGGCTTCGAGGGACCCGCACGTGGTTGGGTCCATGGTTAATCATTAGGATTTTTATAACTGTGGCATATTGTGGATTTTTTGCATTTTCGGAAAATCATTATCCTAACTTTTGAAACTACTGATGCATGTAGGGATGCCTATTTGGGTACCCGACCCGACCCGAAATATTCGGGTACCCGACCCGAAAATATGGCCAAACTAGGAACCATTACCCGGCCCAAAAAAGTTTGGGTACCCGGACCCGACCCGAAAGAACCGAAATTTATTTTTATTTATTTATATGAAAAATCTATTTCACCATCACTACAAAAAAAAAACCATACAAAATAACCATCAAATGCATCACCATCACAATTTAAACCAGATAGTATCAGTAAGTCAGTAACCAACATATAAATATAATGATAAAGTTTACATATCTATCAAGCAATTCCTAAATGTACAGCAATGTGCAATCCTAATAATTTTTTGTTAAATAAATGTCGAGGCTCCTTAGTTGGAAATACAAAGCAAATGATCAAATTTCTCAGAAATAGCTGGTGTTTATTTCTATGGACAGACAAGTATTCTATGAAAAAGAATAAATGATAGAACAAGAAAAACAATATAACGATAATGACTTCTTGGACAAACCCATACCGAAGATTGAGGTTCCGGCCGCGGTTCGGAATGATCAATGCGGCCAGATCAGTCCCTCGGCTCCCGCCGGCTCGGTCTCTGGGTCCAAACTCGGGGCCAAGGGTAGTATCATCTCATCAGCTGACCGAGTGGATGTGAGAAAGATTAAAGAGGATATCTTTAAATCCTATGAACTTTTGGCAGATGATTCCGATGCGGACTCGGTCATCATTGAATTCCCCTACTACATGCCATACGCTTATGTGTCAAAGAAATACTACTCGGATGGGGATCTTCCTCATCGATTGTCTCCGGCTATCTTATCTCCCAAAAAAACTTCAAAAAAGAAAAAAGAAGAAGAAGAAGGATCTGGGCAAGGAAAAAAGGATCGAAACCCAGAACGATAATACCGTTGACGAATGGTTCGAGGCTAATAATCGTGCATCAGAATCACATCTAGTAGAAAGCCGTTCGTCCAAAGATGATGAGGGATTTATCCAAGTCGTGGGTAAAAAAAAGAAAATAAAAGAATAGGCGAAGGAAACTCCGTAAGGTTTTCTGAATCTTGCGTTTTGTGGTATTTGCCATGTTTGGATTTGGCACCCCCGAATAATAGTAGTTTTCTATTTCATCGTTTGTAAAATTGGCTTTGTAAGGGAATAGGCCCCCCTAACCTTGTTTGATTTATGGACTTTCTTCCCCCTCCCCCAAAAAAAAGAAGTATGAACTAATTCAGATTGTGAAACTGCGAATGGCTCATTAAATCAGTTATAGTTTGTTTGATGGTAAAAAAAAAAAAAAAAAAAGTAACGCTGGAGGCAAAGAGTCGCCCGGCGCCACCGAGAGAAATGACGGTGTGGCTTGCCGATGGGGTGGAGGACGGTGGGGTGTGAGCGGCGCGACAAGGAGAACACGAGTGAGAGAGAGAGGGAAACTCAGAAAAGGATAATGGCGGAGGGAGTGGTTCACTCACTCACTCTCAATCAATCCCCTTACACCACATCATTCCCCACTTTTTTCATCACTCACTCATATTTTTGCAGGCGTCGCTTCACTCACCCTTCACTCACTTTTTCTTTTTTAAATCCCATTAAAATTAAAATAAAACAAACTTTATTTTGTAGAATATGTAAAAATTAAAAAATGAAAACAATATTAGTATATATTACATTTACCGGGCCTTACCAGTTTGCCAAATACATATTTAATAGCCCAAACAATACATATTTAATAGCCCAAACAAACTTTAACAAATACATATATTTTTTTTTCGGGTCTTCTTCCTCCACTCTTCCAGCCACTCTTCCAGCCACCTGCAAATACATACATATATATATATTTTTAATTGAAAAAAGATGCAACAAGTGAAAATAAACCCCCAACGGTCACAAAAAAAGGAACCCAACGTTCGAAAATTCCATGCTTGCCGTGCGTGAGTGTTTCACTCACCAGCTCCTTACCGTGCGGGATCAAGGGGCCGACGGCGGTGTTCCCGTGCGTGAGGGATCCCGCCCCGTGCCTTACCGTACCCACTCCCACCTCTCTAATAGCGATACTAGGGTTTGTCCGTAAAAGAGAATTATATTTTCACATATTAAGTTAATAGAATTAATAAATATTATTAATAAATAAATAAAAATATTATATATAAAGAAAAATGGGTATTTGGGTAGGAACCATTTGGTTCCGGGTAACCCGATACCCAAAAATATGCAAAAAATATTATCCAGACCCAACCCAATACCCGAAATTCCGGGTTTTGGGTACCCAGAACCGGCTCGGTCCGATTCGGTTCCGGGTAAACCGAATACCCGAAATCGTTTAGACAGCCCTATATGCATGTACTTTGAAATTGTAAGACGTAAGAATTCAATTGTATTACTTGTACTAACTATTCCACGGGTAACCCCATTCGGGAGAAATATGTTTCATGTATTTCAGGTATGAAGAATGCAAGCGGACGAGTACCGGGGCAGTACGACGATGACGGCCACGTGTGATACTGTGATGATTTATATCATTTCCTTCGAGTCCGGTCTTTTGAGTTTATTTTGTCGTGAACTGTTAGTTAGTACTCGAGTACTATATGGTTTGTTTACTTCTCATTGTTTTGTTGGATATTGTGGTATGTTGTGGATTTGAGTTTTGTCATTGGACTTTCATCGGTTCACCCGATGGATCTGATCGTGGTTTGATATTTTTATAAAATTCTCGAAGTGTTGATTGGGATTGTGTGTAAATTTAGCCTTATGGGTCCCAGGTAGGGATTCACTGCGCTGTGACATACCCTGAATATCTTGGGAGTGTTAAATTTGCGGCGGGATGTGGCAGGGTTCCGGGCGAACTGACCGTGGCGGTTTGCGGCAGGGTGCGGCAGGGGTCCGGCGGACTGGTTGCGGCAGGATGCGGCATGATTCCGCAAGGTGCGGCAGGGGTCCGGTGGACTGGTCTGTTGGAAATTGGCACCCACTTAGAATGGTGTATAGTATCGCGGAGTAGAGTTTTCAAACTCTTTTGCGTTTGCAGAAGCGTAATTAAAAATACGGAAGATAAACGACACAAGATTTATAGAGGTTCGGCCAATTGTGCCTACGTCCTCTCTCCGTATCTTTTTCTATAGGCTTAAGATCAACCTTTTCTGCCTTATCTTCTATCGGTCCGAGGTAAACCGTTACAATCTCGTCTTCTATCGGTCCGAGATACACCGTTACACTCTTATCTTTATGTCGGTCCAACATAAATCGTTTCCCTTTTCTATCGGACAAGGAAGAAACCTATCTAGCTTTCTATTGGTACTAGACAAACCTCTCTTGGATTTAGATATGATTATAATAATACCGGATCAACGATCCTAATAACACCGAATCAATCTACAATCCGTATCTTTTCTTCGTGTATATGTTTTCGTGTATGAACACTCAAACACTTATCAATTAAGCAAAAATACAACAACAATAATGTAAATGATATCTGATCAATATGTGATTTGCTTGTAGTTGTTGTAATGAATAATACCAAATGGTTTGATATTTATTGGCATAAAGCCTCAACTAGCCGTTAGCTTCTGCTACCTCTATTACGTACGTTATGTATCATCCATTGCGTACGTTAAGATTCGTTACGTACGTTAACGCTTTCTGGTTACGTACATTAATCCTCACTCAAATTCGTCCAGTGGATTTTGTATACTTCCATTACGTACGTTATCATTATACGTATTATGTACGTTAAATACTCCTTAGATAGCCGTTGATATGTTGCATATGCCATGACGTCATAACATCTTACGTACATTAAGTTCCAATTGTTGCGTACGTTAAGTCATGTCAGCTGCATTCGTCTTCCTTCAGGTGAGTTTCCATTACGTACGTTCTATCATGTATATTACGTACGTTAGCTTTGTTAAACATCACTTGTTTGCTTTTCGGTCCGTTTCGAGCGTCTTCGACTTCTTTGTTGTTTTGGTTCGTTCTAATGTTGTTTTCTTTAATTTGACAACATCATCAACTCATCATTAGCATCATTAACTCATCATCAAAACTAATTTATGATTATGTGGAATAAGATATTCCAACAATCTTCTCCTTTTTGATGATGACAAAACAACAACCTTCGATGACATTTTATACCTGCAAAATCAAAACAATTACAGATCAAAGTTTTCGACTTTGTCCGTTTCGTTAGGTTTCATCTCCCCATCTTTTCTTTTCTTCTTTTCAACTTCTTCATAATATTTTCTTTTTCAACTTTTTTCTTTGTTTCTCGATTTTCTTCTTCTTCGTCTTTTCTCCCCTTTCATGATCGGGATATTGTATTTATTTTTTACGTCATTCTTCCATGACTAGTATTCTCCTTCTCCCATCATTTTTCTCGACCCTCTCTCCCTCTTTTTGTCATAATCAAAAAGTGCATAATAAATATAAAAAATTGATACATTAAATATGACAATTGACTGGAAAAGCTGCCCCTGAAAAATAGATCTCCACATTTTTAAAAATAGTAACTCCCCCTGAGTTAAATATCAATTGTTAAAAATATAAATTATCAAAATACTAATTGATGGAAATATATTAATTTTGATTTTTGGGGATCCAACCGAGAGTTGGTTTATCTTTAGAAACGTAGACGATATTCGGTATTGTGGTTCCTTTAGGAATCCAAACTTTTTTATTTTTTATCGTCCATCGTGGGCTTTTGCAAATCGAAATATGATGCCCAATTTTTAAACATTTAACGCATCGGAGTATTTTAAAATTTAAGGATCCAGTTTTATTACACGGTTTAAATCCTAACCCCTGTTTATTTAATGAAATTTTTTGAACGAAAAGCATTTGTTCAAATTTCTCGTTTCCACAAGAAAATTTATTCGTTAAATTATTAAGTTTGTTTTGAACTTTTAAAAGATCATTCTTTAATTTATTTTCATTTTCAAGACATTTAGAATGATCGGTTACAATAACTTTACCTTTTTGAATTTTGGAAATTTTATCGTCCAATAATTTATTTTTCCATTTGAGGGATTTAATTTCAATTAAAGCATTTTGAAAATCGGTATGTAAGAGTTTGAATGCTTCAAATAATTCACCTTGAGATGAGGTGCTTACTTGACTTTCGACGTCGCTTTCGTCGAATGAACCCCTTGCCATGAGTGCGAGGTTATTTTGAGTATATTCATCATTTTCCTCTTCATCACTCCAAGTAGCTATAAGAACTTTCTTAGGATTTGAGCTATGACAATTTTTGCAAAATGTCCGGCCTTGCCACAATTTCGATAGTTATTGTTGGATCTTTTCGAATCATTCCGGGCATGCGACTGGATGTCTTTACTTCTCCGGTTTAATAAGTTTTGAAACTTATTTATGTTCTTGGCATAATATGCCGATTCTTCATCGTCTTCATCTATCGGGGTTTCTTCTTTCTTTGACATCTTATCTTTCAAAGTTATTGATCTTTCTTTCGGTTTCGGCTTGGCATTCCGAGATTTAAAAACTATCTCGTAGTTTATTAGTGAACCAACAAGGGCACTAAATAAAGATTATTTAAATCATTAGATTCCATAATCGCCGTAACCGTCCTGTCCCATTCAATAGGTAGTGATCGTAGGATTTTCTTTACTTTTTCACTACTTGTCAACGTTTTTTCAAAAAAAGCCAGTCTATTTACAATGACCGAAAATCGGTCGAGCATGTTCGTTATGGACTCATCATTCTTCATCATAACTAGATCGTGGTCGTGGAGGAGCATATTTATTTTTGTCTCCATGACTTGATTAGTTCATTCATGTGTTACCTCTAATATTTTTCAAATTTCTTTGGCACTTTCACACGAGGATATCCGTTTGTGTTCTTCTGGATTTAAAGCACAATATAATAATTGTGTAGCTTTACAATTATAGTGGTCGTTCTTCCAATCCGTATCATCATACTCTTCAAAACTTTTGAGAGTACCGTTTGAATTCGTGGGAATTTTCGGACCAAGACATAACTTTCCATAGCTCGATATCTTAGGCTCGGATGAAAATTGATGTTTTCTTCTTCCACGTCATGAAGTTAGATCCATCAAAGAAAGAAGGTCGGCTTGAGGCAAGACCTTAGACCGGGGCAAATTTGTAATATCCGTACTTTTTATTTTTGGTAATTTCTATTTTGGTGTATGTTCATTTCGGACGACTCGCTTGTCACTGTTTAGGGATTCTGAATCTAGTTTGTTCTTTGAGTTTTTTCATTTGGACGAGTTTCGGTGATGTTTTTACGTACTTTCGTCTTGAACTATGTTTTATCGCGTGTACGTTCGATTCTCGTAAAACTCGTCTGATTTCGTTATTTTTCTTTTCCCATGAGTTCGTATGGTTGAGTTACTCATGTTGTGAGTTTCGGATTGTTAATCCGACGTCGTATCGTGATTTTTCAGACGTTTGGGCTATTTTGTAATTTCCTAAAAGTTTAGGGAATTTTATCCTCCTTGTCGTATTTTGGGTTCCCCGGTGGTTGGGAGTGTATGATCTTTCAGTACTTCACTTCGTTGTCGTGAATATCTCGTGCTTACACTTCTGGGTTGATCTTGTGTTGTGTTCCGTTTTTGTATCGTCCTATGCAGAAAAACGATGTTCAGCAGTACTGAACTGCTGCATGCATAACGCACGTTATGCATGCTATTTAGTGTGCGCTATCGTTACCTGCATAACGTATGTTATGCCTTAGTCGTAACGTACGTTATGGACTTCAGCGGGGGTTCTGTCCAGTGTCTGCCTAGCCCTTACATGCGTTAACGGGCGTTTGTTATGTACGTAAAACTCTTCGTAGCGCACGTTAGCGGTTTGGCGTAGCGTGCGCTATCGACCTCAGCCAATTGGGCAAACACTCTGCCAGGCTCTTACGTACGTTAACTCAAAGGAGTTACGTACGTAAGACACCTTAGCATACGTTAACTATCCATGTTAGCGTACGTAATGCTCTGTCAGGTATTTAAATCCTGAGTTGACCTCAGATGCGTCATTTCCTTTCATTTCCTTCCCTTGTCCGCGACGTGAACTCCTTGGGCGATTTGGAGCGATTTGTGCAGAATACTCCATAAAGTTCCTTCATATATCGATTGTTGGGCTTCAAGCAAGGTTTATCATCATCATAATCATCCTCCTCCGTCCGAATCGAGGTATATTTCCTTAGAACCCTAACTTTTGGGGATTTTGGGGTTTTGTTTTGGTTGTCACCCTTCTAGTCCGATTTGCCTCTTATGATTGTTAGATTTCGATAGCATAATCACCATCCCTTGTTTCTCTTGTGGTTTTGCGGATTAAACTCGATGTTTTCCCCGTTGATAGTTTATAATCGGTTTGACCTTGCATTGTCCGACGAAACGTCCCAACGGGTAGAATTAAGGCGAAATCTTATGTTTCCGCGTTATTGAGATCGATTGCATATCGTGGTTGTGTAGTGGTTGTGTAGGATCGGATTCGTGAAGATTGTTCGGACCGAAACCTTGTCGTTCACCTTTTCCTTTCGCGTCATTTTATTCAAGGCAAGTACATGTATTACATTTCATTGTGTGTGTACGGTTTTGATGCGAATGATGTAAATTGTGTTATTGAATGAATGTGATTGTTGCTCTTCCACCCGGGGATGGCATATGTGGCCTCTGGGGGACGATACTAATGGGTACATCCACGGAAGTGGACTTGGGTGCGTGTGTTGATGTTCTTCCACCCGGGGATGGTTCGACGGGACCTCTGGGGGCCAATACTAATGGGTACGGCCGTGGAAGTAGTTTCTCACCTGGGGACGGTCCGACGGGGCCTCTGTGGGTCGATACTAATGGGTACGGCCGTGGGTTACCAAGTGTGGATAGTTGTGATGTGGAAAACTTGATAATATACTGTTTTGTTGTAAATGTGATATTCCGGAATATTGACTTCTACTGTTTTTTTCAAATGGATTGCTTGTGTCGAATCGTGTATGAATATAATGTAGTGTAATTGTGTACTTGCACTAGTTATTCGAATGCTAACCCCTTAAATGGGGGAAATGCATCTTATGCATTTCAGGTACTGGTCGAGCCGAGGAGCTGGCACGGGATATGCATGCAAAGGATGGACCAGCATAATGATGAGGCTCGAGTCGTATTTTACATTTTACTATTGCATTTATCTTGATGTTGGAGTTAGACTGAGTGTTTTATAAATTGGTTAAAGTCCCTTGCGTGGGCAATGGATTCATGTGGAGTTACACTCTTCGATACTTGATTAAAATGTTTTGGCCCAGGCCACGACCCTATTTGACTATGATGATTGTGTCTTTTGAGATTTCATATTCGGATTGTTTGTTATGTGTTAGCCTGGTAGACCTCATGAAGGTTCTACGGCGTGTAATGTCCCATTTGTGACTTAGGGTGTTACATTTATGGTATCAGAGCCTTAGGTTATGAATACCTAGGCTGTCGGTTAATTTTGGGTCTGTCAGTTGTGTCGTTAGAGTCAGTTTTGAGCCTAATATCATCGTGCTACCATATCTTCGTGCGACCTGTGACTGTAAGTCTCCTCGAACTGTTATATTTCTGTAATTCATTTCCTCGTGTTGTTTGGATTATGAAATGTGGTACCAACTTTGTAAACTGTGAATTTTTCTGATCTTGTTCCTTTCATATCTTCTTCAGTATGTTGAGAGGTCGCGGTAGACCAGCTAGAGGACGCGGCCGAGGCCGTGGTCGGGGTGCTATTAATGAGGAAGTCTCACTTTCTCAGGCCTCTGCAGATTCGGCCTCTCAGTCAGTGCCGAGCACTCTACCTCTGAGCTCTGACGGGCAGCAGGATATGTCGGTCAGTCAGGATCTATCGTCGGGTAATAATGCCGACGCCGGGGCTACTGTTGTACTTCAGTGGTTGGTAGCCCAGCTTGCCCAGATAGCTCAGGGAGGACGCCAGAATCCGCCCCCGACTCCTGAGGAAGAAGCTAGTAAGTGGCTTCAGACAGTGACTAAGATGCACCCTCCTCGTTTCTCTGATCTTCTGACTCCCTCCGTTGGGAGAATTGGCTCTTTCAGTTGAACAAGACTTTTGATGCCGTAGCGTGTCCCGATGATAGGATGGTACATATTGCTCAGTACCTCCTGGATAAGGAAGCTGTGAAATGGTGGGAGGCTGTGGCGCCCAAAAACTGCCGAGCCACTTGGGAGGAATTTAAAGCTGCTATGGAAGCAAAATATTGTCTGCCGCCAGTCAAAGAACGCAGGATTGTGGAGTTCTTCACTGCCACACCTCAGGATATACCGATTTCCCAGGCCATTATCTCCTACAATCAGCAGTTGGGATTCGTGAAGGATCAGGTGAGGACGGAGGCCGAAAATCCGTTATTTCAATATGCGCATGAAACCGCATATCAGGTAGAGTATGACACCGCTCATGTGTGACACCTTGAAAGAATAGGAGGATCGCGCCCTAGCGATCGAGATAGCTATCCCGGAATCAGAGTCGGGTTCCGAAGCTAAGAAGCAGAAAACTACTGGCAGTTTCTCAGCCGGTAAGAGTGGTCAGTTTTCGAGGTCTCGGTCTGCTCCTACATCTGGGAGGAAGCCGTTTCATCATGTCGGTGGATCTCAGGGTAACCGTTCAGTCCAGTCTGTTGCATCTGGCGGTAGAGTTTGTTTTAATTGCAGTCAGTATGAGCACGTGATGAAGGATTGCCCATTTCCGTTAGTTACTTGCTTTACTTGCGGGCAGATCAGGCATCGGGCAGTTCATTTCAAGAGGGCCACCAGGGTCGCCAGAGCTCCGACTACCACCACCATTCAGAATGAGCACAGTACTCCAGTTTCTTATGTTCCTCAGAGTTTGGGCCGTGGTAGGGGACGGGGTCAGCCGAATCGCCGTACAGCATCGAGTTCGGGCTCAGTTCACCCTCGATTGTATCAGATGAGGCGCACAAAGGAGGCAGACGTTCCGGTGGCGTCAGGTACCACTCAGATCCTTTCTCATCCGGTTTCAGTGCTTTTTGATTCGGGTGCTACCCACTCTTTTATTGCTTCGGATTGTGTGAGTCATATTGGTTTTGATTGCTTGTTCGAGTGTGAACCAGAGCGCCAAAGATGTTGTGATTTGTTTAGCTAGCCAGCTCGGGAGGGTCCTTCGAGGCCTCGGGCAATTAAAAGAATTTTATTCATCATGGCCAACTTTATTACATTCATGAAAATCCAAAGTATTTCTCGGAAACTAGAAACAAGACAAAACATAACCAAAGCGTAAAACTAGTCAAACTACAATGATCTAGTCAAAGTCGGCAACATCCATATGTTGGTCTTTGTCCGCAATGGTGAGAGGAGGGATCTCAGTCTGGATCTCAGTATGGTTCACCTCCGTATTCTCATTATCTTTTTCCATGTAATTTGAGTCTTGAGTCAAATATTGTTTATAGTACTTGTAGTAAGCTTGGATGTTCTTTGGCGCCTTGCAATTGCAGTAAGTATGCTTCTTCGATCCGCAAGTATAGTAATTCCGGCCTTCCTTTGGAGTGGTTCCATTCCCGGCGGCAGGAGGCGGTCCACGTGGTTGGGTTCCACTGGGTCCCGTGGCCGAGCCACATTACCTCTTCCACACATTGGAACGACGACCTCGTCTTTTCCCTCGCTTGCTCGAGTCATGCACCCGTGGTGCTTGCAAAAACTGAGTAGCGTTGCCTTTTCTATTTTGTCGTGGTGCTTTCCTGTGGGTAGCCTGATTCACTTCCATAATCGGCTTCGTACCAGCTGGGCGCGCATTGCTATTGAGAATAATCTCATGGTGCCTTTCTTTTTTCGCGAGGTGGGAGATAAGATCACTAAAGTTTTTAATTCTCCCTTCCTCATAGGCAACGCGCAGCTGATGAGCAATCACACTTGCTCCCACGGGAAACGTGTTAAGAGTCTTCTCGATCAAATCTTGATCAGACTTCTTGACACCACAAAAACCAAGATCAGCGCGAAGATCAAGGATGGCTTGGTTATAGGCCTCCACATTCGCATAATCCAAAAATCGGATTTGCTCCCACTTAAGTTGCAATTCGGGGAAGCGCTGATCATGCACATTATTAAATCGTTGTTCGAGTGTATCCCATAGTTCTTTGGGGGTTTGCAAATTCATATAACACTTTTTCAACAACGGATGTATATGTCTACGCAAGTACATCAGTGCATTAGCCTTGGTTTCCTCGCTCGGTTCTTGAGCGGTAGGCTCGTTAGAGCGAAAGATGGTGGTGGTAAATCTCTTACCGACGAACGCCAAGCGAACGTCTGAGACCCACCTATGGTACTCCTTACCAGCATGGTCAAGGATGTCGAACTCCGGATGAACGTTGGAGCTTTGTGCCATTTACAAGATATAAACAAGAGGAAGTTAGTCTTGTTGGATTTTCAGTGACAATGTAAACGGTCACAATCGATGCTTTCAAAATCGTGTAACATAACCGTTACTCGATTTACTTCCCTTAATTGTTGTTTAGTAAAGTCGACAAAAAATGGCGATATCAGATCGCACCCAGATACGTGGTGTATGCAACAACCACAAGTATCGACTTTTCAACAATTCCGTGACTCCCCCAGGACCATCACACAGTTTTCTTCGACACGCAGAGATACCGAATTCTCCCGCGGTCTCATCCACTGCAAAGTAGCGTGGGAGATAAAGAACCCAAAACCCGTGTCCCCAAAAGAAAAATTCCCGAAGGAGAGAATTGAAATAGGGACAAGTCAGATAATTACCTCGATTATAAAATTAGACACGTGCTGAATTTGTGGTGTGCTTCGATCTACCGGTTGGTACTCGATGCGACGACGTGAAACTGGAGGCGTAATTTTGGCGGCTTCCGAAGATAAGTTGATGTTCGGGTTTTGGTCCGAGAGTCAGAACCGGGTCGGACTTGGTCATGGAGCTAGCCGCTGGCGGCGGTGGCCGGCCAGTGATGTTCCCGGACTGGATCGATGGGTGATGGCGGCGGCGGTGCTGGTGTAATACCCGAAATTTCTGATATGTATTTGGAACTTCTGATATTGTAATTGTTGCACTTTTATCTGAGTATTATTCTCCGTATTTCATAGTCCGGTGTTGTTGAGCGTATGATTTCATGAATGTGATTTAAAAATTGTGATTCTGCGCATGTAGCGCACGCTATCGTCTAAGTGTAGCGTATGCTAACTTGGATCCATAGCGCACGCTACGAAGGAACCTTAGCGCACGCTATACGTGGTCAATATGATTGAGACGTGTTGGTAGGTGAGATCAGGCCGGGGATCTTGGTCAGATTGTGTCGGGATGAACCTGGACGGCTTTCGGGAAAAAGCCAAAGTCAACGCGTTAGCGCGCGCTACTCGCATGATGGTAGCGCACGCTAAAGGCTGAGTACAGTGAAATCAGAAAGTTTCAAATAGCCGTTAGCGCACGGTATGAATATGGACTAGCGCGCGCTAATAACCATTTTCTATAAATAGGACAGCATCCCTTTTCGTATTTTCAGTCTTTTCACTTCCCTCATCCGAATCCTTATACTTAGAGAATTACTCTCTTCATCCTAAACACTTAATATCAGCATCCTAGCTCGTGTTGAAGATTGTAGATCATTGAGGATTGGTGTTCAAGCCTTCGGCGTTGGATTACTTCGAATTCCTCCTTATTCTTCACTACTTTGAGGTAGGTGATTCTTCACCAATACTAAGTACTAGTATGAATGACGTTTTAATCATGATTATCTAGTCAGTTAAATTCGTTAGTGGTCGAACATCATGTGTTATAAGGATATTTTTGACGTTTCGGCACTTATTCATCGTATAATCCATTGAACCTTTTTAGTATATGGACTCCTAAG
Organism: Orobanche coerulescens; assembly: GCA_033398695.1. Taxonomy (NCBI): domain Eukaryota; kingdom Viridiplantae; phylum Streptophyta; class Magnoliopsida; order Lamiales; family Orobanchaceae; genus Orobanche; species Orobanche coerulescens. The sequence continues at coordinate 175,860,605 of CM065809.1, forward strand.
CATATTCATGTATTTTCAAAACCGATTATGACTAATATATGGAGATTACCTAGTTCTTATATTTTACGTAAGGAATCATATGTTTTGGGACTTGGAATGAATTGAACTTAGAATATTTTCTTGAAGATCAAGATGAATTATGGTGTAGTAATGATGATACGTATCCTTGTGTCTCGTAGTCATTTAATCCATAATGATCTTTCATAAACCGTATGAGCATGATATGCACGGAGTTGGCATGTATTAACACTGAGGATTTCATGAGTTTTCATCACCTTTAGCTCAAGTTTTTACCCAGTAGTGACTGCCATGCACGGTTAGCGCACGCTAAGATGTATATATTAACGTGCGTTATCGGGAATGAGTAACGTACGCTACGTTGGGTACGTAACGTACGTTATGTCATCGAGCAGGCGATCGGTGCTCAGAGAGGACTGTCAGTACACAGCTAGCGCACGCTAAACTTGGTCATTTGTGTACGTTAACGGGCAGGCTTAGCGCACGTTACGTATAATACGTAGTGCGCGCTAAGTAGTTCAGGCAGAATTCATTTTTAGAGCTTGCGGCCGTAAACCGGATTGTTAGACATTCGTACGACTTGAGAGGAATTCTTTATTATTTCTTAGGTCCGAGCCTTGCATAGGGGACGATCGAGGGGCGGTGGCATACGGACGCGTGTCATTTGTTGGAGTATTTCATTCTTGTCATTTTCGAGGCAAGTATCATATGTTGAGTTTGATTTATATTGGAACTTTGATCATGCTTATGGTTTTGTTCATGTGGTCGAATATGAGATGTATTTCTTTAATTTCTCGTGGTATTCGTTGTTAATTGTTCGTATTGATGAACATATTGAAATGCATATATGTATGCATAATTGATTGGTTTATGGTATAAATGATCCGAGGGGATCATGAGGATCTATGCTGAGGGCGCTGGATCGAATGTCCACCATGCGTTGGTCCGACGGGATCATCATGGGGATCTATGCTGAGGGCGCTGGATCGCTGGACGGGTTTTCCACCATGCGTTGGTCCGACGGGATCATCATGGGGATCTATACCAATGGCGCTGGATCGCTGGATTACCCTGTATTGTGTTGATGGAATCGTGAGGATTCACATCGTTGGATTCCGATGACGGAAGTCCGTTTGCATGTTTTATGATGTACTGATGATTTATGTATTATGATACTTGTAGTAGCATTGTTTTGCTAACCCCTTCGAGGGTGGACATTGTTTTGATGTTCAGGTAGCCAAGGAGCGGGGAAGCAACCACAGTACCGACAGGACGATGAAACGGCTCAGTGATGTGGTTCATGTTTATTGTTATTGTGAATTATCTTCTTGGTTCATTTAGTACTCGGGTACGTATGTTTTAATAATGTCATTTTCGATATGGTTGTATAAGTTAACTCATTGGATCAGTTGAACCAAATCTGTATTTCGAACTTCAGTTGTACAATTGGATTATATTTACATTTCTTTTTAATTAACCTTGTAAATTCTCCTTAAAGGGTTTACGGCACTGTAATTATTCCGAATATCTCGGGGTGTTACAGACAATGGTATCGGAGCTAAGATTCATGGATATCTTGGCAGTCGGGTTAGTTGGGTCTGTTTACGTTAATTGATTATTGGTCGTTTGTAACATCACTGCTGAGCCAGCATCGTCGTGTGGACCGTGGTTGTAAGTTTCCTAATCTCAAATACTACCGTTTTATTTAATTCATGTTTTGTGAACATTGATGGACTTACTTTTAGAAAGATTGCCCTGGATATTGAGTATCTATGTTTATAGTATGTTGAGGGGAGGTCGTGGACGCGGACGCGGTCGTGGACGCGGACGTGGAAATGCGAGACAAGAAGATTCGGTGTCTACCCCAGAAATAACCGCTAGCCGAACGGATTCCCATTCTGGGGGACAACAGGGATCAGCAAATAATAATGCAGATCCTAACGTGCCGGGAGTGCTTCAGCAGGTGGTTGCTCAGATAAACTAGTTTGCTCAAGTTGTGGATCGCATGCAGACGGCGATGGGACAGCAGCATAACGTGGATAATCGGGGAGATAAATGGCTTACTGAGGTGATCAAATTGCATCCTCCGAAATTTGACGGTTCTGCTGAGACGCTTTCTTGGGATCACTGGCTGAAGGAGTTAGAGAAGATTTTTGCGGGGATTAACTGTCCCAACGACAGAAAGGTTCCGGTCGCCCAGTATCTTCTGACGGGGGAGGCTTTCGACTGGTGGGAGGCCATTCGACCTGAGGAGCATAATGTCGACTGGACAGAGTTCAAATTAATGATGGAAGCGCAGTATTGTCCTCGCCCAGTTAGAGAGGCCCGAGTCCGGGAGTTTTTCTCACCACAAAATTCAGAGGCATCAGTGACAGACGTGATTAAGACCTTTAATCACCAGCTGACTTATGTGCGCCACTTGGTCAGGACCGAGGCGGAGAGGATCTTCCATTTTGACATGCGAATGAAGCCGGAAATTCAGCAATATATGTCCGGATTTGAATGTATCACTTTGCGACAGTATCAGGACAAGGCGCTGGCCTATGATATGAAAGAGGCAGCAGTAGAGAAATCAATGGAAGCAAAGAAGCAGAAAGTGGCTGGCAACTTCACGGAGAATAAGAGTAGTGGGCCTCGCAGGGGCCAGTCCTCTTTTCATTCATCCAGGAGGCCTCCGCATCCTTCTCGAGGAGGAAAGAAGTTCTGGGCAGCACCAACCGTTTCAGACGCAGGGAAGAAATGTTATAACTGTGGCAAAGCGGGACATGTTCGACGTGACTGTTTCGCGCCTGTTGTGACCTATTTCGAGTGTGGACAGGAAGGGCATCGCGCAACATTTTGTGGGAATGCGACTCGATCTTTTGGCACTCGCACTCCTGTACCGGTTCCGAAGGACACTAGTGTAAACCAGACGCAACAAAGCGGTTTCCAGCAGCAGAATGTCGGGAAAAGAGAAGCATCTAGCGCTGGGTCCGTCCCTCCACGTATTTACGAAATGAAGAAGTCAGACGATCAGAACACAGCTGTTGCATCAGGTACGATTCAGATCCTTTTGCAACCAGTTAGTGTCTTATTCGATTCAGGGACTACTCATTCTTTTATATCTTTGAACTGTGTTAATCGTTTGAAAATCTCGTGCTTGTATGATTGTGAACCTTATGTTGTGGGTTTACCGAGCGGAGACAAAATTGTGGGAACCCTAGAAGCTAGAGATTTTCCAGTGTCTATAGGAGAGAGAGATTGGCCATCGAACCTTATTGTAGTTGACATCTACGGTGACGATTTAATTCTCGGAGACGATTGGCTCAACCGTTATGGAGCTATTCTGAATTACCGAAAGAGAGTCATTTCTATCATTGCTGATGACGGATCTGAACACTTATTCCGAGGATGGAGACCGGGAAGTTCGGGAAAATTGATCAAAGCAATGAAAGCCGTGAAATTATCGGGCAGGATGTCATGGACTTTGGTGCTATGCCATGAGGAAAGAGGAAGGAGTAGAGCTCTCATCTATTCCAGTTGTGAATGAATTCTCCGATGTATTTCCTGATGAACTACCTGGGTTACCTCTGCAGAGAGAGGTGGAATTCACTATCGAATTAGAGCCTGGAGCCGCTCCTATTTCCAGAGCACCATACCGCATGGCGCCAACCGAGATGTATGAGTTAAAGAAGCAACTAGAGGAATTATTACAGAAGGGTTATATTCAACCTAGCGTTTCTCCTTGGGGAGCGCCCGTTCTCTTTGTCCGGAAGAAAGATGTATCCCTCCGACTGATTACAAGGAACTCAACAAAGTGACAATCAAGAATAAGTATCCTATACCTCAGATCGACGACTTGTTTGATCAACTGCAAGGGGCAAGGGTATTCTCGAAGATTGACTTGCGATCAGGATACCATCAGTTGAGAATTAAGGAATCGGATATACCAAAGTCTGCTTTCAGGTCCCGGTACGGGCATTATGAATTTGTAGTGATGCCATTTGGACTTACAAATGCTCTTGCGGTATTCATGCAATTGATGAATCGGGTATTCTTAGAATACTTGAATAAATTTGTGGTCGTCTTCATTGATGACATCTTGATATATTCGAAGGACACAGAGGAGCATGCCGAACATTTGCGTGTGGTTTTGAGCACCTTGAGGAAGGAACAGCTGTATGCAAAGCTTTCCAAATACGAGTTCTGGCTTAGGGAAGTAACTTTCCTTGGGCATGTGATATCAGCTGACGGAGTTCAGGTGGACCTGAAGAAAGTCGAAGCAATCTTGGAATGGGAAGCTCCTAATAACGTGAAGGAAGTCCGGAGTTTCTTAGGACTTGCTAGATATTATCGCCGTTTTGTAGAGGGATTTTCCAAAATTGCTCGTCCGCTCACTCAGCTATTACAGAAAACTCAAAAGTTCACGTGGGATGAGAGATGCAGTGGTTTGTGAACTTAAGAGGAGACTGACGACAGCACCTATATTAGCGTTACCAGAGGGAACTGATGGATTCATGGTATACAACAACGCTTCAAATCAGGGTCTGGGATGTGTGTTGATGCAAAAGGATAAGGTGATTGCTTATGCTTCTCGGCAGATGAAACCGTACGAGGTTAATTACCCGACTCATGATCTGGAGCTTGCAGCTGTAGTCTTTGCATTGAAAATTTGGAGACATTATTTGTACGGCACTCATTGTCAGATCTTTACAGATCATAAGAGCCTCAAGTACATTTTCAAATGTAAAGAATTAAACATGAGGCAGAGAAGGTGGCTGGAATTGATCAAGGATTACGACTTGGAGATTCTCTACCATCCGGGTAAAGCAAATGTAGTAGCCGATGCTTTGAGCCGTAAACCTGTTTCTCTTCGAGTGTTGGAAGCACTTACATCCCAAACCAGCATTCAACGGGAACTGATTCGCGAAGGGATTGAAGTATGGGCACCAGGAATCCAAGGGCAACTATATGTGATGGAACTGACTTCATCACTAGTCGAGGAGATCAAATCTAAGTAGTTAAACGATTCTCTGATCCTTCGATTATGTGAAGAAGTAAAGAAAGGAAACGCCCCAGGATTCGTGATACAAGATGATGGAGTTCTGAGATTTCAGAGTCGATTTTGCGTTCCCGATGATGATGATTTGAGGCGGACAATTCTGAAGGAAGCTCATAGCGCACCTTATTCTATTCACCCGGGCAGCAGTAAGATGTATAAGGATCTAAAACAAAACTTCTGGTGGGGGAATATGAAGAAGGACGTAGCAGAGTACGTTTCGAAGTGTTTGACTTGTCAGAAGGTTAAGATTGAACATCAGCGACCTGCCGGAATGTTGAAGCCGCTTCCGATCCCTGAGTGGAAGTGGGAGGATATCTCGATGGATTTCATCACTAGTATGCCAAGGACCAGAACGGGAATGAACATGATTTGGGTTATAGTTGATCGACTAACCAAGTCGGCTCATTTCCTAGGAATTAAAGATACTTGGGGACCCGAGAGATTGGCGCGAGTATTCATTGCAGAGGTAGTCAGATTGCATGGGACGCTGAAGACCATTATTTCAGATTGAGATGGTCGCTTCGTGTCGCACTTCTAGAAGGAAGTTCACAGGTCTTTGGGGACTGAGCTCAACTTTAGCATGGCTTATCATCCCCAAACGGACGGTCAGTCCGAAAGGACTATACAAACAGTACAAGACATGCTTAGAGCTTGTGCCTTAGATTGGTCGACTGATTGGGAAGTTCATTTGCCGTTGATTGAATTCACATACAATAATAGTTGGCATGCTTCTATTAAGATGACACCATTTGAAGCTTTGTACGGGAGAAGATGCCGATCACCCCTGTGCTGGGATGATTCTTGGTTGATCGGGGCCCGAACCTAATTGATAGTTCAGACTCAAGAGAAGATAGCTTTGATTCGAGAGAGACTGTTGACTGCCCAGAGTCGACAGAAGTCTTATGCAGACGTACGTCATCGCCCTCTAGAGTTCGACGTTGGAGACCATGTACTATTGAACGTGTCTCCTACGCGAGGGATTTTCCGTTTTGGGAGGAAAGGTAAGCTAAGTCCGAGATATATCGGGCCATTTGAGGTCCTCGAGAGAGTTGGGGATTTAGCATACAGGTTGGCCATACCGCCATCGCTGAGTCACGTTCACAATGTGTTTGACGTATCCCAATTGCGGAAGTATGTACCGGACCCCAGTCACGTCATTGATTTCGACGAGATCGAGATAGCTAATGACGGCACCTTTGAAGAGAGACCAATCAAGATACTTGAGAGTCGGATCAAACAATTGAGGAATAAACCAATACACTTGGTTAAAGTACAATGGTCACGACATGGAGCTGAAGAGGCCACTTGGGAAACAGAGGACAGTATGAAGGCTAGATATCCAGAGTTGTTTTCATCTTAAGTTTCGGGATGAAACTTCTTTTTAGGGAGGAAGGATGTAATACCCGAAATTTCTGATATGTATTTGGAACTTGTGATATTGTAATCGTTGCACTTTGATCTGAGTATTATTCTCCGTATTTCATAGTCCGGTGATGTTGAGCGTATGATTTCATGAATGTGATTTAAAAATTGTGATTCTACGCATGTAGTGCACGCTATCGTCTAAGTGTAGCGTACGTTAACTTGGATCCATAGCGCACGCTACGAAGGAACCTTAGCGCACGCTATATGTGGTCAATTTGATTGAGACGTGTTGGTAGGTGAGATCAGGCCGGGGATCTTGGTCGGATTGTGTCGGGATGAACCTGGACAGCTTTCGGGAAAAAGCCAAGTCAACGCGTTAGCGCACGCTACTCGCATGATGGTAGCGCACGCTAAAGGCTGAGTACAGTGAAATCAGTAAGTTTCAAATAGCCGTTAGCGCACGCTATGAATATGGACTAGCGCGCGCTAATAACCATTTTCTATAAATAGGACATCTCTTTTCGTATTTTCAGTCTTTTCACTTCCCTCATCCGAATCCTTATACTTAGAGAATTACTCTCTTCATCCTAAACACTTAATATCAGCATCCTAGCTCGTGTTGAAGATTGTAGATCATTGAGGATTGGTGTTCAAGCCTTCGGCGTTGGATTACTTCGAATTCCTCCTTGTTTTTCACTACTTTGAGGTAGGTGATTCTTCACCAATACTAAGTACTAGTATGAAGGACGTTTTAATCATGATTATCTAGTCAGTTAAATTCATTAGTGGTCGAACATCATGTGTTATAAGGATATTTTTGACGTTTCGGCACTTATTCATCGTATAATCCATTGAACCTTTTTAGTATATGGACTCCTAAGCATATTCATGTATCTTCAAAACCGATTATGACCAGTATATGGAGATTACCTAGTTCTTATGTTTTACGTAAGGAATCATATGTTTTGGGACTTGGAATGAATTGAACTTAGAATATTTTCTTGAAGATCAAGATGAATTATGGTGTAGTAATGATGAAATGTATCCTTGTGTCTCGTAGTCATTTAATCCATAAAGATCTTTCATAAACCGTATGAGCATGATATGCACGGAGTTGGCATGTATTAACACTGAGGATTTCATGAGTTTTCATCACCTTTAGCTCAAGTTTTTACCCAGTAGTGACTGCCATGCACGGTTAGCGCACGCTAATATGTATATATTAACGTGCGCTATCGGGAATGAGTAACGTACGCTACGTTGGGTACGTAACGTACGTTATGTCATCGGGCGAGGCGATCGGTGTTCGAGAGGGATCGATTACCACGGCTAAGCGCACGCTAAACTTGGTCATTTGCGTACGTTAACGGGCAGGCTTAGCGCACGTTACGTATAATACGTAGCGCGCGCTAAGTAGTTCAGGCAGAATTCATTTTTAGAGCTTGCGGCCGTAAACCGGATTGCTAGATGTTCGTACGACTTGAGAGAAATTCTTTATTATTTCTTAGGTCCGAGCCTTGCATAGGGGACGATCGAGGGGCGGTGGCATACAGACGCGTGTCATTTGTTGGAGTATTTCATTCTTGTCATTTTCGAGGCAAGTATCATATGTTGAGTTTGATTTATATTGGAACTTTGATCATGCTTATGGTTTTGTTCATGTGGTCGAATATGAGATGTATTTATTTAATTTCTCGTGGTATTCGTTGTTAATTGTTCGTATTGATGAACATATTGAAATGCATATATGTATGCATAATTGATTGGTTTATGGTATAAATGATCCGAGGGGATCATGAGGATCTATGCTGAGGGCGCTGGATCGAATGTCCACCATGCGTTGGTCCGACGGGATCATCATGAGGATCTATGCTGAGGGCGCTGGATCGCTGGATGGGTTTTACACCATGCGTTGGTCCGACGGGATCATCATGGGGATCTATACCAAGGGCGCTGGATCGCTGGATTACCCTGTATTGTGTTGATGGAATCGTGAGGATTCACATCATTGGATTCCGTGACGGAAGTCCGTTTGCATGTTTTATGATGTACTGATGATTTATGTATTATGATACTTGTACTAGCATTATTTTGCTAACCCCTTCGGGGGTGGACATTGTTTTGATGTTCAGGTAGCCGAGGAGCGGGGAAGCAACCACGATCTGCAAACGGGACGATGAAAATTTCGATGATGTGGTTCATGTTTATTGTTATTGTGAATTGTCTTCTTGGTTCATTTAGTACTCGAGTACGTATGTTTTAATAATGTCATTTTCGATATGGTTGTATAAGTTAACTCATTAGATCAGTTGAACCAAATCTGTATTTCGAACTTCAGTTGTACAATTGGATTATATTTACATTTCTTTTAAATTAGCCTTGTAAATCCTCCTTAAAGGGTTTACGGCGCTGTAATTATTCCGAATATCTCGGGGTGTTATAGGCAGGCGGTGCAGTGGTCGGGCAGTGGCCCAGCGCGGCGGTGTAGCGAAAGCGCGGCGGCGGCGGGTGGGTAGCGGCGCAGTGTCTTTGCGGCAGTGTCGTGGCGGCCAGGCTGTCTTCAAGCGCCGGGCGTCAGCGTGCCTGGCGGCTCTGGCGCGGTGTCGATGGCGCGGCGGCTGTGTTGGCGGTACCAGGTGGCGGCGATGGGCGTGGCCAGCGGCGCGAGGTAGCGGGCGGCGGAAAGGGCGCGCGAGTGGCGATGCAGGGCGGCAAGCGGCGGGCGATGGCTGGCCAATTTTTTCCTTTTTTTTTTCGTTCGAGCTACGTGCTGATAACGTGTTTGAGGAGAAAGTAAAAGACAACAAATCAATTGTATTGATAACAATGAATAGAGGGGCCTTTATAGGCATTACAAAAAGAGTCCTTCCATACATAGGATTTCTAGTTAAGGTAAGACATCTAACAGGATCCTACTACTTATGGAAGAGTCTAGAACCTTCCATAACTCTATCCCCCTACGATCAGTATTAGGTAAGACACCAATACGGGAGGGATTTCCCGGAACAGTTTTTAGTTAGTAAAACTAATAAACATGATTAACCGTGTTTGATAAGGTAGTAGTACACAATACCTTCTAACTTTTGATCATAATCGTTTTAACGGTTGTGATCATTTTGGACTATTGATTATGTAAATGATGGAGTGGGTGCCGGAATAAATAATAAATTTAGTGATAAATGTGTGGTGAGATAGTGTGTTGTAAAGATTACTTGTATAAATCGGTTGTGTAGGTAGCATTATTGATTAATTTTAGCTTTAAAGTAGTAATTTATTCATTTATTTTATTATTTTGATAGGTAGTTTGGATCGAATGCAAATATTAAATAACTAATAGTTGATTGCTAACATTTATACAACATTTGATAACTACTAAAGCATTCAACAACCAACATCTACGACTAGTTTTATCAAATAGACTCTAGTCCTACTCAATAACTAGCAGGCAAGTTCAAATATATCTATAGATGTTTTACACTGAAACGACAGGCAAGCGGGAAACAAACTGTGCCGCTAGCCCTTTTTGAATAGCAAAACTAAGTCTTTTAAAAACTACATTCAGAGACCTTGGGGTCGTAACATTGCCATGCATAACCCGTTGGACTCTTTTGAGCAACTCCACAGCCTCAGGTGCAAGGAATCCAAATGTAGCAAATGCAAAAGGTATAAACGCGTGTTGGTTATCAAGGCACGCTTTCTCATGTTTGGTTACTTTGCATGAAGCGGCTTTCAAAGCAGCCTGACCTGCCGTAAAAGCATGATTCTCCAATCCCACAAGTGGAGAAACCCCCGTTAGATCTACACAAGCATGTTTCCCTCCTATCCATCCAAAGACCAAAATGTCAGCTGGTCTAAGTGTCGATCTTCCTTCCATCGGTCACCAAGAAATTCACAGTGCTTCTTTTCTTAATCAAATCCCCACTTTGAATATGTCAAAAAGAACATTCCTAACCAAATCGTGTCGGTATTTGAACCCCGGAAGCTCTCTACAATGAACTGCATGCTCTCCGAATGAATCCAAACAAGCTTTGCGACAAACTGGGCAAATTTCATCAACCGGAAAAATAGGAATCATGAGGAAACTCTATCTGAGATATTGCTTTTTTGATCCCAAATAAATAATCGAGACCTGACACATTGGCTTATAGTTTGTATTTTGTCTTTAATATTAGAGAGAGAATTTTATATATATATATATATATATATATATATATAGAGAGAGAGAGAGAGAGAGAGAGAGAGACCCTCAGTGTTGTTTATTTATCACTAAATTTCCCTAAACTTTTATTTTTTAAAATTTCTAGAATTATCAATAAATACTTGTTGGGTATTAGGGTTTATTATGGAGATTTGGATTCCCAATGGATCGTGTAATCACTTTCCGAACTGATATTTCTACCCTATGTCCAGGTTACAAGAAATTCAGCCAAGGATAATACAAAGGGACACTTATGAATCTAGGCACAGAAACATAAGCCAAATTGCTAGAGAAATTCTGAGTTTATCAGAAAAAGAAAGAGCTCAGAGAGGGTGTCTTTAGACTCAAAGGGAAGAACCTATTTATACATGTCGAATTAGGGTTGCATTAGAGCGGATTAGGGTTAAACATGAGGCGGCGCCGTCATTAGGTTTTTAAGTAGTGATCCGGAATTTAGGGTTGACAGATGGTTTTCCAAAATTGACGAAATTAGTCAATTTTACCATATTCTCCCTCTAAAATTCGGAATTTTCACTAACTTACTAATCTAAATTTCCGAAGACCTTTTTGGGCGCTGCTCCAAACCCCGCGGGGGCTCTGTCCCTCGACCCCGCTAGGAGCTCCCCGGACCCCTGACATAATCGTACCGGCTTATAATTCGATCTTATACATGTGTGCACTCCGCACATACCCGAATATATATTAGAATACAAATTATGAAACCCATTATCTCATATATTAGTTCCAATTAAACAAAATGTCTGGTGACACTAAAATCACCAACAATACTCATTTTACCCACAATTCATTCTAAAACTAAAAAAATAAGCAAAAATTTATTACACGAGGCTTAAGAAAATTATTAAATTATAATAAGAAATTAATTTATTGGATTATTTAAAAAGTAAAAATTGATATTTTACAGTCTTATTTTCCCTAAAAATCATTTTTTGATTTTATTACATTCTTCTAAATAATTTTTGGGATAAGGTGAGTATTTATTTGTAGTTGAGGGAGTAATTCCGAAAAATTGATAGTTTGCGGCGTTATATAAAAAAAGGCGATATAATGGGATAAAGTGTAATTTTCTCTACTACGTGAGTATAAAATGCTCCATACGTATCAGAGTTGTATATGGCGACTCGAATTTAGAGCATGGGGTACGGTGGTGTCATGGTTGGCGCCATGGCCACCAGCCCAAGACAGCCCTTGGCGCACCGTACTGTGGCTCATGCCATCACCTCTCGCGCCGTCCCAACCGCGTTGCGCCAAGGTAATTTTTTTTTCTTTTTTTTTTTCTTTTCTTTGAAATGTGGAGCTCCCAACGTCTAGTTTTTGGAATTTGCATGCATGTAACGGCTTTATAGCCGTTTATCTTAAAAAAAAAATTTTACCCCAAAAATACCTTATAAATACCCCTTAAATCTCTACTTCTATTTATCTAATTCCATATTGATTTTTTCATACAAATCGTTCAATCATGAATCCAAACAACCCAATTAATCACAACGACCCGTTCGATGTTTATGATGTATTTTTTAACGATGATCGAGAACGATATGTTCAAAGTTACGTGGCATATGAACAATTTGTATCTTTGTATGATCAAGAAGCCGGGAGATCGCAATCGGGTGAAAAGAGAACGAGGGCATACATACCTCGTAAACGAGAAGAGGCGGAACAATGATTACTTGAAGACTACTTTGGCAACGCTAAGACTGCTCCTAAATATCCCGAAGACAATTTTAGGCGAAGGTATCGTATGAGTTCTAGACTTTTTAATAGAATTCTCAATGATATTTTAAGTTATAATGTTGAGCCTCTTCCCGAGTACTTTCGTTTTTTTAGACCAAGTTACGATGCTAAGTATAGGTGCTGTGTTGAAGTGCACATCCGCCATACGCCAATTGGTGTACGGCACTGCACCTGATGCATTTGATGAGTACTTGCAAATTGGTGAACGTTGTTCACGATAATGTTTAGATTACTTTACTAAATGCATACATGTTTTATACTATGAGAAGTATTTAAGAAAGCCCAATTCAGATGACATAGAAAAAATATATGCATTGCATGAAGAAAAACATAAACTCCCGGAAATGCTTGGGAGTATTGATTGTATGCATTGGGATTGGAAAAATTGTCCAAAGGCCTTACAAGCTCAATTCAAAAGACGTGATCATAAATACCCAACTATTATATTGGAAGCGGTTGCGGATCAAAGATTATGGATTTGGCATGCATATTTTGGGGTTCCAGGGGCAAATAATGATCTTAATGTGTTGTATGGTTCCCCGATATTTGATCAAGAACTTGCCGGTACAGCTCCGGAATGTCCGTTTGAAGTAAACGGACATACATATAAAAAAGGTTACTATTTAGCCGACGGCATTTATCCAACATGGTCCGTGTTTGTGAAAACGTTTAGTGTTGCAAGGTCTGAAAAAAATTTGAACTTCAAAAGATACAATAAAGTGCTAGAAAAGATATTGAAGGAGCCTTCGGAGTCCTACAAGGTTGTTGGGGGATTATACGACAACTGGCACGTGCTTTTCAAGTCAACACTTTGAAACTAATCATGTATTGTTGTATAATGTTACACAACATGATATTGAAAGACGAAGGATTCGAAGTGAATTTAAGAGAGACATTCGTCGATCCACGCGCGAACATGCCAGATAATTAGATCGAAAGATGTGATTTACATGTTAGAAAAAGTAAAGAACTTCGCGATCGAATAGTTCACAACGAGCTTCGAGATGACCTTGTGGAGCATTTAATGTAATGTGTGTTTTTTTTACATGTAATGTTTGTTTTTTTATATGTAATGTTTGTTTTTAATATTAATGAAGTTTATTTTAGTTTATATTGTGTATATTTTAATTTTTGTTTAAAAAAAAAAAAATGGCACACAGAATTCAGTGTGACGGATCACCGAAATGTGGTGCGAGTGGATTTTAAGTGCCGTGGAGAGCTTTTTTGATGTGGCGGCAAAAATGCCTGGCACCACATCCAGGGCTTGACTGTACCTAATGCTCCTAATGATGCAATATGGACACGAAAAAAATACACAAAATATGGATGGAATAATTGATTAAAATATTTATGATATAGATATATCTCCTCACTTTACCCATAATATGTGGAAATAACAACGTAATTACATAAAATTATTTAATTACTCATCTATCTTTTTTATATTTAGTAGTACAAATTTATAATACCTTACCACTATTAAAAAAAACACTTTCTTAATCGGATAAAAAAGACTTTCTAAATCGACTGTTAACCGATCTAGAAAATCTTACTTTAAAACAAGAGTAACAGACCAGCCCAGACCCGACCCGACCCAATCAGACCACGACCCAGTCCGACCCAAGCCCGGCTACAGCCCAACTCGAGATCGGACCCAACCCGGTCATGAAATATCACTAGATTGATTGTTTTAGAATCGATCTAGAATCCAATCAAAAAATTGTATCTAAATTTAATATAAATATAATTTATTCAAGCAAATCACTATAACTTAGTGGTTGAGACTTGACTCCACAACCACATTGGTAAGGGTTTAAACCCTCATGGTGACAAATTATATCGATTATTTTAGAATCGATTTAGAAAGTGGACTTCTAGATCGATTATTTTAGAATCGATCTAAAAAATAACCGCATCACTTTCTACATCGATTTCAACATAACCGATGTTAAAAATCCGATATAAAATAATAATTTTCTACTCGCGTACGGACCACCGTGCAGAGATCAAATTGTCTAAGCATCGAATGTTTGCATATCGAACTTAAAAGTGCAACCCAAAAAAAAGAGCTTCTGGATACGTGTGAAAAAAAATATAATGGGTCAAAAGTGGTTCATGAAATCAAAAGTGTATTGGTGTGAGTCGATGGGCTTTATTTTATTTCATATTTGACTTCTAGAGAGATTAGTTGGTATAACTATTTAAAAAAAAATAGCTATAATTTTAGGAGAATTGGTGGTGAGATTAAAAAATTATTGTTACATTTGACCGGATGGCGAGAGGCAGTTCGAATCAAGCGGCTATCGGTCTGGTGTTTCATAATAGTATAGTCAGGTCTTTAGTGGTCTCACCAAGCCAATTGGTAATCCACGCTCCTACAAAACACAGGGCTTTAACAATTAACGGCGGTTTTTTAAAATAATCGTTGTTAAATTTAACAGTGATTATCTGTGATAATCGCAGTTAATGTTATTTTTTTTAATATCATGTTTGTTTTTAATTTACCAACCTGCTACACAATTTCAGAAAACAATACAGCAAAATCTCAAAATACAATAATTTCTAATAAAACCTCAACAACACAACTTTCAAACATTTACCTATATAACACAACTTTCATCCAACCATCAAATACAATAACGCTCGTCTATAGAAGTGAATGCCAATACAATGATGTTCCATCCAATTCAAAATAATACAACAAAACAATTCACGAACCAAACAAGACAACGATAATTCTTACAAAATCAAATGCCAAAAATCTATGCATATAAACGATTATTAACCTCCAAAAATTGTTTTGCCCATTCGGTTTGAATTTCATGAATTCTATCTATATAGGAAGTGCTGCAACATTATCACACTTGTACATATAAACATATAAATTAACAAACTCATCAACTTAAATGATTAAATCACTTTTAAACTGAAATAATTAAAAAAACTGAAATTAATTTAAAAAACTGAAATAAAAGTTTATCACCTCCATCCATCCATCCATCGATAATACGAGCTCGGGCAATGGTCGACATCCAGTGCATGACGTAATACCCACACTCCCAACCTCCGTTTTGTTTATTACACTAAAAAGAATATGAAGCTCAATTATATATATATAGGGATTGATTATGGTGGAAACCCTCTTAATGGTGAAATCTAGAAACCAATCTATACCTGTTGCATTATTAAGCAATTTCATTGCATATTTGTTATTATTTGCTGCATCAAGCTGATCGCTGGTATATGCAACAATAATGCAATAAAAAAAATACATAAATGCATATAATCCTACTCATCTACAGCCGTTATATCATTAATATCAATGGCCTACAAAAGTTTCTAGATTCAACAAGGTAATTAGTTTTCATATGATATATATATATACATATATAGGGGCGCGTTCTATGCAGTACCAATATTAGATTCAGTACTTTACAGTACTAATTTATGCATGAGTTTTGTATTAATTATGCATGAAATATATGCATTTCGTGTATCAAAATTTCAATGCATTAATTCTCACAAAAATTTGATGCATATAATCTAATATTTTAATGCATCGATATTTTGATGCATATATTGCATATTTTAATGCATTGAAATTTTGATGCACGAAATGCATATATTTCATGCATAATTAGTACAAAACTCATGCATAAATTAGTACTGTAAAGTACTGCATCTAATATTGGTACTGCATAGAACGCGCCACTACATATATATATATATATATATATATATATATGTGTGTGTGTGTGTGTGTGTGTGTGACTAAATGTATTACTTACTTTGGAATATATCCAAGTAATCGGCTGTTTGGGTTTACTTGTATGCGTACTCCCATCACCTTAAACGCGGTTACGGCACTGTTCGAAAGTGTTGGTGCAAGATCGGGATATGCGCCGTGTTGCGGAAGCGCGAATTTAAAGAGCAGAAATTAAACGACACAAGGATTTATAGCGGTTTGGCTATAAACGAGCCTACGTCCTCTCTCGGTATCTTTTTCAATAGGTTGAAGAAAAACCTCTACGCCTCTCTTCTATCGGTCGAGGGATAACCGTTACAATCATGTCTTCTATTGGTCCGTGATAAACCACTCGTGCCTGTCTTTGTGTCGGTCCAAGTTAAACCGTTTTCCTTTTCTATAGGACAAGGATTCAACCTCTCTAGCTTTCTATCGGTGCTAGATAAACCTCACGAAGATAGCGATTGCGGTTCTAATAATGCCGGATCCTTGATCCTAATAACACCGAATCCAATCGTATCTTTTCTTTTACCTCTCGTATATAATGTTGAATGTATAGACACTCAAACTAACAATAGAAGCTCAATATCACAACAATAATATCAATATGAATCTCATATGAATGTCTCGTATGCTTGAAGTTGTTGTATGGAAACAATACCATGGGAATGGTATTTATAGGCTTCAAAGCCTTACTAGCCGTTACCCTCCTGACACTCCATTACGGCCGTTATCTCCTTCACATTACGTATGCTATCTTGTTTACGTACATTATATCTTTCTCGTTACGTACGTTAGCACGTACCAGATTCAGTCCAGTTGCATTCGTTTCTTTGCTTACGTACGTTATCAACACCTCTTTACGTACGTTAAATAAGGTCAATATGTCTGTTGCTTGCTGGCCTATGCCATGACTGTAATATCCGTAACTTTCTATTTTTAGCAGTTTCCATTTTTGGTATATGTGTATTTTTATCGACTCGCTTGTAACTGTTTCAACATTGTGAATCTACTTTATTCTTGGAGTTTTTCCATTTGGACGAGTTTTGGTGATATTTTCACGTGATTTCATTTTATGACATGTTTTGCCGTATGAACGTTCGATTCTTGTAAAACTCGTTCGTTTCCGTTGTTTCTTGGTTTGTACAAGTTCGTATGATTGAGTTGGTCGTGTTGAGACTTTTGGTTTGCAAATCCGACGTCGTATCGTGATTTTCGGACACTTGAGTCATTTTCGTAATTTCCTATAAGTTTAGGGAATTTCATATTCGTTGTCGCATTTCGGATTCCCGGGTAGTCGGATTGATGTTTTCTTGTGATGGTTAGACTCGTCATCGAATATTCTTTGTAGTCGTATTTTTGGTTCGATAGCAGTGTCCAGGTTTGAGGTCGTCGGAATCGTTTGAGCAGCCATGCGATCTGCATCGATGAGGTGTTACGGCCGTAACACCCGGAAGTCTGGCCGTAAGTTGGCCATGTTACGGCCGTAAAGTGTCCTATTCTGGCCGTAATAGCCCATTGCTTTAAAGCAATGGCGGAGGTCCAACACCTCATTTTCTATCCTTTTCTTTCGTTTTCTTCACGGGGCGACTCCAGAGGCGATTTCCTTCAGTTTTGATCGAAGAATTCTTCGTGTTCCATCACCGTAGAATCGTAGTAGCATATCACCATCAGCGTAATCATCCTCCATCGTCCGAATCCGAGGTATTTTCTTCAGGAACCCTAACTTGTATAAATTGGGGTTTTTTCGGGTTTTTCGTGATTGATTCCGAATTGTTCATATATGTTGCGAAACTTCTTACCGATTGTTGTTATTGGGTGATTCCCAATCCGTTTTTCTTCGAATTAATCCGTAAATTATCAATACGGGGAGATTTTGCAACTCTCGCCCGTATCGATTGATCGTCTATTGTCGTGTATTGTAATCGGGGTTATGAGAGTATTCATTTCGTTTATTGATGTCCATTGGGACTGAGTTATGTTAATTCTTCGTTAGGAACCGACGTCTTCCACCCGGATAATCCATAGTTGTTTTTCACTTCCGATTCTTCGAAGATGTCACAAAGGCAAGTACTTTACATTTGTTTACATGTTCTAGTATTTGAATTATGGCTGTATCGTGGTTGTTGTGGATGGATATGTGTATGTTCACCTAGGGACGGTCCGACGGGGCCTCTAGGGATACGTATTGCCATGAGTGTGCGTATCGTGAACTGTGGTTAGCCACCCAGGGATGTCCGACGGGGCTCTGCGGGGTACGGTGGCCATGAGTCTCGTACCAATGGTTAACTTTGAATTGTGATTTGTTGGAGATAATGTGTTTTGTGATTGTACATTGTAAATATTCCGGAATATAAAACCTTTTCAAAAATGATTTTTGGCGCATTATTCATCTGATTAGAATGTAGTTCAAATGGATTGTACTCGCACTAGCAGTTGTCGCTAACCCCTTAAATGGGGGAAATACTTTTTTTGTATTTCAGGTATCGATCGTGGGGACAAGCGAGCACTCGAGCCGTATGAGGATGATGGGCAAGCATGATACTGTTCAGTGCTTGATTATCAGTGTTTTGTTCTGTCGGTTATTATTGACGTCTTATTTTGGGATTTCTGTATTATAAAATTTGTTTAAGTACTCGAGTACTTCCTTTTTAAAATTATTAATGATGTATTCCCGTTTTGGAAAATGGATTTGATTTCAGATTTTATTTGTCGGATTGTAGTCTTTTATTTGAATTGTCGTGTTATTGATGATTGTTTGTCGTTGTGAAATGTCTTGTTGGTACGTTAGCCTGGTGGATTCCACAGAGTGGGGTCCACGGCACTGTAATATGCCCTGAATGTCTTGGGGGTGTTACAATGACGTCATCTCCAACGTTCATCTTGTTTGAACTCAGAGCCTTCGCATTACGTACGTTATCAGCTCTACATTACGTACGTTAGGCTTAGCATTTTACGTACGTTACGATTATTTTGTTGCGTACGTTATACATGTTCAGAACACCTTTTTGCGACTTCGTTTTCTTCGATGCTTTGCTTCGTCTCTTTGTTGTTTTGTTTTGTTTATCAACTTAAATCATCAAAACATTATTAATACATGTATGGAACAAAATGTTCCAACATAAAGAAGTACTAATGTATTATGAAATGAAAATATAATATATTTTCCAAGTAAATGCTACAAATTAAAACTTACTTCTCGACTACGGCCTTAATGCGATTCTCGGGCTTACGGTGTAGTGAGAAAAACCACACAACAACCCATTTTATGGGAATAATGACCAAAAGTTGCCAATGCTCACTGCATTAACAAACGTATTACAAGAGGGGGAGGGGGATTATTTAAATTTTCCATATCAAACCAATCTAAACACATCTACTTAAATACTTATTAATATAAAAATCTACAAAGACATGAAGAAATATTAAGACTTTTAGAGAGAAAAGGAGGGTAGTGAAACGAATGTTAGATCTTTTCAAAATCAATTTAGAAAAAGAGGAGAAATTATGCAAATATAACATAGATGCAATTTCTAAATCTTTACTTACTCATGATTGTAATACTCGAGAATTTTATTCCGGATTCGTTGAGTTTTCGGAGTGTTATCGGATTGTTGTTGCCCTCATCGTTGGAATTTTGTGCCATGTTTGGGTGTGCCTCGTTGGGACATGTGTTTGGAGGCGTTTCGGATCACTAAGTGAGTTTTTGAGTTTTTGTGGTGTAGCGACGCAAATGCTTGAGGCATAGCGCACGCTACTGCGTGATGTTTAGCGCACGCTACTGAATGTGTAGCGCACGCTAACTGGCAGTCCAGAGGCAGTCCAGGAGCTACTGGACTGGGGTTGGGGCTTTGTTAGCGCACGCTAAGGTCGATAGCTAGCGCACGCTATCGACTGCTTAGCGCACGCTAATCGTTATTTCTAGCGCACACTACTTGGTAGGTGCATATTTGTCCAGGGGCTACTGGACTGGTTTTGTGACCCGTTAGCGCATGCTACGGCTTTTGGCTAGCGCGCGCTAACCGTGTTATAAGCGGTTTCTCTGGAGTGTTGACCCCGTTAGCGCACGCTAATGCAGGGTGTTTAGCGCGCGCTAATAAGCATCGATATAAATCTTGGGCCGGCGACATTCGATCGTCATTTCCTTTCTTTTCTTCATCCCTCCCGACGGGAGTGAGCTCTAGAGGCGATATTGAGCGCTCTTCTTCCTCTAGATTCATCTTCGAGCGTATTTGTAGATGTTTAACAACATCTAATCGTCTTCTTGGTCCAAATCAAGGTAATCTCTTTTTAGAACCCTAGTTTCTTGAATTTGGGGTTTTTCCTTGGATTTGTGATTCTTAACCGATCTCATCCGATCGGTTGTGTGTTCTTGTTTGTCGTGACCGTAATCTTCAGACTTTGTTAACCGTTCATCGATTTTTATCGCCCGGATCAATGATTCTTGATTTCTTTGAGAACACTTAGATCCTTGTTGTTTTTAGGATCGTTTTGGATTTCGATTAGTGTTATTGATTCGTGGTGATGTTATTTTCATAGTATTCGTGGGGCTGCCGAATCCTTGGTCATTTTTGCAAGCTCGAGAACTATCCGACCATGTCCGTTCGTTGTTCGGTTGCTCGTGGTGTCGAGGCCAGTATCTTGTCCATACGTTTCATGTTTCGTAGGCGTAATTATTGATAAATGATTTTATGCGAAACCCAATGTTTAATGAACGTAAAAAGGGATCGGTATGTTCTCGATAAATGATGTCTTTCAACGATAATTCGCGTACTTCGTGAATATATGTGTTCTTGGAATATGTGTGTTGGTTTTGTATGTTGATAGATGCTATGATCACTTTGAGTGAGTTTAATAGACCGTAATCCTTTGTCGGGGATTACGTAATGTTATGTGTACTTGTTCGGTAAGAACGTATTGTGTGTGATATTAGTTATTACTCCTTTGAAAGGAGGTTCTGATGTTTAAGTGTTGCTTGGCTTGATGTTCTGCTCATTGTTATGTTATCGTTGAAAGTGATGTGCCTTCAGGTAGGATTGTTGAATCTCCGGGATCCATACTTGTTAGTATGGGTCAGGCGTGACCGTAGGGTTATCCAATCCGGGTATGTCTTGCAGGGACTCCGAGGTTCGGGGCTTGCTAGCCTGATGCCGGGATAACTTGTGGGGGTTATCATGGGGTATGTCTTACGGAGACTCCGAGGTTCGTGGCTTGTTAGCGCGATGCCGGGATAACTTATGATTGTGGTTTGGAATGGTTGCGTGACTGTTGTCACGAGGACATGTGATTTAGTATAGTTTCCTATTGGGTTATTCACTTGGGTATGTTCTTCGGGAACATCTGAGGTTCGTGGCTTGTTAGCATGGGACGCGAATAATCCGTAAGAACATGTGTTATGTGATTTGGGTCGTGGACCCTGCGTTCTGTGATTTGGGTCGTGGACCCTGTGGCTTATGATCTGGGTCTTGGACCCCGTGTGTTGCGAATTGGGTCGTGAACCCGCATTTTATTATTGGAATCGTATTTTGGAAAGATGATTTTGGGCCATGTCCCCAAGTGTTTTCGAAAGACTTGAGAATTCCTTAATTCCAAATATTTTCAAACTCCCGAGATCGTAAAATATTTTGTATGAGATACATGGTTCTATTCCTACCTTTTATAAATCAAACTGTTTTGATTAAGTGAATTATCTCGGGAAATATATTCAAGATTATTATATTCTTGAAGCACGTTGTGTATGGCTTGTACTTCTGTTTTATACTTCACTAGCAAAACAGTGGAGTTTTGCTAACCCCCGAGTATTCGGGGGGTGGATGTCTGTATTGCGTCCAGGTACTTGCAGGTTGCTGGGGAGCGAACCACAGGATCGGTACGAAGGGTGATGAAAGACGACGTTACTAATCACATAAAGACCAATCGTAGAGTATGTTGGATAGTCTTGTGGATTATTTCTCCGATATATTGTTACCCCGATTTTTGGGAGCGTTATTGTATTCCAGCCCCTGCGCGGGTATGATTTTTGGGAAAGAATCTTGTATGTAATGTTGTGTGTGTTGTGATAAAATACCAAATCGGTCTAATGGTTCTTTACATAGCCATGTCGGCATGTGAAGTGATGTATTGTTTTGTATTTAGCCTGGTAGATCCTCGCGGAGAGGGTCTGCGGCGCTGTAATATTCCCAAGTGGTTTGGGGGTGTTACAGAATATGGTATCAAAACTTAGGTTGAGGAAACCTAGTCTGTCGGGTTGAGTTGTGTGTTGTCGGGTCTTGTCTTGTCAGATTTGGTCTGACTGAGTGGTGTCGCGACGCGTCGTCTGAGTTGTCGGTCGTGATTAGTATCGAGGCGCAACCATCATCTTCGTGCGATCTGTGGATGTAAGTCTCCATACTTTGCTGTGTCTCGTGTTATACTAGTTTATGTGATTTTGTGTTATTATGTAGAGTTTAACTGTGCCTCGTGAATACTTACACCATACTTGTTTAATTCTCGTATTGTGCTGGGATAAAGAGTAGTACCGTTATGTATGTATATATATATATATATATACACACCTTGTGTGAAATCATTTTTACAGGAGCGATGTTTTGGATTTGTTATTCAATAAAAGTTTATCAATGTGATATTTTAAACTTCAAATGTTTTGGGGAAGTCACGTAAATCCTATTTAAAAACATCCTTGAGGAGGAAAAATGATTTAATTTTCGTATGATGACCTCGAGACTAAAGATTTTGGGAATTCAACTACATATATTTTCGTTCATCTTGTATTGAAAAAAAAATCAAAATTTGATTTTTAAATGTTCAAACGAGGTCTATCAAAAGTTTACTTGAGACGTTACTTTGGCCTTCGACTTTTCGGTTTCATGAATTTCGGTTAAAAGTTATGTAGTGAGGATGTAAATTGTTGGCGTTTGGATTTGTATGTTTCTGTTTATTTTTAACTTCGACTTTTGGTATCATTTAGTATATACTCATGAATGTGTTGCTGGATTAGAATGACTAGCGCGCGCTAACGTGGCATGGCTAGCACACGCTAAGTCTTTGTTAAATCATACACTAATTGGTCTGAGCAGAAGCTCAGAAACTACATTCTGGCCGTAAGTCTAACTTTTGCGATTGTTAGTAGACCTGGCAAACGGGCGGGCCAGGCCCAAACGGGCCGGGCATAAAACGGGCGGGCCTTTTTTGGGCTGGGCCAAAAAGGCCCGTTTTTTCCTGGGCCAAAATTATTAGGCCGTGGCCGCCCAGGCGGGCTCGGCCGCTGAGCCTCGCCTTTTTTTTTTGAAATATTAATTACGAAATAAATATACAAATATTTTTCGATCCTTAATTATTATATTATTCACTATACTATCACAATCAGATAAATAAATATACAATTATTTTTATTTGATAATTACATTATTTACTACACTACCATAATCAAAAGACAAATATACAAATATTTTTATTTGATCATCATATCATTTATCACTACTAATTTCTTATAAAATCATAAAATAATATTATTATTGATATGAGATACTACAAATAATCACAAAGTTCCAAAAAAAATAAAATTACATCAATAATTAACATATAGATGTATTATAATCTAACAAACAAGGAAAAAAATTAAATATTATAATTACACATAACATAAATTTAAAAAAAAAAAAAAAAAAATTGGGCCGGGCAGCCGCCATGCTGAACCTCTACGCGGGCCAAATCTGGTCGGGCCAAAAGGCCCGTTTTTTGGGCTAATAATATACGGCCAATGCCCGCCAAAACGGACGGCTTGCCATGAGCACAGGCCTATTTTGCCGGGTCTAATTGTTAGGCTGACCGTTTGAGACCGTACTCTATGTGTGTTGTTCAGGAATAACAATTGTTGTGTGTGGTTATGTGTAATTTGAACTGTGTTCTTGTCCGCTGCGTGTGTAAAGTTCAAAATGACTTTTTGGTACTTTTACCAAGTAGTGTGTATTTTAAAATGACCTTTCGGGTTCGTAAATTTGAGTCATTTCGTTGACCCTTTTTCCTAACTCTTTTGTCGGGTGACTTAACGTATATTTTGAAACTATTGAGTTTTCGCGTCTTCGCCTTGTAATTTCAAATGGTATTTTATGACGGTATTTGGTATTAGGAAAATGACTTTTGGTGAGTATTTGGAAAATATTACCGTCATCGGCCTTTTTGGCATTTTTGAACGTTTTTTGAAAATGGTTTTCAACTTGGTGAGTTCCGGTGCGGAACCCGTACAGAAAATGTTTTTGATATAATGAATGATTTTAACTTCATTGCATTTATAATTCACATAACAACGGCATTATAAATGAAGATTTTCGGGATAATAGTTTGTATATTGTTCTCTAGCTTGAATTAAATCGTAATATGTATATGATTTAATGATGTTTGATTAAAGACGGAGATGTGAATATCTTGGTATGTGTTATGATCTTTCGTTGCCATAGGTTGTTGTTTGTTAGTATGCCGAGGGGCAGAGGTCGTGGTCGTAACCGTGGTGCTGATGGCCACGGGGATCAGATGCGGAATCGAGAGAATGTCGCTGGGAATGATTTTAGTTTGGGTGTTGCTACTATATTGAAACAAGTAGCGACTCAGATGACTCAGTTGACCCAGGTGGTTCAACGTAGCATTGACGCGAGTCAGAACGTCGGTGTAAATCAATGGCTTCACGAGGTAGTTCGTATGAATCCCCCTCGATTCTCCGGTGCTGCAAATGCGTTGGGCTGGCATGGTTGGATTTTCCAGTTGGGAAAGATTTTCGAGGCTGTCGGATGTCCTGAAGATCGGAAGGTACCTATCGCTCAGTACCTTCTTGACAAAGATGCCGCTAATTGGTGGGAAGCTGTTAAACCTCGTGATCGTGATGTCACGTGGGCGGAGTTCCAAGCATTTATGGAAGCTGAGTTCTGTCCAAAACCGATTAGAGAGCAGAGGATTCGCGAATTCTACTTGGCAGAACCGCAAGATATATCGGTGTCGCAAGCTATCATCGATTATAGCAAACAACTCAGTTATGTGCGAGATCGGGTGAGAACCGAGGAAGAGAGGATCCTTCACTTTGACAGACGGATGAAGCCGGATATTTGCGTGTATATGTCGGGATTCAATTGCACTTCGTTGAGGGACTATCAAGATCGAGCATTAGCCCGTGAACTAGCTTCGTTATCGTCAGAGCGTGTGCTCGAGTCGAAGAAACAGAGGAAGTCCGATGACCGTGTGGACGGTGCAGGAGTTGGTGTTTCTAGTTTTCAATGTCGTAGCCTTTCCGCTGTGAAGCCCCATCGCTCGATGCGTGGAACTGAGAGTTCCAAGTCGCCTGCTCTGACTCCTGGTAAAGCCAGGAGATGTTTTAACTGTAATGTGGCGGGACATGTTCGTGCACATTGTCCTTCTCCGCCAGTAACGTGTTACAGGTGCGGACTCGAGGGACACTGAGTTCAGTTTTGCGAGATGGTTACCGAGCCTTCCAGGGCACAAACTTGAGCATCGATATCAAGATCGACTCCGAGTAGTCTCAGAGGGGCGTGATCTACCAGTTGTATGTTGAGTTATTTCCCTTGTTTTGTTGTTTCGAATTTCGGAGATTAACTTCTTTTATTTGAAGTGGATCGGATTTTGAACTCTATACTTTCGACTCTGTCGAATTGTTTATGTTCGTTGATATTTTCTGAACTTGTCATGTCTTGTGCTTTTGTTGATCGAACGAGTTGTAGTATTGTTTCAGAACAACCCGTTTGTCGTTGTGACTTTCCAATTGCTATTCCATTTCCTGTGGATCTCATGTGAATGCACATCTTGTTGTCTTCACCGGATCGTATATTGTCTCGAGTCGAGATGTGAACTTTGGGGTTGTTGTTTGAGTATTATTGTTCGTCATGATTCGAAAATGACTGATCGACTTTTGTGCCTCGGTCGTTGTAATTCAATCGTTTGATTGTTTGGTTTTTGTTGATCTCGTTTCATGATTGTTGAGCGTTAGGACTCCTTCGTAATTTCCTTAACTTTAGTAAATTAGTTTTGTGTTCGGTCTTCCAACCCTTGGGCTGTGGAATTTCGTATTGGTTCAGCGAATAACTCGTGTTTTGATTGATGTACTGTTGAATTGTTCAACCGTATTGATTTTCGTTCGTTGTGTTTTGTTATTTCGGCAACGGATATCGTGTGTTATTTGAGTTTGTTTCGCGTCGTTCGTTCTATGTTTCAACTTTCGAGGACGAAACTTCTTTTAAGAGGGGTAGAATGTAATACCCGAGAATTTTGTTCCGGATTCGTTGAGTTTTCGGAGTGTTATCGGATTGTTATTGCCCCCATCGTTGGAATTTTGTGCCATGTTTGGGTGTGCCACGTTGGGACATGTGTTTGGAGGCGTTTCGGATCACTATGTGAGTTTTTGAGTTTTTGTGGTGTAGCACACGCTAATGCTTGAGGCATAGCGCACGCTACTGCGTGATGTTTAGCGCACGCTACTGAATGTGTAGCGCACGCTAGCGGCGATCGAGCGATCATGAGCTACCGGGTCGGGTGAGGCTTTGTTAGCGCACGCTAAGGTCGATAGCTAGCGCACGCTATCGACTGCTTAGCGCACGCTAATCGTTATTTCTAGCGCACGCTACTTGGTAGGTGCAGATCTGTCCAGGGGCTACTGGACTGGTTTTGTGACCCGTTAGCGCATGCTACGGCTTTGGCTAGCGTGCGCTAACTGTGTTATAGGCAGTTTCTCTGGAGCGTTGACCCCGTTAGCGCACGCTAATGCAGGGTGTTTAGCGCTAATAATCGGCCCAAGATAAATCTTGGGCAAAGACATTCGATCGTCATTTCCTTTCTTTTTTTCATCCCTCCCGACGGGAGTGAGCTCCAGAGGAGATATTGAGCGATCTTCTTCCTCTAGCTTCATCTTCGAGCGGATTTGTAGATGTTTAACAACATCTAATCGTCTTCTTTGTCCAAATCAAGATAATCTCTTTTTAGAACCCTAGTTTCTTGAATTTGGGGTTTTTCCTTGGATTTGTGATTCTTAACCGATCTCATCCGATCGGTTGTGTGTTCTTGTTTGTCTTGACCGTAATCTTCAGACTTTGTTAACCGTTCATCGATTTTTATCGCCCGGATCAATGATTCTTGATTTCTTTGAGAACACTTAGATCCTTATTGTTTTTAGGATCGTTTCGGATTTCGATTAGTGTTATTGATTCGTGGTGATGTTATTTTCGTAGTATTCGTGGGGCTGCCGAATCCTTGGTCATTTTTGGAAGCTCGAGAACTATCCGACCGTGTCCATTCATTGTTTGGTTGCTCGTGGTGTCGAGGCAACTATCTTGTCCATACGTTTCATGTTTCGTAGGCGTAATTATTGATAAATGATTTTATGCGAAACCCAATGTTTAATGAACGTAAAAAGGGATCGGTATGTTCTCGATAAATGTTGTCTTTCAATGATAACTCGCGTACTTCATGAATATATGTGTTCTCGGAATATGTGTGTTGGTTTTGTATGTTGATAGATGCTATGATCACTTTGAGTGAGTTTAATAGACCGTAATCCTTTGTCGGGGATTACGTAATGTTATGTGTACTTGTTCGGTAAGAACGTATTGTGTGATATTAGTTGTTACTCCTTTGAAAGGAGGTTGTGATGTTTAAGTGTTGCTTGGCTTGATGTTCTGCTCATTGTTATGTGATCGTTGAAAGTGATGTGCCTCCGGGTAGGATTGTTGAATCTCTGGGATCCATACTTGTTAGTATGGGTCAGGCATTATCCAATCCGGGTATGTCTTGCGGGGACTCCGAGGTTCGGGGCTTGCTAGCCCGATGCCGGGATAACTTGTGGGGTTATCATCGGGTATGTCTTACGGGGACTCCGAGGTTCGTGGCTTGTTAGCGCGATGCCGGGATAACTTATAGTTGTGGTTTGGAATGGTTCCGTGACTGTTGTCACGAGGACATGTGATTTGGTATAGTTTCCTATTGGGTTATTCATTCGGGTATGTTCTTCGGGAACATCTGAGGTTCGTGGCTTGTTAGCACCAGACGCGAATAATCCTTAGGAACATGTGTTATGTGATTTGGGTCGTGGACCCTGCGTTCTGTGATTTGGGTCGTGGACCCTGTGGCTTATGATCTGGGTCTTGGACCCCGTGTGTTGCGAATTGGGTTGTGAACCCGCGTTTTATTATTGGAATCGTATTTTGAAAAGATGATTTTGGGCCATGTCCCCAAGTGTTTTCGAAAGACTTGAGAATTCCTTAATTCCAAATATTTTCAAACTCCCGAGATCGTAAAATATTATGTATGAGATACATGGTTCTATTCCTACCTTTTATAAATCAAACTGTTTTGATTAAGTAAATTATCTCGGGAAATATATTCAAGATTATTATATTCTTGAAGCACGTTGTGTATGGCTTGTACTTCTGTTTTATACTTGCACTAGCAAAACAGTAGAGTTTTGCTAACCCCCGAGTATTCAGGGGGTGGATGTCTATATTGCGTCCAGGTACTTGCAGGTTGCTGGGGAGCGAACCACAGGATCGGTACGAAGGGTGATGAAAGACGACGATACTAATCACATAAAGACCAATCGTAGTGGGATTGTCGTGTGGATTATTTCTCCGATGTATTGTTACCACGATTTTTGGGAGCGCTATTGTATTCCAACCCCTGCGCGGGTATGAGTTTTGGGAAAGAATCTTGTATGTAATGTTGTGTGTGTTGTGATAAAAGACAAAATCGGTCTAATGGTCCTTTACGTAGCCATGTCGGCATGTGAAGTGATGCATTGTTTTGTATTTAGCCTGGTAGATCCTCGCGGAGAGGGTCTGCGGCGCTGTAATATTCCCGAGTGGTTTGGTGGTGTTACAGTGATGGTAAGCTCCAAGGTATATCTGTTTTTTTGCATCCGACATACGCGAAAGTGATGTATCTGGAGGTCTTCTCTCCCTTATTTCCCATATTTTGTATGGATTGAGGATCTAAATATCCATACAAATCCTCTTCCGTCGTTCCCACGTTCAATTTCGATAAATACCTAATTTGTCAAACAAAATATTAATATCTAATTTACAATCCAAGCTATGCATGTAAAGAATTACTTACAAAGTCCAAAACTGTAGAATAGATAAGCTAAGACACTGCTTGCCTTGAATGATTTCCAAAAGACCATTGTAACTTATGTACAAGGGAACATCAGCACCACCACAGCCAAAGGAAGCTGTATCCCATGACACTTGTAACGGGTCACTAAAAAGAGTCGCTGCAACACCAAATAACTCTCTCATGGTGTCATCTCTGTGACTCGACCAGTCATCTTGACGATCATGTTTCCTAGGTCGCTCAATATCCTATATCATATAGAAGAGTGTAAAAAGTAAAAACCAACTATAACCGGAATATTTTTCATTTAGATTTAATATTAAAAACACAAAAAAATGTACCTTGGTAAAGTCGGTAACGACAAGATTTTTTGGCCATGCAATAGTACCTAGAACTTGCCTCACTAAGCCTACCTCTTCACTAGGTATAGGAACTTCGGCACTGCCATCTATGGCCTCCTCGACTACTACCTTAACCAAATGAGCTGGTAAAGGAGCATAAGCCATAATGTAGGGTAGAATCGCCATGATGAACTCGACTGATAGCTACTAGACGAGGAGGACACGTGTCCACATAAAATCCAAATCAACCAGTGTCCCCAGGCGGAGTCTTCCCTCCTGAAGGGCCAGAAATAGAATCGGCACAACTCTCCTTCGTACTGACACGGGTAACATGATCATCAGGTGTACGTAGATCGACGTGGGTCTGCTGTGAATGAGCCCCCAAAGACTCCAATGTTTGGCCGAATATTTTCATCAAATTTTGTGTGACATCATATGTGATCTTCTTCGTTAGTTCCTCCAACACACTTTCATTTATCAATGATGCAGATCGACGTGACGATCGTCCAAAATAATCTCGAATGCCTACACCAAATCTGTAACACCCCCAAAATCCCATTGGGTTATCACAGTGCCGTGGACCCCACACCAGGAAATTCACCAAGCGATCACGACTAAAATACATCAACTGACCAAAAAGGAAAATCACAGTCCCTACTATGATAACCGACACAATATTCCAATGTGGAATTTCAATGACAAGGATGGGCCTACATGGCCAAAATAAAAATACAACAACAACCACGAGCCTTGCCCGGATAACATAAAATAACAACAACTGACAAGATGGAGAACACCCCAAACTGATTGACCAACATGAACACCAAAACAACTCGGGACTAGTATCGCTCGAATGCCTCATCGCCATCGTCATGTCCCTGTGTCCTTACTCCCTCCTCGAAAACACCTAAAATATGAAAACATGTTCCGCCCCAACAAATAGGAATTGGAGTACTAACCCAACCAATAACAAGGACCAGAGCGGAAAGAGACAAGGAATTTGAACTGTACCATGATAACAGAAAAAATGAGCTACGATGGCTGAAATTCGGAGTAAGAGGGAGGTTGTTATCGGAAAATTGAGGTTTAGGGCAAGTTGTTGCAGGATATGCGCCTTGATGCAGCGAAAATTATAGGAAAACAACTGTGTTCCAACGGATCAACCGTTCTTGGAATATAGCCTTCTCAAACCCTAGATTCAGCCGACCTAAGAACGTCAAGAATTGTAGAAAAATTTCCAATTCATTGATAATGCCGAAAAAAAGGCCTTACAAGCATATATATACCATAGGAAAGCTGGGGTTAAAATTACGAAATTTAATAACAAGTACACAAACTTTTAAAAATTTACAATTAAGTCCCTAAAACATAAAAATGCAAAATGGAGGGCCTAAACGATATTTTTTTGCCAAAAAGCGACGGACTTCACCGCGTAGCTGTAACTATTGTTCAGTGGACCAATTCCGATAAGAAAAAGCTGAGCTCATCCCAAAATTCGCAAACAAATATTTTTCACATACTTCAAAAATGCCAATTTTCCAAATAACGAATAACAATCTCATCCACTACATCAAACCTAGAGCTCACAGATGAACCGAGCATGTTCTGTAGAAGGCTGTTTAGTTAAAGAGTGGTGCGTCGAGGGAAAGACGAATGCGGCTAAGGAAAGAGGTAGGAGAGTCGACGACGACGGTGATCAAGGTCGCATTTTGGCATATACTATGTTCTGAATAATTTTTCTTGGAGTGTTGTGTATTACTCTCAATGAAATAAAAAGTACAAGAGATTACGCATATAAGATAACTATGTATTTATACAGAAAAGGAAAGATGTTGGCAATAAATATTCAAGAAAAATATAATAAAAGAATATATTCTAACAACTCCATTGCTGCCTAATTTTTTTTTAAGAAAATAGAAAAATAAAGTATAAAGGAGAAAATTAATGGACCTTTATGATTTTTAAAAATGATCTTGCTGCATATACAGTAGAAACTCGATAAATTAATACTCGATTATTTAATAAACTCTCTAAGATAATATTTTTTGCCGGTCCCGACTCGGGGATAGGGTGCTAAATTAATAATTCGCTAAAATTATAAGATAATACATTTTTGATAATTTCTTTAGACCCCATATAAAATATAAATTAATAATTCCTTATATATAGCATATTACATGAATGATTTATGAAGGTTTCTTGAAAAATGACTCAATTGTCTTTTGTTTTTTGTTGAAATTAATTTCCCCTTGAATCTCGTCTCTAATTTTCTTTAGCATGGTAAGAACTTCTGGTATTGTTTTCTCATAGCTCAACAAGAAATTATTCAATGTGATTGCTGCTTTAATAGCTTCGTTTCACGAAGGGGGCTCCATTATAGAACTTTCATCATCTTCTTCATCGATATCATCTTTATTAATTCCAATAACGCTTTCAATAATTTCTTCATCAGTCAACAAGTGTGCAACTACATTTTCTTCTGGGTGAGTCAGAACATCTTCGACATCCATGGGAAGCCATGTTGTGTGTATGATTTGTTTGTGTTAACCTATTTTGATCTTGTATTTATATAGAAAATATTTTTAATGTCCATAAAGTGATACATTGAACACAAGAAGCATAATAAGGTGGGAGATTGAAGGTTTCTTTCAAATTGGGCCGTTCATTTGATACATGCATTGTATACAATAATTAAGTGGAAGCTTGAAAGGTGTTTGTAAACTAAATATTCTACTATAAATTAATAAAATATTAATTAATATATAAATTAATAATTATTAATTTATCGATTAATTAATAACTCTTTTAATTAATAAATTTTGGTGGTCCCAAATATATTATATTATAGAATTTCTACATATAATAATAAATAATGTGTCGCATGTCATTTTTATCGTTTGTCATTTCGAAACGCATTTAACTTCTTTATGCAATCATTCTCCCCGCATCATACACTTCTCCATGTACAAACTTCTACGTATAAATAGCAAAATTCATTTTAAAAACACGCACCTGTTTGAGGAGAAAAGTAAAGACAGCAATCAATTGTATTGATAACAATGAATAGAGGGGCCTTTATATAGGCTTTACAAAGAGAGTCTTTCCATACATAGGATTCCTAGTTAAGGTAAGACATCTAACAGTATCCAACTACTTATGGAAGAGTCTAGAACCTACCATAACTCTTATCCCCCTACAACTAGTATTAGGTAAGACACCAATACGGGAAGGATTTCCCGGAACACTCCCCCTGTGTCGAACGCTAATACTAACATGGTGCACAATGTGTTGCCTCGGTAAAAAACCTTTCCAAGTCAAATAAAACCCCGTGGGAAAAACAAAGACTTTGGTGAGGAAAAAGAGCGCAACGCACCAACTACAAATGTCAGAATCATGTGAAGTATACTCCCCCTGAGGTATACATGACAGCTCATTCCATCGAGCCATCTTTAGTTGAGCTCGGATAATCGATACATTCCGATGCTTCTCACATGTTTCTCAAATGTAGATTTCGGCGAGACTTAGTGAACAAGTCTGCGATATTCTCATTGGAACTCACTTGTTTCACTTCGATATTGACAATTTCTGCTGCTGCGATTATAGAAGAACTTCGGCGCAATATGCTTGGTATTGTCACCCTTTATGAAACCTAACTTCATCTGCTCAATGCATGCCGCATTGTCCTCAAAGATGCAAGTAGGAGTTCTTTGTAGTGGGATCTAATCCACACGTTCCTCGTATATGGTCTATGATGGCCAGGAGCCAAATGCACTCCCTTACGGATTCGTGCAATGCAATTATCTCTGCATGGTTCGAGGAAGTAGCAACTAGGGTCCGCTTGGTAGATCGCCAAGATATCGCCGTATTCCCAATGGTGAACACATAACGGTTTGGGAACGTCCTTTATGCGGGTCGGAGAGATAACAAGCATCGAGAAATCCAACTAACGTGTCGTTAGGATTCTCTGCATAAGGGGTAAGCTTGCTTGCATTAGCACTTCTGGTAGTCAAGCTACCATGCTTAGCTGCAATATCAGAGGAAGATCGACGGTCGATATGCATCGTCTTCACCTCAACAATTCCTTTCGGAATATCACTCTCTTTTGCGTAGGGAAAGAACAATCCAAGGTCACTCGAGCCTTTCAAGTATCGAAAGATGTGTTTTACTCCATTCCAATGCCTTATCGTGGGAGCGGAGCTAAATCTCGCTAACAGATTCACAGAGAATGCGATGTCTGGACGAGTACATTAGCCAGATACAACAACGCACCGATTGCGCTAAGGTACGGTGTTTCTGCTCCAAGGACCTCTTCATCCTCCTCTTTAGGACGAAACGGATCCTCCCCAGATCATGGGGGTAGCAAGAGGATGTGCCTTGTCCATGCTAAATCGCCTGAGCATTTTGTGGACATAGGCAGACTGATGAATGAGTATACCATCATCTCGATGTTCTAGCTCTAAGCCCAAGCAGAATCGAGTCCTCCCCAGATCTTTCATCTCGAATTCGGATTTAAGGTAGCGGGCCGTTTCATTGACCTCATCTATGGTACCGATGACATTCATGTCATCTACATAGACGGCTACAATCACGAATCCTGCATCTGTTCTTTTCACGAATATGCATGGACAGATGTCACTGTTCTTGTATCCCTTCCCAACCAAGTATTCACTTAGGCGGTTGTACCACATCCTTCCGGATTGTTTCAAGCCATATAGTGAGCAGCCAATTTCACGGCGTACGCGCTCCGTGGTTTAGAGCTACTTGATTTGGGCCATGAAATCCCTTCGGGGACTTTCATATAGATATCCGTATCTAGATCCCCATAAAGATACGTTGTAACCACATCCATAAGTGCATGTTCGATTTT
Organism: Orobanche coerulescens; assembly: GCA_033398695.1. Lineage (NCBI taxonomy): Eukaryota > Viridiplantae > Streptophyta > Magnoliopsida > Lamiales > Orobanchaceae > Orobanche > Orobanche coerulescens. Next base: position 175,895,036 of record CM065809.1, read on the forward strand.
CTGACACTACCAAACCGACTAAGTAGCGGAAAGTGATGATGTCCATAACGGGAGAATACGTCTCCTCGTAGTCAATGCCGGGCGTTGCGAGAAGCCTTGGGCAACTAGTCTCGCTTTGTAACGCATGACCTCATCCTTATCATTGCGTTTACGAACAAAGACCCATTTATGTACAATCGGTTTAACGCCCACGGGTATTGGCTCGATACGGCCAAATACCTCACGTTTAGCCATTGAGTCTAGTTCACCTGCATTGCATCTTTCCATTTCGCCAATCGGCTCGTTGTTGACACTCGGCAACCGAGCGCGGCTCAGCGTCGTCGTCTTCAATAATTTCTTGAGCGACGGAGTAGGCAAAAGCATCGTCGACTAGCGTGGGCGACCATCCCAATAAGATGCGTATTCACTCGTACATTGCATCGAGATTTCTTTATTTTCGACATCAACAAAGTTTCCGCGTCCGTCGATTGTTCCATTGTTGATTCGAGGACATATCCGTAGTCGGAGATAATCTCATGTGACGGAGTCACCGTGTCGATGATGAGAGGATTTTGTGCCTCCGTTCCTCTTCTCTTTCGAGGTTCGGTATCCTTTCTACCCACCGGCCTCCTCCTCTTTCGAGCGGGGATAAGAGCACCAAGCAGCCGTCCCACCACTAAGGTTGACGCCGGTGGCATCATTCCTTTGGGCGGCTGAACCTTGCCCTATAACTGGGACTTCCAACCTTGCAGAACATTCGCAGCGGGAATGGTAGATCTTGTCACTTTCGATGACGGTAAGTCGCCGGGCATCGAATCCGCAACTTTCAAGGCGAGAATACGTTGCACTTCTAGCTCGGATTGAGGCATGCGGGGATCTTGATGAGGCAAGGAGGGAGCACACCGCACAATTTCTGGCGTTCAATGGAATCGCTCGATTCCTCTCTCCCTAACGACGGAAGTTTGTCTCATCAAAGTGACAATCGCAAATCTTGCAAAGGAATGATCTCTGTCAAAGGTTCCAAATAGCGGATAATTTTAGGCGATTCATAGCCAACATATATACCTAATCGTCTTTGCGGACCCATTTTAGTACGCTGTGGAGGCGTAATTGGCACATATACCGCACAACCAAAAATGCGTAAGTGTGAAATATCGGGCTCATATCCATTTACCAACCGGTACGCACTAAACGGTTGATCGCGGTGGGTCGAAGCGAATAAGTATAGCCGCATGCAAAATTGCATAACCCCATGCGTAAATCGGCAAGTTGGTGCGCAATACCAATGCTCGGGCGATAAGTCAGAATCGCTTAATCATAGCCTCGGCAAGGCCATTCTGCGAATGAACGTGGGGGACGGATGTTCAACATCAATCCCAATCGACATGCAATAGTCGTCAAAAGACTTTGACGTAAACTCTCGAGATTGTCGATCTTAATGACGAGATTGGGAAGTCGGGGTGGTTAGCCCGTAACTTGATGATTTGTGCTAGGAGTTTAGCAAATGCAGCGTTTCTTGTGGATAGCGAGCAACGTGTGACCATCGCGTCGATGCATCAACCGTAACCATAAAATATCTAAATGGTCCGCACTGGTTGAATAGGTCCACATATGTCCCCTTGAATTCTTTGTAAGAAGCGAATATTTTGTGTTGAGTCTTTAGCAAAGGACGGAGAGGGTATCAACTTTGCTAGTGAACAGGCTTTACAAAACGATTTATGGGCATTAGAAATTGCCACGGAAGCCTCGGGATTTACGAGAGATGCACCGTCAACCTTATTAGGGCGTGCGATCTTTAGTCCCGTGATACGGTATCAAGCTCACTCACATCAATGCCGATATCGAGTGGTGCTTCCAATCGTTTTCGGACTTGAAAACGGATGACCATGTGAGTTTTTCAAAATGCGAATCATCATGTCGCGTCTGTGGTGACCGAGTCGGTCATGCCATAGTTGGTATGCTTCGAATCACACATTTCGTGACTCACAAAGATAGGATTCAATAACCCTTATTGTAGTCCGGTATAAACCACTACTTAGACTCATAAGTTTCTCGAGAACGCGGCGTCTTCCGCATTCCGCGCAGTAACACACAAAAATTGCTCCATTCTCACAATATGAATCAAGGTGATAACCGTTTGAACTGATGTCCCTAAAACTTATAAAGGTTCGGATTTCTCTAGGGGAATAGAGAGAATTTGATAAATAAATATGCGTACCGTTAGGTAGCAAGAAATGAGCAGGTCCCCTCCCTTGAATTACTTGGGAGGAACCAATCATTGTTGTCACTGAGGATATGTGTGGCACAATATCCTTGAATAATTGCCTATTCCGAAGAATAGTGTGGGTTGTTCCACTATCAGCAAGGCACTCAATTTCGCCACGAGACATCTACAATAAGACATGAAACTCGATTAGTCTTATGTTTAGAGACATAGCGAAAACTCATTTACATCGAGTTTGGGGAAATTCGACCAAGTTGGTTAGGATCAAAGTTAGCACAATCGCTGGAAATAATTTCCGCGCAGCTTGACCTTTGTTCACTAAAACAGCAATAACTTCTTTGTTAAGAAGGCTATGGACGAACGGTAAGTTGCTCTGGAAACTAGACTTCCGTATCTTTCTATCCATAGGTCGTGCACTTTCTGGATCATTAAACTCAGATCTCAGTGCTCGTTTTAATTTGCTATTTTGGTATTTCCCTATTGTTGAGTGAAAGAGCAAGGTTTAAGCCTTTTTCAAAGGCATTATTTTTGATACAATACTATGGAAATATGGCCATAGGAGCGTTTAGATACTTTAAAACGCGTCTTGGTTTACGATTTATATCTCTACTAATGATCCTTTCGGTAACTCCAACTTGGTAGACTTGCAGAGAAAGTAGGAATGTCGGTACAGCTAAGGCTGTTTAAAAACCACTGATTCCGTTTGAACTCTCAAAGCATAAACAAATACCAAGGAGGATGCGCCTAGTCTTGATCAAAAGTTTTGATGAAATCCTACCAATGTATCAAATTTTTATTTTAACCAAGCAATTCGTTGCTAGCAATTATTTTGTGATAAAACAAACATGCTTTCTATGGGGAAAATAAAATTCATCTTTGCACAAACAAAGCAATTAAAAGAATTTTATTCATCATAGCCAACTTTATTACATTCATGAAAATCCAAAGTAGTTCTCGGAAACTAGAAACAAGACAAAACATAACCAAAGCGTAAAACTAGTCAAAGTCGGCAACATCCATATGTTGGTCTTTGTCCGCAATGGTGAGAGGAGGGATCTCAGTCCGGATCTCAATATGGTTCACCTCCGTATTCTCATTATCTACTTCCATGTAATTCGACTCTTGAGCCAAATATTGTTTATAGTGCTTGTAGTAAGCTTGGATGTTCTTTGGCGCTTTGCAATTGCGGTAAGTATGCTTCTTCGATCCGCAAGTATAGCAATTCCGGCCTTCCTTTGGAGTGGTTCCATTCCCGGCGGCAGGAGGCGGCCCACGTGGTTGGGTTCCACTAGGTCCCGTGGCCGAGCCACCTTGCCTCTTCCACACGTTGGAACGACGACCTCGTCTTTTCCCTTGCTTGCTCGAGTCATGCATCCGTGGTGCTTGCAAAAACTGAGTAGCGTTGCCTTTTCTATTTTGTCGTGGTGCTTTCCTGTGGGTAGCCTGATTTACTTCCGGAATCGGCTTCGTACCAGCTGGGCGCGCATTGCTATTGAGAATAATCTCATGGTGCCTTTCTTTTTTCGCGAGGTGGGAGATAAGGTCACTAAAGTTCTTAATTCTCCCTTCCTCATAGGCAACACGCAGCTGATGAGCAATTACACTTGCTCCCACGGGAAACGTGTTAAGAGTCTTCTCGATCAAATCTTGATCAGACTTCTTGACACCACAAAAACCAAGATCAGCGCGAAGATCGAGGACAGCTTGATTATAGGCTTCCACATTCGCATAATCCAAAAATCGGATTTGCTCCCACTGAAGTTGCAATTCGGGGAAGCGCTGATCATGCACATTATTAAATCGTTGTTCGAGTGTGTCCCATAGTTCTTTAGGGGTTTGTAAGTTCATATAACACTTTTTCAACAACGGATGTATATGTCTACGCAAGTACATCAGTGCATTAGCCTTGGTTTCCTCGCTCGGTTCTTGAGCGTTAGGCTCGTTAGAGGGAAAGATGGTGGTAGTAAATCTCTTACCGACGAACGCCAAGCGAACGTCTGAGACCCACCTATGGTACTCCTTACCAGCATGGTCAAGGATGTCGAACTCCGGATGAACATTGGAGCTTTGTGCCATCTACAAGATATAAACAAGAGGAAGTTAGTCTTGTTGGATTTTCATGACAATGTAAACGGTCACAATCGATGCTTTTAAAAGCGTGTAACATAACCGTTACTCGATTTACTTCCTTAATTGTTGTTTAGTAAAGTCGACAAAAAACGGCGATATCGATCGCACCCGGATACGTGGTGTATGCAACAACCACAAGTATCGACTTTTCAACAATTCCGTGACTCCCCAGACCGTCCACACGCTTTCTTCGACACGCAGAGATACCGACTTCTCTCGCGGTCTCATCCACCGCAAAGTAGCGTGAGAGATAAAGAACCCAAAACCCGTGTCCCCAAAAGAAAAATTCCCAAAAAGGAGAGAATTGAAAAGGGACAAGTCGGATAGTTACCTCGATTATAAAATTAGGTACGTCTTGAACTGCCTTGTGCTTCGATCTACGGTTGGTACTCGATGCGACGACGTGAAACCGAGGCGCAATTTTGACGGCTCAAGATAAGTTGATGTTCGGGTTTGGTCCGAGAGTCGGGCCCAGGTCGGACTAAGGCTGGGCCCGTGGCAGTCGGCGCAGCGCGGCGGCGGCGCGGCGGCGGCGCGGGCGGCGCGCGTGGCGGCGAGCGCGGCAGTCTTTGGCGGCGGTTGGTGGCGGCGGCAGGCGCTGTCCGGCTCGGCGGTCCGGCGACGGAGGCGGTCCGGCGTGGTCCGTTGCGGAGGTCTGACGTCCGTAGCGGAGGCGGCGCCGGCGGCAGAGCAACCGAGGTCCGGCGGAGTCAGCGGCGAGCAGGCGGCGGAGTAATGAGGTCCGGCGGAGCTGGCCGTGGCGCTGGCGGCTGGAGCAGTGGCGCGGCGGCGGATCTGGTGGTGGCTGACCCAGGCGCGTGTCGGGCCGGTCGGAGGCGGTCCGGCGGCGGAGCTCGGCGGTAGGCTTTTGGCCGATTTTTTTTTTTTTCTTTCGTTCGAGCTACGTGCTGATAACGTGTTTGAGGAGAAAAGTAAAGACAGCAATCAATTGTATTGATAACAATGAATAGAGGGGCCTTTATATAGGCTTTACAAAGAGAGTCTTTCCATACATAGGATTCCTAGTTAAGGTAAGACATCTAACAGTATCCAACTACTTATGGAAGAGTCTAGAACCTACCATAACTCTTATCCCCCTACATCTAGTATTAGGTAAGACACCAATACGGGAAGGATTTCCCGGAACAGCACCTTAACTATTTTCAATATCACCAACTTTTTTATTCATGGCCGTGGTATTTTAGTTTGGTTTTAAGGAACGGAAGGTGGCGTCGTCTTATCGTGCTGGCCGGGGCTCAATAAAAATACACAGTAATTGGAATTTTAATGAATACAACGATCGAAAATTGAAATGTCTAACGAGTCTAATAAGATCTCACATATATATATATATATCATTTAAAAGTCCAAACATTGTAATAATAAAACAACGGAAAATTATAAAAATATTCCAAGACTAAAAAACATTAGCCGATGGTTTTTGATATTAGCGGACGATTTTTGCTCTCCGAACATTGGTGGTGCATGGGAAAAAACAGACTTTCAGCACATGGAATTTTTTTTAAATAACCTACGAACACTTGTTAAAAAAAATAAAAATAATTATGTCTTTGAGTCTGTTTAAAAATAAGATAGTACAATAAACATGGAATAGCAAAATTTAATTAATTTAACCATGCATGCAGAAATCCACTACCAAAAGTTAGACAGCATCAGTGGTGTCCTACTGATCATATTTCGAACCTTTTGATGAAGCCGCGGGCTTGCTTTCATGTACGCAAGATCATATTTCCAACCTTTTGATCAGAATGATCCACGGTGGATTCATTTCCTTACTGGACGAATTCATTGATTTTATAAGCGCATATTCGTCTACTTTTTTTCTCCCAAAAAATCCATATATATATATATATATATTCTATCTTTTTGGCTGATTATAAATGTGATTTATTGGATTCTCTATAGTCCTGAAGGAAACAATAAGTTTGGAGAAACCAAGAAAATAATAATAATAATAAATAATAATAATAATAATACTGAATAACATAATATGACATAAAAAATTTAAAAACAAGAAATAAAAATAATTGGATATATGTAATTTTTCTATGCGGAGAGATTCTAAGATCAGACTTAAACTGGGTTTCTGTTTCTGATTGGGGTTTTCTGGACAGCAAAGATTACATAAACACCGAAAAGGAAAGAAATTTATGCACCATGCGTGCTTTGGACTTGAATTATACATTGAGAGAGAGAGAGAGAGAGAGAGAGAGAGAGAGAGAGAGTAATGTAGGACGAGAACTACAAAAACAATGGAAATAAACTAATCAACAAGCGATCGATTTGAAAATTCTGCAAATATTTAATTTACTCATATAATTATCGTCCATTAACAAGTAAAAGGAAGAAGACGACGCGTACGGCAGACACACAGCAAACCGACCGGAAAGAGATATATATATAAGAAGATCGATATATATATTGAGATCCCAGCCAGACCCACACCAAGTACCTGTTTATTTTGCATTTTCATCCCCAAGAAATTCACGGCCACATCCAAGTTTCTTTCCTCTTTATTCACCATTTTGCTTGGCCGGCCACCAAAACCCGATATTTAAGGCTCCGTCTCTCTGTAGATATCCACGATTGACCTGAACCTGGGTTTCTTCCTCGGTAAAACCTCGCCGGAAAACTTCATGACGTCATTTGCAGGCTCGCTTCTTTTTGTTTTTGCACCACAATGATTATTACGGTCGGCGACTTTCAATTCCAGGCTGTTTGCCTGAATCGGGCCAGAAGAAGTGCGTCCACCGAGTCTGATTAACTGGGTAACCGCAATTTCTTCTGCTTCTGTGAGGATTTGATCCATCTGTAGGCTTCTTATTCCTCTCCCTATCTCTCTCTCTCTCTCTCTGTGTAGATTGCCGGTGGATTAATATTTAACAAAGCCAAAAATTCTGGGTAAATGGATAGTAGAAAAGCATATATATATATATATATATATATATATAGGAAAGAGATAATATGAAACTAATTACTTGTGAAATCTAGAAACTTTTGTAAGCCATTGATATTAGTGATCTAACGGCCGTAGATGAGTAGGATTATATGCATTTATGTATTTTTTTTTATTGTATTATTATTGCATATACTAACGACCAGCTTGATGCAACAAATAATAACAAATATGTAATGAAATTGCTTAATAATACAATTGGTTTCTAGATTTCACCATTGAGAGGGTTTCCACCCTATCCAATCCCTATATATATATATATATATATATATATATATATTAACCCGGTTTCACCCACAAATATGGAGTTCTCGCTCAGTGTGGGTGGGCCGCATGACTCCTTTGTGTACTGACCCTATACTAGATTGGTTGTGAAATGGGTCAGGCCGGGCCAATATCGAAATTTCTTTAGTCGTCCTATTTATTTGGAGGCTCAAAAAATAATAGATGCTTGAAAATATATACTATAACATTACCCGTGTCAATGGCCAATTCGGGTCAAATACGCTCGATGTTTTCCTAATCTAGAAAATTGCAGCCCAGTCCGACCGATAGGGGTGTGCAAAAAAATCGATTAAACCGAAAAATCGCACTGCATCGTAAAAATTGTACCGAAAAAATCGATAAACCGCTTAAACCGACATATATGGTTTTTATTTTTTATAAAATCGAAACTTTGGTAATGGTACGGTGTTTGACTTAAATACCAAAAAAAACGTACCATATCGTTATTTATATTAAATATTTTTATGATAATATATCATACTCCCTCCGTGCAGTTTTTAAAGTCCCATTTGCTCTCAAATATTTGTCCACAATTTAAAGTCTCACTCTACTTTTTGTACCATATTACCCTTTTTTCTTTATTTAATTACTACCTTTTCACTAATGGACCCACTACTTTTTTCTCCAAACCACTACCTTTTTCTTTAAATCACTACATTTTTCTTCCAAACCACTAACTTTTTCTTCCAACCACTACCTTTTTCTTCCACCCACTTTACCTTTATCATTTTTTCTTAACCTCCGCGCCCAACATCAAATGGGACTTTAAAAAGTGGACGGAGGGAGTATATATTAGTTACAGACTCACATGAATATAGAAATATAAAAAATTTGTTGAAGTTAAAAGACACTTGTTTGTCTTCTTTTTTTTTATTTTTTTTATTTTTTTTTTATTTTTAAAATAGTTGGAAGAAATTTTGAATATTAAATTAGTTACCTATTTATGGTACCTTGTTGAATTAATTTGTTGAGTATATTTTTTTGTCTTATTAATAGAAAACCGAAAAAATACCGTACCGATGTAAACCAAACCGAAAAAAATCGTACATTAATGATATTAAATCATAATAAACCGAATATATTTGGTATGGTATCGAGCATACCGTACCATGCACACCCCTATCGACCGATAAGCAGCGAGATCTTATGGCTCGAAGCCTCGAACCAATCTCTTTGTCCCTACAGAAACGAAAAAGAATTTGACGCTCCTCCATTCAGGATAGTTAGGAGGATTAGCTTTCTAGTTTCTGCACACCTCTAGGAAAAGTATTAAACAAGGCTCGCGAGATTTCACTTTGTGTAATTCTAGTCCCCTAAACTATAATTTGTGCAATTTTGACCCCACATCATCCGAACTGGTATTGCAATATTTCATTCACTACTAATCTCTGTACTTTTAGTCCACGATATGAAGTAGTTGTAGTTGGCTAAACCATAAAGACGTCGGCTAAAACACATGGCAATCGGATAAACTCTCCTCGACTGATAACCGTCGACTACGGTTATCGACGACGTGTCAGGATCGTCGTTGGCTATTGTCTAGATTTTTGACCACGAATCAAGTGTTGTTTTCTTAGGCCTAGCCGATGACGTCATTAGTTGTCATCTAAAACTTATGCGTTTAGCCAACAATCTTGTCTGCTAAAATTTTTAGTTTTGCACTACCAATCACCACTTTAGTCGATCACCGGTAGGAGAACGGCAGTCGTCGACAAAAGTTACTTGTTCGGCCGATAATGTAGTGGTCGTCGGCTGAATGCACGGAAAGTCGTTGGCTAAACTTTGACACTTTAACCGATGATCGGTGGTACTTTAGTCGACGGTTGAGGTACCTTTAACGACGAAAAGTAGGTCGTCAACTAAACTGTGACGTTTTTTCGGGTTTATATCTGCAACATAAATTTAAGATATCACTATACACAACTAAAATTCAGTCGACGGTTGAGGTACCTTTAGCAACGAAAAGTAGGTCGTCAACTAAACTCTGATATTTTTTCGGGTTTATATTTGCAACATAAATTTAAAATATCACTATACACAACTAAAATTCAGAGAAATACATAAAAAGAAAGGGAGAAACAAAATAGATTTTATCTGGATTGATCGTTCATGAAATTATATCATTAAGATATGTTTATTAAGTTGTGATGTTTCAATTGTTCAAATTATGCATATAAATGTTGAGAAATTAATGGATTTTGAGAGGATTATAAGCAAGATTAGAAAATAATTATCCAGGAATATTATTTATGTATTAATGTTAAGATGATCATTGGGGTTAGATTGTTGGTTTAATTATGTTCGTTGAGATAGATTATAATTGTTATAAACTATGTAGAGATTGAGATTAGGATTCTTGTTCGCTGATGCTATCCGCAGAAGTAGATTAGAAAGTGGCGAGCAAGACCGTATTCCACACAAACTAATTACTAGATCGTAATATTTCTAATTTTATCTAGACGATCGATATTTGATTGGAGATTTAACTAATTACTAACATAAATAAAGAAATAATAAACAAGTTTTCAAAGGGAAATAAGAGGAGAATAAATGTAACGAAAGTGTAGAACCCACGACTAGGTTTCCATTGTTTACTAGGATTAATAGGATTTGACTTGTGTTTTATGTTCTATTTGTCTTCCTAATATGACAGTCGCAAAACTACTTTAAAAACCCTCTCGAGATGCAGTTAAAATGTGAATTAAGTGACCTATAACGACGTCTCTATCTACCATACATTATCTAACTCCAAAAAGAACAAAAATCCAAAAGTAATCACAATCAATTACCGATATCTCAATCTCGTAATTAATTATGTCAATTAATTGAGAACTATTATTGAATTCATCTCTCGAATTATGAACAATAATGTTAAGCATGTAAAAACACTGATCATATGTATAAACACGAATTAAAGCCAAATAACCAAAGAAAAAGTCCGAGTAGATAATAATTTAAGTAGTCAATATCACATACAATATACTCTCACGTGCGTAATCTAACAAGTTTAGTCGGACATGTAAAAAGAAAAGAATAAATCAAACTCATGTTCAACATGTTTTAACTAATAAAAATAAGCTAAAAAGAAAAGAAGGAATGGAAGAAGATAAATCTCAAATGATGGTCTCTCGATATTGACTGTCCTTGAAGTTGATCTCCCTTGATGTATTAGATTCCCTCTTGGTGGTATTTTTCAGCTTCCTAAAGCCTTCTTAGACTTGATATTCCCGAAATCTGACTTTTAAGGCTTCTATAGCCGCCAAATAGGATCCATGATAGTTAAATCATGTCAAATTTGTCAAATTAGGGAATCAGTACCACCCAGTGACACGCGCCTGTGTCAAATGACACGATTCTGTCGTACTATCAGTGTTAAACATGTGCGCTCTGCCTGATGACACGGCCCAAGACACGGTCGTGTCAGTGGACACGACCCTTGTTGGTCAACACGGTCTGGGTCTTAGCCATGACATCGTTCATGCTTGTACTTGGTCTTAAAGACACTTGAAAACAAATCTAAACAAAAACAAGCGTAATCGAGTCCACCAAATATAAAATAAAGCACAAACATAATTATACACATCTAAGAATATAAAGTCCAGAAAAACACTATGAAAATATCTGTAAAAATTGATTTCAAATAAAATCCCCAAACTTAAATATTGATAGTCCCAATTAATGCATACACAAACTTTCGAGATACTTAAGTCGTAGCTCAAATTGAAAGATAGTCATATGATTTATCAATATTCATCAAGTAATGAAAGCGTCAAGTTCTAGAAGTTACCCGATCTCAAAGATGTTCCCATTACAACATAGCAATATCCTCGAAATATGAACCTCCTCTGTTAAGTGTATCACTCACTCTTAGAGCCAAAATCCATGATTGTGAAAGAGGATATTGAAATCCATGATAGAGACATTGAAATCAATGATGGTAAAAATGAACATATTCAAATCCATAGAAAGATGTCATATTGAAATATATGCCCTCATAATAAAAATATAACATATAGTCTTACTGAATAATAAAATGAAATTCATGGGGAGATTTCAAATATATTATCAGGCGAAACAACTCAAAGTTAAGTGTTGTGAATGAAAACTATATGTTGTACTCTCTTCGTTGATTGAGTTTTTGTCCCAAAAGGATCTTTTTCAAGTAATGTTTTTAACGAGATTGCTTAATCACAACTAAATTCGGAATATCCAAAAGATATTTGACATGTATCGCAAATTATAAGAATATGAGTTCGAGATTCCAAATTGCACTGAAATTTTATCTCGTTGAGGTTTTCTAGCAAGATTTTTAACGAGTCAACTGGGATGGCGTATTATCATAAATAATGTATTATTTTTCCTAACAATATTATGATACAACAAGATATGAACAATATTATGATACAACAAGATACGATTCCCCCCTGCACCGTGGAGGCCCACCAGCAAACGCCAATACAAACAGTTTTGAAGTTTTTTTCCGATGAGATTTCTCTTTAAACTAATCCACCAAGCATGTATGTAAATAGTTGTTCAAATGAAAATGTTTAATGGCATTTCAATTACTAATTTATTTTATTTAGTATGAACAACTATTATATCCTTGATATAAATATATAACTATCATTGTGCCATTTAAAGTATTTCTACAAATGAAACTTCAGTTATCAGTGAAATACATACACACACACAATAAATATATATAACAGAATTATTTATTTTTCCTCCCTATTTTATATGCAGTTTTATCACGATAGAAACGTTAATCGTACTGTTGGGAAAAACCGACAATAATGATGTCACAACGAAAAATGCGGAACCTCGTTTAACAATTTCCCAATATTCAATTGCAACTTCGAGGTTACCGATGAGTAGAGCAAAAAATTACAACTCAACAAATAATACAAATGATATCAAAAACGATAAACAACGAGACACGATTTTTTAGCGTGGAAAACCCCTCAAGACGAGAGTAAAAACCACAGGACCGAAGCCGCTTAAATCCACTATCACCAATACACACTACACAATCGTCCCTAATACAAACAAGAGGTATACAACAACAATCTTCAAATAGTTGGTAATAAACGATCTTCAAGTATTTGGAATACAACAATAACAACAAGATTGAGAAAAAGAAACACCGTAAATAGCTTATACAAATAGCTAACAAAAATACCCGAACTTCCGGACTCAAACCCTCGATCTATTCTGGTGAAATTATTTGCCCAATAGCTACCAAGCTCTTGTCAAAAATCACGGCGATCCGATCGATACACCTCCGAGAAATCAAACAAGTATTTTTCTCTCTTTCTTTTCTCTCTTGTATCTCTCTTTGTTGTTCTCTCAAATGTGTAGGTTGGAATAAGAAAAACGCAGCCCAAATGCTGCTAAAAGGAACTCCAAATCGCAGAGTTAATCCCGTGTGCCGCGGCCCGAGCAAGGTGTGCCGCGGCACACTCAGAAAAAAACACCCAACAAGTCTCGGGGGCCGCGGCCCGTATGTAATATCCGGATTAATTACCGAGTATTTCACCTGTATTTGAACCCTGTATTAGTTGGAATTGTGATATCAATAAGTGGAATATGGTATTTACCGTATTTGTATTTTAGTGCATGAGTATGGCAGCATATTACTTGTCTCATACAAATACTCAATAATACAAATTATTGAGTATGGTTGCATATTATAAGTAAAGAAATCAATTATGGAGTTGGGTGGAGGCCAGCACATAGTCTTGGACAATTTTTAATTATTAAGCCTGGACAGCTTTGGAATCTAGCGTAGGAAATTATTGAGCACAGGGGTCCAGAAACATTTTATAAAGGACAGCACCTCATTTCATTTGGTTTTCATCTTCCTTCACCGTTCTTAGTTCCCTGAAAGTCCAGAGGGTTTTCCCTACCTCTTAAACACATTTAGACCACCCATTTTGTGATATTTGAAGATTGGGTGTCACTGGTGATTGATCATTGAAAATGGAGAAACATCTTGATCTGGCAAGCAAGCAACCGGAGTTGGATTTTACTTATTGTCTCGGTGTTTTCTTCATCTTAAGGTATGTTAATACTAATTCTTACTTGGATTCGTGTTATCAAGGATATGATAGAAGTATGCTGTCAAGATATTGAGTTCCACTGATAAAATCATCCAAGCATCATCATGTTTTAGAAATTGGGATGTTTATACTTATGAATAAATCATCAGAGGTTATATCCTTCCATATAAGTTGGATTTGTTAGATATTTTCTGGATATAATGATGATATTGGAATCTAACACATCAATCTTGGATCACCCAACTTCACCTGAGAATTTCGTATGTTCAGTTTTCTACCCAGTATCCTACTGTCATCAACTAGGCGAGTCAAGTAGGCTGATCGGCGAGGTTGACTTCTGACTCGGCTGATCAGTGAGGTTGACTTTTGACTCGGCTGATCAGCGAGGTTGAATTTCCGTTCCAATCGGGTGTTGACACGTGGCACAATATGATCCGTCTATTTAATTGTCCTTCGAACGGTCATAACTTCTTCATACGAACTCGGATTCGGATGAATTTTTTTTTTTAAAACGATCGTCTCGACGGGACTCGGCTGATCAGCGAGGTTGACTTTTGACTCGGCTGATCAGCGAGGTTGAATTTCCGGTCCAATCGGGTGTTGACACGTGGCACAATATGATCCGTCTATTTAATTGTCCTTCGAACGGTCATAACTTCTTCATACGAACTCGGATTCGGATGAATTTTTTTTTTAAAACGATCGTCTTGACGGGACTCGACTGATCAGCGAGGTTGACTTTTGACTCGGCTGATCAGCGAGGTTGACTTTTGGCTCGGCTGATCAGCGATGTTGACTTTTGACTCGGCTGATCAGCGAGGTGACTTTTGACTCGACTGATTAGGTTACATTTTATGAACTTCCGACCGTGATTTGGATTGTTAGATGTTCGTACGACTGTAAATGAAATCTATATTATTTTGTTAAGGTCCGAGCTTAGCAACGTGATTGATTGAAGGGGCGACCTTCGAGTATTTCGTTTTCGTGGAAGTTTCGTTCTTGTCTTCGAATCGAGGCAAGTACCTTATTTATTTTATGTATTGTTGTTATACATATTGTCGTGCATGTATGTCGTTATTGTATGTCCACCTCGTGTTGGTCCGACGGGATCATCGGGGGATCTATGCTAGCGTGCGCTGGATCATCGGACGGGTTTTTCCACCACGGGTTGGTCTGACGGGATCATTGTGGGTTCTAGGCATTGAACGCTGGATCATCGGAATTACCATGTGTATGTTATGATATCATGTTGTGATTATCAGTTGTGTATGTTACTTATTGAGTTTCTCGTAGGAGAAGACTCGTTGATATTTTTGTCAATTACGTATTATTATTCTGCGTGAGATGTTGAATAATACGTTGTGGTACTTGTACTAGCATCGTTGTGCTAACCCCTTCGGGGGTGAACATTTTGTTTATGTTCAGGATCCAGGAGAGCGGGGAAACAACCACTGGAGCTGCATGACGACGGGGTGCAGTGATGTTCGGCCGGGTTTACTTATGCATTTGTTTGTTAGTTATTTCAATAAGTACTCGAGTACGTAGTCGCTTTTGATGAATTTGAATTTGGTGATGTATTAATAATTTCATTGAACATTTGTATTTTCGGTATTTGGTCAGAACTGTTGTATCTTAATTTCGTTATTTTCATTCGTTGGTACCTGTTAATGCCTTTTCAACTCTTTAGCCTTGTAAATCCTGATGTAAAGGATTTACGGCGCTGTAATATTCCTGAATATATCAGGGGTGTTACAGAATATGGTATCGAAGCTAAGATTATGGATATCTTGGCCGTTGGGTTAAAATAGGGGTCGTTTATGTCTTTTGAGGTAACCGGCCGCGAATAACATCACTGTACTGCCTACGTCGTCGTGCGGGCGGTGGTAGTAAGTTCCTAAACTCTATCTCGTCCTTTGCATGTTACATTTCCTTATACTTGAGCATTTGAACGATATTGTTTCCTGTATATTGAGTAATTATGCTTACAGTATGTTGAGAGGCGGACGTGGACGTGGTCGCGGTCGTGGACGCGGACGAAGGAATGCTGAAAGGGAGGCGTCACCTTCTAATCAGGCCAGTCATAGCTCAAGCGAGCCGCAACGATCCATCAATAATGAATCGGAACCTGCTATACCAGAGATTCTCCGTCAGGTGGTGAACCAGATGACTCAGTTCGCTCAGGTCGTGGATCGAATGCAGGTGGCGGTAGGATTACAGCAGGGAGATAGACAACAAGGGATCCCAGATATGGGAAATCGAGGTGACCGGTGGCTGCAAGAGGTGGCGAAGATGCAACCACCCAAATTCGACGGTATTTCTGAGACTCCCACCTGGGACCATTGGTTGAAGGAACTGGAGAAAATCTTTGCCGGAATTAACTGCCCAGATGACCGGAGAGCCTTTATCGCTCAATACTTTCTGATAGGGGAAGCGTCCGAATGGTGGGAAGCCATCCGGCCTATAGACCATGATGCTGATTGGACAGAGTTTAAATTGATAATGGAAGCTCAGTACTGCCCTCGTCCTGTGAAGGAAGCTAAGGTTCGGGAGTTTTTCTCCGCTCAGCCTTCAGATGTGCCAGTATCTCGAGCAATTAAGGCGTTTAACCAGGTGGCATTTGTTCGACATCTGGTCGTAATGATGCGAAATGATGATCCATTTTGATATGAGGATGAAACCAGAAATCCAGAGGTACATGTCCGGTTTTGAATGTACCACACTCCGTCAATACCAGGGTAAGGCATTGGCGTATGAGATCAAGGAAGCAGCTATGGAGAAATTTACGGAATCCAAGAAGCAGAAAGTCTCTGGTACTTTTACAGAGCACAAGAATAGCGGGCCCCGTAAGGCCCAGTCATCTTTTCATTCTTTCAAGAAACCTCCGCACCCAGGTAGGAGCGGAAAGAACTTCGGAGCAACATCAACTATGACTGATGTTACCAGGAAATGCTTTAACTGCGCCCAGATGGGACAATATCGACGGAATTGCCCCCTACCTGCCGTGACTTATTTTGATTGTGGTCGAGAGGGACATCGTGCGGTGTTCTGTGAAGAGGCTGCAAAGTCTTTTAGAGCCCGTACACCACAGCCAGTCCAGAAGGAAGCCAGTATCCAACAAACGCAGCAAAGTGTTCAGATGCCTCAGAATTTTGGCCGCGTGCGAGGCAGAGGACAATGGGACGGAAAGGGTACATCGAGTGCCGGATCTATTCCCCTACGTCTGTACGAGATGAGGAGAACAGACGATCGTGATGTCTTTGCCAGATCGTGCATCGCCCGAGATCCTTTCCCAGCCAGTTAGCGTTTTATTCGATACAGGAGCTACGCATTCTTTTATATCCTTGTCTTGTGTAAATCGTTTGAATGTTTCTAGTTTTCATAATTGTGAACCTTATGTTGTTGGTTTACCGAGTGGAGAGAGGATTGTTGGAAACTTAGAAACTAGAGATTTCCCGTATCATTTGGAGGCGAGTGGCTCTCAAATCGATTGTAATAGAAATGCAAGGGGACGATCGATACTCGGAGACGATTGGCTTAATCGATATGGAGCTATTGTAAACTACCGAAGGAGGAATATCTCGTGATCGCCGACGATGGTTCCGAAATCTTGTTTGAGGGATGGAAACCGGAAGGCGAGGAAAGTTGATCAAAGCGATGAAAGTCACAAATTGTTGAAACAGTGTCTGGGATCTTTGGTGTTATGCAATGAAGAAAGAAGACGAAATTGTGGAACTTTCATCCATTCCTGTTGTGAACGAATTTCCAGATGTATTTCCTGACGAGTTACCAGGACTACCTCCACGAAGGGATGCAGAATTTACCATTGAACTGGAACCCGGAGCTACACCAATTTCTAAGGCGCTGTATCGTATGGCACCTACTGACATGTATGAACTGAAAAAGCAACTGGAGGAGTTACTGGACAAAGGCTATATTCAGCCAAGCGTTTCGCCCTGGGGAGCGCCGGTTCTTTTTGTCCGAAAGAAAGATGGATCACTTCGACTGTGTATCGACTATCGAGAGCTGAACAAGATGACGATTAAAAACAAATATCCGTTGCCACGGATTGATGATTATTTGACCAGTTGCAAGGAGCAACAGTATTCTCTAAAATTGATCTGAGATCAGGATATCATCAGCTAAGGATTAAAGAATCAGATGTTCCGAAATCAGCGTTCAGAACTCGCTACGGACACAATGAGTTTGTAGTGATACCGTTTGGTCTCACTAATGCACCTGCTGTATTCATGCAGTTGATGAACCGAGTGTTTATCGAATATTTGAATAAATTTGTGGTCGTGTTCATTGATGATATTCTAGTGTATTCTAAGAACCCGGAAGAGCATGCACAACATTTGCGGATTGTATTAGAACTTTTAAGAAGCGAGCAACTGTACGCCAAACTCTCTAAGTGTGAATTCTGGCTAAAGGAAGTAATGTTCCTCGGTCATGTGGTATCAGCTAAAGGAGTCCGAGTAGATCCTCAGAAGATTGAAGCGGTTTTGGATTGGAAGCCTCCTAAGAACGTGAAAGAAGTCCGAAGTTTCTTAGGACTTGCTGGGTATTATCGTCGGTTCGTGGAAGGGTTTTCCAAAATTTCCCGCCCACTTACTCGACTCCTTCAGAAAACTCAAAAGTTTGAGTGGAATGAGTTGTGTCAGGTTAGCTTTGATGAATTGAAGAAGAGATTGACGACGGCACCAATTCTATCACTTCCACAGGGAACAGGAGGATTTATAGTTTACAGTGATGCTTCGAACCAAGGACTCGGATGCGTATTAATGCAGAATGACAAGGTGATCGCTTACGCGTCACGACAGCTGAAACCTTATGAAGTTAATTACCCAATACATGATTTGGAGCTAGCGGCAGTAGTTTTTGCTTTGAAGATCTGGAGGCATTATCTATACGGGACTCACTGTCAGATCTTTATGGATCACAAGAGTCTCAAATACATCTTCAGTCAGAAAGAGTTGAACATGCGACAAAGGAGATGGTTAGAGCTGATTAAGGACTACGACTTGGAGATTTTGCATCATCCAGGCAAAGCGAATGTAGTGGCCGACGCACTCAGCCGCAAGCCTGTTTCTATTCAGATGCTGGAGACTCTGACCTCCCAACTTAGCCTTCAACGAGAGATTATTCGAGAAGGAATTGAAGTATGGTTACAAAGAGTCCAAGGACAACTGTGCATGATGGAAATAACTTCATCATTAACCGAAGAAATCAAATCTAGACAGGCAGATGATCCTCTGATGATTCGGTTACGTGATGAAGTGATCAAGGGGAAAGCCCCCTGATCGCTGGGATTCGCGTAGTAAGGTTTTCAAATCCGATCAATTTTAAAATTTGTAAAACCTCGGAGTATTTCCAAGGTGTCGAACCCAAGGGAATTGATGTGTCGAAAATAAAGGAAGTAACTCTACTCAAAATTTGACTGCTATTTAGGAATCCGAAAGTTTGTTTTGATTCTAATTATCTAACTTTAAAAATCGAAAAATAAAAATTAAATAAAAGATGAATTAACTAAATCAAGCAAATGAAACAAATTAATAAGATAAAATCACAAGATGAAAGGTAATTGATCCTAGGGTAGTATCATCTAATTGAGTTCACACAATTCATTCACTTGATTCCTTTTCCCCAAATTTTAATTCAATCCTAGAAATAATCACTCAGCCGATCTAGAATTCCGATCAAGGCAACCTAGAAAGATAGTTAATTTAAACCCTTTTCCCCACCAGGGCTCAAAGAATTGAAATCACTTAAAAAGCACCAACTTATTTATCTATGATTTATCTTTCTCCGCTAGGTCTTAAGATAAAATCATATTGTGCATCAAGTATTTCTACTAATTAATTACTCCTTCCGGACAAAATCAATTAGCTAACATGCATCGATTAAGGGCCCTTTAATCTAACATGAGATTTAACACAACTTGAACACAAGCCTAGGATGAAAGGTAAAAAGGTAATCAAAGGAATATCATGTGATCATCGATTAAAATTACTAACCCTAGAATCAATCAATGAATTTAGCCAGATATAATTGAAATTAAACAAGAATTAGATGAAGAATGCATATTATTAATAAGAAAAGAGAGATTACAACCCTTACGGATGAACTCCGAGTCTTCAATCTCTGAAAAACAATAATAATTCTCCTCCAAAAAGTTCTTGCATCAAAGGAATAAATCTTGCTAAAAAGATGTAAAAATCTGCTAGAGATGATAAAGGATGAAAAAGAATGATGAAAGATTGATCCAAGATGATAAAGAATGATAAAACTAGGTCTAAAAGGAGGTTTATATAGCCTAAGGGGGTTAAACTCCCGATTAGCCCTAATCTAGGAAACAAAAACTATCCAAAAGCGTCAAAATACGAGAGTCCGCTGGGCAGCATATCGGACTGTCCTATCGGCCGATAGGCAGGCCGATAGTTGGTTCGTCGATCTCTTCACTCGATAGGGCAGGAACTCCTTTCGGACGGGCCTATCGGCCGATAGGCTGGCCGATAGGTTCGTCTGTCTTTCGCAAAAATCCGTTTCTTCGTCCGTTTGACTCGACTCTCGGTCCTTTGTCTCGTTTTGGGTCCTTTTGGCTCTAAAAACCTGCAAACACACTAAAACCAACCCAAACGCGTAATACGGCTCGACTAATCATAAATAAGCCAAATACGAGCACATTAATCACGAAACGAGATAAAAACCTAGTATAAAATCCTAGAAATAAGTGGTAAAATTACCACTTATCAAACCCCCCCAAACTTAAGCCTTGTTCGTCCCGAACAATAAAAAGAAAAGAAAAAGAATGTCGTGAATCATCGTGCAACTCATAGTGTTCAACCTAATCAATACTATCCTGTAATTCTCTCTAAATAATCCGAGTGTCGTAAAGCGAGCCGCACTCGAATAATGATTCCGCAAAGTAGACAAGTTCACCCTAATCATTCGTTCATGAAGAAAATCCACTCAAAGATTAACAAAACGTGAGTCAAATCGACCACAATATGAAAGGCTAAAATAAACAAGCTAGTTCGTCCTGTTACGATCTAGTGGCACAATTTTCACGAGTTTCATAACAAATAAACCTCGGACAAGTATTCCTTATATATATGTTCAAGAATTTGATTCGAGTTGACCACTAGGTTAGGATCTCGGGATGTTTCATCGGGTAATCCTGAGGTGGAGCTTCCATTCTCATGTATTAGGAAACCGTTTGACGTAAAAGACACTCATGGGGCACATGGATGCTTCTAGTTACTAAGTTCCCGTCTACAGCGGAGAAACAACTCGAATATATAATTTCCGCATGTCCGAATCAAGGTCGCCGTTTTACGCGAGAGTAAACAGCGGGTCACGCGAATACCCCCAGTTACTAGGTTCCCTATCCTTGGCACATGTGAAATATCTAAATCACTAGTCTAATCAGAGTCGTCGTTTTACGCGAGGGTAAACAACGGGTCACGCGAATGCCCCCGGTTACTAGACTTCCCTTCATAGAACAACATTATCTCAACTTTTGGGAAAAACTGACCGACTCTAAACTCACTCCAAGTGCCAACACGACTGACGAAACAGTACGGCTCACTATCCGGAAGATGTAACCAAACGTATTGACGGTGATTTTAAAACAAGTATGTATCGTCTCTTATCTACCAAGACCTCTACAATCACGAAAAATTTTGGACCTAAATGAATACTATGCAAAACAGAAATAACTGACTACAACTCGACTAAAACTCGACCGTTTCTTCAGAGAAAACAAAGGTCGTAACATCGGTATCACACAAATAGAAGCACGAAAAATTCACTAATAAAGAAAAACTAAGACAAGCAAGGCTATCTAAAAAAAAATTAAAACTCTACCCAAGCAAGGCACCAAAGCAAACAACGAAAAGCAAATAAAAGCAAACACGAAAGCAAAACACTACTACGACCTAAAAAAAAAATAGAAACTAGTAAACACACCAAACGAAAAATGAACATAAAAATCTAAAAACTAAGCAACAAAAGCTAAATCCACGCAACACCAATATGACAAGCACAAATAATAACAACGGGTACCAACACAAGCAAATAATGATACAAGGCAAACAAGGTACTCACACGTAAAGAAATTAACAAAGCCGCACTTCTCCCCCCCCCCCCCCAAACTTATTTCGCATCCTAAAGGAGGAATAAGTTTGAAAAGAGAAAGGAGTGGCTTTGTTAACGGAGTACCTGATCACTGTGGTGGAAATGGCGGGTTTGTCGGCGAGCTCGGAGTGGATACTGGGCCGGGTATGTCCTATCGGGCTGGCCTATCGGCCGATAGGCTGGGCCGATAGGAACTTCTGTCTCTTACGTACCTCATATCGGGTGGAATATCGGTCGATGTGGTCTGCCTATCGACCACTGCTTGTAACATAAATTTTTTTTAATTTTCCTCAGCCTATCGGCCGGGCCTATCGGCCGATAGCCTCAACCGATAGGATCGTCTGTCTCAAAAATTTTCCAGCTTTTTCTCGTTCGCAAACTTGGTCCCGTTTTTGCTTGGATATGGCGATTAAGGACCTGCAAGTATCCAAAACTCGGCGTGCATGGATTAGAACTAAACAAAACTAACAAAGCTACTACGAAACTAGAAACTACAAAAATCACGCAAACGAAAAATCGAAAATAAACGAATAAAACGAACTAATATACATACGTTGGGTTAACTCCCAACAAGTGCTACGTTTAACGTCTTTAGCTAGACGATACCTCATTCATTCCGGGTCTTCAGCGACAACTCCCCCTTGAACGGGTTTGTTGATATCAAGATAGCATACGTCCCTCTCATTAGATCGACTCTCGTTCGCCTCCAACATTCGAACATACTCTGGCAAATCCTCGGAAATTTCATCAACATCAGAATGTGAGTAAATGGAGTGTGAAATGCAGTGCTCCAACAAGTCGGACGGGGGTGGCATAATAGACTCAATTTCATAACATTCCTCGGGCGCATCCTCGGGCTTCTTAATCGCGTCATAGATGGAAATTTTCAGATTTTGATCATTAACCCGGAAGGTAAGATCACCCTCTTGGACGTCTATAAGTGCTCTCCCCGTCGCTAGAAACGGTCTCCCAAAGATCAATGGTTGATTCTCGTCCTCGGGCATGTCAAGAACTACGAAATCGGCCGGGAAGACTAAGTGTTGGACTCTAACGAGCACATCCTCCACAATTCCCCTCGGATAAGCGATCGACCGGTCCGCCATGAGTAGAGAAATGGTAGTCGGCTTCATCTCCCCAATCTTCAACTTCTTAAAGATGGATAGAGGCATAAGATTGATGCTTGCCCCGAGATCACACAACCCATTACGGAACGTTTGGTCGCCAATCATGCATGTAAAAGTAAAACGTCCCGGATCCTTCTGCTTGAGCGGGAGCTTGTTTTGAATGATAGCGCTACACTCCTCTGTCAAATTTATTGTTTCAAACTTCCCCAACTTCCTCTTGCTTGCCACAGCGTCTTTCAAGAATTTGACGTACCCCGGCATGTCTCTCAAAGCGTCTAGAAGTGGAATGTTGATATTCACCTTTTGAAACATGTCGATAAATCGTTGAAGCTTTTCATCATGTCTCGACTTGGCCAATCGCTGTGGAAATGGAGCTTTTACCTCAAAATCCTTCACATTCGAACTTCCAGGAGCCTTTCGACCGATAGGGGGGTCGATAGGCTTAACTGCCGGCATTCTGTCTTGGTATCCGTTGGGCCTATCGGCCGATAGGCTACCCGATAGGTTCTGCTGTGTTTCATCTGCCTTCTCGTTCTCTGCTCCCGTTTCTAGTACATCCTCGTTTCCAGATTTCTCAACTTCAGCCCCATGATTACTGTACCTTGTCCCACTCCGAAGCTCGATTGCGTTGCATTGTTGCGTCTTCGGGTTGGTCTCGGTGTTGCTCGGAAAATGGCCCGGCTTATGAAATCCGGCTTGGGCGTTCGCCATTTGACTCATTTGGGTCTCCACCATCGACATCTGCTTTGTCAAGGCTATCACTGAGTTTCCAATAGATGTCACACTATGCTCGAGAGCCCCGAACCTCTTGTTTGCTTTATAGATAAAATCTTTTTGACTTGCCTCTAATCGTTCCAACATCTCTTCCATAGGTGTCTTAGCAATCGGCGCTTGAATAACCCCGTTCTTCACGTTAAATCCCGGTGGTGGCTGGAGAGCATTGTTCGGGTTGGCATAGGAGAAATTAGGGTGGTTTCGATTGTTCGGATAATAGTTCCCCATATTTCCCCCTTGCCGGAAGTTTCCTCCTTGCATGTAATTCACATCCTCCTTAACTGCAATAGGCTCGTTTAGCTCTTCAAAAACTGAATTGACTCCCAAAGTATTCTTTTTTAGCATCTCAAGTTCTTTTTGTTGTCTTTCAAATTTCGCCTTCAAATCACCGTAGGCGTCCTCGTCACCGGATGGAACCTTTCTTCTCGTCATCTTCCTATCGGTCACCTCCTCGTAATCATTGTTGACTGCTAGCTCGATAAGATTCTTGGCCTCCTCATAATTATTAGCAAGAAATCCCCCTTTCGATGAATAGTCCAACTCTCTTCTAGCCTTCCTCGTCAAACCCCGATAAAACCGAATGTAGATTTCCTCCTTGTCAATTCCATGCTGTGGGCATTTGCGAAGTAGCTTCTTAAATCGGATCCATGCCTCGTATAAGTATTCATCCTCATATTGCTCGAATTGCAAGATATCGTTGATTTGTTTTTGCACCTTCGAGGGAGGATAGAATTGTGCTAAGAACAACCGGGTCATCTCTCTCCAAGTACCAATTTCCTTCCGATCTAGGCTCTTGTACCAATCTAGCGCATCATCTTCTAAAGAGAACCGGAATAGGCGGAGCTTAATGACATCCGGAGGCACTCCGTTTTGCTTGATGGTGGCACATATATCCAAAAACGACTCAAGGTGAGCGTTTGGATCTTCATTAACTCCTCCTCCGTATGTTTGAGACTTCATCGTAGCGATGAGAGACGGCTTAAGCTCGAAGTTGTTGGCATCAATCTTCCCCCAACCTCCTTCTTGATAATCGTCCAGCTTAGGTCGAAAGCGGGCATTCAAAGGAATTTTCTCGGGACAAGCGAGTTCTCGTGGTGGGTCAACAATGCCGGCCATGGTATCAACGAAAGGTATGGAAATAGTCTCGGTTCTCGCTTCTTGCTTCTTCCTCCTCAGACTTCTCGATTTCCGGATTCAAAGGAAATAAGTCCTTTCCTTGGGATCTTGTGATCATGCACCGCCTACAAGGAAGAGAAAACAAGATGTGAGGAAACGAGATCGAATATTAATAATAAAAGTAAACTACCTAAAGTAACAATCTCTTCTTTTTCGAATTATCCCTTTAAGTATTCTATCAATTCCCCGGCAACGGCGCCAAAAATTTGATCGCTGGGATTCGCGTAGTAAGGTTTTCAAATCCGATCAATTTTAAAATTTGTAAAACCTCGGAGTATTTCCAAGGTGTCGAACCCAAGGGAATTGATGTGTCGAAAATAAAGGAAGTAACTCTACTCAAAATTTGACTGCTATTTAGGAATCCGAAAGTTTGTTTTGATTCTAATTATCTAACTTTAAAAATCGAAAAATAAAAATTAAATAAAAGATGAATTAACTAAATCAAGCAAATGAAACAAATTAATAAGATAAAATCACAAGATGAAAGGTAATTGATCCTAGGGTAGTATGATCTAATTGAGTTCACACAATTCATTCTCTTGATTCCTTTTCCCCAAATTTTAATTCAATCCTAGAAATAATCACTCAGCCGATCTAGAATTCCGATCAAGGCAACCTAGAAAGATAGTTAATTTAAACCCTTTTCCCCGCCAGGGCTCAAAGAATTGAAATCACTTAAAAAGCACCAACTTATTTATCTATGATTTATCTTTCTCCGCTAGGTCTTAAGATAAAATCATATTGTGCATCAAGTATTTCTACTAATTAATTACTCCTTCCGGACAAAATCAATTAGCTAACATGCATCGATTAAGGGTCCTTTAATCTAACATGAGATTTAACACAACTTGAACACAAGCCTAGGATGAAAGGTAAAAAGGTAATCAAAGGAATATCATGTGATCATCGATTAAAATTACTAACCCTAGAATCAATCAATGAATTTAGCCAGACATAATTGAAATTAAACAAGAATTAGATGAAGAATGCATATTATTAATAAGAAAAGAGAGATTACAACCCTTACGGATGAACTCCGAGTCTTCAATCTCTGAAAAACAATAATAATTCTCCTCCAAAAAGTTCTTGCATCAAAGGAATAAATCTTGCTAAAAAGATGTAAAAATCTGCTAGAGATGATAAAGGATGAAAAAGAATGATGAAAGATTGATCCAAGATGATAAAGAATGATAAAACTAGGTCTAAAAGGAGGTTTATATAGCCTAAGGGGGTTAAACTCCCGATTAGCCCTAATCTAGGAAACAAAAACTATCCAAAAGAGTCAAAATCCGTCAAAATACGAGAGTCCGCTGGGCAGCATATCGGACTGGCCTATCGGCCGATAGGCAGGCCGATAGTTGGTTCGTCGATCTCTTCACTCGATAGGGCAGGAACTCCTTTCGGACGGGCCTATCGGCCGATAGGCTGGCCGATAGGTTCGTCTGTCTTTCGCAAAAATCCGTTTCTTCGTCCGTTTGACTCGACTCTCGGTCCTTTGTCTCGTTTTGGGTCCTTTTGGCTCTAAAAACCTGCAAACACACTAAAACCAACCCAAGCGCGTAATACGGCTCGACTAATCATAAATAAGCCAAATACGAGCACATTAATCACGAAACGAGATAAAAACCTAGTATAAAATCCTAGAAATAAGTGGTAAAATTACCACTTATCACCCCCGGATTTGTAATTCATGATGATGGAGATTTGAGATTTCAGAACCGACTCTGCGTTCCCGATGTCGATGTTCTGAAACAGACGATTCTGAAGGAAGCTCACAGTTCGCCCTATTCTATCCACCCGGGCACCAGTAAGATGTATAAGGGCTTGAAGCAGAATTTCTGGTGGGGCAACATGAAGAAAGATGTAGCGGACTACGTTTTGAAATGCTTGACTTGTCAGCAGGTTAAGATCGAGCATCAACGACCTGCCGGAATGTTGAAACCACTCCCGATTCCTGAATGGAAGTGGGTGGACATATCGATGGACTTTATCACTAGTATGCCGAGAACCAAGACAGGAATGAACATGATTTGGGTGATAGTTGATCGTTTAACCAAATCAGCTCATTTTCTAAGCATTAAGGACACGTGGGGACCAGAGAGGTTGGCACTAGTATTTATTTCGGAGATAGTTCGATTGCATGGAACGCCGAAGACCATTGTTTCTGATCGAGACGGCCGTTTTGTGTCTCATTTTTGGAAAGCTGTTCATAAGGCCTTGGGGACAGAATTGAACTACATTACAGCGTATCACCCGCAGACTGACGGACAATCCGAGAGGACCATTCAAACGGTGGAAGACATGCTAAGGGCCTGTGCCTTAGATTGGTCAAACGATTGGGAAATTCATCTACCGTTGATTGAATTTACCTACAACAATAGTTGGCATGCTTCCATTAAGATGGCACCGTTTGAGGCATTATACGGGAGGAGATGTAGATCGCCCATGTGTTGGGACAATTCATCAGACTTAATCGGGACAGAACCAGAGCTGATCGTACAGACTCGAGAGAAGATAGACTTGATTCGTGAAAGGCTGTTGACCGCCCAGAGTCGCCAGAAATCTTACGCAGACATACGTCGTCGCCCTTTGGAGTTCAAGATCGAGACCACGTACTTTTAAAGGTTTCTCCTACTCGGGGAATTTTCCGTTTTGGAAGAAGGGGAAAACTGAGTCCGAGATATATCGGACCGTTCGAAATCCTTGAGAGAGTTGGAGAGTTGGCATACAGATTGGCATTACCGCCGTCATTGAGCCATGTTCATAACGTGTTCCACGTATCCCAATTACGGAAGTATATACCAGATCCTAGTCATGTCATTGATTTCGGTAAGATCGGAGTCGCTCAAGATGGCACGTTTGAAGAGAAACCGATCAGGATACTCGAGAGTCGAGTTAAACAGTTGAGAAACAAACCGATCGCATTGGTCAAGGTTCAGTGGTCGCGCCACGGAGTGGAAGAAGCCACTTGGGAAACAGAAGAAAGTATGAAGTCCATATATCCAGGATTATTTTCGTCTTGAGTTTCGGGACGAAACTCCTTTTTAGTAGGAGAGTATGTAATATCCGGATTAATTACCGAGTATTTCACCTGTATTTGAACCCTGTATTAGTTGGAATTGTGATATCAATAAGTGGAATATGGCATTTACCGTATTTGTATTTTAGTGCATGAGTATGGCAGCATATTACTTGTCTCATACAAATACTCAATAATACAAATTATTGAGTATGGCTGCATATTATAAGTAAAGAAATCAATTATGGAGTTGGGTGGAGGCCAGCACATAGTCCTGGACAATTTTTAATTATTAAGCCTGGACAGCTTTGGAATCTAGCGTAGGAAATTATTGAGCACAGGGGTCCAGAAACATTTTATAAAGGACAGCACCTCATTTCATTTGGTTTTCATCTTCCTTCACCGTTCTTAGTTCCCTGAAAGTCCAGAGGGTTTTCCCTACCTCTTAAACACATTTACACCACCCCTTTTGTGATATTTGAAGATTGGGTGTCACTGGTGATTGATCATTGAAAATGGAGAAACATCTTGATCTGGCAAGCAAGCAACCGGAGTTGGATTCTACTTATTGTCTCGGTGTTTTCTTCATCTTAAGGTATGTTAATACTAATTCCTACTTGGATTCGTGTTATCAAGGATATGATAGAAGTATGCTGTCAAGATATTGAGTTCCACTGATAAAATCATCCAAGCATCATCATGTTTTAGAAATTGGGATGTTTATACTTATGAATACATCATCAGAGGTTATATCCTTCCATATAAGTTGGATTTGTTAGATGTTTTCTGGATATAATGATGATATTGGAATCTAACACATCAATCTTGGATCACCCAATTTCACCTGAGAATTTCGTATGTTCAGTTTTCTACCCAGTATCCTACTGTCATCAACTAGGCGAGTCAAGTAGGCTGATCGGCGAGGTTGACTTATGACTCTACCGATCCGAGGTTGACTTGACTCGGCCGATCGAGGTTGACTTCGACTCCGATCGGTGAGGTTGAATTTCCGTTCCAATCGGGTGTTGACACGTGGCACAATATGATCCGTCTATTTAATTGTCCTTCGAACGGTCATAACTTCTTCATACGAACTCGGATTCGGATGAATTTTTTTTTAAAACGATCGTCTCGACGGGACTCGACTGATCAGCGAGGTTGACTTTTGACTCAGCTGATCAGCGAGGTTGAATTTCCGGTCAAATCGGGTGTTGACACGTGGCACAATATGACCCGTCTATTTAATTGTCCTTCGAACGGTCATAACTTCTTCATACGAACTCGGATTCGGATGAATTTTTTTTTTAAAACGATCGTCTCGACGGGACTCGGCTGATCAGCGAGGTTGACTTTTGACTCCTACCGATCAATGAGGTTGACTTTTGACTCTACCGATCGTGATGTTGACTTTTGACTCGGCTGATCAGCGAGGTGACTTTTGACTCGACTGATTAGGTTACATTTTATGAACTTCCGACCGTGATTTGGATTGTTAGATGTTCATACGACTGTAAATGAAATCTATATTACTTATTTTGTTAAGGTCCGAGCTTAGCAACGTGATTGATTGAAGGGGCGACCTTCGAGTATTTCGTTTTCGTGGAAGTTTCGTTCTTGTCTTCGAATCGAGGCAAGTACCTTATTTGTTTCATGTATTGTTGTTATACATATTGTCGTGCATGTATGTCGTTATTGTATGTCCACCTCGTGTTGGTCCGACGGGATCATCGGGGGATCTATGCTAGCGTGCGCTGGATTATCGGACGGATTTTTCCACCACGGGTTGGTCTGACGGGATCATCGTGGGTTCTAGGCAGTGAACGCTGGATCATCGGAATTACCATGTGTATGTTATGATATCATGTTGTGATTATCAGTTGTGTATGTTACTTATTGAGTTTCTCGTAGGAGAAGACTCGTTGATATTTTTGTCAATTACGTATTATTATTCTGCGTGAGATGTTGAATAATACGTTGTGGTACTTGTACTAGCATCGTTGTGCTAACCCCTTCGGGGGTGAACATTTTGTTTATGTTCAAGATCCAGGAGAGCGGGGAAACAACCACCGAGCCGCATGACGACGGGGTGCGAGTGATGTTCGCCGGGTTTACTTGTGCATTGTTCGTTAGTTATTTCAATAAGTACTCGAGTACGTAGTCGCTTTTGATGAATTTGAATTTGGTGATGTATTAATAATTTCGTTGAACATTTGTATTTTCGATTTGGTCGAATCTGTTGTATCTTAATTTCGTTATTTTCATTCGTTGGTACCTGTTAATGCCTTTTCAACTCTTTAGCCTTGTAAATCCTGATGTAAAGGATTTACGGCGCTGTAATATTCCTGAATATATCAGGGGTGTTACACCGTAGTCCAGTGGCCGGATAGTTTTTGTGAGTTAAGAGAGAAAGTGTGTGCCGCGGCCCAGAAGGCTTGTGCCGCGGCCTGGAGTCCAGTCGACTCCGAGAAGGCCTATATTTCGGAAATAGCTCCTACAAATCTCCCCCTTTCCGGAATATAGGAAGAGTTCGCCATCCCGGCGATCGAAGAACACACTTTAACCTTCTCTCTACTCAACATCTTGGTTAACATATCGGAACCATTATCATTGGTGTGAACTTTATCAAGTTCAAACAAACCATCCTCAAATGCATCTCGAATCCAATGATATCTCACATTGATATGTTTTATTCTCTTGTGAAAAGTCGCATTCTTAGCCAAATGAATCGCACTCTGACTGTCACAAAGAACCACGTAACGTCATTGTCGGAAGCCCAGCTCTCGTAGAAACATTTTCAACCATAAGAGCTCTTTACTCGCTTCCACCGCCGCAATACACTCGGACTCCGTTGTTGACAAGGCAACACACTTTTGCAATCTCGATTGCATGACACGACGCCCCCTGCAAACATCATCAAATAACCGGAAGTGGATTTTCGGTTATCTTCGTTACCGGCCATATCCGAATCGGAATATCCAACAAGCATCGCTTTCCCATTTCCAAATGTAATCCCCAATTTGGAAGTACCCGGTAAATATCTAAATATCCACTTTACGGCTTCCCAATGCTTCTTTCTCGGATTTGACAGAAAACGGCTCACCACTCCCACGGCATGAGCAATGTCGGGCCTCGTACATACCATGGCATACATCAAACTCCCGATCGCCGAGGCATAAGGAACTTTATCCATTTCCTCAATCTCTTCCTTCGTCGTATGGCGATTCTTGCTCGTCAATTTAAAATTGTTAGTAAGAGGCGAACTAACAACTTTAGCTTTGTCCATGTTGAAGCGTTTAAGCACCTTCTCGATATATTGCTCTTGTGACATGTGTAATTTCCGGGCTGCTCTATCCCGAGTGATTCTTATCCAAAGAATTTGTTTAGCGGCCCCCAAGTCTTTTATGGCAAAAGACTTATTCAACTCTTTCTTCAAGTTGGCAATCCTTTCGGCATTCTTGCCAACGATCAACATGTCATCCACATAAAGCAATAAGATGATAAAATCATCATCTCCAAATTTATTGAAAAATACGCAATGGTCTAGGGTCGTCTTCCGATAGCCTTGCTCCCCCATAACCGACTCGAACTTTTTGTACCATTGGCGTGGTGCTTGCTCCAAACCGTATAGACTCGTTCGGAGTCTACAAACATAATCCTCTTTCCCTTTGACATCAAACCCTTCCGGTTGCTTCATATATTTCTCTTTAAACTAATCCACCAGGCATGTATGTAAATAGTTGTTCAAATGAAAATGTTTAATGACATTTCAATTACTAATTTATTTTATTTAGTATGAACAACTATTATGTCCTTGATATAAATATATAACTATCATTATACCATTTAAAGTATTTCTACAAATGAAATTTCAGTTATCAGTGAAATACACACTCACACAATAAATATATATAACAGAATTATTTACTTTCCCCCCCTATTTTATATGCAGTTTTATCACGATAGAAACGTTAATCGTGTGTGAACTTAGTTCAATTTTTGCTTACATTTTATAGTAGTAATATAGAGGAGATGAGGAGAAAAACAATCAACGCAGCCAATGATATATATATATATATATATATATATATACGAACCCAATCAACTAAAACATAGTAATATACTTTTCGATTACAAAATATATAACTAAGCATATCAAGAGCAAGCCTCTATATCTATACAACTTACACACACGGATTCAGATTTTTCTATACCCTCAAAATTAAAAAAAAAAAAAAAAAATCAAAATCGGGCCGTCGACTTTTCGATCAAAGGCCGAGTCTTTCTATAAATATCGACGAGAGATGCAAACCGTTTTTTTCTCCGGGGAAGAGCTTCACCGCCGGTGCAGCTTCGTCGGTCGATTGAGCTTGACGACGACGCTTCGCAGCCGCTTTTTTCTTCTATCTCCTTCTCCGCCGGAAAGTTGACCCAGAAAACGCGGATATCATCATCGGCGCAACCACCGCTGAGTTGAATCAGCTGCAGAACGGCCTCCATTTCCAGCTCCGTCAGGCTCGATTCCAATTCCATCTGATATATTTTTTTTTTTACATCAGTTTTCTCTGCAACTTTTCACGTATTTATATAGAGGAAAAAAAAAAGCATATTAATATTGAGGAAAAGGCAAATTGTGGATGCTTTAATAGATAGACCAGGACTTTCTAACCAATGGAGCGAGATTAATTATTCTGAGAAAATGACGATTCTGCCCTCTTGGAATCATGAAGTGTTGGACACGTCAGGACGCCTGGTGTTCTCTTCAACCGACTTTGGCAAGGCGAAGATGGGGTATTTCATATTTATTAGTAAAAAAAATAAAAACATATGTTTGGCTTAAAATCACCGCCTTAAGGATTAAGACTCATTGAAGTAGGATAATAGCATTGATGGGTAACATGTTGGAAAAATTATTTTTTATTTGATCTTTTTCTTTTAGGTATAATTTTCATTTGAAATATTAATCTATATTTCGACTAGATAATGATAGTATATTTAATTTTATGGAATTAATATTTAGTTAATGATAAATTCAGGGTCGGTCCTGTGCTTCGCAAGGCTCTAGGCGACGCGAAAAAATTGGACCCGTTAATAAGCGAGAGATAAACTAATATAAAAAATAATGGAACAAATGAGAAGTAGTTGAAAAAGATAGAATTTTATTTTACCTTATCTAAATACAACACGTCGAGCGGTTTTGGACGCAAAAGTATTTATCAAGTCTGTGTAATCTAACTCATCAACCAGTTTTCCTTCAATCGATAACATAGCCAATTCGTTTAACATGTCTTGCAACATTATTGATCTCAAATAGGTCTTAATCAACTTCAACTTCAAGAAAGATCTTTCCGATGATGCAACCGTAACCGAAATAGTTAGCAAAATCTTATACGCAATATAAGTATGTGGGAAGCAATTCACCCTCTTCAAATAGAGCAGGACATCTATTGCTCTCGACTTTTCACTTGAAAAATACGACTGCAAACACAATAATTATGTGCATAAATCATCTCCAATAATGTCTGCATCCCATTGTGCTTCAAATATTGCTCAAGATTTATGCAGGATTTCAACAAACTCTCATATGATTGAGTCTTCCACTTTTCCACATTCAACAAAAATACAAAAGTAAGTTCGTATTCCTTGAATTTTTTCAAACCTTTCTTGAAGTGAGGATCGTGCTTGATCGACTACGTAGAGGAAATAATCAGCCCTGAAAGATTCTTCCGGTGATTGTTTGACCTCATCACTACCACTTTCACCATATTGTTTCTTCATACGGATGGTCCGTTTTGTAATATCCATACTTTTCCATTTTTAGCAGTTTCCATTTTTGGTGTATGTCTATTTTTATCGACTCGCTTATAACCGTTTCGACATTTTGAATGTACTTTATTCTTGGAGTTTTTCCATTTGGTCGAGTTTTGGTGATGTTTTCACGTAATTTCATTTTATGACATGTTTTGCCGTATGAACGTCGATTCCCGTAAAACTCATTCGTTTTCGTTGTTTCTTGGTTTGTGCAAGTTCGTATAGTTGAGTTGGTCGTGTTGAGACTTTCGGTTCGTTAATCTGACGTCGTTTCGTGATTTTCGGGCACTTGGGCCAGTTTTGTAATTTCCTATAAGTTTAGGGAATCTCATTTTCTTTGTCGCATTACGGATTCCCCGGTAATCGGAATTGTATTTTCTTTCAGC
Organism: Orobanche coerulescens; assembly: GCA_033398695.1. NCBI lineage: Eukaryota > Viridiplantae > Streptophyta > Magnoliopsida > Lamiales > Orobanchaceae > Orobanche > Orobanche coerulescens. The sequence goes on from CM065809.1 coordinate 175,929,113, forward strand.
ACTTAGCTCTGTCGTCTTGTATATTTCATGTTTATGTTTCTGGATTCCGGCCTTATCGTGCGTTTCGAGTTTCGTACCTTCGGCAGCAGCGTACTGAGCTGAGCAGTACTGAACTGCTGCGTGAGTAGCGCACGCTACTACTTATTCCCTTGCGTGCGCTATCGGTGTGCAGTTAGCGTACGCTAACTTGTTATTGTTAGCGTGCGTTATCCATTGGTATTTAGCGCGCGTTAAGTATGTCTAGCGCACGCTAGCGACGTCGGGCAGTAGCTACTGGACTGTTTGTAGCCCCGTTAGCGCACGCTACCTTTTGATGGTTAGCGTGCGCTAACTATGCAATTTAAATAGATCAGCGGGCAGGTCAGAACAGCAGTTTTCATTCTTTTCTTTCGTTTTCTTCACCGGGCGACTCCAGGCGGCGATTTCCTTCAGTTTTGATCGGAGAACTCTTCGTATTTCATCACCGTAGGTTCGTGCTAACATATCATCATCAACGTAATCATCCTCCATCGTCCGAATCCGAGGTATTCTCTTCATGAACCCTAAACTTGTCTAATTTGGGGGGTTTTCGGGTTTTTCGTCATTGATTCCGAATTGTTCATGTATGTTACGAAATTCCTTACCGATTGTTGTTATTGGGTGACTCCCAATCCGTTTTTCTCGAGTTAAAACCGTGAATTGTTTATACGAGGAGATTTTGCGTAAACTCTCGCCCGTATCGATTGAACGTTTATTGTCATGAATTGTAATCGGGGTTATGGGTGTATTCCATTCGATTATTGTTGTCCGTTAGGACTGAGTTATATTGATCCTTTATTTAGGAACCGTCGTATTCCATACGGATCATTTGTAGTCGTTGTTCGTCCCTATTTCATCGGAGATGGCTCAAAGGCAAGTACTTTACATTTGTTTACATGTTCTAGTATTTGAGTTGTGGCTATTCGTGGTTGTTGTGGATGGATATGTGTATGTTCACCTAGGGACGGTCCGACGGGGCCTCTAGGGATACATATTGCCGTGTGTGTGCGTATCACGAACTGTGGTTAACCACCCAGGGATGTCCGACGGGGCTCTGCGGGGTACGGTGGTCGTGAGTCTCGTACCAAGGTTAACTTTGAATTGTTTTGTTGGAGAAAATGTGTTTTGTGCGTGTGCACCGTAAATATTCTGGAATATAAATAATTTCTAAAATGATTTTGGCGCATATATTCATCTGATTAGAATTTAGTTCAAATGGATTGTACTTGCACTAGCAGTTGTCCCTAATCCCTTAAATGGGGGAAATACTTTTTGTATTTCAGGTACAGGTCTTGGAGACAAGCGAGCACTCGAGCCGTATGAGAATGATGGGCAAGCATGATACTGTTCAGTGGTCATTTGTTGGTGTTCGGTTCTTTCGGTTGTTATTGATGTCTTGTTTTGGGATTTCTGTATTTGAAATTGGTTTAAGTACTCGAGTACTTCCTTTTTGAGTTTGTTAACGTTGTGTTCCCGTTTTGGGAAATGGATTTGATGTCAGATTTTATTTGACGAATTGTAGTCTTCTATTTGAATTCTCGTTTTGTTGTTAGTTGTATGTCTTTGTCGGATGTTATTTTGGTGCGTTAGCCTGGTGGATTCCACGGTGTGGGGTCCACGGCGCTGTAATATGCCCTGATCGTCTTGGGGGTGTTACATAATACGGTATCGGAGCAAGGTTTATGGATACCTAGGTTGTCGGTTATTTGGGTCTACTCGAGTGTCATTTTTGAACAGTATCGCTGCCATGCCATCATCTTAATATGCCGGAGCTCGTAAGTTTTCCTAACTCGACTCGTTACGTTGTCCTGTTCTGTTTCCTTTCCTGATATCTTGTTGCGTTTTGCATTTGAATTGTGCTCACCCGCTATTTCTTCAGAATTCCTGCTGGTAGAGGACGCGGTCGCGGACGCGGTAGGGGACGTGGCGCAGCCGGTGGGGCGGCCATGTCCGATAACTCGGGAACCTATTCGACTATACCTTCTTTGTCGAACAGTGTTCCGCCTAGTTTCGGGGGTCAGCAGGATCAGTCTGCTAGCTCCGGTAATGCACATGAGAATGTTGGAGTGGCGAACATTTTGCAGCAAGTAGCGAACCAGATGACGCTACTGGCTCAGGCCATTTTGGTCGTCCAGGCTAATGCTAACCCGGTTCCGCCTACTGGATCTGGAAATGATAAGCTACTTCAGGACGTGATTCGTATGCGTTCTCCACTGTTTGATGGTGCTTCCGACCCTTCCGGTTGGGAGAATTGGTTGTTTGAGATGGAAAAGGTGTTTGAGGCTGCTAACTACTCTGAGGAGAGGAAGGTACCCATCGCTCAGTACTTCCTCGCCAAAGAGGCGGCAACGTGGTGGCAAGCAGTGAAACCACGTGATCGGGCAGCCACGTGGCCAGAATTCCGGGAGTTAATGGAAGACGAGTTTTGTTCATGACCAGTTAAAGAGGGGAGGATTCGAGCCTTCTTTGAGGCTAAGCCCCAGGATGTTCCTATCTCTTAAGCTATCAAGGACTACAACCAACAGCTTCATTATGTGAGAAACCAAGTCCGAGATGAGCTTGATAAGATCCGCCATTTTGACATGCGGATGAAACCGAGGGTGCGTCACTACATGTCTGGTCTGGGGTGCACGACTTTGAAGGAGTATCAGAATAAGGCGATGGCTTATGAGATGTCGTTTTCTGCGACAGAGACGGCAGCCGAGAGGAAGAAATAGAAGACCTACGGCCAGTTTTCGGGAGGCAAGTCTGGTGGGCATCCGAAGGCTCAGTCTGGTTCGTGAGTCTTCGGGAATCAGTCCCCACTATTTGGGCGAGAAAACGGTTCCAACTCTGCTTCTACTGGTTCTGTTCGCGGTCCTACGTGCTTTAACTGTGGTCGTCCCGGCCACATGATGAGTGAGTGTGATAGGCCCCCGATTCAGTATCTTGCGTGCGGTCGGATGGGACATCGAGCTAAGTTTTGTACGGATGCAGTTCGAGCGCCAGTCACTCAGATATCAGCCCCAGCTGCGGTAGAGTCGAGTGTGAATCATACACCGACAGTTCCTCAGCCACAACAGAGTTTTGGTAGAGGTCGAGGACGTATACAGCCTTCTAGAGGGAGAGCTTCCAGTGCGGGGTCTGTTCCGCCCCGAGTATATAAGATGAGACGAGCAGGAGATCCTGACGCGACGGTGGCTACAGGTACCGTTCACATCCTTGACCATCCTGTTTCCGTATTATTCGATTCTGGTGCTACACATTCTTTTATATCTATGGATTGTGTGCGTCGTCTGCATGTTGATTGCCTAGTTGCGTGTGAACCATTTGTTGTTAAACTGCCTAGTGGGGATAGCATCGTGGGGGATCGTGAGATTAGAGATTTTCCAGTGAATATCGCGGGGAGGGTTTGGCCTTGTAATCTGATTGCGGTAGATATTAGAGATGAGGATTTGATTCTGGGTGAGGATTGGCAGGACCGTCATGGGGCGATCATGAATTATAGAACGAGAACCGTTTCGATGTTAGCCTCTGACGGTACCGAGCATTCTTTTGTGGGGCGTAAGCGGAGTAGTCAGAGATTCTTGATATCAGCGCTTTGAAAGCAGTGAGACTTCTTCGAGGAGGTTGCACGGGTTATTGGTGTTATGCTTTGAGATCGGGAGAAGAGGGAGTCGAGCTCTCGTCTATTCCGGTAGTGTGTGAGTATCCTGACGTCTTTCCAGATGAGTTGCCGGGTTTGCCGATGGATCGAGAGTTCGAGTTTATTGTTGATTTGGAGCCGGGTGCGGCACCGATTTCTAAGACGTCATATCGTATGGCGCCTGCTGAGATGCTGGAGTTGAAGAAATAGTTGGGAGAGTTGCTAGACATGGGGTATATTCGACCGAGCGCTTCGCCTTGGGGCGCACCGGTCCTGTTTGTGAAGAAGAAGGATGGGTCACTTTGTTTGTGTATCTACTATCGTGAGTTGAACAAAGTGACTATTAAAAACAAGTATCCACTCCCGAGGATCGATGATTTGTTCGACCAACTGCAAGGGGCAACCGTGTTTTGGAAGATTGATTTGAGATCGGGGTATTACCAGCTCCGAGTGAAGGATACCGATATTCCGAAGACAGCCTTACGGACGAGATACGGTCACTACGAGTTTGTGGTTATGCCTTTTGGGCTAACCAACGCCCCGCCGTGTTCATGCAGCTTATGAACAAAGTCTTTATCGAGTACCTCAATAAGTGCGTAGTCGTTTTTAGGTTGAGAATCGGGACATCCCGAGGTCCCGGTCCCGAGTCCCGAATGTCCCGGTCCCGAAATGGACCAATTTGGTGGTCCCGGTCCCGGTCCCGATCGGGACTTCGGGAGTCCCGATTCCCGAATTCGGATAAATTTAAGTCCCGATCCCGGTTCCGATCCCGAGGATAATTTTTCGAAATGTCCCGAATGTCCCGAAATGTCCCGAAATGTCCCGAAATATCCCGAAATGTCCCGAAATTAAAATTTGCAATCGGGACTTCAGATAGTCCCGACGAGAAACGGGACTCCCGAGTCCCAAAATTACCAAAGTTTAAGGTCCCGGTCCCGGTCTTGGTCCCGAAAAATTCGGGACTCGGGGTCCCGTTTCCCGTCGGGACTCGGGACGTCATTTGCATATCGTGTTAGATATTTTTGAGAACTCAACATCGCTTTGCGAAGTTCTTAAAGTGTGAGTTTTGGTTACGGGAGGTTATGTTTCTCGGCCACGTGATCTCGGCCGAGGGTGTTCGTGTGGACCCACATAAGATAAAGGCAGTGTAGGATTGGGCGCCGCCCAAGAACGTGAAAGAGGTCCGTAGTTTTCTGGGTTTGGCCGGATATTACCGTAGATTCGTCGAGGGGTTCTCTAAGCTCGCTCGACCGCTGACTCAGTTGTTACAGAAGTCAGAGAAGTTTGTGTGGACCGATGAGAGGCGGAATAGTTTTGAGGAGTTGAAGCGGTTGACGACCGCTCCTGTTTTGGCTTTACCGAGTGGTAATGAGGGTTTCTCAGTCTTTAGTGATACTTCGGGTCAAGGGCTCGAATGTGTACTCATGCAGCACGAGAGGACGATTGCCTATGCTTCCCGTCAGTTGAAACCGTACGAGTTGAATTACCCTACGCACGACCTTGAGTTGGCCGCAGTTGTATTTGCGTTGAAGATATGGCGTCATTACTTGTATGGCTCGTCGTGTCAGATTTTCACCGATCACAAGAGCTTGAAGTACATTTTTACGCAGAAAGAGCTTAACATGAGACAGCGGAGATGGTTGAAGTTGATCAAGGATTACGACCTCGAGATTCTCTATCATCCGGGCAAGGCAAATGTGGTGGCAGATGCCTTGAGCCGGAAATTGGTATTGCTTCGTGCGCTTGAGTTGCTTACGGCTTAGTCGGGACTTCAGCGAGAGTTTATGAGGTTGAGCATTGAGATTGTGCTACCAGAGAGTTCCGGGTAGTTGCGTACACTTGAGATTTCGTCGTCTTTAGTCGACGACATTAAGTCGGGACAATTAGAGGACCCGATGTTTATTCAGCTTCGAGAGAATGTAGTAAAGGGGAAAGCCTCGGGATTCGTGATACATGAGGATGGTTTGTTGAGATTCCAAGGTCGGCTTTGCGTTCCGAACGACATGAAATTGAGGCAGAGTATTATGCGAGAGGCTCACGCGTCACCTTACTCAGTCCACCCGAGCTCGAGTAAAATGTATAAAGATTTGAGAAAGAATTTCTGGTGGAATGACATGAAGAATGAGGTAGTCGAGTTTGTGGCTAAGTGTTTGACTTGTCAACAAGTCAAAATCGAGCATCAGCGGCCAGCCGGATTGTTGAAACCATTTCCCATCCCGGAATGGAAGTGGGAAGATATTTCCATGGATTTCGTTACGAGTTTTCCGAGGACGAAGACCGGAATGAATATGGTGTGGGTGATCGTAGACCAACTGACTAAGTCGGCACATTTTCTGGGCATCAAGGACACTTGGGGTCCGGAAAAGTTGGCTCGTGTTTTTATCGCACAGATAGTGAGACTTCATGGTACGCCGAAAACCATTATTTCAGACAGAGATGGCCGTTGTATCGCATTTCTGGTAGGCAGTACATAAGGCATTAGGGACACATTTGCGTTTGAGTACATCTTTCCACCCTCAGACCGACGGACAGTCGAGCGTACCATTCTGACGTTCGAGGATATGTTGCGCGCGTGTGCGTTATACTGGAGTAGTGACTGGGAGGAGCACCTGGCCTTGATTGAGTTTACGTATAATAATAGTTGGCACGCGTCGATTAAGATGGCACCGTATGAGGCACTTTATGGCCGACGTTGCCGATCACCGATATGTTGGGATGAACCGTCCGATTTAGTTGGCACCGAGCCGTACCTTGTGTTAGAGACGAGGGATAAAGTTGAATTGATTAGAAATAGAATGTTAGCGGCTCAGAGTCGACAAAAGTCTTATGCGGATGTTAGGCGTCGACCTTTGGAGTTTGAGGTGGGAGATTGATAAGTGTCAGTTTTATACATTTATCCATGGTTTGTATCGATAAATTTCACCCATAATTGAGCTAGTCTACTCGTTTTTACTTTTAATTAATTAGTTTTTAATAATTATATTTTTATCGGATGAAAATGTAAATTTAGTCTTAATCGGATTGAATTACTGATTTACTCAAGAAATAACATGTTTATAAAATATTCTCTTTGTTGAATTTTTATGTATTCATTTGTAGGGCTTTCCGATACGAGTGCGGCAGTCTTTCCGGATTCAAAATCAGAGTTATATATCAAAAGTTATCATCCGAAGAAGATTTGGGGCGAAAACGCAAAAGTCAGAAATTCTAGGCTAAAAATGAAGTATGAAACTTCATACGGGCGTAACATCTAAAAGTTACGGGCGTAACTCACAAAGCAACTAATGTGCAAAAAGACGTAGCCATGTTACGGCCGTAACTCCTCAATGTTACGGCCGTAAGTCCTCATAGTTACGGCCGTAACTCCTCAAAGTTACGGCCGTAACTCTTGACAGATTTTTGATCATTGTCTAATATTTTACACTTTTGGTCTATTATTGAGGGGATGGCTGGCATTGATCCGATCTAATGTAATAATGCTGGAGTTTTGGAGCTATTAGATGACTTTATGTGTATAAATAGACCCCTTAGATCCATCATCCATAATCATTCATCTTATATTTTTTCACTTTTTGTAATATTTTCTTTTTGTGTGAAGAACACACTTGTGTTCTTGAGTGACTTGTGTAATAGTGGTATAACATATGTTGTTAAGGGAGTTTATTGCTTCTTTCTCCTTTATCTACTAAGGGAGTTAGGATCAATTCTTTCTCTTTTTCAACTAATAATGATCACTCAAGCTTGTATTATGTATATTAAACCCTTCATGGGCTAAGTTACCTTAGTTGGGATTATAAACAAGGTTCATGTTATTTAAGTTTGTATAAAGATCTATTATGAATTATTTATTATTGTGTGTGATTTTCATTGTTTTACCTATCTTTATTTATTTGGCCAATAAATGACGATATTTATGGTCTTCATATGTTTCGAAAGAAAATATGTTTGATTAGATCAAATGATCTTCACTCTAAGTTGTTCTAGGGGATAGAAATATACCTCTAAACCTTAGATGATTCTTTGAGTTATTTTCAAAAAACCTAATGCTATGTATTGAATCCAATCAACATAGAAATATAGTGGATTGATTCAATATATAAGGGGCGTTTTATAGTTCGAAAGAGAAACCGTCTTTTTAAGGAAAATCGAATCTACACAACATAATAAGTAAATTCATCTTATGATCTCCTGTACATCTTCTATAACTAATGATGAACTAAGTTTGTAATCCCAACTATTTCGTTTTATCTTTTATTAATCTATTATTAGTGCAATCTTTCATTTCCTTGAATATTAGAACTATTATTGCAATTTTCTTTGCAATTGTCAAACCAAACTCTTAAATTGTGTGTTTCAATCTTATAAATCTTTATAACAAATAGTTAAATAGTGTATAATTCAATATATAACCTAACTTCCTCGTGGGATCGATAAACCGGACTCAAAAAGTCCACTTACTACTTAATATGATATCGTGCACTTGCGATAATTACACAAAAGACCGTGTCAAGTTTTTGGCGCCGTTGTCGGGGAAGTATAAGTGTTATTTTTGAAATCTTACATTGTAAACTATTTTTATAGATACAAATTTCTCGACGTTGTAACTTAGTACTCAATTGTGTTTTTCCGGTCAAGTGGCGGATAACGGTACTCCGTAACTATTAAAGTCGGATTTTTCAGTTTCCCACAACAACTGATATTTGTAGATATTTTATCCTTTTTCATTTTTTTTGTCATGGATGAAACTTTGAATAATATTGAAAAAAGATTTCCCTTTCTGAGCAAAAAAATAATTTTAAAAATCTACAAAGCAAGAATTGAAAGGATGAGGTTGCTTATGAATAAAAGCATACCTTTTGATATTAGATTCATAATTGAAGCCAAAGTGAGAATAGCAGGTGAATTCACAGAAATACCTACTAGATTTTTACCGGGGCTAGGAAAAAGTTCATATGCCAAGAAACGACAAGCAAAGATAATAGCCGTTTGCTATAAATGTGCTAGATGGAACTGTAATTTAAAATGTCGATCGTTAGGAATTCCATCTACAAACAGATAAGATAAAATTCAGTTCATTAAGGATGGTCTGAATAAAGATAATTTAGATAATATCGAAATTTCTCTTGACACGCATCCTAGTGGACTAGTACATTACGGAATTCGATGTTTGTGGAATAAATTCAAACCACAATATGAACAACGTCTTGGGAATCTGACATTAAAAGACCCTGTTTGCCAATTTGTAAGAAAATTGGATGGGAAGCTTCTCCCCGACTCATAGAAGGTGTTTAGGCCGTTTCTGAACATAAAATCAGAGGAAGATGTGAGCCACAATCACAACTACTGTACATACACGTGAGTATCTTTTATTTTTGTCGTAAGGTGAGATTTCCTGAATAAAAAAAGGGGTGATACGCAATAAATGCATTCATTATTCTATTGAGTAGTTAAAGCGCAATCAACGCAATCACAAACTTGTTAAATAATTTTTACCTTCTTTTTCTTCTATAAATAAACATTGTGCTTCTTTCTTTTATTCATCCCTCAAACTTGTACTTTTCTCTTTTTCTCTCTAAAAAATTTCTTTTCAAAAATGGAGTCATCATCTTCAACAAAAAAATTTAGCACAGTCTGCATTTTTTGTGGAGCAAGTTACGGAAAAGAGGCATGCTTTACTGAAGCAGCCCACAACTTGGGTCGTACCTTAGGAGAAAAATGCATTCATGTAGTTTACGGAGGAGGAAGTCTAGGATTAATGGGACGACCTGTTGCTTCTGTCTATATATATATTATTTTGATTTGTGAGATTTCTAGATCTGGCCATAACACCAATAAGTTAGCTATATACAAGCTTCTAAAATCGTTTTAACCGGTAAAAAAACATTGTATATTCCAAAATCTTTGAGCCTTAATCTCTCTTTCCAAGCCTTGTAGTTATCATATAAAATCGAGTCATTCGTTACCTTGAGAAAAGAAGAATCAGTCGGTTGATGAAAAATAGAACTGAAATTTACTTAATTTGTGAAGTTTTTGATTTTTCATGCTTAAATAATAAATAATTTTCTGCAAAAATTCTATTCCCTAAAAAAAGGAGTCATTGATGAAAAGAGCTACACGTTAGCAAATAACGATGTGAAAGCTATCACCTAAAAACAAATAACGAAAAGGAGAAGTATTGAGCAGCAACAGCTGCCTAATTTTGGGGATCCTAAAATTTTGCGAAAAATAAAGGACTAACCATTGTTGGTGCGTAGCTGCCGTCTCACAAAAAAAGTTGGTGAAAAGAGCTACACGTTAGCAAATAACGGTGTGAAAGCTATCACCTTAAAAAAAAAGATAGAAAATGTGTTGGTGAAAAGAGCTACACGTTAGCAAATAACGGTGTGAAAGCTATCACTAAGGGATGTAGTTTATGAGCAGATTTGAATTAATTAGCGGCTGCATTTCAATACACTCAATTTCGTGAAAAATCATAATATTTGATGACGCCAATGAAATTCTTCTTCATATTGAGTCGGAAAATAAACGAGTGATCGAGAGCAACCATTAAAGGGAGTCGTGTGTATCACGAGTGGGAAACCTTTTGGGGGGAAAACCTTGCATTTTGGAATTACAAAAATAAAACCGTGTTTTAACTTCAAAATCATTAGTAGTTTTATTTTGAATCTTGATTCATTTCTATCTACTGTATAAAGCTGGTTGTTGTGTATTAATGGCATTTTGATCTCCTTTTTCTTTTTATATGATTATTTTTCTTAATTTATGTGTGTATTAGTATTTTTGTGTCTTATTTTTATTTTTATTTTTATTTTATTTTTGTGTGATTAATAAAGAGTCTTGCTTGGGACTAGCAAGAATTCAAGTTTGGGGGTGTGATAAGTGTCAGTTTTGTATTATGTATATTAAACCCTTCATGGGCTAAGTTACCTTAGTTGGGATTATAAACAAGGTTAGTCATGTTATTTAAGTTTGTATAAAGAACTATTATGAATTACTTATTATTGTGTGTGATTTTCATTGTTTTACCTATCTTTATTTATTTGGCCAATAAATGACGATATTTATGGTCTTCATATGTTTCGAAAGAAAATATGTTTGATTAGATCAAATGATCTTCACTCTAAGTTGTTCTAGGTGATAGAAATATACCTCTAAACCTTAGATGATTCTTTGAGTTATTTTCATAAAACCTAATGCTATGTATTGAATCCAATCAACATAGAAATATAGTTGATTGATTCAATATATAAGGGGCGTTTTATAGTTCGAAAGAGAAACCGTCTTTTTAAGGAAAATCGAATCTACACAACATAATAAGTAAATTCATCTTATGATCTCCTATATATCTTCTATAACTAATGATGAACTAAGTTTGTAATCCCAACTATTTCGTTTTATCTTTTATTAATCTATTTTTAGTGCAATCTTTCATTTCCTTGAATATTAGAACTATTATTGCAATTTTCTTTGCAATTGTCAAACCAAACTCTTAAATTGTGTGTTTCAGCTGGGATAGTTCGGTTTCTTGAAAAAAAAGTAAGGAACCGAAGTTCCAAATGTGTTATGTAATTCGGGTTCGGTTCCTGACTTTTTTCTGCAGGAACCGAACTTCTAGGAACCGAAGTAATTTTACCAAAAAACCGAAAAAACCGAACCGAAATTTACAGTTCAAAATTTTCAAAAATAACCGAAAAACCCGAAACAAAATTTGTTAGGTTAGTTTTTTTTTAATTTATATAGTGTATAGAAAGTAGAAACATCTAAAATAAAATAACTATGGGTAGTACGGTTAGCATGAGTTTTAATTTTGTGTTCGGGTATAATGGGTTTTAATTTTTTGTTCGGTTATTGTCACTAATTTCGGGTAGTATGGTTATTGAAAATTTAAAATTACAATAACCGAACCCGAACACGAAATTTATTGCAGGACCCGAACCCGAAATTTATAAATATTTTTTTTCTTAAAACCCGAACCGAACCGAACCGAAATGTCAATTTCGGTTCGGATCTTCGGTTATTCGGGTCCTAAGCCCCAGCCCTCAGTCTTATAAATCTTTATAACAAATAGTTAAATAGTGTATAATTCAATATATAACCTAACTTCCTCGTGGGATCGATAAACCGGACTCAAAAAGTCCACTTACTACTTGATACGATGTCGTGCACTTGCGATAGTTACACAAAAGACCGTGTCAGAGATCATGTTCTGCTGAGAGTGTCTCCATCGAAGGGAGTTTTCTGTTTTGGGAAAAAGGGGAAGCTCAGCCCGAGGTATATTGGGCCTTTAGAGATATTGGAGAGAGTCGGTGAGTTGGCATACCGTTTGGCTTTGCCTCCGTCATTGAGTCATGTTCATAGCGTATTTCACGTCTCTCAGCTGAGGAAGTATGTTCCGGACCCGTCCCACGTTATTGATTTCGGAGACATGGAGATCGAGAAGGATGTTACGTTTGAGGAGAGGCCCGTTAGAATTTTGGAGCGTCGAGACAAGCAGTTAAGGCACAAAACCATTCCTTTGGTTAAGGTGCAATGGTCGAGGCACGGAATAGAAGAAGCGACGTGGGAGTTATATGAGGATATGCGTTCAAGGCACCCCGAGCTTTTTGATTCTTAAGTTTCGGGACGAAACTTTATTTTAGAGGGGGAGAATGTAATATCCGTACCTTTCCATTTTTAGCATTTTCCACTTTTGGTGTATGTCTATTTTTATCGACTAGCTTGTAACCGTTTCGACATTTTGAATCTACTTTATTCTTGGAGTTTTTCCATTTGGTCGAGTTTTGGTGATGTTTTCACGTAATTTCATTTTATGACATGTTTTGCCGTATGAACGTTCGATTCCCGTAAAACTCGTTCATTTTCGTTGTTTCTTGGTTTGTGCAAGTTTGTATAGTTGAGTTGGTCGTGTTGAGACTTTCGGTTCGTCAATCTGACGTCGTTTCGTGATTTTCGGGCACTTGGGCCATTTTTGTAATTTCCTATAAGTTTAGGGAATCTCATTTTCTTTGTCGCATTACGGATTCCCCGGTAATCGGAATTGTATTTTCTTTCAGCGCTTGGCTCCGTCGTCTTGTATATTTCATGTTTATGTTTCTAGATTCTGGCCTTGTCGTGCGTTTCGAGTTTCGTACCTTCGGCAGCAGCGTACTGAGCTGAGCAGTACTGAACTGCTGCGTGAGTAGCGCACGCTACTACTTATTCCCTTACGTGCGCTATCAGTGTGCAGTTAGCGTACGCTAACTTTTTATTGTTAGCGTGCGCTATCCAGTGGTATTTAGCATGCGCTAAGCATGTCTAGCGCACGCTAGCGACGTCGGGCAGTAGTTACTGGACTGCTTGTAGCCCCGTTAGCGCGTGCTACCTTTTGATGGTTAGCGTGTGCTAACTATGCAATTTAAATAGATCAGCGGGCAGGTCAGAACAGCAGTTTTCATTCTTTTCTTTCGTTTTCTTCACCGGACAACTCCAGACGGCGATTTTCTTCAGTTTTGATCGGAGAACTCTTCGTATTCCATCACCGTAGGTTCGTGCTAACATCTCATCATCAACGTAATCATCCTCCATCATCCGAATCCGAGGTATTCTCTTCACGAACCCTAAACTTGTCTAATTTGGTGGTTTTTCGGGTTTTTCATCATTAATTCCGAATTGTTCATGTATGTTATGAAATTCCTTACCGATTGTTGTTATTGGGTGACTACGAATCCGTTTTTCTCGAGTTAGATCCGTGAATTGTTTATACGGGGAGATTTTGCGTAAACCCTCGCCCGTATCGATTGAACGTTTATTGTCATGAATTGTAATCGGGGTTATGGGTGTATTCCATTCGATTATTGTTGTCCGTTAGGACTGAGTTATATTGATCCTTCATTTAGAAACCGTCGTATTCCGTCCAGATCATTCGTAGTCGTTGTTCGTCCCCATTTCGTCGGAGTTGTCTCAAAGGCAAGTACTTTACATTTGTTTACATGTTCTAGTATTTGAATTGTGGCTATTCGTGGTTTTTGTGGATGGATATATGTATATTCACCTAGGGACGGTCCGACGGGGCCTCTAGGGATACGTATTTCCATGTGTGTGCGTATCACGAACTGTGGTTAACCACCCAGGGATGTCCGACGGGGCTCTGCGGGGTACGATGGTCGTGAGTTTCGTACCAAGGTTAACTTTGAATTGTTTTGTTAGAGAAAATGTGTTTTGTGCGTGTGCACCGTAAATATTCCGGAATATAAATAATTTCTAAAATGATTTTGGCGCATATATTCATCTGATTAGAATGTAGTTCAAATGGATTGTACGTGCACTAGCAGTTGTCGCTAACCCCTTAAATGTAACACCCCCAGAATACGTCCGGGAATATCACACGCCGTAGACCCTTCTCACAAGGATCTACCAGGCTACACTCCAATAGACTACTTAATTGATTAACCGACCGGGGTTAATCTAATTACAAAGCAGACCGACAAGGTCATTAAACAATTCAGAACTAAAGAAACTCACCTCACAATGACAAGAATAAACTGCAATACAGAAAGAAATGACAACTCAATTTAATAAATGAAAAACTACACCCATGCAAGGGTGAATACTCGACCAAAAAGGGGGATGCCGACCAAAGTGAAAACAAAAGGAAAGACTCTGACTCTTGTGTGATTAGCATCGTCGTCTTCCATCTTCTTCCAAGCCAATCCCGTGACTGCTCCCGAGCTGCCAAAACCTGAGCGCATAACAGGCACCCACCCCCCGAAAACTCGGGGGTTAGCAAACTGGAATTTTGCTAGTGCAAGTACATAATATACAAGATATACGAACAATAACAACACAAAATTCAACCACCGTGAAGTCTTAACACAAACCATACAATCCCAAAGTATACACAGTATAGCACTCGTATACACAAGATGAAAAATAATCACATAGTCATATTCTCTATATGGAACATAACACCAATTAAACTTTAAACGAGCTCAAGGAGTCAAAAGATTTACTTTGTAAATCTATTCTTATAAAGGGAAAAGTATTTTGATAAGATAGTTCGAAATCATTAATAATGACTCGGGTCGTCTTGGAGTTTTAAACAAAAATCAAATGGGAATGCTTTTAGAAAATAATTTCAAGAGCTCTCGGGTTCTCGACCCAAGATATGGAAAATGATTGCACAAAAATATGTCAACATTATTCAGGATCCTCAATCCAATTTATAGAACACTGTCACAAACGAAATCATTACAATATCTCACGGGGTTCTCAACCCAATCCAATTAACATCATCACGAGATCAATCATCTCAAAATATTCACAGGGCCCTCGACCCAATACACAGAATAGCACCACAATACAACCAAAGGCACAATCTCTCATTCGACATATCCTGCTCAAGACCCCCGATTAATTAACCCTCAGAGATTTCGTCAAACCTCCTTGGTTAATTAACCCTGATACCAACACTTTAAACACAAGTTGAAACAAACTTTTCAAAGACACGAATCGCGATCTATATCAAGACAAACGTTTAAGAGAGAGTTTGAAAAATTTTAGATACGAACATCGTTCGGTAACGGGGTCTTAGCTATCACTCAAATACCCGAAACCAATAAGCCTGCCAGGCGCCTCCCTTGCGCACATGTGTACCGGCGTTCACTCCACTACGTTGGCCGCTCCTTGAACATGTCACTGCGCCGGCGATCACTCCCGCAAGAGCCGCCCCTTGACACAGGCATTATGTAACACTGGCGTTCACCACCCATATGGAGCCGCACATTGCAGCGTACACCAGGCCGGAGTGCACGCCCCGCCCTCAAAGGTTCCCGGATATGACGTTTCTCACAACAAGTATCCACATTGTTTCAAAAATCAAGCACACAGACAAACGTCACCACAATTATCAACTCGGTACATCAAGTTACACAATTTTCTACGCTAGTCCATAACCACACAAATAAACAATAACACGTACGTTATCAATCAAACTCAATCACAATAAGCCTTCAAGCATAACCAACCAACACCGCACATATATCCCTATATTGCGACTCAACTGAATATATATATATATATAACCTTACTATATTATAAGAATAAATATAGTTTACCCATCAATCCAAGTCGAGTACGTCGTCGAGTGTTAGTATTCATCACTCGTCATTCACCAATATATGCGCTTATATCAATATATGTATATACATACATATATTTAACATATAAATATATATACATATATAAAACTAGATATATATATATATACATACACACATTTATACATCCGTATAAATTCATACACTTCGACAACAATGATTTCACGCAGTTACAATTCGTATATCAAGGTACTTGCCTTGGAAATCTCTCACGAATACTTCGGAAAATGTGGTTGATTGGAGAAATCCGTAACTCCAATGAAAACGGCGATCGGAAGGGCTCAACACTAGAATTTTGTAGGGAATTCGTCCCTAGTATCCTATCATCAAATAAACAACAAATCACACGAGGAAAAACATCGCAAAACGACCAATTTTCTCTCTGCGGTATTTTCCCGGACACCTTGAAGGCGTCAAACGAAAGTTCATATAAACGACGAATCGGAAATGGTAAAACCGTGGAAATATGATGAAAATGATAGAATACTACTTAATCTACAATTATCCATCAGAAATATGAGTTAAAACGATCAAATCGGACAAAATCAACTAAAACCCCCAAAACTAGATTTTAGGAAATCATACCTTGATTCGATCGATCGGAGCAAGTTATGGAAGGATTAATTGATGATATGGACTCACTAATGTCGTGGATTTATAGTGGAACAACATGCCCTCATGTTCTCCAAGCTCCAGCCGCGGAAAGAGGGGAAAAAGGAGTAGAACAATGGGTGTAAACCCGTCTGTCCCGTCATATTTATACTGGTGCAGGACACGGCGCAACAAACGGCTCAGTCCAGCGCCGTGTTTACCGCCGTGTTGCGGGTCAGCGCGCGACCTGACCGACACGGCGCAACAAACGGCCTAGTCCAGCGTCGTGTCTACCACCGTGTTGCGGGTCAGTGCGCGACCTGACCGACACGGCGCAACACCCGGCGCAAGACACTTGCGCGTGTGTCTCGGCCATGTCCGACACGGCGCAACACCCGTCGCAAATCTTGCGCGGGTTCTCGGCCGTGTCTCGGCAGGCCTGCTAGTCCTGGCCGACCCGGCGCAGGACACGGCGCTCGGTAGCGCTGTTTTCACCGCCGTTTCATACAGGTCCGGCCAGCGAAGCTCCGGTTGAAAAAATGATTCCGGCACAATCCGAAAATTACAATAGGACCACAACGGCGATCCGGAAGGAGACGGAAAATAATAAAACAGTACATACGATTAGCTCGACTCCCACAGTGATAAGTCGTACCCGATGAATATCACAACACAGTACATCACGTCGTACCAAGAAGTCGTCCGCAGAACAAAATGACCGGTGCAACCGGCAAAATTCGAAAATAACCGGAACGGAAATCTCGAGTATTGCAACTATAACGTACCGGTTATGATCCAAAACGATAACAAGCAAATTACAAAGCATGAAATGTCCCAAGCACGGAACGAACACGACGAAAAGCTCGTGGACCGCATCAATGTTCCGAAATGAAAATAATGATATACAACAATTCACCACATATGGCCCTAAATACAAAATCGGTCGTCGAGAGGGAGAAATAATTAAATGCTGACACTCGACAGTTGAGAAATTTCCGTTCTACAAAGGGAATTTCAAAATCTCGGGTATTACATTCTACCCCCCTTAAAATAAGTTTCGTCCCGAAACTTAAAGTAAGGAGCGATGGAAAAATCAAGGAAAAGTAATTACGTGCTCAGCCCCAAAACATCACGAGCAAAGCGTGAACGTAAGGTTCCAGAAGTATGATGAACTGACCTAGCGAGTACAAGGCAATTTAAAATGATCGAAAGATTACCAACAATGAAAGTCATCCCATACCGAAAATACTAAGAAGAGTACGGGTAATACATTCCCCCGTCTAAGAGGACATTCAATCCCGAAACTTAGAACAACAAAAGATGGAAATGCAAAGCAACGAAACGAAAAACGATCGAAGTTACGATTGTTGGAATCAGCAACAATTAGGACATATTACAAAATATTCATTCTCCCATGTTAGGCTCCTCAGAAGGAGACATAGGGTTTCGGGACATTCTCCGGTCACTTACTCTGTTCGCCAACAGGGTAGCATTCATTGCCAGTTCGGAAATTATCTCACAATATTTCTCCTGATGACCTTCACACCCACACCGGTAACAAGTCAAGAGTGGAGAGGGACAATTTGCACGTACGTGTCCCCGATCACTGGTTGAAGCATCTTCTCATCTTACCGCGAGTCACCGATGCTGGTTTGGGATTTCCAGCGTTCACTCCCGACCGTGAAGATGACGCTATCGAACGACGTGAGGGTTTGGAAGCCTTAGACTCTTCACCGACCAAAAATTTCTCAGATGTCCTCGGTCTCTTGGCTTCACTCGTGGGCTTGACTACAGAGGAGATTTCATAGGATATCGTTTGATTTTGATACTCCTTCACTGTAGCATGAATCGTTGTCGTACGAACCAGCTCGCCGCTTCCATCCCCATCATCACGTCTACGTCTGCCGAGGCTCGACATACTAATACAGATAATACCGTTCAACAATATTAATTTATCAATCGCACAATATACCACAATTATCACCCGACTATTAGTTAGCATCCTTAGAATAATGGTAATATCGTAAAGCACAAAGTTTTATGAAGTCAATTTCGAGTCCTTCGACGAGGACGGTCATTATATGTATGCACTTAACGAAAACAAATTTTGAAAAAGAGGGCTAGTCACGTTGCGCCCAAAACTTGTAAATACTGTCTTTTGTTTCGGAAGAGAAAGTTTATATAACGATTCTAAAAATTATTTTCGAGTGATGTATAAAAGGAAATTGAAAATTGAATTGTAACTAATTTGAAGTATTTCAAAAGTGTTGAGTCTCAAATACCATAATTTTGAAATTATTTCCTCTCCTACCAAAACGTTTATTCGAAAGAATTTTCCGCCGAGATACGTGACCATTTGACATGACGACATTTAATCATGGCTTTTCACAATATTAGAAAATTTCAAAGTACCACTTTAAAATATTCGTGATACTATAGCGCCGTGGGCCCCGTGCCGGAAGCCACCTGGCTAAAAATCATTTTCAACAAAAATGTTCAAAAAGCCAAAAAGGTCGATGTCGGTAATATTCTCAAATACTCCCAAAAGTCATTTATAAGATAAACAAATACCGTCATAAGAATACTATCAAAACGTGTAAGACCAAAATATCAAAACTCGGTTTGTAAGATATCAAAAGCCATCTCAAAATATTCACGCAGCGAATAAAATTAACATTCATAAATTTATTTTAATAAGGTGCAGGAACAGACAATTATGCTTGACTTCCGAAGCATACTACATAACCATTTTTACTCGGACCGCATACGCATGCTATATCTTAAAACAATAATATCACCAACAAGTTTCAATTCCTAGTTCACATTAAACATATTAGCACAATATAATCAAATACGTATATAAGGGGACTTACGATCGGGAGGCTTACCATCACGGATTGCCGGAAGATGATGTCGGAACCACGATACTAATCACAACTCTGATGCGCGCGACTTACACCGGACATGGACTTGACCCAACGGCCTAGGTTTCGCAAACCTAAGCTCCGATACCATAAATGTAACACCCCCAGAATACGTTCGGGAATATCACACGTCGTAGACCCTTCTCACAAGGATCTACCAGGCTACACTCCAATAGACTACTTAATTGATTAACCGACCGGGGTTAATCTAATTACAAAGCAGACTGACAAGGTCATTAAACAATTCAGAACTAAAGAAACTCACCTCACAATGACAAGAATAAACTGCAATACAGAAAGAAATGACAACTCAATTTAATAAAAAACTACACCCATGCAAGGGTGAATACTCGACCAAAAAGGGGGATGCCGACCAAAGTGAAAACAAAAGGAAAGACTCTGACTCTTGTGTGATTAGCATCGTCGTCTTCCATCTTCTTCCAAGACAATCCCGTGACTGCTCCCGAGCTGCCAAAACCTGAGCGCATAACAGGCACCCACCCCCCGAAAACTCGGGGGTTAGCAAACTGGAATTTTGCTAGTGCAAGTACATAATATACAAGATATACGAACAATAACAACACAAAATTCAACCACCGTGAAGTCTTAACACAAACCATACAATCCCAAAGTCTACACAGTATAGCACTCGTATACACAAGATGAAAAATAATCACATAGTCATATTCTCTATATGGAACATAACACCAATTAAACTTTAAACGAGCCCAAGGAGTCAAAAGATTTACTTTGTAAATCTATTCTTATAAAGGGAAAAGTATTTTGATAAGATAGTTTGAAATCATTAATAATGACTCGGGTCGTCTTGGAGTTTTAAACAAAAATCGAATGGGAATGCTTTTAGAAAATAATTTCAAGAGCTCTCGGGTTCTCGACCCAAGATATGGAAAATGATTGCACGAAAATATGTCAACATTATTCAGGATCCTCAATCCAATTTATAGAACACTGTCACAAACGAAATCATTACAACATCTCACGGGGTTCTCAACCCAATCCAATTAACATCATCACGAGATCAATCATCTCAAAATATTCACAGGGCCCTCGACCCAATACACAGAATAACACCACAATACAACCAAAGGCACAATCTCTCATTCGACATATCCTGCTCAAGATCCCCGATTAATTAACCCTCGGAAATTTCGTCAAACCTCCTTGGTTAATTAACCCTGATACCAACGCTTTAAAAACAAGTTGAAACAAACTTTTCAAAGACATCAAGACAAACATTTAAGAGAGAGTTTGAAAGATTTTAGATACGAACATCGTTCGGTAACGGGGTCTTAGCTATCACTCAAATACCCGAAACCAATAAGCCTGTCAGGCGCCTCCCTTGCGCACCTGTGTACCGGCGTTCACTCCACTACGTTGGCCGCTCCTTGAACATGTCACTGCGCCGGCGATCACTTCCGCAAGAGCCGCCCCTTGACACAGGCATTATGTAACACCGGCGTTCACCACCCATATGGAGCCGCACATTGCAGCGTACACCAGGCCGGAGTGCACGCCCCGCCCTCAGAGGTTCCCGGATATGACGTTTCTCACAACAAGTATCCACATTGTTTCAAACATCAAGCACACAGACAAACGTCACCACAATTATCAACTCGGTACATCAAGTTACACAATTTTCTACGCTAGTCCATAACCACACAAATAAACAATAACACGTACGTTATCAATCAAACTCAATCACAATAAGCCTTCAAGCATAACCAACCAACACCGCACATATATCCCTATATTGCGACTCAACCGAATATATATATATAACCTTACTATATTATAAGAATAAATATAGTTTACCCATCAATCCAAGTCGAGTACGTCGTCGAGTGTTAGTATTCATCACTCGTCATTCACCAATATAGGCGCTTATATCAATATATGTATATACATACATATATTTAACATATAAATATATATACATATATAAAACTAGATATATATATATATACACTTACACATATATATATACACACATTTATACATCCGTATAAATTCATACACTTCGACAACAATGATTTCACGCAGTTACAATTTGTATATCAAGGTACTTGCCTTGGAAATCTCTCACGAATACTTCGGAAAATGCGGTTGATTGGAGAAATCCGTAACTTCAATGAAAACGGTGATCGGAAGGGCTCAACACTAGATTTTTGTAGGGAATTCGTCCCTAGTATCCTATCATCAAATAAACAACAAATCACACGAGGAAAAACATCGCAAAACGAACAATTTTCTCTCTACGGCATTTTCCCGGACACCTTGAAGGCGTCAAACGAAAGTTCATATAAACGACGAATCGGAAATGGTAAAACCGTGGAAAGATGATGAAAATGATAGAATACTACTTAATCTACAATTATCCATCAGAAATATGAGTTAAAACGATCAAATCGGACAAAATCAACTAAAACCCCCAAAACTATGAGAATGATGGGCAAGCATGATACTGTTCAGTGGTCATTTGTTGGTGTTCGGTTCTGTCGGTTGTTATTGATGTCTTGTTTTGGGATTTCTGTATTTGAAATTGGTTTAAGTACTCGAGTACTTCCTTTTTGAGTTTGTTAACGTTGTGTTCCCGTTTTGGGAAATGAATTTGATGTCAGATTTTATTTGACGAATTGTAGTTTTCTGTTTGAATTGTCGTTTTGTTGTTAGTTGTATGTCCTTGTCGGATGTTATTTTGGTGCGTTAGCCTGGTGGATTCCACGGTGTGGGGTCCACGGCGCTGTAATATGCCCTGATCGTCTTGGGGGTGTTACACGTTTTTTCGAAAATTTAGCTTCAACACCCATCTCACACTCTGAAAATATATCTATTATCTAGGGCATTATTTTTCTACTAACTAGTCAATCAACAATTAACAATTTTAAATTAAATAGAGATAGAATAGAACCCAAGAACGTCACCTTTAAAAAATAGTAGAATAGAACTTGGGGCGGCCGCGGGCGAAGATTTGCTGTCTTCTCAAATCTAAAATCGTATTTTATTTTTATTTTTTTTCTGTGTTGTTTTTCTTCTACTTTGTTATCTTATCTTTGTTTTTTTGTTCTTCACAAACACACACACACACACACACACACATATATATATATATATATATATATATATATATATATAGTGTTTTTTTTAATTTATGGCCCCGAAAATTTTATGGACCCTAGGCTCAAGGCTTATATACCTCTATACAAGTGCGGTCCTGGATAAATTAATAATTAAAAGTAGTCACTTCAAAGAGCATTATATATAATTGTGGAAATACAAGAAATCTTATCTCACATTGAAAAAATGTAAGAAAGTTTGAGACAATTAAAAAGTAAAAAGAACGGGAGTATGCAATATTAACTAATATGGCGAAGTCTGGGTGGTGGTAATGACCTTGTCTAATATTGGTGTGATTTAAAAAAAAAAAATCGTTGCAACTGTGATGTGAAAATAATCAGCCGTAAATTTAAACAAAATTGTGTTTGGTAAATATTTTCAAGTGTTTTAAGATGTAAAATATTACTTTTTATTATTTATATGACTGTAGCTTCTAAAAGCAACTTTAATACTGCTTCCAAAATTTGTTGTCACTAACTCGTAAATTCTTAAAAAACTATTTTTTTTATCAACCAAATACTCAAATTTAAAAGTTCATCAATAAAAGCTGATTATTGTTAAAGTTAAGCCATACCAAACTGGAACTAAGTTACACACGCGCGCTCCCCACCGAGGGTTGTGCCTTCATTTATTGATTCTAGACAATCAAGCAATATGGATTTGGATGCGGATCATCTGCAGCACAACACCGTGCTGTGCTGCATCCCAAATTACACATATCTGTATGAGTGTGTGTGTGTGCGTGCTAGATCCAACAGTGTGCAGCAGCACAGAGAATCCGACTCCTATGGACTTGGACGGACTTGGACTCGGTGAAACTATAATTTTTGCTATTGAGTTTGTGGATAAGATGAGAAGCCATCCCATATTACAGGGGCCAAATTATCTCTAGTTGGATTGTTCAGCGGAGACGTGGGTTTAGGAGAGATAAAGACAAAAAACAACATGAGTGATTGAGTGGTACCATATGTTTTAAATATATTTTTGTTTAATCATATTTATGTCTCTTTACCTACTCTTTCCTTTATTTTTTTCTTCACACCCATCTCAAACATGTCTCTATATTCGCACTTCAATTTTTAGATCTCCAACTATTATTTTATTATTATTTTTTAATTCGTTCCTACAACTATTATATTTTTTTAACTTTGTCTCTATTTTTTTTACACGTCATTTTTTTTCTTTTATTAAAGTAACACTAGATGTTCTCCGGTGCGATGCACCGCATAAGATATTCTCTTATTAGAAAATAATTTTTCGATCTCTAAATTTATTTTTGATAATTTTCGACATGAGTATTATATTAGCGTAATATTAATAAAAGACTTATTGAGTATATTATGGGATGTGATATAATTCAAGAAAGAGTACCACATTAGCGGAGTGTTAAGTCAATTAGGCTCTGCTCTTTTGGGTGAATGAATCGAATCGAATCGAATCGAATCGAATCGAATCGAATCGAATCGAATCGAATTGAAATATATATTAAGGGTAAATAATAATAATAATAATGGTAAATAATAATAATAATAGTAATTAACAACAACAACAACGATAATAGTAATATTATTAGTAATAATAACAATAATAATAATTAAGATTAATAATAATAATAATAAGAAGAAGAATCGAAGTGAATCGACCGAATGGAATCAATCGAATCAAAATCAAAATAAGTTCAAATGAACAGGGCCTTAGTGTTCATTACATGAACAAATTTCCTGGACATACCGAAAAAAATAGGAATAAATTTTAGGGACAAAAGTAATACTC
Organism: Orobanche coerulescens; assembly: GCA_033398695.1. Classification (NCBI taxonomy): domain Eukaryota; kingdom Viridiplantae; phylum Streptophyta; class Magnoliopsida; order Lamiales; family Orobanchaceae; genus Orobanche; species Orobanche coerulescens. Next base: position 175,953,313 of record CM065809.1, read on the forward strand.
CCTCAGTCCACGATCTTTCTTTACATTTGCCATTTTCGTCCGTCCACAACCTTTCTTTACACTTCACTTTTTCTAAATAAGGAAACTTTTTAATTCCACCTTTATCCTTACATATCAACATCATTATTTTTTTTAATTCCACCTTTATCTTCACACATCAACATCATTACTTTATCTACACTAAATTACTAATAAACATACACCCAAGTGGACCCAAAATCCACTCACCACACATCTCTACTCAAAGTCAATACATCTTATTAAAACCCGTGTCGGGTCAAACTGTCAAGGAAATTCGTGGACGGAGGGAGTATGTGATTAAGTCTTAATATATGTGTGTGTGCAGTGTATGTTTTATTATTTTTAATTATTATAATTAAATAAAATATCATAATTTTATTTTTATGTAAGCAATAAATAAATTAATATATTTTTATTTTGCATCAATTAATTTTACTGAAAATAAATATTCATATTTTTTCTAATATAATTTTTTTGTGCAATCAGTCATTATTGTAAATCCATCAAATTTATTATATTCATATGGATGTCTAGTTGAAAATTGTGAAATAAATATTAATTTGATATATTTTTCATTAAAAATAAACTTGATTTAGAAAAATTATAACCATTTACAATTTTAAGCTAAAAAAATAAAGGAAGGATTTTTTTATTGGTAGATGAGTGTAAGTTGTAGAATAAAACTCTCACAATACATATCTAGAGTTTTTTTTTTGGAAATTTAAGAATACATCTCTATATATAAACTTTATTTTAAAATAAAAAATCAAAAAACTTACCAAGTGACATGTGTCACTACTCTCTTTTAACATAAGTATAGATATAGATTTTCTTTCTCACTCTCGCCTAAACTCGCATCCCAACGGACATTCTCATTATTAATAAGGATAAAATAAGGACAAACTCTCATTATTGAAGATCTTACATGGCACTTATGTTCATTGTGTGTGTTGTTTCGTGGCATTAAATCTGTTGAAGAGAAGATACTGTATGTGGTTTCGGCATTTATAAAAATCGGCAATAGCCAAAATAGATCTATTTAGTCTTGTTAGTTAATTATCTAGATCAATAAACAATTTAAATAAAATTATATATACGTAGTCAATATTTTCTAACCCGGATTTTGAGATCGTCGCATCTTTATACTTGAAGCGTAATGTTTGATCTTTGATCTCTATCTCAAGAATTTTTAGAGTAGTTCATGCCTTGATCCGAATGTGCCATGGGCAACAAGCTACCGGATCTACTTGGACAATTTGGGTGGATCGGTCAAAATTAATACAAGGTATACCTCTCAATTTATCTCTGTATTTTTCTGAATATTTTTGTATTTTAAAAAAAGATATGTTATCTAAATTAAGGAATCAAGACATAAGTCAAGATCTACAATTAACCATAGTATAAAAAAACAAAATCTTGTACTGTTAAATGGTTCATCCGCCCTCCCTCCCTCCCCATGTCCTTTTATAGGTATCTTGAGCTACCTTAGAGATCTTAAGGAGGGTTAGAGCAATGACTCCTAGCAGATCTCAACTTATCATATTAAGCATTTCTTAATATAAATGAGTCTATTAATAGTAATTAGGTCCAAGAAAGAAATAAAACTGCACTTTCTGTCCAAAGCTCTTTTACAAAATCAGACTATTTTTAAGATTATTTATTTCATGAGCTTAAGAGATCGAATGTCTATTAATTACTATTGAATTAATTATTTTCTTAATCAAGAGTAGTACCACTCAAATCTTATTATTGTACGAGGTATTATCCAACCCGTGCGATACACGGTCTTTGATTGAATATCTACGTATTTTGTGCGTAATGTTGGGACGGTTGAATGAGCAGATGGTAGAATTTAAATGCCTTTTAGAGAAGTTTATATATTTTTTTATTATTATTGTCCTTTTATTTTAGTTTATGTAATTAGTTATATGAAATGAAGCTTTACTAACGCGTATGTTGCTCCGGGGTTGTTTTTGGTTTATTCAATCCGTGCGATGCACCGATTGTATCTAAGATTTCATAGTTAAAATTTAACTATCTTGTAATTTATACTATCAATTAAAAGTTCATTTTAATCACCTTGTGTATTAAAATATGCATTTGCATTGTGATGTTTATTAATTCTAATTCTCCAAGAGAAGAATTGAAGATAAAAATTTATCTAAAAAATAAAATTGAAACAGAACTATTTTCCTCTCCTCATTTTCCTCTCTTCTTTTCTCTCTCTTGGCCGTAGCTATATGTTCAGCACATTTGCTCGACTCATCAAACGAATTTGCTACTATTTAATAATGAGACCACACATTATTACAACCCCACCCCTTTAACATGAAAAGTGACATAAATCCCCCTTCCACATTAAATTAAGGGGAATAAATTTTATATAGTATAGATAAGAAATTAATCCATCTCCAGGGTTTAATATAATAATCATTTTAAGCTCCCCAAGGGAACATCATCAATCCGAACGAGTCGAGATACGATTTCTAGCTTTAATATTAATTAGCATATAAAAATTATTATTACCCAAAATATCTGCATATTGAATCAAAAAATACGGCTCTCATCCATGATAGGCAAAACATAAGTACTATAAATACAGAATGAAATACTACACACTAGAATTAAGAAGTAATAATTATTTGATGTCTTCTTCATTTAGTCAATACATAATAAATTATGTCACCGCAATCCAATTTATTATGTAAAAAATACACCAATGTATACTAATAGTCAAGTCCAACTAATTTCAAGCATATACTACAACCTCACATTATTGTCTAAATGTTTATGAAATGATATATGGCCTTGAGCCAATGTTGGTTTGCTATGAAATTAAATCTAACAAAAAATACGGATATTATGAAATTTTAAAAGATCCTAAATTGATTTAGGTAAAACATATACTTTAAGATTGATATCAACAATTTATCATCTTGAATATATGAAGATGTTACATGAGTGGACTATATAAGAGGCTACGGAGCAGAACCATAAGAACATGTTACACAAGAGAACCACAAGAAGATATTAAACAGGAGAACAATAAGAAGATGATACATGAAACAACTATAAAAAGATATTACACAAGAAAACTATAAGAGGATACTAAATGGGAGGACAATAAGAAAGATGATACATAGGAGAAGACGTTAAATGAAAAATAATAAGATGTTGCATGATAGAACCATAAAAATGATCAAATATGAGATGATCATAAGAAGATATAATGCAGGGGATCATAAAAGGAGACTACACTTCTTTATTTTCTTTCTTCCTACTTCTTTTTCCTTTTCTTTTCTTCTTTTCTCCTCTCCATCTTCATTTTTCTCTCTACTACACTTCTTCCATTTTCATAATCCATTCAACTCTACATTGAAGAGACTTTAAAACCAGGAAAATCATGTTTCTTCTTTAAGATTAAATGAAGTTAATCCATATACCTTCTTCGATCACATCCGCACCGATACAAAAGAGAATATAATACACAAAAAAAAATGAGGGACGAGACGAAGAAAGACTCCAGTTATGTTAAAATGTGATGACTAGGTAACAATTTTTCTCGTAATTTTACTTCGAACGACTCAAATTGTGAGCTTTTAATCCTGCTACAGAAAATATGAATAAATAACAACAATCAACATAGATTGATCCGCAAGAATTTGTCTCCACTTTGTCATTGGAAGCCACCTGAAGCCAGAAAAAATACAAGTAAATCATCTCACCTTAAATGTCTAAGGAGAATCAGAAAAATAAGAATCTGTAGTGTTCCTCCAAGTGAAGAAAAACTTGAAAAAAAAAAAACATGAACAAAATGTGTAATGTCGGATCGGGGATCTGGGCCTCTCCAGATATGAAGCTACGAAATGTAAACATCAGTGTTTAGGAAATAAAGTATATTGAGCGCATTTATTCTTACCCGAAGTGAGGGAATCGGATTTGATCTTTAAAATCCCAACCAAAAAAACAGCATACTGCTCATGCAAGAATGATGCAATCTTCATCCAGTGATAGCTACTCCTTTACCTTTAAAAAAAAGGAAATTGATAAGAGATCAGGCAAAATAAGAACATGTGAATTTTCTCGGGATTTTCTTCATCTGCGTATAAATGATGTTTTACGCTCCAGATATACGTAGACAAAAGACAAAAAGACGGTCTCACGGAATAAACTACGTGAGACAATGTATAAATTTTAGTTTTAAAGTTTTTGTATCTTTTCATTTTTTAGTGGATTTTTCTAGTTTCTTTTTTCTTTACTGTTTTTTTTTTTTACCTTTTTTCAGTTTTTAGGGTTCATATTCAGTTTTTTAGGGTTTTTCATTTAGTACATTGGTTATTTTAGTTTTTCTTTCCCTATTATTTTTTTGAATTTTTAACTTTTTTTTGGTTTTAAAATTTAGTTTTAGCACAAGAGACCTACTCTAGGAATTTATGCCAAAGTTGCAACAGACATAACCACCCTATCACGCGGTTTCCAAACACAAGGAGAGATCAGGCATAGAATCTGGTAATGGGAAACCAAAAAGAGACTATTCAGATGGAGGTACACTAGACCCACAAAGAAACTCCCACAAAAACATCCACAAGCTGACGTGTCAGCGTTTTATTGATGTACTGTGTAACAATTTCTCTTTCCTCTCTCTTCCTGAACCAATCAATCTCTGCCACATCACTTTGTGGATTTTTTTTGTGGAACTTTCTTTGTGGCCCTAGCATTTCTCATTCAGATGCATGGTGAGAGTAGTTACCCTTTTGAAAGCACAAAGACCAAGAACCTCACTGTACAGAACACTTTGTCCAATGCAGTAGATAACAGAAGCCATCGGATGGAGCAGGAGACCGAGACAGCTAGATGAATCCCAAGTATTATGCAAACTGCATTGGAATGAGGCAAAATAAAACAAAAACAAAATTTATATAACTACTGTAAGAAACTAGAATGAAAACAAAAGGGATGCACGCCAACTCATTTTTTAAGTAGCCATGGTTTAGAAATGCCGAAGGCTGGTCTACCCCTTGTTCTGTAGAGTTCCACATAACTAATAACCTTGCTTTTCAGAACGTTTAACATAATCCACGTACAATTGCATTGCCTAAGTGGCTAAGCATACAAAGAAAACTACTTTCTCGTTAATGCTCAATGGAGCATGAGTATTTTCCTTTCACACTCGTAGCTACTTTGATACCCGTGGTAGTTACTGGTGAGTGGTGATATATCCAGTTTTGGAAGTTTGTTTGAAGGCATGTTAATAAAGATAAACATTAAAGAAGGTTTGCATCCTGAAGCTGCTCTGACATTTTACTTGCAATGAGCTATTTTAAAACTGTCAGGTAAATTTTACGACTTAATCAAGTGTTTACGACTTAATAAGGCTAGCTTGAATTTCGGTATTAGCCTATGGTTAGGTTAAATTTTCTTTGCATGTAAGATTTCTGTCAGAAGTTAATTCCCTTATTTCCTTTGTCTATGATCCATTATTATCTTAGTGATTGCAACAGACCTACATTATATTATGAGCCCACCTCCACGAAAATTGCAGCTCCTCATAATAAATGTTAAAAAGACTCTACGACAATACTAGAAAATCTAGAAAAAGCAAAAACCAATAATTGGCTCACCCAATGGAATGATTTCTTCATTTGAACTATTCGGACTGAACGGATGGCTAAAATCAAGCACAGAGCAAGATGAATACTTCACGAGTAAACAGCCATTGTAACATTCATGTTATTCCCAACAGAAGTTGTTCTTTCTGATGATGATGATGATGATGACGATGACGATGATGATGATGATGATGAAGGTTTATGCAAGCTATTTAATGCCTTTTGCTCTATTTCATTAGCTTCAGGTACCATGCTCGCCTTTCTCAGGCAAGACACCAAAGAACTTATGGTGATATTATCCGGTGCACAACCGACTGACAGCATATTGTTATACATTCCTATAGCTTCCGACATTCTGCCTTTCATACAATGCCCCAAAATAAGGATGGTGAAAGTCATCTTGTCGTGGATGCATCCTTTTGCCTCCATCTCCGCAACAATCGTGTTTGCCTCATCTACATTGCCGGCTTTACAAAACCCATCAATAACAGGGTTGTAAACAAATGGTTGAGGAACAATGTCTTCCCTCCATTTCAACTGCCTTAACAAATCACGAGCCTCATTTAATCTGTTCTCTCTGCATAGAGCATTGATTAGAACCGAAAAGGTAAATACATTAGGAGGCACCTTCCGCTTGTTCATTTCATCCCAGAGATTCATGCCTCTTTCAAGCTCCCCAAGACGGCACTGACCATCGATGAGAGACGTAAAGGTGACGACATCAGGATGAAAACCATTGCTAACCATCATTTCATACATCTTCAAAGCTAAAGCCACCTGGCCTTTTTTACCAAAACCATCAATGATAACATTAAAAGTAAACGAGTTCGGTCTGACCCCATTATAAATCATTTCATCAAGAAGAGTTGAAGCTGCACCCATCTCACCTGATTTGCAGTATCCAGAAATAACCGATGTGTAAGTTACGACATCTGGCGGAAACCCACATTGCACTTTAACTTCTCTTAGTAAAGCCTCTGCTCTATCCACTTTACCAACTCTACACAACCCATTAATAAGAGTATTGTACGTAATAATATCGGGATGACAACCAAAACTTTTCATAACATCAAAAAATTCAAAAGCCTTCTCAAACTTACTCATACGGCACAATCCTCGTATCACTATGTTAAAGCTACAAGTATCAGGGCATAAGCTTCGTAACCTTAATATATGATTCTTAAAAAATGCAACAGCATCATCGATCCGATTTCTACTCATTAGCAAGCTCAAGAAATTATTATATACAAAAGTACTAACTGTTTCCTCATTCTCATTGCAAAATTCAGCTTTCGCTACCAATATTTCTTCCGCAATCCTAAACTTCTGTGCATTGACAAAGGAAGAAACAACAAAATCCAAAACCGAGCTACATGGCAATAACCCATCAGCTATCATGTACTCGTACACTACTTTAGCTGAATCGTGAAGGTGCATCTGGCAGAGCGACCTTAAGAGCAAATCAAAAGTAGATTCCAAGTGGATGAGATTCAAACTAAGCCTCGAGTAACGAAAAAAGCTAAACGCTAAATCAGGGTTGTTTAATCTACTGTTTATGTGATAAACCACGCCGAAAGCTACGAAGGGACTCAGATTCTCCCGAAAATAATTAGTGCCAAAGAACGCAAGCGACTGAGAGTGATGAATGCACAGAGTGCACACGACTTTGATGAACCAAAGAGTGGAAGCAGGAGAAGAGTGCGCTGATTCTATGCCGGCGTGACCATGGAACAAAGCTGCGGACAGGATCTTGGAAATGAACACTCTCTGAGCCCCAAATTGCATACTTCTCAATGAAAAACAAAGGTTTTTTTGATAGAGGATAGACTTGCGGCGATGATTTCCCTCGTCTTCATGCCATGTTCTGTTATCGCGGAATGAGCTATCAAGATTGGTTCGCTAATTGAGAATGGAGAAAGCTGAATGGGGATCGGACGAGATCCTTTGTGTATGTTGTGTGCGCAAAAATGGCGTGTGATTGGAAGTGTTTGAGTGGCGGGTGGTGAATTAGGGTTGAGGGCGGCGCCCGGCGGATTGGTCACCGCAACAAAAACACAGCCACTAAGGTTACACACGGGACGACGACTAAACGTCAGTAACTAGAAATAATAGTAACTCCTCAAAAAGTAAGGCGATGAATATATATGTTAAAAGTTAGTTATTTACATCGATAATAAAGTAAGGCTCTATTTTTTTTTTTTTTGAGTCGAATTTTTTTTGATGAAATTAAACTGAACTGAACTGAATTGTATTAAATTAAATTGTGTTGAATCGAACTGAATTGAAATTACTAAAAAATAAATAATAATTATTATTATTACTACTTTTATTTATTAATATTATGTAGCAATATATAAAATAAAAAAAATTATATATTACAACAACAACAATAATAATAATAACAAGTATTATTATTATTGATATACCAATGTAATGAATAATATCACATAACAACAACAATTTATTTGTCAATAGTAATAATAATAATAATAATAATAATAATAAAAATTATTCATAATAATGCAAATTATATATAATATTACTCATAACATTGATATCAATAATAATAATAACAATAATAAAATTATTATTAATAATACTACAAATTATATATAATAGTACTGATATTAATAATAATAACAATTAATAGTGAAATTAGATAGCAATATATACAACACAAATTATTATTATTTATACTACAACAACAATAACAACCCAAAAAAATAGTAAAATTAGTATTAATAATAATATATAAAATTATTGATAATATAACATATTATAGTAATACTAAAATAAACAATTATAATAATTATTATATATAATATTATATAATATAAATAGTAATAATAATAGTAATTAGTAATATCAATTCTAAAGTTGAATCGAATCAACTAAATCACATTAATCAAAAAACATAATCAAATTAATTTTAATAAATGAATCGAATCGAACAAGATCAAATTAAACTCAAATAACAAAGCCTAAATTATTCATTTTCATGTGTCATCTTTGAAAATATGATGACAAAAAAATTAAAACATTATGTTAAAAATATGTTTTTGCATGAATTTAGTATTATAAGTTTTGTAAATTTAATAAATATCTTTTATAAATAATTTATGATCAAATTTCAACCAAAAAAGGTCAATTAAGATGAAAAGAAGTGAATATCTATCTATACTATATAATACTTATCCCCCTTAATTTAATGTGGAAGGGGGATTTAATTGTAACTTTTAATTATAAATATATGAAAAGACTATTTTAATTGTAACTTTTAATGTATAAACTAATTTAAATACAAAAGTTATGATAAACATCACAATACAAATACACCTTATAATTCACAAGGTGATTAAAATGAACTTTTAAATGATAGTATAAATTACAAGATGGTTAAATTTTAGCTATGAAATCTTAGATAGAATCGGTGCATCACACGAGTTGAATAAACCAAAAACAACCCCGGAGCAACATACGGGTTAGTAAAGCCATATTTCATATAACTAATTTCATAGACTAAAATAAAAGGACAATAACAATAAAAAAAACATATAAACTTCTCTAAAAGACATTTAAATTCTGCCATCTGCTCATTCAAGTGTCTGCCCCAACATTACTACTATATAATACTTATCCCCCTTAATTTAATGTGGAAGGGGGATTTAATTGTAACTTTTAATTGTAAATATATGAAGAGACTATTTTAATTGTAACTTTTAATGTAAATAAACTAATTTAAATACAAAAGTTATGATAAACATCACAATGCAAATGCACCTTCTAATTCACAAGGTGATTAAAATGAACTTTTAAATGATACTATAAATTACAAGATGGTTAAATTTTAGCTATGAAATCTTAGATACAATCGGTGCATCGCACGAGTTGAATAAACCAAAAACAACTTCGGAGCAACATACGGGTTAGTAAAGCCTCACTTCATATAACTAATTTCATAGACTAAAATAAAAGGACAATAACAATAAAAAAACATATAAACTTCTCTAAAAGGCATTTAAATTCTCTCATATGCTCATTCAACCGTCTGCCCCAACATTACGTACAAAACACGTAGATATTCAACCAAATACCGTGCATCGCACGGGTTGGATAATATCTCGTGTATTAAATGACAAATCTCACCTCCCCCCTACTTTAGCCAATTTAGTCCTCCATCGCCGGCCGGAGTATTTTTCGACCACCGGAGCTGACGTGGACGACACGTGGCTGACACATGGCAAAAAAAATATAAAAATCTAATTAATTTAAAAAATCTAAAAAAAAAAATAAAAAATCTGGAATATTATAAAACCTAAATTTAAAAAAATTTAAAAAAAATTAAAAATTTAAAATCTAAAAAAAATTAAAAAATATAAAAACCTAAATAATATAAAAAAATTTAAAAAATTTAAAAAATCTAAAAAAATTTAAAGAATCTGAAAAATCGTGAAAAAATATAAAAAAAATTAGAACCTTAGGTAATTATTTTTAATTCTGAAATATTAATATAAATATATTAGAATTTTTTATTTTTTTACTTAATTTTATAATTCTGAAAAGATTTTTTTTCAGAAAAAAATCTTTCTAGTTCAAAAAATTAATTTTATAACTCTGAAAAAAAATCTTTTTAATCTTTTTAATTTCTGAAAAAAAGTTATATTTTTTTAATTTTATAATTCTGAAAAAAAATATCTTTTTAATTTCTGAAAAAAATGAGAAAATTATCAAAATGATCTTTTTCATAATCTTTTCAGAAATTAAAAAGATTCTATTTTTAGAATTATAAAATTAAAAAAAATTCAGAAATTAAAAAGATTAAAAAGTTTTTTTTTTCAGAATTATAAAATTAATCTTTTGAATTAAAAAGATTTTTTTTTTCTGAAAAAAAAATCATTTCAGAATTATAAAATTAAAAAATAAATAAAAAATTCTAATATATCTATATTAATATTTCAGAATTAAAAATAATTACCTATGGTTCTATTATTAAATTAAATTAAAAATTAAATTTTTTTATATTTTTTAAATTATTTAGGTTTTTATATATTTTTTTAAATTTTTTTAGATTTTAAATTTTTCATTTTTTTAAATGTTTTTAGATTTAAAAAAAAATTAAATTTAGGTTTTTTAATATTCTAGATTTTTAATTTTTTTAGATTTTTTTATATTATTTAGGTTTTTATATTTTTTTGCCACGTGTCGTCCATGTCAGCTCTGGTGGCCGGAAAATACTCCGGCCGGCGACGGAGGACTAAATTGGCTGAAGTAGGGGGGAGATATGGGGTTTTTTGGTCCCCCGGAGACAGATGGGTTTTTTTGGCCAATTGATCCCACATACGGGACCAATTTGATAATTTTCTCTTTTAAGAGTATTTAAATTTAGTCCCTATCAAATTTCATTAATCAAAATTAATCTTATTATTCAAAAATTGTATCAACGAGGCTTTACGAACCCGTGCGTTGCACAAATTATATCGAATCGTTGATTGCGTAATGTTCGAGTAAATTGCTGAATTGTTACCGTGAACAGTGTATAACTTGGGCTGTCTCGGTAGGATTTTGTTAATTTTTAGGTAGATTTACCATTTTTTTGGGTTTACTGTGTTGCACACAGTTTGAATTTGTTTGTTCGTCGCTTGATTTATTATATTTTTTTAACCTTAACCTATTATAACAAGTAGCAATAACTCAACACTAACCCACTCTTGTGAGCCCAAATTTTCGGATCCATGTTAATAATGAATTGAATACGAAAAAGCAAATAACTACAAACATACTTTTGCTTAAAGGTTAAAACTTGTTTAATAAACTATACTAAGCATAAAAGACATGAAGCAACAACTTTAAATCACTTTTGGTAAAAGTTTAATCGATTCCTAGAATTAATTAAACCCGATCCAAACACATTACATACCCGGTAAAACCCTATTATCACTTCATTTGGGATAACCCTACTCTTTCCAATTCCAATCCTCCCCCTCTTTTCTCCTCACACCAAACGCATGTCCTCCACACAAAATCGATCTCATCATCATCTACCATTATAACCGATCATATGAAAAACAAATACAAACACATCTATACATGTACCTTGTCTTCAGTTTCTGCATAATACGAATCAAGAGAGAGTTTTAATGCTTCAAGATCATTTGGAGGGTCTCGGATAAGATCTACTTGGGTTTTCCATTTTTGATTTTGTTATTTTTTTCTTCGAATCAAAGAGAGATTATAACATAGTTGTTATAAATCTTATCTTTCTTTTTCAGATATAAAAAGAGGCTAAGCTTCAAAAGATGGATCGATGATGATGTACTTCTCTTCATATTTCGATCTTAAAAGGTCTAAGATGTTGTTGTTATACACGAAAGAGAAGAAGAACCTGAGATCTTTTATTATTATTTGTTCGCTTCGAGTCGTGGCTGTGTTTGGAGATGTGATTTTTTGATGTAGTTGATGTTGTTATTGTAACATCCCCGATATATTCAGGAATATTACAGCGCCATAAATCCTTTACATAAGAATTTACAAGGCTGAAGGAAAGAAAATACAATAACAGATACCAACATATAAAAGTAACTGAATTAAAAATACAACAGTTCTAGGTCAATACCGAAAATACAATATCCGAAAGAGGAATATTAATACTGTTGTGTCGAGATTTATTCAACAGGCGATCGTCTCAGAGACCGGGCGACCGATCCAGAGCCCAGCATCCAAGACAGATCGTCCGACCGAAGGTCCCAGGACAAGTCCCAGTGCCGAGCGATCGACATCTGAGGCGATCGTCTCTCGGTACTTGGCGATCGACCCCTGGTGACCGACCAAGTGACGACCGCCTCATGCCACGATAAGCCATCGCCCGTCCAGTCGGCGAAGGCCGAAGCTCGAAGCAAGGACCCACATGCAGGTCTGGAAAAGGTGCCGCAGCACATGGATCGTTGACCACAGCCTGTCAGCATCTTTCCACCAACCGACAGACCCGCCGAAAGGTGTACAGTGGGACCGCCCGTGACAACAACTCAGGACGCGTGCCGGCTCCTCATTGGACCGCACAGCTGGCTGCCAGCAGCAGCCGCAGACTTTAAGGCAAACATCCCATGTGACATAAAGACGATCGCCCCTTATTATATTACATGAAAGGCGATCGCCCGTCAAGAAACAGAGCATCCCAGCTCCTATAAATAGAAGGCTGCCTACACTTGGAAAACGGGCTGAACTCACGGACACTCTCTGTCTCTCTCTGATTCAGCTCACATCTTGGCTATCTTACTCTTGGCAACAGCTATCTCTCGGCCTTTCTTCTCTCTCAGCACCTCCTACACGAAAGACGGTCGGTAGAGACGAAGCACGCAGAGCTTCGCTCAAGAGCTAGATAAATAGGATCTTTTACACTCATTGTATTTAGATTCTTACATTAATACTTGTATCCACGAATATTTGTATTAATAACATCTCGCGAGAGCATTCAAGCCCGGGCCTAACAAACCCGACAAATCTTGTGTTATTCACACCCCCACGAAAGTGCTCCAGCAACTTTGTTTGTTGTCCGTCCATTCCAGCAATATTCATCTTCGGATAATATTTTGGGCAACAACAAATACATCACCGAAATCAATCATCACAATGCCAACGTACTCGAGTACTTAATAAAAATAATGGAAACAACAGACAATTAAACCCGCCCGGACATCACTCTGCACCCTCGTCGTCAGGCAGCTCCAGTAGTTGTTTCCCTGCTCTCCTAGATCCTGAACATAAACAAATATTCACCCCCGAAGGGGTTAGCACAACGATGCTAGTACAAGTACGATAATCATACAACAATAATTTAATCAACAATAATCATAACAAGTTTCTCCAACGAGAAATGACAACAACACATATCACATCATAACAGTCCCAAACATACTCATGGTATTCAAACGATCCAGCGCACACAGCTATAGATTGCCATGATGATCCCATCGGACCAAAGCATGGTGGAACTACCTGTCCAACGATCCAGCGCACACAACTATAGATTTTCCATGATGATTCCCGTCGGATCAACGCATGGTGGACAATTAATCACAACACATGTACACAGCACAATCATAACATAACCGACATAATACGGACAATTCTAATTAAAGCACTTGCCTCGATTCGATGACAAGGATAAAACTCCCACGAATATCGAAACGCTCGAAGGTCGCCCCCTTCGATCAATCACGTTGCTAAGCTCGAACCTTAATAACAGAAATAATATAGAATTCATCTCATGTCGAACGAACATCTAACAATCCAAACTACGGTCGAAAGTTCATAAAAACATAACCTGCTTGACCTGCTTAACGTACGTTACGTACCCTCGGTAGTGTATGTTAAGGTGTCACCCTGGAAAGGGGTGATTAGGTTCCGTAAACGAGGAAAGTTAGGGCCCCGTTACATTTACGGCTGTTCTCGGTCCGGTTCGGTCCGGGTATTGTCTTCTCGAGTCTGGACCATTAAGGTATTGGGTATTACCGGTTCCGGTCCTTACCGGTTTCGGGTCCCAACTTCAATACTTGTATCCGGACCGCTAACGTTTCGGATGAGTATCGGTCCCGGATATTACGGGCGGGTTTTCGGGTATCTTGGATCGTTAAAAGCCTAATCACCAAAATCTCATAATCGAGACAAGAATTGAGGGGTTTTTTCAAATGTATGCTAAGGAAATTAAGAGATAAGGTCTTTTAAACTTATTTTTTCTATATGTACTAATACCTTATAACAATATTTTGTAAAATGTATGTTTACGAAAAATTACCGGGTTTTTTACCGGGTTGACGGTTTCGGTCCTTATCGGTTTCGGTTCTAACTTCTGTACCAGTATCCGGACCGCTAACGTTTCGGGTGAGTATCGGTCCCGGATATTATCAGACGGTTCTCGGGCGGTTCTCGAGTATACTTGGACCGCTAACAGCCCTAGTTACATTGGACCCTACAAGGTCATCGCTCGAGTGGGAAAGGTATCTTATCGCTTAGAGTTACGCCACGTGTCGCATTTGTGGAAGTGCGTATTGGATGAGTCTGCGGTGATTCCCCTTGAGGGAATTCAGATCGACGAGCGGCTTAATTACGTGGAAAAGTCGGTTGCCATTCTCAACAGGAGGACGAGGACCTCGCGTAACAAGGTGATCGGTTTAGTGAAAGTCCAGTGACACCGAAAGGGTTCCGAGTGGACTTGGGAACCCGAGGTTGAGATGCGAGAAAACTACCCAAATCTATTCGCGGGCGGAGACTTCGAGGACGAAGTCTAATTCAAGCGGGGGAGAGTTGTAAAGCCCGTGTCCCGATATGGATAATGTTTATGTTGATTAATGTTTTCTTTAATTAAATGTTGTTAAATGGAATTGACGGGATAGGGCAAACGTGATTTAAGTTGTGTTAGGTGGCTTAGAGTATTAAATTTTATCTATTGTAGGTGGTAAGGAGAGTATTTGAAAACTTAGGGACTAAATGGATATTTTTGACAAATAGTGTGCATGGGTCGGCCCATGATGGGAACCGACCTCCTCCCTTCTTATTTCACGTCTCCTTGCGTCGCATACCCAAGAAATCTGCAAACCCTAATCGCCCCCCTCCTTCCTTGCTGCCATCGTGAGACTACCGCCATTCTTGCCGGCGAGAGAGAGGTGCAGCGAGAGAGAGAAGTGCAGCGAGAAAGAGAGCAGGAGAGGGAGAAGGAACCGACGGTCGGCAGGGAGCCAAAACCTCGTGTGGCTGTGGCTACGTAGTCGTCTGAGGTAAGCTTTTCTCCTCGTTTGTTTATCTGTCGTTGTCGTTAACCCTAAATGCCAAAACTCTTAACCCGAATCGCAAACCTTAATCGAAAACTAAAGTTATCATTTTATGTGAGAGATGCTGTTTCTGCCGCTGTTTTGTAAATTCCATAGAAAAACCTAGGGAGCTCTAATTTGGGTGAAACTAGTGCCTGAATCTCACAATTTGAGTCTAGAATGTTTTCCATTCTTTGTAGAAAAATTAATAAGGCCTCTAGCTAGGTCCAAATTAGCCTTTAATACAGACTGGTCCGGATTTTTACTGTTCAGGTAGTCTGTTTTGTAAAATGCATATAAAATAGTAGGGAACGCGTGCAATATGTCCCTGGAAACATAAGACATGGAACTTTCTATGTGTGGAATAATAATTCGGGTCTGGTGAGTTTAAGGGAGGCTAAACAGGTCACGATCAGAACCGTAGTTTTAGACCTAAAGCTGGAAATTACACGTTTAGACTTGTAGTTACAAGTTTGGGTTCGAACTTCACTTTGACGCTTGATAACACTTCTTTAGGTGGAAAGAAGTGAGTTGGAGTTTGCGGGCTCATATTGCTGTTTGAGGATATCTGCTTTGCTTTTCGAGGTGAGTTCTATCACTGCGTAGGTTAGGGGTTATATGCGCATTATTGTGGCTCGTGGGTGTGCTAGTTAATTTTGTTGTATGTGGTACTAGGATGTGGCGTCTAGTATGGACGTAGGTATCATATAAAAACTTGGGGAGATCGAGAAATACGTATATGGGTGTCTTATAAACTCGGGAAGACCGAGAAATACGTGCACAGTGTTGTATGAATTCGGGGAGATCGATGGTTATATAAATAGTTGTTCTTGCATGAGTTTGCCTGTTGAGGATATGTTCTAAAAGTGGCATATGTGGATTACTTGTATCTAACTGTGGTTAGGAGTAATGTTCATATGATTGCTATCCTATGTGGTGTTTGAATTCACTAAGCTTCATGCTTACCCTTTTTCCTATAAATTACTGTTTCAGGTGCGAGTGGCAGTAAGGCGTGATGGTACACACTGGTGCGTTGAGGAGATCTTTATTATTATTTATTTTGAGACTCAAGTTTAGAATTATTACATTTTCTGCTGTGTTATTTGGGGTTGGTTGTTAAACTTAACGGTTGTGATGAAACGTTTATTTGACTCTCAACACTTATTGTTTTATTTAAAAAAAAAATCAAATTCATCGCAATTTTTGGGGCGTTACTGTTGGAAGTGAAAACGCAGCGGAAGCGAAGTTTGGTAAATTTGATAATCGCGTTTTACGCATCCACGAGCATAAGATCTATTTAGGCATGCTAATTAATTAATTACTAAGACTAATAAGCAATTTAAATATTATTTATTATTTATTAATTAAATATGTTGATTATTAAAATATCATATTACCTTTTGAAGAATATTGGTTGCTTTCGTCTTGATCACCTTGTATTTCTACCTTTAGACCTTCTAGAGTGTGATCCACCTTAACCCGGACGTTGTGTGGGCAACGAGCTACCGGATCTTTCTTGGACAACCTTGGGATCGGCCGAAATTCTATCCCTCACAACTCTCGATTTTCTTTTCTTCAAGTTATTCCGATATGTAGCAAGAATAAAAGTGTTCTCTCAATTGTGGAATCAAAGACACAAGTCAAGATCCACAATTAAACACTTATAAGAAAATATCGAAATTTCTTGTGTATGAATGATACAAAAATCGGCCAACCCAATATGTCCTATATATAGGCTCTTGGACTACTACTAGGGATCTTAAGAAGGATTATGAAAGGACTCCCAATAAATTCATCTTACCTTATTAGGACTCTTCCAATATACAATGAATCTATTAATATCAACTTAGTCCACTAAAAAGTTGATATTTCACTTCCTACCAAAATCCAAAATTACGAAATAGGGCTCCTTATTAAATATATTATTTTCCGTGTTTAAGATATCGAATGCCCATTAATTAATTATAAGCTACTGACAGCTTTAATTAATTAATATCTTATCCAAGAGTAGTACCACTGATAAGTGGTAATTTTACCACTTATTTCTAGGATTTTATACTAGGTTTTTATCTCGTTTCGTGATTAATGTGCTCGTATTTGGCTTATTTATGATTAGTCGAGCCGTATTATGCGTTTGAGTTGGTTTTAGTGTGTTTGCAGGTTTTTAGAGCCAAAAGGACCCAAAACGAGACAAAGGACCGAGAGTCGAGTCACGGACGGAAGAAATGGATTTTTTTTGCAAGAGACAGACGAACCTATCGGCCAGCCTATCGGCCGATAGGTGTGTCCGAAAGGTGTTCCTGCCCTACCGTTGGATGCGATCGACGAACCAACTATCGGCCAGCCTATCGGCCGATAGGCCAGTCCGATAAGCTGCCCAGCGAACTCTCGTGTTTTGACGAATTATAACTCTTTTGGATAGATTTTGTTTCCTAGATTAGGGCTAATCGGGATTTTAACCCCCTTAGGCTATATAAACCTCCTTTTAGACCTAGTTTTACTATCTTTGATCAATCTTGGATCATTCTTTTTCATCCTTTATCATCTTGAGCAGATTTTCACATTTATTTAGCAAGATTTATTCCTTTGATGCAAGAACTTTTTGGAGGCAGCAACTATTATTGTTTTTCAGAGATTGAAGACTTAGAGTTCATCCGAAAGGGTTGTAATCTCTCTTTTCATATTAATAATATGCATTCTCCATTTATTTATTGCTTGATTTCAATTATGTCTGGCTAAATTCATTGATTGATTCTAGGGTTAGTAAATTTAATTGATGTTCACATGATGTTCCTTTGATTACCTTTTTACCTTTCATTCTAGGCTTGTGATCAAGTTGTGTCAAATCTCATGTTAGATTAAAGGGCCCTTAATCGATGCATGTTAGCTAATTGATTTTGCCCGGAAGGATTAATTAATTAGTGGAAATACTTGATGCACAATATGATTTAATCTTGAGACCTGACGGAGAAAGATAAATCATAGATAAATAAGTTGGCGCTTTTTAAGTGATTTAAATTCTTTGAGCCCTGGCGGGGAAAAGGGTTTAAATTAACTATCTTTCTAGGTTGCCTTGATCGGAATTCTAGATTGGCTGAGTGTTTATTTCTAGGATTGAATTAAAATTTGGGGAAAAGGAATCAAGTGAATAAATTGTGTGAACTCAATTAGATGATACTACCCTAGGATCAATTAGCTTTCCACTTGTGATTTTATCTTGCTAATTTGTTTATTTGCTTGATTTAGATAATTCTTCTTTTATTTAATTTTTATATTTCGATTTTTAAAGTTAGATAATCAGAAACAAACAAAATTTTCGGATTCCTAAATAGCAGTCAAATTTTGAGTAGAGTTACTTCCTTTATTTTCAACACATCAATTCCCTTGGGTTCGACACCTTGGAAATACTCCGAGGTTTTACAAATTTTAAAATTGATCGGATTTGAAAACCATACTACGCGAATTCTTAGCGATCAATTTTTGGCGCCGTTGCCGGGGAATTGATAGAAAACTTAAGGGGATAATTCGAAAAAGAAGAGATTGTTACTTTAGGTTGTTTACTATTATTATTAATATTCGATCTCGTTTCCTCACATCTTGTTTTCTCTTCCTTGTAGGCGGTGCATGATCACAAGATCCCAAGGAAAGGACTTATTTCCTTTGGATCCGAAAATCGAGAAGTCTTTGAGGAGGAAGAAGCAAGAAGAGAGAACCGAGACTATTTCTATACCTTTCGTTGATACCATGGCCGGCATTGTTGACCCACCACGAGAACTCGTCCCCGAGAAGATCCCTTTGAATGCCCTTTCGACCTAAGCTGGACGATTATCAAGAAGGAGGTTGGGGAAAGATTGATGCCAACAACTTCGAGCTGAAGCCGTCCCTCATCGCTACGGTGAAGTCTCAAACATACGGAGGAGGAGTTAATGAAGATCCAAACGCTCACCTTGAGTCGTTTTTGGACATATGTGCCACCATCAAGCAAAACGGAGTGCCTCCGGATGTCATTAAGCTCCGCCTATTCCGGTTTTCCTTAGAAGACGATACGCTAGATTGGTACAAGAGCCTAGATCGGAAGGAAATTGGTACTTGGAGAGAGATGACTCGGTTGTTCTTAGCACAGTTCTATCCTCCCTCGAAGGTGCAAAAACAAATCAACGATATCTTGCAATTCGAGCAATATGAGGATGAATACTTATACGAGGCATGGATCCGATTTAAGAAGCTACTTCGCAAATGCCCACAGCATGGAATTGACAAGGAGGAAATTTACATTCGGTTTTATCGGGGTCTGACGAGGAAGGCAAGAAGAGAGTTGGACTATTCATCGAAAGGGGGATTTCTTGCTAACGATTATGAAGAGGCCAAGAACCTCATCGAGCTAGCGGTCAACAATAATTATGAGGAGGTAACCGATAGGAAGATGACGAGAAGAAAGGTTCCATACGGTGACGAGGACGCCTACGGTGATTTGAAGGCGAAATTTGAAAGACAACAAAAAGAACTTGAGATGCTAAAAAAGAATACTTTGGGAGTCAATTCAGTTTTTGAAGAGCTAAACGAGCCTATTGCAGTTAAGGAGGATGTAAATTACATGCAAGGAGGAAACTTCTGGCAAGGGGGAAATAGGGGGAACTATTATCCGAACAATCGAAACCACCCTAATTTCTCCTATGCCAACCCGAACAATGCTCTTCAGCCACCACCGGGATTTAACGTGAAAAACGGGGTTATTCAAGAGCCGATTGCTAAGACACCGATGGAAGAGATGTTGGAACGGTTGGAGGCGAGTCAAAAAGATTTTATTTATAAAGGCATAAGAGGTTCGGGGCTCTCGAGCATAGTGTGACATCTATTGGAAACTCGGTGATAGCCTTGACAAAGCGGATGTCGATGGTGGAGACCCAAATGAGTCAAATGGCGAACGCCTGCCGGATTTCATAAGCCGGGCATTTTCCGAGAAGCACCGAGACCAACCCGAAGACGCAACAATGCAACGCAATCGAGCCGAGTGGGACAAGGTACAAGAATCATGGGGCTGAAATTGAGAAACTGGAAACGAGGATGTACTAGAACCGGAGCCGAGAACGAAGGAAGATGAAACGCAGAGCCCATCGGCCAAGACTATCGGCCGACAGCCCACCCGATACCCGCATGCATGCCGGTGGATCCTATCGACCCCTATCGGCCGAAAGGCTCCTGGAAGTTCGAATGTGAAGGATTTTGAGGTGAAAGCTCCATTTCCACAGCGATTGGCCAAGTCGAGACATGATGAAAAGCTTCAACGATTTATCGACATGTTTCAAAAGGTGAATATTAACATTCCACTTCTAGACGCTTTGAGAGACATGCCGGGGTACGTGAAATTCTTGAAAGACGCTGTGGCAAGCAAGAGGAAGTTGGCGAAGTTTGAAACCATAAATTTGACAGAGGAGTGTAGCGCTATCATTCAAAACAAGCTCCCGCTCAAGCAGAAGGATCCGGGATGTTTTACTTTGACATGCAAGATTGGCGACCAAACGTTCCGTAATGGGTTGTGTGATCTCGGGGCAAGCATCAATCTTATGCTTCTATCCATCTTTAAGAAGTTGAAGATTGGGTAGATGAAGCCGACTACCATTTCTCTACTCATGGCGGACCGGTCGATCGCTTATCCGAGGGGAATTGTGGAAGATGTGTTCGTTAGAGTCCAACACTTAGTCTTCCCGGCCGATTTCGTAGTTCTTGATATGCCCGAGGACGAGAATCAACCATTGATCTTTGGGAGACCGTTTCTAGCGACGGGAAGAGCACTTATCGACGTCCAAGAGGGTGATCTTACCTTTTGGGTTAATGATCAAAATCTGAAAATTTCCATCTATGACGCGATGAAGAAGCCCGAGGATGCGCCCGAGGAATGTTATGAAATTGAGTCTATTATGCCGCCCCCGACCGACTTGTTGGAGCATTGCATTTCACACTCCATTTACTCACATTCCGATGTTGAAGAAATTTACGAGGATTTGCCAAAGTATGTTCGAATGTTGGAGGCGAACGAGAGTCGATCTAATGAGAGGGATGTATGCTATCTTGATATCAACAAACCCGTTCAAGGGGGAGTTGTCGCTGAAGACCCGGAATGAATGAGGTATCGTCTAGCTAAAGACGTTAAACGTAGCACTTGTTGGGAGGTAACCCAACGTATGTATATTAGTTCGTTTTATTCGTTTGTTTTCGATTTTTCGTTTGCGTGATTTTTGTAGTTGCTAGTTTCGTAGTAGCTTTGTTAGTTTTGTTTAGTTCTAATCCATGCACGCCGAGTTTTGGATACTTGCAGGTCTTTAATCGCCATATCCAAGCAAAAACGGGACCACTAATGCGAAAGAGAAAAAGCTGGAAATTTTTTGAGACAGACGATCCTATCGGACGAGCCTATCGGCCGATAGGCCCGGCCGATAGTCATGAAAATTAATGACTTTTTATGTTACAAAAGTGGTCGATAAAGTGCATCCTATCGACCGATATCCCGCCCGCTATGATCCGAGCTCGCCGACAAACCCGCCATTTCCGCCACAGTGATCAGGTACTCCATTAACAAAGCCACTCCTTTCTCTTTTCAAACTTATTCCTCCTTTGGGATGCGAAATAAGTTTGGGGGGGGGGGGGAAGAAGTGCGGCTTTGTTAATTTCTTTACGTGTGAGTACCTTGTTTGCCTTGTATCACTATTTGCTTGTGTTGGTGCCCGTTGTTTTTATTTGTGCTTATCATATTGGTGTTGCGTGGATTTGGTTTTTGTTGCTTAGTTTTTAGATTTTTATGTTCATTTTCGTTTGGTGTGTTTGCTAGTTTCTATTTTTTTTTTTAGGTCGTAGTAGTTTTTTTTAGATTTCGTGTTTACTTTTATTTGCTTTTCGTTGTTTGTTTTAGATAGCCTTGCTTGTCTTAGTTTCTCTTTATTAGTGAATTTTTCGTGCTTCTATTTGTGCGATACCGATGTTACGACACTGTTTTTCTCTCTGAAGAAACGGTCGAGTTTTAGTCGAGTTGTAGTCAGTTATTTCTGTTTTGCATAGTATTCATTTAGGTCCAAAATTTTTCGTGATTGTAGAGGCCTTGGCAGATAAGAGACGATACATACTTGTTTTAAAATCACCATCAATACGTTTGGTTACATCTTCCGGATAGTGAGTCGTACTGTTTGTTTAGTCGTGTTGGTACTTAGAGTGAGTTTAGAGTCGGTCAGTTTTTCCCAAAAGTTGAGATAATGTTGTTCTATGAAGGGAAGTCTAGTAACCGGGGGCATTCGCGTGACCCGTTGTTTACCCTCGCGTAAAACGACGACTCTGATTAGACTAGTCATTTAGATATTTCACATGTGCCAATGATAGGGAGCCTAGTAACCGGGGGTATTCGCGTGACCCGCTGTTTGCTCTCGCGTAAAACGGCGACCTTGATTCGGACATGCGGAAATTATATATGTAATATCTGAAATTTCTACTACTGTTGTTTGATATTATTTTATCCGAGTTATATTGTACAGCATGGAATCTGTATAGTAGGGATAAAATAAATGAAGGACTGAGATGTCAGTATTGGTATAATTGTCGTATTTGGTCGACAATTGTATTTGAGGATATAATGTGTTGAGTAATGTATATGTCGTATGTTCGTATTTGATATGTCGAGATGTTGGACAAGGATAGCTGAAAATGGCCAAGTATAGCGTTATTAGCGCACGCTGATATTCATGCATAGCGCACGCTATCGTGCAGGATTAGCGCACGCTACGTTCATAGGTTAGCGTACGCTAGTGCAGATCACCGAAGGAATCTACGCGTGACCGGACCACTTTCGGCGCACGTTCGATAAGTCAACGGATGTTGTAATGTAGTGTTAGCGCACGCTAATGCATGTTGATTAGCGCACGCTAACTATATATCGGCCAACAGGAATCTTGGCTTTATTAGTTGATTTCGACTTGTGGGGTCATGAGCATCTTCGTGGTAGGTGTAGATGTAGCAAGTCAATCGTATTAGCGCACGCTAAGGTAAATGACTTGCGACGCTAAGCAGATGATTTACGACGTTAATGCATGGGCATTACGTACGTAAGTTAGTTTACGAAGCAAGACAAGAGCCTCTCGGCTGATAGCGCACGCTAACAAGGTCGATTAGCGCACGCTAGGAGGTAGCGCACGCTAAACATGAGATGTTAGCGCACGCTAATAATGAATATTATAAAAAGGCGTAAGGGTGTTATTAAGCATTTCGTCATTCTTTCTTCTTTCAGAGAGAGAGAGAGAGAGAGAGTTGGGATATATTTGAGGTTCCAAACACTGGATTAAGATGGAGTTAATCATCCATAACAACATTTGAAGCTTGAAATCATTGGTGATTCTTGTAAATGGATTCAACCTTGGAAATCAATCCATTCCTTCAAATAGGTAATTACTCTTCACTTTGAGATTTCGTTGATTGTATATGATGTTCTTGAGCTGATGATTATCATATAAACAAGTTCATAAGTAGGATTATGAGTTGGATTAGCGGATTATGATAATGTTATTGTTGATATGAAGATATTGATATGAATTAGATGGTTTCGAATGAGTTGTCATCTTCAAAGAGATATGTTGGATAATGTCTTCCTTCAATTCGGATCTGTGATGTCGTTGTTGTTGGTTCCTTCATATGATGATGAACATGGCATGATTATGAGTTCTTGGTGTTTAGGTTGTTGATATTAAGAAAGAAGAAATATGAATATATGACTTGAATTAAAAGTCGGATGATTACCTATATGTTAAAGGATATTGGATTTCGTTGTTTGATAGCTATGAACATGATTCAGAATCACTTTAGAGTCTTTGATAATCGCCAGATGTTGATCGGTATCCGAAATACATGTAACTGCACGTTATTAGCGCACGCTAAGCCTACTGGCTAGCGCACGCTATCGGGAACAACTTAGCACACGCTACAGTAAAAGATTAACGTGCGCTAAGTCAACAGGCAGGGTAATATATTCTGTTTCGGTTATGAATTCGTGATCGTTTTAGTTGGTTTGATCAGACTTGTGGTTAACTAAGATATTGTTGAGCCGTTGGGTTTGTGAAGTGGTTTTAGCGGTTGATTATTATCGAATTGTTGTTTAATCGATTATTGTACTAGGTCAAGTTTATTGATCGGTGTCTATAACCGTATGCTGCGGTCGTGTTCGAGCGTGTTCGTGAATTGCATGGTCAGGGCCGAGGAGCTCGTAGACGAAGGCATTGTGACTGGTAGCGGCTTCATCATCATCGTATCGGTATAGAGGCAAGTTGTTACTTGCTCAATTATAATGTTTAATGAATGGTTTCATTTCGTTTATAATGCATATAGCAATGATTATATGTTGTCATTCCAATTCTGGGAGTTTAATCATAATGTATATGATTTATTTCGGTTATTGGCATACTTGGGTATCGAGGTTACATTATGGTAAAGACGAGGATATGATTACCTGTAGTCCATGATACGTTTGGATCGCCGAGCATTGCGGATAATCGTCGGTGATGGTTTGATATCGAGATTTCTCCCGAAGGACTCGGGGCAAGTATCTTATATCGATTCAGTTAGTGTTAGTGATTTGATCATGCATATTGTCTTTCATGTTGTCAAACATGAGGTCGTCTTAGTGGATTTGTCATATTGTCGTTCATGTTCTGTTGTTCATGTTGATGAACATATTGATTTGCATATGTGTATGCATAATTGTACTGTTTATGTTGTAAATGATCCGATGGGATCATGAGGATCTATGCTGAGGGCGCTGGATCGAATGTCCACCATGCGTTGGTTCGACGGGATCATCATGGGGATCTATGCTGAGGGCGCTGGATCGTTGGATAGGTTTTCAACCATGCGTTGGTTCGACGGGATCATCATGGGGATCTATGCTGAGGGCGCTGGATCGTTGGATTACCAGTATTGTGTTGATGGAATCTTGTGAATTCGCATCATTGATTTTATCATGTGTTGTTGTTCATATGTGTATTGTTGGTTATCCACCTTATGCTGATCTGATAGGATCAACAAAGGGATCTATGCTGAGGGCGCTGGATCGTCGGATTTCCTTTGAGTATACATGATTGTTATTGTTGTGATCATATTGACGTGGTCATATGAGTATGCATTTGTAGGTCTTGTGTTAGGACCTTGTCCGTATTGCATTGATCTGATCTCGGATTAGACTGGTATGATTGTCGTGGCATTTCATATCTCGAGGTATGTTCCGTATTTCCTTTGGTATTCGTCTTGATGGACGATCGGTTATCGTCTTGGGATTTGATGATGTTATGCGATGGATCGTATTGGTCGAAATGGTATATTTCCGTATCGTGAGTTGGTTATGATAGTTTTAGAATTACTAGATTATTCAAAGTTATGGCTGTAAGATAAAGTTGGTCGTATTCTTATTCGTATTCTCATTGGTATGTATTATTGATGTGATGTGATTGATATCATTGTTGGACGTTATGGTCGACCGTCGTGGGATTTATTTTTAGGTTCTTGGAGTATAGAGCTTGTAGCGGTCGTGAAGAGATGAGCTTCCCGGAGGATACTGGCTAGGACATGTTGTGTTCTTTGAGTTTCTTGTTTGGTTCTCGTAGTCCGCTGCTAGAGTATCTTTTTGGTTGGTCTTTTTCCTCGGCGTGAGTATTTTGAAATGCTCTTTTGATATCTGGTAACTGAGGTTACTTTGGAAATCGTTTTCTAAACTTTTGAATGTCGGCAGTTTGGCCTTGCGATTTCAAATGAGTTTTATAAATCTTTGATTATTTTCAATAGACAATACCGTCGTTAGCCTCTTGGGCATTTGTAAATGTTTGCGAAAATTTCTTTTAGCCTTGTGGGTTCCATCTCGGGGCCCACGACGCTGTAATATTTCCGGTTAAATCTAGGGGTATTACAGAATATGGTATCGGAGCTTAGGTTGAGAAAACCTAGGCATTTGGGTCGAGTTGGGTCGTGTTTTTGTTGCGTCATTCGAGTTGTCGATTGACAAATATTAGAGCCGTGAGTCTTTGCTGTTCACTCAGGCTTGTGCGTTATCGAATTTGCCAGTATCGTACTGGGCTTGTTATAACTTTCCAAATGGTGTTAATGAGATTCTCTGGAATGAGATGTATTGTGTTCTTGAGTCGAACCGATTTGGCAAACGTGTGTTTTGAAAATATCTGTGTCGAGTATTTTCTTGAGTCGAGACATGTGCCAGTATCACGGGGAATCTTCGGCTTCACGATCTGTAAGTATTTGGATTTTTGAATTGCA
This sequence comes from Orobanche coerulescens, assembly GCA_033398695.1. NCBI lineage: Eukaryota > Viridiplantae > Streptophyta > Magnoliopsida > Lamiales > Orobanchaceae > Orobanche > Orobanche coerulescens. The sequence goes on from CM065809.1 coordinate 175,980,038, forward strand.
TTGAGATTTTTTGCCGTTCTGTAGTTGATATGCTTTGAGATTCAGCAGAATATTATATGTTATAGTATGAGGTGACAGAGTTGGGACAGGATTGATGATCTTGCGGAGTTAAAATTTTGAGAATCAGTATGTTGGTTAGATTTTGGAACAAAATTGTGCATTTGGGAGAAATATTGTGCATGGTTGAGAAGAACATATAACATGTTAATTCATTTTGAGATATATGAATTGCTTTTGATCATTTGAAAATGATACTTTTCAAAATGAATGTCTTACGGATGTTTTACGGAAAATGATTTTTGGGTCGAGACCCAATTGATTTTGAAATGGTTTTATAACTCAGGACTTGGGTTCGAAAAAGAGTTTTCTACTTTTTAAAACTTCTTGTAATGCGGAATGAGTTACGGGCTGAGACCCTAATGTTTCAAACGGCTTTTCTGTTTTCTTAAAACTCCCGAGACTTGTAAAACACTTTACCAATCGTTTACCTATGTTATTTCCGCCTTTCGAGGCTTTGGTTTACTTGTTCAAATGGAATTTCTCGGGAAGTCTTTCGCCGTGTTTGATTTGTTGATTTGTTTCAACGTTTTGTCATATCATGTTTGAGGTGATCCAGAAGGGTAAATGGTTGACGATACGAGTCATGTGTGGAAAAGGAGTTTAATCGGAATTTATATATTGAGATTTTGGAACTCGATCGTGTGGTTTTCCGATGGAATATCAGTGGATATTGGTGACGAACCGAATTGGTATACAGGAGTATGGATATAGTCGAGCATTTGCATACTTTTCATTTTTAAAACTTCAAATCGTGTGGATTCGAAGGAAATCAATATCGAATACTTGGCACCATCGAGCCAAGTTAATTTTTTTTTTTGAAAATTGATTTTGTGGTCTTATCAAAATTTATGTTTTTAGTTTCAAATTTTTGAAAGAACTTTCAAAATTTGTATTCTTGACGAGACTTTGTGATTTCAAACTGGTTTTGAAAATGTGATTGATATACATACGCATTTAGTGCATAGTGCATATCATATTGATGGTACGATGGAAAAGGAATTCGAACTTCGGTATGTTAGTTTGATTATCCGGTGATGATCGGTTGAGTTATCGGATAAGAGAAATATGTTGCGTGTTGTAGATTCATGCACATAATATTATTTTGGAAACTTGGGATTTTGTGAAACCGGAACATATGTGCTATGTGATTCCATTGGTATGGTAGTAGCGATTTTACCTTAGTGATTCCGAATGATTTCCTTGTAAGCGTAGATTTGGGGATGGTGACCCCATACCGGTGGTTTTGGATATTGAGTGGTCGCTTCACTCCGTGTATGATTAGGTATGTTCGTCAGTGTGATCGGTTGTTCATATGCCGAGGGGTATGTTCGCCACGGATATGTTTATTGAGATCCACCGTATGTGATCGGTGTGTCGCTTTGAGAATTTTGCTTTTTCGTATATCCGCTTCGTGGTTCTGTGTTGATCGTGTTGGAGTTTACCGTGTGAAGGTATTCTCGATTTTCGTTGATCATTCGTTGGTAATATTGGAGTTTATCACGTTGATGATATTCTCGATTGTGTTTTGACCTCTGGTCGGTCATATTGGAATTTACCGTGTCGATGATAAATTCGGTTGATTGTTGATCATTGTTGGTGATCATCGAGCGTTCGGATTTTGTGTTGATGTTTCGAATTCGTGTCATTGTTTTGGGCATTGTTTTGCGATGTATTGTGTATTATTAGTCTTATCAATTGGGACTTGATTATGTAATCAGGCAGACGGGATTTGATTCGGGCATTGTTTCATCCAAGATGATATATTTTGTTGAGAATCAGGGAATTGTGATCGTAAGCGTATTGAGACTGTACAGTGAGATCGCTGGCTAGTATCTCCGGAGATTGTCGACCTGCGTATTTGTAAGTATGCGGTTTTGGCTATTCAGAATAATGATGATTGATCAGTGTCGTGATGGTTTTGGGATATTTTTGGGTTGAACAGTATGTTCGGTTGTTTTCTATGACGGATTGCAAGTTTCGAGGACGAAACTTATTTTAAGGGGTGTAGAATGTAATATCCGAAATTTCTACTACTGTTGTTTGATATTATTTTATCTGAGTTATATTGTACAAAGATGGAATCATGATGAGGGATAAAATAAATGAAGGACCGAGATGTCGAGATTGGTATAATTGTCGTATTTGGTCGACAATTGTATTTGAGGATATAATGTGTTGAGTAATGTATATGTCGTATGTTCGTATTTGATATGTCGAGATGTTGGACAAGGATAGCTGAAAATGGCCAAGTATAGCGTTATTAGCGCACGCTGATATTCATGCATAGCGCACGCTATCGTGCAGGATTAGCGCACGCTACGTTCATAGGTTAGCGTACGCTAGTGCGGATCGGCTCGAAGGAATCTACGCGTGGACCGTGCCACTTTCGGCGCACGTTACGATAAGTCAACGGATGTTGTAATGTAGTGTTAGCGCACGCTAATGCATGTTGATTAGCGCACGCTAACTATATATCGGTCAACAGGAATCTTGGCTTTATTAGTTGATTTCGACTTGTGGGGTCATGAGCATCTTCGTGGTAGGTGTAGATCGTAGCAAGTCAATCGTATTAGCGCACGCTAAGGTAAATGACTTGCGACGCTAAGCAGATGATTTACGTACGTTAATGCATGGGCATTACGTCGTAAGTTAGTTTACGAAGCAAGACAAGAGCCTGCTGGCTTGATAGCGCACGCTAACAAGGTCAGTTAGCGCACGCTAAGGAGGTAGCGCACGCTAAACATGAGATGTTAGCGCACGCTAATAATGAATATTATAAAAAGGGGCAGAAGGGTGTTATTAAGCATTTCGTCATTCTTTCTTCTTTCAGCCGAGAGAGAGAGAGAGAGAGAGTTGGGATATATTTGAGGTTCCAAACACTGGATTAAGATGGAGTTAATCATCCATAACAACATTTGAAGCTTGAAATCATTGGTGATTCTTGTAAATGGATTCAACCTTGGAAATCAATCCATTCCTTCAAAAAGGTAATTACTCTTCACTTTGAGATTTCGTTTTGGATTGTATATGATGTTCTTGAGCTGATGATTATCATATAAACAAGTTCATAAGTAGGATTATGAGTTGGATTAGCGGATTATGATAATGTTATTGTTGATATGAAGATATTGATATGAATTAGATGGTTTCGAATGAGTTGTCATCTTCAAAGAGATATGTTGGATAATGTCTTCCTTCAATTCGGATCTGTGATGTCGTTGTTGTTGGTTCCTTCATATGATGATGAACATGGCATGATTATGAGTTCTTGGTGTTTAGGTTGTTGATATTAAGAAAGAAGAAATATGAATATATGACTTGAATTAAAAGTCGGATGATTACCTATATGTTAAAGGATATTGGATTTCGTTGTTTGATAGCTATGAACATGATTCAGAATCACTTTAGAGTCTTTGATAATCGCCAGATGTTGATCGGTATCCGAAATGCATGTAATCGCACGTTATTAGCGCACGCTAAGCCTACCGCTAGCGCACGCTATCGGGAACAACTTAGAACAAGCTACAGTAAAAGATTAACGTGCGCTAAGTCAACAGGCAGGGTAATATATTCTGTTTCGGTTATGAATTCGTGATCGTTTTAGTTGGTTTGATCAGACTTGTGGTTAACTAAGATATTGTTGAGCCGTTGGGTTTGTGAAGTGGTTTTAGCGGTTGATTATTATCGAATTGTTGTTTAATCGATTATTGTACTAGGTCAAGTTTATTGATCGGTGTCTATAACCGTATGCTGCGGTCGTGTTCGAGCGTGTTCGTGAATTGCATGGTCAGGGCCGAGGAGCTCGTAGACGAAGGCATTGTGACTGGTAGCGGCTTCATCATCATCGTATCGGTATAGAGGCAAGTTGTTACTTGCTCAATTATAATGTTTAATGAATGGTTTCAGTTTCATTTCGTTTATAATGCATATAGCAATGATTATATGTTGTCATTCCAATTCTGGGAGTTTAATCATAATGTATATGATTTATTTCGGTTATTGGCATACTCGGGTATCGAGGTTACATTATGGTAAAGACGAGGATATGATTACCTGTAGTCCATGATACGTTTGGATCGCCGAGCATTGCGGATAATCGTCGGTGATGGTTTGATATCGAGATTTCTCCCGAAGGACTCGGGGCAAGTATCTTATATCGATTCAGTTAGTGTTAGTGATTTGATCATGCATATTGTCTTTCATGTTGTCAAACATGAGGTCGTCTTAGTGGATTTGTCATATTGTCGTTCATGTTCTGTTGTTCATGTTGATGAACATATTGATTTGCATATGTGTATGCATAATTGTATTGTTTATGTTGTAAATGATCCGATGGGATCATGAGGATCTATGCTGAGGGCGCTGGATCGAATGTCCACCATGCGTTGGTTCGACGGGATCATCATGGGGATCTATGCTGAGGGCGCTGGATCGTTGGACAGGTTTTCCACCATGCGTTGGTTCGACGAGATTATCATGGGGATCTATGCTGAGGGCGCTGGATCGTTGGATTACCAGTATTGTGTTGATGGAATCTTGTGAATTCGCATCATTGATTTTATCATGTGTTGTTGTTCATATGTGTATTGTTGGTTATCCACCTTATGCTGATCTGATAGGATCAACAAAGGGATCTATGCTGAGGGCGCTGGATCGTCGGATTTCCTTTGAGTATACATGATTGTTATTGTTGTGATCATATTGACGTGGTCATATGAGTATTCATTTGTAGGTCTTGTGTTAGGACCTTGTCCGTATTGCATTGATCTGATCTCGGATTAGACTGGTATGATTGTCGTGGCATTTCATATCTCGAGGTATGTTCCGTATTTCCTTTGGTATTCGTCTTGATGGACGATCGGTTATCGTCTTGGGATTTGATGATGTTATGCGATGGATCGTATTGGTCAGAAATGGTATATTTCCGTATCGTGAGTTGGTTATGATAGTTTGAGAATTACTTGAGTAGGCAAAGTTATGGCGGTAAGATTACGTTGGTCGTATTCTTATTCTGTATTCTCATTGGTATGTATTATTGATGTGATGTGATTGATATCATTGTTGGACGTTATGGCTGACCCCGTCGTGGGATTTCTTTTTAGGTTCTTGGCGTATCGAGCTTGTAGCGGTCGTGAAGAGATGAGCTTCCCAGAGGATACTGGCTAGGACATGTTGTGTGCTTTGAGTTTCTTGTTTGGTTCTCGTAGTCCGCTGCTAGAGTATCTTTTTGGTTGGTCTTTTTCCTCGGCGTGAGTATTTTGAAATGCTCTTTTGATATCTGGTAACTGAGGTTACTTTGGAAATCGTTTTCTAAACTTTTGAATGTCGGCAGTTTGGCCTTGCGATTTCAAATGAGTTTTATAAATCTTTGATTATTTTCAATAGACAATACTGTCGTTAGCCTCTTGGGCATTTGTAAATGTTTGCGAAAATTTCTTTTAGCCTTGTGGGTTCCATCTCGGGGCCCACGGCGCTGTAATATTTCCGGTTAAATCTAGGGGTGTTACAATATATTCGAGTTGTTTCTCCGCTGTAGACGGGAACTTAGTAACTAGAAGCATCCATGTGCCCCATGAGTATCTTTTACGTCAAACGGTTTCCTAATACATGAGAATGGAAGTTCCGCCCTAGGATTACCCCGATGAAACATCCCGAGATCCTAACCTAGTGGTCAACCCGAATCAAATTCTTGAACATATATTTAAGGGAATACTGTCCGAGGTTTATTTGTTATGAAACTCGTGAAAATTGTGCCACTAGGCGTATGTAAGGAAGAACTAGCTTGTTTATTTTAACCTTTCATCTTGACGGTCGATTTGACTCACGTTTTGTTAATCTTTGAGTGGATCTTCTTCATGAGCGAGTGATTAGGGTGAACTTGATTACTTTGCGGAATCATTATTCGAAAGTGCGGCTCGCTTTTACGACACACGGATTATTTAGAGAGAATTACAGATAGTATTGATTAGGTTGAACACTATGAGTTGCACGATGATTCACGACTTTCTTTTTCTTTTCTTTTTGTTGTTCGGGACGAACAAGGCTTAAGTTTGGGGGGGTTTGATAAGTGGTAATTTTACCACTTATTTCTAGGATTTTATACTAGGTTTTTATCTCGTTTCGTGATTAATGTGCTCGTATTTGGCTTATTTATGATTAGTCGAGCCGTATTACGCGTTTGGGTTGGTTTTAGTGTGTTTGCAGGTTTTTAGAGCCAAAAGGACCCAAAACGAGACAAAGGACCGAGAGTCGAGTCACGGACGGAAGAAACAGATTTTTTTTGCAAGAGACAGACGAACCTATCGGCCATCCTATCGGCCGATAGGTGTGTCCGAAAGGTGTTCCTGCCCTACCGTTGGATGCGATCGACGAACCAACTATCGGCCAGCCTATCGGCCGATAGGCCAGTCCGATAAGCTGCCTAGCGAACTCTCGTGTTTTGACGAATTATAACTCTTTTGGATAGATTTTGTTTCCTAGATTAGGGCTAATCGGGATTTTAACCCCCTTAGGCTATATAAACCTCCTTTTAGACCTAGTTTTACTATCTTTGATCAATCTTGGATCATTCTTTTTCATCCTTTATCATCTTGAGCAGATTTTCACATTTATTTAGCAAGATTTATTCCTTTGATGCAAGAACTTTTTGGAGGCAGCAACTATTATTGTTTTTCAGAGATTGAAGACTTAGAGTTCATCCGAAAGGGTTGTAATCTCTCTTTTCATATTAATAATATGTATTCTCCATTTATTTCTTGCTTGATTTTAATTATGTCTGGCTAAATTCATTGATTGATTCTAGGGTTAGTAAATTTAATTGATGTTCACATGATGTTCCTTTGATTACCTTTTTACCTTTCATCCTAGGCTTGTGATCAAGTTGTGTCAAATCTCATGTTAGATTAAAGGGCCCTTAATCGATGCATGTTAGCTAATTGATTTTGCCCGGAAGGATTAATTAATTAGTGGAAATACTTGATGCACAATATGATTTAATCTTGAGACCTGACGGAGAAAGATAAATCATAGATAAATAAGTTGGCGCTTTTTAAGTGATTTAAATTCTTTGAGCCCTGGCGGGGAAAAGGGTTTAAATTAACTATCTTTCTAGGTTGCCTTGATCGGAATTCTAGATTGGCTGAGTGATTATTTCTAGGATTGAATTAAAATTTGGGGAAAAGGAATCAAGTGAATGAATTGTGTGAACTCAATTAGATGATACTACCCTAGGATCAATTAGCTTTCCACTTGTGATTTTATCTTGCTAATTTGTTTATTTGCTTGATTTAGATAATTCTTCTTTTATTTAATTTTTATATTTCGATTTTTAAAGTTAGATAATCAGAAACAAACAAAATTTTCGGATTCCTAAATAGCAGTCAAATTTTGAGTAGAGTTACTTCCTTTATTTTCGACACATCAATTCCCTTGGGTTCGACACCTTGGAAATACTCCGAGGTTTTACAAATTTTAAAATTGATCGGATTTGAAAACCATACTACGCGAATTCTTAGCGATCAACCACTCGAACCTTATTTATATCGGAATTAAATCCACCTGCAGTGTTTAATATAATAATCATTATCGAGCTCCTCAAGGGGACATCATCAACGCGCACGAGTCGGGATACGATTTCTAGTAATAATAATAACTGTCATATAAATAATATGTTGAAGCACTATTGGTCGGAATCACCATTTGAAGATAGAGTTGTGAAACTCTTTCGCGTTGCGGAAGCGATTAAATAAAATGCGAAAATTAAACGACACGAGGATTTATAGAGGTTCGGCTATAATCGAGCCTATGTCCTCTCTCGGTATTTTTTCTATAGGTTGAAGATATAAACCTCTGCACCTCTCTTCTATCGGTCGAGGGATAACCGTTGCAATCACGTCTTCTATTGGTCCGTGATAAACCACTCGTACTTGTCTTTGTGTCGGTCTAAGTTAAACCGTTTTTCTTTTCTATTGAACAAGGAATCAACCGCTCTATCTTTCTATCGATACTAGATAAACCTCACTAAGATAGCAATTGCGATTCTAACAATGACGGATCCTTGATCCTAATAACACCGAATCCAATCGTATCTTTTCTTTTACCTCTCGTGTATGTGTTGAATGTATAAACACTCAAACTATCAATATAAGCTCAATATTACAACAACAATAGAAGGTAAATCAATCTCTGATGAATGTATTGTTTGCTTGAAGTTGTTGTAGTGAAACAATACCATAGGAATGGTATTTATAGGTTTCATCAACCAAACTAGCCATTAGATCTTCAGACTGCATTACGGCCGGTATCTTCATTCACTTACGTACGCTACATGATTACGTACGTTAATCTCCTTCCCTTACGTACATTAGCAAGTACCAGTTTTAGTCCAGTAACATTCGTCTTGAACATTACGTACGTTAGCCAACACCCATTACGTACGTTAAGGTTACGTCATTGCTGACGTCATATATCCATTGCCGCTTTTCTGACTTTGACTCTTCTAACATTCTTCTAGTTTGAACTTCTTTACGTATGTTAAGTAAAATTCCTTACGTACGTTATCTTGCACATGTTACGTACGCTATGCATGAGCCATTACGTACGTTAGCCTTGAATAATTCTAGCTATTTGTACTTCGTTTCCTTCGATGCTTTGATTCGTCTATTTGTTGTTTTGTTTTGGTGTAACAACTTAATCATCAAAACACTATTAAAGTATGTATGGAACAAAATGTTCCAACATAATATTATTGCCCAAGATACGAGGCTTATTGAGTCGATCATTTTGACTCTCACCCATGGTAAATCAAAGCAATAAGTATTATAAATATACAATTAAATATTATATACTTAGAATTAAGAAATAATAATAATCTGATATTTATGTTCTTCTTACAGTCAGTACAGAAGACACTATCTCACCTCGATCCAGTTCAACGTATGCAAATACGCTAATGTATGCTAATAGTCAAGACCAACTAATCTCAAGCATACACTACAACCTCAGAGGTTGCCACGCACTCGGCTTCCATGGTAGAGTCCGAGATGCATTTCTGCTTCACACTCCTCCAACTAATGGCTCCACCTCCCAGGCTAAACACATAACCCGAAGTAGACTTGGATTTTCTTTGTCCGATGAAAAATCTGACTAAGTGTAACCCACCGGACACAGGTCGTCTGATTGATATACAAGCATGTACTCCCCAGTTCTTCTCAGGTACTTGAGTATGTGCTTGACGGAATCCGATGTCACAGTCACAGGTTTGACTGATATCTAGCAGCCATGCCTACGGCATGACAGATATCTGGTCTAGTGCAAAGCATAGCATACATGAGACTTCCCACAGCAGATGCATAAGGGACCATCTTCATGTCATCTATCTCCTTTTGTGTCTTAGGACACATATCCTTAGATAGTTGAATTCCATGTCTGTAAGGTAGAAAATCGTTCTTGGAATTCTCCATGCTAAACTGCTTTAGCACTGTATCGATATAGGATGCCTGGGATAAGCACAACATGCTTTTCTTCCGATCACGATGTGTCCCAAGACACAAAAGGAGCATTAACTCTTGTTCTTCCGGCAATCATCAGCACTCAAGAGCTAGATAACTAGGGTCATTACACTCATTATGATCGTACTCTAACGTTAATATTTGTACTCCAAAGCAGTATTCTTATTAATAATATCTCGCGAGAGCATTCAAGCCCAGGACTAATAACCCCGACAAATCTTGTGTTATTTATATTCCATCGGACGTGCACATTTTGTTTGTTACTCACCTGTAGCCATATCCAGCAAACCATTTCGAATAATATTTTGGGTAACAACAATTGGTGCTAGAGGAAGGGGATACCTTTATTTTCTATCCGACCATTTCGAAGAACACTCACTGTTCTTCAAAGAAAAACCCTCGTGATAATGACGTCTACCACCACTTCGAAGAGAGCCACATTACGGTCCGCCGGATGGCTTATTCCGGTCCAAACCGAGTCCCAACCTACGGCGGAAGGCAGCCGCGGCGACGCTAGACTCTCACTCCTGCCCCCGAGGGACGTCCCCAGCCTCTCACTCGATCAATTCCAAACCGCGGAACAGATCGAGGAGGCCATGGCCATCCTGAGGGAGCGACAGAGAGCATGCGATACGCCCACCATTACACCCTCAGCCATCCGCCGCGTGGGCAAACGAAAGCTCAAGGGGTTATATGTCGAGCAATCGTCAAAAAGCCCCGATTCACGAGAAAATGCGCTCGCGAGGCGGGACAGTTCCATCTTCAGCCGCCTAGGAAGTGATCCTTCATGGCAACTTGGGCATTCTGGCCCTAGTTATGAGACATCGGAGTCCGAATCCGTCACCAGGAGTTCGGCATACCCAACTCTCAGAAAGCAGGTCAGCCGTTTGGCTCCCATTCGCCGAAAAACCGAGATCGGCGACAAAGACCTCGTCGCCTACAACAGAGCCAGGAGATCAGTACATGATCGCCTCGGCTCCCGCTCTGAGAGTCAGACCGCGAGCAGCCAGGATACGACTATGGCCGCAATACAATGCTAGCTCGAAGATATGAAAGCGCTCCTAGAGACTGGGGTAGGCGGCAAGAGAAAGGTCGCCAGACCAAGTGAGCCGCTCGCGGACCAGATCGAGCTTGCCCCCGTGCAACAAAAGATCGCTCCTCCTCAAACACCATTGTATGAGGGGAGATCAAACCCCGAGACTCTCTTAAGCAAGTTCTGGATCTACATGACTGGATGCGGGGTGTCGGACGTGACAAAATGCCGAATGTTCCCGTTGACATTGGGCAATCTGGCTCATAGGTGGTACATCTGATTGCCACTGCGCTCAATTAACTCCTTTGAAAAACTGGCGAGCGACTTCATGTTGTACTTCGCCGCCAAGATCGCTCGGCCAGAAGGTCCCCACCGTATGATGAAGATCAGGCAGGGGAAAGACGAGTCCGACGAAGATTACATCGACCGGGTGGATGAAGTAGTCCTCACCGGCGAGCCAATAAGCGACGAGCTCGCCCTCTACTCGGCCCTGGGGGGATTTGATGGTCTTTCGCCCATGTCCAGGCACCTCACGAAGGACATCCCCCCAACCTATGCGATTTTCCGCGCCAAGGCTGCCGATTTTCTGGCCAGGCAGAGGCTGCTCACCCTTCGCCTAAGCGAGGGGGCAATCGGGGAGAGGAAGACACCGTATCCCATCCCAAAGAAGGCGATCGCCAAGCCCAAAAAGGCGGTCGCCAAGCCACCCGGTGAGTTCAAGGCCTTCGAGGATGTGGAAGTCCCTCTCCTCCATAACCTCAATCTATCTCCAGCCCGTATTTTCAACGCCATCAAGGGGCGCTAACGGCTAAGCAAGCCAAAGGCGGTGAGGGACAATGGTCATTTGGACCGCGATAAATTTTGTGCTTACCACAAAAGTCCCGACCACAACACCAACCAATGCCGCGATCTCCTCAGACAACTCTGGAGATTGTTCGAGGAGGGCAAGCTGGACAATTTAATAACTAAGCCGGAACCCCGGGCAAAAAGGACCGATGGACGTGATCGGCGACAGAACGACGACCGTCAACCTCCCAAATCGGTCGCCAGAGTCGAACATGACGAGTCGGAGGACTCATACGAGTTGATCCCCCAGATCAACTCCGGCGGTCCAATTTATATGCTTCAATCAAGAGGTGGAAACTTCGGAAGTCTTTCCCCGGTTTCCACCATGACAAACGAAAGGCTACTACCTGATCAACGCCTCCAAAAAGAGGATGACTCGCTCGTCCTCTAAAATTCGTCATCTAACATGATGGACCTAGGCAAGCGATCACCTCCCCCAGCACAACGTATACCGTCGAGGATCGCCATCTAACATGAGGACCCAAGGTAGAAAAGTGCAGTCATGGTTGTGGAGGTCGATGGAACCGACAACCCGTCCATGCAAGGTTCCTTTGGGCAGAGATCGCTCACCTTTTCGTTTAAATACGAGGCGGGCGTAGCCAAAAGACCCTCCAAAACAGATCTGTGGACGCGCTCGCCCGCCCTCAAAGGCCCATCATCTAACATGGTGGACCCGGACAATGCGACGCGTCCCTCCCCCCGTCACAACGTATGCCCTCGAAGGTCCGTCATCTAACATGTCGGTCCCAGGCAGAAAAGTGCTAACAAGCCACAGTCGCGGAGTCGATTAATCCGACGGCGCCCCGTGCAAGGATTCCTCCAGGCTGAGATCGTCCGCCCCATCGCTACATTGCGAGGCAAAACTTAGCCTACGGAGGACCCTCACAATTAAGTGAGTCGCGAGATGTAGACCATCAGACGAAATGTCTCGCGCACAAGACATGGTCGCGGAGGTCGGTTCCATCGAACTCCACGACTGTGCAAGGTTCCTCTAGGCCGAGGTGGTCGGCCTTCCTCGAGGAATCTGCAGAATTGAAGATCGCTCGCTAAACGATTTATTTTCGTTCCCTTACTTTCACCAAGTAAACAAAAACAAAGGGGAGAACGGAGCTATGCATGCGACGATCGACTTTGTTCTGTAATTTACTAATATGAGTAAATATATCAATTTATTTGGAGATGCACGTTCGACGATCGCTCCTCAAATACCTTTGTATGAAGTCAAATGCAAAATATTCAGAAAGACGAACATACAAGAAACCAGATAAAGAAACATGCTTTCATTTCATTTCATTTACAAGCACGGTCGCCTGAAGGCAAAATACAACAAAAGTTGTAAAATTACAAGTAAAAATCCAGAAGAACTCGGGGATCGGCGCTCGCTCCCTCGCCAGCAGCAGGCTCTGAACCCCCATCTTCTGGGGCACTCAGGTGAACAAGGTTATCCGGCGACGGGTACCATCTCAAATCGACCCCATGATCGGCAGAGAGGTCGAGGATCGGCACAATGAAGGCTGGCTGCAGAGGGTGCTCAAGCACGTAGGCTTTGGAGTTATCAACCAAAGGGCCGACCTCGAGCCCTCCCTTCTTGGCAGCGCGGATTGCGTTACATTAAGCCATATAATAGGCAAATTCGCTGACGTATTCCACGTTGAGGTAGGGATCGGCCTCGGTCGCCTCCAGCTTCTCCCTCAGCCCCGCGATCGTTTGGTTTGCGCCCTGGAGCTCGGCAACCTTGGCAGCTACCTCTCCCTTCGATGATGCCAGCTCGCCGGTCAACCGGTCGACAACCACCTTCAGCTCAGCTGCCTCCTTCTGCGCGGCCGCGTGCGACCTGCGGGAATCCGTCATCTGATCCCGCATCCAGTCGTTCGCCGTTCGGGCCCGTTCGAGGTCTTGGCTCGCCTGCTTGGCCACCTCCACGGAGCTCTTCTCCATCGCCACGAGTCTATCGATAAGTTCAACATTTTGTTTTCGAGCGGCCTCGAGGTCCGCCTGAAGACGAGCGGTGGAGGGCCGCCCCTTATAGTCCTTCACGGCCTGAGCAGCCATCGTCGTCGTCTGAAGGGCCAGAGCGAAGGTCGCCTGCATCGCGCCAGCGGATCCCCGGTGTGCGATCGCATCCAGGTCGGTCGTCCAGGCCTTCGGCAGGGCAGCGACGGCCCGATCAACGTAATGAGGGACATCGCAGGCCTCGCGAGGGGCATTGCTCGATAAGAAATCCAGCACCATCGGCGAGCAGTTCGGGTCGCTGCGACAGACCCTGCACCAAGAACAAAAGAGTTAGTATATTTCCAACAAGGAAACGTCATAACCCAAACAGAGCAACCAAGCTCACCTTGCGACCTTCTCCGAATCGCGGCTAAAGAACGGCCTCCCATGAAGGGTTTCAGCACGGGCAACCGCCGCGGCTTCCAGGAAACTTGAGGAGGACGTGGACCCCTCCACTAGTGGTATCGCAGAAAGTGGAGGCGCGGCGATCGGCGGCGCCATGGTAGGTGCATCAGCAGTAGCAGAGGCCGAGGGCTCCTCCGCCCTCCACCTCTTGTGATTGAGCCGGAGTTGTCTCTCCTCCCGAGGCTTCTGTTCATCGACAATCGGCTCCATGAGAGGTCTTGCCTCCGGGACAGGTCGGATCGGCGCCGCAGGGACTCGGCTCGTGTTCTTCCCTTGGCGCAGGCGACTCATAATCCCGGAGTTCGACATAGCAACTTCTATCGGGGGCTTTAAGTAGCGGGGGATCGGAAAAAGGTAAAGGTTAATCACATTTCTCATCCGCAAGACGATCGTCAAGCAAAGGGAGATCGGAAAAATTCGTACCTGGAACCCTTAAGTGGCAAGGGAAACGAAACAGCCGAGCGGTCAACCAGCAGGCTTCGTTGTTTATCCGGCGAACATCTATATGGTCGTCGGGAAGGTTGCATATCCACTCCCAAACGATCATGAAATCAAAAGCTAGATCGCCTGCCGCCGGAACAAGGGGACCTGCAAAAAGAAGGCCAAAATCAGATCAGTTCAGAATGTATCCGAACGAATGGAGAGTCAAAACCCTTACTCGGATTCCTCTCCCGGAAGCCGGTAGGGATATCCAACTCATCTGTGGGATAATCGCTCGCGGCCGATTTCCACGCACTGCCGACCCAAAACCACTTCGACGGATCACCTCGGACCTTGTTCGGAACCCCAAGAATCACCCGGCCCGAGCGACCTTGAATGTGGTATCCGCCAACGGAACCCTTCTGAGCCGTCAGCTTGAAGAGGTAGTTCATATCCAGCGGTGAAGGAATAGGGTACAGTCGGTGGCCACCGAACAAAGTGAGGGCGCAGACGGTTTGAAGCCAGGCGTTCGGCGTCAGTTGAAGCGGCGCCATATTCCAGGCAACCAGAAAGCAAGAGACGGCGAACGGCAGTGGAAACCGCAGCCCGACCTTCATTATCGCCTCATTAACGGCGACCATGCCCTCAGGAGGTTGGTCAGCACGCTCGTTCTCGATGGGCGCATAGAGGCTAACGTCAGAAGGGACATGGAACCTCGCCCTCCAGCGGTCCAAGTCTTTCCTGGTCGACGAGCTTCTGATCTGGCCAAGGGACCACGGGGAGCGGCTCGCGGGCCGGAACAGCGTATGCCTCTCGGATTGATAGGGATGGGCGATCGAGTATTCACGAAAGTCGAACTTGGGGAGTGGGCCGGCCAATCCCTCCATAAGTTAGACAAAGTCTGGAAAGGCTTTGCCGAACGCACTGTGTCGCTCCGAGTACGACTTCACCGCCATCCCTTCTTCAGCCAGTGAACGCTTTCGCTCGGCCTCCACAGCCCTGGCCACATCAGCTTTGTTGAAAAGTTCTTCAACCTCCGTGGGTTCAATCCCGTCGCGGATAGCCTCGACGGCTGTCTCCACGTGGAACTCCGTGGAGATTTCATCCCGGGCAGTCGAAGTCTCGGCGGCAGAAGTGCTACCCACCTCATACACTTTTGGAACTCCTTCGGACATCCTCAAAAAAAGAAAAGGAAAAAGGAGAAAAGGTTTTGTCTTACCTAAAAAGTCTAGTCAGACGACGCTCGGCAATGCAAAAATCTTCAGAGAATCCGGCGTTACTTTATTCTCAGGCAAAGTGCAAATAGGATGTAAACCAGAAACCCTAGCCCTTTTTATAGGCGAGAGCAGGGTCTTCTGGGCAAATAAACAAAGTTTCAAGGGCCGAAGCGCAAAGGTCGGAAAAATCCGTATTTAATGCCGCCCTCGAATCCCGCGTGTGCGTCGTTTCAAGGGCACGCCAAAAGGACAAGTCTGAAAAATCGTCGGACTCCCCCAACAGGAACGCGACACGTGCCCAAATGACGTTTCAACTAAGCTTTCACTTCCCGCTCTTTTCAGCGACCGAGTAGGTCGTCCAAATCCAAAATCAAGGACCGTTCGAGGAGACGATCGTCTATTCCATAAAATGATGAGTCGCTCGTCTTTAATTCAAACGATCGCCAGTAGAACCACCTCACCCCACGTCTTTAACATCGGAGCGAGCTGGGGGAAAATTATTGTGCGGTGATTAATACGCCTCAACGGCGATCGGCACTAGGGCCGAGCGACCAAATTCAGCGTCATATGAACCAAGGCAGACTGGCCAAACGAAGATTCCTGATCAATATCAAGTACCAAGCGATCGACATCCAGGGTGATCGTCTCTTGGCATCTAGCGATCGACTCTAGTGCCCGACCAAGGACGACCGTCTTATGCCACGTGTAAAGCCAACATCCGTCAAGTCTACGAAGACCGAATCTCGGGATGAAGATCCACGTGTAGATCCGCAAACGGCGCCGCGGGAAAAGGCTTTTTGACTCCAGCCCATCACCAGCTGTTGGTGACAAGGACAGCATCTCACCTACCGACAGACCCGCAAAAAGGCCCTAGGTGGGAGCTCCCAAGACTGCGACGTGAGGCACGCGTTGTCCTCTCACTGGTTCGCACATTTGGCTGCCAGTAGCAGCTGCGGACTTTAAAGAAACCGACCCACGTTCTGAGACGATCGCCTATTTAATTTAATACAGGAAAGGCGATCGCCCGTTTGGGATTAAGACATCCCAACTACCTCATCTTCTATAAATAGGAGACTCCCAACAGTTGTCCATACAGTTAAAAACACACGCAGAGAATTCCCCAGAGAGAATTCCCTTCAAGTTATAAATACAGAGAACACTTCATCTTTGTAACAAGAACTCACAGAGCATTAACTCTGTTTCTTCCGGCAATCATCAGCACTCAAGAGCTAGATAACTGGGGTCATTACACTCATTGTGATCGTACTCTAACGTTAATATTTGTACTCCAAAGCAGTATTTTTATTAATAATATCTTGCGAGAGCATTCAAGCCTGGGATTAACAACCCCGACAAATCTTGTGTTATTTATATTCCATCGGATGTGCTCTCGCATTTTGTTTGTTACTCACCCGTAGCCATATCCAGCAAACCATTCCGAATAATCTTTTGGGTAACAACACAGTCCAAAAGACATTTGTGATTTGTTCATCACTATCCATTTGATATGTATGGTAAAATGAAGGATTCTCCAATTGCTGATGTTGAAAATATGCCAAGAGACTACCGGCTTCTCCGTAGACCATGCAACGTTGTCGTCTTGATTTGAGATAGTTCCTAGCATCCAAGCGTGTATATCCAAGATGACTTCTACCTCCTGAATGTGCACTCATAAGCTGAAAATCAGCCTTTTGCATCAATTCACAATCCTCTGCAATTTAAATCTCATATGCTTGAACTTCGGAGATTTTACGATGTGATGCTAGCATATGTGTTGTTTCTGCAAGTTGTAAACAATGATTGTGGTCCCCTACAAACTCATGGATTACAAATTTCCCATTCTTTTCACTAAGAGAAATTCTTGCATCGCAACCGGTTCTTGTCTCTGCCCTTGGATTCTTAACTGTAAAAGATCTCTTGTCCACCCTCCGATGACCTTCCTTGCAACAAACAAATCTACATGATCTAATTGACTTGTCTTCCTTCCTTTTTTTCAACTATTATTTTCTAACTCCAAAACCGGTTTTCTACCATATTCAACCCAAGATTCCCAAGCTTCATCTACACTATCAAATTCCATGCCAACAGTGGGTAATGTAGTCATTGTATTTACTGCAAATCAGATAAACAACACATTTGAGAATGAATAATTTTAATAAGCATTCATCTACACTAACAAATAGTCAATACAAGTAAGACACAAACAGCTCCTTTGTAGTTTAGGATTTGTAAACCCCTGCATATTATATAATGGATCCCAGTACAGAAAACATGATGATTTCTCTCCAAATATGGCACTATCATGTTCCCTAAGGTAAACGAGATGATCTAAACCCTATTAGTTTATGGATTATCAAAAGCCCCTAAAGCTCATTGCTAAAATAAAATAAATTAATCAGAGGGTATAATAGGGAAACAAATGGTATAAACATGATGATGAACGAGGCATTATCCAACCCGTGCGATGCACGGTCTTTGGTTGAATATCTACGTGTTTTGTACGTAATGTTGGGGCAGACGGTTGAATGAGCAGATGGCAGAATTTAAATGCCTTTTAGAGAAGTTTATATGTTTTTTTATTGTTATTGTCCTTTTATTTTAGTCTATGTAATTAGTTATATGAAATGAGGCTTTACTAACCCGTATGTTGCTCCGGGGTTGTTTTTGGTTTATTCAACCCGTGCGATGCACCGATTGTATCTAAGATTTCATAGCTACAATTTAACCATATTTTAATTTATACTATCATTTAAAAGTTCATTTTAATCACCTTATGTATTAGAAGGTGCATTTGCATTGTGATTTTTATCATAACTTTTGTATTTAAATTAGTTTATTTACATTAAAAGTTACAATTAAAATAGTCTCTTCATATGTAATTCCACCCCAATAATTGTTGCCGTTTACAAACTGATATTTTTCTCCCCAAAATACCCTTCTGCAATCTCTTTGCTAAAACCAAAAATTAATAAATGAAAATATGAAATTATGATAATAAAAATTAATAAATGAGACAACTGTTTCGTCTTACAGAACCTCCAAATACGGCTTGCCCATCTTTTGAAGTTAGGTATAATTATAATTTTTAAATCTTTTTTATTTATTTTGTTAGATTTTTTTATATTATATATTTAAATAAGTGACATAAATCCCCCTTCCAAATTAAATTAAGGGGAATAAGTTTTATATAGTATAGACAGAGAAAAGGGTTTAAAGGATGATGGAACTTGCGAGATGATGAAGAAGTTGCTGCCTTTACAAAGGAAATTGATGAAGTTGCTGTGTTTGCACCTGAGAAAGAAGCGCCAAAAGCTGAGAAAGAAGCGCCAAAACTGTTGGACAGAATAGGGTAGGTGGGGGATGAGGGTAAATGAAGTGGGCGTGAGGGAAAAAAATAGTTTTAATTTAATCTGATACGTTAAAACTATCCGGTTCCTAATAGGCCGACCTTACGTAACTAAAGGGAATATTGTCATGAGGGATCGCGGTCCGGAATTGTCATCGTCGTTTTGCAGAAAAACGAGGCGCGACTCGTAAGCCAATATCTGTGTGATCTTCATCACGAGGACGGACAATAGCATATTGCCTGGCGGAGATCATGGGAATTGCGTGTGTATTTATAAATGCATTGTAGGCGTTAATATCTATAGTTCAACAGAACCAATTTAAAGGTTTCGCTATGGAGGATTCATATACTCACCTCTTTCTCAGAGGAAAACCTGATTGGAATCCGTGAGAATTTGGCGGGCCGGTGGTTTCAACAGACGGCTTCGTCGAAGGTAATGGATTCGTGGTCATCGACCAATCCGGATACGCCACGTCAACCCTTCCCATCACCATCAAATCTCCACTCCGATCAAAGCCGGGGTTTCGGCTCCATGAATTTTGGCGATATGCTCAGGAACATTTGCTCCGACTCACAGTCGTTTGCGCTCGAGGGCGGTGCTGACAGCGGAGTGGGGGATGGGATTCGGGATGAGACGGCGGAAGAGGTCTGGAGGGATATTGTGAGCATCGTCTCCGGCGGAGGAGGGAGTGTGGAGACGGCGATGACTGTGGAGGATTTTCTGAATAAGGCGGGGGCAGTGGATGAGGAGGACGTTAGGGTTTCGGCAGCAGTAACAAGAGCTCCGCCGCTAATAGGTGGTTTTGTGATGGAGACGAAGGTGATGAGCCCTGCTGCCGGGGTTCCGGCGGTTCAATTTGCACCGGCAGTGTGCATGCACGATGGTATGATGGCTGGAGGATTTGGGGTCGACCTCACGGATGGGATGGTGGCGGGAAATGGCGTTACCGTAAGAAGGAAGAGGAATGCTGCGGTGGAGCAAGTGGCCCTCGACAAGGCCACACAGCAAAGGCAGAAAAGAATGCTTAAGAATAGAGAGTCAGCTGCTAGGTCCAGGGAGCGAAAGCAGGTCTCTTGAATTTCTTACTCATCAACTCAAGTATAATTATTCTGGCTAACTGCAAATTTTCAGAGATTATGATTTGCAAAAAAAGTTCTTTAGTACCAATTTTGCTTACTTGCATACCCTTCAATTCAGGCGTCACATTGATTAGCACAGATACTCGAGAAAGAAAAACTAACTTGGAGGATATGTCAACATAAACAAAATTGATCTCGACATAAGAGAATTTGGCTTAAAAATTTTGGATTCGAATATTTTCCGACATATGAATTAAGCATCCAGAGTTCTTTGAAAAATTACAGACTTTTTAACAAGTCGAGATTTCTGCATAACTTTTATTGAGCTTATTTTCCTGCAATTCAAGGCCTATACTGTGGAGTTGGAGACATTGGTGACACAGCTCCAGGAGGATAATGCTAGGCTTTTGAAAGAAGAGGTGTTTTTTTTTTTTTTTTTTTGTTTTGCTTCCTATTTTAAATTCGGAAAATCATCTGGATCCCACTTATCAGCCTTTGAATCTTTTGAATGGAATTATTATTTGATTTTCAGATAAGACTTGTTATATGGTATGACAGTGTCATGATCTTTAAATAATGTACTCTTCCAAAAAGATTTCAATAATTATTATTATTGAGGATTTTGTTGATCTAAATTACTGTAAGATCGACTCAAGATTTGGCTTCCAAGCAGCTTGAGCATTTAGTCGTCGTTCTGATGAAACTTGAAGTGCATCAGTATGAAAAAGAAAAAGAAGAAGATTCTATATCAGTATATGATAATCTTGCAAAACGAATTGTCTAGTTCTATTATTTCTATGGATGAAAATAGACCATTAATATTTAGTAATCTGTACTCTTTCAATTTTTGTTGTACGCTTTTTGTCTCTGTTTCTTTTTTTTTTTTTTTTTTTTTTGCGCAACTAATCAATGCGAACTGCCGCCTCCTTCCAGCTTCGCTCCCTGCTGGCTGTGCCAATGTCTATTAAGTATAAGGCTGCGCCAGTGTCTGTTCTTAAGTGTTGAAGCATTAAGCCCACATCGGGTAAATATAAGCCTTGCTTTCACTATATAAAGATCATGGACTACTTCTCTGATTGCCGATTGGTTTTGAGATGGCGGAGAATTTAACATTGAGTGTAAAAGCTGTTGAAAAGTTAGGGCTCTGCATTTGCTCATTTGACAATAGAAATAGTTCCACATTTCTAAAAGGCAGATCAGCTAACTCTGGCATTTTTCTTTCTTTCTACCCCCTCCCTCTTATTATAGATGGAATGTATTAGGGGGGTCTATGCTTTCTTACGGGGTATATTTGTTACTGTTGAAGGTGATATATGTTATAACTGTCTTGAAATGTTTTGTCTCATTCATGAAAGTTCTAATTAGTGCTCTTTATATGCAGGCTGACGTGAACAGGAAGAGGTTTGAGCAGGTAAAAAAAATTGTTTTTATATTGAATAATTGTTTTACTTGTTCAATTTGACTTTGCCACTATTCACTTACCACTATCTCATAATTGTTTTTATATTTAATAAAAAATTATGGTCAGCCGTGGCTAAATGAATAGTGCCAAAGTCAAATTATTGCAAGTAAAAAGAAACAGAGGTAGTATGATTCCTTCAGGACCGACTTTTCATCATCATCATCGACTGCACCTTAATCTCAACTATGTTGTGGTCGGTGGCATGAAAATTATAATGCCAATTAATTGTCGAAAATTAGTTAACACTACAATTCATGCAAAAGACAAAGTGACAAAGTTTTACGTTGGATGCCCCTCCTGTCGCAACCTTCATATGAAGGAGAAATGAAATGAAATTCCAAAACCATCAAAATCATAGGCTTTTCCAGTTACATGGAAAATATCATGAGATGGTGATGAGTCGAGATAATTGCTATAGTCATGTCACATTACGTGATATTATAAAATCATCACGTACATCATGGAACATGACTCACCGACTTTCTCTTTAAAACTTGTTTTCCTGATTGAGCCCATAAGAATTTTCTGAAATCGCGAATTCAACTATATTGGTTTTATTACAAAGATTGTGTGTATGTTCTGTTGTATGCAATTGTCCAACAATTAACATTCGATATTGACTGAAGTTCATCTCATAAACTTGCATCATATATTGATTTATGGTACAAGAAAGATCGTGAGTTTGCAGTATTCGGCGAAATGACATTGCTATTTGGAAATATAGATTTCAGACCTGACATGTGAATTTGTAGCCTTGAAATCGATTGTAGTTGCCTCGTTGCAATTTTCATGCATTCAGAAGTTCGTTTGGCTTGGCTGTGGGGATTTATTGTATCTTTTTATTCTCGTGCAGCTTATGAAAAACATAATTCCAGTCACAGAGAAGCCGAGACCTCCACGAGTTATGAAGAAAGTAAATTCCATGTTATGGTAGGTGATCTCTAGCTATATCTGATAATATAAATGTGGAAGAGAAAAACTAGTTATCGGCCTCCCATGGGGACTCAGTAATGTCGCCAAGGGCATTCTGGTAAGGACTAATTTAATATCTATCTTATAGATAATTATACGATGACTTTCTAGTTCTATATATTCCTTTGTAAAAAAAAAACGAGACAGCTAGGCACGCGCGCACACACACACACATACACGCACATATATGTGTGTGAGTAGTTCATGATGTGCTGGTGGTGTGATATATATTGGATTTCATATGCTCTGGCTATCAGGGAAGCAAATCATTTTTATTTGCAGGACCGAAGAGTGATTTTGATTTTCTTAAGAGCATCTCCATTCCGTGGGGATGTGGGCGGATGTTAAGGGCTGATGTCGGGGAGAGAGAGAGAGAAGATGATCGCTGTAATCGAAAATAGATTAGAGGATGTGTAGGAAAAACGATTGTGGCATTTCTAATTTCAAAAGATAATTGGAGTTTATTACTTTTATGGTGAGTGTCACTTTGGGTTTTGGTCTTTAAATATGTTGATTAGTCGATCGATTCATTCGATTGGCTCGTAGAGTAATGCTGGTGCATTTTCTCAAGGAACAATAAGGACCAACAAAGCTTGTCCAGAGTTCTATTATTAAAAACTCAATTTAGCTTGGTTCGCAAACATACTATCCCACCTAGAACACGTGTTTTCCTTTGATAAGATGTAGACCTCGGTTCAAACTTGGACTAGATAAATAAAAGATGCGAACAAAGATTTGGGAGGTCTTGGTATAGGAAGCATCTATGGGCTGAAAATGGGACTTCTTTTCAAATGGATATGGAGGTTTTTATGCAACCCCCCTATCTATGGGTGCGAGTTATTAAGAACATTTATGGAGATCATGGTGGCATTATGGAGAATTCTCACTACAACTCTAGTTGTAGTACATGGGGCGCCATATTGTCTTCCATTAAACGTCTAAAGCAGAGAGGTATAGACTTGTTATCTTTGTGTGTTCGAAAGAAATGGTGTTTCTTGTCGCTTTTGGGAGGATATTTGGTGTGGTATTCAGCCTCTTAAAATGCAATTCCCTCGCATTTACCAGCTCGAAAGTGTTAGGGAATGTTCCATTACGGATCGTTTATCCATCCAAGATTGGGGCTCTGTCCTTAGACGGCAGCCGAGAGGAGGTGCTGAAATGTCGCAGTTCTCTGATCTTCAATCCTTGATTCAAGGCATTGTTCTTTCGAATTCGAGTGATTCTTGGCTTTGGTCTTTAGGGACCTCCAATGGGTTCTCGGTTGCTAGTCTTTAATAAATTCCCGCCGTTCAAAAAAAAAAAAAAGATAATAAAATGTGCAACAATATTAAATAACTGAAGCTCGATTTATGTTCAGCTAGACCAGAAGTGATTTGATTAATAGTCAATCATTTTAAGACAATCTGTAAAGTTGGATACACATTCATAAAACGTTTGAAGCATAATCTATCTGATGCTACCCGATTCTTTTACACCTCTAAACCCATGTTTCTTCCAACTAAACATGTATATCTCACAAACATAATAAAGGTCAGTTTGGTATGATTGTGGTCAATAGAGCCTGCTGCTGGAAAATTATTGTAGAAAAATATTTATAAGCGTCTAGTAATACAGGATAAAAATTATATATATAAAAAAATAAAAAAAATAATATCAGTTTTTTCTAATAAGTTATAAGAGTCATTTTCTCCAAAATCTATGAATCATAATATTTCTTGACACGGGTTTTCCCAACTTTTAAGGAAAACAGTTTTGTATTTACCGGCCTTTTGTCACTAATATTGCAACACAAGATCCTGGAATAGTTTCCGAAACCTTGCATCATTATGTGCGCATGTCTGTTGCGTCTTGTTTGAGTATATTGGGAAATATGATCCATGTGGCTGATAATTAAATTGGGATCAAAGCTTAGTGAAATTGAGTTGTACTGATGTAAGTTTTACATTTAGTTTAGACAAGAGATGCTACACCAAGTTATACGTTTAAGAGAAACGAGTGTGTAATTGCAATGAAAAAGATTAAGTTGTCGTAGAGAGATCAAATTGACGACACGAAATGAATATAACATTGAACCGACGATCTGAGGTCTAGATCGATTTTTGTTTTTACATAGCCTAGTAAGATAAAAAATTTTGAATCTATATTAATGACCCGAGTTGAGGATATATTTAAAGAAATCTTGGTGGGACACGTGTCATTCTGTAATTAACTCATTTACAAGCAGGTCAGGCAGGCATGTCGGTGACATTGATTAGACATGTGTCTTGTTGTTGCCACTATACCTGGCCCAATTTGCATAAGATGGGATTCCGTAGTTCAGACATGTATCGTCCTGCTTGTGTTTGTCGGCTCGGATCGATCATATCGTCGATCGAGGTTGTTGGCTAATTGGCTTCCTGGTTGGTTCTTGGGACATGCAATCAGATTGCTATGTTGCCGATCTAAATGGTCGGTACCTTTTGCCTCAGAGCCAGATATCTAGGTCGGATAATATCCCGGTCCTCACTTGCATAACTTGTATGATTTTTTGAAGTGTGGAGGTCAGATATCAAGGTCGGATAGTATCCAGATCAGGTTCTCGTGTATTAGTTCAATCACAAAGTCTATTAGAATGTGTTCCTATTTCCATTCCGGGATTTTCAATTGGCTGTAGTAAAACTCCAGGCCGTAGATATTCAGCCTTAACATGTTAACATATCAAACATGTCTCTACAAATGTACCGATATCTTGCTTCATTCAATCTCCACCAAAATCACTTATTCAGATCTTGTTACATCTTTATACCTCTTGGATGAGCTATATATGGTGCATTATGCGCCTCCTCAAGAATCTCCTTCGTAAGAGTCTTATCCTTGGGCAAACATAACCTTCCATCATAAATTAAAACACCATCCACGGCTATAATAAACCCTTCAATATATCCATCTTGTAATTGCTCTCTCATCTTGCATAACAATTTATCGTCTGGTTGAGCCTCTTTAATTATATCCCTCAAATTTGACTGCACAACCAATGATGACAACATTGCCTTAATACTCTTTGGAAGCTCAACTATTTCAATCCTTAATGGGAGAATTCTCTTGTCAATTTCTCTTGATTAGTGAGCAAGCAAGTCAACTCGCCTCTACTTTTCCGACTTAAGGCATCAGCTATAATATTAGTCTAACTTGGATGATACTGAAATGTAAAATCGTAATCTTTCACCAAAATGTTATCTACGAAAACGATCATGAATTCATCTAAGTATAGGTAGAACACCCTATTCATCAAACCCATGAAATGTTAGATGTATTTTTATGCGCTTAATCATCATTATTTTATACCCATTATTTGTTTAAATCTGCGTAAATGAGCTTTTAATGCATTATCTTTATATGTTTTGAAGGAAATTCGAGTCCGGGAGCTTAAACGAAGAAAAACGGGCCAAAATGATATTTTTAGGTCAGGAACCGCGGCACACAGACGCTGGGCCACGGCACAGGAGGCGCCCAGAAGGACTCGGTACAAACTGTACCGGGGGCCGCGGCACGCAAGCTCTGAGCTGCGGCCCGTAAGGAGAAAATTCGCCCAGGCCTGGCCGCATGAAGACAGGGGCCGCGGCACACTAATGCCGGGCCGCGGCCCGCCGCACAGAATTTATACTCGCAGCTCGCGATTTCGGCGGTTTGGAAGCCCGTTTCTGACCTAATTTCCGGACGCGTTTTTGAGGCTGATGAAAAATTATAAATAGGCATTGAAGGTCAGAAGATATTATCATCAGACAGAAGGAGAAAATACCGAAGAGCAGAAAGCAGAAGCCAGAGAACGGAGGAATTAAAGTTCTTCAATTGTGTTTGATTTTTATTATGCTTTCTTTAATTCTTTGTGTATTATTTTCTAGCATGTCGGGCTAGAACCCTATTCTAGGATTGTGATGAAACCGAGATTTTGACGAATTAACTTTTGATTTTATATTATTAATATATATCTCCCTTCTTTATTGAGTTTTCCCCAATTTTTTTTAATGCGTTCAATTATGTGGCCTATGATTGAATTGTTTTGATTACGCAACTCGAATCGGGAGAGGAGAGTTAGTAGGAAAAATTGGTGAGAAACGTTTTATCTTGTGAGATAGGAATATACTCGTAGGAATTACGTGGTCCGTCTGAAGATTTCGTACTTTTTGCCTATTGTCGAATTAATTCACCTAAGAATAGAGTGATTTATTCGCCTTAGAAAATTCTACTGACCTCAGGAGAGGCATTAGAGTATCTTAGAAATTTTCGCCTTCAATAAATTGGGAAATCACTTAATTTATATAAATCAAGAGTAATTCGGATAAATCGAGGCGGATTCTCAATCCTAGATTTTTCTCCTATTTGATCTTCTCTCTTCTATTAATCGATTTTATTAATTGTTCTTAGTTTATTAGTTTTTTTTTAATATTCCTTGCACCATCAAATTCGATCGTTCAGATAAAATTAGAATACACATAAATTGGTAATTAGTAAGTCAGTCCTCGAGGGAATGATATCTTACTTATCACTTTATTACTTGCTTACGACAACGTGCACTTGCGTTCACCGAATCCACATAACAAGTTTTTGGCGCCGTTGCCGGGGACTGATTTTTTTTTTACTTATATCAATTTCAGTATTTTTAGTCTTAATTTGAACATTATTTTATTTTTGTGTAAATTTTTTATTATTTGTTTTCCTTTCAGGAGTTTCGTTTAGTGCATGAGAAAATTCGGTAACGAAGGTCTATTACCTTTGGATATTGAACTCGAGCGCACTTTGCGGAAAAACAAGAAGGAAAGGCGTGAGTTGTCAACAAAAGATACCATGGCCGATAACATAGAAAATCACGGGGTGGGCAACCCTCTTCAGCAAGCTCAACCGCCATTGGCACTCCGGGATTATGCATTGCCTCAAATCAACGCGAATTTTTCGGGGATTCGGCGCCCGACTGTCCAAGCAAACAACTTCGAGATTAAGCCAGCTATAATCCAGATGGTACAAGCAAGCCAATTCTGCGGACTAGCGAATGACGACCCTAATGCTCATATCGCATCCTTTCTCGAAATATGCGATACGTTCAAGAACAATGGAGTTTCTGATGACGCCATTCGTCTACGGCTTTTCCCATTTTCTTTGATGGATAAAGCCAAGTTTAGGTTGAATTCACTTCCGCCGGGCTTTATCACGACTTGGGCGGAGTTAGCACAAGCCTTTTTGGCTAAGTTCTTTCCGCCGGCAAAGACAGCGGGACTTCGGAACGAAATAACGACCTTCGGGCAATTTGAGATGGAATCGCTTCATGAAGCTTGGGAGCGATACAAGGATTTACTAAGGAGATGCCCACATCATGGCCTACTGGATTGGCTCCAAATCCAGACATTCTATAACGGGTTAAGTGCTTCTACACGCACTCTTGTTGATGCAGCCGCTGGAGGAGCTTTAATGGGCAAGACGATGGCGGAAGCTCATTCTCTATTGGAAGATATGGCGGCAAATGCGTATCAGTGGCCTTCAGAGCGTCTGAATCCGAAACGAGTTATGGAAATTTCCGATAATGATCCAATATCTACGCTATCGGCCTAAGTTGCTGCCTTGACTCAACAACTTCAAGCTTTATCACGCGCTCCTTCTACCGTTACCACGGAATCATGTAATTGGTGCAACGGGTCTCACCCTAGTACGGAATGCCAAGTTGGAAATCCTTTCGAGCAATCTCGGATGTAACAAGCTCAGTTTATGGGGAACGGAAATCGGCAGAACAACCCATATTCCAACACATATAATCCGGGGTGGCGAAATCACCCTAACTTTTCGTGGAAAAACGGACAAAATTTAAACCAACCTCAGTTTGCTCAACATCAACAGCAACCTCTTCCCGCACCAAAAATCTCTCTAGAGAAGGCAATGGCAAAATTAGCAGCAAATACGAGTCAGTTCATGACCCGTACGGAAACAACCTTGCAAAACCATTCTGCCTCTATTCGCAATTTGGAAGTCTAATTGGGTCAAATAGCAAATGTGTTAACAGCCCGACCTGAGGGTACTTTGCCAAGTACAACTGAGACGAACCCCAAAGAGAGTATTAATGCCATTGACTTGAGAAGCGGGAGGGAAGTGTGTGAGCAGCCCGGGAGGAACAAAAAGAGAGGTGAAGATGAGGAGAAGAAAAATCTGGCATCTGAAGAATCACAAATTTCTAAAAGATCGAAACTGTTTCCTGACAATCTGATGGCCTATGTGCCACCAGTCCCGTGTCCGCAGCGATTGCAAAAGCAAAAATTGGACAAGCAATTCTCCAAGTTTCTTGACGTCTTCAAGAAACTACATATCAATATTCCATTTGCCTACGCCTTGGAACAAATGCCGAGCTATGTGAAGTTCATGAAGGAGATCTTATCGAACAAAAGGAAGCTCGAAGAGTATGAGACAGTGGCATTGACGGAAGAGTGCAGCGCCATCTTGCAGAAAAAGCTACCGCCTAAATTGAAGGATCCAGGAAGCTTCAATATACCGTTCACTATAGGAAACCTGTCTTTTGATAGAGCGTTATATGATCTCGGCGCCAGTATTAATCTTATGCCCCTTTCCATTTTTAAGAAGATAGGTATTGGGGAAGCCAAGCCGACAACAATCTCTTTGCAATTAGCTGACAGATCTATCAAGTATCCGGGAAAGTTGTCAGTCGAAATGTTCAGAATCTGTTGTAGTTGTTCCGACATCTGAGAAAAATGTAGAACGAGTCGCATATCTTAGGCATTTGTACATGTCGTCTTCATCATCCGTTCACTCACCATCTAAAAATTCTCAGGCCGTCATAAATTTGTTCGTGAAAAAGAAAACTAAGTCGGAACTGAAACGGTTGCCAAGTCATGTGAAATTTGGGTGTTTTGGAAAATTACTATTATTCAAATCTTTTCGCAAAGGACATTGGATGTCCAAACCAAAAATCGAACTGTTAAAGACTGATGGTCAAAAATTTAAAACACATATTAACGGTTCGATAGACGGGGCAGAACCCAAATGGTGTTTGCGAAAAGCAAATTGATCTTAAAAAGGTCCGGCTGAAGACTATAAATTTAGCGCTTCTCGGGAGGCAACCCGAGTATTAGTTGTAGATGTTAATTTTTCGTTGATTTCATTCATTCTAAGAGTCAATTTTTTCGTCATTTTTGCTTTGATATGCTTCTCTCTCACGTGCTATGTGTTTTCGCTTTAAAAATTTTTTGTGCAGGGGCATTCCAGGCCAGGGGCCGTGGCACATACATGGCGAGCCGCGGCACACACAAGTCCAACATTCTGGAAAACTTTCTGTACTATGTGCCGCGACACGAAGAGGCTGAGCCGCGACACACTCGGCTAAAGAGCCGCGGCATGTTGAAGCTGAGCCGCGGCACGCCGAAAACCAAAATATGTGCCCAGAAGCCTGTACTATGTGCCGCGACACGCAAGCTCTGAGCCGCGGCACACTAACCCCAGGAGCCGCGGCACCCATTCAATGAGCCGCGGCACACGTCGAGATACCCAGCACCCAGACTTAACTGTACTACGGGCCGCGAATCACTTATTACGTGACGCGGCCCCTGCCGAAAATATAAGAAGGGTTGGGTTGCCCAGAATTCAATCGGCAAAAACACAAGGTAACCTTACAATCCTTTCTTCTTCACGCGGCACCGTAGGTCTCCTTTCAAATCTCTTCTTCTTCTCACCTTCTTCGATCCAACACAAGGTAACTCTTATCCCTAAAACTTCATTGCAACATGGATTGAGAATGGGGTAATATTCTTCACTCGTTGATGAACTTGTGCTTAGTTCCTAAATTCTCATCAACATTTATATCGGATTATGCTAAGATTATTTGATTGATTGATGGTGTTTTGTTATTGTGTCGTGAATTGCTGTGATATTTGATTCAAATTGTTGTTGTTGAGGATTGAATTGAGTGAGTTATTGTTTTTGTTCTTCATCTAAGCTAACGCACGCAAGGTGTTCGATGAAATGCCCCAATGAAATTTTTTGAGCTAAACATCTCCAAATTGTCTGCAACGAATTCGATTATCGGATTAAATTGTGCCCCCAAACCTTACGTCAAGTTTGAGCTTAAATCTCTACCCCATTTCCCTCATACGAAAGTGCGAATTCGTTCGACGCTATATCCATTTTCCGCACGTTTTAAGTTGAGAGTGGTGTAGTTATCTTTAAAGTTGTTTAATTTCCGGCGTTTATTTTTCAGGAACTTCGTCATGGCTAGGAAAAGGAAGTTGAGCACGAGGGATAGGACGCGATCATCCCCCACAAGAGGGGAGACGTCACAAAACCGAACAGATATAGAATCCCACCAATTCTCTGATCCTGACATCCATAGAATATTCAATGAGAGAATCCGTCCTCGTCCAATAATTCTGGAGCGGGGATTCACTCCCGCCCCCCAGGACGGCGAGCTATTGGCTATGGTCAATGAAATGGGATGGACTAGATTCACTGCGCCACCCGAGCCGACGGTGATTTCTATTGTCCAGGAGTTCTACGCCAGTGCTCTATTGCGACAAATCCAGGCGGGACAGATGATGGGGCGACCAGATACACAGACTGAGGTCATCGTCCGAGGCCAAACTGTAGACTTTTCGGTGGCCGCAATTAGGAGGCTGTACGAACTACCGGAGGTGGAAGACTCGGAGTACACACGGACTATGAGTAGACTCACGAGGGAGGCTCTGCTGGAGGCACTTGCTCGGCCGGGTTCCGTTTGGGATACGCGCGTCTCGGGTTCCACAGCTTTCTATTTCAAGAGTTCTCGCCTCAGTCGGCTCAGGCGAGCCTGGCTTTATTTCCTCTGTGCACGAGTCGACCTTACATCACAGATCCGCTCGGTCTTGCTTCCTCGTGCCTGATTATTGTATGCTATCACGACGGGACTCCGGTTTGATGTGGCCCCACGTTTGTCCCGTTCTATATTTCAGTGCATCCAGGGAGGGGCGAAGACGGGATTAAAACATCCCTCGCTGATTTGTGCTCTATGCCGCCAGTCAGGCGTGACGTGGTCCGACGACGAGCCGTCTATTGCACCCCAGGGTCCGATCGACCACCGTATTATCTCCCATTTCGACCAGTCGGGTGGCGCGAGGGCACACGAGCGGGGGCGAGGATTTCTTATCGATGAGCCACACGAGCACTCTCCTGAGCCACTACTCCTGACACATGAGCCGACGGCAGATGCTGAGGATCGGACTGAGTCCACTCCACCGCCAGTGAGAGAGCACCTTCAGGCGATGTTTGACATCCTGAGGGAGGAGATGCGGGTTGAGAGAGATAGCCATCTCGCAGCTGTTCGAGAGGAGATGCGGGCTGAGAGAGACAGCCTCCTAGCAGCTGTTCGGGAGGAGATGCGCGAGCAGGCCCGCCGGGCCAATCGACGTGAGGAGAGGCGCTTAGCGGCGAGGGATGCTTATCATCAGGACTATCTAGCTGCGTGTACGAGCCATATACTCCATTCGGACGGACCCTTCATTCCACCAGTCATGCCATCTACACCACCCTCCTTGCCGGACGAGGCCGGCACCAGTTCCTGAGCTGATATTAGGGGAGTACTTGACATTTTCTCATATTGCATATTACTATCTGTGTCCATTGAGGTCAATGTACGTCTTAAGTTTTGGGGGGGTTACTTTCAGTCTTTTCTTATTCGTTGCTATTTTTTGTTGTTATTTACTCTAGCCTTGCTTGTCTTCTAAAATATTCTGGACTTTATTTGCATTCGTGGATATTTCGTGCAGCCTTATGTAAAACTGATGATATGATACTAATTTCTTTTTGAAGAAACGGTTGAGTTTTAGTCGAGTTTGCATTCTGCGATATTTGTTTCCCTTGAGTGTTCATTTAGGTCTGAATTTTTTTTTTTTGCGTCATTGTAGAAATCCCAGCATATAAGAAATGAGACATACGTGTTTACGAACCTACGTCTATACGTTTGGTTACACTTTTCAGGTAGCTAGTCGTCCAAGTAACATGAGTCTTCTTGGCATTTAATTTGAGTTTAGAGTCGCACAGTCTTTCCCAAATATTCGAGAAATTATACATGTTCTGTGATGGGAAGTCTAGTAACCGGGGGTATTCAAGTGACCCGTTGTTTGCTCTCGCGTAAAACGACAACCCTGAATAGACTAATGGTTCAGAAAAATCGCATGATGATGAAAAGAAGCCAAGTAACCGGATGTATTCACGTGACCCATCGTTTACATTCGCGTAAAACAGCAACTTTGAATCGGACATGCGGGAATAGCCATTCAAGTTTTTTCTCCGCTGTAGAAGGAGACTTAGTAACTAGAAGCACTCATGAGCCCCATGAGTGTCTTTTATGTCAAACGGTTCCCCAATACATGAGAATGGATTTCCACCCTAGGGTCATTTTATGGAATATACTGAGAGTCGGAACCTAGTGGTTAACTCGAATCATTATAATGATTATACATAAGGGAATGCTGTCCGAGGATTATTATTTACGATGAAACTCTTGTATTTTTGCCACGAGACTGTGGGACTGGACGAGCTGGCTTGTTTAAATTAACCCTTCATATTGGCGGTCGGCTAAATTCACGCTTGTTAATCTTTGAGCTTTAATTTTCTTCATGACCGATAGATCAGCACTAAAAATGATTGCTTTGTGGAATCCTTGTTCGTGATGTGACTCACTAAAACGATACTTGTATTTTTCTTTGAGATTTTCAGGGTAGTATTAATCAGGTAAAAACTATGGATTTGCACGTTTACCCACGATACTTGTCATCTCATTTGAAATTAATTTTTGCTTGAGGACAAGCAAAGGCTTAAGTTTGGGAGTATTTGTTAGATGTATTTTTATGCGCTTAATCATCATTATTTTATACCCATTTTTAGTTTAAATCTGCCTAAATGATTTTTTAATGCATTATCTTTATATGTTTTGAAGGAAGTTCGAGTCCGGGAGCTTAAACGAAGAAAAACGGGCCAAAACGATATTTTTTGGTCAGGAACCGCGGCACACAGACGCTGGGCCGCGGCACAGGAGGCGCCCAGAAGGACCCGGTACAAACTGTACTGGAGGCCGCGGCACGCAAGCTCTGAGCCGCGGCCCGTAAGGAGGAAATTCGCCCAGACCTGGCCGCATGAAGACAGGGGCCGCGGGCCGCCGCGCAGAATTTATACTCGCAGCTCGCGATTTCGGCGGTTTGGAAGCCCATTTCTGACCTAATTTCCGGACGCGTTTTTGACGCTGATGAAAAATTATAAATAGGCATTGAAGGTCAGAAGATATTATCATCAGACAGAAGGAGAAAATACCGATGAGCAGAAAGCAGAAGCCAGAGAACGGAGGTATTAAAGTTCTTCAACTGTGTTTGATTTTCATTATGCTTTCTTTAATTCTTTGTGTATTATTTTCTAGCATGTCGAGCTAGAACCCTATTCTAGGATTGTGATGAAACCGAGATTTTGACGAATTAACTTTTGATTTTATAGTATTAATATATATCTCCCTTCTTTATTGAGTTTTCCCCAAATTTTTTTAATGCGTTCAATTATGTGGTCTATGATTGAATTGTTTTGATTACGCAACTCGAATCGGGAGAGGAGAGTTAGTAGGAAAAATTGGTGAGAAACGTTTTATCTTGTGAGATAGGAATATACTCGTAGGAATTAGGTGGCCCGTCTGAAGATTTCGTATTTTTTACCTATTGTCGAATTAATTCACCTAGGAATAGAGTGATTTATTCGCCTTAGAAAATTCTACTGACCTCGGGAGAGGCACTAGAGTATCTTAGAAATTTTCGCCGTCAATAAATTGGGAAATCACTTCATTTATATAAATCAAGAGTAATTCGGATAAATCGAGGCGGATTCTCAATCCTAGATTTTTCTCCTATTTGATCTTCTCTCTTCTATTAATCGATTTTATTAATTGTTCTTAGTTTATTAGTTTTTTTTAATATTCCTTGCACCATCAAATTCGATCGTTCAGATAAAATTAGAATACACATAAATTAGTAATTAGTAAGTCAGTCCTCGAGGGAACGATATCTTACTTATCACTTTATTACTTGCTTACGACAACGTGCACTTGCGTTCACCGAATCCACGTAACATGAAACAGCTCGTATAATACTTAGACCGAATAACATCACCACAATCTCGTAGTGTCCATAACGGGTTTTAAATGTCGTCTTCGAAATATCACTCTTTAATCTTTAGCTCATGATAGTGTGTCCATCCTTCTTCTTTACGAACAAAATAGGCAAACTCCATAGTGAGACACTAGGGCGGATAAACCACCCTAAACTAGGTGGGTATTACACTATCCTGGACCCCAACTAGGACCCACCAGACAAATCATAATACAATAATTAACGTAACGTAACTATAATATAGGATCGCATTATGTTATAAAATACTCGGACAAAGAGTTTATATAGTAATCTGGATAACAAACGCCAATCAATCCAAGATCATCAAAATATAAGTATAATCAATATGAAGATGGGTATATAAAAATAGTCCAAAATACACAAGAGTATAATGCAGCGGAATAAATACAAAAACAATAATTCTGGAAATCAAGAAGACTCAGGCCCCTAACTATTATCCTTGAGACCATTTGCCGCCACCATGCTCTTCTTGTGCCTTTGCCTTCCTTCGGTCTAATACGATAAAATTATATTTCACCCTAAACTACATGGTTAGTTACACAAGATAATAAATCTCAAGCTCTTGAAGATAAGCAATCACACATGATTTACAAACCAACAAAATCAAATAATGAACTGTCGAACATAGCAATCACACATGTTGTATGGATCAACAAAATTATAGAGCGAATTGTTGAACCTAAGCAATCGCACATATGAATCGATATATCATAAGGATTGCAGGATGGACGTCGCGTTACGCCCAGATGGAATGTGTTCGTGCACATATCACCAACGTATGCAGAATCCTGATAATGCAAGTGTGATCAACCTAATCTGTCTCACTGAAGTTCCCCTCTTATGTACAAAGTGCAATGTGAAGTACTACACGTGACTATATATGTCCGACCAAAAATCCCACAAACTACTTATCGACATGCCAATATAACTCCAGAATGCCACGATAATAAAAGTGACAACGAAACTCAATAAGAACCAACGAATCGAACAAGTGTAAACAACTCATCAAGGTAAAACACAAATCTAAGAAGGATCACAACAACTCATCAAAGTGAAATCGAGGCAACACAAAGAACCCATAACCACTGTTACTCACGAAACGAACGATCGACACGATAAAAAATGTCATCTATGTATGAATCAAAATTCACAAAGCATAAAAAAGTATATCATACGTACAATATATAAAAGATACATAATCCTCGTAACCAGGCAAGACTTAATTTGCCTTAATAGGAATACGGAATGTCCAATCACAAAGAAAATGTCCTCCAACAAGTGAAGGAATGAAAGGACGAACTCAATGATCACACTCTCAGCATTGGATGAAAGACGATTCATTTAGTATCAATAATTCCACAATACCGATATCAAAATCAACACGATAGATATTCTTGATTCAATAAGAATCGATCGGATAGTAATCTGAATATCATAGCTCTAGGCTATGAACTCCACCATCATCAATCCATTTTAATGATTATATCAATAAGGTAATAACATCCTTATCACCTATATAATCGATTTCTTCAAGAACACTAAGAATAATAAACGTTTTAATCATCAAATCATCTGATTCTTCGAATAGGTAATTGTACTTCAACTTGAATTTCATCTTGATATGGAATATGATATTATATATATATATATATGTGATTTTATATGTATGATTATGAGATGAGTACGAATGTTCCTTAGGTTTGGGAATTATAAGAACACTATGATCATTGAAATGAACATCATGAATTGAAGACTATATATATTTGGGTTAATTAATCTTGTTGGGGTAATTAACTATAATAAATAATAAGTGGACTAAATGATACAATGGATAGAACCAATAAAATTTGACTTGAGCCTAGAATTTAGGACATGCACAAACGATTTGACATTTATAAAATTACAAGCATTCACTTGACACTTCCATAAAAATGAATGAAATATATGAAAATATTATTTGGACATTAATTAAATAAAAATTTAAAATATTTTTTTACTGTTAATGTATATATTTAATCGGAGCGTTACATAAAGATACATGTTCAAAACATAATATTACATATGATATCATGGAAATTTTATATGAATTATGTCATAAGAATTTCTCATTATGCTATATAATAATAATAATTCTTCAAACTCGAATACAAAATAATACCATATATAACTAGTATCATGTCCTAACAAAAAAATATCTCTATAGTATAAAACAATAATATTAACAATTCTTTAAATTCCAATACGATATAATACGTTATATAACTAATATCATGTCCAGACACAAAATATCTTTATACCATAAAGCAGGGATGTAAGTGTCCATAGTAAACTTCTCCCTCTCCTACAATAGGTTAAATCATGTAACTACATGACCGTGCTTAAATATTATTCAATAAAAAGTTATTAATATAATTATTTGGACAGTTTAACTAAAAATTGCAAAATATATAATTAAACCATATAAAAATAACTAATCGTGATTTATGGTTAACTAAGATATCATTTGATAAGAGGAATAAATATTGACCTATAACATCGATTTATTCCATTTAATCTTTAAATGTAGGAGGTCAAAATGTAATATTACATAAAAAAAAAATGGGGAGGGATATATCAACACACAATATATCAACACCTTATCTCACACATTAATGACCACCCTTCATTTTAATATTTTTTATTTTCCCTCTATCTCACACATTAATCTCGTTCTCTCTTCATTTCTCTCTCCCCTATTCCTCTCTCTCCCTCTGTCTTTTTTTTTCATCCGTCGATTCCAGATTCATTTTTCAGCTCCGATTCATTTTTCAGCTCCGATTACAGCTAGCCGCCATCCGAAAATATTTGTCAGGTTTGCTTCCGATTTTAAATATATGTATATGTATTACGATTTGCCCCTCCATCTCTCTTCATTTTCCGATTTAGGGCAGGTTTGTCAGGTGAGTCGGAAATATTTGCAGTAGTTTGCTTCCGATTCATTTTTATGTGTATATGTATTACGATTCCCTGTACCCTTGTTGTCATGTGATTTAGGTATGAACTTTTTTTTTGTTCTTCGTTTTCTTTGGTTGTTTCTTGGAGTTGGAATCCCTGTACCCCTATACCCTTTATTTTAGTTTATTTTAGTTTATTTTCTGTTGTACCCCTGTACCCTTTATTTTAGTTTATTTTCTGTTGTTATTGCTGTTTTGTTTCGCATAAGACCACTTGTGTGTTTGTCTGTGTTATAGAAGTAATTATCATGCATCATATTTTCAACTCAATCTTCAAATAGAATGGAAATGGAACCAATTATTGGCTCATAAGCAAATATCTTATTATTGAAAAAATAAGGATTGCGGACTGTCTTGCATAAACAATTCAAATCAGTTATTTTTGCTGCTGTTTCAATGAGTTGTCTTGTCAGTGGACTTTAAACCTCCTGAAGAGGACATGTAGATATGAACTTCCATCTTTTCCTTGTTCAATTGAGTCCAGGAAATTGTTTGTACTGAAATATTGTTATGTCCATTTCATCTTTTTAAAGTTTGTATTTTTGTCATTTGGTTCGGTATGTAAAGGTATACCAGTAATGTACGGTATACTGAACTTCGTATGTATACCGTCAAAACGGACGGTGTCGGTATATGATATTTCATACGGATTTTTTGGTATATCGAATTTTGGCATGCCAATCGATTCGGTACGGTATAATATTTTGCATAAAGAAAATTTCGAGGTGAGTAGCTACTTACAATTGAGGTTCAAAAACCACATCATTCTTATAATATTTGCAATGGAATTTTGAATTTTTACGGTGTGTTTAGGTGGTTCTTGATGTATTTTTATTTATCTTTATAGGTACTCATGCGTGAGGCCATGGGAAAATATCCATTTTATGTTGTTATTAGAGGTAGAAGTCGTGGCATTTATGTGACATGGGAAGAATATAGAGCTCAAGTGGCCGGCTATAATAACGCACGTTATTGGGGATGTTTTTCGGAGGAAGAAGCCATTCAAGCACTACATAGCGGTGTGAATGCTACTAGAAGCACCGAGCCAATGATGGAAAAGTTGAAAGTCCCAAAGGTTGAAGCACATATAAGTACAAATGTTCCCAACTCGTCATCGCCTAAAACACAATCAAATGCTGTTACTGAGATTGATGATTGGAAAGTCATCAAACATCGGCTTGGGATCCTGTTATTAGTGTTGATTGTTTTTGTCGTTGTTTTGATTGCAGCCATAGTGAAATCGTTTCTATTGTAAAATGCTATTGATGTAAGTTATTTGCTAATGACCAAGATTTGCTTTTATTGTAATGCAAATGACCAAGATTTGCTTTCATTGTAATGTAATGTGACCTTGTTTTATTATGCAATGCATCTTTTATTTTTTCTCTGCATGAGGATCAGCATGGAAGAAACCTGTGTCAAGCGGCTGTAGATTTAAATTGAAACGAGTTAGATAAGATAACAGATACGTATTCATGCATCATTGTAATGCAGTGAAGATCACTGGAAATGTTTCTTTATTCACTATAAGAATAAACGTCAAAGACTTCGGATAATATCTGAAGTAAAAATGTTATAATTACCGAAGTCTATGTTCGTGTAGTTAAAGGTATACTTTAGACTTCGCTTATTAGGCGAAGTCTAATATCGTAATAACCGAAGTCTATCTCGGTTTTTAGAACCCGAATATGGGGGTTTGCGAAGTAAAAAAGGTCCTTCCACTTCACTTATCTTATAATCGCTGAAGTGTATATTTCGTATTCGCTTCAGTAAAATATATACAGATGAAGTGAAATAATGTTATCGACTTCGCTTGTTAATAGGCAACGAAGTTAAAGATACCACATTTACTTCACTTTTATTTGTTTAGCCGAAGCATTACACTCCTTTTTACTTCGCTTATTCTATTTTGTGTCGCTAATTATATATCTCGACTTCATTTTTATCCGAAGTAAATAACCACATTGCATATTTCTTTTCAATTTGTAAATATAGAATCCCTGTTGTACAAAAACATGATCCATCCAATAAAAAACCTCAATTCACAAGATTGCAACAACACAACCTCAAATACATCAATCAACCTCATTAAAAA
This sequence comes from Orobanche coerulescens, assembly GCA_033398695.1. Lineage (NCBI taxonomy): Eukaryota > Viridiplantae > Streptophyta > Magnoliopsida > Lamiales > Orobanchaceae > Orobanche > Orobanche coerulescens. Next base: position 176,019,641 of record CM065809.1, read on the forward strand.
TCCAACAAACTCAAATCACAAGATCCCAATTCAATAACATAAGATCATAAGCATTGATAATAGTAATAAACAACACTTTCATATATAAACGGCGGATTGTCGTACAAAAATGCCAAATATTGATTCGCGTGATTCACAAGTTTGCATTGGGAATAACTATAATATGCCAACATCAAATAAACTTCCACAATGTCTACGAGACACATGCAGTCTAGATAATGGATCGCACATCAACCAAACATTCACCATATTTCATGGAAGTCAACACTGTCTTCTTAGTTTGTGGCGCTAATTCAAACACATTCTCGCGATTATCAAAAAATTTGTTAATATTAGAACAAAACATCAACAAATATCTGATATCATATAAAACACATATATAACATTGCAACATTTAGTCGGATCCATAAAAACGAAGACGGAAGGCGGATCCATAAAAACGTTATCGAGTCCGGTGGTGATATTTTAAGTAAAACACGGTGCTACACAACTTACAAAATTGATGATGGTCCTTTTCACCAATATCGAGCAACTAGTGGAATCATCAAAATCAAAATCGATATCTTCTTCGTTTCAGTAGGAGGTTCTAACACGCTTAAAGCATTCCTTTGGAGCTTAACCTCAACCCCGTTCTTTAAAATCAAAAGATATCTTATGTTAGTTTACCAAAAAAACAACTGAAATTGGGAAGAACAATGAACTCAATGAGATGTAACAAAACTAAAAAGAGAACATAAGTGTCGGAACAACACATGCCAATAAAAAACCCCGACACATTTAAACAAAATCTGGGAAATTTTCTTCGAAAATTGACAATCTTCAAACCCCATTCCTTGGTTCTATCACTTTCGGTTGCGTATGGAAAATCAAGAAATAATTTCCAAAATTTGAAGGGGTTCCAAGAATTTATTGATCAATAGACAAACTGGCCCTGCTTTGATCAATAGACAAACTGGCCCTGCGAAACAAACACCACTAAACAACTTTTGGAATTGAGAATAAAAACATATCACGGCAAAAAGCAGACTTGAAATATACCACACAACAGCAGGGGAAGGTGGGACCTGTATTGGCATTTAAAGTCTTTCATGCAATGTGTTAATTCATCTTCAATACTTTTACAATGTGAATAATAAAGAGAACATTAATGTATTTGCATCGAAAAGGTTTGAACATTGTACAACATATGCTAACACAACCCACTGACTTTCTATCAAATATACATTTCTTAAGATTAGATCGTATGAAATGATATATATTCAGCTTCCAAAAAGGAATGAAAAAGTCGAAAGAAAAAAACAGAGAAAAATGAAAACAGATAACAAAATACGATTAACCGAATGACAAGACTAGTATATATAATTTGATATAGGTCATCAGATTAACTCGGTTTCTGTCTTACATCTTGTACCCATCAGACGTGTAAACCTCCTTCAGTTTGATATCCTCCGATCAAAGGCAACCATTTTACCAAAGATCATAATCTTTGACAAGCACTTGTCTCTCGGACTAGCTTTGCAAGATATACATTATACTAAAACAAAGGTCGACAACATCATGCGTAAGATATTAGAAAACTATAAGGAGATCAAAGATAAAAATATCATTGCAAATCCGTATAAAAGGGGACATTAAGTGTTTGTGTTAACTGTACTCTCCAACAAACCACCAATGGCCATATCTCCACAAGCGAGTCTCTGTAGTAGTTTTCTAAATGTTAAATCATGTAGAGTAGCATGTTATGTGCATGTAGCAAAAATGTGAAAAAAAAAAAAAAATGCAAGACTAGCTTATAGACAGAACAATATAAATAGAAGTGAAAAACAAGAGTTCTCAAGGAAGTGCGAAGTTTACCACATCAACCAAAACATTCATCACTGTAGGGTTGTCAGAATGCATAACAGAGAATGCAGTGGGATGATTAGTATGGGGAAGCATGTGCCTCGGAATGTCAATTCTACCAAGAGAAAACAAATCATCTGTTGGAAAATGTTCATTTGACAAAAGTAATTGGGAATTGATTCCACTTAAGACGCCCAGCCTGTTACCTTGGCATGGAAAAGTCATAAATGATAATCTGTAGCCGGTTATAGTTCGCTTCCTTCGCACATGCTCTTAGAATGCGGGCATCTTGATGATCTGTGACAATGAAAGCATTGAGTACCCTGCCAACTGCATTTTCAATAGCTACAGACCACATATCTCCATATTCCAATTTCTGCAATAAATAATTGAACCAAAGCAAGGAGCGATTCGAAAGTGTAACTAAAAATAACACGCCCTCACATACATGGAAAACAAAAAGATCCTTGTCTTCACAACCCGAAGAGGGATACTGACATTTCCGAACTTCATTAAGCTGACACCAAGATAACGATAATACCAGGCAATATACCTAATATACCAATATTGTGTGTATATATATACATATAACACCCTTCGGCCAATGTTCCATTCCTTAGTTGTGGAATCATCAAAACCTTTTTAGTGCCACTTGTTTCCACCTCGTGACCTGCTTTGGTGTGGTAAAGATTTCCTTCTATAAACAAAACAGGCACGTCAATGTACAAATCATTCACTTACACATTAACGCATCAATAGAAAAAGAAAATGTTAACCCTCTAACCTTGTCGGATGGAGAGGAATTATGACGGGTTTTGGAACCAACGAGAAAAGAAAAAAATCATCAAATGAAATATACAGAGAACAATCTCAAGTCCGAAATCGGGTAAATAAGTGAAGCGGATTAGGCACTTCAAAATTCTAGAGCATACCTTCCAATAGCAGGACCTTCAAATTTGGTCCTTCGCTCATCAGATTTAGCCTTAATATTTTGGTTGACAGCTGCCATAAAGTGAAAGGAACACATAACGCAGAGAAAACTTAAACATCAATATCTAGTTATTGTAGGGACAGAAAAGCAAAACCTACACTTCTTGGAAGTTTGGTGTCATTTGTAGCTTGAATCTTGTTTAGTCTCATGCTGTCCTGTTTTCATAGGCAAGCTCAGAGCTTGATAAAGAATTGGTAAAAAAAGAGAAACTAATATATTGGAAGTGTATGGCATCATCATTTTCACGGGACTAGCAACGGTCCATTGCCTGGACGCACTATAATGCAACTGGCATATAGGAAATAATTATAGAGCTTGATATCGCTATCTCCACTCATAATCTAGGTTCGATCAACCATATTAGAAGTACGCAAAAGAAAAATTACATGCTTAAAGTTTCACAATAAGGAGCCTTTTCATAAACAAAGAAAATAAACAAATGAGCACCAGAAATAAATAATCTCCGACAATCCAGTGCCTAATGCTCATTCTTTAGATGATACGACTAGAATAACTAGGTACCACCGTATACCGTAAATTAGCTTCATTTTTACAAGAAAAAGTGTTGGGTAACTAATATCCCTATATGAATATCTCTTAGCAAAGAGATCTTTGCCTCCTTTGCTCAATTTAATGGAAAGACGGTTATTCAGGGCTATATACCATATATATAAATACCGGATAGCCAATCAACCAAAGACTCTCCTACTATAAGCACAAATAATGCAACATATTGAAGATCACCGATTGAAAAGCTAAGCCGGACATAATACTCAACCTTGAAAGTTGCAGCGGATCGGAAGCTATGTCGAAATTTGGGAGTTGTATATAATCAAAAATTTCTTCATATGCTCTGATTCCAATACATATCTGTAGACCGAAGCGAGTATAGAGCTATAAATGAAATTTTGACATGTGACATGTAGTAATTCAATATCAAACTAAACCAACCACTCACTTTGCAACACTTTGGTGGCGTATGCATTCCCTCAACATTGCACCGTAATGTAATGCCATTTCAAGATTCTCATAACTAGTACCCAAAAAATCGCAAGGCAATTTAAAGTCAATACATTATGAAAGAAAACATCATTTAAAATTGAAAAGATGGGGTAAGAAAAATACATGAACCCACACAATGGAGCAATGATTAAAACACCACTCTTTCCCAAAGCTCCCTCAACAGGATGTACCAAAAGAAAATCAAATAAATTCAAGAAATACATAAGAGACTTTAATTATAAGTTACCCTCGGTGGACCATTATTCAACAAACTATAATGCGGTTTCAGAAGGAAGTTTCGAAATGTAAATTCTTTGAACACATACGTAATGACTACTGCGCGAAACTAATCAGATGGAAGTGTAAAACCGAACAGGTCTTCATTTGTCACTATGAAAAGATGAGCCATTATCCTCAAATCTATACATCTTGATGTATGGATACTTCAATTCCAACTCAGAATTATGTGTCAGAACAGTTGCTTGTAATAGAAGTATACGGATACCTTTTGCAAACATGACAGACCATATAAAGCTCCACTATTCAGTACAAGGAAGGACAAGGAGAAGAATAGACAATCCAAAAATTAAGGTGCCTCTAGACCTCAAACTCGGAGCACCAACAAATCCAATTGTTATTATATGAATAACATCTCAGCAAAGAAAATCCACTTGTTGACTATGATATAACTCCATACTAATTAATCTCAAATTCATCTTTCAGGGAAATAAATGAAACTCACTCACAATGAAATAAATGCATGGACAGAGTCTGATTAGGCATAAACTCAGCCACCAGCAACCTCTCCTCCCCATCAGAGCAACATCCAATTAAATTTGCCAATCTTTCACTTCTGAGGTTCCCCACAGCCTTAGCTTCATCCTTCAATAAACCAACATAAAAGTTGTTAACAAACAACAAATTATCAAAAAGAGACAAACTAATTCTTGATCCTTATTTAGACCTAACAGAGACAAACATCATTATAATAATCATAACAATAATAATCCCCACACACACACACTCACTCACACACACACACACACACACACACAGAGAGAGAGAGAGAGAGACTGTAAATTGGCGAGAATCAGGCCAAGCAGATTTGTTGAAACGCTTAATAGCAATCCAGCCTTGATTTTGAAGGAAACCTTTGTAGACAACATTAGGAGCCTTTTCACCATGCTCTGAAACAATGTTGTCGGAAGAAAACCTTCATGACTTTTAGTTCCTCCCATGTAAACTCTTTGAAGCTTGACAAAGAATTTTTCTCCTAATCCCTACATATTACAAACCCCCAAAAAACATGTTTAAAATTAAAAAAAAAAATCAAAACATTTTTTTCATTTTTTTATATCTGCGAAACCCACAAAACCGAAAACCAATCAATATATATATATATATATTATATTGGGAGCATAAATAAAACTAACCAGTCGGAGGATTGAAGAACAGATGACTTGAAATGAGGTGCCACCACAGAAGGAAAATTTCGAGCAACTCGCACCCATTTAATAATTCGGATAAAAAAACAATATGCAGAAATGTGTGGGAAAGAAGAATTCGAATTTAGAGGTGAAGGTCGATTCATTGATGAGCTTAAAGATGATCCAAAGAGATGTGGAAACCCTAGCTTACCTTGTAGATCTAGTTCGAGAGTGCCAGAGCTTATCAAGATGCCTTGGACGATCTGATTGAGATGGGTGCCTCGCCGCAAACCGCCTTGCATTTTCTCGCCGCATTTGGAATCAAGAGGAAAGGAGTGAAATCGCTTTCCCTTTTCTTCTCGTGATTTGAGAGAACTACATATGATTTAGGTGATTAGAGGAGGAGTTGAGACCGAGAGCTGGGGAGAGATTGAGGGGGCGGTTCCAGTAGGGTTTGGGTAAAATCCCGGTTAAGATATACGTTACTTCACCAATGGGGATATATTTTTAATCAAAAAAATTCATTGCGCTTTTTACTTCAGTAATTATCAAATTAGCGAAGTCTTTGTAACTTAAATTTTCTAACTAGCTCCTACTTTTTTGTTTGGTACCATTTAGTGAAGTCTATGTGGATTTTTGACTTCAGTAAATTGAAAAGCGAAGTTGTTGTTTGTTTTTACTTCGCTAATATACATTACCGAAGTGAGACGTACCGAAGTCTTTGACGTTTATTCTACTAGTGATTGTTGGGTTAGTTCTGGGCTTTTGCAAGATAAATATTTTCTTTTTAGCAAATGTCACAGAAAAATTACCTGAGGAAGGTCCTTCCTCATCATTTCAGCAAATAACATTCCATTTTCTTCTTCATTAACAAAATCAAGCTCCTCAAAGAAACGTGCAGCCCATTCATCTACCAATCCAACAACATCAATAGAGATCTGGGAAAAATTTAAACCAGCAGTGGCACAATTCATCACCTCTTTCACAGGCAATACGAGAACAGAAATGTACATCCATTTTATTATGCACCTCTTTCACAGGCAATACGAGAACAGAAATGCACCTCTTTCACAGGCTCCTCAAAGACCTTGTTTTATTATGCAATGCATCTTTTACTGAAACTGTACATCCATTTTTCTATAGAAACCAGATCCGATCAAGACATCCATTTTTCTATAGAAACCAGATCCGATCAAGTCAAAAGGAGGAGGGAGTATATCAATCTCATACCAGATCCGATCAAGACATCCATTTTTCTATAGAAACCAATTCATTGATAGTAAAAAGAAAAAATGTGAATGCAGACTGGACAGATAAATTGAATCCAGAGTCTGCAAACAGAAATCATTCAGTTCGAATGGCGGGAATATCATTAAAAAACAAATGCTAGTACCCCTCTATGCCAAGGAGCAGGAGGAACAACCCACTCAACAAAAATTTCATAACAAAACAGAGATATATGCTACTGCCAAAAAAATTTCATAACAAAAAATTTCATAACAAAAAATTGATGAACCATGCATTAAAAATCATAAGCAGGCATTAGCAATCATAAGCAGGTATTAAAAATCCAAATTATGCTACTGCCAAAAAAAAATATTACAAAATAGGTTTGCGAAGAGGCACATATAACATCCAAAATAGAATTCAAATTAAACAAGACACATAAATTTAACAGGTCACTTCTTTCTGTTCGGGCAAGACCGCATGTTATGACCAAGATGTTTACACACCGAACATTCCCTTTGCTTGTATTCTCTCTTCCGTTGATTTTTCTCCAAACCATATCTATATCTATCATTCTCGCTTCTGTGGGAGTTCATGTCTTTCTCTTCTTGTGTTTCCCTTCCTTTGCATTTTGAGATTCTAGGATTACCAACATTAGGCGGTTGAGATTGACTGACATCAATAAGAGGAGCTTGGGTATCAAGAGGTACCGTATCAGCAACTACATTATTCTGACCCACGGATGACACTGTCTTTGCATTTATAGTTATCGCCTTGTACTCCTTATATTGCTCTGCTAGATCCTGGAGCTTTTGTGCCATGAAAGTGTAACATTCATCCTCATCCGCAGCATCATATACCAAAGCATTGGCCAATTTTGCTAAATGAGTAGCCCGAAGAACTTTTGAATTTTGATGTCCACTAACAACTCCACCATCATACTTGGCTCTGTACTCATTTGCTCCTTTTAACCACCTCCTTGCAATAAAAGACTCCGGTATTACATCTAGATCTCGACTTTGAAATACCTTTATAAGATGTCCACAAGGTATGTTCATGCTTTCAAACAACTTGCACTCACACTTTCCTTCAAGAGTCTTGGTGTTGAACTCCACTTTCCACTCCCTTGGATCTTTTTCATTTCTTGACCTATAGATGAACTCATGACACTCGTCTACATGACTTGAAGAGACAAGCTTGTAACAACTAGTAGCCAAGTCCCATTGTTGTTTAAATTTTACATACACCCATCTTGTGTATAACTTTGAAGCAAATTGCAAGAGATAAGCCGCACCATCCACAACGCGGTCCTTGTGCTCAGAGATGTATTCTTCTTTCTTTTCCCTCTCTACCATTCTTTCTATACTCTGCTCATTTTTTAATGCAAACTCTCTCAATGTGGTATGACGTGAGAAAAATCTTTTGTAAAATGAGTTCATACCTTCACTACGCCCTGTAGTATTCATCCCTGCATAAAAAATATCCAAATGATAAACTGGGACCCACTTCTTCCGTATGGCATATAGATTCTTTAGCCATTCGTTATCTGTCAAGTTATATACATCCATCAATTCATTCCACCTGTTTTCAAATTCAGCAATCCTATAAAATCCTCTTATACACCATTTCATTTCCTTCTTGAAATTTGAGTTCTTCTTATACAAATGATTCAACTTCTCTGGAAACTTCTTCATTACATGCCAAAGGCAAAAACGATGTGTAGTGTCTGGAAAAACTCTAGCCACGGCTCTACTCATAGCCGGATCTTGGTCAGTGATTATTGACTTTGGCGCCTTACCACCCATTCCCTTTAGCCATGTCTCGAAAGCCCAAACAAAGCTCTCCTCGGTCTCATCCAACAAAAGTGCACAACCAAATTGAATTGACTGCAAGTGATGATTTACTCCAGTAAACGGAGCAAACGGCATTTTGTAAATGTTTTTTTTATATGTTGTATCAAAGTACAGCACATCTCCAAAATGTTAATATTGACTTCTCGACCTTCCATCAATCCATAAGAAATTCACACCTCTTGAGTCTTTATCAAGTAAAATTGTATAGAAGAATTGGGGATCTTCGGTTTGCTTTTTGCAAAAGAATTGTGCCATTGCATTTGCATCCCCCTCAATTGGTGTTTTATATGGCTTGTTTTTACCCAAGTGATTATAGCAATCACGCTCATCAAATCCAACAGATTTCCCATCAAGAAGTGACACAACCTTGGAAACTGGAAGATTGCATTGCCGAAAAGATTCAACTAGAGCTTTTGCAGCCATGGGCACATGTCTTCTCTGTTTCATACAAATTTGCTTGGAAGGGGTAATTGGATTGTGATTGTGTTGTTCATGAAAATCAGTTACTCTCCATCTCCCACTCTTGACGATGGCAATCAAAAACCGTGCCATACACCCACACTTTTGAGTTGAAGTGTTTCTTCTTCGAACGGGTCTCTCGGGATCTTGTATGATGAACTTGGAGAAATAATTCCCTTCACGGTCACAAACTAGGCATAGTCTTGTAAGCATATTATCTCGTGCTTTGTGTAACACCCCCAATCCGCTCAGGGATATTACACGTCGTAGACCCTCTCCTCGAGGATCTACCAGGCTGGTAACAACATTTAACATCTCGACAATGCCTTCAAGGCTAAAATGACTTAGTAGACCGATTTGGTCTTTCAATAAAATATACAACTCGATTACAACCACATACCCACGCAGGGGTCAAAATCTGATAAACTCCGTCTGGACGGGAAAAGATCTTTGCAGCGGAAAAGAAAATACAACTAGAACAATACGACATCAACGGATCCTCGTGTGATTAGTATCGTTCATCTTTCATCATCCTTCGTGCCGACCCTGTGCCATGCTACAAAACCTGAATGCAAAAATAGACATCCACCCCCCGAATACTCGGGGGTTAGCAAAACTCCACTGTTTCGCTAGTGCAAGTACAAGTGCAAAAATACGAGCCATACAATTCACATTCCACGAATAACAATAACCAGGAATCATCAAAGATCCAAACGTAATGAAAAGTACTTCCCGAGGCAAGAGTTTGGGTAAAACATTCCGAAACCGAAAGACCACAATTAAGGGGAACAATTTGTAAAACAGTTTAAAATGCCATCGAGAGTTTTAGTAGAAAACAATTTAGGATTATCAAATCCTAATCTTTCCAAAATCAACGGTCACGACCCAAAGGTTTTGTTTTGGAAAACCAACGACAATACACAAGGTTAAAACCCATGTCACGTGTCTTGGCGGACATAACATCAATACAATATAATCGTCGAATACGTAAACCTTGGTCACCAAAATACAACATCAACCCGTGAATCCGTGGCTATACCATTGGATTCCCTTCGTAACCCGTCGGACCCTCCCAAGGTGAGTAGAATGCGTTTTCGAAATCATATACACCGATTCGTGAAGTTTTACTCGTGAATCCGGGGCTATGCGATGGGAATTCCCTCCGTGGCCCGTCGAACCCTCAGGTGAGCAAATACATTCACCAAACAAACAACCGCACTCGTGAATCCGAGGGCTATACCATTGGAATTCCCTCGTGATCCGTCGGACCCTCGAGGTGAGCGAAATACATTCACACAATTAACATGTCACAACAAGGATATTCATACAATCCACCAAAGGCAACAACACAAAGCACGACATAATCGTCAAATCACAATGCACCAAAAATGAGATAATATATGCACACACGCGTTATCAAGCGCAACATCAACACCAAACATATCCATAGGATTCACATAGTCACTTACAACCCACTGATTTACAAAACACGCGTTTTGAAAGTGAGCCTTTAACGAGGCTAGTCGAACCTTTTGAAAAACCCATTTCAAACAAACACACACACATACCAAGACGATCACCAATCATCATATCCACAAAACAAGAAATGTATGGACAAGGTACTTGCCTCGAATAAGAACAACGCGAAGAACCGACCGAAGTAGGTTGACACGAACCGACTACGAACCCGCCGACTCCACCGATCGCCAACTCGCGTTCATAAACTACGAAGGACAAATAATAACAATGAAATGAATTCCATAACACGACCCAAAGCCGTTGAATTCAAAGAACGAATGACGAAAGTTCAAGGATTTCCCCCAAGCGGCGAGAACACGATTCGTTCCGTCAAAACCCAAAAACGGAATTCCAAGTTGAATTATGGATATATGATCCATAGAATATGTTTAACAACATCATTTAACCATAATCGATCCATCGAAAACGGATGAAAAACGAGATCGGGGACAAATCCCCCAAAAAGTCAACTCGAAGGAAATCAAGAAATATACTTCGATTCGACGAAGAACAATGGATTAAATGATGTTAAACACAAGAATACTACCAAGATTAATCATACCCATCATGAATTAATCAACAACACGGAACGAATCGGACGAAATTGCAAAAATCCCCAAATTCACGAAATTAGGGTTCTAAGGAAGATTACCTTGATTCGCTGGATCAAAGGATGATAACGGACGATTGATTGATGTTATGGACTCCAGAACTTCATGGTTTTGTTGTTAAACAACATGGCTTCGTCGCCCATGAATCGCCATTCGCGGACGGAGAAGGAAGGAAATGAAAAACGAAGTGAAATGTGATCTTGAGCCATATTTATACTGGGCCAGACTAGCGTGCGCTAGCCTTCCCGGACTAGCGTGCGCTATCGGCCGGTATCGGCCGAGTACCCTCGGCCAGGGACCACACGACCCGGCATCACCGACCAACCCTGCCGACCAAACCTGTCGACCCGACTCCCGCTAGTGTGCGCTACGGCCGGAAGCCTGCCTTGTAGCGCCATCGATTGGCTGGGTGAGCTGCCGACAGTAACGTCGCTAGCCGGCCGGCGTGCGCTTCGCTGCCGACTAGCGCGCGCTACGCTCGGCGTAGCGTGCGCTACCCTGCCGATCTGGCCGAGTCGAACCTCGAAACCCCACTTTGTCCGGCCCGATAGCGTCTGGCCAGGCCACCCGACAGCGTCGCTACACTGCCGGTTAGCGTCGCGCGACCTTCCGGCCGTGGCGTGCGCTACGCCGGTTCTACCGCACCGTCCGGCCGGTGCCCGCAATCGTCCGGCCCGATCCGCCGTCGGCGATCCACCGCCGTGGCTCGGCGACCCGATTTAAGCGTCACGGAGCGAACACGACGAAAAGTTCGCGGACAACATAAACGACTCGAAATGAAAGCGTAATACCATAATTAGTCATACGCGACCAAAAAAACGGGTCGAGACAACAATTACAGATACGGATACCCGTAACTTTCAAGAAATTACAAAATGGCCCAAAACGCCCGGAAATCACGATACGTGATCGAATAACCAAACCGAAGTTCACAACACGTCTAACAAAGTTAAACGGACTCACGGGAAACTCGAAACAGCAGTTTCGGACGAGATTCGCAAGAATCGAACTCAAGTGCGGAAAAGTCGCTAAAAAGCACAGAACTCAACTAAACGACTCTGAGACGAACTCGGATGTCAAAAAGTGTAGAATTAATCATTCTCAGAATGACGAAACGGACATGAGCGAGTCGTCAAAACAGACTTCCGCCGAAAAAAAAGAAATTACCGGAAATCGAAATTACGGGTATTACACTTTGTCTCTCCGGGAATCTCTAATGCGAACACCAAAACCCCATCTACGAGCATATTCATTATAAAACTCTTTAGCTTCGTCAACACTGTCAAACATTTGCCCCTCGTATGGTTTTTCCACAGGAACCTCCTTCAAAGACACAACCTCTTCACTACGAATTTCTGTAGCGGATTGACTAACAGCAACTTCGTCAAAAATAACATTATCGATTGGTGTTTCGAATATGGATTGAACTTCCTCAATATCGAACGAATCTGAATCCAAATCAATATCCGACTCACTTACAGAAGATGACTCAGTACCACACACTTCATAATAACTATCCATCGTGAAGCCTGACACATCAGAAAAACAAAAAAAAAAAAAAACAGAGATTAGACCCTGTAACTAACTCAGCTTATTCTTTCAATAAAGACCCACATCAGTAAAAACAGAGATTAGCACCTGACATACATATATTACTACATCGACATATGTAATAAACTCAAACTTCAATTGAATGACCTTTCTTATTACTGATGGCTCTATCAAGAAACTACTGCAAATTATCTTTCATTTTTACAATCATAGCTATCTTGTTATTTTTACAGTCATAGCTAGCTGTAATCGGGAATGGAAAATGAATCGGAGTTAAAATCGAAAAATGGATCGGAAGCAAACTACTGCAAATATTTACAAACCTGCCCTAAATCGGAAAATGAAGAGAGATGGAAGGGCAAATCGTAATACATATACATATATTTAAAATCGGAAGCGTCCGGATATTGGCTAGCTGTAATCGGAGCTGAGCTGAAAAATGAATCTGGAATCGACGGATGAAAAAAAAAAAAAAAAGACAGAGGGAGAGAGAGGAATAGGGGAGAGAGAAATGAAGAGAGAACGGGATTAATGTGTGAGATAGAGGGAAAATACAAAATATTAAAATGAAGGGTGGGGATTAATGTGTGAGATAAGGTGTTGATATATTGTGTTGATATATCCCTCCCCTAAAAAAATATATTACTTATAACATATGAATAAGATGAGACTTGCATCGAATAAAACGTGAGTGCAGTACAACGCCACACTGCGCATGCACACCATTGGACCACATACACACCCGTGCGGAGCCCAGCCCGAATAAAACATATACTTTCATTTAGTCTCTCTCCCCCCTCAAACCAAAGAGGGAGCCCACAATCATGATCAAGTTCTACACAGCATCAAATAAGGAAAAACAACAATCTCCTTCCCCAATTAAGAAAAGGAAAATATACAAATGTTTACTACAAATATATAACTTGTTTTCCCCTGAACTTCAGTTTTAACAACCAACCCTGGATTCGTCTCTCTCTGACTCTCTATTCACAAGCCAATTTCGTGTCGAAGCTGCTCAAGCATATAGCAAAAGCCTGAAAAGCAGACAATGGATACCGGTAATCCATCGTGAACATATCCTTCCCCACCTTACCAAACTGAAGAATAATCTTATCATGATCGGGTTGCTGCTGAGACGTCTGAGAACCTCCCGCAGGAGGCGGCCCACCAGCCGGCGGCGGCTGAGCGGCTGCAATCAACTGAAAATTCTTAACGGACGCAACCGTCACCCTCCCCCTAAAATTAAGACACCAGCACTGTAGCTGTTCGTGCCACCTAGGCGCCTTGTTCTTCAAAACCAAGGGCCTAGATTTACCATCACTGTCTTCGCTAGACACCCCATGGGCAATATCGGAAAACCGAGCGCTGCTGAATTCGGTCGAGCGGTCGAGGGACTTGGAGAAAGAGATGCTTCGGAATGAGTCCTCGAGGGATCTCGGGAGGAGTTCGGGCTGGCCTGGAACCTTGCCGCCGGGCTCGAGGGAAGAGATGGGTATCGAGTGCATAATGCAGTGCATCCTACGTGGGCCCCTAGTACCGAGCACGTTCAGTTCGTAAGTGATTTGCGAGATGTTGTAGCTCCCGGTTGGTACTTTGGGGGATACTTTCTTGGAAAAACGGCGGCTTGTACGCCCGGGTGGGGGGATCTGGGAACAGGTCTGCGGAGGTTGCGTGTCGTATATTATGAACTTGGTGCCGAGAAAATTCGATCTGCAAACCATAGTGAAACTTCTGGTGTAATAAATCACTAGGAAAATCTACATTTCCCTTCATGCCATGAGAAACTTTAGAAAGAGAGAAAGCAAGCATTATGACGTAACAATTACTTCTAAAATTACCGGACATGATTTTTGTTTAAAACCGAACCCAACATTTCTTTCGCATGTAAGCAGCATTTTGAAGCTACTCATGTTTCTTGATTTACTAAATATAAACACAGTACATAGTATTTGTAGGTACGCTATATATCAATTTTATAAAAAATGAGACAAAATATTCATTATTTTTCAAAGTTAAATTTCAAATATAGCACTAACTTTGTGTATTGATATGTGGATAAACAAATCAAGGCAAAAAGTAAAAACTACACCACACCCATTTGTATTAAATTCTAACCTTAGTTTTCCAATATATGTGCTGCTTGATCGGGAAATGTTGTCTGCATCCATTGAGATAACATACTCCGTGCAAGTAGTCCGACGAGTTCTTTTTGCAGAGAGAAGAAACTTCCCATTCTCAACTAACAAAGCTGCCACAAGTTGAACAAAAATGTTCATGAGAACCGTAACAAAATAAGGTATACTAGGGGAATTGAAGTGTATAAATAGTGCAAGCACAATCCGCAATTGATAAAGACTACAATTAGACAGAGTGATACAATTGAAAAAAAAAAAAAAGCATTGAAGCAGAAAACTACCACATTTGTTACATCAAGTACAATTACGCATTCGTGCTAAGCAAATAAAAAAAATACAATAAAAACATAAAATGCTAAGTACTCGCCTGGACTCAGGCACAAAAAGAGATGGTATGTTAAATTAGACTTGTCCCTCTTTATAAAGCATTGAATGGTTCCGTCCCGAGACCCTGGCTGTACGCAAGAAGACGCATATTCAATATTTTCACTTAAAAACAGCTATTCCGTGCAAAAAAAATGTTATAAAAACACTGAATTGCAAAAGCACAAACATGTTAATTTCTTACAAGAATAAAAAAGCTACCTGTTTCAAGGAGACTGGGAAAGTAAGTTTCCCACACAACTCGGGACTTCTAACAATTTCCTTGCACATGCTCCTCCATGACCGACAAACAGCGGAACAAGCAACCACGTGCTTTCGGGCAGGCCATGTGCTCTCACTCTCTTCCAATCTTCTAATTACGTCAAAAAGTAGCTCCGGAGGAAGATTAGCCCAGTGGCTGTTCTCAATTACCAAAGGCCGATCGTTAAGGTCGTGAAAAGAACCGTGTGATTTTCCCCTATGATGACCCGTAAGCCTCACGTCGAAACTCCGACGCGATAGGCTCCCGAAACTATCTCTTATGTCCCGTGCTATACTTCGGAATGACATTTGAAGAAATAAAATCCAGCTGTAAACGAACAAAAAGAAAAACAATTTTCATAAACAAAAAAAAAAAAAAAGATAAAATCGCAGAGACAACGAGGAGAGGAAAAAGATATAAAGAAAAGCTTCACTTGGAAGAACTATTGTATAGTAAATCAAAATACTTTATTACAGGTTCTGAAAGTGGACTTGGTTTAAATAGCTCCACTTGCTGCGAAAGAAAAGAACAAAACTCCAGCTAAGAACTCAAATGGTCCACTTGCAATACAAAATCCAACAAAGAAATAAATTTCCTAGAATCTGCACTACACTATGCAGGGATTATAGTTTCTTTTTCATAATGTAATTATGTCTGGATTGCTCCTGTACTAAAACCAATAGTAAATCAGTAATAAAATGCTGCAAAATACAACTGAAAACCGAAAAAAATCGAGCTACAACAACAACATCTAAGTCTTAGTCCCAAAATGATTTGGGGTCGGCTAACATGAATACAACTGAAAAAAATCGAGCTACAATTCGAGAAAAACACACCTAGAAAGAATTAAAACATGACATTATAAAAGAACAAATCTGGACTGTAGCCCAGGAAGAAGTAGCAAACCTGCTACAACAAGGACTGTAAGAAAGACCAGAGCTCTACAATTTCTTCAAGGATCTGCAGAAATTAAAAAGTTTTAAGTAAATTTAAGCTTTCCGCAAAATTTAATCATTTATCTTTATCAAAAATAACCAAAATCAAGCCCTGAAACATAAACCCTCAAACCCTTTTCTCCAACAAAATGATTGGGAAAAAAACAAATGGAGAACCCCAGAAAGTATATCTGAACCGGATCCACGAATTTTTTGACTTTTCCCAGGCCAACAAAATTAACCCAAAACTTTCAGAAAGGAAATTAAGAAATATATGAAAGATCTATAAAAGGTAAAATGAAGGATTGACTTGCAGTACAAAAGCATTTACCTTTACCGTGAACGAAATCAAGGTGAGTGAAATGGGATCAGAGATCTAAACCTTAGAGGACGAAGAAAAGAAGATAACTCTTCAAAATCCCAAATCCAAGGCTTCGTAAGTGTGTGTATGTATCGTTCGGATCGAACTGATTAAGACAAACTTTTTTCGAACGGAGAAAAGCGGATCAAGAAGAAGTAAAAGTAGGTCAGGCTATAGAAACACATCTTATATACGCAAACACACATATCTAACCTTCTCTCACACAGTCACACCCGGAAGAGGAAGAGAGAGAGAGAGAGAGAAAAGGGGGGGGGGGGGGTCATCCGGACTCAGGGATGGAATTAAATCTAGTTAAAGAACCAGACAAGGGGAGCGGGTGAGGTGGGAGATGAGAATTCTCTCTATGTATATCCATACTTAATATTAAAAGAGAGTCGCAAGAAAATTTGAAGGACACGTGTCATCACCATATTATTTCTCTTTTTAAAATCTTAAAAAAATGAATATTTAATTTGGGAGGGAAGTTAGAGGGTTATTCCATATATAATATCTACCAATTAAAAATTTTCTCTCATTTTATTCCTTTTATTTTTAACTTAATACTTTAAACAATTATAACTTTTTCGTATCAATTTTATTTTTGATAAAAAGATATATCAAATTAATTAACTACTGTCTTTCTTTAATTTGACATCCATATAGTATACATATAAAGTAATTTAAATATAATAATGATATATTAGATGATTAAAAATATTACCATATAAAAATATAAGAATATTGAAAAATATATATATTTAGTTTATTTTCATACTTTTGTCTTCAATGATTATTTGATTTTAGAATTATTTTGTTACGATTGTAAAAGAATAAAATAATTATAATAATGCCAAATCATATAAAAGAAATTTATATTAATAAGAATATGGGTTGAATACTTTTAATGAAAGTTGATAATAATTTATTATTTATAACATTAGATATAAGACTCATATTGTCCTACGTGAAAAATAAATGCCTAAACTTAATTAAATTATGGTTTTCCTATGTGCCCTTAGATTTATAAATTAAAACAAATCAAATAATAGTTTATGTGTATGTGTGTGTATATTGGCCCACATATATTTTTTAATAAAATTACAATATTATTGAAATTCAAGCACATATTACTAATATAATAAAATATTTAATATTTTGCGCCGTGCATCGCACGGGAGGACATCTAGTATAAAATAATATAATGTAAAAGTTAAGGAGTTTCTTTTTAAGTTTAGGAAATAAATAATGAATTTATGACAAAGTAATTAGATATAACGAGACATCATGGCCCGTGCGATGCACGGGCTTTATTCACCCTAAAGCACGGATACTTTATTTTCGATAATATCGAATATCATATTTATATTACATATTATTTCAAGGCCCGATCATTCACAGTTTTTGTTTTTCGAGTGAAATTATTCTAAATTAAAATATCGTGTTTTTATATAACGTATTTAATATCAAATATGGCCTAGGCTGGGTTATTGACATATTAAAATGACTTGTACTCAAAATGTGCAACATATTTATCCATGACACTAACACCATAAAAAAATTACATGTGCATTTCTTAAGATGGATTATATATCACTGAAGCAAAATATTTGTTCGTGTTTACAGATATCAATACGAACAACTTTTTAAGTAGTAGCATCGAACTATCATATATAGCTTATTCGGTGGTGCATCCTAGCGTCAATATGTGGGGTACTATAAGAGGCTGATTTCAAACAATGGGTTCATATATAACATATTAAGATATCGAATTGATATCTATATAGTCAAGTTACCAAACATGTACGATCATCTAAAATGAATGATTTGTTGCCATTTAATCAAACTCTTATTTATTACGCCTACGTTGCTACGTATTTGAATTAATTTTTCTCACACATTTTTATACTTTAAAATCCTTATGGCAAATATTATGATTTTTATTACATATTTCACTCTTACTCCTTAATTGTTTATATTTTTTAGATGTAAGAAAATTGCACTCTTAGTTGTTCATAGAGTATTTTTTTTATGTAAATAATGTTATTTTGTATCATGTGCATGTAATTTGTGGTACGTGTGTTCTCAAAACTGTATAACCTCAAATTTTGAAATTTGTAAATATTTAAAATTAGTTAAAACTATCTGTATTTTCCTGGGATATAATCAATTTTTTTAATGTCTATCAACTTTGCGTTGTCTTCCATTTTGAATTGACATACTTGAATTTACTATCCTTTAAAATTAGAGTTAACTAAATTTTTAGTATATGTGGTTTGCCGGGTATTTCATTTTCAGTCCAAATTTTGAAAAAGTTTTAGGTTTGGTCCAAAAGTGAAAGGATAATTCTATATTTACCCAATCTGAAAATCAAAATACCATATTTCCCCAAAACACAAATTTTTAGTGCATAAGTACAATGCCTTTAAAGAATTTGTTAAGGAAATATGAAATTATTATGTTTAAGTCGAGTATATATAGAATTATCCCAAAAAGTAAAACATCCGTTTTGGATTTGATCCGAATTTCCTAACTCCGTTAGTTTGATTGTTAAATAAGAGGGTATTTTTGTTCATATTATTTTCTTTAATATTATTTTATCATATTTTTTTTTCTCATCACAAAACATATACGACCCTTTCATTTCTCTCACTAAACCATCATCCACCAACAACCTAACACCGGCCAAAACCACCACGTAACCACTCACTTGTCGCCAAACCACCACCAACAAACCCCCATCGCTGGAATCTCGGGTCTCCTGTAGAATGTGTTTCGAGCTTATTTGGTGGGAATTGACAATTTGATTTTATAATGTTTTGGATATCTCATGGTTTGTAGGTATCAGAATTTATTTTGAATAGAAACGTTTTAGTTGCTTAATTGTTTATAAGAAAATTGTTTGAGATTTCAAGTTTGGTATGTTGGCAGCGGAACTACTAAAACAACAACGAAACCACCCAAGCTCGAAACACCACATGTTGAATTAATATTCGGTGGTGTCGGCGGCGGAAGCAGTTGATATTGGCAGCGGTTCCGGTGGCTGTGGCGGCAGAAGAATCTGCTTTACTGGAAGTGGTGGGTATGACCTGTTTTGTGGGTGAGTTGTGTGACTTTTTGGTTTGTTTATAAGGGAGTATAAATACCTCAAAGAAGAAGTTAAAAGAGTTAAACAATAAACATGCTTTGTGTGGTATGACTATAGAAATTCTTAAAATTTAATAATGAGACTTTAACATGTTTTAGTTGGTTGAATTAATTTAGCTTATGGCAATGAACAGGTATGCATACCTTTTTTATTCTTGCATTTTTTTTAGTTGTGGTTTGTAAAAGTTCTTTAAAGCTTTTAAAAAAAGTTTTAGAGATTATATGAATGACTCTATCTTATGACATAAATGCTCACATTAATACATGGAACATCAATTGAATGGTATCAAGAATATCTTCTGTACTTAAAAAAAACTATTGACATAGAAATCAGCAAAACAAAAAATTAAAAACAAATATAAGAAACGAAACAAAGCATAATTAAATAAAAATAAATATACAAAAAAAAGTAAAGAGCAGTTGTATTGAATTTTTAGTATAAAAGTAGCGCTAACTTTCAGAGCAACTTTATTCATTTTTTTATTTCTTGACTTTTAGAATTTTTATCCTATATGTTAATATTAGATTATATTATTTTTTGTCTAGTTGCCTAGTATTTTATATTGATAAAAAATGATAGAAAAAATTAATTTACAATGATTCTTCACTTCTTAAATAATTTTGTATTTATTGAATACGAAAGAGAATTAATGAGTATTAATCAATAAAAATATGTCATGTCTGATAACTTCTATAACCATATAATGTTTTCAGAAACTCTCAATATGACTCACTTGTCATGTCATATATAAATGCATATGGAAACTCTCACTCCAAAATACATTTTTTAGCTTTCATTTTTGTTTTACAAATTCTCATAGATAGAAATTAGTTTGGAAATGATATTACCAAACACTTACCAGTTTTTTCCTCACAGCACTTTCCCACGATAGGTTCTATTAGGGGTGGTATATCGTACTCTATCGGAAGTACTTATCGGTACCGTATACCGTACCGGAATTTTCGGTACAACAAAATTGACAGTGATACCATACCGAAAATTTTGGTATGGCTTTCGGTCCATATCAATACTGTACCGATATTTCAATATACCGTTTTATTTTGGTATCGGTATATATAGAACTTACCGAAATACTGAATTACCAGAATTTTTTTTTGATATATCAATATATATATCGAAATACCGAATAAATAAAATACCAAAAAAAATCGATATACCGATAAGATATCGAACCAAACTTTTTACGTAATTTCGGTATTACCGAAATACCAAAAATAAAAGAATTCATACGATTACCATACCAAAATTCTTTAATTCGGTACCACACCGTAGAGAAAATTTGATAATATATACCAAGATTTTCGATACTTTTGGCAACTTTTCGGTATGATAAACTCGGTATTTCGGTATTTCGATATTTTTTGTCGCCCTAAGTTCTATAAACCATAGAAATCTTATATCCCTATTAAACTCCCAACATATTAGTAGCCTCTATTTTTTCTTCCAATTAGATGACGCCTGATCTTAATTGTAATACCCACGCTACCACTAAGAATATCTCCATGATATTCTATATTCCTCCATTATTTGATGAACTCCATCTTCAACGCTTTATTTGACCTTTTGGAATGACTGATCGATTGATCTTCATTACCAGTTATTATAGAAGTCTCTTGCTATCGTACATTCTTTTAAGCTCAAATTAATTGCATATTCTTTACTAACCTTGTATTCAACCATTGCATAATAGAGTTTATAGTTTCTTATCTAATGTCATTAATGCTCTCATTCATTAGGGGGAACTCAATCTTTATAGATATATAGATATAAAAATGCAATGACGAAAATTAATTTGATATAAAACTAATAAATAATTGTTGAAAATTACTCATAGAGTTAAATACTTGAATATATAGATATTCAATTTTATAAGAAAATATATGGTAATAATTTCTTTTCTTTTTAAAATATGCATAATTGAGTAAAATAATTTTTAAAGAGATCAGAAACTAAAATTGAGTGAGAACCGTATTTTCTGAAACCTTTTAGTAAAATATTTTTTCTATCGGAATAAAAATAAAAACTTTTCAATCCACTCGCTTTTAAGAATTATTATTTTTTTTCTCTTCATTATAAAATTTTAATTACTTATTTATCTAATAAAATATTTTGTTGCGGACTATTCGAGAAAACAAGACTCACATTACTCATTCCGAAAGATTTATGACATTATTTTGAATAAATTTGATTTATATATTTTTTAAGAAAGAACCATTTAGATTAACATAGATTTAAAATATATTTATGTTTTAGATGCTTTAATATGTGAATTGGTTTATAGAAATAAAAAGAAATATTGTATAGTGGACCAAAACGCAGTGAGTGGAAAAAACATGAACTTGTCACTTAAATATTATTATTAATGTACTAATTAATGTACGAACAAGGGGTTCGAATTTTAAATTTCATTAATTAATATATTTATGTTTTTCTCTGGTGACATTTATTGAATTAGGTGTCCGGTTCAATTTTACGCACCTCAACAAACTTTCATGCATCTACCAATATTAGGATGCGTTTGACAATTTAACTCTAAAGTTTAGAGTCCGAAGGGAGTGTATTATGTTGGAAAATAGATTTATAAGAGTTTTAAAAGTCGAATTCGAGGCATCATTTTGAGTGGGCTCGTCGAAATTTATTTGGAATATATAACGCTCTGCAAGAGTTTTCTAAAACATGCAAAAACACTAAAAATAGATGAGGGATGAATGACATCAATGCTCCGAAGTAAGCTACTTGGAAATAGGTGTGGGACTTTATCCCACATCGGAAAAGAGTACAATGATTATTGTGCATATAAAGTTATATGCACAACTACTATTTCACATCAACTAGTGGAGACATGAGTGGATGTGTGAAGGTGCGGTTCTCGCACGCACACACACCCGCGCGCCGCCGCTGTCTGTCTCGTGCCTTGTCGTGTCGAATGGCGAAATGTCTTGATGTCTCGAGCTACCTTTCTACTACAATTTTATTTATCAATCGTCTCATTAAATTAATTCGGAATTTTTAGATTAAGATAAGTGATATATTAAGTGATTATTATCGAAATTAATATTCGGATAAGTATCGAGATTAATGGATAATAATCGAATTAATATTAGGATAAATATTATCATACCAGTCCCAATATATTGGAGAGTTCCTCCAGCGCACTTCTCCCTCTCGTCCTCCTTATAAAAACAGACATGAAGGGTCCGATTTTTTTAACTGCTTTTTGCTTCAAAAATTTCTTCTCAAGTAGCATAAATAATATTTTCGTTTTTTCTAGTTCTTGTGCGGTGATAGTGCAAGTTTATTCTAGTTCACTGAGGGTGCAGTGATCAATATATCAGTGCATCGAGCTGTTGTTTTATCTTGGGAGGCAGACGCTACACAATGCTGATGGGGAATTTCGTTTAAGAAGACAGATCTTCTGGACTCAACATCGACATCCTACAAATTTTTTATTTTCGTTAAATTATGTCATGTTAGGAAATTAACGTTCGTTTTGCAAGGTTATATTTGAATTCGTGTTTTACCTTGGTTTGTTCAAGTGAAGATTTTCAACATATTCAATTTGAATTTTAATTAATTTGTATAGACTTTTAAAAATTACTGTCAAACTTCATAGAGTCTATGAATTTTAAGAGAGAAACTTTTATGGATTCGTATAGATTTTTAAAAGTTCATGGACTCTAGAATTTGTAAATATATGTTAAAAACTCTTATTCATTATTATCAATAATGTCAATCTAATAAATTTATAAGTCTAAATGATAATAAAAATAATAATTGTGAAAATAAAATACAAAAATTCATTAAATAATACAAAAAAAAAAACAAAAATTATTTTTCATAAAATTTACTTTTCATACTTTATTTTTTTTTCAGATTTTATTGTTTCTTGCTTTCAGATTATAAATTTTAAAATAAACTTTATTTTCTTAATATTTATTTTTCAGGATTTTAGATTTGTTTCTTTATTTTCTCATTCATTGGATAAGTTTTAAAAAGTTTTAATGTAATATATATTATTTAATTATAATGTTCATATTTAAAAATTATTTCTTATTTTAAATTCATTTCTTAAAATAATATTTATTTTCATATTTTTTTTAACATCCGGATTTTTTTATATATCCTCCTATTCACTTTATAAATATTTGGTATTGATATTATTTAGATATTTTCACATACTTTATTTGGTTATTTTAAAATTATTCTTAGATTTTAAAAGTTGTTTTTATTTTCAGATCTCAAATTTTTAAAGTAAACTTTATTTTCATTTTTACTTTTCAAATTTTTGGAGTTTTTTCTATATTTCTTGTCATTTATAAATTTTGTGATATTATTTAGATAATTTTATACTTTATTTGATTATTTGAAATTACTTTTAAAGAAAGATTTTTTTTAAATAAAACTTTTGATAGGATTTGAAGGAGATATTTGTTGGTATTTATTTCATTCACAAAAATTGGTATAAATCCATCAAAGTCCATGAATTTGTAGAATCTTTAAAATCCATAGACTTTTGAATACATCAAGAATTTAAAAAGACATTATAAAATCATTATTGATTACCTCAAGATTTTTAAGGACGGTTTGAAATCCCAATTGAATACCTATAGACTTTACAAATCTATAAAAATCCTATCAACTATATATTTAATACACCCCCTAAAAGTGTAAAGGATAAAACTGATTTTAAAAGTCTAATTCAAATGAATTAAGACACGCAGAGTCGCAAACACATCGACGGGCTGAGTGTGTCGTGCGGCCCGCACGAGTTTGATCCGAGATGAGCCGGTCGAACACGACCAGTGTCGGGCCAAGTGACCCGCGGTTAGGCCGACTAGGGGTGTTCAAAAATATCCAATATCCGATATCCGATCCGAAATATCTGAAAATCCGAAGTTGTAACGCCCCGATTTCGCATATACATTTATTGTGAATTATAGAAAAACATGTTCAATTTTATTAAATTAATGCCCCAATAATGTGTCATTTAATTTATTTTATTTTCATGACCAAGCAAATTCATTTGTCATTAAAAGTCATGTCCAAATACGTGATTCAGTATCGTCATTTCTCATTTTAATTTATCGTATTTCATGTCATTATTTCTAGTAAAGTCAAATTTTAAACAATATTAATTGTTAAAAGATTTTACAAGATAAATAATATTATTGTTTATTATTTATTATTACTATTATTGTTATTAATATTATTATTATTATTATTTAATATCCAACTTAACATTTGAAGAAATTGAAGGAAACGTTTTCTTTTTTGTTTGTTTTCTTCCTATACTTAAACTTTTCCAATTTCTTCCCAACTTTTCAAATCAATGCATTTAACCCAAAATATTAACACAAATAAATAAGAAACCTTTCAAATCATTTCAATACAATATATAAATTTAAAACTCAGAATTGATCACACAATACACCAATATTTTCTTTTTCTCCCTGCCGTCGCCCTACAATCATCATCATCAGACCAATCATCATCATCATCAACATCATCTTGCAGCCATAGGTAAGCTTTAAGGTCTCATTCAAGCAAAATTTAAGATCTGTAAACTCCCCTTTATTATTATTCTGCAAATTACAATTATAAATATAGTATATATATATATATATATATATATATCTACCCGTACACTAGGAATCAACATTTGAGCCCAGATTCCATAACCAAAACACAAACCCAGGTTTCCAATTCATCGAGCCCAGAAAAAAATCGTCAAAAACCAGTTCATCCAAACCATATCCCGTCAGAAATCAATTGAAAGAACAAATTTTCAGGAACCAAACCCGGTTACAAAACCCAACCAGGCCCGTACGAACCACCTAATCCCGATTTGCCGGAAACTCCGATCTGCCGCACGCAGCAACACCTCCAGGAACCGCCTCCAGCCACCCGAGTCGTCCGATGCCGTTTTGCTTGTGTGTGCGCGACAGGAGGTGTGTGAGTGTGCCTGGTCGAGATGAAATCCCAATTGGATTTTGTATGTGTGTGTGTGTGTGTGCGTGTGTGTGTGTGAGAGAGAGAGAGAGAGAGAGGATTTGAGAGAGGGAGAGGGAGAGAGAGAGAGGCGAGAGGCGAGAGGTAGAAGATGTGAGGGTGAGAATGAGGTATAATTCGGCCGACTTCCTTGCTAATGGGGTTTTTATACCCACTTTTTTTTAGGGTTCTTCAATTTAATCCCCAAGTTTCAGACCCTCTCAAATTGACCCCAAATCAGTTTTCAGAGTATACTAATTTCAGCCTCTAATTTTCAGTTTCTTCATTCTTGCCCCAGCCTGGTTTATAATTATTTCAGTTAGCCCAATCAGAATTATAATTTCTTCAATTCAGCCCCATTTTTGGCACAAGCCATTAAAATATTGATTGTATTCATTAATATTAATAATATAATTTTAAATCTCTATCTTGTATTTTATTCCCAGATATTAAATATTTATAAATTATAATAACAGTGATTACCATTATTATTAATTGTAGATAATAACAAGAACGTACGGGCCTAGAATTATCAAGTCAAGCATTTTCACCACATTCAAGTTCAAGAACTGCATTTTATCTAGGTGTGGGGATTTATTACGCTTTTTTTTATTTTAATTGCTTTATATATTGTCTCGTATGTGCACGTGAAATCACGAAGACTTAAATGTGCAATCAACTGAAGACTTAAATGTGCAATCATCAAGACTTAAATGTGAAATCAGTCAGAAGCACTTAATTGTGCATAAAGCCTTCGGGAGCCGACGGGCTTCAGAATTTATCAGTCATGTTGTTTATACTTGCTAATATATTTAGTAATTAACGTAGACATATTGCGTATTCTCCACACTGAGCGAGTTGGAAGCTCACCCCACTGTTTACCCCCTTTTCAGGTTGAGGAGCTCGATGTGGCATGCGTATGAGTGTGAGATGATCAAGCTTCAAGAGTTGTTATTTATTTATTTACTATTATTTTTCCTAAGCTACGCTTTATGAACAATTGTTCCATTTGTTTTATTTTTAAAGTCAAATTATGTTTTAATTTAATGGTGACTTGGGATTATTACTTGCTATTATTAAGTTTATTTTTTTCTTAAAAATGTATTTCCGCTGCAAAATTTTTATTTACTCTTCTTAAAATTAGAAGAATTATATTTTAGAAAAGTGGTCGCTACATAAGTGGTATCGGAGCGGGTCTACGGTTCTGTAGACTCGTTGAAATGTTTTCTTTTTCAAAACTGAAATTTTATTTCGCAAGTAGTCAAATATTTTTAGCAATTATGATCATCCACCTCTGCCGCTCCACGTCGACTCCAAGGTACATTAAGTTATTATTATTCATTATGTGATGAATGCAGTTTACCAGATCAACCATGATTCATGCATTAAAGATGCATCTTCATTATATTTTGTACATAAGAATTTTATGATAAAGTATTTAGGCATGAAATTATTTTCTTATAAATTCATAAGTATATGTGTGACATGCGTAAATCATCATTGCTAGAGATGTAATATAACTCTCCGTTTTATTTTCTCCCTGTCGTTGGGTAAGTACTGAAGGGTCGTTGCGTGTGGTATGCCATAGGATAATGGCAACTCGTGGACGTGGACGCCTAGCTAACCGAGGTGCAGATAATCTCGGTGGTCAGAATGCCAACCTTGGTGCTGGTGGTGGTGGTGACGGCAACAATAACGTGCCAGCTCCTACTCAGTCACAAGTTGTGCAACAGTTCCGGTGTTTCACCCCACCAACATTCAACAGTCGAGAAGGACCAGCTTTTGTTGATGAATGGTTCATGTCGCTCGAGCGCACCTTTGAGCTCATTGGGTGTACTGATGCACAAAGAATTCTTTGTGGCCAATATCAAATGGTGGAGGATCTTTGGACGCTGGTGGATAAGCTATTGGCGTTTGAGGCCGGCGGCCGAGCGTGCTGCATTGACTTGGGATCGATTCAAGGAAATAGTGATGGAACAGTACTACCCACAGCATTACCGAGAGAAGATGGAGAGAGAGTTTTGGAATCTCGAACAATGAGGGATGACGGTTGAAGAATATGAGAGGAAATTCAACCAAATCAGCTTCTTTGTGGAGCACATGGTGGATACAGACCGGAAGAGGGCCCTTAAGTTTCGGAGTGGTTTACGCCCGAGTATTCGTCACATCGTGGCTGGTCATGGGGTGTTACCATATACCGAGACAGTGTTTCGAGCTCAAGAGGTTGAGGCTAGCCATAATCTAGATCAACAACAGTCAACTAAGCCTAATACCGGTAAGAGGCATTGGAATGGGAACCAAAATAAGGTTGTGGCTTTTAATAAACAGAAGAAGGTAGATGAGAAATCTGGACCGGGTGCAACGATCACTAGGCTTGCATGCCCAAAGTGTGGTAAAAATCATGGCGGAGAGTGTTTGTATGGAAAAGGTGTCTGCTATAGATGCAAGGAGCCAGGACATTCATCTTCGAACTGTCATCTCCAAAGGGCCAAAGGTCAAGGTTCTGGAGGAAAAGCTCGCATTTATACTTTGACCCAAAGGGACGCAGATGAGAATCCCGGCACGGTGTCAGGTATGCTTATGATCTCTAATGTGCCTGCTTTCGCTTTATTTGACACTGGTGCCACACATACTTTTATGTCTACAAAGTTTTATTATTCCATTGGTCATAGAAGCGTTAAAACTGTTGAGTCTCTGGAGGTTAGCTTACCGTCAGGAAATACGATCCTCACTAATACAATGATTGACGAGAATATTGAGATAGGAGGTAGAGAATTTGACGCTAGCCTGTATTTAATTAACTCGATGGATTTTGACGTGATCCTTGGTATGGACTGGCTCGATAGACATGATGCCGATATAAGGTGTCGTGAGAAGAAGGTGACATTGAGGTGTTCTGAAGGCGAGTCGATCACTTTTTATGGTACTAAGAGTAGGACGGTACCCAGAGTAATCACAGCCATGAAAGCACTAAGAAGCCTAAGGAAGGAGCGATGCCAGGGTTACTTGGTGAGTTTGGTCGACACTCGTACTAATGAGGTTTCCCCTACAGACGTACCTATAGTGCGGGAGTTTTTGGATGTGTTTCCAGAAGATTTGCCGGGAGTCCCACCCGACCGGTAAGTGGAGTTTAGTATTGATTTAGTCCCTGGGGCGGCCCCAACGTCCAAAGCACCATATAGGATGGCTCCGAGGGAACTTCAAGAATTGAAGGTCCAAATTCAAGAGCTGTTGGAGCTCGAATTTGTTCGTCCTAGTGTGTCACCATGGGGTGCACCAGTACTATTTGTAATAAAGAAGGATGGATCACTTCGGATGTGTATAGATTACCGAGAGTTGAATCGACTCACGGTGAAGAACAAGTACCCACTACCGAGAATCGAGAATCTATTCGATCAATTGAGAGGATCCAGAACCTTTTCGAAGATCGATTTGCGGTCGGGATACCACCAACTGAAGATTAGGGAGTGTGACATTCCCAAGACGGCCTTCAGGACCCGTTATGGACATTTTGAATTTGTAGTGATGCCATTTGGTCTGAGTAATGCACCGGCAGTCTTTATGGATTTGATGAACAGAGTGTTCCAACCTTACTTGGATAAGTTCGTGATCGTTTTCATAGATGACATTTTGGTGTATTCTAAGGACAAGGAACAACACCAAGAGCATTTGAGAATTACATTGGAGACACTTCGCAAGGAGAAGTTGTATGCCAAGTTCAAGAAATGTGAGTTTTGGTTGAACAGAGTTGGATTCCTTGGACATGTGGTGACTTCAAAAGGGATTGAGGTAGATCCCGATAAAGTTGTAGCAGTGAGTAGTTGGGGGGTACCCACGAATGCGAGCGAAGTTCGCAGCTTTCTGGGCTTAGCTGGCTATTATAGAAGATTTATCGAAGGATTTTCGAAAATCGCCACTCCTATGACCCAGCTAACAAGGAAAGGCGTGCGGTTTGAATGGAGTGACAAGTGTGAGGAAAGTTTCCAAGAGTTGAAAAGGAGACTAACCTCGGCACCAGTATTAATGATTCCTGATCCGACGGAAGACTTTGTTATTTATAGTGATGCCTCAAAGCAGGGGTTGGGTTGTGTTCTGATGCAACATGGTAAAGTAGTAGCCTATGCATCGAGACAGCTTAAACCACATGAGTTGAACTATCCAACGCATGATTTGGAGTTGGCCGTAGTACATGCGCCAAGATTTGGCGTCACTATCTCTACGGAGGGAAGTGTGAGATATACACGGACCATAAAAGTTTGAAGTATCTTTTCACACAGAAGGATCTTAACATGAGGCAAAGGAGATGGTTAGAATTGGTGAAGGACTATGATTGTACCATCCATTACCATCCTGGTAAGGCGAATGTAGTAGCCGATGCCTTGAGTCGGAAGACTAGAGGCGAGTTAGCTTGCTTGACCGATCAGGAGAGTTTGATAAAGGAGTTCTCCCAGTTGAGGATTGAAGTAGTTGAGTCTTCAAAACGTTCGAAAGCAATCTTATCATCTTTGGTCTTGCAACCAAACTTGAGGGATAAGATTAAGGAGGCTCAACCATGTGATAAGTTCTTGTGTAAGATGAAAAATCGAGCACAAGATGGGAGTATTGAGAAATTTGTCATTGCCGCAGACGACGTTTTGACTTACGATGGGAGGTTGTGTGTTCCTAAGGACACATCCCTTAGGAGGCAAATCCTTGAAGAAGCTCACAATGCACCATACTCTGCTCATCCAGGAGGTACAAAGATGTACCACGACCTGAAGAAGTTCTTTTGGTGGAGAGGAATGAAACGGGACATTGGTGTATTTGTGGAGAGGTGTATGATATGTCAGCAGGTGAAGGCAGAACATCAACGGCCAGGAGGTTTACTTCAACCGTTGGAAATCCCAGAATGGAAATGGGAGCATATCACAATGGATTTCGTGGTTGGTCTGCCACGAACAGTGAGGAAGAACGATGCTATCTGGGTGATAGTAGATCGCTTGACGAAGTCATCTCACTTTCTACCTGTGAGGATGACTTATAGTATGGAACAATATGCACGGATTTATATTCGGGAGATTTTGAGGCTACATGGTGTTCCAGTGTCAATCGTATCGGATAGAGATCCGCGAGTTACGTCAAAATTTTGGAAGAGTCTTCAGAGTGCATTGGGCACTAAGTTGAATTTCAGTACTGCATATCATCCGCAAACTGATGGTCAATCTGAGCGGACTATCAAGACACTTGAAGATTTGTTGAGGGCGTGTGTTCTTGATACTGGTGAGAATTGGGAGAATATTTCGCCGTTAGTAGAGTTTGCTTATAACAATAGTTACCAAGCAACTATACAAATGGCCCCGTACGAGGCTCTCTACGGAAGGAAATGTCGATCGCCTCTTTATTGGAGTGAGGTTGGAGAAGGAAAGATTTTGGGTCCAGAATTGATCGAGCAGACTGTAGAGAAGATAGCCGAGATCAGAAGTAAAATTAAGACTGCTCAGGATCGACAGAAGTCTTATGCTGATAAACGACGGAAAGTATACAATTTGAGATTGGAGAGAAGGTGTTCCTGAAGGTAGCGCCGATGAAAGGAGTAATACGATTAGGTAAAAAGGGAAAGCTACAGCCTCGTTATATCGGACCTTTTGAGATTTTGGGTCGCGTTGGTGATCTTGCTTATAGTTTGGCATTGTCGTTAGAGTTATCGGGAGTGCACAATGTCTTTCACGTCTCCATACTAAGAAAGTACATACATGATCCTGGTCACGTATGCAATTTCAAAGAGTTACATGTAGCCAAGAACCTGACTTATGAGGAGGTACCTATAGCTGTTTTGGAACGTAAGGTACACCAGTTACGAAATAAAGAGGTTAAATTGGTGAAAGTTCAATGGAGTCGTCATGGACCAAATGAGGAAACGTGGGAACGTGAAGAGGAGATCCGTTCTAAGTATCCAACATTCATTTTCCAAGGTACGAAACTTAATTTTCGAGGACGAAAATTTGTTAAAGGGGGGTAGGTTGTAACGCCCCGATTTCGCATATACATTTATTATGAATTATAGAAAAACATGTTCAATTTTATTAAATTAATGCCCCAATAATGTGTCATTTAATTTATTTTATTTTCATGACCATGCAAATTCATTTGTCATTATAAGCCATGTCCAGTCATGTGATTCATGTCATGTCATTTCTCATTTTAATTCATCGTGTTTCATGTCGTCATTTCTAGGCCCGAGTCAAATTTTAAACAATATTAATTGTTAAAAGATTTTACAAGATAAATAATATTATTGTTTATTATTTATTATTACTATTATTGTTATTATTATTATTATTATTATTATTATTATTATTATTTAATATCCAACTTAACATTTGAAGAAATTGAAGGAAACGTTTTTTTTTTGTTTTCTTCCTATACTCAAACTTTTCCAATTCCTTCCCAACTTTTCAAATCAATGCATTTAACCCAAAATATTAACACAAATAAATAAGAAACCTTTCAAATCATTTCAATACAATATATAAATTTAAAACTCAGAATTGATCACACAATACACCAATATTTTCTTTTTGTCCCTGCCGTCGCCCTACAATCATCATCATCAGACCAATCATCATCATCATCAACATCATCTTGCAGCCATAGGTAAGCTTTAAGGTCTCATTCAAGCAAAATTTAAGATCTGTAAACTCCCCTTTATTATTATTCTGCAAATTACAATTATAAATATAGTATATATATATATCTACCCGTACACTAGGAATCAACATCTTAGCCCAGATTCCATAACCAAAACACAAACCCAGGTTTCCAATTCATCGAGCCCAGAAAAAATCGTCAAAAACCAGTTCATCCAAACCATATCCCGTCAGAAATCAATTGAAAGAACAAATTTTCAGGAACCAAACCCGGTTACAAAACCCAACCAGGCCCGTACGAACCACCTAATCCCGATTTGCCGGAAACTCCGATCTGCCGCACGCGGCAACACCTCCAGGAACCGCCTCCAGCCACCCGAGTCGTCCGATGCCGTTTTGCTTGTGTGTGCGCGACAGGAGGTGTGTGAGTGTGCCTCGTCGAGATGAAATCCGAATTGGATTGTGTTTGTGTGTGAAATCCCAATTGGATTGTGTGTGTGTGTATGTGTGTGTGTGCGTGTGAGGATTTGAGAGAGGGAGATGGAGAGAGAGAGAGGCGAGAGGTAGAAGATGTGAGGGTGAGAATGAGGTATAATTCGGCCGACTTCCTTGCTAATGGGGTTTTTATACCCACTTTTTTTTAGGGTTCTTCAATTTAATCCCCAAGTTTCAGACCCTCTCAAATTGACCCCAAATCAGTTTTCAGAGTATACTAATTTCAGCCTCTAATTTTCAGTTTCTTCATTCTTGCCCCAGCCTGGTTTATAATTAGTTCAGTTAGCCCAATCAGAATTATAATTTCTTCAATTCATTTCATTTTTGGCACAAGCCATTAAAATATTGATTGTATTCATTAATATTAATAATTTAATTTTAAATCTCTGTCTTGTATTTTATTCCCAGATATTAAATATTTATAAATTATAATAACAGTGATTACCATTATTATTAATTGTAGATAATAACAAGAACGTACGGGTCTAGAATTGTCGAGTCAAGCATTTTCATCACATTCAAGTTCAAGGACTGCATTTTATCCAGGTGTGGGGATTTATTACGCTTTTGTTTATTTTAATTGCTTTATATATTGTCTCGTATGTGCACGTGAAATCAGTCAGAAGCACTTAAATGTGCAACCAGTCAGAAGCACTTAAATGTGCAATCAGTCAGAAACACTTAAATGTGAAATCAATCAGAAGCACTTAATTGTGCATAAAGCCTTCTGCCAGCCGACGCTTAATTTATCAGTCATGTTGTTTATACTTGCTAATATATTTAGTAATTAACGTAGACATATTGCGTACTCTCCACACTGAGCGAGTTGGAAGCTCACCCCACTATTTACCCCTTTTCAGGTTGATGAGCTCGATGTGGCATGCGTATGAGTGTGAGATGATCAAGCTTCAAGAGTTGTTATTTATTTATTTACTATTATTTTTCCTAAGCTACGCTTTATGAACAATTGTTCCATTTGTTTTATTTTTAAAGTCAAATTATGTTTTAATTTAATGGTGACTTGGGATTATTACTTGCTATTATTAAGTTTATTTTTTTTCTTAAAAATGTATTTCCGCTGCAAAATTTTTATTTACTCTTCTTAAAATTAGAAGAATTATATTTCAGAAAAGTGGTCGCTACAGAAGTTCCGGATATCCGAAAACTCGGATATCCGAAGTTCGGATATCCTGAATTTCGGATATCCGGAACTTCGGATTCGGATATCGGATAGTAGTTTTTAGAAAAATCGGATATTCGGATATCCGAAATATCCGAAAAATCCTAAAATTTTATTTTTTTATTTTAAATAATAAAAAATATTCGGATATTCGGATATCCGATATCCATATCCGAAGTTTTTTTCGGATATTCGGATATTCGATATCCAAATTCGAATATTTTTTTCGAATATAAGGATATCCGAATAAAATTTATATTTTTTCCGGATATTCGGATATCCGATATCCGTATCCGAAATTTCGGATATCCGAAAACTGGATATCCGAAATTTCGAATACGGATATCGGATATCAAAATTTACTATCCGAATTTTCAGATATCCGAAATTGAACACTCCTAAGGCCGACTGAAGGAGGGCGGCAGATTGACTTCAAGTGTTTATGTTGGACATGGATTCTCTTAGCTTGATTAGATTAAGTTATTTCCTACTCAGGTGGAGAGATTATCAATCGTGTTATTACCCAAAATCAATCAATGCTAATTCACTATATCGGCCTAGAGGAAACATAAGATGAGAGACTTGTAGTTCATCTTTGTTCAACTATATTTCAAGCTAGCGCCTTAAGTCGATATACAATCCACAAAATCAAGAACAAGTTTGACCACACGCAGGGGCGGAGGGAGGGGGTCCAAGGGGGTCCACGGACCCTCCCGGCGGATGAAAATTCCCTTATAAAATAGGGAAGTTATATATATAGTTGTCCAACCTCCGTATTTTTTATAGCTCCGGACCCTCCCGAGTAAATGCTCTGCTTCCGCCACTGACCACACGTAAAGCATTTCCATAAACTAACTCGTAAACTAATATATAAACTAGCTTATAATATATCAAATAAATAAATTATCAACTAATTTATCAACTAAACTACAAATACATCATAAATCAAAAGATCTTGATTATTGAGATTTATTTTTCCTCCTTTTCCAACTGCCTTCAACTTATTAAAAAAAACTATATATTTACTATACGTGTGTTTGTCTTGGGGTGGGATCACTGCAGCCGCACAATCTACGTCTTGACCGCCGTCCGTCGGATATAAGACACACACACACACTTGGTGTGTGTGATCGGAAGACGCGAGTGCAGCGGCGTAGTGCACTGTAGAGATCCTGCCCTTGTCTTGGTCTCTCAGTGGAATAATGGGGGGTTTATTATATTATTATTACGCCTCAGAAACAACTACCTAACATAGGATCTCTAGACTTTTTTTTTTCTTTTTAATTATTTTTTTCGTGTTTTCATTCTATAATTCTTGGTACAAAACGAGATCAATTTGACTTGGGCATATACAGATTAATTAAGATAATTTAACTTGTATTTAATTGGTTTTATTTTAATCTAGTGTGACATGTTAAATTCTTGAAGAAAAATGTATAATTTTCTTGAAAATGGGCAAATTTTAAAATTCAGATAATATTGGACACATCAACTTTATTATTAAAAGAGAGTTGTATAAGACACATGTCTTTATATAGATTTTTTAAATTAATTATTTTTTTAAATATACTAACTCCTAACATTTGAATGAGAGTTGATGTAATCAATTTTTTTTTCTTTTTTCTTTTTATTTTTCTCTCAATGTTTAGAAGTTAATAATTTTATCGTCTCAACTCTATTTTTTATTATTAATATTTTAAATTAATCTTCTTTTTACGATATTTTAATTAAATATTCATTAGGCATATATATAATTAAAATATTCCTTTTTGAATATGAGTGTTTTTGAATAATTATTGTATTATATCTTGATTTTAGATTATTTGTATATAAAATATAAAAATCAGATAATTTCCAAATAATTTCATTGAAGTAAATCTATATTTTTACAAGATCAATATTTTTATTTCAGTTTTCATCTTCTTATAACAATTTTAGATTACTGAGTTATTTTATTTTAAAAATATTTGGGAAAGGAATTAGAGACGTGTTAGATTTACATCCGAGTAGAAAGATAAATTATTCGTTAAAATAATTTTTTGATTGATTCTTCTTTTTATGAAAAGAAAAATTATATAAACAAATATAATAAGCTGGTTATATTTTTATTTAAGTACGTCACAATAATATACTTTATCACCCTATGTCTAATGAATTACTATCATTGTGTATCTCATGGTATATTATTAAGTATAAATGTGTGACTTTAATCAAAATATTTATCAAAAATATATGACGTTCTTTCACATGTATACTGATATGTAATTATATTAGTATATTAATATAAATATTACAAATATACAATGATCATATAGATTCCTGTCATGTTTATATATTTTATATCGAACTTTTACTGGGGCTGGGATTTTTACCCGAAGAACCGAATTTTAATAAGAACCGAACCGAAAAAACCGGTTCCGGTTCCGATTTTTTTATTATTAACCGGTTCCGGTTCTTAATTCGGTTCCTTTTTAATAATTCGGTTCCGGTCCCGGTTCCTGTTTTATGATGTTAGAAAACCCGGTTTGGAACCGGTTCTATATATATTATATATAATAATAAAAATGATATTACATATAAATTTTTACATAATGTAGGTATTAAATAAAGCAAATTAAACGTACTTTGTTCAAAATATTACACATTAAATTTGGTTTCTACTCAAAATTCGTTTTTTTTACAAAATTCAGTTTTTTTGCACAATTCGGTTCCTAAAAGAACCGAAAAACTCGATTTTTACACATTAAATTCGGTTCCAGTTCCTAATTCGGTTCCTGAAGAAAAACCGGTTTTTTCGGTTTCGGTTCCTAATTCGGTTCCTAAAAAAAATTGGTCAAAAACCGAACCGATTTATGTATTTAGAAACCGGTTCCGGTTCTTTAAATTTTTACCAAGAACCGAACCGGTCCCAGTCCTAACTTTTACACATCTATACTTAATATTAAAAGAGAGTCGCAAGAAAATATAAGGAAACATGTGTCATCTCCACGTTAATCCTCTTTTTAAAAATCTTAAAAAAATGGACGTTTAATTTGAGAGGGGTTGGATGATTATTCCATTATATACTATCTACCAATTAAAAACTTCCTCTCATTTTATTCCTTTTATTTTTAACCTAATAGTTTAAATAATTATAACTTTTACGTATCGATTTTATTTTTGAAAAAAATATATTAAATTCGTGCTCTTTAATTTGACATCCATATAGTATATATAAAATAATATAATTATAATATATTTAGATGATTAAAATTATTCAATATATTTTTAACAATTATTTGATTTTTAAGAATTATTTTGTTCTTATTATAAAATACATTAATGTCAAATCATATAAAATTATATTAGTAAAAATATCGGTTGTATACTTTTAATGAAAGTTGATAATACATCACCAACAACAACACCATCAGAGCCTTAGTTCCAAAATGATTTAGGATCAGCTATAATAAAAGTTGATAATAATAAACATAATTTAATTTCTTATTTATAAAATTAGATATAAGTCTCATATTGTCCTATATGAAAAATAAATGCCGGTGCTTAATTAATTTATGGTTTTTCTATTATGTGTCTTTACATCACATGATAAGAGTTTATAAATAAAATTAAATCAAATAATAGTATATGTATGTGTATACTGACTCATGGATATTTTATAATAATTTTATAATATTATTGAAATTCGATCACATATTGTTAATATAATAAAATATTTAACATTTTATGCCGTGCATAGCACGGGAGGACATCTAGTGTCTCCAAAATCAAATTGTCACGTACACAAATTTTCAACAATTTATGATAATAGTCCAATAGTTTTAAGATTTAACTCGGCAACACTTGCAAAACTTAGACCAAGGACGACTAATAGAAAACTACCAACAAATAGAAAACTTAGAAATAATCAGAATACTTTAACATGAACATAGATATTTAAAATAAACCAAAAACAGAGAAAATTATTAAAAAACACACTAAAAAAAAAGAACTAAACAACTAGAAGAATGAAGAAATCAAATCCTAAAAATTGAAGAAAAGGAACCCAAAAGTAAAATTTTAAAATTTTTCTCACTTTATGA
The DNA here is from genome assembly GCA_033398695.1 of Orobanche coerulescens. NCBI lineage: Eukaryota > Viridiplantae > Streptophyta > Magnoliopsida > Lamiales > Orobanchaceae > Orobanche > Orobanche coerulescens. Next base: position 176,057,715 of record CM065809.1, read on the forward strand.
GAATATTTGTGGGCGTCTCACTCATTTTATTTTATTTTGATCAGTAAAAGAAATTTTATAAAATAAAAAAATGGATGTGGCTAAGGCAGAAGGAGTTCCTCAGACACAAGTTAGAATATATACAACCATTAACAGCCTAACACCATTCTCAGATTAGCGAGTCAATCCATAAAGGAAAAATTAGAGCCCTCCAAATCCTTCACAAAGATCCAACTCCTGTTGCGATTAATTCTTACACGCAAGTGCACGTTATCATTTACAAGTAATAAAGTGATGAGTGAGTATCGTTCCCACGAGGACTGAATCACTAACTACCGATTTTGTGTATTCTAGTTTTATTCGAACAATCGAATTTGTGTTTTGCAATTAATTTCTAAAAGAATTATTAAAAGACTAAACAGTAGAAAACGATAGCTAGAAGAAAAGAAATCAAATGATGAATAAGTCTAGGATTCTGAATCCACTCGGTTTATCCGAATTTACTCTCGATTATCCGTAGTAAATAATTTTCCCAATTTATTGAAGGCAGAGATTGCTAATATATTCTACCGCCTCTCCCGAGGTCAATAGATTTTCTAAAGGCGAATAACGCACTCTATCCCTAGGTGAATTAATTCGTCAATAGGCAAAAAGCATAAAATCTCCAAAAGGCCACGTAGTTCCTATGAGTATATTCCTATCTCACATAATAAAACGGTCCTCACCAATAGTTCCTCACCAATTCTCCTCTCCCGATTCGAATTGAATGATTAAATCAATACAACTATTGGCCAGATAATTGCAAGCATTAAACACGATTGGGAAAACTCAACAAAAAGGTAATTACTTAGATAACCTCAAGCAAAATCCGTCAAAACGTAAGTTTCATCAAAATCCTAGATTAGGGTTTTAGCCTGACATACTAAATGAATGAAAGCATTAAAATCAAACGCAGATGAAGCTCGGATTCCTCCGTTCTTCGGCTTCCGCCCTCTGCTCTTGAAATCTTCTGCTTCCCTCATCTTCTGCCGTCTCTCCTCTCTGATTCCAAGCTTAAGATCCAAAAGATCAAAGATGATTAATTAGGGTCTTAAACCCTTATTTATAGCTTTTACATCCTCCAAATCGCGTCCGTATGAGTAGGTCGAAAACTGGCTTCGAAACGGCCCAAATCCGCGCGATGCATACAAAAGCCGCCTAGTGTGCCGCGGCTCACTAAGTCTGTACCGCGGCACACTGCCTATAGCTGGATGCCTGGGCGTCATTTAATTCTTCTGTGCCGCGGCTCACCTGGACTGTGCCGCGGCACAGAGTACAGTTTACTTTGTGCCCGGCTGGGTGTCTTCCTGTGCCGCGGCCCTGCTTCCTTGTGCCGCGGCTCATAGCCAAAATTTGCCGTTTTCGCCCGTTTCGCCTCGTTTTAGCTTCCGGACTTCAACTTCCTGACAAACATACAAAATTAAGGCATTAAAGGCTCATTTAATTAAATTCACTCTTCAAAACAATACAAAATAATGATGAATAAGCGTATAAAAATACACCTAACAAATACCCCCAAACTTAAGCCTTTGCTTGTCCTCAAGCAAAAAGAATTAATCTCAACAAAAGAGTGTCGTGAATCATCGTGCGACTCGTAGTGTTCAACCTAATCAATACTATCCTGAAATTCTCTCTGAATCATACGAGTGTCGTAATAGCGAGCTACACTCAGAACACTGATCCCACAAAGTAATCAAGTTCAGTCCTAATTACTCATTCATGAAGAAAATCTAGCTCAAAGATTAACAAACGTGAATCAAATCGACCGCCAATATAAAAGGCTAAAATAAACAAGCTAGTTCGTCCTGTTCCACAGTCTAATGGCAAAATTTTCACGAGTTTCATAAAAATAATCCTCGGACAGTATTCCCTTATATATATGCTCAAGAATTTGATTCGAGTTGACCACTAGGTTCGGATCTCGGGATGCTTCATCGGGATAATCCTAGGGTGGAACTTCCATTCTCATGTATTGGGAAACCGTTTGACGTAAAAGACACTCATGGGGCACATGGATGCTTCTAGTTACTAAGTTCCTTTCTACAACGGAGAAACAACTCGAATATATAATTCCCGCATGTCCGAATCAAGGTCGCCGTTTTACGCGAGAGTAAACAGCGGGTCACGCGAATACCCCTGGTTACTAGGCTCCCTATCATCGGCATGTGAAATATCTAAATCACTAGTCTAATCAGGGTTGTTGTTTTACGCGAGAGTAAACAACGGGTCACGTGAATACCCCCGGTTACTAGACTTCCCTTCATAGAACAAAAATATCTCGACTATTGGGAAAAACTGACCGACTCTAAACTCAATCTAGGGGCCAACACGACTAATGTAACTGTACGACTAACTAACCGAAAAATGTAACCAAACGTATCGACGGTGATTTTAAAACAAGTACGTATCCTCTCTTATCCGCCAAGACCTCTACAATCACAAAAAAAAAAAATTTGGACCTAAATGAATACTAAGCAGAAACAGAAATCACTGACTACAACGCGACTAGAACTCGACCGTTTCTTCAGAGAGAAAAACAATGTCGTAACATCAGTATTACACAAATAGAAGCACGAAAACTTCAAGAATAGAGAAAAATTAAGACAAGCAAGGCTATCGAAAAAAAATAACGCAAAGTACTGAAAAGTGCAACGAAATAAAGTACATCAATGGATGTAGCAACTGAAAGTAAACCCCCCCAAACTTAGGACGTACATTGACCTCAATGGACAAAATATGATATGCAATAAAAGTAAAAGGTCAAGTACTCCCCTCCAGTCCTCTCACGAGCTGGTGTCGGCATCATCCGGTGAGGAGGGTGGTGTGGCTGGCCGGGCGGGTGCACTAAATGGCCCGTCGGGATGCATGATATGGGCCCTCCAGGCGGCAAGGTGCTCCTGATGATAGGCGTCCCTCGCTGCCAGACGCCTCGCCTCTCGTCGGTTGTCCCGGCGGGCCTACTCTCGCATCTCAGCTCTGACGGCAGCAATAACGCTCTCTCGCTCCGTCCGCTGCTCCTCTCGCATGGCAACCAACATACTCTCCCTCTCTCTCTTCATCTCATCTCTCTCTCTCCTCGTCTCCTCTCTCAGCTCCTCTCTCTCTCCTCAGATCCTCCCTCAGCCCATCAAACATCTCCTGCAATCTCTCTCTGTCGGGCGGCGGGCCGGCATCTCCATGTGTCAGCAAAAGAGGCTCGTGGGATCCCTCGTGGGCCTCTTCCAGCAGAAATCCTCTCCCCCGAGCGTGCGCCGGCGCTCCTCCCCACTGGTCAAAATGTGAGATGATGCGGTGGTCGATCGGGGCCTGGGGAGCAAGCATCGGCTGCTCGCCCGACCACGCGCCCCGATCACGGCACAAAGCGCAGATGAGAGAGGGGTGCTTCAACCCCGTCTTGGCCCCTCCCTGAATGCACTGAAATATAGAACGGACCAAAAGAGGGGCCACATCAAACCGCAACCCGGAGGTGATAGCATAAAGTGTCCGGGCGCGGGAGAGAAAGATAGTGCGGATCTGAGAGGTGGGGTCAATGCGTGCGCAGATAAAATATAGCCAGGCACGCCCGAGCCGGCTGAGGCGCGAGCTCTTGAAGTGAAAAGTGGAAGAACCCTGTGCGCGCTGCTCCCAGTCGGAGTCGGGCTGTGCAATAGTCTCGAGCAGGGCCTCCTTCGTGAGGCTAGTCATCACTCGGTCATAAGCCGACTCATCTACCACCGGAAACCCAAACAACCTCCGAATGGCAGCAGTGGAAAAGTCAACTGTAACACCTCGAACATCGACCTGAGTCCGAGATTCTAACGACGGCAACGTATGGCCTACCCGAATGTGCTTCAGTAATGCGCTGGCGTAGAACTCCTGCACAATCGAGATAACCGCTGGCTCGGGGGGTGCAGCAAATCTGGCCCACCCCATCTCATCAATCATGGTAAGCAGTTCCCCGTCTTGGGGAGCTGGAGTAAATCCCCTCTCCGGGATAAGAGGTCGCGGCCGAATCTTCTCATTAAAGATTTTGTGGATCTCAGGGTTGGAGAACTGGTGCCCCTCAGACTCGGCGCGGCTACGAGAGGTTTCCCCTCGAGTGGGGGATGACTGAGTCCTGGCTCTCTTGCTCAGCTTCTTCGTCCTAGCCATAGTCAGTCCTGAAAAATACAACACCAGGGTTTATTTACGCAAACAATAACAACAATAATCGTCACTCGGCTAAATATGTCCAGCCGTAAATAAAAAAAATTTAACAAGATAGCATATCCGTGAGAAAAAAATTGAAATTGGACTTTAACGTTTTAAACTGGACGTAAGGGTTGGGCTTGCTGTAATTTCAGAACGAATACGTTGCACAAAGATTCAAAAGATTGTTTTAATAAAGAAAATTTTTTCACTTAGACAATTCATCAAACACCTTAAGGGCATCCTTTTAATTGAAGAACACATATGAATAAAGCTTCATTCAATTCCCAAAAACAATCAATACAAATCATATCTGATGACAAACGACATTATCCATTCATTCATAACCACAAATGAACATTAACAATCGATCAAAACTTCATATCCTCCAATTAACTATCCTAGAACTTTTCAAGGAAATAAGAATATTCAACCATCAAATGCACTACACAACCTCACATTCAAATTCATAAAACAAGTAGAGATTAGAGATTGGAACATACCTTGATTGGTTTGTGAGAAGTGCAAGAAAAAAAAATCGCAAGAAGAAGACTGGAAGAAGTATTTCGGCCGGTCGTGCGCGCAAGGGAGATGAACAGGAAGGGAAAACTTACCTGGGGTGGTCGGCCGATTTCGGGTTATAAGGTACCTGGCCTTTCCAATTCCGCATAGTGTGCCGCGGCACAGATCAAGTGAGCCGCGGCACCGAGTACAGTCCCTTTTTACCTGGTCGTTCGTTTTGTCGTGTGCCGCGGCACAGGTTTTGTGTGCCGCGGCTCAGTGCTCAAGTGTGCCGCGGCTCATTTATGCCGTGCCGCGGCACAGGGTACAGTGGGTTTAACTTTTCCTTACGATTTGTGTGTGCCGCGGCTCAGAATACTTGTGCCGCGGCTCAGGCTTCAGTTTCTCCCCTGGGACTTTCCTGCACAGAATTTTGAGAAGAACACGTTAAAAGCGAGAGGCAGAAGCAAATTGAAGCACAAAAATGATGAAAAATAAAAATCAAGAATGCAAGAAAAATAAAGAAACGCAAAAATCTGCAACTACGAACTCGGGTTGCCTCCCGAGAAGCGCTAATTTTATAGTCTTCAGCCGGACCTATTTGAAAATATTAGTTTGCTTTTCGCAAACTCCATTTGGTTTCCGCCCCGTTCATCGAACCGTTCATATGGTTTTCAAAATTATGACCATCGGTCGTTAACGATTCGACTTTCGGTTCGGACATCAAATGTTGTTTGCGGAAAGGTTTCGACGTGAACAACTTCCCGAAACACCCGTTTTTCTCATGATTAGATATCCGTTTGAATTCCGGCTTGTTTCCCTCCTTCAAAAATGACTTCATGACCCCAGCAGACTTGTCTGAGTGCTCGAGAAATGCTACTCGTTCTACATCGTTCTTAAAAATTGGACCATCTGACACAGAATCTGAATTTTTCGACCGACGATGTGTTCGGTGCTTTCCTCTTTCAACGGCATCTACACTTTCAATTTGTGACCTTTTATCAACACTTCCGGGACATGGAACACTTGGAACGTGACATGCTCCTCTTGAACCCGCAGAGTTAATTCTCCTTTTTCCACGTCAATAAGAGTTCTGCCGGTCGCCAAAAATGGTCGTCCCAAGATAATCGGAATATCTTCATCTTCCTCCATGTCAAGAACGATAAAGTCCGCTGGAAAGATAAATTTATCCACCTTTACCAAAACATCCTCAATCACTCCCCTCGGATACTTAATCGAACGATCCGCTAATTGCAAGGAGACCGTCGTCGGTTTGGCTTCCCCAATGTCCAGCTTTTTAAAAATCGACAGAGACATGAGGTTAATACTAGCACCGAGATCGCACAGTGCCTTATTAAAAGAAAGATTCCCCATGGTGCACGGTATGTTGAAGCTTCCCGGATCTTTCAATTTTGGTGGGAGCTTCTTTTGAAGAATTGCGCTGCATTCCTCCGTCAAGGCGACAGTTTCAAACTCCTCGAGTTTTCTTTTATTCGACAATATCTCTTTCATGAATTTAGCGTAGCTCGGCATTTGTTCCAACGCTTCGGCGAACGGAATGTTAATGTGAAGCTTTTTGAACACGTCAAGGAACTTAGAAAATTGTTTGTCCGCCTTTTTCTGCTGTAATCTCTGCGGAAACGGGACGGGGGGCACACATGTCTTCGGGTTATCCGGCAACATTATTGAAGGTTTCAAATCTTGTGACTCCTCTGTCTCTAAATTATTCTTTTCCTCAATTTCCTTCTTCTTTTCACACCGCTCGGGCTGGTCCAACACCTCCTTCCCACTTCTTAGACTAATCGCATTTAGACTGTAACACCCCCAGATCAAACCGAGAATATTACACGCCGCAGACCCTCTCCGTGAGGATCCACCAGGCTAGACATCAACACAACACATTACATTACATACTGACGAATCAAAATAACGAATCAATAGACCGATTTGGTCTTCCGTCACTGACTTACAAATCAAAATACATAAACTCATCCAGACTCATACACATGCAAGGGTAAAATACTTGCAACGGCGAACAATAAGACAGCGGAAAAGACAATACAATGGACTCCGACTAACTGAAGTCAAAACTGGCCTTCGTGTGATTAGTATCATTCGTCTTTCATCATCCCTCATGCCGATCCTGTGTCTTGCTCCCGAAAACCTGCATGTACCTGGACACAATACAGATATCCACCCCCCGATTACTCGGGGGTTAGCAAAACTCCACTGTTTCGCTAGTGCAAGTATAAAGTGCAAATACGAGCCATACACAACACATTCCGAGAATACAACGAAAGACTTCCCGAGGTATATTTAGTTAAAAATAGATCAAGTCTTGAAAGTAGAAACGAAGTAAGTAAGCACTTTGAAAACATTTCCAAATCTCGGGAGTTTTAAAAACATTAGAAATTGAAAAGTTCTTAAATTCTTCGAAAATCATTTAGGGTCACAGCCCCAAAGTTCATTTTCCAAAATGCAAATCCGTTTAACAAAACACGGGGTCCACGACCCAACCATTCCGGTCACAAAACACAGGGTCCACGACCCGATCATCCAATTCAATTCACTTACAAGGACACATTACACGTAACACATTATTCCTATGCCATTCTAGTCAAGCACCAAGACTCGATATATCAAGTCTCTCGACCCCGAGCGCAAAGCATTGTGATACTCCGGACAATATCACAATTAATCATTAAAACATCAACATCAATATCACCGAGACCACACTTGGTAACCCATGGCCGTACCCATTAGTATCGGCCCCCAGAGGCCCCGTCGGACCGTCCCCAGGTGGGAAACCACTTCCGCGGCCGTACCCATTAGTATCGGCCCCCAGAGGTCCCGTCGAACCGTTCCCAGGTGGAAGAACATCAACACACGCACCCAAGTTCACTTCCGTGGCCGTACCCATTAGTATCGGCCCCCAGAGGCCACATGCCATCCCCAGGTGGAAGAGTAACAACTCACAGATTACAAAACCACGACTCTCAAAGGTCAAACACACAAAATATATATAGTCGAGGTACCTTGCTAGAATGGCCAAATTATCCAACACGTACTCACGACCCAGAACTATATCAATTCACAAGGGAGCACAGGATTTCAACAACATCGAACGACACAACCAATATTACCTTTAACTCACATATTCATCCAAAGCCACGGGACTCCAAGCACATAATTTGACAAAAGAATTACACTTTATATTTACCAACGACATAATCATACGCAATGACATCACAAGAAAGTAAGGTGATTCTATACTCAACACCAGCACACATATTCAACTAAGCACATTAATTCTCGACACACACGGGTCACCTTTACAAAAACCATGATGGTAAATATACCGATTCTTTTGTAAAATGGTTATTAATATTTATTTAGCACATATCGACGATTAACAACCATAATATCCACAAAACACGTAATGTATGGGCAAGATACTTGCCTCGATAATCGACACCGGACACTCCTACGAACACGGCTCAGTCGGGACACCTCGAACACCTACAATTCTCCGGCGAAGACAAAGAATACGCCCACGATCGAAAAGCTTGAAGAAAACGACGAACGGAAGGGTTCCGACTCGAGTTCTTCGCAAGAATTCGACCCTAACAACATATAATCAATAAATCATCGATCATACGAGGAAGAATAATCGTAGAACGCCCGAAAACCCCTCTATGACATTTTACCGGACACCTTCAAGGCGTCGATCAAGAACTCGACCAAAACAACGAATCGATACGATCCAACCATGGAATAACAAGGGAAAAGATGTAATACATCTTAATAATCATCAATCTATCATAATACCAAGTTAAATCGGATTAATCGGACGAAAACAACCAAAATACCCAAAATCCCCAAAATTAGATTTTTAGAAAATCTGACCTGATTCGGTAGATCGGAGGATGTTATAGGAGGAATGATTGATGATATGAGCCTCAAAACTTCATGGATTAAATGTATAACAACATTGCTCCAAGATTCCCACGCCTCCATCCGCGGAAGAGAAGAGAAAAAGTGAGAGAATGGGAAAGAAATGAGCTGAAATGCTCAAAAAACGAATTTAAAGGGTTGACAGACTCGACCGTGTCCGTCTGACACGGTCGTGGCGCGCAGCTGCGAGGGGACTCGACCGTGTCTCGCATGACACGGTCGCGGCGAAGGGCCTACCGAGCAGGACTGTCGCGGCGCTCGGCATTGACTCGACCGTGTCCGGAACACGGTCGGGCCTCTGGCGATCGGTTCCGCTTATCCTAAGAGTTCGGCTCAGCCGTGCTGCAGACACGGTCGGGTCTGAGGCGAGACTGGCTTATCCGTCGAGTACGGCGGGCCGTGTCGGACGACACGGCCGAGTCCGGTCGGCGATGATCGCCAAAAGTGAAAAATGAGCGGGTGAATGAAAGCGATCATAACTCTCTCGTCAGGACTCGATTGACTCACCGCTTGAACCATTGGAAAGCTAATTCGATGCTCTATAATATTGCAAGATTTAGAATTTTTGGAGTTACCAAAAATTAATGGTGATCTAACAAAGTCGAACTCATAAGAGGAAAGTTGAAACAATGAACAATAATGATACACAACTCAAGTTTTTCCGAGCGGTGAACACGGTGAATGAACATGATTGATGAATGATTATAATTGAGTGAAAATACACCGAGTGACAATTACAGATCGATAATTACCGAATGAAAACGAATGAATTACAACCGGTATTACACGGATGACAAAAAGTCCAAATTAATCATTCTCGAAATGACGAAACGGTCATGAGCGAGTCGTCAAACGGACTCGGTAAAAAAGAAATTTACCGAAAAATCGGAAATTGCGGATATTACATTCTACCCTCCTTAAAAGAAGTTTCGTCCCGAAACTTAAAACAAGTAGGGAGAAGCAATATCCCGCCAGGAAAACTCAACGAGATACGCAAGGAAACGCGTAACTTACGCCCATCGGCGAAACGTTACAAGCAACGCAAAGGAATATATGGCATGAAAACACACTCCACGACGATCAACACGACGTCGCCGTTAGGGATATAACAAAACCAACAAGTGACAAGCGTCATCAAATGGATAATACAATTAAGTCAATTATCCGAACAATCACAAAACACAACGGACGAAAATCAATATGATTGACCAACCCAACGGTACATCAATCAAAACGCGAGCCAATCGCTGAACAAATACGGAATTCCACTGGCCAAGGGTTGGAATATCGAAAACGAGACTAATTTTCCGAACTTGGAAAGGTCACAACGATATATATAGATCAATTTGGGACAATATCAGAACTCGCTCGAGTGACAAAGGTGAGAAACAACACCAGGTCAGAAGCGTCAACGAACACAGTCGAGTCGATACGGTTGGACGAAACAGAAGAGAAAGAAAGAAAAATGCGGTTATTACATCATATCACCTTTAAAAGAGGTTTCGTCCCGAAACCTAAACAACGAGAACGAAGTGCTGGAATAGCAACCTTCCCGACCATATCCTCTTGGTCCACATCCGATCTTCATGGCCATTAGTATCATGGTCACGACTGCGTCCTCTGCCCATCGGCATACTAAGCGGATTCCCACTCAATACGATTGCACAACTTCGCAAAATATTATACTAAAGTACCAACTCAGCACGACATATCACATAAAGGTAACCAATAACAACTCGAAAAGAAAATCCACGAGGTATCCTTTTAAAGGAAATCTTTTGAAAATCCTAGGATTTGTATGGTATTTAAAATAAACTTTAAAAGTACTTTTGGTACCTCGGGTTGTTTCATCAAAACTTGTAAACAACATACTTTAACCGTCTCATTTGAAATCATTTGAAGTCATCATGCCCCTACGTATCATCATCACCGTTAACAACTAACAAGTTAACCATGCAAGATCATCAAATCATTCTTACATACTCTAACATTTACAAATCCGAGTTTGAACTTTACATCGAGTGAGATTTTTCATCTTTCACTATAATTTTTTGAAAATAAAAATCGCATTGGTTTTTGAAATAAAATATTTTTATGGTGTGAAAGATTTTTGAAAATCATTCACTCGAAATATTTGAAAATGCAACAATACGTTAAAATCATTTTCGAAAATCCTCCCAACACTTCACAGACATCAACGACGGTAATACTTTACAAAATATTCAAGGTACTTTAAAACAACTCTTTCAAATACCGTCGAGGTTTTATTTGAGAATCCAAGGCCGGCTTGCCAATTCCAAATAATTTTCAAAGTATACACGGAGCCGCCGATTAATCGAACCGTCAAAACTTTGTGAACACACACAACAGACATAATTTATCAATTCATCAAACACAATCAAATATCACCTAGTAATACGAAAAGTCTTAACACACATTCACGCACAACAGTTGTTATCACTAGACACCACGTAGAGAATACAACTACAGGTGATTGGCCGCAAAAGTTAGACCTGACGGCTATAATGCGGTTCCATAGCCTCTGCCCAGGTTGATTAGCGCGCGTTACAACAAAGATTAACGTGTGCTAAACACGCCATGTTAGCGCGCGTTAGGCTCGTATTAAGCCTGTGCTAACTGCTCTAATCACCAACATGATTGCAAACATATATGAGGTAATACTAGACTCGAAGATTACAAATAAGCAGCAACATACGAGTCTAAATGTCATCGATTCACATAATTATAACATCTCACAAGAAACCATCAAAAGAAAATCATCCTATCAAGAACAAAAATTTTACTTCTCAATAAAGAGGACTATCTCAACACATACATACTGTAATATCCGCGTTTTCTATCCTTGGTAATTTCTATTTTTGGTGCATATTCGTTTCGGACAACTCGCCTGGCACTATTTTGTAATTCTGAACCTATTTTGTTCTTGGAGTTTTCCGTTTAGACGGGTCTTGATAATGTTTTTACGTAATTTCATCTCGTGTTATATTCTGTCTCATGTGTATTCGATTCTCGTTAAACTCGTTCGATTTCATCGTTTTCTTACTTCCATGAGTTCGTATGCTTGTGTAGAGCATGTTGCGAGTTTCGGATTGTTAATCCGACATTGTGTCGTGATTTTTCGGATGTTTGGGCCGTTTTTGTAATTTCCTAGAAGTTTAGGGAATTTGTCCCTTGTTCGACTTTGGTTGTGTAACTCAGATCGTTTTTGGGTTCCGTACTTCCACTACGTGTTATTGTTGCCCAAATATCGATCCCTGTTGCTTTTATTCTCCTTCCGGATCATTTTTCGTCATTTTGGGACCCGAGGGGGGGGGTGTGGGCCGCGGCACAAGTATTGTGCGCCGCGACACACACATCATGTAATACCCAGTTGTAACTCAGTAATTATCACTCAATAATTATCATTCAGTATTTATCATTCAGTAATTGATACTCAGTAATTTCATTCATCATTGATCATTTGTCACTCATATTCAGTCATGGTATTCATCATTCAGAGTAATTGTATCGTGTATCAATCGTCATTCATCACTAATCTGATTGGAGTTTCGTGCCGTGTTTATCATCATTGTCATTTCGCTATGAAATGCGTGAGGAGTAAGACGCTACATACTCCATTTAGCGTCGCTAATTGGGCATGTAGCGCACGCTACCACTCACCTTAGCGCACGCTAAGGTTACCTTGCCGCATCCGAAGGTACCGGACCGCAGTGAGTTCAGGCAGCGCACGCTACGATTGGTAAGTAGCGCGCGCTAGCGTGTTGAAGTAGCGCACGCTAATATGAGGTGTAACGCGCGCTAAGGACGGATCAGGTTGAGTCCAGTGGCTACTGGACTGCACTGGATTATTTCATAGCGCACGCTATGTGTGTTGTTAGCGTACGCAACCGATATATTAGCGCACGCTAAACAATGGTTGTAGCGCACGCTATCAAGGTCAGATCAGAGGGCAGACAGTTTTCTGGACTCCAGTACTGGGCATCAATATTTCGTTAGCGCACGCTAATAATGGATCTTAGCGCACGCTAGTAAAATGGCCATAGCGCACGCTACAAGAAGGTACGTAGCGCGCGCTACCGTGTTCGGACAAAGGTACCGGACTACCCAAATTTCTCGTTAGCGCACGCTACGCATGCGGCTAGCGCACGCTAACCTCGGACCGACTATAAATCGACAGCTTAGTCAGACTTCGTCATTTATTCATCTCATTTCACTCCTTCGGTATTTTTGGGCGATTTCGAGCGTTTCGGAGAGGATTCTTCGAGGTGTAATCATCAATCATCATCTTCAAGCTCATCTTCCAGATTGATCATCATTTCATCATCTTCATCACATCGAATCAAAGGTATTAATCTCTTGGATCTAGGATTTCGGATTTTTGGGTTTTCCTTCCGATTTCTTCGTGTAAGCTTGGATTATCATTGGAATATGTTAGATATGGATTATCTACCTTGGATAAGTATATTCTTATGGATTTAATGGTTATTTTCGGAATTATTTCAAGAACCTTTGGGGTTGACTTCGGTTAATTGGGGATTTTCCGATTGATGTTGTTGTAATCATGAAGTATGGATTCCTAATGGATTATTGATATCATTGAAGCGTTTTGTTAGTTCGAAATACTCATTTTAGTGTTGGTTTCGACATATTCGGGATTGGATATTTTTGAAGTCGTGTGGTTGGTTACGTAGTCGTTAGAATGCCCCAATGAGTTTGATTATCGTTGTTTCGACCTTTGGGTTAGTCGTGTTTTGTTGCTTGATGCGTGTATTGAACGATTGTTGGTAATGATTGTTATTCAAGGTTGTTCGAGCGACCGGTATTTCACTTAGGACGTTGTTCGTGGACGGACATTCTTCATTGGTATTGTGTAAGTTAATTCTTACTCGGTTAAAAGGATATTCATACCTTTTGTTGTTGATCATTCATAATCATAACTCATTCATCATTGTATTAATCATATTAAAACTTGTTAATGTCAATTAATCACTTCAGTCATAAGGAACGACGGTTCCAATCTTTTCGTTGAGCTATCATTCATTTCATTATTACCCTCATCTCGGTGAGTCATTCTTGACTTTGTCAGATTATTATTTATTCATTGATATTCATTACGGTCATTCTCGTTCATATGACCTTCGGGTTCATATTGCGTGGGCCGGGTGTGGTGTGGAATTTTTAGTCGGGCACACGATGGTTATTGTATTGGGTTCACCGATACATTAGACCGCACACGGGAAAGCGTTACACCGTGAGACTAATTAGGTACACGGACGGGTGTTGTACACTTACACAGAACATTACGGGCGTACTATGATACTCCTCTTCAGCGTAATTCATAATTAAAATAATTCATAACTTCACCAATTCATGATTGTGTAATTTCAACTCTTGAGGATTGTTGTTCGTAATCGACCCCGTTGGGGATTTTGTTTTCAGTCACGGCAAGGCAAAGGCACGGAAGAGCATCTGACGGCGAGGAGTCCCAGTGATACTAGTAGGGGCCCCAATCATTTCGTTTGTTCCATCATTTGATCGTTTGATTATTCCGTCATTTGTATTTTTTCCGCTGCAAAATTCTGTTTGAAATGCTTATTTGTTCAGGGTGGTGTATTTTATCTCCATATAAAATATACTAGTATTTTGTTTTGTCCTGGTGTAATGTACTTAAACTCCTCATCGGAGTACTTGGTAATATAATGTGGTTCGATCGCAATTATATTATTTAATTCATCATTTTCATTTGCACAGTGGGTCCCAAATGGGATTCACGACACTGTAATATCCGCCTAGTTTGAGGTGTTACAGAGTTGGTATCGGAGCGTGGTTTTGAATACTACCCTCCAAGTCATGTCTCATTTGAAATCATCGTCATCGGACTAGTATCATTGGACTTTCGCGTCACGTGTGACTCCGCAAATGCCGAGCCAATCGGACCAAGAATCGTAAGATTTCTAATGCCATGGTATAATTTCGCATTAATCATTCATTCATAATTCATCGCTTAACAATCCTCAATCATCATTGTCATTTTGGCCGGACGGTCGAGTTAACTCGAATCACCAATTCATTTCATTGTTCAGTTGTTGATCAGGAAGATCGAATTATTAATCTTGTTAACTCATTCAAGATAATCATTTCAGTAACTTCATCGGATAATCATGTCACGTCAATTAATCATTCATGTAATCGCTGTATTTGAGCGCGTATGCTCATTCTCGTCATTTCATAATATAATCATAATGTGATACTCATGTGAGATATATAATCATCATATGACTTTCCACTTCAGTATGGAAGGGGCTGGCAGAGGACGTGGAGGACGAGGCCGTGGAGCGGGCCGAATCCCGAGAACTCGTGCGAATACACGTGCAAATGCCAGGAATAACGCTAACTCATCGAGCAGCGACGCTGCCACTCATTCACATGGACGCGATCATTCACTATCGGGGAGTCGTACCCGGGACACGGCTCAGTCAGAGGGTGTCCGGGTTGACCCACTCGCTTTTATGCAGGGCATGATGGCCCAAATGACCCAGATGGCTCCGTGGAGGGAGACGCTGCCTAACTCCGTCAATCGACCGCAGGCTCCTCCGCCGCCACCTCAGAGGCAAGAGAGGAATGTGAGTAATATCATCGGCGATATCTCTCGCCAGAGGCCACCTACGTTTGAGGGCTCGTCTGAGCCGGCAGATATCATTCATTGGCTCGAGCATTTCGAGAAATTGTTTGCTATGGTAGAGTGTCCCGAAGGACACAAAGTTTCTGTTGCGGCTTACTACCAGGTAAGAGCGCACATTCTTGGTGGTTATCGTTGAAGCCCACCGAAGGATCTTGTACTTGGGATCGATTCAAGACTCTCATGATGGAGAGGTATTATCCGGCCCCACTCGGAGAGGCCAAGCCGTCGGAATTGCTCTCCCCCGACCACTCAACAGACGAGGATGTTCTCGCCATTGCCGAGAAATTTCAGAACTTCTTCCTTTCGCCTCATCCATCATTCATTCAGAGGCGGATGAGATCAAATATTTCACAAGAGGTGAAACCCCGTATGAGACTTCAGTTACTTAATCATAATTGCACCACGTTGGCTGAATTCATTGAGAAAGCTCTCACTTATGAGCTTACTGCTAAGGAAATTGCTAAGCAGCAACCTTCGTCTGCTAGCAAGAAATCGAAGAATCGTAATCGATCGAAGACGGTCCGACAACCTTCAAGAAACCCCGTGCGGGCTCTGCTTCTGGCGACCTCCGGTGTCGTCTAAACCGCGGAATCTCGATCCACGAGCGGCGATTCGGCCATCACTGTTACAAGCGTGGGGAGCTTGGTCACCTCGGTACCAAGTGTCCTCGGCAGGACTATCACGTGTCATAATTGTGGGATTGCTGGGCATAAGGCCCGTTTTGCCGTAGGGACTCCAAACCTACTCGGACGTCATCTCGGGCACCTAAGCGATCGGCCGTTCGGAATCAGCCACTCAATCGGCGTCGTTTAAAACGACGGAGCGTCTAAAGGTGGAGCTTTTAGCC
Organism: Orobanche coerulescens; assembly: GCA_033398695.1. NCBI lineage: Eukaryota > Viridiplantae > Streptophyta > Magnoliopsida > Lamiales > Orobanchaceae > Orobanche > Orobanche coerulescens. Next base: position 176,073,905 of record CM065809.1, read on the forward strand.
ATCGAGACAGGCGTCACGGTGCGGGACTAGCAAGCCCGGATTTATGAGATGAAGAAGACCGATGATCCAGAGGCCGAATGATCTCGTGTACACTCGATATTCTATCTCAACTGTGTGTACCCTTTTTGATACCGTGCATCGCATTCATTCATTTCCGAGTCATGTTTGAGTAGACTACGTGCAGGTAGTGCTACTAGTTGTGAGCCGTATGTCATTGGACTACCCGATGGTAGACGAATTATCGTGTCGTGAGATTGAATTGTCCGATTCATTTCATGGTCGTGTATGGCGGCGGACCTAATCGTGGTAGATTTGCCGAGAGACAGCGTCATCTTGGGCATTGTGGATGGATCGTCATGATGCCATCATTAGTGTCCGTAAGCGTATGATCACTATCATTTCGCACGATGGGGTGGAATGTGTGTTTGAGGAGGTAATCCCACTGCTCGTAAGGTCATTAATTTGATGAAAGCAGTAAGATTACTCCATCAGGGATGTGTCGGTTATTGGTGCTATATGGCCAAAACCGAGAAGTCATCAGTAATGTTGACGGATATTCTGGTGGTGAGGGAATATGCCGATGTTTTTCCAAACGAGTTACCTGGTTTGCCTCCACAGAGGGATGTGGAATTCACGATTGAGTTGGAGCCTGGTACGTCCCCGATATCGAAGACACCGTACCGGATGGCCCCGACCGAAATGCAGGAGTTAAAGAACCAACTTGAAGAGTTACTCGAGAAAGGTTATATCTGACCGAGTGCGTCCCCGTGGGGAGCACCAGTGTTGTTTGTCAGGAAGAAGGATGGTTCATTTCGCTTATGTATTGATTATCGGGAGTTGAACAGGGTGACAATAAAGAATAAGTATCCCTTACCCCGTATTGATGATCTCTTAGATCAACTTCAGGGAGTTTCAGTATTTTCCAAGATCAACTTAAGATCTGGATATCATCAGTTGCGGATTCGAGAGTCGGATATCGCGAGGACGGCGTTTCGAACACGCTATGGTCATTATGAGTTTGTGGTTATGCCGTTCGGATTGACTAATGCACCTGCGGTATTCATGGAGTTAATGAATCGGGTCTTCATCGACTTTTTGGATCGGTTTGTTGTTGTCTTCATCGATGACATTTTGATTTATTCTCGTGACCGGGAGGAACACGAGTTTCACCTTCATCAAGTGCTCGACGTGTTGAGACGAGAACAACTTTTTGGGAAGTTTTCCAAATGTGAGTTACGGATGTCAGTGACTTTTCTCGGACATGTAATTTCATCAGACGGAGTTCGTGTCGATCCTCAGAAGACGGAGGCTATTCGGGATTGGCTACCTCCGAAGAACGTTAAGGAAATCCAAAGTTTTCTCGGATTAGCGGGTTATTATCGGCGGTTTGTGGAAGGATTTTCTAGAATCGCTCAACCCTTAACGAACCTTCTGCGGAAAGATAAGAAATACACGTGGTCCGACGCGTGTCAACGGAGTTTTGAGGAACTCAAGAGCCGGTTAATGTCAACACCTGTACTTTCCTTGCCGCAGGGGACGGAAGGATTTGTAGTTTATAGTGATGCATCCGGACAGGGTCTCGGATGTGTACTCATGCAGAACGGGAAGGTTATTGCCTATGCTTCACGACAATTGAGACCTTACGAGGTTAATTATCCGACCCACGACCTGGAGCTAGCATCCGTGGTGTTCGCTTTGAAAATTTGGCGTCATTATCTTTATGGCGTTACCTGTCAGATATTCACCGATCATAAGAGCTTAAAGTATATATTTACTCAGAAGGAGTTAAATATGCGTCAGAGACGGTGGTTGGAATTAATCAAGGATTATGATATTGAGATCCTCTACCACCCGGGCAAGGCGAACGTTGTCGCCGACGCCTTGAGTCGTAAGTCGGTTCGAGAGCGGATGCTTGCCGTTTAACAGCTCGAAGAAGCTTTAGCAGAATTCCTTAGATCCGAGATCGAGGTCCAGCCAGCGAGTTCGGGCGGCTTTGTATGTTAGAGATTTCATCGTCACTCGAGGAGGAAATCCGAGAGAATCGTGGTTCGGACCCATCATTGTTGCGCATCCGAGAGCATGTGGCTCGGGGAAAGCCCTCTGGTTGTGGTCCACGAGGATGGACTTTTGAGGTTTAAGAATCGGTTGTGCGTCTGCCGTGAATGACGAGTTGAAAAACTCGATTTTGAAAGAAGCTCATGCTACCCCTTATTCCGTTCATCCGGGTCTAGCAAGATGTACAAGGACTTGAAACAAAATTCTTGGTGGAGTAATATGAAGCGAGAAGTCGCAGAATTTGTTTCGAGATGCTTAACCTGTCAACAAGTTAAGATTGAACATCGGCGACCGTGGGTATGTGAAACCTCTTCCTATTCCCGAATGGAAGTGGGAAGACATTTCTATGGATTTCATCACGAGTTTGCCGACGAGTCGTCATTGGCATGAATACGATCTGGGTGATCGTGGACCGCTTAACTAAATCAGCTCATTTCCTTGAGATCAAGGATACATGGGGTCCCGAGAGACTTGCCCACTTTTCATCAAAGAGATAGTGAGACTTCACGGTACTCCTAAAAGTATCGTTTCCGATCGTGACGGACGGTTTGTGTCTCATTTTGGAAATCGATTCATCGTGCTATGGGAACCCGGCTTAATCTCAAGATCGCTTTTCATCCTCGGTCAAGCGGACAATCGAGAAGGACCATTCGGACATTAGAGGACATGTTGAGAGCATGCGTCCTCGATTGGAAAGACGATTGGGAAGCCCAACTACCATTGATCGAGTTCACGTATAATAATAGTTGGCATGCTTCGATTAAGATGGCACCTTACGAGGCCTTGTACGGTCGTCGTTGTCGATCTCCGTTGTGTTGGGACGACCTATCGAATCATTGGGCACCGAGCCCGATATGCTTATAGCCGCCGTGAGAAGGTAGCTTTGATCGAGTCGTTTGTTGTGACTCGAGTTGTGAAATCATATGCGAGATACCGTAAATGCGACCATTAGAGTTCGAGGCTGGCGACCATGTGTTGGTCAAGGTATCCCCGAGTCGTGGTATTTTCCGTTTTGGGAAGAGGGGGAAGTTGAGTCCGAGATTTATTGGACCGTTCGAGATTTTGGATCGAGTGGGCGAGTTAGCTTATCGATTGGCTTTACCTCCGGCGTTGAGCCGAATTCATAATGTGTTTCATGTCTCTCAGTTGCGGAAGTATGTTGCCGACCCGAGTCACATACTTAAGTTCGATGAAATCGAGATCGCCGACGATCATTCATATGAGGAGCGTCCTATACGAGTTTTAGAGCGGCGAATCAAACAGTTGAGAAATAATACGATTCCTTTGGTTAAAATTCAGTGGTCTAGACACGGAGTCGAAGAGGCTACTTGGGAAACCGAAGATAGTATGCGGGAGAGTTATCCCGAGTTGTTTTGACCCTTAGTTTCGGGGACGAAACTCTTTTAAGGGGGGGTGTATGTAATACCCAGTTGTAACTCAGTAATTATCACTCAATAATTATCATTCAGTATTTATCATTCAGTAATTGATACTCAGTAATTTCATTCATCATTGATCATTTGTCACTCATATTCAGTCATGGTATTCATCATTCAGAGTAATTGTATCGTGTATCAATCGTCATTCATCACTAATCTGATTGGAGTTTCATACCGTGTTTATCATCATTGTCATTTCGTTGCAAGATGTGCGTGAGGAGTAGCGCACGCTACATACTCCATTTAGCGTACGCTAATTGGGTACAGGTAGCGCACGCTACCACTCAGCCTTAGCACACGCTAAGGTTACCTTGGCTGCAGTCCAGAAGGTACTGGACTGCAGGTGAGTTATAAGTAGCGCACGCTACGATTGGTAAGTAGCGCGCGCTAGCGTGTTGAAGTAGCGCACGCTAATATGAGGTGTAACGCGCGCTAAGGACGGATCAGGTTGAGTCCAGTGGCTACTGGACTGCACTGGATTATTTCATAGCGCACGCTATGTGTGTTGTTAGCGTACGCAACCGATATATTAGCGCACGCTAAACAATGGTTGTAGCGCACGCTATCGAGTCGAATCGAGGGCGAGTTTTACGGACTCCGATCGGGCATCAATATTTCGTTAGCGCACGCTAATAATGGATCTTAGCGCACGCTACAAGAAGGTACGTAGCGCGCGCTACCGTGTTCGGACAGTGGGTACTGGACTACCCAAATTACTCGTTAGCGCACGCTACGCACAAGGGCTAGCGCACGCTAACACAGGATCGACTATAAATCGACGATTAGTCAGACTTCGTCATTTATTCATCTCATTTCACTCATTCGGTATTTTTGGGCGATTTCGAGCGTTTCGGAGAGGATTCTTCGAGGTGTAATCATCAATCATCATCTTCAAGCTCATCTTCCGGATTGATCATCATTTCATCATCTTCATCACATCGAATCAAAGGTATTAATCTCTTGGATCTAGGATTTCGGATTTTTGGGTTTTCCTTCCGATTTCTTCGTGTAAGCTTGGATTATCATTGGAATATGTTAGATATGGATTATCTACCTTGGATAAGTATATTCTTATGGATTTAATGGTTATTTTCGGAATTATTTCAAGAACCTTTGGGGTTGACTTCGGTTAATTGGGGATTTTCCGATTGATGTTGTTGTAATCATGAATTATGGATTCCTAATGGATTATTGATATCACTGAAGCGTTTTGTTAGTTCGAAATACTCATTTTAGTGTTGGTTTCGACATATTCGGGATTGGATATTTTCGAAGTCGTGTGGTTGGTTACGTAGTCGTTAGAATGCCCCAATGAGTTTGATTATCGTTGTTTCGACCTTTGGGTTAGTCGTGTTTTGTTGCTTGATGCGTGTATTGAACGATTGTTGGTAATGATTGTTATTCAAGGTTGTTCGAGCGACCGGTATTTCACTTAGGACGTTGTTCGTGGACGGACATTCTTCATTGGTATTGTGTAAGTTAATTCTTACTCGGTTAAAAGGATATTCATACCTTTTGTTGTTGATCATTCATAATCATAACTCATTCATCATTGTATTAATCATATTAAAACTTGTTAATGTCAATTAATCACTTGATCATAAGAGCAGCGGTTCCAATCTTTTCGTTGAGCTATCATTCATTTCATTATTACCCTCATCTCGGTGAGTCATTCTTGACTTTGTCGATTATTATTTATTCATTGATATTCATTACGGTCATTCTCGTTCATATGACCTTCGGGTTCATATTGCGTGGCGGGTGTGGTATGTGGAATTTTTAGTCGGGCACACGATGGTTATTGTATTGGGTTCACCGATACATTAGACCGTGCACACGGGAAAGCGTTACACCGTGAGACTAATTAGGTACACGGACGGGTGTTGTACACTTACACAGAACATTACGGGCGTACTATGATACTCCTCTTCAGCGTAATTCATAATTAAAATAATTCATAACTTGATCGATTCATGATTGTGTAATTTCAACTCTTGAGGATTGTTGTTACGTATGGCGGCCCGTTGGGATTTTGTTTAGTCACGGCAAGGCAAAGGCACGGGAAGAGCATCTTGTGGCGAGAGTCGATGATACTAGTAGGGGCCCCAATCATTTCGTTTGTTCCAGTCATTTCAGTCGTTTCAGTTATTCCGTCATTTGTATTTTTTCCGCTGCAAAATTCCGTTTGAAATGCTTATTTGTTCAGGGTGGTGTATTTTATCTCCATATAAAATATACTAGTATTTTGTTTTGTCTTGGTGTAATGTACTTAAACTCCTCATCGGAGTACTTGGTAATATAATGTGGTTCGGTACTGCAATTATATTATTTAATTCATCATTTTCATTTGCCTGGTGGGTCCGAGTCGGGGATTCACGGCACTGTAATATCCGCCTAGTTTGGGGTGTTACACACCACCCAGTTGTTGCCTAAACAAACTGTATCGTGTGCCGCGGCACAAGGATTGTCTTGCGGCACATGAGCCAGTCGGTGCCGCGGCGCACTTGCAGGCCGCGGCACACCCGTGTGACACTTGCCGGCCAAATCGATCATGCCGCGTGCCGCGGCAGTCCGGCAAAGGCCGCTGCACACTCGGATGAGCCGCACAACGAGCGGTCACCACCAGGCACAATTTTTGGCTCTCATGCGCGGCACGCTTTATCGAGCCGCGGCACACGGCGCGGTCGGCTATATCAGCGTTTTATTCAGCGAAATCACTCATTTCCTTCCCCCTTCTTCAACCGTGCGAGAGAGAGAGAGTCTTGAGAGGGAGAGTTCCTCCATCTATCACTTAATTGTGTAGATTTCTTCATCCCTTTTCGATCGAGTGGCTCGGATTGCGGATCTAACACGTGGTTTTGAATTTGAATGCTTGATTCTTCAAGAGGTAAGAATTCCTTTAACCTAGTATGATTTTTGGGGAGGGTTTGGTGGTGATCTTGTGTTTTAATTTGAATTAACCGATGTTGTTATTAGGTTTTGATAGTATTCTCGCGACCCATGGTTTTCTTGTTTTTGATTGGGATGAAATCCGTTGTTTTACCATTGACCGATTTCATTTCCTTATGCACTCTTGGTGTCCGATGAATTGCCCCAACGGGTAGGATTAGGATTAATTCTTACCTTTCCGCGTTATTGAGACTTGTGTATACCGTTATTGTGTTAGGATTGGATTTGGGAGGATTGTTCGGACCGAAACCTATTCCGTCGTCGTTTCCTTCGTCTCGTTTCATTCAAGGCAAGTACATGTATTACATTTCGTTATGTATATTGTGATTTTCGAAATGAATGATGAATGGTGATTTTTGGGTGCGTGAGTTGTGTTCCTTCCACCCGGAGTGTCCGACGGGATGTCTGGGGGTCGATACTAAGGGGTACGGCCGCGGAAGTGGACTTGGGTGCGTGTGTGATTGAACTTCCACCCGGAGTGTTCGACGGGATGTCTGGGGGTCGATACTAAGGGGTACGGCCGCGGAAGTGGTATCCCACCCGGAGTGTTCGACGGGATGTTTGGGGGTTGATACTAAGGGGTACGGCCACGGGATACCAGTTGTGATTTTGTGATATCGTGATGACTGAAAATCAATGTGATTGCCAATGTAGTATTCCGGAATATATATGTGGCAAATGACCTATGTTTGAGATGATTGTGTAAAACCGTATTTTTGTATATAATGTTGTGTAATTGTGTACTTGCACTAGCTATTCGAATGCTAACCCCTTAAATGGGGGAAATGCGTCTTATGCATTTAGTCTGCACGGAGAGGCGAGGAGCAGTAGGCACGCACGCGAAGGATGGGATGGCTTGATGATAGTGGCTCGAGTCGTATTGTTTATTTTTATGTTTTGTCATTGCATATGTCGATTATTGTATTTAAACTGTTTATTCTTGAACTTTTTTTATGTCCCCTGCGTTGGCAACTAATTTATATTTAAATTATGTTTTATGTACTCTGTTGAATTGTTTTGGCCGAGGCCACGGCCATATTTACTTTTGAGTGCATCTTTTGGGGTTTTCATTGTGGTTATGTGTCATGTGTTAGCTTTGGTAGACCTCAAGAGGGTTCTACGGCCTGTAATGTCCCATTTGTGAATTGGGGTGTTACATTTATGGTATCGAGCTTAGGTTTTGAATACCTAGGCTGTCGGTGAATTTTTGGTCTCACGGTTGCGTCATTAGAGTCGATCGTTGAGCCAAATATCATCATGCTACCGTCTTTTCGTGCGACCCGTGGCTGTAAGTCTCCTCGAACTCTTATATCTCTGTAATTCGTTTTCTTGCGCTGTTCGGAATCGTGACTTGTGTTACCAACTTTGTGAATTGTGAATCTTTCTGATCTTGTCCTTTTCTTACTTCCTTCAGTATGTTGAGAGGTCGTGGTAGACCGGCTAGGGGACGTGGCCGAGGCCGTGGTCGGGGTGCTGATAATGAGGAGGGCTCACTTTCTCAGTCCTCTGCGGACTCAGCCTCTCACTCAGTGCCGTCGGGTAATAATGCCGACGCCGGGGCTACTGTCGTACTTCAGCAGTTGGTAGCCCAACTTACTCAGATAGCTCAGGGTGGACGCCAGAATCCGCCCCCGACACCGGAAGAGGAGGCTAGTAAGTGGCTTCAGACGATGACTAAGATGCACCCTCCTCGTTTCTCCGGATCCTCTGACTCCCTCGGTTGGGAGAATTGGCTCTTTCAGTTGTCTAGGACCTTCGATGCCGTAGCTTGTCCTGAAGACAGGAGGGTACATATTGCCCAGTACCTCCTGGATAAGGAAGCTGCGGAATGGTGGGAGGCCGTTGTGCCCAGAGACCGTCGAGCTACTTGGGAGGAATTCAAGGCTGCTATGGAAGCAGAGTATTGTCCGCCGCCAGTCAAGGAACGCAGAATTGTGGAATTCTTCACCGCTACATCTCAGGACGTGCCTATTTCTCAGGCCATCATTACTTACAATCAGCAGTTGGGTTTCATGAGAGATCAGGTGAGGACGGAGGCTGATAAAATCCGTTACTTCAATATGTGCATGAAGCCGCATATTAGGCAGAGTATGGCACCGCTCATGTGTGCCACTTTGAAAGAATACCAGGATCGCGCCCTAGCGATCGAGATGGCGCTCCGGAATCGAGTCGGTTTCGGAAGCTAAGAAGCGAAGACTACCGGTGGATTCTCGACCGGGAAAGGTGGTCGGATTTCGAGGTCTCGTTCGTTCCTACACCCGGGAAGAGACCGCTTTGGCCGTCTGGGATCTCGAGTAATCGTCGTTGATCCGATCCGTTGCTTCAGTGGCGGGGTTTGTTTTAACCGCAACCAATATGAGCATTTGATGAAGGATTGCCCTTTTCTTCCAGCTTATTTGTTTTACTTGCGGGCGAGACCGCATCGGGCGACTCATTGTGAGAGAGCCACCAGGGTCGCTAGAGTTCCGACTACCACTACCGAGCAGAGGGATCATAACACTCCATCTACTCATATTCCGCAGAGTTCGGGTCGTGGTAGAGGACGGGGGCACAATGGATCGCCGCCTGACCTCGAGCTCGGGTTCAATCCACCCCGATTGTACCGGATGAGGCGCACGAGGAGGCGGACATTCCGGTGGCGTCAGTACCACTCGGATCCTTACTCATCCCGTTTCCGTGCTTTTGATTCGGGTGCTACCCATTCCTTTATTGCATCGGATTGTGTGAATCGTATTGGCTTTAACTGCTTGTTTGAGTGTGAACCGTTTGTGGTGGGTACGCCTAGTGGGGATCGTATGGTTGGGGACCGGGAAGTTAGGGATTGCCCCGTGAGGATCGGGAGCCGAGATTGGCCCTCGAACCTCATTGTTATCGACCTCAAGGGTGAGGATTTAATCCTCGGGGACGATTGGTTAGAGCGTCACGGTGCTATCATGAACTATCGGACTCGTACTATCTCGATCGTGGCCGAGGATGGCACCGAGCATACTTTCGTCGGCTGTAAGCCGGGTAGATCGGGGAGCGTGATTAGCGCCTTGAAGGCGATGAAACTTCTGAACCAGGGCTATGTCGGCTACTGGTGCTATGCTATGAAGGCGGAAGATGGTGGAGTTGACATGTCGTCAATTCCAGTTGTTAGTGAGTATCCCGATGTCCTCCCAGACGACTTGCCGGGGTTACCACCACAGCGAGAGGTGGAGTTTCCTATCGATCTAGAGCCGAATGCAGCCCCTATTTCTCGAGCACCGTACCGTATGGCACCGTCGGAGATGTTAGAGTTGAAGAACCAGTTGGGAGAATTGTTAGATAAAGGGTATATTCGACCGAGCGCATCGCCTTGGGGTGCGCCCGTACTTTTCGTTAAGAAGAAAGATGGGTCGTTTATGCATCGATTATCGAGAATTAAACAAGTGACCATCAAAAATAAATACCCTTTGCCCGGGATTGACGATTTGTTTGATCGGCTTCAGGCGGCAGTCTTTTCAAGATTGATTTGCGATCGGGCTACTACCGATTGAAAATTCGGACGTCGATATTCGAAAGTCGCCTTTCGGACGAGATATGGCCATTACGAGTTTGTGGTTATGCCTTTCGCTAACTAATGCCCCACAGTTGTTCATGCGGTTGATGAACAAGGTTTTTATTGAGTATCTGGACAAATTCGTAGTCGTTTTTATCGACGATATTCTTATCTATTCACGGGCGGAGGATCACGCCTTACATCTCCGAATTGTATTAGACACTTTGAGGACCGAGCGGTTATGCGCGAAGTTCTCTAAGTGTGAGTTTTGGCTCGAGGAAGTGACGTTCCTGGGGCATGTGATTTCAGCAGAGGGAGTTCGGGTAGATCCGCAGAAGATAGAGGCAGTGGTGGCGTGGGAGCCGCCTAAGTATGTGACGGAGGTGAGGAGTTTTCTGGGTCTCGCCGGCTATTACCGCAGATTCGTTGAGGATTTTCTAAGATTGCTAGACCACTCACTCGGTTGCTCCAGAAAACTCGAAGTTCGAGTGGACTGCAGACAGCAGACGGCTTTACGAGTTAAAGAGACGTCTGACTACCGCGCCCGTTTTAGCAATGCCTCAGGGGAACGAGGACTTCGTAGTGTATAGTGATGCTTCGGGCCTTGGTCTAGGGTGTGTTTTGATGCAGAGAGACAGAGTGATTGCTTATGCGTCCCGCCAATTGAAGCCTTATGAAGTAAACTATCCCACGCACGATTTGGAGTTAGCTGCAGTCGTTTTCGCCTTAAAAATCTGGAGGCACTACCTCTATGGGTCATCATGTAAGATTTTTACGGATCACAAGAGTTTGAAGTACATCTTCAGCGGAAAGAGTTGAACATCAGACAGCGTAGGTTTTTAGAAATAATTAAACATTACTACCTCGAGATACTTTACCATCCGTTTAAGGCCAACGTAGTGGCTGATGCGTTGAGCGAAAACCGATGGCTTTGCAGATGTTAGAGGTACTTACACCGCAGAGTAAGATCCAGCGAGATTTCATCCGTCGAATATTGAGGTTTGGGTTCGTAGAGTTCAGGGTCGATTATGTGCATTAGAGATCACTTCGTCCTTGATCGATGATATCAAGGCGAAGCAGATGACGATCCGTTTTTGGTCCAAAGCTTAAGGAGGATGTGAGGAAAGGGAAAGCCCCTGGATTTGTGGTTCACGATGATGGAGTTTTGAGGTTTCGCAGACTTTGTGTACCATGTGATATTGAACCGAGACAAGATCTTAAGCGAAGCTCATACCACGCCCTACTCCATACATCCCGGTACGAGTAAAATGTACAAGGACGTGAGGAGTAACTGCAGTGGAGTAAATTGAAGATGGATGTTAGCGAGTTTGTGGCGAAGTGTTTGACTCGGCGGAGTTAAGATCGAGCATCGGCGACCATGGGTATTACGACCACTTCCTATCCCGGAGTGGAAATGGGAGGATATTTCTATGGATTTCATTACCAATATGCCTAAGACTCGGACGGAATGAACATGATTTGGGTCGTTGTTGATCGACTAACCAAATCAGCTCATTTTCTAAGTATTAAGGACACTTGGGGGCCGGAGAGGCTTGCACGAGTGTTTGTTGCGGAAATAGTGAGATTGCATGGGAACACTAAGAGCTTTGTTTCGGTTCGTGTTGGCGTGTTAATATCACTTTTTTGGCTGGCAGTTCATAGGGCTTTGGGAACCGAGTTGAGACTTAGTACATCCTACCACCCCCAGACAGACGGACAGTCTGAGCGGACGATACAGACGCTAGAAGATATGTTGAGAGCCTGTGCCTTAGATTGGAAGGATGATTGGGAGACACACTTGCCGTTGATCGAGTTCACGTATAACAATAGTTGGCATGCCTCGATCAAAATGGCACCATTCGAAGCGTTGTATGGAAGGAGGTGCGTATCACCGTTGTGTTGGGATGATACGTCCGAGCTAATCGGTGCAGAGCCCGATCGATAGTTGAGACGAGGGAGAAGATTACCCCGATTCGTGGTAGATTGTTGACGGCCCCAGTCGGCAGAAGTCTTATGCCGATACACGTCGCCGACCGTTGGAGTTTGAGGTGGGAGATCATGTCTTGCTTAAGGTGTCGCCGACGCGGGGAGTTTACCGTTTCGGTCGGAAGGGTAAACTTAGTCCGAGATTTATTGGACCGTTCGAGATTCTAGAGAGAGTTGGAGAGCTTGCATATCGGTTAGGCTTGCCGCCGTCCCTGAGCTACGTGCATAACGTATTTCATGTTTCCCACTTAGGAAGTACGTCTGACCACTAGCCATATTATTGATTTTGGAGAGATCGAGTTGGGGCCCGACATTACCTTCGAGGAGAAGCCGATTCAGATCTTAGAGCGTCGGGTTAAGCAACTCAGGCACAAAACCATCCCTTTGGTCAAAGTGCAGTGGTCGAGGCATGGATCCGAGGAGGCCACGTGGGAAACAGAGGAGAGTATGAGGTCGAGATATCCCGAGTTATTCGTGTTGTAAGTTTCGGGACGAAACTTATTTTTAGGGGGAGATAATGTAATATCCGCGTTTTCTATCCTTGGTAATTTCTATTTTTGGTGCATATTCGTTTCGGACAACTCACCTGGCACTATTTTGTAATTCTGAACCTATTTTGTTCTTGGAGTTTTCCGTTTAGACGGGTCTTGATAATGTTTTTACGTAATTTCATCTCGTGTTATATTCTGTCTCATGTGTATTCGATTCTCGTTAAACTCGTTCGATTTCGTCGTTTTCTTACTTCCATGAGTTCGTATGCTTGTGTAGAGCATGTTGCGAGTTTCGGATTGTTAATCCGACATTGTGTCGTGATTTTTCGGATGTTTGGGCCGTTTTTGTAATTTCCTAGAAGTTTAGGGAATTTGTCCCTTGTTCGACTTTGGTTGTGTACCTCAGATCGTTTTTGGGTTCCGTACTTCCACTACGTGTTATTGTTGCCCAAATATCGATCCCTGTTGCTTTTATTCTCCTTCCGGATCATTTTTCGTCATTTTGGGACCCGAGGGGGGGTGTGGGCCGCGGCACAAGTATTGTGCGCCGCGGCACACATCACCCAGTTGTTGCCTAAACAAAGTATGCGTGTGCCGCGGCACAAGGATTGTGCGCCGCGGCACACAGTCGGTCGCGGCGCACTTGTCCGTCTGCAGCGGCACACCCGTGTGACACTTGCCGGCCAAATCGATCAGCGTGCGCGGCACAGTCCGGCAGCATGCCGCGGCACATGCCGAAGTCGAGCCGCGGCACACTTCGGATGAGCCGCGGCACAACGAGGTCAGCCACCATTGGGCACAATTTTGGCTCGTGCCGCGGCACGCTTTATCCGAGCCGCGGCACACGGCGCGGGCCGCTTATATCAGCGTTTTATTCAAGCGAAATCACTCATTTCCTTCCCACTTCTTCAACCGTGCGAGAGAGAGAGAGTCTTGAGAGGGAGAGTTCCTCCATCTATCACTTAATTGTGTAGATTTCTTCATCACTTTTCGAACGAGTGGCTCGGAATGCGGATCTAACACGTGGATTTTGAATATGAATGCTTGATTCTTCAAGAGGTAAGAATTCCTTTAACCCTATTATGATTATTGGGGAGGGTTTGGTGGTGATCTTGTGTTTTAATTCGAATTAACCGATGTTGTTATTAGGTTTTGATAGTATTCGCGACCCATGGTTTTCTTGTTTTTGATTGGGATGAAATCCCGTTGTTTTACCATTGACCGATTTCATTTCCTTATGCACTCTTGGTGTCCGATGAATTGCCCCAACGGGTAGGATTAGGATTAATTCTTACCTTTCCGCGTTATTGAGACTTGTGTATACCGTTATTGTGTTAGGATTGGATTTGGGAGGATTGTTCGGACCAAACCTATTCCGTCGTCGTTTCCTTCGTCTCGTTTCATTCAAGGCAAGTACATGTATTACATTTCGTTATGTATATTGTGATTTTCGAAATGAATGATGAATGGTGATTTTTGGGTGTGTGAGTTGTGTTCCTTCCACCCGGAGTGTCCGACGGATGTCCGGGGTCGATACTAAGGGTACGGCCGCGAAGTGGACTTGGGTGCGTGTGTGATTGAACTTCCACCCGAGTGTTCGACGGGATGTCCGGGGTCGATACTAAGGGTACGGCCGCGAAGTGGTATCCCACCCGGAGTGTTCGACGGGATGTCCGGGGTCGATACTAAGGGTACGGCCACGGATACCGATTGTGATTTTGTGATATCGTGATGACTGAAAATCGATGTGATTGCCAATGTAGTATTAGGAATATATATGTGGCAAATGACCTATGTTTGAGATGATTGTGTAAAACCGTATTTTTGTATATAATATTGTGTAATTGTGTACTTGCACTAGCTATTCGAATGCTAACCCCTAAAACGGGGGAAATGCGTCTTATGCATTTAGTGCAAGGAGAGGCGAGGAGCAGTACTGGCACGCACGCGAAGGATGGGATGGCTTGATGATAGTGGCTCGAGTCTGTATTGTTTATTTTTATGTTTTGTCATTGCATATGTCGAGTATTGGAGTTAAACTGTTTATTCTTGAACTTGGTTTAAGTCCCCTGCGTGGGCAACGAATTGATATTTACATTATGTTTTATGTACTCCGTTGAAATGTTTTGGCCGAGGCCACGACCCTATTTACTTTTGAGTGCATCTTTTGGGGTTTTCATTGTGGTTATGTGTCATGTGTTAGCCTGGTAGACCTCAAGAGGGTTCTACGGCGTGTAATGTCCCATTTGTGAATTGGGGTGTTACACATACCGATGGACTCAACTTTCACGTTACTATTTTAATTTTAAAACTGGCACCACTGCTCAACAACGAGAGCATCATCAATACGCATCTTTTGACCAACATTCATGAAACCGAAAAGTTACAAACGAGAGTCACGTCTAGAGTATATTTTGAAGACCTTATTTGAGTTAAAAACTCGAGTTTTGAAAACTTATAGTACACAGTGGAAAAGAATTATCAATAATTCGAGTTTTCAGAACTTTCAGCCTTGTGGTCAACATACGAAAATCAACTTTTTCCTCCCTTGGAGGGTATTTTAAAAATTTTACGTGACTCCCGAAAGGATTCGAAACTTAAAATTCCAAGGTTTATACTCTTGTAAGAAAAATGATTTATACAAGGATACATTCAAAGAATATCATTCTACATTTTAGCGCAAGACGGAATCAACAAATATATGTCACTTACTCACGATGCACCTTCAAATATTAACTACATAACACAAAATCACACAGGCTCGTATAGCTCGTGGTACAACCTGTAGTAGGGAGACTTACATCCACAGATCGCACGAAGATGATGGCCGCACCCGATACTAATCACGGCCGACATTCCAAACGACGCGTCGCGACACGACATCGATCGGACTCAATCGACAAGACAAGACCCAACAATACACGATGGACCCGACACCTAGGTTTCCACAACCTAAGCTCGATACCATAAATGTAACACCCCGCATCAAACCGGGAATATTACACGCCGCAGACCCTCTCCGTGAGGATCCACCAGCTAGACATCAACACAACACATTACATTACATACTGACGAATCAAAATAACGAATCAATAGACCGATTTGGTCTTCCGTCACTGACTTACAAATCAAAATACATAAACTCATCCAGACTCATACACATGCAAGGGTAAAATACTTGCAACGGCGAACAATAAGACAGCGGAAAAGACAATACAATGGACTCCGACTAATCAAGTCAAAGCGCCTTCGTGTGATTAGTATCATTCGTCTTTCATCATCCCTCGTGCCGATCCTGTGTCTTGCTCCCGAAAACCTGCATGTACACACGGACACAATCTGAGACATCCACCCCCCGATTACTCGGGGGTTAGCAAAACTCCACTGTTTCGCTAGTGCAAGTATAAAGTGCAAATACGAGCCATACACAACACATTCCGAGAATACAACGAAAGACTTCCCGAGGTATATTTAGTTAAAAATAGATCAAGTCTTGAAAGTAGAAACGAAGTAAGTAAGCACTTTGAAAACATTTCCAAATCTCGGGAGTTTTAAAAACATTAGAAATTGAAAAGTTCTTAAATTCTTCGAAAATCATTTAGGGTCACAGCCCCAAAGTTCATTTTCCAAAATGCAAATCCGTTTAACAAAACACGAGGTCCACGACCCAACCATTACGGTCACAAAACACAGGGTCCACGACCCGATCATCCAATTCAATTCACTTACAAGGACACATTACACGTAACACATTATTCCTATGCCATTATAGTCAAGCACCAAGACTCGATATATCAAGTCTCTCGACCCCGAGCGCAAAGCATTGTGATACTCCGGACAATATCACAATTAATCATTAAAACATCAACATCAATATCACCGAGACCACACTTGGTAACCCATGGCCGTACCCATTAGTATCGGCCCCCAGAGGCCCCGTCGGACCGTCCCCAGGTGGGAAACCACTTCCGCGGCCGTACCCATTAGTATCGGCCCCCAGAGGTCCCGTCGAACCGTCCCCAGGTGGAAGAACATCAACACACGCACCCAAGTTCACTTCCGTGGCCGTACCCATTAGTATCGGCCCCCAGAGGCCACATGCCATCCCCAGGTGGAAGAGTAACAACTCACAGATTACAAAACCACGACTCTCAAAGGTCAAACACACAAAATATATATAGTCGAGGTACCTTGCTAGAATGGCCAAATTATCCAACACGTACTCACGACCCAGAACTATATCAATTCACAAGGGAGCACAGGATTTCAACAACATCGAACGACACAACCAATATTACCTTTAACTCACATATTCGTCCATAGCCACGGGACTCCAAGCACATAATTTGACAAAAGAATTACACTTTATATTTACCAACGACATAATCATACGCAATGACATCACAAGAAAGTAAGGTGATTCTATACTCAACACCAGCACACATATTCAACTAAGCATATTAATTCTCGACACACACGGGTCACCTTTACAAAAACCATGATGGTAAATATACCGATTCTTTTGTAAAATGGTTATTAATATTTATTTAGCACATATCGACGATTAACAACCATAATATCCACAAAACACGTAATGTATGGGTAAGATACTTGCCTCGATAATCGACACCGGACACTCCTACGAACACGGCTCAGTCGGGACACCTCGAACACCTACAATTCTCCGGCGAAGACAAAGAATACGCCCACGATCGAAAAGCTTGAAGAAAACGACGAACGGAAGGGTTCCGACTCGAGTTCTTCGCAAGAATTCGACCCTAACAACATATAATCAATAAATCATCGATCATACGAGGAAGAATAATCGTAGAACGCCCGAAAACCCCTATGACATTTCTGGACACCTTCAAGGCGTCGATCAAGAACTCGACCAAAACAACGAATCGATACGATCCAACCATGGAATAACAAGGGAAAAGATGTAATACATCTTAATAATCATCAATCTATCATAATACCAAGTTAAATCGGATTAATCGGACGAAAACAACCAAAATACCCAAAATCCCCAAAATTAGATTTTTAGAAAATCTGACCTGATTCGGTAGATCGGAGGATGTTATAGGAGGGATGATTGATGATATGAGCCTCAAAACTTCATGGATTAAATGTATAACAACATTGCTCCAAGATTCCCACGCCTCCATCCGCGGAAGAGAAGAGAAAAAGTGAGAGAATGGGAAAGAAATGAGCTGAAATGCTCAAAAAACGAATTTAAAGGGTTGACAGACTCGACCGTGTCCGTCTGACACGGTCGTGGCGCGCAGCTGGCCGGCAGGGACTCGACCGTGTCCTGCATGACACGGTCGCGGCGCGAAGGGGCCTACCGATAGTGACCTGTCCGCGGCGCTCGGCATTGACTCGACCGTGTCCTGGAACACGGTCGGGCCTCTGGGCAGTCGGTTCCGGCTTATCCGGAAGAGTTCGGCTCGGCCGTGCCAGACGACACGGTCGGGTCCTGAGGCAGAGACTTCTGGCTTATCCGGACGAAATGCAGCACGGGCCGTGTCGGACGACACGGCCGAGTCTGCAGTCGCGTGATCGCCAAAAGTCAAAATGAGCGGGTGAACGAAAACGATCATAACTCTCTCGTCCGTACTCCGATTGACTCACCGTTTGAACCATTGGAAAGCTAATTCGATGCTCTATAATATTGCAAAGATTTAGAATTTTTGGAGTTACCAAAAATTAATGGTGATCTAACAAAGTCGAACTCATAAGAGGAAAGTTGAAACAATGAACAATAATGATACACAACTCGAAGTTTTTCCGAACGGTGAACACGGTGAATGAACATGATTGATGAATGATTATAATTGAGTGAAAATACACTGAGTGACAATTACAGACTGATAATTACTGAATGAAAACGAATGAATTACAACCGGGTATTACACGGATGACAAAAAGTCCAGAATTAATCATTCTCGAAATGACGAAACGGTCATGAGCGAGTCGTCAAAACGGACTCCGGCTGAAAAAGAAATTTACCGAAAAATCGGAAATTGCGGATATTACATAGACTCTCTCTAGGATTTGTCTCGGTCGTGCTAGGCAATGCTCCCTCCGGGCGGGCTGTCAACACATTAGCAATTTGGCCAAGCTGAACTTCCAAGTTGCGAATGGAAGCGGAATGATTATGCAATGTTGCTTCAGTACGAGTCATGAATTGACTCGTATTCGCTGCCAATTTCGCAAGTGCTTCATCGAGAGAAACTTTTGGAGCGGGAGGGGGCTGCTGTTGGTTCTGAGCGAACGGGGGCTGATTTGAGTTCTGCCCGTTTCTCCACGAAAAGTTGGGATGATTACGCCACCCCGGATTATACGTGTTGGAGTACGGATTATTTTGTCGATTTCCACTTCCCACAAATTGAGCTTGCTCCATCTTATGTTGCTGGAACGGATTTCCGACTTGACACTCCGCGCTCGGGTGAGATCCGTTACACCAATTGCATGTCTCAATGGTAACGGGGGAAGGTGCGTGCGAAAATGCTTGGAGCTGTTGGGTCAAGGCGGCGACTTGAGCTGACAATGTGGAAATCGGATCATTACTTGAAACTTCCATAACTCGCTTCGGCGTCAATCTTTCCGATGGCCATTGATATGCATTTGCGGCCATAGCTTCCAACAGCGAGTGTGCCTCGGCCATAGTCTTTCCCATCAAGGCCCCACCGGCGGCTGCATCCACGAGAGTGCGGGTAGAGGCACTCAATCCATTGTAAAACGTCTGAATTTGAAGCCAGTCTGGGAGGCCGTGGTGTGGGCATCTCCGTAACAAATCTTTATATCGCTCCCAAGCCTCGTGGAGTGATTCCATATCATGCTGACCGAAAGTGGTGATCTCGTTTCTCAATCTCGCCGTCTTCGAAGGTGGGAAGAATTTGGCAAGGAAGGCTTGCGCTAACTCTGCCCATGTTGTGATCGACCCCGGCGGTAAGGAAGTTAACCAAAATTTCGCTTTATCCCTCAAAGAGAAAGGGAAAAGCCGTAGTCGGATAGCATCGTCGGTGACACCATTATTTTTGAACGTGTCACAAATTTCAAGGAAAGAGGCAATATGAGCGTTAGGGTCGTCATTCGGCAATCCACAGAATTGGCTCGCCTGCACCATCTGAATGATAGCAGGCTTGATCTCAAAATTATTGGCTTGGATAGTGGGACGCCGAATTCCCGAAAAATTAGCATTGATCTGCGGTATGGCATAGTCTCTAAGAGCTAGTGCCGGTTGCACTTGCTGCACATGGTTATCTCCTCCTTGAATCTCGATATTCTCGGCCATGATCACCGTCGTCTGTAATTCTCGTTTCTCCTTCTTGTTCCTTCTCAGAGTGCGCTCGAGCTCGGTGTCCAAAGGTAGTAGGCCTTCGTTACCGAGTTTTCTCATGCACTACACGAAAGATCCTGAAAGGAAAAACAAATAAACAAATAAAATTAAATACACAAAAATAATAAAATAAAACGTTCAAACTAAGACTAGAAATACTGAAATCGATATTAGTAAAATTTCAGTCCCCGGCAACGGCGCCAAAAACTTGTTGCGATTAATTCTTACACGCAAGTGCACGTTATCGTTTACAAGTAATAAAGTGATGAGTGAGTATCGTTCACACGAGGATTGAATCACTAACTACCGATTTTGTGTATTCTAGTTTTATTCGAACAATCGAATTTGTGTTTTGCAATTAATTTCTAAAAGAATTATTAAAAGACTAAACAGTAGAAAACGATAGCTAGAAGAAAAGAAATCAAATGATGAATAAGTCTAGGATTCTGAATCCACTCGGTTTATCCGAATTTACTCTCGATTATCCGTAGTAAATAATTTTCCCAATTTATTGAAGGCGGAGATTGCTAATATATTCTACCGCCTCTCCCGAGGTCAATAGATTTTCTAAAGGCGAATAACGCACTCTATCCCTAGGTGAATTAATTCGTCAATAGGCAAAAAGCATAAAATCTCCAAAAGGCCACGTAGTTCCTATGAGTATATTCCTATCTCACAGAATAAAACGGTCCTCACCAATAGTTCCTCACCAATTCTCCTCTCCCGATTCGAATTGAATGATTAAATCAATACAACTATTGGCCAGATAATTGCAAGCATTAAACACGATTGGGAAAACTCAACAAAAAGGTAATTAATTAGATAACCTCAAGCAAAATCCGTCAAAACGTAAGTTTCATCAAAATCCTAGATTAGGGTTTTAGCCTGACATACTAATAATTGAAAATACAGAATAAATGAATGAAAGCATTAAAATCAAACGCAGATGAAGCTCGGATTCCTCCGTTCTTCGGCTTCCGCCCTCTGCTCTTGAAATCTTCTGCTTCCCTCCTCTTCTGCCGTCTCTCCTCTCTGATTCCAAGCTTAAGATCCAAAAGATCAAAGATGATTAATTAGGGTCTTAAACCCTTATTTATAGCTTTTACATCCTCCAAATCGCGTCCGTATGAGTAGGTCGAAAACTGGCTTCGAAACGGCCCAAATCCGCGCGATGCATACAAAATCCGCCTAGTGTGCCGCGGCTCACTAAGTCTGTGCCGTGGCACACTGCCTTTAGCTGGATGCCTGGGCGTCATTTAATTCTTACGTACGCGGCTCACTGGGTATGCCGCGGCACAGTCTGATTTACTTTGTGCCGTGGGTATCTTCCTGTGCCGCGGCCCTGCTTCCTTGTGCCGCGGCTCATAGCCAAAATTTGCCATTTTTGCCCGTTTCGCCTCGTTTTAGCTTCCGGACTTCAACTTCCTGACAAACATACAAAATTAAGGCATTAAAGGCTCATTTAATCAAATTCACTCTTCAAAACAATACAAAATAATGATGAATAAGCGTATAAAAATACGCCTAACAACTCCATAGCCTGGCCTTTAATTCATCTATTATTTTATCACATGACAATGTAATGTTTCTAAATAAGATCTCATTTCTCCATTTCCAAAGTAGCTAAACAACTCGGAGCCAAATGCATACCGCTTTATTTTCTCTTGAGAATGTAAGACCATCGGTGTCTTTAACCAAGCATAGCACTCCATCCAGATCTTATGAGAGACACAGCAGTCAAAGAATATATGTTGACCAGATTCATCATATGAGTTGCAAAAAACACACCTCAAGTCGTCGTTAGGACTAAGAATCCCCCTTCTTTGCAGATTAGTTTTTGTTGGAAGTCGATCCCAGATTAGCCTCCATGCATGAGCCGCCACCTTTGAGGGTACCAGTTTGTTCCAGATGATTTCGAAAACAAGTTCTTTGTCCACTGAGAGCCGATTAAAACGTCTTGCGGAAACCAGCCGGTCGTACGCGTTCTTTGTTGAGTATCCTCCACTTGATGAGAGTTTCCATCTCCATGAGTCCTCCACACCTTATTTGAGTTCCAACCTGTTAATAAGATTGTGAAGAGAATTAAGCATTGTGAAGACCTGCTCCATATCCCTACTGACAAACAAGAGACTCCCCTTCCCAAAAACTCCCCATACCGAGACTCTGATACTTTAACCCATAAGCAAGCTCTCTCCGATAAAAAAACGCCACATCCACTTCCCCAAAATCCCAATTGATCTTCCTACTCTGCACCTTAAGATTTCAGCCATCTCATTGATCTTCCTTTCATTAATATTTACTCCCATAAATAATGCTGCTCTTATCGAAATTTACCTTCAGACCGGACACGAGCTCCATAATTTTCTGTAGCCTTTGTCATGAAAATGCTCAATCCTTATGCTACGACTAGAAACAGAAAAGGGGATAGAGGGTCCCCTTGTCTTTAGCATCTTCCCCGTCTAAATTCCCCGGAGGGGCTGCCGTTGACCAAGACAGATGCTGAGGCCGTAGAAATACACTCCATAATCAAACTCCTCCATTTCTCATCGAATCAAAACTTTTCCATCATTTCTTCGATAAAATCCCCATTGACCGTGTCGTAAATTCTATCTTAAAAAAGATTCTTTCTAACCTGTTCTTTTTTGCCTCATCAATAGCTTCATTGAGAATTACGACACTGTCATTGAGTCTAAAACCCTGCTGAGTCGTTTGGCTAACACCTTGGAGATTATTTTGTAAAGTCTGCCGATGAGAGATATTGGCCTATAGTTGTTCATTCCAATTGCTGCTTCTTTCTTTGGAATGAGGACTATGAAAGAAGGATTGAATCATTTGACAAGCTTTCCATGGATGTAGAACTCCTGCATCATCTTGATGAACTCATCTTTGAAGGTCGGCCAAAAAAACTCTTTAAGAAAACTGAAGTTGAACCCATCAGGTCCTGGGCTTTTCGAGCTCTCACAAGCCCACAACGCCTCCTTTACTTCATCCTCGGTGAAGGGTGAGATAAGAAACGCATTATCCAGGTCCGATATTTTCTTGATTGAGTATTCAGCAGCAAGATTCACGCGTACCCCATTTTTCTTTCTGAAGTGATTCTTAAAATGTTCGTATATCCCTGCTATAACGTCGTCCACCTCTTCATGCCATGATTCATTAATTTGAATTCCAACGATCTCGTTCCTTTTCCTTCTTCTATTATCGAAACTGTGGAAGAATCATGAGTTCGTATCCCATTCCTTCAACCACTTATTTCTAGACTTCTGCTGCAACATGGAATTTTTCCATTTTAGGTCCCTGAAAAGAAGAGCGGATGCCTCGTTTCTCTGGATAATTTCATCGTCTGACAGTCCGAAAGCATCGTCAATAACATCTAGTTGTGAGATCAATCTTCTGTGATCCTCGATGTTCTTATCTGAAACCCCAAACACCTCTCGATTCCATATCTTCAGATCCTCCTTAAGCTATTTAAACTTTTATTTCAGTGTGAAGCTTCCCCACCCTTCAACTGTATAGCTGTGCCATTTGCCACACACGAACTCCTTGAAGTCGCATAAACATTGATTACACAGCAATGTATACGATCTTGACCCCATAGACCATTGACATTCAACGCCCAATGCATGTTCCAAGAACGTAAAAGAGTAAATACCTCGGTGTTCCATATTGATAGTATCATCCCTCCTGATCTTCCATCTGCTTCTCTATATGTCCAGTTGAACGCTCCGTACCCACATGTTGTTCGACAAATTGATTCATTAACCAATTCCGGTTTGGTTTCATGCACACAACAAACCTCAATATTCAGCCTTCGAATTAGGAAACAACGTTTCTCACCTCCTGGTCTTTTGATTTCTATCCGTCCTCTTCTTCATCTTTCTCCACCAATTTGTTAATAATTTCGCCCTCCGATCCTCTTACTACGATTCCCAACTGCTTTCCCAGTGCCAAAGTTTTCGTCGCCTCCTTTTTTTTTGTCTGAGTTAATCGTTGCTCTTGACCATTTTCCTGAGATCCCGTTCTCGACTTCCACGTCTTCCTCTGAAATTATACCGATAATACCCAAAAAAACTGAAACCGAAGAATCGAACCAATAAAATATTGGTATGACACGGTTCTTAAAATTTTGAAAATCGAATTATGCGGTTCGGTTTTGGTTTCAGATATGGATCCCGACATTAAAAATCGAACCGAACCGATAAAGCACAACGTCGTCGTTTTGTCTTTTAAATATATACTCATTCCTTCCGAGCTTTTAATACTTATTTTTCTTCAAGCACGATCTCTTCTCGACCTAACCCTAGCCTTCCACCGCTTCTTCACCTGCGCACCGTAGCCGACACCCAGGTAAAAATCTCGTTCTCTATCTCTCTATAAAGCATTCTGATTTCATCTAATGGTAAGTGTTAACCTAGATTTTGTTTCCCTAAATTCTTTAGCCGCACCTGCTTGCTGCACCGTAGCCGACGACGATCAGGTAAGAATCTCGTTCTCTTTCTCTCTATCAAGCTTTCTATTTCATCTAATATTGTTAAATTTCATATAATTTTATGGTTTTGAATTCTTGTAGATGGAATCCAGTCAATCCGTTGATTTGAAGATTGAGGAATAAAATTGTAATGATGGTGAAAAGGAAAGCATTTTGAAATGGGGGATGTAGTACCATTTATTTCCTGGATTCATATATTTGAACTTTGAACATGTCTTTGTTTAATTTGGCCCAAATAGCTAAGTAGGATCATGTTTGTTAAGCCCAACAAGGCATGTTGAATTAGTTATGTTTAAATCCTTCTATTTGAACTTACAATTGTCTGATTTAACTCAAGTAGTTCAATTTGGGCCTGACGCAAGCCCAACTTAAGTGGCTCATTTAATCAGCCCATTGACACCAAACCGCTGTCGACCGACACCAAAACCGATCACACCGAGCCAATTTAAAACCGAATCATTTCGGTACTCAAATGCTAGATGCCGATAAGATGCAGTTCGATACCGGTTTTAACTAGAAACCGTACCAAATCGAACCGAGCTCACCCCTAGTGGTTCTCTGAATTCAGTTCTATTAAACTCCGATTCTATTGGGCCTCTTCTATTAAAGTGGTTTGGTTAAGGGAAAATTATAATAACTAATACATTGTATTTAAATATTACACTAATAACACCTCTAAAAAATAATTACACAAATAACAAACATGTGTATTTTAATTACATAATTATATATACATATATATTCTCTTTATTTCCTTTTTGGTTCGTCTTACTCTTATTCCTCCCTCCCTCTCTTTATCCTCCCTCTCTCTCTATCTCTCTCTCTCTCTCTATCCTCCCTCCTTCTCTCTCTTTATCCTCCTCCCACGCTCTCTCTTTATATTTCAATTTTTTTTAAAATCCCATGCCTCACATATATCTATAGAAATTCTTAAACTTTGCAGATTTATTTTAATTAACTTTTAAAAATAAAAATCCAGATTTGCTTTTTAAAAAAATCGGACTTTAAAGACCTGGATTTCAAACCCAACTGTTCACTGTGAACGACAAAAGGATTGGGGCCTCACTTTTAGTTAGCAAAGCACATGCATAGTGTCCTGCAGACGAGACAGAATGGGTGGCAACGTGAAAGGGCCGAAGAAGGCAATTTCCTTGACAGAATCCCGTAAGTCAGTTCCGTGTCTGGGCTCTTCCCGCGTGCCGGCTTATGGTTGCGGAGTATAAAGCCGTCGTGTGTAAGGCGACGACTAGATGGCAGCAGCACGGCGTCTGGTTGAAGGTGAAAATTGAAAACCCTAATTTCAGATCTGAGAAGTGGGTTGTTCTGTGTTCAAAATGTATGTATTTTCGGATATCAAGGACTATTTAATGTATTTTGTACTTTTTTACTCGAAATTAGGTTGTTCTCTGTTGGAAATGTATGTCATTATGCAGTTTGGTACTAAATGATATATAGTTGGTTACTCGGTTGGAAGATGATGGATACTCGAGTGACTCATTTTTTTAATTATTGGAAATAATTCAATTTTCCGTGTAGTATTACAATTGAATACTAGTCCTTTTTTCTAGAAAAAATGAATTACAGATTTAATGTTTCTCTATTTTGTCTTTTTCTTTTTATAAAAAAAAATCAGATCTCAAATTTAGGGATACTCTTTAAAATATTTTTGATTACTTATTCATATATAAAAGATTACTGTATTCTTAATACTGCAGTTGTTCTATCATCTTATTATGATGTATTTTTTTTCAATTTTTGTTTGGTACTCTTCTAGCTTTCTCGTACGACGACGGTCATGACTTTCGATTAGTTTTCAAACATAAAAAAGTATCCAAATACAATATCTACTTAAACAAGCTACTACATGCACATATCCGCAGCCTGCAGGCCCTATAACGGGCATTCTAAAATTGAACAACTCAATGTTCAACAATAACCGATATCAAAAAGTGATTATTTAAGTAACTAAACTATGTTTGACATTATTCATAATTTTATACCACTACTTTTATTATTCATTATAAATAAGTTAATAAACTCGAATAACTGGTATTCAAATGCAATATTCAGGTAACCAAACTATATTTGCGAGTATCCAAAAATTATTGTTTGTGTTGAAAATTTAAACAACTCAATATTCAACAATAAATGGTATCCAAATGTTTATATTTAGTACAAAACTACACTTGATATTATCCATAATTTTGTACTTTTATTTTTTATTGTTTAATATAAAAAATTAACAAACATAAATACTCGACTTTTAAATACAATATGCAGGTAACCAAAACACTACTTGCAAGTATCCTCCGGCCTCTAGAATTTTTAGTTGATAAATATTGGAGATATCCTAATATAAAAATCATCTTCATCTAAATATTAAATAATGAGCAGTAACCAAGATGTTGTTATAAATAAATAATCTATAATACAAGCATTTATATTTATATTCAAAACTTATCATATAGTTTAAACTAATGTAGTAACATACTAACAGGAAGTATCCATCTACATATATTCGAGTAAACAATCTCCATTCATAAAGTAACCACACCGAATCTTTAATCCAAAAAATAGACTCATCCAAACCAAAACAGAATCAATCGATGACCTAATTCTGACCAACATCAAATCCATTTCTCGAACCAAAACATCAAGATTAGTCCATTGCCCCTCAATAATTTGAAAATGCCAATTCATGAAAAGAGAACTGGCACAAATTTCCAGTGCCTCCCAGGCCGCCAGTGCTTGAATTCGCCTTTGTGATGTTGTTCGGCCATAGTCACAAGAAAAATTAAAAAAAAAAGGAATAGAATAAAAGGAAGTATAAATCATATCCATGTTCCTAAATTTTGAGAGGAAAAAAAGTTATGGGAATAATTTATGAACTGCAGGAACATATTTGCAATGCCGTGTTGCAAAGAAGAAAAGATCTTTAGGGGAAGAGGGGGACATATCTGCATAGAAGAAAAAAAAAATGGTAGGAGGAATGACAGAGGGAAATAGAAAAAAGAGAAAAAAAAGAAGGAGAGGGGAGAGAAGATATAAAGGATAGGTAACGTGGCTGATTTTTAGGGATTGAGATGATGTGTTTTTTTTTTTTTGTGAAAAAAGATATGGTTATATATGTAAATATTTTTCTTTTATTTTATTTTTGTAATTAATTTATATAAGTTGTATATATGTGTAAACTTCCCTTTGCTTAACTTTCTGGGTTGCTAACTTGTTTCTCAAATTTGAGGGCCCAGTGGACAGATTTAGTCCTTCATTACTCTTCCTGCCTAATATTACTTTCCTGAAATGGGCCATCATTTACTGAGCCCAAATTGTTCGCCCAATTATTCCCAGAGTAAATTACAAAAATCGTCCCTAAAGTTTGTCTAAATTGCATGTTTCGTTCCAAACGTTTAAAAAGTGCAAGGATCGTCCCTGTGGGAAACCTTTGGGGCAAATATCGTCCATGACACCATCAAATGACTAAAATACCCTTATCTTCTTCTTTTTTTATATTTCTTTTCACTTTCTTACACAAATGGTCCTTATGTTTCACCAGGTTTTACAAATTTAGTCCTGATTTTTTTAAATTATTTATTTAACAATTAATATTAGTATTATATTTTTATACATTTTTGTCCATTTTTCTTACATTTTTTTCTGTTTTTCTTACATTTTTTTCCATTTTCATACGTTTCTGTCTGTTTTTCTTACGTTTTTGCCCGTTTTTCTAATGTTTTTCAGTTTACATACATTTTTGTCCGTTTTTATATGTTTTCGCCCGTTTTCTTACGTTTTCATCCGTTTTCGCCCGTTTTCCTTATGTTTTTCTGTATTCATACGTTCTTCTTAAGTTTTTGTCCGTTTTATCGATTTTTGTCGATTTTTGTTCATTTTTCTTGCGTTTTTATCTGTTTTTCTTACGTTTTATTTGTTTTCATACGTTTTTATCCGTTTTTATATGTTTTCACCCGTTTTATTATTCTTTCATCTGTTTTTATCGTTTTCGCTCGTTTTCTTACGTTTTTGTCCGTTTTTATCTGTTTTTATTCATTTTTATTACGTTTTTGTTCGTTTCACTTACGTTTTTCCATTTTCATCCGTTTTCGCCTGTTTTCTTACATTTTTGTTTGTTTTCTTACGTTTTTGTCGGTTTTTCTTACTTTTTTTCCATTTTCATACGTTTTTGTCCGTTTTTATACGTTTTCGCCCAGTTTCTTATGTTTTCATCCATTTCTATACGTTTTCGTCTGTTTTTCTTATGTTTTTATACATACCAAAATGGGTAAAATAGACAACAAGTATAAAAAGGGACAAAAACGGACCCAAATGGACGAAAATGTATAAAATAGATGAAAGCGTCAGAAAATGGGTGAAAATGTTTAAAAACGGATAAAAACGCATGAAAACGTATAAAAAGAGGACAAAAACATAAGAAAACGGACAAAAATGAATAAAAACGGATAAAAACTCAAGAAAAACGGACAAAAACGTAAGAAAAATGGACAAAAACTGACAAAAACCGATAAAAACGGACAACAACTTAAGAAAAACAGACGAAAATTTATAAAAACGGATGAAAACATAAGAAAACGGGCAAAAACATATAAAAAGGGACAAAAACGTATGAAAACGGAAAAAAACATAAGAAAAACTGACAAAAACGTAAGAAAAATGGACAGAAACAGATAAAAACGGATAAAAACGTAAAAAACACGGGCGAAAACGTATAAAAATAGATGAAAGCGTAAGAAAACGAGCGAAAACGTATAAAAATGGAAAAAAAATGGACAAAAACGTAAGAAAAATGAACAAAAACTGACAAAAACGGAAGAAAGGCGGACGTAAACGTATAAAAACAGATGAAAACGTAAGTAAACGGGCGAAAACGTATAAAAATGGATAAAAACGTATGTAAACAGAAAAAATGTAATAAAAACGGGCAAAAACGTAAGAAAAAAGCAGGAAAAGCGTATGAAAACGAAAAAAATATAAGGAAAAGGACAAAAACGTAAGAAAAACGGTCAAAAACGTATAAAAATAATACTAATAATAATAGTTAAATAAATAATTAAAAAAACAGACTAAATTTGTAAAACTGTGAAATACAAGGACCATTTGTGCGAAAGAAAAGAAATATAGAAAAAGAAGAAGACAAGGGTATTTTAGTCATTTGATGTTGGTCAGGAACGATATTTGCTCCAAAAATTTCTCACATGAACGATCTTTGCACTTTCTAAACATTTGGGACGAAATATGCAATTTGACCAAACTTTAGGGGCGATATTTGCAATTTACTCTTATTTCGAGATATGATTCAAGTTTATTCATCTGATGCAGGTACCGTCCATGATACACTCCCATGTAGTGCATTCCCTGCTGGATGCACTACACGTGGCGTGTATGGACGATCCAAATTGATAGTACATACACCGTTCATACATACCACGTGTAGTAATGCACCATGGACCCAACCTCTCATGCATACTCCCATGCGTGCGTCGCTACAGTTTCCTTCCAGCGTGTCATTATCATGTGGATTTTGAAATTCCTCCTCCCACGAGACCAATTCCCTGTTTTCCATGGTTGGAACATTCTCCACGTTTTGGGACTCGTGCATACTGATTGAGCCGCCGCCGGTAATTTCTCTTTGATCGAGGGACGCATCCCCTATCGTCGGCTTCAATTGAATTTCCCACGAATTTTCTGTTAAAATATCCTATTCCATATAATCATAAATTGATTTTGATGATAAGTTGATGATGAGCTAATGATGAGTGATGATGTTATCGATCAAAGAAAACAATATTGGAACGATGCAAAACAATCAATGAGTCGAAGACGCTCGAAACAGATAGAAAAACAAAACAAGTGATGATTAACGAAGGTAATGTATGCTATATCGAATGTATAACGTACGTAATGTAGTATCACCTGTGTTGTGTCACGATTTATTCATCCCGACAGGCGATCGACTATAAGGCCGAGCGACCAAGACAACATCAGTCAAACTATGGCTAGCTCGCCAAATCAAAGATATCAGACCCCCATCAGTTACCCAGCGATCTACCCCCAAGGCGATCGCCCTTTGGCAGCTGGCGATCTACTCTACTAATCGGCTAAGGGCAATCGACCTGCGCCCCGAGCAGAGACGATCGCCCGTCAAAACCATCAAGGACTGGATCTCAGGAAAGCACCCACGTGCAGATCCACCAAAGGCGCTGACAAGATCTTCGCCAGCAGATAAGATCTTTTCTTGTGAGACAAGACATTTGACCACGGCTGTCACCTACCTCACCTACCGGCATGCGCGCGAAAGTTGTCGGTGGGACCACCCGCGGCGGCAACTCGGAGGCGCGTGTAAGCTCCCCATTGGACCGCCACGATTGGCGCGGCCAACTCCTGCAGGCTTTGAGGGGACAGACCCATGTGCTAAAAGACGATCGCCCGATTATTATAATGCAGAAAAGGCGATCGCCCGGCGTATCCAAGCTCTATAAATAGAGAACCTCCTCCTACAGGAAAAATGTTCCGACTTCGCACAACTTACGGTTCGGAATTGACTCAACCTACGGTTCCCAGTTCACGGAATATACGGTTCGGAATTCATTTGACTTACGTCCAAAAATACATTCCACCAAAAGTTCACATCCTCTCACATTCCGATACATCCACGAAAATACTGAAGAACGCACATATCATCAAGCTCCCGGCTATCTCACCGGAATCCGTCTCAGGACTTCTCTCTCCAAATCTCTCGTCCAGAAGACGATCGGCAGAAGCGGCAAGTCTCCACTAGACAGATTCCAAGGGATTCATAAGCCCAGAAGCCCAAACATCCAGCTAAATACTCGCCGTGAGAGGCGGTCGATCTCTCACCGCCGCGACTGTTCATCACCTTTGTTACAAGAACTCACAGAGCATCAAATCTGGTTCTTCCGGCAATCTACACGCTCACTAGCTAAGATAACAAGAAACTTTACACTCATTGTAATTGTATTCTTACATTAGTACTTGTATCCCCGAATATCGGTATTAATAATATCTCGCGAGAGCATTCAAGCCCGGGACTAACAACCCCGGCAAATCTTGTGTTATTTATCTTTCTCACGGAAGTGCTCTTGCATTTGTTTGCTATCCCATCCATTCCAGCAATATCTATCTCCGGATAATATTTTGGGGAGCAACAATTGGCGCTAGAGGAAGGGGGACTTAACCCTCAAACTTTTACTTCTACCGTCCCGAAGAACACTCACTGTTCTCGGGGCATATACTTGAAGTGACACTCACTGCGCTTCAAAGAAAACCTTCAGAATCATGACATCCGCCGGTACATCGGAGCAAGCTGCTCTCCGAACCGCCGGACACCATATCCCGGCTCAATCCGAACCCCAGCCGACGACAGGGGGAAGCCGCGGCAACGCGGGACTCTCGATCCCGCATCCGAGAGATGGCCCCAACCTCTCACTCGATCAATTCCAAACCGAGGAACAGATCGAGGAGGCTATGGCCATCCTGGAGGAGCGACGGAGAGCATGCGCGCCACCCGCGATAACTCCCTCGATCATCCGCCGCATGGGAAAACGGAAATTCAATGGGCTACTGAACGAGCGATCGTCAAAAAGCCCCAATTCGCGAGGAAAGGCTCTCGCACGACCGGACGGATCCATATTCGATCGCTTGGGACGCGACCCATCCGTGGCCAAGGGCACTCTGTTTCCAACCTTGAAAAGACGGAATCCGAATCCGTCACGGGAGTTCGGCCTACTCACCTCACGGCCGAACGCATGTCGGCCATCGACTCCGCCCGATCGCCGGGGACTCGGTGCTCAATCGCCTCGGCTCCGCTCCGATCGCGAGCCGCTACAGCCGGCACGGCGATGGCCGCCATGCAACGTCGGCTCGACGAGATGAGAGCACTCTTAAACACAAGGGCAAGCACCGGCAAGAAGATCACGGCCGACCGAGCCACTCGCGGTCCACATCGAGCTGCCCCCATACAACCAACGATCGCTCCTCCTAAAACACCTCTGTATAAGGGGAGATCGGACCCAGAAACCCACCCGAGTAAATTCCGAATTTACATGGTAGGTGTGGGGCATCGATGCAACCAAGTGCCGGATCTTCCCGACATTGGGCGAGCGGCCCATAAGTGGTACGTCTCACTACCACCACGATCGGTCACCTCTTTTAAGAAAGCGGCGGATGACTTCACGTCATACTTCGCCGCCCGGCAAGGTCGCCAGACTGAGAAGGCCCCAGCGCATGATAAAAATCAAGCGGGGAAGGACGAAAGCGACGCAGATTACATCGGCCGGTAGACGAAATCATCCTCACCGGCGAACCCGTCGGTGATGAGCTCGCTCTCTATTCGGTCATGGGGATTCCACGGTCACTCTCCCATGTTCGGACATCTCTCCAAGGATTTCCCCAACTTACACGATCTTCCGCGCTAAAGGCCGCCAACTTCTGGCCAGCAAAGGCTACTCACCCTCCGCTTAGACGAGGAAACGCCACCTCTTGCCCGGAAGATAGCGATCGCCAAAGCAAAGAAGGCGATCGCCAAGACACCCGGAGATCTCAAGGCTTTCGAGGACATGGAAGCCCATCTCCTCCATACGTTCAATGTAACTCCGGCACATATTTTCTATGCCATCAAGGGGCACGAAGAGCTCAAAAAGCCAAAGGCGATAAGGGACCACGGTCACACGGACAACAATCAATATTGTGCCTACCACAAGAGTCCGCCACGGACCAACAATTGCCGCGACCTCCTCAAACAGCCTGGAGACTGCTCGAGGAGGGCAAGTTGGGATGCCTTATTGGTTTAGCCGAAGCCCCCGCCTATCTCTATAGACGATCGTCCGAGTCGAACGCAAAAAAGCAGTGGGAAGCTCATACGAGCCGACCCTGGATCAACCTCGCGACCGTCTCTATATGCTTCAATCAAGAGAAGGAGACCACGGAAGTCATCCCGATCTCCTCCTTATTTAAGAAACCGGAGGACTCGATCGCCATCTGCAGTTCACCGTCTAACACGATGGACTAAGGCACGAGATCGCCTCCCGCACAACGTACACCGTCGAAGGTCGGCATCTACATGACGATCCAAGGTGGAAGAGTGCGACCATGGTCTGGTGGTCGATAATTCCATTGCTTAGGCCATGCAAGGTCCCTTTAGGCCAAGATCGCCCGCCCTTCGTTTAAATACGAGGCCGGCGTAGTCGAGGCCCTCAAAACAAATCGGTGGACACGATCGCTCGCCCTCAAAGGTTCATCATCGACATGGTGAACCCGGACAATGCGACGTGCCACAACCCCGTCTCAACGTACACCGTCGAGGTCGGCCATCTCCATGGTGGCCGAGGTGGAAGCAGAGCTAACAAGCCGCGGGCGTGGAGTTGATTCATCCGACGCCAGCGCAAGGACTCCTCTAGACCAAGACCGCACGCCTTTCGTTTAAATACGAGGCGGCGCGGCTAACGGAGGACCCTCATAATAAAGTGAGTCACGAGACACTCAATGTCTTCGCGCATCAAGACATGATCAAGGAGTCGGCCCATTGAACTCCGCGATCGTGCACGGTTCCTCAAGATGGACGACCGTCCCCGAGGATTCGACAAAGTTAAAGACCGCTCACTCAAGGAATTATTTTCATCCCCTTACTTCCACTAAGTGAATAAAAACAAGGGGCAAGAAGAGTGCGGACTACCTACACGACGATCGTCGCTATTCAACCACATACGGAGATCGTCATTTTTTCGGATGTAGTGCGTGATCGAACTTGTTGTAGAAAGTTGTCTTATGAGTTTATCAATTCATTTGGAACTACCTCGCAACGATCTCTCCTCACGCATTTGTACAAAGTCAAACAAAGACTCAAAAATAACCATTCATTCAAGTGATAAGTCGAAATCCAAATGCTCATTTTATTACTTGAAAAATAGAGTACACGGTCCGAAGGCCTAAGTACTACAAAAAGAAAGCTACAAACTACAAAGAAAGTAAGCTAAAAGCGTAAAGGAAGCGCCTCGGGCCCCTGCCGGCCTTCGCCATCGGCATTCGGCGCGGTCCCCTCATCTTCCGAGCATCGGGATGAGCAAGACTGCTGAGACGGATACCGGCTCGAGATCCACGCCGATGTCCGCTGTGTCCAAGATCGGCAAGGAAAAAGCCGAATGGAGAGGATGCTCCAATGCGTATGACTTGAACTTCGGCTAGAGGACCGACCTCCAAGCCTCCCTTCTTAGCCGCTCGGATCGAGTCGGCGAACGCCAAGTAATAGGCGAACTCGGCGACATACTCCCAAATTTTGGAAGGGATCGGCCTTGGTCGCCTCAACCTCTCCTCTCGGCTCGGCCATCGCACATTGCGATCCACTGGAGCTCGGCCTCCCTCGCAGCAACCTTATCTTTCGCCTCCGCCGGCTCATTCAGTGAGCGATCGTCACCTTCTCAGCGATCGGCCTCCTCCTCAAGAACATTCCTCGCACTGGCGGCACTCTGCATCTGGTCCCGAAATCGGTCGACCGCCATTCGAATTTCTCGGTCTCCTTCTTCTCGGCTCAAGCTCATGGCTCGCCCGCAGCCGCCTCCAAGGAGTCCTTCTCCATCGCCACGATCTTGTCGGCAAACTCGGCGTTCTCTTTCCGAGCCGCCTCGAGATCCTCCCGAAGGCGAATAGTGGAGGGCCTCCCTCAAACTCCCGAGCACTGAAGGCCATGGTCGCCGTCTCGAAGAGAAAGGGCGACAACGGCATGCATCGAACTCGGCGACGATCGGCTGCGAGCGATCGCATCCAGATCGATTGTCCACACCTTCGGCGGGCGGAAGCACTTGCTAACATAGGGAGGAATATCACGGGAATGGCGAGGAGATCGGCTCGCCAGAAATCCACGACCATCGGTGGACAAGAAGGATCTGCGCGACGGATCCCGCATCAAAACAAGCTAAGTTAGTACAACTCCTACGCAGATGCAATTGTCAAACACGTAAATGCTATCTACCTCTCGGCCTTCTCGGGATCCCGACCAAAACGGCTTCCCTCGAGGAATCTCGCATCCGCGATCGCCGTCTCCGCAGAAAAGCCGCAGAGGGCGCTCGCTCGGAGCAACGATGGTGATCGGAGGCGCGGCGATCGGCACTTCATCGCCGGGCAGAAACGGTTGCTTCGGCCTCGGCCTCTTGCGATTCGCCAAGCCCCTCCTCCGAATTTCCTCCTCAACCACGACTGCTCTACGCGAGGCTCCGGCCGCACGAGGCTCCGCCTCCGAACTATAGGCAATGCGGCGGTGGAACCCGAGTCGACCTCTTCGCGTGAAGACGGCCTAGGACTCCCGGGTTCGACATAGCGATCTCACGGAGGCTCCAAAAGCGAGGGAAACGAACCTCTGCGATTAAAGACGATCGACTAACGGTGGACATCCTTCAAATAAGGCGATCGCCTAGTAAGTGAAGATCGCAGACCACATACAGCACCGCGAGATGTCTCGGGAAGCGGAATAGTCGAGCCGACAACCGACTCTCCTTGTTGATCCGAGTGGCGTCTAGGTCGTCGTCCGACAAGCTCCTAATTCGCT
Source organism: Orobanche coerulescens (assembly GCA_033398695.1). NCBI lineage: Eukaryota > Viridiplantae > Streptophyta > Magnoliopsida > Lamiales > Orobanchaceae > Orobanche > Orobanche coerulescens. The sequence continues at coordinate 176,109,751 of CM065809.1, forward strand.
CCCAAACAACGAGGAAGTCGAAGGCGGCTCCTCGATCGCGGAATATGAAAGCCTCACAAAGCAATCAAATTAGATCACCCAAAACGCATCAGCGAAGGGAGAGTCTAAACCCTTACGGATTCCTCTCCCGAAATTCGATGGGGATCTCCGGTTCGCTGTGGGATTGTCGCTCGAAGCTCTCCACTTGCGGCGACCGAGAACCACTTCGTCCGATCGCCCGTATCTTATTCGAACTCCATGAATCACCCGCCGGATCGGCCTTGAATATGGTAACCGCCGACCAACCCTCTATGAGCCGTCGGTTTAACAGATGATTCATCTCCAACGGCGACGGGAGGCGGTACAGCGGTGACCGCCGAATAGGGTGAAAGTGCGAGATGATTTGGAGCCGGGCGTTCGGCGTCGGTGAAGTGGCGCCACATTCCAAGCGGCCGGAGATGGGAGACCGCAAAGGACGAGAGGAAGCGCAACCGGCCTCCATAACGGCCTCACTCACTGCGACCATACCCATCGGAGGCCGGTCGGCTCGTTCATTCTCGCGGCGCGAACATGTCCACATCTCAAGGAACATGGAATCTTGTCCTCCAGACGGCGGATCTCTCTGGACGTCGAGCTCCGTGTTGGCCGGCGACCACAACGATCATTTGCGCGGCACGATCTGCGACCGCTTGGGGAGCACATAGGGATAAGCGACCGAATATCCCCGAAATCGAATCGCGGAGTAGGACCGGCCAATCTCTCCATTATTTCAAAGAAAGGCCCTATAGGCCCGTCCAAAATCACTATGTTGCTCCCGAGAAGCCACGATCGCGGATCTCTCTCGATCTGCGATCGTCTCTCCTCGGCCGACTCCCTAGCAACATCGGCCTCATTGAACAAAGCCTCAACTTCAGTAGGGTCGATTCCGGCTCGATTGCTCGGCCGCCGTCTCGGTGGAAGACGGAAGAAGTTTCTCCCGGGCACCGATGTCCGTGGCGAGCGGTTCCGCTCCAAACGATGATGAGGTTCGGCCATTTTCGAGTTAGAAAGGAAGAGAAGGATTTTCTTACCCTAAAGTGAAATCGATCGACGATCGGCTCTTAGATCTTGAGAAAATTCGGCGGCAGTCCTTCTTTCTCCAAAAAGCACGCGTGAGTGAGGCTGCGGCCCGCGCCCCCTTTTATAAGAGAAGGCAGGGACCCGTTTGCAATAAGAGAAAACCTCAGGGGTCGAATCTCAAACGGCGCACCAGTTGACCCCCTCGAGACCCGCGTACGCGTCTTTTCGAGGACGCGTCAACCGAGGAGTCATTAAGGACCGTTGGCGTCCTCCAATAGAAGCCCGACACGTGCGAAGAAAAAAAAAATGGTAGGAGGAATGACAGAGGGAAATAGAAAAAAGAGAAAAAAAAGAAGGAGAGGGGAGAGAAGATATAAAGGATAGGTAACGTGGCTGATTTTTAGGGATTGAGATGATGTGTTTTTTTTTTTTTTTTTGTGAAAAAAGATATGGTTATATATGTAAATATTTTTCTTTTATTTTATTTTTGTAATTAATTTATATAAGTTGTATATATGTGTAAACTTCCCTTTGCTTAACTTTCTGGGTTGCTAACTTGTTTCTCAAATTTGAGGGCCCAGTGGACAGATTTAGTCCTTCATTACTCTTCCTGCCTAATATTACTTTCCTGAAATGGGCCATCATTTACTGAGCCCAAATTGTTCGCCCAATTATTCCCAGAGTAAATTACAAAAATCGTCCCTAAAGTTTGTCTAAATTGCATGTTTCGTTCCAAACGTTTAAAAAGTGCAAGGATCGTCCCTGTGGGAAACCTTTGGGGCAAATATCGTCCATGACCACCATCAAATGACTAAAATACCCTTATCTTCTTCTTTTTTTATATTTCTTTTCACTTTCTTACACAAATGGTCCTTATGTTTCACCAGGTTTTACAAATTTAGTCCTGATTTTTTTAAATTATTTATTTAACAATTAATATTAGTATTATATTTTTATACGTTTTTGTCCATTTTTCTTACATTTTTTTCTGTTTTTCTTACATTTTTTTCCATTTTCATACGTTTCTGTCTGTTTTTCTTACGTTTTTGCCCGTTTTTCTAATGTTTTTCAGTTTACATACATTTTTGTCCGTTTTTATATGTTTTCGCCCGTTTTCTTACGTTTTCATCCGTTTTCGTCCGTTTTCCTTATGTTTTTCTGTATTCATACGTTCTTCTTAAGTTTTTGTCCGTTTTATCGATTTTTGTCGATTTTTGTTCATTTTTCTTGCGTTTTTATCTGTTTTTCTTACGTTTTATTTGTTTTCATACGTTTTTATCCGTTTTTATATGTTTTCACCCGTTTTATTATTCTTTCATCTGTTTTTATCGTTTTCGCTCGTTTTTCTTACGTTTTTGTCCGTTTTTATCTGTTTTTATTCATTTTTATTACGTTTTTGTTCGTTTCACTTACGTTTTTCCATTTTCATCCGTTTTCGCCTGTTTTCTTACATTTTTGTTTGTTTTCTTACGTTTTTGTCGGTTTTTCTTACTTTTTTTCCATTTTCATACGTTTTTGTCCGTTTTTATACGTTTTCGCCCAGTTTCTTATGTTTTCATCCATTTCTATACGTTTTCGTCTGTTTTTCTTATGTTTTTATACATACCAAAATGGGTAAAATAGACAACAAGTATAAAAAGGGACAAAAACGGACCCAAATGGACGAAAATGTATAAAATAGATGAAAGCGTCAGAAAATGGGTGAAAATGTTTAAAAACGGATAAAAACGCATGAAAACGTATAAAAAGAGGACAAAAACATAAGAAAACGGACAAAAATGAATAAAAACGGATAAAAACTCAAGAAAAACGGACAAAAACGTAAGAAAAATGGACAAAAACTGACAAAAACCGATAAAAACGGACAACAACTTAAGAAAAGCATTTAAAATTTATAAAAACGGATGAAAACATAAGAAAACGGGCAAAAACATATAAAAAGGGACAAAAACGTATGAAAACGGAAAAAAACATAAGAAAAACTGACAAAAACGTAAGAAAAATGGACAGAAACAGATAAAAACGGATAAAAACGTAAAAAACACGGGCGAAAACGTATAAAAATAGATGAAAGCGTAAGAAAACGAGCGAAAACGTATAAAAATGGAAAAAAAATGGACAAAAACGTAAGAAAAATGAACAAAAACTGACAAAAACGGAAGAAAGGCGGACGTAAACGTATAAAAACAGATGAAAACGTAAGTAAACGGGCGAAAAGGTATAAAAATGGATAAAAACGTATGTAAACAGAAAAAATGTAATAAAAACGGGCAAAAACGTAAGAAAAAACAGACAAAAGCGTATGAAAACGAAAAAAAAATATAAGGAAAAAGGACAAAAAACGTAAGAAAAACGGTCAAAAACGTATAAAAAATAATACTAATAATAATAGTTAAATAAATAATTAAAAAAAAACAGGACTAAATTTGTAAAACCTGACGAAATACAAGGACCATTTGTGCAAGAAACTGAAAAGAAATATAGAAAAAGAAGAAGACAAGGGTATTTTAGTCATTTGATGTTGGTCAGGAACGATATTTGCTCCAAAAATTTCTCACATGAACGATCTTTGCACTTTCTAAACATTTGGGACGAAATATGCAATTTGACCAAACTTTAGGGGCGATATTTGCAATTTACTCTTATTTCGAGATATGATTCAAGTTTATTCATCTGATGCAGGTACCGTCCATGATACACTCCCATGTAGTGCATTTCCTGCTGGATGCACTACACGTGGCGTGTATGGACGATCCAAATTGATAGTACATACACCGTTCATACATACCACATGTAGTAATGCACCATGGACCCAACCTCTCATGCATACTCCCATGCGTGCGTCGCTACAGTTTCCTTCCAGCGTGTCATTATCATGTGGATTTTGAAATTCCTCCTCCCACGAGACCAATTCCCTGTTTTCCATGGTTGGAACATTCTCCACGTTTTGGGACTCGTGCATACTGATTGAGCCGCCGCCGGTAATTTCTCTTTGATCGAGGGACGCATCCCCTATCGTCGGCTTCAATTGAATTTCCCACGAATTTTCTGTTAAAATATCCTATTCCATATAATCATAAATTGATTTTGATGATAAGTTGATGATGAGCTAATGATGAGTGATGATGTTATCGATCAAAGAAAACAATATTGGAACGATGCAAAACAATCAATGAGTCAAGACGCTCAAACAGATAGAAAAACAAAACAAGTGATGATTAACGAAGGTAATGTATGCTATATCGAATGTATAACGTACGTAATGTAGTATCACCTGTGTTGTGTCACGATTTATTCATCCCGACAGGCGATCGACTATAAGGCCGAGCGACCAAGACAACATCGATCAAACTATGGCTAGCTCGCCAAATCAAAGATATCGAGACCCCATCGATTGCAATGATCTACCCCCAAGGCGATCGCCCTTTGGCAATGGCGATCTACTCTACTAATCGGCTAAGGGCAATCGACTGCGCCCGGCGAGACGATCGCCGTCAAAACCATCAAGGCTGGATCTCGTGAAAGCACCCACGTGCGAGATCCACCAAAGGCGCGACAAGATCTTCGCCACAGATAAGATCTTTTCTTGTGAGACAAGACATTTGACCACAGCCTGTCACCTACCTCACCTACCAGCATGCGCGCCGAAAGTTGTCAGTGGGACCACCCGCGACAGCAACTCAGGACGCGTGTAAGCTCCCCATTGGACCGCACAGTTGACTGCCAGCAACTCCTGCAGGCTTTGAGGGGACAGGCCCATGTGCTAAAAGACGATCGCCCGATTATCATAATGCAGAAAAGGCGATCGCCCGACGTATCCAAGCTCTATAAATAGAGAACCTCCTCCTACAGGAAAAAGGTTCTGACTTCGCACAACTTACGGTTCGGAATTGACTCAACCTACGGTTCCCAGTTCACGGAATATACGGTTCGGAATTCATTTGACTTACGTCCAAAAATACATTCCACCAAAAGTTCACATCCTCTCACATTCCGATACATCCACGGAAATACTGAAGAACGCACATATCATCAAGCTCCCGGCTATCTCACCGGAATCCGTCTCAGGACTTCTCTCTCCAAATCTCTCGTCCAGAAGACGATTGGCAGAAGCGGCAAGTCTCCACTAGACAGATTCCAAGGGATTCATAAGCCCAGAAGCCCAAACATCCAGCTAAATACTCGCCGTGAGAGGCGGTCGATCTCTCACCGCCGCGACTGTTCATCACCTTTGTTACAAGAACTCACAGAGCATCAAATCGGTTCTTAGGCAATCTACACGCTCACTAGCTAAGATAACAAGAAACTTTACACTCATTGTAATTGTATTCTTACATTAGTACTTGTATCCCCGAATATCGGTATTAATAATATCTCGCGAGAGCATTCAAGCCCGGGACTAACAACCCCGGCAAATCTTGTGTTATTTATCTTTCTCACGGAAGTGCTCTTGCATTTGTTTGCTATCCCATCCATTCCAGCAATATCTATCTCCGGATAATATTTTGGGGAGCAACAACCTGCAGACAGACGAGTACAGCTGGCATGTGCTAACGTACGTAATGAAACATGACTAACGTACGTAATGAAACATGACTAACTCACGTTACGTTTAAGATGTGGGGTTTAACGTACGTAATGATATTTGAATATGAATTCAAATATAGGAACCGTTGAATATGACATCATGGAGTAGGTCAGCATGCAACGGATATTTTGACTGAAGATATCGTACGTAACAAGGGTTATATAGCGTACGTAAAGAAGTATACAAAAACTACTGGATTGATTTACATGGAGCATAACGTACGTAACGAATAAGCGTTGACGTACGTAACATAGATAACGTACGTAAAGTTCTACAGTTAACGTACGTAATGAAGGCAAAAGATGTTAACGGCTAGTTGAGGATTTGGAGCCTGTAAATACCACTTCTAATGGTATTCAACACACAACTACAAGCAAATCATATATTGATCAGATATCATTGTATACATCTTTGTTGTTGTATTTGTGCTAAATTGATAAGTGTTTGAGTGTTCATACACGAAAACATACACGAGAGGAAAGATACGGATTGTAGATTGATTCGGTATTATTAGGATCGTTGATCCGGCATTATTAGAATCATATCTAAATCCAAAAGAGGTTTGTCTAGTACCAATAGAAAGCTAGATTGGTTGTTTCCTTGTTCAATAGAAAGGAAAATGGTTTATCTTGGACCGACATAAAGACAAGAGTATAACGGTTTATCTCAGACAGATAGAAGACGAGATTGTAACGGTTTATCTCGGATCGATAGAAGACAAAGCGAAAAAGGTTGATCTTGAGCCTATATAAAAAGATACGGAGAGAGGACGTAGGCACGTTTGGCCGAACCTCTATAAATCTTGTGTCATTTACATTCCGCAAGTTAATTACGCTTCCACAACGCAAAAGAATTTGAAAACTCTACTACGCAATATTATCCACCATTATAAGTGGGATGCCAATTTTGTCCAACATTTTCGGTTAGAGGTCACTCCGACCATGCTCCGTAGCCTCTGCCGGATCTGCTGATTCAACCGAATCGCCTGAGCTTCGAGAATCATTACCGGATGAGAGACAAAGGTCTATTTAGTATATATAAAAAGAAAATTAATTTTTTTTGAATAAATGCAAACTAGGATAATGATGTAAAAAATATATCATTGAATCAAATTCTTTTTTTTTTTTTATATTTTTGAATCAAAAAAATATATCACTCATTCTTTTTATATATACTATTGATGCAAACTAGGACAGCTGTCGCGACAACAAAGAATGACACGTAACCGCAGGATTTCCTATAGATATCCTCAGCTCGGGTCATTAATAAGGATAAAGATTTTTATACCTAGACTAAGTACTGTAAATGTAAAAAAAACTAAGAACCGAACTAACTTTTCGGTCGCCCGTTCAATAATACAATCGTCACCTCCCTCTTTTTTCTGGCAAAATTTATTGCATTTAGACACTCCCACATAGAATATTTGTGCTTACACATACAAATTATTTATCTATGTTATTCATAAATGATTAGGTAAATTTATTGATCAATATAAGCAACAACGATGTATATTCAAGCGACAAAGTAGAATCAGGTTTTTATTTTGTAGGACAAAAGGGTTAACAAAAAAGAGAAGGAATCAGTATTTCCGATCTATTTTGTGTTAATCTACGTTGATATAATTTAATTTTAGTTAATATTATGATTTATTGAGTATGCTAATATTTGAGTACCATAATAGGCTATGAGAGAAAAATGGAGGACGCTGCTTTACAAAGAATGACAAAATAAAAATAATAACTTTTTGCACCGGCAAAACAAGAATTACAATTTTTTAAATTCGGGAATTATTAAGACCTAATTAGTTTGAATAGTCCAAATTTAGCCCGAAAACATGGTTATTCGAGCTAATTTGGCCTCAATTCATGATTTTGAAAAAGCTAGGGTCTCTAGTGAACGATGTGGCTATTTAGGAGCGGTGGAATAGGTATTTTTTCGAACTTTTCAATGAGGCTAGAGGTAGTGACTCGGTGGTGCAAGGAGTTAGTCTATCTTCTGCTCGTTCGTTTAGTTCCTGTGAGAGCATCAGCAAGGAGGAAGTAAAGGGTGCCCTAATGAAAATGGGTAGAGCTAAGGCTGTGGGCCCGGATCAGATCCCACGCGATATTATTTGGAGGAGCCTAGTAGAGAGGAGGGTGTCGTTGCCGTTCATTAGGGCGATCCAAGACATGTACTCCCAAGCTAGGACGTGCGTTAGGACCCCAGTTGGTGACACCCAGTACTTTCCGGTTGAGATAGGGCTACACCAGGGGTCGGCGCTTAGTCCTCTTCTCTTCGCTCTAATCCTTGACGTCATTTCGCGAGGGATTCTAGATGGCATCCCGTGGTGCATGCTTTTTGCTGACGACATTGTGTTAGTGGCGGAGTCGAGGAGGGAGGTGAACTCGAAGTTGGAGCTTTGGAGGGCTAAGTTAGAATCCCAGGGCTTGCGTGTGAGCCGGTCTAAGACCGAGTATCTGCAGTGTAACTTTAGTGGTGAGGCCAACGAGGAAGATGTTGACGTAATGATTGCGGATCGGATCGTACCCGTGCGGATAAGTTCAAGTATTTGGGTTCGATCATTCGGAAGGAAGGTGAGTGTGAAGATGATGTCACGCATCGCATCAAGGCGGGGTGGCTAAGGTGGAGAGCGGCGACAGGGGTCATGTGCGACAAGAAAGTCCCTCTAAAGTTGAAGGGTAAATTCTATAGAGCGGCAATCCGACTGCAATGTTGTATGGCTCGAATGTTGGGCGATGAAGAAGTCGCTTGAGAGCAAGTTGGAAGTGGTGAAATAAGAATGTTACGTTGGTCGTGTGGTCGCACAATGTTAGATAGAATTGCGAATGGGGTTTTCGAGGCAGCCTGGAAGTGGCGCCCATTTCAAATGAAAGTTAGGGAAGGGAGATTGAGATGGTTTGGCCACGTCGCAGGAGCGGACATCTGCTCGGTGAGGGTCGAGAGTTTAATGGTTGTCGGGGAGAGGAGGAGAGGCGGGCCAGGGAGGACGTGGGAGGAGCAAGCGAGATTAGATTTGAAGACCTTAAACATTTCGAGACAATGATCGTTGATAGGTGCGCTTGGAGGCGCGGATCGAGTTGTGGATTCTTTTGTAGGAGGCGGTCTTGTAGTTGAGAGCCTCGGGGTTGGGTTGTCTCGGTTAGCTTTGACCTAGAGCATTGTATTGTTACTTTTATTGTATATTTTATCCTATTGCCTTTGCGTGTGGTGTATTTTTGACAGGGAGCTGTGCGCAGATCCAACCTCTCTGTTGTTAGAGTAGCGTTCATCGGGAGTGAAGTAGCCAAATTCCGCTTAGGTAAGTCCCATGTGGATCAAGCCATGGGCTCAGGTATGGTCTCGAGCTTTTTCGAATCATATGTTTTCCTTTGTATTTATCACAAGTCTGCTTTGTGCACTAAGTAGGGGTCTTCACGGAAACAGCCTCCCTACCGTAATAAGTAGGGGCATGGTCTGCGTACATCTTACCCCCCCAGACCCTGCTCTGAGCGGGATATACTGGGTATGTTTGGTTTTTGTTTTGGTTTATTGTTCTTATTTGCCACCTTCTAAGTTACATTCTTAAAATAAACTTACTTTTTAAAATCTTAAAATCTAAACTTTTCCATAGGTCATAGAAATAAATTTTAAAACAGTATAAAAACTAATGGTAATATAATTGTCTTGATTCGAATGTTTATTTCGAGGACGATAGGAATTTCGCATATATACACACCCAACCCAAGGGTTGGAAAATTGAAATGATTGGCGAGTCATAGCGCTTGAGAATTATTCAAAATTATTATTTATGAATTAAAAATTTATAACAATGCAAATAAGAATTGAGTGAATGATATATATCTATCTATTATACTATAAGATTAATCATGATTTAATATGGAGCAATATTAGAGTTAAATGATTAATTGCAGGTATACAAAGAGGTGAATGCCGAGTAGTATTAGAGTTGAACTTTTAATTACAGATAGACAAAGAGTCTTGCAGTTACACCATTCATCTATGATTAATCTATGGTGAACTTTTAATTACAGATAGACAAAAAGCCTTGCAGTTACACCATTCATCTATGATTAATCTATGGTATCCGATTTATAACATTTGTGGAATACAAAAAATTTGGGAGTTAAGTATGGAGTTGCAACATCTTAGGCGCCACATCCAATTCTTCAAGATCTGTCCTCTTAAGAAAAACAAGATCACAATAACCACTACCAAAATTCACACTTTAGCCGACGACTTTAAGTCGTCGGCTAAACCCCAAAGTCGTCGGCTAATCACGTGAGTCGTCGGCTAAAAAACCGTCGGCCGATATTCGTTGGCCAAGGTTTAGCCGATGACTTTTTTGGTAGTCGTCGGCTAAAGTTCAAAGTTTAGCCGACCACTACGACAAGGTCGTCGGCTAAAACCTGTTGATAAAAAAAAAACTTTAGCCGACGACCTTTTCAAATGTCGTCGGCTAAAGCCTGATTATTAAAAAATAAAAAAAAACTTTAGCCGACGACCTTTACATTTGTCGTCGGCTAAAACCTGACTTTAGCCAACGACCTTTACATATGTCGTCGGCTAAAACCTGTTTTAAAAAAAATAAAAAAGGACACTTTAGCCGACGACAGTTTTAAATGTCGTCGGCTAAAACCTGTTTTAAAAAAAAAGACACTTTAGCCGAAGACGGTTTTAAATGTCGTCGGCTAAAACTTTTTTGAAAAAAAAAATAATAATTTACTTTAGCCGACGACCTTTGGAAAGTCGTCGGCTCAAACCTAATATAAAAAAAATTAATTCAGATTTTGGGATCCCAAAACCTGTATTTTTTGCACCTGCAATTTTTATACACCAGCTCCCATTGTCAACAACAATTAACGCGCAACACATTCAACTAATACCATCAATAATATGCCCAACATTATATGCAACACAACGCACAACACATTCAAGAACATTAATTTCATCAACATACTAGTAGCGTCAACAAAATCACTTACACAATTGTAACACAAATATAAATATACAAGAGTACTACAACAACACAACTACAATCCACTACCAAAATTATCTAAATGTCGAAATGTAGTAGTAGAAGGATTACCACCATCCTCTAGATCCTCGTCACGAGGCTGTGAAGATGGGGTCTGTCCGAAGAGAGAAGGCGGTGGAGCAGGTGCCTGCAGTCCAGCCTGAGTAATGGTCTGAGTCAGCGTCATCATATAGTCCATCATGGCTGCTTCTTGTCTCTGGAAACTCTCTAACCGCGACTCGAGTCCTCTGCTCGCTCTCATATAACCGCGTCGAGTCCTCCTTTCATTCTCGGCTCGGAGCTCCCTCTCGCCCTCAATTGCTCCTCGAGATAGGCGGTCAGTGCATCCGTCCGCGAGGCGCCGAAGCCGGGTATCTTTCAATACATGGTGACCCTCGGCTCCCATCATCTTAGTGCGGTACCGACTACCTCTAGGAGGGTAGACGGTACCCACACCTAGCGCGAACATAAGGATCGGCTGATCGATCATCCCAATGGCGAGAATCGAGGTCGGTCTCGCTAAGTCCGGATCTTGCTCCCGAGCAATCTCGGCAAGCATCCTCTCGAGACTCCTCCGCACGCTCCTAAGTTAATATGAAAATAAATATTTCAATATCAATAAAAGTATGATACAAAGGCATTTATTTTATTACCAAAATAAAATAAAAAAGACTTACATGCTCCTCGGGGCCAGTTCGGATATGCTTTACGAGTCACGTAGGCAAATGCGTCCAACGAATCGGAAGAAATGGCCTCGTGCGCAACTCGACTAACGACCGGGAACCCAGTGTGATGGTCGGTCAGGACCCGACGATTGGTCGTGTTGGTCAAGCTAGTCGCCTTCAAAAAAATATTATTTAGAATCGAGTTTATATTTAGAATTCAAAAAAAATAAAATAAACTGAAATATTATTAATTTTTATTAAATACTAGCGCTTTTTTAATAAATAAAATACAATATTCGATTTTTATTTATTTTATGGAAAATAATATTCTAGTTTTTTATTTTTATTAAAACAATTTATAAATAATATCCAGAGTTTATAAATTTTTTTATTTCCACTTTTGAATAAAAAATTCCGTTTTTTTTTTAATATAATTAATATTCTAGAATTTAAAAAAAAATACCTGAAGTTTTGATTTTTTCTAATTTAAAAAAATCGGAACTTCAAGTATTTTTTAAATTCTTAAACATTGATTTAAAAAAATCGAGTTTATATTTAGAATTTAAAAAAAAAAATAAAAACTGAAAAAGAAAGAATGAAATGAGGGTATTTTAGTCATACCATGAACTCCGGGTCGCGAAAATGGGCGCGTAGCCACTTCCACTCGTACTCCCAGAACTTGAATTCTTCTGGGGTAGCCTCTCGGGTATCACCCCAGGCTGTCCAGAACATGTGTATCTCATTTTTCCAAGATTTGTACCTACAACACACGTTGCAAAACATATATTATTCGTAAGAAAAAAAATTACGCAAACAATGTAGATACAAAATAAATTAAAATGACTTACTTGGTAGACTGCACCTCGTCACACCAAGTACGTAGTAGAGAGTCGGGAATGACAAACCACACCTATGAACAGCATAAATACGCAATAATTTAAAAACATCACATATTGCATTTTGAAGAACTACGTGTTGATTGAAAAACACTTATTAAATATTTATTAACTTACCGACATAGCATTGTTCAAAGCATCCTTCACGCACTGCGGCACGTCCCCCCAATCGGACCACAAAACGGGGACTCTGTCCCGAATGACAAAGCCAACATTACGGCTATATGACGTCGTAGCTTCAGAAGACATCACCGGCCGGACGTGTCTGTAATACCCGTAATTTCGATTTCCGGTAATTTCTTTTTTTTCGACGAAAGTCCGTTTTGACGACTCGCTCATGACCGTTTCGTCATTCCGAGAATGATTAATTCTGCACTTTTTGTCATCCGAGTTCGTTTCGGTGTTGTTTTGTTGACTTCCGTGCTTTTTGGCGACTTTTCCGCACTTGAGTTCGATTCTTGCGAATCTCGTTGGAAACTGCTGTTTCGAGTTTCCCGTAAGTCCGTTTAACTTTGTTAGACGTGTTGTGAACTTCGGTTTGGTTATTCGATCACGTATCTTGATTTTCGGACGTTTTGGGCCATTTTCGTAATTTCCCAAAATTTGGGGTAATTACTTTCCGTTGTCGAATTTCGAGCCTTCAGGTGGTCGGAATCATGTGTTCTCTTAGCACTTGGGTTCGTCTTTGTGAGTACTTCGTAACCGTATTTTCGATTCATATTCAGGTTCGGGTTTCGGGGTCGTTCGGACCGTCGGAGTGGCCACGACCGAGACGGCCGCAGTCTTGCTTTGGCGAGTTACGGCCGTAAGGTGCGATTCTGGCCGTAAGTGATCGCGAGCATGGCAGCGAATGCGGTCTGGCCGTAGAAGCCGAGATTCTGGCCGTACGGGTGCAGTGCGACTTCGGACGAATGCGATTCTGGCCCGTAAGAACTGCCGATTCTGGCCGTAAGTGCGAGTTCTGGCCGTAAGGCCCGCCGGTTACGGCCGTAAGTGATCGGCCATGGTCGGCTATTTAAAGGCCTGGACGTGGATCTCTCGGCCATTTTCCATTTTCCTTCGTTTTTCGCGACCCTTCGACGGAATTTGAGGGTTTTTGATCGGGAACATCATAGAACATCATTTTTGGAAGGCTTGTGTTGATTATATCATCATCTAATCCGTGTTCTTCGTCCAAATCGAGGTATTTTGGCTTGAACCCTTGTTTTTGAAGATTTTAGGGATTTTCCTTTTGATTTCGATTCCAATCCCTTTCTAATCAATTAGTTGTTGTATAAACGTTGTTTTGGACGTGTTCTACGGATTGTATATCCGTATTTCGATTTCGTTGGAATCCAATCGGGATTTTTGGTTTTCTAAGGAACCTTGAACATTTAGTATCCGATTAAATGTCTCAAAGGGTTCCCTTCAATTCTTGACCGTGTTTTCCTTTGTTTTCAATTGTTATTCTCATAGTAACCGTGTTTCCGTTGGATTTCATGGAGGATTGTAGGTGTTCGGGGTTTTCCGGGTTGTGCCGTATTCGTAGGAATATTCGGGTACCGACTATCGAGGCAAGTATCTTGTCCATACGTCTCATGTTTCGTAGGCATAATTATTGATAAATGATTTTATGCGAAATCCAATGTTTAATGAACGTAAAAAGGGATCGGTATGTTCTCGATAAATGTTGTCTTTCAACGATAATTCTTGTACTTCGTGAATATATGTGTTCTCGGAATATATGTATTGGTTTTGTATGTTGAAAGATGCTATGATCACTTTGAGTGAGTTTAATAGACCGTAATCCTTTGCCGTGGATTATGTAATGTTATGTGTACTTGTTCGGTAAGAACGTAATGTGTGTGATATTGGTTGTTATTCCTTCGTGAGGAGGTTGTGACACTTGGTGTTGTTTGGTATTGGTATTTACTTGTGGTTGTGTGACATTAGTTGTGAGTGTACGTCGACTAAAGTGGCCATTCTAGCGAAGTACCTAGCATTTGTATGCATATTCTAGTATTCGAATTATGGCTTCCCGTGGCGTTGTGGATGATATGTGTATGTTCACCTAGAGACGGTCTGACGAGGCCTCTAGGGGTACGTTGCCGTGAGTTGCGTATCGCGAACTATGGTTAACCACCCAGGGATGTCCGACGGGGCTCTGCGAGGTACGGTGGCCGTGAGTCTCGTACCAAGGTTAACTTTGAAATGTTTTGTTGGAGAACTGTGATTGTTGGCGCATATTTCGTCTGATTAGAATGGCAGTCCAAATGGTAGGGTACTTAGCTCGAATGGCACCAATAAATGTGTTGTGTATGATTTGTCCCTTGACTGTGATAATTTGGTAAGGGTACGTGAGTCCTGTGGTTGCTCTGTGCATTGTAGCTCTGTGGTATGTTCAGTGAGACTGTTGTCATGGTAATGTTTGACACGGTGTAATTTCCACCGGGTTATTCTTGCGAGTATGTGATGTGGATGATTTGGGTCGTGGACCCCTGTGTTGTGATTGGAATGTTATGATTGGGTCGTGGACCCTGCTATCTGCTATCGGAATTGTATTTTGAAATAAACGATTGTTGGGCTATGTCCCTAAGTGTTTCGAAAGACTTGAAAATTCTTAAACCCCAAATGCTTTCAAAACTCCCGAGATCGTACAATGTTTTGTAAGATGTAAAATGGTTTCATTTCCTATCTTTCATAATTCAAACTGTTTGATCAAGCGAATTATCTCGGGAAGTATATTCATGATTTCTATGTTCTTGGAGTATGATATGTATGGCTTGTCTTTGTATTTATACTTGCACTAGCAAAACAGTGGAGTTTTGCTAACCCCCGAGTATTCGGGGGGTGGATGTCTGTTTTGCGTCCAGGTACTTGCAGGTTGCCGGGGAGCAATTCACATGATCGTTACGAAGGATGATGGAAGACGACGATACTAATCACATGAAGACCGGTGTTGAGTATTTGGTGATGTCTTGTTTTGTCCTTCCGTTGTGTTTATTTTTCCCTATGTGGGAACGTTGAGTTATGTTAACCTCTGCGTGGGTATGAGTTACGAGAAAGAGTAATGTATAGTTGATGTGTATGTTGCGGTAAAAGACCAAATCGGTCTAATGGTCTGTTATTTACCCATGTCGGTATGTATTGTATTGTGGTGTTTCTGTATTTAGCCTGGTAGATCCTCATGGAGAGGGTCTACGGCACTGTAATATTCCCGACTGGTCTGGGGGTGTTACAGAATATGGTATCGGAGCTTTGGTTGTGTAAACCTAGGCTGTCGGGTTGAGTTTTGTGTTGTCGGGTCTTGTCTTGTCAGATTTTGTCTGACTGAGTCGTGTCGCGACGCATCGTCTGAGTTTGTTGGTCGTGATTAGTATCGTGGGGCGATCATCATCTTCGTGCGACCCGTGGATGAAAGTCTCCCTTCTTTGTGTTGTGCCTAGTGTGACATGAGCTGCTTGTATGATTATATCATTGATTGATTAAACCCTTCTATGGATTTTTATTCCGTGATATGTGAGTATTCGACTCTAATATTTTATTTATATGCGGAGCGGTGTCACTGCTAAGGTATTTTCGAACTGTATTTTATCCGCTGCGTGAGTCCTTTCAAAATGACTTTCAGTATTTTTCAAACTGAGTTCTAATTCGTAAAACCGGTTCCCTAAATTGAGTTTTGGCACTTTGGGCTTAGAATGTTTTATGACGGTTTGATAAAGGATTTTGTGAGTTTTGGGCATTCTGGCCTATTGAATTTTTGAAAACCTTGAGTATCTTAGAAAATTAAATTCCGAGACGTACTTTTAAAACGAATTATTTTCTTGCGGTGTTTTCAAGGTGCTTTCTAATACCGCAATACATTTCAATTTCCAGTTGAGGACCAAAAATATTTTGAGATATTTTCAAATGCAGTTGCTTAGACCCAAGGGTCGAATACTTCTGAAAGTTTTTCACTAAAAGAAAAGTGTCCTCATTTTTGTTCAAACGCAAAATGGTTTTCAAAGTCTCGATAAGGGTGTTTGTACTACTTTTTGTAAAGTGATACTCAAGATCTACCGGTGTTTCCAAATTGTTTTCAAAATGTGGTTTTCGTTTTAAAACCCATCATTTCCTGCTTGTGGTCGGAGTAGTTGTGTATGATTGTGTACATATGTGCTTGTTTCGTGATGTTTAGTAATTATATGCTGGTTATCATTCAGGCCGTTGTAATCGTCGAGCGATGCCGTGGTTGTTGTGATTTTAGTATGTATTGATATGTTATGCCAAGTTGGCATCTCCAGTTTGTTGTTTTGCGACATTATATTCCATTGTACCTAGCAGTTGTATATTCGGTATGCCGAGCCGAGGTGTTTCAACCGTGGTGTGCCGGGGGCATGCACGTGTAAACTGTCCTTATCATCGGTAACGCATTTCAAGTGTGGACCCGAGAGACACAAGGATCCAGTTTTGCGAGTTGGGTTCCGAGTCTTTCGGGGCACGAACTTCAGTACAGATATCAGGATCGACTCTAAGAGGCTCATGGGAAATGTTTCCGTCGACTGCTTTTGTGTTGTTGCCTTGTTTCCGTTATTGTGAGTTGCGGGGACGACCTTCTTTTATAAGAGGTCGAATGTAATACCCGTATTATTTTTGGCTTCTGCATTTTTCTCTTTATCAATTCTATCGACTCGCTCGTGTTCGTTGATGCTTTCTGAACTTGTTTAGTATTTCGGTTTCGTCGTTCGAACGAGCTGTGATCTTGTTTTGGGTCGATCTGGTTATCGCTGTGACTTTTCCGAGTTCGGTTCGATTCTTGTAAACCTTGTTTGGAAGTAACATCTTTTGGTTCTACTAGTTCTTTTATTCAAAGTGGATCGAATTTTGAACTTCTGTATTTTTGGCTCTATCAACTCGTTTATGTTCGTTGACATTTCTGAGCTTGTCCTGCCCCTTGCTTTTGCTGATCGAACGAGTGTGGTATGGTTTCGGAATAACTCGTTTGTCGTTATGACTTTTCAATTGCTATTCCCTTTCCTGTGGATCTTATGTGAATGCACATCTTGTTGTTTTCACCGGATCATATACTGTCTCGAGTCGAGATGTGAACCTTGGAGTTGTTGTTTGAATTTTATTGTTCTTCGTGATTCGAACATGATTGTTCGATTTTTGTTGTCTCGATCGTCGCGGCTCGATCGTTTGATTACTCGGTTTTTGTTGATCTCGTTTCGTGATCGTTGAACAATCAGACTCCTTCGTAATTCCCTTAAGTTCGGGAAATTAGTCTCGTTTACAGTCTTCCAACCCTTGGGCGGTGGAATTCCGTATTTGTTCAGCGACTGACTCGCGTTTTGATTGATGTACCGTTGGGTTGGTCAATCATATCGATTTTCGTTCATTGTGTTTTATGATTGTTCGGATAATTGACTTGACCATATTATCAGTTTGATGACGCTTGTCACTTGTTGGTTTTATTATGTCTCTATCGGTGGCGTTGTGTTGGTCGTCGTGGAGCGTGTTTTCACGCCGTATGTGTCTTTGCGTTTCTTGCAGCATTTCGCCGTTGGGCGCGAGTTCTCGGTTTTTGTGTATCTCGTCCAGTTTTCCTGGGGCGGATATTGCTTCTCCCTACTTGTTTTAAGTTTCGGGACGAAACTTCTTTTAAGGAGGGTAGAATGTAATACCCGTAATTTCGATTTCCGGTAATTTCTTTTTTTCGACGAAAGTCCGTTTTGACGACTCGCTCATGACCGTTTCGTCATTCCGAGAATGATTAATTCTGCACTTTTTGTCATCCGAGTTCGTTTCGGTGTCGTTTTGTTGAGTTCCGTGCTTCTTGGCGACTTTTCCGCACTTGAGTTCGATTCTTGCGAATCTCGTTGGAAACTGCTGTTTCGAGTTTCCCGTAAGTCCGTTTAACTTTGTTAGACGTGTTGTAAACTTCAGTTTGGTTATTCGATCACGTATCGTGATTTTCGGACGTTTTGGGCCATTTTCGTAATTTCCCAAAGTTTGGGGTAATTACTTTCCGTTGTCGAATTTCGAGCCTTCAGGTGGTCGGAATCGTGTGTTCTCTTAGCGCTTGGGTTCATCTTTGTGAGTACTTCGTAACCGTATTTTCGATTCATATTCAGGTTCGGGTTTCGGGGTCGTTCGGACCGTCGGAGTGGCCACGACCGAGACGGCCGCAGTGCGCTTTGGCCGAGTTACGGCCGTAAGTGATCGCGAGCATGGCCTAACGAATGCGATTCTGGCCGTAAGGGCCGAGAGTTCTGGCCGTCTGGTGCCGAGGCGGACTTCGAACGAATCCGATTCTGGCCGTAAGAACTGCCGATTCTGGCCGTAAGTGCCGATTCTGGCCGTAAGGCCCGCCGGTTACGGCCGTAAGTGATCGGCCATGGTCGGCTATTTAAAGGCCTGGACGTGGATCTCTCGGCCATTTTCCATTTTTCCTTCGTTTTTCGCGACCCTTCGACGGAATTTGAGGGTTTTTGATCAGGAACATCATAGAACATCATTTTTGGAAGGCTTGTGTTGATTATATCATCATCTAATCCGTGTTCTTCGTCCAAATCGAGGTATTTTGGCTTGAACCCTTGTTTTTGAAGATTTTAGGGATTTTCCTTTTGATTTCGATTCCAATCCGTTTCTAATCAATTAGTTGTTGTATAAATGTTGTTTTGGACTTGTTCTACGGATTGTATATCCGTATTTCGATTTCGTTGGAATCCAATCGGGATTTTGGTTTTCTAAGGAACCTTGAACATTTAGTATCCGATTAAATGTCTCAAAGGGTTCCCTTCAATTCTTGACCGTGTTTTCCTTTGTTTTCAATTGTTATTCTCATAGTAACCATGTTTCCGTTGGATTTCACAGAGGATTGTAGGTGTTCGGTGTTTTTCGGGTTGTGCCGTATTCGTAGGAATATTCGGGTACCGACTATCGAGGCAAGTATCTTGTCCATACGTCTCATGTTTCGTAGGCATAATTATTGATAAATGATTTTATGCGAAATCCAATGTTTAATGAACGTAAAAAGGGATCGGTATGTTCTCGATAAATGTTGTCTTTCAACGATAATTCTTGTACTTCGTGAATATATGTGTTCTCGGAATATATGTGTTGGTTTTGTATGTTGAAAGATGCTATGATCACTTTGAGTGAGTTTAATAGCGGTAATCCTTTAGGGATTACGTAATGTTATGTGTACTTGTTCGGTAAGAACGTAATGTGTGTGATATTGGTTGTTATTCCTTCGTGAGGAGGTTGTGACACTTGGTGTTGTTTGGTATTGGTATTTACTTGTGGTTGTGTGACATTAGTTGTGAGTGTACGTCGACTAAAGTGGCCATTCTAGCGAAGTACCTAGCATTTGTATGCATATTCTAGTATTCGAATTATGGCTTCCCGTGGCGTTGTGGATGATATGTGTATGTTCACCTAGGGACGGTCTGACGAGGCCTCTAGGGGTACGTTGCCGTGAGTTGCGTATCACGAACTATGGTTAACCACCCAGGGATGTCCGACGGGGCTCTTCGGGGTACGGTGGCCGTGAGTCTCGTACCAAGGTTAACTTTGAAATGTTTTGTTGGAGAACTGTGATTTTTGGCGCATATTTCGTCTGATTAGAATGGCAGTCCAAATGGTAGGGTACTTAGCTGGAATGGCACCAATAAATGTGTTGTGTATGATTTGTCCCTTGACTGTGATAATTTGGTAAGGGTACGTGAGTCCTGTGGTTGCTCTGTGCATTGTAGCTCTGTGGTATGTTCAGTGAGACTGTTGTCATGGTAATGTTTGACACGGTGTAATTTCCACCGGGTTATTCTTGCGAGTATGTGATGTGGATGATTTGGGTCGTGGACCCCTGTGTTGTGATTGGAATGTTATGATTGGGTCGTGGACCCTGCTATCTGCTATCGGAATTGTATTTTGAAATAAACGATTGTTGGGCTATGTCCCTAAGTGTTTCGAAAGACTTGAAAATTCTTAAACCCCAAATGCTTTCAAAACTCCCGAGATCGTACAATGTTTTGTAAGATGTAAAATGGTTTTATTTCCTATCTTTCATAATTCAAACTGTTTGATCAAGCGAATTATCTCGGGAAGTATATTCATGATTTCTATGTTCTTGGAGTATGATATGTATGGCTTGTCTTTGTATTTATACTTGCACTAGCAAAACAGTGGAGTTTTGCTAACCCCCGAGTATTCGGGGGGTGGATGTCTGTTTTGCGTCCAGGTACTTGCAGGTTGCCGGGGAGCAATTCACATGATCGTTACGAAGGATGATGGAAGACGACGATACTAATCACAGGAAGACCGGTGTTGAGTATTTGGTGATGTCTTGTTTTGTCCTTCCGTTGTGTTTATTTTTCCCTATGTGGGAACGTTGAGTTATGTTAACCTCTGCGTGGGTATGAGTTACGAGAAAGAGTTATGTATAGTTGATGTGTATGTTGCGGCAAAAGACCAAATCGGTCCAATGGTCTGTTATTTACCCATGTCGGTATGTATTGTATTGTGGTGTTTCTGTATTTAGCCTGGTAGATCCTCATTGAGAGGGTCTACGATGCTGTAATATTCCCGAGTGGTCTGGGGGTGTTACAGTGTCTGTATAGAGGAATCTTGTAACGGCCATGCTTACTTACGTACAAGTCGAGCGCCAGACCCTTTGCTGGGCCACGAGTCTTCTTCTTTTTCTTCTCCTCCTCGACTACATTTTTCCCCTTCTCCTTCTCCCTCTCTATCTCCTTGTACAATTTCGTCTTTGAAACCCGACAACTCCGCCAACACATGTTGTCTGGCCAAGACTCGTAGACGTACGCCTCGTCAGGGCTAATCAATCGAACGGGAACTCGAACTCCCGTCTCATCGACCTCTGGAATAGTCGGAACCATCAGAGGCATGAATAGAGTCGGCGGCTGACCGTGGGGCACCGCGGACGAGGAACTCCGTACATCTCCTGATGTGTGAGGGCTAGACGTGGGTCGGTGGATGGGAGGCATATGAGTCTCCGTCTGCGAGGGGGTCGGCCATGGTGTCTGAAAGGATAAATGCCGCGCTAGTGCAGCGGGCTCATCTGTCACCCTAAACAAATCGTCAGCGTTCATGCCGGTAGCTTCTAGTATCTGGCGGGCACGAATGCTGCTCTGAGATATGTATAGTGTAGCGGGATCCGCCTTACTAGAGGCTGCCGAACTCCCCCCAAAATCGGGAGTGGTCGACTTTGTCGACTTCTTCCCCAACGCTTTCTTTATTCTATCCATAATCTAAACAAATAAATCAAATTCACAACTCAACACAACAGTAATTATCAATGCCATACCACGTTAATCTTTTGATTAACGCCGATTATACAATTCCTTCCTCCTCAAACAAATTCATCAAATATTTCATCAAAACTCATTAAACAATTTACCTAATTCATGAAATAATCTAAACAAATTCATCAAATTCACAACTCAACACAACAGTAATTATCAATGCCATACCACGTTAATCTTTCGATTAACGCCGGCTATACAATCCTTTCCTCCTCAAATAAATTCATCAAATTCACAACTCATTAAACACATCCGATGTAGAAAATACTAAATTCATCAAATATTGCATCACAATTCATTAAACAATTTACCTAATTCATCACATAATCTAAACAAATTCATCAAACAAATACAATAAATTCATCAAACAAAAAAAAAGGAAAAGGGCTACCTGTCGGGAGGCTGTCGGACGGCAGGCGGGCGGGCGGGCGACGGGATGGGGGCTGTCATACGGGCGATGGGACGGAGGCCGGGCGGGTGGCGGGACTGGGGCTGTCATACAGGCGGCGGGACGGCGGCCGGGCGGGCGATGGTCGGGTGACGGGGGTTGGGGGCTGGGTGACGGGCGGCGAGACGGGGGCTAGGTGACGGGCGGATGTCGTACGAGCGGTTGGGGTTGGGGGCGATCGGGCTGGGTGAGGGAGAAGGAGAAAATAATACAAGAAAGAAGGAGAAAACGTATAAAATGTAGGGGGTTTAGCCGACGACAAGATCTACGTCGTCGACTAAAGTGTTTTAAAAAAAATATTAAACTTTAGCCGACGACATTTCAATAGTCGCCGGCTAAACCCCAAGTATGACACGGGCCGTGTAGTCTAACACGGTCGGGTCAGGATACAGTCTGTTTTTACTTTTTGGGCAGGTGCGACACGGGCCGTGTCATTTGACACGGTCAGTTAAAGTATACCATTTTTTTTTAAAAACTTTAGCCGACGACTTATATAATGTCGTCGGCTAAACACCCAACCATGTCAAATGACACGGGCCGTGTCGCACCTGCCCAGAGAGTGAAAACAGACTGTCTGCCTGACCCCACCGTATTAGACTACACGACCTGTGTCATAGTTGGGTTTTAGCCGATGACTTTGAAAAGTCGTCGGCTAAAGTATAAATTTTTTTTTTAACACACTTTAGCCGATGACTATTGTAAAGTCGTCGGTCAAAATATAATATTTTTTTTAAAACACTTTAGCCGACGGCGTAGATCTTGTCGTCGGCTAAACCCTCCGTTTTTTTAATAATATTATTAATATTATATTAATGTTTTGATTATTATTAGTACTATTTTTTTTAATTATATTTAACATATGAAAATATACATCTAATAAATTTATGGCTCATAGTTTGACATCACTATAGTCTGTCTCATTATCTGAGTTGATATCCGGCAACATATGCCTCAAGTCGTTCACATTATCGTCATCAGAATTTTCAAGTAATTCGTTTGTATCAACGTCAACGTACCCGCGAGCATCACCACGGAGTCGGACGACTCGTCCTTCAGGAACATTATTCATTGTAATTGTCGTTGATGGTGGAATATTTTCTGTATTTGGCTCTTGATAAGCATCATCGTCATCAGTACCTGTTGTTTCTCCCAATGTAGCAGCACTATAAATATTCCTCGTTGTCACAACGTTAACTATCTTCCATGTGCCTTTCTTCACCAAGTCGTCCAAATAATACACCGAATTTGCTTATGTAGCAAATACAAAAGGATCACTTTCATACCATGAAGTGGAAGTGTCAACAGATAACAGCCCGTAGTCGTCTTGCATATCGGTTCCAAGACTAGTGTCGTACCATCGACACTTAAACAAGTAAATTGTCATGCCTTCCCCGTAAATTAGTTCTACCACTTCCAAAAGAACACCGTAATATCCACCATTTATCATAACCCCAGAATTTCGACATCTTCTTTTTTGGTCTCTCTCAAGGCATACGAATGTGACACCGTTGACTTTGGCCATCGAATAAATTCTTGACATAACCGGCTTCATAGAAAGAAGCATAAGTTCACGTGACCAGTTAGGGTGTCCGTCATCTTGTATGTGTGTCATCTTTTGTAAATAAACTTTTTATGTAAAACAATATCTTAAGTAGCAACTGAATGTATAC
This sequence comes from Orobanche coerulescens, assembly GCA_033398695.1. Taxonomy (NCBI): domain Eukaryota; kingdom Viridiplantae; phylum Streptophyta; class Magnoliopsida; order Lamiales; family Orobanchaceae; genus Orobanche; species Orobanche coerulescens. Next base: position 176,133,354 of record CM065809.1, read on the forward strand.
GTACCCATTCTCCAAAATAGTCGGCAAAAGTGTCATTGTAGAATCTAGTGTCACCTCGCACCATATCGCATGACAAGTGGATGTCTTTCCAGTACTGAACTTCTGGACAATTGAGCAATATCCACCAATGTGCAATTCGTGACTCGTGTGGGTCTAATTGTCTTCCTGGCAACCTCCCATAGACGTCAACCTCAGTGGATGTGATAGAAAGATTGAATTGTATTTTATCTGCTGGAATAGAGCGGGAAGGGGGCTCGAAGGTGCCCAAATACAACTTGATATGCGTAATACCCCTAAGTGGATATGATAGAAAGATTGAAAAATTCGGATACCCCCTATCTATATGCTTCCACGCCTCTCCATCCGAAGGGTGTATCATAGTATCCCTGTCATTAGTGCGCGGCTCGGCATGCCATCTCATTGCTTTTACCGTGTGAGAAGACATAAAAAGCCGTTCCAACCTGTCCTTCAGTGGAAAATACCAAAGTACCTTCACTGGTTTCTCTTTTCCAAGTTTCTCTTTTCCAGAAGGAGTGATCCTATATCTCTATGTATCACATACAGGACATCTCGTGAGGTCTTCATTAGGATGCCCCCAGAATAGAACACAATCATACATGCAGACTTGGATCTTAATATAGGAAAAACCAAGATCTTTCAAAATTCGTCTCATTTTTGTATATGTATTAGGAAGATGATGACCCTGTGGAAGCATATTACTCGTAAGCTCCAAGTAATCATCCACAGACTTGATGGATGATCTGTTTTCCACCTTTAATCTCATCGTTTCCATGACACAATCAAGAACAGTCATGTTACACCACAGGTATAGAGTGCATTGGAGTTGAATTAGCTTATTGTACCTGTCAAGCCCAGCAGTATTGCAAGGCAACGGTCTACGTGGTCGTGGGATTGGCTCAGTTGGTACAAACATCTCGGAAAAACCAAACACATCATCAATCAACCTCCTCTTCGGATCGGTGAACCCGTCGTTACCACTAAATTGTCCGTGATCATACGGAATAACAGAATTCGGTGCTTCACCGTGGTATATCCAACATGTATATTTACTCCAAAAACCATTCTTCTTTAGGTGTTCACAGACCTCATCAAATGGAAAACGATACATATCACTGCGACATCTACATTTATTACACAAAGGGATTTCCAAGAACCGGGTTGATCTTTTTCGCAAGGTCGCAATACTCAAAGTAGCAACTCACAAGCTTTTTTCGGGAATAACTGACAAGATCGGGAATAGAAAGGTGCTCTTTAGTGAGGAGAGGAGCAAGATTGGGTTGGTGTTCCGTGAACTATATATAATTTTCACTTGGAGGTTTAGCCGTCGACTTGATTTGGGTTGTCGGATAAACCCCATTTTTTTTGAAAAGGTTTAGCTGACGGTTTAGATCTTGCCGTCGGCTAAAACTTGATTTTTTTTGGGAAAGGGTTTAGCCGACGACCCAGATCAAGTCGTCGGCTAAAACCTTTTTTTTTTTGGGAAAGGTTTAGCCGACGACCCAGATCAAGTCGTCGGCTAAAACGTCTTTTTTTTTTCTAGTCGGCTAAACAATCTCAAGAGTCGTCGGATAAACCTCTTTACTATAGCCGACGACTATGTTGTACTATAGCCGACGACCTAGATTAGGGGTGTATTTCGAACTGAACGTTCGTGAAAATTTCACGAAAATGTTCGGTCAATGTTCAGTTCGTGTTCGGTTCGGTCAAATTCGAACAGTTCGCGAACATGTTCGTTACATACACGAACCGAACACGAACAAAATAATATATGTTCGTTAGTTCACGAACAGTTCGCGAACAAATATTTTTTTATATATTTATTAATAATTTTACAATAATTAATAAATATAATTAATAATTTTTATAATAATTAATAAATATATATACAAAATAAAACCTACCATTCCAAAATCCTTAATTTTTAAATCTATCTTCTCTTTTTATTTTATTAATTATTATTGCTTTTACTTTAGTTTTTTTCTTTTTTAGAACACAAACGAACAAGCGAGCGATCAAAGCGAGCGAACAATCGAACGCTAACGAACGAACACGAAATATGTGAAATTTTAACGAACCGAACACGAACAAGTGGTTTGCAATTTTACCGAACACGAACACGAACCGAACGAACCGAATCCTTAACGAACGAACGTTCGTTAAAGTCACCGTTCGGTTCGTTCGGTTCGAAATACACCCCTAACCTAGATCAAGTCGTCGGCTAAAACTGTTTAGCCAACGACAACACGAGTCGTCGGCTAAAGTGCAAAGTTTACCCGACGACACTTTAGAGTCGTCGGCCGTTTTTTTTTGGGTCGTCGGCTAAAGTCCTTTTTTTGATAGTGAACAACAACAGGAATAACAGATTGTTTAATTAGATGTAAGTGATTTTATAAAAAAGATGTTTATAAATTTTTTATAAACTTTTTTGATTAATTAGTGTTTTTTTTGTTAGTGACTCTGTATCCTGGATTGTGGCTAACAGAGATAACGCCTGATTTGTATAAAGTACCAGACGAGATCGAGATCGGAAAGGTAACGATACCGATTTGTAATTAGTAATTTACTATTTTTGTATCGAGTTTTTTTTTACACTAATGTTTTGTTTAAATTTTTCAGTCAATAAGCTTTACCCAGATTCAAAGAATTTTGAGCTTATAGTTTTATTTAGGTTGGGTGATAAGCTATTAAGTATAAGCTTTTTCAAATGGTCATGACTTATTCAATAAAGACAAGCCGTTAAGAACATTTACAGTCAATAAGCTTTACCCAGATTCAAATATGCATACTTTATCCGATAAGGAAGCATTGAGAGCTTATACTTTTAATTAGGTTGGGTGATAAGCTATTAAGCATAAGCTTATTCAAATGGTCATGACTTTGGCATTCAATAAAGACAAGCTGTTAAGCACATTTACAGTCAATAAGCTTAGCCAAACACCCAGACACAAACTCTGTGTTTCTCATTGTAAAAAAATGCTTACTTTATCTATTAAGAAATCATTTTGAGTTGATTGGTAGTCTCTTATTTAGGTTAGGGTATAAGCTATTAATTAAGCATAAACCTTTTCAAATGGGCATGACTTTAGCATCTAATAAGGAGGCTGGAAGCACATTTATGATATTCTGAATCTTATAGTATAATAGATTATGTGTTCTATTTTTGGTCATATTTTTGACATTTATTGGCCCATTATGAATCAATACTAAGTTAATGTATGTATGCAAGATGTTTATCGGCAACTGCAAAAGGCTACGGATTCTGAAGAGTTTAGGTAAGTATCTTATGTTTAGTTTAACCATAGATTCTTAATAAGGGTTTTGTGATCGGAATTGTTTTACACCGGGGTCACCGGATAGGGGGGGCTTCAAGATAGCATACACTAATTTTGCCATATCTCACATTCGTGCACATGTTCACTATAAGTTAAGTTACCATTTTATAAAAACAATCTCACAAAATACCATTGTGATACAAAGAGGGAACTAATAAGGGTGTTTGAGGCAGCTTATATTAATGCTAATCTGTTGAGCCGAGCCCCCAATGTTAATTAGTTCCTGAAATAAGCTCTTATGAACCCCCCACCCAAAAAAAATAAATAATAATAATATATTCGTAGTTTGTATAAGCAACGACATGTATTTAAAGTGGACCGCAGGTCTACAAATGTATATATCAACTCACTGTATAAATGGAGCACGTTTAAATCAGGTAAGTCACTGTGTGAATGAGGTTTGTTTGGGTCAGGTTACTAAACAAATATTTTTTTATGCTCAGAAAAAGCCAAACCGTGGGTATTTATAACTTTACAAACCTGTATTTTTTTGTATGTCTCATCATCATCATGAAGTGACCCGTTTCAGTTTATATTTCATAGCATTAAGTTGCGTTAACAACTTATGATATGAAGATGTTATAAGCTTCTATAGTGAGGTGCACTAGGAACGTACTTAATATGTATACCAGGTTTCTCTAAAATAGAGACATGTTAGGATGAGGCTGCTATAAAGTTAAGAATAAGGTGTGTTTGTATCATATTGAGCAGAAATAACGCGTGTTTGGATCAGGCGACAATATAAATGGTTTAGTATGTGCGCATTCTAATAGGTAAACTGTGTTGTGGATACGAGTTTGAGAAAAGGCTCCTATTTTACATACTGTTCAGGTTCTTGATTCATATTATCATGCCATCCACTTTTGGTGCCACGTGGTACGATATGAAATTTTTTCTGTCCTCTATGGTTGTACATGACTATATGCTTTTCTGTACTCAAATTTCAACTCGGGTGATTTTAAGCCCACATGCATACAACTGAAGGCTTACACATATTACATACAAATACATAAACTACAAAGAACGAAGGCAGTGAAAGAAGAACTAACATGAGTTTGTATTTGTTGCATTGACAAATCAAGGATAGATGTGGCTGGCGGATAGTGACATTGAGGAACCTGCTGCTTATGTTATTGTTGTTCATAGACCTCCTCAGGTTTTACCTCCAACTTTAATTTCATAATCATTTGGGTGATTGGGTCCAACGTAAATGAAACTTAGGTTCATTATGTCATTGCTTATTAGGTTCAGTATGTCATTTAACTTACTAAAATGGGTGTTTGGATGTGCGTATGGAGAGTGGTTGTATACACATCATAAATGGATAGTGGAAGATAGTGTTTGTATCTTATTATGTTGCCTCAAACCATAAGTATTGGTTAATAATATGTTTGAGTGTTTGGCAGACTTTGAATACTGACCAAAAAGGATTTTTTTAGTTTAAAAAAGGGCGGAGGGCATTTTTCCAAATGAGAATGAAATTCTCATACATTGCACTATAGAAGTAGAGCACTAGGTATATTAAGTACAACCTCATAAACGCGTCAAGATACCAAAAGGGCTGCTAAAAATAAGCTATCCAAACAACCCTTTGTCATTTTTACCCGAATAACCCTTATTTTTTGTCTGAAACCATATCACTTTCTAATTAACTTTCATTTTCAATTTCCAGGTTACCAAATGCTCCAGACATGGAAATCTTTTCATTGTATGAAGTAGGCATCCCAAACGAACGAGCATACATTTACAAACACAGACCAGCAGTAGAATGCTACATACCATTCCAGATTGACACCTCAGAAAAAGATAAAAACGATGATGGTTGTTTAAAAGACTGAGTTTATTCAATTGATGGAGACAAAACTGTACCAGCATTAAGTGCGGGATTCATGTATGCAAAAGGGTGGCGTGGGAAAACGAGATTCAATCCTTGAAGAATTAAAACCTATGTTAGGGAATATGATCACAACCCTCCATCTAACTTTCTTGAGGGTCGGGGAACATTGGAGCTCACGTGGATATAATGGGTAACTACCAATTGATTGAAGATGTGATAAGAGTTGCAGCCGGTGCAAAAGGGATGGTGACGGTGCCCTCCAGCAGTTGTTCGTAAATAAGTTGTACGTATCTCAATTTAAAAGGTAGAAAATTAAATGATAACATCATTATTAGTCTGTTAGTTAACAACTTACTTTTGCCACATATCAACTACCTAGCTGTCAGTTAGCTACTTGAGTTGCAGTGTGTTTATGCGAGTATGATAAAAGGGATGGTAAAATAGTTTACTAATTCAAACATACAAGGGATTAGATTGTCCCTAATGTACATTATTTATTTAGAAATTTGTATTGTAACGTTGTGGATGTATTATCTTTCATATTTCTTAGCAAAGGAACAAGAACTTATTACTATTTGAGCATTTTATAGTTTGTGAATTTAAAGGTTTGAAGTAATATTTAGAATATCACGATACGTGAATCGGTAAAGCCAATTTGGGCTTAGCACTTAACAATTATGTTAGATTCGAGGTTAGCATAACTTATTTTAAAACTATTTGGCTAAGAATTACGAAGCACGTTTCAATCAGATGCACCATTATATTTATAATTCAACGGTTTACGGTGAATATTACGTAAAGAATATTTGAATATAAAGGAAAAACTACATAATTTTTGCTCGAACCCATTTGTAAATTATTATAGCAAATTAAAAAAGTTAAGTTTAAGACATACGTAAGAGTTCAATAGTTTATCAGAAAAAAAACCAGTGCGATGCACGGGTCTGAAATGTAGCTTAAACCTCTCGCCCATAATGTACGAGCATCATATCTTTGAACTAGCTCGACTTAGCTTCTGCTAACCTACCTAATAAAACAAGACGAGAAGCTATGGGGTTGAAGAGTAAAATGGTTACATTTACGTAAATATTAACAAATTCAACTACAATAACTAATAAACTATAAAATCATCAAAATTGTTATATTTAGAATAACATAAACAAATTCACGTGAAAACACTTAGAGAGCAAGTTTGTGCGTAGCACGGGTTCTGACTTGCTCGTAATACTATAAGATTGAGTTCCTAAATTTAATTTGAAGTACAAAATAATGAAAGGAGTCGGAAGTGCAAGGGTTGCCGGAATTGATCACATGGTATTTAGAGGGGTGTATTCAATTAGAATTTTGGTGGATTAATAATAATCTATAGATTTTTAAAGATTCTGACGGATTAGTAATAATATATGGATTAATAATAATCATTGCACAATCTTGTAAAGTTGATGGAGAGTCTTTTGGATTTGGAAATGGATTTTTAGAAATCCTTCAAAATCTCATTGATTTTGGTGAGATTTCAAAACCTACAAAAAACACTAACAAATCCATCAAAATCCAACATTTTAACGAATCCAAAAAAACCCATGGATTTTTGAATACCCTCAGATTTTAATGGATTGTTTTAAATCCAGGTTGAATACACCAAGATTTTCTCTGACATTTTGAAATCCTAATTGAATACACCAAGATTTTAAATGACATTCTGAAATCCAAATTGAATACCTCAAGATTTTAATTGATTCAAAACAATCCAAATTGAATATCCTATGATTTTTAAAATCCAAAAAAATCCCACAAAATACCAATTGAATATACCCCTCTTAGTATAGAATTAAAAGTCGGTTATGGATTGAGACGAAGTTAAAAAGGTTGCAAGAATAATTGATGATTTAACCTAATTCATGCCTATATAAACCGGCCAAAATCACATGCACAAACACAAAAGTTCGAATCTTCATTCCTCCTACTTTATTTTGTAATTTATTGTTAAAAGTGTTTCTTGATTTTTTTCCGTATGCAGGTAATATAGCATGATCAAGAACTAGCATAAGCTGATAACTCAATGCAAGAAGCTGAAGACTAGCTTGATTCAGCTATGGAAGAAGCCATACAAACAATCTTCCATCTTCAAATTCGGTCAATTAAGACTACACCATATATGGCTTATTGCAAGCCCATTACATATTTGTGTTGCATAAAGTGTTGCTATAGATAAGAAATTTGCTAATCTATTGCAATATTTCCGAAAAGTGTTGTATAAAATAGGAAAGTGTTGCAAGCCTAAGAATCATTTTGAAAATTTTAGAACTATTGCAATACTTTACAAAAGTATTACAATACACGTAACAATTTTAGTCAATGTGAGCCAAATTTGCAGGCGGGAGTTTAATTTGAGTGGCGGGCAAAAATTAGCAGCAAATATTTTGGGACCAAAACTTTTATTACATAAAACTGAGGGTGTATTGCTCAATATTCCGAAAATAAGGGTGTATTTGCAGCAAAAACTTGCAAATACTTTTATTAGCAAATAGATTAGAAAACTTGTAGGAGGACAGGCCGAAGCAGACCCGTTGGGAAGAGAGGAAGAACTCCGAAGTAGACGACCTACCTTTTTGGAGTACGGGCTGGGAGAAGCTACAAGAACAAGGAACAAGTACTCTTCCAACAAAGGAGAACATGGTAGCCGCCCTTTCCGATCTCAAATCATTTTTTTAGCAGATCCATGCAAATAATCGGGGTTTTTAAGTCATTTGACCCTGGCATCTTATCTTCCGGTTGGAAGTGCAAGGCAACAATCATCTGTAGCGGGCTAGCTTACTGCCTCACACCACTCTTAAGAATTGGCACCGCACCCTAAATCTCTGGTCACTTCACTTGACTTTCATGCCTGATTTCTTGTTATTTAGTAGGATTTTTTGGGATTAGTAGGATTTTATGGGAATTTTATGTTAATAATATTGTATTTTGTGCTAATTTTGTCGTAATTTGGTGTTGATTACTGGGAATATTTTCTGTTGATTAGTGGAATTGTGTGTTAATTTTGGGAATATTTTGTGTTAATTGTGTTAGTTTTATATTGTCTCTGTAATTTTGTGTTTGTGCTCTGTTCTTGTATGTAATAATGTGCTATAATATGTTGAATTTTTAGTAACAACAACATATTAATTAATATGCTTTGTCTTGATTCCTTCTGACTTCTATTTCTTGATAATTATACTGAATTTACGTAAAAGATTTTTGTATCTCTATTTTATCCTGTATTGATAATTTGGTGGTGTGGAAGGTTACTAAGCAATTTTATTCTTCTGACTCTACAAAGTGGATGTCTGATATGTAATATTGATCTAATTTTTTTCTTCCTGACGATGTCTCGCCTCGGTACTATAGGTTTGCTCGTGGAATCTGTGAATATTGCTCCACTTTCTAAAGGGAATCACTATTAGTTTGTGTCAATGGCATAAAATTTTCCTGCCTGTAGTAGGTCTAGTCGATCCTGATCAATTGAAGCCTGGTGATCTTGTTGGAGTAAATAAGGACAGTTATCTGATCTTAGATACTTTGCCACCTGAGTATGACTCTTGTGTCAAGGCTACGGAGGTTGATGAGAAACCAACTGATATATATATATATATATATATATACTTTTTTCTGCTACTATGTTGTGATTTATGCAGATTCAAGAATTGGTTGAGGCAATTGTATTGCATATGACACACCAAGATAGATTTCAGAAACTAGGAGTTCGTACACCAAAGGGAGTCCTCTTATATGGTCCTCCTGGGATAGGGAAAACCTTAATGGCCCGTGCATGTGCGGGCAAACAAATGCTACTTTTCTGTAGCTAGCAGGTCCACAGCTTGTACAGGTGTGATATTTTGAATCTTTTTTGGCTTTTCTTAATAGTTCGGATATTTTTCCTTCCTTAGCTGGTGAAATGTGATGATCTTGTCTTCAACCATCTATGCATATAATGGTCCGAATATTTTTTGTTGTTGCATATAATACTGCTGTAAGTGTAAATGATTTGATTTTCTAAACAATAGAGCACCGGACTTGGCTTTGTATATTTACAGCTGATTATTATTGTTGAACTGTGTGCTTGTCTGAGACTCAGGCGTTGATCAACCAAGTGTCTAGCCTTTGTAATCTTCTTCGGTCAGTGTGCTAAGTTATTTACTGGTTTAAACTATATAATCTAGTAGTTCCATATGGCATACTGCAGATGAGGGACAATGATATAAAGGGGATGTGATTCAATAATGATGAATAGGAGAAAACTTAAGAGAGTGAATATGGCCGAAGATATTAGATACCTGTCAAGCGGAAGAGAAAGAGAGGGAATAATTAGTTACAACCACCCAGAAATCAAACTGAATTCCAAATTTTATTGGAGTGAATATATACTTCAATTATATTATGTCTCTCATTTTTGAATGATCCCAATCCCATGACCCATACTTTTTCCTGTTCAAGTTCTTAGGAATATTATTATCCTTGTGATGCTTATCTCATTCTAATATTGGTCTGACATAAGCATGTAAAATGATGGATTTATCGGCTATATAGGGTTTCTTTAGTTGCTTTACTAAAGTTTCTTTCAACTGTTATTTTCATGCTAACGATTTAAAGTTATTGTGTATTAGATGTTCTTTGGTGATGGAGCGAAACTTGTTCGTGATGCCTTTCAACTTGCCAAATAAAAATCTCCTTGCATCATTTTTATTGATGAAATTGATGCAATTGGCACAAAACGTTTTGATAGGTGCGCAGTTACTTTCCAACTGTAGTTTAATTGATTTTTGTATGAGAAAATACGTGTTCTGCTACCTGAGGATTTGGATAGCATAACTTACAAGCCAATATATACACACACACACACACACATATATATATATATATATATATAATATGTATATCGAGAACTATGATGCCATGTTTATGATGATAGCCTAGGCAATAATGTTTTCTTGCATGCAGTGAAGTTAGTGGGGATAGAGAGGTGAAACAGACTATGTTAGAACTACTTAATCAGCTTAATGGTTTTAGCAGTGATGAGAGAATCAAGGTTTGTATCTGTTTCACTAACTGCATCTTTTTTATGGTACTTTTGCATCATGAGACCCTTTTATGTTATCTTGAGTTGTTATGACCTTATTCGCGGGTTTCATGTTGTATATAGTTCATGCAACTTTATGTTTTGACCTTTTCTGGCAATTACACTATATGCGCATCTTTACAATGCCTTTGGTTCCACACCAGTAACAAGGCTCCATTTAGTTTCAAATGTTATAGCTGCATTATGTGTTGCTTGGATTTCTGAGGTGTTCGAGTCTTGTTTTTCTATGTTCAGGTTATTGCAGCAATAAACTGAGCTGATATCTTAGACCCTGCATTAATGTGCGCTGGTCGGATGGATCGCAAAATTGGATTTTCCCATCCTACTGAGGAAGCTAGAGCTCAAATTTTGCAGGTAAACTTGCATACTTTTTGAATTTTAAGCTGGGATAACTACAAAATATAAAACTACCACTGGGGATTTATTGTAATTATTAAAAAATTGAATGTGCTGACTTTGAAAATACAAAAATCTCCCTTGAGGTTCGTTTCCGTTTACATTCTGGTCCAACTGTTATCTTGACCTTGACCTGACAGAATTTGTTGATGTTATCAAAAAATTACAATTAAACTCCTCAACCTTTCAAAATGTTACATTTAGTCACAACCCTTCATTTGATTTTTGTGATGTTAAGAAAAGTTGGGTGTAAACTGAAGGGTGGTTTGCAAAGTTACTGTTTCTTTTTTTGGTGTAATTTTGCCAAACCTCAAGGGTAATTTTTTGTAATGATCCTTTTTCAGTTTGTATATTTGGTTTTTCTTGCTGGTTGTTGTAGTCAAGTTTTACCTTGGATATGAGCACTAATTTTTTTTATTGTAGATTCACTACCAAAAGATGAATGTTCCTCCAGATGTCAACTTCGAGGAGCTTGCTCGCTCAACAGATGACTTCAATGGGGGACAACTTAAAGCTGTTTGTTTCGAAGCAGGCATGTTGGCACTTCGCCGTGACGCCACTGAGGTCTCTCTCTCTCTCTACTGGCACTTCTCACAGCACCTGGCATGTGGATGTTTTCAGCACAGCACAACCTTCTATGTATTATTTTATTCCTTGCATTATCTTGGCAGAAAGCAGAAAAGAATGTTGAACCTCAAAAACTAGCTCCGAAAGACGATATTTATGTGAAAACCCGTAAACGAAAACCAGGACATGAATACAAGGTAATGATGCAATCATTTAATTATTTTAGTCCTTTCAACTTTTCAAGTTTCTGTAATTTTTTCTTTAAAGGTAGGCTTTCAGTTTTAATGTATTTGTATTTTTGTTTAATCATGTTTATTTGTAGACTACAATTTTTTCTGAAGATGACAGTGGGGAGCAAGTCAAAAAACCAATCCATGGACCGAATTGGCTTCTAAGTAGATCTGGAAAATGCAGAAAAATAATGAAAGATCAGCAGCCAAAACTTTTTAGTTCCGGTACTGCAGCTACTGATATTGATGATTTGAAAAAGACTATAAGGGAGGAAATCATGGCTGAAATGCATCTGGTGGTGATGAAAGTGAGGACAGTGATGAGGATGACGATCATCGCGAGGATGACAATGATCACCAGGACGACGAAAGTGATGATTGATGATCAGTACTTAACTACTTATATTTTCTATGTGCATACTTTTGGTAGTAGGTTGGCATTTTGACATGAAAAAAGACTATGTTTAATGTAGAATTGTGGTGAAAGGGCACATGCATGTTTCGACTTTAGACTTAAGTACTAGATGTAAGATGACATTGTGATAAAAGTTGACTATGTTTGGGCTTTATTGACATATGTTTTGTTGGATTTGCTATTTGGGAAATTTGAAATGTGATTTCTGGTTTGGTATGCTTTTGTGCATGGTATATTGAAATTACAAATAGAACCTTCCAATTTGGATTAATAAAATGTGTTGCAAATAAGTGTTGCCAATAAAGTCTAAAACATTACAATAGGGATAAAAATGTTGCAAATAAATATTGCTAAAAAACCAAAAAGCATTGCAACAAGCATTAAAATGTTGCAATAAATTGACTTTATAACATTTTAACTCAATAAATGTTGCAAGCAAGTGTTGCATTAGTCTATTGCAACACCTTAAAAGTGTTACTGAAACAGACTAAATTGTTGCAATAAAGGCGCTATTGTAATACTTAACAAATGTTGCAATAAGTACATAAAACGTTGCTATATGGGTCATAGGTGTTGTTACCCAAAATATTATCCGGAGATGATATGCTGGAATGGATGAGTAACAAACAAAGTGCGAGAGCACGTCCGTGAGGAAATAAATAACACAAGATTTTCTGGGGTTGTTAGTCCCAGGCTTGAATGCTCTCGCGAGATGTTATTAATATGAATACTAGTGAGTGCAAATATTAATGTTAGAGTGCAATTACAATTAGTGTAAAGACTCTAGTTATCTTAGCTATCGAGTGCTGAAGATTGCCGGTAGAACCAGAGTTACAGCTCTGTGAGTTCTTGTTACAAAGATAGAGAGTTCTCTGTATTGTTTGCTTTATGGTGTTCTGAGTTTTTGTGAATGTCTTTCACTGTCTGGATGTATATCGCTATGTGAATGTATTTCACCGTGCTTTGGCCACTGCTGGAGGCCTTCTATTTATAGGAGAAGAGGTTGCTAGGTCCTCCCTGTCAATCGCGGCGACCGCCGTTTTCTATATTAGAATAAGGTGTGCGATCGTCTCATCATGTGGGACTATTTCCTAAAAGTCTGCGGCTGCTGCTGGCAGCCAGATGTGCGAGCCAATGAGAAGTTTGTACGCGTCCTGAGTCGCAGTCTCGGGAGGACCCACTTTGCACCTTTCGGCGGGTCTGTCGGTAGGTGTGAAGGTGGTGACAGGCTGGGGTCAAAAGGCCTTATCATGTGGCGCCTTTTGTGGATCTGTACGTGAGTCTTCACCCGAGATTCAGTCTTCGAAGACTTTGACGGGTGTCAGATTCATACATGGGACGGGACGATCGTCTCCAGTCGGCCATTAGAGGCGATCGCCAAATGCCAATAGGCGATCATCTTGGACATCGACTGCTAGTGTGATACCCGTACTTTTTATTGACTGTTTGTCCTTACCGTTCTTCCTATTTTGTCGCTACGTAAACTCTTTGTGATGTAGTTTGCGTTGATCTAGAGTTTCATGCCTTGTTTGGATCATGATCGTGCTGGTTAGACCTTTCGGAAGTGTTCTGGGTCAGGGAGGTAGCGCACGCTAGGCCGATGCTAACGCACGCTAATTCTGCGTGAGTAGCGCATGCTAGTTTTGGGCCTTAGCGCGTGCTAACGGACTGAGTCGGCAGAGGCAGTGAGGTTTCAGACTTTCTGGACTAGAAGGTAATGCACGCTAGGCAGCGGCTAGCGTACGCTATATGTGTTTCGTAGCGCACGCTAGTGCTCAGTGTTAACGCACGCTAGCGGACTGAGATAGTGAACTGAGATTTTGGCAGGACACCAGTTAGCGCACGCTAGGGATGTTTCATAGCGCGCGCTAACGTCTTATGACAGTAGCTACTGGACTACCAGGTGACCCGTTAGCACACGCTAATATTGAGGCGTAGCGTGCGCTAGACCGGGACAGTATATAAGGGGACCGTCAACCCCTGCACTTGTCATTTCACATCATTTCCACTTTTTCCGACCGGGAGCAGCGTATTTAGGCGATTTGGGGAGTTTGGAAGCGATCTTTCTTCAGATAACAACATCTTTGGTTGGAGAACAAAGATTTCACGGCATCTAATCCATTCCATCTTCCAAAGCAAGGTAAAAATCCTTAGAACCCTATTTTTGGGAATTTTGGGGTTTTTCTTAGATTCGTTCGATTTATCCGGTTTGAGGCTTGAGAATCTTGAGATTATGATATATCTACCCCGTATACATGCGTTTCCTATGATTTTACAGATTGGGTTGTGCCGTGTTCGGACTTGTGAGGGTTTGGGTGATTTTCCAACCTCTAGTTGTTTACCCTTGTATTTTCGTGAATCGTAGACGGGTTTCGGGAGTTTCTTCGTGAATTATGAGTATGGATTATTTATTATCATATCCCTTATGAATCGTTTAGGTGCCGAAAGCGCGTTCTTGGACCTACCGAACTCATACTCCTTTCCGTTCATTTCTTGATGTCTCAAAGGCAAGTATATATTTATGATTGTACGTTCTCGACTTTGAAAGTAAGATATATTAATGGCATGATTATTTATATCCACTCTGGGGCGGGCCGACGGGTCCCCTGAGGGTTTCGTAGCCTCTGGTGCGATTCCACGGATGATATGAACGAACCACTCTGGGATGGACCGATGTGTCCTCTGAGGGTTCCGTAGCCTCTGGTGCGGTTCCACGGTATTCATATATGTATTGATGTGATGCTATGAGATTTAGTTATTCCGGAATACTAGTCTTGAATTGATGAATTGACGGTTACATTTACTTTATTGTCGAGGAGTATTGTGTTTCATACTTGATATACTTGCACTAGCTATTCGACGGCTAACCCCTTTATGGGGGAAATACTTTTTATGTATTTCAGGTTCCAGGAGAGCGGACAGGCAGGTATCGGGTTGGCATGAAGATGGTGGGCAAGTGTGATAATGTGTCTTTCCTCCGGTTATGTTCTGAGTTTTCCATTCAGTGTTGTTGTACTGGAATGGTAATTGAATACTCGAGTATTGTTTTCGATATTCCTTGATGTTCCGGCCTGTGTGCCGAGGTTTTGATTTTGTACTGTGATGTATTTGGATACATTGGACATGGGTTGAATACCCTTTGTATCGTCTTTCATTTCATTGTATTTGGACCTTCTCGGTCAAGTTTTATAGTTCCGCGTATGATTAGCCTTGTGGGTCCCTCGGTGGGGTTCACGACGCTGTAATATACCCTGAATAACTTGGGGGTGTTACAGAATATGGTATCAGAGCTCTAGGTTTATGGATACCTAGGCTGTCGGTCTTTTGGGTGGATTGAGTCATCGTTTGTCTATAGTATCACTACCTTGCCATCATCACAGTGCGACCGGTACTTGTAAGTCCTATTACTCTTCTTATGTTTTCTTAACCGCTTTGCTTTTAGTTTGATATTCTTGAGAATCGGTCACTTCGAGGACGTGCGATTTGGATTGTACTTACGTACTTTGTGTACCCTTTAGAATGTCTGCTGACAGGGGACAGAGACGAGATCGTGGTCGCAGACGCGGAAAGATATTTTCAAATTGATAATTGCAATATTGGTGTGTATCAGTATTGTGTTGAGACTTTGTTTGGGAGTCGCATGCTAGTATCACGGGAGATCATCGACTTCACGCACCTGTAAGTATACTGTCTTGGTTATTCGCTTGTGGCGACCGACGATTGCTCTTGTGATGAGTTTGGATATTTTGGTTGAGTTGTTTGCTGTGACGGGATTGCAAGTTTCGAGGACGAAACTTATTTCAAGGGGGGTACAGTGTGATATCCCGACTTTTAGTACGTAATATCCGGATTTCAGTATAAATTTTTCGCATTATTTTATCTGAGATATAATGGATAGATTGGTGTCAATACAGTATGGATAAAATAATTAGAAGGCTGAGACAGCTGTATTAGTATAATTGTCGTAGTTGGTCGACAATTATATTTGAAGATATATGTATCATGTTATCGTACTGTTGATATTGGGTATATTATATGAGAATATTATCAGGTTGTATATATATGTATTCAGTATGTCGTGTATATACATATAGTATATCAAGACGACGGACAAGAATAGCGGAAAATGGCTAAGTACAGCCACGTTAGCTCACGCTACAAGGCATGTCTAGCGCGCGCTAAGATATATATTTAGCGTACGCTACGGTGCATACTTAGCGTACGCTAAGAGATTTGAGTTACGTACGCTAAGGAGGACCCCTAACGTACGTAAGGTATTCTATATAAGGCCGGAAGGTGGCCGACAGGTAGGCTCAGATTGTTTATAATCGGCGATTAGCGCACGCTAATGCATGTTGTTAGCGCACGCTAATTTCAGATCGTCAACAGGGAATCCTGGCTTTATTGGTTGCTTTCGGCGCGTAGGACCTGGGCATCTTCTGGGAAGGTACAGGTTGTCGGGTCAACAACGATTAGCACACCCTAAGGTCGAGGAATAGCGCACGCTACTGAGAATTTCACTGTAGCAAGTCAACGCCTGTTTGCGTACGCTAATGCATGGGCATTACGTACGTTAGATGAATTTAGAAGCAATGCAGTAGCTTCTGGACTGCCCGATAGCGCACGCTAGTTTTGTAGCACATGCTAAATATAAGGTCTAGCGTGCGCTAGTGATGTATTTTATAAAGAGGATAGACGAGTGCTGAGAGGCATTTTGTCCACTCTCATTCCTTCAGTCGATAGAGAGAGCCTTGGGAGGTACTTGAAGTTCCTAAACATTGAGAGATGATCCTATTAAACAAGATTAAGATAGAGAGTTCGGATTTAAGTATTGTTCTTGAAGTTTTTGATAATTCTTGGAATGGAGTTCAATTGTTCTTCTCCGTGAATCGTTCATACAAGGTAATCCTCGTATCCCTTTGATAGTGGTTCGTTTTTAAAGGATTACTACTTGGGAGGGAGCATGTTGGGATCATCATGTGTTAATGTTATATGAGATTTATTGGAATTGTAATAAGAGATTTCGGATATTGATATGATTATTGATACCTTCTTCATATGATGATAATGGTTTGTTGCGATTCTTGAGGTTATATGAATGGCATGATGAGGAAAATGGTAACATGAAGATATATACCTCGAATATGTTGTTCTGAACGTGATTTCGGATATTTCATGTTCTTGAAGAACTCTTGAATTATACGAGGTGATGAAAATTTATAAGAAGTGTTGATGTTTTGAATATGAATATGGAATATTCATATCTAGAGCTAAATTATGTGTTTGAAATAATATTCGTATCGGAATACGAATGTGATTATGAGTTTGATGAGACTATTATTCATCTATGAATTTGGAAGCCCATACGTATGGAGCAAATGTTCAAGTCGAATGATTGGATTGTTTGATAACCTTTTTAATATGATTATCTATTGTTTTGAACCAGTCGGATGGTTCAAATTGATGACGGTCATAGGTAAATTTTAACGATGGATTTACGAGAAGGGAACCTTGTCAATTCGTATTTAAGAATTGAGTTTGGAATCGATAACATTTAGACCCTTATTATTGGTCCGAATTGGTTGCTGATATGATCATCGGATTTCGGCTCGTATTGTGGACATGGATTCGTGAGGGTCTGAGTTGGATAGTTCAGACTATATTTAATCGAGATATTGTGGAACCGATGAGTTTGTGGCCTGGTTGTATTGATATTGGTCGTCATCGAACCTGTTGATTATTAATCCTTCGTTTTACAATAAGATATGATGTTTGACCATGGATTATGACTGTTGTGTTGCGGATGAGGTTGAAGAGTTCGTAGATTACCTTGGTCGGGACTGAGGATCTCGTAGACGAAATCAACTGAATTGGTAACAGTTCGTTGTATTGATATCAAGGCAAGTTTTATACTTGTACTAATCAATGAGATTAATGTTATCATGTAGGTGTACGAATGTGTTTATCATTTCGAGACTTGGTCTCTTTATGATTTTGTTGATATCAGGGGATTGTTTGATGCGACACCCGTCGACAAATTATGCCAAATGTTATTGTTGTTCGTAAATGGCCGGTTCAAGGCATTACGGTACTTGTTGGTTATGTTATTGTCGATAGCCGGTTCGCGGTATCGACGTATCGATTGTTATTGTTGACTGATGTTCCATCAAGAGATTGTTGTGAATCGTCGTCATTGATAACAGTGTTTTTCTATTGATGTCGTATTGGCCGATTGAAGGCATTGACGTATTCGATTATCATCTTCGTTATCGGTAAACCGATTAAAGGTGCCGAGACATCCGTTGTATAATTGTTATCGGTTGACTGTCCTGAAGGTAATCGATGTATTGAATTGGGACTGTCGAAAACATTCTCATCCGTTGTATCGTTGTTATCGATTGGCCGTTCTACGATAATCGAAATATTGAATTGGGACTGTCGAGGATAGTTTCCATCCGTTGAATTATTATCGTCGTGTTGGCCGACTAAAGGCAGCACACTATTATTCTTGTGAACTCGGTAATTTTGTGATCGTTGAGGGTTGAGGATTCCCGGATTGTTGTGTTGTGATTGTTGCTCGTGTTAATTGGTCCTTAGGGATTTTGATCCCAGGATGGTTGTTTTGAATATTGTTGGTCGTGTCGATCTTTCACTATTCGTGTGTCATCGTTCACTTGGTGAGTCGTATGATCCGTATTGGATGTGTTATCCTTTGAATTTCGTTGTCATGTTGCATCGTGATATACCTGGAATCATATCTGCGTGCCGATTGGTTATGTGTAGGATTTTTAGCTAGACACGATGGTCATGCGTGAATGTTTCCGCATTGGACCGTGCACACGGGACGTAGTCCGTGAGGCTAATTAGGTACATTGTCCCACGTATATTCTGGATTCCGTATACGGGGTGGACATGTGCACGGTCACATTTCCGGATCGGGCGTACTGTGATGTCCCTCTTGAGCCTTATTGTTGTGGTCGTTCATAGTCCATGTTGTATTGGATATGTTTGACTGTTTGCGACTGGTTTTTCATATGCCCGAGGGGTTTGTTCGACAGTCGGGGTTATTTCTTTGAGATCCATTATTGTTGATCGTTTAAAGTTATCTTGCTGATGGTACTCTCGGTCGTTGTTGGCCCCTTATTGATCGTGTTGGAGGTTATCATGTTGATGGTATTCTCGATTATTGTGAATCTTTCGCTGATAGCATTGGAGTTTATCATGTCGATGATATTCTCAGTTGGTTTATGGGTTGATCATTGTTATTGATAGTGTGAGCGTTCGGATTGTACGTCAGTGTTTCGGGACTTGTTATCATTGTTTTGTGTGTTATTGGTTTGCGTCCATATTGAGCTTTATCGGTACAATCCGATGGACAGGATTTCGCACAGATAGTTCATGCTACACTTATGAGTTGTGATAATGTTTTGAGAATTCTTGGTATTGTTGAATGCAGTACAGACAATTGTAGTTGAGTTCTTTTCGTAATTTGAGATGCCCTTCAACATATCAATCGTATGCCGATACTCGTCGTCGACCTTTGGAATTCGATTTTGGAGACCATGTCCTACTCCAGGGTTGGAGACTTAGCTTATCGCTTGTCGTTGCCCCCTGTGTTGGGTCTTGTTCATATCGTTAGTCATGTTTTTGACTATAGTGAGATTTAAGTAACCAAGGATGTTACCTATCCGGAGAAAACAGTGAATATTATTGAACGTCGTGAGAAGCAGCTTCGGCACAAAACCATCCCGTTGGTTTTAGTGAAATGGTCGAGACACGGAGTCGAAGAGGCGACTTGGGTCACGGAAGAGATTTTGCGATCGGAGTACCCCGAACTTTTTATTTCTTAAGTTTCGGGACGAAACTTCTTTTTAGAGGGGGAGAATGTGATACCCGTACTTTTTATTGACTGTTTGTACTTACCGTTCTTCCTGTTTTGTCGCTACGTAAACTCTTTGTGATGTAGTCGGCGTTGATCTAGAGTTTCATGCCTTATTTGGATCATGATCGTGCTGGTTCGACCTTTTGGAAGTGTTCTGGGTCAGGGAGGTAGCGCACGCTAGGCCGATGCTAACGCACGCTAATTCTGCGTGAGTAGCGCACGCTAGTTTTGGGCCTTAGCGCGCGCTAACGGACTGAGTCGGCAGAGGCAGTGAGGTTTCAGACTTTCTGGACTAGCAGGTAACGCACGCTAGGCAGCGGCTAGCGTACGCTATATGTGTTGCGTAGCGCACGCTAGTGCTCAGTGTTAACGCACGCTAGCGGACTGAGACAGTGAACTGAGATTTTGGCAGGACACCAGTTAGCGCACGCTAGGGATGTTTCGTAGCGCACGCTAACGTCTTATGACAGTAGCCACTGGACTACCAGGTGACCCGTTAGCGCACGCTAATATTGAGGCGTAGCGTGCGCTAGACCGGGACAGTATATAAGGGGACAGTCAACCCCTGCACTTGTCATTTCACATCATTTCCACTTTTTCCGACCGGGAGCAGTGGATTTAGGCGATTCGGGGAGTTTGGAAGCGATCTTTCTTCAGATAACAACATCTTTGGTTGGAGAACAAAGATTTCACAACATCTAATCCATTCCATCTTCCAAAGCAAGGTAAAAATCCTTAGAATCCTATTTTTGGGAATTTTGGGGTTTTTCTTAGATTCGTTCGATTTATCCGGTTTGAGGCTTGAGAATCTTGATATTATGATATATCTACCCCGTATACATGCTTTCCCTATGATTTTACGGATTGGGTTGTGCCGTGTTCGGACTTGTGAGGGTTTGGGTGATTTTCCAACCTCTAGTTGTTTACCCTTGTATTTTCGTGAATCGTAGACGGGTTTCGGGAGTTTCTTTGTGAATTATGAGTATGGATTATTGATTATCATATCCCTTACGAATCGTTTAGGTGCCGGAAGCGCGTTCTTGGACCTACCGAACTCATACTCCTTTCCGTTCATTTCTCGATGTCTCAAAGGCAAGTATATATTTATGATTGTACGCTCTCGACTTTGAAAGTAAGATATATTAATGGTATAATTATTTATATCCACTCTGGGGTGGGCCGACGGGTCCCCTGAGGATTTAGTAGCCTCTGGTGCGATTCCACGGATGATATGAACGAACCACTCTGGGATGGACCGATGAGTCCTCTGAGGGTTCCGTAGCCTCTGGTGCGGTTCCACGGTATTCATATATGTATTGATGTGATGCTATGAGATTTAGTTATTCCGGAATACTAGTCTTGAATTGATGAATTGACGGTTACATTTACTTTATTGTCGAGGAGTATTGTGTTTCATACTTGATATACTTGCACTAGCTATTCGACGGCTAATCCCTTTATGGGGGAAATACTTTTTATGTATTTCAGGTTCCAGGAGAGCGGACAGGTAGGTATCGGGTTGGCATGAAGATGGTGGGCAAGTGTGATACTGTGTCTTTCCTCCGGTTATGTTCTGAGTTTTCCATTCAGTGTTGTTGTACTGGAATGGTAATTGAATACTCGAGTAGTGTTTTCCATCTTCCTTGATGTTCCGGCCTGTGTGCCGAGGTTTTGATTTTGTACTGTGATGTATTTGGATACATTGGACATGGGTTGAATACCCTTTGTATCGTCTTTCATTTCATTGTGTTTGGACCTTCTCGGTCAAGTTTTAGAGTTCCGTGTATGATTAGCCTTGTGGGTCCCTCGGTGGGGTTCACGGCGCTGTAATATACCCTGAATAACTTGTGGGTATTACAGCTAGGCGCTTGCCCAGCATGTCTTCTTTGGCTGGCTCCTGACCATTATGCCGATCGCCATCGAGGCGTATAAATCGCCGCACAACAATTGCCCCCCAGCTCGCTCCGATGTTGAAGACGTGGGGTGAGGTGGCACTGCTGGCGATCGCCTGTTTTAGACGAGCGACTCATCTATTTATGACAAGGACGATTGTCGCCTGGACGAACTGATTTCGAATCCAGACGATCTCCTTAGGCGCTGGAAATAGCGGGATGTGGAGGCGGGCTTTCGAAACGTCACAGGGACATGCGTCGCACTCCCGTTGGGGGAGTCCGACGGTTTTTGTCAGACTTGTCGCCTGGCGTGCCCTCAAAACGACGCGTACGCGGGTTTCGATGGCTGGATTTAATGTGCCCCCCCGACGGTTGCACTTCAGCCCCCGGGATTCCGCCTATTTGCACAGAGGTCCCTGATCTCGCTTATAAAAGGGCTAGGGCTACTGCAGTTCAGATCTTTATGCGCCCTTGCCTTTAGACGAAGACTCTGCCGAAATTCCTTGAAGCTTCTTGCGCCGACCGACTTTCTTTCTAGGTAAGAACAAAAGTTCTCTCCCCTCTTTTCTCTTCGAAACATGTATGGAGGAGGATCCAATGCGTATGAGGCCGGTAGCTCTTCTTCCGCCGCGACTTCGCCTGCCCGGGAAGAAACCTCCGCGGCTCTTCACATGGAGACGGCCATCGAGGCCATTCGTGCGGGGATTGCACCCGCGGAGGTTGAATAGCTCTTCAACGAGGCTGACGCGGCGAGGTCGGAGGCGGAGGCGGGGCAGAGGGGATCGCCGGTGGATGAGGATGAGGCGGTGAGGCTGTACTGGGAGTAGAACAGCGTGTTTGGCCGGGCCTTTTTGGAATTCGCCAGACTTATGGAGAGGCTGTCCGGACAACGTCCTCAGTTTGACTTTGGTGCATACTCGGTCGCTGACACATTGTTAGTGTAACTATCGCAAGTGCACGATATCATATCAAGTAGTAAAGTGGACTTTTTGAGTCCGGTTTATCGATCCCAAAAGGAAGTTTGGTTATAATTTGAATTATACACTATTAGTCTATTTTTATAGATACTAAGATAAGTGAAACACACAATTAAAAAGTTTGGTTTAATAATTGCAAAGAAAATGCAATATTAGTTCTAATATTTTATGGAAATAAAAAGATTGCAATAATAATAGATTGATTAACGATAAAATGAAATAGTTGGGATTACAAACTTAGTTCGTCATTAGTTATAAAAGATGTATAGGAGATCATAAGATGAATTTACTTATTATGTTGTGTAGATTAGATTTTCCTTAAAAAGACGGTTTCTCTTTCGAACTATAAAACGCCCCTTACATATTGAATCAATCCACTATATTTCTATGTTGATTGGCTTCAATACATAGCATTAGGATTTATGAAAATAACTCAAAGAATCATCTAAGGACTAGAGGTATATTTCTATCCCCTAGAACAACTTAGAGTGAAGATCATTTGATCTAATCAAACATATTTTCTTTCGAAACATATGAAGACCATAAATATCATCATTTATTGGCCAAATAAATAAAGATTGTTAAAACAATGAAAATCACACACAATAATAAGTAATTCACAATAGATCTTTATACAAACATAAATAACATGACTAACCTTGTTTATAATCCCAACTAAAGGTTACTTAGCCCATGAAGTGTTTATTATACATATTACAAGCTTTTGTGGTCATTATTAGTTGAATCAAGAGAAAGAATTGATCCTAACTCCCTTAGTAGATAAAGGAGATAGAAGCAATAAACTCTCTGAGCAACATATGCTATACCACACTTACAAAGATCACTCAAGAAAATAATTGGAGCCGTCGTTCTTCGTGAATGAAGTAATGAAGTGACAATTACAGTTTCAATACGGTTAGTACTTTATGAATGAATTATGATTATGAATGAACAACAACGAAAGGAATGAATATCCTTTTAACTGAGTAAGAATTAACTTACACAACACCGGTGACAATTATCCTTCCACGAACAATATCCTAATTGATATATCGGTCGCTCGAACAACCTTGAATAAATACAATTACCAACAATCCGTTCAATACACGAATCAAACACGAATATAACGAACTCAAAACGTCGATACGATTAAACCAAGTTCATTGGGGCATTATATCGAACACTTAGTGGCCAACTTCGATTGATTACAACCAAACCTCAATAATACCAACACCAAAACCCCAAGAAGTGTTTCAAACCAACAAAACATCATCAATACGATCAATAATCCGTTATGAATATCCAAATACGTGATTATAACAACAATTAATCAAAAACTCCCAAATCCAACTCGATATTCAAAGTGTTCTTGAATAATCCCTCAATAATCCAATGAATCCTTATACAAACTCATAATCATATACATATCCCTTCATATAACATGATTATAACGTCCAAAACATCATATCTCAACACAAAATCGAAATCCAAGATGTTGAATAAATTACCTCTTGAAGATCCAACCACTTCGATCCGATGAACACGAGTTAAAACGAGTATCCAAGCTTCCCAAATGAATGAAGATGATGAAAATTACACACTCAAATGATTGATGATGGCAAAATCTCTCCCTCAACCCTCTCTCTCGGATAAAAGTTGGAGAAATGAAGAAATGAGGAAAAATGTCCCGGTCAAATCCTTATATACTGCCGGAAGTTACGGCCGTAACTCGGCCCTCTTACGGCCGTAACATTCCAGGTCAACGGCCTTACGGCCGTAACCGGCCAACTCGTACGGCCGTAACTCGGCTTCGTCCAAAATCCTGCCGACAGACTTACGGCCGTAACCGCTCCTGAGTTACGGGCGTAACTCGCCTTCGTCAAAAACATCTGCCGACATCCTTACGGCCGTACCCGCACACCTTACGGGTGTAACTCGGATGATACGGCCGTATCCGGCCAAACTTACGGGCGTAAGCCCCCTTCGTCGAAAATGACCAGGCACCTTGCCTGCAGCGTACGGCCGTATCCGGCCAAGCCTTACGGCCGTATCTCCCTCGACTTACGGCTGTATGCCGCAACCCTTACTGCCGTAACTCGCCTTCGGCCAAAAACGTCTGGGCACCCTGCTCGACACGTACGGCCGTAATCGGCCAAACCTTACGGCCGTACCTGCTCAACTTATGGCCGTATTCCGAAACCTTACGGCCGTGAGTCCCGTTCGTCCAAAATGGCCCGACATCAACGAACCCTTGTTACGGCCGTAACCTACAATCCTTACGGCCGTAACTCAATGCTGGATAAGGTGAAAATCCGATAACTCCGATTCCTCGCTACGACTGATGAATGATCCGACAAATCATACGAATGTGAAAGTGAACAGGTCCAACACATGCCAAAAATGATACTCCCAGTACAAAACTACCAATCCCGATGAAAATGATAATATTCCCGTCTCGATCTATAAACGGAGATGAAAAGACGATCGGTAACTGATATACGATTACAACATACCAACAGTGAACGAAATGAATGAATCATGAATGATGAGTGATTAATAATGAGTGAAGTTTACTGAATGATAATTACTGACTGATTAATATTGAATAAAAATGAATGAAATTCAACCGGGTATTACATACTCCCCCCCTTAAAAGAGTTTCGTCCCCGAAACTAAGGGCCAAACAACTCGGGATAATTCTCCTGCATATTCTCCTCGGTTTCCCAAGTGGCCTCTTCGACTCCGTGTCTAGACCACTGAATCTTGACCAAAGGGATCGTCTTGTTCCTCAACTGTTTGATTCGCCGTTCTAAAACTCGTACAGGACGCTCCTCGTACGAATGATCATCCGCGATCTTGACTTCGTCGAACTGAAGTATGTGACTCGGGTCGGCAACATACTTCCGCAACTGCGAGACGTGCAATACATTATGAATTTGGCTCAACGCCGGAGGTAAAGCCAATCGATAAGCTAACTCGCCTACTTGATCCAAAATCTCAAACGGTCCAATGAATCTCGGACTCAACTTCCCCCATTTTCCGAAACGGAAGATACCTCGACTCGGGGATACTTTGACCAAAACGTGGTCACCCATCTCGAACTCTAGTGGTCGACGATTATTCAGATATAATTTCGCCGACTGAGCAGCCAATGACGACTCCTGATCAAAGCTACCTTCTCCCGGGCGGCTATAAGCATATCGGGCTCGGTGCCGATTGATTCTGATGGGTCGTTCCAACACAAGGGAGATTGACAACGACGACCGTACAAGGCCTCGTAAGGTGCTATCTTCATCGCAGCATGTCAACTATAATTGTACGTGAACTCAATCAACGGTAATTGGGCTTCCCAATCGCCTTCTAATCGAGGACGCATGCCCTCAACATGCCCTCCAATGTCTGAATAGTCCTCTCTGATTGTCCGTCGGACTGAGGATGAAAAACGGTAATAAGATTAAGTTGAGTTCCCATAGCACGATGAACTGATTTTCAAAATGAGACACGAATCGCCCGTCACGATCAGAAATGATACTCTTAGGAGTACCGTGCAATCTCACTATCTCTTTAATGAACAGCTGGGCAAGTCTCTTGGGACCCCACATATCCTTAATCTCAAGGAAATGAGCTGACTTAGTTAAGCGGTCCACGATCATCCAGATCGTATTCATGCCCCGACGACTCGTCCGCACTCTCGTGAAGAAATCCATAAAAATGTCTTCCCACTTCCATTATGGAATAGGGAGCGGTTTTCAAAGATACCCGCCGCCGATGCACTCGATCTCGGGTCTAAGGAATTCCTGCTGAAGCTCCTTCTGAACTGATAACCGAGCAAGCATCTTCTCCTGAACGGACTTACGATTCAAGGCGTCGGCGACAATGTTCGCCTTGCCTGGGTGGTAAATGATCTCGATATCATCATCTTTGATTAGTTCCAACCACCGTCTTTGTCGCATATTTAACTCCTTCTGAGTAAATATATACTTCAACTCTTGTGATCAGTGAAGATCTGACAGGTGACGCCATAAAGGTAACGACGCCAAATTTCCAACGCGAAAACCACGGCTGCTAGCTCCAGGTCGTGGGTCGGATAATTAACCAGCTAATCCGAGGAAACTTCGGATTTCCTTAACATCTTTCGGAGGTTGCCAAACTCGGATAGCCTCCGTCTTCTGAGGGTCCGAACTCTGTCTGATGAAATTATATGCCCGAGAAAGTCACTTCGGACATCCAGAACTCACATTAAGAAAACTTTCCATAAAGTTGCTCGCGTCTTAACACGTCGAGAACCTGATGAAGACGTACCTCGCATTCCTCTCGATCACGAGAATAAATCAAAATGTCATCGATGAAGACAACAACCACTGATCCAAAAAGTCGATGAAAACCCGATTCATTAACTCCATGAATACCGCAGGTGCATTAGTTAGCCCGAACGGCATAACTACTAACTCATAATGACTATAGCGTGTACGAAACACCGTCCTTACAATACCCGGCTCTTGAATTCGCAACTGATGATATCCAGATCTTAAGTCGATCTGGGAAAATATTGAAGTTCCCTGAAGTTGATCTAAGAGATCATCAATACGGGGTGGAGGATACTAATCTTGATCATCACCCTGTTCAACTCCTGATAATTAATACACACACGAGATGAGCTAACCTTCTCCTTGACGGATCACACTGGTGCTCCTCACGGGGACGCACTCGGTCGGAGATAACCTTTCTCGAACTATTCCTCAAGTTGAATCTTCAACTCCTGCATTTCGGTCGGGCCCATCCGATACGGTGCCTTCGATAACGGTGACGTACCGGGCTCCAACTCACTCCTGAATTTCACTACTCTATGTGAAGGCAACCAGATAACTCGTCTGGGAAAACATCGTCAATCGATGACAATGATACCACGAATGATTGAACATTTCGATTGCCCTAGAATGGTCAATCGATAAAAAGTGATACAATGAATGATTGAATAACTCGATTGCCTTAGAAAGGCCAATCGATGAAAATGATACAATGAATGATTGAATAACTCGATTGCCTTAGAAAGGCCAATCGATGAAAATGATACAATGAATGATTGAATAGCTCGATTGCCTTAGAAAGGCCAATCGATGAAAATGATGCAATGAATGATTGAATAACTCGATTGCCTTAGAAAGGCCAATCGATGAAAATGATGCAATGAATGATTGAATAACTCGATTGCCTTAGAAAGGCCAATCGATGAAAATGATGCAATGAATGATTGAATAACTCGATTGCCTTAGAAAGGCCAATCGATGAAAATGATGCAATGAATGATTGAATAACTCGATTTCCTTAGAAAGGCCATCGATGAAAATGATACGATGAATGATTGAATAACTCGATTGCCTTAGAAAGGCCAATCGATGAAAATGATACGATGAATGATTGAATAACTCGATTGCCTTAGAAAGGCCAATCGATGAAAATGATACGATGAATGATTGAATAACTCGATTGCCTTAGAAAGGCCAATCGATGAAAATGATACGATGAATGATTGAATAACTCGATTGCCTTAGAAAGGCCAATCGATGAAAATGATACGATGAATGATTGAATAACTCGATTGCCTTAGAAAGGCCAATCGATGAAAATGATACGATGAATGATTGAATAACTCGATTGCCTTAGAAAGGCCAATCGATGAAAATGATACGATGAATGATTGAATGACTTGATTGCGGAATTTCTCTGCTCTCGACATAATAATAATTCTTCTGGAACAACGGGGTTACTTCCCTGAAGCACACATTCGACAACCAACGACGGACTGATAGTGACCAAACGCTTACAGCACTAAGAATAGTATCATGACGATCGATCCAACTAATACCCAATATTACATCGTCCTCAGATAAATTCACCATGATTAGGTCCACCAACCAATCGCGGTCTCTAAGCTTACTTCGGTATGATTTCCGAAAATTCTTCCATCGTCAGGAAGACCGATGGTATGAGGTCCACAAGCAATAGGACTATCCCAAAATAAGTCTATTCAAACATGATTCGAAAATGAATGAATGCGGTGTACCAGTATCAAAAGGTACACACAGGTTGAAATAAAATTACGAGTATACCTGAGATCATTCGGGCCACCGGATCGTCGATCCTCTTCATCACATGAATCCGGGACTTGCCGGCCCCCGAACCGGATGCTCCCGTCTGATAAATATGAGCTCCAACTTTATTTGCTTCCATTGTCTTAAACGACGCTGACAGAGCAGTCTGATTCTGAATCGCTAATTGCTTCGGGGCCTGAGATGCCGCCGGAGCCGACTTGGAGTCCTTTCGGCAAAAACGGGCCTTATGCCCAAAATCCCCATAATTATAGCACGTGATAGACGGTCTCAGACACTTGGTGCTGACATGACCCGGTTCTCCACAATTAAAACAAATGATGGCCGAACTGGCCGCTCGGGATTGAGATCCCGCACGATTATGCACCGTAGGAGGTCGCTCAGAAACGATAGGACTCACACGAGGCTTCTTTAAGGTTGACTGACCGCCTTCGGATTGATTACGCTTCGTTGATTTCTTGCTGACAGATGAAGGTTGTTGTTCAGCAATTTCCTTAGCAGCAGGCTCATACGGGAGAGTTCTCTCGATTAATCCGGCCAGAGTGGCGCAATGATGATTGAGAAATTGCACATGGGTCATCATGGCCTGCATAAAAGTGAGTGGATCAACCCGAACATCTTCTGATCGAGCCGAGTCCTGGGCATGATTTCCCGACAGCGAGTGATTATATCCCGGATTTCGGCCCGCACCGCGGCCTCTCCCCGTGCATCTCCTGACAGCTCTCCCCATACTGAAGTAGGAAGGTCGCATAATGATTATATTTCCCGAATGATTATCACGTTATGATTATGTCATGAGATGATGAAAATGAGTATACATGCTCTAACTTAGTGATTATATGAATGATTTACTGAAGTGACATGGTTATCTGATGAAATTCTTGAAATGATTATCTTGAACAGCTTAACAAGATTAATAATATGACCATCCCGATCGACAACTGAGTAATGAAATGAATTGAGTAATTAATGAGTTAACATGATCGTCCTGACCATTAACTGTGTAATGAAATGAATTAAGTGATTAATGAGTTAACATGATCGTCCTAATCACAATGAATGATGATGTTTGAGGATTGTTAATTGATGAGTGATGAATGAATGACTATTGCCAGAAATTATACCATGGCGTTAGAAATCTTACAGTTCTTTCGGTCTGATTGGCTCGACATTTGCACAGGTCACACGTGATGCGAAAGTCCAATGATACTAGTCTGATGACGATGATTTCAAATGAGACATGACTCGGAAGGTAGTATTCAAAACCACGCTCTGATACCAACTCTGTAACACCCCAAACTAGGCGGATATTACAGTGCCGTGAATCCCCGACTGGGACCCACCAGGCGAATGAAAATGATGAATTAAATAATATAATTGTAGTACCGAACCACATTATATTACCAAATACTCCGATGAGGAGTTTAAGTACAACACACCAGGACAATACCGAATACTAGTATATTTTATATGAAGATAAAATACACAATACTGAATGAAACGGAGTATCCAAATGAAGGTCTGCAGCGGAAATTAAAGGACAATAATATGAATAACTGAAATATCGGGGGCCCCTACTAGTATCACTGGGACTCCTCGCCGTAAACATGCTATTCCCATGCTTTTGCCTTGCCATGACCTGAAATACAAAATCCCCAGCCGGGGCCAGTTACACAGAACAACAATCCTCAAGAGTTGTTAATACACAATCATGATATATCTGAAGTTATGAAATATCCTGTCGAAACATACGCAATCAAACATGATATATGAATCAACTAACGGTATGGCTCAAAGGAATGGCGCCACACTACGTTCGGGATGAAAATGTGTCCGTGTACAAGCCACCAACGCGTATCGATCGAATACACGTGTGGTCTTGTACCTAATCAGTCTCACGAAGCCATCAACTCGTGTGCACAGTCCAATGTGAGGCCACCAACCAACACACGACTTAAATGTGCCCGACATGAAAATCCAACACATACCAACCGGCACGCCAGTGCGACCCGGAATGCCACGATATAACAAAAGTGACATCAAAATCAATAATGACTCACCGAGATAAAATGACAGTGAAATGAATGATAGCTCAATGAAATAATTGGAGCCGTCGTTCTTCGTGAATGAAGTAATGAAGTGACAATTACCAGTTTCAATACAGTTAGTACTTTATGAATGAATTATGATTATGAATGAACAACAACGAAAGGAATGAATATCCTTTTAACTGAGTAAGAATTAACTTACACAACACCGGTGACAATTATCCTTCCACGAACAACGTCCTAATTGATATATCGGTCGCTCGAACAACCTTGAATAAATACAATTACCAACAATCCATTCAATACACGAATCAAACACGAATATAACGAACTCAAAACGTCGATACGATTAAACCAAGTTCATTGGGGCATTATATCGAACACTTAGTGGCCAACTTCGATTGATTACAACCAAACCTCAATAATACCAACACCAAAACCCCAAGAAGTGTTTCAAACCAACAAAACATTATCAATACGATCAATAATCCGTTATGAATATCCAAATACGTGATTATAACAACAATTAATCAAAAACTCCCAAATCCAACTCGATATTCAAAGTGTTCTTGAATAATCCCTCAATAATCCAATGAATCCTTATACAAACTCATAATCATATACATATCCCTTCATATAACATGATTATAATGTCCAAAACATCATATCTCAACACAAAATCGAAATCCAAGATGTTGAATAAATTACCTCTTGAAGATCCAACCACTTCGATCCGATGAACACGAGTTAAAACGAGTATCCAAGCTTCCCAAATGAATGAAGATGATGAAAATTACACACTCAAATGATTGATGATGGCAAAATCTCTCCCTCAACCCTCTCTCGGATAAAAGTTGGAGAAATGAAGAAATGAGGAAAAATGTCCCGGTCAAATCCTTATATCTGCCGGAAGTTACGGCCGTAACTCGGCCCTCTTACGGCCGTAACATTCCAGTCAACGGCCTTACGGCCAGAATCGCCAACTCGACGGCCGTAACTCGGCTTCGCCCAAAATCCTCGCCGGCGACTTACGGCCAGAATCCGCTCCCGAGTTACGGCGTAACTCGCCGTCAAAAACATCTGCCGACATCCTTACGGCCGTGCATTCGCACACCTTACGGGTGTAACTCGGATGATACGGCCGTATCCGGCCAAACTTACGGGCGTAAGCCCCCTTCGTCGAAAATGACCAGGCACCTTGCCTGCAGCGTACGGCCGTATCCGGCCAAGCCTTACGGCCGTATCTCCCTCGACTTACGGCTGTATGCCGCAACCCTTACTGCCGTAACTCGCCTTCGGCCAAAAACGCCTGGGCACCCTGCTCGACACGTACGGCCGTAATCGGCCAAACCTTACGGCCGTACCTGCTCAACTTACGGCCGTATTCCGAAACCTTACGGCCGTGAGTCCCGTTCGTCCAAAATGGCCCGACATCAACGAACCCTTGTTACGGCCGTAACCTACAATCCTTACGGCCGTAACTCAATGCTGGATAAGGTGAAAATCCGATAACTCCGATTCCTCGCTACGACTGATGAATGATCCGACAAATCATACGAATGTGAAAGTGAACAGGTCCAACACATGCCAAAAATGATACTCCCAGTACAAAACTACCAATCCCGATGAAAATGATAATATTCCCGTCTCGATCTATAAACGGAGATGAAAAGACGATCGGTAACTGATATACGATTACAACATACCAACAGTGAACGAAATGAATGAATCATGAATGATGAGTGATTAATAATGAGTGAAGTTTACTGAATGATAATTACTGACTGATTAATATTGAATAAAAATGAATGAAATTCAACCGGGTATTACAGAGAATATTTAATAAACATGTTATTTCTTGAGTAAATCAGTTATTTAATCCGATCATCATCCGATAAAAATAAAATAAAAAACTAATTAATTAAAAGCAAAAAACGAGTAGACTAGCTCAATTATGGGTGAATTTTATCGATACAAACCATAGATAAGTGTACAAAACTGACACTTATCACACCCCCAAACTTGAATTCTTGCTAGTCCCGAGCAAGACTCTTTATTATTCATGCTCCAAAAATAACAATAAAAATAAAAATAAGACGCAAAAATACTAATACACACAAAATATAAAAAGAGAAAAGGAGATCAAAATGCCATTAATACACAACAACCAGCTATATACAGTAGATAGAAATGAATCAAGATTCAAAATAAATCTACTGATGATTTTGAAGTTAAAACACGGTTTTTATTTTGTAATTCCAAAATGCAAGGTTTTTCCCCCAAAAGGCTGATGATTTCTTTCCCACTCGTGATACACACGACTCCCTTTAATGGTTGCACTCGACCACTCGTTTATTTTTCGACTCAATATGAAGAAGAATTTTATTGGCGTCATCAAATATTGTGATTTTCACAAAATTGAGTGTATGAAATCCAGCCGCTAATTAATTCAAATCTGCTCATAAACTACATCCCTTTTAGTGATAGCTTTCACACCGTTATTTGCTAACGTGTAGCTCTTTTCACTAACACAATTTCTATCTCATTTTTTATAAAAGGTGATAGATTTCGCACCGTTATTTGCTGACGTGTAGCTCTTTTCACCAATTTTTCTGAGACGGCAGCTACGCACCAACAATGGTTAGTCCTTTATTTTTCGCAAAATTTAAGACCCCCAAAATTAGGCAGCTGTTGCTGCTCAACACTTCTCATTTTCGTTATTTATTTTAGGTGATAGCTTTCACACCGTTATTTGCTAACGTGTAGCTCTTTTCACCAATGACTCCTTTTTTTAGGGAATAGAATTTTTGCAGAAAATCATTTCTTAGTTTAAGCATGAAAAATAAAAAACTCCACAAATTAAGTAAATTTCAGTTCTATTTTTCATCAACCGGTTGATTCTTCTTTTCTCAAGGTAACGAATGACTCGATTACAAGGCTTGGAAAGAGAGATTAAAGCTCAAAAATTTTGGAATATACAATTTTTTTACCGGTTAAAACAATTTTAGAAACTTGTATATAGCTAATTTATTGGTGTTATGGCCAGATCTAGAAATATCAAAAATCAAAATACTATATATATATATATATAAAATTAAGGCAAATAACCAAATCAAACAAAACACACCAAAATTCCAACACACCAAAATAATTAAACAAACCACCCCAAACTTGAAAATAAAACTGTCCTCAGTTTTTAAAAAAATAAAATAAAAAGCAATGCAGAAAAGCAGAATACTCCCTGTTAAGAAAGTCGATGTTTGAGCTAACGCCTTTTATAATCTGCAAGAGAATAAATATACGAGGCACACAACAAAATAAAATAAAATATACTCGTAAGTATAACACAATTTTTAAGATGCGCATCAAGAAAGTCCGAAGAGTCGCCTTACGCTGCCATCAATGCTTTTATAAAAAACACACAATAAAAATTACAGTAATAAAATAACAATACATAAATCGTGAATAGATGCGCGTCAAGAGATCAAGAAGAAACTCCTTAAGCTGCCACCATTTAGCACGATTATTACACACGACAGAAAGTAAAAATACAAGAGGTCCGACATGGGTTATCAAAGGGAGAGGAATGAATCCACTTTCCGTTTTCTCACAGTAAATCTTCCATCCAGACAATTTTAGCTAGAGCTGGATCTGGTTGAGGAACAAATTCATTGAGTTTTTTGATTAGTTCATCTAGTGTTGTTGCAACGACTATGATTCGTTTAGAACGCTCGGAAATAAAACCCTTTTCAGCAGAGTAGTCGATGAAAGATAGTAAACCATCAAAGAAACCATTGACATTAAGCAGACCTATTGGTTTTTGATGAACATTTAGCTGGGCTCTGGTAACCACATGAAAAAGTTCCTCAAGGGTGCCAAAACCACCGAGAAGGGTGATAAAGGCGCCATAATTATTTATCATGTGAGTTATGCGATCTTGCATATTTACAGATCTAAACTCATCTCCAATAGTTGACCCAGTGATTTTACTTTCAGCCAGAGGTATTGGGATTATTCCCAACACTCTTACTCCTTCCATATAGGCAGAAGCAGCAGCTCGTCCCATTAGTCCTAGACTTCCTCCTCCGTAAACTACATGAATGCATTTTTCTCCTAAGGTACGACCCAAGTTGTGGGCTGCTTGATAAAGCATGCCTCTTTTCCATAACTAGCTCCACCAAAAATGCAGATCAAGCTAAATTTTTGTTGAAGATGATGACTCCATTTTTGTAAATTATTTTTTTTAGAGAGAAACAGAGAAAAGTGCAAGTTTGAGGGATGAATGAAAGAAACAAGCACAATGTTTATTTATAGAAGAAAAAGAAGGTAAAAATTGTTTAACAAGTTTGTGATTGCGTTGATTGCGCTTCAACTACTCAATAGAATAGTGAAAGCATTTATCGCGTATCACTTTTTTTTTATTCAGAAAATCTCACCACACGACAAAAATAAAAGATACTTACGCGTATTTACAGTAGTTGTGATTGTGGCTCACATCTTCCTCTGATTTTACGTTCAGAAACGGCCTAAACGCCTTCTATGAGTCGGGGAGAAGCTTCCCATCCAATTTTCTTACAAATTGGCTAACAAGGTCTTTTAACGTCGGATTTCCAAGACGTTGTTCATATTCTGCTTGGAATTTATTCCACAAACATCGAATTCCGTAATGTACGAGTCCACTAGGATGCGTGTCAAGAGAAATTTCGATATCATCTAAATTCTCCTTATTCAGACCATCCTTAATGAACTGAATTTTATCTTCTCTGTTTGTAGATGGAATTCCTAAAGATCGACATTTTAAATTACAGTTCCATCTAGCACATTTATAACAAACGGCTATCATCTTTGCTCGTCGTTTCTTGGCATATGAACTTTTTCCTAGCCCTGGTAAAAATCTAGTCGGTGTTTCTGTGAATTCACTTTTTATTCTTACTTTGGCTTCAATTATGAATATGTCAAAGGGTATGCTTTTATTCATAAGCAACCTCATCCTTTCAAGTCTTGTCTTATAAATCTTTAAAATGACATTTTTGCTTAGAAAGGGAAATCTTTTTTCGATTTTAAACAAAGTTTCTTCCATGATAAAAAATAAATAAATATAAAGACAATGAGAATAATTGAAGAAAATATCTACAAATATCAGTTGTTGTGGGAAACTGAAAAATCCGACTTTAATAGTCACGGAGTACCGTTATTCGCCACTTGACCGGAAAAACACAATTGAGTACTAAGTTACAATGTCGAGAAATTTGTACCTATTAAAATAGTTTACAATGTAAGATTTCAAATATAACTTATACTTCCCCGGCAACGGCGCCAAAAACTTGACACGTTGTTAGTGTAACTATCGCAAGTGCACGATATCGTATCAAGTAGTAAAGTGGACTTTTTGAGTCCGGTTTATCGATCCCACAAGGAAGTTTGGTTATAATTTGAATTATACACTATTAGTCTATTTTTATAGATACTAAGATAAGTGAAACACACAATTAAAAAGTTTTGTTTAATAATTGCAAAGAAAATACAATATTAGTTCTAATATTTTAAGGAAATAAAAAGATTGCAATAATAATAGATTGATTAACGATAAAATGAAATAGTTGGGATTACAAACTTAGTTCGTCATTAGTTATAAAAGATATATAGGAGATCATAAGATGAATTTACTTATTATGTTGTGTAGATTCGATTTTCCTTAAAAAGACGGTCTCTCTTTCGAACTATAAAACGCCCCTTACATATTGAATCAATCCACTATATTTCTATGTTGATTGGCTTCAATACATAGCATTAGAATTTATGAAAATAACTCAAAGAATCATCTAAGGACTAGAGGTATATTTCTATCCCTAGAATGACTTAGAGTGAAGATCATTTGATCTAATCAAACATATTTTCTTTCGAAACATATGAAGACCATAAATATCGTCATTTATTGGCCAAATAAATAAAGATTGTTAAAACAATGAAAATCACACATAATAATAAGTAATTCACAATAGATCTTTATACAAACATAAATAACATGACTAACCTTGTTTTTAATCCCAACTAAAGGTTACTTAGCCCATGAAGGGTTTATTATACATATTACAAGCTTTTGTGGTCATTATTAGTTGAATCAAGAGAAAGAATTGATCCTAACTCCCTTACTAGATAAAGGAGATAGAAGTAATAAACTCTCTGAGCAACATATGCTATACCACACTTACAAAGATCACTCAAGAACACAAGTGTGTTCTTCACACAAAAAGAAAAGTTTACAAAAAATGGAAAATTATAAGATGAATGATGAATGTTGAAGGATCTAAGGGGTCTATTTATACACCTAAAGTCATCTAATAGCTCCAAAACTCCAGCATTATTACATTAGATCGGATCAATGCCAGCCATCCCCTCAATAATACACAAAAAGTATAAAAAATTAGACAAATCATAACAATCTGTCAAGAGTTACGGCCGTAACATTCAGGAGTTACGACCGTAACTAGGGTGACTTACGGCCGTAACATTCTGTAGTTACGGCCGTAACTTGGCTTCGTAAATTTGCTCACTGGATGCTTTGATAGTTACGTTTTCAGCCCAGAATTTCTCAGACTTTGCGTTTTTGCCCCCAAATCTTATTCGGATGATAACTTTTTATATATAACTCTGATTTTGAATCCGGAAAGACTAACGAATTCGTCTCGGAAAGCCCTACAACATGAATATATCAAAATTCAACAAAGATAATATTTAATAAACATGTTATTTCTTGAGTAAATCAGTTATTTAATCCGATCATCATCCGCTAAAAATAAAATAAAAAAACTAATTAATTAAAAGCAAAAAACGAGTAGACTAGCTCAATTATGGGTGAATTTTATCGATACAAACCATGGATAAGTGTACAAAACTGACACTTATCAGTCGCCCACCCCTATGAGCCCATGAAGCGGACGTCATTCCGGGCCGCAGATCGCTCCCCGTGGACCCTCGGTCAGATTCGGAGTTCGGCGACCCGGAAGGACTTGAGTCGCTGGAGGGCAAAATTCCATATCCCTTCTGATGTCTCATTGTATGTGCCCTCGGAGAACGAACGTGCCGACCAACCTCCCGAGGGTTTGGTCGCCGTTAACGAACTGATCCTGGAGGCCGGTTTGCGGTTCCCATTGCCGTTCTCCGTGTCATACCTGCTGTCCGCCTGGAATGTGGCGCCGCTCCAATTGACGCCGAACGCCTGGCTGCAGATTATCAATACATTGACACTTTTTGGCTGTCATCGGTTGTTCCGTCTACTTTCTGCGTTGGAAATGAACTACCTCTTCAAGCTGACTGCGCAGAAGGGTTCAATCGGCGGCTATCACATTCAGGGTTGCATGGGTAGGGTGGTCCTCGGGGTGCCGAACAAAGTTCGGGGCGACCTGACAAAATGGTGTTGGGTCGGCGGAGCGTGGAGGTCGGCGTCGAGCGATAAACCAGAGAATGAGTTGGATATCCCCACCAGTTTTCGGGAGAGGAATCCGAGTAAGGGTTTTAACTCTCCCTTTGTTTGGATACACCTTGAACTGATCTAATTTGGTTTCCTTTTTGCAGGCTTTCTTGTTCCAGCGATCGACGACCTTCCTTTTGACTTTTTGATCGTCTGGGAGCGAATCCACGGTCTGTGGACAACTACCTCGACGTTCGCACGGTCAACAACGAAGTTCATTGGTTGGGCGCTCGATTGTTTCACTTCCCTCGCCACTTGAAGGTTCCATGTATGAATTTTTACTTCCTCTTCTCTGCTTGACGATCGTCTGATTGAAAGAGATGTCTAACTTGGCTGAATTTATTCTTTGACAGAGATCTACTTTCCCCGCTACTCCGAGCCCCCGAGAGAGATTATAATGTCGAACCCCGGCCTTTTGAGTCGTCTCCACCAAGGAAAGAAGGCGGGTCGTGCCCCTGCAATGACGTCCCGTCCTATCCCCGAGGAGAGACCTATTATAGCGCCGGTCGTCGAGCTGGAGGCTCGGGACGAGGAGAAGATCTAGCGCATCCGCAAGAGGCGGAGGCCGGAGGAGCCCCTGCCGACTGCTACTGCGGGGGCGTCCATTGTGGTGCTGCCGGTTGAGTGCCTCCTATCTCCACTGTTCCAATGACGGAGGGGTCTTTGGCCTCAGCGGCCTTCTTAAAGACTGCGGCGATCGCTGAAGCCGAGACTCCACGGGACAAGCCCTATTTCAGCCGCGACCCCGAGAAGGTCGCAATGTAAGACTGGTTGGATCTTTCTGAGTTAAGCCACTCGTGTAGGATGTATACTAACTCCTTCGCTTTTTGTTTGTGTTGCAGGGTCCGTCTTGCCGATCCGAACACCTCGCTGATGGTGCTGGATTTCCTAGCGAGCAAGTCCCCGCGTGAGCCTATCGACGTTCCTTCATACATCTCCCGGGCCATCTCCTATCTTCCTAAGGCTTGGACGACCGACCTGGACGCGATTGCTCGCCGACGGTCTGGAGATGCCATGCAGGCGACACTTGCCCTGACTCTCCAGGCGGCGATGATGGCCGCTCAAGCTGTTAAAGATTATGAGGGGCGACCCTCTACTGCTCACCTCCATTTGGATCTTGAGGCTGCTCGGAACCAGAATGCCGAGTTTGGTGACCGGATCGTGGCCATGGAGAAGGAGTATACTAAGACGGCCAAACGGGCCAAACAAGATCTTGACCGGATGAGGCAGGAGCTTGACCGGTCTCGGGTGGTTGTCGATCGGATGCGCGACCAGATGACGGATGCTCGTCGGTTGCACGCGGCCTCGCAGGAGGAGG
Organism: Orobanche coerulescens; assembly: GCA_033398695.1. NCBI lineage: Eukaryota > Viridiplantae > Streptophyta > Magnoliopsida > Lamiales > Orobanchaceae > Orobanche > Orobanche coerulescens. Next base: position 176,172,963 of record CM065809.1, read on the forward strand.
TGACCGGACTGAAGGCGGTGGTGGATCGGCTAAACGGCGAGCTGGAGTCGTCGAAGGGGGAACTGGCTGCCAAGGTAGCCGAGCTCAAGGATGCGGACCAGACAGCCGCGGGGCTAAAGGAGAAGTTGAAGGCGATCGAGACCGATCCCTACCTCAACGTGGAGTACGTCGGCGAGTTCTCATATTACATGTCTTACGCCGACGCTATCCGTGCTGCCAAGAAGGGAGGGCTAGAGATCGGCCCTCTGATGGAAAACTTCAAAGCCTACGTGCTTGAGCATCTTTTGCAGCCGGATTTCTCTCTGCCGATTCTCGACCTCACCGACCTAGGGATCGATCTGAGCTGGTATCCATTGCCGGATAAACTTGTTTATCCTGAAGCCGGTGAAGAAGCGCGCGTCGATCTGCCTGCTGGAGGCGAATGCCAGTCGGGGGTGGCCTGAGTGAGGCCGCAGTCAATTTGTTTTCCTTTGTAATTTTCGGTTTCTCCTTGTTTTGCCTTCGGGCGTGTATGTACAAACATTTTGAATGGAATAAGATACTTCTTTTTTGCATCTAATTCTTTATTTGTACGATCGCCTCTCTGAGTGTTTGTATACGAATTTACACAAGTGTTTATACAATTGCACCTGATGTCTTGTTTGTATGATCGCCTTGTCTGAATAGTTCCGAATGCATTGGTACACTTGAAATTCTTACTTATAAATTTCTTGAACAAAATCGATCGTCACGTATGTGTTTGAACAAATTCGATCGTGTATGGTTCCTTCCTTCCGATCGCATGTATGAGTAGCTCCGCTTTGCCCCTTGTTTTTGTTTATTTAGCGTAAGTAAGGGAACGAAAATAGTACATTTGGTGAGCTATCTTTAGTTGTTTCTTGCGATCTTTAGTTTTGCTGATTCCTCGAGGGAGGCCGATTGTTTTGACCTTGAGGAACCATGCACGGTCGCGGAGTTCGATGGACCGACCTCCATAACCGTGTTTTTGTGTGCGAGGGTCTGTAGGTCTGTCTCGCGACTCGCTTTATTGTGAGAGTCCTCCGTTAGGCTGCGCCCGCCTTGTATTTAAACGAAGGGCGGGCGGTCTTGGTCTGGAGGAGTCCTTTCACGGGGCGTCGTCGGTTTAATTGACTCCATGTCCATGGCTTGTTAGCACTTTTCTACCTCGAATCGCCATGTTAGATGGCAGTCCTCGACAGTATACGTTGTGACGGGGGTAGGGATGCGTCGCCTTGTCCGGGTCCATCATGTTAAATGATGTACCTTTGAGGGCGAGCGAGCGTGTCCACAGATTTGTTTGGAGGGTCCTTCGGCTACGCCTGCCTCGTATTTAAATGATGGGCGAGCGATCGCAGCCCAAAGGAACCTTGCATGGACGAAGTTGTAGGTTCCATCGACCTCCAGGACCATGGCTGCACTTTTCTATCTCGGATCGCCATGTTAAATGATGATCCTCGACGGTATACGTTGTGCTTTGAGGGGCGATCGCTTGCATAGGTTCGTCAGGTTAGATGACGACCTCTTGTGGGGCAAGCGAGTCGTCCTCTTTTTTATTTGTTTGTCTTTGTCGAGGCGAATCATATATAGGGGATCGAAGAATCTCAATAAACTCTTTGTACATTGGGTGACTGAATACAGAGTTTTTATTGGTAGTATTTCTTTAAGTGTACGACGTTCCAGGTATATTGGTCTGGAGTGCCGTCCGGGTGTTGGAGTTCGTAGGCTCCTCTGGTCAGCCATTTAGATATCCTGAAGGGGCCTTCCCAATTTGGGCTAAATACTCCCGTGTGAGTCTGGACCTTTTTGAGGACTAGGTCACCCACTTGGAATCGTCTTTCCTTGACCTTCTAATTGAAGAACTTCTCGGATTTCCTTTTGTGGATTATGTTCTTCATTTCCGAGGTCAGTCGCCGTTCTTCGAGCATGTCCAAGTCGATCCGTCGGGCTACATCATTGTCCGTCGTTATTTCCTGTTCAGTTTGGTGGCTGAGGATGGCAAATCTACGACGGGATCACTGCTTCTGTCCCGAAGGCGAGGGCGAACGGGGTTTCGCCGGTTGAGTTTCGGGTCATCGTTCAGTAGGACCACAAAACATCCGGAAGCTCGCTCGCCCATCGTCCCTGTTTGGATTCGAGTCTTGCTTTGATCGTGTGTTTGAGGATCTTGTTTACAGCCTCTACCTGCCCGTTCGTTTGAGGGTGGTAGGGGGCCGAGAACAACTTTTTGATTCCCCATTTCTCACAGAATTACATGACTTCCAAGCCATCGAACTGCTTTCCGTTGTCGGATATTATAGCCTGGGGTAGATTGAACCGGCATATGATGTTCTTCCAAATGAACTTGATTACTTGTTCTTGGCCGATCTTGTTGAGTGGCTCGGCCTCAGCCCATTTTGTGAAATAATCGACCCCCACGATGGCAAATTTACATCCCCCTGGCGCCGTCGGCAAGGGTCCAATGAGGTCGATGCCCCATTGGGCGAACGGCCATGGACTGTACATCGAAGTGAGCTGCTCGGGAGAGAGCTTGATGTTCGGGCCCATCACTTGACACCTATGACACGATCGGGCGTAGGCGATCGCATCTTTTTGTAGTGTAGGCCAGAAAAAACCTTGCCTGGTCGTTTTGAGGATGAGAGCTCGCCCTCCAGCATGGTTTCCATAGATCACGTCATGGATCTCGGCTAAAACGAGCCGGCCTTCCTCCGGCGTAATGCACTTGAGGAGAGAAAGGCTGAAAGCTCGCTTGTAAAGCCGGTAATCCAATAGGGTGTATCTGGTTGCACGGAGCTGAAGTTGGCGGGCTTTGATACGATCGGCGAGGATTGTCCCGTCTTTCAAGTATTTAATAAACGGAGTCATCCAGTTCTCTTAGGCGATGGTAACTGTGGAAATCAGGCTTCTGTCGATCGCCGGCCTTGTTGATTTTGTGATTTGGATGTTAGAGAAATCTGCCGCCCCATATGACGACGCTAGTTTGGATATGGCATTGGCCTAGGAGTTGTGATCTCTTGGGACTTGTTCGATTAGCACTTCTTCAAACTTCGTGCACATTTCGGCGACCAATTCTTGGTATTTGATCATTTGTTCTCCGCGCGCATCATATTCTATCTTGACTTGGTTCACGACCAAGAGGGAGTCCATGAAAATGTGGAGACGGCGGACATCCAGGGAGAGTGCTAGATCGAGCCCGCCTACCAAGGCTTCGTACTCGGCTTCATTGTTGGTCGCACGGAACCCGAAACGCACATCATTTGTGAAACTTTGGCCGTCGGGGCTGATGAGGACAATCCCTGCCCCTGCTCGCGAGTTGGTTGCCAATCCATCCACATACAATTTCCAAGCAGGGCGGCCGACCTGGGTCGGACTGTGTGGGAACGTTAATTCCACCACGAAGTCCGCTAGAGCTTGGCCTTTGATCGCCGTGCGAGGAGCATACGTGATACCGTATTATGCGATCTCCAGTGATCACTTGAGGAGTCGCCCGTTGGTGTCTGGCCGGTGCAGAACTTGCCTTAAGGGGAGAGTCGTCAGAACCTCCACTTGGTGTTCGAAGAAGTAGGCCCTCAGCTTGCGAACACTCATGACTAATGCGTAGGCGATCTTCTCCAGAGGCGTGTAACGCGTTTCCGCGTCATGGAGCGCTTGACTAACGAAGTAGATCGGCAAGTGGGCTTGCCCCTCTGCTTGCACTAAAACAGCACTCAGCGCGACCTCTGAGGCCGCCAGGTAAAGGAATAGATTTTCACCGGGGATCAGCTTCGCCAAGATCTGGGGGTTAGATAGATACTCCTTGATTTTGGCGAACGCTATTTGACTCTCCTTTGTCCATGCAAACTTCTTGTTCTTTATGGTCGCGAAGAATGGCTTGCTTTTATCTCTGAGCCGAGAAATAAAACGGTTAAGGGCAGCTAGACAACCTGTGAGGCGTTGCACCTGTTTGACATTCCGTGGCTCCTGCATGTCGAGGATCGCCTGGATCTTGGTGGGGTTTTCCTCGATCCCTCTTTGGCTCACGATGTGCCCCAGGAACTTTCCGGAGCTTACTCCGAAGTTGCATTTTTTGGGGTTTAGCTTCATATTGAACTTCTTGAGGATGGCGAATGTCTCGGCAAGGTCATTGAGGTGATCTTTCTTTTTGAGGCTCTTGACTACGATGTCGTCAATGTAGACCTCCATGGTCTTGCCGATCTGGTTGGCGAACATCCCGTTGACTAGCCATTGGTAGGTCGCCCCCGCATTCTTCAGACAGAATGGCATTCGGACCCAAAAGTATACGTCTTTTTCCGTGTGGAACGACGTGTGTTTTATGTCTTTCTCCGCCATTGGGATCTGATGGTACCCGGAGAAGGCATCCATGAACGACATCATTTCGCAACCTGCCGTGCTATCGACCAAGTGGTCAATATGAGGCATCGGAAAGTGGTCTTTTAGACATGCCGCGTTGAGGTCGGTGAAGTCAATGCATAACCTCCAGGAGTTGCTCGGCTTTTTGACGAGCACCGCATTGGCTACCCATTGTGGCTCGTCTGTAGCTACTCCGATTAGTTTGTTATCGAGTATCTTTTTGACTTCTATGTCGAGCGCTGCGTATTTCTCAGGACCGAATTTCCTACGTTTCTGGTGAACAGGCTTCCTTGCCGGGTTGATCTTTATATAGTGGCATTCGTGTTCAGGACTTATGCCGACCATATATTAATGCGACTAGGCGAAGACTCCAATGTTCTTACTTAGTAAACTGATCAGATCATCCTTTATCTCGAGGCCGACGCTTGTGCCGATCTGTATTTCCCGCTCCGGGCGAGCCAGATCTATCGTTATACTTTCCAACTCTTCAATGGGGACAGTCGCTTCTCGTTTAGAATGATTTCCGGACTCGATCCTTGGATCGATGTCGAGGCTTGGCTCGAAACCTATCCTTGGCTCGATGTCGTCCGTTAATCGATGTGAAATGCCGTCCTCTGAGTTGGGCTGGTACGAGGTGCTTGGCTCGTCGATCTCCACCGGTTGATTGTCGATCGTCTCAATATTATAAATAGTATGGGAAGTGTTGAAAGAAGTTACGACACAGGAGTAATTCAAACATTTATTAGCCATTAGCTGGTCTCCTTTTACAGTACCGACCGTCTCGTCGGCAGTGGAGAATTTGATACAGTAAAAGAAAGAAGAGGCGACCGCCTCGAAGGTTTCTAGAAATGGACGACCTAGGAACCCATTATAGATGCTGGTCCTATATATGATTACAAATTTGAGGTTCCTAGTAATCCTAACCTTGGGATCGTAATAGGATATTAGCTCGACAGAGAGCTTGATCATTTCATAGGCTTGGACTGTGCTGTCGCCGAACCCTTGGAGCACGGTGTCAAATGGCTTGATGAACTTGGTCAGGTTGCCGAGCTGGTCAAGAGCGGATTTGAATATGATATTGCAAAAACTCCCATTGTCAACCAGCACGCGATCGACCATTTTCCCAAGGATACATGCAGAGATTACCAATGTATCCTCTTTGGGGCACTGCACTCCCTCCCTATCCTTGTTGGAGAAAGTGATGAGCGCGTCTTTGGAAATGGTCGGCTCTGGGGGTACCACGACATGGACCCCGGCGAACGCCCTCAATTCGGCCTTCCGCTTTCTGTTCGACATGGTGGAAACCGGGGAAAGGCCTCCGAGGTTTCCACCTCCCGCCCGAAGCATATTGATCTGGACGCCGGGGTTGATTGGAGGGATTGATTCGTCTGAGTACTCTGGCTCGTTCTGTTCGATCCTGGCGACCGGATTGGGAGGGATTCCATCGTGTTGGTCCCAAGAATGATCAAGACTATCCTCATTGTACCAACACGAGTCTTTTCTAGCGCGCTTTGTCCTCACTCACGCGCACCTGGAAAACTTCCCAGGGGGTCACCCATCCCATAACTACTCCAGGCCAAGCACGCTTAACTTTTGGAGTTTCTATGAGATGGATACCAGAAAAGAAGATGCATCTTGTTGGTATGAGTAGTCCAAATCAATTCATTTAACCACTTTCTAGTACAGATCTCACAGGTCGAATCGCAAGCCGCGCCTCGTGCATTTTTAAGCCCATGCAGGCAGGATGCTGGACCAAATCCCAACAATCCTCCTCCCAGTACCTGCCATCATCTCAACCCCATAGTCTGGAAACCTCCGCGAACTAGATTTGATCACACAGCCCTCTAGTGGCTGGATTCATTCACACAGTCCTCCAACACTTGACATCAGCATCTGTTCCAGCTCCGTTTACTTCTGCTGCGCCAGTATCTCAGTTCCAGCATACTAGATTTGATCACATATCCCTCCAGCACCTGACAACCTCCACAGCGCCAACATCTTAGTTCCGGCCAACTGGCAACATTTGCTACGTGTCCGCTTCTTAGTTCCAACACTCTGGCAGCCTTCACTGTAGGATACTTCTAGGGAATCCGCACCCGTGACCTGCTCTGATACCAATTGTTGGTCCCAAGAATGATCAAGACTATCCTCATTGTACCAACACGAGTCTTTTCTAGCGCGATTTGTCCTCACTCACGCGCACCTGGAAAACTTCCCAGGGGGTCACCCATCCCATAACTACTCTAGGCCAAGCACGCTTAACTTTTGGAGTTTCTATGAGATGAATACCAGAAAAGAAGATACATCTTGTTGGTATGAGTAGTCCAAATCAATTCATTTAACCACTTTCTAGTACAGATCTCACAGGTCGAATCGCAAGCCGCGCCTCGTGCATTTTTAAGCCCATGCAGGCAGGATGCTGGACCAAATCCCAACACATCGTTCTGCCAGCGCTCACGCCCGTCGGTCCTTACTGCCCGGGGTTCTGGCTTGGTAACCAAATTATCCAACTTGCCTTCCTCAAACAGTCTCCAGAGTTGTCTGAGGAGGTCGCGGCACTGGCTGATGTTGTGGCCGGGACTCTTGTGGTAGGCAAAAAATTTTCTACGGTCTAGATGACCGTTGTCCCTCATCAGCTTTGGTTTGCTAAGCCACTCGCACCCCTTGATGGCGTTGAAAATGTGGGCCGGAGATAGGTTGAGGTTGCGGAGGAGGTGAACCTCCACATCCTCGAAGGCTTTGAATTCACCGGGCGGCTTTGCGACCGCCTTTCTGGGCTTGGCGAACGCCTTTCTCGGGATGGAAGATGACGCCTTCCCTTCCCCGGTAGATCCCTCGCCTAAGCGAAGGGTGAGCATCCTCTGCCTAGCTAGAAAATCAGTGGCCCTGACGCGGAAAATCGCATAGGTCGGGGGGATGTCCTTCGCGAGTTGCCTAAACATGGGCGAATGGCCATAGAATTCCCCTAGGACCGAGTAGAGAGCGAGCTCGTCGCTAATGGGCTCACCGGTGAGGACTATTTCGGCCACCCTGTCGATGTAGTCCTCGCCGGGCTCGTCCTTCCCCTGCCTGATTTTCATCATGCGGTGGGGGCCTTCTGGCCGAGCAACTTTGACGGCCAAATACGACGTGAAGTCATTCGCCAGCTTCTCAAAACAGTTGATCGAGCATGGTTGCAGTGAGATGTACCACCTATGGGCAAGATCGCCCAATGTCAATGGGAACATTCGGCACTTCGTCGCGTCTGATGCCACACATCCGGTCATGTAAATCCGGAACTTGCTCAAATGGGTCTCAGGATCTGATCTCCTCTCATATAGAGGTGTTTGAGGAGGGGCGATCTTCGGTTGAACGGGGACGAGCTCGATCTGGGCCGCGAGAGGCTCACTCGGTCCGTCGATCGATCTCTTAGCGCCTGCCCCAGTTTTTAGGAGCGCCTTCATTTCGTCGGGCTAGCGCTGCATGACGGCCATCGCCGTAGCCTGACTGCTCGCGGATTGACTCTCGGAGCGGGAGCCGAGGCGGTCGTGTACTGATATTCTGGCCCCGTGGTAGGTGACGAGTTCTCCGCCACCGAGCTCAATTCTTGGGCGAGTGGGAGCCCGTTGGCCGGCTTGTCTTCTGGGAGTCGGGTATGCCGAACTCCTGGTGACGGATTCGGACTCCGATGTCTCCCGGCTGGGGCCTGAATGACCGGGTCGCCATGAGGGATCACTCCCTAGGTGGCTGAAGACGGAATCATCCCGCCTTATGAGAGCCTTTTCCTGCGGCTCGGGGCTTTCTGACGATTTCTTGACATATAGCCCTTTGAGCTTCCGCTTGCCTGCTCGGCGGATGGCTGATGGAGTAATGGTAGGCTAATCGCACGCCCTCGGTCGCTCCCTGAGGATGTCCATAGCCTCCTCGATCTGTTCCGCGGTCTGGAGTGAGAGCCTAGCGTCGCTGCGGTCGTCTTCCGTCGTAGGTTGGGATCGGTCTGGGCCGGAATAAGATGTCCGGCAGATCGCAGGGTGGCTCTTTTAGAGGTCGTGGCAGACGTCATGTTTCTGAAGGTTTTTCTTTGAAGAACAGTGAGTGTTTCTTCAAGTATATGCCCCGGAGAACAGCGAGTGTTCTTCGATATGGTCGGAATAAAAAATGAAGGTTAAGAGGGGCGCCCTCATTCTAGCGCCAATTGTTGTTACCCAAAATATTATCCGGAGATGATATGCTGGAATAAATGAGTAACAAACAAAGTGCGAGAGCACGTCCGTGAGGAAATAAATAACACAAGATTTGCCGGGGTTGTTAGTCCCCGGCTTGAATGCTCTCGCGAGATGTTATTAATATGAATACTAGTGAGTACAAATATTAATGTTAGAGTGCAATTACAGTGAGTGTAAAGACTCTAGTTATATTAGCTATCGAGTGCTGAAGATTGCCGGTAGAACCAGAGTTACGGCTCTGTGAGTTCTTGTTACAAAGATAGAGAGTTATCTGTATTGTTTACTTTATGGTGTTATGAGTTTTTGTGAATGTCTTTCACTGTCTGGATGTATATCGCTGTGTGAATGTATTTCACCGTGCTTTGGCCACTGCTGGAGGCCTTCTATTTATAGGAGAAGAGGTTGCTAGGTCCTCCTTGTCCATCGCGGGCGACCGCCGTTTTCTATATTAGAATAAGGTGGGCGATCGTCTCATCACGTGGGACTGTTTCCTTAAAGTCCGCGGCTGCTGCTAGCAGCCAGATGTGCGAGCCAATGAGAAGTCTGCATGCGTCCTGAGTCGCAGTCTCGGGAGGACCCACTTTGCACCTTTCGGCGGGTCTGTCGGTAGGTGTGAAGGTGGTGACAGGTTGGGGTCAAGAGGCCTTATCCTGTGTCGCTTTTTGCGGATATGCACGTGGGTCTTCACCCGAGATTCGGTCTTCGAAGACTTTGACGGGTGTCGGATTCATACGTGGCACGGGACGATCGTCTCCAGTCGGCCTGCCATTAGAGGCGATCGCCAGATGCCAATAGACGATCATCTTGGACGTCGACTGCTAAGCGCTTGCCCAGCATGTCTTCTTTGGCTGGCTCCTGACTATTATGCCGATCGCCATCGAGGCGTATAAATCGCCGCACAACAATAGGCAACGACCGCAAATGCAACGCCGAATTTTGGCTAAAATGTTACATAAAACTCTAATGTAACATATATGGGGTCTAACAATACACTTTTTTAGGCTTGCAATAGGCCATATATGGTGCAGTGTAAGATGAACATAGCATGTACTATTATTCATGACCAATTAAAGAAATATATCATACTTTCATATGTGATATACGTCATGCTATCACGCAAATTCCATCAATATTGATGTGAGACATGCAAGCATTAATTTAATTTTTTATAAAGTGACTTTTGTTTAGTCTTGATCTCATGTGAGTGTCAACAATATTAACGAGAGACATGTAAGTATATATCTATGTAAGTATCACTTTTATTGTTTCTAACACTACTTACACAGCGCCAAACACAACTCAATTTTTCTCATATCTGGTTGTGCTATAAACCAAATAATTTCTTACTTTCACCTTCTTAACATAATTTTGTGTATTCCTTTTTTCACTTGGAGTTTATTAATTTTAAGATTATGTCTTATGTGCAATGCATGTGCATTTAGCAGTTACTAGGAACTACAATAAACAAGTCATGTTGCAAACTACAATAGTCACCCACGCAGACTTTTGAAATTAGACTTAGAGGCTGTGAAGATCAGATGTTCGCACTAAGAGTGTCCTATAAGCACGTTCAAGTTATGTGAAATCTATAAGTAAAATTTCAACAAATATTTACTTACACACTGCTACTGACATATCCGAAAGCATACGATTATTTATTTATTACTACACAAGAATATTAGTCTACTAATATTTATAAATAATAAAATGAAGGTAGCCCGCCCATATATAAAACAACTATATCTTAGAAACTGATCTCTAGACTAATTACGTATAAATATACATATATTGGCCATACACATAAACATGTTTATTCATTGGTATATGTATACACTGAATACAAATAAGACTATTATTAGTAGAGTCTAAAGGTTTTAGGAATTATTAATAGTGTGTTAATTAATATTCATTTGGTTAACTATTTAGAATTGAGTTTATTGATAAAATTTATTAATATTAGTTCGACTTCAATGTTAATTTTTAATGCAATTAGTTGTACAGTAAAATGAGATGAAGCCAAAAATATTTGTAACGATTCTTATATAGTTTATGTCGTATTATTATATATACATGATTACACTAACTTTTACATATACGCGGTATTTACAAGGAAATGCTACAACTTTTGACATAAAAGAATAATATAGAGTGTTGCTTCATCAGTACGCTACTAAAAGATTACATTTGATAATACATAACTATGATGAGCAACCGGACAAACATTAGTAGTGAACTATGTAAGAATATGCTTGCATCACTTGCATTAATAACAACGTTGGTACGCTACATGTAATGTAGGAACAATGTCACCGATTAAAGGTAAAATAAAGCCCTTTTATAGCGGTGAGTTTTAGTTTATCCAATTTGAACAGTAAAATTAAAACAGTTTGCTATAATAACAAAATACAGCATATTAAAAATATCAACTTGAATACTGAATAGAAAGGAAAAAGTACATAGTAAATAAAAAAATTAAGTTTTAGACATAAGCAATAGTTCAATAGTTTATTCAAAAACAAAACCGGTGCATCGTACGGGCCATGAACAAGAACTCATTATTATCATTGCGCTCATGGAAAAACATCATATCAAAGCAGATAAAAAAAATCAAACTGCTCCTACAGGGCTACACACAAATAAAGTATATTCTAGAGGCCCAATGCAAATAAGAAACCAAACATAATTTAAAAGTTACCTAACTCCAATCCAAGTAACAACACAAACAGAATAATAAATAAGAGGCAAGGTAATAAATAAGAGTATGAAAAGATCAAACCGAGACAAAAGTATTAACAGTGGTTCGGCTATGAAGACTCCTTGGTTATATATTCTTGTATATTCAACAAATCAACAATGATATCATGCGGCAACCTTAGTCATAGATTGTTGTATATTCGGAAATTTATACACATTACGCGATGAACACTTAGATACAAACTTTGTGCGTAGCACGGGTTCTGAATGCCTCGTATATATATATACACACACTTACATACAAAATAAATATCAGCAACTCGAAAAGAATAAGTAAAAAATTAGGAGCTTTTGTAATTGAGAACCATCAAAACCCAACTGCACCGTTACATATTGTCTCGGACTAGGCGGACAGTGGCGGATTCCACCGTGTGCTTGATGGTGCAGAGGCACCACCACCACCAAAAAAAAAAAATTCCTCCCCATAAAATGACCGTGTATATAACAGTGTGTGTGTGTAGATAGGTATTTTGAGAGTGAGTGCTAGTGTTAGATGATGTCCGGGAAATAAAGAGAGAAGAAAATAGGAGTCACATAAGTTTTAAAAGTTGTGGTGAAAAATGAAAGAGTTTAAGAATTGAGGGGAGTGCATTAGAGATTAGATAGAGCTTTGGACTTAATTGTAACTTTTATAATTTTCAATTTGACCCCAGGTTTTAAAACAATTAACTTTAACCAAACTTTCCAACTCTTCCACATTGGCCCCAAATTAATTTTATAAAAATTCTAGATTGACCCCTGAAACACTTTTATAAGTTTTTAAAAATTTACTTTTAGCCCCAATCTCTTTATTAATGAATTAGGATCGTATGACTTCCTCGTTATTGAACCAAAATGGTTGAAACGACTTTCAAATGATCTAAACTCCAAACACAACTTCTTTATAGCTTTGTAACCCATGAGGTGTATATATAATTATGGTTGTACACCCTAATTAAAATAAACCTACAAGTAGAGTTCCAATATTTCTCCGATTCGTATCGGTAATTCTCGTAATAACTGTATAACATTATTAGTTCTAGGTGAAAGGTTCGGTGAATTGCTAATCCATTCTCTTGTTAGTCAAGTTTTTGAAATATGATATAAGTATTATTCTGGAATAATGACGCGACATGATACTGCTTATGATTTTGATTATGATGATGATGTATTTTCGCATGTTATACATATTCATGTTATCAACGTACTTGCACTGGCTGTTTGATGACCCCTTCAGGGGTGGATACCTTTTCTGTATTCAGTACATGTCGTATAACGAGACGACGCAGGAAGGGCACGAGGACGACGAGTATTGTTTTTGTTGATGTTACGCCCGTGTGTGGGCTTGAGAACTGTCTCAGGGTTTGTTATATGTATTAAGAATATGCACCACCAATATTTTAGGTGTAAATCCCCCACTGTAGATGGAGTTGGTCTTGTGAATACTACAGTTGCAACCGGATCGAGCCGAGTCAAGTTTTGGCCTTAATGAGCATGGCTTGTACTCTTCAATTCGAGCTCGAGCTTCACTCGAGCAGCATTCCCGAGCGCTCACAAGCATCGCGAGCATTTATTTTTTATTTTTATTTTTAGATAAAAAATTATAAAATAATTATTTATTTAGTGAATGTAGTTATTGTTAATAAATAATTAAAATAATAATCCTATATATAAAATTAAAATATATGTAATTAAAATGGTCGAGAAATATTTATTTTAATATATGTAATGGTTATTAATAATTAATTACGATATTATATATATATATATATATATATATATATATATATATATATATATATATATATATATATATATATATATATATATATATAAGCTCGCGAGCTCGAACTCGAGCTTGGCCAATTCGAGCTCGAGTCGAGCTTTGATCGAGCATGCTTGTGATCGATCGCGAGCAGCTCGACTCGTTTGCAGCACTAGTGAATACTTAAACTATGAGCTCGCGAGCTTGAACTCGAGCTTGGTCAATTCAAGCTCGAGTCGAGCTTTGACCGAGCATGCTTGCGAGCGGGCGCGAGCAGCTGATCAGTTTGGAGCACTAGTGAATACTTAATGTAATTCTACTTAATTTCCTATGAGTTTTCAGACAGCTAGCCCCTCCTAGTCCGAAAAAACAATGACTAACTGAAAAATAAGTATCTCTCATGGGGGGAATATCTTTTAGGACCATAACTTTAGGGATTGTATTTAAGAAAAATATGATTTTGGGCTTGGAATGTAGAACAATAATTTCAAAAATTTTTAAATATAGGTTAATTGAGCCCGAATTAGGTCTGATTGGGCTGAATAAGCACATGATTCGCACATGAGTGTCTAATTTCGGGCTTCTAGTCCCCGTAAGTGCCACATTAGTTTAAAAAATTTACGGTTGTCGTAAGGCGAAATCCTACGAAACTAAAACCGTAGGTTCACAACTCGATATAGTTCATTAGTGTATTTTTGATTTGGTTAAAAACTTTACCGGTTGAAACAGCTTTTTCCGTTTCTACACCATACGTGTACGAAAATTGCAATTTGACCGTTGATTTTTGAAAAAATCACTCTTAAACCGTAAGCGAAATTGTATGAAATTTATACTGGACCTACAATTTTAATTTGGAGTCCTGAACCTACATTTTTAATTTCGTGCGATTTCGCTTATCAATCGATAATAATGGATATTTAACTAATGTGGTGCTTAGAAAACAAAATATTTTTCCCCAACAAACACAAACGAGCTTATGTTCATTTTGTTGTTTTACATGTTCTCACTAATAAATTAAATTAAATTTTTTAATTCCAATCTTGTTAATAAATAAATTAAAGAAAACATAATTGATGGAGTTAAAATATGTTGAGTGAAGAGACATATTTGCACAAAATTTACGATTTATGCAAACACAATTTCAAAAATTATCACTTTCTGTAAGAAATGATTTTTAAGAAAACAAAAATATAGTGTTAAAATATGTTGAGTGAATAACATATGGTTCGAATTTTATGTGATTCCGATTTATGATTTGTGATATATGAGTTTTGAAGGTGACGAAATTGTATTTTTTACGTAATGATGTTTTGCGTAAATCTATTTCTTTACGAAATGATATACAAAAAAGTGAAAATAATTAATGAACTACATCGAGTTATTAACCTATAGCATAACTTTCATACAATTCCGCTTTACGGTTTAAGAGATATGATTGTTTAAAGATCGAGGGTCAATGTAATTTTCGTACACGTATGGTGTGGAAACATAAAAAACTGTTTCAATCCGTAAAGTTTTCAACCAAATAAAAAATACACTAATGAACTACATCGAGTTGTAAACCTATACTTTTAATTTAGTAGGATTTTGCCTTACCAATTGATAGTTATGATTTTTTTAACTAATATGACGCTTACGGGGACTAAAGTTTGAAATTAGACACCAATGTGCGAGTCATGTGCTTATTCAGCCCAATTAGACCTAATTCGGTCTCAATTGACCTAGATTACATATTTTAAAATTATTGTCCTACATTTCAAAGCCCGAAAATATATTGTCCTTAAAACACAAACGCCTAAAGTTATGGTGCTAAAAAAACATTTTACCCTTTGTGTGAGCAACAAAAAGTCATCCTTTCATTAATTTGAAGCTAATTTCAATACAATACAATGCCTCTAGGGATACATGTAAAGACCACCTAAGATTTCAGAGCTAGCATGAGAATCTCGTTGTCTTTCTTCGTCTTCTTCCTCCTCATCTCCCTTTTCCTTTCTTCGACCGCCACCGTGAATAATGTCGTCCTGGGGTAGTGATAGTGGTTTATCTTGGTTCTCCGCTTGTATGTTCGCTGGTATTATCTTACGCGACTTCTTGAATTCCTTCCATTTTCCCCACAACACGATGTACAGACCAAGAACGATTAATACGCCACCAAACACCCTGCGCCGTACACGATAATAACGACACTGAATCAAACAATTGTCAAATACTTTATCAAAAGATTGAGATTCTTCATGCACCGGTAATTCTTGCTAATGCGTTTCAAATACTTTCGTCGCGTTAATTCTATATTTTACTAGCCTATTTTCATTACAAGATTTAAGTTCGTAATTCGGATTCTATACCAATGTTATGTGTATGATATTGGCATCATCTTATGGCATTCACATGAAGTAACTGAACCAACTAAAAATGTCGTATATTAAATAGAAATCTATATCACAAGCAGCAGTCAACTTGTTAATATTTGGATTTCTTACATTCCCAAGTGAAGCTTCTCTTCCAAAAACAAAGCTCCAGCAATGGCTACCATCACAAGCATCAACGGGTTGAATATCGACACAAAGAGCGGACCTCTCATGCGCACACACCACGCCACTAAGGTGAACATTAATCCGGAACCCAAAACTCCCTGTCACATGTCGAAAACCATAGACATATTATCGTAAGCATGATTACTAAATTATTATTGCACATATGGTATAGAATACTGATGAGGATCGAAAGGCGAAATATTTAAGAATACTCAACCGCCACTAATACAGCAAGAAGTCTGATGTTCCATCCCAAAGCCCACTGGTCCCGATCCCTCTCTGTCCCCACTGCATACGCACTACTTAGAATCGAACCCCATAAGTTCATCATAGCCGTAAGAGAATAAGGGCATGGATATTTCTCCGCGGCCTTAGCCTGTTTCAATGCAAATAAAATTGCCAAAAAAAGAAATAATAATTCAAAAATACTCGATCACATGCATCCTTATGTATCTATGTTGATCATTCACGTACAAAAAAAGCTGCCTTTAGAAAAAAATTCATTTATCTTTCATAACATTTAAAACTTTATGTTGAATAGATTAATTAAGGCACGGGAAGAAACGCGACCAAGTTCCATGGCTACCAGCTAACCTGAATGATCAACCAGAGAGAATAGCAAATGCAACTAGCCAGTGCTAAAATTAAGCCCAGCACAAGATTATGGCCACCCTGAGTTTGTGCATTTTCTTTAGGATGAGACGAAGTCGTTTCAAGCAGGTTTATTCCGGTGTTGCCTATGTTCAATACCGGGCCTTTGTAAAATGTGAAGAGCATTGCTCCACCTATACCTAGTAACGTCCCGACTACCTTTGCTTTGCCGGCAGATGTACTCCATCCCAGCCTTTCCAACCTTTTTTTTTTTCATTTACATTAAGAAAAAGAAAGAGATTTTATTTAGTTACACTACTAGTGTACAAGAAATGGAAATGGGAGTTATTTCATTTACCTCAAGCTAACGGCAATGACGAACGTAACGGCTGGAATAAGATTGGCCATGGCGGAGGCAAATGTCGCCGAAGTAAGAACTAGACTTTTCAAGTATAGATTCTGCCCAAGTGCTCCCCTATAGCCAGCATGAGAAAAGTGGGGTGTGGAGGTCAGATGATGTTTTAAATTCATCGAGTTACGTTTTATTCTCCTTCATAAGAAGGTTGCGATAGAAAGGGCATCCAACGTAAAACTTTGCCACTTTGTCTTTTGCATGAATTGTAGTGTTCATTAATTTTCGGCAATTAATTGACACTATAATTTTCATGCCATCGACCCCACATAGTTGAGATTAAGGTGCAGTTGATGATTGATGATGATCCATTTACGTTTTATGTAATTATTTAAACTCATCAAAGTCCAAATTACACTCCTTAAATCACTACATTATTCAAGTTACCGCAGGACGAGAGATCATTTACATAATTAATTCATAATTATAAGTTCATCAAACTTGAGTAGATAAAGTCTTCATATGTCGCAAATGGATTTTTGATTCTTGAACTTCCATCCCATATTACTTTTTTGGTCAATACTACGTACATTTACTTGAAGAGTCTACATTATCCGTTTATATTAGATATAATTCTTTTTCATATTTAATATTTACTGGAAGATATTTGAGTCACTTATTTGAGTAACACACTCCAGCCACCCATTCAAATTACATATTTGAGTCACCTAAAATATATTCGAGTCATCTAAATTACATCCAAGTCACTTAAATCCCATATTCAAGTCACCTGAATTGCATTCAAGTCACTTAAATCCCATATTCAAGTCACCTGAATTGCATTCAAGTCACTTAAATTACATCTAAGTCCACTAAAAATACATTCAAGTCACTTATTTGAGTAACCTAATTTACATCATAGTAATCACCTAAAATAAATTCGAGCCACCTAATTACATTTGAGTCATATGCAAAATTAACTCCAATGTGACAAGTAAATGTTACAACCGAAAATCTAGGTATCAAAAGATCGGTTGTTAAACTTTAAGACAAGAAATAATATATTTATACTTAAAATGGTACAGACGGACACTTCGTAGAACCACAAAATGCACGAGCACGACACATTGTAAATCCTTCATTAAAGAAACTAATACATAACAGATAAAAAAAAAAGTTTGCAGACAGCATCTGATCAATTTTAAAGTGTTTAGAGAGAGAAAGTGTAGAATGTTTAGATAGAGAAAGTGTCGAATACTAACCCGAATAAACCACAAAGGAATCCGTACAATACTATAGTTCCTGTCAGCTTTGGCCTTTTCCCCCTGAATTAAATAAAAAACAGTCAAAGTCGTGGAATAAACATTAGTATAATGGTATTTCATGGGAGTAGGAACTTGAGATAGATTCATCATCATCCATCATGAAACCCTAAAATCACGAGACAATTCCATGCATGAGAAAATATTTCTTTTTTTAAAAAAAAAGTGTGAAATTGAAAAAAGAGAAAAAAAAGATGGACCTTTCTGCAAATATAGCAATGGGAGTTATAAAGCCAGCACCAAATACCAATCTATAGGCGATTAAAACGGATAGCGACATCCCATCATTGGCAGCCAGTTTGTAGCCAATGTTGACCATGGATAATAAGGTCTGAACCAAAAGCATTATTAGGGTTGGTTTTAACCCATGTATGGTGGTGTTGCATATGTTTGCCGGCGGCGACCGCATATCGTCTTTTTGCCGCCCTTCTTGCTTGCTATTCAATGAATTCTGGCCCCGTCTAGATATGCACCGGATATTCAGAATCGTGTACTCTTATGCATGTATATATGTATGTATGTAGAGAGAGAGAGAGAGAGAGAGAGAGAGAGAGAGAGAGGCGCTAGGTGGTTTAGGGATTTGTATTTGTTCTGGATATCTAGAACGAAATTGAGATCGAGAGAGAAGTATTTGTGTGAAGTCGTAGGATGTAAATAATTATACGGAAAATAATCAATACCTATAGATCAAATTCATTATTTTTCCTATTAAAATAAGTATCTTATTTTTGACAATTAATTTTCTTTTTCTTTTTTCTATCTAATTACTACAAAATCAATTTTTTTTCTTTTGTTTATGACTAGTTTACCCTCATGTTTTATGAGTGTTGAGAGAATAAATAATAATGGTAATTTTATTATTTAATAAGTGTTATAAAATATAAAAATAAAAAGAACAGATTTGTTGACCTTAAATCAATAATGACTACATCCTGCAGCATACTGCTCTGCAGAGAGTATTCACTATAATTTGTGTGTTTCTGAGTACAAGAATACAATCAAAAAAAAGAGATATATTTATACTAATAAATAGGGATGTAACCCTAAAAGCCCACGAGACATCTTAGCCCATTAAGTGTCTTATCCTGCAAGTAATGTCTATAAAATAATATATTTACAATACTCCTTCTTGGACGTTACGCTTTAATGATCATGCTGAACGAAAACCTCGATAGAAAAATCTAGAGGGATAAACTTAGTCAAAGAAAAAAGGAGTACCATCATTGATCTTCAGGATCCAATCCACAAGATTCTTTCGATGTTGACACTCCCACTGAAGACAATAGTCTTCCAGGTATATGAATGAACATAGAGATAACAATCTTGTAACATGTATACGAATTTTAATAATATTTATTCATAAAATTGGGGATAATATGAACATAGAGATAACAATATTGTATCCCCCCCAAGATAACAATCTTGTATTCCAATATCATGAATATATTTTTCATACATAGAGATAGTTAGTGAATGAATCTGCTAGGTTATCACTACCGCTCTTCTGGAGCTCATGTGGAAAAAATATATTTTCCTCTTACTTATCCAAACATGATGTGCAACACAAAATAGGAGAATATATATCAAGTCATACATGAAATGTTATGGAGATCATATAATAACATCCAAATAGCCACCAATATCGAATCTCGATTTCTTTCAAGTAATAGACCACTATGGTTAACACCATTACAAATTCTCCTTGGAGAAACATTAAATCTTGCTACCAAGTTAACTTCAATATCAAGCTTGATAAGAGCAGTGCTTCAATGATACACAAGTAAGAAACTTCTGATCCTGTATATCTTTGTTATCTTCTTGAGGTCTACATGAGTTCTTGTCCACGTCAAGTTGCAAGACAACCATTAGGTAACTAAATGGATAAAATTTCTCCATGAAACAATTCATATATCCTCTTCAGAAGGAATTCATTTAGTCGGTTGTTCCACCAAACTATTTTGAGATATTTCTAACTGAAATAATATATGTTGCAAATTTAATGTTCATGGACTTTCATATAGATATTCGCATCCAATGACCCATAGAAAATGTGGCGATGACGTCACTAATTGAATATCTATATTCATAATAACGGTCATATGTATATTAAATGACGAAATGTAGTGCCAACGGGAGAATATATTTTAGATATGCGTTTAAACCCTTGATATGCTAATCTCGCTTATCTTTCACCACTTTATTTTATTTTACGAGTTAAGTTCTGTCTCAATTGCTTATATTTTATTTAGTGCTTCAGGCACTCCACTAGCAATTGTTGAGACACAAAGTGTTGTCGACAACTATCATTCTTATGAACAATTCTCCCATATTCACAAAGTCCATGACAACTTCAATAAAATCAAATATTCAACATTTCCCATAACATTCGATTTGGTCGTTCCATAATCCCAATACTTTAATTATTTAGTGCACGTGCAAATTAAGGTATTGAGATTCTCGTCTTCGAGACGATCCTATTCAGGAGGTTTTTGAAGTGATGTTATAGTCTAATCTATTTGTATTCCGCGGATTTTATCTTTAAGACCAATAAAGAATACGTCTCTCACGCTTCTGGCGTCGAGGAGTATCAACAAATATATTTTGTTCATAGTCGACTTTAATTCTTTATGATACATATACAACTGGTATATGAGATTTCATCACTCATTTGGCAATCAATAATTTGTTGAACTTCGAGTTCGTAGTGAGTAAATTTAAATATCCAACCGAACGAGAATTTTTTCTTATTTATATTTCATATCTCCCCCTAATGCCGGCGATAATTTGAGTTAGATTATAAAATCAGCGTATCAAATGATCAATTGACCCCAATTTTGGGCTCAAAATATGTATTTTGACAAAGTATATATATATATATATATATATATATATTTTTCATGTAGCATAGATACGTGAAATTATCATATGAGAAATCCTCTTCTTGAGGTACTTTTCATGTAGCCCTGGTAATAATTTGGATCCTTGAATTATAAATTAATCGCAACATGGTCATTGGATGCAAAATACATCATGTAATTAGTTTAATACTCATTGTAGAATCAATATATAACTATTTTGATACTCGACGAAGGATCAATGAAGCTCTTCGAGAGATAATAATAAGAATATTATCATTTGAAATTCTATCAATCCTTCAGGGATTGTTTTAATAAGATATTGCAAATCAATTTCAATATCATTCCACAAATAAGATTGATCAAATCAATGTTAATATGACATATTATATTTTTTCATTGGAGATAAACATATCACCTAAAATAGTAATTGCTCTTCAAGAGCATGTAATATTCTTCAAGAATTGTGCTACTTCGGGAGTAACAATTTAAAATAATATACGAATAATGTTTAAAACAATTAAATAATGAGAATGAAAAATAACAATGCTCGAAATAAAGTATAGAAAAACGCACTATCAATTTTTTAATATTCTTCAGGAATACTAAATTTATTTGACGTGATCATCATAAACATATTATAAAATTATGATGAGATATCATTGTGTTGTTCTTCAGGAACTTCAACTATTTATTTTTAATTATCTTCAAGATTATTGAGATTGCAAATTTATGTTTCTTCGAGAAACTAGTTATAGGGATAAACATATACATAGGCGGATCCAGGACCGAAAACCACTGGTGCACCGACCGTCCCACGAAAAAAAATATCGAACGATAAAATATATATTAAAATTACATTAAAGATAACAAATAATACCTAAAAAAGAGTCATAGTAATAACAAAGGATCCGTACATTTACAAAGAAAATCGTCTACATTTACCATCCATTTCCTGCAAATGTGCTAAAATAATATCATTACTAATAGTTTTAAGTACATCTCTTTCTATAAATATTACAAGACAATCATTTAACCATTGATCATCCATCTTACTACATAACTCACTCTTCACATACTTCATAGCTGAGAAGACTCGCTCAACACTTGCAGTTGCTACGGGCAAAATCAACGCTAACTTCGCAAGTTTATACACCACACGATATGTTGTGCACTTGTTTGTTTCCACAAGTTTTCTGCAAAGATATGAAAGTCCTTTCAACTCTGAAAAATCTGGATCGCATCGAACATCTTTAATATAATTTTGAATCTGATTTCGAACTATCACTTAGGAAAATTCCACAAAATCATTAGGATATAATTCAACCATCCTCAATAATTTATCCTCATCAAAAGCTGCAAATGACGATGAAGGACTCAAACATGCAACACAATATAGAAGTTCGGTGTTCTCCACATCAAACCTAGCATTAAGCTCCACCAATTTCAAATCTAAAAATACTAAACAAACAATCATTCTTGTAATGACGCATATTAGAAATACTTGAAGTTCATTGCCTAGATTTCTTTTCTTGGACATATAGTGCATCCATATCAGGCACATCAAACTCATGCTTATTGCAAATTGCCACAACCTTATAAAGAAGTTTTTCCCATCCATCATCCCTCATCTTCTGAAGTCGTTGCTTGGCAATATTAACAAGTTTCAATGCATTCAAGAGATCTTGATCACATCTTTGCAAAGCAGCATTCAAATCATGTGAGATCCCTAGAGCCTCAACCATCAAGTACAACAATAAGATAAAATCAAAAGGCTGGATCAAATCTAACAAGAATACAGCTTCACCATGCCTATCGAAAGAGCTATCATCTCCCACTTCTTCAAGCACTCCAAGTACGGGAGTATATAAAGTCATCAAACTTGTGAGGGTCCTAAAATGAGACCCCCAACGAGTATCACCAGCTCTAACAATAGATGATTCTTGATTCAAGCCACTACCGGTTACTATCGAGCCCTCTTCAATTAAATTTGCATAATGAACCTTTTGTTTCCCCCAAAGCAATTCCATTCTTCTGTTAGAGGATCGAATCAAATTAACTAGCATATTGATCATACCAAAAAATCCACTAACACCAATATGACTTTTAGCACAAGCAACAAGTGCCAATTGAAATTGATGGGTAAAACAGTGCACATAACAAGCAGATGGGTTCTCATTTTGAATTAAAGTTTTCAACCCACCATATCGACCTCTCATATTGCTTGCTCCATCATACCCTTGTCCTCAGATGCTAGATAAACTCAATTTGTGAAGAGAAAACAAATTTTGAAGTGAATCTTTAAGTAAATTTGAACTTGTTTAACATGTATAATGCCAAGAAATCTTCCCAATCGCACTATTAACATAACGCACAACAACGGTCATTTGTTCTTTCCGTGAGCAATCACCAGATTCATCAATTAACACACCAAAAATATCATCTCCAATATCACTAACAATCTTTTTACTTATTTCAAATGCACAAGCTACAGCAAGATCTTTTTTGAATACCAGGACAAGTCATATAATTATTTCCGGGCGCATAATTTAAAACCTTGGCTATTATAATATCCACAATTTCGATTTCCGGTAATTTTTATTTTTTGGCAGAAGTCCATCTTAGCGACTCTGTTGTGACCGTTTCGTCATTCCGAGAGTAATTAATTCTACACTTTTTGTCATTCAAGTTCGTTTTCATGTCGTTTTATTGAGTTCCGTATTCTTGAGCGACTTTTCCGCACTTGAGTTCGATTCTTGTGAATTTCGTCCGAAACTGTTGTTTTGAGTTTCTCATAAGTTCGTTTAATGTTATTATCCATGTTGCGAGCTTTGACTTGGTATTTCGATCGTGATCGTGTATTTCGGACGTTTTGGGCCGTTTCCGTAATTTCCCAAAGTTTGGGGTAATTGCTTTCCGTTGTCGAATTTTGAGCCTTCGGGTGGTCGTAATCATGTGTTCTCTTCGCGCTTGGATTCGTCTTTGAGAGTACTTCAACTGTATCTTCGATTCATATTCAGGTTCAGGTTTCGGTGTCGTCCGGGCCGTCGGAAGTGGCCACGGCCGAGTCACGATCGTACTTTGTGGAGCAGGTACCGGCATGGCCAAGTTACGGATGTAAGGTGCCGGTTACGGCCGTAAGTGATTGGCAGGCGCTGGGCAGATTTCTGACGAATGCCGGTTACGGCCGTAAGGACCTGCCGGGTACGGCCGTAAGGCCCTACCGGTTACGGCCGTAACCATGTCAGCCATATATAGGCCAGGGAGGGGCCAGACCGCATTTTTACCCCATTTCTCCACCCGGGTGGCGACTGGCGACGAGAAAGTCGGGGAGTGGAGTTTTTAGTCGATTCCACTCGATTTCTAGGCGTTTTTGAGGATTCTTGTCGATTATATCAACATCAAATCCTTGTTCTTCGTCGGATCGAGGTAATTTCTTGAAATCTCCTAGAATTTGACTTTCGAGATTTCCTTCTTGATTTTCGTTGTTCGTCTGATTTTCATGAATCGGTTGATGTTATTGAACATTATTAATCATGTTCTATGGGTTGTATATCCGTATTTAATGTTTATTCAAATCGATTGGTGATTCGAGTGTTCGTGGGAATTATTGAACATTAAGTGTTCGATTAAATATTCCAATTAGTTTCCCTTCGATAGTTTGGTGGGATTTCCGTTGTTTTTGACCTTGATTCTCATTGTAATTGTATCTTCGTTGTTTTATTGTTCCTTCTGGAGGATTATAGGTGCTCGAGGATTCCGAGTTGAATCCCATTTGGTGATTGATAATTCGTGTGGTGTTATTCTCGTAGTACTCATGGTGCTATCGCATTCTTGATAGTGTTCGGGGGTTCGAGGCTGTTCGACCGCATCCCATACATCGTCTCGTTGCGATCGTGGTTTTGAGACAAGTATCTTGTCCATACATTTCATGTTTCGTAGGCATAATTGTTGTTAAATGATTTTATGTAAAATCCGGATGTTTAATGAATGTTAAAAAGTATCGGTATATTCTCGATAAATGTTGTCCTTCAACGATAACTCGGATGCTTCGTGAATAAGTGTGTTTTTGGCCTATGAGTGTTAACTTCGTTTGTTGAAAGACTTATGATTACATTTAGTGAATGTAATAAACCGTAAACATTTTCCGAGGATTACGTGTTGTTATGTGTGCTTGTTCGGTGAATATGTGACGGGTGATATTAGTTGTTACTCATTTGAAAGGAGATTGTGATGCTTAATGTTGCTTGGCTTGATAAGTTTATTATTGTTGTGTGCTTGTGGTATGTGATGTGCCTCCGGGTAGGATCGTTGAATCTCCGGGATCCATACTTGCTAGTATGGGTCGGGCGTGACCGTAGGGTTATCTATCGGGTATGTCTTGCGGAGACTCCGAGGTTCGTGGCTTGTTAGCACGATGTTGGGGATAACTTGTGTGGTTATCCATCGGGTATGTCTTGTGAGGACTCCGAGGTTCGTGGCTTGTTAGCGCGATGCTGGGATAACTTATGGTTGTGATTTGGTTATGAATGTATCTGTGCTTGTGGTCACGTGACTATTGTTACGGTGACATGTGATTCGGCATGGTTTCCCTGTGGGTTATTCACTTGGGTATGTTCACGGGAGCATCTGAGGTCCGTGGCTTGCTAGCACGGGACGAGAATAATCTGTGGAAACATGTTGTTATGATATGATCGGGTCTTGAACCCCGTGCTTGTGATCGGGATGGTATGATTGGGTCGTGGACCCCGTGTGTTGTTATCGTAATTGTGACTTGGGAAAATGACTTTTGGGTTGTGTCCCTAAATGTTTTCAAAACTCCCGAGATCATAAAATATTTTTACAAGATGTATATCGGGTTTACCCCTATCTTTCGATTTAACCATTTTGATCAAGTGATTTACCTTGGGAAGTATGTTTGTGATTTCTAAGTCCTTGGAGTATGATATGTATGGCTTGTTTTCGTATTTTATACTTGCACTAGCAAAACAATGGAGTTTGCTAACCCCCGAGTATTCGGGGGGTGGATGTCTGTCTTTGCATTCAGGTTTCGGGGAGGATAACACAGGGTCGGCATGAAGGGTGATGAAATATGATCGATACTAATCACATGAGGACCCGTACATTGTCGTATTGGTTTAGTTGTATTTTATTTCCGCTGAGGTATTCTTTCCCCGTTGTACGGAAGTGTGTTATATTCGACCCCTGCGTGGGCATGTATTGTGTTTGAGTTGTATGTATTTATTGAAAGACCAAATCGGTCTACTGAGTCCTTTTAGCCTTAAAAGAATTGTTGAGATGTTCAATATTGTTACCAGATTGGTAGATCCTTGAGGAAAGGCTCTACGGCGTGTAATATTCCTGAGTGGATTGGGAGTGTTACATCAATGGTATCGGAGCTTTAGGTTGTGGAAACCTAGGCTGTCGGGTTTAGTGGTGTCTGTTGAGTTTTTGTCTCGTTGGATTTTATCTGACTGAGTCGTGTCGCGACGCGTCGTCTGAGTTGGTTGGTCGTGATTAGTATCGTGGGGCGATCATCATCTTCGTGCGACCTGTGGATGTAAGTCTCACTCCTTTGTGTTGTGCCTTGTGTGACACGAGCCACTTGTATGATTATGTGTTAAGTGACGGAGTCTTTATGCAGATTCTTGGTTTCGTGATGCGTTTATGTGACTCTCATATTTCGTTTATATGAGGAGTGCTGTCGTTATTTATGTCCCTTTGAATATGATATTCGACTGTTTATTTTCGGTAAAAGACAGGTGTTGTCTTGGTTTTGGACGAGTTGATACGTTTGTTGTGATGTATGTAAGCGAATGTTGTTACGTGTGAGTTTTTACGCATTCTAGCCTAATAGATTTTCGAAAACCTTGAGTATCTTAGAAAATAAATTTCGAGACGTACTTTTAAAATAAATTATTTTCTCGCGGTACTTTCATGGTGTTTTCTAGTGCCGTAATATATTTCAAAATTATTCTAGTTGGGGACCACGACAAAATAGAAAAGGCAACGCTACTCAGTTTTTGCAAGCACCACGGGTGCATGACTCGAGCAAGCGAGGGAAAAGACGAGGTCGTCGTTCCAATGTGTGGAAGAGGCAAGGTGGCTCGGCCACGGGACCCAGTGGAACCCAACCACGTGGACCGTCTCCTGCCGCCGGGAATGGAACCACTGCAAATGAAGGCCGGAATTGCTATACTTACGGATCGAAGAAGCATACTTACCGCAATTGCAAGGCGCCAAAGAACATCCAAGCTTACTACAAGCATTATAAATAGTACTTGACTCAAGAGTCAAATTACATGGAAAAAGATAATTAGAATACGGAGGTGAACCATATTGAGATTCCGACTGAGATCCCTCCTCTCACCATTGCGGACAAAGACCAATATATGGATGTTGCCGACTTTGACTAGATCATTGTAGTTTGACTAGTTTTACGCTTTGGTTATGTTTTGTCTTGTTTCTAGTTTTCGAGAACTACTTTGGATTTTCTATGAATGTAATAAAGTTGGCCATGATGAATAAAATTCTTTTAATTGCTGTGATTGTGCAAAAAAGAATTTTATTTTTCCCTTCGAAAGCATGTTTGGTTTATCACAAAACAATGGCTCAGTAATGAATTGCTTGGTTAATTTGATACATTGGTTGATTTCATCAAAACTTATGATCAAGACTAGGCGCATCATCCTTGGTATTTGTTTATGCTTTGAAAGTTCAAACGGAATCAGTGATTTTTAAACAGCATTAGCTGTACCGACATTCCTAGTTTCTCTGCAAGTCTACCAAGTTGGAGTTACCGAAAGGATCATTAGTCGAGATATAAATCGAACATCAAGATGCATTTTGAAGTGTTTAAACGCTCCTATGGCCATATTGCCATAGTATTGTATCAACAATAATGCCTTTGAAAAAGGCTTCAACCTTGCTCTATCACTCAACAATAGGGAAATACCAAAATAGCAACTTGAAACGAGCACTGAGATCTGAGTTTAATGATCCAGAAAGTGCACGACCTATGGACAGAGAGATACGGAAGTCTAGTTTCCAGAACAACTAACCGTTCGTCCATAGACTTCTTAACGAAGAAGTTATTGCTGTTTTAGTGAACAAAGGTCAAGCTGCGCGGAAATTATTTCCAGCGATTGTGCTAACTTTGATCCTAACCAACTTGGTCGAATTTCCCCAAACTCGAAGTAAATGAGTTTTCGCTATGTCTTTCATCATAAGACTAATCGAGTTTCATGTCTTATTGTAGATGCCTCGTGGCGAAATTGAGTGCCTTGCTGATAGTGGAACAACCCACACTATTCTTCGGAATAGGCAATTATTTAAGGATATTGTGCCATATATATCCTCAGTGACAACAATGATTGGTTCCTCCCAAGTAATACAAGAGAGGGGACCTGCTCATTTCTTGCTACCTAATGGTACGCATATTAATGTCACAAATGCTCTCTATGCCCCAAGAGCAAACCGAACCTTGCTAAGTTTCAGGGACATCCGTGCCAACGGTTATCCCCTTGATACACATTGTGAGAATGGGACAGAATTTTTGTGTGTTACTCTGGAAGAATGCGGAAGACGCCGCATTCTCGAGAAACTTATGAGTCTAAGTAGTGGTTTATACCAGACTACAATAAGGGTTATTGAATCCTATGCTGTGAGTCACGAACTGTGTGATTCCGAAGCATACCAACTATGGCATGACCGACTCGGTCACCCTGGACGCGACATGATGATTCGCATTTTGAAAAACTCACAAGGTCATCCGTTTTTCAAGTCCAGAAAACGATTGGAAGCACCACTCGATATCGGCATTGATGGTGAGTGAGCTTGATACCCTATCACCGGGATTAAAGATCGCACGCCCTGATAAGGTTGACAGTGCATCTTTCGTAAATCCCGAGGCTTCCGTGGCAATTTCTAATGCCCATAAATCGTTTTGTAAAGCCTGTTCACTAGCAAAGTTGATACCCTCTCCGTCCTTTGCTACAGACTCAACACAAAACATTCGCTTCTTACAAAGAATTCAAGGGGACATATGTGGACCTATTCAACCAGAGTGCGGACCATTCAGATATTTTATGGTTCTGGTTGATGCATCGACGCGATGGTCACACGTCGCTCTGCTATCCACGAGAAACGCTGCATTTGCTAAACTCTTAGCACAAATCATCAAGTTACGGGCTAACCACCCCGACTTTCCAATCTCGTCATTAAGATTGGACAATGCTGGTGAGTTTATGTCAAAGTCTTTTGACGACTATTGCATGTCGATAGGGATTGAAGTTGAACATCCCGTCCCCCATGTTCATTCGCAGAATGGCCTTACCGAGGCTATGATTAAGCGGTTACAGCTTATCGCCCGAGCATTGGTATTGCGCACCAACTTGCCGATTTCTGCCTGGGGTTATGCAACTTTGCATGCGGCTATACTTATTCGCTTTCTGTAACACCCCCAAGATATTCGAGGTGTATTACAGCGCCGTGGACCCCTACATGGGACCCTTTTCTGTAACACCCCCAAGATATTCGAGGTGTATTACAGCGCCGTGGACCCCTACATGGGACCCACCAGGCTAACACAAGAAAAACACCACTCGACTAACCGTCTCGGTTAGCAAGGAAATAATTGTTAACCACAAAAACATAAAACAACACGCCCGGTACAACCGGCATAATAAACATCAACCGACAAATACAGTAACTCCAACGAAGACAAATCACCACCCGAAAGGAAAAGCCTAAGTACTCGCGAGTACAATCTATAAGTTTACAATTTGGAAAACAACCACATCAAAAGAGACAGAAGAAATTAACAAGACTCGATTGCACATGTCTAAAACCTTGGCCGACATCCTCGTACCATCCCAGCGCCCGCTCGTCTGGCTGAACATAACCTGAAATCCATAACAAGAATTTCCCCGACAACGGGTCCCCAAAGGGGTTAGCAATTACGCTAGTACAAGTATTCAAGGCAAACCAATCGCTTACACATTTCATAGTACATGCACCAATATCATTTCAAAAACCAAAACTAGACATGTCTTTTCCGGAAACAAACAATCAAACAATTTGCCTAGGACCGGGACGAAGCCACGAATCCCACCCGAGGCCTCTAAAGACCCTCTCAAGCTGGCCATTTCATAAAACAAATCACGCACAGGCATCGCCTAGGACCGGGACGAAGCCACGAATCCCACCCGAGGCCTCTAAGGACCCTCCCGAGCTGGCTAGCGAAACAAACTCATGAATCCAGAGTGAAGTCATAGATTCCCCCGAGGCCCCGTCGGACCCTCCCAGGGTGAGCAAAGCACACACAATATACATTACCATTTCATGTTAAGCATAAAGGTTTCCAAAAGAATACTTGCCTTGAATGTTGACGACGCAACGAACGGAAAGGAAAGTCACCGACGAACGCTAGGAACCAACGAAACCGAACCTAACGATTCGAAGAATACAATCACAACCATTTCTAAATGAATACGGAATTGGAATACACCCGAAAACCCGCCTACGATTCATGTATATTCGTATATAAACAACAACGAGGGCGGACCGCAACCAAACCCTCTCGATTCCGTAAAAATCACGAAATATACCATGAATTCGTAGGGAAACTAAGAATACCAACAAGATTAATCATATTCATCATGAATTAATCGACAAAACGGAACGAATCGGACAAAAACCTGAAAACCCCCAATTTTACCAAAAGTAGGGTTCTAAAGATCTAACATTGATTCGCTGGATCAAGGGATGATATCGGACGAATGATTGATGATATAACCCAAAGAACTCCATGGATATGTTGTTAAACAACATGGCTTCAAGCTTAGAACACGCCACCGCGAAGAGGAGAAGAAGAAGGTGAAGAATGGCGAAAAACGTCTCGGGGGCCTTTTATAGCCGATCGCCGGGTTACGACGTAATCGCCAAGGGTTACGACGTAACCGAAGTCATCACAGAAATCGCTGCCGCCACGACGCACGCCGTGGCCTTACGACGAATCGCCCTTACGTACGAATCGCCCTTACGCACGTAACGCCGAGCGCTAACGCACGTTACTCGCCAGTGGCCCGCCCGAGCATGCCCGCCATGACTCGGCCGACCAATTCCGACGGCCCAACGACCCGAAACCCGAACTCGAATACGGCGAAGATACGGTTACGAAATACTCGCAAAGACGAATCCGAGCACTAAGAGAACACACGATTCCGACCACCCAAGGCTCGAAATTTGACAACGGAAAGTAATTACCCCAAACTTTGGGAAATTACGAAATGGCCCAAAACGCCTGAAATCACGATACGTGATCGAATAACCAAATCAAGTTCACAACACGTATAACAAAGTTAAACGAACTTACGGAAACTCAAATGTTAGCTGACCGAGATTCGCAAGAATCGAACTCAAGTGCGGGAAAGTCGCTAAAAAGCACGGAACTCAACAAAACGACACCGAAACGAACTCGGATGTCAAAAAGTGTAGAATTAATCATTATCAGAATAATGAAACGGTCATGAGCGAGTCATCAAAACAGACTTCCGCCGAAAAAAAAGAAGTTACCGAAAATCGAAATTACGGGTATTACATTCTACCCTCCTTAAAAGAAGTTTCGTCCCGAAACTTAAAATAAGTAGGGAGAAGCAATATCCCCTGCCAGGAAAACTCGACGAGATACACAAAAACCATAAACTCGCGCCCGACGGCGAAACGTTACAAGCAACGCAAAGGAATATACGGCGTGAAAACACGCTCCACGACGACTAACACAACGCCACCGGTAGAGACATGATAAAATCAACAAGTGACAAGTGTCATCAAATAGACAATACAATCGAGTCGATTATCCGAACAATCACAAAACTCAACGAACGAAAATCAATACGATTGACCAACCCAACGGTTCATCAACCAAAACGCGAGTCAACGCTGAACAAATACGGAATTCCACCGCCCAAGGGTTGGAAGATCAAAAACGAGACTAATTTCCCGAACTTAAGGGAATTACGAAGGAGCCTGAACGCTCAACAATCACAAAACGAGAACAAAAACCGAACAAACAAACGATTGAGACAACAAAAATCGAACAATCATGTCCGAAACACGCAGGATAATAAAATTCAAACAACAACTCCCAGGATGACCTGGTGAGAACAGCAAGACGTGCATTCCCACAATATCCACAGGAAAGGGAATAGCAATTGAAAAGCCCCAACGACAAACGAGTTATTCCGAAACAATACCACCCTCGTTCGATCAACAAAAGCAAGGGATAGGGAAAGTTCAGAAATGTTAACGAGCATAAACGAGTTGATAGAGCCAAAAATACAGAAGTTCAAAATCCGATCCACTTGAATAAAAGAACTATTAGAACCAAAAGATGTTACTTCCGAACAAGGTTCACAATAGTCGAACCGAATTCGGAAAATTCACAGCGATAACCAGATCGACTCAAAATCAGATTATAGCTCGTTCGAATGATGAAACCAATGTATAGAACAAGTTCAGAAGGTATAAATGAACACGAGCGAATCGATAGACTGGAGAAAGAGAAGATATAGAGGTCAAAATAGTACGGGTATTACCTTTGACCTCGCCCCCGAAACTCACAACAACGGAACCAAGATAACAATATAACAAGCAATCGACACAACGCGGAACAATCACCGATGCACACAATCATACCAACCCGAGCTCTAACAGCTCGCATATATGCGATAACGCATAAACCGCAACGAGGTGACAACATCCAATACCAATATCACACCCCTCACAGAGGCTACCACGACAACTGCGTGGCGAACTACTCAACACTCACACCGCCAATTCAACAACAACTCGGGGGTTAACACCCTAACGAGAGCACGAACATCACACATATATTCCCGGACCACAAATAGGAATGATATGTTTTGAAAACGAAAACCATCTTTTGAAAATAACTTGCAAGCACCAGTTGATCTTGAGTATCATATATCAAAAAGTAGTACAAACATCGTCATCGAGACTTTTTTAAAAAAAATCATCTTGCGTTTGATAAAAAAAAATGAAGACACCTTTCGTTAAATTAAAACTTTTCAGCTATATTCGTCCTTCGGGTCTAAGCGAATGCGTTTCTAAATCATTAGAAATATCTCCAAATATTTTGATCCCCAAAGTAGAATAATTTTGAAACATAGCGTGGCGCCAGTAGGCATCTTGAGAACACTGTGAGAAAATTATTCATTTTAAAAGTACGTCTCGAGGTTTATTTTCTAAGATACTCGAGGTTTTTCGTATACAATAGGCCAAAATGCCCGTAATTCACACTTGTCAACATTCACTTAAACACATCATAGCACACTCATTAAATCGCTCACAATCAAGACAGTGATATACAATCCCTAGGATATGTTTAACAACATCGTTAAAACAACGATCGGTTTATCAAAACCGGATGGAAAACGACATCAAGAACAAAACTCCAAAAAGTCAACTCTAGGGATTCAAGAAAATACCGGATTCGCGAAGAACAATGGATTAGATGATGTTAAAAATCATCTAGGATACTCCAAAACACCTTTGGATGGAAGAAAAAATCAGCCCCAATGCGAAACCTAGTCGCTACGTCTCAATCTCATGGAGGAAGAAGAAAAATGAAGAAAATGCAACTTCTAGACTGGTGTCCGGTATTTATACTGGACACAAATATAGTGCGCTAATCATTAAGGTTAGCGTACGCTATCACGGCACCAAACAAAACTCCTGACCAAAAATACACTGTTATCGTGCGCTAACCCCAAGTGTTAGAGTGCGCTAACGAGAACTTCGCAGATCCCAAAGTAGCTCCTGGATCGTCTGAACTACCGAGTAGCATGCGCTATTCTACCCTTATAGTGCTTCCACCGTTCTCTCGCGAGCTTTAGCCGTAAAGCGTTGCGTGCGCTAACAATTCACAGAGACAACAATGTAACATATCGGAAAAATTACATGCCGTAAACCCTTCTCACAAGGATTTACTGTGCTAAGCATGATTTCCCATCTCATTTCGAAAATGCTAAAAAGACCAATGACGGTGATATTTTCCAAAACTCACAAACTCATTTGTCAAACCATCATGAAATATTCAAGGCCAAAATGCCAAAACTTGATTCAAGCAGTGTTCTAAAAATCGGCCTGGGCGGCCGCCTAGGCGCTAGGCGGCCCCCGGGCGCTCCGATTATGCCCTGGGCGTTTGTCCTGGGCGGTCGGGTGATTAATCGGCCGCCAGGCGGCCAGGCGGGCGCTAGCCGGGCAGCGCTAGCGGATGGGCGGCGCCAGGATGGCAGTCAAGGCGGGCGCCTAGGCGGCTGGGCGGGCGCCTAGGCAGCTGGGCGGGCGCCTAGGCGGATAAATATTTTTTTTTATTTTTTTATATTAGCGGTACTATAAATTCCTAAATTGAGATACTATGGACTATGTTATGCTTATGTCAATGTTTAACAATTTAATATATGATCGATTATATGTTTGTTTAAATATTTAAATATTAGATGTTTTTTATTCTTTACATATATATAATTATTTATATATAAAAATAATTATTATAATAATAATAAATAAATCCGCCTAATCCGATTAATCCCCGACTAATCCCCGATTAATCCTCTGGGCGCTAGGCGTTAGCAATCCGAACGCCTAGCGCCTAGCGTTTTTTAGAACCTTGGATTCAAGGAATCGGTTTTACGAAATAAAACTCAGTTTGCAAAATACCGAAAGTCGTTTGAAAGAACTCACGCAGCGGATAAAATACGGTACGAAAATACATCAAGAAGGATTTACACTCCTCGTATAAACCAAATACGAGAGTCTAATAAACACATATCGTGAAATCAAAATCCACAGAAGGATTCCATCATTCAATCGACTAATCATACAAATAACTCGTGTCACACGAGGCACAACACAAGGAAGGGAGTTTTACATCCATAGGTCGCACGTAAGTGACGACCGCCTCTCGATACTAATCACGACGAATGATCTCAAATGACGCGTCGCGATGCGACTAAGTCAGACAAAATCCGACGAGACAAAACTCAACAAACACAACTTGACTCGACAGCCTAGGTTTCCCCAAGCTAATCTAATTTTTAAAATCGTATACTCTAGTTATTCGAAAATAAAACCGATAAGTTAAAAATCGTTCTCAAGACACACTAATTCTAAGCATATGTCAAACTTATCTCTTCAAGTTTAATAGCATAACTAATGAACATCGATTCGAACACATGTCGAAACCATCTAGGTGAGTTTCTCAACAAACTCTGCCATCGACACCTTTCCCGGAACATGTCAATGTTCAAAACATTCACATCATACTGCACCCCTCGGTGTCCAAACCATCAGTACGTTCGGCTCAACATACATTTAGTATATCGCAATTATCAAACACAGATTCCATCATACAACAAAAGACTAGAGAGTCAAGCCCTCTCACAATATACCACGGAGCAATTCTCGAATCTTTCGATCACCAACGATTCCACCAATGCTAGGAAGTTTAGCGATGGAAGGCTCGCAAAACGACAAACGGTAAAGCCCAGAACGGCGCACATACTCCAGAGAGATAAAGGACTGCGCAATACTAGAATCAAAAGTGCGGGAACCGGATGGATCGAAAAACAACTCGACGATAAGTACGAGAGAGGCAATCACAGTTCAAGAAGTGGAATTTCAATACGAGAAAACAAGAGAATCGGGTAAGAAAAACTTACGAGGACTGGATGTACTGAGATGCCGGCAGCGGTGTGACAATGTGCAAAACAAAACACAACTAGACCCAAATAACCAACAAGCCTAGGTATCCATAAACCTAGAGCTCCGATACCATTTTCTGTAACACCCCCAAGATATTCGAGGTGTATTACAGCGCCGTGGACCCCTACATGGGACCCTTTTCTGTAACACCCCCAAGATATTCGAGGTGTATTACAGCGCCGTGGACCCCTACATGGGACCCACCAGGCTAACACAAGAAAAACACCACTCGACTAACCGTCTCGGTTAGCAAGGAAATAATTGTTAACCACAAAAACATAAAACAACACGCCCGGTACAACCGGCATAATAAACATCAACCGACAAATACAGTAACTCCAACGAAGACAAATCACCACCCGAAAGGAAAAGCCTAAGTACTCGCGAGTACAATCTATAAGTTTACAATTTGGAAAACAACCACATCAAAAGAGACGGAAGAAATTAACAAGACTCGATTGCACATGTCTAAAACCTTGGCCGACATCCTCGTACCATCCCAGCACCCGCTCGTCTGGCTGAACATAACCTGAAATCCATAACAAGAATTTCCCCGACAACGGGTCCCCAAAGGGGTTAGCAATTACGCTAGTACAAGTATTCAAGGCAAACCAATTGCTTACACATTTCATAGTACATGCACCAATATCATTTCAAAAACCAAAACTAGACATGTATTTTCCGGAAACAAACAGTCAAACAATTTGCCCAGGACTGGGACGAAGCCACGAATCCCACCCGAGGCCTCTAAGGACCCTCCCGAGCTGGCCATTTCATAAAACAAATCACGCACAGGCATCGGCTAGGACCGGGACGAAGCCACGAATCCCACCCGAGGCCTCTAAGGACCCTCCCGAGCTGGCTAGCGAAACAAACTGATGAATCCAGAGTGAAGTCATAGATTCCCCCGAGGCCCCGTCGGACCCTCCCAGGGTGAGCAAAGCACACACAATATACATTACCATTTCATGTTAAGCATAAAGGTTTCCAAAAGAATACTTGCCTTGAATGTTGACGACGCAACGAGCGGAAAGGAAAGTCACCGACGAACGCTAGGAACCAACGAAACCGAACCTAACGATTCGAAGAATACAATCACAACCATTTAAAAATGAATACGGAATTGGAATACACCCGAAAACCCGCCTACGATTCATGTATATTCGTATATAAACAACAACGAGGGCGGACCGCAACCAAACCCTCTCGATTCCGTAAAAATCACGAAATATACCATGAATCCGTAGGGAAACTAAGAATACCAACAAGATTAATCATATTCATCATGAATTAATCGACAAAACGGAACGAATCGTACAAAAACGTGAAAACCCCCAATTTTACCAAAAGTAGGGTTCTAAAGATCTAACCTTGATTCGCTGGATCAAGGGATGATATCGGACGAATGATTGATGATATAACCCAAAGAACTCCATGGATATGTTGTTAAACAACATGGCTTCAAGCTTAGAACACGCCCAGCTGCGGAAGAGGAGAAGAAGTGTAACACCCCAAACTAGGCGGATATTACAGTGCCGTAGATCCCCAACTGGGACCCACCAGGCAAATGAAAATGAATGAATTACACAAGATAAATGTAGTACCGAACTACATTACAACAATAATTACTCCGATGAGGAGTTTAATTACAACACACCAGGACAATACCGAATACTAGTGTATTTTATATGAAGATAAAATACACAACACTGAATGAAACGGAGTATTCAAATGAAAGTCTCATAATGAAAATAAAGGACAATAACATGAATAATCAAAGATAGGGGCCCCTACTAGTATCACTAGGACTCACCGTCACCGTGCTCTCCCGTGCTTTAGCCTTGCCATGACACGAAAACAAAATCCCCAAACGGGCCGATTAAATGTAACAACAATCCTCAAGGGTTGAAAATACACAATCATGATTAATTGAAGTTATGAAATATTCTTAGTTATGAATTACGCTGAAGAGGAGTATCATAGTACGCCCGTAATGTTCTGTGTAAGTGTACAACACCCGTCCGTGTACCTAATTAGTCTCACGGTGTAACGCTTTCCCGTGTGCACGGTCTAATGTATCGGTGAACCTAATACAATAACCATCGTGTGCCCGACTAAAAATTCCACACAGCCACACCCGGCCACGCAATATGAACCCAGAAGGTCATATGAACGAGAATGACCGTAATGAATATCAATGAATAAATAATAATTTGACAAAGTCAAGAATGACTCACCGAGTTGAGGGTAATAATGAAATGAATGATAGCTCAATGAAAAGATTGGAACCGTCGTTCCTTATGACTGAAGTGATTAATTGACAATAACAAGTTTTAATTTGATTAATACAATGATGAATGAGTTATGATTATGAATGATCAACAACAAAAGGTATGAATATCCTTTTAACCGAGTAAGAATTAACTTACACAATACCGGTGAAAATTATCCTTCCACGAACAACGTCCTAAATGAAGTGTCGGTCGCACGAACAACCTTAATTCAATACAATTACCAACAATCCGATCAATACACGAATTAAACACAAATATAACGAATTCCAAACGTCGATACGACTAAACCAAGTCTATAGAGACATTAAATCAAACACGTTGTGTCCAAACTCCGATTGTTTACAATCAAACCTCAATATACCAATATCAAAATCCCCAAGAAGTGTTTCAAACCAACAAAACATCTCCAATACGATCAATAATCCGTTATGAATATCCAAAAATGTGATTATAACAACAATTAGTCGAAAATCCCCAATTCCAACTCGATTTTCAACGTGTTCTTGAATAATTCCTCAATAATCCAATGAATCCTTATACAAACTCATAATCATATACATATCCCTTCATATAACATGATTATAACGTCCAAAACATCATATCTCAACACAAAATCGAAGTCCAAAGTGTTGAAGAATTTACCTCTTGAAGATCCAACCAATTCGATCCGATGAAAACGTGTAAAAACGACTATCCAAGCTTCCCAAATGATTGAAGGTGATGAAAATACACACTCAAATGATAATTGATGAAGAAATCTCTCCCTCAAGTTATTCTCTCTCGGTTGCGGGTGAAGAAGATGGAAAAAAATGGAAGAAATGAGCTCAAAATGCTCAAAAATGAATTTATAGGGGTTGACTCGCGGCCCGGACTCGACCGTGCCCGCCTGACACGGTCGCGGTGCGCATCTGGCCGGCAGGGACTCGACCGTGTCCTGCTTGACACGGTCGCGGCGCGAAGGGGCCTACCGACAGTGACCCGTCCGCGGCGCTCGGCATTGACTCGACCGTGTCCTGGCACACGGTCGGGCCTCTGGGCAGACGGTTCTGGCCTATCCGGAAGGGTGCGACTCGGCCGTGCCAGACGACACGGTCGGGTCCTGAGGCAGACACTTCGGCATTATCCGGACGAGTACGGCACGGGCCGTGTCGGACGACACGACCGAGTCCGGTCGGCCGTGATCGACTAAAATCTGAAAAATGAGCGGGTGAGCTAAAACGACCATAACTCTCTCGTCCGGACTCCGATTGACTCACCGTTTGAACCATTGGAAAGCTAACTCGATGCTCTATAATATTGCAAAGATTTAGAATTTTTGGAGTTACCAAAAATTAATGGTGATCTAACAAAGTCGAACTCGTATGAGGAAAGTTAAAACAATGAACAATAATGATACACAACTCGAAGTTTTTCCGAACGGTGAACACGGTGAATGAATATGATTGATGAATGATTATAAATGAGTGAAAATCCACTGAGTGACAATCACCGAATGAAATTCTTGAATGATAATGATCAATTACAACCGGTATTACATACACCCCCTTAAAAGAGTTTCGTCCCCAAACTAAGGGTCAAACAACTCGGGATAACACTCCCGCATATTCTCCTCGGTTTCCCAAGTGGCCTCTTCGACTCCGTGTCTAGACCACCGAATCTTGACCAAAGGGATCGTCTTGTTCCTCAACTGTTTGATTCGCCGCTCTAACACTCGTGCAGACGCTCCTCGTACAAATGATCATCCGCGATCTCGATTTCGTCGAATCAAGTATGTGACTCGGGTCGACAACATACTTCCGCAATCGAGAGACGTGAAACACATTATGAATCCCGCTCAAAGCCGGAGGTAAAGCCAATCGATATGCTAACTCGCCTACTCGATCCAAAATTTCAAACGGTCCAATGAATCTTGGGCTCAACTTCCCCGTTTTCCGAAACGGAAAAATACCTCGACTCGGGGTTACCTTGACCAAAATATGGTCACCCGTCTCGAACTCTAGTGGTCGACGACGATTATACGCATATGATTTCATCGACTCGAGTTGTCAACATACGACTCTTGATCAAAGCTACCTTCTCCCGGCGGCTATAAGCATAACGGGTTCGGTGCCGATTGATTCGACAAGTCATCCCAACACAAGGGAGATCGACAACGGCGACCGTACAAGGCCTCGTAAGGTGCCATCTTAATGGAAGCATGCCAACTATTATTATACGTGAACTCGATCAATGGTAGTTGGGCTTCCCAATCGTCCTTCCAATCGAGGACGCATGCCCTCAACATGTCCTCTAATGTCGTATAGTCCTCTCGATTGTCCGTCTGACCGAGGATGAAAGCGATCTGAGATTGAGCTGAATTCCCATAGTACGATGAACCGATTTCCAAAATGTGACACAAACCGTCCGTCACGATCGGAAACGATACTTTTAGGAGTACTGCAGTGCGGTCTCACTATCTCTTTGATGAACAGTGGGCAAGTCTCTCGGGACCCCACGTATCCTTGATCTCAAGGAAATGAGCTGATTTAGTTAAGCGGTCCACAATCACCCGGATCGTATTCATGCCACGGCGACTCGTCGGCAAACTCGTGATGATATCCATAGAAATGTCTTCCCACTTCCACTGAATAGGAAGAGTTTTCAAAGATACCCGCCGATGTTCAATCTTGACTTGTTGGCAAGTTAAGCATCTCGAAACAAATTCCGCGACTTCTCGCTTCATATTACTCCACGGTAATTTTGTTTCAAGTCTTTTACATCTTCTTGGACCCCGGATGAACAGAATAAGGGGTAGCATGAGCTTCTCTCAAAATAGAGTTTTTCAACTCGTCATTCGCGATACGCACAACCGGTTCTTAAACCTCAAAAGTCCATCCTCGTGGACCACGAATCGAGGCTTTCCCGAGCCACATCTTCACGGATGCGCATCAATGCCGGGTCGAACTCGATTCTCTCCGATTACCTCCTCAAGTGACGATGATATCTCTAACATACAAAGTTGTCCCCGAACTCGCTGAAGCGGACCTCGATCTCGGGTCTAAGGAATTCTGTTGAAGCTTCTTCCGAAGGCTGTTAACGAGCAAGCATGCTCTGCACGGACTTACGACTCAAGGCGTCGGCGACAACGTTCGCCTTGCCGGGTGGTAAAGGATCTCAATATCATAATCCTTGATTAGTTCTAACCACCGCCTCTGTCGCATATTTAACTCCTTCGAGTAAATATATACTTTAAACTCTTATGATTGGTGAATATCGCCATGTAACGCCATACGTATAATGACGCCAAATTTCCAACGCGAAAACCACGGTTGCTAGCTCCAGATCGTGGGTTGGATAATTGACCAACTAATCCGAGGAAACATCGGATTTACTTAATATCTTTCGGAGGTTGCCAATCTCGGATAGCCTCCGTCTTCTGAGGGTCGACACGAACTCTGTCAGATGAAATTACATGTCCGAGAAAGTCACTTCGGATCTCCAGAACTCAATTTGGAAAACTTTCCATAAAGTTGCTCTCGTCTCAACACGTCGAGAACCTGATGAAGATGAACCTCGTATTCCTCTCGGCTACGAGAATAAATCAAAATGTCGTCGATGAAGAAAACAACAAACTAATCCAAAAAGTCGACGAAAACCCGATTCATTAACCCCCATGAATACCACAGGTGCAATAGTTAGCCCGAACGGCATAACTACGAACTCATAATGACCATAGCGTGTATGAAACGCTGTCCTCGCGATATCCGACTCTCGAATCCGCAACTGGTGATATCCAGATCTTAAGTCGATCTTGGAAAATACTGAAGCTCCCTGAAGTTGATCTAAAAGATCATCAATACGAGGTAAAGGATACTACTCTTGATCATCACCCTGTTCAACTCCTAGTAATTAATACACACACGAGACGAGCCATCCTTCTCCTTGACAGATCACACTGGTGCTCCTCACGGGGACGCAATCGGTCGGAGATAACCTTTCTCGAACTATTCCTCAAGTTGAATCTTCAACTCCTGCATTCTGGTCGGGGTCATCCGATACGGTGCCTTCGATAAAGGGGACGTACCGGCTCCAACTCACTCCTGAATTCCCTTACTCTATGTGAAGGCAACCAGATAACTCGTCTGGAAATACATCGTCAATCGATGACAATGATACCACGAATGATTGAACATTTCGATTGCCCTAGAATGGTCAATCGATAAAAGAGGTACCAATAATGATTGAACAACTCGATTGCCTTAGAAAGGTCAATCGATGAAGATGATACAATGAATGTTTGAATAACTCGATTGTCTTAGAAAGGCCAATCGATGGAAATGATAGAATGAATGATTGAATAACTCGATTGCCCTAGAAAGGCCAATCGATGGAAATGATACAATGAATGATTGAATAACTCGATTGCCCTAGAAAGGCCAATCGATGAAAATGATACAATGAATGATTGAATAACTCGATTGCCTTAGAAAGGCCAATCGATGAGAATGATACAATGAATGATTGAATAGTTCGATTGCGGAATTTCTCTGCTTTCGCCATAATAGAAATTCTACTGGAACAACGGGGATTACTTCCCTGAAGCACACATTCGACGACCAACGACGGAAAGATAGCGACCAAACGCTAACAAATACTGAGGACAGTATCAAGACGGTTAAACCAACTAATACCGAAATTACATCGTCCTAAGATAAATTCACCATGATTAGATCCATTAACCAATCGCGGTCATTAAGTAGGACTATCCCGAATTAAGTCTATTCAAGCATGATTTGAAAATGAATGAATGCGGTGTACCAGCATCAAAAGGTACACACAAGTTGAAATAAAATTACGAGTATACCTGAAATCATTCGGGCCACCGGATCGTCGATCCTCCTCATCATATGAATCAGGACTTGCGGTCCCGAACCGACGCTCCGTCGATAAATACGAGCTCCAACTCTATTTGCTTCCATTGTCTTAAACAGCGATGACAAAGCGATCCGATTCTCAAACGCTGGTTGCTTCGGGCTGAGATACCGCCGGAGCCGACTTGGAGTCCTTTCGGCAAAAACGGGCCTTATGCCCAAAATTCCCACAATTATAGCACGTGATAGACGGTTTGGACACTCGGTGCTGAAATGACCCGGCGTTCCACAATTGAAACAGTGATGGCGAATCGGCGCTCGGGAATGAGATCCCGCACGATTATGCGCCGTAGGAGGTCGCTCGAAGCGATAGGACTCACACGAGGCTTCTTGAAGGTTGGTGACCGCCTTCGGATTGATTACGCCGTTGATTTCTTGTGACAAATGAAGGTTGTTGTTCAGACTTTCTTTAGCGGTGGCTCATACGGGAGAGTTCTCTCGATTAATCCGGTCAGTGGCGCAATGATGATTGAGCAAGCGCACATGGGTCATCATGGCACGCATAAAAGTGAGTGGATCAACCCGAATATCTTGATCGAGCCGAGTCTGGGCACGATTTCTCGGCGGCCAGTGATTATTTCTCGGGTTTCGGTCACCGCCTTCTCTCCCGTGCATCCTCGACTCTCTCCATACCGAAGTAGGAAGGTCGCATAATGATTATATTTCTGCATGATTAGCACGTTATGATTATGTCATGAGATGATGAAAATGAGTATACATACTCTAACTTAGTGATTATATGAATGATTTCTTGAAGATACATGATTATCTGATGAAATTCTAGAAATGATTATCATGAAAAACTAAACAAGATTGATAAAATGATCATCCAGTTGACAACCGAGTAATGAAATGAATTGAGTAATTAATGAGTTAACATAATCGTCACGATTATTAACTGAGTAATGAAATGAATTAAGTGATTGATGAGTTAATATGATCGTCCGATCATAATGAATGATGATGTTTGAGGATTGTTAAATGATGAATGATGAATGAATGACTATTGCCGTAAATTACACCATGGCGCTAGAAGTCTTACAGTTCTTTCGGTCTGATTGGCTCGGCATCTGCACAGGTCACACGTGACGCGAAAGTCCAATGATACTAGTCCGATGACGATGATTTCAAATGAGACATGACTCGGAAGGTAGTATTCAAAACCACTCTCCGATACCAACTCTGTAACACCCCAAACTAAGCGGATATTACAGTGCCGTAGATCCCCAACTGGGACCCACCAGGCAAATGAAAATGAATGAATTACACAAGATAAATGTAGTACCGAACTACATTACAACAATAATTACTCCGATGAGGAGTTTAATTACAACACACCAGGACAATACCGAATACTAGTGTATTTTATATGAAGATAAAATACACAACACTGAATGAAACGGAGTATTCAAATGAAAGTCTGCAGCGGAAAATAAAGGACAATAACATGAATAACTGAAAGATCGGGGCCCCCTACTAGTATCACTAGGACTCCTCGCTGTCACCGTGCTCTCCCCGTGCTTTAGCCTTGCCATGACCTGAAAAACAAAATCCCCAAACGGGGTCAGTTAAACAGAACAACAATCCTCAAGGGTTGAAAATACACAATCATGATTAACTGAAGTTATGAAATATTCTTAGTTATGAATTACGCTGAAGAGGAGTATCATAGTACGCCCGTAATGTTCTGTGTAAGTGTACAACACCCGTCCGTGTACCTAATT
The DNA here is from genome assembly GCA_033398695.1 of Orobanche coerulescens. Lineage (NCBI taxonomy): Eukaryota > Viridiplantae > Streptophyta > Magnoliopsida > Lamiales > Orobanchaceae > Orobanche > Orobanche coerulescens. Next base: position 176,217,382 of record CM065809.1, read on the forward strand.
AGTCTCACGGTGTAACGCTTTCCCGTGTGCACGGTCTAATGTATCGGTGAACCTAATACAATAACCATCGTGTGCCCGACTAAAAATTCCACACAGCCACACCCGGCCACGCAATATGAACCCAGAAGGTCATATGAACGAGAATGACCGTAATGAATATCAATGAATAAATAATAATTTGACAAAGTCAAGAATGACTCACCGAGTTGAGGGTAATAATGAAATGAATGATAGCTCAATGAAAAGATTGGAACCGTCGTTCCTTATGACTGAAGTGATTAATTGACAATAACAAGTTTTAATATGATTAATACAATGATGAATGAGTTATGATTATGAATGATCAACAACAAAAGGTATGAATATCCTTTTAACCGAGTAAGAATTAACTTACACAATACCGGTGAAAATTATCCTTCCACGAACAACGTCCTAAATGAAGTGTCGGTCGCACGAACAACCTTAATTCAATACAATTACCAACAATCCGATCAATACACGAATTAAACACGAATATAACGAATTCCAAACGTCGATACGACTAAACCAAGTCTATAGAGACATTAAATCAAACACGTTGTGTCAAACTCCGATTGTTTACAATCAAACCTCAATATACCAATATCAAAATCCCCAAGAAGTGTTTCAAACCAACAAAACATCTCCAATACGATCAATAATCCGTTATGAATATCCAAAAATGTGATTATAACAACAATTAGTCGAAAATCCCCAATTCCAACTCGATTTTCAACGTGTTCTTGAATAATTCCTCAATAATCCAATGAATCCTTATACAAACTCATAATCATATACATATCCCTACATATAACATGATTATAACGTCCCAAACATCATATCTCAACACAAATTCAAAGTCCAAAGTCTTGAAGAATTTACCTCATGAAGATCAAACAAATTCGATCCGATGAAAAGCGTGTAAAAGCGACTATCCAAGCTTCCCAAATGATTGAAGGTGATGAAAATACACACTCAAATGATAATTGATGAAGAAATCTCTCCCTCAAGTTATTCTCTCTCGGTTGCGAGTGAAGAAGATGGAAAAAGGAAGAAATGAGCTCAAAATGCTCAAAAATGAATTTATAGGGGTTGACTCGGCGGCGGACTCGACCGTGCCCGCCTGACACGGTCGCGGCGCGCATCTCGCCGGCGAGGACTCGACCGTGTCACCGCTTGACACGGTCGCGGCGCGAAGGGGCCTACCAAGTGACCCGTCCGCGGCCTTCGACATTGACTCGGCCGTGTCACGGCACACGGTCGGGCCTCCGCGACAGTTACTCGCCTATCCGGAAGAGTGCGACTCGGCCGTGCGAGCGACACGGTCGGTCCTGAGGCGAACTTCGGCATTATCCGGACGAGTGCACGCGGCCGTGTCGGACGACACGACCGAACCGGTCGGCCGTGATCGGCCAAAATCTGAAAAATGAGCGGGTGAGCTAAAACGACCATAACTCTCTCGTCCGGACTCCGATTGACTCACCGTTTGAACCATTGGAAAGCTAACTCGATGCTCTATAATATTGCAAAGATTTAGAATTTTTTTGGAGTTACCAAAAATTAATGGTGATCTAACAAAGTCGAACTCGTATGAGGAAAGTTAAAACAATGAACAATAATGATACACAACTCGAAGTTTTTCCGAACGGTGAACACGGTGAATGAATATGATTGATGAATGATTATAAATGAGTGAAAATCCACTGAGTGACAATCACCGAATGAAATTACTGAATGATTATGACTGAATTACAACCGGGTATTACAAGAAGAAGGTGAAGAATGGCGAGAAAAACGTCTGCAGGGCCTTTTATAGGCTGACTGTCGGCCGGGTTACGTACGTAACCGGCCAAGGGTTACGTACGTAACCGAGTCATCGCCATGGCCCAGCCGGCCGCTACGTCGTTACGGCCGAGGGCCTTACGTGCGTAATCGCCCTTACGTGCATCGCCCTTACGTGCGTAACGGCCGGCGCTAACGTCGTTACTCGGCCGGTGGCTCGGCGAGCATGCCCGGCCATGACTCGGCCGGGACCAATTCCGACGGCCCGAACGACCCCGAAACCCGAACCTGAATACGAAGCGAAGATACGGTTACGAAATACTCGCAAAGACGAATCCGAGCACTAAGAGAACACACGATTCCGACCACCCGAAGGCTCGAAATTTGACAACGGAAAGTAATTACCCCAAACTTTGGGAAATTACGAAAATGGCCCAAAACGCCCGGAAATCACGATACGTGATCGAATAACCAAACCGAAGTTCACAACACGTATAACAAAGTTAAACGAACTTACGGGAAACTCGAAACAGCAGTTTCGACCGAGATTCGCAAGAATCGAACTCAAGTGCGGGAAAGTCGCTAAAAAGCACGGAACTCAACAAAACGACACCGAAACGAACTCGGATGTCAAAAAGTGTAGAATTAATCATTCTCAGAATAATGAAACGGTCATGAGCGAGTCATCAAAACGGACTTCCGCCGAAAAAAAAGAAGTTACCGAAAATCGAAATTACGGGTATTACACTTTCGACCCACTGCCAATCAACCGTTTAGTGTGTACCAGTTGGTAACTGGATATGAGCCTGATATTTCACACTTACGCATTTTGGTTGTGCAGTCTATGTGCCAATTACGCCTCCACAGCGTACTAAAATGGGTCCGCAAAGACGATTAGGTATATATGTTGGCTATGAATTGCCTAAAATTGTCCTCTATTTGGAACCTTTGACAGGAGATCTGTTTACTGCAAGATTTGCGGATTGTCACTTTGATGAGACAAACTTCCCATCGTTAGGGGGAGAGGGGAATCGAACGATTCCAGTTAAATGCCAGGAAATTGTCTGGTGTGCTCCCTCTTTGCCTCATCAAGATCCCCGCACAGCTCAATCCGAGCTAGAAGTGCAACGTATTCTCAGTTTTCAGAAAGTTGCGGATTCGATGCCCGACAGCTTTACTGATACTGCAAAAGTGATAAGATCTACCATTTCCGCTGCGAATGTTCCTGCAAGGTTAGAAGTCCTAGTTATAGGGCAAGGTTCAGCCGCCCAAAGGAATGATGCCCCCGGCGTCAACCTTAGTGGTGGGACGGCTGCTTCGGCCGCTCTTATCCCTGCTCGAAAGAGGGGGAGGCCAGTGGGTAGAAAGGATACCGAACCTCGAAAGAGAAGAGGAACGGAGGCACAAAATCCTCTTGTCATCGACACAGTGACTCCATCACACGAGATTATCTCTGACTACGGATATGTCCTCGAATCAACAATGGAACAATCGACGGACACGTCGGAAACTTTGTTGATGTCAGAAAATAAAGAAATATCGATGCAATGTACGAGTGAATACGTACTATTGGACAGGTCGTCCACGCTAGTCGATGATGCTTTTGCCTACTCCGTCGCTCAAGAAATTATTGAAGATGATGATGCTGAGCCGCGCTCGGTTGCTGAATGTCAACAACGAGCCGATTGGCCGAAATGGAAAGATGTAATGCAGGCTGAACTAGACTCAATGGCTAAACGTAAGGTATTTGGCCATATCGAGCCAATACCCGTGGGCGTTAAACCAGTTGGACATAAGTGGTTCTTTGTTCATAAACGCAATGATAAGGATGAGGTCATGCGTTACAAAGCGAGACTAGTTGCCCAAGGCTTCTCGCAGCGCCCTGGCATTGACTACGAGGAGATGTATTCTCCCGTTATGGACATCATCACTTTCCGCTACTTAGTCAGTTTGGTAGTATCCGAAAAACTGAACATGCATCTTATGGATGTGGTTACATCGTATCTTTATGGGGATCTAGATACGGATATTTATATGAAAGCCCCCGAAGGGATTTCGTTGCCCAAATCAAGTAGCTCTAAACCACGGAGCGCTTACGCTGTGAAATTGCGTCATTCACTGTATGGGTTGAAACAATCCGGAAGGATGTGGTACAACCGCCTACATGAATACTTGATTGGGAAGGGATACGAGAACAGTGATATCTGTCCATGCATTTTCGTGAAAAGAACAGATACAAGATTGGTGATTGTAGCCGTCTATGTAGATGACATGAATGTTATCGGTACCATAGACGAGGTCAATGAAATGGCCCGCTACCTTAAATCCGAATTCGAAATAAAAGACCTGGGGAGGACTCGATTCTGCTTGGGCTTAGAGCTAGAACATCGAGATGATGGCATACTCATTCATCAGTCTGCTTATGTCCACAAAATGCTCAGGCGATTTAGTATGGACAAGGCACATCCTCTTGCTACCCCCATGATTGGTCGAAGTCTGGAAATGAACAAGGATCCGTTTCGTCCCAAAGAGGAGGATGAAGAGGTCCTTGGAGCAGAAACACCGTACCTTAGCATAATCGGTGCATTGTTGTATCTGGCTCAATGTACTCGTCCAAACATCACATTCTCTGTGAATCTGTTAGTGAGATTTAGCTCCGCTCCCACGATAAGGCATTGGAATGGAGTAAAACACATCTTTCGATACTTGAAAGGCTCAAGTGATCTTGGATTGTTCTTTCCCTATGCAAGAGAGAGCGATATTCCGAAAGGAACTGTTGAGGTTAAGACGATGCATACCGACCGTCGATCTTCCTCTGATATTGCAGCTGAGCATGGTAGCTTGACTACCAGAAGTGCTAATGCGAGCAAGCTTACCCCTTATGCAGAGAATCCTAACGACACGTTAGTTGGATTTGCTGGTGCCGGTTATCTCTCTGACCCGTATAAAGAACGTTCCAAAACTGGTTATGTGTTCACCATTGGGAATACGGCGATATCTTGGCGATCTACCAAGCAGACCCTGGTTGCTACTTCCTCGAACCATGCAGAGATAATTGCATTGCACAAATCCGTAAGGGAGTACATTTGGCTCCGGTCAGTCATAGACCATATACGAGGAACGTGTAGATTAGATCCCATTACAGCAACCTCTACTTGCATCTTTGAGGACAATGCGGCATGCATTGAGCAGATGAAGTTAGGTTTCATAAAGGGTGACAATACCAAGCATATTGCGCCGAGTTCTTTTATAATCAGCAGCAGCAGAAATTGCTGAATATCGAAGTGAAACAAGTGAGTTCCGATGAGAATATCGCAGACTTGTTCACTAAGTCTCTGCCGAAATCTACATTTGAGAAACATGTGAGAAGCATCGGCATGTGTCGATTATCCGAGCTCAACTAATGATAGCTCGATGGGATGAGCTGTCATGTATACCTCAGGGGGAGTATACTTCACATGATTATGACATTTGTAGTTGGTGCGTTGTGCTCTTTTTCCTCACTAAGTCTTTGTTTTTCCCACGGGGTTTTATTTGACTTGGAAAGATTTTTTACCGAGGCAATACCTTATGCACCATATTAGTATTAGTGCTTGACACAGGGGGAGTGTTCCGGAAAATCCTTTCCTTATTTGGTGTCTTACCTAATACTAGTTGTAGGGGGATAGAGTTATGGAAGGTTGTAGACTCTTCCAGAGGTAGTAGGATCCTGTTAAATGTCTTACCTTAACTAGGAATCATATGTATGGAAGGACTCTCATTGTAATGCCTATATAAGGGCCCCTCTATTCATTGTTATCAATACAATTGATTTGCTGTCTTTTACTTTCTCCTCAAACACAGGGAAATATATCATATGCAAACTAATTACCTTGTGAAATTTAGAAACTTTTGTAGGCCATTGATATTAGTGATCTAACGGCTGTAGATGAGTAGGATTATATGCATTTATGTATTTTTTTATTACATTATTTGTTGCATATACTAGCGACCAGCTTGATGCAACAAATAATAACAACTATGCAATGAAATTGCTTAATAATACAACGAGTATATATTGATTTCTATATTTCACCATGAAGGGGGTTTCCACCATAATCAATTCCTTATGTTCAGTATCTTCAGAATTCTGTTGGTCAATGTTAGTCTATATGTGATTTCCTTGACATTATTATATGTTGATGTTGGTTGTGGTTTTAGTGTTGGTCTGTATTGTGTTTGTTATATATCATGATGATAATAATGATCGACTTGTGGGTTGTGTTTGTTATTGTTCGTTCATATTGCTGTATATTGTGTTGTTGTATATCTAGAATTTACAGAATTAGAGAAATATGTTTTGGGATTTCAAAATGTAAGAAACTATTTTATCAAAAAATAAAACTTTAGGGGATGACTTGTTCATATGTTGTGGACTAAACTAAAATATTTTTATTTATTACTTAGGTTTTAGTCGACGACTACTGTCGGCTAAAGCTGAAAACTTAAGCTGACAACTAACAAGTCGTTGACAACGTCCTTCGCGGCTAGGCCTAAGTGGACAACATCGATCTCGTCAGCTATAATATAGACAGTAGACAATAACAAGGCGTGGAGGCCGTCGGCTAAACCTTAGCCGGATATTAGCAGATGGTAGTTTAGCCGACGATCGTGCGTTTTAGCCGACGACTTGGTGCTTTATTTATTTATGTCGTCGGCTAAAGTACCATGATCGGTATTGTTACTTTAAAATCAAATTGTAATATTATGAATTATAAAACTATTTGTAATTATAAAATAATTAGCCCGGCTCAATTTCTTATTCGGATTTCTACATAAAACTGGATCCAACAAAAAATTCAGTTTTTCAAAATAAAAAATAAAACCGTCGGCTCCTAGTTCGGTTTCTGGTTTTCAAGTTTTTTTTGTTGGATTTTCAACTTTTTTTTCAGTTTTTTTTACATACTCCTAGATTTAAGTCCCCCGACCCGTTTAACATCAATTCCATTACTCGTACCAAAGAAAAGAGGGAAAAAGAAGAGGATCGGCTACTCTAGGCAAAGACGAGATCGTACATATTTACGAATATTTCATATTCATGACATGCAAAAGAGTAATATCATCAAAGGTAGGGCCGGTCCTGAGATTTTCGGGGCCCTAGGCAAAGCGGGCCCTCTAAAAACTAAAGTTTAATTTATTTTCTTGGCCAACTAGAAATAACATATGGTGTCTTCCATAATTGCCCGAGTTCATAATTTAAATATAAAATATAAAGTGAAATATATGCCAGGTAAAAGGGACCGAATAATTATTGATATAATTTAGATCTTTTAACATTTTAGTATTTTGAAAAACAAATTCATCAATAACATCTTCGAAATCAAAATTTTCTAATATTTTATTTTCAATGTATAAAATTTCTAACACAAATAACTTTTCTTGAGACATATATCATACATATACTATTTCATCAATTCTAATTTTAAAAAGCTTCTTTCTACTTAAGTTACAAAAACAAATTTAATCAAAAATATTCTATATGCAATGAAAAAGACTTTCAATAATAAAGTTTTAACAAACTCAAGAACTTCACCAATCAATTTATTTTATTATGGTAAACACAAATGGAAGAGCACAAAGTATAAGATTATTAAAAAAAAATACTATATTTTTAGATAAATTCAGAATTAATAAACTATGCATATACGACATATAAATAAACAATGAGTATAAATAAAAGAAGAGAAGCAACAATGAGAATAAAAGAATTAAATACATACAAATTATCAAGAAATAATATAAATATTATTCTGCTTCTTTTTGGGTATAATAATTTTTTTTTAATTTGGGCCCCTAAATTTGAGGGCCCTAGACAAATGCCTATGTAGCCCCTAAGTAAGAGCCGGCCCTATTCAAAGGCTAAGTAACTACTATAACATAGGCCTTTTTCCAAGAAAATAGTATTGCATCCAACATCTAAAGATGATTCGATCGAGGATAATATAAGATGATACAAAGTTCCCGTGTACAAATAACGCTCCCCTAGCTAACTCCCATGAGAGTTCCTTTTCTCATTTTGTCTCTCCTCCTCCATCTCTTTTCTGATGCCGCTGCCGTGGCAACTCCCGGTTTGCGATGTTGGTGGCAGCGATGGAGGAACGTCAAGTTCTACTTGTTTCACTAATTTTTCCGACATCAACTGAGGTACCTTCAATTCCTTACCATTTCCCCACAATACAACATATAGTCCACACACAATCAAAATGGACCCAAACACCCTGCATCCAAACAAGGGATACCATTAACACCAAACCAACAAATTAAGAGGCCAACTTAAGCAAATTATTAGTCAATATATTCTATATTGACTACTCCATCGGACGTTCCAAGTCATTAGATAGCTTGTCATGTGTCTGAAATTAAGTCGAAACGCATAAGTGTAAAACTTGCTACTTAAGTTAGAAGATCATTTGAAGGGAATTCTGTATAAAACTCGAAGACATCTTAAGCTTGTCTACTGCCTTAACCAAGAGTGTCTTATAACTTGTGATCTTGAACTTTTAAAAGGACTTCCAAAAAGTTTTTTACAAAACCTAGTAGACTATAAAGAATAAATTTCATATAAAATTACTAAAATTTAAGTTATTGCCCACTTGAAGAAAACTAAAAAACATCTATTTATCCCATTCCATCCCACGTTACATTCGTATGAAGTACTCGAATCATCGTAAGAAAAAAATGGTATCGAATAGAACAATACCATTTCAACATAATATTTAGAAACTTTTGCTGATACCACTACAGGAAAAACTGATCTGTCCGGAATACCGACTATCGATTGCATGTTTTTGGCTGATTAGCCTATGTGTTTCATAAAATCATTTACCCTCTATATAAATTAAATAGTCATATTAACCCTTTTGTTTTTACGAAATAGTTGTCTATCCCATATATGAATTAAATAGACATTAATAAATTATCCCATGCATCACACTCCATCTTTGCCATTGTGTACAAGGATAATCTGTGGTCTGATAAAACAGAGGGTTAATCTGCACCAAAATGTGTCTATTAAATTTACACAATGGGATAAACAACTATTTCTTAAAAAAAATGATGTAATATTATTATTTAATTTATACATGGGTCTAAACAACATATTTGATAAAATATAATGGGTAATCGGCCATTTCACCCGCCAATTGTTGATGGAAATGGTAAATTTTTAGATCGAATTTCCGACCAATTGGCGATGGAATCGAAAAGTAGGTTTTGCGGATTTAGGGGTTGTCATTGTTAAATCCTTTTTTCTTGCTTACTAGTAATACATACAAAGAAAAACAGGATTTAACACTGTAAATTATTGACAAGAAACACATACATTCCAAGATGTAGTTTCTCTTCCAAAAACAAAAACCCGCAGAAAGCCACCATGACAAGCATTAGCGGTTGAAATACCGACACGAAGACCGGTCCTTTCGTCTTTACGCACCAGGCAACCAATGTATACACGAAGCCGGAACCAAAAACGCCCTGTTAAAAATTTCATCTGATCTGTTAGCATGCTTGATCTTGAACACACTCGCATAAAATGATCATAGTTAATTATATGCAAAAATATGTTGGTTTTTTAATGACTTAATCGAAATTCCTGTAATCATCGGCGGAAATAATTAATATGTAAATATTTGAGGGGGTGATGACCCAACCAACCCAAGTTCTGTCCCTGCTTGTAACAAACTTACCGCAACAACTACTGTAAGAAGTCTGATGTCCCATCCCAGGACCCATTGGCTCGAGTGCCTCTCTGTGCATAGGGCAAATCCGACACTTTGAATAGATGCCCACAAGGTCATCATAGCCGTAATGGAGTATGGACATGGAAACTGTTCCGCGGCTTTAGCCTGAAGATTAATTCATAAATTTAAAAAGAGAGAGAGAGAGAGAGAGAGAGAGAGAGAGAGAGAGTTTGATCGAGAGAGAGAGAGAGAGACAGAAAGCTGAATAAAGAGTGTTTTTTTTGTCTGTATTTCAATTCAGTTCAAATCCATTCGATTCGATTCGATTCGATTCATTCAATTTCGATTGATTGATTCGATTCAATTTAGTTTAGTTGATTGATTAATTTGATTGATTCATTCGGTCCAAAAGAAGAAAGCCTAAATGACTCATTTTGTAAAAGATATGGAGTACTCTCCCAAAAAACTCATCTAGAATACCATGGTATATATCATAATATGTCTTGCTCCCATCTTGAAAATTATTTTATTTTGAGTGGGAAATTAATTTTTTATTTATGAAAATAAAATAATTTTCAAAAATAAAAAATTGTATATCAAAATTATACTCAAATTAAAGATCTCGACAAATAAAATAACATAGAGATAAAAATTAAAAAATTTAATTTTTATATCTTAAAATTACCCTCCAATTATGGAGGGTAAGTTCATCCTCTTTTTAGGAGGGTGAACAAAATCACACTCTGAAATCAAAGGCCGATAAACTCTCTCTCTCATCTGACACCCTACTTATCAAAAATGATTGATAATTTTTATCATTATCAACTCTACCTTAATTTTAATTATATCAGGACTGATGGCACGAAAATTATAGAGTTAATTAATTATCTAAAATTAATTAGCACTATGACTCATGCAAAGAATAAAGTGACAAAAGTTTTACGATGACAAAGAAAAAATAAGTTGAAATTTCAAAACCATCAACATTATAGAAACATTATTGTCTAAAGAAACATTTTTGTTGCTAATCTATCACTATTCAACGACGGATTTTTCCATCACTAAAATTCGTTGCTAATTCGAGATTTTCTTCTAGTGAGTTTATCTTGCACTACTCCATTTGATTTTAGAGATAGTTTGACAGATGGAAATTCTACCTCAACCTACATCATCTTCTTGGGTCCTAATCCAATCTATTGACAGTGATCTCCACATCATTCTATTGCCATCATCGCTGTGGAAGCATGCTGGATATATCAAACATCTATATCATGATCTGGGTGTTCTTCCTCATAATCCTCGTGGCCTACAGTGGGATGATACTAGTGTGCGCTACTCGAGTAGCTCTTCGTCATTTTCTTCATTCTTGAATGGAACATATATCCATTAATATTCACGATCTAATTAAAAAGGTCCCTTGACAGTTTCATGTTGGTCATAATATATTCCAATAGATAGATTAGAGGGGTTAATAAGCTATACTTCTTTAAAGTGTCTTGCGGAAGACTTAGGACTTTTATTGTAGGAGATCAAAGTGACAAAATTACAAAAAATGTGATACTGCGTTATAGGCTTTGCACTTACAGCAATATCTATTATAAAATATAGTTAAATTCATAATATCCACCTATTCCTTCGGTTCTTTTGATTTTTTTCGGTTCCTTCGATTTATTTTTAAATTTTAACAGGAACCGCGAACCGAACCACTATAAAATGAAGGGACTGAACCGCTTAAATATAAATTTTGCTTGCAGGAACCGAACCGAACCGTCGGTTCCAGCACGATTCAGATCGGTTCTACGGTTCTCGGTTTAAAAAGTTCCAGGCCTACTGCCCACCAAACGTCAAGTTTACACCCATGTTCTTAGTTAGACCTTTGCAGTTTAGTGCAAGCAATGGTTATACCCCTATCCTCTGAATTAGATCTGTGGTCACTGTACGACTTGCACGGTTATGCAAACATAATGGTTGATCGTCTCACGTTCTCAATTTGTTTCGCTTTGTACGATCGCGTAAGCTCGTATTCTCAATTAGGTCCGGCTATATTTAGGTTACACGATCAGTTAACAATGACTTCTGTTTTTACAAACAATTTTTTATTGACACTAGGTAGATTTTTTTTTTTTTAAATAATGGACAACTATATTATCCCACCACATATATATATATAGCGTTATAATTATTCCATGATATATTCAGTGAATTACCTGGACAATCAACCAGAGTGAGTAACAAACACAAGTAGCAAAAGCCAAGAGTGATCCCAGGACAAAATTATGGCCGCCATGTCCGTTAGTATGAGGATGACTTGTAGTTATCTCAAGAAGGTTAATGTTTGTGGTCCAAATGTTCAAGTAAGGGCCTTTATAGAGTGTGAGGATAGTTGCTCCACCCATTCCCATTATGGTTCCTAAAACTTTTGCTTTACCTGCTGCACTATTCCATTTCGGCTTCTCTAACCTGAAAAAAAAAATGTTTTTTTTTTGGTTCAAATGCAAGGTAAGGACATTTGTGATGTTGGATCTTAAGTTACAATTGATTAATTATTTATGAGAGAATATAAAGTGGTTAGTCTCAAATTGAATCTCAAAATATTGACATTTTATACACAATTCTTATTTCACGAATCATTATACCTCATAAAGAACATCACATTACTGTTAATTTTGACATGTTTCGATCAAAAACGTCATTTTCGACCACTTTCGCGCATGAGCGTCATTTTCGACTCGTTTAACTCGCGATGTTATTTTCAACATGTTTCACCGTGTGACGTCATTTTCGACTGTTTTTGCCACAGGAATTTGTTTTCGATATGCTTTGCATGGAAAGTCATTTTCAACTATTTCGTCACAGAACGTCAATTGGGCCCATTTCGTCCTTGAACGTTATCGATCCATTTAGCCTCAGGACAATATTTTCGACCAGTTTCGTCTCCCGTTTCACCCGGAGATATTATTTCCAACTCGTTTTGCTCTGGGACAATTTTTTTGGTCTGTTTTGCCTCGGGACGTTATTTTCGGCATGCTCGGTCTCAGAATATTATTTTTGACACGTTTCGCACAAGATAATATTTTCAGTCCGTTTTGTCCCTGGGGGTCATTATCGGCAAGTTTCACCTCAGGATGATATTTTCGGTCCTATCGCGACATGACATCAATTTTGGCCCATTTCATCGCGGGACATTATTTTCGACCCGTTTCATCATGGTAACATTTTCAACAAGTTTCTAGCTGGGACCTCATTCAACTATTTTCGCCTTGAGACATTATTTTTTATCTGTTTCATATCTAGATGTCATTTCCAACTCATTTTGCCCTGGTATGCTATTTTTACTTGTTTCGATCCGTTTCGCCGAAAATTAATCGAAAATAACTTCTCATGATAACGTGAATAAAAAATATCGTTCCTATAATGAAACTGCTCGAAATGTCACCCCGTGATGAAATGGGTCGGGAATAATATTTCGGGATAAGACGAATAAAAAATAACGACATATGACAAAACTCGTCGAAATATCGTCTCGGGACAAAACGATCTAAAATATTGCGGCGAGTCGAAAAGGGTTGAAAATGACGACATTGTGCGAAATGGGAGAAAAAGATGTCCAATGGCGAAACGAGTCGTAAATGACGTCCCGGGGCGGAACAGACAGTAAATGTTGTCTTTGGGCAAAATGAGCCGAAAATAATGTCTCATGATGAAACTGGTTGAAAATATCATCCCGATATGAAACAGGTCGAGAAAATCATTCTAGGGTGAAAAGAGTCGAGAATTATGTCTCGGTGCGAAAGGGTCCGATAACATCATGTGATGAAATTGCTCGAAAATATCGTCTCAGGGCAAAATAGTTGGAAATGTCGCCCCGAGACGAAATAGGTCGAAAACCCCTGCGAAATGGATAGAAAATGACTTTTCAAGGCGAAACGGGTCGAAATAGATGTCCCGGGACGAGGCGGGTCGAAAATGACACCCTGGGACGAAACAGACCGAAAATGTCTTCCTCGGGGGCGGTACAAGCCGAAAATGTCGCTCTGAATCAAATGGGTCGAAAATAATCTCTTGCGGAACGGGTCGGAAATAATCCCCCAAAGGTGAAAATGGACGAAAATGTTCACCCGAGGTGAAAATGGTCGAAATAATATTTTTGGGACAAAAATAACGTCATCTATGACGAAACGGTAGAAAATATCGTCCAAGGAAGAAATGAGTCGAAAATGACATCCTTGTACAAAGCGGGTCGAAAATACGCACCGGAACAAGAAGGCCGAAAATGACATCTCAGGACGAAAATCATTGAAAATAACATAGATACCAGATGAAAACGGGTGAAAATAATATCCCAAAGTGAAACAGGTCGAAAATAATGTCCATGGAAAAATGGGTCGAAAATGACATTAGAGGACAGAAATGGTCGAAAATAAGATCTCAGGGCGAAACGGGTCGAAAATAACTTCATATGATGAAATGGATCGAAAAAGATGTCCCGGAGCAAAATGGGTCGAAAACGACGTCCCACAAAAAATGGATAGGAATTGACGTTCTAGAACAAAGATGGTCTAAAATAATATCTCAAAGCTAAACGGTTCGAAAATAATGTCATGTGATGAAACTGATCAAAAATATCATCCTGGAGCAAAATTGTCAAAAGTATCGCTTCTGGACGAGATGGATCGGAAATAACGTCCCGAGGCAAAATAAATCGACAATAACATCCCGTGGTGAAACGGATCGACAATAACAGTTATATGCATAATTTGGATATAAAGTAAATAACAGTTAATTGATAAACATAATTTGTGAATTAAAAAAAAAGTGAAACTTTTCATTTTAAATGGGAAGAAGCGAGTCATATATGAAATGCAAAATTGATAAATTTAACTTTCAATTCTCAATACTTACTAATTAGAAAAAATGGAAAATTTTCCACTGAAATTTGAAAGGAGGGTGTATAATGTTAAACCAACAATTAGGAATAAATTGGTACCACTTCAATAAAAAAAATTGATTAAGACAACCCAAATTTGGATCCAAAGGTTAGAAGTATTTAAAAATACATATGTATATTTCAACTTTTTACATCAAATAAAGGTACTTGAAAAAATAATCTATTTTTTTGTGACAAAATTAATGATATCACTACTACAAAAACAGCATTTAACAGCGGCACTTTAACAGTGGTGCTAAAAAAACACTGTTAAAATGAAGTGGTGGCATTTTAACATCGATTCCAAAGTAGCTCAATGTAATCAGCAATGCTGCTTATGCTCTCTAAGGTAATGAATCTATGAGCCATTTATTTTTGGAGTGTGAATTACATTTTACCAACATAATAACAGTGGGAATAGGATTAAATATTACCTCAAACAAATGGCTATGATGAATGTAATAGCTGGAACAAGATTGGTCATGGCAGAGATAAAAGTAGCTGAAGTCAGAACCAAACTTTTCAAGTATAAGTTTTGCCCCAGTGATCCCCTGTAATCAAGAAACAAATGAGAATGTGATTTATTTAAAAAAAAAAAAAAAAGAATACTTGAATTATTTTTGAATTAATGACTGATTCCTCATTTGGTAAACTCATCATTAATGTATGGAAAGATCTTTTCCTCATTTTATGTATTTAATCTGGATCATTAAAACTAGTTAAACCAATGGTATGAATTTATTCTTATTTCTTAATTAAAAATCTATTTGTGGAGGTCGCCAGCGGGTCTTCTTTTTTTGGTTGTTCTCAGACGAACTTCCTCGGGCCGATGCGACTTCCGTACAACCGACTATTTTTTTGTCGTCGCCCGCCATTTTTGTTTATAACAGGTTAATTTGGTTTAAATAATTTCAAGATTTTACTTCTTTTAATTTTTTACTCCGATCTTGATGAAATATCTCAAATTTAGAGTATTATTGTTTTAATCATGTCGAGAATCTATGACTTTCTACCAGTTAAACGAACTAGGGTTGGAAATGTTGTATCAAAATCCGACGAACCTTCAAATACCAATGGTTACGATCTGGCTTCCTTGATTATAGTAGAAGATTATATAGTCCCAAGTTTGTGTTTTGATGCCTCAACATTAGGGCTGTTCTCGGTTCGGTTCGGTCCGGGTATGGTCTTCTTGAGTCTGGACCGTTAAGGTATCGAGTATTATCGGTTTCGGTTCTTATCGGTTTTGTGTCCCAACTTCAATACTTGTATCCGGACCGCTAACGTTTCGAGTGAGTATCGGTCCCGGGTATTTCGGGCGGGTTCTCGGGTATCTTGGATCGTCAAAAGCCCTAATCACCAAAACCTCATAAACCAAATAAGAATTGAGGGTTTTTTTCAAATGTATGCTAAGGAAATTAAGAGATAAAGTCTTTTAAACTTATTTTTTTCTATATGTAATAATATCTTATACAATATTTTGTAAAATGTATGTTTACAAAAAATTACTGGTTTTCTTACCGGGTTAACAGTTTCGGTCCTTATCAGTTTCGGTTCTAACTTCAGTACCAGTATCCAGACCGCTAACATTTTGGGTGAGTATCGATCCCGGGTATTATCGGACGGTTCTCGGGCGGTTCTCGAGTATACTTGGACCGCTAACAGCCACACTCAAGATGAAGAAAGACCCACTTGGAGTCGGAGGTTTTCGAAAAGGGGCGAATAGAGGTGAACAGGATGAGATGCGCGAGTGATTTCTATTCTCTGTGTGTAGGGCCGTTCTCTGTCCGGTTCGATCTGGGTAATGTCTTCTCGGGTCTGGATCGTTAAGATATCGAGTATTACTGGTTTCAGTCCTTACCGGTTTCGGGCCCCAACTTCAATACTTGTATCCAGACCGCTAACGTTTCGGGTGAGTATCGGTCCCGGATATTTCGGGCGGGTTCTCGGGTATCTTGGATCATTAAAAGCCATAATCACCAAAACTTCATAATCGAAACAAGAATTGAGGGTTTTTTTCAAATGTATGCTAAGGAAATTAAGAGATAAGGTCTTTTAAATTTATTTTTTCTATATGTACTAATACATTATACAATATTTTCTACAATGTATGTTTATAAAAAAATACCGATTTTTTTACCGGGCTACCGATTTTGGTCCTTATCGGTGTCGGTTCTAACTTTGGTACAAGTATCCGGACCGCTAACATTTCGGGTGAGTATCGGTCCCGGGTATTTTCGCGTATATATATATATATATATATATATATATATATATATATATATATATATATATATATATATATATATATATATATATATATATATATATATACTGGGCTTGATCCCGATTAGAATCTTCCTTGGTGTGAGAACTAGGAACCAATTTGAGATATTAAATAATAAAATTAGCAAGTCCAAATTTTGCCACATCATCACAGCAGATGGAAGATGTGAATGACATTAATTAAGGAGAAGGATAATTCCTGGCGAAGATAATATTCTTCATTCTTCGAGGGGGTCGACCTAAGGCCAAGCATGCATCTCGGAGGCCTTATAGACCAGCTCATAGCTCGCAGTGAATTCGGATTTGAAGGGACTACAACTGCTGCCCAAGATAAGACTTTTTTGCGATGCGGCGTGCTACGCCTTCTAAAGTCGCTTTTGCTGAATCTCATACCACCTTTGCCTTCTCAATGATGCGCCTAGCTATCGTATGCTCAAACGGCCCGGTCAACCTTACAGATAGTATGTAGTAGTAAATGAAAAAGAAAATATGGCTAATCGGTATATTGCATATACTCTTTTGTAACGGTATTACCGGGAAGATATCTCTTCTCGGAGGGGGTCTTTCGATCTGTTGGCTGTATCTTGGTTGTGGGTGGCTCTTTCATCGGACCAACTAGTTTCTTACCTGCTCTTATTCTCCTCCTTGGGGTTCTTCTTTGTCCTTTTCGGTTTGTGATCTCGGTTATCGACCACCTTCCATCTTTTCGATATAGCTCTTGTTTGTATTAACGAAGCACCTCCTTTGGCTTTAAGGCAGGTTTCAAATCCACCCATTTCTGAGTACTCCTTTCTCTGCCTCTTCCGAATGCTAAAAAACCTCCCCCCCGGAACAGATCCCAATAGAATAGGTGGATTGCGCAAAGAGCTCCGTGTCCTTTCTAAATGAATTTTATGTGCGAGCTTCTACCTGGAGTGCTAGCTTGGCTCTCACTCAACCCGGAAAACTAGGCAAAGGGTCATTTCATAGTTATCATTTAAAATACAATAGCTTATTTTTATTAAATTATATTATTATTCCATAATAATATAATATCTTAATTAATAATATAAACCATAAAAGTTTAATTATCAGTTTCATTAAATTTAATTTATAATCTATATTATAACTTTAATGTATATAATATAATTCTGAAAATATTAATATATATATATACACACATATATATGATTTATTCTATACTTATATGAAATAAAGCAACAAAAATAACAGAAAGTGATTTCAGCTCAGCGGTTTGATACCACCTCTATTTTATGGATGTCACATGTTCGAATCCCATGAGTAGTAAAAATACACAAAAATATACATTTACAGGTCGCGGGCAGGCTAGGCGGGATGTGGGGAGGGGCAGCTCAATTGATTTTTTTATTTCAAAAATTTTAACAGCGGTTGCTATACAACCGCTGTTAAAAAATAATTTTTGAAAATAAAAATAATAATAATTTAATAGCGATTTTTAAGAGAATCGTTGTTAAATTTAAAATTTAATAGTGATTCTTAAAAAACCGCTGTTAAATTTAACAGTGGGATTTTTAACAGTAGTTCCAAAAATTGCTGTTAAAAAATGACTTCAGAACCGTTATTAAATGCTCTTTTGTGCAGTAGTGGATTTGTGTTAAGTCAGGGTAATTTGCGAGTCACGTGGAGTTTATTTTGATCGTTGTGTCGAAGTTTACGATAATGCTCTTCTATTTTGTAATAGAAAAATGATACAATCACAACCGTTGTAACGGTTGTGGTTGTTTTGGACCATTGATTATGTGGGTGGTGGGGTAGATGATGGAATAAATAATGAATTTATTGATAAATGTGTGGTGAGATGGTGTATTGTAAAGTTTGGTTGTGTAAATTAGTTGTGCATGTAGCATTGTTCTTTGTAATATATATTGTGATGGATTAGACTCGCGGTATAGGGATATTAGGTGATTGTTTGACTAGTACATTGATATTTAGGTATATGAGGTATGGTCTATTTTGGTGATCTTTGTTGATCGATGTATTAATGACAAAGTCGAGGAGGGCGAGAAGTGTGCTAGGTTGTGTATCTTGCAATGTGCAGCTTCTGTCGATGAGGTGTACAATGGTGTAACTTAATGCATGTTTCAAAGTGTGGCCTCATTGGGAATGACATCGGTGCGGTGGCATGATCAAGGGGCAGCCCCTGATACATGAGAAAAAGGCACCAATGGTCCCGCATTTTTTTTTTTAAAAAAAAATGTTTATTGTGGACGGGGGTTGATGCGTGACCCACCAACCTGTGAGATAAACAAAATATCGAGAGGTACAAGCAATCAGTCCCGAATTACGACAAAAAATAGGCCATAATCCGGATCCTAAATCTAAAAAACGAAAATCTACAGCCCACTAAAGAAATACAGAGTGCACCACTAAAACCGTGCACCACCAAAAATGGTCCCGCGTTTGGGGGTTTGACGTACCCAGTGTAACATTTGTCCGACCCGGCAATTTTAGTCCTAAAATTTCAAAAAAATGACTTTTGCCTGAGGTAGCATACAAGTCACATGCCACCTCATTAAAATTTAAAAATAAAAAAGAAAAATAAATACACAGTCATATCCACATCAGCAAAAAAAATAAAAAAAATAAAAAAGTCTAAAAAATAAATAAAAAAGCATAAATCACACCATTCCCGATTTTTTAAAAAAAATCTAAAAATTTTTTTTTAATTTTTTTTGTTAATGTGGACATGACTTTTTTTTAATTTTATTTTTTCTTTTTTATAAAATTTAATGAATATGAAAAATAAATTAAAAAATCTAAAAAAAATATAAAAATGGGAATGAGAGTGATTTATGCTTTTCTTTTTTTATTCTTTTTAGACTTCTTTAATATTATTCTTCTTTTTTTTTGCTGATGTTTTAATTTGATTCTTCCTTTTTCTTATAAAATGTAATGAGGATGAAAAATAAATTTAAAATTCTAAAAAAATTAAAAAAAGGGGAATCGGAGTGATTTATGCTTTTCTTTAAATTTTTTGACTTTCTTATTTTTTTTATTTTATTTTATGCTGGTGTGGACATGACTTTTTTTAAATTTGATTCTTCCTTTTTTTATAAAATTTAATGAGGATGAAAATAAATTTAAAAAGTCTAAAAAAAGGAATGGAAATGATTTATGCTTTTTTTTTTAGACTTTTTTAATCTTTTTAATTTTTTTTGCTGATTTGGATATGACTATGTATTTTTTTTTTTTTAATATTAATGAGGTGGCATGTAATTTGTATGCCATTTTTTTAGAACTTTAGGACTAAACTACGAGGTCGGACAAACATTGCGTGCGCCAACCCCCAAATTGGGGACCATTAGTGCCTTTTCTCGCTGATAGGTAGTGAATACCGTTGCATGTCGAGGAGCATCTCCACACAAGCTTCAACATAAAGGTCATTCTGTAATGTTGACTGAACATTTCAACAATATGGAGCCGTTAGTATGAAAAACGAACATCATATTCGTGTTCTATTCTCACAAATGCAGTTCTAGATGAATGAGATATCAACATTTAAAGTTGAGCATTGAGACCGGAGAGAATTTGAAAGTCTAGTGGGGTTGCTAAGATGGAGGGCACCATATGCGTACACACGCCAGGCTCGGATATTGCTCGTGACTCGTACAGCCTAGGCTTGGGTCTACTTCGCGGTTTGATTATTTCTTCCGAAATTAATTATTTGGCCTTATTATCAACAAAATCTTCCAGAATTACGATTTTTAATACAACCTCTATCTGTATGCATTGAAAAAACACCTCTGTATTATCTCATATTCTTATGAAAAAATAAGTAGGTTAGTTGGAGAAGGGTTTTGGTATTTGGGTGGGTGGAGAGCTAATATAACAAGAAAACTTACCCGAATAAACCACATAGAAACATCAACATGACTATCTTCCATGTTAACTTTGGCCTCTTTCTCCTATAAAGTCAAATCATGAGACTTGAGTAAATTAAATGTCAAATCAAATCCATACCGAACTGTTTGAGGAAAATTATATTGTATCGTGTATGATACATCATTTATGAATATCTGTATTTTCAATATAATCATGTGATACACATGTTGTGATACACCATACGTACTTTTTCATTGTAATTATGTGAAACATAAGTTGTGATTATGTTATACAATTGTGATTATGCTAGTAAGCACAACTGAATCTGGTACCATGCATCATGCCGTGGGATATAACAACCATTGTTTCATCAAGCATGATTCACGATATATAGAAAAAAATTAGTCATATGAATAATTATTCGATTTGTCTTCATTAGTAGTTTCAGAAATATTATTTGAATCTAATGGCCCAAATTGCTGAAACTCAAACTGTGCATATTTTTTGTGGACATTGTAAAAACATAACACACACACACACAAATTAGGAATAAAGAAAAAGAAAGAAGCTAACCTTTCGGCAAGAAATGCAACAGGAGCAATGGAAGCAGCACCAAACATAAATCTATAGGCCACCAAAACGGAGAGAGACATGCCATCATTCGCAGCCAGTTTACAAACGACGTTAACCAACGCGTATACGCTTTGAACCAACACCATTAACAGAGCTGGCTTTAACCCATGCAGATCATTAATGCATGCCTTTGCCCAAGAATCAGCCATCTTTGAGGGAGAAGATGAAGTCTGTCTACAGAACTTCTCGAAAGAACAATGGGTATAGTAGAGAGACAGAGAACTTAATATTGCTCTTGGCTGTTATTCATGGATTTCATGACATTTATTAGTTTTAGCAAAATTTGACCAATTTTTGTTATTTGTAAGGAGCCCATTTTTTTTTTTTTTTTGGCGTTGTCAACTTCCGGCACAACATATGAATCATGACCACAAGTATATATACATATATCTATATATATATCACGACTCTATTAGAACTTTGTCACATCCCGACCTGTGAACTTAGAACCTGAACCATAGACCTGATGGCCCGAATTGTCGTCCTTTTCGCATGACATTCTTCAACAATATATATAGTCGAACAATCAATAGGTAAATATAGATATCAATTGTCAAATCATAACCTTTTTAGCTCCGCAAGTATGGCCCACCATTTGAAAGGGAATTGATAGACTTCTTGTTGGGATACATCGAAAATAATGCGAGGTGCAACCTACAACGGATGGTTTTTATATATCTATGCAACTTATACAGCTGATTTACAAAAATAAAATAAGAATAAAAGATTTACAAATTTAACATAGATTGTATGTGTTTATCTGCATAAGTTTGTAGTGTTTTCATTGACGACATTCTTATCAATCCGCGGAACGAGGAAGAGTAAGTCGAGAACCTCCGCGTTATATTGAACATTTTGAGAATTGAAAAACTTTAGCGAAGTTTCTAAGTGAGGTTTGGCTTAGGGAAGTAACGTTCCTTAGACACGTTATTTTGACTGAGGGTGAGGGGGTTCGAGTCGATCCCCAGAATATAGCGGTGATTCTTGAGCTGGAGCCGTCAAGAATGTGAAAGAAGTGTGGAGTTTTCTAAGACTTGTTGGATACTGTTGTGTCAAGATTTAACACCTTCCGACCGGCGATCGCCTCCGAGGCCGAGCGACCGACTTACTGCCGAGCGACCAAGGCAAGCCTGCCGATCGGCGACCAGGCGACCAAGCCTCAACCCAGCGGACCAGCTAAAGTCGGCCAAAGGAAGGTCCCAGGACAAGTCCCGGTGCCGAGCGATCGACCTCAGATACGATCATCACTCGGCACTCGGCGACCGACTCCTGGCGATCGACTTATGGACGATCCTGGCATCTGCCGATCGACCCTTGGTGACCGACCTCTCTGGGCATCCGCCGATCGACCCTTGGTGACCGACCAGTGCCGACCCTTCAGTGAATGGCCGAGAACGATCCTCGGATGATCAGCTAGAGACGATCGCCTCCAGGTCGATCACCACCGATGACCATCCAGTCGGCAAAGGCCAAGTCTCAAAGCTGACCCCACGTGCAGATCCACAAAAGGCGCTGACAATCTTGTCACCTACCTCACCTACCAAAGATGGCCTGCACTGCGAAAGGAGTTGGCGGACAAGACATGTGACTACACCGCACCTTCGACAAGGTCCGCCGAAAGTAGCTAAGTGGGACCTCCCGTGATAAAGCTTCGGACGCGTGCCGGATCCTCATCGACCGCACGGCCGCCACCACCGTAGCCGTGGACTTTTGGCAGCACCACGTGCCTGTAGACGATCGCCCTGCTACATTAAATGCCGAAAGGCGATCGCCCACTAGGGACAGGCCCTCACCTCTATATATACAAGGCCTTCACTTGTAAAAGGGACCGAAACTCGCAACTTCACGATTCAAAGCACTCAATACGAAACAATACTTACACTTGGCTAACATCCAACTCTTGCAACAGCCTTTCTTTCTGGTCTTACTTCTCCGGCCTTTTCTCCTCGAGCAGACACGGCGGGACGAAGAACACCTAGCTTCGCTCAAGAGCCTGATCAACGAGTCTTTTTACACTCATTGTATTTAGATTTCTCTCATTAATACTTGTATCCACGAATATTTGTATTAATAACATCTCGCGAGAGCATTCAAGCCCGGCCTAACAAACCCGGCAAATCTTGTTTTATTTACCATCTCTCTAAGTGCTCCCGCAACCTTGTTTGTTGTCCGTCTTCCAGCAGATTAATCTTCGGATAAATATTTTGGGCAACAACAATTGGCGCTAGAAGAAGGGCATCCAACCTCGATTTTTACACCTACCGTCCCGAAGAACACTCACTGTTCTCGGCGTATATTTGAAGTGACACTCACCGCACTTCAAAAGAAATCCTTCAAAACATGTCTTCCGCCTCGCGTCGAAGAAAGCCGCCGCCGGCCAGACCCTGCTCCCCAGGCCCGAGCCGCAGCCGATGGTGGAAGGTAGCCGCCGCGGCCGGAGGCGCTCGACCACGTCCCGGGAAGGCGGCCCGAGCCTCTCGCTCGATCGGTTCGAACCAAGGAACAGATCGAAGGGGCCCTGGCCGTCCTTCAGAGCGACGGAGTGCTCTCGACGCGCCTCCGGAACCGCCCCCTCGGTCTCTCGCCGGGAGATCAAGCGGAAGCTCAAGGCTCTACGGCCGAGCGTTCGCCAGAGGCTCCCGTCCGCAGGAAGAGGCGCTCGCCACCTGGGCACCTCTGTCTTCGATCGCCAGGCGGTGACCCGACACAGCGACCAGGGCAGTCCGGCCCCAGCTACGAGACGACGGAGTTTGAGTCCGTCACCAGGAGCTCGGCCTACCCGACTCCCAGAAGGCAGCCTAGCCGTCTGGCTCCCCCTCGCCGAATTGCCGAGGTCGGCGGCAGCGGAGCCCGGAGATCGGTACACGATCGCCTCGGCTCCTGCTCCCAAAGCCGATCGGCAAGCGACCAAGCCACGGCGATGGCTGCAATGCAACGTCAAGTCGACGACATGAAGGCGCTCCTGGAATCCAGGGCAGGCGCCAAGAAGACGATCGCCGGGCCAAGCGAGCCGCTCGCGATCGACATCGAGCTCGCCCCCGTGCAGCACAGGATCGCTCCCCCGCAAACACCCGTGTACGTGGGGCGATCGGACCCCCAAGTGCACCTGAGGAAGTTCAACATCTACATGACCGGGTGTGGGGCATCGGACGCGACCAGGTGCCGAATGTTCCCTCTGACGCTGGACGACCTCGCCCACCGGTGGTATACTTCATTGCCACCTCGGTCCATTGGCTCCTTCAACGAGCTGGCACACGGCTTCACCGAGTACTTCGCCACCAGGGTCGTCCGGCCTGAAGGTCCCCTTCGCATGATGCAAATCAAGCAGGGAGAAGAAGAGTCCGACTCGGACTACATCGACCGGGTAGACGTAATCATCCTCAATGGCGAGCCCATAAGCGATGAGACCGCCCTCTACGCGGTCCTAGGAGGTTTTCAGGGTTTTTCGCCTATGTTCAGGCATCTTACAAAGACCCAACCTACGACCTACGCAGCCTTCCGGGCAAGAGCCGCAGATTTTCCGGCCAGCAAAGGTTTCTTCTTAGCCTCGTGAGCAACGCGATCGGCACCGACGACGATCCCCACCCGATCGCCAATATCGACATACGAATAAAGCGATCGGCTCGAGCGACGATCGACAGCCTTCCACCCGATCGCCGATCATCACGCTACATCATCCGCAGCTGGGGACACGATCGCCATCTACATCCAAAGATATAACATGACGGACTAAGGCATAAGATCGCCTCCACCGCACATCATGAAGCCATGGCCCCGGCAACATGGAACCGGCCGCTTCGCCATGCAAGGTCCTTTCGGCCAAGATCGCCCGCCTTCGTTTAAATACGAGGCCGGCGTAGTCGAGGGCCCTCCAACATTAATCGCTGACTCATTCCACAACCCCGTCTCAACGTACACCGTCGAGGTCGGCCATCTCCATGGCTGGCCGAGGTGGAAGCAGAGCTAACAAGCCGCGGGCGTGGAGTTGATTCATCCGACGCTGCCCCGCGCAAGGACTCCTCTAGACCGAGACCGCACGCCTTTCGTTTAAAAATAAGGCGAGGCGCAGCCTAACAGAGGACCCTCATAATAAAGTGAGTCACGAGACACTCATTGTCTTCGCGCACCAAGACACGGTCATGGGGTCGGTCCATCGATCTCCGCGACTGTGCACGATTCCTCAAACAAGCGAAACCACCTAGTTTCCATGGGGGATCGGCCAATGTTGTTTTTTTGCAGGTACAAGACCGAAAGATAGCTAAGCCAATCGACTATGTTAGCCCAAGTCCGAGTCCTAAGTCAGCTCAGCAAGGTCGCCCGTCCTCATCCAGACGCGATCACCAGCAAGAACCACCTCGCCCCATGTCTTCAACATAGGAGCAAGCTGGGGGGCAATTGTTGTGTCAAGATTTAACACCTTCCGACCGGCGATCGCCTCCGAGGCCGAGCGACCGACTTACTGCCGAGCGACCAAGGCAAGCCTGCCGATCGGCGACCAGGCGACCAAGCCTCAACCCAGCGGACCAGCTAAAGTCGGCCAAAGGAAGGTCCCAGGACAAGTCCCGGTGCCGAGCGATCGACCTCAGATACGATCATCACTCGGCACTCGGCGACCGACTCCTGGCGATCGACTTATGGACGATCCTGGCATCTGCCGATCGACCCTTGGTGACCGACCTCTCTGGGCATCCGCCGATCGACCCTTGGTGACCGACCAGTGCCGACCCTTCAGTGAATGGCCGAGAACGATCCTCGGATGATCAGCTAGAGACGATCGCCTCCAGGTCGATCACCACCGATGACCATCCAGTCGGCAAAGGCCAAGTCTCAAAGCTGACCCCACGTGCAGATCCACAAAAGGCGCTGACAATCTTGTCACCTACCTCACCTACCAGCATGGCCCAGACCTGCGAAAGGAGTTGGCGGACAAGACATGTGACTACACCTGCACCTTCGACAAGGTCCGCCGAAAGTAGCTAAGTGGGACCTCCCGTGACAGAGCTTCCTGACGCGTGCTGGATCCTCATTGGAACGCACGGCTGCCACCACCGTAGCCGTGGACTTTTGGCAGCACCACGTGCCTGTAGGACGATCGCCTGCTACATTAAATGCCGAAAGGCTATCGCCCACTATGTGACAGGCCCACTCAGACTCTATATATACAAGGCAGCCTTCACAAGTAAAAGGAACCGAAACTCTGCAACATCACGAAACAAAGCACTCAATACAGAAACAATACTTACACTTGGCTAACATCCAACTCTTGGCAACAGCTTTCTTTCGGTCTTACTTCTCCCGGCCTTTTCTCCTCGAGCAGATTACCGGCGGGACGAAGAACACCTAGCTTCGCTCAAGAGCCGGATCAACAGAGTCTTTTTACACTCATTGTATTTAGATTTCTCTCATTAATACTTGTATCCACGAATATTTGTATTAATAACATCTCGCGAGAGCATTCAAGCCCGGGCCTAACAAACCCGGCAAATCTTGTTTTATTTACCATCTCTCGGAAGTGCTCCCGCAACCTTGTTTGTTGTCCGTCTTCCAGCAGTATTAATCTTCGGATAAATATTTTGGGCAACAACAGATACTACCGTAGGTTCGTCGAGATATTTTCTAAGATTGCTCGACCATTTACTCAACTACTTCAGAAAACCCAGAAGTTCGAGCAAAACGAGGATAGGCAGAACAATTTTGATGAGCTGAAAAAGAGATTAACTACCACGCCAGTGTTAGCTCTGCCTAGAGGGGCTGATGATTTTATGGTGCACGGACTTGGTTGTGTCCTGATGCAGAGGGATAAGGTGATAGCCCATACCTCTCGACAGTTGAAGCCGTATGTGGACAAATTACCCTGCTCTTGATTTGGAGTTGGCAGCGATCGTGTTCGCCTTGTATTAATTTGAAGACACTATCTTTACGGATCTTCATGTAAGATTTATACTGACCATAAGAGCATAAAAGTACATTTTCGGCTAGTAGGAGTTGAATATGAGGTAGCGTAGACGGTTGGAAGTGATCAAGGATTATGACCTTGAGATTCTCTACCACTCGACTATGGCGAACATTGTGGCTGATGCATTGAGTCCTAAGGCATCGCTTCAGATGTTCAAGACACTTACGCATCAGTCGAGGATCTACTAGGATTTGATTGAGCAGGGTATCGTGGTTTGACTATAAAGAGTTCAAGGACAGTTATGCGCATCGGAGCTCATTTCGCAATTGATTGACAATGTTAGGGCAAAATAGTCTAAAGATCCGTTTTTAGTTGAGTTACGAGAGTATGTGATTAGGGGGAAAGCCCCCCCGATTCGTGATTCAGGATGATGAAGTTTTGAGGGTTTGAGGTAGACTTTGTCCCGTCTGATGAGACGGACAATTTTGATAGAAGCCCATACTGCATCGTGCTTCATTAATCCAGGTACAAGTAAAATGTACAAGGATGTGAAGAATAACTTTTGGTGGAGTAACTTGAAGAAGGATATTAGCGAGTTTGTGTCGATATGTTTGACGTATCAATAGGTCAAAATTGAGCATCAGCAACCGGTGGGATTGTTAAGACCACTTTCTATTCTCGAGTGGAAGTGGGAAGATATATCAATGGATTTTATCACGAGTATGCCAATGAATCAGACTTGAATGAAAATGATTTGGGTTATTATCGATCGACTAACTAAATCGGTGGTATTCCTATGTACTAAGGATACTTGGGGACCCGGAAGACTGGCCCGGGTATTTATTATGGAGATCATGAGACTTCACGTGACTTCTAAGAGCATCACTTTTTATCGAGACGGTTGGCTTATATCACATTTCTGGCAGTCTATTCACTGATCATTGCGTACCAAGCTGACGCTTAGTACATCATATCATCCAAAGACTGATGCACAGTTAGAGCGGACGATTCAGACTCTTAAGTACATGTTTAGAGCATGTGCTATGGACTAGAGTGATGATTGGGAGTCGCATTTTCCAGTTATCGAATTTAAGTAACAGTTGGCACGCTTTGATTAAGATGGCACCCTTTAAGGCTCTGTATGGGAGATGATGTAGATCGCTGCTATATTGGGATGATTCATACGAATTGATTAGAGCTGGATATGTTAGTTGAGACGAGAGAAAAGATTGCTCTGATTCATGATAGATTGTTAATTACTCAGAGTCAATAGAAATCATATGCTTGTATTCGATGTCGTCCATTAGAGTTTGAGGTCGGAGATCATGTTATGTTGAAGGTATCACCAACTCGTGGAGTGTACCTCTTCGGTGGAAATGGTAAACTTAGTTCGAGGTATATCGGGTCGTTCGAAATCCTGGAGCAAGTCGGGATCTTGCATATCATTTGGTTCCGCCGCCATCATTGAGACATGTGCAATATATTTTACGTTTCTTAGTTGAGAAAGTATGTTATAGTCCTGATGATCAATTCTGGGGAGAGTGAGTGACTGAGTGTCAATATCACCTTTGAGGAGAGGCTGATTCAGATTTTAGTGTGTCGAACTTGGGCACAAAACCATTCATTTGGTTAAGGTGCAATGGTCGGAACATGGGAGATGGAGGAGAATATCAAGTCGAGGTACCCTGAGTTGTTCACTTCATAAGTTTTGGGACAAAACTTCTTTTTAGAGGGAGAGAATATAATATATGTATTTTTCATCTTTGTATCTTTCCATTTTTATGACTCGCTTGTTATTGATACTAAATTTATAATATACTTCGCTATGTTCGTTTTGTATACTTATGATTTTCGTGTGGATTTACCATAGTCCATGGTTATTGCTTTTCAATTATTTTTGTGGTTTTATCATTCGAGCTTTTTTATGCATGCCCCAGGTTGTTGTTTTTTGTAGTATTGATAGCATTTGAGTTCGTTCATTGATGTTGTGCCTAAGAATTTCATTGCTTGTTGCATGGTCATTGTCTTTGACGAATAATTGTGTCGAGGCATCGAAGTGTTAGAGTTGTGCTGCTTTTTTCCAACTTCTTACATTCGTTACAGGCCATGCATAACGTACATAAGTTTTAAGGCTTAACGTATGCTAATGTATTATGTAGTGTTCGCTAAGGTGCCTTGGAGGTTTGAGGCAGTATCCTACGTGAACATCATTGCGTATGTTAACTAGTAGAATAACCTACGTAGCATGCTGTCTGCGTACTATAAGTCCACCATGCAATGTACGCAAAGATAGATGAAGTGTCGAGTCAGTGATCTCTGTGAAGGCCATTACGTACGTAATAGCTAGATAACAACGTACATTTTACGACGTATGTATGTAACTCATGATATGTTGCGTACGTTACATGCAACAGACTATATAAACAGGCTCCAAACCTCATTTCAAGACCGGGGCTTTAATGTCCACCGCCTAGTGAGGTAAGCTGCTACCTACTATATATGGGGTAAAGGCAAGCATTACATTAGCGTATCGGCGGTGGAAAGCGTGAACCTTAGCTGAGGAATGTGATTCAAGAGCAACCGATGAAAGAGAATATATTTGGCATTTTTCTTCCATTTCTCTTCTTCTTCGGAATAGGCGACGTTTTTGCATAGGAGTGCGGAAATTGATCCTTATAGCATCATCTAACTCCATATTTGAGGTCTTAACGAAGTTTAAACATTATTCAATCTTTGTTCATAGTCCGAATTGAGATAAAATCCCTTTAAACCCTAGTTTTTGTATTGTGGTTTTTTTTTAGTAGAAATTGTACGTTGTGTTTGAATCTTCTATTATGGTTGCGATATAATGAGTGATATATCATGATTGAAATTTATGCTTCATGATGTTTTGGGTTGACTTCCACGTATGATGGAATTATGAGATTGTTATCAATCTCTTGTTATGTAACCGAGTTGATCGGACACCAAGAACCGGGTTAATCTTAGGAGTTTAGCTAAGAAAACCTGGAATGTATAAAGTATTGCTTTTTTTTCTCTCTAAAATATGCTGTAATCTCCAGAAATCTCTCTCTGGATGAAAACCCCCCTCTCCCTTTTATAGAAGGGAGATGTGCCTATTCTCTAAGATCTTCCCTGATTTTTAGAGAAGATCCCGGATATCCAGGGATTCAGGCTGCGATTTCCCATCCCTGGATTTCCGGGATTGCAGAGTATAGGCTTTCAGCCCCCGGATCTCAGGGATTCTGTCAGGTGAGTCAGGATCTCCTTTCCCGAGAGTTCGACCTTCATGAGCCCGGAGGCCTTAGGTCGGCTCATATTATAAAGGATTTACTTAGGTCGGGACACTCTTATTCAAATCCGTAGGTCGGAGATACCTTTGAGGTCGGCAACCTTTTAACAAATGTCACAGGTCAGCAGGGCCTCGGAGGTCGGCGCCCTTTTATCTGAGGTTATAGATCGGAGGACTCTGAGGTCGGCATCCTCTTGTCTGAGAACCTAGGTCGGGAGGTATTACTCTAAGAAAACCCTTCTTTATTAAGAGGTCGATACCCCGGATTATAACGGTTCATATTTTAAACCGGGTTTTCAGGGAGCGTACATTCGTCGTCCTATCAACCAGTCCCCCCTACTCTAGTCGAGCTGTAAGACCTAGTAGAGTAAGATTTGTTTACAATCTGACGACCTTGACACAATAGTCCTTGGGATTCCCATTCCCAGGTAACGAGGTTCCTTGGACTTCGTGCGCTTTAATATCCACGTCTTTTCCTTTCCTCGCCTCCCAACCGTCGCGTTTATGGTCAAGTCCAGGTGTCAACCTGCTATAGGTCGGATGAGGCGGTGCCAAATCCAAGCCGTTCTTTTACAGGAGGCATCGGACGCTCCAGATCGCCCGTTATCTTCTTGATTTTCGCCCTCCTTCTCTATAAGTAGGCATCATCTACCCCATTCAACCACTTCCGCTCTTCTTCCTGCCAAATACTAGTGTGAGGGTATTCCGGCGACACTTGCGACCTTGGTTTCCTGCCTCCGGTGGTGCTTCCACTACCTTTCTCCGGCGATCTTCCACCCAATCTCATGGGTATGTTTATCTAAATACCTCTTTACTTTTTCTTTTGGTTTGTTACCGATGTAACACCCCCAATCCACTCAGGGATATTACACGCCGTAGACCCTCTCCTCGAGGATCTACCAGGCTGATAACTAAATCAAACATCTAAACATCGCCTTTAAGGCTAAAATGACTCAGTAGACCGACTTGGTCTTTCAATAAATACTTACAACTCAATTCCAAACACATACCCACGCAGGGGTCAAAATACAATAAACTCCCGTACAACGGGGAAGATATTGCAGCGGAAAAGAAGATACAACTAGACCAATCCGACATCAACGGATCCTCGTGTGATTAGTATCGTTCATCTTTCATCATCCTTCATGCCGACCCTGTGCTATGCTCCAAAACCTAAATGCAAAAATAGACATCCACCCCTCGAATACTCGGGGGTTAGCAAAACTCCACTGTTTTGCTAGTGCAAGTACAAGTGCAAAAATATGAGCCATACAATTCACATTCCACGAATAACAATAACCAAGAATCATTAAAGATTAAAATACCACGAAACGAATACTTCCCTAGGCAAGAATTTGAGTAAAACTTTCCAAATCCGAAAGATCATAAATAACGAGAATGGTTTGCAAAATGGTTTAAAATACCCTCGGGAGTTTTAATAGAAAACAAATTAGGATTATCAAATCCTTCTCTTTCCAAAATCAACAGTCACAAATTTCAAAGGTTTTATTTTCGCAAATAGAAAACCGACAACAATTCACAGGCAGAGCCCAACATCACGTGTCCTCAACGGACATAAAATCAACGAAACGTAATCACGCACGCGCATCGCTAGACCGGACGCTACCACGCACATCCCACCCGAGGCCTCGAAGGACCCTCCCGAATCAAGCTAGCGAAACAAATCACAACATATATCACAACCATAAGTTATCCCGCATCGGGCGAACAAGCCACGAACCTCGAGTCCCCGCAAGACGCACTCCGATGATAACCCCACTAGTTATCCCAGACATCGGGCTAACAAGCCACGAACCTCGGAGTCCCCGCAAGACATACCCGATTCGATAACCCATGACACATACATCACAACCAAATCACAACCATAAGTTATCCCGGCATCGTGCTA
The DNA here is from genome assembly GCA_033398695.1 of Orobanche coerulescens. Lineage (NCBI taxonomy): Eukaryota > Viridiplantae > Streptophyta > Magnoliopsida > Lamiales > Orobanchaceae > Orobanche > Orobanche coerulescens. The sequence continues at coordinate 176,249,683 of CM065809.1, forward strand.
ACAAGCCACGAACCTCGGAGTCCCCGCAAGACGCACTCCGATGATAACCCCACAAGTTATCTCGGCATCGGGCTAACAAGCCACGAACCTCGGAGTCCCCGCAAGACATACCCGATCGATAACCCTACGGTCTCGCCCGACCCATACTAGCAAGTAAGGATCCCGGAGATTCAACAATCCTACCCGGAGGCACATCACGTATAACAAGCACACAACAATAATCGATTATGAGGCCAAACAACATTAAACATCGCAACCTCCTTTCAAAGGAGTAACAACTAACATCACATCATGTCAAAACCGCAATACATTGAAATGAAGCCATATATGTACACACGCATTATCAAACACCACATAAACTCCAAACATATCTAAAAGATCCACGTAGTCACTTACAACCCACACAATTACAAAACACACGCATTTTGAAAGAGAGCCTTTAACAAGGCTAATCGAATCTTTTGAAAACTCGTTTCAAACAATCAAACAAACATATAAAGACGATCACCAATTATCATATCCATAAAACAAGAATTATAGGAACAAGGTACTTGCCTCAAAATCGGCACGCAAGTATTCCGACGAACACGGCTCAACCGGAAAGCTTCGAAACGCCAGATGTTTTCGAAAAGGAAAACGACAACGAACAGAAGGGTTCAACTCGGTTTCTTCGCAAGAAACTCGACCCTAACAATATATAATCAATAAATCATCGATCATACAAGGAAGAATAATCGTAGAACGCCCGAAAACCCCTCTAAGACATTTTACCGGACACCTTCAAGGCGTCGGTCAAGAACTCGACCCAAATAACGAATCGATACGATCCAACCATGGAATAACAACGGAAAAGATATAAAACATCTAAATAATCATCAATCCATCACAATCCTAAGTTAAATCGGATTAAAACGGATGAAAACAACCAAAACACCCAAATTCCCCAAAACTAGATTTCTAGGAAATCGACTGATCTTAGATCGGAGGATGTTATAGGATGGATGATTGATGATATGAACTCCAAGACTTCATGGATTGATTGTCTAACAACATCCTTCCATGATTACAACACCTCCAAACCGCGTAAGAGAAGGAAAACCGAGTGAAAATGGTCAAGAAAACGCCGCTGTGCCTTAAATAGCCGATCGGCCGGTTACGACGTAATCGCCATGGCTTACGACGTAATCGCCATGGCCGAACTCACCGCTCGAAAATGCCGAACGCTACGTGACGCACGGCCGTGGCCTTACGTGACGAATCGCCTTACGACGAATCGCCGATCACTACCGCACGTTACTCGGCCAGTGGCCCGCCCGAGCATGCCCGACCATGACTCGGCCGGGACCAACTCCGACGGCCCGAACGACCCCGAAACCCGAACCTGAGTACGAATCGAAGATACGGTTACGAAGTACTCGCAAAGACGAATCCGAGCACTAAGAGAACACACGATTCCGACCACCCGAAGGCTCAAAATTCGACAACGGAAAGTAATTACCCCAAACTTTGGGAAATTACGAAAATGGCCCAAAACGCCCGAAAATCACGATACGTGATCGAAACACCAAGCCAAAGCTCGCAACATGAATATTAACATTAAATGAACTTACGAGAAAGTCGAAACAACAGTTTCGGACGAGATTCGCAAGAATCGAACTCAAGTGCGGAAAAACTGCTAAAAAGCACGGAACTCAACAAAACGACACCGAAACGAGCTCGGATGACAAAAAGTGCAGAATTAATCATTCTCTGAATGACGAAACGGTCATGAGAGAGTCGTCAAAACGGACTTCCTCCGAAAAAAAAGAAATTACCGGAAATCGAAATCACGGGTATTACATTCTACCCTCCTTAAAAGAAGTTTCGTCCCGAAACTTAAAATAAGTAGGGAGAAGCAATATCCACTGTCAGGAAAACTCGACGAGATACCCAAAAACCGAAAACTCGCGCCCGACGGCGAAACGCTGCAAGAAATGCAAAGGAACATACGGCGTGAAAACACGCTCCACGACGACCAACACAACGCCACCGATAGAGAAATAATAAAACCAACAAGTGACAAGCGTCATCAAACAGGTAATACAACCAAGTCGATTATCCGAACAATCACAAAACACAACGAACGAAAATCAATATGATTGACCACCCCAACGGTACATCAATCAAAACGCGAGCCAATCAAGAAATACTAATTCCACCGCTCAAGGGTTGGAAGATCGAAACGAGACAAATTTCCCGAATATAAGGAAATTAGGAAGGAGTTTGAATGCTCAACAATCACGAAACGAGATCAACAAAACCGAACAATCAAACGATCGAACCACAACGCCGAGACAACAAAAATCGAACAATCATGTTCGAATCACGAAGAACAATAAAATTCAAACAACAACTCCCGTGTTCACGTCTCGGCTCGAGACAATATATGATCCTAAAAGCAACAAGATGTGATTCACATAAGATCCATAGGAAAGGGAATAGCAATTGAAAAGTCACAACGACAAACGAGTAATTTCGAAACACCACACTCGTTCGATCAATGAAAGCAAGGGATAGGGCAAGCTCAGAAAATGTTAACGAACATAAACAAGTTGATAGAGTCGAAAATATAGAAGTTCAAAATCTAATCCACTTCGAATAAGAGAACTAGTAAAACCAGATGATGTCACTTCCGAACAAGGTTCACAAGAATCGAACCGAACTCAAAAGTCACAAATGATAACTGATTGACCCAAAACAAGATCACACTGCTCGAACGATTTAAACCGAAATACGAACAAGTTCTGAAAGTATCAACGAACACGAGCGAGTTGATAGACTCGAGAAAGAGAAAATGCAGGAGTCTAAAAACAACACGGGTACGCATTCGACCTCTTATAAAAGAAGGTCGCCCCGCAACTCACAACAAATAAATCAAGGTGACAACACAACAAGCAATCGACAAACATCCTTCAAAGGCCTCTCAAAGCCGATTCCGATGATCAGGCGCGAACTTCGAAAGTCTCGAGCCAATTCGAAAATCAATTCGTGTCCTCGAGTCCACACTTGAAATGTGTTACCGACGAGAAGGACAGATTACACGTGCATGCCCCGGCACATCACGGTTGAAACGCCTCACTCGGCATACCGAAAATACGATGCTAGATACAATGGAACTAACACCGCAAAACAACATACCGAGATGCCAACTCAAAGATAACATATCAACGCATACAAAAATCACAACAACAACGGCATCGCTCGACGATTACAACGCCCAAACGATAGCCAAGACACAACCATAAACATCATGAAACGATCACCAATGTGCATAAACGCATAAAAATCCAAGCTTTAATAAATCACACAGTGCGATAACACGCAAGCCACCACGAAATGGCAACAATAAAGATCGTCATCACACCTCCCACAATGGGCTAACAAAACATATGCGTGGCGAACGACTCAACGTTCACACCACCAATTCAATCACAATTCGGAGGGCTAACACCCTAACAACAATACCAACATCATACACACCTTCTCCGACCACAAGCACGAAATGATGGGTTTTAAAAACGAAAACCACCCTTTTGAAAATAGTTTGGAAACACCAGTTGATCTTGAGTATCACTTTACAAAAAGTAGTGCAAACATTGTTATCGAGACTTTGAAAATCGTCTTGCATTTGAACAAAAATGAGGACACCTTCTCTTAGTGAAAGACTTTCAGAATATCCGACCCTCGGGTCTAAGTAAAAGTGTTTATAAAACATTTGAAAATATCTCAAAATATTTTGGTCCTCGAGTTAGAAGAATTTTGAAATATATTGTGGCACCTTGGACGTACCACGAGAAAATAATTCATTTTAAAAGTACGTCTCGAATTTTAATTTTCTAAGATACTCAAGTTTTTCAAGGATAATTCAATGGGCTAGAATGCCCAAAAATTTCAGGTAATTACGCGGAACATTATAACGCCGTGGGCCCCACGCCAGAAGCCACCAGGCTAAAAACCATTTACAAAAACGTCAAAAAGTTGATGACGGTAATATTTCAAAAACTCACAGAAGCCATTTAGAAAATAATAAATACCGTCATAAGAATTTCGCCAAAACGATCAAGGCCGTAATGCCAAAAACTCGGTTAAGGAATCGGTTTTCGAAATAAAACTCAGTCGGTAAAATACCGAAATCCATTACAAAAGAACTCACACAGCGGATAAAAGAAATAAAGTCAAACATGCACAAGACAGCAACACTACTCCTCATATGAACGAAAAATGGGAGTCAAACAATCACATATCACGAAATCAAAATCCATAAGAGGATTCCGTCACTTAACAAATAATCATAAAAAATAGCTCGTGTCGCACGAGGCTCAACACAAATAAGGGAGACTTACATCCACAGGTCGCACGAAGATGATGATCGCCCACGATACTAATCACGACCAACAAACTCAGACGACGCGTCGCGACACGACTCAGTCAGACAAAATACGACGAGACAAAAACTCAATAGACACCACTGACCCGACAGCCTAGGTTTCCACAACCTAAGCTCTGATACCATTCTGTAACACCCCCAATCCACTCAGGGATATTACACGCCGTAGACCCTCTCCTCGAGGATCTACCAGGCTGATAACTAAATCAAACATCTAAACATCGTCTTTAAGGCTAAAATGACTCAGTAGACCGACTTGGTCTTTCAATAAATACTTACAACTCAATTCCAAACACATACCCACGCAGGGGTCAAAATACAATAAACTCCCGTACAACGGGGAAAAGATATTGCAGCGGAAAAGAAGATACAACTAGACCAATCCGACATCAACGGATCCTCGTGTGATTAGTATCGTTCATCTTTCATCATCCTTCATGCCGACCCTGTGCTATGCTCCAAAACCTGAATGCAAAAATAGACATCCACCCCCCGAATACTCGGGGGTTAGCAAAACTCCACTGTTTTGCTAGTGCAAGTACAAGTGCAAAAATACGAGCCATACAATTCACATTCCATGAATAACAATAACCAGGAATCCTTAAAGATTAAAATACCACGAAACGAATACTTCCCGAGGCAAGAATTTGAGTAAAACTTTCCAAATCCGAAAGATCATAAATAACGAGAATGGTTTGCAAAATGGTTTAAAATATCCCTGAGTTTTAATAGAAAACAAATTAGGATTATCAAATCCTTCTCTTTCCAAAATCAACAGGGTCACACCAAAGGTTTTATTTTCGCAAATAGAAAACCGACAACAATTCACAGGGCGAGCCCAACATCACGTGTCCTCAACGGACATAAAATCAACGAAACGTAATCACGCACGCGCATCACCTAGACCGGACGCTACCACGGACATCCCACCCGAGGCCTCGAAGGACCCTCCCGAAATGGCTAGCGAAACAAATCACAACATATATCACAACCATAAGTTATCCCAGATCGGGCTAACAAGCCACGAACCTCTGAGTCCCCGCAAGACGCACTCCGATGATAACCCCACTAGTTATCCCGGCATCGGGCTAACAAGCCACGAACCTCGGAGTCCCCGCAAGACATACCCGATTGGATAACCCATGACACATACATCACAACCAAATCACAACCATAAGTTATCCCGGCATCGTGCTAACAAGCCACGAACCTCGGAGTCCCCGCAAGACGTACCCGATGATAACCCCACAAGTTATCTCGGCATCGGGCTAACAAGCCACGAACCTCGGAGTCCCCGCAAGACATACCCGATTGGATAACCCTACGGTCTCGCCCGACCCATACTAGCAAGTATGGATCCCAGAGATTCAACAATCCTACCCGGAGGCACATCACGTATAACAAGCACACAACAATTGTAATACCCGGTTGTAATTCATTCAATTTCATTCAGTAATTATTAGTCTGTAATTGTCACTCAGTGTATTTTCACTCAATTATGATCATTCATCAATCATGTTCATTCACCGTGTTCACCGTTCGGAAAAACTTCGAGTTGTGTATCGTTATTGTTCATTGTTTCAACTTTCCTCATATGAGTTCGATTTGTTAGATCACCATTAATTTTTGGTAACTCCAAAAATTCTAAATCTTTGCACTATTATAGAGCATCGAGTTAGCTTTCCAATGGTTCAAACGGTGAGTCAATCGGAGTCCGGACGAGAGAGTTAAGGTCGTTTTAGCTCACCCGCTCATTTTTCAGCCTTTGGCCGATCACTGCCGACCGAACTCGGTCGTGTCGTCCGACACGGCCCGTGCCGTACTCGTCCGGAAATGCCGAAGTCTCTGCCCACAGGACTCGACCGTGTCGTCTGGCACGGCCGAGTCGAACTCTTCCGGATAAGCGTAACCGATCGCCAGACGCCCGACCGTGTCCCAGGACACGGTCGAGTCATGCCGAGTCGCTGTCGGACGGGTCACTATCGGAAGGCCCTCCGCGCCGCGACCGTGTCAAGCAGGACACGGTCGAGTCCCTGTCGGCCAGTTGTGCGACACGACCATGCCGATCGGCACGGGCCGTGTCCGGAAGGGCAGTCAACCCCTTTAAATTCATTTTTTTTGCATTTCAGCCCATTCCTTCCATTTTTTCCACCTTCATACGAGAGAGAGAGGCTTGAGGGAGAAAATTCTCTTCACCTATCACTTGGGTGTGGTTTTTAATCATTTTCATTCGGTTGTGAAGCTTGGATACTCGATTAAACTCGTGTTCTTCGGATCGAAGTGGTTGGATCTTCAAGAGGTAATTCCTTCAACACCTTGGACTTCGATTTTGTGTTGAGATATGATGTTTTGGACGTTATAATCATGTTATATGAAGGGATATGTATATGATTATGAGTTTGTATAAGGATTCATTGGATTATTGAGGGATTATTCAAGAACACTTTGAATATCGAGTTGAAATTGGGGGTTTTCGATTAATTATCGTTATAATCACGTTTTCGGATATTCATCTTGGATTATTAATCATATTGAAGATGTTTTGTTGGTTTGAAACACTTCTTGGGGGATTTGTTATTGGTATATTGAAGTTTGATTGTAAACAATCGGAGTTTGGCCGCAACGTGTTTGATTTAATGTCTCAATGAACTTGGTTTAATCGTATCGACGTTTTGAGTTCGTTATATTCGTGTTTGATTCGTATATTGAACGGGTTGTTGGATATTGTATAATTCAAGGTTGTTCGAGCGATCGATATCTCAATTAGGACGTCGTTCGTGGAAGGATAATTATCACCGGTGTTGTGTAAGTTAATTTACTCTGCTAAAAGGATATTCATCCCTTTTGTTGTTGTTCATTCATAATCATAACTCATTCATCATTATATTAATCGTATCAAAACTTGTTGTTGTCAATTAATCACTTCAGTCATAAGGAACGACGGTTCCAATCTTTTCATTGAGCTGTCATTTATTTCATTACCATTCCACCTCGGTGAGTCATTATTCATTTTCGATGTCACTTTTGTTATATCGTGGCATTCCGGGTCATACTGGCGTGCCGGTTGGTATGTGTTGGATTTTCATGTCGGGCACGTTTAAGTCGTGTGTTGGTTGTTGGCCTCACATTGGACTGTGCACACGAGTCATATTGTCTCGTGAGATTGATTAGGTACAAGACCACACGGGTATTCGATCGATACTCGTTGGTGGCTTGTGCACGGACACATTTCCATCCCGGGCGTAGTGTGGCGCCACCCTTTGAGCCGTACTGTTAGTTGATTCATATAGCATATTTGATTGCGTATGTTTCGACAAGATATTTCATAACTTCAGATATAATCATGATTGTGTATTTTCAACCCTTGAGGATTGTTGTTCTTTGTAACTGACCCCATTTGGGGATTTTGTTTTTCAGGTCATGGCAAGGTAAACGCACGGGAATAACATGATGATGTCGAGGAGTCCTAATGATACTAGTAGGGGGCCCCGATCTTTCAGTTATTCATGTTATTGTCCTTTATTTTCCACTGCAGATTTTCATTTGGATACTCCGTTTCATTCAGTGTTGTGTATTTTATCTTCATATAAAATACACTAGTATTCGGTATTGTCCTGGTGTGTTGTAATTAAACTCCTCATCGGAGTAATTACTGTTGTAATGTGGTTCGGTACTACATTTATCTTGTGTAATTTATTCATTTTCATTTGCCTGGTGGGTCCCAGTCGGGGATCCACGGCACTGTAATATCCGCCTAGTTTGGGGTGTTACAGAGTTGGTATCGGAGCGTGGTTTTGAATACTACCTTCCGAGTCATGTCTCATTTGAAATCATCGTCATCGGGCTAGTATCATTGGACTTTCGCGTCACGTGTGACCTGTGCAGATGCCGAGCCAATCAGACCGAAAGAACTGTAAGACTTCTAACGCCATGGTATAATTTTTGGCAATTATCATTCATTCATAATTTATCAGTTAACAATCCTCAAACATCATTTTCATTTTGACCAGGACGGTCATTTTAACTCATTAATCACTCAATTCATTTCATTACTCGGTTGTTGATCTGGAAGATCATATAATTAATCTTGTTAACTTGTTCAAGATAATCATTTCAATAGTTTTAGTTTCATCAGATAATCATGTCACCTCAGTTAATCATTCATATAATCATTGTGTTAGAACGTGTATGCTCATTTTCATCATTTAATGACGTAATCATAATGTGATATTCATGCGAGAGATATAATCATCATGTAACTTTCCACTTCAGTATGGAAAGAGCTGGCAGAGGACGAGGAGGACGAGGCCGTGGTGCGGGCCGAATCCCGAGACCTCGTGTGAATACACGTACGAATGCGAGAAACAATGCCAATTCATCGAGCAGCGACGCTGCCACTCATTCACCTGGGCGTGATCATTCTCTATCAGGGAGTCGTACTCGGGACACCGCTCAGTCAGAAGGTGTTCGGGTGGACCCACTTGCTTTTATGCAGGGCATGATGGCCCAAATGACGCAGATGGCACAACTTATGGAGACGATGCACAATTCAGTCAATCAAAATCAACAGGCTCCTCCGCCGCCGCCTCAGAGGCAAGAGAGGGGTGTAAGCAATATCATTAGCGATATCTCTCGCCAGCGACCACCTACCTTTGAAGGCTCATCTGAGCCGGCGGATATTATTCATTGGCTCGAACACTTTGAGAAGTTATTTGCTATGGTGGATTGCCCAGAAGGGCATAAAGTTTCAGTTGCGGCTTACTATCTGGGTAAGAGCGCTCATTCATGGTGGTTATCGTTGAAGCCCACAGACGGATCATGTACTTGGGATCAGTTTAAAACTCTCATGATGGAGAGGTACTATCTGGCCCCACTCAGAGAGGCCAAGCTGTCAGAGTTACTCACTCCCGACCCCTCATCAGACGCGGATGTTCTCGCCATTGCCGAGAAATTTCAGGAACTTCTTCCGTTCTCCTCATCTATCATTCACTCTGAGGCGGATAAGATCAAGTATTTCAAAGAAGAGGTCAAACCTCGTATGCGGCTACAGTTGCTTAATCATAATTGCACCACGTTGGTCGAATTCATTGAGAAAGCTCTTACTTACGAGCTCACTGCCAAAGAGATTGCTAAGCAACAACCTTCATCTGCTGGCAAGAAATCTAAAAACCGTAATCAGTCTGACGGGAGTCAGGCCACTTTCAAGAAACCACGTGCGGGCTCTACTTTTTCTGAGCGACCTCCTACGGCGCATAATCGTGCGGGATCTCAGTCCCGAGCGGCCAGTTCGGCCATCACCTGTTTCAATTGTGGAACGCCGGGTCATTTCAGCACTGAGTGTCTGAAACCGTCTATCACGTGCTATAATTGTGGGAATTTTGGGCATAAGGCCCGTTTTTGCCGAAAGGACTCCAAGTCGGCTCCGGCGGCATGCAACTAGCGTTTCAGAATCAGACTGCTTTGTCATCATCGTTTAAGGCAATGGAAGCAAATAGAGTTGGAGCTCGTATTTATCAGACGGGAGCGTCCGGTTCGGGGGCCGGCAAGTCCCAGATTCATATGATGAGGAGGATCGACGATCCGGTGGCCCGAATGATTTCAGATATACTCGTAATTTTATTTCAACTTGTGTGTACCTTTTGATGCTGGTACACCGCATTCTTTCATTTTCAAATCATGCTTGAATAGACTTATTTCGGGATAGTTCTATTGCTTGTGGACCTCATACCATCGGTCTACCTGACGATGGAAGAATTTTCGGAATCATACCGAATTAAGCTTAATGACCGTGATTGGTTGATGGATCTAATCATGGTGAACTTATCTTAGGACGATGTAATTTTCGGTATTAGTTGGTTTGATCGTCTTGATACTATCCTCAGTATTTGTTAGCGTTTGGTCGCTATCTTTCCGTCGTTGGTTGTCGAATGTGTGCTTCAGGGAAGTAATCCCCATTGTTCCAGAAGAAGTATTATTATGACGAAAGCAGAGAAATTCCGCAATCGAACTATTCAATCGTTCATTGTATCATTTTCATCGATTGGCCCTTCTAGGGCAATCGAGTTATTCAATCATTCATTGCATCATTTCCATCGATTGGCCTTTCTAAGACAATCGAGTCATTCAATCATTCATTGTATCATTTACATCGATTGGCCTTTCAAAGGCAATCGAGTTATTCAAACATTCATTGTATCATCTTCATCGATTGGCCTTTCTAAGGCAATCGAGTTGTTCAATCATTATTGGTATCTCTTTTTATCGATTGACCATTCTAGGGCAATCGAAGTGTTCAATCATTCGTGGTATCATTGTCATCGATTGACGATGTATTTCCAGACGAGTTATCTGGTTGCCTTCATATAGAGTAGGGGAATTCAGGAGTGAGTTGGAGCCGGTACGTCCCCTTTATCGAAGGCACCGTATCGGATGGCCCCGACTGTAATGCGAGAGTTGAAGATTCAACTTGAGGAGTAGTTCGAGAAAGGTTATCTCCGACCGATTGCGTCCCGTGAGGAGCACCGGTGTGATCTGTCAAGGAGAAGGATGGCTCGTCTCGTGTGTGTATTAATTACCAGGAGTTGAACAGGGTGATGATCAAGAGTAGTATCCCTTACCCCGTATTGATGATCTTTTAAATCAACTTCAGGGAGCCTCAGTATTTTCCAGGATCGACTTAAGATCTGGATATCACCAGTTGCGGATTCGAGAGTCGGATATCGCGAGGACAGCGTTTCGTACACGCTATGATCATTATGAGTTCGTAGTTATGCCATTCGGGCTAACTATTGCACCTGCGGTATTCATGGAGTTAATGAATCGGGTTTTCATCGACTTTTTGGATCAGTTTGTTGTTGTCTTCATCGACGACATTTTGATTTATTCTCGTGACCGAGAGGAACACGAGTTTCACCTTCATCAAGTGCTTGACGTGTTGAGACGAGAACAACTTTTTGGAAAATTTTCCAAATGTGAGTTCTGGATGTCCGAAGTGACTTTTCTCGGACATGTAATTTCATCAGACAGAGTTCGTGTCGACCCTCAAAAGACGGAGGCTATTCGAGATTGATTACCTCCGAAGAATGTTAAGGAAATCCGAAGTTTTCTCGGATTATCGGGCTATTATCGGCGATTTGTGGAAGGATTTTCTAAAATCGCTCAACCCTTGACGAACCTTTTGCGAAAGGATAAGAAATACACGTGGTCCGACGCGTGTCAACGGAGTTTTGAGGAACTCAAGAGCCGGTTAATGTCAGCACCTGTACTTTCCTTGCCGCAGGGGACGGAGAGATTTGTGGTTTATAGTGATGCGTCCGGACAGGGTCTCGGATGTGTGCTCATGCAGAATGGAAAGGTTATTGCCTATGCTTCACGGCAATTGAGACCTTACGAGGTTAATTATCCGACTCACGATCTGGAGCTAGCATCCGTGGTGTTCGCTTTGAAAATTTGGCGTCATTATCTTTATGGCGTTACATGTCAGATATTCACCGATCATAAGAGTTTAAAGTATATATTTACTCAGAAGGAGTTAAATATGCGACAGAGACGGTGGTTGGAATTAATCAAAGATTATGATATCGAGATCCTTTACCACCCGGGCAAGGCAAACGTTGTCGCCGACGCCTTGAGTCATAAGTCCGTGCAGGAGCAGATGCTTACTCGTTTAACAGTTCAGAAGGAGCTTCAGCAGGAATTCCTTAGACTCGAGATCGAGGTCTGGCTTCAGCGAATTCAGGGACAGCTTTGTATGTTAGAGATTTCATCGTCACTTGAGGAGAAAATCAGGGAGGATCAGGGTTCAGACCCAGCATTGATGCGCATCCGTGAAGATGTGGCTCAGGGGAAAGCCCTCGATTCGTGGTCCACGAGGATGGACTTTTGAGGTTTAAGAACCGGTTGTGCGTATCGCGAATGACGAGTTGAAAAACTCTATTTTGAGAGAAGCTCATTCTACCCCTTATTCTCGTTCATCCGGTCCAAAGAAGATGTACAAGGACTTGAAACAAAATTACTGGTGGAGTAATATGAAGCGAGAAGTCGCAGAATTTGTTTCGAGATGCTTAACCTGTCAACAAGTTAAGATTGAACATCGGCGACCGGCGGGTATGCTGAAACCTCTTCCTATTCCCGAATGGAAGTGGGAAGACATTTCTATGGATTTCATCACGAGCTTGCCGACGAGTCGTCGTGGCATGAATACGATCTGGGTGATTATGGATCGCTTAACTAAATCAGCTCATTTTCTTGAGATTAAGGATACTTGGGGTCCCGAGAGACTTGCCCAGTTATTCATCAAAGAGATAGTGAGACTGCACGGTACTCCTAAAAGTATCGTTTCCGATCGTGACGGACGGTTTGTGTCACATTTTTGGAAATCAGTTCATCGTGCTATGGGAACTCAGCTCAATCTCAGTACCGCCTTTCATCCTCAGTCCAACGGACAATCAGAGAGGACTATTCAGACATTAAAGGACATATTGAGGGCATGCGTCCTCGATTGGAAGGACGATTGGGAAGCCCAACTACCATTGATCGAGTTCACGTATAATAATAGTTGGCATGCTTCCATTAAGATGGCACCTTACGAGGCCTTGTACGGTCGTCGTTGTCGCTCTCCTTTGTGTTGGGATGACTTGTCAGAATCAATCGGCACCGAGCCCGATATGCTTATAGCCGCCTGGGAGAAGGTAGCTTTGATCAAGAGTCGTATGTTGACAGCTCAGAGTCGACATAAATCGTATGCGGATAATCGTCGTCGACCACTAGAGTTCGAGACGGGTGACCATGTTTTGGTCAAGGTATCCCCGAGTCGAGGTATTTTCCATTTCGAAAAACGGGGGAAGTTGAGTCCGAGATTCATTGGACCGTTTGAAATTTTGGATCGAGTAGGCGAGTTAGCTTATCGATTGGCTTTACCTCCGGCTTTGAGCCGAATTCATAATGTGTTTCATGTCTCTCAGTTGCGAAAGTATGTTGCCGACCCGAGTCACATACTTCAGTTCGACGAAATCGAGACCGCCGACGACCATTCTTATGAGGAGCGTCCTATACGAGTCTTAGAGCGGCGAATCAAACAGTTGAGAAATAAGTCGATTCCTTTGGTCAAGATTCAGTGGTCCAGACACGGAGTCGAAGAGGCTACTTGGGAAACCGAGGATAGTATGCGGGAGAGTTATAGCGAGTTGTTTGACCCTTAGTTTCGGGGACGAAACTCTTTTAAGGGGGGGTGTATGTAATACCCGGTTGTAATTCATTCATTTTCATTCAGTAATTATCAGTCTGTAATTGTCACTCAGTGTATTTTCACTCAATTATAATCATTCATAAATCATGTTCATTCACCGTGTTCACCGTTCGGAAAAACTTCGAGTTGTGTATCATTATTGTTCATTGTTTCAACTTTCCTCATATGAGTTCGACTTTGTTAGATCACCATTAATTTTTGGTAACTCCAAAAATTCTAAATCTTTGCAATATTATAGAGCATCGAGTTAGCTTTCCAATGGTTCAAACGGTGAGTCAATCGGAGTCCGGACGAGAGATTTATGGTCGTTTTAGCTCACCCGCTCATTTTTCAACCTTTGGCCGATCACTGCCGACCGAACTCGGTCGTGTCGTCCGACACGGCCCGTGCCGTACTCGTCCGGAAATGCCGAAGTCTCTGCCCACAGGACTCGACCGTGTCGTCTGGCACGGCCGAGTCGAACTCTTCCGGATAATCCAGAACCGACTGCCCAGACGCCCGACCGTGTCCCAGGACACGGTCGAGTCATGCCGAGTCGCTGTCGGACGGATCACTATCGGAAGGCCCTCCGCTCCGCGACCGTGTCAAGCAGGACACGGTCGAGTCCCTGTCGGCCAGTTGTGCGACACGACCGTGCCGATCGGCACGGGCCGTGTCCGGCAGGGCAGTCAACCCCTTTAAATTCGTTTTTTTTTGCATTTCAGCCCATTCCTTCCATTTTTTCCACCTTCATACGAGAGAGAGAGTCTTGAGGGAGAAAATTCTATTCACCTATCACTTGGGTGTGGTTTTTAATCATTTTCATTCGGTTGTGAAGCTTGGATACTCGATTAAACTCGTGTTCTTCGGATCGAAGTGGTTGGATCTTCAAGAGGTAATTCCTTCAACACCTTGGACTTCGATTTTGTGTTGAGATATGATGTTTTGGACGTTATAATCATGTTATATGAAGGGATATGTATATGATTATGAGTTTGTATAAGGATTCATTGGATTATTGAGGGATTATTCAAGAACACTTTGAATATCGAGTTGAAATTGGGGGTTTTCGATTAATTATCGTTATAATCACGTTTTCGGATATTCATCTTGGATTATTAATCATATTGAAGATGTTTTGTTGGTTTGAAACACTTCTTGGGGGATTTGTTATTGGTATATTGAAGTTTGATTGTAAACAATCGGAGTTTGGCCGCAACGTGTTTGATTTAATGTCTCAATGAACTTGGTTTAATCGTATCGACGTTTTGAGTTCGTTATATTCGTGTTTGATTCGTATGTTGAATGGGTTGTTGGATATTGTATAATTCAAGGTTGTTTGAGCGATCGATATCTCAATTAGGACGTCGTTCGTGGAAGGATAATTATCACCGGTGTTGTGTAAGTTAATTCTTACTCGGTTAAAAGGATATTCATCCCTTTTGTTGTTGTTCATTCATAATCATAACTCATTCATCATTATATTAATCGTATCAAAACTTGTTGTTGTCAATTAATCACTTCAGTCATAAGGAACGACGGTTCCAATCTTTTCATTGAGCTGTCATTTATTTCATTACCATTCCACCTCGGTGAGTCATTATTCATTTTCGATGTCACTTTTGTTATATCGTGGCATTCCGGGTCATACTGGCGTGCCGGTTGGTATGTGTTGGATTTTCATGTCGGGCACGTTTAAGTCGTGTGTTGGTTGTTGGCCTCACATTGGACTGTGCACACGAGTCATATTGTCTCGTGAGACTGATTAGGTACAAGACCACACGGGTATTCGATCGATACTCGTTGGTGGCTTGTGCACGGACACATTTCCATCCTGGGCGTAGTGTGGCGCCACCCTTTGAGCCGTACTGTTAGTTGATTCATATAGCATGTTTGATTGCGTATGTTTCGACAATATATTTCATAACTTCAGATATAATCATGATTGTGTATTTTCAACCCTTGAGGATTGTTGTTCTTTGTAACTGACCCCGTTTGGGGATTTTGTTTTTCAGGTCATGGCAAGGTAAACGCACGGGAATAACATGATGATGTCGAGGAGTCCTAGTGATACTAGTAGGGGGCCCCGATCTTTCAGTTATTCATGTTATTGTCCTTTATTTTCCGCTGCAGATTTTCATTTGGATACTCCGTTTCATTCAGTGTTGTGTATTTTATCTTCATATAAAATACACTAGTATTCGGTATTGTCCTGGTGTGTTGTAATTAAACTACTCATCGGAGTAATTACTGTTGTAATGTGGTTCGGTACTACATTTATCTTGTGTAATTTATTCATTTTCATTTGCCTGGTGGGTCCCAGTCGGGGATCCACGGCACTGTAATATCCGCCTAGTTTGGGGTGTTACAACAATAATCGATTATGAGGCCAAACAACATTAAACATCGCAACCTCCTTTCAAAGGAGTAACAACTAACATCACATCATGTCAAAACCGCAATACATTGAAATGAAGCCATATATGTACACACGCATTATCAAACACCACATAAACTCCAAACATATCCAAAAGATCCACGTAGTCACTTACAACCCACACAATTACAAAACACACGCATTTTGAAAGAGAGCCTTTAACAAGGCTAATCGAATCTTTTGAAAACTCGTTTCAAACAATCAAACAAACATATAAAGACGATCACCAATTATCATATCCATAAAACAAGAATTATATGAACAAGGTACTTGCCTCAAAATCGGCACGCAAGTATTCCGACGAACACGGCTCAACAGGAAAGCTTCGAAACGCCCGATGTTTTTGAAAAGGAAAACGACAACGAACGGAAGGGTTCAACTCGGTTTCTTCGCAAGAAACTCGACCCTAACAATATATAATCAATAAATCATCGATCATACGAGGAAGAATAATCGTAGAACGCCCGAAAACCCCTCTAAGACATTTTACCGGACACCTTCAAGGCGTCGGTCAAGAACTCGACCCAAATAACGAATCGATACGATCCAACCATGGAATAACAAGGGAAAAGATATAAAACATCTAAATAATCATCAATCCATCACAATCCTAAGTTAAATCGGATTAAAACGGATGAAAACAACCAAAACACCCAAATTCCCCAAAACTAGATTTCTAGGAAATCTGACTTGATTCGGTAGATCGGAGGATGTTATAGGATGGATGATTGATGATATGAATTCCAAGACTTCATGGATTGATTGTCTAACAACATCCTTCCATGATTACAACACCTCCAGCCACGGAAGAGAAGGAAAACCGAGTGAAAATGGCTGAAGAAACGCTGCCAGGCCTTAAATAGGCTGACTGTCGGCCGGGTTACGTACGTAACCGGCCATGGCTTACGTACGTAACCGGCCATGGCCGAACTCACTGCCTGGAAAATGCCGGAACGTTACGTACGTTATCGGACAGGGCCTTACGTACGTAACCGGCCTTACGTACGTAATCGCCGATCACTACGCACGCGTTACTCGGCCAGTCGCCCGAGCATGCCCGGCCATGACTCGGCCGGGACCAACTCCGACGGCCCGAACGACCCCGAAACCCGAACCTGAGTATGAATCGAAGATACGGTTACGAAGTACTCGCAAAGACGAATCCGAGCACTAAGAGAACACACGATTCCGACCACCCGAAGGCTCGAAATTCGACAACGGAAAGTAATTACCCCAAACTTTGGGAAATTACGAAAATGGCCCAAAACGCCCGAAAATCACGATACGTGATCGAAACACCAAGCCAAAGCTCGCAGCATGAATATTAACATTAAATGAACTTACGAGAAAGTCGAAACAACAGTTTCGGACGAGATTCGCAAGAATCGAACTCAAGTGCGGAAAAACCGCTAAAAAGCACGGAACTCAACAAAACAACACCGAAACGAGCTCGGATGACAAAAAGTGCAGAATTAATCATTCTCGGAATGACGAAACGGTCATGAGCGAGTCGTCAAAACGGACTTCCACCGAAAAAAAAGAAATTACCGGAAATCGAAATCACGAGTATTACAACCGATATTTTCCTCTTCTTCTTCCTCCCTTTTCTTCCTTTTATTATGTCGTCTGCCTCGGATTCTCAGAATCTTTCATGCGAATCGACCGTGGACTCCTTTTTAGAAGGTCTTTCCTCTTCTGATGGGGACTCGGGGGGTAGGTCGGGGCGAGCTACTGGCTCCTCTCTCTGTCTTAGAGATGAGCCCCTAGGCGATGTAGATTGGTCCTTCTAGCCTTCCCTCTGGAATTCCCCTAATCATTGTAGATCCCCCTTGCCCTCCTCCTATGAACGAAGTAACTGTGACCGGACTTTTAGCTGATCCATATCAAACGGTCGCAGTTGCGACTGTAATATCCGCAATTTTCGATTTTCGGTAAATTTCTTTTTTCGGCCGGAGTCTGTTTTGACGACTCTCACATGACCGTTTTGTCATTTCGGGAATGATTAATTCTGCACTTTTTGTCATCCGAGTTCGTTTCGGTATCGTTTTGTTGAGTTCTGAGCTTTTTAGCGACTTTTCCGCACTTGGGTTCGATTCTTGCGAATCTCGTCCGAAACTGTTGTTTCGAGTTTCTCCTAAGTTCATTTAATGTTATTATTCATGTTTCGAGCTTTGGTTTGGTGTTTCGATCGCATATCGTGATTTTCGGACGTTTTGAGCCATTTTCGTAATTTCCCAAAGTTTTGGGTAATTACTTCCGTTGTCGAATTCCGAGCCTTCGGGTGGTCGGAATTGTGTGTTCTCTTAGCTCTTAGATTCGTCTTTGCGAGTACGTCGTAACCGTATCATCGATTCGTATTCAGGTTCGGGTTTCGGGGTCGTTCGGGCCGTCGGAGTTGGACCCGGCCGAGTCATGGCCGGGCAATCTGGGCCCAGGCCGGCACTGGCCGAGTCACGGCCGGTAGTGCTCGGCAGCTTCTGGCCGAGTCACGGCCGGTAGTGCTCGGCAGCTTCTGGCCGAGCAGGCCGTACCGTGTGCCGCGGCACATGCTGGCAGGGCCGCGGCACACTCTGTGGCATTTTTCGGCCAAACCGACTGTACCGGGTGCCGCGGCACACGCCGGCTGAGCCGCGGCACACTGCCGACCACTGGGAGCCATTTTTGGCCATGCGGCACCTTGTGGCACTATTTATGGTCCTGCACACGGGTTTTTGGCCATTTTTCTCCTTCTTCTCATTTCCTTCCGCGGCTGGGGGTGATACCAACATGGAGCCATGTTGTTTGACAACAAATCCATAAAGTTATTTAGGTTATATCATCAATCAATCATCCTATATCATCCTTTGATCCAGCGAATCAAGGTAATCTTCCTTAGAAACCTAATTTCGTGAATTTGGGGGTTTTTGCGTTTTTGTCCGATTCGTTCCGTATTATTGATTAATTCATGATGGGTATGATTAATCTTGATAGTATTCTTGTGTTTAACATCATTTAATCCATTGTTCTTCGTCGAATCGAAGTATATTTCTTGATTTCCTTCAAATGGACTTTTTGGGGGATTTGTTCTCGATATCGTTTTCCATCCGTTTTTGTTGGATAAATTGTGGTTAAATGATGTTGTTAAACATATTCCATGGATTGTATATCCATATTTCGACTTAGAATTTCGTTTTCGTGTTTTGTCGAGACGAATCGTGTTCTTGGCCGTTTTGGGGAAAACACTTGAACTTTCGTCATTCGTTCTTTGAATTCAACGGCTTTGAGTCGTGTTATGGAATTCATTTCATCGTTGTTATTTTCCTTCGTAGTTTATTGTTGCGGGTTGTCATTCGGTGGAGTCGGCAAGTTCGTAGTCAGTTCGTGCCAACCAACTTCGGTCGATTCTCCACGTCGTGGTTTCGAGGCAAGTATCTTATTATACGACTTGTATCTTGCGACTAGTAATTACGTATGATATGTATGACGATTTTGATTGCCTTCGTAAATATGTTCCGTTGAGTTGGTTGTGTTTTCCGAAATTTGAAGGCTTTGTGATAATAGTGATATATTGGTATACGTGTTAGGCGTTGTGTCATTTGTGCAGGATTGCGATGTACATATGAGATGGTTGTACACGTGTTTGTTCAATGTATCGTGTACCGAATGTGTGTTATGTTGGTTAAGAATCGTTGTGATGATCATGATGTTTGTGTTGTTTGGTTTACATACTTGATTGTACATTTCGGTGTAATGTGGAATGGCTTGACATTTAATGATTATGAATTGTGTCATGTCGATGTGTGTGTGTTCCAGGTAGGGTCTGACGAGGCCTCTGGAGTTCGGTACATGATGTGTACGAACAAAGTGTGTGATCCAGGTAGGGTCTGACGAGGCCTCTGGAGTCCGGTACATGACGTGTACGGACAAGGTGTGTGATCCAGGTAGGGTCTGACGAGGCCTCTGGAGTTCGGTACATGATGTGTACGAACGATGTTGTGGCCGGGTAAGGTCCGTCGAGGCCTCCGGAGTTCGGTACATGATGTGTACGAACAATGATCGTGTAGCAGTGATTGTTCGGGTAACATTTTAAATATGGATCTCGGACTCATAATGATATATTATTTAGTATGCTTTGAAACGAGAATCGGGCTAAGGCCCTAATGTTTACGAAAAGGTTTTGTAAATTGGGACTTGAGGTCCACAAGAATTTCTGCTTTAAAAATCCCCGAGATGATGTGTTCCTTTTCAAATATCTCTTACTTGAGTTCGAAATTCTAAAACTTCTCGGGAACATTTTGATAATTGATTTCCGTATTAAATTCGTAGTTGCTATCTGCTTGTTACATTTCGTATGGTTTGATACTTGCACTAGTAAAACAGTGGAGTTTTACTAACCCCCGAGTATTCGGGGGGTGGATGTTTGTTTTGCGTCCAGGTACATGCAGATTCAGGGATGCAGTCACAGGATTGGCACAAGGGGATGACGAGCTGCGATACTAATCAAGAGTTGAGAGTTGGTAGAGTTTAGTTGTATTGTTAGAGTTGATTCAATCTTCCGCTGTATTGTATTTCAACCCATGTGTGGGTAATGTTGTTCGTCAGTCCTGTTGATAGAGTTGTGTGACTTCATCGGTCTGTGTGTTTATGTGTAAGTGACCTTAACGGTTTGTATTATTATATTGTTTGACCCTGGCCGGGCAAGCATTTGGTTGTTTATGGACATTTAGCCTGGTAGATCCTTGCGGAAAGGGTCTACGGCGTGTAATATTCCCATACGGTTTTGGGGGTGTTACATTTATGGTATCGGAGCTTAGGTTGCGGAAACCTAGGCTGTCGGGTCGAGTCGAGTCGTGGTTTGTCGAGTAATGTGTTGTCTTGTCGTTCGAGTCGTCAGGTAAACAAGTTGAGTTGTGCGTAGTCACAACGTGTCGGATATGTTGTCGGATGAGATTAGTATCGTGGGCGACCGTCATCTCCGTGCGGCCTGTGGACGTAAGTCTCCTCTTTTATGCGAAGTACCTGTGTATCATGATTGTATCTAAATGAGTTAATTGCGGTGCATAATTTTATTTGCACGGTGTTGTGAATATAGTTGTATTTAATACGTGTGACATATAATATATGTATAAAACTGGGCCTATTGTTGTTTTACCTTTGAACCACTGTGAGGGGTGGTATAGTGTGAAAATTGAGAACCTTGTTGGGTTTCGAATAATGTATCGACGATTGAGTTCGTGAGAAACTCCGAGGAACGGTTTTGTTATATGTTTAAACTAGATGCTGTGAGACGTATTCAATTGGATTGTGCATGTTGGACTGTATTTTTTTTTCCGCTGCGTGAGTTCTTTCAAATGGCTTTCGGCCTTTTGCCAATTGAGTTTGATTTCGAAAACCGATTCCTTTAACCGAGTTTTTGGCGTTATGGCCTTGAACGTTTTGGCAAAATTCTTGTGACGATACTTAGTATTTTGTAAATGGCTTTTGTGAGTTTTTGAAATATTACCGTCATCGGCCTTTTTAACGTTGTAAATGGTTTTTAGCCTGGTGAGTTCCGGCGGGGGACCCACGGCGCTATAATATTTTGTGTAATTACCTAGAGTTTTTGGGCATTCTAGCCCATTGAATTATCTTTAAAAAACCTCGAGTATCTTAGGAAATAAATTTCGAGACGTACTTTTAAAATGAATTATTCTCTCGTGGTACATCCAAGGTGCCACAATATGTTTCAAAATTCTTCTACCTCGAGGACCCAAAATGTTTTGAGATATTTTCAATGTTTTATAAACACTTTTACTTAGACCCGAGGGTCGAATATTCTGAAAGTTTTTCACTAAGAGAAGGTGTCCTCATTTTTGTTCAAACGCAAGATGATTTTCAAGGTCTCGAAAATGAGGTTTGTTCAACTTTTTGTAAAATGATACTCAAGATCAACTGGTGTTTCCAAACTGTTTCCAAAAGGTAGTTTCGTTTTTAAAACCTATCATTCCTGTTTGTAGTCCAGGAATGTGTGTATGATATTCACATTGTTGTTAGAATGTTAGCTCCCGAGTATGATGGAATTGGTGGTGTGAACGTTGAGTCGTTCGCCATGCATATGTTTTTGTTGTCCCTTTGTGGGAGGTGTGATGACGATCTTTAACGTTGTCATTTCGTGGTGACTTGCGTGTTATCGCACCTGTGTGAGCTGTTAAAGCTTGGGTTTGTACGTTTGTGTACATGTGTGATTGTTTCACGATGTTTGTAATTATGTGCTAGTTATTGTTCGGGCCGTTAAGGTTGCCGAACGATACCGTTGTTGCTGTATTGTTTGTGTGTGTATTACTTTACGATGGAAATCGTTGTATATGGTATGTGTTATGATTCTTTGTTGTGCTGAGTTGGCATCTCTGCTATGTTGTTTTGCGACGTTATGCCCCATTATATCTAGCATTTTGTATTTTCGGTATGCCGAGCCGAGACGTTTCAACCGTGATGTGCTGGGGCATGCACGTGTAAATTGTCCTTCTCGTAGGTAACACATTTCGAGTGCAGACTCGAGGGACACCGAATTTAGTTTTGCGAATTGGCTGCCGAGACTTTCGGAGTTCGCGCTTCAGCACAGTTATCAGGATCGGCTCTGAGAGCCCCAGTGGAGATTTTTCTGTCGGTTGCTTTTTGTGTGGTTAACTTGTTTCCGTTGTTGTGAGCTGCGGGGACGACATTTCTTTTATAAGAGGTCGAATACAATACCCGTATTATTTTTGGCTTCTGCATTTTCTCTTTCTCAATTCTATCGACTCGCTCGTGTTCGTTGATACTTTCTGAACTTGTTCTGTATTTCGGTTTCATCATCCGAACGAACTGTGATCTTGTTGTGGGTCGATCTGGTTATCGCTGTGACTTTTCGAGTTCGGTTCGATTCTTGTGAACCTTGTTCGAGAGTGACATCATCTGGTTTTATTAGTTCTTTTATTCGAAGTGGATCGGATTTGGAACTCTTGTGTTTTCGACTTTGTCGACTCGTTTATGTTCGTTAACATTTCCGAGCTTGTCCTGCCCCTTGCTTTTGTTGATCGAACAAGTGTGGTATTGTTTCGGAATAACTCGTTTGTCGTTGTGACTTTTCAATCGCTATTCCCTTCCGGTGGATCTTATGGGAATGCATGTCTTGTAGTTCTCACCAGATCATCCTGGGAGTTGTTGTTTGAATTTTATCATCCTTCGTGTTTCGGACAGGATTGTTCGATTTTTGTTGTCTCGGTTGTTTGTTTGTTCGGTTTTTGTCCTCGTTTCGTGATTGTTGAGCATTCAGGCTCCTTCCTAATTTCCTTAAGTTCGGGAAATTAGTCTCTTTTTCGACCTTCCAACCCTTGGGCAATGGAATTCCGTACTTGTTCAGCGTTTGGCTCGCGTTTTGATTGATGTACCGTTGGGTTGGTCAATCGTATTGATTTTCGTTCGTTGTGTTTTGTGATTGTCGGATAATTGACTTAATTGTATTATCCATTTGATGACGCTTGTCACTTGTTGGTTTTATTATATCCCTAACGGCGACGTTGTGTTGGTCGTCGTGGAGCGTGTTTTCACACCGCATATTCCGTTGCGTTGTTTGTAACGTTTCGTCGTTGGGCGTTAGTTACGCATTTCTTGCGTATCTCGTTGAGTTTTCCTGGCGGGATATTGCTTCTCCCTACTTGTTTTAAGTTTCGGGACGAAACTTCTTTTAAGGAGGGTAGAATGTAATATCCGCAATTTTCGATTTTCGGTAAATTTCTTTTTCGGCGAGTGCTTTTGACGACTCGCTCATGACCGCTTCGTCATTTTCGGGAATGATTAATTCTGCACTTTTGTCATCCGAGTTCGTTTGTATCGTTTTGTTGAGTTCCGAGCTTTTTAGCGACTTTTCCGCACTTAGGTTCGATTCTTGCGAATCTCTAAATGCAGCTGTTGTTTGAGTTTCTCCTAAGTTCATTTAATGTTATTATTCATGTTGCGAGCTTTGGTTTGGTGTTTCGATCGCATATCGTGATTTTCGGACGTTTTGGGCCATTTTCGTAATTTCCCAAAGTTTTGGGTAATTACTTCGTTGTCGAATTCCGAGCCTTCGGGTGGTGAATTGTGTGTTCTCTTAGCTCTTAGATTCGTCTTTGCGAGTACGTCGTAACCATATCATCGATTCGTATTCGAGTTCGGGTTCGGGGTCGTTGGCCGTCGGAGTTGGACTCGGCGAGTCATGGCCGGCAATCAGGCCTGAGCCGGCCGAGTCACGGCCGGTAGTGCTCGGCAGATTCTGGCGAGTCACGGCCGGTAGTGCTCGGCGGCTTCGGCCGAGCAGCCGTGCCGTGTGCCGCGGCACACGCTGGCGAGCCGCGGCACACTCTGTGGCATTTTTCGCCAAACTGACCGTACGGTGCCGCGGCACACGCCGAGCTGCCGCGGCACACCGCCGACCACCGGGAGCCATTTTGGCCTGTCCGTGGCACACTGTGCGGCTATTTATGGTCCCGCACGGGTTTTTGGCCATTTTTCTCCTTCTTCTCATTTCCTTCCGCGGCTGGGGGTGATACCAA
This sequence comes from Orobanche coerulescens, assembly GCA_033398695.1. Classification (NCBI taxonomy): domain Eukaryota; kingdom Viridiplantae; phylum Streptophyta; class Magnoliopsida; order Lamiales; family Orobanchaceae; genus Orobanche; species Orobanche coerulescens. The sequence goes on from CM065809.1 coordinate 176,274,300, forward strand.
CATGGAGCCATGTTGTTTGACAACAAATCCATAAAGTTATTTAGGATATATCATCAATCAATCATCCTATATCATCCTTTGATCCAGCGAATCAAGGTAATCTTCCTTAGGACCCTAATTTCGTGAATTTGGGGGTTTTTGCGTTTTTGTCCGATTCGTTCCGTATTATTGATTAATTCATGATGGGTATGATTAATCTTGATAGTATTCTTGTGTTTAACATCATTTAATCCATTGTTCTTCGTCGAATCGAAGTATATTTCTTGATTTCCTTCAAATGGACTTTTTGGGGGATTTGTTCTCGATCTCGTTTTCCATCCGTTTTTGTTGGATAAATTGTGGTTAAATGATGTTGTTAAACATATTCCATGGATTGTATATCCATATTTCGACTTAGAATTTCGTTTTCGTGTTTTGTCGGGACGAATCGTGTTCTTGGCCGTTTTGGGGAAAACACTTGAACTTTCGTCATTCGTTCTTTGAATTCAACGGCTTTGAGTCGTGTTATGGAATTCATTTCATCGTTGTTATTTTCCTTCGTAGTTTATTGTTGCGGGTTGTCATTCGGTGGAGTCGGCAAGTTCGTAGTCAGTTCGTGCCAACCAACTTCGGTCGATTCTCCACGTCGTGGTTTCGAGGCAAGTATCTTATTATACGACTTGTATTTTGCGACTAGTAATTACGTATGATATGTATGACGATTTTGCTTGCCTTCGTAAATATGTTCCGTTGAGTTGGTTGTGTTTTCCGAAATTTGAAGGCTTTGTGATAATAGTGATATATTGGTATACGTGTTAGGCGTTGTGCCATTTGTGCAGGATTGCGATGTACATATGAGATGGTTGTACACGTGTTTGTTCAATGTATCGTGTACCCAATGTGTGTTATGTTGGTTAAGAATCGTTGTGATGATCATGATGTTTGTGTTGTTTGGTTTACATACTTGATTGTACATTTCGGTGTAATGTGGAATGGCTTGACATTTAATGATTATGAATTGTGTCGTGTCGATGTGTGTGTGTTCCAGGTAGGGTCTGACGAGGCCTCTGGAGTTCGGTACATGATGTGTACGAACAAAGTGTGTGATCCAGGTAGGGTCTGACGAGGCCTCTGGAGTCCGGTACATGACGTGTACGGACAAGGTGTGTGATCCAGGTAGGGTCTGACGAGGCCTCTGGAGTTCGGTACATGATGTGTACGAACGATGTTGTGGCCGGGTAAGGTCCGTCGAGGCCTCCGGAGTTCGGTACATGATGTGTACGAACAATGATCGTGTAGCAGTGATTGTTCGGGTAACATTTTAAATATGGATCTCGGACTCATAATGATATATTATTTAGTATGCTTTGAAACGAGAATCGGGCTAAGGCCCTAATGTTTACGAAAAGGTTTTGTAAATTGGGACTTGAGGTCCACAAGAATTTCTGCTTTAAAAATCCCCGAGATGATGTGTTCCTTTTCAAATATCTCTTACTTGAGTTCGAAATTCTAAAACTTCTCGGGAACATTTTGATAATTGATTTCCGTATTAAATTCGTAGTTGCTATCTGCTTGTTACATTTCGTATGGTTTGATACTTGCACTAGTAAAACAGTGGAGTTTTACTAACCCCCGAGTATTCGGGGGGTGGATGTCTGTTTTGCGTCCAGGTACATGCAGATTCAGGGATGCAGTCACAGGATTGGCACAAGGGGATGACGAGCTGCGATACTAATCAAGAGTTGAGAGTTGGTAGAGTTTAGTTGTATTGTTAGAGTTGATTAAGTCTTCCGCTGTATTGTATTTCGACCCCTGTGTGGGTAATGTTGTTAAATCGATCCTGTTGATAGAGTTGTGTGACTTCACCTGGCTGTGTGTTTATGTGTAAGTGACCTTAGCAGTGCAGTATTATTATATTGTTTGACCCTGGCCGGGCAAGCATTTGGTTGTTTATGGACGTTTAGCCTGGTAGATCCTTGCGGAAAGGGTCTACGGCGTGTAATATTCTCATACGGTTTTGGGGGTGTTACATCGAGTTCTCCCTCCTCATCCTCTATCTAGGACTAGCCCAGCCGGGCTGGCTAGTTTTATAAAATTTCTTCGACTTCCTCTGGGATGGGAATTTGTCATGCCTCAGGCTAGTGACACCACTGATCATCCTCCCCCGGGGCATATTACCTGGTTCGTGGATCAGGTGAGCAGTGGTCTTCGCTTTCCACTACATCCCTTCCTTGTCTCTCTCTCCGTTAAATACAATCTTCCCCTCAACTAGTTTTCTCCCAACTCTTTTCGTTATATGGTTGGTTTTCTCGTGCTGTGTCATTACAGACACGAGGAACCCGACCTGGGTTTTTTTTTTTTTTTGGGCTAAAGAGTTTTAAAGGCTCTTTTTACTTGACTTCCCGAAACAACGCCCATTTCTTTACCCACCTCCCTTTCAATGTGAAGGATTGGAGGTCGCGTTTATTTTTTCTTCGGCTCCCTACAGCTGACTCTTGGGTTTTCCCCACAGAATGGACACAGGCCACTCCGAGCCAGGATCCTATTCCTAAGCGCAGTTCCATTCGAGCTGCGTGGGTCGAGAAAGTTCGGGAATGGAATGCCATTCCCTACAACGCTTTCCAGCTGACGCAATTTCATGATCTTCTGTTCCATTGTGGGCTGAGCTCGAATCCTTATCCAGCTATCCCTGATATTGGTCGGTTCTTTCCATAGTATAATCTTTGTTATTTTGTTTTTTGGCTATCTTCCTGACCGTTTGTATTGTTTTTCGTAGATCGGTTCATGCGGACCTGCCAGTCTAATGCCTCCAAGCTGGCCGAACCGACGATAGAGAAGGTCCCCAAATCGACGAATCCCCCTAAAGAAAGGGCGGAGCGCTCATCAAAGACTAAACGGAAGCTCCCCTCTCGCCCCAAATCTGGGGTGACTCTCCCCTCCGACCTAGCTCCTACCTTGACCACCAGGCGAAGCCCTGCAAGCTTGTCTCGGCAACTTCAGGTCACCCAGAGGGCCCCTTCTCCTAGCTCCCCCGCTTCCAAACGGCCGAAGACTGCAGGCCCCCCTGGTCCGGTTATGAAGACCATTCTCCGTTGCAGGGAGTTTGAGAAATTTCTTCCATATTTCAGCTCCATGGTCCCGTCTAGGGATAAGCAGGCATTACGAGATGCCGAGGAGGACCCTCGCTTCGATGCTATGATGATGTATTTTGGGAAGGTATTCCCCTTTTCGCCTTCCTCCCCTTTTTGACTATTTTTATGTTTATTATTACCCTTTTCCGTCCTGACGTGACTTTCTTTTTTGTGCAGTTCTTCGCCACCTTTGTGACCTTCGTCGAAGATCATAAGATCGGCGCCTCGTCTTCCTCCCAGCTCACCCAGATGTCGGCCGATCTGGCGGCCGCCCTGCAGGCTAAGTCGGATCTCTCAGCTCAGCTTTAGGAGAGGGAATATCGGTTAGAGGCTACCCTTAAGAAAAGTTATGAGCGGGAGGCGGTTTTGGAACGGGCTCAAATGGCCAATGTTCAGCTGAACCAAGAGCTGAAATTTTGGAAGGCCCTATCTCAAGCTGAAACGAAGAAGGTGTGCCAGCTCGAGGCTCAGTTGTCGGAAGCTAAGGCCAAATCTGAGAGGATTGCCCAGCTTGAGGCCCATGCTAAGGCGGAGTTGGAGAAGGTCGCCCAACTCGAAGCTCAGGCTAGAGCAGAATCAGAAAAGGTCGCCCAGTTGGAAGCTCAACTAGCCGAGGCTAGATCTGGGGGATCATCTTATGAGCGCGGGATGATGGATGACCGACGTCGATTTCTGACCAGTGACGTTGGTCACTCTTTCCTGGGGGCATACCGTTCTGCCCTCCTAGCCCGGTATCACAATTCTACCGCTTACCTGGTCAGGCTGGCTCCTGCCGCGATGCAATATTTTGATTTTGCTCTAACTCGCGCTCGTGAGCAACTAGCTTCTTTGGGTTTTGTGGGCGAGCTGGACCGGGATGCTGCTTTGGACGGGGCTCCTGTCCCTTCGGGTTGTAACTTCGATATATCTGAACTTGTTTGAATTAATACGACCACTCCCAAATATAACCCGGCCTTTTCCTAGTATAGCTCCGACTATTTCGCAACATCTTAAATATAACCTGACCACTTCGATCTTTACAAGTTGTAATGATGGTTTGGTGGTTTTTAGGTTGATTTAACCTAACCTTTTCACCGATCTTTAGTATAGGTTGGGTATTTTTAGATAAGTTTTTGGATTTTAAGGCTGCTGGGATGTTTCCAACACTTTCGGGTGGGATAGTGTAACACTCCAAACTAGGCGGATATTACAGTGTCGTGGACCCCCGACTGGGACCCACCAGGCGAATGAAAACTGATGAATTAAATAATATAATTGTAGTACCGAACCACATTATATTATCAAATACTCCGATGAGGAGCTTAAATACATTACACCAGGACAATACAGAATACTAGTATATTTTATATGAAGATAAAATACACCACCCTGAATACATAAACATCTCAAACGGGATTTGCAGCGGAAATACAAATGAAGAGAAATAAGAATGACTGAAATGACTAAAATGACTGAAATGACTGGAATGACTGGGGCCCCTACTAGTATCACTGGGACTCCTCGCCATCAACATGCTCTTCCCGTACATTTGCCTTGCCGTGACCTGAAACAATATCCCCCGACGGGGTCAATGACACAGAACAACAATCCTCAAGGGTTGAAAATACACAAACATGATATATCTTTAGTTATGAAATATCCTTAATTATGAATTACGCTGAAGAGGAGTATCATAGTACGTCCGTAATGTTCTGTGCAAGTGTACAAGACGAATGACCGGACACACCCGTCCTTGTACCTAATTAGTCTCACGGAGGTAATCGTTACCGTGTGCACAGTCCAATGTATCGATCCCAATACATGACCATCGCATGCTCGATTAAAAATTCCACACATCCGCACCCGGCCACGCAATATGAACCCAGAAGGTCATGTGAACGAAAATGACCATAATGAATATCAATGAATACTAATCTGACAAAGTCAAGAATGACTCACCGAGATGAAAGTAATAATGAAGTGATTGATAGTTTCAATGAAATGATTGGAACCGCCGTTCCTCGTTAATGAAGTGATTATTCGACAATTACAAGTCTCAATATGATTAATACAATGATGAATGAGTTATGATTATGAATGATCAACAACAAAAGGAATGAATATCCTTTTAACCGAGTAAGAATTAACTTACACCACACCGATGAAGATTGTCCTTCCATGAACAAACGTCCTAAATGAATTGTCGGTCGCTCGAACAACCTTGAATAACACAATTACCAACAATCCGCACAATATACGAATCAAACACGATTATAACGAACTCAAGACGTCAAAACGACTAAACCAAGTTCATTGAGGTATTAAATCAAACACGTTGTGGTCAAACTCCGATTGTTTACAATCAAACCATAATATGCCAATATCAAATCCCCCAAGAAGTGTTTCAAACCAACAAAACATCTTCCAAATGATCAATAATCCAAAATGAATATCCAAATACGTGATTATAACAACAATTAATCGAAAACCCCCAAATCCAACTCGATATTCAAAGTGTTCTTGAATAATCCCTCAATAATCCAATGAATCTTTATACAAACTCATAATCATATGCATATCCCTTCATATAACATGATTATAACGTCCAAAACATCATATCTCAACACAAAATCGAAATCTAAGATGTTGAAGAAATTACCTCTTAAAGATCCAACCACTTCGATCCGATGAACACGAGTTAAATCGAGTATCCAAGCTTCCCAAACGAATGAAGATGAAGAAAATCAAGTACTCAAGTGATTGATGAAGGAAAATCCCTCCCTCAAGCTCTCTCTCTCGGACAAGATGGAAGAAAAGGGTGAAAATGAATAAAAAGTCCCGGCCGAGTCCTTATAAACTTCCGGAAGTTACGGCCGTAACTCGACCTTCTTACGGCCGTAACATCCCAGGTCAACGGCCTTACAGACGTAACTGCCTAAATGCGGCCGTAACTCGCTTCGTCCAAACACTGCCCGGCGACCTTACGGCCGTATCCGTACCTGACTTACGGGCGTAACTCGCCCTCGTCTAAAACATCTGTCGACATCCTTACGGCCGTACCCGCACACCTTACGGGCGTAACTCGGATGATACGGCCGTATCCGGCCAAACTTACGGGCGTAAGCCCCCTTTGTCAAAAATGACCAGGCACCCTGCCTGTAGCGTACGGCCGTATCCGGCCATGCCTTACGGCCGTACCTTCCTCGTCCTACGGTCGTATGCCGCAACCCTTACGGCCTTAAGTCCCCCTTGTCCGACAAAACCTGAAATTTACGAATACCACGTACGGCCGTATCCTACCCTTCTTACGGCCATAACTCGCCTTCGGCCAAAAATGCCTGGACACCCTGCTGGACACGTACGGCCGTAACCGTCCAAGCCTTACGGCCCTACCTGCTCAACTTACGGCCGTATGCCACAACCTTACGGCCGTAAGTCCCGTTCATCCAAAATGGCCTGAAACCAACGAAAACCTGTTACGGCCGTAACCTACAATTCTTACGGCCGTAACTCATTGCTGGATAAGGTGAAAATCCGATAACTCCGATTCCTCGCTACGATTGATGAATGATCCGACATACCATACGAATTTGAAAGCGAACAAGTCCAACACATGCCAAAAATGATATTCCAGTACGAGACTACCAATGACGATGAAAATGATAATACTCCCATCTCGATCTATAAACGGAGATGAAATGACGATCGGTAATTGATATACGATTACAACATGCCAACAGTGAATGCAATGAATGAATCAAGAATGAAGAGTGATTAATAATGAGTGAAGTTTACTGAATGATAATTACTGACTGATTAATACTGAATGAAAATGAATGAATTACAACCGGGTATTACATACTCCCCCCTTAAAAAGAGTTTCGTCCCCGAAACTAAGGGTCAAACAACTCGGGACACTTCTCCCGCATAATCTCCTCGGTTTCCCAAGTAGCCTCTTCGACTCCGTGCCTAGACCACTGAATCTTGACCAAAGGAATCGTCTTGTTCCTCAACTATTTGATTCGCCGCTCTAAAACTTGTACAGGACGCTCCTCGTACGAATGATCATCCGCGATCTCGATTTCGTCGAACTGAAGTATGTGACTCGGGTCGGCAACATACTTCCGCAACTGAGAGACGTGAAACACATTATGAATTCGGCTCAATGCCGGAGGTAAAGCCAATCGATAAGCTAACTCGCCTACTCGATCCAAAATATCAAACGGTCCAATGAATCTCGGACTCAACTTCCCCCGTTTTCCGAAACGGAAAATACCTCGACTCGGGGATACCTTGACCAAAACGTGGTCACCCGTCTCGAACTCTAGTGGTCGACGACGATTATCTGCATATAATTTCTATCGACTCTGAGCTGTCAACATACGACTCTTGATCAAAGCTACCTTCTCTTGGGCGGCTATAAGCATATCGGGCTCGGTGCCGATTGATTCTGATAGGTCGTCCCAACACAACGGAGATCGACAACGACGACCGTACAAGGCCTCGTAAGGTGCCATCTTAATCGAAGCATGCCAACTATTATTATACGTGAACTCGATCAATGGTAGTTGGGCTTCCCAATCGTCTTTCCAATCGAGGACGCATGCCCTCAACATGTCCTCTAATGTCTGAATAGTCCTCTCTGATTGCCCGTCGGACTGAGGATGAAAGGCGGTACTGAGATTGAGCTGAGTTCCCATAGCACGATGAACTGATTTCCAAAAATGAGACACAAACCGTCCGTCACGATCGGAAACGATACTTTTAGGAGTACCGTGCAGTCTCACTATCTCTTTGATGAACAGTTGGGCAAGTCTCTAGGGACCCCACGTATCCTTAATCTCAAGGAAATGAGCTGATTTAGTTAAGCGGTCCACAATCACCCAGATCGTATTCATGCCACGACGACTCGTCGGCAAACTCGTGATGAAATCCATAGAAATGTCTTCCCACTTCCACTCTGGAATAGGGAGAGGCTTCAGCATACCCGCCGGTCGCTGATGTTCAATATTGACCTGTTGACAGGTTAAGCATCTCGAAACAAATTATGCGACTTCTCGCTTCATATTACTCCACCAGTAATTTTGTTTCAAGTCCGTGTACATCTTGCTATACCCCGGATGAACAGAATAATGGGTAGCATGAGCTTCTCTCAAAATTGAGTTTTTTAACTCGTCATTTGCCGGTACGCACAACCAATTCTTAAAGCGCAAAAGTCCATCCTCGTGGACCACAAAGCCAGGGGCTTTCCCCTGAGCCACATCCTCACGGATGCGCAACAATGATGGGTCTGAACCCTGATTCTCTCTGATTGCCTCCTCAAGTGACGATGAAATCTTTAACATACAAAGCTGTCCACTGATTGTGAAGCGGACCTCGATCTCGGGTCTAAGGAATTCCTATGAAGCTCATACGAGCTGTGTCGGGCAAGCATCTGCTCCTGAACGGACTTACGACTCAAGGGGTCGGCGACAGCATTCGCCTTGCCCGGGTGGTAAAGGATCTCGATATCATAATCTTTGATTAGTTCCAACCACCGTCTCCGTCGCATATTTAACTCCTTCTGAGTAAATATATACTTGAAACTCTTATGATCGGTGAATATCTGACAAGTAACGCTATAAAGGTAATGACGCCAAATTTTCAAAGCGAACACCACGGCTGCTAGCTCCAGGTCATGGGTCGGATAATTAACCTCGTAAGGTCTCAATTGCCGTGAAGCATAAGCAATAACTTTCCCGTTCTGCATGAGTACACATCCGAGACCTTGTCCGGACGCATCACTATAAACCACAAATCCTTCCGTCCCTTGCGGTAAAGAAAGGACAGGTGCTGAAATTAACCGGCTCTTGACTTCCTCAAAACTCCGTTGATACGCGTCGGACCACGTGTATTTCTTATCCTTTCGCAAAAGGTTCGTCAAAGGTTTAGCAATTTTAGAAAATCCCTCCACAAACCGCCGATAATAACCGGCTAATCCGAGAAAGCTTCGGATTTCCTTAACATTCTTTGGGGGTAACCAATCTTGGATAGCCTCCGTCTTCTGAGGATCAACACTCACTCCATCCGATGAAATTACATGTCCGATAAACGTCACTTCGGACATCCAGAACTCACATTTGGAAAACTTTCCATAAAGCTGCTCCCGTCTCAACACATCGAGAACCTGATGAAGGTGAACCTCGTGCTCCTATCGGTCACGATAATAAATCAAAATGTCATCTATGAAGACAACAACAAACTGATCCAAAAAGTCGATGAAAACCCGATTCATTAACTCCATGAATACCGCAGATGCATTAGTTAACCCAAACGGCATTACCACGAACTCATAGTGACCATAGCGTGTACGAAACGCTGTCCTTGCGATGTCCGACTCTCGAATTCGCAACTGATGATATCCAGATCTTAAGTCGATCTGGGAAAATACTGAAGCTCCCTGAAGTTGATCTAAGAGATCATCAATACGGGGTAGAGGATACTTATTCTTGATCGTCACCCTGTTCAACTCCCGATAATCAATACACAAGCGAAATGAATCATCCTTCTTCTTGACAAACAACACTGGTGCTCCCCACGGGGACGCACTCGGTCGGATATAACCTTTCTCGAACAACTCCTCAAGTTGATTCTTCAACTCCTGCATTTCGGTCGGGGCCATCCGGTACGGTGCCTTCGATATCGGGGACGTACCGGGCTCCAACTCAATCGTGAATTCCACATCTCTCTGTGGAGGCAAACCAGGTAACTCGTCTGGAAATACATCGGCATATTCTCTCACTACCGGAATATCCATCAAAATTATTGGTGATTTCTCGGTTTTGGTCATATAGCACCAATAACCAACACACCCTTGACTGAGTAATTTTACTGCTTTCATTAAGTTGATGACCTTACCAGAACAGCCGGGATTACCTCCCTGAAAAACACATTCGACCCCATCGTCAGAAATGATAGTGACCATACGCTTACGGACACTAATGATGGCATCATGACGATCCATCCAATCGATACCCAAGATGACGTCGTCTCTTGGCAAATCTACCACAATAAGGTCTGCTAGCCATACACGGCCATGAAGCTGAATCGGACAGTTCTGAATCTCACGATTCCCGATAATTCGTCTACCATCAGGTAAACCAATGACATACGGCTCACAACTAGTAGCACTACCCAGACGTAGTCTACTCAAACATGACTCGGAAATGAATGAATGCGATGCACCAGTATCAAAAAGGGTACACACAGGTTGAGATAGAATATCGAGTGTACCTGAGATCATCGGGGCCTCCGGATCGTCGGTCTTCTTCATCTCATAAATCCGGGGCTTGCTAGTCCCGGCACCGGACGCTCCTGTCTGATGGCTAAAGGCTCCACCTTTATTCGCTCATGTCATCTTGAACGATGCAGACTGAGTGGCCTGATTATGTACGGCCGACTGCTTCGGGGCCTGAGATGCCGCCGGAGTAGGTTTGGAGTCCCTTCGACAAAAACGGGCCTTATGCCCAGCAATCCCACAATTATGACACGTGACAGTCTGTCTCGGACACTTGATGCTGACATGACCAAGATCCCCACAGTTAAAACAGGTGATGGCAGGCGCGCTCTGGGTGTGATTCCGCGATGCAGGCGCCACAGGAGGTCGCTCAGAGAAAGTAGTGCCCGCACGAGGCTTCTTGAAAGTTGTCTGACCGCCTTCAGACTGATTACGATTTTTTGATTTCTTGCTAGCAGATGAAGGTTGCTGCTTAGCAATCTATTTAGCAGTGAGCTCATAAGTAAGAGCTTTCTCAATGAATTCGGCCAGCATGGTGCAATGATGATTAAGCAACTGTAGTCTCATACGGGGTTTCAGCCTCTTGCTGAAATACTTAATCTTATCTGCCTCTGAGTGAATGATAAATGAGGCAAACGGAAGAAGTTCCTGAAATTTCTCGGCGATGGCGAGGACATCATCGTCCGCTGAAAGGTCGGGAGTGAGTAATTATGACAGTTTGGCCTCTCTGAGTGGGGCCGGATAATATCTCTCCATCATGAGAGTCTTGAATTGTTCCCAAGTACATGATCCGTTGGTGGGCTTCAACGACAACCACCAAGAATGAGCGCCCTTACCCAGATAGTAAGCCGCAACTGAAACTTTGCGTCCTACGGGACACTCCACCATAGCAAATAACTTCTCGAAATGCTAGAGCCAATGAACAATATCAGCCGGCTCAGATGATCCCTCAAAAGTAGGTGGCCTTTGGCGAGCGATGTCGCCGATGATACTGCCCACACTCCTCTCTTGCCTCTGAGGTGGCGGCGGAGGAGCCTGTTGATTTTGATTAGTTGAGTTGTGCATCGTCTCCATTAGTTGTGCCATCTGAGTCATTTGGGCCATCATGCCCTGCATAAAAGTGAGTGGGTCAACCCGAACACCTTCTGACTGAGTTGTGTCCCGGGTACGACTCCCCGATAGTGAATGATCACGTCCAGGTGAATGAGTAGCAGCGTCGCTGCTCGATGAATTAGCATTATTCCTCGCGTTCGCACGTGTATTCACACGAGCTCTCGGGATTCGGCCCGTACCGCGGCCTCGTCCTCCGCATCCTCTGCCTGCTCTCTCCATACTGAAGTAGGAAAGTCACATGATGATTATATCTCTCGCATGAATATCACATTATGATTACGTCATAAAATGATGAAAATGAGCATACGCGCTCTAGTACAGTGATTACATGAATGATTAACTGAGGTGACATGATCATCTGAATGAAATTCTTGAAATGATTATCTTGAACAAGTTAACAAGTTTGATGATATGATCCTCAAGATCACAACTAAACGGTGAAATGAACTGAGTGATTAATGAATTAACATGATCGTCCTGATCAAAATGAATGATGATGATTGAGGATTGTTAACTGATGAATTATGAATGAATGATTCTTATTGCCAGAAATTATACCATGGCGTTAGAAATCTTACAGTTCTTTCGGTCTGATTGGCTCGGCATCTGCACAGGTCACACGTGACGCGAAAGTCCAATGATACTAGTCCAATGACGATGATTTCAAATGAGACATGACTCGGAAGGTAGTATTCAAAACCACGCTCCGATACCAACTCTGTAAGACCCCAAACTAGGCGGATATTACAGTGCTGTGGACCCCCGACTGGGACACACCAGGCGAATGAAAACTGATGAATTAAATAATATAATTGTAGTACCGAACCACATTATATTATCAAATACTCCGATGAGGAGCTTAAATACGTTACACCAGGGCAATACAGAATACTAGTATATTTTATATGAAGATAAAATACACCACCCTGAATACATAAACATCTCAAACGGGATTTGCAGCAGAAATACAAATGAGGAGAAATAAGAATGACTGAAATGACTGAAATGACTGGGGCCCCTACTAGTATCACTGGGACTCCTCGCCATCAACATGCTCTTCCCGTACTTTTGCCTTGCCGTGACCTGAAACAATATCCCCCAACGGAGTCAGTTACACAGAACAACAATCCTCAAGGGTTGAAAATACACAAACATGATATATCTTTAGTTATGAAATATCCTTAATTATGAATTACGCTGAAGAGGAGTATCATAGTATGCCTGTAATGTTCTGTGCAAGTGTACAAGACGAATGACCGGACACACCCGTCCTTGTACCTAATTAGTCTCACGGAGGTAATCGTTACCGTGTGCACAGTCCAATGTATTGATCCCAATACATGACCATCGCGTGCTCGACTAAAAATTCCACACATCCGCACCCGGCCACGCAATATGAACCCAGAAGGTCATGTGAACGAAAATGACCATAATGAATATCAATGAATACTAATCTGAGAAAGTCAAGAATGACTCACCGAGATGAAAGTAATAATGAAGTGATTGATAGTTTCAATGAAATGATTGGAACCGCCGTTCCTCGTTAATGAAGTGATTATTCGACAATTACAAGTCTCAATATGATTAATACAATGATGAATGAGTTATGATTATGAATGATCAACAACAAAAGGAATGAATATCCTTTTAAGCGAGTAAGAATTAACTTACACCACACCGATGAAGATTGTCCTTCCACGAACAAACGACCTAAATGAATTGTCGGTCGCTCGAACAACCTTGAATAACACAATTACCAACAATCCGCTCAATATACGAATCAAACACGATTATAACGAACTCAAGACGTCAAAACGACTAAACCAAGTTCATTGAGGCATTAAATCAAACATGTTGTGGCCAAACTCCGATTGTTTACAATCAAACCATAATATGCCAATATCAAATCCCCCAAGAAGTGTTTCAAACCAACAAAACATCTTCCAAATGATCAATAATCCAAAATGAATATCCAAATACGTGATTATAACAACAATTAATCGAAAACCCCCAAATCCAACTCGATATTCAAAGTGTTCTTGAATAATCCCTCAATAATCCAATGAATCTTTATACAAACTCATAATCATATGCATATCCCTTCATATAAAATGATTATAACGTCCAAAACATCATATCTCAACACAAAATCGAAATCCAAGATGTTGAAGAAATTACCTCTTGAAGATCCAACCACTTCGATCCGATGAACACGAGTTAAATCGAGTATCCAAGCTTCCTAAACGAATGAAGATGAAGAAAATCAAGTACTCAAGTGATTGATGAAGGAAAATCCCTCCCTCAAGCTCTCTCTCTCGGACAAGATGGAAGAAAAGGGTGAAAATGAAGAAAAAGTCCCGGCCGAGTCCTTATAAACTGCCCGAAGTTATGGCCGTAACTTGGCCTTCTTATGGCCGTAACATCCCAGGTCAATAGCCTTACGGCCGTAACCGGCCAACTCGTACGGCCGTAACTCGGCTTCGTCCAAACACCTGCCGACAGCCTTACGGCTGTATCCGTACCTGACTTACGGGCGTAGCTCGCCCTCGTCTAAAACATCTGTCGACATCCTTACGGCCGTACCCGCACACCTTACGGGCGTAACTCGGATGATACGGCTGTATCCGGCCAAACTTACGGGCATAAGCCCCCTTCGTCGAAAATGACCAGGCACCCTGCCTGTAGCGTACGGCCGTATCCGGCCAAGCCTTACAGCCGTACCTTCCTCGTCTTACGGCCGTATGCCGCAACCCTTACGGCCTTAAGTCCCCCTTGTCCGACAAAACTTGAAATTTACGAATACCGCGTACGGCTGTATCCTACCCTTCTTACGGCCATAACTCGCTTTCGGCCAAAAATGCCTGGACACCCTGCTGGACATGTACGGCCGTAACCGGCCAAGCCTTACGGCCGTACCTGCTCAACTTACGGCCGTATGCCACAACCTTACGGCCGTAAGTCCCGTTCATCCAAAATGGCCTGAAACCAACGAAAACCTGTTACAACCGTAACCTACAATCCTTACGGCTGTAACTCGTTGCTGGACAAGGTGAAAATCCGATAACTCCGATTCCTCGCTACGATTGATGAATGATCCGACATACCTTACGAATGTGAAAGTGAACAAGTCCAACACATGCCAAAAATGATATTCCCAGTACGAGACTACCAATCACAATGAAAATGATAATACTCCCGTCTCGATCTATAAACGGAGATGAAATGACGATCGGTAATTGATATACGATTACAACATGCCAACAGTGAACGCAATGAATGAATCAAGAATGAAGAGTGATTAATAATGAGTGAAGTTTACTGAATGATAATTACTGACTGATTAATACTGAATGAAAATGAATGAATTACAACCGGGTATTACAGATATCCTGGACAAAATCCCCCTTTTTTTATAGGTCGGCTTGTACTCTACACCTGAGACTATCTATATATCGAGGTGGTTTTCCTTTACCTGAAATCGAGGATATTTCCCTTAATCATAGCTTCACAGGGTGGTTCACCCTTACTCGGATCCGAAGGCATTTCACCTGATCGGATGTCACAGGGCGGTTCACCCTTACTCGGATCTGAAGGCGTTTCACCTGATCAGATGTCACAGGGCGGTTCACCCTTACTCGGATCTGAAGGCGTTTCACCTGTTCAGATGTCATAGGGCGGTTCACCCTTACTCGGATCTGAAGGCGTTTCACCTGATCAGATGTCACAGGGCGGTTCACCCTTACTCGAATCTGAAGGCGTTTCACCTAATCAGATGTCACAGGGCGGTTCTCCCTTACTCGGATCTGAAGGCGTTTCACCTGATCAGATGTCACAGGGCGGTTCACCCTTACTCGGATTTGAAGGCATTTCACCTGATCAGATGTCATAGGGCGGTTCACCCTTAGTCGGATCTGAAGGCGTTTCACCTGATCAGATGTCATAGGGCGGTTCATGTTCGCTATATTTTTAAACAATCCGCAAGTATACGGAGTAAGTGTAGAAAGCGGCGAGCAAGGTCGTATTCCACAGAGACTAAATATTCTTATTGTGTTGCGTACTAGATTATAGTGTTCCCTGTTTTATCTAGACGATCGAAAGGTAAAATGGATGATTAATGAAATAACATACAATGATCACAATAAATTGAAACGATTGAAAATATCCGAATGGAAGCAAATTGCAAGAGTTTAGAAAGGTAAATTCCAAGGCTAGGTTTCCGTTGATTACTAAATTTAGTCGGGATTGGTTTCAAAAGGTTCTAAGTGCGTTTCTAAAACGATGATCACAACAATATTCTAAAGTCTCTCTCGAGATGCATTAAAACGTAGATTAAACAACCTATAACAACGTCTCCGTCTATTATAAATTATCTAACTCTAAAATGTTCATAAGATTAGATATCATCATAGTTCATAACCGATTTCTCAATCTCGTAATTTACTACGTCAAATACTCGAAACCTATTAATGCCCTCTCCTCTCGAATTATGAGCAATTAAGTTTAACATGTAAAAACATTGATCAAGTGTCTAAACATGAATCAAAACCAAGTATTTGATAAAAAAATCACACTAGATAAATATAATTATCAATCCCTCAAAATCATAGCAAATCAACGTACTCCCATTCCCGGAATTTAAAGAGTTTAGCCGGACATGGTAATGAAAGGAAGATTAATAATCATCATGTTCATGCTAAAAACAACAAAATGAATAAAAGATAGGAAGAAGATAAAACTCGTGGTGTGTCTTGATCGATCCCGGTTGAAGCCTTCAAATGTTCTTGAAGTGTTCTTCAAGAATTTCTTCAAAACCCCTTCTTTTTGGAATGAAAACCACTTAATCTTTTGTTATTCTCTCTCTAATCTCTCCAAATTTCAGCATATCTCCTCTCTAGCCACATATCCTCCTTTTATAAAGCTAAAAGTATCATTTTTTCTACACAAATCTTGCAAAAATGTCAAAAGGTGATATTTCCACCGAAAAGTGACACGGCCCGTGTCAAATGACACGGCCCGTGTCATAGTGCGCTCAAAATGCTAAAACCCGCTGGACAGGGAACTCGACCGTGTCAAATGACACGGCCGAGCAAATGACACGGCCGAGCAAATGACACGACCGTGTCAAATGACACGGCCCGTGTCATACTCGGCTAGATAAGCAAAATGGTCCTGGAAATGAAACCCGACCGTGTCAATATGGCACGACCGGGATAATGACACGGCCCGTGTCGATTGACACGGCCGGGCTCGTGTTGACTCGTTTTGACACCGTTTTGACTCATTTTTAAGCCCGATCTCTCGTTTCCGCATTGCTTGATATGTATTTGGGGTTGGAGACTTCGTTCTTGCTTGATTTATGTCCATAAAGTACCTATAAAATCAATAAAACGTACCCAAGCGTGATCGAGTCCAACAAACACAATATGAGTATAAACGACACAGTTCTACACATTTTAGGATCTTAAAACCCGGAAAATCGATGTAAAAATATGTGTAAAAATGAGTGTTATCAAAATCCCCCAAACTTGAACGTTGATCGTCCCGAGCAATGCACTTTAAAATAACCACTCTTAAGGGAACTCGTCCCTCAACATACCTCAAAGGATCATTTTGAAAATTTATCAATACGCCTCAAGAAATAAATAAGTCGAGTTCTATAAAGTATTCAAATCTCGGGGGTGCTTCCTTAACATCATAGCTAATACTTGAATAATACGAGCCTCGTCGGTCAAGTGTATTCCCTCACTCTCAAAGTGTATAATGGGATAATTGACGCTCAAAACTCATTCAATGAAATAAGAATCCCCATAGGCTTGCCAATCGTCTACATCTCTACCACTAGTTGTGCATGTAAATTGGGTGAATCAAAAAGGACTTTATCGGTTGTAATGTAGGCTTTTTGGTCGGGGGTAGGATAAGTATGGCTTAAAGTGACTTGACTTGAGCAAATTAGAACATCATCTTAATAATCACTTTGCTCAATTAGAAGCTCAAGAATCCCTTGGAATTTGCTTCCTTCAACCCCTTGATTTCAATATAATCGCACTAAGCGCTTTTGAAAGTGAGAATCAAAACTTTATTCCCCCTTATCGCTCCAATACATCTCATTTCTTTTGTGTCCACAAACTTTTTTCTTTTTATGTTTTCATGTGGTGTACCACATCATCATTAAATCACATCATTCTTCCTTCAAATTTATTTTGATAAATCATTGCATTTGAACCAACAATCTTCCCAATCGCTTCCACACATCTTTTCATTCTTTTGCCAATTTGTTCTAAATAGCTCAAGTATAGGGACAAAAGTTTATAATGGAACGGAAAGCTCATAATGTGGCTAACAAGAAATAGGCTTTAAGCTCAATCGGCTAACTAGGGAAATAAATTTTCGGGTTGGCCAAAAGGTTTGAAGGGTTGCCAATAAAAATCGCCTATAATCATTTTTACTAATTTGCACACACGTTTGTAATTTTGAATAAGATACCAAGGCAAGTTCTAGAGTCTTAAAATATGAATGATACACTCGACAATGAAACTTGCATATTTAATAATGCACGAAAGCTCAAAAGCTCACAAGTTAGATTTGTTCATATTTCCAAGATATTAAACTATTTATTCAATTCCACACCCTTTTGATTATTCTACAATTTTTCCTCTTCAAATTATCCTCGATTTGTATATCAAAATAACAAAATAAATCCCGAGGTATCCAAGACAAGAGTTCATTCTTTCGAGTTTCATCCAAGTACATGATACTCAAAACACACCAAGTTCAAAAACAACAATCCACACCAAAATCCAAGCAAATCTTCACACTAAAATTCGAAAAAAATAGAAACAAACATAATAAAATAAACAAACAAAACAAGGTGTTAAAAAAATAAAAAAAAAATAAACGAACAATATAAGTATATCTTGACCCAATATCTCCCCCAAACTTGAATTAAAGAATGTACACACGAAGGGGGTATAGTATTTAAGCAATAAAAACTTTGGGTCAAGAAATACATACAACCGGTCATATTGATTGGGCGGAGGGAAGTGGCCTTGTTGGACATGCCACATGTCACACCTGCTCAGATTTGCCAAAAATCGTCTGCCCACATGACCCGACCGTGTCAAATGACACGGCTCGTGTCATACTTGCGCAGAAACTCAAAAAACGTTTGGATGGCCAACCCGACCGTGTCGTACTAGCCTGGATAGTGCGCTTCTGGTCTCCGGATATTTTTCCTGCGAATTGGACAGCTACAGTTGAACCGGTCAGTTCCTCATCAAGTAAAAATAGAAATAAAATGCGAATAAGAACAAAATAAACTAACAAGAACCATTGGGTTGCCTCCCAATTAGCGCTAAGTTTAACGTCTTCAGCCGGACGCAAGTGTTGGGTTGCCTCCCAACCAGCGCTAAATTTAACGTCTTCAGCCAGACACATGTTTCCTTCATCCCTGATCATTCGACGAGCTCTTACAATCCGGTTTATGCGCAATTTTATCGGGAGGTTCTCCATTTGTCAATCCCTCAAATCGAGGGGTCATCGAAAATACAACATTTTGACTATGCGTTTTAATCGTTATTTCTCCTCGATCCAAATCAATTAAAGCTCGTGCAGTGGCTAAGAACGGATGTCCAAGTATTACTAGACCATCTTGCTTCCCATCATCATCAAGCACTATAAAATCAACGGGGAAGGCTAAATTATCAATCTTTAAAATTACATCCTCCACAATTCCCTTTGGGTAAGCTAAAGATCGATCTATGAATTGTAAGCTCACTGGAGATGGTCTCAACTCTCCTAATCCAAGTGTTCTGAAAATAGACAAAGACAATATATTGACACTTGAACCATGATCAACAAATACATCATTTAATGAACAACCCAAAATAGAGCAAGGAATTGAAAAACTCCCTGGATCCTTAAGCTTTGTCGGTAGGCGCTCCAATTCTTTTTTCTTTGACGCCATGTCATGCATGAAAACCTCAAATTTCTTCTTCTCCTCGATATGCTCAATATCGGACCGATCCTTCACCTCATTAATTATCAAATCAGCTTTATTAGACAACACGGTTGCATCTTCGTTTTCATTCTCCGATTCCGGTAGCTCTTCATTCATGGTGCACGAAAAAATAGCATTGCATTGTGCTTTTGGATTTTCTTCGGTGTTGCTTGGAAATTGGCCCTTTTGATGTTGGCTCCCCACAATCTTAGCCAATTGACCGATTTGCATTTCTAAGTTTCTCATTTGAGCTCCAACGGTGGTTGCTAATTGATTCACATGATTTTCAATCCGATCAAGTTTTTCTTCATCTCGGGTAAATCGGCTTTTCGTCTCCATCATGAAGGTAGCTAGAATATTCTCGAGATTTGACGTCGGATTTGCTTCTTCAATTATCTCACCATTCGACACCTTGAATCCGGTCGGTGGTTGTAAAGCATTCTTTGGATTAGCATAGCTAAAATTTTCATGATTTCGATTGAAGGGATGGTAGAAGCCCGGTGGTGGATTTATCCAGAAATTGTTGTAACTCCGATTATTAATGTAATGTGCCTCCTCCAATGGATCGGATGGTAGTGAACTTGAACTTCCTTTTGGATTTATTTTTTCATTTGCACTCTTCGTCAGAATTCCCAAATGGTTGGTCAAAATCGACATTTGTGCAGTTAAAGCCTTTATAGGATCCGAGTCTGAAACTTCAGCCACTCTACGAATATTACTCCTCTCGGTAGGCCATTGATAACTATTCATGGCCATCTCCTCAATCATTTCATATGCTTCCTCTGCACTTTTAGCTAGCAAAGCTCCTCCGACCGAAGCGTCAACAAGATTTCTCGTCTCTCCGGCCAAAAAGAAACACATTTGTTGGTCTTCCGGAAACCCATGACGAGGACATCGTCTTAACAAATCCTTGAAGCGTTCCCATGCCTCATATAACATCTCTGAATCCATTTTTCGGAATTGCATTATTTCGCTCATCAATCTCATGGTCTCGTTGGGCGGGAAGAATTTGAAAAGAAACTTTTCACCCAACTCGTCCCATATACTTATGCTCCCCGAAGCAAGAGTTCCAAGCCAACTACGAGCCTTTTCTCTCAAGGATAACGGAAATAGCTTCAATCTTATTGCATCGTTTGGCACCCCATTCATTTTAATGGTATCACAAATTTGAATAAAGTGGAATAAATAGGCGTGCGGATCTTCTGTGGCAAATCCCCCAAACTGATTTTGTTGAACCATCGATATTAATGAAGGTTTCAACTCAAAATTGAGGGTTTTGATAGGAATATGAGAAATTCCCCCATAATTTTGGTCAAGCCTCGGCCGAAATCCGTCCCGAATCGATTGAATTCGGACTGCGGGCTGCTCAGCCTGTACGCCTTCATTGTTTGGATTGTGGGCTATTGCATTATCATTGCCCATGTCGGCAATTACGTCTCCCGCTATTTCCATTTCGTCAGATAGATCCCTTCATAATTTCCGTGTTGCAACACTTGTTCTTCGAGCAAATGCCTCTACTTCGGGAATAAAGTTTTCCAAAGGTTCTCGAGAGGAGCGGGTGTTCATGTACGTCCTGTAACACGGCCAAAAATAATACGGAAGTAACAAAATAAAATAAAACAGAAAAATATGTTTAAAGTAAGACCGGAAACACTTATCGTAATATCAATACGAACAAAAATAAATTAGTCCCCGGCAACGGCGCCAAAAACTTGTTCGCTATATTTTTAAACAATCCGCAAGTGTACGGAGTAAGTGTATAAAGCGGCGAGCAAGGTCGTATTCCACAGAGACTAAATATTCTTATTGTGTTGAGTACTAGATTATAGTGTTCCCTGTTTTATCTAGACGATCGAAAGGTAAAATGGATGATTAATGAAATAACATACAATGATCACAATAAATTAAAACGATTGAAAATATCCGAATGGAAGCGAATTGCAAGAGTTTAGAAAGGTAAATTCCAAGGCTAGATTTCCGTTGATTACTAAATTTAATCGGGATTGGTTTCAAAAGGTTCTAAGTGCGTTTCTAAAACGATAATCACAACAATATTCTAAAGTCTCTCTCGAGATGCATTAAAACGTAGATTAAACAACCTATAACAACGTCTCCGTATATTATAAATTATCTAACTCTAAAATGTTCATAAAATTAGATATCATCATAGTTCATCACCGATTTCTCAATCTCGTAATTTACTACGTCAAATACTCGAAACCTATTAATGCCCTCTCCTCTCGAATTATGAGCAATTAAGTTTAACATGTAAAAACATTGATCAAGTGTCTAAACATGAATCAAAACCAAGTATTTGATAAAGAAATCACACTAGATAAATATAATTATCAATCCCTCAAAATCATAGCAAATCAACGTACTCCCATGCCCGGAATTTAAAGAGTTTAGCCGGACATGGTAATGAAAGGAAGATTAATAATCATCATGTTCATGCTAAAAACAACAAAATGAATAAAAGATAGGAAGAAGATAAAACTCGTGGTGTGTCTTGATCGATCCCGGTTGAAGCCTTCAAATGTTCTTGAAGTGTTCTTCAAGAATTTCTTCAAAACCCCTTCTTTTTGGAATGAAAACCACTTAATATTTTGTTATTCTCTCTCTCTAATCTCTCCAAATTTCACCATATCTCCTCTCTAGCCCCATATCCTCCTTTTATAAAGCTAAAAGTATCATTTTTTCTACACAAATCTTGCAAAAATGTCAAAAGGTGATATTTCCACCGAAAAGTGACACGGCCCGTGTCAAATGACACGGCCCGTGTCATAGTATGCTCAAAATGCTAAAACCCGCTGGACAGGGAACTCGATCGTGTCAAATGACACGACCCGTGTCATACTCGACTAGATAAGCAAAATGGTCCTGGAAATGAAACCTGACTGTGTCAATATGGCACGGCCGGGATAATGACACGGCCCGTGTTGATTGACACGGACGGGCTCGTGTTGACTCGTTTTGACACCGTTTTGAGTCCTTTTTAAGCCCGATCTCTCGTTTCCGCATTGCTTGATATGTATTTGGGGTTGGAGACTTCGTTCTTGCTTGATTTATGTCCATAAAGTATCTATAAAATCAATAAAACGTACCCAAGCGTGATCGAGTCCAATAAACACAATATGAGTATAAACGACACAGTTCTACACATTTTAGGATCTTAAAACCCGGAAAATCGATGTAAAAATATGTGTAAAAATGAGTGTTATCAGTTCACCCTTAGTCGGATCTAAAGGCATTTCACCTGATCAGATGTCATTTCTAGTTTCACACATTCAAAGAGATTTTATTTGTAATAGACTTTTATTAAAACAACACAAGCTTTCCTCCACACTTCTTCATACAAAATACTTTTTTAAGTGACATATGTTCCAAGGTCTTTTGATGGGTGCTCTTCCATATCTTCGAGCTCATAAGCTCCTCCTGCATAAATTTGGATTACCTTGTAAGGGCCCTCCCAGTTCGGCTCCAGCTTTCCTGTTTTTCTAAGGGCATCAGCCCGCCTAAGCACCAAATCACCGACCTGGAACTGTCTCTTCCTGACTCTTTTGTTGTGAGCTGCTTTTGTCAGGCTTTTGTATCTTTCAGTTCGTGCTACGGCCGCTTCCCTTCTTTCTTCTATGGTATCTAACGCCTCCTTCATTATTTCCTCGTTTTCCACCTCGTTGAACCATCGAACCCGATGGGACATTTCTCCGACTTCTGCCGGGATGACGCCTTCGGACCCGTATACCATACTGAAGGGTGTTTCCCCCGTTGACGATCTAGGTGTGGTCCTGTATGACCATAGTACCGAGCTAAGCTCATCCACCCATCCTCCTCCAGCTTTGTCTAAGCGGGTTTTGATTCCTTGCAAGATTGTTCTCTTAGTTACCTCCACTTGCCCATTAGTCTGTGGGTGAGCAACCGCAGCGAACCTTTGCTTGATATGCATCCCCTCGCAGTAGGACTGGGTTCTTTTCCTATTGAATTGAGTTCCATTGTCTGAGATAAGTATCTGGGGTGCTCCGTACCTGCAACAAATGTTGTTAAACAAAAAACTTATGATTCTTTGCTCGGTTATGGTGGCCACGGGCTCGGCCTCTACCCACTTGCTGAAGTAGTCTATGGCTACTACTAAGAACTTCCTTCCTCCCGAGCCAGGTGTAAACTGCCCCATGATATCAATTCCCCATTTAGCGAAGGGACAGGGTGCTCCCATGGTAATCATATCTTCAGCTGGGATGTGAATTAAGGGTGCGTGCATTTGACATTTTTGGCATCACTTAACCATCTCCACTGCTTTCTTGCCCATGGTCGGCCAGAAAAAACTAGCTCTTAGTGTTTTGCTAATTAGCGCTCTTCCTTTGGTATGATCTCTGCAGCACCCTTCATGGATTTCTTCCAGCATACCCCGCCCTTCTTCTTCCGAAACGCACCGTAGTTGTGGACCGAGGTAGGATCTCTTGTATAGTTCATCGTTAATGCAACAGAACCTCGCGGCTCTTCGCACAACCTTAATTCTTTCTTGCCTTTCCTTGGGTAGTTTTGCCCTTCTTAGGTATGCCAACAAAGGAGTTCGCCAGTCTGCCATCTCATTCACCTCCATTACCTGTTTCATGATGCTACTCCGGGCTGCTCCCAAAATCGTTACTGTTCGCGAGCGGAAATACACTAAGGAGCTTCCCATTTTTGCTAGGTAATCAGCTTTTACATTTTCCGCCCTAGGGATATGGATCAACTTCCATTCCCCTAGTTTTTTGGCAGCCTCTCTCACTTCCTCAACATACTTCTTCATCCGATCCTCATTTATCTCAAATTTTCTTTCTACTTGTTGTGTGACCAGTTGAGAATCAGAGTGAGCAATGAGTCGTCGCGCGCCCAAGTCTATCCCCAGCTACATTCCCTTAACCAGGGCTTCATATTCGGCCTCGTTGTTAGATGCTTTGAAATCGAATTTTATGGCATACTCTAATTGTTCACCCTCCGGGGTAGTAAGGACTATACCTGCCCCAGAACCACTGGTTGTTGCCGATCCATCCACATGTAATAGCCATTGCCCCTCTGGCGGCGATGGCATGACCCCCTCTTGTATGAAGTCCGCTAGGGCCTGAGCTTTAATTGCCGTTCTCGGCTCATACTCCATGTCGTATTCCCCCATTTCTACCGCCCACTTCACCAGGCGACCTGACACATTAGGTCGCCCTAATATTTCTCTCAAGGGCAAGTTGGTTCGCAGTTTTATCCGCTGGGCTAGGAAATACGGCCTCAATCGCCGGGCTGTAACTACTAACGCCAGTGCCCCTTTTTCTAGTTCGGAGTAATTCCGTTCTGCTCCTTGCAAAATTCGGCTTGTATAATAAATGGGTTTTTGCTTACTCATTTATTCTCTTAGCAAGACCAAGCTAACCGCCCTCTCTCCCACGGATAAGTAGAGTACGAGCTCCTCTCCTGGTACTGGTTTGGTGAGCAGAGGCAACTCGGCCAAATATTCTTTTAATTTCCTGAATGCTGTTTGCGCTTCGGGGGTCCATTCGAACTTGTTCCCTTTTCTTAAGAGCTTAAAAAATGGGAATCCCTTCTCGGCCGAGCGTGATATGAAACGGCTTAGCCCCACTATTCTTCCTGTTAGTATCTGGATATCCTTGATATTTTTTGGAGGATTCATTTGCAGCACTGCCTTGACCTTTTTCGAGTTGACCTCGATTCCTTGTTCTGTGACTACATATCCCAAGAATTTTCCCGATTTTACTCCAAAAGAACATTTTGATGGGTTGAGCTTCATTCCGTATGTGCGCAGGTTTTCGAACGTCTCTTCTAGGTCTCTGATATGCTCTCCTGCCTTTACGCTTTTTACTAGCACGTCATCCACATACACTTCCATGTTTCTGCCGATTTGGGATCTAAAGATTCTATCAACCATCCTTTGATATGTGGCTCCTGCATTTTTTAACTCAAAAGGCATGCGTACATAACAAAAAGTTCCTTTTGATACCACAAAACTAACCCTCTTTCTATCCTCGGGTGCGAGAGGAATCTGATGATATCCCTGAGAAGCATCCATCATACTGAGCAACTCGCATCCCGAGGTTGAATCCACTAACTGATCTATGCAGGGTAACGGGTAGTGATCCTTTGGACATGCTTTATTTAAGTCCCGGAAGTCCATGCACATCCTCCACTTCCCCTGGCCTTTCCCTACCATGATAGCATTGGATAGCCACTCCGGAAACTGGATCTCCGTTATGTGTCCAGCTCGGAGGAGCTTGTCAACTTCTTCCCCAATGATCCCATCCATCTCCGGCCCAAAATGCCTCCTCTTCTGCTTTACTGGTCTTACGGTTGGGTCGATGTTTAACCTATGCTCGGCAACCGTTGGGCTGATTCCCACCAGATCCTCAGCTGCAAACGCAAAATGTCCACAAATCTCCTTAGTAGGCCGATAAGGCTTTCCTTTATCCCGTCGTCTAACCAAATTCCCACGCGAGTTTTTGTTTCTTGCTTTCCTGGAACCAATTCTATTTCTAGCAACTCCTCATTGGGCTTGACGCCTTCTTCCTCAGCATCCTCGGGCGCCTTTGATTGTTTATTCTTCTTAAACTCCAGATTCGGGCCTCCTAGCTCGGACGTCCTCTTTTCGCGCTGCACTCCCTGCTTTACCGTTGTCTGGTAACAAGATCGAGCTACAAACTGATCCCCGGCTACTTCCCCTACCTCACCTCCTACGGGGAATTTTACTTTCATGTGTGCGGTAGAGGCCACTGCTTCGAACTTGTTGAGTCCCGATCATCCTAGAATGGCGTTATAGGCCGATTTGGTGTCCACCACTAAATACCTGAGCGTCTTGACATTTCGATGAGGCATCCGACCTAGTGCTACCGGAAGCACCACTTCTCCAACCGGTTGCACTTCGGTCATGCAGAACCCATAAAGCGCGGTATCTACCTTTTTTAATTCCACCTCCATGTTCATCTGTTTGAAACAGCCATAGAATAAGATGTCTACCGAGCTTCCCGTATCGATAAATACCCTTTGCACATCGTAACTGGTGATCTCCGCGGTGATGACCAGCGCGTCATTATGGGGCGCATGTATCCCGTAATCCGTGGGGCCGAACTGAATGATAGGCCCGCTGCCTACAGAGGCGACCTCCTTGAACTGATGACACCTAGCCTTTCGCGCGTGGGCTTTCCTAGCCTGATTAGAACTTCCATCGGTTGGTCCTCCTGATATCATGTGGATCACTCCTTTTTAGCTGGGGGAGCAGCGGGTCCCCGAGGGGCTTCTCTTTTCATCCCCGCCCCCCCTTGGGGCATGGGTGGTTGCCTCCGACCTCCATTCCTCTGCTGATATGTGAACTCCATTAGATGCCCCGCTCGGACCAGCCTTTCGATCTCGTCTTTAAGGTGTTAGCACTCATCTGTTTTATGCCCATAATCATTGTGGAATCGACAATAAAGCTCTGATTTCGGCTGGGTGGGCCTATTAGGACGAGATGCAGGCCACTCGATAACCCTGTTCATCTTATCTTCAACTGCTTCCAAAACCTGAGCTCACCTCATTGTTAGTGGGCTATATTGGTCAAATCTTGGTCGCCTTAGAATGGTATCGCTCTTCTTTCGTTCTATTTTTCCCCGCGGCATTTCCTCCCGAGGTAAATTTCCTTGAAAGGTGTACTCCTCGCGCCGTATCAATCTGCTAGACCCCCTTTCCCCATCTTCGGGCTTTTCTTGCAATTCTTCCATATCCTTCTCGGTTTCCTCAACACTAATGTATTTCGAATATCGGGCTAAGACCTCGTCATATGTTCTGGCTGGTTTTTTAGCTAATGAGGTGCGTAGTAATCCAGGCCTTAGTCCCTGCGTCAAGGCACTGGTTTTTACCTCTTCCGACGATGAGGGTACCTCCAGACATGCCTTTGTAAATCAGGTCACATAAGCTCTCAGCGCTTCTCCGGAGTACTGCTTGATACTGAACAAGGACATAAAGGTCTTTTGGTGTGCCCTGGCGCTTGCAAAGTGAGCAAGAACGCGGAGCTGAAAGTTTTGAAGCTGGTGATTGACCCAGGGGGTATCTGGTGGAACCAATCCTGAGCTGACTCTGTCAGCGTAGCCAGGAATGCTATGCAACTCACGGCATCCGAATATCGATGTAGTACCGCCATGTTTTCGAATTGGTATAAATGTCGGGTAGGATCTGAGAGTCCATCGTAGGTGAAGGTGACAGCCCTAAACCCATATGGGAGCTCAGCCTGCAGTATGCCTTCTGAGAAGGGATGACCTGGATGACTTTCCATGTCCTTCCTCGCAACCTTCTGTCGCAACTCCTCCAGCTCGTCTTGCATACTGGATATCAATGGATCCAGCATTCTTTCCTGTCTAGATCGCTCCCATATTCTTGGATAACTCTCCCCATGCTCTTCCTGCTGATTAATTTCCTCCGGCCCATCCGAAAGGATGGGTATTACTTTTTGTGGTACTCTTTGTTTTTCGACCTCCCGACTCTTCTGGATCGCATTGGCGATTATGTCGGCTAAGGCTTCCTTCGTCAGTGTGATTGTGCTTGGTGCGGATTCTTCTACTGGGGAGACGGGTGTTTTTTCCAGAGTCGATTCTCCACCCGCAACTGCTAGTTCCTCTTCTAAATTTCGGGGTATCAACTCCCCTATTTTCTTCTGGTTCATTTCTTCTGCCATTATTGACCTCACGTCTCAGCTCAAAGTGACTCGATGTCACAATTCCCACAGACGGCGCAGAGAATAGGCACCTCTCCCTTCTATAAAAGGGAGAGGGGGGTTTTCATCCAGAGAGAGATTTCTGGAGATTACAGCATATTTTAGAGAGAGAGAAAAAAGCAATAGTTCATACATTCCGGGTTTTCTTAGCTAAACTCCTAAGATTAAGCCGGTTCTTGGTGGCCGATCAGCTCGGTTACATCATCTTGCATCCAAATTGTCTGCTCAGATGTTTAGGAGGGGTTCTGGGAGTATTTGTTATCCTTTCAAGATTATTGTATTGATTTAGTTATGTACTACGTTAGGGTTGAGGACTTTGTGAAGAATTTGGTTTAAACCATTTATAGTAGTCGTTTCCTGCATGTTCAAGTTATCGTAACAAGTACATTATTGTAATGATTTTATTATTTGTGTTTCTATGATAAAAAATATGATTTTTACTGTGTGATGTGAGATGTCTACTCGGGGAAGGTTCGACGGGACCTCTGTGGATCGGTACTTTGAGGATAGGTCGGGACGTGGTATTCTCATTCGGGGACAGTTCGACAGGATCCACGGAGACTTGGATAAGGGGACCTGTCACGGAGATGATTCCAAATGGGATGGAAATTCGAGGTTTATTATTATTATTTCAATCTTTTTTTGATTCGTATTCACTATTCCTATTCTATTTACCTTCGAGAGACTTTATTGATGATTAGCTGTGAATATATCGAAATATTATGGAAAAAAATTTAAATCGTGGAAAAAGATTTTTGAAATGCTTGTAATTCATTGTTTGTAATTTTGTACATGTACAAGCAAATTCCAGTTGCCAACGCCTTAAATAGGGGAAATGCCTTCAACGCATATCAAATGAACATCCGTTCGAGGAGTCAACGAGGGTGCGATGTTCGCTATATTTTTAAACAATCCGCAAGTGTACGGAGTAAATGTAGAAAGCGGCGAGCAAGGTCGTATTCCACATAGACTAAATATTCGTATTGTATTGAGTACTAGATTATAATGTTCCCAGTTTTATCTAGACGATCGAAAGATGAATGGATGGTTAATGAAATAAAATAAAATTATGACAATAAAAGAAAATATCTGAATTAAAGAGAATTGTATGAGTTTTGAAAGATAGATTCCAAGGCTAGATTTCCATTGATTACTAAGTTTAGTCGGGGTTGATTCCAAAGAGTTCTAAGTGCGTCTCCAAAGTGATAATCACAACAATACTCTAAAGTGTCTCTCGAGATGCATTAAAATGTAGATTAAACAACCTATAACAACATCTCCGTCTATTATAAATTATCTAACTCCAAAATGTTCATAAGATTAAACATCATCATAGCTCATCACCGATTTCTCAATCTCGTAATTTACTACGTCAAATACTCGAAACCTATTAATGCCCTCTTCTCTCGAATTATGAGCAATTAAGTTAAACATGTAAAAACATTGATCAAGTGCTCACACTAGATATATATAATCATAAATCCCTCAAAACCATAGCAAATCAACGTACTCCCATGCCCGGAATCTAACGAGTTTAGCCGAACATGGTAATGAAATAAAGATTAATAATCATCATATTCATCATGTTCATGCTAAATAAAACAACAAAATGAATAAAAGATAGGAAGAAGATAAAACTCGTATGGTGTCTTGAGTGAACTCGGATCAAGCCTTCAAGTGTTCTTGAGGTGTTCTTCCTTGGTTTCTTCAAATCTCCTTCTTTTTGGATGAAAAGCTCTCAATCTTGTGTTTTTCTTCTCTCACCAACTCTCAAAGACTCTTCAAAATCAGAATATCTCTCCAAATCTGATCTCATGACCCTTTTATCAACCCAAAAAACCATTTTTCTTGTTCAAATCTTGCAAAAATGTCAAAGAGTGATTTTTGCACCGAAAAGTGACACGGACCGTGTGACTGACACGGCCCGTGTCATACTGCTCTAGAAACAGCAAAAAGGTTCTGGACAAGGAACCCGACCGTGTCAGTTGACACGGCCGAGCTAGTGACACGGTCCGTGTCAAATGACACGGCCGAGTCTATTTTGGTCCGTTTTGACTCCCTTTTTCCTTCCTTCTCGGCTCTATCTCTCGTTTCCGCATTGCTTGATATATACTGGGATTGAGACTTCGTTCTTGCTTGATAATGTCCTTAAAATACCTATAAAATCAAATAAAATATACCAAAGCGTGATCGAGTCCAACAAATACAATATGAACACAAACGACACAACTATACACATTTTAGGATCTTAAAATTGTAATACCCGTAATTTCAATTTCCGGTAATTTCTTTTTTCCAGAGAAAATCTGTTTTGATGAATCGCTCGTGACTGTTTCATCATTCTGAGAATGATTAATTCTACACTTTTTGACATCCGAGTTCGTTTCGGTGTCGTTTTGTTGAGTTCCGTGCTTTTTAGCGACTTTTCCGCACTTGAGTTCGATTCTTGCGAATCTCGTTCGAAACTGCTGTTTCGAGTTTCCCGTAAGTCCGTTTAACTTTGTTAGACGTGTTGTGAACTTCGGTTTGGTTATTCGATCACGTATCGTGATTTTCCGGCATTTTGGGCCATTTTGTAATTTACCCAAAGTTATGGGTATCCGTATCTGTATTTGTTGTCTCGACCCTTTTCTTGGTCGCGTATGATTAATTATTGCATTATGTTTTCATTTCGGGTCGATGATGTTGTCCGCGAGCTTTTCGTCGTGTTCGTTCCGTACGTTTTCAGAAATCGAGTCGTCGGAACATGACGGCTGAGCACTGGCCGGATAGGTGCGGCAGGCACGGTCGGAAGTGTTGGGCACTGGCCGGGCAGGCACGGCAGGAACCGACGTAGCGCACACTACGGCCGGGAGGCTACGCGCGCTAACCGGCAGGTGTAGCGCCTGCCTATCAGGCCAGCGGCGTCTGTTGTCGGGTGGCGAGGGGTTACTAGAGTACTGGACTCGGGGACGATCGGCAGATAGCGCACGCTACTGTCGGGCATTGCACACGCTACGACCGGAAGGTAGCGCGCGCTACGGCCGAAAGGCTGCGCACGCTACCTGTCCGAGTCAGTAGGGCAGTGGGGGCTCTAGATTGCAGCCTGGGCCGATAGCGCACGCTAGGTCGGCAGTCTAGCGCACGCTAGTCCGGCCCAGTATAAATGTGACAGAGCAGTCCAGTTTCGGTCATTTTTTCCATTTCTCTCTTTCTCTTCCGCGGCTGGAGCCTTGGGGATCTCGAAGCCATGTTGTTGAACAACAAATCCATGAAGTTCTTGAGTTCATAACATTGATTGATCATCCTATATCATCCTTTGATCCAGCGAATCAAGGTAATCTCTTCTTAGAACCCTAGTTTCTTGAATTTTGGGGTTTTTACGTTTTTGTCCGATTCGTTCCGTATTGTTGATTAATTCATGATGGGTATGATTAATCTTGGTAGTATTCTTGTGTTTAAAATCATTTAATCTATTATTCTTCGTCGAATCGAAGTATATTTCTTAATTTCCTTCGAATCGACTTTTTGGGGGATTTATTCTCGATCTCGTTTTCCATCCGTTTTTGATGGATCGATTGTTGTTAAATGATGTTGTTAAACATATCCTGTGGATTGTATATCCATGTTTCGATTTGGATTTCCATTTTCGTGTTTGGAAGGGACGAATCGTGTTCTTGGCCGTTTTGGGGGAAACACTTGAACTTTCGTCATTTGTTCTTTGAATTCAACGGCTTTAAGTCGTGTTATGGAATTCATTTCATTGTTGTTATTTTCCTTCGTAGTTTATTATCGTGAGTTGGCGTTCGGTGGAGTCGGCGGGTTCGTAGTCGGTTCGTGCCAACCTACTTCGGTCGATTCTCCGCGTTGTTCTTATTCGAGGCAAGTACCTTGCCCATACTTTTCTTGTTTTGCGGATATAATAATTAGTAATCGTCTAAATATGTTTGTTGGTCGTTTGCAATGAACTTTCATAAGATTCGGTTTAGCCTCGTTAAAGGCTTACTTTCAAAATGCGTGTGTGTTGTAATTGTATGGGTTGTAAGTGACTATGTGAATCATTTGGATATGTTTGGCGTTGATGTTGCGCTTGGTAATGCGTGTGTACACATATTATCTTTTCGGTGCATTATGGTTTGACGTGGTGTTTTGCTAAGTGTTTGATGCCTCTTGGCGAATTGTTTGGATATCCTTGGTGTGATATGTTACTTGTGCTTGATTATTTCACGGCCAGCTCGGGAGGGTCCGACGGGGTCTCGAGTGGGATTCATGGCTTCGTCCCGGTCCTAGGTGATGTGTGGTGCTTGAGTATTTCACTAGTCAGCTCGGGAGGGTCCGACGGGTCCTCGAGTGGGATTTGTGGCTTCGTCCCGGTCCTAGGCGATGCGAGTACGTGTTTTTTGAATGTGTTTGCTCACCTCGGGAGGGTTTGACGGGGCCAAGGAGGGAATTCCAATGGTATAGCCCTGGATTACGTGTGAAACTTCACCGTTACGTGTGTATATTTTGTGATTGTATTTCGCTCACCTCGGGAGGGTCCGGCGGGATCACGGAGGGAGTCCAATGGTATAGCCCTGGATTCACGAGTGCGGTTGCTTATGTTTTGTGAATGTGTTTGCTCACCTCGGGAGGGTTCGACGGGTCCACGGAGGGAATTCCAATGGCTTCGACCTGGATTCACGAGTGAAACTTCACGGGTGCGTGTGTATTTTATGTCCGTCGAGGACGCGTGACGTGGGTTTTTAACCTTGTGTATTGTTGTTGGTTTCATTTGTGAAAATAAAACCTTTGGGCTGTGACCCCTGTTGATTTTGGAAAGAGAATGATTCGGTAAATCCTAAATTGTTTTCTATTAAAACTCCCGATGGCATTTTAAACGGTTTTATAAATTGTTTCCCTTGATTTATGATCTTTCGGTTTTGGAATGTTTTACCCAAACTCTTGCCTCGGGAAGTACTTTTCGTTACGTTTGGATCTTTGAGGATTCCTGGTTATTGTTATTCGTGGAATGTGAATTGTATGGCTCGTATTTGCACTTTGTTCTTGCACTAGCAAAACAGTGGAGTTTTGCTAAACCCCGAGTATTCGGGGGTGGATGTCCGTTTTTGCATTCAGGTTTGGGAGCATAACACAGGGTCGGCACGAAGGATGATGAAAGATGAACGATATTAATCACATGAGTATCCGTATGAGGTCATTGGTTTAGTTGTATTTTATTTTCGCTGCAGTATTCTTTCCCGTTGTACGGGGGTGTGTTGTATTCGACCCCTGCGTGGGCATGTAATGTATTTGAGTTATATGTATTTATTGAAAGACCAAATCGGTCTACCGAGTCATTTTAGCCTTAAAGGCATTATTGAGACGTTCTATGTTGTTACCAGCCTGGTAGATCCTTGAGGAAAGGTTCTACGACGTGTAATATCCCTGAGCGGATTGGGGGTGTTACAAAAATCCGGAAAAAACTTATAAGAATATGTGTAAAAATGAGTGTTATCAAAATCCCCCAAACTTGAATGTTGATCGTCCCGAGCAATGCACTTTAAAATAACCACTCTTAAAGGAACTCATCCCTCAACACACTTCAAAGGATCATTATGAAAATTCATCAATACGCCTCAAGTAATAAATAAGTCGAGTTCTATAAAGTATTCAAATCTCTGGGGTGCTTTCTTATCATCATAATCAGTACTTGGAAGATATAAACCTCATTGGTCAAGTGTATTCACTCACTCTCAAAGTGTATAAAGGGATATGTGTACGCTCAAAACTGATTCAATGAAATAAGAATCCCCATAAGCTTGCCAATCGTCTACATCTATACCACTATTTGTGCATGCAAATTTGGTGAATCAAAAAGGACTTTATTGGTTGTAATGTAGGCTTTTTGGTTGGGGTAGGATAAGTATGGCTAAAGTGACTTGACTTGAGCAAATTAGAACTATATCCCAATAATCACTTCGCTCAATTAGAAGCTCAAGAATTTTTTTTTCTGGAATTTGCTTCCTTCAACCCCTTGATTTTAATATAATTGCAATAAGCGCTTTTGAAAGTGAAAATCACAACATTATTCCTCCTTATCGCTCTATTTATTTTATTTCATCCTTATCGCTCCATAAATCTCGTTTTTTTTCTGCCCACTCTTTGTTTATGCCTTTTCATGTGGTGGACAACATCATCATTATAATCACATCATTCTTCCTTCAAATTTATTTTGATAAATCATTGCAATTGAACCAACAATCTTCCCAATCGCCTCCACACACCTTTTCATTCTTTTGCCAATTTGTTCTAATAAGCTCAAGTATAGGGACAAAAGTTTATAATGGAACGGAAAGCTCATAATGTGGCTAAGAAGAAATAGGCTTTAAGCTCAATCGGGCTAACTAGGGAAATAATTTTTGGGTTGGCCAAAAGGTTTGAAGGGTTGCCAAAATACAAATTGCCTAAAATCACTTTCACTAATTTGCATATACGCTTGTAGTTTTGAAAAAGATACCAAGGCAAGTTCTAAAGTCTTAAAACATGAATGATACACTCGAAAATAAATCTTGCATATTTAATGATGCATGAAGGCTCGAAAGCTCACAAGATAGATTTGTTCATATTTCCAAGATATTAAATTATTTATTCAGTTTCACACCTTTTTGATTATTCTACAATTTTCCCTCTTCAAATTATCCTCAATTTGTATATCAAAATAACAAAATAAATCCCGAAGTATCCAAGATAAGAGTTCATTCTTTCTAGTTTTATCCAAGTACATGATACTCAAAACACACCAAGTTCAAAAATAATAATTCACACCAAAATCCAAGCAAATCTTCACACCAAAATTCGAAAAAAAATAGAAACAAACAAAAAAAAAAAAAAAAAAAAACAAGGTGTTAAAAAAAGGAACAATATAAGTATATCTTGACCCAATATCTCCCCCCAAACTTGAATTAAAGAATGTACACACGAAGAGGGTATAGTATTTAAACAATAAAAACTTTGGGTCAAGAAGTACTTACAACCGGTCATATTGATTGGGCGAAGGGAAGTGGCCTTGTTGGACATGCCTCATGTCATACCTGCTCAGATTTGCCAAAAATCGTCTGCCCACCTGACCCGACCGTGTCGCACCTGCGCGAAAAGTGAAAATCAACTGTCAGCCTGACCCGACCGTGTCAAACGACACGGCCCGTGTCATACTTGCCCAGAAACTAAAAAAAACGTCTGGATACCCGACCCGACTGTGTTGAATGACACGGCCCGTGTCGTACTAGCCTGGAAAGTGCGCTTCTGGTCTCCGGATCTTTTTCCTGCGAATTGGACACCTACAGTTGAACCGGTCAGTTCCTCATCAAGAAAAAATAAAAATAAAATGCGGATAAGAACAAAATAAACTAATAAGAACCATTGGGTTGCCTCCCAATTAGCGCTAAGTTTAACGTCTTCAGCCGGACGCAAGTGTTGGGTTGACTCCCAACCAGCTAAATTTATCGTCTTCAGCCAGACGCCTGTTTCCTTCATCCCAGATCATTTGACGAGCTCTTACAATCCGGTTTACGTGCAATTTTATCGGGAGGTTCTCCATTTGTCAATCCATCAAATCGAGGGGTCATAAAAAATACAACATTTTGACTATGCGTCCTAATCGTTAATTCTCCTCGATCCAAATCAATTAAAGCTCATGCAATGGCTAGGAACGGACGTCCGAGTATTACTAGACCATCTTGCTTCCCATCATCATCAAGCACTATAAAATCAACGGAGAAGGCGAACTTATCAATCTTTAAAATTACATCCTCCATAATTCACTTTGGGTAAGCTAAAGATCGATCTATGAATTGCAAGCTCACTGGAGATGGTCTCAACTCTCCTAATCCAAGTGTCCTGAAAATAGACAAAGGCAATATATTGACACTTGAACCATGATCAACAAATACATCATTTAATGAACAACCCGAAATAGAGCAAGGAATTGAAAAACTCCCTAGATCCTTAAGCTTTGTCGGTAGGCGCTCCAATTTTTTTTCTTTGACGCCATGTCTTGCATGAAAACCTCAAATTTCTTCTTCTCCTCGATATGCTCAATATCAGACCGATCCTTCACCTCATTAATGCATATTATCAAATCAGCTTTATTAGACAACACGGTTGCATCTTCGTTTTCATTCGCCGATTCCGGTAGCTCTTCATTCATGGTGCACGAAAAAATAGCATTGTGCTTTTGGATTTTCCTCGGTGTTGCTTAGAAATTGGCCCTTTTGATGTTGACTCCCGACAACTTTAGCCAATTGTCCAATTTGAGTTTCAAGATTTTTCATTTGAGCTCCCACGGTGGTAGCTAATTGAGTGACATGGCCTTCGATTTTGTCTAATTTTTCTTCATCTTGACTAAATCGACTTTTTGTCTCCATCATAAAGGTAGCTAGAATATTCTCGAGATTTGACGTCGGCTTTGCTTCTTCAATTATCTCACCATTCGACACTTTGAATCCGGCCGGTGGTTGCAAGGCATTCTTTGGATTAGCATAGCTAAAATTTTCATGATTTCGGTTGGAAGGATGGTAGAAACCCGGCGGCGGATTATTCCGGAAATTGTTGTAACTCCGATTATTAAATAATGTGCCTCCTTCAATGGGTCGGACGGTAGTGAACTTGAACCTCCTTGAGAAGCTACTTTCGAATCACCTCCTTTTGTTAGAGCTCCCAATTGAGTAGTTAACATTGTCATTTGCGTGGTTAGTGCCTTGATAGGATCCGAATCGGATATCTCAACCACCCTTCTAATATTTGATCTTTCCATCGGCCATTGATAGATATTCATAGCCATTTCTTCTATCAATCCATAAGCTTCTTAAGCGCTCCTTGCTAGCAATGCCCCTCCCGCGGAAGCATCAATAAAATTTCTTGTTTCTCCCATAAGACCATTGTAAAAGAAACACATTTGTTGGTCTTCGGGGAATCATGTCGAGGGCATCGCCTTAGTAGCTCTTTGAAATGTTCCCACGCTTCATATAACGGTTCGGAGTCCAGTTGATGAAATTGAGTGATCTCACTTTTTAGCTTCATTGTCTTGTTAGGTGGGAAAAATTTGAACAAAACTTTTCGCTCAATTCTTC
Organism: Orobanche coerulescens; assembly: GCA_033398695.1. Classification (NCBI taxonomy): domain Eukaryota; kingdom Viridiplantae; phylum Streptophyta; class Magnoliopsida; order Lamiales; family Orobanchaceae; genus Orobanche; species Orobanche coerulescens. Next base: position 176,311,585 of record CM065809.1, read on the forward strand.
CCATGTCTTTATACTTAGGAGCTAAAATTCCATGCCAATTTCTTGCCTTCTCTCTCAAAGAGAATGGAAACAATCGTAAGCGTATTGCATCATCCGAGACTCCATTCATTTTGATAGTATCACATATTTGCATGAAATGAGTGAGATGGGCATGTGGATCCTCGACAGCAAATCCTCCAAATTGATTTTGTTGAACCATTGAAATTAAGGCGGGCTTCAACTCGAAATTTAGGGCGTTGATTGGAACATGAGTGATTCCTCCAAAGTTTCGGTCCAGTTTTGGTCGGAATCCATCCCGAATTGATTGCACCCTAGTTGTTGGATTTTCAATCCTTCCGCCCTCGTTGTCTTGGATTATTGCATTCTCGTTCGTGTTGTCCCTTCCCATGTTATCTCCCGCTCTCTCCATGTCTTCAAAAAGATCCCTTCTTAGTTTCTATGAGGTAGCACTTGTTCTTCGGGCAAATGCTTCTACTTCCGGGATGAAAGTTTCTAAAGGCACTCGAGATGAACGAGTGTTCATGCACTCCCTGAGTAAGATTTAATATTTTACAACATGATTTATGTAACAAATATAAGAAAATGTCTAAAGTAAGACTAGAAACACTTATCGTAATATCAATACTAATAAAAACCAACCAGGAGTATTACATGCCGTGGGCCCCGCGCCGGAACCCACCAGGCTAAAAACCAATTACAAGAACGACATGAAAGGCCGATGACGGTAGTATTTTTCAAAACTCACAAAATCATATGAAAACACCAACTACCGTCAAGACAAACAAGGCCAAAAACTCGGTTTAGGGAATCGGTTTTCGAAATCAAACACAGTTGGCATAAAGCCGAAAGCCATTTGAAAGAACTCACGCAGCGGATAAAAATACAGTTCAAGATACATATACATCAATAATGATATACACAAACAAAATACACGATTCCCCAACAATATGCCATAGCGATCGTCCGAATCCTCGGCTCACGACCTCTACCATCAAAGTCCTCAATACACGAAAAAAACAAGTCCACAACGGTCGGCAATAATGCCCGACAAATAACCGCAAGTACATAAACATAAATATTCACATGCCATACATCATGAGAATAATAACCTCAACGATAACCTTACCACTTCAGGTAATCCAACGATTCTCATCAAAATCCCAATATCACAATAATACCAAATAATACCTCAATACCGAATACTTTCCCGTACACAATCTTCTATGTACGATTGCCATAAAACATACCTCTATCCGACATCCTTCCAAATGCATACAACATACCAAGAATATCCAAAAATGACATCAACAATATCCGAATACTACAATCTTCCCAAGATTGTCCAAGTATCTCAACAATCATCAACTGTGCATTCTAATTCTTTTAGAACATCACTGAACATTCGTCAATATGCAATACAACATAAAATACTTATGAAATGTAATTGGAATTACTCATCAAAACATTCTAACCGAACAAGTAAACACTTGCCTGGATACCAACACGACAAAACCAACATCGAACTCATCGCCCTCGTCTACGAGCTCTTCAGCCCCGACTGGACGGAATCTACGGCTTTTCACCGCGGCAAAACGATTATACCTATTGGTTAATCAACCTAGAACAATAATCATATCAATAATCGAACCAACTTGGTATAACAATGATCATAACATATTCAACCTCATATCAAGATTCATCTCATCTAAATCAACCACTATCATCACTATGATTTAGAATACCGTCTTAAATCGGTTAAACGAATCATCAAATCATCATAGTCATCATATGGCCTCAAGAACATCAAGAACTCTATGATCCCACAATCATAATCAACATATAATATTATAACATGATTGTCCAACATGTTCCTCACATGTAATCATCCATTAAGAACTACCAACTATCAAAGAAATACGAAAATTACCTTGTATGGACGAATCAAGAAGAGGAACAATTGAACTAAAATCCAAGAACCATGAATAACTTCAAGAATCATCAATATCTACATATCCCGATCTCCAATTCCATGTTTTTAAGCTCATGATCGACTTAGAAGGATTAAGAACCCATCTATAAGGGTTGAAGGTGAGAAAAACGAAGTGAAAAGCTGAAGTGAAATGAAATGACGGTCAATCCTTATATAAACTCTCCGCTCGTTACGTACATAACATTCCTAAGTTAACGTACGTAACACCTCTTACGTACGCTATCTTGTCCTGGTTAGCGTACGTAATGCCATCCTGCACTTATTGCCTCAAAACGTGAACTTATTTACGTAAGTAACCCATGCCATATAACGTCGTAATATACCGGTTGACTTGCTACGATCTAATGGTCGGTGTTACGTCGTAACACGTCCGTATAACGTCGTTGACTCACTGTCAACATCCTCGCCGAAAGTTGCCGACACCGGGTCTCTGCCGGCCAGACTCGGTCTGTCGATGCCTTCGTTACGTACGTAATACCTTAGCCTTAACGTACGTAACCATGCTAATATTACGTACGTAAGCTCACCTTGTTAACGTACGTAACAATTCCATACTTAGCCAATTTCAGCAATTCCTGTCCAAAGTCACGACATACCGAATACGAACATACGGCAAAATCAATACATATACTCAATTCAATAACATTATCAAACGTTCACAACGTCCTCGAGCATAATTAACCATCCACGATATCCAATATATAAATGAAAAATATATCCGAAAAATCAGGGTATTACAGTGATAGCCCTAGCATTCTCTTGGATCTTGATTCCTAAGATGTAGCAGACTTCACCAGATCCTTCATCATGAAGGTCTTTGATAACCAATCTCTCACGGACTGCATTAGCGGGATATTATTTCCTGTAATCAATATGTCACCGACATATTCAATTATGAAGATAATATTCTTCCCGCTGCGTTTAAGATAAATGCAAGGATCTTCTGAATTTCTGATGAAGTCAAAAAATTTTGACAGCGTCATCAAATCGGATATTCCAACTCCTAGAAGCTTGCTTCAATCCACAAATGAATCGTTTAAGCTTGCACACTAGATTAGATTTTGGCTTAGATATGAAACCCTCCGATTGAGTCATAAACACTTCCTTATCAATGTTGCCATTGAGGAGAGCTGTTTTGACATCTATCTGTCAAATCTCATAATTATGGTGTGCTTCTACCGCAAGTAAAATACGAATGGACTTGATATTAGCAACTGGTGAGAAAGTCTCTTCATAGTCAATGCCTTCGCGTTGACTATACCCTTTCGCCACCAACCTAGCCTTGTATGTTTGTACTTTGCCATTTGCATCAGTCTTTCCCTTGAAGACCTATTTGCAATCTATGGGTCTAACCCCTTTGGGCAACTCAACCAAGTCCCAGACTTGATTGGTGTATATCGAGTCCATCTCGGATTTCATGGTTTCATGCCACTTGAGCCTCCTTCAATGGGTCGGACGGTAGTGAACTTGAACCTCCTTGAGAAGCTACTTTCGAATCACCTCCTTTTGTTAGAGCTCCCAATTGAGTATTTAACATTGTCATTTGCGTGGTTAGTGCCTTGATAGGATCCGAATCGGATATCTCAACCACCCTTCTAATATTTGATCTTTCCATCGGCCATTGATAGATATTCATAGCCATTTCTTCTATCAATCCATAAGCTTCTTAAGCGCTCCTTGCTAGCAATGCCCCTCCCGCGGAAGCATTAATAAAATTTCTTGTTTCTCCCATAAGACCATTGTAAAAGAAACACATTTGTTGGTCTTCGGGGAATCATGTCGAGGGCATCGCCTTAGTAGCTCTTTGAAATGTTCCCACGCTTCATATAACGGTTCGGAGTCCAGTTGATGAAATTGAGTGATCTCACTTTTTAGCTTCATTGTCTTGTTAGGTGGGAAAAATTTGAACAAAACTTTTTCGCTCAATTCTTCCCATGTCTTTATACTTCCGGGAGCTAAAATTCCATGCCAATTTCTTGCCTTCTCTCTCAAAGAGAATGGAAACAATCGTAAGCGTATTGCATCATCCGAGACTCCATTCATTTTGATAGTATCACATATTTGCATGAAATGAGTGAGATGGGCATGTGGATCCTCGACAGCAAATCCTCCAAATTGATTTTGTTGAACCATTGAAATTAAGGCGGGCTTCAACTCGAAATTTAGGGCGTTGATTGGAACATGAGTGATTCCTCCAAAGTTTCGGTCCAGTTTTGGTCGGAATCCATCCCGAATTGATTGCACCCTAGTTGTTGGATTTTCAATCCTTCCGCCCTCGTTGTCTTGGATTATTGCATTCTCGTTCGTGTTGTCCCTTCCCATGTTATCTCCCGCTCTCTCCATGTCTTCAAAAAGATCCCTTCTTAGTTTCTATGAGGTAGCACTTGTTCTTCGGGCAAATGCTTCTACTTCCGGGATGAAAGTTTCTAAAGGCACTCGAGATGAACGAATGTTCATGCACTCCCTGAGTAAGATTTAATATTTTACAACATGATTTATGTAACAAATATAAGAAAATGTCTAAAGTAAGACTAGAAACACTTATCGTAATATCAATACTAATAAAAATAAATTAGTCCCCGTCAACGGCGCCAAAAACTTGTTCGCTATATTTTTAAATAATCCACAAGTGTACGGAGTAAATATAGAAAGCGGCGAGCAAGGTCGTATTCCACAGAGACTAAATATTCGTATTGTATTGAGTACTAGATTATAATGTTCCCAGTTTTATCTAGACGATCGAAAGGTGAATGGATGGTTAATGAAATAAAATAAAATGGTGACAATAAAATAAAATATCCGAATTAAAGAGAATTGTATGAGTTTTGAAAGATAGATTCCAAGGCTAGGTTTCTGTTGATTACTAAGTTTAGTCGGGGTTGGTTCCAAAGAGTTCTAAGTGCGTCTCCAAAATCATAATCACAACAATATTCTAAAGTCTCTCTCGAGATGCATTAAAATGTAGATTAAACAACCTATAACAACGTCTCCATCTATTATAAATTATCTAACTCCAAAATATTCATAAGATTAAACATCATCATAGCTCATCACCGATTTCTCAATCTCGTAATTTACTACGTCAAATACTCGAAACCTATTAATGCCCTCTTCTCTCGAATTATGAGCAATTAAGTTAAACATGTAAAAACATTGATCAAGTGCTCTAACATGAATTAAAACCAAGTATTTGATAAAGAAATCACACTAGATATATATAATCATCAATCCCTCAAAACCATAGAAAATCAACGTACTCCCATGCCCGGAATCTAACGAGTTTAGCTGGACATGGTAATGAAAGAAAGATTAATAATCATCATATTCATCATGTTCATGCTAAACAAAACAACAAAATGAATAAAAGAGAGGAAGAAGATAAAACTCGTATGGTGTCTTGAGTGAACTCGGATCAAGCCTTCAAGTGTTCTTGAGGTATTCTTCCTTGGTTTCTTCAAATCTCCTTCTTTTGGGATGAAAAGCTCTCAATCTTGTGTTTTTCTTCTCTCACCAACTCTCAGAGACTATTCAAAATCAGAATATCTCTCCAAATCTGATCTCAGTACCCTTTTATCAACCCCAAGAGACCATTTTTCTTGTTCAAATCTTGCAAAAATGTCAAAAAGTAATTTTTGCACCGAAAAGTGACATGGCCCGTGTCATACTGCTCTAGAAACAGCAAAAAGGTTCTGGATAAGGAACCCGACCGTGTCAGTTGACACGGCCGAGCTAGTGACACGGCCCGTGTCAAATGACACGGCCGGGTCTATTTTGGTCCATTTTGACTCCGTTTTTTCTTCCTTTTCGGCTCTGTCTCTCGTTTCCGCATTGCTTGATATGTACTGGGGATTGAGACTTCGTTCTTTCTTGATAATGTCCTTAAAACACCTATAAAATCAAATAAAATATACTCAAGCATGATCGAGTCCAACAAACACAATATGAGCACAAACGACACAACTCTACACATTTTAGGATCTTAAAATCCAGAAAAACCTTATAAAAATATGTGTAAAAATAAGTGTTATCATGCGCATGGGACAGACGGGCACACATAGTGTTTAAAAGCTAAAGTCGATCGTCTTAGTTTGTGAACATGCTTTTCTGACATTTAGTATTTAAATTTGTTTATTTTATTATCTGGGAAGTCCCCTCTGTGGGCACATGGAGTACTTTAAACTTTATTTTAGTATTTCAGATTTAAATATTTTGGCCACGGCCACGATCTAACCTTTATTTTATACATTGCATTGATTATGATTTTGGTTATCGAGTATGTTCTAGTAATGGTCTGGTATACCTTGTCATGCGTTCTATGGCATGTGACAACACTAGTTGAGTTTGGAGTGTTACAGTGGGACAGAAGATGGACAGTGTCATAATTATGGAATTTTATCATACAATTGATTTTATCAAAGGGCCATCACTCAGTTTGAAAAGTCTTGCTCTTTTGGAAAATTAGGAGAGAGATCTTATACTAAAGATATGAAAGAAAATATTTCATTCTTACAAATAATTGATGGTATATGTAGATCTATTCATCCAGAATGCAGATCATTTAGGCATTTTATGGTTCTGGTGAATGTTTCAACATGCTGGTCACATTTTGCTTTCTTGTCTGCTCAAAATGCTGCATCTGCAAAACACAACACATATCATACGTTCAAGATCTCACCACCCTAACCACACCATTAAATCTATATGACTCGAGAGTGTGGAGAATTCATATCTAATGTATTTGATGATTAATGCATGTCAGTCCTGACCAATTTAGAGAATTTTGTAACCTATATGCAATCAGGTTGTTACTTGGCAAAAATTTTAACCAGGAAACTTTACATGCATACATTTTCAAACTCCTTGATAAATGTAAATGCCAGGGGGAATGAGACTTGACATGGATCTATGTATAAATGCTGTGTTGCACGTTTTTTAACCAATGATTATTTTTCTCAATAGGTTTTTAACACTTCGAAAGCCATTTAATGAGGTAACTATATGTACAAGATATATTAATCAGAAATGGAACACATTGGTTAATGGAATAAGTCCAATAGGGCTGTCATCATGTTGTACTTTTTTTATACGACCAAAACTTTTTCCGTTAGATTTTTACTACTTGACGGGTTTTAATAAGACAATAAAAGATATACATCTTTGACTCGATACAAGACGAAGTGTTTAAGTAAATATATTGTACATGTCCTTGTCTAGTTAGTTTAGCTTTATTTATATTATTCATATCATGGGTCGAAATATGTGAGGGGTATCATTAATGAAAATAACAACATTGTTTGCCTTCTTTTTTGTTTTTATTCAACATTGAGAATATATAGATTAAAAAGAGTCGGTTTTTTTCAAAATGACTAAACAATAAAAATTATACATTCACTAAAGTGGATTCTTCAAGTAATAATGATGAAGTGTTTTTCATTTATCGGCATTCTATCAGTAACTGCAAAATTCAATAACAAAATCCTTACGTCCTAAACTTTGTTGGTTAAGAATTGTGTTTTATATCATTATCGATTTTTTTTGAATGGCAAAATTTATTAGAAAAGAAAACTAGCAAGAAGCTAGAAAAAAAGATTACATAATAGCAAGAATAGGATCTTGCATCCAAGTTATCCAATTAAACTTGAATTTACTTCTATTAGAACACCAAGTGTAAGATTGAGACATAATGTCATCAAAAATGGTTGCCCTTCTAGGAGAGGTTGCACCGTATAATAATTGGTTTCGATAATTCCAAAGCTTCCACCACATCACATAAAATATGCCTTCAAGCACATTTTTTGTCTTCGTGCTTAAACGGAGGTCACCAAACCAAGCAAACCAATCTTCATACGAATGGAGCTCTGGAGAAGATAAACGGCACCATCTTTAAACCTTAGCCAAAACTGCTCGAGCCAACGAACATGAAAATAGCAAGTGAGCCAACGATTCTACTCCCCCTTCGCAAAAAGGACACATAAGAGAAGGAATATCAATGCCCAACCGAGACAAATTCAATCTGCTAGGAAGCTTATCCTTTTGAACTTTCCAAGCAAAAACGTTAATTTTAATGGGAATCTCCTTGACCCATCTTGTAGGCAAAGAACCAGAACTTAGCAATGAGTCGTCCACAAGATTGCGAATCGACTTCACAGAAAAATCACCAGAACCTGTTAGAGACCAAACCCATCGATCATCCATTTGAGTCAATCTTGATGATGCTAGACGACCACACAACTCGTTATATTGCTCGGTTTCAATCCCTCCCATTGGCACACGACGAAAAGAAGAGTCAACAGATTCGTGTCTCAACTTATCCGCAATGGAAAGTTGTTTACACGTATCTAGCGCGTATAATCTCGGGAATTTTGATTTCAAAGACGAATCACCCATCCAAACGTCTTCCCAAAATCGAGTATTTTCGCCATTACCCACCTTTCTTAAACAAAAACCCATAAGATCTATTCCTCGGGAATGTAGGATGTTAACTTCCTTAATGATGTCAAGCTATAAAGATTGTCGAGATAATTTTGTAGGTCTATCAAGAGCCCCACGAATGCCATGAATAGCTTGAATACACCTTGACCACAATGAAGAATCTTGAGATATAAAACGCCAAATCCATTTGAATAAGAGAGCCCGGTTTAATGCAAAGTAACTAGAAACCCCAAGACCTCCTTTCTGCTTTGAGATCAACACTTTGTCCCAAGAAATCCAGCCCATTTTCCTATTAGCACCATCTGTCCCATTGAAAAAATTGCGACGAATGACTTCCATTTTATTAAGCACATCCTTCGGGACTTTAAAAGGAGACATGTGGTATAGAGGGATTGACCCAAGAACCGATTTGAGGAGAGTCAATCTACCTCCAACCGAGAGAGTTTTAAGCTTCCATCGAGACAATCGAGACGAAAGCTTACCAACGACCTCATCCCATATTTGAGTTCTCGACATCCGACCACCTACCGTAACTCCCAAATATGAAAAAGGCGTAGATAAAGTAGAACAACCGACCATATTTGCTGCTCTAACCACTTCACCAGATCCTACTCCAATCCCCATCAATTTGCTCTTATGTATATTAATCTTAAGGCCCGACGCAAGGAAAAAAGACTTCAAAACGTGGACAATGGTGTTAAGATTAGAATCGTTCCATTCCCCGATAAAGACTGCATCATCCGCGAAGAATAGGTGAGATAAAACCATTGAATCATCAATAGAAATACCCTTAAATAAGCGTGCTTGCAAAACACGGTTAAACGATATATGCAAGCTCTCCATAACCAATATGAACAAGAAGGGATTGCCACACGTTTAAAATTTAGAGTTAATTGCAAAATAAATTACGAACATTTAGGTTGTTATCAAGTACAATACAAACTTTTTCCGTTGCAATTCGATACATTGTGAATTTTTTCAGCCGAAAATTTACCGACAATGATGCCGGAGACGCCTCATATGCCACCTCTACGCCATGATTTTATTACTGATAGATAATACATTAAATTTCTAAGTATATTGAACAAGAAAAATTGAATTGTTTTCTAAAGACCTAACTATTGCAGACGCCTTTCCCCGGAACCCTTATCTAAGACCTAAGTTTTCCAAAATGTGGCCTAACCGACAACTTATAAGATTGAGATCCGTTGGTCTGCAGTACTTGGGCTTTCAGAAAATAATTTTTATAAAAAAATTTGAAGCTTTAAATAAAAATTTTATGTATCTACATGACATAGAAGACGTGACACATGTGGCATATAAATTTTTATTAGCAATTTATTTGCTGGAAAAATTCGTCGTCTATCAATTTGACAAATCTAGATAATTCGTTTATCGAATTGCAATTACAGTAAAACCTCTATAAATTAATAATGTTGGGGTCGGGATATTTTATTAATTTAGCGAGATATTATTATATCGATAAATTAATAAATTATTAATTTAAAGAGTTGGTTTATATTCGTGAGCAACTCTCAAATTATCGCGGATACCGTTCAAAATTCGGTTGATGATGGTTCAGTACCTTTGGAACCGGTCACTCGGAAAGAAGCATTGCAAGCGGCAACAACTCTTCACAACTTTTTGTTGCAATACGAGAATACAGTGCTTCAACTCTTAAGTGCAATTGGGAGATTTAAAGATGAACTCAATATAGATTTGAAGTTCACAAAAAAACAAGTGACTATAGATTCATTTTTTACTAGACAATTCAAGAATTTTGGAATATTTTAGTAATTATTAATTTATAGTTCCGCTGGGACCAATATATTTACACTGTTATTTCAAAAAAAAATATTATTTTATTATTTTATCGATTGGGGTCCAATTTTGTACTGGTCCCAAGTTGGAACAAGACAAATTATTAATTTTATCGAGATTATTAATTTATCGAGTATTAAATTATAGAGGTTGTACTATATCCCTAAATTTTACCTTTGTGTTACCCAGAAATCATGCTTGGAAATTAATAACGTGCGGCAATCATTTGAATAATGAAATACAGATGAAATAAAACGACATTTTTAAAAAAAATTAGAAAATTATCTCCGCCCAATCATTTGCCCTATTTACATGCAACAACACAAACAAACACCCTTTAATTTTTCTTTTTAAGGAAAGAAAATCATTACCCGCCCGCCATCAACATTCCTTAAATACTCTACGCCTCGGATACAATCTCGGAGCTCTCTCAAACCGCCAGCCTACCTTAATAAATACCTCATTTTGGGATACAGAGAAATTCATCACATCGGAAATCATAAGCACCACCCCCCCATCTATCATCCCTACTACTTCGTCTTTCTTGCAATCGCCATTTCTTTCTCTCTCCTCGAAGCGAGAAAAAAAAACAAAGGTAAAAATTTGCTTTGTTCTTTCGCTTCGATATTTGAGAGAGAGAGAAAAAAATGGGTGCATGCGCTAGCGTACAGAAGGCAATGATGAAGAGCGAAGCCGCCGCCCCAGCACCGGAACCGGCGAAGGAGGAAACCGTCGCCGCCGTTGTTGCGGCGACCGAAGAGACCGCCGTCGCGGTGGAGGCCACCAAGGAAGAGGAAGTCGCCGAGAAAAAGGCGGATGAAGGGGGTGACAAGGAGGAAGAGAAAGCCGTAGAGGTATATAATTAATTGGTTTTAATTATTGTTACTGTTTTAGTATAGTTTTAAATTAGTGTCAGAAATTATGTATTTTATATATATATTTTTGACAATTGTTTCATTTCTATTTAAAATAAAATAAAAATAGAAAATGTTTTTATTCAAAATAAATAAATAAATATCACATAACATCAATGCTTCCACGAAATCAGCAACTATTAATTTTTTTTCTCCTTATTTTGCATTTTGTATTTAACTTCTCCTTTTTAGGTCTTTTTTTCATCATAAAAACAATATCTAAGTGATTATTTATGATATATTATTCCATTTCTTTTATGATTTTCTTTGGTAAGTTAAGATATTCTCCCTTTCTTTTCATGAATTTCTTTGGTAAGCTAAAGATACTATATATAATAATCAATACTCCCTCCCACTTTTTAGTGTTGGCACAATTGATATTTTTCCGATCAAACTAACAATATTTTGACCTAATTATTTATAATTTTATAATTATAAAAATAATAAATCATAATATTTATAAAAAAAATACATCTCATTATAAATCTATTTCTATTAACATTCTCATCATAATTAAATATATATTTTCATAAATTTATGGTCAAAATTTAAAAACATTAACCAAACAAAAGTCAAATGTGCCAACATTAAAGAGCCGGAGGAATACAAATTTTTAAGAATTTGAAGGCCACATAATGTAATTCAAAACCATCATCATTAAGTATTTTTCCTATTGCATGGAAAACTCGAAACCATGATTGACATAATGTTTACCTTAAATGCATGGCAGGTTGAGGCACCAAAAGAAGCCGCGGAAGTTGAGAGTGAAAAGACGGCGACAGAAGCTCCGGAGGAGTCAGAACCAGTGGCTGCTGTCGAGGAGGAGAAGAAAATAGAAGTGGCGGAACAAAAATGATCGAAAACTTATGATTTATTTTCTTGATGCTGATTCATTGTACTAGGAACTTGGTTTTTATAAATTAATTATTTTCGTTTGGCTGTTTTTATTAATATTCGTCTTTTTGTATGACTGATTGATTGATTATTATAGTTTATATTTGGAAATAATTACGTATGGTTTTTTTTGTGCTATTTACAATTTTATTTTCGTTTGTTATTTTCTTATCAACTTTTTTGTATAAGATCTATGACCTGTTGAATGTACGGTGTAGGGAGAATGGCAAGTTTAGTCCAAAATTATGGCAGGAGTGAGATGTTGAGTCCCGCGTTTGTTCCACATGTGATTTTTAGTTCACAATTTTTAAATATTGGCAAAGATGGTCCGAAATTGTAATTTTGTGGACTAAATCTGCTTAGCTTGGCAGATTTTTGCTTAGGTGGCCAAAATTCAGATTTTGTGAACTTGTTTATTTTTATTTAAAAAAATCTGCAAAATTAAAAAAAACAAAAAAAATTCTGAACTATATTAATATTAAAAAAATATTAAAATCGATAATTTTATTTTTAATTCTGAAATATTAATATTGAAAAATAAAAAAAAAAAGTTATTTTAAATTTGAAAATTAAAAAATCTAAAAAATTCTGAACTATTTAAAAAATTCAGAAATTAGTAAATTTATTAAAAAATATAAAAAATTTCCGAATATTAATATAAATATTAATATTGGAAAAATATTAAGAAATTGGTAATATTTTTTCAATATTAATATTTATATTAATATTCGGAATTTTTTAATATTTTTCAATAAATTTACTAATTTTCGAATTTTTTAAATAGTTCGGAATTTTTCAGATTTTCTAATTTCCGAATTTAAAATAACTTTTTTTTTATTTTTCAATATTAATATTCCAGGATTAAAAATAAAATTACCGATTTTTAATATTTTTTAATATTAATATAGTCCAGAATTTTTTATTTAATTTTGCAGATTTTTTTAAATAAAAATAAATAAGTTCACAAAATCTGAATTTTGGCCACCTAAGCAAAAATCTGCCAGCTAAGCAGATTTAGTCCACAAAATTACAATTTCGGACCATTTTTGCCAACATTTGAAAGTTGTGGACTAAAAATCACACGTGGAACAAACGCGGGACTCAACGTCTCACTCCTGCCATAATTTTGGACCAAACTTGCCATTCTCCCCGTGTACATATAGCAATGTTTGGACAAATTATGAATGAATAAGAAGTTACCATTTTGTCCAAACTCAAGATGTGTATTTTGCGAATCTGAGCAGTGTGCGGTGGTTCGACGCTTTGGCTTCCTTTCTCATACAGCCTTTGAGTGATAACAACGTCCACAGTCTTTGTTGTCATTTAGCCTGTGCAGTTGTTACTGTAATTAGTAGTAATGTAGTTTTTGGTATGTGTATATTAGGTTTGCATAGGGCTGTGAGTCAACGTAAAAGTTCGATCCGGCTCGAATTATTCGGCTCGAAAAAGTCCGGCTCGAGACCCGATTCGATGATGCAAACTTCAAACTCAAACGTTAAAATGGGGAGTTCGGTCCGATTTGCAAACGATGCGAAATAGTTCGGCTCGCCATAAACCAACTTTTGTCCATTAATTATAGGCATGGATTTATAAGATTATACTTCCCTTGGGCTACTTTATCTCATCTTTTCCTCTCTCGTCCGTTCTCATCCTTTGAATTCAATCTCTCGTAAAGACGTTTAGAGTTTTACACAAACGGTTCGATCCGATTCGCATAGTTCGGCTCGATCCGGAGCTATCAAACGTAACGTTAAATTCTAAGGTTCGACACTTTCAAACGCATGCATACTCAAGCGTAGTGAGGTTCGGTATAGTTTGATTCGTTTACAGTCCTAGTTTTGCACTATGGAGTATTTTTAAAATGTAATCAGTAGATAAAACCAAACCAAACCAAACATACACAGTATATCCCGCTCAGAGCAGGGTCTGGGGAGGGTAAGATGTACGCAGACCATGCCCCTACTTATTACAGTAGGGAGAACATTTCCAAGACTCTAACTTAGTGCGCAGTGAATATTGAGTGATAAAAAAAAAAAAAGCATATGATTCTAGAAAACTCGATACCATACCGAAATTCTACGCTTAATCCACATGACTTACCTAAGCGGATTTTGGCTACTTCACTCCCGATGAACGCCGCTAATGTAAGAGAGGTTCACGCACGCCTCCCGTCAAAAATACACCACACGCAAAGACAATAGGATAATAATAAACAATAAAAAAAAAAATACAATGCTCTAGGTCAAAGCTAACCAGACAACCCAACCCGAGGCTCTCAACTACAAAGACCGCTCCCTACAAAAGAATCCACAACTCTGATCTGGCGCCTCCAAGCGCACCTATCAACAGTCATGGTCTCGGAAAGGTTTAAGGCCTTCAAATCTAATCTCAGCTGCTCCTCCCACGTCCTCCTCGGTCTGCCTCTCCTCCTCTCCCCGAGAACCAATAAACTCTCGACCCTCCTCACCGAAGCAGATGCCTGCCTCCTGCGGACGTGGTCAAACCATCTCAATCTCCCTTCCCTAACTTTCGCTGAAATGGGCGCCACTTCCAGCGCGTTCCTGAAAACCCCGTTCGCGATTCTATCTAACATCGTGCGACCACATGACCAACGTAACATTCTCATTTCAGCCACTTCCAACTTGATCTCAAGCGACTTCTTCATCGCCCAACATTCGGAGCCATACAACATTGCAGATCGGATTGCCGCTTAAGTAGATAGATAACTTAAATGAATATATCTACTGGAGGAAAAGAACTCTTTTTATAGCTTTCTGCACAGACAATAGCCTGAATTTCAATTTACAGAACAGGGATTGATCAGTTATTTCTCTGTAATGTTGTCCAGATGGCTGAACTACTCTCATATACTGAACATTTTCCTCTACTATATGGTATCCACGTAACAAGCACTCGCAGTGTTCTGCCAGCCTCAGAACCCCGAGATGGATTTGGTAGGAAAATCCTAAATCTAGGTTTTATGGAGAAGTAATATACCTTTAGTATTATCTTGTGTGTTTTAAGAAATTCCCACAGGACTTCTATTTATAGGGAGGGACTAACTTAATTCCTAAGCATGAAAATAAGCCCTAGCCCATTAAATAAAATCTCTACAGATTTTAGTTCCATATAAATTAAATCCTACAAATTATTTCCTTTTAAATAATTTCCTACAATAATAATATTCCAAATATTATTATTGGGAATTCTTATTTAATTAAATTAAATAGCTTTAATTAACTCCAAATTAATTAATTAATAATAATTAATTCTAAATTAATATATTATTAATTCCTCCATAAATTAAATATCCATAACCAATATGATATTTAATCACCAGCTCTAATCTGTAAGCAGTTGTTACTTGTTGTGTGACCCATAGGCCCTCGTATACTGAGCGGTTAGTCAAACTAACGGTCTTAATTGAACCCTAGACAATAAACCAGACAATCTCAATATACGAGGTACGTTGAGAAGAATCTGCAACTACCTGCAATATGTAGGCTATCGTGATATCTTCCTTTCATTCACGAATACCCGATTAAGTCTTGAACATGATGAAGTGTCAATTCAAATAACTTGACCATTTTATCTCGAATCACTAATTGATCAAGTAAATCCCACTTAGCCACAAAGTTTAAGCTGATGTGCGTCGTCCGAGAAGATGAGAAGATGAGTATTCTCGCTAAATCCACATTGAGGAATGAATCCTATTCTTGACTCAAGTACCACGAACATGCATTTCGTGATGAACCCAATCCAAGCCGTATCTACCCATGGAAGGGTGCAAGCGTCGGTCATGGTCAAAGTTCATCACTCCACACATGTCGTGCGGATTGACCTCAAGTCAAATGACTATCACGTCGCTCCCACTAATCGAGACACCCCGTAGACACATGTATTGTGGAATTACATCAAATGGTTTCTCGGATGGGTATACCAATACCCTCTAAGGTATCTGTGCATCCATCATGAGATACCTAGTATCTCGTAGTAAGTGAGATCGTCTAAGAGTATGATGCAGATCGCACACCAATCTCCATTGCATCATCAATATCCCATTCTTGATGATACTTGATCGGGGCTATTTGAGAATCACGATTAAGTCATCTGAGTTCTCACTCACTCAATGACAGCCGCGATTCAGGGGAACACAAATAAGAATATATGCAAACAACAAACATTATATTCGAATAAGTGTGATGCCAAACATTTAATATTAATAAACAATAATATTAAATAAAAATTGAATATCATCTTAGTATTATGTCCTTACAATGGATTGTCTCTAGGACACCAACACTAACAATCTCCCACTTGGACTAGAGCCAATCACCTACATGTCTAACACCTAGACCATCAAATGTCTAGTGTGTACATGAATACTTAGTGAAAATGATTTGCAAGATTATCCTTTCTGGGGATACGTTTTAACTCTATCTCTCGGATCATATAATAATGCATCGGTACATGCTTGTTTTCTGCTATTAGATCTCGGTTCCTTTGCTTACGCAATCGCACCAGTGTTGTCACAATACGACTCTATCTGACAACTGGCACTCGGAGCTACCCCTAGTTCTCTTAAGAACTTTAAAATCCAGAAAACCTCAAAGGCTTATGATATAGCAATGTACTCAGCAATGGTTGTTGAATCAGCGGTCAACTCTTGCTTGGAACTATTCCAACTTACCGCCCCATCATTGAGAGTGAATATAACTTAACTATGATTTGCAATCATCACAGTCGAACTGGAAACTTGCATCAGCATAACCCAAAATGACTAGCTTTGAATGTCCATCGTAGACAAGGAAGCATTCTTTAGTACGTCTAAGATACTTCAGAATGTTTTTGGCAGCAATCCAGTGAGACTCACCTGGATTCGGTTGGTATTCACCAGTGATGCTGACAGCGTAGGCCACATCTGGCCTAGTGTAAGTCATGGCGTACATGATGGACCCAATTGCATATGCATATTGAACGTCCTTCATGTGCTCGATATCAGCTTCGGTAGAAGGACAATCCTTCTTCGGCAGCTTTATCCCATGATTTATCGGTAGAGACCCTCTCTTAGAGTTCTCCATCGCAAAACGCTTCAACACATTAGCTACGTAGGTGGATTGTGATTGTAACACCCCCAAAACCAACCGGGAGTATTACACGCCGTGGGCCCCGCGCCGGAACCCACCAGGCTAAAAACCAATTACAAGAACGACAAGAAAGGCCGATGACGGTAGTATTTTTCAAAACTCACAAAATCATATGAAAACACCAACTACCGTCAAGACAAACAAGGCCAAAAACTCGGTTTAGGGAATCGGTTTTCGAAATCAAACACAGTTGGCATAAAGCCGAAAGCCATTTGAAAGAACTCACGCAGCGGATAAAAATACAGTTCAAGATACATATACATCAATAATGATATACACAAACAAAATACACGATTCCCCAACAATATGCCATAGCCAGTATCGTCCGGAATCCTCGCCTCACGACCTCTACCATCAAATTCCTCAATACCTGAAAAAAAACAAGTCCCACAACGGGGTCAGCAATAATGCCCGAAAAATAACCGCAAGTACATAAACATAAATATTCACATGCCATACATCATGAGAATAATAACCTCAACGATAACCTTACCACTTCCGGTAATCCAACGATTCTCATCAAAATCCCAATATCACAATAATACCAAATAATACCTCAATACCGAATACTTTCCCGTACACAATCTTCTATGTACGATTGCCATAAAACATACCTCTATCCGGACATCCTTCCGAAATGCATACCACATACCAAGAATATCCAAAAATGACATCAACAATATCCGAATACTACAATCTTCCCAAGATTGTCCAAGTATCTCAACAATCATCAACTGTGCATTCTAATCCTTTTAGAACATCACTGAACATTCACAATATGCAATACAAAATATAATACTTTTGAATTGTAATTGGAATTACTCATCAAAACATTATAACCGAACAAGTAAACACTTGCCGGATACCAACACGACAAAACCAACATCGAACTCATCGCCTCGTCTACGAGCTCTTCAAATTTCGATCGACGGAATCTACGGCTTTTCACCGCTGCAAAACGATTATACCTATTGGTTAATCAACCTAGAACAATAATCATATCAATAATCGAACCAACTTGGTATAACAATGATCATAACATATTCAATCCGGAATTCAACCTCATATCAAGATTCATCTCATCTAAATCAACCACTATCATCACTATGATTTAGAATACCGTCTTAAATCGGTTAAACGAATCATCAAATCATCATAGTCATCATATGGCCTCAAGAACATCAAGAACTCTATGATCCCACAATCATAATCAACATATAATATTATAACATGATTGTCCAACATGTTCCTCACATGTAATCATCCATTAAGAACTACCAACTATCAAAGGAATACGAAAATTACCTTGTATGGACGAATCAAGAAGAGGAACAATTGAACTAAAATCCAAGAACCATGAATAACTTCAAGAATCATCAATATCTACATATCCCGATCTCCAATTCCATGTTTTTAAGCTCATGATCGACTTAGAAGGATTAAGAACCCATCTATAAGGGTTGAAGGTGAGAAAACGAAGTGAAAAGTCAAGTGAAATGAAATGACGGCCAATCCTTATATAAACTCTCGCATGCTACGTAACAAACCTAAGTTAACCTACGTAACACCACTTACGTACGCTATCTAGTACTGGTTAGCGTACGTAATGCCATCCCAAACCCTACTGCCTCAAAACGTGAACTTCCTTACGTAAGTAACCCATGCCATATAACGTACGTAATATACCAGTTGACTTGCTACAGTACAATGGTCGTGTTACGTACGTAACACGTCCTGTATAACGTACGTAACACGTACGTTGACTCACCTGTCAACATCCTCCGCCGAAAGTTGCCGACACTGGGTCCCGCCTGCCGGCCAGGACTCGGTCCTGTCTGATGCCTTCGTTACGTACGTAATACCTTAGCCTTAACGTACGTAACCATGCTAATATTACGTACGTAATCTCACCTTGTTAACGTACGTAACAATTCCATACTTAGCCAATTTCAGCAATTCCTGTCCAAAGTCACGACATACTTAATACGAACATACGGCAAAATCAATACATATACTCAATTCAATAACATTATCAAACGTTCACAACGTCCTCGAGCATAATTAACCATCCACGATATCCAATATATAAACGAAAAATATATCTGAAAAATCAGGGTATTACACTCTACCCCCCTTAAAAATAAGTTTCGTCCTCGAAACTTGCAATCACTCGCACAAACAACATTTCAACGGAAAATCCAAAATCACCAAGATAACCAAGAATTATCGAATAATCCGAACAACATACTTACAAAGTCGGTGAAGACGAAGATCTCCCGTGATACTAGCATATGACACCATTTAAAAAATCTCGACACAACAAGAATGCCAGAACAGGAATAATCACAATTTGAAAACGATTGGTCTCCGCCAAGACCACAACAAGTTTAGAGCACTGTCGAGTTTTGTGGGATCTGTGACGCTGTGTCTCCTCACCTAAAGCTCATGAGCCGCTCCTTGTCACAGGCACGTATCACCGGCGTTCCACTCCACATCGAAAGCCGCACATTACACGTGCCTCGCACTGACGTTCACTTCCGATTGAGCCGCACATTGCACATGACCACGGCACCGGCGTTCACTCCATGCCTCGTCGGTCTCTAAACACCAACAATCCCCAAACCCACACATCACCACGACAAGACTTAAAATCACACGTAACCAAAACAACACACCCAAAATAGCCGTAAATCCACTACACAAAATCACGCAACTACCACACCGGTAGAGCCACATAACACACATGCCCGGTTATCACAAAACCTTGGGCTCGATACCATATTTGTAACACCCCCAAAACCAACCAGAGTATTACATGCCGTGGGCCCTCACGAACCCACCGTGCTAAAAACCAATTACAAGAACGACAAGAAAGGCCGATGACGGTAGTATTTTTCAAAACTCACAAAATCATATGAAAACACCAACTATCGTCAAGACAAACAAGGCCAAAAACTCGGTTTAGGAATCGGTTTTCAAATCAAACACATTGGCATAAAGTGAAAGCCATTTGAAAGAACTCACGCAATGGATAAAAATACGATTCAAGATACATATACATCAATAATGATATACACAAACAAAATACACGATTCCCAACAATATGCCATAGCCAGATCGTCCGAATCCTCGCCTCACGACCTCTACCATCAAAGTCCTCAATACCGAAAAAACAAGTCCCACAACGGGTCAATAATGCCCGACAAATAACCGCAAGTACATAAACATAAATATTCACATGCCATACATCATGAGAATAATAACCTCAACGATAACCTTACCACTTCGTAATCCAACGATTCTCATCAAAATCCCAATATCACAATAATACCAAATAATACCTCAATACCGAATACTTTCCCGTACACAATCTTCTATGTACGATTGCCATAAAACATACCTCTATCCGACATCCTTCCGAAATGCATACAACATACCAAGAATATCCAAAATGACATCAACAATATCCGAATACTACAATCTTCCCAAGATTGTCCAAGTATCTCAACAATCATCAACTGTGCATTCTAATTCTTTTAGAACATCACCGAACATTCACAATATGCAATACAACATAAAATACTTATGAAATGTAATTGGAATTACTCATCAAAACATTCTAACCGAACAAGTAAACACTTGCCTGGATACCAACACGACAAAACCAACATCGAACTCATCGCCCTCGCTCACGAGCTCTTCAAATTCCGATCGACGGAATCTACGGCTTTTCACCGCGGCAAAACGATTATACCTATTGGTTAATCAACCTAGAACAATAATCATATCAATAATCGAACCTACTTGGTAACAATGATCATAACATATTCAATCCGGAATTCAACCTCATATCAAGATTCATCTCATCTAAATCAACCACTATCATCACTATGATTTAGAATACTGTCTTAAATCGGTTAAACGAATCATCAAATCATCATAGTCATCATATGGCCTCAAGAACATCAAGAACTCTATGATCCCACAATCATAATCAACATATAATATTATAACATGATTGTCCAACATGTTCCTCACATGTAATCATCCATTAAGAACTACCAACTATCAAAGGAATACGAAAATTACCTTGTATGGACGAATCAAGAAGAGGAACAATTGAACTAAAATCCAAGAACCATGAATAACTTCAAGAATCATCAATATCTACATATCCCGATCTCCAATTCCATGTTTTTAAGCTCATGATCGACTTAGAAGGATTAAGAACCCATCTATAAGGGTTGAAAGTGAGAAAACCGAAGTGAAAAGCTGAAGTGAAATGAAATGACGGTCAATCCTTATATAAACTCTCCGCTCGTTACGTACATAACATTCCTAAGTTAACGTACGTAACACCTCTTACGTACGCTATCTTGTCCTGGTTAGCGTACGTAATGCCATCCCAGACCCTACTGCCTCAAAACGTGAACTTCTTTACGTAAGTAACCCATGCCATATAACGTACGTAATATACCAGTTGACTTGCTACAGTACAATGGTCGTGTTACGTACGTAACACGTCCTGTATAACGTACGTTGACTCACCTGTCAACATCCTCCGCCGAAAGTTGCCGACACTGGTCTCGCCACGCCAGGACTCGGTCCTGTCTGATGCCTTCGTTACGTACGTAATACCTTAGCCTTAACGTACGTAACCATGCTAATATTACGTACGTAAGCTCACCTTGTTAACGTACGTAACAATTCCATACTTAGCCAATTTCAGCAATTCCTGTCCAAAGTCACGACATACCGAATACGAACATACGGCAAAATCAATACATATACTCAATTCAATAACATTATCAAACGTTCACAACGTCCTCGAGCATAATTAACCATCCACGATATCCAATATATAAACGAAAAATATATCCGAAAAATCAGGGTATTACAGTGATAGCCCTAGCATTCTCTTGGATCTTGATTCCTAAGATGTAGCAGACTTCACCAGATCCTTCATCATGAAGGTCTTTGATAACCAATCTCTCACGGACTGCATTAACGGGATATTATTTCCTGTAATCAATATGTCACCGACATATTCAATTATGAAGATAATATTCTTCCCGCTGCGTTTAAGATAAATGCAAGGATCTTCTGAATTTTTGATGAAGTCAAAAAATTTTGACAGCGTCATCAAATCGGATATTCCAACTCCTAGAAGCTTGCTTCAATCCACAAATGAATCGTTTAAGCTTGCACACTAGATTAGATTTTGGCTTAGATATGAAACCCTCCGGTTGAGTCATAAACACTTCCTTATCAATGTTGCCATTGAGGAGAGCTGTTTTGACATCCATCTGTCAAATCTCATAATTATGGTGTGCTTCTACCGCAAGTAAAATACGAATGGACTTGATATTAGCAACTGGTGAGAAAGTCTCTTCATAGTCAATGCCTTCGCGTTGACTATACCCTTTCGCCACCAACCTAGCCTTGTATGTTTGTACTTTGCCATTTGCATCAGTCTTTCCCTTGAAGACCTATTTGCAATCTATGGGTCTAACCCCTTTGGGCAACTCAACCAAGTCCCAGACTTGATTGGTGTACATCGAGTCCATCTCGGATTTCATGGTTTCAAGCCACTTCTATGAGTCAACATCTAATGTTGCCTCAGTATAAGTTCTAGGATCGTCTTTATCTGGGATCTCCACATCATCATGTTCCTCCATGAGGAAACCATAATATCTAGTGGGTGGATTACGAATCCTAGTAGACTTACAGAGTTGTGGTTGTGCAGGTTGTACATTCTGATCGTCAAAATTTTGTGGTACAGTGATCTCATTGTTGACCAGAGAATCCTCAAGAGTGACATTTTCAGATGCCTCTTGGGTGGGAGTTTGAACTATGTTGTTCTCATTCAGCCCACTTGGAGTTCGTTGTGAAGGCAACGCAACTCCAATTACGCTCCCACTAGCTGAAAGAGGATCACCTAGTGATAAACTTCCACCATGAGAGTCGCTGAATGCTCCCACTGATTCTTTGTCATGTTGCTTTGACAGGACATCGGTCTCTTTTTTAATTGTGGTTCTTGAATCTCTTCAAGTTCTATCTTCTTACGGCTTTGTTCCTTAAAGACATAGTCTTCCTCGAGGAACCTGGAATGCCTAGAAATAATCATCGTTTGTTTCTCAGGTAGATTGAAGTGATATCCTCTAGTTTCCTTAGGATATCCCACAAAGTAACCCTTTTCACATTTGGATTCCAACTTATCAGTTAGTAAATTGAGGTTTGTAACACGTATCTCCATAAAAATGTCGGAAGAGAGGAATAGCTCATCATGGACCTTACCATGTCCTACAGGGTTCGGTTTCTCCTTTCGGACACACCGTTCATCTGAGGTGTTCCGGGAGGGGGCCATTGTGATTGGATCCCATGTAGCTTCAAGTAATCAGTGAACTCGTGGCTAAGGTATTCACCTTCTCAATCTGATCGGAGAGTCTTGATACTCTTACCAAGATGCTTCTCTACTTCAGCCTTACACTCCTTGAATTTCTCGAAGGATTCGGACTTATGTCTCATAAGATACACGTATCCGAACCTAGATTAATCGTCCGTAAAGGTAATGAAGTAGCCGAAGTGACCCCTAGCTAGAGCGGGCAATGGTCCACAAACATTGATGTGGATCAACTCTTAGAACTTCTTTAGCACGTACCCCTTTCCCAGAAAAGGGTTTACTGGTCATGTTGCCCTTGACACAAGATTCGCAATTACCATAAGACTCTAAGTGAAATGGGGTTGAGTAGTCTAACTTCCTTAACCTTGCAATTCTTTTCTCGTTCATATGACCAAGTCTACAATACCTTAAGTAAGTTGGGTTTTCCTGATTACTAAGCATGATTCTTTTATTTTGTATATTAAGACTATCATGTCCATATCTCAACAAATGCCTAGCAGTTTAAACTATTAGTGAACATGTTTCAGTGGCTGAAGCACCTTGTGCTTTCTTTTCAGCTGCTAGAACCTTACAGTCCTTCTTCCAATGCCCTTTTCACTTGTAGTCGAGGCATACATCCTTATCAACCCGCTCTTTCTTTTGAACTCCACCTTTAACCTTCAGGAAGTTGGGCTTTGAGCCCTTCTTAGCCTTACTCTTTCGCTTTTTCGTGCCCTTCGGGTCAGAAGAAGTAGAAGCACTCACCATGAGCACGGGCTTTCCCTTAGCAGTGGAAGACTCGGAAGTCTTGAGCATGTAATAAAGCTCTGGCATCGTCGCTTCCGTCTTATTCATATGAAAATTTCCTATGAAATTAGAATATGAATCAGGGAACGACTTGAGGATAGCGTAAACGGGAATATTGATTTTAAGCTCAATGCCTAAACAGCCAAGTTTCTCGATTAAGCCTGTCATCTTAAGCGCATTAGGTGAAATCTTCCCTCCTCTAGCTAACCAGTGTCTGTTACAGATCTCTCATCATTTCATAAATATCAAAACGAGATCTAGAATCAAAGAGATCCTTCAGATGCCTGAGCATCTCGAAGGGACCCATTTTCTCATGTTGCCTTTGTAATTCGGGAGTCATGCCGAGCAACATAACACACTGAGCCTGGGAAGCATCCTCTTGATGCTTCTTCTGAGCTGCAACGTCAAACGCAACAGCCTCAGCAGAACTAGTCACAGGAGTAACAGGGATTGGTGTGTCCAACACGTACTCAATTTTTCTTGCCTTAACACCAAACGCACGTTTTGGTGCCAGTCCAGAAAATTTGGCCCAGCCAATTTGTTCGTTTCCAGAACACTTCTCAATAACAATTATTCATATCAACTAACCAAGAGAAATAAAATAAAACGAGAATTAAACACATAATTCCTATGATCAATATTCAACAATGAAAATAAACATGGCCTTTTAATTTATTTTGTCTCCATTATTTTCACATACTCAAGGACCTCATCGGAAGAGTACGGATTTATATCTAAGGCATCTTCAATTTGGCAACATATTGTGCTAATACCTTTCTGAATTCATTTTGCTTCTGCTTTCATTTATACTCCGTTGATATTTTTCAGGCAACATCTCAGTTCGCCTCGAACAAGATATAGTGCTAACATCGTTGTTCTTAAGTCGTATCCTGGTAAAAAAAGCATCCTACAATTCACTAGCATCGAGAGTGAAGGACATAATTTTAATGAAATCGTGTTTAACAGGTCACTTAGCCGGTAAATCCGACATGAAATATCTCAAAAAAACAAGATTGTACTGGAAATCCATGAAACATTTTTCAATTTCTCAATACAACCTTGTTTTGGGGATATTCCACGTCGAATTTACTGGCTAAGTGACCTATGGTAGCAGGTCATAGGACTAAAAATAAATGTAAATTAGAGAAGGAAAATCAAAATTAGAAAGTCGGGAGGACGAAAATCAAAATTTGAAAAAGTTGAATGACTAAAAACACTATTTTCCCTTTGGATATATTTCAATTTTATGATTTGGATATATCTTGAATATCATCTATCTCCATATGTGAATCTTGAACAAAATAAGTGAGCTCTACAAGTGAGAAGGCTTATGCTGTGTATATGCATAATGCATGCCATCATCACGTTCATGTAAAGAAACAAAGCAAATTAACAATATATAATATGAAATATTTTAATATACATCGGTCACATAATAAGTTACCAGTTTCTTGCCCACATTTTATGCGATCTTTTAATTAAAATATATTAAATTCTCAGTAAATAATATATTTAATAATTAAAAATATATATTCATAAATGCACTAAATATGAATTAATAATTATTTGAGGTATATATAAAAGGAGATTTGCAAAAAATTATATTTTTGAAGAAGTGATAAGGGATTAGTGATTATGAAAAAAATTAATTAATAGTCGAAGTTGATAGTGTTTGTATAACAATTCAAGAAAAAAGTTGATAGTGTTTGAAAACAAAAAAAAAATACTAGTATTTTAAAAAAAAAAACTAAGAAGCTACTAAAAGCACCTCCATTTCAATTTTCAGCTTATAGTTTTTATAGAAACAAAACACTATAATCATTTATAATTTTTTGGCAACACCAAGAACTTGCTTAAACAAAATAAAATTAATTAAGAGAAAATCCGAAAAGAGAAAAATGAAACGTCGTCTAAGAAGATCCAGCTTGAATGTCTTCTTGCTTTGTATTGTTAGGCTCTGTTTGCTTGCACAGGCCTTATTGAGCCAGATTAAAAGGCCCTTTATAGATTGCACCACATTATTTATTAATCTATCTATTATCCCATTTGGTTCAGTTTAGTTGGATCCATTATAACACCTATAATATCTGACATTCTTGTTTGCTCCGGTCCAAATTCAGTAGATAAAAACGTTAAGTTACCAACATGCCCTCATCAAACAAACCACATCCCTTCGATCTGTAAGCTTCCAATTCAAAGAACGAGCCACGATGATATTGAGCGAAAACACGGGAAGAGGATGAGAACTGAAAGCATACTCGGAGGAGATCGTCATGTATTCCCATCTCGTCGAAGCTCATGATTGGCTCTCAATCTTGATGGATGAATTTCTTCTCAAGATGGCTCAGTTTCTTTCAGGAATTTCTTCTGCACAAGAATCCCCAATTCAAAACCGAAGAAAGTAAAAAAAAGAAAAGAAAAAAACACCTGTAAACTGAATCGGGAAGCCCCATTTGAGTCATTTTGCCATTAATAATGCGCCGCTTAATCGCCCAGATAATATATCGGACCTTGTTGGCCGGATTCCCCATCTGCCCGGCCTGTATATCTTGACGCGGGCCTTTGTCTTTTCGCAGGCCGCATTTATTTGAACCAAACACCCTAATCGCGTGGATAGGGCTTTTCATTCAGGCCTATTATCCCCTAATGAGGCCAAGCAAACGCAGCCTTAATGTAGATACCGAGTGTAATATAGGTGAGCATTCGAAGGAGCTCGAGCAGCACGGGCATGACAAAATCAAAGGTTCACAACCCTGGTATCTGCAATATTAGCATATAGCACAGTATGAGTAAATTCTCGTTTTGCTCAATTTTAACAAAAAAGCAAAAGAGATACAAGGAGAAAAAAAAAAATTGGTCCCATAATTTTTTTGCATTCCATTTTTGGTCCCAAAAAATTTAACTATTCGATTTTGGTCCCATAATTATCTCAATTGTCCAATTTTGGTCTCATTTTTTCCGTAAAAACATAAAATTTTATCATTTTCAATCATGCATAAGTCTCGCGCCGGTTAAAGTTGATGGTTTCTGAATCCGCAGCTAACATGGACGTCGACTGTTAATCAAAATTTGATTTTTTCCTCAACTTAGGAGGAAACTTTTTACGCTTTCAATTTTTTTTTTAAAAATGACTTTTTATTTAACAGTCAACATCTACGAGCTTGTGCATGGTCAAAAATGACTGGCGCAAGACTTGTGCATGGTCAAAAATGACAAAATTTTATTTTTTCGGAAAAAATGGGACCAAAATTGGACAATTGAGATAGTTATAGGACCAAAACTGGATAGTTAAATTTTTTCTGTCATACATGAAAGATTTGTTCAAGATTGTAACATATTTTAGGAGAGGAAGCAGTATGATGATTATTAATATCATATGACAGCTCATGCATGTATATGAATATCTGTTAATCATAGTATCATACGAATCTTAACTACACACACACTAATCACAAAACCAAGAAACAGAGAAACTATCAGGGCCTTGCAAAATATATACAAGATCAAAAAAGGACCTTGATGAGAGAATTGTGTATGGCTTCAACAACATCCTCAGAGGACCTGAAAGCATAATATACACATATGTATATATAAATTTGGAAAGCTTTGGAAGTTGACAGAAATCTTACCCGCCAGATAATATTTTAGTGAGGCAAAAATCTCCCAATTCCTTTGACATGAAGCTCCAGTCACGCCGAACCATATCAACACCTTTCCGCTCAATAACCTGCTGCATCAAAAGGAATTGATAACACAACAGAAGACAGAGGTGAATTGAACCAGAAAACAATTATAGAAGACGCTACCTCATAGGGTTTACCATCCTTTGAATTGCAATTTGACCATGGTTCTAAAAAACGCCAGGCGCTAGGCGTTCGGATTGCTAACGCCTAGCGCCCAGAGGATTACTCGGGGATTAATCCGACTAGGCGGATTTATTTTTTATTATTATTTTAATCATTTTTATATACAAAAAATTATATATATGTAAAATAATTAAAAATAATTAAAATTTAACGATTTAAACAGATATATAATCAATTATATATTAAATTTAAAATACTCATATAGATATCAATGAGTCCATAGTATTCTTAATATCTCAGTTTAGGAATTTGTAGTACTATTAGAACCAAATAAAAAAAGAAAATACTATAACGCAGGCGTCGCCTCAGTCGTGCACGTATTAGGAAATTTGAAAGGTTGATATAGGTATAAAGTAGTCATAGTATCTTGGATTCAGCCCATAGGTCATGACAGCAAACGATCGATTCATTACCCAAACGCTTACAATCTGCGCAAGCATAATCGGGCAATGAAGGGCGACCTTCTGCGATTAATCGGTCTAGGCGGGGATTTTTAGAACACTGAATTTGACAGTGTCGTGTCTTTAGTTGGGCCTGAATTAATATTTAGTCCAGTTTGCTTATTAAATAAGGAAGGCCAAGTTCAGTTTAATTGAAGCGGCCCGTTTCTGCTCTCTGCGCGCCGCAATCCGCGTCGTCCATCCGGAACAATTAATCTAAGGAAAAATATTTTTTCTTTTTTTTTTTTTTTTTTAATTTTTTCAAATTTTGAATTTCGTTCTCTTGATTTTTTAATTTTGATTTTCGGCCTCTAACTAATATTTTTTCGACTTTTTACTCTATGACCTGCTACTTCTCGATTTCTCAGTACAATCTTGTTTTTTTGAGATATTTCATGTCAAATTTATAACAGAAGGAATTATCAGAGAAAAGGGCGTGTAAAATGTGAGGTAAAACTCATTCTATTTTCCTGCTTCTCAAATTTGATTTTCCGATCATTGCTAACCTTGAATTCTACCTGTTTCAGATATGAGAATTCCCATGTTGTTTGAGTGCATAAAGAGAGAGTTACAGATAGCATGTGAGATGTGAGTTCACACAGAATTTATCCAATTATACCACAAATATTCAGTTTCTGATCGTAAATTCGTTTCCAGGTGAAGAAATGGATGTGTGGAAGATTTCATGTTGATTCACATTCGTAGCTTGCACACGCGAATTCAGGTATGAGTCGGATTGTAGCCTACTGAACTTTCAAAATTAGATTTTGGTTCTGCTTCTGGTGGGTTTTGATTGTTGATTTCGGGCTCAGAACCGATTAGGATTGTATAAATATGGCTTCAGGATGAACGAACAGATATTGGACTGGGTTTGAACGAACAGATATTGGACTGGGTGCACGTAGATATGTGATTTTGACTTTGGATGTTGTGTTTTGTGTGTGTGACTTTCTCTTTCTTCTGTGTGTTGTGTGTGTGGATGGTTGGGGGTCTCGATATTTTGTTAAGATATTTGAGTAGTGGTGGAGCTAGGGGTGGTGGGGGTGGGGGTTCGCACCTAGATGTGTGATTTTCACTGTGGATTTATTGATAGCTATTGCAGAGGTGAAATACTTTCAAAAATGAAAACTAACTGAATTAGATACAGCTCATTGAATCTAGGAAACATTAAAATCAGAAGGTGAATACTCCTTTTTTCTCTCCCTTTCTGTCTGTCAATCAATATATTCATATATGTTCTATTGTGCATTCATGTGCTCTATTTCTATTTCATAGAAGGTTACAAATATAGTTATAACTTCACCAGTTCTCCAACTAAAGCTATTTAAATCGTTCATCTGGCTATTTGATGGAGTCTTATGTCATTATTCATGCCTTCAAAATTCACCATGTACTGTTACAGAAGAATGGAATAAGAAGGTACTTGTGGTGAATGGAGATGCATATCAATGGTGGTGTTTTTAAGGGCTATCAAATCCTTGTTGTACAAGAGCAATGCTGATCTCTTTTAAAGATGGCATACAAATGGTGATATTGTATTGTTATATATCATATGGTGTTGAATTGTTGATGATTAATGATCGTAACAGGAATATGATAGATCAGACTAAATGGCGAAATCGAAGAATATGATAGATCAGACTAAAGTAGCCAATAGGGTTGAGCCAGTGTTATTAAGCTGCTAGTTCAAAGTTTGTTTAAATGAAATCTCATGTTTAATTGGTTTTAATTTCAGGCCTGATTTGAGTTCAAAATTTAGCCCTGAGTTAGCTTCTTTGATTTGAATTCAGGCTTCGAGTTATGCTTCAATTTGTTGGTATTATCTGCATTTAGATTACAACTTGTTAATATGTGTCTATATTTTTGTAAATATGTTCTGTTTTCGCTTCAGTCAGCACTGTTATTTGATCTGCACAATCTTGGCAACTACTATGTTATGCTTAAAGCCTATTGTAGTCTGTCGATTTTGTTGTAGAACTTCAGTATATATCATATTCCGATAGTAAATAATAGTCCTATTGTTTGGTTTATCCTCCTAACAGGGTTCTCCAGATTTGAGAGTTACCAGAGAAGTGGCAGACTATCTTGGTACTCGTCACCATGAGTTCCATTTCTCAGTGCAGGTAAATTTGTTTCCTTACAAATAGATGAAGTAGCTTGTCGGACCTCTCTCTTATATCGGATTGAAGTAACCTTCATTTTCATTACTTTGTTTGCTAAATCAGGAAGGAATTGATGCATTAGAGGAGGTCATCTATCATACTGAGACATATGATGTGACTACTATCAGAGCCAGTACACCAATGTTTCTTATGTCTCGAAAATCAAATCTCTGGGAGTTAAAAAACGGTTCTCTCTGGTGAAGGCTCTGCTGAAATATTTGGAGATTATTTGTACTTTCACAAGGCACCCAACAAGGAGGAGTTTCATGAGGAAACATGTAGAAAGGTATTGGACGTTATCTTTTACGTGTTTATGTAGAACTCCAAAAGTATTTGCTTTGCATTGTCTATCAAGTTCTTTTTTTTCATGGTAATATCTGTTTTGTTTTTTGATCCAGATCAAAGCCCTTCATCTTTATGATTGTCTGAGAGCTAATAAATCAACTTCGGCATGGGGTCTTGAAGCTCGTGTTCCCTTCTTAGATAAGGAGTTTATCAATGTTGCGATGGATATTGATCCAGAATGGAAAATGGTAAATATGGTTAATATCGGTCCAAATAAATCCTATATGGTATTTTAGGACTAGTTTATCTTCATTCTCCTGACTGAATAGATTTTTTAATTGTCCATATGGATAGATTTTATTTCCTGTAAGATTAAGGAAATTTGCGCAGTAGTTCCAATTATTTTTGCAATATTTTTTTTTGTTTATGCTGAACTCTGTTCATTTAGCCTGAAAATTTCTGGTTTTTTGCAAGGGCAGATAAGACCTGATTTCATTCAACAAGTAAGCGTGTTGCTTCTGACCTGGCACATTGAAGGTAGTATTTGTATCTAACCTGGATATTAGTGTTGCTTCTCTATGGACTCTTTCGGTGTCTAACATGCACATTATCATTTGTTACAGGTGGAAAACTTATCTTAGAGCAGCTTAACCATGTTCTGCGACCTGGTGGTTACTTTGTGTGGTCTGCTACTCCAATTTAAGTCTTCATCATATAGCCAATCATAAGACATACATAACATCATAAGAGAACAGCTTATAGCGAAGGGGTACATACAATCACTACTAGAAAACTGAGAATTAGTGATACTTAAATTCTGACACTTTTAAAAAATGTATCAGTAATCATTGATATGCGAAGTTCATCTTGATTAAAAACGTATCGTGATTAAAAATGTATCATTAATATTTCAGTTTTCTTTTGTGGCCCTTTAATAAACTCCAAATTTCTTGTTGATCATGCTCTTGAGCTTTTGTGTAGCCTCAAAGGTGCCGAAAGAATCTGCCGATGCAGAAAATGAAGATGAAGCTACAAGCAAAAATGAAGGCAATGCTGAAGATAAAGGTGTGCTGAAGTTGACCAAAGCTATAAAACGGGCAAAGTTAAAGAGAAATATTTACTGGATTACTAAACACCGCCCAAAATTACTAGCCACCGCCCTAGAAGATTACCTTTTTGCCCTTAATTCAGTTTAATTAGATTTTGGATCCTAGTTTAGTAATACTTTTCTCTCTAAACAACTCATCCGACGCGAACAACAACTGCTGTCGTCGCCGCCATCTTACTGCGGCGTAGCCGTGTCTGCCGCCGTCTGCCGCCGCCGCGCCATGTCGAGAAAGGAAAAGCGCCGGTAATTTTATTTTTCACCGTCTCTTGTTTCATTGGCCGCGCCGTGCGGAGTGCACGGCAGGCGCGGCGATTATTACGGGCGTCCGACGATGACGCTCGCCATGCTGGCGTCCGTCGATTCCGCCTCGCCCATGGCTCAGCGCACGGGCGCCAGCTATGGTACAACGTCACGGCGGGCGTCAGACCATGCCTGGCGTCGAATCGGACGCCTGGCCAGATAAGCGTCGCCTCGGGCAACCGACCATGGAAATGGCGTCGGACGAGCGCTTTCAGAATTCTAGCGTCGGTCGGACGCCTTGACCATATTTTTGGAAAAAAATAAAATTTTCAATTAATAATTAATAATGTGTATTCTTTTTATGATTATTACTTATTAGTTGTATTGTTTGCTAAATGCGGATGAGAGGAGGAGCGGGCAAATCTATGCGCTAGTCACGAGTTGATGGGTTACGGAGCGCGTCACACCGAGCTCGTGGTGTTGATGCTTCCGTCGTAGACAATGGGAGACGAGGCGTAGGGATTCGAGGACGTACCTTATACGATTTTGGTGCGAGGATTCGGCGAGTATTATTCGCACGATGAGGCCGACGATCGGGAGGCGGTGATGATTCTTCTTCATTTTCGTGCGGGTTCGGAAGGGAGAGGGGGAGGTTTGTTACTTAGGTCTACCGGTAGTAAACGGCGTAGGGGAGGATGAGACATCTTGGATGGTTTCGAGGAGATGCACAGTGGCCCTATCGGCGCGGCGTTATCCCGAGTTTTGGTGGGCATGTCGCCGCGCGTATCTGACCGGAGATATGAGAGGTTTCTTTGAAGTGTCACACCAGATCGCCGCTTGTCGAGCTTGAGTCGGTGGCGCTCGATTATGTCACCCTCTTTAGTGAGTCGGATCGGTGGGGTGGTTATCCCACACGACGGACGCCATGTTCGAACATATTGACTCCCGTTGATTTTGCGTTCGTTGAGCGGTGGCGGCCGATCTGAACTCTTTTCACATGCCGTTCGGAGAGATGACCATCATGTTACATGATGTGTGGCGAATCCTTCGCATTCTGTCGAGGCGATTGGTTGATGCCGATAGCACATCTACACGATTGCGAGTGGATGTGATGGAGGTTCTTGGAGTATCGCGGTTGGAACTACCGAGTACTCACCGGGGTGGCGGCGTACTTATGGACTCGATTTTCGTGTCATGTCGCGATGGGGGTCGAGTGGAGGCACCCGTAGTAGCTTGGATGTGGTTGTTATTTGGATCCACCTTGTTTGTTGACAAGAGTGGTAGCGGATTAGGCCTTCTGCATATTGGAGGTGAGGGACGGTATGGATACTACCGGCCGGTATTCATGGGGTTCGGCGCATTGGCTTTCATGTACCGTCATTTCGGTATCGCTAGACGCGGCGACTACATGGTTATTTGTGGATACCTTACCCTCGTTCAGGCTTGGATTTATGAGTATTTTCCCTGCTTTCGACCTCATCGAGAGCGTATGATTGTTGACTCCACGCAGCCTCGAGCTTCGACATGGAGTGTCCAGCCCGAGGGTAGGGACGAGCACCGCCTCCAGTCTTTACGTCGCCGCATTGATCAGTTGACAGCCGCAGAGGTATAACGATTCCTTCTAACAATCTCACAATTCATTTAAAAATAACTTGTATAACTTGTTGATTACATGTACGCAGATACAGTGGTTGCCTTATGGCCCTGATCCGGTGAGGGATGTCCCGAGGACCACATTCATTGGATGGCTACGATATCGGGATATTATCGAGCCATACATGCCTGGTCGGGCATTACGGCAGCTCGGTTATGTGCAGACCATCCCTTTCCCGATCACCAGACCGGAGAAAGCGGTTCGGGCGTGGTCGAGCAGATTGTACCGAGTTGACTATCCCATCCGGATGTCATCTGATGCTTGGATGATGTTTCCGGGTGCATACAGGCTTCCTCTCGCTGACTATGAGACGGCTACTCATGATCAGGCTGCTTGCGCCGATGATTACATTGAGTGGTATTATCGGTATTCGCACCTCGGCTCTTGAGCGACGGCAAAGACTGGATCGCTGATCCCTTCTCGTTCAAAGACCGATTACGTATGTTCTTTAACTTTGTACTTTGTTTGATTTCATCATACATTACTCATTGTATTATATTGTCTCTATTTTTACGGTGGGTGAGTCGATCCGTCGGTATACCCAAAGATCAGACACCTTCCCGGACTGACGGAAGAAGCGGCGACGATGCTCGAGGAGTTCATGAGGGATTGGCATTTGTGGCCAACCGATTTTGTATTTTATATTTTGGTTTTGACGGTATTTTGTGTTGCGTTTTCGTTTTTTTTTTTATTTTGTATATTGATTGAAACTTTCGTTTTGCATTTGGCACTTTACTTTTTTTTGTTTTTTCTTACGCTTACAAAAGCGAAAATTTTTTCATCTACTATCAAGATCAACATAAAAGAAAATCAACTATCAACTATAAAGATCAACAAAAACGAAAATTTTATTAATTAAGGAACATACAACAAATAAAGTTTTACATCATACCGACTAATCTATTCCATTTTTCTCTCCTGCTCGTATACAAATTCTCCCAGCCACCAACACTACTATCATGGATTCTAAACCAGTTACTCGCTATGGGCGGTACAGGAAAATTAGGCATTAAATCTAGACGAATAAAATGTTTGTACGTATCTCCTAAATGACAAATGACAATCTCTTGGCTAGGCCGTGTTGCCGTTGAGGGTGCTTTCAACGGCAGCACAGTGAGACATGCAAATAAAGATCTACCGTTTCCGAATCCGAATTCGTCTTTGTGTCCTTTCGAACAGCGACATCCAAATCTCTTAATACCCCTATGTACCGTTCACCACGGTTACATCTCAATAGCTTTGTCTTTACTTTATTCTTGTACGATGAAATGATCAACTCGAAACCAATTTGAAGAGCAATTTTTTTCGCCAAAGCAATCGCATCACAATCACTCGCGAATATTTCGTCATTAACGAAATAACCACTATAATCAACGCCGTCGCCTTCAAATTCTTCCAATATAACCTGAAATTTTTAATTGACACAATGTTAATAATAATACCAATAATATTATTATTAATATTTAAAATCGAGCAAAAGGGTCAGCGTCAAAATTGCGCTGGACCATGGCCGAGGCATCAGCTTGGGCCTTTGGCCCGCACGAGCGTCGAATCGGGCCATGGCCACAAAGTCTGAATCGGGACGCCGACCATGGTTCAAGCGTCGGTTTAGACGCCTAGACCTAGACAGGCGTCGCACTGCACGCCTGTACCATGGTCCAGCGGAATCTGGGGCCTTTGTACCATGGAACAGTGGAATATTCAGACGCCTGCGTCATTTTCTACGAAAAATTACCTCCAGATGCGAATTCCCGTCCATTTTCGTAGTTGTCGATAATATTGACGATATATATTTGATTGTGTGTTATATTCGAAAAACTTGAGCTTGAAAGATTTTGGTGTGGTGTGGTGTTTAGAAATAATGAAAGACTTGAAATGGATAAAAAGGTAATCTTATAGGGCGGTGGCTAGTAATTTTGGGCGGTGTTTAGTGACACTTATCTAGCGACACTTTTAATAAAATGTCATAACAAATACATCTAATGACGCATCCACTTCTCAATTAGATTTAATGACGCTTGATATTTTAAGCACACTAATTTTCTCTTACTTGTCTTCCGCTCCAAATTTGCCGCATCGAGCCCTAGCTACTTCCCTATTCCCAGTTTCTCTGAAGCGAGGAACTACAGATTTATCGAGCCTTCTTCCTTCCTCCTAAAATCGCATTCTCAATCAAATTGACTCCTTCGTCCTGAAGCAATCGGATCAAGTCTTTGTCATTCCTCAACCGCCTTCTCATTCCTACAGCGCCTTAGCTGCTCATATCCGGACCCGGTTGGAGTATCGACAGGTAGGGTAGTGAGTCCTTCTGCTCAGAGTAATGTGTTATATTTTAATTGCTTCAAACCTATTTTTTCACCCATGAATTCGAGGGCTTCTATAATATCTAATGAATCAGTACCCGACTCGTATCCAGAGAAGGAGAGTACGGGGAATTGTTAATTTCAAGTATGTTTTTGGAAAATATGTGTTTTTATAAAGGATTTTGTCCTGCTTAGTAGAGATATTATACATTCCGTGACAATTAGATGCTTAAAGTAAAAAAAATCCTCAAGCAGTTGTGCATGGAGTTGGATAAATGTCATGTGTGATTGCTACTTGTGCAGACATGCGCCATAGTACTGTTGGAGGTTGTTAATAGTCTTACGGGATGTTTGAGGTATGCATTGAATGTCTATTTTTTATTGCCTAGCCTTAAAGTGTGTTTTCACTCGCAGGTGTTTAGAGGAGTGTCCACTTATTTGACTTGGTGATGAAATCAGTGAGGTTAATGGTATCTTGAGACCATTTGTTAGCATTGTTGATTTGCCACTACTTCTGATCTTTTACTTTGTTGTTACCTCATATCATGCTAAACCAAGATCTTGAATATTGCGTGTCTCAGTTTGTTAGCATTGTTGATTTGCCACTACTATCCTCATATTTTGGGTATCCTTGTCAAATAAGTTGGATTGTATACGTGAATGAGTTGTTTTATTATTTAAACTAATTTCGACATTATTTACGAGGTCATTGTAGTGCATTTTTTTCAAAAGAAGCACTAATCATGATTTCCTTCGAGTGTTAAAATCAATATAATTGTAATAGCCATTATTTTAATTATTGCTTAGTTGTTAGATCAATATGGAGCATCTGGTGCAAGAAATTTCTCAATTGGAGTACTATTGTATCTTCATAGAGTTGCGTTCAATTTGGTGTCAACATTGCGAAGCTATCTAATTATATGTTTATACATGTTTTACCGGTGATTGTCAAGCCTTATAGAAGATTATCTACTTGAGATGTTTGGTATCTACTTTAGATGTTTGGTCTATGGTCTTCTTTTTTTGTCTTTAGTTTCCAGTAGTTTCTTGCGCCATCTTTGTCGACTCCGATTTGTTTGGTAGGTTTATTTATTTATCTTTGCATTGCGAAGCCAAGCACTGTTGGAGATGAGCAAATTGTATTGCAAGCTTTTCAGTTTGAAAATGTAAAAACTTATTTTATAAATAGATTTCCTATTGGGCAAAATAAGGGGGTGGATTATGAAGTCAGCCTCCCTTTAAACTGATTCCTTCCTGAGTGTTTTTACGCCTCGTCTTGTTCCTCTCTCTCTCTCTCTATCTTTTTTTTTACCGGAAGTTAACTTTCTTAAGCAAGTTGCCTTTTTTGTGACTTCATCTAAAAATGAAAAGTGAGAAAACAGCTGCATAAGATAGAAAATGTCTTACATTGTTGCATGCATCCAACGGTAGGTAGAGTTGTCTCATCCAGATGCTGAACTTAGGTTGCTTGAAGTTTTTTATCACAAGATTTACAAGGTAATGTTCTCATACATTGTAATGATTTTCGTTAATTGGCCTCTCTTTGCATGGTTTTGGAAACCATGCGTTGAGAATTTCACCTTAAAATTACGGGTTAGGAGTATCAGCTTCATACACTAGAAAGTCATTCTGCTTTCTGAATCTTGCAGATCATTCATCTCCACGAGAAGATTGAGAATATAAATGACCAATATTGGACTCTGCGTCTTTGAAGTAGGTGAGCCACTTCTTCTAAAATATTTTTTTGTTACGTTCACTGCTCGTTCTTTCTCCCTTCTATTTACATATATGCATGTATGTATATACACATTCATTTTTATGTGTATAGCTGCACACGTCCACACACACACACATCCACACACACACACACATCCTTCTATTTTAAGTAAGGACTATATATGGACCGGGCCATTTGGCAAACTTCTAAGTGGATTTTTTTGATGAAATTTGGTGGGAATGTTCTTTATCATGTGTCGAACATCACCAGCAAATTCCAATGGAAAATTCAACTGGAATTGGGGTTAAATACAAAAGAGCCTTTTATCCCAATTAATTGGGGTAGTCAAGTGGGTTATCCCCTCCCCCATGTATTTAGAAACCTTGATATTGTCTCGATGTACATGTTTGTTCATGCAACTTATTGTTCTAAATTCTAATGTTCTTGCTCTACCTCAGATTCCAAAGAGGAAAAGAACTTGGGCCCAAATGATCGCCTGATCCATGTTTACCATTTTACAAAAGAGAGTGCCCAGAATCAAGTGGTACTTTATTATTTATTGATTCTAGATGTGCCCGTGTATGTGTGTGTGTTGTTTTTCTTTTTTAGTGATAGTTATTTAACGGTCCTAAACAGCAAGTCCAGAATTTTTAGGAACCCTTCTTTTTGGTCATTCGTCAAGGCGAAACATTAGCAGAGGTTAAAGCACGAATTCAAAAGAAATTGAAAGCAGGTATATATCAGGTTTATGCCAAAGGGCTATGCCTTTTGGACAAGCAGATAGCACATGACAAATTGTTTCGACTTTATTACCTTAATGATATCGGCTCCATGTTTGTTGTGTTTAAGATTCTTTGCACATTATTTTTACGTGGAATGATCTCTCCTTGTAATTGATTAGGTTATCGGTTTAATAAATATCATTAATCACTTTTTACATTTTTTGTTGATTTATGTTGCGCTTGTATTTAGTTACTAAAATTGCTGGGAACCACTTTTTTGATATACTTGTTCAAGAGCATCATAAATGTGGTCAATCGAGTTAACTTTTATTAATCATGCATTCTTTTATTATTTATTAAATCTAAATTCTGAAAAAATTAGTTTCCTTGTTGAAGCTCAACTTCCTGGAACGACTCAAGATCACTTACAAATATTTAACATTGAAGCAAAAGCAAAACCGAAGTCACACGGATGCCCGAGCGGGCAAGATCTTAGTTCTGAAGAATTCATTGATGCTCAATGTAGTAGCATGTGCGTAGGTCTTATTTTTGTGGTGGCTCTTGTGATGTCCGCATCATCTAGGTATTCTTCATTTTCACAGTTGTATTTTGGAAGTGGATTACCCCTAAGATGTTGGGTTTGGTGACACGGTCTCTGTTTATCATTGGTCAATTGAAGGTGAAATTTATATTGCTTGGCTCTATAATTTTGCCAACATTGTTTCATTTGTTTTTCTCAGTCTTGTCTTTCGTCTTAAAAATTTTCTCTCTTTACGAGTAGGTGACTCAACCAGAAAGATGTTTGTGAGCGCCAATTTAGCAAACAACCAAATAATCAACTATAAATGCGATCCTTCTGAAAAATGGTTGGTGTTGATTGGGATTGCACCTGGCTCTCCCGAGGTGCGCTTATATTGTCTTATTCATCTGAAAGTGTTAGATATCAGTTGCAGTCATGTGAAGTGGAAATGGTTCCAGTAAAATTTTCGATTGTACACCCCCATCTCCACCCCCAAATTTTGAGTTTTCTTTTAAGATTAGATAAATTTTGTCTAATAATTTTCAGTCTATTTTTGTCGATTTAGTTTAAAAAAGGGGAACTTAATGAATTTGCTTCTCAATAATTATTATGCTTTGGAAAACATAATAAGTAAGGTTATATTAGTAATTGGACATATAAATCTGACGTTAGGCCAAAATAATCCAGCATAAGAATAGAAAAGCCTTCACCAATAGGTTTCATTTTTTAATTCACAAATTATTAGACTTCAAATAGGTGTCATTTTTTAATGGAATACTTGTATTATCACAGATGCGGAATGTATATTATTGGAAGTGTTAAAGTTATTGGACAAGCTATAGGAAGTAGCATTGCTTGGCCAAAGTATTTGGTAAGTCTTTCTTTAACAATCTTTCATTTGTTATATTTTTTTTCTTCTTTCGATATTTGAATATCGTTCATTTTTCTATTTTTTTATTATTATAGGTTGAAGTGGAAGATGCGATAAGGAAAGCATGACATGAAGTCTTTTGTCAATTATCATTTTTTTAGTGAATTTAAAATAATTAAGATGAAAACTTGTTTGCTGTTTGGGATATGATGCTAGGTTTCTAGCGATGTTCACTTCTTGGGTAGTGATGGTATTTGTAATTTTTCTTATGTTTGCTATTTCGAATATATTGTTTGAATTTGACACTAGGATTGTTTTCTTCACATGTGATATTTATTACTATGCCATTATTCATATGCGTTGTAGATTTTACACTATTATATGTTTTTAAAAAAATATTAAATATTACTTTACGACGCCAGAAAGTGTCACCATAACATACTATTACGACGCCAGAAAGTGTCACCATAACATACTATTATGATGCCACAAAGTGTCACCAAAATGCAAAATGAGCGTCACTAAAGCTAACTGATGTGATGCAAAAAAGTGTCACCATATATAAAAAAAAGTGTCACAATAGATATCTGTTGTGACGCCTTGAAAGTGTCACAATAATAGGCTATTGAAACGCCAAATCAGGTGACGCTTTTGAAAAGCGTCACTATAGCAAAAGCGTCACAATAGACTACATATTGTGACGCTTTTGAGCGTCACAATAGCCATTTTTTCTAGTAGTGAGTGATGGGATTTATTTTTATTCTTTTAATGTCAATTATTGTTGTTGTAATAAATAAACGGTTGATTGTTATTGTTGAATGAAATATTCTTTTTAGTTCATATTAATTTTTATCTATTT
The DNA here is from genome assembly GCA_033398695.1 of Orobanche coerulescens. Taxonomy (NCBI): domain Eukaryota; kingdom Viridiplantae; phylum Streptophyta; class Magnoliopsida; order Lamiales; family Orobanchaceae; genus Orobanche; species Orobanche coerulescens. Next base: position 176,352,719 of record CM065809.1, read on the forward strand.
GATTTCTTGGTTATAATTCATATAAATAGAAATAGGTGCAGCATGAAAAAAAAATAAAAATAAAATACAATTGTCTAATGCAAATAAAATTATTGTCTGGTCTGTCATTAGGTAATTAAAAAACAATCGTGTTTGATAAATTCTAAAAATATGTTTTAAATGAACAACACTTGAGTTATAAGCAAACAGACAATGGACAAATTCTACAAAAATATTGCGTAATTTATTTTATGACAAGTGTGTATTATTCTAAAACTATTGTGTAGCATCCCAAACAACAATGGTTTCAAAGTGGAGTGTTGTTGTCTCTGGCTATTACACAACGGTGTCTAGAGATGAAGTCGTTGTCATTCACTCTTTCACACAACAGATTCTGTACCGTTGTCTGAGGCAGGTAAGAGACGGCGTCTCAATAGACAACGGGAAAACAGGGAGTTAGACAACGGGCAAAAACCGTTGTCTGCAGTTTTTCTTGTAGTGAAAGGGAATTATGTGCACTTATGTTTAATATAAACTGCATTGTCTAGTAACAATTAGAAACATGTGACCATAGCTACTAGTTCTTGAATGCGGATCTAGAATTTTCTAAGACTGGGGGCACACTCCGATCGGAAAGAAAATTTGGCAGCACACTCCGATTGGAAAGTAAAAATTTATATAAATACCTCAAACTCAAAGTAAAAAAAATTGGCAGCACACTCCGATCAGAAAGGAGGGAGAGAGAGAGAAATGCCTCAAAGTGGGCGTCGGGCCTCAGAGAAGCACAGAAATAACGAAGAAAAGAAAAGAAAAGAAAAAAAAAAACGGCAGCAGAAGTAAAGAACGGGAGGCAGGGGCCTTCTTGTAAGGAAAGTGAACAAATTACCAATTTTAATTAAATTATATATATATATAATATATATATATATATATATAGATACACTTTTTTTGTCACTGGGGGCATGTCCCCCCTCTTCTCTGAACGTGGATCCGCCCTTGGTAGCTTGGGTCGTGTTGCGAACTATTTTCATTTTTCAGTTCTTAACTGTTAAGTTTACTGTTTAATTAAGCTCTCCCCCTGAATTTTGTTGTAAATCGCTGGAATTATTGTGGAATCGACTTATATATTGGATTGGGACACTACAGACAGCCGCATATTTCTTCTTCTTTACCAATAGTGTTCTATTGCACAAATGCGTGATGATTTTATTGAAAAAGGTCGAGGAAGGTCAATCTTAAGGCACCTATATTTCTTGTTAACCTAACAAAATAAATAAAAAGTGTCATTTATGTCACACCACCAAGACATTGAGAAAAAATAATCTGCTCCAGTGCTAGAAAATATATAATACTGGTTCAAGTTTATGCAATTCAACAGACGGAAAATCTTTCAGTAAATCAACTATTCATGTTGCGTCCTAAGACATTTGCATCAATCACAAGTTTAAATATATCATACTAGTTCAAGTTTAAATATACTAGTCCAAATATATAATACTAATTCAAGTTTATGCAGTTCAAGACATTTGCATCAATAGCTCATCGTGTTGGTTATATAGCAAGTCTGCAATCTTAGCATTTTTTAGTTCACCCTACTTTGATTTCCACATACTCACCAAAAAAGAGTAGATGATAATCTATAACAAGATAACTCATGTTACAAGATTATAGATGCAGAAGGCAAGAGAGGATGAAAAAAGTTGGGGTTAGTTACCTGGTTGTCCAGAAGACAAATTTGCAACTATTCAAAACTTTCTATTAAATTGCAGTTTACCGAAAGTGATGATTTAATTTGCAGTTAAACGTAAAATATCAGTATCTTTACTGTGCCAATTAGATAATATTATGGCATGATATGAGTATGTCTGAATATCTCCCATAATTTTTCGAACAGTGGTCCTAATCTTCTTTATAATTTTCACGAAATAGCAAGAGATTTAATTGGGAGACGAAATTTTGCGTGGTTCAGAAGTTGCAAATCTACAAAATCAATAGGTTTGTCAATTCTAAGATAGTAAATGAGAACATTCAAACACCAACAACAAAAGAGGCATGCAGCAGTCTTAGTAAAAATCAAAATCAAGGCAAAATTCATGTATCTCCTTTGGAATTGGGTCTAGTAGATTATGGACTCGTGAAAATTTTAGTGTAAAGCAGCTTTGGAAGTTCAGGCACTCCTTCAAAGTTGACGCACTTAGGCATTTGAGTCGCAGCACGACGTGCATAACGGATTGGAGCAACAACAACATCATCTAAGCCTTAGTCCCAAAATGATTTGGGGTCGGCTAACATGAATCAAACTTTGAAACCGCCAATGATCGTTACATAAATAACATAAAAGGAAAAAAAAAGAGGGAAAAAAGTAGAGGAAAAAGCAAAAAAAAAAATGAAAAATCCTGAAAAAAATAAGTTAAAAGATAACATCAAATAAAAGAAAATAGGAATAAAAAAAATAAAAAAGAATCAGATTCCCTCCACCATCCGTATTCTTTCCCGCCACATTTGCCTCTCCATCGTCATACTTTCTCCAATTCCAAGAAACCGCATATCATTTTCAATCATTTTTATCCAAATTTTCTTGAGTCTTCCTCTACCTTTCACAATATTACTTGTTCCCCAACTTTCTAGCCTCCTCACTGGGGCATCAACAGGTCTTCTTCTCACATGACCAAACCATCGTAATCGATTCTCCATCATCTCGTCTTCTATAGACGCAACTCTTACCTTCTCTCTAATCACCTCATTTCTGAGCCGATCCTCTTTTGTATGACCACACATCCATCGTAGCATACGCATCTCCGCCACATTCATCTTTTGAACGTGACACTGTTTTACAGCCCTACACTCGGTGCCATACAACAGTGCAGGCCTAATTGCCGTGCGGTAAAATTTACCCATTAATCTATGAGGCATGTCAGGATCACATAAAACACTTGTGGTACTCTTCCACATCAACCACCCTGCCTTTATTCTGTGAGCCACATCGCCATCTAGCTCTCCATCCTTTTGGATAATAGATCCAAAATACCGAAAGAAAGTGGATCCATGAACAATTTTCCCATCAAATGTGATCATCCCCGCCTCTCTATCATCAAGCTGCTAAACCTACACTCCATATATTCAGTCTTACTTCTGCTCAGCCTAAAGCCTCGATCTTCCAAAGTATCCCCCAAAGTTCCAATTTCTGTTGCACTCCAACCTTCGTTTCATCAATCAACACAATATCATCTGCGTAACAGATTGGAGCAACTGCATAAAATTAAACTCCACAAGATTAAGTACAGAAATTGAAGAGGATTAATTCTATAGAATTAAGGAAAGGGTGCTGGTCATGATTGCTAGTTTTATTACCTAAAGAAGTGGCTGTAGTGCTTGTCTGGGACCTGTAAAATTTAAATGAAGTGGCAGAATTAAACAACAAATTGAACATATGAAGTAGTAATTGATCTGCTGCAGAATTCTTTCTTACACTAACACAATGAGTGCACAAGTTCCTGGAGATCATTAGTAGTCAGGTAGGTGGTATTATGCACAACATGGTAGTGTGTTGGACGAGTAGTCCCCTGCAGAACCATGCATTTCATATAATCGTATTTTTAGTTAACAGATTTATTACTAGTGGAAATCTCAGGTACTTGATCTTCTAGTTAACAAAAATAAACTCACAGTCTTGCTCGCATGTAGAAGTCCTTGTTTCCGTTGATTCCGCAAATTGCCTTGTCAATCACAGTACCTGATGAAAAGGGAGTTTGCGGAATCAACGGAAACAAGGACTTCTACATGTGTGCTCACTGTGAGTTTTTTTGTTAACTAGAAGATCAAGTACCTGAGATTCCCACTAGTAGTAAATCTGTTAACTAGCAATACGATTATATGAAATGCAGGGGACTACTCGTCCAACACATTACCATGTTCTGCATAATACCACGTACCTTACTACTAATGATCTCTAGGAACTTGTGCACTCATTGTGTTAATGTAAGAAAGAATTCTGCAGCAAATCAATTACTACTTCATAGGGCTGAGCATGGGTCGGTTTGGGTCGGTTTTGGGGTAAAACCGAACCCAAACCGCTAATTTCGGTTTTGGGGTTTTAGAACCCAATGGGTTCGGTTTCTGTTCGGTTTTGGTTTCTCGGTTTCTGGTCGGTTTTGGTTTCGGTTTCGGTTTCTCGGGTTCAACCCATACGCTCATGGATTTTGGGTTTAAACCCGTGGGTTTTGGGTTTTAACCCATTTTCCAGCAAATGTATATATTAAAATATATATTAAATATATATTTAATATTATAATTAGGGTTAGGTTCCACATTTTAGTTTTTTATTTTTTAAAATATATATTAAATATTAAATAATCAGGTATATAAATATATTATGGGCCGGTTTCTGGGTTTGGCTCGGTTTCGTAAGAATGGGTCGGTTTCGGTTTCACGGTGCGGTTTCTAAAGTACAAACCGAAACCGAAACCGAAAAATTCAGTTTCTAAAATATGAACCCAAAACCGATGGGTTCTCTTTGGTTTCGGTTTTTCGGTTCCGGTTTCATCGGTTTTTGTCGGTTTCTCGGTTTCCGGTTTCGGTTTTGCTCAGCCCTACTACTTCATATGTTCAATTTGTTGTTTAATTCTACCACTTCATTTAAATTTTACAGGTCCCAGACAAGCACTAGCCACTTCCTTAGGTAATAAAACTAGCAACCATGACCACCACCCTTTCCTTAATTCAATAGAATTAATCCTCTTCAATTTCAGTACTTAATCTTGTGGAGTTTGATTTTATGCAGTTGCTCCATCCGTTACGCACGTCGTGCTGCGACTCAGATGTCTAAGTGCGTCAACTTTGAAGAAGGAGTGCCTGAACTTCCAAAACAGTTTTACACTAAAATGTTCACAAGTCCATAATCTACTAGACCCAATTCCAAAGGAGATACCTGAATTTTGCCTTGATTTTGATTTTTACTAAAACTACCGCATGTCTGCTTTTGTTTGTTGGTGTTTGGTTGTTCTCATTTACTATCTTAGAATTGACGGACCACTTGACTTTGTAGATTTGCAACTTCTGAACCACGCAGAATTTCGACTCCCAATTAAATCACTTGCTATTTCGTGAAAATTATAATGAAGATTAGGACCACTGTTCGAAAAATTATGGGAGATATTCAGACATACTCATATCATGCCATAATATTATCTAATTGCACAGTAAAGATACTGATATTTTACGTTTAACTGCAAATTAAATCATCACTTTCGGTAAACTGCAATTTAATAGAAAGTTTTGAATAGTTGCAAATTTGTCTTCTGGACAACCAGGTAACTAACCCCAACTTTTTTCATCCTCTCTTGCCTTCTGCATCTATAATCTTGTAACATGAGTTATCTTGTTATAAATTATCATCTACTCTTTTCTGGTGAGTCTGTGGAAACCAAAGGAGGGTGAACTAAAAAATGCTAAGATGCATAGACTTGCTATATAACCAACACGATGAGCGATTGATGCAAATGTCTTGAACTGCATAAACTTGAACTAGTATTATATATTTGAACTAGTATATTTAAACTTGAATTAGTATGATATATTTAAACTTGTGATTGATGCAAAAGTCTTAGGACGCAACACGAAAAGTTGATTTACTGACAGCTTTTCCGTCAATATATACTCTGTTGAATTGCATAAACTTGAACCAGTATTATATATTTTCTATTACTGGAGCAGATTATGTTTTCTCAATGTCTTGGCAGTGTGACATAAATGACACTTTTTATTTATTTTGTTAGGTTAACAAGAAATATAGGTGCCTTAAGATTGACCTTGATGGTTTGTGCAAGAGAACACTATTGCTAAAGAAGAAGAAATATGCACCTGTCTGTACACTAAAAATGTACAAAAATCACGTTCCTCATGACATACCAATAGTCACACCTACACAAACGGAACCAGTCGTAGTGGGAGGGTTGTGAGACAACCCGAAAGATTCATGGGAATAGGAGAATCTTCGGATTTGATTCTCAGGGATATTGAATCGGACCCATGGTCATACAACGAGGCAATCCAAGACAAAGATGCAAAATCTTGGCAAACAGCGATGGAAGCTGAGATGGGTTCTATGGATCATTATCAAGTGTGGGAGCTGGTCGAACCACCCAGTGGGGTAAAACCCATTGGATGCAATATCATTATGATTCTTTAGAATCCATAATAATGAAGGTTGAGACTAATACATTGCATAATATAATTAAAATTAAATAATGAACGCAAAGAAACTTTAGGCAGCAGTGCTCAAATGGATTTAACATCCCAATTTGTATGTCAACCCCCTAATTCACCAGACTGTAATATCAATGATTTGGGGTGGTTCAGCTCAATTCAGGCATTACAGGCATTACAGCTAGATACAACTTCATACACAGTTGATGAATTAGTGAAGAATATGACTCATTCATATGAAGAGTTGAAGCCATACACACTAAACAAAGTTATATTATCTCTACAGAGTGGTATGATTGAGATGATGAACGGTAAGGGCCACAACCAATTCAAAATACCACATATGGGTAAAGACAGGTTTGAAAGAGAGGGCAGATTACCATTGTGTTAGAAGCCGAGGAAGGATTGACAAGGGAATGCATAGACTATCTGCTTCAAGCTACTGAGAATAATGGTAATGGATCAAATAGTATTAGGGGGTAGGTTACAATTGATGTTGAAGGATTACTCTAGGAGTTGGAAGGATTAGTGTTTTGCATTTTGATAGTTTACAGCTTAAACATAGGACCACCAAGTCTTTTTTACTCTAGGAGTTGTTTATGTTGTAAACAGTAGCTTATGTACTTTTAATTTATGAAATCCAAGTCATTTTGATAATGTATTGGTCACATTTGCATGCAAACATTGACTATCATACACCTAATTCATGAATTTGAAGGTTTACAGTCAAATATTCACATTGCATCAACAAATTCAGTCCCGAATGTAACATTCTATCCTCACATGCCTCAGAACAGTGTCAGCATAGGCCATATACAACTTAAACAACCACAATTCCATGCAAACATCGACTATCATACACCTTATTCATGAATTTAAGGGTTTACAGTCAAATATTCACATTGCATCAACAAATTCAGTCCCAAAGTAACAATTTACCATCAAAAGCCTCAAAACAGGTTCGTCATAGGCCTTAAACATGATAAACAACCACAATTGCATGCCATAAGTGACTATCATACACCTAATTCATGAAAAAAAAAAAAAGGTTTACAGTCACAAGTTCACATATAATCACCCAAAACCCCATCATTTGAACATGTGAATTACAGTTACTCCACAAATTCAGTCCCAATGTGAAAATTTACCATCAAATGCCTCAAAACATGTTCATAATAGGACTTAAACATGATAAACAGCCACAATTGCATGCCATAAGTGACTATCATACACCTAATTCATGAAAAAAGGGTTTACAGTCACAAATTCAAATATAATCACCAAATACCCCATCATTTGAACATGTGATTACAGTTACCCCACTAATTCAGTCCCAATGTGACAATTTACCATCAAAAGCCTCAAAACAGGTTCATCATAGGCCTTAAACATGATAAACAACCACAATTGCATGCCATAAGTGACTATCATACACCAAATTCATGGGAAAAGGATTTACAGACAAATTCACAAATAATCACCAAATACCCCATCATTTGAACATGTGAATTACATTTACCCCACAAACTTAGTCCCAATGTGACAATTTACCATCAAAAACCTCAAAACAGATTCATCATAGGCCTCAAACATGATAAACAACCACAATTGGATGCCATAAGCGACTATCATACACCTAATTCATGAAAAAAGGGTTCACAATACAAATTCGCATATAATCACAAAATAACCCATCATTTGAACATGTGAATTACAATTACCCCAAAAATTCAGTCCAATGTGACAATTTACCATCAGAAGACTCAAAACAGGTTCATCATAGGCCTTAAACATGATAAACAGCCACAATTGTGTGCCATAAGTGACTATCATACACCTTATTCATGAAAAAAGGGTTTACAGTCACAATTTCACATATAAATACCAAATACCCCATATATCATGCAATAAATTGAGCTTCAACTGAGATATCGAAATCCATCTACGAAGAGTCTCATGGAAGTGTTTTTTCGTTTCATCAAACCGCTCAAAAGTGGTGCCCAAGCAGGGCCCGTAGTAAATTGGGTTGTAAACAGGGGCGAAGTAACTCGGATTGTAGGGACCGCAATACACAGGTTCATCATACTTGGGCTCGGAATCGGAATCGGGCACCACCATACCAGAGAAATCAATCTCCGAGTCCACAGTCAAAGATTGAAGCGGATCGGGCTCGAAATCCCACACCAACCATAGCCCATGAAAATTGGTGATGGAATACCCCACTACGGACAGTGATTGAAGCGGATTGGGTCGGAATCCCTCACAAACCCTAGCCAAGAAACATCGGTGACGGAATCGGCTAGTGCAGACACTGATTCAAGCGAGTTAGGCTCAGATTCAGATATTTTTTAACTCTGTTGGCGATTTTTGAAGCTAAATTGTCTTAAACCCAATCGACCTCGATGAATCATGAATTGGACTTGGGGTTAGTGTTTGGAGAGAGGCGAGAGCAAGATTTCATGGGCTTGGATTTGGAGGGAAAGAGGGAATACAGATCGAGGGTGTTCGACGGCTAGGGTCTGGAGAGAGAGAGAGAAACGAGAGATGAATCGGTGGGGGTTTAATTCACGAGTAGGGTTAGTTTGTTAGGAGGGGCGCGGGGATTTATTTTAGTTAAATGTTGAGTTTGATTAATTAGTGATGAGTGTTTAATTAGAGTGTTTAAATGAATATCTACTTTACTATTAAAAGAGAGTTGTACAAGACACGTGTCTTTATGTGGATTTTTTGGATTAATTATCTTTTTTTTTTAAAAATACACTAACTCCTACAAATTTGAATGAGAGTTAATGGGAACCAATTTTTTTTTTCTTTTTTCTTTTTATTTTTCTCACAATGTTTAAAATTTAATAATTTTATCGTCTCAACTCTAATTTTTATTATAAATATTTTAAATTAATCTTCTTTTTACGATATTTGATTTAACATTCATTGGGCATATATATAATTAAAATATTCCTTTTTGAATATAAGTTTTTTGAATAATTATTACATTATATCTTGATTTTAAATTATTTGTATATAAAATACAAAAATCAGATAATTTTCAAATAATTTCTTTGAAGTAAATCTATCTTTTTACAAGATCAATATTTTTACTTCAGTTTTCACTTTCTTATAATTATTTTATATTGTTGAGTTATTTTATTTTAAAAATATTTGGGAAAAGAATTATAGACATGTTAGACTTACAATTCCCACTAGAAAGATATAGTATTAGTTAAAATAATTTTTTGATTGATTCTTCTTTTTGTGAAAAGAAAAATTATATAAATAAATATAATAAGTTGATTATATTTTTATTTAAATACGTCACAATAATATACTTTATTACCCTATCCTAATGAATTAATATCACTATGATCTCATGCTAATGAATTAATATCACTGTGATCTTATTTATAAAATTTGATATAAGACTCATATTGTCGTATATGAAAAAATAAATACCGGTGCTTAATTAATTTATGGTTTTCCTATCATGTGCCCTTAGATCACATGATAAGAGTTTATAAATGAAATTAAATCAAATAATAGTATATGTATATGTGTGCGTATACTGATTCATGTATATTTAATAATAATTTTATAATATTATTGAAATTCGATCACATATTATTAATATAATAAAATATTTAATATTTTACGCCGTGCATCGCACGGGAGGACATCTAGTATTAGTATTATAATAGAGTGGCATATTTGTAATTATAGTGATATAGTGAGGGTTAGGGGTGTGCATGGTATGGTATGGTACGGTTTTAGGGTAAAACCGATACCATACCAAATATGTTCGGTTTATTATGATTTAATACCATATACATACGGGTTTTTTCGGTTTGGTAGTTCGGTATTTCGGTTTGGTTTACATCGGTACGGTATTTTTTCGGTTTTTCTACTTGATACTTGATAGCATTAATAATACAAAAATACTCGAATAAATTAATTCAACAAGGTATCATAAATAGATGATCCAAATTAATAGCTAAACCAAAAAAATCACACCAACCTTAAGATAGTAACTAATTTAATGTTCAAGTTTTCATCCAACTATTTTGGAGAATAAAAATAAAAAAATAAAATAAAAGACAAACAGGTGTCTTGAACTTCAATAAATTTGTTATACTTCTATATTCATATGAGTTTGTAACTACTATATATATATATGATATATTATCATTAAAATATTTAATATAAATAACGGTACGGTACAGTTTTTTCCCCGATATTTAAGTCAAATACCGTACCGTTACCGAAGTTTCGGTTTTATAAAAAATAAAAACCATGTATGTCGGTTTAAGCGGTTTATCGGTTTTTTCGGTACGGTTTTTACGGTGCGGTGCGGTTTTTCGGTTTAATCGGTTTTTTTGCACACCCCTAGTGAGGGTCTAAATTAAAAATGTTTTTGCCATTTTAGGAAAGTGCACGTTATCTTGGGATGAACCAAAAAGAAAATTGTGAACGTTATTGCGGGATGGAGGGAGTACAAATTACTAAGTACAAATGAGAATTAAAATTGCACGCGGAAGTGTAAATGTACTCACATATATGCGATTACTAGTTTTACACCTCGTGCGATGCACGGGGGTGCCCATAAATGATGTAGTAAAAGCATACACACAAATGGAACTTTAATAGATCCAGTTACATGGACAAAGTTGCAGAACATAAAACCTAGAATGGTTGAGGCGGTAATTATATGTCAATATTGAATGAAATGGAAAAATGTTGTCACACAAAGTAAAAACACATTTTTTTCAAATGTGTCAAAAAATAATGTCATCCTAGTAATATTTGCTTAATGTGCAAACCCACATATATCTAATCGGTTTCACCACATATGAAGTATGAGAAGACATCTTATCCCATAAAAATCATTTAACGGATTAAAAGAGACTGGTGGTTGGAAGCGAGAATATTTTAAGTGAGGAGGTAGCAATTAACGACGACTTACCATAACACACACACACACACCCAACTAAAACACACACCACATACAACATGAGGCAAATACACAGTTGGGATGCAACCTACATGCATGTATACAGATATGTAATAAACACGTGGCAGTATAAAACACAGGCACAGAGGCAGTACACAAACAAACGACTCATTTTACACAGAATCGATTGTCAGAACATAGTTTGAAGTTAGAGCACATCGGTGGTAACAAATAGGTAAAACAACAACCAAAGAGCACAGACGTATCAACGGCCCATTCTATTCTACGAGCTGAAACGGCCCAAAAAATAAGAAAAACTTCCTCTCGAAATCAAATATTCAAATGCTGGTAATTTATGTGAACAAGGAACATACGAGATAATTGAATTGAACATAACACCTGATTGTATTACATCACACATACACAAAGACAAAAATCACATAGTAAGAAAATAATCCTACACATACAGCAGTTGGCAGCACAGATACATGCATCACACAAATAATATATACATATATATATATATGTATAACTATATAATATATATATATATATACATTATAACCATGCATGTGGTTTTTGCAATTTTCCTTCATATAGTAGATGTTGTTGTGATAGTAGTTCTATTGTCATAATAATAACAAAGAAGACGCGGAGGTAAGAAGAATGCCAATTTCCTCTAGTGTCCAATGTACGCAGATACAACAGCAAGCCACATTTATTTGCCTACCTTAGTTCTTGGAAGGTATATATATTTATATTTATATATATATATAGCTCTTTTATAAACACAACTGCCACAGAAAATAGAACACATAATAGACGTAGAAGAAGGCACACATGACAGAAGGAGAGCAATCATGCAACACACACAAACACGCACGAAGCACACATACGTAATAAACACCTAACATAGTATAAACACACAGACAAAAATTCATTATGCAGAAAATCAACTGTCAAAACATGAGAATGAAATTAGAAACACGCCAGTGGTAACAAATCGGTAAAATAACAATGGACACTTTTGGGAATTTTGGAAAAGTAATGTCAGTCCTTTGAACATCAAATAAACATGACAGTATAAAACATAGACACCTAAATATCATTGCAGCGATATTTAAAAAGGGTAATGTGAGGAAGCAACCAACAAAATAATATTTAAAGAGAAAAAAATTGGGAAGTACAGAAAACATAAAATGAAGAACTACAAAACTATTAATCTATATCTCACCACTTAAGCTTCTACAAAATTCTCTCACCAATGTTTAAGGTTTAATAAATTATCATCCTAGAGTTTTTTTCCGTCCAAAATAATCACTTACTTCATGGCATACTGACAACATATCCTGGACCCATGCAAGAAAAATGCTAGCGTAGTAGGCAGAGAAAATTAGACTTCCATAAGGCCTAATTTGGTGTTGGCAGACCTTATTTGTTGGCTTCGAAATCTCAGTAAGATTTGATTGTATAAAATATTAAATATGTAACATGCATATAAGAAGTATATTTCTATATCTGGAGTGTATGGACAAACGCATAGACCTTTCCAAACAGAGCTTCACAATGGAGCGTTTAGTTGATCCGTGTTCAGGCGTAATGGCAAAAGGTTTAAAGTTCTAGGGAGAAAAGCGTAATATATAGGACTTAAAAAAACACAGGGGAAAAATATACTACCACATAACAGACACACACAGACACACACTAACCAGCAGACCCAACACAAGAACCTAACTGTAAGCTCACGGACAGAACACACATGAAAATCCTCGACACACACAACATACATCAACCACACAAAAACAGTACATGTCCGCAAGACATGCTCCCATGTGAAACCAGCAAGATTATGTAATATCCGCAATTTCGAATTTCGGTAATTTTCTTTTTTCGGATGAAGTTCGTTTTGACAACTTTATCATGACCGTTTCGTCATTCCGAGAATGATTAATTCTGCACTTTTTTTCATCCGAGTTCGTTTCGGTGTCGTTTTGTTGAGTTCCGTGTCCTTAATCGACTTTTTCACGTGGAAGTTCGACTTTGTAAAGTCACCATTAATTCTTGGAAACTCCAAAAATTCTGAGTCTTTGCAACATTATATAGCATCAAGTTAGCTTTCCAATGGTTCAAACGGTGAGTCAATCGGAGTCCAGACGAGGGAGTTATGGTCGAAATAGCTAAGACTACATGATGTGCCTTTTTCGTGTCGAGTGGGTCGCACTGCAGTGCCGCGCACACTTCAGCTGGGCCGCGCCACTAAGCTGATTCCTGGGCGTTTTTTGGCCCCGGGCCGCGGCACACTCATCCCGTGCCGCACACGGGCTTTTTCTCGCTTTTTAGCAGATTTTCGAGGAGAAAACTTCATTTTCTCCTCTCTTCTTCCTCCTTCCATCTAGGGCGATTTGTGGGCGATTTTGGGCGATTTGAGTGCTCCCAAACTTGTAGAGATCATCCACCTCAAGTCTTGTTGTAGATTTTCGACCTCTACTTGAATCCTTCATCCAAATCAAGGTATTTTGGCTTGAACCCTTGTTTTTGTAGATTTGGGGATTTTCCTTTTTGATTTCGATTCCAATCCGTTTTTGATCAATTAATTGTTGTATAAATGTTGTTTTGAACTTGTTCTACGGATTGGATACTCGTATCTTTGGTTTGTTCGACCCGAGGGGTGATTTCTTTGTTCTTGAAGGGTCTTGAACATTTAATGTTCGATTAAATGTTCGAATGAGTTCCCTTTGATAGTTTGTTGGGATTTCCGTTGTTTTCGGCCTTGATTCTCGTCGTAATCATGTTTTATTATTCCTTACGGAGGATTATAGGTGCTCAATGATTCCGATGTTGAATTCCGTTGGTGATTGATGATTCATGTGGTGTTTTCCGTAGTAATTTGGTCTTTATCGCGTTCTAGATAGTGTTCGGGAAATTGAGGGCTACCCGGCCGTATCCTTTCATTTTTCCATTGCTCGTGATATCGAGGCAAGTACCTTGTCCATACTATTCTTGTTTTTTGAATATGATAATTGGTGATCGTCCTTATATATTTGTTTGATTGTTTAAAACGAGTTTTCAAAAGATTTGGTTAGCCTTGTTAAAGGCCCTCTTTCAAAATCGTGTGTGTTTTGTGATTGGTGTGTTTCTCGAATGAGTATGCGAATCTTATGGACATGTTTGGTGTTGATGATGAACTTGGTATTTGCGTGTGGACGTATATTGTTTCATTTCCGTGCATTGTGGTTGACGTGTTGTTTTACTAAGTGTTTGATGCCTCTGGGTGAATTGTTTGGATATCCTCGGTGTGATATGTTACTCGTGCTTGAGTTTGATTCGCTAGCCAGCTCGGGAGGGTCCTTCGAGGCCTCGAGTGGGATTCGTGGCTTCGTCCCGGTCCTAGGTGACGTGTGGTGCTTGAGTATTTCGCTAGCCAGCTCGGGAGGGTCCGACGGGATCACGGAGTGGGATTTGTGGCTTCGACCCGGTCCTAGGCGATGTGAGTACTGTGTTTTGTGAATGTGTTTGCTCACCTCGGGAGGGTTCGACGGGACAACGGAGGGAATTCCAATGGCTTCGACCTGGGTTCACGAGTGAAACTTCACCGCTACGTGTATATATTTTGTGATTGTTTTTCGCTCACCTCGGGAGGGTCCGATGGGATCACGGAGGGGGTCCAATGGTATAGCCCTGGATTCACGAGTGAGGTTGCTTATGTTTTGTGAATGTGTTTGCTCACCTCGGGAGGGTTCGATGGGGCCACGGAGGGAATTCCATTGGCTTCGACCTGGATTCACGAGTGAAACTTCACGGGTGCGTGTGTATTTTATGTCCGTCGAGGACGCATGACGTGGGCTTTTAACCTTGTGTATTATGGTTGGTTTTATTTGCGAAAACAAAACCTTTGGGCTGTGACCCTGTTGATTTTTGGAAAGCGAAGGATTCGGTAATCCTAAATTGTTTCCTATTAAAACTCTCGATGGCAATTCAAACTGCTTTATAAATAGTTTTCCTTGCTTTGCGACCTTTCGGTTTTTAGAATGTTTTACCAAACTCTTGCCTCGGGAAGTACTTTTCGTCACGTTTGGATTTTTGAGGATTCTTGATTATTATTGTTCTTGTAATTTTGAGGATTCCCGGTTATTGTTATTCGTGGAATGTGAATTGTATGGCTCGTATTTTTGCACTTGTACTTGCACTAGCAAAACAGTGGAGTTTTGCTAACCCCCGAGTATTCGGGGTGGATGTCTATTTTGAATTCTGTTTTTGGAGCATAGCAGTGGTCGGCATGAAGGATGATGAAAGATGAACGATACTAATCACACGAGGATCCGTTGATGTCGGATCGGGTCTAGTTGTATCTTCTTTTCCGCGCAAGATCTTTTCCCCGTTGTACGGGAGTTTATTGTATTTTGACCCCTGCGTGAGTATGTGTTTGGAATTGAGTTGTAAGTATTTATTGAAAGACCAAGTCGGTCTATCGAGTCATTTTAGCCTTAAAGGCGATGTTTAGATGTTTGATTTAGTTATCACTGGTAGATCCTCGAGGAGAGGGTCTACGGCGTGTAATATCCCCGAGTGGATTGGGGTGTTACGAATGGTATCGAGCTTAGGTTGTGGAAACCTAGCCGCCGGGTCGATGGTGTCTCATGAGTTTTGTCTCGTATTTTGTCCGACCGAATGTGTCGCGACGCGCTGCCCGAGTTTGTTGGTCGTGATTAGTATCGTGGGCGATCATCATCTTCGTGCGACTGTGGATGTAAGTCTCCCTTATTTGTGTTGAGCCTCGTGCATACGAGCTATTTTTATGATTATTTGTTAAGTGACGGAATCCTCTTATGGATTTTGATTTCGTGATATGTGATTGTTTGACTCCCATTTTTCGTTCATATGAGGAGTAGTGTTGCTGTCTTGTGCATGTTTGACTTTATTTCTTTTATCCGCTGTGTGAGTTCTTTTGTAATGGATTTCGGTATTTTACCGACTGAGTTTTATTTCGAAAACCGATTCCTTAACCGAGTTTTTGGCATTACGACCTTGATCGTTTTGGCGAAATTCTTATGACGGTATTTATTATTTTCTAAATGGCTTCTGTGAGTTTTTGAAATATTACCGTCATTAACTTTTTGACGTTTTTGTAAATGGTTTTTAGCCTAGTGGCTTCTGGCGGCGTTATAATGTTCTGCGTAATTACCTGAAATTTTTGGGCATTCTAGCCCATTGAATTATCCTTGAAAAACTTGAGTATCTTAGAAAATAAATTTCGAGACGTACTTTTAAAATGAATTATTTTCTCGTGGTACGTCCAAGGTGCCACAATATATTTCAAAATTCTTCTAACTCGAGGACCAAAATGTTTTGAGATATTTTCAATGTTTTATAAACACTTTTACTTAGACCCGAGGGTCGAATATTCTGAAAGTCTTTCACTAAGAGAAGGTGTCCTCATTTTTGTTCAAACGCAAGACGATTTTCAAAGTCTCGATAACAATGTTTGCACTACTTTTTGTAAAGTGATACTCAAGATCAACTGGTGTTTCCAAACTATTTTCAAAAGGGTGGTTTTCGTTTTTAAAACCCATCATTTCGTGCTTGTGGTCGGAGAAGGTGTGTATGATGTTGGTATTGTTGTTAGGGTGTTAGCCCTCCGAATTGTGACTGAATTGGTGGTGTGAACGTTGAGTCGTTCGCCACGCATATGTTTTGTTAGCCCATTGTGGGAGGTGTGATGACGATCTTTATTGTTGCCATTTCGTGGTGGCTTGCGTGTTATCGCACCTGTGTGAGCTGTTAAAGCTTGGATTTTTGTGCGTTTATGCACATGTGTGATTGTTTCATGATGTTTGTAATTATGTGCTGGTTATCGTTCGGGCCGTTGAGGTCGCCGAACGATACCGTCGTTGTTGTAGTGTTTGTGTGTGTATTACTTTACGATGGTAATCGTTATATATGATATGTGTTATGATTCCTTGTCAGGCCGAGTTGGCATCTCCTATGTTGTTTTGCGGTGTTATGTTCCATTGTATCTAGCATTTGTATTTTCGGTATGCCGAGCCGAGGCATTTCAACCGTGATGTGCCGGGAATGTACGTGCAAATTGTCCTTCTCACAAGAACACATTTCGAGTGTGGGCTCGAGGACACCGAATCTGGCCTGCGAATTGGCTACCGAGACTTTCGGAGTTCGCGCTCAAAGACAGATATCGAATCGGCTTTGAGAGGCCTTTGAAGGATGTTTCGCGATTGCACTGTTGTGTCGTCTCCTTGATTTCATTATTGTGAGTAGGGACGACCTTCTTTTAGAAGAGGTCGAATATAATACCCGTATTATTTTTCGCTTCGCATTTTCTCTTTCTCAATTCTATAGACTCGCTCGTGTTCGTTGATACTTTCGAACTTGTTCGTATTCCGGTTTCATCGCTCGAACGAGCCGTGATCTTGTTTTGGGTCGATCTGGTTATCGCCGTGACTTTTCGAGTTCGGTTCGATTCTTGTGAACCTTGTTCTAAGTAACACCCTTGGTTCTACTAGCTCTTCTATTCGACGTGGATCGGATTTTGAATTTCGTATTTTTCGACTCACGACTCGTTTATGTTCGTTGACATTTCCGAACTTTCCCTATCCTTGCTTTTGTTGATCGAACGAGTGTGGTATTGTTTTGGAATAACTCGCTTGTCGCGTGACTTTTCAATCGCTATTCCTATCCCGTGGATCTTATGGGAATGCATTCCTTGTAGTTCTCACCAGATCATCCTGGGAGTTGTTGTTTGAGTTTTATTATCCTTCGTGTTTCGGACATGATTGTTCGATTTTTGTTGTCTCGATCGTTTGTTTGTTCGGTTTTTGTTCTCGTTTTGTGATTGTTGAACGTTCAGACTCCTTCGTAATTCCCTTAAGTTCGGGAAATTAGTCTCGTTTTCGATCCTCCAACCCTTGGGCGGTGGAATTCGTATTAGTTCGGCCGATTGGCTCGCGTTCGATTGATGTACCGTTGGGTTGGTCAATCATACCGACTTTCGCTCGTTGTGTTTTGTGATTGTCGGATAATTGACTTGGCTATATCATCCGTTTGATGACGCTTGTCATTTGTTGGTTTTATTGTATCCCTAACGGCGACGTTGTGTTGGTCGTCGTGGAGCGTGTTTTCACGCCGTATGTCTCTTTGCGTTTCTTGCAGCGTTTCGCCGTTGGGCGCGAGTTTTCTATTTTTGTGTATCTCGTCGAGTTTTCCTGGCGGGTATATTGCTCCCCCTACTTGTTTTAAGTTTCGGGACGAAACTTCTTTTAAGGAGGGTAGAATGTAATATCCGCAATTTCGAATTTCGGTAATTTTCTTTTTTTGGAGGAAGTTCGTTTTGACAACTCTATCATGACCGTTTCGTCATTCCGAGAATGATTAATTCTGCACTTTTTGTCATCCGAGTTCGTTTCGGTGTCGTTTTGTTGAGTTCCGTGTCCTTAATCGACTTTTTCACGTGGAAGTTCGACTTTGTAAAGTCACCATTAATTCTTGGAAACTCCAAAAATTCTGAGTCTTTGCAACATTATATAGCATCAAGTTAGCTTTCCAATGGTTCAAACGGTGAGTCAATCGGAGTCCAGATGAGGGAGTTATGGTCGAAATAGCTAAGACTACATGATGTGCCTTTTTCGTGTTGGAGTGGGGTCACTGCAGTGCCGCGCCACACTTCCGGTGGGCCGCGCCACTAAGCTGATTCCTGGGCGTTTTTGGCCCCGGGCGCGGCACACTCATCCCGTGTCGCGGCACACGGGCTTTTTCTGCGTTTTTAGCGATTTTCGAGGAGAAACTTCATTTTCTCCTCTCTTCTTCCTCCTTCCATCTAGGGCGATTTGTGGGCGATTTTTGGGCGATTTGAGTGCTCCCAAACTTGTAGAGATCATCCACCTCAAGTCTTGTTGTAGATTTTCGACCTCTACTTGAATCCTTCATCCAAATCAAGGTATTTTGGCTTGAACCCTTGTTTTTGTAGATTTGGGGATTTTCCTTTTTGATTTCGATTCCAATCCGTTTTTGATCAATTAATTGTTGTTTAAATGTTGTTTTGAACTTGTTCTACGGATTGGATACTCGTATCTTTGGTTTGTTCGACCCGAGGGGTGATTTCTTTGTTCTTGAAGGGTCTTGAACATTTAATGTTCGATTAAATGTTCGAATGAGTTCCCTTTGATAGTTTGTTGGGATTTCCGTTGTTTTCGGCCTTGATTCTCGTCGTAATCATGTTTTATTATTCCTTACGGAGGATTATAGGTGCTCAATGATTCCGATATTGAATTCCGTTGGTGATTGATGATTCATGTGGTGTTTTCCCGTAGTAATTTCGGTGCTATCGCGTTCTAGATAGTGTTCGGGAAATTGAGGGCTACCCGACCGTATCCTTTCATTTTTCCATTGCTCGTGATATCGAGGCAAGTACCTTGTCCATACTATTCTTGTTTTGTGAATATGATAATTGGTGATCGTCCTTATATATTTGTTTGATTGTTTAAAACGAGTTTTCAAAAGATTTGGTTAGCCTTGTTAAAGGCCCTCTTTCAAAATCGTGTGTGTTTTGTGATTGGTGTGTTTCTCGAATGAGTATTCGAATCTTATGGACATGTTTGGTGTTGATGATGAACTTGGTATTTGCGTGTGGATGTATATTGTTTCATTTCAGTGCATTGTGGTTGACGTGTTGTTTTACTAAGTGTTTGATGCCTCTGGGTAAATTGTTTGGATATCCTCGGTGTGATATGTTACTCGTGCTTGAGTTTGATTCGCTATCCAGCTCGGGAGGGTCCTTCGAGGCCTCGAGTGGGATTCGTGGCTTCGTCCCGGTTCTAGGTGACGTGTGGTGCTTGAGTATTTCGCTAGCCCGGCTCGGGAGGTCCGGGATCACGGAGTGGGATTTGTGGCTTCGACCGGTCTGGCGATGTGAGTACTGTGTTTTGTGAATGTGTTTGCTCACCTCGGGAGGGTTTGACGGGACCACGGAGGGAATTCCAATGGCTTCGACCTGGGTTCACGAGTGAAACTTCACCGCTACGTGTATATATTTTGTGATTGTTTTTCGCTCACCTCGGGAGGGTCCGATGGGATCACGGAGGGAGTCCAATGGTATAGCCCTGGATTCACGAGTGCGGTTGCTTATGTTTTGTGAATGTGTTTGCTCACCTCGGGAGGGTTCGACGGGGCCACGGAGGGAATTCCATTGGCTTCGACCTGGATTCACGAGTGAAACTTCACGGGTGCGTGTGTATTTTATGTCCGTCGAGGACGCATGACGTGGGCTTTTAACCTTGTGTATTATGGTTGGTTTTATTTGCGAAAACAAAACCTTTGGGCTTTGACCCTGTTGATTTTTGGAAAGCGAAGGATTCGGTAATCCTAAATTTTTTCCTATTAAAACTCTCGATGGCAATGCAAACTGTTTTATAAATAGTTTTCCCTTGCTTTGCGACCTTTCGGTTTTAGAATGTTTTACCAAACTCTTGCCTCGGGAAGTACTTTTCGTCACGTTTGGATTTTTGAGGATTCTTGATTATTATTGTTCTTGGAACTTTGAGGATTCCTGGTTATTGTTATTCGTGGAATGTGAATTGTATGGCTCGTATTTTTGCACTTGTACTTGCACTAGCAAAACAGTGGAGTTTTGCTAACCCCAGTATTCTGGGTGGATGTCTATTTTTGCATTCGGGTTTTGGAGCATAGCACATGGTAGGCATGAAGGATGATGAAAGATCAACGATACTAATCACACGAGGATCCGAAGATGTAGGATTGTTCTAGTTATATCTTCTTTTCCGCCGCAAGATCTTTTCCCGTTGTACGGGAGTTTATTGTATTTTGACCCCTGCGTGGGTATGTGTTTGGAATTGAGTTGTAAGTATTTATTGAAAGACCAAGTCGGTCTACTGAGTCATTTTAGCCTTAAAGGCGATGTTTAGATGTTTGATTTAGTTATCAGCCTAGTAGATCCTCGAGGAGAGGGTCTACGGCGTGTAATATCCCTGAGTGGATTGGGGGTGTTACAGATTAGGTTTATACAATAAACACCAAACAACACACATACACACCATAAACATTCAGCACAGCACACATTTATACATGGAGCCACAAAAACACACACACGAACACACACACGCACATATATATATATATATATATATATATATATATATATATATATATATATATATAACATGCACATACATGATACATATACACACAGCACATAGCGGCTCAGTTTAAACACAACAGATTGCTAAAACACACGATTGAAGCTATAAACACATTTTTCATAACCAGAGCCTCACAATGGTATAAAAATTGTAAAATTGCATTGGCAGGCATTTCAACAGCATAAGATGATCAATTATACCTTGGACTTTATGTTCTTCCGATAAGAAGGGTACTTGTAGTTTAACGAGAAATAATATATAATGCCTTATATTGGGGACTAAGTTTATCCAACTTCGATTTTAGCTCTCAAAATAAGCACACCCCTATATGCTCACAAACTAACTAATAGTTCCTCCGTCATACAACAATACATCAGAATGATGATTATTGGATATCATCAATATATTTTATTCCCAAGTAATACAACGGCATAACAAATAAACAAAACAGGTTGTAAGCACCCTAGCAATACACCTCGTACAGAATCACATTCGTGCACATGTGCAAGTGAAATGATTGCAGAATATTGGCTTACGAAATAAGATCTAATAATTGTATGTGCATAAGTAACACCACATATCAAAAAGCTGCCTCTCGCCTCTACAAAAAAAAAAAGACAAACTATAATATAAAAATTGAAAATCAAAAACCATAGGTAGCTGAAAATATAAGCAATACAGTGATTAAGAAGATGTTGCCATTAAAGCCGAATCCACGTGACGATGTACTACTTTACATATGTATGCTCAGTGATAGCTACGATTGTTCGTTATAGTAAAACAAATGAATCACAATGCATTTCCTAGCAAATAATATAACAAGAACGGTCCCTAAGCTCCTTATTTTTGCAATACATACACAGCTACGACATGCACATTGAAAAGAATGGAACACAAATAAAGGACACTTCATAATACGCAAACATGCTACCTAGAATACGCAATACATACCAAAATATTCAACAATTTAGCATCAAACGGTCGTAAAAAGTACCGGATTAAATTTAACTCATTGTGTGCAGTTTGGATCCCCAAAGCATTTTGGGACTAAGACTCTGATGTTGTTGTTGTTGTTGTTGTGTGAAGTTTGGATATCAAGTTATGATTTCCGCATATACACAAGTTCTTCCATGATATGTATGCTGACATTGTTAAATCTAATTTTTCATCCCGTGCATTTTTTCCACAAGGGTACGACATAGACAACCGCCGAGTAAAACATCTGCATTAAAGGTTCACATGTGAAGTGCAAGTACAGTCTTCTGATAATTACAAAAGCTACCCCTGAGGTTCCGGGTACCTAGGAAAAAGCTCAAAAAAACAAAACCTTGAAATTTGATTTCATCTTACATTTTCCCCATTCACAAGCAAAAACATCTCAAAACCCCCTTATATTACAAAAATATCCCGGTTGCCCTCAAATTTAAGACACAATCAAACTTCAAGGATTTTTTTTTTAAACTTCTCTAGTTTTTCATTTTTGTTATTACCCCAAACCTCGGGGGCAGTTCTGTAATTATCCCGAAAAGGTACATCCTGCATGATTTTTTTCAGCCCTAATACTCAGTTTTAAGCTAGCCAATGAATCAAAGGCATCGAAGAAAGAAGAGTAAGAACATGAAATCTAAAAGTCAAGCAAATTAAGGGAGTGTCTACAAACACTAAAGAAAACCGAATCTTGTTGTTTCTTTTTATTTTTCGTTTTAGTGTTTGCACACACTCCATAAGAGCGATTTAAAAGTGAGTTGATGTACCATACCTCTTTTTGTGATAATTCTAGCAATTGACTTCTCTTCCCCTGGTTTAACCACCACCAGAGCTCCAACATTGTGGTGAGTCATAAGATTTATGAGGCAAATTAGAAAGTTCAGCCAAATTACTACTAAGAGCATTCTTAAACGACTTTTATGTTTAAAGAGCAAATTAGAATTTTTGAAGAGTGATTTTTTTTTGGCAGCTTCCAACACATGCATTGTATTTAACTCTTTATTGTCTTGTTGCTTAATATTATTTAAATGGGCCATTAGAAAAAATGAACAAATGGATACTGGAAATAATATTATTCAATTTAATCCAAAGGATTTTTTTGGCTTGTGAATATTTATTTTGCTTAAATAGAAGTGTTGGAGATATATTTGGTAATGAAGATGATTTTTAAAGAGTCTATTAGAATGCTCTTAACTCCAGTTCATTTGAAATAACAAAATACGAAAACCCCTTTAAAATGTTACCAAAAAAGAAAAAAACTTGAGGTTCAAATTTACATAATTAGTACTCAGAGAGAAGCAAATGTTGAATTGAATGGGCTACTTGTAATTTTAAAAGATCATATTGGAGGGTTTTCTTGTAATTAGGCCAAGCATCGGGGTAGTTTTTTGTAATTTACCCAAAAGTCTACATATACTGGTAGATTCCAGAGTGAAGATGTATACCGACCTCACCGCATCGTGAACTGTGTCGTCGGTCGCACACCAAAGCCAGGACCCATCTGCACCCGTTCCTTTGGCTTTCAGAACGTCCGAAAGCAGGAGAGGTTGATTCTTGGCGTGCGAACATAAGGGTTCTCATGGATGGAGGGGCCACATGGATGTGTCGAAGAACAGCATTCCTCAACACATTCCAATGTGAGAAGATTGCTTTGATGCCTCCTTGCATTGTGCCTAAAAAATGAAGACAAGAGACCATTCAAGTTCAATAAAGATCTCAAATTTTTTAGAAAAAGAAAAAAAAGTGATTCTCAGCTTTCAGGTGGAAAAAAAAAAAGAAAAAGAAGAAAGAATGAAAGATAAATATTCTATATCTAGAAACTGAGAATCATTTTGTTTAAAGTTTGCAAACACTCCCTAAGAGTCACATCTCTTTGAGTCTTTGAGATGTGATCACTACATAAAACAACAGAATAAAGATCTTAAATTTCACAACATTTAGAACCACCTAAATTCCTCAAAGCCCACAAGCTAAAACTAATTATTTTTAGCTAATCATACAGAAATAATAATAAGATAATTATTAAATTACAAGGTTTGGATCAGGCAAGCAAGCAGAGATTTCAAAACGAAAGCATTTCAATATTCCTTAATCATTTCTCCATTAACTAATCGACTTTTTTCTTGCCTGGTTACAGACATTTAAACTTTATTTCTAATCTTATTTACAACGATCTACAAATTGTTTAAGCCTCCCTCCCTCCCTCTCACAGAGACACACACACATACACAAACACACAGACAGATAAAGAGAAATTGGCGAATCCCGCATAAAAAAAGAAGAAGAAAAAAAAACATTCCTCTGCATTGAAAAACACAAATGAATCTCAAAAACTGCCATAAAAGATCAGATCAGGTTTGAGGGTTATCTAAAGTGTGATATCTCTGAAAATGGATGAGCTTCCACCTCAGCTAGTAGAGTGAAGAAAAATATTCAAGAAAATCAAAACCCTTTTGCCAGTTGCGTATAGCACTCACCCCTTTTGGATACCCACAAATTCAGTTTGAGAAAGTTGTCCAACATAAAACCTAATATGATACATAGTGCTAACGGAAGGAATAAATGTACAAAACCAAGTAATAGAACAAAATCAGACGTATGAAAATCAGTCGCATATTTCGACTACACTTTCGACAATCACAATAAATAAATACTTACAAACTAACAAACACTAAATAGCAATGGCTTTGTGGGTGAAGAAATCTAGCTTATTATTGGAAATATATATAACAACGAAATTTTAAGAAATGAAGAGGGGAAATAAACCTCACCATATAACATAGGAACACATCGCGCACTCTCAACCATCCTAAATTACAGCTATTAACACCTACCATAGTTGGCGCATACTTGGAAATAATTTGTGGTAGGTACGATAACACCGCATGCAGGTTAAAAACAATAAAATACAGATAAAGGGCACCGCATAATATGCATACACGGCTCCTAAAACACAGAAAGCACAAAATATGCAGCCTCTTATATAGGAGGTGAGCATGCGTAATGAAATGAAAAGCATTAGCCTGTAGTTGATTCCAAGAAAGAGAGAAGCAATAAGAGAAGTTAACCAAGAACAAAAATTTAGAAATAAAGCAAGAAAAAAAGGTGAACCAACACAAAAAGAAGTTGTGCAGACAGCCCAACACCGGTGCACACACACCCACGAAAAAATCCCTGCACATATATATGTATAATAAACACACAACATAACACAATTCTAAAAGTAGTACAATCGCGGTTTAACAGGCGGAGGCAATTATTGGCCCGTCCAACCATGATGTTTTCCGTTTTCCAAATCGAACACTATTCACAAAATATGACGAAAACAAAAAAAAAGAAAAAAAAGACGCAAAAATATGCTAACAAAATGAAAAACAAGCCAACAAACACTACAAAGAAATCTGAATCAAAGCCAATCTAGAAAACATAAGAGTTTCAAGAGAAACGCCAAAAAGAAATAAAACAAAACCAAACACAATCAACAGAATTTGCCATTTTATTGATGCCAGCATCTTTGAAATAACCATTTGTAAGGCCTGTGCTGTTACAATATATATGCAGACACATATACATACATAATAAAGAAGGGAAAAAAGTAAGAAAATGAAATCAAAATTGAAACCAAAAGTACACACAATAAAAATAATGCTACCATAATTCGCAGGCAACCCTTATTACGAGGGACACCCAAAACCGGAAGATGCAGACATCACATAAGGCAGAAGAAGCAAACGACCAAAATAAATCCAAGAGAACGCCCAAAATCGGAACCTAAAAACCTCGCAAAAAAAAAGGCAGAAGGCAGCGAAATGACAAAAGGGGCGACGAGATGAAATTGAAATGAGGAGTACCTGTGGCGCAGCCAATTGAAATAAGTTGATATCATGTAAAATAATCGAACATGCCAAATAAATAAGCTATATTTCTACATGACATGCCTAATATTGATAGACTATAAAAGTTTTACGTGCTGTCTAATGCAAAGCTTTTCCATACAAGACAAGCAAAATACATGGAAATACCAAATTAGGGAAATAAAAAAAGAATCATAAAAATGTCATGTACAATTATCCATTTCATTAACCTTAACCATCAGATTTATATCTCTATAGCATTCCATATATACTGAAATATTGTTTAAATAAGATAACATGGTGTGTCAATAATAAAATATTCGGACTCATACCTACCCGGTCCCAAACTATAGATGAAGTCAAGGGCATCACAAAACAAAATGAACACACGACTGACCACACAAAATAAACAAACACTAAATATTTTTGGAACACCTACTACTACTTTCTTTCAATATATATCATGGATTGTGCCTATAACCAAGTATATTGTAACACTCTTAAGAATAAAGCTCCTTCCATAAAAAAGGGGATACACATGATTAATCAAGAACCAACGCACTGGAATTTTATTCAAAATAATGGACACAAATGAGAGAAAGTAGATTAGAATTTAGAGGAATTGAGGAAGTGCCAACAAAACACAGAGAAATAAATTTACACTCAATAAATCCTAACTAACCTGAAGAAACGAAGAAATTGTTGACGCCAAAAAAACACCTATGACAACAACAGATAAACTATAGTAAAACAGCAAGCTTGAATTAGAGATAATATATGGGCAGACAAAAGGGGGAATAAGGTAATCAAATTAAGTGGGTTTTCCCAACCTGATATATGATTTTCTGAAATATAACAAATTATATAAAACAAACAAAAGTATGTAATTCTTGATAAAGAAGAATGTTCACTTCCAATGTAAATCTCAAGCTAGAGGGTAAAAACAGCAAAAATATTAGAGTAGATTTCATTCCTCATTTCAGAAATTCTGGAAGTAACAAAAAGAAAAGTGGCAAGAATGAAGAAATTACATTTTGGTCCCACGTCTTCCCAGTTTTTTCATTTGGAAACAGTCTCATACTCAGCATTTTGACATCTGCAAAAATCCAAGAAAACAAAGAATGACAATCAAAAGAATTGCTCTAATATCTTCAATTACAGTACTCAAGAAATTTAGTGGGTTTTCCAAACCTGAACTCTCGATGGATTTTTTTGTAACCAACCCGACCTTGGCAATTCAATTAAACCTAGAATCAAAAAATCCACAAAAGTTTGGTGTACTCAGCCAAACCTTGACAAAATGCAAAATCAGAAGGTGTGGAGCTACCAAATAAAAACAATCCAATAAGAAATTTTCACTTGCAAAAACCCTTTTACATGAACATACCCAAAATAAGAAGATGAGGACCTCGGGGAGAAAAACCTTTGATTTGAGGCATGAAATAAGGGAGAGATGAATTTGAGACAGGAGATGCAGATGGAGAGGGATTTTCCAAGAAGCGAAGCAGGAGGTGTACCTCAAGGGCAACGGCAACAGCAAAACCAGCCGATGTAAGCAGCACTGCCGAACGCACAAAAAAAGAGGGATGGAGCAGGAGGCAGACGACCAATCGAAAGGAAAGAAATAGATGAAGTAGGACTTTTATGTTTGCCCACAATTCTTCAATTTTCTACTTTAAAAAATGATAAAAATTTGATATTTTGAAAGTATATTTCGACATAAATCTAACAAGATCCCTGACTATATTTTTTTATATGTATAAATCACAAAAAGTGGTTAAAAGAAAATATGTGAACAGTGTAATAATCAATACGCAATAATAAAATAACGGATGAAGTATATGGCTATATTTTGTACCTAGCTATTAGTAAGTTGCAATTCTGAAATATATTCATTAGAGCATCTCCAACCCTTCACTACATTCCACACTACAATTATTGTATTAAACCCCCTATCCAATGGTACACTATATATATAAATAGTGTTATACTAAATTGGGTGTAACACCATTCATCACAATACATTTTTCAAAAAAAAAAATTAATATAATTTTCATCTTTAGTATTTTATCATTAATTTAATAATTACATTTCATCTTTTATATTTAATTAATATAATTTCATTTCATCTTTTATTTTTTTTCATGATTATTGTATATGAAAAGTTTATTACTATTTATTTTCATTTATATAAAATAAAATATTTTTTAGGTTAGATCAAATAAAGTAAATTTTAGATAATATATTATAATATGCTAAATTATAATTAAATTACACAATATACATTAAATTAAGATACATAAATTACAAAAATACGTTAAAATTAAGATACATGAATCACAAAATGCATTAAAATTAAAATATAAAAATTACAATAAACATAAAACATCTAAAATAACAATTCTTAGGCTAAAAAAGTACGATACTTGAATTTAAACTTCCTAATTAATAGTCTCCAAGATTACTTCCGGGCCCTCCGAGATCTGAAAAATATGCATTATTATCCATATTAAAAGTATTTTTTTTTTTGCTCCATCGGAAAGGAAAAGAACAGACAAGAAAACTAAACAAAACTAAATGGAATCAGATGCTTCCAAAGCAAGCATCTCGTGCAAGGCCGGCGGGGGATCTGTCCACAGTTGAAAACCCACGCTACGCACTCTTGTCCCAGTTTTGCCAAGTAGCCAGCGCAAGCATTCCCAGCCCTCTTAGTATGTTGAAGCTTCATCTCCCATGGCAAACGTTGATAGTATCTGCAGTCCTCCAGCAAATTGTGCAAGGGTTGTTGAGCCGTCTCTCTTGAGCTAAATAACTTGAAGACCACCTCCGAGTCAATCTCCACAATAATCTTTCGAAGTCGTCGTGCTCAGGCCATTTTAAGTCCTTCCTTGAGTGTGGGAAGTTCCGCCATGTTGATATAAGAAGTAAAGAACTTCTGAGAAAATCCAAAAATCTAGTTCCCAAATGCATTGCGAATTAACCCCCCCTGCAGCCGACAAAGGAAGATTCTGCAGGCTCGCATCTGTGTTCAGTTTGTGCCAAGAAGATGGCGGTTTCCTCCATTTGATCTGCTGTTCAGCGCGGCAAAGAAGGGGATGTGGCGGTGGAAAAGCTAGGCTCCATTGGTTCGCCATAAATTTGATCCGCTAGATGGTGACCTCCAAAGGCAAGGATTGTTGCTTAAAAAGCTAATCGTTCCGTGCCTTCCACACCTGCCAAAACAAAACCAGACAAAAAATAGACCACGAGGAACGTGGTACAAACATGTTAGAAAAATCTTGGCGAAGGATAAAAATCATCCAGTCATTATTCAAAGACTGTTTGATATTCCTCCATTTTCGCCGCCACACACCAATCTCCCACAATTCCTAAACCGCCACGTAATCAACCAAAATATGTTTCATTGATTCAACGTCCTCCCCACACCTCAAACATAGGCTATCAGTCAACAAACCTCTCTGACACAACAGTCTTCTAGTTGCTAACGCATCATGCGCACAGAGCTGTATAAAAAATTTAATCTTAGCTGGACATTTTCATTTCCAAATCCACCCACATTTATCTCTACAGCTAAGGGACGGCGAGTAATGCATATTAGATGAGAGCATTTGATAAGCTACTTTGCAAGAGAAAGTGCCATTGCCGGACCCATAAAAGAACCTCATATCCTCAGACCACACATTAGAAGGCATTGGAAAATTCAAGATTTCATCTCTGACCTCGGACTCCAGCGCCGTCTCCCAATTGATAAGGTGAAGCTTACGCTTCTCCACATCCCCAGACCACGAAAATGACCTATTAAGCTTGTCCAACTGTTTGCAAGTTCCTTTCGGGAGCCAATGAGCTTGCATAATGTGGATGGGTATGTCACTCGTCACTGATTTAATCAAGGTCGCTCTCTCAGCAAGAGAAAGCAATTTTGCCTTCAATGATGCAAGTTTCCCAGCAACTTTATCAATTACCCCTCTAAAAGTTCTAGTCGTAATGCGGCCATGAATGAGAGGAGCTCATAAATATCTTCCCAAATCGGTAGTAATACCAAAACCAAAAAAACTGCTAATCTCCCTCAGTCATCTCAAGCCATGTACACTCGAGAAAAAAAAATTAGATTTGGGCTCACTAATAACCAGTCCCGAAGCCGAGAAAAACTCGATCAAAACACGCCGAATACACTTAGCATTTTCAGTATCCGCCTTAGCAAGTAGAAACAAGTCATCATCAAAGAACACATGAGAGAATTTAGGGCCGTTTATGCTGAGTTGCAAAGGTGTCCAACTCCCCTCCACACAATCAATGATGAGATACGATAATCTCTCAATGCACAAAACAAAAAGATAGGGTGAAAGTGAGTCACCCTGGCGGAGACCACAAGATGGATTGAGTGGTTCCAAATGGGACCCTTTCCAGAGTATCCTCGGCTTAGAAGTATGCACACAATACATTATCAACTTCAGAATACTCTCAGGAAAACAGAAATATCTCAAAGTCTCTTCAATAAAGTCCCAACTAACCTTGTCGTAAGCTTTTTCCAAATCCAATTTGATAAGCATACTTCCAATAGCATTCTGTCTTCTGCTCCTTAGGACATGGAGAATCTCTTGAATCAATCTAATGTTATCATGTGTCCCTCTGCCCTTGATAAAGCTACTCTGCGTGGGAGCTATAAGTCGTGGCATAGCATCACGTAACCTCATAGTAAGTGATGAGAATCAGGATATATCAGCCCAAAAGGTCACCAAGCCCAGAATCTTATATGTATATTCTAGAAGGTCCAGAGGGGCAAAAGAGGAAAGTGGCTAGAAGTCGGTTGGAGGAAAGAGAAGGAATAAAAGGGAGGGGAGATCTACGTGAAAGGCATGTTCGTTGGTACTCATAAATAATTGGCTCATTGTTGTGTGCATGAGAGAGGAAGATTTCCCTGGTGTCATTGTATTTCACTTTTCATCAGTTAATAAAATCATTATCCATCTTCTTCTTCCATTATCTCTGTTACATTATTTAGTTCCATTTTACAATTTTCACAATCTGATCTACACCGATTCTATCATTGGTCCGACCTGCCGCAAGCAGAATCACTGGAATTTCACAATCTGTTAATGGCATGGATGAAAAAGCAAGAGAAACAACCGAATAGCGACGGCTCTGCAAGTTCTGGTTCGGATATCTTCGGACCTCCGGCGAACTCTGGTCCACCGTTCGGTGGTGAATCTGTGCTACCGTCGTCGCGAAGCTTCACGTGGGCTGCCAAGAAGGTAAAGTTACCAGAATTCCATGGATTCGATCCTCAAGGATGGATCCAGAAGGCCGATTTGTATTTTGACATTAATGGCGTCGCTCCAGATCTACGAATACGTCTCGTTCAACTAAGCATGACCGGTGTGGCTCAACATTGGTTTACAGTGGTGAAACAATTCCATGAGGACATTTCGTGGGACCAATTTCAAAAAAAATTGCTTCAACGATTCAGCAGACTCGAGATACAGCAATTGGCGACTCTCAAACAAACCGATTCAATCTATGAGTATATTGACGACTTTGAGTATTTGCTGTCTCTCATTCCGAAATTACCAGAAACTCAGGCGGTAGGGTATTTCATCGCTGGATTACGAGATGACGTCAAAAAATGGGTGCGTCTCCACCGCCCGGACTCGCATTTAGATGCGATGTATTTGGCGAAGGATGTGGAAGCGATGTTACGACCTTCAATGGTAAACGTTTCCAATTCCCGTTTTCATTACCACTCGGGTTATGGGCCGGGTACACTGGGTATTCCAGATCCGCGTTTTAATTCCCAGCGGATGGACCTAAAAGGGTATATGGGTCAAATCCAAGTGTTAAGTTGGTCAATTCCCACACCGACTCCCCTCGTTCATTTCATTCCCCACGAACCTTAGGGGGTACATCGATCGATCCGCCGCCAACCTCGATATTGTGAGATCGAGGTGTCCGTTCTCTCACACGATCGGAATGGGAAGAACGCTGGAAAAAGGGACTATGTTTCAGATGTGGGCAACAATTCGGGCCGACACACAAAATGTCCAGACGGCAAACTACGGATCCTACTGCTGGGCGACGATGAGTCGGAAACAGAAGAGGGCGTTCAATACGGGTTGGAACAGGTAGAACCGTCGTTTACCGCGGAAGATGATTCGATTCCGACGGGATTTTGCTCGGCCTTAGAATATGATGGGGCTCATACAGAGATTTCATCGGGTGGGAAGATGCTGAAATTTGAAGGAGCCATGGGAGATATTCCCATCGTAATTCTGGTTGATAGCGGGGCTACCCATAATTTTGTCTCCAAGCAATTGATTCTTTTCCTGGGAGTTCCTTTTGTCGAATTCTCTGGCATCAACATCAAATTGGGGGATGGTCATACCGTGTTTCTTACTCAACAGTGCATTGGTTTAAAAATTGGCATAGGGGAGTGTGAATTCATTATCGATGCGTTGGTTTTTGATTCGGGTCACTTAGATCTGGTTTTGGGCATGGCTTGGTTGAAAATGTTGGGTGAAGTCACGCACAATTGGGCAAAATCATGGATACGGTTTGACTATCGGGGCCAATCAGTTCAATTGCAAGGATTGGGAGCTTCTTCGCAATATTTGGTCTCTTTACAAAGATGGCTTATGTTGGAAGATACAATGGGGAAGGTCACTAGTTCAGTACATCTACTGATGGCAGAAGCAGATATGAGTTTATCGGTTGCTCAACAAGAAGAATTGCATATTCTCTTGAATCAATTTTCTGAAGTATTCAAAGCACCCAATGGTCTACCTCCTCCTCGGGTACATGACCATAATATTATTTTACGCGAGCCTCATGACCCAATTTGTGTTAGACCATATCGGTATCCACATGTCCAGAAAACGGAAATAGAGAGGCAAGTACATGAATTATTGTCCCTGGCTCCCTGGGAATGATTCGTCCCAGTAAAAGTGCGTACTCCAGCCCCGTATCTTGGTACGTAAGAAGTATAATTCATGGCGGATGTGTGTTGACTACAAAAGCTTTAAACAAAGCCACAATTCCTGATAAGTTTCCTATACCTATGATGGAAGAGCTCATTGATGAGTTACACGGTGCTCGTTTCTTCTCTAAACTCGATTTAAGGTCGGGTTATAACCAAATTCGGATGCAACCCGAAAGTATTGAAAGGACAGCTTTCAGAACTCATGATGGTCATTTTGAGTATGTGGTCATTCCCTTCGGCCTCATCAATGCTCCGTCAACCTTTCTAGCCGTAATGAATGACATCTTTAGACCGTTCTTGAGAAAAATGGTGGTAGTTTTTTTTATGACATTTTGATTTATAGCCCAGATTGGAAGAAGCATATGGAAGATTTGGAAATCGTATTGCAAGTTCTACTCGACAACCAGTTTGTTGTTAACCAACAGAAGTGCTCTTTTGGCCAAACTTCTGTGGAGTATTTAGGGCACATTATCAATGGAGATGGGGTTGCTATGGACCCTACAAAGATAGAGACTGTCTTAAATTGGCTGGTTCCGAGACAAATCAAAGGCCTTCGGGGTTTCTTGGGACTTACGGGATACCACCGGAAATTCATAAGGCATTATGGTAGTATTGCCAAACCGCTCACTGACTTAACAAAGAAGGACGCTTTCGGGTGGTCTTCGGAGGCCCAACAAGCTTTTGAGCAATTAAAAGAAGCAATGATGACTGCTCCTGTACTTGCACTTCCCGACTTCACTCTTCATTCATCGTGGAGTGTGACGCTTCCGTAAGGGGAATTGGAGCGGTGTTAATGCAAGGCCAACACCCAATTGCGTATTACAGTAAAGCCTTGAGTGACAAGAATCTGGCGAAATCTGCTTACGAGCGAGAGATTATGGCTTTGGTCCTCTCCGTACAACATTGGCGATCTTATATTCTTGGGACTCAATTTATCATTTACACAGACCAAAAATTTTGAAGTTCTTACTTCAACAACGCATCACAACACCTGATCAACAAAATTGGGTCGCGAAATTATTGGGATATAATTTCGACATTTGTTACAAGCCGGGACGGGAAAATAGAGCAGCAGACGCGCTGTCCAGAAGGGTCGAGTGGCCTCGCTGTCGAGACGCATCAAAATTAAATATTTATAAAGATTCCTTGACTCACTTATACTAAATAGTAGTATTGGTGAGTAAGGGTCGATCCCACGAGGAACGAGTGAATCAATCAAATTTAGTGAGTTGAATGTTTTTGGGAAATAAAAATACTACTACTAAATAAGTAATAGTGCTAAAAATAATAATATTAGATATAATAAAAGGGGGGATTTTGGTTGGTGTAAAGGAAACAAGACAAAATAAATAACAAGTAAGCAAATAAAAGTAGGAAGTAAAATTTTAATAAGGAAAACGGTTGTGATTGATATCCAGTTCTTAGTTCCGTTATCCACCGTTCTAATTTAATTTATGAATTAATGCAGCACTTTATCTTTCCTTAATTCCTAATGAACTCCTACTCCGAAATCAACAACAAGCTCTATTAACTCCAATCGTTTCTTAAGTTTATTTAATCAAAACAAGCTCTTCAATTAAACCTATCTAGACGAAGGATTCAAAACAAGCTCTTCAAATCTTGTTCGTTAGATGCATTAAGAACCAAAACGATGGAAATAGACAAGATATTGAGTTCACAAGCTCGGCGCAAGGGATCTTGATTTTGTGCTACCCAACTGATAAAAATCAATTGTTGCTACTTGTGATCTAGAATTATAACGATTACGTATTATAACTATTACGTATTATAACTCTAAGTCTAGCAATAGATATAAAAACCTAAATTAAGTTGATCAGGCCAATTAAAGTAAATTATATCATAAATAAGTCTACTCAATAACACACAGATAATTCAAATGAATTAAGTCAAGAATATGCTACGGGACTAAAACATAAATAATATAGATACGGGTTCAAACATCCCTAAGAACTGGAAAAGGTAAATTAGCCGGAAATGATGGCTAAATAAAAGAAGAAATAATTAATTGACTTAGAGTAAAAACCAGAAATTCAGTTCCCTGTCACTGCTCTCGTTCGGATTACTCTTCCTAATTGCTTGTGCCCCTTTTTTATTTTATTCCTCCTCGGGAGCCGTGCTTTTTTATGGAAAAGGGTGGCTGAACTTCTCTCATTTTCTTCTTCACGAGAATCTTGTTGATAACAATTGATACAAATTTTTTGGCCCAGCCTGCATTTTTGCCATTCTTGTCTTGTCAAAAGTCAATTGGTTAAAATTTTTTTAAAAAAAAAGAGCCCAGAATTGAAATTTTTTTAATCGGCCCAGATTTTTTAGTCCAGATTTTTTTTAAGTTAATTCCCCAATCTCCCCCGACTCTCCTTCCTCCCCCTTTGCAAAGAAAACCTTCTTCTTACAGGACCTTCTTCTTCAGATCTCTCTGACCCTTGCAGGACCGCCGACGACATGGCGGAAAAAAGTGGTAGGAATGTTCACCGACCGCTGAATCGTATTACACGGAGTGGAGGATGGAGAAACAACCCTGGAGCGCCGACGTTTTACGACCTGACCGAACCAACTGCTCCGCCGCCATATTCCTCCACATTGAACGCCGAAACAACCGACCATACTTCAAATCGGCCGAACCCAACCAGTGAAGGACTCAAGAGAAAAAGGAAACGGGCGGCTCGCGGATTGATTGACGAACCAACCCACCCGTTTCGCCAACAGGAACTCCGACCACCACCGCCCCAAGCTCGGCCGCCGAAAGTCCACCTTCGTCTCCAGTCGCCGCGACTGAGTCAGCCCGCCACTCAACACCGTTTAACCCACAGAGGAAGGATATGTACCGTCCGGATCTCCAACTCCAGATAAACCCGCCCCTCAATATGAAACTGAACCCATCTCATCTCAACCACCGACTGACCCGTCGCCGGAACCTGAGCAGGAAATCGAGCGGATTCCAGATGTGACAGTCCCAAGACAGAGAGGGACCAGCCTGCTCAGGGCGTCAAACCGATACAATATAAATTTTGGAACCCCTAGTCAGATAACTCGATATCAAAAGCTTACAGAAAGGAAGGTACTCTCGACACTTTATTTAGATTCTAGTATTTTGCTGCATCTTAGACTGTTTGATGATGTCATGAAGTTATTACGTGTGTTGGGTTGGGAAAAAAATAATGACCGGGAATTGGGAGGTGTATGATGATTTAACGAACGAGTTCTTTAGTTCGATTCAGTTGTATGAGCGTGCAGGGGTGCACGAGTATTCTTTTCGTTTAAATGGAAAAGGTTTTTCGTTGAAAGCGGACGAGTTTATTGAGGCTTTTGGACTCACCCGGGAAGCCGACATCATAGGGCTGCCCAACGAGGGTGATATTTGGAAAATGATTTCTCACAACGCAGCCCCATTCGTCGCCGGGAAGACGAAAGCTACTTTTATTAGAAATCCAGTGATCTGATACATTCAGCGCTTAATGACGTGCACGGTGATCGGTCGTTATACGAACCGAAATGTGATTCTGATTTTTGAATTAAAAATGATATATGATATGATCACCGGCACCCGCGTCCGATGCGCCGAAGATTTAATTATGTTGTTGATGGGAGAAAATGAAACAAGGAATCCAATTGTCATGGGAGGCATCGTAACATGCATAGCTCGACACGTAGGTATTGATTTACGAGCCCGAATCCCCGTGGGAAAAATCGAGTTGTTGAATAAGACTTTGTTTGCCAAAATGGGGATACTTGAGAAAACTGGCTAGCACTTTGTATGGAAAATCTCAGAAAAACTGATTGCCTTGCCGAACCCCGACTACACCGCGCCGGTCGGCGAAACCAATATCAAGATGACACATCCAAGCTTGCCCCTCACTCCAGCAAACCCAGTACCAAACCTTGCACCACGAGCCGAGGCAAGTTCTAGTGTTGAGCTAGAGCTAAGATGCCGGATTGAGGACCTTGAGAGAGGACATCGTGAGCTTGAAGAAAAAGTTGCTTATCTGACCGCCCTGATCGAGTCCCGACCAAACTAGCCCGGTGCACTCTTTTCCTTTTTCGTACTTGAGTTGCGCGTTATTATTTTATTTTTATTTTTTTCATGTTGAATTATATATGTTGCGTTTTATTCGCTAAAACTGTGTCTCCTCGCACTTTGATTTGTGATGATTGTCCTTTAGTCAATTGAGAATAGTTGGTGAGAAGCATAATGGTTTTTAGAGTTATTTGCTCGTTTGGAATATTAGTTGGAATTAGCTCAATATGTGGTCTTTAGTTCCGCCTTTCTGTGAAAATTGGTCGGTTTTGTGTTAGCTTTTAATGGAATATTTCTGTGATTTATAGATATAAAAATTGCAACCCTATTAGAAAAGTTAGGAAGGAAGAATATTATTAAGATTTCACTTGTGATTTGTACTTGGTCATTTATGGAGAAAGTTGAACTTCTCTTTTCTCCACGTGACCTTGTATTCATGCAAAACTAAAAAAATGGATTAGTGCACAACTGACAATTATTATGAAACTCACACTGGGTGACCCAATGTCGAAAATTTGCTTGGAAAAAAATAAAAACTGCTATATATAAAAAAAATTACCGCTATTAATGATTGCTAAAAAAACGAATTGTTGTTCAGAAAAATAAAAAAATTAAGAATAAAAATTCAACTCGGAAAATAAAATTAATTTCACACCGTTCCCAGGCAACGGCGCCAAAATTTTAGTTGCGCTGTCGAGACGCGTCAAAATTAAATATTTATAAAGATTCCTTGACTCACTTATACTAAATAGTAGTATTGGTAAGTAAGGGTAGATCCCACGAGGAACGGATGAATCAATCAAATGTAGTGAGTTGAATATTTGTGGGAAATAAAAATACTAATAATAAATAAGTAATAGTGCTAAAAATAATAATATTAGATATAATAAAAGGGGGGATTTTGGTTGGTGTAAAGGAAACAAGACAAAATAAAATAACAAGTAAGCAAATAAAAGTAGGAAGTAAAATTTTAATAAGGAAAACGGTTGTGATTGATATCCAGTTCTTAGTTCCGTTATCCCCTGTTCTAATTTAATTTATGAATTAATGCAGCACTTTATCTTTCCTTAATTCCTAATGAACTCTTACTCCGAAGTCAACAACAAGCTCTGTTAACCCCAATCGTTTCTTAAGTTTATTTAATCAAAACAAGCTCTTTAATTAAACCTATCTAGACGAAAAATTCAAAACAAGCTCTTCAAATCTTGTTCGTTAGATGCATTAAGAACCAAAACGATGGAAATAGACAAGATATTGAGTTCACAAGCTCGACGCAAGAAATCTTGATTTTGTGCTACCCAACTCATAAAAATCAATTGTTGCTACTTGTGATCTAGAATTATAACGATTACGTATTATAACCCTAAGTCTAGCAATGGATATAAAAACCTCAATTAAGTTTATCAGGCCAATTAAAGTAAATTATATCATAAATAAATTTACTCAATAACACAAAGATAATTCAAAGGAATTAAGTCGAGAATATGCTACAGGATTAAAACATGAATAATATAGATACGAGTTCAAACATCCCTAAGAACTGGAAAAAGTAAATTAGCCGGACATGATGGCTAAATAAAAGAAGAAATAATTAATTGGCATAGAGTAAAAACCAGAAATTCAATTCTCTGTCACTGCTCTCGGCCGGATTATTCTTCATAATTGCTTGTGCCCTTTTTTTATTTTATTCCTCCTCGGGAGCCGTGTTTTTTTTATGGAGAAGGGTGGCTGAACTGTTAGGAATACTTGTTAGATTTTGATGATGTCATTAATATAAAATCAAATGTTTATTACTTGACAAAATGTAAGGAAGAA
Source organism: Orobanche coerulescens (assembly GCA_033398695.1). Taxonomy (NCBI): domain Eukaryota; kingdom Viridiplantae; phylum Streptophyta; class Magnoliopsida; order Lamiales; family Orobanchaceae; genus Orobanche; species Orobanche coerulescens. The sequence continues at coordinate 176,391,675 of CM065809.1, forward strand.
CCAAATGAGTATCTTCCATAGGCCAAAATATGTTAAGTATAAAAACTTGACAAAATGTAAAGAAGAACCAAATGAGTATCTTCTGTAGGCCAAAAAAATAGTTAGGCTGAAAAACGGCAAAGTACTAAGTACAGCTTAGTCCATCAGAGAGGAACAGCCGAGTCCAGTCAGAGTAGCTCTGGTCAACAAAATTTATCAGAGAAGTTTGACCAGACTGCAGCCGAGGTACCTCAGGGAAGTCACCTGACCAGATAAGTCACAAACAGTGAACAACCGAGAGGACCTGTCTGCAGAGATGTTAGCTGCATATCAGCCTACTCAAAGGCAGCCAAGTACTCCAAGTCCACGTCAGCATGCGTTGAAAAGTCAAGTATTACGGAAAGCTCACATGCAACGTGAAGAGACAAAATTGGAGTGATTCCCGCAAGAGATGTGATTTAAATAAATCATCCAGACCCACCTTGAAGACTTTAATCATTTTATATTCAAAAGATTCGGCGCTCACATGCAGAAGTCTTCACAACGGTCGGAAGATAAAATTAAATAATGGGAATCCACCTTGCAACGCTCGTAAAGATTAAACAATGAAGTCTCCTCCAACTGACGGATTTGTTCAAAAGAATTGCAACGGCTACAAGGAAAAAGCTCGTAGATCGTGATCTATATATATCCGAAGATTTGAAATCGAGCAACTACAATGCGAACATACATTCAAGCAATCAAGCAATCTAAAGCAATCAATAGCATCGTGAAAAGAGCAGATCTAAAAATTCATACTTAAGGAAGCTCTTAAGTTGGAGAAGACAAAAACTCTTGTCTATAATCTTGAGTACGGGGTACTTCACTGGTTGAAGTAAGAGATCAGAAGGCATCCGAGGATCGAGGATCAAGAGGTGCAAGGCAGTCAAGTGTGTACAACGGCACGGATTTCCACTGGTTGAAAGCTGTTGTAGTGTGGTTTGAATCACTGTAATATTTATCACTGGTTGAAAATTATAGTGAATTCATCTCCAACTGGTTTGGAGAAAAGTGGATTAGTAGAGGATTACCCCACCTTTGAGACCACTATAATTGCCTGCGTCATTTACTGTTTTACTGCATCATACTTTAACTGCTGCATACATTGTTAAGTGTTTCATCAAGTTCATCTCTATTCGTCATCAGCTGACTTCCGCACATATCCAAGAACAAACGACTCCAAGTCATTTGTTTAACTATCAGCTGAAGAAACTCACTCTTCGTGAAAAAGAGTTCAAGAGTTTCAACAAGTCTATTCACCCCCCCCCCTCTAGACTTGTTCCTGGACGACTTGTGACCTACAAGTGGTATCGGAGAGGTTGGTTCATTTATTTCACGAACCAGATCTATATCAGATATATATATCTTTACTCTCACCTTATAATGGAACACATGCACTCTGCACTCCTGTGTTTTCGATTGTGAGTATGATCTGTGGAAGATAAGGATGCAGGCACACTTATCTTCAATTCATGACGACATGTGGTGCATCATTGAAGACGGTCCATTCATCTTTGAGAAGGACAACACAGCAGAGGAGATCGCAGCAGGAAGGCCAGAGAAGATCCCCAAGAAGAGGACGGAGCTGACTCCCGAAGAAAGAAAGCTGGCCAATCTTGAAAACCGGGCCAGAGATGTGTTATATCAAACTCTTGACAAATCCACCATGGTCAAGATCAAGAACTGTAAGAATGCCAAAGAAATTTGGGACACATTAGCCCTAATGTGTGAAGGAACGGAGCTGATCAAGGAAAACAAGTCACAATTGCTATCCAAAAATTTGACAACTTTAAAATGAAGAATGGTGAATCCATAGATCAAGTGGACACAAGGTTCATCAAATTATTAATGAGATCAACTCCTGGCAAAACCTATGGCAACAGGAAATGGCACTAAAGGTCCTCGGATCTCTCAACCCGAATGGAGCATGAAGGCCGTAGCCATGAGAGAATCGAGGACTGAATAAAATAAAGATTCGTGAGTCGTTCTCGATCCGAAGGCTTATGAGTTCGAGCTACCAAGTTCATCCTCAATCGAGCCTCGCAGAGAAGGGAATCGCATTTGCAACGAGTCCCCGCCAAGAGCCTATTCGATGTGAAACCTCCAAATCCACTAGATTTTGAGGAAGAAATGGCTTTCATAATGCAAAGGTTCAGCAATTTCAGAAAGAACTACTCCAAGTACAAGAAAATTTACAAGGAGAATCCAAGAAGGAACCAGAAGGCTGGAAACTGGAAAGTAGAATGCTACAACTATCACAAAATAGGACACATCCAAATGGATTGTCCCGAGCTCAAGAAGGACGAAACCAAGAAGGAGGTGGGCAGAAAGGAAGATAGAAGAAAGGCCCTCATCGGAGAAGACCAGGAGCATGTCGAATCAAGCAGCGGTTTCTTTTCTGATGAAGACGAGGAGTATGATTGCCTGATGGCAAACCTAGCTGATGAAGAGGTAACTTCTAAACCCACCGGTTCAAATAATAGCTCAGCCATGTCACAAGATACGGATCTACATGAATCGGTAAATCGCTTATTTAAAGATTTTGAAACACTCAAATCTGCACACCAAGTCAGACAAGAGAGAAGACTCAAAGCAAGATGAGAATAGCAATTGAAAAATGATTTCAAAACTCACCTAGATCTCGAATAAGGTTGAGACAACTACAATGACTTTAAAAACTGTGCAAATGTTAATACAAATTTGAGATAGATCGGCTAACCATTTTACTTAAAGAAAATCACCGCACTTGCTCATGCCAAAGCCGAGTTTACTAAGTAGCTCAGATAAATAAAACTCAGCGCAGAAATAAGCTCCCAAGGCGTCTTCAACTCGGGAGAATTGTGTACTTATAAAAGGTCACTATATACCAAATCGAGCCTTCGATATGATTCTCACACTCCTCTAGTTCAAACCAAGTTTATCAAGGGAGAAACAATAGTCTCGATCACGAGCCTGTATATAAACCGATATTCAAAAACAGCAACAGTCAAACGTTTCAGCCGCAATGTTACACTGCATGTACCACCTAGACAGCGACTAGCAGTGGCCCAAGCAAAAGCAGAAATTCTGCATAACATGCCCACTATTACCAACAACTCCCCAAAAATAGATTTCATAATGGGAGGCGGATGGAAACCTCAAGGTTATCCTAATTACCAAATGAACAAGTGTGGAGACCACAAAGATTTAATAAATGGTCTCACTAGATTTAGAAATGGCCCACACTATCAAAATTTTGAGGAATATCCGTATACAATCCAACCAGAGATTCAGACTCGACCACACGTATTACATTATAAGGGTTATAATAATAATAATAACAATTTCTATAATCCAAGGAGGAATCAATTCTCCAGAAACCAACTAACCCTAAAGGACCCACACAAATTTGGGTACCTAAATCTCTGCTTGTTTAATTGCGAAAAGGTGGAAGGACTACAACCACATCTCCTCAAGCCCAAATTTTGGAGGTGAAGAATGGTTTGTAGACTGGATGCTCGAGGCATATGGCCAAGGAACAAGAAGATCGACCAAATACATCAAAGAAAGAGGTCCCGATGTAACCTTTGGAGATAGCTCTAGAGATGCATAAAAGGCTTTGAGAATCGCACCGAGGAAACATTGTCATATCCAAAGTTCATTATGTCAAAGGGCTCAAGTACAACCTCCCGAGCATAAGCCGCCCGTGACGAGAAGAATCTAGTAGTCTTCACCATCTTGAAGTGTATGGTGATAGACATCTTATCTGGAGAAATAAAGCTACAAGGATTCAGAAGAAGAGATGTCTACATGATTGATTGGAACACAGGAACACCTAACTCCTGTTTTCTATCCAAGACCGTAGCTGAGAATATATGGCTGTGGCACAAAAGACTATGTCACCTAAACTTCAAAGCCATCAACAAGATTAGCTCTCAGAAGCTGGTCAGAGGACTTCCAAATGAAGCATTCAAGAAGGAAGCACTCTGTGATGCATGTCAGAAGGGAAAGCGCACAAGGCATCGTTCAAGCCAGTTCAGCCTACAACGCTCACATCAAGGGTCTTAGATCTACTCCACATGGATCTATTTGGTCCTATCAAACCAAGGACCTTGAGCGGCCGAAAGCATGCACTTGTAATAGTAGATGATTATTCAAGGTACACTTGGATCATTTTCCTATACAAGAAAAGTGAAACCCTGACCAAGTTACCTGAGCTGCTGAGAAGGATCCATAATGAGAAATCCCTCTCCATAATCAAGATCGATCGGATAGAGGAGGAGAGTTTCTCAACAAGGCGATAATCGATTACAATGATCGAATGGGATCCAGCATGAGCTCTCTGCAGCCAGACGCCCCAGCAGAATGGTGTTGCCGAAAGAAGGAACAGAACCACGAAGGCGGCAAGGTCCATGATTACGTGAAGCGGACCTACCAAAGGTTCTGGTTGAAGCCGTTAACACACTGTCACACCCGCAGCAGAGTATGATAGTAGGGAGACATGGCAAAACTCCCTATTAGGTTTGGAATAAAAGAACTCCAACTGTTGCTTACTTTCATGTCTTTGGTTGTAAGTGTTTCATCCACAACAACGGTAAAACACAGCTAAATGCCTTTGATGCTAAAACTGATGACGGTCTCTTTATGGGATATTCCCAAAGAAGCAAGGCATTTAGAGTTTTTAATAAAAGAACCTTAGTTGTGGAAGAAACACCCCATGTTGTTTTTGATGAATCTACCGTTGAGTACAGAAACAAGTTGAGCTAATTGAGAACAAGCTCAAATCAAGAACCCTTGAAGAAGTCATTATACAGGACACTGGAATGGTGGACTCACTGCCAGACCGGCTGATGACCCAATGCAGTGCCAAGACCAATCGCAGATCGACAGATCACCAAACCTATCGATCCGATTCTTGCCGAAGAAGACCAATGAGCCGACAAAGACTCATCTGCAGATCGTAACCAAGCTGCAGATGACAAGGCGGTAGCCGATCCTGTTGCAGACTGTAACCCAGTGATGCAGATAACCATCGTGGCAATCCAACAGGGGAACAAACCCTTAAGAGGAAGATATCCCCAAATGGCTCAAGGATCACCCAATTCAAGAAATTATCTAAAACCGATCGATGGAGTTAAGACGAGACAATAACCCTACCAGCAGAATGGCGATGTTCTCATGTTTTATGTCACAAATTGAACCCAAGACTACGTACAAGCCTTGGAAGATTATTCATGGATCAATGCCATGCAAGAGGAATTGGAGCAGATGGAAAGAAACAAAGTTTGGGAACTAATGCAGACACGATCACAAGAAAGTTATTGGCACCAAATGGGTGTATAAAAACAAGAGTGATGAAGACGGAGTCGTTGTTAGGAATAAAGCGACTTGTAGCAAAGGTTATGCACAAGTGTGAGGGAATAGATTTTGATGAAACTTATGCACTGTTGCAAGATTAGAAGCCATCGATTATTCCTCGCATATGCCGCATTCAAGACTTTCAAGTCTACCAGATGGATGTAAAGAGTGCCTTTCGAACGGAATCCTAGAAGAAGAAGTCTATGTAGAGCAACCCCGTGCTTTGTCAAAGGAGACAAAGTCTATAAGGTCAAGGCTCTGGATGGACTCAAGCAAGCACCAAGAGCGTGGTATGAAACACTGTCGGTGTTTCTTGAGAAAAATGGATTTTGCAAAGGGAAAGTGGACAAGACCCTATTCAGAGTGGAGCACGAAGGCCACATATTAATAGTCCAGATTTATGTGGATGACATCATATTCGGGTCAACCAATCCAGAGCTATGCGAGAAATTCTCCAACCTCATGCAAGGAGAATTTGAGATGAGTATGATGGGAAAGCTTAACTTCTTTCTCGGATTACAAGTTAAGCAGATGGAAAAAGGAATTTTTCATCAACCAAGCAAAGTATACCAGAGATCTTATCAAGAGATATGGAATGGAATCAGCCAAACCCGCAAGAATTCCAATGAGCACAAGTACTCACCTGGATGCAGACGAGGCAGGCATATCAGTGGACTCAACCCATTACAGAGGACTCATTGGATCTCTTCTGTACCTCACTGCAAGCAGGCCAGACATATCATATGCAGTTGGAGTTTGTGCAAGATTCTAATCCAAGCCGAAGCAATCACACCTAGATGCAGCCAAGAGAATAATTAAGTAGTCTACAATTAATGTTGGACTATGGTATCCCAAGGATGACAACTTCGAGCTATCAGGATACTCAGATGCCGATTTCGCAGGATGCAAATTCAACAGGAAAAGCACTAGTGGAACGTGTCAATTCCTAGGAACCAGACTGATATCCTGGTTTAGCAAGAAGCAGGTTTCTAACTCTATCTCCACTACAGAGTCAGAATACCTAGCTGCAGTAGTCAGTGCATGATTCTATGGATCGACAACAGTTAAGGGACTATAATATAATTGCCAACGAAGTCCCAATCGTGTGACAACAATAGTCATTGCAATAACCAACAATCCGGTTTTGCATTCAAGGACGAAGCACATTGACGTTAAGCACCATTTCATTAGAGACCATGTGCTTAATAAAAGGGTTAGAGTTGAAAGAGTCAGCACAGACTACCAAATAGCTGATATCTTCACTAAACCCTTGCCAGAAGAAAGATTCCTAGAGCTGAGCAGAGATCTTGGATTACTAGATTGGGAATCTAGTACTGAAGCAAGTTAAAGCATAAAAGACGAAGGACGGACCCCCAGAATCAGCCTAGTTGATGCGGAAAGTAGAAGACGGGCCAAGCAACTTAGTCGTTGTAATACCGAGTAGAAGTCAACTCACATTGCAGTGGTCAACGATCAAAAGCAGACCAGCTAAGTTTTCTAAACTGACCTCTGAATATTTAATTATTATCTGCCATATTTATAATATTAATTTTGGCTAACGAATGGCATTTAAATATACATTTTTATAAGCCAAGTGACAATTTTAATACACGCGTCAAACGCCTATTAAATCAACCTCCACGGTGGCCAATCAGAATCAACCGTCGAATTTTAAATTGGGCCACCGATTCAAATTTGAAATTCAAAAGAATATCAAAAGGCGTACCACCGTTCAAATATATAATAAACTAATACAAACGTCTTTTCATCTTCTTTATAAGGAAAGAAGACGGTTCACTTTACTCTTTACGCTTACAGAAACCCTAGATATTTCAGAGCAAAAATATACACTAAAATCATCTATTTGCAGAAATGGCATCTTTCGAAGGAGTGAATTTGAAGGCGGTGAAAGATCAGATCATATTCTCGATGGTTGTCGACTTTGAAGGTTTACTCGAAGCCAATTTGGAGGACTATGACATGCTCAATCTGATTCGGGCAATGAAGCTTAATGGGATCTACCCATTTCTCGACATCAACCCGCAACATCTGTTCAAAGAGGATGTCGTTGAGTTCTATCGCAAAGCGTATCTGATTCAAGACGGGATTCATAGCACAGTGGGCGGAGTACCTGTCAGCATAGATCGAGAGACGATTCGTTCTGTCTTCGGGATGAAGCACCGTGGTTTAGCGGTCGAAGCTCACAAGCAATCCGCCGCCGAAACCTCGAAAAAGATTAAGGTGGAAAATATCCCAGAAAAATTGAAATTCACAGCGAAGAGGAATGAACTCAAGAGAATTTACCGTGTTGTGTTGGATATTACCAACAAAATAGTCATGGGGATGGCGGGCAGTTATGATCAACTGTCGTCGTCGAAGTTTATGGTGTTGGGTGCATTGATTCAGGAAGAAGAAGTCGATTGGGCAGACTACATCTTCAGGCAACTCGTGCGCGAGATGAACAAGGTCGAGTGGCTTGACGATGAGAAGAAGTTCAAGACAAAGCTGGCGTTCGGAACGCATCTCAGTTGGTTTTTGGAGAAGACCGGAGTGGCTAAGGGAAACACTGACCCCTTCCACCCCAATAAAAGGCTTGGTCATATGGACCATGAGAAGAAGAAAGTCGGAGGCACTGGGAAAGCAGCTCAGTTGTTGAAGGAGCTGCCGGACTCAAGAACATACCCAAGATACTACTCATCAGGAGAGTCGGACAGACCTGCAGCTGATATCCCAACTGCAGTCGAGTCCGACACCGAGTCCGACGATACACCCATTGCAATCAGATTCAAGAGACGGGGACCACCAAGGACCCTCTACTGCAGTCATCACCGAACCCTCTCCTAAGAGGCCAAGGAAAGCAGCTTAGCGAGGAGAGCAGTATGAACACCTTGCACCCCTCGGTTCGATCACCAATTCATCCGAAGACACACGCACTGCACACCCTTGAAACTCGGATTGTACCTGTTCTCACCCCCCGAGTCTACATATCCGAAGAAGAAGAAGCAGGTCTCATAATCTCTATTCCTGAAGCTGATTATACCTTTAACCTGTTAGAAAATAATACCTTCAAGCTTTCAATTGAACAACTCCAGCTTGTTAAGCCACAAGCAGTAAAACACTCTTTTGTACATATTTTTGAAGAGTGGAAATTTTTCAAAACTATGACTTTTACAAATCTTCAAACCTACATTGCAACTAGTGGTTGGGAATATCCTCAAGCCACTGAGGAGGTTCTGATTGAATTTTGCAAAGAATCAGACTTAGCTTTAATCCTCCAGGATAAATGATTCATGTCCCATTTTAAAACAAACATGGACCACTTTATCCATTCTATCATGCTCAGCATTTTTGATGGCATTTTTGGAGAGGAGGAGGAGGCAGTTGAAAAAGAGATTAGGATTGAAGAAGTAGATGGAGATAATGAAATTATTGATTTGGTGGCTGAAGAAGAAGAGAGAAAAACAGAAGAAAATATTCCAGTTGAAAAACAGCCAGAAGAAATTGAGAAGACAGAAGAATTGGCTGATGAAGGAAATGAAGAAGAAGGAGAAGAGGTAGATCAAGAAAAAGATGAAGAAGAAAAGGAGGATGAGGATGATGAAGGAGAAAAGAAGGAGCAGGATGATGATAAGGATGATGATGATGATGATAATGATGATGGGGGAGATGCAGGAGCAGCAAAAGAAAATGAAAAAGAAAAAGATGAGGAAGAAGGAAAAGAAAGAGAAGAAGAAGAGAAAGAGGAAGAGAGAGAAGCAGAAAAGGAGCCGGAGCAGGCCGGAGCGAGCCTATTCACAAAGTCTGCAGATAGATCGAGGTACTGCCGGGTACACGGCTAGGCAGAGTCGGGTCAAGACTCAGTCGTGACCCGGAGAAAACCCCCTCGACCTACCAGTGCAGACAGAGCCTGCAGCCTAGTGGTTCCGTTGCCGAAGGCTCAGGAGAGCACTCTCCATCGGCTCGAGATATCCCTACCATGACCGAGCCGATCGTGCAAATCGTCAAAGATACTATTGGAGAGTCGCTATCATCTCAGTCACTCGACCTTGATCAATAAATGCCAAGATAGACACCCTTCTACGAGAGAGATTCCTCGGCTCCTCTCCCTACCAACAATGTAATGCCATTTGGCATGTCCGATTGGATGAGCAAAATGGAGCAAAGATTAACTATCCTTGTTGGCCAGCAAAAGGGGAAGAAAGAGTTCGGGGAAGAGAGAGAAATAAGAAGCAAGAAGAAGCGGGATGTCCTTCAAATTGAAGGACCCTCAAGTCTCAAGAGAAAGGAAGCCGTGGATCCAGATGACAGTCATCCGGCTGAAGGAAAGAGAAGAAGGACTAGAGGTAGCTTTGGACCTACTCTAGAATGGGAAGGGAAGGAGCTGTGGTATGTTGAGGACTTTATTCCATTTGAAGCTCTTGAGATGTGGGGATCTGCAAAGAAGAGGTTCATCAAAGACTATTACATCTGGGAACTACTCCAGGATGATAAACTCTCCCCACAGGAAATTTTCATAAACTTCATGGAAGAAATCCATCCGAAGCTCTGGGCTATTCTGAAGAAGCATGCTAAAGATCAAAATGCTTATCCTATGATTCCCTCATTCAGAGCAGAGGAAGCACCAACCCGTCTGGACGGTGAACTTAATGAGTTAGCACTTCAAAGAGAAATCAAGCAATTGTGTCTTGAGAACAGATTCACATCCCAGCAAGAACAAGACTTCGCAGCACTTGTTGTGAAGAGAAAATATGGTGTTGCTCCAGTCAAGATAAGACCAATTGGAGCCAAACCCTTCAAACCTGCCAAGCAGCCTATTCGAAGAGGCAGAGGAAGAGGCAGATGACTTTTAGTTATTTCTTTGTACTTGTAATTTTATTTTCTGTACCTGTAAAAACCTTCTTGTAAATTTCAATCATAAACAAGTCAGAAAATTTTATAACAGTCTGTTGAATGACAATTTCCAGTTGTCTCAATATTAGACTGATTTTAGTTTGTGTCTTGCACTTAAGTGCAGACTTGGTCATTTGATTACTTGTTTAAAGTTTTGCCATCATCAAAATAGGGGGAATTTGTTAGGAATACTTGTTAGATTTTGATGATGTCATTAATATAAAATCAAATGTTTATTACTTGGCAAAATGTAAGGAAGAACCAAATGAGTATCTTCCATAGGCCAAATATGTTAAGTATAAAACTTGATTGCTTTGATCGCTTGAATGTATGTTCGCACCGGTAGTTGCTCAGTTTCAAATCTTCGGATATATATAGGTCACGAACTCTGAGCTTTTTCCTTGTAGCCGTTGCAAATCTTTTGAACAAATCTGTCCGTTGGAGGGAGACTTCATTGTTTATTCTTTCTGAACGTTGCAAGGCTGGATTCCCATTATTTTATTTTATCTTCCGACCGTTGTGAAGACTTCTGCATGTGAGCGCCGAATCTTTTTGAATATAAAAGGATTAAAGTCTTCAAGGTGGGTCTGGATGATTTATTTTAATCACATCTCTTGCGGGAATCACTCCAATTTGTCTCTTCACGTTGCATGTGAGCTTTCCGTAATACTTGACTTTTCAACGCATGCTGACGTGGACTTGGAGTACTTGGCTGCCTTCGAGTAGGCTGATATGCAGCTAACATCTCTGCAGACAGTCCTGCAGAACATTGTTTGCTTGTGACTTATCTCATCGGTGACTTCCCGAGGTACCTCTACCGCAATCCGTCAAACTTCTCTGATAAATTTTGTTGACCAGAGCTACTCTGACTGGACTCGGCTGTTCCTCTCTGATGGACTTAGTTGTACTCAGTACTTAGCCGTCTTTCAGCCTAACTATTTTTTTGGCCTACAGAAGATACTCATTTGGTTCTTCTTTACATTTTGTCAAGTTTTTATACTTAACATATTTTGGCCTATGGAAGATACTCATTTGGTTCTTCCTTACATTTTGCCAAGTAATAAACATTTGATTTTATATTAATGACATCATCAAAATCTAACAAGTATTCCTAACAAATTCCCCCTATTTTGATGATGGCAAAACTTTTTAAACAAGTAATCAAATGACCAAGTCTGCACTTAAGTGCAAGACACAAACTGAAATCAGTCTAATATTGAGACAATTGGAAATTGTCATTCAACAGACTGTTATAAGATTTTCTGACTTGTTTATGATTGAAATTTACAAGAAAGTTTTTACAGGTACAGAAAATAAAATTACAAGTACAAAGAAATAAAGCTATCTGCCTCTTCCTCTGCCTCTACGAATAGGCTGTTTGGCAGGCTTGAATGGTTTAGCTCCAATTGGTCTTATCTTGACTGGAGCAAGACCATATTTCCTCTTCACAACAAGTGCTGCGAAGTCTTGTTCTTGCTGGGATGTGAATCTGTTCTCAAGACACAATTGCTTGATTTCTCTTTGAAGCGCTAACTCATTAAGTTCACCGTCCAGACGGGTCGGTGCTTCCTCTGCTCTGAATGAGGGAATCATAGGATAAGCATTTTGATCTTTAGCATGCTTCTTCAGAATAGCCCAGAGCTTCGGATGGACTTCTTCCATGAAGTTTATGAAAATTTCCTGTGGGGAGAGTTTATCATCCTGGAGTAGTTCCCAGATGTAATAGTCTTTGATGAACCTCTTCTTTGCAGATCCCCACATCTCAAGAGCTTCAAATGGAATAAAGTCCTCAACATACCACAGCTCCTTCCCTTCCCATTCTAGAGTAGGCCCAAAACCTCCTCTAGTCCTCCTCTTTCCTTCAGGCTGGTCAGCCTGGTCATCTGGATCCACAGCTTCCTTTCTCTTCAGACTTGAGGGTCCTTCAATTTGAAGGACATCTTGCTTCTTCTTGCTTCTTATTTCTCTCGACATCTTGCTTCTTCTTGCTTCTTATTTCTCTCTCTTCCCCCTGAACTCTCTCTTCCCCCTTTTTGCCAGCATCAAAAAGGGTAGTTAATTGCTGCTCCATTTTGCTCATCCAATCAGACATGCCAAATGGCATTCTGTTGTTGATAGGGGGAGGGGGCCGAGGAATCTCTCTCTGTAGAAGGGTGTCTATCTTGGCATTGATTGATTGAAGGTCAGGAGTGACCTGAGACGATAGCAGCTCTCCAATAGTATCTTGACGATTTGCCTGATCAGCTCAGTCATGGTAGGGGATATCTGAGCTGATGGAGAGTGCTCTCCTGAGCCTTCTGCAAAGGAACCACTAGACTGCAGGCTCCTGTCTGCAGCTGGTAGGTTAGAGGGAGTTTTCTCCGGGGTCCCCGACACTGAGTCTTGACCACTCTGCGTCTAGGTGGTGTCTGCAGGCAGGTACCACAGTCCTATCTGCAGCTTCGTGAATAGGTTCTGGCTCCGGCTCTGGCTCCTTTTCTTCTTCTCTCTCTTCCTCTTTCTCTTGATCCTCCTCTTCCTCTTCTTCTGCCTTTTCTCCAGAGTTTTCTTTTCCTTCCTCCTCATCTTTTTCTTTTTCATTTTCTTTTTCTGCTCCTACATCTCCTCCATCATCATCATCATTGTCATCATCATTGTCATCATCGGTATCATCATCCTTCTCCTCTTCTCCTCCTTCACCATCATCATTCTTCTCATCCTCATCCTCCTTTTCATCTTTTTCTTGATCTACCTCTTCTCCTTCTTCTTCTTCTTCATCAGCCAACTCTTCTGTCTTCTCAATTTCTTCTGGCTGTTTTTCAACTGGAATATTTTCTTCTGTTTTTCTCTCATCTTCTTCTTCAACCACCAAATCAATAATTTCATTATTTCCTTCTCCATCTACTTCCTCAATTCTAATCTCTTTTTCAACTTCCTCCTCCTCCTCTCCAAAAGAACCATCAAAAATGCTAAGCATGATAGAGTGGATGAAGTGGTCCATGTTTGTTTTAAAATGGGACATGAACCATTTATCCTGGAGGATTAATACTAAGTCTGATTCTTTGCAAAATTGAATCAGAACCTCCTCAGTGGCTTGGGGATAATCCCAACCACTAGTTGCAATGTAGGTTTGAAGGTTTGTAAAAGTCATAGTCTTGAAAAATTTCCACTCTTCAAAAATATGTAGAAAAGAGTGTTTTACTGCTTGTGGCTTAACAAGCTGGAGTTGTTCAATTGAAAGGTTGAAAGTATTATTTTCTAACAGGTTAAAGGTATAATCAGCTTCAGGAATAGTAATTATGAGACCTGCTTCTTCTTCTTCGGATATGTAGATCTGGGGTGAGAAGCAGTACAATCCGAGTCTCAATGGTGTCCAGTGCAAGCAGTCTTCCGATGAATTGGTGATCGGCTGCAGGGCCGGCAAGGTGTTGATCGCTCTCCTCGCTAAAGCAGCTTCTCGCCTCTTAGGAGAGGGTTCCGGTGATGACTGCAGAGTAGAGGGTCCTTCAGGGGCTGGTCCCCGTCTCTTGAATCTGACTGCAATGGGTGTATCGTCGGACTCGGTGTCGGACTCGACTGCAGTTGCGATATCAGCTGCAGGTGTGTCCGACTCTCCTGATGAATGGTATCTTGGATATGTCCTTGAGTCCGGCAGCTCCTTCAACAACTGGGCTGCTTTCCCAGTGCCTCCGACTTTCTTCACCTTATCATGGTCCATATGACCAAGCCTTTTATTGGGGTGGAAGGGGTCAGTGTTTCCCTTTGCCACTCCAGTCTTCTCCAAAAACCAACTGAGATGTGTTCCAAACGCCAGCTTTGTTTTGAACTTCTTCTCATCGTCAAGCCACTCGACCTTGTTGATCTCTCTCACGAGTTGCCTGAAGATGTAGTCTGCCCAATCAACTTCTTCTTCCTGAATCAGTGCTCCCAGCACCATAAACTTCGACGACGACAGTTGATCATAACTGCCCGCCATCCCCATTATTATTTTGTTGGTAATGTCCAACGCAACACGGTAAATCCTCTTTAGTTCATTCCTCTTGGCTGTAAATTTCAATTTTTCCGGGATATTTTCCACCTTAATCTTTTTCGAGGTTTCGGCGGCGGATTGCTTGAGAGCTTCGACCGGTAAACCACGGTGCTTCATCCCGAAGACAGAACGAATCGTCTCTCGAGATATGCTGACTGGTACTCCGTCAACTCTGCTATGAATTCCGTCTTGAATCAGATAAGCTTCGCGATAGAACTCGACGACATCCTCTTTGAACAGATGTTGCGGGTTGATGTCGAGAAATGGGTAGATCCCATTAAGCCTCATTGCCCGAATCAGATTGAGCATGTCGTAGTCCTCCAGATTGGCTTCCAATAAACCTTCAAAGTCGACAACCATCGAGAAAATGATCTGGTCTTTCACCGCCTTCAAATTCACTCCTTCGAAAGATGCCATTTCTGCAGATAGAGGATTTTAGTGTATATTTTTGCTCTGAAATATCTAGGGTTTCTGTAAGCGTAAAGAGTAAAATGAAAGGTCTTCTTTCCTTATAAAGAAGGTGAAAAGACGTTTGTATTAGTTTATTATATATTTGAACGGTGGTACGCCTTTTGATATTCTTTTGAATTTCAAATTTGAATCGGTGGCCCAATTTAAAATTCGACGGTTGATTCTGATTGGCCACCGTAGAGGTTGATTTAATAGGCGATTGACACGTGTATTAAAATTGCCACTTGGTTGATAAAAATGTATATTTAAATGCCATTCGTTAGCCAAAATTAATATTATAAATGTGGCAGATAATAATTAAATATTCAGAGGTCAGTTTAGAAAACTTAGCTGGTCTGATTTGTTGACTGTTGACCACTCTGCAACAGGTGAGTTGACTTCTCGCCTGGTATTCTGAACAGCTAAGTTGTTTCGTCTGGCCTTCATCTTCTCGCCTGCATCAGCTAGCATCCGATTCTGGGGTCCGTCCTTCGTCTTCTATGCTTTAACTTGCTTCAGTACTAGATTCCCAATCTAGTAATTCAAGGTCTCTGCTTAGCTCCACGAATCTTTCTTCTGGCAAGGGTTTGGTGAAGATGTCAACTATTTGGTAGTCTGTGCTGACTCTTTCAACTCTAACTCTTTTGTTAAGCACATGGTCTCTAATGAAATGATGCTTAACATCAATGTGCTTCGTCCTTGAGTGCAAAACCGGATTGTTGGTTATTGCAATAGCACTATTGTTGTCACACAAGATTGGGACATCGTTGGCAATTATATTATAGTCCCTTAACTGTTGTCTGATCCATAGAATCTGTGCACAACAGCTACCTGCAGCTAGGTATTCTGACTCTGTAGTGGAGATAGAGTTAGAAACCTGCTTCTTGCTAAACCAGGATATCATCCGTTCCTAGGAATTGACACGTTCCACTAGTGCTCTTCCTGTTGATTTTGCATCCTGCGAAATCCGCATCTGAGTATCCTGACAGCTCGAAGTTATCATCCTTGGGATACCATAGTCCAACATTAATTGTAGACTTATTATTATAACCCTTATAAGGTGTCTGTGGTCGAGGTCTGAATCTTCTGGTTGGATTGTATACCGGATATTCCTCAAAATTTTGATAGTGTGGGCCATTTCGAAATCTAGGCTGAGACCATTTATTAAATTTTTGTGGTCTCCACACTTGTTCATTTTGATAATTAGGATAACCTTGAGGTTTCCATCTGCCCCTCACATTATGAAATCTATTTTTGGGGAGTTGTTGGTAATAGTGGGCATGTTATGCAATTCTTTGCTTTTGCAGGCCCTTTGCTGTCGCTGTCTAGGTGGGCATGCAGTGTAACTGATTGCGACTAGACGTTTGACTTTTGTTGCACTGTTTTGAATATCGGTTTATATACGAGCTCGTGATCGAGACTATTGTTTCTCCCTTGATAAACTTGGTTTTGAACTAGAGGAGTGTGAGAATCATATCAAGGCGATTTGGTATATAGTGACCTTTTATAAGTACACAATTCTCCCAGAGTTGAAGACGCCTTCAGGAGGTTATTTCCTGCGCCTGAGTTTTATTTATCTGAGCCAGCTTAGTAAACTCAGCTTTGGCATGAGCAAGTGCAGCTGATTTTTCTTTAAGTAAAATGGTTAGCCGATCTATCTCAGCTGTATTAACATTTGTCTGGTTTTTAAAGTCAGCTGTAGTTGTCTCAACCTTATTCAGATCTAGGCTGAGTTTTTCGAAATTATTTTTCAGCTGCCTATTCTCATCTTGCAGCTGAGTCTTCTCTGCTGATACAGCTTGGTGTGCAGATTTGAGTGTTTCAAAATCTTTAAATAACTGATTTACCGATTCATGTAGATCCATATCTTGTGACATGGCTGAGCTATTATTTGAAACGGTGGGTTTAGAAGTTACCTCTTCATCAGCTAGGTTTGCCATCATGCAATCATACTCCTCGTCTTCATCAGAAAAGAAACCGCTGCTTGATTCGACATGCTCCTGGTCTTCTCCGATGAGGGCCTTTCTTCTATCTTCCTTTCTGCCCACCTCCTTCTTGGTTTCGTCCTTCTTGAGCTCGGGACAATCCATTTGGATGTGTCCTATTTTGTGACAGTTGTAGCATTCTACTTTCCAACTTCCAGCCTTTTGGTTCCTTCTTGGATTCTCCTTGTAATTTTTCTTGTACTTGGAGTAGTTCTTTCTGAAATTGGTGAACCTTTACATTATGAAAGCCATTTCTTCCTCAAAATCTAGTGGATTTGGAGGTTTCACATCAGATAGGCTCTTGGCAGGGGACTCACCGCAAATGCGATTCCCTTTTCTACGTGCTCGATTGAGGATGAACTTGGAAGCTCGAACTCATAAGCCTTCGATCGAGAACAGCTCCCGAATCTTTATCATATTCAGGTCCTTGGACTCTCTCATGGCTACGGCCTTCATGCTCCATTCGGGGTTGAGAGATCTGAGGACCTTTAGTGCCATTTCCCTGTTGCCATAGGTTTTGCCCAGGGAGTTGATCTCATTAATAATTTCAGTGAACCTTGTGTCCACTTGATCTATGGATTCACCATTCTTCATTTTAAAGTTGTCAAATTTTTGGATAGCAATTGTGACTTGTTTTCCTTGATCAGCTCCGTTCCTTCACACATTAGGGCTAATGTGTCCCAAATTTCTTTGGCATTCTTACAGTTCTTGATCTTGACCATGGTGGATTTGTCAAGAGTTTGATATAACACATCTCTGGCCCGGTTATCGAGATTGGCCAGCTTTTTTTCTTCGGGAGTCAGCTCCGTCCTCTTCTTAGGAATCTTTTCTGGCCTCCCTGCTGCGATCTCCTCTGCTGTGTTGTCCTTCTCAAAGATGAATCGACCGTCTTCAATGATGCACCACATGTCGTCATGAATTGAAGATAAGTGTGCCTGCATCCTTATCTTCCACAGATCATACTCGTCAACTGAAAACACAGGGAGTCTAGAGTGCATGTGTTCCATTATAAAGTGAGAGTAAAGATATATATATATCTGATATAGATCTGGTTCGTGAAATAAATGAACCAACCTCTCTGATACCACTTGTAGGTCACAAGTCGTCTAGGAACAAGTCTAGAGGGGGGGTGAATAGACTTGTTGAAACTCTTGAACTCTTTTTCACGAAGAGTGAGTTTCTTCGGCTGATAGTTAAACAAATGACTTGGAGTCGTTTGTTCTTGGATATGTGCGGAAGTCAGCTGATGACGAATAGAAATCAACTTAATGAAACACTTAACAATGAATGCAGCAGTTAAAGTATGATGCAAGAAAGCGAAGAATAACGCAGCAATTATAGTGGTCTCGGAGGTGGGGTAATCCTCTACTAATCCACTTTTCTCCAAACTTGGAGATGAATTCACTATAATTTTCAACCAATGATAAATATTACAGTGATTCAAACCACACTACAATGACTTCCAACCGGTGGAAATCCGTGCCGTTGTACACACACTGCCTTGCACCTCTTGATCCTCGATCCTTGGATGCCTTCTGATCTCTTACTTGACAGTGAAGTACCCGTACTCGGATTATAGACAAGAGTTTTGTCTTCTCAACTTAAGAGCTTCCTTAAGTATGAACTTTTAGAGCCGCTCTTTTCACGATGCTATTGATTGCTTTAGATTGCTTGATTGCTTTGATCGCTTGAATGTATGTTCGCACCGTAGTTGCTCGTTCAAATCTTCGGATATATAGGTCACGAACTCTGAGCTTTTTCCTTGTAGCCGTTGCAAATCTTTTGAACAAATCCGTCCGTTGGAGGGAGACTTCATTGTTTATTCTTTCTGAACGTTGCAAGGCTGGATTCCCATTATTTTATTTTATCTTCCGACCGTTGTGAAGACTTCTGCATGTGAGCGCCGAATCTTTTTGAATATAAAAGGATTAAAGTCTTCAAGGTGGGACTGGATGATTTATTTTAATCATATCTCTTGCGGGAATCACTCCAATTTGTCTTTTCACGTTGCATGTGAGCTTTCCGTAATACTTGACCTTTGAACGCATGCTGACGTGGACTTGGAGTACTTGGCTGCCTTCGAGTAGGCTGATATGCAGCTAACATCTCTGCAGACAGGTCCTCTGGGATGTTCACTGTTTGTGACTTATCTGATCAGGTGACTTCCCTGAGGTACCTCATTGATCTGGTCAAACTTCTCGATAAATTTTGTTGACCGAGCTACTCATTGGACTCACTGCTCCTCTCGATGGACTTAGTCATACTCGGTACTTAGCCGTCTTCAAATTTAACTATTTTTCGCCTGAGAAGATACTCATTTGGTTCTTCTTTACATTTTGTCAAGTTTTTATACTTAACATATTTTGGCCTATGGAAGATACTCATTTGGTTCTTCCTTACATTTTGCCAAGTAATAAACATTTGATTTTATATTAATGACATCATCAAAATCTAACAAGTATTCCTAACACTTTATATTGGAAAACAACGTGGGTTTTCAAGTATGTTAGGTAGTCTAGATTGTATGCATTGGAAGTAGAAAAATTGCCCAACAAGTTGGGATGGACAATATGCAGGTCGCAGCTGATACCTAACTATTATTCTAGAGGTTGTAGCTGATTATAATCTTCGGATATGGCAGGCATACTTTGGTATGCCAGGAACCAATAATGGTATCACTGTGCCCAACATATCTCCTTTGTTCTCTGACCTAACTAGAGGTATTGCTCCTCCTGCACATTATGTCATTCGAGGAAAAGAATACAATATGGAGTATTATTTATATGATAATATTAACCCAAAATGGTCAACTCTTGTGCAAACTATTAGCTACCCACGCTCTGCAAAAAATAAGCATTTTCCAATTAAACAAGAATCTTGTAGAAAAGATGTGGAGCGTGTGTTTGGAGTTCTCCAAAGTTGATTTGTGATTGTGGCAAATCCAGCTCGTTTTTGGAACAAAGAGGATTTTAAGCTCTTCTTCCGTTTCCTTTTAAGCTCACCAATCATACATGGAAAAGAAAATTAATGCAGCAGATATACTCAGATTGACCAGATGCAATGGTCACCTAATGGTTTCTTCAAACCATTAAGTAACTTCTCTGACGAATTAATAATAGCTGTGTAAATGAATTCACAGAAGGTAAATAAAAGGTAGAGATTATAATCATTCCCAGCAAGATATAAAATGCTGGACAAATTCTAAATAACGAATTACAGATATTGAAGAAACTCAACAGAACCCATCCTAAAAGAAATAGCACGAAAAAGCAAACTACAAGAGAATCGCAGCAATAAATTAATACCTGTACGAGAGAAACGAAAAAACAGGATCGGTAGCGGAATGAAATTGGTCGGCGGATACTCCGGCGAATACTGGTGGTGCGGTAATAGAGAAGCAAACAGAAGCTTGTACTGGAGGAAATCAAACGGAAAAGAGAAGGGGCGAAATTGAATGAAAGATAATAATAAGAAAACAAAGGGTGACACGCTTTGAGCGAATTGCTGGAACACGTGTTGGGGGCACTTACCTGGTACCGGCTGTAAACTGGCCAAATTAGTGGCACTCCCTCTTTTATATAGTAACTAGATATACCCTGAAAAAAATATATTATTTTTTAATATGTCATCAAATATCATAAATTTCTTTTTTATTAATTGAAAATCAACTCTCGTTTATCTGATCATGAATCTATTTCACAATACTCAATTTATATATAATTAGATTGGGTGCACCTCAATTCTTGAGGTGTTTACCCAGGTTTGAAGCATTTTTTTAGTTGTTATAAATGTTGATCAGAAAGCATTACAATGTCAAGATAAGGAACATTACACAAAGGAACCAAATGGTAAATTAAGTTTATGTGGAATTATTGGTAGGATGTCAAATGATTGTTTAAGATCTGTCGAATTTTGTGAAATATTTACGAGCTATAATTTTCTGTTGCGTCTGCACATAGAAGTAAAATTAAGTGCAGTTTATTGTCCCATTCTTGTCAACATTAGTATGACAGACAAAGAAATGCAGAGATGAAGTATAAGTTCATCAGAAGCTTCTCTTTTGTAATTATATAGCTCAAAATGTGCTCTTTTATGTATACAAAATGTAAATATTATAATCTGTCAATGGATTCATAGCATTTCTGGAATTGCAAGGTTGAATTTTTTAAAAAAAAAATGCAGTTTCAAAGTGGATAAGGAAAGAGGAATACAGTCCTCACATGCATGTTATAATAGAATAGATCTTGATGTAAATAAGGAAATAAATATAATTGTGGTCTTAATAGTTTGTTGCTTGATTTTACAATTGGCCTCACAAATATTTACGCTCATTCCAAAGGAAAGCTGAATAACAGCTCTTTAACCGATGACTAAGTTCATTAGAAATTCATGTCCTAATTAAATATTTACTTCTAAATGATTAGGTTTAAGGAATCATAGTACAATTACCAAAAAAATTAGAATAAGAAGCTCGGTTTAGAACTAATAACCAGTGGAATATACATGTAAGTTAGAGATAGCTTATACTGATTCTTGCCTGCACTGGCATGACATTATATATGTCTTACAATTGTCTTCCTTTTTGTGAATATTACTAATAGCTAAATGTTGTAGTGCCATATTGTTCTTCATTGAAACTGAATTAGCTTCCTATGCCAAAAACGTCGGGGAAGAAAATATCTGGAACCCGCTTTCACATAAACGTTCAAAAAGCCACAGATGCGGACTTATGTCATGTTAATTGATTAATTATTCCAGAATTAACTCGCATCTTCTTGGAAATTAAATTTAGAAAAGTTCGAAAGCAGTTATGAAGCTGTTGCTGGGCAGTTAATCCAACAATTAATATCAAGTTTGAGCGCAATTTATAAAGCAGTTGTATCATCAACCAGCTGCTGCAGAGAATGTTGGAAAGCTTAGTTGGATGAGAGAAGCGGGAAAAAGATAAATCCCATATAATAATTAAAGAAAGGAAGCGAAAAAGTCGAGAAATGCTCTCAACTCCAGGTGCGAGAGACGTAATGTGGGTGTTAAGGGTATTTATACACTGTAGTTAGATGTGAATGTTATACAAGCATGATATTATTTTGAAACTTTGAACTATATATACTTGCAACAACCAATTATACGAAGTGAACATGGCTGCTCGCGTATATCGTTTTCCAAATGGCAATTCATTATTGTCCGTATTATCCTCTAGTAGATTTGCTCAAATTCAGTTTGGAGCTGTTTTGGGAATTAACTCAAAAAACACTGCTACACATATAACAATTGAGCAATAACAGTTCAACAATTAGAAGCAATTAATAAGCAGCCTAGGTTCCGCAAAATATTTAACATTCACGATCCAACTGCCAGTTTTCACAACCACAATTGAGCATGAACATCAACGACAAGTTCTGAAACTGAAAACAAAATGTGGAGAAGCAAAGAAAACTTTTCTGTACCTGAAAATGAAATTGGAGAAGCACCTGTTGAATATTGGCAGTGGCTGTCGGAGTAAAACCCTGGGGAAGATGGGAAAAAACGAGATCATTAGAAAGGGAGAGACAAAGGTAAAAAGAATAAATGGAAGAACAGCGGATGAACATAGATTGGGGAAGCCGTGGGAGCAAAAACATGAGAGAAGATTAAAGAACAAACTTGAATGTAATAATCAATTTATTAAACAAGTTTACCACCACATTGCTATTGCAAGAGCAGAGCAACAATGATATTTGCATTCATAGGTCTGAAAGCAAGAATGAGCTTTAAATTAGTAAAGTTCAAAAGATTCTGATTTGATTACAACTTAGTCCGACCTCAATTGTATATGCTGTTTTTGTATGTTTTCTATTATTAGAAGTAGTACAGTTCCTTGTAGCTTCTATCTAACTTTATTTCCCGTTTTCTTCTCCCTTTCCCTAAAGAACTCAATCCAAATAATTGAAATCCACAATATACTAACAAATATGGTCATCACAACAACTATATCCCACGAAATCCATATTTCAACTCTCAGATAATAAAAATACTTAGTATTTTACTTTTTTAATTAAAAATACTTTTTAATTAAAAATTTGAAGTCTTAAACTTTTTTAATAACCTAGTATAAATTTTACTAAAAACATTTGAAAAATTAACATATGTGACTTTCAATATTTTTAATAATTTAGTATAAGAATTAATCAAGTTAGTGAAAACCAAACACAATCATAATTAAATATTAAAAGAATGGTATATAACTATTATGTAAGTTAGTAAAAAATGTGAGTGTTGTTCAAAACAATGAGGATGTACCGTGACGTCCTATTAGATAAATTAAAAGAAATAGAACTGTCTATCATCTTCTTTTTTACCCGGTTTAGCATCATGTTTATTTGGAAATTTTCGTGGATAGGGTGGGTTCAGGTGAGAATGCAATTTAAGTTAAGAAATAAGAATGAATTTCATCCATAAATCTTGATAAATGGATAGCCTAGATTTATTCTCACAAAAACTTGATTCATATAATACAATATTTTAATGCATCGATATTTTGATGCATATAATGCATATTTTAATGCATTGCAATTTTGATGCACGAACTGCATATATTCATGCATAATTAGTACAAAACTAATGCATGTTCGGAATCCGCAGGATAAGAATCATTCTCATTTGATCCTAAATCTGTCGTGGATAGTATCATTGTTTTTTAATTTCTAATTTCCAATTCTAAACAGAACTCATAACTCTGCAGCAGGGAAGGTTAGTTTCACAGTAGCAACAATTTCCATTATACTTTCATAACATGAAGAGACAACGTAAGGCGCTTACTGCAAAGATGACCATAACATTTACAAAATAAAAACAATACTACATTCACTAACTACCGAATATCGCCTTCTTTCACGATACCTAAATGTGGTTGATAGTTTAGCTCATAAGTTAGTTGTTGGCACATGAGCTGTCTTATTGAGTAGAATTTCGATAAACTAGCTTATATGCTAATTTATGACGTATCAAACTAACTTTTTAAATAAGCTCAAAAAGTAAACTAACTTAGCTTCCTCCTCGCAATTTCACAACCAATCGCCAATTAAACTTTCTCTTCTCTAGTTCCAACATCTCGTCCTGCAATTGCAACTCCTTTTTGTCTAACTGCAAGGAATAAGATATCACCCACTATTCCCTCTGATATCGAGAGGGACAACATTAATCAAATCAAGAATGCCCTTCTCATGTTTCCGTCTCTTTGCTCGCATGCCTATATTCACATTCCGTGAACCATATTTCACTTTATCTTTCTAAGAGCTGAGCCCGCGGACTTTTCAAGATTCGAATCACGAGCTGTCGTGATACGAACACATTTCTCGACTCAACAATTTCTGGGTCCTCAACTATATCAAATGAAACACGCCCGCTGCGCCAATCGACCAATCTCTTGTACTTTTCATTGAGTGTGTAGAATTTATGCTAAAATCGTTGAGGTGATACAGAGTAGCCTCTTTCGACAATCGCGTTAGAAATATACCTCTACTTACCTTTTCTTTTTACTGGAACAAGCAGCTGACCCGACTCGTTTCGCTTTCTGGACTTTCGGATAAAGTAGGTCCGCTAGAATAACAAATGGCCGTATTTAAAAAGCTTTAACATCTCTTTTGTCCATCTTATGCGCTCCATAGTTAAGGATGTCAACTTTATTCGTATCCGATCCTACCCTTCAGGTAAACCCATAATAGGATGGTTATCGGCCGAACCCGGAAATTTATGATTGGGTATGAGTAGTGTATGGGTATAGGATATTACCCGATTACCCAATCCGTGTAACCATTTGAATTATATATATTATTATATATTGTACATAGATATTATATTATATTATATTATATTGTACGGCATATTTTAAATATTTATTATGCTAAATTTAATATACTAATTATGTTATATGTATATATATTATATATAGATATATATTTATATCTCAAATATAGGATATGCGGGTACCTGAATACTCATTGAGTACCCAATTACCTGATGGGCGGTAGCCGAATCCGATCCAAATTGAATAGGATAGGGTATGTGGGAGGAATACTCGTAACCTACCCGATCCATTGACATCCCTAGCCATAGTTGTTACGTTTTCTCTGTGCGAACCCTGCTTCGAGGTGCTCGACTGTTTGCTGTACAATTAATTGTTCATGCTCTGATGCCTGTTCTCGAGCAGCATAACAGGTTGGCATCGACTCATCACCATCCCATGATATTTTTCATGTAATTGGAAAAATCTATGATGTTGATGGTTTTAAAAGTTCATCTCATTTCTCCTTCGTATGAAGGTTGCGGTCCAGAGTAAAACATTGCCACTTTGTTTTTTGCATTAATTATAGTGTTAACTAAATTTAGACAAATAATCGACATTATAATCTTTATACTATCTAACATAGTTGGAATTAAGGTGTAGTAAATGATGATGATGACGATGACAACGACGACGACAATGAAAAAAGAGAATTTGCATAGGGCAAGCAACTTCAATGACATACTGTCTTAAATTATAATATAGGAAACTCAAAGAATAAATAGAAGATGAAGAAAGGAAAAAAAGAAACTTATCTCTTTAAATAATCAGGTAATATCCATATGAAGATGGGAGACATATATTAAGTAAGTCATATGCAAAAAGTAGGCATGGGACAAATCGGTTCCGCTGTAAAACATAAAGGAATCGAAACCGAACCGCTGCAAAAAATATCGGTTTGGTTTTACTGTTTTTTTTGTTGGAACCGCACTGGAACCAAACTGCAAAAAACTAGCGGTTCCAAGTAGGGCTGTTCTCGATCCGGTTCGGTCCGGATATTGTCTTCTCAAGTCTGGACCGTCAAGGTATCAAGTATTATCGATTTCGGTCCTTATCGGTTTCGGGTCCCAACTTCAATATTTGTATCCGGACCGCTAAGATTTCGGGGGAGTATCGATCCCGGGTATTTCAGGCGGGTTCTCGGGTATCTTGGATTGTTAAAAGCCCTAATCACCAAACCCTCATAATTGAAACAAGAATGGAGGGGTTTTTTAAAATGTATGCTAAGAAAATTAAGAGTTAAGGTCTTTTAAACTTATTTTTTCTATATGTACTATTACCTTATACAATATTTTGTAAAGTGTATGTTTACTAAAAATTAATGGGTTTTTTACCGGGTTAACAGTTTCGATCCTTATCGGTTTTGGTTCTAACTTCAGTACCAGTATCCGGACCGCTAACATTTCGGGTGAGTATCGGTCCCAGGTATTATCGGACGATCCTGAGGCGGTTCTCGAGTATACTTGGACCGCTAACAGCCTAGTTCCAAGCGGCTCATCGATTCTGTGAGATCTGAAAAAAATGTCCACAAGTCAGTTCTCGGTACGGTTCCGGCACGGTTCATTTCGATTCTTTCAATTCCGACGCGGTTCAATTCGGTTCAGCGATACGGTTCTGACAAAAATATATATTATAAATTGTAGTTAAATTCAAAATGGTTATCGATTCCTTTCGGTTCTTTCAGTTCCTTTCGGTTCCTACGGTTTCTTTTAAAAAAATTAATATGAACCGCAAACCGAACCGCTATAAAATGAAGGAACCGAAAATATTAACTTTTCTTCTAGGAACCGAACCGAACCGAATCATCGGTTACTGCACGGTTCGGATCGGTTCCGCGGTTCTCGGTTTGATAAGTCTCAGGCCTAGCAGAAAGGGTGGACCATGAAGAACAGCTGATAGATGTTATCGGGCAAATCGGAATTTAAAGAAAATAGAGAGTACCAGTAACTAAATAATAACTCACACAAAATTCCAGATTTTTCAAGTCCAGATGAATTATTTGGATTGATGAAGCATTGAATGAAAATTTCTCATACGGGAAAAAGCAAGAATAGTAAATTAGTATTAAGATCGTCATGAAAGGACCACAAAGATGGAAAAGTGCCAATTCTTTCTACGACCGGCCAACGGTGAAGCGGCCTACTAGTTTCGAGGTGGTTGGGTTTGGGAGTGGGACTAAATTATTTCCCGGCAACAACTCAACAAGACAACGCATGCACAGTAATCCATGCATTCACATCTAAAACAAAAGGAGATTGGGTTGGTAATTATGATAAGATTTCCAGAATCACTTTTTGGGTCTCGACCTTTTACTTTTTAGTGATCGTGAAATTTTAGACATAAAATCGATAATTTGGACGATGAGGGTTCATAATAAGATTTCAGGATATAGGGAGACCAGACTGTCCTTGTGTAAGGTGTAAATATACCAGGCCTTTCCAAGTTCAATCAATTCGAACAGGGCTCAAAGTACTGGGTATTACGAGCCCAATTGATATACTTTTCGAACTAATTTCCAGATTTTGTGAAGAAAATCAATGTTACTCGGCAGGACACCCTTTCTAACTAGTATATAAGAACTCATGTAAAAAGTGCTCTTAGACACCAACGAGACAAATATGCGCGCATATCGATCCACGAGGACATGCATTTGGACGTGTGAAGACACGAATGCATTTAGGCTAAACTGTGAAATATGAAGGGAATAAGTATCAATTTCATAAGAATGTACATCTTTTCTACGTCTGATGGTTATCCATGTCCATTTCTATCCAGGATAATATGTAGCCAAAAAAAAAAAATCCAGTGAAGTGACAATATCACTGTATTAAAATTCAGATCCTTCATATAGTTAATTGGCATTTCTATAATATTGTGCCATCTATACCTATAGGTCTCAGCATAAGATTACCGCACTTAGGCCCTACTCTATTCAACTTAAAAAATAATATTCAGTCAAAATAAATTTTAATCAATCAAGATCGATTTGATCAGTAGAAATCAGTTCCAATAAGTAAAATTCAGTGCTAATTAGTAAAAATCGGTAAATTCATATAATAAATACACTATGAATCAGTAAAGATCAGTTTCAATCAATTAAAATCAGTTTAGTTGAGTAAAAATCAGTTCTAATCAGTTAAAAACATTTTTATTCAGTAGAAATAATTTCAGAAAATCAGTTAAAGAGAACAGGGCCTTAATTTTATAAACTAGGAACATAACAAATGCCTTGCTGTATAATCCTTTCATCTTTTCAAAATAGCCCCTCAAGATTCAAAAATTTTGAAGTCTGTTCCAATAAAGTAAACATATCATAATTCATAAAAGAGAGAACTGCATGAACATACTTGGAATAAACACAAACCAATAGAACCATGAATTGTTTTCATTTTATAAAAACAGTTGAGGAAAGCAAGGGCACAGTTAGACTTCAATACTAATCGAAATCGAAATCCGTAGTATAAATCCTAGGATAAACCAGATTTCAAAAACTAAAATTTCCCAACTAATATACAAAGTAGAGCAATATGACCTGCAAGAAGCAAATTGAGAAGAGTAGCCCATGGACGCCAAGTTTAGTTTGCATTTGCAGGGCCATCCATTTCCCGTCGTCTAATCTCTAATCCTAACCGCTCATTCTCAAGCTTTAAACACTTGTTTTCCAGCCTCATCTTCTCTAGGTCCCTGTCTTCAAGCTCACTAAACCTCAGCCATTTGTGATGCTGCTTTTCCAATTCCATCACATCAGCTTCTATTTGTAGTTTCTGTTCCTCTAACTGAAGTCTACGAGACATGAACCAACTTTCACCCTGCCTGGTACCTTGATCAAATACTTGGTTAATTTTAGCATGACCATGAAGGTCAGATTTTTCGGTAGTAATCTGAGAATTCAAGATCCGATCAGAATCTGCACGTTCATGCTCTTCTGATTTCTTCCTCTTAGCAATCACCTTTGTCGAACCAAGATCCTCATTTAAAACACGTTTCTTTTCGCCGTTATCATTCGGGCAATCACTTGCATCATTTTCTTCATGAAATTCCGGATCATCAGTGTTACCAAGAGCCCAGTGAAGTGATTTTTGAATAGCTTGATCGTGAGGAATATATATCCGATTCCCATTGTGATAGGAGCACATTTCCCGGTAAAATAGCTGTTTGGAGCTCAGTATCTTCCGCACACTCTCCTTTGATTTTTCGGAAATATCAATTAAACCCAAAAGTGCCGGATTTTCAACCACCTCACCAGAAGTCCCTCGCCCGAGGATATCGTTAAGCTTCTTATACCTTTTATTGAGATCGTTAAACTTATCCTCACATTGTTGTGGGGAGGCGAGAAAATCTCTTTCAGACATGACCTTCGAGACAGCCTTCCACTTACCTTTCTTCGGAAAAAGTAGTGAAGAGCCATTGTCCTCTCCAATATAAGAAACTGCAGTTATCAAAAGCTTCACCATTTCATCAGTCCACCTCACACGGTGCCAAGGGGAATCCTTTTTCTCTTTCTCACTTTCATAATTCCCATCAACAGCATAACGGATGTCTTCGTCGTAAGAATTCTTTGTTATATTATCAATCTTGCCATGGAAATCGACTAATGAAGCCGGAAGATTAGTTTCTTGTGCACTTAGGATCCTGATGGAAAAAGCATTGTGGTCTTGTAGACCGGAATGAACCATAAAACCTTGAACTGGCCGTGGCATTGATTGGTCATTAGCTTGTATAGGATGATGCAAATTAAGAAAGCCAGTGGAGTTTCCTCGTGTTAGACTCGTACTTGGTACTGACTCGGCATCCATTCTTATTCAAATAAGAAAAAACTAGCACAATCGAAAACCATAGTGAATTCCAACTCTGCAGATGTTAAATAAATAAAGCAACATCTATTGAGCAAACAGATAAATACACCAAATGCTATCACTAGAACAACGCAAAACCATGGCACCACACACACACAATAATAATAATAATAATAATGATAATAATAATAATAATAAATAAGTAAAATAACTTAAAAAAATTAAAAAGCAAAAATTTGCTGCATTTACCCCGGGGGTGTTCATTGACTAAAAAAACTAAAAATATTGGAACCTAAAACTACTAACTCAACAAGAGCCCGACAATAATAGACGATGATTACCTTAAATAAGGCAAAACCACGAGCCATTCCAGTGAATAAACTCTATTTTTACATTTTGAATTATGTTTGACAGTTAATGATCAGTGAATGCACAAATGCTGAAGAACCTAACGCATAGGAAATATCATCACTCCGCTCCGACTGAGTCAAAACCCCATTAGGAGAACTGGATTCATGATCGGAGCAGATGTGCCCTAAAATTGGTATTGAGGTGCTTTTCCTTTGATGTAAGGCTTTATATTCAGAAAACGTTTGAAGAAAGGAGGACGGGCTATGGAGGAACCTTTTTCAATTCTCTCTTCGGTGGGTTTGGAGGGTGGTGGGTATGGGGATGGGGGTGTGTATTGGGGCTTTTTTTTTCCCAGGGGCGGGGGGGAGGTATCCGGGGTATGGATTTTCAAAAATTTTGCTGAAGTTTCTCACTTTGCCGACGAGAGAAATGAAATAGGTTGGGCCTGGCTTGCGACGGGCCAATTTCGGTCAGTGATGCATGGCTTCAAGGCGGACCGGGCTGACTCGGCAATCAGAGTAGCTGATGGATGCGGGTTGCTGGCACGGGCGGGGTAGGGCTGTTACGGACAGTGCAGTGGTGTATATAAAAAATGCTTCTAATCAGGAATCGTTTCATCAAGAAATATTGTTTCAAATTTGATCTCCACCGTTGAAAATTGGTGTAAAAAAATCAGTTCCTTCCAATTTGAAGTTCCTAACCCTTGAGTCTAGAAACTGCTGTCAAGATTTCAGGTTCATCCAACGACTAAATCTCCCGCCTCAATAGAAGCACTTAAGAAATACAAAATAGACTTGTAGTTTTGGACCCAGTTGTTCACACGTCCAGATCAGACAAACAAACTCCACACTCGATATACTATGATAAGTTATTAAAAATTTAGCTTCGTTTAACGGTTAACAAATCGGGAAGCACGTGTTGGTAGTCGATCCACCTTGGCATCCACCTAAGCGCTCCAGACAGCCGAACGGCCGAGCAGATCCTGGGGCCGAACCGGTCATAGGCCCGATCGTCTCTCGGACTCACAATAAAACCGGACCGGGCAGAGACATTAGAGCCGACCCGGAATCCGGACCAGGAGGACCGAGCTGACCATATAGGAATACGCTCCGAACCATAATCATAAATAAGGCCGGCCAGAATAGCGGGAAGCTCGAGGGCCGACCCCATTGTCGGTCGTAACAGATAAGTATCGCCAAAAGCCCGAAAAACAGGCAGACAGGACAGTGAAAGAGAGCTGTCATGTCCCTTCCCAAGACACTCTTAAGAAGGTGACACATGTCGAAGAAGTCACCTTCATTGTGACAAATGTCATCAGCATGTCCACCTCAATCTTCCTGCTGTCATCTCACGAATGGCTGACATTGCCTATATATATGTCAAGAGAATGTACAATAAAAGGACTTTTTTGGAGAAGGAGAGAAAAAAGGGAGAGATAGAGAGAGAAAGAGAGATAAAACGAGAGAAGAGAGAAAAGAAAGTAATATTTGTAATTAACAAGCAAATTGGATAGACCGGCACGCATTATTCTGCTCGGCTCTATGCTATAAAAAGGTCATTAATAAAATTTAGTGATCAAATATCTTCCATCTTATTTATTATCTTCTACGTGGCTTCGATCCATTCGTCCAGATCAGCACACGTGACGTTGACCAAATCAGACGTCAACAGAATATATATAGGCAATTCTTCCATCTTATTTATTATTTTCTACGTGGCTTCGATCCATTCGTCCAAATCAGCACACGTGACGTTGACCAAATCAGACGTCAACAGAATGGCGCTAGAAGGAGGGGCGAACCTCCGGGAGCTTGAGCGAGTCGCTCAAGTTATGACCAATTCCAATTATAATCATCCCGCCACAAAGAAGGGAAATCCGTTCCAGTTGGCGGGGCACTTTGACACACCTTGCGTTCATCCGGGAATAACCACCCCTACCAAGGGATGGTGAGATGAAAGCATAGGAATCATCGTAACTACGAGTCGAAAGCATAGGAATCATCGTAATTTGAAGTTGAAAGCACAGGAGCCATTGTGACCACGGGTTCCTGCTCGACTCGGCTGACCTTTTAAAGGTCATAACTCGAAGGATATCGAGTGTAGCTCGAAATTCTAGAAAAGGTCTCGAAGAGTCCTCGTATCCTTCAAATTAAAGTTGCAGTCAACATACACTGCAACATCTGAAAACTCCTTCGGAATTCCCATTCACACCCGCGAAGGTCCTGGTAATCCGGATGGCACTGGACCAGCTACCGAAAACATCTCCAAGTATTGAGCCATGTGTTAGAGAAGCAGCGGCGGCACTTACAAGTGAATTGGAAGTCGAAGTAAAAGCAATCTGTTAAGGAGTTTTCCGCATAATCACCCGAGCAGCGGCCGTTAGGATGCCAACGACGAAACTCAAAACTCAGAGTGATGAAAAAGCCGCAGAAAGTGGAAAATATTAGTAAAACTAAAATGAGCAAAGGAATAATCTCTATAAGAAAAGAGGGGCCCGGCCGACCGAGTCACCAACAATCCTGCAACGGCCGACCCAAGAAGAATCTCAGGCGTTCTGCGACGACCTCCATATACGAAGCAGTTTATCCATGTCGCACGATTCACAATCCAACGGACAAGTCGAGGCGGTTAATGTAATTATGAAACAGTACCTCAAGGCCCGCCTCGAAAAGCGCAAAGGGTCACGGCCTGAAGAACTCTCTGAAGACTTGGCAATGCATCGGCCCGCCACTTGAGAAATATCTTCGTAGCCTCCGGCACTGAGGCGATGACCCCGGTCGAGATTGGAACACGCCTACCGGATAATTCGTTTCAAAAAACAAGGTCAATGTGACCCTAAGAACCTGGACCTCGTCGCCCGAAAAACAAAACCAAGCAAAAAGGCGGAACGTCTTCTACAAAACATCCAAGGATCATCATCAGAGCTACCAGGTCGATGACCTCATTATTAAACGAGCGTTGGGGCCCGACCCGGGACCTCCTGAATCCAAGTAACAAGGGCCATACGGAAGTAACAAAGCCCGTCAGAACGGAGGTTGCTAGCTAGAATATATAAATGACCAAGGATTAATTCATTCGTTGAGTGCCATGAAGGTATAATCAATAAAATTCGACTCTATTTCATCTTTGAATCAAATGCGCTATAAGACCGAGTTCGTCTCGGCACCTCGAATGACCGACTCCTCCGGCACTATAAGACCGAGTTCGTCTCGGCACCTCGAATGAACGGCTCCTCCGGCACTGTAAGACCGAGTTCGTCTCGGCACCTCGAATGACCGGCTCCTCCGGCACTGTAAGACCGAGTTCGTCTCGGCACTTCGAATGACCGGCTCCTCCGGCACTGTAAGACCGAGTTCATCTCGGCACCTCGAATGACCGGCTCCCCCGGCACTATAAAGACCGAGTTCGTCTCGGCACCTCAAAAGACCGGCTCCCCCGGCACTATAAAGACCGAGTTCGTCTCGGCACCTCAAAAGACCGGTCCACCCGGCACTGAAAGTCCGAGCTCGCCTCGGCACCTCAAAAGACCGGTCCACCCGGCACTGAAAGTCCGAGCTCGCCTCGGCACCTCAAAAGACCGGTACACCCGGCACTGAAAGTCCGAGCTCGCCTTGGCACCTCAAAAGACCGGTCCGCCCGGCACTGAAAGTCCGAGTTCGCCTCGGCACCTCAAAAGACCGGTCCACTCGGCACTGAAAGTCCGAGTTCGCCTCGGCACCTCAAAAGACCGGTCCACCCGGTACTGAAAGTCCGAGCTCGCCTCGGCACCTCAAAAGACCAGTCCGCCCGGCATTGAAAGTCCGAGTTCGCCTCGGCACCTCAAAAGACCGGTCCACCCGGCATTGAAAGTCCGAGCTCGCCTCGGCACCTCAAAAGACCGGTCCACCCGGCACTGAAAGTCCGAGCTCGCCTCGGCACCTCAAAAGACCGGTCCGCCGATCAAAGTCGAGTTCGCCTCGGCACCTCAAAAGACCGGCCCACCTGGCGAAAGTCCGAGCTCGCCTCGGCACCTCAAAAGACCGGTCCGCCCAGACTGAAAGTCCGAGTTCGCCTCGGCACCTCAAAAGACCCGGTCCTCCGACCTTGAAAGTCCGAGCTCGCCTCGGCACCTCAAAAGACCGGTCCGCCGACCTGAAAGTCCGAGTTCGCCACGGCCCCTCAAAAGCCCGGTCCTCCCGGCAACGATAGTCCGAGCTCGCCTCGGCACCTCAAAAGACCGGTCCACCCGGCACTGAAAGTCCGAGCTCGCCTCGGCACCTCAAAAGACCGGCCCGCCGTGACTGAAAGTCCGAGTTCGCCTCGGCACCTCAAAAGACCGGTCCCAAGACTGAAAGTCCGAGTTCGCCTCGGCACCTCAAAAGACCGGTCCACCCGGACTGAAAGTCCGAGCTCGCCTCGGCACCTCAAAAGACCCGGTCCCACCTTTGAAAGTCCGAGCTCGCCTCGGCACCTCAAAAGACCGGTCCACCCGGCACTGAAAGTCCGAGTTCGCCTCGGCATCTCAAAAGACCGGTCCACCCGGCACTGAAAGTCCGAGCTCGCCTCGGCACCTCAAAAGACCGGTCCACCCGGCACTGAAAGTCCGAGTTCGCCTCGACACCTCAAAAGACCGGTCCATCCGGCACTGAAAGTCCGAGCTCGCCCGTCCGGCACTGATAGATCAGCCCATCCGGCACGATCAACAAAGGGTGAACAGAAAAGACGGCGGTCAGACCAACCGGGCCCAAACACAAAAAAGCAACAAAGGCCATAAAAAGATTTTATTCATTCAAAATAAGCCGCTCCATGTCAGAATACAAAAGAAATCAAGGAAAAACGGCACGCAGGCCGTACATGGAATAAAACAGAAAATCTACTCGGCCTTGCCCTCCTGATCGGTCGCCTGAGAAGACTGTCCTTCACCTTCGCCAGACGGGATCACCACCGGATCTTCGACAGCTTCGGCGGCCTTCGGCTCATCATCTCCGAGAGTTTCAACCTTCAGGTCGGCCGCCTGAGACTTTACGTAGGCCTGGACCTCCTCAACGGTCTTCCCTTCCTTCATGAGATCCAATATCTCATAACAAGTGGAGACATAGTTAAGGTTGATCAATTCCTCGTACTCGGGTGTCTTCTGAAAAGCAGCCGCCCCGTCGGCAAGGCCCCTGGCATAACCCGCAGATTCACAAGTCTGGACCCGCTCGGTCAATTGCTCAAGCTGGGCCTTAGCACTTTGCAAATGGGCCTCGCACTCGGCCCTGATATCCAGGCACCGTTTTTGCGCCTTCTCAGCCGCCGTGGCCATCTCGTCAGCCTTCCCTTTCCACATATTGGCCTCAAAGGCCCGGCTCTCCAGAAGCTCCATCTCACCCTTCAGAGAAGCCATCTCCTCCTCCAAAGACTTGATAAGCGAAGGCAGAGATGGTGCTCCTCTTGTAAGGCCTTGAGATCGGCCTCTGCCTTTTTGTGTTTCCCAGCCGAAGCGGTCAGCTCCCCAGCGGCCTTCACATAGGTGCACAACGCCCGGCCCAAAATAGCATTTCCAAAATGGATCTGCTCATCCAGATCCATGTCGTTGGTCACCATCTCCATTTTCGGCGTCCAACCCAAAATGGGGACATAGCTGGACTCAACCACCGATGGGGGGACCCGGTCGAGCATCTCGGCGGTTGGGGTGGCTGCCCGGACGTAGTCGAGGAACCAGCGCGGTCGCCGCCCTTTCATCCGGGCACAAGGTTCTTCCCGATCCTTATTCACTGGGAGATATTGGCCCTCCAAATCAATCACGGGCTCCTTACCCTTCGCCCGGCCCGTCCGTACAGGGCTCAGGGCGGGCACAACAATCTCAGGAATGGGGAAACCCTCGGCCCTGGTCACGTTATCCTCAGGCCCGGCCTCTACTCTCTTCCGCTTGCCCGCGCGCTCCCTACGCTCGGTGGCCTCGCGGCCCGGCCTCGCCACCACAAGCGCGCGTCTCTTTCCGTCCCGACGAACTCCTACCCCTAGGGACTGGATGAGGAAGATGTGTTAAAAAAAAAAAAAAAGGCTACCTGACGAAGACATTCTGCTCGGGTTACTTGATCGAAGTCCCGCAACCCAAAGATTATCCTCAGTAACCAAAAGGTATGACTTCCTCCGATCAACAGGAAGATCCAAGAGCTGTTCAACCCGGTCGTCAAACAAAGAGGAGGTCTCTGAAGCCGGGATACGTTGCATTTAACAATAAATTATGAGCGTTAGACAAAAAGGAACAAAGAGAAAGAACACGACACTTACTCATTTTAGCAATGAAGTGTTCGGGGACCCGAAGCTCGGCGTCTATTACGCCAGGTTCCCACTCATCAACCGAGCTCATCCACGGCCCCCTACATAGAACCACTGTTCTTTCCACCTATGTATGGTCTCCGGCACATCCACCAATTCTTTATACATCGCGTGCCGGGCTGTCAAGTAAAACCAGCCAGAACCAGATCGGCCGACCGACCTCCATAGGAAGAGACTGTTAATCTCTTCAAAACTGGGCTCGGTCCATCCATGCTGACTAAAAAGAATCAAAAGACCCACCATCCGAGCCCAAGAATTCGGATGAATTTGAGCAATACAAAGGCCCCACTGCCTCAACCACCGGGAGAGTACCAACGAAAGGGGAAACCTCAGCCCGGACAACACGGAGCGGTAATACACCGCCGTGTAGCCGACAGGAGGGGTGTGGGGTCTCTCCTCTGAGTCCGGAACAAATATCCGCACCACCGCGGGTATCTTAAATCGCCCCCGCCAAGCCTCCAACTGCCCATCGGTGACCGTGCTGCGTATCGAGGCTGAATCCCATTCCGCCTCAACAAAAGGAGATGGCCGAGGCCGAACCCTGTGCCCTGGGCCTCGCCAACCGCCGTCAACGGCGTCGCCACCTCCACGTCTCCAGAATCTGCATCTCCAGAATCCGGCGATCTTGCGACCTCGCCTCCATCCTCATCGCTCCAGTCAACGGGAGCATCACCTATCGACAGATCCGCCACTTCCGTGCGGTCCGGAGACACAACCAACTCCTCCACCGTATCTCTCCGCTCCGGCATCATGAAATAAGAAAAAAGAAGAGGAAAAGCAAGCTTACCGGGAAAGTCTGTGAAATCGTAGAAGAAGAAAAATTGCCGGAAAAGATCTTTCTCTGCAACAACACTTGAAAATGGCGAAGGAAGCAATGGGGAAGAAGACTCTCTATATTTATAAGATGAAATAGGGGCATTAAATACGAAGCGGCGATTCATAATCATCACGAAGATCAAAGACGCGTGAGACACCACGACGAATTACGTCCCGCCACGCGTCCCCCTCACTATGACTCTTGGAAATCCCGAAGTCAAATCGACGCAACTCTCAAAGATATGTCCCTTCAAGAGATCTTATCCACCCCCAAGTCGGATCGACCTCTATCTGAAACGATCCCAGCACCGGCCAACCCGGCACGACCCTGGACTAGGGGGCCCTTGTTGGTAGTCGATCCACCTTGGCATCCACCTAAGCGCTCCAGACAGCCGAACGGCCGAGCAGATCCTGGGGCCGAACCGGTCATAGGCCCGATCGTCTCTCGGACTCACAATAAAACCGAACCGGGCAGAGACATTAGAGCCGACCTTAATCCACCAGAGGACCGAGCCGACCATATAGAATACGCTCCGAACCATAATCATAAATAAGGCCGCCAATAGCGGAAGCTCGAGGGCCACCCATCATTTGGCCGTAATGTATAAGTATCGCCAAAAGCCCGAAAAACAGGCAGACAGACAGTGAAAGAGAGCTGCCATGTCCCTTCCCAAGACACTCTTAAGAAGGTGACACATGTCGAAGAAGTCACCTTCATTGTGACAAATGTCATCGCATGTCCACCTCAATCTTCCCCGTCATCTCACGAATGGTGATATCATTTATATATATGTCAAGAGAATGTACAATAAAAGGACTTTTTTGGAGAAGGAGAGAAAAAAGGGAGAGATAGAGAGAGAAAGAGAGATAAAACGAGAGAAGAGAGAAAAGAAAGTAATATTTGTAATTAACAAGCAAATTGGATAGACCGGCACGCATTATTCTCGCTTCTACTACGCTATAAAAAGGTCATTAATAAAATTTAGTGATCAAATATCTTCCATCTTATTTATTATCTTCTACGTGGCTTCGATCCATTCGTCCAGATCAGCACACGTGACGTTGACCAAATCAGACGTCAACAGAATATATATAGGCAATTCTTCCATCTTATTTATTATTTTCTACGTGGCTTCGATCCATTCGTCCAGATCAGCACACGTGACGTTGACCAAATCAGACATCAACAGCACGTATTTTGTTCAGCTCGCAGTGTAATAAGCTGATGCGCATTTTTTTTTTTTTTTTTTAATTTTGACTCTCTCTAGTTCTAGAGCTTATGTGTTGATGGCATGTTTAAGGAAAACAACAAATTACAATAAAAAAAAGCAAATGTCATAGAGAATTGTATTAAAAAAGCAAATGTCATAGAGAATTGTATTGAATTCATGGATATGGCAACTTTGTCGAATAAGTCTTTTTAAACTTAGGTTTTTCTTACTTGGTAAGTAATGTTCTTACATAATTTACGGCTCTCTAATATGTCTTAAATATCTGGCAGTGTTCTAATTATCTCTTAAAAAATAGTGACAATTTGGTTTGATATACATATACAAAGTCAAAAGTCTTATTATTATGGATCTTAACATCCAAACCAAATTAAATGAATTTATATCTTAAAATATATTTTTATATCAAGAATTGGAACTGAAATATTTTTTTCAGTTCAATTTTATTAATTTCACCGATTCTTTGAAAACAAGTCATACACTTAAGGTTGAGGATTTTATTTATACTCTTCCCTGTTATTCTACTCGTAAAAATTTTGAATTAAAAAAAAATCTATGCCTGTCAAATTAAATTTAGTAATTTTTCTAGCTAGACTAAAAATAGAACTTTACTCCATCTTGACTCATTAAAAAATTTATTGTATAATACATAACTACAAAAAAGTTATAAAATTTTAATGTTTAGAAAAATATATTTTATAATTTTTTTTATAACATCACATCTATACTTTTATTAAAAGAGAGTCGTGACATGTCACTTTGTAAGTTTTTTGATTTTTTATTTTAAAATAAAATTTATATATAGAGATGTATTCTTAAATTTCCAAAAAAAAAAAATCTAGATATGTAATGTGGGAGTTTTATTCCACAACATACACTCATCTACCAATAAAAAAATCATTCCTTTATTTTTTTAGCTTAAAATTTTAAATGTTTATAGTTTTTTAAATCAAGTTTATTTTTAATGAAAAATATATCAAATTAATTTTTATTTCACCGATTGCACAAAAAAATGACCGATTGCACAAAAAATTATTTCACCGATATACAATAATAATCGATTGCACAAAAAATTATATTAGAAAAAATATGAATATTTATTTTTAGTAAAATAATTGATGCAAAATAAAAATATATTAACTCATTTATTGCTTACATAAAAAATAAATTATGATATTTATTTAATTATAATAACTAAAAATAATAAAACATACACACACACATATATATATATATATATATATATTTATATTAAGAGTTAATCACATATTACTTTCGTCCCCAAAATTTATTCCAACTTTTTTCGGTATGTCCAGAAAATTTGTTCATGTAATGAATATTAATTGACTTAACACTCCGCTAATGTGGTACTCTTTCTTGAATTATATTACACCCCATAATACACTCAATAAGTCTTTTATTAATATTACGCTAATATGATACTCATATCGAAAATCATCAAAAATAAATTTAGAGATCGAGAAATTATTTTCTAATAAATATAATTTTTTCACTATTTGAAGATCAAAAGTAAAATAATTTCCGAAAAAAGTCAAACGACAAAACGGACATGGGTACGTTAACACTTGAACTGGTGGAGCCGGATCCCTCTTTTCTATTGACAAAGTAATATTTGCGCCTTCATCCTCGCAGCACCCCTTTTTAGTTCCGCCACTTCTCATACTCCGGTAATGTTATCTCATTTCAGACACCGTTCTTTCTAGATCCGATCTATTTCATTTCCTCGATCTCCGAGTCGAGGGGTTTCGTTTCAGGTCATTTTGTGGTTTATATTTATTTCCGCATTAATATTGAAGAAATTCCTGGTTTTTTTTTCTGGCAGAGTGCGTCAATCGATTGTCGTCATTGCTAAAGATGTGAGTATTACCCTGTTCTTATGAAATAATTGATATATTTTTCTGTCCATTTTATCAAGGAAATTCGATGATATTGGGGCCTTTTGATGTACTGGCCTTTCATCTTATTGGTTATTAGCAATTGGAATGGAAGAAGCTTGTTTTCTGTTTTTTTTTTAAATAACCAGTATTTTCTTTTTAATGTTTTACTTCGGCGAATTTGTGAGTTTCGGGCTATATCTGGATCTCAATTCTCTGTTTAATAGGTTAAATAGAGAAGTATCATTCAGTTTCTATCTGTTTGGGTATACATTACCGTCATTTAAATGAGTGCTTATGATTCGCTTCCGTATATACATGAAGAGGCCGTATCAAATGAAAATGCCTTTTTGAGTAAAAAAATGGGAATAAATCTGAACAATTGATATTTGTGTGATATACCCTCCATATTAGAGTATGCATAAAATATATATATTTCCTGCATCAAAATGCCAATACATTAAATCTATGCATTATATGCATAAGAATGTCGACGCATTAAAACAATGAATTCCATGCCTAACTTTTCGTGAGAATAAATCTTGGACATCCATTTAATTAAGATCTATGACCAAATTTATTCCTATGTCTTAACTTAAACCCCATTCTCAATGGAATAAGTTTATTAGGGTGAAATAAATTATCCGCAATCGAAAACAAGAGCCGAGCTTCTCTAGAGAGGCTTTCCCTCGGTAGTAGAGTTTCTTATGTTGGATAGGACATTCTTTCATTGACATTACTAGCATCCACATGGTTTTCTTCATTTGGGGTCTCCCTCGATGATCTACACAGTTTATAAGTACTCCTTTTCTATTGCGACTCATCTAGTAGAATGCATCAACTGTCTCTGTCTTTCTTCTTATTACTATGCAGGTTTTGACTTTTGACAGAATAATCCTTCCCTTTACCTTAGTAATATTTTTTTTAAAAAACTAATTGAATGGGATGATTTCTGTTGATACAAAGAATGTTGATTTACAACATTTTCTGTTTGAACTTATTTTGTCATGTAGGGCTGATGAGGAGCCTGTAGATCCAAAAAAGGAACTTGAAGACCGTTGCAAAGCACCATGCACTCGACCACTTAAGGAATATCAGGTTATTTATGTTTTAAATGATTATTATATACATCTACCAAGCTATCTAATGCTTAATCATATCCACATTATCTGTAGTTCCAGTTTTTTTCGCTAATGCACGACATCTCTACAATGTTATTTTTCTCTTTAGTTCCTACTATTTATGTTACCTGGATTCGGATGTCGGGTATGGGTGCTTATTTTAGTGCCGGACTCAGCTAAATAATGAAAATAATTGAATTTTCGGCCTAACGTGTATGTCCAAGTCCCATACCCATGTTGGAGTCTTGAGTGTCTAGGGGTACGGAAGGGAAACAGAAGAGTCCGGGTAACATAGCCTACTTTATGTTATGCTGATGTATATTTCGGGGGGGTTATGAAGTAGTCTAGCATTACTCTCTTGGATACTGACGAGTACGAAGTACGTACAAACAGTCTTTCTGTTATGCTGGCAGGTTGGATATAGTCTCCTTATGTGTTGATTGTTCAGTAAATTTGAGTTTCGCAGTCATTTTAGAGTTGATATTTGAAATTGATACAGCCAATTGTTAACTTTTAAGATTATTTTTTTTTTCCAAACTTAAAACTGTTGCACATTCTAATTTTTTTTTTCGATCCATGTAGCTCAAGCCATCATTATTTGCTGAGTGGCATCTGCTCAGCGTTTAGAGTTAGCCTGTAGCCGTTGTAAAGTTGAGAGGTCTAAAAGGAATAAATAGATACATCATCCTTATTTTTTCTTCTTCTTTTTGTCTTTAATTTCATCTATGCTCTCTTTCTCTCTGCTCATGCTTAATCAATCAGTGTGGCAAACAAAGTCTTTTAAAAAAAAATCAATTTTCCCGACTGATGTGCAAATCAATTGCTTTTCGAAAATCACCCGAATGCTAAAAGGTTGATGTCTTGGTGAATTATCGTATGCTATTGCAATGTATCTCATAGTATTTATCTTTGAGAATTGGGTCTGGCTATTGTGTTCAATGTACCATCTTAAATGTCTACTACATCTTAGTTTACACCTGTCTTGATTGTACGTGTGGCGATTCTTTCAAGTCCTTGTGGCTCGTGTACACAATTGATCGACATAGTGTTGGTTGTTAAAAGGTCTTGGGCTTTATCTTTTCAACAAAATAAGTGAACTGACATTTTTAGCTTGTACTTACTACCTGACTATGCTCATCCGTAAATATATTTCATGCTCTCAGCCGATTGTAAAATGCTGCCTATTCCCTCTCTGATCATGTGAAATGTAGGATTTATAAGCTAATATGAAAATGCTTATTTTTTTTTGGTCTGTGTGTGTGATTGTGTGTATTCGTGGGTGATAGGCATGTGCTAAGAGAATTCGAGGTGATGAATCTGGGCACAAGCACTGTACCGGACAATACTTCGATTTCTGGCGATGTGTTGACAAATGCGTAAGCCCACAACATTCATCGGTTTAAATATTTCGTTCACTCTTGTCTATTGCATTTCCCTAAACTCGCTTTACTGATTTATAACCGAATGCTTCTTTATGTAGGTTGCCACTAAGCTTTTTACTCATCTAAAATAACGGAGACATGGCCTTTCTCCCTGTGCCCCTATTACTTATTTTGCCTTCTCAGAGTCGATATTTCATCTCTGACATATTATTGGGACAAACCAACGATGCCTGTCCTTGGTTACATGGAATTTTTTAGATATCGTTGTCACCGATGAATAAGTGAATCACTTTAGCTTGTTAAAAATGATTGACTAGTCAAAAATTTGCTTGGAGTCTATTTCTCTCGAATTTAGTTTTTACTCATTCTATCCCTTAAATTTGTTCCCATCTTTCCTTTTAAGTAATGTCCTCGAAAGTTATTCGTATGCCATTTACGACATTAATTAACTTAACACTACAGTAATGTGGGACCTTTGATCTACCTACATCATACTTCACAATACACAACATTTTTTTTAATTAAAACCCATTCCGAAAGTTTCCACAAACGAATTTAGGGGACAGAGGGAGTATTGTTTCAGTTCGACTTTAGTCCAGATGGGAGGCAACAAGGTGGAAAAGAAGAGCCCTTTTCTTTTGAGTTTCACTTTTCCTTCGATTTTTTACTCTCGCAGGAGCAGCACAATCAATGGCGTATCCAGCATTATGGCCTGGGTTGGGCCGGATCGAGAACTAGAAAAAATGCATTTGAGCTTCAACTTTTCAAAATAGCAACAAATCTAACTATATTGCAGCATCTATGAGAATCTATATCTAGAGTAATGCTACTTGCACAATTCACTTGACAACAAGGGTGACAATCTGTATACGTGGCACGATCCTGTAAAGTGAAATGTCACAATCACATTTATCTCACTTCACAGGATCGTGCCACATACACAAATTGTCAACCGCGTTGTTATCCATGTTGGGAAAGTAGCATTTTCCCTATATTGTGCTAACAAGTTCCTCTTTAGTAAATCACACAACGCCACCAGGTCTACAATTGATGATAAAAATTTAAATAAATAAAAGAGAACTCCTTAGATAATTAGTTACAAGTAATTACCTATTGAAGCTTAAAATTACACGAAATAAAAAGAAGCAATTTACCCGTCGGCCGCCCCTCCCCTTGTTGGCGGATATTTTGCTCCGCCATTCGTCGATTTTTTTTTTTTTTTTTTTGTGCGTCGCTGCATGCACAACACTAGTCGGTTTATGCCTTTTTTGCCTTCGTTCAACTTTAGGGCTGCCTTTCATTGGCTTTCTGTCATTGTAACAAGCAATTGTGTTTTAACTGCCATTCTATTCATTCATAGACAGACGGATTTTTTTTTTTTTTTTTTTTTTTTTTGGACACAATTAGAGTAG
This sequence comes from Orobanche coerulescens, assembly GCA_033398695.1. Lineage (NCBI taxonomy): Eukaryota > Viridiplantae > Streptophyta > Magnoliopsida > Lamiales > Orobanchaceae > Orobanche > Orobanche coerulescens. The sequence continues at coordinate 176,435,491 of CM065809.1, forward strand.
AGGTTTGGGTCAGTTTTTAAAAGCCCTGGGCCACAAATCAATATATTGAATATTAAACTTTTCGATTTTTTTGTGTATCCATATAATATTTATAAATTATTTAAATAAACCAAACTGTTAAAATAAATACACATGTGTGTCTTAGTCTACGGGCTATTGGGCTTCTCCCAACTACTTGCGTGTTTTTTCTACAACATTATCAGCACGTAGTCTACCGCTGAGACTAAGAAAATCCGTCCGAAAATTCAAAAAAAAAAAAAAAAAAAAAACGGAAAACCCTATCAGCAGTCCGCCACCGTCGCCCCCCCACCCCCCCACCCGCCGCGACGCCTGCAAACCCTAGCAGCTACCAGCCGTCGCCGCTCCTGCTCGTTTTTCTTTCCCCCGCGTGACTACCGGTATGCCGCCGCCTCGTCGCGCGTAACCCCGCGCTACGGACGACCGCGTGCCGCCCCTCTCACCAAACCCGTCACCATCTTCGTCCCAAAAATTCGAAAAAATCATTGGATTTTTTTTCTGGAACCTGCTCTACCAACGGAGAGTAGTACTGCACCAAACACCAGAAATAAAATCAAATTATTTTCCGGTTCTGCTAATCCCGCTTTGTCTCAGGAAATCGCTTCGAATTTAGGGTTGGAACTTGGAAAGGTGAAAAGAAAACGATTTGCCAATGGGGAAATTTATTTTCAACTGGAAGAAAGTGTTAGAGGATGTGATGTGTCTCTATTGCAGCCGACGTGTCCTCCGGTGAATGACAATCTGATGGAGCTTAAGTTCATGATTGAAACTTGTTGGAGCTCGTCTGCGAAGACGATAACTGCTGTTACTCGGATCCCTAGTACAGATCGGATCCTCAGCCCGCTGCCGCCTGCTGGCAGCCCGCATTCGGCCCGGTCCACTTTGTGACCCGAACCGATTCCTGTCCAGCCCGACCCGACAAATTTCAATTAATTTTTTTTAACCCAACTCGCAATGTAAGGTACACAAACTCGACTCTACTATCTACTTCGTGTACATACTTGTATGCTCTATGTGATTTTAATAGCATAATATGATTTATCTAATTGATTCAATTATGTCTAACGAAATCAAATAAATTTATTAACCATTTGAGTTAATATTATTTAATTCATAATCTTAGTTCAATAACTAATCATAATTGCGTCATAAGATACCTATTTGACTGCATAATGTGTATCTAGTTATATCACATAGGAACTATATGTTTATATATATAATTATACATATAATTTGCATGCATATTTAGATATGACATGCAATTAGGCTACATAATTAGTTGATATTAATGTCTAATTTTTACTACCTACATAGTACCATGATAACGAAACTTCATGTGTATTCCTAAATCGCATCGAAATCATGACTATATCTTGGTTCTAAACAAAATAATCCCATTATTGAAGAATTTATCATGGACGAACTCATGAATATGTGAAACGTATTCGCTTCCTTCTCTTGTTTACGAATATGGCTAATCCAACTTGTCCGAAATTCAGCATCTTGGACTCAGAAGGACTTGAGTGCCATAGATGAGATTCTGATATTAAGACATTAGCGCCACACTTTCTGTTCATACAGACGACGAACCATTTTAAAAGGTGAAGGAAAGTACGATGATGTTCTTAGGCGAAATCTCGACCCCAACTTATGGTAGGAATATCTTTAGCTGAAATCCTCAACGAACTGTGGGATGCCCTTAAGGGCCATTTTGAGAATACTATTTCTCGAGTTGATCGTATAGTGGGACGAAATCCACTTGCTTTATTATAATGAGTCAACAATTTCAATAAAAGATATGCTTTGCCTTAAGGCGCGTCTTATTTTTTTTATGTGAAAAGAAACTCACAAAAGACGATATGATCCATAAATTTTTTCCAATTTCCCTACTTAAGCACTTATACTAGCGAATCAGTATATGCTGGAGTACGATAATACTAGGCCTGCCGAGACAAAGCAAATTCTCGAGGCTAGTAATGGCAAAGTGAAATGTGGAAAGAACCCCGATGAATAGGGGACTGGACGTGCCAATCCCAAACCACATGGAATGAATTCGCATGGTGGAAACGGACGTGGCAGTCTAGACGTGGTCGTGGTCACGGAGGCTCTTCCAATCTCCCAAAGTAGCGAGAAGAGATGATGCTCATGGCTCCCAAGAAACTAGTTGACTCCTAACATGAGATTGCTGCCATTGGTATACGAACTATCATGCAAGCAAATATTTCACAGTCAGTTAGAAGAGATATTGAGATTCCGACGAATAGGAAACTCACTATATAGAGGAAGACGATCATGACATGAACCCCAATGTCACTTTCACATTTACCGATGGCAGTATCGCACCATACGTGCCAAAGTCATTAGACGCCCCCCATCTATGACTAATTTTATCGGTAGACGTTAATATTTTTTAATAATGGTCTACTGTATTTTGGTTTCGAGCAAGATATTATTGTTGCTTACGTATACAAGTGGTTGACTTTATTCAAAGTACCGAATATTGTTCCTACGCTTATGGTTCAGAGTTTTTATTACTCGTGTTCTCGTTTGACGAATGAATTGAGGAACACTCGAGTGATAGGCTGATGGTAATAGCCTATAACGTATCAGTGACTAGGATGATTGGATCATCCTACTTCATCCAAGGACGCGGCACCCCCGGTTCTTGGTGCCTAACGGCACAGTTTTACAGTCACCGAAACTCTATATGCATTGAGAGTGACTAACTCGAACCTTACAAAGCTTCAAGGATATACATATTAACAACCTTCATGTTGAAACCCATTGTGAGAGTGGAATAGAGTATCTCTATATTACCTCTTGTGAATGCGGTCGAAAACGCATCTTAGAGAAACATACGAGTCAATCATGTGGACTGTACGTCACTATGATTAGGGTTGTCGAATCCTATGCGAGTACTTATAACGGACTTTGGTACGCTGACTCGTACAGGCTTTGGCATGACTGATTGGGGCATCCAGGTCATGACATGATGATCTGCACGGACATCTTTCGCGTGCAAAGTAGAAGCGGGCAATGAACCCACATAACGAATTTTGTTGGTGTTCCTCAAGCTATGTCATCTAAAGCATCGGAGACATCCTCCCGTTCTACACGTTTGACCCTGTCGAATGCACATCGTCTCTTCTGCAAAGCCTGCGCTTTAGCCAAAAGAGGAGTGAGACCGTCCTACGCTGAAGATGTGAAAATTCCATTCTTACATAGGATTCAAATAGATATTTGTGGACCGATTCAACCAGAGTGCGGACCATTTAGATTTTTTATGGTTCTGGTTGACGTTTCGACATGCTGGTCAGATGTCGTCCTCTTGTCCACTTAAAAATGCTGCTTTGGCAAAGCTTCTAGCACGAATTATCTGTCTAAGGGCTCACCACCCTGACGATCATGTTCGGTCTATAAGACTTGATAATGCTGGAGAGTTCACATCTAAAGTACTTGATGAATACTGCATGTCGATCGGGAGCGACGAAAAGCATCCCATCCCCCACGAGCATACGCAAAATGGTCTCGCGAAGGCAACCATCGAACGAATCAGATGGTAGCACGGGCATTGGTTATGCACACCAATTTACCTATTTCTGTCTGGGGTTATGTAGTCTTGCATGCAGCTTATTTATTCGCTCATTTTAGACCCTCTACTAACCAAGCGATTTATGCGTACCAGTTGGTAACTGGATAAGCCCTTATTTTTACATTTTGGACTCAGACGAGCTTGAGTGCCAATTACGCATATTTGGTTATGTAGTATTGTGCCTTCTGCACTCCCACAGTGCATGGGTCTTGAAAGACGATTAAGTAGTTACATTGGATACGAATCCCCAATGGTTATCCGCTATTTAGAACCTTCGACAGGTGATCTCTTTACCGCTCGATTTCGTATTGTCACTTCGATGAGACAACCTTCCCGTCGTTAGGGGGAGGAGAGAAGACGAACTTTCTCAGGGAACGACAGGAATTGTCATGGTGTATCCCTACTTTGTCTCATATTGATCCCCGTATTTCGCTATGTGATAGTGAAATTCTCGATCTTCGAAACGTAGCAGATTCGATGCCTGATGCGTTTACTGATATCGTGAAAGTGACGTGATCATATATACTAGCTGCAACCTGTAAGGTTGAAAGTCCTCGATAAGGGGCGCAACACCGACGAATCGAGTGCTGCCATCGCACATGGTGGATGTGTGATTTAGGCCGTAGCTCCCTAAAGGAAGAGGTGGAAGCTACTTGGTTCGATTTAATACTCACCTAAGGGGGAGGTAGAGTAAGGCACAAACTTAATTATTAGTCATCAATGAACTCGTTTCATGAGATCATACTTGATTTTACTATGTCCATGAGTCATGACGAGGGGGACGCCCCAAAGATTGATATGATTCAGAAAATCAAGAAATCTCGATGAATCACGAGAGTGTGGACTGATCATCCACCCACTTTGATGATCTATCGTTGCTCAAAGCATAGAGCAAGACGATGTCGAACCTCGCTCTGTTGTATGATATCAACATTGAGTTAATTGGCCTTAAAGGATAAAACATTCCACGCAGAACTAGATTCTTTGACAAAGGGACCGGTAATTGGTAGGTAGTGCTAACCTCACCAAGTGTATATCCTGTAGGACATAAAATAAATCTTTGTCAATAAGCACAATGAGAAGAATGAAGTCCTGATGTACAAGGCTCGAAGGTTCTCATAAATGCCGTGGAATTGACTGGGGAGACATACTCTCCCCTAAGCTACTTCGTTAGCTTAGTAATTTCCGAAGGACTGGAAATGCAGCCCATAAATGTGGTTAGTGATATCTCTATGGGGATCTTAATATAGAGATATATATATGAAAGTGCTCGATGGCATTTCATTACCCAAGTCAAGTGACTCTAGACCACGGAGTGCATTTGCAGTACGGTTGAAACGCTCACTTTACGGATTAAAACAATCCGGGCGGATGTGGTATACCCGCCGAAGTGAATACTTGATTAGAAGGGGATATAAGAACGACGAACTGTGTCCCTGCGTGTTTATTAGAAAACAAGTTTCGGATTAGCGATTATAGCTGTATATGTCGACGATATGAACATAATCGGTACTCTTGACGAATTAAGAGAAACCGCGGCTATCTAAAATTCGGATTTGAGATGATGATTTGGGAAGACTCGGCCATATCTAGGCATTGAGCTAGAACATCGAGCTAGTGGAATCCTCATCTACCCGTCTGCCTATGTCCAGAAGAAAATCAGGCGTTTTAACATGGACAAGGCACATACGATTAGCACTCCCATGATCGGTCGTAGTTTGGACTTGAAGAAAGATCCATTTCGTCTGAAGGAATGTGACGAAGAGCTTTTTGGAGACGAAATTCCCCATCTAAAGTACAATAGATGCATTATTGTACTTGGCTCAGTATACTCGACCCGATATAGCTTTCTCAGTGAACTTGTTGGCTAAATATAATTCTGAGCCCACGCAACGTCATTGGAATGGTATCAAGAACATCTTTCGATACCTCAAATGAACCATTGACTTGGGACTTTTCTTCCCGTACAAGGCTAACGAACCTGCCAATGATTGCGCAATCACTAAAGCAAGTGTGAATGCCAATATTACTACCCCGACGAATGTGTTGGTAGGTTTTGATGATGCTGGGTATCTTTCAGACCCTCATAAAGGCCGATCCCAAACTGGTTATGTATTCACAGTTGGAGATACCGCTATATCTTGGAGATCAACTAAGCAAACCCTTGTTGCTACCTCCTCGAATCACGCTGAGATTATCGCTCTACACGAGGCGGTACGTGAGTGTATATGGTTGAGAGCCATCATCACACATATTCGAGGTAACAGTGGACTAAGTAATGTCACTGATGCGCCCACATGCATATACGAAGATAATGCCGCTTGCATCGAACAGATGAAGCTTTGGTATATCAAGGGGGATAATACGAAGCATATCTCTCCAAAGTTTTTCTATAATCAGCAACAACAGGCCCTCCTCAATATCCAAGTTAAGCAAGTGATGTCTGAGGAGAATGCGGCTGATTTATTCACTAAATCATTGCCCAAGGCCGTGTTCGAAAAACATGTGAGAAATATCGGAATGCGTAGGATTTCCGAACTCCCGAGATCGAAGTAAGGATCGGATGGGGGGTGAGGTATAACGAATTTTACCCACCAATGTTGTACTCTTTTCTTTGATCAACGTTTATTTTTTCCACTGGGTTTTTGTTACTTGGCAAAGTTTTTAACGAGACAACACCACTTACACTGTTTTTCATATCCCTTGATTGGCGAACTAATCAGGGAGAGATGTAGACTTGAGGGGGAGTCTTACATTCACGTCGTAAGTTACACTCTTTTCCTTAACCAATGATTCTTTTTTTCCACTGGGTTTTTATCACTTGGAAAGGTTTTTAACGAGGTAACTAGACGTTTAGCTCACTGATCGGCGAACTGATCACGTTCTTGAGCACACATTGATCGACGGAATGATCAATAGAGGTTTTGGCTTAACGAAATTAGGGTAACCTATATGTCTGGATGTTGTACTCTTTTTCCCTACGATCAAGGCATTTTTCCCACTTGGTTTTTGCTTGACGAGGTTTTTAACGAGACAACTTGACATGCTTTGAAGACTCGGCACAAGGGGAAGTGTTAAAGTAAATACACATGTGTGCCTTAGTCTACGGGCTATTGGGCTTCTCCCAACTAGTATAGGGCTAGGCCTGTTAGAATATTCCAAAACATGTAATCTCTCTCTATTTAAAGGGACCCTATCAATGAGAATGTATACATCTTCTGCCCTAATTTCTTCCTTGCGTGCTTTCTCTACAACACAAACCTAATTATTAACTAATTGAAAGAAATAATTCCTCCATTAGTTTCTAAAGAGGAGGTTACATATATACAACCATACTACCAAATCTTCCCCATAATTATCTTCATCTCTTCCATAGTTATCCCTATCTCTTCCATATATAATGGGAATACAAATCTTCTAAATAATCTACCTTATCATAACACTAAATAATAATAATAATAATATAATATTATTATTCTAATACTCCCCCACAGTCTTAGCGGGAGGAAGACGAACACGAAGACTGTCACGAAACTCCTCGAATAAAAGAAGCAGTAGACCCTTCGTAAAAATGTCAGCAATTTAGAATCGGGATGGAATATGTAAGACTCGAACTTGACCTCGAGACACCTTCTCGCGAATGAAATGGATATCCATTTCAATGTGCTTCGTCCTCTAATGTTGTACGGGATTATCGGAAAGATAGATAGCGCTCACATTGTCACAGTAAACGAAGATAGCTTTCTGAATCGGACAATGGAGCTCTAGTAGTAGGTTGCGTAACCAACATGATCGAGATACCACGTTGGCAATGCCTCGGTACTCGGCTTCAGCGCTCTATCGAGAGAGTGTAGGTTGACGTTTGGCAGACCGTGAGACCAAGTTGTCACTTAAAAAGACACAATAACCCGAAGTAGATCTACGAGTGTCCGGACACCCGGCCCAATCAGCGTTTGTGTAGTCTGTAAGTGTAGTGGACCGAGAGGGGGTAGAGATGAAGATCATGATCCAACGTGCCCTGTATATAACGAAGAATCCATTTGATTGCGTTCAAATGCACCTCCCAGAGATCATGCATAAACAAACATACTTGCTGAACAACATAGGTAATATCAAGGAGCGTAAAAGTAAGATACTGTAACGCACATGTGAGGCTAGGGCTGTTAGCGGTCCGAGTGAACCCGAAACCCGGTCATGAACCGAACCGAAATACACAGGATCGAAACTCACCCGAAAACTAATGAGTTCGGATTCGAGTTCTAAACATTGAACCGAAACCGATAAGACCCGGACCGATAAAACCGAAAAGAAACCCGGTAATAAATTAAAAAAAAAGTTTATATATATTTTATAATTTATATATTTTATAGATATATTATTAATACATTTTGCGTGTTTTAAACACAAATAGCATGCTGGTCAAGTAGTTAAGACGCTATACCTTTGAACAAAAGGTATGTAACCCCCATTTATGTGATTTATTTTGCTGCTCTTCCTTCATTTTCCTAGTAAAGATCCATCCCACATAGGACTCTTAGCGGTCCGAGTGAACCCGAAACCCGATCATGAACCGGACCGAAATACCCGGGACCGAAACTCACCCGGAAACTAACGAGTTCGGATTCGAGTTCTAAAAATTGAACCGGAACCGTTATCGGTCCGGACCGGATCTACCCGGTAACCTATCGGACCGGATCCGAATCTGGAGAAAACCGGTCCGAACCGGTCCGATAACAGCTCTATGTGAGGCTACGATACATGGTGGGGTCTGAAACCGGGAGAGTAGAAGTGCTGAGCTTTGCTTTCGTATCAACCTGAATGGCACTCGGTTTGCAGGAAGACATGCTCGCACGTTCAATGATCTCCGACGCGTATTTGTGTTGAGAGAGAAACAACCTACCCGAGTGGCGAGTAACAGCAATACCTAAAAAGTATTGCAACAGACTTGGATATTTCATTGCAAACTCCCGACTAAGTGATGCAATGATATGGCGGCGGTGGATTTCTGAGGAAGATGTCAAGATGATATCATCAACATATAAAAGCAAATAAGCAATATCATTCCCTTGTCGATAGATAAATAGCGAGTGATCTGAGATACTATGAGAAACCAAGTGTCGTAAGAAAATCAGAAAACCATGTATACCAAACATGGGGGGCTTGTTAGACAATATAAAGATTTTTTCAAAAGGCACACATGAGTCGGGCGATCAGGGTCTCAGAACCCTAATGGATTATGTATGTAGATAGTCTCATTAAGGTAGCCATGCAAGAAGGCATTCTTAACATCAAGTTGATGAATAGACCATGCCTTCGATAATGTTAACGATAAAACTGTGCGAATCGTCGCTGGTTTAACCACGGGGCTAAACATCTCACCACAATCAACCCCCACCGTTGGGTCTTGCCATCACCTACAAGTCGGTCTTTATGCCACTCAAAAGAACTGTCAGCTCATTCCTTATATGCAAAGATCCACATGCAACGAATAATATTAACATTAGGCGGCTTGGGAACCAACTCCCATGCATTGTTTTTAATTTGAGCATTATACTCATCGGTCATAGCCGCTTTCCAAAATATCATAGAGAGCTAAAACTGGACTTTTTGGAAGTAGAGACTTTTGTATCGTGACTGAGAGATCGAACGGGATTTTTGGTTTGTGAATACCCCGTTGAGACCGTGTTACCGGACGGGAAGGAAGAGGAGCGGTGGTTGGCTCGGGGTGTGAGGTAGACAAGGGACCAGCCGAAGAAAAGGGTTAGGACGACTCGGAATGGGCATCATTTTGGGCCACGGGTGCTGGTTGGGCCGCGTTATCGGTTTGAGTGTTTTGGGTTGGGGGGTTGGTGTATAAATGTTGAATAGTATGTGGGTGTACATCATCGTCAAGAAACTGATAGGAGATGGGGGAGGCCGGTTTGAGGGTTGCAAATGGAAATTGAGTTTCGTTAAAGACCACAAGGTGGCTAACGATAATGCGTTGGGTGACGGGGGTGGTAAGAGAGGGGAAAATTGGGTAACATAGGCATCCAAATAATTTGAGATGCTCGTAGGGGACGGAAGCATGGGTAAGATGGGGAATTTTCAATAAATTCATAGCTTGTTGTAACGCATGATGCCAAAAATTTGGAGGGACGGAAGCATGGGTAAGAAGCGCACGAACCATATTGTTAGTTGTTCGGATGGTACGTTCGGAATTCCCATTTTGAGAGGACGTATAACGGAAACACATGCCATTATGTTTACAGAAATCATGAAACGGTGAGTTATTATACTCGGTACCATAGTCACATTGTAGCGATTTTATGTGACGGACAAATTGGGTTTTAATAAACATGTGGAATGCTTTAAAGGTGGGGAACACTTTAGATTTTGCATGCAAGGGAAAACCCACAAGTAATTGGTAAAGTTGTTTAGAAATAATACATAATACCGATAGCCCATAGAACTAAAAACTGGAGGTGTCCATATATCGCTATGAATTATATCAAATGGGAAAAACATGTGATATAAAGACGAAAAATAAAATGGCATTTTTATTATTTTGCCTAACGAACACGAAGAACGAGAATTAGAAACTGGAGTGTCTGAACACTCAATACATTTATTTTGCCTAAGAGAAGAAAATATAGGGACGTCCGGGTGACCTAAGCGTTGATGCCAAAGTGACGACGAGGACGATGTAGCATAAAAAGTAGATGGTGTAGTAGATAATTCCTTGATGGTAGCTTGAAGAGGATAGAGATCGCCATGACTGTCAGATCTCATAATGGTGGCTCCCGTTTGAAAATCCTTCGCAGAAAAACCAAACGGGTCAAACTCGATAGAAACAGATTACCCGAGGTTAGTTTTCGAACAGAGATAAGATTTTTACCAATTTGGATGTGTGAAGTATATTTTTAAGGTGAAGTGGACTTTTACTATTGGAAATTTTAGCTTGACCGTAACCATTAATTGGAAAAAACCATTAACTGGAACATGGGAACCATCACTGACAACTATACCCGAAGGTTAACTCAAATTAGAATAATGCAAGAGAGTACCTGCATTGGTCATGTGTGTGGATGCCCCCATATCCATGTACCAATTTGTGTCGGGCAGGTTCAAACCGAGGGTATACATGGCTGCCTCAATATCCATGGGTGTGGAGTGCTGGGAAGCAGCAGATGGGTCGGATGCTTCATAGGCTTGAGGGGCACCGGGCCTTGGGGCTAAAATTCATGGCTGTCCAAACTGGGTCTCTGTTAGGAGTTTGCCCTCGAATGCTACTCAGGGGATGTTAGAGTGAGGACATTGTACTTGTTATTATGTAATTCATTATCTAAAGGCAATTGTATGTTTCTTTATTTCTTTGGTAGTCGTTGGCGTTATATATATATATATATATATATATATATATATATATATATATATATATATATGTTCAGGTAGGAAAGCTTTTTTTTGTAGGAAATAGGAATGATTGTAAGTCATTGATCCTTGGAGATTAATGACCCAGATTTCGTTCTGGTGTGCTAACACGGAAAACTAGGAGTGCTAACGAATTTAGTTATTGGGGGTACCAATGTAATTTGACTAATTTCACTTACGCGAAGTTCCTACAATCATGAGAAGTTCCTATGTTCATGGATTTCATATTTTAGGTTAATATATATTTTTAGGGGATTTTATTTTTTTAAGTCGTTTAAATATTTTATATTTTTTGTGTATTTATTTTATTTTTTAAAAACTAACATTATTTGATTTGTATTTTTAAAAATCGGAACTGTTGTGCTAATCATTTGTTTTGTGTGTGCTGCAAATTGGAAAACAGAATGCAGTTCTGGTTATGTTCCAATTATGTGATTTTTTTTTGTTATGTTTTATTGTGTACAATGCAGTCAATTTTAATACAATGTGTTGTGCTTTATTTTTTTGGAAGATAAATAATTTGAATTGGTATACTTTGAATTTAGGTAAATTAATGTTGTACAAGTTTCTGCTTATGTTGTGACACATGATAGGTATTATACCTTCTGTGCAACGTTGATATGAATAGTGTGCTAGGTAATATATCTTGTGGTGCTTATCGTACTAGTTTATATAACTTGTGGTAAATTACTATTCAACAGATGTGTGCAACGTTGATATGAATAACGTGCGAGGTAATATAATTTGTGGTGCTTATCGTAACACGTGATAGATATTATACCATGTATATATATATATATATATATATATATCTTGAAACATATATCTTAGTGTGTTAGGTAATATATTTTGTATCAAAATTGACTGTATTGTACAAAACAAAGCATAACAAAAAAATCACATAATTGGAACATAACCAGAACCGCACTCTGTTTTCCAATTTGCAGCACACACAAAACAAATGGTTAGCACAACAGTTCCGATTTTTAAAAATACAAATCAAATAGAAAAAAATAATGTTAATTTAAAAAATAGAAATAAATACACCAAAAATATAAAATATTTGAACGACTAAAAGATATGAAATCCTATAAAAAAATATATATTAACCTAAAATATGAAAAATCCCATGAATACAGGAACTTCCCATGATTGTAGGAACTCCTCATAAGTGAAATTAGTCAAATTACATTGATACCCCCAATAATTAAATTCGTTAGCACTCCTAGTTTCCCGTGTTAGCACACCAGAATGAAATCTGGGCCATTAATCTCCAAGGATCAATGACTTACAATCATTCCTATTTCTTACACTTATACCATTTCACTCCATAACCCACCCCTATATATATATATATATATATATATATATATATATATATATATATATATATTTCGTGTATTGAGAGCAAAATATTCCACTCCTTATTGGATAAGGGGATCGGCACTGGAAAGGTTTATGAAATACTTAATCGTTCGCAAGTTGATGAAACTTGACTGGGCGTTAAGTTTATGTGAAGACTTGTATGACGTGTTCTTTGACTTGGATAGTGCCTGTCGAACACTAATGGTTAGTGGGAGCACACGTTATAGGTATGCTAATGAGATTAGTATACTCTAACCGACTCACCCTCGATTCGTCACACATATCTCACTCTGGGACAGTCAATGACGGAATCGAAAGGTTGTGATATGTATTCGTGAACCTTCGACTTGAGGATTTAGTAGGGATGTGCTTGTGACATTAAGATTTTCATTAGAGTAGTTCGACCAAGAAAACTGAAAGGTGGGGGTCAACCTCGACGTGCATCTTGACGGGCAGGTAGCAAGTTCTACTAAATACCAAGATAGGATTCTTTCTCCTGTTAGTGAATATGTATATGTCCTATGCGGTTATTACAAATGAGATCATAAGTCTTTGGCCAAAGCATTGGAGCTAGTTGTATTGGATACACGAGTGCTCAGTGATCTCGATTTGCATTAACTCATGTATAGCGTCAAGTACAAATAGGGTTTGACTGACAGTGACCCTATAACTTGATCGGGACATTTGAAAGAAGAGTTTATACGTATACTGGTATTCACGACAGAAAGGTTTTTGAATGATCCCAATCATTCGTTCTCAATTAAGTGCAGTGTAGGCCGCGGGCAGGCTAGGTGGTGCTACTAGTCTTTGGTTCCTCCATTGCTTCGAGATGGACTGTCAGTCGCGCAATAGATGTGTGACGGAATGAATTGAGCTTTATCTCTCTTTATTAATATTAGATATGTGATATCTAATTTATTGGACATTAGATGTCTAATTAATTTTGGGACATTAGATGTCTAAATTAATTTATTGGATAAATTAATTTTCGGCCTAATGAATTGAAGAAGTTACTGGATGATTAATTTAATTCATGAATATAATTATTTATTGGAGAAATTAATTATGTTATTTTATATTTGATATAATTAATTAATTAAATTAATTAATTGATATAAATAAATCGGAACAGAATAGAATTTATCTGTTTGGACTCGAGAAAGTCCGAAGCGGACCGGATTACTCCGGATTCTTCTAGATGGCCGAACCAACCTTATTTATTGTCTTGGTCTTATTCTTCCACCTTAATTAGTGGGAGACCAAAAAAAGAAAAAGAAAAAAGGTTGCTATTATTATTCGTGAAAGAATAATATATTTGAGATAGATGGAGAATAAATGATCAACTCTGATTCCTTGTAGTAACTCGGTTTTGTGCAAGACTCGAGAGAGAAAACTTCTTTTTCCTCAAGTCATCATCTTCTTCAATTTTCTACTACACCTTTTTTTAGAGAAAAATTAAGAGAAAAAAAATTAAAAGAGAGAATTTGTAAAGTTACGACTACTATGTTCTAGCCGTATCTTTGGAAGATAACTAGGTAGGAGTTATTTTGATTGACTTCCGGCGCGTGACAAGTAGAGGTACGGTGCTTCGGTGTTTCAAAAGACTTGGCGAACCAGATTCGTGGAGGAGACAACTATTTAATCAACGAACTTCAAGGGTATGATTTCGAATCTTCCTTTGTTTCGTTTTATATTCGTATATACGCAGCTTGATCGATCCTCTTTAGGGATTCGGATAGAGGTGTCCAAAACGACCCAACCCGCCGGGTCGATCCGCCGACCCGGCTGACCCGTGCAGGACCCGAACCCGGCTGACCCGTGCAGGACCCGAACCCGGCTGACCCTTCGGACCCATCAACCCGGACCCGTGGTATACACGGGTGGGGTCTGGGTCAAAGTTTTGCCTAGGAAAATTAATTTTTTTTTTAAATATGGTCGTTAGACCCGGCGAGTCGGACCCGGACCCGTGACCCGGCGGGTCTAACGGCTAGTTCAGTTTTTTTTTTTAAAAAAAAATCCTATCTATAAATACTTCACTACTCAACACATTTTTTTCACACCTTCAATATAATCTATCTCTCAAACTCTCATTGCTAATTGCTATACTAGTTAATCTCTCTCTTTTTTTCGCATTTAATCATTATGTCGAGTTCTGACAAGGGAAAGGGTTTTGCTACGTCTCCCAAAATATCCAAAATGTCCAAGTTCGAGCGAATGGGTCTTTGGGGCAAATCGAAGAAACCATCTGGGATAATTATTCGGGAGCCCCAAAACCAAACTCCACCCGGTTTTGAAAATAAAAGTCAAGAACATGAATATGATGCTATACATGAAAGTATTACGTTCGAGCGCACTCTTCACGGCGTACCAACTCCGACGCAAAAATCAAATTCGAAGCGTCCTGCGGCAAGTCAAGCTCAAGAACCTCCTTATGTTGAGGAGTTATCATCCGAGGAGGAAGAAATTGTGAAATGAGAGGAAGCAAGAAAACTAAAGCGAGAAAGAAGCTTGCCCCTGTTGCAAAAAAGGAACTGGTATCCGAACTTTTTTTAAAACACTTTAAAAAGGAAAAAATGTCGGATGGTTCGATGAAGATATCTTGCAACTACTGCTCGAAAGAGTATCCGTATAAAGCCGGGGATGGATATGGAAATTTTAAAAGGCATTTTGAGAATAACCATGCCTCGGTCCACGGAGAACAAAAGTCACAAAGTCAACTCAACTTCCAACCTTCTACTGGAGCCGGGCCAGCCGGCAATCAAGGTATGTCTGAATCTCAACTTTATAAATATAATGAAAAAATTGCTAGAGAACAAATGGCAAAATTATGTGCACATGAATCTTTACCTTTTAATTTTGCGGATAGTACGGGTTTGGGAATATAGGATGCAAAATGCCTATAATCCTGCTATTAAAAGAATTCTACGTACCACAATGACTAGACAAGTAGTATACTTAGCCAAACAACATAAACTTGCACTACGAGCTTATTTTAAATCTATAAATCATAGAGTTTCTTTAGCTGCAGATACTTGGGCAGATTTTAAACAAAAAAAATGATTATATGGGAATAACTATACACTGGATTGATTAAAATTGGAACTTAAACAAAAGATTACTTGCTTTTAAAAAAATTAATTGTGCACATAGTACAGATAATATAGCTAGAGCAATTATTAAAATTTTAACTTTTTATTGCTTAAAAGATAAAATTTTCACAATTGATTTTGATAATGCTAGTTCTAATACTGCAAGTGTACCAGCTTTAATACAAGCTTGCAATTCTGTTTTAGCGGGTCAATTATTTCATACTAGATGTATATGTCATATTCTAAATTTATGTGTAAAGATGCATTAAAATTTGTAGATGAGGCAATAGAACCAATTAGAAAATGTGTCTTGTTTTATATTATCGTACTAAGTTAGCTAGACAATGGGTGAAATTTTTAAAGTCAAAACAAATGCAACCCAATTTTTTTACTCCAGACGTAAAACATAGATGGAACTCAACTTATGAGATGTTAAATTCACTAATGAATATAAAGAATTATTGTGTGAATTTTTTGATACGTATTTTCGCGTAGAAGGATTTTATTTATTGCCAACGTATTGGGATGAAACTAAAGATTTAATAAAACTATTAAGGGTTTTTGAAAATGCAACTAAAGATTTAAGTGGTTGTTATTATCCCACGTCTCCTAAAGTTTTATTTCATTGTTGTTTTATTGTATCTGAAATGGATGCTTGTAGTAAATTCGAAAGATTATCGAATGCTATTTACAATATGTGTTTAAAATGGCTAAAATACTTTAATCGTATTCATGATGTTTTCTTGATTAGTGCTGTTTATCTCCCGATTTGAATTTAGCTCAAGTAGAACAATTACTTGAAATATATTATAATATTCTTAAAAATTTGGGTTTTTCTAATATTGTGGATAGTGTTGAAAGTCAAACTTTATCTGAAAATATTTCTGACGTTGAACAAGTAAAAATTAATTTAAAAAATAGTTTAGAAATTGTCCTTTTCTGAATATTCTTCTAAATATGGTGATAAGATTCAAACTCAAAAAACAAGAACTAGGACTACAAATACATTTAACATGGAATTCGACAGAACTCCCATTAACCCATTTCAACAACAACTCTATAATATAGCAAGAAATAGGGGTGGTAGTAACGTCGGTCAAAGAAATGACCTTAGTCGATATTATGCAACTAGTTTTGTGCCGGAGGATGACAATGCAGGTACATTTGATCTGTTGGATTGGTGGAAGAGAAGGGGAACCGAATTTCCCATACTTTCCATTATGGCAGAAGAATTTATTGCAGTGCCCGCATTCACAGTCCCCGTTGAGAGTGATTTTAGTGAAGGAGGCTATATGTTGGACGAGCGGAGATCCCGAATGACGCCAAAAATTCTCGAGGCTCAAATGATACTTAAAGACGCAACAAAAGCCGAGTTACGAGATCAAGAAAATAAGTGAGATAGCCTATTAGCGGACCAAGATGCCTATCAAGAAGACACTACTAAAGGAGAGTCTAGTCAAATGAGTCAAACCGATGATCAAGACGACGACGACATCGACTTCGACTAAAGGTAAGTAAGGTAAGTAAAAAGAACTACGTAGGGCTTTGATTCCTCACGAGGATACGTAGGCAATTTACTTTTAAGTGAAAACTTAAAATTAAATACAAGCCCATTTTTTTTAACTCTTCTCAAGTAAAAGAACTACGTGGAGCTTTGATTCCTCACGAGGATACGTAGGCAATTTAATTTTAAGTAAAAACTTAAAATTAAATACAAGCTCATTTTTTCAAATGATTCCCTTGTTCGCTTATAGTTATTTTTCGTGTATAAAATGATAATAAATAAATTTTTTATATACTTCTAAAAAAAAAAATTGAGACGGGTCGGACCCGTGACACGGCGGGTTGGACCCGTGGCCGACCTGTCGACCCGCCAACCCGTACATTTCATATGTACGGGTGGGGTCCAGTGTAGCGACCACTTTTCTAAAATATAATTCTTCACAATTTTAAGAAGAATAAATAAAAATTTCGCAGCGGAAATACATTTCAAAAAGACAAACTTAATAATTGCAAGTAATCTTCTCGAGTCATTGTTAAAACAAAACATACCTTGACATAAATATAAAACAAATTGAACACTTGTTCATAAACATAGTTTGAGAGCAATAACATTAAATAAATAAACATCTAATCATAGGCTTGATCATCCCACTCTCAATCGCATGCCACATCGAGCTCCTCAACCTGAAAGGGGTTAAATAGTGGGGTGAGCTTCCAACTCGCTCAGTGTGGAGAGTACGCAATATGTCTACGTTAATTACTAAATATATTAGCAAGTATAAACAACATGACTGATAAATTCGATGCGTCGGCTGGCAGAAGGCTTTATGCACAATTAAGTGCTTCATCGATTTGCACATTTAAGTGCTTCTAGCGGATTGCACATTTAAGTGCTTCGATCGATTGCACATTTAAGTGCTTCGATCGATTCACGTGCACATACGAGACAATATATAAAGCAATTAAAATAAACAAAAGCGTAATAAATCCCCACACTGGATAAAATGCGATTCGAACTTGAATGTGATGAAATGCTTGACTCGACAATTCTAGGCCCGTAAATTCTTGTTATTATCTACAATTAATAATAATAGAAAATTATTATTATTATATGACTGAGAATTAAATCATGAGTGAATAATAATATCAATTGAAAAGGTCAACATATTAAAAGCTTGGCCGAAAGGGACCGATTTTTTAAAATATTGAATCTGGCTGGGGGAATTAAAAGGATTGGAAAAATTTAGGGACTGAAATTAAATACACTGAAAAGTTGATTTGGGTTCAAATTGAAAGGTCTGGAACTATGGGGGCTAAATTGATAAAACCTAAAATATGGCAGGGTATAAAAACCCTTCTAACACCAGTCGGCCGACTCATCTAATCATCTTCATTTCTTCTTCTTCGATCGCCTCTCGCGGTTCATCTCTCTCTCTCTCTCCTTCCAGACCAAAAGCGATGTTCGCCGCCCTCTCTCCTCTGGTTTTTCCATCTCAGCCTCGCTCCCCCTCTCTTAATTCTTCACACACACACCACTTCACTGGTTCGCCCGAGATCGGATTATACCAGCCGCGACGGGCTCCAGGTTATGGCGGCGGTGATTTGAAGATGTCGAACGGCTAGAAAGTGGCGTCCAGAGCGGCGGAGATGGGTTGCCACGGAGGCTAGGCTGGGGATGGAATGGAGGACGGCGGTGCAGGCGTCGCCCATGGCCGCGGGTTCTGGTTGACGGCGGCGGAAAGGTCGGCTTATGATGTAAAGGAGAGCGGCCAGAATCAACGGAAAAAAGGTGACCGTGGCTGGGGATTTCCGGTTTCGGCCGAACTCAAAAGGTTTGTTTCTTCATCTCTAAATTTCATTCAACACAATGGTTTTTTTTTTTTTTGATTTGGGATTTTGGTTTCAGATTTTGGGTTTTTCTGAAATCTGATGATGTGTGTGTGAGTGTGTGTTTTGTTGGGGAATTTTGAAGATGGGAGATGCTTGATAGTTGAAGATCGTGAAGGAACAGTTTGCAGAACAGATGGGAATACATTTTGTGTGTGGTTGCTGTGAAATCGAGAGAATTGAACAGAATAAAAGATTACCTGTGCTCTGGTGGTGTTAGAATTTGTTGTGTAATTTGTGAACTGACGTTTTGCTGCAACTGCGTATATTGGTGTATGAGATTTCTGGTGTATGAATATTTGTTGTAGAAATGAAGATGATATTTGTTTTGGGTTTTCTGCTGTTCATCGTGAATTTGTAGGTGTTTTTCCTTCTTATACTGATTTTATTAACTGCTGATTAATATCCCATCACCTCCACTAAGGTGGTTAATGCAGGAAAACTCTCCCATGTTCTGATCGTGTGTGAGTGAGTGAGAATGTTGGGCTTGGCATTTGGGCCGGGGTATTGGGTTAGACAATAAAATAGGAATTGGGCTGGATATTATAATGATAATTGGACTCTTAATTAATTATAGGATTTGGGCTTGATATTGAATTGGGCCCAAAATAAATGGATTAAAATTAATTAAAATAGACTTGTAAAATCTTATGGGTAACGATTAATATTCCTTAAAATTTGACTCGGGCCTAGAAATGACAAGATGAGCTGATGAATTAAAATGAGAAATGAAACGAAATGAATCACTTGACTTGTCATGAATAATAATGGCACAAATAAAATTGCATGATCATGAAATAAAATGAATTAAACGATAAATTATTCGGGCATTAATTTAATAAAATTGAACATGTTTTTCTATAATTCACAATAAATGTATTTGCGAAATCGGGGCGTTACAACCTACCCCCCTTTAACAAATTTTCGTCCTCGAAAATTATGTTACGTACCTTGAAAAATGAATGTTGGATACTTAGAACGGATCTCCTCTTCACGTTCCCAAGTTGCCTCATTTGGTCCATGACGACTCCATTGAACTTTCACCAATTTAATCTCTTTGTTTCGTAACTGGTGTACCCTACGCTCCAGAATAGCTATAGGTAACTCCTCATAAGTCAGATTCTTGGCTACATGCAACTCTTTGAAATTGCATACATGATCAGGATCGTGTACGTATTATCTCAGCATGGAGACGTGAAAGACATTGTGCACTCCTGATAATTCCATCGGCAATGCCAAACTATAAGCAAGATCACCAACACGACCCAAAATCTCAAAAGGTCCGATATAACGAGGCTGTAGCTTTCCCTTTTTATTGAATCGTATTACTCCTTTCATCGGCGCTACTTTCAGGAACACCTTCTCTCCAATCTCAAATTGGATATCTTTCTTCCGTTTATCCGCATAAGACTTCTGCCGATCCTGGGCAGTCTTAATTCTACATCTGATTTCGGCTATCTTCTCTACAGTCTGCTCGATCAATTCTGGACCCAAAATTTTTCCTTCTCCAACCTCACTCCAATAAAGAGGCGATCGACATTTCCTTCCGTAGAGAGCCTCGTACGGGGCCATTTGTATAGTCGCTTGGTAACTATTGTTATAAGCAAACTCCACTAACGGCAAAATATTCTCCCAATTCTCACCAGTATCAAGAACACACGCCCTCAACAAATCTTCAAGTGTCTTGATAGTCCGCTCAGATTGACCATCGATTTGCGGATGATATGCAGTACTGAAATTTAACTTAGTGCCCAAAGCACTCTGAAGACTCTTCCAAAATTTCGACGTAAATCGCGGATCTCTATCCGATACGATCGACACTGGAACACCATGTAGCCTCAAAATCTCCCGAATATAAATACGTGCATATTGTTCCATACTGTAAGTCATCCTCACAGGTAGAAAATGAGATGACTTCGTCAAACGATCTACTATCACCCAGATAGCGTCGTTCTTCCTCACGGTTCGTGGCAGACCAACCACGAAATCCATTGTGATATGCTCCCATTTCCATTCTGGGATTTCTAACGGTTGAAGTAAACCTCCTGGCCATTAGTGTTCTGCCTTCACCTGCTGACATATCATACACCTCTCCACAAATACACCAATGTCCCGTTTCATTCCTCTCCACCAAAAGAACTTCTTCAGGTCGTGGTACATCTTTGTACCTCCCGGGTGAGCGGAGTATGGTGCATTGTGAGCTTCTTCAAGGATTTGCTTCCTAAGGGATGGATCCTTAGGAACACATAACCTCCCATCATAAGTCAAAACGTCGTCTGCGGAAACGACCAACTTCTCAATACTCCCAGTTTGTGCTCGATCCTTCATCTTGCACAAGAACTTATCACGTGGTTGAGCCTCCTTAATCTTATCCCTCAAGTTTGGTTGCAAGACCAAAGATGATAGGATTGCTTTCGAATGTTTTGAAGACTCAACTACCTCAATCCTCAACTGGGAGAACTCCTTTATCAAACTCTCCTGATCGGTCAAGCAAGCTAACTCGCCTCTAGTCTTCCGACTCAAGACATCAGCTACCACATTAGCCTTACCCGGATGGTAATGAATAGTACAATCATAGTCCTTCACCAATTCTAACCATCGCCTTTGCCTCATGTTAAGGTCCTTCTGTGTGAAAAGATACTTCAAACTTTTATGGTCAGTGTATATCTCACACTTTCCTCCGTAGAGGTAGTGACGCCAAATCTTGGCGCATGTACTACGGCCAGACTCCGGATCATGCGTTGGATAGTTCAACTCATGTGGTTTAAGCTGTCTCGATGCATAGGCTACTACTTTACCATGTTGCATCGTAACACAACCCAACCCCCGCTTTGAGGCATCACTATAAATAACAAAGTCTTCCGTCGGATCGGGAATCGTTAATCTGGTGACGTGGTTAGTCTCCTTTTCTACTGTTGATTACTTTCCTCGATCTTGTCGTTCCATTCAAACCTCACGCCTTTCCTTGTTAAGCTGGTCATAGGAGTGGCGATTTTGAAAATCCTTCGATAAATCTCCTATTATAGCCAGCCCGAAAAGTCTGCGGACTTCGCTCGCATTCTTGGGTATTCCCCAACTACTCACTGCTATAACTTTATCGGGATCAACCTCAATTCCTTTTGAAGTCACCACATGTCCAAGGAATCCAACTCTGTTTAACCAAAACTCACATTTCTTGAATTTAGCATACAACTTCTCCTTGCGAAGTGTCTCCAATGTTATCCTCAAATGTTCTTGGTGTTGTTCCTTGTCCTTAGAATACACCAAGATGTCATCTATAAATACGATCAGGAACTTATCCAAGTAAGGTTGGAACACCCTGTTCATCAAATCCATAAAGACTGCCGGTGCATTACTCAAGCCAAAAGGCATCACTACAAATTCAAAATGTCCATAACGGGTTCTGAAGGCTGTCTTGGGTGTAATATCCGCAAATTTTCGATTTTTGGTAAATTTCTTTTTTCGGCTGAAGTCCGTTTTGACGACTCTGTTTTGACCGTTTCGTCATTCGGAGAATATTTAATTCTGCACTTTTTGTCATCCGAGTTCGTTTCGGTGCTGCTTTGTTGAGTTCCGTGCTTTTTAGCGACTTTTCCGCGCTTGAGTTCGGTTCTTGCGAATCTCGTTCGAAACTGTCGTTTGGGGTTTTTCGTAAGTTCATTTAACGTTGTTATACGTGTTGTGAGCTTCGGTTTGATTATTCGTTGTCGTATGGTGATTTTCGGACATTTGGGCCATTTTCGTAATTTCCCAAAGTTTGGGGTAATTACCTTCCGTTGTCGAATTTCGAGCCTTCGGGTGGTCGGAATCGTGTGTCCTACTAGCTCTTAGATTCGTCTTTGTGAGTACTTCGTAACCGTATCTTCGGTTCGTATTCAGGTTCGGGTTTCGGTGTCGTTTTGTTGAATTCAGGATTACTAAACGACTTTTCTAAGTATGAGTTCGACTTTGTTAGATCACTATTAATTTTTGGTAACTCCAAAAATTCTGAATCTTTGCAATATTATAGAGCATCGAGTTAGCTTTCCAATGGTTCGAGCGGTGAGTCAATCGAGTCCGGACGAGAGAGTTATGGTCGTTTTAGCTCACCCGCTCGTTATTGGCGATCAACTGCCGGCCGAACTTCGGCCGTGTCGTCCGACACGGCCCGTGCCGTACTCGTCCGGATAAGCCGAAGTCTCGCCTCAGGACCCGGCCGTGTCGCTGCACGGCCGAGCCGAACTCTTAGGATAACCGATCGCCAGAGGCCCGGCCGTGTTCCAGACACGGCCGAGTCAATGCCGAGCGCCGCGATGTGTCACTATCGGTAGGCCCCTCACGGCGCGACCGTGTCTAGCAGACACGGTCGAGTCCTCGCCGCCAGCGCGCCACGACCGTGTCGGGCGGACACGGTCGAGTCTGTCGACTATTTAAGGCCCAGCAGTCGTTTTTTCGCCATTTTTTCTCCTTCTTCTACTTCTCTTCCGCGGCTGAGGTTGTTTCTATCATGGAGAGATGTTGTTGTTCAATAAATCCATGAAGTCTTGGAGTTCATATCATCAATCATCCATCCTATAACATCCTTTGATCGAGCGAATCAGGTCAGATTTTCTAGAAATCTAATTTTGGGGATTTTGGGTATTTTGGTTGTTTTCGTCCGATTAATCCGATTTAACTTGGTATTATGATAGATTGATGATTATTAAGATGTATTACATCTTTTCCCTTGTTATTCCATGGTTGGATCGTATCGATTCGTTGTTTTGGTCGAGTTCTTGATCGACGCCTTGAAGGTGTCCGGTAAAATGTCATAGAGGGTTTTCGGGCGTTCTACGATTATTCTTCCTCGTATGATCGATGATTTATTGATTATATGTTGTTAGGGTCGAATTCTTGTGAAGAACTCGAGTCGGAACCCTTTCGTTCGTTGTCTTCTTCGGGGTCCGAGCTTCCCGGTCGAACCGTGTTCTTCGGAGCGTTTGGTAGCGGTTATTAAGGCAAGTATCTTATTATACGACTTGTATCTTGTGAATAGTAATTACGTATGATTTGTATGACGATTTTGCTTGCCTCCGTAAATATGTTCCGTTGAGTTGGTTGTGTTTTCCAAAATTTGAAGGCTTTGTGATAATAGTGATATATTGGTATACGTGTTAGGCGTTGTGCCATTTGTGCAGGATTGCGAGATACATATGAGATGGTTGTACATGTGTTTGTTCAACGTATTGTGTACCGAATGTGTGTTGTGTTGGTTAAGAGTCGTTGTGATGATCATGATGTTTGTGTTGTTTTGGTTTACATGCTTGATTGTACATTTCGGCGTAATGTGGAATGACTTGACATTTAATGATTATGAATTGTGTCGAGTCGATGTGTGTGTGATCCAGGTAGGGTCTGACGAGGCCTCTGGAGTTCGGTACATGATGTGTACGAACAAAGTGTGTGAACCAGGTAGGGTCTGACGAGGCCTCTGGAGTTCGGTACATGATGTGTACGAACAATGTGTGTAGTCCGGGTAAGGTCCGTCGAGGCCTCCGGAGTTCGGTACATGATGTGTACGAACAGTGATCGTGTAGCAGTGATTGTTCGGGTAACATTTTAAATATGGATCTCGGCCGCATAATGATATATTAATTAGTATGCTTTGAAACGAGAATCGGGCTAAGGCCCTATTGTTTACGAAAAGGTTTTGTAAATTGGGACTCGAGGTCCAAAAGATTTTCTGCTTTAAAAATCCCCGAGATGATGTGTTCCTTTTCAAATATCTCTTACTTGAGTTCGAAATTCTAAAACTTCTCGGGAACATTTTGATAATGGATTTCCGTATTAAATTCGTAGTTGCTTTTTGCTTGTTACATTTCGTATGGTTTGATACTTGCACTAGTAAAACAGTGGAGTTTTACTAACCCCCGAGTAATCGGGGGTGGATGTCTGTTTTGCGTCCAGTGCAGGCGATTCGGGAGCGATCACAGGATTGGCACAAGAGGATGACGAGCTGCGATACTAATCATGAGTCGAGAGTTATTTTGATTTTTGTTGTGTTGTCAGAGTTGATTTCAGTCTTCCGCTGTATTGTATTTTACCCTTGCGTGGGTATGCGTCTGGATGAGCTTATGTATTTTTTTTATTTGTAAGTCAGTGTCGAAACACCAAATCGGTGTATTGGTTCGTTATTTTGATTCGTCGGTATGTAATGTAATGTGTTGCTTAGATGTCTAGTCTGGTGGATCCTCGCGGAGAGGGTCTGCGGCGTGTAATATTCCCGGTTCGATCTGGAGATGTTACATTTATGGTATCGGAGCTTAGATTGCGGAAACCTAGGCTGTCGGGTCGAGTCAAGTCGTGATTTGTCGAGTAATGTGTTGTCATGTCGTTTGAGTCATCAGGTGACAAGTTGAGTTGTGCGTAGTCACAACGTGTCGGTTATGTTGTCGGACGAGATTAGTATCGTGGGCGACCGTCACCTCCGTGCGACCTGTGGATGTAAGTCTCCTCTTTTATGCGAAATGTGTATCTCGATTTTATCTTAGTGAGTTAATTGCGGTGCATGATTTTCTTTACACAGTATTGTGTAATATAATTGTGTTTAGTACTTGTGGCATATAGTATGTGTATAGAACTGGGCACATTATTGTTTTATCTTTGAACCACCGGGTGGTGTGGTATGGTGTGGAAGTTGTAAACCTTGATGGATTTCGAAAAGGTATCGGCGACTGAGTTCGTGGGAAACTCCGAGGAATGGTTTTGTTATATGTTTAAACTAGATGCTGTGAGACGTATTCAATTGGATTGTGCATGTTGGGTGTATTTTTTTATCCGCTGCGTGAGTTCTTTTGTAATGGCTTTCAGTATTTTACCGACTGAGTTTTATTTTGAAAATCGATTCCCTTAACCGAGTTTTGACATTATGGCCTTGATCGTTTTGGCGAAATTCTTATGACGGTATTTAGTATTTTGTAAATGACTTTTGTGAGTTTTTGAAATATTACCGTCATCGGCCCTTTTGGCGTTTTTGTAAATAGTTTTTATCCTGGTGGGTTCGTGGCAGGACCCACAACGCTATAATGTTCCATGTAATTATTCGAGATTTTTGGGCATTCTAGCCCATTGAATTATCTTTGAAAATCTTGAGTATCCTAGAAATAAATTTCGAGACGTCGTTTAAAATGAATTGTTTTCTCATGGTACTTCCAAGGTGCCACGATATGTTTCCGAATTCTTCTACCTCGAGGACCAAAATGTTTTGAGATATTTTTCAATGTTTTATAAACACTTTTACTTAGACCCGAGGGTCGAATATTGAAAGTTTTCCACTAAGAGAAAGTGTCCTCATTTTTCTCAAATGCGAAATGGTTTTCCAAAGTCTCGATAACGATGTTTCACGTTTGTACTTTTTGAAAGGTGATACTCAAGATCAATGGTGTTTTTCTAAATTATTTTCAAAAGGTGGTTTTTATTTCTTGTTTTTTTTTAAAAACCTATCAATTCCGTTTGCGTTTGGGAATGTATGTATGATTTTTGCTTTGTCGTTTTGATGTTCCTCCAGTATGATCGAATTGGTGGCATGAACGTCGAGGCATTGCCATGCAATTATTGTACTAGCCCTCTGCGAGGTGTGAACCGGTGTTCTTGTTTATCGCCTCGTGGCGATTTGCGTGTTGTCGCACGAGTGTGAGATGTTGAAGCTTGGGTTTGTACGTTTGTGTACATGTGTGATTGTTTCATAATGTTTGTAATTATGTGCCGATTATCGTTCGGGCCGTTGATGTCGTCGAACGATCATCGTTGTTGTAGTGTTTGTGTGTGTATTACTTTACGATGGTAATCGTTGTATATGATATGTGTTATGATTCTTTATTATCTTTGAGTTGGCATCTCGGTATGTTGTTTTGCGGTGTTATGTTCCATTGTATCTAGCATCTGTATTTTCGATATGCCGTGAGGCATTTGAGCGTATTGTGCCGGGGGCATGTACGTGCCAATTGTCCTTCTCGTCGATGCGCTTTTCAAGTGTGGACCCGAGAGACACAGGATCCGGTTTTGCGAGTTGGGTTCCGAGTCTTTGGGCGCGAACTCGATAAAGATATGAGGATCGGATCTGAGAGACCCATGGGAGATATTTCTGTCGTTTGCTTTTTGTGTTGTCACCTTACTCTAGTTGTTGTGAGTTGCGGGAACGACATTTCTTTTAT
Organism: Orobanche coerulescens; assembly: GCA_033398695.1. Lineage (NCBI taxonomy): Eukaryota > Viridiplantae > Streptophyta > Magnoliopsida > Lamiales > Orobanchaceae > Orobanche > Orobanche coerulescens. The sequence goes on from CM065809.1 coordinate 176,462,529, forward strand.
AAGAGGTCGAATGTAATGCCTGTATCGTTTTGACTTCTGCATTTCCTCTTTCTCAGGTCTATTGACTCGTCGTGTTCGTTGATACTTTATGAACTTGTTCTGTATTTTGGTTTCATCGTTCGAACGAACTGTGATCTTGTTGTGGGTCGATCTGGTTATCGATGTGACTTTTCGGGTTCAGTTCGATTCTTGTGAACCTTGTTCGGGAGTGACCTCATCTGGTTCTATTAGTTCTTTTATTCGAAGTGGATCGGATTTGAAACTCTTGTGTTTTCGACTCTGTCGACTCATTATGTTCGTTGACATTTCTGAGCTTGTCCTGCCCCTTGCTTTTGTTGATCGAACGAGTGTGGTATTGTTTTGGAATAACTCATTTGTCGTTGTGACTTTTCAATCGCTATTCCCTTTCCTGTGGATCTTATGGGAATGCACGTCTTGTTGTTCTCACCAGATCATCCTGGGAGTTGTTGTTTGAATTTTCTTATCCTTCGTGTTTCGAACATGATTGTTCGATTTTTGTTGTCTCGATCGTTGTGGTTCGATCGTTTGTTTGTTCGGTTTTGTTCTCGTTTCGTGATTGTTGAGCATTCGGGCTCCTTCCTAATTCCCTTAAGTTCGGAAATTAGTCTCGTTTCGATCTTCCAACCCTTGGGCGGTGGGATTAGTATTTGTTCGGTTGGCTCGCGTTTTGATTGATGTACCGTTGGGTTGGTCAATCATATTGATTTTCGTTCGTTGTGTTTTGTGATTGTCGGATAATTGACTTGGCTATATTATCCGTTTGATGACGCTTGTCATTTGTTGGTTTTATTATATCCCTAACGGCGACGTTGTGTTGGTCGCCGTGGAGCGTGTTTTCACGCCGTATATTCCTTTGCGTTGATTGTAACATTTCGCCGTTGGGCGTTAGTTACGCATTCTTGTGTATCTTGTTGAGTTTTCTGGCGGAATATTTCTTCCCCTACTTGTTTTAAGTTTGGGACGAAACTTCTTTTAGGAGGGTAGAATGTAATATCGCAAATTTTCGATTTTCGGTAAATTTCTTTTTCGGCGAAGTCCGTTTTGACGACTCGCTTTTTACCGTTTCGTCATTCGGAGAATATTTAATTCTGCACTTTTTGTCATCCGAGTTCGTTTGGTCTTTGCTTTGTTGAGTTCCGTGCTTTTTAGCGACTTTTCCGCGCTTGAGTTCGGTTCTTGCGAATCTCGTTGAAAGCGTCGTTTGGGGTTTTTGTAAGTTCATTTAACGTTGTTATACGTGTTGTGAGCTTCGGTTTGATTATTCGTTGTCGTATGGTGATTTTCGGACATTTGGGCCATTTTCGTAATTTCCCAAAGTTTGGGGTAATTACCTTCCGTTGTCGAATTTGAGCCTTGGTGGTCGGAATCGTGTGTCCTACTAGCTCTTAGATTCGTCTTTGTGAGTACTTCGTAACCGTATCTTCGGTTCGTATTCGTGTTCGGGTTTCGGTGTCGTTTTGTTGAATTGGGATTACTAAACGACTTTTCTAAGTATGAGTTCGACTTTGTTAGATCACCATTAATTTTTGGTAACTCCAAAAATTCTGAATCTTTGCAATATTATAGAGCATCGAGTTAGCTTTCCAATGGTTCGAGCGGTGAGTCAATCGAGTCCGGACGAGAGAGTTATGGTCGTTTTAGCTCACCCGCTCGTTATTGGCGATCACTGCCGGCGAACTTCGGCCGTGTCGTCCGACACGGCCCGTTCCGTACTCGTCCGGATAAGCCGAAGTCTCGCCTCGGGACCGGCCGTGTGCAGCACGGCGGCCAGCCGAACTCTTCGGATAAGCGGGCAAGCGCCCGAGGCCGGCCGTGTTCGGGACACGGTCGAGTCAATCTTGGCCGCGAGACGAGTCACTATCGGTAGGCCCCTCGGCGGCGCGGCCGTGTCTAGCGGGACACGGTCGAGTCCTGCCGGCAGTGCGCGCCACGACCGTGTCGGGCGGACACGGTCGAGTCTGTCGACTATTTAAGGCCCATGATCGTTTTTCGCCATTTTTCTCCTTCTTCTACTTCTCTTCCGGTGAGGTTGTTTCTATCATGGAGAGATGTTGTTGTTCAATAAATCCATGAAGTCTTGGAGTTCATATCATCAATCATCCATCCTATAACATCCTTTGATCGAGCGAATCAGTCGATTTTCTAGAAATCTAATTTTGGGGATTTTGGGTATTTTGGTTGTTTTCGTCCGATTAATCCGATTTAACTTGGTATTATGATAGATTGATGATTATTAAGATGTATTACATCTTTTCCCTTGTTATTCCATGGTTGGATCGTATCGATTCGTTGTTTTGGTCGAGTTCTTGATCGACGCCTTGAAGGTGTCCGTAAAATGTCATAGAGGGTTTTCGGGCGTTCTACGATTATTCTTCCTCGTATGATCGATGATTTATTGATTATATGTTGTTAGGGTCGAATTCTTGTGAAGAACTCGAGTGGAACCCTTTCGTTCGTTGTCTTCTTGGTCCGAGCTTCCCGGTCGAGCAAGTGTTCTTCGGAGCGTTTGGTAGCGGTTATTAAGGCAAGTATCTTATTATACGACTTGTATCTTGTGAATAGTAATTACGTATGATTTGTATGACGATTTTGCTTGCCTCCGTAAATATGTTCCGTTGAGTTGGTTGTGTTTTCCGAAATTTGAAGGCTTTGTGATAATAGTGATATATTGGTATACGTGTTAGGCGTTGTGCCATTTGTGCAGGATTGCGAGATACATATGAGATGGTTGTACATGTGTTTGTTCAACGTATTGTGTACCGAATGTGTGTTGTGTTGGTTAAGAGTCGTTGTGATGATCATGATGTTTGTGTTGTTTTGGTTTACATGCTTGATTGTACATTTCGGCGTAATGTGGAATGACTTGACATTTAATGATTATGAATTGTGTCGAGTCGATGTGTGTGTGATCCGGGTAGGGTCGCGAGGCCTGCGGAGTTCGGTACATGATGTGTACGAACAAAGTGTGTGAACCAGGTAGGGTCTGACGAGGCCTCTGGAGTTCGGTACATGATGTGTACGAACAATGTGTGTAGTCCGGGTAAGGTCCGTCGAGGCCTCCGGAGTTCGGTACATGATGTGTACGAACAGTGATCGTGTAGCAGTGATTGTTCGGGTAACATTTTAAATATGGATCTCGGCCGCATAATGATATATTAATTAGTATGCTTTGAAACGAGAATCGGGCTAAGGCCCTATTGTTTACGAAAAGGTTTTGTAAATTGGGACTCGAGGTCCAAAAGATTTTCTGCTTTAAAAATCCCCGAGATGATGTGTTCCTTTTCAAATATCTCTTACTTGAGTTCGAAATTCTAAAACTTCTCGGGAACATTTTGATAATGGATTTCCGTATTAAATTCGTAGTTGCTTTTTGCTTGTTACATTTCGTATGGTTTGATACTTGCACTAGTAAAACAGTGGAGTTTTACTAACCCCCGAGTAATCGGGGGGTGGATGTCTGTTTTGCGTCCAGGTACAGGCAGATTCAGGGGAGCAGTCACAGGATTGGCACAAGAGGATGACGAGCTGCGATACTAATCATGAGTCGAGAGTTATTTTGATTTTTGTTGTGTTGTCAGAGTTGATTTCAGTCTTCCGCTGTATTGTATTTTACCCTTGCGTGGGTATGCGTCTGGATGAGCTTATGTATTTTTTTTATTTGTAAGTCAGTGTCGAAACACCAAATCGGTGTATTGGTTCGTTATTTTGATTCGTCGGTATGTAATGTAATGTGTTGCTTAGATGTCTAGCCTGGTGGATCCTCGCGGAGAGGGTCTGCGGCGTGTAATATTCCCGGTTCGATCTGGGGATGTTACATTGGGAATGTCACACTTCCTAATCTTCAGCTGGTGATACCCCGACCGTAAATCAATCTTCGAAAAGGTTCCGGCTCCCCTCAACTAATCGAATAGATCCTCGATTCTCGGTAGTGGGTACTTGTTCTTCACCGTGAGTCGGTTCAGCTCTCTGTAATCTATACACATCCGAAGTGACCCATCCTTCTTTCTTACAAACAGTACTGGTGCACCCCAGGGTGACACGCTAGGATGAACAAATCCGAGCTCCAGTAGCTCTTGAATCTGGACCTTCAATTCTTGAAGTTCCTTCGGAGTCATTATATATGGCGCTTTGGATGTAGGGGCCGCCCCAGGGACCAAATCAATGCTAAACTCCACTTGTCGGTCGGGTGGGACTCCCGGAAAATCTTCTGGAAACACATCCAGAAACTCTCGTACTATAGGTACGTCTGTAAGGGACACCTCATTAGTACGAGTGTCGACCAAACTCACCAAGTAACACTGGCATTTCTCCTTCCTTAGACCTCTCAATGCTTTCATGGCTGTGATTACTCTTGGTACTGTCCTACTCTTAGTACCGTAAAAGGTGATCGACTCGCCTTCGGAACACCTCAATGTTACCTTCTTCTCACGGCAACTTATATCGGCATCATGTCTATCGAGCCAGTCCATACCAAGGATCACATCAAAATCCATCGAGTTAATTAAATACAGGCTAGCGTCAAATTCTCTACCTTCTATCTCAATATTCTCGTCAATCATTGTATTAGTGAGGATCGTATTTCCTGACGGTAAGCTAACCTCAAGAGACTCAACGATTCTAATGCTTCTATGACCAATAGCATGATAAAACTTTGCAGACATAAAAGTATGTGTGGCACCAGTGTCAAATAAAGCAAAGCGAGGCACATTAGATATCATAAGCATACAGCCTTTGTCTTAGGATTCTCATCTGCGTCCTTTTGGGTCAAAGAATAAATACGAGCCTTTCCTCCAGCACCTTGACCTTTGGCCCTTTGGAGATGACAATTCGAAGCTGCATGCCCTGGCTCCTTACATCTGTAGCAGACACCTTTTCCATACAAACACTCCCCGCCATGATTCTTACCACACTTCGAGCACTCTGGCTTACTGGTTTGAGGCTTAGGTCCCGACTTTTGATCAACCTTTGCTTGCTTATTAGAGACCATGGCCTTATTTTGGTTTCCATTCCAATGCCTCTTACCGATACTAGGCTTCGTAGACTGTTGTTGATCCAGATTATGGCTAGCCTCAACCTCTCGGGCTCGAAAAACCATCTCGGTATAGTGTAGCACCCCATGACCATCCACGATGTGCCGAATACTCGGGCGTAAACCACTCCGGAACTTAAGGGCCCTCTTTCGATCTGTGTCCACCACGTGCTCCACAAAGAAGCTGATTTGGTTGAATTTTCTCTCATATTCTTCAACCGTCATTCCTCCTTGTTCAAGGTTCCAAAACTCTCTCTCCATCTTCTCTCGGTAGTGCTGTGGGTAGTACTGTTCCATCACTATTTCCTTGAACCGATCCCATGTTAATGCAGCACGCTCGGCCGCCGGCCTCAAACGCCAATAGCTTATCCACTAGCGTCCAGCATCCTCCACCATTTGATATTGGCCACAAATAATTCTTTGCGCATCGGTGCACCCAATGAGCTCAAAGGTGCGCTCCAGCGACAAACCATTTATCAACGAAAGCTGGTCCTTCCCGACCGTTGAATGTGGGTGGGGTGAAACGTCGGAATTGTTGCACGACTTGTGCCTGAGTAGGAGCTGGCACGTTATTGTTGTGGTTATCCTGACCTTCGTCACCACCACCGAGGTTGGCATTCTGACCACCGAGATTATCTGCACCTCGGTTAGCCGGGCGTCCACGTCCACGAGTTGCCATTATCCTAAGGCATACCACACGCAACGATCCTTCAGTACTTACCCAACGAGAGGGAGAAATAAAATGGAGTGTTACACTACATCTATAGGTTGAGCACCAGAGATTTCTAGCAATGATGACTTTCGCATGTCACACATATACTTATGAATTTATAAGAAAACAATTTCATGCCCAAATATTTTATCATAAAATTCTTATATACAAAATAGACTGAAGATGCATCTTTAATGCATGAATCATGGTTGATCTGGGAAACTGCATTTATCACATAATGAATGATCATAACTTAATGTACCTTGGAGTCGACGTGGAGCGGCAGAGGTGGATGATCATAATTGCTAAAAATATTTGATTACTTGCGAAAATGAAATTTTAGTTTAGAAAAAGAAACCATTTTAACGAGTCTACATAACCGTAAACCTGGCTCTGATACCACTTATGTAGCGACCACTTTTCTAAAATATAATTCTTCACAATTTTAAGAAGAATAAATAAAAATTTCGCAGCGGAAATACATTTCAAAAAGACAAACTTAATAATTGTAAGTAATCTTCTCGAGTCATTGTTAAAACAAAACATACCTTGACATAAAAATAAAACAAATTGAACACTTGTTCATAAACATAGTTTGAGAGCAATAACATTAAATAAATAAACATCTAATCATAGGCTTGATCATCCCACTCTCAATCGCATGCCACATCGAGCTCCTCAACCTGAAAGGGGTTAAATAGTGGGGTGAGCTTCCAACTCGCTCAGTGTGGAGAGTACGCAATATGTCTACGTTAATTACTAAATATATTAGCAAGTATAAACAACATGACTGATAAATTCTGATGCCCGTCGGCTAGCCCGAAGGCTTTATGCACAATTAAGTGCTTCTGACTGATTTGCACATTTAAGTGCTTCTGACTGATTGCACATTTAAGTGCTTCTGACTGATTGCACATTTAAGTGCTTCTGACTGATTCACGTGCACATACGAGACAATATATAAAGCAATTAAAATAAACAAAAGCGTAATAAATCCCCACACCTGGATAAAATGCAGTTCTGAACTTGAATGTGATGAAATGCTTGACTCGACAATTCTAGGCCCGTAAATTCTTGTTATTATCTACAATTAATAATAATAGAAAATTATTATTATTATATGACTGAGAATTAAATCATGAGTGAATAATAATATCAATTGAAAAGGTCAACATATTAAAAGCTTGGCCGAAAGAGACCGATTTTTTAAAATATTGAATCTGGCTGGGGGAATTAAAAGGATTGGAAAAATTTAGGGACTGAAATTAAATACACTAAAAAGTTGATTTGGGTTCAAATTGAAAGGTCTGGAACTATGGGGGCTAAATTGATAAAACCTAAAATATGGCAGGGTATAAAAACCCTTCTAACACCAGTCGGCCGACTCATCTAATCATCTTCATTTCTTCTTCTTCGATCGCCTCTCGCGGTTCATCTCTCTCTCTCTCCTTCCGGACCAAAAGCGATGTTCGCCGCCCTCTCTCCTCTGGTTTTTCCATCTCAACCTCGCTCCCCCTCTCTTAATTCTTCACACACACACTTCACTGGTTCGCCCGAGATCGGATTATACCAGCCGCGACGGGCTCCAGGTTATGGCGGCGGTGATTTGAAGATGTCGAACGGCTAGAAAGTGGCGTCCGGAGCGGCGGAGATGGGTTGCCACGGAGGCTAGGCTGGGGATGGAATGGAGGACGGCGGTGCAGACGTCGCCCATGGCCGCGGGTTACAGTTGTGGCGGCGGAAAGGTCGGCTTATGATGTAAAGGAGAGCGGCCAGAATCAACGGAAAAAAGGTGACCGTGGCTGGGGATTTCCGGTTTCGGCCGAACTCAAAAGGTTTGTTTCTTCAGCTCTAAATTTCATTCAACACAATGGTTTTTTTTTTTTTTTGATTTGGGATTTTGGTTTCAGATTTTGGGTTTTTCTGAAATCTGATGATGTGTGTGTGAGTGTGTGTTTTGTTGGGGAATTTTGAAGATGGGAGATGCTTGATAGTTGAAGATCGTGAAGGAACAGTTTGCAGAACAGATGGGAATACATTTTGTGTGTGGTTGCTGTGAAATCGAGAGAATTGAACAGAATAAAAGATTACCTGTGCTCTGGTGGTGTTAGAATTTGTTGTGTAATTTGTGAACTGACGTTTTGCTGCAACTGCGTATATTGGTGTATGAGATTTCTGGTGTATGAATATTTGTTGTAGAAATGAAGATGATATTTGTTGTGGGTTTTCTGCTGTTCATCGTGAATTTGTAGGTGTTTTTCCTTCTTATACTGATTTTATTAACTGCTGATTAATATCCCATCACCTCCACTAAGGTGGTTAATGCAGGAAAACTCTCCCATGTTCTGATCGTGTGTGAGTGAGTGAGAATGTTGGGCTTGGCATTTGGGCCGGGGTATTGGGTTAGACAATAAAATAGGAATTGGGCTGGATATTATAATGATAATTGGACTCTTAATTAATTATAGGATTTGGGCTTGATATTGAATTGGGCCCAAAATAAATGGATTAAAATTAACTAAAATGGACTTGTAAAATCTTATGGGTAACGATTAATATTCCTTAAAATTTGACTCGGGCCTAGAAATGACAAGATGAACTGATGAATTAAAATGAGAAATGAAACGAAATGAATCACTTGACTTGTCATGAATAATAATGGCACAAATAAAATTGCATGATCATGAAATAAAATGAATTAAACGATAAATTATTCGGGCATTAATTTAATAAAATTGAACATGTTTTTCTATAATTCACAATAAATGTATTTGCGAAATCGGGGCGTTACATCCGGGTCCTGGCCTGCCGATTCGGCGACCCGGCGGGTCCGACCCGGACCCGGACCCGGACGCGGCGATGGGCACGTCTAGATTCGGATCGAATTAGATTCGTTTATTGCTTCCGTTGCACCTTTATTTTAGGCACCGAATCCCAACAGTGGTATCAGAGAGTAGGTCTTGCGATCGTATATACGATATTTAGCATTTGGAATGCTTGATTGGGTGTTCTTATGATTTGGAATCATAATCGTTTTTTAATCGTTGATTTTCAATTGTTCATCTAAAAATTATTTTTCATGATTTTATGTTACAATACAAATCTATTTTTTTTAAAAACTGATTTAATTGTGTAACATAAAAATTAGAAAAATATTATTTTTGGATTCGGTACGAAAAGACGAGCCGAAAAAATGGCCGGATCCGGCTGCTCGGGGCTGTCGGGGGCTACCGGGACTGCCCGACAGCAAGCTGGGCTAGGCTGGGCAGCCCCCTGTCGGGCCGTGGACTTGGCCCGGGCCTTGTGTTGTCGGCTCCGTTTTTTATATTTCGTTCGGTAAATTAATTTCCCTCAAATTAAATTGGATTTAATTTGACTAAAATATTATTATGGTAATTTGATTTTAAGAGAATTAAATTAATAAAATATTTATTTTGTCCGGAACAAATTAAAATTTACGGTTATGTGAATTAGTTGGATTAATTCTAATAGTTGGATTTATTATTGTTGATTAGATCAATATTTAGATTAATCAATATTGCCATTTATTTTAATGTGTTTGATGCATTATATTTGAATAGTGATGTGGTTCATGGATCTTGTTTTGAATTGTTCGGTGACCGGTACCCAAGAGAACTAGAAAGCGTCGGTTATTCGATTGGGTTGTAAAGGCCGTTTTGAGCCTATTTATTTTACTAGAAAAATTTGTATAGGATGCAATTTTTCAAATGCAAAATTTATATGTAATGACGAAGACCAGAGGAAGATCCGTTCGAGGATACGAAGATTCAAGACCGAAGACATGTAATTAGATTACGACGTTTTTGTTATAGGAACGGTCCATGAACTATATGTTGGTAGCATTCTAGGTTGTGAATGTTTATTCATATGGTATGAATGCTACAAACGCGCTTAAATGAATTAATGTGCAAAGTGTAACATTAATCGCGAAAATTCTCCCACGATAAATTATTAAGTTTAAAAGGTTTCCAAGGTTTTCCTTCCCTCAATCGAGCTTTCGGAAAATTGAAATCCAAACCGGATGTGCTATGCTTCCGAGTTATTGGGGTAGTCGTTCGGGGAGGATCAATAAATTACCGAGAGCGCATTGGATGCCTTCGGTTGGGGCAAATTTTATCCCTAGAAACCTTTTCGGTTGCCGGATAAAATTCAATTGTGAAATTGATTTGCGTTGATGGTATAAATTTAACTTGTTCACGAAACATAGAAACCGTATAGGTTGAGGGGAGTGAACAAGGGGAAAAGAAAATCGAATCATCCATTTGATGGGTTGGTATTGGACACCACTTTATGAAGATTAATAGACTAGAAGCCTGTTCGGTTGCTCTCTATTAAAATTTATAAAGAACTCAATCACCACTATGAAGTAAAGCGAACAAATACTTCCGGATTTTACATGTAAGTGTGTTATTCCGATAAAAATAGTGGGAGCTGGGTAAAAGAATAGAAAAGACATTAAATTCTATACTCAGATCATAATTAAACGAGTCACTAATAAATATGTCGTACTTAATACAGAAAAACATCAACTCTCAATATGACTATGAACCCACTCGTGATATTACTCGAAAAGAATACCTTAATTGGCCCTAACTTGTGGACTGGCTCCGCAATCTGATGATAGTCCTCAGTATAGAGACACTGGGATACATCTTGAAGACGGACATTCCGGCGCCTCCGGTGCGGACTAGAGCCAATCAGGTAGAAATTAAAAACTACGAAAAGTGGGTTAAGGATGATATAAAAGTCGGTGCCTATATGATGGCTTCTATGTCTAATGAGCTTCATAGAGCTCATGAGAAAATGACTTATGCTAGGCAGATTTTATCTCACTTAACCAAGCTTTATGGTGAGCGCAGTCGAACTGCTAGATATGAGATATCCAAGCAACTCTTCGGTGCTAGGATGAAGGAAGGTGAGAAGGTTGGGGACCACGTCCTCAACATGATCTCTATGATCGAGAGATTGGAGGCTCTTGATTTTAAGATGGATACTTCTCTCCAGACCGACCTTATCCTACAGTCTCTTCTTGATTCCTTATCACAGTTTGTTATGAATTTCAACTGCAATGAGATTGCTTGCAATTTACCAGGGTTGATGTGTTGGAAAGTAAAACGTAGCGGAAGCGAAGTTTGGGAAAGATGATAATCGCGTTTTACGCATCCACGAACATAAGATCTATTTAGGCATTGCTAATTAATTAATTACTAAAACTAATAAGCAATTTAAATATTATTTATTATTTATTAAATAAATATGTTGGTTATTAAAATATCCTACTCAAGATCATAGGATATTACCTTTGAAGAGTAGTGGTTGCTTTCGTGTTGATCACCTTGTATTTCTACCTTTAGACCTTCTAGAGTATGATCCGCCTTAACCCAGACGTTGTGTGGGCAAAGAGCTACCGGATCTTGTTTGGACAACTTTGGATCGGCCGAACCCTTCTTGTTTGTGATCACTCTATTTTTCTTTGCTTTCTAGTACTTTATGAACACTCTTAGCAAATTAATTGTGTTATCTAAATTGTAGAATCAAAGACACAAGTCTAGATCTACAATCAAGAGGAAAAATTTGATCACACAACCTCACAAGATAGTACAAAAATCGGCCAACCCCTTTATGTCCTATTTATAGGCTCTTGGACTACTACTACTAGGGATCTTAAAGAGGATTATGGAAGGACTTCCAATAAATTTATCTTACCTTACTAGGACTCTTCCTAATATAATGAATCTATTAATATCAACTTAGTCCCCTAAAAAGTTGATATTGCAATTCCTACCAAAATCCCAAATTACGAAATTGGGCTCCTTATTAAATATATTATTTCCCGTATTTAAGATATTGAATGTCCATTAATTAATTATAAGCTACCGATAGCTTTAATTAATTAATATCTTATCCAAGAGTAGTACCGCTCGAACCTTATTATTATATCAGAATTAAATCCACTTCCAGGGTTTAATATAGTAATCATTATCGAGCTCCTCAAGGGGACATCATCAACCCGCACGAGTCGGGACACGATTTCTAGTAATAATAATAACTGTCGTGTAAATAATATTATTGCCCAAGATACGAGGCTTATTGAGTCGATCATTTTGACTTTCACATATGGTAAATCAAAGCAATAAGTATTATAAATACACAATTAAATATTATATACTTAGAATTAAAAAATAATAACTATCCGAGATTTACGTTCTTCTTACAGTCAGTACAGAAGACACTATCTCACTTTGATCTAGTTCAACGTATGCAAATACGCTAATGCATTCTAATAGTCAAGACCAACTATTCTCAAGCATACACTACAACCTTTTATATAATTTGTCTAATAATTATATAGGTTGTGAACTATTATATTATTTTATAAGGCACCGATAATGTGATCTTACGTGTGACACCAACACACCACATTATCTGCAATATAAAATAATTAGACATTTCATTTGCATAACCATAACGTGAATAAATATGCAAAACATGTGATTAAATGTAATTAATATTCTCATAGGTAGTCACAGGGAAATTAGGTAATACAAGCATAAAGTATACTTTGCAGTATACAATCCTAACAATCTCCCACTTATGCTCAAAGCATGCTTTTAAGTATACTACTCTATTACATAGTCTCTCATTTCTCCCACTTATACTCAAAGCAATGCTGTCATACACTGTAATCCCATTCCTTCCACATGCCTTTCAAAAAATTCTGAGGGTAGGCCTTTCGTGAAACGGTCAGCAAGATTATCTTCCGATGCAACCCTGGCTACAACTACGTCTCTTCCTTTACGAAGTATCGTATGATGTGGTACTTGCGGTTGATATGTTTACTTGCCTTGTGGGCTCGTGGTTCCCTTGAATTTGCAACTGCACCAGTATTATCACAATAAAATGTAATACCCTCTGGCAAATCGAGAATCACATCTAAGTCCTGCAGGAAGTACTTGAGCCACACTGCCTCCTTGGCTGCCTCAGAGGCTGCCACGTACTCGGCTTCCATGGTAGAGTCCGAGATGCATTTCTGCTTCACACTCCTCCAACTAATGGCTCCACCTCCCAGGCTAAACACATAACCCGAAGTAGACTTGGACTTTAATTTGTCCGATAAAAATTCTGAGTTAGTGTAACCCATCGGACACAGGTCGTCTGATTGATATACAAGCATGTACTCCCTAGTCCTTCTCACATACTTGAGTATGTGCTTGACAGCAATCCAGTGTCCTGGTCATGGGTTTGACTAATATCTAACAGCCATGCCTACGGCATGACAGATATCTTGATGCGACCCCCACACGACGTGCCGTGGTAACCACTATCGCTAGTATGATTTTAGTTCCCAAGATCGTTCCAATATTAAACAAATGATTGTTTACTTCAAGCCCTCTACGTGAAGCGCCGTAGCAAACCGGAAGGTGCGATTCAAACACACCACGAGGTTTCTAATGCCTCGATAAGTGAATTGAAATCACAATTTATATTTTGGAGACACATTCAACAAAATAAGAAGAAAGTTTGTTAACACAAACACTCACAATTTTGATAAATTTCAAGGTCTCCTTACAAATGAAAATGAGGGCTATTTATAGCCAAAATTCCTACAACTATTACAATACAAAAATATAAAATAAAGACTAAGAAATTATAAATTCAATATTCAAAACTCCTAAAATCTGATCAATGACTAATCAACCCATAATTTAAGGAGTCAATACATTTTTAGGGGACAAAAATCAAAGACCAAGACTTATGTTTTGAAAATAAGAAATCAAAGTTAAAGAAAAATATGTTGTTGTCGTTTTAGTGGAACAGATCCTAAACATCGGATTTTGGTCTTGGTGTCTTTTAGATGATTGTAGTACTGACTCTTAGCTTTCCAAATCCACTAGAATTGTCTCAATCGGACATCGGACGTGAAAGTTGAGACAAAAATACGAAGGTGTATCATATCTGAAATTTCCAACGCCTGCTTTCAATTGTATCGCATTTTCACCACTGAAGATATCTGATTTTGATATCATGATGAACATAAAAATTTAGGACTTTCTCTTAGCTTTCCGACGGTATAAATATGAGCTTAATTGGACACTGTATGTAGGAGATACATCTGAATTACGAAAGCTGCTTCAGTTAGGCTTATTGCTTGGAATGATTACATCAACACTTTTGATCTAACATGTGACGGCTTCAATAACACAAATAAAGATGTTATTATATTTATGGTCATCGGTCTGATTGAAATAATTTTGCACGAGCATTGTTAATGAATTCTTTATCGCATTTGCTCGTGATCTTGTTATTGGTCCCACATGAATGTATAGTTCTTCTTCTGACTGACTGACTGCTTCTTGATTCACATCATTCCCCCCGTACTCAAAAGGATTCGTCCTCGAATCTTCTCGAAAATGCATCGGCAACAACGTTCTCCTTACCTTGTTTATACTTGATGATGTAAGGAAATGATTCGATCTCCTCTAACCATTTGGCATGTCTTTTACTCAACTTATTTTGTCCCTTGAGATGCTTCAATGATTCATGATCCGTGTGAATCACGAACTCCTTAGGCCATAAGTAGTGTTGCCACGTACGTAAAGCTCTAACCAAAGCATACAATTCTTTATCATATGTAGGATAGTTCAACATCGCTCCTCCAAGTTTCTCACTAAAGTAAGCAATCGGCCTCTTTCCCTGCATTAATATCGCTCCAATTCCTACTCCTGAAGCATCACACTCAACTTCAAAAGTGTTAGAAAAATCTGGTAATGCTAAAACAGGTGCGGTGCATATCCTTTAATGTGTTAAAGGCATTTTCTTGATCATCATCCCAATAAAATTTAGCATGTTTCCTTACAAGTTCATTTAACGGGGCTGCAATCGTGCTAAAATCTTTAACAAAGCGTCGATAAAAACCTGCTAAACCGTGAAAGCTTCTTACCTCAGTTGCATTAGTCGGTCTAGGCCATTCTCGTATGACCCTTATCTTCTCTTCATCAACTTTTATGCCGTCAATACTAACAACATACCCAAGGAATATAACCTCACTCATGCAAAAAGTACATTTCTTAAGACTAGCATATAATTGTTCCTTTCTCAAGGTAATTAAAACCAATCTTAAATGTTCAACGTGTTCGTCTGTACTCTTGCTATAAATGAGAATATCATCAAAGTATATGACAACAAATTTTCCAATATAAGCACGCAAAACATGATTCATTAGCCGCATAAAAGTGCTCGGTGCATTTGTAAGACCAAAAGGCATTACCAACCATTCATATAATTCGTATTTAGTTTTAAAGGCCGTTTTCCATTCATCCCCTTCTTTCATACAAATTTGGTGATAACCTTTCATTAAATCAATTTTGCTAAACACACGCGAACCATGTAATTCTTCTAACATATCATCTAACCTTGGAATTGGATGTCGATACTTTACCGTGATATTGTTCACCGCTCGACAGTCGGTGCACATTCTCCAAGTCCCGTCTTTCTTTGGTACGACAATTATCGGAACGGCACAAGGACTCAAACTTTCTCGGATATACCCAATACTTAATAACTCCTCGACTTGCCGCTGAATCTCCTTAGTTTCTTCAGGATTATTTCGGTATGCCGGTCAGTTTGGAATGACGGCTCCTGGAACAAAGTCGATTTGGTGCTCGATCCCTCTTTTTGGTGGCAAACCGGGTGGTAGCTCATCCGGAAAAACATCATTAAAGTCCTGCAATAGAATTTTTATAGTACTCGGGACATTCCAGTTTTTATCATCGTCAAGAGTGCAAATTCGTTTGGTAAGAAGTAAGTATGGGGGTTGCCCCTCCTCAACTTCTTTAACGACTTCCTTTGCACTTATAAATAAAGATTTTTTTGATTTTTCATTTTTTTCTTTTTCTTTCTTTTCTTTTTCTTTTTCTCTTTTTTTCTTCTTTTTTTTCTATTTTTCTTTTCCTTTTTCTTTTTCTTTTTGGTTTTCTTTTTCTTTTTTCCTTTTCTTTTTCTTTTTCTTCAACTTCTTTTTGGAGTCGAATTTGATCTTCATGGACTTGTATTTTCGTCATGGGAACTAATGTGATTTTCCTCCCATCTTTCTCAAATGAGTAACGATTCTTCTTCCCGCTAAGTTGGGCATCTCGATCGTAATGCCATGGTCTCCCCAACAAAATATGGCAAGCGTGCATTCGTACAACGTCATATAAGATATCATCATGGTATTTTCCAATTGTGATGGTTATGAGTACCTGTTTATTCACCCGAACCTCTCCGCAATCGTTTAGCCAATGAAGTCTATAAGGCTTAGGATGTCGCCTTGTTGGTAATTCTAACCCCTCGACTAGCATCGCACTAGCCACATTGGTGCAACTTCCGTTATCAATGATCACACTACAATTTTTATTTTTCACAAAACATCTAGTGTGAAAAAGATTTTCTCGTTGTTCATTATCGTTGCTCTCTTCCTCCTTTGCCTTCACATTCAACACCCTCCTAATGACAAGTGCGGGTGCGAATTCTAGCTCCCCTTCATCACTTTCTTCTTTCCCTTCTTTCTCATCTTCATCATCTGTTTCATATTATCCGTCCTCCCTAAGTATCATTGCTCGTTTATTAGTGCATTGGGATGCAATGTGTCCTCGCCCGTGGCATCGAAAACACTTGATGTCCCTGTTTCTCGTGTTTGTATTTTCTATGGAAGTAGATTTGATTTCGGGTTTTGTTCGACTAGCACTCCCCACCTCAAACTTCCCCTTCATGGTGCTTTTATCAAAACTACCCTTGGATACGTCTCGATTTCCTGTTTGAGGCTTCCAAGGAGTTGTGTACCCCGTGGAGTAAGTATTGTTGCCTCCCCTTCGCAAGTTCCTCTCAATTTTGATCGCTGCATATACCATGTCCTCGAACTCAACATAATGTTGTTTATCACTTCTTTAGAGATCTCCGCCCTCATGCCATGTATAAATCTCGCCATTGTGGCCTCCCTCGACTCCCTCACATCGGCACGGATCATTAACATCTCCATTTCCTTTCGAAAATCTTCGATGCTCCTTGGACCTTGTTTTAAGGATTGAAGGCGAGAAAATAGTTCCTTATGATAATAATTAGGAACAAATCTTCTACGCATTACAATCTTTAATTCCTCCCAACTATTAATTGGCCTCTCTCCATTCCTCTTTCTATCCGTCACAAGTTGGTCCCACCAAATGCTGGCATATTCGGAAAATTCGGTTATTGCTAACCTCATTTTCTTAGTACTAGCATAGTTGTGGCAGTCAAATATAGTTTCCAACTTCCTCTCCCAGTCAAGGTATGTGTCGGGATCGCTCCGCCCTTCGAAGGCTGGGATTTTCATTTTTATATTTCCCATACTTCGGTCTTCCTCGTTTCGTCCTTCCCTGTCATACCGTCTACCTTGTTCTCTCCGACCTCCTCGACCACTTCCTCCTCGATTTTGGTAAGTTTCATACTCGGAGAATGTTTCATCCTCGTACTCTCTATATGAGATGGGACTCGGATTCCTTCTTCGACGGTGATGCTCGTCCTCTTTATTTTTTTGTAAATTTTTTATCACTTCTTCTTGTCGATCTTGTCTTCTAATTAATTGAGTGAGCATTTCTTGTATGTTCTGAAGGGCTTCGTTTCCTTTATTTTTCTTAATATCGGATTTCGACATTTTTCTTTTGCTTTTTTTTTTTGCCTTTCTTTTTTTTTTTGGCCTTTTTTTTGCCTTTTTTTTCCTTTTTTTTACACACACAAATTAATCCTCACAAGATCCTCACGTATATCCCTCGATCACTCAACGCTCGTGTATCACTCTTTTAGTTTTTTTTTTGCACGGTTCTTGTCTTTTATCACTCGGTTTTATATAAATGTCTCACAACTCACAAGGTGATTATATAGACTAATATTGTGACAAGTATTTAATTTTACAGGAGCGGTAATCCGCACTCCAGCTTTATATTTATTTTATATTTCACTGTGGTGGTATAACCGACCTTCGTGATAGATATGTATATATATATATATATATATTCACTGTGGTGGTAGAACCGACCTTCGTGATAGATATGTATATGTATATATATTCACTGTGGTGGTAGAACCGACCTTCGTGATAGATATGTATATGTATATATATTCACTGTGGTGGTAGAACCGACCTTTGTGATAAATAGGTATATTTATATATAAGTATTTTTTTTTTGTATACTCTTATTTTTTTTTGTATACTTTTTTTTTGTATACTTTTTTTTTTGTATACTTTTTTTTATAACTTTTTTTTTGTATACTTTTTTTTTATAACTTTTTTTTGTATACCTTTTTTTGTATACGTTTTTTTTGATATTCATAATGCTAAGGATTATAATTCCCTTGGCTTACACTTGATGATTTATATCAAATATTATATATATATATATATATTTGTGATCACTCTGATGGTAGAACCGATCATCGTGATTTTTTTTTTATATATATATTAAGAAGACGGAAGGTTTAGAAGATAGAAAGAAATGATAGAATGGTAAGATAAGAAGATTATGAAAATGAAGGAAAACAGATACCACTTAGTAATGGAAAAAGCCGAGCTCTGATACCAACTGATGCGACCCCCACACGACGTGCCGTGGTAACCGCTATCGCTAGTATAATTTTAGTTCCCAAGATCGTTCCAATATTAAGCAAATGATTGTTTTACTTCAAGCCCTCTACGTGACGCGCCGTAGCAAACCGGAAGGTGCGATTCAAACATGCCACGAGGTTTCTAACGCCTCAATAAATGAACTGAAGTCACGATTTATATTTTGGAGACACACTCAACAAAATAAGAAGAACGTTTGTTAACACAAACACTCACAATTTTGATAAATTTCAAGGTCTCCTTACAAATGAAAATGAGGGCTATTTATAGCCAAATTCCTACAACTATTACAATATAAAAATATAAAATAAAGACTAAGAAATTATAAATTCAACATTCAAAACTCCTAAAATCTGATCAATGACTAATCAACCCATATGTTGAAAATAAGAAATCAAAGTTAAAGAAAAATATGTTGTTGTCGTTTTAGTGGCATAAAAGATCCTAAACATCGGATTTTGGTCTTGATATCTTCTAGATGATTGTAGTACTGACTCTTAGATTTCCAAATCCACCAGAATCGTCTCAATCGGACATCGGACGCGAAAGCTGTGACAAAAATACGAAGGTGTATCGTATCTGAAATTTCCAATATCTGCTTTCAATTGTATCGCATTTTTACCACTAAAGATATCTTATTTTGATGTCATGATGAATATAAAAATTTAGGACTTTCACTTAGCTTTTCGACGGTATAAATATGAGCTTAATTGGACACTGTATGTAGGAGATACATCTGAATTCCGAAAGCTGCTTCAGTTAGGCTTATTGCTTGGAATGATGACATCAACACTTTTGATCTAACATGTGACGGCTTCAATAACACAAATAAAGATGTTATTATATTTATGGTCATCGGTCTGATTGAAATGATTTTGCACGAGCATTGTTAATGAATTCTTTATCGCATTTGCTCGTGATCTTGTTATTGGTCCCACAGGAATGTATAGTTCTTCTTCTGACTTACTGACTTCTTCTTGATTCACATCATATCTGGTCTAGTGTAAAGCCTAGCATACATGAGACTTCCCACAGCAGATGCATAAGGGACCATCTTCATGTCATCTATCTCCTTTTGTGTCTTGGGACACATATCCTTAGACAGTTGAATTCCATGTCTGTAAGGTAGAAAACCTTTCTTGGAATTCTCCATGCTAAACCGCTTTAACACTGTATCGATATAGGATGCTTGGGATAAGCACAACATCCTTTTCTTCCGATCACGAAAGATCCTGATTTCAAGGATGTGTCATGCTTCTTCTAAATTCTTCATATCGAACTGCTCAGATAGCCATACATGTACGTCCGACAATTCCTTCACGTTGTTTCCAATCAGAAGGATATCGTCTACATACAGTACAAGAAACACCAACACGTTTCCATCGCATTTCTTATACACACAACTCACTCGGACATTGGACGAATCCATATGAATGGACAACTTCGTCAAAACGAGTGTTCCAAGATCTAGATATTTGCTTAAGTCCATAAATGGATTTCTTAAGTTTGCACACCAAGTGCTCTTCTCCTTCAGCAATAAATTCCTCTGCTTGGCGCATATAGATTTCCTTGTCTAGACTCCCATTAAAGAATGCAGTCTTGACATCCATTTGCCAAATCTCCATATCCAAATGCACAGCTATAGCTAAAAGAATCCGAATTGATTTAAGCATGGCTACCGGCGAAAAGGTTTCATCATAATCGATACCCTCTTTCTGAGTGTATCCTTTTGCAACAAGCCTCGCTTTGAAGGTTTCAACCTTCCCGTTACCTACTTTCTTTCGCTTGTAGACCCATTTACTCCCAATGGCTTGTACACCATCAGGTAGCTCTACTAGCTCCCACACTTGATTGGAATCCATAGATCCCATTTCTGATTCCATTGCTACTTGCCAGGAGTCAGCATCTTTATCTTGGATTGCCTCCTTATAGGTCCAGGGATCTGATTCATCTTCACTTGGGATTGATTCCGAAGACTTTCCCACGCCTATGAATTGTTCCGGCTGACGAACAACCCTCCCACTACGACGAGCAAATCCTGAGTTGGTGTAAAAGTATCAGAATCGATACGTGGTGCAGTGTTAGTTGGCATTTGTACGATTGGTATAGACGGAATCTCGTCCCTCAGCTCTTCCAGAATTATCTCGCACATGGGCTTGTGACTAATCATATAATCCTCTTCCAGAAATCGGGCATTGGTGATAACAATGATCTTCTGATCCTGGGGACTATAGAACAAGCCACCCTTCGTTCCCTTAGGATATCCTACAAACACTAACAATTCTGTACGAGATGTCAACTTATCAGCTTCCTTATCAGCACATGTGCTGGAGTACCCCAAATCCGAACATGTCCTAGACTGGGCTTATCCCCACTCCATAGTTCTGTGGGTGTTTTTGGAACTGATTTCGAAGGCACCAGGTTTAGAATGTACGCCGCTGTTTCTAAGGTGTATCCCCAAAACGAAATAGGTAAATCCGAATAACTCATCATTGATCTAACCATTTCTAAAAGAGTCCTATTCTTTCTTTCAGCCACACCATTTTGTTGTGGAGTTCCCGGTGCGGTGAGATGGGACGAAATCCCCTCATTCGCCAAGAAATCCAAAAACTCTCCACTAAGGTATTCACCACCACGATCAGATCATTGTGACTTGATACTCTTCCCATGACGCTTATCCGTTTCAGCCTTGAAATCTCTGAACTTGTCAAAGGCTTCAGACTTACGTCGCATCAAATAGATGTATCCATATCTCGAATAATCGTCTATAAACATGATGAAGTATTCGAAACCACCCCTAGCCTGGATATTCATTGGACCACATACATCCGTATGAATCAATTCTAACACATTCTGAGCACGGTTTCCCTTGGTTTTAAAAACCTTTTTGGTCATCTTACCTTCCAGCCAGGATTCACAAATTGGAAATGACTCAACTTGGAGATCATCCAATGGGCCATCATCTACCAATCTTTGAATTGTTCCAAGGTTTACATGCCCTAACCGTAAATGCCACAGATATGTTTGGTTTATGCTTGAAGGTTCTTTTCTCTTTTTAGGTTTAGACAAAGAGTTAAGTGATTTATGCATAGGATTTTGCGCAGTATTAACGACATATAGTTCATCATTAAAAATACCTTTGCAAATATATTCACCACTTCTTTTCCTAATAATGGCATCATCATCAAAAGAAACTGAATAACCATCGCTTTTTAATTTAGAAACCGAAATTCAATTCATTCTAAAATCCGGTACTAATAATACATTATTGAGGACTAATAATTTATCATTAATCTTCAACTGCACGACTCCCACTGCAACAACCATAAGCCTGGAATAATCGCCCCAGTTGATGATAATCTCGCCCGCACTAAGATGCTTGGTTACCTGAAAACCATGCGAGTGAAAGCAAACATGATTAGTGGAGCTTGAATCAACTATCCACGAGGTGGAAGAACAAGCTGCCAAACATGTTTTGACCACTAGTGCACGACACATACCTTTCTTAAGAGCAGGACAGTCCGCTTTAAAATGTCCTTTCTGACCGCATTTGTAGCACTTTCCCTTTGGCTTTTTGTTCGCTTTGGGGTGAGGAGCCTTGCTTTTCACCTTGAGGGTTGCCACTTGCTTCTGGCCAACCTGCTTTTTCTTCTTTCCCCATTTGGGTTTGGAAGAAGTAGCACCGGTTTCCGCAAGAATCTGATGATAACCTTGTTTGAAGAGACCTTCAGCACATTAAAGCTCTGTCAGAAGTTCTGCCAAACTATATGTCCTACGGTTCATATTGTAGTTAAGGCGGAACTGCTCAAAGCTTCTTGGTAAACTGCCCAAGATAATATCGACCTGCGTTTCCGCATCGATAGTAGCCCCAAGTATGCTCAGTTCGTTCAAATGAGACATCATTTTTAGAACATGATCCCTTACTGGGGTCCCTTCAGACATTTGGGTTGTCATCAACACACTCATTGCATTTTATCTAGCCGCCCGATTCTGATGACCAAACATCTCGGTGAGACTTTTCATCATTTCCGCATCCGAGCCCATCGTCTGATGCTGATGCTGCAATACATTTGTCAGTGAAGCCAAAATGTAACAGCGAGCCATCTCATCAGACTTTTTCCATTTTCAGATTTCAGCCAACTCTTCAGGAGTAGCATCCGGTTCTGGTTCTAGAGGGCTCTCCTCGATTAAGATAAATTTATGCCCCTCAGCAGTCAGGACAATGTCAAGATTTCTTTTCCAATCGGCAACGTTAGTGCCATCAAGTTTATTTTCTTTGAGAATAACAGCTAGTGGATTGAAAGACGTCTGAGATAAAAATTAAAAACATCCATCACATAATGCATAGAAAAATATATATATCGAAAAACCTAAAAACACAATATATATGCTAGCAACCAACACCTCGAAAAATCCGCATATGCAAGCCACGATCGTGTGGAAGTTTACACATATTTTTCAAGTAGAGGTTTACGTCTTTAATTTTACTATCTAGTCAACTTACGTTATGACAAGTAAAATTAGTAGTTGGTTCCTCTTGGCCATGTATTAATTAACATAGATTCCGATGGGGAGCTTATTAATTAATACACCTAAGTGAACAACATAATTTAACATCCTTAAAATATTATCTTTTAAATAATAGTCCTATAGATGGAGAGGTCATATCATAAAAAAATAATATTTACCTTATGTTATCATTTTGAAATTTAAAACTAGTGAACCTATAATTAGCACATCTGATGTGAAGGAAGACTCTAATGTCAACGCGCATTCTAATTACTTCACAATTTAAATTAATTATGAAGGCCAATTTGATTTTATTTTAAAATAAATCAATTTAATCACTTAGTTATTTTAGCCTTAAGGATTTTTAATTTTCTCGTCCTAACATACAGAAAACATATCACGCATACATTCATACATGCCATACATCAAAACAATAAAAACCAAAAATAAAGCATGGATAATTAAATTATCCAATTATCATGGTCTTCTTCCTTGAGTTGAACCCGAGAAACTCTTTGACTCGATCTCTCCCACTGAATCAAGCATCTCGTCGCTCCTCCCCAGCCGGGCCGTGGATTTCCAAAATTAAAATTTCACTTTTATGCAAAATTAATTGCATAATTTTTTTTTAATTTTAAATCCCGAATCTAAAAAGCTAGACTGACCGGCCCGAACAATGAATCGGCTGGACAGTGCCGCTGCAGCGTGCCAGCGGCTGCTCGCGGCGGCCGTGTGCTGTAGGCGGCCCTTTCATTCTTTTCTTTGTCATTGCCAAAGAGTTCAGCCAGTCCCGATTCTGCTCTATTTCTTCGTGATCCCGTCTTTTCCGAATTCGATTATAATTTTATACAAAATAAAATACATCGAAATTACATCAAGATTACACGAAATAAAACACCTAGAACTACCCGCGGATTTTCTCACGGGAAAAACCATTACATGCCTCAAAATCGGGCCAAACCAATAATTGCATAAATAATAAAAATAAATAAATAAACCATTCACATAAACCATGATAATTGGATCATATCACCTGCAAGAATACATATAGCAAAACATTCCAACATCAAAATATGTGAATATTTAAATTGCTATCAATTAAAATAGCAAAAGGCCTAAAAATCCGGCTCCGATACCAATTGTTGGAAAGTAAAACGCAGCGGAAGCGAAAAGATGGTAATTGCGTTTTATACATCCACGAGCATAAGATCTATTTAGGCATTGCTAATTAATTAATTACTAAGACTAATAAGCAATTTAAATATTATTTATTATTTATTAAATAAATATGTTGGTTATTAAAATATCCTAATCTAGATCTGAAGATCATAGGATATTACCTTTGAAGAGTAATAGTTGTTTTCATGTTGATCACTTTGTATTTCTACCTTTAGACCTTCTAGAGTATGATCCGCCTTAACCCGGACGTTGTGTGGGCAACGAGCTATCGGATCTTGTTTGGACAACTTTGGATCGGCCGAACCCTTTTTGTTTGTGATCACTCTATTTTTCTTTGCTTTCTAGTATTTTATGAACACTCTTAGCAAATTAATTGTGTTATCTAAATTGTAGAATCAAAGACACAAGTCTAGATCTACAATTAAACACAAGAGGAAAAATCTGACCACACAACCTCACAAGATAGTACAAAAATCGGCCAACCCCTTTATGTCCTATTTATAGGCTCTTGGACTACTACTAGGGATCTTAAGGAGGATTATGGAAGGACTCCCAATAAATTCATCTTACCTTATTAGGACTCTTCCTAATATAATGAATATATTAATATCAACTTAGTCCACTAAAAAGTTGATATTGCACTTCATACCAAAATTCTAAATTACGAAATTGGGCTCCTTATTAAATATATTATTTCCCATATTTAAGATATCGAATGTCCATTAATTAATTATAAGCTACCGATAGCTTTAATTAATTAATATCTTATCCAAGAGTAGTACCACTCGAACCTTATTATTATATCGAAATTAAATCCACCTGCAGGGTTTAATATAATAATCATTATCGAGCTCCTCAAGGGGACATCATCAACCCGTACGAGTCGGGACACGATTTCTAGTAATAAGAATAACTATCATATAAATAATATTATTGTCCAAGATAAGAGGCTTATTGAGTCGATCATTTTGACACTCATCTATGGTAAAGCAAAGCAATAAGTATTATAAATACACAATTAAATATTATATACTTAGAATTAAGAAATAATAATTATCCGAAATTTACGTTCTTCTTACAGTCAGTACAGAGACACTATCTTACCTCGATCCAGTTCAACGTATGCAAATACGCTAATGCATGCTAATAGTTAAGACCAACTATTGACAAGCATACACTACAACCTTTTATATAAGAGAAAATTATCAAATTGGTCCCGTATGTGGGACCAATTGGCCAAAAAACCCCATCTATCTCCGGCGGACCAAAAAACCCCACATCTCCCCCCTACTTTAGCCAATTTAGTCCTCTGTCGCCGGCCGGAGTATTTTCCGTCCACTGAAGCTGACGTGGACGACACGTGGCAAAAAAAATATAAAAACCTAAATAATATAAAAAAATCTAAAAAAAATTAAAAAATCTGGAATATTAAAAACCTAAATTTAAAAAAAATTAAAAAATGTAAAATCTAAAAAAAATTTAAAAAAATATAAAAACCTACAGAATATAAAAAAATTTAAAAAATCTAAAAAATTTTAAAGAATCTGAAAAATCGTAAAAAAATTTAAAAAAATTAGAACCTTAGGTAATTATTTTTAATTCTGAAATATTAATATAAATATATTAGAATTTATATTAATATTTTAAAAAATAATAAATTCTAATATATTTATATTAATATTTCAGAATTAAAAATAATTACCTAAGGTTCTAATTTTTTTAAAAATTTTTTAGATTTTAAATTTTTATTTTTTTTTAAATTTTTTTAAATTTAGGTTTTTTAATATTCCAGATTTTTTAATTTTTTTTAGATTTTTTTATATTATTTAGGTTTTCATATTTTTTTTGGCCACATGTCAGCCACGTGTCGTCCACGTCGGTCCTGGGTTTAAAATACTCCGGCGGCGACTGAGGGCTAAATTGGCTAAAGTAGGGGGAGATGTGGGGTTTTTGGTCCACGAGATAGATGGGGTTTTTTAATTGGGACCAATTTGATAATTTTCTCTTTTATATAATTTGTCTAATAATTATATAGGTTGTGAACTATTATATTATTATATAAGGCACCGATAATGTGATCTTCCGTGTGACACCAACACACCACATTATCTACAATATAAAATAATTAGACATTTCATTTGCATAACCATAACGTGAATAAATATGCAAAACATGTGATTAAATGTAATTAATATTCTCATAGGTAGTCACAGGGAAATTATGTAATACAAGCATAAAGTATGCTTTGCACTTTACAATCCTAACATGATGAACAAACTTGTAACCGCTTGGTCTCAGATGAAGAATCCGCGGATGATGGAGTTTGTCTTGTGATTTCTTATGGACCTCGGAGGTCCAAGAACAAGAAGGAAATGACTAAAAAGCAGACGGGACCTTGCGAAATAAATAGTACTATTTTTATTGATTATAATTTAGCCAATTATTAAGTTGGCCAAATAAATATTTTTTTATTGAAAAATTAATTTGGCTAACTTATTGACCATTAGCTTAATTTGTGTATCAATTTACAACAATTTGAGCAAATTTAGATTTTTTTGAAGTCGGACGTAACAATCAACGATTATAACAACTTAATTATTTAGATTTTATATATTTTAATAGATTTCGGAAATTAGTGCATATAGCTATATAGATTTGCGAGGAGAACATGTGCTAAAATTATTTTTTAATTGAGTTTGAGACGGGTATAGGTATATAATATCTGTAATACCCGTACTTTTAAATTTTCCGCTTTGGTGCTTCTGTGATTTTTGACACTCATTATAAGTGTTTAGTAAGTTGAGATTGATCTTGGAGTTTACATCATTTGGATTTTTACTCATTCTTATCGGATCGTTGCTACTTTGGATCTCGGATGCGTTGTTTTCACCTGTTTGTGAGGCGGAGCGCACGCTATGTACCTTTCATAGTGCGCGCTATTTCTGTACTAGTAGCGCACGCTCTCGGTCAGCAGTAGCGCACGCTACTAGTGTATTTGAGGCAGACAGTCCAGTAGGTACAGGACTGGAGGGAGGAGATTCGTAGCGCACGCTAGATGTATTCGTAGCGTACGCTAGCTATATTGGTAGCGCGCGCTAAGCGATCGAAGTAGCGCACGCTGAAGGTCCAGACAGGGCAGAGGCAGTAGCTAATTCTGCTCTCTGGACTAGCAGTTAGCGCACGCTAGGAGTTCGCTAGCGCACGCTATTCGTCATCAGTAGCGCGCGCTAACATCATCCATAGCGCACGCTAACGAGCTGAGTCGGCAGAGGCAGTGGGGTACCCAGACTTTCTAGACTAACAGGTAACGCACGCTAAGCGGCGGCTAGCGCACGCTATATGTGTTGCGTAGCGCGCGCTAGTGCTCAGTGTTAACGCACGCTAGTGGAGTGGGACAGTGAACTGGGACTTTGGCAGGACACCAGTTAGCACACGCTAAGGATGTTGCGTTGCGCGCGCTAACGTCTCAGGACAATAGCCACTGGACTACCGGGTGACCCCGTTAGCGCACGCTAATATTGAGGCGTAGCGTGCGCTAGACTGGGCATAGTATATAAAGGCAGTCAGCCCTGTTATTCGCCATTTCTTCATCCTTTTTCTTCTTTTCGACGGGAGGAGCTCGGGAGAGGCAATTTGGGGCGATTTGAGGCAGTCCGTCTTCAACAATCATCGTCTTGAGTTGGATAACAAATATTTCACAACATTTAATCCATTTCCATCTTCCAAATCAAGGTAAAAATCCTTAGAACCCTAATTTTGGGAATTTTGGGGATTTTCTTAGATTCGTCCGATTTATCCATTTTGGGACTTGAGATCTTTGAGATTATGATGTATCTACCCCATACCCATGTTTCCCCTACGATTATATGGATTGTTTTGTGCCGTGTTCGGACTTGAGAGGGTTTGGGTGATTTTCCAACCTCTAGATGTTTACCCTTGTAGTTTCACGAATCGTAGGCGGGTTTCGGGGGTTTCTTCATGTGATTTGAGTATGGATTGTTGATTATCATATTCCTTGCGAATCTTTTAGGTACCGGAAGTGCGTTCTTGGACCTACCGAACTTATACTCTTTTTCCTTTCGATTTCTCAATGTCTCAAAGGCAAGTATATATTTATGATTGTACGTTCTCGACTTTGAAAGTGAGGTATATGAATTGTATAAGTGTTTATATTCACTTTGGGACGGACCGACGGATCCTCAGAGGGTTCCGTGGCCTTTGGTGCGGTTCCATGAATAGTTTGGGTTAGCCACTCTGGGAGGGTCCGATAGGGCCTCAGAGGGTTCGTTCCCTTTGGTGCGGTTTCATGGTTAATCATGTATGTATTGAAATGAGATTTAGTTATTCCGGAATACTAGTCTTGAAATGATGAATTGACGGTTGCTTTTAATTTATTGTCGAGAAGTATTATGTTTCATATTCGATATACTTGCACTAGCTATTCGATGGGGGAAATACTTTTCATGTATTTCAGGTTCCAGTAGAGTGGATAGGCAGGTCTAGGGTCAGCGCGAAGATGATGGGCAAGTATGATGATGTGTCTTGTCTCTGGTTATATTTTGTGTTTTCCTCCATTCAGTGTTGTTGTACTGGCATGGTTTTTGAGTACTTGTGTACATTTTCGGTTTTCTTGATGTTCCGGACTGTGTTGCCACGGTATTGATTTGTGGTGTGTTGTATTCGGATGTATTGGTTATGGGTTTTGTTGTTACCCAAAATATTATCCGGAGATAGTATTGCTGGAATGATCGAGTAACAAACAAATGCGAGAACACTTCCGTGAGAAAATAAATAACACAAGATTTGCCGGGGTTGTTAATCCCGGGCTTGAATGCTCTCGCGAGATGTTATTAATAGGTATACTGTCGAGTACAAATATTAATGTTAGAATCTATTACAAGGGGTGTAAAGACTTCTAGTTATCTAGGCTGTAGAGCGCGTAGATTGCCGGAAGAACCAGATAAATAAATCTGTGAGTTCTTGCTTGGGATATATGATAAAAATGTGTATGAATATCACTATGAATGTATGAGTGGTTGCCAAAAGAGTCTTCGATTCTCTTTTTGTGTGTATTTTTCCCTGAATTCGTAGTAAATTCGCGTCCCTTTGGCCATTGCAGTGAGTTCTTTATTTATAGGGGACAAGGTAGTTGGGACTCCTGAGGCGATCGCGGGCGACCGCCGTTTTCTATATTAAAATAAGATGGCCGATCGTCCCGTCACGTGGGGCTGTTCCCTTAAAGTCTGGGGCCGCTGCTGGTGCCAGCTGTGCGAGCCAATGGGAGGCCAGCACGCGTCCTGGGTAGCTGTCCGGGGAGGACCCACTTTGTACCTTTCGGCGGCCTTGTCGGTAGGTGTGGTAGGTGACAGGCTGGGGTCAAAGGTCCTATCTGTCGGTACCCTTTGAAGACCCGCACGTGGGCCACCGTCCAAGATTCGGTCTTCGACGACTTTGACGGATGCTGGATCCATACGTGGCACGAGACGATCGCCTCTGGTTCGCTCATTAAAGACGATCGTCAGATATCAAAAGACGATCGCTGGGTACCAAAAGACGGTCGCCGTAATATGCCGAACTCTGGGCGTTTGTCCAGAGTATGTCTTCCAAGGTTGGCTTCTCTGATCGTGATGTCGATCGCCTATCGAGGCGTATTAATCGCCGCACAACAATTGCCCCACAGCTCGTCTCGATGTTGAAAACACGAGGTGAGGTGGCACTGTTGGCGATCGCCAATGTTTAGCCGATCAGCCGATCTGAATTCAAATCTGGACGATCTCCTTTCGCGCCGGGAGCAGCGGGAAATGAAGGCGGGCTTTCTAAAAGTGGCAGGGACACGCGTCGCGCCGCTGTTGGGGGAGTCCGACGGTTTGTCGGACTTGTCGGCTGGCATGCCCTCGAAAAGACGCGTACGCGGGATTCGAGGGCAGCATTTAATTCGTCCCCACGTGACGGTTGCGATCCAGCCCTCGAGATTTCTCCTATTTGCATTTAGACCCCCGTCTCCATCTATAAAAGGGCCAGGGCTTCTTCTCCTTCACTTTTTACGCGTCCTTGCATCCATAGCCGAAACTCTGCAAAAATTTCTGGAGCTTCTTGTGCCGATCTTCTTCTTTTCTCTAGGTAAGAAAAATCAATCTTCTATCTCCCTCTTCTTTTTATAATATGTCGGGAGGATCCAAAACCTTCAAGATCGGAAGTTCTTCCGCCGCCGCAGCGTCGCCTGAACGAGAGGAGATTCCCGTTGGAGTGGATATGGATACGGCCGTTGAAGCTATTCGTGCGGGGATTGCACCCGCAGAACTCGAAGAACTTTTCAACGAGGCCGAAGTGGCGAGGACGGCGGCAACGGCAGAGCAAGGGGGATCGCCGGTGGATGAGAATGATTTGGTGCGGGCGGCCTGGGAACGAGAGAGTAGATTCGGTCCTGCCTATGTGGCTTTCGCTCAGATGATGGAAGCAATCGCCGGACCCTGTCCGGAATTCGACTTCGAAGCCTACTCCGCCGCTCACCCTTACGAACATGTGAAGCGGACGGTTTTTCGGGCCGCCGTCCCATCTCCGTGGACTCTCGGAAAGATTCGGAGTACGGCGACCAAGAAAGACCTGAGCCGTTGGAGGTCCAAATATCACATCCCTTCTGACGTTTCCTTGCACGTGCCCTTGGAGAATGAACGTGCCGATCAACCGCCCGAGGATATGGTTGCCGTCAGCGAGATGATTATGGAGGCCGGTCTGCGATTTCCTCTGCCATTCGCCGTCTCCTACTTGCTGATCGCCT
The DNA here is from genome assembly GCA_033398695.1 of Orobanche coerulescens. Classification (NCBI taxonomy): domain Eukaryota; kingdom Viridiplantae; phylum Streptophyta; class Magnoliopsida; order Lamiales; family Orobanchaceae; genus Orobanche; species Orobanche coerulescens. Next base: position 176,493,412 of record CM065809.1, read on the forward strand.
GGAATTTGGCGCCTCTTCAACTGACGCCGCAGCAGCTCTGTGTCATCTGCACGTTGACACTGTTTGGTGGTCACCGGTTGTTCCGCCTCCTTACTGCACTGGAGATGAATTATCTATTTAAACTGGCCGCGCAGAAAGGGTCGATCGGCGACAATCATATCCAAGGCCGAATGGGGAGAGTGGTCCTCGGTGTGCCGAACAAGACCTCGGATCGTCATGATCAACGATCGTCGGCGGTATGCGATATGCCTGGTGGGGCGATCGCCAGAATAGATGGGATAGGAAAAAATCTCATTATATTCCTTGTACATCATTGAAATTGAATACAAAATTATCACTGGTAGTATTTTTTCAGGTGCACGGCGTTCCAGGGGTATTGATCCGGAGTACCGTCAGGACGTTCCAGTTCGTAGGCTCCTTTAGTTAGCCATCTAGATACTCTGAAAGGTCCCTCCCAGTTCGGACCGAAAATGCCTGTGTGGGTTTGGATCTTCTTGAGGACGAGATCGCCCACTTGAAACCTTCTTTCTTTGACCTTTGAATTGAAGAACTTCTCGGCTCTCCTTTTGTGGATTGTGTTCTTCATTTCTGAGGTCAGAAAAAACCTTGCCTGGTTGTCTTATGGATGAGAGCTCGCCCGCCCGCATGGTTTCCGCAAATCCCGTCATGGATCTCGGCTAAAACAAGCCGACCTTCCTCCGGTGTAATACACTTGAGGAGGGGAAGGCTGAAGGCTCGCTTGTAAAGCTGGTCGTCTAATAGGGTATATCTGGTTGCACGGAGCTGGAGTTGGCGAGCTTTAACACGGTCGTCAGGGACCGTTCCATCCTTTAAGTATTTGATGAACGGAGTCATCCAGTTCTCCTCGGCGATGGCAATCGTGGTAACCAGGCTTCTGTCGATTGCCGGCCTTGCTGACTTTGTGATTTGGATATTGGAGAAGTCGGCTGCCCCATCCGATGATGCTAGTTTGTAAAGAGCATCGGCCTGGGAGTTGTGCCCTCTCGGGACTTGTTCAATTAGCACTTCTTCAAATTTTGTGCACATTTCGGCGACCAGCTCTTGGTATTTGACCATCTGTTCGCCGCGCGCCTCGTATTCTCCCTTAACTTGGTTCACGACCAAAAGGGAGTCCATGAAGATATGGAGGCGACGAACATCTAGGGCGAGGGCCAGATCGAGCCCGCCTACCAAGGCTTCATATTCGGCTTCATTGTTGGTCGCACGAAAGCTGAAACGCACTGCGTTAGTGAAACTTTGTCCGTCGGGACTGATGAGGACAATCCCTGCTCCTGCTCGCGAATTGGTCGCCGAGCCATCCACATATAATTTCCAGGCAGGTCGTCCGATCTGGGTCGGACTGTGAGGGAAAGTTAATTCCACCACGAAGTCCGCCAGAGCTTGGCCCTTGATCGCCGTGCGAGGAGCGTAAGTGATACCATATTGGGCGATCTCCAGCGACCACTTGAGGAGTCGCCCGTTGGTGTCCGGTCGGTGCTGGACTTGCCTTAGAGGTAGAGTTGTTAGGACTTCCACTTGGTGATCGAAGAAGTAAGCCCTCAGCTTACGAACACTCATGACAAGGGCGTAGGCGATCTTCTCCAATGGTGTATAACGTGTTTCAGCATCGTGGAGCGCTTGACTAACATAATAGATGGGCAAGTGGGCTTGTCCCTCCGCTAGCACCAGAACGGCACTTAGTGCGACCTGCGAGGCTGCGAGGTAAAGGAATAGTTTCTCACCGGGGATCGGCTTTGCCAGGATCTGGGGGTTAGATAGATACTTTTTTATTTTGGCAAACGCTATCTGGCTTTCCTTCGTCCATGCGAACTTCTTGTTCTTGATGGTTGCGAAGAAAGGCTTGCTTTTATCGCCGAGCCGTGATATGAAACGGTTGAGGGCGGCTAGACAACCTGTGAGGCATTGCACCTGCTTGATGTTTCGCGGCTCCTGCATGTCAAGGATCGTCTGTATCTGGGTGGGGTTCGCCTCGATCCCCCTTTGGCTCACAATGTGCCCCAGGAATTTCCCGGAGCCCACCCCGAAGTTGCATTTCTTGGGGTTTAGCCTCATGTTGAATCTTTCGAGGATGGCGAACGTCTCGGCGAGATCATTGAGGTGATCTTCCTTCTTGAGGCTTTTGACCACGATGTCGTCAATGTAGACCTCCATGGTCTTGCCGATCTGATTGGCGAATATTCTGTTGACTAGTCGTTGGTAGGTTGCCCCTGCGTTTTTCAAGCCGAACGGCATTCGGACCCAAAAGTATATGTCTTTTTCCGTGTGGAAAGATGTGTGTTTTATGTCTTTCTCTGCCATTGGGATTTGATGATATCCGGCGAAGGCATCCATAAACGACATCATTTCGCAACCTGCTGTGCTATCGACCAAGTGATCAATATGAGGCATCGGAAAGTGATCTTTTGGGCATGCCGCGTTGAGGTTGGTGAAGTCGATGCATAACCTCCAGGAACCAGTCGGCTTCTTGACGAGTACCGCGTTGACGACCCATTGTGGTTCGTCTGTAGCTACCCCGATTAATTTGTTGTTGAGTAATTTTTGGACTTCTACGTCAAGCGCCGCGTATTTTTCGGGACTGAATTTCCTACGTTTTTGGTGAATAGGCTTCATTGCCGGGTCGATCTTTAGATAGTGGCAAGCGTGCTCAGGACTTATGCCGACCATATCTTGATGCGACCAGGCAAAGACTCCGATGTTCTTACGTAGCAAATCGATCAGATCCCCTTTTAGTTCGCGGTCGAGGCTCGCGCTGATCTGTACTCCCCGTTCTGGATGATCCGGATCTATCGTTATACTTTCCAACTCTTCGACGGGGATGGTCGCCTCTCGTTTGGAACGATTTCCGGACTCGATTCTTGGATCGATGTCGAGACTTGGCTCGAAATCGATAATTGGCTCGATGTCGTCCGTTAACCGAACCGAGATGGCGTCCCCTGAGTCGGGTTGGTATGATGCGCTCGGCTCGTCGATCTCCATGGGTTGATCGTCGATCGCTTCAATGTTACACATATTATGGAAAGTATTGAAAGAAGTAACAACCTAGGAATAATTCAAACATCTTTTTGCCATTAGCTGATCTCCTTTTACAGTACCGACCGTCCCATCGGCAGTGGGGAATTTGATACAGTAAAAGAAAGACGAAGCGACCGCCTTAAAGGTTTCTAAAAAGGGGCGACCTAGGAACCCATTATAGATGCTGGGCCTATCTATGATTACAAAACTTAGGTTCCTAGTAATCCTAACCTTGGGATCATAAAAGCATATTAGCTCGACGGAGAGCTTGATCCTCCCGTAGGCTTGGACTGTGTTGTTGCCGAACCCTTGGAGCACGGTGTCGAACGGCTTGATGAATTTGATTAAGTTGCCGAGTTGGTCTAGGGTGGATTTGAATATGAAGTTGCAGAAACTCCCATTGTCGACCAGCACGCGATCGACCGTCTTCCCAAGGATGCAGGCGGAGATCACCAGTGCACCCTCTTTGGGGCACTGCACTCCCTCCCTGTCCTTGTTGGAAAAGGTGATGAGTGCGTCTTTAGAAATGGTCGGCTCCGGAGGAACCACGGTATGGACCCCGGCAAACGCCCTCAGCTCGGCCTTTCGCTTTCTGTTTGACATGGTGGAAACCGGGGAAAGACCCCCGAGGTTTCCATCTCCTGCTTGAAGCATGTTGACCCGACCGCCCGGGTTGATCGGAGGGATCGACTCATCAGAGTACTCCGGCTCATGCTCGATTCTAGAGACCGGATTGGGAGGAGTTCTTTCGTTTGGTCGGCGCTCACGCCCTCCGGCTCTCTCCGTCCTAGGTTCTGGCTTGGTGATCAAATTGTCCAGTTTGCCTTCCTCAAACAGTCGCCAGAGCTGTCTGAGGAGGTCGCGGCATTGGCTGGTGTTGTGGCCAGGACTCTTATGGTAGGCACAGAATTTGCTACGGTCTAGATGACCGTGGTCCCTTATCGGCTTTGGTTTGGAAAGCCACTCGCGACCCTTGATTGCGTTGAAGATGTGGGCCAGAGATAAGTTGAGGTTGTGGAGAAGGTGGACCTCTACATCCTCGAAGGCTTTGAACTCGCCAGGCGGCTTGGCGACCGCCTTTCTGGGCTTGGCGACCGCCTTCTTCTGGACATGGGATGGTGCCTTTCCTTCTTCGGACGGTCCCTCGTCTAAGTGGAGTGAGAGCATCCTCTGCCTGGCCAGGAAATCGGCGGCTTTGCCGCGGAAGACCGAGTAGGTCGGGGGGATATCCTTTATGAGGTGCCTGAACATGGGCGAGCGTCCGTGGAATCTGCTCATGGCTGAGTTGAGAGCGAGATCGTCGCTGATGGGCTCGCCGGTGAGGACTATCTCATCTACCCGGTCGATGTAATCTTCGTCTGACTCATCCTTCCCCTGCTTGATTTTCATCATACGGTGGGGGCCTTCAGGGCGAGCGACTTTGGCGGCGAAGTACGACGTGAAGTCTTTCGCCAGCTTCTCAAAGCAGTTGATTGAGCGAGGTGGTAGTGAGACGTACCACCTGTGGGCGAGGTCGCCCAGTGTTAATGGGAACATTCGACATCCGGTCATGTAGATCCGGAATTTGCTCAAGTGGGTTTCCGGATCCGATCTTCTCTCATATAGAGGTGTTTGTGGGGGATTGATCGTTGGTTGGACTGGGGCGAGCTCGATCTGAATCGCGAGTGGTTCGCTTGGTCCAATGATCGATCTCCTAGCGTCTGCCCCATTTTCCAGGAGCGCCTTCATCTCGTCGAGCTGGCGTTGCATGGCGGCCATCGCCGTCGCCTGGCTGCTCGCCGATTGGCTCTCAGAGCGCGAACCAAGGCGATCGTGTACTGATCCCCTAGCCCCGTGGTGAATGACGAGCTCCCTGCCAGTGGGTTCCTTCCTCGGGCGAGCAGGGGCTCGCTGACCGACCTGTCTCCTGGGAGTCGGATATGCCGAGCTCTTGGTAAAGGATTCGGATACCAATGTCTCCCGGCTGGGGCCTGAATGCCCGGGTCGCCACGAGGGATCGCTCCCTAGGCGGCTGAAGACGGAATCGTCCCGCCTCACGAGAGCCTTCTCCTACGGCTCGGGACTTTCTGTCGATTTCTCAACATAGGTCCCCTTAAGCTTCCGCTTGCCTGCCCGGCGGATGGCCGATGGAGTGATGGTGGGCGAGTCGTAGGCCTTCCGTCGCTCCCTGAGGATGGCTATAGCCTCCTCAACTGCTCCGCGATGCTGAACTGATCGAGTGAGAGGCTTGAACCATCCCTCGGGGGCGGGAGTGAGAGCCTAGCGTCGCCACGGTCGCCTTCCGCCGTGGGCTGGGATTCGGTCCGGGCCGGAACGAGATTTCCGGCGGATCTTAGGGTGGCTCTCTTGGAGGTCGTCGCAGATGTCATTTTTCTGAAGGCTTTTCTATTGAAGAATAGTGAGTGTTTGTTCAAGTATATGTCTGGAGAACAGTGAGTGTTCTTCAAGACGGTAGGAATAAAAATGAAGGTTTAGAACCCCTTCCTCTAGCGCCAATTGTTGTTACCCAAAATATTATCCGGAGATAGTATTGCTGGAATGATCGAGTAACAAACAAATGCGAGAACACTTCCGTGAGAAAATAAATAACACAAGATTTGCCGGGGTTGTTAATCCCGGGCTTGAATGCTCTCGCGAGATGTTATTAATAGATATACTGTCGAGTACAAATATTAATGTTAGAATCTATTACAAGGGGTGTAAAGACTTCTAGTTATCTAGGCTGTAGAGCGCGTAGATTGCCGGAAGAACCAGATAAATAAATCTGTGAGTTCTTGCTTGGGATATATGATAAAAATGTGTATGAATATCACTATGAATGTATGAGTGGTTGCCAAAAGAGTCTTTGATTCTCTTTTTGTGTGTATTTTTCCCTGAATTCGTAGTAAATTCGCGTCCCTTTGGCCATTGCAGTGAGTTCTTTATTTATAGGGGACAAGGTAGTTGGGACTCCTGAGGCGATCGCGGGCGACCGCCGTTTTCTATATTAAAATAAGATGGCCGATCGTCCCGTCACGTGGGGCTGTTCCCTTAAAGTCTGGGGCCGCTGCTGGTGCCAGCTGTGCGAGCCAATGGGAGGCCAGCACGCGTCCTGGGTAGCTGTCCGGGGAGGACCCACTTTGTACCTTTCGGCGGCCTTGTCGGTAGGTGTGGTAGGTGACAGGCTGGGGTCAAAGGTCCTATCTGTCGGTACCCTTTGAAGACCCGCACGTGGGCCACCGTCCAAGATTCGGTCTTCGACGACTTTGACGGATGTTGGATCCATACGTGGCACGAGACGATCGCCTCTGGTTCGCTCATTAAAGACGATCGTCAGATATCAAAAGACGATCGCTGGGTACCAAAAACGGTCGCCGTAATATGCCGAACTCTGGGCGTTTGTCCAGAGTATGTCTTCCAAGGTTGGCTTCTCTGATCGTGATGCCGATCGCCTATCGAGGCGTATTAATCGCCGCACAACAGGTTTGAACACCATTTTTATTGTCTTCCATTACATTGTACTTTGACCTTATCGGTCAAATTTTATAGTTCCGCATAAGAATAGCCTTGTGGGTACCACGGTGGGGCTCACGGCGCTGTAATATACCCTGAATAACTTGGGGGTGTTACAGAATACGGTATCAGAGCTTTGGGTTTATGGATACCTGGGCTTTCGGTCTTTTGGGTCAATTGAGTCATCATTGTCTACAGTATCACTACCTTGCCATCATCACAGTGCGACGGGTACTTGTGAGACCTCTTACTCTTGTGGTGTTTCCTTAATCACTTTGCTTCTGATTTGGTATTTTTGGGAATCGGTCACTTCGATAACGTATGATTGAATTGTACTTACGTGCCTTGTGTATTCTTCAAAATGTCTGCTGGTAGGGGTCAGGGGCGAGGCTGTGGTCGTAGACGCGGACGAGGACATGGCGCAGCCGTTTCCCTCAGTTCTGTTGCGGGGTCGACCACCCCCAGCTTGTCTAACTCAGTGCATCCTGGCGCAGAAAGTCAGCATGACTAGTCGACTGGCCAAGCAAACAAAGCAGATGTTGGAGTTGCGAATGTCCTTCAACAGTTGGCTAACCAGATGACCATCTTGGCCCAAGCCGTTCAGTTGAACAATTCGAACCCAACAATGGATGCCTTGCTTCAGAATGTGATCCGTATGCACCCTCCGAAATTTAGCGGTGCCACATACCTGTTAGGTTGGGAGGATTGCCTAGCGGAGTTAGAGAAAGTTTTCGAAGCGGTTGATTGTCCGGGAGCGAGGAAGTTACCGATTGCACAGTACCTCCTTACCAAAGATGCCACGACGTGGTGGAAAGTTATCAAGCCACAGGATCATGCGGCTACGTGGGAAGAATTTAAAGAGCTACTGGAGGCCGAGTTTTGCCCTTGGCCAGTGCAAGAAGGTAGAATCCAGGCCTTTTTCGAGGCAAAGCCGCAGAATATTCCAGTTTCGCAGGCGATAGTGGAGTACAACCAATAGTTGATCCACATGAAGAATCAAGTGTGAGACGAGCGTGACAAGATACGTTACTTTGACATGCAGATGAGTATGGATTTACGGCGTTATATGGCCCGACTTGCTTGTACTACCTTGAAGGATTACCAAAACAGGGCTTTGGCCTACGACATGTTGAGTCCCCACAACGATACCACGGAAGAATCGAAGAAGCAGAAGACAGCTGGTAACTTTTCTGGATCTAGGGGTGGCAACTTCCAGAAACCCCAGACGACCAACCATTTTGCCGGGCAGTCGTCACGATCTTTTAGAGGGAAGAAGAGTTTCCGTTCTGCTCTGGGCACTTCAAATCGCCCGGTAACCTGTTTTAATTGTAGTCATCCAGGCCATATCAATGTGGAGTGCAACTTTCCACCCCTGAAGTGTCATACTTGTGGACAGATGGGGCATAGAGCAGCTTATTGCCCCGAATAGGACCAGGCTTCGGCCCCAGCGCCTATAAATCAGAGTATGAACCAGCAGCAGCCAGTTGTTCAGTCACAACAGAGTTACGGCAGGGGCCGGGGATGGAGTCAAAATGCGAGAGGGGGAGATTCTAACATCGGTTCGGTACACCCTCTAGTCTATGAGATGTGTCGAGCAGACGAACCCGACACGGCGGTGGCCTCAGGTACTATTTGTAACATCCCCAGATTGAACCGGGAACATTACACGCCGCAGACCCTCTCCGCGAGGATCCACCAGGCTAGACATCTAAGCAACACATTACATTACATACCGACGAATCAAAATAACGAACCAATACACCGATTTGGTGTTTCGACACTGACTTACAAATAAAAATACATAAGCTCATCCAGACGCATACCCACGCAAGGGTAAAATACTTGCAACAACGAACAATAAGACAGCGGAAAAGACAATACAATGGACTCCGACTAACTGAACCCAAAACTGGCCTTCGTGTGATTAGTATCATTCGTCTTTCATCATCCCTCGTGCCGATCCTGTGTCTTGCTCCCGAAAACCTGCATGTACCTGGACACAATACAGATATCCACCCCCCGATTACTCGGGGGTTAGCAAAACTCCACTGTTTCGCTAGTGCAAGTATAAAGTGCAAATACGAGCCATACACAACACATTCCGAGAATACAACGAAAGACTTCCCGAGGTATATTTAGTTAAAAATAGTTCAAGTCTTGAAAGTAGAAACGAAGTAAGTAAGCACTTTGAAAACATTTCCAGATCTCGGGAATTTTAAAAACATTAGAAATTGAAAAGTTCTTAAATTCCTCGAAAATCATTTAGGGTCACAGCCCCAAAGTTCTTTTTCCAAAATGCAAATCCGTTAACAAAACGTGGGGTCCACGACCCAACCATTACGGTCACAAAACACAGGGTCCACGACCCGATCATCCACTTCAATTCACTTACAAGTGCACATTACACATAACACATTAATCTTATGCCATTCTAGCCAAGCACCAAAACTCGATATATAATGTCTCTCAACCCCGAGCGCAAAGCATTGTGATACTCCGGACAATATCACAATTAATCATCAAAACATCAACATCAATATCACAGAAACCACACTTGGTAACCCGTGGCCGTACCCATTAGTATCGCCCCTGAGGCCCCGTCGGACCGTCCCTGTGGGAAACCACTCGCGGCCGTACCCATTAGTATCGGCCCCGAGGTCCCGTCGAACCGTCCCTGTGGAAGAACATCAACACACGCACCCAAGTTCACTTAGTGGCCGTACCCATTAGTATCGGCCCCCAGAGGCCACATGCCATCCCCAGGTGGAAGAACAACAACACACGCACCCAAGTCCACTTCCGTGGCCGTACCCATTAGTATCGGCCCCCAGAGGCCACATGCCATCCCCAGGTGGAAGAGTAGCAACTCACAGATTACAAAACCACGACTCTCAAAGGTCAAACACACAAAATATATATAGTCGAGGTACCTTGCTAGAATGGCCAAATTATCCAACACGTATTCACGACCCAGAACTATATCAATTCACAAGGGAGCACAAGATTTCAACAGCACTGAATGACACAACCAATATCACACAACTCACATATTCATCCATAACCACGCGACTCCAAGCACATAATTTGACAAAAGAATTACACTTTATATTTACCAACGACATAATCATACGCAATGACATCACAAGAAAGTAAGGCGATTCTATACTCGACACTAGCTCACATATTCAACTAAGCGCATTAATTCCCGACACACATGGGTCACCTTTACAAAAAGCATGATGGTAAATATTCCGATTTTTTTGAAAAATGGTTATTAATATTTATTTAGCACATATCGACGATTAACAACCATAATATCCACAAAACACGTAATGTATGGGCAAGATACTTGCCTCGATAATCGACACCGGACACTCCTACGAACACGGCTCAGTCGGGACACCTCGAACACCTACAATTCTCCGGCGAAGACAAAGAATACGCCCACGATCGAAAAGCCTGAAGAAAACGACGAACGGAAGGGTTCCGACTCGAGTTCTTCGCAAGAATTCGACCCTAACAACATATAATAAATAAATCATTGATCATACGAGGAAGAATAATCGTAGAACGCCCGAAAACCCCTCTATGACATTTTACCGGACACCTTCAAGGCGTCGATCAAGAACTCGACCAAAACAACGAATCGATACGATCCAACCATGGAATAACAAGGGAAAAGATGTAATACATCTTAATAATCATCAATCTATCATAATACCAAGTTAAATCGGATTAATCGGACGGAAACAACCAAAATACCCAAAATCCCCAAAATTAGATTTCTAGAAAATCTGACTTGATTCGGTAGATCGGAGGATGTTATAGGAGGGATGATTGATGATATGAGCCTCAAAACTTCATGGATTAAATGTATAACAACATTGCTCCAAGATTCCCATGCCTCCATCCGCGGAAGAGAAGAGAAAGAGTGAGAGAATGGGTGAAAAAAACGTCCGCAGGCCTTGAATAGCCGATCACGGCCGTTACGACGAATCGGCCATGGCTTACGACGAATCGCCATGGCCGAACACACTGCTCGAAATGCCGGAAACGTTACGACGCACGCCAGGGCCTTACGTATGTAACGCCTTACGTGCGTAACGGCCGAGCACTACCGCACGTTACTCGCCGTGGCCGGCACGGCTCGAGCATGCCCGGCCATGACTCGGCCGACCAACTCCGACGGCCCGAACGACCCGAAACCCGAACCCGAGTACGAATCAAGATACGGTTACGAAGTACTCGCAAAGACGAATCCGAGCACTAAGAGAACACACGATTCCGACCACCCGAAGGCTCGGAATTCGACAACGGAAGTAATTACCCAAAACTTTGGGAAATTACGAAAATGGCCCAAAACGTCCGAAAATCACGATACGCGATCGAAACACCAAACCAAAGCTCGCAACATGAATAATAACATTAAATGAAATTACGAGAAACTCGAAACAACAGTTTTGGACGAGATTCGCAAGAATCGAACTCAAGTGCGGAAAAGTCGCTAAAAAGCTCGGAACTCAACAAAACGATACCGAAACGAACTCAGATGACAAAAAGTGCAGAATTAATCATTCTCGAAATTACGAAACGGTCATGAGCGAGTCGTCAAAACGGACTCCGGCCGAAAAAGAAATTTACCGGAAATCGAAAATTGCGGATATTACATTCTACCCTCCTTAAAAGAAGTTTCGTCCCGAAACTTAAAACAAGTAGGGAGAAGAAATATCCCGCCAGGAAAACTCAACGAGATACGCAAGGAAACGCGTAACTTACGCCCATCTCCGAAACGTTACAAGCAACGCAAAGGAATATACGGCGTGAAAACACGCTCCACGACGACCAACACGACGTCGCCGTTAGGGATATAACAAAACCAACAAGTGACAAGCGTCATCAAATGGATAATACAATCAAGTCAATTATCCGAACAATCACAAAACACAATGGACGAAAATCAATATGATTGACCAACCCAACGTCATCAAATGGATAATACAATCAAGTCAATTATCCGAACAATCACAAAACACAACGGACGAAAATCAATATGATTGACCAACCCAACGGTGCATCAATCAAAACGCGAGCCAATCGCTGAACAAATACGGAATTCCACTGCCCAAGGGTTGGAAGATCGAAAACGAGACTAATTTTCCGAACTTGAAAAGGTCACAACGATATATAGATCAATTTGGGACAATATCAGAACTCGCTCGAGTGACAAAGGTGAGAAACAACACCAGGTCAGAAGCGTCAACGAACACAGTCGAGTCGATACGGTTGGACGAAACAGAAGAGAAAGAAAGAAAAATGCGGTTATTACATCATATCACCTTTAAAAGAGGTTTCGTCCCGAAACCTAAACAACGAGAACGAAGTGCTAGAATAGCAACTTTCCCGACCATATCCTCTTAGTCCACATCCGATCTTCATGGCCATTAGTATCGTGGTCACGACTGCGTCCTCTGCCCATCGGCATACTAAGCGGATTCCCACTCAATACGATTGCACAACTTCGCAAAATATTATACTAAAGTACCAACTCAGCACGACATATCACATAAAGGTAACCAATAACAACTCGAAAAGAAAATCCACGAGGTATCCTTTTAAAGGAAATCTTTTGAAAATCCTAGGATTTGTATGGTATTTAAAATAAACTTTAAAAGTACTTTTGGTACCTCGGGTTGTTTCATCAAAACTTGTAAACAACATACTTTAACCGTCTCATTTGAAATCATTTGAAGTCATCATGCCCCTACGTATCATCATCACCGTTAACAACTAACAAGTTAACCATGCAAGATCATCAAATCATTCTTACATACTCTAACATTTCCAAATCCGAGTTTGAACTTTACATCGAGTGAGATTTTTCATCTTTCACTATATTTTTTTGAAAATAAAAATCGCATTGGTTTTTGAAATAAAATATTTTTATGGTGTGAAAGATTTTTGAAAATCATTCACTCGAAATATTTGAAAATGCAACAATACGTTAAAATCATTTTCGAAAATCCTCCCAACACTTCACAGACATCAACGACGGTAATACTTTACAAAATGTTCAAGGTACTTTAAAACAACTCTTTCAAATACCGTCGAGGTTTTATTTGAGAATCCAAGGCCGGCTTGCCAATTCCAAATAATTTTCAAAGTATACACGGAGCCGCCGATTAATCGAACCGTCAAAACTTTGTGAAGTTTCCAGGAAAGTGTTTTTGAACACACACAGCAGACATAATTTATCAATTCATCAAACACAATCAAATATCACCTAGCAATACGAAAAGTCTTAACACACATTCACGCACAACAGTTGTTATCACTAGACACCACGTAGAGAATACAACTACAGGTGATTGGCCGCAAAAGTTAGACCTGACGGCTATAATGCGGTTCCATAGCCTCTGCCCAGGTTGATTAGCGCGCGTTACAACAAAGATTAACGTGTGCTAAACACGCCACGTTAGCGCGCGTTAGGCTCGTATTAAGCCTGTGCTAACTGCTCTAATCACCAACATGATTGCAAACATATATGAGGTAATACTAGACTCGAAGGTTACAAATAAGCAACAACATACGAGTCTAAATGTCATCGATTCACATAATTATAACATCTCACAAGCAACCATCAAAAGAAAATCATCCTACCAAGAACAAAAATTTTACTTCTCAATAAAGAGGACTATCTCAACACATACATACCGATGGACTCAACTTTCACGTTACTATTTTAATTTTAAAACTAGCACCACTGCTCAACAACGAGAGCATCATCAATACGCATCTTTTGACCAACATTCATGAAACCGAAAAGTTACAAACGAGAGTCACGTCTTGAGTATATTTTGAAGACCTTATTTGAGTTAAAAACTCGAGTTTTGAAAACTTATAGTATGAGATGAGAATAAAATATCGGTAGTTTGAAGTCTAAAAATTTTCGACCTTGAGGTCATCATACAAAAATCAAAATTTTTCCTCCCTTGGAGAACATTTTAAAAAAAAATTACGTGGCTCCCCGGAAGCCTTCGAAACTAAAAATTCCAAGGTTGTTGCTCTTGCAAGCAAAACAATTCATACAAGGATACATTTGGCCATATCATTCTTCATTCTAGCACAAAACGGGAATTAACAAATATATGTCACTTACTCACGATGCACCTTCAAATACTACTACATAACACAGAATCATACAGGCTCGTATAGCTCGTGGTACAACATGTAGTAGGGAGACTTACATCCACAGATCGTACGAAGATGATGGCTGCACCTTGATACTAATCACGGCCGACATCCCAGACGACGCGTCGCGACACGACTCAGTCAGACAAAATCTGACAATACAAGACTCAACAACACATAACTCGACCCGACAGCCTAGGTTTCCTCAACCTAAGCTCTGATACCATAAATGTAACATCCCCAGATCGAACCGGGAACATTACACACCGCAGACCCTCTCCGCGAGGATCCACCAGGCTAGACATCTAAGCAACACATTACATTACATACCGACGAATCAAAATAACGAACCAATACACCGATTTGGTGTTTCGACACTGACTTACAAATAAAAATACATAAGCTCATCCAGACGCATACCCACGCAAGGGTAAAATACTTGCAACAACGAACAATAAGACAGCGGAAAAGACAATACAATGGACTCCGACTAATCAACCCAAAACGGCCTTCGTGTGATTAGTATCGATCATCTTTCATCATCCTTCGTGCCGATCCTGTGTCTTGCTCCCGAAAACCTGCATGTACCTGGACACAATACAGATATCCACCCCGATTACTCGGGGTTAGCAAACTCCACTGTTTCGCTAGTGCAAGTATAAAGTGCAAATACGAGCCATACACAACACATTCCGAGAATACAACGAAAGACTTCCCAAGGTATATTTAGTTAAAAATAGTTCAAGTCTTGAAAGTAGAAACGAAGTAAGTAAGCACTTTGAAAACATTTCGGATCTCGGGAATTTTAAAAACATTAGAAATTGAAAAGTTCTTAAATTCCTCTAAAATCATTTAGGGACACATCCCCAAAGTTCTTTTTCCAAAATGCAAATCCGTTAACAAAACGCGGGGTCCACGACCCAACCATTACGGTCACAAAACACAGGGTCCACGACCCGATCATCCACTTCAATTCACTTACAAGTGCACATTACACATAACACATTAATCTTATGCCATTCTAGCCAAGCACCAAAACTCGATATATAATGTCTCGACCCGGCGCAAAGCATTGTGATACTCCGGACAATATCACAATTAATCATCAAAACATCAACATCAATATCACAGAAACCACACTTGGTAACCCGTGGCCGTACCCATTAGTATCGGCCCCCAGAGGCCCCGTCGGACCGTCCCCAGGTGGGAAACCACTTCCGCGGCCGTACCCATTAGTATCGGCCCCCATAGGTCCCGTCGAACCGTCCCCAGGTGGAAGAACATCAACACACACACCCAAGTTCACTTCCGTGGCCGTACCCATTAGTATCGGCCCCCAGAGGCCACATGCCATCCCCAGGTGGAAGAACAACAACACACGCACCCAAGTCCACTTCCGTGGCCGTACCCATTAGTATCGGCCCCCAGAGGCCACATGCCATCCCCAGGTGGAAGAGTAGCAACTCACAGATTACAAAACCACGACTCTCAAAGGTCAAACACACAAAATATATATAGTCGAGGTACCTTGCTAGAATGGCCAAATTATCCAACACGTATTCACGACCCAGAACTATATCAATTCACAAGGGAGCACAAGATTTCAACAGCACTGAATGACACAACCAATATCACACAACTCACATATTCATCCATAACCACGCGACTCCAAGCACATAATTTGACAAAAGAATTACACTTTATATTTACCAACGACATAATCATACGCAATGACATCACAAGAAAGTAAGGCGATTCTATACTCGACACTAGCTCACATATTCAACTAAGCACATTAATTCCCGACACACATGGGTCACCTTTACAAAAAGCATGATGGTAAATATTCCGATTTTTTTGAAAAATGGTTATTAATATTTATTTAGCACATATCGACGATTAACAACCATAATATCCACAAAACACGTAATGTATGGGCAAGATACTTGCCTCGATAATCGACACCGGACACTCCTACGAACACGGCTCAGTCGGGACACCTCGAACACCTACAATTCTCCGGCGAAGACAAAGAATACGCCCACGATTGAAAAGCTTGAAGAAAACGACGAACGGAAGGGTTCCGACTCGAGTTCTTCGCAAGAATTCGACCCTAACAACATATAATCAATAAATCATTGATCATACGAGGAAGAATAATCGTAGAATGCCCGAAAACCCCTCTATGACATTTTACCGGACACCTTCAAGGCGTCGATCAAGAACTCGACCAAAACAACGAATCGATACGATCCAACCATGGAATAACAAGGGAAAAGATGTAATACATCTTAATAATCATCAATCTATCATAATACCAAGTTAAATCGGATTAATCGGACGGAAACAACCAAAATACCCAAAATCCCCAAAATTAGATTTCTAGAAAATCTGACCTGATTCGGTAGATCGGAGGATGTTATAGGAGGGATGATTGATGATATGAGCCTCAAAACTTCATGGATTAAATGTATAACAACATTGCTCCAAGATTCCCACGCCTCCATCCGCGGAAGAGAAGAGAAAGAGTGAGAGAATGGGTGAAAAAAACGTCCGCAGGCCTTAAATAGGCCGATCACGGGTTACGTCATCGTAACCGCCATGGCTTACGTCACGAATCGCCATGGCCGAACACACCGCTGGAAATGCGGAAACGTTACGTGCGTTACCGGCCGGGGCCTTACGTACGAATCGGCCTTACGCATGCGGCCGAGCACTACCGTACATTACTCGGCGGGCGGCTTTGGCTCGAGCATGCCCGCCATGACTCGGCCGGGACCAACTCGACGGCCCGACGACCCGAAACCCGAACCTGAGTACGAATTGAAGATACGGTTACGAAGTACTCGCAAAGACGAATCCGAGCACTAAGAGAACACACGATTCCGACCACCCGAAGGCTCGGAATTCGACAACGGAAGTAATTACCCAAAACTTTTGGAAATTACGAAAATGGCCCAAAACGTCCGAAAATCACGATACGCGATCGAAACACCAAACCAAAGCTCGCAACATGAATAATAACATTAAATGAAATTACGAGAAACTCGAAACAACAGTTTCGGACGAGATTCGCAAGAATCGAACTCAAGTGCGGAAAAGTCGCTAAAAAGCTCGGAACTCAACAAAACGATACCGAAACGAACTCGGATGACAAAAAGTGCAGAATTAATCATTCTCGAAATGACGAAACGGTCATGAGAGAGTCATCAAAACGGACTCTGGCCGAAAAAGAAATTTACCGGAAATCGAAAATTGCGGATATTACACTATTCATATCCTATCTCATCCAATTCGTGTACTTTTTGATTCGGGTGCTACACATTCCTTCATCTCCTTAGAGTATGTACGCCATTTGAATATAACTTGTATGACTGCTTGCGATCCTTTCGTTTTGAAATTACCTAGCGGAGATAGAATCGTAGGAAATCGGGAGATTTGGGATTTTCCGGTGAATATAGCCGGTATTGATTGCTATCGAATGTGATTGTGGTTTATATGACGTGACCGTACTAAGGTTATCACTATGATGACTGAAGACGGATCCGAGTACTCATTTTTGGGACGTAAGTCGGGCCAACCCAAATTACTTATTAGCGCCACAAAGGCCGTAAAACTCTTGATAAGGGTTGCATGGGCTATTGGTATTATGATTTGAAGACGGAAGGGAATGGAGTCGATTTCTCTTTGATTCTAGTTGTTAATGAATATCCCGATGTTTTTCCAGACGACCTCCCAGGATTACTATCGAACCGAGAGCTAGAATTTTCTGTGGAGTTAAAGCCTGACGCGTCTCTGATTTCTAAGGCACCGTATCGGATGGCACCTTCCAAGATGCAAGAATTAAAGAGTCATATGGGAGAACTATTAGAGAAAGGGTACATACGACCGAGCGCTTCGCCTTGGGGCGCACCTGTTCTTTTTGTAAGGAAGAATGATGGTTCACTATGTTTATGCATTGATTACCGTGAGCTAAACAAAGTGACCATTAAGAATAAGTATCCTTTGCCTCGTATAGATGATTTGTTTGATCAGTTGCAAGGAGCCGCAATATTCTCAAAAATTGATTTGAGATCAAGATACTATCAGCTCCGGGTGAAAGAGTTCGACGTTCCGAAGACTGCGTTTCGGATGAGGTACGGACATTATGAATTTGTGGTCATGCATTTTGGTTTGACTACTGCACCGACAGTGTTTATGCAACTAATGAACAAGATATTCATCGAGTACCTTAACAGATGTGTGGTCGTCTTTATTGACGACATCTTGATTTATTCTCGAGATAAGGAGGAACATGCCCGGCACTTGCGTTTGGTATTAGATATTTTGAGAGCTCAGCACCTCTATGCAAAATTCTCGAAATGTGAGTTCTGGTTGGAAGAAGTTATGTTTCTCGGCCATGTGATTTCGGCTGAAAGGGCTTGTGTAGACCCTTAGAAGATTGAGTCGGTGCTAGATGTTGGGATTCGGTGCCTAAAATAAAGGCCCAACGGAAGCAGTAAAACGAAAATTAATTCGATCCGAATCCCTACGAGGATCGATCGAGCAACGTATATACGAATATAAAACGAAAAACAAGAGTTATAAGAAACTCACCCTTGAAGTCCGTTGATTAAATGGTAACCTTCTCTTGAGCTATTCCCCAAGCTTTGATTGATCTCTACGAATCCAATCCGCTCCAAGCTCTTGAACGATCCAACACCGAAAGCACCGCGTCTCTACTTGCCACGCGCCGGTGAAACGACCGGAATGACAACACCTGATTAACCTCCAAGGTTACGGCTAGAATCAAGTGATGAAGCTTTTTGATTATAGCACTCTAAGTGTATAATCTATCTCTCAATTTTATCTCTTGATATTTTTCTCTAAGAAAACTCTCAAGAACACATAAAGAAGAAGATGAAGATGAAGAAGTTTTTCTCTCTCTCTTGGAAGGTTTCTCCCACGTTTTGATCAATTATGTGAGGTGATAGATAGTCTTCTTTTTATTCTTCTCACTTTTGGACCAAATCACATAATATCATATTTAATATGATATTTTCCCCTTGGTGGCCATATGTCTTCCACCTAACAAGGAGAATACCAAGACCAAGGGAAGGGTTAGGTATGGGGCGGCCATCTAGAAGGAGCCGAGACGAGTTCGGTTCGTTTCGGACTCTCGTGAGTCCAAACAGATAAACTCCGATTCCGTTCCGATGTATTTATATCAATTAATTAATCCAATTAATCAATGATATCAAATACAAAATAACATAATTAATTTCTCCAAGAAATAATTATATTCATGAATTAAATTAATCACCCGGTAATTTATTTAATTCATTAGGCCGTAAATTAATTTATCCAATAAATCAATTTAGACATCCAATGCCCCAAAGTCAATTAGACATCCAATGTCCAATAAATTAGATATCCAATATCTAATATTAATAATAAGAGAATAAGCTCGATTCATTCCGTCGTCAATCCTATTGCGCGACTCGGTAGGTTCGTCTCAGTCAGCAATGGGAGGAACCAAAGAGTAGTAGCACCACCTAGCCAGCCTGGCGGCCTACACTGCACTTAACCGAGAACGAATGATTGGGATCATTCAAGAACCATTATGTCGTGAATACCAGTATACGTATAAACCCTTCTTTCAAATGTCCCGATCAAGTTATAGGGTCACGGTCAGTCAAACCCTATCTGTACTTGACGCTATGCATGCGTTAATGCAAATCGAAATCATTGAGCTCTCGTGTATCCAATATAACTAGCTCCAATGCTTTGGCCAAAGACTTATGATCTCATCTGTCAATAACCGCATAGAACATATAACCCGCTCACTAACGGGAGAAAGAATTCTATCTTGCAATTCAGTAGGACCTGATACTCGCCCGTTAAGATGCACGTCGAGGTTGACCCCCACCTCCCGGTTTATAGGGTCAAACTACTCTAATGAAAATCTTAACGTCACAAGCACATCCCTACTAAATCCTCAAGTCGAAGGTTCACGAATACCTATCACAACCTTTCGATTCCGTCATTGACTGTCCCGGAATGAAATCCGTGTGACGAATCGAGGGTGAGTCGGTTCGAGTATACTAATCCAATTAGCATACCTATAACGTGTGCTCCCACTAACCATTAGTGTTCGACAGGCACTCTCCATGTCAAAGAACACGTCATACAAGTCTTCACATAAACTTAACGCCCAGTCAAGTTTCATCGACTTGCGAACGATTAAGTATTTGAGCTATAAACCTTTCCAGTGCCGACCCCCTTATCAAATAAGGAGTGGAATGTTTTGCTCTCAAATACACGGACTAGTTTCTATATGTATATTTACGAGTTAGGAATGCCAGTAACTGCCAGTAAATAAAGAAACATCCATTTGCCTTATGATAATAAATTACATAATTGCAAGTACAATGCCCTCACTCAACATCCTCTGAGTGGCATTCGAGGGCATACTCCTATCAATCTCCCACTTGCACTCAATGCCACACACTATGGTATCTAATACCCATGTTCTCCAGATGACGCTCCAAGCTAGTCTGAGAAAGTGGCTTGGTCAGTGGATCAGCGACGTTGTCGGCCGAGTCTACTCTATGCAGCACAATATATCCCTCGCAAACAAATTGTCTTACGAGATGATACTTCTTCTCAATATGTTTGGTGCTGTTGTGAAACCTCAGCTCCTTGGCCTGCGCTACAGCTCCGTCGTTGTCGCAGTACAACGGAACAGGCAGCTCAGCACATGGTATCACTTGAAGTTCTCCCAGAAACTTCTTAATCCAGAACCCTTCCTTGGAAGCCTCCGAGGCTGCTTGATACTCACCGACAGTGGAATCGTGCCGCGCTTTGCTTGGCGCTACGCCAAGATACTGCTCCTCCATTAAGAGTAAATATGTAGCCAGAAGTAGACATCGAGTCTTCCTTCAGTCCTTGGAAGTCTGAATCAGTGAATCCCAGCACATCCAATTCTCCACCGCCATACATCAGAACCATATCTCTGGTCCTTCTTAAGTACTTGAGAACGTTCTTTACGGCAGTCCAATATTCCCTACCTGGGTTTGCCTAAAACCTACTCACCACGCTTACAGCATGCGCGATGTCAGGTCTTGTACACAATATAGCATACATAAGGCTACCGACGGCCGAAGCATATGGTATATTACTCATTTCCTTTCTTTGTTCCTCACTTTGAGGACACATCTTCAAGGAGAGTTTTATTCCATGTCGCATCAGTAGGAACCCTATTTTAGAATCATCCATCTTAAATCGCTTTAAGATCTTATCTATATAGAGGGCTTGGGAAAGACCTATTGTTCTCTTCGCTCTATCCCGGTAGAGCCGAATACCAAGAATATAGGTTGCTTCTCCCAAGTCTTTCATGGAGAAATTACTCGAAAGCCAAGCTTTCACAGAACTGAGCATTCCCACATCATTTCCTATTAGTAGAATGTCATCTACATATAGTACTAAGAATGCGATCTTGCTCCCACTAACCCTCCTGTATACACAAGGTTCCTCTTCATTTTGCACGAAGTCAAACTCTTTGACCGCCTCGTCAAAACGAAGGTTCCAACTACGCGATGCTTGCTTCAGTCCATAAATGGAACGCTGAAGCTTGCACACTTTCTGAATATCGACTTCGGACACAAAGCCTTTAGGCTGCTCCATATAGATTTCCTCCTCGAGGAATCCATTAAAGAAAGCCGTCTTTACGTCTATTTGCCATATCTCATAATTGTGGTAGGCAGCTATAGCAAGCATCATGCGAATAGACTTTATCATGGCTAGGGGCAAGAAGGTATCGTGGTAATCGATCCCTTCTTTCTGGGTATAACCCTTTGCCACAAGCCTGGCCTTATAGGCGTCAACCTTGCCATCACCATCAGTCTTTCTCTTGTAGATCCACTTGTTCCCAATAGGCACTATGCCCTTGGGGCGGTCTACTAGAGTCCAGACCTGATTGACATGCATCGAGTCTATCTCAGCTTCCATAGCTTCACGCCATTTCACGGAGTCTACATCCACCATCGCTTGGTCATAGGTTATTGGGTCAGTCTCTTGGCTATCACTTGGAACCTCATGGAGACCCAGCTCCTCCAAGTGCACAAGCACATACCTCTCAGGTAAATGAGACACCCTACTAGACCTACGAGGTGGTTGTACTTGTGTTTCAGAAGGTTGGCCTGGGCTTTCTTGCACAGGTGTCTCCCGAGGAGTTTCATTGTATTCTTCTAAAGAAAAACTTCTACCTGCTCCGCCTTCCTGAATGAACTCATCTTCCAGGAAGTGTTCTTGTAAAGCAACAATGATCTTTCGATCTTTGGGCCTGTAGAATAGATATCCCATCCCAGACGGGAATCCAATAAAACGTCCCTTCGCGGACCTAGCTTCCAACTTCTCCACCTTAGTCTTCTTGACATAGGCGGGACATCCCCAAATCCTAATATGATTAAGACTTGGTTTCCTGCCCTCCCACATCTCATGTGGAGTTTTAGGATTTGGAAGGACATCTGTTCAAGATGTAGGCGGCAGTCAGGAGTGCATACCCCCACAAGTAAATCGGTAAGTCAGTATAGCCCAGCATGGAACGGACCATGTTCAACAAGGTCCGATTCCTTCTTTCTGACACACCATTTAACTGAGGAGTACCTGGAGGTGTTAGTTGTGAAACTATTCCATGTTCCTTAAGGAACTCGTCAAACTCCGTACTCATATACTCGCCACCTCAGTCCGACCGAAGTGCTTTGATATGATTACCAGTTTGTTTCTCGACTAGGGCCTTGAATACCTGCCTCGGATTTATGTTTCATTAAGTATACATAACCATACCTAGTATGATCATTAACCATACATAACCACGTGCTGCTTCCAAAGCACCACATACGTCGGTATGGATTAATCCTAGTTTATCAGCGGCTCTTTCAAAAGTCCCTGTGAAGGGGGTCTTAGTCATTTTGCTTTTAAGGCAAGATTCACAAGTAGGAATGGGATCCGATCCCAATGGACCCATAAGTCCATCTTTTTCCATCTTGTAAACCTTGGTCTGACCAACATGACCAAGTCTAAGATGATATTTCAAAACTTGATTAGTTTTGTTGGGATAACAATATCCGGTATCAAAATTGTTGGGATAACAATACCTGGTATCGAAACAGTCAGGATAAACAATCCCTGTATCGAGTAGTGGTGATAAGATGTTTTGACAATATGCCAATCCAGCATACAGTAAGCAAACTGTATCGAAAAGCTGAAGTGTCAACCTGTATCGAAGACCTGTCATAGATCCAGCATACAGTGGAACCTTTCAGTACAGCAAAGAAGTCTTATAAAGACTAAGTATGGAAGCTGTCTCGAATTGTCAATACAGTGATCCTTCCATACAGCTCTCAATAGGACAAGAAGGAATCTTCAGTATTTGCTAAAAGTCAAGTCCCGTTGATAAAGAAGTATTTAAATACTAAAGGATAAAGTACTTAAATATTGTAAGTCAGAAGATCTTCAAACAAGCGCAAAATCCGGATCGTGTTTTACTCAAACACATCATCCCGTTGGGACGGAATCTTTGCTCAACGGATTTATCTCAACGGATATATTTCGAAGACTATATATATCTCCTAAAGGCGTTGAAGATCGGACACCAAGTTATTAAAAAGCTTACAAAGTTATTATCATATATATCAGAGCAAAACATATCTCCAAAGCTCACTGCTATTCGGATATAAGAGATATACAGTGCTCAAACCGTGAACAACACATCATCAGCTAGAAGCACAGAAAATCAAAGCTGTTGTTCATATATTGTTCTATCCTTGAACAAACCCAGATCAGCCCTGTGTGGACTGAGTAATCTTTGCTTCTCCCAAACTGTGTGTGAAGGATTTGCATCGAAGAAGACGAAGCTTTAGAACTGTGTGTGAAGAAGCCAGTCAAGTGTTAGCTCAAACCAATCTGTGTGAACGGTTGAAGCTAAGATCTTTATATCAATCTATGTGAACGATATATTGATTGTGTGTTGTTATAATTACGTAGTTGTGTACGCAGTAATTATAATAAACTTTTTACTCCTGTGTGGAGGACCAGTGGACGTAGAGGGGTTTACCTCGAACCACTTTAAATATTGTGTTATTTACCTTGTGCCCTTTTTGTTTTAAATAACTGTGATTATTTAAGTATACTTTGCATATCGATTTGCTGTATCCACAGCAACTTACTGTATTTAAGACTTCCGCTACGCACTCAGATTTAAAACCGTACAGCTTGTAGCTTAAAACACTTTCCAAGCTGTATCCAGTATACTTAGTGGCCAACAAGTGGTATCGGAGCGGTTGATTCTAAAAAGAATCAGTCGTATTTTCAACCGAATCAGATCCAAATCACTTAATTTTTAAAACAGTCTTTTTCATTCCTTTATTCTCACATGGATACATCTATGATCAATAAAGTACCCATGTTCTCTATTAATGAATTTGATGATTGGAGAATCAGGATGGAGGCTCATCTTGCAGCAATGCACGAAGAAATGATTTTTGTTATACAGGATGGCCCCATTAAGATCATGAAGGTAAACACGGCCGCAAGGATTGAAGGCCAAGCCCATGCTGAGATGCTCGAGAAGGAGCGCGAGCAATGGACTACAGATGAAAGAAAGCGCACCAATCTCGACAATGTGGCTAAGAACGCGTTATTTGTCACTCTTGACAAAGGCACGTTCTCAAAGGTAAAGAGCAGTAAAACAGCCAAGGAAATCTGGGATAAACTCAAGTTGATTTGTGAGGGAACTGAGCTCTCAAAAGAAAACAAAATTTCAAAACTGACTCAGCAATTTGAATATTTTGAAATGAAACCAACTGAGAAACTTGAGGAACTTGACCTCAGATTCACTAGTATTGTTGGTGAACTTGAAGCTTTGGGCAAAATTTATACCCAAAAGGAGAAGAATTTAAAAATTTTCAGATCTCTCCCTGCCCGATGGGACATTAAGACCACAGCTATGCGTGTGTCGTGTAATCTAAATGAAATATCTACTTTTGATCTCTTCTCTGACCTCAAAGCTTTTGAGTATGATATTGACAGAAGAGAGAAAGCTGAAGAATCTCCTTCAAAGGTCACAGCTCTAGCCGCTGTATCAAACCGTCGACACAGCATGCCCAGCTCGTCGAAGCCTAGTCACAAGAATGCTGACAGTGACGACGACATCCTGTCTCAAGATGAAATGGCGCTTCTCATGCATAAATTCAAAAAGTTCATCAAACAGTCTGGAAAGACTCCTACAAGCCCAAACACATCCACAAGGTAAGTACCAAACATCATCTCGTGGTGCTAACTCGTGCTATAATTGCGTAAAACCAGGCATTATGAAAATAAATGTCCTCATCCCAAAGTCCAAAGGTTGCCTAAGCCGAGCAACAAGAGAGAGATGAAAGAAGACGTGCTTGGAAAGACAAGCTCAAGGCCCTAATTGGAGAATCAGAAGCCTCCCCCACACCATCCAAATCAGCAGAATGTCTTCAGGTAGTTACTGAAAGTGATTCATCTGACGATGAGTTCGATGATAAAGCATATATGTGCTTTATGGCCAAAGACATTCCAGAAGGTGAAGACAGCGACGATGAGGTAAGTTCAACCTCAGCTATTCCATCAAATGCATCTCATACTTTTGAAAACATGATGAATGAATTTAAAAACATTCAAAAGGCCCATGAGACACTAAAAACTGAGAATATACAGCTTCAATTAACTAATTTAGAGCTGAAAGATGAAAATGACTTGCTGAAAATAAATTATGAAAATATGTCTCTTGATTGTGAAACCAGCAAGGTCGATTTTGAAAAACTCATGGAGAGCAATCATCAACTTGCTCATAAACTAAGTGAGGTTAAAACTCACAATGAGAGCAAGACAAATGATTTTGTTCTACTTCAAGCCAAAGTCAAAACTCTCGAAAAACGAGAAGATGAACTTGAGACCATTCTGAAATCTTTCGAGAAATCGTCCAAAAGAATGGAAGAAATTCTAAGCACTGGGCAACATGCTCATGATAAAAGTGTCTTAGGATACATCTCATGTTCAAACAAAGGGAAAACTAGTACAGTGTTTGTCAGGGGTGTGGAACCCATTCCTGTTTCGAAAGAAACCTCGAGTCATGTGAAGGAACCTGTTGAATAGCGAACAGCAAAGGCTGCCATTCCGCCACCTTAATCATACGCCAGACAGTGGAATCAGCAGCCATTCAGACCTGAAAGGCGCACTCAACAGCATGCTCCCCGAGCATATCAACAGCGCCAATATCCATTCAGAAGGAAGGCTGTATCCAAATACCAAAGGCCCGCACGGCAGTACTATCAGTACAGCATGTCTAGGTATTGGATACAGGAACCCCGTTATTCCTCGAGACAGCAGGTGTCTGCACAGTATCAACAACAGCATTGGGAATCCAACTGGAGACCTAGAAGGCAAGCTGTTAGGCCAAAGAAAATGGCTCCACCTCCAAGACGGCACTCGTACTGGACTAATAATAATAACCCTGAATTTTACATGCATAACAATTATCATGGTTATAGCGACTACGTATATGCCCCATGTAGATACCGCAACACTGTACCGAATGTGACCTACAGTAAACCAATTGCTGTCAGGAAAATTTGGGTACCTAAAGGCACTAACATTCATGGACCCAAAAATCAAAGGGGACCTAAATCTATCTAATCTCTTTGCATACAGGACATCCTAGAGGAGGACACCTGGTACTTCGATAGTGGATGCTCTCGGCACATGACCAGAGATAGAAGCAAGCTATCATATTTCGTAGAAGGTCGCGGTCCAAAAGTGCGTTTCGGTGATAAATCTAAAGGAAGAACAAGAGGAAAAGGAAACCTTCTTGTCGAAAAATTTAAGGTCACCGATGTTGCATATGTTGAAGGCTTACAGTACAATCTACTTAGTATTAGCCAGTTCTGTGATAAACAGTTCTCGGTGAAATTCTATATAGATCGCTGTAGATTCAAGAACATCCAGACCAATAAAGTTGTGCTTATAGGAAGCAGATCAGGTAACATGTATATTGCTGACTGGAAGCCTATGAGCTCCTCAATTCCATGATTTGTTGCCAAAGGCACTGCAGATCTAAGCTGGTTATGGCACAAGAGGATGTCTCACGTCAACTTCAAGACGATCAACAAGCTCTCAAGACAGGGAATGGTAAGAGGATTGCCAAACGTGTCATTCAAAAAGGACAGCGTCTGCGGACCATGTCAGAAAGGCAAGCAAATCAAGTCCACCCTGAAGAGCAAATCCTACCTTTCAACCCAAAGAGTGATGGAAATGCTACACATGGATCTCTACGGTCCTGTAGACCCGGTAAGTTTGGGAGGTAATAAATACTGTCTTGTTGTTGTTGATGATTACTCCAGGTATGCTTGGACAATATTCTTAAGCAAGAAGAAGGAAACAACATCAAAGATGCCCGAGCTCCTGAGAAAGCTTCAAAATGAAAAGGCATTGAGTATCGTGTCCATTCGTTCCGACAGAGGTAAAAAATTTACTAATCGCTTTATAGAGAAATACTGTTCGGAAAATGGGATACAACATGAATACTCAGCTGCCCGTACACCTCAACAAAATGGTGTTGTCGAGCGAAAGAATAGAACGTTGAAAGAAGCAACAAGGACAATGATTGACGCAAGCAAGTTGCCACAGCGTTTCTAGGGTGAAGCAACCAATACAACATGCTACACTCAAAACCACTGTATCGTCAACAAGCACCACAAAAAAACAGCATACGAGGTATGGAATAACAAAACTCCGTTAGTTTCGTATTTTCACATTTTTGGATGCAGGTGCTATGTGTTGAATAATGGGAAAGATCAACTTAGAACCTTCGATGAGAAGTCAGATGAAGGAATATTTGTAGGATATTCCTCCGTCAGCAAAGCTTACAGGATCTTTAATAAAAGGAAGCTGACGATTGAGGAATTAGTTCATGTAGTGTTCGACGAACCTCACCATGACCCTACAGGAGTAGAAGCTATTACTCAATCCATCCAACAACTTTCCATCTTAGATCCACCAACTCCCATAGAACCTGTTGTTGACATAGAAATCAACCCCGCAGCTGTAAGGATCGACATAGATGAAGCCGATGCAGTACAAGCTGAAGCTGTATCTACTGTAACTCAAGATACAGTACGGGACCCTGAATTAGAACCCGACCGAAGATGGTTGAGAGATCACCCGCAAGAGCTGATCATTGGAAACATAGATGCTGGTGTTTCTACTCGTAAGAGAATACAGAGTACACAAGGAAATATACAGTGTGCACAAGAAGAACTAGATACTGAGATATCACCATTCCCTGAATGGAAATCTCAATCCGAGCTTAGAAGACTCAACATGTGCACTATTGCTGTATTCTTAGCCCAGTCCGAACCGGTTTCGACCATAGACGCTCTTAATAACTCTCATTGGATAACATCTATGGAATAAGCGCTTAACAGTTTCGAAAGAAATAATGTATGGTATCTTGTATCCAGACCTACGCATCAATCGGTTATAGGAACCAAATGGGTATTTAGAAACAAGAAGGATCGAAATGGACTAATCATAAGGAATAAATCCAGACTAGTCGCACAAGGCTATAGACAGGAAGAAGGCATAGATTATGATGAAACGTTTGCCCTGTAGCCAGACTAGAAGACATTAGGATATTTTTAGCCTTTGCCGCCCATAAGAGCTTCATCGTGTACCAAATGGACGTCAAAAGTGCATTCCTAAATGGAGACCTTGCTGAAGAAGTTTATGTTGAACAACCACCAGGGTTTGCCAACACAGATGGGATCGACCTAGTATACAGGCTAAGGAAAGCACTGTATGGACTTAAGCACATCAACGATCCAATAGGAAACCACAACTCAAGGTTACGACAACATCAATCGGAAACCCCCAAAATATCCAATCAAACCCCAAGGGTTCTTGAATAATTCCCCAAATATTCATGAAATCCGCAATATACACCAATAAATCCGTAGGAATACATGTATTCAAGGTAGATAATCCATATATAACATATTATATCATCATAGCAAGCTCACACGAAGAGATCGGAAGGAAAACACTCGAACTCTGAAATTCTAGATTCAAGAAATGATTACC
This sequence comes from Orobanche coerulescens, assembly GCA_033398695.1. Lineage (NCBI taxonomy): Eukaryota > Viridiplantae > Streptophyta > Magnoliopsida > Lamiales > Orobanchaceae > Orobanche > Orobanche coerulescens. The sequence goes on from CM065809.1 coordinate 176,522,269, forward strand.
TTGATTTGATGTGGCCCCTAGAGCTTGGTATGAGACCCTGTCCCAGTATCTAACCGATAATGGATTTGATAAAGGTGCTGTGGACAAGACTTTGTTCAAAATACAGGAAGGCGATGACCTTCTGATGGTGCAAATCTATGTAGATGATATAATTTTTGGTTCAACTAACCTTGCTTTGTGTCAAAGGTTCTCTCATCTCATGCAAAGTAAATTTGAAATGAGTATGATGGGAGAACTTAGTTATTTCCTAGGTTTGCAGGTAAAGCAGTTGCCTACAGGGATCTTCATCAACCAGGAAAAATACAGCAAGGAGCTTCTCAACAAATTTGGAATGAACACTTCCAAATCATCATCAAACCCTATGAGCACTTCCGTGCAGATTAGTGCTGATGAAGCCGGAAAGTCGGTTGACCAATCACTCTACAGGAAGCTTATTGCCTCGCTCCTGTACCTAACGGCTAGCAGGCCCGATATCCAGTTTGTTGTAGGAGTGTGTGTGAGATATCAAGTAGCACCCAAGGAATCACACTTCAATATAGCTAAACGAATCCTAAAGTATATTAAAGGAACAGTCGATGTAGGACTGTGGTATCCTAAAGAAGGCGGATTCGATTTAGTTGGATACAGCGACTCGGATCTCGGAGGCTGCAAGCTAGATAGGAAGAGTACAAGTGGAACTTGTCACTTTCTTGGACCTAGACTTGTTTCTTGGTTCAGTAAGAAGCAATTGGGAAACTCACTTTCCACGGCTGAATCAGAATACTATGCTGTTGGTAGTTGCTGTATGCAGATCCTTTGGATGCAGCAACAGTTGTCAGACTATGGGATTGAAGCCAAGGAAACGCCAATCATGTGTGATAGCACGAGTGCAATTGCAATCACGCACAATCATGTATTGCACTCGCGCACTAAGCATATAAACATGAAGCATCATTTCATAAGGAATCATGTCGAGAACAAGGATGTTCAGCTCGAAAAAGTTCATACAGATATTCAGTTGGCCGACATCTTCACCAAGTCTCTCGACACAGCAAGATTCAACATGCTTTGACAAGAATTGGGATTGCTACAGCCTGACTCCCTGTAAGTATTTACTGTTTTTACTCAACAATTGAGGGGGAATGCTGTAAGACCCAAGAATACAGTATCCACCATTAATTATCTGTACACTCAGAGCCTTCAATACAGCACTGTAGGGAACAAAGATATATGAATCATCCTACAGCTGACGTGTGCAATAATTAAGGGGGAATACAGTATGACCCATGAATACAGCATTATTCCAAAAGTTGCTGTATGGAATTAAAACCTATATGTACCTTTTAAGGGGGAAGGCTGTATCGTCGCGGATATAGAACATACTATAGGATTTCGATTCAGTATTAATATTATATTATAATATTTCATTTTAAAAATAATTTTTGTCCATGTGCCCTGTTTTCATGTCAAACATCATTTACATTAAATGCCTTACACGACATCTGGACAATCAAATCTCAAAAGCCGCGATGCTTTCAAATTGTTTAATGTTTAATACCGCCGTTTCAGGCATCGAGGGTAATAACAAATGTCAGAAGTGGGACTCGCTCCTATTTGAAAATTCATTGGATAAGTGTACCAGTTATACTAAGTCCATCGTGACCGTTCATTTCAAACACCGGTTGCCATCCCTTAAATCTGACCATTCGTACTCTGAAAAACCCTTCTTCGTCGCCCACTATAAAAGGACTGAAATTGCCATTTGAGACTCTTTACGCCTTCTGGATATTTTGAGAGCACTCAAGCAAATACAGCCTACAAGTTTTTCTGCGTTTTACTGCAACTTTCTCTTAATCTTTTTCATCCTTTCTTGAGATTCATCAATGGCGTCTGCTCAGACCTCTACCACCGCCCTCAAGAAATCTCTGAACTTCATCGATGGACGGATCTTCACCCGATCTGTCGTCATCGAGCGTATCCATGCTGAAATTGATGACGTCGATACGATGGAAGTTGTCATCACCAGAATCCGTCAACAAGGCCTCTACCGCCTTGGGAGCCACACCGCAGAGAAATATGACGCTCACCTTGTTGAGGAGTTCTACCTCAATGCCGTGGTTCGGTTTCTGCCTCTAGCCCTTGGAGGACACGTCGCTGACATCACAGCAGTCATTCATAGAGTGGAGATCTGCATCGACCGAGATCTTCTCAAAAACATTTACAGGCTACCCTCTGAAGGCCTGACCATGGATGAACTTGAGACATTTGGGTCTCGAGTTGCGTACTCAATATTATGGCTTGTTCACCGGTTTGACTACGGTTGAAGTGGTTCACACCACCTGCCATAAGAAAAACTTTTGCTTACCGTTTGTTTATTTGCATGATTTTTGCTGTCGCATCATAGAAAATCGTACTGGTGCATTTGAAATGTGTACTAATATTAGGTTTAAAATGATGGTAGCTATTATGACCTGTGAAAAGGTCAATTGGTGTCAAATTATTCTGAAACGCTTGCAGGAGGAAGTGTCCAAACCTGCCACTCATAAGAAGTCATTTGGTTTATTCATAAACCACATTTTGACGAAGTGCGGACTTCCACAGTCCGCCGATGCAAAGAAGATAAGTTCCCGGATATTCTTGGGAGGAGTCAAGTCCAGTGCCTACAAACAAAGTATTCTGATCGCAGACATGCCTTTTATCCGGAACCTACCGCTTTTTGAAGATCCAAGGGACGTTTCTCCTAAGTCCCAGAGTGTGGAATCTTCAAGGAAAAGAAAGAGATATCACAGCAAGACACCTGTTGCTGCTGAGAAGCCGAAACGGAAGCTTCGGAGGCTCTCAAAAACTAAATCCACAAAACCCTCTGAGGATGCTTCTATAGTGGCGCAACCCACTGATGAACTACCCCAGGGCCCAACCCCTGCGGAAGAGATACCCGTTACTGTATCGACAGTAAATCCCGAGCCTTTGGCGGCAACGACGGATATGAGGACATCTGCCAACTTGGAAGACTCTAGTGAGTCGGCTGCCCCTGCGGAGCCAAATGCTACTTCTCCTATGCGGGATTCCACACCCGTACAGGATTCACCTTCCTTCGGGGTATCATACCCTGTAAGGAATCCCTCTTCCATACAGGATCCCACACCTGTAGAGGAACAAATCGATACAGCAAACTCAGACGTTGTATGAAGTCCCTCCCCGGACACTATTATCAATAAAACCCTTCCCTCTGTGCAAATTGAACAGGCCTATGAAAAATTTCTTCAATGGAAGAGCTATAGGCTAGCTCCATACAATACCCTGTTCAACTGGAGCGAGTGGCGCAATGAAGAAAGATTCGTGTTGGAAGTGACGGACTTTCAAGAAATTGAAGCCCTGATCCAATGGGATAATCTATGCTGCAAGGAGTTAATTGAAAGCCATCTTTTGCACAAATCAGATGCCAGAAGAAAAGGAAAGGACAAGTCCTAGGAATCTCCCAAAAGTCCAAAAGAAGACCACGACTCAGACGACGACGACGATGCCTTACATGCAGGTCTGAGAATGAGCCGTGAGGAGGCTCAGGAAAGAGATGTCTCCCAAACCAAGAATGACGAAGGGCCATCAAGCCGCAGTGAGCCCCCTTCGCCACAGCAAGAAAATATTCCTGACGATGAGGAATCAGTCCCTCATGTCGAGGAAGAAGAAATGCTTCGGAACAGGCACCCGAGCCGGCTATTGCCGAAGAAGAAGAAGAAGTATCACGCGCCGTCCAGCAAGAGGAATCAATCCCTCTGCCGGAACAGGCGGAAGCTGAGAGACACCAGGAGGAATCAATCCCTCTTGTACCCATGTCTACAGAAATCCCGTCGACACAGGAGGATGTTGCACCTCCTGCCGCCGAACCTGAATCAGCTGCTCCCGCCCCATCAACCGTGGAATCCGACGACGGTACTGTACCTGAGGATGTCCAACTCAATTCACGCCCTACCGTGAATTTTAGAAGGTTGAATGGAGCAGAAGATTTTGCCAAGCCAGATTCTCCTCGCACTGAAACTAGGAAAGAGCGATTGCGTGCTCTTGGCCTCCAGACGGTATTCATTTAGGATGAAGTGAATGCCCTTCACTCAGTTGAAAAAGCTTTGGATTGGATGCACACATCTGCAGTTGAAGAAATGACTGGTTTAAGGCATGAAGTCTCTCGTGTTGTCGAAGCCTTCACTGTCCTGCCATGTGTCTTCAAGCAAGCCCCAGCCAATCTACAGGAGAAGCAAGAAAAGATCCTGAGAGAAGAGGAATCTAAAACTCGCATATCCGAGGCCAAGACAGCAGCAGCCATGATCGAAACAACTTCTCATCTGCGAGCACATGACAAAAGTATCAATGATATGTTGCAGGTACTCTCCTCCCTTGTCGAGAGAATGTCAAACATTGAGACGAAACAGGATGCCGCATTAGAGATCCTAGGACGTCTTGATGACGCCAAAAAGGGGGAAGAAGCGAGAGGAGCCGCAAGGAGAACAAGGCTTCAGCAGGAAAAAGAATTTAATGCTGCTCAAGACAGCATTACTGCAGAGCTGAACAAATTAGCCCCACCCGCACAAAGTTTCAGGATTTCAGGTTCTCGACCTGAGTTCCATGATCCCAGCGTCCCATGGCAAAGCATTATCCAAAGACCTTCTGAAATTCATCTGCCAACCAACCGTCATCCCACTGCTGAAGAAGTGAAGCAATGGAGGAGAAATGAACTGATGAGATATTTTGTTAAACTCGTTAGGGAATCCGCCATCTTCAACGGTTATAAAACATTAGCGGAGGCTGCAGATAAATTCACGAAGCTGTTAGAAGAAGGCAAGCTTCCTCTCCAACAAGAAATGAAGTCCAAGCATAGAAGAGGAGATCGGATCACCCATCCAGAAGACTAGATTCTTGCCTTTGACAAATCATACGATGGTAGAGCAATCTACTTAGATCGAGGCAATGATTCCCTACAGCACTGGTGGCGTGGAACCAAGAATGATCCCGAGAAAAGGCCATGGAGACACTCGGATTATAGGAGCTGAAATCCTTAGTGTATTATTTTTGTTTGTAATTTACTTTCAAAACAGCAATCTTTGTACTCTATTTTTGAATATCAATAAAATCTTTGCATGTCTTGAAAGATTACAACTCGTAATTTACTATGTTATTGTATGATTACGTACTTTAAATTTAATTGCTGAAATTAATCACAAGTATAGAAACTTGTTTAAAAAAAAAATTTAAATTAAGCTGTACGAACTTGTCTGCGAATAGGTCATAGATTTAGTTGTATGCATCTAGAATACATTGTAAGATTGTGCATGTGCGCCAATCATAAGCTCAAGCTGTAAAAACTCTTAGATGTATCGAACTCGCATGCGAGCAGTTCATAAATTAGACTAAGTTGCTGAAAGCCAGAACATTCGACAGAAGACCAAGATATCTGCCCGAAGTCATCAAAAAGGTTATTCGCTTCATGAAGAAGGTTTTGGCATCATCAAGAAGACTTGAAAGATTTAAGCCTTGGCAAATTGTCAAAAAGGGGGAAATTGTTGGGATAACAATATCCAGTATCGAGATTGTTGGGATAACAATACCCGGTATCGAAACAGTCAGGATAAATAATCCCTGTATCGAGTAGTGGTGATAAGATGTTTTGACAATATGCCAATCCAGCATATAGTAAGCAAACTGTATCAAAAAGCTGAAGTGTCAACCTGTATCGAAGACCTGTCATAGATCCAGCATACAGTGGAACCTTTCAGTACAGCAAAGAAGTCTTATAAAGACTAAGTATGGAAGCTGTCTCGAATTGTCAATACAGTGATCCTTCCATACAGCTCTCAACAGAACAAGAAGGAATCTTCAGTATTTGCTAAAAGTCAAGTCTCGTTGATAAAGAAGTATTTAAATACTAAAGGATAAAGTATTTAAATACTGTAAGTCAGAAGATCTTCAAACAAGCGCAAAATCCGGATCGTGTTTTATTCAAACACATCATCCCATTGGAATGAAATCTTGTTCAACGGATTTATCTCAACGGATATATTTCGAAGACTATATATATCTCCTCAAGGCGTTGAAGATCGGACACCAAGTTATTAAAAATCTTACGAAGTTATTATCATATACATTAAAGCAAAACATATTTCCAAAGCTCACTGCTATTCAGATATAAGAGATATACAGTGCTCAAACCGTGAACAACACATCATCAGCTAGAAGCTCAGAAAATCAAAGCTGTTGTTCATATATTGTTCTATCCTTGAACAAACCCAGATCAGCCATGTGTGAACTGAGTAATCTTTGCTTCTCCCAAACTGTGTGTGAAGGATTTGCATCGAAGAAGACGAAGCTTCAGAACTGTGTGTGAAGAAGCCAGTCAAGTATTAGCTCAAACCAATCTGTGTGAACGGTTGAAGCTAAGATCTTTATATCAATCTGTGTGAACGATATATTGATTGTGTGTTGTTATAATTACGTAGTTGTGTACGCAGTAATTATAATAAACTTTTTACTCCTGTGTGGAGGACCAATGGACGTAGAAGGGTTTACCTCGAACCACTTTAAATATTATGTTATTTACCTTCTGCCCTTTTTGTTTTAAATAACTGTGATTATTTAAGTATACTTTGCATATCGAGTTGCTGTATCCACAGCAACTTACTGTATTTAAGACTTCCGCTACGCACTCAGATTTAAAACCGTACAGCTTGTAGTTTAAAACACTTTCCAAGCTGTATCCAGTATACTTAGTGGCCAACAGGTTTCATCCCTACCACGTTTTCTAGTCATAGTATTCACAACTACTTTGTTGCTGAGATTTAGATGATACAATCCATTTAACAATGTAGCAGTACCCACTAGTTTATTTCTGAAATAAATTTTGCCGGAACCATCACCAATGAAAAATGAAAAACCTTTTCGGCCCATGACCGGAATGGATACAATGTTTTTGTGCCCCTTGGGCAAAACAAGTACATCTTCTAAAGTCAAAACAAAGCCGAATTCTAAACCCAAAAGAAGTGATCCTATGTCGGTCGCCTTGACACTATGCCCGTTTCCGACTGTGATCATCACTTCTCCAGCTCCAGTTTTCCTACATTGTTCCAGATCCTGATTCACGGTACAAATATGAGAACTAGAACCAGAATCCAGTATCCAGGAAGTAGAAAATACAGTAGCACAACAATTTGTTTCCAAAACTAAAAGTTATGTACCTGAAGTGCCATGAAGAATCGGACACTCTCTAGCCCAGTGGCCCAGCTCACCGCACTTGAGACAAGCGTCATTCTTCTTGCTCTTTGGAACCGTTGGGGTCTTGCCCTTGCCCTTGAAGTCCTTAACATGTGGTCCAGTCTGCTTCTTGGTCTTTTTCTTCTTATTCTTAGACTTCCGAAGTCTAGAAGAAATCACAAGGGCAGACTCCTTCATCTGCGGAGTTTTCATCTGAGACTGAGCGGTCACCAGTTTGTTCATTAGCCCAGCTAAGTTACATGCAATCTCGTTGCAGTTGAAGTTCATAACAAACCGTGAGAAGGAATCAGGGAGAGACTGAAGGATAAGGTCGGTTTGGAGAGAAGTATCCATTTTAAAATCAAGAGCCTCCAATCTCTCGATCATGGATATCATTTTGAGGACGTGTTCCCCAACCTTTTCACCTTCCTTCATCCTTGCACCGAACAGTTGCTTGGATATCTCATATCTAGCAGTTCTGCTGTGCTCACCATAAAGTTCGGTTAAGTGAGATAGAATCTGCCTAGCAGAAGTCATTTTCTCATGAGCTCTCTGAAGCTCATTAGACATAGAAGCCATCATGTAAGCACGGACTTTTATGTCATCCTTAACCCACTTTTCATGGTTTTCGATCTCTTCCTGATTGGCTCTGGTCCACACAGGAGGCGCCGGAATTTTCGTCTCCAAGACGTATCCCAGTGCCTCTGTACTGAGGACAATCATCAGATTACGGAGCCAGTCCACAAAGTTAGGTCCAATCAAGGTGTTCTTCTAGAGTAGAATTGCGAGTAGATTCATTGTCATATTGAGAGTTGTGTGTGCATTAAGTATAACAGATTAATTAGTGACTTGTTATATTATGTTCTGTGTATAGAATTAAGGTCTTTTCTATTGTTGTTACCCAACTCCCACTATTTTTATCGGAAAAACACACTCCCATGTGAAATCCGGAAGTATCGTCGCACTACTTCATAGTGGTGATCGAGTTCTTTATAAATCTTAATAGAGGGTTTCTATCGTTTGTGAACAAGTTAAGTTTATACCATCGACGCAAATCAGTTTCACAATTGAATCTTATCCGGCAACCTATTAGGTTTCTAGGGATAAAATTTGCTCCAACCGAAGGCATCCAATGCGCTCCCGGTAATTTATCCGTCCTCCCCGAACGACTACCCCGATAACTAGGAAGCATAGCACATCCGGTTTGGATTTTAATTTCCCGAAAGCTCGATGGAGGGAAGGAAAACCTTGAAACCTTATAAACTAAATAATTTGTTGTGGGAGAATTTTCGCGATTAACGTTACACTTTGCACATTAATCATTTTAGCGCGTTTGTGGCATTCATACAATATGAAAAAAATCATTCACAACCTAGTTGCTACCAACATGTGGTTCATGGACCGTTCCTAGAAAACAAAAACTCTGTAATCTAATTACAAGTCTTCGTCTTGAATCTTCGTCTTCTCAAAACGGATCTTCCTCCGGTCTTCGTCATTACATATAAATTTTACATTGAAAATTGCATTCTAGATACAAATATTTCTAGTAAAATAAATAGGCTCAAAACGACCTTTACAGCCCAATCGAATAAAACGAACGATTCAAAAACTAGGTCCATGAACCACATCACCATTCAAAAATAATGCATCCAACACATTAAATAAATGGCATTCATAATGAATCTGAATATTGATCCAATCAATATAAAACAATCCATCCAAAATGAATTAATCCAATTAATTCAAACAACTGTCAATTTTAACTTGTTCCGGACGAGAAAATATTTCATTAAATTAATTCCCCTAAGAATAAAATTACCTTAATTAAATCTTAGTCAAATTAAATCCAATTTAATTTGTGGGAAATTAATTATCGAACAAAATATAAAAAACGGAGTCGGAAAACACGGCTGCCAAGCAGGACAACTGCGAAAGGTGGCACGCACAGTGCCGAGCACGGCCGAAGGCCGCCGACCAGACTCGCCTCGCCGCTGCATCATGTCCATCCAGTGCATCATGAGGTGCCTCAGCGACTCAAGTCGCTGGGTCCGTTTACATTTTCGGCTCGTTTTTTCACCCCGATTCCAAAAATAATATTTTTCTAATCTTTATATTACTCATTTAAATCAGTTTTTCAAAAGAAAAATAGATTTATATTGTAACATAAAATCATGAAAAATTAAGTTTTAGATGAACAATAGAAAATCAACGATTAATACGATTATGATTCCAAATCATACACCATCTAATCAAACATTCCAAATGCTAATATCGTATATACGATCGCAAGACCTACTCTCCAATACCATTGTTGGGATTCGGTGCCTAAAACGAAGGCCCAGCGGAAGCGGTAAAACGAAAATTAATTCGATCTGAATCCCTGCGAGGATCGATCGAGCAACGTATATACGAATATAAAACGAAAAACAAGAGTTATAAGAAACTCACCCTTGAAGTCCGTTGATTAAATGGTAACCTTCTCTTGAGCTATTCCCCAAGCTTTGATTGATCTCTATGAATCCAATTCGCTCCAAGCTCTTGAACGATCCAACGCCGAAAGCACCGCGTCTCTACTTGCCACGCGCTGGAGAAACGACCGGAATGACAACACCCGATTAACCTCCAAGGTTACGGCTAGAATCAAGTGATAAAGCTTTTTGATTATAGCACTCTAAGTGTATAATCTATCTCTAAATTTTATCTTTTGATATTTTTCTCTAAGAAAACTCTCAAGAACACATAAAGAAGAAGATGAAGATGAAGAAGTTTTTCTCTCTCTCTTGAAAGGCTTCTCCCACGTTTTGATCAATTATGTGAGGTGAGAGATAGTCTTCTTTTTATTCTTCTCATTTTTGGACCAAATCACCTAATATCATATTTAATATGATATTGTCCCCTTGGTGGCCATATGTCTTCCACCTAACAAGGAGAAGACCAAGACCAATGGAGGGGTTAGGTGTGGGGCGGCCATCTAGAAGGAGCCGGGACGAGTTCGGTTCGTTTCGGACTCCCGTGAGTTCAAACAGATAAACTCCGATTCCGTTCCGATGTATTTATATCAATTAATTAATCCAATTAATCAATGATACCAAATACAAAATAACATAATTAATTTCTCCAAGAAATAATTATATTCATGAATTAAATTAATCACCCGGTAATTTATTTAATTCATTAGGCCGTAAATTAATTTATCCAATAAATCAATTTAGACATCCAATGCCCCAAAGTCAATTAGACATCCAATGTCCAATAAATTAGATATCCAATATCTAATATTAATAATGAGAGAATAAGCTCGATTCATTCCGTCGTCAATCCTATTGCGCGACTTGGTAGGTTCGTCTCAGTCAGCAATGGGAGGAACCAAAGAGTAGTAGCACCACCTAGCCAGCCTGGCGGCCTACACTGTACCCCAACTGAGAATGAATGATTGGGATCATTCAAGAACCATTCTGTCGTGAATACCAGTATACGTATAAACCCTTCTTTCAAATGTCCCGATCAAGTTATAGGATCACGGTCAGTCAAACCCTATCTGTACTTGACGCTATGCATGCGTTAATTCAAATCGAGATTATTGAGCTCTCGTGTATCCAATACAACTAGCTCCAATGCTTTGGCCAAAGACTTATGATCTCATCTGTCAATAACCGCATAGGACATATAACCCGCTCACTAACGGGAGAAAGAATTCTATCTTGGTATTCAGTAGGACCTGCTACTCGCCCGTTAAGATGCACGTCGAGGTTGACCCCCACCTCCCGATTTATAGGGTCGAACTACTCTAATAAAAATCTTAACGTCACAAGCACATCCCTACTAAATCCTCAAGTCGAAGGTTCACGAATACCTATCACAACCTTTCGATTCCGTCATTGACTGTCCCGGAGTGAAATCCGTGTGACGAATCGAGGGTGAGTCGGTTCGAGTATACTAATCCAATTAGCATACCTATAACGTGTGCTCCCACTAACCATTAGTGCTCGACAGACACTCTCCATGTCAAAGAACACGTCATACAAGTCTTCACATAAACTTAACGCCCAGTCAAGTTTTATCGACTTGCGAACGATTAAGTATTTGAGCTATAAAACTTTCCAGTGCCGACCCTCTTATCAAATAAGGAGTGGAACGTTTTGCTCTCAAATACACGGACTAGTTTCTATATGTATATTTACGAGTTAGGAATGCCAGTAAGTGCCAGTAAATAAAGAAACATCCATTTGCCTTATGATAATAAATTACATAATTGCAAGTACAATGCCCTCACTTAACATCCTCTGAGTGGCATTCGAGGGCATACTCCTAACACTAGATTGGGCACCGCCTAAAAATGTTAAAGAAGTTCGTAGCTTTTTGGGTCTTGCTGGGTATTACCGTCGGTTTGTCGAGGGGTTCTCGAAACTCGCTCGGCCGCTTACGCAATTCCTCCAGAAGACAGAAAAGTTTGTTTGGACTACCGAGAGACAACAGAGCTTTGATGAGCTGAAGAGACATTTGACCTCAGTGCCGATTTTAGCTTTACCTCAGGGTAGCGAAGGATTTGTAGTTTATAGCAACGCTTTGGGACAAGGGTTTGGATGTGTGCTTATGCAGGATGATAAGACGATAGCCTTTGCGTCACGACAGTTGAAGCCATATTAGATGAACTATCTTACTCATGATTTGGAGTTGTCCGTAATTGTCTTTGCACTTAACATTTGGCGGCATTATTTGTATGGCTCTCCGTGTCAGATTTATACCGACCACAAGAGTTTGAAGTATATTTTTAGTCAGAAAGAGTTGAATATGAGACAGAGACGTTGGTTGGAATTGATCAAGGATTATGATTTGGAAATTCTTTACCATCCGGGAAAGGCCAATGTCGTCGCGGATGCTTTGAGCCGCCAATCGGCATCACTTCAGATGCTCGAGGTCCTTCATCTAAGACAAAGATTCATTAGGATTTAATCGAGCAAGGAATAGAAGTTTGGATCCAAATAGTGCAAGGACAGTTGTGCACTCTCGAGATTACTTCGTCTTTGGTTGACGACATCAAAGAAAAACAGTGGAGTAACCCGATGATCTCTCAACTGAAGGAAGATGTAATTAAAGGAAAAGCCCCTGGTTTCACGGTCCATGAAGATAGTATTCTGAGATTTCAGGGCAGGCTTTGTGTTCTGAATGATCGAGAGTTGAGGCAGAGAATTCTACGAGAAGCCCATGTTACACCTTACTCTATCCACCCCGGGATGAGTGAGATGTACAAGGACTCGAAGCGAAACTTTTGGTGGAATAATATGAAGAAAGGTGTCACAAAGTTTGTGCTACGATGCTTGACGTGTCAACAAGTCAAGATTGAACATCAATGACCGGCAAGGTTGTTGAAGCCGCTTCCCATTCCCGAGTGGAAGTGGGAAGATATCTCTATGGATTTTATCACGAGGATGCCGAGAACTAGAGCTGGAATGAATATGATTTAGGTAATTGTGTAATATCCGCATTTTTTCTTTTCCTGGTGTTTTCATTTTTCAGTGTATTTCTCGTTTGTTGCGACCCTCGTGTATCTTTCAGTGTATTTCTTCCATCATCTATTGATCTGATTCTCGTAATTATTGAGCGGAACCGCCGTTTTGGGGTTGCCATGGATCCATTCTATGTTATTATGCGTTTTGAGATGTTCCGTTTGATGTTTCGTTCATATTCCGTGCCTAGCGCGCGCTATCTTTTCTGCATAGCGCACGCTAGAGGTCCCTTAGTAGCGCACGCTACGTCTGCTTCGTAGCGCGCACTAGCGAGCAATGGCAGTTCTGTTTCCAGCCCTCTGGACTAGCGGATTAGCGTATGCTACGTTGTCTAGTACACGCTAATGTCGGGGGACTAGCGCACACTAAGGTGTCCGGTAGCATGCGCGAGTGTGACTGTCTAGTACTCGACAGTTTGCTACTGGACTCGATCAGGTGCCCAGGTAGCGCACGCTACGTTTGGCCGATAGCGCGCGCTAACGGGGTCAGGTGAGTTCTGGGCAATTCACTTCTGGACTCAGCTGATGTCCAGGTAGCGCACACTATGGCCAATAGCGCGCGCTACCGAGCAGCTATTAGCGCACGCTATGTTTCGGGTAGCGCACGCTAACGGCCCAATAATCTGGTTACTGGACTGGGACGTTAACTTCTGGACTGGAGTTTTGTCCCGTTAGCGCATGCTAACTTATGAGGATTAGCGCGCGCTAACACTCCCTGGCTATATAAACCAGGGAGTTGACCGAGAGGAGCGTCTTTTTTTTTTTCATTTCTTCTCCCTCTCCGCAGCTTAGGCGATTTGGGCGATTTTCTTGGCGATTTCTTCCTCCAATCATCTCAACCATCATCTTCTTTGAGTTCTTGGTGTTTAATAACAACATCAACGCGAATCTTTCATCCTAATCCAAGGTAAATCTCTTAGAACCCTACTTTTGGATAATTTGGGGGTTTTGAGATTTTCGTCCGATTCGTTCCGTTTTGTTGATTAATTCATGATGAATACGATTAATCTTGTTGGTATTCTTAGTTTCCCTACAGATTCATGGTATATTTCGTGGTTTTTACGGAATCGAGAGGGTTTGGTTGTGGTCCGCCCTCGTTGTTGTTTATATACGAATATACATGAATCGTAGGCGGGTTTTCGGGTGTATTCCATTCCCGTATTCATTTAGAAATGGTTGTGATTGTATTCTTTGAATCGTTAGGTTCGGTTTCGTTGGTTCCTAGCGTTCGTCGGTGACTTTCCTTTCCGTTCGTTGCGTCGTCAATTATCCAAGGCAAGTATTTTTGGAAACCTTTATGCTTAACGTGAAATGGTAATGTATATTGTGTGTGCTTTACTCACCTCGGGAGGGTCCGACGGGGCCTCGAGGGAATCTATGGCTTCGTCCTGGATTCATGAGTTTGTTTTGCGGCCAACCCGGGAGGGTCCTTAGAGGCCTCGGGTGGGATTCGTGGCTTCGTCCCGGTCCTTGGTTACGTGTGTGCTTGATTTTTTTTATGAATATGGCCAGCCCGGTAGGGTCCTTAGGTGGGATTCGTGGCTTCGTCCCGGTCCTAGGCAAATTGTTTGACTGTTTGTTTCCGGAAAAGACATGTCTGGTTTTGGTTTTCGAAATGGCATTGGTGCATGTACTATGAAATGGGTAAGCGATTGGTTTGCCTTGATTACTTGTACTAGTGTAATTGCTAACCCCTTTGGGGACCCGTCGTGGGGAAATTCTTGTTATGGATTTCAGGTTATGATCATCCGGACGAGCGAGCGCTGGGACAATACGAGGATGTTGGCCAGGGTCGTTGACATGTGCATTGAGTCTTTTCATTTCTGTTTGTTTCCATTCGATATGGTTGTTGTCTACTTTTAAAACTTATAGATTGTACTCACGAGTACTTAGGTTTTTCTCTTCGGATTATGTTTTGTATTCGTGGAAGTTATTTATGTTTGCCATTGTTGATTTTCCGCCGGTTGTACCGAGCGTGTTATTTGATTTTCGACTGGACAATGTGTGTTTCTACTGTGGTAAGTTGTATCTAGCCTGGTGGGTCCCATGTAGGGGTCCACGGCATTGTAATACACCTTGAATATCTCGGGGGTGTTACAGAAAATGGTATCGGAGCACTAGGTTTACGGATACCTAAACTTGACGGTTATTTGGGTCTAGTTGTGTCTTGTTCTGCACATTGTCACACCGCTGCCAGCATCTTAGTACTTTCAGTGTTCGTAATTTTTCTTACTCGATTCTTTGTTTTCTCGTATCGTATTTCCATTTCTTGAACTGTGGTTATTTTCCCTCTTTTACTTATCATCGAGTTGCTTTTTTTTGCCACCTCTTAACACCAGCATGGATGCTGGAAGGGGTCGTGGTCGTGGCCGTGGATGCGGCCGGGGACGTGGGGTAGCCGGTGGGGCGGCCACATCGCATTCTTCGGGATCCGGCAGTACCGGTGACCGTCACAGTCATGCTTCTTCTCAGGAGCACGACGACCTTGGTATTGCGGACGTTATGCAGCAAATGATAAACCAAATGGCGGCGATAGCTCAGGTGGTTCAAAACCCGGATCCGGCCCATGCTAATCGGGGCGGAGCAGACCGTTGGCTCCAAGATGTCATCAAGATGCATCCTCCTCAGTTTTCGGGAGCATCAGACCCGATCGGCTGGGAGGGGTGGATCAAGGAGATATCCAAGGTCTTCATTGCCACCAACTGTCCCGAGGACCGAAAGGTCCCTATTGCCCAGTACTTTCTCACTGGGGACGCTACGGATTGGTGGGAGGCCGTTGGGCCCAAAGACCATGTTGCTTCATGGGACGAATTTCAAGAATTGATGGAGACTGAATATTGCCCATGGCTGTAACACCCCCAAGATATTCGGGGTATATTACAGCGCCGTGAATCCCTATATGGGACCCACCAGGCTGAACAACATCATACTCATCGACTCACAGAAACGACAAAATAACACCTCGTCATAAAGACGCAAAACAGAATAATCCACCCGGTTCAACCGGTCAAACATAACACCATCATCCAACACAAACATAATAGACAACAATACAATCCGGACGAACAAAAACTCTTACGTACTCGAGTACTACTATTAGTTCAAAAACCACAAAAGATGAAAAGATAGAAGACACTAAGACATCACTCGTGCACAATAATCACGCACGGCCATCATCCGCGTACTGGTCCAGCGCCCGCTCGTCTCGATGAACCTGACCTGAAATTCATAAAACGAATTTTCCCAAAATGGGTCCCCAGAGGGGTTAGCAATTACGCTAGTACAAGTAACCAAATGAACAGCTTACATCTTACACATATAGTAAATGCATGCAATCAAGAAAGCATAGTTCCAAAACACTCATTTCCGGAAATGCCGTAATCAAATCACATTTGTAAAATGCACCACAATTAA
Source organism: Orobanche coerulescens (assembly GCA_033398695.1). Taxonomy (NCBI): domain Eukaryota; kingdom Viridiplantae; phylum Streptophyta; class Magnoliopsida; order Lamiales; family Orobanchaceae; genus Orobanche; species Orobanche coerulescens. Next base: position 176,538,404 of record CM065809.1, read on the forward strand.
CCGTCGATCCACGTCTCTGTGGACCCCTACCGAGACCCCATCGGATCTAACCCGTAGTGGTTAAAAGCAAGCTCGTCGATCCACGTCTCTGTGGACCCCTACCGAGACCCCGTCGGATCTAACCCGTAGTGAGCATACACACACACACACCATTTCTCACACAATACTATTATGTCAAGAATGTAAGTTCATAAGGGTACTTGCCTCGATTAATAAACGGTGACACAAACGGAACGGAAGAATCAAGCACGACCGTGAGGAACCGATGAATGAACCTAACGATTCGAATAACACAATCACAACCACTCCTAAAATATTACGGAAATGGAATACACCCGAAAACCCGCCTACAATTCATGTATATTTGTATAAAAATAACAATAAGGGCGGACCACAACCAAACCCTCCCGATTTCGCAAAACTATGAAAATATACCATGAATCCGTAGGAAAACTAATGGTATCAACAAGATGAATCATATTTATCTTGAATCCAATCAACAAAACGGAACGAATCGAAAGAAAATCCCAAAACCCCCAAATTATCCAAAAGTAGGGTTCTAAGAGATTTTACCTTGATTTGACGATGAACAATGAATGATTAGTGATAGGTTGATGATATGAAGCTTGAATATACTTCTACAATGGTGTTTGGGCGAAAATCGGGCGAAACCTAGCTCTCCAAGTCGTTCCCGTCGTGAAGAGAAGTGAGAGAGGTGAGAAATGAGAAAAAATACGGCTGCTGCCAGTTTATATACTGGCCGGTGGTACGGCCGTAACATCCATAACATACGGCCGTAACATATGAACATTACGGCCGTAACTCTCCTGCCTTACGGACGTAACTATTCCAGGAATGAAACTGGGCAAATCTGACGAATGACACATACGGCCGTATCAAGAACACCATTACGGCCGTATCAATACTTACGGCCGTAACTCAAACATGATACGCCCGTAACTCAGGACTGGACCAGGAGGCAAGAAACGAAGCATTGTTACGGCCGTATGAAGGAAGCTTACGGCCGTAACTCTCAATTATTACGGCCGTAACATATACGGCTTACGGCCGTAACATGGCCTGTGACAGCAGGCCATAGTCTAAAACACTACCCGACGAGGAGATGATCGGAAATAGAAAAAAAAAATAACAAGGTGTATCCACGACCAACGAATACACTCACCATGGATTTAAGTCAGAAACCAAAACATTACGATGAAGCGTGATTCCGAATACCCGAAGGCTCAGGAACAACAAGGATAACAAGAGTACCCTAAACTTAGGGAAAATTACGAAACAGCCCAAACGTCCAAAAATCGCGATACAACGCCGGATTAACAAACCGAAACTCACAACATGAACAACTCAACTATACGAACTCGTGAAAACAAAGAAATTATAGAAGCGAATGGTTTCTACGAGAAACGGACGTCCATGCCATAATACGTGACATAAAACAGAATAATAATAATACATCTTCGAAACTCGTCAAAATGGAGAAACTCCAAGAATAAAATAGATTTAAAACATCGATAAGATTACAGGCGAGTCTCTAAAAACAAAAATACACCAAAATGGGAATATCGGGAAAAGAAGAAAAAATGCGGATATTACATTCTACCCCACTAAAAATAAGTTTCGTCCCGAAACTTAAGAAACAAACAACTCGGGGTACTTAGCACGCATGCTATCCTCGGTTTCCCAGGTCGCCTCCTCGACACCATGCCTCGACCACTGCACCTTGACCAAGGGAATGGTTTTATGTCTCAGTCGTTTCTCGCGATGCTCCAAAATCTTCAAAGGACGTTCTTCAAAAGTAACATCCTCGGCGACATCATTCTCCCCATAATCGATGACGTGACTAGGATCCGGGACATATTTCCTCAGCTAGGAAACATGAAAAATGCTATGAACGTGACTCAAGGCCGGAGGTAACGCCAAACGGTATGCTAACCCACCGACTCGCTCGAGAATCTCGAAGGGCCCGATAAATCTCGGACTCAACTTCCCCTTTTTTCCGAAATGGAAAACACCTCTCGTCGGCGACACCTTTAGTAAAACGTGGTCTCCCACCTCGAATTCCAAAGGTCGACGACGGACATCGGCATACGACTTTTGTCGACTCTGGGCAGTCAATTCTATCTTCCGTTTCGTCTCTAAAACGACATCCGGCTCGGTCCCGACCAAATCAGACGTCTCATTCCAACAAATCGGTGATCGACATCGCCGCCCATAAAGTGCCTCATACGGTGCCATCCGAATCGACGCATGCCAACTGTTGTTGTACGTGAATTCGATTAATGGCAAATGTTCCTCCCAATCACTACTCCAGTCGAGAGCACAAGCACGCAATATATCTTCGAATGTCTGGATAGTGCGCTCCGACGGTCCATCTGACTGCGGATGAAAAGAGGTACTCAAATGCAAACGGGTACCCAACGCCTTATGCACCGCCTGCCAAAAGTGCGATACGAAACGGCCATCACGATCCGAAACAATAGACTTCGGAGTACCGTGAAGCCTCACAATCTGCGCGATAAACACACGAGCCAACTTCTCTGGACCCCAAGTGTCCTTGATGCCCAGAAAATGTGCCGACTTGGTCAGACGATCAATAATCACCCATACCATATTCATGCCCGACCTCGATCTCGGCAAACTCGTAACGAAATCCATCGATATATCTTCCCATTTCCATTCTGGAACGGGAAGTGACTGCAATAACCCAGCCGGTCGCTGATGCTCGATTTTGACCTGCTGACAAGTCAAACATCTCGCTACAAACTGTGCGACCTCCTCCTTCATATCATTCCACCAGAAATTTCTTCTCAGGTCCTTGTACATCTTACTCGAACCAGGATGAACGGAATAAGGTGTAGCATGGGCCTCACGCAAAATACTCTGTCTCAACTCCGAATCGTTTGGTACGCAAAGCCGACTCTGGAATCTCAAGACACCATCCTCGTGAATCACAAACCCAGGAGACTTTCCCTTAAGAACGTTCTCTCGGATTTGAGTAATCATCGGATCCTCTAACTGCTTCAGCTTAATTTCATCGATCAAAGATGACGAAATCTCTAAAGCACAAAGTTGCCCGACATCTCCAGGCAACAAAACCTCAATATCTAACTCGATCAAAGCCCGCCGAAGCTCAGACTGAGATGTAAGGATCTCAAGCATTCGCAACGCAACCGGTTTCCGACTCAAGGCATCGGCCACGACGTTCGCCTTGCCCGGATGGTAAAGGATTTCGAGGTCATAATCCTTAATCAGCTCTAACCACCTCCTCTGCCTCATATTCAACTCTCCCTGGGTAAATATATATTTCAGACTTTTATGATCGGTAAAAATCTGACATGCAGAGCCGAAAAGATAGTGACGCCAAATCTTGAGCGCAAAAACGACTGCCGCTAACTCCAAATCATGAGTAGGGTGGTTCAGCTCATACAGCCTCAACTGTCTCGACGCATAGGCAATGGTCTTGCCGTGCTGCATCAATACGCACCCAAGACCCTGACCCGAAGCATCACTATAAACAGCAAAACCCTCGTTGCCACACGGCAACGCTAAAACCGGGGCTGAAGTCAAACGTTTCTTCAGTTCCTCGAAACTTGACTGCCTCTCGTCATTCCAGACGAACTTCTCGGACTTATGGAGCAACTGTGTAAGTGGCCGAGCCAGTTTCGAGAAACCCTCGACGAACCTACGGTAGTAGCCAGCCAAACCCAAGAAACTACGGATCTCCTTCACATTCTTGGGCGGTGCCCAATCCAATACTGCCTCTATCTTCTGTGGATCCACACGAACCCCTACCGAAATCACATGACCTAGAAACATCACTTCCTTCAGCCAGAACTCACATTTCGAGAACTTCACATAGAGTTGCTCGGTCCTCAAGATGTCTAATACTACTCGCAAATGATGGGCATGCTCTTCTTCGTTCCTCGAATAAATAAGAATATCATCAATGAAAACGACGACACACTTATCCAAATACTCGATAAAGACTTTTTTCATCAACTGCATGAACAGCGTCGGCGCATTAGTTAACCCGAAAGGCATAACTACAAACTCATAATGTCCGTATCTCGTCCGAAAAGCTGTTTTCGGCACATCGGACTCCCTCACTCGGAGCTGATAGTACCCCGATTTCAAATCAATCTTCGAGAATACCGCAGCTCCCTGCAACTGGTCGAACAAGTCATCAATTCTCGGCAAAGGATACTTGTTCTTGATGGTTATCTTGTTTAGTTCGCGATAGTCGATACACAAACGTAGTGAACCATCCTTCTTCCGCACAAACAGGACCGGTGCGCCCCAAGGCGAGGCGCTCGGTCGAACATACCCCGACTCAAGAAGCTCACTCAACTGCTTCTTCAACTCGGACATCTCCGAAGGTGCCATACGATACGGCGCCTTCGAAATAGGAGCCGCGCCCGGCTCTAACTCTATAGCAAACTCGACCTCACGATCCGGAGGCAATCCCGATAACTCGTCAGGAAATACATCAGGAAACTCACTAACGATTGGAATCGACGAAAGTTCGACTCCACCACTCTCCGCCTTCAAGGCGTAGCACCAAAAGCCAGTACACTCCTTTCGCAGGAGTCTCATCACCTTCAAGGCGTTAATAACGAACTTCTGGTTTCCCCTCTTTCGCCCCGCGAAAGAGTGCTCGGTGCCATCCTCGGCTAACATAGTGATGATTCTCGTGCGGTAGTTCATGATCGCACCATGCCGCTCGAGCCAATCATCCCCAAGAATCAAATCCTCACCCTCGATACCCACATCAATAAGATTATAGGGCCAAACCCTCTCACAAATAAGCACATAACAGTCTAGAACCTCCTGATCACCAACGATCCTATCACCGCTAGGAAGCTTAACGATGAAGGGCTCACAAGGCGTCAAACAGTCGAGATTCAAACGGCGCACACACTCTAGAGATATGAACGAATGCATAGCACCAGAATCGAAAAGCACACTGACAGGATGAGAAAGAATATGAATGGTACCTGTCGCCACGGTAGCCGCTGGGTCACCGGCTCTTCGCATCTCATAGACATGCGGGTGGGCTGAGCCGACACTGGAAGCTCCCCCTTTAGCGGGCTGACCCCGACCTCTCCCTCGACTAGCACTTGGCGGAGATTGAGAAGCAAACGATCCTTGATTCACACTTGGTTCCCTAGGCACTGGAATGGAAGCCCGAGCACCAAGAATTCTCTCCCTCTCCGCACAGAAAGCAGCCTTGTGGCCCGGCTGGCCACACTGATTACACGTCAGTAAAGGGCTCAAACAAGTACGACTGACGTGGCCTGTACGACCACAATTGAAACACTTCACATCACGGAAAGGAGCACTAGAAGTTCCACGAGGACCCTCAGCGGAACGAGCTGGACCAATGCCGGCGGGGAAGTTAGCAGATTGGGATTTCTGCTGACCCCCACCCTTGTGGCCCGAAAAATTCCCGGCGGACTTCTGCTTCTTACTCTCGCGGGCCGCCTCGCTAGCTGTCACTGACATATCGTAAGCAAGGGCCCTACTCTGGTAATCCTTCAAAGTAGTACATACGATCCCCGACATATAGTCCCGAATCGACAACTTCATCCATCTGGAAAAATGGAAAATTTTGTCACTCTCCTCGACAACTTGGGTCTTCACATAACCCAACTCCTTGTTAAAATCGGCAATAGCCTGAGATACGGGGATATCCCGTGGTTGAGCATCATAGAAAGCATGTATTCGAGCCTATCTGACCGGCCACGGGGAATATTCGGTCTCCATCAATTCCTGAAACTCGGCCCACGAAGCAACATGGTCTTTGGGCCCAACGGCCTCCCACCAATCCGTAGCGTCCCCAGTGAGAAAGTACTGGGCAATGGGGACCTTACGGTCCTCGGGACAGTTGGTAGCAGTGAAGACTTTAGATATCTCCTTGATCCACCCCTCCCAACCGATCGGGTCCAAGGCTCCCGAAAACTGAGGAGGATGCATCTTGATGACATCCTGAAGCTAGCGATCTGCTCTGCCCCGATTAGCGTGGGCCGGATACGGGTTCTGAACTTCCTGAGCTATCACCGCCATTTGATTCACCATTTGTTGCATAACGGCCGCAATACCAAGGTCGGCGCGCTCTGGAGAAGAAGCATGACTGTGACGGTCGCCGGTACTGCCGGCTCCCGAAGACTGCGACGTGGCCGTCCCACCGACTGCCCCACGTCCTCGGCCGCGTCCACGACCACGTCCACGACCACGGCCTCTTCCAGCATCCATACTGATGTTAAATAAGTAGCAAAAGCCATTACGATGGTGAGTACGAGAAGAGAAACAATCACAATCGAGAATCAACGGTGCGATACAAGGAAACAAGGAATAAAGTTAGGAAAAACTTACGGACACTGGTAGTACCGGAATCATGGCAGCGTGACGATGATGTGCAAAACGGAACACAAGAAGACCCCAGTAAACCGACAAGCCTAGGTATCTATAAACCTAGATCTCTGATACCATTTTCTATAACAACCCAAAGATATTCGAGGTATATTACAGCGCCGTGAATCCCTATATGGGAACCACCAGGCTGAACAACATCATACTCATCGACTCACAGAAACGACAAAATAACACCTCGTCATAAAGACGCAAAACAGAATAATCCACCCGGTTCAACCGGTCAAACATAACACCATCATCCAACACAAACATAATAGACAACAATACAATCCGGACGAACAAAAACTCTTAAGTACTCGAGTACTACTATTAGTTCAAAAACCACAAAAGATGAAAAGATAGAAGACACTAAGACATCACTCGTGCACAATCATCACGCACGGCCATCATCCGCATACTGGTCCAGCGCCCGCTCGTCTCGATGAACCTGACCAGAAATTCATAAAACGAATTTCCCCAAAATGGGTCCCCAGAGGAGTTAGCAATTACGCTAGTACAAGTAACCAAATGAACAGCTTACATCTTACACATATAGTAAATGCATGCAATCAAGAAAGCATAGTTCCAAAACACTCATTTCCTGAAATGCCATAATAAAATCACATTTGTAAAATGCACCACAATTAACCGTCGATCCACGTCTCTGTGGACCCCTACCGAGACCCCGTCGGATCTAACCCGTAGTGGTTAAAAGCAAGCTCGTCGATCCACGTATCTGTGGACCCCTACCGAGACCCCGTCGGATCTAACCCGTAGTGAGCATACACACACACACCATTTCTCACACAATACTATTATGTCAAGAATGTAAGTTCATAAGGGTACTTGCCTCGATTAATAGACGGTGACACAAACGGAACGGAAGAATCAAGCACGATCGTGAGGAACCGACGAATGAACCTAACGATTCGAATAACACAATCACAACCACTCCTAAACGATTACGGAAATGGAATACACCCGAAAACCCGCATACGATTCATGTATATTTGTATAAAAATAACAACAAGGGCGGACCACAACCAAACCCTCCCGATTTCGCAAAACTATGAAAATATACCCTGAATCCGTAGGAAAACTAATGGTATCAACAAGATGAATCATATTCATCTTGAATCCAATCAACAAAACGGAACGAATCGGAAGAAAATCCCAAAACCCCCAAATTATCCAAAAGTAGGGTTCTAAGAGATTTTACCTTGATTTGACGATGAACAATGAATGATTAGTGATAGGTTGATGATATGAAGCTTGAATATACTTCTACAATGGTGTTTGGGCGAAAATCGGGCGAAACCTAGCTCTCCAAGTCGTTCCCGTCGCGAAGAGAAGTGAGAGAGGTGAGAAATGAGAAAAAATACGGCTGCTGCCAGTTTATATACTGGCCGGTGTTACGGCCGTAACATATGAATATTACGGCCGTAACTCTCCTGCCTTACGGTCGTAACTGTTCCAGGAATGAAACTGGGCAAATCTGACGAATGACACATACGACCGTATCAAGAACACCATTATGGCCGTATCAATACTTACGGCCGTAACTCAAACATGATACGCCCGTAACTCAGGACTGGACCAGGAGGCAAGAAACGAAGCATTGTTACGACTGTATGAAGGAAGATTACAGCCGTAACTCTCGATTATTACGGCCGTAACATATACGGCTTACGGCCGTAACATGGCCTGTGACAGCAGGCCATAGTCTGAAACACTACCCGACGAGGAGATGATCGGAAATAGAAAAAAAATAACAAGGTGTATCCACGACCAACGAATACACTCACCACGGATTTAAGTCAGAAACCAAAACATTACGATGAAGCGTGATTCCGAATACCCGAAGTCTCAGGAACAACAAGGATAACAAGAGTACCCTAAACTTAGGGAAAATTACGAAACAGCCCAAACGTCCAAAAATCGCGATACAACGCCGGATTAACAAACTGAAACTCACAACATGAACAACTCAACTATACGAACTCGTGAAAACAAAGAAATTACAGAAGTGAACGGGTTCTACGAGAAACGGACGTCCATGCCATAATACGTGACATAAAACAGAATAATATTAATACATCTCCGAAACTCGTCAAAATGGAAAAACTCCAAGAATAAAATAGATTCAAAACATCGATAAGGTTACAGGCGAGTCACTAAAAACAAAAATACACCAAAATGGGAATATCGGGAAAAGAAGAAAAAATGCGGATAAGTGGCCGGTTAGACAGGCTCGAGTCCATGCTTTCTATGATGCTCAACCACGGGATATTCTCGTATCCCAAGCTATTGCCGATTTTAACAAGGAGTTGGGCTACGTGAAGACTCAAGTTGTCGAGGAGAGCGACAAAATTTTCCATTTTTCCAGGCGGATGAAATCGTCAATTCGAGACTACATGTCTGGGCTCGTCTGTACTACTTTGAAGGATTATCAGAGTCGAGCCCTTGCCTATGATATGTCGGTGACAGCCAGTGCGGCGGTCCGAGAGAGTAAGAAGCAGAAATCCGCTGGGAATTTCTCGGGTTACAAGGGTGGTGATCGGTCAAAAACTTATCCTAAAAATAGGAGTTCTTGAGTCGCTCGCAAATATATACGAGGTAGAAGTAGTTTGTGGTAAGTTCTACCAAGGTCTTTTCTCTCGAGGATTGTCCAACAGGGCTTCGTATAATATTTTGTATAGATTGCAAGAAGTAAATACTAAAATATACTAAAATATATTTTTTTGGTTTTTAAATTAACTAAATTAAAATGCACTATATTTTAAACCAAACTATTTTTAATAAGACCATTTTTATTAAGACTATTTTTAATAAGACTATTTATATAAGACTATTTATATTAAGACTATTTATAGTAGACTATTTATATTAATACTATTTATACTAGACTATTTATACTAGACTATTTTTAACTAGTGAAAATGAATAGAATTAAAATGAGTTGGGAATTTATAAAATCTAGGGGATTACGGGTTCATTAAATTAGGTTTTTAATTAAGTATCGAAATTGATTTATACGGATATAAAAGAAAAAATGAATGTTTATCGAGTAATCAACTTTTCACCTCTGTACTTTCGTAATCAAAGATGTCTTAATCACTTTTGCTTTTTTAAGATGTTGATAACAAGATTAACACTTGATAGATTGAAAAGATGTGTTTCCAATACACTTAATAATCAATCAAGGAGGTTTCACTAGTAGAAATAGGATATGATCAATCTCTATTTAAACCAATTAGTCCTTTCATTTCTCTAACTTGACTATTTTTAGGATAAACGATCGTTCATCGAGTAATCAACTTTTCACCTCTGTACTTTCGTAATCAAAGGTGTCTTAACCACTTTCGCAATCTTAAGATGTTGATAACAAGATTAACATTTGATAGATTGAAAAGATATGTTTCCAATTCACTCAACAATCAATCAAGAAGGTTTCATTAGTAAAAATAGGATATGATCAATCTCTATTTAAACCAATTAGTCCTAAAAATAGTTTAAATCAATCAAATACTCAATATATAACCTAATAGAAATCCCCCTTCCCCTAGGAAGAAAGATTAGCTACTCATTGGTTTATACAAACTAAAATTATAATAGAAATAATTGATATATATAATATATATAAAAACTTTTAATTACTAGAACTTAATGACAATAGATAAAACTTACTTGAATATGATGAATCAAAGTGCAAGAAACAAACTTCAAAATATAACTTCAAACTTGTTTAAAGGTTACAAGCTTACAAAGATTGAAAGTAAAACACTAAGTAAAATACTAAGTGCTTATTGATCAAGCACTTTTCAATTACAAACTAAATGAAAGAAAAACTTCAAACCAAAAATAAAATACAAACTAAAATTGAAAGTTCTAAGGAAAATATATTGCTAAAGGAAAGGAGTATTTCTTAGCAAGAAGATGGGTTTGAGAATTGGTAATTGGTGATTTTGCAATGGATGAAGATATCCTTTTATAGGTGATTTTCAAGAATACAATTGATTATTTAATTCAAAATATCTATCGTAATATCATTTTTTTAATTCTTTGTTCACACTTCACCCATGTCTTTGAATTTTCAGATTTTTGACCAAAAAAATATCTTGTGGTTGAGTTCACAAGTTGGTCAAAAGTGGACTAATTTTGCATGGCATCTGCTGAAAAACGGCGATGAAAAACGGCCCAGTTTGCCCCATGTTGTGCGCCATTTTTTGGTGACTCGGTCTCTTCCGGAATACGTGCGAGGACACGGCGCTAAATGCCGGCCGTGTGTGAAATGGCCCAAGACACGGCCCTTGTTGCGCCGTATGTGAAACGGCCTACATAACACGGTCCTGTTTGTGCCGTGTTGTAGGTCGTTTTGCCTTGAAAAATTCCCGTCGTTGGATTTGATCTTGTTTTCCGTCCTTTTTGATGCTTCATGTCAGTAATCTGTAAAATAACCATTTTTAGCTCATGTTTGGACATATCTGTAAAATATATATTCTTAATCACAAATCAGTACAAGTATGCCCGGGAAAATGAATATTTTGTGTATGAATTTTAGATCAATTATGCACTAATCAGGTGGAAGTCAGCAGAGATCTCAATCTGCACATATTTCTACGGGCGGTTCGGCTCGTTTCTCTGGAAGTTTTCGAGGTGCCGCCGGAACCCCCGTTCGTGATCCCACATGCTTTAACTGTGGCCAGCCGGGCCATAGGAACCGAGAGTGTCCTCGTCCGCCTTTGACTTGTCATACTTGTGGTCAGTCGGGCCACAAGGCTTCTTTTTGTGAACAGATCAGACAGTTTCGCGGCGCCCGTTCTTCTCACCCAGCACCTATGGAGCCGAGTGTGAACCAGGGCTCATTTGCTCCGCAACCTCCGTTGAGTGCCGGTCGAGGTAGAGGTCGGGGTCAGCCCGCTAGAAGAGGAGCTTCCAGTGTCGGCTCTGCCCAGCAGCGTATCTATGAGATGAGGAGGGCTGATGATCCGGCGGCCACTGTGGCGACAGGTACCGTTCATATCCATTCCCATCCTGTCAGTGTGCTTTTTGATTCGGGTGCTACGCATTCATTCATTTCTCTAGAGTGTGTACGTCGTTTGAGTTCCGACTGCTTATCACCTTGCGAGCCTTTCATTGTTAAACTTCCTAGCGGTGATAGAATTATCGGTGATCGAGAGGTCCGGGACTGTTCTGTGTTTATTTGTGAGAGGGCTTGGCTCTCTAATCTTATTGTTGTGGGTATCGAGGGTGAGGATTTGATTCTCGGGGATGATTGGCTCGAGCGGCATGGCGTAATCATGAACTACCGCACGAGAATCATCACTATGTTAGCCGAGGACGGCACCGAGCACTCTTTCGCGGGGCGAAAGAGGGGAAACCAGAAGTTCGTTATTAACGACTTGAAGGCGATGAGGCTCCTACGAAAGGGGTGTACTGGTTATTAGTGATATGCCTTAAAGGCAGAGGATGGTGGAGTCGAGTTTTCGTCGATTCCAGTCGTTAGTGAGTTTCCTGATGTATTTCCTGACGAGTTACCGGGTTTGCCACCGGATCGTGAGGTCGAGTTTGCTATAGAGTTAGAGCCGGGGGCGGCTCCGATTTCGAAGGCGCCGTATCGCATGGCACCTTCAGAGATGTCCAAGTTGAAGAAGCAGTTGAGTGAGCTTCTTGAGTCGGGGTATGTTCGACCGAGCGCCTCGCCTTGGGGCACACCGGTCCTGTTTGTGCGGAAGAAGGATTGTTCACTGCGTTTGTGTATCGACTATCGCGAACTAAACAAGGTGACCATCAAGAACAATTATTCCTTGCCGAGGATTGATGACTTGTTCGATCAGTTGCAGGGAGCTGCGGTGTTCTCGAAGATTGATTTGAAATCGGGGTACTATCAGCTCCGGGTGAGGGAGTCTGATGTGCCGAAAACAGCTTTTTGGACGAGATACGGACATTATGAGTTTGTAGTTATGCCTTTCAGGTTAACCAATGCGCCGGCGGTGTTCATGCAGTTGATGAACAAAGTTTTTATCAAGTATTTGGATAAGTGTGTCGTCGTCTTCATTGACGATATTCTTATTTATTCGAGGAACGAGGAAGAGCATGCCCATCATTTGCGGGTAGTGTTAGACATTTTGAGGAACCGAGCAACTCTATGCGAAGTTCTCGAAATGTGAGTTCTGGCTGAAGGAAGTGATGTTTTTAGTTCACGTGATTTCAGTCTAGGGGGTTCGAGTGGATCCGCATAAGATTGAGGCAGTGTTGGATTGGGCACCGCCCAAGAATGTGAAGGAGATCCGTAGTTTCTTGGGTCTGGCCGGCTACTACCGTAGGTTGGTCGAGGGTTTCTCGAAACTGGCTCGGCCGCTTACATAGTTGCTCTAGAAGTCCGAGAAGTTCGTCTGGAATGTCGAGAGAGAGTCGAGTTTTGAGGAGCTGAAGAGGTGTTTGACTTCAGCCCCGATTTTAGCGCTGTGGTGTGGCAACAGGGGTTTTGCTGTTTATAGTGATGCTTCAGGTCAGGGTCTTGGGTGCGTATTGATGCAGCACGGCAAGACCATCGCATATGCATCGAGACAGTTGAGGCCGTATGAGCTTAACTACCCTACTCATGATTTGGAGTTAGCGGCAGTCGTTTTTGCGCTCAAGATTTGGCGTCACTATCTTTTCGGCTCTACATGTCAGATTTTTACCGATCATAAAAGTCTGAAATACATATTTACTCAGCAGGTGTTGAATATGAGGCAGAGGAGGTGGTTAGAGCTGATTAAGGATTATGACCTCGAAATCCTTTATCATCCGGGCAAGGCGATCGTCGTGGACGACGCCTTGAGTCAGAAACCGGTTGCGTTGCGAACGCTTGAGATCCTTACGTCTCAGTCTTAGCTTCGACGAGTTTTGATCGAGTTAGATGTTGAGGTCTTGTTGCCTGGAGCTGTCGGGCAACTTTGTGTGTTAGAGATCTCGTCGTCTTTGATCGGCGAAATTAAGCTGAAGTAGTTGGAGGATCCGATGATTTCTCAAATTCGAGAGAACGTTCTTAAAGGAAAGTCTCCTGGGTTTGTGATCCACAAGGATGGTGTTTTGAGATTCCAGAGTTGGCTTTGTGTACCGAACGACTCAGAATTGAGACAGAGTATTTTGCGTGAGGCCCATGCTACACCTTACTCCGTTCATCCTGGTTCGAGTAAGATGTACAAGGACCTGAGAAGGAATTTATGGTGGAATGATATGAAGGAAGAGGTCGCACAGTTTCTAGCGAGATGTTTGACTTGTCAGCAGGTCAAAATCGAGCATCAGTGATCGGCCGGGTTATTGCAGCCACTTCCTGTTCCGGAATGGAAATGGGAAGACATATCGATGGATTTCATTACGAGTTTGCCGAGAGCGAGGTCGGGCATGAATATGGTATGGGTGATTGTTGATCGTCTGACCAAGTCGGAACATTTCCTGGGCATCAAGGACACTTGGGGCCCGGAGAAGTTGGCTCGTGTGTTTATTGCGCAAATCGTGAGGCTTCACGGTACTCCAAAATCTATTATTTCGGATCGTGGTGGCCGGTTTGTATCACACTTTTGGCATGCGGTGCATAAGGCGTTGGGTACTCGTTTGCGTTTGAGTACCTCTTTTCATCCTCAGTCAGATGGACAATCGGAACGCACTATCCAGACATTCGAGGATATGTTGCGTGCTTGTGCTCTCGATTGGAGCAATGACTGGGAGGAGCATTTGCCATTGATCGAATTCGCGTACAAAAATAGTTGGCACGCGTCGATTCGGATGGCACCGTATGAGGCACTTTATGGGCGGCATTGCCGATCGCCGATTTGTTGGAATGAGACGTCTGATATGGTCGGGACCGAGCCGTATATCGTTCTAGAGACGAGCCGGAAGATAGAATTAATTCGGGAACGGATGTTGACTGCCCAGAGTCGACAGAAGTCATATGCCGATGTCCGTCGTTGACCTTTCGAATTCGAGGTGGGAGACCACGTTTTGCTAAAAGTGTCGCTGACGAGAGGAGTTTTCCATTTTGGGAAAAAGGGGAAGTTGAGTCCGAGATTTATTGGACCCTTCGAGATTCTCGAGCGAGTCGGTGGGTTGGCATACCGTTTGGCGTTACCCCCGGTTTTGAGTCATGTTCATAGTATTTTTCATGTTTCCCAGCTGAGGAAATATGTCCCGGATCCTAGTCACGTCATCGACTATGGTGAGATTGATGTCGCCGAGGATATTACTTTTGAAGAGCGTCCCTTGAAAATTTTGGAGCATCGCGAGAAACGACTAAGGCATAAAACCATCCCTTTGGTCAAGGTGCAGTGGTCGAGACATAGTGTCGAGGAGGCAACTTGGGAAACCGAGGATAGCATGCGTGCTAGGTACCCTGAGTTGTTTGTTTCTTAAGTTTCGGGACGAAACTAATTTTTAGAGGGGTAGAATGTAATATCCGCATTTTTTCTTTTACCGGTGTTTTCATTTTTCAGTGTATTTCTCGTTTGTAGCGACCCTCATATATCTTTCAGTGTATTTCTTCCGTCATCTATTGATCTGATTCTCGTAATTGTTGTGCGGAACCGCCGTTTTAGGGTTGCCATGGATCCATTCTATGTTATTATGCGTTTTGAGATGTTCCGTTTGATGTTTCGTTCATATTCCGTGCCTAGCGCGCGCTATCTTTTTTGCATAGCGCACGCTAGAGGTCCCTTAGTAGTGCACGCAATGTCTGCTTCGTAGCGCGCGCTAGCGACCAAGCCCTGGGAGTGGCAATTCTGTTTCCAGCCCTCTGGACTAGCGCATTAGCATACGCTACGTTGTCTAGCGCACGCTAATGTCGTGGGACTAGTGCACGCTAAGATGTCCGGTAGCGTGCGCTAGCGTGGTATCGATCTTTAGATCGACGCTTTGCTCATCGACTCGATCAGTGCCCAGTAGCAACGCTACGTTTGGCCGATAAGCGCTAACGGGGTCGGTGAGTTCGGCAATTCATACGGACTCGGTGATGTCCGTGAAGCGCACGCTATGGCCGATAGCGCTACCGAGAGAGGCTATTAGCGCCACGCTTCGTTTGAGTAGCGCACGCTAACGGCCGTAATCTGTTCTTGGTCGGGATGTTAACCACGGATCGAGTTTTGTCCCGTTAGCGCACGCTAACTTATGAGGATTAGCGCGCGCAAACACTCCCTGGCTATATAAACCATGGAGTTGACCGAGAGGAGCGTCTTTTTTTTCATTTCTTCTCCCTCTCCGCAGCTTAGGCGATTTGGGCGATTTTCTTGGCGATTTCTTCCTCCAATCATCTCAACCATCATCTTTTTTGAGTTCGTGGTGTTTAATAACAACATCAACGCGAATCTTTCATCCTAATCCAAGGTAAATCTCTTAGAACCCTACTTTTGGATAATTTGGGGGTTTTGGGATTTTTGTCCGATTCGTTCCGTTTTGTTGATTAATTCATGATGAATACGATTAATCTTGTTGGTATTCTTAGTTTCCCTACGGATTCATGGTATATTTCGTGGTTTTTACGGAATCGAGAGGGTTTGGTTGTGGTCCGCCCTCGTTGTTTATATACGAATATACATGAATCGTAGGTGGGTTTTCGGGTGTACTCCATTCCCGTATTCGTTTAGAAATGATTGTGATTGTATTCTTCGAATCGTTAGGTTCGGTTTCGTTGGTTCCTAGCGTTCGTCGGTGACTTTTCTTTCCGTTCGTTGCGTCATCAATTATTCAAGGCAAGTATTTTTGGAAACCTTTATGCTTAACGTGAAATGGTAATGTATATTGTGTGTGCTTTAATCACCTCGGGAGGGTCCGACGGGGCCTCGAGGGAATTTATGGCTTCGTCCTGGATTCATGAGTTTGTTTCGTGGCCAGCCCGGGAGGGTCCTTAGAGGCATCGAGTGGGATTCTTGGCTTCGTCCCGGTCCTAGGTGACGTGTGTTCTTGATTTGTTTTATGAATATGGCCAGCCCGGGAGGGTCCTTAGAGGCCTCGGGTGGGATTCCTGGCTTCATCCCAGTCCTAGGCAAATTATTTGACTGTTTGTTTCCGGAAAAGACATGTCTGGTTTTGGTTTTCGAAATGACATTGGTGCATGTACTATGAAATGGGTAAGCGATTGGTTTGCCTTGATTACTTGTACTAGCGTAATTGCTAACCCCTTTGGGGACCCGTCGTGGGGAAATTCTTGTTATGGATTTCAGGTTATGATCATCCGGATGAGCGAGCGCTGGGACAATACGAGGATGCTGGCCAGGGTCGTTGACATGTGCATTGAGTCTTTTCATTTCCGTTTGTTTCCATTCGATATGGTTGTTGTCTACTTTTAAAACTTATAGATTGTACTCGCGAGTACTTAGGCTTTTCTCTTCGGATTATGTTTTGTATTCGTGGAAGTTATTTATGTTTGCCATTGTTGATTTTCCGCCGGTTGTACCGGGCATGTTATTTGATTTTCGACTGGACAATGTGTGTTTCTACTGTGGTAAGTTGTGTCTAGCCTGGTGGGTCTCATGTAGGGGTCCACGGCACTGTAATACGCCTTGAATATCTCGGGGGTGTTACAAATCATCTATCGGTTGACTAAGTTCGCACACTTCCTAGGTATTAAAGATACTTGGGGACCGGAGAGATTGGCTCGAACTTTTATAGCTGAGATCGTAAGGTTGCATGGTGCCCCTAAGACCATTGTTTCCGATAGAGATGGTCGTCTCGTATCACATTTTTGGCAGGCCGTTCATCAGGATTTAGGTACCAAGTTGAGATTGAGCACGTCTTTTCATCCTCAGTCAGATGGTCAGACGGAGTAGATGATTCAGACGCTAAAGGATATGTTGCGGGCTTGTGCCATAGACTGGAGTAATGATTGGGAGCTCCACTTGTCGTTGACTGAGTTTGCCTACAATAATAGTTGGCATGCATCGATCAAAATGGCACCATTCGAGGCACTCTATGGTAGGCGGTGTAGATCACCGTTATGTTGGTATGAGGCTTCGGAGCTAGTCGGGACGGAACCAGATATGTTGTTGGAGACTAAGGAGAAAATTTCTATTATCCGGGACCGATTGTTGACCGCCCAGAGCCGTCAGAAATCTTATCCTGATACTCATTGTCGACCTTTGGAATTCGAAGTAGGGGACCATGTTCTACTCAAGGTGTCGCCAACCAGAGGAGTTTTCCACTTCGGGAAAAAGGGGAAACTTAGTCCGAGGTATATCAGACCTTTTGAAATTTTGGACCGGGTTGGAGATTTAGCTTATCGCTTGGCATTGCCTCCAGCCTTGAGTCATGTTCATAGCATTTTTCATGTTTCTCAGTTGAGGAATTACGTGCCGGATCCGAGTCATATTATCGACTATGGTGAGATTGATGTAGCCGAGAAGATTACCTTTCCGGAGAGACCGGTGAGATTGATGTAGCCTCGAACAGGACCAGACTGTGGACACTCGGGCTTCGGCCCCAGCGCCTATAAATCAGAGTATGAACCAGCAGCAGCCAGTTGTTCAGTCACAACAGAGTTACGGTAGGGGCCGAGGATGGAGTCAAAACGCGAGAGGGGGAGATTCTAACGTCGGTTCGGTACACTCTCTAGTCTATAAGATGTGTCGAGCAGACGAACCCGACGCGGCGGTGGCCTCAGGTACTATTCATATCTTATCTCATCCAATTCGTGTACTTTTTAATTTGGGTGCTACACATTTCTTCATCTCCTTAGATTGTGTATGCCATTTGAATATAACTTGTATGACTGCTTGCGATCCTTTCGTTTTGAAATTACCTGGCGGAGATAGAATCGTAGGAAATCGGGAGATTTGGGATTTTCCGGTGAATATAGCCGGTATGGATTGCTATCGAGTGTGATTATGGTTGATATGATGTGATCCTCGGTGAGGATTGGCTTGATGATCACCAAGTGATTATGAATTACCGTACTAAGGTTATCACTATGATGACTGAAGACGAATCCGAGTACTCATTTTTGGGACGTAAGTCGGGCCAACCAAAATTACTTATTAGCGCCACAAAGTCCATAAAACTCTTGATAAGGGTTGCATGGGCTATTGGTATTATGATTTGAAGACGGAAGGGAACGGAGTCGATTTCTCTTTGATTCCAGTTGTTAATGAATATCCCGATATTTTTCCAGACGACCTCCCAGGATTACTGCCGAACCGAGAGATAGAATTTTTTGTGGACTTAGAGCCTGACGCGTCTCCGATTTCTAAGGCACCGTATCGGATGGCACCTTCCGAGATGCAAGAATTAAAGAGTCACTGGGAGAACTATTGGAGAAAGGGTACATACGACCGAGCGCTTCGCCTTGGGGTGCACCTGTTCTTTTTGTAAGTAAGAAGGATGGTTCACTACGTTTATGCATTGATTACCGTGAGCTAAACAAAGTGACCATTAAGAATAAGTATCCTTTGCCTCGTATAGATGATTTGTTTGATCAGTTGCAAGGAGCCGCAGTATTCTCAAAAATTGATTTGAGATCATGATATTATCAACTCCGGGTGAAAGAGTTCGACGTTCCGAAGACTGCGTTTCGGACGAGGTACAGACATTATGAATTTGTGATCATGCCTTTTGGTTTGACTAATGCACCGGCAATGTTCATGCAACTAATGAACAAGATATTCATCGAGTACCTTGACAGATGTGTGGTCGTCTTTATTGACGACATCTTGATTTATTCTCGAGATAAGGAGGAACATGCCCGGCACTTGCATTTGGTACTAGATATTTTGAGAGCTGAGCACCTCTATTCGAAATTCTCGAAATGTGAGTTCTGGTTGGAAGAAGTTATGTTTCTAGGCCATGTGATTTCAGCTGAAGGGGTTCGTGTAGACCCTCAGAAGATTGAGGCGGTGCTAGATTGGGCACCGCCTAAAAATGTTAAAGAAGTTCGTAGCTTTTTGGGTCTTGCTCGGTATTACAGTCGGTTTGTTGAGGGGTTCTCGAAACTCACTCGGCCGCTTACGCAATTACTCCAGAAGACAGAAAAGTTTGTTTGGACTACCGAGAGACAACAGATCTTTGATGAGCTGAAGAGACGTTTGACCTCAGTGCCGATTTTAGCTTTACCTCAGGGTAGCGAAGGATTTGCAGTTTATAGCGACGCTTTGGGACAAGGGTATGGATGTGTGCTTATGCAGCATGATAAGATGATAGCCTTTGCGTCACGATAGTTGAAGCCATATGAGATGAACTATACTACTCATGATTTGGAGTTGGTCGTAATTCTCTTCGCACTTAAGATTTGGAGGCATTGTTTATATGGCTCTCCGTGTCGGATTTATACCAAACACAAGAGTTTGAAGTATATCTTTAGTCAGAAAGAGATGAATATGAGACAGAGATGTTGGTTGGAATTGATCAAGGATTATGATTTGGAAATTCTTTACCATCCGGGAAAGGCCAATGTCGTCGCGGATGCTTTGAGCCGCCAATCGGCATCACTTCAGATGCTCGAGGTCCTTCATCTCAGACAAAGATTCATCAAGATTTAATTGAGCTAGGAATAGAAGTTTGGATCCAAATAGTGCAAGGACAGTTGTGCACTCTTGATATTACTTCATCTTTGGTTGACGACATCAAAGAAAAACAGTGGAGTGACCCGATGATCTCTCAACTAAAGGAAGATGTAATTAAAGGAAAAGCCCCTGGTTTTATGGTCCATGAAGATAGTATTCTGAGATTTCAGGGCAGGATTTGTGTTCTGAATGATCGAGAGTTGAGGTAGAGAATTCTACGAGAAGCCCATGTTACACCTTACTCTATCCACCCCGGGACGAGTGAGATGTACAAGGACTCGAAGCGAAACTTTTGGTGGAATAATATGAAGAAATGTGTCACAGAGTTTGTGCTACGATGCTTGACGTGTCTGTTGCTACCCAAAATATTATTCGGAGATAGATATTGCTGGAATGGATGGGATAGCAAACAAATGCAAGAGCACTTCCGTGAGAAAGATAAATAACACAAGATTTGCCGGGGTTGTTAGTCCCGGGCTTGAATGCTCTCGCGAGATATTATTAATACTAATATTCGGGGATACAAGTACTAATGTAAGAATACAATTACAATGAGTGTAAAGATTCTTGTTATCTTAGCTAGTGAGCATGTAGATTGCCGGAAGAACCATATTTGATGCTCTGTGAGTTCTTGTAACAAATGAGATGAACAGTCGCGGCGGTGAGAGATCGACTGTCTCTCACGGCGAGTATTTAGCTGGATGCTTGGGCTCCTGGGCTTATGAATCTCTTGGAATCTGTCTAGTGGAGACTTGCTGCCTCTGCCGATCGTCTTCTGGACGAGAGATTCGGAGAGAGAAGTCCTGAGATGGATTCCGGCGAGAAAGCAGGGAGCTTGAAGGTATGTATGTTTCACTGTATTTCTGTTGTTGGTGAAATGAATTCCGAACCGTAGGTCAAATGAATTCGGAACCTTTTTCCAGTAGGAGGAGGTTCTCTATTTATAGGACTTGGGTATGTCGGGCGATCGCTTTTTCTGCATTATAATAATCGGGCGATCGTCCTTTAGCACATGGGCTTGTTCCCTTAAAGTCTGCAGGAGTTGCTGGCAGTCAACTGTACGGTCTAATGGGGAGATTGCACGTGTCCTGAGTTGCTGTCACGGGTGGTCCCACTGACAACTTTCGGCGCTCCTGCCGGTAGGTGAGGTAGGTGACAGGCTGTGGTCAAAGGTCTTGTCTGTCAGCAAAAGATCTTGTCTGTCAGCGCCTTTTGTGGATCTGCACGTGGGTGCTTTTCTGAGATCCAGTCCTCGATGACTTTGACGGGCGATCATCCCTGCTCGGGACGTAGGTCGACCGTCCTTAGCCGGATACTAGAGTTGGTCGCCAGCTGCCAAATGGCGATCGCCTTGGGATTCGATCGCTGGGTACCTGATGGTGGTCTGATATCTTCGATTAGGCGAGCTAGCCAAAGTTTGACTGGAGTTGACTTGGTCGCTCGGCCTTACAGTCGATCGCCTGTCGGGATGAATAAATCGTGACACAACAATTGCCCCCCAGCTCGCTCATACATTGGAAACGTGGGGTGAGGTGGCTCTCTTGGCGATCGCTGAACTTTTGACGAGCGACTTTGCGTTTCATTGAACTGGCGATCGTCTTTGAGCTGATATATCCTGAGTTCGGACGACCTGGTTGGCCGCTAAACTGCGCGGGAAAAAGCAATGGGCGTTGAAAAGTCTCCGCGCACGTGCCGGGTTTCTATTGGAGGATGCCAACGGTCATTAATGACTCCTCGGCTGACGCGTCCTTGAAAAGACGCGTACGCGGGTCTCGAGGGGGTCAATTAATGCGTCGTTTGAGATCCGACCCCTGAGGTTTTCCCTTATTGCAAACGAGTCCCTGCCTTCTCCTATAAAAGGGCGCGGTGCTGCAGTTTCATACTCACGCGTACTTATTGGAGAAAGAAGGACTTGCTGTCGAATTTTCTGAAGATCTTAGTGCCGATCATCGTTCGATTTCGCTTTCGGGTAAGAAAAAATCATTTTCTCCTTTTCTATCTTTGAGAATGGCTGGCACATCATCATCACGTGGAGCGGGTACCAGTTCTACCGCCGGGACATCGACTGTCCGGGGAGAACCTTCTTCCGTCTTCCACTGAGACGGCAATGGGTTATTCGGCCGGAATCGACCCTGCTGAAGTCGAGGCTTTATTCAATGAGTCCGATGTTGCTAAGGAGATGGCTGCTGAAGAAAGACGATCGCAGATTGAGAGAGATCTGGCGATTAGGGCCTACTGGGAGCAGCATAGTGCTTTCGGCCGGGCCTATAAGGCTTTTGCTGAGATAATGGAGAAGTTGGCCGGTCCTACTCCGAGATTCGATTTCCGGGGATACTCGGTCGCCTACCCCTATGTGCTTCCCAAACGGTCGCAGTACCGGGTTGCGCAGCGATCGTTGTGGTCGCTTGGCCAAATACGGAGTTCGACGACCAGGAAAGATCTGGCCGTCTGGAGGACGAGGTTCCATATTCCTTCAGATGTGGACATGTTCGCGCCGGTGGAGAATGAGCGAGCCGATCAGCCTCCGATGGGCATGGTCGCCGTGAATGAGGCGATTATGGAGGCCGGGCTGCGCTTCCCTCTATCCTTTGCTGTCTCCCATTTTTTGGCTGCTTGGAATGTGGCGCCACTTGGTGGCCGACGCCCGGCTCCAAATTAACCGCACTCTCACCCTTTTCGACGGTCACGCTGTACCGCCTCCCATCGCGTTGGAGATGAACCATTTGTTCAAACGACGGCTCATAAAGGGTTGGTCGGCGGTTACCACATTCGGGGCCGATCCGGTCGGGTGATTCACGAGTCCCGAATAAGATGCGGGCGATCGGGCGAAGTGGTTCTGGTCGCCGGCAAGTGGAGGGCTTCCGCGGCGACAATCCTTCTGGGCGGAGATCCCCACTGAGTTTCGGGAGAGTAATCCCGGTAAGGGTTTAGACTCTCCCTTCGTTCGGATGCGTTTTGGACTGATCTAATTTGATTTCGGTTTTGCAGGTTTTCACATTCCGGCGGTCGAGGAGTTGCCTTTTGACTTTCTCGTTGTCTGGGAGCGGATAAGGAGCTTGTCGGACGACGACCTTGACGCCACTCGGATCAATAAGGAGAGTCGTTGGTTGTCGGCTCGACTATTCCATTTCCCGAGACATCTCTCGGTGCCAGGTATGAGTTTCTGCGACCTTCAATTTCTAGGCGATCGCCTTACTTGAGGAAAGTGTCTGACTGTTGGTCGATTGTCTTAACTGTAGAGGTTCGCTTTCCTCGGTTTTTGGAGCCCCTGACGGAGATCGCTATGTCGAATCCTGGAGTTCTAGGCCGACTCCGCCAAAAGAGGTCGTCTCGGCCCCCACATGTTGCGTTGCCAATAGTTCCGGAGGCGGAGCCTCGCGTGGAGCCGGTCGTGGCTGAGGAGGGAGTTCCGGAGGAGGGGCTTCGAGCGAATCGCAAGAGGCCGAGGCCGGAAGAAACTTCGATTCCTGCCCCGGGCGATGAAGTGCCGATCGCCGCGCCTCCGATCACCATCGTTGCTCCGGAGAATGAGCCGCCCTCTGCGATTTTTATGCGGGAGATGGCGATCGCGGATGCTGAGACCCCTCGAGGGAAACCGTATTTCGGTCGGGACCCCGAGAATGCTGAGAGGTAGATTGCATTTTTGTGTTGAAAATTGCAACTGCGTAGGAGTTGTATTAACTTTGTTGTTTTGATGCAGGATCCGTCGCGCAGATCCGTCTTGCCCGCCGATGGTCGTGGATTTCCTAGCGAGCCAATCTCCTCGCCATTCCTGCGACATTCCTCCATACGTTAGCAAGGCTGCTTCTGCTCTGCCGAAGGCATGGACGACCGATCTGGATGCGATCGGCGTCGGCCGATCGGGAGTTCGATGCAGCTTCTCGCCCTTTCTCTCCAAACGGCGACCATGGTCATCCCGAGTTTCGGGGAGTTTGAGGCGGCCTTCCACTATTCGCTGCGCAGCGGATCTCGAGGCGGCTCGGAAAGAGAACGCCGAGTTTGCCGATAAGATCGCGGCGATGGAGAAGGACTCTCTGGAGGCGGTCAAGCGGGCGAGCCATGAGCTTGAGCCGCGAAGAAGGAAACCGAGCAATATCGTCGCGGTTGACCGATTTCGGGACCAGATGTTGAATGCCGTCCAGCGCAGAAGGTTCTTGAAGAGGAGGCCGATCGCGAGAAGGTGACGATCGCTCGGTTGACAGCTGGTAGCGGAGGCGAGGAAAAAGTTGTTGCGAGGAGGCCGAGCTCCGGGGTCGCAACAGCGATGGCGGAGCCGAAAGGAGAGGTTGAGGCGACCAAGGCTGACCCCTTTCAAAACTTGGAGTTTGTCAGCGAGTTCGCCTATTATTTGGCGTTCGCCGACTCGATCCGAGCAGCTAAGAAGGTAGGTTTGGAGGCCGGGCCTCTTGCCGAGAACTTCAAGGCGTACGCGTTGAAGCATCCTCTCCATTCAGCTTTCTCCTTGCCGATCTTGGACCTTGCGGACATCGGCGTGGATTTGGTAGTATCATCTCGGCAATCTTGCTCATCCCGACGCTCCGGAAGATGAGGGGACCGCGCCGGATGCTGATGGCGAAGGCCAGGCAGGGGCCTGAGGCACTTCATTTTTGATGTTTTAGCTTATTTCCTTGTAGTTTTTTCGCTTTATTTTTGTAGTATTTGGGCCTTCGGGCGACCATGTACTCCGATTTTTTCAAGTAATGAAATGAACGTTTGAATTTCTGACTTATCACTTGAATGATGGTTATTTTTGAGTCTTTGTTTGACTTTGTACAAATGTGTGAGGAGAGATCGTTGCGAGGGTAGTTCCAAATGAATTGATAAACTCATAAAGATAACTTTTTACAACAAATTCGATCGCTGCACAACTTGCTAAAAATGACGATCTCCGTATGTTGTTGAATAGCGACGATCGTCGTATAGGTAGTCCGCACTCGTATTGCCCCTTGTTTTTATTCACTTAGCAGAAGTAAGGGGATGAAAATAATTCGTTGAGTGAGCGGTCTTCAACTTTGTCGAATCCTCGGGGACGGTCGTCCGTCTTGAGGAACCGTGCACGATCGCGGAGTTCGATGGACCGACTCCTTGATCATGTCTTGATGCGCGAAGACATTGAGTGTCTCGTGACTCACTTTATTATGAGGGTCCTCTGTTAGGCTGCGCCTCGCCTCGTATTTAAACGAAGGGCGTGCGGTCTTGGTCTAGAGGAGTCCTTGCGCGGGGCAGCGTGGGATGATTCAACTCCACGCCCACGGCTTGTTTAGCTCTGCTTCCACCTCGGCCCACCATGAAGATGGCGAACCTCGACGGTGTACGTTGAGACGGGGGTTGTGGCACGTCGCATTGTCCGGGTCCACCACGTTGAATGATGAACCTTTGAGGGCGAGCGATCGTGTCCACTGATTAACTTTGGAGGGCCCTCAGACTACGCCGACCTCGTATTTAAACGAAGGGCGGGCGATCTTGGCCCAAAGGGACCTTGCATGGTCTAAGCAGTTGGTTCCATCGACCACCAGGACCATGGCTGCACTCTTCCACCTTGGATCGTCATGTAGATGCCGACCTTCGACGGTGTACGTTGTGCGGGGGAGGCGATCTCGTGCCTTAGTCCATCATGTTAGACGGTGAACTGTAGATGGTGAGCGAGTCCTCCAGTTTCTTAAATAAGGAGGGAGATCGGGGAGACTTCCGTGGTCTCCTTCTCTTGATTGAAGCATGTAGAGACGGTCGCCGAGGTTGATCCAGGGGTCGGCTCGTATGAGCTTCCCAGCCTGTTTTGTGTTCGACTCGGACGATCGTGTCTAGAGATTGGTAGGGGCTTTGGCTAGGCCAATAAGCTGTCCAACTTGCCTTCCTCGAACAATCTCCAGAGCTGTTTGAGGAGGTCGCGGCATTGGTTGGTGCTGTGGTCGGGACTCTTGTGGTAGGCACAATATTGATTGTTGTCCAGGTGACCGTGGTCCCTTATTGCCTTTGGATTTTTGAGCTCTTCGTGCCCCTTGATGGCATAGAAAATATGTGCCGGAGTTTGGTTGAACGTATGGAGGAGATGGGCTTCCATGTCCTCGAATGCCTTGAGATCTCCGGGTGGCTTGGCGATCGCCTTCTTTGCTTTGGCGATCGCTATCTTCTGGACAGGAGGTGGCACTTCCTCGCCTAGGTGGAGGGTGAGTAGCCTTTGCCTGGCCAGAAAGTTGGCAGCTTTAGCGCGGAAGATCGCGTAAGTTGGGGGGATATCCTTGGAGAGATGTCTAAACATGGGAGAATGACCGTGGAATCCCCCCATGACCGAATAGAGAGCGAGCTCACAGCCGATGTGTTCGCCGGTGAGGATGATTTCGTCTACTCGGTCAATGTAATCTGCGTCGGTTTCGTCTTTCCCCTGCTTGATTTTTATCACGCGGTGGGGGCCTTCTGGTCTGGCGACCTTGCTGGCGAAGTATGACGTGAAGTCATTCGCCAGTTTCTTAAAGGAGGTGACTGATCGTGGTGGTAGTGAGACGTACCACCTATGGGCCAGCTCGCCCAATGTTAACGGGAAGATCCGGCACTTGGTTGCATCAGATACCCCACACCCAGTCATATAGATTCGGAATTTACTCAGGTGGGTTTCGGGGTCCGATCTCCCCTCATACAGAGGTGTTTTGGGAGGAGCGATCGTTGGTTGTATGGTGGCAAGCTCGATGTGGACCGCGAGTGGCTCGGTCGGCCCAGTGATCTTTTTGCTGGTGCTTGCCCCAGTGTCCAAGAGTGCTTTCATCTCATCGAGCTGGCGTTGTATGGCGGCCATCGCCGTGGCCTGACTGCTAGTGGCTCGGCGCTCGGAGCGGGAGCCGAGGCGATTAAGTACTGATCCCCTGGCGATCGGGGGGGGGGAGTCAGATGGCTGACCTGCATTCGGTTGTGAGGTGGGTAGGCCGAACTCCTGGTGACGGATTCGGATTCCGTCTTTTCAAGGTTGGAAACAGAATGCCCTGGTCGCCAGGATGGGTCGCGCCCCAAGCGATTGAATATGGATCCGTCCGGTAGTGCGAGAGCCTTTCCTCGCAAATTGGGGCTTTCTGACGATCGCTCGTTCAGTAGCCCGCTGAATTTCCATTTTCCCATGCGGCGGATGATCGAGGGAGTTATCGCGGGCGACGCGCATGCTCTCCGTCGCTCCTCCAGGATGGCCATAGCCTCCTCGATCTGCTCCTCGGTTTGGAACTGATCGAGTGAGAGGTTGGGGCCATCTCTCGGATGCGGGATCGAGAGTCTCGCGTTGCTGCGGCTTCCCCATCGTTGGTCAGTTCGGGTCAACCGGAATATGGTGTCTGGCGGTTCGGAGAGCGGCTTTCTTCGATGTACCGGCGGATGTCATGATTCTGAAGGTTTTCTTTGAAGTGCAGTGAGTGTCACTTCAAGTATATGCCCCGAGAATAGTGAGTGTTCTTCGGGTCGGTAGGAATAAAAATGTGAGGGTTAGATCCCCCTCCTTCTAGCACCAATTGTTGCTACCCAAAATATTATCCGGAGATAGATATTGCTGGAATGGATGGGATAGCAAACAAATGCAAGAGCACTTCCGTGAGAAAGATAAATAACACAAGATTTGCCGGGGTTGTTAGTCCCGGGCTTGAATGCTCTCGCGAGATATTATTAATACTAATATTCGGGGATACAAGTACTAATGTAAGAATACAATTACAATGAGTGTAAAGATTCTTGTTATCTTAGCTAGTGAGCGTGTAGATTGCCTAAGAACCCATTTGATGCTCTGTGAGTTCTTGTAACAAAGGAGATGAACAGTCGCGGCGGTGAGAGATCGACTGTCTCTCACGGTGAGTATTTAGCTGGATGCTTGGGCTCCTGGGCTTATGAATCTCTTGGAATCTGTCTAGTGGAGACTTGCTGCCTCTGCCGATCGTCTTCTGGACGAGAGATTCGGAGAGAGAAGTCCTGAGATGGATTCCGGCGAGAAAGCAGGGAGCTTGAAGGTATGTATGTTTCACTGTATTTCTGTTGTTGGTGAAATGAATTCCGAACCGTAGGTCAAATGAATTCGGAACCTTTTTCCAGTAGGAGGAGGTTCTCTATTTATAAGACTTGGGTATGTCGGGCGATCGCTTTTTCTGCATTATAATAATCGGGCGATCGTCCTTTAGCACATGGGCTTGTTCCCTTAAAGTCTGCAGGAGTTGCTGGCAGTCAACTGTACGGTCCAATGGGGAGGTTGCACGTGTCCTGAGTTGCTGTCACGGGTGGTCCCATTGACAACTTTCGGCGCGCCTGCCGGTAGGTGAGGTAGGTGACAGGCTGTGGTCAAAGGTCTTGTCTGTCAGCAAAAGATCTTCTCTGTCAGCGCCTTTTGTGGATCTGCACGTGGGTGCTTTTCTGAGATCCAGTCCTCGATGACTTTGACGGGCGATCATCCCTGCTCGGGACGTAGGTCGACCGTCCTTAGCCGGATACTAGAGTTGGTCGCCAGCTGCCAAATGGCGATCGCCTTGGGAGTCGATCGCTGGATACCTGATGGTGGTCTGATATCTTCGATTAGGCGAGCTAGCCAAAGTTTGACTGGAGTTGACTTGGTCGCTCGGCCTTACAGTCGATCACCTGTCGGGATGAATAAATCGTGACACAACAGTGTCAACAAGTCAAGATTGAACATCAATGACCGGCGGGGTTGTTGAAGCCGATTCCCATTCCCGAGTGGAAGTGGGAAGATATCTCTATGGATTTTATCATGAGGATGCCGAGAACTAAAGCTGGAATGAATATGATTTGGGTAATCGTCTATCGGTTGACTAAGTTTGCACACTTCCTAGGTATTAAGGATACTTGGGGACCGGAGAGATTGGCTCGAACTTTTATAGCTGAGATCGTAAGGTTGCATGGTGCCCCTAAGACCATTGTTTCCGATAGAGACGGTCGTTTCGTATCACATTTTTTGCAGGCCGTTCATCAGGATTTGGGTACCGAGTTGAGATTGAGCACGTCTTTTCATCCTCAGTCATATGGTCAGACGGAGCAGACGATTCAGACGCTAGAGGATATGTTGCGGGCTTGTGCCATAGACTGGAGTAATGATTGGGAGCTCCACTTGTCGTTGACTGAGTTTGCCTAAAATAATAGTTGGCATGCATCGATCAAAATGGCACCATTCGAGGCACTCTATGGTAGGCGGTGTAGATCACCGTTATGTTGGTACGAGGCTTCGGAGCTAGCCGGGATGAAACCGGATATGTTGTTGGAGACTAAGGAGAAAATTTCTATTATCCGGGACCGATTGTTGACCGCCCAGAGCCGTCAGAAATCTTATCCTGATACTCATCATCGACCTTTGGAATTCAAAGTGGGGGACCATGTTCTACTCAAGGTGTCGCCAACCAGAGGAGATTTCCACTTCGGGAAAAAGGGGAAACTTAGTCCGAGGTATATCAGACCTTTTGAAATTTTGGACCAGGTTGGAGATTTAGCTTATCGCTTGGCATTGCCTCCAGCCTTGAGTCATGTTCATAGCATTTTTCATGTTTCTCAGTTGAGGAATTACGTGCCGGATCCGAGTCATATTATCGACTATGGTGAGATTGATGTAGCCGAGAATATTACCTTTCCGGAGAGACCGATGAAAATCCTTGAACGTCGTGAGTAGCAACTTCGGCACAAAACCATCCCGTTGGTTAAAGTGCAGTGGTCGAGACATGGAGTCTAGGAGGCAGTGTGGGAAACGGAAGAGAAGATGCGATCAGAATACCCTGAACTTTTTATTTCTTAAGTTTCGGGACGAAACTCCTTTTTAGAGGGGGAGAATGTAATACCCGTACTTTTAAATTTTCTGCTTTGGTGCTTTTGTGATTTTTCATACTCATTGTAAGTGTTTAGTAAGTTGAGATTGATCTTGGAGTTTACATCATTTGGATTTTTACTCTTTCTTGTCGGATCGTTGCTACTATGGATCTCGGATGCGTTGTTTTCACCTATTTGTGAAGCGGAGCGCACGCTATGTACCTTTCATAGCACGCGCTATTTCTGTACTAGTAGTGTACGCTATCGGTCAGCAGTAGCGCACGCTACTAGTGTATTTGAGGCAGACTGTCCAGCAGGTACGGGACTGGAGGGAGGAGATTCGTAGCGCACGCTAGATGTATTCGTAGCGTACGCTAGCTATATTGGTAGCGCGTGCTAAGCGATCATAGTAGCGCACGCTGACGGTCCAGACAGGCAAGATGCAGTAGCTAATTATGCTCTCTGGACTAGCAGTTAGCGCACGCTAGGAGTTCGCTAGTGCACGATATTCGTCATCAGTAGCGCGCGCTAACATTGTCCATAGCGCACGCTAACGAGCTGAGTCGGCAGAGGTAGTGAGATACCTAAACTTTCTGGACTAACATGTAACGCACGCTAAGCAGCGGCTAGCGCACGCTATTTGTGTTGCGTAGCGCGCGCTAACGTATCAGGACAGTAGCCACTGGACTATTGGGCGACCCCGTTAGCGCACGCTAATATTGAGACGTAGCGTGCGCTAGACTGGGCACAGTATATAAGGGCAGTCAGCCCTGTTCTTCGCCATTTCTTCATCATTTTTCTTCTTTTCGACGGGATGAGCTCGAGAGAGGCGATTTGGGGCGATTTGAGGCGGTCCATCTTCAACAATCATCGTCTTGAGTTGGATAATAAAGATTTCACAACATTTAATCCATTTCCATCTTCCAAATCAAGGTAAAAATCCTTAGAACCCTAATTTTGGGAATTTTGGGGATTTTCTTAGATTCATCCGATTTATCCATTTTGGGACTTGAGGTCTTTGAGATTATGATGTATCTACCCTATACCCATATTTCTCCTATGATTATATGGATTGTTTTGTTCCGTGTTGGGACTTGAGAGGGTTTGGGTGATTTTCCAACCTCTAGATGTTTACCCTTGTAGTTTCACGAATCGTAGGCGGGTTTCGGGAGTTTCTTTGTGTGATTTGAGTATGGATTATTGATTATCATCTTGTGAATTATTTAGGTGCCAGAAGTGCGTTCTTGGACCTACCGAACTTATACACTTTCTCCTTCCGATTTCTTGGTGTCTCAAAGGCAAATATATGTTTATGATTGTATGTTCTCGACTTTGAAAGTGAGGTATATGAATTGTACGATTGTTTATATTCACTCTGGGATGGACCGACGGGTCCCCAGAGGGTTCTGTGGCCTTTGGTGCGATTCCATGAATAGTTTGGGTTAGCCACTCTGGGAGGGTCCGACGGGGCCTCAAAGGGTTCCGTTGCCTTTGGTGCGGTTTCATGGTTAATCATGTATGTATTGAAATGAGATTTAGTTGGAATACTAGTCTTGAAATGATGAATTGACGGTTGCTTTTAATTTATTGTCGAGAAGTATTGTGTTTCATATTCGATATACTCGTACTAGCTATTCGATGGGGAAAATACTTTTCATGTATTTCAGATTCCAGGAGAGTGGATAGGCAGGTCTCGGGTCAGCGCGAAGATGATGGGCAAGTGTGATGCTGTGTCTTGTCTCTGGTTATATTTTGTGTTTTCCTCCATTCAGTGTTGTTGTACTGGCATGGTTTTTGAGTACTTGTGTACGGTTTCGGTTTTCTTGATGTTCCGGCCTGTGTTGCCGCGGTATTGATTTGTGATGTGTTGTATTCGGATGTATTAGTTATGGGTTTGAAAACCATTTTTATTGTCTTCCATTACATTGTACTTGGACCTTCTTGGTCAAATTTTATAGTTCCGCATAAGAATAGCCTTGTGGGTCCCACGGCGGGGCTCACGGCGCTGTAATATACCCTGAATAACTTGGGGGTGTTACAATATCTAAATGGGTTTCAGATGGCTGAACTCTAGATGTATTGTTTCGGGTATCGCTATATGGGTTTGGGATGCAAATGCGTAGTAAATTCACCTTTAAGTGAGATTTCGGACGAGTACGGTTATATAAATTATAAACGGGTTCGAGTGGCTGAATCCTTGCCTCATTTTTTTGGTTTTTCATTGGGATGGCAAGAAAATCCGAACCCGACGAGGAAACCCGAAACTCGATCTTAACGGGTCGGGGCGAGGTAGGCATTATCGGGTTACGGGGCGGGGATCAGGGCATTAATGGGGATTTTTTCTGGGTTCGGGATAGTGATTGGGGTGACCGTGCCCCGCCCCGCCCCGCCCCGATATTATATTATATATATATATATATATATATATATATATATGGATAGGTTCAGGTAGGAAAGCTTTTTTCCGTAAGAAATAAGAATGATTTTGGGCCTTTGATCTTTGGTGATCAATGGCTGCGATTTGGCCACGTTGTGCTAAGAATTTAGCCTAAGTGTGCTACGCAGAATATTTTTGTGGGGATATATTTGTAATTATACAGATTGTATGTTTGGTATTTCCTATAATCATGGGATTTCATATCCCACTTTCCCATCTCTTCCCAACGTGTAAGCCGTGATTTTGTTTTCTCTTTCCTCCATCATTTTATCTCTTTCTTTCATCCTTCATCCTTCCTCCATCATTTATACCCTAATTTCATACAGTAAATTGCCGCAAATATAATCCCTACGTTCAGCTTCCTCATCCTCATTTCTTGGCCTCTTCAAAGGATTAGGTCCATTCGACGCTTTACTATCCCATCTCCATTTGCTTTACCCTTATCATTATCTGTAAAAAAAATATAATGATAATAATAACTTAAGCTCTCAAGAAATTTACAGATTGCAAAAACTAAAATAAAATTATATTTATTGTGCTTACTAATAAATCACATTACACTACTTAGCACAAATATTACTGCTTATTTTTTTTTCTAAATGTGCAGAAACCATCAGCTAAATGTGCTGAAAAATTATTATAAATGTGCAGAAACAATCAGCTAAATGTGCTGATAATAAAAACACTTATGCTGCAAAATAATATTAAATGTGCTTACTAATTACAAAGATTGTGCTAACTAGTCAGAATAATCGTGCTAATATACAGCGGCGACGGCGGCAGAATTCTGGAATGGGGGAGCAGAAATGAGAAGAAATGGGGGAGAGAAAATGAGCGGATGAAATAAGGGATAGATTGAAATGAGGGAATAGAAAATTAATTTTGAAAATAAATTCAGAATCCCTTAAAAGATGGATAAGATGAATGGAAAGGAGTGAGAAAAAAATTTCATTTCACAAATACCCTTGTTAAAATCGGGTGAATCAATGATGATGTCAGCATCAAATCTAGTTAAATCTGAACCATTAATTCTTTATAGATGTAAGGTTAGGATACATTCTTATTTCTTACAGTTAAATCATTTCACTCCATAACCCACCCATATATATATATTCCAGCATGCATCTTTATTTTTAGCTACATATTGTGTTAAGATTTTGATAATTGATACCTAGCAATTTCGGATTTAGGAGAAAAAAACGGGGAATGGGGCGGGGTTCGGGGTAAGGTGTAGCCCCGATGGGGCGCCCCGATAAGATCCCCGACGAGGAACGGGGCGGGAAAGGGGCAGATTTTAGATTTTGGATTCGAGGACGGGGATAACCTGCCCCGCTCCGAACCCGCCCCATTGCCATTCCTAATTGTGTTCTGCCGTGGTGAGGAACTCTGAATGACTGAACTTAACTTATAAATATAATTGGCAAGTTTTTTGCATTAATAAATTTGATTAAAAAGTAAAATCTTTATATATATAATACTGTTACGCATCTGGATCACCACGTTAAGTCTCTCATATGTGGTATCTTTTATATTCTATATTCTTATTTATTTAAGAAATTTATCTCATCTTGATTTTAATTGACACTCCATTCACTGAATAACTAAATAAATATTTAACCTAAATATGTATTTTAGTCATAATTATTTTGCACCACCACATTAATTTAATTTGGTCATCTATTGAGTGAGCAAATAAATTATTTTATTCTTATTAGAAAATTAAACTTGGCAAATTATGAATTAAACCTCATTGGCCCAAATATACATATTTATTTTTTAACATCTAATTTATATATGCATAAATATTATTTTTATATTTTTATACTTTTTTAGTAAACTCGATTCTCTTCACTTACAAATAAATATATAAAGTATTTAATAGCAATATGGATTCGAAGTACCACGTTAACCCTCTCTCCTACATGATGTTTTTTATTTTTTATTCTTATTTATTTAAAATCTTGAATCCCACATAAAGTAAAAGTATATAAATTAAAGGGTTTTTGAAGATTGTATAAACTCAAAATTATACTCGAAATTTAAATTTTAATCTTTTGTCATTTATAATATTTATTCTTAACTTTTACTTTACAATGTTTTGAGTTTTTATTGAGATGGATTAACCAATTACTATAGCAACTTATGTTTAGTTATTTAAATTATATAAATTTAAATATGTTGAGTAATTAGCGGATATTATATAGGGTCTTGAATATAAACGGGTAATAAAATTTTATTTTAGTAGAGTTTGATGAATATGGGTACAAAGATGTTAAAGAAGTTTGAATATTTGTATCATACTAACTGGAATAAATAATAAAATAATCTTTCAATCGAGTTTAGGACGAGTACAAGTACATAAATTGTAAAGGAGTTCGGCTGGCTGAATCCCATACTCATTATTTCTGTTCAGTGGTGTGTTCCGCTGATGTACAATTACAAGTGGCTCAACTCTAACAAAGTATTAAATTATTTTTGGGTTTTTACGTATAAATTACAATATAAAGTGATTATTCATCGAGTTTCGACGAGCTATACACTAGTAATATATATAAGGGGATGGTAAGGAATATATTTGTTGATGTGGACACCTTGAGATGCTTGCATCGATGTGATGAAATAATGAAGAGTTGGGATCCTTTGCAGCACAGCACCGTGCTGTGCTGCATCCCAACCGTCCGATCACACATCCGTACGGGTGTGTGTGTGTGCGTGTCCCATCCGACGCACAGCAGTGCACAGCATGGTGCTGTGCACTGCAGGGGACCCTAACCCAATAATAAATGGGGTGAAAGTTTTGAAATTCATATTTATATATATATATATATATATGTGGTAATATATGTTTCTCTCTCCTCCGCAATTTCAATATTCCTTTCAACTCAACCATATATACTTTGAGTGGTTTATCCATGATCACTTTAATCACCCAACCATAATACTATACATAAATATCTTGTGTTATTTTTTGATCATAACATAATTACTTTAATAAAAATTCAAGAAATTAAGATTATAACTAGAATTTCTATATAAACTTTTAAAAATTGGAGAATATGTCAAAAGATAGATGTAATATGTCGAGGAAAGAAAAAAAATTGATTGTGTGGGTAACTATGTCGAATTTGGTCTCTGTAACTCGAAAAATCACAAGTTTTTATTTTTTTAATATTACACTATGTAAATAAAAGATATTAAGATTATTAATGTGGCAGAACTGCTTGCTATAAGAGATGGATTGAAAATTGCCTAGGAGAGGTTTGCAAGGATTATAGTTGAAACAGATTCGGAGGTGGTGTTTAACCTCTTGAAGACAAGTAATACTTGGGACCACCCTCTCATAATATTCTTGAAGATTGTAGGAGGTATACCCGACTATCATGGGAGATCGAGTTTGCTCATACCCCGAGAGAAGGAAACGGGTGTGATGATTGCCTCGCCCGTTTGGGGCACGATGTGGAGAACCTGAAGATTTGGGAAGAACCACCTGCTGGCTTGCTCCAGTGGCTCTCACTGGTTATAGAACAGGAATCTAGTATTTTGCGTATTACGTAATTGTTTTTCTTTCCGAAGCACCAAAAAAAAAATATTAAGATTACATTTTAATATCCAATTAAATTTGGGCCACCAATTGGCCCACCAATCACAAGGGCCACAAGTGTTCCCTTTTTATCTAAAAAATTTGAACAAAACCTCGGTTTCGAGTTAGTGCTGGGGTGGTCGTCTTGCATTTTAGGAGATGAATTCATGTTAAAATAAGGGCTATGCTAAATTGCTAATCCCCCTCTTTTGCTAATCCCCCCTCCTCTCTTGACAAAAAAGACTAAAATGTTTTTTTGTCCCTCCCATTTTTTTCAAAACACACACATACATATATATATATAGTACTTTAATTTTTTTTCAATTTTTTACTCATATTTTTTCGATAATTTTTTTACTAATTTATAAATTTATTTCTATACAATATATTTATATTTAAAAAAAAATTTAGAAAATATGTTCGAACAAATCTAGATTCAACCGATCTAAGAATTTCAATAAAATTTAGAGAAAACTTCAATTCATTGAACGTCTGAAATAATGGCCTTACACGCATATATATATATATATATATATATATATATATATATATATATATATATATATACACCCTATGGAAGCTAGAGTTAAAATCACGGCAATTAATAACTACACAAACTTTTAAGAAATTACAATTAAGTCCCTAAAAACAGAAAAAAGCAAAATCGAAGGCCTAAACGTCGTTTTTTGGCCAAAAAGCGACGGACCTCACCAATTCCACTTTTATGGTGGAATAATGTGAGTGAAGATTGTAAAGGATGGGCTGATCCATATGGAGAAAGGATACAATCTTGGTTCGATTTGATGACCAGATAATGTAATTGAATACTTTATTTATCAATGTTGATCGTATTTTCCGCATTTATTATTTATTATATTGTGTCGTAGTTATTTTTAATCATAAATAATATAAATAAAAATAAATAAATAAATAATAGAAATTTTTAATTTTGATAATAATAAAGTAAAATAAAAATTAAAAGAAAAGAGAACAAAAAAATAAATAATATGAAAAAAAAATAAAGTGCAAAGGAGTAAAGGATAGAAAAGGAAAAAAAATAAAGTTTCTAACAATATATTTTAAAATAATATATAAAATATGAGAAATTATTAATTTTAATAATAACAAAAAATAATATTAATGTTAAATATATTAAGATAAGGATAGAATGGAAAAAAAAAAGAAGGGGGGGAGACAGGCGGGTATCGGGGGGATAGCACCTCTCTAAAATAATTTCCCATTAGGACCAAATGAGTGCCGATATTTCAAATTTTATATGATTGACAAAAATGTAAACCTTTTCCTTTTCGAGGAAAATACATTTTTAAAATATATATATATATATATATATGACCCACTCACCTGATTTGGTTTATTATCACCGAGTATAATGTCAAACACACATCATTATTTTATTCATGATGGAAAGTCCGCTGTCGCTATTCTTCGAGTGCGTATTGAATCTACTCTTCAAGTGTGTATTAGATAAATTTTCGGGTTGAATGCAATAGCCTACAAACTACGTTAACCAATTAAGCCACAGTAAACAATGAATTCTCGGGCTGAACGTAATAACACACTAGGTAAACCCTGTATAACAACTTCAATCGAAAAAATATTGGCAAGGAGATAGAACTCGTAACCTTTCAATACCGTTTCACTTCTCCGTCAACCAGGCAAGCCATGTAATCATTGTGAGTTTCTTAGGTCTTGACACAATCTCTTCTGTTTATTTATTTACTATATTATATTATGTATGAGAATGGATTGCTCGTGTAGAAAGCACTTCACAAAATAGGAAAATTAAGATTATAAAATAGGAAGGAGTGTGACATTATATATTCTTGGAGGAAGTGCGCGTTCCACAAAACTTCCCCACAAGCGACTATAATCAATTCAGTAGATCTGTGAGTATTTAGATCGTGCACAAGATTTGATTACTTTTTCTTTTCTTAAAGAAAACATCGACCCGCCGACCCGGACCCGGCTGACCCGTGCAGGACCCGGACCCGGCTGACCCGTGCGACCCGCCGACCCGGACCCATGGTATACACGGGTGGGGTCCGGGTCGAGCTTCTCCCTACCCGGCGACCCGCCGGGTCCGACCCGTCGACCCGGCGGAAATATATATAAAAAAAAAAAAAAAAAAAATGGCCGTTGGACCCGGCGGGTCTAACGGCTAGTCCAGTTTTTAAAAAAAAAAAAATTCCTATCTATAAATACCCCCCTCTCCAACACAAATTTTCCACACCTTCAATATTATCTATCTCTCAAACTCTCATTGCTAATTGCTATACTACTTAATCTCTCTCTTTTTTTTCGCATTTTATCATTATGTCGAGTTCTGACAAGGGAAGGGTATTGCTACATCTCCCAAAAAATCCAAAATGTCCAAGTTCGAGCGAATGGGTCTTTGGGGCAAATCGAAGAAACCATCTGGAATAATTATTCGGGAGCCCCAAAACCAAACTCCACCCGGTTTTGAAAATGAAAGTCAAGAAGCTGAATATGATGCTATACATGAAAATATCTATTACGGTAGTACAACAACTACCAGTGAAGAAGAAGTTGATCTCCGGGGATTTCGACGTGTCCCGAATCGTCAACAAGCGCAAAACATCGACGAAGAAATGGACCATGAAATCGATGAAGCTATGTTAAATCAAACATATGCAACATTCGAGCGCACTCTTCATGGCGTACCAACTCCGACGCAAAAATCAAAGTCGGCGTCTGCGGCAAGCCAAGTGAAGAAGAACCTCCTTATGTTGAGGAGTTATCGTCAGGAGGAAGAAAATGTGAAAGGCGAGATGAAACAAGAAAACTAAAGCAAGAAACAAGCTCACTGTTGCGAGTAAAGGAGACCGGTATCCGTACTTTTTTCAAAACACTTTAACAAGGAAAAAATGTCGGATGGTTCGATGAAGGTATCTTGCAACTACTGCTCGAAAGAGTATCCGTATAAAGCCGGGGATGGATATAGAAATTTTAAAAGGCATTTTGAGAATAACCATGCCTCGGTCCACGGAGAACAAAAGTCACAAAGTCAACTCAACTTCCAACCTTCTACTGGAGCCGGGCCAGTCGGCAATCAAGGTATGTCTGAATCTCAACTTTATAAATATAATGAAAAAATTGCTAGAGAACAAATGGCAAAATTATGTGCACAAGAATCTTTACCTTTTAATTTTGCGGATAGTACGGGTTGGGAATACAGGATGCAAAATGCCTATAATCCTGCTATTAAAAGAATTTCACGTATCAAAATAACTAGACAAGTAGTATACCTAGCCAAACAACATAAACTTGCACTACAAGCTTATTTTAGATCTATAAATCATAGAGTTTCTTTAGCTGCAGATACTTGGGCAGATTTTAAACAAAAAAATGATTATATGGGAATAACTATACACTGGATTGATGAAAATTGGAACTTAAACAAAATATTACTTGCATTTAAAAAATTTAATTGTACACATAGTGCAGATAATATAGCTAGAGCAATTATTAAAATTTTAACTTTTTATTGCTTAAAAGATAAAATTTTCACAATTGGTTTTGATAATGCTAGTTTTAATATTGCAAGTGTACCAACTTTAATACAAGCTTGCAATCCTGTTTTAGCGGGTCGATTATTTCATACTAGATGTATATGTCATATTCTAAATTTATGTGTACAAGATGCATTAAAATTTGTAGATGAGGCAATAGAACCAATTAGAAAATATGTCTTATTTTTACATAATCGCACTAAGTTAGCTAGACAATGGGTAAAATTTTTAAAGTCAAAACAAATGCAACCCAAATTTTTTACTCCAGACGTAAAACATAGATGGAACTCAACTTATGAGATGTTAAATTCAACTAATGAATATAAAGAATTATTGTGTGAATTTTTTGATACGTATTTTCGCGTAGAAGGATTTTATTTATTGCCAACATATTGGGATGAAACTAAAGATTTAATAAAACTATTAAGGGTTTTTGAAAATGCAACTAAAGATTTAAGTGGTTGTTATTATCCCACGTCTCCTAAAGTTTCATTTCATTGTTGTTTTATTGTATCTGAAATGGATGCTTGAGGTAAATCCGAAAGATTATCGAATGCTATTTACAATATGTGTTTAAAATGGCTAAAATACTTTAATCGTATTCATGATGTTTTCTTGATTAGTGCTGTTTTATCTCCCGATTTGAATTTAGCTCAAGTAGAATAATTACTTGAAATATATTATAATATTCTTAAAAATTTGGGTTTTCCTAATATTGTGGATAGTGTTGAAAGTCAAACTTTATTTGAAAATATTCCTGACGTTGAACAAGTAAAAATTGATTTGAAAAATAGTTTAGAAACTGTTTTTTCTGAATATTCTTCTAAATATGGTGATAAGATTCAAACTCAAAAAACAAGAACTAAGACTACAAATACATTTAACATGGAATTCGACAGAACTCCCACTAACCCATTTCAACAACAACTCTATAATATAGCAAGAAATAGGGGTGGTAGTAACGCCGGTCAAAGAAATGACCTTAGTAGATATTATGCAACTAGTTTTGTGCCAGAGGATGACAATGCAGGTACCTTTGATCTGTTGGATTGGTGGAAAAGAAGGGGAACCGAATTTCCCATACTTTCTATTATGGCACAAGAAATTCTTGCAGTGCCCGCATCCACAGTCCCCGTTGAGAGTGCTTTTAGTGAAGGAGGCTATATGTTGGACGAGCGGAGATCCCGAATGACGCCAAAAAATCTCGAGGCTCAAATGATACTTAAAGACGCAACAAAAGCCGAGTTACGAGATCAAGAAAATAAATGGGATGACCTATTAGCGGACCAAGATGCCTATCAAGAAGGCACTACTGAAGGAGAGTCTAGTCAAATGAGTCAAACCGATGATCAAAACGACGACAACATCGACTTCGACTAAAGGTAAGTAAGGTAAGTCAGGTAAGTAAAGAACTACGTAGGGCTTTGATTCCTCACGAGGATACGTAGGCAATTTAATTTTAAGTGAAAACTTAAAATTAAATACAAGCCTATTTTTTTCTTACTCTTCTCAAGTAAAAGAACTACATGGAGCTTTGATTCCTCACGGGGATACGTAGGTAATTTAATTTTAAGTAAAAACTTAAAATTAAATACAAGCTAATTTTTTCAAATGATTTCCTTTTTCACTTATAGTTATTTTTCGTGTATAAAATGATAACAAATAAAAGTTTCATAAAAAAAAAATAGAGACGGGTTGGACCCGTGACCCGGACCCGTGGCCGACCCGTCGACCCGCCAACCCGTACATTTCATATGTACGGGTGGGGTCCGGGTCCTGTCCTGCCGACCCGGCGACCCGGCGGGTCCGACCCGAACCCAGACCCGTGGTTGGGCACCTCTAACTACATGCATATTTTCAATATCAACCACTAGAGACAACTCTGATACTGCGGAGCTTGAGTCGAGCCGATCTGAGCCATCGAAAGGCCAAGACACTTGATTTGGGTGTGTTATTGTATGAAAAATATCAAAGAACTTTTAATTTATATCTTGTGAGAAAAGAAAATGATAATTGTGAGTGGGTGTTAGAATGGCTTAGGGAATCATAGAAAGATCGGACTCGTGGGACGGAAGCTTGAACCTACCGGAAAGTACGCAACACAGTCGACATATCAACTACTCTTGGGAGATATACAACAAGAGGATGAAGATTTTTTATACGAAAAGCTATGGAAGGCACCGGTGTCCCTGGGAATGTAAAAAGCTTGGTATGAAAATTGGTTTTAAGACGATTACCATCAAAAGTGAATTTATCAAACCAAGAATTTAATGTCGGAAATGAAATATGTTCTCTTTGTGAAAAATGAGAGAACGCAAGCTCATTTACTCTTTGAATGCGAAATCTCATAGGCATTATGGTCGAAATATAGGGTAAATTATAATTTTAGCTCTTCTATTATGGCGAATTATCAAATTTTCTTCTCTATTAAAAATCACACGAATTTAGCAGCTCTATTTATCACCATACTTTAGCCCTTCTACTATTACAAATTACCAAACTATCATATCTACT
Source organism: Orobanche coerulescens (assembly GCA_033398695.1). Lineage (NCBI taxonomy): Eukaryota > Viridiplantae > Streptophyta > Magnoliopsida > Lamiales > Orobanchaceae > Orobanche > Orobanche coerulescens. The sequence goes on from CM065809.1 coordinate 176,580,215, forward strand.
AAAAACCACACGAATTTAGCCCCTGTATTTGTCACCCTTTATAAAATCGGCCTCCAAGTGATTTTACATCCAAATTTATTAACCTGCTACTGACTCAGCGTGTACCTCTCCGCCCACGTCATGTTTTTGCTCAGTATTTTCCCACATAGCAACGTGTAAGAAACAAAGTTGCCACTTGTTGTGCGGCGATTAATTCGCCTCGATAGGCGATCGGCATCACAATCAGAGAAGCCAACCATGGAAGACATACTCTGGACAAACGCCTGGAGTTCGGCAACATTCGGCGACCGTCTTTTGGTACCAAGCGATCGTCTTTTGATGTCTGAAGATCGTCTTTAATGATCAAACCAGAGGCGATCATCTCGTGCCACGTATGGATCCAGCATCCGTCAAAGTCGTCGAAGACCGAATCTTGGACGGTGGCCCACGTGCGGATCTTCAAAGGATACCGACAGATAGGACCATTGACCCCAGCCTGTCACCTACCACACCTACCGACAAGGCCGCCGAAAGGTACAAAGTGGGTCCTCCCCGGACAGCGACTCGCAACGCGTGCTGGCTTCCCATTGGTTCGCCCAACTGGCCTTCAGCTGCAACCTCGGACCTCAAGGGAACAGGCCCACGTGATGGGACGATCGGCCGTCTTATTTTAATATAGAAAACGGCGATCGCCCGCGATCGCCTGAGGGATCCCAACTACCTTGTCCCCTATAAATAGAGGACTCACTGCTGTGGCCAAGGAGGGGCGAATTCTACTACGAATTAAGTGCAAAATACACACCAAAGAGAGAATCAAAGGCTCTTTTGGCAACCACTAATACATTCATAGTGATATTCATACACATTCATCATATATCCCAAGCAAGAACTCACAGATTTATCTATCTGGTTCTTCCGGCAATCTACGCGCTCTAAAGCCTAGATAATTAGAAGTCTTTACACTCCTTGTAATAGATTCTAACATTAATATTTGTACTCGACAGTATATTTATTAATAACATCTCGCGAGAGCATTCAAGCCCGGGATTAACAACCCCGGCAAATCTTGTGTTATCTATTTTCTCACGGAAGTGTTCTCGCATTTGTTTGTTACTCGATCATTCCAGCAATACTATCTCCGGATAATATTTTGGGTAACAACAATTGGCACTAGAGGAAGGACGAATCTAAACCTTCATTTTTATTCCTACCGTCTCGAAGAACACTCACTGTTCTCCGGACATATACTTGAAGAAACACTCACTGTTCTTCAATAGAAAAGCCTTCAGAAAAATGACATCAGCAACGACCTCCAAGAGAGCCACCCTGAGATCTTCCGGAAATCTCATTCCGGCGAGGACCGAATCCCAGCCCACGGCGGAAGGCGACCGTGGCGACGCCAGGCTCTCACTCCCGCCCCCGAGGGACGGTTCTAGCCTCTCACTCGATCGCCTGCATCAGGAACATATTGAGGAGGCTATAGCCATCCTCAGGGAGCGACGGAAGGCCTACGACTCGCCCACCATCACTCCATCGACCATCCGTCGGGCAGGCAAGCGGAAGCTTAAGGGGATCTATGTTGAAAAATCGACAGAAAGCCCCGAGCCGCAGGAGAAGGCTCTCGTGAGGCGGGACGATTCCGTCTTCAGCCGCCTGGGGAGCGATCTCTCATGGCGACCCGGGCACTCAGGCCCCAGCCGGGAGACATCGGTATCCGAATCCTTTACCAGGAGTTCGGCATATCCGACTCCCAGGAGACAGGCTGGTCAAAGAGCCCCTGGTCGCCCAAGAAAGGAACCCACTGGCAGGGAGCTCGTCATTCACCACGGAGCTAGGGGATCAGTACACGATCGCCTTGGTTCGCGTTCTGAGAGCCAATCGGCGAGCAGTCAGGCAACGGCGATGGCCGCCATGCAACGCCAGCTCGATGAGATGAAGACGCTCCTAGAAATTGGGGCAGGTGCCAGACGACCGATCGCTGGGCTCAATGAACCGCTCGCGACTCAGATCGAGCTCGCCCCAGTCCAACCAACGATCAATCCCCCACAAACACCTCTATATGAGGGGATATCGGATCCGGAAACCCACTTAAGCAAATTCTGGATCTACATGACCGGATGCGGAGCTTCAGATGCGACGAAATGTCGTATGTTCCCGTTAACTCTGGGCGATCTCGCCCACAGGTGGTATATCTCACTACCATCTCGCTCAATCAATTGCTTTGAGAAGCTGGCGAACGAATTCACGTCGTACTTCGCCGCCAAAGTCGCTCGCCCGGAAGGTCCCCACCGCATGATGAAAATCAGGCAGGGGAAGGATGAATCGGATGAGGATTACATCGACCGGGTAGACGAGATAGTCCTCACCAGTGAGCCCATCAGCGACGAGATCGCTCTCCACGCAGTCCTGAACGGATTCCACGGACGCTCGCCCATGTTCAGGCACCTCACAAAGGATTTCCCCCCGACCTATACGGCCTTCCGCGTCAGAGCCGCCGATTTTCTGGCCAGGCAGAAAATGCTCTCACTCCACTTAGACGAGGGACATTCCGAAGAAGGAAAAGCACCTTCCGATGTCCAGAAAAAGGCGGTCGCCAAGCCCAGAAAGGAGGTCGCCAAGCCGCCTGGCGAGTTCAAAGCCTTCGAGGATGTAGAGGTCCACCTTCTTCACAACCTCAACTTATCTCCGGCCCACATCTTCAATGCGATCAAGGGTCGCGAGTGGCTTTCCAAGCCAAAGCCAATAAGGGACCACGGTCACCTAGACCGTCGAAAATTCTGTGCCTATCATAAGAGTCCCGGCCACAACACTAGCCAATGCCGCGACCTCCTCAGACAGCTCTGGCGACTGTTTGAGGAAGGCAAACTGGACAATTTGATCACCAAGCCAGAACCCAGGACGGAAAGAGCCGGAGGGCACGAGCGCCGACCAAACGAAAGGATTCCTCCCAATCCGATCGCCAGAATCGAGCATGAGCCAGAGTATTCTTATGAGTCGATCCCTCCGATCAACCCTGGCGGTCGGATCAACATGCTTCAAGCAGGAGGTGGGAGCCTCGGGGGCCTTTCCCCGATTTCCACCCTGTCAAACAGAAAGCGAAAAGCCGAGCTGAGGGCTTTCGCCGAAGTCCATGTTGTAGTACCTCCAGAGCCGACCATCTCTAGAGACGCGCTCATCACCTTTTCCAACAAGGACAGGGAGGGAGTGCAATGTCCCAAAGAGGATGCACTAGTGATCTCCGTTTGTATCCTTGGGAAGACGGTTGATCGCATGCTGGTCGACAATGGGAGTTTATGCAACATCATATTCAAATCCGCCCTAGACCAACTCGGCAACCTAATCAAATTCATCAAGCCTTTCGACACCGTGCTCCAAGGGTTCGGCGACAACACAGTCCAAGCCTACGGGAGGATCAAGCTCTCCGTTGAGCTAGTATGCTTTTATGATCCCAAGGTTAGGATTACTAGGAACCTAAGCTTTGTAATCATAGATAGGCCCAGCATCTATAATGGGTTCCTAGGTCGCCCCTTTTTGGAAACCTTTGAGGCGGTCGCCTCATCTTTCTTTTACTGTATCAAATTCCCCACTGCCGATGGGACGGTCGGTACTGTAAAAGGAGATCAGCTAATGGCAAAAAGATGTTTGAATTACTCCTATATTGTTACTTCTTTCAATACTTCCCATACTATATGTAACATTGAAGTGATCGACGATCAACCCATGGAGATCGACGAGCCAAACACATCGTACCAACCCGACTCAGGGGACGCCATCTCTCATCAATTGACGGACGACATCGAGCCAAGGATCGGTTTCAAGCCAAGTCTCGACATCGATCCAAGGACCGAGTCCGGAGATCGCACCAAACGAGAGGCGACTGTCCCTGTCGAAGAGTTGGAAAACATTACGATGGATCCGGATCATCCAGAACGGGAAGTACAGATCGGCGCAAGCATCGACCGCGAATTAAAGGGAGATATGATCAACTTGCTACGTATGAACATCGGAGTCTTCGCCTGGTCGCATCAAGATATGGTTGGCATAATTCCCAAACACGCTTGCCATTATCTAAAAATCGACCGAGCTATGAAGCCTGTTCACCAAAAGCGTAGGAAGTTCGGTCCCGAGAAATACGCGGCGCTCGACATAGAAGTCCAGAAGTTACTCAACAACAAATTAACCGGAGTAGCCACAGACGAACCACAGTGGGTCGCCAACGCGGTGCTCGTCAAAAAGCCAACTGGCTCCTGGAGATTATGCATTGACTTCACCGACCTCAACGCGGCATGTCCAAAAGATCACTTCCCGATGCCTCATATTGATCACTTGGTCGATAGTACGGCAGGTTGCGAAATGATGTCATTTATGGATGCCTTCACGGTATCATCAAATCCCAATGGCGGAGGAAGACGTAAACACACATCTTTCCACACAGAAAAGACATATACTTTTGGGTCGAATGCCGCTCGCTTGAAAAACGCGGGCGACCTACCAGCGATTAGTCAACAGAATGTTCGCCGATCAGATCGGCAAGACCATGGAGGTCTACATTGACGATATCGTAGTCAAAAGCCTCAAGAAGGAAGATCACCTCAACGATCTCACCGAGACGTTCGCCATCCTTGAGAAGTTTAACATGAAGCTGAACCCCAAGAAATGCAACTTCGGGGTGGGCTCCGGGAAGTTCCTGGGGCACATAGTGAGCCAAAGGGGGATCGAGGCGAACCCCACCAAGATACAGGCGATCCTTGACATGCAGGAACCGCGAAACATCAAGCAGGTGCAACGCCTCACAGGTTGTCTAGCCGCCCTCAACCGTTTCATATCACGGCTCGGCGATAAAAGCAAGCCTTTCTTCGCGACCATCAAGAACAAGAAGTTCGCATGGACGAAGGAAAGCCAGATAGCATTCGCCAAAATAAAGGAATATCTATCTAACCCCCAGATCCTGGAAAAGCCGATCCCCGGTGAAAAACTATTCCTTTACTTGGCAGCCTCGGAGGTCGCACTAAGTGCCGTTCTGATGCGAACGGAGGGACAAGCCCACTTGCCCATCTACTATGTTAGCCAGGCGCTCCACGACGCTGAGACACGTTATACACCATTGTAGAAGATCGCCTACGCCCTTGTCATGAGTGTTCGTAAGCTGAGGGCTTACTTCTTCGATCACCAAGTGGAAGTCCTAACAACTCTACCTCTAAGACAAGTCCTGCACCGACCGGGCACCAACGGGCGACTCCTCAAGTGGTCGCTGGAGATCGCCCAATATGGTATCACTTACGCTCCTCGCACGGCGATCAAGGGCCAAGCTCTGGCGGACTTCGTGGTGGAATTAACGTTCCCTCACAGTCCAACCCAGGTCGACCGACCTGCCTGGAAATTATACGTGGATGGCTCAACGACCAATGCGAGAGCAGGGGCAGGGATTGTCCTCATCATCCCCGACGGTCAGAGTTTCACAAATGCTGTGCGTTTCGGTTTTCGTGCGACCAACAATGAAGCCGAATACGAAGCTTTGGTAGGCGGGCTCGATCTAGCCCTCGCCCTAGATGTTCGTCGCCTCCATATCTTCATGGACTCCCTTTTGGTCGTGAACCAAGTCAAGGGAGAATATGAGGCGCGCGGCGAATAGATGGTCAAATACCAAGAGCTGGTCGCCGAAATGTGCACAAAATTTGAAGAAGTGCTAATCGAACAAGTCCCGAGAGAGCACAACTCCCAGGCCGATGCTCTTTCCAAACTAGCATCATCGGATGGGGCAGCCGACTTCTCCAATATCCAAATCACAAAGTCAGCTAGGCCGGCGATTGATAGAAGCCTGGTTACCACGGTCGCCATCGCCGAGAGAACCGGATGACTCGCTCATCAAATACTTAAAGGACGGAACGGTCCTCGACGACCGTGTTAAAGCTCGCCAACTCACTTCGGCGACCGTGATATACCCTATCGACGTCCGCTTTACAAGCGAGCCTTCACCTTCCTCCTCAAGTGTATTACACCGGAGGAAGGTCGGCCTGTTTTAGCTGAGATCCATGACGGGATTTGTGGAAACCATGCGGGCGGGCGAGCCCTCATCCATAAGACAACCAGACAAGGGTTTTTCTGGCCATCACTTCGGAAAGATGCGATCGCCTATGCCAGATCGTGCCATAGGTGTCAGATAATGGGCCCCAACATTAAACTATCACCCGAACAGCTCACCTCCATGTATAGCCCTTGGCCATTTGCGCAATGGGGCATCGACCTTATAGGTCCCTTACCGACGGCCCTGTGGGGTAAGTTCGCCATCGTAGGGGTCGACTATTTCACCAAATGGGCTGAGGCCTAACCGCTCATCAAGATCGGCCTAGAGCAAGTGATCTAGTTTATATGTAAAATCGTAATTTGCCGAATCGGTCTGCCCATTGCGATCATTTCCGACAACGGAAAACAGTTCGACGGCTTAGAAGTCATGCAATTCTGTGAAAAGTGGGGAATCAAAAGGTTATTCTCAGCGCCCTATCACCCTCAGACGAACGGGCAGGTAAAGGCAGTGAATAAGATCCTCAAACACACGATCAAAGCACGACTCGAATCCAGGCAAGGACGATGGGCGAGCGAGCTCCCAGATGTTTTGTGGTCCTACCGAACGACGACCCGCAATTCAACCGGTGAAACCCCGTTCGCCCTTGCCTTCGGAACATAAGCGGTGATTCCTTCAGAGATCGCCGTCCTCAGCCATCGAACCGAACAGGAGATGACGCCCGACAACGATGTGGCCCGACGAATCGACCTAGACATGCTCGAAGAACGACGACTGACCTCAGAAATGAAGAACACAATCCACAAAAGGAGAGCCGAGAAGTTCTTCAATTCAAAGGTCAAAGAAAGAAGGTTTCAAGTAGGCGATCTCGTCCTCAAGAAGATCCAAACCCACACAGGCGTTTTCGGTCCGAACTGGGAGGGACCTTTCAGAGTATCCAGATGGCTAACTAAAGGAGCCTACGAGCTGGAACATCCTGACGGTATTCCGGATCAATACCCCTGGAACGCCGTGCATCTGAAAAAATACTACCAGTGATAATTTTGTATTCAATTTCAATGATGTACAAGTAATATAATGAGATTTTTTCCTATCCCATCTATTCTGGCGATCGCCCCATCAGGCATATCGCATACCGCCGACGATCGCTGATCACGACGATCCTAGGTAAAATTAATGCAGCCATGGTCCTGGAGGTCGATGGAACCGACAGCTTCGCCCATGCAAGGTTCCTTTGGGCTGAGATCGCTCGCCTTTCGTTTAAATACGAGGCCGGCGTAGCCAAAGGGCCCTCCAAAATAATCAGTAGGCACGATAGCACGCCCTCAAGGTACATCATTTAACATGGTGAACCCGGACAATGCGACGTGCCACTACCCCCGTCTCAACGTACACCGTCGAGGGTCGCCATCTTCATGGCGGGCCGAGGTGGAAGCAGAGCTAACAAGCCGCGGACGTGGTGTCGAATAAGCCGACAACACTCCGCGCAAGGACTCCTCCAGACCGAGATCGCCCACCTTTCGTTTTAACACAAGGCAGGCGTAGCCTAATGGAGGACCCTCACAAAAAGTGAGTCGCGGGATACACAATATCCCTCGCACACAAAGACACGATTGGGGAGGTCGGTCCATCGAACACCCCAACCGTACATGATTCTTCAGAATCGGGAAACTGAAGATAGCTCGCCAGACAAACTAGTTTTTGTTTCCTTACTTACAATATGTGAACAAAAACAAGGGGGCAGAGATGGGTCGAGATAATCCCAAATACGATCGAACAAAGAGGAACCACACACGATCGGCTTCGCTCAAACACACGTAGGACGATCGGAGTCGTTCGACAAAAATTACAAGTAAGAATTCCAATTCAAAACATATCACTGCTTTCAACACTCAGACGATCGGTCGGATGAACAAAACGTCGAAAGCAATCATACACGTACTTGTAAAAATTTGCACGCGAACATTCAAAGGCGATCGTATGTAAAGAGACAGTATGAAAAAAGGAGCATTTTATTCATAACACAAGTTTCATACATTACGAGGCCCGAAGGCATTACAAAAAGTACAAGTTACAGAGGAAAACAAAAACGCCTCTCAAGGCCCCGCCGGCTGGCCATCGCCCTCGGGTTGCGGATCGGCTTGAGCTCCCCCATCGGCCTCGGGATGAATGAGTTTACCGGTATACCAACTCAAGTCGATCCCGAAGTCGACGAAATCAAGGATCGGCAAGGAGAATTCTGGATGTAGAGGATGCTCGAGGACATAGGATTTGAAGCTCTCCATCAGGGGACCGATCTCGACCCCTTCCTTTTTAGCGGCTCGAACAGCGTCAGCATAGGCCAAGTAATAAGCGAACTCACCGACGTGCTCGACGTTAAGGTAGGGATCGACCTCGATCGCCTTCAGCTGCCCCTTCAAATCCGCCGCCGTCTTCTCGACCTCCGCCAGCTCGACCGCCTTGGCAGCATTCTCGCCCCTGGCCTTCTCCAGCTCTTTCTTCGCCGCCTCCAGCTCACCTCTGAGCCGATCCACCATCGCCTTCAGCCCGGCCGCCTCCTCCTGCGAAGCCACGAGCTTCTGGCGGGTTTCCTTCTCCTTATCACGGGACCGATCGGCAGCCTCCTTAGAGCGGCTCAGCTCCTGCTTCAATCGATCCACGTCCTGCTTAGCCCTTTTGGCCGTCTCCTCATACTCCTTCTCCATAGACCGGATCCGGTTGGCATCCTCGATATTTTTGTTCCGGGCGGCCTCGAGGTCACTATGGAGACGAGCAGTGGAGGGTCGCCCCTCAAAATCCCTAGCGGCTTGGACGGCCATCGTCGCCGTCTGGAGAGCCAGGCCAACGGTCGCCTGCATGGCGTCTCCAGATCGCCGACGAGCGATCGCATCAAGATCGGCCGCCTGTGCCTGGGCAGAGAGGTGATAGCCTGGCGGACATAAGCAGGGACTTCGAGGGACTGTTGCGGAGCCTTGCTCGACAAAAAGTCCAGCACCATGGGAGCAACGTCCGGATCGGCAAGACGAACCCTGCAGCGGAAACCAAGGAAACCAAGGAGTTAGCCCATACCATGCTCAGAATGCCTAAACTCAGAAAAATTTGACCCTTTCTTACCTATTGACCAGCTCGGGATCGCGTCCGAAATAAGGCTTGCCCCGGGAGGTTTCCGCCTCGGCGATCGCCACCTTTTTCGCCGAGCTGCCAGATGACCGAGGGCCGGGGACCGTGGGCCTAGGGCCTGATCGCTCCATCATCGGGACGGCAGAGATAGGAGCCGCAGCAACCGGAGGCTCAAGAATTGATACATCCGCCTCAGAAATCGACGGGGACTCCTCCGACCTTCGCCTCTTGCGGCGAAGCTGTTCTCGCCCGAACCATCGCTCGGCGATCGGCACCTCGCGAGCCTCACACCGGAGCGAGGTGAGACGTCGTCGCAGAACGCGACCACCGCTTGCCCAAGTGAAGGCGACCAAGAACTCCCGGGTTCGACATGGCTATCTCTGGCGGTGGCTCGGCAAAACGGGGAAAATAAGCCTCTGTCAAAGAAAAGATACAAACAAGTTAGACAAAACAAAACGACCTACTGGAGACGATCGTCAAGAAAGGAAGCACCACTTAAACTCATACCTGGAACTTTCAAGTGACGGGGGTAGCAGAACAATCGAGCCCCCAACCGATGAGCTTCGGTACCAAGCGATCGAACGTCAATAAAGGAGTTCGGCAAGGCACGGATCCGCTCCCAAACGATCAAGAAATCGAATGGAAGGTCGCCGATCGCTGGAACGAGAGGTCCTGCAAAAAGAAAACAAAATTAGATCACCCAAGACAAGCTCAATCAAGGGGAGAGTTTAAATCCTTACTCGGATTCCTCTCCCGGAAAGTGGTGGGGATCTCCAACTCCTCATTCGGCATGTCACTCGACGCCGATCGCCATGCCCCGCCGACCCAACACCATTTAGCCAGGTCACCCCTGGTCTTATTCGGCACGCCAAGGACCACTCTCCCGATTCGGCCTTGGATATGGTAGCCGCCGATCGACCCTTTCTGCGCGGCCAGTTTAAACAAGTAATTCATCTCCAGCGCAGTAAGGAGGCGGAACAACCGGTGACCGCCAAACAGGGTCAACGTGCAGATGATCTGTAGCCATGCATTCGGCGTCAGTTGAAGAGGCGCCAAATTCCAGGCGATCAGCAAGTAGGAGATGGCGAATGGCAACGGGAATCACAGACCCGCCTCCATAATCATCTCGTTGACGGCAACCATATCTTTGGGCGGTTGGTCGGCACGCTCATTCTCCGAGGGCACGTGCAAAGAAACGTCAGAGGGGATATGATATTTAGCCCTCCAACGGCTCAGGTCTTTCTTGGTCGCAGTACTCCGGATCTTTCCGAGAGTCCACGGAGACGGGACGGCGGCCTGAAAGACCGTCCGATTCACATGTTCGTAAGGGTGAGCGGCGGTGTAGGCTTCGAAATCAAATTCCGGACAGGGTCCGGCGATCGCTTCCATCATCTGAGCAAAAGCCACGTAGGCGGGGCCGAATCTACTCTTTCGTTCCCAGGCCTCCCGCACCAAATCATCCTCATCCACCGGCGAGCCCCCCCTGCTCCGCCGTCGCCGCCGTCCTCGCCACCTCGGCCTCGTTGAAAAGTTCTTCGAGTTCTGCGGGTGCAATCCCCGCTCGAATAGCTTCAACGGCCGTCTCTTTATCCACTCGAACGGGAATCTCCTCCCGTTCAGGCGACGCTGCGGCAGCGGAAGAACTTCCGGTCTCGAAGGCTTTTGATCCTCCCGACATATTAGAAAGTAAAGAGAGGGAGAAGGTTAATTTTTCTTACCTAGAGAAAAGAGAGAGATCGGCACAAGTAGCTCCAGAAATTTTTGCAGAAATTCGGCTAGGGAAGCAAGGACGCGTAAAAAGTGAAGGAGAAGAAGTCCTGCCCTTTTTATAGATGGAGACGAGGGCCTAAATGCAAATAGGAGAAACCTCGGGGGCTGGATCGCAACCGTCACGTGGGGACACATTAAATGCGGCCCTCGAATCCCGCATACGCGTCTTTTCGAGGGCATGCCAGCCGACAGGTCTGACAAACCGTCGGATTCCCCCAACAGCGGCGCGTGTCCCTGCCACTTTTGGAAAACCCGCCTTCTTTTCCCGCTGCTCCCGACGCGAAAGAAGGTCGTCCATATTTGAATTCAGATCGGCTGATCGTTTAAACGTTGGCGATCGCCAACAGTGCCACCTCACCCCGTGTTTTCAACATCGAGGCGAGCTGGGGGGCAATTGTTGTGCGGCGATTAATTCGCCTCGATAGGCGATCGGCATCACAATCAGAGAAGCCAACCATGGAAGACATACTCTGGACAAACGCCTGGAGTTCGGCAACATTCGGCGACCGTCTTTTGGTACCCAGCGATCGTCTTTTGATGTCTGACTATCGTCTTTAATGAGCAAACCAGAGGCGATCATCTCGTGCCACGTATGGATCCAACATCCGTCAAAGTCGTCGAAGACCGAATCTTGGACGGTGGCCCACGTGCGGATCTTCAAAGGATACCGACAGATAGGACCATTGACCCCAGCCTGTCACCTACCACACCTACCGACAAGGCCGCCGAAAGGTACAAAGTGGGTCCTCCCCGGACAGCGACTCGCAACGCGCGGCCGGCTTCCCATCGTTCGCCCACCGGCCTCCACCGCAACCTCGACCTCAAGGGAACAGGCCCACGTGACGGGACGATCGGCCGTCTTATTTTAATATAGAAAACGGCGATCGCCCGCGATCGCCTGAGGGATCCCAACTACCTAGTCCCCTATAAATAGAGGACTCACTGCTGTGGCCAAGGAGGGGCGAATTCTACTACGAATTAAGTCCAAAATACACACCAAAGAGAGAATCAAAGGCTCTTTTGGCAACCACTAATACATTCATAGTGATATTCATACACATTCATCATATATCCTAAGCAAGAACTCACAGATTTATCTATCTGGTTCTTCCGGCAATCTACGCGCTCTAAAGCCTAGATAACTAGAAGTCTTTACACTCCTTGTAATAGATTCTAACATTAATATTTGTACTCGACAGTATATTTATTAATAACATCTCGCGAGATCATTCAAGCCCGGGATTAACAACCCCGGCAAATCTTGTGTTATCTATTTTCTCACGGAAGTGTTCTCGCATTTGTTTGTTACTCGATCATTCCAGCAATACTATCTCCGGATAATATTTTGGGTAACAACACCACTAGAGATAAAAATGGCGAATTTTCATACACTTCATTATATATATATATATATCTGCTATATAAAAAGATCTGACTAATTTTTCATATTTTGCTTTAAATTCTGTTGTTTTATTGACTAGACAGATTAAAAATATATATAAAAATCTCAAAAAAAAATTATGAAAAAGCAAGAAAGTTTTTTGAAATATTCATCCGAAAAGGAATTCTGACAAATTAGTCAAAAAAATTTATGGCAGATTTTTAAATAATGAAGCGTATGAAAACCATCCTTTTCTTATCCTCACTGGCAGTTTTGTAACTTTTTCCAACATTGCTACGTGGAATGTTGAGCGAAGACGTGACATGGACGGAGAGTAGGCGCTGAGTCAGCAGCAATTGAAATTTTTTGAAAGAAAAGTCACTTTAGTAGCCGATTTGATAAACGATAGGTGATTGGATTCGTATCATTTTTAGTAGAGATAACAATATGCTAACTTACTATAGTAGGAAGCTAAAAAAGATTTTCTCATTCAATATGTTTAAGTGGTGTGTATTGTGACAGCTAGTAACAATAAGGTGCTAACAAATTTAATCACTTCTTTGGTATACAAAGTCACCAAGTGGATTTGGAGTTTCGGAGTGTAATTTGGTTTAGTGTTGTTTGGGGAAACTTGGAAGATTAGAAATCGAATCATGTTTATGGATGGAGTAAAAACTTGGAAAAATCAAAGGATCTAATTAGTTTGGAATTGGATTAAGGCAATGAAATTTTGATTGGGTCTCGGATACAATTGTACGTATGGGATGAAACTAGGGATGGTTACTTGCGGGTAAATGGGTAAACAGGTAGAGTACTGTCCGAAAATTCGGATAGTGGGTAGGACACTGCTTGTGCCCGCTAGATTCTGCTAGGATAAGAGTAGGACATGGGTTTAGCGTTTTACCCGTCTACCCGACCCGATTACCCTATCTGATTACTCGTTAAATATATTTATTATATATATTGTGATATAGTGAGTATATATAATATATATTATTTATTTTACAAGTAAAATCAAAATATTCAATTAATAGTAATTGCATCTTATATTATGGATCTTATTTTAATTTGTTGCAGAGTTTTTTCTTTCTTATTAAATAATATTTTATTGTGGATGAAGTGTATTTTTTAGGAAAAAAAGAACAAAAGATACATTTTATGAGGATTTTTCGGGTATGGCAGGGTCGAGTAGGATGGATAGGGTATACTTACCCTGTAAAAACTAAATTTGAATGGATAACTCGTTTACCCGTGGGTACTTGTGTACCCGGCACTTATTACCCCTACTCTATACTCGCGATAAAAAATAGGGTCAGTGGGTAGAATATATGAAGGGTAATTTATGATAGGATAGGGTATGAGAATAGTATATTTATACCCTATCCCGCTAGTTTATATCTCTAAATGAAACAATGATTATAATTGAAATTGCGTAATGATTGTAAATTTGTAAGGAGTGTTGGAGTACCCTTACTCCTTAATATATTTTTTATCCGATAAAAAAATACAATTGGCTCAACTCCTTCACCATCTTAGCTTCAACTATAGTAGCAAAGTTGCAACCTTGAAATCAGACGAATCATGCCTCCTCCATCTAGAGGCTATAATGCACGGATTTTTCAAAATTGGGCAGTATGCAGTATCGGATACTGCATGAGTGCGGGTGCGGGTGCGATTCGCGTGGGATTCACACGGGATTCGCCACGTGGCGAATCCGTGCAAAAAAAAAAATTCGGACTCGCGTATCCTGGCACAGGATACGCGTCTAGATACGCGTATCTCCTGTGCCAGATACGAGTCGAATTTTTTTGTTTTTTTTTTTTTTTTTAGATTTTTATAATTTTTAAAAAGTAAATCAAATAAATTAAAATACAAAAAAGTAAATTATTTAATAAGTAATTACTTTTACCTTTAGCAGTATTCACGGACAACATTAGAAAGCTTCGCTGCTCAAAGCCATTTTGAATTGTTTTTTGTATGACTTGTTTTATATATTTGAATTGATTTTATGGTAATATTTGAATTGTTGTTTTTTATATTTAACAAGTGTTATATATAATAAAATATAAAATAAACAGACGTATCCTTGCCGTATTGCACCCTAACATTTTCAAAAAACCATATCCCCGCATCCGTATCTGCCCGCACCCGCACCCGCCTCCCCGCACCTGTGCAACATAGTCTAGAGGTATGTCAGAAAGTTGTACCACACGTATGATTTGCAACACCAGCGAACACATTCCCAAGGAGCTCTCCTTGCACATGTCTACAATCATCGGTATATGCTTCACCGCACATGCCAACATCAGACGTACCATACAATCATCGGCTCACGCAGAATAATAACATCAATAAAATCTTAGGTACAACAATAATAATAATGTAATTACGAATGCATTGTTTATTAAACCGATTATTTCATACTGTTATTTATTATATGGAGTTATTGACTTTTACTGATTAAAATTGGATTTTACTGTACTGATTAAAACCTACTTTTACTCGGTATTGATGAAAAGTTACAAGACACACTAGAAAAAAAATTTAAATGTGATGAGAACCGCTTCCAGATGGAGTGAACTTTTCATTTTTCCCAACTCCATTATTCAAACTTGAGCAATTTAATTTGAAAAAATAAATACACTATGATTATCTATTCAAAACGTAAATTATGATCATGACCCTCGTTTTTCATTCAATTATTCATGTAATTTGGAATTCAGTCAAAGTTATTAAATTAGTCTTATTTTTCAAATACAATTCCAACAAGTTCATGATAGGTCAGGCTTGACTTGAACTACTTCGTTCGGCAGTGCTATTATATGCCACGATCGACGTATATTAACGCCCTTGGTTCTCTATATTTTTGGGCCGAGCGGGAGGCCCAAGCTTAGTCGAGATATCTTGAAGTTGGAACCATGCATAATACAACAATAACATAACATAACATTGTTGATATGTAATGCTGTAGAAAATGACAAATGAATGTAAACCGAGGCAAGAGTTGGACTCTCTCTCCGTAAGACGAAATTGCCCCGCACAGTACACACGGTTGAACGGCAAACGTCCCCAAGATACAACGGTTTTTTCGATGAACTCGATACTTGCATTTAGGAATCGAATTCCGGGCGAACTACTGGATATTTGGGACTTTGTAGTATGAACTTAGGCTAGTATGACAGGATTATTATCTTGATTGTTATGTGTGTGTAATCATCATCTGCAGGGGTTGATTTATAGTCTGTAAAGCACCCTGTCCGAATTGGTGTGTCTTTCTGACTGGATAGACACCTTGTGGTCAGGTGGGAAGGGCTGCATTGGTTCAGACTAGCTGAACCATTGTGCTGGTCCAGTTTACACTGAATGGTCCGAACCAATGCATTGGTTCGGCCGTTAACCGCCAGTTTGTGTGTCACTCCCGCCATGTCACTGCCACGTGTCATCCAAGTCACCTTCCAAGTCATCCGAGCCACTATCTTAGTTGTCAAAACGAAAGGCTCCTCATAGCTCCGAGGCGTTCGAGCGAAGTGCAAAGTGCGCCTACGAAGCGCCCGTTGCGACAAGTGCGACGTGCACGTGCTCGGACTCGGAAGGTGCTTTGCACCTTCCTCGTAGGATTCGGATTCTAGCTTTAAAAATTAATTAAAGCCAACTAGGGTGCACCTTAATGGAGCACACTTGATTGCTCCTTTATGATGGAAAGTCCTTTATAAATAGCTCAACTTTTCCTTACTTCTCCAATGTGGGATGGGATTCCACACCACATCCCCAACTATTAAATGGCTTAACTTTGTGCATTAATTACTCATTCATTTCTTAACGAAATTGAACAAGTAAATACACTAAATTAATCTACACAAAATGTAGATTCCAAATATACCATTTAATGTCATTAATTACCATAATTAATTATGGTATTAATTAAGCTATTTTTCCAACAATCCCCCACATAAATGATGATTAATGCAAATGCAACATGCACTAAGTCCCGACGACCTATTATTGCTTCAGGATAGGTGGTAGTTAGCCTTGAACCTTCCTTAGTGTAATGCTATCGGATTTACTCGTTGCTCGGTGAACGTGATGTCTTGAACCGGTCAACTTTTGTGTAAACCAAGACAATAACATACACACAATAATAGATCTAATATCTTTCGTTCTCACGTTGTGTCCATTTTGGCCTTGGACCATTTCTTGGATTCATAAGTGTTACTAATTTTATGAAGCGGCCTTACTTCTTCACTTATATAGGTGACCTCCTATGAAGAGTATCCTGCCATACTCCACCTATAAAAGGTTATAGGAATCATTAAAAGCTTTAAAAGGCTTACCCTTTACCACAAACCGCAGCTTGCACTTGAACAGCTACGAGAATGGATTTTCAAGTGCTTTAACTTGAACTTTCACAACTTAGTTGTCTCATTGAACCAAGTTCTTGGGATCTCCAATCATCCTGGTTGAGTTACCATTATGAAAATTCTCAATGCGTGGATTTCAATCCCATTCCCCTTGCTGCATTATATAATTGATCACGGTTAATACCTTTTGTAAACGGATCCGCTATATTGTCTTTTGACTTTACATAGTCAATACACATTATTCCTGTAGTGATCAAATGTCTAATGGTATTGTGTCTTTGACGAATATGTCGAGACTTACCATTATATATACTGTTCTTTGCCCTCCCTATGGCTGCCATGCTATCACAATGTATCATAACGGGAGGCAAAGGTTTTTCCCAACAGGGAATATCTTCTAAGAAGTTTCTTAACCATTCGGCTTCTTCACCGGCTTTGTCTAAAGCAATAAACTCCGATTCCATTGTAGATCGGGCTATGCATGTTTGCTTAGAAGATTTCCATGATATTGCTCCTCCACCAATGGTAAATACATAACCGCTTGTGGATTTAGAGTCTTTAGTATTGGATATCCGATTGGCATCACAATATCCTTCCAAAAGCAATGGATATCTCGAATAGTGTATACCATGATTGAGTGTGTTTTAAGTATCTCAACACTCTTGTCAATGCGGTCCAATGATCCTTTCCGGGATTACTCGTAAACCGACTCAGTTTACTAATAGAATATGCTATGTCTGGCCTTGTACAATTTGCTAAGTACATTAGGCTTCCAATTATCCTAGCATATTCTGTTTGTGATATGGGTTCTCCTTGATATTTGGCTAAGTGTAAACTTAAGTCAACAGGTGTCTTAGCCGGAGGTAGATCGTATGCCTTGAATTTCTTAAGTACATTCTCAACATAGTGAGATTGTGATAAGACTATTCCATCGGGTGTTCTGGAGATCTTGATTCCTAGAATCACATCGGCTAATCCCATATCCTTCATGTCAAAGTTCTTCTTTAACATTTCCTTAGTGCCTATGATGATTTTATTGTTGCTACCCATAATTAGCATATCATCAACGTATAGACACACAATGACAAAATTGTCAGATGTACCTTTGATGTACACACATTTATCGCATTCATTGATCTTGAAACCATTTGACATCATTACTTGGTCAAATTTCTCATGCCATTGTTTGGGTGCTTGCTTAAGTCCGTATAAAGACTTAACAAGTTTGCAAACTTTGTTTTCTTGGCCGGGAATCACGAACCCTTCGGGTTGTTCCATATAAATTTCATCTTCTAAATCTCCATTTAGAAAGGCCGTTTTTACATCCATTTGGTGTATCTCAAGATTGTACAATGCTGCTATTGCAAGTAGCATTCTAATGGATGTAATCCGAGTAACTGGTGAGTATGTATCAAAGTAATCATACCCTTCCTTTTGTTTGTATCCTTTGGCTACCAAACGTGCCTTGTATTTGTCAATAGATTTATCACCTTTGTATTTCTTCTTGAGAATCCACTTGCAACCTAAAGGTTTATTTCCCGGAGGAAGATCAACAATGTGCCAAGTGTGATTGTTCAAGATTGACTCGATTTCACTATTGATAGCTTCTTGCCATAGATCGGCATCGGAACCAGACAATGCTTCCTTGATTGTCTTTGGTTCATCTTCTAAAGAATAAACTACAAAATCCGGACCAAAGGTTTTTGCAGTTTTTATTCTTTTTCCTCGCCTTAGTTCCGGTGTTGGTCCATTACTATTTGGCGAGATTTCATCATAAGTCCTCTTTTCTGACTTATTTCATTCTTTTCTTTCTTAGGGAATATAGTTTCAAAAAATATGGCATTTCTTGATTCTATAATCATTCCCTCATTAATATCGGGTACTTCCGATTTGTGTACCAAAAATCGGTACGCACTACTATTATTTGCATATCCTATGAAAATGCAATCAACCGTTTTTGGTCCTATTTTTACTTGCTTGGGTTTCGGTACTTCAACTTTTGCTAAGCACCCCCACACTTTTAAGTACTTATAGGACGGCTTCCTTCCTTTCCATAATTCATATGGAGTTTTATCTTGCTTCTTTTTGGGTAATTTATTCAGAATTTTATTGGCCGAAAGAATAGCTTCTCCCCACATGTTAAGTGATAGGCCCGAGCTTATCAACATAGCATTCATCATTTCCTTCAATGTTCTATTCTTTCGTTCGGCAACACCATTTGATTGGGGTGCATAAGGTGCAGTCGTTTGGTGAATAATGCCATTTTCACGACAATATTCTTCAAAAGGTGCAACATATTCACCGCCTCGATCACTTCGAATCATTTTGATTTTGGTGTTGAGTTGATTTTCAACTTCTGTTTTGTATGTTTTGAAAGCTTCGAATGCTTCGTCTTTGCTTCTCAAAAGATACACATAACAAAATCTTGTGCAATCATCAATAAAAGTTATAAAATAATTCTTTCCACCTCTTGTTTGCACAAGTTTTAAATCGCACAGATCGGTGTGAATCAATTCAAGAGGTTTTGTCGATCTTTCCACTGAATGAAAAGGAGATTTTGCCATTTTTGCTTCAACACATATTTCACACCTTTTGTGTTGATCGAAAGTCATTTTTGGCAATAAATCTAAATGTACTAAACGACGTAGTATATTTAGATTTGCATGTCCTAATCTATCATGCCATAAATTAGGAGACTCAACCAAATAAACAACTTTATCGTTTATTTCATTTCCACCACGTACATTGATAGCATTCAGTTTGAAAAGGCCGTTATCTATATAGCCTTTTCCGATAAAGTGACCATTTTTAGTTATTACAACTTTATCCGCTTCAAACACTAGCCTAAATCCGGCTTTGCTCAATGCCGAGCTGCACACAAGATTCTTACGAATGTCTGGAACATGTAGCACATTTTTGAGCGTCAATTTCAATCCAGACGGCATCTTGAGTATAACTTCTCCATTCCGACAACATTTGAGGCAATGGAGTTTCCCATGTACAATTTTCTTTCTTCTGACGGCTCGTATGAGGAGAACATGGTTTTATCGGCACAAATATGTTTAGTAGCGCGGTGTCCACCCACCATCCGACCGGGATTCCAACCATATTGATTTCATCTACAATCGCACACAGATCAAGACTGACAAATCGACGGGAACATACTTATTCTCGATTATATTTGCTTGATCTCTCTTCTTGTACTTCTTTGGTTTGCGGCAATTTTTCGCCATATGCCCGAATTTACCGCAGTTGTAGCATTCTCCTTTGATCTTCTTTTGATTCTTCGAGTCTTGCTTCTTCCCGTTAAATTTCCGTTTTTTGTTGTTGCTTGACTCGATGAGATTTGCTTTTGCCTCCATAGATGACATGTTCATCTTGACATCGGTCTTCCGATTGTCCTCTTCGATCCTCAGTCGCACAATTAGATCTTCAAGGCCCATTTCCTTGCGTTTGTGCTTGAGGTAGTTTTTGAAGTCCTTCCACATCGGGGGCAACTTCTCGATTATGGCAGCAACTTGAAAGGATTCGCACAAGCTCATTCCTTCGCCAAAATATCGTGCGGGATCAATCGTATTTCCCGCACTTGCTCGAGAACAGTTTTTGTGTCCACCATTTTGAAGTCAAGAAAACGACCCACGATGAACTTTTTCAAGCCGGCATCTTCTGTTTTATATTTTGTCTCCAACGAGTCCCACAACTCTTTGGACGTTTTGATTGTGGAATAAACACTGTAAAGTGTGTCATCCAACCCATTCAAAATATAGTTTCGACATAAGAAGTCGTTGTGATGCCATGCATCCAACGCCGTGCGTTTCTGGGTGTCAGTTTCATCATCCCCCACAACAGGAGGAGATTCGGAAAGGAAGCGGCAGAGATTGAGAGTAGTAAGGTAGAACAGCATTTTTGATTGCCAACGTTTGAAGTCGGTACCTGAGAACTTCTCTGGTTTTTCGGCATGGGCAGGAGCATGAACATTGTTGCTTGACGATGCCATCTTCTACAGAAAAATTTCGTCTTACGATTGTTGATATGTAATGCTGTAGAAAATGACAAATGAATGTAAACCGAGGCAAGAGTTGGACTCTCTCTCCGAAAGTGCAAAGTGCGCATACGAAGCGCCCGTTGCGACAAGTGCGACGTGCTCGGACTCGGACTCGGAAGGTGCTTTGCACCTTCCTCGTAGGATTCGGATTCTAGCTTTAAAAATTAATTAAAGCCAACTAGGGTGCACCTTAATGGAGCACACTTGATTGCTCCTTTATGATGGAAAGTCCTTTATAAATAGCTCAACTTTTCCTTACTTCTCCAATGTGGGATGGGATTCCACACCACATCCCCAATTATTAAATGGCTTAACTTTGTGCATTAATTACTCATTCATTTCTTAACGAAATTGAACAAGTAAATACACTAAATTAATCTACACAAAATGTAGATTCCAAATATACCATTTAATGTCATTAATTACCATAATTAATTATGGTATTAATTAAGCTATTTTTCCAACAAACATTAGTTAACACGAGTACATTTTTTTTGGGGATGACAATTTTGGCAGGAATCGTGCCATTCCGTCCTGGCCTGTTATGTACGGACCGCAACGCACTGCAGACGGTCTAGGTTACTTTTGTTCTTTGGGTATACACCCCGTCTTTTTTTTTTTTAAATATATATACTATATATTTTACATATAGTATATGTGATGATGTATTTTTATGTATTTATTCATATATCTTATTTATTTACATTAAAAATGATAAGTTTCAGAAACAATACTTCATTCGTTCACTTTTAATTGCAAACTTTTATTTTTCTGACACTATGCATATACTACCATTCAATTGTACTATATTATACTTATATAAAAACAAAATTTGGCATGTAAGATGAATATTTTGAAATACTATTTCTTTATAATTTCTCATTAATATATAAATAAATATAAAGTTCAAAATTATACATTGAACTTCACGAAAAGTCCAATGTTGCATTTAATTCTGGAAAAAGAAAGAACATATATATTATTAAACTATTACACGATATAAAATTATAAGAATATTTATTTTGTTTTCTATATAGGTCGATCCATTCTGTCCCATTCACCTTAGGTGGCGAATCAGGATCTTCAAGTATCTGTCCCGCCCGATTTTGCCATTCTAATTTTTATTTTTGCTTGACAAAGAATGCTTAAAGTGTGAACAAGTGATGGAATTTGTGACTTGACACACTACATAGTAAAGCCAGAAAAAATGATGAGGCAGCATGATTCTCACGCATACCCTACTCGTAGCTAGCTAGGATCAAAGATTTTTATCTTTTATTCCATCTATTATATATATATTATATATATATATAGAGTAGAGTTATATTAAATACCAAACTTTATTTATATACCAAGAGACTCATCTCCACCATCCATTCAAAAAGAAATCAATGGTTGAGATTAAAAGCATTTAATATTTCACACATTTTTTATAATTTAAATATCTCTTAAACCGTTAATCGTTAAGCGAAAATAATTACACCATCGCGACGAGCATTTAATTATCTTTCTATAGACGGACACTTTGATATACTTTCGACAAAAATTTTTTCGTTTTTTCACGCTTTTTTCGTACGAACATCACATATGATTTTTTCGCCACGAAAAACGTGAAAAAGCGGAAAAAAATTGTCGAAAGTATATCAAAATGTCTATCTATAGAAAGATAATTAAATGCTCGTCAGAATTCAGTATATTTTTTTGACTTAACGATTAACGGTTTGAAAGATATTGATATTTGAAAAAAAATGATGAAAGTTGGTTTTTTAAATTGTTGGGATTAATCTCATTCATTAAATCAAATAAAAATGGAGGGAAGATGGATGGTGGAGATTAGTCCCTTGATATGCAAAAAAAGTTTGGTCTTCAAATGATCTTAAATATATATATATATATATATATATATATATATATATATATATATATATATATATATATATCGTCTTTTGTTTTGTGATAATTTATCAAATATTTTTTTAAAGATTCACATCTTAACAATGGCGGAGATAAGTGGGCAATCCCCCGATCCGCCTTATCTCATCTCCGTTCAAACAGTGTAAACAACAACAAAAAAAAAGAAAGTATGTATTATATAATTATTCCAAAAAATAAAAAAAAATCAATTGCTTAAAAAAAACAGTACTATGTGTTATATAATGATTTAAAAAATAAAATAAAAAATCCCAATGCTTCTTAGTACGTATTGCATACATGTCTGTATCTGTACACATTTTCTGAATACCAATGGCCTACGATGGGCTCCATCCCCATGTATTAAGATTAAAGTAAAAGTTTTGTAGTTAGAATTATACTATGAATGTAGCTCAAACCAAAATAATTAAATGTATTATATGTTTTTTTAATGTATTGAAAATTAGTCTTTTCTGTTCTATGTATTTATCAGTCGGCGAAACTAGGATGAGTCGGTTCGGTGGGTTTCGGCCTAGACCAAAATAATAGTAATAAACTATAATTCAGGATATTTTGTGCAATAATTTTAAAGTTAAGGATGTAATAAGTGAGATATTACAAATTCTAAGAGGACAAATCACTAACATTTACAAAAAATACACTTTGCAAATTTTAAATCGCTTAATAAAGCATAACATGCTATTATTTAAGTGTTTATAATTATTTGTATTTCTTTCATTCAAATAAATTTTATATTAACTTTATGTAAATATTTAGTACCGACTCGAAAAAAATTGGGGTCAGCCTCCCCGAACCCTGCAATCTTCTTGGTTTTACCCTAATGCGATAGACTCCATAACACTCAAAATCCTGAATCTGCCCCTAAAACTACCACATATGAAATGAGAATGACTTTTTTAATAAAAAATAAAAATAAATCTATATACGTATATATTTAAACAATCAGTAAGTCGTGTTTATCCGAGTGATACGCGTGAATCATCCCGTCAAGTATAATATCAAGGGGAATAAAAAATGATACAAGAACTTAGATATCATGATTTTGATTTCCACACAAATGACTACATAATGTAAGTATAAGCTATTATAATTTGAGGCCAGTCGAGCCAATCAACTTAGTCAAGCCAAAAGTAACTCCCATGGCCAGCCATCCACCAATCAGCACCCTTAACGAAGACTTCACCGGCGGCGCCTTCCCCAGAGCAGCCCCCACTGCAGCAAACCCTAGAAGCGCCACGCTCACGGCCGCCACGACCGCCCCAAGCCTCACCTTGTAATTCCTAATAAAGGCGGCCGCGAGCAGCGGCACCGCGGCCCCAACCGCGAAAGCAATCGCCGAAGCGGATGCCGCCTCCAGGGGGCTCGGCAACTTCCCTTTCATGTCCTCCAGCGGGCGGTCGCCGCCGTTGTTCCCCACAGCCTTTTGCTCTCTCTTAAGCTGAGCCATCTCTATGTCGTACTGCGAGTACACAGAAACAAATTCTCCGATGGCCATGCTGCAGGCCCCGGCCACCAGTCCGGCGGCTCCGGTGAGCATCATGGTCTCGGCATCCTCTCTGACCGCCCCAACTCCCATCATCAGCGCCGCGGTGGACAGCAAGCCATCGTTTGCTCCTAAAATGGCGGCCCGGAGCCATTGGGCCCGTTTCGAGTAATCGTGAACATCTTCAACTTCAAGTACTTCAAGGGGTTGATCATTTTGGCCCTCGACGTCGTCGTTTTTGTCCACGATTTGTTTGTTATCAGTCTGAGACATTTTTTAGCTGTTTGGTGCTGGGTAGGGTTACAGGATTCTAGAAATACTATGTAGTAAGAATTTTTTTTTTTTTTTCTTGAGAATACATATGATGTAGTAGTGTGGACGACACACGCCATTGTTGAGATAATATTTATAGGAAAAATTAAGGAATTGTTGCAGTTAAACCGTCCAAGATAGAAGGAATTTTTTCAAGTCTTATTCCACTATACGTCATAATAACGTATATTAAAATGACGAAAACCTATGTGAAAGCATCTCATGAGATGATAACTTTTTTTTTTAATATCAAAAGATATTATTTTTCAAACACAAATAAAGGTATTAAGCCATGTTATTTTGGACTTATTTTTCGATTTTCGATTGGCCCATTCATTGGCCTAATTCAGCCTATTGGCCGATTGGGCCTTCACTTCTTCTTCTTCTTATTATTATTATTAATCTTAATTATTATTAATGTTATTATTATTAATAATATTACTATTATCGTTGTTGTTGTTGATTACTATTATTATTATTATTTACCATTATTATTATTATTATTATTATTTACCCTTAATATATATTTGATTCGATTCGATTCATTCGATTCGAGTTCATTCGATTGATTCGATTCGGGCCTGATTCGAATCCATTCGATCGATTCAATTCAATTGATTCGGTAAGGTTGATTCGATTCATTCAGTCCAAAAGAACAGAGCCTTGCTCCATCTATTGCCCAAAAAAAAGAGTAATATACAACTCTAATGCATTTTACAAAAATATTACAAAAATATCCACACATTCTATTAATTACACGAGCATGACTTGAGCTTTTGTCGAAATGCTGTTGGAATATTTATTCCACACATTATTTAATTTATGTTTTGATGATTAAAGTTGTTAAACAACAAAACAACATCGAGGCGAAGCAAAACAGCGAAGCAGATTAAGACGCAAAAAGTTGCAAACTGGACTGCATTAGCGCACGCTAAGGCATATATGTTAGCGCACGCTAACGAGGAGTAATCTGCATATCATCCGAGTTCGAAGTTAGCTGAAGTGAAGTCATCTGATGAGATAGCGCACGCTACACGTTAGCATTAACGCACGCTATCGAGCCTTGTTACCGTTGGGAAGATATTCAAACACAGAATAACGTATGCAATGAAGTCAGCATTAGCGCACGCTACAAAGTATGATTAGCGCACGCTAAGTTGTTTGAATCAAGTCAATCAGAACGTTGGGAAAAGCAGGTCAAAGTCAGCATATCAAACGGATACTTTGACAATCCATGCAACGGATATATTGGATTAGCGCACGCTACAATGTATTATTAACGCACGCTAATACAATAAGGTTACGTACGTAAGGCAGAAGGCATAACGTACGCTAAAGAAGAAACGGTTACGGATCGAAATCGAAATCTAGCGCACGCTACAGAGAAGGCTAGCGCACGCTAGCAAGTCAAAACAGCCAGCAACGGCTAGTTTGTGGAAAATGCCTATAAATACCATCCATATGGTATTGTTTGAGCACAACAATTTCAAGCAAACAAGATATTCATCTGAGAATCATATTCTTACATTGTTGTTGTAATATTGAGCGTATATTGTTAGTTTGAGTGTTTATACATTCAACATTATACACAAGAGGTAAAAGAAAAGATACGATTGGATTCGGTGTTATTAGGATCAAGTATCCGGCATTGTTAGAATCGCAATCGATATCTAAGTGAGGTTTATCTAGTACCCATAGAAAGCTAGAGTGGTTGATTCCTTATCCAATAGAAAAGGAAAAACGGTTTTACTCGGACCGATAGAAGAGAGGCGTAGAGGTTTTGATCTTAATCCTAAGAAAAAGATACATCGAGAGAGGACGTAGGCTTCGTTAATAACCGAACCTCTATAAATCCTTGTGTGATTTATTTTCCGCAATTTATTTACGCTTCCGCATAAGACGGCGCAAATATCCGATTTGGTACCCAACAATTGGTATCGGAGCGATACTCCAATACGCGGCTTAACATCCGAGGAGAAAAGATCCAATGGCGTTTCAAATGGCTCCCGTCGAAGGCCTTGCTCTCAACCGACCACCATTTTTTGATGGCTCAAACTTCATGACGTGGAAGAAGAAGATGTCTATATTCATCCGAGCATATGACATCGAGCTTTGGAAGGTGATTTGTCTTGGTCCGAAAATTCCGACAAATTCCAACGGTACGCTCAAAACCTTCGAAGAATATGACGATTCCGATTGGAAAAACGAACACTACAATTGTAAGGCAACTCAACTTCTCTATTGTGCCTTAAATCCGGAAGAACACAACCGGATATCATCGTGTGATAGTGCCAAAGAAATCTGGAAAATACTTGAGGTAACACACGAAGGTACGTCTCAAGTCAAGGAGACGAAGATAAACATGCTCCTTCACGATTATGAATTATTCCAAATGAAGGACGAAGAATCCATCTCGATTATGCTTGACCGATTTTCGGTTATCACTAATGGATTAGCATGTTACGGAAAACCACTTTCGAGTAGTGAGAAAGTAAAGAAAATTCTACGATCACTACCTCGAGAATGGGACGGCACAGTTACGGCAATAATGGAATCCAAAGATTTAAATACTCTCGATTTTAGTGCTCTCGTTGGTTCTCTTATCAACTACGAGATTGTTCTAAAATCTCGGAATGCCAAACCAAAACCGAAGGAGAGGTCGATAGCCTTCAAGGCTAAAATGTCGAAGAAGAAAGAAGAAACCCCGGTGGACGAAAGCGATGAAGAAATGGCATATTATGCCAAAAATATTAATAAGTTCCAACACTTATTAAACTGGAGGAAGAAGGACATTCAAGCGGGCGAACCTAAGAAATTCGACAACACCTGTCGATTATGTGGCAAACCAGGCCACTTTGCTAAGAACTATCGAGTAAAGCAAAAGGAGGTTCTAATCGCAACATGGAGCGACGAAGATCCCGATGAAGATTTTCTTGACCAAAATAATCTCGCGCTCATGGCCCGGAGTTCATTCGACGATAGCGACGTCGAAAGCCAAGTAAGTAACTCCTACGACGAACTCTTTGAAGCATTCGAGTTATTACATACGGACTATCAAAATGCTTTAATTGAAATTAAATCCCTCAAGTCTAAATTTAAAACTTGGGAAATTGAAAATTCCAAAATACTTGAAAAAGGGAAATTTATTGAAATCGATCATTCGAAATGCATTGAAAATGAGAATATTTTAAAGAATGACCTTTTAAAAGTTCAAGATGAACTAAAAATTTTGACAAAGAAATTCTCGTGCGGCAACGATAAATTTGAACAAATGTTATGTGTTCAAAAATATACTCTAAATAAGGATTCAAACCACGTTCGAAAGACGAATCCGTTAATTTCAAAATACCCCGATGTGAAAAATGTTTGAAAATCGGGCATCACATTTCAAATTGCAAAAGCCCAAGACGGACGATAAAAACTAAAAAGATTTGGGTTCCTAAAGGAACAATCGTTTCAAATATCGTTCACGTTTCAAAAGAAAAACCAACTATAGGTTGGATCCCCAAAAATAAATTTTAACTATTGATATTTTAAAAAGGGGGAGATAATATTTTCAGGGGGAGTTTATACCCTTATTAATGCATAAATTGGTATCATGCATATTTGTATTTCATTTGGTATCCTTTATATTTTTTTACTTTTTGATGAAGACAAAAAGGGGGAGAAAGATATGAATTGAGATAAAAAGGAGAAGGAGATGAATTGAGATAAAAATGAGAAAAATCTAAGAAGTCGAAAAGAAAAGAAAAGCATACATTTAGGGGGAGTTGAAAAATTGAAAAATGAAAAACGACGGAGTTGAAAAATAAAGAAGATGTCGAAAAGAAAAGAGAATTGGAGAAACTAACGAAACGATCAAAGCCGAAAACTTTGATTCGTATAAATATACATATATTATTCTTTACAGATTATCCAATTCAAGAGTTGTTTTGTAATCATCAAAAAGGGGGAGATTGTTGGAATATTTATTCCACACATTATTTAATTTATGTTTTGATGATTAAAGTTGCTAAACAACAAAACAACATCGAGGCGAAGCAAAACAGCGAAGCAGACTAAGACGCAAAAAATTGCAAACTGAACTGCATTAGCGCACGCTAAGGCATATATGTTAGCGCACGCTAACGAGGAGTAATCTGCATATCAGCCGAGTTCGAAGTTAGCTGAAGTGAAGTCATCTGATGAGATAGCGCACGCTACACGTTAGCATTAACGCACGCTATCGAGCCTAGTTACCGTTGGGAAGATATTCAAACACAGAATAACGTATGCAATGAAGTCAGCATTAGCGCACGCTACAAAGTATGATTAGCGCACGTTAAGTTGTTTGAATCAAGTCAATCAGAACGTTGGGAAAAGCAGGTCAAAGTCAGCATATCAAACGGATACTTTGACAATCCATGCAACGGATATATTGGATTAGCGCACGCTACAATGTATTATTAACGCACGCTAATACAATAAGGTTACGTACGTAAGGCAGAAGGCATAACGTACGCTAAAGAAGAAACGAAGCTACTGGACTGAAACTGGAACAGTCTAGCGCACGCTACCAGAGGAAGGCTAGCGCACGCTAGCAAGTCAAAACAGCCAGCAACGGCTAGTTTGTGGAAAATGCCTATAAATACCATCCATATGGTATTGTTTGAGCACAACAATTTCAAGCAAACAAGATATTCATCTGAGAATCATATTCTTACATTGTTGTTGTAATATTGAGCGTATATTGTTAGTTTGAGTGTTTATACATTCAACATTATACACGAGAGGTAAAAGAAAAGATACGATTGGATTCGGTGTTATTAGGATCAAGTATCCGACATTGTTAGAATCGCAATCGATATCTAAGTGAGGTTTATCTAGTACCCATAGAAAGCTAGAGTGGTTGATTCCTTATCCAATAGAAAAGGAAAAACGGTTTTACTCGGACCGATAGAAGACGAGCTTGTAACGGTAATCCCTCGACCGATAGAAGAGAGGCGTAGCGGTTTTGATCTTAATCCTAAGAAAAAGATACATCGAGAGAGGACGTAGGATTAGAACTAATTCAGAAAGAGGAGTATTCCTAAATCTTTATATAATATGGGCAAGAATTATATTTTCCGGATGTGCGATTACTGCTTCATTAGTAAGATTACAACACCAAAATAATTTTTTTCTCCCCATTTTCTAATTTACATCATTAATTTTTTATTGTGCAATATATTAAAATATCTTTCTCCAAATAAAAAATGGTATAGATCAATATTAAGGTATATAAGAATAAGACATAGGTATGGGGCGAATCGAGTATTATTTTTCATTTTTCTGGTTACAACGTACTCCTTCCGTCTCACCCATCTTGAGCATTTGTTTTTCGGCGCGGGATTTAGGAAAAGCTGAAAAGTAGCGTATAAAGTGATGGTATGAATATATATTATTTAAAGTTGTGAGAGATAAATGTGTCTTAAAAAGGAAATGATCAAGTATCTTGGGACGACCCAAAAATATATGAACCAAGATCGGTGGGACGGAGGGAGTATAATGTAAAGTATTAAATGTATGTTCAAAAATTAGGTTTAAATATAAAATTCTCAACTTTTGCTCATGTACAGGTCTTATTAGATCATAAATCAAGAATAAATATTGAGTTTTCATAAAGTATAATTACTTTTATTCATATTTCAATCATATATGCAGTGGAATAAAGGATGAAACACGGTCTTAAAAGAACCGACATGACTAGATTTACATATATAGTCATTGTTTTTTGGTTTTGTGACAACAACATATAGTCATAGGGTGAGTTGGAAAAGCATGTCGAGAAAAAAAAAAAAAAAAATCATCAAGGAAAACAATTGGGGTTGGGGGTGGGGGGGTGGGGGTGGGGGACTAAGAAGAAAGGGATTGTTTTATGCTAGTTTTATGTTCTTCCTCACTTTAATTAAAACCGGGGGTTCCATTCATAAAATTTTTCCTTGATGGGCCGAGTTCAATAAATTAGGATGTCAAAAATACAAAAGTACACAGCCATTTTTTTTGTAAAGAAATTTGAAATCTCAGTTTTAGTAAAAAAAAAAAAAAAACCCAAATCACACTTCATAATTAAAGAATGAACTAAGGAATTTAATGAGAGATACCAAGATTAATTGACAAATAGTCAATATTGAGCTTGAAAATATACAATTATATATATATATATATATATATATATTATTCCGGGAATTATTATTCCCGTGATGTGTCTTACTTAATACTGGTTGTAGATACATAGATGGAAGGTTCTAGATCCTTCTAGAGGTAGTAGGATCCTATTAGATGTCTTACCTTATCTAGGAATCATATGTATGGAAGACTACCGTTGTAATCTTTATATAAAGACCCTTCTATCAGTGTTATGAATATAATTGATTGACTCTATTTACAGTCTTTTACTTTCTCCTGAAACACGTTATCAGCACGTAGTCCCCAACTGGGCAAGAAATTTTTTCCTCTCCGGTTTTTTTTCTGAAAATCCGAAAAAAAAAAACGAAAAAAATTGAATTTTTCGACAGAAACCCTAATTTCCGGTCATCTTCTCCACAGTCCCGCCGCCACCCCAACCCGCCGCGAAGCAACCCGTCTCCTGCCCGACGCTCCGCTGGAAAACCTTCTCTCAGTCCCGACCGGTCATCTCCTTCCCCGTCGCGAACCACCGTCTCCTGCCGACCCGCCGCTGGAGTTGGCCCAAGACAGCGACCGAAGCGTCATGGACGATGACCTCGACGAGCTTCGCGGCTGCTTGGACTTGGGATTCCAATTCGATTCGCCGGATTTGGATCCGAAACTCTCGTCAACTTTCCCCGCGCTCGAGTTTTACCACGCCGTGAACCGGCAGTACGGTAGTGCTCTATCCCGATCGGCGTGGTTTCCTGATTGCAATTCAGCTGCTTCATCTGCTGAGAGCCCTAGGTCGATTATTGACCAGCACTGACCCGGTTATTGACCAGACTGACCGATTCTTGGCGACCCGACCCGCTCGACAGTCCGTTTCGATCGTTTTCGTCCGGTATTGTTGCCTAAAGCTGCCACCCGATCTGATCAAAGCACCGCCGGATTGTCTTATGGTTTTATGCACGTGATATTTACTGTTTGAAAACCTAGTGCAATCGAGACAAAACCTATCAAAATCGAAAAAAAAAAATGAGAGACGAGAATTTTTGCGCGTAAATTTTCTGCACAGCGCAGTCGTAGTAAAAACATGTTTCCCGATTTGTTAATCGTCGGATCGATGAGAAATTTTGACAGCAACTTCCCAACACAAATATCTATATATTCAACGGTGGAGATCAGATTCCAAGTAGTATTGCTTATTGAATCTGTCTCCGAACAGAAGCAGATTTTTATAAGAAAAATTGGAGATCCGACCTCATCCAATACCGAGCTGCTGCACCGCCGCGCTCGAGTCCTTTTTCGGCCGGTTATCGAGCCCAGTAGCCCTATCCGGGCGTTTCTCAACTCTCCATCTTTTCCTAATTAATGATTCATTTGTTCATTAATTTGTACACTTATGAATCTTACCATGTTTATATTTTACGTGAATATAGGAAAATATGTTGCTCATGATGATGTGCAAATATGGAGAGAAGCCATATTTATTATCCCGTTTAAGGATCAAAGTAAATATGGAACCGAGTACCACGAAAATATTGCTCATATGGAGAGAAGCTCCCGTTCAAGGATCAAAGCAAATATGGAACCAAGTACCCATAAGACTTTATTAAAGTTCCCGTTTTTCAATTCCTCTCTTTTGGGAATTTTTTTTTGGGGGAATTGGGTATTTGGGTTCTTTATCTCCCACGCTACTTTGCGGTGGATGAGACTATGAGAGGTGGTATCACTCTCATATGTCGAAGTAAACTGTGTGACGGTCCTGGGGGAGTCACGAATAATTGTTGAAAGTCGATATTTGTGGTTGTTGCATACACCACATTTTGGGTGCGATTTGACGTCGCCGTTTTGTCGATTTTAAACCAACAATTGAATAAGAACATTGTCGGTAACGGTAAAGTTATGACTTGTTCATGATTAGTCACGAATTTGTGACGTACAAATGGGACAAACATCGATTGCGACGGATATGTCGTGGTTAAAATCGATTTGTGACGGATTTGTCACGTTGAATTGAGCGACCACCACGTTGGTCTTGACTCAATCCCATACTTGGAAAACTCCATCTTTCATCCTATTAAAATAAAATATTGCATGTGGGTGTAGTCATGCACCGTCTCCTTGCAATAAGATATATGAAAGAATGTACGAGTAATTCTCATGAATTTTAACATGTAAAGCAATGGCATATTGCGGTAAATACATGAATTCATTGACCTCGATTATAGTTCGTATGACTATAGGTCCGAATACTTTTCCGAGTATTTGTGAAGGCATATGCCTTATACATTTGACTATGTTTAGTCGATCTTATTGGATGGTCAAGACAAGTTGGTTATGGTATATTCATTATGTCTCATGGTTCAAAATGCTTAATTATGATGCACCGCATTGTATCTATATAACATGGCTATTATGACGTATACTTGCAAATTGAGAATTAAAATACTTGGTTGATTTGATGCACTTTGGTGGATTTTGTCTATACTTTGATCATGACTAGGCGCATCCTCCTTGTAATTTGTTTATGCTTTGAAAGTTCGGAATTAGTGGTTTTTAAACAGCCTTAGTTGTACCGACATTCCTACTTTCTCTGCAAGTCGACCAAGTTGGAGTTACCGAAAGGATCATTAGTCGAGATAAGAAATCGAACACCTTGCTGCGTTTAGACGCACCTATGGCTGTTATTGCCATGTTTTTACATCAACACTTATGCCATTGGATATGGTCTCAACCTTGTTTTCTCACTAAACTTGGGAAATACTAAAGCAGTCAATTAAAACATGCACTGTGATCTAAGTTTAAGGATCCGTGTGGTGCACAATATATGGATAGAAAGATACGGAAGTCTAGTTTCCAGAACATCTGACCGTACGTCCATAGACTTCCTAACAAGGGAGTTATCGCTGTTTTAGTGAACAAAGGTCAAGCTGCGCGGAATCTTATTTCCAACGATTGTGCTAACTTTTGTCCCAACCAACTTGGTTCCCATCTTAAATTTGCAAGTGGTCTTATGACACATATTTTTCAACCTCTTTTTGGACGAATTTGCCATAGATGATGCAATTTTTGGTATGTATTGTACGCTAAAATTTCATCTTTCAAATGTTGAAAAACAGTTTCCTTGGGGAAGCCCAAAATACGCACCCTTATAAGAAGGTCGAGCGTGTGCATGGTAGTGTTACACCATGCTTGTGTCGTAATTTTGTCCCTTAGGCATATAACCTTGCCATGTTATGCACTCAATATGATAGATCATTTTGATCGTATCTGGTATAAAGTCTCTATGTTGTTAGAGTGTTCGCTATGCTCATATTTGTAAAATTTTGCATACGAAATTGAGTGCGTATTAAGCTATTTTCAAGGAACACGATATTTTTGGATTTCAGTTTATAAATCCATTGTGACTATGATGAATAGATCATCACAATCAATGAGCGGTATAATGCTCAAGTTGTTGAATGCCGAATGGCGTTTTCTAGTCACATATGTTCCGTAATAATTGAACCATGTTATGACTCGATGATACATATGCTAAAGTGTATCACTCATAGCATCTCATTATGATTTGTGAGAAATAAAATCTTATGTATCACTTGTATTGGATATGTGAAAGGAAAAATATTCATGAGTCAATATGGTCCGGCTTGCAACCAGAAGATGTATTGGGATATTGACACATTTAGGCTTTAATAGTCCAGAGTTTGGACAGTCTGATGATCCATATACCACGGTATTGTCATGGACATCATTTTTTTGAACAAAGAAACTAGTTGGATCAAAGACACCAAAGTACGTTGGTGGAGTCATAAGCATGGCTCACGACCAATGATGATATTTATGTCATCCGCGTCTTGTTTTCATAAACATGTGTGACGCCAAAGACCCCCCAATGATCCTTCTTCGCCATGTTCATTGATTTAAGCCTATTCTTTGGCACGATTAGGAGATGACACCCTCCTATGCTAAAGAGAATAATGTAGCGACTCGCATAAGCATGGTGCTGAGTCCTCCCTTTTCACCGAGTCCTTATACATACATGATCATAAGTATTAGCATGGGTGGCTTATGATGCCATGATGGTGTTCACAAATGGTCGTACTCAAGTGATAACATTTATATGTTATATTGTTCCTTTGACAATGATTGATAAGTTGATGAAACCTGAGTTTATGGTTGTCCAACTTGCGGACCAGTCATTGTAAAGGTCGGTTCACCCACTTTTTAGACCAAGTCTTAAAGTGAAATTTTAACAAGTACTTCTTAACATCCAAGGCTACCTTCTCACAAATTTTGATGCCATTTGGAAACTTGGAAGGAGGTGAACCACTTAAATGAAGTTTTCACATACCACCAGCCGTCCTATCAACCAGTTCGATATCATTTCGACCGGTTTTTAACCACAAGGTTGATGGTTTTGGAATCCTAAACACACGTTTATACATGCTCACGAAAATTTGAGGTGTTCGGGGCTGGTGAAGGGAGTGAACTCTTCAAGAAAGCACTAGAGGTTCGATAAAACCAACGGCCTCTCATCGGTTCAATCGTTTCTTTATGTTCGATCCCGGTGGTGCATGGTGGCGGTTTTGTTGGATTCTCAAGACCAGTAGCTACGGTTATATAGCATAGGTCAACATGTCACATTCACCTATACCTATCATCATTCAAATGCTTAGTTACAAGTGTAACCATATGCATTTTGTTAACTGGATTGTGTTAACAATGAAAACCTTTATCGTCCACATGTTCATGTGCCAAAGTGCGTCACCACAACGCATTATGACGGGTTATAATTGATGAATATGACATACACTTTCACTCATAGTCCGCTTAAAATATACCTTGGCAGACGATCTCGTAAGTCACTTTGATGAGCCAGTCTTCCCGTCGTTAGGGGGAGATGCGAACGACCATGTTCGAGTAGAACGACTTGGAATTGTCGTAGTTTGTCCCTACTGTGCCTCACCAAGTTCCCTAAAGTGACGAAATTAAATACATGCTGCAAACATGTCTGCAAGGATTGTGTCCGGTCATGGACGTTCGTCACCTATAAATGGTGATATGGTAACACCACAAATTGTGGTAGATGATGTTACTAGGCCGTGGATCTCATAGAGTATTGGGATGCCACTTGGTTCGATAAATACTCTCGCTAAGAATGTATGCGAGCTTGGTACATGAAACTTGATCATATGATCAAATGAACTCATCCGTCTCATTGATTCTGGATTATAGTCATCATTGGGGGACGCCTCAATAAATGCCAATCCATAAAGAGTACTCTAGGAATAAAGCCGGTTCATGAGGACGTGGAATGTGAGTTTAATCGAACCATACTTCGTTGAAAATCTACAACGTTGTAGCCTTGTCCTAAAATGGAAACATATGCGACTCCAGTATAAACAAAGTGATAGCCCTTTGTTGAAGTGGTACCGACACTCCAAAGATAAGATCTATCCGTATACATTGTTAAAGCGAGTGAGAGAAGGAGCTAAACTCACCTCATGGTGCGAGGTTTCTCATGAACGCACTGGAATCGACTACGATGACACGAAACTTAGTTGTGCTATCGTAATGGATGTTATAACACCCACTATCTTTCCAGTTAGATAGTTTCCCAAAAACTGACGTACAGCTTGTGGTTAAATCTCATCTTAGTGGGGAACTAAGTTAAGTGATGGAAGCATCTCGTGGTGGATCAGACTCAAATCAAGTGGCTCCTAACCACGAAGCGCATCGACAAGTGATTGTCGGGAACGCATACTAAGTATATACTTGATTTGGAAGAGATATGAAGCTTTTGCGTGTAAAACTAAGGGTTTGTAGTGATGTACTCTTGTGAGACTAAGAGATTCCGCTAAATCCAAAGTTAAGAATAAAAGGATCTTGGGGACACTTGATGATGCGTATTCATCAATCGGTTTAAGGCAATCTAAGGGACGGTTTCCCTAAGAGACGATAAAGTGATGCCTATATGATTCCCAATGATTAGTCGAAGTCACCATAAGACTTGGCTCACTTAAGTGATGATGCAGTCTTGAAAAGTACGGTATTATGTACTCATGTTTGACTCGATGTACTCATTCGTAATAATCCGGTAAAGCCACTGTGATGATGGCCTAGGATGCGCTCACGCAATGTCTGTGATTGACAAGAAGCTTGAAGCTCGCTCTATCTCGATAAAAAGGACACTTGAAAACTGATACCCAAATCTGCCAAGAATGTGTTGGTCTATCTCCCATATGACCTACAGGGCAGCTCACTTGATGGAAAATGGTGAAATTGGTGCCATTGGAAAGGTTTGTGTCTACTTTCCAAGGAAACCAACCATTTGATCACATCCATCATGTTGAGTGACATATGACTATTGTTGCAAAGTAGGACAAGATATGTCCGGTAATTTGCTGAGTCAACTTCGATAGAGCTTTGTGATCTGCTCAGGTCGATCTAGGTTACGTACTATATGTGAATGAAAAGCTATGGGTGTCTAGTTTTCATAAGTTCTTACAGTTTTGTTGATATCTATTGAATCGAAGAAGTTATGACTGATTTAGTGCATGGAGGTCAAGACTTTAGAAAACTTGATAAGTCTTTAGCGACTCTGCACTTTGGATGTGTCACGCTCTTTTTGTCCTTAGACCAAGGTTTATTTTTTCCCATTGGGTTTTCACTTGGTAAGGTTTTTAACGAGGCGACCTATGAGAACATCCATACAATGATGCGTTGTACTTCTGTTCAACTTAGACCAAGAGGTATTTTTCCCACTGGGTTTTTCCTTGGTATAGTTGTGAGGGAAACTTGGCATCTGACTCCTATGATTTGAGGTACTCATCAGGGTGAGTCATTATGTATACATAAGGGGGAGTATACATGACATGTTATGTTGGTGTGTTGCAATCTTTTCCTCATCAAGCCTTTATTTTTCCCATGGGGTTTTGTTTTGGCTTGGAATAGCTTTATACGAAGGCAACATCTTCTGCACCATTGTTGTATTAGTGCTCGACACATGGGGAGTGTTCCGGGAATTATTATTCCCGTGATGTGTCTTACCTAATACTGGTTGTAGATGTAACACCCCCAAATCCTATTGGGTTATTACAGTGCCGTGGACCCCACACCAGGAGATCCACCAGGCGAACATGACTAAAATACATTAAATTAAACAACAAGGGGAAATCATAGTCCCTACCATGATATACGACACAATATTCCGATAAGGAATTTCAACGACAACAATGGACCTATATGGCCAAAAATAAAATACAACAACATCCACGGGCATCTGCTCGGGTAATACATAATGACAATGACTGACAGACTGAAGAACACTCCAACTGACTGACCAACATGAACAACTCGGACTAGTATCGCTCGAATGCCTCGTCGCCATCATCATGCCCCTGTGTCTCAACTCTCTCCTCGCCAGCACCTAAAACATGAAAACATGTTCCGCCCCCACGGGGTCAGTCATCCAGATAATGAACATCAAATACATGTATAACATGATATGCATCTAAAGGCAGAATGAAACGGTACAATGATAATAATAATGCGAGATGCTCACAAACCAAGGTAAGAATCGAGCATTCGTGAAATACTATGCCCACGGCATACTATTAATACCTGTTCGACAGGTTAGAACGTAAATGCCCAACGGCGAATCATAATTATAGAGTACCACACTGAATTACACGATATGAACCAAACCAGAACTGAATTAATTATGAATCACAATGCCCGAAGGCTCCAATGAAATTACCAGGACAATAATAAAGGCTTGAAAGCCACTCAGCCGAAGCTGTCAAATATCACAATCACATGAATCCAAAACAGCCCAATGCTGTCATTGATTAGGGCCGAAGCCACGGCACGAAAGTCGTATCACAATTAGGGCCGGAGCCACGGCATGAAAGTCGTATCACAATTAGGGCTGAAGCCACGGCATGAAAGCCGTATCACAATTAGGGCCGAAGCCACGGCATGA
The DNA here is from genome assembly GCA_033398695.1 of Orobanche coerulescens. Classification (NCBI taxonomy): domain Eukaryota; kingdom Viridiplantae; phylum Streptophyta; class Magnoliopsida; order Lamiales; family Orobanchaceae; genus Orobanche; species Orobanche coerulescens. The sequence goes on from CM065809.1 coordinate 176,618,733, forward strand.
AAGCCGTATCACAATTATGGTCGAAGCCACAACATGAAAGTCGTATCACAATTAGGGATAATGTGCTGCCTTGAGTCGGCCAACATGACAACAGTGATTCACGGATGAGCACCGTCCTTGACAGTCCCAAATCAATACCTCGATTGCCTTAGAACGGCCAACCGATAACAATGATGCAGCGAATGATTTAATGAATGATTGAGCACTTCGATTACCTTAGAACGGCCAATCGATAAGAGTAATATGATGAATGATTGAATATCTCGATTTCCTTAGAAAGGTCAATCGATAACAATGATATAGTGAATGATTGAACATTTCGATTTGCCTGAGAACGGCCAATCGATAACAATGATATGAAGGATACCTCGGCACCTTTAATCAGTTACCGACGACGAAGATGAGAAATGAATATGCCAATGCCTTTAATCGGCCAATACAGTTTTAATGACAACCCCAACAGGAATAACGTTGATTTCAACGATGTTTTAGATTGACATCAATATTAACAACAATCGATACATCGATACCGCGAACCGGCTATCGACAATGACATTAATAACGAGTATCATAATGCCTTGAATCGGCCGTTAACGAACAATAATAACATTTGGCATAATTGCCGAAAGGTATCGTATCGAACGATCTCTTAATATCAATGAATTCATGAAGAGACTAAGTCTCGGAATGATACAACACATCCATACACATATATGATGACATTAATCTCATTGACTAGTACAAGTATAAAACTTGCCTCAAACCGAAGGCGAGAAAGTCCTTCCACGAACAACGTCCTTAATGGAGAATACCGGCCGCTCGAACAACCTTGAATAACACAAGTACCAATAATTCGTTTAATATACGAATCGAGCATGAACACAACCAACTCAAAAGTCGATACAACACTACCCAAAACTCATTGGGGCATTAAAACAAACATGTTGTAAACAATTTCCCATTGTTTACAACAAATCCCAATTATATCAAAAACCAACCTCCAATGAACGATTCAATCCAACAAAACCTCATGAATACCATCAATAATCCAATAGGAATACATAAATCGATATTTCAACAACATCTAGTCGAAAACCCCCAAAATTTCAGAGTCAACCCGTAAGGGTTCTTGAACAATTCCTCAATTATTCATAAATTCCGAAAATTACACCAATGAATCCGTAGAAATACATGTATCCTAGATAGATATTCCATATCTAACATTATCCAACATAATATCGAGTTAACACGAAGAGATCGAAAGCAAAGATCCGAAAATTCTAGATCCAAGAATCATTACCTTGATTTGGAGTGATGAAACTGATTAGATGATGATTAATCCAACTTAGGAGCTTGAAGATGATGATTGATGATTGCAGATCGAAAATACCTTTTCGAATCGCCCAAGCTCGTCCGAAATGGTTGAGGAATGAGGAAATGACGAAGGTTGGACTAAACTGTCTTATTTATACTGTCCCAGCTTAGCGCACGCTATGACCTGATATCTATCGTGCGCTAGCAGTTTACTGGACAGTCCAGTGAGGTCTGAAATGCCTCGTTAGCGTGCGCTACGACTTGGTAGCGTGCGCTAACACCTTACTGATAGCATGCGTTATCCCAAATTGTTAGCGTGCGCTAACTGATTGTTGCTACCCAAAATATTATCCGGAGATAGATATTGCTGGAATGGATGGGATAGCAAACAAATGCAAGAGCACTTCCGTGAGAAAGATAAATAACACAAGATTTGCCGGGGTTGTTAGTCCCGGGCTTGAATGCTCTCGCGAGATATTATTAATACCGATATTCGGGGATACAAGTACTAATGTAAGAATACAATTACAATGAGTGTAAAGTTTCTTGTTATCTTAGCTAGTGAGCGTGTAGATTGCCTAAGAACCCAGTTGATGCTCTGTGAGTTCTTGTAACAAAGGTGATGAACAGTCGCGGCGGTGAGAGATCGACCGCCTCTCACGGCGAGTATTTAGCGGGATGTTTGGGCTTCGGGCTTATGAATCCCTTGGAATCTGCCTAGTGGAGACTTGCCGCTTCGCCGATCGTCTTCTGGACGAGAGATTTGGAGAGAGAAGTCCTGAGATGGATTCCGGTGAGATAGCCGGAGCTTGATGATATGTGTGTTCTTCAAGATTTCCGTGGATGTATCGGAATGTGAGAGAATGTGAACTTTTGGTGGAATGTATTTGGACGTAAGTCAAATGAATTCCGAACCGTATATTCGGTGAATCGGGAACCTTTTTCCAGTAGGAGGAGGTTCTCTATTTATAGGGCTTGGATACGCCGGCGATCGCCCTTACTGCAATATAATAATCGGGCGATCGTCTTTTAGCATATGGGCCTGTCCCCTCAAAGTCTGCAGGAGTTCTTTGGCGATCAATCAGCGGTCCAATGGGAGCTTACACGCGTCTGAGTTCTTGCCGCGGTGGTCCCACCGACAACTTTCGGCGCGCATCTTTGGTAGGTGAGGTAGGTGACAGCCGTGGTCTTTTGGTCTTGTCTCGTCAGAAAAGATCTTTATCTCTGCCGCGAAGATCTTGTCGGCGCCTTTGGTGGATGCACGTGGGTGCTTTTCTGAGATCCAGTCCTTGATGACTTTGGCGGACGATCGTCTCTGCTCGGGGCGTAGGTCGATTGCCCTTAGCCGGTCACTAGAGCAGATCGCCAGCTGCCAAAGGGCGATCGCCCTGGGAGTCGATCGCTAGGTACCTGATGGTGGTTTGATATCTTCGACTTGGCGAGCTAGTCAGGGTTTGACTGGAGTTGACTTGGTCGCTCGGCCTTATAGTCGATCGCCTGTCGGGATGAATAAATCGTGACACAACAATTGCCCCCCAGCTCGCTCATACGTTGGAAACGTGGGGTGAGGTGGCTTTCTTGGCGATCGCTGAATTTTTGACGAGCGACTAAGTGTTTTATTGAACTGGCGATCGTCTTTGAGCTGATATATCCTGAGTTTCGGACGACCTGGTTGGCCGAATCACAAGGAAAAAGCAACGGGTGTTGAAAAGTCTCCGCGCACATGTCGGGCTTCTATTGGAAGACGCCAACGGTCATTAATGACTCCTCGGCTGACGCGTCCTCGAAAAGACGCGTACGCGGGTCTCGAGGGGGTCAACTGGTGCGCCGTTTGAGATCCGACCCCTGAGGTTTTCTCTTATTGCAATCGGGTCCCTGCCTTCTCCTATAAAAGGGGGGCGCGGGGCTGCAGTCTCACTCACGCGTGCTTTTTTTTTGGAGAAAGAAGGACCTGCTGCCGAATTTTCTGAAGATCTAAGTGCCGATCGTCGATCGATTTCACTTTAGGGTAAGAAAAATCCTTCTCTTCCTTTCTAACTCAAAATGGTCTAACCTCATCATCGTTTGGAGCGGGAACCGGTTACGCCACGGACATCGGTGCCCAGGAGAAACTTCTTCCGTCTTCCACCGAGACGGCAAGCGGTGCAATTGAGCCGGAATCGACCAGTGAAGTTGAGGCTTTGTTCAATGAGGCCGATATTGCTAGGAGTCGAGCCGAGGAGAGACGATCGCAGATCGAGAGAGATCCGCGATCGGGGCTTCGGGAGCAACATAGTGATTTTGGACGGGCTATAGGGCCTTTCTTTGAAATAATGGAGAGATTGGCCGGTCCTACTCCGCGATTCGATTTCAGGGGATATTCGGTCGCTTATCCCTATGTGCTCCCCAAGCGGTCGCAGTATCGTGTCGCGCAGCGATCGTTGTGGTCGCTCGGCCAAATACGGAGCTCGACGACCAGGAGAGATCTGGCCGTCTGGAGGACAAGATTCCATGTTCCTTCAGATGTGGACATGTTCGCGCCCGCGGAGAATGAACGAGCCGACCAGCCTCCGATGGGTATGGTCGCAGTGAGTGAGGCTGTTATGGAGGCCGGGATACGCTTCCCTCTGTCCTTTTCGGTCTCCCATCTGTTGGCCGCTTGGAATGTGGCGCCACTTCAGCTGACGCCGAACGCCTGGCTCCAAATCATCTGCACTTTCACCCTATTCGGCGGTCACCGCCTGTACCGCCTCCCGTCGCCGTTGGAGATGAATCATTTGTTTAAACTGACGGCTCACAGAGGGTTGGTCGGCGGTTACCATATTCAAGGCCGATCTGGTCGGGTGATTCATGGAGTCCCAAATAAGATACGGGGCGATCAGACGAAGTGGTTCTGGGTCGCCGGCAAGTGGAGAGCTTCGGCGAGCGACAATCCCACGGGCGAGCTGGAGATCCCCACCGAATTTCGGGAGAGGAATCCCGGTAAGGGTTTAGACTCTCCCTTCGTTTGGATGCGATTTGGACTGATCTAATTTGATTTCTGATTTGCAGGCTTCCATATCCCGGCGATCGAGGAGCTGCCTTTCGACTTTCTCGTTGTTTGGGAGCGAATTAGGAGCTTGTCGGACGACGACCTAGACGCCGCCCGGATCAACAAGGAGAGTCGTTGGTTGTCGGCTAGACTATTCCGTTTCCCGAGACATCTCGCGGTGCCAGGTATGAGCTTCTGCGATCTTCACTTTCTAGGCGATCGCCTTACTTGAGGAAAGTGTCTGACCGTTAGTCGATCGTCTTTAACTGCAGAGGTTCGTTTCCCTCGCTTTTTGGAGCCTCCGGCGGAGATCGCTATGTCGAACCCAGGAGTCCTAGGCCGTCTTCACGCGAAGAGGTCGACTCGGGTTCCACCCGTTGCATTGCCTATAGTTCCGGAGGCGGAGCCTCGCGTGGAGCCGGAGCCTCGCGTGGAGCAGGTCGTGGTTGAGGAGGAAATTCCGGAGGAGGGTCTTCGGGCGAATCGCAAGAGGCCGAGGCCGCAAGAAACTTCGTTTCCTGCCCCGGGCGATGAAGTGCCGATCGCCGCGCCTCCGATCACCATCGTTGCTCCGGAGCGCGAGCCGCCCTCTGCGGCTTTTCTGCGGGAGACGGCGATCGCGGATGCAGAGATTCCTCGAGGGAAGCCGTTTTTTGGTCGGGATCCCGAGAAGGCTGAGAGGTAGATAGCATTTCTGTGTTTGACAATTGCATCTGCGTAGGAGTTGTACTAACTTAGTCGTTTGATGCGGGATCCGTCGCGCGATCCTTCTTGTCCACCGATGGTCGTGGATTTCTGGCGAGCCGATCTTCTCGCCATTCCCGTGATATTCCTCCCTATGTTAGCAAGGTGCTTCCGCCCCCGCCAAGGCGTGGACAATCGATCTGGATGCGATCGCTCGGCGCCGATCGCCGAGTTCGATGCATGCCGTTGTCGCCCTTTCTCTTCGAGACGGCGACCATGGCCTTCAGTGCCGTCAGAGTTTGAGGGAGGCCCTCCACTATTCGCCTTCAGGAGGATCTCGAGGCGGCTCGGAAAGAGAACGCCGAGTTTGCTGACAAGATCGTGGCGATGGAGAAGGACTCCTTGGAGGCGGCCAAGCGGGCGAGCCATGAGCTTGAGCTGGAGAAGAAGGAGACTGAGAAATTCCGAATGGCGGTCGACCGATTTCGGGACCAGATGCAGAGTGCCGTCCAGGCGAGGAATGTTGCTGAGGAGGAGGCCGATCGCCATAAGGTGACGATCGCTCGGCTGACCAGCGAGCTGGCGGAGGCGAAAGAGAAGGTTGCTGCGAGGGAGGCCGAGCTCCAGGGATCGCAACAGGCGATGGCCGAGCTGAGAGGAGAGGTTGAGGCGACCAAGGCCGATCCCTTCCAAAATTTGGAGTATGTCAGCGAGTTCGCCTATTACTTGGCGTTCGCCGACTCGATCCGAGCGGCTAAGAAGGGAGGCTTGGAGGTCGGCCCTCTAGCTGAGAAGTTCAAGTCATATGCATTGGAGCATCCTCTCCATTCGGCTTTCTCCTTGCCGATCTTGGACCTGGCGGACATCGGCGTGGATTTGAGCTGGTATCCGTCTCCAGACAGTCTTGCTCATCCCGATGCTCCTAAGATGAGGGGACCGCGCCGAATGCCGATGGCGAAGGCCCGGCAGGGCCTGAGGCGCTTCCTTTACGCTTTTAGCTTACTTTCTTTGTAGTTTGTAGCTTTCTTTTTGTAGTACTTAGGCCTTCTACGGCCGTGTACTCTATTTTTCAAGTAATAAAATGAGCATTTGGATTTCTGACTTATCACTTGAATGAATGGTTATTTTTGAGTCTTTGTTTGACTTTGTACAAATGCGTGAGGAGAGATCGTTGCGAGGGTAGTTCCAAATGAATTGATAAACTCATAAGACAACTTTTTACAACAAGTTCGATCGCTGCACTACATCTGAAAAAATGACGATCTCCGTATGTGGTTGAATAGCGACGATCGTCGTGTAGGTAGTCCGCACCCTTCTTGCCCCTTGTTTTTATTCACTTAGTGGAAGTAAGGGGATGAAAATAATTCCTTGAGTGAGCGGTCTTTAACTTTGTCGAATCCTCGGGGACGGTCGTCCATCTTGAGGAACCGTGCACGATCGCGGAGTTCAATGGGCCGACTCCTTGATCATGTCTTGATGCGCGAAGACATTGAGTGTCTCGTGACTCACTTTATTATGAGGGTCCTCCGTTAGGCTGCGCCTCGCCTCGTATTTAAACGAAAGGCGTGCGGTCTTGGTTTAGAGGAGTCCTTGCGCGGGGCAGCGTCGGATGAATCAACTCCACGCCCGCGGCTTGTTAGCTCTGCTTCCACCTCGGCCAGCCATGGAGATGGCCGACCTCGACGGTGTACGTTGAGACGGGGTTGTGGCACGTCGCATTGTCCGGGTTCACCATGTCGATGATGAACCTTTGAGGGCGAGCGATCGTGTCCACCGATTTGTTTTGGAGGGCCTCGGACTACGCCGGCCTCGTATTTAAACGAAGGGCGGGCGATCTTGGCCTAAAGGGACCTTGCATGGCCTAAGCAATCGGAATTATCGACCACTGTGACCATGGTCGCACTCTTCCACCTTGGATCGTCATGTAGATGCCGACCTTCGACGGTGTACGCGCAGCGGGGAGGCGATCTCGTGCCTTAGTCCATCGTGTTAGACGGTGAACCGCAGATGGCGATCGAGTCCTCCGGTTTCTTAAATAAGGAGGGAGATCGGGATGACTTCCGTGGTCTCCTTCTCTTGATTGAAGCATATAGAGACGGTCGCCGAGGTTGATCCAGGGTCGGCTCGTATGAGCTTCCCACTGCTTTGCGTTCGACTTGACGATCGTCTATAGAGATAGGCGGGGCTTCGTCTAAACCAATAAGTTGTCCAACCCGCCTCCTCGAACAGCTTCCAGAGCCGTTTGAGGAGGTCGCGGCAATTGTTGGTGCCGTGGGACTCTTGTGGTAGGCACAATATTGATTGTTGTCCAGTGACCGTGGTCCCTTATCGCCTTTGGCTTTTTGAGCTCTTCGTGCCCCTTGATGGCATAGAAAATATGTGCCGAGTTACTGAACGTATGGAGGAGATGGGCTTCCATGTCCTCGAAAGCCTTGAGATCTCCGGTGTCTTGGCGATCGCCTTATTTGCTTTGGCGATCGCTATCTTCCGGGCCGGAGGTGGCGTTTCCTCGTCTAAGCGGAGGGTGAGTAGCCTTTGGCCGGGAAGTTGGCACTTTAGCGCGGAAGATCGTGTAAGTTGGGGGATATCCTTGGAGAGATGTCCGAACATGGGAGAGTGACCGTGGAATCCCCCATGACCGAATAGAGAGCGAGCTCATCACCGACGGGTTCGCCGGTGAGGATGATTTCGTCTACCCGGCCGATGTAATCTGCGCTGGCCCTTCCCCGCTTGATTTTTATCATGCGGTGGGGGCCTTCTGTCTGGCGACCTTGCCGGGCGAAGTATGACGTGAAGTCATTCGCCGCCAGTAAAAGAGGTGACCGATCGTGGTGGTAGTGAGACGTAACACTTATGGGCCACCGCCCAATGTCACGGAAGGTTCGGCACTTGTCAGATCGACGCCCCACACCTACCATGTAAATTCGGAATTTACTCAGGTGGGTTTCGGGGTCCGATCTCCCCTTATACAGAGGTGTTTTAGGAGGAGCGATCGTTGGTTGTATGGGGGCAAGCTCGATGTGGACCGCGAGTGGCTCGGTCGGACCGGCGATCTTCTTGCTGGTGCCTGCTGATCGCTTGTTTTCGCGTAGTATGGTTTTCAAATCCGATCAATTTTAAAATTTGTAAAACCTCGGAGTATTTCCAAGGTGTCGAACCCAAGGGAATTGATGTGTCGAAAATAAAAGAAGTAACTCTACTCAAAATTCGACTGCTATTTAGGAATCCGAAAATTTGTTTGCTTCTAATTATCTAAATTTAAAAATCGAAAAAATAAGAATATAAATAAAAGATGAAATATCTAAATTAAGCAAATAAAGCAAATTAACAAGATAAAATCACAAGTCGAAAGGTAATTGATCCTAGGGTAGTATCATCTAATTGAGTTCACACAATCCATTCACTTGATTCCTTCTCCCCAAAATTTAATTCAATCCTAGAAATAATCACTCTACGATCTAGAATTTCTGTCAAGGCAACCTAGAAAGATAGTTAATTAAAACCCTTTTCGCCTGTGGCTCAAAGAATTGAAATCACTTAAAAAGCACCAACTTATTTATCTATGATTTATCTTTCTCCGCTAGGTCTCAAGATAAAATCATATTGTGTGTCAAGTATTTCCACTAATCAATTACTCCTTCCGGACAAAATCAATTAGCTAACATGCATCGATTAAGGGCCCTTTAATCTAACATGAGATTTAACACAACTTGAACACAAGCCTAGGATGAAAGGTCAAAAGGTAATCAAAGGAATATCATGTGATCATCAATTAAATTTACTAACCCTATAATCAATCAAAGGATTAGCCAGACATACTTGAAATTAAACAAGAAATAGATGAAGAATGCATATTATTAATATGAAAAGAGAGATTACAACCCTTATGGATGAACTCCGAGTCTTCAATCTCCCAAAAACAATAATAATTCTCCTCCAAAAAGTTCTTGCCTCAAAGAAATTAATCTTGCTAAGAAGATCTAAAAATTGTAAAAGACGAAAAAGAATGATAAAGAATGCTCCAATATGATAAAAGCTGATGAAACTAGGTCTAGAAGGGTGTTTTTATAGCCTAAGGGGGTTACATTCCCGATTAGCCCTAATCTAGGAAATAAAATCTATCTAAAAGAGTCAAAATCCGTCCAAAAACGAGAGTCCGCTGGGAAGCCTTTCGGCCTGGCCTATCGGCCGATAGGCTGGCCGATAGTTGCTTCGTCGATCTCTTCACTCGGCAGGTGAATTCCTTTCGACGCCCTATCGGCCGATAGGCTGGCCGATAGGTTCTTCTGTTTTCCGCAAAAATCCGTTTCTTCGTCCGTTTGACTCGACTCTCGGTCCTTTGTCTCGTTTTGGGTCCTTTTGGCTCTAAAAACCTGCAAACACACTAAAACCAACCCAAACGCGTAATACGGCTCGACTAATCATAAATAAGCCAAATACGAGCACATTAATCACGAAACGAGATAAAAACCCAAAGATAAAATCCTAGAAATAAGTGGTAAAATTACCACTTATCAAACCCCCCCAAACTTAAGCCTTGTTCGTCCCGAACAACAAAAAGAAAAGAAAAAGAAAGTCGTGAATCATCGTGCAATTCATAGTGTTCAACCTAATCAATACTATCCTGTAATTTTCTCTAAATAATCCGATTGTCGTAAAAGCGAGCTGCACTCAGAATAGTGATTCCGCAAAGTAGTCAAGTTCACCTAGTCATTCGCTCATGAAGAAAATCCACCAAAGATTAACAAAACGTGAGTCAAATCGACCACAATATGAAAGGCTAAAATAAACAAGCTAGTTCGTCCCGTGCTACACGCCTAGTGGCACATTTTTCACGAGTTTCATAACAAATAAACCTCACAAGATTCCCTTATATAAATGTTCAAGAATTTGATTCGAGTTGACCACTAGGTTAGGATCTCGGATGTTTCATCGGGGTAATTCTAGGGTGGAACTTCCATTCTCATGTATTAGGAAACCGTTTGACGTAAAAAGACACTCATGGGGCACATGGATGCTTCTAGTTACTAAGTTCCCGTCTACAGCGGAGAAACAACTCGAATATATAATTTCCGCATGTCCGAATCAAGGTCGCCGCTTTACGCGAGAGTAAACAATGGTCACGCGAATACCCCTGCTACTAAGTTCCCTATCATTGGCACATGTGAAATATCTAAATCACTAGTCTAATCGAGTCGCTGCTTTACGCGAGGGTAAACAACGGGTCACGCGAATGCCCCCGGTTACTAGACTTCCCTTCATAGAACAACATTATCTCAATTTTTGGGAAAAACTGACCGACTCTAAACTCTATCTAAGTGCCAACACGACTGACGAAACAGTACGACTCACTATCCGGAAGATGTAACCAAACGTATTGACGGTGATTTTAAAACAAGTATGTATCGTCTCTTATCTGCCAAGACCTCTACAATCACGAAAAATTTTGGACCTAAATGAATACTATGCAAAACAGAAATTACTAACTACAACTCGACTAAAACTCGACCGTTTCTTCAGAGAGAAAAACAGTGTTGTAACATCGGTATCACACAATTAGAAGCACGAAAAATTCACTAAAAAGGAAAAACTAAAGACAAGCAAGGCTATCTAAAAACAAACAACGAAAAGCAAATAAAAGCAAACACGAAATCTAATCTAAAAAAAAAAAAACTACTACGACCTAACGAAAAAAAATAGAAACTAGCAAACACACCAAACGAAAATGAACATAAAAATCTAAAAAAAAAACTAAGCAACAAAAAGCCAAAACCACGCAACACCAAAATGATAAGCACAAATAAACACAACGGGCACCAACACAAGCAAATAAAGATACAAGGCAAACAAGGTACTCACACGTAAAGAAATTAACAAAGCCGCACTTCTCCCTCCCCCCAAACTTATTTCGCATCCCAAAGGAGGAATAAGTTTGAAAAGAGAAAGGAGTGGCTTTGTTAATGGAGTACCTGATCACTGTGGCTGAAATGGCGGGTTTGTCGGCGAGCTCGTAGTGCATACTGGGCCGGGTATGTCCTATCGGCCAGGCCTTTCGGCCGATAGGCTGGGCCGATAGGAACTTCTGTCTCATACCATACTCATATCGGGCGGGATATCGGTCGATGTGGAATTCCTGTCGACCACTGCTTGCAACAATAAAAATTTTTTATTTTCCTCAGCCTATCGGCCGGGCCTATCGGCCGATATGCTCGCCCGATAGGATTTTCTGTCTCAAAAAATTTTCCAGCTTTTTCTCTTTCGCATAATTGGTCCCGTTTTTGCTTGGGTATGGCGATTAAAGACCTGCGAGTATTTAAAACTCGGCGTGCATGGATCAGAGCTTAACAAAAACTAGCAAAGCTACTACGAAACTAGAAACTGCAAAAATCACGCAAACGAAAAATCGAAAATAAAAGAATAAAACGAACTAATATACATACATACGTTGGGTTACCTCCCAACAAGTGCTACGTTTAACGTCTTTAGCTAGACGATACCTCATTCAACCTGGATCTTCAGTGACAACTCCCCCTTGAACGGGTTTGTTGATATCAAGATAGCATACACTCCTCTCATTAGGTCGACTCTCGTTCGCCTCCAACATTCGAACATACTCCGGCAAATCCTCGGAAATTTCATCAACCTCAGAATGTGAGTAAATGGAGTGTGAAATACAATGCTCCAACAAGTCGGTCGGGGGCGGCATAATAGACTCAATTTCAAAACATTCCTCGGGCGCATCGTCGGGCTTCTTCATCGCGTCATAGATGGAAATTTTCAGATTTTGATCGTTAACCCGGAAAGTAAGATCGCCTCTCCGGACGCCTATAAGTGCTCTCCCGTTGCTAGAAACGGTCTCCCAAAGATCAATGGTTGATTTTCATCCTCGGGCATATCAAGAACTACGAAATCGGCCGAAGACCAAGTGTTGGACTCTAACGAGCACATCCTCCACAATTCCCTCGGATAAGTGATCGACCGGTCCGCCATGAGTAGAGAAATGGTAGTCGGCTTCATCTCCCCAATCTTCAACCTCTTAAAGATGGATAGAGGCATAAGATTTATGCTTGCCCCGAGATCACACAACCCATTACTAACGTTTGGTCGCCAATCATGCATGTCAAAGTAAAACGTCCGGATCCTTCTCGCTTGAGCGGAAGCTTGTTTTGAATGATAGCGCTACACTCCTCTGTCATATTTATTGTTTCAAACTTCCTCAACTTCCTCTTGCTTGCCACAGCGTCTTTCAAGAATTTCACGTAACCCGCATGTCTCTCAAAGCGTCTAGAAGTGGAATGTTGATATTCACCTTTGAAACATGTCGATAAATTGTTGAAGCTTTTCATCATATCTCGACTTGGCCAAACGCTGTGGAAATGGAGCTTTTTCCTCAAAATCTTTCATATTCGAACTTCCAGAGCCTTTCGCCGATAGGTGGGTCGATAGGCTTCACCGCGGCATGTCAGATGGGTATCGGTTGGGCCTATCTACCGATAGCCGCCGATAGGTTCTGCTGTATTCCATCTTCTTTCTCGTTTTCTGCTCCCGTTTCTAATACCTCCTCGTTTCCAGATTCCTTAACTCCAGCCCCATGATTATCGTACTTTGTCCCACTCCGAAGCTCGATTGCGTTGCATTGTTGAGTCTTCGGGTTGGTCTCGTGCCGCTCGGAAAATGCCCCGCTTATGAAATCCGGCTTGGGCGTTCGCCATTTGACTCATTTGGGTCTCCACCATCGACATCTGCTTTGTCAAGGCTATCACCGAAGTTTCCAATAGATGTCACACTATGCTCGAGAGCTCCGAACCTCTTGTCTACTTTATAAATAAAATCTTTTGGCTCGCCTCCAACCGTTCCAAAGATCTCTTCCATAGGTGTCTTAGCAATCGGCTCTTGAATAACCCCATTTTTCACGTTAAATCCCGGTGGTGGCTGGAGAGCATTGTTCGGATTGGCATAGGAGAAATTAGGGTGGTTTCGATTGTTCGGATAAGAGTTCCCCCAATTTCCCCCTTGCCGGAAGTTTCCTCCTTGCATGTAGTTCACATCCTCCTTAACTGCAATAGGCTCGTTTAGCTCCTCATAAACTGAATTGACTCCCAAAGTATTCTTTTTTAGCGTCTCAAGTTCTTTTTGCTGTTTTTCAAATTTTTCCTTCAAATCGCCGTAGGCGTCCTCGTCACCGGATGGAACCTTTCTTCTCGTCATCTTCCTATCGGTCACCTCCTCGTAATCATTGTTGACCGCTAGCTCAATGAGATTCTTGGCCTCTTCATAATCGTTAGCCAGAAATCCCCCTTCCGATGAGTAGTCCAACTCTCTTCTAGCCTTCCTCGTCAAACCCCGATAAAACCGAATATAGATCTCCTCTTTGTCAATTCCATGCTGCGGGCATTTGCGAAGTAGCTTCTTAAATCGGATCCATGCCTCGTATAAGTATTCATCCTCATATTGCTCGAATTGCAAGATATCGTTGATTTGTTTTTGCACCTTCGAGGGAGGATAGAACTGCTAAGAACAACCGGTCATCTCTCTCCAAGTACCAATTTCCTTCCGATCTAGGCTCTTGTACCAATCTAGCGCATCGTCTTCTAAAGAAAACCGGAATAGGCGGAGCTTAATGACATCCGGAGGCACTCCGCTTTGCTTGATGGTGGCACATATGTCCAAAACGACTCAAGATGAGCGTTTGGATCTTCATTCACTCCTCCGTATGTTTGAGACTTCACTGTAGCAATGAGGGACGGCTTAAGCTCGAAGTTGTTGGCATCAATCTTTCCCCAACCTCCTTCTTGATAATCGTCCAGCTTAGGTCGAAAGCGGGCATTCAAAGGGATCTTCTCGGGACGAGCGAGTTCTCGTGGTTGGTCAACAATGCCGGCCATGGTATCAACGAAAGGTATAGTAATAGTCTCGGTTCTCACTTCTTGCTTCTTCCTCCTCAAAGACTTCTCGATTTCCGGGTCCAAAGGAAATAAGTTCTTTCCTTGGGATCTCGTGATCATGCACCGCCTACAAGGAAAAGAAAACAAGATGTGAGGAAACGAGATCGAATATTAATAATAAAAGTAAACTACCTAAAGTGACAATCTCTTCTTTTTCGAATTATTCCCTTAAATTTTCTATCAATTCCCCGGCAACGGCGCCAAAAATTGATCGTTTGTTTTCGCGTAGTATGGTTTTCAAATCCGATCAATTTTAAAATTTGTAAAACCTCGGAGTATTTCCAAGGTGTCAAACCCAAGGGAATTGATGTGTCGAAAATAAAAGAAGTAACTCTACTCAAAATTCGACTGCTATTTAGGAATCCGAAAATTTGTTTGCTTCTAATTATCTAAATTTAAAAATCGAAAAAATAAGAATATAAATAAAAGATAAAATATCTAAATTAAGCAAATAAAGCAAATTAACAAGATAAAATCACAAGTCGGAAGGTAATTGATCCTAGGGTAGTATCATCTAATTGAGTTCACACAATCCATTCACTTGATTCCTTCTCCCCAAAATTTAATTCAATCCTAGAAATAATCACTCGGTCGATCTAGAATTCCTGTCAAGGCAACCTAGAAAGATAGTTAATTAAAACCCTTTTCGCCGTGGCTCAAAGAATTGAAATCACTTAAAAAGCACCAACTTATTTATCTATGATTTATCTTTCTCCGCTAGGTCTCAAGATAAAATCATATTGTGTGTCAAGTATTTCCACTAATCAATTACTCCTTCCGGACAAAATCAATTAGCTAACATGCATCGATTAAGGGCCCTTTAATCTAACATGAGATTTAACACAACTTGAACACAAGCCTAGGATGAAAGGTCAAAAGGTAATCAAAGGAATATCATGTGATCATCAATTAAATTTACTAACCCTAGAATCAATCAAAGGATTAGCCAGACATACTTGAAATTAAACAAGAAATAGATGAAGAATGCATATTATTAATATGAAAAGAGAGATTACAACCCTTATGGATGAACTCCGAGTCTTCAATCTCCCAAAAACAATAATAATTCTCCTCCAAAAAGTTCTTGCCTCAAAGAAATTAATCTTGCTAAGAAGATCTAAAAATTGTAAAAGACGAAAAAGAATGATAAAGAATGCTCCAATATGATAAAAGCTGATGAAACTAGGTCTAGAAGGGTGTTTTTATAGCCTAAGGGGGTTACATTCCGATTAGCCTAATCTAGGAAATAAAATCTATCTAAAAGAGTCAAAATCCGTCAAAAGCGAGAGTCCATTGGGAAGCCTTTCGGCTGGCCTATCGGCCGATAGTCGGCCGATAGTTGCTTCGTCGATCTCTTCACTCGATAGGCGTGAATTCCTTTCGGACGCCCTATCGGCCGATAAGTGGCCGATAGGTTCTTACATTTCCGCAAAAATCCGTTTCTTCGTCCGTTTGACTCGACTCTCGGTCCTTTGTCTCGTTTTGGGTCCTTTTGGCTCTAAAAACCTGCAAACACACTAAAACCAACCCAAACGCGTAATACGGCTCGACTAATCATAAATAAGCCAAATACGAGCACATTAATCACGAAACGAGATAAAAACCCAGTATAAAATCCTAGAAATAAGTGGTAAAATTACCACTTATCACCTGCCCCAGTGTCCAAGAGTGCTCTCATCTCGTCGAGCTGGCGTTGCATGGCGGCCATCGTCGTGGCCTGACTGTTAGCGGCTCGGCGATTGGAGTGGGAGCCGAGGCGATTGAGTACTGAGTCCCTGGCGATCGGGGCGGGAGTCAGATGGCTGATATGCGTTCGGCTGTGAGGAGAGTAGGCCGAACTCCTGGTGACGGATTCGGATTCCGTCTTTTCAAGGTTGGAAACAGAGTGCCCCGGTCGCCGGGATGGGTCGCGTCCCAAGCGATCGAATATGGATCCGTCCGGTCGTGCGAGAGCCTTTCCTCGCGAATCGGGGCTTTTTGACGATCGCTCGTTCAGTAGCCCATTGAATTTCCGTTTTCCCATGCGGCGGATGATCGAGGGAGTTATCGCGGGTGGCGCGCATGCTCTCCGTCGCTCCTCCAGGATGGCCATAGCCTCCTCGATCTGTTCCTCGGTTTGGAATTGATCGAGTGAGAGGTTGGGGCCATCTCTCGGATGCGGATCGAGAGTCTCGCGTTGCCGCGGCTTCCCCTGTCGTCAGTGGGGTTCGGATTGAGCCGATATGGTGTCGCGGTTCGGAGAGCAGCTTGCTTCGATGTACCGGCGGATGTCATGATTCTGAAGGTTTTCTTTGAAGCGCAGTGAGTGTCACTTCAAGTATATGCCCCGAGAACAGTGAGTGTTCTTCGGGACGGTAGAAATAAAAGTTTGAGGGTTAGATCCTCCTTCTAGCGCCAATTGTTGCTACCCAAAATATTATCCGGAGATAGATATTGCTGGAATGGATGGGATAGCAAACAAATGCAAGAGCACTTCCGTGAGAAAGATAAATAACACAAGATTTGCCGGGGTTGTTAGTCCCGGGCTTGAATGCTCTCGCGAGATATTATTAATACCGATATTCGGGGATACAAGTACTAATGTAAGAATACAATTACAATGAGTGTAAAGTTTCTTGTTATCTTAGCTAGTGAGCGTGTAGATTGCCTAAGAACCCAGATTTGATGCTCTGTGAGTTCTTGTAACAAAGGTGATGAACAATCGCGGCGGTGAGAGATCGACCGCCTCTCACGGCGAGTATTTAGCCGGATGTTTGGGCTTCGGGCTTATGAATCCCTTGGAATCTGTCTAGTGGAGACTTGCCGTCGCCGATCGTCTTACGGACGAGAGATTTGGAGAGAGAAGTCTGAGATGGATTAGGTGAGATAGCCGAGCTTGATGATATGTGTGTTCTTCAAGATTTCGTGGATGTATCGGAATGTGAGAGAATGTGAACTTTTGGTGGAATGTATTTGGACGTAAGTCAAATGAATTCGAACCGTATATTCATGAATCGGGAACCTTTTTCCAGTAGGAGGAGGTTCTCTATTTATAGGGCTTGAATACGCCGGCGATCGCCCTTACTGCAATATAATAATCGGGCGATCGTCTTTTAGCATATGGGCTGTCCTCAAAGTCTGCAGGCGTTCTTTGGCGATCAATCAGGCGGTCCAACGGGAGCTTACACGCGTCCGAGTTCTTTGTCGCGGTGGTCCCACCGACAACTTTCGCGCGCATCTTTGGTAGGTGAGGTAGGTGACAGGCTGTGGTCTTTTGGTCTTGTCTGTCAGCAAAAGATCTTTATCTGCTGGCGAAGATCTTGTCAGCGCCTTTGGTGGATCTGCACGTGGGTGCTTTTCTGAGATCCAGTCCTTGATGACTTTGGCGGACGATCGTCTCTGCTCGGGGCGTAGGTCGATTGCCCTTAGCCGGTCACTAGAGCAGATCGCCAGCTGCCAAAGGGCGATCGCCCTGGGAGTCGATCGCTAGGTACCTGATGGTGGTTTGATATCTTCGACTTGGCGAGCTAGTCATGGTTTGACTGGAGTTGTCTTGGTCGCTCGGCCTTATAGTCGATCGCCTGTCGGGATGAATAAATCGTGACACAACACTGATGTCTGATACTCAAAGACTGAAGTCCAGAACCTACTGTCCTCTGTCTTGCATGCGTTAGCGTGCGCTACTAATGTGACTTAGCGTGCGTTACCATCACAGTTAGCGTACGCTACTTACCACTCATAGCGTGCGCTACGAATTTCCCAAATCAGCCCAGTACCTTCTGGACTGTCTGCCTCACTTGCGCTAACGTGCGCTAATACTGAATCATAGCTTGTGTTACATGCACCCCATTAGCGCGCGCTACCAGAAAGTGTAGCGTGCGCTACCTCTCAAAATGAAAATTAAAACATGATGATGATGATGACAATAATCTCGGCTCGATCTCAAACAGTGATGATCCCAAAACACGCCGAATGGTGAACATAGTTGACTGAATATGAATGATGAACGATTATTACTGAGTGAAAAAAAATTCAGAGTGATAATTACTGAATGATAATAAATGAATTCACAACCGGGTATTACATACTCCCCCCTTAAAAAGAGTTTCGTCCTCGAAACTAAGAGTAAACAACTCGGGATATGAACTATCCATCATGATCTGAAAACAATAATGCACATCTAGCCCTCGGGACCAAATCAATCGCACGCCCAAGTCCCCAAGACTTGACGTCTCGAACCACAGTGAACAATTTCCCAAATTATCACGAAATCTCGAGTACAACGCCGAAGGGACGAACTCCCAACAGTTGACCGTAATCTCAAGATTCTCAAATATGATCATAATAAAATAGATCAAGAATAAATGATCCACAGTCACGATACATCATTACGGCTAGAGTTACACAGTCATTTAAAAATGAGGTTACATCTCAAATGTACTCAACATCGTTATCCTTCCATATCATCGATCTCCTCTATATCCACGATTTAAGGTAGACCCAAATCTAAACTCACCGCACAATATGATCTCAGAAGGTCACGAGAATGAAAGTGACTAGAATGAATGATGAATGATAAATGACTATAATCCGACAAGGATTAAGAATGACTCATCAAGGTGAATTAATAACGTCATGAGTGATAGTTCAAGTGAAATTATTGGAACCGTTGTTCCTCGTAAATTAAATGATTAGTTTCATGATGACAAGTCTCAACACGATTGATGTATGACGAATGAATTATATGAATGAATGAACGACAACGAAATGAATGATTACACTATTAACGAACAAGAATTAACTTGTTCAAACCGGTGATGAATGTCCTTACCTCGGGCTCTCGAAGCCTGATAGGACCCCTTGAATGAAGCACGAGCTGGAGTAACAAAGTCCCTCGAGGCTTGTGAGCCCTCTCGAGATCTACCGGCACCAGAACTCCTGCAGTATTTCTGAAGGTGTCCCGGGTTCCCACACAGAAAACAGACAATAGCTGGCACCGTACACCGAGTATTAACATGCCCTGCTGAATCACAGTTAAAGCAAACAACAGTCGAACTCGTCATCTGAGAGGAAGATGCTTTCTCAGCACGAAGACGACTGGAAAACGACCTCTTGGACGTCGGAGCCCGATGTCCCTCTGAACGAGCCAGCATCCTAGTCCTCTCACCCGAAGGAACTGAAGGATGCTTCCGAGTAAGCTCCTTGATCAAAAGCTCTGCTCCAAGAGCCTTCCCGATGAACTCACTAAGTGAATTACAATTGTGATTGAACAACTGCATCCTCAACTGCGGATTTAGCCTCTTGCTAAAATACTTGATCTTATCCGCTTCAGTACAGATAACTGATGAAGCAAACTGAAGTAGTCCCTGAAACTTCTCAGCAATAACAATAACACCTTCGTCCTCGACAGATTCGGGGTTCAAAACCTCTGATAACTTGGCTTCCTGAAGTGGAGCCGGATAATACCTCTCTATCATGAGAGTCTTGAATTCGCCCCAAACACAATCACGATCGGTGGGTTTCACAGAAATCCACCAAGAATAAGCACCCTTACTCAAGTAGTAAGTCGCTACCGCCACTTTACTCTCTTCTGGACACTGAACCATGTCGAAGAGTTTATCAAAATGCTCAAGCCAATGAACAATATCAGCTGGTTCCGACAAACCCTCAAAAGTAGGCGGCCTCTGACGAGAGATATCGCCAACAATCTGATTCACTCTCCCAGTCTGTCCATGAAACGGCTCCTGGAATTCCTGTTGCGGTGGACCACGAACCATCGAGTTCTGCATGGTCTCTACCATCCTCGTCATCTGAGTCATCTGGGCCATCATGCCCTGCATAAATATGAATGGGTCAACCCGAACACCTTCCGAGTGAGATGCCTCTCGGGTACGACTCCCTGACAACGACTGATTATCTGCCGATGAATGAGTAGCCTCGCTATTTGATGAATTAATGATGTCTCTCGCATTCACACGGGCATGCACACGAGATCCCGGGTTTCGGCCCGCACCGCGGCCTCCTCCCCTGCGTCCTCTGACAGCTCTATCCATACTGAAGCAGGAAAGCCACATGATGATTACAGATATCGCATGAAGATCGCATTATGATTACATTACTGAATGATAATGATGAGCATACACGCTATACCGCAATGAACGCATTAATTATGCAACAAAATGATCGTCGACATGACGCCGGAATATGATAAGATCGCATGAAAGATCGAGTGAGGTAACATGTTTATCTGATGAAATTCCTGAAATGATTACCTTGAACAAGTTAACAAGGTTGAAAATTCGATCCACAAGATCAACAACTGAACCGTGAGATGGACTGGATGATTAATGAATTAACTGAACAATGAGATTGACTGAGTGGTGAATGAATTAGCTGAACGATGAGGTTAACTGGGTGATGAATGAATTAACTGAGTAATGATATTGACTGAGTGATGAATGAATTAACTAAGTGATGAATGAATTATCTGAGTAATGATTTTGACTGAGTGATGAATGAATTAACTGAGTAATGAATGAATTGACTGAGTGATGAATGAATTAACTGAGTGATGAATGAATTATCTGAGTAATGATTTTGATTGAGTGATGAATGAATTATCTGAGTAATGAATGAATTGACTGAGTGATGAATGAATTAACTGAGTGATGATATTGACTGAGTGATGAATGAATTGACATGATCGACAAGATCAAAATGATGATTGAGGATTATTAACTGATGAATGAGTTGATCCTTAACGCTTACACAAGTCACACGTGCTCCAAAACAATTAGTCATGAATCAATCGTAACAATAATATCACATATAGGTTTCAACAAAGCATGAATAATTAATGACATGGTGAATGTATGAACATAAAGAGAATCGAGTCCTTACACAGGTCATACGAAGCTCCGAGGTCTCGCGATACTAGTCTTCATTGACGACGACTCGATGAATGAATGACTCGTGCAGTCGTACTAATATTACGACTCACAAAACTCGACTGACTAGATTGTCATAAATTGACAGTCCCACTACTACCACGTCGGTAGAGCCACATAACTCACATATCAGGGTATCTCACAACCCAAAATCTCTGATACCATTTCTGTAACACCCCCAAATCCTATTGGGTTATTACAGTGCCGTGGACCCCACGCCAGGAGATCCACCAGGCGAGCATGACTAAAATACATTAAATTAAACAACAAGGGGAAATCATAGTCCCTACCATGATATCCGACACAATTTTCCGATAAGGAATTTCAACGACAACAATGGACCTACATGGCCAAAAATAAAATACAACAACATCCACGGGCATCTGCTCGGGTAATACATAATGACAATGACTGACAGACTGAAGAACACTCCAACTGACTGACCAACATGAATAACTCGGACTAGTATCGCTCGAATGCCTCGTCGCCATCATCATGCCCCTGTGTCTCAACTCTCTCCTCGCCAGCACCTAAAACATGAAAACATGTTCCACCCCCACGGGGTCAGTCATCCAGATAATGAACATCAAATACATGTATAACATGATATGCATCCAAAGACAGAATGAAACGGTACAATGATAATAATAATGCGAGATGCTCACAAACCAAGGTAAGAATCGAGCATTCGTGAAATACTATGCCCACGGCATACTATTAATACCTGTTCGACAGGTTAGAACGTAAATGCCCAACGGCGAATCATAATTATAGAGTACCACACTGAATTACACGACATGAACCAAACCAGAACTGAATTAATTATGAATCACAATTCCCGAAGGCTCCAATGAAATTACCAGGACAATAATAAAGGCTTGAAAGCCACTCAGTCGAAGCTGTCAAATATCACAATCACATGAATCCAAAACAGCCCAATGCTGTCATTGATTAGGGCCGAAGCCACGGCACGAAAGCCGTATCACAATTAGGGCCGAAGCCACGACATGAAAGCCGTATCACAATTAGGGCCGAAGCCACGGTATGAAAGCCGTATCACAATTAGGGCCGAAGCCACGACATGAAAGCCGTATCACAATTAGGGCCGAAGCCACGGCATGAAAGCCGTATCACAATTAGGGATAATGTGCTGCCTTGAGTCGGCCAACACGACAACAGTGATTCAAGGATGAGCACCGTCCTTGACAGTCCCAAATCAATACCTCGATTGCCTTAGAACGGCCAACCGATAACAATGATGCAGCGGATGATTTAATGAATGATTGAGCACTTCGATTACCTTAGAACGGCCAATCGATAAGAGTAATGTGATGAATGATTGAATATCTCGATTGCATTAGAAAGGTCCATCGATAACAATGATATAGTGAATGATTGAACATTTCGATTTGCCTGAGAACGGCCAATCGATAACAATGATATGAAGGATACCTCGGCACCTTTAATCGGTTACCAACGACGAAGATGAGAAATGAATACGCCAATGCCTTTAATCGGCCAATACAGTTTTAATGACAACCCCAACAGGAATAACAATGATTTCAACGATGTTTTAGATTGACATCAATATTAACAATAATCGATACATCGATACCGCGAACCGTCTATCGACAATGACATTAATAACGAGTATCACAATGCCTTGAATCGGCCGTTAACGAACAATAATAACATTTGGCATAATTGCCGAAAGGTATCGTATCGAATGATCTCTTAATATCAATGAATTCATGAAGAGACTAAGTCTCGGAATGATACAACACATTCATACACATATATGATGACATTAATCTCATTGACTAGTACAAGTATAAAACTTGCCTCAAACCGAAGGCGAGAAAGTCCTTCCACGAACAACGTCCTTAATGGAGAATACCGGCCGCTCGAACAACCTTGAATAACACAAGTACCAATAATTCGTTTAATATACGAATCAAGCATGAACACAACCAACTCAAAAGTCGATACAACACTACCCAAAACTCATTGGGGCATTAAAACGAACATGTTGTAAACAATTTCCCATTGTTTACAACAAATCCCAATTATATCGAAAACCAACCTCCAATGAACGATTCAATCCAACAAAACCTCATGAATACCATCAATAATCCAATAGTAATACATAAATCGAGATTTCAACAACATCTAGTCGAAAACCCCCAAAATTCCAGAGTCAACCCGTAAGGGTTCTTGAACAATTCCTCAATTATTCATAAATTCCGAAAATTACAACAATGAATCCGTAGAAATACATGTATCCTAGATAGATATTCCTTATCTAATATTATCCAACATAATATCGAGTTAACACGAAGAGATCGAAAGCAAAACACCCAAGATCCGAAAATTCTAGATCCAAGAATCATTACCTTGATTTGGAGTGATGAAACTGATTAGATGATGATTAATCCAACTTAGGAGCTTGAAGATGATGCTTGATGATTGCAGCTCGAAAAGACCTTTCCGAATCGCCCAAGCTCGTCCGAAATGGTTGAGGAATGAGGAAATGACGAAGGTTGGACTAAACTGTCTTATTTATACTGTCCCAGCTTAGTGCATGCTATGACCTGATATCTAGCGTGCGCTAGCGGTTTACTGGGCAGTCCAGTGAGGTCTGAAATGCCTCGTTAGCGTGCGCTACGACTTGGTAGCGTGCGCTAACACCTTACCGATAGCGTGCGTTATCCCAAATTGTTAGCGTGCGCTAACTGATGTCTGATACTCAAAGACTGAAGTCCAGAACTTACTGTCCTCTGTCTTGCATGCGTTAGCGTGCGCTACTAATGTGACTTAGCGTGCGTTACTATCACAGTCAGCGTACGCTACTTACCACTCGTAGCGTGCGCTACGAATTTCCCAAATCAGCCCAGTACCTTCTGGACTGTCTGCCTCACTTGCGCTAACGTACGCTAATACTGAATCATAGCGTGCGTTACCTGCACCCCATTAGCGCGCACTACCAGAAAGTGTAGCGTGCGCTACCTCTCAAACTGAAAATTAAAACATGATGATGATGTGATGATCCCAAAATACCCCGAATGGTGAACATAGTTGACTGAATATGAATGATGAACGATTATTACTGAGTGAAAAAAAATTCAGAGTGACAATTACTGAATGATAATAAATGAATTCACAACCGGGTATTACAGTAGATACATAGATGGAAGGTTCTAAATCCTTCTAGAGGTAGTAGGATCCTATTAGATGTCTTACCTTATCTAGGAATCCTATGTATGGAAGGACTCTCATTGTAATGCCTCTATAAAGGCCCCTCTATTAGTGTTATGAATACAATTGATTGACTCTATTTACAGTCTTTTACTTTCTCCTGAAATATATATATATATATATATATATATATATATATATAAAAGAATTGTACACCTAGATTAATGGAATAAAGATTTTAGACTGGACTATTAATTACAATTATTAAATGGAACGGGTTAAAATATGTACATTATTATTAAAAAAAATGAATTTATGGTAAGGGGCAGCACTGGGCTCAAGTCCAGTAAAACCCCCTACCTCCGTCCCTGCTTATAACAGAACATGTCGGGATCTTCTACTCGAAAATATTGTGTTTTATCCTCTTTTCCATTGAAATTTACGAAAATTGTATTTTAGGTATTTTAGAAGGTAAGTGCTAATAAGATGTTATATTAATAGACGTGACAATAATGCATATAGGGTTGCCTAGTTGGTAGAATAAATAGCGCTAGAAATAAGTTCTTCTTCTTGTTAATCAGCGGCAACTCTGTGGGTGTGCAAGCAGTGCCGCTGCACAGGGCCACTACATTTCGGAGGCTCTAGTTTTTTATCGTTAGATATATGTTAGGTATCAAATAAATAAAAGAAAAATATATTGTTTACTAAAATTAGTTCAGAGTAGACGGTAAGATGTTGATCTTACTTTTTAAACAACCCATGAGGCCTGGGTGCTGGGTCTCTTTTTTTCCGGCGGTACTTTTTCTCATTCTCCTCTTTTATTGCGCGGTTTTTCATCTATTTTTTTTTTATTCCTACTGTATGAAAGAAGTTTCAGTCTCCGTACGTTTTTCTCTTTTCACGAGCAATGTTTGTTCAGATGTCATTGTTTTTTGGTTTCATGAAATACAATATAAAAGGTAAGGTTTCTTGAATTTTTACTGAGTTATATTGCTTGCAAGTCAAATTAGATTTTTTAGATTATTTTGTGTAATTATACTAGTTTATAATCCCAGTTGAACTAAGTTTTTCACAAAAACAGAATGTTAAAAAAAATTAGGCCACAATTTTATTTCGCACAAGGCCACTAAAATCTCAGAATCGGTCTTGTTGTTAATTAAGAGGGGTGTATTCATTTGGGATTTTATGAGATTTTTTTGGATTTTAGAAATCCGAGAGTATTCAATTTGGATTGTTTTGAATCCATTAAAATCTTGAGGTATTCAATTTGGATTTCAGAATGTCATTTAAAATCATGGTGTATTCAATTAGGATTCCAAAATGTCATTTAAAATCTTGGTGTATTCAATATGGATTTAAAACAATCCATTAAAATCTGAGGGTATTAAAAAATTCATGAATTTTTTTTGATTCATTAAAATGGTGGATTTTGATGGATTTGTTGGTGTTTTTTGTAAGTTTTGAAATCTCACCAAAATCAATGAGATTTTGAAGGATTTCTAAAAATCCATTTGTAAATCCGAAAGACTCTCCATCAACTTTATAAGATTCTACGATGATTATTATTAATCCATGCATTATTTCTAATCCGCCAAAATCTTTAAAAATCCATGGATTATTATGAGTCCACCAAAATCTGAATTGAATATAAGTGTGTATTAACATAGTTGCAAGAATAGCGAGATGCAATAAACCCCCATGATATCCACTCAAATAAGGAAATAAATGACCCGCAAGGGTAGAGGTGCCCAAAACGACCCAACCCGCCGGGTCGACCCGCCGACCCGGACCGGTGGCCGTGCGGGACCGGACCGGTGACCGTCGACCGGACCCATGGTATACACGGGTGGGGTCCGAGTCTAGGTTTTGCCAACCCGGCGACCCGGCGAAAATGTAAAAAAAAAAAAAAATATGAAAATTGGCTGTTAGACCCGGCGGGTCTAACGGCTAGTGCAGATTTTTTAAAAAAAAAAAATTCCTATCTATAAATACCTCCCCCCTCAACACATTTTTTTCACACCTTCAATATTATCTATCTCTCAAACTCTCATTGCTAATTGCTATACTACTTAATCTCTCTATTTTTTTTCGCATTTAATCATTATGTCGAGTTCTGACAAGGGAAAGGGTATTGCTACATCTCCCAAAAAATCCAAAATGTCCAAGTTCGAGCGAATGGGTCTTTGAGGCAAATCGAAGAAACCGTCTGGAATAATTATTCGGGAGCCCCAAAACCAAACTCCACCCGGTTTTGAAAATGAAAGTCAAGAAGCTAAATATGATGCTATACATGAAAGTGTCTATTACGGTAGTACAACAACTACCAGTGAAGAAGAAGTTGATCTCCGGGGATTTCGACGTGTCCCGAATCGTCAACAACTGCAAAACATTGACGAAGAAATGGACCATGAAATCGATGAAGCTATGTTAAATCAAACATATGCAACATTCGAGCGCACTCTTCATGGCGTACCAACTCCGACGCAAAAATCAAAGTCGAAGCGTCCTGCGGCAAGCCAAGCTGAAGAAGAACCTCCTTATGTTGAGGAGTTATCGTCCGAGGAGGAAGAAAATGTGAAAGGCAGAGGAAGCAAGAAAACTAAAGAAAGAAAGAAGCACCTCTGTTGCGAGAAAAGCCAGATCCGAACTTTTTTCAAAACACTTTAAAAAGGAAAAAATGTCGGATGGTTTGATGAAGGTATCTTGCAACTACTGCTCGAAAGAGTATCCGTATAAAGCCGGGGATGGATATGGAAATTTTAAAAGGCATTTTGAGAATAACCATGACTCGGTCCACGGAGAACAAAAGTCACAAAGTCAACTCAACTTCCAACCTTCTACTGGAGCCAGGCCAGTCGGCAATCAAGGTATGTCTGAATCTCAACTTTATAAATATAATGAAAAAAATGCTAGAGAACAAATGGCAAAATTATGTGCACAAGAATCTTTACCTTTTAATTTTGCGGATAGTACGAGTTGGGAATACAGGATGCAAAATGCCTATAATCCTGCTATTACAAGAATTCCACGTACCACAATGACTAGACAAGTAGTATACTTAGCCAAACAACATAAACTAGCACTACGAGCTTATTTTAGATCTATAAATCATAGAGTTTCTTTAGTCAGAGATACTTGGCGATTTTAAACAAAAAAATGATTATATGGGAATAACTATACCTTTGGATTGATGAAAATTGGAACTTAAACAAAAGATTACTTGCGTTTAAAAAATTTAATTGTGCACATAGTGCAGATAATATAGCTAGAGCAATTATTAAAATTTTAACTTTTTATTGCTTAAAAGATAAAATTTTCACAATTGGTTTTGATAATGCTAGTTCTAATACTGCAAGTGTACCAGCTTTAATACAAGCTTGCAATCCTGTTTTAGCGGGTCGATTACTTCATACTAGATATATATGTCAAATTCTAAATTTATGTGTACAAGATGCATTAAAATTTGTAGATGAGGCAATAGAACCAAATAGAAAATGTGTCTTGTTTTTAGATAATCGTACTAAGTTAGCTAGACAATGGGTAAAATTTTTAAAGTCAAAACAAATGCAACCCAAATTTTTTACTCCAGACGTAAAACATATTTATTGCCAACGTATTGGGATGAAACTAAAGATTTAATAAAACTATTAAGGGTTTTTGAAAATGCAACTAAAGATTTAAGTGGTTGTTATTATCCCACGTCTCCTAAAGTTTTATTTCATTGTTGTTTTATTGTATCTGAAATGGATGCTTGTAGTAAATTCGAAAGATTATCGAATGCTATTTACAATATGTGTTTAAAATGGCTAAAATACTTTAATCGTATTCATGATGTTTTCTTGATTAGTGCAGTTTTATCTCCCGATTTGAATTTAGCTCAAGTAGAACAATTACTTGAAATATATTATAATATTCTTAAAAATTTGGGTTTTCCTAATATTGTGGATAGTGTTGAAAGTCAAACTTTATTTGAAAATATTCCTGACGTTGAACAAGTAAAAATTGATTTGAAAAATAGTTTAGAAACTGTTTTTTCTGAATATTCTTCTAAATATGGTGATAATATTCAAACTCAAAAAACAAGAATTAGAACTACAAATACATTTAACATGGAATTCGACAGAACTCCCACTAACCCATTTCAACAACAACTCTATAATATAGCAAGAATTAGGGGTGGTAGTAACGTCGGTCAAAGAAATGACCTTAATAGATATTATGCAACTAGTTTTGTGCCGGAGGATGACAATGTAGGTACATTTGATCTGTTGGATTGGTGGAAGAGAAGGGGAACCGAATTTCCCATACTTTCCATTATGGCACAAGAAATTATTGCAGTGCCCGCATCCACAGTCCCCGTTGAGAGTGCTTTTAGTAAAGGAGGCTATATGTTGGACGAGCGGAGATGCCGAATGACGCCAAAAAATCTCGAGCCTCAAATGATACTTAAAGACGCAACAAAAGCCGAGTTACGAGATCAAGAAAATAAGTGGGATGACCTGTTAGTGGACCAAGATGCCTATCAAGAAGGCACTACTGAAGGAGAGTCTAGTCAAATGAGTCAAACCGATGATCAAGACGACGACGACATCGACTTCGACTAAAGGTAAGTAAGGTAAGTCAGGTAAGTAAAGAACTACGTAGGGCTTTGATTCCTCACGAGAATACGTAGGCAATTTAATTTTAAGTGAAAACTTAAAATTAAATACAAGCCCATTTTCTATTCTCAAGTAAAAGAACTACGTGGAGCTTTGATTCCTGATACGTAGGCAATTTAATTTTAAATAAAAACTTAAAGTTAAATACAAGCTAATTTTTTCAAATGATTTTCTTGTTCACTTATAGTTATTTTTCGTGTATAAAATGATAACAAATAAAAGTTTTAGATAACTTAAAAAAAAAAATTGAGACGGGTCGGACCCGGACCCGGACCCGAGGCCGACCAGTCGACCCGCCAACCCGTACATTTCATATGTACGGGTGGGGTCCGGGTCCTGTCTTGCCGACCCGGCGACCCGGCGGGTCCGACCCAGACCCGGACCCAGACTCGACGTTGGGCACGTCTACGCAAGGGTAGCCAAGTTGGTGGAGTAGGTGAGCGGGACTGAAAGGTCACGAGTTCGATTCCCCTATCAACACTTTCTTGGTTGAGCCTGTCACACAGGGCTTGCCTAGTGTGGTTTACCTGGTTGGCTTAATTTGCTGGCTATTATTACGTCCAATCCGAGGGTTTATTCAGTGCGCACTCGAAGAGTAGCGGCTGAGGGTTCCCCGTCATCACAAAAAAAAAAGTTAACTACATTTTTTGTCCTTGTGATTTGCCGGGTATTTCACTTTCAGTCCAATTATTTAAAAAGTTTCGGGTTTGGTCCAAAAGTGAAACACCCGTTTCAATTTTAGTCCATTTTGGTGTTGACTGTTAGTTTGACCGGTTAAACAACATAAAATGACTAAAATACTCTCATTTCATTCTTTCTTTTTCTATTATTATTATTATTATTCATATTATTATTAAAGTTAAGTATTTTTATTTAAAAATCAGAAATAAAAAATTTAAAAACTTATTTTAAATTGTATTAATAAAAAATAAAAACTAGAATATTATTTTCCATAAAATAAATAAAAATCTGAATTATTTTATTTTATTTATTAAAAAAACTGCTAGTATTTTATTTTT
This sequence comes from Orobanche coerulescens, assembly GCA_033398695.1. Lineage (NCBI taxonomy): Eukaryota > Viridiplantae > Streptophyta > Magnoliopsida > Lamiales > Orobanchaceae > Orobanche > Orobanche coerulescens. The sequence continues at coordinate 176,648,484 of CM065809.1, forward strand.
TTAATTTTTTTTACTTTTCATAAAAATATTGTTTTATTTTTCAAAAAAATCTAAAAATTCTAAATAGACAAATTAAAGTACTTGAATTCAACTTCACCGGAGAAGATGGCCGATCAGATTTTTTATTATTTTATGGAAAATAATATTTTAATTTTTAATTTTTTAATTCTAAATATAAACTCGATTTTTTTTAAATTAATATTTCAGAATTTTAAAAAAATACATGAAGTTCCAATTTTTCTAATTTTCCAGATTTTTTAAAAAGAAGTTCTGATTTTTTTCTTAAATTTTCATTTTTTAAAAAATCTGAAAAATTAGAAAAAATCGGAACTTCAGGTATTTTTTTAAATTCTGGAATATAATTAATATTAAAAAATCGGAATTTTTTATTTAAAAATCGGAAATAAATATTTTTAAACTCTGGATATTATTTATAAATTGTTTTAATAAAAATAAAAACTAGAATATTATTTTCCATAAAATAAATAAAAATCTGAATATTTTATTTTATTTATTAATGAAAAGACGAAAATACCCTCCTAACTAACGGTCAAACCTAGTCAAACTAACGGTGTTAGTAAAAACGGACTGAAACTGAAACAGGTGTTTCACTTTTGGACCAAACCCGAAACTTTTTAAAAAATTGAACTGAAAGTGAAATACCCGGCAAACCACAAGGACCAAAAATGCATTTAACTCAAAAAAAAGGAAATAAATGTCCCCAGGGGCATAGACTAATGGTAAGTTGCAATGTGATTGGGGTGGAAACACTCCGACATCGCGGTTTCGAATCCGTGTAGTGACAATACTTTGCTGAAATATTGCAAGATTTGTTGCTGGGTTCGTGTCTCGTTGGTCCTCTCCTTTGCAGAGCTGCCATTAGTGCACATCTCTCTATTTAACACCCGCCTAATCAAAAAATATCTAATACAGGTGTAGGAGTTTCTTTTCTATCCATCAAAAAAAATTAAGAAAGTCGAAATTGATGATAATCTAATATTGGGACTGGATCGAGAATCAATGGAGCGGATACGGTAACTCTTTAGTAAACACGTAGGCAAATTGATGGAAAGAAGAGACATACAGCACACAAACTTCACGCACGCGTTGGTGTCGTTTAGAAGACATAAAAGTAGAGTTCATTTTATCACAATAAACGACGATGGTCTTTTGAAGAGGAGAATGAATTCAAGAATAAGATTACGAAGCCAAAAGGCTTCATCAATGGCAATCATAGGCGGCGGATCCCGGATCGAAAAACCACTGGTGCATCGACCGTCTCACGAAAAATAATGTCGAACGATAAAATATATATTAAAATTACATTAAAGATGACAAATAATACACAAAGCCAAAGAATAACAAAATGTGACAATAAGACGAAATACGCTACGTGGAAAACTTACCTCTAGATCGGGGTGAGGTCGAGCCCATAGGCGGATCTATGCCTAGCCTGTTGGTGCACGTGCACCACCAGATTTTTTGCAGAATAAGACTCTCTTCCCCGATAATATCTAGTATTATCTTTCCCGTTATTTTATTTTGGCAATAGTTGAATTATCGAGGAGTTTAATTATTTTTTACTCTCGAAATTTAATAAGTAAAGTCATATATACCTATTAAATATATTTTTTGATTTGACGTAATCTGTTTTGATCAAGGCGATATTAATTAAAGTGTTTAAAATTGTTTATTCAACCTTGAAGTATTTCGCAAACACTTGCTTCTTTTGAAGAATATTTATGTAATATGATGAAAAAATTAAGATGCACCCTTAATACAAAACTAGCTGAAGGGTTTCAGTTAACCAAATATTAGAAATTACTTTTGAAAGAAATGTTGATTTTGCCCGTAGCAACTGCAAGTGTTGAACGAGTCTTCTCAGCTATGAAGTATGTGAAGAGTGAGTTATGTAGTAAGATGGGTGATCAATGGTTAAATAATCGTCTTGTAACATTTATAGAAAAATATGTACTTAAAACTATTAGTAATGATGTTATATATATTAGCACATTTTTAGGAAATTGACAGTAAATGTAGGCGATTTTATTTGTAAATGTACGGATCCTTTGTTTTTTTTTGTTTTTTTCCCCACACGCACACGAGGGGGATCGTCCCATGTCCTGAGTACCCCCCAAGAGGCTCGACCTCACACCGATCTAGAGGTAAGTTTTCCAGCATGACATGTTCGCCTCATTGTCCCCCACTTTGTTATTACTGACTTCTTTATGTATTATTTGTTATCTTTAATGTAATTTTAATATATATTTTATCGTTCGACATTGTTTTTCGTGGGACGGTCGGTGCACCAGTGGTTTTTCGGTCCTGGATCCGCCTATGGTCGAGCCTCTTGGGGGGGGGGGGGGGGTACTCAGGACAGGGGACGATCCTCCTCGTGTGTGTGTGGGAAAATAAACAAAAAAAAAACTAAGGATCCGTACATTTACAAAGAAAATCGCCTACATTTACTATTCATTTCCTGAAAATGTGCTAAAATAACATCATTACTAATAGTTTTAAGTACATATTTTTCTTTAAATGTTACAAGACGATTATTTAACCAATGATCACCCATCTTACTACATAACTCACTCTTCACATACTTCATAGCTGAGAAGACTCGTTCAACACTTGCAGTTGCTACGGGCAAAATCAACATTTCTTTCAAAAGTAATTTCTAATATTTGGTTAACTGAAACCCTTCAGCTAGTTTTGTATTAAGGGTGCATCTTAATTTTTTCATCATATTACATAAATATTCTTCAAAAGAAGCAAGTGTTTGCGAAATACTTCAAGGTTGAATAAACAATTTTAAACACTTTAATTAATATCGCCTTGATCAAAACAGATTACGTCAAATCAAAAAATATATTTAATAGGTATATAAGACTTTACCTATTAAACTTCGAGAGTAAAAAATAATTAAACTCCTCGATAATTCAACAATTGCCAAAATAAAATAACGGAAAAAATAATGCTAGATATTATCGGGGAAAGGGGTCTTATTCTGAAAAAAATCTGGTGGTGCACGTGCACCACCAGGTTATGTCTACATCCGCCTATGTTGGCAATGCTATGATATTTGCATCATCACTTGAGCGAGAGACGACATCTTGTCGTTTAGGACCAAGAGAGAAGTGTTGGGATTTTTGGAAATGGGTAGATTAAAGTAAGACTTTGACTAGATTTTCTAAATTTAACGCGTCGTCGTAATTGAAACAAATGTTATAGTTGTAGTCTAAGTTCAGAGTGGATAATCATGGTGTATTTATTTTCACAAATCCAAAATTAGATAAGTGTAAAATTAATGCTTACATATTGAGTCTTAGAGTAGGAATTGTAAAGGAAGGTCAATTCCTTCGGAGGGAGTGAAAACCGTCCCACATAGAAGATATTTATTTGTCGTAGGCGCCTTGTAATAGGAAGTAGGATAAAAGAGAATGCACAACTTTGTTGAGAGTGCCCAGGTGGAAGGGGCCACACACGTCCGCGCCCGTTTGTTTCGGCTCGCGTCCGGTCCTGGCCCTTGGCCCGTCTTGATAGGGCCGGGGTGGTGATGTGCAGTCGCTACTCGTGGTCAGTCCTGCTGGGGCGGCGCCCGATTTTACTCCAAATTTAATTATTGTCCAGAATTATATGAGTTAGGGACTCCTCATGTTGTAGAACTTGTAAACTGGTTTAGAAGCAAGTCAAGAAATCCTATAATAATTGGGACTCTTCTTTCCATGACCTAAACTACACATATAATTACAAGTACAACTCCTTGCATAGAGGATGATTGTACCTCTTAAGGACTGAATATCTCGTGCATCTCTCTCTCTCCTACTCGAATTTTATGCATCTACAACTAGATTTTTATGGTACTTTGCTCAATCATCCGATTAGGACTCATTCGCTAGGGTGATTGGTTTCGATGCTCCGATCTAATACCAAGTTGTTGTATCTTGGGAGGTTCATTGTCATAGATCATTAGCTGATGTAGAAGGCAATAAGAATCTTAAATAAAGAGCTCGCTCGCCTCAATTATTTTTCCCTTGACTGTTGATATTTATCAAATCTTTAGATCTGCTGTGTAATTCAAATTTTCCTTCGTATATCCAATTATTTTGTTGATCCCCAACGGTGTGTAGATTATTATTGTAATTTGAACTATTATTAAAAACCAACATAATCATCATTGGATCAACCACTGTCGTGTTGTCTATGCCGACGCTGCAGCCGGAATCACCATCACCGTAGAACAGCTGCCGCCTCTGCCGCCACCGCCACAACTGCCTTGATGGAAACATTCTCAACCAGTTGATCTTCTAAATCGGCCGACGGGATTGGATTTTCGATGGTATGACTTTCTTTTTTTGCTCCTATTTTCTGCATGTGATGATGTACATGTCGAGCGCTCTAAAAATTCTTGGGGTCAACTTTGGGACATGGAAGTAAAAGATGACCTTTTAATTGACTACGTTGGGTCTTTTTCGGTATTTGAGGGATGATCCCCATTTGAAGCGAGGGCGAAACCAACATGGATTGTAGAGTTGCCTTTGATGCATGAGGCAAAGTAGACTATATATGCAAGCATTACTTCCTCAATTATGGACATGATAATGTATTGTATATTACGTTATAAGAGTACATCTCCCTTTGAGGAATTTTGTGCAGTAAATTAAAATGATTATTTTTATCATTTTTACCAGTGTTCTAAAAATCATTGTCTATGCCGATTAATTCTCCGATTAATCCCTAGAAGGTCCTCCACCATTCCGATTATGGTCTAGGTGCTTGTATTGGGCATTTGGGTGATTAATCGAACGTCTATGCTGACTGGCATTTGAAGATAAGCTAAGATGCTATGGATACTATGAACTACTTTATACTTATATCAATGTTTCAAATTTCATAGCTACGTGGGCGACTAGGCAGATGCCTAGGCGGTTATACTTTTTCGTTTTTTTTGTTTTGTTCTAATAATACTATAAATTCCTAAACTGTGATACTATGGACTCCTTTATATCTATATCGATATTCAAGTTTAATATATAATTGATTATATATATGTTTAAGTTTAATTATTTTTTAATTACTTTACATGTATGTAATTTTTTATATATAAAAATAATTAAAACACGAGTAGAAAAATACCATTTCACATCGGACATTTTAGATCGGTTCTATAATAACCGATTTAGAAAGTGATGCGGTCATGTTTTAAATCGGTTCTAAAATAACCGATCTAGAAAGTCCACTTTCTAGATCGGTTCTAAAATAACCGATCTAGAAAGTGGCATGATCATTTTCTAAATCGGTTGTTTTAGAACCGATCTAGAAAGTGGATTTTCTAGATCGGTTATTTTAGAACTGAATTAAAACCCACTCGAGAAATTATATTTAAATTTAATATAATGCAAGTTTCTCAAACAACTCACCTTAGCCTAGTGGTTGGGACTTCACTCCCCAACAACAAGGTCAAGGTTTCAAACCCTCATGGTAACAAATTGAAATACATTGATATTTCAAGACTGGGTCGGGCCCGGTCTTGGGTCGGGTCTTGGGCCGGGTTGGTTGTGGTCGGGTCGGGGGCCGGGCTGTGGTTGGGTCGGACCCGAGCTGGGTTGGGGTCATTTTTTTTGGAAAAAAAATAAGACTTTCTAGATCGGTTCAAATAGACATTCTAGATCGGTTAAATAACCGATATAGAAAGCAGACTTGATTGGATCTGAAAACCGATGTAGAAAGTCCAGACTTTCTACGTCTGCTGGATCTATAACGGCTATTTAACCAATTTAGAATGTCTATTTTACCCGATTTAGAAAGTATTTTTTCTATCAGTGAAATAATAATAAAATAATAAAACTGCCTAGTTCGATTAATCTCGGATTAATCCCCGAGTAATCTTCTAAGCGCTAGGCATTAGCAATCCGAACGCTAGCGCCTGGCATTTTCTAGAACCCTGATTTTTACAAATATAATATAATATAACTAAAAAAATTAATAATAAAAATATTACGTGATGAACGGAGAAAGTATTTTGAATAGAAGACTCCATTGACTTTAACTACAAGAAAATAGCGCTCTAGAGTTGCCATGATCAACTTTTAGACTTTAGTGATATACTTGCTTTTTCCACCAGCCCCGCCCCGCGCGCTTTTATACACCGAAAAAATCCTTACGAAGAAAAACGTTTATTTTTTGTTTGACAAAAATAGACGAGCTAGGGACTCCAACTCTTGGATGAATGAGAAAAATAGTAAGATGATAGTTGGTTTTTGGTTAGGATTCAGGGACAAATAGATTTTTCGAGAGAAAAAAATAGACGATCAGGTGCTTCAAATTAACGAACATGTGCTTAAAATCAAACGAACAGGAAATAAACGAATAAATATAAATTTTGCTCCCTCCAAGATTCGAACTCAAGTACTCCATTCGTCCAGTAAGGAGATGCATCCACCGTAGATCACTGCGATCAAAAGCCTGGAAATGATTCTCCTTTCTCTCCCAAAATTTCTGTTCTCTCCGTATCTCTGTCATATATATATATATATATATATATATATATATATATATATATATATATATGGTAAGTTCAAGTGAGACGCCCATATTTCGTGAGAAATGAGAATGAATTTGCCCCCCTGATAATTGTAGATCAATGGGTGGTCCATATCTATTTTCGATTGTGCAAAATGTTTTAACCGTTTGTGCAATGATTTTTTTTTTTGGAACGAAGATAGTTTTCTATTCCATAACAATAAGCCCATCATCTCAGTACAAACGGCTCCGCAGAGTCCCAATTCAAATTTACCATACTATCTATCGGTTCCCTTTATAGATCAGGGATCTGATGAAAAGTGTTACAAATATCTATAAAACAAGACTCAAGTCTACCTATAGAATTCCTCACAGCGGTATGAAGAACTATGTTGAATTCAGATTTCTTTTGATCAAAAATCCTTCTGTTCCTTTCAAGCCACACACTATAAATGTATTCAGTAATCACCACCTTAAAGAATTTGCTGTACGTCTTCCCCCCTCTAGTGACTCTGCAAAACTGTTGTACTCCTGTAGTCCAGCTTTGCCCGGTCAAGCTCTTGCCAAACCAAGTGAATATGGCCTTCCATCCTTTTAGCACATTTGGACATTTAAAGACATGGTCTAAGGTTTCATCCTCAACTTCACATAAAACACAAGTACTCTGAACTTGAACCCCAAATTTAGCAAGTCTGTCTTTTGTTGCTAATCTACCCCAAAGAGCAAGCCATAAGATGAACCTAGCTCTTGGAGTTGCTTTATTATGACAAACAAGATCTTTCCAACTAACCTTAGGTATTGCAATTCTGAGTTCTTCATAAGTCTTCTTCATGTGGAAATGCTCCTTTACAATCTGCTCCTGCCAAATCATTGAACTCTGCATTTTATCCCTTAATTTCAGCAACTTCTTGAACAAAAATGAAGCTTGGCTTGGTATAGCCATTGTAAGCACATTCTCCTTCTTAATGTAGTAAGTATGCATCCATTTAATCCAAAGCTTATCAGCTTTGAGATGGATAGCCCATAGTAGCTTGAGCATACAAGACTTGTTCCATAACTCTAAGTTCACTAAGCCTAAGCCACCTTCACTTTTAGGCCTGCATACAGATTCCCAGGCTACATGAGCCTTTTTTCCACCAATATCACCAGACCATAGGAATTGCTTGCAGATTCCATCAATTATTCTCAGCACTTTTTTAGGAAAATGGAATACATGACTCCAATAATTCTGCACTGCATATAAAATACTCTACACAAGTTGTAGCCTTCCCCCATAAGTGAGAAATCTAGTAGTCCAATGCCTTATTCTACTGATCATTTTCTCAATAAGTGGTTGAAATTGAACAACTGATAGCCTCTTAGCATTCAATGGTATCCCTAAATATCTAAAAGGCAAAGAACCCTCTGACAGTTGGGCAAAGGCAAGGATTTCTCTCTTTTTCACATCAGAAACACCAGCAAAATAAATCTCACTCTTTTGCCTATTTGCTGTTAATCCAGAACTTTGGCTGAATAGTTCAAAAGTGTCAAGTAATTCAGAAACAGATTGCAAGTTTCCTTTGGAAAATAGTAATAAATCATCTGCAAATGACAGATGTGTTATCTTCAGGTCCTTGCATTTAGGATGATATCTGAATTTCTTACTGAATTGTAGGGTACTGAGTAGCCTGCTCAGATATTCCATGGACAAGACAAAAAGATAAGGGGAGACAGGGTCTCCTTGTCTTAGTCCTTTCTTTCCTGCAAAAGGTTCGGTAAGTTGGCCATTTATACACACCTGGTAGCTCACAGTGTTTAAACATGTGGTTATCCATCCAACAAACTGGCTAGGGAACCCATAAGCCCTTAATAGCTGCTCCACAAAGTCCCATTGTATAGAGTCATATGCCTTTTTTAAATCCATTTTTATCATACATCTGGAAGATATATGTTTTTGACCATAACCTCTAATAATTTCTTGAGCAAGGACTGTATTGTCATGTATAAATCTCCCAGGGACAAACGCAAACTGCTCTTCATTCACAAGAAAGCTCATAATCCCCTTCATTCTTCTAGTAATCACCTTTGAGATGATTTTATACAGAGTGGTGCAGCAGGAGATTGGCCTATAATCTTTAATGCTGTTGGCCGTGGAGCTTTTTGGAATAACTGTAATCAGAGTGGCATTAATGCTTTTGAGCAGCTTACCAGTCCTGAAGAACTCCTTAATAGCATCACAAATCTCTTTGCCAATTATACTCCAGGCACCCTTAAAAAAATGAGAAGTAAAACCATCACACCCTGGAGATTTATCATTCCCAATTGTATTTAAGGCATCCCAAATTTCCTCATCATGAACAGGAGTTACCAGCCTATATCTCTGTTCAGAATTTAGAATAGGCCTCTTATGTACCACATTGATATCCACAGCCCTGGTGGTGCTTGCAGCAGTTCCCAACAAGCCTTTATAGAACTGACATACCTCATTCTGAATATCTATCTCTTCAGTCATCTTCCTGCCTTGATTATCATACAGGAGATTGATCCCTTTTTTAACCTTTGCCTTCAAGCAAGCATGGAAAAATTTAGAGTTTCCATCCCCACATTGGAGCCAGTGCATTTTAGATTTCTATTTCAGGATACTTTCTTCAGTTCTCAACCATTTCTCAAGCTCTTGCACTGCAGCATTGGACTCTTGAAAGAGACTACTATTTAGAGGATCCAGCTTAAGAGCTTCATACAATTGTTCAGACTTGTTTCTAGCAGCCTCCACTTTTAGACTTGTTGCTGAAACCTCATGAGTTAGATCTCTTAATAATTCTCTGATAGAACTCAGTTTCCTCCACACTTGGTACATTTTTACCCCAGAAAAAGGTGACCTCCATCCCTGTTGTACTCTATCCAGAAATTTAGGATGTTCTACCAAGCAATTAAGGAATCTAAATTGCTTTTTACCTCGTTGACTCCTCCCACCCCCTTGTAAAACCAGAGGAGAGTGATCAGAGCTGCCAGGATTAAGAACCTCTACCACATAATGACTATTTTCCTGATGCCAAGCTACATTACCGAAGCATCTGTCAATTTTTGAGTAGATCAAGTGTGCAGCCTGCTTATTGCACCATGAATACTCCCACCCTATATATTGTAGTTCCACAAGCTCGGTTTCAGAAATAAGATCTCTAAAATGCGCACACTCAGCATCAGTAACCATATTTCCACCAATTCTATCATCTGAACTCAATACATTATTAAAATATCCTAGTATAACCCAGGCTCCAAAAGTTTGTTGAGCTATTCTAGAGATATCTTTCCAAAGTGGGACCCTATCATCCCCCTCATTTGCTCCATACACAAATGTAACAAATGTAGAAAATGTAGCAGCATGATTAGTTACAACTCCATGTATTAATTGACTAGTAGCATCTAACACTTGAAATTGCACTTTAGCAACATCCCATCCAATCCAAATGCGGCCATTAACTGCATATTCATAGTTATCCACAAAGGACCATTGATCCCCAAATGGTTTTCTAACACCCTTAGCCTTATTCTTCTTAACTCTTGTCTCCAAAAGCCCAATTATTTCAATCTTATGTAACCTTAATAACCTAATAACCTCCTTTTGTCTCAAGGACTTATTAAGCCCTCTCACATTCCAACTAGCTATATTCATTGGGAGTGAAGAGGTGTTTGAGTATTTAAGCTCACTGCATCACCAAAATTACCAAATTGCACTTTCACAGGTTCTCCTATATCCATTACCTCATTCTCTGCAAGGGACTGAAATGAATTGTTATGCTCTGTACCTCCAGCCTCCGCCTTGGGTGGTGCTTGTTGCTCCCTAATTGTTTCAGTTTCTTTATTCCTTCCAACAACCACCCACTTAGTTGCATTTCTATTTCTATTCCTGTCTCTCACCACATTATCCCTAGGTCTTTCTTCAGCTTGTTTGTGTATTCTTGGTTTTTGTTGAGAGTTATTGTCATAGTTATGCCCCAAAGCCTGACACCTCTGGCAGTATATTGTGAGCCATTCATACTCAATATTCTGAATATGTACAGATCCTGATGGATTCTTCAGTCTCACTTCTTTTTTCAGAGGTTGACTCACATCTATTTCAACTAAAACCCTAGCATAAACTATTTTTGTTTGCAACACAGTGCATTCATCTGTTCTGATGGGCTTCCCAATAACACTCATAATTCTGCCTAAACTCTTCTTCCCCCAATATTGCAGAGGTAGTTTAGGTAATTGAACCCATACTGGAAGCAAATTCAGATTCTCTTTAGCAAATTCAAAATCAGCAGTCCACTTCTTTGTAACAACAGGGTGACTCTTAAGTGTATATGGACCCCCAAGAAATACAGCCTCACATTCCTCAGCACAAGTGAATTTAGCAATAAAATATCCATCATCTACTTGGTGTAAGGAAGGTTTAGCAATCTTACCCCAGGCTTTTTCCACAAAAGTTTCCATATATTTCAAAGTATGTGTAGCTCCCACCACATAGAAGACAATGGAGTGCTGCCATTTTTGGATCTCCTCATCCACGTCTTCATCATAAAAACATACGCAAAGTCCTTCTTCATCATTTGCCGGCACAGTGTATTCAAGTGAAATACCATTGATAGCAAATCTGTTACCAGTCAATGCCTCCGCATATGTCGGATTTTCCTCCAGATTCATATCTCCTTGCAAGTTAAGTCTGCGAGCAGTGTGCTGCCGTCTTACCTCTCCATCTAGCCTATCCGCAACTATAGAAGCCGGAGAAACCGTAGCAACTGTAGGTCGAGCATTCGTTGGGCCAGATTGAGCCGGAGAAACCGTCGCTCCTTCTGGTGTAACCAATGCCTTTTGTGGGTTATCATTTATCCTTACATCACTCGTAGGGTTTATTTCTCCCTCCCCCCCGAATCAATTGCACAAACCTGTAGCGAATTGATTTTCTCTGGTGGAATTCCGATCTGCGGTGTAACCTGGCGATTTTTCGGCCGGCCACGCTTCTTTTTGCTCATCTCTTTTACTAAATGCTACTAAATATCTTTTTGTGCAATGATTTATTTATACATGAATATAATTGCACAAAGTGTATTCAGTTGTTGCACAAAATGTATCCAGTTGTTACATTATGATAATGTTGCACAGAATGTATAAAGTTGTTGCACAATGTTGTGCAACAACATTATTGATTTTGTGCCAAACAATTATACATTTTGTGCAACTTTTCATAACATTTCGCTAGGGGTGGGCATGGGACGGGATGGGTCGGGATTGGGCGAATCCCGTCCCGTCCCGAAAATAAATTACCGGGACGGGCGGGACGGGATTGCGTATTTTGAAATTCATCCCACACGTCCCGATCCCGTTCGGATTCGGGTCGGGATCGGGACGGGACGGGATATCCCGCACATTTATTGACCTTGACAGAAACTGTGAAAAAACGAATGAGACAACTATAAATTTTGGAATTATCAAATGAATGAGGTAGAGATTTAAAAAAAAATCCAAACTAGTCATTCAAAAAAAAAGTGACCCCCAATATCCATTAAAAACTTAAAAAACACACAGAACAAAATATATAGTAATGTAAACACGCACAAAGGACAATAGATCAATAATCCAACTGCATAGTGCATATTACATCAACATCAACACGTGAAGATAAAATTCAAATTGAAAGTGCAGAAAACATCAAATTAAAACTGAAAACTATTACTGAAACTTTGATGTTTCATACATCATACTGTTGGAATAGTTGTTAAAAATGAAAGTGGGGATTTTGGCCCACATTGGTTTGCTATCAAAGTAGGTGAAAACTTTTAGGCTATATAAGGAGTTCCAAGGTCTTTGATACAAATGTACCAATCACTACTCTTTAGTCTTGTGATTACTTCTAATTTAAAATTCCTTGCTCTTTATTTTAGAGTGGTGAGAGGCTTTCAAAGGCTTGTAATAGTGTAGGAGTTGGGAGTCGAGAGCTTGAGAGATTAGTCTATGTGATTGTAACAATTTGTCATATATTGGAGTTTTCTCTCTGGAGGCCCGTGGTTTTTCTCCGGTTTTGGAGTTTCCACATATATTCTTGTGTTATTTATTTTTCTCAATTTTCGTTCTTTGGGAGGGTTGTTGGGGATCCTTGAGGCCATTTTCCCAACAAGTGGTATCGGAGCTCCAGGTTGGAGGAGGTCTCAATTTTAGAGATTCGTAGTATGCTATGTGGTTGCATCTTTGTCTGAGCTTCCACATCAGAAACGAATTTTCTATTTGGTCGTATTGGAAGGTGTCTTGGTACTTTGAAGGTTCGTAGTATGCTCTGTGGTTGCAGCTTGGTCTAACCTTCCACATCAGAAAAGAGGATTTGGTTGACTGTTTTGTGTACGATAGAATTATATACAAGCTGGGAGTGTTTATATCCAGTGAAGGTTCTGGCTAGGAAAGACTTGGTATTTAAGCGTGTCCGTTGTGACCCACCTCTCTTTCCTGGGAATCCTTTGTTGGGTATATTACTTATATAGGCTTGGTGTATATTTTCTAGTATACAACACTGTTTTTAAAGATACAGATACGATGTCAAAGTACAGTCCCATGAGGTTCGATGTAGAGAAATATGATGAAAGAATCAACTTTGGTTTGTGGCAGGTTCAAGTCAAGGATGTGTTGATTCAGTCTGGGTTACACAAGGCGTTGAGGGAGAAACTAACCCCTCTTTCTAGCGCGGAATCAAGCACCAGTAAAGTCGATGATGAAGAATGGGAAGATTTGGATTTGAGAGCAGCAAGTGCAATTCGTTTGTCTCTAGCAAAGAATGTTCTTGCAAATGTGCATGGGATATCAACGGCAAAGTATCTTTGTGGGAAACTTGAGCAGTTGTATCAAGGCAAAGGCATCTCAAATCGGTTGTATCTCAAGGAACAGTTTCATACTCTTCGTATGAATGGAGATACAAAAATTTCAGATCATCTAAGTGTTCTTAATAACATCGTGTCAGAATTGGAGGCTATCGGAGTGAAGGTTGAAGATGAGGATAAAGCACTGAGGCTCATATTATCTTTGCCATCTTCCTATGAGCATATGAAGCCCATTTTGATGTATGGGAAAGAGACCCTGAAGTATGCAAATGTTACTGGAAAACTCTTGTCCGAGGAGTAAAGACTGGAGAGTAGCAGTCATGCTTCGTCAGAAGGAACAATTATGATATGCAGGAACGGGAAGAAGGAGAAGTCACAGAAGATTCCGATATGCTGGAAGTGTGGACAGTGTGGACATGTCAAGAGTAATTGTCCAGGTGGAGCGGACTCGGCAAAATGCTCCAATTCTCCTAACAATGTCTCCATCGTCACTGACGGTGAAGAATTCTTTTGAGAATTTGGCATCCCCATGGTATGCCCGTTACCGTGGAAAGGGATGTGTCTTTTTTGTTAGTGGGTTCACGGATTTACACATGGGCATTGAGTTGGCATTGATGCAAGATGTGCGGTGAAGATTGACGTCGAGGGCTGATGAACTTCCGGGTGACCAACAGGGAAGTTGTACCATAAATATTTCAGCAAGTTTTTCGACATGTGCCGAGGTGAAATTCTTAGAAGGGATCGTTCTAAGTGGTGATACTCTTTTATGGTGGAATATGGTAATTCTATGTCTTTAAAATTATGATTGTCGATGAAGACAATGGTGTTTTCTTTCATGTTTTAACAAGGTGGAGATTGTTGGAATAGTTGTTAAAAATGAAAGTGGGGATTTTGTCCCACATTGGTTTGCTATCAAAGTAGGTGGAGACTTTTAGGCTATATAAAGAGTTCCAAGGTCTTTGATACAAATGTACCAATCACTACTCTTTAGTCTTGTGATTACTTCTAATTTAAAATTCCTTGCTATTTATTTTAGAGGGGTGAGAGGTTTTCAAAGGCTTGTAATAGTGTAGGAGTTGGGAGTTGAGATCTTGAGAGATTAGTCTATGTGATTGTAACAATTTGTCATATAGTGGAGTTTTCTCTCTGGAGGCCCGTGGTTTTTCTCCGGTTTTGGAGTTTCCACGTATATTCTTGTGTTATTTATTTTTCTCAATTTTCGTTCTTTGGGAGGGTTGTTGGGGATCCTTGAGGCCATTTTCCCAACATACATCAATTTAGGGTTTACATGATTAAATGATATAAAAAAAACTGATTATATTAAATATTACGGGACGGAACGGGATTGATCGGGATGGTCCCGATGTAACACCCCCAGATTTGACTGGAAATATTACAGCGCCGTGGGCCCCGAGATGGAACCCACAAGGCTAAAAGAAATTTTCGCAAACATTTACAAATGCCCAAGAGGCCAACGACGGTACTATCTTTAAAAAAATTCACAAGGACATATAAAATCCATTTATCAAAAACCGTCGTAAAAACTCATTTGAAATCGCAATGCCAAACAGCCGACACTCAAAAGTTTAGAAAACGATTTCCAAAGTAACCTCAGTGACTAGATACCAAAAGAGCGTCTCAAAATACTCACGCAGCGGAAAAAGGCCAACCAAAAAGATACTCTAGCAGCGGAATACAAGAAGCAATCGAGAAACTCAATGCACACAACATGTCCTAGCCAGTATCCTCCGGGAAGCTCATCTCTTCACGACCGCTACAAGCTCGATACTCCAAGAACCTAAAAGGAAATCCCACGACGGGGTCAGCCATAATATCCAACAATGATAACCGTCACATCACATTAATAATAACATACCAATGAGAATACAACATAAGAATACGACCAATGTAATCTTACCGCCATAACTTTGCTTACTCAAGTGATTCTCATCAGAGTAACCATTATCACATTTCACATCCTGTACTCGATTTACCAATAAACTCGAACATAATATAAGTACTGTACCTCAAACAATACTCAAGGTTCTCAAACTATCATAACCAACTCACGATACGGAAATATACCATTTCTGACCAATACGATCCATCGAATAACATCATCAAATCACAAGACGATAACCGATCGTCCATCAAGACAAATACCAAAGGAAATACGGAACATACCTCGAGATATGAAGTGCCACGACAATCATACCAGTCTAATCCGAGATCAGATCAATACAATACGGACAAGGTCCTAACACAAGATCTTCAAATGCATACTCATATGACCACGTCAATATGATCACAACAATAACAATCATGTATACTCAATGGAAATCCGACGATCCAGCGCCCTCAGCATAGATCCCTTTGTTGATCCTATCAGATCAATATAAGGTGGATAACTAACAATACACATGTGAACAACAACACATGATAAAATTAATGATGCGAATTCACAAGATTCCATCAACACAATACTGGTAATCCAACAATCCAGCGCCCTCAGCATAGATCCCCATGATGATCCCGTCGAACCAACGCATGGTGGAAAACCTGTCCAACGATCCAGCGCCCTCAGCATAGATCCACATGATGATCCCGTCGAACCAACGCATGGTGGACATCCGATCCAGCGCCCTCAGCATAGATCCTCATAATCCCATCGGATTATTTACACAACATGAACAACACAATATGCATAGACAGATGCAATTCAACTCGTTCATCAATATGAACAACATAACATGCACGACAACATGACAATTTACTAGGACGACTCTATGTTCAACAACATGAAAGAAAATGTACGAGACCAAAGAAATAACACTAAACCATAATCAATATGGAATACTTGCCCCGAGTCCTTCGGGAGCAACCTCGATGTCCAATCATCACCGACGATTATCCGCAACGCTCGACGATCCAACCGTATCATGAACCATAAATACTCGAATCCTCGTCTTTATCACAATGTAACCTCGATACTCGAACATAACAATAACTGAGATAAATCATATACATTATGATTTACCCCCCCAGAATCGAAAGAACGATATGCGATCCGAATACCCAGAGTTCACAATAATAATCATCGCTATATGTATTATAAACGAAATGAAACTGAAACCATTCATTAAATATTATAACTGAGCAAATAATAACTTGCCTCGATACCGATACGATGATGATGAAGCCGCTACTAGTCACAATGCCTTCGTCTACGAGCTCCTCGACCCCGACCGAAGCAATTCACGAACATACTCGAACATGACCGCAACACACGGTTATAATCACCGATCAATAAACTTGACCTAGTACAATAATCGATTAAACAACAATCCGATAATAATCAACAACCGCTAAAACCACTTCACAAATCCAACGGCTCAACAATATCTTAGTTAACCACAAGTCTGATTAAACCAACTAAAACGATCACGAATTCATAATTGAAACAGAATATATTACCCTGCCTGCTGACTTAGCGCACGTTAATCTTTAACCGTAGCGTGCGTCAAGTTGTTCCCGATAGCGTGCGCTAGCCAGTAGGCTTAGCGTGCGCTAATAACGTGCAGTTACATGCATTTCGGGTACCGATCAACATCTGGCGATTATCAAAAACTCTAAGTGATTCTGAATCATGTTCATAGCTATCAAACAACGAAATCCAATATCCTTTAACATATAGGTAATAATCCGACTTTTAATTCAAGTCATATATTCATATTTCATCTTTCTTAATATCAACAACCTAAACACCAAGAACTCATAATCATGCCATGTTCATCATCATATGAAGGAACCAACAACAACATCACAGATCCGAATTGAAGGAGGACATTATCCAACATATCTCTTTGAAGATAACAACACATTCGAGACCATCTAATTCATATCAATATCTTCATATCAACAATAACATTATCATAATCCGGTAATCCAACTCATAATCATACTTATCAACTTGTTTATATGATAATCATCAGCTCAATAACATCATATACAATCCGAAACGAAATCTCAAAGTGAAGAGTAATTACCTTTTTGAAGGAATGGATTGATTTCCAAGGTTGAATCCATTTACAAGAATCACCAATGATTTCAAGCTTCAAATGTTGTTATGGATGATTAACTCCATCTTAATCCAGTGTTTGGAACCTCAAATATATCCCAACTCTCTCTCTCTCTCTCTCTCTCTCTCTCTCTCTCTCTCTCTCTCTCTCGGCTGAAAGAAGAAAGAATGACGAAATGCTTAATAACACCCTTCTGTCCCTTTTTATAATATTCATTATTAGCGTGCGCTAACATCTCATGTTTAGCGTGCGCTACCGCATTAGCGTGCGCTAACTGACTTTGTTAGCGTGCGCTATCGGCTCCAGAGGCTACCGTATTTGCTTCAGAACTAACTTATGTACGTAATGCCCATGCATTAACGTACGTAAATCATCCTGCTTAGCGTACGCAAGTCATTTACCTTAGCGTGCGCTAATACCAGTTGACTTGCTACAGTCTACACCTACCACGAAGATGCTCGTGACCCCACAAGCCGATATCAACCAATAAAGCCAAGATTCCCTGTTGACCGATATATAGTTAGCGTGCGCTAATCAACATGCATTAGCGTGCGCTAACACTACATTACAACATCCGTTGACTTATCAGAACGTGCGCCGAAAGTGGCCTGGTCCACGCGTAGATTCCTTCTGAGCTGATCTGCACTAGCGTACGCTAAACTATGAACGTAGCGTGCGCTAATCCTGCACGATAGCGTGCGCTATGCATGAATATCAGCGTGCGCTAATAAGGCTATACTTAGCCATTTTCAGCTATCCTTGTCCAACATCTCGACATATCAAATACGAACATACGGCATATCAAATATACATTACTCAACACATTATATCCTCAAATACAATTGTTGACCAAATACGACAATTATACCAATACTGACATCTCAGTCCTTCATTTATTTTATCCCTACTGTACAGATTCCATGTTGTACAATATAACTCGGATAAAATAATATCAAACAACAGTAGTAGAAATTCCAGATATTACATTCTACACCCCTTAAAATAAGTTTCGTCCTCGAAACTTGCAATCCGTCATAGAAAATAAACAAACATATTGTTCAACCCAAAATATCCTAAAACCATCACGACACTGATCAATCATCATTATTCTGAATAGCCAAAACCGCATACTTACAAATACGCAGGTCGACGATCTCCGGAGATACTAGCCAGCGTTCTCACTGTACAGTTTCAATACGCTTACGATCACAATTCCCTGATTCTCAACAAAATATATCATCTTCGGATCAAACAATCTGCCCGAATCAAATCCTGCCTGCCTGATTACATAATCAGGTCTCAATTCCGGTAAAAACGAATAATATCCGATGTATCAACGACACGAATTCCGAAACATCAACACAAAATCCGAACGCTCAGATGATCACCAAAATGATCAACTAATAAATCAACCGAATTTATCATCAACATGATAAATTCCCATATGACCAACCAGAGGTCAAAACACAATCGAGAATACCTTCAACATGGTAAACTCCAACACTATCAACACAGAACCACAGAAACAGATATACGGAAAAGCAAAATTCTCAAAACGACACACCGATCACATACAGTGAATCTCAATAAATATATCCGACTGGCGAACATACCCCTCGGCATATGAACAACCAATCACAAGCTGACGAACATACCCAATCATACACGGAGTGGAAACGACCACTCAATATCCAAAACAACCAGTATGGGGTCACCATCCCCAAATCTATGCTTACAAGGAAATCATTCCAGAATCACTAAGGTAAAATCGCGCTACTACCATACCAATGGAATCACATAGCACATATGTTCCGGTTTCACAAAATCCCAAGTTTCCAAAATAATATTATGTGCATGAATCTACAACACGCAACATATTTCTCTTATCCGATAACTCAACCGATCCTCACCGGATAATCAAACTAACATACTGAAGTTCGAATTTCTTTTCCATCGTACCATCAATATGATATGCACTATGCACTAAATGTGTATGTATATCAATCACATTTTCAAAACCAGTTTGAAATCATAAAGTCTCGTCAAGAATAAAAATTTTCGAAAGTTCTTTCAAAAATTTCAAAACTAAAAACATAAATTTTGGTAAGACCACAAAATCAATTTTCGAAAAATTAACTTGGCTCGATGGTGCCAAGTATTCGATAACAGTTTCCTTCGAATCCACACGATTTCGACGTTTTAAAATGAAAAGTATGAAAATGCTCGACTATATCCATACTCCTGTATACCAATTCGGTTCGTCACCAATATCCACTGATATTCCATCGGAAAACCACACGATCGAGTTCCAAAATCTCAATATATAAATTCCGACTAAACTCCTTTTCCACACATGACTCGTATCGTCAACCATTTACCCATCTTGGATCACCTCAAATATGATATGACAAAACGTTGAAACAAATCAACAAATCAAACACGGCGAAAGACTTCCCGAGAAATTCCATTTGAACAAGTAAACCAAAGCCTCGAAAGGCGGAAATAACATAGGTAAACGATTGGTAAAGTATTTTACAAGTCTCGGGAGTTTTAAGAAAACAGAAAAGCCGTTTGAAACATTAGGGTCTCAGTCCGTAACTCGTTCCGCATTACAAGAAGTTTAAAAAGTAGAGAACCCTTTTTCGAACCCAAGTCCTGGGTTATAAAAACCATTTCAAAATCAATTGGGTCTCGACCCAAAAATCATTTTCCGTAAAACATCCGTAAGACATTCATTTTGAAAAGTATCATTTTCAAATGATCAAAAGCAATTCATATATCTCAAAATGAATTAACATGTTATATGTTCTTCTCAACCATGCACAATATTTCTCCCAAATGCACAATTCTGTTCCAAAATCTAACCAACATACTGATTCTCAAAATTATAACTCCTCAAGATCATCAATCCTGTCCCAACTCTGTCACCTTATACTATAACATATAATATTCTGCTGAATCTCAAAGCATATCAACTATAGAACAGCAATAAATCTCAATGCAATTCAAAAATCCAAATACTTACAGATCGTGAAGCCGACGATTCCCCGTGATACTGGCACATGTCTCGACTCAAGAAAATACTCGACACAGATATTTTCAAAACACACGTTTGCCAAATCGGTTCGACTCAAGAACACAATATATCACGTAAACACCATTTGGAAAAGTTATAACAAGCCCAGTACGATACTGGCAAATCCGATAACGCACAAGCCTGAGTGAACAACAAAGACTCACGGCTCTAATATTTGTCAATCGACAACTCGAATGACGCAACAAAAACACGACCCAACTCGACCCAAATGCCTAGGTTTTCTCAACCTAAGCTCCGATACCATATTCTGTAACACCCCCAGATTTGACTGGAAATATTACAGCGCCGTGGGCCCCGAGATGGAACCCACAAGGCTAAAAGAAATTTTCGCAAACATTTACAAATGCCCAAGAGGCCAACGACGGTACTATCTTTAAAAAAATTCACAAGGACATATAAAATCCATTTATCAAAAACCGTCGTAAAAACTCATTTGAAATCGCAATGCCAAACAGCCGACACTCAAAAGTTTAGAAAACGATTTCCAAAGTAACCTCAGTTACTAGATACCAAAAGAGCGTCTCAAAATACTCACGCAGCGGAAAAAGGCCAACCAAAAAGATACTCTAGCAGCGGAATACAAGAAGCAATCGAGAAACTCAATGCACACAACATGTCCTAGCCAGTATCCTCCGGGAAGCTCATCTCTTCACGACCGCTACAAGCTCGATACTCCAAGAACCTAAAAGGAAATCCCACGACGGGGTCAGCCATAATATCCAACAATGATAACCGTCACATCACATTAATAATAACATACCAATGAGAATACAACATAAGAATACGACCAATGTAATCTTACCGCCATAACTTTGCGTACTCAAGTGATTCTCATCAGAGTAACCATTATCACATTTCACATCCTGTACTCGATTTACCAATAAACTCGAACATAATATAAATCTTGTACCTCAAACAATACTCAAGGTTCTCAAACTATCATAACCAACTCACGATACGGAAATATACCATTTCTGACCAATACGATCCATCGAATAACATCATCAAATCACAAGACGATAACCGATCGTCCATCAAGACAAATACCAAAGGAAATACGGAACATACCTCGAGATATGAAGTGCCACGACAATCATACCTCTAATCCGAGATCGATCAATACAATACGGACAAGGTCCTAACACAAGATCTTCAAATGCATACTCATATGACCACGTCAATATGATCACAACAATAACAATCATGTATACTCAATGGAAATCCGACGATCCAGCCGCCTCAAGATAGATCCCTTTGTTGATCCTATCGATCAACATAAGTTGGATCACTAACAATACAAATGTGAACAACAACACATGATAAAATCAATGATGCGAATTCACAAGATTCTCACAACACAATCCGGTAATCCAACGATCCAGCGCCCTCAGCATAGATCCCCATGATGATCCCGTCGAACCAACGCATGGTGGAAAACCTGTCCAACGATCCAGCGCCCTCAGCATAGATCCCCATGATGATCCCGTCGAACCAACGCATGGTGGACATCCGATCCAGCGCCCTCAGCATAGATCCTCATAATCCCATCGGATTATTTACACAACATGAACAACACAATTTGCATACACAGATGCAATTCAACTCGTTCATCAACATGAACAACATAACATGCACGACAACATGACAATTTACTAGGACGACTCTATGTTCAACAACATGAAAGAAAATGTACGAGACCAAATAAATAACACTAAACCATAATCAATATGGAATACTTTCCCCGAGTCCTTCGGGAGCAACCTCGATGTCCAATCATCACCGACGATTATCCGCAACGCTCGACGATCCAACCGTATCATGAACCATAAATACTCGAATCCTCGTCTTTATCACAATGTAACCTCGATACTCGAACATACCAATAACTGAGATAAATCATATACATTATGATTTACCCCCCCAGAATCGAAAGAACGATATGCGATCCGAATACCCAGAGTTCACAATAATAATCATCGCTATATGTATTATAAACGAAATGAAACTGAAACCATTCATTAAATATTATAACTGAGCAAATAATAACTTGCCTCGATACCGATACGATGATGATGAAGCCGCTACTAGTCACAATGCCTTCGTCTACGAGCTCCTCGGCCCCGACCGAAGCAATTCACGAACATACTCGAACATGACCGCAACACACGGTTATAATCACCGATCAATAAACTTGACCTAGTACAATAATCAATTAAACAACAATCCGATAATAATCAACAACCGCTAAAACCACTTCACAAATCCAACGACTCAACAATATCTTAGTTAACCACAAGTCTGATCAAACCAACTAAAACGATCACGAATTCATAATTGAAATGGAATATATTACCCTGCATGCTGACTTAGCGCACGTTAATCTTTAACCGTAGCGTGCGCCAAGTTGTTCCCGATAGCGTGCGCTAGCCAGTAGGCTTAGCGTGCGCTAATAACGTGCAGTTACATGCATTTCGGGTACCGATCAACATCTGGCGATTATCAAAAACTCTAAGTGATTCTGAATCATGTTCATAGCTATCAAACAACGAAATCCAATATCCTTTAACATATAGGTAATCATCCGACTTTTAATTCAAGTCATATATTCATATTTCATCTTTCTTAATATCAACAACCTAAACACCAAGAACTCATAATCATGCCATGTTCATCATCATATGAAGGAACCAACAACAACATCACAGATCCGAATTGAAGGAGGACATTATCCAACATATCTCTTTGAAGATAACAACACATTCGAGACCATCTAATTCATATCAATATCTTCATATCAACAATAACATTATCATAATCCGGTAATCCAACTCATAATCATACTTATCAACTTGTTTATATGATAATCATCAGCTCAAGAACATCATATACAATCCGAAACGAAATCTCAAAGTGAAGAGTAATTACCTTTTTGAAGGAATGGATTGATTTCCAAGGTTGAATCCATTTACAAGAATCACCAATGATTTCAAGCTTCAAATGTTGTTATGGATGATTAACTCCATCTTAATCCAGTGTTTGGAACCTCAAATATATCCCAACTCTCTCTCTCTCTCTCTCTCTCTCTCTCTCTCTCTCTCTCTCTCTCTCTCTCTCGGCTGAAAGAAGAAAGAATGACGAAATGCTTAATAACACCCTTCTGTCCCTTTTTATAATATTCATTATTAGCGTGCGCTAACATCTCATGTTTAGCGTGCGCTACCGCATTAGCGTGCGCTAACTGACTTTGTTAGCGTGCGCTATCGAAGCCCAGAGGCTACTGTATTTGCTTCGTAAACTAACTTATGTACGTAATGCCCATGCATTAACGTACGTAAATCATCCTGCTTAGCGTACGCAAGTCATTTACCTTAGCGTGCGCTAATACCAGTTGACTTGCTACAGTCTACACCTACCACGAAGATGCTCGTGACCCCACAAGCCGATATCAACCAATAAAGCCAAGATTCCCTGTTGACCGATATATAGTTAGCGTGCGCTAATCAACATGCATTAGCGTGCGCTAACACTACATTACAACATCCGTTGAATTATCAGAACGTGCGCCGAAAGTGGCCTGGTCCACGCGTAGATTCCTTCTGAGCTGATCTGCACTAGCGTACGCTAAACTATGAACGTAGCGTGCGCTAATCCTGCACGATAGCGTGCGCTATGCATGAATATCAGCGTGCGCTAATAAGGCTATACTTAGCCATTTTCAGCTATCCTTGTCCAACATCTCGACATATCAAATACGAACATACGACATATCAAATATACATTACTCAACACATTATATCCTCAAATACAATTGTCGACCAAATACGACAATTATACCAATACTGACATCTTAGTCCTTCATTTATTTTATCCCTACTGTACAGATTCCATGCTGTACAATATAACTCGGATAAAATAATATCAAACAACAGTAGTAGAAATTCCGGATATTACACCCGATACCATCCCGTCCCATTTGAATAGTAACAGAGCGGGACGGAACGGGATGGGATTGCCATTTTAAGAAACTATCCCGTCCCGTCCCGCTAGTTTTCGGGACGGGATCGGAACGGGATCAGGATTTCGGGTTCAAGTGCCCAGTCCTACATTTCGCACAGTCTCACGAAAAAATGCCTTCTCATGGTAACCAACCCTTATATATATAGGGACTGGTTCAGGCAGGAAAGGTAAATTTCGTAGGAAATATGAATGAATATGGGTCTTTGATTGAGTTAGATCAATGGTTGAGATTTATACTCAGTTGTGCTACGTGTTTGTGCTGTGTGCGCTACGCGAACTGAAATATGTAAATGAAGTGAGGTTGTGCTACGTGTTTGTGTTGTTTGTACTACAATGCCACGGAATATGTGCTAGACTTACCTATTTAAAATCTTTGCTCCGAAATAATGAAATATGTGCTAAACTCACATATTTAAAATCTGTGCAGCATAATAATTCTGATTGTGCTACAGGCATACGAAAGATGTGCTAGACGGACGTATCTTTTTCTATATTCCTACACTAAGGATTTTTTCATCATAACCCACCCATATATATATATATATATATATATATATATATATACACACACACACACACGCACACACGCAATGTGCTAAAAGTTAATGATATCCTTTTATATACTAATTATGTAATCAATTTGATACATGTCAAAAAATTAGATGTTTACCTTCCAAGTCATCTTTAATCTTTTATTGTCCAATTAAATTTCACAATTATTACATATCATTCCTTGTTGCCACATAATAATCAATTTATTTATAATTTATAGCATTTGTAATTTAAATTGAAATGGAATATATTCTAATGATGAAAATCTTATTTAAGTTACCAAAGTTAAAAATATAAATTAGTATATTTTAATTATCATATATTTAGAATAAGACATGCACCTTTGTATTTTAATGCCCGATTTTGGTAATTAAAATATTTAATCTGCAGATTTTATTTTGATAATTAAAATATTTTGATAATTAAGACACACGTGTATTCAATAATCAACTATTTTTTTTTATAAAATAGCAATTTTAATCGAAGACTACTTTAATATTTTATAGTAAGACTGGTATTTTTTTTAATTTAACTCTAACTAATTAATAACTTATCATATTTAAAATAAAGTAAGACATCTAATAGAATCCTACTACCTCTGGAAGGATCTAAAACCTTCCATCTATGTATATTCCTACAACCAGTATTAGGTAAGACATATCACGGGAATAATAATTCCCGAAACACTCCCCCTGTGTCGTGCACTAGTACAACAATGGTGCAGAAGGTATTGCCTTCGTAAAAACCTATTCCAAGCCAAAACAAAATCACATAGGAAAAATGAAGGCTTGATGAGGAAAAAGATTGCAACGCACCAACATAACATGTCATGTATACTCCCCCTGATGTATACACAACAATTTCCCCTGATGATTACCTCAAATCATAGGAGTCAGATGCCAAATTACCCTCACAACTATGCCAAGGAAAAACCCAGTGGGAATAGTACCTCTTGGTCTAAGTTGAACAGAAGTACAATGCATCATTGTATGGATGTTCTCATAGGTCGCCTCGTTAAAAACTTACCAAGTGAAAACCCAATGGGAAAAATAAATCTTGGTCTAAGGACAAAAAGAGCGCGACACATCCAAAGTGCAAAGTCGCTAAAGACTTATCCGAAAATCAAGTTTTCCAAAGTCTTGACCTTCATGTGCTAAATCAGTCATAACTTCTTCGATTCAATAGGTATCACCGAAACTGTAGGAACTGTAAAAACTAGACACTCATAGCTTTTCATTCACGTACAGTACGTAACCTAGATCGTCCTGAGCAGATCACAAAGCTCTATCGAAGTTGACTCAGCAAATTACCGGACATATCCGTCCTACTTTGCAACAATTAGGGGTGTAAATGATACGAGACAACTCGAGAGTTACTCGAGACCGACTCGGTCAAAACTCGGTCAACACTCGACTCGAGTAGGCTCGACTCGGACTCGAGCTCGGCTCGGTCTACTAACGAGTTGAGTTGAGCTAGCCGATACTCGACTCGAAAAACTCGTGAGATACTCGAACTTTTTTTATATTTTATTAACAATTATATATATATATATATATATATATATATATGACAAGTAGGTGGATTATTGTCCATATTGTTGAAGGCCCAACTAAAAACTAAAAAATTGAGGAAGCATCAAATTATTAAAATGGGCTCAACTAAAAACTAAACTAAAATAAAAACGAAAATACCTACTAAAATAAAAACGAAAATACCTACTAAAATAAAAATCTGATATACCTACTAAAATAAAAACGAAAATACCTACTTACTCGAGACCGACTCTGCTCTCTCTCATTTTTACCCCAAACCCTAATAGGCAACCTTCCGCCGTCTCTCTCTCATTTCTTCCCCCCACATGTTCGTTGCTCGTTCGCTGCTAGTCCTCGCTACAATTCTCCATCACAGTTCACAGAGCACAGTGTCATTTTTTCTTCTCCAAGACCATCGGTTGTCATTTGTCCATTATCCAGTCCGCCGCCGGTCCCTTCTCAAATCCGCTGCTCGTCCCTTCCACCGGTTCTCTCGATTACTGCTTGTAAGTTTTAATATTGTTCGTGGGTGGTGCGTGAGTGCATTTGTTTTTGTTTAAATTCTGTGTTTTGTATAGCCGACCGTTTTATTGTTTTTCACATTGAACTAGTTCGAAATAATCTTGCTTTTGATAGTGAGTTGAAATCAGTATATCAATTTATTCCAATATGTTGTGTTATGTTTTCTTCCTCCTATATCAGATTTTTTTTTCCCTATAACAATGCATCAGATTTTAGAATTTCTAATAATTACTATATATGTGTTTGTACTTCTAGAGATGTCTAGTGGACCAGAAGGATCGTCTACACAGTTTGATGTTTCAAGAGATGATGGTTTGTATGTGAATGTTGATGATGAGATTAATGAGGAGAGAGATTTGATTATAGAGGTTAATGAAGAACCTTCTGAATTTCTCCATAACACCACAAACAAAGAAGCTGGTGTCCTTGAAGATGATAACCCTTTTCATGATTCTAAGAGACCAAGAAGATCAAAAGTGTGGGATGAATTTTTTGCACCAGAAATGATAAAAGGTCAATGGAAAGTTAAGTGTAAATATTGTACCAGATCTCTTTCTGTCTTGAAATCTAAGAGCACTACTCATATGCATCGACATTTGGAATCTTGTATGATGAAAGCAAAACACGTGAGACAACAATCATTGATTAATTTTTTGCCATCTGATTCAAGTGCTGGTGCAAATCAATCTGGATTTGTCAGTGCTTTACATAATGGTAAACTTGACATGTTAAAGATGCGAGAGGGGATAGCCCATTGGATCACTATGCATGAGCATCCTTTTAGTATTGTTGAGGAGGAAGGCTTTAACTTGATGATGAAAAGGGGAATTGCCGAATGGAAGCATGTATCTCGAGTCACTATTAAATCAGACTCTTTCAAAGTCTATGAGTTGGAGAAAAAGAAATTAAAAGACCTGTTCAATAGATATGTCTGTTAGTGTAATTATTTGTGAACTGATGAGTTTTTTTTTTTTTTTTTTGGTGTTAGGTATTCACAATTTCTGTGGACAACGCATCTGCAAATGATTCTTGTATTAAAATTTTGAAGGATAATTTCAAATCAAATGGGAGGCTTATTTGCGATGGAATATTGTTTCATGTTCGATGTTGCGCACACATTCTTAACATTATGGTTCAACATGGTCTTCAACAAGTGAAGCACATTGTTGAGAAAGTCCATGATACTGTTGCTTTCTTGAACTCAAGTGAGGCGCGTCTGAAACGTTTTGGTGAACTTGTAAGCCAATACAATGTGAAGCATCGAAAGTTAGTTCTTGAATGCAAGACACGTTGGAATTCCACTTATGACATGCTAGATTGTGCCATCAAGTTTAGAAAGGTACTTCCTCGATATGCTTTGCATGATGAAGATTATGTTTTTTGTCCTGATGAAGATGAGTGGGAAAAAATTGCAAAATTGCTTGATATATTAAAAGTGTTTAAAGACACTACTAACTCCATATCGGGTTGAATATCCAACTTCTAACTTGTTTCTTGGTGAGGTACAAAGGATTAAAGTTATGTTGGATAAACAATCGGAGTCTCAAGATGATTTTGTTAGAAATATGGTAAGGGATATGAAAGAGAGATTTGACAAATATTGGGGGGAATGCAACATGTTAATGTCAATAGGACTGTGTTAGACCCTAGATTGAAAATGAGGGTCAGAGATTGCATTCCCCAAAATGTTTCCTGCGCCCTTAGCTCGGGAAAGCATTAGTAAAGTCAAGGAAGTTATGTACCAACTTTTTGATGAATATGTGAAAATATATTCTTCTTCTATTTTGGATGAAAGTGGTGATTCTGGGGAACGTGAATTAGGATCAAATGCTCGTGAAGCGGATAATGGATCTAGTGGTTTATCAGAACTTTTGCTAGATGTTTTTAGTGGGGAGACATCAATGACTCGTGTGAAACCTGAGATTGATATGTATTTTGATGAGGGGTGCTTCTTTAGTCAAGATTCCAAGTTTGATGTCATAGCTTGGTGGAAGGAAAGATCAAACAAGTTTCGAATTTTATCTCGGATGGCCATAAATATCTTGGCTGTTCCTATTACTACTGTGGCTTCTGAGGCAACTTTTAGTCGGGAGTCGAGTAATAGATCCCTATAGAGCTTCTCTTGCTCTGAAGCAGTCTGAGATGTTGATGTGTACGGGTGATTGGTGTAGATCCCTCCATGGGGTGAAAAGAAAATACAAGGTAAATTTTAAATAACTTCTTAAGTTTCTTTCTGAAAAGTGTATCATGCATAAAGCTTTCAATGTTTTCTTCTGACCTCTGTGCTAATTGTTTACTAATGCTCATTGTGCTTTACAAATATTGATACCTCTGTTTAAGCTCATTGTGCATTTTTTGAGCCGTTGCAGTTGGAGAGCTGTCCAGCTAGCAGCTACTGCCCAGCATATATTATATATGTGATATTTAATTTAATGGAACCGGGCGGTTCAACCCGGCGGTTAACCGACGGTTCCGGTTCACAGTTGAGACGAACCGTGACCGTCCAGAAGTTGATGGCTCTGAACTGTCTCTTGTGTTACCAATTTCCATTGGGTTTATGTCAGTCCATTGGGTTAAGCCGATTTGACAGCTTTATATCTTTCTCTGTGGTGCTTTAGTTTCTGTGTACTTGCTAGCTATTCTCATATGATAATTAATCATAATTTTCACTTGATGTCAAAAAGCAACTATGTTCCCATGTTGATATCATTCTTCATCTTCCCCAAGTTGATACCATTGCTCACGAGTAAATTAAAAATGGTAATAGCTATGCAATTTGTATAATTTCTCTTTGTAGGAATTGCATATGTAAGCTTCCTTGCAGTGTTTCTTTCTTTTACAATCTGGTGCTTTTATTGTTTATAAAGGATAGGAAGATGTGGTATTGCTTATGACTGCTGGTCTTGATATTTGATTTATGTTGCCTCTTCTCCACAAGTATACAGAGTAAATTTAGAGCAGGTTAATTGAAAATATTTTCGTGTACTTTTTTAAAATGTAGAATGGTTTCTTTTTCTACCTTACATGAGAATGCTTTTTTTACAAATTTCCAGTAACTCCAATATATGTTTCTTTAATTCAGGTGTACATGATAGTTTTATAGTTAAGAACTTACCTATTGTTTTGAATAAATTGTTTGCATCGAAAGGCAAAAGGAATCTGGATTTACTTTTGTTTGATGACTAATTTCCATTGTTCTTTTTAATGCTTTCACTGTATACACTCACAAATATTGATAAATTTATGATTATGTTTGCTTTCTGAAAAGTGTATCATGCATAAAGCTTTCAATGTTTTCACTGTATACGTAAACTAATTTATTTTCGTTTTTGTTTTTGTTATAGGATACAGGAAAACAACCAAAGGAAATCATCATTCCAATGCCATTCAAGGAACCCGCAAATTGAATTTAAATGAGATCGTGTTTAACTTATCTTAATCTTTTTTGTCGATGAATTTCTAATACACTGGGTTGTGAGTTTGTAATTTTCTGGACTTTTCTTTGTATTTGGTTTTGAACTTTGACTTTATTCATGTACTTTGAATGTATTTTTATTTTTTATTTGGTTATTTTGCTGCCACTATTGATTATTGAAAGCTGAAAATACAAAGTTTGAGCGAGCTCGATACGAGTTCGAGTTCGAGATTGATTCGAGCTTCAAATGGGATCTTGACTCGAGCTTTATTCGAGCTTCAAACAAGTTCGAGTTCGAGCTCGAGGTTCAAACGAGTTCGAGTTCGAGTTCGAGTTTTGAAAATTGCTATCGAGTTCGAGTCGAGTTTGGATTTTCACTACTCGCGAGTTTTCGAGTCGAGTTTGAGTCTGTGAAATGGCTATCGAGTTCGAGTCGAGTATAGCCATACTCGAGCTCGACTCGCATCATTTACACCCCTAGCAACAATAGTCATATGTCACTCAACATGATGAATGTGATCAAATGGTTGATTTTCTTGGAAAGTGGACACGGACCTTTCCAATGTTACCAATTTTACTATTTTCTAACAAGTGAGTTGTCCTGTAGGTCATATGGGAGATAGACCAATACATTCTGGGCAAATTGGGGTATCAATTTTCAAGTGTCCTTTTATCGAGATAGAGTGAGCTTCAAGCTTCTTGTCAATCACAGACATTGCGTGCGCGCATCCTAGGCCATCATCACAGTGGCTTTACTGGATTATTATGAATGAGTTTGTCGAGTCAAATGTGAGTACATACTACCGTACTTTGATAGAGAGAACTTCTCTTAAGACTGCATCATTACTGAAGTGAGCCAAGTCTTATTATGACTTCGACTAGTCATTGGGAATCATATAGGTATTACTTTATCATCTCTTAGAGAAACTGTCCCTTAGATTGCCTTAAACCGATTGATGGATACGCATCATCAAGTGTCCCCACGATCCTTTCATTTTTAACTTTGGATTTAGCGGAGTCTCTTAATTTCACAAGAGTACATCACTATAAACCCTTAGTTTTACACGCAAAAGCTTCATATCTCTTCCAAATCAAGTATATGTTGGAATATAAAACGCAGCGGAAGCTAGTTGGTGAAAATATTTTATAAACGGTTTTATAAATTAACCAACATAAAAACCGGATCTATTTAGGCTTGTCAATTAATTAACTAAACATATTAATAAACAATCAAATAAATATATTTACACATGGGAGTTGGTAATTTATACCTTTGACGCGAAGTGGTAGAAATTCCCTCCTTGGATCGATCGAACCACTCCCTCTGTTGTTCTTCGATCTAATTGTATTCTTACCTCAAAGTCTTCTAGAGTATATCCCGCCTATTATCCGGATGTCGTGTGGGCAATAATCTACCGGACTACTTGGACAGTAACAAGGATCGGCCAAAATATTCTTCCAAAATTCCTTTCAATTTTCTCTCTATTTTTCTTGAATATTTGTGGTATTTTAGAAAAATATTGTGTTAACTAAATTATGGAATCCAATACACAATTGAAGATCCACAATTAAACACACAAGCAAAAAATCGATTTCTTGGTCCTTCAAGGGTGTAAAATCGGCCCTCCCATATATCCTTTTTATAGGTGTTTTGGGCTACTCTAGGGACCTTAAGGAGGATAAGGTAAGGACTCCCAATAGATATCTTATTTCCAATATTAGGACTCTTCCTAATATTAAGATTCTGTTAATATCAACTTAGTCCACTAAAAGGTTGATATTACACTTCCTACCAAAATCCCAAATTACGAAATTGGGCTCCCTTTTGAATTAATTATTTCCCGTGTTTAAGATATTCCATGTCCATTAATTAATTTAAGCTACTGACAACTTTTAATGAATTAATGTGTTATAACCACTCGACTTTTATTATTATATCGGAAAATTAATTCCACCTGTAGGGTTTAATATAATAATCCTTTCGAGTGCCTCAAGGGACATGATCAACCCGACTGGTCGAGACACAATTTCTAGCTATAATATTAATTATTATATAAATAATAATATTGCCCAAAATATCGAGCATATTGAGTCAATCATTGTCTCTCACCCATGATAAATCAAAACAATAAATATTAAATATATATAATTAATATTAATCACTAGAATTAAGAAATAATAATTGTCCGAGATGTACGTTCTTCTTATAGTCAGTACAGAAGAATCTATCTCACCTCGATCCTGTTCAACGTATACTGAATACGCTAATATATGCTAATGGTCAAGACCAACCAATCTCAAGCATATATTACAACCTTTCACATAACGGTCTAATGTTATATAGGTTGTGAACTAATTATTACTATATAAGGAACCGATAATGTGATCTTCTGTGTGACTCGACACACCATATTATCTACAATATAAAGTAATTTAGACAACATATGCATAACCATAGCGTGAATAAATATGCAAAACATGTGACAAATGAATTAAATATTCTCATAGATAAAGACCGGAAAATTAGGCAATACAAGCATAAAGTATGCTTTGATGTATACAACCCTAACAATCTCCCACTTATACTCAAAGCATGCTTTTGAAGTATACTATCTAGACTATGTCTATCTATCTCCCACTTATACTCAAAACAATGCTGCCATACATCTCAACCCCATTCCTTCCACATGTCCTTCAAATGACTTTGAGGGCAACCCTTTCGTGAAAAGATCAGCTAGGTTGTCTTCAGATGTTATCTTGGAGACAATAACCTTCCTTCTCTTCACAAAATCTCGAATGATATGATATTTGCGCTTGATATGTTTGCTTGCTTTGTGGGCTCGTGGTTCCTTCGAATTTGCAACAGCACCGCTATTATCACAATAAAGTGTAATACTCCTAGGCAAATCAGGAATCACACCCAAATTCTTTAGGAAGTACTTGAGCCATACCGCCTCTTTAGCTGCCCCTGAGGCTGCTACATACTCGACTTCCATGGTAGAGTCCGCTATGCATTTCTGCTTCACACTCCTCCAACTGATGGCTCCACCTTCCAAAGTGAAGACATATCTGGAAGTTGATTTCGACTTTTCTTTGTCCGCACTGAAATCTGAGTCAGTGTAACCCAAAGGACAAAGTGTATCCGATTGATATACAAGCATATGCTCCCTAGTCCTTCTCAGGTACTTGAGTATATGCTTGACAGCAATCCAATGTTTCGGTCCTGGGTTCGACTGATATCTCGCCACTATGCCTACAGCATGACAGATATCAGGCCTAGTGCAAAGCATAACATACATGAGGCTTCCCACTGCCGAAGCATAAGGGATCAAATTCATGTCATCTATCTCCTTCTGTGTCCTAGGACACATAGCCTTAGATAGCTGAATTCCATGTCTGTAAGTTAAGAAACCTTTTTTGGAATTCTCCATGCTGAACCGCTTTAGCACCGTATCGATATAGGATGCCTGAGATAAGCACAACATCCTTTTCTTGCGATCTCGAAATATCTTAATACCAAGGATGTGTCCGGCTTTTCCCAGATCCTTCATATCGAATTTCTCATACAGCCATACCCTTACGTCTGATAATACCTTCACATTGTTTCCAATTAGAAGTATATCATCTACGTACAGTACAAGAAACACCAGCACGTTTCCATCGCACTTTTTGTATACACAAACCTCACTAGAACACTGTTCAAAACCATACGATTGAATGACTTCATCAAATCGTATGTTCCAAGACCTTGATGCTTGCTTGAGACCATAAATGGCTCTTTTAAGTTTGCACACTAAGTGCTCCTCTCCTTCAGCAATGAATCCCTCAGGTTGGCGCATATAGATTTCCTTATCAAGACTCCCATTCAAGAACGCAGTCTTGACATCCATCTG
Organism: Orobanche coerulescens; assembly: GCA_033398695.1. Lineage (NCBI taxonomy): Eukaryota > Viridiplantae > Streptophyta > Magnoliopsida > Lamiales > Orobanchaceae > Orobanche > Orobanche coerulescens. The sequence continues at coordinate 176,682,940 of CM065809.1, forward strand.
CCAAATCTCCATATCCAAATGCGCAACTATAGCTAAGAGAATCCGGATCGATTTGAGCATGGCTACTGGCGAAAAGGTCTTATCATAGTCGATGCCCTCCTTCTGAGTGTAACCTTTCGCAACAAGCCTTGCTTTGAAGGTTTCAACCTTCCCTTTCGATCCTCTCTTACGCTTGTAGACCCACTTACTTCCAATGGGTTTTACCCCATTGGGTAGCTCTACTAGCTCCCACACTTGACTAGAATCCATAGATCCCATTTCGGATTCTCTTGCTGTTTGCCAGGATTCAGCATCCTTGTCTTAAACTGCCTGTTTATACGTACATGGATCCGTTTCATCCTGGTTCGGGGAGTGGTCCGAAGACGCTCCCACTCCGATGAAACGTTCAGGTTGACGAAAAACCCTCCCACTACGACGAGGCGTGTCCTTGGTTTGCGTATCCACAATAGTGTCGATACGTGGTTCACTAGGTGTTTGTACAATTGGTATTGTCGAAATCTCGCCCCTAAGTTCTTCTAGAATGACCTCACTCCTAGGCTTGTGGATTATTACATAGTCCTCCTCTAAGAACCAGGCATTGGTGCTAATAATGACCTTTTGGTCTTTAGGACTGTAGAATAGGCCACCCTTCGTTCCCTTCGGAGATCCTACAAACACTCGTACTTCTGTACGAGATGCCAACTTATCAGCTTCCTTACTCAGCATGTGTGCTGGTGAACCCCAAATCCGAAAATGTCCTAGACTGGGCTTGCACCCATTCCACAGTTCTGTGGATGTTTTTGGAACTGATTTCGAAGGCACCAAGTTTAGAATGTACGCCGCTGTTTCCAAGGCGTATCCCCAAAACGAAATAGGCAAAATCAGAATAACTCATCATTGACCTAACCATCTCTAATAAAGTACGATTCCTTCGTTCAGCAACACCATTTTGTTGTGGTGTACCGGTATTGTGGTGGAAGTAATCCCCTCATGTGCCAAGAAATCCAAAAACTCTCCACTAAGGTACTCGCCATCACGATCAAATCGTAGTGACTTGATACTCTGTCCATGACGCTTCTCCGTTTCAGCCTTGAATTCTTTGAACTTATCAAAAGATTCAGACTTACGTCGCATCAAATAGATGTATCCATATCTCGAATAATCATCTATAAACGTGATGAAGTATTCGAAACCACCCTTAGCCTGGATGTTCATTGGACCACATACATCCGTGTGTACTAATTCCAATACATTTTGTGCACGATTTCTTTTGCTTTGGAAAGCCCTTTTAGTCATTTTACCTTCTAGACAGGATTCGAAGGTCGGAAATGACTCAACTTGGAGGGAATCCAATGGGCCATCGCTCACCAATCTTTGAATCCTTCTAAGGTTAATATGACCCAATCGTAAATGCCACAAATATGTTTGATTTATGCTCGAAGGTTCTTTTCTTTTATTAGGATTAGTCAAAGAATTAAGCGATTTATAATTATGCAAGGGAGTTGGTGCAGCATTAATGATATAAAGTTCTTCACTATAAGTACTCGCGCAAACATATTCACCATTTCTTTTAATAACTGCATTATCTTCAAAAGAAACTGAATATCCATCACGACGCAATTTAGAAACTGAAATTAAATTCATTCTAAAATCGGGTACCAATAATACATTATTTAGAACGAAAATCCTATCATCAACTTTTAACTGCACGACTCCCACTACAACAGCCTTCAGCCTGGAACAGTCGCCCCAGCTTATTGTAATCTCATCCGCACTAAGTACCTTGGTTACGTGGAACCCCTGCGAGTCATAACAAACATGATCAGTGGAGCCCGAATCCACTATCCACGAAGTGATAGAACAGGCAGCCAAACATGTTTTGACTACTAGTGCATGAGACGTACCTTTCTTAGGGCAGTCACTCTTGAAATGCCCTTTTAGACCGCAATTGAAGCACTTGCCCTTCGGATTTTTGTTCGCCTCGGACTGAGGAGCCTTTGACTGAGGAGCCTTGCCCTTAGCTTCGAAGGTTGCCACTAGCTTCTGGACAACCTGCTTTTTCTTCTTTCCCCATTTGGGTTTTGAAGAAGCAGCACCAGTTGCCGCAAGAATTTGATGATAACCTTGTTTGAGAGATCTTCGGCAGACTGAAGCTCTGTCAGAAGTTCCGCCAATATGTAAGTCCTACGATTCATATTGTAGGCGGAACTGCTCAAAGCTTCTTGGTAAACTGCCCAAGATAATATCGACCTGCGACTCCGCATCGATAATGGCCCCCAGTATGCTCAGTTCGTTCAAATAAGACATCCCTTATTGGGGTCCCTTCAGACATTTGGGTTGTCATCAAAGCCCTCATTGCATTTTGCCTAGCCGCCCGGTTCTGATGACCAAACATCTCAGTGAGATTTTTCATCATTTCCGCGGCCGATCCCATCGTGTGATGCTGATGTTGCAATACATTTGTCAGTGAAGCCAAAATGTAATAGCGAGCCATCTCATCAGACTATTTCCATTACCGAAATTCAGCCAACTCTTCAGGAGTGGCATCCGTTTTTGGTTCCAAAGGGCTCTCCTCAGTTAAAACAAATTTATGCCCCTCGGCAGTCAAGACAATATCAATATTTCTTTTCCAGTCGGCAAAATTAGTGCCATCAAGTTTGTTTTCTTTGAGAATAACAGCTAGTGGATTGAAAGACATCTGAGAATAAAATTAAAAACACCATTCATCACATAATTCGACGCAAAATATATTGAAAAACCTTAAAACACAATATATATGCAATCAACCAACACTTTGAAAAACCGCACATGCAAGTCACTATAGTGTGGACGTTTACACATACATTTTCAAGTAGATTTTAACGTCTTTAATTTTACTATCTAGCCAAGATGCATTTTGACAAGTAAAATTAATAGTTGGTTCCTCTTGGCCATGTATTTAATTAACATAGACTCCGATGGGGAGCTTATTAATCAATACACCTAAGTGAACATCATAATTTAACAAATCTTAGAATATCATTTAATGATAATAGTCCTACAGATGGAGAGGTCCTATCATAAAAAATAATATTCACCTTTTTGTTATGAAATTTGAAGTTTAAAACTAGTGAGACAATAATTAGCACATCAGATGTGGAGGAAGACTCCAATGTCAACGTGCATGCTAATTATTTCACAATTTAAACCAATTATGGAGGCCAATTTGATTTTGAAAATCAATTTAAAATCACTTAGTTATTTTGAAAAAATAAGGTTTTTAATTTTCTCGTCCTAACATGCAAGGAAACATATCACGCATACATCCAAACATGCCATACATCAAAACAATAAAAACCAACAAAATAAAAAAAAATGGATAATTAAATCCAATTATCATGGCTTTTATTCCTCGTTTCGAATAACGATAAAATATTCGGATTGTTTGCTCCCACTGCTTCAAGCATCTCGTGGAAAAACAAATCGAACGACCCGAACGGACAACTTGACCCACTGGCCGCTGCCCGACCCACTGCCCGACCCATTGCCCGACCTGCCCGACCCGCCTGCCCAGGCCGTCTTTGGCGGCCGCGAGCGAGCGATCGGCCAGATTGCATCGATTCGGCCGAGGCGCTCTGGCGAGTGTCGATCGGCAGCCTGCTGGTCTCGGTCGGTTCGTCCGGTCGGGACTCCTCTTCGCGCTGGACTTCTTTCTCTTTCGTACTTTGTGTGTTCCAATTCGATTACAATTTTATTCGAAATAAAATACATCGAATTTACAGCAAATTACAAGAAAAATAAATCCTATTCTACCTGTGGATTTTCTCACGGGAAAAGCTTATACATGCCTCAAAATCGGGCCAAATTACCAAAAACGCGTAAATAAATAAAAAACATCACATAGCCATGATAATTGGATCATATTCTCCTGCAAGATAAATTCTAGCAAAATATTCCAAAAATCATACTATATGAATATTTAATTGCTAGCATATTAATTACCAAATTAATTAAATTGAACAGAACCTAAAGACCGGCTCCGATACCAATTGTTGGAATATAAAACGCAGCGGAAGCTAGTTGGTGAAAATATTTTATAAACGGTTTTCTAAACTAACCAACATAAAAACCGGATCTATTTAGGCTTGTCAATTAATTAACTAAACATATTAATAAATAATCAAATAAATATATTTACGCATGGGAGTTGGTAATTTATACCTTTGACGCGAAGTGGTAGAAATTCCCTCCTTGGATCGATCGAACCACTTCCTCTGTTCTTCTTCGATCTAATTGTATTTCTACCTTAAAGTCTTCTAGAGTATATCTCGCCTATTATCCGGATGTCGTGTGGGCAACAATCTACCGGACTACTTGGACAGCAACAGGGATCGGCCGAAATATTCTTCCAAAATTCCTTTCGATTTTCTCTCTATTTTTCTTGAATCTTTGTGGTATTTTAGAAAAATATTGTGTTAACTAAATTATGGAATCCAAGACACAAGTCAAGATCCACAATTAAACACACAATATTATGACTCTTCCTAATATTAAGACTCTATTAATATCAACTTAGGCCCTGTTCTTTTGGACTTAATTTTCAGTTTTGATTCGATTCGATTCGATTCGAGTCCATTCGATTCGATTGATTTAGTTCGAGTCCATTCGATTCGATTTAGTTGATTCGATTCGAGTCCATTCGATTCAATTGATTCGATTCGATTCGATTATTCATATTATTATTATTATTATTAATCTTAATTATTATTATTGTTATTATTACTAATAATATTACTATTGTCGTTGTTGTTGTTGATTACTATTATTATTATTATTTACCCTTAATATATATTTGATTCGATTCGATTCGAGTCCATTCGATTCGATTCGATTCGATTCGATTCGAATCCATTCGATTCGATTCGATTCAATTTAGTTCGATTCGATTCGATTCGATTCGATTCGATTCATTCGATCAAAAGAATAGAGCCTTAGTCCACTAAAAGGTTGATATTGCACTTCCTACCAAAATCCCAAATTACGAAATTGGGCTCCCTTTTGAATTAATTATATCCCGTGTTTAAGATATTCCATGTCCATTAATTAATTTAAGCTACTAACAACTTTTAATTAATTAATGTGTTATACATGAGTATACCACTCGACTTTTATTATTATATCGGAAAATTAAATCCACCTCCAGGGTTTAATGTAATAATCCTTTCGAGTGCCTCAAGAAACATGATCAACCCGACTGGTCGGGACACGATTTCTAGCTATAATATTAATTATTATATAAATAATAATATTGCCCAAAATATCGAGCATATTGAGTCAATCGTTGTGGCTCTCATCCATGATAAATCAAAGCAATAAATATTAAATATATATAATTAATATTAATCACTAGAATTAAGAAATAATAATTGTCCGAGATGTACGTTCTTCTTATAGTCAGTACAGAAGAATCTATCTCACCTCGATCCTGTTCAACGTATACCGAATACGCTAATATATGCTAATGGTCAAGACCAACCAATCTCAAGCATATATTACAACCTCTCACATAACGGTCTAATGTTATATCGGTTGTGAACTAATTATTACTATATAAGGAACCGATAATGTGATCTTCTGTGTGACTCGACACACCACATTATTTACAATATAAAGTAATTTAGACAACATATGCATAACCATAGCGTGAATAAATATGCAAAACATATGACAAATGAATTAAATATTCTCATAGATAAAGACTGGGAAATTATGCAATACAAGCATAAAGTATGCTTTGATGTATACAACCCTAACAGTATATACTTAGTATGCGTTCCCGACAATCACTTGTCAACGCGCTCCGTGGTCAGGAGCCACTTGATTTGAGTCTGATCCACCACGGGATCCTTTTATCACCTAACCTAGTTCCACATTAAGATAATATTTAACCACAAGCTGCATGTCAGTTTTTCAGAAACTATCTAACTAAAAAGATAATGTATGCTATAACATCCATTACGATAGCACAACTAAGTTTCGTATCATCGTAGTCGATTCCAGTGCGTTCATGAGAAACCTCGTGCCATGAGGTGAGTTTAACTTCTTCTCTCACTCGCTTTAACAAAGTATCCGGGTAGATCTTATCTTTGGAGTGTCGGCACCACTTCAACAAAGGGCTATCACTTTGTTCGTACTGGAGTCGCATATGTTTCTATTTTAGGCGAATGCTACAACATTGTAGATTTTAACGAAGTATGGTTCGATTAAACTCACATTCCACGTCCTCATGAACCGGCTTTATTCATAGAGTACTCTTTATAGATTGGGATTCATTGAGGCGTCCCCAATGATGACTATAATCCAGAATCACATGAGACGTATGAGTTCATTTGATCAGATGATCAAGTTTCATGTACCAACTCGTATACATTCTTAGCGAGAGTATTTATCGAACCAAGTGGCATCCCAATACTCTATGAGATCCACAGCCTAGTAACACCGTCTACCACAATTTATGGTGTTATCATATCACCATTTATAGGTGACTATTGTCCATGATCGGACACAATCCTTGCACACATGTTTGCAGCATGTATTAAATCTCGCCACTTTAGGGAACTTGGTGAGGCACAGTAGGGACAAACTACGACAATTCTAGGTCGTTCTACTCGAACATGATCGTTCGCATCTCCCCCCAACGATAGGAAAACTGGCTCATCAAAGTGACTTACAGGATCGTCTGTCAATGTGTATTTTAAGCGGACTATGAGTGAAAGCACATGTCATATTTGTAATATCCTAAATTTCTACGATGGTTGTTTAATGTTATTTTATCCGAGTTATATTGCACAGTGTAGAACATGTACAGTATGAATGTAATAATTAAAGGACTAAGGCAGTCATATTAGTATAATTGTCGTATTTAATCGACAACTGCATTTGAGGATATTGTGTATCGTATGAGAATATTATTGGAATGAGTATATGTATTCAGTATGTCATGTATATGTATCACGTATGTCGAGACAATGGACAGGAACACTTGGAATTGGCTAAGTATAACCTGATTAACGTACGCTAACGTAAGGGCTTAATGCACGTTAATGTGCAAAGCTTACGTACGTTAAGATGGACAGTTAACGTATGTAAGATCATATCAGACAGGATCAGGATATGATCGACAAGTGGGTCCCATGGTCGGCAAATTTCGGCGCGAGTGTGGATAAAGCAAGTCAACGAAGAAGATAACGTATGTTATGGGTTGCACATTACGTACATTAATGGGTATATTACTGTAGCAAGTCAACGACTATATTACGTACGCTATAGCATGGGCTTTGCGTACGTAAGTCATTGAACGAATTGAGGCAGTAGCCTTTGGACTGTTGTTACTGTTGGGATTCGGTGCCTAAATCGAAGGCCCAGCAGAAGTGGTAAAACGAAAATTAATTCGATCCGAATCCCTACGAGGATCGATCGAGCTACGTATATACGAATATTAAAATGAAATACAAGAGATATAAGAAACTCACCCTTGTAGTCCGTTGATTAAATGGATTCCTTCTCTTGAGCTATTCCCCAAGCTTGAAATGAATTCCCTACGATCTAATGCGCTCCAAGCACTTGAATGATCCAACGCCGAAAAGACAATGTCTCTACTTGTCACGCACCGGAGAAACGACCGGAATGACTAAACCTCGTTATCCTCCAAGGATACAGCTAGAACAAGGTTGTAGAAGCTTTGCAAAAACAAGATTACAACACTTTAAGTGTTTAATCTATAATCTCTCTATCTCACAAAATTTCATGCAAGAAAACTTATGAATGTATTTGAAGATGATGATGAATAGTATGAAGCCTTGGAAAAAACTTTTCCTCTCTCCTTTTTCTTGCCTAAACTGTGAGTTCAAGTTGGTGCAAAGGAGATATGGTCTTCTCATTTTATTCTCCATCGAATCCCCTCAAAATCACTTACCTTTTGACAAAATCACCCAAGGTGATATTTTGTCCCCTTGACAAAACATAAGTCATCCACCAACATGTGGAGACTATGACCAAAGGAAAAGGGAAGGAAAATGGGCGGCCATATAGAAGGATCCGGCGAGTTCGGTCCGTTTCGGACTCCCGTGAGTCCAAACAGATAAACTCAGATTCCGTTCCTATGTATTTATATCGATTCATTAATCCAATTAATTAATCATATCAAATACATAATAATATAACTAATTTCTCCAAGAAATAATTATATTCATGAATTAAATTAATCACCCAGTAATATATTTAATTCATTTGGCCGTAAATCAATTTATCCAACAAATCGATTCAGACATCCAATGTCCCAAATTAGATATCCAATATCTAATATTCATAATGAGATAATAATCTTGATTCATTCCGTCGTCAATCCTATTGCGCGACTCGGTAGGTCCGTCTCAGTCAGCAATGGGAGGAACCAAAGAGTAGTAGCACCACCTATCCAGCCTGGCGGCCTACACTGTACCCCAACTGAAAACGAATGATGGGATCATTTAAGAACCATTCTATCGTGAATACCAGTATACGTATAAACCCTTCTTTCAAATGTCCCGATCAAGATATAGTGTCACGGTCAGTCAAACCCTATCTGTACTTGACGCTATGCATGCGTTAAAGCAAATCGAGATCATTGAGCTCTCGTGTATCTAATACAGCTAGCTCCTATGCTTTGGCCAAAGACTTATGATCTCATCTGCCAATAACCGCATAGGACATATAACCCTCTCACTAACGGGAGAAAGAATTCTATCTTGGTATTCAGTAGGACCTGCTATTTGCCCGTCAAGATGCACATCGAGGTTGACCCCCACCTTCCGGTTTACAGGGTCGAACTACTCTAATGAAAATCTTGACGTCACAAGCACATCCCTATTAAATCCTGAAGTCGAAGGTTCACGAATACCTATCACAACCTTTCGATTCCATCATTGATTGTCCCAGAGTGAAATCCGTGTGACGAATCGAGGGTGAGTCGGTTTGAGTATGCTAATCCAATTAGCATACCTATAACGTGTGCTCCCACTAACCATTAGTGTTCGACAGGCACTCTCTATGTCAAAGAACACGTCATACAAGTCTTCACATAAACTTAACGCCTAGTCAAGTTTCATCGACTTGCGAACGATTAAGTATTTGAGCTATAAACCTTTCTAGTGCCTACCTCCTTATCCAATAAGGAGTGGAACGTTTTGCTCTCAAATACACGGACTAGTTTCTATATGTATATTTACGAGTTAGGAATGTCAGTAACTACCAGTAAATAAAGAAACATTCATTTGCCTTATGATAATGATTTATATAATTACAAGTACAATGCCCTCACTCAACATCCTCTGAGTGGCATTTGAGGGCATACTCCTAATAATCTCCCACTTGCACTCAATGCCACACACTATGGTATCTAATACCCATGTTCTCCAGATGACGCTCCAAGCTAGTCTGAGAAAGTGGCTTGGTCAGTGGATCAGCGACGTTGTCGGCCGAGTCTACTCTGTGCAGCACAATGTATCCCTTGCGAACAAATTCTCTTACGAGATGATACTTCCTCTCAATGTGTTTGGTGCTGTTGTGAAACCTCGGCTCTTTGGCCTGTGCTACAGCTTCGTCGTTGTCGCAGTATAGCGGAACAGGCAGCTCAGCACATGGTATCACTTGAAGTTCTCCCAGAAACTTCTTAATCCAGAACCCTTCCTTGGAAGCCTCCGAGGCTGCTTGATACTCAGCCTGACAGGTGGAATCAGAAGTCGCGCTTTGCTTGGCGCTACGCCAAGATACTGCTCCTCCATTAAGAGTAAATATGTAGCCAGAAGTAGACATCGAGTCGTCTTTCTGTCCTTGGAAGTCCGAATCAGTGAATCCCACCACATCCAATTCTCCGCTGCCGTACATAAGAACCATATCTCTAGTCCTTCTTAAGTACTTGAGAACGTTCTTTACGGCAGTCCAATGTTCCCTACCTGGGTTTGCCTGAAACCTACTTACCACGCTCACAGCATGCGCAATGTCAGGTCTCGTACACAACATAGCAAAAATCAGGCTACCCACGGCCGAAGCATATGGTATATTACTCATTTCCTTTCGTTGTTCCTCACTTTAAGGACACATTTTCGAGGAGAGTTTTATTCCATGTCGCATCGGAAGGAACCCTCTTTTAGAATCATCCATCTTAAATCGCTTTAAGATTTTATCTATATAGAGGGCTTGGGAAAGACCTATTGTTCTCTTCGCTCTATCCCGGTAGAGTCGAATACCAAGAATATAGGTAGCTTCTCCCAAGTCTTTCATGGATAAATTACTCGAAAGCCAAGCTTTCACAGAACTGAGCATTCTCACATCATTTCCTATTAGTAGAATGTCATCTACATATAGTACTAAGAATGCGATCTTGCTCCCACTAACCCTCTTGTATACACAAGGTTCCTCTTCATTTTGCATGAAGTCAAACTCTTTGACCGCCTCGTCAAAATGAAGGTTCCAACTACGCAATGCTTGCTTCAGTCCATAAATGGAATGCTGAAGTTTGCACACTTTCTGAATATCGACTTCGGATACAAAGCCTTTAGGCTGCTCTATATAGATTTCCTCCTCGAGGAATCCATTAAGGAAAGCCGTCTTTACGTCTATTTGCCATATCTCATAATCGTGGTAGGTAGCTATAGCGAGCATCATGCGAATAGACTTGATCATAGCTACGGGCGAGAAGGTATCGTGGTAATCGATCCCTTCCTTCTGGGTATAACCCTTTGCCACAAGCCTGGACTTATAGGCATCAACCTTGCCATCTCCATCAGTCTTTTTCTTGTAGATCCACTTGTTCCCAATAGGCACTATGCTCTCGGGGCAGTCTACGAGAGTCCAGACCTGATTTACATGCATCGAGTCTATCTCATCTTCCATAGCTTCACGCCATTTCGCGGAGTCTACATCCACCATCGCTTGGTCATAGGTCGTTGGGTCGGTCTCTTGACTATCACTTGGAACCTCATGGAGACCCAGCTCCTCCAAGTGCACAAGTCCATACCTCTCGGGTAAATGAGACACCCTACTAGACCTACGAGGTGGTTGTACTTGTGTTTCATAAGGTTCGGTTCCAGTTTCTTACACAGGTGTCTCCCGAGGAGTTTCATTGTATTCTTCCAAAGAAATACTTCTACCTGCTCTGCCTTCCTGAATGAACTCATCTTCCAGGAAGTGTGCTTGTAAAGCAACAACGATCTTTCGATATTCGGGCATGTAGAGTAGATACCCCATCGTCCCAGACGGGAATCCAATGAAACGTCCCTTCGCGGACCTAGCTTCCAACTTTTCCATCTTGGTCTTCTTGACATAGGCGGGACATCCACAAATCTTTATATGATTAAGACTTTTTCCTGCCCTCCCACATCTCATGTGGAGTTTTAAGAACGGATTTGGAAGGACATCTGTTCAAGATATAAGTGGCAGTCAGGAGTGCATACCCCCACAGGTAAATCGGTGAGTCAGTATAGCCCAGCGTGGAACGGACCATGTTCAACAAGGTCTGGTTCCTTCTTTCTGACACACTATTTAACTGAGGAGTACCTGGAGGTGTTACTTGTGATACTATTCCATGTTCCTTAAGGAACTCGTCAAACTCCATACTCATATACTCGCCACCTCGGTCCGACCGAAGTGCTTTGATATGATTTCCAGTTTGTTTCTCGACTAGGGCCTTAAATTCCTGGAGTTTCTCAAAGGCCTCGGATTTATGTTTCGTTAAGTATATATAACCATACCTAGTATGATCATCTGTAAACATAATGAAGTACTGATATCCGTCACGTGCTGCTTCCAAAACACCACATACGTTGGTATGGATTAATCCCAGTTTATCAGCGGCTCTTTCAAAAGTCCTTGTGAAGGGGGACTTAGTCATTTTGCCTTTAAGGCAAGATTCACAAGTAGGAAAGGGATCCGATCCCAATGGACCAATAAGTCCATCTTTTTCCATTTTGTAAACCTTGGTCTCACCAACATGACCAAGTCTAAGATGCCATTTCAAAACTTGATTGGTTTTATCCCTACCACGCTTCCTAGTCATAGTATTCGCAACGACTTTGTTACTGAGGTTTAGATGATGCAGTCCATTTAACAATGTAGCAGTGCCCACTAGTTTATTTCTGAAATAAATTTTGCAGGAACCATCACCAATGAAAAATGAAAAGCCTTTTCGGTCCATCACCGGAATGGATACAATGTTTTTATGCCCCTTGGGCAAAACAAGTACATCTTCTAAAGTCAGAATAAAACCGGATTCTAAACCCAAAAGAAGTGATCTTATGTCGGTTGCCTCGACACTATGCCCGCTTCCGACAGTGATCATTACTTCTCCAGCTCCAAGATTCCTACTTTGTCCCAGATCCTGATTCACGGTACAAATATGAGAACTGTCACCAGAATCTAGTATCCAGGAAGTAGAAAATACAGTAGCAAAACAATTTGTTTTCAAACTAAAAGTTCTGTACCTGAAGTGCCATGAAGAATCGGAGAGTCTCTAGCCCAGTGGCCCAACTCACCGCACTTGAGACAAGCATCCTTCTTCTTCTTGTTCTTCGGAATCATTGGGGCCTTGCCCTTTCCCTTGAAGTCCTTGACTTGTGGTCCCGTCTGCTTCTTGGTCTTTTTTTCTTGTTCTTAGACCTCCGAGGCCCAGAAGAAATCACAAGGGCAGACTCCTTCATCCGCGGAGTCTTCATCTGAGACTGAGCGGTCACCTGTTTGTTCATTAGCCCAGTTAAGTTACATGCAATCTCATTGCAGTTGAAGTTCATAACAAATTGTGAGAAGGAATCAGGGAGAGACTGTAGGATAAGGTCGGTTTGAAGAGAAGTATCAATTTTAAAATCAAGAGCCTCCAACCTCTCGATAATGGATATTATTTTGAGGACGTGTTCCCCAACCTTCTCACCTTCCTTCATCTTTGCACCGAACAGTTGCTTGGATATCTCATATCTAGCAGTTCTGCTGTGCTCACCATAAAGCTCGGTTAAGTGAGATAGAATCTGCCTAGCAGAAGTTATTTTCTCATGAGCTCTCTTAAGCTCATTAGACATAGAAGCCATCATGTAAGCACGGACTTTTATGTCATCCTTAACCCACTTTTCGTGGTTTTCAATCTCTTCCTGATTGGCTCTGGTCCGCAAAGGAGGCGTCAGAATGTCTGTCTCCAAGACGTATCCCAGTGCCTCTATACTGAGGACAATCACCATATTGCGGAGCCAATCCACGAAGTTAGGTCTGATCAAGGTGTTCTTTTCGAGTAGAATTGCGAGTGGGTTCATTGTCATATTGATAGTTATGTCCGCATTAAGCACGACAGATTAATTAGTGACTCGTTTAATTATGATCTGAGTATAGAATTTAAGGTCTTTTCTATTCTTTTACCCAGCTCCCACTATTTTTATCGGAATAACACACTCACATGTAAAATCCGGAAGTATTTTTTCGCTTTACTTCATAGTGGTGATTGAGTTCTTTATAAATTTTAATAGAGGGCAACCGAACAGGCTTCGAGTCTACTAATCTTTATAAAGTGGTGTCCAACACCAACCCATCAAATGGATGATTCGATCTTATTTTTCCCCTTGTTCACACCCCTCAACCTATACGGTTTCTATGGTTCGTGAACAAGTTAAGTTTATACCATCGATGCAAATCAGTTTCACAATTGAATCTTATCCGGCAACCGAACAGGTTTCTGGGGATAAAATTTGCTCCAACCGAAGGCATCTAATGCGCTCTCGGTAATTTATCGATCCTTCCCGAACGACTACCCCGATAACTCGGAAGCATAGCACATCCGGTTTGGATTTCAATTTCCCGAAAGCTCGATGGAGAGAAGGAAAACCTTGAAACCTTATAAACTTAATAATTTGTCGTGGGAGAGTTTTCGCGATTAATGTTTACACTTTGCACATTAATTCATTTAAGCGCGTTTGTGGCATTCATACAATATAAAACAACCATTCACAACCTAGTTGCTACCAACATGTGGTTCATGGACCGTTCCTAGAAAACAAAAACTCCGTAATCTAATTACAAGTCTTCGTCTTGAATCTTCGTCTTCTCGAAACGGATCTTCCTACGGTATTTGTTATTACATATAAATTTTACATTGAAAATTGCATCCTAGATATAAATATTTCTAGTAAAATAAATAGGCTCAAAAAGGCCTTTACAACCTAATCGAATAAAATGAACGATTCAAAAATTAAGTCCACGAACCATATCCCCATTCAAAATAATGCATCATATACATTAAATAAATAGCATTCATAATGAATCCGAATATTGATCCAATCAATATAAATAAATCCATCCAAAATGAATTAATCCAGTTAATTCAAACAACTGTTAATTTTAACTTGTTCCGGACGAGACAATATTTCATTAAATTAATTCCCCTAAGATTAAAATTACCAAAATTAAATCTTAGTCAAATTAAATCCAATTTAATTTGTGGGAAATTAATTATCGAATGAAATATAAAAAACGGAGTCGAAAAACACGGTCGGGCCAAGCCCGGGACACTGCCCAGCAGGCTGCCGAGCATGTCCGACAGGGGCTGGCAGACCGCGGTCCAGACAGGCAGACCGCGAGTCAGTGCCCTGGCAGCTCCAAGCTGTCGGGTCCGTTTACGTTTTCGGCTCGTTTTTTCGCCCCTATTCCAAAAATAATATTTTTCTAATCTTTATAGTACGCATTTAAATCAGTTTTTCAAAAGAAAAATAGATTTATATTATAACATATAATCATAAAAAAATAATTTTTAGATGAACAATAGAAAATCAACGATTAATACGATTATGATTCCAAATCATACACCATCCAATCAAGCATTCCAAATGCTAAATATCGTATATACGATCACAAGACCTATGCTCCGATACCACTGCTGGGATTCGGTGCCTAAATCGAAGGCCCAGTGGAAGCGGTAAAACGAAAATTAATTCGATCTGAATCCCTACGAGGATCGATCGAGCTACGTATATACGAATATTAAAACGAAATACAAGAGGTATAAGAAACTCACCCTTGTACTCCGTTGATTAAATGGATTCCTTCTCTTGAGCTATTCCCCAAGCTTGAAATGAATTCCCTACGATCCAATGCGCTCCAAGCACTTGAATGATCCAATGCCGAAAAGACAACGTCTCTACTTGTCACGAGCCGGAGAAACGACCGGAATGACTAAACCTCGTTATCCTCCAAGGATACGCCTAGAACAAGGTTGTAGAAGCTTTGCAAAAACAAGATTGCAACACTCTAAGTATTTAATCTATAATCTCTATCTCATAAATTTTCCTCCAAGAAAACTTATGAATGTATATGAAGATGATGATGAATAGTATGAAGCCTTGGAAAAACTTTTCCTCTCTCCTTTTTCTTGCCTAAACCGTGAGTTCAAGTTGGTGCAAAGGAGATATGGTCTTCTCATTTTATTCTCCATCAAATCCCCTCAAAATCACTTACCTTTTGACAAAATCACCCAAGGTGATATTTTGTCCCCTTGACAAAACATAAGTCATCCACCAACATGTGGAGACAAAAGGGGAGGAAAAGGGACGGACATCTAGAAGGATCTGGGCGAGTTCGGTCCATTTCGGACTCCCGTGAGTCCAAACAGATAAACTCTGATTCCGTTCCGATGTATTTATATCGATTAATTAATCCAATTAATTAATCATATCAAATACATAATAACATAATTAATTTCTCCAAGAAATAATTATATTCATGAATTAAATTAATCATCCAGTAATATATTTAATTCATTTGGCCGTAAATCAATTTATCCAATAAATCGATTCAGACATCCAATGTCCCAAATTAGATATCCAATATCTAATATTCATAATGAGATAATAAGCTTGATTCATTCCGTCGTCAATCCTATTGCGCAACTCGGTAGGTCCGTCGCAGTCAGCAATGGGAGGAACCAAAGAGTAGTAGCACCACCTAGCCAGTCTGGCGGCCTACACTGTACCCCAACTGAGAACGAATGATTGGGATCATTCAAGAACCATTCTGTCGTGAATACCAGTATATGTATAAACCCTTCTTTCAAATGTCCCGATCAAGTTATAGGGTCACGGTCAGTCAAACCCTATCTGTACTTGACGCTATGCATGCGTTAATGCAAATCGAGATCATCGAGCTCTCGTGTATCTAATACATATAGCTCCTATGCTTTGGCCAAAGACTTATGATCTCATCTGCCAATAACCGCATAGGACCTATAACCCGCTCACTAACGGGAGAAAGAATTCTATCTTGGTATTCAGTAGAACTTGCTACTTGCCTGTCAAGATGCACGTCGAGGTTGACCCCTGTCTTCCGTTTTACAGGGTGTTGCTATCCAAAATATTATCCGGAGATAGATATTGCTGGAATGGATGAATAGCAAATAAGGTGCGAGAGCACTTCCGTGGAGAAAGTAAATAACACAAGATATGCCGGGGTTGTTAGTCCCGGGCTTGAATGCTCTCGCTAGATGTTATTAATACAAATACTTTGGAGTACAAATATTAATGTTAGAGTACAATTACAATGAGTGTAAAGACCCTAGTTATCTTAGCAATTGAGCGTTAAGATTGCCGAAAGAACCAGATATGATGCTCTGTGAGTTCTTGTAACAACGGTGGTGAGCTGTGACGACTGTGAGAAATCGATGGTCTCTCACAGTGTGTGTTAGCTGTATGTCTGAGCTCTTGGGCTTGCGGGTCTCTTCGAATCTGTGCTGCAAGGAGTTATTGCCTCTGCCGACCGTCTTCTGGATGAGAGGTGCTGAGAGAGAATTCCTAAGGTAGATTCAAGGGAGAAAGCCTAGAGCCCGAAAGAGTGTATGTATTTGAGTGTTTTTTCTGAACTGTGAGGAGAACTAATTGCCAACGTAGTTTCGGACAGAATTCCGAACCTTTGAGAATGTTTTTCTGTTGTGAGTGGAACTGAGAGGAACGAATTGCGAACCTTTTTTCAGTTGCTGGAGGTTCTCTATTTATAGCACTCGGAGTTGCTAGGCGATCACCTCTACTGTATTATAATAAGCGGGCGATCATCTTTAGCACATGGGTTGGTCTCCTTAAAGTCCGCGGGAGTTGCTGGCTGCCAGCTGTGCGGACCAATGAGAAGTCTGCACGCGTTTTGAGTCGCTGTCCCGGGAGGTCCCACATTGTACCTTTCGGCGGGTCTGTCGGTAGGTGAGAAGGAGGTGACAGGCTGTGGTCAACGATCCATGTTATGCGGCGCCTTTTGCGGATCCGCACATGGGCGCTGCTTTGAGATCCAGTCTTCGTAGACTTTGACGAACGAAGGTCTTGTTCGCGGCACAGGAGGGTCGTCCTAGGTCGGGCACCAGAGTTGATTGCTAGGTGCCAAAGGGCGATCGCCTTAGGAGTCGATCGCTAGATGCTCGAAGGTAGACTGCTATCTTCGTTTTGACAAGTTCGTCATAGCTTGTTTGGTTGTGGACTCGGTTGCTCGGCCTTGTTATCGATCGCCGTCAAGGCGTATAAATTGCCGCACAACACAGGGTCGAACTACGCTAATGAAAATCTTTATGTCACAAGCATATCCCTACTAAATCCTCAAGTCGAAGGTTCACGAATACCTATCACAACCTTTCGATTCCGTCATTGACTGTCCTGGAGTGAAATCTGTGTGACGAATCGTGGGTGAGTCGGTTTGAGTATGCTAATCCAATTAGCATACCTATAACGTGTGCTCCCACTAACCATTAGTGTTCGACAGACACTCTCTATGTCAAAGAACACGTCATACAAGTCTTCACATAAACTTAACGCCCAGTCAAGTTTCATCGACTTGCGAACGATTAAGTATTTGAGCTATAAACCTTTCCAGTGCCTACCCCCTTATCCAATAAGGAGTGGAACGTTTTGCTCTAAAATACACGGACTAGTTTCTATATGTATATTTACGAGTTAGGAATGCCAGTAACTACCAGTAAATAAAGAAATATTTTTTGCCTTATGATAATGATTTATATAATTACAAGTACAATGCCCTCACTCAATATCCTCTGAGTGGCATTCGAGGGCATACTCCTAACAGTTACGTACGCTATCAAGGTCGGATAACATACGTAAGGGGTGTTACGTACGTTAGTTTCTTCGCCCTTCAACCCTCCGAGTCCAATTTTGGCTCTTCTAAATTGATTGTGAGCTTGAGAGCATGGATTGGAGCTGTTCTAAGAGTTGATAATGATTCTTGGAAGGAGTTCGATTGTTCTTCATCGTAGTTTATCAATACAAGGTAATATTCGTATCCCTCTGATTATAGCTCGTGTTTGGAAAAATGTTTACATGTTAGGAAGCACGTTGATCTATCTTATTGTTTATTATGATGTTATACATGAATAAATGGAATTGTGATAAGAGATTGAAGATATTGGTTAAGGTTATTCATGTTGTAAGAGTTGTGATTCGTTCAAACATGCTAGTAAGATGGATTATCGGATTTTGTTGATGTTGTCGTTGATACACGGGTATTGATATGATTCTTGTGGTTTCGGATTGTGCTATTTATCTTCAAGGGGTATGTTGGTTAATCCCTCTCTTTGCTTTCGGATTCTTGATGTTGTTGTCATTGTTTATTTCGTATGGTGATGATTATGGTAGTATTGTTGTGATTCTTGATGTTATGAAAAATGCATGTCGAACAAGATAATGATATGCGTGTATTGATCGGGTTATGAGTGAAATATGATAGGTTAGAGGGTTTTTTTTTTAAAGAAAAAGCATCCAGTGCGGACGGGGGTTGAGGCGGGACCCACCAACCTGTAGATATGAAGAAATCAAGAATACAAAGTATCAGTTCCGAATTATGACCAAAAATGGGCCATAATTCGGGTACAAACATCGAGGAAATCTATGGCCCGCTAAAGAAATACAAAGTGCACCACAAACCGTGGGCTAATGTGCGTACCCGTAGACTAAAATAACTCAACTCCGAATTATGACCAAAAATGGGCCATAATTCGGAACCTAAAATCTAAAGTGCCTACGGTCCGCTAGATCAATACAAGGTGCACCACTAAAACTGTGGGCTAATGTGCGGACCAATAGGCAAGCAAGCAATCAATAAAATAAAAAACCTATCTAAATCTAAAAGACGGATAACCAAGCTGATCCATCCGTATAAGGGAGAGAAGAAACAGAGGAGCAGTATCGTAAGTATAAGTCTGAATGCCGAGGGACGACATGCCGAGCTCAGAAAGATAGTCGGCCGGCCTGTTGCCCTCCGGGAAAATGTGAGTGACTCTGAACTGAATATCTCTGAGAATGTGTCGGATACGCATAAGAGTGTGACGAACCTGCCAAGAGCCCCGATGGACAGATGATAGCAGGGTCACCACAGCAGCAGCATCAAGCTCAATCCAAACATGTCCCGATCTCTAGGAAGCTAGAATCAATCCAATCGCCAACGCCTGAACCTCAGCATCAAAACTCGAAGAGGCCTGAAAAGAGGAATGGAAAGCAAGAAGGAGCTCTCCGTGGTGATCTCTAATAAGACCTCCCCCACCCGTAATCTGTGTGTCTCTATCGAAAGAACCATCCGTGTTCAGCTTAATCTAAGGGGTCTCGGGTCGAAGCCAAACCACCGGGACGGGGCGACGAGTCTGAGCGGGGAAAGATGTAGCTCGCTGGAAACGATCAGGCGGCGAGCAACCCGCCCAGAACTCAGATGAAATAAGCCCCGCAGAAGCCAATAAAGCAACATGGCGCTCCACCTGCACAATAACATGAGACGAAAGAAAAGTAACCGCCCTATGCTTTGCACTATTCCTTTCTGTCCAGATGAACCAAAGGATCGGACAAGGAATAATGAAAGTCGCGGGCCTAAAGTGTGTGCCGTGTGCGAAAAAACTTAGGAGCTCAAAGATATTCTGAGTATGGGGTAGGGATAAATGTGTCCATGCCCCAAAATACTCCCACACGTCACGAGCCACATCACTCTCCAAGAAAAGATGGGCAATGGTCTCAGTATGGTAGGTCTGGGTAAGGGTATGCGAGCAGCACAGACATCTAGAAGCCAGTGAAACGCCCCTCCTCTGTAGAATGTCATCAGTCGGTATCCGTCGCATGAGAAGTCGCCAAATAAACACCGAAGTGGTCGGTGCAAGTAAGGCAGTCCAGATGGCCCCGTAAACAAGATTAGCCTGACTCCTCACCCTAATGTGAGACCAATCCGACGACAATGAGAACACACCCGAAGGGGTAAGAGTCCACATACTATCCGAATCCTCCTCGGCGATGGGAATCGCGGAGATCTCCTGGATGAACTGAGGGGTAAATCCTAGCTCCTCTCCAACAATAGACTCCAATCTACCCATGTCCCACGTCCCATAAACATAACTCATGAATCATAAGATGGGGTCTACCAGTAACCTGATGAAAAGAAGAAATAGGCCTATCCCCAATCCAAGTATCGTCCCAAAAGCTGACCTCCCCACAGCCACGACCAAGAGTCCAGCGGATGAACTCCTGAGCCTCAATAACCACTCGGAGGAGACGGCGCCGAGGGTGGCTGGCATGATCTTTAAGAGCGGTACGCATAGGCGTATAGAGGCCAGCAAAGCAGTTTCTGCGGAGCATAAACTGTGCCCACAGAGACGTGCCCGCGCAAAGGCGCCACCAGAGCTTATAACAAAAAGCTCTCGCCATATCCGAAAGGCTCCGAATCCCTAGGCCTCCCTCAGAGACCGGACGACAAATATGCTGCCAACGGACCCAGTGCGTCTTCCTCTTCGGACCAACAGCACCCCAGAAGTATCTCGCAATGATCTGCTCGACCTCATGGATAATGTACTGTGGAGGGTCCAACACCTGAAGTAGGTGTAGAGGAATCGTGCAGAGAGTGCTCTTAATAAGAGCCAAGCATTCCCCAAAAGCAAGGTGGCGATGGGACCAACTATAGATCCTATCCAACATCCGTTGCTTCACCCCAGCAAAGATCTCTCGTCTCATAAAGCCTTTGTAAAGGGGCACACCAAGATAGCTGATGGGGAGATCGCCCTGGAGAAAACCAGTAAGATCGTGAACTCTCTGATGCCAACGAGGCGCATGCTTAGGATCAAGAATAAAAGTGCTTTTCTGGATACTAACCATTTGGCCCGAAGCCATAGAGTAGTGATCCAGGAGACGCATAAGATCAACGAGACCATCATCCACAGCCCGTGTGAATATAATGATGTCATCGGCGTAGGATAGGTGCGAGACGGGGAAAGGTCGTCCAACTGTCTTATACCTCATCAAAGGATGGTCTCGAATGAATCGGTCCAAGCAGCGCGATAAATAATCAGCGGCAAGCACGAAGAGCGACGGAGAGATAGGGTCGCCCTGACGCAAACCCCGACTAGAGGCAAAATAGTCGGTCGGACTGCCGTTCACCAAAATGGAGAACGTGCAACTCTCGACGCAATGAAGGATGAACAAAATCCATCTAGCCGGGAATCCCATCCTCACCAGGACCTTACGTAAAAACTGCAGTGAACCTTATCATACGCCTTAGCCATATCAAGCTTCAGCGCAAGGTTCGGGACACCATGAATGTCCGCGACGTGGAGGTCGTGAATAAGTTCTTGGGCCAGAAGGATATTATCAGCAATAACCCGCCCTTGAACAAATCCACTCTGGTTCGGAGAGATAACCAGAGGGAGGAGGGGAGCAAGCCGAGCGTTAAGGATTTTCGTGATAATCTTATTGGTCACATTACACAGACTAATAGGCCGGTAATCTGACCAACCGCTCGGAACAGGCTTCTTCGGGATTAAGATGACCGTAGTCGTCGTGAAAGCCGGAGGCATAGGATGACCCTCAAAAAACTCGAGCACAGTCCCCTCAAAGTCGGTGTAATACCCGAGATTTTTCATTTCCGGTTTAATTTGAAATTCCCTTTGTAGAACGGAAATTTCTCAACTGTCGAGTGTCAGCATTTAATTATTTCTCCCTCTCGACGATCGATTTTGTATTTAGGGCCATATGTGGTGAATTGTTGTATATCATTATTTTCATTTCGGAGCATTGATGCGGTCCACGAGCTTTTCGTCGTATTCGTTCCGTGCTTGGGACATTTCATGCTTTGTAATTTGCTTGTTATCGTTTTGGATCATAACTGGTACGTTATAGTTGCAACACTCGAGATTTCTGTTCCGGTTATTTTCGAATTTTGCCGGTTGCACCGGTCATTTTGTTTTGCGGACGATTTCGTGGTACGGCGTGATGTACCGTGTTGTGATATTCGTCGGGTATGACTTATCACTGTGGGAGTCGAGCTAATCGTATGTCCTATTTTATTATTTTCCATCTCCTTCCGGATCGTCGTTGTGGTCCTATTGTAATTTTCGGATTGTGCCGGAATCATTTTTCAACCGGAGCTTCACCGGGACTGCATTTAAACGACGGTGAAAACGGCGCTGCCGAGCGCCGTGTCCTGCGCCGGGTCGGCCAGGACTAGCAGGCCTGCCGAGACACGGCCGAGAACCCGCGCAAGATTTGCGCCGGGTGTTGCGCCGTGTCGGACACGACCGAGACACACGCGCAAGTGTCTTGCGCCGGGTGTTGCGCCGTGTCGGTCAGGTCGCGCACTGACCCGCAACACGACGGTAGACACGGCGCTGGACTAGGCCGTTTGTTGCGCCGTGTCGGTCAGGTCGAGCGCTGACCCGCAACACGGCGGTAAACACGGCGCTGGACTGAGCCGTTTGTTGCACCGTGTCCTGCACCAGTATAAATATGACGGGACAGACGAGTTTACACCCATTGTTCTACTCCTTTTTCCCCTATTTCCGCGGCTGGAGCTTGGAGAACATGAGGGCATGTTGTTCCACTATAAATCCACGAGATTAGTGAGTCCATATCATCAATTAATCCTTCCATAACTTGCGCCGATCGATCGAATCAAGGTATGATTTCCTAAAATCTAGTTTTGGGGGTTTTAGTTGACTTTGTCCGATTTGATCATTTTTACTCGTATTTCTGATGGATAATTGTAGATTAAGTAGTATTCTATCATTATCATCATCTTTCCACGGTTTTATCATTTCCGATTCGTCGTTTATATGAACTTTCGTTTGACGCCTTCAAGGTGTCCGGGAAAATGCCGCAGAGAGAAAATTGGTCGTTTTGCGATGTTTTTCCTCGTGTGATTTGTTGTTTATTTGATGATAGGATACTAGGGACGAATTCCCTACAAAAATCTAGTGTTGAGCCTTTCCGATCGCCGTTTTCATTGGAGTTCCGGATTTCTCCAATCAACCGCATTTTCCGAAGTATTCGTGGGAGATTACCAAGGCAAGTACCTTGATATACGAATTGTAACTGCGTGAAATCATTGTTGTCGAAGTGTATGAATTTATACGGATGTATAAATGTGTGTATATATATGTGTGTATGTATATATATATATATAGTTTTATATATGTACATAGATTTATATGTTAAATATATGTATGTATATACATATATTGATATAAGCGCCTATATTGGTGAATGACGAGTGATGAATACTAACACTAGATGACGTACTCGACTTGGATTGATGGGTAAACTATATTTATTCTTATAATATAGTAAGGTTATATATATATATATATATATATATATATATATTCGTTGAGTCGCAATATAGGGATATATGTGCGGTGTTGGTTGGTTATGCTTGAAGGCTTATTGTGATTGAGTTTGATTGATAACGTGCGTTATTGTTTATTTGTGTGGTTATGGATCAAGGAGAAAATTGTGTAACTTGATGTACCGAGTTGATAATTGGTGACGTTTGTCTGTGTGCTTGATGTTTGAAACAATGTGGATACTTGTTGTGAGAAACGTCATATCCGGAACCTCGAGGCGGGCGTGCACTCCGGCCTGGTGTACGCTACAATGTGCGGCTCCATATGGGTGGTGAATGCCGGTGTTACATAATGCGTGTGTCAAGGGGCGGCTCTTGCGGGAGTGATCGCCGGCGCAGTGACATGTTCAAGGAGCGGCCAACATAGTGGAGTGAACGCCGGTACACAGGTGCGCAAGGGAGGCGCCTGGCAGGCTTATTGGTTTCGGGTATTTGAGTGATAGCTAAGACCCCGTTACCGAACGATGTTCGTATCTAAAATATTTCAAACTCTCTCTTAAACGTTTTTCTTGATATAGACCACGATTCGTGTTTTTGGAAAAGTTTGTTTCAACTTGTTTTTAAGGCGTTGGTATCAGGGTTAATTAACCAAGGAGGTTTGACGAAATCTCCGAGGGTTAATTAATCGGGGGTCTTGAGCAGGATATATCGAATGAGAGATTGTGCCTTTGACTGTATTGTGGTGCTATTCTGTGTATTGGGTCGAGGGCCCTGTGAAACGTTGAGGTGATTGATCTCGTGATGATGTTAATTGGATTGGGTTGAGAACCCCGTGAGATGTTGTAATGATTTCATTTGTGATAGTGTTCTATAAATTGGGTTGAGGATCCTGAATAATGTTGACATGTTTTCGTGCAATCATTTTCCATATCTTGGGTCGAGAACCCGAGAGCTCTTGAAATTATTTTCTAAAAGCATTCCCATTCGATTTTTGTTTAAAACCCCAAGACGACTGAGTCATTAATAATGTTTTCAAACTATCTTATCAAAATACTTTTTCCCTTTATAAGAATAGATTTACAAAGTAAATCTTTTGACTCCTTGGGCTCGTTTAAAGTTTAATTGGTGTTATGTTCCATATAGAGAATATGACTATGTGATTATTTTTCACCTTGTGTATACAAATGCTATACTGTGTAGACTTTGGGAATGTATGGTTTGTGTTAAGACTTCACGATGTTGAATTTTGTGTTGTTATTGTTCGTATATCTTGTATATTATGTACTTGCACTAGCAAAATTCCAGTTTGCTAACCCCCGAGTTTTCGGGGGGTGGGTGCCTGTTATGCGCTCAGGTTTTGGCAGCTCGGGAGCAGTCACGGGATTGGCTTGGAAGAAGATGGAAGACGACGATGCTAATCACACAAGAGTCAGAGTCTTTCCTTTTGTTTTCACTTTGGTCGGCATCCCCCTTTTTGGTCGAGTATTCACCCTTGCATGGGTGTAGTTTTCATTTATTAAATTGAGTTGTCATTTCTTTCTGTATTGGAGTTTATTCTTGTCATTGTGAGGTGAGTTTCTTTAGTTCTGAATTGTTTAATGACCTTGTCGGTCCGTTTTGTAATTAGATTGACCCCGGTCGGTTAATCATTTAAGTAGTCTATTGGGATGTAGCCTGGTAGATCCTTGTGAGAAGGGTCTACGGCGTGTGATATTCCCGGATGTATTCTGGGGGTGTTACAGTCGGAAGAGACAATCTCCCAACAATGCTGAAAAAACAAAGACGAGAACCCGTCAGGCCCAGAAGCGCTGTGAGGATCGATATCAAATACCGCAGCACGAATCTCCTGGGGAGAGGGTGGGACACACAAATTATCAGAATCAAAAGAACAGGGGATAGAGGGAAAACAAGTGTCATCCGGGGGGACGAGAACATCACCATCGGATGTAAGCAGAGTCCTAAAGAAATTCACAGCGGATGATCGGATGTCCGACACTACAGCGATCTTCGTACCACCATCCTCAATGCTGTGAATATGCGACTGACAACGCTTCTGCTTCGCAAAACCCTGAAAGAACCGGGTGTTGCGCTCGCCCTCAGTAACCCAATGAACTGCGGCTTTCTGTTTTCAGAAATCTTCCTCCATAGAGAGACGAAGATGGTACTCAGCACGAAAACGGTGCATAGCGGTTCTATTCTCCGGAGTAGGATCCGAATCATATCGCCGCTCGGCCTCGTCAGCATCCCTCAAGGCCACATCTAACTTCGTATGAAGGTTTCCAAAAACAGACCAGTTCCACTGTTTCAGCCTGCGCTTAACCCTAAGGAGTTTGGCCTGAAGGTTACACATGCCAGATAATCCAGTCGGGGTAAGCCAGACCTCCCTAACAGTGTCCAGGAATGTGTGATGCCGGATCCACATACTCTGGAAACGGAATGACGACTAGTGACGAGTCGCGGAGAAGCGACATTGGATAAGAAGGGGCGCATGGTCCGACCGAAGTCTAGGCAAGTGAGTGACGGTAGAAACCGCAAACACGTTCGACCATGATTCATTAAATAAAGCACGATCTAGCCTTTCCCTCAAACCATTGCGCTCCCAAGTGAAAATATCGCCCCCGCAGCCCGCATCAATCAACTCACAATCATTAATAGCCTGTGCGAAGTCTAGAATCTCTGGAGAACGGTCTGTGGTACTACCCTCGCGCTCATGTGAATGCAAGAAGATGTTGAAGTCACCGCTGACTAGCCACGGCAACCACTCTACTTCCAAAGCAATCTCACAGAGGGTGTCCCAAAGGGCGTAACGACCAACACGGTTAGTGCTGGCATAGACATAAGTGACATAAATCGACTGAGGAAGAAGGGGGGAAGAAATAGAAAGATGGAGGACTTGATCGGTATACAACAAAACTTGGTGCTGAAAGTGAGGGGAAGAAAAGAACCAAATTTTGTTAGACCGATTATAAAGTCCCGACGCAAAACCTAAAGAACGAATATAAAAATCAAAATTAGCATTGGAACCCATGGGTTCTAAAATGCCAATAAAAGAAAACCTATGAACACGGTTGAGATGTCGAATGCGCTTATGTGCTCCGGTGTTAGCCAGACCACGAGCATTCCATGTAAGAATGGGTATCGACATAAACTAACCAACCAACTCAGACGAAGACCTAGGATGCTGACTGGAGCGGCCCCGTCTCCGAGGTGTATCCTGCCGGGTAGATGTTCCCCCTTTCAAGGGCGATGAAGATCGCCCCTTCGAGGAGGAGGAGGAGGAGGAGGAGGGTCCGCGAGAAGCTGTTCTTCCTCATGTGGAAATCGAGGAGTCGGAAGCAGCTTTGCCCCTAGTGGTGACACCAGGAGCAGCAGTAGAAGACAACAGACGTCTCTTAATCGGGGGCTTCGGTGCCGTCGTAAGAGGCACCATCGCCGAGAAAGAGAGACTGGACTCAGAAATCTCAAATTGGGTGCGTTTAAGACCACACTCAGTCTGAGATAGAGAAGGAAAATAAGAAGAAGGGGGAGGAGGGGGAGGCTCGTAAACCACCATGGAAAGGGTCTCAGGCTCCACGATGATCGGATCATCCGTGCAGCCCTCACCGTCATGGCGGGGGGAGGCAGACTCTACGAGTCTAGAAAAATGTGGGACGGTAGAGGACTCCGTGACATCCTCTAAAAAACGCTCAATATCGCTATCTCGACCACCGTCATCGCTACCCAACACGCTATCTTTATTGCCCACGCTAATAATGTCATCTGTGTCTACTAAATCCTCTTCCTCTCTAGCAGAGGAGTCTAACGATGCAAAGTACGAGTGATGTCCGGTGGCAGCCGTACCCTTGGGGATCATCCCCGTCTCTCTAGCTCCTTTTTTGGTGACAATCTGCCAAACGGCAGGCTCCTTCCCTTTAGCGGTCTTAGGAGCAGCCTGAGAGGTATTAGCCTTAGGGGCTTTAGCAGGGGCTGGCTGCGCCTTCTGTTGTCTAGATGTGACAACAGTAGGCTTCTTACGCTGGGGCGGAGGAGTCCGTTCTTTGTTGCCAACTATGTAGCAACTAGACGGGTCGTGCCCCACATGAGAACAAAGAGAGCAATACAATGGAACTCTCTCATAGATAATGCGCTGCGCAAGAATGTGATCATCAAAATTCAACTTCAATCTCTGGCACTCTGGGCGCCAAAAGATCAATCTCTACACACACACACGGGCGACTGAAAGTCGTGAATGTGTGGCCATCGGGCATCAACTAAGATGGGATTGCCTACAGCCTTGGCAATCATGTAATGCGCGTGGATGAAATAAGTGCAAGGGCAAACCCGGAAGTCTAATCCAAACCAGGCAGATCGAAGTCTCTGTCCTAACCGAAAAACTAGGTGACCACTTAAAAACCCGGGCAGGACATCCAGAAAAATTCCACGTTGATCCTAACCAAATTCGTCTAAAATCCTCATCATTATCAAACCTAATCGCTATGTGGCAATAATTTAACCAACTCCAGCTAAATTTACCCCTTAGTTTCATATCATTCAAACCCGCAGACACATCTCGAGGGGAGAGAATAGCATGCGAAAATTTAAGGATCAAGGTGCGTTCCCATGACGCAGCAAGGGTAATCATATCAGAAGAATAGAAAATAACACGCGTCTTCTCATTTATGGAGGAAAGAGTACAAAAAGGACTTACCTTCGCCCCGTCGAAATTGAAACTTTTAACTGTCGACCCGGTCTGCTGGACTAAACTGGGTTGCTGTGCCGAGCCGGATGAGTTGTTGACCGTTTGGGCATATGATTTCGGTCGAGCTGGGTCAGTGGGAGGGCGTGTCAGATCATGAGTGGTGTTGTTGGCTCGGCTGTTTGGTTCGTCTGTAACCGGTGCTGCCAGAATCGGTGTTGCTGTGAATCGGTGTACTGGAGTGATCGGTCTTGGTTCAGTGGGATTTTTAGGATTTTGGGCCGGGATGTGTTTGCTGGGGTTGGTTTGGGTTACGGGCACAACGGGTGGGCTGGGGTGTTTAATTAGGGCAGATGGGTTTTTTTGTTTGTTTGGATTGTTGGGGCTGCTTGTGGGTTGGGCCGTTTGTTTTTTGGGAATGGATATAAAGTAGTTAAGTATAGTGTTAGGCTTAAGAGAATGGTTGGGCTTGGGGTAAATAGTGTTAGGTTGGGTGCTGGAGCTGGACAGGTAAGGCGGGTGGGTCGAAAATAAATGCTGGGCCGGTTGGGATGTTGGGTTGCATATAGTGAATTCGGCCTGTTTAGATGGAAGGGCTGGGATTTTGTTTGGGTTTATATTTGGTTTAGGGTTTGGGCTGGCCTGCATGTAGGAGGTGGGCCAAATGGTGGCTGGCCCAGTATGGTTAGGGATAGTGGGTCGTACCTTAATTACATGGGCTGTTGCATTGGACTCCTTTACATGGCCCGACAGATCTGAGCCGCTGGACGGGAATGGCCCTAATATCGACGTCCCTCCTTCAACAGACGAAACCTTTATATGCTTACGTTTTTCCGCCATTAGGGTTACGTGCGGCGCGGATTTTCCAGCTAGGGTTTTCGGAGAAGGCGACGGCGCGGGTGCTGGGACTTGGATGTTGATCGGAACGGCATCTTCAAGTGAACTAGAGTTAGGAAAACCTTTGCTATGGGGAGACGCGACGGAGTGAGCAGTTGGCGATGGCGACGGCGAACGCGAAACTGGCGGCGAAGGCGAAACAGATGAAGACGGCGAAGTCATTTTTCCCGATTTTCTTTCTTCTTCTTCCGACTTTCTTTTTTCTTTTGCCGGCGACGGACCCGGCCTGTGTTGGGCGTTATTCACAGTTGGCGACTTGTCGGGCGTCTGCGACGCCCTCTTTTTCTTTGTCATGGATGCAGGCTTCTTAGTCGCCGGAAATAGTGCCGGCGAACATGAAGATGTCAAGCTGGTGTGTTCGGATTGCTGCCGTGATACCGGATCTGACAGCAGATGAGATAGGCGATGATGGAGACGGCCGGAAAATGCAGGCGACTGAAAGGCGATTTACACCTTAAGTGTGTGAAAGTCGCTGAACTCTCGGAGCAGGCTGCCGACGTCGGATATTGCTGGAAGGTGTAGGCGAGTGTTCAGGTGGATGAGACGGGTCGGCTGGTGGTGACGGCGGTCGGAAAAGGTGGCCAGAGAAAGGTGCGGCTGGAGAAAGATGTGGCGGCGTGTGTGAAGGGAGCAAATCGCCCTCGGAGTCAGAGCGATTGGAGGCGCGCAACGTTCCCGAAAATAAACATGAGCTAATGGAATTGAAAGGTTGTGATAGGTGTTAGAGGTTAGATAACATAATGGACTATGTTGTCTTGGTGATTATGAACAAGATGATGTTATTTGGATGTGATTACGGATTAATTCACATTCTTGATGAACTCTTGAATTATATATGAATCATGATAGGAGGTTGAATCCGGGAAGATTATGGTTAATCTAATAATATGATTATTCGTGGTATTGAACCGGTTGGATAGTTTAGATTGTCGATCGTATCGGTAGTTTATTTTACTGTGAATTTACAATTATGAATAAGGAGGAATCTTATTAATCCGTATATGAGATTGATTTCGGAATTGGGTATGTTATCGGGTTGGATTGATTGTTGATATGATTATTAGATTGTGGAATCATATTGCGGTTATGAGTTCCTAATTATTCGAGTTGGATTGTTCGGATTTGTGTTTAATAGAGATATCGTGGAACCATTGAGTTTGTTGATTGGTTATATCGATTTGATTGTTATCAAACTTGTTGTTTATCGATTATTACAATAAGTTGTGATAATTGATCGTTGATTAAAACCATGTGTTGCGGTTGAGTTCGAGGATGTTCGTGAATTGCTTTAGTCAGAGTCAAGGAGCCCGTAGACGAGGACAAGGAATTGGTAACGGCTTCACTGTCGTCGTATCGGTATCGAGGCAAGTTATTACTTGGTCAGTTTATAATATTTAATGAATGGTTTCAGTTTCATTTCGTTTATAATGCATATAGCAATGATTATTATTGTGAACTCTGAAGGTTTAGATTGTATGTTGTTTTACGATTTTGGGAGTTAAATCATAATGTATATGATTTACATTCGTTATTGGTATACTTGGGTATCGATGATACATTGTGGTAAATGCGAGGATATGAGTTATCTACAGACCGGGGTACTTTTGGATCGTCGAATATTGAGGAAATTGCTGGTGATGGTTTTTGACATCGAGATTGCTAGTGTCAATCATGTTGTGATACATCATGTATTGTTGTTGTCATGCATGTGTGCGTTGTTGTTATCATGCATTTGTGCATTGTTGTTGTTTGTACACCAAGTGTTGGTTCGACGGGATCATCTTGGGTATCTATGCTGTGAGTGCTGGATCGTTGGACGGGTTTTCCACCACGTGTTGGTCCGACGGGATCATCGTGGGAATCTATGCTGGGTGCGCTGGATCGTTGGATTATCATGTGTTGTTGTGCATATGTATATTGTTGGTTATCCACCTCGTATTGATCTAACGGGATCATCTTGGGATCTATGCTGTGTGCGATGGATCATCAGATTTCCATGAGTATACATTGTTGTTATTGTTGTGGGCATATTGATGTTGTCATGTGAGTATGCATTTGTAGGTCTCTTGTAGGACCAGGTCCATATGTTGTATTGATCGGATCTCGGATTATATTGACATGAATTGCCGTGGCATTGCGTATCTTGAGGTATGTTTCGTAGTTTCTTCTTGGTACATGTCTGTTGATTGGCAATCGATTATCATGTTGAGATTTGATGATATTATCCGATCGATTGGGTTGGACAGAGTTGGTATGTTTCGTATAAGTGAGTTATGATGATGTTTTGAGAATATTGGGTATTGTCTGGGATACAGTACAAATGTTTGTGTACGATCCAGTGTGTTGTTGAGAATACGAGATGTGGAATATGGTGAAGATTACTTTGATGAGGATTATCACGAATTGGTAAGGTTATGACGGTAATATTATATTGGTAGTATTCTTACTTAGTATTTTCATTGGTATGTAATTATTGATGTGATGATCGTTATCATTGTTGAGCATTATGGCTCACCCCGTCGTGGACTTCATTTTTAGGTTATTGGATATTGAGCTTGTAGCGGTCGTGCAAAGATGAGCTTCCCGAGGATACTGGCTATTATGCGTGTTTAACGGATTGAGTACTTTGTCTAATTATTATTCCGCTGCAATTGTATCTTTAAGACATCTTCTCTTTGCTAATTTCCCGACAAATGAGATTCTATCTTGAGCTAACTTTCAAATAGAAATAGACACCGTTAAAGGTATAGATTTGCACCATCCCACTTCAAGTGAGTGACACATGTTCGAATCCCACAAGGGACGCGAATTTATTTAGAGACATATGACCCCTCAGTTTCAGTTGAGGGGCGGACCCTAACTCCTCTGGGATACACTGATGGAACAATTAAATGTTGAGGACTTCAAGCGGCAGTGTGGGAGGTGGCTCGGTGGGAACCTACGACTGGATGGGTAGGATCCAGCAAGAAGCAATCATTGGGAGACGACTGAACTCGGTGGGAACCTGTGACTGGATAGGCTGGATCCAGCATGAAGCAATCACCCGGGAGACGACTCCTTGTGAGCGATAGTTAAGGATATTTAAGAACCAGGGAGCCGGATACACATCTCGCGATTTAACTGGTAGCAGTTATGAGGGGCCGGGCCTGTTGTCCTAAGGACTAGTCAAATGTAAGCTTGAAACCTCGGTATAGAAAAGAAAACATTCGGCTTGCCCCAATGGCCAGGGTCTCCCACTTCAAGTGCAAGACTCAGGTTCGAATCTCACAAAGGGACGCGGATTTATTTAGGGGCCTATGACCCTCCAGCTGAGGGGTAGGCCCTAGCCCCAGGGGTACGCTGGTGGAACAATTAAATATTGAGGATTTCAAGCGGCAGTGTGTGATGTCTGATCTCGGTGGGACCGCGGCTGGATGGGTGGGATCCAGCATGAAGCAATTATGGGGAGACTACTGAACTCGGTGGGAACATGCTTGGATAAATGAGTCAGCGTAGACAATCAGCAGGGAGGACTCGCTTGTGCGCGATTGTTGAGGATATTTAAGAGCAGGGGCCGGATCTGCGTCGCGATTTAGCGATATGATTAAGGGTCGCGACTATTGTCCCGATCACTAGTCAAATATAAACTTAGAACCTCAGTATAGAAAAAATTATATCCGAAGATTTTCCACATATACTTTGTAAGTCAGTCTTGTCAAATGGCATCCATCCTCTAGAAGTTCCAAACCCAGTCACCATGTTAAGGGGGAAAGCGGATTCCCCTGTCCCCTCGAGATCAACTCTCTTGACAGACTCCCACTGGTAAGTACTGAAGCTGTTGCAGTCAAATAAATCAGCTTAAAAATACAATCCATCCATTTCATTACAAATCCAGTTTTCTCCATCATCCCCATTAAAAATCTCCAATCGACGGTGTTGTACGCTAGTCCAATTTTAAAACGAACATCGTCCTTTTATTATGCTTGATATCCTCCACTGTGCATGATGTATCTATCTAGAGATACTCTGTTGGTCACAATATACATGAGGGATAGGTTAGAGGGGTGAATAAGATAGATACACCTTCTCAAATCTAAAACGTTGTTGAAGACTTAGGTCTCGCTGTCGATGTCAAATGAGAGAGTAACAGCAAGTGCAATGTTATTATGTAGTCTTCAAGCTTGGAAAACGTACGGGTGTATTGGATTAGGATTATGTAGGATTTTTTTGGACTTTAAAAGTACGGAGGCATTCGATCCAGATTTTTAAAAGTCTTTAAAAATCTTGAGATATTTAATCCGAATTTTGAAAAGTCATTAAAAATCATGAGTTATTCAAAACTCCATAGACTTTTAAAAAATTTTAAAATCTCATGAATTTTATAGGATTTTCATTCAAAGAAAAATCCACCAGAAATCTTACCTCATCACACGATCACACGAGATTTTGATGGATTTTTTCGCCTTTCTTCTTTGTACGTGCGACCGTCCCCTCTCCGACTCTCCGACATCCACATATGAAGCCCCTGATCCTTTAGACACAATTTCTTCATCTGTTCTAATTTCTTATTTTTCATATTTGAATTCATTATTATTATTATTATATTATTATTATTGTATTTATTATTATTATTATTATTATTATTTATAATTATTTATTGTTATTATTATTTATTCTTATTATTTATTTATTTATTATTATTATTATTATTTGAGGCTAGCTGATTCTTGTTTGAAGACTTGAGCTGGATTTCACATTCCTACAATGTAGATGAAAATCCTTGTAATTCAATCACAAAAAGTCTGTCAAACTCTGCGTGGAGTCTGTGGAATTAAAAAATCCACAAAAATTTAAAAACTTTCTAAACTCCAAAAAAATCACAGAGATTCCATAATCAATACACCCCCTTAGTGTGACTATTTATTGAGTTGGTCAAATAAATAGCCTTATTATTACAAAATATAATTTGGTAATTATTAATTTGATCAATTATTAGGTTGGTCTATTTATTTAGGCCTAATAATTTAAGCAAAATTGACTTCCTTTTTTAAAGTCAAGCATAACAATTTAATTTGAAAAATTATTAAGTTGTCCAAAAAAATAATTTAATATTAGGAAGTTTAATCGAACTATTATTAATTTGGTCGATTGAACTGGCCTTAATATTATTATTGTTAAATTAAATTTGGTTAATATTAATTTGGTCAATATTTAGATGGCCCAATAAATGCTTTTACTTTTATCGTGAAATAGATAATTATACATTTATATTCATAAATAAATATTTTATAATTAGCAAATGTATAAATTATGAACTCATAAACTATTCAAGAATAGCAACTTATCATTTGAGTAATCAATATATTTCTTGGAACATTGTAATCAAGATGAGGAATCTTGCCATGTTTAAATTACGTAATTAATTTGATATATATATATATATATATATATATATAACCTAAATGCAATATAATTAAAGTATACAAAGATATCTGCTTATCTAAAATCTCGAATCACACATCTATTTAAGTGAGACTCCATCAATTAGAGGGTAATAAATACTTAGAATTGATGTGTATTTTACATAGTAATTTGTTGGCATTACCAAATTAGTTGTCTAATTATTAAATTAAGGGTTCTATCTTTTATAATACCAAACTATAAAAGTAACAAGTTATATATCCCCATTCATAAGAGTATAAGTTTTTGATACCAACAGACATTAATACTCTTAAATCTATCACTAAAAGGTAAAAAAGGAAAGTCAACATCAACACCTTTTTGGAGGACATTTTAGTCTTTTTAAGCAAAATGGTATCAATAACTTATACTCTTATGAATGAGGATATATAACTTATTAATTTTATGGTTTGGTATTAAAAAATTGATTATCACTTAAATTAATTGATCAATAATGATTTACCATGTTATTAAATTGGCCAAATATAAAGTTTTATTTTTATCAAAAATCTAATTTGGTCAATACGCTGGTTAATTAATGAGTGGCTAAATAAATAATTTCAATTTTATTAGAGAATAGATTATTATTATTAGTAGTATTAGTATTACATATATATTATTTTAATTTATCAATATTTTGGAATCCCACATCGATATTTATGATTATCAAATTTTGGACATGTTCGGGTATATAATTTCTAAACTGATTGAATCGCACATTGATTTCAAGTGAGACTCCATCTAAATCTACGTAAATACTTAACATCAATGTGTATTTTACCAATTATTAAGTTGATCAAACAAATTGTTTTAATTTCATTTTTTATTGAAATATTTAATTATACTACAAACTCAAATTTTGATCACTTGATATATCATGAAAATTTTCGATAAATGAAGATCTATATTTTACTGCATAAGAAAAATTAAGGAAGCCATAGTTTATAACTATTTATGCAAGGTGAAGATTTTTTAATTTTAATGGCCTAAAATATATACATATTTTTTAATATCTAATACATAAATATTATGCTTATATTCTGTTTTAGTAAACTCAATTCTTTTTATTTATAAATAAGTACATAAATTATCTAATTGCAATATGGATTCAGAGCACCACGATAACTCTTCCTACTATGTGATATTATCTCATTTCCTGTAATCCGTCTAAAATCTTGATTCTCATAGGTTGAATTCTATATTTGAACACTGACATATACATTTTAAATGAGTGTTCGTAGATTGTATAATTTCTAAATTTATAGTTGGAATATAATTTTTAATTTTTTGCCGTTTATACTATTTATTCTTAGTGTTTACCTTGTAATCACTACTACAAAAATATCTTTTACTGACACTTTTGTTCTGACACTTTATCAAAAGTGTCAGTAACTTACGAATTTGATCTATTTTCTGATTTTAATATAAATGTGTCAAAATATATTGACACAAAGGTATCAGTAATTTAAATGAGAAATAAAAAAAAAGATGCTAAATCATTATCCCGATGAAAAAGTCTTCTCATCTCACACTCTCTCTCTCTCTCTCTTCTCGTCGCCCCCTTTCTGTTCTCTCTCTCGTCGTTCTATCTCTCTCTCTCTCTCTCAAAAATGCTTCCGAGCGTTCTATCTCCGGCGTGACCACCGCCCGCTCGACTCGGCAGCGTACATGTCCTTAATTGGAGTAAATCGGAGCGACAGGAGCCCGATTCAAGGGCCCGGTTTAGAAATCCGAAATTCCAGATCCGACTACCGGTGGAAAAAAGGTGGAAGCCAAGGTCTCCGATAAGCTTCGACGGCGACTATCCGTGGGTGCGACTGAAGGTGTCAGCGAGACGGAGGGTTGGGTTTTGTCGCGACTGAAATAACGAATTTCAGGTTCGTTTTCTAACTATTCCGATTTTAAATTCCAACAGAAAATGGGTTTCATGTGTTATGTGAATTCTGGAAATGGTTGGCTTAATGAAGTGTGCTTGTGTGAAATTTTTCTGTACCAGTGAAGGAACTTGGCGGCCAGTGGTTGAGGTTTCGGACTAAAAGAGATGGCCCGATTTTAAATCTTTTTGATTTACTGTTGTTAAATCTCCACGCTAGCATATTTGAAAAATGTTGTCATTGTGATAGAAGAATCATGCTAGTTGAATTTAAAACGTTCTTCTTTTGTCCTTCTGATTTTGTTGTCTCTTACCTGCCAATCCAGACATTCTTGAGGGAGTGGATGATCTTATAGAACTTAGCTACTTGAACGAGCCTTCAGTTCTTCACAATTTACAGTATAGATATTCTCAAAACATTGTATATGTAAGTAACTAGTGGTCAAGCATTTGTGTTATGTACTATGTTAGCTGTCTGTGCTCTTGAAAAATCTGTTCCTGTTTTTCCTAGAGTAAGGCAGGCCCCGGTTTAATAGCAGTCAATCCTTTCAAAGATGTGCCGCTATATGGAAATGACTTTGTTACATTCACGTAAATATCTATATGAAAATATCTTTTGAGAAAAAAAAAAAAAGGGATGTTGAGTTGAAATGTATCCAAAATGAAATTCTGGGAAAGGGTTCATGATAGGTCCAAATAAATTGTAGACTGGCTGAGATTCTTGTTATAGGAATCCTACGAGTTGAGATGTTTTGTCACTTTAAATATCATGTTACTTGCAAATCTTACCTTCTGTACAATATTGGATGGTGTTCATTTTAGTCGAAAGGCTGCTGATGGTCTTGTTTGATTTCTTATCATTTTGATAATCATTGAATATCTTGGTGCAGCTTGTACATTTAAATACCTCGATTCTGTTAACCTTTTCAACTGATAATCATGGTTGGTGCTTTTTCTCATTTTCTATTCAGACGCTCTCGTCCTGATATTTTTATGTTTGTTTCTGCATATGAATTAGTCTGATGCACAAAGGAGAATCAATAATACGAGTGAAGAGGATGTGCTCCAATCAGCAAAGTCTGA
This sequence comes from Orobanche coerulescens, assembly GCA_033398695.1. Classification (NCBI taxonomy): domain Eukaryota; kingdom Viridiplantae; phylum Streptophyta; class Magnoliopsida; order Lamiales; family Orobanchaceae; genus Orobanche; species Orobanche coerulescens. Next base: position 176,720,505 of record CM065809.1, read on the forward strand.
CTCAACAGGCAAAGTCTTTTACATACAGTATAAGACCTAGAATATCCAACTAGAGAATGCCATATATTAATTGAGAAATCTGATTTTCATGAATAATACAGGAGCTGCAGAAGAACTTAAAATCATGAACGGTTTCAGTAAAGACAGAAATCATGAAGCTGATGCTACATTTGAAAACTCAGATAGTTTATCTGACATTGATGACGATGAGGTTTGTAAGAGTTTCGTGCGCATTTTTGTTTGATAAAAATTGAGTGCTATATTAAAGTTCATTCGACTACTTTTTTGTCCAAATATGGTATGGAGATATTAGTGGCTATTTTTTGCTAGTCTTTCTTTTCTTATATGTGCACTAGCTGCATTCGATATTGACTACTGAAACTCGAATCGGAGTTCACGTAAGATTTTAGATCATCCCGCTATCATCAACTTTACTTCTTTGTATGTTCCTTTGATAAGCGTTGGGCTAGTTTCTCATTCGTTGACTGTTGAATTAAAACGAAAAATGCAGGTGAAATCCTATGTTCTCGATGATGAAGAGAAAGAATTCAAGAAATTTATCTGGGAGAAACTGAACAAAGAATATGTTGAGGTATTGAAATGTCTTTTTTTGAATTTTTTATTTGTTGCTTTTTATTAAGTTGACTCGACATTGCATACATTAAGGGCCAGCATTACATGACTTAGTAACACTTTCTTTCTCCTTCATGAATGTGTCTAAAAGGTAAAATGCATCATTAGGTGTTTGCAGAGATTGCTTCCTGTATACACCTAAAAGATTAATCTATTCGTATATTTGTAGATGTAAGTATTGCTTGGTTAAATTAGAATGCTATCTCGTCCACAAAGCATCAACTTTGCATCTCTTTGGGAATCTAAGGTAATTTTCTATGTCCATAAAGATCCAGAAGAGACACGCAGAGTCGTGTTCAAATCCTTTGCATTATAATGACCAAGAAAATAATTATCAATGAGTTAGGTGTACGGTCTGATTACGATTACAAGCAGAAAATAAAAATAAAAAGTTCATCTCCCGATTTAAATGACATGATAAGATTTCAGATTCCTCGTGAATGTTTTCACTTTTAAGTTTAGCCGAGTAAGTCCAATTTACGCATTTCCATATCTTTACGTGAATGTAACAAAGTCATTTCCATGTTTCAATCCTTTCAAAGAAGTGCCGCTATATGGAATCTAAGGTATTTCTTTTTTTCATGACTATTTAAATTACCCAATGGTTGCCTTTCACAGTTGAATCAGTTGAGTTTATTTAACACTTGAATTATGTGAATGCTTGTTGATGTGTATAATATATACATATATTTTTAATAATGCTCCATTGAGGTTTTTGTTGTTTGTGCTCAGTATACAGTAGCAATGATGGGCTTCGGTCCTGAAGATAAAAATGCTGTCATAGAGTTGACTTACAATTATGGTGTCACTGAATATGACCAAGGCAATGCTTATGCTCAGGTTCGATGTCTTCCTCTGCCTAGTGTTTTTTATCCTACCACATTTAGCGTTTCTTGACCTTTGTGATACTGGTTTAATATTCAGATCGAATCTTGCGAGATAGCAATAGGGACAGATGATGTTTATCAAACATTTGACGATTAGGCTTTGTGGTGGGAAAATTACCGAAGAACACGGCCTTCTACAGTATTAGCACCAAGATTACGGCATGCCTAGATCCTGATTGTTGGAATATGGTATGGCCATTGCTTATCAACATTTATTTATGGAATTAAATTAAATTTATTTTTAAGGTGGCTCATGCGATTGTTTCAATTTTAAATATTATATCTGCGTGCGAGTCCGACTCATCTATGAAATGATGGGAGATAGAAGATGAAGCCTATTTCAAATCCGGAAGGACATATCCCATTTACATGACGTTCCTTTGTTTATATTTGCTTTCTCTTACCACTGCATTTTTTTGCCACCAATGTAGACTACAATTTGAAGTTTCTATGTATGAGTCTTTTTGTCGTGCAGCGGCACACTCGGTGATTTAGAACCCGGCTTAAATCCATTTCAAGGCCAGTGCAAAACTTGGTTGAAGTGTTTTGTTAGTAGTTAAGTTGAATGCTTGATTAGGATATTTGATTGAGGTGTTCTATTGGTATAGTTTAGAATTTCCCAGACTTGGTAGTTTAGTAGTTTGATTGTATTTTGATGGCTCTCGATGCTTGATTTTGTATTCTGCTGCTTTTTTAAGTCTATTGCATTTGGGATGTTTTATAAGTGAAATGTCTGTTTGAAAATTTTAATTTATGGTATTTTTTTCATGTAATTAAACAAAAAATGTAATTGAGATAATAATACATTTTTTTCACAAATGCAACATATCGACACTAAAATAGTGTCGGTAATTATTTTTACCGACACTTTATAATAGTGTCAGTAATGCTAAAGCCAGAAGATACTGACACTAATGTTTAGTGTCAGTAAAAAATTAATTACTGACACTATTTTAGTGTCAGCGAAACAAAATACTGCGCTATTTTAGTGTCAGTATTTATTGACTCTTGTATTACTGATACTAAAAATTAGTGTCAGTATTTTCTGGCTTTAGCATTACTGACACTATTATGAAGTGTCAGTAAAACTAATTACTGACACTATTTTAGTGTCAGTAAAGGGGATATTTGTAGTAGTGAATATTTAGTTATTTCTAAGACGACTAATCAATTACTATAGCAATTTATATTTAACTGTTTATAAATTCATAGGTTCAAGTAATTAATGCGTATTACTATATGTATTTAGAACGAAAACGAGTAATAAAATCACATTGACGGTTACGAGTATAATAATTTTTAAACAAGTCTGGGTGACTGAATACCCTCATTACTTTGTGTGTTACAATACGAGTTGCGAACAAGAACAAGTAGTAAAATATTTTCAACCAGTTTTTAACCATAGGCATTTTGCGAGGAAGTTGGTGAACTCATCATGAATTAGATCGGATTTGAGACAAGTATGAGTATATTAATTTTAAATAAGCCGGGTGGCTGAAGCCTAACTTTATTTTAGCTTATTGCCGTATTCCACCATGGTGAACGACTCTAGGTGAACCCTAACCAAATATTAAATTATTTTGATTTTTTTACTTATAAAATACAATGATCACTTGTCGAGTTCCGACGAACTACACAACTAGTTTCTTGAAATCATTTCTAACATGGTAGGTACGGGTATGCTTCATACCCTATCCTATTTGATGCGGATCGGGTCCAGGTACTGCCTAATCGGGTACTTAATGGGTATTCGGTTACCCGTATACCTATATTTAATTTAATATTTTATAAAATACACTAATATATTACATATAATGTCATTAATAAAGAAAATCTAGTATAATAAATATTTAAAATATTATATTTTATGTAATGCAACATAAATATAATACTCCCTCCGTCTCACCTATCTTGAGCATTTGCTTTTCGGCACGGGATTTAAGAAAAGCTGAAAAGTAGTTTATAAAGTGATGGTATGAATATATATTATTTAAAGTTGTGAGAGATAAAGATGTTTTAAAAAGGAAATGACCAAGTATCTTGGGACGGACCAAAAAAGAATATGAACCAAGATCGGTGGGACAGAGGGAGTATAATATAATGTCTATGTACAATATTAAAATAATATATTTCTTGTAATTAATGTATTTAATGATGAATGACCTTTATACCCCTGAAACCCTAGATGTGTACCTATAAATAAAGGTCTTTGGCCTTCATAAGAATACATACATTATTCTTCTTCTCTTTCAATTTCTCTCTTTTTCTCTCATGTTTATAACACGTTATCAGCACGATACTCTACGAGTAATTTGTTTTCTCTCCGATTTTCGAAATAAAAAAAAAAATGCGAGCAGCTTTTCTGCACTGCGAGATTGCGCTAAAATCGCGATTTCCATTTTGTTAACCGTCGGATCATCATGAAATTTTTACAGTATCTTCCTGACAAGCAGATCTATAAATTCAACGGTGAAGATCGGATTCTAAAACGTATTGCATGCATTAAAAAAAAAGTCAGCGAAATAGTCTTTTTTTTTTACATTGGTGAAAGGTATTAATATTTACTCCTTCAAAAACTTTCTTGCATATGATGATTTTGAGGAAAAATATATTATATTTAGTTATTAAATTTTATATTTTTGTGTGCACCATATTTAAATAATATATATGATGACCTCAAAATTTATTATCAAATCATATTCCTCTTTGTTTCCGGAAGAAACACGATTCAACAATACTTAATAATCCAGAAGATTATTAAGATAAAAGATTTGTTGTAGTCCTTGAAGAAGGACAACGTTATCTCGTCATATTCTAGTTGAATATGATGTGTTCATGAAGAACACTATGAGATCTAATAATTTGTGCAATTCCTAATGAAAAATACAAAATAATATTCCTGAAGAATATTGTAAGTGCTCTTGAAGAAGCAACTATTTTAGTTTAGTTATTTCGAGCCTTGATTAATTCTCGTACTATTTTTTTCCCTTTGTATATTCAATTTTGGATCTTAAAATTATTGCTCCCGAAGTAGCACAATTAATTGTAATATTCTTGAAGAATATTACTATTCTAAATGAATAATTCTTATTTATACATGAATTATGTGATGATACAATATTCCTGAAGAATATTGATTTGTTATTTATAAATATAATAGCATAATTAAATCATTATGCCCTTGATGTAGCATGATATTATCCCTGAAGGAAAATATAACTTATATCTCAAATAAAAAATTTTAATATGATTTGAGAATATCCTCTATCGAGATTGTACAAGATATGATATACTCCACAATCATAATCCGACTGTGCTCCAATGATAGCAAGATTAGTAAGTGGTCGAATATTCCTATCAAGTTGTTCTCGGAAGTGAACAATATTAAATTAAAAACTTCAATATTACATGGCTCAAATTTTATCTCCCGAAGTAGATAAAATTTAGAGTTTATCATTGTAGGGGATAATTATTTATAAATTTTATCTCGTGGAGTTGATATATCAACGGTTAATGATAAGGACAAAAAAATGATAATCTTAAGATTATATGTCAATATATAATCTTATATATTGTGTAGTTTAATATTTTATTATCTCTTATGATATATTGTGAGTTTTTATCAATATAAGATATGATGTCATACCTGGAGTATGATTTGAATTGATCGTTGCTATATAATTAGTGATAAAAGGGTCAAATATTCTGAAGATATTTGTATCATTCAAATTCTTGGCTTATCTTGTTTCTTTTTTTTTGTGAATAGAATGTCAAGTTATTGGGATTAAATAGTGGTCATAATTTATTGTCTCATCAAAGTGCAAATATGCATGATATCTTTAGAATGATACTTTTCGTATGAAAAAAAAAAGGTAGTGCTAAATTTATTGACAGTTCATGAAGAACCACTAAATTTCTTCCTACAGGGTCGAAGATTTTGCACTATTATCTTCTAAGTATCGATAAATCTATGGATTTCTAAACTATCGCGATAACAAGTGAGACAAATGACATATACAATTTCTGAAGAAAAGAAATTGGTATTAGAAAAAATATCAATGTAAATAATATTCACCACTTATTAGACCAGAAGTCTATTAATCCCAATACTTTCAATATTTACATGTTTAAATTTACGTGTTTGGTGTTAAAGTCTATTTATATTATTTTTATATATTATTTAACTATATGTTTATTTATGATATATATCTTGAAGATATATTAATACAAATTCACACATATTGTATGATAAATATCACAAATTACTAGTAAATATCATGAAGTACATTTATACACTTAAAATTGTATTATTTTGAGTTGAACAATTTTCATCAACATCTTATAGATGTTGGATTAATTGCATAATAATTATTTCACTTTCTTCTGGAAGAAGAGTAATAACGATAGTTATTACATATTATATTGATGATGATACTTGTATCATTGATATAAAATTATTTGTAATGATTCTTTTAATACATTACATTAATATATTTTCATGGTTTCCTGAAGAAACATGAATTTGTAATTTTAATAATCCAGAAGATTATTAAAAAGAAATTATTGATGTTCTTGATAAAACACAACGATATATAGTCATATTTTTATGATAGTATTTATGATAAACACATCAATTAAAGTTAATATTCCTGAAGAATATTAAACAAAAAAAGGCATTATTTTGAATATTTTCTATATGGCCTTGTGTTATTGAATTGCTTTTATTATCACCACATTGATATAAATTGTTGCTCATGACGTAGCATAATTAATACTTTTAATTAATATTTACATACTCTTTAGAGTAATTTATATTTTGGGTGTTATATGCTTATAAATTGTTGCTCCCAAGGTAGCATAATTGATACTTTTGAAAAATATCACATACTCTTGATGAGTACTTCATATTTTCGGTAATATATGATTATCTTTGATTTAAATTGTTGCTCCTGAGTTAGCACAATTAATATTTTTGAAGAAAAATACATGCTCCTGGAGAGCAATTTACATTTGAAGTTGCATGTATTTATTTCAAATGAAAAATACGTAACTTTATGTCATATTGATTCGTTCAATTTCTACTTGAGGAATGGAAAGACAATCCCCGAAGGATTGGTATAATTTCATATGGCAATATTCTTATTGTCGGCTCTAAAAGGAGCTTTATTCAATGAGTATCGAATTAATTATAAGCGATATAATATTTTATCCAATGATCATGTTGCAATGAATTTCAAATTCAAATATCCATATCAAAGGCACAATATTTGGGTCACGCCCTCTGTTATTAGTGCACCTCCTGAAGAGGAATGATTTTATAATCCAATTCCAACTATCTCCGACATTAGAGAGGGATATGAAATATAAATAAGAGAAAGTCGGAAAATTCTCATTGGGTTGGATATTTAAATTTATGCACTATGAACTCGAAGTTCAACAAGTTATTGATTGCCAAATGAGTGATGAAATCTCATATACCAGTTGTATATGTACCATAAAGAATTAAAGTCGAATGTGAACGAAATATATTTGTTGATACTCCTCGACGCCAGAAGCGTGAGAGACGTATTCTTTATTGGTATTAAGATAAAATCCGCGGAATACAAATAGATTAAACTACAACATCACTTCAAAAACCTCCTGATGAGGATCGTCCCGGAGATGAGAATCTCAATACCTTAATTTGCACGTGCACTAAATAATTACAGTATTGGATTATGGGACGACCAAATCAAATCTTATGGGAAATGTTGAATATTTGATTTTGTTGAAGTTGTCATTGACTTTGTGAATATGGGAGAATTGTTTATAAGAATGATAGTTGTCGACAACACTTTGTGTCTCAACAATTGCTAGTGGAGTGCCTGAAGCACCAAATAAAATATAAGCAATTGAGACAAAGCTTAACTCGTAAAATAAAATAAAGTGGTGAAAGATAAGCGAGATTAGTATATCAAGGGTTTAAGCGCATACCAAAACCATATTCTCCCGTTGGCACTAAATTTCGTCATTTAATATACATATGACAATTATTATGAATATAGATATTCAATTAGTGATGTCATCACCACATTTTTCTATGGGTCATTGGACGCGAATATCTATATGAAAGTCCCTGACGGACTTGAGGTTCCTAAAGTAATAGGAACGTGAAATTCGCAACATGTACTATTTTGAGTTATAAATATTTATACATTTTGAAATAGTCTGGTGGATCAACCGACTAAGTGAGTTCCTCCTGAAGATGATATATGTGAATTATTTGAACTCGTGTCTAAATACAAGTTCAAAATGAAAAACTTAGATAAAACTAAGTATTAGTATTGTCTCGACTTGTAGATCGAGCATATATGATGGAAAATTTTTATCCATTTAGCTACCTAAAGGCTGTCTTACCACTTGAAGTGGATCTGAGCTCATATAGATCTCAAGAAAATAACAAAGATATAAGAGGACCAGAAGTTCCGTACTTGTATGCTATTGAAGCATTACATCATCAGGCCTGATATACAAATTGAAGTTAACATGCTAGCAAAATTTAATATTTCTCCAAGAAGGAGAATGTGGAATGGTGTTAACCATATTGGTTTATTACATGAAAGAGATCGAGATTCGATATTGGTGGCTATTAGGGATTATGATTTCATATTTGTTCTCATACTGCCTATTTATTATGATGATAAATATTTTCCATTTATGTGTTGCATATAATGTTTGGGCAAGTAAGATGAAACTTATTTCCACACGAGCTTCAGAAGAGCAATAATGATAATCTAGTAGATTTATTCACTAAATCTCTCCATGTCTGAAAATTATATTCATGGTATTGAAGTGCAAGATTGTTATCTTGAGGGGGAGAAGTGATAACTTTTAAATTAGCTTGAAGATTATGTCGACCCTGAAGGTCAAAAGGTCCTGAAGACCAAATGGTTGTACTCTTTTTCCCTTTCTAAGTTTTTTCCCACTGGGTTTTCTTAGTTAAGGTTTTTAACGAGGCAATCAATGCAACACATGAGCAAATTTATACTGTGTACTCTTTTTCTCTATCGGTTTTTTCCCACAGGTTTTTTCCGAAGGGATTTTGATGAGGCATGAACATCATAATATTCAAGAGGAAGTATTGTATGAAGACGATATCACTTGTATCTCAAAGGTAGATACATTAAATATTCACTTAAGTGATTAATTGGCGAACTTATTCACAAAGACGTTGCGACATCAACATTCGAAGACTAGTACACAAGATCGGAATAAGTTAACTCAAAGATCTTATGTAATCGATTTCGAGGAGTATTGTACTCTTTCTCCTTCGATCGGGTTTTTTCCCTAGGTTTTAAAACGAGGTTTTAATGAGCGGCGTGTATTAAAAGGTCATTCGAGGGAGTGTTGTAATTAATGTATTTCTTAATGAATGGCTATCACCCCTAAAAGCACTGATGCGTCACTATAAATAAAGGCGCACTACTTATAAGAATCTGTACACATTATTAACCTTCTCTTCCAATTTCTCTCTTTTTCTCTCATGTTTATAACAATATTTATATAATTAAAATAGTTGTGCGCAAGTGGGGTAATTGGGTAATACTCTATATTCATACTCTATTCATACTCTATTTTAAGTTTTAGAATTCGATCAATACACAATTCTATTATGAATGTATCCAACAACTAAGATATGTATCAAATCGAGGACTTCTTTACAAATGTTTAAGAAAATTCAAGACAAATCTCAAATTTGTGGCTGGACCAACGTTTTCTTTCATTAGTATCCCTATCAATCATTCAAAACATTGAAAAGGGTTAAAGGGTTTTGGGGTTTGTATGACTGGATCGTGAAACCATAACGCCGACGCCAATCCTACTGCGTTTCTCCGCCGCCAACCACCGCCGCAGCTTCGCTCATTTTCATATTAAGTGATAGAATTTAGTTTACCACCACTAAGTAGTTCGTCTTAAACTATAAATCAGAAACGAACATCATGTGGTACCTGTGCGTATTTTTTCATAGATTATTGGAATACAGGAAAGCAGAGTTTGAATCCCTCGCTAGCCTCTTTGACGGTGGCATTGGTGCCACCACGCTTGAATGGAGGCTGCCGGAAGACCACCACTCGGACTCACCTTTCCATTTCGTCAATCTTCTTTCCGATGAGATGGCCCGTAACATTGCCGATAGAAGTAAGCATCCCTTTTTTACAAACACGCTACACTGTTTTTGTTGTATGGTTATCGAAGTTAATATGGTGCAGGTATTCTTGTTAAGGGAATATATGAACTTTGGGGTGAAGGACGGAATTTCGAGGAACTGGAGGAGGCTATAAAAAACTATCCAGATGATCGGAAGTTGCCATACTTAACTCCTGAGAGCACGTTCAAAATTACGGTTGAAAGTTTCGGAAAAGCAATAAGTTTTCACGAGCAAAGCGACCGCATAAAAAATTTGACATATATTCCTTTTAAGGTATGATGATTCTAGTATTTTACACAAAATTACGTGCGAAGATTTTGGCTGATACTAATTTATTTCGAAGGCTATCAGTTCGATTATCTGGATCAGCTATTAAGCTGCTTCCTAGTAATGGTTAAAATACTAAACCGTTTTTCTGTGTATATATGTCCTTGAATTTGATTGTGTATCTGAAGGAGCCATTTCTTAGTGTTACTCATATAATGCACTCAGCAAATACAATTGATGTTTTCTCATATAATTCCTTATGAACAATGTTTCCGTTGATGTTTTTCCTCAAATGATTACATTTACATTAGAAACAAATAGAGACTATTACCTACTAAGAATCCGATATTGAACATAGATCTTTGTATGTTCTTTGCTATTCCAATAATAGATAATATCATATGCACATGTCTCAAAGATATGCAGTAATCATATTTGGTGCTGTTAATGGGCTGTTAAGATACCCGCCCGGTGCCCCGGATCGGATACCCGGTCGATGGACCGCTCGATTCTTTAATATGCTGGTCCCGGTCCTCACTTGCTACCCAGTAGTGAAACCGGGTATATTCGGTCCGCCACCGCCTATTTCTTAGTTGGACTCGGTGTTTTCACCCGTTTAAGTTCTGTGTTTCTGTCATGCACCGTTGTAACTTAAATGAAAGATATAATTAATTAGGGTTTTCTAAATTTAACCCCAAATAGCGCACACCTTTCTTGCGATAGCGCAAATCGCGGGGAAATCGTGCACTTTCGTTGCCACGTAACCGGATGGCGTGTGGAAAACAGGTGTGGTAGTAACTAGCCATGCGCTATGTGGCGTTTTCAATTTCTTTTCTTCGCAAAAGTGCGCTATGTAATGCACAACAGAGAGCAATTGAAAACACAAATACTAATAGTCCAGCCCTAACAAAACTAACTATTTAGTGCTGTTAATGGGCCGAGCTACCAGGTAACCGTCCGGCAGACCAGCTTGAATATCCGGTCTGGTGGACCTCCCGATTGCTAGTGAGCTGGTCCCGGTCCTGACTTGCTATCCCGGTTCCTTAACAGGCCGGTCCGCTACCTGACTTGAGACTTTCGAACCAGACCGGATATAGTAATACCCGACTCTATCCGACCCATTAACAGCACTAATAAGATTATCATGATTTTCATAAATCATGGGAAATTGTGGTAATGTGCCTCCCATTAGAAGTCTTCCTTTTGGGGCATCAACGGAATTTAAATAGAGAATTAAGTCTTTTTGAAGATGCTGGGTTGCTAGAATTTTTTACGGGTATCAAAATCTTTTCACCAGCGTCTAAGTGAATTATCTTTCAGGGCCGAGTGAATCTGCGGAATCCTGATCATAAATTCTGCATTATGGATAACGATGATTATGGAGATAATAATGGGCTTCCTCCTATTGTTCAAAGGAGAATCTTTTTTGGGAGAGAGGTAGCGGCTGCTGATAGAAAGATATTGCAAACTTATCAGCTAAAAAGCCGCAAATATCTGGGCCCAACGGCCATGGATGCAGAAATGGCATTCCTGATGGCAAATCAAGCACAAGTCAAACCTGGGAAACTTGTGTATGATCCTTTTGTCGGTACAGGAAGCATTCTGATTGCGGCTGCTCATTTTGGAGCAATGACAATGGTTAGGATTTGCTTTTGATGGAACTCATATATATTGGTCCATTTTTATGATGTTTACTTAATTGGAATTGTTTTCCTGATTTGAATAATTCAGGGTGCAGATATTGACATTCGTGTAGTGCGTGATGGTCGTGGCCCTGATTGTAATGTCTGGAGCAACTTTAAGCAGGTTTTTGGATTTCCTTCTCGTCCCCCTTTCTTTTGGACCTACTTTTCATCTTTTTTAGTGTGATTGCTATAGGAGTGCCATTTTTTTCAGTTTCAATGCGACATATATGGCCGTCGTATAATGCAATCCTTACAAAATGGGCAGTAATGATGGATGTATTGATAATGAAATACACTTTAAGGAAATTAAGGTGGAAAAATATAAAGGTCATTCGAGATTTGAAGCTTTCATTTATTATTATTATTATTATTATTATTATTATTATTATTTTTTCATATACCAAGTATTTCGTGCCTATACACCCTTGTGGTGGGACTCTTCCCCGGACCATCGCCTTGCGGGGACGCTTCGTGCACCGGGCTGCCTTTTATACCAAGTATTTCGTGAACCTGACTATTTCCTCTTTGCACAGTATGGATTGCCAATGCCGATATCTTTACTGAGGGCTGACAATAATCTTCCACCTTGGCGTTCTGGTTTAGAAGAGGTAATTTGTCCAGTGGTTCATCATCATCATCATCATCATCATCATCATCAATTGCACCTTAATCCCAACTATGTTGGGGTCGGTGGCATGAAAATTATAGTGCCAATCAACTGTCGAAAATTAGTTAACACTAATTCATGCAAAAGACAAAGTAGCAAAGTTTTACGCCGGATGCCCTTATTGTCGCAACCTTCATATGAAAATCATAGGCTTTTCCAGTTACATGGAAAATATCAGATGGTGGAAAATATCATGAGATGGTAATTTGTCCTTGTCAATGGTTTATGCTATTAGATTTTCATGTCATGGTTGTCTCTGTGGTAAATTATTATGCTTGCCTTGCGCATAAATGTTTTTGCAAATTGTAGATTATTGCACTTTAGAGCACAATAAATTAGTGAATTTGTCGTAAGGTAGTATGCGGATGAAAGTGAAGTGCTCCAAGTCAAAGATGGATCTAACAGTGGATCTTTTTGTCTCGACTGGATTTATTCACTTATCGAAAAATGTAACCATGATTTTCTTTTTGATTCAACAACAAATAATAATAATTGTTTTTAGAGCTAGAAATTTGTATTCACATCATCGTTGTGACAACCGGACCGGTCACCAGATGGGGGAAGCTGCATGTTCAATAATTCGGTCGAACCGGTGATAATTAATTTATATTATAAATATTATTTCATATTTAAGCACTAATTTGATAAAATCATGAAAAATCAATATTTTAGAAAATTTATATTGATATAAGTGACTAAATTATTTGACGCATGTGCAAAATATATAAATATGTATTTTAATATATGGTACAAGTATTTTTCATTACATTAAAAATAGAAAACGTTAGAAAGTAAAATTAGAAAATCTGACCGGTTCAAGCCGGTTCTCTGCACCGGTTCTTGACCCTTTTTGTCAGACGATTTTTTAACCGGGCGGGTGAGAGGACCAATTCCCGGTCGAACCGGCCGCTCTCAGAACCATAATTCACCATGCAGTGGCAAATATTTGGCAACCTCTCTTCTGGAAATGGTTCCCCTCTTATTTTTATTTTCTTTTTTGATCCACCCAAATCCTTTTTCACCATTCGATTTAATCTATTTCTCATTTTTCTTCGGATTTATCAACATTCTTGCAGGTGTTTGATGCCATAATATGCGATCCTCCTTACGGTGTCCGTGCCGGGGGACGTAAATCCGGTGGGCGCAAGCTTTTGAAAGGTGTCATTGGTCCTTACACTGTTCCCGACGACAAAAGGACCGGCCACATACCATCTACGGCTCCTTATAGTTTAGTGGAATGCATTCATGATTTGCTTGACCTTGCCGCTAAAATGCTCGTAATGGGTGGGCGGCTGGTTTACTTCTACCCTGTCCTAAGGGATGAGGGTTTACCGGAGCCCACTTTCCCGGAGCACCCTTGTTTTGAGTTGATTGCGACTTGCGAACAAATCCTTAGCTACAGATACAGCAGGGTTTTGCTAACCATGGTTAAATTTGCCCCTTATAGTGAGGAAATTGAGTTGGCTGCTAAGGTTCAGCATTTGGAGTTCAGAGAAAACCACTTGAAGTGGGTAGAAGATGGGAATTTACATTCAGCGGTTTTTAGCCCTGTAGATGTGCAGATTGATGGAACGGGTGAAAAGTTTAGCTCCAAGCCCAAGTATAGGGGCAAGTACGTTTAGTGTGTGTAGCTATGGATGTTATTTATGTACTAAGTGTGTGTGTAGCTATCGACCTTATTTATTTGTTGACGTTATTTATGACTCGGTTTGTATTTGAATTGAATTTTGAGCCGAGTTCCTAACGATTTCGAAATGGTTTTATAATTAAGGATTCTATGTCATAAAAACTTTTCGCCTTTTTCTAATCTTTGGCGACTTCCATTTTTTTAAGGTTTTGGATTATTTTCTAAACGTGAACGCTTCTCGGGTGTTATTTTTGTCCAATATGGGGCGGTTGTCTTTTATGCATTTCTGAGCAGTCACAGAATCGGCATGGAGATGACAAGCTGCAATACTAATCAGTCATGAGTCCAATAAGTTATATTGTTTAAATGTATTCCATTTCTATTGGTGTATGTTGGCCATGTGTGTGTGTTTGTGTGTCTTTTGTAAGATTGTTTTTTTGGATTTTGGTTTATGTTATAGTTTGACATTGCTGGTCACAATGTTGAGTTGTCGTTTGATATTCAGTCTGACAGATTCTTGTGAGAAGGGTTTACGATGTCGTAATATTCTCTCGATCAAATTGGAATGTTGCACGAAGCATGCTAGCATGCCACTTAGGATCAACCTATTTTACTTTAGTATATAATATAATATTTTGGACCATATTTTACAATGAATTTTATTTTAGAAAATAAATTATTTATAAATATGGGTAGTACTACTACTAACCCTATATGCTCCCCTTTAAAAAAAAAAAAGAAGTGTTTAACTTTATTTGCTCAACTACTTAAAATTACTGCATTATTTGCCTTTTATTTTGCATTTTTATGTGAATGAGTATATTAGATGTTTGAGATAAGTTGAAGAATGAAAATTAAATAAAATTTAATTTTGGATACATATTTGAATAATTACTTAGTTATATGACTTTTATTATGATATTTAATTCAGTAGCTCGAATTTGTCTTTGTTAAAATAAATGCCAAAAAAAATTATGTCCTTTGTTTTTCTTCAAAAAAAAAAAAAAAATCTTCCTTTCCTTTATTAGGTTCCAATTCTCTCTCCGTCCAGAGCTCCAGAAAACTCAAGGTATGTTTTGGCTAAGTTTTAATCCCAAAATAACTTGGGATTGACGAATCATCATTTGAAACTGTCGACTATCGGTTACATAAATAAAGTAAAGCGCAGAAGAGAAACTTAATAAATAGTCAACATACAAATAAAATTATATTTTCTCAAAAAACAACATTGTGTTTGTTATTATTTGGCTCAACCGGCCCAAATATATATCTCCTTAAGTCTGGCCCATACCATTTAATGAGTTGGCCCAGCCCATTTGGTAGCCCTTTTGAATGGGAGCCGTTCGATCCAGATGTATTACCTACTCTAATCTGGACCGTCCGATCTCCCTTTTTTAATTTACCCTAACCCTAACTCTCCCTCATTTCCTCACTGTCTCCACACTCACTTCTCTCGTCTCTTCCTCTTTCTCCCGTGCTCACCTACCCTGTCGGTCAACTCTCACCCCGCCGCGATTCTGCTCCCGATTCTATTATCATCCTCCCTCCTGTCAGCTCTGACTTGGACGATGAAATCTCGTGACACTTCTTGTATCCGATTTCATCGCTCCGTGTATAAAAGGCGCGGCAGGGCTGGAGTTTTGGACCACCGAAAGACACCAGAAAAGGCGATTTGATCCTTCTGAGAATCTGAGTGAAATCTTGAGATATCTTTGTTGTGATATCTGTGAGTGAGATCGAGAACGGTTTCTAAGGTTTCTGGGTTAAAAGTGAAGGAGCTACCGGGCTAGGTGGCCGACCGGCGGTGGTTTGGGCATTCCTCTGTGGAAAACATTTCGTAACGGTGTCAATTGCTAGGGTTTCGGAAGATCTGAGCCTATTCATCTCTTTCCTAAAAAGAGGGTTTTCTGATCTTTATTTATCTTCGATTAAATTGTTGTTCTTGGTGATATTGTGCAATTTATTATTATATATATATTTGTGATATATTTTTGGTATTTATTAATATTATAAATATATATTTGTTATATATATAAATATATATATATATATTATATATATATTATATATATTATATATATTAGTTATATATATATATATCTATAAATATATATAATATATGCCGGTTTATATACTGTTTCGGATTTGTTCTGATTATCATATTCCGATCGTTTGGTTATTATCATTATCGTTGTTAACCTGGAATCGGATATTTGTGTTTCAGATTTGTTCTGGACGTTGGAATATATATCGGTTGTATTTGTTCGGGTTTATCGGATTACTTATATTGGTTATAATAATATGTTCATTTAGTTGGTCTGTAATCCTTAAATCCTATCCCGTAGAATATAAATTATAATTGTTATATTCGTTTAATCTGCTTGTTTTATCGATCCTGTTTTGTAGCCAAAATTATTCGACCTGATACCCAACAGTGTTTCCATAATAATCAAGAAGATTGGAGAATACTTCCTAATTAAATCCATGATATGCCTACGGGCCTTTTTATTATGGGCTCCCCAAATATTCCATGAGAGCAGAGTTACATCTTAAAACTAATCATTAAAACAAAATTGAGAATGACTTGGAAACCAGAGCGGAACCTATTGGTCGTCTATATAAACATCATTTGCTTCCCAAAAATTGGGTGTTTTCTCAACCTTGTCAATATCATTTTTCAAAGGAATAGGGGCATCATAGCCATTGTATGAGTGTACCACATACATGGCTAGATGAGTAACATTTAAATGAAATATTAATAATTTTAATTTTTTTTAGTAGTTGTTGTGATATATCATTATGTTATTAGTCTGAACTTTTAGTTTCGTATGAACTATTAATATCTTTATATATTTGAAATTAGCTTGTATCAAACAAACTTCAGTATTAAAACTATATTCACCCAATCGTGACATGATTTTGCACCAATGCTGGCTGGGCACGACATTGCGCAACGATGGGCACGATACTACAGCAAATGGGCACCAATGCTGGACATGACAAGCATCAGCATCCACGATCTCTCTCTCTTGACGTAAATGAGTAAAAGAATAACAACAGAATGGTGAAGGACAATACCGTCCAAAATCAACTAAAAATGTAAAGAGATTTTTTTTCTGAATTATGTAATAATTGGTTAATGAAAATAGATTTTCAGATTTAGTGGACAAAAATGAGCCATAACATGTACTTGATGAACTTTGGTGGAATTTGAGTTCGACTCGTTTATTATCGAGTCGAACTCAAGCTTAATTTATCAAATATTTTGATGGTTTACGGACTTTTTTGAAGGGGACTATCCAAAATACGGCAATAAATTGTTTTCGATTTTTCAATTCGGGAGAGGGTGTTTCAGCCTAGCCTAATCCCTCCCGAGTCCGTCCATACCTCCCAATTTCTATCCGCCAGCACAGACTCCTAATACTATTTAGGCTAAGTTTAGAAAAAATGAGGGAGAACTGCTGGAGCCCGTAAGGATGTACCACCCTTTTGGCATGAAACTTTTACCCGAGAACTGGACTCAATAAGCACGGACCTGTTAGTCAAAGCGTAGACGAAGAGACAAACAAGTCATGCTGGAAAATTTAGCCTCAGATTAAGAGTAAGACAGAATTCTAGGAGGATGCTCGGTACGGGAGACAAAAGAAAGGGAAAAGGAAAATTCTAAATAATCATACGTTATACGTATACATTTGCAGGTAAATGTGCCCCCCCCCCCCCCCCCCTCCCCTTTTTTTTTTTTTTTTTTTATTTTAAAGAATTATCTCTACCACAAAAATATATAGGCATGTTTGACTACCGTTGCGCGCGCACCCGTATTTCTTGCTAAAATTGATGATCATATTTGGTATTGCAACACCAGCCAAGAGCAAAAACATTGACAGGAAAATTGAAAGGGGGATAGAGAGTACGAGAGGAATAAGGGAGAAAAAAAGAAAAGGTCATTCCAGGTTTCCTTGCTTTCTTCCTTGTTTTTATTCTTCCAGCACTCGAATCCTAATGAAGAAATTCGATCCGAGCCTTCTTCATATCCTGCAAATTCACGAGCCATTGATTTGAAACAGGTAGCTAATCCATCTATTTTTCTTCTCCCTTTCCCCCCTCGATTGTGATGATCCCCTGGCAAATCGAAAAGCGCACGCTGCCTTGATTTAGCTGTCGTACTTTATATTTCGGGTGTTTACAAATGATTATCAAATGTATGAAACATATCAGTATGTAATCATCATTTGAAGGAAAAAAGAAATATATAAAGTCGAATATAACATGAAATAGAAGATCTGGAATGCATTAAATTTTGATAGGTTAATCGTATCACCGATCCATCCATGCATGCATACGGGGGCAGATCCGGAAATTTATCCGGCGATGGATGAAGATGAGAGTAGAGATGGAGCCAAAAAGTTGATACCATGGGGCAGCGTCCCGGAAAAAAAATCCAAACACAAATTACGACCAGAGTGTTCTTTTAACATATTTTGTCTACATTCATAATTGTTATGGTTCGAGATTATTATTTCGAGGGCCGCGGCCAAATTCCGTCCGAACCCGATTACGATTGAAATATAGAGGGCCACAAATGGGGAATTTGTGTTGCATTATGGGTGTTCCAAGGGCGCTATTACAATTTATAAAAATCCGACAAACTCGCAAATTAACCACTATATTTTCTCGATTGTATTAGGTCAAACGCAAGTTGTCGATATCCATCAACAGGAGGCGAATTAATCAACAAACATGGCTCCAAGCAAGATACGAAAAGCCATCGGCGCAGTGAAAGACCAGACGAGCATCGGCCTAGCCAAAGTAGGCAGCAGCAACTCCCTCTCCGACCTCGATGTGGCCATCGTCAAAGCCACCCGCCACGAGGAGTACCCTCCCGACGAGCGGTACGTGCGGGAGATCATAAACCTGACGACCTACTCACGGGCATTCGTCAACGCCTGCGTCGGCACCATCGCCCGGCGCCTCAACAAGACCAAGAATTGGGTCGTCGCCTTAAAAACCCTCATGCTCATCCAGCGACTCCTGGCCGAGGGGGACCACGCCTACGAGCAGGAGATATTTTTCGCCACCAGGCGCGGGACCCGACTGCTCAACATGTCCGATTTCCGGGACACGTCCGGGAAATCGAACGCGTGGGATTATTCCGCCTTCGTGCGGACGTACGCATTGTATCTGGACGAGCAGCTCGAGTTTAGGATGCAGGGGCGGAGGGGGAAGCGAGGCGGATATGGGTACCATGCGGAGGAAGAAGAGGGTGGAGGCGGTGGTGGGGCCGCCCATAGTGGGGCTATGGTGGTTAGGGGGACTCCGGTGCGTGAGATGAAAATCGGGAGGATCTTCTCCAAGGTTCATCATCTTATGCAGCTTCTTGAGAGGTTCTTGGCATGCAGACCAACAGGTAAATCCGATATATCTAATTATCAAAAATCTTAGTTTCTTCCAAATGGCGGCAGCTTAGCTTACAAATTGAGTCATGTAAAACTATACAGGTGCTGCAAAGGAAAACAGGGTTGTGAGCGTGGCTCTTTACCCCATTGTCAAGGAAAGCTTCCAGCTCTGCTACGACGTAACAGAAATCCTCGGGGTCCTGATCGACCGGTTCATGCAGCTAGAGATACCCGAAATGGTTAAAGTCCACGAGATTTTCTGTCGGGTTTCCAAGCAGTACGACGAGCTCGACACCTTCTACGCCTGGTGCAAAACCATGGGGATCGCGCGATCCTCCGAGTACCCCGATGTGGAAAAGATCACGCAGAAAAAACTCGATATGATGGACGATTTCATCCACGAAAAATCCGCACTGGAACAGAAAAGGAGGTCAGGATCCGCGGAGCCGAGGCCCGAACCCGAACCCGAACCCGAAGTGAATGAGCCCGAGCCCGAGCCTGATATGAATTCAATCAAGGCGTTGCCGCCGCCGGAAGGGTTTCCAGAAGATAGAGGGAAAGAGGAAGAGGAGAAGGAATTTGAAAAACCAAAAGAAAACGAAAAGAAGCAGACATATCAAGTTGGGGATCTGTTGAATTTAGGTGCAGATGCGCCCACCACAGGGGAACACGGAGATAAATTGGCTCTAGCCTTATTCGACGGCGGACCTTCCACCACGACCGCGACATCCGGTACGGACAAAACTCCGTGGGAGGCCTTCAAGGAGTCATCGGGAGATTGGGAAATGGCGTTGGTCCAATCGGCGAGCCATTTGTCGAATCAGACGGCTAATCTTCCCGGCGGTTTCGACACTATGGTTCTCGACGGTATGTACCAGCAGGGCAAAATTGCTCAGGCGGCGGCGTGTTCGGGGCTCGTGGCAACCGGAAGCGCTAGCAGCGTGGCGCTAGGGTCGGCAGGGAGACCGGCTATGCTGGCGTTGCCGGCGCCTCCGTCTCAGGACGGCGGAGCCACGTGTTGTTCGGTGAATACAGATCCTTTCGCAGCGTCGCTGGCCATAGCGCCTCCGGCATACGTGCAGATGTCGGAGTTGGAGAAGAAGCAGAGATTGCTGGTGGAGGAGCAAGTAATGTGGCAGCAGTACGCGAGGGATGGGATGCAGGGGCAGGTAGGGTTAGCCAAGGTACAACAACAGAATGCGTATCCGTACAACAGGAGAACGTATTGATTGATCAAGGAGTTCTTCGGTGAAGGAAATTTGCTTTTACATTTTATAGAACAATACAGTATACATGGAAGTGTTTTTTATTTTTATTTATTTTTTTTTCCAAATTTTTTTAGGAGATGGCAAACAGCGTTGAGATTTTTAAGTTGTTTCTTGATCTTTTATTTTATAAAATTCATCTTTGAATTAGCTTTGAAATTAGAATGCAGTTTACTTTTTTATTTTTAATTGATCAAAATGCCATTTTTTAGGATATTCGTGCTTTATATAACTAGTAGAGATACCCATGTCCCATATCATAATAACATGATTACGGTCCCTTAACTGAATTAAAATAATTAAATAATTAAAATAATTAAATAATTAGCTTGTTGATATTTTGACTTAATATATGTTTTCCTAAAAGATACTCACAAATTATTAATTCACACCATAAACTATCACAGATCACGCAGATATTATACAAATACTTTAAGAATTAATTAACACGGCTACAAAAAATATATTTTACAACAACTATTTTATATTGATTATAATAAAATTGTTGTGAAAACAAGAAATGCTAAATTTACTTCGATTATTAAAAATCAATGTAAAATATCGTAGCATTTACGACGGTCTTCAATAAACCAACGTAATAAAAATGCTGAATGTATGTTAGTTATCTAGAAACTGATGTGAAATGTATTATTATTTACGACGGCTATGAGGAACCCATAAAAAAATATAGAAAATATTAACAATGGTTATCTAAAACCGTCATAAAATGTTGTATATTTAATGATGATTTTTAAAAAAAGAAAACAATTTAAAGATGATTTCTCCAACACCATCGTAATTTTTTTATTTTTTTCACCACGCCATTTATTTGAGAAGAGGGTGTTTCAGATTGACGAAATGATCAAAAGTTGTATTTTACATTTTACATCGACTATTTTAAAATCATCGTCATATTCTTTTTATTCTTTTAACCGCGTCATCGATCCTAGAAGGAAGCATTTAAGATCGATGATTTTGCAAAAAGTTGTGTTTTCATTTGCAGCAATTATTTGTATAATCCATAAAACAAATTCAGTGGCAGTTTATCTAAAATCCCCCCAAATTTCCGTAAAATTTTATTTATTTCGCATTTCTTCTTCTTTTCATACTTTTCCCATTTACTCTGACACGCATTTCCATTGTTTCCGATGGAGGCAAAGACTCATTATTCTTTGGTTCTGGATTATAATGGAATAAAACAAAATAACTCACTAAACTGACTGTACTTCTTTTTCTGATGAAATACTAGTCGTTCCATGCAATTCTCGATACTATTTTCATTTTGGATCATCCGGAAACAGCCTCTCTGTGTTAAGACAGGGGTAAGGCTGCGTACATCCGATCCCCCCTTACCCCGCTTTTTGCGGGAGCCGTTGAGGCATTGGGGTAATGTTGTTGTTGTTGTTGTCTGACACGCACAGATTCCCTCTTGTCATATACTCTGTTAATGATTGGTCTTGACTCCAAAAGTGGTGGATTTCTTCAGCAATTGGTGTGAGTGTGCCGAGGACGTCGAGCCTCTAAGGGGGGACGGATGTGATATCCCATATCGACTAGCGGAGAGAACGAAGTGCCTTATATGTGCATGCTTAACTCCATATAGCATGAGGCCTTTTGAGAGCTCACTGTCTTCGGGGAGATATGAACTCTAGAGTTAAGAGTGCTGGCGCGGGAAAATATCCATAATAGATGACCTCCTGGGAAGTAGGGGTTGCATTTCGGAACCGAAAATCGAAAACCGAACCGAAAAAACTCGAAAAAAGAATTTAAAAACCGAAACTGAAGAAGACCGGACCGAAAAACAAAAAAAAAACAGAATCGAACCGAACTAATTTGGTTCGGTTCTCGGTTCCGGGTCGGGCGGAACTGAACCGGACCGAAGTCAAATTTCAACATACTAAAATGACCTTGTTTTTGTGATTTTGGTGTGTTTCGAATTTTAGTATAATTCGTTTTCCTTTTGTAAGACCCTCATGGGTCCAAGGAGGACCGATAATATGCTCATGTAATTTGTGATTCAATTAATTTAGGTTAAGAGAATGAGCTACTGTGATTTACGATTGTTATATGTTTTGAGATATTTGTAAATTGTTATGCAACTCTAACTTTTATCTTGAACATATATATATATAACTCTTGTTGGCTTGTTGTTATATATAACTTATTCTATTGCATATAATATTTGAATTTATTGTTGGAAATTGATTAATAATATTTATTAAATTAAATATTATTTAGTTAATCTATTGGGTAATTAGATTAACAAATTTCTCAAAACAAATTTTTTTTGTGAGTGAGAAATGAAGTGCTAAAGTAAGTTGACAACGGTGTGAGATAGGCCACCCGTTTACATGCGCGCACGTCCTTGACGCCATTGCTACGAATGGTTCGAACCTTGGATAATGACTTGTTTATTAGCAAGTGGTTTTTTTTGGATAATTGGGCCTACTTATTGGCAAAAGATTTTTTGATTTAGTTTTAATTAATCAAATTTTAGTTACTTGGGTTTGGAAGACCAAGTGGTCAATACACATATAAGGTGCCGTAGCTTTTAAGGCATTTGTGATTGAAATGAAGATTTAAATTAGTCAACTTGTAACAGCAAATAGTTATTTGATGACGTTTTCAATTTTGAGAAAACGAAACGTCATCATAATTGGGTTTCAAAGTTGAAACCGTAGCCATAATTTCTTTGATGGTTATTTCAAATTTAAGAATTTGGAACCGTAGCCATCAATGGTGTTTTATGGATTGTTAAAGCACAATAATAATGTTTAATACCTCATGTGCTGTTCTAGCCTATAAATAAGGTCACTTTGCATTGCATTATAAAAATTGTTAGTTTTAGTCATTGGTGCATCCTCTCAAGCTCTCAAAGCAAGCATATAGTTTATAAGCTCAAGTTCTCAATCCTCATCTTGTTCGCCGGAGCTCGCCGGAATTGTGGTGCTACATCCGTCGAGACGAAAGTCGTTTTACCTTTGGAGAAAAATTGCCAAATCGAAGAGCACTACCGGGGCAATATTTGTCTTGCGGGAAGAGCACTACAGGGGCAATATTTGTCTTGCGGGAAGAGTACTACCGGGGCAATATTTGTCTTGCGGGAAGAGCACTACCGGGGCAATATTTGTCTTGCGGGAAGAGCACTACCGGGGCAAATTGCCAAACCGAAGAGCACTACCGGACCTTTGGAGACATATAATTTACGGTTTTATTATTTATTTTCTTGTATTTTCAATTCTGTTTTGAGTCCTGTAATTTCTGGATTTCGAGTTGTAATTTGTTTTCCAGTTGTAATTTATTTTTCCGCCGAGGAAGTTTCTACGACAGAGTTCTCCAACAGGCGCAAGACAAATATTACTTGCTAAATCCTACAACTGGAGATGACGACCGCTGCTTCCACCGACTCGAACACCACCGCTGCCTTTGCCTCCGCGACCGCTGCTTCGACCGTGGCGAACACCTTTGCCGCAACCATGTCCAACATGATGAGCTCAACTACCTCATCAACAACTCCATGTATGTTTTCGAACCCCTTTCTGGCTACCGGTGGATCCACCTCGAGTGGCACCGTGGGTTCCACTTTTAGTGGTACCGTTGGATCCATGTTAGGATCTAGTGTTGGAGTCTACGGGTTCAACACGAGTGGTTCCTTTTTTGGAACAACCTCGGGTCTAGGATAATGCCTACCGCCGAGAAGCCGCCAAAGTTTGGTGGAGCCGACTTCAAAAGGTGTCAACAAAAGATGTTGTTCTATTTGACAACATTGGGCTTTGCAAACTTCCTTAAGAAGATGTGCCACCGGCGCCAAGTGCACAAGAGACTAGTTTCACAGTCCGAGCTGCCTATGACAACTGGCACAATGGAGACTCTCTTTGTAAAAATTTTATTCTGAATTCTTTAGAAGATAGTTTGTATAATGTATACTCTGTTGTAAACACATCAAAAGAGATGTGGGATGCACTTGAAAAGAAGTACCGTAGTGATGATGCAGGTACAAAGAAGTTTGTAGTCGCCAAATATTTAGACTACAAGATGGTTGACTCAAAACCCAATCATGGAACAAGTGCAAGAGTTCCAACTCATCATTCATGATGTTAATGCCGAAGGAATGGTCCTGCCGGACGCTTTTACTGTTGCAACTGTGATCGAGAAGTTGCCCCGCAGTTGGAAAGACTTCAAGAGCTACCTCAAGCACAAGCGAAAGGAGATGACTCTTGAAGACTTGATTGTGAAAATGTGCATCGAGTCTGACGTGTGCAAGAATGATCATAAACCGAAAGGCCTGATTGATGCTAAGGCCAATCTGTTGGAGCAAGGCGGTCCCTCCATAAAACGGGCTCGCCCAAGTGTCCAAAACAAGAACAAAGGAAAACAACCGATCAAGAAATTTGATGGTGATTGCTTCCACTATGGCAAACATGGGCACGCGGCGAAGGACTGCCGGAAGCCGAAAGCCAACAAGAAGAAGAAACATGTTGCCAACATCGCCGAGACTAACAGCGAATGGAAAGAGGATGACCTTGCTGTTGTGGTCACCGAGGAGGTCAACCACGTTGAGAACCAAGGTGGTTGGTACGCCGACACCGGTGCAACCGCCCAGGTTGGTGCCGATCGGAGTCAGTTTAAGAACTATCAAGCTATTGAGGGGAGGAAGCTCAACATGGGGAATCCAGCTTCATCTGAGATTATCGGAGTTGGAGAAGTGGACCTCAAACTTACGTCAGGACAAACTCTCACTTTGAAGAATGTGCTTCATGTTCCTGATATGAGGAAGAACTTGATCTCGGGCTCTATACTAGTTAAAAAGGGGTTTAAACTAGTGTTTGAGTCAGATAGAATTATCATAAAAAAGTTTGATAGGTTTCTTGGTAAGGGTTACCTCACGGAGGGACTCTTTAAACTCAATGCTTTGGCTATACGCCATGTAACCAAATCTGGAAATGCTAATGAAAAAGCTATTGCTTCCTCTTACTTGACTGAGTGTTCTAATTTATGGCATTGTAGATTAGGTCATGTGAATCTAAATGCTATAAAAAGATTAGTAAACTTAGATTTACTGAAATTAAATGAAGTCAATACTCAAAACAAATGTGAGATTTGTGTTGAAGCAAAAATGATGAAACTTCCGTTTCATTCGGTAAAACGGAATACAAAACCCCTTGAATTAATTCACACAGACGTGTGTGATTTAAAGTTTGTGCAAACTAGAGGTGGTAAGAAGTACTTTATCACTTTTATCGATGACTGTATAAGATATTGTTATCTTTATCTTTTGAAAAGTAAAGATGAGGCTATTGAAGCTTTTAAGAACTTCAAGAATGAATCCGAGAATCAATTAGGCTGTCGTATTAAGATGGTTCGAAGCGATAGAGGTGGCGAATATGTAGCCCCGTTTGAGGAATTATGCAACGAAAGCGGTATAATTCATCAAACAATAGCTCCATATGCACCACAATCTAATGGCATTGCTGAACGTAAGAATCGAACACTTAAAGATATGATGAATGCCTTATTGATTAGTTCAGGGTTGCCCCAGAACATGTGGGGGGAAGCTGTCTTGACAGCCAACTACATATTGAACAAGATTCCACGCAAAGGTAAGGATGTTACTCTTTATGAATTGTGGAAAGGTAGAAAACCTTCATACAAATATCTCAAAGTGTGGGGGTGTTTGGCCAAGGTTGAGGTACCTCTACCTAAACAAGTTAAAATCGGACCTAAGACGGTCGATTGTATCTTTATTGGATATGCACTGAACAGTAGTGCCTATCGGTTTGTTATCCACAAGTCAGAAATACCTGAAATGACTGTGGGAACAACAATTGAATCAAGGAATGCTGTATTCTTTGAAAATATATATCCTTGTAAGGACAATGATAAAGTTGAGAACAATTCTAGCAGTAGAGTTGAAGATGAAAGAACAAGTTCAAAACCTGTGGATGTAGATCCAAAGTCACGTAAACGATCGAGATCTAACCTGGAAGAGGTAGAACCAAGACGTGGTAGTAGAGTTAGAACACCAAAGACATTTAGACCTGACTACATAGCATTCATGTTGGATGAAGAACCAATATCAATCAAAGTAGCTTATGCTGGACCAGATGGGTTGCTCTGGAAAGAAGCCGTTCAGAGTGAAATTGACTCAATTTTACAAAACCAAACTTGGGTTTGGTTGATTTACCTGAAGGTTGTAATCCCTTAGGACGCAAATGGATCCTTAAAAGAAAGTACAAGGCTGATGGATCAATTGACAAGTATAAAGCTCGTTTAGTAGTCAAAGGTTTCAAGCAGAAGGAAGGGTATGATTTTTTCGATACCTATTCACCTGTAATGAGAATTACATCTATTCGAGTGTTTCTCGCGATTGCTGCTTTGCACGATCTTGAGATTCATCAAATGGATGTTAAGACTGCTTTTCTGAATGGTGATCTGGAATAAGAGATCTATATGGAACAACCTGAAGGGTTTGTAGTGCCTGGACAAGAGAAAAAGGTATGCAAACTGGTTAAGTCTCTATATGGATTGAAACAAGCTCCATTACAGTGGCACTTAAAATTTAATTATGTAATGTTATCAAATGGTTTTAAAATAAATGAGTGTGATAGATGTATTTATATTAAGAACACTAATAACGGATATGTTATTGTGTGTCTTTATATAGATGACATGTTAATCATGGGTAACAATATACAAGTGATTAACGATACTAAGAACATGTTAAAAAAGAAATTTTGACATGAAAGACATGGGGCTAGCCGATGTGATTCTTGGAATGAAAATTTTGATAAAATCAGATGGAATCATCTTGACACAATCTCACTATGCCGAGAAAGTTCTCAAGAGGTTTAATGCTATTGATAGCTTGCCGGCTAAGACCCCAATAGATTTAAATGATCACTCGAGCAAAAATCGAGGAGAACTCATTGCACAAGAAGAATATGCACGAGTCATTGGGTGTTTAATGTATCTTACAAATTGCACTCGACCCGATTTAGCTTGCGCTGTGAACAAATTGAGTCGTTACACAAGCAATCCAAGCAAAGAGCATTGGAAAGCTCTCGTTAGAGTTTTGAGGTACTTAAAGTATACTCAAAACCTTGGGCTACACTATTCGAGATACCCACCGGTACTTGAAGGGTACTGTGATGCGAATTGGATATCCGATACGAAAAGTTCATTTTATACAAGTGGTTACGTGTTTACCATTGGGGTGGAACTGTCTCGTGGAAGTCCGCGAAATAAATGTGTATAGCCCGATCCACCATGGAATTGGAATTCATAGCTTTGGACAAAGATGGTGAAAAAGCCGAGTGGCTCAGAAACTTTCTAGAAGATATTCCATGTTGGTCAAAGCCAGTGCCTGCAGTGATGATACACTGTGATAGCCAAGATGCTATTGGTAGGGCAAGAAGTAACGTGTATAATAGAAAGTCTCGACATATTCGTCGACGCCATAATACCGTGAGACATTTGATCAAAAATGAGATTATCTCTATTGACTATGTGAGGTCATTGGATAATCTAGCGGATCCGCTAACCAAAGGGTTAAAACGTGATCAAATGAATAAATTGCTAGAGGGAATGGGTTTAAAATTCACAAATTGAGAATGATCATAGTGGTAACCCAACCAAGATGACTGGAGATCCCAAGAACTTGGTTCAATGGGAGAACTAAGCTATGAGAGTTCGTGTGAAACACTGATCTAAGTATATTCCCTATAGAGCAATTGAGTGTTGAAAACTTGCCTAGTGGTGAGGTTAAGTCTATGACTTTTAATGATTCCTTAAAACCTTGAGGAGGTTGAGTATGGCAAGATAATCGATAAAGAATCACCTATATAAGTGAGAAGTGAGGGTCGCTTCATGAAATACACTTATGAATCCAAAGGGGTGTCCAAGGCCCGCAAAGGACACAAAACGTGAGAACGTGTGAGGTTGAGGTGTTCAAGTGTTAGCACCATTATCTCGGTACTCGTCGTGGGGGAATAGTTCAAAGCATCAAGCCACTAATCCGCCTGTGTACCCGATGATGTTAACTATGGAAGGTTCAAAGTCATGAACTACCTATCCTTATACTTTAACGCCTCTTGAGGACTGAGCTTGAGTCTGCATACATGTGCATATGGCTTTCTCACTCATGTGGGGATTGTTGGAAATTGGTTAATAATATTTATTAAATTAAATATTATTTAGTTAATCTATTGGGTAATTAGATTAACAAATTTCTCAAAACCAATTTTTTTGGGTGAGTGAGAAATGAAGTGCTAAAGTAAGTTGACAACGGTGTGAGATAGGCCACCCGTTTACATGCGCGCACGTCCTCGACGCCATTGCTACGAATGGTTCGAACCTTGGATAATGACTTGTTTATTAGCAAGTGGTTTTTTTTTTTGGATAATTGGGCCTACTTATTGGCAAAAGATTTTTTCATTTAGTTTTAATTAAATCAAATTTTAGTTACTTGGGTTTGGAAGCCCAAGTGGTCAATACACATATAAGGTGTCGTAGCTTTTAAGGCATTTGTGATTGAAATGAAGATTTCAATTAGTCAACTTGTAACAGCAAATAGTTATTTGATGATGGTTTTCAATTTTGAGAAAACGAAACGTCATCATAATTGGGTTTCAAAGTTGAAACCGTAGCCATAATTTCTTTGATGGTTATTTCAAATTTAAGAATTTGGAACCGTAGCCATCAATGGTGTTTTATGGATTGTTAAAGCACAATAATAATGTTTAATCCCTCATGTGGTGTTCTAGCCTATAAATAAGGTCACTTTGCATTGCATTATAAAAATTGTTAGTTTTAGTCATTGGTGCATTCTCTCAAGCTCTCAAAGCAAGCATATAGTTTATAAGCTCAAGTTCTCAATCCTCATCTTGTTCGCCGGAGCTCGCCGGAATTATGGTGCTACATCCATCGAGACGAAAGTCGTTTTACCTTTGGAGACAAATTGCCAAACCGAAGAGCACTACCAGGGCAATATTTGTCTTGCGGGAAGAGGCCTCCTCGACTCGACTTAATTTACGGTTTTATTATTTATTTTCTTGTATTTTCAATTCTGTTTTGAGTCCTGTAATTTCTGGATTTCGAGTTGTAATTTGTTTTCCAGTTGTAATTTATTTTTCCGCCCAGCAAGTTTCTACGATAGAGTTCTCCAACATTTATATTGTGAAAAATCGAAAAAATATCAAACCAAATCGAAACCGAACCGAATATTTATAAAACCGAATTTAACCGAACCGAACTTCAAAAAGAACCGAACCAAACCGAAACCGAATATTTGGTTCGATTCTCGGTTTCGGTCAAAAACCGAATGGAACCGAGTCCACCCCCACTGGGAAGTTGCTTGTGGGCTCCCAGAAACGAACCCGTAAGAGCCAGCTTAGAGGAGAGTGCCCAAAGCGGACAATATCGTGCTATACGGAGCGATCTTGGGATTTGGCAATTTGGTATCAGAGCCACTCTGCCGGCTGGTGCGAGTGTGCCGACGAGGACGTTGGGGCCCTGAGAGAGGGAGGATTGTGATATCCCACATCGAATAGCGTAGAGGGGGCGAAATTCCTTATATGTGCATGCCGCCTCCATGTAACGTGAGGCCTTTTGGGAGATTACTGGCTTTGGGAATATAGGAACTCCGAAGTTAAGCGCGCTCGGTGCTGGAGCAATCTCAGGATGGGTGACCTCTTGGGACGTTGCTCGTTGGCTCCCAGAAAAAAAACTTTGAGGTTCAGCTCAGAGGAAAGTGCCCAGAGCGGACAATATCATGCTACGGGCGGTCTTGGGATGTGACAATTTAAGCTACCAGAAGACTACCAAAAAAGACTAAATCTTGTGCCAATGCGATCACCTCGCAGGGATCCCTTCTAGTGAAGTTAGCTTCCAACGACCCCTTCTCCCTCCTAATGAACACAACTTAAAGAGGCGGAGCGGGCTTCAAGCACAACTACAAAAGATTGAATCCTTTGCCAATGCGATCACCTCACAGAGATCCTTTCTAGTGAAGTCAGCTTCTAACGACCCCTTGTTCCTCCTAATGAACACAATTGAAGAGGCGAAACGGGCGTCAAGCAAACTGCAAGAAGAAGAAGAAGAAGAAGGAGAAGAAGAAGAAGAAGAAACTCGGGTGTAAATAGTAGGCAGAAGTTTTATATTTTTGTTAATAAATTGCTTAATATGTTCCGATGCGTTTTGAGTACCATCTTGTTTAACTTGTTTGTTATGATGTTTGCTTTTGTTACAAATTGATTAAATTTTTACTTGGATCTATTTTTTGAAGTGATTCAAAGGGATATGGGCTAGGTTATCAAAAATAAATTAAGTTACATCGATTTCAAACCATCGTAAAATATTTTATGACGTTTTTGAAAAAAGTGATATAAAATATTGACATTTTAAGATGGTTTTGGGAAAAATCATTGTAAAATATTGAACATTACAACAATTTTGAAAAGAACCATTGTAAAATTTTGAACATTTTATAACGATTCTGGACAGAATTGATGTAAATTTAAGGCGACTTTAGACAACATCGTAAAATGTGAATTTTACAACGGTTTCAAAACCATTGTGAAATGTGGTCCACCTTATACAATAGCTTCAAAACCCTCGTAAAAACTCTCCAACGACTATCGTAAAATCCCTTTCTGTAGTACTTTAGTATGAAAATAGAAATTAACTTTTCTAGAAAATCCTTGTTTACTTCACCAGATTTCTAGAAAAATTTTCTAAGAAAACAGAAAAAAATTAAAACACGTTTACATTAGATATTTTCTAAAAAGAAATCTAGAAAACTGGAAAACACGGTTTTCCATATTATAACTGGACTTTAGAAAATTATAGAAAACAGTCATGACTTGTTTTCTAGATTTAGAAAATTAGAAAACACGCTAGAGTTGTGCTACAAACAAGCTAGACACTCTTCGAACAATCGAACCTCAACAAATACACATTTTAACATTTTTTTAAATCGATGAGCCATATTTGTAGTTATGAATACGTTACATAATTAGTATTTTTAAATGATAAAAAAATCAAACATACAAAATAAAACATCAAATTGTATAAATATTATTTATTTGTTAATTATCATTTTACTGTGTTCATGTGACAGTGGTCTCCATTATTTTAATTTAAGTAAAAAATAAAAATCTTGTTCCTATATTTAATAATCTAACTTTATGAACTAGTGATCACTTAAAAATAATAAGAGGAATAAATAGTATATAAACATGATTATAAAATATTAAAATGTAATGTATAATAATTAGTTATATGTAATGTAAAAAGTATGTATATAGTTTTTTGAGAGGATACTACAGAACTATTTTTTGAGAGTCTAGAACAACAAAGAGAAAACGCTAATCAGTGGGGAACAACTATATCTACTGAACTATGGAGGGATATATGAATATACTGATTAGTCAGATTCATTTTTTAGATGAAAATACCATCTTTTGAGTACATATATATATATATATATATATATAGAGAGAGAGTTCGGGATATAGGGTGACACCTTCTTTTTTTTGTGAGGTGCCCGCCACGTGTCATGTTCTGATTGGAGGTGAGTGTTTTAATTATAACACTCACCCGGCTGGCCCACAACACTTGGTGGGTGAGTGTTATAATTAAAACACTCACCTCCAATCAGAACATGACACGTGGCGGGCACCTCACAAAAAAAAGAAGGTGTCACCTTCCTTCCCGAATTCTCTATATATATATAGTATTGAGTAGATTTATAGAGGTATATTAAAATGTAATGTATAATAATTAGTTATATGTTAACGTAAAAAGTATGTATATAATTTATGAAACTAAAAAGGTAAAAAACTGATAAATTCTATTTGCATATTTGGAACATATTTTCCTAATTTTCAACAGTTTTCTTAGAAATTGAAAACTCAGAAAATTTTAAAAAATTTTGGAAAACAAAAATGGAAAAAATTTCCACAAGTAAACAGCCCCTTAGTTCTTCTTCTACTACTCTACCTCTTCTTCTTCTTCTTCTTCTCATCCCCCTTATTCTCTTAACACTGTTGCTCATCTTTTCATTAAGAACGAACTTGATACCAAAAAATATAAATATTTAGAATGTTAAGCTAAAAAAATAAGAAAATAAAATTTTTTATTGGCAGATTAGTGTATAGTTGTGCAATAAAATTCATCTTTCATTTTTTTATTTTTGTGAAAATTAAGAAGGCATATATATATATATATATATATATATATATATATATATATATATATATATATATATATATATGAACCAAATAAAAAAACTTAAATAATGACACACGTCCACAAGTCGAAGTATAGATAGGTACACGTAGAAATTAGTATATGAATATATCGAATAGTAAAGTGTTGCGAGTAAAAAGAAACAAAAAATAATATTTTTTTAATTAGATATTATTATTTTTGAAATACCCTCTTCAAGATAAATCATGTTTTCAAACCACCCCCTTTGTATAAGGAGGAATTATTTTATTTATTCCTCAAATACATTTAAATACCTAAATAATCAAAATACCTTGGGTTATAAGAATAATATCTAGAATATTATAACACCAAGTTTCCTTCATATAATTAGAGATGTTAAACGGGCTAGTCCTAACGGGATTCGAGCTAAATGGTCCGGACCAAAAAAATCAAAATTTAAACGGGCCAAGAAATATCGGCCTTAACCCTAACGGGCTTCGGGCTAAACGGGCTAAATATTTAATAAATTTATTTTTTGTTTTTTATAAGTCAAAAACAAATAAAAACAGTAACAATATTATATATATATAGTAACAAATATACTATAATAAATATAACAAAAAATACACTTTTATGTATATATATATATATATATATATATATACACACACTATATTAACAAATACAGTAATAATATATATTACATATATAATATTAATATATATTACATAAATATAGTATTATTGTAAGTTGAAATTAACAATATATATATATATATAGCTGACATCGGGCTAAACGGTGCGGGCCAAAAAAGCCCGAATTTAAGCGGGCCAAAAAATACCGACGCTAACTTGGTTTTTTGACGGGTTAAACGGGCCAACCCACTGGGCCCACGCCCGTTTAACATCTCTACATATAATGGACCTAGTAAATCCACATGCTCGTACAAAACACCATATATTGATATATCCTTCATACAAATAACCTCCATTTTCACCGAGTTAAATATATAACCTTAACCATTAACATGCTTAGCAATATATTAAAAAAATTAGGAAAATGTAATTATCTGACATACTAATATTTACTTTTAAAAAATAAATATATATGAATAAAGAAAAAATCAAATTGTTGCAAGTAAAAAGAAACAGATACAATATTGCATAAGTATATGCAATATTTTTTGTGCACACGTATGTGACATATGAATGTCGTATATAAAAATAACATCACATTATATACATGACATTTGACTCGTGTATTCAAATACGAGATAGGAGCTCCAAACCGGCTAAACCAACAAAATGTTTATGCCCACAAAGATGGATGGGCAATATGATTTACACTTGGTTTCATACGGCCATATAACACGAGTTTTCGCCTTCATTCAACTCTGCATCCTATTGTGTCTTAACGGAGAAGACATACCCAATCTCATTCCAACAGAAACCAAAGTCTCAAGTGATCTCGAACTGTTTTCCAACAGATCGTCATCTATCTTGATTGTATCCTGCATAATTTGACATGGTACGTTTTTCAAATAAGTCGAAATCAAGATCATATGAAAATAATTATAATAGCAATACTAAAGCCCTGTTTATTTCACCAGTTTTCTAGAAAAAATTTCTCAGAAAACGGAAAAATGAAAACACGCTCGAATTAGATATTTTCTAAAAAGAAAACTAGAAAACTGGAAAACACGGTTTTTCAAATTATAACTATGACTTTAGAAAACTATAGAAAACGGTTCTGACTTGTTTTCTAGATTTAGAAAATTAGAAAACACGCTAGAGTTGTGCTACAAATAATTAGACACTCTTCGAACAATCGAACCTCAACAAATACACATAGTTTAATATTTTTTTAAATCTATTAGCCATACTTGTAGTTATAAATACGTTACATAATTAGTATTTTTAAATGATAAAAAAATCTAACAAACAAAATGAAACATCAAATAGTGTAAATATTATTTATTTGTTAATTATCATTTTACTGTGTTCATGTCCATTATTTTAAATTAAATAAAAAATAAAAATCTTGTTCCTACATTTAATAATCTAACTTTATGAACTAGTGATTAGTTAAAAATAATAAGAGGAGTAAATAGTGTATAAACATGATTATAAAATATTAAAATGTAATGTATAATAATTAGTTATATGTTAATGTAAAAGTATGTATATAATTTTTTGAGAGGATACTACAGAACTATTTTTTGAGAGTCAAGAACTACAAAGAGAAAACACTAATAGTGGCGAACAACTATATCTACTGAACTGTGGAGGGATATATGAATATGTTGATTAGTCATCTTCATTTTTTAGATGAAAAGACCATATTTTGAGTATATATATAGTATTGAGTAGATTTATAGAGGTATATTAAAATGTAATATATAATAATTAGTTATATGTTTTAATGTAAAAAGTATGTATATAATTTATGAAACTAAAAAAGTAGAAAACTGATAAATTCTATTTGCATATTTGGAACATATTTTGCTAGTTTTCAACAGTTTTCTTAGAAATTGAAAACTCATAAAATTCTAAAAAATTTTGGAGAAGAAAAGTGGAAAATTTTTCCACAAAGTAAACAACCCCTAACCTTTTCAAATACGCAAATGACCGTACTTCCACCAAATGAGAAATATCCAAACTGCACAACCCACACCAAAAAAAAAATCAAAAAAAAGATATGGAATAATATCGGCTTGTAATTAAATATGCATTTGATATTTTGAAAGCGAAAAAATCAATAATTATGAACCTCATCTCCTTTCTTGACAAAGTCACCCTCTTTCTTAGAAAAAGTGATGCTACCAACCATGGTTGCTCCAATAGCAACAAAAGCCACCTGCACTCATGATATATATACTTTCAGTTACACAAGTTCATAGTTGTTTTCTTTTATTGTACGTAGATATACAAAAGGTTGTGATGTCTTATAACTCAATACTGCGTCATCATGTTTGTAAGAAGTAATACAGACAGAAAACTGTAAAGAGAAACTGTTTGCAGCAACAAACCTTTCCAAATTCCTTTGTCGATATTAAAGATATGACGCGCTTATTTTCAGAGAACACATTACAGTACTTGCTGTTAACTGCAACTGGATTAACCTAGACACGAAAAACGAGCAGAAATGAGTAAGAATCACAGATAACCAAAGACTACTCTGTGAAGAAATGTTCGACAAGTTCAAAAGAATACCGTGTATAAGCATCCAGGTATCTCAACAAATTTTTCAATAGTTCCAGAAACAGGAACATGGAATCGATGATAGTCCTGAAATAATTCGGGACAATAAGAGTTAATACTCCGGCACATACATATATTCATGTCGCCAGAGTAGTACCTGAGGTGCCAACCGGAACATCACTAGACTTCCATCAGTGAAGGCGCTCGAACATAATTCAGTCCCCAAAAGACCTTGTACGGAAAATTTCCGGCCCTACAGTGATTGAAGAAATTCTGAATAATAACAGAATAAGTAGCTACATAGCAGAAAAGCATATTTAAGTTACAAAAAAATAATACTCTTACCACGCCATCTCGAAAAATTCTTACCAAGATTTTTGCAAGATCTTGCGGAAGAAAGAAAAACATAACTAAAGAAAAGATGAGAAATAGGCTGAATGGCATATTACCCTGGTGTTCTTTAAGCAGTTTAACTCCATGTAATTAAAACAAACTCATCACTCCCCTTGTTTTTTAAAATAGGCCCATTAACTCCCCGTGTAATTTATATAGGCTCATTACCCCCCCTATCTTTAGATTTTGGTGCAATGTGTTTATTGAGATAGTGCAAATTACTCCCCTGTGGATATGGCGGCAGCGGGGTTAGGATGCACCTTTTTCAAGTTACAGGGGGAGTAATGCGCCTATTTAAATTACACAGGGGGTTAATGAGCCTATACAGAGGGGGAGTAATGAGCCTATTCAAAATTACACACTACACAGGGAAAGATATGCCACAAACCCGGAGAAAAACCGACACTTTTCGAGGCCAGTCCCGATGTTCTCTTGCGTAGATTACGAATTATCCAACAAAGACCACACATGCACACCACATATCTGAGGTGACCTTGAAATACAAATAGTTCTACCTTAATCCAAAGCCTAGTACAATCAGCAACAGTTTCAAATGCCGTCAACCGGCAATCAGCTGCACATACCGCCACATGATCACAGTCAGCATCGGTAATTGGCCTCGCACCGGGTCTCAACTCTCTTATGAAAAATTCATTGAATGTCTGCAACCAGGAAGTAGCTCATTCATGAAGATAGGGATATCAAATATGCAAACTACGAAAAAAGAAAAACATAAAAGAAATAGAAAAGATGATGGTTGATGGAATTATCCAACTTCAATAGATGATTGTATAAAGTTTCAGGGCACCTATTATATCCATATTACCTACTTTCAGTTTTTCTCAAAAGATGATAATAATAATAATAAAGCTAAAAAAACCAAAAATATAAAATATAAGGCTTCTTAAGTTGATCTATCAGTAATGCTTTTAGTTGTTTTAGTTTCAGGATTTGTAAATAATATCTAGTTCTTTTAGTATAACATTTTTATTCCTTTTCCAATTAATATACCATTGGCACCGATATTCAAACAAAAGCACCGATATTCAAACAACAAAATTGCCTCCACCATAATATAATCATGTACCAAGTACTGGCAGTAAAGTTTCGAATATGTGAAAATATATGCAGTAGTTTAACATGATAGTGAATAACATAGTCTCAAAGATCATACGCACCTTAAAATGCTCCAGGGGGTGCTTGATTTCGGACAAGTTTATTTGATCCTTCAACATTATCAACAAACGGAATCAGAGAATAAATATTCTCCCATGAGAAAATTCAATAATATATAGTTACTAGTAAATGTACAAGATCTAATTATTCCATATCAAAAGGCAAAATCATTAGAAGTACACAGAAAAGAAGTCCACGCAGCCTGTACACATGAACGCCAAGAATCAACTGTTGTAGCTACAGGAGAATCAAGACTCACATTTCCAATTCCATCTGTGCATTCTCAATCACATGTTAACAGTACACCAGTATTATATCTAAAGTCTACAGATTAATATTACCAGTAAAAGGATAGGCATCTAAAGTACGGGCGACGGGTTTAAACTTTAAGTTGGTCTTCTAGATGCTGATGCATACTTTTAGCGTATCTGAAATACTGCCACACCTCGAGTCCTACTATGCATGCAGAAAGGTGGAGAAATATGCCTACTCATCCAACAATAGCAAGTGTTAGAAGTTATATTTGTCCGACGTTTATAAAAATGCGGGTTAACACACTCTGTATGAGCTAGCTTTTGGGGATGGGTTCTATTCAATTCAAACCCATTAATTATTGTGTACAAATGCGGGTTAACACACCTATATGAGCTAGTTTTTGGGGATGAGGTATATTCAAACCCATTTATCATGGTATCAGAGCGATCATGTTTGTGGCTTGGAGGCGTGTTGGGGTTGGACCCGACCCATTTGGATTGCCACATTCTGCGTAAGCGTGGGTGTTAGAATTTGTGTTTCTCCCCCACATATAGACACATTTCGGGGGCTCATCTCTAGTGGTGTAGTATCTTCTACAACCAGTGTATTAAATAGCGCGAATCGTAGCCCGCTATATCGTGCTAGAGACCTTCGGCGCGCCGTGGTGCAGCCCATATCGCGTTTTGCACAAAGAGTTTATGCTTTTTTGCTCCTATAGCGCGTTATTTCTGCTATAGCATACGCCATTATGCTATTCGGGTAGAAACGTTTGTGCAAATATTTGAGGCCAGGAAACATAGATTTGTTCATGGAAAGATAGTCTTTTAATAATCTGCTCGAGCAAATATGGCAATAATTCACATCAATCGGCTTAAACAAAGAAAACATATGCTTGCAAAAAAAACTGAATCCTAGAGGAGGCTGGAGCAAGCGTAGAAGATCTGAGAGGTGAGATTTTTGGTGCGTCTGTGAACTCAGAGCTCAGAACCCGAACCTTGCTGCACCTCTGCTAGTATGCACGATAATTTAGTAATATAACTTACAAAAATTCCTTAATTATGTGGACAAAGCTAGAATTACATCTAAAATATTTTGGAGTAGGGAGCATATTTATTTATAAAAAATAGTGATTGACATGCTCAATTAGCTTACGCTATGCACTACGCTATTTATGTTACGCTACGGAATACAAATGCTACACATATAAAAGTGTTATTTAAAACACCACCCATGGTTCTCACGTCGACGACTAGTCGCCGACTAGTCGAAAAGTCGACATGCCTGAAAAAGTCGAGGCCCGACTTCTGTGATAGTCGACCCCCGTTTTGCGATCTGGGTTGTCCGTTCCAGAACGCGGAACAGTCGCGACGGGTCGCGTCCCAGATCGCTAACTCCGACGAGTTCTGTGATTCCGGCATCTTTTCCGGTATAAGAAGGAAGAAAGGAGTATAAGGAGAGGAAAAGAAGAAAGAAGACAGAAGAAAAAAGAGAAGAACGTAGGAAGAAGAGGAAAGGAGGAGGAAAGGACCGAAAGAAAAGTAGATCTGGAGGAGAAAGAGTCAATGCCTCGAAAGAAAAGTAGATCTTGAAGAGAAAAGTTTTAACTTTTTTATTATTTTATGATATAAAAATAAAACTTAATCTTTAAATTATTCAAAAAAAATGGTCTTACATTATTTTAAGTTTTACAAATCTTTTGCAGTTATCTTTCAAATTTTATATAGGTTCTATTTCATATTAAAAAAATATTATAAAATTAATTTGAAAATATTTAAATATTAATTCTGAATTAGTATAGTAATTTGAAAAACATTTGTGATATTAATTTTAAAATACTAAATTGTTATAGTATTATTTAGATAAAAAACTAATATAAATATATTATCCTTCGTACTCGTACGTTCCCTCGTACCCATATGTTCCCTCGTACCGGGTTCATCAAAGTTAAAGTTTCCCGTATCCGTTTCCGTACCTCGTTTCGAACCGAACCCCGTCCTATATAACCATACTTTGATGCATGACTGTGTTTGTTTAGTTGATTTGACTATTTAATTATGTTTTTATTTGCTTATAAATGTTTGATTTTGGGTACTTGAACTTTTTATCTATTAATTTTTATTTGAACTATGAAATTGAAGTATGTTTACCTATATTATATATTATAATTACTCTAAATAGGATATTGTCGACTATTTACGACTTTTTACGACTAGTCAGGCGACTTGTCGACTAGTCAATTCCACGGTACTCGGGCTCGACTTGTCGACTTGTCGACTTAACAACCTTGACACCACCTACAACCCACTAATTTCTACACTTATAAGCACATTTCGGACACAGGGGATGGACTCTGACATTAACACATACTACTAAAGTCCGTAGACCCAGAATCAGAAGAAAAAGGAAAATAGTATGCAATATGCTGTTATTATACTGTTCAAAGATTTGAAAATTAGTGTCAGACTGTATATTGGGTCTGTAGATTCCATTTAGAACCCAGACCTTCAATGGGATGTTTGAGTTCGTACGTAACACGTTTTACCAGTATAGCATAAGGAGTCCAAAAAAAGCCGCCACGCGTTAGAATCAAAGATTACCTCCAAGCCACGAATTATAATCAAAGATTTTGTTTCAGTGTATGATATGGAGAACACCTCCAGCATGATGTGGTCATTTAAAGACTAGAAGAAAGACCACTGGACGCGTGTATTGCGGCCCCCTCTGAGTTTTTTGCTTTGGTATGAGGGTGTTGAGCATATATTTGTATACTAAACATCAATGAATAAAAAAATAAAGTAGATGTGTTAAAAATGGTGCATATCGCTAGACTGGAGACCACAACATGTGGATATTATCATGCCATGACATTGGGAAGGAATATTATATTTGCCAAACTTTACATGGGGACGGGTGGGGCCATGAAGGATACGCGAAAATCTTGGTAAAGATCGTGATTAAGGCTCATTGGCCGGTAGGGTAAAAAGGTTGAAATCCGGACAGGTTCAAGTCCAGGTCGTGACAAGGCTATACGTCCCTTCACACTTTCCCAAGGATTAGCGAGTATTTTGGAGAAAAAGAAGAGGAAGAGTTGAAATCCCATAGACAGAAAAAGAGAGGAGAAAGACGAGCAAATAGACAAAGAAAGAGAGCTTGGAAAGGGATGGAAATGATCAATATGCATCGTATATAGAGTGGATTTGGCATGATTTGCAAGAAATAGATTCATTGTAACCGTGGCAAGGATTGTTCTTGTCAGAACTAAGCAAGATTTCCAGTCTGTGGTTTTGGTTAAGGGGATGTAGCTCAAAGAGAGGGGATGCTCAGTCAATCCACATTTATACACAACAGCCCCAATAACTTCGTAATGTGGGGCAAACATAACTTTAAGGACATCAAACAGACAAATGAATTGGTTGGCATAGCCAATCATAAAATAAAATGCTTCCAAGATGGGATTTCCTCATATATGTTGCAAATATAGTACATAGCAACAATAGATGAAGTAGCATATTTGTGACTTCAAGTGATTTTATATAAGCACAAAGGACAAATTAGTAACTAGTTTGGACGCAATAGAACTATCTAAACAACAATGTGTTGAAAAGGCCTGAAAACAAAATTTGAGGATGAAGGCATTTGCTTCGTGACTTACATTCCCACCAAAGACGGGAACTAATGACATTGTCACTTTGTTCTCAGCTTATCTTGATAAAAAGAAAGTTATGTGGTTTATACAAAGGGCTCAACTTATAAAAACAAATATGTGAGCAAAACTGACAGAAAAATAGGAAAAGATTACACTTATTTGGAATGAAGCAAACAAATTTAAACAAGTTTCACCAAAATGACGTCATTCACATACACATGCATGGGTTTTCTTTGCAATCACAGGAGGTCCTAATTCAAATTTTGAATACGATAATAATATTAGAGCTACTGCAGTGAGACCAAAAACAATATCATACCTTGAACAGAGTAATAAATTTGGTTATATTCTTAGCAGATTCAGCTGAATCCATTTTCCTCCCCTGCTTTTCGGAGATGCTTTGCAGGAGTTCCTTCGCCCCTGCATTCAGAAGGAATTTCTCAAATTACGGATAAATATATAAGGTGAGACTAACAAATTGAACTAAGCCATGTGGCGGAAAAACAATCCTTTACTCATATAATTAGATGTACTTAAGTATCCAAGATTGACAAGAGTTTTACCAAGATCTCAAAAGCAACAATGAAATGAATAAACAATGTATTCCACAAACATGTAAAATGTATTTAGTTAGAGTTTCTTATCAGCAGATAATCATTAGAAGGCAACCTCTGTCCATGAGGCCAAGCCCTACTCGAGATTGATATATGGCCCTCATAGATAAAACAATCTTGGCATCAATAGTTTCCTCCACTAGTCTCCTTGTTCGCCGATCAAAAACCTGACATAAAAAAGTTTACCCCAGAAGGTTCTTGAGAATATGGTGAAATGCGTTTATCGAATAAAAATTCCTTATGTAAACAGCCTTTCAACAATCACCACAAGCAAGATCCCTATGTTTCTTTAACTTGGCAAGATTATATTACTCAAGGAATTCTAGTGTGGATGACACAAGCAACGTGTTGGCAATGTACAGAATAAAAGATAAAATTAAAAAAAAAAGAAAAAAAAACGCATGACCATGGGGTTTGAGTTTAAGGAAATTCAGTTAAAAAAGATCACCAAAGAAGTGCCTTGACGCACAAGCATTTTACCAAGAAAATGTGTTGAGAGAGAAAAGTTACCAGAATATGTGACGCACTCGATCTAGACCTCAAACCAACTTCATAGGACGAAAACTGAGCCCATTCACTTACTTTGAACATCCATCTGCAGAGAGAATATTGATCTTTGACAAGTCAAATGGAAACAAAACATTATCCACTGTAACGTTCATAGGGCAAACAATTCACAATATTCCATGCGTGCCTAAATCCAGCTAAACAAAGCAACAGGCCATTACATAATTCCTGTGGTAGGGTAGATAAACATTATTATTTATCTTGATTCTTAATCAATTACTAAGAATGGAGCACACATGTGTCATCATCATCAACCGCACCTTAATCCCAATTGTGATGGGGTCGGTCGCATGAAGATTATATTGTCAATTAATTGTCTAAATTAGTTAACGCTATAAATCATGCAAAAAAGAAAGTGCCAAAATTTTATGCTGGATAGCAAACCGTCATAAGAAAAAGAAATGAGATGAAATTCCAAAACCATCAACATCCTGGAAAATATTATGAGACGGTGATGACTCGAGATAATTGCTATAGTCATGTCATACTACGTGAGTGGTATTGTAAAATCAACACGTACATAATGGAACATATAACAGAGGAGCACACATGTGTGAATTGAATAAAATTACATGCATCCTTTGCATCTCATTTTCTTTAAAGTTAAATCCCATCTCCTCCACCCTTTCCAGGTAGCATTTTTTGCTCTATCTTATGGATTATGTCTACGCCTGAAGCTAAACACAAATCAGAGTTAAAAGGCAAGAGAAATTTCAAATTCGCAATAGACAAGTCCTCACCCATTTGAAGCTTGCTTATCAGTCAAGAATCCTCCAGTCATAACCTGATTTCCAGTCCCTTCATC
Source organism: Orobanche coerulescens (assembly GCA_033398695.1). Taxonomy (NCBI): domain Eukaryota; kingdom Viridiplantae; phylum Streptophyta; class Magnoliopsida; order Lamiales; family Orobanchaceae; genus Orobanche; species Orobanche coerulescens. Next base: position 176,763,980 of record CM065809.1, read on the forward strand.
GAAACACAGGCTCAAATGAACTACAGTATTCAACCTATCTGAGACTTGAAGAATTTCACCACAGACAGGACAGCAATTAATTAGCGAATCCCTGCACTCAAAAGTTTTCAAAGCAAAAAAGTAAGAACTGTTAGAAGTTCTAATGGAAAATCATGAAGCTCCGTAATCAATGTGTTTAGTGTTTATAGCAATCAAAAGTTGTTTAAAAATGAGAGCTCCAATTATATAGTGGAGAATGAATTTGGATCTTTCCATCCATTGTTAACTAGACAAGGATACTAAGCACTAAGCAGCCCTTTAAGTACAGTAGTACACCTATGCTTGCCTATACCAAGGATATCAAATTATACACCTAGGGCCTAAGCTTCCATCGAAGTTTCCCAAGAAAAGGAGAGAGACAATAAGAGGTCAAGTTCATTAAAAACAAGAGGCATATTGAATAATTTGTTTTATTATTTGCACGTAATACACTGAAGAATAAGAAACACTTCATCACATACAGTTATACAGGGCGTAAGTCAATCAACAATTGAAGAATCAAAGCAAGACAGACCACAGAGCCGGTGAGCCACGAACTGGGATAGAGAATATTAGTGTGAATAAATCAATTGAAGCGATTATATGTTTAAAAGAAACAATTTACAATTTCAGCTCAAATTAACAGATAAATTAACAGCATACTTTTCTACTTGAACAGCTAGAAGCATAGCCAACTCATCAATGCTGACAACTCCATCGCCATTTTCGTCAGCGGCTTTAAAAAGCTCCTCTTTCTGAAGACAAATTAAATGAATGATAAGATAATAGAAATAATGAGACAAAGCATACTCACCATTAAAAGGTTTTGTTGTTCAGTAGAATACTCAGCATTATCATCTGCTGCCGCATCTAAGTATTTACCAGTCAAGATAGATACAACTCGAGACACATAGGTCAGCTTGAACATGTCAAATTTTATAGTTCATTATGTCTGTGTGTATCCATTGTTTCCAATGGAGCCAAAGACTCCTTATTCTTTGGTTCTGGATTATAATGGAATAAAACAAAATGACTGACTAAACTGGCTGCACTTCTTTTTCTCATGAAGTATTAGTCATTCCATGCAATTCTTGGTGCAATTTTCATTTTGGATCATTCGGAAACAGCCTCTCTGTGTTAAGACAGGGGTAAGACTGCGTACAGTGTTTTAAAAATCGGTCGAAGCGTACGCCTCGAGGTGCGCCTCGACTCGAAGCGGCCAAAAAGCGATCCGAGGAGCACGCTCTGGGGGTCACTGGGTGAAGCGTACGTTTTTTTCGGGTGAGGCGTACGCCTCGAAACGTGTCCGCCTTGAGGCGGAAAAGCGGACGCCTTGTGTCCACCGACCAATTTTGGCTTGTTGACCGCTTTTTGATTGTTTTTTACTTTTTTTTTAATTCTTTACTTTTTCCTTATTTATAATAATAAAACCCTAAATTAAAAAGCCAAAAATCGCACGCTTTTCTTCGTTCCTCTGCTCTCTTCCAGTCGGCCGTTCCTCTCTGTCGCCGGCAGCGAAGTCGCACACACACACGCACGCCGGAGATCTATTCGCCGGGGCTCTCTGTCACCTGGTACGTATTTTTTGGGGTTAAACTCCTCTTACTCTTCTCACTCTTCTTACTATGTTTGCTTAACAACTCTTCTTACTCTGTTTTTTGACTTTTTTTAGGTTGATTTTTGTGGTATTGACAGAATTATGGTGGGAGGAGGATCGAAGGGACAGGCAAGTAGCGGTTCAAGAAAAGACCCGGCTTGGAAGTATGGTAAAGAAATTCAAGTTGAAGGAAAGCATTACAAATACATTGAATGCAATTTTTGTTTGAAAATTATTAAGGGAGGTGTGAAAAGAATGAAGGATCATCTTGCCGGTACACATAAAGATGCAAAGCCATGTAGTAGTGTCTAAGAAGTGAAGCAAGAAATTAAAGATTATTTGAAGAGAGGAGAGCAATTAAAAATCAGTGCTCAAAGGGATTTTGAGGAGATGGTGGACAGTGGCTCTTATTACAATAACCAAGGCTCGATGGGAAGTGGAGGTTCGAGTTCGGGAAGTACTCCTCACACAAGGGGTGTAAGGGGACCGATTGATCGCTTTGTTGTTGAAGTGGAGGAAGAGGATGCTCAAGACACGGCCAACCAAACGAATGCGAAAGAAATGAGGAATAGAGTTTGTTTGGATATTGGAAGATTTTTCATTGAAAACGGAATCCCCTTCAATGCTGCCAAGAGTGCTTCTTTTGTTAATATGTGTCGATCTATTAGGAACTATGGACGTGGCTTAAAACCTCCAACACAATATGAGCTTAGTTCGTGGATCTTGAATGAAGAAGTGAAAACTACAAAAGCGGTTGTAGATGAGGTGAAGAAAACATGGGCACAAACGGGTGTTTCCATATTATCCGATGGTTGGAAAGATATGAGGGGAAGGCAGTTGATTAACTTTCTCGTTAATAACCCCTATGGTACCGTCTATTTAAAATGCGTTGATGTTTCGAATGTTGTGAAAGATGCAAAATTATTGTGCGCACTTTTTGAGGAAGTTGTTAACGAAGTTGGAGAGGATCTTGTGATTCAAGTAGTCACTGATAATGCAGCCAATTATAAGGCTGCGGGGGAAATGCTAATGAGGAACAAACCACATTTGTGGTGGACACCTTGTGCCGCGCATTGTATCGACTTAATGCTAGAAAAGATTGGTGATTTGCCTCAACATAAGAACGCGTTGATAAAAGCAAAGAAGGTAACTACTAATTAATTAATATAATATATATATATATTAATATATATGTATATATATACATTAAATTCTTTACTATTTTATTTTTATATTGATGTATCATGTATTTTCCATTGTTTCCAATGGAGCCAAAGACTCCTTATTCTTTGGTTCTGGATTATAATGGAATAAAACAAAATGACTCACTAAACTGGCTGCACTTCTTTTTCTCATGAAGTACTAGTCATTCCATGCAATTCTCGATGCAATTTTCATTTTGGATCATCCGGAAACAGCCTCTCTGTGTTAAGATAGGGGTAAGGCTGCGTACATCCGATCCCCCCTTACCCCGCTTTTTGCGGGAGCCGTTGAGGCATTGGGGTAATGTTGTTGTTGTTGTTGTATTGATGTATCATGTATTATATTTTAGGTGAGTAATTTTATCTATAATCATGGATGGGCATTAGCATTGATGAGGGAACACGCAAAGAAGGATCTTCTTCGCCCGGCTGCTACTAGATTTGCCACAGCTTACTTAACAATACAAAGTATGATAAATTTGCGGCAACCTTTGGAAGCCATGTTTGCTTCTTCTGAATGGTCAAGGCATGCCTTGTCAAAAAAACCGGAGGGTAAAACCGTAAAGAGGTGTATCTTTAATCCTAATTTTTGGACAAGTATGTCATATGCAGTAAGAAGTACAAAGCCTTTTTGTAGGAGTGTTGAGGATGACGGATTCTGAAAAAGTGCCGGGAATGGGTTTCTTGTATGGTGCAATAGACAAAGCTAAAGAAGAAATAGCAAAAAATTTGGGTGGAGAGTTGGGAGCTTACAAAGAAATATGGAGTATTAATGTATTATTGATGAAAAATGGGATTTTCAAATGCATCGCGATTTACATGCAGCAGCATACTTTTTAAATCCTCGCTTCCAATATTCTGAAGGTTTCTCCCTTCGTTCGGAGGTCAAGTTGGGCTTGTATAATTGCTTAGGTAAACTTGTTACAAACAGAGTGGATAGAGAGAAAGCTAATGAACAAATTGATAAATTCAAAAAAGCAGAGGGCTTGTTCGGTAATCCACTAGCAAAGTCATCGGCTACTAAGCGATCTCCTGGTTAGTAAATAATTAAATATTGCTTCTTTTTTAATTATGTTTTATTTTTTATATTTTCTTAGATTCTTAAATATTACCTATGTTATGTAGCTGATTGGTGGCTCCAATTTGGAGATGAAACACCTGAATTGACAAGCTATGCGGTTAGAGTTTTAAGTCTTACGGCGTCCTCTTCGGCATGCGAGCGTAATTGGAGCACTTTTAATCATGTAAGCTGACGTAATGAAATTTATTTCCACTTCTTTTAATTCTTTGCTATTATGGCTAATATATATATATATATATATATGTGTGTGTGTGTGTGTGCGCGCGCGCGTGTGCGTGTGTGTGATTTAGATACACACGAAGAAAAGACATCGCTTGGCAACGGAAAAATTAAACAAGTTGGTGTACGTCATGTACAACAAGAAATTAAAAGATAGGCACTTAAAGAGAAAGGCACTTAAGGAAGATCAAGATCCATTAATTCTTGATGAAATGCCATCGGATGATGAATGGATTGCGGATGAAGGCGAAGAATTTGGGAATCATGTTCCATTATTGGCGATACAAGATGCAAGATGTGGACGTTGAGGTGGAAGAAATTAATCAAGCGAGTGGAAGTTCACAACAAAAAAATTTACAATCAGACACTAGGAAAAATGGTTTGTTCCCTTCGGCCTTCTCCACCAAAATTACTTAATGAAATTGAACATTATAATTAATATGATCTTATTTTTATGATAGATCGTAAACGTAAAAGATTGCAATTAATCGATGAGGAATCAGAATGGGAAGATCGTGATGAAGAGGAGGAGGATGATAGAGCAATTAGATATGACGATGATTCCATGGATGATCCCTCAAGTGGTGGCGAAGATGGGAATAACGAGTTCGATGAGTTTTTTAAACCATTGGACACAGATGATTCAATATTTCATTAGATAATGATAATTGTTGTTTCTTTTTTTTTTAACTATGACTTTTTGGAGTTTTTGCTTGAAGACACTTGTTTTATGTTTTATCTACCTAGTTTTATGTTGCATATTATCTAGTTTGTGATGTCTTTTGACATATAACATTTAGTACTTATGATATTGTTGTTTATTATTTGTTATGTTAATTTTTTTCTGATTTTTTTCCTTAAAGATTGAGGCGTCCGCCTCAGACCGCCTCGAGGCGTACGCTTCGCTTCATGACTGCAAAACGCCTCGAAAACGCTTTTCGAGTTTTAAAACATTGGCTGCGGACATCCGATCCCCCCTTACCCCGCTTTTTGCGGGAGCCGTTGAGGCATTGGGGTAATGTTGTTGTATTATGTCTGTGTGTGTGTATAATGGTCTGACTCGAGCAGTAATTCTTCTTAGAAGTTAGAACACACATCTATCACGAATGCAAGAAACATTCAGACCACAAGATAGCAATGAAAGTGAAACACAACAAAAAATCAGGACCAGACCTTGATAGCAGCCAGCTGGTTGCCAAATGCATCAATTAAGTCGGAGAATTCGGCATATGAAAGATTTCCATCTTCATTGTAATCCTGTACAAATAAAAAAGCAGACAGATACAACCGCATGTTAAACCAAATCGCAACCAAAAAAACAATTCATGCAGATCAGACGGGATGCAAAATGCTTGCATCTAAGCTCGTAGGTAACATTGATGCCTACCCTCTCAATACTTTTTTAAAACTGACATTGCCTACCAATGAAACTTTGGATTACATATGGATATCTGAAGGAAAGTGTACCACGAGAACCACAAGCAAACTTCATTTCCCAATATGGATTGATGTGACAATATGTATATGATGCCAACTGTGCTACTTGCAAAAAGTAATCAGATACCACCCACACAGATACTACACGCAAAGTCACAAAGACTTTTCAGTTATCACATATCAGTGTAGAAAAAAATACTAAATGTAAAGACACATCACGTACCACTAATGACAAAATACGCCTTGCAAAACTCTTTTCTGTTTCCAGTGGGTCCTGTAAGTATTGTAGTAAGGACTTCAGGCAACACAGATGGTTACTCTATCCCGCAGAATGAAGGCATCAAATATATTCACCTCAATGGAACATGACAAACTTATATTGCCAACGATTCCTCCGGCAGAGGTTGGATCTAATAGGTCATATACGTCTATGTCAGAATCTGAATCCTACACAAGAAGAAATAAAATAGAAAAAAAATAATTACACATAATATTGCAAGGAGAAAGAGGGGAAATGTTAAAAACAGCAGGATAATCACGTAAGAGACAGTCACGTTGTTACTTATGAAAGAGTAACATTGTTTCTTCGCAACACGATTGTCTCAGACATCATCAACTGCACCTTAATGCCAACTATGTTTGGGTCGGTTGTCTCAGACATAATAAACTTAAAACATCATTTCAAATATATTCAGTCAAGAGCAACGAAGGGTGACAGCAATCAAAAGGTGAATTAATTGATGGAAGTCCAAGCATAGACACATAACAAACTCAAGACTAAAAGATAAGTTGTCGCTATAAAATGGATGTCTGAACATCCATCAGTCCCAAACCTTGATCACTTAGTTGTTGCAAAGAAATGAACCATCGCATATGCATGCTTTTCTTACCCCTAACTCACAACTATTCATCGATCATTTTCCTAGTTGTCTTCACTATTTCATGTTGGAGTTTTTTCAGTTGAATGACCAAATCTTCACAGTTTACTTTACGCCTTCAAGCATTAAAAATTAAGCTGGGTATAGGGGCTCAAGTGTTATTGTTGTTAATTAGTGTATCATCCACTAAACACTTAAAGTTCAAGGTACATACCTGAATAGACACATGAGCTCGCAAGATACTGAATAGAGATATAACTACAAAGATGACTCCTTATCGATCACAAATCATAGTTTTCTCAAAGGCAGATATATTCAGGAAAAGAATACAGGAAGTGATCCAGCTAGAACTGCCAATACCAACCAAAATGGATAGAGAATACAGGAAAAAATATTTTTTCTTCACTTTCTTTAACGTTATAATTATTCATGAATGTTCAGCTCCATCAAACATGAGAAGGCAATCAAGTTACAAGTATTGGTCTACAACCAATTCTTTATATCAACATGTTTTCTGATAAATAAGAAATCCTACAGATTTCCTTCACAAGATATCAAAGACGTAATCAAAGAGAGTCAAATCATCGTCTCGTATTAAAATGAAAATATGCTTAATTTGGTCATTTCTTCTGTGTATACTATGAAGGTCTGATGATAAATATGTACTTTCTATGTTATTTATCAAAATGAATTGTGATTATGAAATAGAAGCTGTATTTCCAACGAAAATAGGGAAAACAAACAAAAGCTGTATTTCCAACGAAAAGATACTTTTGGAAACAAAAAATAACAAGACATAAGACTCTTCATCCTTTTACTTCAGAAATTTGTTTCAGTTCACTTTCTTCTCCAAATACGTGCACCAACAGATATATAAATATAGTGAAAATAAAAAATGCAGCTCACCCGAGTAAGAAAATCATATAGATCAATCTCACAATAACCAATCAGATTGTTCTTGGACATTCTGTTTGTCTGCATCAAAATGAAAACAAATAGTTAGATTATACTCATTTGACATGTGGCATATTAATACGGAGATGTTAATATTCTCAAAAGAGATGATCCATATGTTTCAAAATGAAACACACACCACTTAGAGAGAGTAGAATAAAGTTTTTCTATGAAACTCTTTTTCTCTGGATTCAACCAAATTTATGAAATGGCCATATAACAGCATATAAATTATATATACCTCAAATAGAGATATTCTTGCAACATGTGCCCCATTTTTGTCCAAAAGAAGCTTTTTCTCCTGTAGACAAAAATCAAATGTTCACCTTAGGAAAAATGTTATAACCAAAACAATCTACGATATACAAAAGCTTCTGTATAGTAGATTGAAAACCCTAGTTTCGGATGTGCTTTTTGTACACACTACAATAACAGCTTTATCCAGATGCACGAGAGAGATTAATTGTTGCGGCAGAGCCAAGATTCTTTATCACCTAATATGAAAACTTGGACAAGATGTCACCATCATAAGTTCATTATTTGCAATGATTAAAGGATATAAAGACGAGGATGCTATTTGTACAAGATATGGAAATGTACTCTAATGTGGATCTAAAGACTGGTGTGAACCAATGAGAGAAAAATCTTCTCTCATTAAGGAAAAAAAGGAAGCAAATATTGATATTTAGCTACACATGCAGAAAATTAACTCCTCCAAACGACCTGAAACTTCTTTCTTGCCACACACATCAGACGACAATGTCATGACACGTGTTAAAGTCAACCTGAATTTAAAGAGAATGAAAATGTACAGACCCACTTTGGCAACATATTTATACCCTTATTTGCCCACAAGTGTGTAAAACAAGAGTACTAAGTTAACAGACTATAAAAACGTATTGTTGCCTAAATTATATGGTTGAAAAGAAAACATGAACTATGCACACTTAAACTGAATATTTACGCGTCAATGGAAGTACTGTCCAGCAATACTCACAGAATTCCAGACAGGTTGGTCAGTGCTGTACAAAAACAAGAAACACAATCAATGCCTGTTGCGAGTATAGAGATAATATCCGCGAAGTGTAGTATAACTTCTATTGCAATCATTACTATGCACATCTGAAGCAAAGCAATCAAACAGTGTTTGCATACTTCATTGTTTCAATGTGATTCTCACTAAATGATGATTAACATATGTTAGAAATGAGAAACAATAGGCATAAGATACTAAAACAAGAAACACAATCAATGCCTATGGAGATAATATCCAAGAATAGTAGTATAACTTCTATTACAATCATTACTATGCACATCTGAAGCAAAGCAATCAAACAATGTTTGCATACTTCATTGTTTCAATGTGATCCTCACTAAATTATGATTACCATATGTTAGAAACGAGAAACTACAGGCTGAAGATACTAAAACAACTCAGCAATAAGACCATCATATATAGACTATAGTACTCTGCAGAAAAAATTTAGAAATAGCGACCAATATTAAACAGAAACGGAAGAAAGAGAAGAGAAAACAAGAAACAGAAAAACAAACAAGACTTACTGATCGGAGACTGCCGTGCGAACGGTCTGTTCCCCGAGAGAAACGCACGCAAGCCACTTGTCCTTGAATTTCATCTCCGCCTTTCAACAGTCAACAAAAACAACAACCAAACCCATTACGGGGGTGGATTTGGGGAGAGGGGGGGTACCATAAATTCACAAAATAAGAAACAAAAAGTATGTAGTAGGAGATGTTATACGCGGATGAGACGGAGGAGAGCGATGCCGGCGAAGTCTTCATCTTTGAGCAGTTTGCTCAGGCGGGGGTCGGAATTGGCCCCACGGCGGTGACGGCGGAAGTGGGCACGGTGGAGGTGGAGGTGCTGCCGGAGTTTCTGAATTCTTGACGTTGTCGAACCAGAAGCGTCTGTTGACTCATTCGGGGTTTCCTGGTTGGAACTTCTATTGCCCATTCTTCGCGTCCAACAACTCAGGAGTCAGGTCTATACACTCTCGCAGGAACAGTCAACACATTGAAATGAAGACAGTGATTGGGCAAATGAAATACCAATTATTAATACTCCCTCTCTCTCCCGTTAGTATGGAGACCCTTTTTTTTTTTCTGATCAAACTATTAATAATTTTATAATTATAAAAATTATAAAATCATAATATTCTGAAAAATATTTTTCTTGATAAATTTAATTTTATTAATATCACATCATAACTAAATATATTTTTTATAAATTTATGTCCAAAATTAAATTGACCAAAAAAATTCAAATGTGCCAATAATAATGGGACGGAAGATATATTCCATATTCATATTCCGAACTAGTGAAGAATGGTCTTGTGATGGAAAGTTGAACAATGTCACACGTACATAAAATGTGTATACATCTTTGTATATACAGATATCTCATCTATTTATTTATTGTATGATCCATTTGTTTATTATGGGATCATATATGTATATCCAGCGATAGGGTGAGGGTCCGAACCTTCTCTACCTGTTAATATAGTTTTTCTAGCTCTCTCTCTCACACACATTTAAAATTTAATATTTTATGTAAAAATTGTGTATTTCAAACGACTGATTGGATGTAACGAAATGGGCAAATTGTTAATGACATTGATGAGTTTGTGGTGGAGACTAAAAGGTGTTCGAGATTCTCGAGCGAGTTGGAGAGTTGGCCTACTTGGGTTTACCACCGTCATCTAATCATATTCATAACGTATTTCATGCCGTTTAATTGGATAAATACGTTCTGGACCCAAGTCACATAATTGGCTTTGATGAGATTGAGGTAGCGAGTAATATCACTTTTCAGGAGAGATGAGTTCATATTTAGAGTGACATATCAAACAACTACAACACAAAATTAGTTTGATGTTTAAAGTGCAGTGGTCGAGACACAGAGTCAAAGAAACTACTTGGGATACAGAGGAGAATATGAGGTCGAAGTACCCCGAATTATTAATTTATTAAGTTTCGGGCCGAAAAATTTTTTAGAGGAGAAGAATGTAATAATTGCACTTACTTTTCTGCTTATTTTGTATTTTTTTCAACTCACTTTTACTTTTTTTTGCTCCACCAGAAAGGAAATCGACACAACAAAACAAACAAATCAAAGTTTATGAAAGCAGTCCCTCAGCATCAGCAACTAACAGAGGTAAAAGATTCCTAGGCGGACCCATCCACTATTGATAACCAATTATATCGTGACCGGATTTGGACAGGTAATCATCACATTTGTTACCCTCCCTCTTTGTATGTTGAAATCTGAGTTCCCAAGGCAAGTGTTGAAATCTCCTGCAGTCCTCCAGAATATGTGGAAGGGATGATCATCCCTCTCCCTTGATTTCAAAAGTATGTAAATCACCTTAGAATCCGTTTATGCGATAAGCTTGGGAATTCTTCGTTGCCACGCCATCTCCAAACCATCCCGTAACGTCAAGAGTTCGGCCAGGTTAATGGGAACATTACCAAGCTTCCTAGAAAAGCCACATTGCCAGTAGCCATTTTCACCTCTGAGGAGTCCGCCGACTGCAGAATAGCCTGGTGATCGTATCACACTCGCATCAGTATTGAGTTTGGGCCACGTGAGATCCGGTCTTATCCATTTTGTAGGACTCACACTCCATTCATCAAAGCCGACCTGATCGGAAATGTCTTGCAGAGTTCTCGAGTCATCCATTTAATTTGTTGCACAACTGCCTCCACCGGGGGAGTTTGTTGTTGAAATAAGATTTCGTTCTGAGCCTTCCAAACCTGCCAAAGACAAACAAGAGAAAGAATATACCACGGGGAGTCTGGTACCATTTCATTAGAAAAAGTTCCGGACAGCAACTACACAAGCCATTGCTCACCCATAGACGACCGAATCCTCCTCCATCGGCTCCCTCCGACACACCTCTCCCATATCTCTGTCACAGCACTACAATCTAATAACATGTGACTCAGAGTCTCATCCATCGCCCCACAACGAACACAATTACCATCTTGAGACATACCTCTACGAACAAGCAAATCTCTCGTTGCCAAGCATCCATATGCACACAACCAGACAAAGTACTTAAGTTTTGACGGACATCTCAGGCATCCAATTCCAATTTCCACCCCCACAAGTATAAATTACCATACTACGATCATTCTCCAAACTAGTGTAGGCAGAGCCACATGAAAACTTATTGTTATCATACCCCAAGAAAATGATTCTATCCTCGCCTCACACATTGGAAGGCATCGGGTCATTACTAAGGATATCACGAATATCAGGAGGAATCCTAGTAATCACATTATTCCAACACCACCCTTGTTCTGGATGCCAAACATCAGCCACCTCGAGACCTAACTCAGTCGGATTAATATGGCTAATACACATGGATGTCATTGTGGTGTCTCCCATCCATTTATCGAACCAAAGAGAAATTGACAACCCATTACCAATCCTCCATCCGAACGCACCATCCAGCGTTTCTAACACTTCTGACAAGCCCTTTAAATGCATTCGACTCCCCGCCCGTCAATTGGTACTGAAAGATACTGCGACCCTTGATGTATCTAGCACGGCATGCTAATAGCCAAAGATTATCAACTCCCTTCAACAACTGCCATCCGTCTTTGGCAAGAAGTGACTGATTCGCGTGTCTTGTTTTTCTTATCCCCAAACCACCCAGCTTCTTAGGTTTAGTTACAACGGCCCACTTCACTAGAAGCATTTTCCTTCTATTAGAGTCAGAAGACCATAGAAACGCTTGGTTGAGTCTATCCAACTGGTTACATGTTTCCTCAGGAAGCCAGTATGCTTGCATACTATGAGTCGGAAAAGCACTCGAACCCGATTGTATAAGCGTGGCTCTCCCCGCCAGAGAGAGTAATTTTGCTTTCCAACTAGCGAGACGTTTAGCCACACGATCTACCACTCCCCTAAAAGTATGCGCCGTCACTCTACCGTGTATGAGGGGGACACCAAGATACTTCCCCAAATCTGCGACAATACCAAGGCCGAGGAAGTCACTTATCATACGTTTCCGGCCATAACCCCTGGCACTAGAGAAGAAGATCTTCGATTTTGCACTACTAACTATCAACCCCGATGCCAAACAAAAATCTGAAAGAACCCCTTTAACACATGTGGCATTGTCAGAGTCATCTTGGGCGAATAATACCAGGTCATCCGCGAAAAAACACATGAGAGAAACTTGTCCCTCGTCGACATATCTGTATTGGTTTCCAAACCCCGTCATCAACTTTCTCATTGATCATATATGATAGCCTCTCAATACACAATACAAAAAGATAAAAGGATAGAGGATCCCCCTACCGAAGGCCACAAGACGGCATAATAGGATCTAAATGAGTGCTATTTCATAAAATGCACGGTTTTGAACTCGTCACGCATAACATAATCAGATGACGAACCTGATCAGGAAAGCCAAAGAAAATGAGGGTCTCATCAACAAATTCCCAACTCACCCTATCATAAGCCTTCTCCAAATCCAACTTGATAACCATGCTACCCACTACATTATGTTTTCTTCCCCGAAGAGTGTGGAGAATCTCTTGGACCAATCGAATATTTTACTGAATGCCTCTCCCCTTGATAAAACTGCTTTGAGTAGGGGCAATAAGCTTGGGAATCATATCTCGTAGACGCATAGTGATAACCTTAGTTATCAACTTATACGTCACATTGCAAAGAGTAATAGGCCTGAACTTAAAGATACAGTCAGGGTTATCTACCTTAGGAATAAGGTTTTGGAATTCGGTGCCTAAAATGAAGGCCCAGCGGAAGCGGTAAAACGAAAATTAATTCGATCTGAATCCCTACGAGGATCGATCGAGCTACGTATATACGAATATATAAAACGAAACACAAGAGATACGAGAAACATACCCTCATAGTCCGTTGATTAAATGGTATCCTTCTCTTGAGCTATTCCCCAAGCTTTGCTTAATCTCTACGAATCCAATCCGCTCCAAGCCCTTGGATGATCCAACGTCGAAAGTACAATCCCTCTACTTGCCACGCGCCGGAAAAACAAACGGGATGACAATCACCTTGCTATCCTCCAAGGATACTGCTAGAGCTAGGTGATGAAGCCTTTGATTATAACACTCTAAGTGTATAATCTATACCTCTCAATTTTTCTCGAATTTTTCTCCAAGAGAACTCAAGAACAATATGATGAACAAGAAGAAGACTTGAAGAAATATTTTCTCTCTCTCTTTTGCTCAAAACCGTAAGTCATGGGTTGGCCTTGCAAATGAGATAATCTTCCACCTTATATTCAACTCAAATCACTAACATGAGATATCACTTTGATATCTTGTCCCCTCAAATCTTAATTTTCCATTATTAAAATGGTGACAAAAGACCAAGAGGGAGTTGGTGAGGGGCGCGGCCATCTAGAAGGAGTCGGGCGAGTTCGGTCCGTTTCGGACTCCCGTGAGTCCAAACAGATAAACTCTGATTCCGTTCCGATGTATTTATATCGATTAATTAATCCAATTAATTAATCATATCAAATACATAATGACATAATTAATTTCTCCAAGAAATAATTATGTTCATGAATTAAATTAATCACCCGGTAATTTATTTAATTCATTAGGCCGTAAATTAATTTATCCAATCAATCAATTTAGACATCCAATGTCCCAAATTAGATATCCAATATCTAATATTCATATGAGAGAATAATTTCGATTCATTTCGTCGTCAATCCTATTGCGCGACTCGGTAGGTCCGTCTCAGTCAGCAATGGGAGGAACCAAAGAGTAGTAGCACCACCTAGCCAGCCTGACGGCCTACACTGTACCCCGACTGAGAACGAATGATGGGATCATTCAAGAACCATTCTGTCGTGAATACCAGTATACCTATAAACCCTTATTTCAAATGTCCCGATCAAGTTATAGGGTCACGGCCAGTCAAACCCTAATTATACTTGACACTATGCATGCGTTAATGCAAATCGAGATCATCGAGCTCTCGTGTATCTAATACAACTAGCTTCAATGCTTTGGCCAAATACTTATGATCTCATCTGCCAATAACCGCATAGGACATATAACCGCTCACTAATGGGAGAAAGAATTCTATCTTGGTATTTGGTAGGACCTGCTACTTGCCCGTCAAGATGCATGTCGAGGTTGACCCCCGCCTCCCGGTTTACAGGGTCGAACTACTCTAATGAAAATCTTGACGTCACAAGCACATCCCTACTAATCCTCACGTCGAAGGTTCACGAATACCTATCACAGCCTTTCGATTCCGTCATTGACCGTCCCGGAGTGAAATTCATGTGACGAATCGAGGTTGAGTCGGTTCGAGTATACTAATCCAATTAGCATACCTATAACGTGTGCTCCCACTAACTTTTAGTGTTCGAAAGGCACTCTCCATGTCAAAGAACACGTCATACAAGTCTTCACATAAACTTAACGCCCAGTCAAGTTTTATCGACTTGCGAACGATTAAGTATTTGAGCTATAAACCTTTCCAGTGCCGACCCCCTTATCCAATAAGGAGTGGAACGTTTTGCTCTCAAATACACGTACTAGTTTCTATATGTATATTTACGAGTTAGGAATGTCAGTAACTACCAGTAAATAAAGAAACATTTATTGCCTTATATCAATAATTTACATAATTACAAGTACAATGCCCTCACTCAACATCCTCTGAGTGGCATTCGAGGGCATACTCCTAACATAAGGCAGATGAAAGACTCTCCCACGCAATCTTGGGATTTCCCTGAGGTCATAGCTGAGTTCACAAAACAGAAAAGTTGCTCGTTGCAAGAACCCCATAACTGTTGAAAGAAACGAGCTTGAAAACCATCAGGGCCGGGAGCTTTGGTGGGAAGAAAAGACCACAAAACCTCCCTAAGTTCTTGCATGTCCACCTCACGGCATAAACAACTTTGATCATTTGTTGAAAGGCTTATTTGTCTATCTGCCCGCGCAATTTTCAGACCTGTACATGCATTACCATTGAAAAACTCACTGTAAAAGTTCCATACACGAGTCGTCAAGGTCTCGTCATCCATACACCAGGTGTCTCCAAATTTGATGGCCGAAATAGTTATTCTCCCTCTCCTTTGAATCGTGGTTTGATGGAAAAACTGAGTATTACGCTCACCATCTGTATTCCACTGCAATCTCGATTTCTGTGTCCACATTTCCTCCTCTCGAAGCAAGGTGTTATTAAGCATATCAATAAGCATCTTCTTAAAATTCAGCAAAGAATCCGTGATCGCTCTCTGATCCAAACTCTTTTGGACTCCGTTAATTCTAGCCATGAGCCAGCGCTTTCTACGAAAGATATTCCCGAATTCCTGTTTATTCCATTGAAGAAGAGCAGGTGGTAAACATTGAATGGCCTGCTCAATAGAAGTAAAGTGATTCCAACGCTCTTTGACCAAAGTCATGAAACTTGGGTCCAAATACCAGGCCGATTCAAGGCGAAAAGGCCTCTCCGTTCTCGCCACACAACCCTCACATAGAGTAAGAATGTGGCTATGGCCTGAATTAGTGCACGGCAGATTCATAACCATAGCGTTCGGAAACAGTTCTTTCCAATCAAGGTTAACCAAAGTCTGATCACGCCTCTCCCAAATTCCGGCTGGACCCCGTCTACCATTATACCAGGTGAATTTCGGCCCCTGATAAATAAGATCAGTCAAATCATAATTATCTAATCTCTGCCTGAAGCCATGACATCTCGCAAAAGATGGTGGACGCCCACCTTTCTTTTCAGACACCTCTAAAACATCATTAAAGTCTCGAGTCACACACCAAGGCAAATCAAGGCTTGTATTAATCAAAATCTAGGCTATTCCATAGATTAGCTTTATCAAACGGCTTTGGATTCGCATATACACCAGAAAGAGTCCATGTATTGGGCCCCAAAGGATTCACTAGTGCATGAATACTTTAATAATCCGAGCTAATAATATTGATATCCACTCTATGTTTATCATAAAGCATCCACAAACCTCCAGAAGCACCATCTGAAGGGCAAAAAACATGATCAGGAAAACCAAGTCTCCTACTAATCTGAGCAAACACCTCCATACTGGTATGACTCTCAGACAAGAACACAATATCAGGATTATGTAAATTACACATAATCTAAAAATGGGTTGGAACCTATCTTTCATCACTCCAAGAACATTCCATGCCACGATTTATAAATTCATCTCCATAAACAACAAATTTAAAGAGAGATTTACTGTACCAAGGTATCCCCTGGGTCCACAAGCATTTCTGAGATAACAAACTCATCCTCTTTAGACTCGTCAATATCCTCAAGTATGATATCATTATTTTGTCCGGTGTTCAGCCTTCCACAACTAAAATGTGCTGGCATCTGATGTTTTGACCCCTCGATCGGTTCATCTCTCAGTGGGCCATGCATAGTTCGTCGAGCGCTCTTGGGTGCTTCAGGCTTATTACACCCATTATGAATGTTATCGAGGTTGACACCCTGAGAATTCTCATTATCGCTATTCTGAGAGACTGGTTGCTTATCTTTTGAAGAAGGGGCTCTTCTAGGTACCTGTTTCAATATATCGTTAAGAGGAATCCCGGAGTCGTTCCTCTTTGATAGAAGAGTATGTCCCCTAACAGAATTATCCTCCTTCACAGATCGTGGGGTGCGCTGGCTAGCATTTTGTTGTTTCTTGTTCTTCTTCTTTATGAGTAACCAAGGCCCATATTCATCCTCCCCTTGAGTATGTGAATTAGAATTAATCGGGGTTGATTTATAGGATGTTATGTGGTTGGATTTCTCGCTCCGCGTACTTGCATTTTTTGTTATATTCAGATATTCGTTGAACTTTCTGACTTTTCCACTATTCATAGAATAGTATCGTTCGACCCTTTTTCATATTGTTTGACTAAACAATGTGTTGTGGGGTGATAAAGCTTATTGTCATTTTTGTGTGCTAGTGTAAGCATTTCCTCATTTTTGATGGGTTCGTAATGTAGATGTCATTATGGAGATGTTTCTCAAAAGTCTAGAGTGTGCTGTTGATTCAACAGCATACTACGGCGGTAAGCCGCTTAGGGTTACGGTCATAAATGGTGTGCATTTTGATACGGCCTCATGTTATGGCCGTATTTTTGGAGTTCGTATTGTGTCCGGAGTTGGTGAGCTACCAACGGTGGTATGTTCCTCCCGCTACGGTTGTAAGTTATTCATGTTACACTGCTACAAAATATACTTTTTACGACGCTCAATTTACATTGGTTTAACGAAAACCGATGTAAAAATTAAAAATACGGTCAATTTACATCGGTTATCAAATAAAACCGATGTAAAAAATAAAATTTTGGTCAATTTACATCGGTTGTCAAATAACCGATGTAAAATTATTATATATTTACATCGGTTGTCCAAATAACCGATGTAAAAACTAAAATTACTATATTTTACATCGGTTGTTAAAATAACCGATGTAAAAAATTATATATTTACATCGGTTGTCCAAATAACCGATGTAAAAAATTATATATTTACATCGGTTGTCCAAATAACCGATGTAAAAATTAAAATTACTATATTTACATCGGTTGTTATAATAACCGATGTAAAATTATTATATTTTTACATCGGTTGTTCAAATAACTGATGTAAAATTATTATACTTTACATCGGTTGTTCAAATAACCGATGTAAAAACTAAAATTACTATTTTTACATCGGTTGTAAAAATAACCAATGTAAAATTATTATATTTTTACATCGATTGTTCAAATAACCGATGTAAAATTTATATATTTACATCGGTTGTGCAAATAACCGATCTAAAAATTAAAATTACTATTTTTACATCGGTTGTTATAATAACCGATGTAAATTTATTATATTTTACATCGATTGTTCAAATAACCGATGTAAAATTTATATATTTACATCGGTTGTTAAATCAACCGATGTAAAAACTAAAATTACTATTTTTACATCCATTGTTCAAATAACCGATGTAAAATTATTATTCTTTTACATCGCTTATACAAACAACCGATGTAAAATTTTAAATATTGTAATTTACATAAGTTAATCCAATTTCGATATGAAATAAAGTATTAATTTTACATCGGTTATAGAATAACCGATGTAAAAATTAAAAATACGATAAATTTACGAGTTATTCCAAAATCGATGTAATTAATACTTTTACATCGGTTTTGGAATAAAAATAAAAATGGTAAATTTTACATCGGTTTCTCTAAAACGGTCATAAAATTCTTTTTTAAAAACATGTATTTTTATTTATGATGATTCTTTAAAATATAAAAGAAATGAAAAATAAAAATAAAAATAAAAAATCATTTTTTTGAAATAATACAAAAAGAATAAAATTGATAATCCAAAACCGATGTATAAAATAGTAATTTTACATTGATTTTGAATAACTGATGTAAAAATTAAAATTAGGTTAATTTACATTAGTTATTCCAAAAACAATGTAAAATTAATACTTTTCATCAATTTTAGAATAACCCATGTAAATAATAAAAGAGAAAACTTTACATCGATTCTTCTAAAACCGTCATAAAATCCTTTTCTTAAAAATATGTATTTTTATTTACGATGATTCTTTAAAATATAAAATAAATGAAAAATAAAAACAATCTAAAAAAATCATTTTTTCCAAAATAATACAAAAAGAATAAAATTAATTTTTTTATTTTTATTTAAAAGGTAGATGCCAAAATGTATTTAAATATAATATAAATATAAAGTGTTCAAACAAATAACTATAGCCTAGTGGTTGGGACTTGACTCCCCAACCCCAAGGTCGAGGGTTCGAATCATTATGGTGACAAAGTGCAATATATTGTTATTTCAAAGTGCGGGTTCGGGTCGGGTCTGCAGTGGGTTTCGGGTTGGGCCTTGAAGGATTCGGGTCGGGGTGCCAAACCTTCCATAAAACATAAGACATTTTACATCGGTTCTTTTCAAAACCGATGTAAATTTAAGACATTTTACATCGGTTCTTTTTAAAACCGATGTAAATTTAAGACATTTTACATCGGTTTTGAAAAGAACCGATGTAAAATGTGAATGTTTTATGACGGTTTTGGAAGAACCGATGTAAATGTATATTTTTTATGACGGTTTTGGAAGAACCGATGTAAAACGTGAACTTTTACTACGGTTTTAAAACCGTCGTAAAATGTGCCCACTTTCTACGACGGTGGATTTTACGACGGTTCCAAAATCGTCGTAGAAACCCTTCCAGAACCGTCGTTAAAACCCCTTTTTGTAGTAGTGTTATCTCCGTACTAATATGGACTTGCGGCTGTAACTCCCCCAGATATAAAAACCTGGCAACAGTTCCACCTTCAGGATTTATCACTTCTCACCTTCTCTTCTCCGACTTGGGACAATTTTGATTTTTGAGATTCCTTGGGGTTTTTAATGTAATACAGGATTGTAAATTCATTCATTATAATTCAGTTAATTTTCATTCAGTAAAATTTCACTCAGTAATAATCATTTATCATTCATGTTCGTTCATCGTGTTCACTGTTTGACGTATTTGGAATCCTGGATCAATTATCATTCGTCTTTCTACCTTGTTTGAGATTTGAGCCGAGTTTATCTTCATCGTCATCTTTGTGGTGGACTGTGCGTGAGGAGTAGCGCACACTATGTACTCTTTTTAGCGCGCGCTAATTGAGTACAGGTAGTGCATGCTAACCTCTTAGTATTAGCGCACGCTAATGCATTTGGGCAGACAGTCCAGAAGGCACTGGACTGGATTAGTGAAATTCATAAGGTACCCTACAATTGGAGTATAACGTACGTTAATGATGCGTGTAGCGCACGCTATCGGGATCCATCAGCGCGCGCTAGCGTATTAGAACAGACAGTCCAGTGGGTACTGGACTGAGTTGAAATAATTCGTAGCATACGCTAAGAGTGTGCATAGCGTACGCAAGGGTTAGTTGGTAGCGCATGCTAATAATAGGGTAGCGCGCGCTAAGAATCAACCAGGCCAGAGGACAGTAGGTTCTGGACTTCAGTTACTGGGCATCATACATCAGTTAGCGCACGCTAACATTTTGGATTAACGCATGCTATCGGGAAGACGTTAGCGCATGCTACCAGGTTCGTAGCATACGCTAACGAGGCAGTCAGAGCTCACTGTACTGTCCAGTTAACCCGCTAGCGCACGCTACATATCTGTACATAGCGTGCGCTAAACTGGATCAGTATAAATTGGACAGTCCAGTCTAATTTCGTTATTTTCATTTCTCACTTCGTTCTTCGGCATTTTCGGGCGATTTTGGGCAATTTGGAGAGTTATCTTTTCGATCTGCGCTCACCTATCATCATCTTCAAGCTCCTTAGTCGTATTAATCATCACCTAATCCTCTCCAACACATCAAATCAAGGTAATCATTTCTTGGATCTAGAATTTCGGAGTTCGAGTGTTTTTCCTTCTGATCTCTTCGTGTGAGCTTGCTATGATATTGTAATATGTTAGATATAGATTATCTACCTTGATTACACGTATTCCTACGGATTTATTGGTGTATATTGCGGATTTGATGAATATTTGGGGAATTATTCAAGAACCCTTGGGGTTTGACTTTGGATATTTTGGGGGTTTCTGATTGATGTTGTCGTAACCTTGAGTTATGGTTCCCTATTGGATCATTGATGTAATTAATAAAGTTTTGTTGGATTGAATTACTTTTGGAAGTTGGTTCTGATATATTTTTGGGGGATAGTTGTAATCAACGGGAGAATGTTTGCAACGTATCTGTTAGAATGTCCCAATGAGTTTGGTTATTGTTGTAACGACTTTTGAGTTGGTGATAATCGTGCTTAATATGTATATTGAGTGTTGTTGGTATAAAATCGGATATTTGCGCCGTTTGTGCGGAAGCGTAAATAAATTACGAAAAATAAATCACACAAGAATTTATAGAGGTTCGGCTATTAACGAAGCCTACGTCCTCTCTCGATATATCGTTTTCTATAGGAATAAGATCAAAACCTCTACGCCTCTCTTCTATCGGTCGAGGGATTACCGTTACAAGCTCGTCTTCTATCTGTCCGAGTAAAATCATTTTTCCTTTTCTATTGGACAAGGAATCAACCACTCTAGCTTTCTATGGCTACTAGATAAACCTCACTTAGATATTGATTGTGATTCTAATAATGCCGGATCCTTGATCCTAATAACACCGAATTCAATCGTATCTTTTATTTTACCTCTCGTGTATAATGTTGAATGTATAAACACTCAAACTAACAATATAAGCTCAATATCACAACAACAATGTAAGTATATAAATATAAGATCAATGTCTTGATTGCTTGGAGTTGTTGTATGGAATAATACCAAAGATGTGGTATTTATAGTCTTCATACACCAAACTAGCCGTTAGTCTGTTTTGACTAATTAGCGTGCGCTAGGGTTTCTCTTTAGCGTGCGCTAGACTTTTCCCAGTTTCAGTCCAGTGGCTTCGTTTCTTCTCTTACGTACGTTATGCCTTCTTTGTTACGTACGTTATACTCTTGCTTTAGCGTGCGTTAATAATACATTATAGCGTGCGTTAAGCAATATATCTGTTGCCTTCATTTGTCAAAGTATCCGTTTGTTATGCTGACTTTGATCTGCTTTTCCAACGTTCTTGATTGACTAGAATTCAAACTGATATTTAGCGTGCGCTAAATATCATTCCTTGCATGCGCTAATACTGACTTCATTGCATATGTCATTCTGTGTTTGAATATCTTCACAACGGTAATATGGACTCGATAGCGTGCGTTAATGACTATGTGTAGCGTGCGCTACCTCATCAGCTAACTTCACTTCAGGTTACTTCGAACTCGGTTGACTTGCAGATGACTTCCCGTTAGCATGCGCTAACGTGTGATGACTTGCGTGCGCTAAAGCAGTCTATATTGCAACTTTTTGCGTCTTCGTCTGCTTCGTCGTTTTACTTCGCCTTTATGTTGTTTTGTTTTGTTTAGCAACTTAATCATCAAAACATTATTTATTAAAATGTGGAATAAATATTTCAACAATCTCCCCCTTTTTGATGATTACAAAACAACTCTTGAATTGGATAAAACCTGAAAGATAAAAAAATATATATATATGTATATTTATACGAATCAAGGTTTTCGGCTTTGATCGTTTCGTTAGTTTCTCCAATCCTTTCATTTTCGACTTCTCCTTGATTTTTCAACTCCGTCGTTTCTCCCCCTTTTTGTATGCTTTCTTCTCCTTTTCGACTTCTTCGATTTTTATTATTTCTCCTCTTTTTTACTTTTTTATTTTTCTCGTCATATCCTTCATGTCGCTTTTATCCGATTCAACTCATTCTCCCCCTTTTTGTATTCAGCAAAAAGTGTAAAAAAAATATAGGATACCAATGAAATATAAATATGCATGAAACCAATTAATGAATATGCATTAATAAGGTTATAAACTCCCCCTGAAAGTATTATCTCCCCCTTTGTAAGTTATCAATTGTTAAAAATTAATTTTTGGGGATCCAACCTATAGTTGGCTTTTTATTTGAAACATAGACGATATTTGAAATAATTGTTCCTTTAGGAACCCAAATCTGTTTAATTTTAATCGTCCATCTAGGGCTCTTACAGTTTGAAATATGGTGCCCAATTTTCAAACATTTTTCACACCGGGGTATTTTGAAATTAACGGATTCATTTTTAAAACGTGGTTTGAATCCTAACCCCTCTTTATTTAAAGTGTATTTTTGAACTGAGAGCATATTTTCAAATTTCTCGTTTCCGAGAGAAAATTTCTTCGTTAAATTTTTGAGCTCGGTTTGAACTTTAACAAGATCATTCTTTAAAATATTCTCGTTTTCAACGCATTTTGAATGATCGATCTCGACAAATTTTCCTTTTTCTAGAATTTTGGAATTCTCATTTTCCAATGATTTGTTTTTAAATTGAAGGGATTTAATTTCTTTTAAAGCATTTTGATAATCGGTATGTAATAACTCGAATGCTTCAAAAAGTTCGTCGTAAGAATTACTTACTTGGCTTTCGACGTCGCTATCGTCGAATGAACTCCTGGCCATGAGTGCAAGATTATTTTGATTCATGAAATCATCATCAGGATCTTCGTCACTCCATGTTGCAACTAAAACTTCCTTTTGTTTTACTCAACAATTCTTAGCAAAGTGGCCTGGTTTACCACATAATCGACAAGTGTTGTCGAATTTCTTAGATTCGCCCTTTTGGATGTCCTGCTTCCTCCGGTTTAATAAGTGTTGGAAATTATTAATATTCTTGGCATAATATGCCGATTTTTAATCGCTTTCGTCCACCGGGATTTCTTCTTTCTTTCTTGACATCTTAGCCTTCATAGCTATCGACATTTCCTTCGGTTTTGGTTTGGCATTCCGAGATTTTAGGACAATCTCATAGTTGATAAGAGAACCAACGAGAGCACTAAAATCGAGAGTATTTAAATCTTTTGATTCCATTATTGCCGTAACCGTACCGTCCCATTCTCGAGGTAGTGATCAGAGAATTTTCTTTACTTTCTCACTACTCGAAAGTGGTTTTCCGAAACATGTTAATCCATTAGTGATGACCGAAAATCGGTCGAGCATAATCGAGATGGATTCGTCGTCCTTCATTTGGAATAGTTCATAATCATGAAGGAGCATGTTTATCTTCGTCTCTTTGACTTGAGACGTACCTTCGTGTGTTACCTCAAACATTTTCCAGATTTCTTTGGCATTATCACGCGATGATATCCGGTTGTGTTCTTCCGGATTTAAAGCACAGTATAATAATTGCGTGGCTTTGCAATTATAATGATCGTTTTTCCAATCCGCATCATCATACTCTTCAAAGGCTTTGAGAGTTCCGTTTGAGTTCGTCGGAATTTTGGGACCAAGGCATATCACCTTCCATAATTCGATATCGTAAGCTCGGATGAAAATAGACATTTTCTTCTTCCAAGTCATGAAATTCGATCCATCAAAAAATGGTGGTCGGTTGAGAGCAAGATTATTGACTGGAGCCATTTGAAACGCCATTTTGGATCTTCTCCTCGGATGTTAATCCGCGTATTGGAGTAACCGCTCTGATACCAATTGTTGGTATAAAATCGGATATTTGCGCCGTTTGTGCGGAAGCGTAAATAAATTGCGGAAAATAAATCACACAAGAATTTATAGAGGTTCGGCTATTAACGAAGCCTACGTCCTCTCTCAATGTATCTTTTTCTATAGGAATAAGATCAAAACCTCTACGCCTCTCTTCTATCGGTCGAGGGATTACCGTTACAAGCTCATCTTCTATCGGTCCGAGTAAAACTGTTTTTCCTTTTCTATTGGACAAGGAATCAACCACTCTAGCTTTCTATGGGTACTAGATAAACCTCACTTAGATATCGATTGTGATTCTAATAATGCCGGATCCTTGATCCTAATAACACCGAATCCAATCGTATCTTTTCTTTTACCTCTCGTGTATAATGTTTAATGTATAAACGCTTAAACTAATAATATAAGCTCAATATCACAACAATGTAAGTATATGAATACAAGATCAATGTCTTGATTGCTTGGAGTTGTTGTATGGAATAATACCAAAGATGTGGTATTTATAGCCTTCATACACCAAACTATCCGTTAATCTGTTTTGACTAATTAGCGTGCGCTAGGCTTTCTCTTTAGCGTGCGCTATCGCTTGTAGCGTGCGCTAGACTGTTCTCAGTTTCAGTCCAGTGGCTTCGTTTCTTCTCTTGCGTACGTTATGCCTTCTTTGTTACGTACGTTATACTCTTGCTTTAGCATGCGTTAATAATACATTATAGCGTGCGCTAAGCAATATATCAGTTGCCTTCATTTGTCAAAGTATCCGTTTGATATGCTAGCTTTGACCTGTTTTTCCAACGTTCTTGATTGACTAGAATTCAAACTGATATTTAGCGTGCGCTAAATATCATTCCTTGCGTGCGCCAATACTGACTTCATTGCATATGTCATTATGTGTTTGAATATCTTCACAACGGTAATATGGACTCGATATCATGCGTTAATGACTATGTGTAGCGTGCGCTACCTCATCAGCAAACTTCACTTCAGGTTACTTCGAACTCGGCTGACATGCAGATGACTTCCCGTTAGCGTGCGCTAACGTATGATGACTTGTGTGCGCTAAAGCAGTCCAGATTGCAACTTTTTGCATTTTCATTTGCTTCGGCGTTTTGCTTCGCCTTTATGTTGTTTTGTTTTGTTTAGCAACTTAATCATCAAAACATTATTTATTAAAATGTGGAATAAATATTCCAACAAGTGTTTGTTGGTGATTATGTTATTTAAGGTTGTTCGGGCGGCCGATATCTCCATTAGAGGTGTTTGTTCGTGAGAAGACATTTCATCACCGGTGTTGAGTAAGTTTATTCTTACTCGGTTAAAGGGATATTCATTCCTTACGTTGTTGTTCATTCATACATGTAATTCGCTCATAATATATCATTCATGTCAAGACTTGTAATTATCAACTAATCATCTAACTCACAAGGAACGACGGTTCCAAATCATTTAAGCTATCACTCGTTGTATCATTATTTCATCTCGGTGAGTCGTTCTTGATCCTTGTCGGATTTTATTCATTATCTCTTATCTTGGTCGTTTTTGTTCTTGTGACCTTCCGGGATTGTATTGCGTGGCCGGATGGCGTATGTGTGGAATTTTTAGTCGGGCACACTATGGTCATGTGTATATGTTGGACTCCGGACACATTAAACTGTGCACACGATAAAATACCTCCGTGAGACTAATTAGGCCAAGTTGCGGGTGTATATGTGGGACTCCGGACACTCGGCTACTTGTGCACTTGCACATTCCATTCGGGCGTACTATGATGCCCATCAGTCAACTCTATTTCTTAATTCATTCATGTGATTGTTGTATATTGTTTAACTCTTGAGGATTGTTGTTCTGTGTAACTGACCCCGTTGGGGATATTGTTTTTAGGTCATGGCAAGGCAAAAGCACATGAAGAGAACGTCGACGGCGAGGAGTCCCAATGATACTAGTAGGGGGCCCCAGTCTCTTCATTTCATTCATGTTTCCTTGTTATGTATTTTCCGCTGCACTTCCCTTTGGATTGTCATCGTTCAGTGTTGTATATTTTATCTTTATATAAAATATACATGTATTCAGTGTTCCCTGTGTGTGTTGTATTTGAAACTCCTCATCGGAGTAATTGATGATGTAATGTGGTTCGGTACTACATTTGTATTGTGTAATTCATAAATCTTCATTCGCCTGGTGGGTCCCAGTCGGGGGTCCACGGCACTGTAATATCCGCCTAGTTTGGGGTGTTACAGAGTTGGTATCGGAGCGTGGTTTTGAATAATACCTTCCGAGTCATGTCTCATTTAAAATCATTGTTCATTAGACTAGTATCATTGGACTTTCGCGTCACGTATGACCTGTGCAAGCACCAAGCCCCTCAGACCGAAAGAACTGTAAGATTTCTGACGCCATGGTATTATTTCTGGCAATAAGAATCACTCATTCATCATTCATCAGTCAACTATCCTCAATCATCATTTTCATTTTGATCATATCGATCATGTTAACTCAATAATCACTCAGTTCATTTCATCACTCAGTTATTGATCTTGTGGATCGTTTCATTAATCTTGTCAACTTGTTTAACATAATCATCTCAAAATTTCATCAGATAATCATGTCACCTCAATAGATCCTCCATGCGATCATTGTGTTAGAGCGCGTATGCTCATTGTTATCATTTCATAATTTCATTACAATGTGGTATTCATGCGGGATCTATAATTATCATGTGTTCCCTACCTTCAGTATGGATCGAGCTGACAGAGGACGCAGGGAAAGAGGCCGCGGTGCGGGCCGAAACCCGTGAGCTCGAATGAATACTCGTGCGAACGCGAGGAATAATGCTAACTCATCGAGCAGCGACGCTGCCACACATTCACCTGGAAATAATCCATCACTGTCAGGGAGTCGTACCCGGGACACGGCTCAATCAGAAGGTGTCCAAGTTGACCCTCTCGCTTTTATGCAGGGCATGATGGCCCAAATGACTCAGATGGCACGTCTGATGGAGACGATGCGGAACTCAACGGCTCAGAATCAGCAGGCTCCTATACCGTCATCTCAGAGGCAAGAGAGGAGTGTGCGGAGCATCATAAACGACATTTCTCGCCAGAGGCTGCCCACCTTCGAGGGCTCATCTGAGCCGGCGGACATTATTCACTGGCTGGAGCATTTCGATAAGCTATTTGTTATGGTGGAGTGTTCCGAAGGGCACAAAGTTTCAGTCGCGGCTTACTATCTGGGTAAGAGCACTCACTCATGGTGGCTATCTCTGAAGCCCACCGACGGAGCTTGCACGTGGGACCAGTTCAAAACTCTCACGATGGAAAGATATTATCCGGACCCACTCAGTGAGGCCAAGTTGTCGGAGTTACTTAGTCCCGACCCCTCGACAGAAGAAGATGTTCTCGCCATTGCCGAGAAATTTCAAAAGCTACTGTCTTTCGCCTCATCTATTATCCACTCGGAGGCGGATAAAATCAAGTATTTCAGTAAGAGGTTGAAACCTCGTATGAGGCTTCAATTGCTTAATCATCATTGCACCACTTTAGCTGAATTCATCGAGAAAGCTCTTGCTTATGAGCTTACTCCTAAGGAGATTTCTAAGAATCAGACTTCATCTTCCGGCAAGAAATCAAAGAAGCGTTATCCATCCGAAGGCAGTCAGGCCACCTTCAAGAAACCTCATTCGGGCTCTACTTTTTCTGAGCGACCTCTTACGACACCTAAACCTGCGGAATATAAGTCCCGAGCGGCCAGCTCGGCCATTACCTGTTACAACTGTGGTGAATAGGGCCATTTCAGCACGAAATGTTTGAGGCAGACAGTCACGTGTAATAACTGCGGGATTGCGGGGCATAAGGCTCGTTTCTGTCGAAGGGACTCCAAACCCATTCGATAGAGATACTCAGATTGCGAGTGGGGGAGGTCTGATTAGAGATCATCACGGGGAGCTCCTTCTTGCTTTCCACTCCTCTTTTCAGGCCTCTTCGAGTTTTAATGCAGAGATCCAAGCACTGGCGATTGGATTGATTTTAGCATCCCAAAGATCGAGCCATGTTTGGATTGAGCTTTGATGCTGCTGCTGTGGTGACCCTGCTATCATCTGTCCATCGGGGCTCCTGGCAGGTTCGTCACACTATAATGCGTATCCTCCGAGATATTCAGTTCAGGGTCACTCATATTTTCCGGGAGGGCAACAGGCCGGCCGACTATCTCTATGAGCTTGGCATGTCATTCCTCGGTATTCAGACTTATACTTACGATACTGCTCCTCCGTTTCTTCTCTCCCTGATACGGATGGATCAGCTTGGTTATCCGTCATTTAGATTTAGGTAGTTTTTATTTTTGCTTGATTGATTGTTTGCCTATTGGTCCGCACATTAGCCCACGGTATTAGTGGTGCACCTTGTATTGCTCTAGCGGGCCGTAGGCACTTTAGATTTTAGGTTCCGAATTATGGCCCATTTTTTGTCATAACTAGAAGTTGAGTTATTTTGGTCTACGGGTCCGCACATTAGCCCATGTTCTGTGGTGCACTTTGTATTTCTTTAGCGGGCCGTAGACGTCTTCGTTGTATGGTCCCAAATTTTGGCCCACTTTTGGTCTTAATTCGGGACTGATTCTTTGTATTTCTTGATTTCTTCTTATCTACAGGTTGGTGGGTCCCGCCTCAACCCCCGTCCACACTGGACGTTTTTTTAAAAAAAAAAAAAACACTCCGGCGACATCTCAGGCCCCGAAGCCGTAAACTATTCAGAATCAGGCTACTCAGTCAGCGTCGTTTAAGACGATGGGAGCTAACAAAGGCGGAGCCCACAGATATCAGACAGGAGCATCCGGTTCCGGGGCTGGCAAGCCCCGAATTTATGAGATGAAGAGAGCCGATGATCCGGAGGCCCGGATGATCTCAAGTACACTCGAAATTCTATCTCAACCTGTGTGTACCCTTTTTGATACTAGTGCATCGCATTCATTCATTTCCGAGTCATGCTTGAGTAGACTTCATATGGATAGTGCTACTAATTGTGAGCCTTATATCATTGGACTACTTGACGGTAGGAGAATTATCGGAGATCGTGAGATTAAGAATTATCCTATTTAGTTTCATGGCCGTGATTGGTTGGCAGACCTGTTCGTGGTAGATTTACCTATAGACGACGTCATTTTGGGTATTGATTGGATGGATCGTCACGATGCCATCCTTAGTGTCCGTAAGCATATGGTCACTATTATTTCAGACGATGGGGTCGAGTGTGTATTTCAGGGGGGTAACCCCAGCTCTTACGGAAAGGTTATCAATATGATGAAAGCGGTGAAATTACTCAATCAAGGGTGTGTTGGTTATTGGTGCTATATGACCAAAACCGATAAATCATCGGTGTCATTGGCGGACATTCCGGTAGTGACGGAATACGCCGATGTATTTCCAGACGAGTTACCTGCCTCCGCAGAGAGATGTGGAATTCACGATTGAGTTGGAGCCTAGTACATCTCCAATATCGAAGGCACCATATCGTATGGCCCCGACTGAAATGTAGGAACTGAAGAATCAACTGGAGGAACTGACCGAGAAGGGCTATATTCGGCCGAGTGCGTCCCCGTGGGGAGCACCAGTGTTATTTGTCAAGAAGAAGGATGGTTCATTTCGCTTGTGTATTGATTATCGAGAGCTAAACAGGGTGACGATCAAGAATAAATATCCCCTACCTCGCATCGATGATCTTTTAAATCAACTTCAGGGAGCTTCAGTATTTTCCAAGATCAATTTAAGATCTGGGTATCATCAATTGCGAATTCAAGAGTCGGATATCGCAAGAACGGCGTTTCGAACACGCTATGGTCATTACTAGTTTGTGGTCATGACGTTTGGGTTAACTAATGCACCTGCGGTGTTCATGGAATTAATGAATCGAGTTTTCATCAACTATTTAGATCAGTTCGTGGTTGTATTCATAGATGACATTTTGATTTATTCTCATGATCGAGAGGAGCACGAATTTCACCTTCATCAGGTTCTCGACGTGTTGAGACGAGAGCAGCTCTATGGGAAGTTTTCCACGTGTGAATTCTGGATGCCCGAGGTGACGTTTCTCGGACATGTAATTTCAGCAGACGGAGTACGTGTCCACCCTCAGAAGACGGAGGCTATCCGAGATTGGCAACCTCCGAAGAATGTTAAGGAAATCTGAAGCTTTCTCAGATTAGCTGGCTATTACCGGCGATTTGTGGAGGGATTTTCTAAAATCGCTCAACCCTTGACGAACCTTTTGCGGAAGGATAAGAAATACTCATGGATTGACGCGTGTCAGCAGAGTTTTGAGGCACTCAAGAGCCGTTTAATTTTAGCGCCTGTCCTTTCCTTACCGCAAGGGACGGAGGGATTCGTGGTTTATAGTGACGCGTCCGGACAGGGTCTCAGATGTGCACTAATGTAGAACGGGAAAGTGATTGCCTATGCCTCGCGGCAACTGAGGCCTTATGAGGTCAACTATCTGACCCATGACCTGGAGCTACTAGCCGTGGTTTTCGCATTGAAGATTTGGCGTCATTATCTTTATGGCGTCACCTGTCAGATTTTTACAGAGCATAAGAGCTTGAAGTATATATTTACTCAGAAGGAGTTAAATATGCATCAGAGACGGTGGTTAGAACTGATTAAGGACTATGATATCGAGATACAGTATCACCCGGGTAAGGCGAATGTTGTCGCCGATGCCTTGAGCCGTAAGTCCGTTCAGGAGCAAATTCTTGCTCTTTTAACTATTCAGAAGGAACTTCAGTAGGAATTCCTTAGGCACGAGATCGAGGTTTGGTTATAGCATGTACAAGGACAGCTTTGCATGCTGGAGATTTCATCGCCACTTGAGGAGGCGATCAAACTAAAACAGGGTTCAGACCCATTTTTGTTGCGCATCTGAGATGATGTGACTCAGGAGAAAGCCCCTGAATTTGTGATCCACGAGTATGGACTTTTGCGATTTAAGAAGCGGTTATGTGTTTCGGGGGATGACAAGTTGAAAAACTCGATTTTGAAAGAGGTCCATGCTACCCCTTATTCTATTCATCCGGGGTCTATTTGAAAGAGGCCCATGCTTTTCACCCCCAGTCCGACGGACAATCAGAGAGAACTATTCAGACGTTGGAGGACATGTTGAGGGCATGCGTCCTCAATTGGAAAGATGATTGGGAAGCCCAACTACCGTTGATCGAATTCACGTATAATAACAGTTGGCACGCTTCGATTCAGATGGCACCTTAAGAAGCCTTATACGGTTGTCGTTGTCGATCTCCCCTATGATGGGATGACTTATCAGAATCAGTCGGCACTGAGCCCGATATGCTTATAGCCGCCCACGAGAAGGTAGCTTTGATCAGGAGTCGTTTGTTGACCGCTCAGAGTCGACAGAAGTCATATGCAGATAATCATCGTCGACCATTAGAGTTCGAGGCATGTGACCACGTTTTGGTCAAGGTATCCCTGAGTCGAGGTATTTTCCGTTTCGGGAAGCGGGGGAAGTTGAGTCCGATATTCATTGGACCGTTTGAGATTTTGGATCGAGTGGGTGATCTGTCTTATCGATTGGCTTTACCTCCAGACTTGAGTCGAATTCATAACGTATTTCATATCTCTCAATTGCGGAAGTATGTTGCCGACCCTAATCACATACTTCAGTTCGATGAAATTGAGATCGCGGATGATCATACGTACGAGGAGCGCCCTGTAAGAATTTTAGAGCGGCGAATCAAGCAGTTGAGGAACAAGACGATTCCTTTGGTTAAGATTCAGTGGTCTAGACACAGAGTCGAAGAGGCTACTTAGGAAACCGATGATAGTATGCGGGAGAATTATCCCGATTTGTTTGACCCTTAGTTTCGAGGACGAAACAATTTTTAAGGGGGGAGTATGTAATACCCGATTGTAAATTCATTCATTATCATTCAGTAATATTTCACTCAGTAATAATCATTCATCATTCATGTTCGTTTATCGTGTTCACTGTTTGACGTACTTGGAATCCTGGATCAGTTATTATTCGTCTTTCTACCTTATTTGAGATTTGAGCCGAGTTTAACTTCATCGTCATCTTTGTGGTGGATTGTGCGTGAGGAGAAGCGCACGCTATGTACTCTTTTTAGCGCGCGCTAATTGATTACAGGTAGCGCACGCTAACCTCTTAGTATTAGCGCACGCTAATGCATTTAGGCAGACAGTCCAGAAGGCACTGGATTGGATTAGTGAAATTCATAACGTACGCTATAATTGGAGTATAACGTACGTTAATGATGTGTGTAGCGCACGCTATCGGGATCCATCAGCGCGCGCTAGCGTATTAGAACAGACAGTCCAGTGGGTACTCGACTAAGTTGAAATAATTCGTAGCGTACGCTAAGAGTGTGCATAGCGTACGCAAGGGTTAGTTGGTAGCGTACGCTAATAATAGTGTAGCGCACGCTAAGACTCAACCAGGCCAGAGGACAGTAGGTTCTGGACTTCAGTTACTGGGCATCAGACATCAGTTAGCGCACGCTAACATTTTGGATTAACGCACGCTATCGGGAAGATATTAGCGCGCGCTACCAAGTTCGTAGCGTATGCTAACAAGGCAGTCAGAGCTCACTGGACTGTCCGGTTAACCCGCTAGTGCACGCTACATATCTCAGACACAATGACAAGGCGCTAAATCGATCAAGATAAATCGATACCCAGCTTCATCATTTTTATTTCTCACTTCGTTCTTCGGCGTTTTCGGGCGATTTCGGGCGATATGGAGAGATCTTTTCGAGCTGCACTCACCTATCATCATCTTCAAGCTCCTAAGTCGGATTAATCATCACCTAATCCTCTCCAACACATCAAATCAAGGTAATCATTTCTTGAATCTAGAATTTCGGAGTTCGAGTGTTTTTCCTTCCGATCTCTCGTGTGAGCTTGATATGATGTTGTAATATGTTAGATATGGATTGTCTACCTTGATTACATGTATTTCTATGGATTTATTGGTGTATATTGCGGATTTGATGAATATCTGGGGAATTATTCAAGAACCCTTGGGGTTTGACTTTGGATATTTTGGGGGTTTCCGATTGATGTTGTCGTAACCTTGAGTTGTGGTTCCCTATTGGATCATTGATGTCATTAATAAAATTTTGTTGGCTTGAATTACTTTTGGAAGTTGGTTCCGATATATTTTTGGGGGATAGTTTTAATCAACGAGAGAATGTTTGCAATGTATCCGTTAGAATGTCCCAATGAGTTTGGTTATTGTTGTAACGACTTTTTGAGTTGGTGATAATCGTGCTTAATATGTATATTGAGCGTTTGTTGGTAATTATGTTATTCAAGGTTGTTCGGGCGGCCGATATCTCCATTAGAGGCGTTTGTTCATGAGAAGACAATTCATCATCGGTGTTGAGTAAGTTAATTCTTACTCGGTTAAAGTGATATTCATTCATTACGTTGTTGTTCATTCATACATGTAATTCACTCATAATATATCATTCATGTCAAGACTTGTAATTATCAATTAATCATCTAATTCACAAGGAACGACGGTTCCAAATCATTTCATTGAAGCTATCACTCGTTGTATCATTATTTCATCTCGGTGAGTCGTTCTTGATCCTTGTCAGATTTTATTCATTATCTCTCATCTTGGTCGTTTTTGTTCTTGTGACCTTCCGGGATTGTATTGCGTGGCCGGATGGCGTATGCATGGAATTTTTAGTCGGGCACACTATGGTCATGTGTATATGCGGGACTCCGGACACATTGGACTGTGTACACGGTAAAGTACTTTCGTGAGACTAATTAGGCCAAGTTGCGGGTGTATATGCGGGACTCCGGACACTCGGCTACTTGTGCACTTGCACATTCCATTCGGACGTACTATGATGCCCATCATTCAACTCTATTTCTTAATTTATTCATGTGATTGTTGTATATTGTTCAACTCTTGAGGATTGTTGTTCTGTGTAACTGACCCCGTTGGGATATTGCTTTTAGGTCATGGCAAGGCAAAAGCACAGGAAGAAAACGTCGACAGCGAGGAGTCCCAGTGATACTAGTAGGGTGCCCCAGTCTCTTCATTTCATTCATGTTTCCTTGTTATGTACTTTCCGCTGCACTTCCTTTTGGATTGTCATCGTTCAGTATTGTATATTTTATCTTCATATAAAATATACATGTATTCAGTGTTCCCTGGATGTGTTGTATTTGAAACTCCTCATCGGAATAATTGATGATGTAATGTGGTTCGGTACTACATTTGTATTGTGTAATTCATAAATTTTCTTTCGCCTGGTGGGTCCCAGTCGGGGGTCCACGACAGTGTAATATCCGCCTAGTTTGGGGTGTTACATTTAATAGCTGGGCGTCCTAATGCTTTGGATTGGAGATCTTCACACTTAGAATACATCCATCTTCATTCGTTTTGTCATCTGATCAAGATATTTATTCTCATAATCCCAATTTTGGATATTTTGACGGACTTTGTTGATTTTCACCTTATTAGTCCGAATTACTTGTCGTCATTGTGGACAATTGATTTCATGATATCGAATACCTTGAAATTTTATGGAGAATATTCAGTTGTTTATCGAGCTTTGTATAGATTGAACTGATTCACGTCTGATGGTGTTCGATAAAAGGTCTCAGTGGGTATTGGGGGGACATTTCTTATTCGTTTCGATTGTGGTGTGTTGATTTTTACAAATGAAATTATTTGATATATTTTTTAATAGAATTGTTTTGATGAATCTTGATAGCCATTCATGTGAACAGAAACGACTTTTCCACCTGTTTTGACAAAATCACCTCTAGGGCTCCACACATTAATATCCTTTGGAAATTTGAAAAATATTTAAAAAGCACAAAAACAAAATAAATGGTAGTGCAAGTAAAGACAAGTGAGAATAACTTGTCTTTCTCATTTATATATAGTATTATTCTTTTTGTCCCAAGTTTAGTACAAATTCTTTTGATATCCAAATTGTCGAATTGACATTTATTCGAATGAATTCGAGTCATATATTATAATTTCGAGTAACATAATTTCGAGTCAACTTGAAAAATTATACGATATCACTTTTGATGTGAGGATTCGAGTTACCCGAATCTGAATTTGGGTAACTCGAAACAGAATTCGTGTTACCCAAAAGTCATTGCCTTTACTCGAAACAGAATTCGTTTTGATGTGACCTTTACTTTTTTTTTTTCAAAAGTGTTGCCTTTATGTTACCCGAATCCAAAAGTGTATGTTGCTAAGTCAAACATCCATGTGCACTCCCACATGTGCACTGTTACTCGTATTTCTGATTCAGGTAACTCGAACTCAGATTCGGGTAACACGAATTCTGTCGGGTAACTCAATTTTGTTACGGGTAACTCGATTTTGTTACGGGTAACTCGTATCTTATCGGGTAACTCGGATTCGGGTAACTCGATTATCTAATTGTGTTACCCGATTATCAACCTTCCTCAATATTGTATATTTTTTAAAGTTGACTCGAAATTACAATATATGACTCGAATTTATTCGAGTAAAGGTCAATTTCGACAAATTGGGTATCAAAAGAGTTGTTCCTAAACTTAGGATAAAAAATAATAATGTTATATGTAAAAGGTCAAAACAAATTTTCACTCGTAAGGACAATAAATAAAGAAAAAACAAGAGGAGCAACAATGAAGAGGGAAGTAAGCATCTCATATGATATTATTAGATAAGGGGAAGGCGTGGATTTCAGCAGTAATGTTGCGTTGTAGGAGTGGACTAAGGGCCTGTTTACTTTTTACTTAATCAGCTTAATGCTTAATCAGCTTAATCGATCAGCTATATTTTGTTGTTTACTTTCTACTTAATGATCTTAATAATGTCTTTTTCATTAAGCAACTTTTGGGGTGTTTTTACCATTAAGGGGTTGTTTACTTGTGACTTAATCAGCTTAATGGGTAAAATGTCTTATTCGCTCAGACGTTTGGAGGTGTTTACTTGTGGCTTAATGGCTTATTCGAGAAGACAAAAATGGCTTATTCATTAAGCATGAAAAGAGGTGTTGTCCCCATTAAGACAAAAAAATGACTCCCCTACCCCTAATTGAAAACCACACATTTATATATATACAATATAAATAATTTAGGACAAAAAAATGACTCTCATGTTCTCATTATATATACTCATTTATATATACAATATAAAAATTTAGGTCTTAATATAAATGAATATAATATATATTATTCAAATATAAATAATATACATTATTAATTTATATATAATATTTATTACTATATATTATTCTATAAATAAACTTTTGTATCTACAAAATATCATATATATTATGAATATATAAATAAATATTATATATTACTTATATATTAATATTTATTCATATGTATAATATTTATTATATATGTTCTTATATATTTAAAATATATATCTATATATAAATATATATCGTAAATTATACGTATTATTTATATATGTATTAAATATTTTATATATTACTTACATACAAAATTGAATCATTTATGTATAATATTTTGTTTAAATTTAAATAATATATATCTAGAAGATGAGTCAAACTTGATTTTTCAATAATATTTAAATTTGTCTACTTTGTGTTTGAATTTGGCTATTTTGTGATTGAACTTGACTTTTTGTGTTTGAAATTGGATTTTTAAGTACTTTATGAATTTATATTTTGATTTTTGGATTATATCATTTATATTGCTTAAAAAATAAACAACAATTTATAAAACACTTTATAATTCATATTCAGGGGTAAATCGGTTATTTCTGTTATTCAGACAGTTTATTCAGATGAAAAAATAAACAACAACATCAATTTACCTGCATGCATATATTTACCTGCATGCACAAATTTAACCAGACAGACACAATTTACCTGCATGCAAGTTTGGTAAATGTACTAAGACGTAAATACTTCCCCAATATACCAAAATTACCCTCTTTAATAATAAAAGAATTGAGTATATATAGTATAAATTATCATATAATCTTAATTATAATTGAATATATATAATATAAATTTAAAATATAATTAATATTATACATTTAAAATTCATAAAATATAAGCTATTTGTTGATAAAAAATTAATATAACTATATATATTAAAATATAACTTAATATATTTATAAAAATATTGTCTGATTATTGAAATATACCTGAAAATTATAATATAATTTATGAATATAAATATATTATAATATAAATTAAAATATATATTATTTTATATTATATAAATTGTTTTTTTTATATTGACTATTAAAAAAATTAATATAACTATATATAATAAAATATAACTTAATATATTTATAAAAATAGTGTCTGATTATTTACATATACCTAAAAATTATAATATGATTTTTGAATATATATTATAATATAAATTAAAATATATATTATGTTATATTATATAAATTGATTTTTTTATATTGACTATTAAAAAAATAATATAACTATATATTAAAATATAACTTAATATATTTATAAAACTATTGTCTAATTATTTAAATATATCTGAAAATTATAATATAATTTATGAATATATATTATAATATAAATTAAAATATATATTATGTTATATTATTTAAATTGATTTTTTATATTGACTATTAAAAGATTAATTTAACTATATATTAAAATATAACTTAATGTATTTATAAAAATATTGTCTGATTATTTAAATATATCTGAAAATTATAATATAATTTATGAATATATATATATATATATATATATTATAATATAAATTAATATATACTATGTTATATTATTTAAATTGATTTTTTTTATATTGACTATTAAAAAATTAATATAACTATATATATATTAAAATATAACTTAATATATTTATAAAATATTGTCTGATTATTTAAAGTGGGAATCAATTTTTTAATACCAAAGCATAAAATTGATAAGTTCTATATCCTCATTCATAAAACTATAAGTTTTTGGTACCATTTTGATTAAAAAGACTAAAATGTCCTCTCTTTTGTTGTATTGTTGACTTCTCATTTTTTATTTATTTATTTAATTTAAACTACTTTTATTCTCTTTTTTCTTTTTTACTTTCCTCCTCCGATCGATATTAATGTCCAACAACCAAAATTTAACTACAAACATATACATCAAAACAACACAACCATTTTATTTTTGACAAAGGGTCTCTCAAAAAATCTTATAGAAATCACAAGATTGTTCGAAAATAAAAGTTGACGTTGAAATAGGACTTCATTTGTCGTGCTTCTGAGTTCATAAAGAAGGTATGCATCATTATTTCAACGATGAAAAAAAATTCCAGATCTGTTCTTACGGACACGATCGCTGCACACGATGGGAAGCCACCGTGTGCAACGATCGTGTGCAACGATCGTGCGCAACGACCTTAACATCGTGCACAACACTAACGTGTACACGATCGTTTAACACGATCGTCTAAAATCGTGTGCAGCGATCGTGTTCATGGACAGAAACTTGCACACGATCACTGCACACGGTAGTATACGACCGTGTGCATCGGTCGTGTCCAAGGCATACCGTTTTATAATATTGTTCGCTCATTTTTCTGAATAGTTATTCATCTTTTTGTAATCAGATGTCGTGGCAGCGTATTTTGATACATCACGGTGGTCATTGGGAGCGATCGACATATGTAGACGGGGACTCCTTTTTTGTCTATATCGACACGAGCAAAGTTAGTCGTGCAAACCTCGTGGGGGTTATCAGAGAGGGTTTGGGTGGTCCAAATGAGTCCGTTTACAAATTATGGTACTTGACACACATGGCCAAAGGAAACAAAGTAAAAGTCCTATTACGGGGCGATACCGAGATACTTCGATTACTAGTAGAATACAAGGAGGATCCTGAGGTCTATGTTGAGAACAGCAACTCCTCCACTCCCGAGGTTAATATGGGATGTAGTAGCTCAAGAGTAGAGCCCGGCAACATAAATTATGACATGCCTTCCAAAGAGTATCAATACGAGGAAGATGAGGAAGACGAGGAAGATGAGGAAGATGAGGAGGTGCATACATCCGAAGATGAAGATTGTTGTAAAGACTTTCTTGAGTCACTATCTGCGGAATTTCTTGCTTGCCCGCCAACCGCCCAAATGGATAGGATTATGAGTCGTCGGAACTTCTCATCCGACCATCAATCATGAGCGAGCATGAGCATCTACAATCAATGCGTAATCGATCATTCCATTTCGACCCGATAGTCCGGGACTTTGGGTTGGGTCGAGCCTCCACCTAAGCACGGCCACCTAGAGGTGGGGTCCACCTTTCGCTCAAGACGAGTTGAGGATAATCGTAGGAATATATCATTTGGAAAACATGCTACGGTGTATCACCGATCGTCTACCGATAAACGTATAGTGTTTGTCCTGTAAGAGTGGGCGAAAAAAATGTCGGTTTAGGTTGTGTGCTATTGAGGTGCAACTATTTGGAGAATTACTAAGTTGACATTGGAGCACACTGTCACCCTGATTTGAAACTGTGCCCGCACGATCGGTCACTTCTGAGGTTTCCGCCCATTATTTTGCTAAAAGATTGACCGGTGATGGGGTCACTTTGAGGCCAAAGGAGATGATTGCAGAGATGTGTAGGGAGTACGGCATTGACATGCTATACAGTTTTGCTCTCCGGACGAGGAATATAGCGATAGAGAATACATATGGCGGCTTTGATGAGTCGTTTCAGAGGCTCCCATCTTATCTGTATTTGTTAAAACAGCGTAATCCAGGGACAATTTATGATTTGCAGATGACTCGTGAGGGAGTGTTTCGCCACATGTTCGTTGCACTCGGACAGAGTATTCGGGCATTTGATACATGCCTTCGACCGGTGATTATAGTTGATGGGACCCACCTAAAGGGAAGGAATAAAGGAACTCTATTTGCGGCCGTCACATTTGACGGGAACGAGCAAGTATTTCCTCTTGCTGTTGGTCTCGGTCCGATAGAGAACGACGAGTCATGGACTTATTTTCTGTATAACCTGCGCAGATGCTACAATCCGATGGAAGATTTATTGATTGTGAGTGACCAACATAAGAGCATTCAGAATGCTGTTCGAGCCGTCTATCCGAATGCATTCCACAGGTTTTGCTATCACCATCTTGCCAAAAATCTGACCTCCTATGGTGCGCATGC
Organism: Orobanche coerulescens; assembly: GCA_033398695.1. Lineage (NCBI taxonomy): Eukaryota > Viridiplantae > Streptophyta > Magnoliopsida > Lamiales > Orobanchaceae > Orobanche > Orobanche coerulescens. The sequence continues at coordinate 176,804,658 of CM065809.1, forward strand.
TATCGGACTCTTTAGAACTTCTGCCTACACGCATCGAGAAGAAGTTTTTGAAAACTACTTTTCGAAACTACATATCGAAAGCCCTAATGGGGCGCACAGACGCCTTTCTGAAATTGGGTCAGAGAGGTGGTCTAGGTCGAATTGTCCGGTACGACGCTATAATTTCTTGACATCCAATGCTGTTGAATGCTTTAATAATCGTATGTTGTGGGCGAGGCGTTTACCTGTTTGCTCGTTACTTGAGATATTTCGCCTAATTTTAGAGAATTGGTTTGATGAGAAGCGGGGAGAAGCTACATCAAGAGACCATGAGTTGACAATGCACACTTTTAAAAAGCTTTCTAACTCTGTGCAAGCCAGTCTGACTCTAACCGTTCGAGCTACCACCCCACTTGTTTATAAAGTCGAAGAAAACAAAGTTTCTTATGAGGTCGACCTTCGAACATGGACATGTTGTTGTCATGAGTTTGATTTGGATCAGATTCCATGTCGTCATGCCGTTTCCGCTATAAGGTACATGTCTATGTTGTTGTGTGCACGATCGTTACCCACGATGGGCACGATCGTTACCCACGATGGGCACGATCGTAATCCACGATGGGCACGATCGTTACCCACGGTCGCCATGACCGTAACCCACGATCGCCCTTATCGTAACCTACTATGGGACACACGATGGGCACGATCGTAACCCAATGGGCACGATCGTACCCCAATGGGCACGATCGTAACCCCACGATCGCCGTGATCGTAACACATGATCAGCACGATCGTGTTTTGCCATCGTGTGCAAAACAGGGATGGTCTGGATTTATCACCTCATCAATATCAAAAATACATTATCCTATACAACATCCTTGACATAATTGCTTATTGTAACAGGCGCGCCGGCAATGGTTTGTCCGTGTATGATTTTGTTAGTCGTTATTTCAAGCAACAAGGCCTTAGAGAGACTTATAAGGAGCATATTAGTCCCATCCCACATCCTGATGAGTGGAATGTCCCACTGGAGATCTCATCCATCGTTTGCGTACCTCCAGATGGGGTACGACAAGCCGGCCGACCAAGGATGAGTCGCGCACGGTCCGCTGTTGAAAATTTGCCCGCAGGTGGACGGCCTCAGGTGTGCGGTAGGTGTAAAGGAACCGGCCACAATAGAAAATCTTGCAAAGCATTCATTCCCATAGGTGGTGTGGATTTGAATATCCGTGAAGAAACTCAAGGAATCGATGAACAAATGAGGCAAAGGCGCCGGCAGAAGAAGAGGTGTAGCATTTGCCGTAATGATGACCATGACATAAGGGGATGTCCATACCGTGAAACTTAAATTGCTTATGTATTTTTATATTTTGTGACTTACTAGCAACAATCATGTGCTGATATTTTGATCCTCGATGGACCATGTATTGATTCAGTATTCTGATTATTAGTTGAAATGTATAATTTTGTGTCTATTTTCTTTACCTTTGAATTGAAATTTAAATGTTCAGTTATGTAAAGCAAATAAAGGTGATTATGGAGCCAAACATTAACCATAACAAAGTAGCTCACTTCAAAGAGCAATAATTTACAGTTCCAAAGCATATAACTTTACAAAACAAAATTTAATCACCATAACACAAAAATATCTAATAATAACATAAAAAGGGGGGACCGACCCACGATGGGATTTTATAATAAAGGGGGGGACCGACCCACGATGGGATTTTATAATAAAGGGAGGGGGGGGGGGGCGACCCACGATGGAATTTTATAATAAAATAATTTGACCTTTGAAGTAAACACGATCGTGCACACGATCGCCGCGATCGCGTGTTCTAATCGTGTGACACGTTGGCAACCAGGTGTCGCGCTGTCTTTGGTGTCAAATTGGCGCTGTATCCATGTATGCACACGATCGTGTACACGGTCGTGTCCACGATGGAACACACGATCGTGTGCACAATAACATCAAGAATTTTCACCAATTTCTCAAATTACTCGTCAATTTAGGTGTTGTTACTTATATATTAACAATTGTTTGTTAATGATACACTTATTTAAAAAGTTATTGATTGAAATTAACATAATATATTGCATATCATGTGTCGTCCATTTGCTCTCAGTGTATTAGTTCGTACGGATAAGTTCAATCATCTGGATGAAATACCTCATATACTAATGAATTACAACGAAATGACAAATAGGAGTTTGTATAAGAAGCTATATAGTAATTAATGTTTGAACAAGCGATGTTTGAATCACAAAACATCATTCTAGATAACACAATAGTTCAAATTTGCAAAAATACCAAAAGTTCATATGCACACGATCGTGTACACGGTCGTGTCCACAATGGAACACACGATCGTGTGCACAAGAACATCAAGAATTTTGACCAATTTCTCAAATTACTCGTCAATTTAGGCGTTGTTACTTATATATTAACAATTATTTGTTAATGATACACTTATTTAAAAAGTTATTGATTGAATTAACATAATATATTGCATATCATGTGTCGTCCATTTGCTCTCAGTGTATTAGTTCATACGGATAAGTTCAATCATATGGATGAAATACCTCATATACTAATGAATTACAACGAAATGACAAATAGGAGTTTGTATAAGAAGCTATATAGTAATTAATGTTTGAACAAGCGATGTTTGAATCACAAAACATCATTCTAGATAACACAATAGTTCAAATTTGCAAAAATACCAAAAGTTCATATGCACACGATCGTGTACACGGTCGTGTCCACGATGGAACACACGATCGTGTGCACAAGAACATCAAGAATTTTAACCAATTTCTCAAATTACTCGTCAATTTAGGTGTTGTTACTTATATATTAACAATATTTTTTAATGATACACTTATTTAAAAAGTTATTGATTGAATTAACATAATATATTGCATATCATGTGTCGTCCATTTGCTCTCAGTGTATTAGTTCGTACGGATAAGTTCAATCATCTGGATGAAATACCTCATATACTAATGAATTACAACGAAATGACAAAGAGGAGTTTGTATAAGAAGCTATATAGTAATTAATGTTTGAACAAGCGATGTTTGAATCACAAAACATCATTCTAGATAACACAATAGTTCAAATTTGCAAAAATACCAAAAGTTCATATGCACACGATCGTGTACACGGTCGTGTCCATGATGGAACACACGATCGTGTGCACAAGAACATCAAGAATTTTGACCAATTTCTCAAATTACTCGTCAATTTAGGTGTTGTTACTTATATATTAACAATTATTTGTTAACGATACACTTATTTAAAAAGTTATTGATTGAAATTAACATAATATATTGCATATCATGTGTCGTCCATTTGCTCTTAGTGTATTAGTACGTACGGATAAGTTCAATCATCTGGATGAAATACCTCATATACTAATGAATTACAACGAAATGACAAATAGGAGTTTGTATAAGAAGCTATATAGTAATTAATGTTTGAACAAGCGATGTTTGAATCACAAAACATCATTCTAGATAACACAATAGTTCAAATTTGCAAAAATACCAACAGTTCATATGCACACGATCGTGTACACGGTCGTGTCCACGATGGAACACACGATCGTGTGCACGGCCGTGCCCACGATGGTACTCACGGTCGTGTGCACACGGTCATGCCAGCCATCGTGCGCACACGACAGCATCAACCCATGACCGTGGGTAGGTTGCACACAATCGTAACACACGATGACCACGATCGTGTGCATCCATCGTGTGTAACACAGATCCAAAACATAAAGATTTAACAACACAACACGATCGTGACCCACGATGGTCACGATCGTGTTCATCCATCGTGTGTAACACAGAGCCAACACATTAAGATTTAACAACACTGACACATTCATATTGCCAAAACTGTCTAAATACAACATAAATATTTAACAACACACCATAAACCATTCTACATGTCTAAAGACAACATAAAGATTTTAGCAGCTAAACCATATCGATATTTCTTAATATATTTTTCATTAAGTTCCTTGATTTGGTGACTTGCTCCTGGGTTTGCAGAGACGAGTCGAAGAAATGAGTGAAATCACAAAACATCTTCCTCGTAGTCCACATCAAACACCGGGGGACTTGGACAATTTTATCTCGAATACCACACAATGCTCCCAATACAGGAATCATCTCATACGACCATATTTGTAAAGCCCAAACAGGACCATAGAAGTGATAGTCCTTGTGCTCTTGTCCCTCCTTCATGGCAACGTTGCCTATGTAGTAAGATAAAACCCCAAAGGCATAAGAACCCCAAGGAAACATATCCCACTGCTTGAAATCCTCCACTAATGCCCATGCCCATGTCTCGACCATCATGTCGTCACGGCATAGGATAAAGTAGTAGTATATAAGCAAATTGGCAACCTTGACATAATCTCTTATGTCTCTACCAAAATCTCGAGCATTGAACCTCTTCCGCAGAATACTAACCTTAATATTTTTGCCATGGAGTATTCTGTGGAAAATACCGTCAGACGAAAGGAGATGGTCGTCCTGGGGATGGAAGGTAGAGTTTCCAAAATGGAGTCCCGTGATCATGGCAAAATCACGGGCCGTAAAACAAATGGTCCTCCCGCAAACCTGGAACCACGACTCATCCGGGGGGATTTGATCACCCTCCAATTGACGAGCAATCAAGTGATGTAGGGCAGTATTTGAACTCCCATTCCTCCTAACTTTAATCAAGCGCCCCAGGACCTCCTCGGTCAAGCTCTCGATAGCTCGATCAGCAACAGCGGAATTGCAGCCCATACTTCTTAATGTCTCAATGATCTCTTTAAATACCGCCTCCCGTATGTAAAGATTCACTTGACGTGTAACAAAACGCAATGTAGGTCTCTTCCATACGCAACCAGTCTGCAATATGGATATACAACTCATAAGAATATGATAGAATGCTTAAGAGCACACGATCGCAGGCACACGATCGATGCCCGTCGTGTGAAGACCATCGTGTGCCACACGATGGTTCACACGACGGGCAACGATCGTGTGCCTGCGATTGTGTGCAAGGCAGATCTTTGGTCTTCTAGCACACGACGGCACACACGATCGGCACCGTCGTGTGTAACCATCGTGCCCACGAAAGACCATCGTGTACACGATGGTCTCATCTTCTTCAAAGACGATCGTGGAAGATGAACAACCATCGTGGCACGATCGTGTGTGAATGAAAATACACTAACCGGCTCATTGACGAATTGCTCTTCGATGGAGTGTCACTAGCGGAACTTCCGGCGTCTTGATTCTCTCGTGGTAGTCGGAGGTCGACATTTTCTGGCCGGCGAAGGGTTTCACGACGGGAGAGTTTTTTTGCAGAGAGGAGGAGAGTTTTTTTGAAGAGGAAAATATTGAGTTGTGGGACCGTTTTTTTATTGTTGTTTAGTTTTAATAATCTTCCTTTTTCTTTTTTATGTTTTTTTTTCTTTTAGTGGTAGACTTTAAGGGTAATAAAGTCTTTCAACACATTTTGGTATAAAAAACTTATAGTTTTATGAATGGGGATATATAACTTGTTACTTTTATGCTTTGGTACTAAAAAAAGAGAGATCCCTTATTTAAATATACCTGAAAATTATAATATGATTTATGAATATATATTATAATATAAATTAAAATAAATATTATGTCATATAATTTAAATTGATTATATAAACTAAAATGCTCAATCCGTCCTTTATAAAAAAAGGACTTAATTCATATTTCTGTCATTCAGATAGTTCATTCAGAAAAGAAAGAAACAACAGGATATTTTTTCAAATCAGACAGATTAATCCACTCAGACAGCTTAATCCATTCAGGTATTAATGGAAAAAAAGTTAACAGCCCCTAAGACAACACGTCCAACCTATATTTACCTCTATTCGACAAGAAAGGACTTCTAAAATTTAAAAACTATACCTACTTTAGGAGGGAAAAAAATGGGAATAGCTTGTTTTGTCTTTTTGTATATAATATTGTTTTTTTGTGCCTTAAGTTTAGCAATAATTCTTTTGATACCCAAATTGTCGGAATTACATTTATTCGAATAAATTTGAGTAATATATTATATTTCGAGTAACATAATTCCGAGTCAACTTCAAAAAGTTGCCTGTCGGGCAACACAAATTAGACCATCGAGTTACCCGAATTCGAGTTACCCGATAAGAATTCGAGTTACCCGTAACGAACTCGAGTTACCCGATACAAATTCGTGTTACCCGAATTCGAACTCGAGTTACCCGATTTGAATTCGTGTTACCCGAATTCGAGTAACTCGACAGAACTCGAGTTACCCGATTTTAATTCGTGTTACCCGAATTCGAGTAACTCGACAGAACTCGTGTTACCCGATACGAATTCGTGTTACCCGATTTGAACTCGAGTTACCCGAATTCGAGTTACTCGACAGAACTCGTGTGACCCGAGTAACTGTTCGAGTTACTTGGTATATTCTCGAGTGACTCGACTCGAGTTACCCGGTGAAAAATCGTGATACTCGTTTGTCTAATTCGTGTTACCCGATTGTCAATCTTCCTCAATATTGTATATTTTTGAAGTTGACTCGAAATTATGTTACTCGAAAATACAATATATGACTCGTTGTATTCGAGTAAAGGTCAATTCCGATAATTTGAGTATCAAAAAATTTATTGCTAAAATTGAGGTAAGAAAGAATAATACTAAATGTAAAAGGGCACAACAAGTTTTCGCTCGAAATGAAAAACAAATAAAATCAGCAATTATCACAGATTTGGGGATTGATTCGGACTGGATCCACAAGTTCGATTGGTTGGCCCAAGAATCGATCATCTTGTTTAGTTCTCTTCAAAATATTTTGCCAAGGAACCGATTAACGACCGTTCGGATCGATCCAAAATTATTTGAAAATTAATCGAAAATTGGTGCAAACTCCGGAACGCGCTAGAAGTGGCGCCCATCTCTGCGAAAGTTAGGGAAGGGAGATTGAGATGGTTTGGCCACGTCCGCAGGAGGCAGACATCTGCTCCGGTGAGAAGGGTCGAGAGTTTATTGGTGGTCGGGGAGAGGAGGAGAGGCAGACCGAGGAGGACGTGGGAGGAGGAGCTGAGATTAGATCTGAAGGCCTTAAACCTTTCTGAGACCATGAGTGTTGATAGGTGCGCTTGGAGACGCCAGATCAGAGTTGTGGATTCTTTTGTAGGGAGCGGTGCTGCAGTTGAGAGTAGGGGTGTAAATGATGCGAGTCGAGCTCGAGTATTGGTATACTCGACTCGAACTCGATAGTCATTTCTCAGGCTCGAACTCGACTCGAAAACTCGTGAGCAGTTAAAATTCAAGCTCGACTCGACTCGTTAGTATGTCGATTCGAGCTCGAGTTCGTGTTGAGCCTACTCAAGTCGGGTGTTGACCGAGTTGAGCTCGAGTAGCTCGCGAGTTGTCTCGTCTCATTTACACCCCACATGGTACCCTTGGGTGAGGGCCCATAGCCAAATATATTAAAGGAGAGTCTTCCTACCTCCTTTAAAAATTTCATTTGAGTCACAATCATAATTACATGGGCGATGTAGGACAAGGGATTTGGCTTAAATTTATTACCCACTTGTGAGCCAAAATAAATAACACCCAACCGATGTGGGAGAAACTATTTTGTTTTTAACTTGTGTAAACACTTCAAACACCCTTAATCAATATAGAAGAATTTCGATTTTTTTATTATCTAGCTAGTAAGTTTAACTTTTGACCAATAAATTGTTATTTCTTTTATTTAAAATAGAAATCTAATATGTATTTTTTTTTATTTTTTGGCCAATTAATATTTTTTTATATTATATTTTACAAAGTATATTATAAAAACTAATTATATATAAAAAAATTCGAGTATCTCACGAGCTTATCGAGTCGAGTATTGGGTGGCTCGACTCGACTCGTTAGTATGTCGAGTCGAGCTCGAGTTCGAGTCGAGTCTACTCGAGTCGAGTGTTGACCGAGTTTTGACCGAGTCAATCTCGAGTAGCTCGCGAGTTGTCTCGTCTCGTTTACACCCATAGTTGAGAGCCTCAGGGTTGGGTTGTCTCGGTTAGCTTTAACCTAGAGCATTCCATTTTGTTTACTTTTATTGTATATTTTATCCTATTGCCTTTTGCGTGTGGTGTATTTTTGACAGTGAATCGCGCATAAATAACCTCTCTTCGTTAGAGCAATTATTCGAGATCAGTTGCCAAAATTCCCTTGGGTAAGTCTCATGTGAATTAGCGCTCGAGTATGGTTTTGAGCTTTTTCGCATCATTTGCTTCTATGTATTTATCACTCAATATTTTCATGCGCACTGTTCTTAGTCTTCACTTAAATGCCTCCCTACCGTAAAAAGTAGGGCGTGCATGTCACAGACATCCTACCCTCCTGCACTCGCCATGAGTGGGATATATTGGGTATGTTTGGTTTTGTTTGGTTTTTTGTTAGCACTTGTCATATATTAAGTATGGTAAAAAATATCCCACATCAAAAAACTAGACATTGATCTGACAAGAACTGGACAGGGTAAAATGAAGCTTGGGATCGGTCCATAAGTTTGTCGGGCTATATTGGTCCTGGGCTAGACCGATCAGGCCCAGTTCGAGTTAAAAAAAAATATTTATGATACTGTTTTTACAATTCAATATGAAATTAAAATATATATTATTATATGTTATATATGTCTGTTCCGGCTAAAATATATTACAAGATATAAAAAATCAATTGGGCCAGACTCGTTCTGAGCTGAGATAGGTCATGAGCAAGGTGGGGTCTAAATAGGAAAAATCTAACCCGTGACCAACCCAGCCAAATAGTGAGGTGGGCTGGACCTATGTCGGGCCAAAACCATCCCAGCCCACTAAACACAACAAATATCTTGGTCCAGGAATGAATGGTCTAGTTCGGCCCGCTGCAGCTCTAGTTATATCCAGCTAAATATCTTTTAATTTATAATAATATATTTTTTGTTTTTAAATTTATAATGGAATCTTATCTTTTGAATTTGTTAGAGTATTTTGGTTCCGGTCCATGTCTTTATAAGTAATTTTACTTTATAAATTAAGTTACTTTATAGAAAATTAATTTATAGAAAATTACTTTATAAGTAATTTTACTTTATAAATATACATGATCATTAATTACTTTATAGAAAATTAATTTATACAAAATATTTATAGTCTTTCCTGATCTTCACTCTTGATATGACTACATAAAGGTAACCATGACCCGCATACTCTTCACTCTTTCTTCAAAAAATTACTTTATAGAAAATTACTTATAAGTTAATGATAGTGCTTTCAACAATGGTTTCAATATGATCTTCGGCATTCTGGATTAGTAAATATCAAGAATGTCAATCAAGGTTTCTCTATCGACTTCTCCACTCAGCTCACCATTTACAATTTTGAGGATTCATTTGGAGAAGTCCTTAATTTCCTGCAGATGATGAGATGACATTGTTTGTCCAACAATTAATCTCATATTCTTGGTGAGTCTTATGAGTTTGCAATGATGCCAAAGTGAAGAGCTCATACTTGAATAATCGATATATACATTGTCCTTTGGTAGAACTTTATATGTAGAATTATACTAAATAATTGTGGCAAGGGTAATTTTAATAATATTTAAAATTTAAAAATCTTTTGGAAAATACATAAGAGATTTTGACTTATAGCTTAAATGCACTTCTCAAATTGCAATAAAAAAACATAATAGTAGTATATATAATTTAATTACTTGTATGACCTATTATAAATATACCTGTTAATTTTAGAAAACTACATCCAAGTCCTAGCCTTAAAATTACCAAGAAATTTAATAATTTAGATTATAATATAAGAATAACTTGGATAAGTTAAAAAATATACATCATAATTTTATCCTAATTAAAAATGACCATAAATTTTAGAAAATTACAAAAGAAAAAACTCAATTAATTTAATTGAAGTGAAATTGCATATTTATGCTTATATGATATTTTTTCAAACATTTAGCTTCATATTTAAGAGTATCAAAGTCTACACATTTTATATTTAAAAATAGAAAAAGAGTTGAAGTACTTTTAGTAATTTCTGAAACTTGTATTACAAAAAAATCTCGACGACATTTGATTGAAGTGAAACTATATGTATATTCATCTTAAAATAGGCTTTGGAATTACAAAGTAAGGAAATAATGACTTATAACTTAAAATTAAGTACTTTCAAATTTGTCAAAAAATAACAAAAAAGAAGCAGATTCTCGTAGTATACATATAACTGAATTACTTGTATGACTTATTGTAAATATACTAATCGCGGAGTTAATAAAGAAAACTGCATCCACGTCTTAGCCTAATTAAAATTATCTTTATTTTTTAAAATTAAAAGAATGCCCAATTTTGTTTGTAATATAAGATGTGCCGGAAAAAGTTATAGGATACTTTTAGGCATTGAAATTCATATTTAAGAGTACTAAATTCAAGAAATTTTACATTCAAAAGAAGAAAAAAAATAATTAGAGTATTTTTAGTAATTTGTGAAACTTGTATTAAAAAAATAAGTGATATTTAGTTCACTTGAAACTTTATATCATTTTTATATGATAATATTTTCAAATATTTAACTTAATATATAGAAGTATTAAAGTTGACACATTTTACATTCAAGAGAACACATAAATAGTTGGGCACTTTTAGTAATTTTGAAAACTCGTATTAGAAAAAACCTCAATTCATATCTGATTATGTTAAACTGTATTCGATGAAATTTTAGTTCCACGTTCTTTTTTGGCCTTTTTTGTGCCAAAATGGCCCAAATCGTTAAGTATTTAACGGTTTCAGTTAAATGGCCAAAAATGAGATAATTTAATCCTTATATTTGAAAAAAATTACATAAATTATTTGGATATATTAAAATACAAAAGCAAATTCAAAACTTTCAAAAACATATATAGTTGATTTAAAAAATAGATAAAATAACAAATCTTTTAAAACTAAAAATAATAAAAAAAAATCACTTAAGAATCACTTAAAATGATTAATTTTTATTTTCTGAAATTTTCTTTGTACAAAGATTCAGGGATTATTAAATTTAATTTCTTATATATTTAGAAATATCTCTTTGAAAATTCATAAAATCACTGATTATATAATTTCGTAAATATAAGTTTTTCATTTATTTTTTTATTGTATATTAATTAAATAAGATTTAAAATTAAAATAGACTAATTCATTTATTCTTTAATTTCTTTGATTTATTTATAAATAATAATGAAAACAGTTATTTCTACATTTTCAATAATATTTTTTAATAAGATTATTTCATTTTATTTAATTGATTAGGACTTCAAGTATATTTTTAGTTATATATATTCAACACTTCTTTTGCAATACTCTCAAGCATTTTTTATTTTAGTTGATATTTTTTTTATTGATATACTTAATTATAATGACTAACTAATATAAACTAACTAATTAGTGGAATATATAATATTTCCGCGAGATTTTAAGTTTAAGTTTTTAATATATAGTACACACTGCTATATTAAATTTCTCATTGTTTGGGATTTATATTTTTAATTAATAAAAATATAAAATATTTTTATAAATATAATTAATTCCTATTTACGTAATTCGTATACCTTAATTCGTAAAAATTAATAAGGTAGGTAGGAGTTATTTGAGGTATAATTATAATGTAATTAATGCAAGGATGATTAATTGATTATGTGGCAGCCGAAGCATGAAAGGCTGATACATAAGCACACGCAGCACCAACAAAAGACATGTGGTGTAATACCCGAGATCTTCATTCCGGATTTGTTGGGTTTTCTGGGTTTTATCGGATTGTCATGGTCCTCATCGTAGGAATTTCGTGCCATGTTTGGTTGTGACTTGTTGGGACATGTTTTTGGAGGCATTTCGGATCACTTTGTGAGTTTTTGAGATTTTGTGGTGTAGCGCACGCTAATGCTTGAAGCATAGCGCACGCTACTGCGTGGTGTTTAGCGTACGCTACCGAATGTGTAGCGCACGCTAAACGCGGTTGAGGCGATCCAAGAACTACCGGATCGGGATCGAGCTTTGTTAGCGCACGCTAAGGCCGATAGCTAGCGCACACTATCGGCCGCTTAGCGCACGCTCCCTCTTTTTCTAGCGCACGCTACTCGGTAGATGCGCCTCCGCAGGCTACCGGATCGGTTTTGTGACCCGTTAGCGCACGCTACGGCTTTGGGCTAGCGCACGCTAACTAGGTTATACGCGGTTTCTCTGGAGCGTTGACCGTTAGCGCACGCTAATGAAGGATGATTAGCGCACGCTAATACCGCCCAAAGATAAATACCGACAAAGCAGATTAAGTCGTCATTTTCCCACTTTTCTTCATCTCTTCCGACGGGAGTGAGATCCAGAGGCGAATAGGACCGATCCTTTCTTCTAGCTTCATCTTTGAGTGGATTTGTAGATGTTTAACAACATCTAATCGTCTTCTTGGTCCAAATCAAGGTAATCTCTTGTTAGAACCCTATTTTCTTAAATTTGGGGTTTTTGCTTGGATTTGTGATTCTTGACCGATCTCATCCGATCGGTTATTTGTTCTTGTTTGTCTTTACCGTAATCTTCAGATTTTGTTAACCATTCATCGACTTTTATCGCCCGGATCAACGATTCTTGATTTCTTTGAGAATACTTAGATCCTTGTCGTTTTTAGGATCGTTTCGGATTTCGATTAGTGTTATTGAATTGTGGTGATGCTATTTTCGTAGTATTCGTGGGCTGTCGAAGTCTTGATCGTTTTTGGAGGTTCGAAGGTTGCCCGATCGCGTCCGTTCGTCGTTTCGTTGCTCGTGATATCGAGGCAAGTATCTTGTCCATACGTTTCATGTTTCGTAGGCGTAATTATTGATAAATGATTATATACGAAACTCAATGTTTAATGAACGTAAAAAGGGATTGGTATGTTCTCGATAAATGTTGTCTTCCAATGATAATTTATGTACTTCGTGAATATATGTGTTCTCGGAATATGTGTGTTGGATTTGTATGTTGAAAAGATGATATGATCATTTTGAATGAGTCTATTAGACCGTAATCCTTTGGCGGGGATTACTTAATATTATGGGTACTTGTTCGTTAAGAATGTATTACGTGGGATATTAGTTGTTACTCCTTTTAAAGTAGGATGTGATGTTTAAGTGTTGCTTGTCTTTATGTTCTGCTCCGTGTGTTGTGATTTCAAAGTGATGTGCCTCCGGGTAGGATTGTTGAATCTCCGGATCCATACTTGCTAGTATGGGTCGGGCGTGACCGTAGGGTTATCCAATCCGGGTATGTCTTGCGGGGACTCCGAGGTTCGGGGCTTGCTAGCCCGATGCCGAGATAACTTGTGGGGTTATCATCGGGTATGTCTTGCGGGGACTCCGAGGTTCGTGGCTTGTTAGCCCGATGCCGGGATAACTTATGGTTGTGGTATGAAATGGTTCCGTGACTGTTGTCACGAGGACATGTGATTTGGTATGGTTTCCTATTGGGTTATTCACTCGGGTATGTTCTACGGGAGCATCTGAGGTTCGTGGCTTGTTAGCACGGGACGCGAATAATCCTTAGGAACATGTGTTATGTGATTCGGGTCGTGGACCCTGTGGCTTATGATTTGGGTCTTGGGCCCCGTGTGTTGTGAATTGGGTTGTGGAACCGCGTTTTATTATTGGAATCGTATTTTGGAAAGATGATTTTGGGCCGTGTCCCCAAGTGTTTTCGAAAGACTTGAGAATTCATTATTTCCAAATGTTTTCAAACTCCCGAGACCGTAAAATATTTTGTATGAGACACATGGTTCTTTTCCTACCTTTTATAAATCAAACTGTTTTGATTAAGTGAATTATCTCGGGAAATATATTCAAGATTTTATATTCTTGAAGCAAGTTATGTATGGCTTGTACTTTTGGTTTTATACTTGCACTAGCAAAACAAAGGAGTTTTGCTAACCCCGAGTATTCGGGGTGGATGTCTCAGACAAGGCCCAGTACTTGCAGGTAGCTGGGGAGCGAATCACAGGATCGATACGAAGGATGATGAGAGACGAAGATACTAATCACGTGAAGACCAATTGTAGAGTATATGGTAGAGTCATGTTGGTTATCCCTCCGATGTGTTGTTACCCCGATTTATGGAAGTGTTATTGTATTCTAGCCCCTGCGTGGGTATGTGTTCTGGGCAAGGATCTTGTATGTATTGTTCTATGTGTTGTGATATAAGACCATATCGGTCTAATGGTCCTTTATGTAGCCATGTCGGCATGTGAAGTGATGCATTGTTTTGTATTTAGCCTGGTAGATCCTCACGGAGAGGGTCTGCGGCGCTGTAATATTCCCGAGTGGTTTGGGGGTGTTACAGAATATGGTATCAGAGCTTAGGTTGAGGAAACCTAGGCTGTCGGGTTGAGTTGAGTGTTGTCGGGTCTTGTCTTGTCAGATTTGGTCTGACTGAGTGGTGTCGCGACGCGTCGTCCGAGTTGTCGGTCGTGATTAGTATCGAGGTGCAACCATCATCTTCGTGCGATCTGTGGATGTAAGTCTCCCTACCTTGTTGTGTCTCGTATTATACGAGTTTACGTGATTCTATGTTATTATGTGGAGTTTAATTGTGCCTCATGAATACTTACTCCATACTTATTTGATTCTCGTATTGTGTTGGAATAAAGAGTAGTACCGGTATGTATGTATATATATATTTACATCTTTGTGTAAAATCGTTTTTACAGGAGTGATGTTTTGGAGTGGTTACTCAATAAAAGTTTATCAATGTGGTATATCAATTTCAAATGTTTTGGGGAAGTCACGTAAATTCTATTTAAAAATATCCTTCGAGAAGGAAAAATGATTTGATTTTCGTATGAGGACCTCGAGACCAAAGATTTTGAGAATTCAAACTATACACATTATATTTTCATCTTGCATTGAAAATTTTCAAAATATTTTAAATGCTTAAACGAGGTCTACCAATAGTTTACTTGAGACGTGACTTTCGCCTTCAACTTTTTCGGTTAAACGATATGTAGTGAGAATGTAAATTGTTGGCGTTTGGATTCGTATGTTGTTGTTTATTTGTAACCTTCGACTTTCGGCATTATTTGGTATATGTTCATGAATAACAATTGTTGTGTGTGGTTATGTGTAACTTGAACTGTGTTCTTATCCGTTGCGTGTGTAAAGTCCAAAGTGACTTTTTGGGTACTTTTACCAAATAGTGTGTGTTTCATAATGACCTTCTGGGTTTGTAAATTTGAATTATTTCGTTGACCCTTTTTCCTAACTCTTTTGTTGGGTGATTTAACATATATTTTGAAACTATTGAGTTTTCGCGTCTACGCCTTGTAATTTCAAACGGTATTTGGTGACGGTATTTGGTGTTTGGAAAATGATTTTTGGGGAGTATTTGGAAAGTATTACCGTCATCGGCCTTTTTGGCATTTTGGAACGTTTTCGAAAATGGTTTTCAACTTGGTGAGTTCCGGCGCGAAACCGTCTGAAAGTGACTTTGATATAATGGATGATTTCAATTTCATTGCATTTATAAATCGCATAACAACGGCATTATAAATGAAGATTGTTGGTATAATAGTTTGTATATTGTGCTCTAGTTGGAATTAAATGGTAATATGTATATAATTTAATGATGTTGGATTAAAGACAGAGATGTGAATATCTTGCTATGTGTCATGATCCTTCGTTACCATAGGTTGTTGTTTGTTAGTATGCCGAGGGGCAGAGGTCGTGGTCGTAATCGTGGTGTTGATGGCCACGGGGATCAGATGCGGAATCGAGAGAATGCCGCTGGGAATGATTTTAGTTTGGGTGTTGCTACTATATTGCAACAAGTAGCGACTCAGATGACTCAGTTGACCCAGGTGGTTCAACGCAGCATTGACGCGAGTCAGAACGTTGGTGTAAATCAATGGCTTCGCGAGGTAGTTCGTATGAATCCCCTCGATTCACGGCCGCGGATGCGTTGAGTGGGATGGTTGGATTTTCCACTGGGAAAGATTTTCGAGGTCGGATGTCCCGAAGAGCGGAAGGTACCTATCGCTCAGTACCTTCTCGACAAAGATGCCGCTAATTGGTGGGAAGTCATAAACCTCGTGATCGTGATGTCACGTGGGCGGATTTCCAAGCATTTATGGAAGCCGAGTTCGTCCGAAACCGATTAGAGAGCAGAGGATTCGCGAATTCTACTTGGCGTAACCGCAAGATATATCGGTGTCGCAAGCTATCATCGATTATAGCAAACAACTCGATTATGTGCGAGACCGGTGAGAACCGAGGAAGAGAGAATCCTTCACTTTGTGCACGGATGAAGCCGGATATTCGCGTGTATATGTCGGGATTCAATTGCACTTCGTTGAGGGACTATCAAGATCGAGCACTAGCCCGTGAACTAGCTTCGTTATCATCGGAGCATGTCTCCAGTCGAAGAAGCGTAAGAAGTCCGATGATCGCGTGGACAAAGGCAGAGTGAGTCGGTGTTTCCAATTTGCAACGTAGTAGTCTTTCCGCTGTGAAGCTCCATCGCTCGATGCGTGAACCGAGAATTCCAAGTCTTCTGCTCGACTCTGGTAAAGCCAGAGATGTTTTAATCAGTAATGTGGCGGGACATGTTCGTGCACATTGTCCTTCTCCGCCGCAACGTGTTACAAAGTGCGGACTCGAGGACACCGTCTGGCCATTTGCGAGATGGTTACCGAGCATTCCGAGGCAGGGACTTGAACTTTGATATCAGGATCGACTCCGAGTAGTCCCAGAGGGGCGTGGTCTATCAGTTGCATGTTGAATTATTTCCCTTGCGTTGTTGTTTCGAAATTCAGAGATTGACTTCTTTTATTTGAAGTGGAACAGATTTTGAACTCTGTACTCTCGACTCTGTCGAATCGTTTATATTCGTTGATATTTTCTGATCTTGTCCTGTCCTGTGCTTTTATTGATCGAACGAGTTATGGTATTGTTTCAGAATGACCCGTTTTTCGTTATGACTCTCCAAATTGCTATTCCCTTTCCTGTGGATCTTATGTGAATGCACATCTTGTTGCCTTCATCGGATCGTATATTATCTCTAGTCGAGATGTGAACTTTGGGGTTGTTGTTTGAGTATTATTGTTCGTCGTGATTCGAACATGATTGATCGACTGTTGTTGTCTCGATCGTTGTAACTCAATCGTTTGATGGTTCAGTTTTTGTTGATCTCGTTTCGTAATTGTTGAGCGTTAGGACTCCTTCGTAATTTCCTTAAGTTCAGGAAATTTGTTTTGTGTTCGATCTCCCAACCCTTGGGCTGTGGAATTTCGTATTGGTCCAGCGTATAGCTCGTGTTTTGGTTGATGTACTGTTGAATTATTCAACCGTATTGATTTTCGTTCGTCGTGTTTTGTTATTTCGGCAACGGATAACGTGTGTTATCTGAGTTTGTTTTGCGTCGTTCGTTTTAGGTTTCAAGTTTCGAGGACGAAACTTCTTTTAAGAGGGGTAGAATGTAATACCCAGATCTTTATTCGGATTTGTTGGGTTTTATCGGATTGTCATGGTCCTCATCGTAGGAATTTCGTGCCATGTTTGGTTGTGACTTGTTGGGACATGTTTTTGGAGGCATTTCGGATCACTTTGTGAGTTTTGAGATTTTGTGGTGTAGCGCACGCTAATGCTTGAAGCATAGCGCACGCTATCTGCAGGTGTTTAGCGACGCTACCGAATGTGTAGCGCACGCTAAATCGGCAAGCAGAGGCCCAAGAATTACCGGATCGGGATCGAGCTTTGTTAGCGCACGCTAAGGCCGATAGCTAGCGCACGCTATCGACCGCTAGCGCACGCTCCTCTTCTTTCTAGCGCACGCTACTCGGTAGATGCGCCTGCCTGCAGGCTACCGGATCGGTTTTGTGACCCGTTAGCGCACGCTACGGCTTTTGGGCTAGCGCACGCTAACTAGGTTATACGCGGTTTCTCTGGAGCGTTGACCCGTTAGCGCACGCTAATGAAGGATGATTAGCGCACGCTAATACCGGCCCAAGATAAATACCGACAAAGCAGATTAAGTCGTCATTTTCCCACTTTTCTTCATCTCTTCCGACGGAGTGAGATCCAGAGGCGAATAGGACCGATCCTTTTCTTCTAGCTTAATCTTTGAGTGGATTTGTATATGTTTAACAACATCTAATCGTCTTCTTGGTCAAAATCAAGGTAATCTCTTGTTAGAACAATATTTTCTTAAATTTTGTGTTTTTGCTTGATTTGTGATTCTTGACCGATCTCATCCGATCGGTTATTTGTTCTTGTTTGTCTTTACCGTAATCTTCAGATTTTGTTAACCATTCATCGACTTTTATCGCCCGGATCAACGATTCTTGATTTCTTTGAGAATACTTAGATCCTTGTCGTTTTTAGGATCGTTTCGGATTTCGATTAGTGTTATTGAATTGTGGTGATGCTATTTTCGTAGTATTCGTGGGTCATCAAGTCTTGATCGTTTTTGGAGGTTCGAAGGTTGCCCGATTGCGCCCGTTCGTCGTTTCGTTGCTCGTGATATCGAGGCAAGTATCTTGTCCATACGTTTCATGTTTCGTAGGCGTAATTATTGATAAATGATTATATACGAAACTCAATGTTTAATGAACGTAAAAAGGGATTGGTATGTTCTCGATAAATGTTGTCTTCCAACGATAATTTATGTACTTCGTGAATATATGTGTTCTCGGAATATGTGTGTTGGATTTGTATGTTGAAAAGATGATATGATCATTTTGAATGAGTCTATTAGACCGTAATCCTTTGGCGGGGATTACTTAATATTATGGGTACTTGTTCGTTAAGAATGTATTACGTGGGATATTAGTTGTTACTCCTTTGAAAGGAGGCTGTGATGTTTAAGTGTTGCTTGGCTTGATGTTCTACTCCTTGTGATGTGATTTCTGAAAGTGATGTGCCTCCGGGTAGGATTGTTGAATCTCCGGGATTCATACTTGCTAGTATGGGTCGGGCGTGACCGTAGGGTTATCCAATCCGAGTATGTCTTGCGGGGACTCCGAGGTTCGGGGCTTGCTAGCCCGATGCCGAGATAACTTGTGGGGTTATCATCGGGTATGTCTTGCGGGGACTCCGAGGTTCGTGGCTTGTTAGCCCGATGCCGGGATAACTTATGGTTGTGGTATGAAATGGTTCCGTGACTGTTGTCACGAGGACATGTGATTTGGTATGGTTTCCTATTGGGTTATTCACTCGGGTATGTTCTACGGGAGCATCTGAGGTTCGTGGCTTGTTAGCACGGGACGCGAATAATCCTTAGGAACATGTGTTATGTGATTCGGGTCGTGGACCCTGTGGCTTATGATTTGGGTCTTGGGCCCCGTGTGTTGTGAATTGGGTTGTGGAACCGCGTTTTATTATTGGAATCGTATTTTGGAAAGATGATTTTGGGCCGTGTCCCCAAGTGTTTTCGAAAGACTTGAGAATTCATTATTTCCAAATGTTTTCAAACTCCCGAGACCGTAAAATATTTTGTATGAGACACATGGTTCTTTTCCTACCTTTTATAAATCAAAGTTTTGATTAAGTGAATTATCTAGGTACATATATTCAAGATTATATAGACTTGAAGCAACTTAAGTATGGCTTGAACTTTATGTTTAATACTTGCACTAGCAAAACAAAGGAGTTTTGCTAACCCCGAGTATTCGGGGTGGATGTCTCAGACAAGGCCCGGTACTTGCGGTGTAGTCGGGAGCGAATCACAGGATCGATACGAAGGATGATGGGAGACGAAGATACTAATCACGTGAAGACCAATTGTAGAGTATATGGTAGAGTCATGTTGGTTATCCCTCCGATGTGTTGTTACCCCGATTTATGGAAGTGTTATTGTATTCTAGCCCCTGCGTGGGTATGTGTTCTGGGCAAGGATCTTGTATGTATTGTTCTATGTGTTGTGATATAAGACCATATCGGTCTAATGGTCCTTTATGTAGCCATGTCGGCATGTGAAGTGATGCATTGTTTTGTATTTAGCCTGGTAGATCCTCACGGAGAGGGTCTGCGGCGCTGTAATATTCCCGAGTGGTTTGGGGGTGTTACATGTGGCAGTCGAAGCATGAGAAACTGCCACTTAGACTCAGCGTATTCTGCATTAGTATATAAGGGAGATAAATCAGGAGAGGATATCAATCTCAAGTCATAAATACTTGACATGATTATTTACTTGGTTGAGAAATTGACAATTATTTGTGAGAATATTTTATGTTGAACGTACATCTATTATACTAAAAGATTGAGTCCCCTTATTAATGTGGAGACTTCAAGAATATTATTTAATGTAGAGTCTTAATGAATTCAATTTTTACCTAAAAAATTATAAAATCTCAATTTTAATAATTTGAAAGTCTCTTCTTAATCATTTGAAAAGTCTCTTAATAATTTGAAAAGTCTCTTCTTAATAATTTGAAAAGTCTCAATTTTTATCCCATCTTATTATTACAACTTCCGCATTAAACTTCCACACTATAATTTAAGGGTGATCACCTTTTAAGCTTCCTAACATAAGATGTTACTTACGTCTGTTTGTATTTCCATTGGTTACAAGTATACCATAACCATTATATATATATATATATATATATATATATGGAGCTTCACTACATGGAGCTTCAATTAGTATGTTGCAATACAATTTGTGCCAATTAGTTGTTTGTTGTCTCATGCTATAATTATTATATCACAATTGCTAAAACTGATCTAAATGATTTTTTGTTTTGTTTTGTTTCAGACTTTCAGGAGCAAAGAATTCCAAAATCAAAGGAGGCACTCTTCAATTTATATATAATATTTACCTTCTCTAAATGTAAGTCTCAAATTTACGTTACAGCCTACAAGTTCGATCATTCTCTTTAAACGAGCCGTTTAAACATTGTAATCATGAAAGCATGATACAAAATTCAGGTTTGAGTGGCGGCAGAAACACTTCGACCCAACTACTATGCTGACAATATTTTCGTATTGATCTTGATTTGTAGTTCTTTAGGGTTTTGATGAAAGGGGACGAGGAAGATTGGATACAATATTCATAATTTTTCTCTATGTGTGGGTTTTTGCTTCTTGAGGAAGACATGGGAGGGAGGAGAAGATTGTCTTTTTATAGTTATTGGTTTGCTAAAGAAATTAATCAATAATATAAATTTATAATAATGTTAAAACTTATTTTGAGAATTCAAAATATTATAATTTTCATAGAGTCGTATGCGTTTGATTTTCGGTTTGGTTTGTTTAAGTTTATCGAGTATTTGTCACTACTACAAAAAAGACATTCAACATCGCTCGTATTAATTATATTATAATTCATTCTACATGTCTATTTAATTTGAGAGAGGTAACAAAATGTTAGTGTGATACTCTTATAAGCTTGCACTCCGTTTGCTTGGCCTCATTAGGGGGTAATAGGTCTGAATGAAAAGCCCTATCCACGCAATTAGGGTATTTGGTTCAAATAAATACGGCCTGTGAAAAGACAAAGGCCCGCGTCCAGATATACAGGCCGGGCAGATGTGGAATCTGGCCATCAAGGTCCGATACATTATCTGGGCGATTAAGGGGCGCATTATTAATGGTAAAATGACTCAAATGTCCCCCTCTATTGTCTTCTCTGGATTTGAACAAACATACATGCACGAGCTGGAGATCGCAACCTCCACACCTTCGACCAGATGTGCATAAGGTTAAACTTGCAAATTTTCAATCTGCGATTCATGACCTGAAGAGACCGAAAAGCGACCCGAATTCTCCAAATCCCAAACCCAACCCTCACCTTCATCACCCACCCCATCCAGCAAACATAGCACGCCCGAAAGGAGCACCCGTTGGTAGATCTGTCCTTGATTATCCCATTCCATGAACCACATGAGCCACAGAAAAAAGAAGTGTTTTTATATTTCCAATTTTCTGTCCTTGATGCAGTAATTTAGGTTTTCTGCGCTCTTCTTGCAGTTTCACAGAAAAAACTTTGATTTACAAATCAAAGAGTTCCATATGGGGGATTTTGTGTCGAGTTGGAAGTTTACAGATCGAAGGAATGGGGTTTGTTTGATGAGGGCATTTTGGTAACTTAATGTTTTTATCTACTGAATTTGGATCGAACCAAACAAGAATGCCAGCTATTATAGGTGTTATAATGGATCCAACTAAACTGAACCATATGGGATAATATATAGATTAATAAATAATGTGGTGTAATCTATAAAGGGCCTTTTAATCTGGCTCAATAATGCCTGTGCAAGCAAACGGAGCCTAGATAAATATAATTTCAGTTACACATTATTAACTAAAACCATTGTCTTGAAATCTTATTATTTTGGTATTTCTCATATCTTATTATTAAAATTCATGAGTCACTCCCTTAAAAGGCCTTATGAAGGATGAAGGGTATCCAACTTATATATTGATTCTGGGAACTTCACCAATGTATCACCCCAAATCTCATAAGGGACATTACACGTCGTAGAACCTTCACAAGGTCTACCAATACATGACACATAATCCACAAAAGAAATCCCATAAGACATATTAATAATAATAAGTAGGGCCGTGGCCTTGGCCAAAACATTTTAGTTCAATACCAACAAAACAGAGAGTGAAATGTATTAAATACCCACGCAGGGGACTTCAACGACATCATTAACCAATAACTGAATAAATATAGTAAAAAGAAATAACACTGACCCGAGCCTCATTATCATGATGGGCCATCCTTTGCATACGTGTCCCGTGCCGGCTCCTCAGCTCGCCCGATACCTGAAATGCATAAGACGCATTTCCCCCATTTAAGGAGTTAGCATTCGAATAACTAGTACAAGTAGACAATTACACTACATTATATACAAGTACGATTCAACACAGTCATCTCATTTGGAAAATATTTGAAAATCATATTCCGAAATATCACATTGACATCAAAACAGTATATCAACTCATCTCAATATCACAACCATCCACACTTGGTAACCCGTGGCCGTACCCATTAATATCGACTTCCAGACGCCCTGTCGAACGCTCCGGGTAGGAAACCACTTATGCGGCCGTACCCATTAGTATCGGCCCCCATAGGTCCCGTCGAACCATCACCGGGTGTAAGAACAACTACACACACACGATATCACAATTCATCATTTGTATCGAAACCGTAACACACATAACGGAATGTAATACATGTACTTGCCTTGAATAACACGTCGTGAAGGAAATGGTGAAACGAAAAGGTTTCGGTATGAATAATCTTCATAATTTTACTCCTATCACAATAACAATATACGATCAAACACAAGATCACGGAAACGTAAGAATTCGTCCAAAGTTCTACCGTTGGAACAATTCATCGGACACTAAGAGATCATGATCGATCCTAATCTATTAATAGAGAAAACCTCGAAATTTAATCCGCAAAACCACAAGAAAGGCAAGGGATTACGATTATGTCATCGTAATCTAACAATCATTTAAGTCAAATCGTACTAGAAGAAAAAAATCACATCAAAACCCCCAAAACCCCAAAAACTAGGGTTCTAAGAATATACCTCGATTTGAAGGCGAAACCTCGGATGATTTGGTGTTAGAGTGATGATATAATTCTCAAATATACTTCTCCAATGGAGTTTGGGTGGAAATCGTATGATTCCTAGCCTAAAGGATCGCTCCCGTCGCGCAAGAAGAAGAAGAATGGTGAAAAATGAAGAAAAAGGTCGATGCCCAGTTTATAAACTGGGTAGATGTTACGGTCGTAACACCTATACCATTACGATCGTAATGTTATTCACGACACCACTGCCCAAAATGCTCAACTACATTACGGCCACTACGAAAAGGATATTACGGCCGTAATATATAAATTCTTACGGTCGTAATGCATACCATCTTACGGCCGTAACTCAGCCCTCGACCTCACTGCCCAAAATACTCAACTACATTACGACCGCTACAAAAAGGACATTACAACCGTAATGTATAAAATCTTACAGCCTTAATGCATACCATCTTACGACCGTAACTCAGCCCTGGCAGCAGGTCAGGCTGGTTTGAAACAACGACTCGCCAACAACCGGAATGAGAGTACAAGGGATGAAACCACAAATATACGAAGATCTTTTACTGACGAGATAAACATAAAAACCATCACATGCCTACGGCTATCCGAAGGCCAGAATAAACGAATATTAGCATCAGCGCCAAAATAATAAGAATTTACAAAACGACCAAAAAATTCGAAAATCTAAATTCGAGACCTGAACAACAATATCAGAAAGTTGTAACATAACGAGAAATATTAAAGGAACTTGCAAAGGTAACGAAATGTCAGGTTAGAACGAGATTTACGCGAATCGAGCCTCAATGCGAAAAGTTACACAATAAGTAAAATTCCATAAAAACAACTCCGAAACTCGTCCGGATGGTCATGAATGCAGAACAAAATGGTTTCAGAATACTACAACACTTACAAGCGAGTCGTCCGAAATGAAAATGTACTAAAAATAGAAATTACTAAAAATAGAAAGTCGGATATTACATTCTCTCCCCCTAAAAATAAGTTTCGTCCCAAAACTTAAAAAATAAATAACTCGGGGTATCTCGGCTTCATATTGTCCTCAGTTTCCCACGTCGCTTCCTCAGATCCGTGTCTCGACCACTGCACTTTAACTAAAGGAATGGTTTTGTGCCTAAGTTGTTTCACAAGACACTCCAAAACCTGAATCGATCTCTCTTCAAAGGTAATGTCGGGACCTAACTCAATCTCTCGAAAATCAATAATATGGCTAGGATCTGGTACATACTTCCTAATCTTGGAAACATGAAATACATTATGCACGTGACTCAACGATGGTGGTAAACCCAATCGGTATGCAAGATCTCCAACTCGCTCTAAAATCTCGAACGGTCTAATATATCTCGGGCTAAATTTACCCTTTCGACCGAAGCGGTAAACTCCTCGAGTCGGCGACACCTTCAATAATACATGGTCTCCAACCTCAAACTCTAACGGTCGGTGACGCGAGTCAGCATAGGATTTCTGGCGACTCTGAACTGTTAACAACCTACCACGAATCAAGACGATCTTCTCTCTCGTCTCAACGACTAAATCTGGTTCAGTGCCAATCAATTCGGATGTATCATCCCAACACAACGGAGATCTGCACCTTTTTCCATACAATGCCTCAAATGGTGCCATTTTGATCGAAGCGTGCCAACTGTTGTTGTACGTGAACTCGATCAACAGAAAGTACGCTTCCCAATCATCTTTCCAGTCTAAGACACATGCTCTCAACATATCCTCAAGTGTCTGAATTGTACACTCCGATTGTCCGTCAGTCTGAGGATGGTAGGATGTACCGAGTCTCAATTTAGTCCCCAGAGCCCGATGAACAGCCTGCCAGAAATGTGATATAAACCGGCCATCTCGATCCGAAATAATACTCTTAGGAGTCCCATGCAACCTCACGATTTCTGCAATGAATACCCGTGCTAGCCTCTCCGGTCCCCTAGTATCCTTAATACCCAGACAATGAGCAAATTTGGTTAGTCGATCGACAATGACCCAAATTATGTTCATTCCAGTCCAGGTCCTAGGCATACTGGTAATGAAATCCATAGAAATATCCTTCCACTTCAGTTCTGGGATAGGAAGTGGCTGCAATAACCCCGCAGGTCGCTGATGCTCGATCTTAACCTGCTGACAGGTCAAAAAACCTCGACACAAACTCGGTAACGTCCATCTTCATGTTACTCCACCAGTAGTTACTCCTTACATCCTTGTACATTTTGCTTGTACCAGGATGTATGGAATAAGGCGTAGTATGAGCTTCTTTCAAGATTTTATGTCTCAACTCGACATCACTAGGTACATACAGTCTGCCTCTAAACCTCAAAATTCCATCATCCTGAACCACAAACCCAGGAGCTTTCCCTTTCTTCACATCCTCTCTCAACTGGACTAAAAGTGGGTCATCACACTGACTCGCCTTGATATCATCAATCAACGATGAAGTGATCTCTAATGCACACAACTGACCCTAAACTTTCTGAACCCAAACCTCGATATCCTGACAAATCAAATCCCGCTAGATTCTACTTTGACGTGTAAGTACCTCTAACATCTGTAGAGCCATCGGCTTACAACTCAAAGCATCCGCCACTACATTGGCCTTGCTCGGATGGTAAAGAATCTCAAGATCTTAATCTTTGATTAATTCTAGCCACCTACGTTGCCTCATGTTCAACTTTTTATGACTAAAGATGTACGACTCTTGTGATCAGTGTAAATCTTACACAACGAACCATAGAGATAATGCCTCCAAATCTTTAAAGAGAAAACGACCGCAGCTAACTCCAAATCATGTGTAGGGTAATTTGATTTTCAATTGATGAGATGCATAAGAAATAACTCTATCTCTCTGCATCAAAACACATCATAGTCCGAGGCCCGAAGCATCACTCTAAACCACAAAATCCTCGGTCCTCTGAGGCAAAGCTAAAACTGGTGCGGTAGTCAACCGTCTATTCAACTCCTCAAAACTATCCTGCTTGTCCTCGTTCCACTCGAACTTCTGGGTTTTCTGAAGTAATTGCGTGAGTGGTCGAGCGATCTTAGAAAATCCTTCAACGAACCTATGATAATAGCCCGCAAGTCCTGAAAAACTCCTCACTTCTTTTACATTCTTAGGCGGTTCCCATGCCAACAGCGCCTCTATCTTCTGTGGATCAATCCGAACTCCCTCTGCTGAAATCACATGCCCGAGGAATGTCACTTCCTTGAGCCAAAATTCACACTTAGAAAATTTCGCATACAACTGCTCAACTCTCAAAATGTCTAACACAATCCGGAGGTGTACAGCGTGTTCCTCCTGACTCCGGGAATAGATAAAAATGTCATCGATAAATACGACGACGAATTTATCCAGATACTCGATAAAGACTTTGTTCATCAACTGCATGAACACTGCTGGGGCATTGGTTAGCCGAAAAGGAATAACCACAAATTCGTAATGGCCATATGTAGTCCAAAAGGCAGCTTTCGCTATATCACTATCCCGAATCCTCAACTGGTAGTATCCCGATCGTAAATCAATCTTCGAGAAGACCATCGCTCCCTGAAGCTTATCAAACAATTGTCGATTCGAGATAATGGGTATTTGTTTTTAATGGTCAACTTATTTAATTCTTGGTAGTCGATGCATAAATGAAGCGATCCATCCTTCTTCTTAACAAAAAGCACAGGCGCACCCCAAGGTGATGCGCTCGGTCGAATATACCCGTTATCTAGCAATTCCCCCAACTGTTTCTTCAACCCCAACATATCCGACTGTGCCATACGTTATGGTGCTCGAGAAACAGGAGCCGCATTCGGCTCTAGATCAATAGGAAACTCAACTTCCCGCTGCGGTGGTAATCCTGACAAGTCATCTAAAAATACGTCAGGATACTCGTTAACAACTGAAATTGATGACACGTCAACTCCACCATCTTTCGCCTTCAAAGCATAACACCAACAGCCGACACAACCCTTGTTTAGAAGTTTCATCGCCTTCAGGGTGCTAATCACATTCCCGGATCACCTTCAAGAGTATGCTCCATGCCATCATCGGCCACTATCAAGATAGTACGAGTTCGATAGTCCATGATAGCACCGTGACGATCCAACCAATCGTCCCAGAGGATCAAATCCTCACCCTTAAGGTCTACAACAATGAGGTTCGAGGGCCAATCTGTTAGGATTGTATACTGCAAAGCATACTTTATGCTTGTATTACCTAATTTCCCTGTTACTACCTATGAGAATATTAATTACATTTAATCACATGTTTTGCATATTTATTTACGTTATGGTTATGCAAATGAAATGTCTAATTATTTTATATTGTAGATAATGTGATGTGTTGGTGTCACACGGAAGATCACATTATCGGTCCCTTATAAAATAATATAATAGTTCACAACCTATATAATTATTAGACAAATTATATAAAAGGTTGTAGTGTATGCTTGAGAATAGTTGGTCTTGACTATTAGCATACATTAGCGTATTTGCATACGTTGAACTGGATCGAGGTGAGATATTGTCTTCTGTACTCATTGTAAGAAGAACGTAAGTCTCGGATAATTATTATTTCTTAATTCTAAATATATAATATTTAGTTGTATATTTATAATAATTATTGCTTTGATTTACCATAGGTGAGAGTCAAAGTGATCGACTCAATAAGCCTCGTATCTTAGGCAATAATATTGTTTATACGACAATTATTATTATTACTAGAAATCATGTCCCGACTCGTGCGGGTTGATGATGCCCCCTTGAGGAGCTCGATAATGATTATTATATTAAACCCTGCAGGTGGATTTAATTCCGATATAATAATAAGGTTCGAGTGGTACTACTCTTGGATAAGATATTAATTAATTAAAGCTGTCAGTAGCTTATAATTAATTAATGGACATTTGATATCTTAAATACGGGAAATAATATATTTGATGAGGAGCCCAATTTCGTAATTTGGGATTTTGGTAGGAAGTGCAATATCAACTTTTTAGTGGACTAAGTTGATATTAATAGATTCATTATATATTAGGAAGAGTCCTAATAAGGTAAGATGAATTTATTGGGAGTCCTTCCATAATCCTCCTTAAGATCCCTAGTAGTAGTCCAAGAGCCTATATATAGGACATAAGGGTGGATGGCCGATTTGTACATGCTTTTGTGAGGTTGTGTGATCAAATTTTTTCCTCTTGTGTTTAATTGTAGATCTAGACTTGTGTCTTTGATTCTACAATTTAGATAACACAATCAATTTGCTAAGAGTGTTCATAAAATACTAGAAAGCAAAGAAAAATAAAGTGATCACATACAAAGGTGAATTCGGCCGATCCCAAGGTTGTCCAAATAAGATCCGGTAGCTCGTTGCCCACACAACGTCCGGTTCAAGGCGGATCATACTCTCGAAGATCTAAAGGTAGAAATACAAGGTGATCAAGACGGAAGTAACCGATACTCTTCAAAAGGTAATATCCTATGATCTTGGATTTAGATTAGGATATTTTAATAATCAACATATTTAATTAATAAATAATAAATAGTATTTAAATTGCTTATTAGTCTTAGTAATTAATTAATTAGCATGCCTAAGTAGATCTCATGCTCGTAGATGCGTAAAACGCGATTATCATCTTTCCCAAATCTTCGCTTCCGCTGCGTTTTAGTTTCCAACAATTGGTATCGGAGCCGGATTTTTAGGCTTTTGCTATTTTAATTAATTTTGGTGATTAATTGATAGCAATTTAAATATTCATATATTTTGATGTTGGAATATTTTGCTAGATGTGTTCTTGCAGGTGATATGATCCAATTATCATGGTTATATGAATGGTGTATTTATTTATTTTTATTAATTATGCAATTGTTGGTTTGGCCCGTTTTTTGAGGCATGTAATGGTTTTTTCGTGAGAAAATCCGCGGGTAGTTCTAGGTGTTTTTATTTTTTGTGCAATCTTGATGTAATTTCGATGTATTTTATTTTGTATAAAATTATAATCGAATTCGGAAAAGACGGGATCACGAAAAAATAGAGCGGTAACTGGATCGCGGGATCGCCATGACCGACAAGCGAGCAGCATCGCTGCAAAGACATGGTTTCGCCGCTGAAAGCCAGTAGCAATGCTAAGGTTGCCGCGGCACTGTCCGCCAATTGGCTGTTCGGGCCGGCCGCCCAGCTTTGGTCCGGTCTGCTTCGCCGCTGCTCGTCGTCCCATTGGAGAGTCGGGATTTAAAATTAAATTTTTTTTATGTAATTAATTTTGCATAAAAGTGAAATTTTAATTTTGGAAATCCACGGCCCGGCCGGGGAGGAGCAACGAGATGCTTGACTGTATTAATTTTTTTTGATGAAGATGATGACTCCATTTTTGAAAAGAAATAATTTAGAGAGAAACAGAGAAAAGTGCAAGTTTGAGGGATGAATAAAAGAAACAAGCACAAAGTTTATTTATAGAAGAAAAAAAAGGTAAAAATTGTTTAACAAGTTTGTGATTGCGTTGATTGCGCTTCAACTACTCAATAGAATAATGAAAGCATTTATCGCGTATCACATTTTTATTCAGAAAATCTCACCACACGAAAAAAATAAAAGATACTTACGCGTATGTACAGTAGTTGTGATTGTGGCTCACATCTTCCTCTGATTTTACGTTCAGAAACGGCCTTAATGCCTTCTATGAGTCGGGAAGAAGCTTCCCATCCAATTTTCTTACAAATTGGCAAACAGGGTCTTTTAACGTCAGATTCCCAAGACGCTGTTCATATTCTGGTTTGAATTTATTCCACAAACATCGAATTCCGTAATGTACGAGTCCACTAGGATGCGTGTCAAGAGAAATTTCGATATCATCTAAATTCTCCTTATTCAGACCATCCTTAATGAACTGAATTTTATCTTCTCTGTTTGTAGATGGAATTCCTAAAGATCGACATTTTAAATTACAGTTCCGTCTAGCACATTTATAACAAACGGCTATCATCTTTGCTCCGTCTAGCACATTTATAACAAACGGCTATCATCTTTGCTCGTCGTTTCTTCGCATATGAACTTTTTCCAAGCCCTGGTAAAAATCTAGTCGGTGTTTCTGTGAATTCACCCTCTATTCTTACTTTGGCTTCAATAATGAATCTTATGTCAAAAGGTATGCT
Source organism: Orobanche coerulescens (assembly GCA_033398695.1). NCBI lineage: Eukaryota > Viridiplantae > Streptophyta > Magnoliopsida > Lamiales > Orobanchaceae > Orobanche > Orobanche coerulescens. The sequence continues at coordinate 176,835,391 of CM065809.1, forward strand.
TTTATTCATAAGCAACATCATCCTTTCAAGCCTTGCCTTGTAAATTTTTAAAATTGCATTTTTGCTTAGAAAGGAAAATCTTTTTTCAATTTTATACAATGTTTCTTCCATTATAAAAAAAATAAAAATGAAAATAAATGGAGGAAATATTTACAAATATCAGTTGTTGTGGGAAACTGAAAAATCCGACTTTAATAGTCACAGAGTACCGTTATCCGCCACTTGACCGGACAAACACAATTGAGTACTAAGTTACAATGTCGAGAAAGTTGTACCTATAAAAATAGTTTACAATGTAAGATTTCAAATATAACTTATACTTCCCCGGCAACGGCGCCAAAAACTTGACACGTTCTTTAGTGTAACTATCGCAAGTGCACGATATCGTATCAAGTAGTAAAATGGACTTTTTGAGTCCAATTTATCGATCCCACGAGGAAGTTTGGTTATAATTTGAATTATACACTATTAGTCTATTTTTATAGATACTAAGATAAGTGAAACACACAATTAAAGAGTTTGGTTTAATAATTGCAAAGATAATGCAATAATAGTTCTAAAATTATAAGGAAATAAAAAGATAGCAATAATAATAGACTGATTAACGACAAAATGAAATAGTTGGGATTACAAACTTAGTTCGTCATTAGTTATAGAAGATGTATAGGAGATCATAAGATGAATTTACTTATTATGTTGTGTAGATTCGATTTTCCTTAAAAAGACGGTTTCTCTTTCGAACTATAAACGCCCCTTACATATTGAATCAATCCACTATATTTCTATGTTGATTGGCTTCAATACATAGCATTAGGATTTATAAAAATAACTCAAAGAATCATATAAGGTCTAGAGGTATATTTCTATCCCCTAGAACAACTTAGAGTGAAGATCATTTGATCTAATCAAACATATTTTCTTTCGAAACATATGAAGACCATAAATATCGTCATTTATTGGCCAAATAAATAAAGATTGTTAAAACAATGAAGATCACACACAATAATAAGTAATTCACAATAGATCTTTTATACAAACATAAATAACATGACTAACCTTGTTTATAATCCCAACTAAAGGTAACTTAGCCCATGAAGGGTTTATTATACATAATACAAGCTTTGGTGGTCATTATTAGTTGAATCAAGAGAAAGACTCCCTTAGTAGATAAAGGAGAAAGAAGCAATAAACTCTCTGAACAACATATGCTATACCACACTCACACAAATCACTCAAGAACACAAGTGTGTTCTTCACACAAAAAGAAAAGTTTACAAGAAGTGAAAAATTATATGATGAATGATGAAGGATCTAAGGGGTCTATTTATACACCTAAAGTCATCTAATAGCTCCAAAACTCCAGCATTATAACAATAGATCAGATCAATGCCACCCATCCCCTCAATAATACACAAAAGTATGAAAAATTAGACAAATCATAACAATCTGTCAAGAGTTACGGCCGTAACATTAAGGAGTTATGGCCGTAACTTGGATGACTTACAGCCGTAACATTCTGTAGTTACGGCCGTAACTTGGATTCGTCAATTTGTTCACTGGTTGCTTTGAGAGTTACGTTTTCAGCCCAGAATTTCTCAGACTTTGCGTTTTTGCCCCAAATCTTCTTCGGATGATAACTTTTGATATATAACTCTGATTTTGAATCCGGAAAGACTGCCGAATTCATCTCGGAAAGCCCTACAACATGAATATATCAAAATTCAACAAAGAGAATATTTAATAAACATGTTATTTCTTGAGTAAATCAGTTATTTAATCCGATCATCATCCGATAAAAATAAAATTATAAAAACTAATTAATTAAAAGCAAAAAACTAGTAGACTAGCTCAATTATGGGTGAATTTTATCGATATAAACCATGGATAAGTGTACAAAACTGACACTTATCACACCCCCAAACTTGAATTCTTGCTAGTCCCGAGCAAGACTCTTTATTATTCATGCTCCAAAAAATTAATACACACATAAATTAAAATATAAAAAGAGAAAAGGAGATCAAAATGCCATTAATACACGACTGTTCCGGGAAATCCTTTCCGTATTGGTGTCTTACCTAATACTAGTTGTAGGGGGGATAAGAGTTATGGAAGGTTCTGGACTCTTCCATAAGTAGTTGGATCCTGTTAGATGTCTTACCTTAACTAGGAATCCTATGTTTGGAAAGACTCTCTTTGTAATGCCTATATAAAGGCCCCTCTATTCATTGTTATCAATACAATTGATTTGCTGTCTTTACTTTTCTCCTCAAACACGTTATCAGCACGTAGCTCGAACGAAAAAAAAAAATCGGCCAAGCCCTGCCGCCGAGCACCGCCTTGACCATCGCCTGGGCCACTGTCGCCGGCCCAGCGCACATTGCCACTTGGCCGTCAGCCACTGCTTGCACAATGCTTCACCGCTACTGCCACCGCCACCCGCCACACATCGCACCCTTACTGCCATCACCACACATCGCTACCAACCACCGCCCTTGCCGTCAGCTGCCACCACTGCTAGCACTGACCTGGGCCTTGACGCTACCACTGCGCCACGCTGGCCACCATTGTCGGCTTTGGCTGCCACCGCCGCTTTCCGCCGCGCGCCGTGCCGCCGCCGCGCTACCGCGCCATCACACACGCGCCTGCAACGTCAAGCACATCGCGCGCGCGCCGCCGCCAGAGCCACCGCGGCGCCGCCCGAGCCGCCTGACGCCGCCAAGACTGGGCCCGCCACCGGACCGCCGCCGCCGACCACCACCGACCGCCACCGCCGCCGGCCAGCTCCAGTCCAACCAAGTCCAACCCGGTTCTGACTCTCGGACCAAAACCCGAACATCAACTTATCTTCGGAAGCCGCCAAAATTACGCCTCCGGTTTCACGTCGTCGCATCGAATCCAACCGGTAGATCGAAGCACACCACAAATTCAGCACGTGCCTAATTTTATAATCGAGGTAATTATTTGACTTGTCCCTATTTCAATTCTCTCCTTTTGGGAATTTTTCTTTTGGGGACACGGGTTTTGGGTTCTTTATCTCCCACACTACTTTGCGGTGGATGAGACCACGAGAGAAGTCGGTATCTCTGCGTGTCGAAGAAAACTGTGTGACGGTCCTGGGGGAGTCACGGAATTGTTGAAAAGTCGATACTTGTGGTTTTTGCATACACCACGTATCTGGGTGCGATCTGATATTGCCGTTTTTTGTCGACTTTACTAAACAACAATTAAGGGAAGTAAATCGAGTAACGGTTATGTTACACGCTTTTAAAAGCATCGATTGTGACCGTTTACATTGTCATTGAAAATCCAACAAGACTAACTTCCTCTTGTTTATATCTTGTAGATGGCACAAAGCTCCAATGTTCATCCGGAGTTCGACATCCTTGACCATGCTGGTAAGGAGTACCATAGGTGGGTCTCAGACGTTCGATTGGCGTTCGTCGGTAAGAGATTTACCACCACCATCTTTATCTCTAACGAGCCTACCGCTCAAGAATCGAGCGAGGAAAGCAAGGCTAATGCACTAATGTACTTGCGTAGACATATACATCCGTTGTTGAAAAAGTGTTATATGAACTTGCAAACCCCCAAAAAACTATGGGATACACTCGAACAATGATTTAATAATGTGCATGATCAGCGCTTTCCCAAATTGCAACTTCAGTGGGAGCAAATCCGATTTTTGGATTATGCGAATGTGGAAGCCTATAATCAAGCTATCCTCGATCTTCGCGCTGATCTTGGTTTTTGTGGTGTCAAGAAGTCTGATCAATATTTGATCGAGAAGACTCTTAACACGTTTCCCGTGGGAGCAAGTGTGATTGCTCATCAGCTGCGCGTTGCCTATGAGGACGGGAGAATTAAGAACTTTAGTGACCTTATCTCCCACCACGCGAAAAAAGAAAGGCACCACGAGATTATTCTCAATAGCAATGCGCGCCCAGCTGGTACGAAGCCGATTCGGGAAGTGAATCAGGCTACTCACAGGAAAGCACCACGACAAAATAGAGAAGGCAACGCTACTCAGTTTTTGCAAGCACCACAGATGCATGACTCGAGCAAGCGAGGGAAAAGACGAGGTCGTCATTCCAATGTGTGGAAGAGGCAAGGTGGCTCGGCCACGGGACCCAGTGGAACCCAACCACGTGGACCGCCTCCTGCCGCCGGGAATGGAACCACTCCAAAGGAAGGCCGAAATTGCTATACTTGCGGATCGAAGAAGCATACTTACCGCAATTGCAAAGCGCCAAAGAACATCCAAGCTTACTACAAGAACCATAAACAATATTTGACTCAAGAGTCGAATTACATGGAAGAAGATAATGAGAATACGGAGGTGAACCATATTGAGATCCAGACCGAGATCCCTCCTCTCACCATTGCGGACAAAGACCAACATATGGATGTTGCCGACTTTGACTAGTTTTACGCTTTGGTTATGTTTTGTCTTGTTTCTAGTTTTCGAGAACTACTTTGGATTTTCATGAATGTAATAAAGTTGTCCATGATGAATAAAATTCTTTTAATTGCTGTGATTGTGCAAAGATGAATTTTATTTTTCCCTTCGAAAACATGTTTGGTTTATCACAAAACAATTGCTCAGTAAATGAATTGCTTGGTTAAAATTTGATACATTGGTAGGATTTCATCAAAACTTTTGATCAAGACTAGGCGCATCCTCCTTGGTATTTGTTTATGCTTTGAAAGTTCAAACGGAATCAGTGGTTTTTAAACAGCCTTAGCTGTACCGACATTCCTACTTTCTCTGCAAGTCTACCAAGTTAGAGTTACCGAAAGGATCATTAGTCGAGATATAAATCGAACACCAAGATGCGTTTTGAAGTATTTAAACGCTCCTATGGCCATATGTCCATAGTATTGTATCAACAATAATGCCTTTGAAAAAGGCTTCAACCTTGCTCTATCACTCAACAATAGGGAAATACCAAAATAGCAACTTGAAACGAGCACTGAGATCTGAGTTTAATGATCCAGAAAGTACACGACCTATGGACAAAAAGATACGGAAGTCTAGTTTTCAGAAGAACTGACCGTTCGTCCATAGCCTTCTTAACGAAGAAGTTATTGCTGTTTTAGTGAACAAAGGTCAAGCTGCGCGGAAATTATTTCCAGCGATTGTGGTAACTTTGATCCTAACCAACTTGGACGAATTTCCCCAAACTCGATGTTAATGAGTTTTCGCTATGTCTCTAATCATAAGACTAATCGAGTTTCATATCTTATTGTAGATGTCTCATGGCGAAATTGAGTGCCTTGCTGATAGTGGAACAACCCACACTATTCTTCGGAATAGGCAATTATTTAAGGATATTGTGTCATACATATCCTCAGTGACAACAATGATTGGTTCCTCCCAAGTAATTCAAGGGAGTGGACCTGCTCATTTCTTGCTACCTAATGGTACGCATATTAATATCACAAATGCTCTCTATGCCCCAAGAGCAAACCGAACCTTGCTAAGTTTTAGGGACATCCGTGCCAATGGTTATCACCTTGATACACATTGTGAGAATGGGATAGAATTTTTGTGTGTTACTCTGGCAGAATGCGGAAGACGCCGCGTTCTCGAGAAACTAATGAGTCTAAGTAGTGGTTTATACCAGACTACAATAAGGGTTATTGAATCCTATGCTGTGAGTCACGAACTGTGTGATTCCGAAGCATACCAACTATGGCATGACCGACCCGGTCACCCTGGACGCGACATGATGATCCACATTTTGAAAAACTCACATGGTCATCCGTTTTTCAAGTCCATAAAACGATTGGAAGCATCACTCGATATCGGCATTGATGTGAGTGACCTTGATACCGTATCACCGGGACTAAAGATCGCACGCCCTGACAAGGTTGACGGTGCATCTCTCGTAAATCTTGAGGCTTCCGTGGCAATTTCTAATGCCCATAAATCGTTTTGTAAAGCCTGTTCACTAGCAAAGTTGATACCATCTCCGTCCTTTGCTAAAGACTCAACACAAAACATTCGCTTCTTACAAAGAATTCAAGGGGACATATGTGGACCTATTCAACTAGAGTGCGGACCATTCAGATATTTTCTGGTTCTGGTTGATGCATCGACGCGATGGTCACACGTCGCTCTGCTATCCACGAGAAATGCTGCATTTGCTAAACTCCTAGCACAAATCATCAAGTTACGGGCTAACCACCCCGACTTCCCAATCTCGTCATTAAGATTGGACAATGCTGGAGAGTTTACGTCAAAGTCTTTTGACGACTATTGCATGTCGATTGGGATTGATGTTGAACATCCCGTCCCCCATGTTCATTCGCAGAATGGCCTTGCCGAGGCTATGATTAAGTGGTTACAGCTTATCGCCCGAGCATTGGTATTACGCACCAACTTGCCGATTTCTGCCTGGGGTTATGCAATTTTGCATGCGGCTATACTTATTCGCTTTCGACCCACTGCCAATCAATCATTTAGTGCGTACCAGTTGGTAACTGGATATGAGCCGGATATTTCACACTTACGCATTTTTGGTTGTGCAGTCTATGTGCCAACTACGCCTCCACAGCGTACTAAAATGGGTCCGTAAAGACGATTAGGTATATATGTTGGCTATGAATCGCCTAAAATTATCCGCTATTTGGAACCTTTGACAGGAGATCTGTTTACTGCAAGATTTGCAGATTGTCACTTTGATGAGACAAACTTCCCATCGTTAGGGGGAGAGAGGAATCGAACGATTCCAGTTGAACGCCAGGAAATTGTCTGGTGTGCTCCCTCCTTGCCTCATTAAGATCCCCGCACAGCTCAATACGAGCTAGAAGTGCAACGTATTCTCAGTCTTCAGAAAGTTGCGGATTCGATGCCCGACAGCTTTACTGATACTGCGAAAGTGACAAGATCTACCATTCCCACTGCGAATGTTTCTGCAAGGTTAGAAGTCCCAGTTATAGGGCAAGATTCAGCCTCCCAAAGGAATGATACCCCCGACGTCAACCTTAGTGGTGGGACGGCTGCTTCGGCTGCTCTTATCCCTGCTCGAAAGAGGGGGAGGCAAGTGGGTAGAAATGATACCGAACCTCGAAAGAGAAGAGGAACGGAGGCACAAAATCCTCTCATCATCGACACAGTGACTCCGTCACACGAGATTATCTCTGACTACGGATATGTCCTCGAATCAACAATGGAACAATCGACGGACGCATCGGAAACTTTGTTGATGTCAGAAAATAAAGAAATCTCGATGCAATGTACGAGTGAATACGTACTATTGGAGAGGTCGTCCACGCTAGTCGATGATGCTTTTGCCTACTCCGTCGCTCAAGAAATTATTGAAGAGGACGACGCTGAGCCGCGCTCGGTTGCTGAGTGTCAACAACGAGCCGATTGGCCAAAATGGAAAGATGCAATGCAGGCTGAACTAGACTCAATGGCTAAACGTGAGGTATTTGGCCGTATCGAGCCAATACCCATGGGCGTTAAACCAGTTGGACATAAGTGGGTCTTTGTTCGTAAACGCAATGATAAGGATGAGGTCATGCGTTACAAAGCGAGACTAGTTGCCCAAGGCTTCTCGCAGCGCCCTGGCATTTACTACGAGGAGACGTATTCTCCCGTTATGGACATCATCACTTTCCGCTACTTAGTCAGTTTGGTAGTGTCTGAAAAACTGAACATGCAGCTTATGGATGTGGTTACAGCGTATCTTTATGGGGATCTAGACACGGATATCTATATGAAAGTTCCCGAAGGGATTTCATTGCCCAAATCAAGTAGCTCTAAACCACGGAGCGCTTACGCTGTGAAATTGCGTCGTTCACTATATGGGTTGAAACAATCCGGAAGGATGTGGTACAACCGCCTAAGTGAATACTTGGTTGGGAAGGGATACGAGAACAGTGACATCTGTCCATGCATATTCATGAAAAGAACAGATACAGGATTCGTGATTGTAGCCGTCTATGTAGATGACATGAATGTCATCGGTACCATAGATGAGGTCAATAAAACGGACCGCTACCTTAAATCCGAATTCGAGATGAAAGATCTGGGGAGGACTCGATTCTGCTTGGGCTTAGAGCTAGAACATCGATATAATGGTATACTCATTCATCAGTCTGCCTATGTCCACAAAATGCTCAGGCGATTTAGCATGGACAAGGCACATCCTCTTGCTACCCCCATGATTGGTCGAAGTCTGGAAATGAACAAGGATCCGTTTCGTCCCAAAGAGGAGGATGAAGAGGTCCTTGGAGCATAAACACCGTACCTTAGCGCAATCGGTGCGTTGTTTTATCTGGCTCAATGTACTCGTCCAGACATCGTATTCTCTGTGAATCTGTTAGCGAGATTTAGCTCCGCTCCCACGATAAGGCATTGGAATGGAGTAAAATACATCTTTCGATACTTGAAAGGCTCCAGTGACCTTGGATTGTTCTTTCCCTACGCAAGAGAGAGCGATATTCCGAAAGGAATTGTTGAGGTTAAGACGATGCATACCGACCGTCGATCTTCCTCTGATATTGCAGCTAAGCATGGTAGCTTGACTACCAGAAGTGCTAATGCGAGCAAGCTTACCCCTTATGCAGAGAATCCTAACGACACGTTAGTTGGATTTGCTGATGCCGATTATCTCTCTGACCCGCATAAAGGACGTTCCCAAACTGGTTATGTGTTCACCATTGGGAATACGGAGATATCTTGTCGATCTACCAAGCAGACCCTGGTTGCTACTTCCTCGAACCATGCAGAGATAATTGCATTGCATGAATCCGTAAGGGAGTGCATTTGGCTCCGGTCAGTCATAGACCATATACGAGGAACGTGTGGATTAGATCCCACTACGACAACCCCTACTTGCATCTTTGAGGACAATGCGGCATGCATTGAGCATATGAAGTTAGGTTTCATAAAGGGTGACAATACCAAGCATATTGCACCGAAGTTCTTTTATAATCAGCAGCAGCAGAAATTGCTGAATATCGAAGTGAAACAAGTGAGTTCCGATGAGAATATCGCAGACTTGTTCACTAAGTCTCTGCCGAAATCTACATTTGAGAAACATGTGAGAAGCATCGGCATGTGTCGATTATCCGAGCTCAAATAATGATAGCTCGATGGAATGAGCTGTCATGTATACCTCAGGGGGAGCATACTTCACATGATTCTGATATTTGTAGTTGGTGCGTTGCGCTCTTTTTCCTCACCAAAGTCTTTGTTTTTCCCACGGGGTTTTATTTGACTGGGAAAGGTTTTTTACCGAGGCAACACTATGTGCACCATGTTAGTATTAGTGTTCGACACAGGGGGAGTGTTCCGGGAAATCCTTCCCGTATTGGTGTCTTACCTAATACTAGTTGTAGGGGGATAAGAGTTATGGAAGGTTCTGGACTCTTCCATAAGTAGTTGGATCCTGTTAGATGTCTTACCTTAACTAGGAATCCTATGTATGGAAAGACTCTCTTTGTAATGCCTATATAAAGGCCCCTCTATTCATTGTTATCAATACAATTGATTTGCTGTCTTTACTTTTCTCCTCAAACAACAACAACCAGCTTTATACAGTAGATAGAAATGAATCAAGATTTAAAATAAATCTACTAATGATTTTGAAGTTAAAACACGGTTTTTATTTTGTAATTCCAAATTCAAGGTTTCCCCCCCAAAAGGTTGATTATTTCTTTCCCACTCGTGAAACACACGACTCCCTTTAATGGTTGCTCTCGATCACTCATTTATTTTTCGACTCAATATGAAGAAGAATTTCATTGGCGTCATCAAATATTGTGATTTTTCACGAAATTGAGTGTATTGAAATTCAACCGCTAATTAATTCAAATCTGCTCAGAAACTACATCCCTTAGTGGTAGCTTTCACACCGTTATTTGCTAACGTGTAGCTCTTTTCACTAACACAATTTCTATCTCATTTTTTTTAAAAGGTGATAGCTTTCACACCGTTATTTGCTAACGTGTAGCTCTTTTCACCAATTTTTCTGAGACGGCAGCTACGCACCAACAATGGTTAGTCCTTTATTTTTCACAAAATTTAAGACCCCCAAAATTAGCAAATTGCTTTGCTCAACACTTCTCCTTTTCGTCATTTTTTTTAGGTGATAGCTTTCACACCGTTATTTGCTAACGTGTAGCTCTTTTCACCAATGACTCCTTTTTTAGGGAATAGAATTTTTGCAGAAAATCATTTCTTAGTTTAAGCATGAAAAATCAAAAACTCCACAAATTAAGTAAATTTCAGTTCTATTTTTCATCAACCGATTGATTCTTCTTTTCTCAAGGTAACGAATGACTCGATTTTATATGATAACTACAAGGCTTGGAAAGAGAGATTAAGGCTCAAAAAATTTTGGAATATACAATTTTTTTACCGGTTAAAACGATTTTAGAAACTTGTATATAGCTAATTTATTGGTGTTATGACCAGATCTAGAAATCTCATAAATCAAAATACTATATATATATATTAAGGCAAATAACCAAATCAATCAAAACACACCAAAATAATTAAACAAACCACCCCCAAACTTGAAAATAAAACTGTCCTCAGTTTAAAAAAAAATAAAAAAATAAAATAAAAAGCAATGTAGAAAAGCAGAATACTCCCTGTTAAGAAAGTTGATGTTTGAGCTAACGCCTTTTAGAATCTGCAAGAGAATAAATATACGAGACACACAATAAAAGAAAATAAAATATACTCGTAAGTATAACACAATTTTTAAGATGCGCATCAAGAAAGTCCGAAGAGTCGCCTTACGCTGCCATCAAAGTTTTTATAAAAAAAAACACAATAAAAATTACAGCAATAAAATAACAATACATAAATCGCGAATAGATGCACGTCAAGAGATCAAGAAGAAACTCCTTAAGCTGCCACCATTTAGCACGATTATTACACACGACAGAAAGTAAAAATACAAGAGGTCCGATATGGGTTATCAAAGGGAGAGGAATGTATCCACTTTTCGTTTTCTCACGGTAAAATCTTCCATCCAGACAATTTTAGCTAGAGGTGGATCTGGTTGAGGAACAAATTTATTGAGTTTTTTGATTAGTTCATCTGGTGTTGTTGCAACGACTATGATTTGTTTAGCACGCTCGGAAATAAAACCCTTTTCAGCAGAATAGTCAATGAAAGATAGTAAACCATCAAAGAAACCATTGACATTAAGCAGACCTATTGGTTTTTGATGAACATTTAGCTGGGCTCTGGTAACCACATGAAAAAGTTCCTCAAGGGTGCCAAAACCACCGGGAAGGGTGATAAAGGCGTCAGAATTATTTATCATGTGAGTTATGCGATCTTGCATATTTACAGATCTAAACTCATCTCCAATAGTTGACCCGGTGATTTTACTTTCAGCCAGAGGTTTTGGAATTATTCTCAACACTCTTACTCCTTTCATATAGGCGACGGCACTCGTCCCATTAATCCTAGACTTCCTCCTCCGTAAACTACATGAATGCATTTTTCTCCTAAGGTACGACCCAAGTTGTGGGTCGCTTGATAAAGCATGCCTCTTTTCCATAACTAGCTCCACCAAAAATGCAGATCAGTACTAAATTTTTGATAAAGATGATGACTCCATTTTTGAAAAGAAATAATTTAGAGAGAAACAGAGAAAAGTGCAAGTTTGAGGGATGAATAAAAGAAACAAGCACAAAGTTTATTTATAGAAGAAAAAAAAGGTAAAAATTGTTTAACAAGTTTGTGATTGCGTTGATTGCGCTTCAACTACTCAATAGAATAATGAAAGCATTTATCGCGTATCACATTTTTTATTCAGAAAATCTCACCACACGAAAAAAAATAAAAGATACTTACGCGTATGTACAGTAGTTGTGATTGTGGCTCACATCTTCCTCTGATTTTACGTTCAGAAACGGCCTAAATGCCTTCTATGAATCGGGGAGAAACTTCCCATCCAATTTTCTTACAAATTGGCAAACAGGGTCTTTTAACGTCAGATTCCCAAGACGTTGTTCATATTCTGGTTTGAATTTATTCCACAAACATCGAATTCCATAATGTACGAGTCCACTAGAATGCGTGCCAAGAGAAATTTCGATATCATCTAAATTCTCCTTATTCAGACCATCCTTAATGAACGGAATTTTATCTTCTCTGTTTGTAGATGGAATTCCTAAAGATCGACATTTTAAATTACTGTTCCATCTAGCACATTTATAACAAACGGCTATCATCTTTGCTCGTCGTTTCTTCGCATATGAACTTTTTCCAAGCCCTGGTAAAAATCTAGTCGGTGTTTCTGTGAATTCACCCTCTATTCTTACTTTGGCTTCAATAATGAATCTTATGTCAAAAGGTATGCTTTTATTCATAAGCAACCTCATCCTTTCAAGCTTTGCCTTGTAAATTTTTAAAATTGCATTTTTGCTTAGAAATGGAAATCTTTTTTCAATTTTATACAATGTTTCTTCCATTATAAAAAAAATAAAAATGAAAATAAATGGAGGAAATATTTACAAATATCAGTTGTTGTGGGAAACTGAAAAATCCGACTTTAATAGTCACGGAGTACCGTTATCCGCCACTTGACCGTACAAACACAATTGAGTACTAAGTTACAATGTCGAGAAAGTTGTACCTATAAAAATAGTTTACAATGTAAGATTTCAAATATAACTTATACTTTCCCGGCAACGGCGCCAGAAACTTGACACGTTCTTTAGTGTAACTATCGCAAGTGCACGATATCGTATCAAGTAGTAAAGTGGACTTTTTGAGTCCGGTTTATCGATCCCACGAGGAAGTTTGGTTATAATTTGAATTATACACTATTAGTCTATTTTTATAGATACTAAGATAAGTGAAACACATAATAAAAGAGTTTGGTTTAATAATTGCAAAGATAATGCAATAATAGTTCTAAAATTATAAGGAAATAAAAAGATAGCAATAATAATAGATTGATTAACGATAAAATGAAATAGTTGGGATTACAAACTTAGTTCGTCATTAGTTATAGAAGATTTATAGGAGATCATAAGATGAATTTACTTATTATGTTGTGTAGATTCGATTTTCCTTAAAAAGACGGTTTCTCTTTCGAACTATAAAACGCCCCTTACATATTGAATCGATCCACTATATTTCTATGTTGATTGGCTTCAATACATAGCATTAGGATTTATGAAAATAACTCAAAGAATCATCTAAGGTCTAAAGGTATATTTCTATCCCCTAGAACAACTTAGAGTGAAGATCATTTGATCTAATCAAACATATTTTCTTTCGAAACATATGAAGACCATAAATATCATCATTTATTGGCCAAATAAATAAAGATTGTTAAAACAATGAAGATCACACACAATAATAAGTAATTCACAATAGATCTTTTATACAAACATAAATAACATGACTAACCTTGTTTATAATCCCAACTAAAGGTAACTTAGCCCATGAAGGGTTTATTATACATAATACAAGCTTTGGTGGTCATTATTAGTTGAATCAAGAGAAAGAATTGATCCTCACTCCCTTAGTAGATAAAGGAGAAAGAAGCAATAAACTCTCTGAACAACATATGCTATACCACACTCACACAAATCACTCAAGAACACAAGTGTGTTCTTCACACAAAAAGAAAAGTTTACAAGAAGTGAAAAATTATATGATGAATGATGAAGGATCTAAGAGGTCTATTTATATACCTAAAGTCATCTAATAGCTCCAAAACTCCAGCATTATTACAATAGATCGGATCAATGCCATCCATCCCCTCAATAATACACAAAAGTATAAAAAATTAGACAAATCATAACAATCTGTCAAGAGTTACGGCCGTAACATTAAGGAGTTACGGCCGTAACTTGGATGACTTACGGCGGTAACATTCTGTAGTTACGGCCGTAACTTGGCTTCGTCAATGTGTTCACTGGTTGCTTTGAGAGTTACGTTTTCAGCCCAAAATTTCTCAGACTTTGCGTTTTTGCCCCAAATCTTCTTCGGATGATAACTTTTGATATATAACTCTGATTTTGAATCCGGAAAGACTGCCGAATTCATCTAGGAAATCCCTACAACATGAATATATCAAAATTCAACAAATAGAATATTTAATAAACATGTTATTTCTTGAGTAAATCAGTTATTTAATCCGATCATCATCCGATAAAAATAAAATTATTAAAAACTAATTAATTAAAAGCAAAAAATGAGTAGACTAGCTCAATTATGGGTGAATTTTATCGATACAAACCATGGATAAGTGTACAAAACTGACACTTATCACTTAGTGCGGGCGAGATTACCATCAACTGGGGCGATTATTCCAGGCTTATGGAAGTTGCAGTGGGAGTCGTGCAGTTGAAGATTAATGATAAATTATTAGTCCTCAATAATGTATTATTAGTACTGGATTTTAGAATGAATTTAATTTCGGTTTCTAAATTAAAAAGCGATGGTTATTCAGTTTCTTTTGATGATGATGCGATTATTAAGAAAAGAAGCGGTGAATATATTTGCAAAGGTATTTTTAATGATGGACTATATGTCGTTAATACTGCACAAACTCCTATGCATAAATCACTTAACTCTTTGTCTAAACCTAAAAAGAGAAAAGAACCTTCAAGCATAAACCAAACATATCTGTGGCATTTATGGTTAGGACATGTAAACCTTGGAAGGATTCAAAGATTGGTAGATGATGGCCCATTGGATGACCTCCAAGTTGAGTAATTTCCAATTGGTAGATTCCATAATTGCTTTAACCGTCCCGTCCCATTCGCGAGGTAGTGATCGTAATATTTTCTTGACCTTTTCACTACTCGATAATGGTTTTCTGAAGCATGCTCGTCCATTTGTAATGATCGAGAAACGGTCGATAATGTTTGTTATGGACTTGTCATCTTTCATCATAAAAAGCTCGTAGTCGTGGATAAACATATTGATCTTCGTCTCTTTGACTTGATTCGTTCCTTCATGAGTTACCTCTAGTATTTTTCAAATTTCTTTGGCACTATCACAAGACGAAATACGATTATGCTCTTCTGGGTTTAAAGCACAATAAAGCAATTGCATTCCTTTACAATTGTGATGATCGTTTTTTCAATCTTTATCACTATAATCTTCGAAGCTCTTGAGAAAGCCATCCGATTTTGTAGGAATATTTGGACCAAGGCAAATAACCTTCTAAAAAGCTCGATATCATAAGCTCGGATGAATACGGACATCTTTTTCTTCCATGTCATAAAATTTGATCCATCAAAAAATGTAGGTCGGTTTAAGGCGAGGCCTTCGACCGGTGCAAGATAAAGTGCCATTGAATCTTTTTCTCCTTGGATGTTAAGTCGATTATTAGAGATACCTGCTCTGATATCGATTTTTGGGTTTGGTAAATCAGTTCCAAAAACACCCACAGAACTGTGGAGTGGGCGTAAGCCCAGTCTAGGACATGTTCGGATTTGGGGTACTCCAACACATGTGCTGAATAAGGAAGCTGATAAGTTGTCATCTCGTACAGAAGTACGAGTGTTTGTAGGATATCCTAAGGGAACGAAGGGTGGCTTGTTCTATAGTCCCCAGGATCAGAAGGTCATTGTTAGCACCAATGCCCGATTTCTGGAAGAGGATTATATGATTAATCACAAGCCCATGAGCGAGATAATTCTGGAAGAGCTGAGGGGCGAGACTCCGTCTATACCAATCGTACAAACGCCAACTAACACTGCACCACGTATCAATTTTGATACTTTTACACCAACTCAGGATTTGCCTCGTCGTAGTGGGAGGGTTGTTCGTCAGCCCGAATGATTCATAGGCGTGGGAAAGTCTTCAGACTCAATCCCAGGCAAAGATGAATTAGATCCCTGGACCTATAAGGAGGCAATCCAAGATAAAGATGCTGACTCCTGACAAGTAGCAATGGAATCAGAAATGGGATCTATGGATTCCAATCAAGTGTGGGAGCTAGTAGAGCTACCTGATGGTGTACAAGCCATTGGGAGTAAATGGGTCTACAGGCGAAAGAAAGGACGTGACGGGAAGGTTAAAACCTTCAAAGCGAGGCTTGTTGCAAAAGGTTACACTCAGAAAGAGGGTATCGATTATGATGAAACCTTTTCGCCGGTAGCCATGCTTAAGTCAATCTAGATTCTTTTAGCTATAGCTGCGCATTTGGATCTGGAGATTTGGCAGATGGATGTCAAGACTGCATTCTTGAATGGGAGTCTAGACAAGGAAATCTATATGCTCCAAGCAGAGGGATTCATTGCTGAAGGAGAAGAGCACTTGGTGTGCAAACTAAAGAAATCCATTTATGAACTTAAGCAAGCATCTAGATCTTGGAACACTCATTTTGACGAAGTTGTCCAGTCATATGGATTCGTCCAATGTCTGAGTGAGAGTTGTGTGTATAAGAAATGCGATGGAAACGTGTTGGTGTTTCTTGTACTGTATGTAGACGATATCCTTCTGATTGGAAACAACGTGAAGGAATTGTCGGACGTACGGGTATGGCTATCTGAGCAGTTCGATATGAAGGATCTAGGAGAAGCAGGACACATCCTTGGAATCAGGATCTTTCGTGATCGGAAGAAAAGGATGTTGTACTTATCCCAGGCATCCTATATCAATACAGTGCTGAAGCGGTTTAGCATGGAGAATTCCAAGAAAGGTTTTCTACCTTAAAGGCATGGAATTCAACTATCTAAGGATATGTGTCCTAAGACACAAAAGGAGATAGATGACATGAAGATGGTCCCTTATGCATCTGCTGTGGGAAGTCTCATGTATGCTATGCTTTGCACTAGACCAGATATCTGGCATGCCGTGGGCATGGCTGCTAGATATTAGTCAAACCCAGGACCAGGACACTGGATTGCTGTCAAGCACATACTCAAGTACCTGAGAAGGACTAGGGAGTACATGCTTGTATATCAATCAGACGACCTATTTCCGGTGGGTTACACTGACTCAGATTTTTCATCGGACAAAGAAAAGTCCAAGTCTACTTCGGGTTATGTGTTTAGCCTGGGAGGTAGAGCCATTAGTTGGAGGAGTGTGATGCAGAAATGCATCTCGGACTCTACCATGGAAGCCGAGTACGTGGCAGCCTATGAGGCAGCCAAGGAGTCAGTGTGGCTCAAGTACTTCCTGCAGGACTTAGATGTGATTCCCGATTTGCCAGAGGGTATTACACTTTATTATGATAATACTGGTGCAGCTGCAAATTCGAGGGAACCACGAGCCCACCAGGCAAGTAAACATATCAACCGCAAGTACCATATCATATAACACTTCATAAAGGAAGGAGACGTAGTTGTATCCAGGGTTGCATCGGAAGATAATCTTGCTGACCCTTTCACGAAAGGCCTACCTTCAAAAGTTTTTGAAAGGCATGTGGAAGGAATGGGATTACGGTGTATGGCAGCATTGCTTTGAGTATAAGTGGGAGAAATGAGAGACTATGTAATAGAGTAGTATACTTAAAAGCATGCTTTGAGTATAAGTGGGAGATTGTTAGGATTGTATACTGCAAAGCTATGCTTGTATTACCTAATTTCCCTGTTACTACCTATGAGAATATTAATTACATTTAATCACATGTTTTGCATATTTATTCACGTTATGGTTATGCAAATGAAATGTCTAATTATTTTATATTGTAGATAATGTGGTGTGTTGGTGTCACACGGAAGATCACATTATCGGTGCCTTATAAAATAATATAATAGTTCACAACCTATATAATTATTAGACAAATTATATAAAAGGTTGTAGTGTATGCTTGAGAATAGTTGGTCTTGACTATTAGCATACATTAGCGTATTTGCATACGTTGAACTGGATTGAGGTGAGATAGTGTCTTCTGTACTGACTGTAAGAAGAACGTAAATCTCGGATAATTATTATTTCTTAATTCTAAGTATATAATATTTAATTGTGTATTTATAATAATTATTGCTTTGATTTACCATAGGTGAGAGTCAAGGTGATCGACCCAATAAGCCTGTATCTTGGGCAATAATATTGTTTATACGACAGTTATTATTATTACTAGAAATCGTGTCCCGACTCGTGCGGGTTGATGATGTCCCCTTGAGGAGCTCGATAATGATTATTATATTAAACCCTGCAGGTGGATTTAATTCCGATATAATAATAAGGTTCGAGTGGTACTACTCTTGGATAAGATATTAATTAATTAAAGCTGTCAGTAGCTCATAATTAATTAATGGACATTTGATATCTTAAACACGGGAAATAATATATTTGATGAGGGAGCCCAATTTCGTAATTTGGGATTTTGGTAGGAAGTGTAATATCAACTTTTTAGTGGACTAAGTTGATATTAATAGATTCATTATATATTAGGAAGAGTCCTAATAAGGTAAGATGAATTTATTGGGAGTCCTTCCATAATCCTCCTTAAGATCCCTAGTAGTAGTCCAAGAGCCTATACATAGGACATAAGGGTGGATGGCCGATTTGTACATGCTTTTGTGAGGTTGTGTGATCAAATTTTTTCCTCTTGTGTTTAATTGTAGATCTAGACTTGTGTCTTGATTCTACAATTTAGATAACACAATCAATTTGCTAAGAGTGTTCATAAAATACTAGAAAGCAAAGAAAAATAAAGTGATCACATACAAAGGTGAATTCGGCCGATCCCAAGGTTGTCCAAACAAGATCCGGTAGCTCGTTGCCCACACAACGTCCGGTTCAAGGCGGATCATACTCTAGAAGATCTAAGGGTAGAAATACAAGGTGATGAAGACGGAAGTAACCAATACTCTTCAAAAGGTAATATTTTATGATCTTGGATCTAGATTAGGATATTTTAATAATCAACATATTTAATAAATAAATAATAAATAATATTTAAATTGCTTATTAGTCTTAGTAATTAATTAATTAGCATGCCTAAATAGATCTCATGCTCGTAGATGCGTAAAACGCGATTATCATCTTTCCCAAAACTTCGCTTCCGCTGCGTTTTACTTTCCAACACAATCTCAGTTCCCGATCCTCACTGGACAATGTCTAACTTCTCGATTCCCGACCATACGATCCCCACTAGGCATACCCACTACAAACGGTTCGCACTCAAATAAACAGTCAATGCCAATACGACACACACAATCCCATGCAATGAATGAATGAGTAGCACCCAAATCAAAGAGCACGGAAACTGGATGAGAAAGGATCTGAGTGGTAACTGATGCCACCAGAGCGTCTGTCTCCTCCGTGCGTCTCATCTGATATAACTGGGGGTGTATTGAGCCCGAACTCGATACTGCACAGCGATCCAACTGACCCCGACCCCTACCACGGCCCGAACTCTGAGGGACCTGAGTGACTGGAGTCTTCTGATCAACATTATGATCTTTCTGAACGACAGTGGTAGTCGGAGCTCTGGCGGCCCTGGTAGCCCTCTCGCAATGAACTGTCCGATGTCCGGTCTGCCCGCAAGTAAAGCAAGTAACTAAAGGAAATGGACAATCCTTCATCATATGCTCATAATGATTGCAGTTAAAACAAACTCTACTGCCAGGTGTAGTGGACTGGACTGAACGGTTACTCTGAGACCCTCCGGTCTGATGAAACAGCCTCTTCCCAGATACTGGAGCAGATTGTGATTTCGAAAACCACCACCCTTACCGGCTGAAAAACTGCCAGTAGTTTTCTGTTTCTTCGCCTCGGAACCCAACTCTGACTCCGGGACTGCCATCTCAATCGCTAGAGCGCGATCATGGTACTCCTTCAATGTGGCACACATGAGTGGTGCCATGATCTGCCTGATATGCGGCTTCATGCGCATATTAAAGTAGCGAATCTTATCAGCCTCGATCCTCACTTGCTCTTTCACATATCCCAACTACTGGTTATAAGAAATGATGGCCTGAGAGATCGGTACATCCTGAGGCATAGCAGTAAAGAACTCCATGATCCTACGCTCTCGAATCGGCGGTGGGCAGTATTCCGCTTCCATAGCGGTCTTAAACTCCTCCCAGGTGGCTAAACGGTCCCTGGGCATCACAGCCTCCCACCACTCTGCAGCTTCCTTATCCAGTAGGTACTGTGCAATAGGTACCCTTCTGTCGTCAGGACAAACTACAACATCAAATGTCCTTCCTAACTGAAAAGCCTATTCTCCCAACCTAGGGAGTCAGTGGAGCCAGCGAAATAAGGGGGGTGCATCTTAGTCACTTTCTGAAGCCATTTACTAGCCTCGTCTTCCGGAGTTGGGGGCGGATTTTGACGCCCACCCTGAGCTATCTGAGCGAGCTGAGCTACCAACTGCTGAAGTACAGCAGTATCTCCGATGTCGGCATTATTACCCGACGGTTGATCATGACTGAATGATAAATTCTGTTGCCCGTCAGAACTCAAGGGTAGAGTATTCAGCACTGAATGAGAGGCCGAATCTGCAAATGACTGAGAAAGCGGAACTTCCTCACTGTAATATCCGTGTTTTCTATTTTCGGTAATTTCTATTTTTGGTGCATGTTCGTTTCGGACAACTCGTTTAGCACTGTTTTGGAATTCTGAATCTATTTTGTTCTTGGAGTTTTTCCGTCTGGATGAGTTTCGAGGATGTTTTTGCATAATTTCATCTTAATTTATATCTTGCCGTATGTACGTTCGATTCTCCTAAAACTTGTTCGTTTCCGTTGTTTCTTGAATTGTATAAGTTTGTATGGTTGAGTTGGTCGTGTTGAAACTTTCGGATTGTTGATCCGACATTGTATCGCGATTTTCGGACATTTGGGTCGTTTTGTAATTTCTTAGAAGTTTAGGGTGCTTTCATCCTCCTTGTCATATTTTGGATTCCCCGGATGTGTAGGTCACAAGTCGTCCAGGAACAAGTCTAGAGGGGGGGGTGAATAGACTTGTTGAAACTCTTGAACTCGTTTTCACGAAGAGTGAGTTTCTTCAGCTGATAGTTAAACAAATGACTTGGAGTCGTTTGTTCTTGGATATGTGCGGAAGTCAGCTGATGACGAATAGAAATTAACTTAATGAAACACTTAACAATGTATGCAGTAGTTAAAGTATGATGTAGTAAAACAGTAAATAACACAGGAAATTATAGTGGTCTCAGAGGTGGGGTAATCCTCTACTAATCCACTTTTCTCCAAACCAGTTGGAGATGAATTCACTATAATTTTCAACCAGTGATAAATATTACAGTGATTCAAACCACACTACAACAGCTTCCAACCAGTGGAAATCCGTTCCGTTGTACACACACTTGACTGCCTTGCACCTCTTGATCCTCGATCCTCGGATGCCTTTACAGTCTCTTACTTCAACCAGTGAAGTACCCCGTACTCAAGATTATAGACAAGAGTGTTTGTCTTCTCCAACTTAAGAGCTTCCTTAAGTATGAACTTTTAGATCTGCTCTTTTCACGATGCTATTTGATTGCTTGAGATTGCTTGATTGCTTTGATCGCTAGAATGTATGTTCGCACCGGTAGTTGCTCAGTTTCAAATCTTCGGATATATATAGATCACGATCTCTGAGCTTCTTCCTTGTAGCCGTTGCAAATCTTTTGAACAAATCCGTCCGTTGGAGGGAGACTTTATTGTTTATTCTTTCTGAACGTTGCAAGGCTGGATTCCCATTATTTTATTTTATCTTCCGACCGTTGTGAGGACTTCTGCATGTGAGCGCCGAATCTTTTGAATATAAAAGGATTAAAGTCTTCACGGTGGGTCAAGATGATTTAATTAAATCATATCTCTTGCGGGAATCACTCCAATTTGTCTCTTCACGTTGCATGTGAGCTTTCCGTAATATTTGACTTTTCAACGCATGCTGACGTGGACTTTGGAGTACTTGGCTGTAGTTGAGTAGGCTGATATGCAGCTTACATCTCTGCAGATAGGTTCTCTCGGCTGTTCACTGTTTGTGACTTATCTGGTCAGGTGACTTCCCTGAGGTACCTCGGCTGCAGTCTGGTCAAACTTCTCTGATAAAATTTGTTGACCAGAGCTACTCTGACTGGAGTCGGCTGTTCCTCTCTGATGGACTAGGCTGTACTTAGTACTTAGCCGTTTTTCAGCCTAACTAATTTTTGGCCTACAGAAGATACTCATTTGGTTCTTCTTTACATTTTGCCAAGTTTTATACTTAACATATTTTGGCCTATGGAAGATACTCATTTGGTTCTTCCTTACATTTTGCCAAGTTTTATACTTAACATATTTTGGCCTATGGAAGATACTCATTTGGTTCTTCCTTACATTTTGCCAAGTTTTATACTTAACATATTTTGGCCTATGGAAGATACTCATTTGGTTCTTCCTTACATTTTGCCAAGTAATAAACATTTGATTTTATATTAATGACATCATCAAAATCTAACAAGTATTCCTAACAAATTCCCCCTATTTTGATGATGGCAAAACTTTTAAGTAAGAAATCAAATGACCAAGTCTGCACTTAAGTGCGAGACAAAAACTGAAATCAGTCCAATATTGAGACAACTAGAAATTGTCATTCAACAGACTGTTATAAAATTTTCTGACTTATTATTGAAATTTTACAAGAATGTTTTAAGTACAGAAAATAAAATTACAAGTGAAAGAAATAACTAAAGGTCATCTGCCTCTTCCTCTGCCTCTTCGAATAGGCTGCTTGGCAGGCTTGAATGGTTTGGCTCCAATAGGTCTTATCTTTACTGGAGCAAGACCATATTTTCTCTTCACAACAAGTGCTGCGAAGTCTTGTTCTTGCTGAGATCTGAATCTGTTCTCAAGACACAATAGCTTGATTTCCCTTTGAAGTGCTAACTCATCAAGTTCACCGTCCATACGGATTGGTGCTTCTTCAGCTCTGAATAAGGGAATCATGGGATAAGCATTTTGTTCTTTAGCGTGCTTCTTCAGAACAGCCCAAAGCTTCGGATGGATTTCTTCCATGAAGTTTATGAAACTTTCTTGTGGAGAGAGTTTGTCATCATGGAGTAGTTCCCAGATGTAATAGTCTCTGATGAACCTCTTCTTTGCAGCTCCCCACATCTCAAGAGCTTCGAATGGAATGAAATCCTCAACAAACCATAGCTCCTTCCCTTCCTATTCTAGAGTAGGTCCAAAGCCGCCTCTAGTTCTTCTTCTCTTCCCTTCAGGTTGGTCAGCCTGGTCTTCTGGATCTACAGCTTCCTTTCTCTTTAGACTGGAGGGTCCTTCAATCTGAGGGACATCCTGCTTCTTCTTGCTTCTGATTTCTCTTTCTTCCCCCTGAATTCTCTCTTCCCCCTTTTTGCCAGCATCAATAAGGGTAGTCAACTACTGATGCGGCTCATCCAATCAGACATGCCAAATGGCATTCTGTTGTTGGTAGGGGGAGGAGGCTGAGGGATCTCTATCTGAAGAAGGGTGTCTATCTTGGCATTTATGGACTGAAGGTCAGGAGTGACCTGAGTTGATAGCAGCTCTCCAATAGTGTCTCTGACGATTTGCTTGATCAGCTCAGTCATGGTAGGGGATAACTGAGCTGATGGAGAGTGCTCTCCTGATCCTTCTGCAAGGGAACCACTAGACTGCAGGCTCCTGTCTGCAGCTGGTAGGTCAGAGTGGGTTTTCTCCGGGTCCCTGACCTGGAGTCTTCAGCTAGCTCTGCGTCTAGGCCGTGTACTGGCAGTACCACGATCTATCTGCAGCTTCGTGAGTAGGCTCTGGCTCCGGCTCTTGTTCTGGCTCCTTGTCTCCTTCTCTCTCTTCCTCTTTCACTTCTTCTTCTTTTTCTCCAGAGTTTTCTTTTTCTTCTTCTTCATCTTTTTCTTTTTCATTTTCTTTTTATGCTCCTGCTTCTCCTCCATCATTATTATCATCATCATCATTATCATCATCATCATTCTTATCATCATCTTTCTCCTTCTTTTCTCCTTCATCATCCTCATCCTCCTTTTCTTCTTCATCTTTTTCTTGATCTACTTCTTCTCCTTCTTCTTCATCTCCTTCATCAGCCACTTCCTCTGTCTTCTCAACTTCTGGCTGTTTTTCAACTGGTATATTTTCTTCTGATTTTCTCTCTTCTTCATCTTCTTCAGCCACCAAATCAATAATTTCATTGTCTCCATCTACTTCTTCAATCCTTAACTCCTTTTCAACTTCCTCCTCCTCTTCCTCTCCAAAAACGCCATCAAAAATGCTGAGCATGATAGAATGGATAAAGTGGTCCATGTTTGTTTTAAAATGTGACATGAACCATTTATCCTGGAGGATTAAAGCCAAATCTGATTCTTTGCAAAATTCAATCAGAACCTCCTCAGTGGCTTGGGGATATTCCCAACCACTAGTTGCAATAAATGTTTGAAGATTTGTAAAAGGCATGGTTTTGAAAGATTTCCACTCTTTAAAAATATGTACAAAAGAGTGTTTTTCTGCTTGTGGTTTAACAAGCTGGAGTTGTTCAATAGAAAGATTGAAGGTATTATTTTCTAACAAGTTAAAAGTGTAGTCAGCTTCAGGAATAGAGATTATTAGACCTGCTTCCTCTTCTTCGGATATGTAGACTGGAGGTGTGATAACAGGTACAATCCGAGTTTCAGTGGTGTCTGGTGCAGGCAGGTCTTCAGGATGAACTGGTGACTGAACTGATGGGCTGGTATGGTGCTCAGACTGCTCTCCCTCGCTGAACTGCAGCTTCCTTGGCCTCTTAGGAGAGGGTTCCGGTGATGACTGCAGGTTAGAGGGTCCTTCTGGGGCTGGTCCCCGTCTCTTGAATCTGATAGCAATTGGTGTATCGTCGGACTCGTTCCCGGACTCGACTGCAGTTCCGATCTCAGCTGCAGGTCTGTCCGATTCCTCTGATAAATCGTATCTTGGATATGACCTTGAGTCCGGCAGCTCCTTCAACAACTGAGCTGCTTTCCCAGTGCCTCCGACTTTCTTCTTGTCATGGTCCATATGACCAAGCCTCTTATTTGGGTGGAAAGGGTCAATGTTTCCCTTAGCCACTCCGGTCTTCTCCAAAAACCAACTAAGATGCGTTCCGAACGCCAACTTAGTTTTGAACTTCTTCTCATCGTCGAGCCACTCGACCTTGTTCACCTCGCGCACAAGTTGCCTGAAAATATAGTCCGCCCAATCGACTTCCTCTTCCTGAATCAACGCACCCAACACCATAAATTTTGACGATGACAGTTGGTCATAGCTGCCCGCCATCCCCATGACTATCTTGTTGGTAATATCCAACGCAACACGATAAATCCTTTTCAATTCATTCCTCTTGGCTGTATATTTCAATTTCTCTGGGATATTTTTGACTTTAATCGTTTTCCAGGTTTCGGCGGCTGATTGTTTGAGCGCTTCGACCGCCAAACCACGATGCTTCATCCCGAATACAGAACGAATCTTCTCTCGATCTATGCTGACAGGAACTCCGCTGACTGTGCTGTTAATCCCGTGTTGAATCAGATAAGCATTGCGATAAAATTCAACGACATCTTCTTTGAACAGATGTTGCGGGTTGATGTCGAGAAACGGGTAGATCCCATTCAGCTTCATTGCCCGGATCAAATTGAGCATGTCGAAGTCCTCCAGGTTTGCTTCGAGTAAACCTTCAAAGTCGACAACCATGGAGAAAATGACCTGGTCCTTCACCGCCTTCAGATTCACTCCTTCGAAAGATGCTATTTTGGTCTGATTTGTTGACTGTTGACCACTCTGCAACAGGTTAGTTGACTTCTCGCCTGGTATTCTGAACAGCTAAGTTGCTTCGTCTGGCCTTCGTCTTCTCGCCTGCATCAGCTTAGGCTGATTCTGAGGGTCTGTCCTTCCTTTAACTTGCTTCAGTACTAGATTCCCAATCTAGTAATCCAAGGTCTCTGCTCAGCTCTAGGAATCTTTCTTCTGGCAAGGGTTTAGTGAAGATGTCAGCTATTTGGTAGTCTGTGCTGACTCTTTCAACTCTAACCCTTTTGTTAAGCACATGGTCTCTAATGAAATGATGCTTAACGTCAATGTGCTTCGTCCTTGAATGCAAAACCGGATTGTTGGTTATTGCAATAGCACTATTGTTGTCACACCAAATAGGAACTTCGTTGGCAATAATATTATAGTCCCTTAACTGTTGTCTGATCCATAGAATCTGTGCACAACAGCTACCTGCAGCTAGGTATTCTGACTCTGTAGTGGAGATAGAGTTAGAAACCTGCTTCTTGCTAAACCAGGATATCAGTCTGGTTCCTAGGAATTGACACGTTCCACTAGTGCTCTTCCTGTTGATTTTGCATCCGGCGAAATCCGCATCTGAGTATCCTGATAGCTCGAAGTTGTCATCCTTGGGATACCATAGTCCAACATTAATTGTAGACTTTAGGTACTTAATTATTCTCTTGGCTGCATCTAGGTGTGATTGCTTCGGCTTGGACTGGAATCTTGCACAAACTCCAACGGCATATGATATGTCTGGCCTGCTTGCAGTGAGGTACAGAAGAGATCCGATGAGTCCTCTGTAGTGGGTTGAGTCCACTGATATGCCTGCCTGCCTCGCATCCGTGAGTACTTGTGCTCATTGGAATTCTTGCGGGTTTGGGTGATTCCATTCCATATCTCTTGATAAGATCTCTCGGTATACTTTGCTTGGTTGATGAAAATTCCTTTTTCCATCTCGCTAACTTGTAACCCGAGAAAGAAGTTAAGCTTTCCCATCATACTCATCTCAAATTCTCCTTGCATGAGGTTGGAGAATTTCTCGCATAGTTCGGATTGGTTGACCCGAATATGATATCATCCACATAACCGACTATTAATATGTGGCCTTCGTGCTCCACTCGAATAGGGTCTTGTCCACTTTCCCTTTGCAAAATCCATTTTTCTCAAGAAACACAGAGTGTTTCATACCATGCTCTTGGTGCTTGCTTGAGTCCATACAGAGCCTTCAATGCCTTATAGACTTTGTCTCCTTTGACAAAACACAGGGGTTGCTCTACATAGACTTCTTCTTCTAGGATTCCGTTCGAAACGCACTTTTACATCCATCTGGTAGACTTCAAAGTCCTTGAATGCAGATATGCGAGGAATAGTCTGATGGCTTCTAATCTTGCAACAGGTGCATAAGTTTCATCAAAATCTATTCCCTCACACTGTGCATAACCTTTTGCTACGAGTCTGGCTTTATTCCTAACAACAGCTCCGTCTTCATCACTCTTGTTTTTATACACCCATTTGGTGCCAATAACTTTCTTGTGATCAGGTCTGTCTGTTAGTTCCCAAACTTTGTTTCTCTCCATCTGCTCCAATTCCTCTTGCATGGCATTAATCCATGAATAATCTTCCAAGGCTTGTTCTGTAGTCTTGGGTTCAATTTGCGACATGAAACATGAGAACATCGCCATTCCTGCTGGTAGGGTTGACTGTCTCGTCTTAACTCCATCAGTCAACTTTCCGATAATTTGCTGAATTGGGTGATCCTTGAGCCATTTGGGGATATCGTCCTCTTCTGGGTTTGTTCCCCCTGTTGGATTGCTCTGGTGGTTATCTGCATCAGCTGGGTTCTGGTCTGCAACTGGATCAGCTACCGCCTTGTCATCTGCAGCTTGGTTCTGAACTGCAGATGAGTCTTTGTCAGCTCCGGCTGGGTCTTCTTCAGCAGCAACTGGATCAGATAGGTTTGGTGATCCTGTCTGATCTGCAGTTGGGTCTTCATCAGCTGCAGTTGGGTCATCAGGCTGGTCTGCAGGTGAGTCCACCATTCCAGTGTCATGTATAATGACTTCTTCAAGGGTTGCTGACTTGAGTTTGTTCTCAATTAGCTCAAGTTGTTTCCTGTACTCAACGGTAGATTCATCAAAAACAACATGGGGTGTTTCTTCCACAACTAAGGTTCTTTTATTAAAAACTCTATATGCCTTGCTTCTTTGGGAATATCCCATAAATAGACCATCATCAGTTTTAGCATCAAAGGCATTTAGCTGTGTTTTACCGTTGTTGTGGATGAAACACTTACAACAAAAAACATGAAAGTAAGCAACAGTAGGAGTTCTATTATTCCAAACCTCATAGGGAGTTTTGCCATGTCTCCCTACTATCATACTCCTTGCAGGTGTGGCGGTGTGTTAACGGCTTCAGCCGAGAACCTTTTGGGTAGGTCCGCTTCGCAATCATGGACCTTGCCGCTTCCTTCAGGGTTCGGTTCCTTCTTTCAGAACACCATTCTCTGGGCGTCCTGGCCGCAGAGAGCTCATCTTTGGATCCCATTCTGATCGCTGTAATCAGTTATCGCCTTGTTGAGAAACTCTCCTCCTCTATCTGATCTGATCTTGATTATGGAGAGGGATTTCTCATTCTGGATCCTTCTCAGCAGCTCAGGTAACTTGGTCAGGGTTTCACTTTTCTTGAATAGAAAAATGATCCAAGTGTACTTTGAATAATCATCTACTATTACAAGTGCATGCTTTCGGCCGCTCAAAGTCCTTGGTTTGATAGGACCAAATAGATCCATGTGGAGTAGATCTAAGATCCTTGATGTGAGCGTTGTAGGCTGAACTGGCTTGAACGATGCCTTAGTCTGCTTTCCCTTCTGACATGCATCACAGAGTGCTTCCTTTTTGAATGCTTCATTTGGAAGTCCTCTGACCAGCTTCTGAGAGCTAATCTTGTTGATGGCTTTGAAGTTTAGGTGACATAGTCTTTTGTGCCACAGCCATCCATTCTCAGCTACTGTCTTGGATAGAAAACAGGAGTTAGGTGTTCCTGTGTTCCAATCAATCATGTAGACATCTCTTCTTCTGAATCCTTGTAGCTTTATTTCTCCAGGTAAGATATCTATCACCATACACTTCAAGATGGTGAAGACTACTAGATTCTTCTCGTCACAGAACTGGCTTATGCTCAGGAGGTTGTACTTGAGCCCTTTGACATAGTGAACTTTGGATATGACAATGTTTCCTCGGTGCAGCTCTCCAAAGCCTTTTGTCTGTCCTCTAAAGCTATCTCCAAAGGTTACATCGGGACCTCTTTCTTTGATATATTTGGTCAGCATCTTCTTGTTCCCGGTCATATGCCTCGAGCATCCAGAGTCTACAAACCATTCTTCACCTCCAAAATTTGAGCTTGAGGAGATGTGGTTGTAGTCCTTCCACCTTTTCTGCAATTAAATAAGCAGAGATTTAGGTACCCAAATTTGTGTGGGTCCTTTGGGGTTAGTTGGTTTCCTGGAGAATTGATTTCTCCTTGGATTATAGAATTCATTATTATTATTATTATAACCCTTATAATGTGTCTGTGGTCGAGGTCTAAATCTTCTGGTTGGATTGTATACCGGATATTCCTCAAAATTTTGATAGTGTGGGCCATTTCTAAATCTAGGCTGAGACCATTTATTAAATCTTTGTGGTCTCCACACTTGTTCATTTTGGTAATTAGGATAACCTTGAGGTTTCCATCTGCCCCTCCCATTATGAAATCTATTTTTGGGGAGTTGTTGGTAATAGTGGGCATGTTGTGCAGGCCGCCGCTTTTGCACGCCATCGCTAGTCGCTGTCTAGGTGGTCATGCGATGTAACCCGATTGCGGCTAGACGTTTGACTGGCTGCTGTTTTGAATATCGGTTTATATACAGGCTCAGCAGTCGAGACTATTGTTTCTCCCTTGATAAACTTGGTTTCAGAACTAGAGGGAGTGTGAGAATCATATCCAAGGCCTGATTTGGTATATAGTGACCTCTTATAAGTACACAATTCGCCCAGAGTTGAAGACGCCTTCAGGGAGGTTATTTCCTGCGCCTGAGTTTTATTTATCTGTGCCAGCTTAGTAAACTCAGCTTTGGCATGAGTAAGTGCAGCTGATTTTTCTTTAAGTAAAATGTTTAGCCGGTCTATCTCAGCTGTATTGACACTTGCCTGGTTTTTAAAGTCAGCTGTAGTTGTCTCAACCTTATTTAAATCTAGGCTGAGTTTTTCGAAATCTCTCATCTTGCAGCTGAGTCTTCTCTGCTGATACAGCTTGGTGTGCAGATTTGAGTGTTTCAAAATCTTTAAATAACTGATTTACCGATTCATGTAGATCCATATCTTGTGACATGGCTGAGCTATTATTTGAACCGGTTGGTTTAGAAGTTACCTCTTCATCAACTAGGTTTGCCATCAGGCAATCATACTCCTCGTCTTCATCAGAAAAGAACCCGCCGCTTGATTCGACATGCTCCTGGTCTTCTCCGATGAGAGCTTTTCTTTTGTCTTCCTTTCTGCCCACCTTCTTCTTGGTTTCGTCCTTCTTGAGCTCGGGACAATCCATTTGGATGTGTCTTATTTTGTGACAGTTGTAGCATTCAACTTTCCAGCTTCCAGCCTTCTGGTTCCTTCTTGGATTCTCCTTGTAGTTTTTCTTATACTTGGAGTAGTTCTTTCTGAAATTGCTGAACCTTTGCATTATGAAAGCCATTTCTTCCTCAAAATCTAGTAGATTTGGAGGTTTCACATCAGATAGGCTCTTGGCAGGGGACTCGGCTGCAAATGCGATTCCCTTCTCTGCAGGCTCAGTTGAGGATGAACTTGGAAGTTCGAACTCGTAAGCCTTCAGATCAGAGAACAGCTCCTGAATCTTTATTTTATTCAGGTCCTTGGATTCTCTCATGGCTACGGCCTTCATGCTCCATTCGGGGTTGAGAGATCTGAGGACCTTAAGTGCCATTTCCCTGTTGCTATAGATTTTGCCCAGGGAGTTGATCTCATTGATAATTTCAGTGAACCTTGTGTCGACTTGGTCTATAGATTCACCATTCTTCATTTTAAAGTTGTCAAATTTTTGGATAGCAATTGACAACTTGTTTTCCTTGATCAGCTCCGTTCCTTCACACATTAGAGCTAATGTGTCCCAAATTTCTTTGGCATTCTTACAGTTTTTGATCTTGACCATGGTGGATTTGTCAAGAGTTTGATATAACACATCTCTGGCCCGGTTGTCAAGATTGGCCAGCTTTCTCTCTTCGGGGGTCAGCTCCGTTCTCTTCTTAGGAATCTTTTCTAGCCTCCCAGCTGCGATCTCCTCGGCTGTGTTGTCCTTCTCAAAAATGAATGGACCGTCTTCAATGATGCACCACATGTCGTCATGAATTGAAGATAAATGTGCCTCCATTCTTATCTTCCACAGATCATACTCGTCAACTGAAAAGACAGGGAGTCTAGAGTGCATGTGTTCCATTATAGAGTGAGAGTTAAGATATATATATCTAATATAGATCTGGTTCGTGAAAAAAAAAATGAACCAACCGCTCCGATACCACTTGTAGGTCACAAGTCGTCCAGGAACAAGTCTAGAGGGGGGGGTGAATAGACTTGTTGAAACTCTTGAACTCTTTTTCACGAAGAGTGAGTTTCTTCAGCTGATAGTTAAACAAATGACTTGGAGTCGTTTGTTCTTGGATATGTGCGGAAGTCAGCTGATGACGAATAGAAATTAACTTAATGAAACACTTAACAATGTATGCAGTAGTTAAAGTATGATGCGAAAAAGCAGAATAACACGAGCAATTATAGTGGTCTCAGAGGTGGGGTAATCCTCTACTAATCCACTTTTCTCCAAACCACTTGGAGATGAATTCACTATAATTTTCAACCAGTGATAAATATTACAGTGATTCAAACCACACTACAACAGCTTCCAACCAGTGGAAATCCGTGCCGTTGTACACACACTTGACTGCCTTGCACCTCTTGATCCTCGATCCTCGGATGCCTTTCTGATCTCTTACTTCAACCAGTGAAGTACCCCGTACTCAAGATTATAGACAAGAGTGTTTGTCTTCTCCAACTTAAGAGCTTCCTTAAGTATGAACTTTTAGATATGCTCTTTTCACGATGCTATTTGATTGCTTGAGATTGCTTGATTGCTTTGATCGCTAGAATGTATGTTCGCACCGGTAGTTGCTCAGTTTCAAATCTTCGGATATATATAGATCACGATCTCTGAGCTTCTTCCTTGTAGACGTTGCAAATCTTTTGAACAAATCCGTCCGTTGGAGGGAGACTTCATTGTTTATTCTTTCTGAACGTTGCAAGGCTGGATTCCCATTATTTTATTTTATCTTCCGACCGTTGTGAGGACTTCTGCATGTGAGCGCCGAATCTTTTGAATATAAAAGGATTAAAGTCTTCACGGTGGGTCAAGATGATTTAATTAAATCATATCTCTTGCGGGAATCACTCCAATTTGTCTCTTCACGTTGCATGTGAGCTTTCCGTAATATTTGACTTTTCAACGCATGATGACGTGGACTTTGGAGTACTTGGCTGTAGTTGAGTAGGCTGATATGCAGCTTACATCTCTGCAGATAGGTTCTCTCGGCTGTTCACTGTTTGTGACTTATCTGGTCAGGTGACTTCCCTGAGGTACCTCATTGCGCATCTGGTCAAACTTCTCGATAAAATTTGTTGACGGAGCTACTCGACTGAGTCATTGTTCCTCTACGATGGACTAGGTTGTACTTAGTACTTAGCCGTTTTATTTAACTAATTTTTGGCCTACAGAAGATACTCATTTGGTTCTTCTTTACATTTTGCCAAGTTTTATACTTAACATATTTTGGCCTATGGAAGATACTCATTTGGTTCTTCCTTACATTTTGCCAAGTTTTATACTTAACATATTTTGGCCTATGGAAGATACTCATTTGGTTCTTCCTTACATTTTGCCAGGTTTTATACTTAACATATTTTGGCCTATGGAAGATACTCATTTGGTTCTTCCTTACATTTTGCCAAGTTTTATACTTAACATATTTTGGCCTATGGAAGATACTCATTTGGTTCTTCCTTACATTTTGCCAAGTAATAAACATTTGATTTTATATTAATGACATCATCAAAATCTAACAAGTATTCCTAACAGGATGTTGGTAGTGTATTTTCTTTCAAATTCAGCTTCGTTGTTTTGGATACCCCATGTTTATACTTTTGATTCTATCCTTGCGTTGCGTTTCGTCGTTGTATCATTGTCTTTGAGCTAAGTGTTTAGCGATCTGAATCGCATCCATAACGTCGTTATGCATGCTCCTTTACGTGCGTTATATAGGCATCATAACGTCGTTATACCCCATTAATGGTAACGTCGTTATGGTTTCGCAGAAGTGTCAGTTGTTCGTTACGTCGTTAACTTGAGAGAGGTTACGTCGTAACCTTCATAACGTCGTTAACAATAGGCGTTAACGTCGTAACGCACTGTCAGTCTTTTAATTCCCGACTTATCCCGATCGACTTATTTCACTCCTTTTCTTTCTTTCTCGCGACGTGAACTTCCTTTGAGCGATTTGGCGATTAAATGCAGTGCAATCCGTAGAAACCTTCTAAAGGTTGATTATTGCGTCCCAAGGAAGGTTAATCATCATCATTCTCCATCTGAATTGAGGTATATTTCTTTAGAACCCTAGTTTTTGGGGATTTCGGGATTTTGGCATAATTCTTCCTTTTAATCCGATTTAGCTTCAACGACTTGTTAGATTACGATTGTGTAGTCGTAAACCCCTTGTTTCCATTATAGTTTAACGGATTTAACCTAGTAAATTCTCCATTGTTAGATTTTAACCGTCTTGGACTTCGTAATGACCGACAAATCGTTCCAAGGGGTAGAATTAGGATTAATTCTTACCTTTCCGCATTATTGAGACTTGTGTATACCGTTATTGTATTAGGAACGGATTTGGGAGGATTGTTCGGACCGAAACCTATTCCCTCGTCGTTTCCTTCGTTTCGTTTCTTTCAAGGCAAGTACATGTATTACATTTCGTTATGTATGTTGTGATTTTCAAAATGAATGATGAATTGTGATTTTCGGGTGCGTGAGTTGTGTTCCTTCCACCCGGAGTATCCGACGGGATGTCTGGGGGTCGATACTAAGGGGTACGGCCGCAGAAGGGAACTTGGGTGCGTGTGTGATTGAACTTCCACCCGGAGTGTCCGACGGGATGTTTGGGGGTCGATACTAAGGGGTACGGCCGCGGAAGTGGTATCCCACCCGGAGTGTTCGACGGGATGTCTGGGGGTCGATACTAAGGGGTACGACCACGGGATACCAGTTGTGATTTTATGATATAGTGATGATTGGAACTGATTTGTTTGCCAATGTAGTATTCCGGAATATATATATGGCAAATGATTTCTGATTGAGATGACTGTGCTAAAAACCGTATTTTGTATATAATGTTGTGTAATTGTGTACTTGCACTAGCTATTCGAATGCTAACCCCTTAAATGGGGGAAATGCGTCTTATGCATTTCGTGCAGGAGAGAGCTGAGGAGCAGGCACGGGACACGCACGTAAAGGATGGGCTGGCTTGATGATGTGGCTCGAGTCTGTAATTTTATGTTTTGTCATTGCATTTGTCGAGTACTGGAATTAAATTATCTACTTTTAAACTTGGTTTAAGTCCCCTGCGTGGGCAACGGATTGGTATTTATTTTATGTTCATGTACTCCGTTAAAATTATTTTGGCCGAGGCCACGGCCTTATTTACTTTTGAGTGCATTGTTTGGAATTACATTGTGGGTTATGTGTCATGTGTTAGCCTGATAGACCTCACGAGGGTTCTACGGCGTGTAATGTCCCATTTGTGAATTGGGGTGTTACATTTATGGTATCGGAGCTTAGGTTTTGAATACCTAGGCTGTCGGTGAATTTTGGGTCTGTCAGTTATGTCGTTAGAGTCAGTCGTTGAGCCTAATATCATCACGCTACCGTCTTTTCGTGCAACCCGTGGCTGTAAGTCTCCTCGAACTCTTATATTTCTGTAATTCGTTTTCTTGCGTAGTTCGGAATTGTGACTTGTGTTACCAACTTTGTGAATTGTGAATCTTTCTGATCTTGTTCTTTTCGTATTTTCTTCAGTATGTTGAGAGGTCGTGGTAGACCCGGCTAGGGCGCGGCCGAGGCCGTGGTCGGGTCTTGATAATGAAGAGGGCTCACTTTCTCGATCCTCTGCAGACTCGGCCTCTCACTCGGTGCCGTCGGGTAATAATGCCGCTGGCAGAATCTTGCCGTACTCCAGCAGCTAGTAGCCCGGCTTGCTCGAATAGCTCGGGGTGGGCGCCTTAATCCGCCCCCGACACCTGAAGAGGAAGCTAGTAAGTGGCTTCAGACGGTGTCTAAGATGCATCCTCCTCGTTTCTCGGATCTTGACTCTCGGTTGGGAGAATTGGCTCTTTCAGTTGTCCAGGACCTTCGATGCCGTAGCTTGTCCCGAGGACAGGAGGGTACTTATTGCCCAGTACCTCCTGGATAAGGAAGCTGCGGAATGGTGGGAGGCCGTTGCGCCCAGAGACCGTCGGGCCACTTGGGATGAGTTCAGGGCTGCTATGGAAGCAGAATATTGTCCACCGCTAGTTAAGGAGCGCAGAATTGTGGAGTTCTTCACCGCTACACCTCAGGATGTGCCTATTTCTCAGGCCATCATTACTTACAATCAGCAGTTGGGTTTCGTGAGAGATCAGGTGAGGACGGAAGCTGATAAAATCCGTTACTTTAATATGCGTATGAAACCGCATATCAGGCAGAGTATGGCACCGCTCATGTGTGCCACTTTGAAGGAGTATCAGGATCGCGCTCTAGCGATAGAGATGGCCGCGCCAGAATCAGAGTTGGGTGCCGAGGCCAAGAAACAGAAAACAGTTGGCAACTTCTCAGCCGGCAAGAGTGGCCGATTTTCGAGAGCACAGTCTGCCCCTACACCGGGGAAGAGGCCATTTCATCAGGCTGGGGGATCTCAGGGTAACCGTTGATTCGATCCGTTGCTTGGTGGCGGGGTTTGTTTTAAGCGCAGCAGATGAGCATTTGATGAAGGATTGCCCTTTTCCTCCAGTTACTTGCTTCACTTGTGGGCAGACCGGGCATCGGGCGAGTCATTGTGAGAGGGCCACCAGGGCTGTTAGAGTTCCGACTACCACTACCGATCAGAGGGAATACAGCACTCCAGCTACTTATGTTCCGCAGAGTTTGAGTCGTGGTAGGGGACGGGGTCAGCCGGATCGCCGTGCAGCCTCGAGTTCGGGTTCAGTTCAGGTACTACTCAGATCCTTACTCATCCAGTGTTAGTGCTTTTTGATTCGGGTGCTACCCATTCCTTTATTGCTTCGGATTGTGTGAGTTGTATTGGTTTTGACTGCTTGTTTGAGTGTGAGCCGTTTGTAGTGGGTACACCCAGTGGGGATCGTATGGTTGGGGACCGGGAAGTTAGGGATTGCCCAGTGAGGATCGGGAGCCGGGATTGGCCCTCGAATCTCATTGTTATAGACCTTAAGGGTGAGGATTTAATCCTCGGAGACGATTGGTTGGATCGTCACGGTGCTATCATGAACTATCGGACTCGTACCATCTCGATAGTTGCCGAGGACGGCACCGAGCATACTCTCGTCGGATGTAAGCCGGGTAGATCGGGGAGTGTGATTAGCGCCTTGAAGGCGATGAAACTTCTGAACCAGGGTTGTGTCGGCTACTGGTGTTTCGCTCTGCAGGCGGAAGATGGTGGGGTTGACATATCGTCGATTCCAGTTGTTAGCGAGTATCCTGATGTATTTCCAGACGACTTGCCGGGATTACCACCACATCGAGAGGTGGAGTTTCCTATTGATCGTGAGCCGAATACGGCCCCTATTTCTCGAGCACCGTACCGTATGGCACCGTCGGAGATGCTAGAGTTGAAGAATCAGTTGGGAGAGTTGTTAGATAAAGGATATATTCGACCGAGCGCATCGCCTTGGGGTGCGCCTGTACTTTTTGTTAAGAAGAAGGATGGATCGCTTCGTTTATGTATCGATTATCGAGAATTAAACAAGTTGACCATCAAAAATAAATACCCGTTGCCCCGGCTTGACGACTTGTTTGATCAGCTTCAGGGGGCGACAGTCTTTTCGAAGATTGACTTGCGATCGGGCTACTACCAGTTGAGGATTCAGGACAGCGATATACCGAAAGCTGCCTTTCGGACGAGATATGGCCATTACGAGTTTGTGGTTATGCCTTTCGGGCTAACCAATGCCCCAGCAGTGTTCATGCAATTGATGAACAAAGTTTTTATTGAGTATCTGGACAAATTCGTAGTCATCTTTATTGATGACATTCTTATCTATTCACGGAGTCGGGAGGAGCACGCCTTACATCTCCGGATTGTATTAGACATTTTGAGGGCCGAGCAGTTGTATGCGAAGTTCTCTAAGTGTGAGTTTTGGCTCGAGGAAGTGATGTTCCTCGGGCATGTGATTTCAGCAGAGGGAGTTCGGGTAGATCCGCAGAAGATAGAGGCGGTGATGTCTTGGGAGCCGCCTAAGAATGTGAAGGAGGCGAGGAGCTTTCTGGGTCTTGCTGGCTATTACCGTAGATTCGTGGAGGGATTTTCTAAGATCGCTAGACCACTCACTCAGTTGCTCCAGAAAACTCAGAAGTTCGAGTGGACTGCAGACAGACGGGGCTTTGACGAGTTAAAGAGACGTTTGACTACCGCACCCGTTTTAGCACTGCCTCAGGGGAACGAGGATTTCGTAGTATATAGTGATGCTTCGGGCCTTGGGCTCGGATGTGTTTTGATGCAGAGAGATAGGGTCATTACGTATGCGTCCCGCCAGTTGAAACCTTATGAGGTGAATTACCCCACGCACGATTTGGAGTTAGCTGCGGTCGTTTTCGCCTTAAAGATCTGGAGGCATTATCTCTATGGGTCGTCGTGTAAGATTTTTACAGATCACAAGAGTTTGAAGTATATCTTCAGTCAGAAAGAGTTAAATATGAGACAGCGTAGGTGGTTGGAGCTAATTAAAGATTACGACCTCGAGATACTTTACCATCCTGGTAAGGCTAACGTAGTGGCTGATGCGTTGAGCCATAAGCCGATGGCGTTACAGATGTTGGAGGTACTTACACCACAGAGTAGGATCCAGCGAGATTTTATCTGTCAAAATATTGAGGTTTGGGTTCATAGAGTTCAGGGCCAGCTATGTG
The DNA here is from genome assembly GCA_033398695.1 of Orobanche coerulescens. Taxonomy (NCBI): domain Eukaryota; kingdom Viridiplantae; phylum Streptophyta; class Magnoliopsida; order Lamiales; family Orobanchaceae; genus Orobanche; species Orobanche coerulescens. The sequence goes on from CM065809.1 coordinate 176,873,296, forward strand.
CATTAGAGATCACTTCGTCCTTGACTGATGATATCAAGGCGAAACAGTATGATGATCCGTGTTTGGTCCAGTTGAGGGAGGATGTGAGGAAGGGGAAAGCTCCTGGATTTGTGGTTCAGGATGATGGCGTTCTGAGATTTCGCGGCAGACTATGTGTACCGAATGTTATTGAGCTGAGGCAGAAGATCTTGAGCGAAGCTCATACCACGCCTTACTCCATACATCCTGGTACGAGTAAAATGTACAAAGACGTGAGGGGTAACTACTGGTGGAGTAACTTGAAGACAGACGTTAGCGAGTTTGTGTCGAGATGTTTGACCTGTCAGCAGGTTAAGATCGAGCATTAGCGACCTGCGGGGTTTTTGCGACCACTTCCTATCCCGGAGTGGAAATGGGAGGATATTTCTATGGATTTCATTACCGGTATGCCTAGGACTCGGACTGGAATGAACATGATTTGGGTTATTGTCGATCGACTGACCAAATCAGCTCATTTCCTGGGTATTAAGGACACTTGGGGTCCAGAGAGACTGGCACGAGTGTTTATTGCAGAGATCGTGAGATTACATGGGACTCCTAAGAGTATTGTTTCGGATCGTGATGGCCGGTTTGTATCACATTTTTGGCAGGCTGTTCATCGAGCTTTGGGGACTGAGTTGAGACTCAGTACGTCTTACCACCCTCATACTGACGGGCAGTCAGAGCGGACGATCCAGACGTTGGAGGATATGTTGAGAGCCTGTGCACTAGATTGGAAGGATGATTGGGAGTCGCACTTGCCGTTGATCGAGTTCACGTACAACAATAGTTGACACGCCTCGATCAGAATGGCACCATTTGAGGCATTGTATGGGAGGAAGTGCAGATCGCCGTTGTGTTGGGACAATGCGTCCGAGCTGATTGGTACCGAGCCCGATATGGTAGTTGAGACGAGGGAGAAGATTACTCTGATTCGTGATAGATTGTTGACGGCCCAGAGTCGGCAGAAGTCTTATGCCGACACGCGTCGCCGGCCGTTGGAGTTTGAGGTAGGAGATCATGTTTTACTTAAGGTGTCGCCGACACGGGGAGTTTACCGCTTCGGCCGGAAGAGCAAACTTAGTCCGAGATATATTGGGCCGTTTGAGATTTTAGAGAGAATGGGAGAGATTGCCTATCGGTTGGGCTTGCCGCCGTCTTTGAGTCACGTTCATAACGTATTTCATGTTTCCCAGCTTAGGAGGTACGTATCGGACCCTAGCCATATTATCGATTTTGGAGAGATCGAATTGGGACCCGACATTACCTTCGAGGAGAGGCCGATTCAGATTTTAGAGCGTCGGGTGAAGCAATTTCGTCATAAAACCATTCCTCTGGTTAAAGTTCAATGGTCGAGACATGGATCCGAGGAAGCCACATGGGAGACGGAAGGGAGTATGCGCTCGAGATACCCCGAGTTGTTCGCGTTGTAAGTTTCGGGACGAAACTTATTTTTAGGGGGAGATAATGTAATATCCGTGTTTTCTATTTTCGGTAATTTCTATTTTTGGTGTATGTTCGTTTCGGACAACTCGCTTAGCACTGTTTTGGAATTCTAAATCTATTTTGTTCTTGGAGTTTTTCCGTCTGGATGAGTTTCGAGGATGTTTTTGCATAATTTCATCTTAATTTATATCTTGCCGTATGTACGTTCGATTCTCGTAAAACTTGTTCGTTTCTGTTGTTTCTTGAATTGTATAAGTTTGTATGGTTGAGTTGGTCGTGTTGAAACTTTCGGATTGTTGATCCGACATTGTATCGCGATTTTCGGACATTTGGGTCGTTTTGTAATTTCTTAGAAGTTTAGGGTGCTTTCATCCTCCTTGTCATATTTTGGATTCCCCGGATGTTGGTAGTGTATTTTCTTTCAAACTCAGCTTCGTTGTTTTGGATACCCCATGTTTATACTTTTGATTCTATCCTTGCGTTGCGTTTCGTCGTTGTATCGACTGTGCTGAGCTAAGTGTTTAGCGATCTTTGAATCTGCATGCATAACGTCGTTATGCATGCTCCTTTACGACGTTATATAGGCATCATAACGTCGTTATACCCCATTAGTAACGTCGTTATGGTTTCGCAGAAGTGTCCAGTTGTTCGTTCGTCGTTAACTGAGAGAGGTTACGTCGTAACCTTCATAACGTCGTTAACAATAGGCGTTAACGTCGTAACGCTGTCAGTCTTTTAATTCTGACTTATCCCGATCGACTTATTTCACTCCTTTTCTTTCTTTCTCGACGTGAACTTCCTTTGAGCGATTTCGAGCGATTAAATGCAGTGCAATCCGTAGAAACCTTCTAAAGGTTGATTATTGCGTCCCAAGGAAGGTTAATCATCATCATTCTCCGTCTGAATTGAGGTATATTTCTTTAGAACCCTAGTTTTTGGGGATTTCGGGATTTTGGCATAATTCTTCCTTTTAATCCGATTTAGCTTCAACGACTTGTTAGATTACGATTGTGTAGTCGTAAACCCCTTGTTTCCATTATAGTTTAACGGATTTAACCTAGTAAATTCTCCATTGTTAGATTTTAACCGTCTTGGACTTCGTAATGACCGACAAATCGTTCCAAGGGGTAGAATTAGGATTAATTCTTACCTTTCCGCATTATTGAGACTTGTGTATACCGTTATTGTGTTAGGAACGGATTTGGGAGGATTGTTCGGACCGAAACCTATTCCCTCGTCGTTTCCTTCGTTTCGTTTCTTTCAAGGCAAGTACATGTATTACATTTCGTTATGTATGTTGTGATTTTCGAAATGAATGATGAATTGTGATTTTCGGGTGCGTGAGTTGTGTTCCTTCCACCCGGAGTGTCCGACGGGATGTCTGGGGGTCGATACTAAGGGGTACGGCCGCGGAAGGGAACTTGGGTGCGTGTGTGATTGAACTTCCACCCGGAGTGTCCGACGGGATGTCTGGGGGTCGATACTAAGGGGTACGGCCGCGGAAGTGGTATCCCACCCGGAGTGTTCGACGGTATGTCTGGGGGTCGATACTAAGGGGTACGGCCACGGGATGCCAGTTGTGATTTTATGATATCGTGATGATTGGAACTGATTTGTTTGTCAATGTAGTATTCCGGTGTAATATCCGTATTTTTCTTTCCCTTGTATTTTCGTTTTGGTGTATTTCTCGATCGTAGTGACCCTCGTGTACATTTTAGCGTGTCCTTCATGTCAAACTGTTGAACTGTATTCTCATTATTGTTGTGCGGAACCGCCGTTTCGGGGTTGCCGTGGATCCATTTCGTGTTATTAGTCCCCAAATATTGATTCCTATCGTTTTATTCTCTTTCCGGATCATTTTTATCATTTTGGGACCCAAAAGGGGGTGTGGGCCGCGGCACAAGGTTTGTGCGCCGCGGCACACAAATTCCTTCAGTTGTTGGCCAAAGCAGCGCTGTGTGCGCGGCACACCTATCCGTGCCGCGGCACAATGCCAAGCTGATGCCGCGGCACACACGGTGCCGCGGCACACTCGTGTGTCTTCGCGACCAAAACCCAATCAGCGGTGCCGCGGCACACGCAGCCTTGTGCGGCACCTGCCGCCGAAACACAGGAGTAAATTTTTGGCACGTGCCGCGGCACACTTTGTGCCGCGGCACCACACAAAGCGGCAAACTCGTCTTTATTAGACGAAATCGGCCATTTCCACCTTCATTTCACCTGCGCGAGAGAGGGAGATCCAAGGGGGAGAGAACTTCTCAAGCAATCTTCATCCGGGGGTCGATTTTCATCATTTCCCTTCGGTCGTGAGGCTCGGATAATCAATCTAACGCGTGTTCTATGGATCTTAGTACTTGAATCTTCAAAGGTAATATTTCTAGAACCCTATTTTCGATTAATTTGGGGGTTTTGGGTTTTTCTTCCGATTCGTTCCGTTTTGTTGGTGGATTCATGATGAATACGATTAATATTGTTAGTATCTTTAGTTTTCCTACGGGTTCATGGATATTTTGTGGATTTTTACGGAATCGAGAGGGATTGGTTGTGGTCCGCCCTCGTTGTTATTTTTGGTACGAATATACATAAATCGTAGGCGGGTTTCCGGGTGTATTCCATTTCCATAATCGTTTAGAAGTGGTTGTGATTGTGCTATTCGAATCGTTAGGTTCATTTCGTCGGTTCCTCGCGGTTGTGCTTGATTCTTCCGTTCCGTTCGTGTCATCGTCTATTTAATCGAGGCAAGTATCCTTATGAACTTACAATCTTAACACAGTAGTATTGTATGAGAAATGGTGTGTGTTTGTATGCTCACTACGGGTTAGATCCGACGGGGTCTCGGTAGGGGTCCACGGAGGTGTGGATCGACGAGCTTTGCTTTTAACCACTACGGGTTAGATCCGACGGGGTCTCGGTAGGGGTCCACGGAGGTGTGGATCGACGGTTAATTGTGGTAAATTTTACAAATGTGACTTGATATTGGCATTTCCGGAAATAAGTGTTTTCGAGCGGTTTTCTCTATTGCATGCATTTACTATATGTGTAAGATGTAAGTTGTTCATTTGGTTACTTGTACTAGCGTAATTGCTAACCCCTCTGGGGACCCGTTTTGGGGAAATTCGTTTTATGAATTTCAGGTCAGGTTCATCGAGACGAGCGCCGACCAAGATACGGATGATGGCCGTGCGTGATGATTGTGCACGAGTGACGTTTTAGTGTCTTTTACCTTTTCATCTTTTGTGGTTTTGAACTAATAGTTGTACTCGAGTACTTAAGGGGTTCTTGTTCGTTCGGATTGTATTGTTGCTTATTATGTTGTGTTGGATGATGATGTTATATTGACCGGTTGAACCGGGTGGATTATTCTGTTTTGCGTCTTTATGACATGGTATTGTTCTGTCGTTTATGTGAGTCGATGAGTATGACGCTGCTCAGCCTGGTGGGTCCCATATAGAGATTCACGGCGCTGTAATATACCTCGAATATCTTGAGGGTGTTACAGAAAATGGTATCAGAGCACTAGGTTTATGGATACCTAGGCTTGTCGGTTTATTGGGTCTTGTGGTGTTTTGTTTTGCACATCATCGTCACGCTGCCATGATTCCGGTACTACCAGTGTCCGTAAGTTTTCCTTCCTCTGTTCATTAATTTCTTGTATCGTACCCTTGATTCTCGACTTGTGATTGTTCTTTTATTGTACTGATCCTCGTATGGCTTTTGCTACTTATTTAACTCCAGTATGGATGCTGGAAGAGGTCGTGGTCGCGGTCGTGGTCGTGGACGCGGCCGGGACGTGGGGCGGCCGGTGGGCGGCCACGCGTCACGATCTTCGGAGCCAGCGATCGCGACCGTCATAGCCATGCTTCTTCTCGAGCGTGCGATCTTGGTATTGCGGCCGTTATGCAACAAATGGTGAACCAAATGGCGGCGATAGCTCGGGCGGTTGAGCCGGATCGAGACCCACGCTAATCGGGCGGAGCGGATCGTTGGCTCCAAGATGTTATCAAGATGCATCCTCCTCGGTTTTCGGGAGCTTGGACCCGATTGGTCGGGAAGGGTGGATCAAGGAGATATCTAAGGTCTTCGTTGCCACTAATCGTCCCGAGGACCGTAAAGTCCCTATTGCTCAATACTTTCTCACAGGGGGCCACGGGTGGTGGGAGGCCGTTGGGCCCAAAGACCATCTTTGCTTCGTGGTGAGTTTCAAGAATTGATGAGATCGAATATTGCCGTGGCCGTCGGACGAGGCTCGGGTACATGCTTTTATGATGCTCAACCGCGGGATATCCCGTATCTCAAGCCATTGATGATTTTAACAAGGAGTTGGGTTATGTGAAGACCCAAGTTGTCGAGAGAGCGACAAAATTTTCCATTTCTCCAGACGGATGAAGTTGCCGATTCGGGACTATATGTCGGGGCTTGTATGCACTACATTGAAAGATTACCAGGCGAGGCCCTTGCTTATGATATGTCCGTGACGGCGAGTGAGGCGGCCGCGAGAGAGTAAGCGTAAGTCCGGGAACTTTTCGGGCCACAAGAGTGGGGGTCGGCAGAGATCCCAATCTGCTAACTTCCCTGTGGCGGTGGTCGGCTCGTTCATTGGGGTCCTCGTGGACCGCCGGTGCTTCTTTTCGTGATGTGAAGTGTTTCAATTGTGGTCGACAGGCCACATCGATCGTACTTGTTTGAGCCCTTTCTTTGACGTGTAATCAGTGTACCGGCCACAAGGTCGTCAGGCCGAGAGGGAGAAAATTCTTGGTGCCGGGCTTCCATTCCAACGCCTAGGGAACCAAGTGTGAATCGAGATCGCTTGCTCCTCAATCCCCGCCGAGTGCTAGTCGGGAGAGGTCGGGTCAGCCCTCTAAGGGGAGCTTCCGGTGTCGGCTCGGCCCACCGCGTGTCTATGAGATGCGGAAAGCCGATGATCCAGTGCTACCGTGGCGGCAGTACCGTTTATATTCTTTCTCATCTTGTCGGTGTGCTTTTCGATTAGGTGCTACGCATTCGTTCATATCTTTGGATTGTGTACGTCGTATGAGTCTCATTGTTTGATGCCTTGTGAACCCTTCATCGTTAAGCTTCCTAGCGGTGATAGGATCGTTGGTGATCGGGAGGTTCGAGAGGCTTACGTACTTATTTGTGAGAGGACTTGGCCCTCTAATCTTATTGTTGTGGATATTGAGGGTGAGGATTTGATTCTCGGGGATGATTGGCTCGAGCGGCATGGTGCAATCATGAACTACCACACGAGAATCATCACCATGTTAGCTGATGATGGCACCGAGCACTCTTTCGCCGGGCGAAAGAGGGGGAACCAGAAATTCGTTATTAACGCCTTGAAGGCGATGAGGCTCCTGCGAAAGGGGTGTACCGGCTATTGGTGCTACGCCTTGAAGGCGGAGAGTGGTGGAGTCGAGCTTTCGTCGATTCCAATCGTTAATGAGTTTCCTGATGTTTTTCCTATCGAGTTACCGGGATTGCCACCGGAACGCGAGGTCGAGTTCGCTATAGAGTTAGAGCCGGGTGCGGCTCCTATTTCAAAGGCGCCCTATCGCATGGCACCTTCAGAGATGTCCGAGTTGAAGAAGCAGTTGAGTGAGCTTCTTGAGTCGGGGTATGTTCGACCGAGCGCCTCGCCTTGGGGCGCAGTCTGTTTGTGCGGAAGAAGGATGGTTCACTACGTTTGTGTATCGACTATCGCGAACTAAACAAGGTGACCATCAAGAACAAGTATCCTTTGCCGAGAATTGATGACTTGTTCGATCGGTTGCGAGAGCTGCGGTATTCTCGAAAATTGATTTGAAATCGGGTACTATCACTCCGGGTGAGAGAGTCCGATGTGCAGCGACCTTTCGGACGAGGTACGAACACTATGAGTTCGTAGTCATGCCTTTCGGGTTAACTAATGCGCCGGCGGTGTTCATGCAGTTGATGAACAAAGTTTTTATCGAGTATTTGGATAAGTGCGTCGTCGTCTTTATTGACGATATTCTTATTTATTCGAGAAATGAGGAAGAGCATGCCCATCATTTGCGGGTAGTATTAGACATTTTGAGGACCGAGCAACTCTATGCAAAGTTCTCGAAATGTGAGTTCTGGCTGAAGGAAGTGATGTTTTTAGGTCACGTGATTTCAGCCGAGGGGGTTCGTGTGGATCCGCAGAAGATTGAGGCCGTGTTGGATTGGGCACCGCCCAAGAATGTGAAGGAGCTCCGTAGTTTCTTGGGTTTGTCTGGCTACTACCGTAGGTTCGTCGAGGGCTTCTCGAAACTGGCTCGGCCACTTACGCAGTTGCTCCAGAAATCCGAGAAGTTCGTCTGGAATGACGAGAGGCAGTCGAGTTTTGAGGAACTGAAGAAGCGTTTGACTTCAGCCCCGGTTTTGGCATTGCCATGTGGCAACGAGGGTTTTGCCGTTTATAGCGATGCTTCGGGTCAGGGTCTTGGGTGCGTATTGATGCAGCACGGCAAGACCATTGCCTATGCATCGAGACAGTTGAGGTCGTATGAGTTGAACTAACCTACTCATGATTTGGAGTTAGCGGCAGTCGTTTTTGCGCTCAAGATTTGGCGTCACTATCTTTTCGGCTCTGCATGTCAGATTTTTACCGATCATAAAAGTCTGAAATACATATTTACTCAGCGGGAGTTGAATATGAGGCAGAGGAGGTGGTTAGAGTTGATTAAGGATTATGACCTCGAAATCCTTTATCATCCGGCAAGAATGACGTCGTGGCCGACGCCTTGAGTCGGAAACCGGTTGCGTTACGAATGCTTGAGATCCTTACGTCTCAGTCTGAGCTTCGGCGGGCTTTGATCGAGTTAGATGTTGAAGTTTTGTTGCCTGGAGCCGTCGGGCAACTTCGTGCTTTAGAGATTTCGTCGTCTTTGATCGATGAAATTAAGTGGCGATTAGAGGATCCGATGATTACTCAAATCGAGAGAACGTTCTTAAAGGAAAGTCTCTGGATTTGTGATTCACGAGGATGGTGTTTTGAGATTCAGTCGGCTTTGTGTGCCGAGCGACTCGGAGTTGAGACAGTATTTTACGGAGGCCCATGCTACACCTTATTCCGTTCATCCTGGTTCAAGTAAGATGTACAAGGACACGAGAAGAAATTTCGTGGAATGATATGAAGGATGAGGTTGCAGCTTGTAGCGAGATGTTTGACTTGTCGGCAGTCAAAATCGAGCATCGGCTGAGTTATTGCGATCACTTCCCGTTCCGGAATGGAAATGGGAAGATATATCGATGGATTTCGTTACGAGTTTGCCGAGATCGAGGTCGGGCATGAATATGGTATGGGTGATTGTTGATCGCCTGACCAAGTCGGCACATTTTCTGGGCATCAAGGACACTTGGGGCCCGGAGAAGTTAGCTCGTGTGTTTATCGCGCAGATTGTGAGACTTCACGGTACTCCGAAGTCTATTGTTTCGGATCGTGACGGCCGTTTTGTATCGCACTTCTGGCAGGCGGTGCATAAGGCGTTGGGTACCCGTTTACATTTGAGTACCTCTTTTCATCCCCAGTCAGATGGACAATCGGAACGCACTATCCAGACGTTCGAGGACTTGTTGCGTGCCTGTGCTCTCGATTGGAGTAGTGACTGGGAGGAACATTTGCCGCTGATCGAATTCACGTACAACAACAGTTGGCACGCGTCGATTCGGATGGCACCGTATGAGGCACTTTATGGGCGGCGATGGCGATCACCTATTTGTTGGAATGAGGCGTCCGAGTTGGTCGGGACCGAACCGGATGTCGTTTTAGAGACGAGGCGGAAGATAGAAGTAATTCGGGAACAGATGTTGACTGCCCAGAGTCGACAGAAGTCGTATGCCGACGTCCGTCGTCGACCTTTGGAATTCGAGGTGGGAGACCACGTTTTGCTAAAGGTGTCGCCGACGAAGGGAGTTTTTCGTTTCGGGAATAAAGGAAAGTTGAGTCCGAGATTTATCGGCCCCTTTGAGATCCTCGAGCGAGTCGGTGGGTTGGCATACCGTATGGCGTTACCTCCGGCCCTGAGTCATGTTCATAGCGTTTTTCATGTTTCCCAGCTGAGGAAATATGTCCCAGATCCTAGTCACGTCATCGATTATGGCGAGATTGATATCGCTGAAGATATTACTTTTGAGGAGCGTCCTTTGAAGATTTTGGAGCATCGTGAGAAACGACTGAGGCATAAAACCATCCCTTTGGTCAAAGTGCAGTGGTCGAGACACGGTGTCGAGGAAGCAACTTGGGAAACCAAGGATAGCATGCGTGCTAGGTACCCTGAGTTGTTTGTTTCATAAGTTTCGGGACGAAACTTATTTTTAGAGGGGTAGAATGTAATATCCGTATTTTTCTTTCCCTTGTATTTTCGTTTTGGTGTATTTCTCGATCGTAGTGACCCTCGTGTACTTTTCAGCGTGTCCTTCATGTCAAACTGTTGAACTGTATTCTCGTTATTGTTGTGCGGAACCGCCGTTTCGGGGTTGCCGTGGATCCATTTCGTGTTATTAGTCCCCAAATATTGATTCCTATCGTTTTATTCTCTTTCCGGATCATTTTTATCATTTTGGGACCCAAAAGGGGGTGTGGGCCGCGGCACAAGGTGTGTGCGCCGCGGCACACAAATTTCTTCAGTTGTTGGCCAAACTAACTGTACTGTGTGCCGCGGCACACCTATCCGGTGCCGCGGCACAATGCCAAGCCAGTGCCGCGGCACACCGGTCAGGGGCCGCGGCACACTCGAGAGTCTTTCGCGACCACAACCCAATCAGATCGGGTGCCGCGGCACGCAGTATCTTGCGGCACCGCCGAAACACAGGAGTAAATTTTTGGCCTGTGCCGCGGCACACTTCGGCTGTGCCGCGGCACACAAAGCGGTCAACTGTGCAAACTCGTCTTTATTAGACGAAATCGGCCATTTCCACCTTCATTTCACCTGCGCGAGAGAGGGAGATCCAAGGGGAAGAGAACTTCTCAAGCAATCTTCATCCGGGGGTCGATTTTCATCATTTCCCTTCGGTCGTGAGGCTCGGATAATCAATCTAACGCATGTTCTACGGATCTTAGTACTTGAATCTTCAAAGGTAATATTTCTAGAACCCTATTTTTGATTAATTTGGGGGTTTTGGGTTTTTCTTCCGATTCGTTCCGTTTTTTTGGTGGATTCATGATGAATACGATTAATATTGTTAGTATCTTTAGTTTTCCTACGAGTTCATGGATATTTTGTGGATTTTTACGGAATCGAGAGGGATTGGTTGTGGTCCGCCCTCGTTGTTATTTTTGGTACGAATATACATGAATCGTAGGCGGGTTTCCGGGTGTATTCCATTTCCATAATCGTTTAGAAGTGGTTGTGATTGTGCTATTCGAATCGTTAGGTTCATTTCGTCGGTTCCTCGCGGTTGTGCTTGATTCTTCCGTTCCGTTCGTGTCATCGTCTATTTAATCGAGGCAAGTATCCTTATGAACTTACAATCTTGACATAGTAGTATTGTATGAGAAATGGTGTGTGTGTGTATGCTCACTACGGGTTAGATCCGACGGGGTCTCGGTAGGGGTCCACGGAGGTGTGGATCGACGAGCTTTGCTTTTAACCACTACGGGTTAGATCCGACGGGGTCTCGGTAGGGGTCCACGGAGGTGTGGATCGACGGTTAATTGTGGTAAATTTTACAAATGTGACTTGATATTGGCATTTCCGGAAATGAGTGTTTTCGAGCGGTTTTCTCTATTGCATGCATTTACTATATGTGTAAGATGTAAGTTGTTCATTTGGTTACTTGTACTAGCGTAATTGCTAACCCCTCTGGGGACCCGTTTTGGGGAAATTCGTTTTATGAATTTCAGGTCAGGTTCATCGAGACGAGCGGGCGCTGGACCAGTACACGGATGATGGCCGTGCGTGATGATTGTGCACGAGTGACGTTTTAGTGTCTTTTACCTTTTCATCTTTTGTGGTTTTGAACTAATAGTTGTACTCGAGTACTTAAGGGGTTCTTGTTCGTTCGGATTGTATTGTTGCTTATTATGTTGTGTTGGATGATGATGTTATATTGACCGGTTGAACCGGGTGGATTATTCTGTTTTGCGTCTTTATGACATGGTATTGTTCTGTCGTTTATGTGAGTCGATGAGTATGACGCTGCTCAGCCTGGTGGGTCCCATATAGGGATTCACGGCGCTGTAATATACCTCGAATATCTTGAGGGTGTTACATCCGGAATATATATGGCAAATGATTTCTGATTGAGATGATTGTGCTAAAAACCGTATTTTGTATATAATGTTGTGTAATTGTGTACTTGCACTAGCTATTCGAATGTTAACCCCTTAAATGGGGGAAATGCGTCTATGCATTTCAGGTACCGGGAGAGCTGAGGAGCAGGCACGGGACACGCACGTAAAGGATGGGCTGGCTTGATGATGTGGCTCGAGTCTGTAATTTTATGTTTTGTCATTGCATTTGTCGAGTACTGGAATTAAATTGTCTACTTTTAAACTTGGTTTAAGTCCCCTGCGTGGGCAACGGATTGGTATTTATTTTATGTTCATGTACTCCGTTAAAATTGTTTTGGCCGAGGCCACAGCCTTATTTACTTTTGAGTGCATTGTTTGGAATTACATTGTGGGTTATGTGTCATGTGTTAGCCTGGTAGACCTCACGAGGGTTCTACGGCGTGTAATGTCCCATTTGTGAATTGGGGTGTTACACTCACTACTAGCACCACGACCACGACCTCAGCCGCGTCCCCTAGCTGGTCTACCGTGACCTCTCAACATACTGAAGAAAGAATTGAAAAGAACAAGATCAGAAAATTTTACAGTTTACAAAGTTGGTACTACAACTCAGAGTTCTAATCTACACAAGAGAAATAAAATACAAAAATGTAAGAGCTCGAGGAGACTTACAGCCACGGGTCGCACGAAGAGATGGTAGCACGATGATATTAGGCTCAACAACTGACTCTTACGACACAACTGACAGACCCAAAATTAACCAACAGCCTAGGTATTCATAACCCAAGGCTCTGATACCATAAATGTAACACTCCAAATCTCATAAGGGACATTACACGCCGTAGAACCTTCACAAGGTCTACCAGGCTAACACATGACACATAATCCACAAAAGAAATCCCATAAGACACATTAATAATAATAAGTAGGGTCGTGGCCTCGGCCAAAATATTTTAGTTCAATACCAACAAAACAGAGAGTGAAATGTATTCAATGCCCACGTAGGGGACTTCAACGACATCATTAACCAATAACTAAATAATTATAGTAAAAAGAAATAACAACGACTCGAGCCTCATCATCATGTTGGGCCATCTTTTATATGCATGTCTCGTGCCGGCTCCTCAGCTCGCCCGATACCTGAAATGCATAAGACGCATTTCCCCCATTTAAGGAGTTAACATTCGAATAGCTAGTGGAAGTACGTAATTACACTACATTATATACATGTATGATTCAACACAGTCATCTCATTTGGAAAACATTTGAAAATTATATTCCGGAATATCACATTGACATTAAAACAGTATATCAACTCATCTCAATATCACAACCATTCACACTTGGTAACCCGTGGCCGTACCCATTAGTATCGACCCCCCAGACGCTCCGTCGAATGCTCCAGGTGAGAAACTACTTCCGCGGCCGTACCCATTAGTATCGACCCCCAGAGGTCCCGTCGAACCGTCCCCAGGTGGAAGAACAACAACACGCACACACGATATCACATTTCATCATTCGTATCGAAATCGTAACTCACATAACGGAATGTAATACATGTACTTGCCTTGAATAACACGTCGTGAAGGAAACAGTGAAAGGAAAAGGTTTCGGTCCAAATAATCTTCACAATTTTACTCCTATCACAATATAATCAACCACAAGATTGCGGAAACGTAAGAATTCGTCCTAAGTTCTACCGTTGGGACAATTCATCGGACACTAAGAGATCATGATCGTTCCTAATCTATTAATGGAGAAAACCTCGAAATTTAATCTGAAAAACCACAAGAAAGTCAAGGGATTACGATTACGCCATCGTAATCTAACAATCATTTAATTCAAATCGGACTAGAAGAAAAAAATCACATCAAAACCCCCAAAATCCCCAAAAACTAGGGTTCTAAGAATATACCTCGATTTAAAGGCGAAACCTCGGATGATTTGATGTTAGTGGTGATATAATGCTCAAATATACTTCTACGATGGAGTTTGGGTGGAAATCGGACGATTCCTAGCCTGAAGGATCGCTCCCATCGCGCAAGAAGAAGAAGAATGTTGAAAAATGAAGAAAAAGGCCGTTGTCCAGTTCATAAATTGGGCAGGTGTTACGGCCGTAACACCTATATCATTACGGCCATAATGGTATTCACGACCTCACTGCCCAAAATGCTCAACTACATTACGACCGCTACGAAAAGGACATTACGACCGTAATGTATAAATTCTTACGGCCGTAATGCATACCATCTTACGGCCGTAACTCAGCCATCGACCTCACTGCCCAAAATACTCAACTACATTACTGCCGCTACAAAAAGGACATTACGGCCATAATGTATAAAATCTTACGGCCGTAATGCATGCCATCTTACGGCCGTAACTCAGCCCTGGCAGCAGGTCAGACTAGTTTGAAACAACGACTCGCCAACAATCGGAATGAGAGTACAAGGGATGAAACCACAGATATAGGAAGATCTTTTACTGACGAGATAAACATAAAAACCATCACATGCCTCCGGCCATCCGAAGGCCGGAATAAATGAATATTAGCATCAACGCCCAAAATAATAAGAATTTATAAAACGACCCAAACATTCGGAAATCTAGATTCGAGACCTAAACAACAATATCATAAAGTTGTAACATAACCAGAAATATTAAATGAACTCGCAAAGGTAACGAAATGCCAGGTTAGAACGAGATTTACGAGAATCAAGCCTCAATGCGGAAAGTTACACAATAAGTAAAATCCCATAAAAACAACACCGAAACTCGTCCGGATGGCCATGAATGCAAAACAAAATGGTTTCAGAATACTACAACACTTACAAGCGAGTTGTCCGAAATGAAAATGTACTAAAAATAGAAATTACTAAAACTAGAAAGTGCGGATATTACAACCAAGTTGACATGGGATAACGAGACTTCAGCATGCCCCATGGCGTGTAGGTCGATATGACCATCGACTATAGCATGGACCATTAACTAACAGCTTGACTTAGGCTCAAACCCACCGGGTGAAAAAAATCATCATCGACTTGCCCTTGCTCTAGTATCATATTAGAATTGGGTCATCATCTCTTTAAATGACCTTCTTAAGGGGTGAAAGTTATCCAACTTAGGCGCATTTTGCTTTTTTTTTTTTTTTGATTCGATTCGATTCGATTCGATTCGATTCGATTCGAGTCCATTCGATTCGATTGGGCGATTCGAGTCCATTCATTCAATTCGATTGATTCGATTCGATTCGATTCTTCTTCTTCTTGTTATTATTAATCTTAATTATTATTATTATTATTATTATTATTACTAATAATATTACTATTATCGTTGTTGTTGTTGATTACTATTATTATTATTATTATTATTATTTACCATTATTATTATTATTATTATTATTTACTCTTAATATATATTTCAGTTCAGTTCAGTTCAATTCAGTTCAGGTCCATTCAGTTCAGTTCAGTTCATTTCAGTTCATTTCAGATTTATTCAGTCCAAAAGAACAGAACCTTATACATTGAGTCCAGAATTTCACCAAGTATTAAGAGGTGAAAGTTATCTAACTTATATATTGAGGCCGAAATTTCACCAAGTAGACGCGGACAATGACACTTTACTTTTTGTTACTTTATGCTTATTGTAATTTCTTATTCACATAATTTAGTAACCAATCTAAAATTCAGCCATCTAAATAAAACTGAAACTAGTGCATCTGAATTAGTGGATATCATAATCTAGAAATTATTTTGGTATACGATCTTATGCCATTTCCTTGTCTAACCGAGACCCCTAGCAACCAGGCTGCAAGAACTTGGGGAGGGGGGGGGGGGGGGATTGGACATCTAAGTCCTTTTTTTAGTTTAGTGGATCAAACCCGTCCTCTAGAATTGCTAGACAACTCAACACATCCTCAAATTGTCTACCGCTACTCTGATACCACGTTAGTTGTATTTTTTTGCGCTTAATCGTCATTATTTTATACCCATTCTTAGTTTAAATCGGCGTAAATGAACTTTTAATGCATTATTTGTACATGTTTTGAAGGAAATTCGAGTCCGGGAGCTTAAACGAAGAAAAACGGGTCAAAACAACAATTTTTGATCAGGGACCGCGGCACACGGACAAGGGGCCGCGGCACAGGAGGCGCCCAGAAGGACCCGATACAAACTGTACCGGGGGTCGCGGCACGCAAGATCTGAGCCGCGGCCCGTAAGGAAAAATCGGGCCCAGGCCTGGCCGCATGAAGACAGGGGCCGCAGCACACTAATGCCGGGCCGCGGCCCGCCGCGCTGGTTCCCTACTCGCAGCCGCGATTTCGGCGGTTTGGAAGCCCGTTTCTGACTTAATTTCCGGACGCGTTTTTGAGGCTGATGAAAAATTATAAATAGGCATTGAAGGTCAGAAGATAACAGGATCGAAGAGAAGGAGAAACTACCGAGGAGCAGAGAACAGAAGCTAGAGAACGGAGGAATTCAAGTTCTTCAATTGTGTTTGATTTCTATTATGCTTTCGTTAATTCTTTGTGTATTATTTTCTAGCATGTCGGGCTAGAACCCTATTCTAGGATTGTGATGAAATCGATATTTTGACGAATTAACTTTTAATTTTACATTATTAATATATATCTCTCTTTCTTATTAAGTTTTCCCCAATTGTTCTTAATGCGTTCAATTATGTGGCCTATGATTGAATTGTTTTGATTACGTAACTCGGATCGGGAGAGAAGAGTTAGTAGGAAAAATTGGTGAGAAACGTTTTATCTTGTGAGATAGGAATATACTCATAGGAATTACGTGGCCTGTCTGAAGATTTTGTACTTTTTGACTATTGTCGGATTAATTCACCTAGGAATAGAGTGTTTTATTCGCCTTAGAAAATTCTACTGACCTCGGGAGAGGCATTAGAGTATCTTAGCAATCTTCCCCTTCAATAAATTGGGAAATCACTTAATTCATATTAATCAAGAGCAATTCGGATAAATCGAGGCGGATTCTCAATCCTAGATTATTCTCCTATTTGATCTTCTTTCTTCTAATAATCGATTTTATTAATTGTTCTTAGTTTATCATTATATTAATTTTCTTTAATAATCCCTGCACCACCATATTCGATCGTTTAGATAAAATTAGAATACACATAAATTGGTAGTTAGTAAGTCAGTCCTCGTGGGAACGATATCTTACTTATCACTTTATTACTTGCTTACGACAACGTGCACTTGCGTTCACCGAAACACGTAACATACCACCTATCGCAGGACGCTTGTAGTGTGGGTAAAAGTATGCGCACCATGCGGCTAATAGTCGACACCACAAGTATAAATGAAGCCACTATAAATATAGAATATATGTAATAATACTAGACAATGCATTCAGGGCCGGTCCTGAGATTTTGTAGGCGCAATGCGAAAAAAGATTTGGGGCCTTTTTATATTTAT
This sequence comes from Orobanche coerulescens, assembly GCA_033398695.1. Classification (NCBI taxonomy): domain Eukaryota; kingdom Viridiplantae; phylum Streptophyta; class Magnoliopsida; order Lamiales; family Orobanchaceae; genus Orobanche; species Orobanche coerulescens. The sequence goes on from CM065809.1 coordinate 176,890,434, forward strand.
TTCAGTACGTTAATTATTTATCTTATACACAATTGTTATAATGCCTATTTCATATACTATAATTTTCAACAGCCAACAATTTAGAGCAAAAAAAATTTTGGGGCTTTTTTTATATTTATTTCAGTATGTTAATTATTTATTTTATACACAATTCTTATAATGTCTATTTTATATACTATAATTTTCAACAGCCAACAATTTATATACAAAGACATTCATAAATTAAAAAATATAAAAGATAATCATTTAAAGAGTAAAAAGAAAATTTATACTGATTATATATATATATATATATATATATATATATATATATATAAGATGGATCAAATGAGAATGATTTTTGGAGTAAGAAATAGGAATAAATCTGAACCATCGATCTTTCTATGATCTACGGTCCAAATTATATTATGCATAAAAAATATACATTTCATGCGCTAAAATGTCAAGCATTAAATTTATATATTATATGTATCAAAACATCGATGGATTAAAATAATGGATTCCATCTAATAAATATTTGTCACCTCTAGGGGTGAGCTCGGTTCGGTTTGGTACGGTTTCTAGCTAAAACCGATACCGAACCGTATCTTATCGGTATCTAGCATTTGAGTACCGAAATGATTCGATTTTAAATCGGCTCGGTGTGATCGGTTTCGGTGTCGGTTCGGTAGCGGTTCGGTGTCAATGGGCTGATTAAATGAGCCACTTAAGTTGGGCTTGCATCAGACCCAAATTGAACTACTTGGGCTAAATCAGACAATTGTAAGTTCAAATAGAAGGATTTATACATAATTAATCCACTTCAAAGCTTGAATAAAAATAAAATCTACTTCAATAACATGATAATAACTAAGGATTCAAAAAGTCCAATATCAGATTAAACAAAAGTCTTGAATTTCCTACTCAAAGACAGTCCATCAATTCATAACAACTCGCACAAAGAAAAACAAAGTATGCAGAATAGTCATCTGTTTTATCGGTTCGGTTCGGTTTTTAAAGTCGGGATCCATATCTAAAACCGAAACCGAACCGCATAATTCGGTTTTCAAAATTTTAAGAACCGTACCATACCAATATCTTATTAGTTCGGTTTTTCGGTTTCAGTTTTTTCGGTATTTTCGGTATTATCGGTTTTTGTCGGTTTTTCTGCTCACCGCTCACCTCTTAACTTCAATCTCGTTCTCACACCGAACCATCCTCTCTCTCTCTCTCTCTCTCTATATATATATATATATATATATATATAATCTTTTTTGCACATTTGGATTCTAACAAACTTAGTGCAGTTGCACCGCCAGCACAGAACCGGCCGCCTAAATGGATTTCAGCCGTCACTTAATATTATTCAAAAACCTCATCCCATAGGTGATGAGTACCAAAGTTTTATGGGACACGTACTGCCTACAACAACTACTTGATTTATGAAATGGACCCAACAATTCACTCTGAGTTTTGTCCCTTTGTGCTTTGCAACTAAGTGGTATATCCACTCTGGACAAGTTTTCTTTCTCATGTCATGATGAATGTCTTGAGTACACTCTATTCCTCTTGTTTTTGATCCCATGAAGTGGCGTTGACTATCTATTTTGAGCTTTTTCTTTGACATTTTTTTTGTTTGTTTGTTTGGGGCATGAGTAAGAATAATTAGCTTTATTCAGAAGCCACATTTTGTCCGTTCTTTTATTATTACGATATATTTATTTTTACGTTTTTTCATATTTTTCTTATCTTTTTTTTTATTTATACAAAATATAGTCGTATAAGATCTTGTTAGATTCATCTGGAGATATATTTTCAAAATATCAACCTTTTATAGTTTTTATAAATACATAATTAAAGATGTTACTAGTTAAAATTGGACATTGATAAACATGAAAGTTCGGGTATTGCGATTACAAGAGAACAAATGTAGTATATATGTATCCCGGATTTTTACCAGGAACCATCACCTCTAGACACAAGGCAAGTACAAATATTTACCTTGTTTTCAAATCAAGAATTCCCTTTATTTTTATCCTCTTTTTTTTTTTTTTCAAATTGTTACCCTTTTGTTATTTTTTCCCCCTTGGTGTCTCCATCAATGAAACTAAAAAACATCAAGTTGAGAGTGGCCCCTAAGAAGGCATGTCTCGTGCAATCATAATGACTTCCAATTTTTTGATTTGGTAATTTTTTTCTTAAATAAAGTTCAAATTAAGTGGATAAAAAAGGTAAGAAATAAACAAACACAAACCATGAAACTTCTATATGGGACAGGGACTTGCCTTTTTTTGCTCACTATTAAGTGCATTTTTAGAGAGTTATCGCTCGGTGACTAGACATGAGAATACGACCTGAAATTACTGAGGGGAACTCCAATACGAAATATGACACAAACACGACTAGGGATGTAAAAGAATCGAACTATACCGAACCTCACTACGTCTGAGTATGCGTTTGAAAGTGTCGAACCTTAAGTTCGAACACGTTTGAAAGTGTCGAACCTTAAAATTTAACGTATGAGTATACATTTGAAAGCTCCGAATCGAGCCAAACTATGCGAATCGGATCGAACCGTTTGAGTAAAACACTAAACACCTTTACGTGAGATTGAACACAGAGGATGAGGAACGGATGAGAGAGAGAAAAATTGAGATAAAATAGCCCAAGGGGGGTATAATCTTATAAATCCATGCCTATAATTAATAGACAAAAGTCAATTTATGGCGAGCAAGACTATTTCGCACCGTTTGCAAATCGGACCGATCTCCCTATAAAACTTTTGAGTTTGAAGTTAGCATCATCGAATCGAGCCTCGAGCCGGACTTTCGAGACGAATAATGCGAGGCGAATCGAACTTTTACGTCCACTCACGGCCCTAAACACGACTAATCTGAATCTAACACGATACACACTCCGTTCCATTTGAAGAGTCTATTTTGATTAAGATGCAAGTTTATTAATTTATTTTTTAGTAATTTTAACGAAGACACAATTTGTTTTAAATCATCTGCTTTTTCCACCTATTTTAATCTTTTTCTGAAACTAATATTGCAATTTATATAATAAAATACTCTTATTTTCTAAAAAATATTACACAAATGTTATTTAGATATTAAAGTTTTGTTTTAAAAATTTACTGGTACAAAATTATGTACGCTAAAAATAGACCGTTCAAATAAAACGAAACCGTAAATTATGCATTTTCAACGGAATTAAAACCTTATAGCAAAATGCGAAATCCCAACCTGAATACGAACACAACGGTTCCCTATAACCCCCTCTTCTGCATGTGCTTCGTTTGTATATATACATATTTATATATGTGTGTGTATGGGTGAGATGATTGCCATGTTCAGTGCTTACGAGCTTGTTAAGCAATGAAATAATATTAATATATTAATATTTTATATTTTATTTATTTTCAAGTTGAATAATGTACGTAAGCATGACACCTTATTGAGCGTAGTATAGAAATTATTTGAAATTAGGAACTCGAGAAAGCATGTCTGTCATGCCAAGAAATCAGGACAAGATGTATGAAGTATCCTTATGAAGAAAGTTATGTCAGTTAGACAGTAGGGAAGGTGCAAAACAAATGGCAATATTAGTTGTAATCAAAGAGGAGACAACTATTAAGGGAATAGATGTTGAGAAAAAACTTAGAAGTGCCATTTTAAGTATAGTATTATTCTTTTTTGTCCGAGGTTTAACATCTAACTCTTTTGATAATCAAATTGTCGGAAGTGACCTTTACTCGAATGTATTCGTGTAATATATTGTACTTTCGAGTAAAAAAATTTCGAGTCAACTTACAAAAATATACAATATCGAGGGAATATTATCATCCGGGTAAGCACAATCGAGTAACATGAATGCGCCGTCGAGTAACACGAATGCGCCGTCGAGTAACACGAATGCGCCGTCGAGTTCGCCCTCTGGTAACTCGAATGCTCAAGATACGCCAATCGAGTAACTCGTGTTCGTTCGAGTAACCCGTACCTCATACTCGATTGTGTAACTCGTGTTACCCGAAAACTGATATCGTATATTTTTGCAAGTTCATTCGAAATTTTGTTACTCGAAAGTAAAATATATGATTCGAATTCATTCGAGTAAATGTCAATTCCGACAATTTAGATATCAAAAGAGTTGGTGCTAAACTTGGGACAAAAAAAAAATAATGCTATATGTAAAAGTTCAAGACAAGCTATTCCCACATAGATGTTAGTATTATCTTTAACTAAGAATAGTAATAAGTTTTAGTCAGTAAAACACAGTTTCGACTTCGATGAGTAGATATCAATTCTAATAAATACTTCCTCTGTCCCAAATCAGTAGGCTACGTTTGATTTTTTTGGTTAATCGTCTCCGACTACGAATTAATCTTAAACCGCAAATGTAAAATGTTAGATTGAATTATATAATGAAAGTCTAGGTATTAAAGTTTCATTATATAATTTAATTGAAGATTTTAAATTTGCGGTTTAAAATTAATTCGTAGTCAAAGTCGGAGGCGGTTGACCGAAAAAGTCAAACGTGGTCTATTAGTTTTGGGACGGAGGGAGTAAGAATTAATTTTAGTCGGTAAGATGTAATCCTAATGAGCAAAAAAAAAAAAAAAAGTAATTTCATACTATAAATAACAATAGTAAGCAACACAAATCCGTTTAATCAGTAAACATTAGTTATAGTCAGTAAGAATCAGTTTCCATCAGTAAAATAAGTTTTGTTGAGTTAATACAATTTTAATCAGCAAGTGAAAATCAGGTGATCACGACTATAGGGCATTAATAGAGATTTAATGGAAAAAGTCTTTAAATCAATTTAATGATTTGTAGGTAACTTCAAATTTGACCAGAAAATACACCTAAATATCTTGGTGTGCTGATATGTAGTTGTGGTCTGTATGATTTTAAATAGGGATGTTAATAGATCCGGTAGGATACGGTTATGCCTCTTCCATATTCTACCATAGAGGTAGCATTTCGGAACCGAAAATTGAAAACCGAACCGAAAAAAAACAAAAAAAGAACCGAAAAAACAAAATCGAAGAAGATCGAACCGAAAAACAAAAAAACAGAATCGAACCGAACTAATTTGGTTCGGTTCTTGGTTCGGGGTCGGGCAGAACTGAACCGGACCGAAATGGACCGAAGTCAAATTTCAACATACTAAAATGATCTTGTTTTTGTGATTTTGGTGTGTTTCGAATTTTAGTATAATTCGTTTTCCTTTTGTAAGACCCTTATGGGTCCAAGGAGGACCGATAATATGCTCATGTAAATTGTGATTCAATTAATTTAGGTTGAGAGAATGAGCTACTGTGATTTACGATTGTTATATGTTTTGAGATATTTGAAAATTGCTATGCAACTCTAGCTTTTATCTTGAACATATATATAACTCTTGTTGGCTTGTTGTTATACATAACTTATTCTATTGCATATAATATTTGAATTTATATTGTGAAGAACCGAAAAAATATCAAACCAAATCGAAACCGAACAGAATATTTATAAAACCGAACTTAACCGAACCGAACTTCAAAAAGAATCGAACCAAACCGAAACTGAATATTTGGTTCGACTCTCGGTTTCAGTCAAAAAACGAACCGAATGGAACCGAATCCACCCCTACTCTACCCTATTTGATTCGGATCGAGTTCGATATTGCCGAACCAAATAGGTATTCGGGTACCCGTACACCCTATATTTAAAAATATAAATATTTTTTAATATATATCATATATACATATAATGTAATTAATAAATTCAATTTGGTATAATAAATATTTAAAATATAATATTTATATAATAATATATATATATACTATATAATATATCATAATAATATATTTATATAATTCAAACGAGTACGCGGGTCGGGTTATTGAGTAATATACTATACTCATACCCTACCGTATCCGATCATAAAAGTTTGGATTCGAATGATTCCCAACTCAATTTCGAGTTTATCCAACGAGTAGGATCGAGTATAGATAAAATTGACAGCCCTAATTTTAAAAGCAACTTGCAATGGTCGGAAGCTGTTTAAATTTTGGGCAAGTGCTTTTAGGATTATCATCCAAACATACTTCGAGTATGATTTTGTGGCGGGCACTATAAAATCAACATGCATCGTATCCAACCTAATGAGTTGAGTTTGTGTTATAGTCCACGCATTTACATTGGGAATACATTTTGTTGTTGCCCGAAATATTACCCGAAGATAGATATTGCTGGAATGGTCGAGCAACAGCAAATTGCGAGAGCCCGTCCGAGGGAATGGAAAAACACAAGATTTGCCGGGTTTGTTAGGCCCAGACTTGAATGCTCTCGCGAGATGTTATTAATACAAATATTCGGGGATACAAGTATCAATGTAAGAATGCGATTACAATGAGTGTAAAAGATCCTATTTATCTAGCTCTTGAACGAAGCTCTGCGTGATTCGTCTCTGCCGACCGTCTTTCGTGTAAGAGGTGCTGAGAGAGAAGAAAGACCGAGAGATAGCTGTTGCCAAGAGTGAGAAAGCCAAGTTATGAGTTGAACTTGTGAACTGGACGTGAAGCAGCCTTTTTTCCAAGTGTAGACAGCCTTCTATTTATAGGACCTGAGATGCTCTGGTATGCTGTCGGGCGATCGCCTTTCTTGTAATATAATAAGCGGCGATCGTCTTTATGTCACATGGGCTGTCTGCCTTGAAGCCTGCGGCTGCTGCTGGCAGCCAGCTGTGCGGTCCAATGAGGAGCCGGCAGGCATCCTGAGTCGCCGTTACGGGCGGTCCCACTGTACACCTTTCGGCGGGTCTGTCGGTTGGTGGAAAGATGCTGACAGACTGTGGTCAACGATCCATGTCTTATGGCGCTTTTTTCGGATCTGCACATGGGTCCTTGATTCGAGCTTCGGCCTTCGCCGACTGGACGGGCGATGGCTTCGCGTGGCATGAGGCGGTCATCACTTGGTCGGTCACCAGGAGTCGATCGCCAAGTACCAAGAGACGATCGCCTTAGATGTCGATCGCTCGGCACCTGGACTTGTCCTGGGGCCTTCGGTCGGCCAATCTGCCTTGGCTGTTGGGCTCTGGCTCGATCGCCCGGTCTCAGTGCCGATCGCTTGGTGAGATGTATAAATCTCGATACAACAATTACCCCCCAGCTTGCTCCGATGTTGAAGACACGGGGTGAGGTGGCTCTTGCTGGCGATCGTGTAGGATGAAGAGGAGCGATCCTGAGCGGACTTTGGCTTCGGACTTGGGCGATCTAGTCGATTGGCGAGCTATCTTCGGTCTTGTACCTGCAATAAACAATTTTGCCGATCCCTCGTAGAAACTTGATTTCTTCGTTGTAGGGGAATCGTGCACAGTCGCGGAGTTCGATGGACCGACTCCATGACCATGTCTTGTGCGCGAGCGACATTGTCTGTCTCATGACTCATTTTATTGTGAGGGTCCTCCGTTAGGCTGCGCCTCGCCTCGTACTTAAACGAAGGGCGTGCGGTCTTGGTCTGGAAAAGTCCTTGCGCGGGGCGTCGTCGGATTAATCGACTCCACGTCCGCGGCTAATTAGCTCTTTTCTACCTCGGATCGTCATGTTAGATGGCAATCTTCGACGGTATACGTTGAGACGGGGGTAGTGACGTGTCGCATTGTCCGTGAAGGATCCACCATGTTAAATGACGGACCTTCGATGGCGGGCGATCGTGTCCACTAATTCGTTTGGAGGGTCCTTCGACTACGCCCGCCTCGTATTCAAACGAAGGGCGAGCGATCTCAGCCCAAAGGAACCTTGCATGGCCTAAGCAGTCGGTTCCATCGACCACCAGGACCATGGCTGCACTCTTCCACCTCAGATCGTCATGTCAAATGCCGACCTTCGACGGTGTACGTTGTGCGGGGGAGGCGATCTCGTGCCTTAATCCAACATATTAGATGATGAACTGTAGATGGCGAGCGAGTCCTCCAGTTTTGGTGATGTTGTTTGATATCGGCGATCGGGATGGAAGACTAGAGATCGTCGTTCGGGCGCCGATCGCGCTGCTCATAGGCTAAGAAGAAATCTTTGTCTGGTCATGAAGTCTGCTGCTTTAGCGCGGAAGATCGTGTAGGTCGGGGGATGGTTCTTCGTAAGATGCCTGAACATAGGCGAAAGACCATGGAATCCCCCTAAGACCAAGTAGAGGGCGATCTCATCGCTTACGGGCGCGCCGTTGAGGATGATCTGGTCTACCCGGTCGATGTAGTCTGCGTTGGACTCTTCTTCTCCTTGCCTGATTTGCATCATGCGATGGGAACCTTCCGGCCGAGCGACCTTGGCGGCGAAGTAAGCTGTGAAGCTGTTCGCCAGTTGATCAAAGGAATTGATGGATCGCGGCGGCAATGAGGCGTACCACCTGTGGGCAAGGTCGTCCAGCATCAGTGGGAACATTCGGCACCTGGTCGCGTCTGATGCCCCACACCCGGTCATGTAGATGCGGAACTTGCTCAGGTGAGTTTCGGGGCCCGATCTCCCCTCGTACAGAGGTGTTTGCGGAGGGGCGATCTTAAGCTGCACGGGGGCGAGCTCGATGCGGACCGCGAGTGGCTCGCTCGGCCCGACGATCTTTCTCTTGGCGCCTGCCCCAGATTCCAGGAGCGCCTTCATGTCGTCGAGCTGCGTTGCATCGCGGCCATCGCTGCAGCTTGGTCGCTCGAGGTTCGGCTTTTGGAGCGGGAGCTGAGGAGATCATGTACCGATCTCCTGACTCCGCTGTTGCCGACCTCGGTTCTTTGGCGAGGAGGAGCCAGATGACTGGCCTGTCTTCTGGGAGTCGGATACGCCGAACTCCTGGTGACAGACTCGAGCTCCGTCGTCTCATGGCTGGGGCCGGACTGCCCCGGTCGCCATGACGGGTCTCTACCTAGGCGGCTAAAAATAGAGATGCCCCGGCTGGCGAGCGCCTCTTCCTGCGAATGGGAGCCTCCTGGCGATCGCTCGGTCTGTAACCCCTTGAACTTCCGTTTGGTCATGCGACGAATGGCCGAGGGGGTTATGGCGGGCGGCGCGTCGAAAGCTCTCCGTCGCTCCTGTAGGGTGGCCAAGGCCTTTTCGATCTGTTCCGCGGTTTGGAACTGATCGAGCGAGAGGCTTGGGCCGTCCCTCGGGGGCGGGATCGAGAGTCTCGGACCGCGGTGGCTACCCTCCGCCATAGGTTGTGGCTCAGATTGAGACGGAATGAGGCGTCTGATGGATCGGCCAGCGGCTTTCTTCGATGCAGAGGCAGAAGTCATGATTCTGAAAGCTTTCTCTGAAGAACAGTGAGTGTTTCTTCAGGTATATGCCCCGGAAAACAGTGAGTGTTCTTCGAGACGGTAGGAATAAAAATGAGGGTTAAGATGCCCTTCCTCTAGCGCCAATTGTTGTTGCCCGAAATATTATCCGAAGATAGATATTGCTGGAATGGTCGAGCAACAGCAAATTGCGAGAGCACGTCCGAGGGAATGGAAAAACACAAGATTTGCCGGGTTTGTTAGGCCCGGGCTTGAATGCTCTCGCGAGATGTTATTAATACAAATATTCGGGGATACAAGTATAAATGTAAGAATGCGATTATAATGAGTGTAAGAAATCCTATTTATCTAGCTCTTGAGCGAAGCTCTACGTGATTCGTCTCTGCCGACTGTCTTTCATGTAAGAGGTGCTTAGAGAGAAGAAAGGCCGAGAGATAGCTGTTGCCAAGAGTGAGAAAGCCAAGTTATGAGTTGAATTTGTGAACTGGACGTGAAGCAGCCTTTTTTCCAAGTGTAGGCAGCCTTCTATTTATAGGAGCTGAGATGCTCTGGTATGCTGTCGGGCGATCGCCTTTCTTGTAATATAATAAGCGGCGATCGTCTTTATGTCACATGGGCTGTCTGTCTTGAAGCTCGCTTGGCGGCAAACAGGTGTCCAATGAGGAGCCGACACGCGTCCTGAGTCGCTGTCACGGGCGATCCCACTGTACACCTTTCGGCGGGTCTGTCGGTTGGTGGAAAGATGCTGACAGGATGTGGTCAATGATCCATGTCTTACGGCGCCTTTTCCGGATCTGCACATGGGTCCTTGCTTCGAGCTTCGGCCTTCGCCGACTGGACGGGCGATGGCTTCGCGTGGCATGAGGCGGTCGTCACTTGGTCGGTCACCAGGACTCGATCGCCAAGTACCGAGAGACGATCGCCTTAGATGTCGATCGCTCGGCACCGGGACTTGTCCTGGGGCCTTTGGTCGGCTAATCTGCCTTGGCTGTTGGGCTCTGGCTCGGTCGCCCGGTATCAGTGCCGATCGCCTGGTGAGATGTATAAATCTCGACACAACACATTTGAAGACTGCATTTCTCACGATTCTTTCAGGAAAAAAAGGACATGCACATTTATATTGTACAACGGTGTTACTACCAAAATAACACATTTAGCCGACAACTAGCGGTAGAACGACCGGCGACCAGCCAAGGTCATCGGCAAAACCTTAATTTTGACTGACCAAAATACGACCGTCGACTAAAATATTTAGATGGCGATAATGATGGCCACCATCGGCTAATTAAACATACGACATGTCATCGGCTAAACCGGTAGACTTTAACCGACAACTGTTTTCCAAATGAACGAGATCGACTTGTAAAAGCGGTAAATCAATCTGGGTCAACCTCTTGAGGACGTTTAGAAGTAGGCTAAAATAAATAAAGGTGCTAAAGAAACGAATGGTGTGCTAAAAGACTAAATGCTAACATTGATTGGGTTGAAGATTATTTTAAGGGAAAAAGTGCAAAATAAAAGAAAAACAAATAGAGAATATCACTAAAGGAAAGGTAATAACAATTGAAATGCAAAATTGACAAAAAAAACAAGTACAAAATATCTCCTAGACAATTAATCAAATACCTAAAACGCGTAATTGATCAAAGAGGGAAAAACTTGGATTTTAAAGAGTATGGAGATGAGAATTACCCCAACTCGACAAGGAATTTAGTCGAAATCAGTAATTGAATCTTAATTGGACAATGTTCTCTCGAATTACATTTAATCCCGATTTGGAGAATTTAGGGGCAATTTAACCTTTCGGGTCAATTTTCCCAAATTTAGGATTAATCAATACAATTCCTCCAAACTAAAGTGATTTAATTGTTAATCCCCCTAAATCTAGGTGAATTAGATCCATATCCCCCAACTCCCTAGAATTAGGGTTCTAGTCACTCGTGATAGAAGAAATAAAAAAACACATAATAAAGCAAGTTCCTTGGAGAAATTGAGATAGAGAGAGTAGATTTAGAAATAACAATAATTAAAGAATAAAAGTAGAAAACTTACTCGATTCCAATATAATTGAAAGTAAAAATAGAAATTGAACAATGCAAAATCCTTCAATTCATAGTAGAAAGATGCACTTACAACTAATTAAGAACGGGATTGAAATAGACTTAAAATTGCTAAAGTAGGAAAAATTAGAGAGAAAAATTAGAAAGGGAAGTTATTCGCAAACTTGAGAACTGACAAAATGAGGGAAAGTTACAAAATAAAGAGGCTAAACATCTATTCAAATTGACCCGCAAGGGTAGCTAAGTTGGTGGAATAGGTGAGCGCGAAACTGAGAGGTCACGAGTTCGATTCCCCTACCAACACTTTCTTGGTTGAGCCTGTCACACAGGGCTTGCCTAATGTGATTTACCTGATTGGCGTAGTTTGCACGCTATTACGTCCAGCCGGAGTATTTATCCAGTGCGCACTCGAAGAGTAGCGGCTACGGGTTCCCCGACATAAAAAAAAACATCTATTCAGATTGAAGAGGAAATGGTAAAAATAAGCATAATTGTGCCTGGGGATCGGTCGAGGGTCGGACTGGCCTGGTCATAGGGTCGGTCTGGAAAGGTGGCTCGCTCGCTTCGGCCTCAGTCATATGTTTGCTCGGCCTCAGTCGCATGTCTTGGTCGGGTGTCTGCTCGATCTCGGCCGGGAGACAAGGGCGCTGGCTCACCAGTGACCGACATCTCAGCACCGAAATTGGAGTCCTCGTTTGGTGCTTGCTCAACCTCGACCACTTAGTGTCTTGGAGCCCCCACGACCTGTTTCTGCATCCGACCCAATTTGTTCGACCCATTTCTGTTTTTACTTAGAAAATATATAAAAACACAATAAAAATCCAAATATTCATAAAAATCGCCAAAATGAAATGAAATCTGAGAATCTAGCCAAAAAGCATGAAAAGCCCGACACTACGAATAAAATAATAATAAAATACTAACAAAAATAGTCAAGTCAACAGTTGGGATCGATTCAGTTGATGGCGGGGGTCGCTTCAGCCGATGAAAAGTAGGTCGTCAACGAAAGTCCGACATTTTTGTTTTTCTTCATATATGCATCTCACATTAACAACCATCGATTCTAACCGACGACTAGGTGGTTTAGCCAACTGCTTTTTATCGTCGGTTAAGGTGACGATCTTGGTAGTGGTTTTCTCTTTAAATTTGCAACTATCCCAGTTTTACTTCAAATGCCAGACAATTATAGGCTATGTTTAACGGATGAAGCTTATAAGCTGACTGATAGTTACAAATATGGTTCAGAGCTTATAGTTGTTGACTCATAATTGATATTAATCGGAAACTTTGCAAATATAAATAAAAGAATTTGGCAAAATCAACTGAAAAACTAGCTAAAATATAATATTACAGAAAATGCATATTTGAAATATTTTAATAAAAAAGAGTAATAAAATAAAATTAAAATCAAAAAAGTTCTAGAGTTGATTGAGATACATATAAAAGAAATATTGCATGTAAACTCAAACTTCTCAAATAAGGTTTTCCAATCAAACTGTTTATTAGATATAATGAGTTTATAAACGTTTAAATAACCTAGAAACTAACATAATAGTGTTTACCAAACATTCATTTAGCGGTGAAAAAACCCAATACTATTATCTTAAATATTGAACACTCTTTTTTTTTTTTTTTTGCTGTTATTTATTTATTTTCCAATGTTTTGCGTGCTGGCGTCAAAATGACTCAATGCTTGCCTAAGCGGCCACCAATTGAAGGAAAAAGTTGTTTCCTTCAGCTTTGTGATACAACAAGACAACTACATACCAAATACCCATCATAGCACCAAAAAGGTACAAAAAGCCTAATAATCATCCAAGAAATAAGAAAGAAAGATAATCCCTCTCTATATTTGTGAACGGGATTTCATCTTTGTTAAGTTACCTGTTTAGGTCATGTTTAAATATACTGCAGTATCTATATTGTTCGGTTAAAAAGTACCGATATACTTATGTAGCTATATAAATATTATTAGGATTGGGACTGGTTCGATTCTTCTTATTGAAGAACCGGAACAGGAAGCGATGCTCAAGAATTAATTTGAATTTTATTTTATTTTTTGGATAGAAAATGAAGAAGCAAACTATGCCCCGTCACAAAATACAGAGACTGCAAAGAATTTGGATAATTTTCTCTTGAGCAAATTTCTATAATCTTGTAAGCCTCTTTTTTGCTTCAGTAACATACTTCGTAGGGGTGACTAGAGGTTTTATGTCGAGATACACAAAGTAAGATCACATATGACGAACATTACGTTGGAAAAAATCAGTTATGGCGGAACATTACGTTGGGAAAAATCAGTTTTTACTTGATATTTTATTAATGGGTGGAAATTTATATGTATAAAATTAAACAGTTCAGGATTTATCTATGCTGGAGTATATAATAATAGTACATTTAATATCTCAAAATTGATTTTTAGTTAGTAAGAAACTAATGAGTAAAATTACTCATTTAAAAGGGTATTTTGATATGAATGAGAACATGAACAATTACATCACATTAACTATGTGATCAAGTTTAAGATACTTAATAAGTTGAAAGAGTTGAATAGTGTGCAACATAATCAAGACTATGCACCTCTCAAATGTGGGAGGTTTTAGTTTCTGGAACCTCTCACTAACCAGATCAATGGCATCATTTCGAGGAGGTGGAGAACGACGAGCCTCGGCTTCACGTCTAACATCCCATTCTATAAGCCTTTCCACAAGATCCGTCAGTCGGTCGATACGGTTATCCCTCGCTCCTTCAGCACTACTTTGTGTTCTATTCTCTTCCATGATCTCTTAATAGCCTTCACTTCTCACACAAGGGTCTTTTATTAGCCAATATTAACATAAACATGCAAATAGCAAGTAACAGAAATAAATAAATAAAACCATTGACTGATGGGTTGCTCCTCTCCGCCAAGCGATTGTTGTATATGAACGGTCTTCAGAAACGCTTTAAACCTTTGCTCCGATACCAAATCTGTCACACCCCCTTGAAGTTGGCTATCGAATCTAGGATATTAAAAATATCCTTATTATATATTAAACCACATCGTAAAACTTAAACCCTTTAAGAGGAATCTCTTTTTACACACCAAAAGTCACTTTTACACATCAGCCTACTATTATATTACAACCAAAAGAAAACATCGGCTGTATAGGTTTATAAGCAAACTTAGACTTAACACACACAGAGAACACTCCACAGGTCTGATGTTCATATACAACGGCTCGTTGGTGTAGAGAAGCGTCCCATATGTCACCCTATGCCTGATACCCCGAATTATTACCTGTATCACAAGAATTCAACTAAATGAGCGAAAGCTCAATAAGCAGTGACACACAATGCATGAATGCATTTATGAATGAGTTTGTGAAATGCAGTTTCATTTTCCTTTAACTTTCAAAAACTCTTTTATAGCGCGCTGCTATGTACACCTCGAGTTCCTGGCCCGGGCCAAAAGTGTGCATGTCCAACCATAGCCAGAACAAACTGCCCAATCATAACACATGGGTCAGCCTGGCGTGTCCCAGACTCCACCAGGATCATGGTTATAAGGTGCCCAATCATACACATGAGTCACCACGGTGTGTCCCAGACTCCACCGCAAAACATCACACAAAGTGTCCAATCATAACACATGGATCACTATGACGTGCCCCAGACTCCGCCACAAAACAGCCCCTTACCTGTAGCCCGCGATGCACATAACCAAAACAGTTTGTTCTGATCACCTTTAGAACGCCTGTACTATGATCAATGCATGCGACAACCTCCAATGCTATGCTATGATCATATGCATCGTGATAATACCACATGTATAAATGCTCTATGGGACATGTCACACAATAATAATAGAGAAATATGTTATCCACATATACACAAGGTATAAGCAATATCCAAAACATCAATCATTAGCACATATTTCAGACAAATGCTCTTGTGATACAGTTTTGCAATCAGTTACTACTTACCTTGTTCAGGTGATACCTTTGCTTTTATACCAATAAGAGTTGGTTGTGATGATATGTCTTCAAATCCTGTTTCAAGGAGTGCCTTTAAAGAATCTATATGGTATACACAAGGTTTAACTCACTGCGTATCCGAAGGGTTTTACCAATTTCACATAATTAGTATTCTACAAATTTTATGTGCGCATTTCGTTATATACGAGCATAATACTCTATCCTTTTTGCACTCCTAACTCATTACGAAGCCTATTACTTTCTGTTCATATTGTTAGATAAACTCTTATAGGCCACAATTCTAGGATTCTACAACAAGACAATGGTTTAGGGGAATTTATCAAGATCTTGAAATCACTGAATTTGTCCCGCGTATATCCACTTAATTATAAGTCGGATTTGCATGAATTTTTGATATAGTATACCTAATATACTTAAGAACATGCACATAGTAACCTATGCCCCTGAATCACACGAATTCAATACTATCCACACATATTTTCAAAAGGTGGCAGAATTGATTCTTTTGTTGTCTTAGTGAGTTTTAAGCCCTATAAATCCACCTTAAACACAAGTTTAGGCCATGTATGAGTTCTAAACACCATTAGAACGTATATAAGCACCTAAACCAGCTCTCACAACTTCATATCATACAAGAACCATAGCTAGAACAAGAGTAAAACGAAGATAACTCACCTTGATTGTGAACTGAATTGAGGTGTTGATGTTTTTTGTGATTTCTCCTCAATTTTTTGATGTATTTTCGAAGTGTGGAGCTTATGGATCGAGTTCAGAGTGTCTAGAAGAGTATAGAATCAGTTTTATCCCTTATCTAAGTGAAAGAGTCGGTTTATAAGGGTGAAAGTTCTAAAATGCCCCTCAATGGCCTCCAGAAGTCAGGTTTAGAAGAGTAGACCGGTTGAAGTTGTTATAATCCGGTTCTTGGATGTTTTAAACCGGTTCTTAGGAGGTATTGATCATGTTTAGGGTATGGATGTATGGTCCAAGGTTTTTGATAAAGTTTAATATGTATTTTTATTGTTTAAACTCAGCTACTTTTGCGAATACCTTCGAAAGTGGTAGAAACTGAGTTTGTTATTATCTTTATGAAATTTTATATAACTAAACCATAGAAATAAGAGTCCGAGTACTCAATTAGAAATATGACATTATTGGATAATGAACTAAAGGACAAATTCCACTCTACTCGACCGCATTTGGGACGAATAAGGTACTTACAAATCGAATGACTTAACAAAGGTTATCACTGAGGCCCTGAATTTCATCATTGATGGTCACCAGTATCAAGATGCTTGACACGTGTTATCGGAATAAGAAAGGGTTATTTACTTAAATCATCAATCCAAATTGACTCAGCATACCCGCCGACTAAAACCCCGAGACCAACCGATAGACACGTCACTGATATTATTTACTACTTATAGGCTTACCACTTGAACTTGGGGTTATGTTCAATGCTTAGCCACTTCAATGCCGTTAACTTAACTATCAAATAAGGTGAATCATGAAATGCCAAATAATACTTAATAACAAGTAATGCATGAATCATATTATTCAAATAATAACAGTTTCATGTCACACTGTCATATTTTTATACGATTAAGCATGAAGTCTAGCATGTTTTAAGATTAATATGTTATTATTGACTAGACCTTGTGTGTGAGTCTTTGGGCATCACACCAGATTTCTCGGGGGTTAGCAAAATTCCACTATTTTGCTAGTGTAAGTATAAAGTGCAAATACGAGCCATACACAACATCCTCCTAGAAATCGAGAACATCCAACTAGTTAATCATAACAAAGACTTCCCGAGATAATTCACTTGATTAAAACCGTTCGGACCATGAAAGGTAGGAATGAAATCAATGTACATCTTGCAAAACAATTTAAGATTTCGGGAGTTTTAAAAATATTTGTAATTTAAGAATTCTCATCTTATCGAAAACCACTTAGGGACATAGCCCAAAGATTATTTTTCAAAATACAAATCCGGTAACAAAAGAAGGGGTCCACTTCCCAATCATACGATTCCGATCACAAAATATGGGGTCCACGACCCAATCATCCATATCAACATATTTCCAAGGATTATTCGCGTCCCATGCTAGCAAGCCACGAACCTCAGAGCCTCCAAGAGACATACCCGAGTGAATAATCCAAGGGGAAACCACACCATATCCAATATCACCGTGACAACAGTCACAATAACCACAACCATGACATACGTTCATAGTTATCCCGGCATCGGGCTAGCAAGCCACGAACCTCGGAGCCTCCGGGAGACCTACCCGGTTTGGACAACCCATGACACGTACGTCACACAACCAAACCACAACCATAAGTTATCCCGACATCGTGCTAGCAAGCCACGAATCTCGGATCCTCCACGAGACATACCCCATTTGGATCACCCTATGGTCACGCCCGATCCGTATTAGCAAGGACGGATCCCGGAGGTTCAACAAACCCTACCCGGTGGCACATCACTTTACAATCATCACACAACAACAAGGAAGTATAATTTCCAAACATCACCGAACATCACATCCTCCTTACAAAGGAGTCACAATCAATATCACACGACTCACCTAGCAAATACACGTACTAACACAATCCTTTACAACTGAAAAGAAAGACATACTATAACCATATAGTATGATCACAACACCCTCCACATACAATACTAATACACATATTCAGAAAAGTACATTTGTTCACAAAACATACGAGTTATCTTTGAAGGAAAACCTTTATCGAGAATATACCGATCCTTTCTGAAAGTTCATTAAAAACATTCAAATTGCACATATAGTAAATTATCAACTATTACGTCTACGAAACACTAGGTGTATGGGCAAGATCCTTGCCTCGATAATCGATACCAAAAACTCCGGCAAATGCGGCTCCACCGGAAAACCTCGAACACCTACAACTTCCGCAAGACACAACGAAAACGCGATCACAACGAGGATCAAGACCAAAAACAATGAAAATCGCCTCAAACCAACGAAGGAAAACTCATATGAACATGAAATATTCACGGTTCCTCAAGAACACAAAAATAATCAATTGGGTCGAACGAATCGAAGGTATGGATATAAAATCCATAGAATATGCTTACCAACATCATTCGACACCAGTCGATTCATCAAAATCAGATTTAATACGAAATCAAGAACAAATCTCCAAAAAGTCAACCTTGAGAAAATCAAGAAAATACCTTGATTCGACGAAGAACAAAGATTAGATGTTGTTAATACACACCAAAACCTTGATTAAATATTGTAGGATTGAAGATTGGGAAATTTTCACGAAGAATCGCCCCAAAATCGCCTCAAGAACTCTGCCCGTCGCGCGAGATTGGAAATGACAGATTATGTCTCAAAACAGAAATGCCCGCTGCCTAAAATACACACTCTCATTACGGCCGTTACATCGTGGCCGTTACGGCCATAACACACTGTCAATTACGGCCATAACATACTGCAGGTTACGGCCGTAACCTGCATTCTGACAGCAAATTCCATTCCGCTGCCTGATCAGTCCCGAACGACCTCAAAATGTGACGACTCGTAACATATGATGTAACATTTACAAAGAATTCTCAACAGCGAACAAAAGCGTTAAACAAACATGTGATTCTTTCAATCCGAAGGTAGGTAAAAACGAGCAAGTAAGCGAGTACCCAAAATTTTGGAAAATTATAAAACGGTCCAAATGTCCGAAAAATCACGATACGAGATCGAATAAAAATTTCGAAGTTCTCAAAATGACCAAAAATGATAAATGAACTTGTATGAACGACAAAATAACAGTTCCGAGCAAGATTCACAAGAATCGGACCCAAATGCTTAAAGGCCGCAATAATATGCCGATTAACCCGAAACAATACCAAAACTCGCTCGAATGACAAAAAGTGCAGAACAAAACATGTCCAAAATGTGTCAATGAATACAAGTGCATTTCTAGAATCGAGAAATACATGAATAAAAATACGGGTATTACAAGATTGATTATGGCTTGGCCCAAAAAATAATTTTGCTGCCTAGCTGAATCGGGTGATATACCATTAGATTCAAGCATACAGCATAGCCGCATGCATACCAAAGAATTTGCTCAGTAGTAGTGAGGCAGCTTACGAAACTCTGAACAGAGAGGCGGACAACAACGAGGCAAGGAGGGATACAAAAATCTTCAAAAGACTTTGGAGCTGTCATGCTCCGAGAAGAGTCCAAGCAATAGTTTGGAAGGTTCTTAAAGATCGGATGCCAACGAAGGTTAATTTGGCGAAGAGGGGCGGCGTACATCAAGGTGAGGACTACTGTGTCAACTGTGCAAAAAGGAAGACGAAAATCAAGCTCACATTTTCTTCAGCTGTGATTTTTCAAGGGCAATATGGACGGCTTTGTACTGTGGCTCGATACGGAAATGGTCACTCATAACTCTTCCATGGTTCACTTTCTCCAACATGGTGAACTTTTTGGGCATGAAAAGAAAACGAAGACGGCAACTTCTCTTTGGGCCGGTACTATTTGGTCTATTTGGAATGTAGGCAATGAGTTAATTTTAAGTAAAATTGATCCAAATGTCTCGAAGATAGTTGAGTCAATTGAAGGAAGGCTTTGGTCATGGTTATGTCTGAAAGACCCATTAGTTAGAAGACATACGTACTCTAGGTGGTCTAGGGAGCCCAAGCTATGCAGTAATTTTGTCTAAATTGTTTGCTTGGGGTTTGTTATGGCTTGAAGTAGTCTGTAATCCTTTATTTATGCTTGCTTGAGGGTCGGCTATGGCTTGGAACATCTGGGAAAGTCTTGGTATTCGACAAATCTTTGTAAGGGTTGGAGTACCCCTTGTACTCCACTTATTGATATAAATTTCATTTTGTCTAATAAAAAAAAAGTAGTAGTGAGAATGGGGTGAGCCATGCTTTTGAGGATAAAGCAATTGGTCTAGACTACTTACTACAATCTCGCACTTGTTCCATTTCGATGGAGCCCTGTATATCTGATGTGTTATAGATTCGGAGACGTTAATCGTTATATCTTTGGGGATAATACATCAAATCTGTCAGAACAATATGAGACGTAACTGTATGTACAGGAAGGTTCATGCGACAACAAATTTGACACTCAGCTGCAACAGACGTTTCAATCATCTTACTTTCGAATTAATATTCCTTGATGACAGTTGCTGGAGATATTCTAAACGTGATGAATAATTTTCTCTCTCAATTTTATCAACCAATTCATTATAAAAACCCATTCCAAAAGGGTGTGATTACAAAAGTACCTCTGCTTTTAGACGATTTTTTTACAGCGACTTCTTCTGCTATATATTTTTTGTTTCGACTAAATTAAAAATATTTTCTCCATACCACCCAAAATGTAATATTTCATTTCAAAAATCGTCTATTTAGAAGAGAAACGTTACGTTAAATACATACAATCAACTCATAATCACATCACTTAATATAAACCATATATTCACCATCAGTATCTTTTATATTTTAATCTCCACTATATATTTATCATCAATACTTAAACAATTTATTCATCTACCACATCAATCATTCTCCTAGAATACTCGAGTTTTTAATTTAGACCGAGACCGAAGTAGTAGTAACCAAGAAGGGTTTTCTACCGTTAGGCAAGGAAATCTGGCATGACGTTAGGTCGATACTAAAATTACTTATATGTTCATATTTGTTGATTCCAACTCGTAACTTTCTCTTGCTAGTGTTGAATTGTGCGATTTTGGTGATAACAAATATGAACAAATATGTAATTTTAATATCAGTCTAACTTCAAACCAAGTCTTCGTGGCCTGACGGTAGAAAATCAATCTTAATTATAATAATTTAATTATAATTAGTATTATCGAAATCGCACAATTCAACACTAAAAAGAACAATATAAAAGCAACATATATAAACAAATCCCCAGGCATAAATTCGAAGCGAAGGAGGATATCTTTCGCTGGTGACACGCGGCGTGGGTTCAATCTCGTGAAAGATCCGCTCTTTTCGCGATTGGACTCGCTGTTTATTCGGTTAGGCATCCTCAAAACCGGATTCTTGGCGTAATCTGCGATTTAACCTAGGAGAGAATGATGGATCGGACGATAACCCCTGCGATTAAACGCAGGTCATAAAAAAAACATATATAAACAAATAAATAATTTTAGTGTAGGCTTAACCTATATCAAATTTTTAAACTAAAACGATAGAAAAGTCGAAGAATTTCTCCCCAAATTGAATCCCACCATGGCCATTGGGCCCCACTACAAGCCCATCTTTGTTCCCCCAGCAATCTCTGCACGTGGGAATCCCCCCAACAAAATCAAACCCACCATCGAGTGTACAACATTTTGAAGCAACAGTCGGCTCTTATATATATATATATATATATATATATATATATATAAGCTTTTGGCTCCATCAGTTTTTTGGCTCCATTTTGATTAAGCTATATATATATGGGGTTGTGGGGAGAAACCCCTTAATGTAAGAATATAAAAAAAGTTACGTTCGTGCAGCACATTTTTCATATGTATATAGCACAATCTGAATTATTATGCTGTATAGATTTAAATATGTGAGTTTAGCACATATTTCATTATTTCATAGCACATATTTTAAATAGGTAAAGTCTAGCACATCTTCCATCGCATCGTAGCACAAACAGCACAAACATGTAGCACAACCCCACTTAATTTATATTTCAGTTCGCGTAGCACACACACAGCACAAACACGTAGCACAACTGAGTATAAATCTCAATCATTGATCTAACTCAATCAAATGCCCAAATTCATTCCTATTTCTATGAAATTACCCTCCCTACCTGAATCTCTCTCTCTCTCTCTCTCTCTCTCTCTATATATATATATATATATATAAGACTGAGACTGGTTCTGGTGAGAATATTTTTTAAGTTAAAAAAAAATGAATTTGGTACATAGATTTTTATTAAATGGAAGACCAAGATTTATTCATATGAAAACTTATGCATAGAATGCATTGTTTTAATGCATCGATATTTTGATGCACATAATGCATAATTTTAGTGCTTAACATTTTATTGCTTGAGATGCGTATTGTTTATGCATACTCTAATCTGGACCATAGATCACATAAAAACCGATAGTTCGGATTTAACCCCCCTATTTTTTGTGTTTTTTTCTTAGTTCTTACTCAAAAATCCATTCTTATTTAATCCCCTCTCTCTCTCTCTCTATATATATATATATATATGTGAAATAGATTATATGAAAACTAATTACCTTGTGAAATCTAGAAACTTTTGTAGGTTATTGATATTAGTGATCTAACGGCTGTAGATGAATATAATTATATGCATTTATACATTTTTTTATTGCATTATTTATTGCATATACTAGCGACCAGCTTGATATATATATATATATATATATATATAATGCTTTGCGGTTGCCTTTGCATAAAACATTCCATGTCACCTTAAAAGGCTCTTAATTAATATCCAAACATAAAGATTCTCTTGCATTTAAATTGTCAACATCACACTTAAAACAAATTGTCTCAAAATTAATTTTCCCAACAAGACCCCATTTTTTTTCTTTTTTTTTTCCATTTAATTAACCCTAACAAATTAAAAAAACACAAAAAATAGGGGGTTGGGGTGGAAGTGGGGTAGCTAATTAGAATTTGGCAAACTAATTTCATCAAGATCATCTAGTGACAAAAAGACTTCATCCAAGCAAGAAAGCTCCGCCCCGTCATCGTCGTCGCCATCGCTGTTGCGCTCGTACACACGACAAATAACCCATCTACTAAAATCCTGCAAGAAGAAAATAATAAAACATTTCAAAAAAATAAAAATATTAATAATGAATCTATTTTTCTTTCATCATAATTAATCTACATTAATTATAATTCGAGATAGAAAATTATTATTATTATTAGTAGTAGTCGTAGTAGTATTTCGGGACTTACAACATTCTTGGAACTTCTTCGTCTTCTTGACGATGATGACGACGATGAAGAAGAACCAGACAGCCTATACTCCTGCATTATCCAGTTGGTTTTGACTCCTTGTGAGGGCTCACCTAAGAAAAATACATTGTACTTTTTCATGCCAACTCTTTGGCCACTACTACTCGAATGAATTGGGTCTTCAACCCCTACAACTTGCCAATAACCACTCCCACTAATCCTGCTTTGTGTCCTCCTGCTGTAAAAGTACCATTTGTTTCCTTCAACCATTGCTTTACCTACATGCATATTTAACCATATCAAAATTTTACTTATACATGCACATATATATAAGTTGTTTTCGCGAAAATAAGGTTAATTAATCTGAATTATGAGATTATGTGGTCAGAGTTGTTAATGGTGCGATTTGATATACTTTAGTTTCATTTCTACTAGAGAAGAGTGACGAGATTTTTCTCTCCGAGAAAAATGAACGTTTGAATATAATATGAAAATATAATAATCAGTGGAATATTTATGAATGAAACTACTCCACCTGTCCCATAAAAATAGTTAATTTTGAGACATAAATTCTGTCCCATAAAAATAGTTCATTTTAAGACATAAATTTTGTTATGGGATATATAAAGAATAAGTAAAGGTAGAAATATACCAATGAGTAAAAGTGAATTCGGTGGGAAATTGTGTACTAATAATGTACTTCCTCTTTCCAGTCAAAGGTTGACAGGAACGAATATTTGGTATATTTTAAGTAATGATTGATATATGAAATTTGTGGAGAGGGTACATTCCCATGTACAACCAGCCATCCCTGCAAAATATGTAAAAATAATAATTGAATGAATGAGATTATAAATTTGTACCATCTAAGTCCCAAGGGTCATAGGGATGAAGATCAAGATCCGGGATGACATCTGGATGGCAAGGTAGAAGGGCGGCCTTGCGGTGGAGGAAATGGACGACGAGCTCTTCATCGGTGGGGTAAAATCGAAAACCGGGTGGCAAGTTGAAATTGTTATCCCCCATTACTGAAGCCCACCGAAAAATCAAGAAAGTGTAGAGAGAGAGAGAGAGAGAGAGAGAGAGAGAGATTCTTGATCAGAAGAATACAGTAAAGGCTGTGTTAAGTATTTGAAATGAGCTTATGGAGATGGTTATATATATGGAGATGATGGGCTAATGGTGGGGGTGGTGATGAAGAGGTTTGGGGATATTTATATAGTGAGAGAGAGGAGAGAGAAAGGGAGCGATGGATGACGTGAAATGGAAGGTGTTTAATTTGCTTTGATCACCAGCACCACCTAAGATAAGATGGAAGCATGGCATTGTTTTTTTGTGTGTCAATGGGCCTTTTTTGATATTTAACCGAAGTGTTGGGTGGTGTGCTGCACTCCCGCTCCAAGGCGGCGGGTAAGAGAAAACGTTGGACACTTTTCAAGTAACGGGCTCTGTTATCTTATGTTGGCCATAAAAGATTTTTCTTTTTTTTTTTCTTTTTTTTTTCTTTGGCAGTTATTGTATATTCCCTTTTGACTTATTTATAAGTAAACGAGTAGTATATTTGTAAAAGGTTTAAAGTTTATCGGGTGTTATAGGAGAAAAGTGAGTTTAGCGCATCCAATGCAACGTTTGTCCGACCCCGTAATTTTAGTCTTAAAGTTTTTTTTTTTTTTTAAAAAAAGGCCAGTGTGGACGGGGGTTGAGACGGGACCCACCAACCTGTAAATAAGAAAAATCAAGAAATACAAAGTATCAGCCCCGAATTATGACCAAAAATGGGCCATAATTCGGGTCCAAACATCGGAGAAATTTACGGTCCGCTAAAGAAATACAAAGTGCACCACAAATCGTGGGATTATGTGCGGACTCGTAGACCAAAATAACTCAACTCCGAATTATGACAAAAAATGGGCCATAATCCGGAACCTAAAATCTAAAATGCCTACGGCCCGCTAGATCAGTACAAGGTGCACCACTAAAACCGTGGGCTAATGTGCGGACCAATAGGCAACCAAGCAATCGATAAAAAATAAAACCTATCTAAATCTAAATGATGGATAACCAAGCTGATCCATCCGTATAAGGGAGAGGAGAAACGGAGGAGCAGTATCGTAAGTATAAGTCTGAATGCCGAGGGACGACATGCCGAGCTCAGAATGATAGTCGGACGGCCTGTTGCCCTCCCGGAAAATATGAGTGACTCTGAACTGAATATCTCTGAGAATGTGTCAGATACGCATAAGAGTGTGACGAACCTGCCAAGAGCCCCGATGGCCAGATGATAGCAGGGTCACCACAGCAGCAGCATCAAGCTCAATCCAAACATGTCTCGATCTCTGGGAAGCTAGAATCAATCCAATCGCCAACGCCTGGACCTCTGCATCAAAACTCGAAGAGGCCTGAAAAGAGGAATGGAAGGCAAGAAGGATCTCTCCGTGATGATCTCTAATCAGACCTCCCCCACTCGCAATCTGTGTATCCCTATCGAACGAACCATCCGTGTTCAGCTTGATCCAAGGGGTCTCGGGTCGAAGGCAAACCACCGGGACGGGGCGACGAGTCTGAGCGGGGGAAGATGTAGCTCGCTGGAAGCGATCAGGCGGCGAGCAACCCGTCCAGAACTCAGAGCAAATAAGCCCCGCAGCAGCCAATAAAGCAGCATGGCGCTCCACTTGCACAATAACATGAGAGGAAACAAAAGTAACCGCCCTATGCTTTGCACTATTCCTTTCTGTCCAGATGAACCAAAGGATCAGACAAGGAATAATGAAAGTTGCGTGCCTAAAGTGTGTGCCGTGTGCGAAAAAACTCAGGAGCTCAAAAATATTCTGAGTATGGGGTAGGGATAAATGTGTCCATGCGCCAAAATACTCCCACACGTCACGAGCCACATCACTCTCCAAGAAAAGGTGGGCAATGGTCTCGGTATGGTAGGTCTGGGTAAGGGTATGCGAGCAGCACAAACATCTAGAATCCAATGAAACGCCCATCCTCTGTAGGATGTCATCAGTCGGGATCCGTCGCATGAGAAGTCGCCAAATAAACACCAAAATGGTCGGTGTGAGTAAGGCTGTCCAGATGGCCCCGTAAATAAGATTAGCCTGACCCCTCACCCTGATGTGAGACCAAGCCGACGATAATGAGAACGCACCCGAAGAGGAAAGAGTCCAGCACATACTATCCAAATCCTCCTCGGCGATGGGAATCGCGGAGATCTCCTGGATGAACTAAGGGGTAAATCCTAGCTCCTCTCCAACAATAGTCTCCAACCTACCCATGTCCCAAGACCCATCAACCCATAACTCATTAATCCTAAGATGGGGTCTACTAGAAACCTGACAATAAGAAGAAATCGGCCTATCCCCAATCCAAGTATCGTCCCAAAAGCTGACCTCCCCGCAGCCACGACCAAGAGTCCAGCGAATGAACTCCTGAGCCTCAATACCCACGCGGAGGAGACGGCGCCAAGGGTGGCTGGCACGAGCTTTAAGAGCAGTACACATAGGCGTATAAAGGCCAGCAAAGCAGTTTATGCGGAGCATAAACTGCGCCAATAGAGACGTGCCCGCGCGAAGGCGCCACCAGAGCTTATAACTAAAAGCTCGCGCCATATCCGAAAGGCTCCGAATCCCGAGGCCTCCCTCAGAGACCGGACGACAAATCTACCGCCAACGGACCCAGTGCGTCTTCCTCTTTGGACCAACAGCACCCCAGAAGTATCTCACAATGATCTGCTCGAGTTCCTGGATAATGTACTATGGGGGATCCAAAACCTGAAGCAGGTGAAGAGGAATCGTGCAGAGAGTGCTCTTAATAAGAGCCAAGCGTCCCCCAAAAGCAAGGTGGCGATGGGACCAACCAGAGATCCTATCCAACATCCGTTGCTTCACCCCAGCAAAGAGCTCTCGTCTCTTAAAGTCTTTGTAAAGGGGCACACCTAGATAGGTGATGGGGAGATCGCCCTGGCGAAAACCAGTAAGATCGTGAACTCTCTGATGCCAACGAGGCGCATGCTTGGGAGCGAGAATAAAACTGCTCTTCTGGATACTAATCATCTGGACGGAAGCCATAGAGTAGTGATCCAGGAGACGCATAAGATCAACAAGACCATCATCCACAGCCCGTGTGAATATAATGATGTCATCGGCGAAGGATAAGTGCGAGACGGGGAAAGGCCGTCCAACCGTCCTATACCTCATCAAAGGATGATCTCGAATGAATCGATCCAAGCAGTGCGATAAATAATCAGCGGCAAGCACGAAGAGCGACGAAGAAATAGGGTCGCCCTGACGCAAACCCCGGCTAGAGGCAGAATAGCCGGTCGAACTGCCGTTCACCAAAATGGAGAACGTGCAACTCTCGACGCAATGACGGATGAACAAAATCCATCTAGTCGGGAATCCCATCCTCACCAGGACCTCACGTAAAAATGACAGTGAACCCTATCATACGCCTTAGCCATATCAAGCTTCAGCGCAAGGTTCGGGACACCATGAATGTCCGCGACGTGGAGGTCGTGAATAAGTTCTTGGGCCAAAAGGATATTATCAGTAATAATCCGCCCGTGAACAAATCCACTCTGGTTCGGAGAAATAATAAGAGGGAGGAGAGGAGCAAGCCGAGCGTTAAGGATTTTCGTGATAATCTTATTGGTCACATTACACAGACTAATAGGCCGGTAATCAGACCAACCGCTCGGAACAGACTTCTTCGGGATCAAGACGTCCGCAGTCGCCGTGAAATCCGGAGGCATAGGATGACCTTCAAAAAACTCGAGCACAGCCCCCACCACGTCGGAAGATACAATCTCCCAACAATGCTGAAAAAATAAAGACGAGAACCCGTCAGGCCCAGAAGCGCTGTGAGGATCGATATCAAATACCGCAGCACGAATCTCCTGGGGAGAGGGAGGGACATACAAACTATCAGAATCAAAATAAGAGGGGATAGAGGGAAAACAAGTGTCATCCGGGGGGACGAGAACATCACCATCGGATGTAAGCAGAGTCCTAAATAAATTCACAGCGGATGATCGGATGTCCGACTCTACAGCGATCGTCGTACCACCATCCTCAATGCTGTGAATATGCGACTGACAATGCTTATGCTTCGCAAAACCCTGAAAAAACCGGGTGTTGCGCTCGCCCTCAGTAACCCAACAAACTGCGACCTTCTGTTTCCAGAAATCTTCCTCCATAGAGAGACGAATATGGTACTCATCACGAAAATGGTGCATAGCGATTCTATTCTCCGGAGTAGGATCCGAATCATATCGCCGCTCGGCCTCGTCAGCAGCCCTCAAGGCCTCATCCAACTTCGTATGAAGATTACCAAAAACAGACCAGTTCCATTGTTTCAGTCTACGCTTAACCCTAAGGAGTTTGGCCTGTAGATTACACATACCAGATAATCCAGTCGGGGTAAGCCAGACCTCCCGAATAGTGTCCAAGAATGTGTGATGCCGTATCCACATACTCTGGAAATGGAATGACGACTTGTCACCATTCGCAGAAAAGCGACACTGGATAAGAAGGGGCGCATGGTCAGACCGAAGTCGAGGCAGGTGAGTGACGGTACAGACAGCAAACATGTTCGACCATGCTTCATTAAATAAAGCACGATCTAGCCTTTCCCTCAAACCACTACGCTCCCAAGTGAAAATATCACCCTCGCAGCCCGCGTCAATCAACTCACAGTCAGCAATAGCCTGTGCGAAGTCCAGAATCTCTGGAGAACGGTCAGTGGTACTACCCTCGCGCTCATGTGAATGCAAGAAGATGTTGAAGTCACCGCTGACTAGCCACAACAACCCCTCTACTTCCAAATCAATCTCACGGATTCCAAAAGAAGAGCGCGCAAAGGACCTTTTGCTGATGTGACATTCGAGTCAACAGTCACCTCATTAAATTTTATAAAAAAATGAAACATAAAAATAAAAAAAAAATCACTTCAGCAAAAAAATAAAAAGTAAATTAAAAATGTCTAAAAAAGTTAAAAAAACATAAACTCATTCTCCTTTTTTTAAAACTTTTTTAGACTTTTTTAATTTATTTTCATCCTCATTAAATTTTATAAAAAAAAGGAAAAATAAAATTAAAAAAATTATGTCCACATCAACAACAACAAAAAAAAATGGTCTAAAAAATAAATAAAAAAGCATAAATCACTCCCATTCTCATTTTTAAAATTTTTAAACTTTTTTTATTTTTCATCCTCATTAGATTTTATAACAAAAAAAGCAAAAATAAAATTAAAAAAAAAGTCATGTCCACAAAATGAAAATAAATTAAAAAAGTCTAAAAATTCTCTAAAAAAAAGCACAAATCACTTTCATTCTCGTTTTTCTAAAAAAATTAAAAAAATTATTTTTTTAGTTTTTTTATAAAATTTGATATACGACCCAAATTGCTGGACGATGCTCACTAGGTCAAGATGCGGAATTTTTGGACTTCCACAGAAAACTAGGAATACGTTTCTAAGGTTCAAGAAAGATTATTATTTAGTCCATATCATTTTGGAGAGCAAGAAATACTACGCAAGAGAAGATCCAAGACAATGAGAGAGTTTACAATAAAGATTGAAATTGGATCGAGAGATCCATCCTGCATCCGAGTTTCATTCCTTCTTCTTGTCTTTTATTTTATCCTTGTTGAACATGTCGATTAAACATACGTCTACGTATTATTTGATTTCCATGTGTTGCTAAATCCATTGATTCTTTGATATGGAGCACATTAACTCCAATGGATTTTTGATGATTAATTGATATCGAATATTCTTTCTTGAATTTCCAATTTAAATAATCAGCTTCATTTCATGTTTAATTCATTGATTATTATTTTTCATATTTAATAATTATTACTCGTAATTCGAGAGAGAGGTAGTAATAGGTCTCAACGATCATATATATATATATATATATATATATAGAGAGAGAGAGAGAGAGAGAGAGATTTCTTTGATTTAGAATCATTGTATCGCTCAGTTGCCTTGGCCTTTAATCTGAGTTGTTCGATATGGAAGGACTTGACGAATCAATCAGTCTTTATCTAATCGCCTCTGAATTTCTTGTTGGTTGGAATTGACTGGAATCTGGTAGTTTTTTGAACTGAAGCAACGAGAATGAAGTCGAGGCCACTACTAGAAAAAAGACATTCAACATTGCTCGTTTAACATCGGTTTTGTGAAAACCGATGTTAAAAAAGACATGGTGGCATAATTAAAAATTTAAAAATAAATTAACATCGGTTTTATAAAAAAACCGATGTGAATTATACTCGATTAACATCGGTTATTTAGAAACCGATGTGAATATACTACTTTAACATCGGTTTCTAAATGAACCGATGTGAATTTAAACGATTTTTTTAGTGTAACATCGGTTTATATTTAAACCGATGTGAATATTGTAACTTTACATCGATTCTTATTTGTAACCGATGTGAATCTATTTTGTTTTCTATACCCTTTGAAGAAAAGCGTTTAGAAGAGCAGGAAAATAGAGATCCCACTTATGCATCTTCTTTCAAATCAACTACGTGCGATTTACACACACTGAACGTGCGATTCGCATAAACTCAGCTGATTCCCTCTTGGCCGGCGGCTGCTGCCGCCGGTACACCCCTCGTCCAACCATTTCTAAGAGAGTATGATTATCTCTACCTTCCCCCTTTCCCGTTTTTCTTTGTTTTAACCAATTTCGTCCAGATCCTGAGGCCTGCACATCCTTTTTGCGCTTTGAAATTCGCTCGGCCTGGTTTCAAAATCGGAACTTGCTCAGATTGATTTAGTGACGGTCGTCGTGAGACAACTTGGGCGTGAGTTTGCAGGTCAGTCGCAGAGTTCAACAGCGGCGGTTGCTGCCCCTTTGCTAATTCAACTCGCTGAAGCCAACTCAGTGAGTCCGCCCCGAGCTTGTTTTTGCGGCGCCAATCTAGGGTTTCCTAGGCCCTCACAACAATCGGTTTCTTAGCATCTGACTCGGTCGGGTGGTTCTCAACGGACCCAGATGACACAGCGGTTCGGGTCAATACTACATCCGGCTCGTATTGAGCTCCTTGTGGATACCTGAATCTGGGTGATGCTTTCGTGCAGTAGGACCAATGTAAGAACGGGAAATATGCCTTGTTTGTCCAGATTTTTTATGTTTATTGTTCCCGAGCTTACATGAATTCTGTTTAAGGCTATGTTGGATTTCAGTTAGGCTGAATTATGCACTTCAAACTTGTGTCTCATTCGGTTTAGAACATATTATCTTTTGTTGCTTTTGTTGCTGTTGGGTTGTATGTTGCTTGAGGTGGGATTTGCAGCACAATTAACGGGTTTGTTGCATTTCAACTCCCAAACTTACACCAGGGTATTGATTTATTTGCCTTTGGTTGTTACTCGATCAATTCGATGGAGATATATCTTCACTTTGAGTAGCTTTCCTTGGTTTGTATCTTTGATCATCTGCTATTGTGGGATTCTATCAAGGGCTGTGATAGCTTTGAGATTGTAATTCTATCAAGGTTTTGTGATTGTATCTTCATTTTATTGTACTTCCACAATGAACAGCAGCGATGTGATCGTTCTAGCTGGTTTTGTCTGGTCTTGAGATTGTAATTTTTCTAGAAATGTACACGGTCTGGAATTAGCCTTTGGGTTGTACTTACAGATTTGACAGCTTTGTCCAGATTTTTTATTTCTAAAATTTCAACTTTTAGGTTCATTGTTTCTTTTAATCTCGATAACGCCATGTTACGATTAAATGGCTGAGATTGATTCACGCATGTCTCAAGAGGATTTGCATTTATTCATTTCCATTCAGTAAGTTTAGCTCATGTATGATGGTGAAGAAGTGCCAACTTTTGTTTTTCTTTTGCTTAATCTTGAAGAAGATTAAACTGTACCAAGTAGTTTTAATATTCTAAATGAAGGTTTAAAATTTCAATGCATAGAAAGAATCACGGAAGACAAGGTGCCTTCATATGTTCATTTTCGTGATATATGCAAAGTTTTTTTTGTGTTGGGCATTTAGTAATATCGTTTACAAAATTTCCAGCATTGCTCTTCAAACATTTAGTGGATCTATTCCATATCATGTCTAGTTCTCATTATTTTTTAAGTGTATTTACTCTCTTCCACTAAGAGGATGGTTTTTCTGTATGATGTTCTTCATGTTCTTGGTTATGTGTCATTTTTCATTTATGGAATATGGTTGATGTGTCAATGTATCTTGTTTATGCATACTTTGATGTTCAGGTTGAGGATGCTACTAAAGCACTCGAAGCAACAAATGGTACTACTTTGGAGAAAAACAGGCAGATTCTTCGAGGCTCCGGCGGTTTTATGGAGCATCGTCGAGCTAAACTTCTAGATTTTGTCCGATCATAGTCTTTGATAGGAGGATTTAGATATTGGGTTGATGTTGAACCAAAACTTGTATTTCACCATAAATGTCATGTGCTGCTATTTTTAGATATCAGGCTCTTTTTTTTCAGAATTTTTTTTACTCAATATTGAAAAACAGAACAGGTGGATTTTAGCAAATTTGGTAGTGCTGGGTTGAAAACATATATATACAGTTCACATCGGTTATTGAAGAAATCGATGTGAATTTTGGCATCAATTTCACATCGGTTGTAAGGCATAACCGATGTGAATTACTCATTTGACATCGGTTTTTATTGAAAATCCATGTGAATTACACATCCTGTAGCTGCAATTCACATCGGTTATTTAAGAAATTGATGTGAATTTTTCTACATCAATTTTATATCGGTTGTGAGGCATAACCGATGTGAATTACTCATTTTCACATCGGTTTTTAAAAACCGATGTGAATTTTAACATCGTTGGATACAACATCGATTTTAAAACCGATGTGAATAGTACTTAAAAACCGTTGTGAAATCCTATTTTCTTAGTAGTGGGCGAGTATTGGATATTATCTCCGTAAGACGAAATCGCCCCATACAAAGTGCTAACGGTTCTTGGCAATCGTCCTTAAGATACAACGACTTCCTAGTTTAAGTTAACAGCACCTGTAAAACTTAAACTTTCAGCGAACAACTTTGTGTTTTTAACTTTCGAATATGCAAGGAACGGAAGAACTCAAGATGATCGAATGTTATATGATCTCTTTTTCGGATTTTATGTTTTCTCTAGTAATTTCAGATTTGATATTTTCTCCAGTAGTTTGATCATTCAAAGGGGGGATTCTTTATATAGAGTTTCAGGTGCCTCTTGGGACTGGCTGTACCCTTGGTTAGTATCTCATTAGTGGACAGACGCGTCCGATCACTACTGGACAGTCATGTGATGATGCCCATCAGTGGACAGACGCGTCAGATCATGGTGCAAACACCCTTTGCATGCTGGACAATCATGTCCAGTCATGGTACCCATCAGTGGACAAGTGCACCCACAACGGACCTCTTGGCATGTATGAGACCAGTCACGCCTTCCAGGCTGCCTAGCCACATCACCAAGCTAGTGAACTGAACCCTTGTTCGAGCTATCAAAAATTTAAGGCTCCTCATAGCTTCTCGTGACGATACGCACATGCGAAGTGGGCCTCTAAAGCGCCCAATGCGACAAGTACGACGTGCGACGTCGCGGTCTTGGGCTCGGATGGTGCTACGCACCATCCTCGGTGCATTTGGAGTTAGCCTTGAGGTAGTCAAAATAAACTTGGTCCACTATGGTACACCATAAGGAGTAATATATGATTACTCCTTACTTTGGTAAAACTCCTTATAAAGTAGTTACAATTGCAATCTTTTTTCAATGTGGGATGTGACTCTTCACATTTCCACCTTTCCATTTCTCCATGTATTTAAGTGGCTAACTTTATGCATTAATTTCTCATTCACACAAAATTGGTTTGAGAAAAATTAAATGCTAATCCCATCTACTAACAATGTAGATTATAATTTCATTATTGATTTCCATTTAAAATGGAATCCACTAAAATAATTGGTCAAAATTTGGATCAAACCCATTTTAATAAACCAATTTCTAACAATCCCCCACATGAATGAATATTAATGCATGCATGTATGCAGAGTCATTTGAAAGTTCTCGCAAACAATTATTGCATCAGGAACGGTAGCTTATGGCTTTGAACCTTCCTTAGTAAAATACTATCGGATTTACTAGCTGCTTAGTGACGCGATGTATTGAACTATTCAGCCTCTTATATAAACCAAGACAACAATATTTACACAAGAATCATTCTAACACATTTTGTTCTCACGTTGTGTCCATTTCGGCCCTGGACCATATCTTAGATTCATAAGTGTTCCGAGTAGAAACGGCCAGTACTTCTCACTTACATCGGTGATCTCCTATGAAGAGTATACTGTCATACTCCACCATTTAGGTATAGGAATCATTAAAAGTTTAGACTTAACCTCACCACATTATACAGGTTTCTCACTTGGATGTTCTCGGAGTGGTGAAATAAGTTCCAAGTGTTCAACTGAACATTCATAACTTAATTGTCCTATTGAACCAAGGTCTTGGATCTCCAATTCACATGGTTGGGTTACCATTATGAGTATTCTTATTTTGTGGATCTTAAGCCCATTCCCCTCAACAACTTGTATATTTGATCTCGACTTATGCCTTTTGTAAGCGGATCCGCTAGGTTTTTCTTTGACTTTACATAGTCAATCGAAATAACCCCGTTCGAGATCAATTGTCTAATGGTATTATGTCTTCGACGTATATGTCTAGATTCACCATTGTACATGATGCTTTGAGCTCTTCCAATTGCTAATTGACTATCACAATGTATCAGCACAGCTGGTACTGGTTTAATCCAGCAAGGAATATCTTCTAAGATGTTTCTGAGCCATCCAGCTTCTTCTCCAGCTTTATCTAGAGCAATACTGAGATTCTATAGTGGGTCGAGCTATACACGTTTGCCTAGAATATTTTCACGACACCGCTCCTCCACCTATTGTGAATACATATCCACTTGTGTAGTTGGAGTCTTTTGTGTCTGATATACAATTAACATCACAGTATCCTTCTAATACTACCGATATCTCGTATAAAGTATTCCATAATTTATGGTATTCTTTAATTATCTAAGCACCCTTGTCAAGGCTTTCCAATGATCCTTAACCGGGTTACTTGTGAACCTACTTAGTCTACTCACCGAATATGCAATGTCTGGATGTGTACAATTAGTTGAGTACATTAGACTGCCAATTATCCTTGCGTATTCCAACTGAGAAACTGGTTCCCCTTTGTTTTTAGCTAAGTGTAGACTTATATATACAGGGGTCTTAGCTGGAGCACTATCAAAAGCATTGAATCTCCTAAGTATGCTTTCGATGTAATGGGATTGCGACAAAACAATTCCATCTGAAGTTCTAGAGATCTTAATCCCTAATATAACATCAGATAATCCCATATCTTTCATGTCAAAGTACTTCTTTAACATTTCCTTGGTTTTCAAGATTAATTTATGATTATTTCCCATAATCAACATATCATCTACATAAAGGCAAACTATGACATAATTATCATTTGTTCCTTTAATGTAAACACACTTATCACATTCATTTATCTTGAAACCATTTGACAACATTGTTCTGTCAAATTCTTCATGCCATTGCTTAGGTGCTTGTTTTAGTCCATAAAGTGACTTAACAAGTTTACACACCTTTTTCTCGTGTCCGGGTGCAACAAACCCTTCGGGTTGCGCCATGTAAATCTCCTCTTCAAGTTCCCCATTCTAGAAGGCAGTTTTAACATCCATTCGGTATATCTCAAGGTTATGCAAGGCTGCAAAAGCAATGAGAACACGAATGAAAGTGATTCTTGTTACAGGAGAATATGTATCAAAGAAATCATATCCCTCCTTTTATTTGAATCCTTTGACCACCAACATGGCTTTGTATTTATCAAGAGATCCATCTGCTCTATACTTCCTTTTAAAAATTCATTTGTATCCCAATGGTTTGCAACCCGGTGAGAAGTATTGTTATGCATGATGAATTCTATTTCACTGTTGATAGCTGTTGTTACCCAAAATATTATCCGGAGATAGTATTGCTGGAATGATCGAGTAACAAACAAATATGAGAACACTTCCGCGGGAAAATAAATAACACAAGATTTGCCGGGGTTGTTAATCCCGGTCTTGAATGCTCTCGCGAGATGTTATTAATAAATATACTGTGGAGTACAAATATTAATGTTAGAATCTATTACAATGAGTGTAAAGACTTCTAGTTATCTAAGTTGTGGAGCGTGTAGATTGCCGGAAGAATCAGATATGAAGATCTGTGAGTTCTTGCTTTGGGTGTACTATAAGTGTATATGAATATCACTATGAATGTGTAAGTGATTGCCAGATGAGTCTTTGATTCTCTCTCTGTATGTTTTGCACTATATTCACGGTGAAGATGATGAAATTATGATAGTGATCTCCTGATCCCCCAGCCACTGTTGTGAGCCTCCTATTTATAGAAGACAAGGTTGCTGGGTCCCCTCCGGAGATCGCGGGCGACCGTCGTATTCTATATTATAATAAGATGGCCGATCGCCCCGTCACGTGGGGCTGTTCCCTTAAAGTCCGAGGCTGCTGCTAGCAGCCAGCTGTGCGAGCCAATGGGAAGCCTGCACAGGTCCTGAGTCGCTGTCCGGGGAGGTCCCACTTTGTACCTTTCGGTGGCCCTGTCGGTAGGTGAGGTAGGTGACAGGCTGGGGTCAAATGTCTTATCTGTCGGCGCCTTTTGTGGATCTGCACGTGAGTCACCATCCGATATTTGGTCTTTGACGATTTTGACGGATGTTGGATTCATACGTGGCACGAGACGATCGTTTCTGGTTGGACATCATAGACGATCGCCAGATACCAAAAGACGATCGCCGGACACCAAAAGACGATCGCCGTGGGTGCCGACTGCTGGGTGTTTGCCCAGAGTATGTCTTCTATGGTTGGCTCTCTGATCATTATGCCGATCGCCATCGAGGCGTATTAATCGCCGCACAACAATTGCCCCCAGCTCGCTTCGATGTTGAAAACACGGGGTGAGGTGGCACTGTTGGCGATCGCCAATGTTTAGACGATCAGACGATCTTATTTCAAATTTAGACGATCTCCTTTTGCACTGGGAGCAGCGGGAAATGAAGGCGGACTCTCGAAACGTTGCAAGGACACGCGTCGCGCTACCATTGGGGGAGTCCGACGGTTTGTCAGACTTGTCGCATGGCGTGCCCTCAAAAAGACGCGTACGCGGGATTCGAGGGCTGCATTTAATGTGTCCCCCCCGATGGTTGCACTCCAGCCCTCGGAATTTCGCCTATTTGCACAGAGACCCCCGCTTCCATCTATAAAAGGAGCTAGGGTTACTTCATTTCTACTCTTCACGCACCCTTGCCTTCTTGCTGAGACTCTGCAGAAATTTCCGAAGCTCCTTGTGCCGACCGTCCTCCTTTTTTTAGGTAAGAAAACCAATCTTCTTTCTCCCTTTACTTTTTATAATATGTCTGTAGGATCTAAGACCTTCGAGACCGGAAGCACCTCCGCCGCCGCGGCTTCGCCTGACCGGGTGGAGATTCCCGTGGGACTTCATATGGGAACGTCCGTTGAGGCTATTCGTGCGGGGATTGCACCCGCATAACTTGAAGAGCTCTTCAACGAGGCCGAGGTGGCGAGAACGGCGGCGACGGCGGAGCAGGGGGCTCGTCGGTGGATGAAGATGAACTGGTGCAGCTGTCCTGGGAACGGGATAGCGTGTTCGGCCCCGCCTATATGGCTTTCGCCAAGCTTATGGAGGGGATTGCCGGACCCTGTCCAGAATTTGATTTCGATGCTTACTCCGCCGCTCATCCCTACGAACATGTGAAGCGGGCGGTGTTTCGGGCCGCCGACCCGTCTCAGTGGACTCTCGGTCAGATCCGGAGTTCGGCGACCCGGAAAGACTTGAGCCGCTGGAGGGCCAAATATCATATTCCCTCCGATGTTTCATTGCACGTCCCCTCGGTGAACGAATGTGCCGACCAGCCTCCCGAGGGTATGGTCGCCGTCAATGAAATGACCCTGGCGGCCGGATTGCGGTTTCCCTTGCCGTTTGCCATCTCGTATCTGCTGATCGCCTGGAATCTGGCGCCACTTCAGCTGACGCCGAACGCCTGGTTGCAGATCATCAGTACTTTGACACTGTTCGGTGGTCACAGGTTGTTTCGTTTGCCTTATGCGCTGGAGATGAATTATCTTTTTAAGCTGACCGTGCAGAAGGGATCGATCAGCGGCTACCATATCCAAGGTCGCCTGGGTAGGGTGGTCCTTGGTGTGCCGAACAAGGCTTGGGGCGACCTGGCAAAGTGGTGCTGGGTCGGCGGTGCATGGAGGTCGGCATCGGGCGATAATCCGGAGAAAGAGTTGGATATCCCCACCAATTTTCGGGATAGGAATCCGAGTAAGGGTTTTAACTTTCCCTTTATTTGGATACTCCTTGAACTGATCTAATTTTTTTCTCTTTTTGCAGGATTCCCTGTTCCAGCGATCGGCGATCTCCCTTTCGATTTCTTGATCGTCTGGGAGCGGATTCGCGCCTTGCCGGATTCCTACATAGACGTTCACTCGGTAAGCCACGAACTTCACAGGTTGGGAGCTCGACTGTTTCGTTACCCTCGCCACTTGAAGGCCCCAGGTATGGATTTTTGTTTCCTTTTTCCTGCACGACGATCGTCTCCAAGAGATCGCAATGTCGAAGTAGGTGTCTAACTTTGTCTGAACTTCTTCTTTGGCAGAGATTTATTTTTCCCGCTTCGTCGAGCCACCGCAATAGATCGCCATGTCTAACCCTAGTCTCATTGGTCGCCTTCACCAGGGTAAGAAGACGGGTCGCGCTCCTGCGCCGACGTCTTGCCCCGTCCCTGCGGTGAGGCCCGCTGTGGTGTCGGTCGCCGAGCCGGAAATTCAGGAAGAGGAGCAACTCCAGCGCAACAGCAAGAGGCGGAGGCCGGAGGGATCCCAGCCGGCAGTTGAGGCGGACCTGACTATCTTGGAGCCGCCGGTCGCCGCTCCCCCCATCTCTGCTGTTCCGATGGTGGAGGAGGCCCTCGGCGTCTGGCTCCAGGTCCTCGGTCGGCTTCTTGAAGGCTGCGGCGATCGCCGAAGCTGAAACTTCTCGGGGCAAGCCCTATTTTGGCCGCGATCCCGAGTTGGTCAACAGGTCAGACCGGATTGATCTTTCCGAGTTAGGAAATTTGAGTAAGGTATAGACTAACTCTTTTGTCTCTTTTGTTTGTGTTGCAGGGTCCGTCTTGCTGATTCGGACGTCTCGCCGATGGTGCTGGATTTCCTGGAGAGCAAGTCTCCGCAGAAGTCCCTCGACGTCCCTACTTACGTCCAGAAGGCCATCACCTCTCTGCCTAAGGCTTGGACGACCGATCTCGATGCGATCGCTCGTCGGCAGTCTGGAGATGCCATGCAGGCGACCATTGCCCTGGCTCTCCAGACGGCGACGATGGCCGTCCAAGCTGCCAAGGATTACGAGGGGCGACCCTCTAATGCTCGCCTCCATAGCGACCTCGAGGCCGCCCGGAACAAAAACGTTGATTTCGCCAACCGGATCCAGGCTATGGAGAAGGAAAATTTAGAGACGTCCAAACGAGCAGGACAT
Organism: Orobanche coerulescens; assembly: GCA_033398695.1. Taxonomy (NCBI): domain Eukaryota; kingdom Viridiplantae; phylum Streptophyta; class Magnoliopsida; order Lamiales; family Orobanchaceae; genus Orobanche; species Orobanche coerulescens. The sequence goes on from CM065809.1 coordinate 176,930,326, forward strand.
CGACCGGATGAAGCAGGAGCTGAGCCGCTCCAAGGAAGTGGCCGATTAGTTCCGCGACCAGGAGAAGGAAGCTCGCCGGATGCACGTGGCCTCGCAGGGGGAGGCGACCGGGCTGAAGGCGACGGTGGAGCGGCTCAACAGCGAGCTGGAGGCGGCGAAGGGAGAGCTGGAGAAGGCTAAGGGGGAAATGGCCGCCAAGGTGGTCGAGCTAGCGGAAGCTGAGAAGACGACCACGGAGTTGAAAGGGCAGCTAAAGGCGATCGAGACCGATCCCTACATCAATGTGGCACTCGTCGGCGAGTTCGCCTATTATGTGGCCTACGCCGACGTTGTCCGAGCCGCCAAGAAGGTAGGGATCGAGATCGGTCCTATGATGGAGAGCTTCAAGGCCTATGCACTCGAGCACCCTTTGCATCCAGAGTTTTCCCTGCTGATCCTTGACCTCGTCGACTTGGGGATCGACTTGAGTTGGTATCCTTTTCCGGATAAACTCATTTATCCCGAGGCCGATGGGGGAGCGCGTGCCGATCTGCCACCTGAGGGCGAAGACCAGCCGGAGGGACCCTGAGAGATCTCTTTGTCTTCCTTGTAACTTTTTGTTTTTTCTTTGTATTGCCTTCGGGCTTTGTATTGTACGAACTCCTTGATAATGAATAAAATATTCCCTTTTCGCACCTGATTCTTTTCATGTATGATCGCCTTTAAATGTTTGCATGCGAATTTTTTACAAGTATGTGTATGATTGCTTCCGATGTCTTGTTCATCCGACCGATTGTTTGAATGTATTGACATGTTTGGAAATTCTTACTTGTAAATATTGTTGAACAAAACCGATCGTCCTGCGTGTGTTTGAACGAAGCCGATCGAGTACGGTTCCTTCTGTCCGATCGCATTTAGGATTAGCTCCCCTTCTCTGCCCCCTTGTTTTTGTTTACTTATTGTAAGTGAGGGAACAAAAATAGTATGTTTGGTGAGCTATCTTCAGTTTTGCCGACTCTGAGGAATCGTGCACAGTCGCGGAGTTCGATGGACCGATCTCCACAACTATGTCTTTGTGTGCGAGGGATATTCCCGCGACTCACTTTATTGTGAGGGTCCTCCGTTAGGCTGCGCCCGCCTTGTACTTAAACGAAAGGTGGGCGGTCTTGGTCTGGAGGAGTCCTTGCACGGGGCATCGTCGGTTTATTCGACTCCATGTCCGCGGCTTTGTTAGCACTTTTCTACCTCGGGTCGGCATGTTAGATGGCGACCCTCGACGGTATACGTTGTGACGGGGTAGGGACGCGTCGCCTTGTCCGAGTACATCATGTTAGATGACGTACTTTGAGGGCGTGTGAACGTGTCCACAGATTATTTTGGAGGGTCCTTCGGCTACGCCGGCCTCGTATTTAAACGAAGGGCGGGCGATCTCAGCCCAAAGGAACCTTGCATGGGCGAAGCTGTCGGTTCCATCGACCTCCAGGACCATGGCTGCACTGTTTCTACCTCGGATCGCCATGTTTGAATGACGATCCTTGACGGTATACGATATGCCTGGTGTGGCGATCGCTAGAATAGATGGGATAGGAAGAAATCTCATTACATTCCTTGTACATAGGGTAATTGAAACTGAATACAAAGTTTTTTTTTTTTCACTGGTAGTATTTCTTCAGATGTATGGCGTTCCAGGGATATTGGTCCGGAGTGCCGTCATGGTGTTCAAGTTCGTAGGTTCCCTTAGTTAGCCACTTAGATATCCTGAAGGGCCCCTCCCAGTTTGGACCAAAGACACCTGTGTGGGTCTGGATCTTTTTGAGGATGAGATCGCCCACTTGAAACCTTCTTTCCTTGACCTTCGAATTGAAGAACTTCTCGAATCTCCTTTTGTGGATCGTGTTTTTCATTTCTGAGGTCAGTCGTCGCTCTTCGAGCATGTCAAGGTCGATCCGCCGGGCCACATCATTGTCGGTCGTCATCTCTTGTTCGGTTCGATGGCTGAGGACGGCGATCTCTGAGGGAATCACCGCTTCTGTCCCGAAGGCAAGGGCGAATGGGGTTTCGCTGGTTGAATTACGGGTCATCGTTCGATAAGACCACAAAACGTCTGGGAGCTCGCTCGCCCATCGTCCTTGCCTGGACTCGAGTCGCGCTTTAATCGTGTGTTTGAGGATCTTGTTTATAGCCTCTACCTGCCCGTTCGTATGAGGGTGATAGGGTGCCGAAAACAACTTTTTGATTCCCCACTTCTCGCAGAATTGCATGACTTCTAATCCATCAAACTGCTTTCCATTGTCGGAGATGATGGCCTGGGGCAGACCGAATCGGCATATGATGTTTTTCCGGATAAACTTGATCACTTGTTCTTGGCCGATCTTGTTGAGTGGTTCGGCTTCAGCCCATTTGGTGAAATAGTCGACCCCTATGATGGCGAACTTACAGCCCCCTGGAGCCGTCGGCAAGGGACCTATAAGGTCGATGCCCCATTGCGCGAATGGCCATGGTATGTACATTGAGGTGAGCTGCTCGGGGGAGAGTTTAATGTTTGGGCCCATTACTTGACACCTATGACATGATCTGACATAGGAGATCGCATTCTTCTGAAGTGAAGGCCAGAAAAAACCTTGCCTAGTTGTTTTATGGATGAGAGCTCGTCCGCCAGCATGGTTTCCACAGATCCCATCAAGGATTTCGGCTAAAACGAGCCGACCTTCCTCCGGTGTAATACACTTGAGGAGGGGAAGGCTGAAAGCTCGCTTGTAAAGCCGGTCGTCCAATAGGGTGTATCTGGTCGCACGGAGCTGGAGTTGGCGAGCTTTGATACGGTCGTCAGGGACCGTTCTGTCCTTTAAGTATTTGATGAACGGAGTCATCCAGTTCTCCTCGTCAACGGCAACTGTGGTAACCAGGTTTCTGTCGATCGTCGTCCTTGCTGATTTTGTGATTTGGATATTAGAGAAATCGGCTGCCCCATATGACGACGCTAGCTTGGATAGGGCATCGGCCTGGGAGTTGTGCTCTCTCGGGACTTGTTCGATTAGCACTTCCTCAAATTTCGTGCACATTTCGGTGACCAACTCTTGGTATTTGACCATTTGTTCGCCGCGCGCCTCATATTCTCCCTTGACTTGGTTCACGACCAAGAGGGAGTCCATGAAGATATGGAGGCGACGAACATCCAGGGCGAGGGCTACACTACTACAAATATGACCTTTAATGACAGAAATTTTATGACGTTTTGCCAAAAACGTCATTGTAATGTCTTTTCATGACGTTTCCAGCAGCAAACGTCATAAATTTGGATTGGAGTTTAGTTTTATGACATTTAGTAACAGTCATCGTGAATAATGAATTTAATGATGTTTAAAAACCGTCATAAAATTTATGACGTTTTACAAACGTCATATACTAATTTTCCATGATGAATTCCGGACGTCATAGTAGATCTATTGACGACAATTTCTAAGTATCGTTGAATATTCTTTCAATGACATTTGTTAAATGTCATAAATTGTAGGTGGGCCATGACAATACACAAGTATTGGCGCCTTAGCCTAATTCTCTGCCGCCCATTTTTTTTTCGGGAACTTTCTATTGATTGAAGAATTTGGCAAAACAAGTCTGACTACCGCTACTGAAAACTTTCTAAGAAAATAAAAAAACGCCCAAAAAACCTAGTTTCTCCCTACGTACGCCGCCCCTTCTCTCTCACCTTTGCGTTCGCGACCTTCCCAATCTGATTCAGAAATTTGCTTTCTTTCTCACACGACGCCACATCTGCTTCTCTTCCAGCGACCCCTGCTTCTCTTCCGGCCGAACGCAGCGTAAGCCTCATGCTCGATTTGTTCAATTTTTTTTTAATTTACGTCAATATAGTTGTATGATATTTTTTAATTTGTTTGATTTGTGCTACTTAATTATTCAGTCTATAGAGTTGTGTGATATTTGGATTTGGGTGATTCTTGTATGGTTGATATTAATATTTCTTAGTAGTAAACTTTCCTCTACGCTGACTTCAACGGAGGAGATGAATTTTTTCATGTATTGAGTTTCTCCATCCTCAATTTTCTCGTGTTTTTGTCCAGGCAGATGCTTAAAAACTGGACAACCTCTACTTGGTGAAGAGAATGCAACAACAGTCATAGACAAAACCTATAGGTTTGATGACAATTCTATTTTGAATGCTTATGTGGTGATTGATTTTCCGAAGATGATGTTCTCTAGTTCGTGATCTTTCTTTGGAATTCCAGATTCATCGCTTCGTGACCAAGTCGGCTCCATCGTCGTTGCCTCCATCGTCGTCGCCTCCATCGTCTGTAAATATACTATATATATATACTCTGTTTATCTGTTTATAATATATATATATATATATTATATAATTACATATACAATACAGACTAGTTGATTGTTATATATGTTGAATGTTATAATTTGGCTGTCTGCTGTTGTATTAGGTATGTTAGAAACATATAATATTCTACATGTATAATTACTATTTATTATTTATACCTTACATAGTTATCAATAGCGCCCGTAGCGCTCGCTATAGCGAGTAGCGAAGCGTAGCGAGGCTTCATCGCTATAGGGCGCTATGAGCTACGCAGTTTTGGATAGCGAGCGCTATCCTCGCTATTCTCGCTATAGCCTCGATCGCGATAGCACCCAATAGCGGCGCTATTTCATATTCTGTGTTTTTTTCTGTAACAATTTTGTAGGTTGCCCTTTTCAATTCCAATAATAAATGTGTTTTCAGTAACATAAACTCGAAAAAATATAAAAGCCCAAAATCAATATATTTTTAGATAAGATGACATTTATATTATGTTTTTCTAGTATTGGAATTGATGTTTTGTGTTATTTGAACTTATATCCATGTTATTTTTCAGTTTATGCATGAACTCTTGAATTGGATTTAGTATATAATATATATTATATATTTATGTACTTGTGGCGCTTCACTTCCAAATAGCCCTCGCTATTCGTTATAGCTATCACTATAGCCGTAAGGGACCTTGTCGCTATGGAGCGCTATTCGCTATTAATAACTATGATACCTTGTCGACTAGTGTCGACTAGTCTACGACAAGTCACGGCTAGTCTACGACTCGACTTGTCGGACCCTCCGTCGACTGGGATCGACTGGTCGACGTAACAACCATGGTCTATTCACCCTGTAATAACTCTAAGAACAATTTATTATGCAGAACGTATAATTACAAGAGGTTTATGATAATGTTTTTTTTATGATTTTGTTTGTATATGAAACCTAAATATGCTACTGGTGTGATGGTTCTGTATTTGTGTTGTAAACACATGTGAGAAGCAAAAAGTGATATCTATTACCTTATAACAATTTTAATTCATGAGGTATCTTTCCCTTTGATTACCTTCATAACATTATATTTCCTGGCCTGCTATTTGCAAAAGCATATTTTGCGATTCGCTTTGTCACTTTGAAAACTAGAAATCGCAGTGAACTGAACGCCGCAAACCATCTGTTTTCAGCTTCGATTCCTAATTGATTGTCTTGAATGTGTCTGCTCTTTGTGGAGAACTTTTCACATACTTGCAGGCTTTCCTAATTGATGCAACTGATTTATCCATAATATGCAACCCATACCTCGCAATCAGGTTAACAATATGTACGAGGCATCTCACATGCATCACCCCCCTTGGTGGCCTCTTCTCCCAATCATCCATTTATGTCTTTAGATAGTTAATAGCAACTTTTTTTTGCTGCTGCATTGTCCACACTGATTGTCAACCCACACTGATCGTGAACACACTCTCAATCCCCCATTTATCAAACAATCCTCTAAGATTTTTCCTATAGTCTTTCCATTATGATCAGGAATCAATTTAAAGTTCAAGGTTTTTCTATGAAGTGTAAAACCGTGATCGATAAAATGAGCTGTGATGACCATATAGTTTAGAGTTTTACAACTGGTCCAGGTGCCCGTTGTCAAACAGAGTGGGCGGGATTGTAACTCAACCGTTAATTCAGCCTTCTTAGCATCATACATCCTCAAAAAATTCTGAAAAATAGTCTTCCTACAAGTAGGCAACCATCTCGGAACTGAAACTTCCACAAAATGCCTGAATCCAATATTTTAATAAAGCTAAACGACAACTCATCGATAACAATCATCCTGGTTGCAGCAACTCTCCTTCGACCAAGCAGCTGTTTTCAATGTTCTCACACCACCCACCATAATACAGTCACTAGTTAAGGCTTGTTGTCCTCCCTGCTCTAGATTCAATCTATCCCCAAAATTTTTACAAACAGACTTAAGATGACTCCTAAGAGTACTTGTACCTACTCTGAAATCACACTTGAATTCAGTGTTACAATGAATGCCACGGCAGCGTTTCTCTAATCCAACAACCTTCTCTTCCCCCATCTACTTCATCATAAAGATGCGCAACATATCTGTCAAAACGAGGCCATACGTTATAGGTAAGCCGTGGTTCCTTCTTCAAGGCAGTCATCTTTCTTTTCCCTTTTACCGTAGTAGCACCCTTCTGTTGTTGGACTTCTTCGTCCTCATATGGAACTTGCATGGTTTGATTATCATCACATGAATTCGAGCTAGACATAGTAATATGAAAAAAAAAAGAAAAAAAACATATTATTCAGTTGCTCATCATCAATAATTCAATATTACAACCTAATGGTAATAGATTTCTCTATATAATGAAACACTAAATCTAAAATGAATATCAGCCTTACCCTACCAATCACAAAGATTAAAAAAGAATTAAGTATTAAGCGTTAAAACAAAATAACCTAAACAATAATGGAATTTATTAATATATAAATATAAATATGTATACACAACATAATAAAAATAACCTACAATATCCATTTTTCATCCTCCTTCAGACCTAGTTAACAAAGAACATGCTTTATCCTTTGCAATTATAATCAGATTTTTGAAGAAAAAAATCCGATCAAACTAATGATTAAGATAATAAATTGAGACGCAGAAAACACCTGGAAGAGAAAACATGATTTTTCTGCAGAAAAATGCTTTTTATAAGGATGTTAATAAGGTTACATGTTGTTTCATATTAATTTGTGTTTGGTATATATCATAACATGGTAGCACTCTTAAGTCTTAAAGTCATGAATTTAATCTGTTTGAGTTTTTAAATATTGGTAGGTGTAAAGCAAGTATAAGTTAGTATGGATAAGAGTTGGATATCTTGGGACCCAAATAATCCTCAGTTTCAAGAAAAGGCTAAAGAATTTATTATTAATTCTAAGAAGTTTGCAAGGAATCCTGAGATGATCATCTGTCCTTGCGTAATCTGTAGAAACCGCTCTTCACAAAATGATGAAACATTATTGTTTCACCTAACTAAGTATGGATTTGATCCTACATATAAGGTCTGGGTCGCTCATGGTGAGCCAAATCTTATAGGAAGAAGTGCACAAGTTGGTGAGTTTGTAACATCATATGATGTTTGTGAGGATTCTGAAATATTAGAAGTTCATCAGATGTATGAAGATGCGTGTTTTAAGTTACCATTTCAGGGTGAATCCCTGAGTTTACTGAATGTAGATGATATGTATCAAAAAAAGATTTCAGATGCTGAAGTTCCTCTGTACCCTAGTTGTACTAAGTACACAAAACTTTCAGCAACCTTAATCATGTATACTTTGAAAGCTGAATCAGGTCTATCTAATTCTGGTTTTGATAAAATCATGAGTGTGTTTAAAGATATGCTACCGGAAGAAAATACTTTTCCGGAGTCACTATCCATAGTCAAGAAAGCACTTAAAGATTTTGATTTAGGGTATGAGAAGATAGACGCATGTCTCAATGATTGTATTTTGTATAGGGGAGAGGAATATAGAGACTTATATAAATGTCCTGAATGTAATGCTTCTAGATATAAAGTAAACCTACGTACTGGAAAGATAAAAGAAGGTGTTGCTGCAAAAGTATTACGTTACTTTCCTATAATTCCAAGACTTCAGCGGATGTTTCTTTCTGCATCCGTTAGTGAGCAGTTAACATGGCATTCTAGTCATCATAGTCAAGATGGTAAGATGCGTCATCCTGTGGACTCAGTTTCTTGGAGTTCCATAGATAAAAAATACCCCGATTTTGCATCAGATCCGAGGAATTTAAGATTTGGACTTGCAACTGATGGGTTCAACCCTTTCAGCAATCTTAGCTCCACACACAGTCTTTGGCCAGTTATCTTAGTCATCTATAATCTTCCACCAAATGTGTGCATGTCTTCCGAAAACCTGATGCTAAGCTTACTTATTCCAGGCCCTTATAGATGATCTAAAATTGTTGTGGGATGGTATTAATATGTATGATGCATATACTAAAGCCATGTTTAATAGAAGAATCTGAAACGTGTTCTTACTGGTTGCCACTTGCTCAAAAGACTATCTATGTGGATCATAGAAGATTTTTGCCATCAAACCATATGTTTCGGAGAAAACCTAAGTGGTTCAATGGAATAAATGAGAGAAGGGTGCGGCCAAAGATCTTTACAGGGAGAGATACGATTCATGCTTTAGTTGGGTTCACAAATAAGTGGGTAAAAAAAAGAAAAAAAACAGAAGAAGCTTAAAAAGGGAGACCCAACAAAGTTATTAAAAAAGAAGTCCTTATTTTTCGACTTGCCGTATTGGGAGGTCAGAGTTATATTCTTACTATTATTTACTACTCTAATTCAATAAGATTCTGATGAAACATTATAATTAAGTTTGATACGTATTTTGTTTGCTAACTATAGGAACTACTTGTGCGACATAATTTGGATGTTATGCACATTGAAAAAAATGTCTGTGAAAGTGTTTTAGATACACTCTTAGATGTGAAGGGAAAATCTAAAATTGGGGCAGATTCACGTAGAGATCTAGAATTACAAGAATTAATGGAAGATGTTGTAGTAGAAGCAAGAGCAGAAAAGTTAGATCCTTCTAGTGCTTACACCTTTACAAAGCTTGAGAAGGAAAAATTTCTTTGGAGGCTATGGATGCAAAGGTTTCCTGATGGATATTGCTCTAATATTGGAAACTGCATCAAGATTACATCTGGAAAAATTCTAGGGATGAAGTCTCATGATTACCATGTCCTAATGCAACAACTATTATCTGTTGCTATTAAGGGGCTTTTACCTGAAGGGTTACGAAAATCATTATTTCGTTTATCTGCATTTTTTCACGAGTTGTGTCAAAGAGTAATTGATAAGAAAAGATTAGAAGAGCTGGAAGATGAAATTATTGAGACCTTGTGCTTGTTCGAGAGGTACTTCCCTCCATCATTTTTCTCCATAATGATTCACCTTACAATTCATATAGGAAGAGAAGCGAAATTATGTGGTCCTGTCCATTACAGGTGGATGTACCCTTTTGAGAGGTATTATTTAGTGCTTATAACTTTCATCATAAACTATATAATGGTTGTTAAATATGTTTATCTTACTATTATTTTAACTTAATGAACTTTTAGATACATGAAGGTCCTCAAAGGTTATGTTAAGAATCGTGCTGCTCCGGAAGGAAGTATTGCTGAAAACTACTTGGTTGATGAGTGTGTTAGGTTTTGTGGCAGATACATGAAAAACTCTTCCTTGTTTGGTAACAAACGAAAACGTAATGATGTCATTGAAAATGAAACAATAATTGAAGGATCTGCACTGCGTAAAGGCCGACCTTTACAATTGACTGATGAGTTGCATAAAGCTGCACATCTATGTGTCCTTATCAATAGTCAAGAAACTGAACCTTATATTGAGTTCGTAAATCTCCAGTGACTTATATTTATTTTCTTTAATTAATGGATATTTTATAGATACCTTACATATACATATCTGCACATCTCGATTTGTTTTCTCATTAGGGTTCATAAGGAAGAGTTAAGGTGCTCTGACCAACGGTTGATATCTAATTCAAACATACTAGAGAAAATACATTTACAGAATTTTGTGCAATGGTTGCAAGCTAAGGTTTGATCCATTGATGTTTTTTTTTTGGGACTAATGATTAAACTTAAATGTATACTTGACACAAAACTTGTTGCTTTGGGTTCTTCAGATTAAACTTGACGCTGATAGTACTGGTGTCGAGTCATCTGAAATGCTAAAGTACCTTGTTAAAGGGCCAAGACATTGTGCAATGTCCCACTCCGGTTTTATTATTAATGGAAACCGCTTTCATACTGTGGATGATAATGTCTCTATGCAAGACTATGGTGTACACGTACAAGCAGATACTTTATCAAATTATTATGGAATAATCAAACAAATTTTGATCTTAGACTTTTATAAGTTCCGTTTGGCTGTATTCCTTTGTGATTGGGCAAACATTACTTCTGGTGTGAAGAAAGTAGATGGATTCACCTTAGTTAACCTCAATGAAGATCTAAGTAAAAAAGATCCATTTATTTTAGCATCACATGCTAAACAAGTTTTTTACTCTCGGGATAATGAAAAATCCAGTTGGTATGTCGTGCTGAAGGCACCACAAAGAGGTTTTGATGATCTGGAACAATTTGATGAGACATTTTATGGTTCTTTTGTTGATCAAGAACCATCTGCACTTGACATTGACAATGAAGATAAAGTTGATTCCTGAGGCTGATCCTTTTGTGGTAACCACTGTACTAACATCTTTCGTACTAGAATTTTGTACTTGCATAATATTGACATCTTAGTAATGCTTGAAATATTTGTTCATATACGTAATGATAATTTCATGACATCAATATTTTACTAAAATATTAGTTATTGTTGTCCTTTACTTAAAATTTGTATTGTAGGTTACATAATGATAATATTGTCCTTCGTGTTTTAGTTATCTAATGAATTTTTTTTCCATGTATATATATAGAACTATGGCAACAGGCAGGAAAAGAAATAGAATAGGATTGCAGCTTGAGATTGAGGATACTCCAAGGGCATAAATTGTTGCTGATATCCAACAAGAAGGTGATAGCGGTGAGCTAACTCCAAATGATGGCAAAGGGAAAAAAAGAGGTAAAACTACTTTGCAAGTTATTCCTACTGGAGAATCACAGCGTCAAACCATTGAGTGGAATGAGAGAGGACAACCTGTTGGACCACAATCAGTCAAGTTTAGCTCAGCTATTGGGTGCATAGTCAGGGAGCAAGTGCCGATCAACATAAAAGACTGGCGTTTAGTTACAGACAAGCCCAAAAATGAAGTTTGGGGTATTTTGTTGGTAATGTTCTTGCATATTTTTTTTATTTTGTTCCTGCTATAACATTATATAAATATTTTAACTATGTAATTTACCAAGTATTTTAACTGGTTCTTTTTATCTGTTTGTGTGTAGCAATAATATAAGGTGGCTGAGATTCATAAGACATATATCTTCCAACAAATGGGAAGGCTATGGAGAGCTTACAAGAATGAACTCACTAATAGCGTCCGATCGCTTTAGATTCTCATCGTAGTAGACGTACACCGCACGACTAATTGGCTCGATTAGGCCTGCTTGTGTGCCACGTAACGAGTGGGATGAATTCGTGGCCGAAAGAAGCTCCCCGAATGGAGAGTAAGTCAATTTATATTATGTTCGTGTGTTAAAGTAGCGGTGAAATGAAAAAATATATGGTACATAATCATCAAGTATCACATCGACAACTAGTCATCGGCTAGTCGACGCCGCCCAAATTGAAGCAATGGTCCATGACTTGTAAAGTAAGTCGACTAGAGTTTCTTATTAATGACCGAACCATTACCATTTGTTGAAACATACCCGTCAGTCCTATTTAAAGAGTATTGAGCCTAAAAACCCTAAAAACACGATCGTCCAAGTCCCAATCGCGATCACGCCTCCCAAATCAAAGAATCAGTCGTTTTCTTCCAGATCTGGTCGTTTTCTTCAGCTAGGTCTTTATTTAGAAATGCACTTCCAGATCTGATCTATCATCTACTATGGATATTTGTCATGGATATTTGTTGAATTTGAACTTATTATTATGTTTAATTTGAACTTATATCTATCATCTTATTATTATATTTAATTATGTCATATGCTCATATATTAAATTTAAAAAATACATGTATAAAATACACTTGGCGACTAGTCACGACTAGTCGACTCGACTTGTCGACTAGTCACGACTAGTCGATTCGACTTGTCGACTAGTCTTTACGAAGGTACTCAGGAGACTGAGCTCAACTTTCCGACTTAATAACCTTGTGCGTAATGTGAAATTTGTTTGTTATAATTTACAGGTAAAGAGGGAAAAAATGCAGGAAATAAGGGCTAAACAACTTCTTCCGCACACTTTAAGTAGAAAAGGATATGCAAGGAAGAAATATGATCATGTAAGTAAAAAGAATTCATCCTACAATACTAAAGTATTTATATTTAATCTATAAAACATCAATATGTTAAATGTTCTGTTGTTTAAAGAAAAAAAACAGAGAAACACTCAGAGAACACAGTCATTTCTTAAAGGCCATGAGAAGTCCAAAAAAAAGTATGTTCAAGACATATGTGTAAGTACTCTCCCCAACATGTTTGTTTCTTCAAGTTTAGGTACAAAGTTCAATTTCTATTATGATATGCATGATTTAGATTTTCTACTGTGCTGTTTAGGCTGAGTTAAAAGTGAAACTTGCTGAGCAACCTCCTTCTGAAGGACCTATTCCTATAAAGCACGATGTGCTGAGTCAAGTACTTGGTAAGGAGAAAAATGGTCGTGTTCGAGGCATGAGAGCCGGCGTCACACCTTCAAGGGTAGATGGAATACTACAAAATGCTACTACCTTACAAGCATTTCAGGACAAACTTGATGCAACTGTGAAAGGACAAAGAGGCTTGAAGAAATGTTTCTACAACTGGTAGTTATTCACTGTCTTCATATATATATATATATATTATATTTGTTTCTCGCTGAAATAGTTATCATTTTCATATTTTGCAAGACTGGAAATAAGCAAATACGAAGTCCTAGCGATGCTGGAAGTAAGCATAGAAGCAGTCATGATAATGCAGAGGCAAGTTACTTTACAATTAGCTTTAAAATCATATAGTAGTTTGTTATATTGTTAATCGCCTAATGACTTGCCTATATTTTGTAAGTAGGATGGTCATGTCAATGGCGAAAGGAGTACATGTAACACCCCAGAATATGACCGGGAATGTCACACGCCGTAGACCCTTATCGCAAGGATTTACCAGGCTAAACTCCAAAAGACTACTCGATGATTGACCGACCGGGGTCAAAATTAAATAGAAAACAGACCGACAAGGTCATAAACCAATTCAGAAACTAACGACATTCATATTACAATGACCACAATAAACTTGAACATAGAAAAGAATGACAACTCAATTTAATAAATGATAACTACACCTATGCAAGGGTGGATACTCGAACGACAAAGAAATACCGACCAAAATGATACAAAAGAAAAGACTCTGACTCTGGTGTGATTAGCATCGCTGCCTTCCATCTCCTTCCAAGCCAATCCCGTGATCGCTCCCGAGCCGCCAAAACTGAGCGCATAACAGCACCCACCCCGAAAACTCGGGGTTAGCAACCGGAATTTTGCTAGTGCAAGTACATAATATACAAGATATACGAACAAGAATAACATAAAATTCAACTGCCGTGAAGCCTTAACATAAACCATACATTCCCATAATCAATACAGAGTAACACTCGCATACACAAGGTGAAAGATAATCACATAGCCATATTCTCTTTACGAAACATAACATCAATAAAATTTTAATCAAGCCCAAGAAGTCAGGAAAATCCCTTTTGGAAAAGGAAAAAAAATGTTTTGATAAGGTAGTTTGCAAACGTTATTGTTGACTCGGGCCGTCTGGGGGTTTTTAAAATCGAACGGGAATACTTTTGGAAATAATTTCAAAAACTCTCGGACCCTTGACCCAACGTATGGAAAACGATTTCACAAAAACTAAGTCAACTTATTTGGGGTTCTCGGCCCAATTTATAGAACACCGTCACAAACGAAATCATTACAACATCTCACAGGGTTCTCAACCCATTCCAAATAACATCATCATGAAATCAATCATCTCAACATTCCACAGGGTCCTCGACCCAAAACACAGAATCGCACCATAATACAATCAAAGGTACAAGACAATCATTCGACATATCCTGCTCAAGACCCCCGATTAATTAACCCTCGGAGATTTCGTCAAACCTCCGTGGTTAACTAACCCTGATACCAACGCTTTAAAAACAATTTGAAACAAGCTTTCAAAAACATGAATTGCGGTCTGTATCAAGATAAATATTAAAAAGTGAGTTGAAAGAATTTGAGATACGAACATCGTTCGGTAACGGGGTCTTAGCTAACACTCGAATACCCGTAACCAATAAGCCTCGCCAGCGCCCACCGCACACTGTGCACCGGCGTTCACTCCACTATGTCGGCCGCTCCTTGAACATGTCACTGCCGGCGATCACTCCCGCAAGAGCCGCCCCTTGACACACGCATTATGTAACACCGCATTCACCACCCATATGGAGCCGCACATTGCACAGACACCGTGCCGGAGTACACCGCCCGCCCTCGAGGTTCCCGGATATGACGTTTCTCACAACAAGTATCCACATTGTTCAAACATCAAGCACACGGACAAACGTCACAACAATTTTCAACTCGGTACATCAAGTCACTCAATTTCTCCGCCAGACCATATCCACACAAATAAACAATAACACGCACGTTATCAATCAAACTCAATCAACACCGCACATATATCTCTATGTTGCGACTCAACCGAATATATACACATTTATATATATAGATATATATATATATATATATATCCTTACTATATTATATGAGTAACTATAGTTCGTCCATCAATCCAAGTTGAGTACGTCAATTAATGTTAGAATTCAACACTCGTCGATCACCGACATAACATATATATCAATATACGTATATACATACATATATTTAACATGTAACTATATATAAACACATATATATATATACACGTACGTATATATACATCCACATAAACTCATACACTTCGACAACAATGATCTCACGCAGTTACAATTCGTATATCGAGGTACTTGCCTTGGTAATACGACGCGAAGGAGACGACGAAGGAATAGGTTTCGGTCCAAACAATCCTCTCAAATCCGACCCTAACACAATAATGATATACAATCAATCTCAAGATCATGAATACGAAGAAATTACTCCTAGTTCTACCCGTTGGGACAATTCATCGAACACCAAGAGTGCGTAGGGAATTGAAATCGGTTAACGGTGAATTAACGGAATTTCATCCCAACCAAAAACAAGAAAACCAAGGGTCACGAGAGTACTATCAAAATCTAACAACAACATCGGTTAATTCGGATTAAAACACAAGATCACCACCAAACCCTCCCCAAAAATCATACTAGGGTTAAAGGGGTTCTTACCTCTTGAAGATTCAAGCCCTATAATCCGAAGAACACGTGCTAGATCCACAATCCGAGCTACACGATCGAAGGAAGATGAAGAAAACACACAATCAAAAGGGTAGATGGAGAAGAAATCCCCTCTCAACCCTCTCTCTCTCGCGCACGGTTGGAGAAAAGGAGGAAATGAGCGAATCTCGCTGAAAACACACAGCTATAGCGCCGACCGCATTGTGTGCAGGTGCCGGCTCACGACCAGGCTGCGGCACAGGCAAAATTGCGCCCGGTGGTCGGCCGCTCGTTGCCGCGGCTCATTAGGAGTGTGCCGCGGCTCGGACTCGGCATGTGCCGCTGCATCACGGATCTTGCCGGGCACGCGGTACAGAGGTTTTAGCCGGCAGTGCCACACGGTGTGCCGCGGCCCGGACAAGTGTGCCGCGGCACCGACTTTGTGTGCCGCGGCGCACAATCCTTGTGCCGCGGCACACTGCATGTACCGCTCGCCAACAACAGTAGTATGTGAGCCCCTGCGCACAATCCTTGTGCCGCTGCTCATACCCCCTCGGGTCCCAAAAATGACGAAAATGATCCGGAAGAGAATAAAAGCAATAGGAATCGATATTTCGCCAACAATAACACGAAATGGAAGTACGGAACCCAAAAACGAACTGAGGAACACAACCAAAGAAGAACAACAAACAAATACCCTAAATTTCTACTAAATTACAAAAACGGCCCAAACATTCGAAAATCACGACACAACGCTGGATTAACCATCCGAAACTCACAACATGCTCTAATCAAGCATACTAACTCATGGAAGTAAGAAAGTGACGGAATCGAACGAGTTTAAGGAGAATCGAATACGCATGAGACAAAATATACCACAAGATGAAATTACGTAAAAGCATCATCGAGACCCGTCTAAGCGGAGAAGCTCCAAGAACAAAATAGGTTCAATTCCAAAATAAAGCGAGTTATCCGAAACGAATATACACCGAAAATAGAAATTATTAAAAATAGAAAACGCGGATATTACATTCTACCCTCCTTAAAACAAGTTTCGTCCGAAACTTAAAATAGAGAGCGGCGGAACAATCAAGGAAATAACTACTTGCTCAAATTTCAAATCATCACGAGCAAAGCGCGAATGCAAGGTTCCGTAAATACGATGAACCGACCTAGCAAGCATCCGATACGTGAGTCGAGACGAAAAATCAGTATGGGAACACGATAAGTTGAGGTGGAGGAGTATGAATTTGGATACCAAAGCTCCCAGTGAAGAAAATCACAAAATAGTTCGACGTCCCGAAAATCATGTTTCGAGCTCAACCAACCGCATCCAAGTTCATAATACATCCGAAATGTTAATTGACGCGAGGGAATATTAGCTTCGAACAAAATTTCGCAAGAATCAAGCTCAAATGTGGAAAGACCACAATAATTCACTGAGTCTAACAACACGGTTCAAATTCGTTCGGAGAACTAGAGGCTAAGTACAACAGTAGTTTAAAAAAATTATCGAGAGGGTCATAGATGAAGTACCAAGAATGAAAGTCACCCAACACCGAAAATACTATGAAGAGTACGGGTAGTACATTTCCCATACTAAGAAAACATTTCGATCCCGAACTTAGAACAAGAAGAGTTGGTAACATAGAGAAATGAAATGAAGAACGATCAAAGTCACGATTGTCCAAAACAAAGAACGATTAGGGCATATTACAAAATATTCATCCTCCCATGTTAGGTTCTTCGAAGGAGACATAGGGTTTCGGGACATTCTCCAGTCACTTGCTCTGCTCGCCAATAGGGTAGCATTCTTTGCCATTCGGAAATTATCTCACAATGCTTCTCCCGATGACCTTCACACCCGCACCAGAATAAGTCAAGAGTGGAAAGGGACAATTTGCACGAACATGTCCCCGACGATTGCTTGAAGCACCCTCCCTTCTTACCGAGAGTCACCGATGCCGGCTTGGGATTCCAAGCGCTCACTCCCGATCGCGAAGACGACGCGTTCGAACGACGTGGGGTTTGGGAGCCTTAGACTCTTCACCGCCCAAAACTTCCCGGATATCCTCGGTCTCTTGGCTTCGCTCGTGGGCTCGACCACCGAGGAGATTTCATAGGATATCGATTGATCTAGATACTCCTTCACCGTAGCATGGATCGTGGTCGTACGAACCACCTTGCCGCTTCCATTTCCATCATCACGTCCACGTCCGCCGAGACTTGACATACTAATACGGATAACACCGATCAACGTATTAGTTTATCACCGTATAATATACCGCAATTATCAACCCGAGTTTTAGTTAGCATCCTTAGAATAACGGTACTATCGTAAAGCATAAAGTTTTATGAAGTCAATTTGAGTTCCTCGACGAGGACGGTCATTATATGTATGCACTTAATGAAAACAAATTTTTGAAAAAGAGGGCTAGTCACGTTGCGCCCAAGACTTGTAAACACCGTCTTTTATTTCGGAAGAAGAAGTTTATATAACGACTCTAAAAATTATTTTCGAGTGATGTATAAAAGAAAAAAAGAAATTGAAAATAATTTCGTAACTAATTTGAAATATTTCAAGAATGTTGAGTCCCAAATACCACAATTTTGAAAATCTTTCCTCTTCTTCCAAAATGTTTATTTGAAAGAATTTTCCACCGAGATACGTGACCAATTAACATGACGATATTAAATCATGGCTTTACACAATGTTAGAAAATTTCAAAGCATCACTTTAAAATATTCGTGATACTACTGTGCCGTGGGTCCCGTGTCGGAACCCACTGTGCTAAAAATCATTTTAAAAAAAATGATCAAAATGCCAAAAAGGCCGAAGTCGGTAATATTCTCAAATACTCCCAAAAGTCATTTATAAAACATCAAATACCGTCATAAGAATACTATCCAAAACTTGCAAGACCAAAATGTCAAAACTCGGTTTGCAAGATACTAAAAGCCATCTTAAAATACTCATGCGGTGGATAAAATTGTCATTCGTAAATTCATTCTAGTAAAGTACCGAAACAGATAAACATGTTCGACTTCCATGTAATATCCTAAAACGATAATATCACCGACAAGTTCCAATTCCTAGTTCACATTAATCATATTAGCACAATGTAATCAAATACGTGTATAAGGGGACTTACGATCGGGAGGCTTACCATCACGGATTGCCGGAAGATGATGTCGGAACCACGATACTAATCACAACTCTGATGCGCGCGACTTACACAAGACATGGACTTGACCCAACGGCCTAGGTTTTTCGCAAACCTAAGCTCCGATACCATAAATGTAACACCCCAGAATATGACCGGGAATGTCACACGCCGTAGACCCTTATCGCAAGGATTTACCAGGCTAAACTCCAAAAGACTACTCGATGATTGACCGACCGGGTCAAAATTAAATAGAAAACAGACCGACAAGGTCATAAACCAATTCGAAACTAACGACATTCATATTACAATGACCACAATAAACTTGAACATAGAAAAGAATGACAACTCAATTTAATAAATGATAACTACACCCATGCAAGGGTGGATACTCGAACGACAAAGAAATACCGACCAAAATGATACAAAAGAAAAGACTCGACTGCGGTGTGATTAGCATCGTCGTCTTCCATCTCCTTCCAAGCCAATCCGTGATCGCTCCCGAGCCGCCAAAACTCGAGCGCATAAGCACCCACCCCGAAAACTCGGGGTTAGCAACCGAATTTTGCTAGTGCAAGTACATAATATACAAGATATACGAACAAGAACAACATAAAATTCAACCGCCGTGAAGCCTTAACATAAACCATACATTCCCATAATCAATACAGAGTAACACTCGCATACACAAGGTGAAAGATAATCACATAGCCATATTCTCTTTACGAAACATAGCATCAATAAAATTTTAATCAAGCCCAAGGAGTCAGGAAAATCCCTTTTGGAAAAGGAAAAAAAATGTTTTGATAAGGTAGTTTGCAAACGTTATTGTTGACTCGGGCCGTCTGGGGTTTTTAAAATCGAACGGGAATACTTTTGGAATTTATTTCAAATACTCTCTGATCCTTGACACAAATTATGGATAAAGATTTCACAAAAACTAAGTCAACTTATTTGGGGTTCTCGACCCTTTTTTTAGAACACCGTCACAAACGAAATCATTACAACATCTCACAGGGTTCTCAACCCATTCCAAATAACATCATCATGAAATCAATCATCTCAACATTCCACAGGTCCTCGACCCAAAACACGAATAGCACCACAATACAATCAAAGGTACAAAACTCTCATTCGACATATCCTGCTCAAGACCCCGATTAATTAACCCTGAGATTTCACAAACCTCCGCGGTTAACTAACCCCGATACCAACGCTTTAAAAACAATTTGAAACAAGCTTTCAAAAACATGAATTGCGGTCTGTATCAAGACAATTATTAAAAAGTGAGGTGAAAGAATTTGAGATACGAACGTCGTTCGATAACGGGTCTTAGCTAACACTCGAATACCCGTAACCAATAAGCCTGCCAGCGCCTCCACCGCACACCTGTGCACCGGCGTTCACTCCACTATGTCGGCCGCTCCTTGAACATGTCACTGCGCCGGCGATCACTCCCGCAAGAGCCGCCCCTTGACACACGCATTATGTAACACCGGCGTTCACCACCCATATGGAGCCGCACATTGCAGCGTACACCAAGCCGGAGCACACCGCCCCACCCTCCCAGGCTCCCGCATATGACGTTTCTCACAACAAGTATCCACATTGTTCAAACATCAAGCACACGGACAAACGTCACAACAATTTTCAACTCGGTACATCAAGTCACACAATTTCTCCGCCAGACCATATCCACACAAATAAACAATAACACGCACGTTATCAATCAAACTCAATCAACACCGCACATATATCTCTATGTTGCGACTCAACCGAATATATACACATTTATATATATAGATATATATATATATATCCTTACTATATTATATGAGTAACTATAGTTCGTCCATCAATCCAAGTTGAGTACGTCAATTAATGTTAGAATTCAACACTCGTCGATCACCGACATAACATATATATCAATATACGTATATACATACATATATTTAACATGTAACTATATATAAACACATATATATATATATACACGTACGTATATATACATCCACATAAACTCATACACTTCGACAACATGGATCTCACGCAGTTACAATTCGTATATCGAGGTACTTGCCTTGGTAATACGACGCGAAGGAGACGACGAAGGAATAGGTTTCGGTCCAAACAATCCTCTCAAATCCGACCCTAACACAATAATGATATACAATCAATCTCAAGATCATGAATACGAAGAAATTACTCCTAGTTCTACCCGTTGGGACAATTCATCGAACACCAAGAGTGCGTAGGGAATTGAAATCGGTTAACGGTGAATTAACGGAATTTCATCCCAACCAAAAACAAGAAAACCAAGGGTCACGAGAGTACTATCAAAATCTAACAACAACATCGGTTAATTCGGATTAAAACACAAGATCACCACCAAACCCTCCCCAAAAATCATACTAGGGTTAAAGGGGTTCTTACCTCTTGAAGATTCAAGCCCTATAATCCGAAGAACACGTGCTAGATCCACAATCCGAGCTACACGATCGAAGGAAGATGAAGAAAACACACAATCAAAAGGGTAGATGGAGAAGAAATCCCCCTCTCAACCCTCTCTCTCTCGCACGGTTGGAGAAAAGGAGGAAATGAGCGAATCTCGCCGAAAATACACGATTATAGCGCCCGCATTGTGTGCAGCGGCTCGGCTAATGCAGGCCGCGGCTGAGGCAAAATTGCGCCCGATGGTCGGTGGCCGCTCGTTGTGCGCGGCTCATTAGGAGTGTGCCGCACTCGGACTCGGCATGTGCCGCGGCATCACGGACCGTGCCGGGGCACGCGGCATGAGAGGTTTTAGCCGGCAGTGCCACACGGGTGTGCGGCCGGACAAGTGTGTGCGCGGCAGGCTGTTGTGTGCCGCGGCGCACAATCCTTGTGTCGCGGCACACGGCATACTGCTCGGCCAACAATCGGTAGTATGTGTGCCGCGCGCACAATCCTTGTGCCGCGGCTCATACCCCCTCGGGTCCCAAAAATGACGAAAATGATCCTGGAAGAGAATAAAAGCAATAGGAATCGATATTTGGGCAACAATAACACGAAATGGAAGTACGGAACCCCAAAACGATCTGAGGTACACAACCAAAGTTGAACAAGGAACAAATTCCCTAAATTTCTAGGAAATTACAAAAACGGCCCAAACATCCGAAAATCACGACACAACGTCGGATTAACCATCCGAAACTCACAACATGCTCTAATCAAGCATACTAACTCATGGAAGTAAGAAAGTGACGGAATCGAACGAGTTTAAGGAGAATCGAATACGCATGAGACAAAATATACCACAAGATGAAATTACGTAAAAGCATCATCGAGACTCGTCTAAGCGGAGAAGCTCCAAGAACAAAATAGGTTCAGAATTCCAAAACAGTGCCAAGCGAGTTATCCGAAACGAATATACACTGAAAATAGAAATTATTAAAAATAGAAAACGCGGATATTACAGTACAGCAGGCCCTATTACGGGAAATTCTAAAGTAAGTTTAATTTTCTACATTTGAGGTCTCTTTTTTGTGTACGAGTTGTAATATTTTCCATTTTAAAATGTCATTATTTTATAGTCAGGAAAGTGTAATGAAAGAGCATGAAATGAACTTTCAAACGAAGCATCTTGAGATAAGTTTGCAGAATATAGGTGTGTTTTTTAATAGACAAATGAACCTTGAAGTAATTTAAACTATATCACCTCTTGCCTTTTGAACTATATCGATTTGAGATTTGTTTTGTTATAGATAAATGGACCTTATAGGCTTTGTTGGCCCTGAAGCTGCCACAGGACTAGAAAAAAAAGAAGATTCACGTCTTAGGACATTTAGTTCATATTTGTAAGGAACTTGGAGAAGAAGACAGTTCAAATGCCTATGCTTTGACCGATGAAATTTATAGGGGAAAATGCCTACTCTTCTATGTCAAAGTTTCACTTTGAGAATGAGAATCATGTTAAATGAAAACTTATAGGCAACTTGTAATGGTTAGAGTGAGGGATTGGTTTATGCATAATACTGTTATTCATATGCTGCAACCATTTCCTATATCTTTATTCATGTTTTATTCAAGTATTAAAGCTGTTTAGAGAAGATTATCAGTGTTTCGATAGGCATTGCCTTGGCATGGAAATATATCAAATCCATTTGGATGAGCATGTTGGTTTTTTATGTATGTAAACTGCACATTAACTTGGAGTTATGTGTAAATATACTTCTGAACAAACCACAAATTTTTAGGACTTAAAAAATAGTTAAAGGTGGTGTTATACACAAAATAGTCAGGAAAGTGTAATTGCTAATGTAATGTTAGGAATTCTTAAGATTATGTTAGAAAATGTTCAAATTTTTTCATCAGCTCACCTCTTTGTTATTCGAAAAAAAAAGACATTTTACTTTGTTCTCAGTTTCTTCTCTCTGGCATAATAGATGGAAACTTAAGATGGTTTAGATTGGTTCTGATCTCGTGTAATGCATGATTTGAAAAGGCATTCCAGTAACTGTCATTCCAAGCTATCATTCCAGTAACTGTCATTCCAATAACTGTCATTGAAAAGGCATTCCAGTAACTGTCATTCCAAGCTATCATTCGTAGCTGAAATTTATGTTATCAAATTGATTAATGTACATAACTACTGGAAAGCGTAGCTATGCTCAAAGCATTTTCATGCATATGTGCATATTATCGGTCAAGTTTGCTGCCTGCATATTTTCAAGTCTTGATACTTGTGTTTTAAGTTTGCTGCCTGCATTTTCAAGTTTGCTCAAAGCATTTTGCTGTGTTGTGATTTAGAATGTTCAATTTGTTGATTGTGAGAGCAACTTGTTGTATATTGTAAAATCTTGTTGGTTTTGAAGTTAGTTTGGATTGTGTAGTCTGTACAAGAAAGCAACCTTTGTCTTCTTAATCAATCATGCAACATACTTAGCTGGATGGGTACAAATGAAGTGGTGGCAAAAGGGAGAGTATCTGCCATTGATCCTTCAAGCAAAGTGCATGGCTATGTGTTGGGACCAGATTGTTATAGAGTTGAGGTCGAGGAAGCTGTCAATCCTAGAGCAGAATTCTACCAATTCCAGCCAGAGTTTTCAGTCATGGAAGATGCAGTTGGGAGTACGATTGCGTGGCCAATTAAGTATATTATCCCACGCACTTTAATAATTTGTAGTTGTGTTCTTTTCTAGTTTTTTGCTATATGCATATAGCGAATTTTCGTTGAGCTTGTGCATTATTTTGATGTTGGCACACTATAGTCCATGACAATTTGATTAGGATGTTCGTGTATAGCTGGCATCACAATGTTGATGCAAATATAAATGCTTGGATCTATGATGTAATTGAACATTTGGATCTGTAACTAGAAATATTAATGCTATTTTAACCCCTGTAAATTGTAATATTTTTTTTGTACAAAGTGTATTTTTAATGACATGTAAAAACTGTCATTAAAATGTTTCAATGAAGGAAAGTAACTATCATATAAACAAATATAATGACATATTGAGAGTTACAATGATAGGGTAAAATTGTTGTTGAAAATATTTTATAACAATTGAGAGACGTCGTTGAAAATATTTAATAACAGTTGCAAAATGTCAATAGATAACTTCTTTGACGAAATAAGTGTTGTTGTTGCCCAAAATATTTATCCGAAGATTAATACTGCTGGAAGACGGACAACAAACAACAATTGCGGGAGCACTTCCGAGAGAAGATAAATAATACAAGATTTGCCGGGTTTGTTAGGCCCGGGCTTGAATGCTCTCGCGAGATGATATTAATACGAATATTCGTGGATACAAGTATTAATGAGAGAAATCTAAATACAATGAGTGTAAAAAGACTCTGTTAATCCGGCTCTTGAGCGAAGCTCGGTGTTCTTCGTCCCCGCCGATCGTCTTCCTGATGAGAGAGGCCGGGAGAAGTAAGACCGAATGAAAGCTGTTGCCAAGAGTTGGAGATAGCCAAGTGCAATGTGTTTTGCTTGTGATGTATGCTGAAATGCGAGAATGCCAGAGAGTGCAGAAGAATTTTGGTCCTTGGACAAGTGCTGGGAGCCTTGTATATATAGGGGCATCCGGGTCCTGTCCTCTGGCGGGCGATCGCCTTCCGGCCATTATAATAATGTGTCGATCGTCTGCCGGCCAATATTATAATGGGGCGATCACCCGGGCTGTCGGACAAAAGTCCAAGGAAGAGGATGGCGCCAGCTGGGTGGTCAAATAAGGAGCCAGCACGCGTCCGGAGTCAGTCAACATGCGGCCCTACTGACAGCTTTCGGCGGCTTGACGGCTGGTGGAGAGATTCTGTCAGGCTGTGGTCAATGGCCCGAGATTCGCGGATCTTGTCTCGGCCCTTGCACGTGGTGCCAGTCTTAAGGTTCGGCCTTTGCCGACTGGATGGCCATCGGTGCTGATCGACATGAGGCGGTCGTCTCTAGCTGGTCATCAGAGATCGCCATCGGCCAGTTGCTGAGGGTCGGCATTTGGTCGGTCACCAAGGGTCGGTCTCCAAGGGTCGGTAGGCAAGTGCCGAGGGATGATCGTCTCCATTCGGTCGGTCGGCAGGTGCCGAGGGAGAATCGTTCGCTAGACGGTCGCCAGGAGTCGGTCGCCGAGTGCCGAGAGGCGATCGTATTTGAGGTCGATCGCTCGGCACCGGGACTTGTCCTGGGACCTTCGGTTGGCCGATTTAGCTTGTCCGCTGGGCTAAGGCTTAGGTCGCCTGGTCGAGGTCGGCAGTTCTGCCTAGGCTGCTCGGCAGTGGCTCGGTCGCTCGGCAGTGACTCGGTCGCCCGACCTCCGAGGCGATCGCCGGTCGGAAAGTGTTAATTCTTGACACAACAATTGCCCCCCAGCTTGCTCCTATGTTGAAGACATGGGGCGAGGTGGTTCTTGCTGGCGATCGTGTAAGGAAGAGGACGGGCGATCTTGCTGAGCTGACTTAGGATTCGGACTTGGGCTATCATGGTCGATTGGCTAGCTATCTTTCGGTCTTGTACCTGCAAAAACAACATTGGACGATCCCCCTCGGAAACTTGGTGGTTTCGCTTTGTTTGAGGAATCGTGCACAGTCGAGGAGATCGATGGACCGACTCCATGACCGTGTCTTGGTGCGCGAAGACATTGAGTGTCTCGTGACTCACTTTATTATGAGGGTCCTCTGTTAGGCTGCACCTCGCCTCGTATTTAAACGAAGGGCGTGCGGTCTCGGTCTAGAGGAGTCCTTGCGCGGGGCAGCGTCGGATGAATCAACTCCACGCCCGCGGCTTGTTAGCTCTGCTTCCACCTCGGCCAGCCATGGAGATGGCCGACCTCGACGGTGTACGTTGAGACGGGGTTGTGGCATGGGTCCACTGATTAATGTTGGAGAGCCCTCAGACTACGCCGGCCTCGTATTTAAACGAAGGGCAGGCGATCTCGGCCGAAAGGGACCTTGCATGGCCGAAGTAGCCGGTTCCATCGACTGCCAGGACCATGGCTTTATGATGTGTGGTGGAGGCGATCTCGAGCCTTAGTTCCTCATGTTAAATGCTGGACTGTAGACGGCGATCGTGCCCTCCGGGTTGCTGATGATGTAGCGCGACGATCGGCGATCGGGCCGGAAGACTGGCGATCGTCGCTCGGCAGCCGATCGCTTTATTCGTAGGTCGATATCGGCGATCGGGCGGGAGTTAGTCCCTCATTTAAAATGGTGGACTGTAGGCGGTGAGCGAGTCCTCCGGCACTGCTGGATAGTAGCGATCGGGCCGAGGCGGAGGTCGTCGCGCGGGCGCCGATCGCTCTACTCTAGGCTAAGGAGAAACCTTTGCCTGGACAGGAAATCTGCGGCTCTGGCCCGGAAGGCCGCGTAGGTCGTCGGTAGGGTCTTCGTGAGATGCCTGAACATAGGCGAGAAGCCCTGAAAACCTCCTAGGACCGCGTAGAGGGCGGTCTCATCGCTTACGGGCTCGCCGTTGAGGATGATCACGTCTACCCGGTCGATGTAGTCCGAGTCGGACTCCTCTTCTCCCTGCTTGATTTGCATCATGCGAAAGCGACCTTCTGGCTGGACGACCCTGGTGGCGAAGTGTTCCGTGAAGACGTGCGCCAGCTCGTTAAAGGAGCCAATGGACCGAGGTGGCAATGAGGTGTACCACCGGTGGGCGAGGTCGTCCAGCGTCAGAGGGAACATTCGGCACCGGGTCTCGTCCGATGCCCCACACCCGGTCATGTAGATGTTGAACTTGCTCAGGTGCGTCTGGGGGTCCGATCGCCCCTCGTATATGGGTGTTTGCGGGGGGGCGATCCTGTGCTGTACGGGGGCGAGCTCGATGTCGATCGCGAGCGGCTCGCTTGGCTCGGCGATCGTCTTCATGGCGCCTGCCCTGGATTGCAGGAGCTCCTTCACGTCGTCGAGCTGACGTTGCAATGCGGCAATCGCCGTGGCTCGGCTGCTTGCTGATCGGCTTTGGGAGCGGGGGCCGAGGCGATCGTGTACCGATCTCCGGACTCCGCTGCTGCCGACCTCGGCAATATGGCGAGCGGGAGCCAGACGGCTAGGTTGCCTTCTGGGAGCCGGGTAGGCCGAGCTCCTTGTGACGGACTCAAATTCCGTCGTCTCGTAGCTGGGGCCGGACTGCCCCGGTCGCCAGGTCGGGTCGCTGCCCAGGCGATCGAAGACAGAGGTGCCCCGGCTGCCGAGCACCTCTTCATGCGGACGGGAGCCTCCTGGCGATCGCTCGGCCAGTAACGCCTTGAGCTTCCGCTTGGACTTCCGGCGGGAGACCGAGGGGGTGATAGCAGGAGGCGCGTCGAGAGCACTCCGTCGCTCCTGAAGGGCGGCTATGGCCTCTTCGATCTGTTCATTGGTTCGGAACTGATCGAGCGAGAGGCTCGGGCCGCCGTCCCGGGACGGGATCGGGCATCTCTGACCGCGGCGGCTACCTTCCACCATCGGCTGCGGCTCGGGTGTGACCAGGCAGGGTCCGGCCGGTGAGTCGGCTTTCTTCGACACGGAGGCGGAAGACATGATTTCTGAAAGATTTCTTTGAAGTGCAGTGAGTGTCACTTCAAGTATCTGCCCCGAGAACAGTGAGTGTTCTTCGGGACGGTAGGTATAAAAATTTGAGGGTTGGATCCCCTTCTTCTAGCGTCAATTGTTGTTGCCCAAAATATTTATCCGAAGATTAATACTGCTGGAAGACGGACAACAAACAACAATTGCGGGAGCACTTCCGAGAGAAGATAAATAATACAAGATTTGCCGGGTTTGTTAGGCCCGGGCTTGAATGCTCTCGCGAGATGATATTAATACGAATATTCGTGGATAGAAGTATTAATGAGAGAAATCTAAATACAATGAGTGTAAAAAGACTCTGTTAATCCGGCTCTTGAGCGAAGCTCGGTGTTCTTCGTCCCCGACGATCGTCTTCCTGATGAGAGAGGCCGGGAGAAGTAAGACCGAATGAATGAAAAGTTGCCAAGAGTTGGAGATAGCCAAGTGCAATGTGTTTTGCTTGTGATGTATCTTTGAAATGCGAGAATGCAGAGAGTGCGAGAAGAATTTCGGTCCTTGGACAAGTCTTTGGGAGCCTTGTATATATAGGCGGCAAGGTCTGTCCTCTGGCGGGCGATCGCCTTCCGGCCATTATAATAATGTGCCGATCGTCTCACGCCAATATTATAATGGGGCGATCACCCGGGCCGTCGGACAAAAGTCCAAGGAAGAGGTGGCGCCACTGGGTGGTCCAATAAGGAGCCGAGACGCGTCGAGTCGGCCAACATGCGGCCTCTTGTGACTTTCGGCGGCTTGTCGGCTGGTGGAGAGATTCTGCCAGGCTGTGGTCAATGGCCCGAGATTCGCGGATCTTGTCTCGGCCCTTGCACGTGGTGCCAGTCTTAAGGTTCGGCCTTTGCCGACTGGATGGCCATCGGTGCTGATCGACATGAGGCGGTCGTCTCTAGCTGGTCATCAGAGATCGCCATCGGCCAGTTGCTGAGGGTCGGCATTTGGTCGGTCACCAAGGGTCGGTCGGCAAGTGCCGAGAGACGGTCGGTCTCCAAGGGTCGGTCGGCAAGTGCCGAGGGATGATCGTCTCCAGTCGGTCGGTCGGCAGGTGCCGAGGGAGAATCGTTCGCTAGACGGTCGCCAGGAGTCGGTCGCCGAGTGCCGAGAGGCGATCGTATCTGAGGTCGATCGCTCGGCACCGGGACTTGTCCTGGGACCTTCGGTTGGCCGATTTAGCTTGTCCGCTGGGCTAAGGCTTAGGTCGCCTGGTCGAGGTCGGCAGTTCTGCCTAGGCTGCTCGGCAGTGGCTCGGTCGCTCGGCAGTGACTCGGTCGCCCGACCTCCGAGGCGATCGCCGGTCGGAAAGTGTTAATTCTTGACACAACAAGTGTGTCATCATAAACTATATTATGACGTTTAACAAATGTCGTTGAATTTTGCCCCTACAATGACACTTCTATGACGAAGAAAGCTTGTCATCATAAACTATATTATGACATTTAACAGACGTCGTTGAAGTCCGGCCCTATAATGACACTTGTATGACGAAAAAAGTTTGTCATCATAAACTATATTATGACGTTTAACAAACGTCGATGAAGGTTGGGCTTACAATGACACTTCTATGATAGAAATAGAGTGTCATCATAAACTATATTATGACGTTTATCAAACGTCGTTGAAGGCCGCCCCTACAATGACACAGGCTTTAATGATGTTTCGGACGACACACGGTAACTGTCATTGAAGGCATTCCATGACATTTTTTATGTGTCATGGAAAGGGTCATTTCTACTAGTGCTAGATCGAGCCCGCCTACCAAGGCTTCGTATTCGGCTTCCTTGTTGGTCGCACGAAAATCGAAACGCACAGCATTTGTGAAACTTTGCCCATCGGGAATAATGAGGACAATCCCTGCCCCTGCTCGCGAGTTGGTCGCCGAGCCATCCACATATAGCTTCCAGGCAGCTCGGCCGATCTGGGTTGGACTGTGAGGGAATGTTAATTCCACCACGAAGTCTGCCAGAGCTTGGCCTTTGATCGCCGTGCGAGGAGTGTATGTGATACCGTATTGGGCGATATCCAGTGACCACTTGAGGAGTCGCCCGTTGGTGTCCGGTCGGTGTAGAACTTGCCTTAGAGGTAGAGTTGTCAGAACTTCCACTTGATATTCGAAGAAGTAAGCCCTTAGCTTGCGAACACTCATGACTAGAGCGTAGGCGATCTTCTCTAATGGTGTATAACGTGTTTCCGCGTCATGGAGCGCTTGACTAACTTAGTAGATCGGCAAGTGGACTTGTCCCTCCGCTCGCACCAAAACGGCACTCAGTGCGACCTCCGAGGCCGCCAGGTAAAGGAATAGTTTCTCGCCGGGGATCGGCTTTTCCAGGATCTGGGGGTTAGATAGATATTCCTTGATTTTGGTGAACTCTACTTGACTCTCCTTCGTCCATGCGAACTTCTTGTTCTTTATGGTCGCGAAGAAAGGCTTGCTTTTATCGCCGAGCCGAGATATGAAACAGTTGATGGCGGCTAGACAACCTGTGAGACGTTGCACCTGCTTGACGTTCCGTGGCTCCTGCATGTCGAGGATCGCCTGAATCTTGGTGGGGTTCGCCTCGATCCCCCTTTGGCTCACGATGTGCCCCAGGAATTTTTCGGAGCTCACCCCGAAGTTGCACTTCTTGGGGTTCAGTTTCATGTTGAACTTCTCGAGGATGGCGAACGTCTCGGCGAGATCATTGAGGTGATCTTCTTTCTTGAGGCTTTTGACCACGATGTCATCAATATAGAACTCCATGGTCTTGCCGATCTGATTGGCGAACATTCCGTTGACTAGACGCTGGTAGGTTGCCCCCGCATTCTTCAAGCCGAACGGCATTCGGACCCAAAAGTATATGTCCTTTTCCGTGTGGAAAGATGTGTGGTTTATGTCTTTCTCCGCCATTGGGATTTGATGGTATCCGGCGAAGGCATCCATGAACGACATCATTTCGCAACCTGCTGTACTATCGACCAAGTGATCAATATGAGGCATCGGAAAGTGATCTTTTGGACATGCCGCGTTGAGGTCGGTGAAGTCGATGCATAAACTCCAGGAGCCGTTTGGCTTTTTGACGAGCACCACGTTGGCGACACATTGCGGTTCGTCTGTAGCTACTCCGATTAATTTGTTGTTGAGTAGCTTTTTGACTTCTATGTCGAGCGCTGCGTACTTCTCAGGACCGAATTTCCTATGTTTCTGGTGAACAGGCTTCCTTGACGGGTCGATCTTTAGATAGTGGCAAGCGTGTTCAGGACTTATGCCAACCATATCTTGATGCGACCAGGCAAAGACTCTGATTTTCTTACGTAGTAAATCGATCAGATCCTCTTTTAATTCGCGGTCGATGTTTGCGCCGATCTGTACTTCCCGCTCCGGGGGATCCAGATCTATCGTTATACTCTCCAACTCTTCAACGGGGACGGTCGCCTCTCGTTTGGAACGATTTCCGGACTCGATCCTTGGATCGATGTCGAGACTTGGCTCGAAACCGATCCTTGGCTCGATGTCCTCCGTTAATTTATCCGAGATGGCATCCTCTGAGTCGGGTTGGTACGATGTGCTTGGCTCGTCGATCTCCATGGGTTGATCGTCGATCGTTTCAATGTTACACATAGCATGGGAAGTATTGAAAGAAGTTACAACATATGAGTAATTCAATCACTTCTTTGCCATTAGCTGATCTCCTTTTACAGTACCGACCGTCCCATCGGCAGTGGGGAATTTAATACAGTAAAAGAAAGACGAGGCGACCGCCTCAAAGGTTTCTAGAAAGGGGCGACCTAGGAACCTATTATAGATGCTGGGCCTATCTATGATTACAAAATTTAGGTTCCTAGTAATCCTAACCTTGGGATCGTAAAAGCATATTAGCTCGACAGAGAGCTTGATCCTTCCGTAGGCTTGGACTGTGCTGTCGCCGAACCCTTGAAGTACGGTGTCGAACGGCTTGATGAACTTGGTCAGGTTTCCGAGCTGGTCCAGGGCGTATTTGAATATGATATTGCAGAAACTCCCATTGTCGACCAGAGATCACCAATTGATCCTCTTTGGGGCATTGTATTCCCTCCCTGTCCTTGTTGGAGAAGGTGATGAGCGCATCTTTAGAGATGGTCGGCTCTAGAGGTAGCACGACATGGACCCCGGCGAACGCCCTCAGTTCGGCCTTTCGCTTCCTGTTTGACATGGTGGAAACCGGGGAAAGGCCCCCGAGGTTTCCACCTCCTGCTTGAAGCATATTGATTCGGACGCCAGGGTTGATCGGAGGGATCGACTCATCAGAGTACTCCGGCTCATGCTCGATCCTGGCGACCGGATTGGGAGGGGTTCTTTTGTTTTGTCGGCGCTCGCGCCCTCCGGTCCTCTCTGTCCTAGGTTCTGGCTTGGTGACCAAGTTGTCCAATTTGCCTTCCTCAAACAGTCGCCAGAGTTGTCTGAGGAGGTCGCGGCATGGCTGGTGTTGTGGCCGGCACTCTTGTGGTAGGCACAGAATTTGCTGCGGTCTAGATGATCGTGGTCCCTTATCGGCTTTGGTTTGGAAAGCCACTCGCGCCCCTTGATTGCGTTGAAGATGTGGGCCGGAGACAAGTTGAGGTTGTGGAGAAGGTGGACCTCTACATCCTCGAAGGCTTTGAACTCACCAGGCGGCTTGGCGACTGCCTTTTTGGGCTTGGCGACCGCCTTCTTCTGGGCGTGGGACGGCGCCTTCCCTTCTCCTGCAGATCCCTCGCCTAAGCGGAGGGAGAGCATCCTTTGCCTGGCCAAGAAATCGGCGGCTCTGACGCGGAAGACCGAGTAGGTCGGGGGGATGTCCTTTGTGAGGTGCCTGAACATGGGTGAGTGGCCGCAGAATCCCCCCAGGACTGAGTAGAGAGCGAGCTCGTCGCTAATGGGCTCGCCGGTGAGGACTATCTCATCTACCCGGTCGATGTAATCTTCATCTAACTCGTCCTTCCCCTGCCTGATTTTCATCATGCGGTGGGGGCCTTCTGGGCGAGCGACTTTGGCGGCGAAGTACGATGTGAAGTCGTTCGCCAACTTCTCAATGCAATTGATTGAGCGAGGTGGTAGTGAGATGTACCACCCGTGGGCTAGGTCGCCCAGAGTTAATGGGAACATTCGAAATTTCGTCGCATCTGATGCTCCGCATCCGGTCATGTAGATCCGGAATTTGCTCAAGTGGGTCTCCGGATCCGATCTTCCCTCATATAGAGGTGTTTGTGGGGGAGCGATCTTCGGTTGAACTGGGGCGAGCTCGATCTGAACCGCGAGTGGTTCACTTGGCCCAGCGATCGATCTCCTGGCGCCTGCCCCAGTTTTCAGGAGTGCCTTCATCTCGTCGAGCTGGCGCTGCATGGCGGCCATCGCCGTTGCCTGACTGCTCGCCGATTGGCTCCCGGAGCGCGAGCCAAGGCGAGCGTGCACTGATCCCCTAGCCCCATGGTGAATGATGAGCTCCCTGCCAGCGGGTTCATTTCTTGGGCGAGCGGGGGCCCGCTGACCAGCTTGTCTTCTGGGAGTCGGATATGCCGAACTCCTGGTAAAGGATTCAGACTCCGATGTCTCCCGGCTGGGGCCTGAGTGCCCGGGTCGCCATGAGGGATCGCTTCCCAAGCGGATGAAGACGGAGTCATCCCGCCTGACGAGAGCCTTCTCCTGCGGCTCGGGGCTTTCTGTTGATTTCTCAACATAGATCCCCTTGAGCTTCCGTTTGCCTGCTCGGCGGATGGTTGACGGAGTGATGGTGGGCGAGTCGCATGCCCTCCGTCGCTCCCTGAGGATGGCTATAGCCTCCTCAATCTGTTCCGCGATCTGGAACTGATCGAGTGAGAGGCTAGGACCGTCCCTCGGGGGCGGGAGTGAGAGCCTAGCGTCGCGGCGGTCACCATCCGCCGTAGGCTGGGATTCGGTCCGGGCCGGAATGAGGTTTCCGGCAGACCGTAGGGTGGCTCTCTTGGAGGTCGTGGCAGAGGTCATTTTTCTGAAGGCTTTCTTTTTAAGAACAGTGAGTGTTTCTTCAAATATATGTCTGGAGAACAGTGAGTGTTCTTCGAGACGGTTGGGATAAAAATGAAGGTTTAGTTTGGTCCGGCCCCTTCCTCTAGCGCCAATTGTTGTTACCCAAAATATTATCCGGAGATAGTATTGCTGGAATGATCGAGTAACAAACAAATGCGAGAACATTTCCGCGGGAAAATAAATAACACAAGATTTGCTGGGGTTGTTAATCCCGAGCTTGAATGCTCTCGCGAGATGTTATTAATAAATATACTGTGGAGTACAAATATTAATGTTAGAATCTATTACAATGAGTGTAAAGACTTCTAGTTATCTAAGCTGTGGAGCGTGTAGATTGCCGGAAGAATCAGATATGAAGATCTGTGAGTTCTTGCTTTGGGTGTATATAAGTGTATATGAATATCACTATGAATGTGTAAGTGATTGCCAGATGAGTCTTTAATTCTCTCTCTGTATGTTTTGCACTGTATTCACGGTGAAGATGATGAAATTATGATAGTGATCTCGTGATCCCCCAGCCACTGTTGTGAGCCTCCTATTTATAGGAGACAAGGTTGTTGGGTCCCCTCCGGCGATCGCGGGCGACCGTCGTATTCTATATTATAATAAGATGGCCGATCGCCCCGTCACGTGGGGTTGTTCCCTTAAAGTCTGAGGCTGCTGCTGGCAGCCAGCTGTGCGAGCCAATGGGAAGCCTGCACGGGTCCTGAGTCGCTGTCCGGGGAGGTCCCATTTTGTACCTTTCGGCGGCCCTATCGGTAGGTGAGGTAGGTGACAGGCTGTGGTCAAAGGTCTTATCTGTCGGCGCCTTTTGTGGATCTGCACGTGGGTCACCGTCCGAGATTCGGTCTTTGACGACTTTGACGGATGTTGGATTCATACGTGGCACGAGACGATCGTTTCTGGTTGGACATCATAGACGATCGCCAGATACCAAAAGACGATCGCCGGACACCAAAAGACAATCGTCGTGGGTGTCGACTGCTGGGTGTTTGCACAGAATATGTCTTCTATGGTTGGCTCTCTGATCATTATGCCGATCGCCATCGAGGCGTATTAATCGCTGCACAACAATAGCTTCTTTCCAGAGAGAAGCATCTGGACTAGACAAAGCTTCTTGAATGGTTCTGGGTTCATTTTCTAACACATATGTCAGAAAATCAGGATCAAAAGACTTAGATATTTTTGTCCTTTTACTGTGTCTTGGTTCCTCTTCTTCATTTTGAGGTAAACATGCAGTTTCAAAGATCTCTTGTTAGACCTTACTTCTTTCCTTTCTTTACAAGGAAAGACATTTTTAAAGAAAACCGCATTCCTTGATTCTATGATCATACCATCGTTTATATCAGGAATTGCTAACTTGTGCACTACTATTTTTTCCATATATAATGAAAGCACAATCAACCATTTTAGGTCTAATCTTCACTTACTTTGGCTTAGGTACTTCTACTTTAGCCAAGCACCCCCACACTTTAAGGTACTTATATGATGGGTTCCGACCTTTTCATAATTCATATGGAGTTTTATCTCTACCTTTGTGTGGTATCTTGTTAAGAATGTGGCTGGCTGAAAGTATAGCTTCCCCCCACATGTTATCGGGTAAGCCAGAGATTATCAATATCGCATTCATCATATCCTTTAGAGTATGATTCCTGCGTTCAGTTACACCATTTGATTGAGGTGAATGTCTGATGAATTATGCCAGCTTCCTTGCATAGTTCTTCAAGTGGAGCAACATACTCCCCACCTCTATAACTTCGAGCTATTTTAATCTTTAAGTTAAGTTGGTTCTCAACCTCATTCTTTTAAGCTTTGAACACTTCAGAAGCTTCATCTTTGCTTTTCATAAGATATACATAACAATATCTTGTGCAATCATCAATAAACGTAATGAAGTACTTTTTCCCACCTCGAGTTTGCACAAGTTTTTCACACGCGTCTGTATGAATTAACTCGAGTGGTGTAGTACATCGCTCAACCGAATGAAATGGTGCTTTAGCGAATTTAGCCTCAACACAAACTTCACACTTGTGGTTTTGTGAATCAAATTTAACACTAGGTATCAGATCCAGATTCACAAACCTTTTAATTGTGTTGAAATAATATGTCCTAATATATCATGCCGTAAATTAGAACACTCCAATAAATACATAGAAGTAGAAGCTTTATTCTTCGCCTCTTGGCGGAACACAGACACTACATTCATTTTGAAGAGCCCTTTTATCAAGGTACCCTTTACAATGAAACTGACCATTTTTGGTCATTACAAACTTTCCTGCCTCAAAAACTAGCCTAAATCCGGCTTTGCTTAGAAGGTAACTCGACACTAAATTCTTACGAATATCCGGAACATGCAACACATCCACTAGTGTCAGCTCTTTTCCAGAAGTCATTTTGAGCACCACATTTCCAAGTCCTACATTGTTGGAAGTAGCAGAATTTTTCATAAATAGATTCCTTCCATTAATCGGTGTGTACGAAGAAAACATTTCTTTATCTGCACAGATGTGGCGAGTCGCTCCAGTATCTATCCGCCATTCCATTGGATTATCAACCATATTGGCTTCAAATACCACAGCACATAGATCGAGCTCTGACAAATCTAACGGAAGAGACTAATAATTAGGACATTCCATGTAGGACAGTATATTTTCATACACAAAGAAGAAACTAACAATCAGGCCAAGAACCATACAATTTCTACAAAGAAATAAACACTAGTCATCCTCTTGCTAGCTCTTTATTGTGACTACTTTTTCAAGTCTAAACTTGAACCTTCTTAGATTTTAATCTTGAGGTAGCAGCCTTGACTCTCGAGATGAAAGTGTTGCAGATACGGTTGTCTCAACAATCTGCCCAACATTGACAAAAACAACTCCAGAGTTAATTTTGTTGTTGACGCTGTTGTCTCAACAATCTGCCCAACAGTTGCAGTAACATGTGCAACAACACCTGCAGTAGCAACGTTTTCAGCAACTTTTTCGTCAACAAACATCAATAATGGAATTACATCACTTGACATCGAAATCAAAGGTTATAAGCTTTCATATTTATCTCATGTACACTTCTTCTCCAAAGCGAAGGTTTAGTCAATATTTCGTCTTGCGATTGTGCTAAAAAAAAGTAGAAGATGAGACAACAAAATAATTAATTGAATTGAACTAACAATTACAGATCGAATGTTGTCGGAATTGTTCTGCTCGATGTTGTCGTAACACTCCAGGGAACAATCTGGAACTCGCCGGAACAGAATGATGCAAAGCGTATCCGTAGACGCTGGAACAGAACTAGTAACAAGCCGAGTCGAGGAAAACATCTTCCGCAAGACGAAATATGTCCCGGCTAGTACTCACGGTTTGGCGTATCGTCCCCAAAGATAAAACGGCTTCGCCTTCTTGGTAGTAGCACCACAAACCAAGAAGCTCCGACGAACTAGATGATGGTGAGGACTAAGAAGCTCTATGAAATTTGAGAATGCAAGTTTTGTAAACAATGACAATGAAAACATATAGAGAGCTCTCTTGTTTTTATGTGTTCAAAAGTTATGCATGCAAAACAACATATGCACCACCTATCAAACTATGCAAATGAGCTCCCTATAAATAGGCAAGCCACATATGTAGGAGACATAAAGATGATCATTCAATTTGTGAGTGTAACCTCCAAGTAACCCCTCTACCAAATTGAATATGGAGATGTAACCTCCCAGCAAGCATTGCACCTTGGTGTAACTCACAACCAGCAATTAATAACAGTTGTAACTCTCATAGCTGTTTCAAATTTGATTCAAAAACCAGCTGTTACAACTGCAACTGCCGAACAAAAAATATTGACATAAATATTACGACAACATTGTAGTCAACATGTGCACTATTTGTTCGAATTTCCAGCAAACTAGTTAAGAACCAGTTGCCAAATACCAAGGCCCAAGGCCAAGGATGTGCACTCTAATAATAGCTCGGTTGGTGCTCATTACAAACCATTTCTCACTCACCGAAATTCGGTTTTGAGCCAATGATTATAACACAAGAAATTGGTCAACTCAAAACCAAATTTCCAATACTAACAAGGTATCAGAGCAGGTCAATTCAGACTGCTTCGGTTGTTGCTCTACTTGTACTCTATCTTTTAAATCAAAAAGTCAGTGCCTGACCCTTCTTTCAATTGGCATACAACATATATCTTCTTCGCCGAGTCCCGATTCCCGCATGAGGGGTCATGTTAGAATCAATATCTTACATCAACTATAGAAACAACTACTGACTAGTATATTGATTTGATGATCTACTCTTCCTACCACCAAGTGGTTATAGGATGAAACCTTCTATGTATATAGTCCACACATACTTTTGGCCAAATCCACGCCCTCACACGACCCCCTCTCTTCCTAGTCTAAGCCCGGACTCGAGTTTCTCTTTACTTCTCTAATTCTCCAAAAAATATCATCCTATCCATCACGTTTTACTTAAAAATTCATTATACATATATCCATCTCGAATGTGATGATTATAAAAGTGATTTGGTGATAAGTATCATCTTAATATCATCTCATATTCACACGTCCCCAATTTCAGATTCATTATAATATTTTATTATTTTTTTATGACGGAAAACCCGCCACCGCTACTCTTCGAGTGCGCACTGAATAATATAATATTCATACTGCGTATGCATGATACAACAATTATAATTGTAGTTAACTCTATTACGGCTCTTATAATGACATTGTAATTGTAATTAGGATAAACTCCAGCCCATGTCTTTCTCATTGTGCATGATTGGCATATTCCAAATAAGGTGCCAAATGAGGTGGAACGATACAGGATGTTAGATGATAATGTAGGTCCAGATAATAAGTAGTAAGATGATGTTTTAGATTAGAGTTTGAGTTATGTTTTGGAGTGTGTTGCAAGATCCATCGAGTATAAATGTCTTTGATGCATGGAAAATTGATCATCTCTTCATTCAACTTGAAAAATTCATTTAAGAAATATAATTTTGTCTGAATAGAAAAATTTACTTTCAAAATAGAAATTTAATAGCTAATAAAATTTATATAATATTCTTTAGAATTAATAATTTTTATTATATATATTAAAATATTAGTTAATTGAAAAAAATAAAGAATAAATGAGAATAAATATTTCAAAATGATTTATACCTTTGCTAAAACGACTAAGGTGAAACACTTATATCATAATCAAAATAGATTTGTTTGGAATACATAGTGCTCCGCAATAGCTTTCCAAAACATGAATAAACAATCAAAATGGAGGAGGGATAATGAGCATTAATGCTCCAAAGTAAGCTTTCTTGTTAATGGGTGTGGGACTTTGTCCCATATTGGAAAAGAGTAGAAAGATTGTTGTGCCTATAAGATTATATGCACAAATACTAATTCACAACAACTAGTGGAGACATGAATGGATGTGTGACTGGGCGGTCCTCGCGCGCGCACACGCGCGCCGCCGTCCGGCCGACTCGGCTCGCTCGGGTCGGGTCGGGTCGAAGATTGATTTGGGTGAAATGTCTCGGCGTCTCGAAGTTATCTTTTTACTGCAATTTTATTTGCGAACCGCCTCATTAAGTTAATCCAATTTTTCGGATTAGAATAAGTGTCAAATTAAGTGATTATTATCAAAATTAATATTCGGATAATTAAGTACCGAAATTAATTGATAATAATCGGATTAATCTGTTGGACCAGCACACTTCTCTCTATCTTCCTCCTTATAAAAAACAGACCTAGGGGGTCTGATTTTATAACTGCTTTTGTGCTTCGAAACTTCCTTCGCTAGTACAAAATTTTTCTTTCTTTTCGTTCTTGTGCGGTGATAGTGCACGTTCATTCTAATTCGTTGAGGGTGCATGTGTTGTTTTATCCTGGGAGGCAGACGCTACACAGTGGTGAGACCGAATTTGCTTTAAGGAGACAGATCTTCTCGACTCAACATCGATATACATCAATCCTTCGATTTTTGTTAAATTCGTCACTGTTAGGATATTAACGCTTGTTTTGCAGAGTTATATCCCTACGTTGATTTTTTTCTTGTTTATTCAAGTGAAGATTTCCAACAAAAATTTATCAATAAATGTTTAGTATTAACCTTGCATGAAGGGCTGACTGATTGGTGTCTGTGGAGGCAAGTGGATTGCTAATTTAGTTCTTCATTCATTCATGACCATTCTTCGGCTTTTCTGTTACGATGGTTGGATGTTTAAGTTATAGGCATTTGCCTTCAATCTGCACCTAATCTCATATGCTTTTCGTAACGTGGTAAGTTCGGATAATCGAAGAACTATAAGCGGAAAGAGATTATAATTTTTGTGAGCAAATATAAGCGTAAGCATACACATTATACATATTACATTATTAATTGGATTCTTGAAGAAGTTAAACTTCATACACCATTCCAACCTTCAAAAGCCTAGTCCTAGGAATTTCCAAGCGTTTCTGCCCTTGCCTGACATTCTTCCGAAGGAAATTGTAGGCATAATTGACGACGAACTTCTTGAAAAAGAATGAATCTTGTCTTGCCACCACTTCTGCTTCTCCCAGAAGATAAAACACACCTTGTTCTTTGGCTCTCTGCACAATCTCCAACTCGTCTTCGACACACAGCTGGGTATGCACTGGAATCGTTTTGATCGAGGAATCGATTGATTGTGCCGCATTAAATGACTGGATTGAGCTTGATGAGACTCGGGTTGCACTTTCCTGTACCTCGGGCGGTGATTCTCTTACATGAATATCAGATTTTCTAGGATTTCCATCTTCTGGGATGTTAGAAGCAAGCACTTGCTCTCTGGGTGGTGCATCTTCAAGGATGAAACTCTCATGCCTGATGAACTCCTTCAAGTTCTCCACAAGTTGCTGCTCAAACACCTCAGGTTCCTCAATGCTGTCGTTGTATCCATACCTCACTACACAACGGAACACTCGGTAGTCTTTTGGCTCAACCTGTCGAAAAAGAAACCTTTCTTCCAATGCCACTTTACTGATGGGGATGGACTTTATCGAGACCAGCACTACGACCGAGTGTACCGTTGGAATGTTAGAAACAAAGTGGGGAAATATTGGCGGAATACCCTGGACGAGTTCGGAGTACAGAAGTCCGATTCCAGGTACTCTTTTTATATCTGGATTTCTGGCCAAGTCTCTCACATAATCACTGGACACCTTGTTGTTGAGCTCAAACAAGTACCGTTCTTTGTGGACGTAATGCCAAATGCCCATAGTCGCCATCAAGAAGAACGAAAATGCTACAGGGAGGTATCCACCTTGCGTAAATTTGGAGAGCACGGCTGACAGATATATGGTGTCTGTAGTAAAGAACACTAGGAAAAAAAGCGCTATCCACCATATGCTTGCCTTCCATATAAAAGTCATAATTAGAGTGACCAGACTAGTGGTAATCACGAATACGGAAACGACAGCAATTCCTGCATTAGCAAGTCGGTTTTAGTAATTTTCACTTCTTGCATAGGATATGGAATTTATAACTGTTTATATATATATATATATATATGTATATATATATATATGTATATACGAAACAAAACCACACAAACACCCACTAACCGAGGTGTTCTTTGCTATCTCTTTCCATGGGGCCGTTTAAGAAAGTTTAACGAATGCAAGATTAAATAAATTATACTTGTAGCAATAAAGGCGAAATCCCTCGCCCCCAGGGCCCCCACCCCCCGGCCCGACAGGGATTGATGGAGGAATTAAATCATGGTGACTCAATGGCCCACTAGGTGGGAGGAACAGTGCCTGGTGCCCACAAGGAGCTATCCCCCACATTGGAGGGATAAAACTCCCACACTACGGCTGCCAGGACTCGAACCTGCGTCCTTGTAGCAATCTGCCACCCAGGAACCAGTTGAGCTGCCCATGCGGACAATTAAATAAATTATACTGAGATTACCATAAGCGTTGCCAATCTTTTCTGTGGTCCTGAAGCTCGCGGTAACTATTATACAAGCCACCATGATGAAATAGTTGAGCTCAGGAATATAAACCTGTCCCTCATACTTGGCAGAAGTGTGAACAACTCTAACCCTTGGGAAACAACCTAGATTCAGGGCCTGAGATATGATTGAAAAGGCTGCAGATATCATAGCTTGACTGGCTATAATGGCTGCAACGACGGCTATGATGAATGTCGGCCAATAGATTGTATCTGTTTACTCGCAACATATAAATCAACATTTGTTATAACTGTCAAATCCTCAGACATATATAGAAATAGTGATTAGTTCTTGCCTGGAACCGAGTCATAAAAAGTGTTGCCGACATTTTCAGGAAATTTCATGAGGTATGCAGCTTGCCCGATGTACGTCAAAATTAGGG
Organism: Orobanche coerulescens; assembly: GCA_033398695.1. Lineage (NCBI taxonomy): Eukaryota > Viridiplantae > Streptophyta > Magnoliopsida > Lamiales > Orobanchaceae > Orobanche > Orobanche coerulescens. Next base: position 176,972,285 of record CM065809.1, read on the forward strand.
AAGGAAACACCACACAGCAGAAACTAAGCTGCATATTGTTTATACAAAAACTCTCATAAGCAACAACAAAAAAAAAAAAAAGAGTTGGCGCATCAGAGGAACTGTATTTCTGTCTTTTAATGATCTTTTCCATGTATCCTTGTTACATGCAATGTTTTGCCTCGTATAATTTCCTTTTGTATCATGTTATGAACTACGAAGTACAGCAATCAGCCGTCTTAGCTTGAGCAAGCCGACATGGGAGATGATCAAAAATCAAAGTAGGCTCATCATTTTCGTGGTATTTTGTCTTAATTTCAGAATGTATAAATATATTTTAGGTGCCGTTTGGAAACATGGATTTCATTTCAAATCCAGAATTTCAAATCCAGGATTTGAAATCCAAGATTTGAAATCCAAATCCACTGTTTGGGAACACAAGAATTTCAAATTCTGAATTTCAATTTCTAGCATCCTGTTTGGAAATTCATGAACTTCTTGCACAAATGGTCTTTGTGTTTCGCTAGGTTTTACAAATTTAGTCCTGATTTTTTTTTTTAAATTATTTATTTAACTATTATTATTAGTATTATTTTTTACACGTTTTCGACCGTTTTTCTTACGTTTTTGTCCGTTTTTCTTATATTCTTTCCGTTTTCATACGCTTTTGTCTGATTTTTCTTACATTTTTGCCCGTTTTTCTTACGTTTTTTTCCGTTTACATACGTTTTTGTCCATTTTTCTTACGTTTTTTCCATTTTCATCCGTTTTTGCCTGTTTTTCTTACGTTTTTGTCCATTTTCTTACATTTTTGTCAGTTTTTCTTATGTTTTTTCTGTTTTCATACGTTGTCCGTTTTTACCCGTTTTGGTATGTATAAAAATGTAAGAAAAATGGATGAAAACGTATAAAAATGGATGAAAACGTAAGAAAATGGGCGAAAACGTAAGAAAAACAGGTGAAAACAGAAAAAACGTAAGAGAAACGGACAAAAACGTAAGAAAAACGAATAAAAACAGATAAAAACTGACAAAAACATAAGAAAAACGAGCGGAAACCATAAAAACAGATGAAAGAGTAAGAAACCGGGTGAAAACATAAGAAAATAGACTAAAACAGATAAAACGGACAAAAACGTAAGAAACACAGGTGAAAACATATAAAACAGATGAAAGAGTAAGAAAACGGGTGAAAACGTAAGAAATTGGATAAAAACGGATAAAAACGGACAAAAACGTAAGAAACACAGGCGAAAACATATAAAACAGATGAAAGTGTAAGAAAACAGGCGAAAACGAAAAAACGTAAGAAAAACGGACAAAAACGTAAGAAAAATGAACAAAAACTGAAAAACCGATAAAAAGGGACAAAAACTTAAGAAAAGCGGACGTAAACGTATAAAACAGATGAAAATGTAAGAAAACGGGCAAACACTATAAAAACGGACAAAAACGTATGAAAGCGGAAAAAACGTAAGAAAAACGGACGAAAAAGTAAGAAAACGGATGAAGACGTAAGAAAACAGGCGAAAACGTATAAAAACGGACGAAAACGTATAAAAACGTACAAAAGCGTATGTAAATTGAAAAAATGTTAGAAAAACGGGCAAAAACGTAAGAAAAATAGACAAAAACGTATGAAAACGCAAAAAATATAAGAAAAACAGACAAAAACGTAAGAAAAATGGACGGAAACGTATAAAAATATAATACTAATATTAATAGTTAAATAAATGATTTAAATAAAGTGCATGACTATTAAATAAAAAAACAAGAAATAAAAACAGTAAAAAAATTGAAAAATCAGCATAAATAAAACACAATATAAATGATTATATAAAAGAAACAAAAAGAAAAGTAAAAAGTAAACGAAAAAAGCAAAAAAAAAAAGTGGCGGGTGGCCTTTTATTTTTCATTTGGGTCTATATTTTTCATAAGGGTTTATTTTTCATTTGAAATGATAAGTTTTGGGATTGTATTTCAAATTCTAATATTTGGGCCTGTTTAAAGATTATATGGAATTCTACAAATCCAATTCCAAATTTTATTAGAGTTGCCAAACACTAGATTTGGTCAATTCTTGAATTTCAAATGAATTTCAAGTTACCAAACAGGGCATTAAGAAATATGTAGTTATGTGCATAGTGCATGTAGTTTTGCTAGTGAGGGGTATATACCTGAACAGCCCTCACGTTGAAGTGACCCAAATCAGCAAACATTGCTTCGGTCCCTGTTTCGTGCAACTGATTACAAGTTAGGACACACACCACCAACACTAGCCATACATGTGAAGTGGGGAAAAAAATCGAAAAATTGGTAGTGATAACTGATTAGGTTGGCCTCTTACCTGTAATGCATAGCACAACTCCACCTAGGGATGTCCATCCTTTCTTACCGTTTCTTCTGAAGTAATCAAATATGTATTTCGGATTGAAAGCGCGTAGGACCCCAGGGTCGTGCTTAAACAAGTTGTAGATGCCAGTCAAACCTATACATAGGAACCACAAGCAGATTGCTGGAGCAAATGAGAAGCCCATCTTGTCGGTGCCGAAGCGTTGAACGGAGAAGAGAACGATCAATATCGCTATTGAAATTCCAACAACAGCATCTGGACAATCAAAAGTTCAACCCCCGTTCAGGTAATATAGTATGATATACGATGTTTGTTTGTCCAAATATCAATCGTTTTTGACGTAGATATATTGATTGGTTTAACGAGGAATGTGAGCAAACCTAACGGAACACTAAATTGCTCTTTGAAGTTAAAGAACATATTGTTGTGTTTACTTTGAAAAATATATGATTCTTTTTATAAAGGCCAAAAGGAAATAAAGACCAGCAATCATTACCTTGCTCGAGGGATGAGATGCCGCTCACAGCAGAAAGAACTGCAGAGTAAATACCATCATAATCATGTCAGTGTTTCTTTGCAAAATTAAGGACGTCGCAACACGCTGCCAGGCTTCACATTTTCTTGCTATTTTTGTATAGTTAATGATATTCATTCCTTTTATAACACTACATTGATATGACTTCACAAGCTATTGTCTATATAGTATTTAGTTACTAGTGATGTCAAGAAAGGTTATGCTCTACTGATAATTGAAAGGTGATATCAAATAGGTCTTAGTTATCAGTTCCAGCTCCGTATCAACAAGGCGAGAACCAGCTAGCACTGGGTTCGAGTGGCATTTCACTCCTAACCACAACTCGCAGAAAGGTTATGCGCAAAAGAGGAAGTGGGTGGTGAAGAAGACAATGAGAAGATGAAGATATGGAAATGCATGCAACACAAGTTACAAACGGCGGCAGCTGCTTGGTTGGTGAATAACCAACTCCGCCCACAACCGCAATAGGGTGGGTTGGTTCGCTGGCGCAATCACATCCCTCGATTCCGTTAAGGTGGCTAACCATGATCTACTGCATAAAAAACTACACTTCGTGAAAAATACGGCGTGGCCACCAGAAATATTCAGAGGCACGCCGCTACCGGATGTGGCATGAAGTTTTCCTTCACCTACTATATGATATCCAATCAGCTAACCCCTACGGCAAAAAAAAAAAAGAGCAACTCGGCTTTTCGCCTCATGCGAAACCGACTTGCGATATCTGAATGGTGGCTTTACGGACATCGGGTTGGAGAAGGCGCAAGTAGTTACTAATTTAATTGAAAGATAAAAAGGAAAAACCGATAGAATGCAGGTAGGGGTGTGACCTGAAATGCATGGAGTGAGGATCCCATCACCCATGATCATTGAAGTTCCGAGGATGGGAAGCAACACAAGTATGATTTTTGCTACTTTGCTTCCTTGGAGTGTTTCTTTAACCTTTTGAGCCCTTCTCAACTGGTTGGAGGGTATGTCCAGTCTGTAGTTTGAGACCTCTGTGTCCTCTGGTTGCTGGTTAGGAATTAGGCTCACCTTTGCATGTCTGCAGATCAATGAGTAGAGCGCAAATGTCCCGCCTGCACACCTTTCAAATTCGTTATTGGCTGGATTTAAATCAGATCAATATTAGAGACGACAGAAATCCACGAAAATGTGTCCAATTTCTGACTCTTTCGGATCGAAATTTAAAAACTTTTGACCAAAAAAATTGATCAAGTACTGACATTACTATAATTTTTTATATATTTGTCGCCAGAATTTACAAATTTTGATTGAAAAAAGTAAAAAATGGGACATATTTTCGTGGACGGATGGAATAATAAGTTATGCAAAAAATTGTACGAGACCGAAATATTCGGTACGACGGGTCGGGTCGGGACACCGACTACTCACCGTTGCCGTTGTCATTTGCCCACAACACTATGAAGACGTATTTGAGCAGTGGCAAAAGAATGAGGGTATAGATGATCAGAGACAGAACCCCGAGGATGTCATTTTGGTCATGTATTCCCCCATCAGAGAATGTACTGGAATACACGTACAAGGGAGAAGTCCCAATGTCACCGTATATTATTCCTATGCTCTGAAATGCCAAACTCAGTGTCGTTTTCCATCCTAAATCCTGTTGGATTCATTTAATTACCAAATAAATCTTTGTTAAAGAAAATAGTACTATAATTAAGCAAATCTTCTTAACAATCTTTAATATTCCCTCCATAAGTGTTTCTACGTTTTTCTATCCGTCTTTTAAAAAAATACTCCCTCCGTCCCTTTTTAGTTGTCCAGTTTGACTTTTGACCGGTCAAATTGACTAAAATTTGACTGAAATTTACGAATTTTATATAATTGATAAAATAAAAAAAAATTATATTGTAAAGTACATATAATCTATTTTAAAATACAATTTTTACTTTCTAAAAATAATAAAAGAATTATTCATAATCTTTGGTTAAAAATTGATCAATGACAGGACAACTAAATAGGGACGGAAATATTATTAGGTAAGTGTGTAGATGAGTCGAAAAAGGAACTACCGACCGGGATAAGTGGTAGATAGTTTCTGAAAATAAAATGAAAATACTTTTAAGGAAAAGACTAAGGAACACTTATAGCGACCTGACGGACGTAAGTGGATCCAGAATTCGAAAATTACTGGTGCGTCGACGTACCATAAGAAAAACTGATGAAAAAAAATCTTAATTTTTCATTTTTCTAATCAAAACAATGTCCTTTTGATAAAATTTTTGATGGTGCACGTGCATTGGATCCGCCGATGCCCCGCCCCCAAACCCCCAAACCCCAAAACCCCCACCCCCACCCCCACCCCCACCCCCACCCCCACCCCGAAAAAGGAAATTCTTATCTTTTGGAAATTTGTGAAGAAGTATGTAGAACATATTTTTGATGTAGGTTTAGTAGCAGAGCAGAGCAAATAAGAATTTACTAGTAGTAACCTTGTTGCCATGGCCGCCGCCGCCGCCGGTTTGTTTGCCAGAAACGGTTCCGGCCTCCAAGTTAAGTGAGTCGATGCGGCGGAGCATTGACCATGACGATTTCTTGTCCTTGAGGATAGTGGTCGTTGGTTTTCTGAAGCTTTGCTCATGAATCAAATCATCATCATCATCATCATGATCAATTGTTACACCTTCAGTAGGTGTAGGTGTGGGTGTGGGTATGGAACTCCCCATCTCAACTTTCTCATGCATTTTTCTGTAAATAAAGTTTGATGATTTTTCTTGGTTCCGGCAACAAAAGGGCTTATATACAATTTATAAATACATAGATGGAGTAGCTAGCCTAAACCCACCGATTAATTTTGGGCCGTCCCAAGATACTTGGTCATTTCTTTTTTAAGACACGTTTGTCTCTCACAATTTTAAATAATATATATTTATACCATCACTTTATACACTACTTTTCAACTTTTCTTAAACTCCGTGCCGAAAAAAAAACGCTCAAGATGAGTGGGACGGAGGAAATACTTGTTAGAGTTTCATTACTAATGAATAAAAGATACTCCCTCCGTCCCGCCCAAAGATTTACATTTCTATCAAAAAGTAGTCCCTTTAGTAAGTTTATATATATCACTTTTTACAATCAAATCAAACAATCACTTTTTACTTTTTAATCTCCACCATTCATTCTTTATCAATACTTTTTACTTTTTAATCTCCACCACACATTTAATCATCATTACTTATACCAATCATTACCTAAAATATACCAAATATACACCCTCTGTCAACCTATATGCCTTTGAGAATAAAAAATTAATTTCATGAATTATATTTTGCAATTCATAAAATATTTAGGGGTGGTATGGTGCTGTATACCAAAAATTATCATCCATACCGTATACCGTACCGAATTTTTTGGTATGACAAAAATCATACCATTACGCTATCGAAAATTCCGGTATGAAATATTTACATACCGTTATTATTCCGAAATATCGGTATACCGAAATCAAGTCGGTATACCATTAATTTTTCGGTATATCGAAATTTCTGCGATATACCAAAAATTTTAAGATCTATCAAAAGAAATCAATATACTATACAAAGTTTGGTATACTGAAAAATTTCGATATACCAATAATTTTTCGGTATATCGAAAATTTTCGGTATATGTCGAAAAAAATTTCGTATATCGAAAATTTCAAAAATTCATACCGTTATCGTACCGAAAATACCGGTAACGGTATCATACCGTATTGAAAAAATTGGTATACCGAAAATTTCGATATTTTCGATATTTTTCGATACGATATTTTCGATAGATATTTTCGGTAATTTTTTCCAGCCCTAAAAATATTACTACATCCTTTCCAATTTTAAATGTCCCGTTTATTTTTTTTTGGACAAATTAATAACATTTTGACCATAATTTTTTTTATAATTTATATACATTTCAAAATCACAATATTTTGAAAACAATATTTCATGATCAATCTATTTTCTAATAGTGTCACATTAATTAAATATAAACTTTATAAATTCATGGCCAAAAAGTGAACTATGATGGGGTATATATATTATGGGGCGCGTTCTATGCAGTACCAATATTAGATGCAGTACTTTACAGTACTAATTTATGTATGAGTTTTGTATTAATTATGCATGAAATATATGCATTTCGTGCATCAAAATTTCAATGCATTAATTCTCACAAAAAATTGATGCATATAATCTAATATTTTAATGGATCGATATTTTGATGCATATATTGCATATTTTAATGCATTGAAATTTTGATGCACGAAATGCATATATTTCATGCATAATTAGTACAAAACTCATGTATAAATTAGTACTGTAATGTAATGCATTAAAATTTTGATGCACGAAATGTATATATTTCATGCATAATTAGTACAAAACTCATGCATAAATTAGTACGGTAAAGTACTGCATCTAATATTAATACTGCATAGAACGCGCCACATATTATATATATATATATATATATATATATATATCAAAGATAAGCTTATAATTGAGACGGAGGAAATAATGAAGTGGAACTGAGGAAAGAATATGTTAAAATAGTATTAAATGGCTTGGATATATATATATATATATATATATATATATATATATATCAAAGATAAGCTTATAATTGAGACGGAGAGAATATGTTAAAATAGTATTATATGGCTTGGATCGACTCATATTGAGTGGTATATTAAGAATGCAATATCATAGGAATAATATATTAAGAGTGTGAAATTAAAAATCAATAAATTTATTTTAAATTTTTTTCACTAATTATTGAAATTTTATCTTCTATTAATATCGAATTGGATTAGATCCGAATTAAATCAGGTCGAGCCACGGTATTTTTTGAGTAGCCCAAAGATAGTCAACACATGGGATACATATCCGCTTGTGCAAGATAGTGGCAGACCAATTCCTAAAATCTATGTTTGCTCAGCAAAAATTAATTAAACAACATAATAGATCTCATCTAACGTATTTAGTTTATTACTACTAAATTAGCATATCTACCTTTACTATTAAAAGAAAGTCGCAGGGAACTAAAGAAAACATATGTCGCGTTATTAAAAATCTTAAATTATTTGTTTTCATAATAAATTAAAGTTAATTCCTTTTAATTGTTCTCCCTAAACCCTAATAAAAATAACTAAACCAACCAATGTAAACTGACCAAGCCCACGACAAAAAAAGTTGAAAACAGGTGTCGCCTTTTAAGTAATTCTGAATGTGTTCTGAATGTGTTGTGAGACTTTTATTCCACAATTTACACTTATCTACCAATCAAAAAAATTATTCCTTTATTTTGCTTAAAATTCTAATATTTATAATTTTCATATCAAGTTTATTTTTATTAAAAAATATATCAAATTAATTCTTATTTCACGAGCTTCAATTATACATTCATATTGAATATAATTTGGATTTACATTAACGGCCGACTGCACAAAAAATAAATATTAAAAAAATGAGTATTAATTTTTATTAAAATTAATTGATGCAAAATAAAAATAAATTAACTCATTTTTATGAAACTAGATTTAAGACTCATATTGCTAACATAAAAAATAAATTATGATTTTAATTTAATTATAATAACTAGAAATAATAAGCATACACTACGCGCGCGCACACACACACACACACACATATATATATATATATATATATATATATATATATATATATATATATTATGACTTAATTACATACGATTTTCTCCCCAAAATTTGTTTCTACCTTTTTTTCGGTATGCCCAAAAAGTTTGTTCATGTAATGAACACTAATTGACTTAACACTACGTTACTTTTTTCAATTATATTACACTCTCATAGTACACTCAGTAGATTTTTTATTAACACTATCTTAATGTGATACCTATGTCGAAGACCGTCAAGAACAAATTTGGTGATCGAGAAATTATTTTCTAATATCAAAATATTTTGTCTGGTGCATCGCACAGGAGAACATCTAGTTCATCTAAATAGACGACTTTCTGCAATCAGCATTAAATTTGATATTATTTTGGGAATAATAATATTGAAGGGTGAAAATACAAAAAAAAATACTCATATAGTCTAACTTAAAAATTTATTTCTGCTTATAATATTGACAAAAAAAATACACCGATCTTGTTAAACCCGCCACCTTAATATATATATATATATATATAGGTGATTCATGAGAATGGATTTTAAGTTAAGAAATAAGAATAAATTTGGTACATAGATTTTGACTAAATGGATGACCAAATTTATTTATATGAAAACTTACGCATTGAATACATATTTTAATGCGTCGATATTTTAATGCATATAATGCATAACTTTAATGTTTGATATTTTACTGCATGAAAGGCATATTTTTATATATAATTTAATATGGATCGTAGATTACATAAAGATCAATGGTTCAAATTTATTCTTATTTCTTACTCAATTAATCATTCTCATCCGATCCATTATAATTTATATACTAGATGTTCTCCCGTGCGATGCACCAGACAAAATATTTTATTATTAAAATATATATTTTTCGATCCCCAAATTTATTCTTTAGGATCTTCGACATAAATTTTAATAAAAAAAACTTGTTGAGCATATTATAGAATTTAATATAATTGCAGAAAGAGTCTCACATTAGCATAGTGTTAATCAGTCAATATCCATTACGTGAACAAATTTTGGAGACATACCGAGAAAAGGTAGGAATAAATTTTGGGGACGACTATATGATTAAGTCTCAATATATGTGTCTGTGTAGTGTATATTTTACTATTTTTAATTATTATTATTAAATAAATACCATAATTTGTTTTTAATGTAAGCAATAAAATCTTAAATCTAATTTCATAAAAGTGAGTTAATTTACTTTTATTTTACATCAACTAATTTATTAAAAATTAATACTCATAATTTTTCTAATATAAACGTCTTTTGTGCAATCGGTCATTAATGTAAATCCATCAGATTTACTATATTCAATATGGATGTCTAATTGAATATCGTGAAATAGGAATTGATTTGATATATTTTTCATTAAAAATAACTTGATATAAAGAAAATTATAAACATTAGAATTTTAAGCTAAAAAAAACGAAGAAAGTATTTTTCTATTGGTAGATTAGTGTAAGTTGTGGAATACAACTCTAACAACACATATTCAAAATATTCTTCTTCTCCTTATTTTTTCTAAAAATTCAGAATACATCTCTCAATATATACTATACTTTTTGAAAAATCAAAAAATTTTAGAAAATGACACTTGTCACCACTCTCTTTTAATAGAAGTATAGATACTTTTTTAATTATATATATATACTATATGTTCTCCGGTGCGATGCATCGCATAAGATATTCTCTTATTAAAAAAATAATTTCTCGATCTCTAAATTTATTTTTGATGATCTTCGACATGAATATCATATTAGCGTGAGTATATTATGGGGTGTAATACAATTTAAGAAAGAGTACCACATTAGCGGAGTGTTAAGTCAATTAATGTCCATTATATGAACAAATTTCCTGGACATACCGAAAAGAAGTAGGAACAAATTTTAGAGACGAAAGTAATATGTGATTAAGTCTTAATATATGTGTGGGTGCAGTGTATGTTTTATTATTTTTAATTATCATAATTAAATAAATATCATAATTTATTTTTTATGTAAGCAATAAATGAGTTAATATATTTTTGTTTTGCATCAATTAGTTTTACTGAAAATAAATATTCATAGTTTTTGTAATATAAATTTTTTGTGCAATCGATCATTATTGTAAATCCATCAAATTTATTATATTTATATGGATGTCTAGTTGAAAATTGTGAAATAAAAATTAATTTGATATATTTTTATTAAAAATAAACTTGATTTAAAAAATTATAAACATTAAAATTTTAAGCTACAAAAAATAAAGGAAAAATTTTTTTATTGGTAGATGAGTGTAAGTTGTGGAATAAAACTCACACAATACATATCTAGAATTTCTTTTTAAGAAATTTAAGGATACATCTCTATATATAAACTATATTTTAAAATAAAAAATCAAAAAATTTAGAGAGTGACATGTGTCACGACTCTCATATATATATATATATATATATATATATATATATATATATATATATGTTCTCCATGCACCCCATAAGATATTCTCTTATTAAAAAATAATTTCTCGATCTCTAAATTTATTTTTGATGATCTTCGATATGAGTATCATATTAGCGTAACATTAATAAAAGACTTATTAAGTGTATTATGTGGTGTAATATAATTCAAGAAAGAGTACCACATTAGCGAAGTGTTAAGTCAGTTAGTGTCCATTACGTGAACAAATTTCCTCGACATACCGAAAAAAGTAGGAACAAATTTTGGGACGAAAGTAATATGTGATTAAGTTTAATATGTGTGTGTGTGTGTGCAATGTATGTTTTATTATTTTTAGTTATTATAATTAAATAAATATCATAGTTTATTTTTTATGTAAGCAATAAATGAGTTAATATATTCTTATTTTGCATCAATCAATTTTACTGAAAATAAATATTCATATTTTTTATAATATAATTTTTTGTGCAATCGGCCATTATTGTAAATCCATCAAATTTATTATATTCATATGGATGTCTAGTTGAAAATTGTGAAATAAAACTAAATTTAATATATTTTTCAATAAAAATAAACTTGATTTAAAAATTATAAATATTTAAAATTTCAAGCTAAAAGGATAAAGGAACAATTATTTTATTGGTAGATGTGTGTAAGTTGTGGAATAAAACTCCCATAATACATATCTAGAATTTTTTTTTGGAAATATAAGAATACATCTCTATATATAAATTATATTTTAAAATAAAAAATAAAAAAACCTACAAAGTGACATGTGTCACGACTCTCTTTTAATAGAAACTAGATGTTCTCCGGTGCGATGCACCGCATAAGATATTATCTTATTAGAAAATAATTTCTCGATCTCTAAATTTATTTTTGATGATCTTCGACATGAATATCATATTAGCGTGAGTGTATTATGTGGTGTAATATAATTTAAGAAAGAGTACCACATTAGCGTAGTGTTAAGTCAATTAGTGTCCATTACATGAACAAATTTTCTGGACATACCGAAAAAAAATAGGAACAAATTTTAGAGACGAAAGTAATATGTGATTAAGTCTTAATATATGTATGTGTGTGCAGTGTATGTTTTATTATTTTTAGTTATTATAATTAAATAAATATCATAATTTATTTTTTATGTAAGCAATAAATGAGTTAATATATTTTTGTTTTGCATCAATTAATTTTACTGAAAATAAATATTCATAGTTTTTATAATATAATTTTTATTGGTAGATGTGTGTAAGTAGTGGAATAAAACTCCCATAATACATATCTAGAATTTTTTTTGAAAATTTAAGAATACATCTCTATATATAAATTATATTTTAAAATAAAAATAAAAAACTTACAAAGTGACATGTGTCACGACTCTCTTTTAATAGAAATATATATATATATATATATAAATGGCTAATTTTCCATCAGCCAATAATATTTCTCCGCGTTCCCTACGTGTTGCTCAAAGCTAACATGCATGTGGACTCTCCATGTCTACCGCACCCCTTAGACTTCTCCCCTCGTGAAATCCATTATTGCCAATATTTTATTGGTAAAATATTGTTGACTTGTGATATAATTAATTATTCTACCCTAATTGTTTTATTCTACCATCATTATTGCTATTATTCAATCTATTTAAGTCGTTGTCAAAAAAAATTGATTTAAGCCCATTTATTGACAAAATAATATTAGCACCGGTATATTCCTTTGAATTTGGATATATTTGGAAACTTCACACATTTATGCAATATAGTCAGATTAATTATAAAAATAAAACAAGAAAATATTCACCTCTAGGACAATTATAAAAATAAAACAAGAAAATATTCACCTCTAAAAGCACCCTTACAAAATTGAACTAATCTTCAAAAAATAATTTTGTTCCTGACGAGGTTTTCTGGCGGGTCATCGACCGATCAGTTCTTTTTTTTTTTTTGCGGCCGGCCTACCAACATGTTTTCTGGCGGGGACGCCGACGACCAACCAGTTTTTTTTTGTTGTCCGCCTGTTTTTCGACTGGGCGACCTGTCATTTTCATTTTTTTCGCGGTCTATCGGTCTCAAGCGCAAGCCATTTTTTTTGGCAAGTCTGCCGACCTGTTTTCTGATGGGGCGCCCGCATGCGGCCAACAAGTTTTTATTTTTTAGTTTTTATTTGCGGGCGACATGCGGTCATGTTTTCCTGCGGGGTTGCCCCCAGCTACCGGCACACCTCCGACGATGACAATTTTTTTTAGGATCGGTTTGCCACCTGCTTTCCGGGACACCGTCCGCAGGTCTTCGGTGACGGTTAATTTTTTTCTTTTTTGGTGCGGCTGCCCTCTGGCCTGCACGCCGGCGTAGCCGCCGCAAGCTGACCTCCTGCCACAATCATTTTTTTTGTGCGACCACCAACCAGTCTGCGCGCCGCTAGCAACGGAACTTCAGAGGAACATTCTTTTAGCAAGATAATATGATAATTTAATTTTTTAATTTAATAATGGCACCGCCACCATATCATTGTGGCACATGTTATCTCTAGTATACAACATATTGCACATGTCTTTTCATAATTGAAGAAAAAGGATCATCATTAGAGGCGAATGCTTAAGTAAGCGGGCCCAACTTCAGTTGGGTGAAAATTTATAAGTAAAAGGAAAAAAAAATTACTGTTGGGTAAAAAATATATATTTCATCTATAATTTTTTTAGTTTGTATTGAAACTTAGCCAGTTACAGTTAGCCGAGAGACACAAACACAGAGAATAGAAAACTTCAAACCAGAGTTAAAACACTGGAAAGCAGGAGAGGCTTGCACGGTTGCACCGCATTTTCTTCACCAAGCTTTATAAATTATCATCCAAATTCAGATATTCATCATTAAGAAAAGGTAGTTCTCTGATATTTTTTACTTATTTATTATTGAAACAACTCAAAAAATACTCGCACTTTAAGTGTTTGAGAAAATGCCTCAAAGAAAAATTTCAGTTTTGAGTTCATATAGTGGTTATTTATGTACTCAGTATTTGATAATTGAACAGATATTAAGGATGTGTGATCAACATCCCAAGAAACGAATGAAGTCCTTCTTTTTTTCTACAAGAAAGAGAGCAGTGTACAAGAACCTACATCAAATTCAAATATTCCGATGACTGATCAGCCTGATCTTGAAGATGTTTCAGCTCATAATTTGCCTACAAGTGAAGTGGAATTACTTGTTGATTCTCCGAAAGAGCAGACTGTTCAAACTAATCCTGGATTGCGTCAGCCAATTTATGAATTTTCAGTGAATCAACAAGACCGTATTCAAAAGGAGTATGTACAATTGGGACCTTGTCAGCCGAAGTTGGAAATTTATCCATCGACATTTGATGGACGTGATAATCGTCGTTTTCAACATAGATGGTTTACATTATTTCCTTGTTGGAGTATTCGGTAGCTAGTGATAATGTGTTCTGCTTTCCTTGCTTTCTTTTTGAAAAGAATCCACCAAAGTCTCCTTTTGCGTACTATGTTCACTGCTTTGCTCACCGACTACAATTAGCTTTGAATGCATGTGCTAGAGATGTTCCTGATATGCATATATTTTTTCAAATGCTAAGCTCCATTGTCAATTTTGTCGGATCTTCATCAAAGCGTACCAACATATTAAAAGATATTCAAGAAGCAGAATACTCAGAAAGTTTAGCAGATGGAGATCTTGAAACAGGAACAGGTCTTAATCAGATTCGCAGTTTAAAACGAGCAGGTATGACTCGATGGGGTTCTCACTTTGCCTCTGTAAATACTTTAGTTCATATATTTAACGAAGTTACTCAGCTACTTGAAAGTATGACGACCGACAAAGAACTCGCTGGAAGTATAAGAGGTGATGCAAAAGGTTTTCTTAAGGCATTAAGAATTTGATTTTGTATTTTGTTTGTTACTCAAACAAAGTTATGGGTATAATTGATTTACTTTCTCAAGCATTACAAAGACAATCACAATATATTGTTAATGCTATGAATTTGGTTTCAAGTACAAAGACACTTCTTCAAGAATTGAGAGATCATGGTGTTGACGTCTGTTTTGGTCAACGTCACGTGTGCTGATCAAGATGAATGGATCGAAGACACGTAGAAAATAAAATAACAAAAGGGAAGGTGTTTGATCACTAAATTTTATTAATGACCTTTAAATAGAGTAAAACCGAGCAGGATATTTTATGCCGGTCTATCTTGTTGCTTGTTAATTACAAGTCTTATTTTCTTTTTGGCGATGAATCTCTATTCTCTCTTTTTTCTCTCTCTGTTATAAATGCTTGAAATCCAAAAGATCTGCTTTCACTGTACATTTCTTCTATATATAGACAACCTGGGCCAGTGGAGAGGTGACAGCTGGCGAATGTCTGGGGAATATGCCCAAAACACTTGTCAGTCTGCATTTACGCCCAGGACACGTGGCGGCTTCTAAGGAGCGCCTTGGCAAGGGGCGTGATTGCATGCTTTAATTGTCATGCGGGCCTGCCTTGCCGACTCTTGGGGGTGCTTATCCGATGGGGTCGGTCCTCGGGTCTCCCGCCGTTCCGGTCGGCCTTGTTGTAATCTTGAATCGGAGCATTTCTGTCCTCTCTTTGCTCGGCCCTCCCGGATCAGATACCGGGTCGGCCTTGGCGTCGCCGTCCGGTCCGGTTTTTTGTAAGCCCGGGAGAAAATCGGGTTTTTTGCCCGGTCTGACTTCAGGTTCTGCCCGGCCGGTTTAGTTTCCTTGGTGTGCCTACGTGGATCCCAAGTTGGATGGGCTGCCAACAAGGGCCCCCGAGTCCAGGGCCGTGCCGAGCTGGTCGGGGCTGGAGTCGTTTCATGTTGAGACCGATCCGGCTTGTGGGAGGATAAGATCTTTCGAATAGACGCCTCTTCAAGAGTCGCATCGAATCGATTCCCTGGTCTTTAAGTGTCATTATGTGGGGGACGCGTGGCACAGGCAGATTGGACGGCGTGTTCACGCGCTCTCGAACTTTGCGACGGTTCAGTAGGAATTGTCGCCTCACGCGCTTGGCATTTAATGCCTTTATTCTTCTATAAATAGAGCCTGTCTTCTTCTTTAGTGTTCTCTTCGCCATTTTTACGTGTTGTTGCAGAGAAAGAACTTTTCCGGCGATTTTTCTTCTTTTCCGATTTCACACAGACTTTCCCGGTAAGCTTGCTTTTCCTCCTCTTTTTTCTTTTCTATTTACGATGTCGGAGATGAGGGGCGAGATAGAGATCGGTTTGACCGTGTCTCCGGACCGCACGGGTGTGGTGGATCTATCGATAGGCGAAGCTCCCGTTGACTGGAGCGTCGAGGAGGAAGAAGGCGAAGTTGCGAAGTCGCCGGGATCTGGGGAAGTGGAGATGGTGGCACCGCTGACAGCCGTCGGAGAGACTCAGGCGGAGGAAAGAGTCGAGCTGGTAGTGGCTCGGACTCGCCCTCGTTTGTCCCCTCTCGTGGAGGCGGAGTGGGATTCAGCTTCGATTCAGAGTACCGTTACGGAGGAACAATTGGCGGCCTGGCGGCTGCGATTTAAGATTCCGGCGAGGGTGCAGATGTTTGTTCCGAATCCCGAAGAGAGGCCCCACATTCTGCCCATCGGTTGTACGGCGGTGTATTACCGCTCTCTACTGGCCGGGCTTCGGTTTCCGCTTCCGTTGGCTTTTTCCCGGTGGCTAAGGCAGTGGGGCCTTCCTGTCCCCCAGATTCATCCGAATTCCTGGGCTCGGGTGGTGGGCCTTTTTATTCTTTTTAATCGACGCCTGCCCGAGCCTGGCCGAGGAGTTCAACAGCCTCTTTCTATGGAGGTCGGTTGGTAGATCCGGCTCGGGCTGGTTTTATCTGACGGCCCAGCATTCTATGCACAAGGAGTTAGTGAGGGTGCCTGAGACCATCCACAGTTGGAAGGAACAGTGGTTCTTTATTGGGGGGCCGTGGAGGAGCTCTTTAGATGAGTGGGAGCCGGGGGTGGTAGATGCCGAGCTGCGGGTCCCTGAGCACTTTACGGCCAAAATGAGCGAGTGTCGTATTTTTTATTCTCGTTCCTTTTTTTGTCTAACGCTCATCATTTGTTGCATGTGCAGGACGCATCCCGGCGCCAGAGACATCTCCCGACTTCGACGACCGGGTTGAGCAGCTTTTGGATCTTCCTCTTGAACAAAGGAAGTCTCATCTTTTAGTGACCGAGGAAAACATCTGGGCGACCGGACTTAGATCGACTGATCCGAGTATAATGTCTTCTTCAGGTAACCCTCTTTTCCGATCTCTCTTTTTTTTTTTTTTGACATGTCTTCCTTTTCCAGCTCCTAAGGCCAAGACTCCATCTGGGCGGAAAGAGACGCCCGTGCAGCGTGTGGTGAGGCTGGCAGCTGAGGCCGCCGAGCGGAGGGAGCGGGCCGGTAAGCGCAAGAGGGTGGAGACCGGGCCTGAGGACAGCGCGAACAAGGCTGAGGGTTCGTCTGCTCCTGAAGTCGTTGTGTCCGCTCCGACTCCTGTCCGGGTGGGTCGGGAGGAGCCCGTCATTGACTTAGAGGGCCATTATCTCCCGGTTAACCAAGAGCGGGTGGAGCCGTGCGACCAGATGAAGGGGCGACGGCCGCGCTGGTTCCTAGACTATGTCCGGGCAGCTACCCCGACTCCTGAGATGCTCAACCGGGTCCCTCCTGTGGTCGCCGTCTCCAGCCATATTCCGATCAAGGGTTGGACGCCCAAGTTGGAGATGATGACTAATGATATGGATCCGTTTGAGCAGATCCAGTTTGGAAATGCTCTGGTCGGACGGGCCATGTGCACCTATGTGAAGGCCTCCAATGAGTTTTCGGCCTTATCTGAGAAGCACAAGAAGGTGGAGGCCGACCTCAAATCTTTGCAGGAGGAGCATCACCTATGCCCTTCCTTGATCAAGTCTCTAGAGGGGGAGATAACCTCCATGAGGGGTGAGATGGAGCTCTTGGATAATCGGGCCCTCCAGGCCGACATATGGAAGCTGAAGGCCGAAGAGATGACAGATGCGGCCGAGCAGGCGCAAAAGTAGTGCTTGGATATCCGGGCCGAGCAGGAGGCTTATTTGAAGGAAACCAAGGCCCAGGTGGAAAGCCTGACCGAGCGTATGAACACCTGCGACGCCTCGAGCTATGCCAGGGGTCTTGCTGCTGGGGCGGAGGCTTTTAAGGAGTCACCTGCGTTGGAGGAGCTGATCAACTTGAATTATGTCTCCACCTGTTACGAGATATTAGATCTCATGAAGGGTGGTAAGACCGCTCAGGAGATCGAGGCCTACATTGCATCTCAAGCGATCGATCTGCATGTTGACATTGCTGGAGTCGATGAGCCAAAGGTCGCTGAGGTTGAGGATGCCGGTCAGGCTCCGCACGGCGAAGGTGGGGGGCAATCCTTTCAGACGGCCGGCCAAGAGGGTGGGGCCGAGTAGTTTCCTTTATTTTTGCTTTTCGCACGGCCTGCGTGCCGGTCTTTGTCTTTCTTTTGTTTTATTTCGTGTCCGGCCTGCGTGCCCATCCGCCTTGGTTTGTTGTCATCGTTTGTAATTTGTAATAATGACTTGGTTAAATAAAATCCTTCTTGCAGTATTTGTTGTTGCTCTTTTTAGGCCCCGTTGAATGGGTTGTTGTCTTTCAATTATGTTCCTGGTTGATCGTGCCAAGACGAGCTCGGTCTTATAGTGCCGGAGGAGCCGGTCTTATGAGGTGCCGAGACGAGCTCGGTCTTATAGTGTCGGAGGAGCCGGTCTTATGAGGTACCGAGGCGAGCTCGGTCTTATAGTGCCGGAGGAGCCGGTCTTATGAGGTGCCGAGACGAGCTCGGTCTTATAGTGCCGGAGGAGCCGGTCTTATGAGGTGCCGAGACGAGCTCGGTCTTATAGTGCCGAAGGAGCCGGTCTTATGAGGTGCCGAGGCGAGCTCGGTCTTATAGTGCCGGAGGAGCCGGTCTTATGAGGTGCCGAGACGAGCTCGGTCTTATAGTGCCGGAGGAGTCGGTCTTATGAGGTGCCGAGGCGAGCTCGGTCTTATAGTGCCGGAGGAGCCGGTCTTATGAGGTGCCGAGGCAAGCTCGGTCTTATAGTGCCGGAGGAGCCGGTCTTATGAGGTGCCGAGACGAGCTCGGTCTTATAGTGCCGGAGGAGCCGGTCATTCGAGGTGCCGAGATGAGCTCGGTCTTATAGTGCCGGAGGATCCGGTCATTCGAGGTGCCGAGACGAGCTCGGTCTTATAGTGCCGGAGGAGCCAGTCTTATGAGGTGCCGAGACGAGCTCGGTCTTATAGTGCCGGAGGAGCCGGTCATTCGAGGTGCCGAGACGAGCTTGGTCTTATAGTGCCGGAGGAGCCGGTCATTCGAGGTGCCGAGACGAGCCCGGTCTTATAGTGCCGGAGGAGCCGGTCATTCGAGGTGCCGAGATGAGCTCGGTCTTATAGTGCTGGAGGAGCCGGTCATTCGAGGTGCCGAGACGAGCCCGGTCTTATAGTGCCGGAGGAGCCGGTCATTCGAGGTGCCGAGATGAGCTCGGTCTTATAGTGCCGGAGGAGCCGGTCTTATGAGGTGCATTAATATTAAAAAATGGAATGACGTCAGATTTTATTGATAATACCTCTTTAAATACATAGCATTCCATGTGTAAGTTAATCTTTGGCCGTTCAGATATTCCAGCCGATAGGCTCCATTCTGAAGGACTTCACTAACTTTATATGGTCCTTCCCATTTGGGCTTGAGTGGTCCGGGATCCGGATCCAACACCCTTTTGAGGACTAGGTCGCCGACCTGGAAGCTTCTCGGGTGAACCTTGGAGTTGTAATATTTTTCACTCCTTCTTTTGTAAACGGCGTTTCGTATTTCTGCCTGAGCTCGTTTTTCGGCAAGGAGGTCCAATTTCACTTCGAGGGCTAAGTCGTTACCCTGCTCTTCAAAATGGGCTACTCGGTAGGTAGGTGTCCCGATTTCAACCGGGATAACGGCTTCAGAGCCGAAAGCCAATGAGAAAGGCGTTTCGCCGGTGGCGGATCTATGCGTTGTTCGATAGGCCCATAAGGTCCCGGGGAGCTCCTCGGGCCAAGAACCCTTGAGTTCCTAGAGGCGTGTCTTGAGATGTTGTTTCAGGATTTTGTTGACCGCCTCGACTTGCCCGTTGGATTGTGGATAGTAGGGCGTAGAAAAGTTATTTCGTATTTGGAGGCCGTCGCAGAAAGCTCAAAACTTCTTATTGTCAAATTGTTTGGCATTATCGGAGACAATAGATTGAGGGATCCCGAACCGGCATATGATTGATTTCCATATAAAGTCGACTATCTTCTGTTCAGTTGTTCGTGCCATAGGCTCGGCCTCTACCCATTTCGTAAAATAATCGACTGCGACGATGGCGTATTGCACTCCTCCCCGTCCCTTAGGTAGAGGGCCGATCAAGTCGATTCCCCACTTGGCGAATGGCCACGGGCAATATACGGAAGTGAGGGTTTCCGGCGGGGATCGGATTTGCGGAGAGAAGATTTGGCACCGGACGCACTTCCGCACGAGCGTGATGGCATCTTTTTTGAGGTTAGGCCAATAATAGCCCTGCCGAATTAATTTATAGGCCAAGGCCTGGCCGCCGGAATGATTACCGCAAATACCCTCGTGTACTTCTCTGAGGGCATATTCTGCTTCTGACTCGGACAGGCATTTCAGCAGCGGAACCGAGTATCCTCTTTTATATAAGGTTCCATGCACGATGGTGAATCGGGCAGATTGAGTTCGTAAGGATCTCGCTTGGGCTCGGTCCTCGGGTAAAATGCCGCTTTGAAGGTATTGCATTATAGGCTGCATCCACCCTTGCGGTTCTAGCTGTTCGGCTGCCCGGATTTCGGCCATTTCCAGGGCTGATGAGGCGTGATACCCTATGCTGACTTCATCCATATGTTCGGCCCCGGGGCTAGATGCGAGTTTGGCCAAAGAGTCGGCTTGGATGTTTTCCGTTCTGGGAATGTGTTGTATTGTTCCCTGAAAATTCTGTAGCCGGGCCCGTGCCAGGTTGAAATACTTAACCAGTTTGGGCTCTTTGGCTTCATATTCGCCGTTGATCTGGTTGACCACTAATTGAGAATCACTTAGGATAGTGAGGCGGGCAATGCCGAGGGAGGTTGCCATTTCTAGACCGGCCAAGAGGGCTTCATACTCTGCCTTATTATTGGTGGTCGGAAAATCCAGGCGAATAGCCGAGCAGAACAGGCGCTGGTCGGGACTAACGAGGACTATTCCTGCACCCGATCGGTCAGCGGTTGAGGACCCATCCACATAGAGTGACCATTCTTCTGATCGGTCGTCCTCCTGTGCGATTGCTGGGGTGAACTCTGCAATGAAGTCCGCAAGGGCTTGTCCCTTTATAGCAGTACGTGATTCGTAAGCTATGTCAAACTGTCCGAGTTCGACGGCCCACTTTACCATCCGGCCGGAAACGTCAGGTCGGTGCATGACTTGCTTTAATGGATAGTTTTTTAAGATGACGACCTGATGTTCCAAAAAGTAGGGTCTCAACTTCCGGGAGGCCATCACGAGCGCATAGGCCAATTTTTCCATTGGGGCATATCTGAGCTCGGCATCGTGAAGGGTCTGACTCACATAATAAACCGGATGTTGTACCGCATTCTCCGTTCGAATCAGAGCGGCGCTGATCGCCGAATCGGAGACCGCGAGATATAAGCTAAGAAGTTCCTCTCGGGTCGGTCTCTGCAAGGTCGGGGCTTCCGCCAAGACTTTCTTGATAGCTTCGAAGGCTTTTTGGCAAGGTTCTGTCCATTGAAAATCCTTGTTCTTTTTTATCGCCTCAAAGAAAGGTTTGCATTTATCCGTTGAGCGAGAGATAAAGCGACTCAGCGCGGCTAGTCGGCCAGTTAGGCTTTGCACCTTTTTGACCGAGTTTGGAGGAACAAGCTCGGTTACTGCCGTAATTTTATCGGGGTTGGCTTCAATCCCTCTTTGGCTTACCATGTAGCCGAGGAATTTTCCAGAACCTACCCCAAAGGAACATTTCTTTGGGTTTAACTTCATCTTATACTCTCGCAGAATAGCAAATGTTTTATTGAGGTCATGTACATGATCGACCGAGCGCAAAGATTTTACTAACATGTCATCTACATATACCTCCATAGTATGACCTATCAAGCTATTAAACATTTTATTTACCAGGCGTTGATATGTTGCGTCGGCATTCTTGAGTCCGAAAGGCATCATCCGGTAACAGTATAGGCCGCGGGCCGAGTAGAAGGAAGTGTTTTCCTCATCAGCGGGATGCATTGGGATCTGGTTGTATCCAGAATACGCATCCATAAAGCTCATTAGCTCGTGCCCGGCCGTTGCATCCACCATGTAGTCGATATGGGGGATGGGGTAGCTATCTTTCGGGCAGGCTTTGTTCAGATTGGAGAAGTCAATGCAGAGCCCCCATAGCCCGGTCGGCTTTTTTACCAAGACCGGGTTGGCTACCCAAGTCGGGTATTGGGCTTCCCGAATAAACCCGTTATCGATTAGCTTTTCTACCTCCTCTTCCAACCCTTTCTGCCGTTCCGCCCCCATTTTCCTTCTTTTCTGAATAACCGGCTTTGAGCTGGGGTCGATATTTAGCCGGTGGCATGCAAGTTCCGGGTCAATCCCCGACATATCCGAATGGGTCCAAGCGAAGACATCCAGGTTTTGGCTGAGATGGGAGATTAGCTCGGAGCGGATCGGCTCTTGGAGGTTGTGGCCGATCTTTAGCCGTCGGGTTGGATTAGATGAGTCCACGTCGACCAGGTCCAATTCTTCTGTTGGCTCAGCGTGGCGAATTTTTCCTTTCGGATTTTGATACCGCGGGTCGACGGGATCTTCTTCCAAGATCGGCTCCTTCCCGGGCCTGCGCCCGTCCGCTTCTGTCCGGTTCCCATTTCGGGGTTTGCGGCCGGGACCGTCGGACTTGTTCAAGCGTGGTGGTTCCCGCTAGCCATTCGAATCGAGCAAGGTGTCCATTTCTTCCGGCAAATTTTCCGGGATGCCTTCTGCGGCGTTGATTTCGCGAGCCCGGATGCTGAGGTTGCATTCCCGGGCGGCCCTTTGGTCCCCTCTATGTACCCCGACGCCGTCCGAGGTGGGAAATTTCATGCACAGGTGATATGTAGACTGAGTGGCCCTCAGCCTTGACATCACAGGTCGGCCTATGATGTC
Organism: Orobanche coerulescens; assembly: GCA_033398695.1. Classification (NCBI taxonomy): domain Eukaryota; kingdom Viridiplantae; phylum Streptophyta; class Magnoliopsida; order Lamiales; family Orobanchaceae; genus Orobanche; species Orobanche coerulescens. The sequence goes on from CM065809.1 coordinate 176,995,429, forward strand.
ATTATAATCATTGTGCACATCGATGATCTTGAAGGTTGTGATCATCGTCCTTCTGATCGGCCCCTGACCAAATTCCAAGGCGAGGTCGATTTCTCCCAGCGGGGAGGTGCGACAGTTGGCAAATCCCCGAATATCTTCGTTGCAAGGCCGGACATAAGATTGGTCTACCTTCATCCTACGAAGGGTATGAAGGTAGATGATGCTGGCATAGGCCTCGGAGTCCACCAATACCCTATGAACCGGGATCCCCATTACGGGCAGGGTGATGACAAGGGCGTCTGAATGGGGATGGTCCAAGCCGTCGGCATCGGACTCCTCAAAAGTAACTGCCAGCTGGGGGTTTTGGGGGGCTTCTTCACATCGATAGAACCCTCTCGCTCGGCGTCGCCCATTGGTAGGAGGTGGTGGCTTCTCGGATGGAGGCCTTTTTCTGGCGCTTTGATCGATGGTCATCGACCTCAGCGGTCCCCATAATGGTTAAAATTTCCCGGGGGGATTTGGGGGCTGGAGGTACCCGATCATTCTTAGCTCTCGTCGGGTCGGCCCAATCCTGGCGATCCCGGGGCGGATTCCGGGTAAATCGCCTCAAGCCTGTCTCGTCGCATACCGCGATCAATGCGGCGACGAGGTCTCGGCACTGTTCAGTGTTGTGACCCGCTGACTCATGATATTTACAAAAGCGGGTCTGGTCCATGTCCTTTTGATCTTTGTAGATCGGCCGAGGAACTGGGAGCAGATACCGGGTCGGCCTTGGCGTCGCCGTCCGATCCGGTTTTTTGTGAGCCCGGGAGGAAATCGGGTTTTTTGCCCGGTCCGACTTCAGGTTCTGCCCGGCCGGTTTAGTTGCCTTGGTGTGCCTACGTGGATCCCAAGTTGGATGGGCTGCCAACACATGGTTGAGATGGCTTTTTGCTAAATGTCTATAAATTTGGAGAAGATCATGGTATTGAAATGCCTAAAATGGATGCAGCTTACTCAATGGGGACTGGTCGTGGTTGTCAACAACATGATTTTTGTTACAAATGAACATCATTATCATGTTAGCATGTTTAATGTGATTATTGATGTTCAAATGATAGAGCTAAATGACGGATTCACGAAGCAAAGTATAGAACTACTTGTTTTGAGTTCTGCATTGGATCCTAAATATCAGTTTAGAAAGTTTGACATCGACAAGATTTGTGAACTTGCAGAGAAGTTCTATCCAGGAGATTTTGATACATCAGAGATACGGGCTTTAAGGTTACAATTACAACATTATAGATGTCAAGTAGTTTCTCATAAAAATTTTCAAGATTTATCTTCTCTTGCACAACTGTGTAGACAATTAGTTGAAACAGGCTTAGCCAAGCTTTTTTCCTTAGTTGATATATTGATTCGTTTGGTCTTGACACTTCCCGTTTCCACTGCCACTACTGAACATGCATTCTCAGCGATGAAAATTAAAAAAACTCGATTAGAAACAAGATGGAAGACGGATATCTTTCGGGTTGTATGATGCTTCACATTGAAAAAGAATATGTTGATGGTGTTGATTCGGAAGCTGTGATTGATCACTTCGAGTCTACCGGAGATCGTAGAGCTCAATTTAGATAGGGTACTATATGCTTGCTTGTAATTTATACGTTGAAAAAAATTCTGTTCACCTAGATTTCCGCTAGGTGAATTATTTTTATTAGATCCGCCATTGATTATCATCCCCATCCCTAAATATTAGCCAACCATTTCCATATGTCCATACCCCTCTCTCCATGCCCTTTTTCCTTTTCTATGCAAATACCCTGCCCCCAAGCTCACTTTTCTCTTCTCTGGTCTATTTTCTCTGAAAATATTAGAACAGCGGGAAAGATCTCGGTTCTGATAGTCATCGATCGATGATGTCTTCTAGTGATGGTAGACGTGCAATTGGATCTGGCGACTGGGAATCGTGACTTGGGTTCTTCAAAATTTCTGAATGACGGCATGTGGTGATGGTGGCTAGCCGCGGTTGTTTGGTTCAATAAAAATTTAGAAACATCTATACTTGCAAGTAGTTATTTGGTTATCTCGATATTGAATTTAGATACTAAATTAATCTTCCATGTTAATTTATTTATATATAACAATGAAAAATTGATGTACAAAACAAAACTGTGGATACTATGAAGTATTGTTTGGTTACCTAAAATTAAATTGGATATCGATTAATCTTGCTTGTTAGTTTTTTTATATTTAATCTTGTCTATAATTTTTTTTTTTATATTTACAATGAAATTGGATACTTCCAAAAATTATTGGTTACTTAAGCTTATACGAAATAAAAGTAACCATAACATTATTTTAAGTATCCACTCGTGGTTTCGTTTAGTATATAAAGATTGTGATAATTGTAAAATCACTTATAGTACAAAAACAGTATTAATAAATTTGCTTTTATCTAAAAAGGGAACAGTGAACAAGTGAGAGATTACATAAACTTACTGCACCACTCCAAATATTCTCTATACTTTTTTTTTATCCCAATATTTACATTCATATATAAATAAAAAACTTAATGTTTAAACAAAATAACCAATTAAATGGAACTCTGTAAACCCGGAGGAGCTGTTGGTCCAGTTAAGTGTATTTGTTCAATTAATTAATCTAATTAAATAAATAAAAACAACAAAAAAATATTTTCTCGAAGAATGTTTTAATTAAGTAACTAAGTGAGTGAGTGAACTAAATTAACTATTCAGTAATTTATTTAATTTATTAGACTGCGATAATCTATCCGATAAATTAAATTAAACTAGACATTTGATGTCAAAACTCCATTTAGAGAAAATAAGCTCAAATGAATTTGTAGTTTACCCTGTTTGCTAGGTTCATCTCAGTCAGCAATGGAGGATCCAAAAAGTGTGAGTAACATCTAGCCAGTCCAGTTGCTCAAACTATAACCCAACTGAAAATAAATGATACGGACCATTCCAAACGTTTCTCGTTACGAATACCATATACGTATAAACTCTTCAATCATATTTTGTCATCAAATTTTAGTGTCACGGTAAAGTCAAATCTCATTACAATCTGGTAGTACGCATTAGATAGTGCAAATCGAAATCACTGCAATCTGGCCAAAGATTTCTGATCTTATCTGCCCCTGACCGCGTAGGACATAACATGTCCGCTTACAGGAGAAAGCATCATATTTTGGTATTCCATAGAGACTGCTGCTTGCTCATCAAGTTGCCCTTCGAGATTGATCCTACAGTCACGTGATTGGATCAAACTACTTCAATGACTAACTTAATGTCACAAGCACATCTCCTACTGAATCCTCAAATCTAAGGTTCATGTATACCATTGTTGTTACAACGCTCGACTAGTCGCGAGCACATCTCCTACTGAATCCTCAAATCTAAGGTTCATGTATACCATTGTTGTTACAACGCTCGACTAGTCGCGACTAGTCGAGCGTTGTAACAACAATGGTATACATGAACCTTAGACTTGAGGATTCAGCGACTAGTCATCGACTAGTCGGTCGGGCGGTGGAGGATCGTCGTCATGCGACTCCGACTTGCCTGGTGTAGATATTTCGCCCGACTTGACCGACATGAGTCGCCTAGTCGACGACTTGGGTCGACGGGGCGACGACTAGGGTCTGACTTGGACCCATCGCATAGTACTTTATAAAAAAAAGGGTTATTTCTCAAACCTAATTGCAAAGCCGAGTCAGCCGAGTGAAGCAACTCTTCTTTCGCTGAGTTCCGATTCGAGATTCCCGATTTCTTCTAGCGATTTCCCATTTTTTCTTTTGTAGGTTTTCTGCCTCCCTTTAAAACTGCACTTGTTGGGTCGGGCTTTGCTGACTTCCGATTTGTTGTATATATATTAATATATATATAATATTAATATATATAATAAGTATATATATTAGTATACATATAATAAGTAGATGTATATAAATTATTTATATTTATTATCCATAATTAGTCGACTAGTCTACGACTCACCATGACGGACCTCCATCGACTCGACTCGACTTGACTTACCGCCGTAACAACCATGAGTCCATGATGTATACCTATCATAACCTTAGTTTCAGTTATTTTCTATCCTATAGTGAAATTCATGTAACCGAATCTAGGCGAGCCTTGTCGGAGTACACTAATCCTATTAGCATACCTATAATGTGTGATCTCACTACAACTAAGTGACGGCATGCACTTGTCAAAGCAAAAATTATGCAGGTTTTAATTAAACTTAATACCTAGATAAGTTTTATCTATTAGCGAACTAGTTAAGTATTTGAGTATTAAACACTTCGAGTCAGCCTCCTTATCCCACAAGGAGTGGAATGCTTGCTCTCAAATGCTTTATTTTATACATGCTTGTAGTTTTTGTGATATTTTAGACTTTCCAAAGTCGATTTACTGAGTACAACAACATTAAACAAGATGGTAAATTGTACTATTATTCTAACACTTCCGAACAAAAACTTGAAGCCAGCATTTGGATGGATGGACCTGGAGCTAAGGATCTCAAATCCATAGTAATAAACCCATCGAGATTGTTCGGATAACATCAGTTCACAATGAATTTTAACTCCTTAGCTCCTATTTTGAGTTGTTTTTTCGAGTCATTTTGTAATCCTTTACATAAATCCAAATCCTTCAATCTAATAATGCAACGTAAGGGAGAGGTGTGGTAAACGGTGCCGCCAGCATCCACTAACCTACGCTTCAACATAAACACCTCCCAGTCAAAAAGTTAAAAAACTAACTATTCTGGTGTAATACCGAACTCTCTCTTGTTGGCTTCGACTAACATAAATGGAATCCAAAACTAACTTCCAATAACTTGTCAAAACAAACATTCAGGAAACTATTACAAATGTATATTAGCGGTGACAAACCAATGAATCCCTAACAAAGCCTGATTTCAACTACTCCAAGCATGTGTAAAATTATCCAGAAAACGGTAATGTGGAAAAAAAAATTACCACATCGACTCCAAAATATTTTGAAACTTTACAATGTATCAACAGTTGTTTTAAGTTGTGTCTTAGTCTATAAAAAGCTCAAGGTATCCATTTTCTCCTATTTACGATAGATGTGAGTCCGAGGAATGTGGTGTTGGACTTTAGAGACAGGAACTGCATGACAGTATAGAGATAGAGACAGGCAATCTTATTCAGGGAAATTCCACAATAGATTTGGTTCAGTCTCTACAATACATTTCATCCCAAATAATCTCTTCTTTCCCAAAATTTGTGCCCCTAATATAGAAACAGTCCCGAAGCATCCCAGTAATCAACTACAATATATCTAGTGAGGAAATTCCTTGAGTTGCATTTGACTGAAAAGATTTGAAACTACGGGTTTTAAATTCAGAATAACATACTGCTTGATTTGTTTGGATGACACGGAATCTCATATCATTAAGCTCCCATTTTGAGCTATTAATGGAGTCATTTTGGTGCATTTCGAATCCATCTCATAAGAAGTAACTTAAAATTCTTTTCCCAAATCCAAGTCTTCCAAGCCAAATGATTTCGCCACAAATCAGAATCTATATTCCCTAAAAATTCGAAAGCAGTAGTATCAAGTTCCAAACAAAATGCACATGTAGCAGACTACTCCAAATGCAATTCACTACTGTTCTTGCTATTATTCAACTACAGCACAATCTATCAACCCTTGTGATGTTCCAGAAACTTATTAACCGAAACAAGAGCACTAAAATTATCAGAATCAGCAGCATAGACGAACAAAAAGAAAAGGAGTCGAAACCAGTAGCATTTACAGAGTCATTGTTATTTTCAGTCTGCAGCCAAAATCCAGTCATATTCACCATAAAATAATTTGTCTCCCCATCCCCAATTAATCAGCTAATTATTCAGGGCAAATTTCCACAAACACAGGCAACCTCTTTCTAGTACTTGTACCTGATAGCACGTTCTGTATATAAGCATGCACATCTTCTTTTGAGGGATTTTTCACCTCCGTCGAGCCGAAAGGTAGAGTGGCCTCAATTCCATCATCCATAGGAGTCCATTCAGATCCGTACGGACTAGTATTTGGGATTTTGCTGCTGGGAATTGTATTTCCAGAAAGCTGCTTGACTTGAACAGGTGATGTGGAGAAGGCCATGTCTGTTCGTAATGATGGCAATGAGAAAGCTTCTTCTTCTGCTGCTGGTGATGATGGTGATTTGGCTTGGATGGGAGTTTTTGTGCCATATGATGATGAGGGTGATCCCTCTAAATTGTTGTTCGATTTGAAAATCTACGACAATAGTGAATTGCGAAAATATCCAGAAACACACAAAATCATGTGCTGTAAATTTCTATTCACCCTATTTACGAATCGTTAATTGAAATTGCTGCAAAAATTATTGAAGGTGTAAAAGGAAAGAAGAATGATCAGGTGAAATAGGTTTCGTACCTCAAGTTTGATCTTGCCTGAGGAGCGAGGGAGGCGCTGCAGCTCCTCTTTCCCGTGTGCGAACTGTTTGTAGCAACAGAAATTTACTTTTTTACAATAAACTATACGTATCGAAAACGCGCTTTTATTTTTATTTTTTTATTTTCACCTAAGAGTCGTGTGTAGCACAGTAGCAGCATAGATTAATAATTTAATCATGAAAAGAAAATGAGAACCGTCGGATCATAAGTGACCTGGCATTCCGATCCAAATTGGCAAGTTCCGCAAGTCTCCCAAAAACGACACAGTTTGTTCTTGTGGTGTTTGATATTTTCGATCCCGCCGCCTCTAGTGCCGCCGCCCGATGACGACGATGAAGTTGAATTCGACCTTCCGCCGACAAAATTGCTATTGAAGGAACTAGATGACAGCGGAGACCTCATTCTTACTTCGCCGCTTACTTTGTTGGACTTCGGCACCGGAATTCCGTCCATGACAATCACATCCTCCTCAACCTTCACCGGCGTCATGAACGACGGAGATGAATCGGATTTTGGATCGGTGGAGCGTAGGTACTTCATCAACGGAGATGGTGAATCGGAGCTATCGGATGCGTATGGATCGAATATTGAACTACGGCGGCGACCATAGGCCAACTTTAGCGCGTTCGGTGTGCCGACGCCGTCCAAGGACTTGAGCTTCGGAGATTTGGAATCGCGCTGGTTTTCCATGGAAATTCCTGCGATGTATTATCAAATGTAGAATTCGATCACGCTCAGTAAATTTCACAATCTTTTTGCTATAGTTCTCCGAGTCGGAAAACGGAAATCTGAACTATTCAGAGCGAAAAAATCGAAGGAGTTACGTAATAGATGAGAAACGTCACAAAAGTTGTTGACCTACACAGAGAAATTCAAGCAAAAAGATGAATAGAAAGAGAGTGCATATGCGTATAGGTGATGCGAATATGCGTGATTTCCATGTCTAAAAGAATTCGGCAGAAAAATGAAGCAAAAACGTTAAAGATGTGGAAAACGATTAGATTCACCACACATGCTTCAAAAACATTCAGTTCGGAAAATTCCAGATCATAATATCAAGCAATCTATTGAAATTAAGACACTTGAAATCAAAATTCGAAACAAAGAGGGAAACTGCAAACTCAGGTTTTGATCATAAGATGAACAGCGGAAGATACAGCAATTGGATTGAGATGTTACCTGTGATTGAGAGCTTCGAAACTGTAGCTGCGATTGAACTTATTTGAAGGCGTAGAGGAGAGTAAACCAGAGAAATTGAGGTGAGAACTAAGAACTTAGCGCGAAGGTTTTCTTCCTTCGCTTCTCTGCTTTTAAGCCATAATTTTTAAAACCCGATTCTGCGACCAACCATGCTATTTATAGTTATAATAATGTACTGTTACAGGTGGAGGAGCAGTATTCTAAAAATCTACGTCTAGGCCAATTAATCTCCCTAAAAATCACTAGAAGGTCCGCGTTAATCTCCCTAAAAATCACTAGAAGGTCCGCTACCGTTCCGATAATCCGATTATAGGCGATTGTAATGGACGCTTGAGTGATTAATCGATCGTTTAAGGTGACTGGATGGGGCCTATGAAGGCACATTATATATATATATATATATATATCAATGTTTCGATTTACTAGCTACATGGGCGACTACGTGAAGCGATTATACTTTTTTGTTTTTCTAATAGTACTATAAATTCCTAACTGAGATATTATGGATATTATGAACTCCTTTATATCATATCAATATTTCAAGTTTAATAGATAATTGATTATATATCTATTTAACTGGTTAAATTAGAATTATTTTTAATTATTCTACACATATATATGATTTTTTATATATAAATGATTAAAATAATAATAAAAATATAAATCTGCATAATCCGACTAATCCCCGATTAATCCTCTGGGTGCTAGGCGTTAGCAATCCGAACGCCTAGCGCCTAACGTTTTTAGAATCACGTGGAGGATGGATTAGAACATTGAGGTAGTAATAATTTTGTTTTTATTTATTTATTTATTTATTTATTTATTTATAGACATTATTTATTTATTTATATATAGATTATGCATAATAAAATGAAAGCAGCGATTGGAAATACGGCAGTAAATGAACCAAATCGTTATTCAATTATTCGGATCACGATTCAATATAAGCTTGTTCGAGTTTGTCCAATAAGAATTGTTAAAATAAACGAATCAAACTCAAACTTGATTATATTCAGTTCTTTATCGCGTGATTTGAATTATCTCGAAAAAGCTTTAACATATTTCATAAATATATTCGGGCTCGACTCGATAACAAACGAAAGGAGCTCAAACTCTCCAAAATTTGGCTTGGCCCACCCAGACCCTAGTGGAAACTATTAGATTAGTGAATAGAGGTGAATAACATGGTTAAGCCATATTTCCTTTTACCATGGAAGAAAAACCTGTGCAATCACACAATTATTATGTGCTTTAGATTTGAATGTTCCCCTACTATCATTATAATTAAATTAAATTGGGTTTTCACTAAAGAAAATCGCATTAAATGATGCTTAATAAAACCATGACGAGGTAGAGTTTTAAGTAGAGCTGTCAAACCGGACTCGATTCTATGCTTGCGAACGGGTCGGGTTTGACTATCAATATGGGCTCGATTTCTTGATCAGATCGGGTCGTGTTTACCATGTAATATCCGCAATTTTCGATTTTCGGTAAATTTCTTTTTTCGGCCGAAGTCCGTTTTGACGACTCGCTCATGACCGTTTCGTCATTTCGAGAATGATTAATTCTACACTTTTTGTCACCCGAGTTCGTTTCGGTGTTGTTTTGTTGAGTTCCGTGCTTTTTAGCGACCTTTCCGCACTTGAGTTCGATTCTTGCGAATCTCGTCAAATCGGGCTTTGAGTTTCCGCAAGTCCGTTTAACTTTGTTGGACGTGTTGTAATCTTCGGTTTGGTTATTCGATCACGTATCGTGATTTCCGCGTTTGGGCCATTTTGTAATTTGCCCAAAGTTACGGGTATCCGTATCTGTAATTGTTGTCTCTGTAATATCCGGTACTTTTCTTTCCCTTGTATTTTTATTTTTGGTATATTTCTCGGTCATAGTGACCCTCGTGTACCTTTCTGTGTGTCCTTCTGCCAATGTTAATCGTATTCTCGTTATTGTGGTGCGGGCCAGCCGTTTGGGTTGCCGTGGATCCATTTCGTGTTATTGGTTCCCAAATATTGATTCCTATCGTTTTATTCTCTTCCTGATCATTTTTATCATTTTGGAACCTAATAGGGGTGTGGGCAGATAAGATGTGCGTGCCGCAGACACAAATTCATTCGATTGTTGGTCGAACAAATCAGACTGTGCCGCGGACACCCAACCGTGCCGCGGCACGGTGCGAGCGAGTGCCGCGGCAGACACTGTCCGTGCCGCGGCACACTCGTGTGTCGTCTGCGACCTAAACCCAACTATACCGTGCCGCGGCACACGCAGCCGTGCCGCGCACAATGCCGAAACTCGAGAGTAATTTTTGCCTGTGCCGCGACACTTCGTGCCGCGGCACACAAAGCGGTAATTGTACAATCTCGTCCTTTTAGACGAGATCGGTCGTCTTCTCCTTCATTTCACTGCATCGCGAGAGAGAGTGAGAGAGAGGGAAGAGTTCTCCATCTTTATCCATTGAGGGGTTGATTTTCACCATTTTTCTCCCAGAGTGAAGCCGGACGATCAATCCAACGCGTGTTCTACGGATCTTAGTACTTGAATCTCGAAAGGTATTATTTCTTGAAACCCTCCCTTTTGATAATTGGGGATTTTGGGTATTTTGTTCGATTTCGCCCGTTTAATCCGATTTAACTTAGGATTATGATGGATTGATGATTATTTAGATGTATTATATCATTTCCCTTGTTATTCCATGGTTGGATCGTATCGACTTGTTGTTTTGGTCGAGTTCTTGATCGACGCCTTGAAGGTGTCCGATTAAATGTCATAGAGGGGTTTTCGGGCGTTCTACGATTATTCTTCCTCGTATGATCGATGATTTATTGATTATATGTTGTTAGGATCGAATTCTTGTGAAGAACTCGAGTCGGAACCCTTCCGTTCGTTGTCTTCTTCGAGTCCGAGCTTCCCGGTTGAACCGTGTTCTTCGGAGCGTTTGGTAGCGGTTATTAAGGCAAGTATCTTATTATACGACTTGTATCTTGTGACTAGTAATTACGTATGATATGTATGACGATTTTGCTTGCCTCCGTAAATATGTCCCGTTTGAGTTGGTTGTGTTTTCCGAAATTGGAAGGCTTTGTGATAATAGTGATATATTGGTATCCGTGTTAGGCGTCGTGCCATTTGTGCAGGATTGCGATGTACATATGAGATGGTTGTACACGTGGTTGTTCAATGTATAATGTACCGAATGTGTGTTATGTTGGTTAAGAGTCGTTGTGATGATCATGATATTTGTGTTGTTTCGGTTTACATACGTGATTGAACATTTCGGTGTAATGTGGAATGGCTTAACATTTAATGATTATGAATTGTGTCGTGTCGATGTGTGTGTGTTCGGGTAGGGTCGACGAGGCCTGCGGAGTTCGGTACATGATGTGTACGAACAAAGTGTGTGATCCGGTAGGGTCGACGAGGCCTCGGAGTCCGGTACATGACGTGTACGGACAAGGTGTGTGATCCGGTAGGGTCCGACGAGGCCTCGGAGTTCGGTACATGATGTGTACGAACGATGTTGTGGCCGGGTAGGGTCGTTGAGGCCTCGGAGTTCGGTACATGATGTGTACGAGCAGTGTGTGTGGCGGGTAGGGTCGTTGAGGCCTCGGAGTTCGGTACATGATGTGTACGAACAATGTGTGTGGTCGGGTAAGGTCCGTCGAGGCCTCGGAGTTCGGTACATGATGTGTACGAACAATGATCGTGTAGCGATGATTGTTCGGGTAACATTTTAAATATGGATCTCGGACTCATAATGATGTATTATTTAGTATGCTTTGAAACGAGAATCGGGCTAAGGCCCTATTGTTTACGAAAAGGGTTTTGTAAATTGGGACTCGAGATCCAAAAGAATTTCTGCTTTAAAAATCCCCGAGATGATGTGTTCCTTTTCAAATATCTCTTACTTGAGTTCGAAATTCTAAAACTTCTCGGGAACATTTTGATAATTGATTTCCGTATTAAATTCGTAGTTGCTATTTGCTTGTTACATTTCGTATGGTTTGATACTGTAATACCCGTAATTTTGATTCCTGGTAATTTTCTATTTTTGGCGGAAGTCCGTTTTGACAACTCGCTTGGGACCGTTTCGTCACCCTGAGAATGATTAATTTTACACTTTTTGACATCCGAGTTCGTTTCGGTATCGTTTTGTTGAGTTCCGTGCTTTTCAGCGACTTTCCGCACTTGAGTTCGATTCTTGCGAATCTCGTTCTAAGCTATTTTCGAGTTTCCCGTAAGTCCGTTTAACTTTGTTAGAAGTTTTGTGAACTTCGGTTTGGTTATTCGATCGCGTATCGTGAATTTCGGGCGTTTTGGGCCGTTTTGTAATTTACCCAAAGTTATGGGTATTTTATCTGTATTCGTTGTCTCGACTCTTTTCTCGGTCGCGTATGATTAAATTATTACCTTACGCTTTCATTTCGGGTCGTTGATGTTGTCCGCGAATTTTTCGTCGTGTTCGTTAAAATGCGTTTTGAAATCGAGTCGCCGAGCCACAGTGGTCGCACTGGCCGGACGATTGCGGGGACCAGGACGGCCGCAGTTCGCCGGACGATGGCGCTTGACCGAGCGAGCACGGCGAGAACCGCGTAGCGCACGCTTCTGGCCGGGGCAGCTACGCTAGCTTCAGCGATGTAGCGCACGTTGTCGAGTCGGCCAGCGTCGCTATCGGGCACAGGCGGAGGATTACGAGGTTCGGACTCGGTCGGGATCGGCGAGTAGCGCACGCTATCGTCGGTCGTAGCGCCACGCTTCGGCGGGGGTAGCGCCTGGCTGCCAACTAGCGTACGCTACCAGGTGAGTTTGTTAGTCCGGTGGCTCTTTGGGTGGTCATTGCGCGCGTGCCGGCCGTAGCGCACGCTAGCGGGAGTCGGGCGGTCGAGTCATGGTCGGCGGGGTGGCCGGTGGTGCCAGTCATGCGGGCCATGGCCGAGTGCTCGGCCGTCTTGGCCGATAAGCGCACGCTAAGTAGGAAGGCTAGCGCACGCTAGTTCCGGCCGATATAAAAATGACAGACAATGACTTTCTCCGTCATTTTCATTTCATTTCTCTTCGTTCATGGTGGGGTTTCGGAGGAGACGAAACCATGTTGTTGAACAACAAATCCACGAAGTTTCGAGTTTATATCACCGATCGATCGTCTATAACATCCTTCGATCCAAATAATCAAGGTTAGATCTTTAGAACCCTACTTTTGGGGAGATTTGGGGATTTTCGTGGTTTTGTCCGATTCATTCGGTTTGATGAGTAATTCATGATGAATATGATTAATCTTGTTGGTACTCTTAGTTTCCCTACGGATTCATGGTATATTTCGTGATTTTTACGAAATCGAGAGGGTTTGGTTGTGGTCCGCCCTCGTTGTCGTTTTATACGAATATACATGAATCGTAGGTGGGTTTCCGCGTATTCCAATTCCGTATTCGTTTAGAATCTGTTGTGATTGTATTCTTCGAATCGTTAGGTTCGCTTTCGATGGTTCCTAGCTTTCGTCGGTGACTTTCCATTCCGTTCGTTGCGTCGTCGATTATTCAAGGCAAGTATACATTTATGATTATGCGTTCTCGACTTTGAAAGTATGAAATATTGATGGTATGATTATTTCTAGCCACTCCGGACGGGCCTATGGTCCTCTGAGGGTTTCGTAGCCTCAGTGCGATTCCATGGTTGATATGAACGAACCGTTTCTACGGCATTCATATGAAATAATGTTGGCATGTAATGAACGAACCGCTTTGTGGCATTCCTACATGTATCGGCGTATGAGGTGAACGAACCGTTTTTACGGCATTCACATACGTAACGGCGTATGAGGTGAACGAACCGTTTCTACGGCATTCACATACGTCTTATGAGATTTTAGTTATTCCGGAATACTAGTCTTACATTGATGAATTGACGGAAATTGATGAATTGACGGATATTGATGAATTGACGGATTACATTTACTTTATTGTCGAGAAGTATTATGTTTCATATTGTTATACTTGCACTAGCTATTCGACGGCTAACCCCTTTATGGGGGAAATACCTTTCATGTATTTCAGGTTCCAGGAGAGAGGACAGGCGGGTATCGGGTCGGCATGAAGATGATGGGCAAGTGTGATACTGTGTCTTGTCTCCGGTTATCTTTTTGGATTCCTCCATTCAGTGTTGTTGTACTGGAATGGATTTTAAATACTCGAGTATTGTATTTCAGTTTCCTTGATGTTCCTACTGTGTTGCCGAGGTATTGATTTGTGCAGTGATGTATATGGTTTCATTGGTTATGGTTTTGAATACCATTTGTATCGTCTTTCTTTCCATTGTATGTAGACCTTCTCGGTCAAGTTTTATAGTTCCGCGTATGTTTAGCCTTGTGTGTCCCACGGCGGGGCTCACGGCTATGTAATATACTGAATAACTTAGGGTGTTACGAATATGGTATCGGAGCTTAGGTTTATGGATACCTAAGTGTCGGTCTTTTGGGTCGATTAGTCGTCATTTGCCCAGATATCACTACTCTGCCATCATCACGGTCGACCGGTACTTGTAAGTCCTCTCACTCTTCTTGTATTATCTTGACCGCTTCGTTTTTAGCTTGGTATTCTTTGGAATTGGTCACTTCGAGAAGGTGCGATTTGGATTATACTTCCGCACGTGTGTGCCCTTTAGAATGTTGAATGTAAGGAGAAGAAGTCGTGGATCGTGGTTACGGACGTGAACCCTTCCTTGAGATTACATCAAATTGCTAATTTTGATATTAGCGTATATCGGTTTTGTGTTGAGACTTTGTTTGGGAGTCGCATGCTAGTATCACGGGAGATCATCGACTTCACAGACCTGTAAGTATGTTGTTTGGATCATTCGATAATTCTTGGTTATCTTGGTGATTTTGGATTTATATGTTGGATAATTGTGCTTGAGGATGATGTGAACGTATGACAATGTTGCTGAATGCGTATATGTATTCATTGTGCCGTATGATCGTTTGGTATGTCGAGATGCTGGTAGAGAATAGCGGAAAATGGCTAAGTACAGCTACGTTAGCGCACGCTACAAGGTATGCCTAGCGCGCGCTAAGATATATACTTAGCGTACGCTACGGTGCATACTTAGCGCACGCTAAGAGATTCGGTTACGTACGCTAAGGAGGACCCCTAACGTACGTAACGACTTGCTGGGTTAGTTTCGGAAGGTGGCCGACAGGTAGGCCCAGGTTGATTTTTATATTTAGTTAGCGCACGCTAACACCAGATCGCCAATAATGGAATCTTAGCTTTCGGCGGGTGGACCCGGCCATGTTCGACGCGTGTCCAGATAAGGTCAACGAGTGCTTGTCGTGTAGAGTTAGCGCACGTTAAAACCGTATGATTAGCGCACGCTAATTCCATATCGGTCAAAGGAATCCCGATAATCGCGGATGCTTTCGGCATGTGGGGGCACGATACTGTAGCAAGTCAACGACGATTAGCGCGCGTTAAGGTCGAAGAATAGCGCACGCTACTGAGCATTTCACTGTATCAAGTCAACGCCTGTTAGCGTACGCTAATGCATGGGCATTACGTACGTTAAATGAATTTCGAAGCAATGTAGTAGCTTCTGGACTGCCCGTTAACGCACGCTATCAAGGAAGGATAGCGCACGCTAGTCATGTAGCGCACGCTAAATATAAGGTCTAGCGCGCGCTAGTGATGTGTTTTATAGAGAGGATAGACGAGTGCTGTGAGGCATTTTGTCCATTCTCCTTCCTTCAGTCAATAGAGAGAACCTTGGGAAGTACTTGAAGTTCCTAAACATTGAGAGATGATTCTCTCAAACAAGATTAAGATGGAGAGCTCGGATTTAAGTATTGTTCTTGAAGTTTTTGATGATTCTTGGAATGGAGTTCAAATTCTTCTTCTTCGTGGTTCGTCCATACATGGTAGTCCTCGTATCCCTTTGTTAGTGGTTCATTTCTTTAAGGATTACTACTTGGGAGGGAGTATGTTGGGAATCGTGTATTTTGATGTTCGTCTTATTTCAATGAAAATGCATAAATTGGACTGTACTTTTATCCGCTGCGTGAGTATTTTGAAATGGCTTTTGGTATTTCGTCAACTGAATTTTTATTTTGTAAAACCGATTCCCTAAACTGAGTCTTTGGCATTTTGGCCTTGATTATTTTGACGGTATTTGGAAAATGATTTTTTCTTAATTTTTTTTTTAAAAAAATATATATTACCGTCATCAATCTTTTTAACATTTTTGAAATGACGTGGAAAATTGTGCTTAGCCTGGTAAATCCTTGTGAGAAGGGTTTACGGCGTGTAATATTCCCAGGAGGATCTGGGGTGTTACAATTGTGGTATCATGTGATAATGTTATACGAGATTTATTGGAATTGTAAAAAGAGATTTCGGATGTTGATATGATTATTGAGACCTTCTTCATATGGTAATGACAGTATTGTGCGACTCTTAAGGTTGTATGACTGGCATGACGAAGAAAATGGTAACATGGAGATATACACCTCGGATATGTTGTTCTGAATGGGATTTCGGATATTTCGTGTTCTTGAAGAACTCTTGAATTATGCGAGGTGATGAATTTTTTTTAGAAGTGTTGATGTTTTGAAAATGAATATGGAATATTCATATCTAGAGCTAAACTATGTGTCTGATATAATATTCGTATAAGAATACGAATGTGATTATGAGTTTGATGAGACTATTATTCATCTCCGAATTTGGAAGTCCATACGTATTGGAGCAAATGTTCAAGTCGAATGATTGGACTATTTGATAACCTTTTTAGTAGGATTATCTATTGTTTTGAACCAGTCGGATGATTCGAAATGATGACGGTCATAAGTAAATTTTAACGATGGATTTACGAGAAGGGAACCTTATCAATTCGAATTTAAGAATTTAGTTTGGAACATTTAGACCCTTATTATTGGTCCTCATTTGTTGCTGATATGATCATCATATTTCACTCGTATTGTGGGACGGGATGTGTAAGTGTCGAGTTGGATTGTTCGGTGTGATTAGTCAAGATATAGTGAAACGATTGAGTTTGTGGTTTGGTGGTATTGATATTGGTCGTCATCGAACTTGTTGATTATTAATCCTTCGTTTTACAATAAGATATGATGTTTGATCGTGAATTATGACTGTTATGTTGCGGTTAAGGTTGAAGGGTTCGTAGATTAACTTGGTCGAGACTGAGGAATTCGTAAGACGAATCAACTGAATTGGTAACAGTTCGTTGTATTGATATCGAGGAAAGCTTTATACTCGTACTAATCAATGAGACTAATGTTATCGTGTAGGTGTACGAATGTGTGAATCATTTCAAGACTTGGTCTCCTTATGATTGTTTTGATATCAGGGGATCGTTTGATACGACACCCGTCGACAAATCATGCCAAATGCTATTGTTGTTCGTAAACGGCCGATTGAAGGTATTGATGTATTCGAATTTCATCTTCATTATCGGTAACTGATTTAAGTGTGCCGAGACATCCGTTGTACCGTTGTTATCGAGTTACCGTTCTAAGGTAACCGAAGTATTGAATCGGGACTGTCGAAGATAGTTCCCATCCGTTGAGTCGTTATCGATTGGTCGTTCGAAGACAATCGAGATATTGAATGGGGATCGCCGAGGATAGTGCCCATATGTGAGTTATTATTGTCGTGTTGGCCAACTCGGGCGGACACTATTATTCGTGAACTCGATAATTTTGTGATCGTTGAGGGTGGAGGATTTCCCGAATTGTGGTGTTGTGGTTATTGCCGTGTTAATCGGTCCTTAGGGAATTCGATCCCAGGATGGTTGTTTTGAATATCGTTGGTCCTGTCGATCTTTCATTATTCGTGTGTCATCGTTCACTTGGTGAGTCGTATGATCCGTATTGGATGTTTTATCCCTTGAGTTTCGTTGTCATGTTGTATCGTGGCATATCTGGAATCATGTCTGCGTGCCGATTGGTTATGTGTAGGATTTTTAGCCGGGCACATGATGGTTATGCGTGGATGTTTCCGCATTGAACCGTGCACACGAGGCGTAGTTCTTGAGGCTAATTAGGTACATTGTCACACGTATATTCGGATTACGTATACGGGGTGGACATGTGCACGGACACATTCGGATCGGGCGTCTTGTGATGTCCCTCTTGAGCTTTATTGGTTGATCGCTCGTAGTCCATGTTGTATTGGATATGTCCGACGATTTGCGGCCCAGTTGTTCATACGCTGAGGGGTATGTCCGATCGAGTTGATTTCTTTGAGATCTATTTTGTGATGATTCTGACTTTGGGCTGTTCGGCTTTCGAGCCATTATGATGTATCGGTATTTTCCGTTGGAGCCTTCGGGCATTGTGAATTCGTATCTTTTCGGCATTGGTTCGGTTTACCTTCGGGTAATGTATTGTTGTGTTCTATATTGATGACTCACCGTTTGGGCGTAAGTTTTCGGTTCTTGTGTATCTCGTTGAGTTTTCTGGCGGAATATTTCTTCTCCTACTGTTTTAAGTTTCGGACGAAACTTCTTTTAGGAGGATAGAATGTAATACCGTAATTTTGATTCCTGGTAATTTTCTATTTTTGGCGGAAGTCCGTTTTGACAACTCGCTTGGGACCGTTTCGTCACCCTGAGAATGATTAATTTTACACTTTTTGACATCCGAGTTCGTTTCGGTATCGTTTTGTTGAGTTCCGTGCTTTTCAGCGACTTTCCGCACTTGAGTTCGATTCTTGCGAATCTCGTTCTAAGCTAACATTTCGAGTTTCCCGTAAGTCCGTTTAACTTTGTTAGAAGTTTTGTGAACTTCGGTTTGGTTATTCGATCGCGTATCGTGAATTTTGGGCGTTTTGGGCCGTTTTGTAATTTACCCAAAGTTATGGGTATTCTATCTGTATTCGTTGTCTCGACTCTTTTCTCGGTCGCGTATGATTAAATTATTACCTTACGCTTTCATTTCAGGTCGTTGATGTTGTCCGCGAACTTTTCGTCGTGTTCGTTAAATGCGTTTTCGAAATCGAGTCGTCGAGCCACGGTGGTCGCACCGGCCGGACGATTGCGGGACCGGCCGACGGTCGCGAGTTACAGCCGGACGATGGTCGCATCAGCCGGCGAGCACGCAGAACCGCGTAGCGCACGCTTCTGGCCAGGGGCCTTCTGTGCGCTTCTTCAGCGATGTAGCGCACGTTGTCGAGTCGGCCAGACGCTATCGGGCACAGGCGAGGGATTACGAGGTTCGGACTCGGTCGGGATCGGCGAGTAGCGCACGCTTCGCCGGTCGTAGCGCACGCTAACCGGCGAGGTAGCGCCGCCGGCCAACTAGCGTCGCTACAGGTGAGTTTGTTAGTCCGGTGGCTCTTTGGGTGTCGCTAAGCGCGCGAGCCGCCGTAGCGCACGCTAGCGGGAGTCGGGCGGTCGAGTCATGGTCGGCGAATTGGCGGTGGTGCGTGTCATGCGGTCCATGGCCGAGAGTGCTCGGCGATCTTGGCGATAAGCGCACGCTAAGTGGAAAGGCTAGCGCACGCTAGTTCCCGATATAAAAATGACAGACAATGACTTTCTCCGTCATTTTTCATTTCATTTCTCTTCGTTCATGGTGGGGTTTCTGGAGGAGACGAAACCATGTTGTTGAACAACAAATCCGAAGTTTCGAGTTTATATCACCGATCGGTCGTCTATAACATCCTTCGATCCAGAATCAAGGTTAGATCTTTAGAACCCTACTTTTGGGGAGATTTGGGGATTTTCGTGGTTTTGTCCGATTCATTCGGTTTGATGAGTAATTCATGATGAATATGATTAATCTTGTTGGTACTCTTAGTTTCCCTACGGATTCATGGTATATTTCGTGATTTTTACGAAATCGAGAGGGTTTGGTTGTGGTCCGCCCTCGTTGTCGTTTTTATACGAATATACATGAATCGTAGGTGGGTTTCCGGGCGTATTCCAATTCCGTATTCGTTTAGAATCTGTTGTGATTGTATTCTTCGAATCGTTAGGTTCGTTTTCGATGGTTCCTAGCATTCGTCGGTGACTTTCCATTCCGTTCGTTGCGTCGTCGATTATTCAAGGCAAGTATACATTTATGATTGTACGTTCTCGACTTTGAAAGTATGAAATATTGATGGTATGATTATTTCTAGCCACTCCGGGACGGGCCTATGGTCCTCTGAGGGTTTCGTAGCCTCTGGTGCGATTCCATGGTTGATATGAACGAACCGTTTCTACGGCATTCATATGAAATAATGTTGGCATGTAATGAACGAACCGTTTTGACGGCATTCCTACATGTATCGGCGTATGAGGTGAACGAACCGTTTTTACGGCATTCACATACGTAACGGCGTATGAGGTGAACGAACCGTTTCTACGGCATTCACATACGTCTTATGAGATTTTAGTTATTCCGGAATACTAGTCTTACATTGATGAATTGACGGATATTGATGAATTGACGGATATTGATGAATTGACGGATTACATTTACTTTATTGTCGAGAAGTATTATGTTTCATATTGTTATACTTGCACTAGCTATTCGACGGCTAACCCCTTTATGGGAAATACCTTTCATGTATTTCGAGTTCCAGGAGAGAGGACAGCGGGTATCGTGTCGGCATGAAGATGATGGGCAAGTGTGATACCGTGTCTTGTCTCCTGTTATCTTTTTGGATTCCTCCATTCGGTGTTGTTGTCTTGGAATGGATTTTAAATACTCGAGTATTGTATTTCGTTTCCTTGATGTTCCGGCCTGTGTTGCCGAGGTATTGATTTGTGCGGTGATGTATATGGTTTCATTGGTTATGGTTTTGAATACCATTTGTATCGTCTTTCTTTCCATTGTATGTAGACCTTCTCGGTCAAGTTTTATAGTTCCGCGTATGTTTAGCCTCAGTGTGTCCCACTACGGGGCTCACGGCCGTAATATACCCCGAATAACTTGGGGTGTTACAGATACTTGCACTAGTAAAACAAAGTGGAGTTTACTAACCCCGAGTATTCG
The DNA here is from genome assembly GCA_033398695.1 of Orobanche coerulescens. Classification (NCBI taxonomy): domain Eukaryota; kingdom Viridiplantae; phylum Streptophyta; class Magnoliopsida; order Lamiales; family Orobanchaceae; genus Orobanche; species Orobanche coerulescens. The sequence continues at coordinate 177,016,041 of CM065809.1, forward strand.
GGGTGGATGTCTGCTTTGCGTCAGTACATGCGAGTTCGGGGAGCAACACAGGATTGGCACAAGGGGATGACGAGCTGCGATACTAATCAAGAGTTGAGAGTTGGTAGAGTTTATTTGTATTGTTAGAGTTGATTCAGTCTTCCGTTGTATTTTATTTCGAACCCTGTGTGGGTAATGTTGTTAGTCAGTCCTGTTGATAGAGTTGTGTGACCTCATCGGTCTGTGTGTTTATGTGTAAGTGACCTTAACGGTCTGTATTATTATATTGTTTGACCCTGGTCGGGCAAGCATTTGGTTGTTTATGGACGTTTAGCCTGGTAGATCCTTGCGGAAAGGGTTTACGGCGTGTAATATTCCCATACGGTTTTGGGGGTGTTACATGTATGGTATCGGAGCTTAGGTTGCAGAAACCTAGGCTGTCGGGTCGAGTCGAGTCGTGGTTTGTCGAGTGATGTGTGGTCTTGTCGTTCGAGTCGTCAGGTGACAAGTTGAGTTGTGCGTAGTCACAACGTGTCGGATATGTTGTCAGACGAGATTAGTATCGTGGGCGACCGTCACCTCCGTGCAACCTGTGGACGTAAGTCTCCTCTTTTATGCGAAGTACCTGTGTATCATGATTGTATCTAAATGAGTTAATTGCGGTGCATAATTCTATTTGCACGGTGTTGTGAATATGGTTGTATTTAATACGTGTGACATATAATACATGTATAAAAATTGGGCCTATTGTTGTTTTACCTTTGAACCACTGTGAGGGGTGGTATAGTGTGAAAATTGAGAACCTTGTTGGGTTTCGAATAAGGTATCGACGATTGAGTTCGTGAGAAGCTCCGAGGAACGGTTTTGTTATATGTTTAAACTAGATGATGTGAGACGTATTCAATTGGATTGTGCATGTTGGATCGTATTTTTTTATTGTGTGAGTTCTTTCAAATGGCTTTCGACCTTTTGCCAATTGAGTTTGATTTGAAAACCGATTCCTTTAACCGAGTTTTGGCGTTATGGCTTTGAACGTTCTCGCAAAATTCTTGTGACGATACTTAGTATTTTTTAAATGGCTTTTGGTGAGTTTTTGAAATATTACCATCATCGGCATTTTTAACGTTGTAAATGGTTTTTAGCCTGGTGAGTTCCGGCGCGGGACCCACGGCGCTATAATATTTTGCGTAATTACCTAGAGTTTTGGGCATTCTAGCCCATTGAATTATCTTTAAAAACCTTGAGTATCTTAGAAAATAAATTTGAGACGTACTTTTAAAATGAATTATTCTCTCGTGGTACATCCAAGGTGCCACAATATGTTTCAAAATTCTTCTACCTCGAGGACCCAAAATGTTTTGAGATATTTTCAATATTTTATAAACACTTTTACTTAGACCCGAGGGTCGAATATTCTGAAAGTTTTTCACTAAGAGAAGGTGTCCTCATATCTGTTCAAACGCAAGATGATTTTTAAGGTCTCGAAAATGAGGTTTGTTCAACTTTTTGTAAAATGATACTCAAGATCAACTGGTGTTTCCAAACTGTCTCCAAAAGGTGGTTTTCGTTTTTTAAAACCTATCATTCCTGTTGGTAGACCAGAAATGTGTGTATGATATTCACATTGTTGTTAGAATGTTAGCTCCCGAGTATGATGGAATTGGTGGTGTGAACGTTGAGTCGTTCGCCATGCATCTGTTTTTGTTGTCCCTTTTGGGAGGTGTGATGACGATCTTTAATGTTGTTATTTCGTGGTGACTTGCGTGTTATCGCACCTGTGTGAGCTGTTAAAGCTTGGGTTTGAACGTTTGTGTACATGTGTGACTGTTTCACGATGTTTGTAATTATGTGCTAGTTATTGTTCGGGCCGTTAAGGTTGCCGAACGATACCGTCGTTGCTGTATTGTTGTGTGTGTATTACTTTACGATGGAAATCCTTGTATATGATATGTGTTATGATTCTTTGTTGTGCCGAGTTGGCATCTCCGCTATGTTGTTTTGCGACGTTATACCCCATTGTATTTTCGGTATGCCGAGCCGAGGCGTTTCAACCGTGGTGTGCCAGGGGCATGCACGTGTAAATTGTCCTTCTCGACGGTAACACATTTCAAGTGCGAACTCGAGGACACCGAATTCGGTTTGCGAATTGGCTACCGAGACTTTCGAAGTTCGCGCTTCAGCACAAGTTATCAGAATCGGCTTTGAGAGGCCTTTGAAAGATGTTTCTGTCAGTTGCTTGTTGTGTTGTCACCTTGATTTCGTGTTGTGAGTTTCGGGAACAACGCTTCTTTTAGAAGAGGTCTAATATAATACCCGTATTATTTTTGGCTCCTGCGTTTTCTCTTTCTCAATTCTATCGGCTCGCTCGTGTTCGTTGGTACTTTCTGAACTTGTTCTGTATTCCGGTTTTATCGTTCGAACGAGCTATGATCTTGTTGTGGGTCGATCTGGTTATCGCTGTGACTTTTTTCGAGTTCGGTTCGATTCTTGTGAACCTTGTTCGGAAGTGTCATCATCTGGTTTTATTAGTTCTTTTATTCGAAGTGGATCGGATTTTGAACCTCTGTATTTTCGACTCTGTTGACTCGTTTATGTTCGTTGATATTTTCTGAGCTTGTCCTGCCCCTTGCTTTTGTTGATCGAACGAGTGTGGTATTGTTTCGGAATAACTCGTTTGTCGTTGTAATTTTCCAATTGCTATTCCCTTTCCTGTGGATCTTATGTGGGTGCGCATCTTGTCGTTTTCACCGGATCATGTTTTGTCTCGAGTCGAGATGTGAACTTCGGAGTTGTCGGTCGAACCTTATTGTTCTTCGTGATCCGAACATGATTATTCGATTTTGTTGACTCGATCGTTATGGTTGATCATTGATTGTCTGCTTTTTTTTGTTGATCTCGATTCATGATTGTTGAGCGTTCGGACTCCTTCGTAATTTCCTTAAGTTCGAGAAATTAGTCTCGTTCGATCTTCCAACCCTTGGGCGGTGGAATTCGTATTTGTTCGGGCCGTTTGGCTCGCGTTTTGATTGATGAACCGTTGGGTTGGTCAATCGTATTGATTTTTGTTCGTTGTGTTTTATGATTGTTCAGATAATCGACTCGATTGTATTATCTGTTTGATGACGCTTGTCACTTGTTGATTTTATTATGTCTATACCGGTGGCGTCGTGTTGGTCGTCGTGGAGCGTGTTTTCACGCCGTATATTCCGTTGCGTTGCTTGTAACGTATATTCCGTCGCCGTTGGGCATGAGTTATGCACTTCTTGTGTATCTCGTTGAGTTTTTACTGGCGGGATATTTCTTCTCCCTACTTGTTTTAAGTTTCGGGACGAAACTTCTTTTAAGGAGGGTAGAATGTAATATCCGCAATTTTCGATTTTCGGTAAATTTCTTTTTTCGGCCGAAGTCCGTTTTGACGACTCGCTCATGACCGTTTCGTCATTTCGAGAATGATTAATTCTACACTTTTTGTCACCCGAGTTCGTTTCGGTGTTGTTTTGTTGAGTTCCGTGCTTTTTAGCGACCTTTCCGCACTTGAGTTCGATTCTTGCGAATCTCGTCCGAAACTGCTGTTTCGAGTTTCCCGCAAGTCCGTTTAACTTTGTTGGACGTGTTGTAATCTTCGGTTTGGTTATTCGATCACGTATCGTGATTTCCGGGCGTTTTGGGCCATTTTGTAATTTGCCCAAAGTTACGTATCCGTATCTGTAATTGTTGTCTCTGTAATATCCGGTACTTTTCTTTCCTTGTATTTTTATTTTTGGTATATTTCTGGTCATAGTGACCCTCGTGTACCTTTCGGTGTCCTTTCACAATCGCTGAATCGTATTCTCGCATTGTGGTGCGGAACCGCCGTTTGGGGTTGCCGTGGATCCATTTCGTGTTATTGGTTCCCAAATATTGATTCCTATCGCTTTATTCTCTTCCGGATCATTTTTATCATTTTGGAACCCAATAGGGGTGTGGGCCGCGACAAGATGTGCGTGCGCGGCACACAAATTCATTCGATTGTTGGTCGAACAAATCAGACTGTGCCGCGCACCCAACCGTGCCGCGGCACAAGCAGTGCCAAAGGCGGCACACTGTCCGGTGCCGCGCACACTCGTATGTCGTCTGCGACCTAAACCCAATCAGACGGTGCCGGCACACGCAGCCGTGGCCGCGCACAATGCCGAAACCTCAGGAGTAATTTTTGCTCGTGCCGCAAGACACTTCAGGCCGCGGCACACAAAGCGGTAATTGTACAATCTCGCCCTTTTAGACGAGATCGGTCGCCTTCTCCTTCATTTCACCGCATCGCGAGAGAGAGTGAGAGAGAGGGAAGAGTTCTCCATCTTTATCCATTGAGGGTTGATTTTCACCATTTTTCTCCCAGAGTGAAGCCCGGACGATCAATCCAACGCGTGTTCTACGGATCTTAGTACTTGAATCTCGAAAGGTATTATTTCTTGAAACCCTCCCTTTTGGATAATTGGGGATTTTGGGTATTTTGTTCGATTTCGCCCGTTTAATCCGATTTAACTTAGGATTATGATGGATTGATGATTATTTAGATGTATTATATCATTTCCCTTGTTATTCCATGGTTAGATCGTATCGACTTGTTGTTTTGGTCGAGTTCTTGATCGACGCCTTGAAGGTGTCCGATTAAATGTCATAGAGGGGTTTTCGTTATTTCTACGATTATTCTTCCTCGTATGATCGATGATTTATTGATTATATGTTGTTAGGATCGAATTCTTGTGAAGAACTCGAGTCGGAACCCTTCCGTTCGTTGTCTTCTTCGGGGTCCGAGCTTCCCGATTGAACCGTGTTCTTCGGAGCGTTTGGTAGCGGTTATTAAGGCAAGTATCTTATTATACGACTTGTATCTTGTGACTAGTAATTACGTATGATATGTATGACGATTTTGCTTGCCTCCGTAAATATGTCCCGTTTGAGTTGGTTGTGTTTTCCGAAATTGGAAGGCTTTGTGATAATAGTGATATATTGGTATCCGTGTTAGGCGTCGTGCCATTTGTGCAGGATTGCGATGTACATATGAGATGGTTGTACACGTGGTTGTTCAATGTATAATGTACCGAATGTGTGTTATGTTGGTTAAGAGTCGTTGTGATGATCATGATATTTGTGTTGTTTCGGTTTACATACGTGATTGAACATTTCAGTGTAATGTGGAATGGCTTAACATTTAATGATTATGAATTGTGTCGTGTCGATGTGTGTGTTCCAGGTAGGGTCTGACGAGGCCTCTGGAGTTCGGTACATGATGTGTACGAACAAAGTGTGTGATCCAGGTAGGGTCTGACGAGGCCTCTGGAGTCCGGTACATGACGTGTACGGACAAGGTGTGTGATCCAGGTAGGGTCTGATGAGGCCTCTGGAGTTCGGTACATGATGTGTACGAACGATGTTGTGGCCGGGTAGGGTCCGTTGAGGCCTCCGGAGTTCGGTACATGATGTGTACGAACAGTGTGTGTGGCCGGGTAGGGTCCGTTGAGGCCTCCGGAGTTCGGTACATGATGTGTACGAACAATGTGTGTGGTCCGGGTAAGGTCCGTCGAGGCCTCCGGAGTTCGGTACATGATGTGTACGAACAATGATCGTAGCGATGATTGTTCGGGTAACATTTTAAATATGGATCTCGGACTCATAATGATGTATTATTTAGTATGCTTTGAAACGAGAATCGGGCTAAGGCCCTATTGTTTACGAAAAGGGTTTTGTAAATTGGGACTCGAGATCCAAAAGAATTTCTGCTTTAAAAATCCCCGAGATGATGTGTTCCTTTTCAAATATCTCTTACTTGAGTTCGAAATTCTAAAACTTCTCGGGAACATTTTGATAATTGATTTCCGTATTAAATTCGTAGTTGCTATTTGCTTGTTACATTTCGTATGGTTTGATACTTGCACTAGTAAAACAGTGGAGTTTTACTAACCCCGAGTATTCGGGGGGTGGATATGTGTTTTGCGTCCAGGTACATGCAGGTTCGGGGAGCATCACAGATTGGCACAAGGGGATGACGAGTGCGATACTAATCAAGAGTTGAGAGTTGGTAGAGTTTATTTGTATTGTTAGAGTTGATTCAGTCTTCCGTCAGATTGTATTTCGAACCTGTGTGGGTAATGTTGTTAGTCACCTGTTGATAGAGTTGTGTGACCTCCTCGTGTGTTTATGTGTAAGTGACCTTAACTGCAGTATTATTATATTGTTTGACTCTGCAGCAAAGATTGGTTGTTTATGGACGTTTAGCCTGGTAGATCCTTGCGGAAAGGGTTTACGGCGTGTAATATTCCCATACGGTTTTGGGGGTGTTACATACCAGTCTACTCACCGGAGTGCTCGAATTATTTACCCGAGTCCCTCTCTGTTCGGCTCGACCCACGACCCGCTTTACTTAACTGGTTCTGGATTTCTTAGTATTTTTTTCCCAATCTTAGGTAGATTTCTTGCTTTTCTTTTCTCCGTTATGCAACTTAAAATTATATGACTTGTTTGAGTGTTTATGTTCTGTGTTACTAAGTAAAAACTTAAATGTTGTGGCATAGCTAGGTAATTATGTGCTTCAGTCTTCGGTACATGTGTTGGTTTTGAAAAGCAAAAGCTTTGCATTTTGCAAAAAAAATCTGCAGAAAATGATGAAAAATAGGCACAGCCTAGACTCGGCAATTTACCACACGACATGAAAACACAATACAAAAACGACACGAAAATTTAGGCTGCGTTCTGTTTGTATTTCATTTTGTATTTTCATTTTGAAAAATATTTTGTATTTTTCTGTTTTTATTTTTGTTTTCAAAATTGCTGAAAACGCGTTCTGTTAAATTTCTATTACAAAATATTTTTTTTGTAATATTAATATTAAATTCATAAATCTTTATTTTAGACTTAGTTTCAAATTAAGATAAATCCCCAAAAAAAAAAAACTCAGAATGTATTTTGAGCATATTGGAGATTTTTTGTTGAAATACACACAAAACGCTCAAAACGAGGTTTTGGCCATTTTGCGTTTTGTGTACAAATATTTTTTTCATTTTCCAAAATGCATTTTCGAAAATGATAAAAAGAACACGTTTTTAGTGTTTTTGAAAATAAAAACAGAAAATGACCTCAAAACAGCAAAGAGAACAGTTTTGGTTTGCATTTTGAGTACACGACACGAAAATACACGAACACGAAAGTACACGACCGAGATTTAGTGTCGGTTTTGTGTTTACCCTTTAGGTACACGACACGACACGAGATACACGAAATAAATAAATAAATAAATACAGTATTTCATATTTAATTTTGTAAAAAATATAAATTTTATGAATTATGTTTGTACTAAACTTTAAAATTTGAAAATATAATGTGAACTTTCATAAATCCGACTCGGGGTAACTCTACCCGAATTCAGACGATGAAAAACCCGACTCGAGTTCGGGTGTACTCAATTCGAGTTCGGGTGTACTCGACTCGAGTCCGACCCGTTTGCAGCCCTACTTTTATGCATAATTACAACTTTTATTGAGAACATACAAATGCATCGCACAACAAGAATTCCCCTTCCACCACACTACACAGTAGACATCATTTCACATGTTCAAAGACTACAATTTCCAATATCAAAAAATTCATGGGGAAGACGATATAAATCACGAGATTGAATATTTCACATCCCATTTATTGCACTGCTGATATCTCCACCAAGCAAGGACAAGAGTCCACCACCATGAACTCTCCCCTCAGGAACAACAAAACCGAAGCTCATTTCTTGATCCTTGTCGGAGTCCAACGGTGGGGTTGAGCCCCCCTTCATGGACAAAGGAACCAATACCTGAGGCGGAATAAGCTGCTGCCTCTTGGCTGGCTTCTCGAACGATGACTTGACTAAATCCGAGACCACGCTCACACCCGGCGACGAACACGTATTCTCAAAGCTACTCCTAGCCGTGGGTGCAGCTGGAGGCACCAATCCGCAAAACAAGCCCTGTCCTATAATACCCACTCGCTTCGTCTCCCGGCCGTTAACCATACTGCTATGAGCAGCACAAAGTCCACTTTTACCCCTGGCAAACTTCTCGCACTTTCCCTCACCCCAACTACACCTCTTCCCACCACCATGCGCCTTGCAAAGGTCCGTGCTCCCTTGAGCACTTTTCCCACAATTCTCAAACCTACACCTTCTGCCCCCTCCGTGTTTAACACAACAATCCGTCCTCCCACGTGCGCTTTTAGTGCAACCGGGGACGGAGCACCGTTTCCCTCCGCCATGGGCAACACAGAAATACGTACCTCCATGCACGCTCTTCGGGCATATCCCACCACCATTGAACGAGCAACGTTTCCCCCCACCGTGCCCCTTGCACAGGGATGTACTCCCCTCAGCCCCTTTCGTGCACCCGGCGAATATGCATCTTTTCCCGCCGCCGTGTGCTTTGCAGAAGTCGGTACTCCCTTGCGCGCCCTTAATGCAACCGAGGACTCGACAGCGTCGGCCGCCCCCGTGGGAGATGCAAAGACCGATTTGCCCCTCGGCACTCCTCGTGCAACCCTCGACATTACACCTCTTCCCACCGCCGTGCCTGATGCAGAGGCCCGATCTCCCGCGCGCGGCTTTCGTGCACCCGCTCGGGTACCCGCACCATTTTACTCCGCCTTGCGCTGCGCGGCGGTCCGTTTTCCCCTCGGCGCTTTTGGTGCACCCAAGGTGCTGACACCTTCTTCCTCCTCCGTGGGCTTTGCAAAATGTCTCGGCACCTTCGCTGCATCCGGGCTTCTCGCATCGCGGCCCGCCCCCATGGACGATGCGCATACCAGCCGCCCCCCGTGCTCCTTTTGTACATCCATCAGATTCGCATTTTTTCATATTCCTGTTAGTATTTCCAGACCCGGATACGGTACCCGTGGAGTAGGTAGAGATGGCTGGAGGCTCGGAACTCGACTGCGAAAGTTGGATATGAGATTTCGCATCCGAAATTTGATTTCTCGCAAACAAAATCTCACCATTCTCCATTCTTGGAGCCATAATTAGATTCCTCATGTAGCCACCTGTTTTCTTGGCTGACGTAGAACCCTCATCGGCAACAGGAATCGCGAGTTTGTTGCTGTCGGAAGACAGTCGGTCTGCTTGGCATGTATCAAAATGATAAAACTCGAGTGACTCCGAAACTCCACCACCACTCCCAGTAAGCCCGAGTTTCAAAATCGAACTGCATTGGGATAACGGACTTTGACCAGACACGGGAGCTGGTCCTTTGGCTTTGTTACCTGTAGATGAGGAATACTCGTAGGAATATGCACTTGGTGTTGGGCCGAGTCCAAGCACTAACTTGCACCCATCGTCTAGAGTATCCGTGCGATCATTCTGATCAAAACCATTTGCTTGACTGTCTGCAAAAGCGGAAGCATCACGTGTTCCATGCCCGATGCCATCCAGTCCCATAATAGTATCTCCAGAATCACTATTCTCAATGAAGTCGCCACAGAGAGAGGAATACATTTTGTTGTACTGATTATTGGAATTTCTTTTTTACTATTTTGAAGCCTAATAAAAGATTGTTACTGAAAAGAAGACCGATAGAGTAGAATGAAGAAAACCGGAGAATTATAGAAACCACCTCCACCACTCACGAAACATGATGTATCGGACCTGTCCATTATATCGACTGCCTCGGAGTACTGCGTGACTGTGTTTTTTATGAATAGAACATGATATTAGAAAGCATGCAATTCCCGTCACCAAGTACAGTCCTTCGGATTCTGTCACACGAAAGAAGAGAATAATTGGCATATTTTTCCAAGTCATGTACGCAATGAAAGGACAACAGAACCTTGCGAACGATCACATGGTTTAAAATAACGTAAAGAGCTCAAACAAAAAATGATTGCTCGAGGAATCATATTATCTAACTGAAAGCAATAATAATATCCCTCAAATAGTAACACGTTCTACTTCCATATTACATCCATCATACAGGAAAATGTCTATATATGGTACAAACTTTTCGATCCGCACACAACAATGAGATAATTAACAAAGAGCTTCTTAAAAAGGTCGGCTTACATGCGAATACAAGATTTCAAGATTTAATTTTTATGAGATAAATTATTTCAAAAAATCATCTTCTAATAGTTCAAGATAAATATTTAACCCTCTACTGGATATTTAACGATACCGGTTTCCACAAGAATCTCACCGAATGCAAATTTTAATAGAATAGCAGAAGAGTGAAAACCCTTTCTTGATGCTTATGGAAGCGATATTTGCATAATTACAGGGGGGGGGGGGGGCATCAAGTAATCACAGACTCTATTGAGCTAAAGATATGAAAATTCAAAGCACAGTCACAAACTCCCTGAACATGAACCAAATCCAATGAAACAACATGAAAAATATCCACAAATAGTTGAACATTTCTGGTAATTCCACCAAAAAAAATGAGAAAAATAAATATTTATAGAACCACATATACACATAAATGTAAAGAACCCACACAAACTATATTAATGCAATTCGAATATCAAACTGATGGGCATAAGTTTGAAAAAAAGGGAAAAAAAAAATACCCTTTAGAGCAAGATTTGTACCAAGATGACAACTTTCTCAAGCCATTTCCAAAACCGCCCAAGTCCAAGAATCCAGTCTAGTCTAGAGAGAGAAAGTGGGCTAGAGAATAGATTTGGAAGAAAGAGTTAGCCCACACCAACACCAACACAACTCTGCCAGTTGAATAACACTAACAACTGCTCCTAAATCTTGATCAAGTGTAGAAACAAAAAAGGAAAGGGAAAAAAATGAGGGGAACTGATTAACCCAACAGGCACAAACAAGCCTTTGGGCTGTAATGGAAGTTGATTACCGGTAATGCCCTTCAATCGCACTAATAAAAGAATCGTTTCTTTGGACGAATTTTAACAGGCAGGAGGCAGACCAGTGATTTGGACGGATGAAAAGGACAGACGTTTGTTTGACATTTTTGCCATTGATGCCACTGACATAAGGAACTTATTATAAATTCTTTTTTTTTTATGACCCAGGTTGAATTCTGGGGTTGTAGGTTCGATCCCTCATTCTTACCCCGGTTAAATCGCAGGTTATGTTTCAGCAACTCGATTTTGAGGATGCTTCAACTGAATAAACATACAAGGTTTAAATCCCTGAAAAGAGCGGATGCTCCCACGAGGATTCGAACTCACGCTGCATGCCACCAGCGCGAAAGATATCCCCTCCTTTGTCACTGAGCTATGCTCTGGGGGATTTATTATAAATTCTATAATAGGGGATATTGTTATTCTAAAACAAGAAAAAAGCATCTCAACACATTTTTTTTTAATTTTTGTAGCACTTTTTTTTTTTGATAACTAGGTGATCCCAGCTTAGCCGAACTAATCCTAGTCCCTCAATGAACCCACTCCTAACCCATTGAGAGAAGTAAATCGCGAGTCGCTCGAGCAATTCCAGGGTTCCCAATGCCTTTTCTGTACACTTCTGCGCACAAGGAGAAACTCTTAATCGACAATGCTGCCTCGTGTTCCCAAAGACAGCTTCTCGAGAATAAATGCATCGATTGGTCAGCACCTCCGGGTTCCCAACAAGAAAATACTCCCACACTGCCGCTTGACGCGAGATTAAATATATATTAGCGGTCACTCGAGCTAGCCACTGGGAGCTAGAGGATCATAAAGAGAAAAACTTCCTCTTTCACCTCCTCATGCAAGTAACCCAAGGCATCTCCCAAAGGAAATGTCTTTGAAAGAGGCCCTACCACTAGACCACCGACCCTTCCCCCAAATAGCACTTATTTTGTATGTACCATAATGGTCACTTTGATATTAATGTGGTTTTCAAGCCACGGTATTTTCTCGATTAAAATCTGAAAAATAAGTATTGTAACTTTTAAACTACATTTATTAAACAATTTGAATGATATAAAAAGGCAGGTGAAAAACTAATGTTGTTGTTGGTTGTTACTTGTTAGGGGTGGGGGAGGATTCAAACCCGGGACCAATGCCCAGTGCGTCCGCGACTTTTACCACTTCGGCACTTGTTCGATTCCTGTGATTGGATGATATTTCCATCAATTCATATATATTCACATAACCCATTGAGATTTGTTTCTTCTTTAGAATCATATCAAACATTGAGACTTCTAATAATGATTAATGAACATAACTGCAGTCTGAGACAATATTATGCGAAGAGTTCATTAATGATTTAATGGATCGGTTTATGTCTCACTACACTTTCTTCTTAGGTGGATGTCTATCGAATCATGTGGCCTTTCGCATTTTCTTGATTCACGGCCTCAACCGCACATCCATTAAGCGTGGTTACGACACTCTCCTGTGCGTTCTTTCCCTTATTGGGGACCTCTAATCTTACAGTAGGGATGACAACGGGCTGGGACGGGGCCGGGTGGTCGTTACCCATCCCCAGAACCACGGACCAAAATCGGGCCTAAACTCGACCCCAGAACCATGAAATCGATTCGGGTATTACCCAAAACCATCGATTCTGGGTCCGATTTACCCACAGGGACCCACATTATTTACTAAATTATGTTATTTATATAAACCTTAAAATAAAAAATTAGTAATACTAAAGTAACAAATTTAAGTTTCTCATAATTTATTAATCTTGTATTCAATTAATTAAATAAATAAATCTTTAATCCTATAATACTATTATTAAATTAAATGAGCATTGTTAGAAAATCTAACCTGAATGGGAGATGTATATAAAATAATTTATTTTTTATTATACTTATATATATATATATATATTATATAACTGAATTTCGGGGCAGGTCTTACGGGGCTGGATATATATATGTATACTCAATCCCGCCCCAGACCCGCAGATTTTTTCCCCTACTCGCCCAAGACACGGATCCGAACCTAATAATAATTATCGAAATAGACCCATTCGGATCCGGATCCACACTCAATTTTGTCATCCCTACCTTACGGACACATTTGAAGTTGATATATAAGATTTTGTCAATTTAGCAATATCATTAAATGAACGTGTATCGAATTTTCTATGTTGCGAATATTAAGTATTCTTTCCAGTTTAGCTTCATATTGTTAAGTTAGGGGATTACAATTTACATGAGACAGTGGTACAAACCACGATAATTCATGTCATTTTTTGATAAATTTCTTTTTCATCGTCTCTCTAAGACACGTATTTTCAACTTATTTTTCGATTTTCGATTGATTCGATTCGATTCGGCCCATTCGGGCCTTCGATTGATTCGATTCGATTCACTTTTTCTTCTTCTTATTATTATTAATCTTAATTATTATTATTGTTATTATTGCTAATAAAATTACTATTATCGTTGTTGTTGTTGATTACTATTATTATTATATTTACCATTATTATTATTATATATCCTTAATATATATTCGATTCGATTCGATTCGAGTCATTCAATTGATTCGATTCGATTCGATTCGAATCAGTTCGATTCAATTTAGTTTAGTTCAGATTCATTCAGTCCAAAAGAACAGAGCCTAAGAAGACTATCTCATCAAAGTGACAATCCATAAATCTAATCGAAATAAGATTGTAATATCTGAATTTTCTAACTAGCCCGGCGATTAAACTTAAGAATCTTTTAAAACCTCATAAGATTTAAAAAAAATGATGAACCAGAAAAGTTCTTTTTTTTGGTAAATAGTAAAATTTTATTAACCAAATCAATTCAAACCACACCTTACATCAACAAAATCTACCAATCTACCTCACACAGTTCTTGGCTTGGAAAGGAGCAGTCACACAACCATTCACATTGACAGAATAAGCAACATAAGTTAAGCAAGTCATAATCCAACTCACAAACTGAAAGGAAAACCCCAATTCAAGCAGCAAATACTTGATGAAAGGATTATAGTATATTTGAATAAGGATTTTTTTATGCATGATTATAAAAATGCAATACCCAATTTTATGTTAATTGATTTTTTATTTTCTAGATTAAATTTTGATAATAATATATCTCCCAAGTATAATGACTGAAACTAATTAAAAATATATTATAAAGGTATTTTCTAATATGAATCCAGATAATTATTTAAATACTTCCTAAATAAAAATATGAATCTATACATAAATTAATTACTAAGCTTATACAATGATAATATTGAAGTTTTTAATCTAAATTTATACAAATCAATGCGTAATGTGAAAAATAACTATTAACTGAAAAATAACTCGTAATGTGAAAAATAACTTAACTTTTAATTTTACCAATAGTAAATATTAATTTTATCATTTTTATTTTATAAAATTACAAATATTTTAATTGCAAACATCTCATATCTGTATAAAATATTGATGATAATAATAAAAAAAAATTAGTATTATTATTTATGTTTAACATAATATGTATATACAAAAAATAAAAAAAAAATAAAAAAATAATCAATATACGCTTTGTGGCAAAGAAATAGGTCTCAGTAGATAAATTATTTTTTTACATTAACACTTCCGTTGTATCTTATTATTTACTTAATATTTTTATTAAAAAATATTATATTTAAGAAACATGGATGCTTATTTTATTTATATTAACACTTTTGATGATTGTCCTTTTTTTTACCTACAATCTTTAATGAATAATGACATTTTATTTTTTTATTTGACATTATTAAATATGAATGTCAATTTTTACCTGCTATTACTTTTATCGTATTTTACTTTTTTACCTGCTCTCAATTTCTCAATTTTATTATAGATTTTCTAATATGCACGTGATAATACTTGAAGACGGGTCGGATAATACTTTGCTAAATTATTAATTAATTTATTCTTTAATTAACATGTGATATAATGGTAAATAATAATTCTATCCTTTTCTATTTGACAAGGTTATAATTTTATTTTACTTGTATACATCTCATATCTACATAATATCTTGATGATGAAAACTATTAGTACTATTATTAGGAAAAATATAAATATTTATATAGAATTTAAAATAGGTAAAAACATGAAGAAAGATAGATATACTTTTTGTGGAAAAAATAAGGCTTAAATATGTTTTTGGTCCCCCAAGTTAGGGTAAAATATGTTTTTAGTCCCTTCATACTTTTTTCGTATTTTTTTGGTCCCCCAAATTTTATAAAGTTTGATCCGTTAGTCTTTCTCGATAATTCCATTTATTTTTTGCAGCTTAAATATATTTTTGGTCCCCCGAATTATGATAAAATATTGTTTTAGTCCCTCATAATTTTTTTTTGTATTTTTCTGGTCCCCGAATTTTATAAAATGTGCTCCATTAGTCTCTCTGGGTAACTCCATTTATTTTTGGCTGAGATGTCTCATTAATCCTGCATGGCAGCCTGTTTTATAGTATAAACTCACTTTTCTTCCCTATTTATCCATTTCCAAATACTTTGAAACACTCTGAACAATATTTAAAAGAACATTAATGTATTTACAATTAATGGTTGGATATAAAAAATGCGTAATTTTTTAAGTATTAATGGTGAGTGTGTGTTATAGAATAAATATAAAAAGTATTGATTATAAATGTGTGATAGAAATTAAATTAGAGAGTGTGATGACTTGATGTGATTGAAGATTGAAACGAAGTATTTTTAAAATAAATATTTTATTGAGTGAAAATGTAGTACTTTGAATGAATCGATGAGAAAATATTTATTTTTCAAAAGTTAAAAGGATATCTACGAGTGCCTTGCTAATTTGGCAAAATCAAATACAATAGAAAGTTCAATATTGTTGATGAGGTCAGGGGTGTCAAAATATATCGAAATGTTGAAATATCGTATTTATCATCGAAAAATTATTGAAGATTTTGATATACTAAATTTTCGGTACGGTAACGGTATGAAATTTTTTTTATTTTGAAATACAAAAAAAAAACCGGTATTTCAATATATATATCGGTATATCGATATTTTTGGTATTTTATTTGTCTGGTATTTCAGTATATATTGGTATATCAAGATTTTCTCGATATCTTAGTAATTCAATATTTCGATAAGTTCGGTATTCGGTATCGGTATGGATCAAAACCATACCGAAATTTCGGTATTACCGAATTTCGGTATACCGAAACTTTTGATACGGTATTGATATGAATTTTTATTGTACCGAAACTTTCGATACGATATACGGTATTGATAAAAAAGTTCGATATGGTACTGTACACCTACACCACCCCTAGATGAGGTGAAACTTCACGACCATGATTCAAAAACAATAATCACCGTATGCGGTGAGAAACGCACGTATATAGGGCTGTTAGCGGTCCGAGTGAACCCGAAACCCGGTCATGAACCGGATCGAAATACCCGGGATCGAAACTCGCCCGAAAACTAACGAGTTCGGATTCGAGTTCTAAACATTGAACCGAAACTGATAAGACCCGGACCGATAAAACCGAAAAGAAACCCGGTAATAAATTAAAATAAAGTTTATATGTATTTTATAATTTATATATTTTATACATATATTATTAATACGTTTTGCGTGTTTTAAACACAAATAGCATGCTGGTCAAGTAGTTAAGACGCTATACCTTTGAACAAAAGGTCTGGATTTCGAATCATGTAACCCCCATTTATGTGATTTATTTTGCTGCTCTTTCTTCATTTTCCTAGTAAAGATCCACCCCACATAGGGCTGTTAGCGGTCCGAGTGAACCCGAAACCCGATCATGAACCGGACCGAAATACTCGGGACCGAAACTCACCCGAAAACTAACGAGTTCGGATTCGAGTTCTAAAAATTGAACCGGAACCGTTATCGGTCCGGACTGGATCCGAATCTGGAGAAAACCGGTCCGAACCGGTCCGATAACAGCTCTACACGTATAGTATGAAGATCATGTTTAGGTTGTTACTATAGAAAAATAAGGTGTTTTTTATCACCAAGCTGGAATAGCTCAGTTGGTTAGAGCGTGTGGCTGTTAACCACAAGGTCGAAGGTTCAACCCCTTCTTCTAGCGTATGTCAATTGTTTTGACTTTTATTTTTCCTTTTAAAGTGCTTACCCATTGCCACAGCCCATATGGGCCGACTCCTACTCACCACTGGGGTGTTCATAAACGGTATACCTGTCAAGCGGGCGGGTTCGGAAGGCTCGTTTTTTTTTGGACCAAAATTATTAGGCTCGTTGTCCCTCCCAGACGGTTCAGTCCAACCCACGGGCCTCAACATTTTTTTTAAAATATTAATTCAAAATAAATATATAAATATTTTTTGATTCTTAATTATTATATTATTCACTATACTATTACAATCAGATAAATAAATATACAATTATTTTTATTTGATAATTACATTATTTACTACACTACCACAATCAATAAAAATATACAAATATTTTTATTTGATCATCATATCATTTATCACTATTACTTTCTTATAAAAATCATAAAATAATATTATTATTGATATGACATACTATAAAGTAATCACAAAGTTCCACAAAAAATAAAATTACATCAATAATTAACATATAGATGTAATATAATCTAATAAATAACGAAATTTTTTAAATATTATAATTATATATAACATAAATTAAAAAAAAAGGAAAAAAATTGGGCCGGGCCGGCCGGCCGCCCACAGGCCGAGTCTCCAGGGGCGGGCCAAATCAGGGCCGGGCCAAAAAGACCCCCCCTTTTTTTTTCTGGGGTGGGGTGGGGTGGGGTGGGGGAATATGAAGCCCATGTTACCCTATTTTCCGGGTCGGATCAATAAGGTACCCGGACCCGAATTGTATTATGCACAATTTTAAATAATTATTAAAATAAAATAATTTTTGCAAGAACTCGACAACTTTACTTAATAATTAATACACCAAAATCAAATAACTCACCAAATCACATGTGTTTGCATCAATCCAAATGAATTATAATAATTTAAAACAACTTAAGAAATTAAAGTTTTAATACAAAAATTAAATAAACAAGGTATATAACTTTGGAATAACTTTTTTATAAATATTAAGTATATAATATATATATATATATAATATATATTGGGTCGGGTACCCGGTCCGAATAATATTTTCGGCTCGTACTCAGACCCGAATTTATTTCCCTTCACCGGTCGGGTACCCGACCCAATATTTTTTTTAAAATCATAAAAATACCCGAGAAATTTAGCTCGGGTCAACGGGTAATCGAGTGGGGTAGGTCGGGTTTTTATGAACACCCCTACTCACAACCACTGCTATTTTAAGTAGGGATGTTTTTGGAATATGGAGACGTTGTACTTATATGTATTATATAGGTAGGCTCTGTTTAGCAAAACTAGCTGATAATCTAACTGGTAGTTGATAAACTAGTTGATTTTTGTGTATGTGTTTAGCGAATGAGCTGATAAGATAGCTGATTTTAATGTACGTGTTTAGTGTTTAGTAAATTAGCTTATAAGCTAGTTGGTAAAATGACATAAAAGGGCATGAATATTATGTGTTATATTTTTAATTTTATTATTATTATAAGTATTATTATTATTATTATTATTATTATAAAATAAGAATAAAAGAGACTTTTGTGTATAAGATGTTATACTAAATCGTCATTGTTTTGATTATGAATATGTTTATGGTAACAACTTTTTATCACATATATTTTATATATATAAAGGAGAAATAGACTATCCATTCAAATCATCACTACCAAATTACAACCATGAAAAAGCGATTCAAAGTCTCCCAAGAAATATTTCTACAAATTAAAGAAATAGAAGTCATATGTTGCTAAACTCATATAAAAAGAAACTTCAATATGGTCTACAAAAAAGAATGTAAATAACCAAGATCATCATTTATTTTTCCATGTCAATACTGCAATGTTGTCACATATTGTATTCATCTCATTAGATGTTTCTCCTGAGTTTTCACGGTTGGCGGCACGATTGGTGTAGCTAGCGGTGTCAAGGAGTTCTTCGTGGGGTATATAACCCGGGTGACTCTCAAGTACACTAAATAGTAGGTCATCTTCAGAGTTCATTCTAATGTAGTTATGCAAAGCAAGTGTAGCCATAAATGGAATATGTTACCGTCTTCAGTTATATGTTAGTAGCCTATATGTCATATCCTAACCGTCTTCAGTTATATGTTACAATTATTAGTAGTAGCCTACAATTTTTGTTATTATTATCGGTATTATTATTAATTTAAGGGTATAATTGGAATATGAAGATGATAAGGTAGCTCATTAAAAAAAAAAGGCTAAAATGCTCATGATGTCTCTTAACTTAATTTCAGATAACAATTTAGTCCTTTATTTTTTTTTGTCCTAACTAAGTCTTTTATCTTTCCAATTTTAAGCAAAGCAATTTTTCCACGGCCTCCGTTAATTGTCAGTGGTACATTAAGTTGACTATCACCTACGTGGCTATAAACATTCCTACGTGTCAAATCCCTAACCTATGTGTCAATTTCCTAACCAAGAGTGTTTTTAATTCAGAATTAAATTAGGATTTTTATAATATTATATTTACTTTTTAATTATAATTTTCATTTAAATAAAAATATTTAATGAGAAATTATTTTTTTTAATAATTAAATATAACTTTTAACCAATAATTTTTTTTTCTCCCCTCTGTCTCTATGTCATTTCCTCCCTTCTCTGCATCTCCGATGCAGAAATTTCAAAAACCCTAAATTGAGAACTACGCTCTCTCAAATTCTACTCTCAGATCGGCGGCACTCCACCGACGACAACTGCCTCGCCGTCTCGGCTCGCCGCAGCAGTTTCTCGATCACGACTACCCCACGACCTGTCCCCTGTCTTTCCGTAACCGAAATCCCCAATCTCCCCAAACCTGCTCCATCTCTGCCGAGAATTAGCAGCAACCTATGGTTGCTTCTTCTCTTAGTTGCAACAGACCATAGCCGCCTCTGTTCCTCCACAGCGGTACTCTCTCGTGCTCTGCTCTCACTCTCAACGGCACCCCACCTGTTCTCGACAATTTTTTGGAGTTGTGGGGATGGATAGATTTCCGCATCGGGGCATAAATCCATACCACCTTGAGGAAAAAAAAATCATTGGTTAAAAGTTATATTTAATTATTAAAAAAATTAATTTCTCATTAAATATTTTTATTTAAATGAAAATTATAATTAAAAAGAAAATATAATATTATAAAAATCCTAATTTAATTATGAAATTAAAACACTCTTGGTTAGGAAATTGACACATATGTTAGGGATTTGACACGTAGGAATGTTTATAGCCACGTAGGTGATAATCGGCAAGCTTAATGTACGTAGACAACGATTAACGAAACTAACTTTTGCTTAGATTGGAAGATAAGAAACTTGAGACAAAAAGATAAAGGACTAAATCGTTATCTGAAATTAAGTTAAGGGACCCCAGGACCATTTTAGTCTTAAAAAAATAAGCTAACTTTATTACCTTATCAAATAAGCTAACTTATAAGCTAGCTGATAAGCTCCAGGAGCTTATAAGCTAGCTGATAAGCTAACACTAAATAGAGCCGTAGGCTTTCTGATCGTAGTGAATAAGTATAGTAATTACAAATTTAAAATTATTTAAATACAAAAATAATCTTCAATTGGGAAGAGAAATAAATAAATGGAAATTTTCTATTTTTTATTTATTATTCTTTTATTTTAGAATGTAATTACACAAAAAAATCGTTTGAATTATAAAATAAATTTCCAAACATTATAGATAAAGTTCATATAAATTCTATTCCCATATGGATATGAGAACTACAAAATAAATTTTATTAAATATATTAATATTTGAAACAAATAGAGGTAATTTTAAAAAGTATAAATAAATTCCAAAACACTTAAAAATAATAAGAAATTATAAAATCACAAATTAAATCATAAATATAGTGTTGGTCCCCAGAATGATGAAGACTGTCCTCACTGTACCAACACGAGTCGTTTCTAACGCGCTTTGTCCTCACTCACGCGCACCTGAGAAACTTCTCATCCCATAACTACTCCAGGTCAAGCACGCTTAACTTTGGAGTTTCTATGAGATGGCTATCAGAAAAGAAGATGCATCTTGTTGGTATGAGTAGTTCAAATCAATTCATTTAACCACTTTCTAGTGCAGATCTCACAGGTCGAATTGCAAGCCGCGCCTAGCGCATTTTTAATCCCATACAGGCAGGATGCTGGACCGAATCCCAACATTTTTAATCCCATGCAGGCAGGATTCCGGCATTAGTAAATGAGGTGGCATTTTTTTGCTGACCTGTTCTCTTATTCCCAAATAAAAAAATAAAAAATAAAATTGAATAAAATTGGGAAAAGTCTAGGAAATAAAATAAAATAAAAAACACAAATATCGGGCGACACCATTCCTATCACCATTCCTATTTCAGCCGCAGAAAGAAGAACACAAAAAACCCTAATTTCTCATCCTCTTGAAGCATCTACCTTGATACTGCCATGTCCGAGTCGAGTGGAAGCCAAAGATCACCATTGTTATGCAAGTGCAGGCTCCTTGCCCCTGTAGTCACTTCTTGGAAGGAAGATAATATCGGGCGCAGATTTTATGGATGCCCTAATTACCCGGTTTGCTTTCTTTCTATTGATCTTAATGGGGTAACTGTTAATCTACTCAGTAGATAATTATTTGTTAATTTGTGTATGCAGGATGTTGGGTGTTGCAAATACTTCCGATGGATTGATCCCCCACTGTGTGAGAGAAGTAGGGTGATTATCCGAGGACTTTTGCGTAGAACGAATCAACTCAGAGGAGAGAGTTGCAATTTGGTTGCTACTGTACAGAAGTTGGAGGAAAGTGTCCTTATACTGCAGGGTGAAGTTGAAAGGCTTGAGGAAGGTTTGAAGAAACACACTCAAATGGCAGCCAATACAATTGAGAATACCAAAGCCAAGAATCTGAAAAATGAGAAGGGAATAGGATTTAGGCATTTGGGTTGCACTGTACTACTTCTCATTGTTGTTTTGTGTGTGTTGAAACAAATGATGTACATGATGATGATTGGGGATGGTTAGGACAGTGGATTTAAGATGATTAGTTGTTGAATATGCTTTTTTTTGTTAGGTATATTTTGGTTCTTCATAGTGAATTGTAGAATATGCATTGCTCAGTTGTGGAATTAAGTCTATGTAACTTATCTTTCAAGAGTTAATGTAATCTTTGAAGTATGCTTTTTTTTTTGTTAGGTACATTTTGGTTCTTTATAGTGAATTGTAGAGTATGCATTGGTCAGTTGTAGAATCAAGTCTATGTAACTTATCTTTCAAGAGTTAATGTAATCTTTCAAGTCTATGTATTTTTCTTCATAGTGAATTGTAGTGAATTGTCTTTTTCGTTTTTTGTCTATGTAAATTATATGATAATCATATAAAAAGAATGTGAAGATACCAAACACACACAATATTAAGAGAATGTTGATACCAAGAATGTGATACCAAACATTGATACCCATACAAAAGATTATGAAATACCAAACATTGGTTCCAAACATTGTTATGAAATACCAAACATTGTTATGAAATACCAAACATTGGTTCCAAAAGATTATCCTACAACATTGTTATGAAATAACAAACATTGGTTCCAAACATTGTTATGAAATAACAAAACATTTGTCTACACAAAAGGATTCTCCTTTCTTTTCCCTTTAGCATCCTTCCCGCACGGTTGTGCTGACAAATCCAAGTACTTCTTGCCATCATCCCTAATTATTCTTTTATGGGTTTCCTTTTGAAAAATTGGCTGGAGACACGTAGGAAAACTAGGAGGTGGAGCTCTTATCTGCACCCTAGGTTGGACCGAGGTTTGGCCCATCCTTAACTGATCATACATTGAAGGCCCCGGCACTTTCTCAACTGGGATTTGTTCGTACCAATTTTGGGTAATAGCTTCACTCTGTTGAGTTGCAATATCAACTGGAATATCTTAAGCGTTGTCAATTTGCTCCGGTTGTTCAAAGTTTGGAGGACCAACCTAAATTTCAAAATACAATTTTTTTGAAGAAAATCAAATTATGAGCACAAAAAATTCATGTTATGTAAATTAACACTTACATGAATTTCTTCAGAATTTCCCAAGGCCTGATTTTCACCAGTTTGTGACACCCTCGTTTTGTTCTTTTTCGGGGGCCTCCCTCTTTTGGCTTTTTGCATAGTATCCTTCTTAAAAAATAGAGAAAATAGACCATATAAGTAAATGAAATGCTACAAAATTTCTGAATGAAGAAACTATAATTTTCTCACCACATTAACTTCGGCTCCAGTTCCATTCTCTTCAGGGACTTCATTTAATTGAACATCATCCACCTGTTGTATCAAAACAACCAAATTTAATACCAGTCCATATGAAAAAACATTACAATAAAATTAAACCAACAAAATTTAAAACTAACCTGTGGATTTTCACATCTCAAGATATTATGGCCAATTTGACCACATTTACCACAAGTAATAGTCACTTGTTGTCTTTTGAGGGCTTTCACATGTCTGCCCCTCTTCCTCTTCTTTACTTTACTGACTTTTTCACATTCTTCCGGCTTCCTCTTAGTAGGAATTCTGCCCCTTGTAGGTTTCTTTCCAAAATCAGGTGGAATGGGTGGGATGTACATTGTATTACCCCAAAGAGCATCATACGAGATACCCAGAATTGGGTACTCATATGCCTTCAAATATGTGTCAACAGTGTAGTATGAGTGCACAAAATCCAAAGGGTCTAGTTTCTGATTCAGAATAGCAGCAATTCCATGTGTACAAGGGATTCCTGTGAGCTGCCAAGCTCTACAGGAGCAGGTTTGTAACTCCAGATCCACTGTGTACTGACCTAAATCAAATACCCTCACTTGGTAGTATCTATCATTTGCTTTGATTAGTGCACAATCAGCTGTTTTTTCCTCATTTATCTCTAGAATTTTCTTAATCCTAGGGCAAATTCTTCCCTTCCATCTAGTCACTGCCCTATCCCTATTTTTCTGCATCCTCTTCATAAGATGTTCTCTTATCCACTCTAACATTGTGATTATGGCTTTTTATCTAGCAGGTAAGATGCACCAGTTGAAGGTCTCACACACATTATTTAGAAGCATATCACACTTACTGGTTTCAGGGAAAAAGGCTTTTGACCACTGATTTGGCTCTTTATCATGGAACCACTCCCAAGCCCCCTCATTCAAAGATTTCATTTCATTCATTCTTTGGTTAAACTCCCCTTGGGTTGTGCTACATGCAGCCTTCCACATAGCAGTTTTAAAGGCAAGACCCCTATACCCAGCAGTCTTAAGATTATTATGCATGTGCCTAATACAAAATCTATGTTCTACCCCAGGGAAAACAGACTGAAAGGCACTTATCAGACCTTTTTGCTTGTCAGAAATGAAAGTGAATTCATTAGGGTTGATTGACAAGTCCCTTTTCAAAACTGTGAGAAACCACTCCCATATTTCTCCAGTCTCTTTTTCCACTACTGCATATGCCACTAGAAACAAGTTATTATTCCCATCAACCCCCACAGCAGTTAGTAATATCCCCCCATGCTTTGTTTTCAGCCAACACCCATCAACTCCTAATAGAGGTCTACACCCAGCTTTAAACCCCCTTTTCAAAGCATCAAAACATGCATAGAATCTGTCAAACCTAGTACTACCACTATCAGCTGATGTCCCTAGGATAATAGTAGAACCAGGATTGGTTTTTCTTAGTTCTTCTGTGTATGACCAAAGCTTGGAATATTGAAGGTCAGGATCACCTTCAATCTTTTCCAAAGCTTTGACCTTAGCCCTATATGCCTGCTGCCTAGAAATACTGTCCCTAGTATCAGAAGCCACATCCTCCATGAAACCTAGCACAGACCTATTCTTGTCAGATTGAGACCGCTGCAGGAATCTCTCACTCAACCAAGTTGAGGTCATTTTTCTGATAGTAGAGGATGGTGCACATGAATGTTTCCCATAAAAAGACCTAATCTGCCATGCTTCTTCATTGACTCTTTTTAGAACATTAATTGTCCATTTACACTTGCTACTCAGACACCTAGCATATACTCTTCTTTCATCATTTTTTGTGAATTTAATGTTTCTCCTATGCTTAATGGCATGTGATTGGGCAGCCAATTTGAACTCTTTTTTACTGGAGAAGATCATTCCTAGTTCAAATTCAGGGTTGTACATGGTCCTAGCGTTGTAAACAGGATATTCTGGTTCTTCTACTTCATCCTCGGATAGTCTAGCTTCATCAAAATTATCACTTGCATCAACTACATCAGGTTCCTGATCACCACCCTCTTCTTCAGTGGAATCTGCTACTTCACATTCTTCTGTCTCCCTCACCCCTTCAACATTAGTAGAATTGCTAGGCTCCCCTACAGGAATTTCTACATAATGTGTGCTATCAGTTATGTTTTTTGGGTCAACTTGATCATCTTCAACAACTTCTACATTGCTGTCAAACAGTTGGTCATCATCATCCTCATCTATCTCATTACCCACAACAAAGTCTGGGTCCTCAAATGATTCATATCCAGATTCATTTTCAGAATCTATTTGATTATTAGTCTCCTGAGGGATTTCTCCTAGAGTTTCAACATACACATTCATCTCCCTCTCTTTCAGAAAGTCAGTGGCCCAATTCCTAAGGTCTTCATCATCAATAATCGACTTAAAACCCCCATCCCTAAGCAACAAGTAATATCTTCTATTTCCCTTAACCCCAAAAATATCACTAAAATCATCCAAGTCAGTCATTTTAAACTCTTGTGATTTCACCATATCATAAACTAACCTATCAGTACCACCTATATAATCTGTGTTGGGCGTATTTTGAAAACTACCCCCAAAGTGAAGAATTACAGTGATATAATTGCTTTCGGGATCTGAAAAAACAAACAAAAACACCACCTCATCACATATATATTACACCTTGAACATCGCAAATAACACAGAAATGCAACTATAAATAGAAAAATGAAATACTCATCATAACTCGGAAGGTCCCGATCCATAGCACCGTTCTTCCGCATGAACAACAGGCCTTCAATCTAAGTGTCTTCAATCTAATTAGAGTTTGTGTTCTTAGAATGAGAATGGCGGTTTGTGTTCTTAGAATGAGAATGGCGGTTTGTGTTCTTAGAATGAGAATGGCAAACGTTTTTCAATCTAATTAGGGATCCATTCCCGTTTTTTTTCCCAATTTTATTTTTTATTTTTTTTATTTGGGAATAAGAGAACAGGTCAGCAAAAAAATGCCACCTCATTTACTAATGCCGGAATCCGCCAATATTTTGCGATCATGTGCGTGTCACGTGCATTTTCCGACGACTTAATTGGTTTCCGGCGAAAATTGGTCTTAAATTGGACAATTTTCGCACATATGGGACGAAATTGAAAAAGTGAGAATCAATGGGACCAAAATCGTAAAAGCAAATAGTTATGGGACCAAATGTGATTTTTGGCCGTGTGTTTTTCGAGCTTAGCCAAGATTACTCCACCGTCCCAATTTATTTGTCTCATTAATTTTTTTATCAAAATTTATAATTTTTGACCATTAATTTTTTATTAAATATATTTATTTAATATTATATTATATGCACATACAGTGCAATTGCTATATACATATATATACACACATATATATATATATTGTTTAATCTAAAAAATTATGTAGTATGGGAAATAAGTATCTCCTGGAATATTGTTTGCGATCATTTAAGGCTAAACTGTGGATATTTGGCTGACGATTAGGAGCAGTTCAGCCGATGACAATCAAACTTGAGCCAAATGGCCGTTAAACTTTAGCCGACGGTCAGTCGTCGGCTAAATCTTACATGTTTTTTGGACAGAATATCACTATCTCACACTTCAAAATACACCATTTACAACACACTCAAAATAAACAAGGACACGAAAATAATAATTTTATCTGGTTTAATCATTCAAGAAATAATATCAAAGGTATGTTTATTGAACTTTAACATTAATTTTTTTTTTATATATATATATATATATATTATATATATGTATATATATTAAAGTTGTTTTGTTGATTATAAACATGTTTAAGAACTAATTCATTTTCTTGAAGATTTCGTGGTGTATGTATAACATATATATATATGATTATATGATCAAGTATTGGCATTTTTGAATATGTATATGGATTTGACATCTTGTAGCCGATCTATGATGATTGAAATCGTAATTTTCATATGTTCTTGATAAAAACGAATTACGATTGTGTGATATTGTTGTTATTTTTATTATAGGATGGATAAAAGTTGGACTGATCTATAAAAATTATAGGATATAAGGGCTATAGATGGAATGAGACTATGAGAGGGCTTTTCTATTATTATTAATAATTATTATTCTTATTATTCATGCATCTTCAACGTTAGAAATTGAAGGGTAGGTCATAAATTACTGGGAAGATATTTAATATATTTTATCAATATTAATTAATATATAATTATATCTATGGTGTATGTATATCGTAATTATCTCTAATACTTTATTTTATAAAAAGAGAGAATGTGTATAGGGAACTTAAGAAAAAATTGATATGAAGTTTAAATTATGGACATTATACATGTACTTTTCGACAAATAATAAACTATTATAATTATATATTATATTTGTCATAATTATATACAAGAATATGAACCATTATAATAAATATTTAATATATTAATATTAATACGGTGTTACAGCAAAATAAGTGTGACGCCAAGGCTACTACAATTATATATTATCAAGATATAAAAGTAGATTTATTAGAATTGTTTTTATTTGTATTTTCTTAAAATATACTATTTTATGCATCATGATTATATGATGTGAGATAAAAATGTTTAGTGTCATATTGGAGATAGAGGGGGTAATTTTTTTTTTTTTAATTTGTTGGTGATCACAACAATCACTAA
Organism: Orobanche coerulescens; assembly: GCA_033398695.1. Taxonomy (NCBI): domain Eukaryota; kingdom Viridiplantae; phylum Streptophyta; class Magnoliopsida; order Lamiales; family Orobanchaceae; genus Orobanche; species Orobanche coerulescens. The sequence goes on from CM065809.1 coordinate 177,043,895, forward strand.
ATTCAGTATAACAATCATGTAGCATAATAAATAAAGACATACTCTTAATAACACAAATCAATGCAAAAGGAAGAAACTTGTTACAATTGTTACTCAACTACATATTCCCCTACTCCAACCTTAGTCCAAAAAAAAAAAAAAAAAAAAAAAAACATAATGATAATGGAGAAATTCTTCACACTCTTACATTCAAGGAATGTGTCAAACCCCCCACATGAAGAATGTGATCTCCCAAAGCCACTCTCCTATCCCCCTTCTCACCCACCACACTCAAATGCTTGCAAACATCAACCCCAAATCTAACCACCCCTTCTTCTTGTGGACGCAAATGCACCTTTTCGAATGCTAACAAATGTTTCCGAGGCGCATTGTGCACTTTCGGAGGACTCGAAAACAACAAAACAGTTTCGCTCCCACTAAATCTCCCTACATTTCTCACTCTCAGATGAACCTCGAACCCTAGATTCTTGCACCCCTCCTCCGTAGCATCGATGGACTTGCACGTAGATGATATGCATGCATGCTTTTCTTCCAACGGTACGGAGACGAGGGATGGCGCCTTAATCAAATGGTGATGGAATTGGGAGTAGCCAATGCCATCCCCGAACGAAAAGATCGACGGGCCCTCGTAGAAACGATATGTTCGACCGGGGTACCTTGTGGTACGGTCCGGTCTCATGTTCATGTCCGACATTTCAACACTGTCTGCATATGATTGTGGGTACCAAGTCATTGGTAGTTTTCCACCTGCAAAGGAACCACAATTCGAATTTTTTTTTTTTTTTTTTTTTTGCATAATTATTTGGGATAATTACAAACACTACCCTTTAAGGTGTAGCTTGATCATAAAGAAGCTCAATATCACATAAGCTAAACTTCTTAGAAGATAAATGAGTGTTTTCTTGTAAATCAGCTAATCCTCTAAGGATAGTTTTTATTAAGGAGAAATATAACAAAACTTGTACCTTAATTTAAAAAGAAAGAAGTTTCACAATTACCAAAAAAAAATTTTTTTTTTTTTTTTGATAATTTTGAAACCTCTTGGTTTCTTTTGTAAATACCCTAAACCTCGAGGGGTGGTTTCATAATTAGCCCTTTTTACTATGTTCTCTACTTATTTCACTGTCTTAGGAAGAAAAAAGATGTTAATGATACTTACTAGGATTGTGATATCCAAAGATTACATCTGCAATTGCAGCCCCACCTGCTTGACCAGGAAAACCAACCCAAAGAATACTAGTAACTTTAGGATCATCCTTAGCAAACTGGACATCCATGCCTCCTCCGGACATGATGACAAGAATTACAGGCCTATTAGACGCCTTCGCAACCTCAGTCACCAAGAGCTGTTGTTGCCCCGGGAGAGTAATGTCCACCCTGTCTAGGCCCTCTGCCTCGATAGATTGATCCGAACCCATAACTAAAACTACAGCACTGGCTTCCGACGCTGTTTTCTTGGCACATTCTGTTTCAGCAGTGCCACACGCTACGTCAGCACAGCCTCGATGATAAACTGTCGGGACAGAGGCCGTTAGGCCTTGTAATGGGGTCGTGTATTTACACGGAGTGCCTGAAAATTCATCATCAGTCAAGATGTCACAACACTATAGGATTTCTTTTTTATAGTTAGGGTGAATTACAAAAACTACCCCTTAATTTTTGTCCTATATTAAACCTTACCTCCATTCATAAGCAAAAATATATCAAATATCCTCTTGCATTTGTGAAAGCAGTACAATTACCCCCTACATTTAACACATAATCAAAACTTCGGGTACTTTTCGTAAATTTTGAAACTTTTTTTTTGTAATTACCCCATTCCTCAGGGGTAGTTTTTGTAATTCTCTCTTTTAAATTAGGCTAAACATGAGAATAGTTATTGTAATCATCCCTAAACTATATCCTCAAAAGAAACTTATAGTTTAGAAGAGTACTATGTGTCTTTTGAAGAATTTAATTAAGGATTACATATACCTTCATAGTTTCCTAGCATGGTGTGGGTTGCATTAGCATTGGGGCCGATGACAGCCAAGGTCTTGATTCCAGTAGGCGATAAGGGCAACGCGTTTCGAGTGTTTTTGAGCAAAACAATCCCTTGTCGTGCAACTTCACGCGCGAGCTCCTGGTTGGATGAGGTGCATACATCCTTGGGGCCAAGATTTCCATAGAGTCGTTTTCTCGGGTTCCCATCAAAGAACCCTAATCTCATCATGGTCGCGAAATTGTTAGAGATGGCTCTGTCGATTTCTTTCTCTTTCAGTAGCCCGCGGTCCACTGCGGCTTGAGCATTCATGCTTAGGAAAGGCCCACAGTTGAGGTCCAAGCCTGCATGGAGAGAATAATGTATCACCATCACCATCACGATCATCATCATCATCATCATCATCATCATCATCATGTCATTTGTGATTGTAATTTGCATGCAACTGTTACCCCCCCCCCCCCCCCCCAAAAAAAAAAAGTCACATTTTTTATTTAATTACACAAGGCACCACCTGATTTCACAGCCAAAGCGGCAGTCTCCTCAGGGGTCTTAGTATAATGTTGGGAATTGAACATCACATCTAATGAATCACAATCTGAAACAATATACCTGCATCAATCAGAAAACATGAGCTTAATTACATCTTTTAATGTCATTTCATTTTAATTTAAATAATACTACAACATATAAATAATTTAAACAATGTATATATATACGTAAAATACCCATTTAGTTTCCATTCGTCTCGAACCACACCAGCCAACAAGTCAGGGTCGCCGCATGTCGGCTTGCCATTGACTTGATTGTACGAGCACATCACGCTAGCCACATTTCCATCAACTACACAGCTCTTGAATGGGGGCTGATATGTATCTTCCAAATCTTGCTTTGTTACCTAACTCACACACACACACACAAACACACCATAAAAGAAAATCAAAATAATAAATAAATCATATTGACGAGAAATTATTTTTTCGGGTCAAAACAGAAAAGTTTGTATCAAAACGTCTGATTTGGGTCAGACGGTCCGACATTTATATATTTCCAGCGTCAGAAATGGTATTTTTCGGTATTACTTAATTGATGATACTTTGTGATTCTCTTGTTTATATTAAATAGAATTACAATTTATCATTTCTTATATAGATACTGAAAAGTATAAAGGTCGGACCGACAGACGGTGTGACGAGAGCGTGCCATACCAAAGCATCGAAAGTGAACCTATGGACCCCTTTCCAATTATCCACATCATAAGCCGTGTAATGTTTACAGCAAGCAGCAACTTTGAGTCTGTCTTTGCCGCCGTTCCCACTGCCACCATCTCCATCCGATTGTTGCAAACCTTTAACATAAGCAACCCCGTATCTGCTGGCAAGCAAAGGGTCTTCCCCGGGAGTCTCTTGGCCTCGTCCCCATCTCGGGTCGCGAAAGATGTTCACATTTGGTGACCAAAATGTCAATCCGGCTAATCCCACGTTGTGCATAGCTATTGCCTCAGTCGAAACCACCTGCGAGTTTCCCAAAAACAGTTAAAAAATGAAAAAAACACACACAAGCACACACACACAGATACATTACCTTTCCGATGGTCTCAAACAAGGACTCGTTAAAAGTTGCCGCGGTGAGAATGACCTGAGGAAAGCTAGTGGCCCCCTGTACCGGGCTCCCGAATTTGGTCCCGGGCCCGGTATAAGAGACTCCATGCAGAGCCTCAGACCACCACTCGTAATTCGGAATTCCAAGCCGGCTAACTCCCACGGCGCCACTCCCAAGCCACCCGATTTTCTCCTGCAACGTCAGCCTGCTCACCAAATCCTCCACTCGGGCTTTGAGGCCCAAAGACGGATCACAGAAGCTGAAGTTCTTTAGCCCGGGATTCTTTGTCACGTCGCAGGCGAAAACCGGCTTCGCGTGAGCGGAAACGGTCCTGGAGCCCGACAGAATAATGCAGAGGAGAGGAAAACAGAGGAAAACAGAGTGTACTGCGGTGGCCATTTCGATTTGTTATAATGACCTCCCTGTCAAGAAAAATGAACAAGAAGAAGAAAGAAGAAAAAGAGGAAGAAAAGATGGCCGTTTGAGGATTTGAATGTGAATGTATAGCAGATTAGCAGTGGGTTTTATTTATAGAGATTAGATTCAATAAACGGCTCAGACGTTTTCTTTCAGCCATGATGAATAATTGCATAATAGTCATGGTGACCATTAAATGCCATTTCCTTTACAGATTATAACCAGTCAACCAGAGATTCTCTCTCTCTGTCTCTCTCTCTCTAAAATTTTTCAAAGAAAATTATATTTGTTGGTGTAAGTTTAAGAAAAAGGAACAGAGGGTTTTTGTTTTGAGATGGTGATACACTTAAGCCACAATCTGCCTAAGAGTGAGGCTGAATTTTCTTGAAGTTTGGAACTGACTGCAGATGCTTTACATTTGTTTCAGTTATTTCAGAGTGAATATGTCGCGGCTGTTTTTTCGGCTTGAGCAGCCTAGCCGTTAGCCATGAATATGGGACTATACGTACTTCTCATTCTCGTGCTATATTTTAAAAATATTATTTATTCATATTGTATATTAATATATAATTAAAAATAATGATGGTTAAATGTGTACATTGAACACCATATCTAGAGTGGCGAGTAGGTCGGAAAAGTCAGGGGCGACAAAATATATTGAAATGACGAAATACCGCATTTACCGTACCGAAAAATTATCGAAATTATGGAAAACTTCGGTATACCGAAATTTTCGGTACGGTAACGGTACGAAACTTTTTTATTTTCGATATTTCAGTATACACCGAACCAAAAAAAAATCGGTATTTCAATATATATATCGGTATATTGATATTTTCGGTATTTGTTCGGTATATCAAGATTTTTTCAATATTTTGGTAATTTGGTATTTTGATAAGTTCGGTATATACCGATACCGAAATAAAATTCGGTATTTCGAAATTTCAGTACGGTATCGGTATGGACCGAAACCATACCGAAATTTCAGTATACCGAAACTTTCGGTACGATATCGGTATGAATTTTGTTGTACCGAAACTTTCGGTACGGTATACGGTATTGGCAAAAAAGTTCGGTACAGTACGGTATACCACCCCTAGGAACAGTCCAGCCCACCCTGGTCGGAAATTTGTTTGTGTGGATAGGGATGGCAATTTTGCCCCCGTCCACACTGCACCGCCCGTGACATATGGCAAGCCCCGTCCTGTGATCGAAGTGGGATGGGACTGGGTATCACTGTTGCCTCGTGGGTTCCCCCGCCTCGTCCAGTTTTTTAATATTTTTAAATATATTTGATATTATTTTTGTATATGTATATTTATATACTTTTTATATGTTTATTAATATATCTTATATATTTATAATAATATTGACAAGAAATAACAAATAGAAACTCATAAACTATTTATTTTTATTAACTTTAAGATTATAGTTTTCGTAACCGGAATCGACCCGCCCCGGCCCACGCCCCCACCCCGTATACCTCGTCTTCAAGTATTCGCTCTGACCCGCCCCATTATCATCTCTTTGTGTAGATAGCGATGGTAATGGCCGACCCATAATGTCCATATCTAACTCATGACGTATATTATGGGTCGCCCCTCCCGCGATCTGCAGCTACAGGGGCAGGTCTGGGCATGACTTGTGTCCTGTGGGTATCTGCACCATCATGTTCACTTTGTAAGGCGGGTCTGGGTCTTCTAGTACCGCCCCGATCCGCCCCACTGTCATCTCTATGTGTGGATAGCGATGGTAATTTTGATCGACCCATACTACCCTCTTTGACTCATGATGTATGGCGCCCCTGCCCCTCCCGCGATCCGCAACGGCACGGGGCAGGTCTGGGAATGCCTTTTACCCTATGGGTACCCGCTCCGTCCCACCTAGATTTTTAATATTTTAAAATCTATTTAATATGTATTTTATATATGTTATTTATATGTATATACTTTTTTATACATAATTATGTTAATATTGATTTTTATAAATAATATATATTATAAGATTGGAATACCAGATAAAAGTTCGTAAAGGATTTATTTTATTGACGTTAAGATAATATTTGTGGGTTGACCCATTCACCCCCAACGACCCGCGGTCGCTATGCCGTCCCGTCCCGTTCACCTCGTGAGGTGGGTCCTATCCTATTGCCATCCATATGTGTGGATCAGACTGGATTGGCCAAGTTTATTATCGATTCAGCTCACTGTTAGGGTGAGCCAGTTCCAGCTTCAAATTTTCAAGCGAAGCCGAGTTCTGCCCATAACCCAGTCCAATCCAACCCATGATCCACAACCTAGGGCTGGGGGCGGGGCGGGTTGGGGCGGGGCGAAGGTAAAACCGCATCCGCCCCGCAATTTTTGTGCGGTGCGGGTTTTTGCGGGGCGGGGCATTTTTGATATTGAAAACCGCACAAAATCATAGTTTTGCGGGCGGGCGGGCAAATACAATATTTATATAAATATCTAAGTGTTTTCCCTTGTAATATGCGGGCGGCGGTTTTGCGGGCGGTTGGGAAAAATAAAACCGCATTCGCCCCTCAATATTGGTGCGGTGCGGGTTTTGTGCGGGGCGGGGCGAAATCAACATTTGAAACCGCCCCGCCTCGCTATTTTGCGGTGCGGTGCGGTGCGGGGCGGGCGGGGCGGTTTGTTTTGCCCAGCCCTACCACAACCTATGACCCGATCCGGCTTGGAACCGACGCAAATCGGTCCAACCCTTTATTGTCTATTACTCCCTTCTATTTTAAATAAATATCAATTTTGCTCTGTGCACACAAATTAAGAAAATTCCTTTTTTGCCAAAATTTGCACTTAATAAATTGATGAGCACGAAAAGAGCGAGCATCAAGAACAAGATTGTACCTCCTCATTGTCCGTCCACGAATCAGATCAGCCTGCAAAAGAACATCGAGAGGGTTCCCGACGTAGGGACTCTGACGATCACGTTAGAATCGTATGAAAGAGCTAAAAGCAATATAATATAAAAGAAATAAAGTAGTAGAGATTAAGGTTGGAATGGGGGCATCTTAGACCTTATATTTATAAAAGTTTCTTGGCTTGTCCATCAAGTAAGGGGCCATTTTAGTAAAATAAGACTCAACCTTCTAGAAGCAAGGAGTGGATAGGATGACACTTCTTTTCTTCTAGGCATGTGATGAGTACGTCGGGGTTCTTCTAGAATATCGGACTGGCAGGTCGATCTCATGAGATAGTCCGATCTGATATATATGAGCTAAGGAGATAAACTGATGGGCTCATCTAGTTTGGACGAGCCGAGCTGTCTTGGTGGAGACACATCCCGAGCTTCAAGCTCTGGATTGGGATTCGATATATTAACCCGAGTCTTTGCTAATCCGGCCTAATCCAGCATTCCGAGCTGAACCAAGATAGACCAAATAGGTATATTTGATGACATATCAATCAACCTCCTAATTTGGTTGCAAAGTATCAGACCAAGTAAAATAGAGTAGATAAAAATGACGTTCGAATTAGTTCTTACCAATTTCACCACATTTATAATTGTAGCTTATATGAGTTTATACAACCTCTAAACGATGGTTGGAGTGATTTTGCACCGAGTAAATGTAACCCGGGTCGGAAATGTTACAGCACCGTAGATCATTTTCTGGAATCCACAAGGCAAGACCTGTTTATACACATATACACACACAATGACCACTTAGGTCGAACATAAAACTAAAATAATCCAGGTCAACCAGCAAGGTCGACATCACAACACACCCATAACATCTCGACCGATAGGGTCGGATATGATCACGATCAAAACCAACTCAACATACAGATAACAAACTTCAAGACAATACACAAGCCCACACCGAGTGTAACATCAATAAAACAGCACTTGCGAGTACTTACACAAAACAAGACCAAGACATCTAAAACGACATCTGTAATGCCCGGATAAATGGTGTATTTACCTTGTACTTAATAGAAAATGGTAACAAAATAGTATTATAAATATATTTTTAAAAACAAATCCAATGGTATAACTTTGGCAAATTCTATGATATCTTCAAGGTACTTTACTTATATGTAAGAATTTAATCATTTGATGTGAATATGTGCAAAAGAAATGGTACATGCGGTACCTTAGTACAAAAAAAATCTTACGTTCATTTGATGGGCTATGATAACATGTTGATTTTATATCATCAATCACGTGTACTGTTACATGAATATTAGCAATTATCTCGACTCATCATCTCATGATATTTTACATATATTTGGAAAAAACATATGTCGCTAGTTTTGAAATTTCATCTCATTTTGCTTCTGAAGGAGAAAAAGCTGGAAACATCAGTCGAGGGAGATCTTCACGGTAACTACACAGACAACAAAGTAGAGCAGCTTATCCAAGTAGCTTTGCTCTGCACACAGATCAATCCAATGCAACATCCCAAGATGTTGAACGTTGTTAGGATGCTTGAAGGTGATGGCTTGGCCAAGGAGGAGGGACGAATGGCAGAAGGTAGAAATGTTCCCATCAAGAATTTGACAAAACTCCGAATGGATAATGCCGATTCAACTTATACACCAGACCCGATGAGCTGTCTAGGCCATGATTTCCAGGTGGTTTTGTTATGATCAGTGGATATTTGAGGCATAGGAGGATTCAAGATCCAAATATCAGTGGTGCATCGGACGAATTAAGAGGTTTTGGAAAAAAATTCATCATACAAAAACATTAGTGAAATAAATTCTGTAAATAAAGTTACATGTAAACAACAAACAAGTAACGAAATTCTATAAACATTAAAATATTTGTACTGAAATTGCAATTTGCAAGTTCTAATGAGTAAAAAGCTATGTTTTCATTAACAAAATCTGTTTTAAATATGTGAACTGAAACTGTAAGTAACAATGAAACTTTTGAAATAAACGAGTATACAAAATTACAAAATACCTATTTAGAGTTGAATGTGCGCGGGTACAGTGGCGGATCCACTTAAGGGCAAAAGGGGTCAATTGGCCCCTTGAAGACAAATATATATATATATATATATAAAAGATTAAAGACAAATCATATTAAAAATAAGTGATATTTTTATTTCTTTTCAGTCAGTCTGCTATCTCCTTTCGTTTTATACAGGAAGAAATAATTTTAGCAGGAGAGTCTTATTTTCTCTAAAGAAACTTCTCCTCAAAATTTCGCATAAATTTTAAGCGCTATATTAAATCCAACGCGAAAATACAAAGAATAATTGCAAGTTTGCTTGGTATTTTTCTATTTCATCCTTGAATAGTTGAGCCTGGAAAAATAAGCAAACATATACAATATATATATATATATATCAAGCCGATTGCAACTAAATTGGAGAGCGAAAGAATTATTGAAAAAATATTTAACTCATGGTTGGACGATGTTGTGTTGAGATTTATACACCTCAACAGGCGATCATCACAAAGACCGGGCGACCGGACCAGAGTCAATTAGACCAAGGCAGACTTGCCGATCGAAGGACCCAGAACAGGAGCCAGCGCCGAGCGATCGACTGCCAAGGCGATCGTCTCCCGGCAACTAGTGATCGTCCCAAAGTGCCCGATCATGGACGACCGCCTCACGCTACGTAAAGCCAACATCCGCCAAGTCTGCGAAGGCCGAAACTCGGAATAGAGACCCTCATGCAGATCCGGAAAAGGCGCCGCATGATAAGGCCCTTTGACCCCAGTCTGTCACCATCTTCTCACCTACCGACAGACCCGCCGAAAGGTCCAAGGTGGGACCTCCCGAGACAGCGACAAGAGATGCGTGTTGTACTCTCATTGGTTCGTTTAGCTGGCTGCCAGCAGCAGCGGATTTTAAGGCAACCAACCCATGTGCTACAGACGATCGCCCCCTTATTATAATACAGGAAAGGCGATCGTCCGTCAGAAAAGGACATCCCAGCTCCTCCTATAAATAGAAGGCATCATGCACTTGGAAAAAGGTCTGCTTCTTCGTTGTTTCATTGTTGGCTTCTCACTCTTGGCTACGCTATAAACTTCAGACATCTTTCTCTCTCACTCTCGAAACCTCTTAAACCGAAAAGACGGTCAGCAGAAACGAGAATAAGAACTCAGAGCAACTCTAGTTCTTCCGGCAATCACCAGCACTCAAGAGCTAGATAACTAGGGTCCTTTAGACTCATTGTAATTGTACTCTTACATTAATATTTGTACTCCAACGTATTCGTATTAATAATATCTCGCGAGAGCATTCAAGTCCGGGCCTAACAAACCCGGCAAATCTTGTGTTATTTTCTTCCCCACGGACGTGCTCTCGCATTTGTTTGTTACTCGACCATTCCAGCATATCATCTCCGGGTAATATTTTGGGTAACAATAATTGGCGCTAGAGGAAGGGGATCTACCTTCATTTTTTCCGACCGTCTCGAAGAACACTCACTGTTCTCCGGGGCATATACTTGAAGAAACACTCACTGTTCTTCAAAGATAAACCTTCAGATTCATGACGTCTGCCACCACATCGAAGAGATCCACTCTCCGATCCGCCGGACACCTTATTCCGGATCGATCCGAGCCCCGACCTACGGTAGAGGGTAGCCACGGCGTCGCGAGACTCTCGATCCCACACCCGAGGGACGGCCGCAGCCTTTCGCTCGACCAGTTCCAAACCGCGGGACAGATCGATGAGGCTATGGCCATCCTAAGAGAGCGACGGAGAGCATACGCGGCGCCCTCTATAACCCCCTCGGCCATCCGCCGCGCGGGCAAACGGAATCTCAAGGGGTTACTTGTCGAGCAATCGTCAGGAAGCCCCGATTCACGAGCAGAAGCACTCGCGAGGCGGGATGGTTCTGTTTTCAGCCGCCTGGGAAGCGACCCATCATGGCGGCCGGGGCATTCTGGTCCCAGCCATGAGACGACGGAGCCCGAATCCGTCACCAGGAGTTCAGCCTATCCAACTCCCAAAAGGCAGACCAGCCATCTGGCTCCCCCTCGCCGAAAAATCGAGATCGGCGACGACGACCTCGTCGCCTACCGCGGAGCCAGGAGATCGGTACACGATCGCCTCGGCTCCCGTTCCGGGAGCCAAACCACGAACGACCAAGCTATGGCGATGGCCGCAATGCAACGCCAGCTCGATGGCATGAAGGAGCTCCTGGAAACTGGGGCAGGCGCCAAGGGGAAGATCGCTGGGCCGAGCGAGACGCTCGTGGTCCGGATAGAACTCGCCCCCGTGCAGCCAATGATCACTCCTCCTCAAACACCTTTGTACGAAGGGAGATCGGACCCCGAGACTCACCTGAGCAAGTTCCGGATCTACATGACCGGGTGTGGGGCATCAGATGCGATCAGGTGCCGAATATTCCCGTTAACACTGGGCGACCTGGTTTATAGGTGTTACATCTCATTGCCACCGTGATCCATCAGTTCCTTTGAACAACTGGCGAGCGACTTCACATCGTACTTCCTTGACAAGCTCGCTCGACCAGAAGGCCCCCACCGCATGATGAAAATCAGGCAGGGGGAAGAGGAGTCCGACGAAGACTACACTGGTCGGGTGGATGAGTTAATTCTCAACGGCGAGCCCGTAAGCGATGATATCTCCCTCTACTCGGTCCTAGGGGGATTCAATGGTCTTTCGCGCATGTTCAGGCACCTTACGAAGGACATCCCCCCGACCTACGCGATCTTCCGCGCCAAGGCCACAGACTTTCTGGCCAGGCGGAGGTTGCTCGCCGTTCGCCAAGACGAGGGGGCAGAGACGGCGATCGCCAAGTCCAACAAGGCGTCCGCCAAACCGCCCGGTGATTTCAGGACCTTCGAGGATGTGGAAGCCCATTTCTACCACAACCTCAATCTATCTCCGGCTCATATTTTCTACGCCATCAAGGGGCGCGAGCGGCTAAGCAAGCCAAAGGCGGTAAGGGACCACGGTCATCTGGACCGCAACAAATTTTGTGCTTACCACAAGAGTCCCGGCCACAGCACCGATCAATGCCGCGACCTCCTCAGACAACTCTGGAGATTGTTCGAGGAGGGCAAGATGGACAGTCTAGTAACTTAGCCAGAGCCCCGGGCAGAGAGAATCAAAGTGCCACGATCGGCGTCAGGACAACGATCGCCAGTCTCCCAGTCCGATTGCCAGAATCAAACACGGCGAGCCAGAGGATTCATACGAGTCGATCATCCCGATCAACCCTGGCGGACAGATCTTTGTGCTCCAATCAAGAGGTGGAAACTTCGGAGGTCTTTCCCCAGTTTCCACCATGTCAAACGAAAGGCCACTGCCCAAAGCAACGTCTCTAAAAAATGGAGGACACGCTCGCCATCTAAAGTTCATCATCTAACATGATGGACCTAGGCACGAGATCGCCTCCCTCAGCACAACGTATATCGTCAAGGATCGCCATCTAACATGACGATCCGAGGTAGAAGAGTAGAGCCATGGTCCTGGAGGTCGATGGAACCGACAGCTTCGTCCATGCAAGGTTCCTTTGGGCTGGGATCGCTCGCCCTTCGTTTAAATACGAGGCGGGCGTAGCCGAAGGACCCTCCAAACAAATCTGTGGACACGCTCCCCCGCCCCCAAAGGTTCATCATCTAACATGGCGGACCCGGGCTATGCGACGCGTCCCTACCCCCGTCACAACGTATACCGTCGAGGATTGCCATCTAACATGACGATCCGAGGTAGAAAAGTGCTAACAAGCCGTGGACGTGGAGTCGAGTAATCCGACGACACCCCGTGAAAGGACTCCTCCATACCAAGACCGCATGACCTTCGTTTAAATACGAGGCGGGCGCAGCCTAACGGAGGACCCTCACAATAAAGTGAGTCGCGAGACAAACCTACAGGTGGAATGCCCCTCGCGCACAAGACACGGTCATGGAGGTCGGTCCATCGAACTCCGCGACCGTGCACGGTTCCTCAAAGTCGAAAAAATCAGCTTTCCACGAGGGATCTGCAAAATTGAAAATCACAAGGACAAGACCGAAGATAGCTCGCCAAACGACTGGGTCGCCCGTCATTATCCTAAAGGATCGCCAGTGGAACCACCTCACCCCATGTCTTCAACATCGGAGCAAGCTGGGGGGCAATTGTTGTGTCGAGATTTATACACCTCAACAGGCGATCGTCACAAAGACCGGGCGACCGGACCAGAGTCAATTAGACCAAGGCAGACTTGCCGATCGAAGGACCCAGAACAGGACCCAGCGCCGAGCCATCGACTGCCAAGGCGATCGTCTCCCGGCAACTAGCGATCGTCCCAAAGTGCCCGATCATGGACGACCGTCTCACGCTATGTAAAGCCAACATCCGCCAAGTCTACGAAGGCCGAAACTCGGAATAGAGACCCTCATACAGATCCGGAAAAGGCGCCGCAGGATAAGGCCCTTTGACCCCAGCCTGTCACCATCTTCCCACCTACCGACAGACCCGCCGAAAGGTCCAATGTGGGACCTCCCGAGACAGTGACAAGATATGCGTGTTGTACTCTCATTGGTTCGCTTAGCTGGCTGCCAGCAGCATCCGCGGATATTAAGGCAACCAACCCATGTGCTACAGACGATCGCCCCCTTATTATAATACAAGAAATGCGATCGCCCATCAGAAAAGGACATCCCAGCTCCTCCTATAAATAGAAGGCATCCTGCACTTGGAAAAAGGTCTGCTTCTTCGTTGTTTCACTGTTGGCTTCTCACTCTTGTCTACGCTATAAACTTCGGACATCTTTCTCTCTCACTCTCGAAACCTCTTAAATCGAAAAGACGGTCGGCAGAAACGAGAATAAGAACTCAGAGCAACTCTAGTTCTTCCGGCAATCACCAGCACTCAAGAGCTAGATAACTAGGGTCTTTTACACTCATTGTAATTATACTCTTACATTAATATTTGTACTCCAACGTATTCGTATTAATAATATCTCGCGAAAGCATTCAAGCCCGGGCCTAACAAACCCGGCAAATCTTGTGTTATTTTCTTCCCCACGGACGTGCTCTCGCATTTGTTTGTTACTCGACCATTCCAGCATATCATCTCCGGGTAATATTTTGGGTAACAACAGACGATAGCTTGAATATGTGGCAATTGACTTTAATTATTGGTTTTGTTACTGTTTATGAATGAAACTATAATTTTTTCATCTTTCTTATATTTTTACTTTATAAAAATTTTAAAAACATTTGCATTTTGCTCCCGTGACCTCATAATTCTGGATCCGCCACTGCGCGAGTACACACTAAGAAATAACGGGAATTGATAAGCTCTAATGCTAGTTATTTAGAGAAACTAAAGTTTAAACCGAAACAAAAATTTCTAAATTGAAATTTGAGAAAAAATTATCACAGTCAAAAAAAGAAATTAAAATTCTTCTTAAAATACAACTTGAAATCTAAATCTCTGTTGTAAAATCGAAATATTGTAGAGAGAGAATATAGAGAATGATTCTCAAGTATGTTTTTCATTAATAACTGAAGCCCTATTTATAGGAAAACTTCAGATGGCACAATCGTAATTACATAATTACATCAGGGGCATAATAGTCATTCACACTATATAAAAACAAAAGGGTAATTGAAATGTCACTTTCATGGTGTTTTTATAACACTCCCCCTTGAATGACTATTTACAAATATATTTACTGGATTGGTTTGAAGAAAAACTCAATGGGAGAAAAACTATCAAAGTGTTTGTACTGAAGCTCGTGGCAATCATATCATGTTGCATCATAATGTTGCTAGGAAATCCCTGTGGGATAAAACTTCAGCAATCGGTGATCTCGTAAATTTGCTCCCCCTTATCCCGATAGTTCTTGTATGAATATTCTTGTGCCGTCTCAGTAAAACCTCGTGGGATAAAAAATGAGTGAATCTGTCATGTATACCATTCGTTGTTGGAGTATCCACGTGTTGCCTCATTAAAACCTTGTCAAGAAAACCCAGTGGGAAAAACTTGATCGAAGGAAAAAGAGTACAACTACTCCTTCTATTTTCAAGCTTTGAGGAATAATCTTGATCTTTGTAGTGTTCCTCATTATGCCATGAATATGCCTCGTGAAAACCTTATTAGGGAAAACCCAATGGGAAAAATCCTAATGAAGGAAAAAGAGTACATTATTCATATTAATACGCCATTCCAGTTGCCTCATTAAAAACCTTGCTAGGAAAACCCAATGGGACAAAACCTCAGTCAATGGAAAAAAAATGCAACGCGTATTTTATAAATATGCCCCAGGCATTTCAATAATCCTCCAGGGATTAGTATGAGTATCATCCTCAGTGCAGTTTGTAATATCGAACTCATATTCTTTGCGATATATTCCAAATCTCTTTTGGGAATTTCATATTAGTTGTGATTAAGCTGCCTCGTCAAAAACCTTGCTGGAAAAACCCGGTGGGATAAAACCTCAGTCAAGGAAAAGAGTACAGCAGATAATTTTCTTTCACAACACCTTATTTTGAGTGACTGCACGCACTGATAATATATTTAAAATCTCCTGAGGAGTCACTTTCAATAAGCCCGTATGTTTCGTTTTATTATAAGGGCATATATATCAATTTCGATGGATTTCAATATCCTCATTTTCACAAATCATGAATTTTAATATCCTCATTTCCAATATCCATATTTCACAGTCATGGATATCATCTTTCCAATCATTGATATCCTCATTTCATTCATAGCGCTATATTGTGTCGACACTTTTATTTCCCCATGGCAACATAACTTGCCGAGATATCTCATTATCAATCACCCATTAGGAATACACATTGAGGTTATGTCTATATACTTCTCAAAAGTATATGCCTCCTTTTATCATTTGCTTTGATTCATATTCGGGGAATTGTTATGTATTTATCAAAGCAGTTGTAGTTGGTACCAAAGATTAATAATCTGTCATGCATCTTTGAACTTCAAGTTCATATTTCAGTTGTGAGGATATAGTGTGATGCATTTCATATATTTCCAACTACCAATACTCCCCCTCATGTTAAGAGATTTCTCGAGCACCAGACTCGTATGTTAGTATCTCAGTATTCATCTTCAGTCATGGGAGTTTATATATTATGTTCTCGATATTGGCTGGAGGACTTCGAATAGTATGCCAATTGATATCCCACTTGTATGCGCATATCTTGATCCTTTCTCGGATCTATTCAAATTTATTTGGGATATATTACTAGCTCAATCTGATATGGAATATATGCTCAAACCATGAGCAAATTATCTCGTAAATTTCTGATTATGAGTCATATAAACATGTGACTATCTAGTGGATCCATAATATATAGTAGTTCACATGTAGAGGAAGTGGGCCCATACTCCCCCATAATATATTCCAAATTTATTAGGGATTCATTCCCAATATTGGCTAGTAGTGATATTAATCAAGAACAAATATTTGAAGACATGACGTGTCTGTATCACCATACAGATATTTTACCAGCATATCACATCATCTTTCGGTGCCATTTTGCACATCATTATCAACATGGAGTCGTTGCTCCCACATGTCATATTATGTTCATTATTCAAATATAGAGCCGTAGTTCATACGCTTCAGGACGCGGAGTCAAATCTCATACGCGTAATTCCAATCTATAAATAGATTATCATTGTATTCACAAAATTCACTCATACCGAGGGTCTGAATATCATAATGGATTCAATGCTTTCGAATCTTCATAAATATTACCCATCTCTTCCAGTGAATATCATAAAAAGAATTTATCGAGCTCGATTCGAAAGATTAAGGGTGCTAATGAGAAATGGCATCCCAGAAGATATTCGATGGTTGATCGAAGCACAAGTTCGATTATCTGGCGAATTTTCAAATTCATTTAATTACATACCAGGTACAGGTCGGAGTAGTTTTGCAAAGAAACGGAGAGCAAAAAGATTAGGTGGGTGCTATAAAGGCTAAAATGTTCCTGCGGTCCCTTAACATAATTTCAGGTAACGATTTAGTCCTTTATCTTTTTTTTGTCCCAACTAAGTCCTTTATCTTTCACATTTTAAGCAAAGTCAGCCTTGGTTATGCTTTTCCGTTGACGGCGTTAACTGTAGTCCAGGTGGCTATCAAGTTGCTCACGTGGATGCCAAATCAGATTCTAAGTATCATCTTCTTCATTTAAACCCTAGATCTCATCTTTCACCATTGTTGAGTTATGAAAGTTTGAAAAATCTGAAAATCTGAATTAAATCATTAACTAAATTTAATCAAAGTTAAATTAAAAATAGTTGAGTTTAAAGTTTTAAGTCCAAAATAAATTACTAAATTATTTATTTATTTATTTATTTCAAATAAATAATTAATTAAATGATTAAAGTAATTAATTTTAGAAATAATTCGAATTTATAGAACTTATTCAAAATAATTAGTAATTTAAATTAAAAAAAATCCCAGATTCCGGCGACTGTCCAAAATCCGGCTACTAGAAACCTGGCTGCATCAAACTCAACCAAGCTGACCACAAAACGTTGCTTGTTAACTGGGCAATCATATTACACAACCAAACAGTCAAAAACACTGCTGGAACTAAAAATCCGATAAAAAAACCAAGAACTCCGGTGAGCATTCATAAAAACCGATCTACTAATTTACTGAACCAAAATTAACAAACTAATATGCAAAATGACCGCGAGGACACGATCTACAACATGGTATAAACAAGAATCATGAAACAAACCAAACCCAATCCGGCCGCCATCGCCTTTACCCATATTCACAGATTTCCATCCACCACCAAACCAGAATGGAACAGCCCGCACGAAATCCCAACCTCCACGAGTGGCTCACTGGATTTCAAACTTTGAGAGAGGCGACCTGGAGTGGCACGACAGATGGAGAAATTCGGAGGAACAGAGAAATTCGGAGGAACGGAGAAGCTGGCTGCGGCCCCATGAGAATAACTGAAGAGTCGTCGATTCATCAGTGGTGGGAGAGACGGAGTTGCTGGAGGAGTGGTCATAGAGAAGAGGAGTGGTCAGATTGGGGTTTTCATAAAAACCGATCAACTAATTTACTGAACACGAAACGCCCAAGATTGCGGACCACTATGATTTTCACCGGAAGCAGAAACGCCCAAGATGGAAGCACGATTTTCAGCTCTAGGGTTCGTGATTGGGGGCTGGGAGCGGCGGCTGCGGTGTTCTGAGGCTGCTTGTACGAGATGAGACTTGGTCGCTAGTGTGGGAGAGAAGAAGGCATCATTTTTTTTCCTTTTTTTTAATCCACGTAGGTTAGGAAATGGACACATAGGTTAGGAATTTGACACGTAGGAATGTTTATAGCCACGTAGGTATAAAATCAACGTCTAATTAATTATTATAACGGAGACTAACGGAAAAGGCTAACTTTGCTTAAAATGTGAAAGATAAAGAACTTAGTTGGGACAAAAAAAAGATAAAGGACTAAATCGTTACCTGAAATTAAGTTAAGGGACCGCAAGAACATTTTAGCCGTGCTATAAATGTGATCGGTGGACATGTGACACACGATGCAAATCTGTGGGGTCTGTATCCAAAAATCGAGAAGATAAAATAGCATTTATCAAGGATGAATTGAGTAAGGAATCTATGGATCGTGATATTCAACAAATTCTTGATACACATCCCAGTGGATACGTTCATCGTGAACTAATGGCTTTGTGGATACAATTTAAGGATGAACGGGAACGTTATAGTCATGAAAAATTAATCTCAAAAGATCCAGTTTGTAAGTCCGTTCTGTCAAAGTTGGTATAAGGTAATAGAAAAATAATGCAAGTTGATGAATATTATTTTCCAATATTTAAATTTCTCAGCTGCCGATCGGTAACGTCATTTTCATTGAAAAATTTAATATCATATCCTTCGTTTTCTTTTGCAATTTTGTCAAAAGTAGTGACTTATCTGCCGCTCCTTTTTCAATGAAAATAGTAAAGTCGTTTGTCGTTTAGTAAGAAGTTTGTTCTTTAAATTTGGGATCCACAAATCAAAAAATGTATCTCTCATAAAAGTATTTTGAAAGTCTAGTGTAGAAAGATGGAGTTCTCAGAATCCTCATATAGATCTCATCCAATTAAAACTATATGTATTTTAGGTGGATCAAACTGATAGGTCATATCAGCATATAGATATGGCATATCAATTCGTAAAAGAATTAGGAAAACACAAAATCGATATATTGTATGGTGGGAGTAATTATAGACTTTTGGGTTATCTTTTAGAGGTTGCACAAAATGGGAGAATAAGAGTAACAAGTGCCTTACACTATCCCACAGTTAGAACCAGTAGTATAGGGGTTCAATCAGGTTGATGCTTCAAGCACAGTCTGTGCATGATAGTTTGATGTATGTGGTGAATAATAGTGATGCCTTTATTGTTCTTCCAGGTGGCTATGGCACACTCAATGAGATATTCAACATCACGTCATGGGCTGAGCGGGACTTCCACACCAAACCTATAGGTTTGTTGAATATTAATAATTTCTTCAATGATTTGCTTGCCTTTCTGGATCAATGAGTAGATCACAACTTTATATCTCAGCCATCACGAGATATAATAACATGTGCTGACACTGTTGCTGATCTACTTATAAAGTTTCAGGCATATATTTCAGTTAAGAATTTGGAAGTCAAGGTTTATCAGCCACAGAGTATTGGCGCCAAACGAAAAAGAAGTTTAGATCCTTTAGATCATTCATTATAAATCCTGATGCCAGAGGGTGGCAGAGTTACGGAGTTTTATACTCTCAAGACGCATCCCTTTTCTTTTTATGGGTTTCATATGTATTTTCTTTTTCGCGTTTCATATTGTCGAGTGTTTACTGCCTTTGAGCTAGTTTCGATATTTTTACTTCGACTACTGTGTGCTTCTTCCAAAGCAATAATAAAATCATCTTTTGCTTTTATGCAAATACATTATTTTCACGAATATGTGATATATGCTTCTCAATAAGCGTTTTCATATCAATATAATTTTAATGATCCCAACATGTAATATAATCAACATGGGATTTATTGAGCAATTATTTTCCAGTGATAGTTTTTCATATCACTTGTCAAATGCTTCCATCATGCAGTTTCCATGGGATTTTCTTTAATTAATCGTTGATAGCTTATGGTATCACTTGCTCAATTTTCTCCGTTCGTGTTTAATCATGGAGATCGGATATTATATCCATCAATTGCTTCTTCTTCGAGAGCAGGATTTGAATCATTGATCAACTATTTCTTCAGAGTAGGATTTATTTCTTTCAACTGCTTCTTCAGAGCAAGATTTAGATAATCGATCAACTACTTCTCCAGAGTAGGATTTATTTTATCAACTGCTTTTTCTTCGAGAGCAGGATTTATGAACCATTCATGTGGTATAACCAACCACGATGGTGATATATAATATATAAATTGCGTACACGTAAAATCATCCGTCTTGTGATAATTGAACTCATCACATGGGAGGTATTATAATTATATAAAATAAACGCAATAAATATGTGGTTTTAAACCACCATTTTGAGATAAGTAAGAGACATAATTTAAACTGCAAAATAATTCACTCCTTGTACCAGAGCTGGATCGTCCAATCAATTCCTCAAAATAGTCATCGTCAAGGTATAGGTCGAAATATCGACTGCCGTTAATAGCAAGTGTAATGGTATGTATTCATAATTCTTTGTGGTTTTCGGGATTGGATATTAATTCGTGCGTTGTAATAAATTTAATAATGACATATATGAAAAGAGTTAATACCCATATCAATATTAATGTCAAATCGTTTTTTGAAATGGAGTCGGTGGTATCGAAAAATCATTCGATAAAGATATGTATATGTAAGAAAAACGAATGTATAATTCAATAAATTAAAAGAATATTTTATTCTTTTATTATTTTGTTAATAATCTTGTCACTTTGTACTGACTTCAAAACATGAAGCTGTTATTTTTTTTTTTTTTCTTTTTTCGTTTTTCCACTGACTTTTTTTTTTCAATCCCTCTCTCTCCTTTGTCTTTCTTATTGTTCCGTGAAGAATTTTATTTCTTGTTTTCATCCTGAGACGCGTCAACATATATAAAAAAAAAAAGTACCTGTGAACGACCGCCTCCGGACCACCGACAACCGTACCACCCGAACCCGCCGGAGTTGAAGAAATTCCTCCCGCTCCAGAACTCGTCGGAACAATGCGTCTCATGGGTGGATGTAAAATCTGCCCGTTTATCACGCTAAGCTTCGCCAGGAGCTTAGAACAAACCGAGTGAAGAATCCAATTACGACACTTCCTTGAAACGGAATCTGATTTGCATCTCTTCCATTTGATCCTGAAGCAAAATCTGATTCATATCTGCGTCCTTAATCCTTCTACAATCGAGCCTTCCGCATGAACCCGATTTTCCGGCGTGTTATAAAACTTGTCGAGGAACTCGACTCAGACGGAGTAGCTCCGGACGGCCTGTTGACCGAAGTTGATGGCGCCCTTGAGAACCTCCCATATCATGTGCCAGACCTCGTACAACCTCTCGTCCAACTTGGGATCCGGGCTGGAGTTCAGAATTTGCTTCACCGTCTCGTGGTTGTTATTGCAGGCGTCAAAGTGCCTGATCCGCTCCGGTTCGCTGTCGAACGGAATCTGACGGATTTGATCGAACTCTTGGTCGTGTATGATCTCCGACAGCCGCAGGAGCTGCTCCTTGTTCAGCTGGACAAGCCCTTCTTCCATTTTTGCTTCTTTTTTTTTTTGTGTGTGTTATGGCTATGCTATGAGTGCTTTTGATGAACTTTGAAAACCATTTACAGGATATAGATCTAAAATTGATGATAATAATTTGATTTCTGATACAGAGGATCATCTATACGATGTAATTGTAGAGCATACTATCGACATATTACTCAAGTGGTTAGAGTCGTGCTGATAACGTGTTGTAAAATCGAAATATTGTAGAGAGAGAAAATAGAGAGAATATAGAGAATGATTCTCAAGAATATTTTTCATTAATAACTGAAGCCCTATTTATAGGAAAACTTCAGATGGCACAATCGTAATTACATAATTACATCAGGGGCATAATAATCATTCACATTATATAAAAACAAAAAGATAATTAAAATGTCACTTTGTGTTTTTATAACAATCTCAAGAAAGATAGATCGACCAAGTTTACTTTTTATTTTTTATCGACATAGTTTTGGTACTGGTGCGGAAGGTGTCATGTGTTCGGATGATGGTTTTCAACTTTGTATTTTTTTTTTTTTTTTTTTGGGTTCTAATTGTTAGTGTTCCGTTTTTTTTCTTAAAAAAAAAAAAAAAAAAAGGTTTGGATTGATATATCTTGGATTCATAAGGGAAAGTTTTTATAGCAATTTTTTCTTTTTGGGTTTTACAAATGTATTTTATTCATTGGAAAAAATAATAAATTCAAAACAAAATAATCAAATTCGTTCTTCATGTAATCATCTCGAGAGGGGGAGGGGGGGGGGGGGGTAGGTACACCATCGACGCCTATTTGACAACGCAGCCCACATACAGAGTTTAGTTTCAATAATTCTGTATTAAAAAATCTAGTTTTTCAATATAATATCTTCATTTATAATTAAAATTTATATATAGCATTTTTATATTGAAAAAATTACAAAACAATTGAGTGTAGATAGTTTAAAATAAGAGTTGTGTTTGAGGAGAAAAGTAAAGACAGCAAATTAATTGTATTGATAACAATGAATAGATGGGCCTTTATATAGGCATTACAAAGAGAGTCTTTCCATACATAGGATTCCTAGTTAAGGTAAGACATCTAATGAGATCCAACTACTTGGAAGAGTCTAACCTTCCATAACTCTTATCCCCTACAACTAAGACAGGTAAGACACCAATACGGGAAGGATTTCCTAACACTTCGTGTCGAACGCTAATACTAACATGGTGCACACGGTGTTGCCTCGGTAAAAAACCTTTCCAAGTCAAATAAAACCCCGTGGGAAAAACAAAGACTTTGGTGAGGAAAAAGAGCGCAACGCACCAACTACAAATGTCAGAATCATGTGAAGTATACTCCCCCTGAGGTATACATGATAGCTCATTCCATCGAGCCATCTTTAGTTGAGCTAGGATAATCGACACATTCCGATATGCTTCTCACATGTTTCTCAAATGTAGATTTCGGCAGAGACTTAGTGAACAAGTCTGCGATATTCTCATCGGAACTCACTTGTTTCACTTCGATATTCAGCAATTTCTGCTGCTGCTGATTATAAAAGAACTTCGGCGCAATATGCTTGGTATTGTCACCCTTTATGAAACCTAACTTCATCTGCTCAATGCATGCCGCATTGTCCTCAAAGATGCAAGTAGAGGTTGCTGTAGTGGGATCTAATCCACACGTTCCTCGTATATGGTCTATGACTGACCGGAGCCAAATGCACTCCCTTACGGATTCGTGCAATGCAATTATCTCTGCATGGTTCGAGGAAGTAGCAACCAGGGTCTGTTTGGTAGATTGCCAAGATATCGCCGTATTCCCAATGGTGAACACATAACCAGTTTGGGAACGTCCTTTATGCGGGTCAGAGAGATAACCGGCATCAGCAAATCCAACTAACGTGTCGTTAGGATTCTCTGCATAAAGGGTAAGCTTGCTCGCACTAGCACTTCTGGTAGTCAAGCTACCATGCTTAGCTGCAATATCAGAGGAAGATCGACGGTCGGTATGCATCGTCTTAACCTCAACAATTCCTTTCGGAATATCACTCTCTTTTGCGTAGGGAAAGAACAATCCAAGGTCACTTGAGCCTTTCAAGTATCGAAAGATGTGTTTTACTCCATTCCAATGTCTTATCGTGGGAGCGGAGCTAAATCTCGCTAACAGATTCACAGAGAATGTGATGTCTGGACGAGTACATTGAGCCAGATACAACAACGCACCGATTGCGCTAAGGTACGGTGTTTCTGCTCCAAGGACCTCTTCATCCTCCTCTTTAGGACGAAACGGATCCTTGTTCATTTCCAGACTTCGACCAATCATGGGGGTAGCAAGAGGATGTGCCTTGTCCATGCTAAATCGCCTGAGCATTTTGTGGTCATAGGCAGACTGATGAATGAGTATACCATCATCTCGATGTTCTAGCTCTAAGCCCAAGCAGAATCGGGTCCTACCCAGATCTTTCATCTCGAATTCGGATTTAAGGTAGCGGGCCGTTTCATTGACCTCATCTATGGTACCGATGACATTCATGTCATCTACATAGACGGCTACAATCACGAATCCTGCATCTGTTCTTTTCACGAATATGCATGGACAAATGTCACTGTTCTTGTATCCCTTCCCAACCAAGTATTCACTTAGGCGGTTGTACCACATCCTTCCGGATTGTTTCAACCCATATAGTGAACGACGCAATTTCACAGCGTACGCGCTCCGTGGTTTAGAGCTACTTGATTTGGGCCATGAAATCCCTTCGGGGACTTTCATATAGATATCCGTATCTAGATCCCCATAAAGATACGCTGTAACCACATCCATAAGCCGCATGTTCAGCTTTTCTGACACTACCAAACCGACTAAGTAGCGGAAAGTGATGATGTCCATAACGGGAGAATACGTCTCCTCGTAGTCAATGCCAGGCGCCGCGAGAAGCCTTGGGCAACTAGTCTCGCTTTGTAACGCATGACCTCATCTTTATCATTGCGTTTACGAACAAAGACCCATTTATGTCCAATCGTTTAACGCCCACGGGTATTGGCTCGATACGCCAAATACCTCACGTTTAGCCGTTGAGTCTAGTTCACCGCATTGCATCTTTCCATTTCGCCAATCGGCTCGTTGTTGACACTCAAAGAACCAGCGCTGCTCGGCGTCGTCGTCTTCAATAATTTCTTGAGCGACGGAGTAGGCAAAAGCATCGCCGACTAGCGTGGACGACTGCCCAATAAATGCGTATTCACTCGTACATTGCATCGAGATTTCTTTATTTTCCGACATCAACAAAGTTTCCGACGCGTCCGTCGATTGTTCCATTGTTGATTCGAGGACATATCCGTAGTCGAGATAATCTCGTGTGACGGAGTCACCGTGTCGATGATGAGAGGATTTTGTGCCTCCGTTCCTCTTCTCTTTCGAGGTTCGGTATCCTTTCTACCCACCGCTTCCCCTCTTTCGAGGTGGATGAGAGCGGCCAAGCAGCCATCCCACCACTAAGGTTGACGCCGGTGGCATCATTCCTTTGGGCGGCCGAACCTTGCCCTATAATCGACTTCTAACCTTGCAGAACATTCGCAATGGAATGGTAGATCTTGTCACTTTCGCAGACGGTAAAGCTATCGGGCATCAAATCCGCAACTTTCAAGATCGAGAATACGTTGCACTTCTAGCTCGGATTGAGCTGTGCGGGGATCTTGATGAGGCAAGGAGGAGCACACCGGACAATTTCTGGCGTTCAACCGAATCGCTCGATTCCTCTCTCCCCTAACGACGGGAAGTTTGTCTCATCAAAGTGACAATCGCAAATCTTGCAAGAAATGTATCTCCTGTCAAAGGTTCCAAATAGCGGATAATTTTAGGCGATTCATAGCCAACATATATACCTAATCGTCTTTGCGGACCCATTTTAGTACGCTGTGGAGGCGTAATTGGCACATATACCGCACAACCAAAAATGCGTAAGTGTGAAATATCAGGCTCACATCCAGTTACCAACTGGTACGCACTAAACGGTTGATTGGCAGTGGGTAGAAAGCGAATAAGTATAGCCGCATGCAAAATTGCAAACCCCAGGCAGAAATCGGCAAGTTGGTGCGCAATACCAATGCTCGGGCGATAAGCTGTAACCGCTTAATCATAGCCTCGGCAAGGCCATTCTGCGAATGAACGTGGGGGACGGGATGTTCAACATCAATCCCAATCGACATGCAATAGTCGTCAAAAGACTTTGACGTAAACTCTCCAGCATTGTCCAATCTTAATGACGAGATTGGGAAGTCAGAGTGGTTAACCCGTAACTTGATGATTTGTGCTAGGAGTTTAGCAAATGCAGCGTTTCTTGTGGATAGCAGAGCGACGTGTGACCATCGCGTCGACGCATCAACCAGAACCATAAAATATCTGAATGGTCCGCACTCTGGTTGAATAGGTCCACATATGTCCCCTTGAATTCTTTGTAAGAAGCGAATATTTTGTGTTGAGTCTTTAGCAAAGGACGGAGAGGGTATCAACTTTGCTAGTGAACAGGCTTTACAAAACGATTTATGGGCATTAGAAATTGCCACGGAAGCCTCGGGATTTACAAGAGATGCACCGTCAACCTTATTAGGGCGTGCGATCTTTAGTCCCGGTGATACGGTATCAAGCTCACTCACATCAATGCCGATATCGAGTGGTGCTTCCAATCGTTTTCTGGACTTGAAAAACGGATGACCATGTGAGTTTTTCAAAATGCGAATCATCATGTCGCGTCCAGGGTGACCGAGTCGGTCATGCCATAGTTGGTATGCTTCGGAATCACACAGTTCGTGACTCACAGCATAGGATTCAATAACCCTTATTGTAGTCTGGTATAAACCACTACTTAGACTCATAAGTTTCTCGAGAACGCGGCGTCTTCCGCATTCTGCCAGAGTAACACACAAAAATTCTGTCCCATTCTCACAATGTGTATCAAGGTGATAACCGTTGGCACGGATGTCCCTAAAACTTAGCAAGGTTCGGTTTGCTCTTGGGGCATAGAGAGCATTTGTGACATTAATATGCGTACCATTAGGTAGCAAGAAATGAGCAGGTCCCCTCCCTTGAATTACTTGGGAGGAACCAATCATTGTTGTCACTGAGGATATGTATGGCACAATATCCTTGAATAATTGCCTATTCCGAAGAATAGTGTGGGTTGTTCCACTATCAGCAAGGCACTCAATTTCGCCACGAGACATCTACAATAAGACATGAAACTCGATTAGTCTTATGATTTAGAGACATAGCGAAAACTCATTTACATCGAGTTTGGGGAAATTCGACCAAGTTGGTTAGGATCAAAGTTAGCACAATCGCTGGAAGTAATTTTCGTGCAGCTTGACCTTTGTTCACTAAAACAGCAATAACTTCTTCGTTAAGAAGGTTATGGACGAACGGTCAGTTGTTCTGGAAACTAGACTTCCGTATCTTTCTGTCCATAGGTCATGAACTTTCTGGATCATTAAACTCAGATCTCAGTGCTCGTTTCAATTTGCTATTTTGGTATTTCCCTATTGTTGAGTGATAGAGCAAGGTTGAAGCCATTTTCAAAGGCATTATTGTTGATACAATACTATGGAAATATGGCCATAGGAGCGTTTAAATACTTTAAAACGCATCTTGGTTTTCAATTTATATCTCTACTAATGATCCTTTCGGTAACTCCAACTTGGTAGACTTGTAGAGAAAGTAGGAATGTCGGTACAGCTAAGGCTGTTTAAAAACCACTGATTCCGTTTGAACTCTCATAGCATAAACAAATATCAAGGAGGATGCGCCTAGTCTTGATCAAAAGTTTTGATGAAATCCTACCAATGTATCAAATTTTTAACCAAGCAATTCATTGCTAGCAATTATTTTGTGATAAACCAAACATGCTTTCGAAGGGAAAAAATAAAATTCATCTTTGCACAATCACAGCAATCAAAAGAATTTTATTCATCATGGCCAACTTTATTACATTCATGAAAATCCAAAGTAGTTCTCGGAAACTAGAAACAAGACAAAACATAACCAAAGCGTAAAACTAGTCAAAGTCGGCAACATCCATATGTTGGTCTTTGTCCGCAATGGTGAGAGGATGGATCTCAGTCTGGATCTCAATATGGTTCACCTCCGTATTCTCATTATCTTCTTCCATGTAATTCGACTCTTGAGTCAAATATTGTTTATAGTGCTTGTAGTAAGCTTGGATGTTCTTTGGCGCTTTGCAATTGCGGTAAGTATGCTTCTTCGATCCGCAAGTATAGCAATTCCGGCCTTCCTTTGGAGTGGTTCCATTCCCGGCAGCAGGAGGCGGCCCACGTGGTTGGGTTCCACTAGATCCCGTGGCCGAGCCACCTTGCCTCTTCCACACGTTGGAACGACGACCTCGTCTTTTCCCTCGCTTGCTCGAGTCATGCATCCGTGGTGCTTGCAAAAACTGAGTAGCGTTGCCTTTTCTATTTTGTCGTGGTGCTTCCTTGTGGGTAGCCTGATTCACTTCCGGAATCAGCTTCGTACCAGCTGGGCGCGCATTGCTATTGAGAATAATCTCATGGTGCCTTTCTTTTTTCGCGAGGTGGGAGATAAGGTCACTAAAGTTCTTAATTCTCCCTTCCTCATAGGCAACGCGCAGCTGATGAGCAATTACACTTGCTCCCACGGGAAACGTGTTAAGAGTCTTCTCGATCAAATCTTGATCAGACTTCTTGACACCACAAAAACCAAGATCAGCGCGAAGATCGAGGATAGCTTGATTATAGGCTTCCACATTCGCATAATCCAAAAATCGGATTTGCTCCCACTCAAGTTGCAATTCGGGGAAGCGCTGATCATGCACATTATTAAATCGTTGTTCGAGTGTATCCCATAGTTCTTTGGGGGTTTGTAAGTTCATATAACACTTTTTCAACAACGGATGTATATGTCTACGCAAGTACATCGGTCTGATAGCCTTGGTTTCCTCGCTCGGTTCTTGAGCGGTAGGCTCGTTAGAGGGAAAGATGGTGGTGGTAAATCTCTTACCGACGAACGCCAAGCGAACGTCTGAGACCCACCTATGGTACTCCTTACCAGCATGGTCAAGGATGTCGAACTCCGGATGAACATTGGAGCTTTGTGCCATCTACAAGATATAAACAAGAGGAAGTTAGTCTTGTTGGATTTTCGGTGACAATGTAAACGGTCACAATCGATGCTTTTAAAAGCGTGTAACATAACCGTTACTCGATTTACTTCCCTTAATTGTTGTTTAGTAAAGTCGACAAAAAAAACGGCGATATCAGATCGCACCCAGATACGTGGTGTATGCAACAACCACAAGTATCGACTTTTCAACAATTCCGTGACTCCCCCAGGACCGTCACACAGTTTTCTTCAACACGCAGAGATACCGACTTCTCTCGCGGTCTTATCCACCGCAAAGTAGCGTGGGGGATAAAGAACCCAAAACCCGTGTCCCCAAAAGAAAAATTCCCAAAAAGGAGAGAATTGAAAAGGGACAAGTCAGATAGTTACTTCGATTATAAAATTAGGCACGTGCTGAATCTGTGGTGTGCTTCGATCTACCGGTTGGTACTCGATGCGACGACGTGAAACCGGAGGCGCAATTTTGGCGGCTTCCGAAGATAAGTTGATGTTCGGGTTTTGGTCCGAGAGTCGGAATCGGCCTTGACTTAGGGCCGGATCGAGCCAGTCGGCGGCGGCCGCGTGGCGGCGGCGGTCCGGCGTGAGGCGGCGGCTGGCAAAGCGGCTGTGGCTGGCGGCTTCAGGCGGCGGCTGTGGCGGCGGCGAAAGTGGCGGCGTGGCAGCGGCGGTGGCATGGCACAGTGGCGCTGGGCGGTGGCGGCCAAGGCGTGAGGTCAGCGGCCTGGCGGATTCGACGGCGGACGGGCGGCGAGGCGGCGGCGAGGCGGTGGCGGTCCGGCCAAGCGGCTGGAGCTGGCGGCGGCAGGCTGGGCGGTTCTGGTGGTGGCTGGAGCGGTGGCGCTGGGCGGTTTTGGGCGGCGGTGTCAGCGGGCGACGGAGGCTGACGGCGGCGGTGGGCCGACGGCGGAGGCGGAGGCGGCGACTGGCTGATTTTTTCTTTTTTTTTCTTTCGTTCGAGCTACGTGCTGATAACGTGTTTGAGGAGAAAAGTAAAGACAGCAAATCAATTGTATTGATAACAATGAATAGAGGGGCCTTTATATAGGCATTACAAAGAGAGTCTTTCCATACATAGGATTCCTAGTTAAGGTAAGACATCTAACAGGATCCAACTACTTATGAAAGAGTCTAGAACCTTCCATAACTCTTATCCCCCTACAACTAGTATTAGGTAAGACACCAATACGGGAAGAATTTCCCGGAACAAGTTGTAGTTTTTTAAAAAGACTAAAGTTAAAAAATATACTTTAATTACCAAGCAAAAAACCCTATACATTTCAGTGTCTTTAATTTTAAAGGCCGAACATCAAACCTAGGGAGATTTTTATCTTTGAAATTTACCATTATTCCGAAACTTCGGGATAGTTTCCGTAGTATTATGTTTTACAGAGCGGTAATCAAACACATCCGATTGAAAATAGCAAAGGAATCAGTACTAAACAGTCTAAAGCATTACATGTACAACTCCACTAACCAATATCAACAGTCGATAGAACAACTGTGTAGGTGCTGAGATAGCTAGAAAGCAAAAGACTCCTAACTACTGATGAAAATACATCCACTCACAAATAACCATCAACCAATATAGTGAATTCTAGAACCAAAACCCTCATGTACACAATGTGTAATCTCTGTTCTCTCTGAAATGGCAAGAACAAGTTTCACCTTCTGCCACTCGTTGCAACCCGTGGTTTGGATTTGACATCTACGTCCTGCCATAATGGAGATGCAACATTGAGAGAGAGAGAGAGAGAGAGAGAGTAAAAACTAAATTTTATAGAAGCCAAAAGAAGGTACCGGTGGTAGATGTAGGTAGATATGGGTCTTTGCTGTTGACGGATTATGATTTTCGGCACCCTTGCTCCAATCATAACACACCTGAACTCACACAGTAAATAGATCCAAGTTCAAGACAAATCTTATGTTGTGGGATATTAATTATACTTCTAATTTAAAATGGAGGGATGTTGGTTTATGGGTTTCATATGACTACAAAATTTTAAGAGGGAAGTCTAAAATTGTCATTTAATAAAGAAACAAACTAGTGCATTATGACTACATAAAAATAAATTACAGGTAAATTACGAAGAACCCAAGTACATTAACAGCACAATTACAAAAGGATCCCTCCCTAAATTTTAAACATCACCAAGCACAGAGGCAGAGATGTCATCCAGTAAGTTGATCGTTAATTACCGTAGTTTTTTTTTTTTTTCTCTCATCAGTTCGAGGCCAGAAAGGTCAATCTATAACTCCTGTTCGGTTTTTTCAACGGAGTAAACTTTGATAACTTGATACTTCACCATTTCAGAAGGAAGTTGGTGTTTTCTTTATATATATATATATATATATATATATATATATATATATATATATATATATATATAGAGAGAGAGAGAGAGAGAGAGAGAGAGAGAATTCGTTGAGTTACTGATTTCAATAACATTGGGATGTATCCTAAATGTCCTTTTGTTTTTATCAGTTCGAATTAATGAGCATGCATGCAGCCAAGGCATACCGCGTATGCAAATATCGAGCCATCATTGTTGAAACTGCTGCAAGGTATTGGCTGACTGCACCTTAACATAGCCTAAATTATTAAAAGAATTAATTATCAGTACAGACAGATGTCAGATATTAAAAGATGCACTGTAGAACAAAATGAAAGCAGAAGCCAGTTATACCTTAAGCCTCTGTTTGCTATCTTTGTCCCAAAAGTTAAAGGCTCCATCAGATCCAGCAGTGGCAAATGTGTGGTGTACCTAAAGAATTTGTGAAGCTTATAATTTAATCAAAAACTTTGGCATAGGTAAAAGAAAGAAAAGAACTGGGAAGAGGGGGGGGGATATAGAGAAAACCATTATGTCAGAAAAATCAATATGCAATGGAAAACTCAAGTCATCAGATATATAAAATGATTGAGATGCTTTTGAAATGTGCATCAATACATATTATATCAGGGATTTAGGATCAAATGAGAATGGTTCTTATCTTGCGAATTGCGAATATGCATGAGTTTTGTACTAATTACGCATGAAATATATGCATTTCGTGCATCAAAATTGCAATGCATTAAAATATGCATTATATGCATCAAAATATCGATGCATTAAAATATTGCATTATATGTATCAAATTTTTATGAGAATAAATCCAGGTCATCCATTTATCAAGATCTATGGATGAAATTCATTCTTATTTCTTAACTTAAATTGTATTCTCACCTGAACCCACCACCCCTTATATCAAGATACAAGTCAATAAATGATTAAGAACATTAAATACTGTATTTACATCCACGTACAACAAATTAATAATCTAATTAAAATCACATTTCTAATGGGCTTGAGCCTAAGCATCATCGGTAATTGAGAGATTATCCAGTTCCTAAATTTTCTAGCGCGCCCAACATCAAGTTAGGCATCTAAAGTTAATATCAGGAGAAAAAATAAAAGATGCACAGCGAATATCTGATGGTCCTTTCTATTTTCGTTCGTACTCTTTTTTTCATACATCGAACAGTTATTTTAAGTGTATCACACGAAACAGCAACGGTATAAAAAAAAAGGAGAAAAAGTCCATTTCATGAGAGATCAGAAACATTATTTCAGTAAATGCGCTGTATCAAATATTGAAATAAACGATGCATAGACCATTTTCCAAATGACAAGATAGAATGTAAGGTGACGGTTGACAAAAAGACCCCTTATGATATTCTTTTCTTGATAACCCAAAGGCAGATAGCTCTTCGCAGCACCAGCAAACATGCGTGATAAATATAAATACTGACAACTTCTATGCTACCAACAATTTCAAAAAAATTCACCCAAAACCTTCAAGTGAGGTACGTGAAGTAAAGAAGAAGAACAGGAAGTTGACCAGTCAAGGTCACATCTAGTTCACCAAACATTTTTAATAAAATATCTTACAGGGTGAAAATTCAGTGAATTGACGGCGTAAACGTCATTGCCATCTCTGTGACATTTAAAAGTAAAGTTTTTATTGGATAGTGCATCATCAAGATGGTGTACCCCCACTCTCCCTTCAATTGAGCCAACCTGCAAAAAGCAATGCCAATATGTGGCAGTCTTATAGTAAACTAACTCACAACATATAGTGATTGGATAAACCATTAATGCAAACTCCAGATAATATATGATCGCATAAATTTTTTCACAATATTCGATGCAGATCCACAAAATGCAACTCAAAATAAGATTTAATGTTAAAAATTTGGAGAACCCAAAAATAAGCATGGAACACAGTGAAACGAAGAAAAATCAAAAGCATCTTCCAGATGACTAGGAAAAGCAAAAAAAAAAAAACACTACCAGAGAGATAAAGAAAGATTTTGCCCACATTGTATATCCAGACATCAGCGACGTTTAATATTTCCAATATACAATGCCTTGGGACAATCGTTTCCAAGAAACAAAAGAGCAGCTTTTCATGTAGGCAAAACAATGAATATTCGAGGAAAAATGAAGAGGTCAAGAAACAATAAACCGCCTGAACCACATTAAGTAGATTTGGAAGTTACCAAGTATCAACAACAACATTACCCCAATGCCTCTACAGCTCCCGCAGAAAGTGGGGTAAGAGGGAATCGGATGTACACAGCCTTACCCCTGTGTTCTCAACACAAAGAGGCTATTTCCACATGATCCAAAAATGACAAAATTGCGTCGAGAACGGCATGGACTACTTCATGATTAAAAGAAGCGCATTCAGTTTAGTGAGCCATTTTGATTTATTCCATAATCAAGAACCAAGGATTAGGGAGTCTTTGGCTCCATTGTAGATAATGGAATGAAGTTACGAAGTACATTTACAAAAAATTGCAGTGCTGGATAAATTTATTGATAAGATTAACTCTTCAAAGAAACTTACAGAGCTATGAAGCTTTAATTCGTTCATTCTTGTACTTCATATTACTTGAAATTCAAAGAGAATTCAAGTGGAAAAGATGACTGGATAAATTTCTTGATATGATCAACTCTACAAAGAAACTTACAGAGCTATGAAGCTTTAGCTTGCTCATTCTTGTACTCCATATTAGTTGAAATTCAAACAGAATTCAAGTGGAAAAGCTGACACGTTTTTTAACTCATGTTACACCATAGTAGTATCACAATGAGTATTGCCCATAATGAGCACAAGGGAGCATAAAACCTCGCATTATTACAGACCAATCGCATAAAGAAATTCTAAAGACTGAGAAACTTACTAAAAATCCTTGCTTATCAGGAAAAGCAGCTAAACACCTTGTCTGGTACTTCAGGGGTGACACAATTTTCTTGAATTCAGTCTGCCATAATCCACAAGAAGTTCTTCATGTTCTCAGAACTCAGTGCCTCATAAAATATCATAGAAAATATAATACAAATTACAATATAAAAAAGGTAGACAAACCCCAACTCCTATTTCCGCGTTCAGTGAATGGGAGGACACTAGAACAACTAGCAAGCAAGACCATAACAAGCACTCCCTCCGTCCCGCCCAAAGGTTTACAATCAAATCAAACAATCCATTTTTACTCTTTAATCTCCACCACACATTCGCCATCAATAATTTTACTTTTTAATCTCCACCACACATTTATTATCATTACTTATTTCAATCATTACACCAAACCCACAAAGATTGAGACAGAGGGAGTAATAAACTTCTCGTTTAGGTTGCTTGTACAAAAGAAACATATTGTGCCATAGTGCAACCATTACAATAAACTGTGATTAGAAAGTTGGAACCGCGGCAATAAGAGATGCTGCATGCAATTTGACGACAAAAAAACATAAATGACTATCAACCATCTTTAGAATAGACTATCATTTAACTCATGCAAATAACTATTATTATTATTATTACTTATAATAATAAACCAGACCTTCTTTAATCAAACCAGTTCAGAGATAACTTGAAAAGCTTCCACTTTCGACATGATAGTAGGACTTGGCAATTTTTATAATTTAGTTTCGCCCTCCCCTGACACTCCTTGCTAAAATGAACTTACCAGATTTTGTAAGATACAATAAAGCATAACAACCAGCCAGTAAACTCAGATCTGGTATTACGATAAGCAATTTTTCTGAAACGACAGACAAAATTCCTCCATTGCTTCCACCCACTGCAGTGGTTGCATCAACTTTGAGAGCTCAAATTACACTAGGTTTCTTATTTAGAACTAATTTTCTACATGTTCAAAGAAAAAGTCTGTCAGTAACACTGATTTCACCTCATGGAAAAGAAAATCAACTTAAGGGCATAATTCCTTTCACAACTGGTTCTAAATTCCTCTGAACTGGTTCAGACAAATTCTATCTCTTAACATTTCCTATTTGCTCATTTATCATACTCACTATTTTAAGAGCCTCGATTATCACTTATCTCTCCAATCAGGTTATACAAGGAAGACTTTCAATTTAAGGAACAAAAAGGAAACATGAGCATCTTACAAAACATGATGAAGTCAATGTCAATGGGACCAGATATAGAAGAAACAGAAATTTAAATCTGAAATTTTATTTCACTTTTGAAAAATTTCTATGCACGAAACTTTTCCTGGTTATCAAATAAAATGTTAAAACTCTTATATACTCACTATACAAGAAAAAATGATTTCAAAATTACATAAAACAGAATACCTGAGGGTTCTGCAGGTTGAAAACAACAAGATTTCTATCAGCAGTGCCAACAACCATAAGAGGATGTCTAACAGTAAGTGCATAGCAGCGTTCAGGAAGCCGCTGTACCAAAGTTGGATTTTGCTGTCTCAGATCCCAATACCTGAAGATAAATAGCATTTTTGCCAAAAGTATACCTCAGATATCATAAGTGTAAGAATATTACATGTTACAAACAATGAAATCTGATTGCCTCATATGGATAGATTTGAAAAGGAAATATTTCTTAGTGGAGATATTAATGATACTTGCTAAATTGGCTACAAGAAGTGTACAATAACCTATCTGATCAGTTAGATGAATGATGAACTTAGTTTTCAGTGAAAACCAAAGAAGTGTTGAAAATATGAGGAAGGAGATGGTGCAAATGATTAAAAATTAATATAAGAAGCATTATTTCGGATATTTAAAACTCTCAAGACAATGAAAATGTCACACAACCAACAGTTAGAAAAAAAATCCAACAGTTAATAATTTTGATAATTGGAGCATGAATGAACAATAAAATGTAAAATACTAAAATTACGTAAACTTACATGCTATGCATTGAGAATCAAACATAAAACACTTAAATGAAGCAACGGAAATACTCAACACTGTTCTCAAGCATATGTATTAAAGTTTGCCACACTAAAAACTCAAGATATGTTCTCAAGTTTGACATGATAAAGCCGGTTTGCCGCAGACCAAATTCTTCTTCAAGATATAACTTAGCAGAAAAAAGGCACAGAGGGAATATCCTCTTTTAACTGTGAATTTACGATGGGACATGCCTCACCAATTCAGATGTACCAACAAGGCTCGATCATGGTTTAGACAGATAAATGCATTCTGGAGTGGAAGACACGTATGCATTGTGCAAAGACATCAAAGAATTACCTAATTGTCTTGTCCCAGCTTCCTGTCGCTAAGAGATTCACTTCTGGGATCCAAGCAAGCTCTTTAACAGGAGCATCATGCATGGCTACAGTTACAGGTTGGCCACCAGATGCCAATGGCCACATTTTAACTTGTTTGTCACAGCCTCCAGAAAAGACAGTTGTCCCATCATGATTCCAAGTAGAGCATAAGACCTGAACAATTTACGAAGTAACCTAACTATGGGGCCAAAAATTCATGTGATCAAAATTGGAGGATTATTTTGATGACATATTACCGGATGATCATGTGATATTGATGCCTTAGGAACGGTGTTGACAGTGGTTCCCGATTTCATAACCTCCCAACATCTTACCTAATAAAAGAGGTGTCATAAAAATATCAAGTTAGCTCTTTCAACAACAAATAATACTTGTCCGTGATCTACCTAGACACCTCAGCCATAAAAGGCAACATAAACATCAGCACAATATAGAAACATAATGTGGAGAAACAGTTTTCCTAAACCAGTGGTCATACGTACCAACCAGAGTTTGTAAATGCAGGCATAATATATATCCAAATACCAAACTACCTTTTCACTAGAGTTAACACTGCTTTTCAAGTAATATACTATGGGATGCTCGTATAAAACCGAAGGGAACCAACAAGCAACCATAGAATTAAGAAAGTACACCAAAAACACAAAGGCAGAGACAAGAACGGAAAAAATCGTGAAACCATACCGAAACCAAACAAACATACCTGATTATCCCACGACGTAGCAACCAAATAATTTGCGTTAGGACTAAAACTCAGGCTGGATACTGTATCACTCGGCGGTGACACCACCTTCATCACGCCAAAAATTAGATGTACAAAAAACAACACGATAA
Source organism: Orobanche coerulescens (assembly GCA_033398695.1). NCBI lineage: Eukaryota > Viridiplantae > Streptophyta > Magnoliopsida > Lamiales > Orobanchaceae > Orobanche > Orobanche coerulescens. The sequence goes on from CM065809.1 coordinate 177,081,128, forward strand.
GCACTTGAAATAAGAATGCGGGACTGAAAAACAATGCAAAAAAAAAAAAAAAAAAATACGTTATATATAATTATATAGTAGTATATAATTACCTCGGCTGAACGGTTGGGATTCACGTTAGCTGAAGTAGCGCTGAATGCCGCCATTTAGATATGACGTCAAACCCTAATCGAAAAGGAGATCTCGAGTACTCCCAGAATACTTTGCTAGTTTTTTTCCCAGAGATGAAAATCACAGAGATTAACAAGTTCGAGGGGTTGGGGGGGGGGGGGGGGGGTTTAAAGGGTTGTACTTGTAGGTGTGGAAGAGGGGTCGCGGTATACAAATTATGGCGTTGGAATAAAGCTAGAAGAATTTAAAAGATTTTTAATGTAAAAGTACCAAAAATTACACTAAAATTACTCCAAAATAACTACAAAAAAATCACCATGAAAAATACTAAAAAACTATGGGAAACAAAAAAAAATGGGAATTAAAAAACCCCTGAAAAAACTCAAAAAATAACGGAAACAAATCTAAGAAAAAAAACTAAAAAATTGAAACTCCCTAAAAATTGAAAAATAAAACATAAATAAAATTTAGTGAGCCTAGCTTGAACAAGCTTTTATCGACATGAACGGAAATCGAGTTCGAATAGTTTGATTCTTTTATAGGTATTTTATAATTTTTTTTCTAATCAAGCCGAGCTCGAGCCGAGCTTTATATTTTACTCCCTCCGTCTCATAAGAGTTGGCTCACTCTTTATGTGCACGGGTTTTAATAAAAATTACATAGTGGTGTATTTGAGTGGAGAAAGGGTCCCACTTTTTGTTGTATGGTATGTTAATTATTGTTGTTGATTAATTAAAGGATAAAATGTGTGGGTCATACTTGGTATTGTTGTATATAAGTTGAAAATGTGGAGTAAAGTATAAGGGATATTTTCTAAAAATGGAATAAGCACACTCTTGTGGGATAGAAAAAAATGGCAAATCGAGCACACTGTTGTGGGACGGAGGGAGTATCAAATAAAAACTTATGTTTGTTGTTTTAGATGCTGTAGAAAATGACAAATGATGCAAAACCGAGGCAAGAGTTGGATTCTCTCTCCGTACGACGAAATTGCCCCGCACAGTACACACGGCTCAACGGCAAACGTCCCCAAGATACAACGGTTTTCTATGAACTCGATACCTTGTACTAGGAATCGAATTCCGGACGAACTACTGAATACTCGGGACTTGTAGTATGAATTATAGGCTAGTATGAGTGTCTTATTATCTTGATTAATGTTGTGTGTATGATCATCATCTGTAGGGGCTTATTTATAGCTTGTAAAGCACCCTATCCGAATCAGTGTGACTTTCCGGCTGGACAGACACCTTGTGGTATGGTGGGAAGGGCCGCATTGGTCCAGGCGAACCAAACCATTGTGCTGGTTCAGATTGCACAGAATGGTCTGAACCATTGCACTGGTTCGGTCGTGAACTGTCGCTCGTGTATTTGACATGTCACTGCCACGTGCCAGCCAAGTCACCCTCCACGTAAGTGCAAAGTGCGCCTACGAAGCGCCCGTTGCGACAAGTGCGACGTGCACGTGCTCGGACTCGGACTCGGACTCGGAAGGTGCTTTGCACCTTTCTCGTAGGATTCGGATTTTAGCGTTAAAAATTAATTAATGCCAACTAGGGTACACCATAGTAGAGCACACTTGATTGCTCATTTATGATGGAAAGTCCTTTATAAATAGCTCAACTTTTTTTTGTTTTTCCAATGTGTGATGGGATTCCACCCCACATTCCCAAATGTTAAATGGCTTAACTTTGTGCATTAATTACACATTCATTTCTTAACGAAATTGAACAAGTAAATACACTAAATTAATCTACACAAAATGTAGATTCCAAATATACCATTTAATGCCATTAATTACCATAATTAATTATGGTATTAATTAAGCTATTTTTTCCAACAATCCCCACATGAATGATGATTAATGCAAATGCAATATGCACTAAGTCCCGACGACCTATTATTGCTTCAGGATAGGTGGTAATTAGCCTTGAACCTTCTTTAGTGTAATGCTATCGGATTTACTCGTTGCTCGGTGAACGTGATGTCTTGAACCGGTCAACTTTTATGTAAACCAAAACAACAACATACACACAATAATAGATCTAATATCTTTCATTCTCACGTTGTGTCCATTTTGGCCTTGCACCATTTCTTGGATTCATAAGTGTTAATAATTTTATGAAGCAGTCTTACTTCTTCACTTATATAGGTGATCTCCTATGAAGAGTATCCTACCATACTCCACCTATAAAAGGCTATAGGAATCATTAAAAGCTTTAAAAAGCTTACCCTTTACCACAAACTGCAGGCTTGCACTTGAACAGCTACGAGAATGGATTTTCAAGTGCTTAACTTGAACTTTCACAACTTAGTTGTCTCATTGAACCAAGTTCTTGGGATCTCCAATCATCCTGGTTGAGTTACCATTCTGAAAATTCTCAATGTGTGGATTTCAATGCCATTCCCCTTCCTGCATTATATAATTGATCGCAGTTAATACCTTTCGTAAACAGATCCGCTATATTGTCTTTTGACTTTACATAGTCGATACACATTATTCCTGTAGTGAGCAATTGTCTAATGGTATTGTGTCTTCGACGAATATGTCGAGACTTACCATTATATATACTGTTCTTTGCCCTCCCTATAGCTGCCATGCTATCACAATGTATCATAACGGGAGGCAAAGTTTTTTCCCAACAGGGAATATCTTCTAAGAAGTTTCTTAACCATTTGGCTTCTTCGTCAGCTTTATCTAAAGCAATAAACTCCGATTCCATTGTAGATCGGTCTATGCATGTTTGCTTAGAAGATTTCCATGATATTGCTCCCCCATCAATGGTAAATACATAACCGTCTGTGGATTTAGAGTCTTTAGTATCGGATATCCAGTTGGCATCACAATATCCTTCCAAAACAGCTGGATATCTCGAATAGTGTATACCATTATTGACGGTGTGTTTTAAGTATCTCAACACTCTTGTCAATGCGGTCCAATGATCCTTTCCGGGATTACTCATAAACCAACTCAGTTTACTAATAGAATATGCTATGTCTGACCTTGTATAATTTGCTAAGTACATTAGGCTTCCAATTATCCTAGCATATTCTGTTTGTGATATGAGTTCTCCTCAATTTTTGGCTAAGTGTAAACTTAAGTCAATAGGTGTCTTAGCCGGAGGTAGATCGTATGCCTTGAATTTTTTAAGCACATTCTCAACGTAGTGAGATTGTGATAAGACTATTCCATCGGGTGTTCTGGAGATCTTGATTCCTAGAATCACATCGGCTAATCCCATATCCTTCATATCGAAGTTCTTCTTTAATATGTCCTTAGTGCCTATGATGATTTTATTATTGCTACCCATAATTAGCATATCATCAACGTCTAGACACACAATGATAAAATTGTATGATGTACTTTTGATATACACACATTTATCACATTCATTGATTTTGAAACCATTTGACATCATTAATTGGTCAAATTTCTCATGCCATTGTTTGTGTGCTTGTTTAAGTCCATATAAAGACTTAACAAGTTTACAAACTTTGTTTTCTTGGCCGGGAACCACGAACCCTTCGGGTTGTTCCATATAATTTTCATCTTCTAAATCTCCATTTAGAAAGGCCGTTTTTACATCCATTTGGTGTATCTCAAGATTGTATAATGCTGCTATTGCAAGTAGCATTCTAATGGATGTAATCCGAGTAACTGGTGAGTATGTATCAAAGTAATCATAGCCTTCCTTTTGTTTGTATCATTTGGCTACCAAACGTGCTTTGTATTTGTCAATAGATTTATCGCCTTTGTATTTCTTCTTGAGAATCCAATTGCAACGTAAAGGTTTATTTCCCGGAAGAAGATTAACAATATGCCAAGTGTGATTGTTCAAGATTGACTCGATTTCACTATTAATAGCTTCTTGCCATAGATCGGCATCGGAACCAAGCAATGATTCCTTGATTGTCTTCGGTTCGTTTTCTGAAGAGTAGACTACAAAGTGCGGACCAAAGGTTTTTGCAGTTTTTATTCTTTTTCCTTGCCTTGGTTGCGGTGTTGGTCCATTATTATTTGGCGAGATTTCATCATAAGTCCTCTTTTTCGAACTTATTTCATTCTTTTCTTTCTTAGGGAATATAGTTTCAAAATATATGGAATTTCTTGATTCTATGATCATTCCCTCATTTATACCGGGTACTTCCAATTTGTGTACCAAAAATCGATACGCACTACTATTATTTGCATATCCTATGAAAATGCAATCAACCGTTTTTGGTCCTATTTTTACTTACTTGGGTTTCGGCACTTCAACTTTTGCTAAGCACCCCCACACTTTTAAGTATTTATAGGACGGCTTCCTTCCTTTCCATAATTCATATGGAGTTTTATCTTGCTTCTTTTTGGGTAATTTATTCAAAATTTTATTAGTCGAAAGAATAACTTTTCCCCACATGTTAAGTGATAGGCCCGAATTTATCAACATAACATTCATCATTTCCTTCAATGTTCTATTCTTTCGTTCTGCAACACCATTCGATTGGGGTGCATAAGGTGCAGTCGTTTGGTGAATAATGTCATTTTCACGACAATATTTTTCAAAAGGTGCAACATATTCACCACCTCGATCACTTCGAATCATTTTGATTTTGGTGTTGAGTTGATTTTCAACTTCTGTTTTGTATGTTTTGAAAGCTTCGAATGCTTCGTCTTTGCTTTTCAAAAAATACACATAACAAAATCTTGTGCAATCGTCTATCAAAGTTAAAAAATAATTCTTTCCATCTCCTGTTTGTACAAGTTTTAAATCGCACAGATCGGTGTGAATCAATTCAAGAGGTTTTGTCGATCTTTCTACTGAATGAAAAGGAGATTTTGCCATTTTCGCTTCAACACAGATTTCACACCTTTTGTGTCGATCGAAAGTCATTTTTGACAATAAATGTAAATTTACTAAACGACGAAGTATATTTAGATTTGCATGTCCTAATCATCATGTCATAAATTAGGAGACTCAACCAAATAAACAACTTTATCGTTATTTGATTTTCACCACGTACATTGATAGCATCCAGTTTGAAAATGTCGTTATCTATATAGCCTTTTCCGATAAAGTGACCATTCTTAGCTATTACAACTTTATCCGCTTCAAACACTAGCCTAAATCCAGCTTTGCTCAATGCTGAGCCAGACACAAGATTCTTACGGATGTCCGGAACATGTAGCACATTCTTGACCTTCATTTTCAATCCCGACGTCATCTTGAGTATAACCTCTCCAGTTCCGACAACATTTGAGACAACGGAGTTTCCCATGTACAACTTTCTTTCCTCGGTGACGGGCTCGTAGGATGAGAACATGGATTTATCGGCACAAATGTGTTTGGTAGCGCCGGTGTCCACCCACCATCCGACTGGAATACCGACCATGTTGATTTCATCTACAACTGCACACAGATCAAGACTGGACAAATCGACGGGCACATACTTATTTTCGACAACATTTGCTTGATCTCTCTTCTTGTCCTTCTTTGGTTTGCGGCAATTTTTCGCCATATGCCCGAATTTACTGCAGTTGTAGCATTCTCCTTTGATCTTCTTTTGATTCTTCGAGTCTTGCCTCGTCCCGGTAAATTTTCGCCTTTTGTTGCGGCTTGACTCGACGAGATTTGCTTTTGCCTCCATAGATGACTTGTTCATATTGACATCGGTCTTTCGGTTGTCTTCTTCGATCCTCAGTCGCACAATAAGATCTTCAAGGCCCATTTCCTTGCGCTTGTGCTTGAGGTAGTTTTTGAAATCCTTCCACATCGGGGACAACTTCTCGATTATGGCAGCAACTTGAAAGGATTCAGATAGGCTCATTCCTTCTGCCAAAATGTCGTGCAGGATCAACTGTATTTCCTGCACTTGCTCAAGAACAATTTTGTTGTCCACCATCTTGAAGTCGAGAAAACGACCCACGATGAACTTCTTCAAACCGGCATCTTCTGTTTTATATTTTGTCTCCAATGAGTCCCACAACTCTTTGGACGTATTGATTGTGGAATAAACACTGTAAAGTGTGTCATCCAGCCCATTCAAAATATAGTTTCGACATAAGAAGTCGCTATGATGCCATGCATCCAATGCCGTGCGTTTCTCGGTGTCAGTTTCATCACCCCCCACAACAGGAGGAGATTCGGAAAGAAAGCGACAGAGGTTGAGAGTAGTAAGGTAAAACAGCATTTTTGATTGCCAACATTTGAAAATCAGTACCTGAAAATTTCTCGGGTTTCTCAGCATGCGCAGTAGCATGAACATTGTTGCTTGACGACGCCATCTTCTACAGAAAATTTCGTCTTACGATTGTTGTTTTAGATGCTGTAGAAAATGACAAATGATGCAAAACCGAAGCAAGAGTTGGACTCTCTCTCCGTAAGACGAAATTGCCCCGCACAGTACACACGGCTTAACGGCAAACGTACCCAAGATACAACGGTTTTCTATGAACTCGATACCTTGTACTAGGAATCGAATTCCGAACGAACTACTAAATACTCGGGAGTTGTAGTATGAATTCTAGGCTAGTATGAGTGTCTTATTATCTTGATTAATGTTGTGTGTATGATCATCATCTGCAGGGGCTTATTTATAACCGGTAAAGCACCTTGTCCGAATCAGTGTGACTTTCCGGCTGGACAGACACCTTGTGGTCTGGTGGGAAGGGCCGCATTGGTTCAGGCGAACCAAACCATTGTGCTGGTTCAGATTGCACATAATGGTCTGAACCATTGCACTGGTTCGGTCGTGAACCGCCGCTCGTGTCCCACACCCGCCTAATCACGTATTTGACATGTCACTACCACGTGCCAGCCAAGTCACCCTCCACGTAAGTGCAAAGTGGGCCTACGAAGCGCCCGTTGCGACAAGTGCAACGTGCTCGAACTCGAACTCGGATTCGGATTTTAACCTTAAAAATTAATTAATGCCAACTAGGGTCCACCATAATGGAGCACACTTGATTGCTCCTTTATGATTGAAAGTCCTTTATAAATAGCTCAACTTTTCCTTGTTTTTCCAATGTGGGATGAGATTCCACCCCACATTCCCAAATATTAAATGGCTTAACTTTGTGCATTAATTACTCATTCATTTCTTAAGGAAATTGAACAAATAAATACACTAAATTAATCTACACAAAATGTAGATTCCAAATATACTATTTAATGTCATTAATTACCATAATTAATTATGGTATTAATTAAACTATTTTTTCCAACAATGTTCAAGTTTGGTTCATATGTTAATGAACTGAGCATAAACAAATTTTTTTACCAATCAAACTTGAATCGGGTATGAAATAGCTTGATTTGATTTTCAACTAAGGTGTGATGAGTTGCGTTAAACTCTTCTCATAGAAATATAAATCGGTGAGATCTCGTTTTAGGTGAGGAAAGGGAGGAAAAAGAGAGTGTTTTTTTTGGTGCAGAGGAAAAAGAGATATTGTTGATAAACAGATACGGGATTAAATCAAGAACAGATATGGAATTTAATAATGATAGGTCCTCAATGTGGCCTACTATTTGTGACCTTGTACACAGCGTATGGGCTGTTTTGAGCTTTTGATGTATCGTTTTCCGCAATTTTTTTATTGTTCCGGGAATTATTATTCCTGTGATATGTCTTACCTAATACTGATTGTAGATACATAGATGGAAGGTTCTAAATCCTTCTAGAGGTAGTAGGATCCTATTAGATGTCTTACCTTATCTAGGAATCCTATGTATGGAAGGACTCTCATTGTAATGCCTATATAAAGGCCCCTCTATCAGTGTTATGAATACAATTGATTTGCTGTCTTTTACTTTCTCCTCAAACACGTTATCAGCACGTAGTATCTCAACTAAGTAAAAAAAAAATTCGTCCGAAATTCAGAAATTCCAAAAAAAAAAAAAAATCGAGATTTTTTCCTGCAAACCCTAATTCCGAACAGCCGCCAACCATCAGCCCTACCTCCACCCGTGATGCATCCCAGCCCCTGGCGTCGGGTCCGCCGCATCCAACAACCGTCGTTCATCAACTTGCGGACTCGCCAGTCGTCAATGTCTTGATCGCCGGCCGTCAACGTGGTGGTAGCCGGTTGCTCGCGTCGTGATAATTAGTTTTCTTCCGCCGCAGCCGCTCCGTTCGTGTTCAATTCTCGCGGCCGCTCCGTTTGTGTCTGTAGTTGCTGTTCGTTTCTCAGGGCCACCGCCAACCCGATCCCGGTGCGCGGACCTTCATCTCCCGCGACCAGATCCAGCCCCGATCGGCCTAAATTCCAACCGCGATCCACCGTGCACAGCAGCCCTCTTCCCGTGTCGCCACCAGCCTCGACCCACTCGCCCAGTCCGTATTTGGCCCGTCCCGGTTTGTACCAGACCCGGTTGTCGACCCGATCTGATCGAAGCAATGCCGGATCGTCCAAACGGTTTTATGCACGTGATATTTAATGTTTGAAAACCTAGTGCAGTCGAGAGAAACCTATCAAAATCGAAAAAAAAAAAAAGCCGAGAGACGAGAATTTCCGCGCGTGAATTTTCTGCACAGCGCAGTCGTACGAAAATCACGTTTTCCGATTCGTTAACCGTCGGATCGGTGTGAAATTTTGGCAGCAGCTTCCCAACACAAATATCTGTATATTCAACGGTGGAGATCGGATTCTGAGTAATATTGACTACTGAATCTGCCGCCGAACAGAAGCAGATTTTTACGAGAAAATTTGGAGATCCGACCTCATCCAATACCGAGCTACTGCACCGCCGCGCTCGAGTCCTTTTTCGGCCGATTATCGAGCCCAGTAGCCCTTTTCGGGCGTTTCTCAACTCTCTATTTTCCTAATTCATGATTCATTTATCATCAACTTGTATGTTTATGAATCTAACTATGTTTATGCTTTACGTGGCATATAGGAAAATATGTCGCTCATGATGATGTGCACGCTATGGAGAAAAAGCCATATTTATCCCGTTCAAGGATCAAAGTAAATATAGAACGGAGTACCCACGGAAATATGTTGCTCATATGGAGAGAATCTCCCGTTCAAGGATCAAAGCATATATGGAACCAAGTACCCGTAAGTTTTTATTAAGTTTCCGTTTTTCAATTCCTCTCTTTTTGGGAAATTTTTTTGGGGAATTGGGTATTTGGGTTCTTTATCTCCCACGCTACTTTGCGGTGGATGAGACAATGAGAGGTGGTATCACTCTCGGATGTCGAAGTAAACTGTGTGACGGTCCTGGGGGAGTCACGGATAATTGTTGAAAGTCGATATTTGTGGTTGTTGCATACACCACGTTTTGGGTGCGATTTGATGTCGCCGTTTTGTCGATTTTAAACCCAATTAAATAAAACGAATATTGTCGGTAACGGTAAAGTTATGACTTGTTCATGATTAGTCACGAATTTGTGACGTACAAATGGGACAAACATCGATTGCGACGGATATGTCGTGGTTAAAATCGATTTGTGACGGATTTGTCACGTTGAATTGAGCGACCACCACGTTGGTCTTGACCCAATCCCATACTTGGAAAACTCCATCTTTCATCTTATTAAAATAAAATATTGCATGTGGGTGTAGACATGTATCGTCTCCTTGCAATATGATATATGGAAGAATGTACGAGTAATTCTCATGAATTTTAACATGTAAGGCAATGGCATATTGCGGTAAATACATGAATTCGTTGACCTCGATTATAGTTCGTATGACTATAGGTCCGAATACTTTTCCGAGTATTTGTAAAGGCATGTATCTTATACATTTGACTATGTTTAGTCGATCTTATTGGATGGTCAAGACGAGTTGGTTATGGTATATTCATTATGTCTCATGGTTCAAAATGCTTAATTATGATGCACCGCGTTGCATCCATATAACATGGCTATTATGACGTATGCTTGCAAATTGAGAATTAAAATACTTGGTTGATTTGATGCACGTTGGTGGATTTTGTCTACACTTTGATCATGACTAGGCGCATCCTCCTTGGTATTTGTTTATGCTTTGAAAGTTCAAACGGAATAAGTGGTTTTTAAACAGCTTTAGCTGTACCGACATTCCTACTTTCTCTGCAAGTCTACCAAGTTGGAGTTACCGAAAGGATCATTAGTTGAGATAAGAAATCGAATACCTGCTGCGTTTAAACGCACCTATGGCTGTTTTTGCCATGGTTTTTGCATCAACACTTATGCCATTGGATATGGTCTCAACCTTGTTTTCTCACTAAACTTGGGAAATACTAAAGCAGTCAATTAAAACATGCACTGTGATCTGAGTTTAATGACCCGTGTGGTGCACAATATATGGATAGAAAGATACGGAAGTCTAGTTTCCAGAACATCTGACCGTTCGTCCATAGCCTTCCTAACAAGGGAGTTATCGCTGTTTTAGTGAACAAATGTCAAGCTGCGCGGAATTTTATTTCCAGCGATTGTGCTAACTTTTGTTCCAACCAACTTGGTTCCCATCTTAAATTTGCAAGTGGTCTTATGACACATATTTTTCAACCTTTTTTTTTGGCCGAATTTGCCATAGATGATGCAGTTTTTGGTATGCGTTGTACGCTAAACTATCATCTTTCAAATGTTGAAAAACAGTTTCCTTGGGGAAGCCAAAAATACGCACCCTTATAAGAAGGTCGAGCGTATGCATGGTAGTTTTACACCATGCTTGTGTCGTGATTTTGCCCCTTAGGCATATAATCTTGCCATGTTATGCACTCAATATGATAGATCATTTTGATCGTATCTGGTATAAAATCTCTATGTTGTTAGAGTGTTCGCTATGCTCATATTTGTAAAATCTTGCAAGCGAAATTGAGTGCGTATTAAGCTATTTTCAAGGAACACGATATTTTTGGATTTCGGTGTATAAATCCATTATGACTATGATGACTAAGTCATCACAATCAATGAGTGGTATAATACTCAAGTTGTTGAATGCCGAATGGCGTTTTCTAGTCACATATGTTCCGTAATAATTGAACCATGTTATGACTCGATGATACATATGCCAAAGTGTATCACTCATTGCATCTCATTATGATTTGTGAGAAATAAAATCTTATGCATCACTTGTATTGAATATGTGAAAGAAAAAATATTCATGAGTCAATATGGTCCGACATGCATCGGTTTTTGTAACCAGAAGATGTATTGGGATATTGACACATTTAGGCTTTTATAGTCCGGAGTTTGGACAGTTTGATGATCCATATACCACGGTATTGTCATGGACATCATTTTCTTTGAACAAAGAAACTAGTTGGATCAAAGACACCAAAGTACGTTGGTGGAGTCATGAGCAGGGCTCATGACCAATGATGATATTTATGTCATCTGCGTCTTGCTTTCATAAGCATGTGTGACGCCAAAGACCCCCAATGATCCTTCTTAGCCATGTTCATTGATTTAAGCCTATTCTTTGGCACGATTAGGAGACGACACCCTCCTATGCTAAAGAGAATAATGTAGCGACTCGCATAAGCATGGTGCTGAGTCCTCCCTTTTCACCGAGTCCTTATACATACATGATCATAAGTATTAGCCTGGGTGGCTTATGATGCTATGATGGTGTTCACAAATGGTCGTACTCAAGTGATAACATTTATATGTTATGTTGTTCCTTTGACAATGATTGATAAGTTGATGAAACCTGAGTTATGGTTGTCCAACTTGCGGACCAGTCATTGTAAAGGTCGGTTCACCCACTTTTAGACCAAGTCTTAAAGTGAAATTTTAATGAGTACTTCCTAACATCCAAGGCTACCTTATAACAAATTTTGGTGCCATTTAGAGATTTGGAAGGAGGTGCACCAGTTAAATGAAGTCTTCACGTACCACCAGCCGTCCGAACGACCAGTTCGATGTCATTTCGACCGGTTTTTGACCACAAGGTTGATGGTTTTGGAATCCTAAACACCCGTTTATACATGCTCACGAAATTTTGAGGTGTTTGGGGCTGGTGAAGGGAGTGAACTCTTCAAGAAAGCATTAGAGGTTCGATAAAACCAACGGCCTATCATCGGTTCAATCGTTTCTTTATGTTCGATCCCGGTGGTGCATGGTGGCGGTTTTGTTGAATTCTCAAGACCAGTAGCTACGACTATGTAGCATAGGTCAACATGTCATATTCACCTATACCTATCATCATTCAAATGCTTAGTTACGAGTGTAACCATATGCATTTTGTTAACTGGATTGTGTTAACACTGAAAACCTTTATCGTCCACATGTTCATGTGCCAAAAGTGCGTCACCACAACGCATTATGACGGGTTATAAATGATGAATATGACATGCGCTTTCACTCATAGTCCGCTTAAAATATACCTTAGCAGACGATCTCGTAAGTCACTTTGATGAGCCAGTCTTCCCGTCGTTAGGGGGAGATGCGAACGATCATGTTCGAGTAGAACGACTTGGAATTGTCGTAGTTTGTCCCTACTGTGTCTCACCAAGTTCCCTAAAGTGACGAGATTAAATACATGCTGCAAACATGTCTGCAAGGATTGTGTCCGGTCATGGACGTTCGTCACCTATAAATGGTGATATGGTAACATCACAAATTGTGGTAGATGGTGTTACTAGGCCGTGGATCTCATAGAGTATTGAGATGCCACTTGGTTCGATAAATACTCTCGCTAAGAATGTATGCGAGTTTGGTACATGAAACTTGATCATATGATCAAATGAACTCATCCGTCTCATGTGATTCTGGATTATAGTCATCATTGGGGGACGCTTCAATGAATGCCAATCCATAAAGAGTACTCTATGAATAAAGCCGGTTCATGAGGACGTGGAATGTGAGTTTAATCGAACCATACTTCGTTGAAAATCTACAACGTTTTAGCCTTGGCCTAAAATGGAAACATATGCGATTTCAGTATAAACAAAATGATAGCCCTTTGTTGAAGTGGTACCGACACTCCAAAGATAAGACCTATCCGTATACTTTGTTAAAGCGAGTGAGAGAAAGAGTTAAACTCACCTCATGGCGCGAGGTTCCTCATGAACGCACTGGAATCAACTACGATGACACGAAACTTAGTTGTGCTATCGTAATGGATGTTATAGCATCCACTATTTTTTCAGTTAGATAGTTTCCCAAAAACTGACGTGCAGCTTGTGGTTAAATCTTATCTTAGTGGGGAACTAAGTTAAGTGATAAAAATGATCTCGTGGTGGATCAGACTCAAATCAAGTGGCTCCTGACCACGGAGCGCGTCGACAAGTGATTGTCGGGAATGCATACTAAGTATATACTTGATTTGGAAGAGATATGAAGCTTTTGCGTGTAAAACTAAGGGTTTATAGTGATGTACTCTTGTGAGACTAAGAGATTCCGCTAAATCCAAAGTTAAGAATGAAAGGATCTTGGGGACACTTGATGATGCGTATTCATCAATCGGTTTAAGGCAATCTAAGGGACGGTTTCCCTAAGAGACAATAAAGTAATGCCTATATGATTCCCAATGACTAGTCGAAGTCATAATAAGACTTTGCTCACTTAAGTGATGATGCAGTCTTAAGAAAAGTACGGTATTATGTACTCATGTGTGACTCGATGTACTCATTCGTAATAATCCGGTAAAGCCAATGTGACGATGGCCTAGGATGCGCTCACGCAATGTCTGTGATTGACAAGAAGCTTGAGGCTCGCTCTATCTCGATAAAAAGGACACTTGAAAACTGATACCCGAATCTGCCCAGAATGTGTTGGTCTATCTCTCATATGACCTACAGGGCAGCTCACTTGATGGAAAATGGTGAAATTGGTACCATTGGAAAGGTTTGTGTCTACTTTCCAAGAAAACCAACCATTTAATCACATCCATCATGTTGAGTGACATATGACTATTGTTGCAAAGTAGGACATGATATGTCCGGTAATTTGCTGAGTCAACTTCGATAGAGCTTTGTGATCTGCTCAGGTCGATCTAGGTTACGTACTGTATGTGAATGAAAAGCTATGGGTGTCTAGTTTTCATAAGTTCTTACAGTTTCGTTGATACCTATTGAATCGAAGAAGTTATGACTGATTTAGTGCATGGAGGTCAAGACTTTAGAAAACTTGATAAGTCTTTAGTGACTCTGCACTTTGGATGTGTCGCGCTCTTTTTGTCCTTAGACCAAGGTTTGTTTTTTCCCATTGGGTTTTCACTTGGTAAGGTTTTTAACGAGGCGACCTATGAGAACATCCATACAATGATGCGTTGTACTTCTGTTCAACTTAAACCAAGAGGTATTTTTTCCCACTGAGTTTTTCCTTGGTATAGTTGTGAGGGCAACTTGGCATCTGACTCCTATGATTTGAGGTACTCATCAGGGGGAGTTGTTATGTATACATCAGGGGGAGTATACACGACATGTTATGTTGGTGCATTGCAATCTTTTCCTCATCAAGCCTTTGTTTTTCCCATGTGGTTTTGTTTTGGCTTGGAATAGGTTTTTACGAAGGCAACATCTTCTGCACCATTGTTGTATTAGTGCTCGACACAGGGGGAGTGTTCCGGGAATTATTATTCCCGTGATGTGTCTTACCTAATACTGATTGTAGATACATAGATGGAAGGTTCTAGATCCTTCTAGAGGTAGTAGGATCCTATTAGATGTCTTACCTTATCTAGGAATCCTATGTATGGAAGGACTCTCATTGTAATGCCTATATAAAGGCCCCTCTATCAGTGTTATGAATACAATTGATTTGCTGTCTTTTACTTTCTCCTCAAACACTTATTGATTTATAACATGTTTTGAGTGATTAATGAAATCCGTCAGTTTTTAAGAAGAACAAGATTTTCGCCCGTACGTTAGCACGAAGAATAATTTAAATCTTGTTAAAAAATTACTTAAATTGTTATTAAAAAAATATATTTGTAATTTTAGTTCTTACAATTATATATAATTAGATTTTACGAATAAAAAATTTGTTGTATATAATTTTTGATTCCTACATTTTAAAAAAAAAGATTCTAATGTCTTGTCTAACTCTTTTTTCAACTAAATCTCTCATATTTAATGTAATGCGAATTATATTTCCGCTAAATATATTATTAGGACTTATATTTAAATTTCCGTATTCTATAAATTTATTTGTTTAACAAATATCCTAGAACCTCTCTCTCTCTCTCTCTCTCTTTTATATATATATATATATATATATATATATATATATATATATATATATATATATATATAAACAAAGAGAAAACCACGCGTTTAATTTTTCGAAAGTTCAAAAGACAGCTGCATTGCTGTTCACCGATTGCCAATGGAGTGATGGACTCCATTTTATTTTAAATTCACAATGATTGTATTTGATTAAGATTCTATTTCATATTTAGTGAAACAATATACTGATTCCAACATCCTAAACTGCAATTACTGCTGCGCATGCATTTTTCATCTCGGATATCACCTACAGTAAAATCTACAATAAATGTTTCACTGCCTATCATATTGTAATATATATTTATCATTTTGTCCCTATATTTGGGCGGGAAAAATAGTTGAGAATGGCTATTGCTTTTACATATGGATAGAAATTATCTGTAATTATTTCTATACACCAGTACCTTTTTTCTTTTGACAGATAATATTACATTAGTTATCTATATAATTTATGCCTTACAAAATTCAAAATAAAAATTTCCCTTATTTACCTTCGATTCGGCACCACTTAAGTTTTCCAGAAAATTTTGATTGGTTATACTATCGAATTATATTGCAAAATAAGAAAAAATCAACAATTCGGTATTTTATACAAATCCGATTCCGTGAATCCTAAACTAGTTACTATCAAGCAAAAATAATTTACAAGGATAAATTAAAACTGCACCCTCCTTTTTAATCAAAGGAGAATGCAGTTTACAGGGATATATTTTACCAAAGTATTATAAAATATTATAAGAAGTAAAACGAATTACAAAAATCATGACTTAGGTTGATATACATACTAGTACTAACTCGTGGCGTTGTCACGGCATGATTTTCTTTAAATCAATAATACGTGAAATAAAATATCATCCAAATAATAAATAATATTAAATAGAATCAAAGGTTCAGTACATCGAAAAATATGAAAGAGAATGCAAAGTTAACGTGTACAATCACAGTAGACATCTGAATAATCGCCAACTGCAAAACGATATCTGCACAAATCAGTAAGCAATAACAAAATCAAATAAATGTATATTGCTACTTTAGACATAAAGTGTATTAATATGATAAAAACATACCTCAAAGTTTTGAAAACACCTCCTTGTATACAATGTTGGTGATCGTGTCGGTAGGATTGCCTTCCTCATCCAATGCTAAAACCTTGAGCCCCTTTCTGCTTGTTACTCTGGAAAATGCAACATAGAGCTGGCCATAGCTAAAAACAGACTTTGGGAGGTAGAGCCCAACATGAGATAAAGACTGTCCCTGACTCTTATTGATAGTCATTGCATAACAAACTGATATAGGAAATTGCCTTCGTTGAAATCTAATAGGAAACTTGGTAATGTCAGAAGGTGAAAGTACCATCCTTGGTATGAAAACCTTCACTCCGGCGTTCTTTCCATGTATCGTCTTAGCCTCAATAACGTGCTTGCCAATCGCAGTAACAATCAATCTAGTTCCATTACAAAGTTCGACAGACTGATCAATATTTCTAAGAAGCATTATAGGACAACCGACCTTAAGTCGAATTATATGATTTGGTATCCCAGAAGTCCTTATAGTGTTCGAGAACTCGGCTAATAGACATCTTCTCTATTGACGGTATCATCTTCGTCAGGGCATATGCTATCTGAACTCATGAATTCCGTGGCATCTCCAGGTAAAAGAGACATTATATAATCATTTACTTCCTGGACGATCTCATTAGTGGGAGCAAGAATAGCCCTATCCTGAAAGTACCGACCATCACCGACATGGTCTAATATGCTCGGATATGTGCTCTTAACTATTGCAGCAATTGGTTCATCAATAGACCGAATCAGAATATCATCAGGCAGTTTGAATTCTACGTCACCATCATTATCAACACCAATTTCACCATCTCCAATCTTCAACAGCCACTCAGCAAACTCCCTGATGCTTTCGGTCTCATCATATGAGCCGCCAGACTGTAATTTAATAGCACAAAGTCAACAATTTATATACATTTAAAATAAGTTATTTATATAAAAAGTAATTATTTAGCATCAAAATTTTAGAAAAGTACCTGCAGACGCATGTTCTTCGTAAGCTTCAGGACACGACAGGAACTCCAAATTGTCTTAGATGAGCAAAGGGATGCGTGGACTATATCCTGCCTACTACCCTTTGGTATGACGGGCAATATCTGTCTGTAATCACCACCAAAGACAACGACCAATCCACCAAACGGCTTGTTAGATTCCACACCATGATGATCTTTCATCATATCCCTTAGACTGCGATCCAATGCCTCAAAGCAAAACTTATTAGTCATGGGTGCCTCATCCCATATAATTAGCTTTGTACTCTTCAAAAGTCCTGTCAGATCACTATTGGGAGTTATCCTACTACACATGGTTGTTTCATCGACCTGCAAAGGAATACTAAACCTAGAGTGAGCAGTGCGGCCTCCAGGAAGAAGTAGAGAAGCTATACCACTCGATGCAACTGGGAGAACAATATCACGTCTACCACGTAATGCAGAACACACTGTCTTCCACAAAAATGTCTTTCCTGTGCCACCGTAACCATATAGAAAAAAAACTCCACCATTACCGGAATGGACTGCATCCATAATGGTATCGTACACACTTCTTTGCTCGTCCGTGAGACATGGATACAAACGGCTATGCAACTCATTCATCTCATCAATATCGTACGACATTTCTTCGGCAAAAAATTATTCATACCATTATCTATGACGACATTGTCGGGAACGGGCATACCTTCAATCTGAGTCAAGCTAAATCCATTCCTAGAAAGAAACTCTTCTATCTCAGCAAGAGTAAAATTCTTCAACTGTTCTTCATTCAGTTCCAGTCCTATATTGAAATATTTAGATATAAAGTTAGCATAGTAAATAACAAATAAATGTTCATATAAAATTTCCGACATAAGAAAGTTCCTTAAATTTATACCAGGATTATTCAACTTCCGTCGCATAAAGTATTGGATGTCGTCCGATAGATACTCCCATGTACTTTCCCAAACATGAACGGGTCTGGACATACTGTCAGACTGTATAAGCATGGAGAACAAATGTCGAAGGAAACGACCGGAACCCCAAAAACTGGCTTCCTTTATAGCATGAATATACTCTTTGTCGTCATCGAGCAATCCCAAAGAGTAACATGCATCACGGTATGTAGGGTGAACAACACCATTCACTGTCCGCAAATCTTCAAAGCAAGTGGCGCCCCTAATGTGATTCAACATAATCCGCATGAAGTATAATGGACCAGTCTTAATTGGAACATGGTAAATTCTTCCAACTTTGTTGTTGAAGTTCTTCCTATCTCTCCACACTTTACCTCTAGGATCCCACACGTAATATCTAGGGAACTCAGCATATAGATACTTACGTGCTTCGGGATGATGCTTGTTGAATTCCATCCATTTAAGGAACTTTGTCTCTGCAACAGTATGCTTCTCCAATAAATCCGTAATCAAGTCACCATCTTTGAATGTAACGGACTGTTCACCCTCCATGTGAAATGATAAACGCTCTACGGGTGGATCTCTGTAGTGTATATCATATCCCATAATACGCCACACAGCCTCACATGCTGATATGTACCGACAGTCAACATAATCCTTCACCTCGTTCTCCACAGTTATTTTTGCGCCTATCCTATCAACCCCCTTGTTGACGTACTTGAACAGATATTTTATAGAATTTGTCTTATTGCACCATTCAACGTTTATATGTGCCTGATACTTCATCAATAGGAAAGGATTGTACGGAACAATAAACCTATAAATAAAAAGTAAAACTTCA
This sequence comes from Orobanche coerulescens, assembly GCA_033398695.1. Classification (NCBI taxonomy): domain Eukaryota; kingdom Viridiplantae; phylum Streptophyta; class Magnoliopsida; order Lamiales; family Orobanchaceae; genus Orobanche; species Orobanche coerulescens. The sequence continues at coordinate 177,100,172 of CM065809.1, forward strand.
TATTATTTTGAATATAAATGACAATTAATTTATATCATGGTCAGTGAAATATAATGCGACAATGAACATTAAAAAATGATTTTAAATTGTACCTGTTATCAATGAGATTGCCATTCTTGTCGACAGTGTCACCAGTGTCACGCCTTTTGTACACCGGGTAGCCATTTCCATTGAAAATAGTACGCTCATTAAAGGACTTTGGAAATTTCTTAGAACATTTCTTGCCATCGTGCATGCAAGGTGAAGTCGGATTCAATGGTCCTTATGGACCATGCACCATATACTCAGGGACAACCTTGTACGATTCCGGATTGAGTTCCTTATTTGGTATCTCAGCACTGATGAAATCATCTATAGAATTTGCAGACATATTTCTATCTGCTCGATCAATCCACAGCAATATATGTGCATGAGGAAGTCCGCGTTTTTGAAATTCAATAGTGTACACAACTACAAAACAAATCGAATAAAAATCAATCAACTTGAAGTGAAGTTAATAATGAAGCGACCAGCTGAAATAACAAAGGAACTGAGACTTATAATGTGGTACCTCCAATTGCCTTGCCAAAAATATTTTCCGTCTTCAAGTCTTTTATAAGTTGGTCCAACTTCATCTTGAAAATGCGACTCATAACACCAGGTCTATCCTCGGGTCGTAAACCCTTGGACTCAACAAAACGTGTTATCTCAAGCCACTTGGGGTTGCATGTGAATGTGACGAATAGTTCCGGATATCCTATACTCTTGCATATGGCCATAGTGTCTTGGAAGTTCTGGACCATATATCGAGGACCTCCGACAAAAGAAGACGGCAAAACAAAGCGTTTACCAATGTTTCCTGTTGGGTCAGATGGATCAATATCACCTGTTCGAATAGCATCATCAAGTGACTTATACTTATCAGACCTCAATAATGGTTGGTTCCTCATTATAAAAGCAAGCCTCTGTGCTTCCATTATCATATAGCCATCTACTATAAATTGTTGGAATAACTTTCTACTGAATAATATTGTCTGGGCCTCACCAATACGGTCAAAAATTCTAAAAGCCAAAAACTCCTTAATTGTAAGTGTGTGCCTGACACCTTTAGACTTATCCGAGTGGGAAATCTCTGGATGGTATCCATCCTCACCATATGGAAAAAGTAGGGGATATTGCATTGGAAGGTAACTTGGATGCAATTCTGAAATTCTTTGGAAATCGCCATTTTTTCGTTCCAATACAATATCGCGGGGATCCATCTCGTACTCATCATCTCCTGATTATTGAGAAATAAAATCATTTAGAATATATTAAACTACTTATGGAATATATATTTACCATGGATAAATAATAGTGAATATGATTCACAAATATAAGTTGTTTTAGTAATGTGAATCGAGACAATTACAACGATATTGAAATACTCCTAGGTTTTGGCACCGTGCTCGCATGTACTTATAGCATTCATATAGACCACTTCAATATCAGCAACACATCTAGGGCACTGGTTGTGCGGAAGTTGCCTTTCTAAATGTGATAGAATTTCTTTTATAAAAAAAAAATAATGTTTTGTCTATAAAAAACATAAAACGATAATTAAAAAACACTTTTATAATAGATTGCTCTGCAGTACTTCATATTGAAGTCATCAAACTCCGGTAAATCTCCATTTATGAGCATCTTGGTGGCATGCATAGTAGTTTGCACACATAGCTCTTCTGTTAAAATATGCGTGATTTCATTAGTATGTGTTTAAAATAATGAAATGTACTTTAAAATTAGTATGAAATGCTGATGACCTTGCCAAATGGACTTGTGTGCAAACTGCAGTGCTATAGTAAGCCCGTCTTCAAGCTTATCGTTGGTAGGTGCTATTTCTAGCAGCTTGTCCGCGTACGACTCCCATAGCACTACCTTTAGGCTAATATTCCTACATTAATGTCATACAGTCTAAGGTAAAATGAAATACTAAAAATAACTATTCAAATTAGAAAAAACATCGAAATTAAGTCACCTTTCATCTTGAATTTCGATGTCTAACTTTCGAGCATGTGCCTTATCGACATAAACAATGTTGCCAATTCGTATAACGCGTCCTATTACGTCTGAAAAATATTGATAATATATCAGCATAAGAATATTTATCAAGAGATCATAAAAATACAATAAAATACAACCTACCAATAAAATATTCTCCATTAAAGGAAGGAATGTCATCAAAAGGAATCAGTTCGAGTCCATTTGACTGAATCCACATGTCGGGCTTACACTTGGCCACTTTTGTAATATAGTTGAATATCAATTTTACTGAGCATTCAACTCTGGCCTTGTTCCATTTGCTTTGGTGGTGTCCTCAACACCAAAAGCATAAATACTCACTGTATCTCCTTCGGTTAATTGCTTTTTGAAATTTGATAGTAAACCTCTTTTCACGTAAGCTGGTATTTTGGATCCCTATGATATATAGCGGTTTAGTTTATGATGAAAATATTGAATGGAAATAATAAAAAATTTGTGGAGTCCTTATACCTCGCTGTCCATAAGAATTGCCTCGATCGAAACTGGTTTCTTTTGTTGGTCAGTTGGAATCCATAAACGCAAGATCTTCACTGTGATGGTCCTGTTGCTGGTCTCCTTGTTAATTCCTCGAACAAATATATTTGACATGTTTATAAGACCTGTAATATTTTTTTTGTAGTGTGTTATTAAAACCTAGATGTACTATGCTATTTATAGTGTAGTACAGGACCTTGCCTCGAGTGACTGTATTTTGTAGGAGTCTTAATTTGGAACATGTCTTAATTTACGTCTATTAAAACGACGACCCATTGAACTTTCTGTCGTTATCCGAAATTATCAAAACAGTCCATCTTTATCAAAAGACTTGATTATCTCTACATTAAATAAAATAAAATCGGATTGATGATAGATATTTTATTATCTAAGTCATTATAATCGAGTGGTTAAACTTGTAGGGTTTTTATAAGATTATTGTTTTAAATGATTTAGATTACCCGAATTTTTAGTTCTCTAGAAAGTTGATTCGGTGGAAGACTTTAGGAAATGGTTTTCAATTATTGTTGTGATTATCCCAATTTTACTTATTTAATTTTCAATTTGATGTGGTCCTTTAAATTATCATAAAACAGTGTGTTTTAATTTTCTAGAGTTTTCAGGATCTAGGTCTCAATTGTTAAGATTATCCGAATTTTAGTTATTTAAATAAAATAAAATCGGATTGATGATAGATATTTTATTATCTAAGTCATTATAATCGAGTGGTTTAAACTTGTAGGGTTTTTCTAAGATTATTTTTTTAAATGATTTAGATTACCCGAATTTTTAGGTCTCTAGAAAGTTGATTCGGTGGAAGACTTTAGGAAATGATTTTCAATTATTGTTGTGATTATCCCAATTTTACTTATGTAATTTTCAATTTGATGTGGTCTTTTAAATTATCATAAAATAGTGTGTTTTAACTTTCCAGAGTTTTCAAGATCTTGGTCTCAATTATTAAGATTATCCGAATTTTAGTTATTTAAATAAAATAAAATCGGATTGATGATAGATATTTTATTATCTAAGTCATTATCCGAATTATTGTTGTGATTATCCCAATTTTACTTATTTAATTTTCAATTTCATGTGGTCTTTTAAATTATCATAAAACAGTGTGTTTTAACTTTCTAGAGTTTTCAGGATCTAGGTCTCAATTGTTAAGATTATCCGAATTTTAGTTATTTAAATAAAATAAAATCAGATTGATGATAGATATTTTATTATATAAGTCATTTTAATCGAGTGGTTTAAACTTGTAGGGTTATTACGATATGGTTTTCAATGACTTGATATCCTGGATTTTTAGTTCTCTAGAAAGTTGATTCGGTGGAAGACTTTAGGATATGGTTTTCAATTATTGTTGTGATTATCCGAATTTTAGTTATTTAATTTTCAATTTTATGTGGTCTTTTAAATTATCATAAAAAAGTGTGTTTTAACTTTCTAGAGTTTTCAGGATCTTGGTCTCAATTGTTAATATTATCCGAATTTTAGTTATTTAAATAAAATAAAATCAGATTGATGATACATGTATCAGTTGTTAAGATTACGTGAATTTTAGTTATTTGAGTATCAATTTGATCTTCTTTTCGAAAATATAACAAAATAGTCGGAAGTGGTTCAACTTTCTAGAGTTTTTAGGATCTAGGTTTCATTTAAGATTATCTGAATTTTAGTTATTTAAATATTAATTTGATATGATCTTTGACAATATTATAAATCAGTCCTTATGTGCGCGTTAAAAGATCGAACAAATTAGAATTAAACGAACATTGTTTTGATTATATAGTAAATATCTTATTAGCTAAAAAGCTTATTTATAACCTTTTATTAATATAAGGTGTTTATTTTTGTAGAGTTGTTAGTATGTCAGTTTCTATTAAATATTAAAACAGTCCTTATCTTTTGAAAGACTGTTAATAATTTTGATCAGATTAATTTACAATTTGATTCGAGCATTTAAAATTTTCAAGTCATTATCTATAAAAATAATTGGTTAACATGTTTTTTTTTTGGTAGATAATTGGTTAACATGTTTGAAAGAATAGAAACATGCATGAAATGAAAAGTGAGAATTTGAAACCCAAGATAAGTGAATATGATTCACAAATATAAGTTGTTTTAGTAATGTGAATCGAGACAATTACAACGATATTGAAATACTCCTAGGTTTTGGCGCCGTGCTCGCATGTACTTATAGCATTCATATAGACCACTTCAATATCAGCAACACATCTAGGGCACTGGTTGTGCGGAAGTTGCCTTTCTAAATGTGATAGAAATTCTTCGTCACTTGAATTACAGAACAGTGGAACACTAAGGTAGTTAGGAAGCTTAAATTTCATTTTTGAAAGTCTTTTTTTCAGTTGCCATCTGCATGATGTTACATAGTATGCGCTCTTAGAATTATCCTCCAACATCGACAACCCATGAATTCCCTCTTCTCTGTGTTTTTCATCACCACTAAACAGCTTCATAAAGTTTAAACAGTATGAGGCTTCATGGTGATTGAGGTTTAGGGCGATAATCATTAATTCAAATGCTTCGTCTTCATTTTCTTCGACGAAGAACTTTAACTACAAAAAAATGAGATGGTAATAAAATTAGGAGAAGATGAGATAAGAATAATTAGTAACTAATTAGATATTAATGTACCAATGATTTTCTGAATAGTGCTTCAGCATTTTTAGAAGCCACCAGTTTATCTAACATTGGAGGAGAAATATCATGTTGCATGTCAAAACTAAGCTGCTGCAAAATGCTTGTTGTGTTATCCAACTCATAGAAGAGCCGACAGCTGGGAAACGTAGTATTGTTTGTGGTTAGAAAATAATAATTTTATATATATACACAACATCGCGCAGTGAATGAAGAGCCTAAGAAACCTGCAAATTACCTGGCGATAGCGTTTGCCCAGCCGTTGACTGATTGACGTGCAAGCTTTTCCATAATGCACATGATTAATTCATGCGGCAGATTTATAATTGCGTAGTTATGGATAATCATCCTTCTTTTCGAATCAAACATTTCAAGATAATCAAACATTTCGAATCGTTTATATCGCACTCTATTTATATAGCCCTCGGGTCCCTATTTGTAGCTGAAATATTTTTAAATCAATTAAATTTTTTTGGGATTTATGATGTCTATTGGTGCCATACAAACTCTTATAAATCTAACTAACTAATGGATAATATGATAAATATTATAAATAACTAAAATTGTGGCAGAATATAATTTGAATCGGGATTGTGCCACGTAAGCTTTTGGCTAAAAATATGGAAAACTCAACAAACTATTTTGAATGGCAAAATATAATTGAAATTATTTTAAACCATTTAATTTTTACTGGAATTCGCCACCTAGGATTTTGTCCCATGTGGCATGTCTCTCCTTTCATTTTCATCACCACTTTTCATATATATATATAGATGCAATGTTCAATCAAATGTAATATATTTCACTAAATGTTGGATATTGGATTACCGAATGACTAATATCCAACTGCAATATTTCATCTAACCAAACTACTATTTACAAATATTCAATACGTTAATTTTATAATTATTTTATTTTTACTAGATTTATATAGTAATTTTATAAATATTATATAGATATGTAAAAAAATCATATTCATAAACACATGGAGAAGTCCGTCTTTAATGAATGAGTTGTTATATGTACAATATGAATACTTACACACACACGTGCATTTTATTCAATTTAAATTTTGGGTCTTAGAATAAATAATATATGAAAATGTTTATGTATATAAATATATATACGGTATCTATATCTATATCTATATTCTATATAAAGAATGAGTTCTCTTATTAAATGTGAACATGATTTGTCTTTCTATATATATTGTTTAATTTTAAACAAAATATTATACATAAATGATTCAATTTTATATGTAAGTAATATATAAAATATTTAATACGTATATAAATAATAGGTATAATATACATTATATATTTATATATAGAAATATATTTTAAATAGATAAGAACATATATAATAAATATTATACATATGAATTCCACAGCTTCCTCCGTTTCCGCCAATACCAAGGAAATATTTTGGCCCACCAAACTCAAAATCTTAGCCTCCACATTTCAGTTAGGCCTCTTTACCAAATTTGTTTGTCTGAATAAATTGTGTTTGTCTGGGTAAATTTGTCTGTCTGGATAAATATGTCTGTCTGAGTAAATTGATGCTGTTGTTTACTTTTTCATCTGAGTAAACTGTCTGAATAACAGAAATGACCGATTTACACTTGAATATAAATTATAGACTGTTTTATAAATTGTTGTTTATTTTTTAAGCAATATAAATGATATAATCTAAAAATAAAGACATAAATTCATAAAGTACTTAAAAATTTAATTTAAAACACAAAGAAGTCAAGTTCAAACACAAAGTAACCAAATTCAAACACAAAATAGATAAATTTAAACATTATTGAAAAATCAAATTTGACTCAGTTTCTGTATATATATTGTTTAATTTTAAACAAAATATTATACATAAATGATTCGATTTTGTATGTAAGTAATATATAAAATATTTAATACCTATATAAATAATAGGTATAATATACATTATATATTTATATATCGAAATATATTTTAAATAGATAAGAACATATATAATAAATATTATATATATGAATAAATATTAATATATAAGTAATATATAATATTTATTTATATATTCATAATATATATGATATTTTGTAGATACAAAAGTTTATTTATACAATATATATAGTAACAAATATTATATATAAATTAATAATGCATATTATTTATATATGAATAATATATATTACATTCATTTATATTAAAACCTAAACTTTTTATATTATATATATAAATGAGTATATATATAATGAGGACATGAGAGTCATTGTTTTGTCCTAAATTATTCATATTGTATATATAAATGTGGAGTTTTTAATTAGGGGTAGGAGAGTCATTTTTTTGTCTTAATGGGGACAACACACCTTTTCATGCTTAATGAATAGAGTAAAATTATATTAAATACCAAACTTTTCTTACATACCAAGGGACTCATCCCCACCATCCATCCAAAAATAAATCAATGGTTGAGATTAAAAGCATTTAATATTTCACACATTTTTTATAATTTAAATATCTCTTAAACTGTTAATCGTTAAGCGAAAATAATTACATCATCGCGACGAGCATTTAATTATCTTTCTATAGACGGGCACTTTGATATACTTTCGAAAAAAAAATTCATTTTTTTCCGCCACGAAAAAAAAACATGAAAAAAGCTAAAAAAAAAAATTGTCGAAAATTTATCAAAGTGCCTATCTATAGAAAGATAATTAAATGCTCGTCGTAACGGAATATTTTTTTTGACTTAACGATTAACGGTTTGAAAGATATTAATATTTGAAAAAAAATGTGAAAGTGGGTTTTTAAATTGTTGGGATTAATCTCATTCATTAGATCAAATAAAGATGGAGGGTGGAGATTAGTCCCTTGGTATGTAAAAAAAGTTTGGTGCTCAAATGATCTTAAATCTAATGAATAAGCCATTTTTGTCTGCGCGAATAAGCCATTAAGCCATAAGTAAACATTTTCAAACGTCTGAGCGAATAAGATATTTTACCCATTAAGGTGATTAATTAATCAACTTAATGGGTAAACACTAAACAACCCCTTAGGCTTTCCATTCATAATATATTTTGTGACCGTATAGAAGATTGAACAACAAAAGAGTGATATCGATTTATATATATATATATATATTTGTTTTATGTACGATTGATTGTCACTGTACTTCTCATGATTTTGAGTTCAGATGAATAAACCACCAAAATACGAACCGTCCTATAAATTTAAATTTTATTTAATAATAAACTTCTTGAACCTATATATTTCCTATTAAATCTTCAATTTTTTAATATATTTTAACAAAAAATTTATCTATATTATACTTATATATTTATAATATATTTATAATAATATTTTATTTTCAGAATTAGTCTTCTTGGATTAATATTTTTTTCGATTTAAGATTTACAAACTAAATAAAAACAACAATTCTTATTAGGAATGCAAATAAAAAAACAAAATATTAGTGACAACAACTTATTAAAATACAACTGGAAAGAATCACAAATTGAAATGGGAATAGAAATACATCAATTGAAATACGAGAATAGAAATACAACACAAATTAAAACGAGAATAGAAATATAACAAATTGAAATACAATAATAGAAATACAGCGCAAACTGAAACGAGAGTTAAAATGCAACACAAACTGAGATACAATAATAGAAATAATTACATTGCCATACTAATGGTAATTGGATATTAAGTAGATTTTTATTATATTATAAGAATGAGTTTTATGTTTTAACGTGAGCATTAATGGCATTAGCTAAGAAATTCTATTATGCAAATTTGTGAAGTTTGATGAGGCAAGAATTTTCGCTAATCTAGAGCTTCATTTGAAAGATTTTAATAACTTTTAAAGTTTCATGACATTAAAGTTCTTCAATTGAAGATTTAAGTTGAGTTTTGAGTTACGTAGTAATATTAAAGATCTTAAAAAGTTGGAGAGTCTTTTTAATTTATAAGAACCCGAAGAGTTTTGTAACTAAAACATTAGTTTTCCATTACATGATCTTTGGTTTGCAAGAAAAAAAGAGTAACGTCGAACTTTTGGTATGCAAGTAACATTAAAGATCTTGAAAAGTTGGAGAGTCTCTTTAATTTATAAGAACCCGAAGAGTTTTGTAACTAAAACATTAGTTTTCCATTACATGATCTTTGGTTTGCAAGAAAAAAAGAGTAACATTTCGTTCCAAAATAATTCTATATATACATAAACAATCAAAGAAGATTCATGCATTGAAATCACATCCATCTTAGTAGCAAAACAAAGATGTTTGATCATGTATCTTTAATGTTGACATATCACTTACGACCTATCATCATCATTATGATACCAAAGACACATTCTCACCATTGATCATGAAAAAAAGTTAAGCTTTTCTTAGGATAATAAGGCATAGTGTTTGCTATATTAGCCATGAGGGTTATGTATCGTCTGTAAATTTGCAATGCGTGATTGACGAAAACACTAAATTGAACTATATATAGGCATCAGAAGTCATTGTCTCATTTTGTTAAAACTCAACTTTTTCATACCAAAAGTTAGACGTTACTCTTTTTTTCTTGCAAACCAAAGATCATGTAATGGAAAACTAATGTTTTAGTTACAAAACTCTTCGGGTTCTTATAAATTAAAAAGACTCTCCAACTTTTCAAGATCTTTAATGTTACTTGCATACCAAAAGTTCGACGTTACTCTTTTTTTGTGACGAGATACTATTTTTTGGACGTCTAACTTTTGGTATGAAAAAGCTGAGTTTTAACAAAATGAGACAATGACTTCTGATGCCTATATATAGTTCAATTTAGTGTTTTCGCCAATCACGCATTGCAAATTTACAGACGATACATAACCCTCATGGATAATATAGCAAACACTATGCTTTATTATCCTAAGAAAAGCTTAACTTTCTTTCATGATCAATGGTGAGAATGTGTCTTTGGTATCATAATGATGATGATAGGTCGTAAGTGATATGTCAACATTAAAGATACATGATCAAACATCTTTGTTTTGCTACTAAGATGGATGTGATTTCAATGCATGAATCTTCTTTGATTGTTTATGTATATATAGAATTATTTTGGAACGAAATGTGACGAGATACTATTTTTTGGACGTTTGTCTTCCATTGAATTTACTAGTTTTCAGTGTTATTTGTACGCAAGTTCTACAAGGTTAGGTATAAACATTAGTTTCACAACTACACAAAGTTATAGACAAATCTTCATGATAATTTGTATCGGTAGTTCGTGCCAACCTTTATATATAACTATCGATTTGATTACGGAGTATGTCAATACATAATAATCATGCGTAAGTTTTTTTATCATGTTCATTTATTAAAATAGGCTCATTCAATTACCCGTAATGCACAAATTTCTGTATTTATTTGTTTCTTATCTTTGGTAAAGCTGAAATATAAATACACATTTTAGTATTGGAAAAAGTTGTCATTCTAATAAACTAAAATATATTTATATATTTGATACAAAAAAATATTTGGTTTATTGAACGATGAAAGATTGTATATGTTTAACGTCAATTATCTTACACAAACAAACATAGTAACAAACAAACACAATAAGACTCTTCGGACCACAACAGAAAAAGAGTCATTGCATACTCATGGAACTTTCAATCTTATACAAAAATTATAAGATATGAAAAATAAAGTGGAAGAGTAGTAAAGTCGATTAAGGAATTTTTAAGACCATGGTTATATTTTGCCATTGAGGTTTGGTACAAATATCATCAATTCATAGGGCCACTGATTTGTGTTATAATCCTTTCAACTATTCAAATCTGAGAGTTGAGTTTCGACAAAAGTTGTGTAAGTAATCTCAATAAATAAAGGTCTTAATGTTATGATATTACCTTTTTTTTTCTTATAAAGGTCTAAATAATGACGTATTTTCAAAAGAGAATTGTTGCGTATTTTACATTCACGATTTGTCATCTATTGCTTTGAACCCAAAAGTGGAAATAGCTCAAGCCATGAAAAAAGAAAGTATCCTGGTGTGTGCGTGTTAAAAGTGAGATGGTAAGGTGGCTATTTAGCTTAAGCCACGGTACCGTGTCCTTTAATATATAAATGTTGAGTTTCATCATTAAACGTGAGTATTTATAATCACAAATTATATTTTTTAAAAAAGTGTTTAATATTTATGATAACCTCTACTATATTATAAATCATTTGTAACTTTCACGGAGGTCTTAAAATATTAATCATACATACTTAGAGCATCTACAATGCATCAAGTTTTTAAAGACTATTTAATACATATTAACTACAAGGTTTGTGCAATGGAACTCGCCTCATTACCACGCATCTGTGAGAATTTGTTATTCAAGCAAAACTCACTTGGAGACGTAACGACGCAATCGTTACAAACGAAAGACAAGACTCGAAGCTGGTACATCAATTTGGGTGTAAGAGACAAAAGAAAAAGACCTAAGTTGTGTGTAGTATAAATTTTGTTTTTGAAATAGCATGTATTGCGTTATGGTGATGAAAACCACTCATGTATTTGATGCATTTTTGTTGAAATAATTCTATTTACAAAAACTTACTTAAACAAAATTTTTTTATTCAGTCGAGTACGAAACTAAGCATAATAACTAAATACGCATAACCATTGCAAAATCGATGATTCTTTACGGTGAACAAAGCCCGTACAACGCACGAGCCATGATGTCTCATACATATAATAATACACTTACCAAAATTTCAAAATACGAAACGTTCATTTAATCAAACCTTAATTAAGACGTGCATGTGAACATCACTAAAAAACCCCAATCTCACCCACCCCCACACCACCCACCCCCACACAAAATTACATAAAAAATGAAATGAAAATTTAATAGACCATGATCGGAAGTCATACACCAAATTTATGATCAAAATAACTCACCAAATATAGTAAATCTGAAATCGATGTCCAATAATTATCCGCCCCGAGAAAATTTTTGTTCAAGATTAGCAAGATTTGATAATTATTAAACAAATTCATAATATAACTAGGTCAAAAAAAAAACACATGTATATGAGCAATAGAAAGGGAGAATATGTCAAACACATAGACATGCTGACCATGCCCATTCTTGTTACTGCATCTTGGCTTGTGAAAAAGATTCTTGGTGCAAGGAGTTATCTACAAGATCTGTCTCAAGGGAATCATGTATGGGAATAATCAGGTATTATCTCCATCTACTTTCTCGATTGGCAAACTTTATACTACCGTGAGAGGAGATATTCGGAGAATTAATTGGCAGAAGCTTGTATGTTGCAATGTGGCTCACCATGTGGGGGAGATTAAGTACGTGTGATCATCTACTGAAGTTTGGCATACATGTGGATCAAACATGTAGTCTCTGTAAACCAAACCAAATCAAACCAAACATACCCAGTATATCCCGCTCAGAGCAGGGTCTGGGAAGAGTAAGATGTACGCAGACCATGCCCCTACTTTTTACGGTAGGGAAGCTGTTTCCGTGAAGACCCCCAGCTTAGTGCACAGGAAAGTAAAGAGTGATATATATAGAGAAGCAAATGATAAAGCTCCAAACCATACCTAAGCCCATGACTTAATTCACATGAGCCTTACCTAATGAGATTTTGGCAACTACACTCTCGATGAACGCTGCTCTAATAGAAGAGAGGTTGACTCTGCGCACAGCTCCCTGTAAAAAATAGACTACACGCAAAAGGCAATATGATAAAATATACCATAAAAGTAAAAAAAAAATGCAATGCTCTAGGTCAAAGCTAACCGAGACAACCCAACCCTGAGGCTCTCAACTACAGCACCGCTCCCTACAAATGAATCCACAACTCTGATCTGGCGCCTCCAAGAGCACCTATCAACAATCATGGTCTCGAAAAGGTTTAAGGCTTTCAAATCTAATCTCAGCTGCTCATCCCACGTCCTCCTCGGTCTGCCTCTCCTCCTCTTCCAGACAACCAATAAACTCTCAACCCTCCTCACCGGAGCAGAAGCCTGCCTCCTGCGGACGTGGCCAAACCATCTCAATCTCCCTCCCCTAACTTTCTCTGAAATGGGCGCCACTTCTAGCGCTTTCCTAAAAACCCCGTTCGAGATTCTATCTAATATGGTGCGACCACATGACCAACGTAACATTCTCATTTCAGCTGCTTCCAACTTGTTCTCAAGCGACTTCTTCATCGCCCAACATTCGGAGCCATACAACATAGTAGGTCTGATTGCCGCTCTATAGAATTTACCTTTCAGCTTTAGCGGGACTTTTTTATCGCACAAGACCCCTGTCGCTGCTCTCCACCTTAGACATCCCGCCTTAATACGATGAGTGACATCATCTTCACACCCACATTCCTTCTGAATGATCGAACCCAAATACTTGAACTTATCCCTACGGGGTACGATCTGATCCGCAATCATTACCTCTACTTCTTCCTCGTTGGCCTCACCACTAAAGTTACACCAGAGATACTCGGTCTTGGACCGGCTCACACGCAAGCCCTTGAATTCTAACTTAGACCTCCATAGCTCCAACTTCGAGCTCACCTCCCTCCTCGACTCTTCCACTAACACAATATTGTCAGCAAAAAGCATGCACCACGGGACGCCATCCGTATCCCCCGCGAGATGACGTCAAGTATTAGAGCGAAGAGAAGCCCTATCTCAACTGGGAAATACTGTGTTGGCCACTAAGTATACTAGATACAGCTTGGGAAGTAGTTTAAACAACAAGCTGTACTAATTTTAAATCTGAGTGCGTAGCGGGAGTCTTAGATACAGTAAGTTACTGTGGATACAGCAACTCGATATGCAGTGTATACTTAAATAATCACAGTAAGTAAAACAAGTAAGGCAGAAGGTAAATAACAAAATATTTAAAGTGGTTCGAGGTAAACCCCTCTACGTCCACTGGTCCTCCACACAGGAGTAAAAAGTTTATTATAATTACTACGTACACAACTACGTAATTATAACAACATACAATCAATATATCGTTCACACAGATTGATATAAAGATCTTAGCTTAAACCGTTCACACATATTGGTTTGAGCTAATGCTTTGACTTGCTTCTTCACACACAGTTCTGAAGCTTCGTCTTCTTCGATGCAATTCCTTCACACACAGTTCTGGAGAAGCAACGATTACTCAGTCCACACAGATCGATGCAGGTTTGTTCAAAGTATAGAACAGGGGATGAACAACAACTTTGACTTTATGAGCTTCTAGCTGATGAAGTGTTGTTCAAGATGATGAGCACTGTATATCTCTTAGATCTGAGTTGCAGTAAGCTTTGGAGATATGTTTTGCTCTGATGAATATATTGATAGCTTGATAATTTCAGTCAATTGGAGTGAATTCGGTAACTGATCTTCAATGCCTTGATGAGATATATATAGTCTCTGAAATATATATCCGTTGAGATATATCCGTTGAGCAAGATTCCGTTCCAACGGGATGAAAAGCATGATCCGAGTTTAGCGGGATTTGAATATCTGTTGACTGACAGTATTTAAATACTTTATCCTTGAGTATTTAAATACTTCTTATTCAACGGGACTTGACTTCTGAAGATTCCTTCTTTGTCCTGTTGAGAGCTGTATGGAAGATCACTGTATTGGTGATTCGAGACAGTTTCCATACTTGGTCTTTATAAGACTTCTTTGCTGTACTGAAAGGTTCCACTATATCCTGGATTCGAGACAGGCTTTCGATACAGGTTGATGCTTCAACTCTACGATACAGTTTCCTTACTGTATTGATGATTGGCATATATGTCAAAACCTCTTATCAACACTATTCGATACAGAGATTGATTATCCCGGCTGTTTCGATACAGGGTTTATGTTTTCCCAATAATTTCCCCCCTTTTGACAATTTGCCAAGACTTTAAAAACATTCAAGTCTTCATGATGATGCCAAAACCTTCTTCATGAAATAATATTCTTTGAAGACTTCTGGCAGATTTCTTGGTCTTCTGTCAAATGGTCTGTTTTTCAGCAACTTAGTCTAATTTATGAACTGCTCGCAGGCGAGTTCGATACATCTACGAATTTTTACAACTTAAGCTTATGATTGACGCGCAGGCACAATCTTACAATGTATTCTAAGCATACACCTGAAATTATGAACTGTTCGTAGACAAGTTCGTACAGCTTAATTTTCAAACAAGTTTCTATACTTGTGATTGTTATCTCAACAATTTAAGTTATGTAATCATACATCAACACAGTAGATTACGAGTTGTAATCTTTCAAGACAATCAAACACTTTTATTGATATTCGAAAAATAGAGTACATGGTTTGCTGTTTTGAAGGAAAAATTACAAAAAGAAACAATATTATAAGGATTTCAGCTCCTATAGTCCGCATGTCTCCATGGCTTTCTCCCTGGATCATTCTCGGTTCCACGCCACTAGTTCTGTAGGGAATCGTTGCCTCGATCTTGGTATATAGATCTACCTTCATAGGAGCTGTCAAAGGCAAGAATCCAGTCTTCTGGATGGGTGATCCGATCTCCTCTTCTGTGCATGGATTTCATATCTAGCTGGAGAGGGAGTTTTCCTTCTTCTAGCATCTTCGTGAATTTGTCTGCAGCCTCTGCTAATGTCTTATAGCTTTTGAAGATGGCGGATTCCCTGATGAGTTTAACAAAGTATCTCATCAGTTCATTCTTCCTCCATTGCTTCACCTCATCGGCAGATGGATGGCGGTTAGTCGGCAGACGAATTTCAGAAGGTCTTTGGATTAAGTTTTGCCACGGGATATTTGTATCATGAAATTCAGGTCGGGAGCCTGAAATCTTAAAACTCTGAGAGGGAGGGGCTAGCTTGTTCAATTCAGCGGTAATGCTGTCTTGAGCAGCATTAAATTCCCTTTCATGCCGTAACCTTATTCTCCTAGCAGCTTCTCTCGCTTCTTCCCCCTTTTTGGCGTCATCAAGACGTTCTAGGATCTCCAGTGCGGCATCCTGTTTCGTCTCAATGTTAGTCATTCTTTCTACAAGGGTGGAAAGCACCTGCAACATGTCCTTGATACTTTTGTCGTGGGCTCGAAGATGAGAAGTGGTTTCGATCATAGCAGCTGCGGTCTTGGCTTCAGCAATGCGCGTTTTGGATGATTCTTCTCTCAAGAGTTGCTCTTGTTTCTCTTGCATGATCTTCAGTGCTTGCTTGAATACTTCTGGCAATATAGCGAAGGCTTCTACTACTCGAGAGACTTCATACTGTAAGCTAGTCATCTCTTCGACAGCAGAGGTGTGCATCCAATTAAGAGCTTTCTCGACTGAGTGCAGCGCATTAACTGCATCCTGTATGAAGACAGTTTGAAGACCAAGTGCGCGCATGCGCTCTTTCCTAGCAGCTGTGCTTGGAGAATCCGGTTGGGCAAAATCTTCAGATCCATTCAGCCTCCTCAGATTCACGGTAGGGCGTGAATTGAGTTGGACATCCTCAGGTACATTACCGTCCTCGGATTCCACGGTTGATGGGGCAGGAGCAGCATTTTCTGGTTCGGCGGCAGGGGGTGCTGTGTCCTCCTGTTGCGAAGGTGCGTCTGTAGACATGGATACAGGAGGGACTGATTCCTCCTGTTGTCTCTCAGCGACAACTTCTTCTTCTTGAGCGGCGGTAGGTTCGAGTGCCTGTTCCAAAACTATTTCTTCTTCTTCGACTTGAGGGACTGATTCCTCGTCGTCAGGAATGTTTTCTTGCTGTGGCGAAGGGGGCTCACATTGATTTGATGGCCCTTCGTCATCCTTGGGTTGAGAGGCATCTCTGTCTTGAGCCTCCTCACGACTCATTCTCAGACCAGCTTGTAAAGCATCATCATCGTCGTCTGAGTCATCATCATCTTTTGGATTTTGGGGAGAGTCCTCGGACTTATCTTTTCCTTTTCGCCTTGCGTCATATTTTTGCAGTAAATGACTCTCAATAAATTCCTTGCAGTAGAGATTGTCCCATTGGATCAGGGTTGCAACCTCTGTTGAGTCCGTCACTTCCAATACAAATCTCTCTTCATGGCTCCATTCGCTCCAGTCGTATAATGTGTCATACGGAGCTAGCCTGTAGCTTTTCCATTTAAGGAATCTTTCATACACATGGTCAATCTGCACAGAGAGAAGAGTTTTGTTGATAATGGTGTCCGGGGAGGGACTGCGTACAACGTCTGAATTCGCTGTAGCGAGGGATTTCTCTACAGGTGTGGGATCCTGTAGGGAAGTGGGATTCCTTACAGGGGATGATGCCCCTAAGGAAGATTGATCTTGTACGGGTGTGGAATCCCGCATAGGAGAAGTAGTTGTTGTCTCCGAAGGGACAGCCGACTTGCTAGAGTCTTCTTCGTTGGCAGATGTCCGATTATCCATCCCAGACGCCAAAGGCTCAGGATCTACTGTCGATACAGTAGCGGGCACCTCTTCTACAAGGGTTGGGCCCTGGGGTAGTTCTTTAGTGGGTTGTGCCACGGTGGAAACATCCTCGGAGGTTCTGGTGGTTTTAGCTTTAGAAAGCCTTCTTAGCTTCCTTTTTGGCTTCTCACCAGTAATGGGCGTCTTGCTGTGAGATCTTTTCCTCTTCCTTGAAGACTCCACATCCTAGGACTTCAAAGATACATCCCTTGGGTCTTCAGAAACGGGCATACTTTTGATTTTAGGGTGGTTGCAGACCATAGTGCTCTGGTTATATGTTGTAGGCTTGACGCCTCCCAAGTATATCCGGGAGCTGTTTTTCTTCGCATCAGCGGATTGCGAAAGTCCGCATTTCATCAAAATATGGTTTAAAATTAAACCAAATGACTTCTTCTGGGTGGCAGGCTTGCATACTTCCTCCTGCAAGCGCTTCAGGATTATCTGGCACCAGTTGACCTTTTGACAGGTCAAAATTTCAACCATCATCCTAAATCTCAGATTAGTACACATTTCAAATGCACCAGTTCGATTCTCGATGATTCTGCAGCAAAAATCATGTAAATACACATATGACAGGCAAAAATTCTTTTTGTGACATGTGGTTTGAACCATGTCAACAATAGTTGAGCCGGTGAACAGCCCATAATACTTCGTTATCAGCTCTTGAGACCCAAACGTCTCAAGTTGATCCATTGCCAGGCCATTAGCAGGTAGCCTGTAAATATTCCGGAGAAGGTCTCGATTTATACAGATCTGTACTCCTTGAATGGTAGCAGTAATGTCAGCAACGTGACCTCATTGGGCCAACGACAAAAAGCGTACGGCAGCGTTGAGGTAAAATTCCTCAACCAGGTGAACATCGTACTTCTCAGCGGTTTGACTTCCAAGGCGGTAGAGGCCTTGCTGACGGAGATGAGTGATGATGAACTCCATGGGTTCGACATGATTTGTTTCAGCCAGAATACGTTCGATGACAATAGATCTTGATAAGATCCGTCCATCGATGATGTTTGTGGTTTTCTTGAGTGCGGGCGAAGATGTCTGACCAGCCATTTCAAGAAAATGTGAAAGAGAATACAAGAAATTTGCAGCAAAATGCAGAAAACTATGTAGGCTGTATTTGCTTGAGAACTCTTAATTTTTGCAGAAAGCGTAAAGAGTCTCTAATGGCAGTATCCGTCTTTTATAATGGGCGGCGAAATAGGGTTTTGCAGAGTACGAATGGTCAGATTTTAAGGGATGGGAACCGGTTTTTGAAATCAACGGTTAGGATGGACTGAGTGTAACTGGTACACTTATCCATTAAAATGTTAAAATATGAGCGGGTCCCACTTCTGACATTTGTGTCACCGTAAATGCCTGAAACGGCGGTTTTAAAACATTAAATAATTTGAAACCATCGCGGCTTTTGAGATTCAGTTGTCCAGATGTCGTGTAAGGCATTTAATGTAAATGAAGTTTGACATAATAACAGGGCACGTGGACAAAAATTATTTTAAAAATGAAATTAATATAATATAATATTCACTGAATCGAAATCCTATAGTATGTGCTGTATTCGCGACGATACAGCGTTCCCCCTTAAGAGGTACATATAGGTTTTAAATTCCATACAACAACTTTTGGATTAATGCTGTATTCATGGGTCATACTGTATTCCCCCTTAATTATTGCACATGTCAGATGTAGGATGATTCATATGTCTTTGTTCACTACAGTGCTGTATTTGACGGTTCTGAGTGTACAGATAATTAACGTTGGATACTGTATTCTTGGGTCTTACAGCATTCCCCCTCAATTGTTGAGTAAAAACAATAAATTACTTACAGGGAGTCGGGCTGTAGCATTCCCAATTCTTGTTTAAGCATGTTGAATCTGGCTGTGTCGAGCGGCTTGGCGAAGATGTCGGCCAACTGAATGTCTGTATGAACCTTTTCAAGGCGAACATCCTTGTTCTCGACATGATTCCTTATAAAATGATGCTTCATGTTGATATGCTTAGTGCGAGTGCGGAGTGATGATTGTGCGTTATTGCAATTTCACTCGTGCTATCACACATGATTGGAGTCTCTCTCGCTTCAATTCCATAATCTGACAACTGCTGCTGCATCCAAAGGATCTGCATACAGCAACTACCAGCAGCATAGTATTCTGATTCAGCCGTGGAAAGAGAGTTAGCCAATTACTTCTTACTGAACCAAGAAACGAGTCTAGGTCCAAGAAAGTGACAAGTTCCACTTGTACTCTTCCTATCTAGCTTGCAGCCTCCGAGATCCGAGTCGCTGTATCTAACTAAATCGAATCCGTCTTCTTTAGGATACCATAGTCCTACATCGACTGTTCCTTTAATGTACTTCAGGATTCATTTAGCTGTATTGAAGTGTGATTCCTTAGGTGCTACTTGATACCTAGCACACACTCCAACAGCAAACTGGATATCGGGTCTGCTAGCCGTTATGTACAGGAGCGAACTAATGAGCTTCCTGTAGAGTGATCGGTCAAACAGCTTTCCGGCTTCATCAGCACTAATTTGCACAGAAGTGCTCATGGGGTTGACGATGATTTGGAAGTGTTCATTCCAAATTTGTTGAGAAGCTCCTTGCTGTATTTTTCCTGGTTGCTAAAATCCCTGTAGGCAACTGCTTTACCTGCAAACCTAGGAAATAACTAAGTTCTCCCATCATACTCATTTCAAATTTACTTTGTATGAGATGAGAGAACCTTTGACACAAATCAAGGTTAGTTGAACCAAAAATTATATCATCTACATAGATTTGCACCATTAGAAGGGTATCGCCTTCCTGTATTTTGAACAAGGTCTTGTCCACAACACCTTTCTCAAATTCATTGTCGGTTAGATACTGGTACAAGGTCTCATACCAGGCTCTAGGGGCTTGTGTAAGTCCATACAGTGCTTTCCTTAGCCTGTATACTAGGTCGATACCGTCTGTGTTGGCAAACCCTAGTGGTTGTTCAACATAAACTTCTTCGGCAAGGTCTCCATTTAGGAATGCACTCTTGACGTCCATTTGGTATACAATAAAGCTCTTATGGACGGCAAAGGCTAAGAATATCCTAATGGCTTCTAGTCTGGCTACAGGGGCGAAGGTTTCATCATAGTCTATGCCTTCTTCCTGACTATAGCCTTGTGCGACTAGTCTAGATTTGTTCCTTATAATAAGTCCATTTCGATCCTTTTTGTTTCGAAATACCCATTTGGTTCCTATAACTGATTGATATGTAGGTCTGAGTACAAGATACCATACATTGTTTCTTTTGAAACCGTTAAGCTCTTCTTCCATAGATGTTATCTAATGAGAATTATTAAGAGCGTCTATGGTCGAAACAGGTTCGGAATGGGCTAAGAATACAGCAATAGTGCACATATTGAGTCTTCTAAGCTCGGATTGAGATTTCCATTCAGGGAATGGTGATATCTCAGTATCTATTTCTTCTTGTGCACAAAGTACATTTCCTTGTGTACTCTGTATTCTCTTACGAGTAGAAACACCAGCATTTATGTTTCCAATGATCAGCTCTTGCGGGTGATCTCTCAACCATCTTCGGTCGGGTTCTAATTCAGGGTCCCAGACTGTATTGAGAGTTTCTGTAGCTACAGCTTCAGCTTGTACAACGTCGGCTTCATCTACGTCGATTCTTACAGCTGCGGGGTTGATTTCTAGATCAACGACAGGTTCTATGGGAGTTGGAGGATCCAAGATAGAGAGTTGTTGGATGTTCTGAGTAATATCATCTACTCCTGTAGGGTCATGGTGAGGTTCGTCGAACACTACATGAACTGATTCCTCGATCGTCAGCTTTCTTTTATTAAAGATCCTGTAAGCTTTGCTGACGGAGGAGTATCCTACAAATATTCCTTCATCTGATTTCTCATCAAAGGTTCTAAGTTGATCCTTCCCATTATTCAACACATAACACCTGCATCCAAATATGTGAAAATATGAAACTAATGGATTTTTGTTGTTCCATACCTCATATGCTGTTTTGTTGTGGTGTTTGTTGATGATACAACGGTTTTGAGTGTAGCATGCTGTATTGGTTGCTTCACCCCAGAAACGCTGTGGCAACTTGCTTGCGGCGATCATTGTCCTTGTTGCTTCTTTCAGCGTCCTATTCTTTCGCTCGGCAACACCATTTTGTTGAGGTGTACGGGCAGCTGAGTATTCGTGTTGTATCCCATTTTCCGAACAGTACTGCTCTATAAAGCGGTTAGTAAATTTTGTACCTCTGTCGGAACGAATGGACACGATGCTCAATGCCTTTTCATTTTGCAACTTTCTCAGGAGCTCGGGCAGCTTTGATGTTGTTTCCTTCTTCTTGCTTAAGAAAATTGTCCAAGCATACCTGGAGTAATCATCAACAACAACAAGACAGTATTTCTTACCTCCCAAAATTACTGGGTCTACAGGACCATAGAGATCCATATGTAGCATTTCCAACACTCTTTGGGTTGAAAGGTAGGATTTGCTCTTCAGGGTTGACTTGATTTGCTTGCCTTTCTGACACGGTCCGCAGACGCTGTCCTTCTTGAATGACACGTTTGGCAATCCTCTAACCATTCCCTGTCTTGAGAGCTTGTTGATAGTCTTGAAGTTGACGTGAGACATCTTCTTGTGTCATAACTAGCTAAGATCTGCAGTGCCTTTGGCAACAAAGCATGGAATTGAGGAGCTCATAGGCTTCCAGTTAGCAATATATATGTTACCTGATCTGCTTCCTGTAAGCACAACTTCTTTGATTTGGATGTTCTTGACTCTACAACGATCTATATAGAATTTCACCGAGAAATGTTTATCACAGAACTGGCTAATGCTAAGTAGATTGTACTGTAAGCCTTCAACATATACAACATCGGTGACTTTGAATTTTTCGACAAGTAGGTTTTCTTTCCCTCTTGTTCTTCCTTTAGATTTATCACCGAAACGAACTTTTGGACCGCGACCTTCTATAAAATCTGATAGCTTGATTCTATCTCCGGTCATGTGTCGAGAGCATCCACTATCGAAGTACCAGGTGTCCTCTTCTAGGATATCCTGTATGCAAAGAGATTAAGTAGATTTAGGTCCCCTTTGATTTTTGGGTCCATGATTGTTAGTTCCTCTAGGTACCCAAGTTTTCCTGGCAGCAATTGGTTTACTGTAGGTCATACTCGGTACATTTTTGCGATATCTACGAGGGGCATATCCGTAGTCGCTATAACCATGATAATTATTATGCATGTAAAATTCAGGGTTATTATTATTAATCCAGTACGAGTGCCGTCTTGGAGGTGGAGCCATTTTCTTTGGCCTAACAGCTTGCCTTCTGGGTTTCTAGTTGGATTCCCAACGCTGTTGTTGATACTGAGCGGGCACCTGCTATCTCGAGGAATAACGGGGCTCCTGTATCCAATAACTCGGCGTGCTGTACTGATAGTACTGCCGTGCGGGCCTTTGGTATTTGGATACAACCTTCCTTCTGAACGGCTGTTGGCGCTGTTGATATGCTCGGGGAGCATGCTATTGAGTGCGCCTTTCAGGTCTGAATGGCTGGTGATTCCGCTGTCTGGAATAGGATTGCGGGGGCGGAATAGCAGCCTTTGCTGTTCGCTGTGCAACAAGTTCCTTCACGGGACTCGAAGTTTCTTTCGAAACAGGAATGTGTTCCACACTCTTGACGAACATTGTACTAGTTTTCCCTTTGTTTGAACATGAGCTGTATCCTAAGCCACTTTTATCATGAGCATGTTGCCAGTTCTCAGAATTTCTTCCATTCTTTTGGATGATTTCTCGAACGATTTTAGAGTGGTCTCAAGTTCAATTTCTCGTTTTTCGAGAGTTGTGACCTTGGCTTGAAGTAGAACCAAATCATTTGTCTTGCTCTCGTTGTGAGATTTAACCTCACTTAGTTCATGAGCAAGTTGATGATTGCTCTCCATGAGTTTTTCAAAATGGACTTTGCTGGTTTCACAGTCAAGAGACATATTTTCATAATTTATCTTCAGCAAGTCATTTTCATCTTTCAGCTCTAGGTTAGACAGTTGGAGCTGTATATTCTCATTTTTCAATGTCTCATGGGCCTTTTGAATGTTTTAAACTCATTCATCATGTTTTCAAAAGTATGAGATGCATTTGACGGAATAACTGAGGTTGAACTTACCTCATCATCGCTATCTTCACCTTCCGGAATGTCTTTGACCATAAAGCACATATATGCTTTATCATTGAACTCATCGTCAGATGAATCACTTTCGGTGACCACCTGAAGACATTCTTCTGATTTGGATGGTGTGGGGGAGGCTTCTGATTCTCCAATCAGGGCCTTGAGCTTGTTTTTCCAAGCATGTCTTCTTTCATCTCTCTCTTGTTGCTCGGCCTCCGGCAACCTTTGAACTTTGGGATGAGGACATTTATTTGGATAATGCCCTGGTTTCCTGCAATTATAGCACAGGTTAGCATCACCGGATGATGTTTCGGTACTTTGTGGATAGGTTTGGGCCTGTAGGGAGTCTTTCCAGACTGATTGATGAACTTTTTGAATTTGTGCATGAGAAGCGCCATTTCATCTTGAGACAGGATGTCGTCGCCATCACAAGATTCTTGTGATTAGGCTTGACGATTTGGGCATGCTTTGTGTCGGCGATTTATCTGACAGCGGCTAGTGTTGTGACCTTTGAAGGAGATTCTTCAGCTTTCTCTCTTCTGTCAATATCATACTCAAAAGCTTTGAGGTCAGAGAAGAGATCAAAAGTAGATATTTCATTAAGATTGCAAGATACACGCATAGCTGTGGTCTTAATATCCCATCTAGAGGAGAGATCTGAAAATTTTTAAATTCTTCTCCTTTTGGGTATAAATTTTGCCCAAAGCTTCAAGTTCACCAACAATACCAGTGAATCTGAGGTCAAGTTCCTCAAGTGTCTCAGTTGGTTTCATTTCAAAAGATTCAAATTTCTGAGTCAGTTTTGAAATTTTGTTTTCTTTTGAGAGCTCAGTTCCCTCATAAATCATCTTGAGTTTATCCCAGATTTCCTTGGCTGATTTACAGCTCTTTACCTTCGAGAACGTGCCTTTGTCAAGAGTGACAAATAACGCGTTCTTAGCCACATTGTCGAGGTTGGCTCGCTTTCTTTCATCTGTGGTCCATTCCTCGCGTTCCTTCTCGAGCATCTCAGGATGGGCTTGGCCTTCAATCCTTGCGGCCGTGTTTACCTTCATGATCTTGATAGGGCCATCCTGTATCACAAAAATCATCTCTTCGTGCATTGCTGCAAGATGAGCCTACATCCTAATTCTCCAATCATCAAATTCGTTAATAGAGAACATAGGCACTTTGTTGATCATTGATGTATCCATGTGAAAGTAAAGAAATCAAAGAGACTGTTTTAAAGAGTAAGTGATTTTGGATCTGATTCGGGTAAAAATACGACTGATTCTTTTTAGAATCAACCTCTCCGATACCACTTGTTGGCCACTAAGTATACTAGATACAGCTTGAGAAGTAGTTTAAACAACAAGCTGTACTGATTTTAAATCAGAGTGCGTAGCGGAAGTCTTAGATACAGTAAGTTGTTGTGGATACAGCAACTCGATGTGCAGTTTATACTTAAATAATCACAGTAAGTAAAACAAGTAAGGCAGAAGGTAAATAACACAATATTTAAAGTGGTTCGAGGTAAACCCCTCTACGTCCACTGGTCCTCCACACAGGAGTAAAAAGTTTATTATAATTACTACGTACACAACTACGTAATTATAACAACACACAATTAATATATAGTTCACACAGATTGATATACATATCTTAGCTTCAACCGTTCACACAGATTGGTTTGAGCTAATGCTTTGACTTGCTTCTTCACACACAGTTCTGAAGCTTCGTCTTCTTCGATGCAATTCCTTCACACACAGTTCTGGAGAAGCAACGATTACTCGATCCACAGTATCGATCTGGATTTGTTCAAAGTATAGAACAGGGGATGAACAACAGCTTTGACTTTATGAGCTTCTAGCTGATGAAGTGTTGTTCAAGATGATGAGCACTGTATATCTCTTAGATCTGAGTTGCAGTAAGCTTTGGAGATATGTTTTGCTCTGATGAATATATTGATAGCTTGATAATTTCAGTCAATTGGAGTGAATTCGGTAACTGATCTTCAATGCCTTGATGAGATATATATAGTCTCTAAAATATATATCCGTTGAGATATATCCGTTGAGCAAGATTCCGTTCTAATGGGATGAAAAGCATGATCCGGATTTAGCGGGATTTGAAGATCTGTTGACTGACAGTATTTAAATACTTTATCCTTGAGTATTTAAATATTTCTTATTCAACGGGACTTGACTTCTGAAGATTCCTTCTTTATCCTGTTGAGGGTTGTATGGAAGATCACTGTATTGGTGATTCGAGACAGTTTCCATACTTGGTCTTTATAAGACTTCTTTGCTGTACTGAAAGGTTCCACTATATGCTGGATTCGAGACAGGCTTTCGATACAGGTTGATGCTTCAACTCTACGATACAATTTTCTTACTATATTGAGGATTGGCATATATGTCAAAACCTCTTATCAACACTATTCGATACAAGGATTGATTATCCCGGCTGTTTCGATACAGGGTTTATGTTTTCCCAACATACTGGGTGTCACCAACTGGGGTCCTAACGCAAGTTCTAGCTTGGGAGTACATGTCTTGGATCGCCCTAATGAACGGCAACAACACCCTCCTCTCTTCTAGGCTCCTCCAAATAACATTGCGCGGAATGCTATCATAAGCCTTCTCTAGATCAATGAACACCATATGGATGCCCTTACACCGCTCTTTAAACTTCTCCATAAGGCGTCTGACGAGATGAATGGCCTCAGTCGTGGACCTCCCCTGCATGAAGCCAAATTGGTTTTCTGAGATATCAACTTCTCTTCTAACCCTGCATTCCACCACTCTTTCCCAAAGTTTCATAGTATGACTGAGGAGTTTAATACCCCTATAGTTACTACAACTCTGAGCATCGCCTTTGTTCTTGAAAAATGGCACGACAATACTATGCCTCCACTCCCTCAGAATCTTAGAACCTCTGAGGAGGATGTTGAACAGCTCTGCTAACCACTAAACTCCAACTTCTCCCAGACAAAGACACACCTCAATAGGGATCTGATCCGGGCCTACAGCCTTAGCTCTACCCATCTTCATTAGGGCTCCCTTTACTTCCTCCTTGCTGATGCTCTCACATGAACTAAGCGAACGAGCAGAAGATAGACTAACTTCTTGCACCACCGAGTCGCTTCCCCTAGCCTCATTGAAAAGTTCAAAAAAATACTTATTCCACCTCTCCTTAATAGCCACATCGTTCACTAACACTTGGCTTAAATCATCCTTAATATACTTAACGGACCCAGGTCGCGCCGCCCTCTTTCCCTAGCTTTCGCTAGTTTAAAAATAGCATTCGCACCTTCTTTGGTGTCTAGGCGCTTGTACATCTCCTCGCATGCCTCACCTTTAGCCTTAGCCACTGCCTTCTTATACTCTCTTTTCGCCACCTTGTACGCTACAAACTTCAAGATTCTCTCCTCCCCAGCACTAACCGACAAAAGCTCCTTAAATAGCACTTGTTTAGCCTTAACCTTCTTTTGGACCTCCTCATTCTACCACCATGCCTCCTTCGGTCCACTAGACCTGCCCGAAGAAACCCCTACCACATTCTCGCCCACACTCCTAATAGCATTGGTCATGCTGGTCCACATAAGGTTAGCATCTCCCCCTCCCCCCCGCAAAAAACCTCCTTCGTGGGTGAGAGACTCCTTGAATTCTGTCGCCTTCTCACCCTTCAGATCCTTCTAGAGAATCCTTGGTCTAGCTTCTCTAACCCTGCTAACAATACGACCTCCCATGGATACATCCATACCCAGCAGCTGGTGTTGCGAAGCACAGGCCTCGCTCCGGAACACCTTGCAGTCCACGCACGCCTTAGCATCACGACTGCGCAAAAGAAGGTAGTTAATTTGTGTGTTGTGCCCCCCACTACCGAAGGTGATGAGGTGCTCAGCTCTCTTCTGAAAAATAGAGTTCGTAATTACCAACTCATGCGCAGTGGCAAACTCCAACAGTGCGGAACCTCCTACATTTCTAACTCCGAAGCCGAAACCCCCATGCGCACTATGGTAACCATACACCCCCTCACCAATGTGACCATTGAAATCGCCCCCCATAACAATAAATTGATCATCCGGAATACACCCTACCAACTCATCTAAACCGACCCAAAAAGCTTCCTTAACAAGCACCCCCAAACCAACATATGGGGCATACGCACAAACCACGTTAACCACCTTCTCCCCAACCACCACTCTAACGGTCATCGTTACACCTCTTCACTTCCACGACGTTATCCTTAAGCTCCTTAAACAAAAGAATACCCACACAATTACTCGAGTTTGCAAGGCCTGAATACCATAATTTATAACCGTTCGCCTCCCTGGACTGCGCCCCCTTCCACCTAGTCTCCTGAATACAAGCCACATCAACCCTTCTCTTACCCAATACATCCACGAGTTCCAAAAGCTTACCCGTCAAGGTACCTAAATTCCAACTACCAGCCCGCAAACAGCGCGACATCAACCAACACAAAACACAAACGCACTACGACAAATAAAAATGAGGTAGTGTAACCAAACATGAAAATATGACGAGAATGCAAAAGACAATTTAAAAGCAAGCAAACCGCATAAAAATCACAGAAAATAGTAGGTATATGGCCGACGAAAATAAAATTTAACAGAAAAGTACAATGATACCAGACTTCAGCAGGGAAAGCCGCGGAAGCTGGCAACCGATCGGCTCCTGAACCAAACCCATCTCGACTCTGCGCCTCTTGAGACTCGAGCTTGTATCTTGGGTGGGAAAAGGTGAACGACAGGCCGACGGCGCCTGGGAGCAGCACGGGAAGATTTCGGGCAGCTTGAAAATCCGATTGGAAAACCTGGAAAACAAACAGCTAAAATGCAATACTACAGTTAGATTGACGGGGAGGGATGAATGCAGCGGTGAAATGTTATTATTCCGGCGATACGTCGGCTAGAGATGACCACCATCCCGGCGCGGCGCAGGCACAAGTTAGGCCAAAACGGACAGCAAAGGCTCAGATGAAGGTCCGGGGCAACAAATCGCGAAATCCAAATCCGTTAAAATGGCAGAAATTCACAAACACACAGAAATCAAATAGCGGAAGAAATTCCACAAGAAATTCAGCCCGGCTAAGATTTCTGCTAATTCCAAATCCCACAAGAAATTCACAACCACACAGCAACGGAAGAAACGCGAATATTTTTCGTCAAGAGCGATTGAATCTAAAACTGAGCAGAGCTCCGTGCTATAATGAGCTAGCTAAATCGCTTAACCCCACCCACCTGTGTGTGTGTGTGTGTGTGTGTGAGTGAGTGAGAGAGAGAGAGAGAGAGAGAGAGAGAGCTTGTTCTTTGATTGGCCCGTTTCTGTTGAGATATGGAGAAAACTTGCTCGTTGGTGTGGTGTTACACGAAGAGCAACTAAGTGGGATACAAAGAAGAAATATTTAATCTCACAATGCAAGGCAAAATCTGGAAAACAACACATATATCGCCTCTTATGCACTATTGCAGTGAATCAAGTGTGGCGTGTGTTGTTGCCCAAAATATTTATCCGAAGATTAATACTGCTGGAAGACGGACAACAAACAACAATTTGTGGGAGCACTTCCGAGAGAATATGAATAAACACAAGATTTGCCGGGTTTGTTAGGCCCGGGCTTGAATGCTCTCGCGAGATGTTATTAATACAAATATTCGTGGATACAAGTATTAATGTGAGAAATCTAAATACAATGAGTGTAAAAAGACTCTGTTAATCCGGCTCTTGAGCGAAGCTCGGTGTTCTTCGTCCCTGCCGATCGTCTGCTTGATGAGAGAGGCCGAGAGAAGAAGTACCGAAAGATAGCTGTTGCCAAGATTTGGAGATAGCCAAGTGCGGTGTATTGATTCTGTATGCTGAAATCACGATAATGCAGAGTGTTTAGAGAGTCAGAATCTCGGTCCTTGGACAAGTGCAGGGAGCCGTGTATATATAGTGGCAGCCGAGTCTTGTCTTCAGGCGGGCGATCGCCTTCCGGCCATTATAATAATGGGGCGATCGTCTGCCGGCCAATATTATAATGGGGCGATCACACGGGCTGTCGGCCTAAAGTCCAAGGTAGATGCTGGCAGTCTGCCTAAAGTCCAAAGCTACAGCCGGCAGCCAGCTGGGCGGTCCAATGAGGAGCCAGCACGCGTCCGGAGTCACTGTCACATGCGGCCCTACTGACAACTTTCGGCGGGCCTGTCGGCTGGTGGACGGATGCTGACAGGCTGTGGTCGACGATCCGTGAATTGCGGATCTTGTCTCTGTAACACCCCCAATCCGCTCAGGGATATTACACGCCGTAGAACCTCTCCTCGAGGATCTACCAGGCTGATGACTAAAAACGAAGAGCAACTAAGTGGGATACAAAGAAGAAATATTTAATCTCACAATGCAAGGCAAAATCTGGAAAACAACACATATATCGCCTCTTATGCACTATTGCAGTGAATCAAGTGTGGCGTGTGTTGTTGCCCAAAATATTTATCCGAAGATTAATACTGCTGGAAGACGGACAACAAACAACAATTTGTGGGAGCACTTCCGAGAGAATATGAATAAACACAAGATTTGCCGGGTTTGTTAGGCCCGGGCTTGAATGCTCTCGCGAGATGTTATTAATACAAATATTCGTGGATACAAGTATTAATGTGAGAAATCTAAATACAATGAGTGTAAAAGACTCGTTAATCCGGCTCTTGAGCGAAGCTCGGTGTTCTTCGTCCCTGCCGATCGTCTGCTTGATGAGAGAGGCCGAGAGAAGAAGTACCGAAAGATAGCTGTTGCCAAGATTTGGAGATAGCCAAGTGCGGTGTATTGATTCTGTATGCTGAAATCACGATAATGCAGAGTGTTTAGAGAGTCAGAATCTCGGTCCTTGGACAAGTGCAGGGATCCGTGTATATATAGTGGCAAATGAGTCTTGTCTTCAGCGGGCGATCGCCTTCCGCCATTATAATAATGGGGCGATCGTCTGCCGGCCAATATTATAATGGGGCGATCACACGGCCGTCGGCCTAAAGTCCAAGGTAGATGCCGCACCTAAATTCCAAAGTTACAATGGCACACCGGTGGCGGTCAATGAGGAGCCAGCACGCGTTCCGGAGTCACTGTCACATGCGGCCCTACTGACAACTTTCGGCGGGCCTGTCGGCTGGTGGACGGATGCTGACATGCTGTGGTCGATGATCCGTGAATTGCGGATCTTGTCTCTGTAACACCCCCAATCCGCTCAGGGATATTACACGCCGTAGAACCTCTCCTCGAGGATCTACCAGGCTGATGACTAAAAACAAACATCTAAACATCGCCTTTAAGGCTAAAGTGACTCAGTAGACCGATCTGGTCTTTCGATAATAGCATACAACTCAATTCCAACACATACCCACGCAGGGGTCAAAATACAATAAACTCCCGTACAATGGGGAAAAGATACTACAGCGGAGAAGAAAATACAACTAGACCAATACGACATCAACTTATCCTCGTGTGATTAGTATCGTTCATCTTTCATCATCCTCCGTGCCGGCCCTGTGTTATGCTCCCAAACCTGAATGCAAAAAACAGACATCCACCCCCCGAATACTCGGGGGTTAGCAAAACTCCACTGTTTTGCTAGTGCAAGAACAAAGTGCAAATACGAGCCATACAATTCACATTTCACGAATAACGATAACCAGGAATCCTCAAAAATCCAAACGTAATGAAAAGTACTTCCCGAGGCATGAGTTTGGTAAACATTTCTCAAAACCGAAAAATTACAAATAAAGGGAAACCATTTATAAAACAATTTAAAAATGCCATCGAGAGTTTGAATAGAAAACAATTTTGCAAGAAAACCACTCAATCAACACAAACGAGTCTTCACAAATATTTCCACGGGATTCTCGACCCGAAACCAAATAATACCGATACGAGATCAAACATCTCAACATTCCACAGGGTCCTTGACCCAAAACACAGAATAGCACCACAATACAATCAAAGGTACAGTCTCTCGTTCGACATATCCTGCTCAAGACCCCGACATTAACCCTGAGATTTCACAAACCTCCTTGGTTAACTAATCCTGATACTAATGCTTTAAAAACAAGTTGAAACAAGCTTCAAAAACACGAATCGCGGTCTATATCAAGACAAACATTTAAAAGTGAGTTGAAAGAATTTGAGATACGAACATCGTTCGGTAACGGGGTCTTAGCTATCACTCAAATACCCGTAACCAATAAGCCTGCCAGGCGCCTCCCTTGCGCACCTGTGTACCGGCGTTCACTTCCATCATGTTGGCCGCTCATTGAACATGTCACCGCACCGGCATCACTCCCGCAAGAGCCGCCCCTTGCGCGCGCATTAGGTAACACCGGCGTTCACCACCCATATGGAGCCGCACATTGCAGCATACACCAGTGCCGAGTGCACGCCCGCCTCAGAGGTTCCCGGATACGACGTTTCTCACAACAAGTATCCACATTATCACAAACATCAAGCAAACAGTCAATCGTTGTAATAATTATCAAATCGATACACCAATTCACATAATTCATCCGTCAGTCCACGACCACACGAATAAATATCAACACGCATGTCAACCATAACACGACGGAAATAAGCAATACACGTACACACGCATTATCAAGCGCAACATCAACACCAAATATATCCAAAGGATTCACATAGTCACTTACAACACACAATTTACAAAACACACGCGTTTTGAAAGTGAGCCTTTAACGAGGCTAGCCGAAATCTTTTGAAACTTCATTTCAAACAACCAAACAAACACACCAAGACGATCACCGATCATCATATCCATAAAATAAGAAAAGTATGGGCAAGGTGCTTGCCTCGAATAACCACAACGCGGAGAATCGGCCGAAGTAGGTTGGCACGAACCGAGTATGAACTCGCCGACTCCACCGAACGACAATCCACAACAATGAACTACGAACGAAAACAATAACAACGAAAATGAATTCCAAAGTACGACCCAAACCCGCTGAATTCAAAGAACAAATGACGAAGGTTCAAGGATTTCCCCCAAAACGGCCAAGAACACGATTCGTTCCTTCATATCACGAAAACGGAATTCCAAGTTGAAATATGGATATACAATCCATAGAATATGTTTAACAACATCATTTAACCATAATCGATCCATCGAAAAAGGATGAAAAACGAGATCGAGGGCAAATCCCCCAAAAAGTCAATTCGAAGGAAATCAAGAAATATACTTCGATTCGACGAAGAACAATGGATTAAATGATGCTAAACACAAGAATACTACCAAGATTAATCATACCCATCGTGTATTAATCAACAACACGGAACGAATCGGACAAAAACGCAAAAACCCCAAATTTTCCCAAAATAGGGTTCTAGGAAATCTCACCTTGATTCGCTGGATCAAAGGAGGTTATGGAGGGATTAATCGATGCTATGAACTCCCAATCTTCGTGGATTAGTTGCTTGACAACATGTCTCCTGGATCGCCAAGTCTCCAGCCGCGGAGAGGAAAAGATGGAAATGAAAAACGGGTGAAAATATGGCTACTCTGTCATATTTATACAGACACGGCCTAGCGTGCGCTACACCTTCCGGACTAGCGCGCGCTAACGGGCAGCCTCGGCCGATAACCCCCGGCCGGCACCCGCAAGGCCCTGTACTGAAGACTCAATCTGTCGGCCGGATCTTGCCTGCCCGAATGCGATAGCGCGCGCTGCGCGGACGCTAGCGTGCGCTAGCCGATCTGCCGTAACCCTTCGATCGAATCGCCTGGCCAGTAACGACGCTAGCCGGCCGACGGCTGCGGCGCTACGCCGACTAGCGCGCTACGCCGGCGTAGCGTGCGCTACCCGCCGATCCTTCCCGAGT
Source organism: Orobanche coerulescens (assembly GCA_033398695.1). Lineage (NCBI taxonomy): Eukaryota > Viridiplantae > Streptophyta > Magnoliopsida > Lamiales > Orobanchaceae > Orobanche > Orobanche coerulescens. The sequence continues at coordinate 177,133,802 of CM065809.1, forward strand.
CCGTAACCCTGAAACCCCATTGTCCGGCCCGATAGCGTGCGTTGGTCGACTGCTAGCGTGCGCTATACTGCCGGCATACAAGCCTCTTCCGGACGTAGCGTGCGCTACGCCGGTTCTCGCCACTGTCCGGCCGGTGCCTCGCAATCGTCCGGCCAGCCCCGCAACCGTCCGGCCAAGCACGACCACCGTGGCTCGACGACCCGATTTCAAAACGCATTTTAACGAACACGACGAAAAGTTCGCGGATAACATCAACGACCCGTAATGAAAACATAATACCATAATTAGTCATACGCGACCAAGAAACGGGTCGAGACAACAATTACAGATACGGATACCCGTAACTTTCAAAAAATAACAAAATGGCCCAAAACACCCGGAAATCACGATACATGATCGAATAACCAAACATAAGTTCACAACACGTCTAACAAAGTTAAACGGACTTACAGGAAACTCAAATGTTAGCCAACCGCATTCGCAAGAATCGAGCTCAAGCGCGGAAAAGTCGCTAAAAAGCACGGAACTCAACAAAACGACACCGAAACGAACTCGGATGTCAAAAAGTGCAGAATTAATCATTCTCAGAATGACGAAAAGGTCACGAGCGAGTCGTCAAAACGGACTTCCGCTGACAAAAAGAAATTATCGGAAATCGAAAATTGCGGATATTACATTCTACCCTCCTTAAAAGAAGTTTCGTCCCGAAACTTAAAATAAGTCGGGAGAAGCAATATCCCGCCAGGAAAACTCAACGAGATACGCAAGAAATGCGTAACTAATGCCCAACGGCGAAACGTTACAAACAACGCAACGGAATATACGGTGTGAAAACACGCTCCACGACGACCAACACAACGTCGCCGTTAGGGATATAATAAAACGAACAAGTGACAAGCGTCATCAAATGGATAATACAATCAAGTCAATTATCCGAACAATCACAAAACACAACGAACGAAAATCAATATGATTGACCGACCCAACGGTACATCAATCAAAACGCGAGCCAATCGCTGAACAAATACGGAATTCCACCACCCAAGGGTTGGAAGATCAAAAACGAGACCAATTTCCCGAACTTAAGGAAATTACGAAGGAGCCTGAACGCTCAACAATCACGAAACGAGAACAAAAACCGAGCAAGCAAACGATCGAGACAACAAAGATCGAACAATCATGTCCGAAACACGAAGGATAATAAAATTCAAACAACAACTCCCAGAATGATCTGGCGAGAACTACAAGACATGCATTCCCATAAGATCCACAGGAAAGGGAATAGCGATTGAAAAGTCACAGCGACAAACGAGTTATTCCAAAACAATACCACACTCGTTCGATCAACAAAAGCAAGGGGCAGGACAAGCTCAGAAATGTCAACGAACATAATGAGTCGACAGAGTCGAAAACACAAGAGTTCCAAATCCGATCCACTTCGAATAAAAGAACTAATAGAACCCGATGATGTCACTCCCGAACAAGGTTCACAAGAATCGAACTGAACCCGAAAAAGTCACATCGATAACCAGATCGACCCACAATAAGATCACAATGCTCGGACGATGAAACCGAAATACAGAACAAGTTCATAAAGTATCAACGAACATGAGCGAATCGATACACTGGAGAAAGAGAAAATACCGAAGTCAAAATAGTACGGGTATTACCTCCGACCTCGTCCACGAAATTCACAAAAACATGAGCAAGGTAACAAGACATTAAACAACCGACACATAACGGAACGATCACCGATGCACACGGTCATACCAAACCAAGCTCTAACAGCTCGCACATGCGCGATAACGCAGAAATCACCACGAGATGGCAACATTCAACACCAACATTCCACCTCTCACGGAGGGCTAACACAACAAATGTCTGGAAAACAACTCAACGCTCACGCCGCCAACTCGATCATACTCGGGAGCAAACATCAAAATGAAAATGCGAACATCATACATACATACCCAGCCCTCAAACGGGAATGGATAGGTTTTAAAAATGAAAACCTCATTTTGAAAATAATTTAGAAGAACACCGGTTGATCTTGAGTATCACCTTTCAAAAAGTACAAACGTGAAACATCGTTATCGAGACATTGGAGAACCATTTCGCATTTGATAAAAATGAGGACACTTTCTCTTAGTGAAAACTTTCAGAATATTCGACCCTCGGGTCTAAATAAAAATGTTTCTAAAACATTGAAAATATCTCAAAGTATTTTGGTCCTCAAAGTAGAATTTTTTTGAAATATATTGTGGCACCTAGGATGTACCACAAGAAAATAACTCATTTGAAAAGTATGTCTCGAAATTTATTTTTCTAAGATACTCAAGGTTTTCAAAAATCCAATAGGCCAGAATGCCCAAACTCACACATATCGACGTTCACTAAAACAACTCCTAGTACACGCATCAAAACATTTAAAATCAAGACAATACATGTGTTTAAACGGAAATAAACGAGAAAATACCACATCCAGAACAAAACCACCGACCCCATTCGAGGCCTCTAAGGACCCTCCCGCACTGGTTAGTGAACAAGTCGAACGCGTATAAGCACAAAGCTTCCACAATAGAATTTGTAAAACGTGCAAATCGATTCGAAAACCATCAGCAACGGACAAAAACAACAATAAAAAGACATCACAAGCGACGACACTCCTCGTATAAATCAAATACGAGAGTCGACTAAATACATATCGTGAAATCAAAATCCACATAAGGATTCCACCACTTAGCAAATAATCATAAAAATAGCTCGTGTCACACGAGGCACAACACAAAGAAGGAAGACTTACTTCCACAGGTCGCACGAAGATGATGATCGCCCCACGATACTAATCAAGACCAACAAACTCAAACGACGCGTCGCGACACGACTCAGTCAGATAAAATCCGACAAGACAAAACTCAACAGACACCACTGACCCGACAGCCTAGGTTTCCACAACCTAAGCTCCGATACCATAAATGTAACACCCCCAATCCGCTCAGGGATATTACACGTCGTAGAACCTCTCCTCGAGGATCTACCAGACTGATGACTAAAAACAAACATCTAAACATCGCCTTTAAGGCTAAAATGACTCAGTAGACCAATCTGGTCTTTCGATAATAGCATACAACTCAATTCCAACACATACCCACGCAGGGGTCAAAATACAATAAACTCCCGTACAACGGGGAAAAGATACTACAGCGGAGAAGAAAATACAACTAGACCAATACGACATCAACTTATCCTCGTGTGATTAGTATCGTTCGTCTTTCATCATCCTCCGTGCCGGCCCTGTGTTATGCTCCCAAACCTGAATGCAAAAAAACAGACATCCACCCCCCGAGTACTCGGGGGTTAGCAAAACTCCACTGTTTTGCTAGTGCAAGAACAAAGTGCAAATACGAGCCATACAATTCACATTTCACGAATAACGATAACCAGGAATCCTCAAAAATCCAAACGTAATGAAAAGTACTTCCCGAGGCATGAGTTTGGTAAACATTTCTCAAAACCGAAAAATCACAAATAAAGGGAAACCATTTATAAAACAATTTAAAAATGCCATCGAGAGTTTGAATAGAAAACAATTTTGCAAGAAAACCACTCAATCAACACAAACGAGTCTTCACAAATATTTCCACGGGATTCTCGACCCGAAACCAAATAATACCGATACGAGATCAAACATCTCAACATTCCACAGGGTCCTTGACCCAAAACACAGAATAGCACCACAATACAATCAAAGGTACAATCTCTCGTTCGACATATCCTGCTCAAGACCCCCGATTAATTAACCCTCGGAGATTTCGTCAAACCTCCTTGGTTAACTAACCCTGATACTAATGCTTTAAAAACAAGTTGAAACAAGCTTCAAAAACACGAATCGCGGTCTATATCAAGACAAATATTTAAAAGTGAGTTGAAAGAATTTGAGATACGAACATCGTTCGGTAACGGGGTCTTAGCTATCACTCAAATACCCGTAACCAATAAGCCTGCCAGGCGCCTCCCTTGTGCACCTATGTACCGGCGTTCACTTCCATCATGTTGGCCGCTCATTGAACATGTCATCGCACCGGCGTCACTCCCGCAAGAGCCGCCCCTTGCGCGCGCATTAGGTAACACCGGCGTTCACCACCCATATGGAGCCGCACATTGCGGATACACTGTGCCGAGTGCACGCCCCGCCCTCAGAGGTTCCCGGATACGACGTTTCTCACAACAAGTATCCACATTATCACAAACATCAAGCAAACAGTCAATCGTTGTAATAATTATCAAATCGATACACCAATTCACATAATTCATCCGTCAGTCCACGACCACACGAATAAATAACAACACGCACGTCAACCATAACACGACGGAAATAAGCAATACACGTACACACGCATTATCAAGCGCAACATCAACACCAAATATATCCAAAGGATTCACATAGTCACTTACAACCCACTTTGAAAGTGAGCCTTTAACGAGGCTAGCCGAAATCTTTTGAAACTTCATTTCAAACAACCAAACAAACACACCAAGACGATCACCGATCATCATATCCATAAAATAAGAAAAGTATGGGCAAGGTACTTGCCTCGAATAACCACAACGCGGAGAATCGGCCGAAGTAGGTTGGCACGAACCGACTATGAACTCGCCGACTCCACCGAACGACAATCCACAACAATGAACTACGAACGAAAACAATAACAACGAAAATGAATTCCAAAGTACGACCCAAAGCCGCTGAATTCAAAGAACAAATGACGAAGGTTCAAGGATTTCCCCCAAAACGGCCAAGAACACGATTCGTTCCTTCAAATCACGAAAATGGAATTCCAAGTTGAAATATGGATATACAATCCATAGAATATGTTTAACAACATCATTTAACCATAATCGATCCATCGAAAACGGATGAAAAACGAGATCGAGGGCAAATCCCCCAAAAAGTCAATTCGAAGGAAATCAAGAAATATACTTCGATTCGACGAAGAACAATGGATTAAATGATGTTAAACACAAGAATACTGCCAAGATTAATCATACCCATCGTGTATTAATCAACAACACGGAACGAATCGGACAAAAACGCAAAAACCCCAAATTTTCCCAAAATAGGGTTCTAGGAAATCTCACCTTGATTCGCTGGATCAAAGGAGGTTATGGAAGGATTAATCGATGCTATGAACTCCCAATCTTCGTGGATTAGTTGCTTGACAACATGTCTCCTGGATCGCCAAGTCTCCACCATGCGGAGAGGAAAAGATGGAAATGAAAAACGGGTGAAAATATGGCTACTCACATATTTATACAGACACGGCCTAGCGTGCGCTACACCTTCCGGACTAGCGCGCTAACGGGCACCTCACCGATAACCCTCCGGCGCCCGCAAGGCCTCAGATCAAGACTCAATCTGCCGGCCGGATCTCGCTCGCCCGATCAAGGAGAAGGCAGGCCAAGGCATGGACGCTAGCGTGCGCTAGCCGATCCGTCTGTAACCTCTCGATCGAATCGTTCGACAGTAACGTACGCTAGCCGGCCAGGCGCTACGCCGCCGACTAGCGCGCTACGCTGCATAGCGTGCGCTACTCGCCGATCCTTCCCGAGTCCGTAACCCTGAAACCCCACTGTCCGGCCCGATAGCGTCGTTGGTCGACCAAGCTAGCGTCGCTATACTGCCGGTTAGCGCAGCCTCTTCCGGCCAGAAGCGTGCGCTTACGCCGGTTCTCGCGCACTGTCCGGCCGGTGCCTGCAATCGTCCGTCTGGCCCCGCAACCGTCCGGCCAAGCACTGACCACTGTGGCTCGACGACCCGATTTCCGAAAACGCATTTTAACGAACACGACGAAAAGTTCACGGATAACATCAACGACCTAATGAAAACATAATACCATAATTAGTCATACGCGACCAAGAAACGGTCGAGACAACAATTACAGATACGGATACCCGTAACTTTCAAGAAATTACAAAATGGCCCAAAACACACTAAATCACGATACGTGATCGAATAACCAAACAGAAACACAACACGTCTAACAAAGTTAGACGCTTACAGAAACTCAAACAAATGTTAGCCAACGAGATTCGCAAGAATCGAGCTCAAGCGCGGAAAAGTCGCTAAAAAGCACGGAACTCAACAAAACGACACCGAAACGAACTCGGATGTCAAAAAGTGCAGAATTAATCATTCTCAGAATGACGAAACGGTCACGAGCGAGTCGTCAAAACGGACTTCCGCTGACAAAAAGAAATTACCGGAAATCAAAAATTGCGGATATTATAGTCTCGACTCTTGCACGTGGGCTCAGTCCTGAGGCTCGGCCCTTGCCGACTGGATGACTATCGGCATGATGAGATCGTCTCTAGCTGGTTACTGAGGGTCGTCAACGGCCAGTCGCTGAGGGTCGGCATCGGTCGGTCACCAAGGGTCGGTCGGCAGGTGCCGAGAGATGATCGTCCGCTAGTCGGTCGCCAGGAGCCGGTCGCCAAGTACCGAGAGACGATCATATTTGATGTCGATCGCTCGGCACCGGGACCTGTCCTGGGACCTTCGGATGGCCGATTTGTCTTGTCTGCTGGGCTAAGGCTAGGTCGCCTGGTCAGCCGGCCAGCTTCGCCGGCCGCTTCTAAGCAGCTGGCTAGGTCGCCCGATCTCCGAGGCGATCGCCGGTCGAAGAGTATAATTCTCGACACAACAATTGCCCCCCAGCTTGCTCCGATGTTGAAGACATGGGGCGAGGTGGTTCTTGCTGGCGATCGTGTAAGATGAGGACAGGCGATCTTGCTGAGCTGACTTAGGATTCAGACTTGGGCTATCATGGTCGATTGGCTAGCTATCTTTCGGTCTTGTACCTGCAAAAAACAACATTGGCCGATCCCCCTCGGAAACTTGATGGTTTTGCTTGTTTGAGGAATCGTGCACAGTCGCGGAGTTCGATGGACCGACTCTATGACCGTGTCCTGATGCGCGAAGACATTGAGTGTCTCGTGACTCACTTTATTATGAGGGTCCTCTGTTAGGCCGCACCTCGCCTCGTATTTAAACGAAGGGCGTGCGGTCTCGGTCTAGAGGAGTCCTTGCGCGGGGCAGCGTCGGATGAATCAACTCCACCTCCGCGGCTTGTTTAGCTCTGCTTCCACCTCAGCCCGCCATGGAGATGGCGAACCTCGACGGTGTATGTTGAGACGGGGGTTGTGGCACTTGTCGCATTGTCCGGGTTCACCTTGTTAGATGATGATCCTTTGAGGGCGCGCGATCGTGTCCACTGATTAATTTTGGAGGGCCCTCAGACTACGTCGGCCTCGTATTTAAACGAAGGGCGGGCGATCTCGGCCGAAAGGGACCTTGCATGGCCGAAGCAGCCGGTTCCATCGACTACCAGGACCATGGCTTTATGATGTGCGGTGGAGGCGATCGCGAGCCTTAGTCCCTCATGTTAAATGGTGGACTGTAGATGGCGAGCGAGTCCTCCGGCTCTGCTGGAAAATAGCGATCGGCCGAAGATCGGAGGTCGCCGCCGGCGCCGATCGCTCTACTCCTGTGCTAAGAAGAAGCCTTTGCTCGCCAGAAATTCGCGCTTTAGCTTGGAAGACCGCGTAGGTCGTGGGCTGGTCCTTCGTAAGATGCCTGAACATAGGCGAAAGACCATGGAATCCTGCTAGGACCACGTGGAGGGCGATCTCATCGCTTACGGGCTCGCCGTTGAGGATGATCTCGTCTACCCGGTCGATGTAGTCCGAGTCGGACTCTTCTTTCCCTTGCTTGATTCGCAGCATGCGATGGGGACCTTCCGGTCGAGCGACCTTGGCGGCGAAGTACTCTGTGAAGACGTGCGCCAGCTGGTTAAAGGAGCCGATGGACCGAGACGGCAATGAGGCGTACCACCTGTGGGCGAGGTCGTCCAGCGTCAGAGGGAACATTCGGCACCTGGTCGCGTCTGATGCCCCACACCCGGTCATGTAGATGTTGAACTTCCTCAGGTGTGTTTGGGGGTCCGGTCGCCCCTCGTACAAGGGTGTTTGAGGAGGAGCGGTCTTGTGCTGCACGGGGGCGAGCTCGATGTCGATCGCGAGCGGCTCGCTTGGCTCGGCGATCGTCTTCTTGGCGCCTGCCCTGGATTCCAGGAGCGCCTTCATGTCGTCGAGTTGACGTTGCATCGCAGCTATCGCTGTGGCTCGGTCGCTTGCTGATCGGCTTTGGGAGCGGGATCCGAGGCGATCGTGTACCGATCTCCGGACTCCGCTGCTGCCGACCTCGGCTATTAGGCGAGGGGGAGCCAGACTGGCCGCCTTCGGGAGTCGGGTAGCCGAGCTCCCGGTGACGGACTCAAACTCCGTCGTCTCGTAGCCGGGCCGGATCGCCTTGGCCGCCAAGATGGGTCACCGCCAGCGATCGAAGATAGAGGTGCCCCACCGGGCGAGCGCCTCTTCTTGCGACGAGCCTCTCAGCGATCGCTCGCCAATAACGCCTTGAGCTTCCGCTGACTTCCGGCGGACGGCCGAGGGGGTGATAGCAGGAGGCGCGTCGAGAGCACTCCGTCGCTCCCGTAGACGGCCATGACCTCGCCGATCCGTCCCTCGTTCGAGCCGACGAGCGAGAGGCTTGGGCCGCCGCCCGTGGACGGATCGAGCGTCTCGATCACGGCGACTACCTTCCACCATCGGCCGTGGCTCGAATCGACGGAACAGGCGCTCGGCCGGCCGCCGGCTTTCTTGACGCGAGGCTAAGACATGATTTCTGAAGGATTTCTTTGAAGCGCAGTGAGTGTCACTTCAAGTATATGCCCCGAGAACAGTGAGTGTTCTTCGGGACGGTAGGTATAAAAATTTGAGGATTAGATGCCCTCCTTCTAGCGCCAATTGTTGTTGCCCAAAATATTTATCCGAAAATTAATACTGCTGGAAGACGGACAACAAACAACAATTTGCGGGAGCACTTCCGAGAGAATATGAATAAACACAAGTATTAATGTGAGAAATCTAAATACAATGAGTGTAAAAAGACTCTGTTAATCCGGCTCTTGAGCGAAGCTCGGTGTTCTTCATCCCTGCCGATCGTCTGCTTGATGAGAGAGGCCGAGAGAAGAAGTACCGAAAGATAGTTGTTGCCAAGAGTTGGAGATAGCCAAGTGATGTGTATTGATTCTGTATGCTGAAATCGCGATAATGCAGAGTGTTTAGAGAGTCATAATCTCGGTCCTTGGACAAGTGCAGGGAGCCGTATATATATAGTGGCAGCCGAGTCTTGTCTTCAGGCGGGCGATCGCCTTCCGGCCATTATAATAATGGGGCGATCGTCTGCCGGCCAATATTATAATGGGGCGATCATACGGGCTGTCGGCCTAAAGTCCAAGGTAGATGCCGGCTCATTTAAAGTCCAAAGTTACACTGGCAGCCACTGGCGGTCCAATGAGGAGCCAAGACGCGTCCGAGTCATCACACATGCAGCCCTACTGACAACTTCCGGCGGGCCTGTCGGCTGGTGGACGGATGCTGACAGGCTGTGGTCAACGATCCGTGAATTGCGGATCTTGTCTCGGCTCTTGCACGTGGGCTCAGTCATGAGGCTCGGCCCTTGCCGACTGGATGACTATCGGCATGATGCGATCGTCTCTAGCTGGTCACTGAGGGTCGTCATCGGCCAGTCGCTGAGGGTCGGCATCGGTCGGTCACCAAGGGTCGGTCGGCAGGTGCCGAGAGATGATCGTCTGCTAGTCGGTCGCCAGGAGTCGGTCGCCAAGTACCGAGAGACGATCGTATTTGATGTCGATCGCTCGGCACCGGGACCTGTCCTGGGACCTTCGGATGGCCGATTTGTCTTGTCTGCTGGGCTAAGGCTAGGTCGCCTGGTCGCTGGTCGGCAGTTCTGCCTCGGCTGCTCGGCAGTGGCTAGGTCGCCCGATCTCCGAGGCGATCGCCGGTCGGAGAGTATAATTCTCGACACAACAGCGTGAACGCAATAGAAGGAAGTTCCAAAGCGTCTCGAAGGAATTCGAGGAAGTGGTGAAGGTAAGGACAAATGATTGTGGCGATTTGCAGTAGAAAAAATCCTAAGTTAGCTCGAGTTTTGCATGCTTTAATGCAATGGTAATTGTAACTTAGAATTTGTGTTGCTGAGATTGTATGTTTTGTACCCCAACGTTTAACTGGTGAAATAAAATGGATTATTTACCAAAAAAAGGAGAATATGTATAATGTTTCTTGGAATATATATAAATATAGAGAGATATTGATTAAATTAATATGACTCTTAGAGTAAAAAATATAAATAAATCTGAAGCATTAATCTTTGTGTGATTTTCTATCCAAATTAGTATATATGTACATTTCATGCGTCCAAATACCAATGCAGTATATGCATAAGAATGTCGGTGCATAAAAATAATGCATTAGATGCATAACTTTTTGCGAGAAAAAATTTTGACCATCAATTTAATCAAGATATGTGGATCAAAATTCATCCTGATTTCTTAACTTAAACCATATTTTTACTAGAACCACACACACACACACACACACACATATATATATATATATATATATCCATCATTGATTTAACTATTTTTAGTGATCTAGATTAAATACATGAAATGAAGGATATATTTTTCGCCAAGAGCGATTGAATCTAAAACTGAGCAGAGCTCCGTGCTATAATGAGCTAGCTAAATCGCTTAACCCCACTCACCTGTGTGTGTGAGTGTGTGTGTGTGTGTGTGAGAGAGAGAGAGAGAGAGAGAGAGAGAGAGAGAGAGAGAGAGAGAGAGAGAGAGAGAGAGAGAGAGAGAGAGAGAGAGAGAGAGAGAGAGAGAGAGAGAGAGAACTTGTTCTTTGGCTGCCCTGTTTCTGTTGAGATATGGAGAAAACTTGCTTGTTGGTGTGGTGTTACACAAAGAGCAACTAAGTGGGATACAAAGAAGAAATATTTAATCTCACAATGCAAGGCAAAATCTGGAAAACAACACATATATATCGCCTCTTATGCACTGTTGCAGTGAATCAAGTGTGGCGTGAAAGCAATAGAAGGAAGTTCCAAAGCGTTAGGAAGGAATTCGAGGAAGTGGTGAAGGTAAGGACAAATGATTGTGGCGATTTGCAGTAGAAAAAATCCTAAGTTAGCTCGAGTTTTGCATGCTTTAATGCATTGGTAATTGTAACTTAGAATTTGTGTTGCTGAGATTGTATGTTTTGTACCCAACGTTTAACTGGTGAAATAAAATATATTATTTACCAAAAAAAAAGGAGAATATGTATAATGCTTCTTGGAATATATATAAATATAGAGAGAGATTGATTAAATTAATATGACTCTTAGAGTAAAAAAATATAAATAAATCTGAATCATTAATCTTTGTGTGATTTTCTATCCAAATTAGTAAATATGTACATTTCATGCGTCCAAATACCAATGCAGTATATGCATAAGAATGTCGATGCATAAAACGAGAGAAAATATTGACCATCAATTCAAGATATGTGGATCAAAATTCATTCTGATTTCTTAACTTAAATCGTATTTTTACTAGAACCACCTATATATATATATATATCCATCATTGATTTAACTATTTTTAGTGATCTAGATTAAATGCATGAAATGAAGGATATATACTTTCTATATATTAATGATCTGAATGAGCAATCAGTCATTAGTTAAGAAACAATCAAATATCACGCAATCTGGACCATTCATCACATGCAACCAAGGGCTGAGATTTATTCTTATTTCTCAAAATAAATCTTATTCGCATATGATTCATTTCCTATATAAATATATATGCTCGAAAAAAATATTGGTTTCTGGAAATCTATCGACAATCTACGACCTGTCGTTAAAAAAGAAAAAAAAAATTGACAGACTGTACGGAAAATATGCCGGCAGGTCCAAAAAAAGAAAAAAATGGTTGGCCGCTGGAAAGCAGTTCGGCGGGCTGGCATTTTTAGAAAACCAAAAAAAGAAGGCCCCGCAGGACGGTGGCCCACCGGAAGTCGGGCAGGCGGACTTGGCGTAAAAACAAATTAAAGATGGCCGACGTTGGAGCTATGCCGATCTGCGGCGGTGACCCGCCGGAAAGCAGGTCGGCCGGCCTGGCATAAAAAAAAAAAAAAAAAAAAAGAAGCAAAAAAAAACTAGTCAGCTGCTGGTGGTGGCCTGCCGGAAAGCAGGTCGGATAGCCTAACATTTAAGAAGAATTGGTCCGTTGCCGGAGGTCTGCCGGCAGCGTGGCTACCGCCGGAAAAACAGGTCAGCTCCGTCGGAAATCCCCGTTAGAAAAGTTAGTTTTTTTTGGATTAGTTGTCCCATTAAAAAAAATGGCGGCCTTCGGAGGTCTGCTGACGGCTTGACGTAAGAGAAAATGATGGTTACAATAGTCTTTTTAGATGCACACTACCACATAAAACACTAATGTCCTTTATATTATAGACTAGAGACAACTCGTGTTATAATGGCACGGTGGCGGTGATATAATTGAATTAAAATAATTAAATTACTATATTATTTGCTAGAAAAAAATATGTAGTTTCCCAAAATTCTATCGGCGGCCGACGGGCTGCTGTAAAAAAAAATTAAGGACCGCCTGAAATTTAGCGGGCGGGCCAGCCTTAAAGAAAAAATGCTCGGGCGCCGGCGGTGGCCCACCGGAAAGCAGGCCGACGGGCCTGACGTAAAAAAAAAATAATTTGGCTGGTCGCCGGTAGTGGTCCATCGGAAAGTAAGTTGGCGGCATGTCGTTAGGAAAAAAAATGACGGCTTTCGAAGGTCCGCCTGCTACCGGCGGCCCAACTGAAAGCAGGTTGGGAGTCTGGAGTTAAAAAAAATTGGTCGGCCGCGGGAGGTGGCTCGCCGAAAAGTAGGCCAATGGCCTGCTATTAAAAAAGAAAAGAAGAATAAAAAGTGGCCGCCGCCGGTGGCCTACCGAAAAGCAGGCCGGCGGCGTGGCGTTGAAAAAAAAATGGCCCGCAGGCGGCCTGGCGCCAGTGATGGCCCGTCGGAGGGCAGGTCGACGGGCCTGGAGAATAAAAAAAAGATGGCCGCAGCTTGAGGTCTGTTGGTGACGGCGGCGGCCCTACAGGAAAAACTGGTCGGCCGAAGGTCCATCGAAGATCCCCGTAAAAAAAAATTTCTTTTTTCTTTTGAAATTTAATTATCCCTTTAATTTAATTTAATTTAATATTCTAAGCGTATTTTGTAAAATTTATTATTATTGAACATTTGATATTATTATTACTATAATTAAAATCAACATAAAAGGAGAAGAAGAAGGAGAAATACAAAGGGTGGGGGCCCTAGGGGCGAGGAATTTCGCCTTTATGCTACAAGAAGGAGAAATACAATAATCTTTTTCGGTAGGTCTACCGCCAAAAAACACCACAAGTCCTTTATATCATGGATTTTAACACCATATGTTTGGAGAAGTATCATTGATGTTATTATGACCGATCCAAAAAAAAAAAAGTATCACTGATGTTATGTACTCTCACCCGTACTAAAGCTCTTGTCGTTTTAGCCAATAAATTTTTGTCATAAAGTTATTGACATTTCAGGATTTTAATAAAGCTCAATCTTTAGTAAATTTATTATTGTTTAAATTTTTGTTAGTAATTCTAAAAAAAAAATTCAAAATGAAATGTCGGCTCGTTAATATTGTTTTTGTGTTGGCAGCTTTAATCATAACACCAAACATTTACCACCTACATTCACTATTTACCGTTGTTATAACATACAAAAGTTCCTTTAAAATGCCATTCAAGATCCAAGTTAACCAAGCAATCATGTCGTGGTATTGAAACAAGGTTCAAACTACCATGTATCAATATGATAGCATACAATGTCGAATTTCCTGTTCCAAGAAGATACTCCATATATACAGATATAATCAATGGTATAAGGTACCTGGATCGTAGTAGATACGAGCTAGACTAGATATCAAGAATCTGACAGCTAACCAGCTCCGCGGACCCACCGCTCTTAGTCGCAATAACTTTCCATATATTTCCCAATGAGGCCGGCAAATTCTCAGAAACATCCTGCAACGGGTCATCAATAATAGCAGATGAACTAGACGGGTCCACATCAAGCCCATTTCGTCTGTCTGCCTGCACAACGGAGATATTATGATTCACATCTTTCGTGATCACATGCAGCTTCCCAAGAAAACTCGCAAGCAAATACGGCGACTCGGAATCACTCAAATCATGGATAGGCACATCTCCTTCTATGGTTTTCCAGGAATCATCCTCATGATCATACACCTTAATTCTAGCAGTATCAAGCGAGCTAGAAGGATCCAATGCGTACAATTCCCCATCAACAATAACACTCAATTTGGTACCCGCCTGCTTCGCGGGCCAACCTTCTCCCATCCCAACGGGCATATCGGCCCACGAATTCGTCTCCGGATCATAAACCTCTCCACCAACATCAACAAAAAACGGCCAGCAATACAAACTTTGGGGAACGTACAATTTCCCCTTATACGTCGTCATACCCGTCGCAATCGGCTTGAGCAAGTCCACCAAAAACGCCGTCGGCAACACCTGTGCTTTAGAGAACGGCATGCTAGGAACCTCTGTCCAAATACCCGTACATGTGTTGTAAACCTCGGCCGACTGAAGAGGGGTCAATCCCCCCCGACCGCGGGTAACGCCCCCGACCACGTAAAGCTTGTTGTCTAAAACGCCAGTCTTGCAATAAGCCCGGCCCACGGACATCGGGCCGGATTCGCTCCATGAGTTCACGATCGGGTCATAACGCCAGACGGATGTCAAGGCCGAAGCCCGGCCAAACCCACCGATGACGTAGAGGGAGCCATTGATGGCTCCAATAGCACAGCCGCAAAACGGGATTTCCTCCAACACGTCTTTTTTCCCGAGCCAGCCTCGAATGGCGTCCGCGATAATTCTCGGCCCCACAATGTTCCACAAGCGGAGGCCCAATAGGCCCGTTCTTTGTCCATTTTCAACAGCAACATTTGGCATCAGAGGCAAACGCTGCCAAATACAAGACACGGGGTCGAGGGCGTGCCACACAAGCCGTTTGCCGTCAAGTTTGGTCAGAATATAGAGCCACTCTTCTGTTGTGCCGAGTTCTTTTCTCAGTTTGTAATATTCGGTACTGGTTATGGCAGATTTCCATCCTCTTGAGACGAGTTTTGCATTCAAATGCCATATTCTTGGGAGTCGAGCGAGAATCTGAATTGATATCTCATCGGGAAGGTTAGGAATCAGGCGGGCATTTTCGTCCCAAAAGCTAGAAGAAGATGTTTTCCGTCTCTTGCAGGCATCAGTTTGAGGCGCCTTGAATGTCTCACTGGAGCTCCGTTTGTGATTATTCAAGCTCAGCCTAGCTCCCATCAGTGATTTTCCGTCGCCTGCTATAAGTGAAAAATCCGACCTTTTTGCTTTGGTCTTCTATGCCATGGGCTGTGGTTCTATTTTCTTGATAATTTAAACAACCAAATAGCAAGTGAAAAATCGGAATCTAGGAAAGATAAAAACAAAATAATATAATACTTTTGACACTGAAATTTCAGGAAGACGGATGCCACCGCAGACTGAATGAAATATAAAGATTCAAACTCAACATTTCGGATAACATCTGATGAGAGACAAAAATTGCGAAGTATTTGCGGAAACAAAGTTATAGTTTAGAAAACTACAAATTAGAAATTGCATAAGACAAAATTAGTAAGAACAAGCTCTTCCTCTATCAAAAACAATACTCCCTCTGTTCAATATAGAAAGTCACGTTTCAAAAATACTTTTCGTTCCATTCAAAGAGCCCGGATTCTATTTTTTAGATGTCATTCCCTTATACGGACACGTGAACGTGTGTGGTCTAAAATAATTCCCCTATTCAATAAATAAGGATATAAATGAAAAAAATGTAACAAAAAACTTACTTTATGTACTGTATCTAGTCATCCATAAGAAATCGTACCTCGTCCAAAGTGGACTTTTTATGTGGAACGGATGGACTAGTAATGATTGGCTTTTCCGATCATAATTGGGAAGCATCGTAAACTCTAAGACGAAGTGCTTCTCCGGTGGAAAAATGAGGCCCGAGAAACACTTTTTTTTTCTAGAGCTTGCAAACACTCCCTAACCCCAAGTCATAGAGTCAACCAGACACCAGACTTCAATTCTCAGACAATTTATATTGAAAAACAAAGAACATAAACACTAGGTACAGGCGTATACAACTGAAACTCAGACCCCAAATACCTTCAGCTGCATCAAACAAGTCTAATATTGCATTTTGCCACCTAAAAAGTTGATGGTTAAACAGCCGCCACCGCCACCGCCACCGCCACCACCACCCTTCAATTCATCATCTCAGAACACATTCAACGTCTATATCAATTTACTCAAGATTTAACATAAGGTCCCAAGTCTGTGATAAAATGAATATAACCAATATGCGAAATTCGATTAACGAATTCCCCAAGAAACACACAGCAAATTACACGCCCAAACAAACAACAATGCACACAGGACCAATCCACAAACACGAAAAAGGACCCCCCCACCCCCACCCCCACCCCACCCCCACCCCCACAAAAAAAAACAATTAAACAAAAAGGTATCGAAGAGCGAACGGGAGAACATAATGAAAACTGAAATTGCAGAAAATCCAAAATCTGCACCTTTCCTTTTCCACAGCCTCTGGTGGGGGGGTTTTTTGCTTTCGAGCTATAATTGATATTTTTGTGGCGTTCTTGTGTAGCTTCACCGGCACGATTCATCAACAAAAGCGAAAACAAATTACGAAAAATACTGATAAATAAATAAAAGCCGTAAATGCCAAACTTATGTACAAAAACTTATGTACACGTATATTTTTCAGTGTTGGGAATAATAGTTTTATAGTGGACGTAATTATAGTTTATCTTTTTTTTTTTTTTTTTTTGCATACTAAACGAATGATATATTTTTAGGAAATTGTTTAATTGAAACAATGCATAAGGAGGTTACCTAGACCTGCCCAAATTGAAAGGAGCGGCGGGCCCGAACCAAAATGGGCTCTCTCCTCAATGGGTTTTAACCAGATCGCCGGTCAACAGTTCAAAACTCGGCTCGGAACCGTCTTACCAAGGGCCGATTACGTTTCGTCTCAGCTGTGAACCAGAACCGTCGGTTAACTATCGGGCTGAACCGCCGGTTAACCACGTTTGTCATCTTCTTTCGGTGCTTGATTTCTCTTGGAGGTTTGTTGAATAAAGCACTTGAGAATAATTTTTTGGATTGGTACGATCGCACTAAACTTGTTGACTGCATATGCAATTTCATATCACTCAGACCTCAAATTGATCACTTTCAAACACAAGTCATTTATCTTTCGACCTTCTGTTTTTCTTTTGTCGCTTTACTCTATTCTTTTGGACTGAATAAATCTGAATTGAAATGAATCGAATTAATCGAATCAATTGAATCGAATGGGCTGAACTAAATCGAACCAAATCAATTGAATTAAATGAATCGAATCAAATATATATTAAGTGTAAATAATAATAATAATAATAGTAATCAACAACAACAACGATAATAGTAATATTATTAGTAATAATAACAATAATAATAATTAAGATTAATCTTTATATATATTAAAAGAATATAATCATTTGGGAAGAAGACTTCCCGTCCAAATTTAATAGGTATAATGGCGGTTTTTTTAATAAAACCATTGCAAAAAAATTAAAGAAAGAATATGTGTAATGGCAGTTTTTTTTAATAAAACCGTTGCAAAAAAAATTAAAGGAAAAAAAATTAATAAAAGTAATAAATTTGAAGATAAAAATACGGGATTTCCTGCCCAAATTGTAGTTAGTGTATAGTAGGTTTAATAAAACCGTCGCAAAAGAAATTAAATAACAAAATAACAAAAGCAATAAATTTGAAGATAAAAATATAGAACTTGATTACAATAAATCATCACAACCACATCTTTATATATATTAAAAGAATATAGTTATTTGGGAATGAGATTTCCCGCCCAAATTTAGTAGGTATAATGGCGGGTTTTTTAATAAAACCGTTGCAAAAAAATTAAAGAAAAAATAGGTGTAATGGCGGTTTTTTAATAAAAACGTTGCAAAAAAATAAAGGAAAAAATTAATAAAAACAATAAATTTGAAGATAAAAATACGGGATTTCCCGCCCAAATTATAGTTAGTGTATAGTAGGTCTAATGGCGGTTTTATGAATAAAACCGTCGCAAAGGAAATTAAATAAAAAAATAATAAAAGCAATAAATTTGAAGATGAAAATATAGAACTTGATTACAATAAATCATCACAACCACATTCTTCACTAGCAGGTTATTGTATAGTAGTTGCAATGACGGTTTATCAAAAAACTGCCCCATTAGAATTGGTGGTTTTTTTAGAATTGGCGGTTTTATTAGGAGTGGCGGTTTAACAAAAAATTGTTTATGTCTTCGTATCCACATCCACTACTTTAGTCACTAACATAAAACTACCTTATAACTGTCATATTAAAATAGAAAAACAGTATAAAAGGAGCTCCTAACCAAGGAATATACATCATCTCCATTCCATTCTTCTTATAGTTGCAGAAACGATCACCATAGAAATATATTAACAAAATATGGACAACATGCCGATTTGGAGCAGTATAAGAGATCTGGAACCCAGAAATTTCGGATCGAGCATAAGATTGCGCCTGGTCAGATCATATGATGTGCTTGATTTTGCTGGGAGAGACATAAAAAAAAAAAAGTTGAATGCATATTTCACGATCTAAACAATAAGATTCTATTACATTGTGATTATATTTTCCATATATAAAGATGTCTCTCATTTACTTGATGCAAAACTGTGTAATTCTTTTTATTTATAGGAAGACAGGATTCATGCTCAAATAAAAAAACCATAGGTTTCAAAGCACAGGACAGGCCCATGCTGCAGGAAGAAAAACTATATAGAATGTTTAAATTTTTGGTTGCCTTAAATGATATGTCATATCCAGCAACTGATGCACCATTCATGATCAACATTTGTGGATGAACTCTCATATATGAAGATCCGAAAGAAGAATTTTCAAATTTGAGATTTGTGCTTAAAAGCTTTGCAGATTTTTGAGACAAACACCAACATTGTCACAGGAAAACTTTACGGTAAGTTACTACAATTTCTAAATTTCAGGATAACAATATTTTTTCTACATTCCTCATGATTTTTTGATACAAGACTTCGAGGATCCTATATCATCAATTGTTGCGAGCACATATTCATCCTCTGGCATTTACACTGAAGATTCGTCTTACTTTAAAGAAAGGGCAATTTTGGCACCTACACTAGACGTCGTTGATGAAGTGAATCAGTACATGAACGCACAATTAGCTGGAGATGGACGCTTATATTTAAGTTCGGATGAACCATGTCATTCAAACAAGACAACTGCTGTCATAAATGCACTTCACATAACTGAATTTTTGAATGAAATTAGATCTTTAAGGGTTCCAAATCATGAACTTAATTTGAAAGTAGTTACTCCGGTGATGTTGCTACGAACTGTCGACCATTTAATTGGACTATGCAATGGTACAAGAATGGTCATGACAAAGCTTGGGAACTATGTCATTGAAGCTGAGATTTTAACAGGAAGTAACGCAGGACATCGAGCACTAATTCCTAGAATGTCGTTGACACCTTCTGATCCCAAGCTACCAGTCAAATTCACAAGAAAGCAATATCCCTTGGCCGTGTCATTTGCAATGAACATAAATAAGAGCCAAGATCAATCTTAGACTCACGTTGGACTATTTCTAAGGAAATAAGCTTTTTTGTCGCGGTCAACTATATGTGGCTTTGTCAAGGGTTACTCATCCAAAGGGTCTCAAAATCTTGATGGGCGACAAAGAGACCAACAAATCTACCACAACAAGAAATGTCGTCTATATGGAGGTCTTCCGCAATTTGTAAAAATTGTTATTTTCATTTATCTCGGACAATATTAAATATATCGCACTGTGTTATATTGATCTTAATATTTTTTTCTCTTAATTATTTAAACTCTCAATGTGCAAATATCTCAACTATTTACAGAATTTAAACTAAAGCCCGTGCAACGCACGACGGGTATTACTAGCAATAAGAAGAAGAAGAAGAAGAAGAAGAAGAAGAAAAACTGAACTGAACAGAACTAAACTAAACTGAACTGAACTGAAAAATAAATCCAAAAGAACATGGCCTAAATTTATTTTAATTTATGCTTTAATAATTTTTATTTAGTAGTTTTTTAATTAGACAGCAAAAAAAAATTGCAAAATATGAATTAAGAAAAACCGCGGTTCAGACCGGAACCATCTGTTTTTAACCGGCTCGGAACCACCGGTTTTTAAGCCCGACCCGGTACCGCCTCCCTTCTTCAAGGCCGGTTACGGTTCACCCTCGTGTGAACCGTGAACCGACGGGCTTAGGCCCGTTAGCAGGTTTGGTTGTACCTGGTCAGGTTCCAATTACTTTAATATTATAAAGCTTTTTCTGGACAAAAATAGTAAAATATTTTTTAGATAAAATTAGAGGTTTGCAGTAAATTAGAGTTTTGGCTTTATAAATTTAATTTTGATGTTTAGTTGGGAGTTTTTGAATTAGATAATTGAGATCAATTCTTTAATTTTTAAAAAGCTCATTTTTTGTATTTTTTCAATTAACTTATTCAATAAATGAGTTAAAAACATATTTTAATCATAAATCTCAAACTGAACTTTTAATTACTAAACTAGTCAAACATAATATGATTAAATAGTGAGAGTATGAGAAAATTATCAAATTGGTCGCGTAAGTGGGACCAATTTGATAATTTTCTAGTGAGACTATTTTTTCATTTTAATTTTATAAAGTTGTACTATTATAATAAATTATTTAACATTTTGTTATTACTACATATAAAATTAGATATTAAGAAAAAAACTTTATCACTAAAAATAAATTAAAATTTAGTTTTTATAGTTTAGTTATATTTTATTTTGAAACGGGAGATTTTTTTTCTTTTAGTAGAGTATCCAATTTTACGAAATAAATTTGCTTTCAATAAATATGTAATTAGATTTATAATAATTTGGAATTATATGTTATGTAAATTAAATATAAGTTTATTGAAGATAATTTTTTTAAAAATAAGTGAGAATATAGAAAACGTTAAAATACTGAATCGAGTTAATGTTTCTGTTGGTCATTTAACATAATTAAATAGCTTCCAACTATTAGTTATTTACCAAAGACTTTACGCAAATAGTTAATACAAAATGCTAGTCAAACCAGCTAATACAATTAACTAGTTAAACCAGCTAATCAATCAGCTAACAACTAATAGGTAACCGGTAATTGCAAAACAAGGCCGATACATTTATTTTGGAGATTATTACATTTGGTACCTGATGGAGATAAATATGTAGTTCGATTCGTATGTGATTCTATAGATTAGTTACTGATGTAGATTAGGAAAAATTAAATTAGTTATTTATTAGTATTAGGATTAATATTACTACTTGATAGGATTTTTATTATTTGATTTGACTTGATTTATCTTGTTTTAGGTGATAAGATAAGTATTGTTTATTTATTGAGACTCATCTGTTAGAGTCCCACTTTATTTCAATTTCTATTAGATAATTAGATTTATAAATAATAGTTTAGCTGATGTATTAGGGGAGTTGAATATTAATAAGAAAATACTGAGTTTATCCCTTCTCCCGTGTTTTATTTGTGTTCTTTCGATATTCATCTTGAATCAACGGAATAATCACGTTAATCATGTCTTGCGTATAATATTCCGGGTATTCTTAGAAACAACGGATATTTACGTATTGTATCACGCTTTTCTAGCTGCATCAATCGGTATCGGAGGCCAATCTACGCTCTGCGATGGCATGACGCCGAGATGTCAGTATGAGTCCCATGTTATCCGTGATTATCACCTGCGAAGGAACGATTTTATTCATATCCACCAACAGATTGGCTTGTTGGAAAATTCGGTCACGATCGTGCAGTCCCAACTAGATCGTATTGCTGGTTGTTTTGTTTACAACGTTTTCGGTATGTCTGATTTGGATGGGGCTCATGGTTATGATGAACCCCTTCGTTTTGATAATGATGGAAAAATCCCCAATAAAGATTGGTGGCATATATCAAATTCTTGTTGTGCCAAATTTATTTTCATTTGCAGTTCGACATCCAAGTGAGTTGCTTATTGCTCGATTTTGGAATGATTAATTGTTGATATTTCAAGTACCAATTCCGCGAGGGGTACTACACTTGGTTTTCCTGCTCATGCATTTCAAGACTTTACTTTTGCTCCATTGAAAGTGAAAAACTTCAACAATGAGGATAACACACATTTTGGAGACGATGAAATTTTTAGTTCTACTACACGCCACACATCATCTTCAAGTCCGAGGACAAACTTCTTCCACCCCGGAGAGAATTATGGAGATAAATCTGTAGTTCGATTCGTATGGGATTCTATAGATTAGTTATTGATGTAGATTAGAAAAAAATAAATTAGTTATTTATTAGTATTAGGATTAATATTACTAATTGATAAGTTTTTTATTATTTGATTTAATTTTATTTATCTTGTTTTAGGTGATAGGATAAGTATTGTTTATTTATTAAGACTCATCGATAACAACAAAGTTTAAACAAACACCCCCTAAAAAGTACTTATTTGAGATGAAACTAAAGTTGTTTATTTAGTGTCATCTAACCTAGAATAAAATGGATTCTAATAAATTTTTAATAAAGTTGTTTATATAAGTGTGTGCTTATTGCATTTCTTCATTTTTTTAATGTTAGTTTATGCATATTATGTAATATATGTTTGAGATTGGTTATTTGTCCACTATATTTTTTTGATCTTGCAGCTCTTGCATTTGAGACAGATAACTTTAAATTGACCACCATATGTGATAAGGAACATGTTCCTGATGGAAGATTTGAATACGGTACATTTACGGAGAATGTGTATGAATCAAGATGTACTGACAACTAGGGGTGGCATTTCGGAACCGAAAATCGAAAACCGAACTGAAACCCCCCGAAAAAGAACCGAAAAACCGAAACCGAAGAAGACCGAACCGAAAAACAAAAAAACAGAACCGAACCGAACTAATTTGGTTCGGTTATCGGTTCGGGATCGGGCGGAACCGAACCGGACCGAAATGGACCGAAGTCAAATTTCAACATACTAAAATGACTTTGTTTTTGTAATTTTGGTATGTTTCGAATTTTAGTATAATTCGTTTTCCTTTTGTAAGACCCTCATGGGTCCAAGAAGGACCGATAATATGCTCATGAATTTGTGATTCAATTAATTTCGGTTGAGAGAATGAGCTACTGTGATTTACGATTGTTATATATTTTGAGATATTTGGAAATTGCTATGTAACTCTAGCTTTTATCTTGAACATATATATAACTATGTTGGCTTGTTGTTATATATAACTTATTCTATTGCATATAATATTTGAATTTATATTGTGAAGAACCGAAAAAACGTCAAACCAAATCGAAACCGAACCGAATATTTATAAAACCGAACTTAACCGAACCGAACTTCAAAAAGAACCGAACCAAACCGAAACCGAATATTTAGTTCGACTCTCGGTTTCGGTCAAAAACCGAACCGAATGGAACCGAGTCCACCCCTACTGACAACCCCACCTTCTGCACCTCGACTCGGTGGGATTGCTGAAACGTGGCCTGGTGCGCCGATGAAGCCTGCTTTAAAATCAAGGAATATCGATACGAGGAAAAAGGAACATTGGCATGAGGCTGCGCATAAAGCTTATTTTTTAATTTACGAGTATCAACAACTCATATTGTGTTTTGTTACCACTGATACATTGATAATTTTATGGAGAATATTATTTTGATTCATTGTTTGAAGCAAGTATGTATATGATTAGTGGTTTGAAGTTAAATTGGAAGATATTTGCTCAACTATTATATCCATTCTTTATAAGTGCAATGGGAAAATATTCTACATGCCCCGACACGGATACAATACTATCTAGACATACAATACTATCGTATAATTCAGAAAAATTTTACTCTTCCAACGGCTACAATACTATTTTATACAAATACTATGTCGATCGAAAGTAAGTATTAAGTAATGAACACACAATTTAACAAATTACATAATTATTACTATTCTTTCTTTGTGTTTATGGGATTCCATTTTTTGTTAAAGCTTATTTTGAAAGAGTAGTATGCGTTTAACCTCCTTATAACTCAACTTACTTTATAACTATTTACTTAAACATGATGCGACATGTTTCAATTAGATGCGCCATCATACTTACAACTAAATAATTTACACAAACATTACGCAATGAACAATTAGATACAACTTGTGTACATCGCACGAGTCTGAATGACTCGTATTTAGAATATGGAATTTTTTTGTTATGGTCTTTTAAAAAGTTTGTCGACAAGACATGTAGATGGAAATACTCTCTTGGAGATCTATTAATTAAAGGGTATCCATATCTAACCATATCAAACCATTATCTTCATTACAAAACCATATCTAACCATATCAAACCATTATCTTCATTACAAAATCATATCAAACCATATCAAACCATTATCTTCATTACAAAACCATATCAAACCATATCAAACCATTATCTTCATTACAAAACCATATCAAACCATATCAAACCATTATCTTCATTACAAAACCATATCAAACCATATCAAATCATTATCTTCATGTTATAAAACCATTATCTTCATTACAAAACACTAAACCTTATCAAACCACAAAACACTAAACCTTATCATCACTTCATTACAAGCAAAAACACTCCCAACAAACTGATAATAGAAATACAAAAACACATCATAAGCACCATCTTCATTCCACCAACAACACTTGTCAATCCTTGAATTCCCAGCTGCAATGTTTGCATTCCAGATTGTACTCCACCTCCAACAGCCCTTATTTCCTCTAATTGTTGTTGTCCATTGTCCCCTGTTTTGCAACCAACTGCAGACCAATCGATATCTCTATTTTCTGGCTCCCAAAACTTGTAAAAATTGCAAGCTCCGTGCTCACACTTGTAGTATAACTTGTTTGGATTGTTCTTAGACTCGGAAATTCGAACAACTGCACGCCTCCTACACTTGCACTCTTCATTCCAAAACTTTATGACTCCCCCATTAAATTGGTCAGTTCTTGTATCTCTAGTACGCGACGATGACGAATAATCCATACAAGAAATCTAATTTTAAACACAATCAAATTATCAAATTATAAACGATATTAAAAATAAACCTAATATTGAAAAACAACAATTAAGTTAGAAACCATTATGAACTTACCCAAGATTTCAGTGTAGTCGACCGATCTTAATCGCCGGATGCAAACCAAAGAAACGTATAAGAAGAAAAAAAAAACTCTAATCGCCTTCTTCTCTCCTGGGTCGACTGCCGCAGAACGTCAAGAAATTGGGAATGGTTCAAAGGTTTAACGGGGGCTTCTAACGGGAGATAGACGGAAGGATGAACTAATCCTGAAATTAATAGTTCAAGGACTAAAAGGTAACGATAAATAGTTCAAGGATGAAAAGGTAAAACTTACCATAGTTGAAGGATGAAAATGGTACTTTATTCGAAAGACTCTCATGGAGATCTATTAATTAAAGGGTATCCAGAAAGGAGATGCCTTTTCGGGTTCAGGGATGAGGAATGAAAGGGAATGAATGATGTCTTCTCATTTTTTTCGGCAAATTAATTAACTTTGAAAAATATAGTTATTTTATTCAAATTAAATGGAGAGAAATTTGATTAAATAAAAAAAAAACAATTTCTTGAAGAATAATTCTTTTGGTAAACATGATGAATGATTTTTTTATGTGTGATTATAAATAGGGATGTTAATTTTATCCGTATCCGATCCTACCCGTTGGATAAATTCGAAATCGGGTAGGGTATCGGCCGAACCCGAAATTTTATGATCGGGTACGGGTAGGATATGTGTATAGTATATTACTCGATTACCCGACCCGATTACCCGACTCGCATACCCGTTTGAATTATATCAATGTATGATTATTATATATTATACATAAATATTATATTATATTATATATTATATATTATTATATAAAATATTCTATTTTAGATATTTATTATACTAAATTTAATTTATTAATTACATTATATGTATATATGATATATATTAAAAATATTTATATTTTTAAATATAGGGTATACGGGTACCCGAATACCCATTGGGTACCCGATTATCCGATGGGCAATATCCAAACCCGATTCGAATCAAATAGGATAGGGTATGGAGGAGGCTGAGGGATATCAATGAGTCGGGTATGGTACGAGTAGGCCTCTTCCATACCCTACCCTAAAAATATAAATATTTTTTAATATATATCATATATACATTTAATATAATTAATAAATTCAATTTAATATAATAAATATTTAAAATATTATATTTTATGTAATAATATACATATAATATAATATAATATTTATTCATAATATATAATAATAATGTATTTATATAATTCAAACGAGTACGCGTGTCGGGTAATCGAGTAATATACTATACCCATACTATATCCGTACCCGATCACAAAATTTCGGGTTCGGCCAATGCCTGACCCGATTTCGGGTTTATCTGACGAGTAAGATTGAATACGGTAAAATTGACATGCCTAGAGGCATACCCGTACCCTAACCGACTTATTGACATTCCTAATTATAAATAATCATTTTTTTTTTTTGACTACGTATCTTAAATAAAACTCCCCTTTCGCTCCTGGCTCTGGGTTTAGTGAGCGCGCAGTCACCGGCAGCCACTAGTATCTGAAAAGTGACGCGAATACCTAAATACATAACTACTATGTATTTACATAGAGATGCATCCACTGCAAATGTGTAAAGCTTCCACATCGGAGTAGAATGTGTCCGGCCGTAGATTCCGGCGTCGTTTTGCTTCGGACAAGAAAACAGCGCAAGCGTTTCAAACGAAAAGGTACAATACTATCTCCATTTCAATCCCGTAGAAATAACAACAATTATAACTAATTCCCCAAGTTATATCATCAATTACCCTCACGACTTCGAATCCAATTTTCCTTGGTTTGTGTAGTGAAAATCAAGGCAAAAAGGAGAGCTCAGAAGAAGGATTCAATTTTGAAAGAAGAAGAAAATGTTACTCCGCTGGTTAAGAAGTACTGGTTTCAGAGGTACTCTCTCTTCTCCAAATACGACGCGGGCATCAAACTGGATGAAGAAGGCTGGTTCTCTGTCACGCCGGAGGTAATCGCCGCCCGTCAGGCTCGCCGGTGCGCTGGTGCCGGAGTTGTTATCGATGCGTTCTCTGGAGTTGGAGGAAATGCCATCCAGTTTGCCAAAGTGTGAGTTATATAACACTGTACATGTAATTTATGTAATAGACATCTGAAGGATAGTCGAAACATTATGGAGTCGGTACATTTTTACTATCCATCTTGTCCATTTAGGCTTCAATTTCAGTATAATGGTAGTAGTTCATATTATCAGGTGCCATCGTGTTGTTGCTGTTGACATTGACCCAAACAAGGTCGCTCTTGCATTTCATAATGCTAAGATCTATGGTGTACAAGATCATATTGATTTCATTGTGGGGGACTTTTTCCAGCTTGCACCTCTCTTGAAGGTACTATTACTTCTTCTTTCTTCTTAAGGAAAAAAAATATAATAATAAAAATAAATTAGCATTAGCTGTTTTTGAAGGTGCTTATTTGTTTGAACCACAACTTATATAGAGGCAGCAATTCGTTAAGACAGTGGAATGCAACTGAAGCTGGTTTAGCCGTGAATTGCATTGTATTAATGGTTACATGTTGACTTTTCTCTTTATGTTTATTCCCTAAGAAGTAAAACTTTATACTGCAAGCTTTGGGGAGCCTATTTCCCAGTTCCCACACATATGTACCGTGTCAATTGGGTGACAATTTCTTGGACATTTTATTCTGAATATTGGTGTTTCTTGTGCAGCCTTTTTCGTTTGTGTTCAGAACATTATTCCAATTTTAGAAGTTGGAGGGAAACTATTAGAAGGGATATGCAACGATGAATTTAACAAAGGAGATCACCTAGCGTAGACCTGATTGGAGACGTCATATCCATATAACTGATCGCACCGTAGTGGGATAAGACTTAGTTTGGTTTGGTTTGGAGATGCATGCTTGAGTAGAGAAACTTTCTATCAGAAAATAGAAACATACTCTGCAAACTTTAAATGAAAAATCTCAAAGTTACTGTAATCCTTATGATTTGGGTCTCAATTGGTTGTAAATGTTGTGGGTTTAGATTTTGAGATTTCGTATCACCTTTACCTGAAACTGAATCAAATATTTGGACCATTAGACTGCTATATCAGAATCTGTGAGTGTGTCTTTGTCACTGTGTATAATGCATAAATGAAGAGTTCTATTGATTAACTTCGTTATCAGCAGTATAATGCTTAGTCTTGTTGAAATGGAGTTACTAAGCGACATATTATGCCGGTCAGAGAATTGCATCATGAGTTGGAATATCATGACAATTAAATAAGATAGCTGATAAGTAGATACAAGGGACACCATGACTGAACTAAGTAGATCACAAGTCATACCCTAGACATAAGGAGTGCTTGCAAAGCAAACAAACTGTAAGAAAAAGTGAACTAAAAGCTGAGAATTACTTTTTTCTCATTTTTTCCACGTAGAAATAGAATCATTTCATCTTCTTCTTCTTCTGGAACACTCCCATAGTCTCTGTAGAAGTGATCTAGAAGAATAAAATAGTCGATAAGTAGCATTAGATAAAGAAGCACACACCATGATTAAAGTTAAATAGATCAATAATTAAGTAATACCGCAGATATAGTCAATTGCCTTTCATTCATCTTACTAAAGAAGCACACACCATGATTAAAGTTAAATAGATCAATAATTAAGTAATTCCGATTTCTTACTAATCTAGCTTCTTTAATGCATTTTCATCTTATTGTTTCAGAAATAACACTCTATCCTTGCTAATTTCACTTACTGGTCACTTTATTAGGGGGATGTAGTGTTTCTTTCACCACCTTGGGGGGGCCCATCATATAAGGCAATAGAAAAGTTTACTCTCGACTTACTGAAGCCAAAAGATGGGTACGTATGTGGTAATGATAGTTTCTTTTACCAGTTTTCAGTATGTTAAGAAAATTAAATCAATATTCTTTCACTTGCATGCTCCTAATATTTATATGCGTATATACAGCTTCCCGTAGATCCTGCCTGAGGTGTTTTTATGGGTTTTAAGCAGTGGGTGTATTGCATTTGCAGGCAGTCCTTGTTTCAAGTAGCTCAGACCATAACACCTAACATCATCATGTACTTACCTCGCACTATTGACGTGCTCCAAGCAAGTGAGCTTTCATGGCTGTCTTCTCCTCCCTTGGATATTGAAGTAAATATTCCTCTTGCTCTTTCAGTATCGCATTCAATGCTCGTTGTTTGTCAATAAATTCTTAACGACTCTGTTACCGGCTATCCTCTTTACTCTGCAGATGGAAGAAAATTTTGTGAGGGCCAAATTGAAGGGAATAACGGTGTATTTCGGGGACATGGCATTCCCGTAGCTTGGTATGCATCTCTTTATTTATCAATCTTGTGGATATTTTGTAAATAGGTAATATCCCCAGAGGTACATTTGATTAACATTTGGGGTTTTTCAATATATGCGGATGGGAATGATTTAAGAGATTCATATATTTATTTGTTACTATGGTACCTTCCCCATCCACATTTTACTCAAGACAATCGGAAAGGGAAAAAAAATTAATACTCAATAAATTAACAATTTATATTAAATAATATTTTTTGTTGGTCCCGACATTAGGACTTAGTGTTAAATTTATTTCTATCATTTAATAATCTTTATTAGTTAATACTTTTTTCTTGTCCTAACGTTATTAATTTAAAGAGCTTTAAGTGAATAGATGAGACAAGAAGAAAGAAAAAGAAATGTGATTGATTTTCTACCAAAAATTTCACTCAACTTTGATATTTAGTTATCATTTGTTAATTTTCAAATTATTAAAATATCATTCAATAACTAACAATAGTTAATTATATTTATAATTGTATTACTAAATTTTATTTTAGTGGAGATATTTTATATATTATATTATGATATGGGAAGAGCCGAAGAGAAGAGGCTGTCCATTCTCTTATAATATTATGATTCTATATTTCTTTTTTTGAGTGGAGATATGATATATATCATAATATGGAAGGAGTGGAGGTTATATATATATATATATTACTCAAGTATATTTGCAGAAGAAAGAGGCGGTCAGTTCTTATACTTCCAAAACCCTAATACTCCAATTCTATCTATCACCGTCCCCATCTTTTTCCTTAATAGTTTTGTTGTCGCTGCCTACTGGAAGTCGCACCTGTCATTGGAAGTCGCCAGTCTCTGAAGTCGCCTCCTCTCTCTTTATTTCTCTCTCTTTATGGCCTGGTTAAATGAAAAAAAAGTACAAAAACAGAAAGGAAAAACGCCTAAAGCGCCCGCCTTGAAGGTGTACGCCTTTCATACGCCTCAACAAGAGAAGGCGTCCGCCTTCATATTTGGTCTTAAAAAAGTGCCTCGGGACGTTTTCCCGACGCCTAGCCTCGAGGCGGCGCCTTGAGGCACGCCTCGCTCTGCCTTTTAAAACACTGGGACGGAGGCGCGCCTTGTTCCGCCTTAAAATTGGTGTATTTTAGGTGAATGATTGGGTGTGATAGATGTGTAAGTTTTGTAAGCATTGATGGCGAATATGTATAAATTAAAAGATAAAAGGTATATGGTGAATGCGTGGTGGATATTAAAGGAGACAGTGTAATAATTTGATATGATTGGAGGTATTTAATTAGGGGATATCTTGGCTACAATTATTGTAGCCAATTGGCTACAATCCTCCTCTAAAATTATACAAGATAGGATTCAGGGACCCACAAAAATAACTCAGGACCCACAAATGGACTCAGGGACCCACAGAATATAGCAAAAAATTGTAGGGAGTTGGCTACAAAAAATTGTAGCTAACATATTCCCATTTAATGAAGTGTAACACTTCTAAAGGAAATTTTTATAGGCCATAGCACTTCGGGCGGAACGGAGGTAGTATGAAAAATATAATAATGACACTTGATATTGGATGGAGCTGTTGACTGGAAGAGTTGATGAAGTGAATAACAATCGTGAGATATATGAAAGTCTAAAGATGGTTGATGTGATATTCTTATTGCCAAAACTATGATTAGATGCGATTGATGACTGGAAAAAATAAGATTAGATTGGCTTGGATCAGTTTACAATCGCGTGAACTAACAACTGTGTATCATTCAAAAAATGACATGTCAATTTTTAATATTAAAGAAAAGTAAATAGAGCTGGAGATTTTTCTCTCCAAAAGTAGTAATTACTCTTTCATTCAAGTTTACATGTTTCACTTAAGAAAAAAGATAACCCCCAACCACATCCACCCACTCCTGTGCGCCGCTGCCGGAAACTGTCACCGTCGTTGGAAACCGCCGCCAATGACGTTAAAATTAAATCTAAAAACTGGTTATTGAGTTTTTTCGTCGTTTTAAACTTTTCCCGAGTTCTACCTCTACATATGATGACTATGGTCCTAAGGTGATTTGTCTTTCAATATCATTGGCTAAAATCAAGATCTGAAACAGTATTGTGTTCCACATCGTCGCGGCAGCGACATGTAACAATGGTGCAGTGTTGTTTTGTAAGATGTAATGCTGCATTGTTAATTTTTTTTTTATGGTTGTTAAGAAATCGTGGAGGGGTGACGATCACTTTATCACCGCTAGCCTTGATAAGACGCGGAACGATTCCTTAGTGTTTAATAAAGAGGTGTTTAGTAATATTTTGGAAGGAAAGAAAGGATATCAAGAAGCAACTTAGATAATTCCAAATAGTTGATTTAGTTAGTCTCAGTTTACAGGAGGATATTTGCATAAAAGACTACCAGGATGTTCTTAGACATGAGGAACTTTTCTAGATCCAAAAGACGAGGCAAAGAATGGGTTAAGTTTGGTGATAAGAACAACAAATTCCTTCATACACAAACGGAGGGTAATATGATTCATGGTCACCATTTGGAAGATGGAATCTTGGTATACTGAAAAGAACAAAATTTCCATCACAACTACAGGAAGCAGCTATTAACTTTTAACATGAGCTTTCCCAACATGACTCGCTAGTTAAGCCCCATAGTTTGGCTATGGAGTTGTTGTTGATGTTGAGCCCTCAAGGAGTTCATTCTCTTACTAACCAGGTGTCCTTAAAGGAGGTCCGGGAAGCCATATACTCTAATATGTCTTTTAAAGCCCCTGGCCTTGATGGCTTCCAACCTCTTTTCTATAAGCACTTTTGGCACGTGGTGGGTAAAGATGTGTGCTGCTGGGTGATGACTTCCTTTCGTAGTGGCTCTACTAAGAGTAGCATCGCTGAGACTTTACTTGTTCTTATACAAAAAGAGAACAATCCCACTAGGCTAAAGAACTTCAGGCCAATTATCTTATGTAATGTGGTGTTCAAAGTCATGACCAATGTACTGGTTAATCGCACTAGACCATTTCTAGATGATTTGGTTGACCCTTTTCGGAGTAGCTTCATTCTTGGCCGAGGCGCGGTGGATAATACTATCTTAGCTCAAGAAGTTGTTTACTACATGCACATTTCCAGGTCGATGAAGATACTTTAGCTTCTAATATTGATCTTGAAAAATCTTACGACAGACTAGACTGGAATTTCTGATCTCACTCTGCAGGATTATAGTTTCCCCCCTCACTCCATTGCTGATTATGAGCTATGTCGAAGCCTCTAACCTGTCTATTCTTTGGAATGGGGCTAAGACAGCGAATATTAAATGCACCAGGGGCCTTCGATAGGGTGACCCACTTTTCCGTATCTTTTTGTCCTCTGCATGGAGAAGTTGGCTCTAACTATTCAGAGTAAGGTCCAGCAGGGAGTGGCGTTCTGTCCATTTTTCAAAGGGAGACCCAGGTTTGTCTGATTTGCTTTTTGCCGACAATGGCTTGCTTATTCATGAGCCCAATACGGATCAGGTTCAGGTTGTGATGGATACTTTGGATGACATTTCTGTCACTTCTGGGTATGAAAATCAACGTGGTAAGTCCAAGGCTATGTGCTCGAGGAGAGCTTTTAATGCAAAAATAGGAAATTTAAGAAGTTTCCTCTATTATAAATTTTGTGTCTGGTGTCACTCATTATTGGGGTTTCCCTTGGGCCTTAGTTCGAGGTCGGGATCACTGAACAGATTTTATTTTGGAGAAAGTGCATAGACGATTCTTTGCTTGGAAAGGTAACTTACTTAATAAAGCAACTGACACATTTGCGTAACTAAATCAGTTACTATTGGTATGCCTATCTATACTTTGCCGGCGCATACTTAAACTTTGTGACCATATTGATAGGATCACTAAAAGTTACATTTGGGGTGGTAATGGTGTGGATAGAAAATAGAATATTGTTAACGAAATCTGGAGGTTCGACTATCAGGGAAGCTAGACTTTCCCGATATTTTTCTTCTAGGAAAGCTTGTTTGGAGCATGTTTCCCGACACTCAAAAACTTTTGGTGAAGGTCATGGCTCATAAGTATTTTCAGTGAGGGCTCTATTTGGGATTTCAATGCTGAAGTATTACAAAGGCTTTGAGGCTTTATGGCAAGGCTTCCAATTCCGTATCGGTGATGGTTCATCCTCATTCTGGTATGATGGGTTCTGGCAGACTTTTTCACTTGGTAGAATTTGTCAACATTTCAGATACCTTTTACAGCTCAAGGATGTGAGTATTAATGGTGCTTGGGATTGACATTGGATTGACCATAATGATCCATAGTGAGTTAATTAA
This sequence comes from Orobanche coerulescens, assembly GCA_033398695.1. Taxonomy (NCBI): domain Eukaryota; kingdom Viridiplantae; phylum Streptophyta; class Magnoliopsida; order Lamiales; family Orobanchaceae; genus Orobanche; species Orobanche coerulescens. The sequence continues at coordinate 177,167,756 of CM065809.1, forward strand.
TCGTGTGAGCAACCAGGTAAGTGGGTGTGGGGGTGCTTCCAAGTCAGGTACTTAGCAATGTTCTGCTCACCGATGGAATTTTATTCCTCGTTCTAGTCGTCCGCTTCCATTAGAAATCCTTGCAAGACATGAACAATAAGGGTTAGATTTGTAATTTTAGCATTATAATTGATCCACTGGCATATTTAAGAAAAGTAGAAGAAGAAAAAACGAACTCCCTCCGTCCCAGCCCAAGTGTAATGTTTAAGAAAAATTAGTGTATTTTAGATGAATGATTGAATGCGACAGATGTGCAAGTTTTGTGAGTATTGATTGTGAGGGTGTTGTATAATTAAAAGGTAAAAGATATTGATGATGAGTGTATGGTGACGATTAATAAGTAAAAAATGATTGTTTGATGTGATTTGAGGCCGTGGCTGGAGGCGGTGGGTTTGATTCTGCTCCGATACAATTTTTATTGGATGAATTTTTTTCAGATGTTTTTATGTTGGATGAAATTCTGGGAGGAAAAATTATTGTCTATATGTTGATGTGTTAGAAGAAAAACGGTAAAGATACAAAAGGTGATAATATTCATATTCTCATTAATGACAGTACAAGATTAGATCAGACGAATACTAAGCAAAAACCCGATTAACTAGACGAAAGAAGTGTCATTTCTTAAACATCTACATCGTTGTTAGTTGTAAGAGCATCATGAATTTAGTACAACTCAATTTCATTACTTGTACAATTGATTCAACGGCTGTCAGTGAGTACAACTCGAAGAGATGAACATTAACCAAATACAAAGAAGTTGAACCATAGAGGACTGAACCACAGAATAACTCATGTTTGGTCTTACTTGAATCACGTATGCCCATAATTCTTTATAGCAATGTCCCGAGTTGAATTGAGTATTGGCAATTCAAGCTCACCTGAAAAATTGAGGCTCAAGCTCGACTGGCTCGAGTTTATTATTTTTTTTAAGCTCCATAGTAAACTTGATAAGCTTAAGCTCGACAATCAAGGGTATGTTTTTAATTACGTTAATTATAAGAGTAAATTAGTACATCTAACTCAAGCTTGATAAGGCTCGTGAGCCTGTCCAATCGAGTATAAATGAGTTCAAACTCGAGCTCGACATTTACTCAAGTAGCTTGAACTCATAGCTGATTTTGATCTTTTAGTGAGTTGATTACGAGCAACTCACTTATTGTCCCGGCTAACGTACACCCTGTACTTTCTCCAAGACGTAAAAAGTGGTTAACTAAAAACAAGTTGCAAAAAATATGAACCTTTTTTAAATTTTTATGTAATTACCCTATTATACCTGTTTATCAAAATCATTTCTATGTACGACACATACCTTTACACACAAATTATAAGAAATAAAAGAGAGGTAGATTAGTTCCGTAAAATTTAAATAGCCATAATTTATTCATACTATTTTTTATTAACTTGATACTTATATCAAAATATTTGCCTCGTAAAACAAACCAACAAGATCATTCATGAATGTATTTAAATAATTAAATGAAGTATTATAATATTTCCATTATAAGGAAAGATTTGCGAATAAACAAAAATGAAGCAAGTATAAAGTTGATAGATGATTTATACTATTTTCAAAATAAATTAATACGTCTAAATTTATAATATTTCAAAAAAAAAAAAAAAAAGTATCACATAATTAATATCTTGTGGTCACGTTACTTTAATTCTAAATCCCTCCCCCACTTTGGCAGAGTTACACTCTCAAGGCCATTAATTTTCTGATACTGTGTGTTGTGATGAGTAAATATAATAATAGACATTGATAGCCACAAGACGTCTGCTGTATCAAATGTACATATGCTCCTAAATTTAGTATTTACAGAAAGGCAGCTTTAAATTAATAATGTGGGCATACGAAATACCTTAGAGCTTTAATTTTGTTGTTCCATGTCACAATCTGGTAGTTTAAGTGCGATTCTTTACAAGGAAAAAGTTGTAGATAGAGGTGGTCGACCCGTGGTTTCAACACGGCATACAAACCGTAAACCCTAAAACCCAAACCATAAACTTCTGTAAATCACTCGGGATAGCCCAGTGGTCATGGGTTCTCTACTAGGGATTACACCCGGGTTCGACTCTTCACACCCATACTTCCCTTGTATCGAGTCGATAGTTTAAAAACAAGAAAATCTAAACCTCTATAATAACTATCTCAGGAGTTGTTCATCTTACCACATAACAATTACCTTATCAGTTTAGTTTACCAAATTCATCCGGTTAATCAAGTATCTTATAAATTAAGTTTCGTTTTTCATTTTTAGTTATCTTATCAGTCTTCAAATACCTTTTAAGGTTTCAGATAATTTACCAAATTTCAATTATTTTATCGATCAATCTAATTTCGAGTAATATTAAGTCAGTACAACTATTTGAATCATAATTCATGCACTTATTACTTCTTATGATATTTTTTTTCCCATCCATTTCCTGTAATTGTAACTTTTCCAAACGATCACTATTTATTACTGATCCCCCCACACCATTAATAAGCAATTTATTACTGACGTACTAATTTTTCTTTAATTCCCAACACCTACGCTAGTCTAGCAAGTATAGGAATTAAGGATGTATCACACACCCAGTCATTCTCAGTCACAGGTACCTGACTCATAAATTTTACTCGGCGTATAAATTATACCGACTCTGTATCTCTTTTGCCATTTTGATCCGTTCGCAAAAAATTTACCTCCTTCCATTTTTAATAAGTATACCCCACACATTACACTTTAAAATTACGAAAAAATGGGACTCTTATTCCGATCACACAACACACTCAAGTAAATTGTTTGTGGTCCGAAGTAGTATAAGCATGTGTTACATAACTCGAATTCCAACCATTTGCTCACACATATGTTGGCCCTCCATCAAAAAACACCAGCCTAGCCTCCACTTCTTTTAGAAAATTACTACCTCACACACACACACACACTATGATCATAACATCCTACAAAAACATTAATCCCCACCCCCGGAACCAAATATCACAAACGCTATAATTGTAAAATTCTTCTCCACACACATAAACGCGCGCGCGCGCACAGACACACAAACACAGAAATGAAAAACGCTATGAACATGAAAACAGCCAAGAAAATGAAGGGCTTCATGTGCCATTCCCCGGCTTCCACCGCAGTGTGCATGACGTCCCAAGATCGACGGTCCGTGATCGTGCCGCGGAGGCTGGGAAAATCGATCATTGATCAAGTTAAACTCGTCAACAGCACAAAGTACGTCCGGTTAGGGGAGCAACGAGCCGTACCGGCACCGCGTATCAGGAGGCCATTTCCGGTTTCGTGTCTGAAAAAGGATCAAGGAGAGGTGCCCCAAGAAGCAAATACAACATCATCAGCAAATTCTGATAATGTCTTTCAGGTGTTCGTCTTGTACGTTGTACCTTTAATAGTATGAGATTAATATATATGTATGAGGATTTTAAGGTTAATGTCTTGTGACAGGTGGTTGTAATGAGAGTCTCCATTCACTGCCAAGGTTGTGCTGGTAAAGTAAAGAAACATCTATCCAGAATGGAAGGTATGTCTTTTTATATGTTCCAATATTTCTTGCTAGCCTGACACACACACACACACACACACACACACACACACACGCACGCACACACCCCTTCGATATTTTATTTGTTGTTCTGAGACGGGCTGTTTTCCACCGGGGGTTGCCATAGAACCGGTAGAACCGGTCAATTTTTTTATATGTAATTTAGTGTATTTTTAACCTAAATAAAAAATATACTTAATTTATTCGGAAACTCTATCAATTAATTTAGATTTTCTAAATTAATTAACTTTTGATGTTTTTTATACTAATTAATTTAGTTTTTTATATTACATGTAAACCGTTGAACCTGTAACTATACCACCGGTTAGGTGAACGGTCCGGTCTTCAGAATGCTACTGCTATTTCCACTTTTATAACCGTATTTTTTTCATGATACATTTGGTTGTTGGGAGAAGATATTATCAGTAGGAATGCTGTTATATTAAAGATTGACAGCCAGCACATAGAATTTCTGAAAATAGTACTCCTTCGGTCCCATAGACGGATCTCGCATCCAAAAACTACTGGTGCATCGACGCACCACAAAAAAAATAACGGACGATTAAATTTTTTTTCTAAATTTTTCACTTTTTTTTAATAAAATTACCCAAGCGATATCGTTTTAACCGAAAAGGCATCAAAATAATGTCGTTTTGGTTAAAACGATGTCGTTTTAACTGAAAAACATCACAACAACGTCGTTTTGTATTTTTTTGGTGGTGCACGTGCACCACCATGCCCTAGTGTAGATCCGCCCCTATTTGGTCCCATGGTAGCTTGCATATTTGACTTTTTTCTGATCAAACTAACAATAATATTAATCATAATTATTTGTAATTTTACAATTACAAAAATTATAAAGTTATAGTATTTTGAAAGATGCATCTAATGATAAATCTACTTTTAATAATATCATATCATAATTTTTTTATAAATTTATGGTTTGAGTTTAAAAAATTTAATCAGGAAAAAATCGAATTGATAATTTATTATGAGACGGAGAGAGTAACATATTGAGTTCAGTGTCGTTCCTGGTCAAGTCAAGTCAACTCAATTTGGATCACAATCTTAATAAGTACGAGGCATTACAAACTCGTGCGATGCACCGGCTGTGCTTTTGGTTGAATATCTACGTATTTTGTACGTAATGTTTGTGCAGATGTTTATATACTTTGTATCAAGGTTGCGTTAATGTGTGTAATATAAGTTATATTATATCACTATGTAACGCCCCGACTTTCTAGGGGTAATTATTGGGGAAAATAAATAAAAGGTAAATTTGACGAAGAATAACGCCTACAAAGTCGAGTCGCTATACTGACATAAATTAAATACCTTTAATTAAGGCAATAACACGTCATAAATACGAAATAAAATTTGCGTCGGAAGAATAAATTATAAATTGTTAATTTCTAATAAAAGTTTCCCCAAAAGAATCGAAACATTTGACATAAGAAAAACATCATTTAATAAATTTCATTCATATGCCCTCTCGACTCGCTCCTTCGTTCATCCGGCTCGGTTTAACCTGCGGGATCAATAAAAGTGAGGGTGAGCTTCCTTCAGCTCGTGGAAATCTCACTTATCACAGTAATATATAATCTCATGAAAAACATAAAATGAATAATCTATCATATCTTTTCCTCAACATGAATACATACACACAATATTACGTATAGCATGAATCTAGCACGCATAACACGAATATTGAGGTTGCGCAGGTGTCCCCGCAACAACATGCAACATACACAAAATACCACATATAACATGAATCGAGCACGCATGTGAATATTGAGGTTGCGCATGTGTCCTCACAACAACATATATCTTAAGATAGCCTTTTTACACGTATACATGTGAGCCTGATTCACAACATGTATCGTTAATTTTTAAACATGAATTGAATATCACATATTGAATTGAATATCACATATACAATCCAATTAAAGTGATAGTGAAAATTCCCACGAATAAATGATGCTGTCTGACTTGAATATGGAGATGCTCGACTCACAGTCCTAAGCCCGTAAATCCTCGATAAAGTCTACATGTAATAATATTTTAATCATTATAAAATATTACGATATAATAATGGAAATTAAAATATATATGCATAAAATCGGACTAATTATTAATATTAATTGAAAGGCCAAAATTTTAATGTCTTGATCAAAATGAGACTGAATTGGAGGTTTTAAAGTTGAGTGGGGTCAAATTGTAAGAGTTGAGAAGATGACTGGGTTAAAATCGAAGAATCATAAATCAAAATGAGTTTAAATTGAAGTATACAGAATTTCTGGGGTTAAATTGAAAGCTGCCGGAAAACGTGAGGGCTAAATTGCAAAACCCTAATAAATATTTCAAAATTGGTGTCATTAATACTCCCCAATCATTTTTAGGACTCAATCTTTCATTATATATGATAATATGAATCTTAATTAAATATTAAAAAATGTATTCTAAAAAAGACTCGCAATAAAGATGTAAATATTTTTTGAATTTCTTGAGTTTAATGGTTTTTTGTACATTTATTTACAGTTGAGGAATTTAATTTTTATGATAATTCCATTGAAGGGGTGACGTCATTCAGCATTGATCTAGAGAGCAAGAGGGTGACTGTGATGGGACACGTGTCTCCATCTGCTGTGCTGGAGAGCATATCGAAGGTGAAGAACGCGGAGTTTTGGCCTTGTTGATGATGACTCGTCGTAGGGTTTGGGGTCCAAACGGCAAACGGCAAACGACAAATGTGATGTATTACTAAAAAAGACACGGATAAGAAAGTGGCCGTAGTTCGGTTCAATTCAGATCTCCGTTTTCTCTTTGGTTCAAATTCTTATTCCCCATCAAATTGAACATTTATTTTCCGGATTTGAGAGTTTTTCGATCGGCAAAAATGCCACGATTCAACAAATTTGACTCTCCATTTGATTTTTTTTTTTATCATTTTTTTTAAACTTCGACCCCAATTTATAAAAATATATATTTAATTATGATGTGATATTATTAGAAATTGATTTATCATAAAATATATTTTAAAATATTATGATTTTTATAATTTTATAATTGCAATATTATAAATAATCTTGGTCAAAAGTGTTGTCAATTTGATCAAAAAAGATCAAATGGACAGTCAATTTTTGGACGGATGAAGTATTATTTTTGTTATTTTCGAGATGAAATTTTGACAACAAATAATTTCCAATTATACAATGAAAACTATCAATACAAACTATGAAAAGAATATTTTAACTCTATTTTAAAATATCAGCAAAATGGGCTTTTCCTAAAACTCAAAATTTATTATTGTGTATTTTTAGCTTATTTATTGTTTTCATCTTTCGAAATATGACTTAATTTAACAAATCGGCTATATCATTTCTTATTTTCTTAATTAATTATAATTATGAATATTTATGGATATAAAGTATCTAGATGCTATTATCTTAAGTAAATATTTCTCATGATATTTATAAGCAGATTTTGCAAGGTCTTAATTATCGCATTTAGTTGATTATCGTGACTATTAATGTATTTAAGACAATGATACTCTTCCGTAATTAAAACGAGGCTTGATCCAATTCATGCGATGCACGGTCTTTAGTTGCAGACGCTTGAATGAGCATTGATTGTAGACGCTTGAATGACATATGACGGTATTTAGATGCCTATTAGAGAATTTGTATTGTATTTATTTTAGAGGATTTAATTGTGATGTTATCATAACTTTTGTATTTAAATTAGTTTATTTACATTAAAAGTTACAATTAAAATAGTCTTGTCACATGTAGTCTTTTAATATGAATAAGGACTCATCCGTAACGCTTTTTCCGTGTAGAATTCTTTTAGTCTATGTAATTAGTTATATGTAATGTATTGTATTTATTTTAAATGTTCATAGTGTAATGTTTTATCAACCCGCGCGTTGCACCCATTGCATCTAAATATTCATAGTGTAATGGTCGGTACTAATTAGGTTTCCACTACTTAAAATAGTTTATTCACATTAAAAGAGTACATGTAAAAAGACTTTTTCTAAGATGTTACATTTAAAAGAGTCTCTTCACATGTAATCTTTAAATACTAACAGCTTTTGTTTTAACATTCTACAATTTTATGCAATCTTGAAACTACGATATGATTTCGTTTTTAATTCACAACGGTTACCAACTTACCATCCCACCAAGCAAAAAGTAAAAGTGAATAATACAAAAGGAATGGACATGAAGAGTCTCCATTATATTGTAGGAGACTATTAGTAGCATCATCATGAGATAGAGAGCAAACATGCATATTGATTATGTAAATCATTAATATGAGGTAAATTTCCAATGAAGAATGCCACCTATAAAGCAAAATACCCATGCAGCTATGCTGTATCTATAATATTTTTCAGCTTCTTTATTCAATGTTTACCAATATCGTACCTATGTGTCTGCATACATACGTGATACGTGATTATGTATACATTGATGAATGTATGTATGTGTCAAATTTACCAAATGCTGGAGGTCCAACTCAGTATTCACATAAGCTTCCCATTATTACATGCATATATTCATTCATTAGCTTTTCATGAGTTGTACACTTTAAAACAATCACTTTATTTCAATCCATTTTGTTTCATTTCTTTTAGCAAACACCAACCGGTTGATTATTGGCATCAATTCATTGTGTTTTGAGATTGTTTTGCTACGGTTGGATCCAGTCCAACAGATTAAAACCCAAAACCAATGGGGTAAAAAAATCGGGTAAGATGGGATCCAATCCATTCCAAGATATACATCTAATTTTTTATCACTATCCTAAAAACATCCGCCTCCCATCCATCTTTTTCTCTGGTTTTGTAGATCAACCACCAAACAAGAACACAGCTTCACACAAAAGCTATCGTCGTTGTAACTCCTTACCCGAAATAATCAAACACAACATCAAACCCTTTAATGTTTCTGCTCAAAATCATTCGATTTAGTTTCTGTGTTTTTTAACGAACAAAGAAAAGAAAGTAACATCAAACCACAGATCTCCATATTCGAAAGAATACCACAGCAAGTCTTTACCTCCATATAAACATCAAACCCTCTAATGTCAGAAGCACACACAAACATCTTTAAAGAATAGCACAGCAAGTCTTTAACTCCATATTCGAAAAGGTAGGCCAAGATTAAAAAATAGTGACAACCTCTTATCTACATATAAATAGAAAGCGTAACAGGAGGCTTATATGGCAAACTGCAAAACTGGTGTGGTTTTTTGCTATGTTGTTTTCTTGTCTTTGGATGGTTTATATCGTGCTTCAAGCATTAATACTTTAGCAATACTTCATATTCATCAATTATGAGAGCATGGTTCGAGGAACCCATTTGTGTTCACTCCATCATTACACGATTGTTTGTTTTCCTTGGAGTTTAATATGTAGATGTAAATTCGTGAGTTTAATCTGTGATATTTATTTGATTTGTATTGAATGAGGGATAACAAATAGGTGCATCAAAAAAAGTTTGCCAAATAGGTGCACTAATCCGTGATTTGAGAATTTGTGATAAAGTCATTATTTTATTTATGAAGTGTATTATTTGTTGTAGAGGCAATGAATGTATGAAATTATTATCTATAGAGTTAAATGACACCCCTTGCACATTAAATTAAGGGGGATAAATCTCCCCTATATACTAATGCAGAATACATTGAGCCTAAATGGCAGCTTCTCATGCTTCGGCTGCCACATGTCTTCTGTTGGTGCTTCGTGTGCTTATGTGTCACCCTTTCATGCTTCAGCTGACACATAATCAATTACTCGCCTAATCATCATTGCATTAATTACATTATAATTATACCTCAAATAACTCCTATCTACCTTATTAATTTCTACGAATTAAGGAATATGAATTATGAATAAATAAAAATTGATTATATTACAGAAATATTTTATGTTTTCATTAATTAAAAAAATAAATTCCAAACAAAGAGAATTTAATATAGTAGTGTGCATTATATATTAAAAATTTAAACCTAAAATCTTGCGAAAATATTATATATTTCTATTAATTAATTATTTATATTAGTTAGTCACTGTAATTATGTATATTAATAAAAGAAATATCAACTGAAATGAAAGATGCTTGGGAGTATTGCAAAATAAGTGTTGAATATATATATATATATATATATATAATTAAAAAGGTACTCCAAGTCTTAATCAATTAAATAAATCAAAATTATCTTATTAAATTTTTTTATTGAAAGTATAGAAACAGTGATTTTAATTATTACTTATAAATAAATCCAAAATATTATGGAATAAATCAATTAGTCTATTTTAGTTTTAAATCTTATTTGATTAATATAAAAATACCAAAATAAATGAATAAAACTCATACTTACTAAATTATAACTGATTTTATGAATTTCCAAAGAGATATTGCTAATTATATAAGAAGTTAAATTTAATAATAATATACTAATATGTATATTCATCTTTACATAAAGAGAATTCCAGAAAGTATGACTATTTTAAAATTAATATACATATAGCTGCACTTCAACCAAATGTCCTTGAGATTTTTTGTAATATTGGTTTCAGAAATTACTAAAAGTACTTCAACTCTTTTTCTATTTTTTTAACGTAAAATGGGTAGACTTTAATACTTTTAAATATGAAGCTGAATGTTTGAAAAAGTATCATATAAGCATAAATATACTGTTTCACTTCAATCAAATCAACTGAGTTTTTCTTTCGAAAATTTCTAAAATTTTAAGGTCGTTTGTAATTAGGATAAAATTTTGATGTATATTTTTTAACTTATCCAAGCTATTCTTATATTACAATCTAAATTTTTAAATTTCTTAATAATTTAAGGCTAGAACTTGGATGTAGTTTTCTAAATTAACAGGTATATTTACAATAGGTCATTCAAGTAATTAAATTATATATACTACTTATATATTTTTTTTATTGCAATTTGAGAAGTGCTTTATTTTAAGTTATAAGTCAAGATCTATTATGTATTTTCTAAAAAAATTTAAATTCCAAACATTACGAAAACTAGCCACAATTATTTAGTATAACGAGGCATTATCCAACCCGTGTGATGCACGGTCTTTGGTTGAATATCTACGTATTTTGTACGTAATGTTGGGGCAGACGGTTGAATGAGCAGATGACAGAATTTAAATGCCTTTTAGAGAAGTTTATATGTTTTTTTTATTGTTATTGTCTTTTATTCTAGTCTATGTAATTAGTTATATGAAATGAGGCTTTACTAACCCGTATGTTGCTCCGGGGTTATTTTTGGTTTATTCAACCCGTGCGATGCACTGATTGTATCTAAGATTTCATAGCTAAAATTTAACAATCTTGTAATTTATACTATCATTTAAAAGTTCATTTTAATCACCTTGTAAATTAGAAGGTGCATTTGCATTGTGATGTTTATCATAACTTTTGTATTTATATTAATTTATTTACATTAAAAGTTACAATTAAAATAATCTCTTCATATGTAATCCTTTAACATGAATAAGTGACATAAATCCCCCTTCCATATTAAATTAAAGGGGATAAGTTTTATATAGTATATATATTCTACATATGGAGTTGTATTAAAGGACAATACATATATCTTTTATTCAAGTATAAGTTCTCCTTCACTTTGGTATCATTGCAAACTCATAAGACTGACCAAGAATATGAGATTAATTATTGGACAGACAGTGTCATCTCACCATTTATAAGAAATTAAGGACTTCTCCGAATGAATCCTCAAAATTGTAGATGGTGAGCTGGGTGAAGAAGCCGATAGAGAAATCTTGATTGATATTCTTGATGTTTACTAATCTGGAATGCCGAACATCATATTGCAGCCATTGCTGAAAGCACTATCATTCACTTATAAGAAACTTTCCATAAAGTAATTTTCTGAAGAAAGAGCAACCGTGACGCCAACAAACGACATTGTGGAGATAGTAAACGATTACGTGATGTCTATAATTTCAAAAGACAAACGGATATATCTCAGTTCTGATGGTATATGCAAAATTTATGCGACCTCTAAAAGTCAAAATCAAGTATATCAAATGGATTTTTTTGAATAGCATCAAATGTTCTAGAATTCCAAATCACATCTTGAAATCGTAAGTTATAGTCTCAATTATGCTAATTCAATATGGATCAATCATCAGGATTACGAAATATCACATCATTAATAATTATCCAAATCCGTAACCATATTATTGAACAAAAAAATTCGGGAAATAATTTTGAGAGTAAAGTACTTATTCCACAATTGATATTAAGCCCGTTAGATAGCAGATTACCATTTAAATTTCAAATACGCCAATTCCCACTTATTATGAGCTTTACCATAACTATATTTAAGAGTCAATGTCACACGCTCTCTCATGTCGGTATGTATCTTCCAAGACCGTATTCGCTCATGGTTAGCTTTATGTAGCCATATCAAGAATGAAGATCAGGAAAGACTAGAAATCTTTTGTTGCAATGAGAATGGTGTAATCATAAACCGACAAATAGTGTAGTTTATAAAGAAGTATTATAATTTATAATGAACGATTTATATATTATATATTTACATAAGAGTTCTTTTTTGTGTTCCCGTGTAATTACACGGGTGTTATACTAGTTTTATATATAATAGATAATTTCTATACTTAGGCTATCGTGATTCTGTAATATTAGTCGCATTTTCAACAGCGGATGCAATCTATTGATGATAAAATTAAGACAAATTGTAACACCCCAACCCGACATGGGTCAAAGTGTAACATTATGGAGTCAAATCAGAACATTAAATACGCAAGCAGAAGACTTTATTATAAAAGCATAAATAGGTCAATATTACAATCTTCCAATGCTAAACCAATATTGTCTTAACTAAAAATACATAATTAATCCAAAAGTCTTGTAAAAATAATAAAGGATAACTAGTAGGGTAGTCCCTAACTCCTACTCTCTTCACTCCTGCCCATCACCCCTGTAAAATCCTGCCGCAGAGAAAAGAAATGCGGCTGAGCTAACGCTCAGTGAACAGATATATAATATGAAAGCAATAAGTATGAATGAAACGAAACAATATAGGAAAGAGTCCAAGAGAACCTGTGAATAAGATACGAATAATATATATGTGATGACAAATCAATATAATGAGAGAATATAAAAGATCAAAAATCAAGGAAATGCCCAACATTACATTATGTACATAGAGTAGCTAACTCGATGTACCACATTAGTGAGATGGGGTGTATTGCACACACTCTAGTCCATTCACATCACATTTCATTTCATTTTCATTTCATTTCATTTACTAGGATGCATCCATACGCTCCCTTCATTACATTAATATGTATGCAGTAACAAACTAAACATACATATGAAAAACACGGGCCAAGTACGCTAATTAGCAATACAATCATTTGGGAACGCAGTGGACACATGCCCGCCTCCACTGACAGCGTCATACCATTGGTGCATCAATGATATGGCCATAGACTCCCCATGGCTAGATACATTAAATGGGCAACAATATAGGCAGACACATGCAAGGATAGAAATAAACATGTAACGAAATAATCGATTGATCAATAACAATAAGAAACTATCAAAAGGGATCATAGCAATGGGATTATATCAAGTGGATCAATACAAAGGAATCATAACATTAGGTTCATATCAAAAGGTTCATAGCAATGCAATGAATTAAGGACAAAGAATAAGAATCATGAGAAACCTTTACTTGATAAAAGGTAGAATATCTGTACCGATACGAAAGGGTAGAATATCCGTACCTTAAGAAATAAAAACAAATGAAAATTGAACACAAGAAAAGGTGGATCACTCCTCCTTCACTGAATCTACATAAATTATAATCATATATTACTTATACGTTCATTAAAGTTATAATGGATTAAATACTCAAAGTTACTTATTAATAGGTCAGGGATTTCACAAATGAATCTGGTTCTGTTTTCTTATGCATTTTAAAACATAACAAATAAGATTCTGAGGTTTTACAATTTTTACTTGTGATTACCACAAGATTTAATCACCTCCCCAAATTTTTCTAGATTTTATTTCTAAGTGAAAGTACCTTTTCAAAAATCGTTTTCCCAAACCTGTCCAGAAACTGGACTGCAAGTATACCCCAAAAGTTTTGCATTTATCAACATAGTTAAACCTTTCAGAAAAATCTACAAAAATTACAGGAATTCCCTTATAACTTATATATTATCTCTATAAAAGAGGAGCTCTCAACTCTTTATATATTTGACATGAAAAATCACACAAGTCGACTGAAATAATTTTCTGAACATGCTGTTTTGATATGCGATCACATAAAATTCAGAAACATGCCCAAATCAACTCCAATTCACTCCAAATCCATTGGATCAGTTAGTAATCTCTTTAAACTTAGTTTTGGACTCAATAAAATCAGAAAAACGCTTTGTTATCATTAAGATTCACCCTGTTCAATCCGATCAAAAACTGGACAGCATATTTTGAGACAGAAACAACACAACCTTAATCCCGTAAAATTTAAAAACATGACCAATACAACTCCGATTTCCTTCAAACCAATTGAAAAACTTAACTAAGACATAAAACTAAGTTTCTATGCAAAAATACAGAATAAAACACTTATAAATCTCGAGTTATAATACGCACATAATCATCCTACAAGCTGACCCATTTTCAGAATCCATTCTAGACCTTTACAACACATGATTCTTGATTAGGGTTTATGACAGATTTAATAAACATGTTACAAGATCAGATTAGGGTCGATTAGGGTAGGATCGAATCACATCGGATTAAATAAACATGGTTCGAATGGTTTAAGGTTTTATAACAGATCATTTACCATTATATTTATGATTCTATGTAACATCTTTTAAACATGTTTTATATAATACGAATCGTGACAAGAACAAGAAACAAGGTTACCTCGTGGATCGAATGGAAAAGAAGAACAAGAACAGCTTAGGATGGATCGAATGAAAGGAAAACAAGACAGCCTTCGCGAATCAAACCCTAATCACGAACAAAACTCACCACAATAATCACCACGATCAAACACCTTTTTGATTACACAAGTAGCAGCAGCATAATCGTTCCTTGAATAATCCTTAGAGAGAAAAGAAGTTGGGTCTGTGTGTTTTGTATGTAAGAAGAGGGAGACGTGTTTTGTATGTAAGAAGAGGGAGACAGAAAAAGAAAACGTTTTATAACTAAAAGTTAGGGAGGAGCGTTTCGTTTGTTAGGGAAAGTCATAAAAGGGCCTTAATTGGTTTTGATTGGGCATTAAAGGGTCGGTTATGGAAGGAGTTTAAAGGTCCATGAGTTTTGTATTTTTAGGCCATTCAAACGTGTGAGTTATGCCAATTAAGAATTGCCTCATTTAAATGTCATTATATACATTAACATGTGATAATTATGTATTTTTAGGAAACTTTATTTCTATCACTTTATTTTATCTAATATATAACTTAGATTAATTTAGTCTTTGTGTTTAATTACTTTATAAAATAAAGTGTAGAATTATCGTAAGATTTAGGTAATTTTTAAATTTATACTGAATTTAGGTTTCGAATTTTTAGGGTTTTACACAAATAATATAATTGAGCTGATAATATGATATGAATAATTTGGAATAATATTATTTCAAATTATACACTTACCAAATAATATCATAAAATTATTTCATATCATAAATTAATATCATAATATTAAAATAATTATAAAAATTACGACTTGAGCAGATACCTAAATATAATTGATCAGATATTCAAATTGTTTCTTGCAAGTATCTAAATGTAAAATACTTTATTGAAGTATGAACATTCAATACCGAATAATTTGGTATTCAAATGTTTTATTTTAAATTATCATATTGTTAATGACAAATATCTAATACATAAATTATATAAATTTTTTTACGTTAAATTTATTTAACTAATTTATAAATATTATATAAATATATAAAAAATAAATCTAATGACACGTGTCTCCATCTGCTGTGCTGGAGAGCATATCGAAGGTGAAGAACGCGGAGTTTTGGCCTTGTTGATGATGACTCGTCGTAGGGTTTGGGGTCCAAACGGCAAACGGCAAACGGCAAATGTGATGTATTACTAAAAAAGACACGGATAAGAAAGTGGTCGCAGTTCGGTTCAATTCAGATCTCCGTTTTCTCTTTGGTTCAAATTCTTATTCCCCATCAAATTGAACATTTATTTTCCGGATTTGAGAGTTTTTCGATCGGCAAAAATGCCACGATTCAACAAATTTGACTCTCCATTTGATTTTTTTTTTATCAATTTTTTTAAACTTCGATCCCAATTTATAAAAATATATATTTAATTATGATGTGATATTATTAGAAATTGATTTATCATAAAATATATTTTACAATATTATGATTTTTATAATTTTATAATTACAATATTATAAATAATCTTGGTCAAAATTGTTGTCAATTTGACCAAAAAAGTCAAATAAGCATTCAATTTTTGGACGGAGAAAGTATTATTTTTGTTATTTTCGAGATGAAATTTTGACCATAAATAATTTCCAATTATACAATAAAAACTATCAATACAAACTATGAAAAGAATATTTTAACACTATTTTAAAATATCAGCAAAATAGGTAATCCAGATACTTTAGGAAATAAATTATAATTATATAAATTAATACAATAAATATGGCTAAATAAAATAAATTCAAAATTTTCAGAAATTGGAACCAATCAAAATGAATATAGTGTGACTTATTATAACACAGATAAATGGGCTTTTCCTAAAACTCAAAATTTATTATTGTGTATTTTTAGCTTATTTATTGTTTTCATCTTTCGAAATATGACTTAATTTAACAAATCGGCTATATCATTTCTTATTTTCTTAATTAATTATAATTATGAATATTTATGGATATAAAGTATCTAGATGCTATTATCTTAAGTATATATTTCTCATGATATTTATAAGCAGATTTTGCAAGGTATTAATTATCGCATTTATTTGATTATCGTGACTATTAATGTATTTAAGACAATGATACTCTTCCGTAAATAAAACAAGGCTTGATCCAACCCGTGCGATGCACGGTCTTTGGTTGAATATCTACGTGTTTTGTACGTAATGTTGGGGCAAATGGTTGAATGAGCAGATGGCGGAATTTAAATATCTTTTAGAGAAGTTTATATGTTTTTTTTATTGTTATTGTCCTTTTATTTTAGTCTATGTAATTAGTTATATGAAATGAGGCTTTACTAACCTGTATGTTGCTCCGGGGTTGTTTTTTGTTTATTCAACCCGTGCGATGCACCGATTGTATCTAAGATTTCATAGCTAAAATTTAATCATCTTGTAATTTATACTATCATTTAAAAGTTCATTCTAATCACCTTGTGTATTAGAAGGTGCATTTGCATTGTGATGTTTATCATAACTTTTGTATTTAAATTAGTTTATTTACATTAAAAGTTACAATTAAAATAGTATATTCATATGTAATTCCACCTCAATAATTGCTGCCGTTTACAAACTGATGTTTCTCTCCCCAAAATACCCTTCTGCAATCTATTTGCTAAAACAAAAAATTAATAAATGAAAATATGAATTATGATAATAAAAATTAATAAATGAGACAATTGTTTCGTCTTACAGAACCTCCAAATACGGCCCGCCCATCTTTTGAAGTTAGGTATAATTATAATTTTTAAATCTTTTTTATGTATTTTGTTAGATTCTTTTATATTATATATTTAAATAAGTTACATAAATTTCCCTTCCACATTAAATTAAGAGAAATGAGTTTTATATAGTAAAGATAATTTCTATACTTAGGCTATCGTGATTCCGTAATATTAGTCGCATTTTCAGCAGCGGATGCAATCTATTGAAGATAAAATTAAGACAAATAATATAATTGAGCTGATAATATGATATGAATAATTTGGAATAATATTATTTCAAATTATACACTTACCAAATAATATCATAATATTATTTCATATCATAAATTAATATCATAATATTAAAATAATTATAAAAATTACGACTTGAGCAGATACCTAAATATAATTGATCAGATATTCAAATTGTTTGTTGCAAGTATCTAAATATAAAATACTTTATTGAAGTATGAACATTCAATACCGACTAATTAGGTATTCAAATGTTTTATTTTAAATTATCATATTGTTAATGACAAATATCTAATACATAAATCATATAAATATTTTTTTAAGTCTCACTTGAGGTGATTAAAATGGTCCCAAATATAAGTCTATTTATCTATTTGTTTGCAAAGAACCATTGACAAAAATACGCTTTAATTTACTCATTCTCAATAAAAAATAAAAAAATATGGAAATTTATCATATTAATAAGGATAAAGTAAAAAATTTATTTTTGTAAAAGGGAGAATAATTTTGTTCACCCTTTTTAGGGGTGAACTTACCCCCCTATTAAAAATAAAAAGAAGAAATTAATGTTCCACTTCCACTTAAAAAACGTACATCTCCCTTCTTTTTTAGTATAGTCTTTTTTCAGATTTTAAATTACCCCCTATTCAATTTTTTGTTTATTTCTATATTTTCATTTTGTTAAGTCTCATTTTAAAATTTAATTTAAATATTTTTCAAAAAAATAAATTATTATATTATAAAGTGTCAAAATTTTTATTTTTATTTAGCCCTCTGTTTGACTCTCATTTTCTTAAAACCAATTTTATTATCTCAATCATTCTTCTTAGTCAAACTTACCATTTTTATTCAAATATTATTTAACCATACATTCTCCCAAAAATACTATTCAAACTCCTACATTTTTTTTCCAAAAAATGGGTCTCAAGCACATACTTAGCAAATAAATTAATTTTAATATAGATAATCGTAAATATCCTGAGTGCATAAAAAATACTCTTGTCATTGACAAAGACGGCAATTAAAAATAATTTCAAATTTTCTCAAAACAAAATCTACATAAAATATTGGGATCTCTCTTTTTTAGTAACAAAGCATAAAAGTAACAAGTTATATATCCCCATTCATAAAACTATAAGTTTTTTATACCAAAATGTGTTAAAAGACTTTATTACCCTTAAAGTCTACCACTAAAAGATAAAAAAACATAAAAAAATAGAAGATTATTAAAAGCAAACAACAATAATCTAAATGGTCCCACAACTCAATATTTTCCTCCGCAAAAAAACTCTCCTTATCTCTCTGCAAAAAAACTCTCCCGTCGTGAAACCCTTCGCCGGCCAGAAAATGTCGAACTCCGACTACCACAGAGAATCTGAAGACGCCAGAAGTTCCGCTAGTGACACTCCATCTGAAGAGGAATTCGTCAATGACCCGCCAGTTAGTGTATTTTCATTCACACACGATCGTGCCACGACGGTTGTTCATCGTCCCACGATGGTGCTGAAAAAGATGACACCATCGTGTACACGATGGTCTTTCGTGGGCACGATGGTTTACACACGACAGTCGTCGATCGTGTGTGTCGTCGTGTGCTAGAAGACCAAAGGCTCCTGCCCTGCACACGATGGCATGCACACGATCGACGCCCGTCGTGTGAACCGTCGTATGGCACACGATGGTCTTCACACGACGGGCATCGATCGTGTGCCTGCCATTGTGTGCAAGCCAGATTTTTTTTTTTTTGTTCTCTTAAGCATTTTATCATATTCTTATGAGTTGTATGTCTATATTGCAGACTGGTTGCGTATGGAAGAGACCTACATTGCGTTTTGTTACACGTCAAGTGAATCTTTACATACGGGAGGCGGTATTTAAAGAGATCATTGAGACACTAAGAACTATGGGCCGCAATTCCGCAGTTGCTGATCGAGCTATCGAGAGCTTGACCGAGGGGGTCCTGGGACGCTTGATTAAAGTTAGGAGAAATGGGAGTTCAAATACTGCCCTACATCACTTGACTGCCCGTCAATTGGAGGGTGATCAAATCCCCCCGGATGAGTCGTGGTTCCAGATTTGCGGAAGGACCATTCGTTTTACGGCCCGTGATTTTGCCATGATCACTGGACTCCATTTTGGAAACTCTACCTTCCATCCACAGGACGACCATCTCCTTCCGTCTGACGGTATTTTCCACAGAATACTCCATGGCAAAAATATTAAGGTTAGTGTTCTGCGGAAGAGGTTCAATGCTCGAGATTTTGGTAGAGACATAAGAGATTATGTGAAGGTTGCTAATTTGCTTATATACTACTACTTTATCCTATGCCGTGACGACATGATGGTCGAGACATGGGCATGGGCATTAGTTGAGGATTTCGAGCAGTGGGATATGTTTCCTTGGGGTTCTTATGCCTTTGGGGTTTTATCTTACTACATAGGCAACGTTGCCATGAAGGAGGGACAAGATCACAAGGACCATCACTTCTATGGTCCTGTTTGGGCTTTACAGATATGGTCGTATGAGATGATTCCTTCATTGGGAGCATTGTGTGGTATTCGAGATAAATTTGTCCAAGTCCCCCGGTGTTTGATGTGGACTACGAGGAAGATGTTTTGTGATTTCACTCATTTCTTCGACGATAAGGTACATAAATTTGTAAACATATTTTCTCCTGACTTCATCTCTTCAACGTTATGTGATTGCCCATCTAATGGTATGCTTTAATGACTAATTTTGCAGCACAGAGTACTTCCCTCTTTACCGTATCTGGAGGAGGATGAGGCTGAGTACTACTACCTGAGCTTTGAGAATGGCTCGCCATATGACATTAAGTTCATTAAGCCTGTAAGAATAGCTGTGAAGAACAAGGAGAATGAGCCTGCGCCGATCCCGAGAAAGAAAGTTATGGATAGGTTGAAGAAGGCTGCTGGGAAATTGATTACATATGAGTCGGCACATAAAGTGTCGAAGCGACGCCGGCAGAGTACCCCACCAGTAGATGGTGCAGAGACATCGGACCGGGAGAGGCAGCCAGAGAGGGTGTGTGGTGTCCACGGACTTCCTTGTCCGGACCACACCCAGGACACGAGCAGGGATGAGTACTTCGATCACCGTTTGAAGGCGATCTTGTACGACGATTCTGAGTCCGGATTTATTGCTCGAGTTTCTCGCCGGGTGCTTTCTGGGATCGTGGATTTCTTCGGACCTATGCATAGACGTTCTAGGAGCCCGGTGCACTACTCAGCTGGGAGCCATGAACGGTTTCCCAATAGGCCTCGTCATTCTGCATCTGTTAGCAGCGCCCAGCGGAGGATTCCTGACCCTCCACGTCACTCAGTCTCTGGTGCAACCCACAGTCACCATTCTCAGCGTCAGCCTAGTCATCATTCTCAGCGTCAGCCTAGTCACCATTCTCAGCGTCCGCCTACCCACCATTCTGAGGTCCAGCACAGTCACCATTCTGAGATCCAGCACAGTCACCATTCTCAAATTCATCATTCTTTTGAGCGGAGTCAACAGCCCCTTGATTACGAGCATCAGTATGAGCCATTTGAGGTGCCTTTTCAGCAGTATGGGACGATGTTCGACTGGTTTCAGGACGAGCATCATTATAGTGCGATGTTTCGATGTGAGGGTGGTAGTCCTGAGCAGCAGCCTCCATTTCAGATCGAGCAGCCAATTTTTGAGATCGAGCAGCCGGTTGTACAGCTCTCTGATCGTTATAGTTGTGAGAGGGATGCTGAGGGTGATGAAGATGGTGAGAGTGCCGGAACGCAACATTTGGGTGAGCGTAGTCTTCCATCGCGAGTGAGTCGACCATCTGCTGCTGTTCGGGAGCCTTTTGTGGTTGCGCCTCCAAGTGATAGCGAGGCTCTGAAGAAGTTGTACCTACACTTTAGGAGGGAGCAGCCACGTGATGCTATTGTCCGGTGTTTGGAGACTGGGCATGCTCTCACCCAGGCGTTATTTGACCGGATAGAGCCTAGCCGTGAAGACTTTGATGCCGAGGTGATAGACTGTTATGTGCTTGCGACTCGAGCGAGGCTTCAGAGGGGAGTCCGTAGTGTTGGTGTCGGTAGAGTTGGCACTGTACTTGCCGGCTCCCAATTTTATGTAAGTTCTATAACCTACTCGCTTGTATATCATTGGTGTGATGTGAATCTTTTTTTAATTTTGTGGTTTGGCCTTTTGTAGTTAGTTTTGGCCAACGAGTTTGCAAGACTCCATCCGGATGATCCACTTTGGTATCAAGGTGACAAGGAAGCCGGTTTACAAGGATTGGAAAATTCCTAAATGTATCGAGGACTACATGACAGGTTTTGATATACCACATGCGGTTCCATGGTTAAATTGCAACGAAGTAAGTTTGAAATTTATATTTATAAATGATTCACTATGCTTGATGTGATGATCTTATATGATTACATATTTTGTTTCAACAGATCATTGCCATTTGTTGCCTCGACCAGAGCCATTGGGTGATTATCAAGATTGACATCATAACATGGACCGCGGAGTTGTACGATTCCTTGTCACACCACCACGAAGATGGTCGATACCGATTCAACCAACTGCGACCGATTATGCGTCTGATGCCTGTGTGCTAGCTCAATCCTGGTATTGGCTGAACAACTAATCGAAGAAGAAGTATGACACGGAGATGAGTTTCAAAATTATGCCACGAGAGCTACAGTTCATACAAAACGACAATCACAGTTGTGGCCCCTTCGCGTGCATGTACTTGGATCGACTCGTCTCTGCAAACCCATGAGCAAGGCACCAAATCAAGGAACTTAATGAGAAATATATTAAGAAATATCGATATGGTTTAGCTGCTAAAATCTTTATATTGTCTTTAGACATGTAAAATGGTTTATGGTGTGTTGTGTTGTGGCAAGATTAATGTGTCGTGTTGTTAAATATTTATGTTGTATTTAGACAGTTTTGGCAATATGAATGTGTCGTGTTGTTACATCTTTATATTTTGGCTCTGTGTTACACACGATGGATGAACAAGATCGTGGCCATCGTGGGTCACGATCGTGTTGTGTTGTTAAATCTTTATGTTTTGACTTTGTGTTACACACGATGGATGCACACGATCGTGGCCATCGTGGGTCACGATCGTGTGCAACCTGCCCACGGTCATGGGTTGATGCTGTCGTGTGCACACGATGGCTGCCATGACCGTGTGCACACGACCGTGGGTCCCATCGTGGGCACGGTCGTGCACACGATCGTGTGTCCCATCGTGGGCACGACCGTGTGTCCCATCGTGCGCATATAAACTTTTGGTATTTTTGCCAATTTGATTTATTGTGTTATCTAGAAGGATGTTTTGTGATTCAAAAATTGCTTGTTCAAACATTAATTACTATATAGCTTCTTATGCAAACTCGTATTTGTCATTTCGTTGTAATTCATTAGTATATGAGATATTTCATCCAGATGATAAACTTATCCGTACGAACTAATACACTGAGAATAGATAGACTACACATGATATGCAATATATTATATTAATTCAATCAATAACTTTTTAAATAAGTGTATCGTTAACAAATAATTGTTAATATATAAGTAACACCTAAATTGACGAGTGATTTGAGAAATTGGTGAAAATTTTTGATGTTCTTGTGCACACGATCATGTGTCCCATCGTGGGAAAGACCGTGTGTCCCATCGTGTGCATATAAACTTTTGTTATTTTTGTCAATTTGATTTATTGTGTTATCTAGAAGGATGTTTTGTGATTCAAAAATTGCTTGTTCAAACATTAATTACTATATAGCTTCTTATACAAACTCGTATTTGTCATTTCGTTGTAATTCATTAGTATATGAGATATTTCATCCAGATGATGAACTTATCCGTACGAACTAATACACTGAGAACAGATAGACTACACATGATATGCCATATATTATGTTAATTCAATCAATAACTTTTTAAATAAGTGTATCGTTAACAAATACTTGTTAATATATAAGTAACAACACCTAAATTGACGAGTAATTTGAGAAATTGGTGAAAATTTTTGATGTTCTTGTCCACACGACCGTGTGTCCCATCGTGGGCATGACCGTGTGTCCCATCGTGTGCATATAAACTTTTGATATTTTTGCCAATTTGATTTATTGTGTTATCTAGAAGGATGTTTTGTGATTCAAAAATTGTTTGTTCAAACATTAATTACTATATAGCTTCTTATACAAACTCGTATTTGTCATTTCGTTCTAATTCATTAGTATATGAGATATTTCATCCAGATGATGAACTTATCCGTACGAACTAATACATTGAGAACAGATAGACTACACATGATATGTAATATATTATGTTAATTCAATCAATAACTTTTTAAATAAGTATATCGTTAACAAATACTTGTTAATATATAAGTAACAACACCTAAATTGACGAGTAATTTGAGAAATTGGTGAAAATTTTTGATGTTCTTGTGCACACGATCGTGTGTTCCATCGTGGACACGACCGTGTGTCCCATCGTGTGCATGCGTGGATACAGTGCCAATTTGACACTATAGACACCGTGACACCTGGTTGCCAACGTGTCACACGATCAGAGCACACGATCGTGCCCATCGTGTAACACCCCAAACTAGGCGGATATTACAGTGCCGTGGATCCCTGACTGGGACCCACCACGCAAATGAAAATGAAAGAATTACACAGGATAAATGTAGTACCGAACTACATTACAACAGTAATTACTCCGATGAGGAGTTTAATTACAACACACCAGGACAATACCGAATACTAGTGTATTTTATATGAAGATAAAATACACAACACTGAATGAAACGGAGTATCCAAATGAAAATCTACAGCGGAAGATAAGTGACAATAATATGAATAACTGAACGATCGGGGGGCCCTACTAGTATCACTGGGACTCCTCGACGTCAGCGTGTTCTTCCCGTGCTTTTGCCTTGCCAAGACCTGAAAAACAAAATCCCCAAACGGGCCGGGCCATACGTAACAACAATCCTCAAGGGTTGAAAATACACAATCATGATTTAATCAAGTTATGAAATATCCTTAGTTATGAGTTACGCAAGAGGGGTATCATAGTACGCCCGTAGTGTTCTCGTGCAAGTGTACAAGACGGATGTCCGACACACCCGTCCTTGTACCTAATTAGTCTCACGGAGGTAAACGCTACCGTGTGCACACCCAATGTATCACTCCCAATACATGGCCATCATGTGCCCGACTAAAAATTCCACACATCCGCACCCGCCACGCAATATGAACCCGGAAGGTCATATGAACGAATGACCATAATGAATATCAATGAATAATAATAACTCGACAACGTTAAGAATGACTTACCGAGATGAAAGGGATAATAAAGTGATTGATAGTTTCAATGAAATGATTGGAACCGCCGTCCTCGTTAATGAAGTGATTATTCGACAATTACAAGTCTCAATATGATTAATACAATGATGAATGAGTTATAATTATGAATGATCAACAACAAAAGGAATGAATATTCTTTTAACCGAGTAAGAATCAACTTACACAATACCTGACAATTATCCTTCCACGAACGACGCCCTAATTGAGATATCGGTCGCTCGAACAACCTTGAATTATACAATATCCAACAACCCGCTCAATATACGAATCAAACACGAATATAACGAACTCAAAACGCCGATACGATTAAACTAAATCCATCGAGGCATTAAATCAAACACGCTATGCCAAACTCCGATTGTTTACAATCAAACCTCAATATACCAATATCAAATCCCCAAGAAGTGTTTCAAACCAACAAAACATCTTCAATATGATTAATAATCCAAGACGAATATCCGAAAACGTGATTACAACGACAATTAATCGAAAACCCCCAATTTCAACTCGATATTCAAAGTGTTCTTGAATAATCCCTCAATAATCCAATGAATCCTTATACAAACTCATAATCATATACATATCCCTTCATATAACATGATTATAACGTCCAAAACATCATATCTCAACATAGAATCGAAATCCAAGGTGTTGAAGAAATTACCTCTTGAAGATCCAACCACTTCGATCCGAAGAACACGAGTTTAATCGAGTATCCAAGCTTCCCAAATGATTGAAGGTGATGAAAATACACACTCAAATGATAATTGTTGAAGAAATCTCTCCTCAAGACCCTCTCGCGTATGAAGGTGAAAGAATGAAGAAATGAGTGAAATGCTAAAAAAACGAAATTATAGGGTTGGTATCGTCTGGACACGGCCTGCGCTAATCGGCACGGCGCGCGCGCGCAATCGCCGGCAGGGACTCGACCGTGTCCTCGCTTGAAACGGTCGCGCGCGGAGGGGCCTTCCGATAGTGACTCCGTCCGACAATGACTTCAAGATGACTCGACCGTGTCCTGGAACACGGCCGGCCCGGGCGCGGTTCTGGCTTATCCGGAAGAGTTTGACTCGACCGTGCTAGACGACACGGTCGAGTCCTGTGGGCAGAGACTTCGGCATTTCCGGACGAGTACGGCACGGGCCGTGTCGGACGACACGGCCGAGTTCGGTCGGTAGTGATCGGCCAATAACTGAAAAATGAGCGGGTGAGCTAAAACGACCATAACTATCTCGTCCGGACTCCGATTGACTCACCGTTTGAACCATTGGAAAGTTAACTCGATGCTCTATGATATTGCAAAGATTCAGAATTTTTGGAGTTACCAAAAATTAATGGTGTTCTAAAAAAGTCGAACTCATATGCGGAAAGTTGAACAATGGACAATAACGATACACAACTCGAAGTTTCTCCGAACGGTGAACACGGGTGAATGAACATGATTGATGAATGATTATAAATGAGTGAAAATCCATTGAGTGACAATCACCGAATGAAATTACTGAATGATAATGACTGAATTACAACCGGGTATTACATACACTTCTTAAAAGAGTTTCGTCCCCGAAACTAAGGGTCAAACAACTCGGGATAACTCTCCCGCATACCATCCTCGGTTTCCCAAGTAGCCTCTTCGACTCCGTGTCTAGACCACTGAATCTTGACCAAAGGAATCGCCTTATTCCTCAACTGTTTGATTTGCCTCTCGAACACTTGTATGGGACGCTCCTCATACAATGATCATCTGCGATCTCGATTTCGTCGAACTGAAGTATGTGACCCGGATCGGCAACATACTTCCGCAATTGCGAGACGTGCAGTACATTATGAATTTGGCTCAACGCCAGAGGTAAAGCCGAACGGTAAGCTAACTCGCCTATTCGATCCAGAATATCAAACGATCCAATGAATCTCGGACTCAATTTCCCCCGTTTTCCGAAATGGAAGATACCTTGACTCGGGGATACCTTGACCAAAACGTGGCCACCCATCTCGAACTCTAGTGGTCGACGATTATCTGCATATAATTTCTGTCGACTCTGAGCAGTCAATAGACGACTCCTGATCAAAGCTACCTTCTCCCGGGCGGCTATAAGTATATCGGGCTCGGTGCCGATTGACTCTGATGGGTCGTCCCAACACAAGGGAGATCGACAACGACGACCGTACCAGGCCTCGTAAGGTGCTATCTTCATCGCAGCATGCCAACTAAACTGTACGTGGACTCAAACAACAGTAATTGGGCTTCCCAATCGTCTACTAATCGAGGACGCATGCCCTCAATATGTCCTCTAATGTCTGAATAGTTCTCTCTGATTGTCCGTCGGACTAAGGATGAAAGGCAATACTGAGATTAAGCTGAGTTCCCATAGCACGATGAACTGATTTCCAAAAATGGGAAACAAATCGTCCGTCACGATCGGAAACGATACTCTTAGGAGTACCGTGCAGTCTCACTATCTCCTTGATGAACAACTGAGCCAGTCTCTCAGGACCCCACATATCCTTGATCTCAAGGAAATGAGTTGATTTAGTTAAGCGGTCCACAATCACCCAGATCGCATTCATGCCACGACGACTCGTCGACAAACTCGTGATGAAATCCATAGAAATGTCTTCCCACTTCCACTCCGGAATAGGGAGAGGTTTTCAGCATACCACTTGTCGCCGATGTTCAATCTTAACTTGTTGACAGTTAAGCATCTCGAAACAAATTCTCGCGACTTCTCGCTTCATATTACTCCACCAGAATTTTGTTTCAAGTCCTTGTACATCTTGTCGGACCGGATGAATGTAATAAGAGGTAGCATGAGCTTCTCTCAAAATAGAGTTTTTCAACTCGTCATTCGCCGGTACGCACAACCGGTTCTTAAACCTCAAAAGTCCATCCTCGTGGACCACGAATCCAGGGGCTTTCCCCTGAGCCATATCTTCACGGATGCGCAACAATGAAGGGTCTAAACTCTGATTCTCTCTGATTACCTCCTCAATTGACGATGAAATCTCTAACATACAAAGCTGTCCCTGAACTCGCCGGCTGCACTCGATCTCGGGTCTAAGGAATTCCTGTTGAAGCTCCTTCTGAACTGTTAAACGAGCAAGCATCTGCTCTTGAACGGACTTACGACTCAAGGCGTCGGCGACAACGTTCGCCTTGCCCGGGTGGTAAAGGATCTCGATATCAAAATCTTTGATTAGTTCCAACCACCGCCTCTCTCGCATATTTAACTCCTTGTGAGTAAATATATACTTCAACTCTTGTGATTGGTGAAGATCTGACAGGTGATGCCATAAAGGTAACGACGCCAAATTTCCAACGCGAAAACCACGGTTGCTAGCTCCGGCCGTGGGTTGGATAATTAACCAGCTAATCCGAGGAAACATCGGATTTACTTAATATCTTTCGGAGGTTGCCAATCTTGGATAGTCTCCGACTTCTGAGGGTCGACACGAACTCTGTCAGATGAAATTACATGCCCGAGAAAGTCACTTCGGACCTCTAGAACTCACATTTGGAAAACTTTCCATAAAGTTGCTCTCGTCTCAACACGTCGAGGACCTGATGAAGATGAACCTCGTGTTCCTCTCGTCTACGAGAATAAATCAAAATGTCGTCGATGAAGACAACAACAAACTGATCCAAAAAGTCGATGAAAACCCGATTCATTAACTCCATGAATACCGCAGGTGCAATAGTTAGCCCGAACGGCATAACTACGAACTCATAATGACCATAGCGTGTACGAAACGCTGTCCTCGCGATATCCGACTCTCGAATCCGCAACTGGTGATATCCAGATCTTAAGTCGATCCCGAAAATACCGAGGTTTCGAAGTTGATCTAAAAGATCAACAATACGGGGTAAGGGATACTACTCTTGATCATCACCCTGTTCAACTCCTGGTAATTAATACACACACGAGACGAGCCATCCTTCTCCTTGACAGATCACACTGGTGCTCCTCACGGGGACGCAATCGGTCGGAGATAACCTTTCTCGAACTGCTCCTCAAGTTGAATCTTCAACTCCTGCATTCTGGTCGGGGCCATCCAATACGGTGCCTTCGATAAAGGGGACGTACCAGCTCCAACTCACTCCTGAATTCCCCTACTCTATGTGAAGGCAACCAGATAACTCTTCTGGAAATACATCGTCAATCGATGACAATGATACCACGAATGATTGAACATTTCAATTGCCCTAGAATGGTCAGTCGATAAAAAGAGATACCAATAATGATTGAACAACTCGATTACCTTACAAAGGCCAATCGATGAAGATGATACAATGAATGTTTGAATAACTCGATTGCCTTTGAAAGGCGAATCGATGAAAATGATACAATGAATGATTGAATAACTCGATTGCCTTAGAAAGGCCAATCGATGAAAATGATACAATGAATGATTGAATGACTCGATTGTCTTAGAAAAGCCAATCGATGGAAATGATACAAGGAATGATTGAATAACTCGATTGCCTTAGAAAGGCCAATCGATGAAAATGATACAATGAATGATTGAATGACTCGATTGTCTTAGAAAAGCCAATCGATGAAAATGATACAATGAATAATTGGATAGTTCGATTGCGGAATTTCTCTACTTTCGTCATAATAATACTTCTTCTGGAACAACGGGGATTACTTCCCTGAAGCACACATTCGACAACCAACGACGGAAAGATAGCGACCAAACGCTAACAAACACTGAGGATAGTATCAAGACGATCAAACCAACTAATACCGAAAATTACATCGTCCTAAGATAAATTCACCACGATTAGATCCATCAACCAATCGCGGTCATTAAGCTTAATTCGGTATGATTCCGAAAATTCTTCCATCGTCAGGTAGACCGATGGTATGAGGTCCACAAGCAATAGGACTATCCCGAAATAAGTCTATTCAAGCATGATTCGAAAATGAATGAATGTGGTGTACCAGCATCAAAAGGTACACACAAGTTGAAATAAAATTACGAGTATACCTGAAATCATTCGGGCCACCGGATCCTCGAACCTCTTCATCATATGAATCTGGGACTTGCCGGTCCCCGAACCGGACGCTCTCGTCTGATAAATACGAGCTCCAACTCTATTTGCTTCCATTGTCTTAAACGACGATGACAAAGCAGTCTGATTCTGAAACGCTGGTTGCTTCGGGGCCTGAGATGCCGCCGGAGCCGACTTGGAGTCCCTTCGGCAAAAACGGGCCCTATGCCCAGCAATTCCTGCTTATGGCACGTGATACCGCTGACATTTGGTGCTGAAATGACCGTTTCTTCACGCTGAAACAGTGACGGCCGAATCGCCGCCGGGATCGAGATCCCGCACAACTATGCACCGTAGGGGTCGCTCGAAACGATAGGACTCACACGAGGCTTCTTGAAGGTTGGTGACCGCCTTCGATTGATTACGCTGTTGATTTCTTGCCGACAAATGAAGGTTGTTGTTCAAGACTTTCCTTAGCACTGGCTCATACGGAGAGTTCTCTCGATTAATCCGGTCAGTGGCGCAATGATGATTGAGCAATCGCACATGGGTCATCATGGCCTCGCATAAAAGTGAGTGGATCAACCCGAACATCTTCTCGATCGAGCCGAGTCCTGGCACGATTTCCCGGCCAGTGATTATTTATCGGGTTTCGCCCGCACTGCGCCTCTTCTCGTGCATCCCCTGACAGCTCTCTCCATACGGAAGTAGGAAGGTCGCATAATGATTATATTTCCCGCATGATTATCACGTTATGATTACGTCATGAGATGATGAAAATGAGTATACATGCTCTAACTTAGTGATTATATGAATGATTTGCTGAAGTGACATGATTATCTGATGAAATTCTTGAAATGATTATTTTTAATAACTTAACAAGATTAATAATATGATCATCCATATCGACAACTGAGTAATGAAATGAATTAAGTGATTAATGAGTTAACATGATCGTCCTAATCACAATGAATGATGATGTTTGAGGATTGTTAAATGATGAATGATGAATGAATGACTATTGCCAGAAATTATACCATGGCGTTAGAAATCTTACAGTTCTTCCGGTCTGATTGGCTCGGCATTTGCACAGGTCACACGTGACACGAAAGTCCAATGATACTAGTCTGATGACGATGATTTCAAATGAGACATGACTCGGAAGGTAGTATTCAAAACCACGCTCCGATACCAACTCTGTAACACCCCAAACTAGGCGGATATTACGGTGCTGGATCCTCGATCGGGACCCACGTGCAAATGAAAATGAAAGAATTACACAGGATAAATGTAGTACCGAACTACATTACAATAGTAATTACTCCGATGAGGAGTTTAATTACAACACACCAGGACAATACCGAATACTAGTGTATTTTATATGAAGATAAAATACACAACACTGAATGAAACGGAGTATCCAAATGAAAATCTACAGCGGAAGATAAGTGACAATAATATGAATAACTGAACGATCGGGGGGCCCTACTAGTATCACTGGGACTCCTCGACGTCAGCGTGTTCTTCCCGTGCTTTTGCCTTGCCAAGACCTGAAAAACAAAATCCCCAAACGGGGTCAGTTACACAGAACAACAATCCTCAAGGGTTGAGAATACACAATCATGATTTAACTGAAGTTATGAAATATCCTTAGTTATGAGTTACGCTGAAGAGGGGTATCATAGTACGCCCGTAGTGTTCTGTGCAAGTGTACAAGACGGATGTCCGGACACACCAGTCCTTGTACCTAATTAGTCTCACGGAGGTAAACGTTACCGTGTGCACAGTCCAATGTATCACTCCCAATACATGGCCATCATGTGCCCGACTAAAAATTCCACACATCCGCACCCGACCACGCAATATGAACCCAGAAGGTCATATGAACGAGAATGACCATAATGAATATCAATGAATAATAATAACCTGACAATGTTAAGAATGACTTACCGAGATGAAAGGGATAATAAAGTGATTGATAGTTTCAATGAAATGATTGGAACCGCCGTTCCTCGTTAATGAAGTGATTATTCGACAATTACAAGTCTCAATATGATTAATACAATGATGAATGAGTTATAATTATGAATGATCAACAACAAAAGGAATGAATATTCTTTTAACCGAGTAAGAATCAACTTACACAATACCGGTGACAATTATCCTTCCACGAACGACGTCCTAATTGAGATATCGGTCGCTCGAACAACCTTGAATTATACAATATCCAACAACCCGTTCAATATACGAATCAAACACGAATATAACGAACTCAAAACGTCGATACGATTAAACTAAATCCATTGAGGCATTAAATCAAACACGTTGTGGCCAAACTCCGATTGTTTACAATCAAACCTCAATATACCAATATCAAATCCCCCAAGAAGTGTTTCAAACCAACAAAACATCTTCAATATGATTAATAATCCAAGACGAATATCCGAAAACGTGATTACAACGACAATTAATCGAAAACCCCCAATTTCAACTCGATATTCAAAGTGTTCTTGAATAATCCCTCAATAATCCAATGAATCCTTATACAAACTCATAATCATATACATATCCCTTCATATAACATGATTATAACGTCTAAAACATCATATCTCAACATAGAATCGAAATCCAAGGTGTTGAAGAAATTACCTCTTGAAGATCCAACCACTTCGATCCGAAGAACACGAGTTTAATCGAGTATCCAAGCTTCCAAAATGATTGAAGGTGATGAAAAATACACACTCAAATGATAATTGTTGAAGAAATCTCTCCCTCAAGACCCTCTCTCGCGTATGAAGGTGAAAGAATGAAGAAATGAGCTGAAATGCTAAAAAAAAACGAAATTATAGGGGTTGACTGTCTGTCGGACACGGCCCGTGCCAATCGGCACGGCCGCGGCGCGCAACTGGCTGGCAGGGACTCGACCGTGTCCTGCTTGACACGGTCGCGGCGCGGAGGGGCCTTCCGATAGTGACCCGTCCGACAGCGACTCGGCATGACTCGACCGTGTCCTGGAACACGGTCGGGCGTCTGGGCAGTCGGTTCTGGCTTATCCGGAAGAGTTTGACTCGGCCGTGCCAGACGACACGGTCGAGTCCTGTGGCAGAGACTTCGGCATTTCCGGACGAGTACAGCACGGGCCGTGTCGGACGACACGGCCGAGTTCGGTCGGCAGTGATCGGCCAATAACTGAAAAATGAGCGGGTGAGCTAAAACGACCATAACTCTCTCGTCCGGACTCCGATTGACTCACCGTTTGAACCATTGGAAAGTTAACTCGATGCTCTATAATATTGCAATGATTCAGATTTTTTGGAGTTACCAAAAATTAATGGTATTCTAACAAAGTCGAACTCATATGCGGAAAGTTGAACAATGGACAATAACGATACACAACTCGAAGTTTCTCCGAGCGGTGAACACGGGTGAATGAACATGATTGATGAATGATTATAAATGAGTGAAAATCCACTGAGTGACAATCACCGAATGAAATTACTGAATGATAATGACTGAATTACAACCGGGTATTACACATCGTGTGCACCATCGTGTGTACTTCAAACGGCAATATCAAATTATTTTATTATAAAATCCCATCGTGGGTCCCCCCTTTTTCAATATAAGCCCATCTTCATTGACTGAGAGTGAAATACATGAACTGTAGCCCCCCTTTTCACTACAAACCTTAATCAATTAACATCAGTTAAAATCCATTAAAATCAAATACGTGAAATGAGCGGCCGATTACGAGAAAGTGATTTAGGAGGAATCGAAGCACCACCACCAGAAGGAGGATACCTCCTCCCAACCCACCATACAGAACTAGGCCGAGAGGAAGATACTCAATGCTCAGAGTAAGTTTTTTGATTTTGTTGTATGTGTAGTGTGTACTGCGAATTAACGTGTTTCATGAAACATGGCCTATCTGCGAGCACTCCAGTCATACTAGATGGTGATGATGATAATGATTTGGAGATTTCTGAGAAGACAAGCAAAGAAGTTATTTTAGAAGAGGAAGTTCATGAAGATGGTGATACAAGACTAAAGATACAGCAGCAGATGGGGGAAAAGGGATCCAAGTGATTGTGGTTTTTAAGTTATTATTAGATATTTTGGTGTGATGGTGATGAACTTTTGTTTTGTAAAGTTATATGATTTGGATATGCTTTTGCTGTAAACTATTGCTCTTTAAAGTGAGCTACTTTGTTATGGTTAATGTTTGGCTCCATAATCACCTTTATTTGCTTTACATCACTGAACACTTAAATTTCAATTCAAAGATAAAGAAAATAGACACAAAATTATGCATTTCAACTAATAATCAGAATACTGAATCAATACATGGTCCATCGAGGATCAAAATATCAGCACATGATTGTTGCTAGTAAGTCACAAAATATAAAAATACATAAGCAATTTAAGTTTCATGGTATGGACATCCCCTTATGTCATGGTCATCATTATGGCAAATGCTACACCTCTTCTTCTGTCGGCGCCTTTGCCTCGTTTTTTCATCCATTCCTTGAGTTTCTTCAGGGATATTCAAATCCACACCACCTATGGGAATGAATGCTTTGCAAGATTTTCTATTGTGGCCGGTTCCTTTACACCTACCGCACACCTGAGGTCGTCCACCTGCGGGCAAATTTTCAACAGCGGACCATGCGCGACTCATCCTTGGTCGGCCGGCTTGTCGTACCCCCTCTGGAGGTA
The DNA here is from genome assembly GCA_033398695.1 of Orobanche coerulescens. Lineage (NCBI taxonomy): Eukaryota > Viridiplantae > Streptophyta > Magnoliopsida > Lamiales > Orobanchaceae > Orobanche > Orobanche coerulescens. Next base: position 177,202,388 of record CM065809.1, read on the forward strand.
CGCAAACGATGGATGAGATCTCCGGTGGGACATTCCACTCACCAGGATGTGGGATGGGACTAATATGCTCCTTATAAGTCTCTCTAAGGCCTTGTTGCTTGAAATAACGACTAACAAAATCATACACGGACAAACCATTGCCGGCGCGCCTGTTACAATAAGCAATTATGTTAAGGATGTTGTATAGGATAATGTATTTTTGATATTGATGAGGTGTAGGATAAATCCAGACCAACCCAGTTTTGCACATGATGGCAGAACACGATCGTGCCGATCATGGGTTACGATCGTGGCGATCGTGGGTTACGATCGTGGCGATCGTGGGTTACGATCATGCCCATCGTGGGTTACAATCGTGCCCATCGTGGGTTACGATCGTGCCGATCGTGGGTTACGATCGTGTGCATTCTGTCATGACTGTGGGCACGACCGTGAGCGTCCGACAGCACCCGCATGCCCACGACCATGACCGTGTGCACACGAAAGCATAGACAAAAACATTGAATGGCCATGACCATATGCACACGACAGCATAGACAATTACCTTATAGCGGCAATGGCATGACGACATGGAATCTGATCCAAATCAAACTCACGACAACAACATGTCCATGTTCGAAGGTCGACCTCATAAGAAACTTTGTTTTCTTCGACTTTATAAACAAGTGGGGTGGTAGCTCGAACGGTAAGAGTCAGACTGGCTTGCACAGAGTTAGAAAACTTTTCAAAAGTGTGCATTGTCAACTCATGGTCTCTTGATGTAGCTTCTCCCCGCTTCTCATCAAACCAATTCTCTAAAATTAGGCGAAATATCTCAAGTAACGAGCAAAGAGGTAAACACCTCGCCCACAACATACGATTATTAAAGCATTCAACAGCATTGGATGTCAAGAAGTTATATCGTCGTACCGGACACTTCGACCTAGCCCACCTCTCTGGCCCAATTTCAGAAAGGCACCTGTGAGCCCCATTAGGGCTTTCGATATGTAGTTTCGAAAAGTAGTTTTCAAAAACTTCTTCACGATGCGTGTAGGCACCATTTCTAAAGAGTCCTATAGCATGTGCACCGTATGAGGTCAGATTTTTTGCAAGATGGTGATAGCATAACCCGTGGAATGCATTCAGATAGGCGGCTCGAACAGCATTCTGAATGCTCTTATGTTGGTCACTCACAATCAGTAAATCTTCCATCGGATTGTAGCATCTGCGCAGGTTATACAAAAAATAAGTCCATGACTCGCCGTTCTCTATAGGACCAAGACCAACTGCAAGAGGAAATACTTGCCCGTTCCCATCAAATATGACGGCCGCAAATAGAGTTCCTTTATTCATTCCCTTCAGGTGGGTCCCATAAACTATAATCACCGGTCGAAGACACGTATCAAATGCCTTAATACTCTGTCCGAGTGCAACAAACATGTGGCAAAACACTTCCTCACGAGTCATCTGCAAATCATAAATTGTCCCTGGATTACGCTGTTTTAACAAATACAGATAAGATGGGAGCCTCTGATACGACTCATCAAAGTCGCCATATGTATTCTCTATCGCTATATTCCTCATTCGGAGAGCAAAACTGTATAGCATGTCAATGCCGTACTCCCTACACATCTCTGCAATCATCTCCTTTGGCCTCAAAGTGACCCCCTCACCGGTCAATCTTTTAGCAAAATAATAGGCGGCAACCTCAGAAGTGACCGATCGTGCTGCAACACGGTTCAAATCAGGGTGACAACTGTGCTCCAATGTCAACTTAGTAATTCTCCAAATAGTTGCACCCTCAATAGCACACAACCTAAACTGACAATTTTTTCGCCCACTCTTACAGACAAACACTATACGTTTATCGGCTGAACGATCAGTGATACACTGTAGCATGTTTTTCAAATGATACATTCCTACAGTTATCCTCAACTCTGTCTTGGAACGAAAGGTGGACCCCAGCTCTAGCTGACCGGTAACCGGTAGAGGCTGCTCGACCCAACCTAAAGTCCCGGCACTACCGGGGTTCAGAAATGGAATGATCCAGTTACGCATTGATTGTAGATGCTCATGCTCGCTCGCAGATTGATGGTCGGATGAGAAGTTCCGACGACTCATAATCCTATCCATTTGGTCCGGTTGGCGAATCCAAGCAAGAAATTTCGCAGATAGTGACTCAAGCAAGTCTTTACAACAATCTTCATCTTCGGATGTATGCACCTCCTCATCTTCCTCGTCTTCCTCATCTTCCTCGTATTGATACTCTTTGGAAGGCATGTCATAATTTATGTTGTCGGGCTCTACTCTCGAGCTGCTACATCCCATATTAACCTCGGGAGTGTAGGAGCTGCTGTTCTCAACATAGACCTCATGATCCTCCTTGTATTCTACTAGTAATCGAAGTATCTCGGTATCGCCCCGTAATAGGACTTTTACTTTGTTTCCCTTGGCCATGTGTGTCAAGTACCATAATTTGTAATCGGACTCATTTGGACCACCCAAACCCTCTCTGATAACCCCCACGAGGTTTGCACGACTAACTTTGCTCGTGTCGATATAGACAAAAAAGGAGTCCCCATCTGCATATGTCGATCGCTCCCAATGACCACCGTGATGTATCAAAATACTCTGCCACGACATCTGATTACAAAAAGATGAATAACTATTCGGAAAACTGACCGAACAATATTATAAAACGGTCTGCCTTGGACACGACCGATGCACACGGTCGTATACTACCGTGTGCAGTGATCGTGTGCAAGTTTCTGGCCATGAACACGATCGCTGCACACGATCGTAGACGATCGTGTTAAACGATCGTGACATGTTAGTGGTGCGCACGATGTCAAGGTCGTTGGACACGACCGTTGCACACGATCGTTGCACACGGTGGATTCCCATCGTGTGCAGCGATCGTGTCCGTAAGAACAGATCGGGAATTTTTTTTTCCATCGGTCAAATACTGATGCATACCTTCTTTATGAACTCGTAAGATGCAAATGAAGTCCTATTTCAACGTCAACTTTTCTTTTCGAATAATCTTGTGATTTCTATAAGATTTTTGAGAGACCCTTTATCAAAAATGGTTGTGTTGTTTTGATGTATATGTTTGTAGTTAAATTTTGGTTGTTGGACATTAATATCGATCGGAGCAGATGAGGAAAGTAAAAAAGAAAAAAGAGAAGAAAAGTAGTTTAAATAAAAAAAAAAGTGAGAAGTCAACATTACAACAAAAGAGAGGACATTTTAGTCTTTTTAATCAAAATGGTACTAAAAACTTATACTTTTAGGAATGAGGATATAGAACTTATATCAATTTTATGATTTGGTATTAAAAAATTGATTCCCACTAAAATATTAATATCATAAGTAAATCACAATAAATTGTTATCGCTCTAATGATCTAAATATTGCACATACTTCAAATAAAATATATTGTCCATCTGGAAGAAGTCCTCCCTAGTAACCTGCACATATATAACATGTGTGAGATAAAATAAAGTAATCTACCTCAAAAAAAGCTAAATATAAAATTAATTTGTAACTTACATTTAGTGAAGCAATGCTTTCTATAATGTTGGTAAATTCATGTTATTTGATGTTGATGCATTGTGGTTTGGTTGGTTTCTAGTCATCTCTGGAGGTGCGTATTTTTGGAATGAAGAAGCCTACATATATAAATTTATCACGGTTAACATTCCATATAAAAACCTATTAGTTAAAATATATTATCACTGTTTATAGAATGTGTACACCTCTTTTGTCATTAAGAAATCAGTTGAGCCGTGATTGACTCCTGCAAAATTCCATGATTGAAATTCACTTTGAACCGGTACGCTTGCATGTGGATATATATACCTCCTTGATACATCCAATCCAAAATGATATTGCTAGAAGATCCTTGTTGAGCCATTCCAGCAACCCTCTATTTAAATATATATAAAAAAGAATAATAATTAATTTATTCAATAAGTAGTGAATTAACAATTAGCTTTTACATTTATAAAAAAAATGATATTTACCGACTCCATAAAATGATTGACTTCAATGTTCCTCATGCTATAATAGTTTTGGTTATTTTGAATTGCCAAATAAATATTAAAAAACACATAAAAATAAGTTTAGTGAAGCAACTAACTCATTGATGTTTATGAACTCTTCTTTCGTGATCTAGTTTCCATTGCATTTTTAATTCTTTTACTAGATTGACCTTTGGTGCGTCGTTTTGTTGGGTCTCGCAATGGACAACCTTTTTGCAAGTTTGTTGCCATAATGTCACGTGCCTCTGTCGGGATTCAGTTGTTCTCATCTACCATGGTACCTGAACATGCCTCAATCTTCGCTTCCACCTCAAGTAATAATGACTTGCATAAGTTGAAAACATCTAGATGCCTTGAGCCATTGGACACAATTCTTTGCGAAATATGTGATAACTCACCGTGGTGAGCTGTTAGCATTGGATCGTTGTCATTTGGAATTATATCTCCCCTGGGATCATAAATTTCTTCATATGTGGATGCCCTTGTCCATCTTTTCAAATAATATTGAGGAGGTAGACTTTTATATTCTAAGTGGCGGAACAACTTCAATGCATGTGAACAAAGAATTCCATCGAACTCAAACTTTCTATATGTACGTGACACTAATTCTTGCAGTCGGTTGTATGTGAGTGTGCGAATCCTTCTATAGACTTCAAAATCTCTTGCTATATAAGTACAAACAGTTCCACCATACTCTAAGTCTAGTGACAGATCAATAGTTTGCTTAATACCTTCTTGAAAATAATTAAAAAAAATTCTTGTGTATTGGCTTGCAGCTTCACGCTCAACTGACCACATAGAGACCAAGTGTGGTGTTGTTCGGCGTGTTAAGTGTTCGACCTCCTTTTCTTTTTCACGACGATTATTCATTGCCCTTGAGTACATATATGCAAACTCTCGGAGCAAAATTCTTCCATGAGTGAAGTAATCCTTCAAAAACTTATTGATGCTCTCACTTCTCTATGATGTTGTCATGCCTGAACAAAAATGAGCATGGCTGTATACTTGAGCCCATCTCTTTCTCAATTCATATGTTCTTTGCAACCACTCATTACCTTTAAGCCCATTATCTTCAAGTAACTTGTCCCAACTTTGTTCAAATTCTTCAATTGTTTCTGGATCGTATATGCATAATTGAACTATGGCGAAAATGATTTATATCGGACGTTACTCAAGTTTTTGGCAGCATTTTGACATAAATGCCACAAACACAATCCATGATGGGCTGTAGGCAATATCTCATCAATAACACTTATATAGCTGCAGACTGGTCTGTAAATATACCATTTGTTTTTTTACCTCCCATAGCCTCAAAGAAAGTAGTAAACAACCACCTTATTGCATTGGTTGTTTCACCGTCCAGTAATCCACACCCAGATAGTGATGTTTGTCCGTGATGATTAATGCCAACATATTGGTGCACACAACATGTCATAATTATTTGTCCAAAATGTTGTATCGAAACATATCGCATCACCAAATAACCCATATCTCTTCTAGATTTTGCATCATAAGAAAATACCCTGCGTATCTCACCATCTTCATGGGTTCAAAAGGAATAGAAAAATTGTTTATTTTCACTTTTATTCTGCTTGAAGTACTCCAGGAAACATTCAGCATCGCCTTTCTTGAGAAACTCAGCACGTCTTCTTTGTATGAAATTGTTGCAATCCGATCTTATGAAATTAAGATTCTGGACTCCACCAGCCTCTTCACACAAATAGGAGAAAATTTGTCCTTGCTTCAACCCAGAATAATGCATTTTTGTCATAATTTCAGCTTGTGCAAAGTTAATTTTCCGCTGGGACTTTAGTAATGGGAATGCTCAAGTGGAACAAGATCATGAGAATGCTCAGAATTAAAGTAAATCACCTTATACTTATCACCGAAAACACGTTCAATTTTTAATGAAGCCTTACAATCAAACTGTCGGGTATCTCTTTTTTTCTGAGGTGTCTTGATTTTTTGGTAAGAGCCCTCACATGAACACAGTAATTGTTGGCGTTGGTTTATATTACTGTCAGATTTGCTCTTGTTTGTTCGTTGAATCCTAACACTGAAGCCAACACTCCGTGCATATGTGTTATAGAATTCGTATGCTTCATTTGTCGTGTGAAATAACATTCCAATTTTCGGTTATCCTGCTTCAATTATTTCTTCCTCAAACTGATGAGTTGAACCCCTACACTCTTCAACTACATTGGGATATTCTTCATCAATATTAAAATTCAAGTCCGGAAGACTCATAGCAAACTGTAAGAAAGTGAAAGAAATAATAAGAGTTTAGATTCTAATCTTATTCATAATTATATAGAACAAACTATAGATCACAATAAATATCAAAATTTCAAATTAGAAAAGAAGAACCAAAAAATTCAAACCTAAACTAACTTTCAAGACAATTGTATGTATTGGTGTACTATATATTGCTCATTGATCTATCATTCTATGCACATGTAATTTGGATTGTCCTAATTTTTTTCAAAATTCCCGGTTCTTAACTACCCAAAATTTCCCAACCCCCAAACCACTAAAACCTCCAAACTGTGCAAGCACTAAGTAATATACATGACTGAAAAATCATCACAAGAAATTGAATCATGTAAAATAAAAATAACTATAAAATTAATTTTATATTTATGACATCAACTATGAGGCACATATATATTGGATTTAGAGATAAAAAAAATAGACCAAAAAAAAAGAAAAAAAATAAGGCAAACCTGCAAATATGTGTGTATGCACACTATTATTTATTTTTACGCACACTATTATTTATTTTGGATGATGAGGCTCGAGAGTCCTATTTTTTTAGGTTTTAAAAATGTTAAAATAAAATAAGAATTATTGTACAAGTTGAGGAAGAAGAAATGGAAATGAGAAAGCTTTATATAACCGGGGAGCCAGATACACATCTCGCGAATGGAAATGAGAAAGCTTTATATAAGCTGGTCATGGTACATTTATCCTAGGACTAGTCAGTGTAAGGCTTGGAGTATCGAAAAAAAAAAAAAAAAGCTTTATAAAGGAAGTTCCGCAATTAGGGGGTGAACGTGGGCTGATTTCTTCTTTTTGTTTTTTTCACCCTTCGGAGCTTCTTCATCTTATTTTTTGGGCAAATTCCATGTATTTTAAAGATTGGGCAAAAATATATAAATAAAATAGTTATATTTTCTTAAAAAAGTAATTCATTATATAAATTAAATAGTAATGTGTTTTTAAATGTGTATTTTACGTGTTCGCATGAGGTTGATGCCGATTTTGAAATTTTAAAATGGTGGAAATTACATGAAGAATAATATCATATATTGGCTAGAATTACAAGGAATATCCTTTTTGTTCCATCCTATATAATTACTTCGGAGTCAGCTTTTAGTGCAGGTAGATGAGTTATAACAGATAAACTGACATCTTTTATGACCCGACGTTGTGAAGATTCTGGTCCGTAAAAAAGATTGGGAACAAGCAGAAAAACATCAACAAGGACGAACACAACGAGGATGATGATTTGCGTATGATGATGGATTCTTCATTCGAATCGGGAGCTTCGGCGAGTGGCCAACACAACGATTGAGCACATCATTCTATCTTCAAGTTCCAAGTAAGTAAAGAGGTAAGTAAAAAAAATGCAAACTTTGATTCTTTATGATATGTCGATAATTTAATTTTAAAAATTAGATTAAATTTCAAAAATAATCTATTTTTTCCAAATTAGGTCCAAGTTCAATTTTTTTCCCTTGTCTCTTACTTTAGTTGTTAACATATTCTAAATATTCAAAATGAATTTTCTTAAACAGATTGAAGCAGTTTCTTTTACTAATTTTTCAAAAAAAATTATGAACAATTTTTAAAATGATTCTTTTGATTAATATTAACTAATTTATTTTAAAAATTCAGAATATATTTTCAAGTAGATTTTTAATTTAATTTCAACATATTTTTAAGTTCAAATACTTTTTTTAATTTTTTTAATATCCACCGAGGACAGTTCGGGGACGGGCAGTGGACCGCGGCCGCGCAGCCCAGACCCAGCCCGCCACAAACATGGAACGGTCCTCGAATCTGTAGTCTCAGCCCGGTCTCTTCCAGCTCGGCTCGAGCCCGGCCCGGCCCGGCCCGACCCGACCCACGACCACCTCTAAGTAAAGTGGATGGTTGTCCCTTATTTTCATAATAATAACTAGATGTTCTCCTGTGCGATGCACCAGATAAAATATTTATTTTTTTCGATCCCAAAATTTATTCTTAAGGATTTTCGACATGATTTTAATAAAAAAACTTGTTGAATGTATTATAGAGTTTAATATTATTGGAGAAAAAGTCTCACATTAGCATAACGTTAAGTCAATTAGTGTCCATTACATGAACAAATTTTGGACATACTGAGAAAAGATGGGAACAAATTTTGGGAACGAAAGTAATATGTGAATAAGTCTTAATATAGATGTATGTGCAGTGTATGTTTTACTATTTTTAGTTATTATAATTAAATAAATAATATAATTTATTTTTTATGTAAACAATAAAGTCTTAAATCCAATTTTATAAAAGTGAGTTAATTTACTTTTATTTTACATCAATTAATTTTATTAAAAATTAATATTCATATTTTTCTAATATAAACGTCTTTTTTCCAATCTATCATTAACATAAAAATATTAAATTTACTATATTCAACATGGATGTCTAATTGAAGAAGGTGAAGAATTGATTTGATATACTTTTTTTATTAAAAATAAACTCGATATAAAAAATATTATAAATATTTAAAATTTTAAACTTAAAAAATGAAGAATTTTTTTATATGTAGATGAGTGTGAGCTGTGGACTAAAACTCCAAAAATATATTCAGAATTTTTTTCTTTTTTTTTTTTTATTTTTTCTAAAAATTTAAGATACTATACTTTTTAAGAAAAAAATAAAAAACTTACAAAATGACAGTCTCATTACTTTCTTTCGATACATGTGAGCCAAATACTCATTTCGCAATTTAACTGATAGTATTACTGTGGACCGAAGTTATTATTCCAAGTAGTAGTCAGATGTAAGTTTGGAATATCGCTATAAAAAAACAAATCATCTCATTTAAGACATACGATACTTATTTCTTTCTCGGAAAACGCAAATGGAAACGTGCCAGAAACCCTATCCACGTAGTGAAACGAAATCGTGAGAGATTGTAACGACATCTTATTGTGTGGGCCCACGATTGTAATGATGGATGGGCTTTCTTGGGCCAACTCGTGCTCCACAATTATGAGTTATCAGACTGAGCGGCCCCATAAAAGTTCACCTAATCCAATAGGTTAATACAGTGGATTCGCAGTCTATCTTTACAATATAATTAAAAACTAACAGGGTGTATTTAATTAAAACTTTAATGGAATTTGATAGATTTTAGAGTTTGATGGATTTGATAGATTTTAATGGAATCCAATAGATTTTCATAAATTCTTTTTGATTTGATGAACACATCTGTTAGAATTCTATGAAACTTTTATGGATTTTTATGAACTTTTATGAATTTATTGACTTTATTTTTTAAAAGATAAGTAGCATGAATTTCATTTATTAGTGTTCTATCTTAATAGATAGTTATTCTATATGTGATTTTCAATCAATTGTTATGTATAATAGATTTTTTAATTAAAAATAAATATCTATTACAAATAGAAATTTTACAACAAATTGATATAATTCGACGAGAAAAACTAAAGAAGTATCTCATATTAAAAAGTCTAAAACATATACTCCCTCTGTCCCAGCCAAAGGTTGACAGATGGTGTATATTTGGTGTATTTTATGTAATGATTGATATAAATAATGATGATTAAATGTGTGGTGGAGATTAAAAAGTAAAAAGTATTGATGATGAATGAGTGGTGGAGATTAAAAAGTAAAAAGTGATTGTTTGATTTGATTGTAAAAAAGTGATATATGTAAACTTACTAAAAGGACTACTTTTTGATATAAATGTAAACATTTGGGCGGGACGGAGGTAGTACAAGTTATTAAAGCAATGAGCAGATATAAAATATTTAATTATAAACTGAATTTTTTTACAAGCTTTTGTAAATAATTATTTTTTTTCATAAAAAGTTGAAGAACAGAAGATAAAAATATTATGAACTTCTTTACTGTTTCGGGATATGTTGGTAGAGCTGTCTAAATGGTTCTAGGTTAGAACCGGAACCGTGCGGTTCCGGTTAACCGAGAACCGCAATTTCGATTATCGGTCCGGTTTTCGATTCCATTGTGTATCATTTGTTCGGTTTTCGGTCTAACCGATAACCGTTCGGTTCCGAATCGAAAACCGATTTTATAAAATATATTAATTAAATATTATTTTTATTTTATAATTATATTATATTATTTTAATTTTTGTAAATTAAAATTGGAAATTAGACTGTTTTATGAAATTATAATTTGTAAATATATTATATAATTATAAATTAAAAAATAATATTTAATAAATATATTTTATAAACCGAACCGAAAGCAGATTTTATTTATGAAATTATATTTTTATATTTTATAATTATATTATATTATTTCAATTTTTTTAAATTGAAATAAAAAAACGGTTTTTGTGGTTAACCGAACCGGAACCGAAAATAATTGGTCCGGTTCTGGTTAACCGAAAATTTATATGGTCCGGTTTTCAGTTCTTATTTTAGAACATTTATGGTTTCGGTTAACCGAAAAATTCGGCCTGGTTAACCGGAACCGAACCGTTCGGCAGCCCTATATGGTGGTAGTGGCAATGGGGTGACAGCGGAAATGGTGTTGGTGGTGGGACGGGACAGTGGCAATGGTGGTGGGGAGGCGGTTGTGGTGGAGGCGGTTGCGTCAGTGGTGGTGACGAATAAAAATCCATCAAAATCTTAGGGGTGTAGGAAAGATTTTAAAAGACAAATTATGTTTGCACTTTGTACTTAAAGATGAGTACAAAGATGATTCCATTAAAATTCTTCAAATCCAAAATAAATTTGAATACCTCATAATTTTGTAAGATTTATAAAAGTTTTCATTTAATACCTCATGACTTTAATGGACTTTTAAGAACTCCATTAAATTCTATATTGAATACCACAAAAATTCAATTGACTTTTAAAAGTCTCAATTAAATACACCCAAACTTTTTCAAATCCATCAAACTCTATAAAAATCTTTAAAACTCATTTGAAATCCCAATTGAATACGCCCCCTAAAAGTTAAACTTTATTTAAAGTAGTCTTTTCAAATAGAAAAGTATGCTCTCCAAATAAGACGCGGGATGGAAGTAGAGATGTTAAACGGGCTATCCCTAGCGGTTTGAAGCTAATGGCCTTCGGGCTAACGGTCAGGGCCAAAAAGTCCGGATTTAAACGGGCTAGAAATACGACTTAACCCTAACTCCTAACGGGTTTCGGGCTAAACGGACTAAATATTTAAAAAATCTATTTTTTATTTTTTTATAAGTCATAAACAAAAAAAAACAGTAACAATATATTTTATATATATAGTAACAACTATACTATAATAAATATAACACAAAGCACACTTTTATGTATATACATATATATATATATATACACACTATATTAACAAATACAGTAATAATATATATATATAAAATATTAATATATATTACATATATAATATTAATATATGTTATATGAATATAGTATTACTGTAAGTTGAAATTAACAATATATATATATATATATATATATCGGGTAGCCAAGCGGGCTCGGGCTAAGCAGTTGGTAAAAGCCCGAATTTAAACGGGCTAGGAAATATCGGCCCTAATCCGGTTTTTTGGCGGGTTAAACGGGCCATCCCTACGGGCCCGAGCCCGTTTAACATCTCTAGATGGAAGAATAAATTTTATGCCGCACTGTAAGAACGCATAGTAAGATGAAAATGTATACTCTCGATTTATATAAATATATGTCACTCTTTTCATTAATAGCAAGATGAGAAACTTGATGGATCTCTTTGGGGTGCATGCTATAAGTACTCGTATAATAGTTATGATGTAAATCTTAAAAGTAGAAATATTTACATATTAAGTTGTTGCTAAATGGCTCCGAATCAGATTTAATACCTACTATTTGAATAATTATAAATTTGTCTAAAAGACAACAGACGAAGATGAGATAGAATATGGATGTAATCTAGTTTGAACAATTTATAAATTCATTCAAAAATCAGAGTACGAGATGTCACTTTAAAAATAGATTTTAATTTCTTTCATGTCATAATTCTATTATTCCTCACCTTTTTCACCATTGAAAAAGTTATGATGTAAACTTTGAGATACCATTGTAACTGTCGCAGTAACCCTTAACTTTAAAATGATATGATTATGTCACAATCATTCTTCTTTTTTCATGTAACCAAAAAAAAAAAAAATCTGCCTTTTTCATGGGATACTTGCAACTGTTTGAACTAATTACATAAAAGACCACATATTTTTTTCAAAAATAAGAAACTGCCCAAAATTTGGTTTTCACACTGTGAGAATTCATCCTCCAACATGGGATATTTGCCCGTCTGTTTGAACTAATTACATAAAAGACCACATAATTTTTCAAAATGAAGAAACTGCCCTAAATTTGGTTTTCACACTGTGAGAATTCATCCTCCATGATACTTGCAAATATCCCGTCTGTTTGAACTAATTACATAAAAGACCACATATTTTTTCAAAATTAAGAAACTGCCCAAAATTTGGTTTTCCCAACGTGAGAGTTCATTTTAAATAGATTAAAAAACTATCATTTCGGGGATTGAATATTTTACGATTAGGGGACTGAAAGATTAGCAGTATTCTTGAAAACCATAATTGACATATTTAAATTTAGGCAAAATAGGGAGTTTGTAATTTTTATCACTTAAGGGATTAAAGTTTAACAAAAGACTAAAATTTAATCCATTTCATCCGTTAGGGACTCCGTTAGTTTAGTCCTGTTAAGTTTTAACGGATTGATGACATGGCCGTTAAGGGCCACGTGTCAGTATTTTATTGGTCGGTAATAAAAAAATACTAAAAAAAATTCAGATTTTTGTAATAATAATAAAATAATAACAAAAAATATAAAAGTCTAAAAAAATATAAAAAATAAAAAAACTGTAGTTTTTAGAAAAAATTAAATTTTATTTTTTTTCTAAAATCTGGAATATTAATATTAAAATCTAATGCTTTTATTTAAAGTTAAAAATATAAATTAAAAATATAATAAAAAATTTCAGTTTTTTTGTAATAAAAATAAAAAACTAAAAAAAATATAAAAGTCTAAAAAATATAAAAAATAAAAAAAATCTGGATTTTTTTTAAAAAAATAAAACTTTATTTTTTCTCAAATTTTTAAAAAAAAATGGAATATTAGTACTTAAAATCGGATGTTTTTATTTAAAATTTAAAAATAAAAAATAAAAAATTAAAAGATTTGGATCTAATTTATAAACTTTTTTTTTTAAATTGAAATATTATTTTTCATAAATAAATAGAAAACTAGATCTAATTTTTCATAATATTAATAAATATTATTTTACCGACCAATAAAATGCTGACATGTGGCACTTAACGGCCATGTCTTCAATCCGTTAAAACTTAACGGGACCAAACTAACGGAGTCCCTAACGAGTGAAACGGATTAAACTTTAGTCCCTTGTTTGAAACACTTAAAACTTTAGTCTCTTAAGTGATAAAAATGGTAAATTTCAGTACCTAGTAGAACTATTTTGCCTTAAATTTATAATTATATTTAACGGTACCTTCAAAAACACGGTTCTAAAAGACTAAACTAAACTACAAATGAAAATAAATAAAAACTAAAACAAATCTACTTTACTATTAAAAGAGAGTTGTACAAAACGCGTGTCTTTATATGAATTTTTTAGATTAATTATCTTTTTTTTTCTTTTTAAAAATACACTAACTCCTACACATTTGAATGAGTGTTAATGAGAACTAATTTTTTTTCTTTTTATTTTCTCTCAATAATTAGAAGTTAATAGTTTTATCATCTCAACTCTATTTTTTATTACTAATATTTTAAATTATTCTTTTTACGATATTTGATTTAACATTCATTAGGCATATAATTAAAATATTCCTTTTTGAATATAAATTGTATTTGAATAATTATTACATTATATCTTGATTTTAAATTATTTGTATATAAAATACAAAAATCAAATAAATTTTAGATAATATCTTTGAAATAAATCTATCTTTTTGTTGGGTACAAGATCGGATATTGCGCCGTGTTGCGGAAGCGTAAAAAAATGCGGAAATTAAATGACGCACGGATTTATAGAGGTTCGGCTATAAACGAGCCTACGTCCTCTCTCGGTATCTTTTTCTATATGTTCAAGATAAAAACCTCTGCACCTCTCTTCTATCGATCGAGGGATAACCGTTTACAATCACGTCTTCTATTGGTCCGTGATAAACCACTCGTACTTGTCTTTGTGTCGGTCCAAGTTAAACCGTTTTCCTTTTCGTATGACAAGGAATCAACCTCTCTAGCTTTCTATGGGTACTAGATAAACCTCACTTAGATAGTGATTGCGATTCTAATAATGTCGGATCCTTGATCCTAATAACACCGAATCCAATCGTATCTTTTCTTTTACCTCTCGTGTATGATTTTGTGTATAACACTCAATCATTCAATGTAAGCTCAATATTACAACAACAATAATATCAATATGAATATCAGATGATTATCTCGTATGCTTGAAGTTGTTGTGCTTGAAACAATACCATAGAATGGTATTTATAGGCTCCATCATCAAACTAGCCGTTAGCTGCCAGAACCATCATTACGTACGCTATCTCCTCCACATTACGTACGTAAGCTTGATTACGTATGTTAACCTTGACAGGTTACGTACGTAAGCCTCTTCACAAATCAGTACAGGGAGTTTCGTCATTTTGGTTACGTACGTTAACATACCATCTATTACGTACGTTAAGGCTTATGTCATTGCTGACGTCATATATCCGTTGCGTGCTTTTCTGATTTTGACTCCTCCAACGTTCACTTGGTTTGAACATATGTTACGTACGTTATACACTTAGGTTTACGTACGTTATCCTTGCAATGTTACGTACGGTAAGCAGGCTTCGTTACGTACGTTAAGCTTGCACAGAACACAATTTTGAGTCTTCGTTTTCTTCGATTCTTGGCTTCGCCTCTTTGTTGTTTTGTTTTGCTTATCAACTTTAATCATCAAAATACTTTTAATTTATGTATAGAACAAAATGTTCCAACATTTTTTACAAGATCAATACTTTTACTTCAGTATTCACCTTCTTATAATAATTTTAGATTATTGAGTTATTTTATTTTAAAAATATTTGGGAAAAGAATTATAGACATGTCAGACTTACAATTCCTAGTAGAAAGATATATTATTAGTTAAAATAATTTTTTTGATTGATTCTTCTTTATGTGAAAAGAAAAATTATATAAATAAATATAATAAGTTGATTATATTTTTATTTAAATACGTCACAATAATATACTTTATCACCCCATGCCTAATGAATTAACATCATTGTGGATCTCATGATATATTACTAAGTATAAAATGTGTGACTATAATCTAAATATTTATCAAAAATATATGACGTTCTTTCGCCTGTATATTGATATGTAATTATATTAGTATATTAATATAAATATTACAAATATACAATGATCATATAAATTACTGTCGTGTTTATATATTTTATATCGAACTTTTACACATCTATCTATACTTAATATTAAAGAGAGTCGCAAAAAAATCTAAAGAAATATGCGTTATCTCCACGTTAATCCTCTTTTTAAAAATCTTAAGAAAATGAACGTTTAATTTGAGAGGGGGTTAGAGAATTATTCCATTATATACTATCTATCAATTAAAAACTTTCTCTCATTTTATTCCTTTTATTTTTAAGCTAATAGTTTAAGTAATTATAACTTTTATGTCAATTTTATTTTTGAAAAAAGTATATCAAATTAATTTTTACTTCGTGCTCTTTAATTTGACATCCATATAGTATATATAAAGTAATATAAATATAATTATAATATATTTAGATGATTAAAATATTTCAATATAAAAATATAAGAATATTGAGGAAAAATATATTTTTAGTTTATTTTCTTAGCTTATTAACAATTATTTGATTTTTAAGAATTATTTTGTTCTGATTATAAAATAGTAAAATATATTACATTAATGTCAAATCATATAAAAAAATTATATTAGTAAGAATATCGGTTGTATATTTTTAATGAAAGTTGATAATACAACAACAACAATAACATCAGAGCCTTAATCGCAAAATGCTTTGGGGTCAACTATAATGAAAGTTGATAATAATAAACATAATTTAATTTCTTATTTATAAAATTAGATATAAGACTCATATTGTCCTATATGAAAAAAAATACCGGTGCTTAATTAATTTACGGTTTTCCAATCATGTGTCCTTAGCTCATATGATAAGAATTTATAAATGAAATTAAATCAAATAATAGTATATGTATATGTATGTGTATACTGACTCATGTATATTTTATAATAATTTTATAATATTATTGAAATTCGATCACATAGTATTAATATAATAAAATATTTAATATTTTACGTCGTGCATCGCACAGTGAATTTAAAGAAAGAAGAAGTATAGCATTTGTTAACGTTTGTACGAAATACTATAAATATATTGGGATAAGTAGTTTTGAATCAAGTAGTTCAAAATTTGTTATAGGTAACACCCATTTCCTTTTTATATTAAGTCCAATATATGATGTAGTATTAATGAAGAGAAATGCTACATCCACAAAAAAACATCCACAAAACCATCCACAAAATTAGGGGTGGCAAATCGTGCGGTTCGGGTCGTTATCGGGTTGATCTTATAACAACCCGATCTGTTAAGGTCAAACCCGAACACGACCTGATAAGAATTCCCTAAATCCGAACACGAACCCGACCTGATAAGGTCAAACCCGAACACGACCCGGACACGATACGAACACGATAAAAACACGATTGGATTCGTGTTGACCCGACACGATAGCAACACGATAACGACACGACACGTTAAAAACCTGTTTCAACACGATAACAACCTGATAACCTATAAATACTAACAAAAAAATGATAAAAACAATAAGAATTATAAACCTTAACTAAAAGTCTAAAAGAAATAAATTATTAAAAAATTATTTATTAAATATTTATTTTTTAATAAATATTTATTAAAAAAATAAATTATAACGGGTTACCTGAACCCGACCCGAACCCAACCCGAAATTATCGTGTCCTTACCGGATCAACCTGCTAAGAACCCGAACCCAATAAGGCTTGCCATTAACCCATTAATTTCGTGTCGGTCCGTGTCGTGTTTTCGTGTCGTATCGAGAATTGCCAGCCCTACACAAAATGAGGTGTCAATGAGTTATTGGTGTATTTTTTATAGTTTCTCTCTCTTCTCTTTGAATACACCAATCAATCTTTGACACCTCATTTTACGTGGATGGTTTTATGGATGTTTTTTTATGGATGTAGCATTTCTCATTAATGAAATTGATGAATGATGTATGATTGCAATATAATACTAATAAAAGTTCACAGTGATGACTGCCAATTGTTTAAAATAGATTTTTTTTTCCAATTCAAGATCTCAAGGATAAAGGAAACAGAGAAGGGGACTGAAGAATCACACAGATCTGAAACCATATTTCACCACTTCAGGTTTGTAACTATATTACTAAAATGTCGTCTTACTACTGTTTTAAGTCGTCCACAAAAAATATGTTCTTCCTATAAATAAAAACGACACCACTTAAAACACTACTCTCTGTTCAAAAATAAAGCTACGATATCTAATGCGAGGACGATAAGAAAAGTGATTGACAGCTTCTACGGTAACTCAGGTTTGAAACTGAGCTTAGGAAAATCCAAGGTCTTTTTTACAAAGATAGAGGGATCAAATTTGAAGAACTCTATTTGTGAAATACTTGGATTCGGTTCTACAGTGAACCTGGGGAAGTATTTGGGCGTTAATCTCAGTCATGGGAGATTAAGTCAGACCCATTTCAGCCCCCTTTTCGACCGGATTATGGGACGTTTTAGTGGGTGGAAACGCAGATTTCTATCTCTTGCGGGAAGATCGACTCTAGTTCAATCAGTGACCTCCTCAATTCCTATACACACAATGCAGTCTACTTGGTTACCGGAAAATATATGCAATAAGTTGGACAAACTCAACATAGATTTCCTGTGGTCCTCCGATATTAATCAGCAAAGGATGCACCTTGTTGGATGGAAGAAAGTCACCAAACCAAAGCAAGATGGGGGGCTGGGTTTGCGGGAAGCTCGCACGACAAACGAAGCACTCCTGGCTAAACTGGTTTGGCGCATTCTGAGAGATGAGAAGACTGTTTGGTCGAAGTTGGTACACAACAAATATATCAAAGATTCGAACATCTTCCAGTATGTTATTAAACCATGTGATAGTCCAACCTCGAAAGGAATCGCTAAAAGTGCCGCACTTCTTAACCCGTTCTTTCGTTGGAAAATTGGAGATGGGAGGAAGATTTCGTTTTGGTTCGACAATTGGTTGGGTACGGGATCGTTGTGTGACATGGGGCTGCAATTAGCAAACTCTGAGAAGGAAATCAAGCTTCGAGACGTGGTTGATCAGTCCGGTAACTGGAATCTCGAGTGCTTGTGTACTGAAATTCCACCCATGGTAAAACAACAAATTCTGAGCTTCTCATTTACTCTTAACGCAGCTGAAGATTGTAACACCCCCAGAATACGACCGGGAATGTCACACGTCGTAGACCCTTATCACAAGGATCTACCAGGCTAAGCTCCAAAAGACTACTCAATGATTGACCGACCGGGGTCAAAATTAAATGCAAAGCAGACCGACAAGGTCATTAACCAATTCAGAAAATAACGACATTCACATTACAATGACAATAATAAACTTGAACACTAAAAAGAATGACAACTCAATTTAATAAATGAAAACTACACCCATGCAAGGGTGAATACTCGAACGACAGAGAAAATACCGACCAGAATGAAACAAAAGAAAAGACTCTGACTCTGGTGTGATTAGTATCATTGTCCTCCATCTCCTTCCAAGCCAATCATGTGACTGCTCCCGAGCTGCCAAAACCTGAGCGCATAACAGGCACCCACCCCCCGAAAACTCGGGGGTTAGCAAACTGGAATTTTGCTAGTGCAAGTACATAATATACAAGATATACGAATAATAACAACACAAATCTCAACAAATGTGAAGCCTCAACACAAACCACACATTCCCATAGTCCACACAGAATAGCATCACATACCCAAAGTGAAAGATAATCACATAGTCATATTCTCTGTATGGAACATAACACCAATGAAACTTTAAACGAGCCCAAGGAGTCAGAAAAATCCATTTTTATAAAAAAGGAAAAGTATTTTGATAAGAAAGTTTGAAAACATTATTATTGACTCAGGCCATCATGGGGTTTTGGAAAATCAAATGGGAATACTTTTAGAAAATACTTCAAAAACTCTCGGATCCTCGACCCAACATGTGTAAAACAATTTGCAAGAAAACCATTACAACGTTATTCGGGTCCTCGACCCAATGCACAGAATAATCATCACAGTACAATCAAAGGCACAGCCTCTCATTCGACAATTCCTGCTCAAGACCCTTGATTAATTAACCCTCGGAGATTTCGTCAAACATTCTTGGTTAATTAACCCCGATACCAACGTCTTAAAAACAATTTGAAACAAGCTTTCAAAAACACGAATCACAGTCTATATCGAGACCAGTATTTTAAAAGAGTTGAAAGAACTTTGAAATACGAGGATTGTTCGAAGGGTCTTAGCTATCACTCGAATATCCGTTACCAATAAGCTGCCAGCGCCTCCTTACACACTGTGCACCGGCGTTCACTCCACTATGTTGGCCGCCCTTGAACATGTCACCGCGCGCGATCACTCTGACAGAGCCGCCTTGCACACGCATTAGGTAACACCGGTGTTCACCAAACATATGGAGCCGCACATTGCAGCGTACACCAGGCCGGAGTACACACCCCGCCCTCAGAGGTTCCCGGATACGACGTCTCTCACAACAAGTATTCACATTATTACAAACATCAAGTACACAATCAATCAATTCAACAATTATCAAATCAATACACCAATTCACACAATTTATCCGACAGTCCATAACCACACAATAAACAATAACACGTACATTATCAATCAAGATCCAACACAATAAGCCTTCGGCACAACCAACCAACGCTACACATATATCCTTGTATTGCGACTCAACCGAATATATATATATAGATATATAGATATATATATATATACATATAACCTTACTATATTATATGAATAACTATAGTTCATCCATCAATCCAAGTTGAGTACGCCAACTAGTGTTAGCATTCACCACTCGTCGTTCACCGACATAGGCATATATATCAATATACGTATATACATACATATATTTAACATATAAATATATATAAATCTATATATATATATATACACATATATATATATATATATATATATATATACACACACACACATATATATATATATATATATATATATATCCGTATAAATTCATACACTTCGACAACGATGATTTCACGCAGTTACAATTCGTATATCAAGGTACTTGCCTTGGTAATCTCTCGCGGATACTCCGAAAGTACGGTCGGTTGGCAAAATCCGAAACTCCAACGAAAACAACGATCGGAAGGGCTCAACACCAGATTTTTTTTTGTAGGGAAATCGTCCCTAATATCCTATCATCGAATAAACAATCAATCATACGAGGAAAAACATCACAAAACGACCAAATTCCTCTCTGCGGCATTTCCCCGGACACCTTGAAGGCGTCAAACGGAAGTTCATATAATCGACGAATCGGAAATGGTAAAACCGTGGAAAGATGATGAAAATGATAGAATACAACTTAATCTACAATTATCCATCAGTAATTTAAGTTCATAAGGCTCAAACGGACGAAATCTACCAAGATCCCCAAATTTCCCAAAGTTTGGATTTTAGGAAAAACTAACCTTGATTCGGTCGATTGAAGGATGTTATGGATTGATCGATCAATGATATGGACTCAGGATCTTCGTGAATTTGTTGTTCAATAACATGTCTCCTATATCTCAAAACCTCTGGCCGCGGAAGGAAAAGAATGAAATGAAAAATGTGTTGAAACAGGGCTGCTCGGTCAAATATATAGGCAGACCACCCTAGCGTGCGCTAGCGTGCCGGCAGCGTGCGCTAGCGGGCCGACCATCGCCCAGTCCAGAGGCTCCTGGACTGATCCCTCGCCCAGGTAGCGCGCGCTAGATGCCGAGCAGCGTGCGCTACGTCTGCCGGTTAGCGCGCGCAGCGACCGGCCGTAGCGTGCGCTACCGGCCAATTCTCTGGAGTCCAGAACCTCTGGGGCCTCACTGCCCGGCCCAGGTAGCGTGCGCTGGGTGCCGCATAGCGTGCGCTACGACTGCCGGTTAGCGCGCGCAGCCTCCCGGCAGTAGCGTACGCTATGCCGGTCCCTGCCGCGCCCGTCCGGCCAGAGCCCAGCTACCGTGCCGGTTCCTCCCGCAACCGTCCGGCCAGCGCCCGGCTGCCGTGGCCTGACGACTCGATTCTTAAAAACGCACGGAACGAACACGACGAAACGCTCGCGGACAACAACATCGATCCGAAATGAAAATAATATACAACAAATCACCACATATGGCCATAAACACAAAGTCGATTGTCGAGAAAAAAATAATACCAACGCTCGGAAACCGAGAAATTTCCGGTCTAAGAAAAAGAAAATTTCGAACAAATCAGAATAAAAATCTCGGATATTACATTCTACCACCCTTAAAATAAGTTTCGTCCCGAAACTTAAAAATAGAGAGTGGCGGAACAATCAAGGAAATAACTACTTGCTCAGCCCCAAATCATCACGAGCAAAGCGCGAGTGCAAGGTTCCAGAAATACGATGAACTGACCTAGTAAGTACAAGGCAGTTTAAAATGGTCGAAAGGTTCACAGATGAATTGCCAACAATGAAAGTCATCCCATACCGAAAATACTAAGAAGAGTACGGGTAATACATTCCCCCATACTAAGAGGACATTATGATCCCGAAACTTAGAACAACAAGAGTTGGAAACATAAAGCAATGAAACGAAATACGATCGAAGTCACGATTGTTTGAAACAACAACGATTAAGACATAGTACAAAATCTTCATTCTCCCATGCTAGGATCTTCAGAAGGAAACATAGGATTTCGGGACACTTCCCGGTCCCTAGCTCTGCTCTCTCTTAGGGCGGCATTCTTTGCCAATTCGGAAACTGTCTCACAATGTTTCTCCCGATGTCCTTCGCACCCACACCGGTAACAAGTCAAGAGTGGAAAGGGACAATTTGCACGATCATGTCCCCACGGCGATTGCGGTTGAAGCACCTTCTCTTCTTACCGAGAATCACCGATGTTGGCTTGGGATCCCAGGCCACTCCCGACCAAGAAAGACGACGCGTCCGAACGACGCGGGGGTTTGGGAGCCTTAGACTCTCCATCGCCCAAAAATTTCCCAGATGTCCTCGGTCTCTTCGTTTCGCTCGTGGGCTCGACCATTAAGGACATTTCATAGGATATTGTTTGATCTTGATACTCCTTCACTGTAGCATGAATAGTTGTCGTACGAACCACCTTGTCGCTTCCACTTCCGTCATCACACTTACGTCCGCCAAGGCCCGACAAACTAATACAGATAGTACTGCGTTATCAATAATCAGTTGCACAGTATACCACAATTATCAACATAAGGTTTAGTTAACATATATAGAATAACGTAAAGCGTTAAGTTTTATGAAGTCAATTTCGAGTCCTCCGACGATGACGATCATTATATGTATGCACTTAATGGAAATAAATTTTTGGAAAAGAGGGCTAGTCACGTTGCGCCCAAGACTCATAAATACTGTCTTTTATTTCGGAAGAGGAAGTTTATATAACGACTCTAAAAATTATTTTCGAGTAATGTAAAAAAAATTCAAAATTGAATTGTAACTAATTTGAAATATTTCAAGAGTGTTAGATTCCCAAATACCACAATTTTGAAAATCTTTCCTCTTCTACCAAAATGTTTATTCGAAAGGATTTTCCACCGAGATACGTGACCATTTAACATGACAACATTAAATCATGGTTTTTCACAATGTTAGAAAATTTCAAAGCACCACTATAAAATATTCTTGATACTACGGGTCGTGGGCCGTCGGAACCCACTGAGCTAAAAATCATTTTTAAAAAAATGTTCAAATTGCCAAAAAGGCCGATGTTGGTAATATTCTCGAATACTCACTAAGTCATTTATAAAAATATCAAATACCGTCATAAGAATACTATCAAAACGTGAAAGACCAAAATATCAAAAATCGGTTTGCAAGATACCAAAAGCCATCTTAAAATACTCATGCGGCGGATAAAATTAACATTCATAAGTTTATTCTAATAAGTGTAGAAACAGATAAATATGCTCGACTTCCGAAGCATATTACATAACCATTTTTGCTCGGACCGCATACGCATGTTATATCCTAAAACAATAATATCACCAACAAGTTCCAATCCTTAGTTCACATTAAACACGTTAGCACAATATAATCAAATACGTATATAAGGAGACTTACGATCGGGAGGCTTACCATCACAGATTGCCGGAAGATGATGTCGGAACCACGATACTAATCACAACTCTGATGCGCGCGACTTACACAAGACATGGACTTGACCCAACGGCCTAGGTTTTTCGCAAACCTAAGCTCCGATACCATAAATGTAACACCCCCAGAATACGACCGGGAATGTCACACGCCGTAGACCCTTATCACTAGGATCTACCTGGCTAAGCTCCAAAAGACTACTCAATGATTGGCCGACCGGGTCAAAATTAAATGCAAAGGCATCGACAAGGTCATTAACCAATTCGTAAAATAACGACATTCACATTACAATGACAATAATAAACTTAAACACTAAAAAGAATGACAACTCAATTTAATAAATGAAAACTACACCCATGCAAGGGTGAATACTCGAACGAGAGAAAATACCACTTAATGAAACAAAAGAAAACACTCGACTGGGTGTGATTAGTATCATTGTCCTCCATCTCCTTCCAAGCGATCATGTGATCGCTCCCGAGCCGCCAAAACTCCGAGCGCATAACAGGCACCCACCCCCGAAAACTCGGGGTTAGCAACCGGAATTTTGCTAGTGCAAGTGCATAATATACAAGATATACGAATAATAACAACACAAATCTCAACAAATGTGAAGCCTTAACACAAACCACACATTCCCATAGTCCACAGAATAGCATCACATACCCAAAGTGAAAGATAATCACATAGTCATATTCTCTGTATGGAACATAACACCAATGAAACTTTAAACGAGCCCAAGGAGTTTAAAAATCCCTTTTTATAAAAAGGAAAAGTATTTTGATAAGAAAGTTTGAAAACATTATTATTGACTCGAGCCATCATGGGGTTTCGGAAAATCAAATGGGAATACTTTTAGAAAATACTTCAAAACTCTCGGATCCTCGACCCAACATGTGTAAAACAATTTGCAAGAAAACCATTACAATTATTCGGTCCTCGACCCAATGCATGAATAATCATCACAAGACAATCAAAGGCACAACCTCTCATTCGACAATTCTGCTCAAGACCCTTGATTAATTAACCCTGAGATTTCGTCAAACATCCTTGGTTAATTAACCCCGATACCAACGTCTTAAAAACAATTTGAAACAAGCTTTCAAAACACGAATCACAGTTATATCGAGACCAAGATTTTAAAAGAGTTGAAAGAACTTTGAAATACGAGGATTGTTCGAAGCGGGTCTTAGCTATCACTCGAATATCCGTTACCAATAAGCCTGCCAGGCGCCTCCCTTGCACACCTGTGCACCGGCGTTCACTCCACTATGTTGGCCGCCCCTTGAACATGTCACCGCGCCGGCGATCACTGTTAGGTGTATTTTTATACGTTTATTCATCATTATTTTGTAGTATTTTGGAGTGTGAAATCATCTAAATGAGCTTTTAATGCCTTAATTTTGTATGATTGACAGGAAATTGAAGTCCGGAAGCTTAAACGAGGCAAAACGGTAGCAGCAAAATCGGACTATGAGCCGCGGACAAGGAAGGCGAGCCGCGGCAAAGGAAGACACCACCAAGAGCGAGTAGTCAGATTTCTGTCCGCGGCACGGCCATGTGAGCCATGCACGAAGGATTTAATTACGCCTGGTATTGATTTTGGCGATGTGCCGCGGCACGAGTTGATGAGCCGCGGCACACTTAGCGGGTTTGGTACGTCTGCGCGGATTTTGGGCCGTTTGAAGCCGATTTTCAACCAACGAATACGGACGCGATTTATGGATATGCTGAGCTATAAATAGGGCTTAAGACCCTAATTTAATTATCTTGGATTTGATTGAATCTAGACCTAAGAGAGCTTAAGCTTGGAGACAGAGAAGAGGAGGAAAGCAGAGGAATTCAAGGGCAGAAGGCGGAAGTCAAGAACGGAGGAATCCGAGCTTCATCTGCGTTTGAATTTTATGCTTTCGTTTATTTACTTTGTATTTTCGCTTTTAGTATGTCGCTAAAGCCCTAATCTAGGTTTTGATGAAACCTTTATTTTGACGAATTGATTGAGGTTATCCATTTATTACCTTTTTATTGAGTTTTCCCAATTATGTTTTATGCTTGCAATTATCCTGCCAATAGTTGTATTGATTTAATCATTCACTTGAATCGGGAGAGGAGATGTGGTGAGGAACTATTGGTGAGGACCGTTTTATTCTGTGAGATAGGAATATACTCATAGGAACTACGTGGCCTTTAGGAGATTTCATGCTTTTGCCTAGCGGCAGATAATTCACCTAGGGATAGAGTGCGTTAGTCGCCGTTAGATAAATCTATTGACCTCGGAGAGGCGGTAGAATATATTAGCAATCTCCGCCTTCAATAAATTGGGAAAATTATTTATTACGGATAATCAAGATTAAATTCGGATAAATTAAGGTGGATTTAACTCTAGACTTATTTATAATTTGATTCCTTTTATTCAAGCTATCGTTTTACTGTTTAGTCTTTCAAGAATTCTTTTAGTTATTAATCCGAAAAACCCAACTTCGATTGTTCAAATAAAATTGGGATACGAAAACGTCGGTAGTTAGAGAGTCAATCCTCGTGGGAATGATACTCTACTTATCACTTTATTACTTGTAAACGATGACGTGCACTTGCGTGTAGGAAATATCGCAACAAGTTTTTGGCGCCGTTCTTAGGGGATTGAAATTTTCTAATATCGACTTAAGTATTTCAGTCTTAATTTGAGCGTTTGTTTTTATTTTTGCGTATTTAATTTCGTTTATTTGTTTTCCTTTTCAGACCTTTCGTGTAGTGCATGAGAAGACTCGTAACGGAGGCTTACTACCTTTGGACACCGAGCTCGAGCGCACTCTAAGAAGGAATAAAAAGAAAAAAAGTGAGTTGCAGACGGCGGTCAAGATGGCGAAAATATTGAAATCAAGGAGGAGACAACCAAGTGCGGCAAGTTCAACCGGAACTCGCTCTTCGAGATTATGCCATGCCGCAAGTCAACGCAAATTTTTCGGGAATTCGGCGTCCCACCGTCCAAGCTAATAATTTTGAAATCAAGCCCGCCATTATTCAGATGGTACAGGCGAGCCCTTTCTGTGGATTGCCGAAGGATGACCCGAATGCCCACATTGCTTCGTTCCTTGAGATATGCGACACATTTAAAACAAATGGTGTCACCGACGATGCCATCCGATTGAGGCTTTTCCCTTTTTCTTTGAGGGATAAAGCAAAGTTTTGGTTGAATTCCTTACCGCCGGGGTCGATTACAACTTGGGAGAGGTTAGTGCAAGCCTTCCTTGCAAAATTTTTCCCACCAGCTAAGACGGCGCGGTTGAGAAACGAGATAACTACCTTTGCCCGATTCGATATGGAATCGGTCCACGAGGCGTGGGAGCGATATAAAGAATTACTTGAAGATGCCCTCATCACGGCATTCCTGATTGGCTTCACCGCATACGTTTTATGGTGGTTTGAGTGCTTCTACACGCACTCTTGTCGATGCGACCTCGGAGGGACATTCATGGGAAAATCTATGGCCGAGGCTCACGTGCTTTTGGAGGATATGGCGGCAACGCTTACCAATGGCGTGAAAGATTGGCACCGAAGAGGGTAATGGAAGTTTCGAGCAATGATCCGATCTCCGCCTTGTCGGCTCAAGTCGCCGCTTTGACACAACACTCGAACTTTTCGCATGCACCAGCCCCCGTTACCATTGAGGCGTGTAATTGGTGTAACGGATCACACCCGAGTGCGGAATGTCAATTTGGAAATCCGTTCGAGCAAAATCATATGGAGCAGGCTCAATTCGTAGGAAATGGGAATCGATCAATAACCCGTACTCAATACTTACAATCCGGGGTGGCGCAATCACCCCAACTTTTCATGGAGAAACGGATGAACGCACACCACCCCTTTCACTCGGAATCAACGGACCCACTTCCGCTCCTAAAGTGTCTCTCGAGGAAGCACTTGCAAAATTGGCGGCAAATACGAGTCAATTTATGACTCGGACGAAGCTACACTACAAAATCATTACGCTTCCATTCGAATTTGGAGGTTCATTTGGGCCAAATCGCTAATGTATTGACAGCTCGTCGGAGGAGCATTGCAGTACAATGAAACTAACCACAGAGAGAGTCTAACGCGATTAGCTTGAGAAGCGGGAGAAAGTTCTTTGGATCAGCCCGGCGAGGTAAAGAGGAGAAGGTGATTGAGGAGTCGAAGGAATTTAAGCCGGAGGAGTCGAAAAACTTGAAGGCGGAGATCTCGAAGACATGTGTCCCCGTTCCGTTTCCGCAGACTACAGCAAAGGAGGCGGACAAACAATTTTCTAAGTTCCTTGAGGTGTTCAAAAGCTTCACATAAATATTCCGTTCGCGAAGCATTGGAGCAGATGCCGAGTTATGTCAAGTTCATGAAAGAGATATTATCTAAGAAGAAAACTTGAAGAGTTTGAAAGCGGTTGCCTTGACAGAGGAGTGCGGTGCAATTCTTCAAAAGAAGCTTCCACCTAAATTGAAAGATCCGGAAGCTTCAACATACCATGCACCATGGGGAATCTTTCGTTTGATAAGGCATTATGCGATCTTGGTGCAAGTATCAACCTCATGCCTCTATCGATTTTCCAAAAGTGAATATTGGGGAAGCCAAGCCAACCACGATCTCCTTACAATTGGCGGATCGATCGATTAAGTATCCGAGGAGTGATCGAGGATGTTTTAGTTAAAGTCGATAAGTTCATCTTTCCGGCTGATTTCATCGTACTAGACATGGAGGAAGATGAAAATATTCCGATCATCTTGGGACGACCATTTCTAGCTACGGGCCGCACCCTTATAGGCGTGGAAAAGGGGAGTTAACTCGAGGGTCGAGGCAGGCAAGTCACTTTTCAAGTGTTCAAATCGCTCCCATGTCCGGAAGTCTTGATAAAGAGTCTCAAATTGAAAGCGTGGATGTTGTTGAAAGAGGAAAGCACCGAAAACATCGTCGGTGGAAAAATTGATTTTGTGTTGAATGGCCCAAGTTTTAAGAAGGATGTTGAGCAGTGGCATTCCTCGAGCATGAGGAAAAATCTGCTGTGATCGTGAGTTCGTTGGCAAAGGAGGAGAGTGAGCCGAAAGCCAAGAGAAAAATTAGTCATGGAGAAACCGGGTGTTTCGGGAAGTTTTCAAGTCGAAACCTCTTCGCAAACACCATTTGATTACCGAACCGAGAATCGAATCGCGGATGACCGATGGTCATAATTTTAACCAAAATATAAGCGGTTCGATAAGCGGGCGGAAGCGAATGGAGTTTGCGAAAAGCAAACTAACGTTGTTCAATAGGTCGGTGTGACTATAAACTTAGCGCTTCTCGGGAGGCAACCCGAGCTCGTAGTTGTAGAATCTTGCATTTCTTTATTTTTCTTGTTTTTCGTGATTCTTAGTTTTCATCATTTTTGTGCTTCTATCTCGCCGTCCTCTCGTTTTTAACGTCTTCTTTTCAAAATTACGTGCGGGAAAGTCCTGTGGAGAAAGCTCGAGTATGAGCCAGCGGCACGGCTATTGTGAGCCGCGGCACACATCATTCGCCGGGAAGGCAAAACCAGCGTACTTTGTGCCGCGGCACGGCATAAATGAGCGCGGCACACTTGAGCAATGAGCCGGGGCACACGGAATTTAAGCCTCGGCACACGATAAAAGCGAGACACGAGTAAAAGGATGTACTTTGTGCCGCGGCACGATTATTGTGAGCCGCGGCACACTATGCGAATTTGAAAGGCCGGGTAGCATATAACGAGCACTCGGCGGCATTTCAGTAAGTTTTCCTATTTCATTGCCTTCCCTCCCAGTAGCGAACCGTAAGGCGATTCTTCAATTTTTTTCTGCGATTTTTCTTCAAAAGGTACGCTTGAATCTTGAATTCTTATGTGCTTATGGTTGATATATGGAAGTGTCTATGCTTTAAATGATTGGAACATGTTTATTTTTCTTCATATAGTTTTGCGATTGTTCGAGAATAACAGGGGAGTTTCATCGATTTTTCTTGATTAAATTGGAACATAAATGAGTTGAATGTGTTAAGTTGTTGCTAATTGAATTGCATTTCTGTTTTTGGGGGTTGAATCGAGCTAGAACTATGTTTATTCTTCAAGTAAACATGCACCCTCAAGGTGTCTGATAAATTGCCCGAATGAAAATTTTCTTTGAAAAAGCAATTGTTTTGAAGTTTCTTGCAACGTATACGTTTTCAATCTACAGCATGCCCAACCCGTACATCCAGTTGAGATGTTTAAGTCCAAATTCATCTTTCTCTCTCGTATGCGCTAGTGTCTTAATTTTGGAATTTCTGGTTTGATGTCTTTAGCCACGCATATATCATCGTTACTATTGTTGCGTAAATAAACCCTCGTGTTGTACTTCTCAGGACTGATTATGGCGCGCACGAAGAAGTTGACCAAGCGTGCTAGGACCGAGTCATCCCCTACGCGAGGGGAGACCTCTCGGGGTCGGGCCGAAGCGGAGGGGCACCAATTTTCGGACCCCGAGATCCACAAGATATTCAACGAAAAAATCCGTCCGCGTCCTCTTATTCCCGAGAGAGGTTTTACTCCAGCTCCTCAGGACGGGGAGTTGCTCATGATGATTGACGA
The DNA here is from genome assembly GCA_033398695.1 of Orobanche coerulescens. Lineage (NCBI taxonomy): Eukaryota > Viridiplantae > Streptophyta > Magnoliopsida > Lamiales > Orobanchaceae > Orobanche > Orobanche coerulescens. Next base: position 177,232,774 of record CM065809.1, read on the forward strand.
GATGGGATGGGCTAGATTTACCGCACCTCCTGAGCCAGCAGTCATTTCGATCGTCCAGGAGTTTTATGCCAGCGCTCTGCTGAAGCACATCAGGGCAGGGCATACGTTGCCATCTCTAGAGTCTCGGACTCGGAGTCGGCGTCAGGGTCACGATTGACTTCTCCCACCGCTATTCGGAGGCTTTTTGGGTTTCGGCGGTGGACGAGGCGGCCTATGACCGCGTGATGACCGGCCTCACTAAGGAGGCCACCGCTGAGACGATTGCACGGCCGTGCGGCCTGGGAGCGGCGAGCCAGAGCTCATCTACGTTTCACTTCAGAGCTCGCGCCTCGGCCGGCTCGGGCGAGCACAGCTTTACTTTATTTGTGCCCGCATTGACCCCACCTCCCGGTCCGTGATTTTCTCTCCGCGCCGGATACTTTTGCTATCACCTCGGGTTGCGTTTTGGCGTGGCCCCCATTACGGTTCGATCTATCTTCCGGAGTATCCAGGGGCCAAGACGGGGTTGAAGCACCCCTCCCTCATCATGCTTTATGCCGTGATCGGGGTGACATGGTCGGTCGGCGAGCCGTCTTGCCCCACGAGCCGATCGACCACCGCATCATATCGCACTTTGAGCGGTGGGGCGGAGCGTCGGCACACGCTCGGGCGAGGATTTTGCTCGAGGAGGCTCATGAGGATCCCAGAGCCACTTTTGTTGACGCACGGAGAGGCCGGCCGCGGCTGACAGAGCGAGGTTAGAGGAGGAGCTGTTTGATGGGTGCGGGAGGATTTGAGGAGGCAGAGAGAAGAGCATAGGGAGGAGGCGAGGAGAGAGAGAGAGGAGCCGAGAGAGGAGTTGAGGAGAGAGAGAGACGAGATGAGAAGAGAGAGAGAGAGAGCTGGATGGGCCGCCTTACGAGAGGAGCGGCGGGCGGCGCGGAGAGTGTTATTCTTTGCCGCGAGCCGAGATGAGAGAGCAGCCCGCGGCTAGCCGACGAGCGGAGGCGTCTTGCTGCGAGGAGGCTTATCGCCAGAGCACCTCTCCCCATGGACGGCCCCCATCATGCATCACGACTGGCCATTTATCTGCGCCCGCCCGGCCCACCACACCACCTTCCTCACCGGACGATGCGGCACCGGCTCTGAGCAGGCGGAGGAGTACTTGACCTTTACTTTTCTTGCATTTCATTTTTGTCCATTGAGGTCAATGTACGTCCTAAGTTTGGGGGAGGGGTTTACTTTCAGTCTACATTCACTGCTGTACTCTATTTTGTGCTGTACATTATATTTTGTTGCACTTTTCTTTCTTTGCGAATTTTTTTTTTTTTAATAGCCTTGCTTGCCGTAGTTTTTCTTTATTCGTGAATTTTCGTGCTTCTATTATGTGTGATACTGATGTTACGACACTGTCTTTCTCTTTGAAGAAGCGGGCAAGTTTTAGTCGAGTTGTAGTCAGTTATTTCTGCTCTGCTTAGTATTCAATTAGGTCCGAAATTTTTCGTGATTGTAGAGGTCTTGGCAGACAAGAGACGATACATACTTGTTTTTAATCCCTATCAATACGTTTGGCTACATTTTCCGGATAGTGAGTAAATCTTGTTTCTTTAGTCGTGTTGGCACTTAAATGGAGTTTAGAGTCGGTCAGTTTTCCCCAAAGTCGAGATAATGTGTTCTATGAAGGGAAGTCTAGTAACCGGGGTATTCGCGTGACCGTTGTTTACTCTCGCGTAAAGCAGCGACCCGATTAGACTAGTGATTTAGTGAGTTCACATGTGCCAATGATAGGAAGCCTAGTAATGGGTATTCGCGTGACCATTGTTTACTCTCGCGTAAAGCGGCAACCTTGATTCGGACATGCGGAAATTTTGTATTCGAGTTGTTTCTCCGTATGCGGAACTTAGTAACTAGAAGCATCCATGTGCCCCATGAGTGTCTTTTACGTCAAACGGTTTCCTAATACATGAGAATGGAAGTTCCACCTAGGATTATCCCGATGAAACATCCGAGATCCTAACCTAGTGGTCGACTCGAATCAAATTCTTGAGCATATTTATATAAGGGGATCTTGTCAGAGGTTTATTTGTTATGAGACTCGTGAAAAATTGTGCCTCTAGGCGTGGACGCGACGAACTAGCTTGTTTATGTTAGCCTTTCCTATTGACGGTTGATTTGACTCATGTTTTGTTGATCTTTGAGTGAGTTTTCTTCATGAACAAATGACTAGGATCGAGCTTGATCTCTTTGCGGAATCATTATTCGAGTGCGGCTCGCTTTTATGACACTCGTATTATTTAGAGAGAATGGCGGGATAGTATTGATTAGGTTGAACACCGTGAGTTGCACGATGATTCACGACATTCTTTTATTAACTTTAATTCTTTTTGCTTGAGGACAAGCAAAGGCTTAAGTTTGGGGGTATTTGTTAGGCGTATTTTTATACGTTTATTCATCATTATTTTGTAGTATTTTGGAGTGTGAAATCATCTAAATGAGCTTTTAATGCCTTAATTTTGTATGATTGACAGGAAATTGAAGTCCGGAAGCTTAAACGAGGCAAAAGCGGGCGCAGCAAAAGCGGACTATGAGCCGCGGCACAAGGAAGCCGCGGCAAAGGAAGACACCAGAAGAGCGAGTAGGTGTACTGCGTGCGCGGCCTGACCCATGTGAGCCGCGGCACGAAGGATTTAATTACGCCCGTGTATTCGATTTTGGCGATGTGCCGCGGCACGAGTTGATGAGCCGCGGCACACTTAGCGGGTTTGGTACGTCTGCGCGGATTTTGGGCCGTTTGGCCGATTTTCAACCAACGAATACGGACGCGATTTATGGAGATCTTGAGCTATAAATAGGGCTTAAGACCCTAATTTAATTATCTTGGATTTGATTGAATCTAGACCTAAGAGAGCTTAAGCTTGGAGACGGAGGAGAGGAGGAAAGCGAGAGGAATTCAAGGCGGAAGGCGGAAGTCAAGAACGGAGGAATCCGAGCTTCATCTGCGTTTGAATTTTATGCTTTCGTTTATTTACTTTGTATTTTCGCTTTTAGTATGTCGCTAAAGCCCTAATCTAGGGTTTTGATGAAACCTTTATTTTGACGAATTGATTGAGGTTATCCAGTTTATTACCTTTTATTGAGTTTTCCCAATTATGTTTTATGCTTGCAATTATCGGCCAATAGTTGTATTGATTTAATCATTCACTTGAATCGGGAGAGGAGATGTGGTGAGGAACTATTGGTGAGGACCGTTTATTCTGTGAGATAGGAATATACTCATAGGAACTACGTGGCCTTTAGGAGATTTCATGCTTTTTGCCTAGCGACGAGATAATTCACCTAGGGATAGAGTGCGTTAGTCGCCGTTAGATAAATCTATTGACCTCGGGAGAGGCGGTAGAATATATTAGCAATCTCCGCCTTCAATAAATTGGGAAAATTATTTATTACGGATAATCAAGATTAAATTCGGATAAATTAAGGTGGATTCAGAACTCTAGACTTATTTATAATTTGATTCCTTTTATTCAAGCTATCGTTTTCTGTTTAGTCTTTCAGTAATTCTTTTAGTTATTAATCCAAAAAAACCCAACTTCGATTGTTCAAATAAAATTGGGATACGAAAACGTCGGTAGTTAGAGAGTCAATCCTCGTGGGAATGATACTCTACTTATCACTTTATTACTTGTAAACGATGACGTGCACTTGCGTGTAGGAAATATCGCAACAATCACTCCTGACAGAGCCGCCCCTTGCACGCGCATTAGGTAACACCGGTGTTCACCAAACATATGGAGCCGCACATTGCAGCGTACACCAGGCCGGAGTACACACCCCGCCCTCAGAGGTTCCCGGATACGACGTCTCTCACAACAAGTATTCACATTATTACAAACATCAAGTACACAATCAATCAATTCAACAATTATCAAATCAATACACCAATTCACACAATTTATCCGACAGTCCATAACCACACAATAAACAATAACACGTACATTATCAATCAAGATCCAACACAATAAGCCTTCGGCACAACCAACCAACGCTACACATATATCCTTGTATTGCGACTCAACCGAATATATATATATATATAGATATATAGATATATATATATATATATACACATATAACCTTACTATATTATATGAATAACTGTAGTTCATCCATCAATCCAAGTTGAGTACGCCAACTAGTGTTAGCATTCACCACTCGTCGTTCACCGACATAGGCATATATATCAATATACGTATATACATACATATATTTAACATATAAATATATATAAATATATATATATATACACATATATATATATATATACACACATATATATATATATATACATATCCGTATAAATTCATACACTTCGACAACGATGATTTCACGCAGTTACAATTCGTATATCAAGGTACTTGCCTTGGTAATCTCTCGCGGATACTCCGAAAGTACGGTCGGTTGGCAAAATCCGGAACTCCAACGAAAACAACGATCGGAAGGGCTCAACACCAGATTTTTTTGTAGGGAAATCGTCCCTAATATCCTATCATCGAATAAACAATCAATCATACGAGGAAAAACATCACAAAACGACCAAATTCCTCTCTGCGGCATTTCCCCGGACACCTTGAAGGCGTCAAACGGAAGTTCATATAATCGACGAATCGGAAATGGTAAAACCGTGGAAAGATGATGAAAATGATAGAATACAACTTAATCTACAATTATCCATCAGTAATTTAAGTTCATAAGGCTCAAACGGACGAAATCTACCAAGATCCCCAAATTTCCCAAAGTTTGGATTTTAGGAAAAACTAACCTTGATTCGGTCGATTGAAGGATGTTATGGATTGATCGATCAATGATATGGACTCAGGATCTTCGTGAATTTGTTGTTCAATAACATGTCTCCTATATCTCAGAACATCTGGCCGCGGAAGGAAAAGAATGAAATGAAAAATGTGTTGAAACAGGGCTGCTCGGTCAAATATATAGGCAGACCGCCCTAGCGTGCGCTAGCGTGCCGGCAGCGTGCGCTAGCGGGCCGACCATCGCCTGATCCTGAGGCTCCTGGATCGATCCTCGCCAGTAGCGCGCTAGATGCCGGCGGCGCTACGTCTACCGTTTTGCGCGCGGAGCGACCGGCCGGAGCGTGCGCTACCGGCCAATTCTCTGGAGTCCAGAACCTCTGGGGCCTCACTGCCCTGCCCAGGTAGCGTGCGCTGGGTGCCGCATAGCGTGCGCTACGATCGCGGCAGCGCGCGCAGCCTCCCGGCAGAGCGTACGCTATGCCGGTCCTCGCGCGCCGTCCGGCCAGCCGGCCTACGTGCGGTTCCTCCGCAACCGTCCGGCGGCTGGCCGCTGCGGTTCCTCCCGCAACCGGCCGCCTACCGCTGTGGCTCGACGACTCGATTCTTAAAAACGCACGGAACGAACACGATTTAAACGCCGCGACAACAACATCGATCCGAAATGAAAATAATAGACAACAAATCACCACATATGGCCATAAACACAAAGTCGATTGTCGAGAAAAAAATAATACCAACGCTCGGAAACCGAGAAATTTCCGGTCTAAGAAAAAGAAAATTTCGAACAAATCAGAATAAAAATCTCGGATATTACATTCTACCACCCTTAAAATAAGTTTCGTCCCGAAACTTAAAAATAGAGAGCGGCGGAACAATCAAGGAAATAACTACTTGCTCAAATTTCAAATCATCACGAGCAAAGCGCGAGTGCAAGGTTCCAGAAATACGATGAACTGACCTAGTAAGTACAAGGCAGTTTAAAATGGTCGAAAGGTTCACAGATGAATTGCCAACAATGAAAGTCATCCCATACCGAAAATACTAAGAAGAGTACGGGTAATACATTCCCCCATATTAAGAGGACATTATGATCCCGAAACTTAGAACAACAAGAGTTGGAAACGTAAAGCAATGAAACGAAATACGATCGAAGTCACGATTGTTTGAAACAACAACGATTAAGACATAGTACAAAATCTTCATTCTCCCATGCTAGGATCTTCAGAAGGAAACATAGGATTTCGGGACACTTCTCGGTCCCTAGCTCTGCTCTCTCTTAGGGCGGCATTCTTTGCCAATTCGGAAACTGTCTCACAATGTTTCTCCCGATGTCCTTCGCACCCACACCGGTAACAAGTCAAGAGTGGAAAGGGACAATTTGCACGATCATGTCCCTGACGATTGCAGTTGAAGCACCTTCTCTTCTTACCGAGAATCACCGATGTTGGCTTGGGATCCCCAGCGCTCACTCCCGACCGCAAAGACGACGCGTCCGAACGACGCGGGGGTTTGGGAGCCTTAGACTCTCCATCGCCCAAAAATTTCCCAGATGTCCTCGGTCTCTTCGTTTCGCTCGTGGGCTCGACCATTAAGGACATTTCATAGGATATCGTTTGATCTTGATACTCCTTCACTGTAGCATGAATAGTTGTCGTACGAACCACCTTGTCGCTTCCACTTCCGTCATCACACTTACGTCCGCCAAGGCCCGACATACTAATACAGATAGTACCGTTCAGCGTTATCAATAATCAGTTGCACAGTATACCACAATTATCAACATAAGGTTTAGTTAACATATATAGAATAACGTAAAGCGTTAAGTTTTATGAAGTCAATTTCGAGTCCTCCGACGATGACGATCATTATATGTATGCACTTAATGAAAATAAATTTTTGGAAAAGAGGGCTAGTCACGTTGCGCCCAAGACTCATAAATACTGTCTTTTATTTCGGAAGAGGAAGTTTATATAACGACTCTAAAAATTATTTTCGAGTAATGTAAAAAAAATTCAAAATTGAATTGTAACTAATTTGAAATATTTCAAAAGTGTTAGATTCCCAAATACCACAATTTTGAAAATCTTTCCTCTTCTACCAAAATGTTTATTCGAAAGGATTTTCCACCGAGATACGTGACCATTTAACATGACAACATTAAATCATGGTATTTCACAATGTTAGAAAATTTCAAAGCACCACTTTAAAATATTCGTGATACTACACGTCGTGGGCCCGTGCAGAACCCACTGAGCTAAAAATCATTTTTAAAAAATGTTCAAATTGCCAAAAAGGCCGATGTTGGTAATATTCTCGAATACTCACTAAGTCATTTATAAAAATATCAAATACCGTCATAAGAATACTATCAAAACGTGAAAGACCAAAATATCAAAAATCGGTTTGCAAGATACCAAAAGCCATCTTAAAATACCCATGCGGCGGATAAAATTAACATTCATAAGTTTATTCTAATAAGTGTAGAAACAGATAAATATGCTCGACTTCCGAAACATATTACATAACCATTTTTGCTCGGACCGCATACGCATGTTATATCCTAAAACAATAATATCACCAACAAGTTCCAATCCTTAGTTCACATTAAACACGTTAGCACAATATAATCAAATACGTATATAAGGGGACTTACGATCGGGAGGCTTACCATCATAGATTGCCGGAAGATGATGTCGGAACCACGATACTAATCACAACTCTGATGCGCGCGACTTACACAAGACATGGACTTGACCCAACGGCCTAGGTTTTTCGCAAACCTAAGCTCCGATACCATAAATGTAACACCCCCAGAATACGACCGGGAATGTCACACGCCGTAGACCTTTATCACAAGGATCTACCAGGCTAAGCTCCAAAAGACTACTCAATGATTGACCGACCGGGGTCAAAATTAAATGCAAAGGCATCGACAAGGTCATTAACCAATTCAGAAAATAACGACATTCACATTACAATGACAATAATAAACTTGAACACTAAAAAGAATGACAACTCAATTTAATAAATGAAAACTACACCCATGCAAGGGTGAATACTCGAACGAAAGAGAAAATACCGACCAGAATGAAACAAAAGAAAAGACTCTGACTCTGGTGTGATTAGTATCATTGTCCTCCATCTCCTTCCAAGCCAATCATGTGATCGCTCCGAGCCGCCAAAACTCGAGCGCATAACAGCACCCACCCCGAAAACTCGGGGTTAGCAACCGGAATTTTGCTAGTGCAAGTGCATAATATACAAGATATACGAATAATAACAACACAAATCTCAACAATCGTGAAGCCTTAACACAAACCACACATTCCCATAGTCCACACGAATAGCATCACATACCCAAAGTGAAAGATAATCACATAGTCATATTCTCGTATGGAACATAACACCAATGAAACTTTAAACGAGCCCAAGGAGTCGAAAAATCCCTTTTATAAAAAGGAAAAGTATTTTGATAAGAAAGTTTGAAAACATTATTATTGACTCGTGCCATCATGGGGTTTTGGAAAATCAAATGGGAATACTTTTAGAAAATACTTCAAAACTCTCGGATCCTCGACCCAACATGTGTAAAACAATTTGCAAGAAAACCATTACAACGTTATTCGGTCCTCGACCCAATGCACGAATAATCATCACAAGATAATCAAAGGCACGACCTCTCATTCGACAATTCTGCTCAAGACCCTTGATTAATTAACCCTCGGAGATTTCGTCAAACATCCTTGGTTAATTAACCCCGATACCAACGTCTTAAAAACAATTTGAAACAAGCTTTCAAAAACACGAATCACACTATATCGAGACCGTATTTTAAAAGAGTTGAAAGAACTTTGAAATACGAGGATTGTTGATAGCAGGGTCTTAGCTATCACTCGAATATCCGTTACCAATAAGCTGCCGGGCGCCTCCCTTACACACACTGTGCACGGCGTTCACTCCACTATGTTGGCCGCCCCTTGAACATGTCACCGCGCCGCGATCACTCTGACAGAGCCGCCTTGCACGCGCATTAGGTAACACGGTGTTCACCAAACATATGGAGCCGCACATTGCAGCGTACACCGTGCCGGAGTACACACCCCGCCTCGGAGGTTCCCTGATACGACGTCTCTCACAACAAGTATTCACATTATTACAAACATCAAGTACACAATCAATCAATTCAACAATTATCAAATCAATACACCAATTCACACAATTTATCCGATACCCATAACCACACAATAAACAATAACACGTACATTATCAATCAAGATCCAACACAATAAGCCTTCGGCACAACCAACCAACGCTACACATATATCCTTGTATTGCGACTCAACCGAATATATATATATAGATATATAGATATATATATATATATATATATATATACATATAACCTTACTATATTATATAAATAACTATAGTTCATCCATCAATCCAAGTTGAGTACGCCAACTAGTGTTAGCATTCACCACTCGTCGTTCACCGACATAGGCATATATATCAATATACGTATATACATACATATATTTAACATATAACTATATATAAATCTACATATATATATACACACACATATATATATACACACACACATATATATATATACATATCCGTATAAATTCATACACTTCGACAACGATGATTTCACGCAGTTACAATTCGTATATCAAGGTACTTGCCTTGGTAATCTCTCGCGGATACTCCGAAAGTACGGTCGGTTGGCAAAATCCGAAACTCCAACGAAAACAACGATCGGAAGGGCTCAACACCAGATTTTTTTTGTAGGGAAATCGTCCCTAATATCCTATCATCGAATAAACAATCAATCATACGAGGAAAAACATCACAAAACGACCAAATTCCTCTCTGCGGCATTTCCCCAGACACCTTGAAGGTGTCAAACGGAAGTTCATATAATCGACGAATCGGAAATGGTAAAACCGTGGAAAGATGATGAAAATGATAGAATACAACTTAATCTACAATTATCCATCAGTAATTTAAGTTCATAAGGCTCAAACGGACGAAATCTACCAAGATCCCCAAATTTCCCAAAGTTTGGATTTTAGGAAAAACTAACCTTGATTCGGTCGATTGAAGGATGTTATGGATTGATCGATCAATGATATGGACTCAGGATCTTCGTGAATTTGTTGTTCAATAACATGTCTCCTATATCTCAAAACCTCTGGCCGCGGAAGGAAAAGAATGAAATGAAAAATGTGTTGAAAGCAGAGTGCTCGGTCAAATATATGGCAGACCGCCTAGCGTGCGCTAGCGTGCCGCGGCGTGCGCTAGCGGCCGACCATCGCCCGATCCGAGGCTCTGGGTGATCCTCGCCAGTAGCGCGCGCTAGATGCCGAGCGGCGTGCGCTACGTCTGCCGGTTAGCGCGCGGCCGGCCGGCCGTGGCGTGCGCTCTGGCCAATTCTTTGGAGTCGAGAACCTCGGGGCCTCACGCCCGGCCAGTAGCGTGCGCTGGTGCCGCATAGCGTGCGCTTACGATCGCCGGTTAGCGCGCGGCCTCCGGCGATAGCGTACGCTATGCTTGGTCCCTCGCGCCGTCCGGCGAGCCGGCTACCGTGCGGTTCCTCCATAGCCGTCCGGCGGCCATTGCCGTGCAGTTCCTCCTCATAGCCGTCCGGCCAATTGCCGTGGCCTGACGACTCGATTCTTAAAAACGCACGGAACGAACACGACGAAACGCTCGCGGACAACAACATCGATCCGAAATGAAAATAATATACAACAAATCACCACATATGGCCATAAACACAAAGTCGATTGTCGAGAAAAAAATAATACCAACGCTCGGAAACCGAGAAATTTCCGATCTAAGAAAAAGAAAATTTCGAACAAATCAGAATAAAAATCTCGGATATTACAAAGATGTCCCTATTTGGAGTGAATCTGCAACTGGTATGTTCTCGTGTCAATCTGCGTATAAGACCTTGCAAGGGCTGAACTCGAACCCACAGAGAACTAGAACTTTGAAGTGGAGTTGGCTATGGAAATTGAAGTGTAGTCACAAGCTGAAACATTTCTTATGGCTTGCAATCCAAGAGAAGCTGGTTACTAACCAATTGCGCAAAGTGAGGAAAATTTCCCTTTCAGCAGATTGCCCACAATGCGTTTGTACAGAGGAAACGGTCATCCATATCATGCGAGACTGCCCTCATGCTTGGAAAATTTGGGAGAAGCTCATTCCGCAGAATGCTATGTCCGCTTTCGATAATCTGGAAAATCAGAATTGGTTCAAACAAAATTTGCAATGTACTCTCAAGGACTGCGATTTTATTCCAGGGGTACCATGGTATCTAATATTCTCCGCAGCTGTGTGGAATATATGGAAAGCGAGGAACGCAAAGATCTTCAAAAACAAGAACCAATCGATACACCACTCTTTTTCTCATTAAACGGGAAAGTATGGATCTTGCTATGAGCTTTAAAAGCAAGCTGGAGCAAAGCAGATTTGGAAATTGGCGCCTACCTGCTCTTGGTTGGGCTAAGTTGAACACGGATGGAAGCACTCAGATTCATTCTAATCAAGGGGCCATTGGAGGATTACTCAGAGATGACAGAGGAAACTGGTTATGGGGTTTCCAAGATCGCATCTTGTCTCCTACAGTGGACGAAACTGAACTCAAGGCCCTGCTTTGTGGCCTTAAACTGGCGTGGGAGAGACGAGTCCGACGTATGGAAGTGGAAATAGATTCACAAAATGTTTTCAATTTGGTGACAGGAGATTCAGATGTTCCAACTCAGCTCACAAATGAAGTTATGGAGTGCCAACAATACTTGAGCAACCCTTGGGAAATAACTTTCAAACACATTCAGCGAGCAAGCAATGAATGTGCAGACTTTCTTGCAAAGTCTGGTTCTACTGTTGAAGATGGGGGAAGATTCTTGGATCAACCACCTGAAGATTTGTTGCCACATTTGACTTTTGATTTAGTTTAATTACTAGCTCTCTCAAGTACCAAAAAAAAAAAAAATCTCCTATCCATTTTATTCATTAAAAAATACATCTCTCGTCTTCTTTAATTAAACTCGTGCCAGTCTTTTAGAACACTAAAAAAAACGCACAATGGCAAATCTAATTATCACCACAGTAAAAAAAAAAAAAAAAAAAAGGAGTAACCAGTATACAATAAGACTAGACTCGAGTAACAGAGGAAACCCAAACATCCATATAAAAGTCAATGACCAAACTTGTTCTCAAACTAAACCCATACCAATGGTAGCCAGCCATAATGGATCTATGTACCCTCAACTCAAATCTCAAAACACCTAGTAAGAAGATTAGTGGTCACACCCATATATAATAAGATCAAGCAACAATCCCAGAAACAAACTCTTGATCTCAAAGACAAAAAAATTTATCTATCCAGAGTAAAAGACGACAGATGCTCTCAAAACAAAGCCCGCGACAAAGCGGCAGCTGCCGCGGTAAAAACGAGTAACCCAGCGGAGACGGCGACTGCAGAAGAAGCAGAGTTACCACCAGGAGTGGGAGCTGGTGCACCTTCATTAGCTCCGACGCCAGCTGTCGGAGCTCCAGCAACAGAGCTCGGAGATGCAGCAGTGGCCGGAGAAAGAGCTGTAGAGTCAAAAGGAGTGTATATGCTTTTATATAAAACTTCACTCTGGGAATCATGAAAAGATCAAACCATATACATAAATATAGTATATGTTAACCGACATATGATGATCAACACGGTTTGGATTGAATAAAAGCACGGTACATTTTTTTTTAATAAAAGCACGGTACATTTCTAGAATACTCGTCGAGCAATGTGTTTCCCGGATCCATAAATGATTTCTCGGATCGCACTGATCATCTCAGTCGAGAAATATATATCTAATCGGATCCTAGAAATGTAACAGTTTAAAAAACAACATATTTCAGGTGAAACATTCTTTACTCATAGTCCCGGAAGCACGGGTGTACACGTAAAATAAGACATGACAAGAGATACGGGAACACATACGACTAAAAATTCTAAATTCTAATTTGAAGTATTCATGCTTCATATCTCAAAGCATTATTCAATTCCACAAATGCCACCCTGGAGACTTAAATTAAATTAGATCAAAAATATATGTGTATATATATATAGGGGAGCTTTATTTTCAGAACTCTCTTAAGTGCAAGAACTCCTCTAAACCAATGAGATTTTTTTAAATATTAAAAAATATTTTTAATTCAAAGGGTATTATAGTAAAATACAATTTTTATATTATTTTTGAATTTTTTTATTAAATATAATAGCCCCTACTGATGATAACCCTACTATATCGATAACCCCTACTATATAGTAGGGGTTATGATCAGTAGGGGTTGTATGCATTGACATGATGTACATTATCGTTATTAGAAGTCTGAGTGGTTACGCATGATTCAGTGTTCTGAAAATAAAGTTACACCGTTGACACATTTCAAAACTAAATTACCAATTGAAGGGAGTATTATACAGTAAACACAAATCTTAAAGACAAGCCACAATAGATACATGTCAAAATCACAATGGACCACACAATTCGGTTGCACAAAATAAAATCCTACTTAAAGCAAGCAGATAATTTATGAGCAATAAATGACAGACTCACCACCCACCCACACGTGAAAACAACCAGGAAAGAATTGCAATTTCAAAAATCCCAGAAGAAGATACTACAGGTAGGGCTGTGACCGACCGAACTATACCGAATAATAGGATGGTTTGGTTTGGTCCGGTCCAATTTTTCCTTCTTATTATTCGGTCAGTATTTGATCAAATATCATAAATTAAGGTTTGATTCGAGTTCAAAGCATATTTTTTTTGGTTTCGATGTTTGATTCGGCTCGGTATTTCGGATCGAATGTTTGCAAATAGTTAGGTCGGAATTTTAAACAACTTTTCTAACAAATGTTTTACAAATACAAAAATAAGACCGGACCGGACGGTTCGATCCGGGAACTATTAATGGACAGGGGGTTTAAATAATTTAAAATGTCGGACCGTGTTAAGTTTGGTCCGATTTGCACTGAATCCAAATTTAACGTTTGATTTGATACTTGATTGCACGAATCGAACTCAAATTAAGCATTTTCGAGCCGAATATCTGGAGCCGAATCGAACATTTAAGTTCACTCACAGGCCTAGACACAGGGTAAATGAAAGTTACCTGGAATTAACCACACAAAAAGAAAAAGAAAAAGAAAAATGAGGTAAAATGTGATTAGATTTATGTACCTGGGGCAGCACCAATGCCAGTGCTCACTGTTCAAGGAAGAAAATAAAACACTTATTTCCAACATACAGAAAAGAGTAATTCGGAAATCCTCAAAAGTAAATAAAAATCTAAAAACAACTGTTACCGAGCAGTACAAAAATCATTTATCCACAAGAAAAGAGTCAGCAGACCATTTTTTACAGTCTAGGAGAACATTATAAGACCCAAAATTATTCTCCGAAATAAAAACTATGCCCTAAAAACTTGGCCCATTCCAAGATATCTTCAATTATCGACAAAATTTTTAGGGATTAAGCGAAAAGTCGAGGGGTAATTTTAGAAATTAACCAAGTAATTTTAGAAATTAACCACATAAAAAAATTGAGGTAAAAAAATCGAGAAATGAACCGGAATCTGCAGCAAAAACACCGACGAATGAAGAGACTTACCGGCACAGTTGCTAACATCAAGAGGGGACACGCGACAGGCAGCTGGGAGGGCCAAGGCCTTGGTCATGTTGAGCGTGACACCCAACTGCGCGCTGTTCCGAAAAGTCTCGCAAATGCACTGGGCGTCGGTTTTGAGCACCGTCTTCAGCCCCGAGCAGCAAGTCCCTTCCGGCTTCTTTGCCGTGCTCCCCTCCGTCACGTACGACAGACAGTCCGCCATGTTCAGAACCAGGCTGGAGCAGTCCACCGATGGAGCCGGCGCCGAATGAGCTGCCGAGATGACGCAGGCGGCCGAGAGAGCGTAGATCACGCAGACCAGAGGGAGTCTAAAGCCCGGTGCCATTTTTCTGAAAAGCCTCTGGATGAAGGAGAGATGCAAAATAGAACAAACAAAAACGGCAAAAATGGAGTGCAGATAGAATTTTAAGGTGGTGGGTGGGTGGAGCTTCTATCGTGCTGTGTGTATTTATAAAGAGAGAGAATCAGGGATGGACAGTAGTGGAAAAAGTGAAGGGTTTGGGGGGTAAAATTGGAAATGCGAAAAGGGGACGCGCGGAGGCGAGGAATGGATTGAGGTGTCAGCTTATTATGTGCTAGAAATGATGGCTTCTTCGTTGTAGGGTTTTAAAATACAAGAGGCATTATTCAACCCGTGCCATGCACGGTATTTGGTTGAATATCTATGTGTTTTGTACGTAATGTTGGGGCAGACGGTTGAATGAGCAGATGATAGAATTTAAATGCCTTTTAAAGAAGTTTATATATTTTTTTATTGTTATTGTCCTTTTATTTTATTATAGTGCAAAAAACAATCTTGTACTTATGTAATAACACATTACAATAAGATGGCAGACAAACGGGCAACAAATTGCGCCGCAATCCCCTTTTGAATGGCAAAACCAATCCTACTAAAAATGAAGTTTATATGTAATTAGTTATATGAAATGAGGCTTTACTAACCCGTATGTTGCTCCGGGATTGTTTTTGGTTTATTCAACCCGTGCGATGCACCGATTGTATCTAAGATTCCATAGCTAAAATTTAACCATCTTGTAATTTATACTATCATTTAAAAGTTCATTTTAATCACCTTGTGTATTAGAAGATGCACGTGTTTTGTGATGTTTATCATATCTTTTGTATTTAAATTAGTTTATTTACATTAAAAGTTACAATTACAATAGTCTCTTCATATATTTACAATTAAAAGTTACAATTAAATCCCCCTTTCACATTAAATTAAGGGGGATAAGTATTGTATAATATATAGATTTAACCATCTTGTAATTTATACTATCATTTAAAAGTTCATTTTAATCACCTTGTGTATTAGAAGGTGCATTTGCATTGTGATATTTATCATAACTTTTGTATTTAAATTAATTTATTTACATTAAAAGTTACAATTAAAATAGTCTCTTCATATATTTACAATTAAAAGTTACAATTAAATCTCCCTTCCACATTAAATTAAGGGGGATAAGTATTATATAGTATAGATATATAACGAGATATTCAGAGTCGTGCGATGCACACGTAATGTATTTAATTGTTCATTGCATAATGTTATATCTTGTATTCAGATCCGTGCTATGCATAGGAGTTGTACCTAATTATTCATTCCGTAATGTTTGTGTAAATTGTTGAAGTGTAAGTAAGACGGTGCATCTAATTGAAATGTGTCGCGTAATATTTAGCTAAGTAGTTATAAAATAAGTTGAGTTAAACGAAGCTTAAACGCATACAACTCTATCAAAATAAGATAACCACCGACGTTCATATGAATGTCGATATTTTAGTTTTTCATTTGCTTGCACTTTTTGCACCATTTGCATTTTACTTGGGGTGTTTTGAGTGGCAGTTGTGCGTTATATATTTTGTGGGCTTTTTGGTGTAACTCTCATATTCTAGCTCACCGTAGTCTCCAGGTGCCTAAGTGGCTCGAGTACATATTTGCTTATCTTGATGTCAATCTTATCATTTAAAAATTTCCAATCTAGCCGTGAGATGTCAACCCCGTAAAAAAATTATTAAGCTCAATATCACACCTTTAGTCCAAAAATAATGCCAAAAAAATTAATCCAACCAACAACCAACTATATCATTTAATTAAGCCATAACAACCAATTCCATACCCAAAAATAATGATTTAAGATCATTTGAGGACCAAACCTTTTTTACATACCAAGGGACTAATCTCCACCCTCCATCTTCCCTCCATCTTTATTTGATCTAATGGATGAGATTAATCCCAACAATTTAAAAAACCCACTTTCATCATTTTTTTTCAAATATCAATATCTTTCAAACCGTTAATCGTTAAGTCAAAAAAAAAATATACCGTTACGACGAGCATTTAATTATCTTTCTATAGATAGGCACTTTGATATATTTTCGACAATTTTTTTTCGCTTTTTTCACGTTTTTTTTCGTGGCCGAAAAATCACATATGATATATCATATGTGATATGTAATATCATATATGATATATCACATATGATTTTTTCGGCCACGAAAAAAAAACGTGAAAAAAATGAAAAAAAAATTTTGTCGAAAGTATATCAAAGTGCCCGTCTATAGAAAGATAATTAAATGCTCGTCGCGATGGTGTAATTATTTTCGCTTAACGATTAACGGTTTAAGAGATATTTAAATTATAAAAAATGTATGAAATATTAAATGCTTTTAATCTCAACCATTGATTTCTTTTTGGATGGATGGTGGGAATGAGTCCCTTGATATGTAAGAAAAGTTTGGTATTTAATATAACTCTACTAAAAAATAATACATCCAACTATATCATTTAATTAAGCCATAACAACCAATTCCATACCCAAAAATAATACCGAAATTTTATCCATATCACACCATTTTTATAACAAAAAATTCTGCTATGTTAACTCACATTAGCCCAAAATCCGTTTAGTAGTCAAGGCCCAATATTTGTTTAGTTAAAGATTCGCAGCCCATTTACCGTTTAGCCCAAATTTCGTTAAAGCCCAAATCAATTTTCGAATACCCCTATTGTTGTGGCCCAACATAAAAATTCAATGATGGTTTTAAAACAACTAAACCTAATTTCACTTCATTAGCTAACCCTAATTTATCTCTCACCCACAAACCATCTGCCTCTCACATTCATTTCATTTGCAGTCACCAAACAAATCTAACCTCTTTTCCTTTACAGCTCTTGAAAATCGAACACATATACACTACTGTATATGGTTGTTTGTTATCGAACAGATACATCAAACAAATGTATTTATTGTTTTTCGAATGAAGAGACACGCACAACAACTCTATACGGCTTCAAAATCGTCTAAACGGTCTTAGGTAGGTGATGTTTTATTTTCGGTTATGAATTACTTTGATCGAAATAAAGGATGAATTTAAACAATATTGTTTTTTTCGTCCTTTAATATTTCGAATAACAAAAAGAGCTATGATCTACATAGATCGGTGATGATTTTTGTTTCTTTCGTGTTTTGATCTTTAAAGGTATATGTGTTTGTTGTACCACATGAAAAAGAAATAAGATCTAAGATCATTAGTTAATTTTTTTTAGTTCGACTGAGTAGTGGTTGTAGTATTGTGTGGAGATGGGGTTAGGATAGTTTTGGATTTGTTGTTGGAGGTTTTTAATGTTGACAGTGTGATTAAAGGATTAGGAAAAGATAAGATCTATGAGGATTAACTAAGATCATTGTCAATTTTTTTTTCCTTTTTTGTTTTTTTGTTTTGTTTTGTTTTTTGTTTGTGGTTGATTATGGATTAGGATAGAAATAGAGGATGGTGGTGAAGGATCGTTAAAAAAATGATGGTGGTGAAGATGGTGATAGTTTTATCTATAATCTTCAAAAATCCAACTGAAAAGTCATATTTAAAGACTTATTGATATAATCACGATGCTTCGTATTCTTTTAGGTTCTAATGAAACGATCAGTGTAACCCCGAGATGGTTTATAGTCCAACGAACACTTCATATTCACCTTCATTACTTCGTGCAATTAAACATGGCGCTGGTTCAACTTTAATACTCCACATTTAACAAGAGGATTGAATCTCTTAATATATATACGATCAAAATTGGAGTCATTAAAACTGCACAATGAATTTAAGGACTGAATCTTTATATATACGAGACATTCGGACTCGTGCGATGCACCGATCTTAAAGAGGCTACTGAACTTCATGTCTTTTCAATTATCCATCCATAACCAGATTTGTACATTTTCCACTCTATTTAAATTAAATGCATACTTTTGTTTTTAATTGTCAATAACGTACTTTGTCAATTTAACATCAAATGAACTGAGTGGTAAATCGTTGAATAAGACTCAATTGCACATAATTGATTTTATAATTTTATATTATTTCATTTAATCTCAATCTATTTTATAATTTTATTGATATTATATAAAAATTAAGTCGTTAAAACTCCACAATTAATAATTGGACTTAATATTTATATATATATTTTTTAGTATTTTTTTGACTTTTTTTTAACTATTTGCTATTACTGTTTATCAAATTTTTTTTCAAATACCATTATAATCGATAATTTGTTGAATCTATACAAATATCAACAAATAGTTTTTTTGTAGGAATGGCAATTGGGTTCCACAATTAATGATTGGACTTAATTTATATATATATATATATATATATATATATAAGATTGAGTGGTAAACCGTTGAATAAGACTAAATTGCACATAATTGATTTTATAATTTTATATTATTGCATTTAATCTCAATCTATTTTATAATTTTATTTATCTTATACAAAAATTAAGGCATTAAAACTCCACAATTAATGATTGGACTCAATCTTTATATATATAAGATAAGATAAGATATATATATATATATTGTATCCAAAAAATATTATAAATATTAAAAATTACTGTTCTCAATCTTTTCGGTACGACCATAAGATGAAAAATTTAGTTCTATTAAAGTATATTGAAAGTTTTCATATTGTTCGGTATACATTGATATATTGGAAAATTCAACATATTAATAATTAAATAGTTTATTTATATATAATATCCACAAATTTATATTGTAATATTATTATAATAATAATACATAGATTTTATTCATCTCGGTCAATCTCATTATATATGTATTAAAATTATTAAATGAGTAATTATTTTATAATCATTCTTACTTTATTTGCAAGTTATTCTTTTAATGTAAGTCGTATATATATTTAAACAACATTTCATAAATTCTAAGTTCAAGATTTTTATATGTATAGACATTAGAAAGATATTAATGTTATAATAAAATAAAAATATTAATTTTATTTTTAAATTTCAAACTATATATATTACTTCATTTTTAGCCTAAATATCTAACTTTGCCCCAATCTAAGTGCCCCAAATAGAATTGTTTTGTACTCCAAAACATGGGGATCTGTTTTAAGGAGTGGAATTTTCCGTCTTATTATACTCTTTTAGGGTCAACTCGCAGACTAACTTTAAATTTAGGTATAAAGGCGCTCTGTTTTTGGATGAATGAATCAATTAATTGAATCAATCGAATCAATTGAATCGAATGGATTCAATCAATCGAATCGAATCGAATGGACTGAATCGAATCAATCGAATCGAATTGGACTGAATCGAATCGAATCAAATATATATTAAGGGTAAATAATAATAATAGTAATCAACAACAACAACGATAATAGTAATATTATTAGTAATAATAACAATAATAATAATTAAGATTGATAATAATAATAATAAGAAGAAGAATCGAATCGATCAATTGATGACATGAATCAATCAATCGAATGGATTCGAATCGAATCAAATGAATGGACTGAATCGAACTAAATCAATCGAATCGAATCAAAACTAAAAAATAAGTCCAAAAGAACATGGCCTAAATACAGTTGGAATAGCTTCTCCTACCCTTTTACATATAGTCTTATTCTTTTTTGTCACAAGTTTAGCAACAACTATTTTGATACCCAAATTATCGGAATTGACATTTACTCGAATAAATTCGAGTCATATATTGTAATTTCGAGTCAACTTCAACAAAAATACAATATTGAGGAAGGTCGGCAATCGGGTAACACGTATTAGAGTGTCGTGTAACCCGAATCCGACTTACACAATACGGATCGACCGAATTCGGATTACACGAGCCACTTCGGGTTACACGATCAAAATTCGGGTTACACGAGTACTATTCGGGTTACCCGAATTGAAAGCAAAATAGGCGAGTCTAATTCGGGTTATTCGAATTCGGGTTACACGAGTTCAATTCGAGTTACACGAGTGTACTTCGGTTTACCCGAGAGATAGATTGAAAGCAAAATTAGGCGAGTCTAATTCGGGTTACTCGAAATCGGGTTACACGCTTTTCATTCGGGTTACCCGAATTTACTTCGGTTTACCTGAGCGAGAGATTGAAAGTAGGCGAGTATAATTCGGGTTACTCGAATTCGGTTACACGAGTCTTACTTCGTGTTACACGTACAGTTTTACTCGATTTTTCGAGTTACTCGAATAGGCGAATAACTCTTTAAAAACCGAAGTCGTCTTCTCCACTTCATCCGACTGAACAGAAAACTCGAGTTTCACGATTATTCAGCACAAGTTTCACGAGTTTCACGACTGAACGGAAAACAAGTTTCACGAATCGAGATTTTTTGAGTAACAGCTCTATCCGAGTATTCGTCTTCTTCACTTCATTCGACTGAACAGAAAACTCGAGTTTCACGATTATCCTGCACAAGTTTCACGAGTTTCACGACTGAACAGAAAACGAGTTTCACGAACCGAGTTTTTTCGAGTAACACCTCTATCCGAGTATAAATCGAGTTACCTCTTTCTCAATGGCGAATTCGACTTCCCCGAATTTGAAGCGTTCCCCGAATGGAGAAGCTGACACCGCCGGTCACGCCGATGCCGAGTATGCCGCCGCTGCCGCTGAATCTGCCGAAAACCAGGTAAGTTTTCACTTGTGTATCGTGTTACCCGAATTTAGACGTGTTTTACTTGAATTTGGACTGGTTTTACTCGAAATTGGACTGGTTTTACTCGAAATTAGACTCGTTTTACTCGAAATTTAGGCTCGTTTTACCCCCCTACCGTTTTACTCGAATTTACATTTTTAGACTTGCTTTGCTCGAGGTTGAATTCGAATTTGGGAATGTTATAAATATTGATATTGTGTCGAATTTAGTTAGTTTATTTCGTTTAGTTAATTTATTTTGTTTTTCTATTTGTATTACTCGAATATAGTTTATAAGTTACTCAAACTGGACTAATTGACCAATTAGAATTTCTCAAATTAAGTTAGAAGACTAATGTTCTTCCACAATTAGAATGACGCAAATTAATTTAGGATGATTCAAATTGACATAAAACTACTCGAATTAGGATGAATCGGATTGTATTAGGATGTCTTGAATTGCATTATAAGATTGAAATTGAATAAGGATGTCTCAAGTTGAATTAGAATAACTCGATGGAAACAAACTGAATAAATTTTACTGTTACTCGAATTGTCTAGTTACTTTTTTCCGATTACATATTACCCGAATACACCCTCATGAAGCTAAAATTAAGATATATTTGAATCGTTAGGTTGTTTGGAAGAGGCCGAATATGCGGGGTTCGAAATGCTCGATAAATGGGTATGTTAGATTAGGGATTGTTACGACTATTATTGCTGAGCTGCGGAGTGTAGGTGATGACACTATTAGAGAGTTTAGAGAGTTGTGTCTTGGACACTTTATCCGGGAGGTGTGTGTGTGTGGGGGGGGGGGTCTCTAATGCCGCATTGCATGCCTTGTTCTCGAACGAGGTGATTAGACCGGATGGGACTCGAATAGGACTCGTGTAACCCGAATTCTACTCGCGTGTTTCGTGTAACTTGTTCGCGTAACTCGGAAACTAATCGGGTTACTCGATTTTCAGTTGAATGAAGGAGATGAATCGAATGAAGAAGACGACTTCGGTATATAATGAGTTACTCGCGAATTCGAGTAACTCGAGACTCGAGTAAAAATTTCGTGTTACTTGAGTAACATGTTTGGGCTCCGAGTAACCCGAATTCCACGCACAGCTCTATTCTGCTTTCAAATCGGATAACCCAAATAGTACTCGTGTGACCCGAATTTTGGTCGTGTAACCCGAATTGGCTCGTGTAACCCGAATTCGGTCGATCCGTATTGTGTAAGTCGAATTCGGGTTACACGACCCTCTAATACGTCTTACCCGATTGTCAACCTTCCTCAATATTGTATTTTTTTTTAAATTGACTCGAAATTATGTTACTCAAAATTACAATATATGACTCGAATTTATTCGAGTAAAAGTCAATTCCGACAATTTGAGTATCAAAAGAGTTGTTGCTAAACTTGGGGCAAAAAAGAATAAGACTATATGTAAAAGGTTAAAACAAGTTTTCTCCCATAAATACATGTGTTCCTTCATTAAACGGTACATTTTTTCTCTCATTTTCCCAACTACAATCGGTCTAGAAACCCCAAAAGTCCCGCCGTCGCCGCCAAGCGAATTTTTGTGTCTAATATTTATGTATAATATTTTAAAAATTTGCCCATTTATTATTATTCGATTATTATAAATTTAAAGTTAAAATAACATTAAATGAATGAAAATATGAATGTAAATATTTATTAAATTATAGAAAGATGTTGGGAAAATATATGGGACACACGAAAGAAAAGATGAAATTTATGAACATTGAAGATCTGTAATCTTATGATTAAAGTTTATATTTTGATGAAATAAGATTAAAATTGATAAAAGCATATTTATGGAAGTTTATGAATAAAGCAGGTCCAGAAGGAATGTCATGTTAGATTCTTTTGCTCATACCAAAAGG
Source organism: Orobanche coerulescens (assembly GCA_033398695.1). Taxonomy (NCBI): domain Eukaryota; kingdom Viridiplantae; phylum Streptophyta; class Magnoliopsida; order Lamiales; family Orobanchaceae; genus Orobanche; species Orobanche coerulescens. The sequence continues at coordinate 177,256,110 of CM065809.1, forward strand.
CCATATATGATATGATGCCTCCTTGTAGTAAAAGGCGAAATCCCTCGCCCCCAAGGCCTCCACCCCCAGTCCGAAAGGGATTGGTGGAAAAATTAAATCATGGTAACTCAACGGCCCACTAGGTGGGAGGAAAGGAACAGTGTCTGGTGCCCACAAGAAGTTATCCCCCACATTGGAGAGATAAAACTCCCACACTGCACGCTGGAACTCAAACTCGTCCGCTCTCAGCAGACTGCCACCCAGAACAGCCATGCGGACGATATGATGCCTCCTTATGGAGAGGTATGTGGTTCGAGTTGGCAATTGCGAGTGTTATGATTTAACAAAGTGGACTACTAGCAATAACATATTTTAAATTAGGCGAGGGTACAGTTTGGAACGGTCTGAGATTGATCGGTCCAAATATCAGTCACGAATCACGGTTGGTACAAACAGTTTAGGATCAGTTTGGGATAAAAGTATTTTCTATTTTGTCCAAATAATTTCGGGATCAGGATGGATTCGGGACGATCGGAGATCGTACGGAACATTATATGACATTCTATGGCTATTATGGCATTTTTTGAGGAATTCATAATCAAAATCTCACGAATCTACCATCATCAATAATGTTTTAACTTTGGTCATGTTTGCTTGTTAGTTTTTTGGAAAAGTAAAATTTATAGGTAAATCTGACAAATTTCATATTAACTTTATCGACCAAAATTAGACTTCAAGAGACAAAGGGGACGCGACGGGCTGAAAATCACATGTCCCGGTCTGTCCTGTTTTTCACCTGTTTGGGACTGTTCCGTGACAGAATTTATTCATCCCAAACAAGTCAAGTAAAATTTCAAAACAAGACCGAGATGGTCCGACTCGGCCAAACGGAAACGAGATTTGCCCCCACCTCTAGATTAAACTTTAAAGTGTGGTACATCAGGAGTCTAACCAGCCGTAATCCGAATCTCCTTTGAGAAGCATTTAGATTGATTCTATTTGGGTAGTCTCTTTGGGGCCTTGGCATGTTTTTGTACAAGGAACTTTTGTTGTCCATTGCCATCTGGCGTTAGTTTATTCAAAAGGTGGAAATATGTTTGATAAGCATCATCAATTAAGTTTACAACTTATTTAGAGAGTTTATATGTTCATTCAATATAGTTATATAGATAAATTTCAACTCGGTGATATAAAAATTATAGCGCCAATTATTTAATACTAAAAATTCATGTTGCCCATTGCCAGCTGACGTTATTTTACTCAAAAGGTAAAAATATGTTTGATAAGCACCAGTTAAGTTTACAACTTATTTAGAGAGTTTATATGTTCATTCAATATAGTTATATGGATAAATTTCAACCGTGTGGGTCGGTGGTATAAAAATTATAACGCCAATTATTTAATACTAAAAGTTCATGTAATAAGCACTTTAACAGATTTTACGTCTGATGCCTTCATGTCGCAACCTTCATACGATGGAGAAATAAGGTGAAATTTGAAAACGGCCAACATCGTAGGTTTTCCAGTTATAATTGATATAATCACATTTCATTATATGATTGATATTGTAAAAATCAACACATACATTGAACATGACTCATAAAAACTAATCCCTACTTAGTACTAAAAGAAAGTCGCATAAATATGCTAGAAACACGTCTCGCCTCATCAACATTCACACCGACGCAAGCATAAAAAATTTGGATGCTTGTTCTGGATTCTTTTAGACCTACTAAAATCAAGCCCGCAAGAGAGCGGATCCGATTTGTTCTTAAAAATTATAAAAAAAAAAAAAAAAAACCCACATTATTTGGTCTTTGCCCCTAGCTGAAATGAGAAATATTCTCTCACTTGGTAGAAAGGATATATTCATGAGAGATACTTAAAAGGGATGCGGCAATAGAGCGGCTCCTCCCAAGACTCGAACCCGAGCAAATCTTATCTTGCATAAATGCAAGAGGCTCCTTCCAGAACTCGAACCCATGACCTCAAGGTCACACGGCAATACTTCAATCCGTGCTCCAAGATTTCCCTTCTAAAAATAAATAAAGAAAAAAGCAAAAAAAAAAAAAAAAAAAAAATTGGTTCTCAGTATCTAGCAGGAGGGGCGACTGCAATTTCTCCCTTCGAAGCTCAAGTCACTTTTAAAAGAACAGGTCTTTGTTACAAGACTTTGTACTGTCTGTTACTAGATGCAATACTTTTTTTTCTTTTGTGGGGGGGGGGGGGGGGGGGGGGCGCACACAAAAAAATACCACCGCGTCGTAGCAGATTCAATAGATTTGGGTTCTGAGTATTCACCGCTCGGCACATCCTGAAGGCCCTTCAGAACCCGGAATGAAGTCCCAGGAGGACATGTCGTTTGGCTGTAAATACATGTATTTTCTTCGCGAGGAAGAAATTGCTTTTTTCTTCAAATTCATGAGTAAGAAATCAAAGAAAGAAATGCACATTACAGATTACGATAGATATCACGCATTTCAAGACACATGACAGATAATGCATTTCTTAGGTCTAAGATTGATGCTGCTATAAGTTGGTAAAACTACATCTAACCATTGGGGCAAGGGAGGGTCTCCGGTTCAAGCGAGAGAATTAGATTTGAATTTCATATTTAGAATTTATGACCTCTCAATTTCTGTTGAGGGTAGGGTTGTAAACAAATCAAATAATTTTGATCCGATTCGTGATTTGATTCGAAATTTGGTGATTCGGATTCGAAATTTTATGATTCGAATTCAAATACAAATAGTTTTTCTGATTCGATTAATAATCAAATACTTATAACTATTTACGATATTCGATTCGATATTCGTAGAGATTCGATTAAATATTTAAATATATAATATAACTAAAAATATATTTTGTATATAGTATATTTTCTTAATACAATTTGGAATTATACTCTTAAATCTTTAAATACATGTCAAATGTATTGAGTTTTGTCTCATATTGAAGTCGACTTCAAATTAAGGTTACATTGTTTAACATAAATATATATTGCAATAACTTTAATCTCGACGAGTAATTCTTCATCTCCTTTATCTATAGATTCGAGTATTCGATTCGAATTCGTGAAATTGTTCAAGTATTCAAATTCAAATCAAAATTAATATTCGAACACGATTCGTATTCGTATTCGAATTCGTAAATAAATTTATTGATTCGATTCGATTACAATAATATTCGCTTCGCTTCGATTCGTTTACAACCCTAGTTGAGGGTGGCCCTAGTCCCGGTATGTTGATTGAATATTTGAATATTGAAGACTTCAAACGACAATCTGGAAGGTCTGATTTCGGTGGAAACCTGTGGTCGAATGAACTCGGTGAAGTATGAAGCAATTATTGAGAGACGAATGAACTCGGTGGGAACCTGCAGCTGCATAGGTTGGGTCCAACACGAAGAATTCATTTGGTTGTGCGCGGTAGTTGGGGATATTAAGAAGCAGGGAGCCGTATACACATCTCGCGATTTAACTGGTAGCAGTTTTCAGAGTTAGGGGCTGTTGTCCCTACTAGTCAAGTGTAAGCTTGAAACCTTGGTATTAAAAAAAATAAAAAAATTTAAAAAATGAAACTACATCTATATATGCATTGCCGAATATAATAACATAAGACCACTACAATCAAGGACTAAAGGGCTGTTTACTTTCGACTTAATGGGACTTAATGGGTTGGACGACTTATTCATGCAGACATAGGTGAGTGTTTACTTACGACTTAATGAAAAATGAGGAGTCTGAATCGCTAAGTCACCTCCCCCTCTTGTCCCCATACAGACACAAAAATGACACCCACTACCCCTCCCCCCTTTCACGACCTATTAATTAGCAAAAAATCTGAAAAAATAATACAAACTTAAAATAATAAAACTTAAAATAATCAGATTTTTTATTATTTTATTTTTATATTCATAAAAATCTGAAAAATAATACTACAAACTTAAAATTATTCCGGGAATTATTATTCTCGTGATGTGTCTTACCTAATACTGGTTGTAGATACATAGATGGAAGGTTCTAGATCCTTCTAGAGGTAGTAGGATCATATTAGATGTCTTACGTTATCTAGGAATCCTATGTATGGAAGGACTCTCATTGTAAAGCCTATATAAAGGCCCCTCTATCAGTGTTATTAATACAATTGATTGACTCGTATTTACAGTCTTTTACTTTCTCCTGAAACACGTTATCAGCACGTAGTCCCCAACTGAGCAAGAAATTTTTTTTCCTCTCCCGTTTTTTTTTTCAGAAAATCCCGAGACAAATCGGATCTCAGAAACCCTAGCCCGTCGACACCGCCGCCGCTGGAGATCCAAACCAGACCGGACGCCACCCCAGCCCTACCCCTCGATCTGCAAATCCCCCGCGAGCAACCCCTGCCCGACCATTCGAACTTGAGGAATTCCCGGCGCCTGCTGCACGTCGCCGTCTCCATCGCGACCAAACTCCAATCGCCGTCGGCCATCTGCTCCAAGTCTCCCCAACCGCGTTTTCCAACCCTAAATCCTCGCCGCCGCCGCCTCCGTTTGATGCATAGAACCTGCGGCCGTCCTTTCTCCGATCCGACCACGCCGATCGAAAATCCACGTCATTCCCCAATCGTCCCCGAAGTCAGACGCGAGATCTCCAACCCGGTCGTCCACCCAGATCGTCCCGTCACCTTCTTCACAACAGATCGGACCTTATCCAATCCTAATTCCCGCCGTGAAACCTCGGGCCAATTGCGACCCATCCCATCGGCCACGGACTGCCTAGCCGTCGCTGCTGATCAGACCCGACCCGATTCTTGGCCGAACCAGATCCGGTTCTTGACCGTTTCGGCCGTTTACCTTTATTCACGAAGTAAGAACTACAAGTTACACAATGGAGATCTGATTGGGAACAATATTTCTCGACGAAACTGTACGCGAACAAAGCAGATTTTTACACAAAAAAAACGAGAGACGAGAATTTCCGCGCGTAATTTTTTTGGGCAGCGCAGTCGTACCAATATCATGTTTTCCAATTCGTTAACCGTCGGATCGATGTGAAATTTTGACAACATTCCAACACAAATATCTATATAGTCAATGGTGGAGATCAGATTCTGAGTAGTATTGCTTACTGAATCTGCTGCCGAACAGAAGCAGATTTTTTTAAGGAAATTTGGAGATCCGGCCTCATCCAATACCGAGCTGCTGCACCGCCGCGCCGGAGTCCTTTTAGGCCGATTATCGAGCCCAATAGCCCTTTCCGGGCGTTTCTCAACTCTCTTTCTTTTCCTACTTAATGATTCATTTGTTCATTGATTTGTACACTTATGAATCTTACCATGTTTATGTTTTACGTGAATATAGGAAAATATGTTGCTCATGATGATGTGCAAAATATGGAGAGAAACTATATTTATTATCCCGTTCAAGGATCAAAATAAATATGGAACCGAGTACCACGAAAATATGTTGCTCATATGGAGAGAAGCTCCCGTCCAAGGATCAATACAAATATGGAACCGAGTACCCACGTAAGATTTTATTAAAGTTCCCGTTTTTCAATTCCTCTCTTTTAGAATTTTTTTTTTGGGAATTGGGTATTTGGATTCTTTATCTCTCACGCTACTTTGCGGTGGATGAGACTATGAGAGGTGGTATCACTCTCATATGTCGAAGTAAACTGTGTGACGGTCCTCGAAGAGTCACAGATAATTGTTGAAAGTCGATATTTGTGGTTGTTGCATACACCACGATTTGGGTGCGATTTGACGTTGCCGTTTTGTCGATTTTAAACCAACAATTGAAAGAAAAATGAACATTATCGGTAACGGTAAAGTTATGACTCGTTCATGATTAGTCACGGATTTGTGACGTACAAATGAGACAACCATCGATTGCGACGGATATATCATGGTTAAAATCGATTTGTGACGGATTTGCCACGTTGAATTGAGCGACCACCACGTTGGTCTTGACCCAATCCCATACTTGGAAAACTCCATCTTTCATCCTATTAAAATAAAATATTACATGTGGGTGTAGTCATGCACCGTCTCCTTGCAATATGATATATGAAAGAATGTACGAGTAATTCTCGTGAACTTTAACATGTAAAGTAATGGCATATTGCGGTAAGGACATGAATTCGTTGACCTCGATTATAGTTCGTGTGACTATAGGTCCGAATACTTTTCCAAGTATTTGTAAAGGCATGTGTCTTATACATTTGACTATGTTTAGTCGATCTTATTGGATGGTCAAGACGAGTTGGTTATGGTATATTCACTATGTCTCATGGTTCAAAATGCTTAATATTGTTGCACCGCGTTGCATCCATATAACATGGCTATTATGACGTATACTTGCAAATTGAGAATTAAAATTCTTGGTTGATTTGATGCACTTTGGTGGATTTTGTCAACACTTTTGATCATGACTAGGTGCATCCTCCTTGGTATTTGTTTATACTTTGAAAATTCAAACGGAATCAGTATTTTTTAAACAGCCTTAGCTGTACCGACATTCCTACTTTCTCTGCAAGTCTACCAAGTTGGAGTTACCGAAAGGAGATAAGAAATCAAACACCCTGATGCGTTTAAACGCACCTATGGCTGTCATTGCCATGTTTTTGCATCAACACTTATGCCATTGGATATGGTCTCAACCTTGTTTTCTCACTAAACTTGGGAAATACTAAAATAGCCAATTAAAACATGCACTATGATCTGAGTTTAATGATCCGTGTGGTGCACAACCTATGGATAGAAAGATACGGAAGACTAGTTTCCAAAACATCTGACTGTTCGTCCATAGCATTCCTAACAAGGGAGTTACTGCTATTTTAGTGAACAAAGGTCAAGCTGCACGGAATTTTATTTCCAGCGATTGTGCTAACTTTTGTCTCAACCAACTTGGTTCCCATCTTAAATTGCAAGCAGTCTTATGACACGTTTTTCAACCTCTTTTTGGCAGAATTTGCCATAGATGATGCAATTTTTGGTATGCATTGTACGCTAAAATATCATCTTTCAAATGTTGAAAAACAGTTTCCTTGGGGAAGCTCAAAATACGCACCATTATAAAAAGGTCGAGCGTGTGCATGGTAGTTTTACACCATGATTGTGTCGTAACTTTGCCCCTTAGGCATATAACCTTGCCATGTTATACACTCAATATGATAGATCATTTTGATCGTATCTGGTATAAAATCTCTATGTTGTTAGAGTGTTCGCTATGCCCATGTTTATAAAATTTTGCAAGCGAAATTGAGTACATATTAAGCTATTTCCAAGGAACACAATATTTTTGGATTTCGTGTTATAAATCCATTGTGACTATGATGAGTAGGTCATCACAATCAATGAGCGGTATAATGCTCAAGTTGTTGAATGCCGACTGGCATTTTCTAGTCACATAAGTTCCGTAACAATTGAACCATGTTATGACTCGATGATATATATGCCAAAGTGTATCAATCATAGCATATCATTGTGATTAATGAGAAATAAAATCTTATGCATCACTTGTATCGGATATGTGAAAGAATATTCATGAGTCAATATGGTCCAGCTTACATCTATTTTTGTAACCAGAAGATATATTGGGACATTGACACATTTAGGCTTTAATAGTCCAATGTTTGGACAGTTTGATGATCCATATACCACGGTATTGTCATGGACATTATTTTTTCTTTGAACAAAGAATCTAGCTGGATCAAAGTCACCAAAGTACGTTGGTGGAGTCGTGAGCAGGGCTCATGACCAATGACGATAGTTATGTCATTTGCGTCTTGCTTTCATAAGCATGTGTGACGCCAAAGACCCCACGATGATCCTTCTTAGCCATGTTCATTGATTAAAGCCTATTCTTTGGCAAAATTAGGAGATAATACCCTCTTATTCTAAAGAGAATAATGTAACGACTCGCATAAGCATGGTGCTGAGTCCTCATTTTTTCACCGACTCCTTATACATACATGATCATATGTATTAGCCTGGATGGCTTATGATTCTATGATGGTGTTCACAAATGGTCGTACTCAAGTGATAACATTTATATGTTATGTTGTTCCTTTGACAATGATTGATAAGTTGATGAAACCTGAGTTTATGGTTGTCCAACTTTCGGACCAGTCATTGTAAAGGTCGGTTCACCCACTTTTAGACCAAGTCGTAAAGTGAAATTTTAACAATTACTTCATAACATCCAAGGCTACATTCTCACAAATTTTGGTGCCATTTGGAGACTTGGAATGAGGTGAAACACTTAAATGAAGTTTTCACATACTACCAGCCGTCCTAACGACCAGTTCGATGTCATTTCGACTGGTTTCTGACAACAAGGTTGATGGTTTTGGAATCCCAACACCCGTTTATACATTATTACGAAATTTTGAGGTGCTTGGGTCTGGTGAATGGAGTGAACTCTTCAAGAAAGCACTATAGGTTCGATAAAACCAACAGCCTATCATCGGTTCAATCGTTTCTTTATGTTCGATCCCGGTGGTGCATGGTGGCGGTTTTGTTAGATTCTCAAGACCAATAGCTACGGTTATGTAGCATAGGTCAACATGTCATATTCACCTATACCTATCATCATTCAAATGCTTAGTTACGAGTGTAACAGTATGCATTTTGTTAACTGGATTGCGTCAACAATGAAAAACCTTTATCGTCCACATGTTCATGTGCCAAAGTGCGTCACCACAACTCATTATGATGGGTTATAAATGATGAATATGACATGCCCTTTCACTCATAGTCCGCTTAAAATATACCTTGGCAAACGATCTCGTAAGTCACTTTGATGAGCTAGTCTTCCCATAGTTAGGGGGAGATGCGAACGATCATGTTCGAGTAGAACGACTTGGAATTGTCGTAGTTTGTCCCTACTGTGCCTCACCAAGTTCCCTAAAGTGACGAGATTATAAACATGCTGCAAACATGTCTGCAAGGATTGTGTCCGGTCGTGGACGTTCGTCACCTATAAATGGTGATATGGTAACACCATAAATTATGGTAGATGGTGTTACTAGGCCGTGGATCTCATAGAGTATTGGGATGCCACTTGGTTCGATAAATACTCTCTCTAAGAATATATGCGAGTTTGGTACATGAAACTTGATCATATGATCAAATGAACTCATCCGTCTCATGTGATTCTAGATTATAGTCATCATTAGGGGACGCCTCAATGAATGCCAATCCATAAAGAGTACCTATGAATAAAGACGGTTCATAAGGATGTGGAATGTGAGTTTATCGAACCATACTTCGTTGAAAATCTACAACGTTGTAGCATTGGCCTAAAATGGAAATATATGCGACTCCAGTATGAACAAAGTGATAGCCCTTTGTTGAAGTGGTGCTGATACTCCAAAGATAAGATCTATCTGTATACTTTGTTAAAGCGAGTGAGAGAAGGAGTTAAACTCACCTCATGGTGCGAGGTTTCTCATGAACGCACTGGAATCGACTACGATGACACGAAACTAAGTTGTGCTATCGTAATGGATGTTATAGCATCCACTATCTTTTCAGTTAGATAGTTTCCCAAAAACTGACGTGCAGCTTGTGGTTAAATCTTATCTTAGTGGGGAACTAAGTTAAGTGATAAAAAGATCTCGTGGTGGATCAGACTCAAATCAAGTGGCTCCTGACCACGGAGCGCGTCGACGAGTGATTGTCGGGAACACATACTAAGTATATACTTGATTTGGAAGAAATATGAAGCTTTTGCGTGTAAAACTAAGGGTTTATAGTGATGTACTCTTGTGAGACTAATAGATTCCGCTAAATCCAAAGTTCAGAATGAAAGGATCTTGGGGACACTTGATGATGCGTATTTATCAATCGGTTTAAGGCAATCTAAGGGACGGTTTCCCTAAGAGACAATAAAGTAATGCCTATATGATTCCCAATGACTCGTCGAAGTCATAATAAGACTTGGCTCACTTAAGTGATGATGCAGTCTTAAGAGAAAAGTACGGTATTATGTACTCATATTTGACTCGATGTACTCATTAGTAATAATCCAGTAAAGCCACTGTGATGATGGTCTAGGATGCGCTCACGCAATGTCTGTGATTGACAAGAAGCTTGAAGCTCGCTCTATCTCGATAAAAGGACACTTGAATATCGATACCCGAATTTGCCCAGAATGTGTTGGTCTATCTCCCATATGACCTACATGGCAGCTCACTTGTTGTTGTAATACCCGAGATTTTTATTTTGGTTACCTTGAATTAATTGTCGTGTGATTTTGATTTTTTTGTTTCGTTACGATTATGTGGGATAGGTTTTTCTTTGATTAACTGTATGATACGTACTGTTGTGTAGTTCGTCGGGTGAGACTTGTGTCGCCGACGTATCTTTGACTAATGTATGCTTGGAATGTGGTATGTTACGTTTCATATTTGGCTCGTTACTATTTTGAATCATAGCAGGTGCATTAGTGTATCCGAGTCGTCGTCGAGCACCGAAGCGGGCTGTCGGAATGATCGAGTTTCAGCCAGGAGGCCTGGCCGAGTTACGGCCATAAGACTACCGAGTCACGGACGTAAGACATTGCCTGTTACGGCCGTAAGGCAAAATCAGTTACGGCCGTAACACCCATTCGTTTTTCGGGCAGTGAGGCCTGGGGACCCGATCACGGCCGTAAGGACCTGCTGATTACGGCCGTAATGAGCGTATATATGGCCTGGGCGACGGGTCCTTAGCTATTTCCTTCACTTTTCTTCTTCTTCTCGCGGCTGTCGGTCAAGGGAGACGGGAACATCGATTCTTGTTCGTTTCCACTCAATTCCAAGGTGTTTTGGAAGGCCCTTATCGATTATAACAACATTTAATCCGTGTTCTTCATCAGATCGAGGTAATTTCTTGAAATCTAGTAGGGTTGACTTTCAGGATTTCTTTTTAATCTTCGTTGTTCGTCCGATTTCGACGAATCAGTTGATGTTATTGAACCTTATTAATTGTGTTCTATGGGTTGTATATCCACATTTCGAGTTTGTTTAACTCGATTGGTGATTCGAGTGTTCTTGGGAGTTATCGAATGTTGGGTGTTCGATTAAATGTCCCAATGAGTTTCCCTTCGATAGTTTGTTGGGAATTCCGTTGTTATTGGCCTTGATTCTCGTTGTGATTGTATCTTCATTGTGTTTGCCCGAGGATTATAGGTGTACGAGGATTCCGGTCGAGCTTCCCCATTGTTTCACGTGCTTTGGACTTGAGGAGAGTATCTCGTCTATAATCTTTATACTTTGAGAATGTGGCATGTCGTGAATTTAACGTGGACTTGATAGTGATTGAACGCTTAACCGTAACTTACTTTTAAATGAATATGTGATAGTATGAAAGTAAATACGAACGTAACTTGAATTTCTTGAAGAATGATAACCACCATTTCATATTGTATTGTGTTCGAGATGGATATTTAGAAGTGAGTAGTTATCCGAGGAATTGTGGAATGCTTGTATTGTCCGCTTTCTAGTATGTTTCATGAATGATGGTGTGACGTGAATGCTATACCTTGTGAAAGTTTTTGTTGCATTAACTTATTATTTTACGTGTTTGTGGATATGGCGAATGTTATACCCTTGTTGTTGTGAAATCGGTGAATTGAGATATTGACCGGGTAGGGACCCGTGAGGCCTCCGGTGGCGCGTACTTGCGGGTAAGGCCAGGTGCTATGATTTGACCATAAGGTTATCGAATCGGGTAGGTCTGGAGAGGGCTCCGAGAATCGTCACTTGCGAGTGCGATGTCACGATAACTTGTGGGTGTGTTTGAATGATGATTAACCAGGTAGGGACCCGTGAGGCCTCCGACTGCGCGTACTTGCGAGTACGACCAGTTTATATGATTTGACCATAAGGTTATGTAATCGGGTAGGTCCGGATAGGTCTCCGAGAATCGTTATTTGCGAGTAAGATGTCAAGATAACTTATGGATGGGTTTGAACTTGTTTTGGTAACTAATCCGGGTTTGGTCCCATCGAGGCCACACAGGTAATTTGAGTATTTGACTGGATATCTATGAACTGTGAATGTATGAATCTTGGATTCCGGTTATATCGGTGATTTTAGTTCCGCCTTTGAGTCTTGTTTGAGAACTGTACCATCTACATGATTTTGAAAGTAAGCCCTTTTGATAATGAGAACTACAAATCTTTTCATGATTTTACACTGAGACCCCCGACATCCTCAATTATTCTTTCAAATGTGTTTTGAAGTTATCTTTATGATCCTCACTAGTGGGAACCGTTTTCGAAAAGACTTTAGACTCGGGGATCGTGTTACTACCTTGTTGAACGGTTATTTTCATAACGGTTGTATTCTTAATGTATAACTTTATAGCTTGGTTACTTGCTAGCAATTCCATCGCTAACCCCTAGTTGGGGATTTTGTTATTTTTATTCGAGGTGTTCTGACTAGAGAGAGAGCAACCACATGATCGGATAGGAGGATGATGTAAAGCAGCGATACTAGTCACAGTTGTAGTCGGTTGTCCGTCAGTGATCTGTCGGTCTGAGTTTTCCTTGTCATACTTGAGGGGATGGACATTTTATATAATATGTGATCGAGTTGCATTTCGGTTTATCAGGTGTATGGATATGTTGTGTTTTGAGAGACCTAATCGGTCTACGGTTTTATGTTTTGGTCGAGTTGACTGCATGTGGGTTTTGTTTTGTGGTCTCCTGCCTCGTAGATCCTTGCGGAAAGGGGTCTACGGTGTGTAATGTCCCTGAGTGGATTGAGGGTGTTAGAGTTGTAAAATGGTGAAATTGGTACCATTGGCAAGGTCTGGGTCTACTTTCCAAGGAAACCAACCATTTGATCACATCCATCATGTTGAGTGACATATGACTATTGTTGCAAAGTAGGACATGATATGTCCGGTAATTTGCTGAGTCAACTTCGATAGAGCTTTGTGATCTGCTCAGGTCGATCTAGGTTACGTACCGTATGTGAATGAAAAGCGACGGGTGTCTAGTTTTCATAAGTTCTTACAGTTTCGTTGATCCCTATTGAATCGAAGAAGTTATGACTGATTTAGTGCATGGAGGTCAAGACTTTAGAAAACTTAATTTTCGGATAAGTCTTTAGCGACTCTGCAATTTGGATGTGTCACGCTCTTTTTGTCCTTAGACCAAGGTTTGTTTTTTCCCATTGGGTTTTCACTTGGTAAGGTTTTTGACGAGGCGACATATGAGAACATCCATACAATGATGCGTTGTACTTCTGTTCAACTTAGACCAAGAGGTATTTTTCCCAGCGGGTTTTTCCTTGGTATAGTTGTGAGGGCAACTTGGCACATGACTCCTATGATTTGAGGTACTCATCAGGGGGAGTCATTATGTATACATCAGGGGGAGTATACATGACATGTTATGTTGGTGCGTTGCAATCTTTTCCTCATAAAGCCTTTATTTTTCCCATGGAGTTTTGTTTTGGCTTGGAATAGGTTTTTACAAAGGCAACATCTTCTGCACTATTGTTGTATTAGTGCTCGACACAGGGAGAGTGTTCCGGGAATTATTATTCCCGTGATGTGTCTTACCTAATACTGGTTGTATATACATAGATATAGAGATGTTAAACGGGCTAGCCCTAGTAGTTTCGGGCTAGCCCTAGCGGGCTTCGGGCTAAACGGTCCGGGCCAAAAAAGCCCGGATTTAAACGGGCTAGGAAATAACGACCCTAACCCTAACCCTAACGGGTTTCTGGCTAAACGGGCTAAATATTTAAAAAATCTATTTTTTATTTTTTTATAAGTCATAAACAAAAAAAACAGTAACAATATATTTTATATATATAGTAACAACTATACTATAATAAATATAACACAAAGCACACTTTTATGTATATACATATATATATATACACACTATATTAACAAATATAGTAATAATATATATATATAATATTAATATATATTACATATATAATATTAATATATGTTATATAAATATAGTATTACTGTAAGTTGAAATTAACAATATATATATATATCGGGCTTTTCTAGCCAGTTCTAGCGTGCCAGCCCTAAGCCAAGAACTGTTCGGGCCAAAAAAGCCCGGATTTAAACGGGCTAGGAAATATCGGCCCTAACCCGGTTTTTTGGCGGGTTAAACGGGCCAGCCCTACGGGCCCGAGCCCGTTTAACATCTCTACATAGATAGAAGGTTCTAGATCCTTTTAGAGGTAGTAGGATCCTATTAGATGTCTTACCTTATCTAGGAATCCTATGTATGGAAGGACTCTCATTGTAATGCCTATATAAAGGTCCCTCTATCAGTGTTATTAATACAATTGATTGACTCGTATTTACTGTCTTTTACTTTCTACTGAAACAAAAATAATAATATAATAATAATAAAAAACTATTATTTATTTTCGTAAAAATAATAAAAAATGTTAAGAATATAAAAAATCTAGAAAATCTGAAAAATTTAAAAAAACGGAACTAATTTATTTTTATTTAACAAACCTGAAAAAAATCTAAAATTTAGGTAATTTTATTTTTAATTCTTGAATATTAATATTAAAAAATCAAAAAAATTTATTTTAAATTCGAAAATTAGAAAATCTAAAATATTCTGAACTATTTAAAAAATTCAGAAATTAGTAAATTTATTCTTGCCATTTTTAGATTATATCATTTATAGGCCATAAAAAATAAACAGCAATTTATAAAACAGTTTAAAATTTATATTCAGGAGTAAATCGGTCATTTCTGTTATTCAGGCAGTTTATTCAGATGAAAAAATAAACAACAAAATCAATTTACCGAGATAGACCAATTTATCCAGACAGAAAGGAGTATTTGGTAAAAAGCCCCTAGCCTCATCCCGCACTAAACACTTTCTAATAACTCGTTAGTCTTTGTTCTCTTTACCATCTTCGCATTCGATTGTTATGTCATCATCAGTCTTGGATTTTCTGATTTCAGACATTTTCTGCAACTTCACTTGGATCCCCAAACCAAAACAAAACTATCGTTGGAAAGCTCTGGCAGGAAAAAAAAAAAAAGGAAAATACTGTGCTACCCATTTTACAAGTTCTTAATTTCCTCCAACATCCTAATCAGATGGATTCTAATTGGACACCTCGTGTATAAATATAAGTCCCGCTAATAAAAACACAACACGTGTCATTCGAGAACATATGTTGGGACAAATTTCGGGGTGTGTAGCACGACTCCAAAAAAAAAAAAAAAGAATCAACTAACTACAAGATCACAAACAATCCACATATACAAGCAGCGCGCTGAACCATCGGACGGTCCCGAAAACTTAAAATATAGGAAATACCAAAAAATAGAAAAACTATAAAAGTAATTTAAAAAAAGACAAATAACTAATTAAAAAGAACTAAAAACGAAGTCTAAATAACAAGAAAATCTAAAAATCTGAGAATTTTTTTTAAAAGAACTCAAAGACTGATAAAAGGATCTAAATAATAATAACTTAAAACTAAAATTAAACTCCATCTCACAGAATCCATAGAACGTTCTCTGACAATTTTAGAAAAAAAAAAAAAGGACTATTACAAAATCCAGCTTCCCCCCAAGAAATAAAAAATATGAGGAGGAAGGAATTATCACTTATCAACAACATTAAAAGCCTGCGGTCCCTTAACATAATTTCAGGTAACGATTTAGTCCTTTATCTTTTTTTTTGTCCCAACTAAGTCCTTTATCTTTCACATTTTAAGCAAAGTCAGCCTTGGTTATGCTTTTCCGTTGACGGCGTTAACTGTAGTCCAGGTGGCTATCAAGTTGCTCACGTGGATGCCAAATCAGATTCTAAGTATCATCTTCTTCATTTAAACCCTAGATCTCATCTTTCACCATTGTTGAGTTATGAAAGTTTGAAAAATCTGAAAATCTGAATTAAATCATTAACTAAATTTAATCAAAGTTAAATTAAAAATAGTTGAGTTTAAAGTTTTAAGTCGAAAATAAATTACTAAATTATTTATTTATTTATTTATTTCAAATAAATAATTAATTAAATGAATAAAGTAAATAAATAAAGAAAAAAAACTAATATATAGAACTAATACAAAATAATTAGTAATTTAAATTAAAAAAAATCCCAGATTCCGGCGACTGTCCAAAATCCGGCTACTAGAAACCTGGCTGCATCAAACTCAACCAAGCTGACCACAAAACGTTGCTTGTTAACTGGGCAATCATATTACACAACCAAACAGTCAAAAACACTGCTGGAACTAAAAATCCGATAAAAAAACCAAGAACTCCGGTGAGCATTCATAAAAACCGATCTACTAATTTACTGAACCAAAATTAACAAACTAATATGCAAAATGACCGCGAGGACACGATCTACAACATGGTATAAACAAGAATCATGAAACAAACCAAACCCAATCCGGCCGCCATCGCCTTTACCCATATTCACAGATTTCCATCCACCACCAAACCAGAATGGAACAGCCCGCACGAAATCCCAACCTCCACGAGTGGCTCACTGGATTTCAAACTTTGAGAGAGGCGACCTGGAGTGGCACGACAGATGGAGAAATTCGGAGGAACAGAGAAATTCGGAGGAACGGAGAAGCTGGCCGCGGCCCCATGAGAATAACTGAAGAGTCGTCGATTCATCAGTGGTGGGAGAGACGGAGTTGCTGGAGGAGTGGTCATAGAGAAGAGGAGTGGTCAGATTGGGGTTTTCATAAAAACCGATCAACTAATTTACTGAACACGAAACGCCCAAGATTGCGGACCACTACGATTTTCACCGGAAGCAGAAACGCCCAAGATGGAAGCACGATTTTCAGCTCTAGGGTTCGTGATTGGGGGCTGGGAGCGGCGGCTGCGGTGTTCTGAGGCTGCTTGTACGAGATGAGACTTGGTCGCTGGTGTGGGAGAGAAGAAGGCATCATTTTTTTTCCTTTTTTTTAATCCACGTAGGTTAGGAAATGGACACATAGGTTAGGAATTTGACACGTAGGAATGTTTATAGCCACGTAGGTATAAAATCAACGTCTAATTAATTATTATAACGGAGACTAACGGAAAAGGCTAACTTTGCTTAAAATGTGAAAGATAAAGGACTTAGTTGGGACAAAAAAAAAAGATAAAGGACTAAATCGTTACCTGAAATTAAGTTAAGGGACCGCAGGAACATTTTAGCCAACATTAAATAAGTAATCCAACTGGAAATTGGTTGGTGGTCCAGTGGTAGGACACCAACTCTTAAAGACATCCTTTGGGAAGTCTTGGGTTCAATTCCTACCAAGGAGATGAAAGAGAAGATTTTTTCTCTTTATGATCCTCTAGCTCCCCGGGACTAGCTCGAGCGACCGCTAATCAATATTTAATCTCGCGTCAAGCGGCAGTGTGGGAGTATTTACTTGCTGGGAACCCAGAGGTGCTGACCAATCAGTGGCTGTTCTCCCGAGAACTGTGCTGGGAACCTGAGGTGCTGTTAATCAGTTAAGGGCTTCTCCTTGTGCGCAGAAGTGTACAGAAAAGGCATTGGGAACCCTGGAATTGCTCGAGCGACTCGCGATTTACTTCTCTCAATGGGTTAGGAGTGGGTTCATTGAGGGACTAGGATTAGTCCGGCTAAGTTGGGATCACCTAGTTATAAAAAAAAAAAATAACTAATCCAACTGTTTAAGTAGCTAATAAATCAGTTAAAGGGAGTGATTTATTCCTAAAAATTAATTCACCAAACATCAATGCCCTAAAAAATTATTATAATCAACCCTAATTAGGCTTGGGGAAGGATCCAGCATCCTGAAATGGTACAGATCAGAGGCCGAGCTGATTCATGGCCGTTGGACGATAGCGGCTGTCGTCGGCATCTTCGTCGGCCATGCCTGGAGTGGCATACCCTGGTTTGAATCCGGTGCTGCCCGGGGAGCCGTGGCCCCCTTCTCCTTCGGCTCTCTCCTCGGAACCTATCTTCTCCGGGTTCCAATCATATGAGTGGGCGACCCCCTGGTCGAGAATAGCCGAGAATTTCGCATATGCCACTGGGGATCAAGGATACCCTGGCGGCAAATTCTTCGATCCCTTGGAATTTATTATATCCGCGACACAGAGAATCTCGAGAGGTTGCCCGTTTGGTATTGCTTTCCCTATGTCTATAAGAGCAACTCCAATGGGATTCCCTATTTTGAACTCCTAAAATATAGTAAAATAATGGTTACCTAAAATATAAGAAATCAAAAAGCTATTTTATTCCAATGGTATTCCCTATATTGGTTCCTTATTTTTTCAAAAGTAATATTTAATTAGTATTTTGAAATTTGAAATTCCAACGGCTATATTCCAACAACCATATTCCAACAACCATATTTCAACGGCTATATTTCAACGGCCATATTTCAATGGCTATATTCCAACGGCCATATTACAACGGCTATATTTTAGTGCTTATATATAGATGATATTTCAGTTAAAAGTCCCAACATACTTACTCATTCCACAATGTCAAACAATTTACGAATTATTCGTGAATTGATGAATGAAGAAGAAGAAGAATCTCATGTTATACTAGCGATGGCAGATGCTGCTTGTCATTATCATCAACACAATACAACAAATATGGTATCACGTCACGGCGGATCAATAATAAATCACCGCATGTTTAATCGAAATAGAGAAGAAGGCCATGCTAGACTTTATCATAATTACTTTTCTGATAGTCCAACATACCCGGAGGAATCTTTTCGTAGAAGATTTCGGATGCGTCGGTCATTATTTTTACGAATTCAAGAAGCGGTTACAGTCCATGAAAATTATTTTACTCAAAGAAATGATGTTGTGGGAGTTCGTGGATTATCCTCTTTGCAAAAGATGACAGCTGCACTAAGGATGCTTGCATATGGAACGCCTGTTGATGCTATTGATGATTATGTAAGAATTGGCGAAAGCACAGCAATTGAGAGTCTGAAAAAATTTGTTAAAGCAATTGTCGAAATATTTGGCGAAGAATATTTGAGACGACCAACGAATGAAGATGTGGCCAAATTGTTGGTAGAAAACAAATGTCGCGGCTTTCCCAGAATGTTAGGCAGCATTGATTGTATGCATTGGAAGTGGAAAAATTGCCCATCTGCATGGCAAGGTATGTTTACAGGTCATATTCGTGAACCCACTATTATCTTAGAAGCAATAGCTTCAAAAGACCTTTGGATTTGGCATGCTTTTTTTGGATTACCTGGATCCTTAAATGACATTAATGTGTTAGACCGATCAAAGCTATTTCAAGAATTAGCAGAAGGTCGTGGACCAGAAGTGATATACACTATCAACGGACACGAATATACTATGGGATATTATCTTGCTGATGGTATATATCCTTCTTGGCCTACGTTTGTTAAAACTATTCCATCCCCTTAAGGAAACAAAAAAAAAAGAATTGTGCAGCTGCACAAGAAGCTGCCAGAAAAGATGTTGAGCGGGCATTTGGAGTCTTGCAAGCTCGGTTTGCAATGATACGTGGACCATCACGTTTTTGGGATGTTGAGACAATAAAATATATTATGACGTCTTGTATAATTTTGCACAATATGATCGTAGAGGACGAAAGGAAATTGCATCTTTCAGGTGAAAACTATGATTTAGATGAATCTGTACCTCTCGTTTCTACTAGTCGCACTCATATGAGGGATTTCAAAGAATTTATACAGGTGCATCAACAAATTCGGGACAAACAGACTCATATTCAGTTGCAAAATGATCTTGTGGAACATCTTTGGGAAATTCATGGTCTGGAAATGGAGTAGCCTGATTTACTAGTTGCTGTGATTTACCAATTGTTGTCATGTACCCAACTATTTATAAATTTCTTTTCTATTATTGTATTGTAATGTACTATTTTAGTTTGGCTTCTTTTATCATGTATTGTTGTATTCTATTGTACTTTGAGATATGAAGTTGAGATATGTATTTTGACATTTAATAAAAAGTTTGATTAAATACATAATCAGTCTGAAACCCAGAAATGAATCCAACACATGCTATTACAAAATAAGTAGTGTTCATGAAATTTTTAAAAGACTTAACATAACTAAATTCTCTTTTTTAAAATGTCAGCTTTGAGAGATTTGTAATACTCATGAGGGTGCCTCCATGGTACTAGTATCAATGCCCAAGATGGACATTTCGTACATCCGATTTTCTCGTTCCTCCCTTGCTTTCTCTCGTTCCTCCCTTGCTCTCTCTCGTTCCTCCGCTACCTTAAACCTTTCTTTCTCAAGCTCAATAATTTGCTGAATTTTTTCATGTCTCGCTTCAGACAGCTCAATCACTGTATCTTTCACTTGGGTTAAAGCTGTAATGAACTCTACACCTTTTGCATCATGTTCCTTTTTTTTAAACGTTTTGCAGTTTTCTTACCCATTGGTCGTTCCATTCCTTCTTCACTTTCTGGGACAGGAGTGCCAATAAGCTGACTTTGAGTGCTTGCAGAAGATGTTGGGCTTTCAAGCGGAGATTTCTTGGGTTTTTTTCTAAAGTTGAACTGAATTTTGGGCAGTTCCGCAATTCTGTCCAACAATGTATTAACTGGAAGGTTTTCTTTTGGAAGGTTGAATACATTGTCATTGCGTTTCGTACCTATGCAATGGTGCAGACCAAAGAAAAATTCAGTTATCTCTAGAAGACAAGTTACGCTTTGTGAATTTCTGCCATAAAATTGAGCTTAACTATCTGTCAAAGATAACTCAACTAACAATACCAGTCCAATTATACAATCTGGAAATTTTTATCACAAAGATCTAAATCTAAAAACAAATGTACTAGTCAGTAGATAAGAACAAAGTAAAAAGGCTTCTGACTATATATGTTCTTTCTTGCAAAAATTATCTCTAAAAGACCACTAAAACATAAATCAAGTAACTAATCATAGCTGCTATCTTGCAACAAGAAACATGATTAACACCTACTACCAGACTCCTTTCAATGGCATGTACAACTGGTTTCCTAGTCTAAACAAACTACCAGATATGGGTAAACTAGCAGAACATAAGGAATGTACCTTGTCTTGTTCTATAAGTCCACTTTGATTTTTTTCTTGAACTTGATTGTAATACCCGACAAATTTGGACACCGAAGAATTTATAACGGACCACCGATGAGACAATGAATTAGCTGTCCGGGCACTTGAAAATGTTTTGTTCTCATCATAAAAGGCTGCAATTCTTTCCCAGTAAGTTTGATGTGTTTGATTACTTCCTTGTATTGGATCCATGCTTATATTTCGCCAAGCGGAAACAAGTAACATATCCTCCTCGGTAGAAAAATTAGTAGCTCGACCCCTTTTTTGTCGAGTACATTCTTGTGTACTAAATGTAGGTATTTGGGAGGGGATTTGAGTTGAATCAATATCCTCAACTTCATAAACATTCCCATTCAACAAAGATGTAAAATATGACATTATTCACCAACCTGTAAAACCAAAATAAATTGACCACATTAAAAATCTATGGTGATGAAGAAACATGTACAAGTACACCTTAATGCCTCTGGTGAGTTAAGGACCTAAACTCATATTATTTCATATATGAGTGTGTTTAATATCATGTTTGTTTCTATGTTAAAACTAGGCAGAGGAGAAAAATTTAAGGATCTAAATTCTAGTTAAAAGAGCAGCAAAGTAGAGTTAAAGTCCAATCCTATATTATATACAAGAAACGAAGAACTATGAAAAACAATAAACTCCTATACCAATTCACACCACAATAAAATGATAATTAAAATGTATCAAACTAAACCAATCGCAGCATATATCATCAATTATAACCCACAAAATCACTTCTACAGCACAACCCAATTAGTACACAAAAACGAAAATCAAATCTTTAACTAAGAAGACTAAGAATATCACAAAATTTAACAAAACAGAGATAAAGATGTAAAAGGGGTTCATACTGCTTCTCCTCTATGCTTCACCACCCCAATGGGTCTTGACGATAGAACTTTGAAAGATGGGCTGGAAGCATACTTAATCAAGCTTAATTACTGTAAAAATCGAATACATATATAGATACATATAGGAATATCTTGGATTTGTTGTTTAATAAAAGAGAGAAATAAGTTAGGGTTTATACCTTGCAGACAAGTCTTGAATTGATGAGGAGAATTGATGAAGGAGAAACACTGTTGAGATAATAGGCGGGAGATGAAATACAGTGGTAAATGGAGCGGGAGATGAGCTGGAGAATATAGGGGTGTGAAGTTTTGTCCCAAAAAATAAGGGGTTGAGTTTTCTCTCCCCTAAAAATTAAAGGGGATGGGGAGGAGCATTGGAGCGATATTTTTCAACTAAAACCCCTATAATTGTCCACGTAACTAGAATATAGGTAAGGAAGGCAGAGCATTGGAGTTGCTCTAAGCTGCTTTTCCAGCTTTCCCAATAAAAATCTTAAATACAAAATTGCTTTCGGGAAAAACCGAAAAAGTTGGAAAAGCAACTTTCCGCATAAGTTAGGATTTCTGGCTTTTTGGGAAAGCTGCTTTCGGAGCTTATGCGGAAAGCAGTGATAATTAAGCATTTTTTTTTAATTTTGTTGTTAACACATGATAGAATAAATATAATATATATAAAACTAAAATAAACTAAAAGTTAAATAGAATTGTACACGGTTTCAAAAAAAAAAGAATTGTACATTGTGGTTTACTTTTGTGCACATAACTATAAACTTTAATATATTACTTTAATTTTAATGTCCTTATGCAGTTATTTAAATAAAAATAAAATGACGAGATTTATATTTTTGAAAAAAAAAAATCTCATAATATTTTATATTATATCGTATATGTAAAAAACAATGTTAACAAACACCTAGTAATCTGCTTTTCGGACTTTTGGAGATTTTGATTTCTGTTTACCAAATACTCATCAGCTTTCTCATACAACACTTTCCACCACAGCACTTTCCCACACAGCAATTGCTTCTTCCCGCATCAATGCCAAACTGGCAAGCATGCTAGGGTTGCTGGTGGAACGGCTTGAAAACTTTTAAGACAATGCCAGGAGATGAAACTAATAATTTAAGGAACAGGTTCAGTAAGTGCTGGACTCAAGCAGTGGACTACGAGACGAACATATCATGCTGAAAAACTCACTTTTAAATCGAGGTGCGACAGCGGTGGGCAAGAATTTAAAGCCCTTTATTGTGTTCAATAATACAATTCATACTAGTAAAATATGTATTGAGGCCCTATCTACAAGAGTGCAACGTATATTGAGGGCTCTTTTTTATTATTTCTCCCAGGACTCCAGTTTTGTCAGAATCGACCCTGTGCGATAGAGCCTCTGAATGTATCGGACAAGGGAAAATCCTCCTAACACAAAAAAGGAAACACGCCATGATTGCTACACTGGTCTTCTACTTTGAGTGAGGGCATTGGAAAACGCCACTTGATCCATTAGGGTTGTGAATGGGGATGTTCATTTTACCCCTAGGATCGGGTTACCTGTGGGTAAAGGGGGAAGGGTACGGTCCGAAAATTCGGGTAGCGGGTAGGATAATGCCTGCTAAATTCTGTTAGAGTAAGGATAGGATAGGGGTTTAATATTGTAACCGTCTACCCTACCCGATTACCCGTTAAATATATTTATTATATACATTAATGTGATTTAGTGAATATATACATATGTGTGTATATATATATATACATATATTATTTATTCAATAAATAAAATCAAAACTTTTAATTAATTAGTAATTACGTCTTATATTATGGATCTTATTTCAATTTATTGTAAGTCATTTTCTGTTTCTGCTAAATAATATTATTTATTTATTAATATTTTATTGTTGATGACGTATATTTAAAAAAAAATAACAAAAATGTATTTTATGAGAATTTTTTGTGTAAGGCAAAGCAGGGTAGGATCGGATCGGGTAGGGTCGGGTATGATAGATTTAACCTATGAAAATTAAACTTGAACGGGTAATCTGTCTATCGTGGGTACCTGTATAACGGGCGTATTAGTCGTACCCAATCCGCGATAAAAAATAGGATAATAGCGTAAGGTATGAGAAGAATAATTTGTCTTAGGATAGGTATAAGAATGGCAATACCCTTATCCTACTATGTCCGTTTAGATCCCTAGTTGTGAAATCTCTTTAATTTGCACAATTTGTAGTACTCCATGAAGTTACCGTTTTAATGTAGAGAGAAATGTATGAGCTATATTGTTCATTCTCCTGTTGGCCTGGTTACTTGCACCCCATTTTCTGGAAAATTCAGTCACTAATTTTTTTAACAAAATTGTTTGAGCAGAAAAGTAAAGACAGCAAATCAATTGTATTGATAACAATGAATAGAGGGGCCTTTATATAGGCATTACAAAGAGAGTCTTTCCATACATAGGATTCCTAGTTAAGGTAAGACATCTAACAGGATCCAACTACTTATGGAAGAGTCCAGAACCTTCCATAACTCTTATCCCCCTACAACTAGTATTAGGTAAGACACCAATACGGGAAGGATTCCCCGGAACACTCCCCCTGTGTCGAACACTAATACTAACATGGTGAACAAGGTGTTGCCTCTGTAAAAAACTTTTCCAAGTCAAATAAAACCCCGTGGGAAAACAAAGACTTTGGTGAGGAAAAAGAGCGCAACGCACCAACTACAAATGTCAGAATCATGTGAAGTATACTCCCTCTGAGGTATACATGACAGCTCATTCCATTGAGCTATCATTAGTTGAGCTCGGATAATCGACACATGCCGATACTTCTCACATGTTTCTCAAATGTAGATTTCGGCAGAGACTTAGTGAACAAGTCTGCGATATTCTCATCGGAACTCACTTGTTTCACTTCGATATTCAGCAATTTCTGCTGCTGCTGATTATAAAAGAACTTCGGCGTAATATGCTTGGTATTGTCACCCTTTATGAAACCTAACTTCATCTGCTCAATGCATGCCGCATTGTCCTCAAAGATGCAAGTAGGGGTTGCTGTAGTGGGATCTAATCCACACGTTCCTCGTATATGGTCTATGACTGACCGTAGCCAAATGCACTCCCTTACGGATTCATGCAATGCAATTATCTCTGCATGGTTCGAGGAAGTAGCAACCAGGGTCTGCTTGGTAGATCGCCAAGATATCGCCGTATTCCCAATGGTGAACACATAACCAGTTTGGGAACGTCCTTTATGCGGGTCAGAGAGATAACCGGCATCAAGAAATCCAACTAACGTGTCGTTAGGATTCTCTGCATAAGGGGTAAGCTTGCTCGCATTAGCACTTCTGGTAGTCAAGCTACCATGCTTAGCTGCAATATCAGAGGAAGATCGACGGTCGGTATGCATCGTCTTAACCTCAACAATTCCTTTCGGAATATCGCTCTCTCTTGCGTAGGGAAAGAACAATCCAAGGTCACTGGAGCCTTTCAAGTATCGAAAGATGTGTTTTACTCCATTCCAATGCCTTATCGTGAGCGGAGCTAAATCTCGCTAACAAATTCACAGAGAATGCGATGTCTGGACGAGTACATTGAGCCAGATACAACAACGCACCGATTGCGCTAAGGTACGGTGTTTCTGCTCCAAGGACCTCTTCATCCTCCTCTTTGGGACGAAACGGATCCTTGTTCATTTCCAGACTTCGACCAATCATGGGGGTAGCAAGAGGATGTGCATTGTCCATGCTAAATCGCCTGAGCATTTTGTGGACATAGGCAGACTGATGAATGAGTATACCATCATCTCGATGTTCTACCTCTAAGCCCAAGCAGAATCGAGTCCTCCCCAGATCTTTCATCTCGAATTCGGATTTAAGGTAGCGGGCCGTTTTATTGACCTCATCTATGGTACCGATGACATTCATGTCATCTACATAGACGGCTACAATCACGAATCCTGCATCTGTTCTTTTCACAAAAATGTATGGACAGATGCACATCCTTCCGGATTGTTTCAACCCATACAGTGAACGACGCAATTTCACAGCGTAAGCGCTCCGTGGTTTAGAGCTACTTGATTTGGGCAATGAAATCCCTTCGGGGACTTTCATATAGATATCCGTATCTAGATCCCCATAAAGATACGCTGTAACCACATCCATAAACTGCATGTTCAGTTTTTCGGACACTACCAAACTGACTAAGTAGCGGAAAGTGATGATGTCTATAACGGGAGAATACGTCTCCTCGTAGTCAATGCCAGGGCGCTGCGAGAAGCCTTGGGCAACTAGTCTCGCTTTGTAATGCATGACCTCATCCTTATCATTGCGTTTACGAACAAAGACCCACTTATGTCCAACTGGTTTAACGCCCATGGGTATTGGCTCGATACGGCCAAATACCTCACGTTTAGCCATTGAGTCTAGTTCAGCTTGCATTGCATCTTTCCATTTCGGTCAATCGGCTCGTTCTTGACACTCAGCAACCGAGCGCGGCTCAACGTCGTCGTCTTCAATAATTTCTTGAGCGACGGAGTAGGCAAAAGCATCGTCGACTAGCGTGGACAACCTGTCCAATAGTACGTATTCACTAGTACATTGCATCGAGATTTCTTTATTTTCTGACATCAACAAAATTTCCGACGCGTCCGTCGATTGTTCCATTGTTGATTCGAGGACATATCCGTAGTCAGAGATAATCTCGTGTGATGGAGTCACTGTGTCGATGATGAGAGGATTTTGTGCCTCCGTTCCTCTTCTCTTTCGAGGTTCGGTATCCTTTCTACCCACTGGCCTCCCCCTCTTTCGAGCAGGGATAAGAGCAATGGGCCGTCCCACCACTAAGGTTGACGCCGGGGGCATCATTCCTTTGGGCGGCTGAACCTTGCCCTATAACTGGGACTTCTAACCTTGCAGGAACATTCGCAGCAGGAATGGGACATCTAACCTTGCAGGCATCATTCCTTTGGGCAGCTGGTTGTGTCACGATTATTTCATCCCGACAGGCGATCGACTATAAGGCCGAGCGACCAAGTCAACTCCAGTCAAACTATGGCTAGCTCGCCAAGTCGAAGATATCAGACCACCATCAGCACAGCGATCGACTCCCAAGGCGATCGCCCTTTGGCAGCTGGCGATCTACTCTAGTGACCGGATAAGGGCAATCGACCTACGCCCCGAGCAGAGACGATCGCCCGTCAAAAGTCATCAAGGACTGGGTCTCAGAAAAGCACCCACGTGCAGATCCACCAAAGGCGCTGACAAGATCTTCGTAGCAGACAAGATCTTTAGCGATGCACAAGACCTTTGACCACACCGCCACCTACCTCACCTACCGGCATGCGCGCCGAAAGTTGTCGGTAGGACCACCCATGTCGGCAACTCAGACGCGTGTAAGCTCCCCATTGGACCGCATAGTTGATCGCCGGCAACTCCTGCAGCTTTGAGGGGACATGCCCATGTGCTAAAAGACGATCGCCCGATTATTATAATGCGAAAAGGCGATCGCCCGGTGTATCCAAGCTCTATAAATAGAGAACCTCCTCCTACAGGAAAAAGGTTCACATTCTCTCACATTCAACCTACGGTTGAAATTCATTACACCAACGGTTCCGAATTCATTCGACTTACGCCGTAACACATTCTCTCACATTCCGATACATTCACGGAAATATGAAGAACATACATATCATCAAGCTCCCGGCTATCTCACCGAATCCATCTCAGACTTCTCTCTCCAAATCTCTCGTCTAGAAGACGATCGGCGAAGCGACAAGTCTCCACTAGGCAGATTCCAAAGGATTCATAAGCCCGGAGCCCAATCACCCGACTAAATACTCGCCGTGAGACGATCGATCTCTCACCGCCGCGACTGTTCATCTCATTTGTTACAAGAACTCACGAGCATCAAATCTGGTTCTTAGGCAATCTACACGCTCGCTAGCTAAGATAACAAGAATCTTTACACTCATTGTAATTGTATTCTTACATTAGTACTTGTATCCCCAAATATTGGTATTAATAATATCTCGCGAGAGCATTCAAGCCCGGGATTAACAACCCCGGCAAATCTTGTGTTATTTATCTTTCTCACGGAAGTGCTCTTGCATTTGTTTGCTATCCCATCCATTCCAGCAATATCTATCTCCGGATAATATTTTGGGTAGCAACAATTGGCGCTAGAAGAAGGGCATCTAACCCTCAAACTTTTATTTTTACCGTCCCGAAGAACACTCACTGTTCTCGGGGCATATACTTGAAGTGACACTCACTGCACTTCAATGAAAACCTTCAGAATCATGACATCCGCCGGTACGTCGAAGAAAGCCGCTCTCCGAACCGCCGGACACCATATCCCGGCCCAGTCCGAACCCCAGCCAACGACGGGGGGAAACCGCAGCAATGCGAGACTCTCGATCCCGCATCCAAGAGATGGCCCCAACCTCTCACTCGATCAGTTCCAAACCAAAGAACAGATCGAGGAGGCTATGGCCATCCCGGAGGAGCGACGGAGAGCATGCGCATCGCCCACGATAACTCCCTCGATCATCCGCCGCATGGGAAAACGTAAATTCAACGGGTTACTGAACGAGCGATCGTCAGAAAGCCCGAATTCGCGAGGAAAGGCTCTCGCACGACCGGACGGATCCATATTCGATCGCTTGGGGCGCGACCCATCCTGGCGACCGGGGCACTCTGTTTCCAACCTCGAAAAGACGGAACCCGAATCCGTCACCAGAAGTTCGGCCTACCCACCTCACGGCCAACGCAGTCGGCCATCCGACTCCGCCCGATCGCTAGGGATCGGTACTCAATCGCCTCGGCACCGCTCCGGCGCCGAGCCGCGGCGGCCGAGCCACGCGATGGCCGCCATACAACGCCACTCGGCGAGATGAGAGCACTCTTGGACACCGGGAAAGCACCGGCAAGAAGATCGCCGGGCCGACCGAGCCACTCGCGGTCCACATCGAGCTTGCCCCCATACAAACAACGATCGCTCCTCCCAAAACACCTCTGTATGAGGAGATCGGACCACGAAACCCACCCGAGTAAATTCCGAATTTACATGGTAGGTGTGGGGCATCCGATGCTACCAAGTGCCGGATCTTCCCGTTGACATTGGGCGAGCCGGCCCATAGATGGTACGTCTCACTACCACCGCGATCTATCACATCTTTTAAGAAATCGCGAATGACTTCACGTCATACTTCGCCAGCAAGGTCGCCAGACGAGAAGGCCCCCACCGCATGATAAAAATCAAGCGGGGAAAGACGAATCGACGCAAATTACATTGGCCAAGTGGACGAAATCGTCCTCACCGGCGAACCCGTCAGTGACGAGCTCGCTCTCTATTCGGCCATGGGGGATTCCGCGGTCACTCTCCCATGTTTAGACATCTCTCCAAGGATATTCCCCCAACTTACGCGATCTTCCGCGCTAAAGCTGCCAACTTCCTGGCCAGACAAAGGCTACTCACCCTCCGCTTAGACGAGGAAATGCCACCTCTTGTCCAGAAGATAGCGATCGCCAAAGCAAAGAAGGCGATCGCCAAGACACCCGGAGATCTCAAGGCTTTCGAGGACATGGAAGCCCATCTCCTCCATACGTTCAACAGAACTCCGGCTCATATTTTCTATGCCATCAAGGGGCACGAAGAGCTCAAAAAGCCAAAGGCGATAAGGGACCACGGTCACCTGGACAACAATCAATATTGTGCCTACCACAAGAGTCCCGGCCACAGCACCAACAAATGTCGCGACCTCCTCAAACAGCTCTGGAGATTGTTCGAGGAGGGCAAGTTGGACAGCTTATTGGTTTAGCCGAAGCCCCTACCTATCTCTATGGACGCTCGTCCGAGTCGAACACAAAACAGGCTGGAAAGCTCATATGAGCCGACCCCTGGACCAACCTCGGCGACCGTCCCTGCATGCTTCAATCAAGAGAAGGAGACAACGGAAGTCACCCCGATCTCCCTCCTTATTTAGAAACCGGAGGACTCGATCGCCATCTACAGTTCACCATCTAACATGATGGACTAAGGCACGAGATCGCCTCCCCCGCACAACGTACACCGTCGAAGGTCGGCATCTGCATGACGATCCAAGGTGGAAGAGTGCAGCCATGGTCCTGGTGGTCGATGGAACCGACTGCTTAGGCCATGCAAGGTCCCTTTAGGCCAAGATCGCCCGCCCTTCGTTTA
This sequence comes from Orobanche coerulescens, assembly GCA_033398695.1. Lineage (NCBI taxonomy): Eukaryota > Viridiplantae > Streptophyta > Magnoliopsida > Lamiales > Orobanchaceae > Orobanche > Orobanche coerulescens. The sequence continues at coordinate 177,286,170 of CM065809.1, forward strand.
AATACGAGGCCGGCGTAGTCTGAGGGCCCTCAATATAAATCAGTGGACACGATCGCTCGCCCTCAAAGGTTCATCATTTAACATGGTGAACCCGGACAATGCGACGTGCCACAACCCCCGTCTCAACGTACACCGTCGAGGTCGGCCATATCCATGGCTGGCCGAGGTGGAAGCAGAGCTAACAAGCCGCGGGCGTGGAGTTGATTCATCCGACGCTGCCCCGCGCAAGGACTCCTCTAGGCAGACCGCACGCCTTTCGTTTAAATACGAGGCGAGGCGCGGCTAACAGAGGACCCTCATAATAAAGTGAGTCACGAGACACTCAATGTCTTCGCGCATCAAGACATGATCAAGGAGTCGGTCCATCGAACTCCGCGATCGTGCACGGTTCCTCAAGATGGACGGCCGTCCCGAGGATTCGACAAAGTTGAAGACCGCTCACTCAAGGAATTATTTTCATCCCCTTACTTCCACTAAGTGAATAAAAACAAGGGGCAATAAGAGTGCGGACTACCTACGGACGATCGTCGCTATTCAACCACATACGGAGATCGTCATTTTTCGGATGTAGTGCAATGATCGAATTTGTTGTAAAAAGTTGTCTTTATGAGTTTATCAATTCATTTGGGACCACGCTCGCAACGATCTCTCCTCACACATTTGTACAAAGTCAAACAAAGACTCAAAAATAACCATTCATTCAAGTAATCGAAGATAATCAAACATTCGATTCATTGCTTGAGAAGATCAAAGTACACGGTGCCGAAGGCTAAGTGCTACAAAGAAAGCTACCAAACTACTAAGAAAGTAAGCTAAGAACGTCAAAATGAAGCGCCTCGGGCCCTGCCTTCGCCATCAACATTCGGCGCGGTTCCCTCATCTTCGGAGCGTCGGGATGAGCAAGATTAGGCCGAGACGGATACGGCTCAAATCCACGCCGATGTCCGCAAGATCCAGGATCGGCAAGGAGAAAGCTGAATGAAGAGGATGCTCCAATGCATATGACTTGAACTTCTCGGCTAGAGGACCGACCTCAAGCCTCCCTTCTTAGCCGCTCGGATCGAGTCGGCGAACGCCAAATAATAGGCGAACTCACGACATACTCCAAGTTTTGGAAGGGATCGGCCTTGGTCGCCTCAACCTCTCCTCTCGGCTCGGCCATCGCTGTTGCGATCCACAGAGCTCGGCCTCCCTCGCAGCAACCTTCTCCTTCGCCTCCGTCGGCTCAGTCGGTAAGCGATCGTCACCTTCTGGCGATCGGCCTCCTCTTCAGCAACGTTCCTCGCCTGGACGGCATACTGCATCTGGTCCCAGAATCGGTCAACCGCCATACGATATTTCTCAGTCTCCTTCTTCTCCAGCTTAAGCTCATGGCTCGCCCGCTTGGCCGCCTCCAGAGCGTCTTTCTCCATCGCCGCGATATTGTCAGCAAACTCGGCGTTCTCTTTCCGAGCCGCCTCGAGATCCTCCTGCAGGCGAATAGTGGAGGGCCGCCTCAAACTCTGAGCGGCCTGGACGGCCATGGTCGCCGTCAAGAGAAAGGGCGAGAACGGCATGCATCGAACTCGGCGATCGCTGCCGGGCGATCGCATCCATATCGATCGTCCACGCCTTCGGCAGCGAAGCGGCCTTGCTAACATATGGAGGAATGTCGCGGGAATGGCGAGGAGATCGGCTCGCCAGAAATCCACGACCATCGGCGGACAAGACGGATCTGCGCGACGGATCCTGCATCAAAACAACTAAAGTTAATACAACTCCTATGCGGATGCAATTTTCAACACGAAATGCTATCTACCTCTCGGCCTTCTCGGGATCCCGACCAAACGGTTTCCCTCGAGGGTCTCGGCATCCGCGATCGCCGTCTCCGCGAAAAGCCGCGGAGGCGGCTCGCTCTCCGAGCAACGATGGTGATCGGAGGCGCGGCGATCGGCACTTCATCGCCGGGGCAGAATCGAAGTTCCTTAGGCCTCGGCCTCTTGCGATTAGCTCAAGCCCCTCCTCCGAATTTCCTCCTCAACCACGACTGCTCCACGCGAGGCTCCGGCTCCACGCGAGGCTCCGCCTCCCGGAACTATAGGCAACGCAACGGGTGGGACCCGAGTCGACCTCTTATGGCGAAGACGGCCTAGGACTCTGGGTTCGACATAGCGATCTCACGGAGGCTCCAAAAGCGAGGAAACGAACCTCTGCGATTAAAGACGATCGACTAACTGAGACACTATCCTCAAGTAAGGCGATCGCCTAGAAATTGAAGGTCGCAGGAACTCATACTGCACCGCGAGATGTCTCGGGAAACGGAATAGTCGAGCCGACAACCGGCGACTCTCCTTGTTGATCCGAGTGGCGTCAAGGTCGTCGTCAGACAAGCTCCTAATTCGCTCCCAAACGACGAGAAAGTCGAAGGCGGCTCCTCGATCGCCGGAATATGAAAGCACAAAGCAATCAAATTAGATCGAGTCAAAACGCATCCAAACGAAGGGAGAGTCTAAACCCTTACCGGGATTCCTCTCCCGAAATTCAGTGGGGATCTCCAGTTCGCCTGTGGGATTGTCGCTCGCCGAAGCTCTCCACTTGCCAGCGACCCAAAACCACTTCGTCTGATCGCCCCGTATCTTATTCGGAACTCCATGAATCACCCGACCAGATCGGCCTTGAATATGGTAACCGCCAACCAAACCTCTATGAGCCGTCAGTTTAAACAAATGATTCATCTCCAACGGCGATGGGAGGCGGTACAGGCGGTGACCGCCGAAAAGGGTGAGGGTGCAAATAATTTGGAGCCAGGCGTTCGGCGTCAGCTGAAGGGGCGCCACGTTCCAAGCGGCCAACAGATGGGAGACCGCAAAGGACAGAGGGAAGTGTAGCCCGGCCTCCATAACGGCCTCACTCACTGCGACCATACCCATCGGAGGCTGGTCGGCTCGTTCATTCTCCACCGGCGCGAACATGTCCACATCTGAAGGAACATGGAATCTTGTCCTCCAGACGGCCAGATCTCTCCTGGTCGTCGAGCTCCGTATTTGTCCGAGCGACCACAACGATCGCTGCGCGGCACGATACTGCGACCGCTTGGGAAGCACATATGGATAAGCGACCGAGTATCCCCGGAAATCGAATCTCGGAGTAGGACCGGCTAACCTCTCCATTATTTCAGCAAAGGCCCTATAGGCCCGAAAGCCGTGTTGCTCCCGGTAAGCCACGATCGCGGATCTCTCTCGATCTGCGATCGTCTCTCCTCGGCCGACTCCTTAGCAATATCGGCCTCATTGAATAAAGCCTCGACTTCAGCCAGGTCGATTCCGGCCCGAATAGCTTCAGCCGCCGTCTCCAGGTGGAAGACGGGAGAAGTTTCTCCCCGGGCAGCCGATGTCCCGGCGGCAGAGCTGGTACCCGCTCCAAATGATGATGAGTTTCCGGCCATTTTCAGAAGCAGAAAAGGAGAAAAGAATTTTTCTTACCCTAAGGTGAAGTCGAGCGACGATCGGCACTAAGATCTTCAGAAAATTCGGCAAGTCCTTCTTTCTCCAAAAAGTTCGCGTGAGTGATCTGCAGACCCAGCCCCTTTTATAGGAGAAGGCGGGGACCCGTTTGCAATAAGGGAAAACCTCAAGGGTCGGATCTCAAGCGACACATTAGTTGACCCTCGAGACCCGCGTCGCGTCTTTTCAGGACACGTCGGTAGGAGTCATTAATGGCCGTTGGCGTCCTCCAATAGAAGCCGACACGTGCGCGGAGACTTTTCAACGCCGTTGCTTTTTCCCCTTGTGATTCGGCCAACCAGTCGTCGAACTCGGGATATATCAGCTCAACGACGATCGCCGATTCGATTAAACACGAAGTCGCTCGTCAAAAGTTCGGCCGATCGCTAAGAGCCACCTCACCCCACGTTTCCAACGTATGAGCGGTGAGGGCAATTGTTGTGTCACGATTATTTCATCCCGACAGCGATCGACTATAAGGCCGAGCGACCAAGTCAACTCGGTCAAACTATGGCTAGCTCGCCAAGTCGAAGATATCGAGACCACCATCAGTGCACAGCGATCGACTCCCAAGGCGATCGCCCTTTGCGGGCGATCTACTCTAGTGACCGGCTAAGGGCAATCGACCTACGCCCCGAGCAGAGACGATCGCCCGTCAAAAGTCATCAAGGACTGGGTCTCAGAAAAGCACCCACGTGCAGATCCACCAAAGGCACTGACAAGATCTTCGTAGCAGACAAGATCTTTAGCTGACAGACAAGACCTTTGACCACAGCCTGCCACCTACCTCACCTACCAGCATGCGCGCCGAAAGTTGTCAGTAGGACCACCCATGTCAGCAACTCAGGACGCGTGTAAGCTCCCCATTGGACCGCATAGTTGACTGCCAGCAACTCCTGCAGGCTTTGAGGGGACAGGCCCATGTGCTAAAAGACGATCGCCCGATTATTATAATGCAGAAAAGGCGATCGCCCGGTGTATCCAAGCTCTATAAATAGAGAACCTCCTCCTACAGGAAAAAGGTTCACATTCTCTCACATTCAACCTACGGTTCGAAATTCATTACACCAACGGTTCCGAATTCATTCTGACTTACGCTCAGAACACATTCTCTCACATTCCGATACATTCACGGAAATACTGAAGAACATACATATCATCAAGCTCCCGGCTATCTCACCGGAATCCATCTCAGGACTTCTCTCTCCAAATCTCTCGTCTAGAAGACGATCGGCAGAAGCAGCAAGTCTCCACTAGACAGATTCCAAAGGATTCATAAGCCCCGGAGCCCAAGCACCCAGCTAAATACTCGCCGTGAGAGACGATCGATCTCTCACCGCCGCGACTGTTCATCTCCTTTGTTACAAGAACTCACAGAGCATCAAATCTGGTTCTTCCGGCAATCTACACGCTCGCTAGCTAAGATAACAAGAATCTTTACACTCATTGTAATTGTATTCTTACATTAGTACTTGTATCCCCGAATATTGGTATTAATAATATCTCGCGAGAGCATTCAAGCCCGGGATTAACAACCCCGACAAATCTTGTGTTATTTATCTTTCTCACGGAAGTGCTCTTGCATTTGTTTGCTATCCCATCCATTCCAACAATATCTATCTCAGGATAATATTTTGGGTAGCAACAGAGTCCTCCCCAGATCTTTCATCTCGAATTCGGATTTAAGGTAGCGGGCCGTTTCATTGACCTCATCTATGGTACCGATGACATTCATGTCATCTACATAGACGGCTACAATCACGAATCCTGCATCTGTTCTTTTCACGAAAATGCATGGACAGATGTCACTGTTCTTGTATCCCTTCCCAATCAAGTATTCACTTAGGCGGTTGTACCACATCCTTCCGGATTGTTTCAACCCATACAGTGAACGACGCAATTTCACAGCGTAAGCGCTCCGTGGTTTAGAGCTACTTGATTTGGGCAATGAAATCCCTTCGGGGACTTTCATATAGATATCCGTATCTAGATCCCCATAAAGATACGCTGTAACCACATCCATAAACTGCATGTTCAGGTTTTCGGACACTACCAAACTGACTAAGTAGCGGAAAGTGATGATGTCTATAACGGGAGAATACGTCTCCTCGTAGTCAATGCCAGGGCGCTGCGAGAAGCCTTGGGCAACTAGTCTCGCTTTGTAATGCATGACCTCATCCTTATCATTGCGTTTACGAACAAAGACCCACTTATGTCCAACTGGTTTAACGCCCATGGGTATTGGCTCGATACGGCCAAATACCTCACGTTTAGCCATTGAGTCTAGTTCAGCTTGCATTGCATCTTTCCATTTCGGTCAATCGGCTCGTTCTTGACACTCAGCAACCGAGCGGCTCAACGTCGTCGTCTTCAATAATTTCTTGAGCGACGGAGTAGGCAAAAGCATCGTCGACTAGCGTGGACAACTTTGTCGATAAATGCGTATTCACTCGTACATTGCATCGAGATTTCTTTATTTTTCGACATCAACAAAATTTCCGACGCGTCGTCGATTGTTCCATTGTTGATTCGAGGACATATCCGTAGTCGAGATAATCTCGTGTGTGGAGTCACCGTGTCGATGATGAGAGGATTTTGTGCCTCCGTTCCTCTTCTCTTTCGAGGTTCGGTATCCTTTCTACCCCTTTGGCCTCCCCCTCTTTCGAGCGGGGATAAGAGCGGCAGCGGCCGTCCCACCACTAAGGTTGACGCCGGGGCATCATTCCTTTGGGCGGTGAACCTTGCCCTATAATGGGACTTCTAACCTTGCGGGAACATTCGCAGCAGAATGGTAGATCTTGTCACTTTCGCGATGCAGTAAAGGCGCCGGGCATCGAATCCGCAACTTTACGAAGGCGAGAATACGTTGCACTTCTAGCTCGGATTGAGCTGTGCGGGGATCTTGATGAGGCAAGGAGGGAGCACACTAGACAATTTCCTGGCGTTCAACTGGAATCGTTCGATTCCTCTCTCCCCCTAACGACGGGAAGTTTGTCTCATCAAAGTGACAATCTGCAAATTTTGCAGTAAACAGATCTCCTGTCAAAGGTTCCAAATAGCGGACAATTTTAGGCGATTCATAGCCAACATATATACCTAATCGTCTTTGCGGACCCATTTTAGTATGCTGTGGAGGCGTAATTGGCACATATACCGCACAACCAAAAATGCGTAAGTGTGAAATATCATGCTCATATCCAGTTACCAACTGGTACGCACTAAACGGTTGATTGGCAGTGGGTCGAAAGCGAATAAGTATAGCCGCATGCAAAATTGCATAACCCCAGGCAGAAATCGGCAAGTTGGTGCGCAATACCAATGCTTGGGCGATAAGCTGTAACCGCTTAATCATAGCCTCGGCAAGGCCATTCTGTGAATGAACGTGGGGGACGGGATGTTCAACATCAATCCCAATCGACATGCAATAGTCGTCAAACGACTTTGACGTAAACTCTCCAGCATTGTCCAATCTTAATGACGAGATTGGGAAGTCGGGGTGGTTAGCCCGTAACTTGATGATTTGTGCTAGGAGTTTAGCAAATGCAGCGTTTCTCGTGGATAGCAGAGCGACGTGTGACCATCGCGTCGATGCATCAACCAGAACCATAAAATATCTGAATGGTCCGCACTCTGACTGAATAGGTCCACATTTGTCCCCTTGAATTCTTTGTAAGAAGCGAATGTTTTGTGTTGAGTCTTTAGCAAAGGACGGAGATGGTATCAACTTTGCTAGTGAACAGGCTTTACAAAACGATTTATGGGCATTAGAAATTGCCACGGAAGCCTCGGGATTTACGAGAGATGCACCGTCAACCTTATCGGGGCGTGCGATCTTTAGTCCCGGTGATACGGTATCAAGCTCACTCACATCAATGCCGATATCGAGTGGTGCTTCCAATCGTTTTCTGGACTTGAAAAATGGATGACCATGTGAGTTTTTCAAAATGCGAATCATCATGTCGCGTCCAGGGTGACCGAGTCAGTCATGCCATAGTTGGTATGCTTCGGAATCACACAGTTCGTGACTCACAGCATAGGATTCAACAACCCTTATTGTAGTCTAATATAAACCACTACTTAGACTCATAAGTTTTTCGAGAACGCGGCGTCTTCCGCATTCTACCAGAGTAACACACAAAAATTATGTCCCATTCTCACAATGTGTATCAAGGTGATAACCATTGGCACGGATGTCCCTAAAACTTAGCAAGGTTCGGTTTGCTCTTGGGGCATAGAGAGCATTTGTGACATTAAGGTGCGTACCATTAGGTAGCAAGAAATGAGCAGGTCCCCTCCCTTGAATTACTTGGGAGGAACCAATCATTGTTGTCACTGAGGATATTTATGGCACAATATCCTTGAATAATTGCCTATTCCGAAGAATAGTGTGGGTTGTTCCACTATCAGCAAGGCACTCAATTTCGCCACGAGACATCTACAATAAGACATGAAACTCGATTAGTCTTATGATTAGAGACATATCGAAAACTCATTAACATCGAGTTTGGGGAAATTCGACCAAGTTGGTTAGGATCAAAGTTAGCACAATCGCTGGAAATAATTTCCGCGCAACTTGACCTTTGTTCACTAAAACAGCAATAACTTCTTCGTTAAAAAGGCTATGGACGAACGGTCAGTTGTTCTGAAAACTAGACTTCCGTATCTTTATGTACATAGGTCTTGCACTTTCTGTATCATTAAACTAAGATCTCAGTGCTCGTTTCAATTTGCTATTTTGGTATTTCCCTATTGTTGAGTGATAGAGCAAGGTTGAAGCCTTTTTCAAAGGCATTATTGTTGATACAATACTATGGAAATATGGCCATAGGAGCGTTTAAATACTTTAAAACGCATCTTGGTGTTCGATTTATATCTCGGCTAATGATCCTTTCGGTAACTCCAACTTGGTAGACTTGCAGAGAAAGTAGGAATGTCGGTACAGCTAAGGTTGTTTAAAAACCACTGATTCCGTTTGAACTTTCAAAGCATAAACAAATACCAAGGAGGATGCGCCTAGTCTTGATCAAAAGTTTTGATGAAATCCTACCAATGTATCAAATTTAACCAAGCAATTCATTTATTGAGCAATTGTTTTGTGATAAACCAAACATGCTTTCGAAGGGAAAATAAATTTCGTCTTTGCACAATCACAGCAAATAAAAGAATTTTTATTCATCATGGCCAACTTTATTACATTCATGAAAATCCAAAGTAGTTCTCGGAAACTAGAAACAAGACAAAACATAACCAAAGCGTAAAACTAGTCAAAGTCGGCAACATCCATATGTTGGTCTTTGTCCGCAATGGTGAGAGGAGGGATCTGAGTCTGGATTTCAATATGGTTCACCTCCGTATTCTCATTATCTTCTTCCATGTAATTTGACTCTTGAGTCAAATATTGTTTATAGTGCTTGTAGTAAGCTTGGATGTTCTTTGGCGCTTTGCAATTGCGGTAAGTATGCTTCTTCGATCCGTAAGTATAGCAATTCCGGCCTTCCTTTGGAGTGGTTCCATTCCCGGTGGCAGGAGGCGGTCCACGTGGTTGGGTTCCACTGGGTCCCATGGCCGAGCCACCTTGCCTCTTCCACACATTGGAACGACGACCTCGTCTTTTCCCTCGCTTGCTCGAGTCATGCATCCGTGGTGCTTGCAAAAACTGAGTAGCGTTGCCTTTTCTATTTTGTCGTGGTGCTTTCTGTGGTAGCTTTGATTCACTTAGAATCGGCTTCGTACCAGCTGGGCGCGCATTTCTATTGACAATAATCTCATGGTGCCTTTCTTTTTTTCACGAGGTGGGAGATAAGGTCACTAAAGTTTTTAATTCTCCCTTCCTCATAGGCAACGCGCAGCTGATGAGCAATCACACTTGCTCTCACGGGAAACGTGTTAAGAGTCTTCTCGATCAAATCTTGATCAGACTTCTTGACACCACAAAAACCAAGATCAGCGCGAAGATCGAGGATAGCTTGATTATAGGCTTCCACATTCGCATAATCCAAAAATCGGATTTGCTCCCACTGAAGTTGTAATTCGGGGAAGCACTGATCATGCACATTATTAAATCGTTGTTCGAGTGTATCCCATAGTTCTTTGGGGGTTTGCAAGTTCAAATAACACTTTTTCAACAACGGATGTATATGTCTACGCAAGTACATCAGTGCATTAGCCTTGGTTTCCTTGCTCGGTTCTTGAGCGGTAGACTCGTTAGAGGGAAAGATGGTGGTGGTAAATCTCTTACCGACGAACGCCAAGCGAACGTCTGAGACCCACCTATGGTACTCCTTATCAGCATGGTCAAGGATGTCGAACTCCGGATGAACATTGGAGCTTTGTGCCATCTACAAGATATAAACAAGAGGAAGTTAGTCTTGTTGGATTTTCAGTGACAATGTAAACGGTCACAATCGATGCTTTTAAAAGCGTGTAACATAACCGTTACTCGATTTACTTCCCTTAATTGTTGTTTAGTAAAGTCGACAAAAAAAAAACGGCGATATCAGATCGCACCTAGATACTAGTGTATGCAACAACCACCAGTATCGACTTTTCAACAATTCCGTGACTCCCCCAGGACCGTCACACAGTTTTCTTCGACACGCAGAGATACCGACTTCTCTCGCGGTCTCATCCACCGCAAAGTAGCGTGGGAGATAAAGAACCCAAAACCCGTGTCCCCAAAAGAAAAATTCCCAAAAAGGAGAGAATTGAAAAGGGACAAGTCAGATAGTTACCTCGATTATAAAATTAGGCACGTGCTGAATCTGTGGTGTGCTTCGATCTACCGGTTGGTACTCGATGCGACGACGTGAAACTAGAGGCGCAATTTTGGCGGCTTCCGAAGATAAGTTGATGTTCGGGTTTTGATCCGAGAGTCAGAACCGGGTCGGACTTGGCCGGATCGAGGCAGCGGTGGCCCAGTCTTGGCGGCGTCGGGCGCGTAGCGGCAAGCGGTGGCGGTGGCCCAGGCGGCTTTGGGCGGCGTGTCTTGGCGCTCTGGCGGCGGCCCAGCGATGCGGCGGCGGCGGTTGCAGCAGGTGACATCGGGCAGCGGCGCGGCAGCCAGCTGTGCGGTAGCGGCGGCAGCAGTGTTACAGTCTTTGGCGCGTGGCCCAGGCCAGCGGTGGCAATCAAGCGGCCGGGCAAAGACGGCGGTGTGCGGTAGCAACGGCGGTGTCGGAGGCGGGCGGCGGCAAGGCTGGCGACGGCGATGGCTTGGGGCGGCGGTGCTCGGCCGATTTTTTTTTTCTTTCGTTCGAGCTACGTGCTGATAACGTGTTTGAGGAGAAAAGTAAAGACATCAAATCAATTGTATTGATAACAATGAATAGAGGGGCCTTTATATAGGCATTACAAAGAGAGTCTTTCCATACATAGGATTCCTAGTTAATGTAAGACATCTAACAAGATCCAACTACTTAGGGAAGAGTCCAGAACCTTCCATAACTCTTATCCCCCTACAACTAGTATTAGGTAAGACACCAATACGGGAAGGATTCCCCGGAACAAAAACAATATTATACATGAAATGATTATATTATCCTTACAATCAAAACCCTAATTTTACACCTTTCATCCCCACCCCCAAACTGCAGCCACGGCCACACTGCCGGCCGTATATCTAAGACAGCCCACCGCTATCAATCGATACTACCTCTACTTGCATCAAGACCGTCGTAATAAGTTCTAAAACAATTACGTTACCCAATTTTTCGAAAAATCACTTCTGATTTTTTTTAAAAAATGTATATTTCGCTAAAGAAGTCGGATAAAACTTTAAGAAAATATTTTGGAAAAAAGGCAGCTTTTGGAAATTATTTCCGAAAGGAAAGGAGAATTTCGAAAAAGAAAAGCGAAATCCGTCTCAAAACAAAAAAATCCACATTTGTTCCAAAACACACAAAAAAAAATATATGTTTCGGAAAAATAAATTTCAGAAATTTTGAAATCTATTGGCATATCAACACTCAAATCAACAAGCACAATAGAATAGACAAGAAACATCTGAAACCCGCACCTAAACATTTCAGCGGACATTACGAAGGCAAAAACTTGTCCATCTCGACCAATTGGAAAAATAACAACGATTAAACCGCAGAACAAGGAATATTGTAGACTACATTTACACCATGACGAATACACCATCATCTAGATTAAATCAGACTTCGAGAGATAAAATCAAACGAAACCCCAAATTCCCAATACTAGAATTCTAAAAGATTGACTTTATTTGAAGGAAGAGAGTGGACTAATTAGATGATATGATTGCGTTAAGATCTTAAAAATAGACCTCCAAACTATAACTGCCGGAACCCACTCGAAAATCGCATCAAGAATTTGCTCCCGTCGTAAAAATGAAGAGGTATATGTGAAATTACAAAAATCTGAACACTGGCATGTTTTTTTACCCGAAGGGTATTACGGCCGTGACATAAAGGATTTATGGCTGTAACTCAAAGTATTACGACTGTAACATGCAAATCATACAGCTACTGGAGCTCACTGCCTCAAATTACTCGGATTTATGATTGTAACCATGAATTTACGTCTGTAAGGTAGAAGACGCTACAGCCATAACAAATAAAGCATTACAGCCGTAATTATGTTGTTGGACAGTCGGTTCAGTAGTCCAAAACATCCATAACGACATATGAAGTGTGCAAAATACAAAAAGTGACGAAGTGCTCGCGTACGCATTCCACTTATGGACCTAAGCGCTATCGTCTCACATAAAAAAGACAACTTACGAGTCACGAACGGTCCGAATGACAAAATATGACAAACGATAAGAAAAGTAGAAAGGCCGAATATCTCCGAAATAACAATATGTCAATAAGAACCAACAAAACGACATAGCGCTTACACAAATACGCAAGTCACAAACTTAAGTGCTATTATTTTAAACGATAACAATAACACTAAGCATGCTTTGCAATATAATTCCTCATAAAATGATAATTAGCAAAATAACGAAATAGTACACAACTCATGAAGAAAAAGAGAAAGCAAAGTGGCGAATAATTACAATATCATGTGCTTCAAGCGGCAGTGTGGGAGGTCTGATCTCGGTGGGAACCTGCAGTTGGATTATGGAGACCCGACATGCCTATCTATCGGGGTCCAGCATGTTTCTCATCCGTTTAGCCCGCCTAAATCCGTGATTAAAGGCCTAATAGAGTTTTTCTTTTCCTATAAATTCAAAGGCCCAATAGGCCCACTGAAGCCTTTTTCTCTCCCGCATTCCACCCAATTCCCAACCCAATTCAATCCCTCCCAACCCAACTCGGCAACAAACCCTCCCTCCCACAATCACATCAATAGCCTGCTCTCTCCCACTCAACACTCTCATTCTCTCCCAAGTTGTCCCAAGTCGGCTGGATTCTCTCCCAACGACTGGATTCTCAAGACTCACAACGGCTGTATTCTCTCCCAACGGTCGACTTCCTCTTCTCAACGGTCGACTTCCTCTTCTCCTCATTGATAAATACTGAGTTTCTTTCTTCCTCAATCACAAATATTCTTCTAATCCTCTGAGTTCGATTTATCTGAATTCGTTTTTTATATTTTGGTGGTTTATTTCACTACAATGAAAGAATCAAAACCTTGTAATAGTTCATCTTCAAAATCAATTTATTCAAAAAAAAGTTTGTAAGGCTACTGTTGACGTTCCAATCCAAAATTTTGGCTTCATGTTCGGTAATAGTGCATCAGAGGAACCCACTAATATTTCTGATGATGATGATACTGCTGAACCTAGTGAAGCGCCTTTAGAATCGGGCAGAAAAAGAAAACTTACTAGTAAAGTTTGGAAGTTGTTTGACAAAGATTTGAGAAGCAAATTGCAAAATGTCGTTTATGTGGGCTGATTTTAATCACAGAAATGGCGCTGGCATAGGTACACTGTCATGCCATTTTGCTAAACATCCAGGATGGGATGAAGATGGTGGCGATGGATTGACTCAACAGCATTTGCAAAGGTCATCAGCTGGTCAAGTCGACAATTGGCGATACAATCACAAGCGGGCTAGGGAAGGCACTGCAAGGTATGTGGTCTAAAAAGAGCTCCCTTTTTATTTTGCGGAAGACATTGTTTATGAAAATTATGTGCAAACTGCTTTACAACCACAATGGAAAAGAATTCCGCGTAGTACTCTTTACAATGATGGCATGCGTTTATTTAAAGAAGATTGTGGAATTTTAAAAGCTGTTTTTGATTCTTTGTCTTGCAAGTTTTCATTTACTTCTGATTTGTGGACTGGTAGGTGTAATCTTAGTTATATGTGTCACTGCTCATTGGGTTGATGATGATTGGATTATGCAAAAACGTATTATTGACTTTGTTGAACTACCACATCCACAAACGGATAAAGAGATTCAAAGTCAAATGCTTAGAACTCTTTCAAATTGGAATTTAAAAGAGAAGTATTTGTCATTTGCCTTTGACAATGCAAGTAAAAATGTGGCTGATGTACGCTTGCTGAAAAGATCTGGCGCTCGATGTCCCCTTTTGGTCGATTTGTCCTCTGTCTCGTCCGCGACCAAAATTTTGGGGCAGCTAAACACTCTGCTGCGTCTGTTGAATACTTGCTTCCTTCTGAGCTGGCTGTGACATACGGGCTCTAAAAGATTTTGCAACTTCTTCACAGAACACCGCATGATGTCCCTCTCGACCACAATCAAAACAAGTCACGGCAGGAAGGGGGCAATTTCGCCGATAGTGTCCCATCTGACTACAGTTAAAGCACTTCCTTGTCACATCTGTCGTGACTGATACTGCTCCGAAGTTCTTTTCGCTCTTTGATGGGTGCGGAGGTTTCTTGAACGAATGAAAGGATGACTGCTCTTGTGCTCTGTGAAAATACCAGAGACTTTCTGCTTCTTGGATTCTACAAACTTCTCCATCGCTGCTTCTTTGATTTCATACGCCAATGTTTTATCCTGATATTGACGGAGACTGGTACATTACCGGACATGTACCTCTTAATCTATGGTTTCATTCTCATATCAAAATGGATCATCATTTCTGCATCTGTTCTGACCAGATGTCGACAAATGCCAGCTGCTGGTTAAACGTCTTAATCGCCTGAGATACTGGCACATCCGAAGGCTGCGCGGAGAAAAACTCCCGATCTTTGGCTTCCCTCACCGTACGAGGGCAGTACTGAGCTTCCATCATCAATTTAAATTCTCCCCAGTCGTCATCATGATCTACAGGCCGGATGGCTTCCCACCACTCGGACGCTTCCCCTATCAGAAAGTACTGAGCAATAGAGGCTCTCCGGTCATCTGGGCAATTAATCCCTTCGAATATTTTCTCCAGATCCCTAAGCCAGTGATCCCACGTCGGCGTCTCTGAGAAACCATCAAACTTGGGTGGTTGCATCTTCGCCACCTCTTGCAGCCATCGGTCACCTCGATTTCCCATGTCTGGGATACCTTGTTGTCTATCTCCGTGTTGTAATCCTACTGCCACTTGTATTCGGTCCAAGACCTAGGCACACTGAGTCATCTGGTTAACCACCTGACGAAGGATTTCAGGAACAGCAGGTTTTGGTTCATTGTTAATAGATCTTTGTGTCTGGCCTGATTAGAAGGTGAAGCTTCTCTTTCAGCATTTCTTCGTCCGCGTCCGCGACCGCGACCACATCTACGTCTACCACTCGACATACTGTAAGCATAAATACTCAATATACAGAAAACAATATCGTTCTAATGTTCAAGTATAAAGAGGTATAACATGTAAATGACGAGATAGAGTTTAGGAACTTACAACCACTGTTCGCACGAAGACGTAGGCAGTACAATGATGTTATTCACGGCCGGTTACCTCAAAAGACATATATGACCCCTATTTTAACCCAATGGCCAAGATATCCATAATCTTATCTCTGATACCATATTCTGTAACCCCCCCGATATATTCAGGAATATTACAGCGCCGTAAATCCTTTACATAAGAATTTACAAGGCGGAAGAAACGAAAAGACAATAACAGATACCAACATATGAAAGTAACTGAAATAAAATACAGCAGTTCTGGGCCAATACCGAAAATACAAATATCCAAATGAAGAATATTAATACATCACCAAATCCAATCATCACAAACGACGACGTACTCGAGTACTTATTAAAAGTAACACAGACAACAGACAATTAAACCCGACTGAAACATCATTCTGCACCCTCGTCGTCATGCAGCCTCAGTGGTTGTTTCCCTACTCTCCTGGATCCTGAACATAAACAAATGTTTACCCCCGAAGGGGTTAGCACAACGATGCTAGTACAAGTACCACAACATATTTATTCAACATCTCACGAAGAATAATAACAACATAAATGACAAAGTATCAACGAGTCTCCTCCTACGAGAAACTCATAAATAACATACACAAATGATAATCACGACATGATATCACAACATACACATGGTGATTCCGATGATATAGCGTTCTCTGCCTAGAACCCACGATGATCCCATCAGACCAACCCGTGGTGGAAAAATCTGTCCGATGATCCAGCACACGCTAGCATAGATCCCCCGACGATCCCATTGGACCAACACGAGGTGAACATACAACAACGACATATATGCACAACAATGTGTATAACATCAATACATAGAACAATTAAAGTACTTGCCTCGATTCGATGACAAGAATAACACTTGACGAATATCAATACACTCGAAAGTCGCCCCTTCGATCAATCACGTTGCAAAGCTTGAACCTTAAACAAAAGAAATAATATAGAATTCATATCACATCGTACGAACATCTAACAATCCAAATTACGGTCGAAAGTTCATAAAATGTATCCTGTCTGGTCTGCGTAATGTACGTTACATATCCAACGTAGCGTACGTTTAGCCTGCTTGATAGCGTACGTAAACTACGAAGTCTAGCGTATGCTAATCATACATTGAGAGTTCCTCTATGAACAGTCGACTGACTCGTATGATGATATAACGTATGTTACGTACTAAACGTAGCATACGTTAATTCTGCCTGTTAGTGTACGTAAGTTACAGGGCCTAGCGTATGCTAAACACATATGACAGTTTCTCACTGAACAGACGACTGTTTCGATTGATGATGAAGCGTACGAAATCCTCAGTGATTAATGTATGTTACCCTTCTACATATAATGCCATAAAATTATGAATGATCTTACGGATTCAAACATCTTCGAATTCAAGGATATGTATATCATCACACACTTATATTCAATCTCGATTACCATTCTCATATGAAGTCGGGTGATCTAAGGTTGATGCGCTTGTTTCCAATATCATCATTACATTCAAACTTTATCTTAAAGATGAACTAACCAATCCAAATTATAAGAAAGGATACAACTTTTGATGATTCTTTCTTAAGTCCATTTATCAAAAGTGGCATCAACACTAAGTCTACGATCAATATGACGATAACATTCGATACGGATTATCAATCTCAGAACACTATTCTCATCATTTGACATAACAAGATTCCAACTATGATGTTCCCAACAATGATAACTCAATCATAATCATCCCAACTTCCAAACATGATAGTATTTGGTTGCATAAGTCATCTATGTGATCTACTATTCTCGGTAGTATGATCATAACATCCTTAAGAACATGAATCCAAGGTTGGGGATAGCATAACATACCTTAATATGAAGAAAACACCGAAACAAATAGGTAGAGTCCAACTCCGGTTTCTTGTGTGCCAATCCAATATGTTTCTTCACTTCAATGATCAAGCATAAGTGATATCCATTCTTCAAAGATCGAGTATAGATGGCCTATGGATGTTTATGAAGGAGGGGAGGCTCTCTAGACATCAAAGAAATGAAGGACAAGTGAAGAAAACGTAAACAAAATAAAATGTTTCTGTCTTTACGTACTTAGCCTTCAACGCATAACGTACGTTAGATTTTTAGCGTACGCTACCCTGATGTCCTTAGCGTACGCTAACGAGCGTTGACTCCAAAACTGTCCAGGTTTACCCGCGGGAATCTTATCCGGACCCATTGATTGGCTGGCGCATGTGCCAGCTGCCCTGCTGCATTATTGGCTGTCTTATGTACGTACGCTATCTTTCGTAGCGTACGCTATACTTGTCAATATAACATACGTTAAGCTTTCCTCTTAACGTACGTTAACACGTATTTGCATGAAAAATTTATGTGATGGTATTATCATGCACATGGATACGTATATGAGAAAGATCATACTTCGATTATTGATATCACAAATTCGAATAATACAAGGTTCAATTACAGATGAAATACTCAAGAATTAATCCGGATATTGCACCACAAGGCTATTCATACGCGGAACTATAAAATTCGACCGAGAAGGTCTAAGTACAACGTAATGGAAGACAATAAGAATGGTAATCAAAACCATTTCCAATACATCCGAATACAATACATCACAAATCAATACCACGGCAACACAGGCCGGAACATTAAGGAAATCGAAAATCGTACACGAGTATTCAAACCCATTCCAGTACAACAACACTGAATGGAGGAAAGACAAAATATAACTAGATACAAGACACAGTATCACACTTGCCCATCATCTTCATGCCCACCCGGTACGTGCCCCTCCGCTTTCCTGGATCCTGAAATACATGAAAGGTATTTCCCCCATAAATGGGTTAGCCGTCGAATAGCCAGTACAAGTATATCGAATAAGAAACACAATACTTCTCGACAATAAAGTAAAAGTAACCGTCAATTCATCATTTCAAGACTAGTATTCCGGAATAACTAAATCTCATTTCAATACATACATGATTAACCATGGAACCGCACCAAAGGCAACAGAACCCTCTGAGGCCCCGTTGGACCCTCCGAGAGTGCCTAACCCAAACTATTCATAGAACCACACCAAAGGCCACGGAACCCTCTGAGGACCCGTCGGTCCATCCCAGAGTGAATATATACAATCATACAATTCATATATCTCACTTTCAAAGTCGAGAACATACAATCATAAACGTATACTTGCCTTTGAGACATCGAGAATTGGAAGGAAATGAACACAAGTCCGGTAGGCCCAAGAACGCACTTCCGGCACCTAAACGATTTGTAAGGGATACGATAATTAATAATCGATACGCAAGTCACATGTAGAAACCCACTAACGACTCCCCCCGATTACAATATCATGCACATAGGGTTGGGAAACACCCAAACCCTCTCGAATTCGCAACACCAAACAAAGTAGAACATGAAATCTTAGGATTTACATATATATATATATATATATATATATATATAAATATATATATATAAGTGAGATTAACCATAAACTCAAGATTTCCATGGTCAAATGGATTACACAACCGAATTGAACAAAAAACCCCAAAACTACCCAAGGTAGGGATTCACAGAGATTTACCTCGATTTGAAGGAGGAGAAACGGGATTGGGGTGATTAAATCACGCTATGAACTCGAGATGATGATGATTGATGAACTCACGTCGATTTTTACACCTTGGAATCGCCCAAATCGCACCAAAGGAGAGGAAGAAATGAGAGGAAATGAAATCCTCTCCAAAAACCCGCTGACATATAGGCCTGCTGACTCGCGTGCCGCGGCACAGGCTGAGTGTGCCGTGGCCCGCAGCTGGAATTGGTGAGCAGGTTTTTGGGCTGTGCCGCGGCAGGGAAAGTCGTGTGATGCGGCGCACAGTACAGCCGCCCCAGCTCAAATCTTGCAAGGGTTGTGCTGCGGCACGCACTATTTGTGCCCAAAAAGTGATGAAAAACGACCCACGAACATGATACATTTGATCGACGCATAGTCCCGACCATTTAAATGCCTGAATGAACTATCACGAACCCTCGTATGGTGATTACACGTCAAACACAGTTGGTCCCAACACAACGGTAACATCAAAAGACTCGGAAAGAGAGTAAACACAAAGGAACCCAAAACTTTGGAATATTACGGAATAACCCAACACGATACTCGATCAAAATACCAATAAAAGTTCACAATATCCATAATAACATGAAATGGATTTGCGGGAACCTCAAAACGGCGGTTCCGAATAATGATCACGAGAATTGAACTCAAAGGTGACAAAAGTGAAATCCAACACGGAATTGAGTAAAACAAGTCCGAAACAAGCTCGGATGATGAAAAGTCTAGTATTTAATATTCTCAAAATACTCATACGGTTACAAGCGAATCGATAAAATGTAAAAAATATTGGAATTATACAAATACGGAAAATAGAAATATGTGGATATTACATTCTCCCCCTCTAAAAACAAGTTTCGTCCCGAAACTTAAGAAATAAAAAGCTCGGGGAATTCTGATCGTATTTTCTCTTACGTTTTCCAAGTCGCTTCTTCAACCCCATGTCTCGACCACTGCACTTTAACCAATGGGATTATTTTGTGCCGAAGTTTCTTCTCACGACGTTCAAGGATTTTCACCGGTCTCTCCGGAAAGATAACATCTTCGGCTACATCGTCCTCACTATAGTCGATAATATGACTCGGATCCAGCACGTACTTCCTCAACTGAGAAATATAAAAATGCTATGGACATGACTCAAAGCTGGAGGCAACGCCAGGCGATAAGATAAATCTCCAACCCTGTCCAGAATCTCAAACTGCCCGATATATCGCGGACTAAGTTTACCCCTTTCTCGAAGCGGAAAACTCCTTTGGTTGGCGACACCTTGAGTAGGACATGGTCTCCCACTTCGAAATTCAAAGATCAACGACGAGTATCAGCATAAGAGTTGATATGTTGAAGAACATTCTCGAATGACGAAATGAACTCAACTACAACCACTTGTACTGTATTCAAACAATACCAAGAATCCTTAAACATCATCATAATTCATAAGTGTGGAATAAACCATCTGTGCCAAATCTTGTCCGTCGGATTTCACAGTCAAATCTCAATCTCGATAGAAACCAATAACACACAATATATCTGTAGGTCAACTACCACAAAAAATGATAACAAGACCCGAAACATCGACGTACAGTCCCAATGCTCATACGATCAATAACCATGATCAACCAAAACATCAACCGAGAATATCATCGACATGATAAACTCCAATACGACCAACAAAGGATCAACAATAACCGAGAATACCCTCAAAATGGTAAACTCCAAACACGATCAACAAAGGATCTTAAAGAAAATAACCCCGACTATTGAACATACCCCTCGGGCGTATGAACAACCAGTCGCAAACCGTCAGACATACCCAACCATAAATGGCAGATGAACGACCAAATCCATATGGCTCAAAGATGGACGTCACAGTACGCCCGATCCATAATGTGTCCGTGCACATGTCCACCCCGTATACGGAATCCAAGATATATGTGGGACATGTACCTAATTAACCTCACAAAGCACGCCTCGTGTGCACGGTTCAATACGGAAACATTCACGCATAACCATCGTGTGCCCGACTACAAACCCTGCACAATAACCAATCGGCACGCAGATATGACTCCGGATATGTCACGATGAAACATGACAACAAAAATCAAAAAAATTCACATATCCAATAAGGATCAAAAGACTCACCAAAGTGAACAATGGCAAACTGACAATGAAAAGTCGACATGACTAATCAATATCCGAAACAACAATCCTGGGATCACAATCCCCGATAAATTATCGACACGATCAACGACCTCAATACAACGTTCCTGGGATCAACATCCCTCAACGAAACAATCAATATGAATCCCATCATACGAAACCTCAACATACCACATATACAATAATTCACCAGAATAATTATCCTCATAACTGAACAATACTGAATTTACATCAAAGCCGAAAACAATATCCTTTCCACGAACAAGCATCCCTGAACAAATATCCAAATGATTCAAAGAACCTCAAATGAAGTACAGTCAGTTCAGTACCAACAAACCTCCATCCCGACATCAATGTCGACACGATAAACTATCCTCGATATCCGATATTCCATATCATAGGCCAAAGATAATTCACATCTCCGCCTTCCATCAAACACAATTAAATCATATACATTATGATTTAATCCAAACTAGAGCACAATATACAAACCATCATCCCGACAATTTACGTTTATAATATCATTGCTATATGGATTATAAATGAAATGAAAGCGAAATCATTCATTAAAATTGTAGACTGAACAAGTATAAACTTACCTCGATATCGATACGACGAAGCCGTTACTAACTCCATGGCCTTCGTCTACAAGCTCCTCAGCCCCGACCAAAAGCAATCTATGAACTCTTCAACCTCAACCGCAACATAACGGTTATAATCAACGATCAATTATCACAACCACTTGCAACAATCGATCAACACACATTCGATAATAATCCACACTCGACATAACCAACCAATAAACTCCACGACTCGACAATACCTCGATCATAGACAAACCGAACAACGTAACTCAAACAATTACGAACTCATGTCCGAAATACCCACCGCACTCGATAAGCTAACAATTCAATATAACCGATCGACCATCCCAATGGTTCCAGAATTCGATAATCATATCAACTTATCCCGATGACAATGACTACATAACATACTCTATTCCGAATTCAACCTTAAATTCAACGTGATATGTTTTACCCTTGTTCATATTTATCAACGTCACACCAATACTATACTTAAGATTATCAAATAATCCAATCAACCAATCATTCAACTCGTATGAACGCATATATTCAAAGAAGGATAATACTCTTGTCAAATTCATAATCAAAATTCGTTTATCATCAAGACCATACGAAAGTCATATCATCACTCACATAACTTGTTTCTTGACATCAACAATCATCATCACTTATTCTAGATATCAACATTCTACGTCCATATCCAAAAACATTAACGCCTTAACAAAAACTCATCATAATTGTAGGGGTGATTCCTACAATTGATGATGATGATGTCAGGCACGTCAGTCAGGTTGATTGAATCGGGCACTAGCAACCTGTCAACACAAAACACGTAAGAGCCCTCAGAGAGCACCGGTGGGGTGTGAGCCGAAGAGCCTCCGACGCTCAAGTCAGTAAGTAATTTTATATTGAATAACGTTGAAATAAACGAATTAAATATAATAAATAGTGGTGCAGTTGATGACGTTGGTGGTATTGGACGATCAGGTACGTCCTATGAGTGATGAAAGTAAGGCGGTGGTTGAGAGCGCCGGAGATCGGTGATATTGGACAGTCGGGTACGTCCGGCTGGTGATGGAGATAAGGCGGTGGTTGAGAGCGCAGGAGGATGACAGAGAATTATTAGAGAGCGTAAGTTCAGTAGAGAATGACTTATAATTCAATGAATTGATTGGGTCGGTTGTCTTGTCATTATATAGGACAGCTTGGGATCCTTATTCCCTTATTCGTCCGTCACGTTGATTTGTTTGTCTGGCACATGCCCGTTGATTCGCTTTGTCGGTCACATGCCCGTTGATTCGCTTTGTCTGTCACATGCCTGTTGATTCGCTTTGTCTGTCACATGCCTTTTGATTCGCTTTGTCTGTCATATGCCCGTTGATTCGCTTTGTCTTGTCACATGTCCGTTGTTGACCTCATTGCCCTCAACTCCATTCGTCCGTTACTTGAGCATACTTTTTTGACTTTTGACTGGCTCAAAAGTCATTTTATCTGACCATTCGAATACGCGTGGCTGACGTGGCGAACCCCTGGATTCGGGTTTGGTTTGCGGATCTTTCCAAGCCAGGGGCCCAACGAATTTTATCTTAGACAAAGTGTCTAGTCTATTGGGTTTGTTGGGCTGGTTGGAAAGACTTTGTTGGGCTTGGGCTGGATTGACAAAATTTGTCCACTACAATAATCACCATATTTACTTCAAGGAATTCTCAAGAATACGAATCAATCCAACCATGTTCAAGTACTATCAACATGATTATAACCATCAAGACAACATAGTCCAATATGTTATCTAATCATATAATCCATAACTTTAACACACAAACTAATTTGTGAAGTATTCTTATCGTCTTTTTCAACACATACTTCACAAAACACCAAGAACCATATCAATACCTCAGACAACCATCATCATACGAAGTAATCATCATCAACAATATCTAAATCCGAAACCAAAGTATCTCTTGAAGATAAACAACACAATTTAAACCACAAGAATCATATCCATATACATATATCAACAACCACATCATCGTAATTCGGTAATCCATCTCATAATCATACTTATTGACTCGTTTATATGATAATCATCAACTCAAGAACAACAATATTCAATCCAAAACGAAATCCAAAGTGAATATTAATTACCTCTTCGAAGAAATGGGTTGATTCTCAAGGTTGAATCCATTTCCAATCGATTCCATGCATAGTATTGTTAAAAACGATCAACTTCATGATTACACCAGTGTTTGGAACCTCAAAATATCCTCCAAGAACTCTCTCTATCAGTGGAAAAGAAGAAACGGCCGAAATGAATAACATTACTCAACTGCACAAATATATATACTGCACATTACTAGCGTGCGTTACTCTCACAAAATAATGCGCGTTACTTGCAATAGAGTGTGCTAACTGACTTTGTTAGCGTGCGCTATCGAGGTCCAGAGGATACTGCCTCTTTTTGTGCCATGTGTTACTTACGTAAAATCCCTGCCATATCGTACCTAACATAGCGTTGACTTGCTACAGTAAAGGTCTCATTAACGTACGCTATTATCCAACCATAGCGTGCGCTAAACGCCGTTGACGCATGAAAAACCGGAAGCTGTCGACAACCTTGCCAACCACTCGGATTAGTTCTGACATGGCCTTGCACGCGCTAGTCCAAGCCTTTAGCGTGCGCTAAGCTTGCACAATAGCGTGCGCTGATCTGGCTATACTTAGACACTTCCAACTGTTCCTGTCTGTTGTCTCGACATACTGGACATGAATATACGACATGCCGAATACATATACTTGATCCAATAACATTCTCATATGATATACCCGATATCAAAATTAAAACAACCCGATACACGATATCCTCAATTATAATTATCAACCAATCACGTCAATTATACAAATACAACTGTTCCAGTCATCAAATTAACACTACACCATATATGGCTTTCAACGACATTTTTTTTGATGTTACAAGCAAAAGTGTAGCCTTAGATGCCTTAAAATTGGTCAAATTTGATTTAAGGCTACACATTTTTCTAACGTTATTATTGATATAAATTAGTGTTACCATAGACCAAATTGAATATCTACGCTAACACAAAATTTGGTGTAGCCATTCCTATTTAAAAAAAGTGTAAGTAAACACTAAAAGAACTAGGCGGGCTTGCTAAAATATTTTAGGCGGTCCAAATAAATTATTTTCAATTGTAACGACTCGATTTTTTTCAGGTATTTAATGTATATTTTTTTTAATAAGGAAAACTTGTAGAAATTTCAAGTCATTACGAAACATACATTTTCTAAAATATTTGCGGAATTTAAAATGATTTCAAATCTCCAATACAACCGTAAAATCCAGCAGCGAAAAATAATTGTCAAAAATAAGGTTAATTATTTCATATTAACTTGAGCGGAATTTAAAAGAAATACGTAACATTAAATATATTTATCATATGTCGGTCTGCCCTGCAACCCGTTCTCTTCACCTACACATTCCAAATAAAGCAATTAAAATCGACAAGTAATAATTCCCACCTAAAATTGAGATGACATAAATGATGATGTTGGAATGCTTATGAATCGTCCTAATCGTGATCTTGATTCTCGTATCCTACAATTGGAATATAAATATATACGTTATTATTTGATTTTATTGAAGAATATAATTTTAATCAAAATAAAAATGACGACGACTTGATTTAATTTAAAGGCTAAACTTATGGGATCAAATCTAGAAAAAGGTAAAATTTAATATGGGTGAAACTGAAAGAATTATAAACTTTTAGGGACTAAAGTTAAAATCTATGTAAAATGATGGGATATAAAATCCATATCCCGATGAGAAGTCGGTTCCTTATCTCAAACTCTCTCTCAGAAGTTGTCTGACTCTCTCTCCAGGGAATCCCCTTTCCTCTTCTCTTTGTGGAAACTTTCTCTGGTGTCGATGGACCGAGGGACGGAGCAACAGCGTCGATGGTGTCATCGCTCAGAGCAGGGACTGTACTCTCGCCGTGAGTCATCCAGGTCGGGCTTCCACTAGTTTCAGATTCGGACTTCCGACAGAAAGGTAAAGGAGTCGGGCTTCGAGCGGGGGTTTGGTGGCGACGGAGATGAGCGGCGATCGGCTGAGGGATGGAGTCGCTACTGAAAGAAAATTTTAGGTTCGTTTGCACCAGCTATGAGAGCATATGTGTTCTTTAGCATATGTGATCTATTTATATACTTCATTTGGGATGGGCAATTGCAGGTGTTCTTTAGCATATGTGATCTATGCAACCAATACAACTATCTGAATTGTTGCCATTTCTTTATCTTCTTTTACGTGATGGCGCAGAAGTGTATGCGTTTGTTTAATAAAATAAGAGTTGATCGGCAATCCAAGGGGATGATATAGTAGTTTGCAGTTGTTTGCATCTCATGGTTATAGAATCTCATTTATCACTGATCAGTCATACAATAAATATTCCAGGCCTGTGTTGGTGGTTTGTTACACAAGCTATTAACCATCAGTTCAGTTGGTGTTTTGATGAAAGAGCATAAAATTTTGTAGAAATGTTCTAAGCTGACATTATGTTGCTTTCCAAGATTGAGATCACGGGTCAAAATTTTCAATTTTTTTGGATTAGATACTAACTGACTCGATGACCTACGACTCTATTCTTTGCTAAAAATACCAGGTTCTTGGTGAGTCGGCTGGATCAATGTTAAGACGAGAATTGGAAGGGCTTATACAGCGAGCCAGGGGTTACAAGAAAGAATTTGGTGATTCATTTGTCTCAGTTGAGCATTTAGTTCTTGGTTTTGCAAATGATGTCCGATTTGGGAAGCAATTATTTAAAGATTTTCAACTTTCCTTGGAAAAACTAAAAGATGTCGTTCAGGCCATAAGGGGACGCCAAACAGTTATTGACCAAGGTAATAACTTACATCATTTGGATCTTATATTCTGTGAATTATATATCTCACTACTTTCCCTCTGCCACCCAACCCCCACTCCCACCCTGGTGCTTCCCGAAAAATGTTCTTTTTTTTCTTTTCGGATTAAGTATAAGATCTGTTATTGCATTTGGATAAAAACTGACATTACTCGTGGGACGGCAATATCGGACTGCTCTTTGGCGTAATGGTGGTTTTGTTTTGAGGTTATGCTAGTCACGTTTCTTGTCAAATAGCACTGAGCATAAAGGCTCTCTCTGGTTTTACTCAGACCCTGAAGGAAAATATGAAGTATTAGCGAAATATGGGAAAGATTTAACAGCCATGGCAAGAGCTGGAAAGCTGGACCCTGTTATAGGAAGAGATGACGAAATACACATATGCATACAAATTATTTCAAGGAGAACCAAGAATAATCCTATTCTAATTGGTGAGCCTGGTGTTGGGAAAACTGCAATTTCTGAAGGGTAGGCTTCTCAGTCTTCTCTGTATTTTATCAAATTGTTGTGGGCCGACAATCATGAATTGGCAATATTTTTCACTTACTAATCCTCTCAAGGAATCGTATCAGTATAACATAATGAAATTGGCTGATAGGGCTCTTGTTAACCCAAAAAGTACTGCACAATTCTCTTCTTGATTCAATTATTTCATTTTCCGACTTATAATGTTATTTTGAATGGCAGGCTTGCCCAGGGAATTGTGCAAGGAGATGTTCCCTAGGCTTTGATGAATCTCAGGGTGAGTAATGTCTGCACATCAAGTTAAACTATCTATATTGAAACCCCAACTTGCTTGCCTCCTCTATTTTTGTATGTGGTTGTGCGGCTTTCTTAGTTTTTCCTTGTAAACGACAAATGTTAAAGTGGAATCCCCTTTGATTTCGTTGATATCTCTTGACATGGGAGCTCTCATAGCTGGTGCAAAGTACCATGGAGAATTCGAAGATAGACTGGAGTCGTGACAGTAAGCTGTTCCGATTTTAATTCTAAAATAAATAGGGTTTCATGTGTTATGTGAATTCTGGAAATCTCGGCTGACATTAGACTCAAGATTCGTAAGCAAAAAAACGGTAGCATGATGTTAAGATATTTTTAGCAGTTATTAACATTTAGGTGTAAAACAAAGTTGGATTTATGGACTTCCACAAAATTGCTATTTCATTTTTTCTTATAATATAGTTTGCAAATAGAAACTCCATTTTGCAGAAGAAATGGCTCTAAGCTCGACTAAGACCTACCTTTCTATTGAAAAGCTTCACAGTACAACTTAGATGTAGGTTCATCAAACTTTCTCATTTATTTTGATTTTTTTGAACTATTTAATTTTATATATATATATATATATAATGATTAGTTATATGTTTGAGTTCATGTTATTTCACACCCAATGTATTTGCCCATATATTTTTGGCCATTTTTAAAATTTCTGGCCTATTTTCTTTAAATAATTATTAATAGACTTCTAATAAAAAAGATCGTGGTGGTCCATGCCTTATTGGCATTGCAACAACTTATAGCTTCATGTCTTTTATACAAAAAAAAAAAAACTAAACCTTGATTTATCAAATCTTACTAAGTAAAGATTTTTGAATAGTTGTATTTTCT
The DNA here is from genome assembly GCA_033398695.1 of Orobanche coerulescens. NCBI lineage: Eukaryota > Viridiplantae > Streptophyta > Magnoliopsida > Lamiales > Orobanchaceae > Orobanche > Orobanche coerulescens. Next base: position 177,314,359 of record CM065809.1, read on the forward strand.
GTCATTCTAACCTTAAAAAACATAGGCTTAATCATCCCAGTTTTTGTGTGCACCTGAACTAAAGAGTAATGGTGGCCGGATGAAAGAGACTGAGAGTTGTTGTACTTAGTCAGATTGTAGTGAAGTATGAAAAACGATGCCTTAGTGAACGAAAGAAAATGGGCATTGGTCGCAGTGAGATATTCTTCAGAGTTATTGTTGAAAATTATTGTCTAAACTGTCTTATCTTCAACATGTACATTTGTGCACACGCATTGATGTTGTGGCATGGACCTATTTTACTTGCAGGAGGAGATGAATACATTGTACAAATTTTGGTGTTATTTTATAAGGGACAGTTTTTTACCTTCCATATACAATGACTTCAAGAAGTTGGCTTTAGAAGATGCCGCTGGTAATTACAATTATGGAATAGAGTGCATATTCAGGTTTTATAGGTAGGATTTGTATATTGCTTCTTTTTTGTTTCTTTTCTTATTCTTTGAATTTTCTCTATGCTTGTATATTTTTGAATTTAATTATTTGTCTTCGTATCCTTGGTCAGATTTTCTTTCAAAATAACTGTCTCGTTTTGCAGTTATATTCTTTATTTAACTTGTTTTCACTTATTTTTTTATTATTATTGTTATTATTTTTATTCCAGTTATGGATTAGAGAAGGAATTTAGAGAAGACATCTATGAGGACTTTGAACAGCTGACACTTGATTTTTATAAAGATGGAAACCTTTATGGCCTGGAAAAATATTGGTAATTGCTGACCTTTTTAAATCTTGGTAGTTGCTTATAATGATAGTTTTTCACGCTTTAGTTCTAGTTTTTCCTGTATTTTCTATCAGAATTTAACAGAGCTGCTCTGTAGTTTTTTTTTGCTAATTGTTGTACTTTGTGGTTAACTGTTGATTCGTTTGGTGATTGGTACTAATGGGCCACAAACTGGCCAACATAGCAATGGAGGCTGGGAACTTCCTTCAACTGAGGGAGATAATACGGGCTCTTCTCAAACACAACAACATACTTTACAACTGCGAGTGCAGGAAAGAAGTCGGAGACGCAAAACGTTCTGCTCGACGTAGACCATGAGGCAACTAGAGCTGTCGTTTTGGGGGGGTTGAGATGATGAAATTTTGCTAAGTGACTCAAGTACTTTTGTTATATTTATGGATTGTGATGGTAATTTATTCTTAGCTATTAAATAGTACTTCAGCTAATTGTTGAATGACATTTCAAGTTAGATTTTGGATGTTGGGTTATGTAAGTGCATTTGGCTGTTTGATTATGGATTGAATATTTGGCAGTCATGTTTTGGATGTTATGGCTGACAGTGTTTTAATGGTATTGACTGTTTTATGGTAATATCTATTTTCCAATATAACATGTTGCTTTTTACCATGAAAAATATTGGTAAAAACCTGCAAAAATGTAGCTATAGACTCTAATTTATAATTCCACCTTTGGCAAATATAAAAATTGTGTTGGCAAAAATTAAAAGTGTGTTGACAAAAGTTGGAACTGTTCATATATAAGTGTAGCCATAGTGTTAAAGTTGTTGGTAAAGATGTCAAATTGTCACAATTTAATGTTACACTAGACCTCATGAGTGTTAGCATAGGTCTACAGCCACACAAACATTTGTGTCACTAAATATATAAAAGTGTGGCCTTAAGTCTACAGCAACACAAAATCTAGTGTAGGCACAGCTAAGAAAAGTGTTGACATAGGGGTCTATTGTTACACTTTTTTCACATGTTACCGAAAAAAAAAATGTTACCTTAGACCCCTATGTTTGCGGCTGTTTTTGTAACACCTTCAAATTTGGTCAAAGTGTAGCCGTAGCCTGTTTTTTTGCCTTCAGCAACACTTTTTGGACTTTTGAACACAGTTTTTCAGGTGTTGCTGAAACCCATATATGGTGTAGTGTAACTGTCTTAGTCATCAATTCATTTTATCCATACTGTATAGACACCAAGCTGCCTAGTATATCTCAGATAAAATAACGCAAAAAATTTATATCGAAAAATCTGAAAATCCGGATATTACATACTACCCCAAAAAAAAAGTTTCATCCTCAAAACTTGCAATCCTGTCACCAATAACAGATCAACCCAAAATTTCCAAACTCATCACAAGAGCAATCAATCGTCGCCACAAGCGAAAAAACCAAACGGTATACTTATAGGTGCGTGAAGTCGATGATTTCCGTGATACTAGCATCTGACTCCCATATAGAGTCTCAACACAATACCAACACACCAATATCGCAATTAGAAATTTTGAAAATATCTCAAGAAAGAGCCTGTGTCCGCGACCACGGCCTCATCTCTGTCCCCTGTCAGCAGACATTCTGAAGGATACACAAAGTACGTGAGTACCATTCAAATCGCACGTCATCGAAGTGACCGATTCCCAAAAATACCAAATCAGAAGCAAAGCGATTAAGGAAACACTAGGAGAGTAAGAGGTCTTACAAGTACCAGCCGCACTGTGATTATGGCAAAGTAGTGATACTGTAGACAAACGATGACTCAATCGACCCAAACGATCGATAGCCTAGGTATCTATAAACCTAAGCTCTGATATCATATTATGTAACACCCCCAAGTTATTCAGGATATATTACAGCGCCGTGAGTCCCGCCGTGGGACCCACAAGGCTATTCATACGCGGAACTATAAAATTTGACCGAGAAGGTCCAAGTACAACGTAATGGAGGACAATAAGAATGGTATTCAAAACCATTTCCAATACATCCGAATACAATACATCACAAATCAATACCACGGCAACACAGGTCGGAATATTAGGAAACCGAAAATCGTATACGAGTATTCAAACCCATTCCAATACAACAACACTGAATGGAGGAAACACAAAATATAACTGGAGACAAGAGACAGCATCACACTTGCCCATCATCTTCATGCCGACCCGGTATGTGTTGGAAAGTAAAACGCAGTGGATGCGAAGTTTTGGGAAAGATGATAATCGTGTTTTACGCATCTACGAGTATAAGATCTATTTAGGCATGCTAATTAATTAATTACTAAGATTAATAAGCAATTTAAATATTATTTACTCTCTCCGTCTGCCACCCATGTGCAACAATTTCCTTTTCTGTCCGTCTGCAACCTACGTGCATTGTTTATTTTTGGCAAAATTTCTAACCACAAGTGGCCCCTTCCTCCACTCATAACACATCCTACCAACTAAGTCAACTGAAATATTAAAACCTGTGCCGATCAAAACAATGCACATGGTTGGCGGACGGAGGGAGTATTATTTATTAATTAAATATGTTAATAATTAAAATATCCTAATCTAGAGATCTAAAGATCATAGGGTATTACCTTTTGAAGAGTATTGGTTGCTTCCGTCTTGATCACCTTGTATTTCTACGTTTAGACCTTCTAGAGTATGATCCGCCTTAACCCGGACGTTGTGTGGGCAACGAGCTACCAGATCTTGTTTGGACTTCATTTGGATCGGTCGAACCCTTCTTGTATGTGATCACTTTATTTTTCTTTGCTTTCTAGTATTTTATGAACACTCTTAGCAAATTAATTGTGTTATCTAAATTGTAGAATCAAAGACACAAGTCTAGATCTACAATTAAACACAAGAGGAAAAATTTGATCACACAACCTCACAAGATAGTACTAAATCGGCCAACATCCCAAAAGTCCTATTTATAGGCTCTTGGACTACTACTAGGGATCTTAAGGAGGATTATGGAAGGACTCCCAATAAATTCATCTTACCTTATTAGGACTCTTTCTAATATAATGAATCTATAAATATCAACTTAGTCCACTAAAAGGTTGATATTGCACTTCCTACCAAAATTCCAAATTACGAAATTGGGCTCCTTATTAAATATATTATTTCCCGTGTTTAAGATATCGAATGCCCATTAATTAATTATAAGCTACTGACAGCTTTAATTAATTAATATCTTATCCAAGAGTAGTACACTCGAACCTTATTATTATATCGGAATTAAATCCACCTGCAGGGTTTAATATAATAATCATTATCGAGCTCCTCAAGAGGACATCATCAACCCGCACGAGTCGGGACACGATTTCTAGTAATAATAATAACTGTCGTATAAACAATATTATTGCCCAAGATACGAGACTTATTGAGTCGATCATTTTGACTCTCACCTATGGTAAATCAAAGCAATAATTATTATAAATACACAATTAAATATTATATACTTAGAATTAAGAAATAATAATTATCCAAGATTTATGTTCTTCTCACGGTCAGTACAGAAGACACTATCTCACCTCGATCCAGTTCAACATATGCAAATACACTAATGTATGCTAACAGTTAAGACCAACTATTCTCAAGCATACACTACAACCTTTTATATAATTTGTCTAATAATTATATAAGTTATGAACTATTATATTATTTTATAAGGCACCGATAATGTGATCTTCCGTGTGACACCAACACACCACATTATCTACAATATAAAATAATTAGACATTTCATTTGCATAACCATAACGTGAATAAATGTGCAAAACATGTGATTAAATATAATTAATATTCTCATAGGTAGTAACAGGGAAATTAGGTAATACAAGCATAAAGTATGCTTTGCAGTATACAATTCTAACAATCTCCCACTTATACTCAAAGCATGCTTTTAAGTATACTACTCTATTACATAGTCTCTCATTTCTCCCACTTATACTCAAAGCAATGCTGCCATACACCATAATCCCATTCCTTCCACATGCCTTTCAAAAACTTTTGAGGGTAGGCCTTTCGTGAAAGGGTCAGCAAGATTATCTTCCGATGCAACCCTGGCTACAACTACGTCTCCTTCCTTTACGAAGTGTCATATGATGTGGTACTTGCGGTTGATATGTTTACTTGCCTTGTGGGCTCGTGGTTCCCTCGAATTTGCGACTGCACCAGTATTATCACAATAAAGTGTAATACCCTCTGGCAAATCGGGAATCACATCTAAGTCCTGCAGGAAGTATTTGAGCCACACTGCCTCCTTGGCTGCCTCAGAGGCTGCCATGTACTCGGCTTCCATGGTAGAGTCTGAGATGCATTTCTGTTTCACACTCCTCCAACTAATGGCTCAACCTCCCAGGCTAAACACATAACCCGAAGTAGACTTGGACTTTTCTTTGTCCGATGAAAAATCTGAGTCAGTGTAACCCACCGGAAACAGGTCGTCTGATTGATATACAAGCATGTACTCCCTAGTCCTTCTCAGGTACTTGAGTATGTGCTTGACAGCAATCCAGTGTCCTGGTCCTGGGTTTGACTGATATCTACCAGCCATGCCTACGGCATGACAGATATCTGGTCTAGTGCAAATCATAGCATACATGAGGCTTCCCACAGCAAATGTATAAGGGACCATCCTCATGTCATCTATCTCCTTTTGTGTCTTGGGACACATATCCCTAGATAGTTGAATTCCATGTCTGTAAGGTAGAAAACCTTTCTTGGAATTCTCCATGCTAAACCGCTTCAGCACTGTATCGATATAGGATGCCTGGGATAAGCACAACATCCTTTTCTTCCGATCACGAAAGATCCTGATTCCAAGGATGTGTCTTGCTTCTCCTAGATCCTTCATATCGAACTGCTCAGATAGCCATACCCGTACGTCCGACAATTCCTTCACGTTGTTTCCAATCAGAAGGATATCGTCTACATACAGTACAAGAAACACCAACACGTTTCCATCGCATTTCTTATACACACAACTCTCACTCGGACATTGGAAGAATCCATATGACTGGACAACTTCGTCAAAATGAGTGTTCCAAGATCTAGATGCTTGCTTAAGTCCATAAATGGATTTCTTAAGTTTGCACACCAAGTGCTCTTCTCCTTCAGCAATGAACCCCTCTGCTTGGCGCATATAGATTTCCTTGTCTAGACTCCAATTCAAGAATGCAGTCTTGACATCCATCTGCCAAATCTCCATATCCAAATGCGCAACTATAGCTAAAAGAATCCGGATTGACTTAAGCATGGCTACCGGCGAAAAGGTTTCATCATAATCGATACCCTCTTTCTGAGTGTAACATTTTGCAACAAGCCTCGCTTTGAAGGTTTCAACCTTCCCGTCACGTCCTTTCTTTCTCTTGTAGACCCATTTACTCCCAATGGCTTATACACCATCAGGTAGCTCTACTAGCTCCCACACTTAATTGGAATCCATAGATCCCATTTCCGATTCCATTGCTACTTGCCAGGAGTCAGCATCTTTATCTTGGATTGCCTCCTTATAGGTCCAGGGATCTAATTCATCTTCGCCTGGGATTGAGTCCGAAGACTTTCCCATGCCTATGAATCATTCGGGCTGACGAACAACCCTCCCACTACGACGAGGCAAATCCTGAGTTGGTGTAAAAGTGTCAGAATCGATACGTGGTGCAGTGTGAGTTGGCGCTTGTACGATTGGTATAGATGGAGTCTCGCCACTCAGCTCTTCCAGAATTATCTCGCTCATGGGCTTTTGACTAATCATATAATCCTCTTCCAGAAATCGAGCATTGGGACTAACAATGACCTTCTGATCCTGGGGACTATAGAACAAGCCACCCTTCGTTCCCTTAGGATATCTCACAAACACACGTACTTCTGTACGAGATGCCAACTTATCAGCTTCCTTATTCAGCACATGTGCTGGAGTACCCCAAATCCGAACATGTCCTAGACTGGGCTTACGCCCACTCCACTGTTATGTGGGTGTTTTTGAAACTGATTTCGAAGGCACCAGGTTTAGAATATACGTCGTTGTTTCTAAGGAGTATCCCCAAAACGAAATAGGTAAATCTGAATAACTCATCATTGATCTAACCATTTCAAAAAGAGTCATATTCCTTCTTTAAGCCACATCATTTTGTTGTGGAGTTCCCGGCGCGGTGAGCTGAGACGAAATCCCCTCATTCGCCAAGAAATCTAAAAATTCTCCACTAAGGTTTTGCCACCACGATCAGATCATAGTGACTTGATACTCTTCCCATGACGCTTCTCCGTTTCAGCCTTGAAGTCTCTGAACTTGTCAAAGGCTTCAGACTTACGTCGCATCAAATAGATGTATCCATATCTCGAATAATCATCTATAAACGTGATGAAGTATTCGAAACCACCCCTAGCCTGGATATCTATTGGACCACATACATCCGTATGAACCAATTCTAACACATTCTGAGCACGGTTTCCCTTGGTTTAAAAACCCTTTTGGTCATCTTACCTTCCAGACAGGATTCACAAATTGGAAATGACTCAACTTGGAGATCATCCAATGGGCCATCATCTACCAATCTTTGAATCCTTCCAAGGTTTACATGCCCTAACCGTAAATGCCACAGATTTGTTTGGTTTACGCTTGAAGGTTCTTTTCTCTTTTTAGGTTTAGACAAAGAGTTAAGTGATTTATGCATAGGACTTTGTGCAGTATTAACGACATATAGCCCATCATTAAAAGTACAATTGCAAATATATTCACCGCTTCTTTTCTTAATAATGGCATCATCATCAAAAGAAACTGAATAACCATCGCCTTTTAATTTAGAAACCGAAATTAAATTCATTCTAAAATCCGGTACTAATAATACATTATTGATGACTAATAATTTATCATTAATGTTCAACCGCACGACTCCCACTGCAACAACCATAAGCCTAGAATAATCGCCCCAGTTGATGGTAATCTCGCCCGCACTAAGCTGCTTGGTTACCTGGAAACCATGCGAGTCAAAGCAAACATGATTAGTGGAGCCTGAATCAACTATCCACGAAGTGGAAGAACAAGCTGCCAAACATATTTTGACTACTAGTGCACGAGACATACCTTTCTTAAGAGCAGGGCAGTCCGCTTTAAAATGTCCTTTCTAATCGCACTTGTAGCACTTTTCTTTTGGATTTTTGTTCGCCTCGGGGTGAGGAGCCTTGCTTTTCACCTTGAGGGTTGCCACTTGCTTCTGGCCAACCTGCTTTTTCTTCTTTCCCCATTTGGGTTTGGAAGAAGTATCACCGGTTGCCGCAAGAATCTGATGATAACCCTGTTTGAAGAGACCTTCAGCAGACTGAAGCTCTGTCAGAAGTTCCGCCAAACTATATGTCCTACGGTTCATATTGTAGTTAAGGCGGAACTACTCAAAGCTTCTAGGTAAGCTGCCTAAGATAATATCGACCTGCGTTTCCGCATCGATAGTAGCCCCAGTATGCTCAGTTCGTTCAAATGAGACATCATTTTCAGAACATGATCCCTTAATGGGGTCCCTTCAGACATTTGGGTTGTCATCAATACCATCATTGCATTTTGTCTAGCCGCCCGATTCTGATGACCAAACATCTTGGTGAGACTTTTCATCATTTCCGCGGCCGAGCCCATCGTCTGATGCTGATGCTGCAATACATTTGTCAGTGAATCCAAAATGTAACAGCGAGCCATCTCATCAGACTTTATTCATTTCTGGAATTCAGCCAACTCTTCAGGAGTGGCATCCGGTTCTGGTTCTAGAGGGCTCTCCTCGATTAAGACAAATTATGCCCCTCAGCAGTCAGGACAATGTCAAGATTTCTTTTCCAATCGGCAAAGTTAGTGCCATCAAATTTACTTTCTTTGAGAATAATAGTTAGTGGATTGAAAGACATCTGAGATAAAAATTAAAAACATCCATCACATAATGCATAGAAAAATATATCGAAAAACCTCAAAACACAATATATATGCTAGCAACCAACTCCTCGAAAAATCCGCACATGCAAGCCACGATCGTGTGGACGTTTACACACACATTTTTCAAGTAGAGTTTTACGTCTTTAATTTTACTATCTAGTCAAATTACGTTATGACAAGTAAAATTAATAGTTGGATCCTCTTGGCCATGTATTAATTAACATAGACTCTGATGGGGAGCTTATTAATTAATATACCTAAGTGAACACCATAATTTAACATCCTTAAAATATTATCTTTTAAATAATAGTCCTACAGATGGAGAGGTCCTATCATAAAAAGTAATATTTACCTTATGTTATCATTTTGAAATTTAAAACTAGTGAACCTATAATTAGCACATCCAATATGGAGGAAGACCCTAATGTCAACGCGCATGCTAATTACTTCACAATTTAAATTAATTATGGAGGATAATTTGATTTTATTTTAAAAAAATAAATCAATTTAATCACTTTAGCCTTAAGGTTTTTAATTTTCTCGTCGTAACATGCAAGGAAACATATCATGCATACATCCATACATGCCATACATCAAAACAATAAAAACCAAAAACTAAGGCATGGATAATTAAATTATCCAATTATCATGGTCTTCTTCCTTGAGTTGAACCCGAGAAAAATCTTCGACTTGATCTCTCCCACTGAATCAAGCATCTCGTCGCTCCTCCCCGGCCGGGCCGTGGATTTCCAAAATTAAAATTTTACTTTTATGCAAAATTAATTACATAAAAAAAATTTAATTTTAAATCCCGACTCTCCAATGGCCTTAACGAGCGGCGAAGCAATTTGGACTAAAAGCTGGGCGGCCGGTCCGAACAATGGCCAGCTAGACCAGTCAGCCTTGGCTGCGGTACTGCCGGTGCACCGCTTCTTTGCTTGTCGGCCATCGCCCATGATCTCGGTTCTGCTCTATTTCTTCGTGATCCCGTCTTTTCCGAATTCGATTACAATTTTATACAAAATAAAATACATCGAAATTACATCAAGATTACACGAAAAATAAAAGCACCTAGAACTACCCGCGGATTTTCTCACGGGAAAGCCCATTACATGTCTCAAAATCGGGCCAAACCAACAATTGCATAATTAATAAAAATAAATAAATAAACCATTCATATAAACCATGATAATTGGATCATATCACCTGCAACAACACATCTAGCAAAATATTCCAACATCAAAATATATGAATATTTAAATTACTATCAATTAATCACCAAAATTAATTAAAATAGCAAAGCCTAAAAATCCGGCTCCGATACCAATTGTTGGAAAGTAAAATGCAGCGGAAGCGAAGTTTTGGGAAAGATGATAATCGCATTTTATGAATCTACGAGCATAAGATCTATTTAGGCATGCAAATTAATTAATTACTAAGACTAATAAGCAATTTAAATATTATTTATTATTTATTAATTAAATATGTTGATAATTAAAATATCCTAATCTAGATTCAAAGATCATAGGATATTACCTTTTGAAGAGTATTGGTTGCTTCCGTCTTGATCACCTTGTATTTCTACCTTTAGACCTTCTAGAGTATGATCCGCCTTAACCCGGACGTTGTGTGGGCAGCGAGCTACCGGATCTTGTTTGGACTTCTTTTGGATCGGTCGAAACCTTCTTGTATGTGATCACTTTATTTTTCTTTGCTTTCTAGTATTTTATGAACACTCTTAACAAATTAATTGTGTTATCTAAATTGTAGAATCAAAGACACAAGTCTAGATCTACAATTAAACACGAGAGGAAAATTTTGATCACACTGTTAGGAGTATGCCCTCGAATGCCACTCAGAGGTTGTTGAGTGAGGGCATTGTACTTGTAATTATGTAAACCATTTATATAAGGCAAATGGATGTTTCTTTATTCTTGGTAGTTCTTGGCATTCCTAACTCGTAAATAAACATATAGAAACTAGTCCGTGTATTTGAGAGCAAAACGTTCCACTCCTTATTGGATAAGGGGTCGGCCTTTGGAAAGGTTATAGCTCAAATACTTAATCGTTCGCAAGTCGATGAAACTTGGTAGGCGTTAAGTTTATGTGAAGACTTGTATGACGTATTCTTTGACATGGATAGTGCCCGTCGAACACTAATGGTTAGTGGGAGCACACGTTATAGGTATGCTAATTGGATTAGTATACTCGAACCGACTCACCCTCGATTCGTCACATGGATTTCACTCCGGGACAGTCAATGACGGAATCGAAAGGTTGTGATAGGTATTCGTGAACCTTCGACTTGAGGATTTAGTAGGGATGTGCTTGTGACGTCAAGATTTTCATTAGAGTAGTTCGACCACCGTAAACCGGAAGGCGGGGTCAACCTCGACGTGCATCTTGGACGGGCAAGTAGCAGTCCTACGAATACCAAGATAGAATTCTTTCTCCCGTTAGTGAGCGGGTTATATGTCCTATGCGGTTATTGGCAGATGAGATCATAAGTCTTTGGCCAAAGCATTGGAGCTAGTTGTATTAGATACACGACAGCTCGATGATCTCGATTTGCATTAACGCATGCATAGCATCAAGTACAGATGGGGTTTGACTGACCGTGACCCCATAACTTGATCGGGACATTTGAAAGAAGGGTTTATACGTATACTGGTATTCACGACAGAATGGTTCTTGAATGTTCCCAATCATTCGTTCTCGGTTAAGTACAGTGTAGGCCGCCAGGCTGGCTAGGTGGTGCTACTACTCTTTGGTTCCTCCCATTGCTGACTGAGACGGACCTACCGAGTCGCGCATGAGGATTGACGACGGAATGAATCAAGCTAATTCTCTCATTATGAATATTAGATAGTGGATATCTAAATTTGGGACATTAGATGTCTAAATCGATTTATTGGATAAATTGATTTACGGCCTAATGAATTAAATATATCACTGGGTGATTAATTTAATTCATGGATATAATTATTTCTTGGAGAAATTAATTATGTTATAATGTATTAGATATGTTTAATTAATTGGATTAATTAATCGATATAAATACATCGATACGGAATCGGAGTTTATCTGTTTGGACTCGCGGGAGTCCGAAACAAACCGAACTTGTCCGATTTCTACATGGGCCGCCCCCCACATTTCCACCCACTTTCATATGGACCCATGTTCCATTCTTTAATGGATGATCATTGAGGTGGTGGGGCTTTGATTCTCATAATTATGAGATGTGCATGTGGAGAGTTGAATAAATGAAGATGAAGACATCTCTCACTAGTGATTCCAAGCCACTTTAAACCTGAGATTGAGAGAGAGAGAGAGAGAAAAAAACCATTTTCTCAATTATCTTCATCTTCTTCATTCATTTCTTTTTCATTTTTCTTGGAGAAAAATTGAGAGAAAATCATATAGAGAGAGTATGATTAAAACACTTAGAGTGTAGTAATCTTTATATATATAGCTTCATCACTTAGCTCTAGCCGTATCCTCGGAGGATAGAAAGGTGATTGTCGTTCCGGTCGTTTCTCCGGCGCGTGACAAGTAGAGACGCGGTGCTTTCGGCGTTGGATCGTTCAAGAGCTTGGGGAATAGCTCAAGAGAAGGTTATCCATCTAATCAACGGACTACAAGGGTGAGTTTCTATATCTCTTGTGAATTCGTTTTTTGATATTCGTATATACGTAGCTCGATCGATCCTCGTAGGGATTCGGATCGAATTAATTTTCGTTTTACCGCTTCCGCTGGGCCTTCGTTTTAGGCACCGAATCCCAACAGTGGTATCGGAGCGTAGGTCTTGCGATCGTATATACGATATTAGCATTTGGAATGCTTGATTAGATGGTGAATAATTTGGAATCATTTTAGTCATAATCGTGGTATATGTTTTTACGTTCGTTGTAGTTATATTTTTCGTAAGTTTATATCTAAATATAAATCTTAATTTCTTGGAAATATGATTTATATTGAAGATATTAATGTTGGAGAATATAGATATTGGATTTCCGGTCGAAAAACTAGCCCCGAAATGCCGTTGGGCCAGTCTGGAGGTCCGAGAGCGAGGCCGCGGCCCGAGGCTTGCGGCCCGGCACAGGCGGCCAGCATCTTGTGGGCGCGGCACAGCTCCGAGGCAGCCGCCTGTGGCTGCCGGGCGGCCGGCCGGCTGCGAGCATGACTCGACCATGCCGGGCATGTCTGTAAGCATCTTGCCGTGATGACTTCGGCCATGGCCAATTTCGCCCCGGCTCGATTTTTTCGTGTATTCTTGAAAATTAATCTCCCGCATGTTAAATGGATTTAATATGATTAAAATGATTTATGGTATTTCATTTTATAAGGGAAATTTGATTAATTGGAATATTTATGGTCGACCGAATTATTTTGAACGTTATCATATTACCGATTGTGTGAATCGATTGGATCGGTTCGTATTGTTGATTGGATCAATGTATATCTACGCTTTCTATTTATTTAGTATTTATTGAATGAATGCTTTTGAATGGGGATGTGGTTCGTGGACTTAGTTTTTGAATCGTTCGTTTTATTCGATTGGGTTGTAAAGGCCGTTTTGAGCCTATTTATTTTACTAGAAAAATTTGTATCTAGGATGCAATTTTCAATGTAAAATTTATATGTAATGACGAAGACCGGAGGAAGATCCATTTCGAGAAGACGAAGATTCAAGACGAAGACTTGTAATTAGATTACGGAGTTTTTGTTTTCTAGGAACGGTCCATGAACCACATGTTGGTAGCAACTAGGTTGTGAATGGTTGTTTCATATTGTATGAATGCCACAAACGCGCTTAAACGATTAATGTGCAAAGTGCAACGTAAATCACGAAAATTCTCCCACAACAAATAATTAAGTTTATAAGGTTTCAAGGTTTTCCCTCCCTCCATCGAGTTTTTGGGAAATTGAAATCCAAACCGGATGTGCTATGCTTCCGAGTTATCGGGGTAGTCGTTCGGGGAGGATGGATAAATTACCGGGAGCGCATTGGATGCCTTCGGTTGGAGCAAATTTTATCCCTAGAAACCTGATAGGTTGCCGGATAAGATTCAATTGTGAAACTGATTTGCGTCGATGGTATAAACTTAACTTGTTCACGAACCATAGAAACCGTATAGGTTGAGGGGAGTGAACAATAGGAAAAAGAAGATCGAATCATCCATTAGATGGGTTGGTGTTGGACACCAATTTATGAAAATTAATAGACTAGAAACCTGTTCGGTTGCCCTCTATTAAGATTTATAAAGAACTCGATCACCACTATGAAGTAGAGCGACGATACTTCCGGATTTCACATGGGAGTGTGTTATTCCGATAAAAATAGTGGGAGCTGGGTAACAAGAATAGAAAAGACCTTAATTCTATACTCAGAACATAATTGAATGAGTCACTAATTAATCTATCGTACTTAATGCAGACTCAAATCTCAATATGACAATGAATCCACTCGCAATTCTACTCGAAAAGAACACCTTAATGGGACCTAACTTTGTGGATTGGCTCCGCAATCGATGATTGTCCTCGGTATAGAGGCACCGGGATACGTCTTGGAGACGGACATTCCGGCGACTCCTGTGCGGACCCGAGCCAATCATGAAGAGATTAAAAACCACGAAAAGTGGGTTAAGTATGACTTGAAAGTACGTGCTTATATGATGGCTTCCATGTCTAATGAGCTTCAGAGAGCTCATGAGAAAATGACTTCGCTAGGCGATTCTATCTCACTTAACCGAACTTTATGGTGAGCACAGCAGAAGCTAGATATGAGATATCAAGCAAATCGCTCGGTGCAAGGATGAAGGAAGGTGAGAAGGTTGGGGAACACGTCCTCAAAATGATATTCATGATCGAGAGATTGGAGGCTCTTGATTTTAAAATGGATACTTCTCTCCAAACCGACCTTATCCTATAGTCTCTCCCTGATTCCTTCTCACAGTTTGTTATGAACTTCAACTGCAATGAGATTGCATGTAATTTAGCTGGGCTAATGAACAAACTTGTGACCGCTCAGTCTCAAATGAAGACTCCGCGGATGAAGGAGTCTACTCTTGTGATTTCTTCTGGACCTCGGAGGTCTAAGAATAAGAAGAAAAAGACCAAGAAGTGGACTGAACCGCAAGCTAAGGACCTTAAGGGTAAGGGAAAGGCCCCGATGGTTCCGAAGAACAAGAAGAAGAAGGATGCTTGTCTCAAGTGCGGTGAGCTTGGCCACTGGGCTAGAGACTGTCCGATTCTTCATGGCACTTCAGGTACAGAACTTTTAGTTTTGGAAACAAATTGTTCTGCTACTGTATTTTCTACTTCCTGGATACTAGATTCTGGTGCTAGTTCTCATATTTGTACCGTGAATCAGGATCTGGAACAAAGTAGGAAGCTTGGAGCTGGAGAAGTTATGATCACAGTCGGAAGCGAGCATAGTGTCGAGGCGACCGACATAGGATCACTTCTTTTGGGTTTAGAATCCGGATTTGTTTTGACTTTAGAAGATGTACTTGTTTTGCCCAAGGGGCACAAAAACATTGTATTCATTCCGGTCATGGACCGAAAAGGTTTTTCATTTTTCATTGGTGATGGTTCCTGCAAAATTTATTTTAGAAATAAACTAGTGGGTACTGCTACATTGTTAAATGGATTGTATCATCTAAATCTCAACAACAAAGTAGTTGTGAATACTATGACTAGAAAACGTGGTAGGGATGAAACCAATCAAGTTTTGAAATGGCATCTAAGACTTGGTCATGTTGGTCAGACCAAGGTTTACAAGATGGAAAAAGATGGACTTATGGGTCCATTGGGATCGGATCCCTTTCCTACTTGTGAATCTTGCCTTAAAGGCAAAATGACTAAGTCCCCTTTCACAGGGACTTTTGAAAGAGCCGCTAATAAACTGGGATTAATCCATACTGACGTTTGTGGTGCTTTAGAAGCAGCACGTGACGGATATCAATATTTCATTACGTTTACAGATGATCATACTAGGTATGGTTATGTATACTTAATGAAACATAAATCCGAGGCTTTTGAGAAATTCCAGGAATTCAAGGCCCTAGTCGAGAAACAAACTGGCAATCATATCAAAGCACTTCGGTCGGACCGAGGTGGCGAGTATATGAGTACGGAGTTTGACCAGTTCCTTAAGGAACATGGAATAGTTTCACAACTAACACCTCCAGGTACTCCTCAGTTAAATGGTGTGTCAGAAAGAAGGAACCGGACCCTGTTGAACATGGTCCGTTCCATGCTGGGCTATACTGACTTGCCAATTTACCTGTGGGGGTATGCACTCCTGACTGCCACGTATATCTTGAACAGATGTCCTTCCAAATCCATTCCTAAAACTCCACATGAGATGTGGGAGGGAAGGAAACCAAGTCTTAATCATATTAGGATTTGGGGATGTCCCGCCTATGTCAAGAAGACTAAGGTGGAAAAGTTGGAAGCTAGGTCTGCGAAGGGACATTTCATTGGATTCCCATCTGGGACGATGGGATATCTATCCTACATGCCCGAAGATCGAAGGATCGTTGTTGCTTTACAAGCACACTTCCTGGAAGATGAGTTCATTCAGGAAGGCGGAGCAGGTAGAAGTATTTCCTTAGAAGAATATAATTAAACTCCTCAGGAGACACCTGTGCAAGAAACTGGAACCGAACCTTCTGAAACACAAGTACAACCACCTCGTAGGTCTAGTAGGGTGTCTCATTTACCTGAGAGGTATGGGCTTGTGCACTTGGAGGAGCTGCGTCTCCATGAGGTTCCAAGTGATAGCCAAGAGACCGACCCGACGACCTATGACCAAGCAATGGTGGATGTAGACTCGCGAAATGGCGTGAAGCTATGGAAGCTGAGATAGACTCGATGCATGTCAATCAGGTCTGGACTCTAGTAGACCGCCCCAAGGGAATAGTGCCTATTGGGAACAAGTGGATCTACAAGAGAAAGACTGATGGTGATGGCAAGGTTGACGCCTATAAGGCCAGGCTTGTGGCAAAGGGTTATACCCAGAAGGAAGGGATCGATTACCATGAAACCTTCTCGCCCGTAGCCATGATCAAGTCTATTCGCATGATGATTGCTATAGCTGCCTACCACGATTATGAGATATGGCAAATGGACGTAAAGACGGCCTTCCTTAATGGATTCCTCGAGGAGGAAATCTATATGGAGCAGCCTAAAGGCTTTGTGTCCGAAGTCGATATTCAGAAAGTGTGCAAGCTTCAGCATTCCATTTATGGACTGAAGCAAGCGTCGCGTAGTTGGAACCTTTGTTTTGACGAGGCAATCAAAGAGTTTGATTTCGTGCAAAATGAAGAGGAACCTTGTGTATACAAGAGGGTTAGTGAGAGCAAGATCGCATTCTTAGTACTATATGTAGATGACATTCTACTAATAGGAAATGATGTGGGAATGCTCGGTTACGTAGCTTGGCTTTCGAGTAATTTCTCCATGAAAGACTTGGGAGAAGCAACCTATATTATTGGTATTCGGCTCTACCGGGATAGAGCGAAGAGAACAATAGGCCTTTCCCAAGCCCTCTATATAGATAAGATCTTAAAGCGATTTAAGATGGATGATTCTAAAAGAGGGTTCCTACCGATGCAACATGGAATAAAACTCACCTTGAAGATGTGTCCTCAAAGTGAGGAACAACGCAAGGAAATGAGTAATATACCATATGCTTCGGTCGTGGGTAGCCTTGTGTAAGCTATGTTGTGTACAAGACCTGACATCGCGCATGCTGTAAGCGTGGTGAGTAGGTTTCAGGCAAACCCAGGTAGGGAACATTGGATCGTCAGAAAGAACGTTCTCAAGTACTTGAGAAGAACTAGAGATATGGTTCTTATGTATGGCGGTGGAGAATTGGATGTGGTGGGATTCACTGATTCGGACTTCCAAGAACTGAAGGACGACTCGATGTCCACTTCTGGCTACATATTTACTCTTAATGGAGGAGCAGTATCTTGGCGTAGTGCCAAGCAAAGCGCGACTGCTGATTCCACCTGTCAGGCTGAGTATCAAGCAGCCTCGGAGGCTTCCAAGGAAGGGTTCTGGATTAAGAAGTTTCTGGGAGAACTTCAAATGATACCATGTGCTAAGCTGCCTGTTCCGCTGTACTGCGACAACGACGGAGCTATAGCGCAGGCCAAGGAGCCGAGGTTTCACAACAGCACCCAACATATTTAGAGGAAGTATCATCTCGTAAGAGAATTTGTTCGCAAGGGATACATTGTGCTGCACAGAGTAGACTCGGCCGACAACGTCGCCGATCCACTGACCAAGCCACTTTCTCAGACTAGCTTGGAGCGTCATCTGGAGAACATGGGTATTAGATACCATAGTGTGTGGCATTGAGTGCAAGTGGGAGATTGTTAGGAGTATGCCCTCGAATGCCACTCAGAGGTTGTTGAGTGAGGGCATTGTACTTGTAATTATGTAAACCATTTATATAAGGCAAATGGATGTTTCTTTATTTACTGGTAGTTACTGGCATTCCTAACTCGTAAATAAACATATAGAAACTAGTCTGTGTATTTGAGAGCAAAACGTTCCACTCCTTATTGGATAAGGGGGTCGCACCGGAAAGGTTATAGCTCAAATACTTAATCGTCAAGTCGATGAAACTTGGTAGGCTTTAAGTTTATGTGAAGACTTGTATGACGTGTTCTTTGACATGGAGAGTGCCTGTCGAACACTAATGGTTAGTGGGAGCACACGTTATAGGTATGCTAATTCGATTAGTATACTCGAACCGACTCACCCTCGATTCGTCACATGGATTTCACTCCGGACACCAATGACGGAATCGAAAGGTTGTGATAGGTATTCGTGAACCTTCGACTTGAGGATTTAGTAGGGATGTGCTTGTGACGTCAAGATTTTCATTAGAGTAGTTCGACCCTATAAACCGGAAGGCGGGGGTCAACCTCGACGTGCATCTTGACGGGCAAGTAGCAGGTCCTACTGAATACCAAGATAGAATTCTTTCTCCCGTTAGTGAGCGGGTTATATGTCCTATGCGGTTATTGGCAGATGAGATCATAAGTCTTTGGCTAAAGCATTGGATCTTGTTGTATTAGATACACGACAGCTCGATGATCTCGATTTGCATTAACGCATGCATAGCGTCAAGTACAGATGGGGTTTGACTGACCGTGACCCCATAACTTGATCGGGACATTTGAAAGAAGGGTTTATACGTATACTGGTATTCACGACAGAATGGTTCTTGAATGATCCCAATCATTCGTTCTCAGTTGGGGTACAGTGTAGGCCGCCAGGCTGGCTAGGTGGTGCTACTACTCTTTGGTTCCTCCCATTGCTGACTGAGACGGACCTACCGAGTCACGCATGAGGATTGACGACGGAATGAATCAAGCTAATTCTCTCATTATGAATATTAGATATTGGATATCTAAATTTGGGACATTAGATGTCTAAATCGATTTATTGGATAAATTGATTTACGGCCTAATGAATTAAATATATCACTGGGTGATTAATTTAATTCATGGATATAATTATTTCTTGGAGAAATTAATTATGTTATAATGTATTAGATATGTTTAATTAATTAGATTAATTAATCGATATAAATACATCGATACGGAATCGGAGTTTATCTGTTTGGACTCGCGGGAGTCCGAAACGAACCGAACTTGTCCGATTTATACATGGACCGCCCCCCACATTTCCACCCACTTTCATATGGACCCATGTTCCATTCTTTAATGGATGATCATTGAGGTGGTGGGTCTTTGATTCTCATAATTATGAGATGTGCATGTGGAGAGTTGAATAAATGAAGATGAAGACATCTCTCACTAGTGATTCCAAGCCACTTTCAACGTGAGATTGAGAGAGAGAGAGAGAAAAAAACCATTTTCTCAATTATCTTCATCTTCTTCATTCATTTCTTCTTCATTTTTCTTGGAGAAAAATTGAGAGAAAATCATATAGAGAGAGTATGATTAAACACTTAGAGTGTAGTAATCTTTATATATATAGCTTCATCACTTAGCTCTAGCCGTATCCTCGGAGGATAGTGTTGTGTCAAGAATTAACACTCTCCGACCGGCGATCGCCTCGGAGATCGGGCGACCGAGTCACTGCCGAGCAGCCAAGGCAGAACTGCCGACCAGCGACCAGGCGGCCGAGCCTTTACCCAGCGGACAAGCTGCATCGACCAACCGAAGGTCCCAGGACCAGTCCCGGTGCCGAGCGATCGACGTCAAATACGATTGCCTCTCGGTACTCGACGACCGACTCCTAGCGACCGACAAGCGGACGACCATCCCTCGGCACCTGCCGACCGGTCCTTGGTGACCGACCAATGCCGACCCTTGGCAACTGGCCGATGGCGACCTCTGATGACCAGCTAGAGACGACCGCCTCATGTCGATCAGGGCCGATGGCCATCCAGTCGGCAAAGGTCGAGTCTCAAGGCTGGCACCACGTGCAAGAACCGAGACAAGATCCGCGAATCTCGGATCATTGACCACAGCCTGGCAGAATCTCTCCACCAGCCGACAAGCCGCCGAAAGTTGTCAGTAGGACCACATGTGACATTGACTCTGGACGCGTGCTGGCTCCTCATTGGACCGCCCAGCTGGCGCCAGCACCTACCTTGGACTTTAGGCCGACAGCCCATGTGAATCGGGGACAGTCGCCCCATTATAATATTGGCCGGCAGACGATCGCCCCATTATTATAATGGCCGGAAGGCGATCGCCCACCAAAGGACAAGACTCGGCTGCCACTATAAATACACGGCTCCCTACACTTGTCCAAAAACGGAATTTTTATCACACAAAATGCTCCAGAACTTCAACTTCCTTGGGATTTCATACATCACAGAAGCAAAACTCCCAGCACCTGGCTATCTCCAACTCTTGGCAACAGCTATCATTCGGTCCTTCTTCTCCCGGCCTCTCTCATCCAGCAGACTATCGGCAGGGACGAAGAACACCGAGCTTCGCTCAAGAGCCGGATTAACAGAGTCTTTTTACACTCATTGTATTTAGATTTCTCTCATTAATACTTGTATCCACGAATATTTGTATTAATATCATCTCGCGAGAGCATTCAAGCCCGGGCCTAACAAACCCGGCAAATCTTGTATTATTTATCTTCTCTCGGAAGTGCTCCCGCAATTGTTGTTTGTTGTCCGTCTTCCAGCAGTATTAATCTTCCGATAAATATTTTGGGCAACAACAATTGGCGCTAGAAAGAGGGCGATCCAACCCTCAAATTTTTACACCTACCGTCCCGAAGAACACTCACTGTTCTCGGGGCAGATACTTGAAGCGACACTCACTGCACTTCAAAGAAATCTTTCAGAAATCATGTCTTCCGCCTCCACGTCGAAGAAAGCCGCTGACCATCCGGCCAGACCCCCCGTTCCGTCCCAGTCCGAGCCGCAGCCGATGGTGGAAGGCAGCCGTCGCGGTCCGAGACGCTCGATCCCATCCCTGGGCGGCGGCCTGAGCCTCTCGATCGATCAGCTCCGAACCAAGGAACAGATCAATGAGGTCATGGCCATCCTGCAGGAGCGACGGAGTGCTCTCGACGCGCCTCCTGCTATCACCCCCTCGGCCTCCCGCCGGAAGTCCAAGCGGAAGCTCAAGGCGTTACTGTCCGAGCGATTGCCAGGAGGCTCTCGTCCGCAAGAAGAGGCGCTCGGCATCCGGGGCACCTCTGTCTTCGATCGCCTGGGCAGTGACCCGACCTGGCGACCGGGGCAGTCCGGCCCCATCTACGAGACGACGGAACTTGAGTCCGTCACCGGGAGCTCGGCCTACCCGGCCCTGCATGACTAGCCGTTTGGCTCCCTTCGCCAAATTGCCGAGGTCGGCAGGTGAGTCCGGAGATCGGTACACGATCGCCTCGGCTCCCGCTCCCAAAGCCGATCCGCAAGCAACCGAGCCACGGCGATTGCCGCATTGCAACGTCAGCTCGACGACGTGAAAGCGCTCCTGGAATCCAGGGCAAGCGCCATGAAGACGATCGCCGAGCCAAGCGAGCCGCTCGCGATCGACATCGAGCTCGCTCCCGTGCAGCACTGGATCGCTCCCCCGCAAACACCCGTGTACGAGGGGCGATCGGACCCCCAGGTGCACCTGAGGAAGTTCAACATCTACATGACCGGGTGTGCGGCATCTGACGCGACCAGTTGCCGAATGTTCCCTATGACGCTGGACGACCTCGCCCACCGGTGGTACACCTCATTGCCACCTCGGTCCATTGGCTCCTTTAACGAGCTGGCGCACGTCTTCACGGAGTACTTCGCCACCAGAGTCATCCGTCCTGAAGGTCACCTTCACATGATGCAAATCAAGCAGGGAGAAGAAGAGTCCGACTCGGACTACATCGACCGGGTAGACGGGATCATCCTCAACGGCGAACCCGTAAGCGATGAAACCGCCCTCTACGCGGTCCTAGGAGGATTTCAGGGTTTTCGCCTATGTTCAGGCATCTCACGAAGAACAAACCTACAACCTACGCAGCCTTCCGGGCTAGAGCCGCAGATTTTCTGGCCAGGCAAAGGTTCCTTCTTAGCCTGTGAGCAGCGCGATCGGCGCCCGGACGACGATCTCCCGCCCGATCGCCAATATCGACCTACGAATAAAGCGATCGGCAGCCGAGCGACGATCGCCAGACTTCCGGCCCGATCGCCGATCATCACGCTACATCATCAACAACCCGGAGGACACGATCGCCATCTACAGTCCGGCATTTAACATGAGGGACTAAGGCTCGCGATCGCCTCCACCGCACATCACAAAGCCATGGTCCTGGCAGACGATGGAACCGGCTGCTTCGGCCATGCAAGGTCCCTTTCGGCCGAGATCGCCCGCCCTTCGTTTAAATACGAGGCTGGCGTAGTCTGAGGGCTCTCCAAAATTAATCAGTGGACACGTGCCACTACCCCCGTCTCAACGTACACCGTCGAGGTTCGTCATCTCTATGGCGGGCCGAGGTGGAAGCAGAGCTAAACAAGCCGCGGGCGTGGAGTTGATTCATCCGACGCTGCCCCGCGCAAGGACTCCTCTAGACCGAGACCGCACGCCCTTCGTTTAAATACGAGGCGAGGCGCAGCCTAACAGAGGACCCTCATAATAAAGTGAGTCACGAGACACTCAATGTCTTCGCGCACCAAGACACGGTCATGGAGTCGGTCCATCGATCTCCGCGACTGTGCACGATTCCTCAAACAAGCGAAACCACCAAGTTTCCGTGGGGGATCGGCCAATGTTGTTTTTGCAGGTACAAGACCGAAAGATAGCTAGCCAATCAACCATGATAGCCCAAGTCCGAATCCTAAGTCAGCTCAGCAAGATCGCCCGTCCTCATCCTCACACGATCGCCAGCAAGAACCACCTCGCCCCATGTCTTCAACATAGGAGCAAGCTGGGGGGCAATTGTTGTGTCAATAATTAACACTCTCCGACCGGCGATCGCCTCGGAGATCGGGCGACCGAGTCACTGCCGAGCAGCCAAGGCAGAACTGCCGACCAGCGACCAGGCGGCCAAGCCTTTACCCAGCGGACAAGCTGCATCGACCAACCGAAGGTCCCAGGACCAGTCCCGGTGCCGAGCGATCGACGTCAAATACGATCGCCTCTCGGTACTCGGCGACCGACTCCTGGCGACGGACAAGCGGACGACCATCCCTCGGCACCTGCCGACCGGTCCTTGGTGACCGACCAATGCCGACCCTCGGCAACTGGCCGATGGCGACCTCTGATGACCAGCTAGAGACGACCGCCTCATGTCGATCAGGGCCGATGGCCATCCAGTCGGCAAAGGTCGAGTCTCAAGGCTGGCACCACGTGCAAGAACCGAGACAAGATCCGCGAATCTCGGATCATTGACCACAGCCTGGCAGAATCTCTCCACCAGCCGACAAGCCGCCGAAAGTTGTCAGTAGGGCCGCATGTGACAGTGATTCCGCCGAAAGTTGTCAGTAGGACCACATGTGACACTGACTCTGGACGCGTGCTGGCTCCTCATTGGACCGCCCAGCTGGCGCCAGCACCTACCTTGGACTTTAGGCCGACAGCCCATGTGAATCGGGGACAGTCGCCCCATTATAATATTGGCCGGCAGACGATCGCCCCATTATTATAATGGCCGGAAGGCGATCGCCCACCAAAGGACAAGACTCGGCTGCCACTATAAATACACGGCTCCCTACACTTGTCCAAAAACGGAATTTTTATCACACAAAAGGCTCCAGAACTTCAACTTCCTTGGGATTTCATACATCACAGAAGCAAAACTCCCAAAGACTGGCCGTCTCCAATCGCTGGCAACACTATCATTCGGTCCTTCTTCTCCCTCTCTCATCCAGCAGACTATCGGCAGGACGAAGAACACCGAGCTTCGCTCAAGAGCCGGATTAATGAGTCTTTTACACTCATTGTATTTAGATTTCTCTCATTAATACTTGTATCCACGAATATTTGTATTAATATCATCTCGCGAGAGCATTCAAGCCCGGGCCTAACAAACCCGGCAAATCTTGTATTATTTATCTTCTCTCGGAAGTGCTCCCGCAATTGTTGTTTGTTGTCCGTCTTCCAGCAGTATTAATCTTCGAATAAATATTTTGGGCAACAACAGATAGCAAGGTGATTGTCGTTCCGGTCGTTTCTCCGGCGCGTGACAAGTAGAGACGCGGTGCTTTCAGCGTTGGATCGTTCATGAGCTTGGGGAATAGCTCAAGAGAAGGTTATCCATCTAATCAACGGACTACAAGGGTGAGTTTCTATATCTCTTGTGAATTCGTTTTTTGATATTCGTATATACGTAGCTCGATCGATCCTCGTAGGGATTCGGATCGAATTAATTTTCATTTTACCGCTTCCGCTGGGCCTTCGTTTTAGGCACCGAATCCCAACACACACAACCTCACAAGATAGTACTAAATCGTCCAACACCCCAAAAGTCCTATTTATAGGCTCTTGGACTACTACTAGGGATCTTAAGCAGGATTATGAAAGTACTCTCAATAAATTCATCTTATATTATTAGGACTCTTCCTAATATAATGAATCTATTAATATCAACTTAGTCCACTAAAAGGTTGATATTGCACTTTCTACCAAAATCCCAAATTACGAAATTGGGCTCCTTATTAAATATATTATTTCCCATGTTTAAGATATCGAATGCCCATTAATTAATTATAAGCTACTGACAGCTTTAATTAATTAATATCTTATCCAATAGTAGTACCACTCAAACCTTATTATTATATCGGAATTAAATCCACATGCAGGGTTTAATATAATAATCATTATCGAGCTCCTCAAGGGGACATCATCAACCCGCACGAGTCGGGACACGATTTCTAGTAATAATAATAACTGTCGTATAAACAATATTATTGCTCAAGATACGAGGCTTATTGAGTCGATCATTTTGACTCTCACCTATGGTAAATCAAAGCAATAATTATTATAAATACACAATTAAATATTATATACTTATAATTAAGAAATAATAATTATCCGAGATTTATGTTCTTCTTACGGTCAGTACAAAAGACACTATCTCACCTCGATCCAGTTCAACGTATGCAAATACGCTAATGTATGCTAATAGTCAAGACCAACTATTCTCAAGCATACACTACAACCTTTTATATAATTTGTCTAATAATTATATAGGTTATGAACTATTATATTATTTTATAAGGCACCGATAATGTGATCTTCCGTGTGACACCAACACACCACATTATCTACAATATAAAATAATTAGACATTTCATTTGCATAACCATAACGTGAATAAATATGGAAAACATGTGATTAAATGTAATTAATATTCTCATAGGTAGTAACAGGACAATTAGGTAATACAAGCATAAAGTATGTTTTGCAGTATACAATCCTAACAGTACGTGCCCCCCCTTTCCTCGATCCTGAAATACATGAAAGGTATTTCCCCCATAAAGGGGTTGGCCGTCGAATAGCCAGTACAAGTATATCGAATATGAAACACAATACTTCTCGACAATAAAGTAAAAGTAACCGTCAATTAATCATTTCAAGACTAGTATTTCAGAATAAATAAATCTCATTTCAATGCATATATGATTAACCATGGAACCACACCAAAGGCAACGGAACCCTATGAGGCCCCTTCGGACCCTCCCAGAGTGGCTAACCCAAACTATTCATGGAACCGCATCAAAGGCCACGGAACCCTCTGAGGACCCGTCGGTCCGTCCCAGAGTGAATATATATAATCATACAATTCATATATCTCACTTTTAAAGTCGAGAACGTACAATCATAAATGTATACTTGCCCAATAACGCACTTCCGGCACCTAAAAGAATCGTAAGGGATACGATAATTAATAATCGGTACGCAAGTCACACGGAGAAACCCACTAACGACTCCCTCCGATTACAATATCATGCACATAGGGTTGGGAAACACCCAAACCCTCTCGAATTCTCAACACCAAACAAAGTAGAACATGGAATCATATGATTTACATATATATATATATATATATATATATATATAAGTGAGATTAATCATAAACTCAAGATTTCCATGGTCAAAAACGAATTACACAACCGAATCGAACAAAAACCCCCAAAACTATCCAAGGTAGGGATTCACAGAGATTTACCTCGATTTGAAGGAGGAGAAACGGGATTGGGGTGATTAAATCACGCTATGAACTCCAGATGCTGATGATTGATGAACTCCCATCGATTTTTACACCTTGAAATCGCCCAAAATCGCACCAAATGAGAGGAAGAAAGGAGAGAAAATGAAATCCTCTCCAAAAACCCGCTGACATATAGGCCTGCTGACTCGCGTGCAGCCGAGTGTGAGTGTGCTGCCTCGCGGGCCGGAATTGGTGAGCAGTTTTGGGCCGTGCCGCCGCACGGAGCGTCGTGCAGCGGCGCTGCAGCATACCGCCTACCAAATCTTGCAAGGGCTGTGCCGCGACGCACAATCCCTTGTGCCGCGGCACGCACGGTTTGTGCCCAAAAAGTGATGAAAAACGACCCACGAACATGATACACTTGATCGACGTATAGTCCCGACCATTTAAAGGCCTGAATGAACTATCACGAACCCTCATATGGTGATTCCACGTCAAACACAGTCGGTCCCAACAAAACGGTAACATCAAAAGACTCGGAAAGAGAGTAAACGCAAAGGAACCCAAACTTTGGAATATTACGGAATGACCCAACACGATACTCGATCAAATACCAATAAAAGATCACGACATCCATAATAACATGAAATGGATTTGCGGGAACCTCAAAACGGCGGTTCCGAACAATGATCACGAGAATTGAACTCAAAGGTGACAAAAGGACATCCAACACGGAATTGAGTAAAATAAGTCCGAAACAAGTTCGGATGATGAAAAGTCTAGTATTTAATATTCTCAAAATACTCATACGGTTACAAACGAATCGACAAAATTGTAAAAATACCGGAATTATACAAATACAAAAAATAAAAATATATGGATATTACATGGGAAAGGTGTTAGCTTGCCGCTAGTGACCATGAGAGACGGCTCTCATGATCCGTCTAAGCTGAGGGAAAAGGGTAAATCAGTGGTTGGCCGAGAGATAAAATCAAGGGTCGAAAAAGGAGAGGCATCGCGCAACAATAAAACGGAGGAGACAACTTTGGGGGACTTTTTGAATTTACGCAGAAATACGGGGAGAATGAGATCATGGTACGGAGTCACTTGACCCCACCCGGAATTCGATGTTCCATTTTGCTACTCCACCGTTGAAGGACACCTCAAAGGAACCAACGAGTTCTTCCAACCTCGTCCCGCTGTCACTCACTTTGAGGTCACAAAGGGAGGGTAGGCCACTTGACAACAGGGAGAGGGAGCCGATTGCTGACATGGACACGGGGCCGTTTGAGGATTCAGGTACGGATGTTTTGGACGACCTCGAGAGTGAGACTCATATGGACGATACTGACGGATATCATAGTACACGACCTTCTGGGCCGGGGGAGATTATTTCTTTATTCATTATGCCCCACAATATATTTTAATAATTCTTTATTCGAATTTATTCTTAATAATATTTGATACCGAGGGAGTATCAATCATAAAGCCTATAAATTAGTGACATTGGTTCACTGGCCACGGCTTCCACTGCATGTGGGAGATCCGGGTTCGAGTCTCTTTGAGGACAAGAATTTTCAAGGATTTATAACTCTTTAGTTTATGATTAATGAAGAGACATTAGCCTTTCGAGGTACGCTGGTGGAATAATTAAATATTGAGGGTTTCAAGCGGCAGTATGGGAGTCCATATCTCGGTGGGACCCTGCGGTTGGATGTGAGGGGGTCCAACATAGAACAATCACTTGGAGGACGACTCTTTGTGCGCAGTAGATGAGAATATTTAAGAACCTGAAAGCCGGATACACATCTCACGATTTAACTGATAGCAGTTCTGTTGGGCCGGGGCTGTTCCCAACAACTGGTTAAGTGTAAGCTTGGAACCTCGATATCACAAAAAAAATATAAAAAAGAAAATAAAAGAAAATCATAAAGCCTAATAGCCTATAGAACGCAGAAGGGTGCCTTGATCGACGGTGGAAAATAGTGGCGGTCCACTGTACTGCTCAACACCTCACCATTTTTTTGGAAGACTAAACGGATAAGTTTGACAATAGAGGCGGAGCCTCCACGATCTCTTCCCTTCACCACCATGGACATCCAACTCCACGGCGGCTCCCCCTCCTCCTTCTCCGACGAACACCGCCACCCCAACAACAATTCCCCTCTCCACACACCGAACCGCCACCCGTCTGATCCTATGCACTCCTGGTGGGAATCCATCTCAAAAGCTCGCTCTCGCATCCATCTCCTCTCTTCTATTTTGCCCTCTTCCCTTGATGATGATGGTGATGATGATGACCCTCTTTCATCACTCGCCGACACCGACCGACCGGCCCGATCCCTCCTCCTCTCCTCCTCCGCCTACTCGTCCATCTCCGCTGCCATCTCGTCTCCATCTTCCGGCTCCGGCGAGGATCCCCTCTGCCACTGGATTTACGACACCTATCTCTCCTCTGACCCCGATTTGCGTCTCGTAGTCCTTTCCTGTCTCCCGATTATCGCCGCCGTCTACCTCCGGAGAATCCACCATCCCTCCTCTGATCGTCCGATCTCCCTCTCCGGCTTCGAGGCTGTCCTCTTAGCCATCTATTCCGCCGAAGCCAAGGCGCGTAATGGAAAGCCTGTTACTGTTTCTATCCCTGATCTCTCTCAGCCGTCCCTCTATCACAACCCTCGCAATCCTGTTAAATCTTCAAACCCTAATTTGAACCCTGGTAAACCGTTGGTTGGGGTTTTGTCCCCTCCTCTGGAGCCGCAGATGGCCCTTAAATCCACTAAGCGGGCTTGCATTGTCGGTGTTGTTCTCGATTGCTATCATAAGCAGATCTCTCAGATGCCGAGTTGGTCAAAGCTTGATTTCTGTAAATTTGCTACGGCTTGGGCTGGGGAAGAATGCCCCTGTACCTTAGATTTTGACCATAAACCTGGGAATTTTTCGGAAGGGCGGGAGAATGGGGACCAGTTTGGGGAATATATCAGGGTTGAGGCTGATGAGATTGAAAATTTAGGAGAAAGAGTCAAGGTTTTGGATATTGAGTACCATAATTCAACAGACGTGGGAGAGAAGGATGCTAGAATTCCTCTGCCGTGGGAATTACTGCAGCCAGTTTTGAGGATTTTAGGTCATTGTTTGCTGGGACCATTGAATGTTGATGAGGTGAAGGATGCAGCATCCGTGGCGGTGCGTCGTATGTATGCTAGAGCCTCGCACGATTTGGTCCCCCAAGCGATTCTAGCGACCAGGAGTTTGATTCAGCTCGATAAGCGGGCACGTGAAGCAGCCATGGCAGCATCTGCAATGGCTGTTAATGCTTCTGGTTCGAACGCCAACACTCCCAGCAAAGCTAAGAAACCTGAGATGCTTTTGGTTTCCAAGTGATGATGATTCTAGCAGGGTATGTTTGTAATGCTTAAATCGTTTTTGGCTTTTATTATGAGAATATTATGTGGTTTGATGTAGATTACTGTACTTGTAAACATGATTAAATTATTTGTATTTATAACTATGAATGTATTAGATTGAAGATATAGATGCCTCATGGTGCTGCGTAAGATTACAAATCAATATTAGTTCGATTTCTAGCTGTTTTCTTTCGAACGGGGAATGCTCGTTGATTCTTATGGTATTTCTGTTGGTAAGCTACTCGCATAAGCTAATTTTGTCCTTTCTGGCATTCACAACTTGCTAAGTGATACCTTGTCAGTAGTTGTGTGTCTTTCAGTGTAGGAGAAGTGTGTTATTCTTGCTGTTGTCTTCTTGTTCATTCACTTGGCTTAAATTCTACGCTTTAATGAAGTGTCGGCAAGATTCCGTATATTTGAATAGGTTTTGCTGAAATTATGAAATACCATAGCTATAATTATGAATGTCGCTGCTCAAAAATTTAAATTAATCCAAATGATATTTTGCTTAAAGAGTTCAAATTCTTTTACGTAACTTACAAGAATAAATTGGAAATTGATCATCTAATGAGAAATGATACTTTATTTGTTGTGGTCAACTCGAGAATTGCAAGCCAATTACTTGAAATAGTTAAATATCTTATTCTCGCGACAGATTTCGAACCAAGAAGTGTGATTGTGGATATATAAAGAAAAATGGTCACTTCCTTGCTTCCGTACCGTTAGAGCAGCTTCTTAATGACCATTAATCATTATTGCAGGGATGGAGCGGAAAAAAAGATTTTAGAAATGAATTATTGAGCTTCAGATATGTCAATACTTGACTATTGATTGTTGTATCCTATGCTGATTCGATGTTTTAGCCCGTAATTAAAAGTATAGTAAAAGCAATGGTGGGTGCCTCTTTTTTCTTTTAAGTTATTAGAATTCTCTTCTAATCATTTAATTTTACTTTTAAGTTATATTATCCGACAATAATATAAGTTGCAGATGATTCTGGGAATTTAGAAAGTAGTATTATTGCTAGTATTTAAAAGTATCAGTTTCATGATACTCGAAATTATCATTGTGTGACCGTCTCATACAGTCAGACAGTCTGATATAAGTTTTTGTTTCTCTCGTTTAGACCCATTCCGGTTTACCTAAGTTGTAAGTAGTGTGTTTGAGCAATCGTTGACAACAACTTTTTCAACCAGATGAACTTGAGATAACATAAACTCATGAGTGATCCTTGTACTCTCGTATCAGGGACCGTAGTTTATGTTTTGCATCTGATGAAAAAAAAGTTGCGTTTTTATTTGACCTGTAGGAATGGAACCGTAACTAAGTTAATTACACATTCTTTGTCCAAAATCATCCAAAGGTAACTTCTTCGGGTTTAGAGGTGAACTCGGCTAGATACATTTTGCCTCTGTAAAGAACTGTTTGCCCCCCTGGCTTCATCACAGCTTCTTTAATTTTTCATGTATGATTACAAAACTATTCTCGAGGTTTAGTGTAATTAGAAAAAGAAAAATCCCACTTACCTTCCAAAGTCTAAGGACCCGTTTGGGGTGGTTGCGAGTTTTTGGTTTTAAAAGCCAATTTCAAAATCAAAACATGTTTGGATAAAATGGTGCTAAATTGGTTTTTTTATTATTTTCGAAACAGTTTTCCATCAAAACACAAAACCAAAAAAAGAGAACAACCATGGACGACCACTCTGACCATTGTTGACCACCACTCCGGCCACCGCCGACCACCACTCCGGCCTCCACGACCACCCCTCCGGCCTCACCGCCCACTACTCTGGTCACCGTCAACTACCACTTTGACCACCACGGACCACCATTTCAACCACTGACCACCGTTCACCACCAACCATCACTACGGCTACCACCGACTACAACTCCTGCCACCACTGACCACCACTCTGGACACCGACGACCACCATTCTGTCCATCTTCAACGGCCACTTTTATGTTCATGTTTTAAACTATAATTTTGATTTTTGATAATTTCTTAACTCAAAACTCAATCTGATTTTGGTTTTTGGAATTTTTAAAACTCAAAACAGAAATTGATTTTAGTTTTTGAAAATTTCAAAACATAAAACATAAAACACCTCTCCTCGTGGTTCATTTTCATAAGACAAACAAATGGGCGGAGTGGAGGGTCTCTAATATTAAAAGATAATGTTTTTTTTTTCCTTTTTGTAATTATGCTAAACCTGGGGTAGTTTTTGTAAATAACCCCTGAACTGTGGAATTCTACTTAAACAACCAAACTGATTGATCTGGAGTCCCTGTGTGGCCTTGCAAACTTGTTCTAAGCTAAGCTCAAAGAAAGTAGATGTGATTCAATTAATGCCGTGAAACAAATCTCACACCGAAAGTCATTTTTTCTCTATGTTTTCTGACGTTTTCAGTAAAACCTTCTCGAAAAAGTATTTTAACAATATTTTCTGTAATATTAGTAGATGCTACACGAACAATTCTTTTTCTATCCATATCATCATTTCGTATAGAGGTTATTATCTATTGCTTCTTCCATTGTTTATTGATGTTTTGTATTTTTCGGATTGAACTTTGATTATAAATTACCACTTAAAAAGAACAAAAAAGGAAATTAAAAATAATGTTAAAAAATATTTTTTAATGCGAATTTAGAAGTATATTTTTGTAAATTTTATGATTATTTTTGACGAGATAATTTATGGTCAAAATTCAATCTAAAAAAAAATATCAATTAATATGAAACGATAGAGTAAGAACATATTGGTGGAAAAAAAAAGGCGATACTTAGGAATGTCACGCACTAAACGTTGCCGCCATGGCCATTTATCTCCGCACTCCGTCGCAAAATTAAAATGGGAGGACTGAATTGATTCTCACTGTACTTCTCTTTTGTAAGACGATAAAGGAGCGTGAATTAGGGTTTCAAAAGGTGTTTTTTTTGGTAATGGGAGGGGGACTATGTCCCCCATATTATTAAGAAAACCAACTGAAAATTACACAACAACATTTCTAAGGCTCCCAAGCCCATGCTTGTCTTCTGCCAAAATCGAGCCAACACAGTCTGGCATCGACGTAAACGAATGAAAACCTAAATGTAAAGAGAACGCATAGTTCGCTAATCCATCCGCTAGGCGATTAGCTTCCCTATACACATGCACAATTCGGACAATCCAGTCCTTTGAGATAGAGCCATAACACAAACGTGTCAGGAAAGACAGAGGGTGAGAATCACTTATCCCTGTCGTGAGGAAGCCGACAACTATCGCCGAGTCCACTTCCAAAACCACTCGTCTCGCGCCACTCCCCCAAGCGATATAAAGGCCATAGTACACGCCCCATAACTCTGCCAATGGAGCCGAGCATATACCGATATTAATCGCGAACCCACCACACCAATTACCTTCGCTATCTCGTAAGACTCCACCAGCGGTTGCGTCTCCCGGGTTGCCACGTGAGGCGCCATCCGTATTCGGGCCAACCAACCCTCACTTGGTGGCAGCCATCTGATCATTCGATTTTCACGTTCCACCATCCGAGGACCTTCTTTGAACTTATCGTGAGCCATTGTTACTTCTTGTGCCAGGTTACGGATAAATTGCACCCTGTCTCTACACTTTCCCGGTGCTCCAAACACATTCATACACCTCCATTTCCATTCCCACCACACAGCTAAAGCAAAAGTAGTGGACCACCGGCTGCCTCTTATAACTTCATCATCGCCCAAATTTGTATACATCCACTCCAGCAAAGATTGGGAGAAGAAAGAAGACCTTATCCTCTGAGGAAAGATGCGGCTCCAAACCCTGCACATCGCCGATACCACGCAAAGACATGAATGATGGTTTCATGTCCCCCTTTACAAACCTGACAAATACTAGAGTTACTCAAATGTCGTCTCTGTCGTTCCATATTTGTCATTATGACTTGATTCATCCCCAGCCATAGAAAGACTCTCACCCTTTCTGGTACCACAACTTTCCAGACCCTCGCAAACAGGTTTCCCACATTCGGCCTAGGTATGTTGTTTTGGGTTAGAAACTCATACGCCGACCTTACGGTGAACTTGCCATCTGAACTGTTCCCCCATGACATCCGATCTTTGGCCCCTGTTACTTCATCCAGCACCACGGAACAAAGCTTCAGCTTCGTTTGTTCTGTCGCAAAAACCATAATCCGAGTAAAATCCCAGCCAATCCTAGTCTGCCAGAAGTCCTTCACCTTCGCCGTAATCAGCACATCCGGGATTTGACTCACTGTTGTCATCATTAGTAGTTCCTTATCTAGCCATCTGTCAGACCAGAAGCAAGCATCACGACCATTCCCGATAACCCATCGCATCCCTGGAATGACCACATCACGTAGACTTGCACATACCCCTCTCCATGTCGAAGACCAATTACACTTCGGTTTCAGCCATAAGAGATTATGCGTGTCCTGCACTTTATACTTCTTCCTCAAGATTGTAGCCCATAAGCTCCCAGAATCTTTGATTAATCTCCACCCCAACTTAGCCAAAAGCGCCTTATTCATCTCTGTAGTTAGACGGATCCCTAGCCCACCTTCTCTCTTTGGAACACATATTTTTTCCCAAGACAATAGATGTTGCCTTCTTTGATCACCATCACTTCCCCATATGAAATCTCTCGATAATTTATCCAACCGCTGAATAGTAGCTTGTGGCAAAGTGATAGTGCTCATAGTGTGAACCGGTATCGAAGAGAGTACAACCTTGGTGAGAGTGATTCTACCAGCCATGCTCAAGAATCTACCTTTCCAACCGGCAAGTCTTGAAGACACCTTCTCTACAACCTCTCCAAAGGTGTCTTTATTAATGCGCTTTTGAAGTATTGGCATCCCTAAGTATTTACCCAGTTCCCTTGTAGATTGGATGCCGCTTTCATTACTAATCAGAGACGCTAAGTCTCGACTTACATTATCTGAAAAAAATATCTTCGACTTCTCCAGACTAACTTTTTGGCCAGATGCCAAACAAAACTTCTCCAAAACCTTGCGGATGATTTTAATCTGAGCAACCGAAGCTTCTGCAAAGAGAATTAAATCATCAGCAAAACACACGTGGGACAATTTCGGGCCACCACGAGATAGGCTAATTGGCTTCCAATCTTTTTGTGCTACAGAGAACTCAATCTGATGGCATAACCTCTCCAAACACAAGACAAATAGGTATGGCGAAAGAGGGTCCCCCTGGCGCAGCCCTCTTGATGGCGTGAACGGGTCAGTTTTTTCCCCATTCCATAAAACAGTCATCGACGGTCCTTTCACACAAGTCATTATCCAATCCCTCCAATTTTGAGGGAGTTGAGCGGCGATGAGAGTATCTTCAAGAAAATCCCACCGTATTCGATCATACGCCTTCTCGAGATCAAGCTTAAGAAGCATCCATCCCTTTTTTCCCTTCTTTCTCCTCATTGAATGGATCGCTTCATGGACAATCACGATATTATCCGTGCTTAACCGACCTGGAATAAAGCTTGATTGCGCTGGTCCTATTAACAGTGGCATTATTTGCTTTAGTCGTATCACCATTGCCTTTGTAATAGTCTTAAATAAGACATTACATAGGCTTATCGGTCTGAACTGGGTAATTCTTTCCGGTTTCCCCACCTTCGCTATCAAAACTAGAAGAGCATCATTAGTTTCTTTAGGCAGCACACCCGTCTCAAAGAAATCCAGCACAAAGCGCACCACCGATGGTCCCACTATATTCCAACACTCTTGGTAAAAAACCGGTTGGTAGCCATCAGGTCCCGGAGCCTTGAATTTCCCCATACTCCGTATTGACTTCTCCACTTCCCCAGCCAAGAACGGTTTACTCAAACTCTGTACCGCATCGTGAGGCAAGGTTATGAACCCTTCTCTAGACAAGTTCTCCACTTCCATGTCCAGATCTTCCACCGAATACAATTTCTTGTAATATTCTATCGCCAATTTTTTCAGATCAGAAGCATTCACAATCCACCTTCCATCATTATCTTTCAAGGCTTCAATTCTATTCCTGCGTCTCCTTATAATGGTGGAAGTATGAAAATACTTTGTATTTCTCTCGCCTAAAGCAATCCATTTCTCCCTTGACTTTTGATACCATAGTACCTCCTCTTGTTGGAGCACCAATTCGAACTCTTTTATTAGCTCTTCTTCTTCCACAAGCAGAGTATCTGTTGGCAATGTGTCCAATCGATCTTGTACCCCTTTAATCTTCTCCATTAGTGAATCTTTACGTTTCTGGACATCCCCAAACACATCTTTATTCCACTTCACCAGCTTTCTCTTTAGTTCTTTCAAGGCATTCGGGGTGCTTATCGTCTCCTTCCATGAAGTCGAAACCAGCTCTTTAAAGCTTGGGTGACTCAACCAAGCTGCTTCAAATCTAAACGGTCTTCTCCGTGGATCACCTCTCACAACTGGTTTAAGCTGTAAGTAGAGTGGAGCATGATCTGATGAGAAGAAAGGCAAATGTGATATAGTCGCTTCTTGCCACTTCAAACGTGTCTGCGCATTGCACAATACTCGATCCAACCTTTTCGCGATAAGCGTGTTTACTGTCTTCCCTCTACGCCAAGTAAACGTGCTTCCGCGAAAAACCATATCAATCAAAGCTAGATCATTGATCCAGTTTCCAAAGGCAATAGAATCCGTTGAAAGCTGTCCATTTCCCCCAGTTCTTTCATCAGCTCGGATGATAGTATTAAAATCACCACCAATCACCAAAGGGTCAGATATCCCTTGAATGATCGTTGTTAACTCTCCCCACAAACCACTTCTTCGACTTACACTTGGTGCAGCGTAAACTACAATAAGGTGTAAGCTTTCCTCATCTTTAACTACCATAGCGTGAATGTATTGATCCGATGAGTTTAGAATAGTTACAGAACCCACTTCAGACCTCCACAACAACCAAAGACCACCACTCTGTCCCATTGCATCTACTCGGTGTGAGTTATCAAAACCCAAACCCTGACAAATTTTCCTTGCATTCTCTCCTCCTGCGTGAGTTTCGAAGATAGCGAGGACTCCCGTTGAAAACTTCTTCAAGATATATCTAATCGATCGTCGAAAATTGGGTTTATTCGCCCCCCGGCAATTCCAAAAGATGCAATTCATCAATAAATCTTTAAAGCACGATAGAAATGCCGGGGACAACTGTTATGCCCGCTCAACCTCCGTTGATAAACCAGCCTTCTCCACCTGCTGATCATCTTCCATATCAGTCGAGCTCTCAGCCACCATAGCCTCTTGAGCCTTCTCAATAGCAACCAAGGGCAACTCCTTCTCCTTGTCTTGGTTACCTGAATCTTCCCTTTGTGAGTTCTGTCTTTCTGCCACAAAAACTCCACCTGGACGCCCAACTAAATCTTCCTCGCCACGCAATCTTTTTCCCGAAGAAGACAAGTCCGTCTCCTTTCTCGAAAACGCATTGAATCCTCCACTAGCGGGCCTATGATTATTAGTCTGTTTAAATTTCGGTCCAGTAGGCCCATGTACTTTGCCACCACCAGCTCGCCTCTCCTTAACACTCTCGCGAGGCCCATTCCGATTCTCTGCCCCAATACTAAACGGTCGAATTGATCTTGCTTGTGTGTCACTCTTCTGAGCCCCACTTTGAAATTGTGAGAACACATTTTCCTTATTTTTTCCCGAGAATCTCTCTCCCTCCTGTATATCCGTTGATCCCATATCTTCGCCCAACGCACCAAATCTGTTTTTTTTTTTGGTAATGGTCGCACCAAATCTGTTTGACTTCTCAACAACTTCCATATTAGATTTTCCCGAGATATCCTGGAGATTTCTTCCCAAATCAGTACTGGAACCACCTGCCGCGAACACCACCTTCTTCGCCGGTGTTTGAGATCTCCGCCCTCCTCTTCTCACCTCCGTGAATCCATCAGTCACCGGTGGCGGAATCACTGCAACTTTTTCAGGCACACTTGCTATCTGCTTCCCACTCGCTAGATCAATTGTCTTTAGCGGACACTGATGAATCAAGTGTCCATACACACCACAATGCGAACAAACATTCGGCAGACCCTCGTACGTTACCAAAAAACGTTCTCCATTCACCATCACAGACTTCCTCAGTTGTTTCGAGAGATTAACCTCCACGCACACCCTAGCAAAGCGAGCTCTCTCGAACCGAAGAGTCGCTGAATCCACACGAACCGGATTCCCAAGACCACTAGCAATACCCAACAAAATCTCCTCATGATAGAAATTCAGTGGGAGTTGAGACAAACGCACCCACACCAGCGTTGTCACAATATCATCCGTTAAAGGATTGAAATCCGGACTCCAAGCCTGTACCATGAGATGGCTACCAAACGCCCTCCATGGCCCTCCTGTTAAGGCTGCCAAGTACTCTTCATTCTTCTCAAATCGAACCATAAAGAATTGATGCGGGAGGTCCATAACATTCATACCCCCCGTAGGCTTCCATAACTCTCTCAGCTTCCTTGTCAATACCGAAATATTGATGTTTCTGCCGAGCACTTTCACTATCATGCATTGCTTCCACAACTCATTCATGGCTTTCAAGACCTCCTCACCAATGGTAATCACCGGTTCTCCATCTGCACCCTCCGGGAACTCCACTTGCATCCTGGATCTGACAAACTCACCATCAATCATTCTCTCGGGTCTTGGGACGCCACCACCACTACTTCCCACCACTTTCTTAACCCATTGCCTAGTCGTATCTGGAGGATCTCCCGGTAACCTCCCCCTCTCATCGATGTCAGTCATGGTGTCATCTTGTTCACCTTGGGCAGAAGCCCTAGTCGCTATCTTCCTCTCCGGAATAAGTCGTCCCTCAGCACCTCTCCCAACCACCTTCTGTGGCCACGGCGCGTCCAGATCTGGAGGATCCGGTGGTTTTGCTCTGTCTCCCACATCAGCCATCGGCGAATCTTGGCCAACCCTGGCCGCCATGTCCACTGCGTTTTTCAAAAGGTGTTCTATATTGGGGTCATTTTAGTAATATCTGCCCCTATATTTACAAAGCAAACCAGTCCCTTGGAGGGTTTGTCCTTTTTTTTTTTTGTCTTTTTTGTTGTCTTTTTTTTTGTGTGTGTTATGTTTTTTAGTGTTTATTTGTTATGTATTTTTTG
Source organism: Orobanche coerulescens (assembly GCA_033398695.1). NCBI lineage: Eukaryota > Viridiplantae > Streptophyta > Magnoliopsida > Lamiales > Orobanchaceae > Orobanche > Orobanche coerulescens. Next base: position 177,353,206 of record CM065809.1, read on the forward strand.
TGTAATGTTTTTTTTAGGGTTTATTTGTTATGTTTTATGTGTTATGTTTTTTGTATTCGTCTAATATATTTCTATTTAATTAAACAACAACAACAACAATAATAACACGTTAAACATTAACACATTAAATAACTACAACAACTGTTATTATTAAATTAAACAACAACATTAATACATTATTTAAAAACACCACCACCAAATGTAGTGTATTTATTATGTTTGTGCTCTTATATTTATAATATAAATCAGTAATCATTTACTATGTTTGTGCTCATATATTCTCAATAATTTCAGTATACATGCATTGTCGATTGGAATATAAAGTTTTTCATGCGGATGCATTGGGAAGTCTGTACTAAGGGTGTTCAAAACTACCCGACCCGGTTGAACTGAACACCTGAAAGTACATTACAACTTTTATAAAAAATTAATCGAACCAAATCGTTACCACCTGTACTAAATATAACAAAAAATTAATCGAACCAAACAAAAAAATAAACTTTTTTTAAAATAACTTTTTTTCAACTTTTTTTAACAAAAAATACTTTTTGTTACAATATAAATATATATATTGTAGGGGGTTTTGGTAGGACGTAATTAATTGAATTCTCACTCTCAGTACCTGTCTTTTGTAAGACGACAAGAGAGCCCCTGAATTAGGGTTTGAAAAAGTGTTTTATATGAGGTTATTTTAATAATATTGGCTGTAAAAATCGATTTGATACTGGATAGTGCATAGTGGGTGGGATGGGCGATCCAGTAGAGGAGCTGGTTAGATGTCGGGCCTATGTCGTAATGCTATGACTGGGCCTAGTTGAACTGAAGTCTGAACCTAACGGTTGAGAGAAAATGCACCTACAACACCGCCGCCAAACACCTTGGCCCTTTTAAATTTGGGGTAAATTATGTGAACCCATGTGGTTTCGAAATTCTGCATGTTTGGTTTCTATATTTTAAAATTTACGTCAAATTTTCTTGTAGTTTTAAAAATGATGCATCGTTAGTTCCTGCCGTCAAAAAATAACTGTGCGTGAGTTGTACGCGCTAGACATGCGACTGGGCGTGCCCCACTCGTGCAAAATGACTTTTTTACCCCTGATTGACCAATTATTAACCTTTGACTACAGGGACCAAATGTGCAGAGTTTTGAAACCACGGGGAAGTTTCACGTAATTTATCAATTTAGACCAATTTAGTATAATTTAGACCAATTTATTATTATTATCATTATAACTATTATTATTGATTAAAAAGACAATTGAAACACATTCCAACAATTATATCAACAATTTCCCCAATTTGATAAATTCATCCACATTTTCATTGCAAATTACCAACATCCCGAACATGGCAATCAAAAGGCCACAATACACCAAAAGATTCAAAACATTCCCATAACACCATGTCAATCAAAACAACCTCTTATACAGCTTCACGACAAAAGTAATCAAACCAAAAACTCGACCTGAGATTTTGGGGGCTTCACGACCAAAAACTCGTAGTGAATAGGTAATAGTTTCACGACCTGGGATTTTGGGGGCTTCACGATCGCGACCCGACCAGAATAACTTTACGACCACGACCTGACCAAGTAGTTTCACGACCTCAACCTCGGGGCTCGATGGAAAGGACTACTGCGAATGGTAGGTCTGACGACCCGGTTCGACGGAGAGGACTACTGCAAGTGTTTATCGGAGATTGCGAGAAGCAAGCAGATCTGATGATGACGGCTGAGGGAAACTTTTGGGGTTTGAGCTTATTAACCGTGGTAATTTTACATTTTACATTAATTTAGGGATAGGGGTAAATTCGAAATATTAATTTTTATTAACGGCCGTTTAGCTTATTTTAACGGAATGGGCGAGTGTGCATAATTTAATAAACCACGAGGGTATTACTAGCTATTTTTAAATCACAGGGATGGAACGTGCCAAATTTTTAAACCACCGGGGTATAGCGTAATTTACCCTTTTTATTAACGTCCGTTTAGCTTATTTTAGCGGAAGGAGCGAGTGTGCAGAATTTAGTAAACCACGAGGGTATTACTAGCTATTTTTAAACCACATAGATGAAACGTGCAAAATTTTTAAACCACAGAGGGGTATAGCGTAATTTACCCTTAAATTTATCTTTACCTTTGGATTTCGAATCGAACAATGATATTAACGGACATTCGTTCGTTTAGGATTCTGTTCGTTCGGTTTGTACTCGATAAAATTGCAAACTACTTATTCATGTTCGGTTCGTTAAAATTTCACATATTTCATGTTTGTTTGTTAGTGTTCGATTATTCGGTTTATTTGATCTTTCGTTTGTGTTCCAAAATATCAAAAAAAAGTCGGAAGTACAAGCAACAACGATCCAAAAAATAAAAAAGACAAGATAGATTTAGAAATTAAGGGTTTTGGAATGGTAGGTTTTTTTTGTATATATATATATATATATTAAGTATTGTAAAATTATTAATAAATATATAAAAACTCATTTGTTTGTAAACTGTTCCTGAACTAATGAACATATATTATTTTGTTCGTGTATGTAATGAATATGCTCGTGGATTGTTTGAGTTTGACTGAATGAACACAAACTGAACGTTGATCGAATATGTTTATGATCTTTTCACGAACGCTCTTTTATTTCGTTCGACACTCAAAAAGTGTGGTACACTCTTTCTTAATTATTCGTACTTCTGGTGTCCGAAGTGTTGTCAACACAATGCTTGCGCTAAACTCTTTGGGGCCCAAATCTCCAGAAGACAAATTGAAGCCTGAAATATAGGCAAAACCAACTAGTAGGTGTAGCCCATTTATAAAAATTATTTCATATTTACCTTTGGCAATTTTTGTTATATGGTTTAAAATACTTGATATGGATTTTAAATTCAAATTTTCATATGTTCTAAGATTCAACTTATAAATACTCAACCAATAATTTTTTATATTTTTTATATTTAATTTATATCGCATCACCCACCTCTTCCCTTCTTATCTTTTATCTTTAAATAGTACAGTACTGTACGATAATACATTGTCATTTCTCTCTGTTCATTTTTATCTTTAAATCAAATACTTTTTTTTTATCCAAAAGAAGAAAGCAAACTACATCATTTCTTCGAACAGAAGCTTGTGGACAGGTTTAGGCGGAGCTGACCAAAGGCTGTCCTGGGTTTCTGAAACGTAACTAAGTTTAGCAAGCTTATCGGCGAGCCGATTTCCACGTCTATCCACCAGTTAAATCTTGGTTGTCCAAGGCATGCGAAGGAGCTTCCAACAATCTTCCATAATGTTCTCCGGAGCTATATCAACCAAAGGCTTTTCATGTCTTAATAAATTAACAATAGTGTAATTATGTGATTCAATCTCAAGGAAAGGGATACGGCGGTCCCATGCGATCATAAGTCCACGATGGACAGCAGTAGCTTCCGCAATGATGGAGTCGCATAATGCACATCTAGCGGAAAACCCCCACAACCAACTACCCTTAGTATTACGGCATACACCACCAATCACGCTAACACCACGAGAGATATGCGACCCTCCATCAACATTAAGCTTCATCGATCCCGCCGCAGGGGACTTCCAACGAGGCGAATTGATGTTACTAAAATTACCCCTGAAGGTCACACGAAATTGACCACAAAGCATCGTGCTTTGAAACAGATGGTCCGTTGTTGGGGAATAATCGAGTTAAAAATTGCATCATTTCTCGCCTTCCAGATTTCCCATGTTGTTGTAACAAACAGATGACAGCTCCCAATCTCTTTTAAACCATCAATCAACATGCTAAACCCATCGTTGGCGCCCAGCCGTAGCCATTTTTAAGAGGGAGATTCCAAAATTTATGCCCCTGAGAAAGTCCAAGAGTAGTATTCCAACAGTCTCTAGCAACCTGACAGTCGCGCAAAGCATGTAAACAAGACTCAGCCTGACTGTTACAAAGAGTGCAAAGTGGCGAGAGCCCAATTTTCCTGATGTGTCAGAGTTGAGCTATCGCTAATCGGTCTTGTGAAGCGAGCCAGAGAAGGAACTTAAGCTTCTGGGGTAGTTTGGCCTTCCAAATCCAGTTCCAATAATCACTCACACTTGGCTGAACTTCAAGTAAAGAACGTCGAAACAAGTAGGCCGATTTACTATTAAAAGTACCCGAAGCACTGAGATTCCAGAGAACCATATCAGCCGTGTGATTGAGAGTAATATTATACGCCTGAAGCACAGCAGTGACATCAGATGGAATTTTTTTTTTTTTTTTAAAAAACGTCCAGAGTGGACGGGGGGTTGAGGCGAGACCCACCAACCTGTAGATAATAAAATCAAGTAATACAAAGTATCAGTCCCGAATTATGACAAAAAATGGGTCATAATTCGGGTCCAAACATCGGACAAATCTACGGCCCGCTAAAGAAGTACAAAGTGCACCACAAATCGTGGGCTAATGTGCGGACCCGTAGACCAAATAACTCAACTCCGAATTATGACAAAAAATGGGCCATAATCCGGAACCTAAAATCTAAAGTGCCTACAACCCGCTAGATCAGTACAAGGTGCACCACTAAAACCGTGGACTAATGTGCGGACCCATAGGCAACCAATCAATCGATAAAAAATAAATTCTATCTAAATCTAAATGACGGATAACCAAGTTGATCCATTCGTATAAGGGAGATGAGAAACGGAGGAGCAGTATCGTAAGTATAAGTCTGAATGCCGAGTGACGACATGCCGAGCTCAGAAAGATAGTCGGCCGGCCTGTTGCCCTCCCGGAAAATATGAGTGACTCTGAACTGATTATCTCTAAGAATGTGTCGGATACGCATAAGAGTGTGACGAACCTGCCAAGAGCCCCGATGGCCAGATGATAGCAGGGTCACTACAGCAGCAGCATCAAGCTCAATCCAAACATGTCTCGATCTCTGGGAGGCTAGAATTTATCCAATCGCCAACGCCTGGACCTCTGCATCAAAACTCGAAGAGGCCTGAAAAGAGGAGTGGAAAGCAAGAATGAGCTCTCCGTGATGATCTCTAATCAGACCTCCCCCACCCGCAATCTGTGTGTCTCTATCGAACGAACCATCCATGTTCATCTTGATCCAAGGGGTCTCGGGTCGAAGCCAAACCACCGCGACGGGGCGACGAGTCTGAGCGGGGGAAGATGTAGCTCGCCGGAAGCGATCAGGAGGCGAGCAACCCGCCCAGAACTTAGAGCAAATAAGCCCCGCAGCATCCAATAAAGCAACATGGCGCTCCACCTGCACAATAACATGAGAGGAAACAAAAGTAACCGCCCTATGCTTTGCACTATTCCTTTATGTCCAGATGAACCAAAGGATCAGACAAGGAATAATGAAAGTCGCGTGCCTAAAGTGTGTGCCGTGTGCGAAAAAACTCAGGAGCTCAAAAATATTCTGAGTATGGGGTAGGGATAAATGTGTCTATGCACCAAAATACTCCTAGACGTCACGAGCCACATCACTCTCCAAGAAAAGGTGGGCAATGGTCTCGGTATGGTAGGTCTGGGTAAGGGTATGCGAGCAGCACAAACATCTAGAAGCCAATGAAACGCCCCTCATCTGTAGGATGTCATCAGTCGGGATCCGTCGCATGAGAAGTCGCCAAATAAACACCGAAATGGTCGGTGTGAGTAAGGTTGTCCATATGGCCCCGTAAATAAGATTAGCCTGACCCCTCACCCTGATGTGAGACCAAGCCGACGATAATGAGAACGCACCCGAAGAGGTAAGAGTCCAGCACATACTATCCGAATCCTCCTCGGCGATGGGAATCGCGGAGATCTCCTGAATGAACTGAGGGGTAAATCCTAGCTCCTCGCCAATAATAGTCTCCAACCTATCCATGTCCCAAAACCCATCAACCCATAACTCATTAATCCTAAGATGGGGTCTACCAGAAACCTGACAATAAAAAGAGATCGGCCTATCCCTAATCTAAGTATCGTCCCAAAAGCTGACCTCCCCACAGCCACGACCAAGAGTCCAGCGAATGAACTCCTGGGCCTCAATACCCACGCGGAGGAGACGGCGCCAAGGGTGGCTGGCACGAGCTTTAAGAGCAGTACGCATAGGCGTATAAAGGCCAGCAGAAAGGCCATGAGCATAAATTGCGCCACAGAGACGTGCTCCAAGGCGCCACCGTGAGCTTATAACTAAAAGCTCTCGCCATATCCAAAAGGCTCCGAATCCCGAGGCCTCCTCAAATACCGGACGACAAATCTGGCCAATCGACCCAATGCGTCTTCCTCTTTGACCAACAAGACCCCAGTATCTCGCAATGATCTCGCCGAGTTCCCGGATAATGTACTCGTGGGGATCCAAAACCTGAAGCAGGTGAAGAGGAATCGTGCAGAGAGTGCTCTTACTAAGAGCCAAACGGCCCCCAAAAGCAAGGTGGCGATGGGACCAACCAGAGATCCTATCCAACATCCGTCGCTTCACCCCAGCAAAGAGCTCTCGTCTCTTAAAGCCTTTGTAAAGGGGCACACCTAGATAGGTGATGGGGAGATTGACCTGGCGAAAACCAGTAAGATCGTAAACTCTCTGATGCCAACGAGGCGCATGCTTGGGAGCGAGAATAAAAGTGCTCTTCTGGATACTAACCATCTGGCCCGAAGCCATGGAGTAGTGATCCAGGAGACGCATAAGATCAACAAGACCATCATCCACAGCCCGTGTGAATATGATGATGTCATCGGCGTAGGATAAGTGCGAGACGGGGAAAGGCCGCCCTGCCATCCTATACCTCATCAAAGGATGATCTCGAATGAATCGATCCAAGCAGCGCGATAAATAATCAGCGGCAAGCACGAAGAGCGACGGAGAAATAGGGTCGCCCTGACGCAAACCCCGGCTAGAGGCAAAATAGCCGACCGGACTGCCGTTCACCAAAATGAAGAACGTGCAACTCTCGACGCAATGACGGATAAACAAAATCCATCTAGCCGAGAATCCCATCCTCACCAGGGCCTCACGTAAAAAATGCTAGTGAACCCTATCATACGCCTTAGCCATATCAAGCTTCAGCGCAAGGTTCGGGACACCATGAATGTCCGCGACGTGGAGGTCGTGAATAAGTTCTTGGGCCAAAAGGATATTATCAGTAATAACCCGCCCGTGAACAAATCCACTCTGGTTTGGAGAGATAATAAGAGGGAGAAGAGGAGCAAACCGAGCGTTAAGGATTTTCGTGATAATCTTATTGGTCACATTACACAGACTAATGGGCCGGTAATCTGACCAACCGCTCGGAACAGGCTTCTTCGGGATCAAGACGACCGTAGTCGCTGTGAAAGCCGGAGGCATAGGGTGACCCTCAAAAAACTCGAGCACAGCCCCCTCCACGTCGTAAGATACAATCTCCCAACAATGCTGAAAAAACAAAGATAAGAACCCGTCAGGCCCAGAAGCGCTGTGAGGATCGATATCAAATACCGCAGCACGAATCTAAAGGGAAGAGGGTGGGACACACAAACTATCAGAATCAAAAGAAGAGGGGATAGAGGGAAAACAAGTGTCATCCGGGGGGCGAGAACATCACCATCGGATGTAAGCAGAGTCCTAAAGAAATTCACAGCAGATGATCTGATGTCCGACTATACAGCGATCGTCGTACCACCATCCTCAATGTTGTGAATATGCGACTGACAACACTTCTGCTTCGCAAAACCCTGAAAAAACCGGGTGTTGCGCCGCCTCGCAGAACCCAACGAATCGCGCCTTCTGTTTCCAGAAATCTTCCTCCATAGAGAGACGAAGATGGTACTCAGCGCGAAAACGGTGCATAGCGGTTCTATTCTCCGGAGTAGGATCCGAATCATATCGCCGCTCGGCCTCGTCAGCAGCCCTCAAGGCCTCATCCAACTTCGTATGAAGATTACCAAAAACAGACCAGTTCCACTGTTTCAGTCTATGCTTAACCCTAAGGAGTTTGGTCTGTAGGTTACATATACCAGATAATCTAGTCGGAGTAAGCCAGACTTCCCTAACAGTGTCCAGGAATGTGTGATGCCGGACCCACATACTCTAGAAATGAAATGACGACTTGTGACGAGTCGCGGAGAAGCGACACTGGATAAGAAGAGGTGCATGGTCAGACCGAAGTCGAGGCAGGTGAGTGATGGTAGAGACCGCAAACACGTTCGACCATGCTTCATTAAATAAAGCACGATCTAGCCTTTCCCTCAAACCATTGCGCTCCCAAGTGAAGATATCGCCCTCGCAGCCCGCGTCAATCAACTCACAGTCAGCAATAGCCTGTGCGAAGTCCAAAATCTCTGGAGAACGGTCAGTGGTACTACCCTCGCGCTCATGTGAATGCAAGAAGATGTTGAAGTCACCGCTGACTAGCCACGACATCAGATGGAATTTTCGTATGAAGATGTACAAAATTCCAGTTACTCGATGAATCAAGGACGTCCTAAAGTCGGACAGCGGCATCAGCGGGATGAATGTGAACTCCAGCTAGAGAACTAATAGTATCGTTCCCAAGCCATCGATCGAACTAGAAAGAAATATCAGTACCATTGCCAACTTCCCAAAGTATATGTTCCGCGCATTCCAGCATAAGATGAATAACCCGTCTCCATAAAGGAGAGTCAGTAGCACCCGCACGATAAGAGGGAAAGGGGAGGTTTTTGAGATATTTATGAAGAAAGAATTCACGCCAAATAAGAGGGGCTTTAGACAAAAATTTCCAGCCAACCTTAAGCAACAAGGAATCATTAATAGATTTGGCATCACAGATGCCAAGACCTCCCACTTATCTTTGTTTCGTCACATGAGGCCAACCAACTAAATGTAGTTTGCGAACGTCCGGGTTGTTGGACCATATAAAGCTCCGATTCATTTTATCAAGTTGGTTGCACACTTTTTGGGGAAGGGAAATCGTATTCATAACATGTATGGGCATCGCGGCTGTAACAGACTGGACCAAAGTCGCTCTACCCGCCAATGTAAGAGTTTTACTCTTCCAGCTTGTGAACCTATCCGCCACTCTCTCAATAAATTGTTGGAAATCTGCAGCAACCAAACGCCCATGAGATAAGGGAACACCCAGGTACTTGCCCAAATTTAGAGTTTGAGCAAAACCCAAAATGTCACAAATTTCTCTCTTGATAGTGTTGCCGCCTCTATTGGAGAAGAAAATCTTGGACTTGGGTGGACTGAGTTTGAGACCGGAGGCCATGCAGAAGGTATCCAGGACACATTTAATACATGCAGCATTCCTCTTTGTAGCCTTTCTCATAATGATCAAATCATCTGCATAGAAAATGTGAGACAAGGCTGGACCTCCCCTGCAAACAGAAATAAGAAGCCATTTTTTGTTTTCCACATGGTCGTTGATCAGGTAAGATAGTCTTTCGATACAGATGAAGAACAAGTAAGATGAAAGTGGACATCCTTGTCTCAGGCTGCGAGAATGATCAATCAGATCCGTAGGTGTTCCATTCCAAAGAATGCGTGTAGAGGCCTGCGTCACAAGATAAGATGAGGTTAATCAAACTATCAGGGATTCTGAAAAATTGCAAAGTTTCTTTAAGAAAATCCAAATGAACACAGTCGTAGGCCTTTTCCAGATCTAATTTTAAAATCATGCATCCTGTTTTATTCTTCTTCCTTTTGTGCAGGGTATGGAGAAGCTCCTGAACCAGAATTATGTTGCCATGTGTGCCTCTGCCCGGAATGAAACTCGACTGAGTGGGACCAATAAGACCGTTCATGAAAGGTTTAAGTCGAAGAGTAATGTATTTGGCCACGAACTTGTAAAGAACACTAGAAAGAGCAATCCACCGGAACTGGGAGATAGTTTCAGGGTTGTTCATCTTCGGAATAAGGCAAAGGAATGCCTCACAAATCGCCGTCGGGATCTTTCCCAAAACAAAGGCTTCAGAGAGGAATGAGACCACAGAGCCACCCACAATATCCCAACTTTTCTGAAAAAAATCCTGCTTGGAGCCCATCTGGCCCCGGAGCTTTACTAGGATGACAAGCCTATACCATTCTCTTAGATTCATCCGCGTCAATAGGAAGGGAGGGGAGGTTGCGGTTATCCTCCGAGAGTTGCCTTTGAAAACTACTCCTCTCGAGTATGCGATGGTTAGCAACAGTCGGGAAGTTAAATAATTTAGCAAAGAACGATCTTGAGTGATGTTGAAGTATGGATTTGTAATACCCGGTTGTAATTCAGTCATTATCATTCAGTAATTGTCACTCAGTATTTTTTTCACTCATTTATGATCATTTGTCACTCATATTCAATCATTGTATTCATCGTTAAGAGTAATTGTATCGTCATTCATCATCAATCTAGTTGGAGAATCGTGCGGTGTTTACCATCATTGTCATTTCATAGTGTGCTGTGTGTGAGGAGTAGCGCACGCTACGTACTCTTTTTAGCGTGCGCTAATCGAGTACTGGTAGCGCATGCCACCTCTCAACACTAGCGCATGCTAGTGTAGTTGAGCAGGCAGTCCAGAAGGCACTGGACTGCAGTTGGGATTGTAGGTAGCGCACGCTACGAATGGTAAGTAGCGCGCGCTAGTGAGCCGGAGTAGCGCACGCTATGAAGTTGGTGTAGCGCGCGCTAAGGTCGGATCAGGTTGAGTCCAGTGGCTACTGGACTGAATTGAATTAATTCATAGCGCACGCTATGAGTGGTTTTAGCGTACGCAAACGGTATAGTAGCGCACGCTAATTGTTGGATGTAGCGCACGCTACCGAGATCAGATCAGAGGACAGAAGGTTCTGGACTCCAGTACTGGACAGCAGATAATTCGTTAGCGCACGCTAACATTTTGGGGTTAGCGCACGCTAAGTGCATAGCCGTAGCGCACGCTACAAAAAGGTACGTAGCGCGCGCTACCATTTCCGGAAAGTGGGTACTGGACTACCCAAAACACCCGTTAGCGCACGCTACGCACAGGAGCTAGCGCACGCTAACTGGGATGTGCTATAAATAGGACAGTGCAGTCCATTTCGTCATTTCTTCATCTCACTTCCCTCCTTCGGCGATTTTGGGCGATTTCAGGCGATTTGGAGAGCATTCTTCGAGGTGTAATCATCAATCATCATCTTCAAGCTCATCATTCGGATTAATCATCATTTCATCATCTTCATCACATCAAATCAAAGGTATAAATCTCTTGGATCTAGAATTTCGGATTTTTGGGTTTTCCTTCCGATTTTCTTCGTGTAAGCTTGGATTGTTGTTGGAATATGTTAGATATGGATTATCTATCTTGGATAAATATATTCCTGTGTATTTAATGGCTATTTTGTGGATTTATATCAAGAACCCTTGGGGTTGACTTCGGTTAATTTGGGGATTTCCGATTGACGTTGTTGTAATCTTGAATTGTGGTTTCCTATGGGATTATTGATATCATTGATAGTGTTTTGATGGTTTGAAATACTCATCTTGGAGTTGGTTTCGATATATTCGAGTTTGGATATTGTTGTATCGACGTTTGAGTCGGTTATGATCGTATTTGATTCGTGTAATGATCGAATTATTGGTAATTGTGTTATTCAAGGTTGTTCGAGCGACCGACATTTCATTTAGGACGTTGTTCGTGGACGGACATTCTTCATCGGTGTTGAGTAAGTTAATTCTTACTCAGTTAAAAGGATATTCATTCCTTTCGTTGTTGTTCATTTATAATCATAATTCATTCATAAGGTACTAACCGTTTCAAAACTTGTAATTGTCACTTAATTACTTCATTCACGAGGAACGACGGTTCCAATCATTTCATTGAGCTGTCATTCATTTCACCATCATTTCATCTTGGTGAGTCATTATTCATTTTCGTTGTCACTTTTGTTATATCGTGGCATTCCGGGTCATATTGGCGTGCCGGTTGGTATGTGTAGGATTTTCATGTCGGGCACATTATAGTCGTGTGTTGGTTGGTGGCCTCACATTGGACTGTGCACACGAGTTGATGGATTTGTGGGACTGATTAGGTACAAGACCACACGTGTATTCGATCGATACTCGTTGGTGGCTTGTGCACGGACACATTTCCATCCCGGAGGTAGTGTGGCGCCATTCCTTTGAGCCGTACTGTTAGTTGATTCATATAGCATGTTTGATTGCGTATGTTTCGACAGGATATTTCATAACTTCATATATATCATGATTGTGTATTTTCAACCCTTGAGGATTGTTGTTCTGTGTAACTGACCCCGTTGGGGGATTTTATTTTCAGGTCATGGCAAGGCAAAAGCACGGAAATATAACGTTGACGGCGAGGAGTCCCAGTGATACTAGTAGGGGCCCCCGATCTTTCAGTTATTCATGTTGTTGTCCTTTGTTTTCCGCTGCAGACTTTCATTTGAGTACTCATTTCATTCAGTGTTGTGTATTTTATCTTCATATAAAATATACATGTATTCTGTATTATCTTGAGTGTGTTGTATGAAACTACTCATCGGAGTAATTAATGTTGTAATGTGGTTCGGTACTACATTCACCCTGTGTAATTCACTCAGTTTCATTCGCCTGGTGGGTCCCAGTCGGGGATCCACGGCACTGTAATATCCGCCTAGTTTGGGGTGTTACAGGATTGATCCGAACACCAATCACCTTCCACACGAAGAGCTTCAATCCGATTAGCTCTCCTTTTGACAATAGTAGCAACATGGAAAATTTTCATATTTCTATCACATCAACAAGCCACTGCTCTCATGATTTTTGAAACCAAAGAGTTTCTTCTTGTTTGAGGGTTTCATTGTAATCCACAATAAGCTTCTTCTCCAAGGTCTGTAAATAAAAGGAATCACGATTAGCAAGATATATCTGAATACCATTGAGACGTGAAAGTAAATGACGTTTTCTACTGAAAATGTTCTCAAAAGTTGTCCGATTCCAAGAGTGGAACACAGTTGGGACATGGCCGATAGCAGAAAGAAGGTCCCTGTGAGAATTCCAAACAGATATGATTAGGTCGAGGCAATCAGAGTGAGAAAACCAAGCAAATTCGAAACGGAAAGGCTTATTAGTAGGTCTAGGAACACTTGGTTGACAAACGGTTAGGATAGGATGGTGATCGCTGTGAGTACGGGGAAGGTGGTAAACCATGGCATCCGGAAAAGCAAGTCGCCAATTCAAATTTGCCACAGAAGGATCCAACCTCTCCATAATACGACCTCCACCTTCTCGGCCGTTAGACCAAGTAAATTTCGGTCCTTTAAAGCTAAGATTGGACAAACCACACTTATTAAGACAATTATTAAAAACAACACGGTGAGAAACTGATGCAGGATTACCCCCACGCTTTTCATCGGCGAACTGAGTTTCATTAAAGTCGCTGGTGACAAGCCAAGGGAAATGATGCAAGGTTGCCAATTGATCCAATTTATTAAAAACCTTAATCTTATAGGAATGAAGGGGGCGAGCATAAATTCCAGAAAGAATCCAACAATCCCTACTATGAGGATTCACATGAATATAAATTCCTTGTTCATCCATATCAAGAAGCTCAATATCTATATTATCATCATTCCAAAGTAGCCACATACCATCTCCCATGTCGGTAGTAGGAGCTGTAAGGAATTTAGAAAATGGAATAGAAGATGCAATACAATTAGCATTAGTAGCATTCACTCTAGTTTCACGAAGAAAAACTATATCCGGACATTGAGAAAGAACAAGTTCCCTGAAAGCCGTATTAAAGTTGGTGCTACCTGCACCAAAATAATTCCAAGACATAATAATCATTAATAAAAAAGATAGGGATAGAGATATTGAATCCGCGAGGATTAACACTCGTTTTCCAAATCCATATTTGTACGGGCCTCCTCGGGGGCATAAGAACTGTCCACATGCTCACACACATCGGCCTTTGTAGCTGCCGTAGTTGACGGAGGGTCCTGAATGTGTAATCCACTTGCATCATTGTACTGGAAAAACGGAGCAGGAGCTTTAGTAGTCGAGATACTGGTGGAAGGACTATTAACAGCACACTAATGGTGTATCTCCTTATTTGGGAGTGGTCCCGAAACTGGTTATTTATTGGGTCGGGCACATTTAGGAGTTGTGTACATATCGGGTAACGGTTCAGGTATACGGGTCAAATCAATGTTCAAAGTGGCAAAAGGGTTGTTCGACTGAGGTGAGATTTACCAAATATCACAGGAGAATCCTGACCACTGGATTGAATATCTGCCGTGGGATGCCCTTTATTTCCTTTAGCAGCTGCAACGGTAGGATGATTCGTATTTAATTTCCCTTTCCCTTTATTGCCGGCCTTCGAAAGGAAGTTTCACGGATGGCGGCGCTATTAAGGTGGGATTGTGGCTTTCCAAAAATATACGTCTGGGAGTTGTGGCGGCGTCCCGAATCCACAGGATTGCATTTGGGAGTGGGTTACGACCTTCCACCAGCGTCGATGACCTTGGTTGGTGTTCCTTTACCGGAGCTCTAGATTTACGACGAACTTGAATCAACTCCCCAAATTCATAGTTTTTGGCTTTGTCAGCAACCCACTCAGCCGAGTCAGGTTCTGGGATCGGAGGAGTGTCACCAACATCAGAAGGCTTCTTAACAGAACAATCAGGCGCAAGGTGTCCTATTTTCCCACAAGTGTAACACAGTGAGGGGATGTTCTCATATGCAATCTTGTACAATCTCCCTTCTACACTACCACTTGAATCAAAGGCTAAGGAGTGTCAATCTGAACACAGAAACGCGCGTATCTCCCTCGGGATGCCGTGAATGTGTTGTTATCTATCTTTATGAGATCGCCAATAGATGAGGCAATAGATTGAATAACTGATTCGCGAAGGTATTCCAATGGGAGATTGGGAATCCGAATCCAAGTAACCACATAATTTAAAGAATCAATGTCAGAACGAAAATGAGGAGACCACTTTCTAATTGAGAGAAAATTTCCAGCCAATGCCCAAGGCCCCTCAGTCAGAATCCAGTCCCTTTTAGACACACCTATGCCTTTAAGGCAAAAGCAATTAAAACCCAGATCAACCAATTCATAATCACCATAAAGAGACCATAATTTTGTCGGTTTATTAAAGAGCAAGGGATAAGTCCAAGACTTCCCCAAATTTTTAATAATGAGGGCATCACCCCAATTGGTTTTCATAAGATCCAACAGTGGCGACGCGAAAGTAATCTGGGGGTATGGAGAATCCTCCGTTGGCGGAAGCACAAAGATCAATCGTCTTTGTTGAGTCATGCGGGAGAGATCGGAGCGTGTATCTGGTAGTTTAGGTTTAATCGTATCAACAAAAGTTCTGGGTTTAACACTATCGTCTAAACCTTGCATAGACGGATCAGAGGTCGCCATCCCTTGATTCCGATGGCGCTTGGTGATCCGGATGCCCGGATCATGTTCCATGGCGAGAATAACAGCGGTGGCAGCGAACCTCAGAGAAAAGACCTTTAGGGTGGTTGTTGTTTTTTTAAATCAAATACTATAATGATCAACATCATCTCTTTCTTCATTTAGTCATTAAATAATACAATTATGTGCTGTATAATAATACAATATTATTCATTTTTTCGGACATGATTTAATATCTAGCGTAGAGTAAGAATTATGAATCATTATTACTATTCACAATACTCACAATACTCAATATTCTGAATATCAGAATTTTAAATCCCAACAAATCTTAAGACAAATATATCCTTACAATATTTTTAGTTTTGCAAAAAACTTTTTTAATATTTTTAAAATAATTACTTAAATTTAATCTCTCCTTATTCTCTCTCTTCCCTAATGCTTTTCTCTCTCTCACGTATCTCCAATTCTCGCTCCTCTATTTCTTCTCTAAGATGGAGAAAGTGTCCAGGAAAACTGTTGAAGCAAAAAATATATGTTATTTCCCATTACAAAAATAAAAATAATTATTGAGAAATTATTGGAGATGCTCTTACATTTATCTTCTTAGGAGTTAGGCCTCTCCATTAGTTGTTTCCATCTACAAAAATTAGTGATATAAAAATGTAGAATAATATCTCTTCATCTTAGAGTTTTAGCATGCATTTCTATGTGATTATGTCAAGTGACTCATCGTTGAGAATTTTTATAAACACTTTTGCATGTAGAAATTGTTCTATCAACTTGTATTTTTATTAAAAATTGTCACCTAAATATAAAAATTATAAACTGATTTAAATACATAAAATATAAATGAAAATATATGAATTAACATTGGGGGTGGCCTTTTAGGAGTAATTTCCGCAATATAGGTATTTTCAGAGTTGACTGGACTCCGGGCCACGGCACAAACCCTCCGGGCCGTGGCACTACGCTTGAAAATTAATTTTTCTCACATTGCACTGCCGGGCCGCGGCACACAGTTGCCGAGCCGCGGCTCCCGAAATCACCCAGCATCGCCCGACACCACGGTACTCTGGGCCGCGGCCCCTGCCGATCACCCCCTGCCGGGCTTGCCGAACACCCCCTGCCGAAGCACCTGGGGCCGCGACACATTCCTGCCGAGCCGCGGCCTCCGTCATTTTGCCTGGCATGGCCGAGTGGCCTGTACTCTGGGCCGCGGCCCCTGCCCGAATCACTGGGCATGTTTTGTGCAGTGTGCCGCGGCACACTTGGCCCGGGCCGCGGCACACGAGTCAACACAGCTAAAGGGGATCTTTTTATGCAGATTTTCAGACGGGATTTCATTACTTCATCCATACACTTTGAGAGAAGAACAAGAGAGAGAGATAGAGCGAGAAACAAGAGAGAAAAATACATTTCTTCATTTTCCCGGAGATTTATCGGTCGGATCGTCGTGATCTATTGACAAGAGCTTGGTAGCTATTGGGCAAATCTTTTCACCGGTGTAGATCGAGATTTTGAGTCCGAAAGTTCGGGTATTTCGTTAGCTCTTTGTGTAAGCTATTTACGGTTGTTTGTTTTCTCGATCTTGTTGTTGTTGATTCCAAATACTTGAAGAACATTTATTACCAAGTATTTGACGATTGGTGTATACCCCTAGTTTGTATTAGGGAGAATTATGTATTTGTGTGTATTGGTGATAGTGGATTTAAGCGGCTTCGATCCCGTGATTTTTACTCTCGTCTTGAGGGGTTTTTCACGCTAAAAATTGTGTCTCGTTATTTATCGCTTTCGAATATCATTTGTATTATTTTTATCGAGTTGTAATTGTTGCTCTACTCGTCGGTAACCACAAAGTTACGATTGAAGAGTGAGAATTTGTCAAACGATGTTCCGCTTTATTTGTTGTGACGTGACGTTTGTCGTTATTTTTCCCAACAGGCCTCAGCTCTCTCTCTCTCCCTCAAGCTCTTTCTCTTCTATCTCTTCTTACATTTCTTAATTTAAGTCTTTTAGTAATTTATTTATTTATTGATATTTGTCATATTGTTATTTACATGTTTGTATTTTTGTATTTTTTTATTATTTTGAATGTAGCTAGTGATTTTTTGCAAGTACGTCGTGTTTTTCTTGAAGTGGATAAATAAATTAATGAGTTGAATACTTCAATATGATCAATTAGATATCTATGACTGCAAATACATTGTGGTAAATAGATACTCACGACCGTAAGTGCAATATGTGGATACAGAAATTATATATGTGACATATACTTATAGTTGAAAATAAGACAACAGATGGTCGATTTATATGAAATCTTCCATCTACATAATAATCAATTGTATCTCAATATCTAGTATATATGACAGTGAAAAAAGGAACTGTGAGTGGTGTTCGTTTTAGGCAAAATAAAATATAAAAGTATTTACAAAATTGAAAGTTAATAATGTATTTTTCAATATGTAAATAGGTGGCAAAAGTAGTTAAAACTTCAATCTTGAAAAATATAAGATTTTTAGAATCATAGCGTGAAATTCCCAGATATATTGTTGATCAGTTAATTACATAATCAAATAATTAAGTAATTAAATATTGTGTTTTTGGTTACCATGTATAGCCGGAATCCAAACGGGAAAAAAGGCACGTGCATGGAAGGTGGGATTTTGGTTACCATGTACAGGGCTGTTCTCGACCCGATCCAATTCGGATATTATTTTCTCGGTGGAATGATCGAGTATTCGGCTTTGGCCCCACGGTTTGTCCCAACTTCGATACTTGCATCCGGACCGCTTACGTTTTGGGTGAGTATCGGTCCCGGATATTTCAGACGGGTTCTCGGGTATCTTAGATGATTAAAAGCTCTAATCACCAAAACCTCATAATCGAAATAAGAATGGAGGGTTTTTCTTAGGTACCAGTATCGGGACCGCTAATGTTTCGGATGAGTATCGATCCCGAGTATTATCGAATGGTTCTCGAGCGGTTCTCGAGTATATTTGGATCGCTAACAGCCCTAACCATGTGATAGTGCATATGTTCATCTTCTCATATTTAGAAGGCAAAATACATTTTCAAGTCTTCTAACAATTTCATTTTGTTTCATTAAGTTTCTCTATTTTTATTTTGTTTCATCAAGTCCTTTTACTAATAATTATGTCAATGTTTCGTCATTCAGTCACATTAGAAAAGGAAAAAAAAAAACTTAAATACTAACTATAAAATAAATAAAAAATCTATAGAAGTCAAAGAAAAAATAAAACTTTAGTAAAATCGATTACAAAACAAATATAAAAAAATTTAGTAAAATAAATTATAATTGAATATAAAAAAATTAAAGCAAAACTTAAATCAGTTAGTGTCTGTTGTGCAGTACTCTTCACAAATCTGTTAAAAAAAAGCTTAGCATTAATTGACATCCATACTTAATATTAAAAGAGAGTCGCAAGAAAATTTAAAGGACATGTGTCATTATCACATTATTTCTCTTTTTAAAAATCTTAAAAATAAATAAATATTTAGTTTGAGAGAGAAGTTAGAGGGTTATTCCATATATAATATCTACCAATTAAAAATTTTCACTCATTTTTTTTCTTTTATTTTAACTTAATACTTTAAAATTATAACTTTTTCGTATCAATTTTAGTTTTGATAAAAAAAATATATTAAATTAATTCTTACTTCGTACTCTTTAATTTGACATCCATATAGTATACATAAAAAATAATTTAAATATAATAATGATATATTAGATGATTAAAATATTACCATATAAAAATATAAGAATATTGAAAAAGATATATATTTTTAGTTTATTTTCATAGTACTTCAACAGTTATTTGATTTTTCAGAATTATTTTGTTCAAACAATAAAATAATTATAATAATGCCAAATCATATAAAAGAAATTTATATATGGGTTGGATACTTTTAATAATAATAAATATAATTTAATTTATTATTTATAAAATTAGATATAAGACTCATATTGTGCTACATGAAAAATAAATGTCTATGCTTAATTTAATTATGGTTTTCCTATCATGTGCCCTTAGATTTATAAGTTAAAGCAAATCAAATAATAGTTTATGTGTATGTGTGTGTATATTGACTCATGTATATTTTCTAATAAATTTACAATATTATTGAAATTCAATCACATATTACTAATATTATAAAATAATTAATATTTTACGTCGTGCATCGCATGGGCGGACATCTAGTAATTAATAGTAAAAGGGTTTGATGGAACAAAAATATAGTAGAGGGGCCTAATGAAACAAAATGAAATTATTAGAGGACCTGAAAAATATATTAGCCTATTTAGAATTATATAATTGTATATTTTTAATTTGTATACAAGTGGTATATTATTATTTTTATATTCGACAATATACGTGCAGCTAGTAACCGGCCCGAGACTTGGTCAATGATTTAGGAACATTGGCCCGGCTACTTTATTTTCTGAATCTTCCTATGTACGCTCATTGTCGGGGAAATGAAATAAAACCAAGTGAAAGAAAAAATCTTCATTGCTTAGGTCAAATGTTGACTTTTGAAACACAAAGGTCAACTGTTGGCATAATTCTTGCACCGACTTTTTCCGTGATTTTGACGCGTTGTTCCGGGGCCAGTTGGGAGTTGTGACCGGGCTGGGCTTCAATTTACTCGTTTCAAAGAAAAATAATCAAAATCCACAAGAGATATTCGGTTGGTTGTTGGATAACACCGTCTTGGATGCCATGTGGTTCGATTTAGTGCATCGCCCAACATTTCGTACCGTATAAGATATACATCAATTGTGATTACTAATATAATCACAATCAGTAGATAGTATAATCACAGTCACATGTAATATAATCACGGTAAAATTATAACACAGCAATATAATCATAAATTTGATACAACACAATCACAATTGATGTACCATACACGGTACATCATATTTTTTCTTTGGCCTAGCCAAATAGTTAAATGAATGTTGGGTAAATGATTTCTTCTATTATTTAATTAGCCGAAAACATCGATTTTTAGAAAACATTATATGATGAGCGTTTCCAACTAGAGTATAATAAGTCGAGTTGAGTGGAGCCGAGCATTAACAGGCTCGAGCTCAACTAAAAGATAAAGATTGACGCTCGAACTATACTTCAGCCTGATCCCGAAATTATTTTTTTCAACCTCGAACTCGATTCAACAATAAACTCAATAAATACGAGCTCGACTCCACTTGTAAATAATATATACTAGTTTTTGAAATGTCTTTTTAATTTTTTGAAGACCAAATTTTGACCATGAATAACTTTTTATCTATATTATAGAAATTATCAAAAATAATAATATTATAAAATATTTTTAAACATGAATCCAACGATATAATTTTTATATTTATATGTATGATACTAAAAGAGGAATGATATATCAACACTCCACCATCCACACTCCACTAACACTTGACTATGGTGGAAATATTCTTAATGATGAAATCTAGAAATCAATTGCATTATTAAGTAATTTATCGTATTTCATATTATTCATCAGATCGTTCTGGTCGTTAGTATATGCAACAAATAATGCAATAGAAAAATACATAAATGCATATAATTCTACTCATCTACAGCCGTTAGATCACTAATATCAATGGCCTACAAAAATTTCTAGATTTCACAAGGTAATTAGTTTTCATATGATGTATTTCCTATATATATATATATATATATATATATATATATATATATATATATATATATATATATACACTCAAGACTCTTAAAAAACACAACATTTAATTTCTTTAAATTTATATTATGGATACATTTGTAATTATGTTAATTATAGATGGTAGATTAATACGTTTGACACAAGCTCGATAAGGCTTGTGAGCTTGTCAAGCTAGGGCAGGGTAAAAAAATTGGGGCAAGTTTTTGACGGACAGAGCGAGTAATTCTTAAGAACAAAATGATTTTTTCCCAACTAATCTTTATACAACAAACAGAAAATACATTAATTAACTTTAAAACTAAACAAATTTTTTCCAATTCATATATATATATATGTGTGAATTGTGTGGGTGTGTGGGTGTGATATTTTTAAATTTAAAGAAATTATAATCAAAGAAATTAAAAAATGGGATAATGAATTTTTATGTCACTCAACTATTAGTTCTTTTAGAAACCTACCATTCAACTAAAATTTTATTTATTGTAGGCACTAACGTTACATATATTTACCGTTTTAGTCATTCCGTTACCATTCCGTTAATTCTTTCATTTTTTCGTTAAAAATAAACTTTAAGGGGAATTTTTTTTACACATTGACGTGGATCTACTACGCTGACGTGGATCTGTTATACTAGTTAAAAAATTCAGAAAATAATACTTTCATAGAAAATTTTGTTTTTAATATATTTCAGAGAAAAACAAAAAACTATATAAAAAGAGAATTTGTATAATATATCACAAATTAATGGGTCAATTTATAAATATGTCCCATTATAATAATATCATAAGTATTTGTCTTATTATCAATTTTTAACTTAAAGGGAGACCAATATAGCCTTGTTATATTAATTAAAAAAATTTATAATTTTTAAATTTAATGGTTAATAATAATTAAATTTAACCATTAAAAAAATTCTTAGAACTGGCCACGCGAGGGGCAAATTTTTACATTTAATCGTTAAAAATTATTTTTTTATTTTTAGAACAAAAAACATAAAAAATTATAATTAATATGGAGAAGTTTGTATACAAATTGAAACGAAATTATGCAAGTTGAAAAATAACTTTTCTTCTATTAAATACAATTGAAAAATATAATTAATCAATATAATATATAATATAATATAATAAATATTTATATATATATATAATATCTATACTTCTATTAAAATAGAGTCGTGGACATGTGTCACTTTGTAAATTTTTTGAGTTTTTATTTTAAAATATAGCTTATACATAGAGATCCATTCATAAATTTCTAAAAAAAAATAGACATGTGTTGTGGGAGTTTTATTCCACAACTTACACCTCATCAACCAATAAAAAAAATTCTTCTTTTGTTTTAAAATTTTAAATGTTTAAAATTTTTTATATCAAGTTTATTTTTAATAAAAATATATAAAATTAATTTTTGTTTCACAATTTTCAACTAGACATCCATATGAATATAATAAATTTGATGGATTTACAGTAATGACCGATTGCACAAAAATATGAACATTAATTTTCAATAAATTAAATGATGCAAAAAAAAATATTAACTCATTTTTATGAAATTAGATTCCAGACTCATATTGCTTACATAAAAAATAAATTATGATATTTATTTAGTTATAATAACTAAAACTAATAAAAACATACACCGCACACACATATATATTAAGACTTAATAACATACTACTTCCATCCCCAAAATTTGTTCCTACTTTTTTCGGTATGTTCGGTTCATGTAATGGATATTAATTGACTTAACGTTCCGCTAATATGGTACTCTTTTTTGAATTATATTAAACCCCATAATACACTCAATAAGTCATTTATTAATATTACGCTAATATGATACTCATGTCGAAGATCATCGAAAATAAATTTCGAGATCGAGAAATTATTTTCTAATAAGAGAATATTTTGTGTGGTGCATCGCACCGGAGAACATCTAGTTTTAAAATAATAAAACAAATATACTTAACGGAATGAGTAAAACGGTAAACATATGTTACGTTAGTGCCTACAATAAATAAACTTTTAGCTGAGCGGTGGTTTTCTAAAAGAGCTAATAATTGAGTGACAATAAAATTTATTTTCCCTTAAAAAATTAACCACAAAGGACTTAAATTTTGAATTTAAAAAATGTAATAAAATATTGAGAATTCAGGCAATGATGAAGACTTACGCTTAGTTCCCGAGTTTTAGTAAAGAAAAGAAAAGAAAGGGAAAGAAAATTGGGAGAGAAAAGAAGAGAAAGGAAAGTGAAAGGAAAGTGTATTTTGTGTTCTCGAGTTGGAAGGAAGTGAGAGAAAAATTAACCATTTTGTTCTTTTCTCTCCAAATCCTTCCAAATCGGAAGGAAAGTTACGAGGGAAAGTTTTTCTTCAAGTTCTTTCCGTTTTTTTATTAAAAAACTCAAGAACACCAAATATTTTTTCTTTCTTATTATTTCCATCAATTTCCCTTCTTTTCTCTCGTTAAGTTAAACTCGAGAACTTATAAGCGTTAAGAACAAAGATTAAGTACCTAAAATGTTAATCTGAATTGATTTATTTAATAGGATTTTATTGTTAGTTAATTTTTAAAACATTATATATATTAATGATTACATTTTTAAAATAATTTTAAATTTAACATTTGTTTTTTTATCAAGAATAAAAAATCAAATTGAAATTTATGCCATTAAATTTTTGCTTGTTAAACATTAATTGTAAACAACTAGTTTTATCAAATATCTTGTTATAAATATCTATCACAAATACGAGGCACTCAGACCCGTGCTTTGCATCGTTTTTTCCCCATAAACTATTGAACTCTTGCTTATGTTTTAAACTTAACTTTTTTAATTTATTATTATAATATGTAGTTTTTCAAGGGTAACCAATCTGAAACATTGTATCATCTCAATACTTAGTTTTCCACAACATAGTATAATTTATTATATTTCAAAACTCTATACAAATAGTTGATATGAGTAATTAGCCGATGACATAATAAAGTCATTTTAAACTCTAATGATACAATGTAGACGAACAACACGTTAATTAGATAACATAGTATTCATCGTCTGGTGAATCTCGAACGGGGTCTTCAGGAACGCACTAGAAGTGGCGCCCATTTCAGCGAAAGTTAGGGAAGAGAGATTGAGATGGTTTGGCCACGTCCGCAGGAGGCAGGCATCTGCTCCGGTGAGGAGGGTCGAGAGTTTAGTAGTTGTCGGGGAGAGGAGGAGAGGCAGACCGAGGAGGACGTGGGAGGAGCAGCTGAGATTAGATTTGAAGGCCTTAAACCTTTCCGAGACCATGGCTGTTGATAGGCGCGCTTGGAGACGCCAGATCAGAGTTGTGGATTCTTTAGTTGGGAGTGGTGCTGTAGTTGAGAGCCTCAGGGTTGGGTTGTCTCGGTTAGCTTTGACCTAGAGCATTGCATTTTTACATTTATTGTATATTTTACCTATTGCCTTTTGCGTGTGGTGTATTTTTGACAGGGAGTTGTGCGCGGGGTCAACCTCTCTTCTGTTTGAGCAGCGTTCATCGGGAGTGATGAAGCCAAATTCCTCTTAGGTAAGTCCCATGTGGATTAAGCCATGGGCTCAGGTATGGTATTGAGTTTTTTTTTTCGTATCATATGCTTCCCTTTGTATTTTTCACTCAATATATTGTTGTGCACTAAGCTGAGGGTCTTCACGGAAACAGCCTCCCTACCGTAATAGGTAGGGGCATGGTCTGCGTACATCTTACCCTCCCCAGACCCTGCTCTGAGCGGGATATTCTGGGTATGTTTGGTTTGGTTTGGTTTGATTTAGTATTCATCGTTTTTTATCTCATTATTTCTTGCAGCTCAATCGCATTATTTGAGTATTGGTATTCTTCCAAGTTGGTAAAGAAAGTTAGGATGATATGTAGAGTATTAGAATTTTTGTTCATTTGATGATTTAATATTAGTTTTCATGTAAATTGTACTATTTATATTTGAAATATGTTGTGTATGTAACATCTTATAAGGACATGAATAGCCTATTAGCCTTCTATAATTATAATGTATTAATGAAGCTAATTAGAAGAGAAAATGAACGGATGCATCTAAACACCTTTGTACTATTTGGGTTTGCATATATTAATTAGACAAATCTTATTGCAAAACTATAATATTAATTAGACATGAATAGATCTATTGCAGAAAAGTGGTTGTTTGTATTAAAATACATATTAAATTTTCAGCCCAATGAATTGCCATTCTCGGATCCAATAATTATAAGGAGTTAGCCCAATATGCGATCCAGTCTAAAATCAAATGATGTAGCCCAATATATTTATTTCGGATATAACAATAAGCCCAACAAATGAATGAGATAACCCGGTCCAGTTAGAAACTCAAATCCAATCCAACACACAAATGATATAACCTGTTTAATGTGTATAACCCTAAACACACGCTATCATTTTACCCTAACCCTACACATAGTTATCTCGGCCTCTCTCATACTTTCCCTCTCACCAAACTCATCTTGATCTTATCACACACCCATCAAACAAAGCCTTAGTCTCATCTCCTCCCATCATCATAACATCCGAATAACAAACCCTACAAATCAAAGATCACAAACACAAACAGTACCGTACCCAAACTTTGTCTTCATTTGCTGCTCAATCCGAATCATGATAGCATCTTTATGACTTCAAGATCTTTTGGAGGGTCTCGGATAGGTTTCTTCATGTCGTGTTTCGTGTTTTGGTCTTTGAACGAACCAAAGAAGGATTATAACAAATTTGCTATTATTTGAATATGGTTGGATCGGGGTACACCATTATATACCTATGCTCTGAAAAGCTAAAAGAAAGTAGAAGATGAGACAATAAAATGATTAACTGAATTGCAATAATAATTACATATCGAATGTTGTCGAAATTGTTCTGCTCGATGTTGTCGTAACACTCCGGGGAACAATCTGGAACTCGCCAGAACATAAAGTTGCAAATCGTATCCGAAGATGCTGGAACAGAATTAATAACAAGCCGAGTCAAGGAAAACCTCTTTCCGCAAGACGAAATATGCCCCGGCTAGTGCTCACGGTTTGGCGTATCATCCCCAAAGATAAAACGGATTTGTCTTCTTGGTAGTAGCACCACAAACCAAGAAGCTCCAACGAACTAGATGATGGTGAGGACTAAGAAGCTCTATGAAATTTGAGAAGGCAAGTTTTGTAAACAATGACAATGAAAACATATGGAGAGCTCTCTTGTTTTCATGTGTTCAAAAGTTATGCAAAACAATATATGCACCACCTATCAAATGATGCAAATGAGCTCCCTATAAATAGGCAAGCCACACATGTAGGAGATATAAAGATGATCATTCAATTTGTGAGTGTAACCTCCAAGTAACCCCTCTACCAAATTGAATATGAAGATGTAACCTCCCAACAAGCATTATACCTTGGTGTAACTTCCAACCAGCAATTAATAACAGTTGTAACTCTCATAGCTGTTTCAAATTTGATTCAGAGAAAAACACCACCTATTGAATTAATATTCGGTGGTGTCGGCGTGAAGCGATTGATGTTAGCGGTTCCGGTCGCACTACTACAAAAAGATTTAACAAATGTTCTGGAGCCCCTTTAACAACGGTTTTTGGAACCGCTGTTAAAGGTACCGCTGTTAAATTTAACAGCGGTTCTTATACAATCGCCGTTAAATTAATTTTTTTTTCAAAAATTATTTTTTTAACAGCGGTTGTATAAGAACCGCTGTTCAAATTTTTGCAATAAAAAAATCAATTGCCCTTGCTCACATCCCGCCCAGCCCGCCCGCCCCTGCCCACAGCCCGCCCGCCCCGCGACCTGTAAATGTACATTTTTGGGCATTTTTGCTGCTCATGGGATTCGAACCTGTGACCTCCATAATATGGAGGTGGTATCAAACCGCTGAGCTGAAGTCAATTTCTGTTATTTTTATTACTTATTTTATATAAGTGTAGAACAAATCATATATATGTATATATGAGACATGCAGAACCCGTGCTACGCACGGGCTAAGAATCTAATTGTTAATCGTGTATTCTTTCTGTATATTGGCGAGTGTATACTTAATTATTGTTTAGTATGTTGTATAAAATGTTTTAACTTTCTTGTATAAAAATTTAAAAATATTTGATGTTGTTTTGGTTTTGTGGTGTTGTATTTTATATATGGGCTTTTGGTTATTAAGTTGTGATGGCTTTGTTTCTTGTGGTCTATCACTTATTTGCATGATAAAAAAAAATGGCTTTATTTCTTTTGGCCTATTACTTAGCTCTACAATACTTGTCCATTAGATGGTTTTTGCATGGTAATATGAAGCACACGGGGTCTATCTAATTGGTTATAGTTTAATGTGCGTTAAATATTTTCTTTATTAAGTTTGTAAGTTAAAGTTTGTGTAATAATGTATATATAATAATGCCACATAAACTGTATAAAAATCGTTACAAACCTTTTTAACTTCATCTCATTTTATTGTACAACTAATTTCATTGAAAATTAACATTGAAGTCTAACTAATATTAATAAATTTATCAATAAACTCAATTCTAAATAGCCAACTAAATGAATATTAATTAACACGCTATTAATAATTCCTAAAACCTTTGGACTCCACTATTATGTCTTACACTTAATTTTTTTAATTTACAAATGGGTTTGAGCAAAAATTATGTACTTTTCCTTTTATATTCATTATTCAAGTTGCATGCTTACAGAAAATAATCATGCTAAAAAGTATAATTTAACCATTTAAATGTTGCTTTACATACATGCTTGTGCATATTTTCTTTAATCAATTCACATATGTGAGTTACATCAATAGAAAACACACATAAATTGCTTGTATATGAAAATGCATTTGTAATACCCGGTTGTAATTCAGTAATTATCATTCAGTATTTATCATTCAGTAATTTCACTCATTAATGATCATTTCTCACTCATATTCAATCATGGTATTCACCGTTCAGAGTAATTGTATCGTGTATCAATCGTCGCTCATCACTAATCTAATTGGAGTTCCGTGCCGTGTTTATCATCATTGTCATTTTCATTGTGGGCTGTGCGTGAGGAGTAGCGCACGCTACGTACTCTTTCTAGCGCGCGCTAATTGAGTACAGGTAGCACACGCTAATGTTACCCTGGCTGCAGTCCAGAAGGTACTGGACTACAGGTGAGTTATAAGTAGCGCACGCTACGAGTGGTAAGTAGCGCGCGCTAGTGGGTTGTAGTAGCGCACGCTAATAATTGTTGAAGCGCGCGCTAAGAACGGATCAGGTTGAGTCCAGTGGCTACTGGACTGCACTGGATTAATTCATAGCGCACGCTATGAGTTGTTTTTAGCGTACGCAATCGATATTAGCGCACGCTAAATATTGGTTGTAGCGCACGCTGCCGAGGTCAGATCAGAGGACAGACGGTTTCTGGATTCCAGTACTGGGCATCAAATAATTCGTTAGCGCACGCTAACCATGGGTATTAACGCACGCTAATGGTATGGTTGTAGCGCACGCTATAAAAGGTACGTAGCGCACGCTACCGTGTTCGGACAGTGGGTACTGGACTACCCAAAACACCCGTTAGCGCACGCTAAGAGCTGGGGCTAGCGCGCGCTAAACTGGGATTGCTATAAGTAGGACAGTTCAGCCCTTACTCCGTCATTTATCATTTCTCTTCGTTTCTTCGGCGGTTTCGGGCGATTCCGGGAGATTTGGAGAGTGTTCTTCGAGGAGTAATCATCAATCATCATCTTCAAGCTTATCTTTTAGATTAATCATCATTTCAACATCCTCATCACATCAAATCTAAGGTATTAATCTCTTGGATCTAGAATTTCGGATTTTGGGTTTTTTTTCTTCCGATTTCTTCGTGTAAGCTTGGATTATCATTGGAATATGTTAGATATGGATTATCTACCTTGGATAAATATATTCCTACGGATTTAATGGCTATTTTCGGAATTATTTCAAGAACCCTTGGGGTTGACTTCGGTTAATTGGGGATTTTCCGATTGATGTTGTTGTAATCTTGAATTGTGGATTACTATTGGATTATTGATATCATTGAAGTGTTTTGATAGTTCGAAATACTCATTTTGGTGTTGGTTTCGATATATTCGGGATTGAATATTTTCGAAGTTGTGTGGTTGGTTACGTATTCGTTAGAATGCCCCTATGAGTTTGATTATCGTTGTATCGACCTTTGGGTTAGTCGTGTTTTGTTGCTTGATACGTGTATTGAACGATTGTTGGTAATTATTGTTATTCAAGGTTGTTCGAGCGACCGGTATCTCGATTAGGACGTTGTTCGTGGAAGGACATTGTCATCGGTATTGTGTAAGTTGATTCTTACTCGGTTAAAAGGATATTCATTCCTTTTGTTGTTGATCATTCATAATAATAACTCATTCATCATTGTATTAATCATATTGAGACTTGTAATTGTCGAATAATCACTTCATTAACGAGGAACGGCGGTTCCAATCATTTCATTGAAACTATCAATCACTTCATTATCACTTTCATATCGGTGAGTCATTCTTGACTTTGTCAGATTATTATTATTCATTGATATTCATTATGGTCATTCTCGTTCATATGACCTTCTGGGTTCATATTGCATGGCCGGGTGCGGATGTGTGGAATTTTTAGTCGGGCACATGATGGCCATGTATTGGGAGTGATACATTGGACTGTGCACACGGTAACGATTACCTCCGTGAGACTAATTAGGTACAAGGACGGGTGTGTCCGGTCATCCGTCTTGTACACTTGCACAGAACACTACGGGCGTACTATGATACTCCTCTTCAGCGTAATTCATAACTAAGGATATTTCATAACTTCAGATATATCATGATTGTGTAATTTCAACCCTTGAGGATTGTTGTTTTGTGTAACTAACCCCGTTGGGGGATTTTGTTTTCAGGTCACGGCAAGGCAAAGGCACGGGAAGAGCATGTTGACGGCGAGGAGTCCCAGTGATACTAGTAGGGGGCCCCAGTCATTCCGTTTATTTCAGTCATGCTTATTTCTCTACAGTTGTATTTCCGCTGCAAATTCCGTTTGAAATGTTTATTTGTTCAGGGTGGTGTATTTTATCTCCATATAAAATATACTAGTATTCGGTATTGTCCTGGTGTGTTGTATTTAAACTCCTCATCGGAGTACTTGGTAATATAATGTGGTTCGGTACTACAATTATATTATTTAATTCATCATTTTCATTTGCCTGGTGAGTCCCAGTCGGGGATTCATGGCACTGTAATATCCGCCTAGTTGGGGGTGTTACAACATTAACATAATACATATATCTATATATATTGCATTAGGTTAAATCATCAATTATTCTTGCAACCTTTTCAACTTCATCTCATTCCATAACCGACTTTTAATTCTATACTAATTACTAAATATCATGTGATAAATTCCGGCAAGCCTTGCACTTCCATCTCGATGTTGTATATACTTCACATTAAATGCACCGGTTTTATTTTACGATAAAAGTTTGAACTTTTGCTTATGTTTAAAACTCAACTTTGTTATTTGATATTATAATTTACAAACGAATTTAAGTCAAAATTATGTATTTTTTCCTTTTTACTCATTATTCAATGTGATATTTTTAATGTCATATTTTGCTATTATGGCAAACTCATTTAATGGGCATAAATAATGGTTTCTCACTAATGATTTTACATATAGAAAAAGAAAACACTTTGCGATGTGTGGACCTTCTTCTTTTCAATAATAATTCAATTGCACATGATAAATTCATTCTAATATTTCTCAAAGAGCATTCGAAAGCAACTACTTACATAAACTAATCATGCTAAAAAGTATCATTTAACCATTTAAATATTGCTTTACATACATGCCCGTGCACATTTTCTTGAATCGATTCGCACATGTGAGCTACATCAATAGAAAACGCATATAAATTACTTGTATATGAAAATGCATTAACATAATACATTGAGTATACACTGTTGATATTGTTTTGAGCATATTGACGTGGTCATATGAGTATGCATTTGTAGGTCTTGTGTTAGGACCGTGTCCGTATTGCATTGATCTGATCTCGGATTAGACTGATATGATTGTTGTGGCACTTCATATCTCGAGGTATGTTCCGTATTTCCTTTGGTATTTATCTTTGATGGACAATCGGTTATCGTCTTGGGATTTGATGATGTTATTCGATGGATCGTATTGGTCAGAACTGGTATATTTCCGTAACGTGAGTTGGTGATGATAGTTTGAGAATCTTGAGTATTGTTTGAGGTACAATACAGATATTATGTTCGAGTTTATTGGTTAATCGAGTACGAGAGGTGAAATGTGATAATGGTTATTCTGATGAGAATTACTTGAGTAAGTAAAGTTATGGCGGTAAGATTACGTTGGTCGTATTCTTATGTTGTATTCTCATTAGTATGTAATTATTAATGTGATGTGACGGTTATCATTGTTGGATATTATAGCTGACCCCGTCGTGGGATTTCTTTTTAGGTTCTTGGAGTATCGAGCTTGTAGCGGTCGTGAAGAGATGAGCTTCCCGGAGGATACTGACTAGGACATGTTTTGTGCATTGAATTTCTTGATTGGTTCTTTTATTCCGCTGCTAGAGTATCTTTATGGTTGGTCTTTTTCCGATGCGTGAGTATTTTGAAATGCTCTTTCGGTATCTGGTAACTGAGATTACTTTGAAAATCATTTTCTAAACTTTTGAGTGTCGGCCGTTTGGCCTTGCGATTTCAAATGAGTTTTTACAACGGTTTTTGATAAATGAATTTTATAAGTCTTTGTGAATTTTTAAAGATAGTACCGTCGTTGGCCTCTTGGACATTTGTAAATGTTTGTGAAAATTTCCTTCAGCCTTGTGGGTTCCATCTCGGGGCCCACAGCGCTGTAACATTTTCGGTTAAATCTGGGGGTGTTACAGATTATGGTATCGGAGCTTAGGTTGAGAAAACCTAGGCATTTGGGTCGAGTTGGGTCGTGTTTTGTCGCGTCAGTCGAGTTGTCGATTGACTAATTCTAGAGCCTTGAGTTTTTGTTGTTCACTCGGGTTTGTGCGTTATGTGATTTACCAGTGTGGTAGTGGGATTGTTGTGAACTTTCCCAAACGGTGCTAACGTGATTCTCTTGAAAGAGATGTGTTGTGTTCTCAAGTTGAACTGAGTTTGCAAAACGTGTATTTTGAAAATACCTGTGTCGAGTATTTTCTTGAGTCTAGACATGTGCCAGTATCACGGGGAATCGTCGGCTTCACGATCTGTAAGTATTTGGATTTTTGAATTTCATTGAGATTTATTGCCGTTCTAAGTTGATATGTTTTGAGATTCAGAAAGATATTATGCGTTACAGTATGAGATGTCAGAGTGGGACAGGATTGATGATCTTGAGAAACTATGATTTTGGAAATCAGTATGTTGATTATATTTTGGAACGGAATTGTGCATTTGGGAGAAATATTGTGCATGTTTGAAAAAAACATGTAGTCATGATAGATCATTTTGTGATACATGAAACCGCTTTTGAACATTTGAAAATGATACTTTTCAAAATGAATGTCTTACGGATGTTTTACGGAAAATGATTTTGGGCCGAGACCCAATCGATTTTGAAATGGTTTTATAACTCAAGACTTGGGGTCCGAAAAGAGTTTTCTACTTTTTAAACTTCTTGTAATGTGGAATGAGATACGGGCTGAGACCCTAATGTTTCAAAAGACTTTCCTATTTTCTAAAACTCCCGAGATTTGTAAAATACTTTACCAATCGTTTACCTATGTTATTTCCGCCTTTCGAGGCTTTGGTTTACTTGTTCAAATGGAACTTCTCGGGAAGTCTTTCGCCGTGTTTGATTTGTTGATTTGTTTCAATGTTTTGTCATCTCATATTTGAGGTGATCCAGGATGGGTAAATGGTTGACGTTGCGAGTCATACATGGGAAAGGAGTTTTTATCGGAGTCTATATATTGAGGTTTTGGAACTCGATCGTGTGGTTTCCGTTGGAATGTCAATGGATTTGGTGACAAGACGAAGTGGTATACAGGAGTATGGATATGGACTTGCATAAATTCTATTCTATTTAATCATGTGTATTCGAAAAGATTTTTTTTATCGAGAACTTGGCACCAGCGAGCCGATTTAAATTTTTAAAATTGATTTCGTGGTCTTACGAAAATTTATATTTTGAGTTTTCAAACTCTTGAAAGATTTTCGAAAATTTGTCTTTTGACAAGACCATATGATTTCAAACTGGTTTTGAAAATGTGATTAATAACCATACGCATTTAGTGTATATTACATATCATGGTGAAGTTGTGAGTGTGACTCACGAACTGGATAATATATCAATGTGGAACGAGGAATAGGGATCCGAACTTTGGTATGGTCGTTTGGTTATGCAAGGATGATCGATTGATTTATCGGATAAGAGAAATATGTCGTGTGTTGTAGAATCATGCACATAATATAATTTTGGAACTTTAGATTTTGTGAAACCGGCATATATGTGCTATGTGATTCCATTGGTATGGTAATATTGTGACTTTACCATAATGATTTTGAATGATTTCTTTTGTAGATTTGGGGATGGTGACCCCATGTTGGTTGTTTTAGATGTCGAGCGGTCGTTTCCACTCCAGGTATGATTGGTTATTTTCGTCGACTTGATTGGTTGTTCGTATGCCGAGGAGTATGCTCACCAGTCGAGTATGTTTATTGAGATCCACGGTATGTGATTGGTGTGTTGTTTTGAGAACTTTATTCGTCCGTATATATGTCTCTGTGATTCGGTGTTCATCGTGTTGGAGCTTACCGTTTAAAGGTATTCTCGATTATCGTTGACCGTTCGTTGGTCGTATTGGAGTTTATCATGTTGATGATATTCTCGATTCTGTTTTGACCTATGGTTGGTCATATTGGAGTTTATTATGTTGATGATATTCTCGATTGTGTTTTGACCTCTGGTTGGTCATATGGGAATTTATCATGTTGATGATAAATTCGGTTGATTTATTAGTTGATCATTTTTGGTGATCATCTGAGCGTTCGGATTTTGTGTTGATGTTTCGGGATTCGTGTCGTTGTTGTTTCGCATATGTATTGTGTATTATTCGTCTGATCGGAATTGGGACTGATTGTGTAATCAGACATACAGGATTTTGATTCGGGCAGGTTGTTTCATCTGAAGATGATATATTTTTGTTGAGACTCATAGAATTATAATCGTAAGCGTATTGGGACTGTACAGTGAGATCGCTTGCTAGTATCTCAGGAGATCGTCGACCTATGTATTTGTAAGTGTGCTCTTTTCGTTATTCAGTAATGATAATGATTGATCGTTTTCGTGATGGTTTTGGGATATTTTGGTTGAACCTTATGTTTGTTTATTTTTATGACGGATTGCAAGATTCGAGGCCGAAACTTATTTTAAGTGGTGTAGAATGTAATATCCGGAATTTCTACTACTGTTGTTTGAGATTATTTTATCCGAGTTATATTGTACAGCGTGGAATCAGTACAGTATGGATAAAATAAATAAAGAACTGAGATGTCAGTATTGGTACAATTGTCGTATCTGGTCGACAATTGCATTTGAGAATATCGTGTATCAGGTTATCGTACTTTCGATATGAGGTATATCGTATGAGAATATTATTGGATTCAGTATACGTATTTAGTATGCCATATGTTCGTATTCTGTATGTTGAGACAGGTGGTAACAGTTAAAATTGGCTAAGTATAGAATACTTAGCGTACGCTAATGTTTAAGACTTACGTACGCTAAATCACAAGAGTTACGTACGTTATGGCCGAGACATTACGTACGTAACATGGGAATCAGACGATCGAGTCATGGTCGACAGGTGGGACCCTGTGTCGGCAGCTTTCGGCGGAAGGATGTTGACAGGCGAGTCAACTACGTATTACGTACGTTATACAGAATGTATTACGTACGTAATATAAGGTTTTACTGTAGCAAGTCAACGTGCGTATTACGTACGTAATGAAGGAAATGTTACGTACGTAATCAAGTGGACGAAACAGGACAGTTCGTTTTGGGATTAGCATTACGTACGCTATCAAGGATGGCTAACGTACGTAATGCGTGTTACGTACGTTAACCTGGTGTGTTACGTACGTAACGAACAGAAATGTTTTGTAAGTGGATGCCCGTCTTTCATTTCCTTCGACGTTTCTCTTCGTTTTTCGTCTTCAAACTTTGAGAGAGAGAGAGATGTTGGCCTTCCTAAGTCGATTTTGAGCTTGAGGACTTGGATTTGAGACTTGGATATGGAATTATGGATGATTCTTGAAGGGTTTGATTGGGTTATTCATGTTCTTGAGGTATGTTGTTGAATTCTTCACTTTGATTTCGGATTTTGGTATTGTTATCAATATATGATTCGTATGAAGTTGATTGTGATGTTGTTGTTACGATTATTGAGGCTACATGAACTATATGTTGAAGGAAGATGGTGTTATGATGGTTTATACCTTGAATATGTTGATTATGATTATGAAATCATAGAGTTCTTGATGTTCTTGATATTGTTACTTCGATTCTTGATGTTAGGGAGATCGTATGTTCAAGAACATGTTGATATACACATTGAATTGTGATTAGGGATTGTTTAGATGTTAGAAAACATCGGATTACATTATTTTAATGGCTATGAACAAGGTTTTGAATCCATTAATGTTCTTGAGGAACTTCTTGATGAATTTAACATAGCAAGACGATCTTAGGTTGGATTATCGGTACCTTTGGATATGAAAATCGAATGTTCATTGATTGTAGTGATAGAATTCATATGTTCTTGATGAAATACGAATCATGATATCAATTTGGAATCCGAAAAGATTGTGATTGATCGTCGAATATGATTTCCTTTACGTCCGTACCCGTAATCGCATTGTGGTTGTGAATTCGTAATTGTTTGAATTGGATTATTCGAAATTGTGTTAATCGGGATAATTGTGAAATCGTTGAGTTTATCGATCGATGATATTGATTAGTAATTATCGGATTTCGGTTCATATGATGGATATGAATTCGTAAAATAGTTTGAGTTATACTATTTGGTTTTGTATATGATTGAGGTATCGTTGAATCGTTGAGATGATTTGGTTGGTCGTGTTGGTTGTTAATAGTTATCGGATATATGTTATTTGATTACTTCGATAGGTAGAGATTATTGATCGGTGATTATAACCGGATGCTGCAGTCGTGTTCGAGTACGTTCGTGAATTGCTTCGGTCGGGGCCGAGGAGCTCGTAGACGAAGGCAATGGGATTGGTAGCGGCTTCGTCATCATCGTATCGGTATCGAGGCAAGTTATTACTTGCTCAGTTATAATGTTTAATGAATGGTTTCAGTTTCATTTCGTTTATAATGCATATAGCAATGATTATATGTTGTCATTCCGATTCTGGGAGTTAAATCATAATGTATATGATTTATTTCGGTTATTGGCATATTCAGGTATCGAGGTTACATTATGGTAAAGATGAGGATATGAGTATCTGTAGTCCATGGTACGTTTGGATCGCCAAGCATTGCGGATAATTGTCGGTGATGGTTTGATATCGAGATTTCTCCCGAAGGACTCGGGGCAAGTATCTTATATCGATTCAGTTAGTGTTAATGATTTGATCATGCATAATGTCATTCATGTTGTCGAAGATGAGGTCGTCTTAGTGGATTTGTCATATTGTCGTTCATGTTCTGTTGTTCATGTTGATGAACATATTGATTTGAATATGTGTATGCATAATTGTATTGTTTATGTTGTAAATGATCCGATGGGATCATGAGGATCTATCCTGAGGGCGCTGGATCGAATGTCCACCTCGTGTTGGTCCGACGGGATCATCTTGGTATCTATGCTGAGGGCGCTGGATCATTGGACGGGTTTTCCCACCTCGTGTTGGTCCGACGGGATCATCTTGGGATCTATGCTGAGGGCGCTGGATCGTTGGATTACCCAGTGTTGTGTTGTTTTGTATATGTATATTGTTGGTTATCCACCTCGTGTTGATCTTGTAGGATCATCTTGGGACCTATGCTGAGGGCGCTGGGTCATGGGATTTCCATTGAGTATACATTGTTGATATTGTTTTGAGCATATTGACGTGGTCATATGAGTATGCATTTGTAGGTCTTGTGTTAGGACCGTGTCCGTATTGCATTGATCTGATCTCGGATTAGACTGATATGATTGTCGTGGCACTTCATATCTCGAGGTATGTTCCGTATTTCCTTTGGTATTTGTCTTTGATGGACAATGGGTTATCATCTTGGGATCTGATGATGTTATTCGATGGATCGTATTGGTCAGAACTGGTATATTTCCGTAACGTGAGTTGGTGATGATAGTTTGAGAATCTTGAGTATTGTTTGAGGTACAATACAGATATTATGTTCAAGTTTATTGGTTAATCGAGTACGAGAGGTGAAATGTGATAATGGTTATTCTGATGAGAATTACTTGAGTAAGTAAAGTTATGGCGGTAAGATTACGTTGGTCGTATTCTTATGTTGTATTCTCATTAGTATGTAATTATTAATGTGATGTGATGGTTATCATCGTTGGATATTATGGCTGACCCCGTCGTGGGATTTCTTTTTAGGTTCTTGGAGTATCGAGCTTGTAGCGGTCGTGAAGAGATGAGCTTCCCGGAGGATACTGGCTAGGACATGTTTTGTGCATTGAGTTTCTTGATTGGTTCTTGTATTCCGCTGCTAGAGTATCTTTATGGTTGGTCTTTTTCCGCTGCGTGAGTATTTTGAAATGCTCTTTCGGTATCTGGTAACTGAGATTACTTTGGATATCATTTTCTAAACTTTTGAGTGTCGGCCGTTTGGCCTTGCGATTTCAAATGCGTTTTACGACGGTTTTTGATAAATGGATTTTATAAGTCTTTGTGAATTTTTAAAGATAGTACCGTCATTGGCCTCTTGGGCATTTGTAAATGTTTGCGAAAATTTCCTTCAGCCTTGTGGGTTCCATCTCGGGGCCCACGGTGCTGTAACATTTCCGGTTAAATCTGGGGTGTTACAGCAGATGGCGACGGGAGAAGACGGGGAGCGACGTCTTTGGCATACTCTACTCTTTTCCAAGGTGGTTTGGAAGATCCTTGTCAATTATATCATCATCCAATTCTTCTTCTTCGTCGGATCGAGGTAATTCTTCCGTAGAACCCTAGTTATGTAATTTTGGGGTTTCTTCGTGATTCTTCGATTTAATCCGTGGTGGATGAATTGATTATGGTATTCTTGTTGTCTTGGCCATGATCTTCGGATTTTGTAACTCATATATCGATTTTTATCACCCGGGACTTGATTTCCGATTTCTTCGAAGGAACCCTCGGATCCTTGTTGTTTTTCCGGTTGATTCGGATTCCGTTTAACGTTATTTATCCGTGGTGATGTTATTTTCGTAGCGATCGTGAGATTGTCGAATTCTTGGTCATTTTCGGAAGTTCGAGGGCTATCCGACCGTGTTCGTTCGTTGTTCCATTGCTCGCGGTACCGAGGCAAGTATCTTGTCCATACGTTTCATGTTTCGTAGGCGTAATTATTGATAAATGATTTTATGCGAAACCCAATGTTTAATTAACGTAAAAAGGAATCAGTATGTTCTCGATAAATGTTGTCTTTCAACGATAATTCGTGTACTACGTGAATATATGTGTTCTCGGAATATGTGTGTTGGTTTTGTATGTTGAACGATGCTATGATCACTTTGAGTGAGTTTATTAGACTGTAATCCTTTGCCGGGGATTATGTAATGTTATGTGTACTTGTTCGGTAAGAATATATTGTGTGCGATATTAGTTGTTACTCCTTTGAAAGGAGGTTGTGATGTTTAAGTGTTGCTTGGCTTGATGTTCTGCTCATTGTTATGTGATCGTTGAAAGTGATGTGCATCCGGGTAGGATTGTTAAATCTCCGGGATCCATACTTGTTAGTATGGGTCAGGCGTGACCGTATGGTTATCCAAATCCGGGTATGTCTTGCGGGGACTCCGAGGTTCAGGGCTTGCTAGCCCGATGCCGGGATAACTTGTGGGGGTTATCATCGGGTATGTCTTGCGGGGACTCCGAGGTTCGTGGCTTGTTAGCGCGATGCCGGGATAACTTATGGTTGTGGTTTGTATTATGAATGTATCTGTGCTGTGGTCACATGACTGTTGTTACGGTGACATGTGATTTGGTATGGTTTCCTATTAGGTTATTCACTCGGGTATGTTCTACGGGAGCATCTGAGGTTCGTGGCTTGTTAGCACGGGACGTGAATAATCCTTAGGAACATGTGTTATGTGATATGGGTCGTGGACCCTGTGGCTTATGGTTTGGGTCTTAGACCTCGCGTGTTGTGAATCGAGTTGTGAACCCGCGTTTTATTATTAGAATCGTATTTTGGAAAGATGATTTTGGGCCGTGTCCCCAAGTGTTTTCGAAAGACTTGAGAATTCCTTAATTCCAAACGTTTTCAAACTCTCGAGATCGTAAAATATTTTGTATGAGATTCATGGTTCTATTCCTACCTTTTATAAATCAAACTGTTTTGATTAAGTGAATTATCTCGGGAAATATATTCAAGATTTTTATATTCTTGGAGTATGTTGCGTATGGCTTGTATTTCTGTTTTATACTTGCACTAGCAAAACAGTAGAGTTTTGCTAACCCCCAAGTATTCGGGGGGTGGATGTCTGTATTGCGTCCAGGTACTTGCAGGTTGTTGGGGAGCGAATCACAGGATCGATACGAAGGATGATGAAGGACGACGATACTAATCACATGAAGACCATTCTTTGAGTATTTTGGTAGAGTCTCAGTATTTGGCTCTCCGTTGTGTGGTTTTCCCGTTTTATGGGTATATTGATGTATTCCAACCCCTGCGTGGGTATGAGTTTTAAGTCGAGTTGTATATGTTTGATGTATGGTATTGTGGTAAAAGACCAAATTGGTCTAGCAGTTCATTATGTAGCCATGTCGGCATGTAATGTGAGGTATTGTTTTTGTTTTTAGCCTGGTAGATCCTCACGGAGAGGGTCTGCAGCGTTGTAATATTTCCAAGCGGTTTGGGGGTGTTACAGAATATGGTATCGGAGCTTAGGTTGAGAAAACCTAGGCTTTCGGGTTGAGTTGTGTGTTGTCGGGTCTTGTCTGGTCAGATTTGGTCTGACTGAGTAGTGTCGCGACGCGTCGTCTGAGTTGTCGGTCGTGATTATTATCGAGGCGCAACCATCATCTTCGTGCGATCTGTGGATGTAAGTCTCCCTATTTTGTTGTGTCTCGTTTTATACGAGTTTATGTGATTCTGTGTTATTATGTGGAGTTTAATTGTGCCTCGTGAATATTTACTCCATAATTGTTTGATTCTCGTATTGTGTTGGAATGAAGAGTAGTACCGGTATGTATGTATATATGTATACATCTTTGTGTGAAATCGTTTTTACAGGAGTGATGTTTTGGATTGGTTACTCAATAAAAGTTTATCAATGTGGTATTTTAAACTTCAAATGTTTTGGGGAAGTCACGTAAATTCTATTTAAAAACATCCTTTGAGGAGGAAAAATGATTTGATTTTCGTATGATGACCTCGAGACTGAAGATTTCGAGAATTCAATTACATACATTTTATTTTCATCTTGTATTGAAAATTTTCAAAATTTGATTTTTTTTTAAATGCTCAAAAGAGGTCTACCAAAAGATTACTTGAGACGTGACTTTCACCTTCAACCTTTCGGTTAAAAGATATGTAGTGAGGATGTAAATTGTTGACGTTTGGATTCGTATGTTGTTGTTTATTTGTAACCTTTGACTTTTGGCATTATTTGGTATATGTTCATGAATGTGTTGCTGGAGTAGAATAGCTAGCGCGCGCTAACGTGGTATGGCTAGCGCACGCTAAGTCTTTGTTAAATTATACACTAATCGCTCTGAATAGAAGCTCAGAAACTACATTCTGGCCGTAAGTCTAACTTTTGCGATTGTTAGGCTGACCGGTTGAGACCGTACTCTATGTGTGTTGTTCATGAATAACAATTGTTGTGTGTGGTTATGTGTAATTTGAAATGTGTTCTTGTCCGCTGCGTGTGTAAAGTTCAAAATGACCTTTGGTACTTCTACCAAGTAGTGTGTGTTTTAAAATGACCTTTTGGGTTCGTAAATTTGAGTTATTTCGTCGACCCTTTTTCCTAACTATTTCGTGGAGTGACTTAACGTATATTTTGAAACTATTGAGTTTTCGCGTCTTCGCCTTGTAATTTCAAATGGTATTTTATGACGGTATTTGGTATTTGGAAAATGACTTTTGGTGAGTATTTGGAAAGTATAACCGTCATCGGCCTTTTTGGCATTTTGAACGTTTTTTAAAATGGTTGTCAACTTGGTGAGTTCCGGCGCGGAACCCGTACAGAAAATGATTTTGATATAATGAATGATTTTAATTTCATTGCATTTATAAATCGCATAACAACGGCATTATACATGAAGATTGTCGGAATAATAGTTTGTATATTGTGCTCTAGCCTAATTTAAATTGTAATATGTTTAATGGTGTTTGATTAAAGACGGAGATGTGAATATCTCTCTATGTGTTATGATCTTCCATTGCCATAGGTTGTTGTTTGTTAGTATGCCGAGGGGCAGAGGTCGTGGTCGTAACCGTGGTGCTGATAGCCACGGGGATCAAATGCGGAATCAAGAGAATGTCGCTGGGAATGATTTTAGTTTGGGTGTTGCTACTATATTGCAACAAGTAGCGACTCAGATGACTCAGTTGACCCAGGTGGTTCAACGTAGCATTGACGCGAGTCAGAACGTCGGTGTAAATTAATGGCTTCGCGAGGTAGTTCGTATGAATCCCCCTCGATTCGCCGGTGCTGCGGATGCATTGGACTGGGATGGTTGGATTTTCCAGTTGGCAAAGATTTTCGAGGCTGTCGGATGTCCTGAAGAGCGGAAGGTACCTATCGCTCAATACCTTCTTGACAAAGATGCCGCTAATTGGTGGGAAGCTATTAAACCTCATGATCGTGATGTCACATGGGAGGAGTTCCAGGCATTTATGGAAGCTGAGTTCTGTCCGAAACCGATTAGAGAGCAGAGGATTCGCGAATTCTACTTGGCAGAACCGCAAGATATATCGGTGTCGAAGGCTATCATCGATTATAGCAAACAACTCAATTATGTGCGAGATCGGGTGAGAACCGAGGAAGAGAGGATCCTTCACTTTGACAGGCGGATGAAGCCGGATATTCACGTGTATATGTCGGGATTCAATTGCACTTCGTTGA
Organism: Orobanche coerulescens; assembly: GCA_033398695.1. NCBI lineage: Eukaryota > Viridiplantae > Streptophyta > Magnoliopsida > Lamiales > Orobanchaceae > Orobanche > Orobanche coerulescens. The sequence goes on from CM065809.1 coordinate 177,395,566, forward strand.
GGGACTATCAAGATCGAGCATTAGCCCGTGAACTAGCTTCGTTATCGTCGGAGCTTGTGCCCGAGTCGAAGAAACAGAGGAAGTCCGATGACCGTGTGGACAGTACGGGAGTCGGTGTTTCTAATTTGCAACGTAGTAGTCTCTCCACTGTGAAGCTCCATCGCTCGATGCGTGGAACTGAGAGTTCCAAGTTGTCTGCTTTGACTCCTGGTAAATCCAGGAGATGTTTTAATTGTAATGTGGCGGGACATGTTCGTGCACATTGTCCATCCCGGTCAGTAACGTGTTACAGGTGTGGACTCGAGGGATACCGGGTTCAGTTTTGCGAGATGGTTACCGAGCCTTCCGAGGCACGGACTTGAGCATTGATAACAGGATCGACTCCGAGTAGTTTTCTGAGGGGCGTGGTCTATCAGTTGTATGTTGAGTTATTTCCCTTGCTCTGTTGTTTCGAATTCCGGAGATTAACTTCTTTTATTTGAAGTGGATCGGATTTTGAACTCTGTACTTTCGACTCTGTCGACTCATTTATGTTCGTTGACATTTTATGGACTTGTCCTTTCTTGTGCTTTTGTTGATCGAACGAGTTGTGGTATTGTTTCAGAATAACCCGTTTGTCGTTGTGACTTTCCAATTGCTATTCCATTTCCTGTGGATCCCATGTGAATGCACATCTTGTTGTCTTCACCGGATCGTATATTATCTTGAGTCGAGATGTGAACTTTGGGGTTGTTGTTTTGAGTATTATTGTTCGTCATGATTCGAACATGACTGATTGACTTTTGTGCCTCGATCGTTGTAATTCAATCGTTTGATTGTTCGGTTTTTGTTGATCTCGTTTCGTGATTTTTGAGCGTTAGGACTCCATCGTAATTTCCTTAAGTTCAGGAAATTAGTTTTGTGTTCGATCTTTCAACCCTTGGGCTGTGGAATTTCGTATTGGTTCAGCGAATAGCTCGTGTTTTGATTGATGTACTGTTGAATTGTTCAACCGTATTGATTTTCGTTCGTTGTGTTTTGTTATTTCGGGAACGTATATCGTGTGTTATCTGAGTTTGTTTTGTGTCGTTCGTTCTATGTTTCAAGTTTTGAGGAAGAAACTTCTTTTAAGATGGGTAGAATATAATACCCAAGATTTTTGTTCCGGAATCGTTGGAATTTTGTGCCATATTTGGGTGTGCCTCGTTGGGACAGGTGTTTGGAGGCGTTTCGGATCACTATGTGAGTTTTTGAGCTTTTGTGGTGTAGCGTACGCTAATGCTGTCTAGTTAGCGCACGCTACTGCGTGGAGTTTAGCGCACGCTACTGATTGTGTAGCGCACGCTAACTAGCAGTCCAGAGGCAGTCCAGGAGCTACTGGACTGGGACTGGGGCTTTGTTAGTGCACGCTAAGGTCGATAGCTAGCGCACGCTATCGACTGCTTAGCGCACGCCATTTCTTCTTCCTATCGCACGCTATCGGGTAGGTGCATGTCTGTCCAGGAGCTACTGGGCTGTATCCGTGGCTCGTTAGCGCGCGCTACGTGTGTGTGTCTAGCGCACGCTAACCTTGTTAATTGCGGTAGTTCTGAGAGTTGACCTCATTAGCGCGCGCTAATGCTGTCTAGTTAGCGCACGCTAATAACTGTCCAGTATAAATATTGGACAGCAGCGTTTAATCATCATTTCTAACCCTTTCTTCGTTTTTGGGGCGGCTGGCGACGGGAGAAGACGGGGAGCGACGTCTTTGGCCTACTCTACTCTTTTCCAAGGTGGTTTGGAAGACCCTTGTCAATTATATCATCATCCAATCCTTGTTCTTCATCGGATCGAGGTAATTCTTCCGTAGAACCCTAGTTATGTAATTTTGGGGTTTCTTCGTGATTCTTCGATTTAATCCGTGGTGGATGAATTGATTATGGTATTCTTGTTGTCTTGGCCATGATCTTCGGATTTTGTAACTCATATATCAATTTTTATCACCCGGGACTTGATTTCCGATTTCTTCGAAGGAACCCTCGGATCCTTGTTATTTTTTCGGTTGATTCGGATTCCGTTTAACGTTATTTATCCGTGGTGATGTTATTTTCGTAGCGATCGTGAGATTGTCGAATTCTTGGTCGTTTTCGGAAGTTCGAGGGCTATCCGACCGTGTTCGTTCGTTGTTCCGTTGCTCGCGGTACCGAAGCAAGTATCTTGTCCATACGTTTCATGTTTCGTAGGCGTAATTATTGATAAATGATTTTATGCGAAACCCAATGTTTAATGAACGTAAAAAGGGATCGGTATGTTCTCGATAAATGTTGTCTTTCAACGATAATTCGTGTACTACGTGAATATATGTGTTCTCGGAATATGTGTGTTGGTTTTGTATGTTGAAGGATGCTATGATCACTTTGAGTGAGTTTATTAGACCGTAATCCTTTGCCGGGGATTATGTAATGTTATGTGTACTTGTTCGGTAAGAATATATTGTGTGCGATATTAGTTGTTACTCCTTTGAAAGGAGGTTGTGATGTTTAAGTGTTGCTTGGCTTGATGTTCTGCTCATTGTTATGTGATCGTTGAAAGTGATGTGCATCCGGGTAGGATTGTTAAATTTCCGGGATCCATACTTGTTAGTATGGGTCAGGCGTGACCGTAGGGTTATCCAAATCCGGGTATGTCTTGCGGTGACTCCGAGGTTCGGGGCTTGCTAGCTCGATGCCGGGATAACTTGTGGGGGTTATCATCGGGTATGTCTTGCGGGGACTCCGAGGTTCGTGACTTGTTAGCGCGATGCCGGGATAACTTATGGTTGTGGTTTGTATTATGAATGTATCTGTGCTGTGGTCACGTGACTGTTGTTACGGTGACATGTGATTTGGTATGGTTTCCTATTGGGTTATTCACTCGGGTATGTTCTACGGGAGCATCTGAGGTTCGTGACTTGTTTGCACGGGACGCGAATAATCCTTAGGAACATGTGTTATGTGATATGGGTCGTGGACCCTGTGGCTTATGATTTGGGTCTTAGACCTCGCGTGTTGTGAATCGAGTTGTGAACCCGCGTTTTATTATTGGAATCGTATTTTGGAAAGATGATTTTGGGCCGTGTCCCCAAGTGTTTTCGAAAGACTTGAGAATTCCTTAATTCCAAACGTTTTCAAACTCCCGAGATCGTAAAATACTTTGCATGAGATTCATGGTTTATTCCTACCTTTTATAAATCAAAATGTTTTGATTAAGTGAATTATCTCGGGAAATATATTCAAGATTTTTATATTCTTGGAGTATGTTGCGTATGGCTTGTATTTCTGTTTTATACTTGCACTAGCAAAACAGTGGAGTTTTGCTAACCCCCGAGTATTCGGGGGGTGGATGTCTGTATTGCGTCCAGGTACTTGCAGGTTGTTGGGGAGCGAATCACAGGATCGATACGAAGGATGATGGAAGACGACGATACTAATCACATGAAGACCATACGTTGAGTATTTTGGTAGAGTCTCAGTATTTGGCTCTCCGTTGTGTGGTTTTCTCGTTTTATGGGTATATTGATGTATTCCAACCCCTGCGTGGGTATGAGTTTTAAGTCGAGTTGTATATGTTTGATGTATGTAGACTCGGCAAAATAGGCCCATGGTAGGCCACTTACCCGTTTTGGGCGGGCATTGGCCTATATTATTAGCCCAAAAAAACCGGCCTTTTGCCCGCCCAGTTGGCGCCCATAGAGGCCCGGCCCGCCCGGCCCAGCTTTTTTTTTTTTTTTTTTAAATTTATGTTACGTGTAATTATAATATTTAATTTTTTTTCCTTGTTTGTTAGATTATAATACATCTATATGTTAATTATTGATGTAATTTTATTTTTTTTGGGACTTTGTGATTATTTGTAGTATCTCATATCATAATAATATTATTTTATAATTTTATAAGAAATTAGTAGTGATAAATGATATGATGATCAAATAAAAATATTTGTATATTTGTCTTTTGATTATGGTAGTGTAGTAAATAATGTAATTATCAAATAAAAATAATTGTATATTTATTTATCTGATTGTGATAGTATAGTGAATAATATAATAATTAAGGATCGAAAAATATTTGTATATTTATTTCAGAATTAATATTTCAATAAAAAGAAAAGTCGAGACCAGCGTCGGCCGAGCCCGCCCGGGGCGGGCCACGGGCCTAATAATTTTGGCCCAGGAAAAACCGGGCCTTTTTGGCCCGGCCCAAAAAAGGCCCGCCCGTTTTATGCCCGGCCAGTTTGGGCCGGGCCCGCCCGTTTGCCAGGTCTAGATGTATGGTATTGTAGTAAAAGACCAAATTGGTCTAGCAGTTCATTATGTAGCCATGTCGGCATGTAATGTGAGGTATTGTTTTTGTTTTTAGCCTGGTAGATCCTCACGGATGTAACACCCCCAGATCAAACCGGGAATATTACACGCCGCAGACCCTCTCCGTGAGGATCCACCAGGCTAGACATCAAAACAACACATTACATTACATGCCGACGAATCAAAATAACAGACCAATAGACCGATTTGGTCTTTCGTCACTGACTTAAAAATCAAAATACATAAACTCATCCAGACTCATACCCACACAAGGGTAAAATACTTGCAACAACGAACAATAAGACAGCGGAAAAGACAATACAATGGACTCCGACTAACTGAACCCAAAACTGGCCTTCGTGTGATTAGTATCATTCGTCTTTCATCATCCCTCGTGCCGATCCTGTGTCTTGCTCCCGAAAACCTGCATGTACCTGGACACAATACAGATATCCACCCCCCGATTACTCGGAGGTTAGCAAAACTCCACTGTTTCGCTAGTGCAAGTATAAAGTGCAAATACGAGCCATACACAACACATTCCGAGAATATCACGAAAGACTTCCCGAGATATATTTAGTTAAAAATAGTTCAAGTCTTGAAAGCAGAAACGAAGCAAGTAAGCATTGTGAAAACATTTCCAAATCTCGGGAGTTTTGAAAACATCAGAAATTGAAAATGTTCTTAATTCCTCGAAAGCCATTTAGGTCACAACCCAAAGTTCATTTTTCAAGATACAAATCCGTTTAACAAAACACGGGTCCACGACCCAACCATTCCGGTCACAAAACACGGGGTCCACGACCCGATCATCCACTTCAAATCACTTACAAGGACACATTACACATAACCCATTAATCCTATGCCATTCTAGCCAAGCACCAAGACTCGATATACAATGTCTCTCAACCCCGAGCACAAAGCATTGTGATACTCCGGACAATATCACAATTAACGATAACATCGTCATCCTCAAGATGAAAACCACAACTGGTAACCCGCGGCCGTACCCCTTAGTATCGACCCCGGACATATCCCGTCGGACACTCCGGGTGGGAAACCACTCGCGGCCGTACCCCTTAGTATCGACCCCGGACATCCCGTCGGACACTCCGGTGGAAGTTCATCCACACACGCACCCAAGTCCACTTCCGTGGCCGTACCCCTTAGTATCGACCCCCGGACATCCCGTCGGACACTCCGGTGGAAGGAACAACACACACACACGTTCCAAAATCACAGTTGCAAACCACAAGCCTCGAAGGTCAATCACGGTATATATAGTCGAGGTACCTTACTAGAATGGCATTCATCCAACATATACTCATAACCCGAACTAATACTATCAACAAGAAAGCACACTATTCCAACAAATTGACGGCACAACCAATATCACATAAATTCACATAATTCATCGATAACCACATGTCTCCACGCATGCCTTTAACAAAGGACTAAACTTCAAAACTTACCGACAACGTAATCACACACAATGGCGTCACACGAAAGTATTACGATCTTATACTCAACATTAATACACGTATTCAATTAAGCATATTAATTCTCGGAACACACAAGTCGTCTTTAAGAAAACCTTGTTGGTAAATATACCGATACTTTTGAGAAAGATGGTTATGAATATTTATTTAGCACATATCGACGATTAACAACCATTATATCCACAAAACACGTAATGTATGGGCAAGATACTTGCCTCGATAATCGACACCGGACACTCCTACGAACACGGCTCACGGGACACCTCAAACACCTACAATTCTCGGCGAAGACAAAGAATACGCCCACGATCGAAAAGCTTGAAGAAAACGGCGAACGGAAGGGTTCCGACTCGAGTTCTTCGCAAGAATTCGACCCTAACAACATATAATCAATAAATCATCGATCATACGAGGAAGAATAATCGTAGAACGCCCGAAAACCCCTCTACGACATTTTAGGACACCTTCAAGGCGTCGATCAAGAACTCGACCAAAACAACGAATCGATACGATCCAACCATGGAATATTAAGGAAAAGATGTAATACATCTTAATAATCATCAATCTATCATAATACCAAGTTAAATCGGATTAATCGGGAAAAACAACCAAAATACCCAAAATCCCCAAAATTAGATTTTTAGGAAATCGATTGATTCGGTAGATCGGAGGATGTTATAGGACGGATGATTGATGATATGAGCCTCAAAACTTCATGGATTGAAAGAACAACATCATGTCTCCATGATGTATACACCCACAACCGCGAACGGGAAGAAAAGGAATGAGAAATCAAGCGAAAATACGCCGCTGTGCCTTAAATAGCCGACAGACTCGGCCGTGTCCGACATGACACGGTCGTGGCGCGCAATCGGCCGGCAGGACTCGGCCGTGTCCTGCATGACACGGCCGTCGTGTCGCGAAGGCGCTCGGCATTGACTCGGCCGTGTCACGGAACACGGTCGGGCCTCTGGCGACGCTACCGGCTTATCCGGACGAGTACGGCACGGCCGTGCCAGCGACACGGCCGAGTCCGGCCGGTGATCGGCCAAATGAGCGGGTGAGCTAAAACGACCATAACTCTCTCGTCCGGACTCGATTGACTCACCGTTTGAACCATTGGAAAGCTAATTCGATGCTCTATAATATTGTAAGGATTTAGAATTTTGGAGTTACCAAAAATTAATGGTGATCTAACAAAGTCGAACTCATAAGAGGAAAGTTGAAACAATGAACAATAATGATACACAACTCGAAGTTTTTCCGAGCGGTGAACACGGTGAATGAACATGATTGATGAATGATTATAATTGAGTGAAAATACACCGAGTGACAATTACAGATCGATAATTCCGAATGAAAACGAATGAATTACAACCGGGTATTACACGGATGACAAAAAGTCCGAATTAATCATTCTCGAAATGACGAAACGGTCATGAGCGAGTCGTCAAACGGACTCCAGTGAAAAGAAATTTACCGAAAAATCGGAAATTGTGGATATTACATTCTACCCTCCTTAAAAGAAGTTTCGTCCGAAACTTAAAACAAGTAGGAGAAGCAATATCCCGCCAGAAAACTCAACGAGATACGCAAGGAAACGCGTAACTTACGCCCATCGGCGAAACGTTACAAGCAACGCAAAGGAATATACGGCGTGAAAACACGCTCCACGACGACCAACACGACGTCGCCGTTAGGGATATACAAAACCAACAAGTGACAAGCGTCATCAAATGGATAATACAATTAAGTCAATTATCCGAACAATCACAAAACACAACGGACGAAAATCAATATGATTGACCAACCCAACGGTACATCAATCAAAACGCAAGCCAATCGCTGAACAAATACGGAATTCTACCGCCCAAGGGTTGGAAGATCGAAAACGAGACTAATTTTCCTAACTTGGAAAGGTCACAACGATATATAGATCAATTTGGGACAATATCAGAACTCGTTCGAATGACAAAGGTGAGAAATAACACCAGGTCAGAAGCATTAACGAACACAGTCGAGTCGATACGGTTGGACGAAACAGAAGAGAAAGAAAGAAAAAAAATGTGGGTATTACAACGGAGAGGGTCTGCGGCGCTGTAATAATCCCAAGCGGTTTGGGGGTGTTACAAGTTGTGTGACTTTTGTGTTTGTTTATAAGAGAGTATAAATACCTCAAAGAAGAAGTTGAATGAGTTAAACATTAAACATGCTTTGTATGGTATGACTATAGAAATTCTTAAAATTTAATAATGAGGCTTTGACATGTTTTAGTTGGTTGAATTAATTTAGCTTATGGCAAAGAACATGTATGCATACGTTTTTTATTCTTGCATTTTTTTAATTGTGGTTTGTAAAAGCTCTTTAAAACTTTTAAAAAAAGCATTAGAAATTAGCAATATTTCAGTTGATATGAATAACTCTAGATTATGACATAAATGCTCACATTAATACATGGAACTCAATTTTTATATAGATATAGATAAGATTTTGTTATAAATATCTATCACAATTACCTAATCAAATCAACCAACATAATCATCTAACAGCTAATAGCTAAAACAATCACCGAAACAAGGCCACAATATTTATTAAGCAGTTTTTGATTTTGGTCATAGGAGAAATTATGGTATATCATCCCCAAATTAAATTTAAAAGGTTCAATTTTAGTTGGTTTCGATTTTAAAATCGTTAATCTCAAATAATCCACAAATATTTTGGTTTCGGTTCAGCTTAAAACACACACACACAGATATATATAGTTATTCTAAAATATTCTAAAAAAATTTCCCGCCAATTTTTTTTTTACGGGGCCAATTTTTTTTTTCCGTCAAAAATTTTCTCGCCAAACACTTATAAGTGTGATGCACCATTTTTTTGGTGCATCACAGTTATAAGTTTTGGTGCATCACACTAATAATTTTTACTGCATCACAGTTATAAGTTACTGCATCATAGTCAACAGTTAAGTGCATCAACTATGATGCAGTAACTTATAACTTAATGCACTAAATCATAATTGTGATACAATAACTTTATAACTGTGATACAGTAATAATAAGTTTTACTGCATCGCAGTTATAAGTTACTGCATCATGTTAACAGTTAAGTGCATCAACTATGATGCAGTAACTTATAACCTTAATGCACTAAATCATAATTGTGATGCAGTAGCTTTATAACTCTGATGCAGTAATAATTTTTGGCGGGAAAAAAAAATCTTTTTGGCCCCCCCAAAAAAAAATTTTGGTGGAATTTTTTTTTTCGGGGGTGGGGGTGACACATGTCATATGATGTATCATATGATGTGGAATGGGGATGACACATGTCACTCCCACAATTCTTTCTATACTTTTTATTATAAGAGACTTTTTATTTTAACCCATACATATATATATGGGCGAGTTCAGGTGAGAATGCAATTTAAGTTAAGAAATAAGAATGAATTTCATCTATAGATCGTGATAAATGAATGACCTAAATTTATTCTCACAAAAATTTGATGCATATAATGTAATATTTTAATGCATCGATATTTTGATGCATATAATGCATATTTTAATGGATTGCAAATTTGATGCACGAAATGCATATATTTCATGCATAATTAGTACAAACTCAATGATATTCGTAATTCGCAGGATAAGAACTATTCTCATTTGATCGTATATATATATATATATATATATATATATATATATATATATACACACTACTTTTATTTGTCATTTTAAAAAAAAAATATTGGACATTGCATCATTATTTTTTATTTAAATAGCCACTAATATTCATTAAAATAGTATTTTATATTTAGTAAACTTACATAGATATGATTTTGTAAAATCAAATAATCCAGTTTGTTTCGGTCGAGTTCAGTGTTATTCAATTTCGTTCAGTTTTGGATAAGCCAACTTTAAACTTATTTCGCTTCGACTTGGTCTGTTCATTTCGAGGGTATTTTATTAGTTTTTGCGTGCGGGTCTATTGTTTTGTTCTGTTGATTTTTTTTTGATGATCGAGGTTGAATTATGGGGTCGTAGTGTCGGTTTCTCTTTCCTACTACCGGTTAAATCACGGGATGTGCCTCAATAATTAAGTTCTGAGTACAAATCAATTAATAACACATGCAAGGTTTAAGCTCAGAAAAAAGCAGAATGCGCCCCCATGAATTAAACCCACGCTACCGACCGTCAGTTAGAACTTGCAAAAGGGCCAAACGCTACAGTAATCGTAGACTAAGGTTAGCCAACGACTTTCAGCCGTGTCTATGGTAAACTTTGAAATATTGGACGAAACAAAATGCATAATTCAAGGAGCAAACATAAAGTAAGGGATAATTGCACTAAACAAAATTGGAAAAATATTAATATATTATTTGTATTTAATTTAACTGAATTCTGAAGTTTTATGAAAGTCTTTTCAGATTTATTAAATATTTATAAAAAAAAAAGCTGAATTGGAAGATTTATATTTAGGTCAATTCCCCCAATATTTTTGAAGATTTATTGATTTTTTAATATTTTTCATATTAGGGCCATTTTTAAGCTTTTTGATTTTTTATTTATGATTGTTTTTTCGAATATTTAATTATATTTTTCAGATTTATTTTTTTAAATATTTTTGTGTAGCTATTTTTATTTAATTATTATGAAAAGATTTATTTTATTTTTAATATTTTCCGATTTTAGAATTTAGATTTTTCCAAAATTTTCAAAAAAAAATTAACAGGACAAAATTTAATTTAAGATTTTTCTATAATTATTTCTTATTTAATTGATATGTTTGGTTTTTAATTTTTTTTCAGATTTTATTTAAAAAATTCAGATTTTCCAAAAAAAAAAAAAACACCAACGGAACCAACCCTGCAATAAAAAAATCAACAGGACGAAGTCTGCAAATAACTAACGACGCGTGAAATTAACACACTCTTTATCGTTACTTTTGGATATTGGAAAAATCAAATGGGACAAAAAATGCTTAGAAAATGATCAAATTTGAAATCAAGATAATCTCCCGGGACCAGAAGTGCAATTATCTCCATAAAAAGTACTCCCTCCTAGGGGTGGCATTCGGGCTGGGGTCGGGTCGGTCCGGGCCGGCCTGTTAAAGCCCGCTCCATTTAAGGGTCGGGCCGTGTCGGTCCTTCCTTTTTGGCGGGCCGGTCCGGATCAGTCTTTTTTTTAACAAACACAAGGCCCGGCACGGTCCACAACCCACTTTGTTCATGGGCCGGGCGGGCCTGTTAACGAGCCGGGCCGGGCCGGACGGGCCTATTCACGATTCAGCCGTTGGGACTTGCCGACTTGACTGTGGGAGGGTTTGGTTGAATTGAGAAAGAAAGAAGACAAAGCCATATTAGACCTTGGGTTTGGTGTTGGATTTTTCAATTGGACTTATGGTATGGACTATAAATCCAAAATTAACATTTAGATGAAACGGTCTTTAGGCGGGCTAAACGGATCGGGCCTTCCGGTTCACGGGCTAACACGTGTTCGGGCCTTCCCAGTTCACGGGCCGGGCCTAAAACAAAGGCCCCTAAGGCCCACATATAACTTAAATGTACATGGGCCGGTCCGGGCCAAATAGTACACGGGCCGGTCTGGGCCGGTTTTTAAGCGTGTCGGGCCGTGCCGGGCTGTTCGGCCTTGATACCACCTCTACTTCCTCCGTCCGCCACCCATGTGCAATAATTTTCTTTTCCATCCGTCCGCAACCTATGTGCATTGTTTATTTTTGGCAATTTTTTTACCCGTTCACAACACAAGTGGGGCCATTTACTCCACTCACAACACATCCTACCAACTAAGTCAACTCAAATATTAAAATCCGTGCCGGTCAAAAGAATGCATATGAGTGGTGGACGGAGGGAGTAGTAAATCATAACCCTTAAGCTCTTCTGATAAAAGGATTACTATTATAAGTCCCGATGGGCATAGACTGATGGTAAATTGCAAGATGATTGTGGTGGAAACACTCCGACATCGCGGCTTCGAATCCGTGTGGTGATAATACTTTGTTGAAACATTGCAAGGTTTGTTGCTGGGTTCGTGTCTCGTTGGTCCTCTCCCTTGCAGGACTGCCATTAATGCACATCCCTCGATTTAACACCCGCCTCGTCAAGAGACTTTTGATACAGATGGAGGAATTTCTCGCCACTCGCTTAACAATCTTTCTATTATTATTTTAATTTCTCTTATCCCATCGAAAGTCATAAACAAGATAAGTAGAAATAGCTTGTTTTGCCCTTTTGTATATAGCAATATTCTTTTTTGTCCCAAGTTTAGTAACAACTCTTTTGATACCCAAATTGTCGAAATTGACCTTTACTCGAATAAAATTCGAGTCATATATTGTAATTTCGAGTAACATAATTTCGAGTCAACTTAAAAAAAAACAATATCGAGGAAGGTTGAAAATATGGGTTACCGGAGTCCGAAATTTCGGGTTACACGAGTCCAATTCGTGTCACCCGAATACAATTCGGGACATGTAAATAAAAAAAAAGTCTCCCGAATTCATTCGGGAGATGTAAAAAAAAAAAAAAACGGGTTACACGAGTCCAATTCGTGTCACCCGAATACCATTCATGTCATAAGAATTGACCTTTCTTACATTTTTTTTTTTTTTTTTTTTTTCATACATCCCGAATGAATTCGGGAGACATAATTTTTTTTTTCCTTTTCATCTCCCGTTCATTCGAGAGACCACTTTTTTTTTTCTTTTTTTATTTTACATCTCCCGAATGAATCGGGAGACATGTCTTTTTCTTTTTTTTTTCTTTCTTTTTTTTTTCTTAATTCCGGTGATACGAATTGGACTCGTGTAACCCGTTTTTTTTTTTTTTACATCTCCCGAATGAATTCGGGAGACTTTTTTTTTATTTACATGTCCCAAATTGTATTCGGGTGACACGAATTGGACTCGTGTAACCCGAAATTTCGGACTCCGGTAACTCATATTTTCAACCTTCCTTGATATTGTTTTTTTTTTAAGTTGATTCGAAATTATGTTACTCGAAATTACAATATATGACTCGAATTTTATTCGAGTAAAGGTTAATTTCGACAATTTAGGTATTAAAAGAGTTGTTACTAAATTTGGGACAAAAAAGAATATTGCTATATAAAAAAAAGGGGAAAACAAGTTTTCTGTCAGGAAGATAAAGCACAAAATCAAAACAGAATAATTAAGATTCCATTTGACACTTTTTTTCCTCTGCTAGCTATTTATTATATTCTTCACAAGACCTTCATTCAGTTTATATATAATATAAAAACATAAAATTTGAGTAAAAAAAATAAAGGCACAGATTGACTCATTCTCGAGTCGACACATATAAATATGGGTGTCTTCTGTTCTCTGTCATCAACCAAAAAACATATTAAGACAACAAACACTTCATCATGACGTGCAATAGTAATAATATGGTTTCCCACTTTGATCAGTGTGTCTTCATCACATTCTCGATCTTATTATCCAGTTTAGTGGCCTTGTCGAACGGCCAAGCCACTAATACTGTGCCGAGGGTTGGGTTCTATAAGCGGACATGCCCTAGTGCCGAAACCATCGTTGGACAAACCATTGAGAAACATTATAAGGCCAACCCTGCAATCGCACCCGGCTTGCTTAGAATGCACTTTCACGATTGCTTTGTCCAAGGATGCGACGGCTCCATCCTCATTAACGGCACGGGCACGGAGAGATCCGCCGGGCCCAACCTTTTGCTTAGAGGATTTGATGCCATAGACGACGCCAAGCAACAGTTGGAGGCGGCGTGCCCCGGCATCGTCTCTTGTGCCGATATTCTTGCTCTTGCCGCCCGTGATTCGGTGGTGCTCGTAAGTTTATTAGATTTCTCATCATGCACGCACGCATGCATGCATGCATGCACGTCTGTATACAACCGTAGATATAGTAATTGCTCCATGTATTCTCAATTAATTGTGTTCCATCTTTCTCGATATTTAATTATGTGATTAAATTTATTCATATGGTATTTTTCGTTTTAATTATAAAACCAAAGACACCATCTTGCTTGATACTATTTAATTATCTTGCTCGATATTAAATTATGTGCCTAATAATATATATATATATATATATACTTTTGAAATTACTAATAAAAATGTAACCATATATATATGATTATTTTGTAAAAAAAAAAAACTATATGCAATTTGTACACGTAATATTTGTGTTATTACATTATAATATCAAGTCTGATTGTATATAAATAAATGTATTAATGTATGGTTAATGTTGAAAATGCAGACTAGCAAACCTATGGCGATTAGATGGGCTGTGCCGACGGGTCGCAAAGACGGACGGATTTCACAGGCGACTGATACTAACATTTTGCCTAGTTTTAGAGACACCGTTGCTGTCCAAATCCAAAAGTTTCAAGATAAAGGTCTAAACATTACAGATCTGGTCGCCCTTGTTGGTAAGGATTAATGCCCCTATTTATTTATATTGTCTTTAATTATTAGTATTGATCAATCTCAAAAAAAAAAAAAAAAAAAGTCAGTTGATCATTAACTAAAATGATCAACAAACTAATTAATCCTGCCAATGGCCTTATGGTCCAGCGGTACAGGTGCATGCGCTCCCTCCTTGAGGTCGAGGGTTCAAATCCAGTTCGGAACATATGTGGAATTATGAGTAATTTCAGAATAGATTAGAGTGTCTGTGAATTTGTCGTTCTAAAAAAAACTAATTAATCGTGTCTGTCAGGCGCACACACCATTGGCACCTCAGCCTGTCAGTTCTTCAGCTACAGGCTGTACAACTTCACCGCAGCCGGAGGAGCCGACCCGACCATCAACCAAAAATTCCTTCCCACGCTTCAGAAACTCTGTCCGGCAGGCGGCAACGGCTCAATACGAGTCGAGCTCGACTTCGGCAGCGGGACACGGTTCGACAACACGTTCTTCGCCAAACTGAGAGACGGTAAGGGTGTTCTTGAGTCTGATCAGAGACTTTGGGCAGACAACTCGACCCGTCGTGTCCTCCAGCAGTTCTTGGGTGTAAGAGGTTTGCGCGGGTTGAATTTCAATATCAAGTTTGCAGAATCAATGGTGAAGATGAGTATGGTTGGAGTTAAGACAGGGGCTCAAGGTGAAATTCGTAAGGTTTGTTATGCTATTAATTAAGCTATGATGATGATGATGATGATGATGATGATGTCAGGATCAATCATGCTGACGAAGGTTTAATTTATTTGGAGTTTTTTTTTTTTTTTTTTTGGGTCTAAATGTGTTATTTCCAGTTTTTATATTTAAAGCTTTTAATTGGTGGATTCATCGGAGTGGCGTTAAGACTACTGTTTAAGTCATCAGACGACCTTCGTCTCCCCACTAATGAATAATAATGGTACGTAGTCTTCTCTTCCCCTAGAAACATACCTTAAGGAAAACAAAGGGTTATGTTATGTAATGGATGTGAGATGATTATAATTAATTGCGTTATTTTCGATTGTTTTCGACGCATAAATATGTTGTTTGTTTTATTTTTTTTGTTGGATTCATATTACAACAATTAATCAATGTAATGAATTAGTCTGTATTGTAAAAATATTAAAAATACGTACTAACATTAAATCGTTAATCTCAAAACCATATCGCGCGCGCCATCTGACAATATACATACATATACCTACTCTTAAATGATGTCACTTCATCTTCCATCGCATTACGCAAAAATTGCTAACATTTTACATAAAAATATAAATTAACCAAATTGTTCTTTTTTTTTTGGGAAATAGATAATTTTATTTGCCAAATAGCAATCCAAACCACCTTCTTACAATTTAAAAACAACAAATGAACTAATTCAAAAACAGTCTTTGAACTCTAATATTTTTCCTACCCCGCACTGCCATAATCAATTGACATTGCCTAAACACACTCTCTACATCTCTTTCATTCCTCTGAAACCTTCGAGTATTTCTTTCACGCCATATTTGATACACGACAGTTGCTACCATCGGTCGATACATGAGCTGCTTCCCTGTATTTGAGGATCCTTGCCGCTCCATAAAAGCCATTTCTGAATCCCAATCCAAAGCCTGTTGTCGAACACCACACCATAGAGCAAGCTTCTTCCACACCTGCCGAGAGAAATCACAAAAGAAAAATAGATGATTGATAGTCTCATTCTCCCTTTTGCACAGAGAGCATATTTGCTCACATTGCACTCCAAACTTCACCAATCGATCACAAGTTGCCATCCTTCTCAAGATTGCCAACCAAACAATAAACAAACTCTTTGGAGCAGCTAAGTTTTTAGTAATAACAGCGTACCACTTCACTGTAACACCCCGAGATATTCGGAATAATTACAACGCCGTAAACCCTTTAAGTAAGGATTTACAAGGCTAAATAAAATAAATGTAAATATAAGACATCATTACCACGGGAATTCAAGTTTACAAAACCGGTCCAACTGGTTCAACGAGTAATTAATACAACCATATCGAAATGATATTAATAAGACACGCGTACTCGAGTACTGAAATCAAACCAAGAAAACAAATCACCACCAACAACAAACATCACTGAACCCCTTCGTCGTCACATCATCGTGGTGCTTTCCCGCTCCTCGGCTACCTGAACATCAAAACAAATGTCCACCCCCGAAGGGGTTAGCAAAACGATGCTAGTACAAGTATCATTTAAACGAATCAAATATGCATCAACAATACATAACAAGATACACCACACGGACTTCCGCTACTGGAATCCGATAATGCGAATCCACAAGATTCCATTAACACAGCAAGGGTATTCCAATGATCCAGCGCCCTCAGCATAGATCCCAAGATGATCCCGTCGGACAAACACGAGGTGGAAATAACCCGTCCAATGATCCAGCGCCCTCAGCCTAGATCCCAAGATGATCCCGTCGGACCAACACGAGGTGGACATCCAATCCAGCGCCCTCAGCATAGATCGCACAACATACACAAACACAACTCATGCATACATACATGCCAATTCGCTATGTTCATCAACATGAACATACAAACACTAGATAACGAATATCATGACAATTCAACAAAATAAATCTCATGTTCAACAACATGAATAAACCGCATGCATGCTCAAACATACCAATATTAACACATTACGATACTTGCCTCGAAGACGGCAAGAACGAAACACTTCAATGATTTCAACACACTCGAAGGCCGCCTCATTCGATCAACGTAGCAAGCTCGAACCTTAACAAAAGAAATGATATAGAATTCATCTCAAGTCGAACGATTGCCTATCAACCCGGTCTACGGCCAAAAGCTCTAAATATGCAATCTGCCTGAACCACTTAGCGTACGCTACGTACTCTACGTAACGTGCGCTATGCATGACGGTTAACGTATGCTATCGTCTAAGTCTAGCGTACGCTAGCCATGTACTGACAGTTCTCTCTGATCAGCCGACTGACTCGACTGATAACATAATGTACGTTACGTACCAAACGTAGCGTACGTTAACTTATTCCCGATAGCGCACATTAGCTTACATATGTTAGCGTGCGCTAACCATGCATGGCAGATTACTACTGGCAGAAAACTTGATCTAATGCTGATGAACTCATGAATTCTATGGTGATAATACATGTCATCCCCGTGCATATCATGCTCATAAGGTTTTGTGAAAGTTCTATGCGGATTAAATGACGACGAGATACAAGGATACGTATAATCATCACAACACCATAATTCATCGTTGATCTTCAAGGAACATCCTAAGTTCAATCCGTTATATGTCCCAAAATGTATGATTCCTTTATTTAAAGGCATAAGAACTTTGAAAATCTCCATATACTGGTTACAAATCGGTTTGAAGCTTCAGAATATGCTAGGAGTTCAAACACTAAGAGGTTCAATGGTTTATACGATGAATAAGTACCGAAACATCGAAAATATCTTTCTAACACATGATGTTCGACTACTTAAGAATCTAACTGACTAGGTAAATCCCAAAACATGATCCCAAACGTTCTTCAGAATACTACTAATATTGGTGAAGAATCACCTACCTCGAGGTAGTGAAGAACAAGGAGGAAATTCGAAGCAATCCAACGCCGAAGGATTGAACACCAATCCCCAATGATCTACAATCTTCAACACGAGCTAGAATGTCGGCAAGAAGTGTTTAGGATGAAAAGAGTGACTTTCTAAGTTCAAGAATTCGGATGGGGGAGTGAGAAGTCCGAAAATATGAAAAAGGATGCTGTCTTATATAAAGAAATTGGTTATTAGCGCGCGCTAGTCCATATTCATAGCGTGCGCTAACGGCTATTTGAAACGTTACTGATTTCACTGTACTCAGCCTTTAGCATGCGCTATCCTCATATGAGTAGCGTGTGCTAACGCGTTGATTTGGCTTTTTCCTGAAAGCCGTCTAGGTTCATCCCGACACAATCCGACCAAGATCCCCGGCCTGATCTCACCTACCAACACGTCTCAATCATATTGGCCACGTATAGCGTGCGCTAACGTTCCTTCACAGCGTGCGCTATGGATCCAAGTTAGCGTACGCTACACTTAGTCGATAGCGTGCGCTACATGCGCAGGATCACAATTAAAATCACATTCAAGAAATCATGCGCTCATAACACCGGATTTGAAATACGGAGAATAATACTCAGATCAAAATGCAACAATTACAATATCACAAATTCCAAATACATATCAGAAATCTCGGGTATTACATCCTTCCTCCCTAAAAGAAGTTTCGTCCCGAAACTTAAGATAAAAATAACTCTGGATATCTAGTCTTCATACTGTCCTCCATTTCCCAAGTGGCCTCTTCAACTCCGTGTCGTGACCATTGTACTTTAACCAAGGGTATTGGTTTATTTCTCAATTGTTTGATCCGACTCTCAAGTATCTTTATTGGTCTTTCTTCGAAGGTGCCATCATTAGCTATCTCGATCTCATTAAACTCAATGATATGACTGGGATCTGGTACATACTTCCGCAATTGGGATACGTGAAACACATTGTGAACGTGACTCAGCGATGGCGGTAAGGCCAACCGGTATGCTAAATCTCCAACTCTCTCGAGGATCTCGAATGGTCCGATATATCTTAGATTTAGCTTGTCTTTCCTCCCAAAATGGAAAATTCCTCGTGTAGGAGACACCTTCAATAGTACGTGGTCCCCAATGTCGAACTCTAGAGGGCGACGACGTACATCTGTATAAGACTTCTGTCGACTCTGGGCAGTCAACAGTCTTTCCCGAATCGAATCTTCTCTTGAGTCTGAATTATCAATTCCGGTTCCGTCCCGATCAAATCCGAAGAATCATCCCAACACAGGGGTGATCGGCATCTTCTCCCGTACAAAGCTTCAAATGGTGCCATCTTAATAGAAGCATGTCAACTATTGTTATAGGTGAATTCAATCAATGGCAAGTGAACTTCCCAATCAGTTGACCAATCCAACGCACAAGCTCTAAGCATGTCTTCTACTGTTTGAATAGTCCTTTCAGACTGACCGTCCGTTTGGGGATGATAAGACGTGCCGAAGTTGAGCTCAGTTCCCAAATCCTTGTGAACTGCCTTCCAGAAGTGCGACACGAAGCGACCATCTCGATCTGAAATAATGGTCTTTGGCGTCCCATGCAATCTGACTATCTCTGCAATAAATACTCGCGCCAATTTCTCGGGTCCCCAAATATCTTTAATTCCTAGGAAATGAGCCGACTTGGTTAGTCGATCAACTACAACCCAAATCATGTTCATTCCCGTCTTGGTTCTTGGCATGTTGGTGATGAAATCCATCGAGATATCCTCCCACTTCCATTCAGGGATCGGAAGCGGCTTTAATATTCCGGCAGGTCGCTGATGTTCAATCTTAACCTGCTGACAAGTCAAACACTTCGAAACGTACTCTGCTACGTCTTTCTTCATATTCCCCCACCAGAAGTTTTGTTTAAGATCCTTATACATTTTACTGCTGCCCGGGTGAATAGAATAGGGCGCGCTGTGAGCTTCCTTTAGAATTATCCGTCTCAATTCCTCATTATCGGGAACGCAAAGTCGACTCTGAAATCTCAGAACTCCATCATCTTGTATCACGAATCTTGGGGCTTTTCCTTTATTTACTTCGTCACCTAACCGAAGGATCAGAGAATCATTCAACTGCTTAGATTTGATCTCCTCTACTAGTGATGAAGTCAGTTCCATCACATATAGTTGCCCTTGGATTCCTGGTGCCCATACTTCAATCTCTTCGCTGATCAGTTCTCGTTGAATGCTGGTTTGGGATGTAAGTGCCTCCAACACTCGAAGAGAAATAGGTTTACGGCTCAATGCATCGGCTACTACGTTTGCTTTACCCGGATGATAGAGAATCTCCAAGCCGTAATCCTTGATCAATTCCAGCCACCTTCTCTGACTCATGTTTAATTCTTTCTGACTGAAAATGTACTTGAGGCTCTTATGATCTGTAAAGATCTGACAATGAGTGTCGTACAAATAATGTCTCCAAATTTTCAATGCAAAGACTACAGCTGCTAGCTCCAGATCATGAGTCGGGTAATTAACCTTGTACGGTTTCAACTGCCGAGAAGCATAGGCAATCACCTTATCTTTTTGCATCAATACACATCCCAGACCCTGATTTGAAGCATCGCTGTATACCATGAATCCATCAGTTCCATCTGGTAATGCTAATATAGGTGCTGTCGTCAATCTCTTCTTAAGTTCATCAAAACCAGCCTAGCATTTCTTATTCCACATGAACTTTTGAGTTTTCTGTAACAGCTGAGTGAGCGGACGAGCAATTTTGGAAAATCCCTCTACAAAACGGCGATAATATCCAGCAAGTCCCAAGAAGCTTCGGACTTCTTTCACGTTTTTAGGAGCTTCCCATTCCAAGATTGCTTCGACTTTCTTCGGATCCACCTGAACTCCGTCCGCTGATATCACATGCCCAAGGAAGGTTACTTCCCTAAGCCAGAACTCACATTTCGAAAGCTTTGCATACAGCTGCTCCTTCCTCAAGGTGCTCAAAACTACACGCAAATGCTCGGCATGCTCCTCTGTGTCTTTCGAATAGATCAAGATGTCATCGATGAAGACGACCACAAATTTATCCAAGTATTCTAAGAATACCCGATTCATCAATTGCATAAATACCGCAAGAGCATTGGTAAGTCCAAATGGCATCACTACAAATTCATAATGTTCGTACCGGGATCTGAAAGCAGATTTCGGTACATCCGATTCCTTAATTCTCAACTGATGGTATCCTGATCGCAAGTCAATCTTCGAGAATACCCTTGCTCCTTGCAGTTGATCAAACAAGTCATCGATCCGAGGTATAGGATACTTATTCCTGATCGTCATTTTGTTGAGCTCCCTGTAATCAATACACAGTCGGAGGGATCCGTCTTTCTTCCGGACAAAGAGAACGGGCGCTCCCCAAGGAGAAACGCTAGGTTGAATATAACCCTTTTGTAACAATTCCTCCAGTTGCTTCTTGAGCTCATACATCTTGGTTGGCGTCATGCGGTATGGTGCTCTGAAAATAGGAGCGGCTTCAGGCTCTAATTCAATAGTAAACTTCACTTCTCTCTGCGGAGGTAACCCAAGTAGTTCATCAGGAAATACATCTGAGAACTCATTCACAACTGAAATAGACGAGAGCTCTACTCTTTCCTCTTTCCTCATGGCATAGCACCAAAGTCCATGACATCCCTGCTTCAGTAATTTCACGGCTTTCATTGCTTTGATCAATTTTCCCGAGCTTCCCGGTCTCCATCCTCGGAATAAGTGTTCAGATCCGTCATCAGCAATGATAGAAATGACTCTCTCTCGATAATTCAGAATAGCTCCATAACGGTTGAGCCAATCGTCTCCGAGAATTAAATCGTCACCGTAGATGTCAACTACAATAAGATTCGATGGCCAATCTCTCCCTCCTATAGACACTGGAAAATCTCTAGCCTCTAGGGTTCCCATAATTCTCTCTCCACTCGGCAATCCCACAACATATGGTTCACAATCAAATAAGCACGAGACTTTTAAACGATTAACACAGTTCAATGATATGAAAGAATGTGTAGCTCCAGAATCGAATAAGACACTAACTGGTTGCAAAAGGATCTGAATCGTACCTGATGCAACAGCAGTGTTCTGATCGTCAGATTTCCTCATCTCGTACAGGCGTGGAGGAACGGACCCAACACTGGATGTCTCTCTCTTCCCAATATTTTGCTGCTGAAATCCACTCTGCTGCGTCTGGTTCACACTTATCTCCTTTGGAACTGGCGCTGGAGTGCGAGTACCAAAAGATCTAGTAGCAACTTCACAGAAAGCCGCACGATGCCCTTCTTACCCACAATCGTAACAAGTCACAGAAGATGCGGGGCAATCACGTCGAATATGCCCTGCTCGACCACAATTGTAGCATTTCTTTGATGCGTCCGAAACTGCTGATGTAGTCCGGAACTTCTTTCCACCTCTAGAAGGATGTGGAGGTTTCCTAGCCGAATAAAAGGAAGACTGGCGATTGCGGGGCCCACCACTCTTGTTTTCTGAGAAGCTGCCGGTCACTTTCTGCTTCTTTGCCTCCACTGATTTCTCCACCGCCGCCTCTTTCATGTCGTAGGCCAGCGCTTTGTCTTGATACTGTCGCAACGTAGTACACTCGAATCCGACATGTCTTCCAATCTCCGCTTCATTCGCATATGGAAATGAAAAATCTTTTTGCCTCCGTTCGACCAAGTGTCGGACACAAGTCGGTGATGATTAAAAGTTTTGATTATGTCTCATATGCTTGCTCAACTCTGTGGTGAGAAAAACTCTCGGATTTTTGCCTCTCTAACTGGACGAGGACAATACTGTGCTTCCATCATTAGTTTGAATTCAGTCCACTCCGCATTATGATTCTCGGGCCGAATATCTTCCCACCAGTCAAAGGCCTCCCCAGTTAGAAAATACTGGGCAATGGGAACCTTTCGGTCCTCGGGACAATTTATACCCGCGAATATTTTCTCTAACTCCTTTAGCCAATGATCCCAAGTAAGTGCCTCAACAGATCCGTCAAACTTTGGCGGGTGCAATTTGACCACCTCAGCAAGTCATCTGTCTCCCCGGTTATCTTCGTGGCGCTGCTGTCCCATCGCTGTCTGCATGCGATCAACTACCTGAGCGAACTGGTTTATTTGAGCCACCACCTGTTGAAGTACTCCCGGCATGTTAGGATTTGCGTCGTCATTCGCCGATCCCTGCTGCCCTCCAGAATGGGAATCGGTTCTACTAGCCGATAATTCTGGGGTAGTCGCGGAATCCTACTGTCTCATATTTCCACGTCCGCGTCCACGACCACGTCCGCGTCCACGACCTCCTCTCAACATACTGAAAACACAATTTCTCAATATCCAGGACAAAATTTTCAAAAATAAAGCCCGTCAATACTCACAAAACAGAATTAAATAAAACGGTAGTACAAGAGATTAGGAGACTTACAACCACGGCCCACATGATGACTTTTGGCTGAACAGTGATGTTTCGAACGACCCGTAAATCAATAACGTAAACAGACCCAACTTAAAACCCGACTGCCAAGATATCCATGAATCTTAGCTCCGATACCATATTCTTTAACACCCCGAGATATTCGGAATAATTACAGCGCCGTAAACCCTTTAAGTAAGGATTTACAAGGCTAAATAAAAGAAATGTAAATATAAGACATCATTACCACGGGAATTCAAGTTTACAAAACCGGTCCAACTGGTTCAACGAGTAATTAATACAACCATATCGAAATGATATTAATAAGACACGCGTACTCGAGTACTGAAATCAAACCAAGAAAACAAATCACCAACAACAACAAACATCATTGAACCCCTTCGTCGTCACATCGGTACTGTGGCTGTTTCCCTGCTCCTCGGCTACCTGAACATCAAAACAAATATCCACCCCCGAAGGGGTTAGCAAAACGATGCTAGTACAAGTATCATTTAAACGAATCAAATATGCATCAACAATACATAACAAGATACACCACACGGACTTCCGCTACCGGAATCCGATAATGCGAATCCACAAGATTTCATTAACACAGCAAGGGTATTCCAATGATCCAGCGCCCTCAGTATAGATCCCAAGATGATCCCGTCGGACCAACACGAGGTGGACATCCGATCCAGCGCCCTCAGCATAGATCGCACAACATACACAAACACAACTCATGCATACATACATGCCAATTCGCTATGTTCATCAACATGAACATACAAACACTAGATAACGAATATCCTGACAATTCAACGAAATAAATCTCATGCTCAACAACATGAATAAACCGCACGCATGCTCAAAAATACCAATATTAACACATTACGATACTTGCCTCGAAGATGGCAAGAACGAAACACTTCAATGATTTCAACACACTCGAAGGCCGCCTCCTTCGATCAACGTAGCAAGCTCGAACCTTAACAAAAGAAATGATATAGAATTCATCTCAAGTCGAACGATTGCCTATCAATCCGGTCTACGGCCAAAAGCTCTAAATATGCAATCTGCCTGAACCACTTAGCGTACGCTACGTACTCTACGTAACGTGCGCTAAGCCTGCCGGTTAACGTACGCTATCGTCTAAGTCTAGCGTACGCTAGCTATGTACTAACAGTTCTCTCTGATCAGCCGACTGACTCGACTGATAACGTAATGTACGTTACGTACCAAACATAGCGTACGTTAACTTATTCCAGATAGCGCACGTTAGCTTACATATGTTACGTGCGCTAACCGTGCATGGCAGATTACTACTGGCAGAAAACTTGATCTAATGGTGATGAACTCATGAATTCTATGGTGATAATACATGTCATCCCCGTGCATATCATGCTCATAAGGTTTTGTGAAAGTTCTATACGGATTAAACGACGACGAGATACAAGGATACGTATAATCATCACAACACCATAATTCATCGTTGATCTTCAAGGAATATCCTAAGTTCAATCCGTTATATGTGCCAAAATGTATGATTCCTTTATTTAAAGGCATAAAAACTTTGAAAATCTCCATATACTGGTTACAAATCGGTTTGAATCTTCAGAATATGCTAGGAGTTCAAACACTAAGAGGTTCAATGGTTTATACGATGAATAAGTACCGAAACATCGAAAATATCTTTCTAACACATGATGTTCGACTACTTAAGAATCTAACTGACTAGGTAAATCCCAAAACATGATCCCAAACGTTCTTCAGAATACTACTAATATTGGTGAAGAATCACCTACCTCAAGGTAGTGAAGAACAAGGAGGAAATTCAAAGCAATCCAACGCCGAAGGCTTGAACACCAATCCCCAATGATCTACAATCTTCAACACGAGCTAGGATGCCGGCAAGAAGTGTTTAGGAATTAGGATGAAAAGAGTGACTTTCTAAGTTCAAGAATTCGGATGGGGGAGTGAAAAGTCTGAAAATATGAAAAAGGATGCTGTCCTATATAAAGAAATTGGTTATTAGCGCGCGCTAGTCCATATTCATAGCGTGCGCTAACGGCTATTTGAAACGCATCGATTTCATCAGATTTCGGCCTTTAGCGTACGCTATCCTCATATGAGTAGCGTGCGCTAACGCGTTGACTTGGCTTTTTCCTGAAAGCCGTCCAGGTTCATCCCGACACAATCCGACCAAGATCCCCGGCCTGATCTCACCTACCAACACGTCTCAATCATATTGACCACGTATAACGTGCGCTAACGTTCCTTCACAGCGTGCGCTATGGATCCAAGTTAGCGTACGCTACACTTAGTCGATAGCGTGCGCTACATGCGCAGAATCACAATTTAAATCACATTCAAGAAATCATGCGCTCATAACACCGGATTTGAAATACGGAGAATAATACTCAGATCAAAATGCAACAATTACAATATCACAAATTCCAAATACATATCAGAAATCTCGGGTATTACATTCACCTTCTCAGGAGTTCCTTTTAAAGCAACATACACCTTCCTGATAGAGAATGAATCTTTTTGTATAAACTCCATGCCATTTGGTAGTAGGGGTGAGCTCGGTTCGATTTGGTACGGTTTCTAGCTAAAACTGATACCGAACCATATCTTATCGGTATCTAGCATTTGAGTACCGAAATGATTCGGTTTTAAATCGGCTCGGTGTGATCGGTTTCGGTATCGGTTCGGTAGCGGTTCGGTGTCAATGGGCTGATTAAATGGGCCACTTAAGTTGGGCTTGCACCAGGCCCAACTTGAACTACTTGGGCTAAATCAGACAATTGTAAGTTCAAATAAAAGGATTTATACATAACTAATCCACTTCAAAGCTTGAATAAAAATAAAATTTACTTCAATAACATGATAATAACTAAGGATTCAAAAAGTCCAATATCAGATTAAACAAAAGTCTGGAATTTCCTCCTCAGCACAGGTCCTGCACAAAGAAAAAATAAAGTCTGCAGAATAGTCATCTGTTTTATCGGTTCGGTTCGGTTTTTAAAGTCGGGATCCATATCTAAAACCGAAACCGAACCGCATAATTCGGTTTTCAAAATTTTAAGAACCGTACCATACCAATATCTTATTGGTTCGGTTTTTCGGTTTCGGTTTTTTCGGTATTTTCGGTATTATCAATTTTTGTTGGTTTTTCTGCTCACCCCTATTTGGTAGTGATTCAAAGTATGAACGAGCTCCCAAAATATTTTGCACCACCCATGCTGCTTGTGTAGGAATAGTCATAGTTCTCCAATATTTATGTTTTATATAATACCCATGTATCCACTTCACCCATAACTTTTCCTTACAATGCATCACATTCCAGAGTTGTTTACAGATAGCAGCTTTATTCCACAACTCTAAATTTGTGACGTTCCATCCTCCTGCTTCCTTTGGACTGCACATTTGTTCCCAAGATACCAAGTTTCTCTTTGATAGTTCAACCTTGCCCGACCAAAGAAAAGCCCTGCAAGCAGCCTAAATAGTTTTCATGACTTTATGATGTAGTAAGAAAACTAGGCTCCAATAAGTTTGAATACTGATCAAAACTGATTTGATCAGTTGCATTCTACCGGCATATGACAACAATCTTGCTGACCAACACGTAATCCTTGCCAGAATTTTCTGAGTAAGAGGTTGGCATTGTGCTATTGATAACTTTTTGGAAGACAATGGTAATCCCAAATATTTGAAAGGTAGTTTACCTTGCACCAACCCAAACCTGTGGAGAATCTCTTGCTGAGTTGTATAAGAAACACCTCCAAAATAAATCGAGCTTTTTGCATTATTATCTTTCAAACCAGACACCCCAGAAAACTTGTCAAAAGCCCTCATGAGTTTACTAATAGACTGCTCATCCCCTCTAGAGAATAACAACAGGTCATCAGCAAAACAAACATGTAGCAACTGAAATTTCTTGCACCTCGGGTGGAAATGAAACTCCTTGTCCTCTTTCAGCTCACTTAGACACCTGTTTAAGTATTCCATGCAGATCACAAATAAATAAGGAGAGATTGGATCTCCTTGCCTCAGCCCTTTTCTTGCAGGAAAAGGTTCAGTCACACTACCATTTACATTCACTGAATAAGCCAGAGATGTTAAACAAGCCATAATTTTGTGTACAAACTGGTATGGAAACCCCAGCTCCAGCATAAGTATTTTAATGAAGGGCCACTCTACAGAATCATATGCTTTCTGTATATCAATCTTCACCATACAACGAGGAGAAATACCTTTCCTATTATATCCCTTAATCACCTCATGACTTAACAAAATATTATCAGTTATACCCCTCCCCTTGATGAAAGCAGATTGATTATCACTAATAATATTTCCAAGCACATGCTGCATTAAATTAGTTAAAACCTTGGATATGATTTTGTAGATAACACTACAACAAGCAATAGGCCTAAACTCTCGCACATTACTAGCATTAGGCACCTTAGGTAAAAGAGTAATCAGAGTAACATTAAGAGCTTTAGGTAGATAACCTGTTTGAAGAAACTCTTGAACTGCTGCCACAATATCCTGCCCAACAACTTTCCAACTTTTCTGAAAAAACATGACATTGAACCCATCAAGGCCTGGAGCTTTATGTGGATTCATTTCAAAAAGTGCTCTTTTGATCTCCTTTGCAGTATAAGGAGCTATCCAGCATAGGTAGTGAATCAGCTGCGGCCCCCATGAGTGAACTATAGAATGACACAATCTCTTCCTGAATCTGACTCTAAGTAGTACATCTAGTGCCATCAGCTCTCTTCAACATTTTGATAGTATTTTGACTAGCTCTAGCCTTTGCATTTGCATGAAAATACTTGGTATTTGCATCTCCCAATTTGAGCCAGTCTACTCTTGACTTTTGTTGCCATACTCTTTCCTTAATCCCACTCCATTTCTCAAGTTCACTCAACATCTGCGTTTCCTCATCCATAAGCTGTTCATTAAAGTGATCAAGAGCTAATTGTTTCTGAATATGCACCAACCGGTCTCTTATACTCTGAATTCTGACTTCAATTCCTTTAAACTGGTGATGATTCAAATGCTTCAAAGGAGTTTTCATATTTTTCAACCTATACCACACGTTGAGCAGCTTATTTTGATGACATTTCTGCTTCCAGCTGTTGTTCAGGATAGTTGGAAAATCGGCATGCTCAATTAACACATTTAGAAACCTAAATGGGGCTTTCCTATGTGCTTGATACTCACCCAGATCTAGCAGCTGCGGGCAATGATCTGATATACTCTTTTCTAGCAATTCAACTACTACTTGTGGATATTCTCTAAACCAATCACCATTTCCAATAGCTCTATCAATATTTGAGTAAATCCTGTCCTCTCCTCTTTGATTGTTGCACCATGAACACTCATTTCCAATAGCTCTCACCACATTTAATTCGTTGTCTTCCAAACAACTCTTGAAATCTATGTATTCAGCTTCTGTAACACAATTTCCATTCAGCCGATCTGTACTTGCAAGCACAGTATTAAAATCACCACAAAATAGAATAGGACCTGATTGTAGTTGTGATATATGTGTCATCTCTCTCCATAAAGCCTGCCTAGCTGCCATTGTATTATAGGCATAGATTGCTACAAAATGGAATTTTATCCCAAAGCTCAAATCAGTAATTGAACAGTGAATTCCTTGTGCAAAACTGGAGTGCCAATCCACCTGCACCTTTTGACTGTTCCATCCTATCCACACTCTTCTATTTACCGTATGTGAATAATTATTTAGGAACTCCCAATTTCTTCCTAGCTTGCCACTTACTTTTTTAAAATTTGCTTCCTTTACTTTAGTTTCCAATAATGCTGCACAATCCACTTTATTCTTCATCAAAAAGAGTTTAACCTCTTTTTTCTTGAGGGGTTTATTACAACCCCTCACATTCCAGACTACTAACTTCATTTGATAATTGAGGGGATAGGGTCCCCGCCCCTTTCTTGACTTCCATTATCTCCTGTATTCTCACTAAATACTTGATATGCATTTTGCACAGGAACACTTCCACTTGCTCTGGTTTCAGACACTTTTGTAGCTACTTTCTTTGGCACAGCCCATGATTATATGCTAGGAAACCCACTGCTCTGCCCAATACCATCATCCACTTTTCCCTTATCCTTCTGCAGATTCGGACCTGCACCACTTCCAACTATCTCTTTCTCACTATCTTTTGTATCAGCAGGCTGCTTTTCCTTTTTCCTCCACTGTTGTTGCTGTACTGCTTCATGATATGTCTTAGGCTTCTCCTTAACACTGCAATTATGTCCCACCATGTGACATTTCTTACAGAATGGAGGAACCCAATCATAAGTGACCTTCTGCTCCATCATCTCTCCATCACACCCCTCTATCATCACTTTATACTGGATTGGTTGAGTCACATCAATTTCGATTAACATTCGAGCATAAGTAATTCTGGACTGTGTAGTCGTGCACTCATCAGCATATAAGGGCTTTCCTAGTACACTTCCTATTCGGCTAAGTGATCTGGAACCCCAGTAATTAAGAGGAAGATTAGGGAAGTTCACCCAAAGCGGCACCACACGCAGAATCTCCTTCTCAAAATTAAAATTCATTTCCCAAGCCTTCACAATAACAGGTTTTGAAGCAATAGTGTGAGGTCCTGTATACAATATAGCATCCCTTTCCTCAAGATTCATGCATCTCACTATAAAATATCCGTCATTATGGAAAAATATTTCAGGTTTGTGTTGCAGCTGACATTGTTTCATCAAATAGGTATTTAGATATGATATAGTAGGCGAGCTTCCGATCACATATAAGATGATGGCGTAGTTCCACTTCTCTGATTCTAATTCCACCTCATCTTTCTCTAAACAAGCAGTCACTACTCCATTCTTAATCAACGGTGCAACATATTGAAGTTTCATACCTGTGTTGACTGATTTCCTGCCCGTCAGATCTGCCACAGCTCCCTGCTCCTTCAACTCTGGTGGATCTGTTACAGCTCGCTGCTCCTCCTCCGGTGTGGCAGGATTCCTCTTCGCCTCAGTCACTTCATCTACCTCCTCATCACTGCCGATCGGCACAAAATTACTTTCCCCCTTTTCCGGCGACATCTGACTTGTCGAGCTCATATCTCCGATCATCGGAGAAGATCTAGGAGGTGTCGGTACTCTCGCATTGACAACGACGGGATTCTTCCGCGGCCGGCCCCGTCTGGCCACGCCGTTCATCTTCAGCGTATGTTAACACTCAGCTGCTAACTTACGCGTTTCTCTCTTATTTTATCCGTCCTAATACTTTGACAAAATTCTAATTAACCAAATTGTTCTTGCTTGGATTTTAGTTAATTTTTGATAATTTGCTCTTCTAAAAATTATGAATAATCCTGCAATAATTTCGTTGTGGTTCAATTAGATTATTTTTGAAAAATAAATCAAAAAAATAATAAATCGGAAAAAAGAAAAAAAAAGTTTTCAAAAAATTATAAATGAATGCATAGAAATTCTAAAAAGTAAAAAATACATATGATAAACAATAAATCCTATTAAATACAAAATATTTCAAGAAATAAATTCTAAAAATTAAATTCAATTGTCAAAATTAAAAAAAAGTGTAAAATATAAATGTATCTTAAAAGAACGAAATTAGATGCTGAAAATATAGTATTTTCAAAATATAGATAATGTACATAAATAAAAAATACAAATAAATTCCAAAAAAATATAAATAAAAATAATATTCTGAAAATATAAATATGTCTACAAAATTATAAATAAGATAAAAGTATTTCTTATCAACTTTACTAATTTTTTAGTAATACAAATAAATTATATATTACAAAAATACTACAATAAACTCTGAAGTATACAAATAAATGCACAAAATACATACAAATTTGAAAAAGTAAAAATTATTCTAAAGCTTACAGATAAATTTTAAAATTTATAAATAAATTCTGAATATTATATTTAAATCCTGAATAATAAACTTTAATCTTTTAAAATATATTTATTTTAATATATCTTGAAACATACAAATAAAGTGTGGAATAAAAATAAAATAATATTCGTTCCATTGTGGATGCAACATATCCTTCATTTTGGGATCATAATGGAGATTTATCATATTTGCAAGGAAGGGCAATTTTGACACCTACTTTAGACGAAGTTGATCGTATTAATAAGTATATGGTGTCTATGCATGATATAAAGGAAAAATTATATTTCACTGCATATTCAATTGCTACTACAGATAGAGGGATAAGTGCGTTTCAGCAAATGCACTCGGTAGAATATTTGAATAGCATAAAGTGTTCTGGGGTGCCGAATCATCAGTTGAAATTAAAGGTCTATATTAAGGATTATATACTTTTAGTTTTAGAAAATAATTTTACTTTTTATAAATAAAATTTTTATTCATAGCATTCAAAACTAACCGTTATTTTTCCTGTAGGTTGGTGTTCTGATAATGTTGTTGCGAAATATTGATCATACATCTGGTCTATGTAACGGAACAAGAATCGAGGGGATATCGTTTACATTCCTAGATTGACTCTTACTCCATCTGACGCGAGATTGCCTTTCCGTTTCCAAAGGAGACAGTTTCCTCTTACGGTTTCTTATGCTATGACGATAAATAAAAGTCAGGTACAATCTCTTTCATATGTCGGAAAAACTTTGAGGCCGGTGTTTACTCATGGGCAATTATATGTGGCGATTTCAAGAGTAACTAACAGAAGTGGATTGAAAATGTTAATTTGTGATGAGAATGGAAAATAATTAGCAATAAAACTACTAATGTTGTTTATAAGGAGGTTTTCAGATATTTATAATAAATTTTGTACATGGTTATATGTAATGTTAATGATAATTTAATTTGAAAATCTTTTTTAGTTGCTTTAATATATAAATTATTATTTTAATTTAAAAAATACAAAACCGTGTGCCGTGCATCGCACGGATAGGAAACACTAGTATTATAAAAATAAATTACAAATACCTTTGAGAAACTAAACGTAAATTTATAAAACTATTAACAAATTCTGAAATACAATAAATTCTAAAAACACAATTTCTAAGGTTGTGTTGGTATGCTTATTTGATTTTTATTTGAAAAAGTTGGAACGTTCTTTAAAATGGTTTTAGTTTCGAAAATACCGTACTTACTCGGTTATTGAGTACCATTGAGTTCTTTTTGGGATACAATATTCTTGTTAGTCGAAATTGTAAATATGTGATGGTGTTATTTGTTGGGTCGTGGAGCCGGAAGTACTGTATATATCAAAGCTCGATATTGTCGATCCAACTTTTTGGGAGGAGTATATAGGGTATTTACGTGTATTAGGGTTTTCTGTTTTTTGCTATAAATAAGCTCATTGACAGTCAGTTGTAAACACACCAAATTGTAAGAGCTGAACATCTCTCATTCTTAGTGATATTCCTGGGTTGACAGTTCCCCAGACGTAGTCAAATTTCTGACGAACTGAGTTAACAAATCTGCTGTTTTTTTATTATTTTTCAATTTCTTTTTTTATATTATCCCAGTAAATTCTAAGTGTACTGTAATGAGAGGGTTCAAGATCACAGCTATATAATACAATTCGAAAATTACGGGGGTTTACAGTTAAATCCTCTCAGATAATTATTTTAACAATAAATCTAAGAACAGTTCGTGCGTTCCACTCTTTTATCAACATGTGCTGTGTGCATAGTAGAATTAATGAATGTGAACCGCGTGCATACAAAATAGATAAAATCACTATAAACGAGACTTGATCCAACTGGTGCGATGTACGGTCTTTGATAGTAGACGCTTGAATGAACATTGATTGCAGACGTTTGAATGACATATGACGGTATTTAGATGCCTATTAGAGAATTTGTATTGTATTTATTTTAGAGGATTAAATTGTGATGTTATCATAACTTTTGTATTTAAATTAGTTTATTTACATTAAAAGTTACAATTAAAATAGTCTTTTCACATGTAGTCTTTTAATATGAATAAGGACTCATCCGTAATTCTTTTTCCGTGTAGAATTCTTTTAGTCTATGTAATTAGTTATATGTAATGTATTGTATTTATTTTAAATGTTCATAGTCAGTGGCGGAGGTAGAGAAAATATACGGGGGGGTCCAGACCAATGTCTGAGCATTGTTGTGTGTGCTTCTTTCACTTTCGATATGATCACCAAATTTCTCAGAAGCTTTCTTCATCTTTTTTGGAAAATACCTCATCTCCGACTTTTTTTATCTCCAAAAAGATAACACCATAAGCAAATGCGGCATCTTTTCTTTTGAAATGCTATATTCCAACCATTCCCATTTTTTGAGCCATTCAACTTGAAACGCCCTCATTCGATCTTGTATTTTTATTTTCAGATAAACATGATAAAGTAGTTGACAATGACCCATTTGCACATATTTTCTTCTAATTTCATCTCTAATTCGCGGCTCATACTCGTTTATGCATTTGCGAAGTCCCGGGTCACTAATAATATCACCCCCCTCGCAAATAGGGTTAGTCTCTGATTCCGTTCTAGCTCTTTTTTCACTTGATTTAACAATAAAATCCTCACTCGGTGTACTTAAAGACACAACAAGTTGTTGTTGGGAAGTACTCGTTGTTGATGGGCTCTTAGTTTGTGAAAAATATTTTTCCATATTCCTATATCAATCAATCAATCAATCACGAATCAACAAACAATAAATAAATTCATACTACCAAAATACATTCATTCAACAAATATCCCATAATCGAAAATAACAAAAAAAAAATCATATTTTCAAGTTATACTTAAAACTCAAGTGACTCAATAAATATCAATTAGTATGCATAAATTGTGCTTTTGAAGATATTCTCAAATCCCAATTTCAATAAATAAATCCTAAATTATAAATCTAAATTAATAAAAAAATCATAATTGAAACCCTAAAATTTAAATAGAACCTTATTTTCTTGAATCTTGAGCTAGATGAATACTCCAACAAATGACTGGGAAGCGGGATGCAAAATTGAGTGGTGAAATTTATCCTCTCGCCAGTCGTTCGCTCGCCCCTCTCTGTTTATGTTCTGCAATTTTTCATTTTGGTTCTGCCCTGATGGGCCTGCCCCTCTATTTTAAATAACCAGTCAGTTTTAATTTTTTTTATTGAGTACGAAACGACGTCTTAGGTTCAGTAAGTTTACTTGCCCAAACGACGTCGTTTCATATTAGGGGAATAAAAAAAAAAGAAAAGAAAAATGAGGTTGTCTTCTTCCCCGAACCTGTTCGGCTCTTCCGCCTCAAATAGAAGTGTAAGTAGTCCAAAAACCCTCCTGCAATTACAGCATCCCTAGATTCTCAGAATCGGGTCGAATCGGCCCGAATTACACCATCAGCCCCCAAAACCCTCCTCCTTCCCCACTCCTGCAATTCCCAGGAAGAACCCTGAACCCCGATCGGACCCTCTCTGGACCCCTTCCCTTGCAATTCCGGCCGGCCAGCAGGGTCCGTGGACCCTTCCGGACCCTCCCTGGCTCCACCCCTGTTCATAGTGTAATGTTTTATCAACCCGTGTGTTGCACCCATTGCATCTAAATATTCATAGTGTAATGGTCGGTACTAATTAGGTTTGCAGTACTTAAAATAGTTTATTCACATTAAAAGAGTACATGTAAAAAGACTTTTTCTAAGATGTTATATTTAAAAGAGTCTCTTCACATGT
Organism: Orobanche coerulescens; assembly: GCA_033398695.1. Taxonomy (NCBI): domain Eukaryota; kingdom Viridiplantae; phylum Streptophyta; class Magnoliopsida; order Lamiales; family Orobanchaceae; genus Orobanche; species Orobanche coerulescens. The sequence continues at coordinate 177,430,538 of CM065809.1, forward strand.
AATCTTTAAATACTAACAGCTTTTGTTTTAACATTCTATAATTTTATGTAATCTTGAAACTACGATATGATTTCGTTTTTAATTCACAACGGTTACCAACTTACCATCTCCAGCAAGCAAAAAGTAAAAGTGAATAATAGAAACGGAATGGACATGAAGAGTCTCCATTATTGTAGGAGACTATTAGTAGCATCATCATGAGATAGAGAGCAAGCGTGCATATTGATTATGTAAATCATTAATATGAGGTAAATTTCCAATGAAGAATGCCACCTATAAAGCAAAATACCCATGCAGCCATGCTGTATCTATAATATTTTTCAGCTTCTTTATTCAATGTATACCAATATCGTACCTATGTGTCTGCATACATACGTGATACGTGCTTATGTATGCATTGATGAATGTATGTATGTGTCAAATTTACCAACTGCTGGAGGTCCGACTCAGTATTCACATATGCTTCCCATTATTACATGCATATATTCATTCATTAGCTTTTCATGAGTTGTACACTTTAAAACAATCATTTTATTTCAATCCATTTTGTTTCATTTCTTTTAGCAAACACCAACCGGTTGATTATTGACATCAATTCATTGTGTTTTGAGATTGTTTTGCTACGGTTGGATCCAGTCCAACAGATTAAAACTCAAAACCAATGGGGTAAAAAAATTCGGGTAAGATGGGATCCAATCCATTCCAAGATATACATCTAATTTTTTATCACTATCCTAAAAACATCCGCGTCACATCCATCTTTTTCTCTGGTTTTGCAGATCAACCACCAAACACGAACACAGCTTCACACACAAACTACCGTCGTTGTAACTCCTTACCCGAAATAATCAAACGCAACATCAAGCCCTTTAATGTTACTGCTCAAAATCATTCGATTTAGTTTCTGTGTTTTTTAACGAACAAAGAAAAGAAAGTAACATCAAATCACAGATCTCCATATTCGAAAGAATACCACAGCAAGTCTTTACCTCCATACAAACATCAAACCCTCTAATGTCAGAAGCACACACAAACATCTTTAAAGAATACCACATCAAGTCTTTAACTCCATATTCGAAAAGGTAGGCCAAGGTTAAAAAATAGTGACAACCTCTTATCTACATATAAATAGAAAACGTAACAGGATGTTTATATGGCAAACTGCAAAACTGGTGTGGGTTTTTGCTATGTTGTTTTCTTGTCTTTGGATGGTTTATATAGTGCTTCAAGCATTAATACTTCAGCAATACTTCATATTCATCAATTATGAGAGCATGGTTCCAGAAACCCTTTTGTGTTCACTCCATCATTACACGATTGTTTGTCTTCCTTGTAGTTTAATATGTAGATGTAAATTCGTGAGTTTAATCTGTGATATTTATTTGATGCGTATTGAAGGAGAGATAACAAATAGGTGCATCAAAAAAAGTTTGCCAAATAGGTACACTAATCCGTGATTTGAGAATTTGTGATAAAATCATTATTTTATTTATGAAGTGTATTATTTGTTGTAGAGGCAATGAATGTATGAAATTATTATCTATAGAGTTAAATGACCCCCCTTGCACATTAAATTAAGGGGGATAAGCTTTATATATAATAGATAGATGTCAGTGCCTTTATCTTTATAACATGAAAACATAGATATATAGACATTCATTTCGATTTTATAAATCCGACTCGACTTGTACTAAAACCGTATGATGGAATATTTGTGCTAAATGTCTGGTGTCAAAAAATTTTAACTAGTTCCGGTAGAGATGGTGGTAGAGTGTTGCTCGAAAGTCAAGGTCATGGGTTCAAATCCCGCTCAGACCACTAGGTGGAGTGTTTGAGTAAGTATCATTTCCTCGTTTATTTTTGTTTCTGAATTAATTTAATTTTTTTTAATTGAGTTCTTTAATTTCACTATTATTTTGTATTTTTTAAGCTTTAGTTTCTCTTTGGTGCTTTTTCAGTGGCCTATAGATTTTTTTTAGTGTTTATCATTATTTAACGTCTTTTTTTTTGGTTTCTTGTTCTTTCTTTTTTGAGTAAAAATGCATGCACCAAATTCCACGTGTTTTACAAACTGCACGAAATTCACTTATTTTTTAAGAAACCCCACACAAAGTCCCACTACCATAACAAAGGATAAACCCCGAATACACAAATTTTAAACAATACGTGCCTTAAACAAAATAAATATACATTTTGTTATGATCAAAAATGGGATTTTTTTTCCCCAGATCGTAACTTAGGGATGTGGCAAAACAAGGACCGTAAGTTTTTGGACTGACAAACTCAGGACTGTAAATTTTTTTTTGGTTGCAATTTAAGGATAAATTAGCACGAATTAGCGTATTTCGGGGTAAAATCACATGTGCGTGTCACGTGAAGCCCTTTTCGGACCGAAACAGTACATGTGGATGCCAAGTGGACGCCAATTCACTTAAAAATGCCACATATGCTCCACATCATCAAATGAATCTCTAAGAATATATATATATATATATATATATATATATATATATGTATGACTTGAACAAGAAAATCCCCAAATCAAAAAAAGTCCTAGACGTGAAGAAAGAAAGGAAAACTCCCAACTCTCTTAATGTCGTCCATCTCAGGTTCAGAGAGTGTAGCCGTGGAGTGTTACTGCGGTAAGGGAGCTTTAAGGCGCACATCGTGGACATATGATAATCCACAAAGAAGATTTCTCACTCGTGTGAAGTCAAAGGATTGTTCTTAGATTTATATGTCAATTGTAAATTTTTTAATCAACTAATCTGAGCAAATTTTCACATTAAGAATTTTCGATATTGGGCGGAATAAATGATATTGTTGGAATGGATGAGTAACAAATAAAATGCGAGAGCACGTCCGTGGGGAAGTAAATAACACAAGATTTGCCGGGTTTGTTAGGTCCTGGCTTGAATGCTTTCGCGAGATGTTATTAATACGAATACGTTGGAGTACAAATATTAATGTAAGAGTACAATTACAATGAGTGTAAAAGACCCAGAGTTGATGCTCTGTGAGTTCTTGTAACAAATGAGATGTGATGCTCGATTCGGCCGATTGTCTTTTGGTTAAGAGATTCTGAGAGAGAAAAGCCGAGAGAAAAGCAGAGCGCAAATCAGAGAGTCTGGATTTCTGAACCTTTCTCCAGTTGCTGGAGGTTCTCTATTTATAGGACCGGGAGTCGCTGGGCGATCGCCTCTGCTGTATTATAATAAGCGGGCGATCATCTTTAGTACATGAGTTGGTTGCCTTAAAGTCCGCGGCTGCTGCTGGCAGCCAGCTGTGTGAACCAATGAGAAGACGCCATGTGCCTTACGTCGCTGTCTTGAGAGGTCCACTTTGGACCTTTCGGCGGGTCTGTCGGTAGGTGAGGTTTGTCCTTGCCGTTTGACAGTTGTTGAAGGGCTGGAGTCAAAGGCCTCTTCCTACGGCGCCTTTTCCGGATCTGCACGTGGGTCTCTATTCCGAGTTTCGGCCTTAGCAGACTTGGCGGATGTTGGCTTTATGTGGCATGAGGCGGTCGTCCATGATCGGGCACTTGGGACGATCCCTAGTTGCCGGGAGACGATCGCCTTGGCAGTCGATCGCTCGGCGCTGGGTCCTATTATGGATCTTTCGATCGGCAAGTCTGCCTTGGTCTATTTGACTCTGGTTCAGTCGCCCGGTCTTTGTGCTGATCGCCTCGACACAACAATTGCCCCCCAGCTTGCTCCGATGTTGAAGACATGGGGTGAGGTGGTTCCACTGGCGATCGTTTAGGATAAAGACGGGCGATCCGTTGAGCGGATTTTGGTCTCGGATTTGGGCGACCTGATCGCTTGGCGAGCTGTCTTCGGTCTCGTTCTTGTGACCTTCAATTTTGCAGATCCCTCGTAGAAGGTCGACTGTTTCGACCTTGAGGAACCGTGCACGGTCGCGGAGTTCGATGGACCGACCTCCATGACCGTGTCTTGTGCGCGAGCGACATTCCACCTGTAGGTTTTTCTCGCGACTCACTTTATTGTGAGGGTCCTCCGTTAGGCTGCGCCCGCCTCGTATTTAAACGAAGGGCGAGCGGTCTTGGTCTGGAGGAGTCCTTGCACGGGGCATCGTCGGATTAATCGACTCCACGTCCGCGGCTTGTTAGCACTTTTCTACCTCGGATCGTCATGTTAGATGGCAATCCTCGACGACGGTATACGTTGTGACGGGGTAGGGACGCGTCGCATTGTCCGGGTCCACCATGTTAGATGATGAACCTTTGAGGGCTGGCGAGCGTGTCCACAGATTTGTTTGGAGGGTCCTTCGGCTACGCCCGCCTCGTATTTAAGCGAAGGGCGAGTGATCGCAGCCCAAAGGAACCTTGCATGGACGAAGCTGTCGGTTCCATCGACTTCCAGGACTATGGGTGCACTCTTCTACCTCGGATCGTCATGTTAGATGGCGATCCTCGATGGTATACGTTGTGCTGAGGGAGGCGATCTCGTGCCTAGGTCCATCATGTTAGATGATGAACTTTAGAGGGCGATCGAGTCCTTCATTTTTGGAGATGTTGCTTGGGCAGTAGCCTTTTGTTTGTCATGGTGGAAACTGGGGAAAGGCCTCCGACGCTTCCACCTCTTAACTGAACCATAAAGATCTGGCCGCCAGGGTTGATCGGGGGGATCGACTCGTATGAATCCTCTGGCTCGCCGTGTTTGATTCTAGCGATCGGAGTGGGAGACTGGCGATCGTCGTTCTGATGCCGATCGCGGCACTTCGATCCTTTCCGCCCGGGGCTCCGGCTAAATTACTAAATTGTCCAGCTTGCCTTCCTCGAACAATCTCCAGAGTTATCTGAAGAGGTTGCGGCATTGATCGGTGTTGTGGCTGGGACTCTTGTGGTAAGCACAAAATTTGTTACGGTCCACATGACCGTGATCCCTTACCGTCTTCGGCTTGCTTAGCCGATCGCGCCCCTGGATGGCGTAGAAAATATGAGCCGGCGATAGATTGAGGTTGTGGTAGAGATGGGCTTCCACATCCTCGAAGGTCCTGAAATCACCGGGTGGCTTGGCGATCGCCTTGTTGGAATTGGCGATCGCTGCCTCTGCCCCTCGTCTTGGCGAAGGGCAAGCAACCTCCGCCTGGCCAAAAAGTCTGCGGACTTGGCGCGGAAGATTGCGTAGGTCGGGGGGATGTCCTTCGTAAGATGCCTGAACATGGGCGAAAGACCATTGAATCCCCCTAGGACCGATTAAAGGGCGATCTCGTCACTTACGGGCTCACCGTTGAGGATTATATCATCCACCCGGTCAATGTAGTCTGCGTCGGTCTCGTCTTCCCCCTGCCTGATTTTCATCATGTGGTGGGGACCTTTTGGTCGAGCGACCTTGACGGCGAAGTACGTTGTAAAGTCGTTCGCCAGTTGTTCAAAGGAACTGATGGATCGCGGTGGCAATGAAATGTACCACCTATGGGCCAGATCGCCCAATGTTAACGGGAACATTCGGCACCTGGTCGCGTCTGATGCCCCGCATCCGGTCATGTAAATCCGGAACTTGCTCAGGTGAGTCTCGGGGCCCGATCTTCCCTCGTACAAAGGTGTTTGATGAGGAGTGATCCTTGGCTGCACGGGGGCGAGTTCGATCTGGACCGCGAGCGGCTCGCTCGGCCCAGCGATCTTTCTCTTGCTGCCTGCCCCAGTTTCTAGGAGCGCCTTCATGCCATCGAGCTGGCGTTGCATGGCGGCCATCGCCGTAGCTTGGTCGCTCGTGGTTTGGCTCTCGGAGCGGGAGCCGAGGCGATCGTGTACCGATCCCCTGGCTCCGCGATAGGCGATGAGGTCGTCGCCGTCGATATTGGTTCTTCGGCGAGGGGTAGCCAAGTGACCGACCTGCCTAATGGGAGTTGGGTACACCGAACTCCTGATGATGGATTCGGGCTCCGTCGTTTCATGGCTGGGGCCAGAATGCCCCGGTCGCCATGATGGGTCGCTTCCTAGGCAGCTGAAAATGGAACCGTCCCGCCTCGCGACTGCCTCTGCTCGTGAATCGGGGCTTCCTGACGATTGCTCGAAGAGTAATCCCTTGAGCTTCCGTTTGCCCGCGCGGCGGAAGGCTGATGGGGTAATTGCGGGCGTACCGCATGCTCTCTGTCGCTCCCGTATGATGGTCATGGCCTCCTCGATCTGTTTCGCTGTTTGGAACTGATCGAGCGAGAGGCTAGGGCCGTCCCTCGGGGGTGGGATCGAGAGTCTCGGGCCATCGCGGCTACCCTCCACTGTGGGTTGGGGCTCAGATTGAGCCGGAATATGGCGTCCGACGGATCGGAGAGTGGATCTCTTTGATGTGGTGGCAGACGTCATGAATCTGAAGGTTTTTCTTTGAAGAACAGTGAGTGTTTCTTCAAGTATATGCTCCAGAGAACAGTGAGTGTTCTTCGAAACGGTCGGAATGAAAATGAAGGTTAAGATGCCCTCCTTCTAGCGCCAATTGTTGTTACCCAAAATATTATCCGGAGATGATATTGCTGGAATGGATGAGTAACAAACAAAATGCGAGAGCACGTCCGTGGGGAAGTAAATAACACAAGATTTGCCGGGTTTGTTAGGCCCGAGCTTGAATGCTCTCGCGAGATGTTATTAATACGAATACGTTGGAGTACAAATATTAATGTAAGAGTACAATTACAATGAGTGTAAAAGACCCTAGTTATCTAGCTCTTGAGTGCTGAAGATTGCCGGAAGAACCAGAGTTGATGCTCTGTGAGTTCTTGTAACAAATGAGATGTGATGCTCGATTCGGCCGATCGTCTTTTGGTTAAGAGATTCTGAGAGAGAAAAGCCGAGAGAAAAGCAGAGCGCAAAGCAGAGTCTGGATTTTTGAACCTTTCTCCAGTTGTTGGAGGTTCTCTATTTATAGGACTGGGAGTCGCTTGGCGATCGCCTCTGCTGTATTATAATAAGCGGGCGATCGTCTTTAGCACATGGGTTGGTTTCCTTAAAGTCCGCGGCTGCTGCTGGCCGCCAGCTGTGTGAACCAATGAGAAGACGCCATGTGACTTACGTCGTTGTCTTGGGAGGTCCACTTTGGACCTTTCGGCGGGTCTGTCGGTAGGTGAGGTTTGTCCTTGCCGTTTGACAGCTGTTGAAGGGCTGGAGTCAAAGGTCTCTTCCTACGGCGCCTTTTCCAGATCTGCACGTGGGTCTCTATTCCGAGTTTCGGCCTTAGCAGACTTGGCAGATATTGGCTTTACGTGGCATGAGGCGGTCGTCCATGATCGGGCACTTGGGACGATTGCTAGTTGCCGGGAGACGATCGCCTTGGCAGTCGATCGCTCGGCGCTGGGTCCTGTTCTGGGTCCTTCGATCGGCAAGTCTGCCTTGGTCTATTTGACTCTGATTCGGTCGCTCGGTCTTTGTGTCGATCGCCTGTTGAGGTGTATAAATCTCGACACAACAGACTGATAATGAAAAACTGCAAATTACCATTTCAATTTCATAAAACTAGCCTCTTAAAAAATTTGACATATATTGTTTCACAAAATACAATACCAAGCCACATCCAATGGCATCCAAAACAACAAAGCATATTCAAACCACATCCAAAGGCATCCAAAACAACAAAGAATATTCAAGCCATATCTAATGGCATCCAAAACAACAAATCATATTCAAGCCACAAAAAGTTATATCCAACACACACATAATTGTTTTCAAAATACTCGTAAACATTAAAATGTTTGAACTTGACAAAATAATCACATCCTAAGATCTTCACTTCTTTCCTCTCCCTTTTGCCCCACATAGTAATTCTCACAAATGTATGAACCTTTTCCCTTGTTCTGAAGATGGCCCTCCAATGTCCAGTTTTTACCTTTTTGAGTTGGTCTCACATACTTGGTTCAACAATTTTAGGGGCAGCTTGTGACTGTTGTGTAGGCGTTTCCATTTCACAAACGCCACTCTCATTCTGAGAAGGTTGTATAAGTGGTAATACTTGTGAAAAAAACTTACAAATTACAATCAAAAGTAAGTAATACCTTTTGTAATTTAAAGTTGCACTATTATTACCTTTTCATTACAAATTAATACATTTTCATTACAAACAATCTTACATTTCTTCCCTACTCCATCCCCTCTTTAATGCTCATCTAAATCCCCAATTTTTGGCTTATCTAAATCTTCAATTTCAATCCCCGTTTCAGCCCCTCTAAGCCCTCGTCATGCCCCTCTAATCCCTCTTTCTTTAGTCCCTGCCCCTCTAATCCCTCTTCCTCTAGTCCTTGATCCTCTAATCTCTCTTCCTCCAGTCCATGCTCCTCTATCCTCAATTGTTTAATGGTCGATATTCTAACATCTTCATGAGTAGACATTATCCTAAATGAATTGTTCATTAGAAAATAAAACCTTATTTTTTCCCTAAAGGTTTACCACAATATTCATCAGTAGAATTAATTAGGGCATTCATTCCTAATAATTTAGCAATCACATAATCAAGCTTGACTATTTTACTACTATAGTAATGAGCATGAGGTTATATCCTAAAATCACCTCTCCACTTTATAGTTATAGTTAAATACATACCTCTTACAATTAAAAAAAATTAAATTCAATACAATAATCAATTTTGGTCAGAATATAAAAAGAAGAAGAATAAAAGTCAAATTTTGAATCAACACAAGCCTTTAAAAATCGAATCTTTGGAGATAAAGAAAGAACTTTAATGGAGAATCAAACAAAGACCTACATAATATTCGACTTGGACCACAAACACTACCAAACTTTTTACCCATTAAGTACAGACATCCACTCATACACATTATTCATTTCAAGGCTCGGACCACAAGCAAACCTAACATATATAAAACCCCAGTTCACAAATAACAAACACAATATTCTGTCAAAACTAGGGTTTGTTAAAATTAGGGTTCAAACACTTAGGGGTTGTTTACTTTCGACTTAATGGGACTTAATGGGCTGGACGATTTATTCGCGCAGACAAAAGTGATTGTTTACTTACGACTTAATGAAAAATGAGGAGTTTGAATCGCTAAATCACCTCCCCCCTCTTGTCCCCATACAGACACAAAAATGGCACTCGCTACCCCTCCTCCCTTTCACAACCTATTAATTAGCAAAAAATCTGAAAAAAATAATACAAAGTTAAAATAATAAAACTTAAAATAATCAGATTTTTTATTTTTCTTTTTATATTCATAAAAATCTGAAAAATAATACAAAATTAAAATAATAATATAAATAATAATAAACTATTGTTTATTTTCGTAAAAATAATAAAAAAATATTAAAAGAATATAACAAATTTCGAAAATCTGAAAAGTTAAAAAAAAAATCGGAACTTATTATTTTTATTTAAAAAATCTGCAAAATTTAAAAAAAAATCTGAAATTTAGATAATTTTATTTTTAATTCTGGAATATTAATATTAAAAAGTCAAAAAAAATATATTTTAAATTAGAAAATTAGAAAATCTAAAATATTCTGAACTATTTAAAAAAATCAGAAATTAGTAAATTTATTCTTGCCATTTTTGGATTATATCATTTATATGGCTTAAAAAATAAGCAGCAATTTATAAAACAGCTTATAATTCATATTCAGGGGTAAATCGGTCATTTCTGTTATTCAGACAGTTTATTCAGATGAAAAAGTAAACAACAGCATCTATTTACCCAGACAGATATATTTATCGAGACAGACAAATTTATCCATACAAGACTTAATGAAGAATTTCGTAAATAGTCCCTTACTTTATGTAGGGGGTGGATCCACTATGGACTCAGCGACGAACTATTTCAGGCACGGTGGAGTGACGATTTGGTTGGATAATTTGTGCAATTTTTCAAAAAAATGAGGATTTTTGGGTTTACGCAGTAGCTTCTCTTTGGGTCTGTGATGGGGAATTGTATGTTGTGTACGAATAATTTCCGGCACGGTGAAGGGAAGATTTCGTCGGATAATTTCTAGCAATTTTGGGTAGGGTTGGTTTTTTCAGACTTTTGAGGATTTTTTCGTGCGAGTGCTTGTATTGTGTGTGAATGTATGTGTATGTTGCGTTTGCCATCAATATGCTTACACACGTGGATATTCTTTTTATTTTAATTCATTTTTAATTCCACTTGGCATCCACGTGTAATGTTTCAGCCCGAAAAAGGCCTCACGTGACACACACGTGCGATTTTAGCCCGAAGTACGCTAATTCGGGCAATTTGTCCCTAAATTGCAAAAAAAAATTATGGGCCTGCTTTTGCCAGCCCGAAAACTTACCATCCTTGTTTTGCCGCCCCCATAAGTTACGGTCCTAAAAAAAATTCCCATAAAAAACTGACACGATAAAAAAGGAAAGAATAACAAAAGAGTGCATATTTTGGCATATTTAGACTCAAAATTTTGAAATTGTGCAAACACGAAAGTTGTAGATAATGAAAATATCTTTCCAAGCATATAAGAACCAATAATTTATAAATCATATTCAATTTACTATGAATTTATGAATAGAGCTGCCAAAAACTAAATTTTCGAAACATAATGAACAACAAAAAAGAATTCATTCATAATTCAACAAATCAACTTCATAAATTATTGAATCAATATATGATAACAAATAATTAGAGTAACGTCACAAGAATATGAAAGTCGTATCTGAATGTTAACAATTTTTTTAATCGTGCTGATAACGTATTATGTATATAAATATATTATAGAGGGACTAGCGAGAATTTGGGAGAAAATAACTTGAAAATTTCATTTCAACTCAATCAAATACATAGATTTATATATGCTATACAATGGGAGTTACAATGGCAATAGAAAATCAAGAATTTGTGTATTGATGGTGTAAATAGAAATTCAAGAGTCATACATAAGAATTCATAACACATTTGTTGATATAATGTTTTAATTGAGAGATTATTTTGATAATATTGATTATGGTTGCTTTGTTAATAATTTGAGTGGATTTTGGTCGCAGTCGTGCCTTCTAAACATTAAATATTAGTAATAGCTAAAGACAATTTCATTTATTTTGCAAAATGTTTGAAATTGTACATCACTACATATTAATATTGCTTCTGAAAAATTGACATATATAATAAAAGGATCCAAAAGGAAGCAATATCGATCGATCGATCATAGTACATGATGATCATCGATGCTTCACTATACGCACGCTAGTGTTGTTGTTTGTCGGATACAGAGGCGATGTTGTTGAAGGAGTTTCTGCGTGCAGTCGCGAGGACGGTCTTGTCGGCCACTATGAAATACGCCATCCCGGCTGCCGTGGAGATGATCAGAGCCTGTGCAGTTGGGTTCAGATTGGCTCTTGCCCATGGCACCATTCTTGCACTTGCCAGCTGCGCCAGTTATTATTATTATTATTATTATTATTATTATTATTTCAGAATTTAAATAAATTAAAAAAAAAAAAAAAGAAGAAATAAGCTATTAATCAATTTTATTACAGTTGGGATTGCAGTTGCAATAGTGGCAACGACTGCTGCTTTAGCTCCTGCCATTACACCCTCTGCAAATTAAAACCATACTAAACATGATGATGATGATGATGATGATGAAGAAGAAGAAGAAGAAGAGGAGGAGGATACGTACCATGAGAACAACGCTTGGCAAGAGCTAGCTTTTCTATATTATTTCCAGCGGCCATGTTGATGTTGCTTTTATATTTGTCTGTGTTCCTACTTAGAAAGAGAAGAGCTTACATATTGGTCGGATGGTTTTATAGTAAGAATTTCGCAGGTGGTTTCGGTTTGAAGACAAGACAGCATTTGATGGTTTTTTCACTTCATTCCGCGGTCGGATGGAGTCCGTTGTTTTCCTACCGTTACTGTTGTTATGATCACGTGCTTTGGTTCACTTTATTAATAATTAGGATAATTATAAAAATTACAGTAAAATATCGATAAATGAATATTCGATCAACGAATAACCTCGTCATATAAATAATTTTCTCCGGTCCCAACTCTTTATAACATGTTCAAATTCTTTCTCGATAAATGAATAATTCTGCTAAATGAATATTTTTCTCCAGTCCCAACCATATTCATTTATCGAGGTTTTACTGTACCTTCAAACTTTAGTACAATTAGTATAGAATTCGTAAATAAATTCATGTTATAAAACATAATCACATAAGAATATGATGCTGAAGAAAAAATCATCTTCATGATATCTATATTGATGTAACCGAGCTGATCGGTCACCAAGAACTGGGTTGATCTTAGAAGTTTAGCTAAGAAAACCCAAAATGTATGAAGTATTCTCTTTTCTTTCTCTCTCTAAAATATGCTATATTCTCACCGTGTGTCCCTTTTTGAGAAACCCCCCCTCTCCCTTTTATAGGAGGGGGGTGCCTTACTGTCTAAGATTTTCCCTGATTTCCTAGAGAAAATCCCGGATATCCAGGGATTCAGGCTGCGATTTTCCATCTCTGGATTTCCGGGATTGCAAGGTATGGGCTCTCAATCCCTGGATCTTAGGGATTCTGTCAGGTGAGTCAGAATATTCTTTCCCAACAGTTCGACCTTCCTGAGTTCGGTGGTTTTAGGTCGGCTCATATTATAAAAGATTACTTAAGTCGGGTCATTCCTATTCAAATCCGTAGGTCGAGAGACCTTTGAGGTCGGCAACCTTTTATCAGATATCATAGGTCAGTGGGGCCTCCGAGATCGGCACTCTTCTAACAGATGTCACAGCTAAGCGGGGCCTCCAAGGTCGGCGACCTTCTAAAGGACCTTGAGGTTGGTATCCCCTTATCTAAGAACCTAGGTCGGACTTTTATTGGTCCATATTTTAAACCGGGTTTTCAGGGAGCATACATTCGGCGTCCTATCAACCAGTCCCCCCTACTCTAGTCGAGCTGTAAGACCGAGTAGAGTAAGATTTGTTTATAATCGGACGACCTCGATGCAATAATCCTTGGGACTCCCGTTCCCAGATAACGAGGCTCTTTGGACTTCGTGCGCTATAATAACCTGTCTTTTCCTTTCCCCGCCTCCCAAACGTCGCGTCGATGGTCAAAGCCAGGTGTCGACCTGCTATAGGTCGGATAAGGCGGTGCCAAATCCCAATCGTTCTTTTGTAGGAGGCATCGGACGCTCCAGATCGCCCGTTCTCTTCTTCGATCTTCCCATTCTCCTCTATAAATATGGATCCTATACCCCATTCTGCCATTTCCAACTTTTCTTCTTGCGACATACTAGTGTGAGGGTAACTCCGGCGACACCTGCGACCTTGATTTCCTGCTTTCGGTGGTACTTCCTCTACCTTTCTCCGGCGATCTTCCACCCAATCCCATGGGTATGTTCATCTAAACACCTCTTTAGTTTTTGATTTGTTTTACAGATATTTTCCTTTTCTTCTTCCTCACTTTTCTCCCTTTTATTATGTCGTCTGCTTCGGATTCTCAAAATATTTCTGGCGAATCGGCCGTGAACTATTTTTTAGAAGGTCTTTCCTCTTCTGATGGGGATTCGGGGGGTAGGTCGGGGCGAGCTACTGGTTCCTCCCTCTGTCTTAGGGATGAGCCCTTAGGTGATGTAGACTGGTCCGAGCTAGGTGACATCCCTCCCTTTGGCATCCCCCTAATCATTGTAGATCCTCCTTCCCCTCCTCCTATGGACGAAGTAACTGTGACCGGCCTCTTAGCCGATCCATATCAGACGGTTGTAGGAGCGATTCGAGTTCTCCCTCCTCATCCTCTATCGAGGACTAGCCCGCTACCGGCTAGTTTTATAAGATTTCTTAGACTTCCCCCGGGGTGGGAATTTGTCACGCCTCAGGCTAGTGATACCCCTAATCATCCTCCCCCGGGGCATATTACCTGGTTCGTGGATCAGGTGAGAAGTGGTCTTCGCTTTCCACCCCATCCCTTCCTTGTCTCTCTCTCCGTTAAGTACAATCTTCCCCTCAACCAGTTTTCTCCTAACTCTTTTCGGTACATGGTTGGTTTTCTCGTGCTGTGTCATTACAGACATGAGGAACCCGACCTGGGCTTTTTCTATTTTTGTTTTGGGCTAAAGAGTTTTAAAGGCTCCTTTTACTTGACTTCCCGAAACAACGCCCATTTCTTCACCCACCTCCCTTCCAATGTGAAGGACTGGAGGTCCCCCTTCTTTTTCCTCCGGCTCCCTACATCCGATTCTTGGGGCTTTCCTACGGAATGGACGGAGGCTACTCCGATCCAGGATCCTATTCCTAGGCGCAATTCCATCCGGGCTGCGTGGGTCGAGAAAGTTCGGGAATGGAATGCCATTCCCTATAATGCTTTCCAGCTGACGCAATTCCATGATCTTCTGTTCCATTGTGGGCTGAGCTCGAATCCTTACCCGGCTATCCCTGACATCGGTAGGCTTTATCTGTTTTTTCTAGATCTTTGTTATTTTGCTTTTTAGCTATTTCCCTGACCGTTTGTATTGTTTTTTGTAGATCGGTTCATGCAGACCTGCCAGTCGGATGCCTCCAAGCCGGCTGAACCAATGAAAGAGAAGGTCCCTAAGTCGACGAATCCCCCCAAGGAGAGGGCAGAGGGCTCATCCAAAATTAAACGGAAGCTCCCTTCTCGCCCCAAGTCTGGGGTAACTCTCCCCTCCGACCTGGCTCCTACCTTGACCACCGGACGAAGCCCTGCGAGCTCGTCTCGGCAGCTTCAGGTCACTCAGAGGGCCCCTTCTCCTAGCTCCCCTGCTTCCAAACGCCCGAAGACCGCGGGTCCCCCAGGTCCGGCTATGGAGACTCTTCTCCGTTGCAAGGAGTTTGAGAGATTTCTTCCCTATTTCAGCTCCATGGCCCCGGCTAAGGATAAGCTGGGATTACGAGATGCCGCGGAGGACCCTCGCTTTGATGCCATGATGATGTATTTTGGGAAGGTATTAACCTCTTTTGCCTTCCCCCCTTTTTGATTATTTTCCCCTTTATTATTACCCTTCTGCCGACCTGATATAACTTGCTTTCTTGTGCAGTTCTTCGCCACCTTTGTGACCTTCGCAGAGGATCATAAGCTCGGCGCTACGTCTTCCTCCCAGCTCACCCAGATGTCAGCCGACCTGGAGGCCGCCCTGTCGGCTAATTCCGATCTCTCGGCTCAGCTTCAGGAGAGGGAGTATCGCTTAGATGCAGCCCTTAAGAAAAGTTCTGAGCGGGAGGCGGTTTTGGAACGGGCTCAGTGTAACACCCCCAAGTTATTCAGGGTATATTACAGCACCGTGAGCCTCGCCGTGGGACCCACAAGGCTAAACATACGCGGAACTATAAACTTGACCGAGAAGGTCTACATACAATGGAAAGAAAGACGATACAAATGGTATTCAAACCATAACCAATGAAACCATATACATCACTGCACAAATCAATACCTCGGCAACACAGGCCGGAACATCAAGGAAACTGAAATACAATACTCGAGTATTTAAAAATCCATTCCAGTACAACAACACTGAATGGAGGAATCCAAGAAAATAACCGGAGACAAGACACAGTATCACACTTGCCCATCATCTTCATGCCGACCCGGTACCCACCTGTTCGCTCTCTTGGAACCTGAAATACATGAAACGTATTTCCCCCATAAAGGGGTTAGCCGTCGAATAGCTAGTGCAAGTATAACAGTATGAAACACAATACTCCTCGACAATAAAGTAAATATAACCGTCAATTCATCAATTCAAGACTAGTATTCCGGAATAACTAAAATCTCATAAGACGTATGTGAATGCCGTAGAAACGGTTCGTTCACCTCATACGCTGATACGTATGTGAATGCCGTAGAAACGGTTCGTTCACCTCATACGCCGATACATGTAGGAATGCCGTCAAAACGGTTCGTTCATTACATGCCAACAATACATATATGAATGCCGTAAAAACGGTTTGTTCATAATATGCCATCAATATATCTATGAATGCCGTAAAAACGGTTCGTTCATGATATGCCATCAATATTTCTTACTTTCAAAGTCGAGAACGTACAATCATAAATGTATATTTGCCTTAATAAACGTTACCGAAAATCCCAAAGAACACGGTTCGACCGGGAAGCTTAAACCACGAAGAAGACAACGAACGGAAGGGTTCCGACTTGAGTTCTTCACAAGGATTTCGTCCCTAAGTCATATCAATGATAAATCAACAATTGTACGATGAATAATAATCGTACAACGCACAAACCCCCCTCTTAGACCTTTTGTCGGACACCTTCAAGGCGTCGACTAATAACTCAACCAAAGCGATTTAATCAATACAATCCAACCGTGGAATAACGATGGAAATGATAGAATACACCTAAATAATCATCAATCCATCACTAATCTAAATTACTACGGATTAAAAGGATGAAGTCAAACAAAATCCCCAATTTCCAACACAAAATTCAAAGTGTTCTTGAATAATCTTTCAATAATCCGATGAATACTCAAACATGTCCATAATCACGCATATATCACTTCATACTCCATGATTTTAACATCCAAAACGTCAATACCCATACAAGATCGAGAATCAAGATGTTGAAGAAATTACCTCTTGAATATCCAAGCTCTATGATCCGAGGAATACGCGTTAGATCGACTATCCGGGTTTCCCAACCGAATGAAAGTGGTAAAAATCCAACACACAAGTGATAGATGTGAGGAAACTCCTCCCCTCAAACTCTCTCTCTCGCAGGTGGAAGAAGGAAATGGAGAAATGAGCTGCATCTCGCTCAAAAAGCATAAATAATGCAGTTGACCGCATTGTGTGCCGCGGCTCAGCCCAGGCGTGCCGCGGCACAGTCCTAAAAATTGCTCCCAGGTTTCGGCAGTGTGCCGCGGCTCAGCCCAGGTGTGCCGCGGCACCGGGTACAGGCAGTTTTTGGATGAGGATGCAACACAAGTGTGCCGCGGCTCAGCCTATGTGTGCCGCGGCACAGGGTACAGACGGTTTTGGCCGAATTTGGAAAATGAGAGTGACTTAGCTATTTCGATCATAACTCCCTCGTATGGACTCCGATTGACTCACCGTTTGAACCATTGGAAAGCTAACTCGATGCTTTATAATATTGCAAAGATTCAGAATTTTTTGAGTTTCCAAAAATTAATGGTGATTTAACAAAGTCGAACTCATACGTGGAAAAGTCGCTAAAGAACACGGAATTCAACAGAACGATACCGAAACGAACTCGGATAACAAAAAGTGTAGAATTAATCATTCTTAGGATGACGAAACGGTCCCAAGAAAGTCGTCAAAACGGACTTTCGCCAACAAAGAAAAATTACCGGAAATCGAATTTGCGGATATTACATTCTACCCTCCTTAAAAGAAGTTTCGTCCCGAAACTTAAAACAACTAGGGAGAAGCAATATCCCGCCAGGAAAACTCAACGAGATACACAAGAAACGCGTAACTTACGCCCAACGGCGAAACGTTACAAGTAACACAACAATACATTACCCGAAGGTAATCCAAGCCAACGCTGAAGTAAATACGAATCACAATGTCTGAAGGCTCCAATAGAAATACCAATACGTCGCAATGGCTTGAAAGCCCCTCAACCGAAGCTGTATATCACGATGGCCTGAAAGCCGAACAGTCCAAAGCTGTAAATCATCACAATACAGATCTCAAAGAAGCAAACCTGACTGTCGGACATACCCCTCGGCGTATGAACAACCAATCGCAAATCGTCGGACATATCCAATACAACATGGACTACGAACGACCAAACAATAAGGCTCAAGAGGGAACATCACAGTACGCCCGATCCGGAAATGTGTCCGTGCACATGTCCACCCCGTATACGGAATCCAGAATATACGTGTGACAATGTACCAAATTAGCCTCACGAACTACGTCTCGTGTGCACGGTCCAATGCGGAAACATCCACGCATGACCATCGTGTGCCCGGCTAAAAATCCTACACATAACCAATCGGCACGCAGATATGATTCCAGATATGCCACGATACAACATGACTGCGAAACTCAAAGGATAACATATCCAATACGAATCACGCGACTCACCAAGTGAACGATGACGCACGAATAATGAAAGATCGACACGACCAACAATATCTAACATAACCATCCTGGGATCAAAATCCCTAAGGACCGATTAACACGAGCAATAATCACAACACAACAATTCGGAAAATCCTCAACCCTCAACGATCACAAAACTACCGAGTTCACAAGAATAATAGTGTGCTGCCTTGAGTCGGCCAACACGACAATAATAATTCAACGGATGGGAACTATCCTTGACAGTCCCAATTCAATACTTCGATTACCGTAGAATGGCCAATCGATAACAACGATACAACGGATGAGAATATTTTTGACAACGGATGGGAATTATCTTTGATAATCCCAATTCAATATATCGATTACCTTTAGAGCGGACAATCGATAACAATTATACAACGGATGTCTCGGCACCTTTAATCGGTTACCGATAACGAAGATGATAATCGAATACGTCAATGCCTTCAATCGGCCAAAACGACATCAATAGAAAAACACTGATATCAATAACGATTTATTCACAAAAATATCTTGATGGAACATCAATCAATAATAACAATCGATACGTCGATACCGCGAACCGGCTATCGACAAATATTACCAACAAGTATCGCAATGCCTTAAATCGGCCATTTACGAACAACAATAATATTTGGCATAATTTGTCGACGGGTGTCGTATCAAACAATCCCCTGATATCAATACAATCATAAAGAGGCCGAGTCTCGAAATGATACACACATTCGTACACCTACACGATAACATTAATCTCATTGATTAGTACAAGTATAAAACTTGCCTCGATATCAATACAACGAACTGTTACCAATTCAGTTGATTTCATCTTACGAGTTCCTCAGTTCCGACCAAGCTAATCTACGAACTCTTCAACATCAACCGCAACTCAACAGTCATAATCCACAATCAAACATCATATCTTATTGTAAAACGAAGGCTTAATAACCAACAGGTTCGATGACGATCAATATCAATACAACTAGGCCACAAACTCATCAGTTCCACAATATCTCGATTAAACACAGTCCGAACTGTCCAACTCAGACCCTCACGAATCCATGTCCACAATACGAGCCGAAATCCGATGATCATATCAGCAACCAATTCGGACCAATAATAAGGGTCTAAATGTTATTGGTTCCAAACTCAATTCTTAAATACGAATTGACAAGGTTCCCTTCTCGTAAATCCGTAGTTAAAATTTTCCGATGATCATCGTTAATTCGAGCCATCCAATTAGTTCAACATTATAGATAATCATATTCTAAGGTTATCAAACAATCCAATCATTCGACTTGAATATTTGCTCCATACGTATGGGCTTCCAAATTCAGAGATGAATAATAATTTCGTCAAACTCGTAATCACAATCGTATTCCTATACGAATATTATTTCAAACACATAGTTTAGCTCTAGATATGAATATTCCATATTCATATTCAAAACATCAACACTTCTTAAAAATTTTCATCACCTCGTATAATTCAAGAGTTCTTCAAGAACATGAAATATCCGAAATCACGTTCAGAACAACATATCCGAGGTATATATCTCCATGTTACCATTTTCTTCATCATGTCATTCATACAACCTCAAGAATCGCAACAAAACCTTTATCATCATATGAAGAAGATCTCAATAATCATATCAACATCCGAAATCTCTTATTACAATTCCAATAAATCTCGTATAATATTATCACATGATACCATAATTGTAACACCCCAAATCCTCCTGGGAATATTACACGCCGTAAACCCTTCTCACAAGGATTTACGAGGCTAAGCACAATTTTCCACGTCATTTCAAAAATGCCAAAAAGACCGATGACGGTAATATTTTTCAAATACTAAAAAAAATCATTTTCCAAATACCGTCAAAACGATCAAGGCTAAAATGCCAAAAACTCAGTTTAGGGAATCGGTTTTACAAAATAAAATTTAGTTGGCAAAATACCAAAAGCAATTTCAAAATACTCACGCAGCGGATAAAAGTACAGTCCAATATATGCATTTACATTGAAATAAAAACGAACATCAAAATACACGATTCCCAACATGCTCCCTCCCAAGTAGTAATCCTTTAAAAACGAACCACTATCAAAGGGATACAAGGATTACCTTGTATGGACGAACCACGAAGAAGAATAATTGAACTTCATTCCAAGAATCATCAAAACTTCAAGAACAATACTTAAATCCGAGCTCTCCATCTTAATCTTGTTTAAGAGAATCATCTCTCAATGTTTAGGAACTTCAAGTACTTCCCAAGGCTCTCTCTATTGACTGAAAGAAGGAGAATGGACAAAATGCCTCTCAGCACTCGTCTATCCCCTCTATAAAACACATCACTAGCGCGCGCTAGACCTTATATTTAGCGTGCGCTATAGAACTAGCGTGCGCTATCCTTCCTTGATAGCGTGCGCTATCGGGAAGTCCAGAAGCTACTGCATTGCTTCGAAATTCATCTAACGTACGTAATGC
This sequence comes from Orobanche coerulescens, assembly GCA_033398695.1. Classification (NCBI taxonomy): domain Eukaryota; kingdom Viridiplantae; phylum Streptophyta; class Magnoliopsida; order Lamiales; family Orobanchaceae; genus Orobanche; species Orobanche coerulescens. The sequence continues at coordinate 177,451,032 of CM065809.1, forward strand.
CCATGCATTAACGTACGCAAATAAGCGTTGACTTGCTACGGTGAAATGCTCGATGGCGTGCGCTATTCCTCGACCTTAGCGCGCTAATCGTTGTTGACCCGACAACTGTACCTTCCCGTAAGATGTCCGGTCCTACACGCCGAAAGCAACCAATAAAGCCAAGATTCCTGTTGATGATCTCGAAATTAGCGTGCGTTAATCGCCGATAATAAAAATGGGCCTGGCCTACCTGTCGGCCACTTTACGGACCTTATCCAGAATACCTTACGTACGTTAGGGGTCCTCCTTAGCATACGTAACTCAAACCTCTTAGCGTGCGCTAAGTATGCACCGTGGCGTACGATAACGTGGCTGTACTTAGCCATTTTCCGCTATTCTCGACCAACATCTCGACATACCAAACGATCACACGGCACAATAAATACATAAACGCATTCAATAACATTGTCATAAGTTCACATCATCCTCAAGAACAATTATCCATCAACGACATCCAACATATAAACGAAAAAAATATATCCGAAAAATCGGGGTATTACACTCTACCCCCCTTAAAAATAAGTTTCGTCCTCGAAACTTGCAATCACTCGCACAAACAACATTTCAACGGAAATTTAAATTCACCAAGAATTATCGAATAATCCGAACAACATACTTACAAGTCTGCGAAGTCGAAGATCTCCCGTGATACTAGCATGCGACTCCTAAACAAAGTCTCAACATAATACCGATACACACCATTATCGCAATTAGCAACTTAACAAAATCTCAAGGAAGAGTTCACGTCCGTGACCACGGCCGCGATTCTTCCTACTTTCAGCCAACATTCTGAAGGGCACATACGTGCGTAAGTATAATCCGAATCGCACATTCTCGAAGTGACCAAATCCCAAGAATACCAAGCTATAAACGAAACGATTAAGAAAAATACAAGAAGAGTGAGAGGGCTTACAAGCATGGCCAGACCGTGATGATGGCGAGTAGTGATATCAGTAGGCAAATGGCGACTCAATCGACCAAAGACCGACACCTAGGTATCCATAAACCTAAGCTCGATACCATATTCTCGTAACACCCCAAGTTATTCAGGGTATATTACAGCGCCGTGAGCCCCGCCGTGGGACCCACAAGGCTAAACATACACGGAACTATAAACTTGACCGAGAAGGTCTACATACAATGGAAAGAAAGACGATACAAATGGTATTCAAACCATAACCAATGAAACCATATACATCACTGCACAAATCAATACCTCGGCAACACAGGCCGGAACATCAAGGAAACTGAAATACAATACTCGAGTATTTAAAAATCCATTCCAGTACAACAACACTGAATGGAGGAATCCAAGAAAATAACCGGAGACAAGACACAGTATCACACTTGCCCATCATCTTCATGCCGACCCGGTACCCACCTGTCCGCTCTCCTGGAACCTGAAATACATGAAACGTATTTCCCCCATAAAGGGGTTAGCCGTCGAATAGCTAGTGCAAGTATAACAGTATGAAACACAATACTCCTCGAAAATAAAGTAAATGTAACCGTCAATTCATCAATTCAAGACTAGTATTCCGGAATAACTAAAATCTCATAAGACGTATGTGAATGCCGTAGAAACGGTTCGTTCACCTCATACGCCGATACGTATGTGAATGCCGTAGAAACGGTTCGTTCACCTCATACGCCGATACATGTAGGAATGCCGTCAAAACGGTTCGTTCATTACATGCCAACAATACATATATGAATGCCGTAAAAACAGTTCGTTCATAATATGCCATCAATATATCTATGAATGCCGTAAAAACGGTTCGTTCATGATATGCCATCAATATTTCTTACTTTCAAAGTCGAGAACGTACAATCATAAATGTATATTTGCCTTAATAAACGTTACCGAAAATCCCAAAGAACACGGTTCGACCGGGAAGCTTAAACCACGAAGAAGACAACGAACGGAAGGGTTCCGACTTGAGTTCTTCACAAGGATTTCGTCCCTAAGTCATATCAATGATAAATCAACAATCGTACGATGAATAATAATCGTACAACGCACAAACCCCCCTCTTAGACCTTTTGTCGGACACCTTCAAGGCGTCGACTAATAACTCAACCAAAACGACGAATCAATACAATCCAACCGTGGAATAACGATGGAAATGATAGAATACACCTAAATAATCATCAATCCATCACTAATCTAAATTACTACAGATTAAAAGGATGAAGTCAAACAAAATCCCCAATTTCCAACACAAAATTCAAAGTGTTCTTGAATAATCTTTCAAAAATCCGATGAATACTCAAACATGTCCATAATCACGCATATATCACTTCATACTCCATGATTTTAACATCCAAAACGTCAATACCCATACAAGATCGAGAATCAAGATGTTGAAGAAATTACCTCTTGAATATCCAAGCTCTATGATCCGAGGAATACGCGTTAGATCGACTATCCGGGCTTCCCAACCGAATGAAAGTGGTAAAAATCCAACACACAAGTGATAGATGTGAGGAAACTCCTCCCCTCAAACTCTCTCTCTCTCTCTCGCAGGTGGAAGAAGGAAATGGAGAAATGAGCTGCATCTCGCTCAAAAAGCATAAATAATGCAGTTGACCGCATTGTGTCATGCTCTCACCAGTGCGTGCACGGCAAATTCTAAAATTGCTCCTGTGTTTCGGCGGTGTCTGGCTCAGCCCAGGTGTGCCGCAACACCGGGTACAGGCGGTTTTTGGCTTAGGATGCAACACAAGTGTGCCGCGGCTCAGCCTAGGTGTGCCGCGGCACAGGGTACAGACGGTTTTGGCCGAATCTGAAAAATGAGAGTGACTTAGCTATTTCGACCATAACTCCCTCGTCTGGACTCCGATTGACTCACCGTTTGAACCATTGGAAAGCTAACTCGATGCTTTATAATATTGAAGATTCAGAATTTTTGGAGTTTCCAAAAATTAATGGTGATTTAACAAAGTCGAACTCATACGTGGAAAAGTCGCTAAAGAACACGGAATTCAACAGAACGATACCGAAACGAACTCGGATAACAAAAAGTGTAGAATTAATCATTCTCAGGATGACGAAACGGTCCCAAGCAAGTCATCAAAACGGACTTTCGCCAACAAAGAAAAATTACCGGAAATCGAATTTGCGGATATTACACTCAGATGGCCAATGTTCAGCTGAACCAAGAGCTGAAATTTTGGAAGGCCCTGTCTACAGCTGAAACGGAGAAGGTGGGCCAGCTTGAGACTCAGTTGTCGGAAGCTAGGGCCGAATCCGAGAGGATAGCTCAACTTGAGGCCCGGGCTAAGGCTGAGTTGGAGAAGGTCACCCAACTCGAAGCTCAAGCTAGAGCGGAATCGGAAAAGGTGACCCAGCTGGAAGCTCAACTAGCCGAGGCTAGATCCGAGGGATCGTCTTATGAGCGCGGGGCGATGGATGGCCGACGTCGATTTCTGATCAGTGACGTTGGTCACTCTTTCCTGGAGGCCTACCGTTCCGCCCTCCTGGCCCGGTATCACAATTCTACCGCTTTCCTGGTTAAGCTAGCCCCTGCCGCGACACAATATTTTGATTTTGCTCTAACTCGTGCTCGTGAGAAGCTAGCTTCTTTGGGTTTTACGGGCGAGCTGGACCGGGATGCTGCATTGGATGGGGCTCTCGTTCCTTCGGGTTGGTCCGGGGACGTGGAAGAATCTCCGGAGGCGGCCTGGTGGAAGGACGCCCTTGAGGAGTCCATAAAGAAATCTGGCCTGGATTTGGAGCTGCCTTCTACTCCTCCTAGCTCACCTGTTAAGGCCAGCACTCCTAATCCAGAGGTGGTTGGGACCGACCGTGATGCTTCTCCTCCGTTGCCTCCTCCGTCTTCAGAGCCTGTAGTTTAGTGTAGACATGTATATATATTTTCTTCTATTTCTTCTTCCCTTTTTTTTATTGTACTGGCACAGCTATTTTGAATGACAACTTTTTAAGTTGAATATACTTGGGGTTTGTATGATAGTGATGTGCTTTGTATGACAAGTTAATATAGTTCGGTGTTGATTGTAACCTTGATGTATCTGTGCCTGTTTGATTTGATATGATTACTTTCCAACATGGCCCGGCCTTTTTCTTAGTATAGTCCCGACTATTAAATTTCGAAATATCTTAAATGTAACCCGACCACTTTGACTTAACTTTTTCACCGATCTTTAGTGTAGGTTGGGTATTTCCCTTAGTCATAGCTTCATAGGGCGGTTCACCCTTACTCGGATCTGAAGGCGTTTCGCCTGATCAGATGTCAGAGGGCGGTTCACCCTTACTCGGATCCAAGGCGTTTACCGATCGGATGTCAGAGGGCGGTTCACCCTTACTCGGATCTGAAGGCGTTTCGCCTGATCAGATGTCAGAGGGCGGTTCACCCTTACTCGGATCTGAAGGCGTTTCGCCTGATCAGATGTCAGAGGGCGGTTCACCCTTACTCGGATCTGAAGGCGTTTCGCCTGATCAGATGTCAGAGGGCGGTTCACCCTTACTCGGATCTGAAGGCATTTCGCCTGGTCAGATGTCATTTCTAGTTTTACTTGATCAACACATTCAGAGAGAGATATTTTTGTAATAGACTTTTATTAAAACAACATAAGCTTTTTTCCACACCTCTTCACACAAAATACTTTTTTAAGTGACATATGTTCCAAGGTCTTTTGATGAGGTGCCCTTCCATATCCTGTAGCTCATAAGCTCCCCCCGCATAAATTCGGATTACCTTGTAAGGGCCTTCCCAGTTCGGCTCCAGCTTTCCTGTTTTTCTGAGGGCATCAGCTCGCCTAAGCACCAAATCACCGACATGGAACTGTCTCTTCCTGACTCTTTTGTCATGAGCTGCTTTTGTCAGGCTTTTGTATCTTTCAGTTCGTGCTGCCGCCGCTTCCCTTCTTTCTTCTATGGTATATAACGCCTCCTTCATTATTTCCTCGTTCTCCACCTCGTTGAACCATCGAACCCGGTGGGACATTTCTCCGACTTCTGCGGGGATGACGGCTTTGGACCCGTATACCATGCTGAAGGGTGTTTCTCCTGTTGACGATCTAGGTGTGGTCCTGTACGACCATAGTACCGATCTAAGTTCATCCACCCATCCTCCTCCAAGTTTGTCTAAGCGGGTTTTTATCCCCTACAAGATTGTTCTGTTAGTTACCTCCACTTGCCCATTAGCTTGCGGGTGAGCAACCGCAGCGAACCTTTACCTGATATGCATACCCTCGCACCAGGACTGGGTTCTCTTCCCATTGAATTGGGTTCCATTATCTGAGATGAGTATCTGGGCGCTCCGTACCTGCAGCAAATGTTGTTAAACAGAAAACTTATGATTCTTTGCTCGGTTATGGTGGCCACGGGCTCGGCCTCTACCCACTTGCTGAAGTAGTCTATGGCTACTACTAAGAACTTTCTTCCTCCCGAGCCAGGTGTAAACTGCCCCATGATATCAATTCCCCATTTAGCGAATGGACAGGGTGCTCCCATGGTGATCATATCCTCGGCTGGGATGTGAATTAAGGGTGCGTGCACTTGACATTTTTGGCATCGCCTAACAATTTCCACTGCTCTCTTGCTCATGGTCGGCCAAAAAAAACCAGCCCTTAGCGTTTTGCTAATCAGCGTTCTTCCTTTGGTATGGTCTCCGCAGCACCCTTCATGGATTTCTTCCAATATACTCCGCCCTTCTTCTTCCGAAACGCATCGTAGGTATGGACCGAGGTAGGACCTCTTGTATAGCTCATCATTAATGCAACAGAACCTCGCTGCTCTTCGCACAATTTTCATTCTTTCTTGCCTCTCCTTGGGTAGTTCTGCCCTTCTTAGGTATGCCAACAAAGGAGTTCGCCAATCTGCCATCTCGTTCACCTTCATCACCTGTTTCATGATGCTACTCCGGGCTGCTCCCAGAATCGTTACTGTTCGCGAGCGGCAATCCACTAAGGAGCTTCCCATTTTTGCTAGGTAATCAGCTTTTGCATTTTCCGCCCTAGGGATATGGATTAACTTCCATTCCCCTAGTTTTTTGGCAGCCTCTTTCACTTCCTCCACATACTTCTTCATCCGATCTTCATTTATCTCAAATTTTCCTTCTACTTGTGTGACCACTGGGAATCGAGTAAGGAATGAGTCGTCGTGCGCCCAAGTCTATTCCAGTGCATTCCCTTAACCGTGGCTTCATATTCGGCCTCATTGTTAGATGCCCCAAATCGAATTTTATGGCATACTCTAATTGCTCACCTTCCGGTAGTAAGGATTATCCTCGCCCTGTAACCACCGGTTGTTGCCGATCTATCCACATGTAATAAATGCATCGTCCTTCGTGGCGATGGCATGGCCCCCTCTTGGATAAAGTCTGCTAGGGCCTGAGCTTTAATCGCCGTTCTCGGCTCATACTCCATGTCGTACTCCCTCATTTCTACCGCCCACTTCACCAGACGACCTGACACATTAGGTCGCCCTAATATCTCTCTTAAGGGCAAGTTGGTTCACAGTCTTATCCGGTGGGCTAGGAAATAGGGCCTCGCCGCCCGGGTCAGAACCACTAACGCCGCCCCTTTTTCTAGCTCGGAGTAATTCCGTTCTGCTCCTTGCAAAATTCGGCTTGTATAATAAATGGGCTTTTGCTTATTCATTTCTTCTCTTAGCAAGACCGAGCTAACCGCTCCTTCTCCCACGGATAAGTAGAGTACAAGATCCTCTCCTGGTACTGGTTTGGTGAGCAGAGGCAGCTCGGCCAAATACTCTTTCAATTTTCCGAATGCTGTTTGCGCTTCTGGGGTCCATTCAAACTTGTTCCCTTTTCTTAAGAGTTTAAAAAATGGGAATCCCTTCTCGGCCGAGCGTGATATAAAACGGCTCAACCCTACTATTCTTCCTGTTAGTATCTGGATATCCTTGATATTTTTTGGAGGATTCATTTGCAGCACTGCCTTGACCTTCTCCGGGTTGACCTCGATTCCTTGTTCTGTGACCACATATCCCAGGAATTTTCCCGATTTGACTCCAAAAGAACATTTTGATGGGTTGAGCTTCATTCCGTACGCGCGCAGGTTTTCGAACGTCTCTTCTAGGTCTCTGATATGCTCTCCTGCCTTCACACTTTTCACTAGCATGTCATCCACGTATACCTCCATGTTTCTGCCGATTTGGGATCTAAAGATTCTGTCGACCATCATCTGATATGTAGCTCCTGCATTTTTTAACCCAAAAGGCATGCGTACATAACAAAAAGTTCCCTTTGAAACCACAAAACTAACCCTCTTTCTGTCCTCGGGTGCGAGAGGAATCTGATGATATCCCTGGGAAGCGTCCATCATACTGAGCAACTCGCACCCCGAGGTTGAATCCACTAGCTGATTTATGCAGGGTAACGGGTAGTGATCCTTTGGACATGCTTTATTTAGGTCCCGGAAGTCCATGCACATCCTCCACTTCCCCTGGCCTTTCCCCACCATCACAGCGTTGGATAGCCACTCCAGAAACTGGATCTCCATTATGTGTCCAGCTCGGAGGAGCTTATCGACCTCTTCCCCAATGACCCCATCCATCTCCGGCCCGAAATGCCTCCTCTTCTGCTTTACTGGTCTTATGGTTGGGTCAATGTTCAACCTGTGCTCGGCAACTGTTGGGCTGATTCCCACCAGATCCTCAGCTGCGAACGCGAAAATGTCAACGAATCTCCTTAGCAGGCTGATGAGGCTTTCCTTTATTCCATCGTCCAACCGACTTCCCATGCGAGTTTTTGTTTCCGGCTTTCCTGGAACCAATTCTATTTCTAGCAACTCCTCGTTGGGCTTGACGCCTTCTTCCTCAGCTTCCTCGGGCGCCTTCGATTGCTTATTCCTCTTAGACTCCGGATCCGGACCCCCGAGCTCGGATGTCCTCTTTCCGCGCTGCACTCCCTGCTTTACCGTTGTCTGATAACAAGATCGGGCTACAAACTGATCTCCGGCTACTTCTCCTACCTCACCTCCTATGGGGAATTTACTTTCATGTGTGCGGTAGAGGCGACTGCCTCGAATTTGTTGAGCCCCGGTCGTCCTAGAATGGCGTTATAGGCCGATTTGGTGTCCACCACTAAAAATCTGAGCGTCTTGACCTTCCGATGGGGCATCCGACCTAGTGCTACCGGAAGCACCACTTCTCCGACTGGTTGCACCTCGGTCATACAGAACCCATAGAGCGCGGTATCTACCTTTCTCAATTCCACCTCCAGGTTCATCTGTTTGTAACAGTCATAGAATAAGATGTCTACCGAGCTTCCCGTATCGATAAACACCCTTTGTACATCGTAACTAGCTATCTCCGCGGTGATGACCAGCGCGTCATTGTGGGGCGTATGTATCCCGTTATAATCCATGGGGCTAAACTGAATGATAGGCCCACTGCCTACAGAGGCGACCTCCTTGAGCTGATGACACCTAGCTTTTCGTGCGTGGGCTTTTCTAGCCTGATTAGAACTTCCGTCGGTTGGTCCTCCTGATATCATGTGGATTACTCCTTTTTTAGCCGGGGGAGCAGCGGGTCCCCGAGGAGCTTCTCTTTTCACCCCCGCACCTCCTTGGGGCATGGGTGGTTACCTCCGACCTCCATTTCTCTGCTGATATGTGAACTCCATCAGATGTCCCGCTCGGACCAGCCTTTCGATCTCATCCTTAAGGTGCTTGCATATGTCTGTTTTGTGCCCGTAATCATTGTGGAATCGTCAATAAAGCTCTGATTTCGGCTGGGTGGGCCTATTAGGACGAGATGCAGGCCACTCGATAACCCTGTTCATCTTACCTTCAACTGCTTCCAAAACCTGAGCTCTCCTCATTGTTAGTGGGTTGTATTGGTCAAATCTTGGTCGCCTTAGAACGGTATCGTTCTTCTTTCGATCTGTTTTTCCCCGCGGCATTTCTTCCCGAGGTAAATTTCCTTGAAAGGTGTACTCCTCCCGTCGTATCAATCTGCTGGACCTCCTTTCCCCATCTTCGGGCTTTTCTTGCAATTCCTCCATATCCTTCTCGGTTTCCTCAACATTAATGTATTTCGAGCATCGGGCTAAGACCTCATCATATGTTCTGGCTAATTTTTTAGCTAATGAGGTGCGTAGCAACCCCGACCTCAGTCCCTGCGTCAAGGCACTGGTTTTTACTTCTTCTGACGACGAGGGTACCTCCAGACATGCCTTCGTGAATCGGGTCACATAAGCTCTCAGCGCTTCTACAGAATATTGCTTGATACTGAACAAGGACATGAAGGTCTTTTGGTGCGCCCTGGCGCTGGCAAAGTGAGTCAAGAACGCGGAGCTGAAAGTTTTGAAGCTGGTGATTGACCAGGGGTATCCGTGGAACTAATCCCGAGCCGACTGTCAGTGTAGCCAAGAATGCTCTGCAACTCACGGCATCCGAATATCGATGTAGTACCGCCATGTTCTCGAATCGGTATAAATGTCGGGTAGGATCTGAGAGTCCATCGTAGGTGAAGGTGACAGCCCTAAACCCATATGGGAGCTCGGCCTGCAGTATGCCTTCTGAGAAGGGATGGCCTGGATGACTCTCCATGTCCTTCCCCGCAACCCTCTGTCGCAACTCTTCCAGCTCGTCCTGCATGTTGGATATCAAGGGATCCTGCGATTTTTCCTGTCTGGATCGCTCCCATATTCTTGGATAACTCTCCCCATGCTCTTCCTGCTGATCAATTTCCTCCGGCCCATCCGAAAGGATGGGTATTACTTTTCGTGGAATCCTTTGTTTTTCGACCTCCCGACTCTTCTGGATTGCACTGGCGATTATGTCGGCTAAGGCTTCCTTCGTCAGTGTAATTGTGCTTGGTGCGACTTCTTCTATAGGGGTGATGGGTGCTTTTTCCAGAGTCGCTTCTCCACCCGCAGCTGCTAGTTCCTCTTCTAGATTTCTGGGTATTAACTCCCCTATTCTCTTCTGGTTCATTTCTTCCGCCATCACTAACCTCACGTCTCAACTCAAAGTGACTCGATGTCACACTTCCCACAGACGGCGCCACTTGATGTAACCGAGCTGATCGGTCACCAAGAACCGGGTTGATCTTAGAAGTTTAGTTAAGAAAACCCAAAATGTATGAAGTATTCTCTTTTCTTTCTCTCTCTAAAATATGCTATATTCTCAGCGTGTGTCCCTTTTTGAGAAACCCCCCTCTCCCTTTTATAGGAGGGGGGTGCCTTACTGTCTAAGATTTTCCCTGATTTCCTAGAGAAAATCCCGGATATCCAGGGATTCAGGCTGCGATTTTCCATCCCTGGATTTCCGGGATTGCAAGGTATGGGCTCTCAATCCCTGGATCTTAGGGATTCTGTCAGGTGAGTCAGAATCTTCTTTCCCAAGAGTTCGACCTTCCTGAGTTCGGTGGTTTTAGGTCGGCTCATATTATAAAAGATTACTTAAGTCGGTTCATTCCTATTCAAATCCGTAGGTCGAGAGACCTTTGAGGTCGGCAACCTTTTATCAGATATCATAGGTCAGTGGGGCCTCCGAGGTCGGCGCCCTTCTAACAGATGTCACAGCTAAGCGGGGCCTCCGAGGTCGGCGACCTTCTAAAGGACCTTGAGGTTGGTATTCCCTTATCTAAGAACCTAGATCGGACTTTTATTGGTCCATATTTTAAACCGGGTTTTCAGGGAGCGTACATTCGGCGTCCTATCATATATGTGTTGTTATTTCTTGGCACAAATCAAATACAATACATTTTGATAAAGTGGTGTCCATATGTGTTGTTAATTGTTATTATTTGATGCAAATCAAGTACAATATATTTTGGTCATAATGAGTATCGTCTTCTTAAAAGATAAATATAGGAATGTGATTTTGTATTATTGGGACGAGTGAGAAAACGACAATAAGGGCCCATAGAAGAAAAGACCAATGGTGATGGCCATTTGGGGATGTTAATAAATCCTTCGTTCGGATCTGAAGCTTCAATAAGTGCAGGCCTCGATGATTGATTATACCCGAGTTCCAACTCGACTCAAGACAAGTAATGCAAGTAAAAAAAGAACTAAATAAACTTTGATGATTCCTCTCGGATACCTTGGCATCTTAACTTATACTCCCTCCGTCCGTGAATTAAATTCCCGCTTCCCTTTTACTTTTTGTCCGTGAATCAAATTCCTGTTTCACTTTTTGTACCACTATATCATCTCCCTTTATATAAATTTACCACCAAATGTCATTGATGGACCCACTCAAAATAATTTTATCCCACTAAAAATAAATTTATTCCACTTTATCACTAATGTGCCAGTGTCACTTCGGGAATTTGGTTCCCGGGCAGAGGGAGTAATAAATAGATTAAATATAACATATGAATCTATATTTAAAAATTAAGTGCAAATTCAATTCACACTCCTCTTTTTCTCCCTATTTTTTAAATTAGAGTAAATTTAAAAGGAAATATAATATATAAATATTAAATAATTGAACTTTTTTAATTAGTATCCAAGTATAATGTTTCTCATTCTTCCTCCTTATTTTTTTTTTCAAAAAATGGTTAAAATTTAAATGAGTTAATCTATTTCTTTTTAATTTATTTTTTTTCTTTTTTTCTTTTAAATCCACTTTTTCAGTTAAAAAGGTCAGTTTTTCCTCCATTTTAGCATTTTTATTTTTTTAATTCAGTTTTCTATTAAGTCCAATTTTTTTACTTTTTTCCTTTCTATTTTTTCAAAAATATTAAAAGTTATGTAAGTTATTTTTTTAAATTTCAATATTCTTTATACTATTGGCAGAAGTTTTTTCACAACTCCACTTTTTTATTTTTAATTTAATTTTATTCAAAAAAGGACCCGGGTCCGACCTTCCCGCCCAGACCCACCGGAACAAAATCTAGTATTGAGCCGTCAATGGACTGAAAAAATCCAGCCCGCTCGAGACATGTATCGACTCATATCACCTCTCTCCACCCCCTAATCCAGCCCGTCCCAAATCCGACTCGGATCGGTCCAGTGACCACCTCTCACCAGGCACATGAAACATTTAACGCCAAAAAAAGTATGCTATTTAACCTGCAACATTTAACGGCAATGGCCTTATGGTTCGCCAGAGTCATATCGGACTTCGACCGGTTTTCCAGATTCGATCCGTCCGATAGGATACCGTAGATCCGGTCCGACCGATAACTGTTCGGTTCAATTTTTAGAACTCGAATCAACTCGTTAGTTTTGGGTTAGTTTGGCCCGGTATTTGGTCCTGGTTCATGGCCGGTTTCGGGTTCACTCGGACCATAATGACTCTATGTGGGATGGATCTTTACTAGGAAAATGAAGGAAGAAGCGTAAAATAAATCACATAAATGGGGGTTACATGATTCGAACTCCGCACCTTTTGTTCAAAGGTATAGCGTCTTAACTACTTGACAAAGATGCTATTTGTGTTTAAAACACGCAAAACGTATTAATAATATATGTATAAAATATATAAATTATAAAATACATATAAACTTTTTTTTAATTTATTACCGGGTTTCTTTTCGGTTTTATCGGTCTGGGTGTTTTCGGTTTCGGTTGAATGTTTAACTCGAATCCGAACTCGTTAGTTTGGGTGAGTTTCGGTTAAGATTTTTGGCCGGTTTATGATCGGGTTCGGCTCACTTGACCGCTAATGTTTCTATTCAGCGGCACAGGTGCATACCCTCTGTCCATGAAGTCGAGGGTTCAAGTTCAATTCAAGATATAAATAGAATTAGGAGTTGATTAGAGTGTGTCTTAATTTACCGTTCAAAACAAAAAATAGCCAAAATGTATGTATATTTAAAGACAAATTAAAACAAAAATCCCCAAAACTAGTAACCTAAGGTAAATCAGGGAACCCAATTTCTAGTATCCGTTATACCATGTTCAGAATCCGATTGAAAGAAGAGACTCGTAATGAGTCGTATCCATCTCTACCCAATTTCGACCAAATCCAAGTACTGTCGCATTGAAAAAAAAAATCTCTCTGTTCTCTCCGGTGCCGGTTTTCTCAAAGAGACAAGCCAATATCAAAGATGCCCATTCCTTCAATTTCCGGGTTATCAAGCATCATCTGCAACAAGGCCCGTGTCGGTGCCGTTGCTGGAAGGTACTCACTATTGTGTGCCGTATTATGCTATTCCTTCTTGTAAAATTATATACCTATGAAGGGTTTGTGTGGATTACTTCTCGATTTCCAGCTCGACTTATTTATTCATCTATCATCCTTAACACAATAAGAGGAATCTAGCTCAGTTGCGATGATGCTTTTGCCTGGAAACCCACTCCTGTTTGAGTTTTTTTTCATGCAAATGTTCTGGATGTGAATGATTTGTGATTTTTCTTTTTAGGTTATAGTTGATGCTAAATTGGAAACCGTAATTGTTAAGCGTGATCTAGTAGAACAGGGGGTGGCAAATCGGGTCAGTTTCAGGAGAAATTCGATTATCTGAAAAAGAAAAACCGATTTATCTGTTTCCCCAAGTCAGTGTGTATCTAGTGACAGACCTTGATAGTATTTTTTATGCAGGGAGTCTCTGGTTGGTCTTAAACAGCTGGTAAGAAGCATTTCAAATCATCCTTGTTCAGCAGAATCCACGTCGATTATTCATTTTACGACTCTTTTTCGGCATGGGAATGAGAGAAAGCATCACTTGGAGAATTTATTTCCTCCCCATGTGTCATGCAGACCTACTTTAGTGAATTGTTTATCTGTTACAAGATCATGTTTGTTTCGACCTCGCAATGTCTATATGATACGGGGATATGCCAGACACACTACTAATGCTTCTATTGAGCTGAAGACGGATGGAGATGTTATCAGATTTAACATTGGTAAGCAGAGTCTTGAAGGAGGGTCCTCGAAAAAAGTGAGAAAAAATACAAAAAAGTCCGACATGTCAAGAAAGGCAAAGCTCAATGAACTAAGGTTTTATCGGTTAAAAGCAAAGAAGAAAATGAAATCTCACATTCCTGAAGTTAGAATAAGATACAAGCTTGAAAAGGTTTGGAAACAGCCCCTCAATTTCTTTGGTTTTCTTAGATACCTAAAGTTGTGTGTGTGTGTGTGTGTGTGTGTGTGTGTGTCTTACACCTATTTTTTATTTTTATATATTTTCTATTTGTAAATTTTATATATTTGTCCTTTTAGGCAAAAAGAAAGGAAGCATGGTTGATTGAGAAGCTGAGGAAGTATGAATTGCCTAAAGCAGCACCCGAAACCTATGATCCTGAAATATTGACTGAAGAGGAAAAATTCTATCTGAAGCGTACAGGTGAGAAAAAGAAACATTATGTTCCAGTTGGGAGGAGAGGAGTATTTGGAGGTGTTGTTCTTAATATGCATCTTCATTGGAAGAAGCATGAGACAGTAAAGGTCATTTGCAAACCGTGCAAACCGGGACAAGTGCATCAATATGCCGAGGAGCTTGCTAGGTTAAGCAAAGGCGTTGTCATCGACATAAAGCCAAATAGTACAGTAATAATCTACAGGGGGAAGAATTATGTTCAACCTAATGTCATGTCACCTCCAGATACTCTATCCAAAGCAAAGGTAACGAACTGTTCTTGAGTAATAATGTGTTCTGTAATTTCTGCTCAGTGGATTTTGGATTAGGATGTTCACCTCAGATCTTGCTCGTTTTACCCATTGTTTTGGGTATGCAAGTTGATGTAAGCTGAGAATGAGCTTGAATACATTGGATCCTCATGCAACTTCCATGTTATGTTTTATGGTAATATATACTTTTGGGATTTGACATAAATTTCATAATTGAAACCCCAGCTGACTTTCAAAATTACAGAAAATACCCCTAGAATTCTATTTTTGCAGCAAATACCGCTAAGTGTTTTGTAATTATGAAAATACCCTCGAGATTTAATTAAGGGGCTAGTGGTATTTGCAGTAAATATTGAAATTGTAGTATCTTATGAAAATGATAATATTTTTGCAGTAGTTACCTTGAATACATTGGAGCCTCGTGCAACTTCCATATATGTTTTATGGTTAATTACAAAAAAAAAATACATACTTCTGGGATTTGACATAAATTTCATAAAAACCCAGCTGACTTTCAAAATTACAGAAAATACCCCTAGAATTCTATTTTTGCAGCAAATACCGCTAACTCTTTTGTAATTATGAAAATACCCTCGAGATTTAATTAAGGGGCTAGAGGTTTTGGCAGCAAATATTGAAATTGTAGTATCTTATGAAAATGATACTAATATTTTTGCAGTAGTTACCTCTGACGGTATTGATAAATTGTAGTATCTTGTGAAAAGCACTTCAAAAAACCGGATTCACATCTATAAAAATACTACAGCCCCTTAATTTAAACATTGAATTAAACCTTGAGGATACTTTCGTGATTTTGACTTTATCGGGGGGGGGGGGGGGGGGGTCCCCTTGTAACCAAAGACTGTTGGTAAAGTGAATCTGGGTGATAAATTGATGGTCAACTAATACAATCCCCGTGTAATACATGGGAATTATAAGAAACGAATATATTTTAAATTCTCATAACACAAAAATTCGACCTACTTAAGTGATCAACTCATTATTTCCATGTTGCGTATCATTATATTTTAGGAGATAAGTATTTTTCAACCTTCATACATAATGAAGATATTTTTAATAATCTAAAGATGATAATCCACTGAAATATGCCACACCAGAACAAACACATAAGGATCCGAAAGTGACATATTAGAGACAGGGCAAGTGTGAAGCTAAAGTGACGGGCGACGTCGTGTCCAGAAAAAAAAAACTCTTGGCGGTGGTTGGCTGGGTGTCGGCTGGTGTATTTTATTTTTCATTTTTAAAGCATTTTTAGATTTAACAAAAAATGAAATACTTGTAATATTATTCAATATCTAGATATTTGTAATCTTACAATATATTTCAGATTGTTATGCAAATTTTAAATTAGCTGGAAACCTCTTTATTTTAGCGAATTTATTATCTAAATTTATGTTTTTCGGATGACATGGATAAAATTGAGGCATTTATAAAATCCTAGTTGGCATTGACACGTTAATTGATTGGCATGCGTTTTATATAATTAAGAACTTTTTATTGCTATGGTATTAAGGTTAATCCTTTGATTTTTTTTTTTTATGTATTTCTCAACTTTTATTATATATATCTATTGGTCTCAAAATCAACTTTTCTTAATAATACTTATTTCCTTTAGATGGATGGATTATGTAGTTTTCTTAATTGTAAAATTAATAATACTTGATTAATGATACTGGTTTCTTTAGTTATAATGCATCCAAATGTACTTATGGTATGATTTACGACATACAATTGTTTTCTTAATAACACTTGTCTCATATGATGCAGATAAATTTAAATTATTTGATTGGTCAGTAGATAGATGGGTTGGATTAAGTTGCTCTAACTGAATGACACTTGGCAATTTGGTTGTTAAATTAGTATATAGGGGAAGATGTGTTTGTTTATGACATTTTTGTAAATTTTGATTGAATTCTCCATCATATAATCCGAAAATATTTGTTTTATTTACAGGCTCTGGAAAAATATCAATACGAGCAGTCATTAGAGCATACGAGTCAGTTCATTGAAAAGTTGGAGAATGAACTGGAAGAATATTTTGAACATATTTCTCGGTATGAAAAAGAGGGAAATGGGACATAAGGGGACTCGAAGGATACAGTTGCTATGTTTCTGCACTATATCCATTTGTAAGTATACAGTTGTTCGATTATCGTGGCATTATCTTCCAGTATTTTCAAAATGGTATGGAAAATTGAAGGATAATTCTCCTATACGGTCCTTTTGAAGTTACCTTAGTTAAAAAAATATACGTATATGATAAGTCTTGAGGATGCATCCCACTACATTTCCACTACTTCCCCATCCCCTTTACCCCCAGTCGTATGCATCCCCACTGCCTTCTACCATTGGGGATGCTCTAATAATGCTTTTGGATTTATCGTGATAGTGTCGATGTTGATCTCCCGTACAGTTGGAATTAGTGTCCCATTTTTACATCACCATACTGAGCCATCTACAGTGAACCTTGTTTCTTAGCAGCATTTGACCCGGTAATAAATATAGATTTATTATTTCTTGAACAGGGCTCGACACCAGGAAGGAAGGCTAGGGGGTTCATTACGTTTAGAAAAACGGCCACGGAGTAATGTTTGAGCCCGTTTCTGTTCTAGTAATCGTGATGCGAAGTATCATACTATATAAGTTGTATTGTTGTTTCGAATTGAAATCCATTTACCGGATTTTCACTCGGGTGGGTGAGATAAAATCATCCGCATCAGAATTTGAAAGATCGATGACATCCCATTCGAGGCTTGGACTGATTACTTCTTTTTTCTTTGTAAATGTTGTGTGCTGATATAAGCAATATATAATGTTACATCTCTTTGGTAGAGTGTTGCTAATTTGGTAATGGTGACAAGTATGTTAATTCATGCTACAGTAAAATCTCAAAAAGAATACTCTATTAAGGAATAAACTCTATTTAGGAATAAAAATTTATGGTCCCAACTTGGGACTAGTTGGAATAAACTCCATATTGTCATATTCATATATTTTCAACTCTCAATATAAGGAAATACACCTCCATTTAGAAATAAATCATAATAAAATACATATATATATATATATAATTTTTACAATAGATTTAAGTTGATCTAAAATACTTGTTCAGGGTTGATTGTGACAAAGATTTAATCTTTTGTGTTGTAACCATATCCTTCAACTTGCGTGTGCTCATTAGCTCGTCCAAATGACCACCTTCTTGTTGAACCCAAAATATTTCCAACTTGTCGAGTAAGCTTAAAGTTTCTTCACATGAAATTTTTTGTACTTCTATGCTATCATCCTCCATATTATTTTCCTCATTTTCTTGCCTAATTCCTTCAATGATTTCTTCATCGGTTAAAGTATAAACAATTTTCTTGCCTAATTCTTAAGTTTACAACATATTACATATATGTATCTACTAATTATAATATTTATATATTATACATGCACTTTAAAATCTTAAAAAAAAAAAATTCTTAAAACTTTATTTAAGAATAACTTCCATTTAGGAATATTTCTTTATGTTCCCAATGATATGATTGGGATATGATTTTAAAGAGGTTTTACAGTAAATAATTATTAATCATTTTTACATGGAAGAAAAAAAAAACTGATAAAATACAAACTCCTGTGCATGAGATAACTTTATACATAACTTCTGATTCACTGAGCTTCATGACTTGTCATTTTATGGTTCATAGGCAAGTCCACCTGTCAATGTGTTTTGCTTTATATTTTTCTGTAAAAGGGCTCAATTCAAAAATTTTATTTGAGTACACTAAGACCTTATCTTTTGCAAACTACTCCATAAGTTCATCTCTAAATAACCAAAAAAAAAAAAAAAAAAAAAAAAAGAGACAGTCTTAATCTCTATAGTTGTAGTTGTCAGCCTTTTGCTGCCCTGCATCAAGTTGTGAAATGGGCCAAACCAGCCTGTCAGGGCCCGTGTGGAAAATAGGTCGAATTGACCCAAACAATGGTTCAAAAGGTGCGAGGGTGGATTGGATGTTTTGTCCGGAGTAGGGTTGTAAACGAAGCGGACGAAACGAATATCACTGTATTCGATTCGTATTCGTAAAACTATTCGAACTATTCGATACATTTCGAAACTATTTTCGAATAGTAAAAGCTGATTCGAATTCGATCGATATGGATATTCGAATATATTCGGTTCGAAATTCGATTGTATTTTTCCAATTGAATTATTTAAATATATAACTAAAAATAAATATAATAAATATGTAGTATATGAAAAAAGTATATTTGATAAATATATTAAAGAATCTATACATTTATATACATATTATATAATTAAACAATATTTAATAAGTATATATATAATCGAATCGAATATACGAAATAATCGAATCGAATATTGTGATATTTGTATTCGGCTTCGAATATTTTAAGAATATAAAAATAATTCTTATTTGAATCCGAATTTGAATTTTTAGTATTCGAATCAAATTAAATGAATTCAAATCACGAATCGAATCAAAATAATTTGTTTGTTTTCAATAACAATCCTAGTCCACAAGAGGCGAGGCGTAAATATCGAGGCATAGCCAAGACATAATAGAATATATTAAATAGCTTATGCTCGACCAAATTCATTAGTATCAATATAATGTCGAATATGATTAAAATATATTAATAACTTAATTAAGATAACAATCCTTATCAAAATATATATCAGACACAAAATTTGTATTCAAGCTTGGTTCATTATATTAACGAACGAAGCTCAAACAAGCTTTTTATCAATCGAACTTGAATCGAGTATCGAGTAGTTTAGTTTGATTTTCAGCCCTAGGTGTAGAGGTGCCCAACCACGGGTCCGGGTCCGGGTCCGGGTCGGACCCGCCGGGTCGCCGGGTCGGCAGGACAGGACCCGGACCCCACCCGTACATATGAAATGTACGGGTTGGCGGGTCGACGGTCGGCCACGGGTCCGGTCCGGTCCGACCACGGTCACGGGTCGACCCATCTAATTTTTTTTTTTTTTTAAAAATATATATAAAACTTTTATTTGTTATCATTTTATACACGAAAAATAACTATAAATGAAAAGGAAATCATTTGAAAAATTAGCTTGTATTTAATTTTAAGTTTTTACTTAAAATTAAATTGCTACGTATCCTGAGGAATCAAAGCTCCACGTAGTTCTTTTACTTGAGAAGAGTTAAAAAAATGGGCTTGTATTTAATTTTAAGTTTTCACTTAAAATTAAATTGCCTACGTATCCTCGTGAGGAATCAAAGCCCTACGTAGTTCTTTACTTACGACTTACCTTACTTACCTTTAGTCGAAGTCGATGTCGTAAATCGTCTTGATCGTCGGTTTGACTCATTTGACTAGACTCTCCTTCGGTAGTGCCTTCTTGATAGGCATCTTGGTCCGCTAATAGGTCATACCAATTATTTTCTTGATCTCGTAACTCGGCTTTTGTTGCGTCTTTAAGTATAATTTGAGCCTCGAGATTTTTGGCGTCATTCGGGATCTCGCTCGTCCCAGATATAGCCTCCTTCACTAAAAGCACTCTCAACGGGATGTGGATGCGGGCACTGCAAGAATTTCTTGTGCCATAATGGAAAGTGTGGGAAATTCGGTTCCCCTTCTTTTCCACCAATCCAACAGATCAAAGGTACTGCATTGTCATCCTCCCAAGACAAAACTAGTTGCATAATATCTACTAAGGTCATTTCTTTGACCAACGTTACTACCACCCTATTTCTTGCTATATTATAGAGTTGTTGTTGAAATGGGTTAGTGGGAGTTCTGTCAATTCCATGTTAAATGTATTTGTAGTCTTAGTTCTTGTTTTTGAGTTTGAATCTTATCACCGTATTTAGAAGAATATTCGGAAAAAGCAGGTTTCTAAACTATTTTTCAAATCAATTTTTACTTGTTCAACGTCAGAATATTTTCAAATAAAGTTTGACTTTCAACAAGATCCTCAATATTAGGAAAACCCAAATTTTTAAGAATATTATAATATATATCAAGTAATTGTTCTACTTGAGCTAAATTTAAATCGGAGATAAAACAGACTAATCAAGAAAACATCATGAATACGATTAAAGTATTTTAGCCATTTTAAACACATATTGTAAATAGCATTCGATAATCTTTCGGATTTACTACAAGCATCCATTTCGTATACAATAAAACAACAATGAAATAAAACTTTGGGAGACGTGGGATAATAACAACCACTTAAATCTTTAGTTGCATTTTCAAAAACCCTTAATAGTTTTATTAAATCTTTAGTTTCATCCCAATACGTTGGCAATAAATAAAATCCTTCTACGTGAAAATACGTATCAAAAATTCACACAATAATTCTTTATATTCATTAGTTGAATTTAACATCTCATAAGTTGAGTTCCATCTATGTTTGACGTCCGAGTAAAAAATTTGGGTTGAATTTGTTTTGACTTTAAAAATTTTACCCATTGTCTAGCTAACTTAGTGCGATTATGTAAAAACAAGACACATTTTCTAATTGGTTCTATTGCTTCATCTACAAATTTTAATGCATCTTGTACACATAAATTTAGAATATGACATATACATCTAGTATGAAATAATCGACCCGCTAAAAGCAGGATTGCAAGCTTGTATTAATCTTTGGTACACTTGCGATATTAGAACTAGCATTATCAAAACCAATTGTGAAAATTTTATCTTTTAAGCAATAAAAGTTAAAATTTTAATAATTGCTCTAGCTATATTATCGCACTATGTGTACAATTAAATTTTTAAACGCAAGTAATCTTTTGTTTAAGTTCCAATTTTCATCAATCCAAAGTGTATAGTTATTCCCATATAATCATTTTTTGTTTAAAATCACCAAGTATCTCATGACTAAAGAAACTCTATGATTTATAGATCTAAAATAAGCTCGTAGTGCAAGTTTATGTTGTTTGGCTAAGTATACTACTTGTCTAGTCATTGTGGTACGTGGAATTCTTTTAATAGCAGGATTATAGGCATTTTGCATCCTGTATTCCCAACCCGTACTATCCACAAAATTAAAAGGTAAAGATTCTTGTGCACATAATTTTGCCATTTGTTCTCTAGCAATTTTTCATTATATTTATAAAGTTGAGATTCAGACATACCTTGATTGCCGTCTGCGGCTCAGTAGAAGGTTGGAAGTTGAGTTGACTTTGTGACTTTTGTTCTCCGTGGACCGAGGCATGGTTATTTTCAAAATGCCTTTTAAAATTTCCATATCCATCCCCGGCTTTATACGGATACTCTTTCGAGCAGTAGTTGCAAGATACCTTCATCGAACCATCCGACATTTTTTCCTTCTTAAAGTGTTTTGAAAAAAGTACGGATACCGGTCTCCTTTCTCGCAACAAAGGGGCTTGTTTCTTGCTTTAGTTTTCTTGCTTCCTCTGCCTTTCACATTTTCTTCCTCCTCGGACGATAACTCCTCAACATAAGGAGGTTCTTCTTGACTTGGCTTGCCGCAGACGCCCGACTTTGATTTTTGCGTCGGAGTTGGTACGCCATGAAGAGTGCGCTCGAATGTTGCATATGTTTGATTTAACATAGCTTCATCGATTTCATGGTCCATTTCTTCGTCGATGTTTTGCAGTTGTTGACGATTCGGGACACGTCGAAATCCCCGGAGATCAACTTCTTCTTCACTGGTAGTTGTTGTACTACCGTAATAGATATTTTCATGTGTAACATCATATTCAGGATCTTGACTTTCATTTTCAAAATCGGGTGGAGTTTGGCTTTGGGGCTCCCGAATAATTATTCCGGATGGTTTCTTCGATTTGCCCCAAAGACCCATTCGCTCGAACTTGGACATTTTGGATTTTTTGGGAGATGTAGCAATACCCTTTCCCTTGTCAGAACTCGACATAATGATAAAATGCGAAAAAAAAGAGAGAGATTAAGTAGTATAGCAATTAACAATGAGAGTTTGAGAGATAGAAAGTATTGAAGGTGTGGAAAAATTGTGTTGGGGAGGGGGGTATTTATAGTTAGGAATTTTTTTTTTTTTTTTTAAAAAATCGGACTAGCCGTTAGACCCGCGGGTCAGTCCGACCCACCGGTCGGGTCCGACCCACGGGTCCAACGGCCATTTTTGAATTTTTTTTTTTGTTTTTTTAATTTCACGGTCGACGGTCGGACCGGCGGTCGACGGTTGGGGAAGCTCGACCGGACCCCACCCGTGTATACCATGGGTCCGGGTCGGCGGGTCGCACGGGTCGGCCGGGTCCGGGTCTTGCACGGGTCAGCCGGGTCCGGGTCGGCGGGTCGACCCGGCGGGTTGGGTCGTTTTGGGCACCTCTACCTAGGTGTGGGCGACCTGGGAATATGGGCAACAATTCCTTAATTAAATGAAATGATATGGGGTATTTATTTTCCTACAACTGCTTCCGCAATTTAAGAAAGTAAAAATAAAAATGTATATTCTGTTGAAGGAAAAATAACTTGAGACAGAAAGTAGGGCAAAAGTGTTGTATTATTCCATCAATGAGATCCCTTAAATAGGGTGAAGTACATACAAACAGGCCTCAGCCAAATCCTATCTAGGAAAGCCCATAAACTAACAGACTTAGGCACACAATGGGTATTATTCCTTTAACACTCCCCCTTGTGCCTAGTCTACAAGCGCATGTCATGTTGCCTCGTTAAAACCTCGTCAAGCAAAAATCCAGTGGGAAAAATGTCTTGATCGTAGGGAAAAGAGTACAGCATCTAGACACATCGAGTTTAGACTTCGTCCTTTGAATCTATCCTCTCATATGATCGTTACATTTGATCATAGCGCTACTAAGGTGACCATTCCATCGATCCCTAAAATCGTACATCTTGTTACCTCGTTAAAAACCTTTCCAAGTGATAAAAACCCTGTGGGAAAAATGATCCTTGGAAGGAAAAGAGTATAACGTACGTTGTGGATGTAAGACCCCCCCTCAAGTCTACATCTCCCCCTGATTTGTACATCAATCAAGTAGTTGTTGTCTCATTAAAAACTTCGCCAAGTAACAAAACCCAATGGGAGAAAATGAACCTTGGTCAAAGAAAAGAGTACAACACATGTGATTAAGTTTCTTTATAAATCACCATTTCCTTGTGATCTTTACATCAATCTCGTAAGTTGGAAAAATTTTTAGCTCCCCCTAATGCTTACATTCATATATCGTTGCCTCGTTAAAAACCTTGCCAAGTAACAAAACCCAGTGGGAAAAATAAACCTTGGTCTAAGGAAAAGAGTGCAACCTATGTGAGTATATTACGTTATATCTCACATATTTTCCGTTATGATCATTCCATCAATCAAGGGGATTTACAAGTTACATCATGTTCATAAATGTAAGTATGCTCATCAGCGGCAGTACTTAACCGCTAGTTCCCCACACGTGTAGAATGATAGTTCTTAATCATATACACTCACGGATTGATTCATGCAAAGCAATAATCTTGTCGTGATTCGAGGAGGTATCCAAAAGGGGTTTGCTTAGTCGATTTCCAAAACATAAGCAAATCATACCAACACATACTTTGTGGTAGTTGCTTCGGCACCAGCATTTACTTTAGCATTTGCCTTTTCGTAAGCAGCTTGCTTTGCCTGCTTGTAGGGAAAGAATAGTCCTAAGTCAATGGTTTCTTTTAAGTATCAGAAGATATTCTTGATACCATTCCATTGATGTTGCGTCGATGCTGAACTAAATCTAGTCAGTTGATTAACTGAGTGATAGCAGGTCGTGTACATTGAGCTGAGTACAATAATACGCGATTACACTCAAGTAGGGAATTTCAGCTCCCAAAGCTCTTCGTCACTTTCCTTTAGACGAAATGGATCTTTCCTTTGCATCCAAATGTTCGACCTATCATGGGAAGCTAGTCGGGTTTACTTTGTCCATATTAAAGTACTTGAGAATCTTCTGGACATAGGCTGACCGGTGGAATAAATTCCACAAACTCGATGTCTATATCAATGCCTCTACAGAATCGAGTTTTCCCAATATTTTTCATCTCAAACTCAGATTTCCAGTATCCGATGGTTTCTCTTATTTCATCAAGACCGATTATGTTCACATCATCGACATACATTGCGATAATCGCAAATCCGGAACTTGTTTTTGTTGTGAAGACGCAGGGACACAGTTCATCGTTCTTATATCCCTTCCTAATCAAGTATTCACTTAGAGACGGTTATACCACATCCTTCCGGATTGTTTCAAACCGTAAAGTGAACATTTCAAACGAACTGAATACGCACTCCGTGGTCTGGAGTTACTTGATTTGGGTAGTGAAATGTCATAGGGCACTTCCGTATATATCTCCGTATCTAGATCCCCAGAGAGATACGCAGTAACCACATCCATTTAGCTGCATTTCCAGTCCCTCGGAAATTACTACGCTAATCAAATAGCGGATACGTATACGTGTGAGTACATTTCCTCGTAATCAATTCCAAGGCGTTGTGAGAAGCATTACTTCGTGAAACCTTGTACATTAGGACTCTATATTCTCACTACGCTTTACGACAAAGGTTCGTTTATGTCTTTCAGGCTTTAGACTTGGTTAGGTTAGCACTACCTACATCAAATACCTGTCTCTTTGTCGGAGAATCTAGTTCTTCCTGGAATGTTTTTCTTATAGGCCAATCAGCTCTATGTTGATTTCATCCAACTGAGCGGGGTTCGACATCATCGTACTTTATGATTCATGACATGTAATCAAAATGGGTGGTTGATCAGGCCAAACCCTCATAATTTCATCGAGATTCTTGATTTTCTGAATCATATCTTCGGGGCGTCCCCCTCGTCATGATTCATGGACATACTAAAATCAAGCATGATCTCATGAAACGAGTTCATTGATGGTTAACATGTGAATTTATGCCATACTCTACCTCTTACTTGGGTGAATATTTAGTCGAACCATGTGGCTTCCACCCATTCCTTCGCAGGGAGCCACGGCCTCAACCACACCTCCACCAAGTGCGGTTGCATCACCCGGTTCATTGGTGATGTGCCCCTTGGAGGGGACTTCTAACCTTACAGACACATTTGCAACTGTAATGTGAGATCTTGTCACTTGAACGATATCAGTAAATGCATCAGGCATCGAATCTGCTACATCCTGAAGATCGAGTGTTCTTTGTGCTTCACGGTAACATTGTGAAGTTAGGGGATCATAATGAGACAAAGTGGGGACACACCACGACAATTCCTGTCGTGCCCCGATAAATTACGTTTTCTCTCCTCCCCCTAACGACGGGAAGGTTGTCTCATAAAAGTGACAATTCGCAAATCGTGCGGTAAAAAAGATCACTGTGAAGGTTTCAAATAGCGGATAAACGTCTGGAGATTCTTATCCAACGTGAATACTTAATCGTTTCTAAAGACCGATGCGATGTGGGGCGCAGAAGGCACATATAATGCGTAACCAAATATGCGCAATTGGCACTCAAGTCCGTCTGGGTCCAAAATACAAAAATCAGGCTATCCAGTTACCAATTGGTACGCATAAACTAATTGGTTAGCAAAAGGTCTAATAATGAACGATTTAAGTAAAGTTTCGTGCAATATTACATAATCCCAGGCAAAAATATGCTAATTGGTGCGCATAACCGATTACATAATCACCATACATATTCTTTCGACGGTGGTTTATGTGAGACCTTTGCATATGCACATGGGACGAGATACTATTCATTAATCTCTATCATGCAATAAACATCAAGTATTTTTTGATGTGAACTCTCCAACATCATCGAGTCCTTTAGATGTGATAAGGAAGGTGAGTCCTTATAAATTATCTTGGAAGTTCTGCAGCAGTTTGAGTGGACAGGAGAGCGACATGTGACCAATATGTCGGAGAATCCATCAAAACCATCAATACATAAATGGTCCGCATATTAGGTGGATGGATCCACAAATATCTCCTTATATTCAACGTAAGAATGGAATGTTTGCTTATGTTTCTTTAGCATAGGAAGGTCTCGCTCCTACTTTGGCTAAAGAGCAGGCTTTGCAACACTAACTGGTGGGCATTTGATATGCATCTGGTTCTTTGGATGACATAACACGATTAACGTCAACATTGTGCTTTATGTTGAGTTGTTGCCACATTTTCGCTCGAAAAGTAATGATGTACGTACAAGTTCTTTAGTATATGGATCATTATACTTCGACGAGGATGACTTAGTCTATCGTGCCAAAGCCTATATGAGTCTTTGTCCCAAAGTACATTGTTGGTGACAACATAGGATTTTAAAAACCTAATAATAGTGAGGTACAGTCTACTAGATTGACTCATGAGTTATTCTAAAATGCGTTTACGCCCACATTCATTAGAATTAATAAAAGAAACTCTATTCCATTCTCACAGTGGGTTTCAATCTGGAAACCATTGCTACGTATATTGTTGAAGCTAAGTAAGGTTCGAAGGGCTCTAGATGCATACAGAGCACCGGTAACTTAGAAGACTGCCGCTTAGGCATCAAGAATTGGACATTACCTCGCCCTTTGATGAGTTGGGAGGACCCAATCATCGTAGTTACCGAGGTTTGTCAGGCAACTTATTCGATGAATAGAAGCCTAATTCTAAGAGCATTCAAGCTCCCCTCGATTCATTTCTTAGAAAAGAGTGAAATTTCGAACCATAAGCATTCAAGCAATATTCAGTACTTCGAAATAAAGCTAAGAATATAACGTAAGCAATAATAATATCTTGTTCTAGAAAAAC
Organism: Orobanche coerulescens; assembly: GCA_033398695.1. Classification (NCBI taxonomy): domain Eukaryota; kingdom Viridiplantae; phylum Streptophyta; class Magnoliopsida; order Lamiales; family Orobanchaceae; genus Orobanche; species Orobanche coerulescens. The sequence continues at coordinate 177,478,323 of CM065809.1, forward strand.
AAAGTTTCATCACATCATTACTGAAAATAAAACATCGATAAAATCGTTCCGAGCTAACAATGCCAAATATAAACGAGAAAGTAAACATAATGAAAACATTCAGTCATAAAGGGGTGCCTCTAATGACTGTGACACGTATGGCTCATTGCGATTATCGGTGACTGTGAAATTGACGTCGGGGGACTCATCGAGAGCATCTTCCTCCATATAGTGAGCTTCCCGTTCTTTGGACTCTCTATATTTCTTGTAATGTGCTGCGACTTGCTTACTTGCATGGCAGTTCTTGTACCAATGTCCAGCATCTCCACATCGATAGCACGGTTCATTGCCAACTCTGACTTTGGGAGCGACATGGGGGGTAGGTGCTTTGTTTCCTTGGCCAGCAGAGCCGGAAGCATCAAGTCTTCGCATTACATTGGAAGAAACCCCATGTCCTTGACCACGAAGCCTATCATGTCCAGTCCCCTATTCATTGGGGGAGTTTCCATCCTTCACTTTACCATAATTAGCCTTGGGAAATTTCTTTGTCCCAACCGACCTGACATTATTGCTCACTAACATTTCGTTGTGCCTCTCAGCTACTTGCAGTAGGTTGATTAGCTTACTGAAGGTAGTGATGCTTTTATTATCATACTCCAACCTATACTGGTTCGTTAGTATATGAACGGAAGTAGGGAAGGTGGAAAAAGCTTTATGGATCATGTCATCTTCTGTGATGTCCTTCCCACAGAAATTTAGGCGTGCCTTGAGGCGGAGAATATCTTTGTTGAAATCGTTGATCCGTTTATATTTAAGCATGTGGATTTCATTCCACTGCACAGTCAACTCTGGGAGCAAAGTGTCGTGAATGTTCCCAAATTAGCCCTTACGGGCATCCCACAGTTCTTTAGGGAATTTCAACCGTAGATATTCTTATCTCAGGCTGGGTTCGATGTGCCACCTAAGGAATATAAGTGCACTCGCTTTGATCTTGTCAGACGGTACTTGGTCTGTGGTGTTAAGGAACGTACCACTATATTCTTCAGTGATAAATGTGGTCTCTACGTAGGAGACCCATCTATGGCACTCAAGCTCTGTTGAGTCCAAGATATCAAATTTGAGGCGAGTTGGATAAGCTATCTTAATACAAGAAAAAAGAAAATGATTTTTCACAGTTTATCATGAGTACTTTCCATGATAAAATTTTCAATAATGGAAGCGTTATTATTTTTCAGAACCAAGATATGGTCAAAATTACTTTTCGATGCTATTGAGGATTACCAATGAAATTACTTTATCACGGTTCGAGTTGATATATGCAGTAGAAATAGGTCCTCTAAAATCTACTAGTGATGAAGCCTAATTTACATGCCATATCTATATATATATATATATATATGCAAATATATGTATATTTATAAATATAGACACGTAATCCTAAGAATATATCTATACACATATTATGCAATCAAAGAGGTGTCTTATGCCGCAATAATTATTAATTCAACGTGAATTAATTTTAATCTGAGATGTTTAAAGCAATTTGCTTTAATTTAATTAAATTTATTAATGCATCATGCTTTTAGTTGGTTTAATTAAGCATAAATAAATTACGGAGTAAAACATGCAATTAAAAATATTTAAAAGGCATCTAAAATTGCACATTGCATATAGTAGGGTTCGTATTGTGTACTTTGTTTTGTGAATGTGAATAGAGCGAAACGAGTAAAACAAGACTGCGTGCGGTCGGGTCAAGAATCGGATCTCGTTCGTTCAAGAATCGGTCGGGTCTCAGAATCGTGTTGAGTCAAGAATCGGGTCTGATCGCGGCCGGGCCGCAGTACGATCGGCCGATAACTGGCCGGGACGAAACGCCACGGCTGGACGAGCGGCCGGAATCTGGAACAGCGGGAGACGAGCAGGCTGGAAAAGGGAGCGGAGTCGCGGCGGTTCTGGTGCGGGGGCGCATACGAATCGACAGCCGCATTTAATCGACGGAACTTGGCTGGGTTTGCAGTGACGGATCTGCTCTTCAATCTGGACTGGAGAAGCCGGAGGAGCAGGGCGGGTCGCGAGGTTGCAGCGTCGGACGGATCTTCGCGCGGGGGAGAGAAGCAGGCGACGAGCCGGAGGAGATGGAGGGAGGTCGGGATTCTGGGCGACGGCTGGAGCGGGTGAGGTGACGATCTCTGGTCGAAAGGGATGACCGGTCGCGGTGGAGAAGATGACCGGTCGCGGTGGTTGTGCAGAGTTGGACGACGACGGCGGATGTGCAGAGTCGGCTCTAGGGGTTTTTTTTTCGATTTTCTCTTTTTTTTTCAGAATTTCGGCTGGGATTTTTTTCTCTCAGTGGTTGAACACGTGCTGATAACGTGTTGAAGGGAAAATAACTTGAGACAGAAAGTAGGGCAAAAGTGTTGTATTATTCCATCAATGAGATCCCTTAAATAGGGTGAAGTACATACAAACAGGCCTCAGCCAAATCCTATCTAGGAAAGCCCATAAACTAACAGACTTAGACACACAATGGGTATTATTCCTTTAACATATTCATTATTTGTGCAAATATTTTTCTTTTTCATTGATGTTATATTTATAATTCTAAAACAAAATATATTAACTAATGTAAATTCCCTCAAAAAAAAAACAACTTCAAGAATCAAAAGCGAAGTCGCCCCAATTATATTGGTCCTGAGGCGCCTCAAAATTGTGCCTCGGTGTCGGGAATTCTATCTCGCAGTCTAGGAGCACCTAGCAACACCTTACTATATAAATATACACTTTTCATATTTGTTTTAAACCTAAAATTTCTTATATATTTCTCACATTGTCACATCATATGCGAACATGTAGCTATGTGTTTCTCGGGGTACGAGATACAATTGTTGGAACGAGATACACTTGTTGGAAATATTGGAAAAATAGAGGAAATGAGCTGTTTTGAGCAGCCCACTTGAGAGACAATTTTGAGTGGGCTCGACTACGAGTTAAAATCGGGACTTAGTTAGAATACGTAGTACTTCGTACAAGGTTTCCAAAACATGTAAGAACACTCACAATTATTGAGGTATGAATGAGATATAATGTTCCAAAATGAACCCTTTAGAAATGGGTTTGAGATGTTATTCCACATTAAAAAAAGAATGGAAAAATTGTGAGTATATAAGGAGATGTGGACAAACTATTGTTCAAAAGTAAGACATGAGTGGATGTGTGACTAGGCGCCCCTCGCGCGCACATACACGCGCGCGACGCCGTCCATCCGGCCCGGCCCGGCTCGGTCGAAGGGCGATTTGTCTCGGCGTCTCGAAGTTATCTTTTTACTGCAATTTTATTCGAAAAAATTTTATTTTGCTGAAACACCTCAATTATAAATTGTGAATTTTTTGGATCCGGATAAATGTCAATTTAATTGATAATTATCGAATTAAACAGATTAGGATAAGTATCGAGATACCAATCCTAATCGGTTTAGAGTTCCTCCAGTATACATCCTCCTCCAACCTTCACCTATATATACCTCGCTTGAGGGGTTTGATTTTTTCACTTTTTCGAGAGCCTTTTTTCGGTCAGATTTTTCCTCTTCGTTTCTCTTCTGTTCCGAGTCGATGATGGTATACAGATCTATTCTAGTTTGCTGAGGGTGCAAGAGATCATCGATTCAATGCATCAGACTGTTGTTTTATCCTGGGAGGCAGACGTCACACACCGTGGTGAGGGCAAATTTACTTTAAGGAGACAGATATTCTGGACTCAACAGCGACTTCTTTCGTTTTCATGATCGGTAAATTTCTCGTTCGGCTAACAGTTTTTTGCAGGGCATAAATAAATTATGTCTTCGATATATACTGCATTTGTTTTTCAAACATTCGTTTTTCAAAAAGTATTCAACAACAATTTATCTGGAACTGCGCCTCAGTCCAAAGAGTCGTAAGCCTCAAGTGTATCCTAAATTTTTCCGCCTCAGAATGTTTGTTGTGCCCCTCGCCTAAGGTGCGGCCTCGAGGTGCGCCTTGTTCCGCCTTTATAACTCTGGGGCCAGGATCGATTTGGGCCTTTTTTGGCGACGAGTAGCCTATCTCGCCCCAATTAAAAAAATAGAAATATTAAATTAGTGGTGCCAAAAAAAAAATCTTGGGACGGGAAAATACACATTGATTCGAAGGATATGTTTGGTAATTTAGCTGATAAGCTAGCTAATGACTTATAAGTTAGTTTATGGTGAGGCTTTTTAAATAAGCTCAAAAAGTATGCTAGCTTATAAGTTAACTTATTGTTACTAAATATACGCCAAGTGTCTATTTAATTATTCTAACCAGTGTCGAATTGAAGATCTTAAGATAAATAGAAACCAAAAATTAAAAGAATAACAGAAAAAATAGAGTTAACATAGTGATTCGAATTTGTGGCATATATATATATATATATATACCCATTTTACCCATTTTCTCTCTTCTCCTTTGTGTTAAATTTAATAATAATTATATCAAATGTTCAACAACAATAAATTTCAAGAAATACTCTTGAAATACTAAATTAAATTAAAAAGACAACTAATTTTTGAAAAAAAAAATATTTCCTAACGGGGATCTCCGACGGACCTCCGACGGGTCGCCGGCCTATTGGTTTCTCCAGCAGGACCGCCATTTCTTTTTTTGCCAGGCCTACCGGCCTACTTTCGAGTGGGCTCATCGCCGGCGATCGGCAGACCTCCAGCAGTCGACCAATTTTTTTTTTAAGTCAAACCCACCGATCTGCCTTCCGGCGGGCTCACCTCCGACGGCCGACAGACCTCCGACGGTCGGCCAATTTTTTTTTAAGCCAGTCCCACCGACCTACTTGTCAGCGGGCCACCGCCGGCGGCTGGTCATTTTTTTGTAAGCCAGGCCCGCCAATCTGCTTTCCGGCGACCCACCACCGGCCAGCTAGTTTTTTCTTTTTTTTACGCCAGGCTCGCCGGCCTGCTTTTCGCGGTCGACCATCTTTTTTCCTACCGGCATGCTTTTCGGCGGTCCGTCAATCTTTTCTTTTTTTTTAACAGCAAATCCGTCAGGTTTATAGATTTTCAGGAACCAACATATTTTTTCTAGTAAAATTATTTGATAATTTAATTATTTTAATCTAATTATGGCACCGCCGTACAATTTATCTATAGTATATATAATAGCTTAATGATGTGAATAGTTCGACTCTTAAAGACAAAGTTTCGAACTAGAAAAAAAAAGTTTGGAACTATGTCTACACAGTAGGGGATAATTACATATACTAGTACATTAAAGAGAAGTATTACATAAAATAATTACATCACTATCGATTTTTATAGTTGTATTATTATATATTTTCATACCTTAAAATTATACACACGTTTCTTTCTATAATCTATCATCATATTTTCTACATATATGGAATTGTTTTTTTTCTTATTTTCCTGTGTTTTGTCGTTATTTATAATAGAGAGGGAAGTTTCATATTTATTCAGATTTTCCTCATTTTCAATCGTATATTGCGAAAAAACAACCCGACGGACCGCGCCCAGCTTTGTTGCTGCTCTCCGCCATCCTAGCGTCCTCCACAAGAATATTTCCACCCAGATCTGAAAACTTAGTTGGTTACTAGTCCAATCCATCACTCATATTTTTTTCTCTCTATCTTCATTCGTTTTTGTTTTGTTCCCTGCTTGCAGATCTGCAATATTTAAAATATTTTTATTTTAAGTCATGTTTTGGAGTTTCTCAACCACTGTGGTTTTGGGTGCGGTTCTGATTCGATACTTTCAAGATTCGCTGGAACCTACTGAATTTGAAATTGTGCTGGATTTTGACATATATGTCATTATGCAAGTCGGATTCTCAAGGATATATATATATGGTTACTCGGCAGAATTTTGGATACTGTTTGTCAGTATCTTCTTTTAAACTATTGAAATGAATTTTTATTTTGTAATGTCATGTATACATAATGGACCATATGGTTGTGTAAGTATGGTTGTAATGTCATTGTATTGTTTTTTTTTTAAATTCTTTTATTATTTTGTAGTTATTGGAATGTTAATCTATTGGTTGAATCTGGATTGAAATATAAATAATTCATGGTGGATCTATTCGTTATAGTCTTTCAGGTCTATTTATTAAATATAACTATATTAACACGATACTAACATATATCCAAATGTGATATTAAGGTAATCAAAATTTAGCACCACAATATCCGTAAAAGTGTGGTTTATGGATTGCAAAGGTATATAAATTTACATTCTCATCAGATATCTAAAATTATGTGATGTTTTTTACCGATTATATTTTGAGGGTATACAATATTATGTTCTTTGAGTTTTTAGTTTCTAATTTAGATTGTATTTCACAAAGAAAAAAACAAGTATCTATGTGTATATGTAATATTAAACACACAATATGAATAATGGTATCCAAATATCTTCTAAAAATTACATGGACAATTCAAAATTTCTTATAAAATTTATACATATAGAGCTCAGATGTTCAACATTAAAGTCAACCAAATATTTATATTTAAGTAATCAAATATTTACATGAAAATATTCAAATGTACGTTCATCCATTTTTCGTTGTTAGATATTATTAAAATAATTTCGCATGGAAATTAGGTATCGAAATTCAATATTCAAGTAACTGAACTACAACTTGCAAGTATCCACAATCTTGTGAATTTGTACATCTAATTTTTATTGTTAAGTGAAAAAAATATGGAGCAAAAATAACTGGTGTACAATTACAATATTCACGTAACCAAACCACTTTTGATAGTATCTTCAATATTGTACATCTATTTTTTATTATTAAATATAAATTAACAAGTAAGAATAATCGATTTATAAATACAATATTCAGGTAACCTAAAACCACACTTGATATTATCCACAATTTTATATATAATATTTTTTTAGTTGTTGGATATAAATAGATTAACGAGCAATAATAAGCGGTATCTAAAAATAATATCCATGTGTCAACTACAATTTTTTCCCATAGTTTTGTACATTTATTTTTCATTGTTAAATAGAAATAAATTTGAGCAACAATAACTAGTATTGCGAATATTGAGGTAACCGAGAGTGGTAATTGCAAGTATACAAGTAGAGGATTTTCATAAATTCACTGAACCGAGCCACCCAAAGTCGAGCAAACCACCATTCACCTTAGTAAGCCGACTATCATGTGTTGTTATCCAAAAATTCTCTAGCAAACAATTGATTTCAGCCATGAGGCCTCAAAACTCGAGAAACCTATCACAATCATGTTGTCATCATTACCTTTCCTTCTCTATGGAAAACTAACTCTATCTAGTGCATCAATTTGCACCCTATATACACGCCACGTGTCGTGCATCCAGTAGGGGATGTACTACGTGGGAATGCTCTATGGACGGAACCGAAATTGAATCCCTGGCTTCTCTTCTATCCTCATTATGATGTGGATAATATTAAATCAGGTGACGAGATTGATTTGTTCCGACACGTGTGCAAGTATGTATTACATTTGTAATTATTTTACTCTTAAGTGATTATTGTAAATAAATTATAGATCTTGTATAGATATGTAAAGTTCTCTTCCAATAATTTGTTTGGTTGGATCTTATACCTGAAACCGTAGAGTACAATACTCATGTCCTAATTAATTAGTCTACTACATTTTTATTAGTGAATTTTTTTATTTTTCATTGGGTCTACCTTAATTTGTAATTTATTATTTGGTGTATATTTATAAGAACTTTGTTTGGGTTTTATTAAATAAATTATTTCCATAATATAAATCAATAAAAGTCAGTGCTCGAAATTAAACTTTCAAATATTAAAGCTCGCAGTAAAATGGGCTCATACCTGGATTTTGCCAGAACCCACGGGCTTAATCTCATGTATGCACATTTAAAGGCTGAATTATGTGGGGTGTCTTCGATTTTGTACATATTTTTTTTTTATTAAATGGCAATTTATACTCTTAAAATTCGGGCGAAAAATAATATTAAAGATATTTAAAAACAATAAAACTATCTCAAAATCTGAATTTATTTTTAGATTTTCAAATTTAGTAAGAATATCAGAAATTAACCAAAATAATTATTCTTTTAAATATTTATATTCAAGAAAATTGAAATTTGTATGTTTTCAATATTTTTTAAAGGATTTCAAAATTATAAATTTTATGAATTTAAAAAAACCACTATTTTCATAAAATTAGATTCTCTTTTATTTTTGGAATTTTTAAATAATACTTTATATTTATTATAACCTAGTTTAAAGTCTTTGAAGAAAATTGATTTTTTAAAAAAAAATCGATGATAGTTTTTGAGATTTCAAAATAATTTTAAAATAATATACAATTTCTTAAAAAAAACTAGATAATTATAGGATAATCTTATGAAAATAGTTCCGATATTTAAGATAATATCTTTTATTAAATCCAATATTTTCAATTTAATTTTGTGATAATTATAGGATAATCTTATGAAAATAGCTCCATAATTTCTATATATCCGGACTTCTCGAGTAAATGTTCTGTTTCTGTCACTATCCATAGATTTGGGCCTTTCGAGTAAATATTTTGATTCGACCACTCTCTTACTACATTAAATGCATAGTACATGTTTTCTTTCACCTATTCTTCATTTTTTACATTCATACGCAGACCTAGAATCATATAGAGAAGGGAAAGATAAAAAAAAACAAAGAAAACTGCATTCCTGCTGTCCGATACATCAAAATTAGACAGTCACGGTGTCCAAGAAATTGACATAACTCTGCATTAACATTTTCAATCTGGACAACGTGTAGCAAATCCATTGTCCAAAATAAGAGTTTTGAGAAGTCAATTTTGATTTAATGTGAGAAAATAATTAAGTTTCCATTATTTTTAGATGGTCTTGCCATAATATTAATTAGAATAGGTGTTTGGGATTGATTAAGTAGATTTTATGGAAGCTCTATTTGTACCGTCTATTAATAAGTTCATGTGTCAATGATGTCAGTACAAAATTACATGTACTATTGTGCTTATGTTTATTGCAATTAGTTTGTTTATGGTAACATAGTATCAGTATATAAGTTCTAGGTACGAAAATAGTTTGCTTCTGTAAATTTCCAACAATGTAATTACAATAAAAATTATAAAAAAAGACAACCTATTACAATCTTAATAAATTAAAAAAAAAACTAAATTAAAATTACAACTTTAGCGCGAGTAGGACTCTTTCCGTAAGACAATTTTGCCCTCGTATAAGAGCAGGCGGCTCAGGCAATATGTGTAATACCCGAGATCTTTGTTCCGGATTCGTTGAGTTTTCTGGGTTTTATCAGAATATTATTGTCCTCATCGTTGGAATTTTGTGCCATGTTTTGGGCGTGCCTTGTTGGGACATGTGTTTGGAGGCGTTTCGGATCACTATGCGAGTTTTTGGGTTTTTGTGGTATAGCGCACGTTAACGCTTGTGGCGTAGCGCGCGCTACTGTGTTGTGGTTAGCGCACGCTACCGGATGTGTAGCGCACGCTAACTGGCAGTCCAGAGGCAGTCCAGGAGCCACTGGACTGGGACTGGAGTCTCGTTAACGCACGCTAAGGTTGGTAGCTAGAGCACGCTATCGACTGATTAGCGCACGCTATTTCTTATTTCTAGCGCACGCTACCGGGTAGGTGCGGATCTATCCAGGAGCTACTGGACTGGATCTGTGACTCGTTAGCGCACGCTACGCTCATGGGACTAGCGCACGTTAAAAGTGTTACATGCGGTAAGTTCTGGGCATTTACCTCGTTAGCGCGCGCTAATGCTGTCTGGTTAGCGCACGCTAATAACTGTCCAGTATAAATACTGGACAGCAGGCTTTCTTTCCCCATCTTCTTCCTTTTTCTCTCCTTTTCGTTCCCTGCCGTCGGGAGTGAGCTCATGAGGCGATTTTGAGCGATCTTCTTCATCAAACTTCGTTTTGGAACGGATTTGTAGGTGTTTAACAACAACTAATCATCTTCTTGATCCAAATCAAGGTAATCTCTTCTTAGAACCCTAGTTCTTGATTTTTGGGAGTTTATCCTTGGTTCTTCGATTTAATTCGAGGATGATGAATCTATGGTGAAATTCTTATTGTCTTGGCCATGATCTTCGGATTTTTGAACTCATTCATGATTTTATATCACTCGGAACATAGTTCTCGATTTCTTTGAGATACCCTTAGATCCTTGTTGTTCTTAGTGTTGATTCGGATTTCGATTGGTGTTATTGATTCGTGTTGGTGTTATTTTCGTAGTATTCGTGGGGATTCCGGATTCATGGTCGTCTTTGGAAGATCGAGGGCTACCCGACCGTATCCGTTCGTTGTTCTGTTGCTCGTAGTATCGAGACAAGTATCTTGCCCATACACTTCGTGTTTCATTGACGTGATAGTTGGTAATGGATTATATGTGGAATTTGAATGCTTTAATGAACTTTAAAAGAATCGGCATACTCTAGATAAAAAATTTCACAAAGATCTACTTGTGTATTTGTGAACGAATGTGTTGTTCCAAGAATGTGTATTAGTGTCGTGCATTGAAATGCCTTGGTTGCGTAAGGTACCGTTGTGTGAGACTACATCTTCAGTGTACTTAAAGATCAAGACTTTTTGGCAAGAGGTGTGTGTTTATGTGTGGATGTGCGTGTCTATTGATGAGTATATGTTGTTGTGTAATATTGGTTGTGAGTATGTGTCGGATAAAGTGGTCATTTCTAACAAGTACCTTGATTTACATTTGATGTACTTCCGGACAATGCATTTTTTATGATTGTGATTTGTGCCATGTGGTTTTTGAGATTGTGTGTAAGTCGAGTAAAACCAGCGAGGGTCACTTGGGATTTGTTTAGACTTCGAGTTCGACAGATCACTCGGTTGGGCTATACACCAGGGAGGGCCTGACGAGGTATCCCTGGGATGTGTATCTTGCTCGAGAGGTACAGGGCCAGTATAGCTCGGGAGGTTGTATTGTGATGATTATGGCACGTTGTTGTTTCGATAATTGTAATATGTCCGGAATATCATAACGCTTTCATTCTCGGTGTGAGATACGTCATACATAAGGTCTTGGTACTTGGCTAGAATGGCATCAATATAAGTGTCGTGTATGACTCGTTTCTTGATTGTGAGGTTTTTGACATAAGGGCGCGGGCCCTGTGATTGTTTCCGTGCATTGTGGTTTGGTTGTGTATCGAGTCTGACCTTTGGGTTATTCACTCGAGTATGTGATACTGATGCTTGGGTCGTAGACCCGTATTTTGTGACCGGATTTGCATCATTTGAAAAGCAATACTTGAGGTCGTGTCCCTATGTGAGTTTTAATAAATTGAGGATTCATTAGTTCAAAATGTCTTTCCAAAACTGCCGAGAATTTTAAAGTGCTTTTCAAAGCGTTTACATGTCTCATTCCAACTTTTTACGGTTTGAACTATTTTATCTAATGGAATGTCTCGGGAAGTCTTTTGTTGGGTTGAATTGTGGAAGTAATTAATTTTTATATTTCCTGGAGCATGTTGTGCATGGCTTGTATTTGTATTTTATACTTGCACTAGCAAAACAATGGAGTTTTGCTAACCCCCGAGCATTCGGGAGGTGGATGTTTGTATTGCGTCCAGGTACTTGCAGGTTGCTGAGGAGCAAATCACAGGATCGATACAAAGGATGATGGAAGACGACGATACTAATCACATGAAGACCAGTCGTTGAGTATTTCGGTAGAGTTTTGTTGTTTGTCTTTCCGTTGTGTTATTCTCCCATTTTAAGGGAATGTTGATGTATTCCAACCCCCGCGTGGGTATGAATTTTCGGAAAGAGTTATGTATATTTGATGCGTGTGTTGTGGAAAAGACCAAATCGGTCTAGTGAGTAGTTATTAGCCATGTTGGCATGTATCTTTACATTGTGTTTTCCGCTTTCAGTCTGGTAAATTCTCACGGAGAGGGTCTACGACGCTATGATATTCCCAATTGGTTTGGGGGTGTTACGGAATATGGTATCGGAGCTTAGGTTGTGGAAACCCAGGCTGTCGGGTCGAGTTGCGTGTTGTCGGGTCTTGTCTTGTTAGATTTTGTCTGACTGAGTCGTGTTGCGACGCGTTATCTCGAGGTCGGTCGTGATTAGTATCGAGATGCAGCCATCATCTTCGTGTGATCTGTGGATGTAAGTCTCCCCACTATATTATTGTGTCTCGTGTTGCACGAGCTTGTATGATATTTTTGTTATGATGGGGAGTTAAATGTGAATCATGAATGCGTACTCCATGGTTGTTTGGTTTTTGTAATGTGCCGGTGTATATGTATATATGTATATATATGTATCTTTGTATAAATTATTATTTTTACAAGAGTAATGTTTTGGTGTGGTTACACTAAGTAGGTTTATCAACTTGATACTTTAAAGTTTTAAATATTTTGGGAAAGTCACATAAATTTTCATTTTTAAAACATCCTCCAAGAGAGGAAAAGAGTTTGATTTTCGTATGATGACCTCGAGGCCGAAAATTTTGAGAATTTAAACTACATATATTCTATTTTATTTTCATTTTGCATTGCAAATTTTCAAATTTTGATTTTGAAATACTCAACCGAGGTCTATCAAAAATTTACTTGAGACGTGACTTTCGCTTTCAATTTTCAGTTGCACGAATTTCGGTTAAAAAGTATGTAGTGAGGATGTTATTGTTTTAGCTATAATACTCAGAGTTGTGATTAAAGTGGTGGTATGAACGCTGAGTCGTTCGGTAGGTACTCGCCGAGATAGTTCTCTTGACCGAGAGGTGGAGACTCGGTCTCGAATGTTATTTAACTTTTGATGGTTATGTGTGTAATGTTATAATTATGTGAACCGTTGGTGTTTGGATTTGTACGTTGTTTATTTGTAACCTCTAGTCTAGTACAATTGATAGGTGAGTATGTATGTGTTTCAAAACTTGACAGCTAGCGCACGTCATCTTTTGTTATGGAACGCGCTTTCTAGTTGAGCAAAAGTTTGGGACTGCATTTTTGCCGCCGGGCCTAACTTTTGCAGTCGATCATCTGTGAGTGGATTCCATGTGTGCTGTAATAGTTATTGTGTGTGATTATGTGATTTCCTTGTGTTATGTTGTTACTTGTTAATATGCCGAGGGGCAGAGGTCGTGGTCGTAACCGTGGTACTGATTGGCCATGGGGATCAGAGGCGTGATCGAGAGAATATTGTCGGAAACGATATGGGCTTGGGTGTTGCTACTATATTGCAACAAGTAGCGACTCAGATGACTCAGTTGACCCAGGCGGCTCAACGTAGCATTGACGTGAATCAGAAAGTCGGCATAAATCAATGGCTTCGCGAGGTAGTTCGTATGAATCCCCCTTGATTCGCCGGTGCTGCGGGTGCATTGGGCTGGGATGGTTGGATTTTCTAGTTGGAAAAGATATTCAAGGCTGTCGATTGTCCCGAAGAGCAGAAGGTGCCTATCGCTCAGTACCTTCTTGACAAAGATGCTGCTAATTGGTGGGAAGCCGTTAAACCTCGTGATTGTGATGTCACGTGGGCGGAGTTCCAGGCATTTATGGAAGCAGAGTTCCGTACGAAACCGATTAGAGGGCATAGGAAGTCCGATGACCTTGTGGACAGTGCAGGAGTTGGTGTTTCTAGTTTGCAACGTCGTAGTCTTTCCGCTGTGAAGCTCCGTCGCTCGATGCGTGGGACTCAGAGTTCCAAGTCGTCTGCTTTGACTCCTGGTAAAGCCAGGAGGTGTTTTAACTATAATGTGTCGGGACATGGTCGTGCACATTGTCCTTCTCCTCCAGTGACGTGTTACAAGTGCGGGCTCGAGGGACACCGAGTTCAGTTTTGCGAGTTGGGCACCGAGCCTTCTGAGGCACGGACTTGAGCACTAATATCAGGATCGACTCTCAGGAGTCCCTGAGTGGCATAGTCTACCAGTTGTATGTTGTGTTACCTACTTGCCTTATGTTTCGAATTTCGGAGATAAACTTTTTTTATTGGAAGTGGATCGATTTTTTGGAACTTTGATATTTTCAACTATATCGACTTGTTTGTGTTCGTCGATATTTTCTGAACTTGTTCTACCCTTCACTTTTTGCTGTTTGAACGAGTTATGGTATTGTTTCGGATTAAACTGTTTGTCGTTGTGTCTTTTTCCGAATTCGGCTATATTCCTATGAATCTTATATTAATGCATATCTTGTCATCTTTACCAGACCACCTTTTGTCTCGAGTCGAGGTGTGAACTTTTGAGTTGCTATTCGATTTTTGTTGTTCGCCGTGACTCGAATATGATTGTTCGACCGTTGTCTCGATCGTTGTGGTTCGATAGTTTATTGTCTGATTTTTGTTGATCTCGTATCGTGGTGCTTGAGTGTTCATATTACTTCGTAATTTCTTTAAGTTCGGGAAATTAGCTTTGTTGTCGGACTTCCAACCCTTGGGTAGTGGTATTTTGTATTTACGTTTTGGTTGACGTACTGTTTGGATTGGTCAACCATAATGATTTTTTTTCGTTGCGTTTTGATATCGTTCTGGCGTGGCGAATATGGATGTTTGCGGCCACGTGTTGCATGTGTTTCGTTTTAGGTCATCGGCAACGTATATCACGTGATGTCGGAGATTGTTTTGCATTAATCGTTTTATGTATTAAGTTTCGGGGCCGAAACTTCTTTTAAGGGGGTAGAATGTAATACCCGAGATCTTTGTTCCGGATTCGTTGAGTTTTCTGGGTTTTATCGGAATATTATTGTCCTCATCGTTGGAATTTTGTGCCATGTTTTGGGTGTGCCTTGTTGGGACATGTATTTGGAGGCGTTTCGGATCACTATGCGAGTTTTTGGGTTTTTGTGGTGTAGCGCACGCTAACGCTTGTGGCTTAGCGCGCGCTACTGTGTTGTGGTTAGCGCACGCTACCGGATGTGTTGCGCACGCTGACTGGCAGTCCAGGAGCCACTGGACTGGGACTGGAGTCTCGTTAACGCACGCTAAGGTTGGTAGCTAGCGCACGCTATTTCTTATTTCTAGCGCACGCTACCTGGTAGGTGCAGATCTATCCAGGAGCTACTGTACTGGATCTGTGGCTCGTTAGCGCACGCTACGCTCGTGGGACTAGAGCACGCTAACAGTGTTACATGCGGTAAGTTCTGGGCATTGACCTCGTTAGCGTGCGCTAATGTTGTCTGGTTAGCGCACGCTAATAACTGTCCAGTATAAATACTGGACAGCAGGCTTTCTTTCCCCATTTTCTTCATTTTTCTCTCCTTTTCGTTCCCAGCCATCGGGAGTGAGCTCATGAGGCGATTTTAAGCGATCTTCTTCATCAAACTTCATTTTGGAACGGATTTGTAGGTGTTTAACAACATCTAATCATCTTCTTGATCCAAATCAAGGTAATCTCTTCTTAGAACCTTAGTTCTTGAATTTTGGGGGTTTCTCCTTGGTTCCTCGATTTAATACGAGGATGATGAATCTATGGTGAAATTCTTATCTCCTGGCCATGATCTTCGGATTTTTGAACTCATTCATGATTTTATATCACTCGGAACATAGTTCTTGATTTCTTTGAGAAACCCTTAGATCCTTGTTGTTCTTAGTGTTGATTTGGATTCCGATTGGTGTTAAAGATTCGTGTTGGTGTTATTTTCGTAATATTCGTGGGGATTCCGGATTCATGGTCGTCTTTGGAAGATCGAGGGCTACTCGACCGTATCCGTTCGTTGTTCTGTTGCTCGTAGTATCGAGACAAGTATCTTGCCCATACACTTCGTGTTTCATAGACGTGATAGTTGGCAATGGATTATATGTGGAATTTGAATGCTAACTTTAACGGCATACTCTAGATAAAAACTTTCACAAAGATCTACTTGTGTGTTTGTGAACGAATGTGTTGTTCCAAGAATGTGTATTAGTGTCGTGCATTGGAATGCCTTGTTTGCGTAAGGTACTGTTGTGTGAGACTACATATTTAGTGGACTTAAAGATCAAGACTTTTTGGCAAGAGGTGTGTGTTTATGTGTGGATGTGCGTGTCTATTTATGAGTATATGTTGTTGTGTAATATTGGTTGTGAGTATGTGTCGAATAAAGTGGCCATTTCTAAGAAGTACCTTGATTTACGTTTGATGTACTTTGGGAGAATGTGTTTATTATGATTATGGTTTGTGCCATGTGGTTTTTGAGATTGTGTGTAAGCCGAGTAAAACCAGCGAGGGTCCCATGGGATTTGTTTAGACTTCGAGTTCGACAGATCACTCGGTTGGGCTATATACCAGGGAGGGCCTGGCGAGGTGTCCCTGTGATGTGTATCTTGCCCGAGAGGTACAGGGCCAGTATAGCTCGGGAGGTTGTATTGTGATGATTATGGCACGTTGTTGGTTCGATAATTGTGATATGTCCGGAATATCACAACGCTTTCATTCTCGGTGTGAGATACGTCATACGTAAGGTCTTGGTACTTGGCTAGAATGGCATCAATATAAGTGTCGTATATGACTCGTTTCTTGATTGTGAGGTTGGGCGCGGGCCCTATGATTGTTTCCGTGCATTGTGGTTTGGTTGTGTATCGAGTCTGACCTTTGGGTTATTCACTCGAGTATGTGATGCTGATACTTGGGTCATAGACCCGTATTTTGTGACCGGATTTGCATCATTTGAAAAGCAATACTTGAGGCCGTGTCCCTATGTGAGTTTTAATAAATTGAGGATTCATTAGTTCAAAATGTCTTTCCAAAACTCCCGAGAATTTTAAAAGTGCTTTTCAAAGCATTTACATGTCTCATTCCAACTTTTTACGGTTTGAACTATTTTATCTAATGAAATGTCTCTGGAAGTCTTTTGTTGGGTTGAATTGTGGAAGTAATTAATTTTTATATTTCCTGGAGCATGTTTTGTACGGCTTGTATTTGTATTTTATACTTGCACTAGCAAAACAGTGGAGTTTTGCTAACCCCCGAGTATTTGGGGGGTGGATGTCTGTATTGCGTCCAGGTACTTGCAGGTTGCTGAGGAGCAAATCACAGGATCGATATAAAGGATGATGGAAGACGACGATACTAATCACATGAATAGGGATGTCAATTTTATCCGTACCCGATCCTACCCGCCGGATAAACCCGAAATCGGGTCGGGTATCGGCTGAACCCGAAGTTTTATGATCGAGTACGGGTAGGGTATGAGTATAGTATATTACCCGAATACCCGACCCGATTACCCGACCCGCGTACCCGTTTGAATTATATAAATATATTATTATATATTATACATAAATATTATAATGTATTATATATTAGATATATTATTATATAAAATATTATATTTTAAATATTTATTATAATAAATTGAACTTATTAATTACATTATATGTATATATGATATATATTAAAAATATTTATATTCTTAAATATAGGGTATACGGGTACCCGAATACCCATTGGGTACCCGATTACCCGATGGACAATACCCAAACCCGATCCGAATCAAATAGGGTAGGGTATGGAGGAGGCATACCCGTACCCTACCCGATCCATTGACATCCCTACACATGAAGACCAGTCGTTGAGTATTTCGGTAGAGTTTTGTTGTTTGTCTCTCCGTTGTGTTGTTCTCCCATTTTAAGAGAATGTTGATGTATTCCAACCCCTGCGTGGGTATGAATTTTGAGAAAGAGTTATGTATATTTGATGCGTGTGTTGTAGAAAAGACCAAATCGGTCTAGTGAGTAGTTATTAGCCATGTTGGCATGTATCTTTACATTGTGTTTTCCGCTTTCAGCCTGGTAGATCCTCACGAAGAGGGTCTACGGCGCTGTAATATTCCCAATTGGTTTGGGGGTGTTATAATATGTCCCCAAGATACAACTGCTATACGTTTCTGAGTTAGGTGCTCTCCAAAACTCAGTATTCCAGCGAACGTTCAAGTGCTGGAAACTGGGCACGAGAAGCAAGAAAGAAATATGCTGCAATATGTGGTATGCTTGTATTTTGTCTATTGTCTCGTATGAAATGAAATGCATAAAACCCCCTTTTATAGGGTCCAATTCCTCTCCATCAGGTGGGGAGTTACTACATATGAACTTAGCTGAAGGATTACCTCCATAAATAGTCTCATTTAATTCGGACGTTACATTATGGAGTGTGAAGAGTCATATTCCAGAAGCTAAAGTTCTCAACCTGCCTCATTTCAGTCGAGACCAAATATCAGATCAGATGGGTTTTCAACCCCAAATATCATATCAGATGGGTTTTCAGTCCCAAATATCAGATCAGATGGGTTCAGCCCCAAATATCAGATCGGATAGGTTTTCAGCCCAAATATCAGATCAGATAGGTTTTATCCCAAATACCATATCAGATAGGTTTGAGTCCAAATATCAGATCATATAGGTTTGAGCTCAAATATCAGATCAGATAGGTTTTCAGCCCAAATATCAGATCAGACAGGTTTCAACCCAAATATCAGATCAGATAGGTTTTAGCCCAAACATCATATCAGATAAGTTTCAGCCCAAATATCACATCAGATAGGCTTCCAGCCCCAAATATCAGATGAGTTTTCAACCTTAAATATCAGATGGGTTTTCAGCCCTTAAATATCAGATGGGTTTTCAACCCCAAATATTAGTTGGGTTTTCAACATGGTTAACTCTTCCCCTTTTCAATTAAATGACCAAATTTAATCATTTATTTCTCACTCACCGGAAATCGAATATGAGAAAAATAAAAATTCTACGTTCATCTTCTCGAAATGTAGATTCACATTTTAATATTTAATTCCCAATAATTAAATATTTTATTATCATTATATTGGTTTCAATTGAGTCAAAACTCATTTTTCTAAAACCAATTTCCAACAGATAATTATTTTCGAATTTCAATCAAACACCTGGTTGCGCAACAAACTTTTAGAGACATTCACAAAAATCTAATCGGATCTAGGGCTGTCTCTAGGAAAAATGTTGCCCTTGTTAGAAAACTGCAAGAAACTAAAGAGAATACAAAGAGAATAGAGAGAATATAGAGAACGTATTTCTCTTGGAAGCCATTTTCATTAAGAACTGAAACCCTATTTATGGGAAAACTTCAGATGACACAAACGTAATTACATAATTTTATCAGGGGCATAATAGTCATTCACATGTTATAATATATTATCTTATTACGCACTTCGAGAAGTGCGCATTTCAACGGCCCTTAAAATTTTTGTAGGTTTCTCTAGTTTTGGTTTTTATTTCTATTTTTGTTTTTTTTTATCTTTTTGGAGTTTTTCTTGAATTTTTAGTTTAGAATTTTAAATGTGTGTGATCTGTTAACTAAACTTCTTTTGCTGACAAAACATGAAGGTCATATCATTGTGATGGTGTAACACCAAAAGTAACTCAAGAGTCGTTACACGCTTTAGAACCTTCCTCAAAGTCTACCCGGCTTATTAAACACACAACCACTCTTCGCATGTGCTTTCTGTGCCTGCTCCTCGTGCTGTCTATTACCTAAAATGCATAAAATGCATTTCCCCCTTTAGAGGAATGAGCATTCGAATGGCTAGTGCAAGTACACAATTACACTACATTATATACAAGTACAATCCAACATCATTTTCTCATTTTGAAATATTTGTAAAATAATATTCCAGAATATCAATTTTCATCGAAAACATCATCATCAAGAAGACCTTATCATTACATATCATCATAACGAAAACCACACTTGGTAACCTGCGGTCGTGCCCCTTAGCATCAGCCCCCAAAGGTCCCCTCGAACCGTTCCCAGGTGGGAAACCACTTCCGTGATCCAGCGTCCTTAGCATAGATCCCCAGAGGTTCCGTCAAACCATCCCCAGATGGAAGAACAACACACACACTTACATTTTTCACAAAATATTAATCACGTTGAATTCACATAATACATACATAACACAATGTAATACATGTACTTGCCTTGGTTAATACGATGCGAAACGGTGAACGGGAAGGACTTCAGCCCGAACTCACTCCAAAGTTCTGTTCCTAGCACACATCGATACATAATCAACTACAACACTTTTGGAACATAAAGAATCACCAAAAGTTCTACCCTTTGAAACCATTCATCAGACACTACGAGGGCATAATCGATTATAATTAACCAACAGTGGAATTTACGAAATTTAATCCACAAAACTCTAAGGAGAACAAAGGATTGCATTTACACAATCGTAATCTAACACCAGTCTAGGCCAAATCGGATTAGAAGGACAAAATCATAACAAATCACCCCCAAATCCCCAAAATTAGGGTCCAAAGAATTTTCCCTCGATTCGAAGATAAATAATGGATGATTCGATTTTAAAGGGATGTTGTGATGCTCTAATTCACTTCCTAACTGGAGTTTGGGCGAAAACCAGTCGGGCCCTCCCTCAAGGAATCGACCTCGTCGCGACAAGAAGAAGAAAGTGGAGAAATGCATATTTTCGGCCGCTGCCAGGTTTATATATTGGCGTGTGTTACGACCGTAACATATGATACTTACGGCCATAACTTGTGAGACATACGACCGTAAGAAGCTAGTTTTACGGTCGTAAATGGCTCATTAGACTACTTGATTAAAAACGAACACTAGTTAGGGCAGTACATAAATAAGCTTACGAGTGTAACATATGAACTTACGGCCGTAAAACATGTGACCTTATGGCTGTAACTCTGTTCTGACAGCAGGCCTGGGCAGTCTAAAAAAATGGCTCCAGCTACAACCAGAAGTGAGAATACGAAGAAAGTAACAAAACGCCTATGAAGATTTTCTAATGATGAACATAAGTGTTAAACCATCACATGATTCCGACCACTCGAAGGTAGGGAGAAACAAGCATCAACATCAACACCCAAAATTTTAGAAAAATACAAAATGACCCAAACGTTCGGAAACCTTAATTCGAAATTATACAATCATGTTCATAACACGTTGAAATATATCTAACGAACTTGCCGAAACGACAAAACAACGATTCAGAGTGAAACTACACGACTCAAGCTTAAATAAGAAAAAATGACCATAATACAAGATTTGAATAAAACGTCACAAATCCCGATCAAACATCAAAAGGTGCTGAATAACATAGTTCCGAAACGTCACAAGGGTGACAAGTGATTCGCTAAAAATGAACGATACCCCAAAAGTGTAACTCACTAAAAGTAGAAAAAAAATACGAATATTACATTCTACCCTCTAAAAAGAAGTTTCATCCTCAAAACTTACAAAGTGAATAACTTGGGGTATCTTGACTTCATACTTTCTTCTGTCTCCCATATGACCTCCTCCGATCCATACCTCGACCATTATACCTTAATCAAGGGAATGGTTTTGTGCCTAAGTTGTTTTATCTGATGTTCCAAAATATGAACCGGTTTCTCCACAAAGGTGATGTAGGGGCCCAACTCAATCTCTCAAAATTGATGATATAACTAGGATCTAGTACATATTTCCTCATCTCGGAGACATAAAAAACGTTATGCACGTGACTCAAGGATGGTAGCAAACTCAAACGATATGCAAGATCTCTGACTCGCTATAAAATCTCGAAAGGTCCTATGTATCTCGGCCTAAGTTTACAATTCCGACCAAAGTGGTAAACTCCCCGAGTTGGGGACACCTTCAGCAGTACATGGTCCCCAACCTCAAACTCTAATGGGCGACCATGGTTATCGGCATATGACTTATGCCGACTCTGAGCAGTCAATAATCTATCACGAATCAGGGAGATCTTCTCTCTCATCTCGACTAGCAAATCCGGTTCAGTACTAATAAATTCGGATGCATCATCCAACAAAATGGCGATCTACACCCTCTCTCGTATAAAGCCTCAAAATGGCCATCTTAATCCAGGCTTGCCAACTATTGTTGTACGTAAACTCTATCAGCGGTAGATGCGACTCCCAATCGTCTTTTCAGTCCAGGGCACAGGCTCTCAACATATCCTCAAGTGTCTGAATCGTCCGGTTTAACTGTCTGTCTAGGGATGGTATGATATACTGAGTCTCAACTCAGTCCCCAAGTCTCGGTGAACGGCTTATCAGAAATGTGATACGAATCAACTATCTCGATCAGAATTATGATACGAATCGATTGTCTCGACTAGAAATTATGCTCTTGGGAGTACCATGCAACCTCACGATTTTTGCAATAAATATCCGGCCTAGTTTTTTCGACCCCCAAGTATCATTAATACTCGGAAAATGAGCAGATTTAGTTAGTCGATCAACAATGAGCAAATCATGTTCATCCCGGTCCGAAATTCCGTAGCTGGAATCCAATTTCACTTTCATAGGCCTAATTGAGAATTACATTCATATGACTGAACTTACTCATACGACGCCTCATATGCTCATATGATGTTGTTGATGTTGGTACAGTTTTTTATTGTTGGTGTATATTATGTTTGCTTCAAATATTGTTGGTGATTATAATAATTATTGACATTATACGGTGATTGTGATTATGTTTGTTATTGTTGGTTTATATTGTTGTGTATTGTATTATATATATGAAAATCATAGTTCAGAGAAACAATTTTTGGAATTTCAAAATCGGATTTTTTAAAAAGGCACTTTAACATATGATTTTTGCACAAATAAAGGCATTTTAAAAAGGTGCTTTTTCACAATAGATGTCATTTTAGATTTTTGTCCCTTCTAATTCTTTTTTTTTATATCGAAGCTCCAAGCTTACACTTGACTGGTGTTCAATACAATAGTCCCGGCCCTTCAGAACTGCTACCAATTAAATCGCGAGATGTGTATCTGGCTCCCTGATTCTTAAATATCCAACCACCGCGCACAAGGAGTCGTCCCCCAAGTGATTGCTTCACGCTGAACCCAGTCTATCCAGCTGCAGGTTCCCACCGAGTTCAGTCGTCTCCCAATGATTGCTTCATGTTGGATCCCACCCATCCAGCTGCGTGTTCCCACCGAGATCAAACCTCCCACACTACTGTTTGAAGTCCTCAATATTTAGTGGTTTCGCTAGCATACCTCGATCGGCTAAGGCCTATCTATCAGTCAAAACTGATGGGTCACAAATCCGTAGATAAATTCGCGTCTGTTGTGGTGTCGAACTCAAACCACTCACTTGAGGTGGGAGGCCCTGACTAGTGGGCAAACCCAATGATTATGTCCATTCTAATTCTATTATTACCCCCAATTAAATAACTCTTCACTTTTCTTAATTCCGGTTCATCGCTTATTAAAGGTAATTTCTGCTCTACTTTTTTCTAATTTGTATGCACAAGTCGAAATGAAATCTATTTAAAATAAAGTAGTATTAATTAACCTCGTTATTGTCCACGAGATTATACACGTAAATATATATATTTGTACACACATTCAGTTTATTTATGTGTCGGATTGTACATCGATACTCTAGCATAACCAGATCACAACTCAATCTTGACCTGAACCGGCCACAAAGTTCAAAAGTATGACCCATTTAGAACCTGTTGTATAGGCTCGTCAGAAATTACCGACTCTTAACCCAAGAGAGTGAATGTGACAGTGCAGTAAAAAAAAATAAGAGGTCGATGGTCAAAAGCTCTTTTCTAATTTTTTGGGTGAAGAACCCTCAACTGTACCCCATATTTTCATGATAAAAATTCCATGTATGAGAGATGGAAAATAGGAATAATTTCCCCTTGCATATTGCTCTGTAAGAAAAAACCCTGTAAAGATTAGCCCTTCAGTTTCCTTGTATATATATCGACAACGCATACACTTACCCTTACCTGCTACACCTAGATCCTACCGCTTGGCCCAAAAACAGTCAACAAGAACCCCACACCCCACCCTATTTTTCTTTTATTTCTTCATCTCGGCATAATTTTCTTTCCTCTTTCTCTCTCCAAAACAAGAAACAAGAGAGAGAGAGAGAGCTGTTTTTTTTTTTCTAATCAAATGATGTGTGACAAAGAGATCCCACCAAAGCCAATGGTTAACAACAGTAAAAATAAAAACAAGAAGAAGAAGAGGGGTGGTGCCAAGAGGAAAATAACCCTTGAGCAAACAGTAGCATACAAAGCAGTGAGTGAATGGGTTTTCCTGGATCAGTCGAATAATAATAGTAATTATAATAATAATAATAGTAATTCGATGAATTTCGGTGATGCGTTTCTTGATGATTTCGGGGTGAAATGGTACAATCCGAAGGAGAAGCTTGTGTTTGAATTTCACTGTCACACGACATGCAGCGATGGGTTCTTGTCCCCTACTAAGCTTGTTGAGAGAGCCCATCATAAAGGGGTGAGCCCCCCTTTTTTTTTGTTTTTTTTTGAAATTTCTGATCCCTTTTGGGTTTTGGTAATTTTAATTTAGTATGTGTATTCGTGGTTTCCAGTTTCTTGTTTTGCATGTGGTGTTTCCACTTACATCTGTGATTGTTTTAATTGTGAAAGTGGTTTTCTGATTGAGGTTTTAAGTGCAGAAGGTATTCTTTCCTTTTTTTTTTTTTTTAGTACCTATGTGGTCTCAAACTCATCCCCAATCTAGGGCAATGATACAGTATTACCTGTTCGGCCAAAAATATCATCCCAGGGACACCGAGCCCAGTTGCTGTAGGGCTATGATGCAGCATTACCCGTTCGGCCAAAAATGTCACCGCCGCTAGGGTCACCGATTCCCAGTTGTTATAGGGCTCTGATGCAGCATTACCCGTTCGGCCAAAAATGTCGCCACCGCTAGGGTCACCGAGCCCAGTTAAATATAGTGCTATGATACAGCATTACCCGTTCGGCCTAAAATGTCACCCCCTCTAGGGTCACTGGCCTGCGGAAGTTCGCAACTGGACTCGGTGCTGGGCTCGGTGTTTTTTTTACGTTTCTTCATTTTTTCCTACTTTTCTTGTTAAATTTATAAATGTGTTATGGGAGTCGGAGTTTTTGTTGCCTCATTTGGATTATTATCTTGATTGAGTTGTGAAATTGTATTCTGAGACTTCTATGTTTTCCAAAACTTAACCTTTGCATATTTGCATTTTAATCCTTTTTAAATATTTGAAAACATTGTTTATTGCTGAGGGGGAAAAGGTTACAAAAGAGAGGAGCAAAATGTCACTGGCTAAACTTTCGCGCCTCGGAAATTGCTCAAATGTCGGAGCATGACAAAAAGCTCCTGCAACATTTTTCTTTTAAATATCGAAGAAATGAAACACCCTGAAAAGGGATGAGCTGTTTTCGAGTTTTGGTGTCTGTACGATACTGTTATCGATTTTGAGTGCATAGTTCGATCATTGGCATGTGTAGAACAGGGTTATAACTTATATGTGAAGGAACAGTAGAACATATGAACTAGACAGGTATTTATAGAACTAGCAAGAGACCTACATTGTGCCAAGTTATTATATACCTCCACTCCCCACCCCGACCCCCGTCCCATAAAAAGAGTCCACTTCGGGTAATGTACGGCTTTTTTATTTTAGTCATTTAAGCAAAGATACAACTTCTTTTATACCACCCAGTTTCACTTACTTTTTCAACTTTTCTTTGTCCAATCAACTAATATTGTAGTTTATGTGACATAAAAACATTAATTTAAAAGTAGTATTATTAATTTCAAATGTATATTGATGTTGATTTCTGAAAATAGTCTTTCTCTTGTACAAATTTGTTATTTTAGGTTAAAAATAGAAAAAATGTTTATTGTCTTGAGGTATTTTCGAAACAGGTGAAAGTCCTTGCCTTGACAGATCATGATACGATGTCGGGCGTCCCTGAAGCCATAGAAGCTGCTCGCAAATTTGGCATCAAAATCATTCCCGGTGTTGAAATTAGTACAATTTTCTACTCGAGGTAATTCTTTTCGGTTATTTTTCTTTCATGTTTAGCGTAATAACAGAACTGATTATCCTCTCGTTTCTCGCCCGTAAATATAAAAGAAATAGGATTGCATAATAATGTTTTAGTCGTGTCCTTTCATATTTTTTTGGTAAAATTACTGGCAGAGTGGACTCAGGCCCACAAGAACCTGTTCATATCCTTGCATATTACAGTAGTTGTGGGCCCGCAAAAGCCGCGGTGTTCGAGAAGTTTTTAGGGGACATTCGGGACGGGCGGTTTCTCAGAGCAAAGAACATTATCTCGAAGCTGAACAAACTTAAGTTGCCAGTTAAATGGGAAAATGTTGCAAAGATTGCGGGAAAAGGTGTTGCTCCTGGAAGGCTTCATATTGCTCGCGCCATGCTTGAGGCGGGACATGTTGAAAATCTGAAACAGGCTTTTGCGCGATATCTTTATGATGACGGGCCTGCTTACTCCACGTAATATTATTTTTTTTTTCTGGTGAAGTCTGTTTTCATAATTTTGTAGAGTAATTTACTTGTTGAATTTTTTGAAGCGAGGAAGAAGACGGCAAAAAATTATGTTGTTTGGATTTTAGGTAGGTCTGGCCTCGAGTCGAACCGAGCCGAAATTTTTGACGACCAAACTTGAACCCGAAATATTCGGGAGCTTTTTCAAAGTATAAACGCGAAGTGAGCTCGGCTTGTTCTGATTCGGTCCGAGCTTGGGGCTTTTTTGGGCTTATTCAAAATAAGATGTGTCAACAACATGCTCAAAGATAATGTCCCACAAACTATTTTTTCGGACTTTTTGGGATGTTTTTTTTTTTGTTTTTTCAGGGACATGTTCAAAAAAATACTGCACAACCTATAAATCCGGGCTTATCAAAACTGAGATCCAAGCTCGGCCCGAAAATCCTTCTTTCAGGCGGGTTTGATCCTAGCCCTGTTTTTTGAAGCCCATGCGGTCCTGGTTCTTTCCCGAGATTTTTCGGCTCGAGCCCGGGTTTTCGAGTCCCAAAATCCCACTCCTAATTTTAGGCATAAATGCACATTTTACTCTTGTGCTCATCTTTACAGTATCAACAGACTAATTTTATTTTCCTTCTTTTTCAGGGGAAGTGAGCCTGTGGCAGAGGAAACGGTGCGCTTGATACGCGAGACAGGAGGTGTTGCAGTATTAGCACATCCATGGGCACTGAAAAACCCTGCTGCTATAATTCGACGACTCAAGGACGCGGGACTGCATGGTTTAGAGGCTTATAGAAGTGACGGCAAGCTATCAGGTAATTAATTGTATTTTCTTGGCATGAATACAAAATCCACCCGAGGCCGAGTATAATCAAAACAAAAAAAAAGGAAAAAAAAGAAAAAAACTTCTCTTTTTCTACACTGTACAGTGTTCAGTGATTTGGCGGACAAGCACGATCTTCTGAAACTTGGAGGATCCGATTATCATGGGAGAGGGGGAGGACAAGAGTCCGATGTGGGAAGCACAAGCCTCCCTCTCTTGATGGTGCATGAATTCCTTAAGGTGGCTCGACCAATATGGTGTAGCTCCATACGCGACATCCTCGAAAACTACGTCAAGGATCCTTCCGACCTAAATTTGCACCATATTCTAAAATTTGGAAAGATCAAGGCTCCGAAAGCTAATCCGACTTTTGGGAGTGCCAGCGAGTTGATCAACGGTTGTTTGTCTTCATGGTTGTCGAAAGCAGAGAGGGAAAACGCAGAGATTGAGACGATTATGCCGGTGCTCGACCGGGTGGTTGCCGGTGGAGAGGTAGCGGCACCATGCAGAGAGTAAATTTCAGATGGGTATTTTTGTTCTCTTTTTTTTTTTTTTTTTTAATAAGATCACAGGCATATCAGACAACAAGCATAGTTTTTTTTTTCCTTTTTATAGTTCTCTTATATTCCATTTTAAATCATTTTGTAATTTTTGGATTTTTCTACATTCAGATTTTTCTTATGGGCGGGTGTTTGTTCGGGTGGGGTGGGGGGGGGGGGGGGGTAGGAGAATGAATGGCCTTTTAAGTTCTCCAAATACGCCTTATGACTCTTATCCAATTTAAATATAAGTCAATTATTCTTGCATAATCAATTGAAAATTCATGTGAAAGAAATAATTAATTTACCAAGATGTTTCTTTTTTTTTTTTTTTTTTTTTTTGAAATTTGAGGCGAATAATTTTACAGGAGTGGACTAAAAATTGTCTATTTTAAATTAAGAGTATGTTTGGCAATTTAGTTGATAAGCTAGTTGATACCTGATACGCCCGTTTATTGAATGCTACTTTAAGTAGCATCTCAAGAATCTAACTTATACGTTAGTTTATGGCATACCAAATAAACTAGCTTACTTTATCAAAAATACTAAGGCCTTGTAGGTCATTTTGTGTTTTTATTTTCGAAAACACTAAAAATGTGTTCTTTTTGTCATTTTCGAAAATACATTTTGAAAAACAAAAAAAATATTTGTACACAAAACGCAAAACGCCCAAAACTTCGTTTTGAGTGTATTTCAACAAAAAATCTTCAAAATCTCAAAATGCATTTTGAGTTTTTTTTTTTTGAATTATCCTAATTTGAAACTAAGTCTAAAATAAAGATTTATGAATTTAATATTAATATTACAAAAAAATATTTTGCAAAATAAATTTAAGAGAACGCGTTTTCAACAATTTTGAAAACAAAAATAAAAATAGAAAAATACAAAATATTTTTCAAAATGAAAATACAAAATGAAAATACAAACAGAACGCACCCTAAATATCACTTATCCTTTCTGTCTATGGGTTGATGACATCAATATAGCGTACCAAACATAACTTTTGAAATAAGCTCCAAAAATAAACTAGCTTAGAAGCTACCTATTTTTCACTAAACATACACATCACCAATTATGCGTATACCTGAAGATAAAGCCCCATGATAGCAGGGAGGATAAAACAGAGTTCAGGCACTGGCAAAAATATCACATAATGAGGTACATAAATAAACATCGAGACAAACGGACAAAATTGTCGGGGAAGCAAGCAGGAGTTTTTAAAGCACCAACGTTCGACATTGAATCAAAAGTCGCTGCATTATGATGTTACATTTAAAGCCTCATTCTCAGCTTGCCGGGTAAGAAAGAAAATCTCACTGCAGTCCGTGTGCCTTCCAAACTGAGCTCTCAAGCCAACAACGATGATAGCACAATAGACGAGCAGTACCTTCTCTGCGACTTTTTTTTTTTTTTTTCTTTTTTGGTTTGTTTTCATGACAAGTGAAGAAAATGATTTCATCTCAGTTTCCCGATTTCCATTTTCTTCTTTATCGCCTTCTGGCCGTGGTAAACGAAGGAATCAACTATCCCGGCAACTGTGAATATACCTAGAGTGAAGAAGAAAGATATTAATCTCACAATTATTTAAGTAATACTCTCGTAATAAACGGGTGCACGATAAAGTATGGGAATCAGATTACCTCCCACTATGGCACAGATATGCGTCAAGAAGTGCAGAAATGATGTGTGCTCCTCTGTGAATGTAACCTGTAAACATGCCAACCATATTTCAATCAAATACATATATAAAATATGAATGTATATTCCATGGGAAAATTACAAAAAAAAAAAAAAAAAAAAACTTCACCTAATAAAAATAAATTAATAAATAAAAAAACACTTGATCATCGTCCAAATTAAAAATACCCCCTTTAGGTATTACGAACATGCAACCGTCCCTCCGGAGATTTGCATTTTCAGAACAACTATTCCCCTATTTGTTTTGATTCGAATCGAACCAAAGCCAAGTGCATGACAAATATGAAGAACTTCATCATGAGAAGTTCTTTGTAAGAGCTTCTCCAATGCAGTCATCCACAGTTCAAAATTACTATGACGCCATGTAGGAAGCATATCCGTTTTTTTTTCTTCAACTCTTCTCCAATGCAGAGCATATGTTCGGATAATTTAATGTTGATGTTTTAGTCGGAATATCTTTTGGAGAAAGTATTTAATTTAATTAATTAAGTGGAGGAAAAATATACGGGTGGATGATGGAGTTTAACTATTTCTTTATTTTTATTTCTACCCTTTATTTTTATTTTATTTTTATTTTGTTCTTATTTTTAATTTATTATTATTTTCTCTAGAGTCGGTTTTGATTTTTCCTTGCACCCCATATTTTCATTTTCATTTCATTTTTCATTTTTTTGGCCTACTAATTGATTTTTTTGGTCGTTAATGGTTTCAAATGAGATTCACCTTAGCCGACCCCAAATCACTTTGGCATTAAGACTCGGATGTTGTTGTAATCAGTAACACACGTCAAATAGAAAACCCAACCATAATTGCATTGATATCATTTTCCTTCGAGCGGAAATCATGGAGATTTTCTCGCCACGTATGGACAAAGTCTCAAGAGGGTTTCTTTAGACGCACGTTAAGAAGCAGGCCATAATTGCATTAGAGATGCTCTAAGAGAATCCTACTTAACATGAATATCCGAGTTCTTTTACTGAAGCAATAGTACTTACCTTTATAGGAGAAAGGTCATAAAAGAAGAAAACTCCCGGAAGGGATCTGAAATGGTCCTCTTCGGAACTTTTGTAATGCTCAGTCACCGAGAACTGCATAAACGGGTCGTGAATTATAAAACGAACAGCTAAAGATGACGATTCGATAAGATTTCCATCTTTGAAAGCCCCAAGTACCTGATTTGACTGAATGGTATAGCCCCTAATGTTGGTGTATACTGTTGGAACCACCTGCAGAAGTCGAACAAGACGGACACTTAGACCTCTAAAACATCCACAACACCTGCTATATTGCTTTCAATTTATCTACACTTCAATTTACTTTCAAAAATAAGATGTACCATCTTATAAAATGACAACATATAATGCACGAGAGAGGTCTGACAATACTGACCTTGATAAAATACTGATACACTCCATTTGGTGTTCCTTGCACCCATTGTACCCTAAACATCAACATGATCGTTTATAACGCCCACAATATAACAAAATAACCAAAATGGAAATTTACACAGACGGACAAAAAAAATCTTTTGAAAGCTACAAGTAGCCCGGGCACGACTGGTTTTTAAGATGAGATTATTAGTTTGATTGGATTGGATAGGATTGCACTGTTCATAGATAATCTAATTGGGAGGCAAATTTTCTTTGATCCCGTGGCTTTATTCTATTTGAAATAATTGGATTCAAAAGAATACATCATCTGATTATTGATAACATTGCATAAAAATATTGGATAGTGATTTTGGTATTAATTAACTGGAGAAGGGCATTTCAGTAAAAAAAAAAAGGTACATGGTTAAATTTGGAAGGTGATTTGGTATTAATTAATTGGACAAAAATTGGTAATTGCAGAGACCACGATAATTGGTAATAGAATATACAGAAAAGTTTGAAGAAAGATTACCCATCCAGCGGATTTACTATTCCAGGAATAGGATCCCCAAATGATAACTTGTTAATCTTGTGGCTGATCTAAATTGGCATATGTCGAAACCAGTAGAATGGTCAGTGTTTGGAATTTGAGATCAAAAGATGAAACTATTACAGAAATAAATTTGCCTTTATGAGATGCGGTTTATTACGATAAGGTTACAATTAGAATATTACATCATCTATAACAGGAAATTTAAACAATTACTCACATTGTAACTTTCTGCTTGTAACGCTAGCAAATCGAAAAGATGGACATTTTGTTGGTGAAAGCTTTTGCCGGGGGCAAAGTGAAAATTTCCAGCCACTTTATTAACCTCCAGAGAACCATGTATATTGCACCCTTCACCTTCTTCTTCTTTCAATTTTTGCGCAAATCCTTCTCTTTTGCACTTAAATACCATAAACGACATCAAGAAGAGACAATTATTTGATTGCAGAAGAAAGAGGAACTATTCAGAACATGGCAGTTTGATGGATGTGTATCTTGAACTTTCTAGTGTAGTAGGCGAAAGGCGCACCAAGGCGATAAGGGCTCCTATCGCCTGAGGCGCAAGGCGCAAGGCGCACCAAGGCGAGGCGCGCGCATGACAAATGTGAGGCGCGCGCATGACAAATGTGAGGCGCAAAAAAAATAAAAAATAAAAAATAAATTAAATTATAAAACTCAAACACACAATGAAAAGAAAATATAACTATAAAAAAAACGTAAAGTTTAACAAAAATAAAGTGTCAAAACAATAAAAAATAACATTTACAAGTGTTCAAAAGACAAAAAATACAAAGAAAATCCAACAGTACAGAGGCGCGCCTGAGGCGCACTGAGGCGCAGGTAAAAGGCGCACCGAGGCGCATCAAGGCGCGCGCCTCACCCACATCGCCCACCTTTGGTCTTGAGAGGCGATGAGGGCTTTTTTCTACGCGCCTGTCGCCTGAGGCGCGCCTTTAATAACTATGGTAGTATCTTATTCGCTTGCGGAATTTTTCTCTAAATTGATGAAAATGTTTTGTTTCTTAGCCAAAAAGATAAATAAATCAGTTCCGTATTTTCTTTGTTCTCGAGATAGTTGACAAAATAAAATTCGATACACGAACTTTTTTAGATCACCATTGACCACCATATGGCAATTCAAACCATTTATCTCTAATAAATAAAAGTAACAACCACACTCAAGCTCCAAAGCCACAACGCTATTCGATTGCCATCTCAAGAGGTGCAAAATGATGATATAATTAAGACGGCAATTCACTCAAATTAGTTCATCAAAAAAATAACAATTTATGTCCAATATAAAAGACATTCGATGAGCTAGCCACCTAAGTGGAGTTATTTAATCAATCGAGACGTCCAAGAAAGAAAAATTAAATTCATGTATCTATACATCAATGTTTAAAAATTTAATTAAATCAGGTTACTTTATTAAGATAAAAGAGAGTTGTGTCCCATCAACCTGATCAATCAAATCTGTATTTGTCACTCCCCATCCTTTCTTTCGGTATGCTTCACGAACTTCTTCACATGAATTACAACAGTCCTCGTCGGTCTGCAAAATTAAATTATAAACATTAAAAACAAATCCGCATACAAAAAATAAGATCACACAGCAGCGAATTTAAAGAAAATGGCATTCAACAAAATATCCTAGGGGTGTCATTCTCTTTATTAACAGTTCTATTCTACCTCGACAAACAAAATTAAAGATTAAAAATAAACAATGTGTAACCCTATGAATCCACTTCCTAAGCTATACACACACACACACACACACACACACACACACACACACACACACACACACATATATATATATATATATATATATATATATATATATGATATTAATTCTAGCAGCCAATCAACCTAACATTTCACCTTCAATTCTGATAAATTAGCGCGCGAGTGCGCGCACGCGCACACAAAAACAAACAAAAACACACACACAAGGCAGACCAAGAATAGACATAAGATAAAATGATATATCCAAATGAGGGAATCCTCCGTAGCCTGGTATATACTGAATACCCAAAATTTGGGCACAAAAGAAGTGGTTCTCTCTCATTTTGATACACGAATATCGTGAGAAACTTCAAGAGCGAAAATAAACTGATGTGCATGCAGGGGGGATGCTAGATATAGAAATCTTCATCAAGGAATTCATTTCTTATTCTTTTAAATTCAGGTACAAGAAGAATATTTTACAAACGCATTTATGTCTCAGATAGTCAGATAGATGAGAGTTACACGAAAAACACATGAACCAACCATACATGGTCTGCCAAGCTCAGGAAGTGGCAGTACATTATCATAATTCTTAGGTACATGATTCTGAATTTTTTTAGTCAAATGGCAGACACAAGCAAACAATAGAAGAAGACACTTAAAAAAGCTATATAAGTACCGCTTCTGCACCATAACATGAACCACAGTATGTCTCATTGTGCTCAAGCCTGCCACCATGTCTCTGCAAAGGCCTCTCAATCTGGAATTAAAATATTCAAACATGATATGAGCTAATGAAAGAGAGTAGAGTAAGTGTGAGCAAAATCGCGTGAGACAGCGAGAGAGAGAGAGCGAGAAAGAATTAGCAAACTATACAAATCTATAGATATGGGGTGGACAAAAGAAGAGGGGAGCCAAAAAAGTCCAAAAACACTCCAACCAAGAGTTATTTTCTGCATTGAAGAAAAGATTTGCAGTAACTCAAAACCTAAAAAGCATTCCTGGAATTTCAACCAATCCCATCAGGAATGTTCTAAAGGCGCAACGCAGATTTGAGGCGTTCTGATCTGGCGAGGTGAGGCGTAAACCTCGAGGGGCATTGAGGGGTAAGCCTCATTTGTTATTTTTTCCTCGTAATTGTCTCACAAACAAAGATGTAAATCAGATAGAATTTTATTAATATTTCATTTATTATAGTGCACTGTAAACTAAAATTTGACTAATTTTTTATATATTTTGTTGGTAAACTAATGTTGAATATATTTTAAATCTTTTTGTAATTGTTATTTAAACGAATTAATGGACAATACAACTCGCATAAGTATATTATTTTATTGTTTTTCCTAAATATTAGAGAACTAATATTTTAAAGAATATCTATGTAAAACATCAAACTATAAAATATATTATGTGATATAAAAAAATTAAAAAAATGAATATATATTTCGATTCAATATTTAAATAATTATTAACTAATTAGATAATACAATAACCATAAAATAATAAAGAAAAATACGAAAACTCAAATATAGTAGAGGGCAATGTTTTAAAAGGCGCGAGGCGTGTTTGAGGCGTTTTGGCCAGACGAGGCGAGGCGTAAGCCTCGAGGCGCATTGAGGCGTAAGCCTAAAATAAAAATAAAAATCTAAAAAACTCACGAAAATATCATAATAGTGATAAGAATTACTACTACAACATCTAAGCCTTAGTCCCAAAATGATTTGGGGTCGGCTAACATGAATCAAACTTTGAAACCGTCAATGATCGTTACATAAATAACATAAAAGGAAAAAAAGAGGGAAAAAAGTAGGGAAAAAAACAAATAAAAAAAGAGAATGAATGTTAAAAAAAGAAAAAGAAAAATGAAAAATCCTGAAAAATAAATTAAAAGATAACATGAAATAAAAGAAAATAGGAATAAAAATACAGATAAAAAAAAAGGAATCAGATTCCATCCACCATCTGCATTCTTTCCCGCCACATTTGCCTCTCCATCGCTATATTTTCTCCAATTCCAAGAAACCGCATATCATTTTCAATCATTTTTATCCAAGTTTTCTTGGGTCTTCCTCTACCTTTCACAATATTACTTATACCCAACTTTATAGCCTCCTCACTGGGGCATCAACAGGCCTTCTTCTCACATGACCAAACCATCGTAATCGATTTTCCATTATCTTGTCTTCTATAGACGCAACTCTTACATTCTCTCTAATCACCTCATTTCTGAGCCGATCCTTTTTTGTATGACCACACATCCATCGTAGCATACGCATCTCCGCCACATTCATCTTTTGAACGTGACACTGTTTTACAGCCCAACACTCGGTGCCATATAACAGTGCAGGCCTAATTGCCGTGCGGTAAAATTTACCCTTTAATCTATGAGGCATGTCAGGATCACATAAAACCCATGTGGCACTCTTCCACTTCAAACACCCTGCCTTTATTCTGTGAGCCACATCGTCATCTAGCTCTCCATCCTTTTGGATAATAAATCCAAGATACCGAAAGAAAGTGGATCCATGAACAACTTTCCCATCAAATGTGATCATCCCCGTCTCTCTATCACTGTTTTCGCTAAACCTACACTCCATATATTCAGTCTTACTTCTGCTCAGCCTAAAGCCTCGAGCTTCCAAAGTGATAAGAATTACTAAAAGAGCAAAAAGTATATATGAAATTACTAAAATATCAGTGTTGACTCATAAATTAGGTCATAAATTTGATTTTGTCAATTGTATTTTATTTTTATCTAATAAACAAAAAACTATGAAATAAATTTATACATAAAATAAATTACATTCTCTCCCAAATTTTATCATTTATTCTTTTTTATTACTTTTTAAAAATAAAAATCAAATAAAATTTAGCAAGGGACTATAGCATCTCATAATAAAATAATAATGACAATAAGGTTAATTAAGTCATTAACCACCTTATATTAAAACCCCATTCTTCCTCAACCCTGTTTTTTCTCACCCCACCACAGGGTCCACACTAAGAGAGACAGCCGCCACCTCATCTTCTCCCGTCTCAATCTGCAGATCTTGGGTAAGTTTCTTCTTTTTTTTTTTAAAAGACTCGTTCCTCTCGGGAAATAGAGGTCCGCCTCATGGGTCGCCTCATAGAAACGCACCTCAAGGCGCGCCTCAAACCCGCCTCACAGGTGCGAAGCGTAAGCCTCAGCGGTAGGGGGAGAGGCGCTGCCTCAGTGGCGGATTTCCGCCGCCTCGCCTAAGGCGTGCGCCTCGACCGCCTTTTAAAACATTGGTAGAGGGACATAAAAGACAAGCCTCAAGGCTTAAGCCTCAAGGGGTGAGCCTCACGTGCGCCTCAACAGGATGAGACATAAGTCTCAAGTATTTATAGAAATTAGCGCCTCGGGAAGTGTTCCTTCTGCCTCTTCTCAAGGCGCCCTCGAGGCTAAGCCTCAACCGCCTTTTAAAGCATTGGCCATCACAATAACAATATTATCACCATCAAAAGTGAATAACATCATATGACATAACATCCGGGCACCAACTAAAGCAAAAATTCCAAATGTCATTAGATGCTACTGTCAATGGCATATGCATGTAAGATTGGCAATGGCATATGCATGTAAGCTCATATCTACTGTCAGATGAAAGGATCGACGAACAAAGCGAATTCCAGGTCCTAAATAGACAAAATACAATAATAAGAACCATTTTTTTTTAATCAGAGGCATGAACAACACACTTAATAAAATACCTAATCTGATTTCCAAACTTGACATTCATATTATTTGTTTGAA
This sequence comes from Orobanche coerulescens, assembly GCA_033398695.1. Taxonomy (NCBI): domain Eukaryota; kingdom Viridiplantae; phylum Streptophyta; class Magnoliopsida; order Lamiales; family Orobanchaceae; genus Orobanche; species Orobanche coerulescens. The sequence goes on from CM065809.1 coordinate 177,515,049, forward strand.
AAACGTGGTAGAATAGCCAAGAGAACTCCAAATAATAGCCTTTTTCTATGAAATTTGTTCAATTAAATGCTACAATACCCTTTTATCAAGAATACAGCACAGAAAACATTAGTTATTTATAAAGATGCTAGAAAAAATTAGTTAGTTGCCTCTCCTATTATCTTTCCACCATTAATAGGGGAACCAATCACAATACACACTTGATCATTCAGGAATCCACAGGCATAAAGTGAAACTTCTCAAAATTTATCCAAGTCTAAGCTTACGAAGCTCAATCCTAGTGCGCCACATTCCTTCCAGGCATTACTTCTATTCAGAAGTAATCAATGCTGTAAGATTGATTTGACAAAAAAAAGGAGGAAAAAAAGAATCTCAAAGCTGCTCCATGTGATAGATGACTATAGCATTCGGCATAGGCAAAAAAATTGTATAAATAGGCATGAGTAGTTTATGCAGCATATAACACTTTAGATTATCGATCAACGATGATGTCACAATTCAACAGCAAGTACAGGTACTCATAAATACAGCCTCTTCTCTTGCCGTGGTTAAATTTCATTGTTAATAACAGTTTTATTCATGTAATTCAAAAACTTGAAAAAATTATGCAGCATGCTTAATCAAGTTCACAAAAGGGGGAGGAGAAAAGATAACGAAAGAAACAAAAAAGGAATGTGCTGCGTTCATATTTCAAATTTTAGCACAGGTCATGGCAAAAGCACATGGCAGGTAAATCGCGGACTCTAAAAAGACAACTAAAGAACATCAAGGCTCATGCACAAAATGCAAGAAAGAGTCATGTTTCCACTGACCTTGGGTGCACCGATTCCATCTTGTCGCACTTCTATCACATTACTGTGAGAATCAATTCTTTTCTTGAAAATGTCATGCCTCTGCAAGTTTAGTAAAGCATACATACACAACTGATGCATCAGAGAAATAGTTTCGAACTATAAAAAAGTCATAACGGCCAATAACGCAAAGCATCAAGCTTGACATTAACAAATTATCAAACCACGAAAACAAATTGAGAAAGAATCAGATGCAATGCATACTATGTCCATATGTCGCTCCCCACTGATATCCATGGTGTCAAGACTCAGCAACGTACATGGTATGGCTGGAAAGGTTACATCAAACTGCATTCATATTAAAATGAAAGATAAATCTTCGCATCGGATTATAACAAACTGAAGCCAGGAATGAATATTGCGAGCTGATGCTCAATCTTCAATTTCTGATCGCAGCAGAATATGAACTACGAGCATATAATGTTTCAAAATTTCATTTATTAACTGGGGAATCAATAAATCCGACAGTCTCGTCTATTTGGTAAACTAAACTACCAAAAGGTTAGAGCTTCACGTGCAATAACATATTGAGTCTCATCATATCATGCAAATGAAAATTTCTCAGGTTAATTTGATATAAGACAGTTATATTACATTGATACGCAGTTTGCCTCCCCTAGACGTGTCTACCACGAGTTTTGATTCTGTCACTGTGTGGAGGTATAATCCTGCAAGTTAAGAAGCCAATAAATATGATATTCAATACAGAGTAGAGAGATTAATGCAATTTCTACCAGAACAGATTCAAATTATGTTATTGGTTCGATAATAGACATTGCTTCAGAAGTAAACATTGGAAAAGGATATCACTAATATGCTGATATAATTTCAAGGACTAAACCCAGTATTTTACACTACACGACTCACATAACACAGCCGAAAGCTACACATAAAATTTCACATCTTCATTTCCTCTCAAAGTCCCCATCTGGGATGTTTTTCTTTTATGTCCCATAAGCATAACTTAACAGCTCATCTCCCTATTTCATCACATTCACTATCGGCATACGACAAATTATAATCCAGAAAAATTCAAGCACTAGAATTAACTCGAAAGAAGAAAGCCCATTATTTCTACTTTAATGGAAGATTAGGCAAAATTAAGATTTTATTCTATAGAACAAGGAATTAGTAGCAACAATACACAACAAAAATAATACAATACTTCGAAAGGCGAAGAATGAATAAATACATACTGAACTCAGAGAGAAAAAGTAAAGCAATTGCGATGGAGGAAACGAGCGTGATCACGCCACCGGATAGCGAACGGCTGTAGAAATCCTCATTGATTTTGGGGTACGCGTCCAGATTCCGAAGCTTATTGTACACTCTATCCATAATTTTTTACATAAAAAAAAACCTAGAATTTCTCGATAATACTATATTGCCGGCCCAAGAAATTCCCTTATCCCTTTTTCTTTATTTAAAGAATTCTTTAGCCGACGGATTTAATGATTGCTGGGTCGAACGGAGATGGCCGCCGGCAAATGAAAAAGGGAAAAAACAAAAGAACTTGGGGGGGGTTTGACTAATGAAGGAAGAAGATGTTATACGATTGCTTCTTTCCTTTTTCTATTTTTTTTTTTTTTTTTTTGGTCAAGAAAAGAAAAGAAACAATCTTTGGTTTGGTTCTGACCGAGGATGATTGTTGTAGTATTTTCTACATTCAAGAACTGGTTTCAATGTCCGGTCCACTTTCTTTGGTTAATACGCATACCTATTTTTTGCAGATATGTCGGGTGATTGATGAGGACGAATGTCAAAAAATAAAATAGGATTCAACTAATTTTTGTGTTAGGTTCCACACGCTGGACCTCTTCTTTTGCTTATTTTTTAATTTTTCAGTGTAGTAGTTCGATTCAGCCTATTCGATTCGATTCGATTCGATTCGATTCGATTGATTGATTCGATTGATCTTATTATTATTATTATTAATCTTAATTATTATTATTTTTATTATTACTAATAATATTACTGTTGATTAGTATTATTAAGTAATTTAATCCAACTCATCCATTTACTGATCAATCAAATAATTTAAGGGCCAAAATTATAAATACCCTCTTTGAAAAAATCAATGCAGAAACTACCCATTTCCAAATTTACATGCAGTTTCTACCCTTTTTTTAGAATAATAATACTTATATTATTTTCTTTCGACTTTAGGGGTAAATAATTTACCACTCTTTTGAGAAGGGTAAATAGTTTCACTACTTTGGGACGAAGGGTAAATAGTTTACCACTCTTAGACGAAGAAGGGTAAATAATTTATCAATATTGCTCGTACCCCTACTGGACAGTTAAATTTACCACTACAGTCTAATTTACCACTCTGACCCCTTCTATCCAAAGAGTGATAAATCATTTACTCATCCGTATGTCGGTATTTATTAAGAAAATGAATTATTAAAAATATTTTAAAAAATATATATGATGTGGAAACCACTTACGTAGAAATGTCGGCATATCAACGCAGTGGAGTGCGAAGTGAAAAATGGTATTAAAATATAAAAGATGGCATTTTTTACATTTGTATAAAAAAAAGGGTATTTCATACATGGGTTTCTCAAAATAGGGTATAAATAATTATTAGGAGATAATTTAAATATATTCATATCATATGATGCAAAAATATAATTAAATAAACAAACATATTCCATAAATTCATTAAGATGTAGTGCAAAGGAAGCAAGTATTATTAATATATCCCGTAATTCAAATATCTAAAGAAAATAAGTAGCACTAGTGTCGATGTTTAAACCAATAAGTAGAATAAAAGTTGAAATATATATTATAAAATTATACTATTAATCCTAATATCAATACTTATTTTAATTATATAAAATTCATGCCGTCAATTAACGTGTCAATGCCAATTGGAATTTTATTAACCACCTAAATACATCAATTTATTCATGTGATTAGACAAGGAGAAAATTATCAAATTGACCCCTATGTGAGATCAATTGGCCAAAAATTTCCATCTATCTCCGGTGGACCAAAAAACCCACATTTTCCCTCTACTTTAGTCAATTTAGTCCGTCACACGGCCGTGAGTATTTTCCACACGGAAAATGATTAGCGACACGTGTGAAAAAATATAAAAAAATAAATAATATAAAAAAATCTAAAAAAATAAAAAATCTGGAATATTAAAAAACCTAAATTTAAAAAAATTTAAAAAAAAAATAAAAAATTTAAAATCTAAAAACCTAAATAATATAAAAAAAATTAAAAAAATTTAAAAAATCTAAAAAAATTTAAAGAATCTGAAAAATCGTAAAAAAATTTTAAAAAAATTAGAACCTTAGGTAATTATTTTTAATTCTGAAATATTAATATAAATATATTAGAATTTTTTATTTTATTTTTATTTTATAATTCTGAAAAGATTTTTTTTCAAAAAAAAAATCTTTTTAATTCAAAAGATTAATTTTATAATTCTGAAAAAAAAATCATTTTAATTTCTGAAAAAAAAAAATATTTTTTTTAATTTTATAATTCTGAAAAAAAATCTTTTTAATTTCTGAAAAAAAATGAGAAAATTATCAAAATGATATTTTTCAGAATCTTTTCAGAAATTAAAAAGATTCTTTTTTCAGAATTATAAAATTAAAAAAAATATAATTTTTTTTTCAGAAATTAAAAAGATTAAAAATATTTTTTTTTCAGAATTATAAAATTAATCTTTTGAATTAAAAATATTTTTTTCTGAAAAAAAAAATCTTTTGAATTAAAAATATTTTTTTCTGAAAAAAAATCTTTTCAGAATTATAAAATTAAAAAATAAATAAAAAATTCTAATATATTTATATTAAGTTTTCAAAATTAAAAATAATTACCTAAGGTTCTATTATTAAATTAAATTAAAAATTAAATTTTTTTAGATTATTTATATTATTTAGGTTTTTATATATTTTTTTAAATTTTTTTAGATTTTAAATTTTTTAAATATTTTTTTAAATTTTTTTAAATTTTTTTAGATTTTTTAAATCTTTTTAAATTTAGATTTTTTAATATTCCAGATTTTTTAATTTTTTTAGATTTTTTATATTATTTAGGTTTTTATATTTTTTGCCACGTGTCGTCCACGTCAGCTCCGGTGGCCGGAAAATACTCCGGCCGGCGACGGAGGACTAAATTGGCTAAAGTAGGGGGGAGATGTGGGGTTTTTTGGTCCGCCGAAGACAGCTGAGTTTTTTTGGCCAATTAATCCCACATACGGGATCAATGATAATTTTCTCATTAGACAAATATAAATTCATATAATACATTCACTAATATAAAGAGATTTGCACATGATTTAAACTTTGCATACAAAATCTGAAATTGTAGGAAAATTTATAAATATATAAAAATCCATAATATCCTTAATCTAAAAATCTTGTATCCTGAACCGAATCGATTTAAGATTATTGAAATTAGGGCCGAGCACCGGGCCTGATCCGGCCCGGACCGACCCGGTCCGGAATGGATCGGATTTATAAATGGTCGGACTTTATCGACCCGAAGCTCGGTTCTAGCCCAATTTAGTAAAAAAAAAAAAGAAAATTTGCATATTAATTGTCCTGTTATTACATCTAAAATGATTTTTTCTTTACATACTCCCATAAAATACACTTATCAATCTTAATATCTGCATTTAGCCACCAAACTCCCAAGTTCAACAATATTTTAAGATAAATAAACTTAATTAGAATGACGTGCAATCATAATCGAGTCATTAATCATCATTATTTCATCACCACCGAGGGTAAATTACAATAACAAATATTCTTTAAGTATTTTTATTTTTACCGGATCGTTCCGGGTTGGACCCGAATTTTCCGAGTTTTAACCCAGTCCGGCCCGGAACCCGGATTTAGGTAAAATGCACACGTTGGACTTTAGAGTTTAAATATATAAATTCATAATTCATAATCTCATCAGGTCCTAAGACAAACTCAAAATGTGGTAGATAACAATAGTGTTCCACTCCTACCCAAAAAAAAAAAGTGACATTTGATTTTTTTGAAAGAGTTTTTACCTTTATTAGCTCTAGGTTCATAACAAATGCGACCTTACTAATTAAACATGTTAAATGTCATCTCCATACTTAGCCTCAAATTCAAATTTAAGATCAAAAGTTTTAAAATTTGAGGTTGAGATCTTATGTAGAAATGGCTTAATGGACATTAAGTTTCATTATTGTTTTTACAGTCTAGTAATTTCCATAAATTTTGATTTGGAACATAATAAAGCATGACAATATTATTAGTTGGAAAATAGCATTGTGTAGCTGAAGGCCCATCTTGAGAAATGATCCAGTGTTTAATCCTTTGGTGCTTAAAATTATATTTAAAGATTTTACGTATTCCGGTTCTTATGTACCCATGGGCCATGAGTACACGAGTATTCATGTACTCGGTCAAACGAGTATGTTGTACCTATATAATATGAGTAGTATTTTACTCACAATAATATGTATGAAAGTATATTCATGTACTCGGTCAAATGTACAAGCGAGTGCACATGTACTCGACCAAATGAATACAGTAGTATTCATGTAACTATCTAAATACTCTCACCACTCTTTGACCGGACGATATAAAATATCAAAATAATTATTTGGAATGTTTTGATATACCACTTCTGTTTATGTTGGTATAATTTGTAGAATTCGGAGTCGAGCTCGAAAAATTACTCAACAGTAAAAGAAAATCATGATATTGATTATATTGCTCACGAGCTACATGATATTCGATGATTGAACACTAAGTGCAGAATTGAGAAAAACATTCATTAAATCCAGCACAGACCATTTCGACCATTAGTGCATCTCAAATCTTTTTTGACTAAAACAATCTTTGATACAATCTTTTTTGCAGTCACTCATTTACACTATTCGTTTATTTTTGAAAAATGAACAAGATTATTGTCCATTTTCTTTATTGTTGACGGGATTTCGGCCAAAATAATGTAGAATAAAATTCCGAAAAAAAAAATTTAGAGTGTAAACTAATTTAAATAAGTCGAACTTATATTTGTTCAAGTTTATTTGAAATTTTGTCGAACTTTAAATACTATATTTGAACTTAATAGTGATCGAGTCGAGCTCGAACCGAACTTTATTATATGCATTGTAACTTGTATTCAAATCGAGAAATGAGTGGTGGCTCTCCATGACGAAGCCTCTCGATTGCCTTCGTCCTCCTTAATCTTATTTGACGCCACATTCAGCATTTCAAACTTTATGATCGACTCATCCGCTCTCTCGTCGTTTCTCCTCCTTTCTTGTTTCAAATTTCGCCACTACAAAATTCTTGTTTATGATTCTAAATTATTTCACCAGCAAGAAAATTGAGGGGAGGGGGGGCTTCTTTTGATCTTTCTTCTGAATAAGGTATTGTGTTCTTAGCTACTGAAATCTCTTGAACAAGATGTTCACAATTCAAATTACCCTTTGAACGGTGTCATATTGGACCATCAGGCTCTATTGATCTACACCATCGCCGTCATTGATGAAAATTTTCCGATTCTCGATCAATGTTCTCGACTTTACCCCCCATCGCTCATTGTGTAGTGGAGATTGTATACATGTATATGGCATATTGAACTGGTGCATGGTTATTAATGCATTGTGCACAATTCTCTCAACACAAATAACAAAAGAGGGCCTACTCCCGAAATACACGAAACCAAATAAGGCATTGCACGTTTTTGCCCCAATACAAAAACAGTAATATTGAACTTCTAAACATGATAGTGTTCGGTAGATAAGAAGAACAGTTATAAATCAAGCAGCATTAGAATTGCTTTCAGAAGCTGCTGTTATAAAAAATACTAAAATATAATATTTTACATATTAAAACCACTTTAAAAAACAAGATTTACCAAGAACAATATTCTTTAAATTTACATCTAATTATTTTCACATATTGCATCAATTTTTCTTTTATGTCACACCAATACCAAACTAGGCCTAATGAGCCAAAGTACATGTGTTAGAAACATGCACAATGCGGCCCATATTAATCGAGAGAGACACCACACATCGTTCTTGAGTGAAAGATGCCATACACCACAATTAAGTGCAACGGAAAATTCATTCACCGTTAAAGAGCAAAAGAAAAAGTAATATCACGTAAATTGTAGGATTATATTGGAGTAAAGATTTAATAATGTGTGTCTAGTTTGGGTAAATATGGTTATTTCTTGCATAAGAATAAATATATTTTGTATGAAGTTTTATGAATATACACAAGTATGTAGAAAACATATACCAGCGGCCTTTGGCCCAGTGGTATCGCAATGAAGGATAAGAACCTTAAGCCATTAGGTGCGGGGTTCGAGTCTGGAGCAGGACGTGGTTTTCATCCGGACGTTATCCAAAGAAGCGAACTTGTGTGGAGGCGAGACGGCTTCTCGCGAACCTATTATGCCCCACTGGCCCAAGGTTAAGTAAGACATATACCGAACAAAATGGTGGTTAGGGCCCTCCGATTTGGAGGGTGGTCGAGTGTAAGTTGAAATCCGCCATTCCAAAAAAAAAAATGTAGAAAACATATAATTAAGAACTATTTGTTGGAATTTATCCTTCTCTAATAATCGAATTCACCCAGTAATAAATATTTGGGAAAATTATCAATTTGGTCATTGTACTTTGCACAATTCGACACTTTGGTCATTGAACTTTACAAACTATCACTTTGGTCACTGAACTTTGCATCTGTCTTTCATTTTGGTGACTCACGTTATCTTTTCCGTCAGCTGAGTTACAAAATCGCACTTGATTATCATGTGACCCATTTTTTAAGGATATTTCCGTCATTTTGATTTCAATCTCCCATCTCATCCTTTAATCATCAATAACCACAAAAATAACAATTCAATCGCACTTTTTCACCTTTTCTCTTCTGCACAAAAAGAGGGAGCAGGGTATCTGTCACTCTCTCCTATCTCTCTATCTCTCTATCAAGCATTCGATGACAGAATCTGAAAGAAAGTGGAATAACTTTCGATTAGAAGGAGGCCCACCCACAGAAAATGGTAAGGGACTGTTAACTGCATCTTGAAAGTTAAATTAGGGTTTTACGTCTTTGTTTGATTTTAATCTGGGGTTTAAATTTGAGATTAGTGTATTAGGGTTTTAATTTATGGATTATAGTATATAACACTGAATTTGTAATTTGAGTGAGAGGCTCACCCAGTGGTTTTTGTTGTTTACTGATTTTAGTGATTTTATATAGGATAATTATACTCCAGTGGTACCAACTTTGCTTACTTTTTTTGGAGAAATTAAATGTTTGTTTATTATATTATAACCTACAGGTAAATATTTTTCTATTGAGTTCCACCATGAGGGAAGGTTTTATAGGATGCTGGATGGTAAGAGGGAATACAGGGGAGGTGAAGTAGTTTGGCTTGACAATCAAGACGAAGACAAGCTATCATGGCCCTGCCTAAATGGATATGCAGAAGATTTGGGGTATAGAGACCCTCCCTTGGTCCACTGGTTTAAGTTACCAGGGAGTAGGGGTGGTGCAGGTTTTTTACCAATTAGAAATGATAAAGAGGTGGTGGATATGCTAGCTTTTTTGGTGATGACGAGGTGTTTGGAGATTTATATTGTATGTGGTGCAACTAGGAAATTTGAGGAGGTTGAATTTGAGTTGAAAAATAATATTAAATCGAAACATGTAAACAATGTGAAATACATGGGGAACATGGTTGAAGATCTTGTGGACATGGGGGAAGATGCAATAAATGAATTGAACGTGGTTGATATAGTAGAGTTTAATGTAGCTAGCTCAAGTCAGAGACCAAGAAAAGAAAAGTTAAAGGGAAAAATAGATGTACAAAAGTGTTGTGCTGCAATAAATGGTGACTTGCCGGATAATGCATGTGAGAGGATGAAAGAAAAGACTGGCAGGACCAAGAAACAGCCACGAAAGGCCAAGAGGTATGGAACAAGACCAAAAAGAGATGTCGATTATTTGATAGAGGGGGATGAGATGTTAGACAGCGATGATCCAGATTTTGAACAATTGATTGATTCAGACTATGAACTTGTTGATGTTGATGATAGAGATGATGATGTGATGTTTAAGGGGAACGTTGATGGTGATACTGACAAGGTGAATGAGTGGGCTCTGATGGGGTATGATGGAATAATTTCAGATGGAGAGGGTGAAGATAGTTCCGAATTTGAAAGCATTTCTGAGTCGGGAGATAGTGAAACAAATAATGAATTCTTGACAAGAGGGGAGAGAAAAAAAAAGAGGCGGTTTAACAAGTTCAAAGCGTTCAGAAGACAAAAACAGATGAAGGAGCCTACATTTGAAATTGGGATGTCATTTGCCAATACTGAAGCTTTTAAGGATGCTGTTAGATTACTTGCAGTGACAACAAGGAAGGAGTTGAGGTTTCCCACTAATGATAAAAAAAGAGTGTTGGTGACTTGCACAACATCTCCAGGTTGCCCTTTTCGCATGTGGGCTTCCATAAATGACAAAAATTCTTCTAACGTGTACTTGAAGACCATGAAAATGGAGCATGCATGCAATCCTATTAAAGGAAAGGTATACCATTGCAATGCTCCGTTCATTGCAAAAGGGTATTTAGATAACTTCATAAAAGATAGAGAATGGAGTAGGGACGGGGTCCAATGTGCTGTTGATAGGGATTTCGGGATGGAAATTGGTTATCAGATGTGCTATAGAGCGAAAAAAAGGGCTCGAAATTTGGGACAAGGAACAATAGAGGATCAATATAACCTCCTAGAGACTTATGCAAGCGTGATTAAGAAAGCAAACGAGAACACTACTGTTTACATTGATGGGGATTTGTTAGAAAATGGTGTGAGGAGGTTCAAAAGGATGTATATTTGTTATGGAGCATTGAAAAAGGGATGGATGGAAGGTTGTAGACCAGTAATAGGGTTAGATGGGTGTCACTTGAAAACCATTTACAAAGGGCAGTTATTAACTGCTGTAGGAATAGATGCCAACAATGGAATGTACCCGGTGGCCTTTGCTATTGTGGAAAAAGAGACTAAAGAGTCTTGGATTTGGTTTCTGACCAACTTGAAGGATGATTTGGAGCTCGAAAATGATAGTAGGTATGTATTTATAAGTGACAAGCAGAAAGGGATTCTAGATGCTGTGAAGCTTTTACTGCCCAACTCATGCCACAGGCATTGTGCAAGACATTTGTACAACAACTTGAAAAATAATGGCAATCCTGGACAAGAACTAAAGGATATTTTTTGGGCCGCAGCCAGGTCTACTACAAAGCAATGGTACAAGAAAAATATGGACAAAATGCATAATAAGAGTACCAAAGCATGGAATTTTTTTACTGGTGAGGACAAGGGCCCTGAGCATTGGAGCAGGGCATACTTTTCAAACCACACCAAGTGTGACATTTTATTGAATAATCATTGTGAGAGCTTATATTGTTTGCTCAAATCAACTCACTACACTGAGTTGATCCTTTTCCATAAGCTCTTAAAAGCTCTCCAGAAGATTGTAGCTTGTGTGTTTTGGCTTTTTAAGAAGCCCATCCATCAATCTCAATAGTTCAGTGCTTATTTAGTAGGGCTGGCTGCCACTAGCTTTTAGTTTTGTCCATTTCATTGTGAACACTGAATACTCAGTGTTTATAGGCTTTTTTACAAGCTTGTCATAAGCTCATTTGTGGATCCCACTCTTTATGGAATTTGAGTATTCATTCCGCATGAATTTGTATTCATTCCACATGAAGCTGTATTTATTATTCGGTGTACAAAATTTGCTTTATTCCATTTTGCTTTTTCCCTATACATGCTACATTTGAGTATTCCACATCTTATCCTATATTTTATTATGCATAGTTGATAATAATTATTTTTTATGTAGGAGAAGCACCACCACCTGCAGGTTGCACTAAATTAGCCAAGTCATATTATTCGAAAGTGACTTGTAGCCTCTGTGGAGAGGAAGGCCACAATAGAAGATCTAAAAGGCACCGACATTTCAATGCATCTAAAGCATCTGAGGTAATTACATCTCAACAACCTAATCAAGAAATGCCACAAGAGGTAGCCAGCCTACAAGAGGTAGAAGGATGCCACAAGGCCAAAGAGGCTGGAGAACCATCCCTTTGTGAACAAAGCTGCAAATTTTGAACCTAAGATATGGAGGCCATATCTGCATGCATGCTCTTTTAATGTGGAATTTTCTGATTTGGCTGTCTTTTGGCCATATTTTGAACTATCACTTTTGAACAAAGTGCAATTTACTGATTTGGCTGTCTTTTGTAAAGCTGAAATTTTATGTTGAACATGGTCATCTTTAGTATGGCATGCTCTTTTAATGTTGATCATGGTCGTATTTTGATTTAGCATTATAAAGGGCAGTTGTTTGTTTGATTTGGATATGTATTGTTGGTGTTTGGATTATGCCAGTTGGAATAGTGGCGTGAGTGACTAAAATGAAAGCCACATGCAAAGTTCAGTGACCAAAATGATAGTTTGTAAAGTTTTAATGACCAATGTGTCTAATTGTGCAAAGTACAATGACCAAAGTGATATTTTTCCCAAAATTGAAATCAAAATGACGGAAATACCCTTAAAAAAATGGGTCACATGACAATCACGTGCGATTTTGTAACTCAGCTGACGGAAAAGATAACGTGAGTGACCAAAATGAAAGACAAACGAAAGTCAATGATGAAAGTGATAGTTTGAAAGTTCAACGACCAAAGTCATTAATCGCAGAAAGATAATGACCAAATTAATAATTTTCCCTAAATATTTTTTGCAGTTTTCGAGCCAACGGGCGCTAACCCATCCCTCCCTCCTCTTTCTCTATCGTTTAATGTTTTTAATATGATTTAAGTAAGATTTATATTGCGTAAATTACAAAAGTTACCATGTAAACTAAAAGCTGCCAAAATATACTTTGACATCCAATTGTTTTATATTTATACACATAAAAATTATGAAACTTAGAAAATGTTGAAGTCGAATTTCATAAAAAAAGGTATTGGAATATTATGCTCCAAAAAATTTCCAAGAACCAGACTCTAGTTAAATACTCCCTCCGATGAAAGTCGATTCTTCAAAAAAAAAAAAGTTAAATACTCCCTCCGTGCACGAAAAGTATAGTCTTATATTTATTTTGATCCGTTCATAAAAAGTATGGTCTTTCTATAAATATAAATAATTCCACTTAAAATATTACTTTTTCTCCGCCCAAAAATATATCTCCTCCCTACTTTCTCCACTAAAAAATACATCTCCCCTCTACTTTCTTAGAATCCTTGTCATCCACGGTGGATCACATTTTTCGTGGACGGGGGAGTATGATTTTACTTGATGCCAAGAAACCCAAATGATCTAATTAATGTCATGTCAAACATCACGGTAACTCCACAAAAAATAACGCTATACAACTTGAAGCCGACAAAACTTAAAACGATGACTAGAATTGTCATATTCATATACACTTGCCATATTTATATTACATTTTCCGTACTTATATTACATCCAAACTAGGATGGCCAGTTTTACCCGCATAGCCGAGTTACCGGTGGATAAACGAGTAGAGTACTACTCAAAAATTCAGGCAGCGGGTAGGACACTCCCCATTCCCACTACATTCTACTAGGGCATGGATAGCATATGAGCTTAGCATTTACTCTTATACCCGACCCATTTACCTACTCAATTACACACACACACACACACACACATATATATATATATATATATATATATATATATATTAGTGAATATCTATAATATATTATTTATTTTATAAATAATTAAAATAATATTTAATTGGTACTTACATCTTATATTATAGATCTTATTTACTTTATTACAATTTTTTCGTTCTTATTAAATAATACTATTTATTTGTTATACTTTATTGTTGATGAAGTGTATTTTTTTCAAAAAATAGAACAAAAAAAGTATTTTATGAGGATTTTTCAGAACAAAACCCAAACAAGCAACCAATGATACATCTAAGGGAATTTGCATTCAAAAATACGGCCATGGCAACATAGATGTAATATCCGCAATTTTCGATTTTCGGTAAATTTCTTTTTTCGGCCGAAGTCCGTTTTGACGACTCGCTCGTGACTGTTTCATCATTCTGAGAATGATTAATTCTACACTTTTTGACATCCGAGTTCGTTTCGGTGTCGTTTTGTTGAGTTCCGTGCTTTTTAGCGACTTTTCCGCACTTGAGTTCGATTCTTGCGAATCTCGGTCGAAACTGCTGTTTCGAGTTTCCCGTAAGTCCGTTTAACTTTGTTAGACGTGTTGTGAACTTCGGTTTGGTTATTCGATCACGTATCGTGATTTCCGGGCGTTTTGGGCCATTTTGTAATTTCTTGAAAGTTGCGGGTATCCGTATCTGTAATTGTTGTCTCGACCCATTTCTTGGTCGCGTATGATTGAATATGGTATTATGTTTTCATTTCGGGTCGTTGATGTCGTCCGCGAACTTTTCGTTGTGTTCGTTCCGTGCTTTCGTGTCGCCGCGAAATGGATCGGGCCAGCGGATCGCGGACGGTTGCGGATGGCCCGGGCCGGACGATTGCAGGCCGACGGACGGTGCGAGAACCGGCGTAGCGCGCACGCCACTGGCCGGAAAGTGCCGCGCGCTAACCGGCAGTGTAGCGACGCTACGGATGGCCTAACGACGCTAAGCGGGTCCGACAATGGAGTCCTGGGGTTCTGAATCGGTCATGCTCGGCAGTAGCGCACGCCATCGTTTGACGCCGCGTGACGCTACGGCCGGCAGTAGCGCCGCCTTCTTGTCACAGACGCTACTGGCCGGCAGTAGCGCACGCCACTGGCCGGAAGGTCCGCACGCCACTGGCCGAGCGATCAGTCCTGTATACATCGGTCGCTTTGGGCCGAGAAGACGCTAGCTCGGCAGCCTTAGCGCGCTAGTCCGGCCCAAGATAAATGTGGCCGAAATACATTTCATTTCGCTTTTCACTTCCTTCCTTCTCCGTCCATGATGGCGATTCATGGGTGATGAAGCCATGTTGTTTAACAACAAATCCATGAAGTCCTTGAGTTCATAACATCAATCAATCGTCCGTTATCATCCTTTGATCCAGCGAATCAAGGTAATCTTCCTTAGAACCCTATTTTCGTGAATTTGGGGATTTTTGCATTTTTGTCCGATTCGTTCCGTGTTGTTGATTAATTCATGATGGGTATGATTAATCTTGACAGTATTCTTGTGTTTAACATCATTTAATCCATTGTTCTTCGTCGAATCAAGTATAATTCTTGATTTCCTTCAATTGACTTTTTGGGTGATTTGTCCCCGATCTCGCTTTTTCATCCATTTTCGATGGATCGATTATGGTTAAATGATGTTGTTAAACACATTCTATGGATTGTATATCCATATTTCAACTTGGAATTCGCTTCGTGATTTGTGAACGAATCGTGTTCTCGCCGTTTGGGAAATCCTTGAACCTTCGTCATTTGTTCTTTGAATTCAACGGCTTTGGGTCGTACTTTGGAATTCATTTTCGTTGTTATTGTTTTCGTTCGTAGTTCATTGTTGTGGATTATCGTTCGGTGGAGTCGGCGGGTTCGTAGTCGGTTCGTGCCAACCTACTTCGGCCGATTCTCCGCATTGTGGTCATTCGAGGCAAGTATCTTGCCCATACATTTCATATTTCTTAGGCATAATTATTGATAAATGATTTTATGCGAAATCCAATGTTTAATGAACGTTAAAAAGGATCAGTATGTTCTCGATAAATATTGTCTTTCAACGATAATTCGTATACTTCGTGAATGGATATGTTCTCGGAATATGTGTGTTAGTTTCGTACGTTGAGAGACGTTATGATCGCATTGACCATAATTGTTTGCCGAGGATTGTGCATTGAATTGTATATTTGTTCGGTGGGTATTCGACATGATGTGATGTTAGTCGTTACTCCTTTGAAAGGAGGTTGTGATGCTTAGTGTTGCTTGTCTTGATAATCGGTTATTGTTGTGCTTGTTGTATGTGATGTGCCTCCGGGTAGGATTGTTGAATCTCCGGGATCCATACTTGCTAGTATGGGTCGGGCGAAACCGTAGGGTTATCCAATACGGGTATGTCTCATGGGACTCGAGGTTCGGGCTTGCTAGCCCGATGCTGAGATAACTTGTGGGGTTATCATCGGGTATGTCTTGCGGGGACTCCGAGGTTCGTGGCTTGTTAGCACGATGCGGGATAACTTATGGTTGTGGTTTGATTATGTAAGTATATGTGCTTTTAGTCACGTGATCGCATTACGGTGACATGTGATTTGATATAGTTTCCCTGTGGGTTATTCACTCGGGTTTGTTCTACGGGAACATCTGAGGTCCGTGGCTTGCTAGCACGGGACGCGAATAATCTGTGGAAACAGGTTGTTATGGTATGATCGGGTCGTGGACCCCACTTGTTGTTATCGAATTTATGTTTTGGGAAAATGACTTTTGGGCTGTGTCCCTAAATGTTTTCGAAAGACCTGAAGATTTTTAAATCCCAATGTATTCAAAACTCCCGATGTCGTAAAATGTTTTTCACAAGATGTTTATCGGGTTTACCCTATCTTTCAATTTAATCGTTTGATTAAGTGAATCACCTCGGGAAGTATGTTTATGATTAACATGTTTCGTGGAGTATGATATGTATGGCTCGTTTTCGTATTTTATACTTGCACCTAACAAAACAGTGGAGTTTTGCTAACCCCCGAGTATTCGGGGGGTGGATGTCTATTTTTGCATTCAGGTTTTGGAGCATAACACAGGGTCGGCACGAAGGATGATGAAAGATGAACGATACTAATCACACGAGGATCCGTTGATGTCGTATTGGTCTAGTTGTATTTTCTTTCATTTAATATCTTTTCCCGTCAGACGAGTTTATCAGATTTTGACCCCTGCGTGGGTATGTGTTTGTAATCGAGTTGTATATTTTATTGAAAGACCAAATCGGTCTACTGAGTCATTTTAGCCTTGAAGGCATTGTCGAGATGTTAAATGTTGTTGCCAGCCTGGTAGATCCTCGAGGAGAGGGTCTACGGCGTGTAATATCCCTGAGTGGATTGTGGTGTTACAATAGGGGGGAAAAAGAAAACATTAGATATATAAAAAAGAAAATTTTAAACAGCGTTCGCTATACAAACTTTACCACGATGTGTACGCTATACAACCTTTACCACGATGTGTACCATGGTAAGAATAAAAACCAGAAACCAAGGTACACCTGACGTGAGAACATGTTAGATAATTCACTCACGGCCGGCTTAAATACATGGACACTTTTGTCCCTTTCTCTCAGTAACTTTTGCAGTTAGTGCTCTGCTCAGGGTTGTTCTCCATTTTGGTTTGGAGGCAGTTTCTTCACATGATGGAACCAAATTCTCGACCACTACAGGCGGACTTGTGACCGACCCACGAACCTACTCATGAAACAAGAATATAATGCCGTCAAGAGATTATAAAATTGGTCGCCATATGCAAGAACTGGCGATATAACTTGTCATAAGCTTACCGTGCTGGATGACTCCCGAAGGCCTGTGAAATAATAAATGCACGGTCTATGGGGTTTGTGTCTGTTTCCATATCCATGAAACTGTTGCACCGAAAAGATAAGTTATCGTTGAGAGACGAGTCTGTCAGTTTCTTAGCAACAGAACTTAAAAAAAAAATGTAGAGTTTTTAGTATTTTCAAATGCCAACTTCTGCTTATAATTTTGCATAATTTAATGTAATTTAGATGCAGGCATAGGCGGAGCCAAAGGTCGGCTGGACCGGGGCATAGGACCTCTGAATATTTCTTTTTCGCTTATCCCATCCCACACATAAATCCTGGCTTCACCCCTGGGGAGAGATGCTCTAGGTTTTGTATTCTACTTCTGGTTTGACGTTTACACACAAATATAACTCTTCTACAGCTGATTGAAGGAACATTCTCTTTTAACATAACTAAAAATCTGGCCTCCATCAATCAACTCTAGTTGTCGACTATTTTTTGCAGTAAATCACTTTCTCAAGCACAGGCAATACTCCCTTAGCCAGAAACAAAAATATTTTCTAGTTCTAGGTTAATGCATGAATAAACAAGCTTGATGTAGTAAAAGATTCCTACTGAAATTGTAGCCACAAATCATAGAATAAGGTGTCGAGAAAGAGATCTCATACTTGTCTGTTCCTCCAGTCATGCATGCTCCACTGGCATCTCTTTCATCCAAACAACTGCCTTTCAAGTTTGCATGGTTATGTCTCTGTTCAGCACTCCGAGCCAGACAGTATAAACTGTCCCTTATGCATATCTTTGTTCTCAAATCCAACTAGTCCAAGAATGTGAACCACAGTTACTTCCAAAATATTTGAATACTAACAAGATAGAGCACAGTTAATACACAAGAGAATGTGAAGTTCATGAAACATCAACAAAGTCTAATGTTGGAGTATAAAATCTGGTGTTCTAGCCTCCATGATAACACGGACGAACGACTCATCGTTCCTCCGACATTTTACGTTCAATGATCTATGACCAGTCACAGCATCACATTACATTTTGATTCAGAGTGCAAATGAATTTCCACATCTCGATAATCATTCCACAAACTGCTGAGTCATTTTAGAGCGACGTCTCTTTTAAACCATTGCCCTAACGAAGTTCATAATCGGAATTCTCCCAAACTAGCATGCCAGACATCCATGTATTTCCAAAGCTATATCTTAAAGCAAGTCAATGCTAATGCTATCTTTGGTTCTATATTTAGAACCAATTATCCATTTATGCATTTTTTTTTTCCATTCAATTATAGCTATGTATTGGATTGATGATTTTGTAAATCTAGTTCTGTATTTTAGCTATAGCACCAAGTATAGCAATGCATTAGACTTGCTCTTAGAAACTAGGCAACTGCCACTGGGTCCTTAGCACAACATGGCCTGTAGCATAACATGGGCACGTATCTTTTGCATCCTTATTGCCCCAAAAAAATAAATATTAAGCACAGAACAATGAATACGCCGAAGGACTAATTATGAAACTATAATACCTTAAGAGCTCAACCGCTTAGTTGATAATACCAATGCATAGCATGAAACTTGGTTCGTTCATACATGTTGTAATGACACTCGGGCATGATTAGAGGATATAGCACTTGTGTTGATGCAGAAATAAACATAACGCAGCAACTTATGAATATATGCTGCATTGCCTCTTTTATGGAGCTAGCATATAAAACGTGGCAATACTTGATGCATGTTCTTTAACAGTGCACCTTTTGGATCACTATGCAGTTGGATAAGCTAGTAATGTTACTCGGATATCGGGGAACATTTCCACAATACCTAGCTAAAAGTTATACCTGTTTCACAACAAGCTGAAGCTGGCGAAAACTAGCTGCTTCCTGCGAAATATCATCCATGTCCAAACTCATTGTCGAGCTTTCTTGTATATGTGAGGAGCTCAACTCTGCTGGATTTACACGGCTGACTTGTTCAGCATCACTATGATTCTCGGATTTTTCTCCAGAATACTGGACTTGTTTTCCTATCAATCCAGGATCAACTATGGAAGCCTGCACTGTAGCAGTTGGGTTTTTTAAGCTACCTTGACGATTATGTAACTTCTCTCTTTTTCCACTCCCAGCTGCTGGAAATTGAGGGTCATTTTGCAATTCATGAGTCTCATCAGAAGCAGGGGTATCATTTGAATGCATATAAGACGGAGAGAGCTGCATGGTTTCATTGGGCAGGTTACTCGTATAGATGAAACTACCATTTCCAAAGCAATGCTCTTTTCTTTTCCGGATGAATTGGTCCTGTAGTTTAACCTGATTCTTATTCTCGTCTCGTTGATCTTCCCAAAATATCATATACAAATTAGAAGTGGCTTATAACACTACATGACAAAAAGGCCATAGAATATCTACCAAGTCTGGCAAGCATAAATAGAGCAGAAACATTTTCCATAGTCCGTGACAGCACCCATACCTATTTGAGAAGGGTGCAAAATGACAATTTACTTCACGTAGAAGTAACAGTAAACAAGATTCTTATTTAGTTCTGCTTCCAGCAAGATGGAGTATTGCCTCAGTGCAAACATTAGTTTCATTTACTGCTACAGAAGACCAATAACCTTATATGGGCAAGGAGAGCTTGAAATCATTACATACACAGACCTGTTCTTTAGGGATAAACCTATCGTTGCTGTTGGCCATAGCGGGTCCATTCACAAAAGAAATATATGAATCAGGTTCATCTGATGTCCAAGAACTGTCTTTCGGCATCCCAAAATCATCGACAAAATTGCCCTTGGAAGAGTCATGATTTTGTGAAATATAGTCCACCGCATTTGGGTCAGGACATGGAAACTCAAATTCTGAAGTCACTATGTCTCCGGACCCTCCTATATTGTCTGCTGATGTAAACCAATCCAGGTCATCTTCTTTATTGATCCCAAGCCCAAATGTTGAATGGCAACTCCTGATAGGAGGGCACATTTTATTAGCAAAACATTATGATAAAAATGAAAACCTCAAGATAAAACAGTTCGACATTACCTAAACATCCTGTCGACATCTTCAAAGTTTTCTATCTCAGGCCAACCATGATACAAAAATTCACTTGAATCTTTGTCCTCCGTATTATCTAAGAAATCGAGATCATTGCCTGTATGAGTTATGTTGCCAAGAGCGTCGCTGAAAGTGTTGTCTTCGACTGCAGTGGTCTTTTCACAGGGAATAGTATCATTTGTACAAATTTTATTATTATTTGAGTCCGTCTTAACGCTTTCAAAGACATAGCGAGATGATTTGGTATTTTCGAAAGCTATACGTGATGCTTCTATGATAGAGTTACTCTTGGGTGAAGAAGAAAATACACCAGTTGATGCATTAGACCATGAATCTTTTTTCAGCATTGTGTACTTTCTTTTACTCGGAGAAGAAAAAAACCCTCGTTCTCTTCCCGTATCAACAAATCCAGCAGAAGATATATATCCAGTACAAAGTGAAATACTTGTTACTTCATGGCTTGTGTGGCCATCACCAAGAATGGATTTATCAGCAATCCGTCTGGAACCAGGATGGGAAACTATATGATCATCATTCTGACAAAAGTCATCTCAAACTATGTCTTCTAACTGTAACAGCAGTTACAGAATTTTAGCTGTAATAACTGCATACTATACTTCCATAAAATAAGTAAAACAATACCAAAAATTCAAAAATTATAACAGAATATCAGGGATAGAATCACAAGCTAATTGCTCCAATTATGAATTTCAAAGTGCAAAAGTATTATAGAAAACCATCATAGAATTAGCTAAAAAAGATGCAAATCAATGTAAAGTTCTAACATCAGTACAAAATCCGATAGGATTGTGAATGCAGACCTTTAGGAGGCATATAACATAAGATATTACCTAGACTCTAAACCATGACTCCAGATATGAATCATTACTACGTGAGGTGACTAATGTGACTAATCGACTCCCACAATTTTTAAAAGTTCTATAGAAATATTTTTATATTTGTACATAAACTTACAAGGATTGGCCCCCAAATTACTTTAAATAAAATTAACTACAAACAATTATCGTAAAAAATGTACCCAAGGTTATCAAGGCGCCAAGGAGAGGCACAGGCCTACCGCCTAGGCGAGAATTAGGCGCCTAGTCAAAATATATACTAAAATATAATATAGTAATATACCATATTATTTTTAAGATAAACATGTTTAAGTTAAATATATAGAAATATAAATACGTTTAAAGATCGACTAAACTTACATTATAATTATCTTTATTATATATCTTATATGAATCATCATCAACTGCACCTCAATCCTAATCCTAACTATGTTGCAGTTGATGGCATGAAGATTACAGTGCCAATTAATTTGTCTAAAATTGGTTAACACTATAATTCATGCACAAAAACAAGGTGGCAAAGTTTCACGCCGGATGTCCTTCCTGTCTCAACCTTCACATATGAAATTCCAGACCTATTAACATCACAGGTTTTTCCAGTTGCATGGAAAATTTCATGAGACGGTGATGAGTCGAGATAATTGCTATAATCATGTCACATTACGTGATTGCTATTGTATACTAACACGTACATCATGGAACATGACTAATATATCTTATTTGAATAATTGAATTTAATCCCTTCTTTGAAATAGGATTACTGAGTAACAATATATAAATGAAAAACCAAGTAATGTAGTGAAACCCAAAAAAATCAAGTACTTTAGTAGCCCAGACCCAATAAGAGTCCAGTACCAAAAGATATTGTAGTTTAGTATCTTTAAGTTAGTAGCCTGCAAAGAAGAAATTGTAGTTTAGTATCTTCATGTTGATGTATGAATCCTTACTTCACTTCCTAAGTTCCTATCACCAGGTCAAAATATCTCATCAGAGAAAGAAGATCAAAAGTTCGTTGCAGTTCTCGGTCGATGCACCGATGAAATAACAACTATTGGGGAACATTGTAGATGAATAAACTCCAACCCTCCCTACAAGCTTAAGCTATCAAGTGAGGTGAAAATGTAACATGGTATACGAGACTTCGGTTAACGCCCAAGTCTTAGGTCCAAATCTCGTTGAAATCAACTTCAAATCTCAATCTTTACCCTTTTGATTTCAACTTTTGGAGCAATCAAAACAAATAATGGATCAAACACAAACCAAAGCAAGCTAAAAAAACAAGGAAACAACAAAGACAGACAGCAAATACTCTGCCAACTGAGGCTCACCGGAAAATTAATACGCAGCAAGAAAATCCACAATATTGACCGGAAATGAAATCAAATACACTTCAGTTCAGCTTACAACCCTAGCTGTGATTCTTCGGAGTCCCAATCTAACAGCCTAAGAAGGTTCGAGAGATCGAGAGAGAGAGAAAGAGAGGGCGTAAATAATAGCAGGATTATTATTATTATTCTTTTGGTTGTTGTGTTAGTGTTAAGGGAAACCGGGGGTGGGGGGGTGGGGGCCCGGGGGATAATATTTTAATCGTTTAATAGTTGGAGTCATGCAGGGACTGCCACGTGGCAGGTTATCCAAAAACAGAGGCGGCAAGGGAAACGGGTAGGTGTCCTCGGGTCGCGGTACGATCTCTTTCTGAGTTCTCATTGGTCCACGTATATTGGTGGTACCAATTTTGGTACGGGGTTAACCGACGCGAGTGTGATGAAAGAACAGTAGTATGGCACGTGGCGGGTCAAAACCGAAGGGTAGACCCGACAATTTACCACACGACACGAAAATACACAAACACGAAAGTAAACGGCCGAGATTTAGTGTCGATTTTGTGTTTACCCTTTGAGTACACGACACGATACGAGGTACACGAAATAAATAAATATATATATATATATAATATTTTATATTTAATTTAATAAATATATATATTTAATGAATTCTGTTTATACTAAAATTTAAAATATGAAAATATAATGTGAATTTTCATAAATTTCGTGTAAACATTCGTGTTTTTATTGCCATTCGTTTCATTTCGTCTACTAAAACCTATAAAAATAATATTATAATATTAAAATTATTATTTTTTATAATATTTTAATATTTATTTTATATTATGTGCCTGACACGAAAACACGACACGACACGACACGACACGGATTTGCGCGGTACACGGCACGACATGACACGAATTCATTTAATATCGTGTATGAATTTGAACTTTTGGTACACAAAACACGAAAGTACACAACACGAACGAATTGTCAGGTCTACCGAAAGGTCATGTGTTCTAGCTAGGGCTGTTATCGGACCGGTCCGGCCCGGTTTTTCACAGACCCGGAACCGGTCCGGTAAGGTACCGGATAGACCGATCCGACTCAGTAAGAACACCGGTCATATTTAAGATCCTAACGGTCCGAATAGTCTGGTAGACCGGTCCGAATCCAAACCCGAATCCAAACCCTAAACCCGAATCCGAAATGAGAGAGTAGTGGAAGGGAGGGCATATTTATAGTTGATACTAAGGCTTTTAGATGGTTTATCCCACCAATATGGGATGAAACCTTAAGAAAATGGGGATGAACTCAGGTGAACCAAGAATGTGGGATGAAACCTTAAGAAAATGGTGATGGAACTCAAGGTGAACCAAGCAATGTGGGATGGGAAAAATCCCAATTTCTGATGGTTTTAAACAAGGGAATTATTTTGTTATTAATTATTTTGTATTAATTATATCTATATTATATTGTATTGTTATTAATTATTTTGTATTAATTAGATCTATTATTATCAAGTTATTAATTAATTTTTTTATACTATAATTAATAAATATAATAACAAGTAATAAAAAATATATATACAAAAGTCCTTATGCCTTGTTTGGTGTGTGTGTGTATATATATATATATATATATATATTATCTTTTTTTTTCTTTTTCTGGCCTTATCTTGCTCGGTTTGGTTCAATATTTAACTCGAATCCGAACTCGTTAATTGTCGGGTGAGTTTGGTCCTGGTTTTGATTCGGTTCTGGCCACTTTGGTTATTCGGCTCAATTTACCCTAGTTCTAGCCTTAGAATAGAAGAAGTCGTGTTTGGGGTTTTCGACGTCTTGAGTTTGGTTTGGGCCTGGGTGGGTTGGCCTATAATGAGTGGATCATTCACCTTGGGCCAATTTGTGTCTGACGTTTGGCAAGACTAACTTCATCCGCAAGTTTCCAAATTAAAATTAATTAATATTTTAAAATGTACCGATGAGAAAGGTTAGTACAATTAATAAAAATTAGAACCTAATTAAGAAGGCTTAATTAATCTTAATAATACACTTATTTTTCCTAATTATTTTCATATAAGGAAATGGCATAACTATCTTAGGATGGTCGGAAAGAAATACGCTTCAAGATCGTTGAGACGAAGGGAGTAATCTATATTTTGAACGTATAAATATATTTATTCAAAAATATGACTTCATCAATATATCAAAGTATACCAATATTAAAAAATAAATGATAAAATTCTAAAAAGTAAACATGAAGCATGAAGTAAAAGGAAAATAAGATAAAAAAAAAAATGAGAACATGAAAATACCACAAAAACAAAATCATCAAACATTTAAGTAAGGAAACAATACTTGGTACATGAAAATAATAGAAGAAACAAGCCTTAAAACATGAAATGGTAGAGAATATAATTCTTAAACATTAAATAAACTCTAGAATAAATCATCCACCTTACAAACAAGTCATATAAATATAAAAATATGCGGATATCGAATAGATTGAGACGTGATTTTTGTTGGACAATAAATATATGAATAGGAAATCTAGTTGGGTGAGTTAGGATTTCGAAAATGAGTTAACATCACCTAGATATTTTCAGAATCCACACATCGTACAAAGTCAATCGCAAATCCAAAGTTGAGAAATAAATTTCTAACAAATAACCACGATCATAAACTATATATCGAGGACTCGTATTGAATATGAAAGAGATGGTGATGAAATTTATTTCATAGTTGGCTTTTAAACGAGAATGTCAATGATTTTAGAACTAATTGGTTCTCGGTCATTCGGTTACAGTTCGTAGTTTCGCAAACCGTAAACGAACCGATGGATTCTTTTTTTATAGGAATATATACATATATACACACATATTATATATATATATATATATATATATTATGTTAATATGTATTCGATATCTGAATTTTTTGGTGGGAAAACTACGGGATTTTTGGTCAGAATATGCGGTTTGGATGATATTATTCCCCATTTTTTCCAATTTCAATAGGATGGTCCAGAACTACTGAATTTTTGGTCTAAATCGGCGGTTTGGATGATATTATTCCCCAATTTTTCCAATTTCAACTTCAAATATGATGGTCCAGATAATTTCTTTTCTCCCCTCCTCCCACTATTTTGCAAATTCGACTGCTTTTATTCATTTTTTAACTTTTTAGTCGAAAGAAAGACTAAAAAATAAAAAGTAAATTAGAAAAAAAAAAAAAAAAACAGTTTAGACCAGAATCGATCGATTCCAACAATACTGAACCAGAATCGGCGGTTCGAAAAACCATCCCAAACCATCAATTCGGTGGTTACGTTTCGAAGTTTTGCAATCCTCGGACCGACGGTTCAAACCGTTTGGACACTTCTAGATCTAGGTATGACGAAATAAATTGATTAATTTGTGAGCGAGTCGAAAAAAATGTGGTTTATCAAAAACCTGGTGAAAGATATAGACAATGGGAAAAGAGAGGAACTTCTGGTTTGATATTGTTAATCGTATTTAGAATATTGGTGCGGTATTCAGATTGGATTCGAAGACCCAAGACCCCTAATGCTCTGATGTTGTTTTGGTGTTTAACCTGTTGGGGAGTTGTTCCCATTGTTTCCAATTTATATAATCCTTTTGATGCTGGAAAAATAGTCAAATTTTAACAATTAATTCGACTCAGCATATGCATCTCTTTCGAAAACAAACAAACAAATGAAATTTATACAACTCACATTTTAGTTTTGTCTTTCAATGCATATAATAGGGGTAGAATTAAATTAAATAAATAAATCATCCTTTCGTCCCGCTCAAATATTTACACTTCACTCAAAAAAAAAAAATCATCTAATCAAATAATCATAATCACATCACTTAATCTCCACCACACACACTTAATCTCCACCACACACTTATCACTCTTAATCTCAATCATACATTCATTATCAATAATTACATATTTTATCAACTTAAATCCTTGCACTTTTGCTCCAGCTGTCGATCTTTGACTGGAAAAGAGTGATTAAATAATATTGAAAGGTCAACTAAGTAATTATCAGTACTCCCTCCCCTCCGTCCGGAACATTTGATTTCACCCAAAAAATCTTCCATTTAGAAGAGTGACACTACATTAATACACATTAAATCAAAAATCACAATACTTAATTTCTACCACACACTCACCATCAATATATTTTACATTTTAATCTCCATCGCATATTTGTTTTTAATACTCACATAATTTATTGATTTATCACATTTAATTACTCTCTTAAAATATACAGAACTTACACCAAATATCATGTTTCGGTCAGGATGAAGCTGAGTAATACTCCCTCTGTCCCGCTCAAAGCTTTACAAAGAGTGTATATTTGGTGTATTTTAAGTAATGATTAGTGTAAGTAATGACGATAAATATGTGATGTAGATTCAAAATAAAAAGTACTGATCGCGAGTGTACGATGGAGATTAAAAAGTAAAATATGATCGTTTGATTTGATTGTATAAATGTGATAATTGTAAAAAATTTAAATAGAAAAAAAAAAAGAAATAAGTGTAAAACTTTGAACGGCACGGAGGGAATATCATTTATTCGGTGACTAAGCTATCTTTTAAATATGATGATTGTTGATTAGCTAAGTTGATTATAACTGGTCCAGATCAGCATTTATGGGTTGAGTAACGACCAAGATCAGTATGTGTTCCTGGCAAATGAAAAAAAGGTTACATCAATTATGTCTAATCAAATCTGGTTTCTTTTCTATCTAACCAAACCATAATTGCTTAGCCTAAAGAAGAAAAGTGTCCCCCACGTTTCTTAGTAGTATGAAATAATCAATGTATTTTCTTAATAAATAATGGAGAAACGGAACAAAATAGGTAGATGTATTTGGTAGTATAATATCATATTTAACGTAATATCCTACAAATTACGATACTCATGTAAATAAAGATTGAGTTGATCACCACGAGGGGCATGTCCATTTTATTTATTTATTGTACTTTTTTTATTATAGTAAAGGAAGAAAATATGAATATTTGATCGAACCGTTTATTGTAAACAGTACATAAATTAGCACTTCACCGCCTCAACTTGGTCGATGTTAGCGTAAAAAACGTAAAAAACTTTGAGCACTTTATCAACGAATTTACCAGGAAAAAAAAAGATTTACCCAGTGACCACGGGTATTACTCCCGTGAGAAGGTTCGGGTTGGAGCCACCGCAATTAGACTCGTCACATTATGGACCCGAGTTGGACCGGAAAGCAATGCACAAGGTATTTGTGGATGGACCAGTCGATATATTTACTCATTTATCTCTTATGTTTTTTCACGATCATGATGGATCGTGAATCGTGGTACATTATTTCATGATGGATCATGTCGAACAAAAAAAAAATCTATAAGTTTACCAAAGACTCCCAAGGTGAACATTACATGAATATACATTTCCAAACAAATGCTAAGAATGCAGGAACATAAATCCAACATTCAGATTGCATCCATATAATGCTGCAATATAAGATTCAAGATTCTACCTAATATACAAGCCAAGATAAAAACATTAAATTACCCTGAAAAAAGTACTAGAATCATGGTTGAGCATTTTTCAGTCTACTAAAACCACAGTTTGCCTTTCTTTACACTCATCATCATGCAGCAGCCAAAACGAAAATGAAGAAAAAAAGCCGATGTAGACAAAAACAATCGTGACCGGAAACCCCCCCGACAAAAGCTGGTCACGCGGCAAAAAAGGAAAGGCACGAGCCAATAGACAACCAATAGATAAAACAACAACATTGTCTCAGAAAGATTGTACAGACAGATCATCACCTCTTCAAAAGCTTGTGAGAGAAAATCCTCTTCGAATAGGGACTGTTGCGTGAGATCGCCTTGTAGGATTCGACTGCTTGAACCAAGCAAGTATGAAGGCGACCCTGATTTCAAAAAGAACATACGGAAAGGAATTTTGTTCAAAAATATCGATCCTTATGCGCTTCTTCCATTAATTAAGCTTAAAGCGTGTGTTTGGCTGAAAATATAAGCTCTTTAAAAAATGTCTTAAAAGCTCGAATAATAATCTGAAAATAGAAGTCTGCCCGAAACCTACAATAAGCACCAAAAAAACAGTATATATACCTCAGTAACACGAAGTGCTGTTTGGACGACATAATTTGCATGTGGATCCTGGAGTAGCTGCTCGAAGTAGGCGGCTGACAGCAATTCTTGGATGATCTTTGACCGGATTCCGTCGTTACCTACCAAAAGGCACTTCTCCACAACATGGCTGCTAAACTTTTGTCTAGAGAGATGTACATAGTGACCTTCAAACTGAGATGACAACTTGGATGTTGCAGATGGGATCTTAAGCTCCAAAATGAACTGAACAACATAATTTCTGCATGCCAAAAAGAAATAAATAGAACAAAATCAAAAGGCACAAACAAATTGGTAATAATAAACAACACTTATCTTTTAAAATTACAAATCAGTCATGTTCAACGATGTACATGTTGATTTTACGACATCAATATTGTAAAGGGACATGACAATACCAATCTTGCAATGATATTTTCAATGCAAGTGGAGAAACTTATGATGAAGACGGTTTTGGATTTCATCTCGTTTCTCATTCCGATAAAAAAAAGGTTGCGGCAGGAAGTTTATCCAGCGTAAAACTTTGTTACTTTGTTAACGAATCATGATCATTAATTGTCAGTATAATCTTCATGCAACGGACCCCAACATGGTTAGGATTAAGGTGATGATGATAGCCACGATTTAGATGTGGGACGGGCTAAGTTAAGAA
This sequence comes from Orobanche coerulescens, assembly GCA_033398695.1. Classification (NCBI taxonomy): domain Eukaryota; kingdom Viridiplantae; phylum Streptophyta; class Magnoliopsida; order Lamiales; family Orobanchaceae; genus Orobanche; species Orobanche coerulescens. The sequence goes on from CM065809.1 coordinate 177,544,463, forward strand.
GAAATATTAGGTTCCGCCCATGAACATTAGAAAATACATACTTAATTCTGAATCAAACAAATGCAAATACTAAAATTTATGTTCACTTTTTAAAATTTACATATTTCCCCTCAAATGTTTAATATCTCACTTATTATATCCTTATTTTTTTAATTTTTGCACAAAAATCTCAGTACTACATATAAAAATTGGGACGGGCTCAAGCCCGCCCTAGCAGAACTTTGGCTCTGCTGCCTCTGCCCTTGATGATGATGATGATGATGATCTTTTTAAAATTACAAATAACCCCCTGAAATCTATTCATTACTTATAAAAGTGCACCTTCAAGAGGGGTGATGTTTTGCAAGTACTAGATAAAGGGGTTATTTGCAATTTTGTATAAGATAAGTGTTTTTTTTCATAATTAAACTAAACCTCAGGGGTAAAACTTTGCCACTTTGTTATATCCTTCATATGAAGGTTGCGACAGGAAGGGCATCCGGCGTAAAACTTTGCCACTTTGTTATTTGCATGAGTTATGGTGTTAACTAATTTTAGACAATTAAACGACACTATAATCTTCATGCCACCGACCCCAACATAGTTGGGATTAAGGTGCTGTTGATGATGATGATGATGAAACTAAACCTCAGGGGTAGTTTTTTTTATAATTAACCCTTTAAAAAAAGTTTTCAAGTATGCTAAGATCAATAATCTCTTAGCAAAAAGGGGAGTACCCATAAGCATCTTGAGCAAGCAGAAGTCCGTTTTCTGAGATCTCCTCGACTAGATTTTCACGAAGCTCTCCGGTGGCATGACCGATGCAACGCTGCAGAACACAGCATCCATGCTGGTGCGTTGCGATATCCACACAGTACTTTGCAGCAGCAATGAAAATGAACTGCAAATTCCAATAAATATCGTAAACTAAGTGATGACTGATGAACAGCTTAAAGTAAAACAGAAAAATCTGTTCCCTGCGACTTGCTATTGTTGTTAACATTAATCATATGTTTATTAAGAATAAATTGTTATTTTAGGGATAACTGCACAAACTACCCCCAGGTTTAGCCTAATTACGAAAATGTTTAACTATCTTTCAGAATTACAAATAAACCCCTCCTTTTCTTTCATCTTAGAAAACTGCACCCTCGATATGGTCAAGAGGGGGGCTATATGTAAGTAAATACAAACCTCAAGGGGTTATTTATAATTCTAAAAGATAAGTGGAGATCTTTTGCATTTAGACTGAATCATTATGCTAAGATGTTTAAGAAGGGATATAATCGATTTTAAGATGTTCCAGACTAAAAAGCCATTGGACTTTCATCCCTATTTGTACCAGAAATGACTTGCTTTTCAGTCCTTATCAAGTACACTTCGAACACGACGAGCTGACAGCTTTATGTTAGGTAGAGCCATTGGCCTCTCTATCAATATGGAACATAAAGAATGAGGCACATTGTGGTGGAAAAGAAATCCAACGATGGCGGTAAATTAGTATCAACCATTTGAATGATTTCTGTAAAAGTTTAACCACTCAGTACAAAAGTTTGATTCATCATACAGTGCAACCAAGTTCGATGCTATGTCTTATGGCTTATTACACTACGGAAAATCTCATATGCAATAAAGCTTTTAAGAAAATGAATAATTTTTTTACCTTACTATCTTCTGTGGTAAAGCATTGCAAGCACCTCTGAACAACGTGATTGCCATTCAAGTCTTTAATAAGGGCAAGAAAACCAGGTTCGAGGGCCAAAATAACAAGCGATATCTGCTGCCTCGTTTTAAGCGTCTCAATCAACTTCTGCACCACACGAGTCCTGAAAAAAGGAAATGTTAAAAAAACATCTTAAAAATACCCCCGCGCGCACACACACACACACAAAGAAAAACGACAAACATACCCATGTGTGTTTAAAGATATCCTAACAAGCTCCCCTGGCTCCTCAGTCACCCTCAGCACTATATGCATTCTTTGCTCTTCATTACAAACTTCCAACAATTTCTGCATTAGATAATTTCCAAATGGATTCGTCATAAGCTCGACTACATGATCGATAACCTCCTCAAACACCATTTGCACATCCTGACAAGTCCCTTCATCGAACATCCTCTGCAAGAATCTACAACCAAGTTGATCTTTGGCGATCAGATATATGTAACCTCGAACCTCCACAAGCGAGCTACACTTTGCCGGCAGTGAGAAAGTAAACGACATCTTCTCTTGAGGCTTTCCGGCACCACTCTCGTGATTTAGATTTTTCGTGTTACTGTGTCCCCTTGAACGAGCATGTCCTCTATTTGTCATTACGTAATGAATTCCTTCCTCTTTAGCTATAATACTTCCCCCCTCCCTTGTAAAGGCTTCAATACTCCCTTGAGGCACTCCGTTTCTTCCATTGAGTAGATTTCCTTCGTTGTGATGACGGGTCGAACATGCTGACTGTATTGCGTTAGGCACATAGAACGCATCCCTCTTAGTAAGATTCATCCTGTTTTGAGAATAATAGGGGAAACTATCACCAAAGGAAGGCCTATTGAAAAGGGGTGGTGATAATACTTCCGGCATTACAAATCCCATTGGAAAATTGTTGCTCATATTAGTTCCGTAGAACCGAGGGCTCAATGTGGAGTTACCGAATTCGGGTCGAGGGAGAAGTGTTTCGGGCCCATTTATTGAAAAGCGCGAGCCCTGATTGGAATATCTATTATAATCGTGCTGCTTTTCTACCAATGGAGAACCAAAATCCACATGTCCTCTGGGAACAGAGAGATTATTGAATCCTCTGCCATTCGAAAAATCATTCTTATAATTATCAAACAGTCCATATTTCTCAAGATTTAACAAAGTAGCCTCATTCTGGAATCGATTACAGGATTGGACACCATTTAGATACTCTGGACCGTACTCTTGTTCATCACTAATATACATTTTACTAAAATTTCTGGAAAGATTAAAATCATCCAAGAAATTGGTATCGTCATGATCTTTCTTGAAATCCAATCGGAACCCATTACCAGGAATCAAGTGTCCGTTGAGAATCTCGATTTGCGGCGGAGATGGTGATCCGAGGTCTGAGAGTGAAAGCCCACCACCGCCAGAGGAGTACAAGCTCGAAGAGGAGCCGTCGGATCGTAGAGAAAACCCACTTACAGGAGACGATGATGACGCACATGCGTACTTATGCTTCAAGAGTTCATCATCATCATACACGACATGGCCATGGCCATGGCCATTCACCCTGCGGGGCACATATGATGCATGACCATAACCATGATGATCGACAAGATTAATGTTGTGCCGATGATGATGATGGACATGGTCAAGTGTGGGATGGTGATTTAATGGTGATGTTGCATGGATCTCACCTAGTAACCTTTCAAACTCATCATCGTTCTTCATTTTTTTTTTTTTTTTTTAGCTGAAACAGAAATCCGAAAAAGAAAACAGGGGAAAAGACAAAAGAAGAAGGAACCAAAAAAAAAGAAAAAAGAAAAAACAGGATTTCACACCAACGGCAATGAAAATGGTACTAATATCAAGAAACGATAACCTATTAAGGATTACCGATTTTTAGCATCAGGGTAGGTCTCAGAAAACCATAAGTCCTAATGATAAATATGGAGAAAGAGTGGGGTCTTGGGCTGGGATAGTGAGATTTGAGGGGGGGAAAAAAGGATATCAATTTCTGTAAAAAAAAAAAAAAAAATAGCTCATCTGGGTTTTGGGTTTTTTTAATTTTTCAGAAACGAGTTGGTGAAGCATGCAAAGATGAGTGGATCGCATTCGCATATATGGATTTTACATACATATGTATTGTGTATATGATACACATAACAAACACTCTGGTACAGTCTCACGCCATTAAAGCTGGAGAAAAGGAACAGCCTTCCCCAGTTCCTCTCTCTCTCTCCTCACTCTCTTTCTCTCTCTAATTCTTACTCCACACAGGTTTATAAATAGAAACATGATTTTATGTTTGTTTTTTTAATATTGAGAAACAAAATGTGAAAAAGCATACTGATTACGGAGCTGGCGGCACTCGCAGACACTGCGAGTCTGCTGTACTGTTTCCATCAGACGTTGTACGTGATAAACGGAACAGAATTAATTGACGCCTTTAAATTTCATTTTAAGGTTAATTTAGGTTAACACTAAGGGCGGCGGCGGTGGGCTCGGCATGGTCTCCGACATGGGGCATGCCGCAAATCAACACCGCCGCCACCCCCTTGGCATGGGCTCGGCATAGATGGGCTCGGCATAGATTGTCGTTGAAGCATGGGAGAGTGGTGAGTGGAAATAGTCGTTGAACGGCTTTAGTTTTGAACGTTTGAATTTTAAACAAAAAAAATAAAAAATAAAATTAGGTGAGACATGGAATCATGGTTGCCACTAAAAAAGTATGGTAAGACATGTGAGAGGCATGGAATGAGGTGGCAAGATATTATTGATGGGTGGTGAGGCATAAGAGAGGCATGGAATCATGACTGCCACCTCCTAAGGAGTTGGTATATCCCATAATATTAATATACAATATATAATCCACACTAATTAGAAATACTAGCATAATCAAATATTTGTATATTATAATCATAATTGGTAAATAATATAATTAGAGTTAAAATATAACGCAACAACATAATCATACTCCCTCCGTCCCAGAAACTGTGCTTATTTTGATTTTGATTGGTCTCTCCAAATACACTTTTGACCATTAATAACTTCAATTATTTATGAATAAAAATTATAAAAAATAATATTTGGAAAATACACATTAAGACAAATCAAATAAGTACTTACATTACTATAATTTTTTATATATTGGTTGCATTTCATGGTAAAGTTTATTAATTTTGACAAATAAAAGTCAAAATGAGCACAATTTTGTGGGATGGGAGTATAACATAATCACCCTTGATGTACCATGTGTTGGAATAATTTGGTACTTGCACGTGTATTACAAATAAAATTCTGAACTTAACTATAACAAAGAACAGAAAGAAAATATTACACTTTGAAGGTAACGAACAATTTTTAATAAAAGGACTAAAGATCGTCCGAAGCTAGAGCTTCTGCCCGCAAGACGAGAATACGCCCCGGTAGTACTCACGGTGAAGCGGCTCGTCCCCAAAGGTTAAAACGATCTGAACGTCTCGGCAGAGCAAAGACCGCAAACCGACCGAGCACCGCGAATCGGATCGAACGAAGATCGAATCAGATATGATATGATAAAAATGCACTGATTTTCGTGTGTTCTGCAATGACCAGAATGCTGATATATATATAGCACTCCTTGATCAGGTGAAGGGACTCGTCGCCATTACTCCTGTCATGATGGCTGACAGTTTCAGACGCCCAAAGGGCTGGTCAGATGAATAGTCTTGCCTTAACTAGGCAACTCAAGAGTCTTGTCCATACCAAAAGGCTAGTGGACTTACGGATTTGGTCCAAAAAGATAAGCCCAAACACCAGCCCAAAGCACCAATTGCCAAGATCCAGGTCCTGGGCCTGGACTGAGACTGAGCCCGAGCCCGAGACCGTGCCCGTGCCCGTGCCCGACCCGACCCGGACGGACGAACGGACGGTCGGTGGCGGCGCGCGCGCGCGCGTGTGTGCGCGCAAGGACACCCATACACACAAACCCACTTGTTATTAAGCCCATAAAGGCAAAGACTTTAAATGCAAGGCAAAACATCCATCCACAATCAATGTGGGATAACTAACATCATATACCTCATGTTAGTTCCTACTCCAACATCCAACTTTAACATATAATATCTCACTCACCGGAAATCGGTTTAGAAATATTAAATATACCACGTTCATCTACTCACGACGTAGATTAACATCCAATAAATCTTTTAATTAAATAATAATTATTTAATTAACAATATTTATTTTTAATAAATGGTTAATTACTAAACCATTTCCAACAATCCCCCACATGAGTGATAATGCCAATGCAAAATGAATGCAAATGCATAGTTCAGTCCTCAAGAGACAATATTGCATTTGGCTAGGTGGCTTGTGACCTTGAACCTGTAATACCCAGTAATTATCATTCAGTAATTATCACTCAGTAATTATCATTCAGTATTTATCATTCAGTAATTGGTACTCCGTAATTTCATTATTGATCATTTATCACTCAGATTCAGTCATGGTATTCATCATTCAGAGTAATTGTATCGTGTATCAATCGTCATTCATCACTAATCTGATTGGAGTTTCGTGCCGTGTTTATCATCATTGTCATTTTCGTTGCAAGCTGTGCTTGAGGAGTAGCGCACGCTACATACTCCTTTTAGCGTACGCTAATTGGGTATAGGTAGCGCACGCTACCGCCGCCTTTAGCGCACGCTAAGGCTACCTTGGCTGATCCCGTAAGGTACTGGACTGCAGGTGAGAATATTTGTAGCGCACGCTACGAGTGGTGAGTAGCGCGCGCTAACGGGTTGTAGTAGCGCACGCTATATGTGTGGAGTAGCGCGCGCTAGGGACGGATCAGGTTGAGTCCAGTGGCTACTGGACTGCACCGGATTAATTCATAGCGCACGCTATGAGTTATGTTTAGCGTACGCAATCAATATTATAGCGCACGCTAATCGGTTGTTGTAGCGCACGCTATCGAGGTTAGATCAGAGGGCAGACGATTTTCTGGACTCCAGTACTGGGCGTCGAATATTTCGCTAGCGCACGCTAACAATGGATATTAGCGCACGCTAGTGATATGGCCGTAGCGCACGCTACAAATAGGTACGTAGCGCGCGCTACCGTGTTCGGACAGGGGGTACTGGACTACCAAATTACACGTTAGCGCACGCTATGCACAAGGGCTAGCGCACGCTAACATGGACTGAGTATAAATTGGACAGTTTAGTCAGAGTTCGTCATTTTCCATCTCATTTCATTCCTTCGGTAGTTTTGGGCGATTTCGAGCGATTCGGAGAGGATTCTTCGAGGTGTAATCATCAATCATCATCTTCAAGCTCATCTTTCGGATTGATCATCATTTCATCATCTTCATCACATCGAATCAAAGGTATTAAACTCTTGGATCTAGAATTTCGGATTTTTGGGTTTTCCTTCCGATTTCTTCGTGTAAGCTTGGATTATCATTGGAATATGTTAGTTATGGATTATCTAACTTGGATAAATATATTCCTACGGTTTTAAACGGTTATTTTCGGAATTATTTCAAGAACCCTTGGGGTTGACTTCGGTTAATTGGGGATTTTCCGAATGATGTTGTTGTAATCATGAATTATGGATTCCTAATGGATTATTGTTATCATTGAAAGTATTTTGATGGTTTGAAATACTCATCTTGGAGTTGGTTTCGATTTATTCGAGCTCGGATATCGTTGTGTCGACGTTTGAGTCGATTATGATCGTTTTGATTTGCGTAATGATCGGATTATTGGTAATTGTGTTATTTAAGGTTGTTCGAGCGACCGATATTTCATTTAGGACGTTGTTCGTGGACGGACATTCATCATCGGTATTGAGTAAGTTAATTCTTACTCGGTTAAAAGGATATTCATTCCTTTTGTCGTTGTTCATTCATAATCATAACTCATTCATCATTGTATTAATCGTATCAAAACTCGTCATTGTCAATTAATCACCTCAGTCATAAGGAACGACGGTTCCGATCATTTCATTGAGCTATCATTCATTTCACCATCATTCAATCTTGGTGAGTCATTATTCATTTTCATTGTCACTTTTGTCATATTGTGGCATTCCGGTCATCTTGGCGTGCAGTTGGTATGTGTAGGATTTTCATGTCGGGCACATTATAGTCGTGTGTTGGTTGGTGGCCTCACATTGGATGTGCACACGAGTCGATTGCTCGTGAGACCGATTAGGTACAAGACCACGCGTGTTTGATCGTTGGTGGCTTGTGCACGGACACATTTCCATCCCGGCGTAGTGTGGCGCCATTCCTTTGAGCCGCATCGATTAGTCGATTCATATAGCATGTTTGATTGCGTATGTTTTGTGAATAATTCATAATTTCGGATATATCATGATTGTGTATTTTCAACCCTTGAGGATTGTTGTTCAGTATGGCGGCCGTTGGGGATGTTGTTTTTCAGTCATGGCAAGGCTAAGGCACGGGAGAGCACGATGACGGCGAGGAGTCCCAGTGATACTAGTAGGGGGCCCCAGTCTGTTCAGTCATTTATCCAGTCATTTGTGTTTCCTTTATTTATTCCGCTGCAGACATTCCGTTTGAGTGCTCATTTCATTCAGTGTTGTGTATTTTATCGTCATATAAAATACACATGTATTCTATTTTATCCTGGGTGTGTTGTATAAAACTCCTCGTCGGAGTAATGGATGTTGTAATGTGGTTCGGTACTACATTTACCTGTGTAATTCATTCATTTTCATTCGCCTGGTGGGTCCCAGTCGGGGGTCCACGGCACTGTAATATCCTCCTAGTTTGGGGTGTTACAGAGTTGGTATCAGAGCGTGGTTTTGAATACTACCCTCCAAGTCATGTCTCATTTGAAATCATCATCATCGGACTAGTATCATTGGACTTTCGCGTCACGTGTGACCTGTGCAAATGCCGAGCCAATCAGACCAAGAACTGTAAGATTTCTAATGCCATGGTATAATTTCTGGCATTAATCATTCATTCATAATTCATCAGTTAACAATCCTCAAGCATCATTGTCATTTTGACCAGGACGGTCAGGTTAACTCATTAATCAGTCAATTCATTTCATTGTTCAGTTGTTGTTCAGGAAGATCGGATCATTAATCTTGTTAACTCATCCAAGATAATCATTTCAGTAACTTCATCAGAAATCATGTCACGTCAACTAATCATTCATGTAATCGCTGTATTTGAGCGCGTATGCTCATTTTCATCATTTCATAATATAATCATAATGTGATACTCATGCGAGATATATAATCATCATATGACTTTCCACTTCAGCATGGAAGGGGCTGGCAGAGGACGTGGAGGACGAGGCCGTGGAGCGGGCCGAATCCCGAGAACTCGTGCGGATACACGTGCAAATGCCAGGAATAATGCTAACTCATCGAGCAGTGATGCTGCCACTCACTCACCTGGACGCGATCATTCACTATCGGGGAGTCGTACCCGGGACACGGCTCAGTCAGAGGGTGTCCGGGTTGACCCACTCGCATTTATGCAGGGCATGATGGCCCAAATGACCCAGATGGCTCAGTTGATGGAGACGATGCATAACTCCGTCAATCAAAATCGCAGCTCCTCCGCCGCCACCTCGAGAGGCAAGAGAGGGGTGTAAGCAATATCATTAGCGATATCTCGGCTGACCACCTACTTTTGAGGGCTCATCCGAGCCCGGATATTGTTCACCGGCTTGAGCATTTTGAGAAGTTATTTGCTATGGTGGATTGCCCCAAGGGCATAAAGTTTCGATTGCGGCTTACTATCTCGGTAAGAGCGCTCATTCATGGTGGTTATCGTTGAGGCCCACAGACGGAACATGTACTTGGGATCGCTCAAGACTCTCATGATGGAGAGGTACTATCCGGCCCCACTCAGGAGGCCAAGTTGTCGGAATTACTCACTCCCGACCTTTCGGCGGATGATGACGTTCTCGCCATCGCCGAAAAATTTCAGAACTTCTTCCGTCGCCTCATCTATCATTCACTCGAAGCGGACAAGATCAAGTATTTCAAAGAAGAGGTGAAACCCCGTATGAGACTTCGCCACTTAATCATAACCGTGCCACTGCCGAGTTCATTGAGAAGGCTCTTACTTACGAGCTTACGGCTAAGGAAATTGCTAAGCGGCAACCTTCGTCTGCTAGCAAGAAGTCCAAGAACCGTAATCGGTCGACGGAGTCGTGCCACTTTCAAGAAACCGCGGGCGGGCTCTACTTTTCGAGCGACCTCCCCTGGCGTCTAAACCCGCGGAATCTCGGTCGCGAGCGGCCGTTCGGCCATCACCTGTTTCAACCGTGAGGAACAGGTCATTTCAGCACCAAGTGTCAAGGCGATCATCACGTGCCACAATCTGGGATTGCCGGGCATAGGGCCCGTTTTGCCGTAGGGACTCTAAACCCACTCCGCGTCATCTCAAGCCCTGTGTCATTCGGGGGTGCGTAATCGAGCCACTCACTCGGGCTGCTCAAGACGACAGGAGCTAAAGGCGGAGCCTAGAGCTATCAGACGGGAGCATCAGGTTCGGGTGCCGGCAAGACCCGAATTTATGATTTGAAGAAGACCGTTGATCCCGAGGCCCGGATGATCTCATGTACACTCGATATTCTATCTCAACCTGTGTGTACCCTTTTTGATACTGGTGCATCTCATTCATTCATTTCCGAGTCATGTTTGAGTAGACTACGTCTGGGTAGTGCTACTAGTTGTGAGCCATATGTCATTGGCCTACCTGATGGTAGACGCATTATCGGTAACCGTGAGATTCGTAATTGTCCGATTCGGCCATGGTCGTGTATGGCCAGCCGGACCTAATCGTAGTAGATTTACCAAGGGACGACATCATCTTGGGTATTGATTGGATGGATCGTCATGATGCCATCATTAGTGTCCAAAGCGTTTGGTCACTATCATTTGCATTTATGGAGTTGAATATGTGTTTCGTGGAGGTAATCCCGGTACTGCTCGCAAAGTCATTAATTTGATGAAAGCGGTAAGATTACTCAATCGGGGATGTGTCGGTTATTGGTGCTTTATGGCCAAAACCGAGAAATCATCGATAATGTTAACGGATATTCCGGTGGTGAGGGAATATGCCGATGTTTTTCCAGACGAGTTACGGTTTGCCTCCACAGAGGGATGTGGAATTCACGATTGAGTTGGAGCCTGTACGTCCCCGATATCGAAGGCACCGTCTGGATGGCCCCGACCGAAATGCAGAATTAAAGAACCAACTTGAGGAGTTGTTCGAGAAAGGTTATATCCGACCGAGTGCGTCCCCGTGGGAGCACCGGTGTTGTTTGTCAAGAAGAAGGATGGTTCATTCCGCTTATGTATTGATTATCGGGAGTTGAACAGGTGACGATCAAGAATAAGTATCCCTTACCCCGTATTGACGATCTCTTAGATCAACTTCGGGAGCTTCGATTTTCCAAGATCGACTTAAGATCTGGATATCATCGATTGCGGATTCGAGAGTCGGATATCGCGAGGACGGCGTTTCGAACACGCTATGGTCACTATGAGTTTGTGGTTATGCCGTTTGGATTGACTAATGCACTGCGGTATTCATGGAGTTAATGAATCGGGTCTTCATCGACTTTTTGGATCGGTTTGTTGTTGTCTTCATCGATGACATTTTGATTTATTCTCGTGACCGGGAGGAACACGAGTTTCACCTTCATCAAGTGCTCGACGTGTTGAGACGAGAACAACTTTATGGGAAGTGTTCTAAATGTGAGTTACGGATGTCCAAGTGACTTTTCTCGGACATGTAATTTCATCGACGGAGTTCGTGTCGATCCTCGAAGACGGAGGCTATTCGAGATTGGCTACCTCAGAAGAACGTTAAGGAAATCCAAGTTTCCTCGGATTAGCGGGTTATTATCGGCGATTTGTAGAGGGATTTTCGAATCGCTCAACCCTTAACGAACCTTTGCGGAAGGATAAGAAATACACGTGGTCCGACGCGTGTCAACGGAGTTTTGAGGAACTCAAGAGTCGGTTAATGTCAAGACTGTACTTTCCTTGCCGCAGGGACTAAGGATTTGTGGTCTATAGTGATGCGTCGGACGGGGTCTCGGATGTGTGCTCATGCGAGCAGGAAAGTTATTGCCTATGCTTCACGGCAATTGAGGCCTTACGAGGTTAATTATCCGACCCACGACCGGAGTTAGCAGTGGTGTTCGCTTTGAAGATTTGGCGTCATTATCTTTATTGCGTTACATCGAGATATTCACCGATCATAAGAGCTTAAAGTATATATTTACTCGAAGGAGTTAAATATGCGCGAGACGGTGGTTGGAATTAATCAAAGATTATGATATCGAGATCCTTTACCACCCGGGCAAGGCGAATGTTGTCGCCGACGCCTTGAGTCGTAAGTCCGCTCAGAGCGGATGCTTGCCCGTTTAACAATTCGAAGGAGCTTCAGGAATTCCTTAGACCCGAGATCGAGGTCCGGCTTCAGCCGAGTTCGGGCGCTTTGTATGTTAGAGATTTCATCGTCACTCGAGGAGGAAATCCGAGAGAATCGTGGTTCGGACCCATCATTGTTGCGCATCCGAGAGGATGTGGCTCAGGAAAGCCCTGGATTTGTGGTCCACGAGGATGGACTTTTGAGGTTTAAGAATCGGTTGTGCGTACGCGAATGACGAGTTGAAAAACTCGATTTTGAAAGAAGCTCATGCTACCCCTTATTCTCGTGCATCCGGTCTAGTAAGATGTACAAGGACTTGAAACAAAATTACTTGGTGGAGTAATATGAAGCGAGAAGTCGCAGAATTTGTTTCGAGATGCTTAACTCACAACAAGTTAAGATTGAACATCGCCGATCGGGTATCTTTGAAACCTCTTCCTGTTCCCGAGTGGAAGTGGGAAGACATTTCTATGGATTTCATCACGAGCTTGCCGACGAGTCGTGGCATGAACACGATCTGGGTGATCGTGGACCGCTTAACCAAATCAGCTCATTTCCTTGAGATCAAGGATACGTGGGGTCCCGAGAGACTTGCCCATTGTTCATTAAAGAGATAGTCGATCGCACGGTACTCCTAAAAGTATCGTTTCCGATCGTGACGGACGGTTTGTGTCGCACTTTGGAAATCAGTTCATCGCGCTATGGGAACTCGGCTTAATCTCGATTGCTTTTCATCCTCGGTCAGCGGCAATCGGAGAGGACCATTCGGACATTAGAGGACATGTTGAGGGCATGCGTCCTCGATTGGAAAGACGATTGGGAAGCCCAACTACCATTGATCGAGTTCACGTATAATAACAGCTTGGCATGCTTCGATCAAGATGGCACCTTACGAGGCCTTGTATGGTCGCCGTTGTCGATCTCCGTTGTGTTGGGACGACTTATCGAATCATTGGGCACCGAGCCCGATATGCTTATAGCCGCCCGTGAGAAGGTAGCTTTGATCGAGTCGTTTGTTGATGACTCAGTCGGCGTAAATCATATGCGATATAACCGTCGACCATTAGAGTTCGAAATTTGGTGACCACGTGTTGGTCAAGGTATCCCTGAGTCGTGGTATCTTCCGTTTTGGGAAGAGAGGGAAGTTGAGTCCGAGATTCATTGGACCGTTTGAGATTTTGGATCGAGTAGGCGAGTTAGCTTATCGATTGGCTTTACCTCCGGCGTTGAGCCGAATTCATAATGTGTTTCATGTCTCCCAGTTGCGGAAGTATGTTGCCGACCCGAGTCACATACTTCGCCGACGAATCGAGATCGCCGACGATCATTCATATGAGGAACGTCCTATACGAGTTTTAGAGCGGCGAATCAAGCAGTTGAGGAATAAGACGATTCCTTTGGTTAAAATTCAGTGGTCTAGACACGGAGTCGAAGAGGCTACTTGGGAAACCGAGGATAGTATGCGGGAGAGTTATCCCGAGTTGTTTGACCCTTAGTTTCGGGGACGAAACTCTTTTAAGGGGGGGTGTATGTAATACCCAGTAATTATCATTCAAGAATTATCACTCAAGAATTATCATTCAAGATTTATCATTCAAGAATTGGTACTCCGTAATTTCATTATTGATCATTTATCACTCGATTCATCATGGTATTCATCATTCAGAGTAATTGTATCGTATCAATCGTCATTCATCACTAATCGATTGGAGTTTCGTGCCGTGTTTATCATCATTGTCATTTTCGTTGCAAGTCGTGCTTGAGGAGTAGCGCACGCTACATACTCCTTTTAGCGTACGCTAATTGGGTATAGGTAGCGCACGCTACCGCCAGCCTTTAGCGCACGCTAAGGCTACCTTGGCCGCATCCGTAAGGTACCGGATCTGCAGTGAGAATATTTGTAGCGCACGCTACGAGTGGTGAGTAGCGCGCTAACGGGTTGTAGTAGCGCACGCTATATGTGTGGAGTAGCGCGCTAGGGACGGATCGGTTGAGTCCGGTGGCTACCGGATCGCACCGGATTAATTCATAGCGCACGCTATGAGTTATGTTTAGCGTCGCAATCAATATTATAGCGCACGCTAATCGGTTGTTGTAGCGCACGCTATCGAGGTTAGATCGAGGGCGACGATTTTCTCGACTCCGATCTTGGCGTCGAATATTTCGCTAGCGCACGCTAACAATGGATATTAGCGCACGCTAGTGATACGGCCGTAGCGCACGCTACAAATAGGTACGTAGCGCGCTACCGTGTTCGGACAGGGGTACCGGACTACCAAATTACACGTTAGCGCACGCTATGCACAAGGCTAGCGCACGCTAACATGGACCGAGTATAAATCGATGCTTTAGTCGAGTTCGTCATTTTCCATCTCATTTCATTCCTTCGGTAGTTTTGGGAGATTTCGAGCGATTCGAGAGGATTCTTCGAGGTGTAATCATCAATCATCATCTTCAAGCTCATCTTTCGGATTGATCATCATTTCATCATCTTCATCACATCGAATCAAAGGTATTAAACTCTTGGATCTAGAATTTCGGATTTTGGGTTTTCCTTCCGATTTCTTCGTAAGCTTGGATTATCATTGGAATATGTTAGTTATGGATTATCTAACTTGGATAAATATATTCCTACGGTTTTAAACGGTTATTTTCGAATTATTTCAAGAACCCTTGGGGTTGACTTGATTAATTGGGGATTTTCCGAATGATGTTGTTGTAATCATGAATTATGGATTCCTAATGGATTATTGTTATCATTGAAAGTATTTTGATGGTTTGAAATACTCATCTTGGAGTTGGTTTCGATTTATTCGAGCTCGGATATCGTTGTGTCGACGTTTGAGTCGATTATGATCGCTTTGATTTGCGTAATGATCGGATTATTGGTAATTGTGTTATTTAAGGTTGTTCGAGCGACCGATATTTCATTTAGGTCGTTGTTCGAGGAAGGACATTCATCATCGGTATTTAGTAATTTAATTCTTACTCTGATAAAAGTATATTCATTCCTTTTGTCTTTTTTCATTCATAATCATAACTCATTCATCATTGTATTAATCGTATCAAAACTCGTCATTGTCAATTAATCACCTCAGTCATTAGGAAGGAGGGTTACGATCATTTCATTGTGCTTTTATTGATTTAACCAACATTCTATCTTGTTGTGTCATTTTTCCTTTTCATTGTCACTTTTGTCATATTGTGGCATTAGGGTCATCTTGGCGTGCAGTTGGTATGTGTAGGATTTTCATGTCGGGCACATTATAGTCGTGTGTTGGTTGGTGGCCTCACATTGGATCGTGCACACGAGTCGATTGCTCGTGAGACCGATTAGGTACAAGACCACGCGTGTTTGATCGTTGGTGGCTTGTGCACGGACACATTTCCATCCGGGCGTAGTGTGGCGCCATTCCTTTGAGCCGTCTCGATTAGTCGATTCATATAGCATGTTTGATTGCGTATGTTTTGAGAATAATTCATAATTTCGGATATATCATGATTGTGTATTTTCAACCCTTGAGGATTGTTGTTCGTAATCGACTTCGTTGGGGGATGTTGTTTTTCAGGTCATGGCAAGGCTAAGGCACGGGGAGAGCACGATGACGGCGAGGAGTCCCAGTGATACTAGTAGGGGGCCCCAGTCTGTTCAGTCATTTATTCAGTCATTTGTGTTTCCTTTATTTATTCCGCTGCAGACATTCCGTTTGAGTGCTCATTTCATTCAGTGTTGTGTATTTTATCGTCATATAAAATACACATGTATTCTATTTTATCCTGGGTGTGTTGTATAAAACTCCTCGTCGGAGTAATGGATGTTGTAATGTGGTTCGGTACTACATTTACCTGTGTAATTCATTCATTTTCATTCGCCTGGTGGGTCCCAGTCGGGGGTCCACGGCACTGTAATATCCGCCTAGTTTGGGGTGTTACAGAACCTATCCATTGTCAACATCATCGAGTATACTGGCGGCATAGTTGTCATGAAAACCTTGAACTAGTCCTCCATCGTGTATACTAAGACAATAATATAGACACAATATCATCTCAATTCCATCCGTTCTAAGTTTTGTGTCCTTTTCGGCCTTGGACACCCCTTTGGATTCATAAGTGTATCAACTGAAGCGGCCCTCACTTCACACTTATATAGGTGATTCTTATTCCCAAGTATCCTACTATACTTGACCTCTCCGAGGTAATCAAGAATCATTAAAAATCATAAGATCACTTAACCTCACCACATGTAGGTAAACAATCACTCACTGTTCTCAGAGAATAGGTATGTTTGATTGTTTTAACACACGTATTATTATAACTTTGTTATCCCATTGAACCAAGCTCTTGGGATCCTCCAATCTACAAGGTTGGGTTTTCGCTATAATCATCCTTAAGATGTGGATTTAACACCCATTCCCTCTAACAATTTATACATTTGATCTCGATTAATACTCTTCGTCAGCGGATCCGCCAGATTATCTATTGACCTAATATAGTCAATTAAGATAATCCCACTCAAGATCAAATATCTCACGGCATTATGTCGTCGACGAATATGTCGAGACTTACCGTTATAAAACATATTTTGTGCCCGTCCAATAGCAGCTTGGCTATCACAGTGTATCAACACAGACGGCACAGGTCTCGTCCAACATGGAATATCCTCGAGGAAATTTTTAAGCCATCCAGCTTCTTCACCAGCTTTATCCAAAGCTATGAATTCAGATTCCATGGTAGACCTAGCAATACAAGTTTGTTTCTTGGACTTCCAAGATACAGCACCACCTCCAATAGTGAACACATATCCACTCGTAGAAAATAAGTCTTTCGATTCGGATATCCAATTAGCATCACAATACCCTTCAAGTACAGCAGGCTCTCTTGAATAATGAATCGCAAAGTTCTGAGTATATTTTAAATAACTCAGTACTTGTTCTAGAGCCCTCCAATGTTCTTTACTTGGATTAGCTGTGTAGCTACTCAACTTGTGAACCGAGCATGCTATATCAGGACGGGTACAATTTGACAGATACATCGAACTCCCAATGATCTTAGCATATTCATCTTGACCCACAGGTTCACCCTTATGAAAATTCAGATGAACATTCGGTTCCCAAGGAGTCTTAGCAATGGGTTTATCAAAAGCGTTGAATTTCCTTAACACTTTCTCAACATAATGAGATTGCGTCAAAGCAATTCCATTAGGCATTTTCAGAATCTTAATTCCAAGAATAGTATCCAAACCCATATCTTTCATGCTAAAATTCTTACTTAGCATTCGTTTCGTTACACCAATCACACGAGAGTTGCTACCCATTATCAAAATGTCATCTACATATAGACAAACAATGACGTAATTGTCACCCGTTTTCTTAACATAGACACATTTGTCACTCTCATTGATATTGAAACCATTTGACAACATCACTTCGTCAAATTTCAAATGCCACCGCAGAGGTGCTTGTTTCAAACCATATAAAGACCGTTGTAGTTTGCATACCATGTGCTCTTTCCCAGGTACTACAAATCCTTCCGGTTGTTTCATATAGATTTCATCTTCCAGCTCCCCATACAAGAATGCAGTCTTAACATCCATTTGATGTAACACCCCCAATCCGCTCAGGGATATTACACGCCGTAGAACCTTTCCTCAAGGATCTACCAGGCTGGTAACAACAAATAACAACTCAACCATGCCTTTAAGGCTAAATTGACTCAGTAGACCGATTTGGTCTTTCAATAAATACTTACTACTCGAATACAACTCATGCCCACGCAGGGGTCAAAATACAACCGCACCCGTACAACGGGAAACAAATACTGCAGCGGAAAAGATAATACAACTAGACCAATACGACATCAACGAATCCTCGTGTGATTAGTATCGTTCATCTTTCATCATCCTTCGTGCCGACCCTGTGCTATGCTCCAAAACCTGAATGCAAAAATAGACATCCACCCCCCCGAATATTCGGGGGTTAGCAAAACTCCACTGTTTTGCTAGTGCAAGTACAAGTGCAAAAATACGAGCCATACAATACAAGTTCCAAGAACAATAATAATCAGGAATCCTCAAAGATCCAAACGTAAAGAAAAGTACTTCCCGAGGCAAGAGTTTGAGTAAATATTTCCAAAACCGAAAGATCGCAAATAAGGGAAACAATTTACAAAATAGTTTAAAATGCCATCGAGAGTTTTAGTAGAAAACAATTTAGGATTATAAAATCCTTCTCTTTCTAAAAATCAATAGGGTCACAGCCCAAATGTTTTGTTTTCGCAAATAGGAAACCACCAACAATTTACAGGGTCAGAGCCCAACATCACGTGTCCTCAACGGACGTAAAATCAACGAAACATAATCACGCACGCGCATCGCCTAGGACCGGGACGCTACCACCGACATCCCACTCGAGGCCTCGAAGGACCCTCCCGAGCTGGCTAGCGAAACAAATCACACACATCTCACGGTTGGATCAATCGCTTGTTGCATCCTGGCCACGTGATCACATGCCATGTGCCACCGTAGATTATCTCAGGCTCTCACGGTTGGATCAATCACCTGTTGCATCCTGACCACATGATCGCGTGCCATGTGTCACCGTAGACCTTCAACCGTATCCGCACAAATAACATATCACATCAAGGATATTCCAACAATTCGCCCAGAGCATCAAACACTTAGCAAAACACCACGTCAAACCACAATACACCGAAATGAAACAATATACGTCCACACGCAAATACCAAGTGCAACATCAACACCAAACATATCCATAGAGTTCACATAGTCATTCTCAAACCACACCATTCACAAAACACACGCGTTTTGAAAGCAAGCCTTTAACAAGGCTAAACCGAATCTTTTGAAAACTCATTTCAAACAATCAAACAACCACATAAAGACGATCACCAATTATCATATTCACAAAACAAGAATAGTATGGACAAGGTACTTGCCTCAAAATTGGCACGCAAGTATCCCGACGAACACGGCTCAACCGGAAAGCTTCGAAACGCCCAATGCTATCGAAATGGAAGACGACGACGAACGAAAAGGAAAGTCACCGACGAACGCTAGGAACCAATGAAACCGAACCTAACGATTCGAAGAATACAATCACAACCATTTCTAAATGAATACGGAATTGGAATACACCCGAAAACCCACCTACGATTCATGTATATTCGTATATAAACAACAACGAGGGCGGACCACAACCAAACCCTCTTGATTCCGTAAAAATCACGAAATATACCATGAATCCGTAGGGAAACTAAGAATACCAACAAGATTAATCATATTCATCATGAATTAATCAACAAAACGGAACGAATCGGACAAAAACACAAAACCCCCCAATTTTACCAAAAGTAGGGTTCTAAAGATCTAACCTTGATTCGCTGGATCAAGGGATGATATCGGACGGATTATTGATGATATAACCTCAAGAACTCCATGGATATGTTGTTAAACAACATGGCTTCAAGCTTAGAACACGCCACCGCGGAAGAGGAGAAGAAGAAGGTGAAAAATGGCAAGAAAAACGTCTGCGAGGGCCTTATATAGGGGTTGATCGCCTGCCGGACACGGCCCGTGCCGATCGGGCACGGCCGTGTCGCACAGTGGCCGACAGGACTCGACCGTGTCCTCGCTTGACACGGCCGCGGCGCGGAGGGCCTTCCGATAGTGACCCGTCCGACAATGACGGCACGACTCGACCGTGTCCCCGGAACACGGTCGGGCGTGTCGGCGATCGGTCAGCTTAGCCGGAAGAGTTCGGCACGGGCCGTGTCGGACGACACGGTCGGGTCCTGAGACAGAAACTTTCGGCATTTCCGGATGAGTACGGCACGGGCCGTGTCGGACGACACGGTCGGGTCCTGAGACAGAAACTTTCGGCATTTCCGGACGAGTACGGCACGGGCCGTGTCGGACGACACGGCCGAGTTCGGCCGGCAGTGATCCGCCAATAACGAGCAGGTGAGCTAAAACGACCATAACTCTCTCGTCCGGACTCCGATTGACTCACCGTTTGAACCATTCTAAAGCTAACTTGATGCTCTATAATATTGCAAAGATTCAAAATTTTTGGAGTTTCCAAGAATTAATGGTGACTTTACAAAGTCGAACTCCCACGTGAAAAAGTCGATTAAGGACACGGAACTCAATAAAACGACACCGAAACGAACTCGGATGACAAAAAGTGCAGAATTAATCATTCTCGAAATGACGAGACGGTCATGAGCGAGTCATCAAAACGGACTCCGACCGAAAAAGAAATTTACCGAAAATCGAAAATTGCGGATATTACATTCTACCCTCCTTAAAAGAAGTTTCGTCCCGAAACTTAAAACAAGTAGGGGGAGCAATATACCCGCCAGGAAAACTCGACGAGATACACAAAAATAGGAAACTCGCGCCCAACGGCGAAACGCTGCAAGAAACGCAAAGAGACATACGGCGTGAAAACACGCTCCACGACGACCAACACAACGTCGCCGTTAGGGATACAATAACACCAACAAATGACAAGCGTCATCAAACACATAAAACAAACAACTCACTTCTCCAAACAATCACAAAACACAAAGTACTTGTTACAAGAAAACACGCACGATGAGAAAACAGAGAATAAACACAAAACGATCCACAAGGGCAATCATAAATAATTCGGACTACGTCGAAATCCTCAAAACCACACTAGGCATCTCCGCGTCCTTTCGGAGCAGAGACGCAACCTCGATCCCCAAACCTCTCAGCTACCGTATCGCAATGTACGGATCGGTGACCCACTTGGCCACACTCAAAACAGCTGACTAACGGTGAACGACAATTCTTCGCAGTATGGCCCGCTCGACTACAGTTATAACATATCTTCGAAGTGCTCACATTACTCACTGCAGGGGTACTACTCCTCTGATCACGCGATCTAGGAACCATTTTGGGATGACGAAACGAAGTCCCAACCTCAAGAGGTCCACTCTCCTGATTTCCTGAAAAGTTCCCAATGGTTTTCTGTTTCTTCGAGTCAGACATACTCTCGGTCGATAATCTGGATAGCTCATAGGCTAACGCCCTATTCTGATAATCTCTCAAGGAAGTACAAGCGAGACCTGCCATGTACTGACGAATCTCCGGCTTCATCCGCCTACTAAAATGACAAATCTTGTCCTCCTCTGTCATTACTTGATTCTGCACATAGCCGAGCTGTTTGCTAAAATCAATAATAGCTTGAGACAGCGGCACATCCTGAGGTTTTGCCGAAAAGAATTCATTAATCCTCTGATTTCTGATCGGTTCCGGACAAAACTCATCTCTCATGAATTTCTGGAACTCTGCCCACAAGACAACGCGATCTCGTGGCTTAATGGCCTCCCACCAGCTAGCGGCATCTTTGTCGAGAAGATACTGAGCGACCGGTACCTTACGTTCTTCCGGACAATCAACTACCTCGAATATCTTTTCCAACTGGAAAAGCCAACCATCCTGACTAATGCATCTGCAGCACTGGCTAAACGAGGGGGATTCATACGAACCACTTCTCGGCCACCGATTTGCACCAGCAGTCGGGTCGCATCTGTAACACGCCGAATCGCCTGAGTCAATCAGTGTCATCCGAGTGGCTACCGCCGCAAAACAAGAGCAACACCAATACCAATACCATCACCGTGCATGATCCCGATCACGCATCCGGTCACCACGACCACGACTCGGCCCTCAAAGATACTGAATAAGTAACCATTCAAAGACAATGTAAAATCATAACACATAACACATACAACGATTACCATCGTAAAGTAATACACACACAAACACTACAACAACGACGGTATCGTTCGGAGACCTCAACGGCCCGAACGATAACCAAAGACATAATTACAAACATCATGAAACAATCACACATGTGCATAAACGCACAAAAATCCAAGCTTTAACAACCCACACTCGTGCGACAACACGCAAATCACCACGAGGTGATAACAGTAAACACCAGTTCACACCTCTCACAGAGGGCTAGTACAACAAATGCGTGGCAACGCCTCGACATTCATGCCACCAATTCGATCATACTTGGCAGTAACATCATAACGACAAAGCAAACATCATACATACATATCCAGCCCTCAAACGGGAATGGATAGGTTTTTAAAATGAAAACATCCTTTTAAAAACAATTTGGAAACACCAGTTGACCTTGAGTATCATTTTACAAAAAGTTGAACAACATCATTTTCGAGACTTTGAAAATCATCTTGCGTTTGGACAAAAATGAGGACACCTTCTCTTAGTGAAAAACCTTCAGAATATTCGACCCTCGGGTCTAAGTCAAAGTGTTTATAAAACATTGAAAATATCTCAAAACATTTTTGGGTCCTCGAGGTAGAAGAATTTTGAAACATATTGTGGCACCTTGGATGTACCACGAGAAAATAATTCATTTTAAAAGTACGTCTCGAAATTTATTTTCTAAGATACTCAAGTTTTTTTTTTTTCCCAAGATAATTCAATGGGCTAGAATGCCCAAAATTTCGGTAATTATATTGAACATTATAGCGCCATGGGTCCCGTGCTAACCCACCGTGCTAAAAACCAATTACAAAAATGCCCAAAAAGGCCGATGACGGTAATATTTCAAAAACTTACGAAAGCCATTTACAAAATACTAAATGCCGTCATAAGAATTTCGCCAAAGCGATCAAGGCCATAATGTCAAAAACTCGGTTAAGGGAATCGGTTTTCGAAATAAAACTCGGTCGGTAAAATACCGAAAGTCATTGCAAAAGAACTCACGCAGCGGATAAAAGAAATACGGTTCAACATACACAATCGAGCAACACTACTCCTCATATGAACGAAATATGAGAGTCAAATAACCACATATCACAAAATCAAAATCCATAAGAGGATTCCGTCACTTAACCGATAATCATAAAAATGGCTCGTGTCACACGAGGCACAACACAAAGAAGGGAGACTTACATTCACAGGTCGCACGAAGATGATGATCGCCCACGATACTAATCACGACCAACAAACTCAGACGACGCGTCGCGACACGACTTAGTCAGACATAATCCGACAAGACAAAAACTCGATAGACACCACTGACCCGACAGCCTAGGTTTCCACAGCCTAAGCTCCGATACCATTCTGTAACACCCCCAATCCGCTCAGGGATATTACACGCCGTAGAACCTTTCCTCAAGGATCTACCAGGCTGGTAACAACATATAACAACTCAACCATGCCTTTAAGGCTAAATTGACTCAGTAGACCGATTTGGTCTTTCAATAAATACTTACTACTCGAATACAACTCATGCCCACGCATGGGTCAAAATACAACCGCACCCGTACAACGGGAAACAAATACTGCAGCGGAAAAGATAATACAACTAGACCAATACGACATCAACGGATCCTCGTGTGATTAGTATTGTTCATCTTTCATCATCCTTCGTGCCGACCCTGTGCTATGCTCCAAAACCTGAATGCAAAAATAGACATCCACCCCCCCGAATATTCGGGGGTTAGCAAAACTCCACTGTTTTGCTAGTGCAAGTACAAGTGCAAAAATACCAGCCATACAATACAAGTTCCAAGAACAATAATAATCAGGAATCCTCAAAGATCCAAACGTAAAGAAAAGTACTTCCCGAGGCAAGAGTTTGAGTAAATATTTCCACAACCGAAAGATCGCAAATAAGGGAAACAATTTACAAAATAGTTTAAAATGCCATCGAGAGTTTTAATAGAAAACAATTTAGGATTATAAAATTCTTCTCTTTCCAAAAATCAATAGGGTCACAGCCCAAATGTTTTGTTTTCGCAAATAGGAAACCACCAACAATTTACAGGGTCAGAGCCCAACATCACGTGTCCTCAACGGACGTAAAATCAACGAAACATAATCACGCACGCGCATCGCCTAGGACCGGGACGCTACCACCGACATCCCACTCGAGGCCTCGAAGGACCCTCCCGAGCTGGCTAGCGAAAAAAATCACACACATCTCACGGTTGGATCAATCGCTTGTTGCATCCTGGCCACATGATCACATGCCATGTGCCACCGTAGATTATCTCAGGCTCTCACGGTTGGATCAATCACCTGTTGCATCCTGACCACATGATCGCATGCCATGTGTCACCGTAGACCTTCAACCGTATCCGCACATTCACACAAATAACATATCACATCAAGGATATTCCAACAATTCGCCCAGAGCATCAAACACTTAGCAAAACACCACGTCAAACCACAAAACACCGAAATGAAACAATATACGTCCACACGCAAATACCAAGTGCAACATCAACACCAAACATATCCATAGAGTTCACATAATCATTCTCAAACCACACCATTCACAAAACACACGCGTTTTGAAAGCAAGCCTTTTAACAAGGCTAAACCGAATCTTTTGAAAACTCATTTCAAACAATCAAACAACCACATAAAGACGATCACCAATTATCATATTCACAAAACAAGAATAGTATGGACAAGATACTTGCCTCAAAATCGGCACGCAAGTATCCCGACGAACACGGCTCAACCGGAAAGCTTCGAAACGCCCAATGCTATCGAAATGGAAGACGACGACGAACGAAAAGGAAAGTCACCGACGAACGCTAGGAACCAATGAAACCGAACCTAACGATTCGAAGAATACAATCACAACCATTTCTAAATGAATACGGAATTGGAATACACCCGAAAACCCGCCTACGATTCATGTATATTCGTATATAAACAACAACGAGGGCGGACCACAACCAAACCCTCTTGATTCCGTAAAAATCACGAAATATACCATGAATCCGTAGGGAAACTAAGAATACCAACAAGATTAATCATATTCATCATGAATTAATCAACAAAACGGAACGAATCGGACAAAAACACGAAAACCCCCAATTTTACCAAAAGTAGGGTTCTAAAGATCTAACCTTGATTCGCTGGATCAAGGGATGATATCGGACGAATTATTGATGATATAACCTCAAGAACTCCATGGATATGTTGTTAAACAACATGGCTTCAAGCTTAGAACACGCCACCGCTAAGAGGAGAAGAAGAAGGTGAAAATGGCAAGAAAAACGTCTGCGGGGCCTTATATAGGGTTGATCGCCTGCCGGACACGGCCCGTGCCGATCGCACGGCCGTGTCGCATACCGCCGACAGGGACTCGACCGTGTCCTCGCTTG
The DNA here is from genome assembly GCA_033398695.1 of Orobanche coerulescens. Taxonomy (NCBI): domain Eukaryota; kingdom Viridiplantae; phylum Streptophyta; class Magnoliopsida; order Lamiales; family Orobanchaceae; genus Orobanche; species Orobanche coerulescens. The sequence continues at coordinate 177,569,749 of CM065809.1, forward strand.
ACACGGCCGCGCGCGGAGGGCTTTCCGATAGTGACCCGTCCGACAATGACTTCGACGACTCGACCGTGTCACGGAACACGGTCGGGCGTGTCAGCGGTCTCGCTTATCCTAAGAGTTCGGCACGGGCCGTGTCGGACGACACGGTCGGGTCCTGAGACAGAAACTTTCGGCATTTCCGGATGAGTATGGCACGGGCCGTGTCGGACGACACGGTCGGGTCCTGAGACAGAAACTTTCGGCATTTCCGGACGAGTACGGCACGGGCCGTGTCGGACGACACGGCCGAGTTCGGCCGGCAGTGATCGGCCAATAACGAGCAGGTGAGCTAAAACGACCATAACTCTCTCGTCCGGACTCCGATTGACTCACCGTTTGAACCATTGGAAAGCTAACTTGATGCTCTATAATATTGCAAAGATTCAAAATTTTTGGAGTTTCCAAGAATTAATGGTGACTTTACAAAGTCGAACTCCCACGTGAAAAAGTCGATTAAGGACACGGAACTCAACAAAACGACACCGAAACGAACTCGGATGACAAAAAGTGCAGAATTAATCATTCTCGAAATGACGAGACGGTCATGGGCGAGTCATCAAAACGGACTCCGGCCGAAAAATAAATTTACCGAAAATCGAAAATTGCGGATATTACATTTGATGAATCTCGAGATTGCGCAAAGCAGCAATAGCGAGTAGCACCCTAATAGAAGTAAGTCTTGTCACGGGCGAGTAGATATCAAAGAAATCATAACCAGCTTTTTGCCTAAAGCCTTGAACTACATGTCGGGCCTTATATTTGTCAATAGTACCGTCAGACTTGTACTTCTTCTTTAGGATCCATTTGCATCCTAAAGACTTACAACCCTGTGGTAGTTCAACTAACACCCAAGTATGATTCAGCATAATAGACTCAATCTCAATGTCTATTGCCTCTTTCCAGAAAGCCGCATCTGGACCGGATAAAGCTTCTTTTACAGATACCGATTCACCGTCTAACATCAAAACGACGTAGTCGGGTCCGTATATCTTTACTTTCCGTATTCTAGTACCTCATCTAGGTTCTACATTGACTGGCGTAGACCTAGGCCGCTTTCTGTTTGGTCATTCAGATAACACCGGATTCGAGCTAGAGGCTTCGTCTATGGTTTCATAACACATAGGATCATCTACAAGTTTAGAACTTGTAGCTTCATCATCAACTCCTTTGCTAGAGTTAGGATCAACCTTATTCTTATAAGGATAGATATTTTCAAAGAATACAGCATTTCTTGATTCAATCGTTGTATTTACATGAATGTCGGGTATCTCGGATTTGTGTACAACAAACATGTAGGCGCTGCTGTTAAGTGCATAACCAATAAAGATACAATCAATCGTCTTAGGACCAATTTTAACTTGTTTAGGTAGAGGCACCTCAACTTTCGCCAAACACCCCCACACTTTGAGATATTTGTATGATGGTTTTCTTCCTTTCCACAACTCATAAGGAGTAACATCCTTACCGCCGAACGTAAGAATCGAACACTTAAAGATATGATGAATGCCTTATTAATTAGTTCAAGGTTGCCCCAGAACATGTGGGGGGAAGCTGTCTTGACAGCCAACTAGATTGTGGAGCATATGGAGTTGTGTTTTGATGAATTATACCACTTTCGTTTCATAATTCCTCAAATAGAGCTACATATTCACCTCCTCTATCACTTCGAACCATCTTAATACGACAGCCTAATTGATTCTCGGCTTCATTCTTGAAGTTCTTAAAGGCTTCAATTTTATGATGAATTATTTGTAATACACGTGCAAGTACCGAATTATTCCAACAATCGCAAGACGAGAATACGCCCCGGTAGTGCTCACGGTGAAGCGGCTCGTCCCTAAAGATTAAAACGATTTGAACGTCTCGGCAGTAGCAGCACCGCAAACTGACCGAGCACCTGCGAACTGGACTGGAACGAAGACTGGACTGTATATGATATGATAAAAATGCACTGATTTTCGTGTGTTCTGCAATGACCAGAATGCTGATATATATATAGCACTCCTTGATTAGGTGAAGGAGCTCGTCGCCATTACTCCTGCCATGATGGCTGGCGGTTTCAGACGCCCAAAGGGCTGGTCGGATGAAGAGTCTTGCCTACTCAAGAGTCTTGTCCATACCAAAAGGCTAGTGGATTTACGGATTTGGTCCAAAAAGATAAGCCCAAACACCAGCCCAAAGCACCAATTGCCAAGATCCTGGTCCTGGACCGAGCCCGAGCTCGAGTCCGTGCCCGACCCGACCCGGACGGTCGGTCGGCGGCGGCACGCGCATGTGTGTGTGTGCACGAGGACACCCATACACACCAACCCACTTGTTATTAAGCCCATAAAGGCAAAGACTTTAAATACAAGGCAAAACATCCATCCACAATCAATGTGGGATAACTAACATCATATACCTCATGTTAGTTCCTACTCCAACATCCAACTTTAACATATAATATCTCACTCACCGGAAATCAGTTTAGAAATATTAAATATACCACGTTCATCTACTCACGACGTAGATTAACATTCAATAAATCTTTTAATTAAATAATAATTATTTAATTAACAATATTTATTTTTAATAAATGGTTAATTACTAAACCATTTCCAATACTATGCACGGTACATCATGTTGCGCGATATAATTTTCACACCGTGAGACTGTCTTGCGATCATTTTCTATAACTATATTTTTTTGACAAATCTATAACTATATTTATAAAACTAAAGAATTACTAAAAGAGTTTTATAAGAAATAGTCCAAAGTAAAAAAAAAAAAAACTAAAATCTTAAAAAATACTTAGTCATAGCAATTCACTATTTCGATATATTTGTATATCAAACTTTATTCCTACTTCTTTCTTATTTAATGTATACTTTTAAAACCTTACCCTCAAAGTTTTACATTTAGACATTTTTTGTCTTTTTAGAAAACTTATATTTATACTCACATACTCATATTAAACAATCACAATTATATTCAGTAATCTCCACCACACACTTATAATAGATAGTTTTACTTTTTAATCTCAATCATATATTCATCACCACTATTTATACAATTTTTTAACCTATCCCATATAATTATTTACTTAAAAAAATATCAAAATCACATTATTTGTCAAATTTTAAGCGGTACATAAAAAGTATTTTTATAATTTTTATTAATATGTAGTTATAGATATTTATGGTCAAAATTATATATTGTCTTGTGTGTTTTTCTGTCTCTATTGCATCTATTAGGGCATAGAAGTAACTTTTGAAAAACCAAGACGACCCATAAAAGCTAGAGAAAATTATCAAAAAGTTAATAAAAACTTTAAAAAATAAAGAACCTAAAGCTTGACAAGTTTAGGGGAAAAAATAATAATTAAAAAATTGGAGAAAAAAATCTCTTAGAAATTTGTAAAAACAATTAAAGAATAAATGACCTAGACGCACTTGACCTGGCCAATCGAGATGTCCATATAATGTTCCTATACTCTCTTCGTTGAGAGATAAAATTAGTTTGTTTTGGGATAATTATTTGATGCAATATATATGTAAGTTTTGTAAGTATTGATGGTGAGTGTAAGGTATAAATGAAAATGTAAAATATATTTGTATGGGGGTACTAAGGCCACATACAGATAAGTGCATTGGAGAGATCTTGTCCTTAATAATCTAGCTACTCCATCTTGTGGCTTGCTTGTTGGAACCGGCTAGCTACTAATGACAGTTGGACTTTGACATATTATCCACAGCTTTGATGTATTAGACTTGTGTATTATGTCTTTAGTCACTTGTTTGTAATCAGTGTTTAGACAATGTACGGCAATGTTTACATGGAATGAAAAGCTTACTTTGTTAAAAAAAAGGTAAAATATATTGAGGATGCCGTGAAGATAAAATGCAAATGAGACGGATATATCTTTTTGTTTTAAATCAGACCCATGGTTTGATATAATATGAGACAAACACATAAAATTAAATCCAAATTAAATCATACAGAAGCATATAGACCATGTTAAAATGTCGAGAATGTTTAATTTAAATTAGGTGTTTATCAGATATAATCATACTCTGTTAAAAAAATCTTGCTATAATTCGGTGGAAAACTGCAGTTTTGGGCCCTTAAGAAGAATTGTTAGAAATTTTTGGATTCCAACATTCTTACTCTAATAGTAGTCATGGGTTCCAAATACTAACACAATCATCAACAGTCTAATCAATAATCCAACAATCAGGCTGGGCAACCGCCTATTCATCGTCGAGATGCTAGTCGATACCCAACCGTTCCGATTACACCCTAAATGGTTGTATGGTACAGTTTATAAACTAATCGAGCGCCTAGATATATTAAGGTGCGAGTTGTGTCCCAAGTTCATTAGTGAGGAAACTAGTCGAATGAAGTAGTATATTGTGTGTAATGTCACAACATGTAAAAAATCGGTTGAAGAAGATAAAGGTTGAATGCAAGAAAACTATGGAGAGGCAAGAGAGAGGAAGAAGAAAAAGTCTAGAAATGAAAATAGAGCAAGGCAATAAGTAATTGTTGATGATGACGAAGAAAATAAAATGAGTCAAGGGACTAGGAAAAAGCCGCACATGCTCGGGCCCATAGGATCATTTTGTATCCGCTGTTGATTCAGAGTCTATACTGAATGGAAGGAAAAAGATGAAACATCCAAACATTAGTGATGCACTTTTTAGACAAAGAACTCATAATGAGCATTAATATTCGACAAGATGGGTGTACAAAGTCAGTATTCATTTACATGTTATTGATATAGCTACAAAAGATTTGTAGAAGCGATTGGATTACTTGGCGAGTTACTGGCCGCCAAGCCAATATCAATTGAGTGGGCCATTGTTGAAGAAAGAGGTTGATATGACTAAGAGTTCGTTGAACAAGCGAGAATAAGGGTGGACTTTGAAATTTTCTCTATTACTAATACCATCATTAAAGTCGGTAGCTACCTTACCAACTTAACATACATCACCCAATATATATGCACAAGAGATACTTACCATACACTAAAAACATACACATACATACAATATTAATTTTATACGACTTACCATTTTCCACGACGTATAGGTCCCTTCACATATTACAAAATCGGAGCGACTGGAAGGGAAGAAGTATCATGAAATTAAATATCAGTTACAAGGAACGTACAACTTTTCTTTGTTGGGATTCGGTGCCTAAAACGAAGGCCCAGCGGAAGCGGTAAAACGAAAATTAATTCGATCCGAATCCCTACGAGGATCGATCGAGCTACGTATATACGAATATCAAAAACGAAAAGCAAGAGTCGTAAGAAACTAACCCTCGAAGTCCGTTGATTAAATGGAAACCTTCTCTTGAGCTATTCCCCAAGCTTTAGTTTGATCTCTACGAGTTCAATCCGCTCCAAGCCCTTGAACGATCCAACGCCGAAAACACCGCGTCTCTACTTGCCACGCGCTAAAAACGATCGAACAACAACACTTGATTAACCTCTAAGGTTACGGCTAGAATCAAGTGGTGAAGCTCTTGTTATTACACTCTAAGTGTATAATATATCTCTCTTAATGTATCTTGAATTTTCTCCAAGAAAACTCAAGAATAAAAGTGAAGAAGAAGATGAAGATGAAGACTAAGAAAAATAATTTTCTCTCTCACTACTCACGGTTGGAAGCCTTTACTAAAAATTGAGTTTGAAGTGAGATCAAAGTCCTCTTGCCATTCTTATTCAACCCACATAAATCAAATCATATCACATGAGATTCCCCCACCAAGTCATAATCATCTATTAATAAAATGGAATTGAAGACTTGGTGGAAAGTAGGTGGAAGGAGGGCAGCCATCTAGAAGGTATCGGACGAGTTCGATCCGTTTCGGACTCCCGTGAGTCCAAACAGATAAACTCCTATTCCGTTCCGATGTATTTGTGTCGATTAATTAATCCAATCAATTCATCACATTAAATACATAATAATATAATTAATTTCTCCAAGAAATAGTTATATTCACGAATTAAATTAATCACCCAGTAATTTATTTAATCCATTAGGCCGTAAATCAATTTATCCAATAAATCGATTTAGACATCCAATGTCCCAAATTAGATATCCAATATCTAATATTTATAATGAGAGATTAAGCTCGATTCATTCCGTCGTCAATCCTAATGCGCGACTCGGTAGGTCCGTCTCGATCAAGAATGGGAGGAACCAAAGAGTAGTAGCACCACCTAGCCAACTGGCGGCCTACACTGCACTTTAACCGAGAACGAATGATTGGGATCATTCAAGAACCATTCTCGTGAATACCAAGAACGTATAAACCCTTCTTTCAAATGTCCCGATCAAGTTTTAGAGTCACGGTCGGTCAAACCCTATCTCGTACTTGACGCTATGCATGCGTTAATGCAAATCGAGATCATCGAGCCGCCGTGTATCTAATACAATCGGCTCCAATGCTTTGGCCAAAGACTTATGATCTCATCTGCCAATAACCGCATAGGACATATAACCCGCTCACTAACGGGAGAAAGAATTCTATCTTGGTATTCGATAGGACCTGCTACTTGCCCGTCAAGATGCACGTCGAGGTTGACCCCCGCCTTCCGTTTACGGTGGTCGAACTACTCTAATGAAAATCTTGACGTCACAAGCACATCCCTACTAAATCCTCAAGTCGAAGGTTCACGAATACCTATCACAACCTTTCGATTCCGTCATTGATCGTCCCGAGTGAAATCCGTGTGACGAATCGAGGGTGAGTCGTTCGAGTATACTAATCTAATTAGCATACATATAACGTGTGCTCCCACTAACCATTAGTGTTCGACGTGCACTCTCCATGTCAAAGAACACGTCATACAAGTCTTCACATAAACTTAACGCCTATCAAGTTTCATCGACTTGCGAACGATTAAGTATTTGAGCTATAAACCTTTCCAAAGGCCGACCCCCTTATCCAATAAGGAGTGGAACGTTTTGTTCTCAAATACACGGACTAGTTTCTTTATGTATATTTACGAGTTAGGAATGCCAAGAACTACCAAGAAATAAAGAAACATTCCTTTGCCTTATATAAATGGTTTACATAATTACAAGTACAATGCCCTCACTCAACAACCTCGAGTGGCATTCGAGGGCATATTCCTAACAATCTCCCACTTGCACTCAATGCCACACACTATGGTATCTAATACCCATGTTCTCCGATGACGCTCCAAGCTAGTCCGAGATAGTGGCTTGGTCGGTGGATCGGCGACGTTGTCGGCCGAGTCTACTCTATGCAGACAATGTATCCCTTGCGAACAAATTCTCTTACGAGATGATACTTCCTCTCAATATGTTTAGTCTTTGTTGTGAAACCTCGGCTCCTTGGCTGCGCCTGACTCCGTCGTTGTCGCAAAGATGAACAGCAATTTCAAGACATGGTATCACTTGAAGTTCTCCCGAAACTTCTTAATCCGTAACCCTTCCTCGAAGCCTCCGAGGTCGCTTGATACTCACCGACAGTGGAATCGTGATCGCGCTTTGCTTGGCACTACGCCAAGATACTGCTCCTCCATTAAGAGTAAATATGTAGCAGTGGACATCGAGTCGCCCTTCCCTTGGAAGTCCGAATCAAGAAATCCCACCACATCCAATTCTCCACCACCATACATCGTAACCATATCTCTAGTCCTTCTCAAGTACTTGAGAACGTTCTTACTGGCATCAATGTTCCCTACCCGGGTTTGCTCGAAACCTACTCACCACGCTTACGGCATGCGCAATGTCGTGTCTTGTACACAACATAGCATACATAAGGCTACCCACGGCCGAAGCATATGGTATATTACTCATTTCCTTTCGTTGTTCCTCATTTTGAGGACACATCTTCAAGGTGAGTTTTATTCCATGTCGCATCGGTAGGAACCCTCTTTAGAATCATCCATCTTAAATCGCTTTAAGATTTTATCTATATAGAGGGCTTGAGAAAGACCTATTGTTCTCTTCGCTCTATCCCGGTAGAGTCGAATACCAAGAATATAGGTAGCTTCTCCCAAGTCTTTCATGGAGAAATTACTCAAAGCCAAGCTTTCACGTAATCGAGCATTCCCACATCATTTCCTATTAGTAGAATGTCATCTACATATAGTACTAAGAATGCGATCTTGCTCCCACTAACCCTCTTGTATACACAAGGTTCCTCTTCATTTTGCACGAAGTCAAACTCTTTGACCGCCTCGTCAAAACGAAGATTCCAACTACGCGACGCTTGCTTCACCATAAATGGAACGCAAGCTGCACACTTTCTCGAATATCGACTTCGGATACAAAGCCTTTAGCCGCTCCATATAGATTTCTCCTCGAGGAATCCATTAAGGAAAGCCGTCTTTACGTCCATTTGCCATATCTCATAATCGTGGTAGGCGGTTATAGCAAGCATCATGCGAATAGACTTGATCATGGCTACGGGCGAGAAGGTATCGTGGTAATCGATTCCTTCCTTCGGTATAACCCTTTGCCACTAGCCGGCCTTATAGGCGTCAACCTTGCCATCACCATCGGTCTTTCTCTTGTAGATCCACTTGTTCCCAATAGGCACTATGCCCTTGGGGCGGTCTACTAGAGTCCAGACCTGATTGACATGCATCGAGTCTATCTCGGCTTCCATAGCTTCACGCCATTTCGCGGAGTCTACATCCACCATCGCTTGGTCATAGGTCGTCGGGTCGGTCTCTTGGCTATCACTTGGAACCTCATGGAGACCCGGCTCCTCCAAGTGCACAAGCCCATACCTCTCGAGTAAATGAGACACCCTACTAGACCTACGAGGTGGTTGTACTTGTGTTTCGAAAGTTCGGTTCCAGTTTCTTGCAGTGTCTCTCGAGGAGTTTCATTGTATTCTTCTAAAGAAATACTTCTACTGCTCCGCCTTCTGAATGAACTCATCTTCCAGAAGTGTGCTTGTAAAGCAACAATGATCCTTCGATCTTCGGGCATGTAGAATAGATATCCCATCGTCCTGCACGGAATCCAATGAAACGTCCCTTCGCACCTAGCTTCCAACTTTTCCACCTTAGTCTTCTTGACATAGGCGGGACATCCCCAAATCCTAATATGATTAAGACTTGGTTTCCTTCCTCCCACATCTCATGTGGAGTTTTAGGAACGGATTTGGAAGGACATCTATTCAAGATATACGCGGCGATCAGTGCATACCCCCACAGTAAATCGGCAAGTCAAGATAGCCCAAGATGGAACGGACCATGTTCAACAGTGGTCCGGTTCCTTCTTTCTCGACACACCATTTAACCGAGGAGTACTGGAGGTGTTAGTTGTGAAACTATTCCATGTTCCTTAAGGAACTCGTCAAACTCCGTACTCATATACTCGCCACCTCGGTCCGACCAAGTGCTTTGATATGATTACCGGTTTGTTTCTCGACTAGGGCCTTGAATTCTGGAATTTCTCAAAGGCCTCGGATTTATGTTTCATTAAGTATACATAACCATACCTAGTATGATCATCTCAGAAACGTAATGAAATATTGATATCCGTCACGTCCGCTTCTAAAGCACCACATACGTCGGTATGGATTAATCCCGATTTATCGGCTCTTTCAAAAGTCCCCGTGAAGGGGACTTAGTCATTTTGCCTTTAAGGCAAGATTCACAAGTAGGAAAGGGATCCGATCCCAATGGACCCATAAGTCCATCTTTTCCATCTTGTAAACCTTGGTCCGACCAACATGACCAAGTCTAAGATGCCATTTCAAAACTTGATTGGTTTCATCCCTACCACGTTTTCTAGTCATAGTATTCACAAGTACTTTGTTCTTTGAGATTTAGATGATACAATCCATTCAACAATGTAGCGTACCCACTAGTTTATTTCTAAAATAAATTTTGCAGGAACCATCACCAATGAAAAATGAAAAGCCTTTTCGGTCCATGACCGAATGGATACAATGTTTTTGTGCCCCTTGGGCAAAACAAGTACATCTTCTAAAGTCAAAACAAAGCCGGATTCTAAACCCAAAAGAAGTGATCCTATGTCGGTCGCCTCGACACTATGCCCGCTTCCGACCGTGATCATAACTTCTCCGGCTCCAAGCTTCCTACTTTGTTCCAGATCCCGATTCACGGTACAAATATGAGAACTAGCACGTAATCCGATCCAGAAGTAGAAAATACAAGAGCGAACAATTTGTTTCCAAAACTAAAAGTTCTCAGACGAAGTGCCATGAAGAATCGGACAGTCTCTAGCCCAAAGGGCCCACTCACCGCACTTGAGACAAGTATCCTTTTCTTCTTGTTCTTCGGAACCATTGGGGCCTTGCCCTTACCCTTAAGGTCCTTAGCTTGTGGTCCACCGCTTCTTGGTCTTTTTCTTCTTATTCTTAGACCTCCGAGGTCCGTAAGAAATCACAAGAGCAGACTCCTTCATCCGCGGAGTCTTCATTTGAGACCGAGCGGTCACAAGTTTGTTCATTAGCCCACTAAATTACATGCAATCTCATTGCGGTTGAAGTTCATAACAAAGCGTGAGAAGGAATCGGGAGAGACTGTAGGATAAGGTCGGTTTGGAGAGAAGTATCCATTTTAAAATCAAGAGCCTCCAATCTCTCGATCATGGATATCATTTTGAGGACGTGTTCCCCAACCTTCTCACCTTCCTTCATCCTTGCACCGAGCAGCTTGCTTGGATATCTCATATCTAGCGATTCTGCTGTGCTCACCATAAAGCTCGGTTAAGTGAGATAGAATCGCCTAGCGAAGTCATTTTCTCATGAGCTCTCGAAGCTCATTAGACATGGAAGCCATCATATAAGCACGGACTTTCACGTCATCCTTAACCCACTTTTCGTGGTTTTCAATCTCTTCTGATTGGCTCGAGTCCGCATAGGAGGCGCCGGAATGTCCGTCTCCAAGACGTATCCCAGTGCCTCTATACCGAGGACAATCATCGACATGAGCCAATCCACAAAGTTAGGTCCCATTAAGGTGTTCTTTTCGAGTAGAATCATGAGTGGATTCATTGTCATATTGAGTTATGTCCGCATTAAGTATAACAGATTAATTAGTGACTTGTTATATTATGATCGAGTATAGAATTAAGGTCCTTTCTATTCTTGTTACCCGGCTCCCACTATTTTTATCTAATAACACACTCCCATGTGAAATCCTAAGTATCGTCGCTCTACTTCATAGTGGTGATCGAGTTCTTTATAAATCTTAATAGAGGGCAACCGAATGTGTTTCTAGACTATTAATTTTCATAAAGTGGTGTCCAACACCAACCCATCTAATGGATGATTCGATCTTCTTTTTCCCCTTGTTCACTCCCCTCAACCTATACGGTTTCTATGGTTCGTGAACAAGTTAAGTTTATACCATCGACGCAAATCGGTTTCACAATTGAATCTTATCCGCAACCTATCGGGTTTCTAGGGATAAAATTTGCTCCAACCGAAGGCATCCAATGCGCTCCTTAATTTATCCGTCCTCCCAGAACGACTACCCCGATAACTCGGAAGCATAGCACATCCGGTTTGGATTTCAATTTCCCGAAAACTCGATGGAGGGAAGGAAAACCTTGAAACCTTATAAACTTAATTATTTGTTGTGGGAGAATTATCGCGATTAACGTTACACTTTGCACATTAATCGTTTAAGCGCGTTTGTGGCATTCATACAATATGAAACAACCAATCACAACCTAGTTGCTACCAACATGTGGTTCATGGACCGTTCCTAGAAAACAAAAACTCCGTAATCTAATTACAAGTCTTCGTCTTGAATCTTCGTCTTCTCGAAATGGATCTTCCTCCGGTCTTCGTCATTACATATAAATTTTACATTGAAAATTGCATCCTAGATACAAATTTTTCTAGTAAAATAAATAGGCTCAAAACGGCCTTTACAACCCAATCGAATAAAACGAACGATTCAAAACTAAGTCCACGAACCACATCCCCATTCAAAAGCATTCATCCAATAAATACTAAATAAATGGAAAGCGTAGAGATACATTGATCCAATCAACAATACGAACCGATCCAATCGATTCACACATCGGTAATGTAATAACGTTCAAAATAATTCTACGACCATAAATATTCCAATTAATCAAATTTCCCTTATAAAATGAAATACCATAAATCATTTTAATCATATTAAATCCAATTTAACATGCGGGAGATTAATTTTTAAGAATACACGAAAAATCGAGCCGGTGAAAACGGCCAAGATGGCCGAGTCACCTCGCGGCTTACCTAGATCACTCCGCTTGGCCGAGTCACCCTCGGAAGATGCCGGCCAGACACGACCGAGTCACCCAGACACGGGTCGCCTCAGCTGACTGGCAGATCGCTGGACACGACCGTGTCATCCAGACACGGCCGAGTCACTTTCGGCCAGACACGCCCGTGTCTCGACACGGCCGGGTCTCCGTGCAATGGTCTGCCACATCGCCGACACGGCCGTGTCACCCAGACACGGTCGAGTCATCCTCGCCAAAATACCTTTTTGTCCAAAAAGTCGTCCGACGACGATTCGGGGCTAGATTTTCGACCGGATATCCAATATCAATATTTTCCGACTTTCATATCTTCAATATAAATCATATTTCCCAGAAATTTAAGATTTATATTTAGACATAAACTTACGAAAAATACAATTATTACGAACTAAAAACATATACCACGATTATGACTAAAATGATTCCAAATCATTCACCATTTAATCGAGCATTCCAAATGCCAATATCGTATATACGATCGCAAGACCTACGCTCTGATACCACTGTTGGGATTCGGTGCCTAAAACGAAGGCCCAGCGGAAGCGGTAAAACGAAAATTAATTCGATCCGAATCCCTACGAGGATCGATCGAGCTACGTATATACGAATATCAAAACGAAAAGCAAGAGTCGTAAGAAACTAACCCTCGAAGTCCGTTGATTAAATGGAAACCTTCTCTTGAGCTATTCCCCAAGCTTTAGTTTGATCTCTACGAGTTCAATCCGCTCCAAGCCCTTGAACGATCCAACGCCGAAAACACCGCGTCTCTACTTGCCACGCGCCGGAAAAACGACCGGAACAACAACACTTGATTAACCTCTAAGGTTACGGCTAGAATCAAGTAGTGAAGCTCTTGTTATTACACTCTAAGTGTATAATATATCTCTCTTAATGTATCTTGAATTTTCTCCAAGAAAACTCAAGAATAAAAGTGAAGAAGAAGATGAAGATGAAGACTAAGAAAAATAATTTTCTCTCTCACTACTCACGGTTGGAAGCCTTTACTAAAAATTGAGTTTGAAGTGAGATCAAAGTCCTCTTGCCATTCTTATTCAACCCACATAAATCAAATCATATCACATGAGATTCCCCCACCAAGTCATAATCATCTATTAATAAAATGGAATTGAAGACTTGGTGGAAAGTAGGTGGAAGGAGGCGGCCATCTAGAAGGTATCGGACGAGTTCGATCCGCTTTGACTCCGTGAGTCCAAACAGATAAACTCCTATTCGCTCCGATGTATTTGTGTCGATTAATTAATCCAATCAATTCATCACATTAAATACATAATAATATAATTAATTTCTCCAAGAAATAGTTATATTCACGAATTAAATTAATCACCCAAGAATTTATTTAATCCATTAGGCCGTAAATCAATTTATCCAATAAATCGATTTAGACATCCAATGTCCCAAATTAGATATCCAATATCTAATATTTATAATGAGAGATTAAGCTCGATTCATTCCGTCGTCAATCCTAATGCGCGACTCGGTAGGTCCGTCTCGAAGAATGGGAGGAACCAAAGAGTAGTAGCACCACCTAGCCACTGGCGGCCTACACTGCACTTAACCGAGAACGAATGATTGGGATCATTCAAGAACCATTCTCACGTGAATACCAAGAACGTATAAACCCTTCTTTCAAATGTCCCGATCAAGTTTTAGGGTCACGGTCTACCAAACCCTATCTGCTTGACGCTATGCATGCGTTAATGCAAATCGAGATCATCGAAATCGTGTATCTAATACAACCGGCTCCAATGCTTTGGCCAAAGACTTATGATCTCATCTCGCCAATAACCGCATAGACATATAACCCGCTCACTAACGGGAGAAAGAATTCTATCTTGGTATTCGGTAGGACTGCTACTTGCCGTCAAGATGCACGTCAAGGTTGACCCCGCCTTCCGGTTTAAGGTGGTCGAACTACTCTAATGAAAATCTTGACGTCACAAGCACATCCCTACTAAATCCTCAAGTCGAAGGTTCACGAATACCTATCACAACCTTTCGATTCCATCATTGATCGTCCGAGTGAAATCCGTGTGACGAATCGAGGGTGAGTCGGTTCGAGTATACTAATCTAATTAGCATACATATAACGTGTGCTCCCACTAACCATTAGTGTTCGGCAGCACTCTCCATGTCAAAGAACACGTCATACAAGTCTTCACATAAACTTAACGCCTACCAAGTTTCATCGACTTGCGACGATTAAGTATTTGAGCTATAAACCTTTCCAAAGTGCGACCCCTTATCCAATAAGGAGTGGAACGTTTTGTTCTCAAATACACGGACTAGTTTCTTTATGTATATTTACGAGTTAGGAATGCCAGTAACTACCAGTAAATAAAGAAACATTCCTTTGCCTTATATAAATGGTTTACATAATTACAAGTACAATGCCCTCACTCAACAACCTCTGAGTGGCATTCGAGGGCATATTCCTAACATTCTTTCCTCCAAAGAAGCATCAAATGATTCACATACCAGGATACAAATTTTTGAATATGTGGAAAAATGCATTGAAGAAATTAGGAAAGAAAATGTAGTTCAAGTCGTGAGAGATAATGCTTCAAATAATATAGTGCATGAGACTTGACGAAGGTGAAGAGACCATATATATTTTAGACATAATGTGTAACTCACACTTTGAATCTTATATGCTTATAAGAATTCAAAAACTACCTAAGTTTAAAGGAGTGATTGAGAAGGCAAAGAGCTGTAACATCTACATTTATGCACATCACAAGACATTAGCCCTTTTAAGAGAGTTGGCAAAGAAAGAGATATAGTGAGACCAGGATTTACAAGATTTGCAAGTGTTCTTCTCATTTCGCGCAGTTTGCTAGAGAAAAAGAAAGAGTTACTAACTATGATGACTAATGATGAGAGAAATGAAACTAAACACCCAAAAGGTGTGAAGGGGAAGGGAGCAGTGGCTATTAGACATAGTACCTCATTATGGAGTGGCGTAAGTCTTTGATTGAAGGTATTTGCCCCATTAGTGAAGGTGCTTCACATTATTGATGGAGATAGGAAGCCAACGATGGGCTTTGTGTGTGGAGAACTACTTAGATACAAAGAGAAGATTAAAAAGGTGTACAAAAATAAAGATTTAATTATTGTCCAATCCTTAACATTG
Organism: Orobanche coerulescens; assembly: GCA_033398695.1. Classification (NCBI taxonomy): domain Eukaryota; kingdom Viridiplantae; phylum Streptophyta; class Magnoliopsida; order Lamiales; family Orobanchaceae; genus Orobanche; species Orobanche coerulescens. The sequence continues at coordinate 177,585,196 of CM065809.1, forward strand.
TTGAAGAAAAATCTCGTAATTGACTTGATTGCCCATTGCATCTAGCTGCCTACCTCTTAAATCCTTATTATTCATTTGACAACTCAACCATCATAAATAATGAAGTGGTTATGGATGGGTTTGTAACTTGCATGGAGAGGATATTTCCCGACTATATTCCAACTCGAAGTTTGGTAATTAATGTTGGATTACATAATTTTTACAATAGAGAAGGCAAGTTTGGAAGCCATAGCGCGAGAAGGATGCAAGCAGTATAATGAAGCTTATGATCTAAGTAGGTACAATTCTCTATTACGAATTTTGGATTTTTCTGAATTTCTAATTTATGGCATATGTAGCATAATTTCTTAGTGTCATAGTTTGGAAACTCTGTATAGTGGAGCATATGCTGATATGCACTTCTATAGTTGAGCATTTCTGATTTATGTAAAATATATCATAGTTTCTGACTTATGACTTTAATATATAGTTCAGTTGAATTTAAATTTCCTTATTTCCTTGTTTGTTTGTTTTTAACTTGATGTTTAAATTTTATGTAGTTGCATGGTGGAATGTTTATGGAAATAGGTGCCAAACTTGCAAAAAACTGACTAAAATGATACTTTTATTGACTTGAATTTCTTTGGGTTGTGAAGGAAATTAGAACTGTTTTTGAAGGAAGTACTAATAACTTATATAGTTCATTCAATTTATTTCCTATGTCAATATATATTACAAATTTAAATTGTGATGGTATTGATATTTGTTTCTTGATATATTACGTCTTTTGAAACCCTCGAGTCTAATACCACAGTAACTAACTCAATTATTCAAATGCATAACCCACAACTTTCAGTTTGAACTTTGAAATTAAGGTATTAATTGTTCCACTTAATTTGAAGAAAACATACGCCAGGAAACAATAGGGCTGAGATTTTTATCCGAAAAACCGAATTTTAATAAGAATCGAACCAAAAAATTCGGTTCCGGTTCTGTTTTTTTATTATTAACCGGTTCCGGTTCTTAATTCGGTTCCTTTTTAATAATTCGGTTCTGGTTCATGTTATATGATGTTAGAAAAAACCGGTTTGGAACCGGTTCTCTCTCTCTCTCTCTATATATATATATATATATATATAATACTAAAAATAATATTATATAAATTTTTACATAATATAGGTATTAAATAAAGCAAATTAAATGTATTTTGTTAAAAATATTACACATTAAATTCGGTTTCTACTCAAAATTCGGGTTTTTTTACAAAATTCGGTTTTTTGCACAATTCGGTTCCTAAAAGAACCGAAAACCCCGATTTTTACACATTCAATTCGGTTCCAATTCCTAATTCGGTTCCTGAAGAAAAACCGGTTTTTTCGGTTTCGTTCCTAAAAAAAGTGGTCAAAAACCGAACCGATTTATGTATTTAAAAACCGGTTCCGATTCTTTAATTTTTTACCAAGAATCGAATCGGTCCCAACCCTAGAAAAGAAAGTCTGTGGCCAAAGAGTTGCTTTGGGTCCCAAATTTCGTAGGACCGGTTCTGCTTATGCCACATAGGATGCTTTTCAATTTATATTCAAAAATTTCTCCAATTCAAATATGTTAAGCTAAATTAAGATTGATGTGACATAAAATGAGAACTCTTGGTGATTTCTAAAACGAGAAATACACGGAGTGGATGACTCCCATCCTGGGGTTCGGATTTGGTGCAGTACAGCACCATGCTGTGCACCAGATCCGCCGTCGGATCACACACGCACACATACACACCCGTGCGGGTGTGTGTGATCCGACAGTGGGGTGCGCCGTCGGATCACACACGCGCGCCGGCACCGTGCGGGTGTGTGATCAAAGATGGGGTCTGTGCGACATGGTGTATCGCACTGCATCCCCTTCCCATCTTGGTTAGCATCTCTTTGAATATCTTATTTATCTTTCTTCTTTTAAAGTTAAATAAATTAGTTAATCAAGTAACATATGAAAACCAGATAATAATTACATTGAAGATGTCGTTATCTTTCTCGTAGAAATTATGAAAATTTTCTTGTCATGTAAGAATTAAAGTCTCAAGCTAATTTTTATATAAATTTGTGCCAGGTAGGAAGTATATCATAGATACTCTAAAAGTATTTATAACAATAATAAAAGAATTTTATCTCCCTTTATATTACAAAACAAAAAATAATTTTATATTCAAGAGACCTTAACAAACTCTCCTATTTTTATCCACTTTATTGATATTACATTTGAATGGGATTTTAGTTCCATTCCGTAAGACTAGAAACACCAGCACCCTTCCAGTCCAAAGCCTGGAAGGGTGAGATATACTGCAGCGCTATGTGCTGCCTACATAGGCGGTGTGGTATATTTTAATATAAAAAAATAGTAGGGGTGATAAAAAAACACCCCTACTATCTACACCATGCTTTGTAGGGGTTGTACCGGATGTTGTATATAGTAAGGTTTTGATAGTAGAGGTGTTTTTATATCACCCCTACTATTTTTTATATTAAAATATACCAAATCAGCGCCATGTAGGCGCCACATCAGCGCCACGTAGGCGCTGGTATAATACCACCCTTCCCGACGCTGGGACTGGAAGGGCTCCGCTAGAAACACCTTCTCACCTTCTTTCTTTCGCATATTACGGTACTGCCACATATTTCTATAAGAACTCATTTATTAACAAGGACCGATTATTCACACCCGTGCGTTGCACGCATATTGTATAAAAAAATTTGAAATTTGATGTTTAGCATAAATGGTTAAAAGTATTGATAAAATGATGTTTAGCATAAATGGTACTGCCACATATTTCTATAAGAACTCATTTATTAACAGGTAGGAAGTATATCATAATCGCATTATAGATAATCTAAAAAAATTTATAACAATAATAATAATAATAGAATTTTATCTCCCTTTATATTACAAAACAAAAAATAATTTTATATTCAAGAGACCTTAACAAACTCTCCTATTTTTATCCACTTTATTGGTATTACATTTGAATGGGATTTTAGTTCCATTCCGTAAGACTAAAAACACCTTCTCACCTTCTTTCTTTCGCATATTACGGTACTGCCACATATTTCTATAAGAACATGATTAAATGGTCAAATGATTAATTTTTGGGTAGAGTTGTATTGAAAGTGAGATTAGGAACTACTATTAATCTCAATACAATCTTTTGAACGTTATCCTCAACATCTAATTTTCTGTTCATATATTGAATTATTTTGGAATTGAGGAAAATAAATAATAATGGTCTTATTTATAGCTTTCTTCTAGATGCCATTTAACTTACATTACATACATAGGATTGTCAACTTTATCCATATCAGATCTTATCCATCGAATAAACTCGTAATAGGATCAGGTATCAGTCGAATCCTGAAAATTTGCGATTGACGGGTATAAAATTTTACCCGATTGCCCGATCCACATATCTGTTTGAATTCTATAAATATCTTATTATATATTATACATAGATATTGTATTATATATTGTATTACATAAAATATAATATTTTAAATATTTATTATACTAAATTTAATTTCTTTTTTTTTTGTTGAGGGAGAGACGAGAAACTCACCTCACCTGTATCAGAGGTCCCTTGACCAGACGGGTGTTAAATCGAGGGATGTGCACTAATGGCAGCTCTGCAAGGGAGAGGACTAACGAGACACGAACCCAACAACAAAACCTTGCAATATTTCAGCAAAGTATTGTCACCACACGGATTCGAACCCGCGATGTCGGAGTGTTTCCACCTCAATCACCTTGCAACTTACCATCAGTCTATGCCACTGGGGACCTAAATTTAATTTATTAATTATATTATATGTGTTTATGGTATATATTAAAAAATATTTATAATATTAAATATAGGTTATGCGGTACCCGAATACCCGTTGGGTACCTGTTTACCCGATAGTAAGTACTCGAACCCGATCAATATCAAATAGAGTAGGGTATGTAGAAAGCGTACTCCTACCATACCCTACCCGATCCATGGTATGGAATTTTCCTACATCATTGAAGCCCAATTTTGGATTACGGTTATTAATTTAATGTTTCAAATTACATCCTTTGAAGAAGTTTTGACAACATTTGGATGCAAACTTTATCACCAATTAATTATTACTACTATTATTATTATTATTATTATTATTATTATTATTATTATAATATGATTATATAATGATCATAAAAAATCACAAATTCTTCATTTATTCCGTTGGAGTTATATCCCCCATATACACTATTTGTATACGACATTCGGTTCATAATATAAGTTGTTTTCTCTTTTCAAGACAAAGTTTTAAGCATGAAATATTTAGTTATAATATGAAAATTTATCAAAAATAATATTGTGAAAATGTTTTAAAAAATAAATCTGTTGATATAACACTATAGTTATCGTTATAGTACATGTAAAAAAAATAAATTATCAAAAACTTAATCATGAAAAAATCAAACGACTTATATTATAAATTGGAGGGAGTTAAAATTGTACATTAAACATTCGAGTTTGAATGATTTTGTGCTTTTAATTTGTATTTATAAAGGCATATATTGTTCTTTATAATAAATATGATATGTGAATTTCCTTATTTGTGTATTTTTGTAGGCAATACTATTTTGTTATGTGTAGTGATTGCTTAGAAACTCAACATATAAATATGTGTGAGTGGGACTGTCTTATCAATATATTACGTGAGACGAAATCTAAGTTTTATTACTAGTTTTTAGAGATTTTTTATTTTTTATTTTTTATTTTTGAATTTTTAGGAGTTTTCAAAAATTTATAATATTTTAGGGTTGCCAATTTTATCTGTATTTCAATTTTTAGTATTATTTTATTTTTAGTCTCTACACGTTTGATTTTCTCTATTTTTTTGAAGATGTTATTTTAGACACCAAGATAATGGAAACATTAGTTGTTTGATTGTTTTTTTGTTTGTTTGATGACGGGAAACCCGCAGCCGTTACTCTTTGAGTGCACACTGGATAAACCTTCGGGCTGGACGTAATAGTCTGCAAACTACGCCAACTAATAAACCACACTAGGCGAGCCCTGTGTGACAGGCTCAACCAAGAAAGTGTTAATAGGGGGAATCGAACTCGTAACTTTTCAATCGTGCACTCACCTACTCCACTAACTTGGCTACGGTGATAGTTATTTAACTGTCTGTTAGTATAAGGTATATGGGGGGGGGGGTTGTATTTTCATTTGTATTTTATATATTCAGTGAAATGAGAGGATCTGGATCCTCTGCGGTGCACAAAGACTACGTCACAGACCATTGCAAGGCTGATTCACCACGCACACACACACCCGTGCGGGTGTGTGTGATCCAACGGCTGTGCGCACAGCAGAGGATCCAGCCCCGAAATGAGAGGCAATAGGGTAAAATTATAGACTTGAAGGACCATAATATGTCGCAATCCAAGTCATTATCAATAGGGCATTATGGTTTTGCCAGGTCATGCAGAGCCCAAAAATGGTTTGGTGCTAAAGAGCTCTGTACATGTTACACAACACCACACCTATCATTATGCTTTTCTGTCTGTATTACCAACTTATTTGCTTTCTATTTTTGGAAACAAGAGTGGTTTCAAAGAAACATTAATGTCTGTATTTTTGCTCACTACATCAAGGAGAAGGGGAATGCTACCCCATTATTTAACAACATTTTGAGACAAAATTATATAGTACGATGATTAATATATAATCGGACTTAAAATCGATCTAAATTTCAGATCGTCAGTTCAGTAATACAGTTATTTCTTATCGTCATTTTCATCTTTTTTACTGAAATTCGACCTTTATTGCAATTAGACACTCCTACATAGAATATTCGTGTTTATATGTACGGATTAATTATCTACGTCATTTACAAGTCTTTTACGTGGATTTATTGACCAACATAGATATCAACATGTGTGATAAATAAAATATAGTAGAAACTCTATAAATTAATACTGTTGGGACAACCAAAATTTATTAATTAAAAGAGTTATTAATTAATCGACAAATTAATAATTATTAATTTATATATTAATTAATATTTTATTAATTTATAATGAAATACTTAATTTACAAATAACTTTCAAACTTTCACTTAATTATTGTACAATGCATGTACATATCAAATGAAGGGTCCAATTTAAAATAACCCTTCAATCTCTCATCTTATTATGCGTCCTGTGTTGAATATATCAGTGTATATTTTTTCCATAAATACAAAATCAAAATATGCGAACATTAAAGCGGCCATCATATTGAATAATTTATTCTTTGAGTATATGAGAATACAACATTAGAAGTTCTTACGGTGATAAGGAAAATTAGAGATGCGATTTAAGATGAAATTGATTCCAACAAAAAAGAAATACAATTGAGTAATTTTTTAAGAAACCTTCATAAATTATTCCTATAATATGTACAATATATAAGGAATTATTAATTTATATTTTATATGGGACCTATAGAAATTATCAAAAATGTATTATCTTATAATTTTAGCGAATTATTAATTTAGTACCCTATCCCTGAGTTGGGACCGGCCAAAACTATTACCTTAGAGAGTTTATTAAATAATCGAGTATTAAATTATCGAGTTTCTACTGTATGTGGTAGATGATAAATCTACTCGGCTAAGTTTATATGGAACTCAGGTAACAAGTTTCGAAATGATGCATTTTATTTGACTGTCTTTCTCTATATACTAAGTTTACAATCAAATTATTATATGACTATAAATTAAACTATCTCAATTCCTTTCGACCAATTAAAAAATATTTGTGAGCTATTTTGTATTTTTTTTTCTTTTGAATCTCCATTATATATTTAAACAAATGTATGAATTTGTCTACTTTCACCACATTCATTGAAGCCCTTCAAGGTGTCCAAGTGAGCAAGTTTTTTTTTTTTTAGGATTTTTTAAACGCATGTATTTTTATATTTGTATCATATACTAAAATTCTGTTGGAATCGTTAATGACTTTAATTTTATTGTGTTAAATTAAATATCATAGGATCGATCTACGTTCCGAGTAGATGATCGTGGTATATTCACTTTCTCTAAATCGATTCCCGGTGAGTGAGAAATAGTGAATTAAAGTTTGTCACTTAATTGTGAATAAATGAGGGATGACTATCTCACATTGAATAATGAGCTATCATTGCTCAAGTATATAACGAGTTACCTTTATTCATGTAATAATTAATGACACATGTGTATGGGCTTAAAGCCCACATGCGGCCCCCACCGCCACCCGCGTGCCGCGTGCCGTGGACTGTGGACCTTGGACCTTGGACCTTGGCCCTTGGCCTTGGCCTTGGACTTGGATCTGGATCTTGGCAATTGGTCTTTGGGTGGTCTTTGAACTATTCTTATGTGCACATAATGATGTCCAGGTACATCCCTCAAATGGTTAAGGACCTGAATACAGTCCAGGTGCATCATGACTGTTCAAATTCAGTCAAAAACGGGAAGTAACCTCCCAGGTGTAATGAGGAGGAGTTAAGGTTGTCTGACTATTCAAATTCAGCCAAAAAAAGGGCAGTAACCTCCCAAGTGTAATGAGGAGGAGTTAAGGCTGCATTTGAGTTGTGTAACTCCAATGTTCAATGCAGGCATGAATACCTGCATTATGAAAACCATTAGTGCTGTGTTTAAACCCCTGCAGGTGTGAGATGGCCTATAAATAGGTGCATGCTCATTGCATTCCACACACTTGCAAAAAAACGAACATACAGTCAAAGTTTTCTGCATACATTTCATAAGTTGAAGCTCTGTACTCACCCTCGTTCTAGTTCGCCGGAGCTCGTAGGTTTGTGGTGCTACTACCTTTGAGACGAAGCCGTTTTATCTTTGGGGACTACACGCCTAAACCGATAGCACTACCAGGGCGTATCTCGTCTTGCGAAAACAAGCCTTCCTCGACTCGGCTATTAGTTTTATACGGTTTTCTATTTTTCTTGTAATTTCAATTTAGTTTCGAGTTCGGTAATTTTTTTTTCGTTCGAATTCTGTAATTTCTGGTTTTCGAGTTGTACTTTTATTTTCCAGTTGTAATTTAGTTTTTCCCGGCAAGTTTCTACGAACCAGTTTCCAACAAGCGCAAGACGAGATACTTTACTTGCTGTCTTTACTAAATTCCACAACTGGAGATGTCGACTACCGCTTCCACTGACTCGAGCGCCACTGCTGCCACTGCCTCCGCGACCGCCGCCTCGACCGTGGCGAACTCCTTTGCTGCAACTATGTCAAATCTGATGAGCTCAACTACCTCAACAATAATTCCCCGAGTGTTTTCGAACCCCTTTCTGACTACTGGTGGATCCACCTCGAGTGGCACCGTTGGTTCCACTTTCAGTGGTACCGTAGGATCCATGTTGGGATCTACTGTTGGAGCGTACAGGTTCAACACAAGTGGTTCTTTTTGGAACAGCCTCGGGGCAAGGATGATGCCTACTGCCGAGAAGCCACCAAAGTTTGGTGGAGCCAACTTTAAAAGGTGGCAACAAAAGTTGTCGTTCTATTTGACTACATTGGGCTTTGCTAATTTCCTTAAGGAAGATGAGCTACCGGCGCCAAGTGCACAAGAGACTAGTTTCACTGTCCGAGCTACCTATGACAACTAGGGCTATTACCGGGTGGATAGATCCGAGATCCGGACCGAGATCCGGTCCGAAAAACCCGCACCGATCCGAACCGATAACCTTACCGGTCCGGGAATGGATACCATACCGAGATCCGATATCCGATAAGACCCGGACCGATAACCCGATAATAGAAGTACTATATAAAGAAATAGATTCATTAGGAATGCATGAAAGTAGTTATTCATTAGGAATTGTGCCTTAGATAATTTTTTCTTGTTTTTAGTGAAAATAATGATTTTGTGTTATTATTGTTTCCCCGAATTGGGTCAGTAGTGGATGAAATGGGTATCCGATAAGCTTATCGGATCGGTCCGGGTACCCGATAAGCTTATCGGTTCCCGAAATCAGGTTAGTTTTGGATGAAACATGTATCCGATAAGCTTATCGGGTCGGTCCGGTTACCCAATAAGCTTATCGGATCAGTTCCCGGGAACATATCGGATCCGATAAGCTTATCGGATCGGTTATCGGTTACTCGATAAGCTTATCGGGTGGATACCGGGTATGTCAAGATCCGGACAGACCCGAACCGATAACAGGCCTAATGACAACTGGCATGATAGAGATAACCTTTGTAAAAACTTTATTCTGAATTCTCTAGAAGATAGTTTGTACAATGTATACTCTGTTGTAAACACATCAAAAGAGATGTGGGATGCACTTGAAAAAAAGTACCGTAGTGATGATGCAGGTACAAAGAAGTTTGTAGTCGCCAAGTATTTAGACTATAAGATGGTTGACTCAAGGCCAATCATGGAACAAGTGCAAGAGTTCTAACTCATCATTCATGATGTCAATGCCGAGGGGATGGTCCTGTCAGATGCTTTTACTTTTGCAAATGTGATCGAGAAGTTACCCCCCAGTTGAAAAGACTTCAAGAGCTACCTCAAGCACAAGCAAAAAGAGATGACTCTTGAAGACTTGATTGTGAAATTGCGCATCGAGTCTAACATGCGCAAGAATGATCATAAACCAAAAGGCCTGATTGATGCTAAGGCTAATCTGTTGGATCAAGGCGGTCCCTCCATCAAACGGGGTCGCCCAAGTGTCCAAAACAAGAACAAAGGGAAGCAACCAGCCAAGAAGTTTGATGGCGATTGCTTCAACTGTGGCAAACATGCGCACGCGGTGAAGGACTGCCGAAAGCCGAAGGACAACAAGAAGAAAAAACATGTTGCCAACATCTCCGAGAATAACGGAGAGTGGAAAGAGGATGACCTTGCTGCTGTGGTGACCGAGGAGGTCAACCACGTTGAGAACCAAGGTGGTTGGTACGTCGACACTGGTGCGACCGCCCACGTTGGTGCTTATAGGAGCCACTTTAAGAAGTATCAAGCTGTTGAGGGGAGGAAGCTCAACATGGGGAATCCAGCTTCTTCTAAGATTATCGGAGTTGGAGAAGTGGCCCTCAAACTAACGTCCGGACAAACACTCACCTTAAATAATGTGCTTCATGCTCCTGATATGAGGAAGAACTTGATCTCGGGCTCTATACTAGTTAATAAGGGGTTTAAACTAGTGTTTGAGTCAGATAGAGTTATCATAAAGAAGTTTGATAGGTTTCTTGGTAAGTGTTACCTCACGGAGGGACTCTTTAAACTTAATGCTTTGGCTATGCGCCATGTAACCAAGTCTGCAAATCCTAATGAAAATGCTACTACTTCCTCTTATTTGACCGAGTGTTCTGATTTATGGCATTGTAGATTAGGTCATGTGAATCTAAATGCTATAAAAAGATTAGTAAACTTAGATTTACTGAAATTAAATGAAGTCAGTACTCAAAACAAATGTGAGATTTTTGTTGAGGCAAAAATGACAAAGCTATCGTTTCATTTGGTAAAACGTAACACTAAACCCCTTGAATTAATTCACACAGACGTGTGCGATTTAAAGTTTGTGCAAACTAGAGGTGGTAAGAAGTACTTATCACTTTTATCGATGACGGCACAAGATATTATTATCTTTATCTTTTGAGAAGTAAAGATGAGGCTATTGAAGCCTTTAAGAACTTCAAGAATGAAGTCGGGGATCAATTAGGTTGTCGTATTAAGATGGTTCGAAGCAATATAGGTGGCGGATATGTAGCCCCGTTTGAGGAATTATGCAACGAGAGTGGTATAATTCATCAAACAACAGCTCCATATGCACCACAATCTAATGGCGTTGCTGAACGTAAGAATCGAACACTTAAAGATATGATGAATGCTTTATTTATTAGTTCAGGGTTGCCCCAGAATATGTGGGGGGGAAGCTGTCTTGACAGCCAACTACATATTGAACAAGATTCCATGCAAAGGTAAGGATGTTACTCCTTATGAGTTGTGGAAAGGTAGAAAACCTTCATACAAATATCTCAAAGTGTGGGGGTGTTTGGCGAAGGTTGAGGTGCCTCTAACTAAACAAGTTAAAATCGGTCCTAAGACGGTCGATTGTATCTTTATTGGGTATGCACTGAACAGTAGTGCCTATCGGTTTGTTATCCACAAGTCAGAAGTACCTGAAATGACTATGGGAACAACAATTAAATCAAGAAATGTTGTATTCTTTGAAAAGATATATCCTTGTAAAGACAATGATAAAGTTGAGAATAATTCTAGCAATAGAGTTGAAGGTGAAGAAACAAGTTCAAAACCTGTGGATGTAGATCTAAAGTCACGTAAGCGATCGAGATCTAATCTGGAAGATGTAGAATCGAGATGTGGTAGTAGGGTAAGGACCCCAAAGACATTTGGACCTGACTAGATAGAATTCATGTTGGATGAAAAACCAACATCGATCAAAGTAGCTTATGCTAGACCAGATGGGTTGCTCTAGAAAGAAGCTGTTCAAAGTGAAATTGACTCAATTTTATAAAACCAAACTTGGGTTTTGGTTGATTTACCTGAAGGTTGTAGGCCCTTATGATGCAAATAGATCCTTAAAAGAAAGTACAAGGTTGATGGGTCAATTGATAAGTATAAAGCTCATTTAGTAGTCAAAGGTTTCAAGCAGAAGGAAGGGTACAATTTTTTCGATACATATTCACCTGTAACGATAATTACATCTATTCGAGTGCTTCTCGAGTTTGCTGCTTTGCACAATCTTAAGATTCATCAAATGGATGTTAAGACTGCTTTTCTGAATGGTGATCTGGATGAAGATATCTATATGGAACAACCTGAAGGGTTTGTAGTACCTGGACAAGAGAAAAAGGTATGCAAATTGGTTAAGTCTATATGGATTGAAACAAACTCTACTATAGTGGCACTTGAAATTTGATAATGTAATGTTATCAAATGGTTTTAAAATAAATGAGTGTGATAAATGTGTTTATATTAAGAACACTAATAACGGCTATGTTATTGTGTGTCTTTATATAGATGACATGTTAATCATGGGTAGCAATATACAAGTGATTAACGACACTAAGAACATGTTAGAAAGAAATTTTGACATGAAATACATGGGGCTAGCCGATGTGGTTCTTGGAATGAAAATTTTGAGAAAATCTGATGGAATCATCTTGACACAATCTCACTATGCCGAGAAAGTTCTCAAGAAGTTTAATTCTTTTGATAGCTTGCCGGATAAGGCCCCAATAGAGTTAAATGTTCACTTGAGCAAAAATCGAGGGGAGCCCATTGCACAAGAAGAATATGCACGAGTCATTGGGTGTTTAATGTATCTTACAAATTGTACTCGACCCGACTTAGCTTGCGCCGTGAACAAATTGAGTCATTACACGAGCAATCCAAGCAAAGAGCATTGGAAAGCTCTCGTTAGAGTTTTGAGGTACTTAAATTATACTCAAAACCTTGAGTTACACTATTCGAGATACCCCTGGTACTTGAAGGGCACTGCAATGCGAATTGGATATCCGATACGAAAAGTTTATTTTCTACAAGTGGTTACGTGTTTACCATTTCGTGAAAGTCCGCGAAACAAATGTGTTCAGAAAGTTTCTAGAAGATATTCCATGTTGGTCAAAGCCAGTGCCTGCAGTGATGATACACTGTGATAGCCAAGCTGCTATTGGTAGGGCAAGAAGTAACATGTATAATGAAAAGTATCGACATATGCGTCGACGCCATAATACCATGAGACATTTGATCAAAAGTGGGGTTATCTCTATTGACTATGTGAGGTCATTAGATAATCTAGCGGATCCGCTAACCAAAGGGTTAAACCGTGATCAAATGAATAAATTGCTGGAGGGAATGGGTTTAAAATTCACAAATTGAGAATTATCATAGTGGTAACCCAACTAAGATGACTGGAGATCCCAAGAACTTAGTTCAATGGGAGAACTAAGCTATAAGAGTTTGTGTGAAACACTCATCTAAGTTTATTCCCTATAGAGCAATTGAGTGTTGAAAACTTGCCTAGTGGTGAGGTTAAGTCTATGACTTTTAATGATTCCTAAAGACCTCGAGGGGGTTGAGTATGGCAAGATACTCAGTAAAGAAACACCTGTATAAGTGAGAAGTGAGAGCCGCTTCATGAAATACACTTATGAATCCAAAGGAGTGTCCAAGGCCCGCAAAGGACACAAAACGTGAGAAGGGATGGGGTTGAGGTATTCAAGTGTTAGCACCATTATCTCGGTGCATGCCATGGGGGAATAGTTCAAAGCAACATGCCACTAATCCGCATGTGTACCTGATGATGTTAACTATGGAAGGTTCAAAGCCACGAACTACCTATCCTTATACTTTGACGCCTCTTGAGGACTGAGCTTGTGTCTGTACATTGCATTTGGGCTATTTTCACTCATGTGGGGATTGTTGGAATAGTTAATGATTTTAATTTTATTTTGTGAAATTAAATATCATAGGATCAATCTACGTTCCGAGTAGATGTTCGTGGTATATTCACTTTCTCTAAACCGATTCCGAGTGAGTGAGAAATAGTGAATTAAAGTTTGTCACTTAATTGTGAATAAATGGGGGATGGCTATCTCATATTGAATAATGAGCTATCATTGCTCAAGTATATAAGGATTTACCTTTATTTATAAAATAATTAATGGGACGTGTGTATGGGCTTAAAGCCCACACACGCGCACATGCGCGCGCCACCACCGCCCGTCCGCCTCGCCTAGACCGCGAGCCGCGTGCCGTGGACCTTGGATCTTGGCAATTGGTCTTTGGGTGGTCTTGGACTTGGTCTTGGTCTTGGACTAGGCCTTGGCTTGATTAAAGAATTTTTTGGACTAGCTCAACAATGTTGTTGGGCTCGTATGTGCACATAAGGATGTCCAGGTACATCCCTCAAATGGTTAAGGAGCAGAATACAGTCCAGGTGCATCTTGACTGTTCAAATTTAGCCAAAAACGGGCAGTAGCCTCCCAGGTGTAATGAGTAGGAGTTAAGCCTGCCTGACTATTCTAATTCAGCCAAAAAACGGGCAGTAACCTCCCAGGTGTAATGAGGAAGAGTTAAGGCTGCATTTAAATTGTGTAACTCCAGTGTTCAATGCAGGCATGAATGCCTGCATTATGACAGCCATTAGTGCTGTGTTTAAATCCCTGCAGGTGTGAGATGGCTTATAAATAGGTGCATGCTCATTGTATTCCATACACTTGCAAAAAAACGAACATAAACTCAAAGTTTTCTGCATACATTTCATAAGTTGAAGCTCTGTACTCGCCCTCGTTCTAGTTCGCCGGAGCTCGTAGGTTTGTGGTGCTACTATCTTTGAGACGAAGCCGTTTTATCTTTGGGGACGACACACCTAAAACGAGAGCACTACCGGGGCGTATCTCGTCTTGCGGAAAGAGGCCTTCCTCGACTCGGCTATTATTTTTCTTGTAATTTCAATTTAGTTTCGAGTTCGGTAATTTCATTGTTTCGTTCGACTTCTGTAATTTCTTGTTTTCGAGTTGAACTTTTATTTTCCAGTTGTACGAATCAATTTCCAACAAATTTCCAACAAATTCAATGCATGAATTTTACAATTTTCACCAGACTCACTCAAGTCTTTCTAGATGTCCATATCATCGAACTTTTTTCTTATTATATTTTTATTATTTGTTGTATTATTACTATAAAAGGGCTGAAATTAAAGAAAAAAACAATTGTTAAAACACATGTATATAATTTATTGAAAATTCCAATAAATTTCATTTAAAATTTATATATATATTGTGTTCATTTGATGCACATGTGGCCTTAAATACTATAATTAGGACACAAATAACTGAATAAGTGCTCAAAATAATTATGTTAAAAATTTATTCAGTACACAATGCTTAGACTCAATGCACATTTACGATTGATGATCCACCATCAGCTGAGCCCCACGAAGATAATGCTAATGAAGCTTTGAACCCATATATGTGAGTTCGAGCATAGACCAAATACACCGAGACTTTAGCTCATGCAGGAGCACACAAAATAATTTTATTTTTACACAATTGATAAATAAGAGACCGAATATTAAATCAGCGGAACGATTTCATGTATGATTTGCTATCTAAATTTTAATTGTAGGACTGCAATTTTTCGTTTCATGAAACTTTATTTCTGTTATTGTTGTTGTATTCAACATCTTATAATAGGTATTTTTCACTTGAAACTATTCATTTAACCATTGCATTATTGTCATTAAGCTTCATATATGTGGATAGAACATGGTTAGCAAAAATAAGTATTTTAAAAATATTATTTTGACATATACGAAGAGATTATATGGGGAGAATCATAAAAGTCTACAATGAAGACCATACAAAATTATTTCACGAGAGAACCATAAGAATAGGTTAAACTAGAGAACCTTATGAAGAGGCTACACCAGAGAACTTACAAACATGTTATACTCGATAATTATAACAAGATATCGTACGAGTGAACCATAAAAAAGATATTGTATGACAGAACCATAAGAAGATACCACGTGCGAGAACTCTATGAAATGCTATGGGGGAGAATCCTAAGAAGATGCTACACAGAAGAACCATAAGAAGATGTTGAACGGGAGAACCCTAACAAAGACTACACTGGAAACTCATAAGAAGAGATTAGGGGAGAACAATATGAAGATGCTAATGGGAGGACCATAAGAAGAGATTAAATGGGAGAACTATGAGAAGATGCTAATGGAGAACCATTTGAACATCGTACACGGAGAATCATAAAAAGACGTCAAATGTGAAAAGCATAAAAAGGGGCAACGTCAGAGAATTATAAGAAGAGGCTACACGCGAGAACCATATGAGGATGCTCCACGGAAGAACCCTAAATATATACTACATAGGAGAACCATAAAAATATGATATACGAAAAGTATATTTAAGAACTTGTACCTGGATCCAGAAAATAACTCTCGCTTTATTATCTAAGAATAGCAGAAGGCAACAACATTCTCGACCTAGGTCATATGCAACAGCAATGATAGCACAAACGTCAGTTTGCCACTTCTGAAGAATATATAGGAGCAAGAACGTCTTAGAATGTTTATATTAATAATGGAACTTTTTTCAAATATTTTAATAATCATTTTTAGGTGCAATGATATGCCCGTTGATTTGCACAGAAGGCGACAAAGAATTGGAGTGAACCACCAACTGACTCGATCCTCCTTCACGTCAATAACTGTCGGGACTGGTTCATAGCTTAAATACTTTGACACTCAAGTGCGGGAGCAGAAAATCCGATGTAGAAATATGACTACAATTATGTATAAGGTGTTAACAAATGAAACCTAGTACTCCATCTACTTATAATGAGTATGCGTGATCCTCAAGGACACATTCTGCTTCTTTCTTTACCCAGAATCCCTGATTTCTCGGCATATGAAAAGTTTTCCTATGTCATATGCTCTACTAAGGAAACTGCATTCCGAGTATTAGGGGTCTTACCCCATATGAACTTATTCGAACTATGTAGGTGCTTAATCTGAGCTCATCCATTTGATGCCTGAATAGCTAGTGATGCTGAGTTTGGATCTTGTGGGGGACTCCAACAGGTCGGTCAGATGTCATCACTTAGGATCTCATTAAGGAGCATATGCTCTTCTGGGATCCTTCGAGCTGATAAGACTCCATACTGACTCCCGATCGAGCTCTTATCGGTACATGACATTATACCCTTAGAGGTAAATCTGGACCATACCAAACTCTTCAACTGGGTATCAAGAAGAGCCATACATGACATTATACAAGGGATTCAACCTACTCTGGTTGAGCTGATAAACCGAGTAAAAAAGTCCTAACCTCAAGAACCGATAGAAGAATGACTTGGGGAGCTACCCTAGATGACATGACAATGTACATAGGAGTCGTGGGTATTCATTGTGAAATGTCTCTTCATCTCTCAAGCCATCACATCTGTCATATCTTCGAGAATCAGGTGCCAACTTTCCATAGATGTAGCCAGGGGCGGAGGGAGGGGGGGTCCAAGGGGGTCCACGGACCCCCCAACGGATGGAAATTCCCTTATAAAATAGGAAAAGCTATATATATAATTGTCCGACCTCCGTAATTTTTATAGTTCCGGACCCTCCTCTGCTTCCGCCACTGGATGTAGCTGATAGTCACCATCTGAAACGTCTACCGAGGATTTGGTCCTTCATTCGAGCTTTATCCTTGCCTTTTCAAATCCTACCAAAGTTGCTTATAAAATGGGTTTGTCTTCTCCACTCATCTATTTCTTCCATTTTATAAATATTTTAGATGAGAGCTTTAGCAACCGTGCTGGTCTATCTATTCGATCCATGATGCAATCTTCCTATTCCTCATGCCCTTCTTATGTTTATCTCTTCTTAAGCCATTCTTATATTTATGCAATTTCCATATTTAGATTCATTTAGAATATTATGTCTTCCAATTTCGACTCCCAAAATTCTTGTGAACATTCGTCCTCGATGGATGTAAGTTTTTCGACTCCTTCTATAAAGGAGGTACATGTAATACATGCATTTTTGCTTTCTCTATTTTTCGACTTTAACGATGCACTTTTACTTGATATTTCCATTTTTATGTTTTTACATAATTTAATATTGCAATTTGATGTTTTCGTGTTGATTTGTAGAATGTACCATGAGTTAGTAATTTTTCATTTTTATGAGGTAGTAACATTCAGAGTCCTTTTCCGTATCTCTTGGTTTATCATTTTGCTCGGTTTTGTTAGAGCTTTAATTTCTATGTTGATATCTTATGTAAGCGCTTCATCGCATCTGTTGAAGTGGTGCATTTATTCTCCGTTGGGAGCATTTTTCTAGTTGCACGGACTATTCCTGATGTTATCTCAGATTACAGCGTAATCTATACAACTCCTGTTTTATTTTAAATTGTGAGATTTCCAGACCACGAGTTACGACAGTATATTTATTAAGTTATCGTTGTAAAGTCATCTAGTTAGGGGGATAATAGGAGAGAATTACGGCTGTAACTCAAATCAAGATATAAATGTCGAAGTTCTATTTTCAATCATATTTTCTACATCTTCCACTCCGTTCTCACTTCATTGTGCGATTTAAGTAAGAACATCAAGGTTTTGACTTTTGGGCGTCATAGTGCATTTAAGGATTCTAAATTGGGTTTATCATCACTTAATCATTTTCCATCATCCCAAGTCAAGGTAAGGTTTTTGTGGAACCCTAATTTAAGGATTTTTTAGGCTTTTCTTAGATTCACTTGCTTTAATCCGTCTCTATCGTACGACTCTTGAGATGATAATTAGACTACTATGTACGGATGCTTTTACCTACTATTCTATAGTTTGAATTTGTATATTGGCCAAATTTTACAGGGCTTGAATGCTTTTCGTGCTCCATTTAATAGGGTATTTGACTGAGTGAATTGTAGGCCGGTTAGGAGTGTTCTTTCGCATAGATTAAATTTGTACCGTTATTAATTGTGCCTCATGTGGATCATTTAGGGACAAAAGTGCTTTCTCAGACCAATCGATCTTGATCCATTACTCTTCCATATCGATACATCTCAAAGAAAAGTAGTTTACTTATGATTATATGTTGTCGACTTTGAAAGTGCAGTGTATCTGTGTGTGTGTGTATTCATCCACATACGATTGACAAGACTTTTGAGAGGTTCGTGACCTTTGATGTGGGCCAACTAACAATTTAGGTTAACCATTACGAGATGGTCCGACAGGGGCTCTGAGGGTTCGTGGCCTTTGGTTTGAACCACAGTTAATCACGTATAATTTTCTAAAATGTGGTATGACTTGACATATTGATATTTCAAAGTACTTATCTTGTTTCTGAAAAATGATTCATATGCTTAAGTTATTATTCAAGAAATATTGATTCATATGTATTATACTTGCACTAGTTATTCCACTACTAACCCCAATCAGGGAGATTACATTTCACGTATTTCACATATCGGGCAACCAAATGAGCAAGCGCTCATCGTCCTTACTACTTCTGTCCTTTATTCTTATTGTCGTACATTGTTAGTTTTTAGTACTCGAGATTCTTGTTTTTCCTTCATATTTTTATTGGAGTTTGATTTCCCTTTGACTATTATTGTCTCGTTGGGTATTATTGCATATTTTCTTGTGAACTCTTGTGCTGAATGTGATGACCTTGTCAGTTGTGTTGTATGAAACCGAATGTATAGTTTTGTGAGCCCCAAAATAGGGATTCATGGTGCTGTAATCTGCCTCAATTGTGTTGACTTCTATAGTAGAGATTCCCCTAAATCGGAGGTCGTCCTTGGTAGCTCAATCATCTCTCCTTCGAGTCGTGGAGCCCGTGAGGTACGTAGATTGGTCCGAGCTGGGGGATTTACCTAATCCTCTCCTCACCAGAATCCTTTTAGTGATCCTAGACACCCTGCCCACTGATCCATTGGCCATCTTTGGTTGTTGTTATTGTTGTCTCAGCGTGTTGGTTCCCTTGCCGCCCTTGAAATGGCGTGCAGAGTTGGTTTTGCGTCAGAGGGCGGAAGATGAGAAACGAATACCCTGGCTGTATTCTCCAGCCTTTATTTTTGGGGAGTGCTGGGCCAATTGCACCTTCAGTTTATTCAGTAGTATTAATTAGATCAACTATTCCTAATAAATTTTTGGCTAAAATTTATACTTCCTCAATTCTACGAAACACATTACACAAAACGAGAATATTTCCATCCAATTTTCAAAATAAAATTAGTCGAATCAAACAACACACATAACTCGAGATAAATAGAAATAAAAAGTATGATTATTAAGTTGTTATCGTGGATCTATGCGATTGTAATATTCTGGAAGAACTTAGTATGAGTGTTGATAGTTTATTTGATATATACTTTTATTAATGGAATACGTGTCTCGCAGTTTGATCTGGTTTTTGTTATTTCACCCATTCATTTCTCTTGCTTCTTCTTGGGATCTGATCTGCGAGAGGGAGACAGATGAGAGAAATACAAAAGAAGAGAGACAAAGAGAGATCCGATTGAGAGAGAAAAGCTGTTTGAAGGGTAAAAAATAGACAAAAAGATATGAACTTATATTGACCGGTTAAAATAGAGGAAAGAATGTCGGTTATAAAAATATTTAAATTGTGATTATTGAGCATTTTCCCTAAAAATCGACAATGTCTGCACAAAAAGTTTTAGTAAGACAAATTAATATAAGAAACTTGCAACATCGATGCTATCTGTTACTTTTCCCTCAATGCACTTTACATGTGTTCAGACCCAAGAATAGACAGGAAAGTAGGTTTGGGAATAAGAATACCTTACAACATCGGGCTATCTTGACTGCTTTGACTACATGGGGAAAAGAATATGGTAACACCATGTTGGTTAAAATTTGTTAGACAGTTCTGGATCGAGATCTCTGAACCATGGAAGGGATTCATTCAGGATGAGAGAAAAATGGGCAACACCAACATCAAGCAATGTCTTCGTAAGGTTGCAGATGGGCATTTTACTGTGGCTGTGAAAGTGTTATGCTCGTCTGGTGTGGCTCCATTTGGGGGTGACACCATAAAGGCTTTAGAGGCTAAACACTCGTACAAGCCACCTCCATCCATGCCGAGCGCCTTATATTCCGAGCCTCCCCTGGTAGCATAGATCGATAGTGTCCTTGGTTGCATCAAATCATTTCCAAAATGAACTTCGTGTGAGAGGGACGGTTTGAGGGCACAACACATTTTGGATGCTCTATATGGAGAGGGGTCTGCAGTGGCTACAGATCTCTTACGTGCAATCACTACAGTGGTTAGTCTGTGGCTACGGGAAAGATGTTCATCGAGCTTGGCTGAATTTGTTGCGTCTGCACCCCTTACGTCGCTCTTTAAGCCGGACAACAGGATATGACCTATTGTTGTGGGTAGTATATGGAGACGTCTTGTTTCCAAGGTTGCCATGAAAGGAGTTGGTAAGGATATGGCAACGTACCTTCATAATTTTAAATTCGGGGTCAGTGTGTCACGTGGCAACCTTGGATATGGCCGTATTGCATAACATCAACATGTTGTTAAATGAACGTCATGCTGATGGGTCTCTCACAATGCTTACATTGGATTTCTCAAATGCATTTAATTTGGTGTATAGATCAGCATTACTTCATGAGGTCCGGTTGAGGTGCCCTTCCATTTCTTTATGGGTAGAATTCTTATATGGGCAGACGGCAAAGTTGTATCTCGATGACACACATATTTGGTATACCACTGGGGTTCATCAAGGCGACCCTTTGGGACCGCTTTTTTTGCTCTTGTTTTGCACCGTTTGTTCATAAGATTAGAGACAATTGCAAGCTTCTTATTCAGGCATGGTATCTTGATGATAAGACCGTCATTGGAGATTCGGGAGGTAGCCAGAGTGTTGGACATCATTCGGGTGACCGCTCCTCAATTGGGTCTTCAACTGAATATTAGGAAGACTGAGCTATTTTGGCCTTCATGTGATGGTAGGAAGCTCCGTGAGGGTTTATTCCATGTGGACATCGGGAGGCCGGTTTTGGGGGTGAAGCTTCTTGGAGGGGCTGTTAGAAGATACAAAGGATTCATTAACGGGTTGGCCATGATGAGAGTGTAACACCCCCAATCCGCTCAGGGATATTACACGCCGTAGAACCTTTCCTCAAGGATCTACCAGATTGGTAACAACATCGGACAACTCAACAATGCCTTTAAGGCTAAAATAACTCAGTAGACCGATTTGGTCTTTCAATAAATACATACAACTCAAACATAATACATGCCCACGCAGGGGTCGAATATAACACACTCCCGTACAACGGGAAAGAATACTGCAGCGGAAAATAAACTATAACTAAACCAATGACATCGAAGGGGTTCTCGTGTGATTAGTATCGTTCATCTTTCATCATCCTTTGTGCCGACCCTGTGTTATGCTCCCAAACCTGAATGCAAAAACAGACATCAACCCCCCGAATACTCGGGGGTTAGCAAAACTCTACTATTTTACTAGTGCAAGAACAAAGTGCAAATACGAGCCATACAATTCACATTCTACGAATAACAATAACTAGGAATCCTCAAAGATCCAAACGAAACGAAAAGTACTTCCCGAGGCAAGAGTTTGGTAAAATATTCTAAAACTGAAAGGTCGCAATTCAAGGAAAAACAATTTATAAAACGGTTTATAATGCCATCGAGAGTTTTAATAGAAAATAATTTAGAATTACCGAATCCTTATCTTTTCAAAATAAATAGGGGTCACAGCCCAAAGATTTTGTTTTCACAAATAAAACCAACCATAATACACAAGGTTAAAACCCACGTCATGCGTCCTCGACGGGCATAAAATACACACGCACCCGTGAAGTTTCACTCGTGAATCCAGGTCGAAGCCATTGGAGTTCCCTCCGTGGCCCCGTCGAACCCTCCCGAGGTGAGCAAACACATTCACAAAACATAAGCAACCGCACTCGTGAATCCAGGGCTATACCATTGGACTCCCTCCGTGATCCCATCGGACCCTCCCGAGGTGAGCGAAAAACAATCACAAAATATACACACGTAGCGGTGAAGTTTCACTCGTGAACCCAGGTCGAAGCCATTGGAATTCCCTCCGTGGTCCCGTCGAATCCTTCCGAGGTGAGCAAACACATTCACAAAATACGTACTCGCATCGCCTAGGACCGGGACGAAGCCACAAATCCCACTCGAGGCCCCGTCGGACCCTCCCGAGATGGCTAGCGAAATACTCAAGCACCACACATCACCTAGGACCGGGACGAAGCCACGAATCCCACTCGAGGCCCCGTCGGACCCTCCCGAGCTGGCCGCGAAATAATCAAGCACAAGTAACATATCACACCAAGGATATCCAAACAATTCGCCAAGAGGCATCAAACACTTAGCAAAACACCACGTCAAACCATAACGCACCGAAAAGAGATAATATATGTACACACGCATTATCAAGCGCAACATCAACACCAAACATATCCATAAGATTCACATACTCGTTCACGAATCACACCAATCACAAAACACACGGTTTTGAAAGAGGGCCTTTAACAAGACTATTCAAATCTTTTGAAAACTCATTTCGAACAAACAAACAAACACACCAAGACGATCACCAATCATCATATCCACAAAACAAGAATAGTATGGACAAGGTACTTGCCTCGAATAAGAACAACGCGGAGAATCGACTGAAGTAGGTTGACACGAACCGACTACGAACCCGCCGACTCCACCGATCGCCAACTCGCGGTCATAAACTACAAAGGACAATAACAATAATGAAATGAATTTTATAACACGACTCAAAGCCATAGAATTCAAAGAACGAATGACGAAAGTTCAAGTGTTTTCCCCAAAACGGCCAAGAATACGATTTGTCCCGACAAAACACGAAAACGGAATTCCAAGTCGCAATATGGATATACAATCCATAGAATATGTTTAACAACATCATTTAACCACAATCTATCCAACAAAAACGGATGGAAAACGAGATCGAGAACAAATCCCCCAAAAAGTCGATTCAAAGGAAATCAAGAATTATACTTCGATTCGACGAAGAACAATGGATTAAATGATGTTAAACACAAGAATACTACCAAGATTAATCATATCCATCATGAATTAATCAACAACACGGAACGAATCGGACAAAAATGCAAAACCCCAAAATTCAAGAAATTTGGGTTCTAAGGAGAGATTACCTTGATTCGCTGGATCAAATGATGATATAGGATGATCAATCCATGATATGAACTCAAGAACTTCGTGGATTTGTTGTTCAACAACATGGCTTCGCCTCCTCTGAAGCTCCAGTTGCGGATCGAAAAGAAAGGAAATGAAAAACGAGTGAAAATGAGGCTGCTCTGCCACATTTATACTGGGCCGGACTAGCGTGCGCTAGGCTGCCGAGCTAGCATGTGCTATCGGCCCAGGCTGCAATCCAGAGCCCCCACTGCCCTACTGACTCGGCCAGGTAGCGTGCGCAGCCTTCCGGCCGTAGCGCGCGCTACCTTCCGGTCATAACGTGCGCAATGCCCGACAGTAGCGTGCGCTACCTGCCGATCATCCCCGAGTCCAGTACTCCAGTAACCCCTCTGCCCGACAACAGACGTCTGGGCCACCTGAGCACAGGCGCTACACTGCGGTGAAGCGCGCAGCCTTCCGTCCAGAAGCGTGCGCTACGCGATTCGCCGTGCTTGCCGGCCAAGGCTCAAGACTTCCGACCGTGCCGGCCGCACCTGTCCGGCCAGTGCTCAGCCGTCATGATCCGACGACTCGATTTCCGAAAACGTACGGAACGAACACGACGAAAAGCTCGCGGACAACATCATCGACCCGAAATGAAAACATAATGTAATAATTAATCATACGCGACCAAGAAAAGGATCGAGACAACAATTATAGATACGGATACCCATAACTTTTGGTAAATTATAAAATGGCCCAAAACGCCCGAAAATCACGATACGTGATCGAATAACCAAACCGAAGTTCACAACACGTCTACCAAAGTTAAACGGACTTACGGGAAACTCGAAACAGCAGTTTCGAACGATATTCGCAAGAATCGAACTCAAGTGCGGAAAAGTCGCTAAAAAGTACGGAACTCAACAAAACGACACCGAAACGAACTCGGATGTCAAAAAGTGTAGAATTAATCATTCTCAGAATGACGAAACGGTCACGAGCGAGTCATCAAAACGGACTTCCGCCGAAAAAAAATAAATTACCGGAAATCAAAATTACGGGTATTACATTCTACCCTCCTTAAAAGAAGTTTCGTCCCGAAACTTAAAACAAGTAGGGAGAAGCAATATCCCGCCAGGAAAACTCAACGAGATACACAAGAAACGCGTAACTTACGCCCAACGGCGAAATGTTACAAGCAACACAAAGGAATATACGGCGTGAAAACACGCTCCACGACGACCAACACAACGCCACCGGTAGAGACATAATAAAACCAACAAGTGACAAGCGTCATCAAACGGATAATATAGTCAAGTCAATTATCCGAACAATCACAAAATACAACGAACAAAAATCAATATGATTGACCAAGCCAACGATACCTCAATCAAAATGCGAGCCCAACGTTGAACAAATACGGAATTCCACCGCCCAAGGGGTGGAAGATCGAAAACGAGACTAATTTCCCGAACTTAAGGGAATTACGAGGGAGTCTGAACGTTCAAAAATCACGAGACGAGATCAACAAAAACCGAGCAATCAAACGATCGAACCACAACAGTCGAGACAACAAAAATCGAACAATCATGTTCGAATCACGAAGAACAATGAAATTCAAACAGCAACTCCAAGGTTCACATCTCAACTCGAGACAATATATGATCCGGTGAAAACAACAGGATGTGCATTCACATAAGATCCACAGGAAAGGAAATAGAAATTGAAAAGTCACAACGACAAACGAGTTATTCCAAAACAATACCACACTCGTTCGATCAACAAAAGCAAGGGGTAGGACAAACTCAAAAAATGTCAACGAACATAAACGAGTCGACAGAGTCAAAAATACAGAAGTTTAAAATCCAATCCACTTCGAATAAAAGAACTAGTAGAACCAAAAGATGTTACTTCCGAACAAAGTTCACAAGAATCGAACCGAACTCGGAAAAGTCACAGCGATAACCCGATCGACCCAAAACAAGATCACAGCTCGTTCGAACGATGAAACCGAAATACAGAACAAGTTCAGAAATTATCAACGAACACGAGCGAGTTGATAGAATTGAGAAAGAGAAAATGCAGAAGCCAAAAATAATACGGGTATTATATTCGACCTCTTCTAAAAGAAGTGTCATCCCCGAAACTCACAACAACGAAATCAAGGTGACGACACAACAAGCAACCGACAGAAACATCCTACGAAGGCCTCTCAAAGCCGATTCTGATAACTGTGCTGAAGCGCGAACTCCGAAAGTCTCGGTAGCCAATTCGCAAAACTGAATTTGGTGTCCCTCGAGTCCACACTCGAAATGTGTTACCGACGAGAAGGACAATTTACACGTGCATGCCCCGGCACATCACGGTTGAAACATCTCGGCTCGTCATACCGAAAATACAAATGCTAGATACAATGGGGCATAACGTCGCAAAACAACATAGCGGAGATGCCAACTCAGCACAACAAAGAATCATAACACATATCATATACAACGATTACCATCGTAAAGTAATACACACACAAACAATACAGCAACGACGGTATCGTTCGGCGACCTTAACAGCCCGAACAATAACCAGCACATATTACAAACATCATGAAACAATCACACATGTACACAACGTACAAACCCAAGCTTTAACAGCTCACACAGGTGCGATAACACGCAAGTCACCATGAAATGACAACATTAAAGATCGTCATCACACCTCCCACCAAGGGCTAACAAAACATATGTGTGGCGAACGACTCAACGTTCACATCACCAATTCAGCTAACACCCTAACAACAATACCAACATCATACACACATTCTCCGACCACAAGCAGGAAAAGATGGGTTTTAAAAAAAATGAAAACCACCTTTTAAAAACAGTTTGGAAACACCAGTTGATCTTGAGTATCATTTTACAAAAAGTTGAACAACATCATTTTCGAGACTTTGAAAATCATCTTGAGTTTGAACAAAAATGAGGACACCTTTCTTTTAGTGAAAAACTTTCAGAATATCCGACCCTCGGGTCTAAGTATAAGTGTTTCTAAACATCGAAAATATCTCAAAACATTTTGGTCCTCGAGGTAGAAGAATTTTTGAGACATGTTGTGGCACCTTGGATGTACCACGAGATCAGAATAATTCATTTTAAAAGTACGTCTCGAAATTTATTTTCTAAGATACTCATCAAGGATAATTCAATGGGCTAGAATGCCCAAAAATTTCAGGTAATTACACAAAACTTTACAGCGCCGTGGGTCCCGCGTCGGAACCCACCAGGCTAAAAACCATTTACAAAAACGCCAAGAAGGCCGATGACGGTAATATTTCAAAAACTCACAAAAGCCATTTACAAAATACTAAATACCGTCATGAGAATTTCGCCAAAACGATCAAGGCCATAATGCCACAAACTCGGTTAAGGGAATCAGTTTTCAAAATAAAACTCAGTCGGTAAAATACCGAAAGCCATTACAAAAGAACTCACGCAGTGGATAAAAAAAATAAAGTCAAACATGCACAATCCAGCAACACTACTCCTCATATGAACGAAATATGAGGGTCAAATAACCACATATCAAGAAATCAAAATCCATAAGAGGATTCCGTCACTTAACAAATAATCATAAAAATAGCTCGTGTCACACGAGGCACAACACAAAGAAGGGAGGCTTACATCCACAGGTCGCACGAAGATGATGATCGCCCACGATACTAATCACGACCAACAAACTCAGACGACGCGTCGCGACACGACATGTCAGACAAAATCCGACGAGACAAAAACTCAACAAACACCACTGACCCGACAACCTAGGTGTCCACAACCTAAGCTCCGATACCATTTATGTAACATCTCCAATCCGCTCAGGGATATTACACGCCGTAGAACCTTTCCTCAAGGATCTACCAGGCTGGTAACAACATCGGACAACTCAACAATGCCTTTAAGGCTAAAATGACTCAGTAGACCGATCTTTCAATAAATACATACAACTCAAACACAATACATGCCCACGCAGGGGTCGAATATAACACACTCCCGTACAACGGGAAAGAATACTGCAGCGGAAAATAAACTATAACTAAACAAATGACATCGAACGGGTCCTCGTGTGATTAGTATCGTTCATCTTTCATCATCCTTCGTGCCGACCCTGTGTTATGCTCCCAAACCTGAATGCAAAAATAGACATCCACCCCCCGAATACTCGGGGGTTAGCAAAACTCCACTGTTTTGCTAGTGCAAGAACAAAGTGCAAATACGAGCCAGACAATTCACATTCTACGAATAACAATAACTAGGAATCCTCAAAGATCCAAACGAAACGAAAAGCACTTCCCGAGGTAAGAGTTTGGTAAAACATTCTAAAACCGAAAGGTCGCAATTCAAGGGAAAACAATTTATAAAACGGTTTATAATGCCATAGAGAGTTTTAATAGAAAACAATTTAGGATTACCGAATCCTTATCTTTCTAAAATCAATAGGGGTCACAGCCCAAAGGTTTTGTTTTCACAAATAAAACCAACCATAATACACAAGGTTAAAACCCACGTCATGCGTCCTCGACGGGCATAAAATACACACGCACCCGTGAGGTTTCACTCGTGAATCCAGGTCGAAGCCATTGGAATTCCCTCCATGGCCCCGTCGAACCCTCCCGAGGTGAGCAAACACATTCACAAAACATAAACAACCGCACTCATGAATCCAGGGCTATACCATTGGACTCCCTCCGTGATCCCATCGGACCCTCCCGATGTGAGCGAAAAACAATCACAAAATATACACACGTAGCGGTGAAGTTTCACTCGTGAACCCAGGTCGAAGCCATTGGAATTCCCTCTGTGGTCCCATCGAACCCTCCCGAGGTGAGCAAACACATTCACAAAACACGTACTCGCATCGCCTAGGACCGGGACGAAGCCACAAATCCCACTCGAGGCCCCGTCGGACCCTCCCGAGATGGCTAGCGAAATACTCAAGCACCACACGTCACCTAGGACCGGGACGAAGCCACGAATCCCACTCGAAGCCCCGTCGGACCCTCCCGAGCTGGCCGCGAAATAATCAAGCACAACATATCACACCAAGGATATCCAAACAATTCGCCAAGAAGCATCAAACACTTAGCAAAACACCACGTCAAACCATAACGCACCGAAAAGAGATAATATATGTACACACGCATTACCAAGCGCAACATCTATAATACCCGTGATTTTGATTTCCGGTAATTTCTTTTTTTTTCGGCGGAAGTCCGTTTTGACGACTCGCTCATGACCGTTTCGTCATTCTGAGAATGATTAATTATGCACTTTTTGTCATCCGAGTCCGTTTCGGTGTCGTTTTGTTGAGTTCCGTGCTTTTTAGCGGTTTTTCCGCACTTGAGTTCGATTCTTGCGAATCTCGTCCGAAACTGTTGTTTCGACTTTCTCGTAAGTTCATTTAATGTTATTATTCATGTTGCGAGCTTTGGCTTGGTGTTTCGATCACGTATCGTGATTATCGGGCGTTTTGGGCCATTTTCGTAATTTCCCAAAGTTTGGGGTAATTACTTTCCGTTGTCGAGTTTCGAGCCTTCGGGTAGTCGGAATCGTATGTTCTATTAGTGCTCGGATTCGTCTTTTCGAGTACTTCGTAACCGTATCTTCGATTCGTACTCGAGTTCGGTTTCGGGTCGTTCGGCCGTCGGAGTTGGTCCCGCCGAGTCATGGCCGGGCATGATCGGGCCAGCCACTCGCCGAGTAACGCGGCGGTAATGATCGGCCATTACGCACGTAATGCCGATTACGCACGTAAGGCCCTCGCCGTAACGCACGTAACGCCCGCATTTTCCAGCAGAGAGTTCGCCATGGCCGATTCGCACGTAAGCCATGGCCGGTACGTCGTAACCCGGCCGATCGGCTTATTTAAGGCCTCGGCGGCGTTTTCTTCACCATTTCTCACTTCTCTTCTTCTCTTCCGAGGCTTATGTTGTGCTAATCATCTAGAGATGTTGTTGGACAATAAATCCATGAAGTTTGGAGGTTCATATCATCAATCATCCGTCCTATAACATCCTCCGATCTACTGACCGTCGATTTCCTAGAAATCTAGTTTTGGGGAATTTGGGTATTTTGGTTGTTTTCGTCCGATTAATCCGATTTAACTTAGGATTATGATGTATTGATGAATATTTAGATGTATTATATCATTTCCTTGTTATTCCATGGTTGGATCGTATCGATTCGTTATTTGGGTCGAGTTCTTGACCGACGCCTTGAAGGTGTCCAGAAATGTTATAGAGGGGTTTTCGGGCGTTCTACGATTATTCCTCATCGTATGATCATTGATTTATTAATTATATGATGTTAGGGTCGAGTTTCTTACGAAGAAACCGAGTTGAACCCTTCCGTTCGTTGTCGTCTTCCTTTTCGATAGCATCGGGCGTTTCGAAGCTTTCCGGTTGAGCCGTGTTCGTCGGAATACTTGCGTACCGATTTTGAGGCAAGTATCTTGCCCATACATTTCATATTTCTTAGGCATAATTATTGATAAATGGTTTTATGCGAAATCCAATGTTTAATGAACGTTAAAAAGGATCGGTATGTTCTCGATAAATATTGTCTTTCAACGATAATTCGTATACTTCGTGAATGGATATGTTCTCGGAATATGTGTGTTAGTTTCAGACGTTGAGAGACGTTATGATCGCATTGACCATAATTGTTTGCCGAGGATTGTGCATTGAATTGTATATTTGTTCGGTGGGTATTCGACATGATGTGATGTTAGTCGTTACTCCTTTGAAAGGAGGTTGTGATGCTTAGTGTTGCTTGTCTTGATAATCGGTTATTGTTGTGTGCTTATTGTATGTGATGTGCCTCCGGGTAGGATTGTTGAATCTCCGGGATCCATACTTGCTAGTATGGGTCGGGCGAAACCGTAGGGTTATCCAATACGGGTATGTCTTGCGGGGACTCCGAGGTTCGGGGCTTGCTAGCCCGATGCCGAGATAACTTGTGTGGTTATCATCGGGTATGTCTTGCGGGGACTCCGAGGTTCGTGGCTTGTTAGCGCGATGCCGGGATAACTTATGGTTGTGGTTTGATTATGTACGTATATGTGCTTGTAGTCACGTGACTGCGGTTACGGTGACATGTGATTTGATATAGTTTCACTGTGGGTTATTCACTCGGGTTTGTTCTACGGGAGCATCTGAGGTCCATGGCTTGCTAGCACGGGACGCGAATAATCTGTGGAAACAGGTTGTTATGGTATGATCGGGTCGTGGACCCCACTTGTTGTTATCGAATTTATGTTTTGGGAAAATGACTTTTGGGCTGTGTCCCTAAATGTTTTCGAAAGGCCTGAGGAATTTTTAAATCCCAATGTATTCAAAACTCCCGAGGTCGTAAAATGTTTTCACAAGATGTATATCGGGTTTACCCCTATCTTTCGATTTAACCGTTTTGATTAAGTGATTTACCTCGGGAAGTATGTTTATGATTAACATGTTCCGTGGAGTATGATATGTATGGCTCGTTTTCGTATTTTATACTTGCACTAGCAAAACAGTGGAGTTTTGCTAACCCCCGAGTATTCGGGGGGTGGATGTCTCAGATTGCATTCGGGTTTTGGAGCGAGCACAGGGTCGGCATGAAGGATGATGAAAGATGAACGATACTAATCACACGAGGACCCGTTGATGTCGTATTGGTATAGTTGTACTTTATTTTCCGCTGCTATATTTTTCCCGTTGTACGGGTGTGGTTGTATTTTGACCCCTGCGTGGGCATGAGTTGTATTCGAGTTGTATGTATTTATTGAAAGACCAAATCGGTCTACTGAGTCATTTTGCCTTGAAGGCATTGTCGAGATGTTAAATGTTGTTACCAGCCTGGTAGATCCTCGAGGAGAGGGTCTACGGCGTGTAATATCCCTGAGTGGATTGGGGGTGTTACAGAATGGTATCGGAGCTTAGGTTGTGGAAACCTAGGCTGTCGGGTCAGTGGTGTCTATTGAGTTTTTGTCTCGTCGGATTTTGTCTGACTAAGTCGTGTCGCGACGCGTCGTCTGAGTTTGTTGGTCGTGATTAGTATCGTGGGCGATCATCATCTTCGTGCGACCTGTGGATGTAAGTCTCCCTTCTTTGTGTTGTGCCTCGTGTGACACGAGCTATTTTTATTATTATGAGTTAATTGACGGAATCCTCTTATGGATTTTGATTTCGTGATATGTGATTATTTGACTCTCATATTTCGTTCATATGAGGAGTAGTGTTGCTCGATTGTGTATGTTGAACCGTATTTCTTTTATCCGCTGCGTGAGTTCTTTTGCAATGACTTTCGGTATTTTACCGACTGAGTTTTATTTTGAAAACCAATTCCTTAACCGAGTTTTTGGCATTACGGCCTTGATCGTTTTGGCGAAATTCTTATGACGGTATTTATTATTTTCTAAATGGCTTCTGTGAGTTTTTGAAATATTACCGTCATCGGCCTTTTTGGCGTTTTTGTAAATGGTTTTTAGCCTGGTGGGTTCCGGCGCGGGACCCACGGCGCTATATTGTTCCTTGTAATTACCTGAAATTTTTGGGCATTCTAGCCCATTGAATTATTTTTGAAAACCTTGAGTATCTTAGAAAATTAAAATTCGAGACGTACTTTTAAAACGAATTATTTTCTTGCGGTGTTTTCAAGGTGTTTTCTAATGCCGCAATACATTTCAAAAATTTTCCGGTTGAGGACCAAAAATATTTTGAGATATTTTCAAATGCAGTTGCTTAGACCCAAGGGTCGAATATTTTTGAAAGTTTTTCACTAAAGGAAAGGTGTCCTCATTTTTGTTCAAACGCAAGATGATTTTCAAAGTCTCGATAATGGTGTTTGTACTACTTTTTGTAAAATGATACTCAAGATCAACTGTTGTTTCCAAACTGTTTTCAAAAGGTGGTTTTTGTTTTTAAAACCTATCATTCTTGTTTGCGGACCGGAAATGCGTGTATGGTTTTCGAACTTTCGTTACGGTGTTAACCCCGAATTGTGATTGAATTGGTGGCGTGAGCGTCGAGTCGTTCGCCACGCATATATTTTGTTAGCCCTTGTGAGAGGTGTGATGACGATCCTTAATGTTGTCATTTCGTGGTGGCTTGCGTGTTAACGCACCTGTGTGAGCTGTTAAAGCTTGGGTTTGTACGTTTGTGTACATATGTGATTGTTTCATAATGTTGTAATTATGTGCTGGTTATTGTTCGGGCCGTTGAGGTCGCCGAACGATACCGTCGTTGCTGTAGTGTTTGTGTGTATTATTTTACGATGATAATCGTTGTATATGATATGTATTATGATTCCTTGTTGTCCGAGTTGGCATCTCCGCTATGTTGTTTTGCTACGTTATGCCCCATTGTATCTAGCATTTGTATTTTCGATGCCGAGCCGAGGCGTTTCAACCGTGATGTGCCGGCATGCACGTGTAATTTGTCCTTCTCGTCAACACATTTCAAGTGTGGACTCGAGGACACCGAATTGATTTGCGAATTGGCTCCGAGACTTTCGGAGTTCGCGCTTCAAAGACAATCATCGGAATCGTCTTTGAGAGGCCTTTGAAAGATGTTTCACAATTTGCTTATTGTGTTGTCACATTGATTTCGCTGTTGTGAGTTGCGGGGGCGACCTTCTTTTATAAGAGGTCGAATGTAGTACCCGTGTTGTTTTTAGACTCCTGCATTTTCTCTTTTTCGATTCTATCGACTCGCTCGTGTTCGTTGATACTTTCTGAACTTGTTCTGTATTTCGGTTTCGTCGTTCGAACGAGCTGTGATCTTGTTTTGGGTCAATCTGGTTATCGCTGTAACTTTCCGAGTTCGGTTCGATTCTTGTGAACCTTGTTCGGAAGTAACATCTTTTGGTTCTACTAGTTCTTTTATTCGAAGTGGACTGGATCTTGAACTTTTGTATTTTCGACTCTGTCGACTCGTTTATGTTCGTTGACATTTCTGAGCTTGTCCTGCCCCTTGCTTTTGTTGATCGAACGAGTGTGGTATTATTTCGGAATAACTCGTTTGTAGTTGTGACTTTTCTATTGCTATTCCCTTTCCTGTGGATCTTATATGAATGCACATCCTGTTGTTTTCACCGGATCATATATTGTCTCGAGTCGAGATGTGAACCTTGGGGTTGTTGTTTGAATTTTATTATCCTTCGTATTTCGGACATGATTGTTCGATTTTTGTTGTCTCGATCATTTGTTTGTTCGGTTTTGTTCTCGTTTCGTGATTGTTGAGCGTTCAGGCTCCTTCCTAATTCCCTTAAGTTCGGGAAATTAGTCTCGTTTTCGATCTTCCAACCCTTGAGCGGTGGAATTCCGTATTTGTTCAGCGATTGGCTCGCATTTTGATTGATGTACCGTTGGGTTGGTCAATCGTATTGACTTTCGTTCGTTGTGTTTTGTGATTGTTCGGATAATTGACTTGATTGTATTATCCATTTGATGGCGCTTGTCACTTGTTGGTTTTATTATTTCTCTATCGGTGGCGTTGTGTTGGTCGTCGTGGAGCGTGTTTTCACGCCGTATGTTCCGTTACATTTCTTGCAATGTTTCGCCGTCGGGCGCGAGTTTTCGGTTTTTGGGTATTTCGTCGAGTTTTCCTGACAGCGGATATTGCTTCCCCTACTTATTTTAAGTTTCGGGACGAAACTTCTTTTAAGGAGGGTAGAATGTAATACCCGTGATTTTGATTTCCGGTAATTTCTTTTTTTTTCGGCGGAAGTCCGTTTTGACGACTCGCTCATGACCGTTTCGTCATTCTGAGAATGATTAATTCTGCACTTTTTGTCATCCGAGTCCGTTTCGGTGTCGTTTTGTTGAGTTCCGTGCTTTTTAGCGGTTTTTCCGCACTTGAGTTCGATTCTTGCGAATCTCGTCCGAAACTGTTGTTTCGACTTTCTCGTAAGTTCATTTAATGTTATTATTCATGTTGCGAGCTTTGGCTTGGTGTTTCGATCACGTATCGTGATTATCGGGCGTTTTGGGCCATTTTCGTAATTTCCCAAAGTTTGGGGTAATTACTTTCCGTTGTCGAGTTTCGAGCCTTCTGTAGTCAATCGTATGTTCTATTAGTGCTCGGATTCGTCTTTTTCGAGTACTTCGTAACCGTATCTTCGATTCGTACTCGAGTTCGGTTTCGGGTCGTTCGGGCCGTCGGAGTTGGTCCCGGCCGAGTCATGGCCGGCATGATCGGGCAGCCACCGCCGAGTAACGCGGCGGTAATGATCGGCCATTACGCACGTAATGCCGATTCGCACGTAAGGCCCTGGCCGGTAACGCACGTAACGCCCGGCATTTTCCAGCAGAGTTCGGCCATGGCCGGTTACGCACGTAAGCCATGGCCGATACGTACGTAACCCGGCCGGCAATCACTTATTTAAGGCCTCGGCACGTTTTCTTCACCATTTCTCACTTCTCTTCTTCTTCCGAGGCTTATGTTGTGCTAATCATCTAGAGATGTTGTTGGACAATAAATCCATGAAGTTTGGAGGTTCATATCATCAATCATTCGCCCTATAACATCCTCCGATCTACCGACCATCAGATTTCCTAGAAATCTAGTTTTGGGGAATTTGGGTATTTTGGTTGTTTTCGTCCGATTAATCCGATTTAACTTAGGATTATGATGTATTGATGAATATTTAGATGTATTATATCATTTCCCTTATTATTCCATGGTTGGATCGTATCGATTCGTTATTTGGGTCGAGTTCTTGACCGACGCCTTGAAGGTGTCCGGTAAAATGTTATAGAGGGGTTTTCGGGCGTTCTACGATTATTCCTCATCGTATGATCATTGATTTATTAATTATATGATGTTAGGGTCGAGTTTCTTACGAAGAAACCGAGTTGAAAACTTCAGTTCGTTTTCGTCTTCCTTTTCGATAGCATCGGGCGTTTGAAGCTTTCCGTTGAGCCGTGTTCGTGAATACTTGCGTCGATTTTGAGGCAAGTATCTTGCCCATACATTTCATATTTCTTAGGCATAATTATTGATAAATGGTTTTATGCGAAATCCAATGTTTAATGAACGTTAAAAAGGATCGGTATGTTCTCGATAAATATTGTCTTTCAACGATAATTCGTATACTTCGTGAATGGATATGTTCTCGGAATATGTGTGTTAGTTTCAGACGTTGAGAGACGTTATGATCGCATTGACCATAATTGTTTGCCGAGGATTGTGCATTGAATTGTATATTTGTTCGGTGGGTATTCGACATGATGTGATGTTAGTCGTTACTCCTTTGAAAGGAGGTTGTGATGCTTAGTGTTGCTTGTCTTGATAATCGGTTATTGTTGTGTGCTTATTGTATGTGATGTGCCTCGGGTAGGATTGTTGAATCTCGGGATCCATACTTGCTAGTATGGGTCTGCGAAACCGTAGGGTTATCCAATACGGGTATGTCTTGCGGGGACTCCGAGGTTCGGGGCTTGCTAGCCCGATGCCGAGATAACTTGTGTGGTTATCATCGGGTATGTCTTGCGGGGACTCCGAGGTTCGTGGCTTGTTAGCGCGATGCCGGGATAACTTATGGTTGTGGTTTGATTATGTACGTATATGTGCTTGTAGTCACGTGATCGGTTACGGTGACATGTGATTTGATATAGTTTCACCGTGGGTTATTCACTCGGGTTTGTTCTACGGAGCATCCGAGGTCCGTGGCTTGCTAGCACGGGACGCGAATAATCTGTGGAAACAGGTTGTTATGGTATGATCGGGTCGTGGACCCCACTTGTTGTTATCGAATTTATGTTTTGGGAAAATGACTTTTGGGCTGTGTCCCTAAATGTTTTCGAAAGGCCTGAGGAATTTTTAAATCCCAATGTATTCAAAACTCCCGAGGTCGTAAAATGTTTTCACAAGATGTATATCGGGTTTACCCCTATCTTTCGATTTAACCGTTTTGATTAAGTGATTTACCTCGGGAAGTATGTTTATGATTAACATGTTCCGTGGAGTATGATATGTATGGCTCGTTTTCGTATTTTATACTTGCACTAGCAAAACAGTGGAGTTTTGCTAACCCCCGAGTATTCGGGGGGTGGATGTCTGTATTGCATTCAGGTTTTGGAGCAGAGCACAGGGTCGGCATGAAGGATGATGAAAGATGAACGATACTAATCACACGAGGACCCGTTGATGTCGTATTGGTATAGTTGTACTTTATTTTCCGCTGCTATATTTTTCCGTTATGCGGGTGTGGTTGTATTTTGACCCCTGCGTGGGCATGAGTTGTATTCGAGTTGTATGTATTTATTGAAAGACCAAATCGGTCTACTGAGTCATTTTTGCCTTGAAGGCATTGTCGAGATGTTAAATGTTGTTACCAGCCTGGTAGATCCTCGAGGAGAGGGTCTACGGCGTGTAATATCCCTGAGTGGATTGGGGGTGTTACAACATCAACACCAAACATATCCATAAGATTCACATACTCGTTCACGAATCACACCAATCACAAAACACACACGGTTTTGAAAGAGGGCCTTTAACAAGGCTAACCAAATCTTTTGAAAACTCATTTCGAACAAACAAACAAACACACCAAGACGATCACCAATCATCATATCCACAAAACAAGAATAGTATGGACAAGGTACTTGCCTCGAATAAGAACAACACGGAGAATCGACCGAAGTATGTTGACACGAACCGACTACGAACCCGCCGACTCCACCGATCGCCAACTCGCGGTCACAAACTATGAAGGACAATAACAACAATGAAATGAATTCCATAACACGACTCAAAGCCGTTGAATTCAAAGAACAAATGACGAAAGTTCAAGTGTTTTCCCCAAAACGGCCAAGAATACGATTTGTCCCGACAAAACATGAAAATAGAGTTCCAAGTCGAAATATGGATATACAATCCATAGAATATGTTTAACAACATCATTTAACCACAATCTATCCAACAAAAACGAATGGAAAACGAGATCGAGAACAAATCCCTCAAAAAGTCGATTCGAAGAAAATCAAGAATTATACTTCGATTCGACGAAGAACAATGGATTAAATGATGTTAAACACAAGAATACTACCAAGATTAATCATACCCATCATGAATTAATCAACAACACGGAACGAATCGGACAAAAATGTAAAAACCCCAAAATTCAAGAAATTAGGGTTCTAAGGAGAGATTACCTTGATTCGCTGGATCAAATGATGATATAGGATGATCAATCCATGATATGAACTCAAGAACTTCGTGGATTTGTTGTTCAACAACATGGCTTCGCCTCCTCCGAAGCTCCAGCCGCGGATCGAAAAGAAAGGAAATGAAAACGAGTGAAAATGAGGCTGCTCTACCACATTTATACTGGGCCGGACTAGCGCGCGCTAGACTGCCGAGCTAGCGTGCGCTATCGGCCCAGGCCGCAATCCAGAGCCCCCACTGCCCTAGTGACTCGGACAGTGGCGTGTGGCCTTGGCCGTTGCGCGCTACCACGGTCAGAAGCGTGCGCAATGCCCGACAATAGCGTGCGCTACCTGCCGATCATCCCCGAGTCCAAGACTCCGGTAACCCTCTCGCCTGCACCCGACCAGACGTCGTTGGGCGCCCGATAGCGTGCGCTACACTGCCGGTAGCACGCAGCCTTCCGGCCGTGGCGTGCGCTCGCCGGTTCTGTCGTGCTTACGGCTGCAAGACTTCCGACCGTGCCGGCCGCACCTGTCCGGCCAGTGCTCAGCCGTCATGATCCGACGACTCGATTTCCGAAAACGTACGGAACGAACACGACGAAGAGATCGCGGACAACATCATCGAACCGAAATGAAAACATAATGCAATAATTAATCATATGCGACCAAGAAAAGGGTCGAGACAACAATTACAGATACGGATACCCATAACTTTTGGTAAATTACAAAATAGCCCAAAACGCCCGAAAATCACGATACGTGATCGAATAACCAAACCGAAGTTCACAACACGTCTAACAAAGTTAAACGGACTTACGGGAAACTCGAAACAGCAGTTTCGAACGATATTCGCAAGAATCGAACTCAAGTGCGGAAAAGTCGCTAAAAAGCACGGAACTCAATAAAACGACACCGAAACGAACTCGGATGTCAAAAAGTGTAGAATTAATCATTCTCATAATGATGAAACGGTCATGAGCAAGTCATCAAAACGGACTTCCGCCGAAAAAAAAATAAATTACCGGAAATCGAAATTACGGGTATTACAGAGAGCTGCCAATGTTGTTGAGTTGATATGCCTTCTTCCACAGTTAGGCGACTCGCATATTGAGCTCCATTTGCTTCGATCTTGTATGGGTATTGCCAAACTTTTCTTTGGTTAGAGGATGTGTAAACCCGTGCATATGGAGGAGGCAACATTTTTTTCGAGGACATGGTGGTTTGTGGAGGTCCTTTCTTTGGAGACATCTAGTGGAGGTTTACTTCCTTGCCCATTCGGTTTGGTGGTTTGGGCTTGTACTCGGCCGTAGAGGCTTTCTCATATGCCACAAAGACTTCCTCGTATGCTTTTGTGGCCTCCAGGGCCCAATCTTGGGTGTTACAAGACCACATCTTACAAAACTCGGGCATATGTGGTATGGATTTTGACTATGTTTGTGCTTTGTCTTGTCTTCGTGATATGATCTCGAGCTTTGACTCTAGCAATTTTACTAACAAGGAGGTCGCTCCCCTTAAAGCCCAACATGCATTAACGAGTGCCCTTTTTAGTAAAATTGTTCAAGACATGGAAGTTCACTTCGACATGACTGTTAGACAAAAAGCGGTTTTTGAGTGTCTACGAGCACCACATGCTCAAGATTTTCTTCTGGCTATCCCTATAGATGGGCTAGGCCAACATATATCTCCTGTGGAGTATCGTTCTATCCTTAAGTATCGCCTCATGATTCCACTATTTTTAGTTGATGAGATATGCCCTGTTTGTCGCGAAGCATGTTTCGACTCCTTTGGGGACACATGTTGTACACTCTAGAGAGCTCTCTGGTTTCGATTACCGACACGATATGGTTAGGGATGTTCTGTTTGATGTGATTATACGCGTCAGGGTTTCTGCGAAGAAAGAATCGCCCGTGAACTTCTTGACTGACCTAAGAAGGGCGATCAACACTCAGGCCGGCAGATGTTTTGGTTTTCGGATGGATAGGGGAAACATGCTGTGTAGATCTTACAGGGGTTTCCCCTCTCGTGGGCTTGAGGAGTGGGGGTTTCACTGTGGAACAAGCTGTTTTGAAAGCTGCCTCGTGCAAAATGACAAAACATGAGCAAGAATGCATAGATAAACAGGCTGCTTATACCATTCGCGTTTGATATTTTTGGTTTCCTAGCACCATAGGCCGTGAAGCTCCTCAATAAAGTCCAACGAGTCATGCAGTCTAATGTTGTGTCCTTAAGATTTATTGACGTAGTTTTTAAGAGAATTAATTTTGCTATTCAAAAAAGGGTATGGCGCAGCTTGTTGCCCGTTTATTTCCATACGTAAAAATTTCTTTTTATCTTATGGAATTTTGAATATAAGAAAATAAAAACAAGAAAACGAGCTCGAAGGAACAGTCGCACGTCTAACTCAGTGTTAATAACTTATAACTATGACAATCAATGATTGCGTGAGAGCCGGAAGAGAAAAAGAGAACAATGGCGGAGAGATTGAAAGAGAAGGAGAAAGAGGGTGAAAGATGGACGGGTGCGATCACAAATCTCACGGAGATTTCGTCGAATCTCGACTCTTTACAGAAGTTACTGATCGAAAAAGCCGTTTACGTCGACGGAGAAACTTTCGCGAGAGCCTCTCTTAGTTCCGAGCAAGCTCGCACAATCAAGGTCATTTTTGCGGTCGCTTCTTCGTAATTTGATTTCAAAACGTTTAATCTTTGTTTAATTGCTGATTTATGTGGAGTTTTACATCGATTTTTTCGTTTTGGAATGCTGGAGCTCTGCTTGATGGGGGGATCGTTGGGATTTTCTTGGTTAATTATACTTTAATTTTGCCTAAATTCTGTTTGTCTTGGTTCCCTGTCATCTCTTGATAGTTTATTTTGTAGTATTAGGTTTTGTTTGTTGTGGAATTAATTGCAGGTTTTTTGAAGTTTTAATTGGGTAGAATGGACAGCGGTACATGATTATAATTATGTAGATTATGCTTGATCTTAGTTTAGATATTGACAAGTTTGCTTGTGATAGATTGGATGATATGGGTTGGTGTTTGAAGTTATGGTGAAGTATAAGGTAAAGCAAACCTGTATAAGACCGTCATACGGATCCTATTTCATATAGGATACCTGTTCATAAGGTAATCACGGTTTCTTACCGCATAATTTGCAGTACAGTTAATAACAGGAATAGGGCAGTAATAGTTTGCTGTAACAAGTGATATAGCAAGTGATGGTTATATATGAAAGCTACTGATTCTGAAACTCCTCCTTTTTCAGTCAATGACTTGATCTTAAGCTATATGTGCATGTGTGTTTTAGTTGTTCAATTATCATATTTTCTTCGACATTTTTTCTTAAGGACACAGCTGAACGTTGAAGAGATTGCATGATCAAAACTATTTAATGACAGTAGGTACTTGAGCAGAGGGTGGAGACTTTAGAAAGAGAACTTGATGCTGCCATATCGGCTGCTGCCCATGCACGTACTGAAAAACGTCACGCTGAGGCATCACAGAAAACTGCGGAACTACGTGCCCTAGAAATTACAGGAGAACTAGAAAACACGACGAGTATGTTTTATTTATTTATTTATCACCCGGGTACAAAAAGAAAATCCACATTCTTCTTCTTATTTATTTATTTCGTTATTTTGAAAGAATTCTTCGTTACTTGACATTTGTAGTCCGCAATGGCTGTTTGATAACTTAACCAAGTTATTGATGTAGTCTTAATCAAGGGTATGTATGCCATTTGACAACAAACTAGAAGTGCCTTATTTTTTCAATGTCCTACGTGTTTATTGAAGATAACACCTCGGAAAACTGTAATGTCATGTGTATTATCCGAGTCCTGGCGTAGCAGCTATAGACTCAATGTAGGGTCTAAGATTGGTATCTCCAGTCACTCCCGTTGCCATCTTGAGCTTATTCTGTGGGTGCTAGAATAGATAAGTGCCTTATTTATTCAGAATTTGCCCAAGCATTTTCTCTTTGGTTGGCTTTAGGTTCGTTCTTTCCACATATCTATATAACACAGCAGCTTGGTATTTGGTATATAACAAACAAGAAAAACTTTTAAGTGAGACTGTTTGGTTGTGTAACATAAATTTCTTTCCGGTTGCAGAAGTATTTGAACTCCACATGGAAGAGTTGCGTGCCAAGCAAGAGGAGATTGCTAAACGGGATAAAGAGATAAAACTTCTCGAGGCTATAATACAGACACTTGGTGGCAGAAAATCACTTCCTGCACAAGGCTAAATCCCCTGTTTTGTATATTACCTGGAAAACCGAAAGCGATAAAGAAATTCGTATTTATTAAATATCAATATAATGTGTTATTCTTCGTGTCGCGATTGTCATTATTTTAGGGGTTGGGCGTTCCCTTATGTTAAATGGCGCAGCCCCGCAGGGTACCAAAGCATCGGTCATTCAGAGATGTCTTGAAGATAGTTTGAAGAGTAGGGAATTTTGTTTTGATTTCCTGATATTTAACTATTTCCAATGTGATTAGAAGGACACCCCAATCTCACATGATAAACAAAAATTTTGTTACCATTTTTTTTTTCATATTTCACAAGTCATTCTTCATTCGACTTCGACAAGCCTTCATTCACAGACTGGTCACACGAAAACAATGGATATTTTTATTATGATTCTCATGAAATTTAGAGAAGAAATAATTTTATGCAATTTGCAACATGGACGAGTCAGGTATGCTTAGAAAATTGGTTCCGTTCGACTTTAACTATGAGAGGTATTTCATGTTGATAGGTCGTTTCGCATCAGGAAGGCCAATCACACACTCTTGTTCGTTGATGATGCTTCAAAACAATACTAAGATGATGGGATGTGATACCTTAGTGGATTTTATTATTGAGCATGTTAGGACCACACCTAGTTTTTCACCCACAAAAGTCGTTCGTTCGTTTAACGAAAACTAGTTAAGACATGAATACCAAGTATGGGAAGGCATGTAAAATGTTGAGAATGCAATGGGAAAGCTGTTTGGTAGTTAGAAGGAACGAATCTCGAGTCGGCCCGTCATCGGATAACCACAAGAAAGGACATGCATACGAGACACTCATCACAACATGTTCAGCTGTTTCCCCATGCAACTTGTAACTGAAACATTTCCCCTTCTGACATGTATTTTGAAAGCTTCCGAACATTCTCCAAGTGTCCGCCTCCTAATTGGTTCAGATGCTCTATCGATAGAGAGAGAAAATCATGAAGAATGACTTTTGAAAAGTTCATTTTAAAAAATTAGTCCCGATAGTCTTCTGAAAATTAATATAATAAACATCGACCTAAACATTCAATTCGTCCCTACTAACAAAAATCAATAAAATTTAGCTTTATGCATTTTCTGATTCTCTTTTTATATAATGTAGCTTTGATTTATCTATTTTTAATATAACATCAACAAAATATGAACAACATATATTTTTAGTGATCAAATGAGACATGAACAAAATTATTACGTGCATATAATCAGAGGGTCTAACACAGAATTTGTACTAAAAATGCTGCCAACTTGTTTACGCAGCTTTTTGAATAGTAGAGAGAGAAAACATCATCAGAAATACAGTTTTCAATTAAAATTCCTTTAATTCGAGTTCAGATAGGCCGAGTCCACAAAATCCCAGTCCACCGCCTTAGCTGCTCTGCGCTTTCTCTCCGCCGCACAGTCGCACACAGACACAGTCGCGAACGATCTCTTTCTAACACAGCCGCCCAGTCGCAAAGGGAGAATGGCAGAAGGGTCATCGCGTGGGAACTTGAAGCGCTCCTTCGTCGAAGACGATGAATCGAACAAGCCGCCGCCGTAATTCTCCTTTTTTTTTTTTTATCATTTCTATAATTTTTTGGACCTACGCTTACAAATTTGACGATATGTTTTATACTTTTTTTGCTAGGGTTTTTACAATTTACATGTATGGGCGTGTCTCTGAAGACCAATAGTTGCATTTCATTGTAGAATATATAATTAGTGATATAACAATTTAAATTTACCCTGATTATAAGGGAACTCAAAAGGCGTTTGGTTAAATTGAGAAGAACGGGAATCAATAAATTTAGAATCAAATCTGGTGATTGCAGAATATGCTACTGGAGTAGGTAGTTGATATTAGTGGACTGTTTCCTGCTTTGGGTTGTTGGGCAGTGCATTACGTGATTTTGATCATATCCTTATTTGCAGGGAGAAAAGGGTGAGGTTTCCTAAAGGCAAGAAGATAAAGCAGGGAGATCATATGGTAGATTCACTGGTTGAAGATATTCCTAGGTGGAAGGATCCCAAGTCTGCTGCCAGCGTTCGTGCGGTTCGCCGCAATATAATTACTGCAGAGCTTCTTCGTGATGAACACAATGATTTGTTTCCCGACATAAGAAAAGCAGAAGTCCAGTACAAGGTAAAGTTTCTTGATGTCCTAAAGTTTCTTTTTTCCTGGTGTTGCTATTGTTAAACTTGTAGATATTTTCAAAAAGGTGCTTTCTCACATACTTTTTCTTTTATCTTTTATTACAAAGAAATCTAGGATAGTGGGAACAATTATTCAGTTTCTCATCTGGATCTTGCGTATGTACTAGTTTGTCTAGAGCAATAATGACTGAGCTTGTTGTATAACCCGTAGGACTTGTCTGGGTTCTTTATGTCATGTGCAATACCTCAAGGGAAGTATGAGTTGTATGATGTTTTAATCATAATTAATCCCATCATTTTACTGGTGAGTGGTGAACACCGAAATGGGTGCTAGCTTGTATTGAGCTTGAATTGCCAACAAAAAATGCATGAACCTTATTATGCCCCCTAAGCCAGCGTGGATCATGCGATTACATCCTAAAACTT
This sequence comes from Orobanche coerulescens, assembly GCA_033398695.1. Lineage (NCBI taxonomy): Eukaryota > Viridiplantae > Streptophyta > Magnoliopsida > Lamiales > Orobanchaceae > Orobanche > Orobanche coerulescens. The sequence goes on from CM065809.1 coordinate 177,629,920, forward strand.
ATTCCTAGAGCTATCTAGTAAAAAAAAACATGATTCTCTGTTGATTTTAGTTGGATTAAAATGGTAATTAATCGGAAGTAATTTTTTGCAGGACAATGAAACCTTTGTTGAAGAAGGTGTCGCAATAGAACCTTTTAACCTGGGCAAAGAGAGAGAAGATGGGTACTTTGATGCAAGTGGAAATTATGTCGAGTACCTGGAGGAGAATAAGATCAAGGTAGTGAAAATATGTACAATATGAATATTAGTATCTGCGTCTCTGGTAGGTGTGTTATACTCACGTGTTCCTTTACAGGATGCGTGGCTTGATAGTGTTGATGTTTATGATAAGTATGCTGGAAAGATATCAATTCCAACAAGTAATGATGAAAAGCCGCATGACCTTGGAACCGAAGAGCTTGCAAAAGTTAATAGGCGGATTGCTGATGTTCTTGAGCCTGGAGAAACGGTGAGCCTCTGTCGTGTTGTGTGTTCTATTTAATCTACACCTAATCATTCATTTTATGGATTGTATATCGAATATTTATATTTGTATCTATCCTTACTTATTGGCATCAGATACCAAGGACGCTCGATTGTTTTTGCAGTCCACTTGTACTTCTGTATTCTGATTTGCATTGTAAATATAGTAGAACTTGTATTTAAATGCTAAGGTAGGAATTCTTTTTCGTGAGTACATGTACATAAATATGTCAATGTTGTCACGCTGTCTATGGCCATTTTCTCTTGTGATATGATGTCACTATCATGAAATGGTAGAAGGGAACTGATTTAAAAATTATAGGAGGCTGAATCAGATTCACAGAAACATTTATCAAACGCAGTGAGAAGGCCGTATAAAGTGGATTTGTTTTTAAACTTTGCCTCGTACTGTACATATATCTATCAACTTGGTTACCTTTTGTTTTTGTTAAAAAAAGAGCATCATATGGAGTACATATTTTAGACATTTTTCTTTTTTTTTTACATTTTATGCTATTAAAATAGGAAAGATGGATTCGTTTTTGCAAATGATTTTTTTTTGGTTTTACTAATTGAAAATTATTTCTGGATCTCATTGCATCACTCTATACAGGTTTTGCGAGCTTTGAGGAGATTAAAGGGTTCAACTGATAAGAAGCAGAAAATGTCTGCTGAAACTAAACAATTGTTTGACCAGCTAACTGAAGATGCCATGAAATTGATGGAGAATGGAGATTACAGTTGAGTTTGTTCTTTGCATTTCTGAATAGAATCTTGTGAGTGATATAATTTGCCTGATCTTTACTCACTCTTGTTATATATTGTCCTATTTGGTTCCAGATGTGTATGATGAAAAGCAAGAACATTTTGAGCGAGAAGCAGGTGTGTTATGTTGCCTTTTTATTTTCATCACCGTAATGCTGATTAGATTTCTCTTTGATTGTAAACGATATTTACTGATTCCATTTGGTATTCAATTATGCGGTTGTTGTTATGATATATTTGTTATTGTAGGGTGGTCTTATGTTATTTGATGTATTTGAGCTTATTAATCGAGTCCCCTCACATTTGTGTGCACCACAAATTACTGATTAGCAGTAGATCCTATCCATTATCACAAAACTCAGGAATTTTTTTTGTATTATTCATCTCCTGGATATATCATACCGTAAACCCCATCCTTTCCTTCCATCTTGTATATATAAAAAACAAGATTGAAGGCAACCTGGGAGCTTGTGTGAGAATCTACATCATGTTTTGAGATAATACATTTAGGTTTTCGTATTATTTGAAATTTTTCATGAGGCCTTTTAAAGTCATTTTCCAGCTTTCAAAGTGTACTTTCTCCTGTAACGACTTCAAGAGGTATCTTATAATATAAATTTTACTGATCTCTTTAGAGGGTTACGAGAAGTTAGTGAAGGCAAGGAAGACGGATGATATATTTGACATGTTCGGAGGAGAAGGAGATGATGGAAGTGCGGCTGAGAATCTTGCCCCTAATGGGAGTGAAGCGGCTTCTGTTCAGCAATATGAGAGTATGCTTAAACTCGGTATTTTGAAACACACGGTACAGAAATTCAGCTATATTATGTAACTTGTTACCTATACGGAATTGCAGGTGGAGACCCGCAAAATGATTATGTATATGATGAGTCTTCTGGGTATGCCTTTACTTTTTTAGCTACGTTTCGGGTACATTTGTCAATCTTGCATGCCGGACATGCATTCACTTATTTCCAAAATCTATAAATTTGGTCGTTTATTTCATTGTTAAAACCTTCGCAAAATGTTGGAAGGTCTTCTGTGTATTTTACCTTTTTAACTTACTACATTCTGGGTACATGTGTCATTCTTGTACGCCGAACATTCATTCACTTCTTTCCAAAATGTATAAAATTGAACTGTGGTCGCTCTTTCATTGTTAAAACCTTATCAAATGTTGGAAAGTCTTTCCCATTTCATCTTGTAATTTGAAGTAATGTATGATGGCGATTTCATATCGTGTGTGGTAGGAAGATTTTTTCTTCAACTGTTCATATTTCTTAAATTCGCTTGTTTTTCTTCTTTTCTTCAGATATTACTACAGTAGCAGTTTGGGTTACTACTATGATCCTTCTTCCGGGTTGTATTGCTGCGCAACTTCTGGGAAATGGTAATGTGGCATAATTTGTTAATGGAAGTGTGTGCTACCTCTGTTGATCCCGCACTCATTATCTATAGGAGGCTTTATTTTTATTGCTCATTTAGAAGTAGAAGTAAAAAAGAATGTTGTTTAGCATCGAAGATCTAAATGTTCTTTAAGCTTTGAGATTTGTGCATATAGAGACTTCCCATTATTTTTTATTCATTTGGATAATTGTACATTGTACTCCCTCCGTCTCCGTCCCGCTTAATGCTTTATGTTTAGCTCTTTTTTTGTCCCTTTAGAAATTTGACATTTATCACTTTTACACATTAAACAATCACAATCACAATCACATCACTTACTCTCCAGCATACGCTTATCATCATTATCTTTTACCTTTAATCTCCACCATACATTACATTATCACTACTTACACAACTTCCCGATCTATCACATCCAATCATTTATTAAAAAAACACCAAAATTACACCTCTGTCAAGATTTAAGCGGGATAGGGGAGTACACTAACTTGTATGTGGTTCAACTATGATGGAAGCGCATACATGGTCTTTGGCTCACTCGCGATCTCTGTTGTAGGTGTTCTTATAACGAAGAATTGGGGACATATGATGAGGTCCGACAAGCTACCGACATGGTGGAAATGAGTTAGAAGAGATTGGTGCCTGCAGGGACAAGTGATTTTATTACTTTTTTCTCGAAAGGTGAAACTGCTGTACATTATCGAGTGTAATTTTATAACTTTTTTCATGGGTGCAAGTTAAAATGGTGAACGCATCAAATAGTACAAATCCGCCTTGTGACATGTAAAAATTGCAAGCAGATGTTTAAGATGAAAACTAGGAAGAGGGATCTTTGAAAATGTCTAAGAAAATGGGCAATCCATCTATTTTTTTGTCTTCAGTTTTGAACTAATGACATTCTACAGTGTTTTACAAGTGTTTCAACTGATTCCCTAAAATAAATTAATTACCTCGGATATGATGGAATTACCTCATATATGATGAAATTTTGCCATATACCGTACACCGTATACCAGGTATGGAAAAATTATTCTGGTACCGTAGCGTTAGTTTGGTTTACTATTTTCATTTTTTGGTATAGAAATATTCTAATTATATTTATTGGTTTGTATACAAGTATATACTACCTCCGTTCTTTTATAACTGAAACATCTGGACTTTCATGCTTGTCAATGCACTAACTTTAATTATTAATATCTTCAATTCTTTATAACCCGTTTAGCCTCCCTTTCAAATTTATTATCAACTCGAAATAGAAAATGAGGCTTCAATTATATAATTAACTAGTGTAAAGTCCCTGTAAGTCATTATATCTGAAAAGTAAGTATATTTTAATGTATACATAACTGCCTTTGGTATTTGCAAGAAAAAAAATGGTCGGCGATCTAATATATTTAGTTAAAGATAAAATATAATTAGTTGTTTACAACAAATAAATATATTTGAATTCGGATGAAATAAACATTCAACCTACACGTGAGCAACTCATTATCCAAACTATATATCGTATTATTTTAAAAAATAATTATATTCCAATCTACGTGCATAATAAAGATATCTAACAATTTAAAGATAACAATTCACTAAAATAAATCACATGAAAACACATAAAAAGTACTTAAAAGTGACATATATAAGAAATATAAAATACTTAAAAGTGATCGACAATGGTCTAATATATATTTCGTCGGTTGCCTCAGTCACTCAGCTGGCAGTGACTATTAACATCGTCTTGCACAAATAAATCTTGTCGACGACCTAATATCTTCAACTAAAATTATCATTAGTTGTTATAATAAAAATAAATACATTTTAATTGCGATAAGATAAAAGTTCAAAAAACATATGTAGAGAACTCATTATTATCGTGTTGTATATCATCTATTTTAGAAGATAATGATATTTTGATCCACTTAGTATATTGATTAAATGTATATTTCGTAATTCTCATGTATTTTTATGTGTTGAAAACTTAATCGACGATCCATTCAGTATGTTGAATAATTATCATGTATTAAGATAAGAATGTGGAAAATAAGTATAATATATGTGGTTGAGAGAGGGTTGTCACTCAATCGATTCGAATCGTTCGTGGGTGTTATCAATTTTTAAATAAGAAGTTTCGATTTTCAATTGTTTTACCAATTACCAAATCAAAGGTTTCGGTTAATAATTATTTTTACTAAATTCGATATATCGATTTTCGGGATTACCAACGTTATAACAAACATATTACAGCAAAACATATTATTTATGTTGGAGCAAGATTCTCGGTATTTTCGCCGTTTTGAAATAGGCGCTGAGTATATAAGAGTTATCAAACTCTTTGCGCTTTGCGGAAGCGATTTAAAGTGCAGAAATTAAACGACACAAGATTTATAGAGGTTCGACCAAACGTGCCTGCGTCCTCTATCCGTATCTTTTTCTATAGGTTAAAGATCAACCTCTGCACCTCTCTTCTATCGGTCGAGGGATTACCGTTACAATCTCGTCTTCTATCGGTCCGAGATAAACTGTAATACACTTGTCTTTTTGTCGGTCCAAGTTAAACCGCTTTCCTTTTCTATTGGACAAGGAATCAATCTATCTAGCTTTCTATGGGTACTAGACAAACCTCACTCGGATTTAGATGTCATTCTAACAATGCCGGATCAACGATTCTAATAACACCGAATCAATCTACAATCCGTATTTTTCCTCTCGTGTATGTTTTCGTGTATGAACACTCAAATACTTATCAATTAAGCACAATTACAACAACGATAATATATATAACAATATCAGATGAATGTATGATCTTCTCAGAGTTGTTGTGTTGATTGATACCAAATGACTTGGTATTTATAGGATCAAAGGCCCAACTACCCGTTAGCCTCTGCTGACGTATGTTATTAGCCATCCATTACGTACGTTAGATGTATTACGTACGCTAACACCCTTTTGTTACGTACGTTAAACTGTGTGCAGATTAGTCCAATAGCATTCGTCTTCAACGTTATGTACGTTATTGCTGGTCAAGATATCCGTTGCATGCTGACGTACTCCATGACGTCATCTGTCCGTTCAATGGTTCCAATATTTGAATTCATAACACATTACGTACGTTAAGCATCTTCTCATTACGTACGTTATATTTCACCGGTTACGTATGTTAAGCATGTTAAACAGCTCCAATTTGCTTTTCTGACTGTCTTTATGCGTCTTCGACTTCTTTGTTGTTTTGTTTTGCTTCCTTATTATTTTTCTTTGATTAACATCTAATCATCAAAACTCAATTATAAATGTATTGAATAAAATATTCCAACAATCTCCCCCCTTTTTGATGATTACAAAACAACACTTTTCAATGGGATAAACCTGCAAAATATAAAATCATATATATATAGAGGGATTGATTATGGTAGAAACCCCCTTAATGGTGAAATCTAGAAACCAATATATACCTGTTGCATTATTAAGCAATTTCATTGCACATTTGTTATTATTTGTTGCATCAAGTTGATCGCTAGTATATGAAACAATAATGCAATAAAAAAATACATAAATGCATATAATTCTACTCATCTACAACCGTTAGATCACTAATATCAATGACCTACAAAAATTTCTAGATTTCACAAGGTAATTAGTTTTCATATATATATATATATATATATATATATATATATATATATATATATATATATATACGAATCAAAGTTTTCGACTTTGTTTGTTTCGTTAGTTTTCTTCTCCCATCTTCTCTTTTCTACTTTTCAACTTCTTCTCATTTTTCAACTGCTTCTTTTCTTTTTCATCTTTTCGACTTTCTCCTTCGTCTTTTCTTTATTCATATGATTTCTTTTTATTATTTTCTCGTCATTCTTCCATGACTCCTTCTCTCATTCTTCTATTCTCCCCTTTTTTGTTATCAGCAAAAAGTGTATGTATGATTATAGAATAGATAATAAAATCATAGTAAAATGGGTAAAAACTCCCCGTGATAAAAATATCCCCTTAAAAATATAAAACTCCCCCTGAGTTAAATAATAATATGAATCAAACAAATTTTGATTTTTAGGGACCCAACCGATAGTTGGTTTTTCTTTTAAAATATAGACGATATTTGGAATAGTGGTTCCTTTAGGAATCCAAATCTTTTTAGTTTATCGTCCGTCGTGGGATTTTGCAATTCGAAAAGTGATGCCCAAGTTTTAAACATTTATCGCATCGTGGTATTTTGAAATTTAAGGATTCGGATTATTAAGCGGTTTGAATTCTAACTCCTGTTTGTGTAATACCCCCAATCCGCTCAGGGATATTACACGCCGTAGACCCTCTCCTCGAGGATCTACCAGGCTGACAGCTAAAATCAAACATCTAAACATCGCCTTTAAGGCTAAAACGACTCAGTAGACCGACTTGGTCTTTCAATAATAACATACAACTCAATTACAATACATGCCCACGCAGGGGTCGAATACAACACACTCCCGTACAACGGGAAAAGAATACTGCAGCGGAAATAAGATACAACTAAACCGAAGACATCATATGGATCCTCGTGTGATTAGTATCGTTCATCTTTCATCATCCTTCGTACTGACCCTGTGTTATGCTCCAAAACCTGAATGCAAAAATAGACATCCACCCCCCGAATACTCGGGGGTTAGCAAAACTCCACTGTTTTGCTAGTGCAAATACAAAGTGCAAATACGAGCCATATAATTCAAGTTCCAAGAATAACAATAATCGGGAATCCTCAAAGATTCAAATACAATGAAATGAATACCTCTCGAGGCAAGAGTTTGAGTAAAACTTTCCAAATCCGAAAGATCACAAATAACGAGAACGGTTTGCAAAATGGTTTAAAATACCCTCGGGAGTTTTAATAGAAAACAATTTAGGATTATCAAATCCTTCTCTTTCCAAAATCAACTGGGTCACAGCCCAAAGGTTTTATTTTCGCAAATAGAAAACCGACAACAATTCACAGGGTTAAAACCCACGTCACGTGTCCTTGACGGACATAGAAATCAATATCAACTCGTGAAGTTTTACTCGTGAATCCAGGGCTCTACCATTGGACTCCCGCCGTGGCCCCGTCGAACCAACCCACGGTGAGTAAAATACATTCACTAAATATACACCAACCTGTGAAGCTTTTACTCGTGAATCCAGGGCTCTACCATTGGACTCCCGTCGTGGCCCCTTCGAACCAACCAACGGTGAGTAAAATACATTCACTAAATATACACCAACCTGTGAAGTTTTTACTCGTGAATCCAGGGCTCTACCATTGGACTCCCGCCGTGGCCCCGTCGAACCAACCCACGGTGAGTAAAATACATCCACCACTCGTGAATCCAGGGCTCTACCATTGGATTCCCGCCGTGGCCCCGTCGAACCAACCCGCGGTGAGCGAAACAATCATGCACAAATAACATATCACACCAAGGATATCCAAACAATTCAACCAGAGGCATCAAACACTTAGCAAAACACCACATCAAACCAAAACGCACCGAAAAGAGATAATATACGTACACACGTATTATCAAGCGCAACATCAACACCAAAACATATCCAAATATCCACGTAGTCACTTACAACCCACACAATTACAAATCACACGCGTTTTGAAAGAGAGCTTTTAACAAGGCTAATCGAATCTTTTGAAAACTCGTTTCAAACAATCAAACAAACATATAAAGACGATCACCAATTATCATATTCACAAAACAAGAATTGTATGGACAAGGTACTTGCCTCAAAATCGGCACGCAAGTATTCCACGAACACGGCTCAACCGAAAGCTTGAAACACCCGATGCTATCGAAAGGAAGACGACAACGAGCGGAAGGGTTCAACTCGGTTTCTTCGTAAGAAACTCGACCCTAACATCATATAATTAATAAATCAATGATCATACGATGAGGAATAATCGTAGAACGCCCGAAAACCCCTCTAAGACATTTTACCGGACACCTTCAAGGCGTCGGTCAAGAACTCGACCCAAATAACGAATCGATATGATCCAACCATGGAATAACAAGAGAAATGATATAATACATCTAAATAATCATCAATCCATCAAAATCCTAAGTTAAAACGGATTAATCGGACGAAAACAACCAAAACACCCAAATTCCCCAAAACTAGATTTCTAGGAAATCTGACCTGATTCGGTAGATCGGAGGATGTTATAGGATGGATGATTGATGATATGAACTCCAAGACTTCATGGATTTATTGTCCAACAACATCTCTCCATGATATACACACCCACAGCCGCGTACGGGAATAAAAAGAAGGAGAAATGGCTGAAGAAAAACGCTGCCACGCCTTAAATAAAGCCGATCACGCCACGTTACGTGCGTAATCGGCCATGGCTTACGACGTAATCGCCATGGCCGAACTCCCCGCTGGAAATGCAAGCGTTACGTGCGTTACGGACAGGCCTTACGTACGAATCGCCTTACGTGCGTAATCGCCGATCACTACCGCACGTTACTCGGCCGGGGCTAGCTCGGCCCAAAGATGCCCGGCCATGACTCGCCGGACCCACTCCGACGGCTGAACGACCCGAAACCCGAACACGAGTACGAATCGAAGATACGGTTACGAAGTACTCGCAAAGACGAATCCGAGCACTAAGAGAACACACGATTCCGACCACCCGAAGGCTCGAAATTCGACAACGGAAAGTAATTACCCCAAACTTTGGGAAATTACGAAAATGGCCCAAAACGCCCGAAAATCACGGTACGTGATCGAAACACCAAGCCAAAGCTCGCAACATGAATAATAACATTAAATGAACTTACGAGAAAGTCGAAACAACAGTTTCGGACGAGATTCGCAAGAATCGAACTCAAGTGCGGAAAAACCGCTAAAAAGCACGGAACTCAACAAAACGACACCGAAACGAGCTCGGATGACAAAAAGTGCAGAATTAATCATTCTCGAAATGACGAAACGGTCATGAGCGAGTCGTCAAAACGGACTTCGGTCGAAAAAATAAATTTACCGAAAATCAAAAATTGCGGATATTACATTCTACCCTCCTTAAAAGAAGTTTCGTCCCGAAACTTAAAACAAGTAGGGAGAAGCAATATCCTGCCAGGAAAACTCAACGAGATACGCAAGAAACGCGTAACTAACGCCCAACGGCGAAACGTTACGAACAACGCAACGGAAAATACGGTGTGAAAACACGCTCCACGACGACCAACACAACATCGCCGTTAGGGATATAATAGAACCAACAAGTGACAAGCGTCATCAAATGGATAATACAGTCAAGTCAATTATCCGAACAATCACAAAACACAACGAGCGAAAATCAATACGATTGACCAACCCAACGGTACATCAATCAAAACGCGAGCCAATCGCTCAAGGGTTGGAAGATCGAAAACGAGACAAATTTCCCGAACTTATGGGAATTAGGAAGGAGCCTGAACGCTCAACAATCACGAAACGAGAACAAAAACCGAACAAACAAACGATCGAGACAACAAAAATCGAACAATCATGTCCGAAATACGAAGGATAATAAAATTCAAACAACAACTCCAAGGTTCACATCTCGACTCGAGACAATATATAATCCGGTGAAAACAACAGGATGTGCATTCATATAAGATCCACAGGAAAGGGAATGGCAATAGAAAAGTCACAACGACAAACGAGTTATTTCGAAACACCACACTCGTTCGATCAATAAAAGCAAGGGATAGGGCAAGCTCAGAAAATGTTAACGAACATAAACGAGTCGACAGAGTCGAAAATATAGAAGTTCCAAATCCGATCCACTTCGAATAAGATAACTAGTAAAACCAGATGATGTCACTTCCGAACAAGGTTCACAAGAATCGAACCGAACTCGAAAGAGTCACAGCGATAACCAGATTGACCCAAAACAAGATCACAGCTCGTTCGAACGACGAAACCGAAATACAGAACAAGTTCAGAAAGTATCAACGAACATGAGCGAATCGATAGACTTGAGAAAGAGGAAATGCAGAAGCCAAAAATAATACGGGTATTATATTCGACCTCTTCTAAAAGAAGTGTCGTCCCCGAAACTCACAACAACGAAACCAAGGCGACAACACAACAAGCAACCGACAGAAACATCCTTCAAAGGCCTTTCAAAGCCGATTCTGATAACTACGCTGAAGTGCGAACTCCGAAAGTCTTGGTAGTCAATTCGCAAAACTGAATCCGGTGTCCCTCGAGTCCACACTTGAAATGTGTTACCGAAGAGAAGGACAATATACACGTGCATGCCCCGGCACATCACGGTTGAAACGTCTCGGCTCGGCATACCGAAAATACAAATGCTCGATACAATGGTACAAAACACCACAAAACAACATACCGGAGATGCCAACTCAGCATAGCATATCAACGCATACAAAAATCACAACAACAACGGCATCGTTCGACGATTACAACATCCCGAACGATAGCCAGCACACAATCACAAACATCATAAAATAATCACCCATGTGTATAACGCACAAAAATCCCAGCTTTAACAACTCACACTAGTGCGACAACACGCAAATCACCACGAGGCGATAAACAGTAACCACCAGTTCACACCTCTCACAGAGGGATAACAAAACATATGCGTGGTGAACGACTCAACGCTCACGCCACCAATTCAATCACAATTCGGGGTTAACACCGTAACGAAAGTTCGAAAACCATACACGCATTTCCGGTCCGCAAACAGGAATGATAGGTTTTAAAAACGAAAACCACCTTTTGAAAACAGTTTGGAGACAACAGTTGATCTTGAGTATCATTTTACAAAAAGTAGTACAAACACCATTATCGAGACTTTGAAAATCATCTTGCGTCTGAACAAAAATGAGGACACCTTTCTTTTAGTGAAAACTTTCAGAATATTCGACACTTGGGTCTAAGCAACTGCATTACTAAAAATAATTGAAAATATCTCAAAATATTTTGGTCCTCAATTGGAATAATTTTGAAACATATTGCGGCACTAGAAGGCACCTTGAAAACACCGCAAGAAAATAATTCGTTTTAAAAGTACGTCTCGAATATTAATTCTCTAAGATACTCAAGGTTTTCAAAAAAATAATTCAATGGGCTAGAATGCCCAAAAAGTTTAGGTACTTACACGGAACATTATAGCGCCGTGTGTCCCGCGCCGGAACCCACCAGGCTAAAACCATTTACAAAAACGCCAAAAAGGTCGATGACGGTAATATTTCAAAAACTCACAGAAGCCATTTAGAAACTAATAAATACCGTCATAAGAATTTCGCCAAAACGATCAAGGCCGTAATGCCAAAAACTCGATTAAGGAAATCGGTTTTCGAATTAAAACTCAGTCGGTAAAATACCGAAAGTCATTACAAAAGAATTCACGCAGCGGATAAAAGAAATACAGTTCAACATGCACAGTCCAGCAACAATACTCCTCATATGAACGAAATATGAGAGTCAAATAACCACATATCAAGAAATCAAAATCCATAAGAGGATTCCGTCACTTAACAAATAATCATAAAAATAGCTCGTATCACACGAGGCACCACACAAAGAAGGGAGACTTACAGCCACAGGTCGCACGAAGATGATGATCGCCCCACGATACTAATCACGACTAACAAACTCAGACGACGCGTCGCGACACGACTTAGTCAGACAAAATCCGACGAGACAAAAACTCAATAGACACCACTGACCCGACAGCCTAGGTTTCCACAACCTAAGCTCCGATACCATTTTGTAACACCCCCAATCCGCTCAGGGATATTACACGCCGTAGACCCTCTCCTCGAGGATCTACCAGGCTGACAGCTAAAATCAAACATCTAAACATCGCCTTTAAGGCTAAAACGACTCAGTAGACCGACTTGGTCTTTCAATAATAACATACAACTCAATTACAATACATGCCCACGCAGGGGTCGAATACAACACACTCCCGTACAACGGGAAAAGAATACTGCAGCGGAAATAAGATACAACTAAACCGAAGACATCATATGGATCCTCGTGTGATTAGTATCGTTCATCTTTCATCATCCTTCGTACTGACCCTGTGTTATGCTCCAAAACCTGAATGCAAAAATAGACATCCACCCCCCGAGTACTCGGGGGTTAGCAAAACTCCACTGTTTTGCTAGTGCAAATACAAAGTGCAAATACGAGCCATATAATTCAAGTTCCAAGAATAACAATAACCGGGAATCCTCAAAGATTCAAATACAATGAAATGAATACCTCCCGAGGCAAGAGTTTGAGTAAAACTTTCCAAATCCGAAAGATCACAAATAACGAGAACGGTTTGCAAAATGGTTTAAAATACCCTCGGGAGTTTTAATAGAAAACAATTTAGGATTATCAAATCCTTCTCTTTCCAAAATCAACTGGGTCACAGCCCAAAGGTTTTATTTTCGCAAATAGAAAACCGACAACAATTCACAGGGTTAAAACCCACGTCACGTGTCCTTGACGGACATAGAAATCAATATCAACTCGTGAAGTTTTACTCGTGAATCCAGGGCTCTACCATTGGACTCCCGCCGTGGCCCCGTCGAACCAACCCACGGTGAGTAAAATACATTCACTAAATATACACCAACCTGTGAAGCTTTTACTCGTGAATCCAGGGATCTACCATTGGACTCCCGCCGTGGCCCCGTAGAACCAACCCACGGTGAGTAAAATACATTCACAAAATATACACCAACCTGTGAAGTTTTTACTCGTGAATCCAGGGCTCTACCATTGGACTCCCGTCGTGGCCCCGTCGAACCAACCCACGGTGAGTAAAATACATTCACCCCTCGTGAATCCATGGCTCTACCATTGGATTCCCGCCATGGCCCCGTCGAACCAACCCGCGGTGAGCGAAACAATCATGCACAAATAACATATCACACCAAGGATATCCAAACAATTCAACCAGAGGCATCAAACACTTAGCAAAACACCACATCAAACCAAAACGCACCGAAAAGAGATAATATACGTACACACGTATTATCAAGCGCAACATCAACACCAAAACATATCCAAATATCCACGTAGTCACTTACAACCCACACAATTACAAATCACACGCGTTTTGAAAGAGAGCTTTTAACAAATTAATCGAATCTTTTGAAAACTCGTTTCAAACAATCAAACAAACATATAAAGACGATCACCAATTATCATATTCACAAAACAAGAATTGTATGGACAAGGTACTTGCCTCAAAATCGGCACGCAAGTATTCCGACGAACACGGCTCAACCGGAAAGCTTCGAAACACCCGATGCTATCGAAAAGGAAGACGACAACTAAATCAAGGGTTCAACTCGGTTTCTTCGTAAGAAACTCGACCCTAACATCATATAATTAATAAATCAATGATCATACGATGAGGAATAATCGTAGAATGCCCGAAAACCCCTCTAAGACATTTTACCGGACACCTTCAAGGCGTCGGTCAAGAACTCGACCCAAATAACGAATCGATATGATCCAACCATGGAATAACAAGAGAAATGATATAATACATCTAAATAATCATCAATCCATCAAAATCCTAAGTTAAAACGGATTAATCGGACGAAAACAACCAAAACACCCCAATTCCCCAAAACTAGATTTCTAGGAAATCTGACCTGATTCGGTAGATCGGAGGATGTTATAGGATGGATGATTGATGATATGAACTCCAAGACTTCATGGATTTATTGTCCAACAACATCTCTCCATGATATACACACCTGACCGCAGACGGGAAGAAAAAGAAGGAGAAATGGTGAAGAAAAATGTCGGGCCTTAAATAGCCGATCACGGCCGGGTTACGTACGTAACCGGCCATGGCTTACGTACGTAACCGGCCATGGCCGAACTCCCTGCCTGGAAATGCCGGAAGCATTACGTACGTTACCGGCCAGGGCCTTACGTACGTAACCGGCCTTACGTACGTAACTGCCGATCACTACCGCACGTTACTCGGCCAGGGCTGGCCTGGCCCCAGCATGCCCGGCCATGACTCGGCCGCCCACTCCGACGGCCCGAACGACCCCGAAACCCGAACCTGAGTACAAATCGAAGATACGGTTACGAAGTACTCGCAAAGAGGAATCCGAGCACTAAGAGAACACACGATTCCGACCACCCGAAGGCTCGAAATTCGACAACGGAAAGTAATTACCCCAAACTTTGGGAAATTACGAAAATGGCCCAAAACGCCCGAAAATCACGATACGTGATCGAAACACCAAGCCAAAGCTCGCAACATGAATAATAACATTAAATGAACTTACGAGAAAGTCGAAACAACAGTTTCGGACGAGATTCGCAAGAATCGAACTCAAGTGCGGAAAAACCGCTAAAAAGCACGGAACTCAACAAAACGACACCGAAACGAGCTCGGATGACAAAAAGTGCAGAATTAATCATTCTCGAAATGACGAAACGGTCATGAGAGAGTCGTCAAAACGGACTTTGGTCGAAAAAAGAAATTTACCGAAAATCGAAAATTGCGGATATTAGAGTTTGTTTAAAGAATATTTTTGATCGAAAAGCATTTGTAAAATTTGTCATTTACGCAAGAAAATTTATTCTTAAAATTTTGAGTTCGTCTTGAACTTCAATTTATTCTCTTTTTCAATACACAGAGAATGATCGGTTTCAATAAATTTTCCTTTTTCATTTATTTTAGAAATTTCAATTTCCAATAATTTATTTTTCGATTGGAGGGATTTAATTTCAATTAAAGCATTTTGAAAATCGGTATGTAAAAGTTCGAATGCTTCAAAAAGTTCGTCTTGAGACGATGTGCTAACCTGGCTTTCGACGTCGCTTTCGTCGAATGAACTTCGTGCCATGAGAGCGAGATTATTTTGATTGAAATCATCATCTTCATCTTCATCGCTCCATGTTGCTTGATTTGTTCCTTCGTGAGTTACCTCTAACATTTTCCAAATTTCTTTGGCACTATCACACGAGAAAATCCGGTTGTGTTCTTCCGTATTTAAAGCACAATAAAGCATTTGCGTTGCTTTACAATTTTGATGGTCGTTCATCCAATCCATATCATCATATTCTTCGAAACTCTTTAGAGTACCGTTGGAACTCATGGGAATTTTCGGACCTAGACATATGATCTTCCAAAGCTCAATATCATAAGCTCGGATGAATATTGACATCTTCTTTTTCCACGTCAAAAAGTTTGATCCATGAAAGAATGGAGATTGGTTTGAGGCAAGACCTTCGATCGGGGCAAATTGAAATTCCATAGGATCTTCTTTTCTTAGATGTTAATCCGTTTTTTATGGATACCCTCTCCGATACCAATTGTTGGAGTAAGATTCTCGGTATGTTCGTCGTTTTGAAATAGGCGCTGAGTATATAAGAGTTATTAAACTCTTTGCGCTTTGCGGAAGCAATTTAAAGTGCAGAAATTAAACGATACAAGATTTATAGAGGTTCGGCCAAACGTGTCTACGTCCTCTCTCCGTATCTTTTTCTATAGGTTAAAGATCAACCTTTGCACCTCTCTTCTATCGATCGAGGGATTACTGTTACAATCTCGTCTTCTATCGGTCCGAGATAAACCGTAACACACTTGTCTTTTTGTCTGTCCAAGTTAAACCGTTTTCCTTTTCTATTGGACAAGAAATCAACCTATCTAGCTTTTTATGGGTACTAGACAAACCTCACTCGGATTTAGATGCGATTCTAACAATGCCGAATCAACGATCCTAATAACACCGAATCAATCTACAATCCGTATTTTTTCTCTCGTGTATGTTTTTGTGTATGAACACTCAAACACTTATCAATTAAGCACAATTACAACAACGATAGTATATATAACAATATCAGATGAATGTGTGATCTTCTCAGAGTTGTGTTGATTACCAAATGACTTGGTATTTATAGGCTCAAAGGCTCAATTAGCCGTTAGCCTCTGCTGACTCCGTTACGTACGTTATTAGCCATCCATTACGTACGTTAGATGTATTACGTACGCTAACACCCTTTTGTTACGTACGTTAAGCTGTGTGCAGATTAGTCCAATAGCATTCGTCTTCAACGTTACGTACGTTATGCAAACTTCGTTACGTACGTTATGTAAACTTCGTTACGTACGTTATTGCTGGTCAAGATATCCGTTGCATGCTGACGTACTCCATGACATCATCTGTCCGTTCAACGGTTCCAATATTTGAATTCATAACACATTACGTACGTTTAGGGCTGAGCACCGGGTCTGACCCGGCCCGGACCGACCCGGTCCGGAATGGCCCGGATTATAAATGGTCGGACTTTATCGACCCGAAGCCCGGACTGTCGTAACCGGCCAACTCGTCTGACCGGTAAAACCGGGTCGGTCCGGGCTAGCCCGGTTCTAGACCGATTTTGTAAAAAAAAAAAATTGCATATTAAGTGTCCTTTTATTACATATAAAATGCTTTCTTCTTTACATACTCCCATAAAATACAATTATCAATCTTAATATCTTCATTTAGTCATCAAACTCCCAAGTTCAACAATATTTTAGTATAAATAAACTTAATTAGAATAATATGCAATCATAATCGAGCCATTAATCATCATTATTTCATCACCACCGAGGGTAAATTACAATAAAAAATATTTTTTTTTGTATTTTTATTTTTACCGGGTCGTTCCGGGCTGGACCCGGATTTTCCGGGTTTTGACCCGGTCCGGCCCGGAACCCGGTTTTGGAGAAAATGGAGACCCAGGACCCGGACCTAATTAATAGGTCCGGACCATTTGTGCTCATCCCTACGTACGTTAGCCATCTTGCATTACGTACGTTAAGCATCTTCTCATTACGTACGTTATATTTCACCGGTTACGTACGTTAAGCATGTTAAACTGCTCTAGTTTGCTTTTCTGACCGTCTTTATGCGTCTTCGACTTTCTTCGTTGTTTTGTTTTGCTTCCTTGTTGTTTTTCTTTGATTAACAACTAAGCATCAAAACTCAATTATAAATGTATGGAATAAAATATTCCAACAATTTATTTATGGATACATTACCGAATTGATCAGATTTTACGATCTCTACTCCTGCTCTTCAAATAAGAAGTATCAAACTTTTTACGGCTATGAACATACTAGATTCCTAGTTCCGATCTTTCTGAATGAATTATTACTACGAGAGAACATGTATTTTGTTAGAAAATGATTATAATTATTTGTTAATATTGTTTATGATTTAAGATCATTTGAGGACCAAACTTTTTTTACATACCAAGGGACTAATCTCCACTCTTCATCTTCCCTCCATCTTTATTTGATCTAATGGATGAGATTAATCCCAACAATTTAAAAAATCCACTTTCATCATTTTTTTTCAAATATCAATATCTTTCAAATCGTTAATCGTTAATCAATATCTTTTAAATTATAAAAAATGTATGAATTATTAAATGCTTTTAATCTCAACCATTGATTTCTTTTTGAATGGATGGTGGGGATGAGTCCCTTGGTATGTAAAAAAAGTTTGGTATTTAATATAACTCTACTCATTGTTTATTATGTTGATTGTAGAGAAATGTATACAAGTTATGACAACGAAAAAAGAAGAATGTAAATTTCAAAATGAGAATAACATTAATATCTATAGTTAAATAATTGAATATATGCTAACAATTATTGAATACTCAAGATATATACACTGTCATTTCGGTAATTTCGGTATTTACCAATATCATACCAATTTTTTAGTTATTTTTATTATTTCGGTAAATTCGATTTCAGTCATTGAAATTTGGTTTACCACACCAAAATTTTCAATCGGTATTCGATCGGTTCGATAATTACCAGACCAAGTGACACCCCTAATTGAGAGGATTGATTAGCCAATGAAAAATGATATTAACAAACTTAGCATCATTCTTGATACGTGTCAAATTGATTTCAAAATTAGGGCGATTTACATCTGACTACCTTTTTAGATGGTCTAATTACAGTTTAGTCCCTATTGTTTCAGATATTATAATGAAGGACAAACTTTGCACTGTCCAGAAACTATATTTACAACGAAGGACAAAAGTCAAATTTTCAGATGATGTCATTGGAGAGAAATCTTGATATTCGAATTTGCCCTTTTATTTTTCCTTTCTTGTTTACCCATTTATTTTTCGCTCACGTGGGTGCATACGTCTTTGACCTCATTGTAATATATATAACACTTTTGGACTTCAGTGTAATAAATTTTCAAGATTTTTAGAAAAAAATATTTTTTCAAAAAAGAAAGTATTTTCTGAAAAAAAAATATTATTTTTCGAAAAAATAAAAAAAAAATATTTTCTGAGAAAAAATTATCTTTTCGAAAAAATATTATTTTATGGAATTAAAAATTATCTTTTTGAAAAAAAATTATTTTTTGGGGAAAAAAATATCTTTTTCGAAAAATTAAAAATTCTTTTCTGGAGAAAAAATTATTTTTGGGCAAAATAATATTTTTTCGAAATAAAATTATTTTCTGGAAAAAATATTCTTTTCTGGAAAAAATATTATTTTTTCGAAAAAATAAAACTATTTTCTGAAAAAAAATAAAAAAAATATTTTTTCGAAAAAATTAAAAAAATATTTTCTGGAGAATAATTTATTTTTTGGCAAAATAATATTTTTTTCGAAATTAAATTATTTTCTGGGAAAAATATTCTTTTTTCGAAAAAATAAAATTATTTTCTGGAAAAAAATAAAAAAAAAATATTTTTTCAAAGATAGTAAAAAAAATATTTTCTGGAGGAAAAAATATTTTTTGGCAAAATAATATTTTTCGAAATAAAATTATTTTCTTGAAAAAATATTATTTTTTCGAAAAAATAAAATTGTTTTCTGGAAAAAAATAAAATAAAATATTTTTGAAAAAAAATATATTTTCTGGAAAAAAGTTATATTTCGAAAAAAAATTATTTTCTGAAAAAAGAATATTTTTAAAAGAAATGTATTAGCCAAACACTTTAATAACTTATAAGCTATTTGTTTAATATGAAATGAATTTTAAAAGAAATGTTTTATTCAAGTAAATAGAGGGGCATTTTCGTCTTTTTAATAGAAGTCAACACCAATTCAGATTTTTGTCCTTCGCTGTAATTTATGAAACAATAGGGACTAAAGTGTAAAGTGGCCATCTAATAGGATAATTGATTGTAATTTCCCCTTCAAAATTAATATATGGGGATCGAAACATAATGGCCAAACATGTACTATTATGGGTAAATTACGCTATATAATAGTATATTTTACTAAAGTATTATAAAAGATTGTAGTACTAAAATAATTATAAAAACTACGACTTAAGTTGGTATCTAAATGTAATATTCAGATAACTAAATTACTATTAGAAAATATCCAAATGCTTATACTTTACTGAATGCTGGAAGATGCTGGAATTTTAGGGTTACCGAAAAATTGGTATCCAAACGTATTATTTCAAATATCAAACTATTAATTATAAATATCAAATGCGTCAGTTTTATAATTATTTTATTTGTGTTAACTTTGTTTAATTAATTCATAACTATTGTATATGTAAAGAACCCTAATATTATATCGCAGTACACAAATGGGTGAGTTTGAGGTGAGAATGGCTAGGACGGGCAAGAACATCGTGGGACCGAGGGTTGCCATTTTTATTCCTGCCCGTAGAGATTCGAAGCATGACGAGATTGGGTTGAATCGAGTACGGAATGGGGCGGGATTCTTTTTATATTTTTGTAATTTAAATAATATTTTTATCTCGATGTATATACTTCAACAAAAGATAAATATAGACTACGATAAGTTTGATATGTTATGATTATGAACACTTTTATAGACTATCCTCTATTCCATTAATAAAATAAATATTAAATGATAATTTTAAAAATAGTAATAAGTCTTTATATATATTACATACTTTCTCCATTCTTTTTTAATTACACCACATCACAATTTCATACTATTTGTGTAGTAACCTACGGCCGTATGTTTTTTTAAGTAATAAAATGATAAATGTTAAAATATATGAATTATAAAAGTGGTCTAAATGTATAATTTCAAAAGAGAAAATACACTACTTTAGCAATTTGTCATAGTCAATGACAATATTTGTCAAGAGACTTAGTTTGTACAAATTCTAATCAAAAAGAACATAGTTGGACCAATATACTCTTACTTTTCAATAAACTCATCCATTTTATCTCTCTTCCCTTTTCTCTTTCTCCTTTTTTTCTCTCTCATTCACTTTTGAGATCATTTTTTCTCTTTCCGGCTCCAATACTTTCTCTCTCTCCCTCTTTTCTCTTTCCTTTTTTTCTCTCTCTTATTTTCTCTATATTATGGGCGTTTTTTTAGCATGATTTTTTTTTCTTTACTTTCGTTACCATTGAATGTAGTTTCTCTCTCATTAGTTACTGGTTACGAATTTACAGTCGTTACGACGTATGTATTTCGTACCGTCTCGTTACCATGTGTTGTTTACCTTTTGTGTGACGGTATCGTAACTGCGTTACCATGTGTTATTTTACCTCAGCACGACATTGTTTGTCATGTGGTAACGCAGTATGAGATCACAATTTCTTATCTTATTTGCCGTGTTTGAATACACGAGGTACCAGTAAGCGGATACAATATTTGTTTTTTTGTTACGTTACGTTACCATTACATACAGAGCTGATCATTCGATACTTATTTCATGCAGATGAGCTCATCTTGTTTAATTGTTGCGCATGGAGGAGAATGGAACGAAAATATATAAGATGGAGGCAGAAAAAAGTACATTCCTATTCCGCCTATGCGTATAACATTTGAACAGTACGATATTATGGTAACACGAAAGGACAATCAGAATACGAAATGGTTATTTCTTTTGAGGGTATCGTTACCAGCAGACAATAGGGTAGCGCAATAAAGAAATTATCATTTTTTAACGAGTTACCAGCACAAAATAGGGTAACCCAATAAAGAAATGATGATTTCGTAACGAGTTACTAGCATGTAGGAATGTAACCCGGTTAATAATTGATCATTTATTACTGAGTTACCATCACATAGAAGGGCAACCCAACTAATAAGTCATAATTTCGTACTGAGTTACCATCACATACAAGAGCATCCCAGCTAAGAATTGATCATAATGTTTAAAGAAATTATCTTTCGTAACTCAGTAAAGAAATGATCATTTCGTAATGAGTTACCACCACACAATAGAGTTAACCAGGAAATTCAAATCAATTCAGCCACAAATTATCAAGAAATATGCTATACACTGCAGAATTACAGTAAGAAGACAAGAAATCATACCGCAAACAAACCGTATCCAGTCTAGGATTTCACAAATTCAAATATTTCAAATCAAAACCCTAAATTTTACAGAAATAAAGTGGAACATTGTCTTGAATTCAGGCCGGAAATAAATAAGGTTCCGGCGAGATCGGGAGCTCCGGCGAAGTCGGTGTCGGAAAAAGATAGGGTTCCATCTGGGTTCCGACTTGTGAAGAAGACAGAGGAGAATGGCAGTGGCGGCGGTGGCCGGCGATTGATGTAGTGGGCGATTGCGAGATCCAGACGACTCGGGCAGCATCGAATTTCATCGGAGAAACTCATAGTGGCGTCGGACTTGGGCGAGGAACTCGACGGAGGTCATCCCGTGCGACGGCAACATGGCTTTGGTAGCAACACGACAACGATGACAACCTGGGCAAGGAACGCGGCGGAGATGCGACGGAGGTCAGACGCGGACAAGACTTGGAATATTAGCAGCCTTCACGACGGAGTGCAGCGACGTCGAACTTGGTCGGAGAAACTTGCAGCAGCGGCTTTGAGAGATGGAGGTCCTTCCTGTTTTGCAATGGAGCACGGCGGTGGCAGATCTGGCTTCGACAATCAAAATTCAGGAGAGAGAAAAGACGAGAGAAGAGAGAGAGAAGAGAGAAAATGTAAAAATTCAGAATATAATAAATGGTGATAATGAGTGGTTGGGATAAAAAATCAAAATTTACTCCTCCCCTTTAGTAAGGGTAAATTGGTCCAGATTTGTCCTTTTTTGCTACAATTTGTACAAACTAAGTTGCATGACAAATATTGATATCTACTAACCTATATGGTTAAACCATGTCTTCTCTCATTTCAAAACTAGATGTCCTCCCGTGCGCTGCACGGCGTAAAATGTTAAATATTTTATTATATTAATAATATGTGATTGAATTTCAATAATATTATAAAATTATTATAAAATATACATAAGTCAGTACACACACACACACACACACACACATATATATATATATATATATATATATATATATATATATCATATATATTGAAAGATTCACCCAAAAAATTCATTGATGAGGGGTAATGACACCAATTATTAGGATAAAAAGTCCATGCCAAAGGGCAATACCTTAATGAGGGGCATTAAGTGCTGCTAACCTAAGTTACACAAGAATGTACAGATGTAACACCCAAGAATATTATTGTCCGGCCATGAAGAATATTTGCAGAAATCACTAATATGAAAGGTATTGATGAGGGGTAATGACACCAATTATTAGGATAAAAATTCCATGCCAAAGGGCAATACTTTAATGAGGGGCATTAAGTGCTGCTAATTATTGTCCGACCATGAAGAATATTTGCAGAAATCACTAATATGAAAGGTATTTATATTTACACGAATGGACCACCTATTTAATGTAGAGATGTTACACCTGATGGTCAGAAATCACTAATATGAAAGGTCCCAGCGTGTTTTATTGTGAGGCATACCAAGTGTACATGTATTCATTACCGATATTATGATTGTGAACGTTACATGTAATAAGAATGTCCATCATGAAAAATTGTACATCTATAAATTATAATTTCTTTCGTAAATCTTCTACCATCCATCAACCTTTCATCATTCACACTCCATTCCATTCCACAATGCCAAAGCAATCTTCACAAAACATGGAAAAGGATGTTGCGGCCCCAAACCGTTTGTTGTTTCCTGATGAACTTGATGTCGGTGTTACTGGGACCACAGTGGTCATGGTGTATAGGAGTTGGGATGTCAATGCAGTCACCGGACGTTACCTCCGCACGGATTTTGTGGTCTCTGATTCCAAAGTACAACCCCTATTGGTTTCATTTTGTTTGTTTGTTTTGCACGGCCTTATTTGAAATATACATTTGCTTCTAAATGTTGTCTGACTGATTTTGCAGGGTAGTTCAATTCATTGCACTGCAAGGAACCACATTGCTCATAATTTTATCAAGATGAAGGAAGGGATGGTATATTCTATAAAAGATTTCGTTGTAAAACCTAATAAAGAAGAGTACCGTATTATGCAAAGGGATCCGTTCATGCTAGAATTTGATGGGACTACAACGGTAAAAAAAGTGACTGTCAAGGATGGAAGTTTTGAGAGGTATCCATTTGAGCTCCAGGATTTAGCAAACCTGGAAAGTACACATAACAAGTACTTAGTTGGTATGTTTTTTTAGAACATACTTTAATAGACAATAGTTATTATTGTTATATGTCCATTATGATATGTAAATAATTTACTTACAGATGTAGCCGGTTATGTGACAAATGTGGGAAGAACAACTCAACAAAAGTCAGGATCTCGAACCCTCGATTTTTACCTGCCAGATAACAAGTTAGTTTGTTATGTTAAATATTTATGCATATGTATATATATCACATATATCGTTTAACGTATATTGTGAGTTGCAAACCTAATATTTATATTTGCAATCAGCGGCCAATCAGTTCGTGTGACTCTTTGGGGGAACTTGGGAGACATTCTTATAGAGAAGAAGACAAAGCATGCTGGACTATGCCCGGTTGTGTTGACATCACTTAATGTTAAAGAGTACAACAGTACGTGAGCTAACCGTTATTGTCAAAATTAAACTGTGTAATAAATTAACATGACACATTACATTTCTTTTTAACTTTCCAGACAAGCTTTATCTTTCAAGCACTTCTTCGACGTTAATTTTCAATGATCCTGAAATTCCTGTGTTGAAAGCTCTTAAATCCGATATGAGGTGATAATCTCTTAAATTTATTTTACACATGAATTAGCAAATACCTATATTGTCTTAACACAATCTATTATTATGTATTACAGCCATGTGGAAATGAACAGAATTGCTTTACCAACAGATATTTCTGTCCCGAAGGATGGGACGTTGGAGAACTTGCTCCTTTGGGCTCGCAACAAGAAAAACAATGTAATATACAAGTTATTCATATTACGTTGTTTGCTTATAAACTAACTAATACAAATCTTAAATCTTATGTTCTTGTAGCCTTTAAACTATAACTGTATGGTTAGGATTGATGGTGTACGGACTAGAAAGGGCTGGAACTATCCGTCGTGTGGTGACAACAAATGTAGGAAAGGTGCTACCCGTAAAGGAGGGAAGTTTTGGTGTGATTCATGCGACAAAGCTATTACATATCCAGTATTAAGGTATCATTATTTTGTATACCACATAATAACAAATAATACCAAATGTCGGTTGTAAGTTACCTAATACGTGTACATCCCTCTCAGATACAGACTTGAACTTGATGTGTCGGATGGGACGGAGTCTGCCGTTGTTGTCCTGTTTGATGATAGTTCAACAGAATTAATTGGGTGTTCGGCAGAATCAATAGTAGAATCGGATGAAAATGTACGTTTGTGTTGATTATATTATAAATGTAGCATGTCACATACTTACTATATGTTGCAGGTTTCTGAAGAACATCCAAACATACCTCAAACTATAGCAAGCCTAATTGGTACGACTCATGTGTTTGAGTTGCGATCAAACAGTTACTATGAGCATGGAACATTCGAGAGCTTCACGTGTTGGAAAGTCCATCCAACACAAGTAGTTGATGAGGGTGCCGGTTCAAACACACCTGTTGCTTTGTCACCCATAAAAAGTCCACAGTTGAAGAGGTTGGTGAAGGACCCATGTGTGCCTTCCCCGTCTAAATCTGTTGAAGATACATATGACAAGAGGTAAACTAACAATTACACGTTTTAAACCTCAAATAATAACTTTACACTTCATTTATAATCTTTTTAGTTTTGTGTATTCAGTTTGGTTCTTGAAGACTCTGATGCCGAATTAACGACAATTGATGGTGATGACACAAACGATGTTGAAGATGGTTGTATCCGTGCAAAAAAAGGGCGAGAAAGTTTACAATTGCAGATGACACATCCGAATAAAACAGATTATGTAGTCTGATCCGTTGAAATATATCATGGTGTTTACAATTTACACTTTTAAATAAAATAAAGTAATTGGTGTGCCAACTACTTTTGTTTTAAATGTTTGTTATTTGTAGTACATTCCATCCAATTAAGGAAATATAGTTACCATTAGTAATTTCTATTCCAATTACTTTGCATTTGAATGTTTGTTATGTAAAAAAAGCTGGAACTCGCCGACTCGAATGACAGTCGAGCTCGCCGGCTCGAATGACAGCCCTAGCGATCAATATATATCATTTATGTGATTTTTAAAGTATGCAAAGTAAAAGTTAAAAATATTGTAAAAAAAAGATTAAAACTGTAATCTGATAGTTTGAAATCAAAAGTTTGAATATTATTGTCCGGCCATGAAGAATATTTGCAGAGATCCACAATCATGTTCCCCATGTGCATATAAACAATTAAGAATATTGATAGTGACATTGTAAATACTATTATAAGTTGCGTTTATTATTGTTTGCCAATTTTTAAATAATAACATTGTACTCCATTCGTAAGATAACTATACATTTTAAGAAAATTATAACACTACATGCATATATATCTTGAAACAACAATCATCTGATGCATTGAAAGTTACCTTTAGTAATTGGTATGCCATTTACTTTGGATTTGAATGTTTGTTATTTGTAGTCCATTCCAACCAATTAAGAATGTAAATACTTTACGTTTATTATTATCTGCGAATTTTGAAAGAATAACATCGTACTACATTCGTAAAATAAATATACATTTTAAAAAAATCATAAAATTACATACATATACATCTATACAAGTGTGTTTAACACCGATTATATGCATGTGAAATTAAATATGCAATCAAATAAATACTTATTAACCACGCAATCGATTACACAATACTAAGATCATTAAAAACGTCTGATATATACTATTGTTGTTGATTATAGTCATATAAAAAACAATACATGCATATTACTAACTATAACCTTTTTTTTGGTCAATATTTCCTGCTTCAATGTTTTTTATGAGCATGTTAATGATCCAGAATTTGGCATTCATGGTTATTGAATTCCATAACAAGCATATAATAATGGGGTTACTTACCTGATAGTAACTTGGAATGCCAAAATAGCTCAAACTAATCCATCATTTCACATATTTTACTGTGTTTGGAACCTGCAATGCATTTTTTATAATTAGTCTTTTATAATCAACTATGAATAAGGGCTGTTTCTCCGATTTTTATATACCATTGGTTAAAATTGTTTTTATTGCTCCAGTGTGTATTTGATTTCATTAGAAATGTGGAACAAAACTATTTAATTTATTGTGTTTTTTAAAATTGTTTGTCTCCATAATTCAGTTTAATGGTCTCAAGTACAACTTAGGTTACAGCTGGGACCTTTCATATTAATGTAATTACTACACGGTTAATATCTCAATCAATACACCAACACTTCGCATGCCCCTCATTAAGGTATTACTTTATAGAATGGGAAGGATTAAGAAAAAACCGTTATGGACCACTGGCTTGCATACATGCTATGATTTATCATTTCTTGAACAAAATGCTCTCCCAGCTTTGGTAAGTGCTCTGCCACCAAATGGTCTAACTGATACAGATATTGCTGCACAAGAGGCAATCCAACCTGCACCAAATCAACGAATTCTGTTGATTTAATTCAACCAAGATAAGAAGCACTGTGGCATGATAATATAGTTAGTGGTACAAGCATCCAATTAATCTGCAAAGCCAATTTCAGGGAAGATGCGGTAAACCCTACGAAAACTCGGGAATTTTTTTCTGCAGTACACTATATTCACTTATTCTTTCTTTTTACCTTTTAACTTTTGCTTGAATCATATAAGACAATACTCATGAAGTGATCCTAAATGCCTAAGCCAACCACCTTTTCCTATTCCTTTTTATATCTTAAACCATGCATTAGTTTCAAAAACATTAAGTGAAGCTCAGATCAACAAAGAATAGGTATGAGGATAGTTACATTAACATATGTTATTATATCCTATTTTTCAGGTAATGATCATGAGGATATTCCATATCTGTTTCACAACACTGTATACATACAGTCGCATATAATTATCAGTGAGGATGGGAAAGTACAGTCATTGTGGTCTTAAAATTTAAAATATGCCTGTACCAGAAACAGGTAACCACAGACTCATATATTTTTTACTTGCTTATGTTTCTACGTGCATGTTGCCCTGTCCGTTTACAATCGTATATGTCTAATTCTATTAATCAATCTTCGATAACCTGAAAAACCAGTGGGTATGTTTTTAATAAATATACAAAACCCATTATTTAATTAATAAATAATATATTCATAACAATATTTTTATGAGCATGTTGTTAATGATCCAGAATTTGGCATTCATGGTTATTGAAATCCATAACAAGCATATAATAATGGGGTTACTTACCTGATAGTAACTTGGAATGCCAAAATAGCTCAAACCCTCTCCATTTATTACCATGATAACTCTATTTCAGGTACTGATCATGAGGATATTCCATCTCTGTTTAACATGCTAAACAACATTGTACACATACAGTCGCATACAATTATCGGTGAGGATGGGAAAGTACACAGTCATTGTGGTCTTAAAATTTCAAATATGACTGTACCAGAAACAGGTAACCATAAACTCATATATTTTTTACTTGCTTATGTTTCTACGTGCATGTTGCCCTGTCCGTTTACAATAATATATGTCTTACAGACCAACGTACGCCTCCTAATTCTATTAATCAGACTTCGATAACCCGAAAATCCACAGGTGGGTATGTATTTTAATAAATATACAAAACCCATTATTTATTTAATAAATAATATATTCATAACAATAATGTCTGTTTAAGGTCGGCCTCGGAAACATATCTCCAAATCGATGTATAAAGGCGCAGCGCGTATATCTTCAGGTATTACATACGTCGTTTAGATATGCTATGATTAGATAATTCCAGATTAGTTACTAATTGGAAGTTAAATGATTTATAAAATAACCATTTATATAAAAATGGTTATTACTGACAATCATTAATTTAGGTCATCCCGTATCCTACAATCACCTTGGATCTCCATCGTATCAGTGCCGTAATTGTCATGCAGTTATGTGGTATGCAGAGAGATCAGCCAAGGACAGAGCAGATGTTAATCCTACTTTCTCAATATGTTGTCAAGATGGGAAAGTGTTGCTTCCTAAATTCAATCAAACACCTCCACTGTTAAAAAAATTGCTAGATTATGAAGATTGCACGACATCAAAGTTTAGAGATCAAATTAGAATATACAATAGCATGTTTTGCTTTACATATTTTGGTGCAAGGATAGACCATTCAGTAAATACAGGGAGGGGGTTATATACATTTAGGATTAACGGACAGAACTACCATCAGATTGGTTCCCTTTTACCAGCTCCAGGTGTACAACCGAGGTATGCCCAGTTGTACTTTTTTGACACACAAAATGAAATTAAAAATAGAATGGATGCATTTGTTGATAAGGATGTGGTTAATGAGCTGGATGAAACGATAGTCGCAAATTTGATGTCCATGTTGGAGCAGCATAGCGCAGTAGCAAGAGCATTTCGAATGGCGAGAGATTGGTGTCATTCCCATGCTTCCATAAACTTTGAATTACGATTATTAAGCGAGAGAAAAGCATCGAGAGAATATAACACACCAAGCTATGGCAGGTAGCTGCTCTAATTACGAATGATTTTGGGGATGGTATTGCTTCAAGAGACATCGTTGTAAACAATAAAAATAGTGGTCCACAACGAATTTCAGAATTGCATCCATCATACATGGCATTGCAATATCCATTGCTGTTTCCCTTTGGAGAGGATGGATTCCACGAAAAGATACCCTACCATAACAATAGAGGTTCAAGGAAAACTATTCGGCCATTTGTAACAATGAAGGAGTACTACAGTTATGTAATTCAACAACGAAACGACCAAGGTAACACTTTGCTTAGAGGAGGACGACTGTATCAGCAGTTTTTGGTTGATGCATACACGGCAGTTGAAGAACAAAGGCTCAAATGGACGAGAAGTAACCAAGATACACTGCGAGTAGACCTCTATCACAACCTTCAGGATGCTGTCACGAGAGGCGACACAGATGCATCTGGACTTGGCAAAAGAATAGTTTTACCTTCAAGTTTTACCGGTGGGCCAAGGTATATGATGCAAAATTATCAAGATGCAATGGCTTTGTGTCGGACATATGGAAATCCAGACCTATTTATCACTTTTACTTCTAATCCAAAATGGCCTGAGATCACCGAAATGCTAGAGACTTTAGCTGGTCAAAAGACACATGATAGGCCGGAAATAGGTACAAGAGTGTTCAAAATGAAATTAACCGAAATGTTAGATGACCTTACAAAAAAGCACATATTTGGCGCTAGCCGTGCAGGTAATAAACCACATGTTGGATGATCATTATTCCTAATTTAATTAATCATTGTCAGGCAATACTAATTCTGAAATAATTTGTGTTATGCAGTTGTATATGTAATTGAATTTCAAAAACGTGGATTACCGCACGCACATATTCTACTGTGGCTTGAGGAAAAACACAAATGTAAGACACCGGCACAGATAGACGATATAATATCTGCAGAACTGCCATGTCCGGTGCGTGATCCAGATGCGTACAAAGTTGTCACCGAATTCATGCTACACGGACCATGTGGAAAAGATGGCAAAAATGCACCGTGTAATGCAGATGGAAAATGCACTAAAAGGTACCCTAAAGCATTTTATGCAGAGACAATGGTGGATGGAGACGAATATCCTGTTTATCGCCGAAGGGACAATAAAGCGTATGCTGTGAAAGGTAAGTTTACCTTTGATAACAGATTTGTGGTCCCTCACAATCGATATATGTTCTTTGAAATACCGTGCTCACATTAATGTTGAGTGGTGCAATAGATCAAAAGCGATAAAGTATTTATTTAAGTATTTGAATAAAGGTCCAGATAGGGCAACGGTTGTCATTCAAGAAAATGTTGTTACCGGACAACACGTAATGTCGGAAAAGATAAACGAAGTCGATGAAATCAAAAGTTTTCTAAATTGTCGTTATTTGGCACCGTGTGAGGCGGTATGGCGATTATTCTCTTTCGACATTCATTACTCATACCCATCCGTTATGAAGCTCAATTTCCATTTGCCAAATCAAAATTCCATAACATTACGTGACTCGCAAAATTTACTGACCAAAGATTGCTTAATAGGAAGACATCGGACTCACAATGTTTCTTGAATGGTTTGAGTTAAACAAGCGAGATACGGAAGCCGAAAAGGCTGACCTATCTTGAGCTACCAAGATTCTATGTCCGGCATGAGAAAAGTAAGATTTGGAAACAAATAAAACAGATAAAACAATTGGTAGGATTTTTTATTCAAACCCAGCATCAGGTGAGCGATACTATCTCAGGATGTTATTAAACGTCGCGAGAGGGCCTAAATCGTTTGAAGAACTTATGACGGTTAACAAAATACGATATGGGACTTTTAAAGAGGTATGTTTTGCATACGGTTTATTGAATGACGACAAAGAATGGACAAACGCTATATCAGAAGCAAGATTTTGGGCGTTAGGACCACAGCTGCGAGAACTGTTTGTTACAATTTTGTTGTTTTGTGATGTAAGTAAGCCACTACAGTTTTGGGAAGAAAACTGGGAAACTCTTTCTGAGGACATTTTACACAAAAAGCGTAAACTTTTCAAGTATCCTGAACTCGAACTAACGGAAGAGCAAATCAAAAACTATTGCTTGGTAGAAATCCAAGAATTGTTAAATAGGAATGGGAGGTCTTTGTCAGATTTCCAGGATCTACCACAGCCTGATCCAAAACTGCTTACAAACCTGGATAACCGCTTGATCAGAGAAGCACTGGATTTTGATGTGATCAAAAGCAAGACAGAGCATGAACATTTCCATTCTTTGTTAAACCCCCAACAACGGTTGATATATGAAGAGGTGCTTGAATCGGTTGACAATAAAAAAGGAAATTTTTATTTTGTTTATGGGCCT
This sequence comes from Orobanche coerulescens, assembly GCA_033398695.1. NCBI lineage: Eukaryota > Viridiplantae > Streptophyta > Magnoliopsida > Lamiales > Orobanchaceae > Orobanche > Orobanche coerulescens. The sequence continues at coordinate 177,661,848 of CM065809.1, forward strand.
GGTGGTACCGGAAAGACGTTCTTATATAAGATAATCATTTCGAGGTTACGGTCTGAGAGAAAAATTGTCCTGGCGGTCGCATCTTCAGGTATGATGTTTTGATAATAATTTATTATTACAACATTTATTTCATATGAATTTTACCAATAAAATAACCTTGACTATTTTGTTGGAATAGGTATAGCTTCGTTACTACTTCAGAGGAAGAAACGACCCATGTGATTTGTCATACCTTTAGAGTTAATGGAAAATAGCACATGCGGCATTAAACAAAACACACACTTGGCTGAGCTTATGCAACAAGTCCATTTGATTATCTGGGATGAGGCACCGATGACTCAAAAATATGCATTTGAAGCGTTGGACAAAACTCTAAGGGATATATTGGGGTTTCATGATTCAGACAAACGGGATCAGGTATTTGGAGGTCTAACAGTGTTGCTTGGTGGCGATTTTAGACAGGTTTTACCAGTTATCCCGAAAGGTAAAAGGCAAGAGGTGGTGAATGCGTGTATAAACCGTTCCAATCTGTGGAAATATTCCAAGGTTTTCACACTTACTCGAAGCATGCGAGTAAACGAGTATTCTGCTAATGGATCAGTTGATACACGCAAACAGGCATTCAATAAATGGGTTTTGGATTTGGGCGATGGGAATTTGCCAGCTAAAAGCAAAGACGGAGAAGGTGAGCCAACATGGATTGAGATCCCGTAGGATTTCATTATTAAATCAAGCAACTGTAGTATCGACCAGATTGTGCAAGAAACCTTTCCTGATTTTACGACAAGACAACATGAGGATGAATATCTAAAAGAAAGGGCAATACTCACGCCAAGAAATGATGATGCTGATGCAATAAATGACTATATGTTTAAGAAGTTGGGAGGTGCAATTAAGACGTACAATAGTGCAGACGAAGTGTGTAAAGCATCGACCGATATTCTAGACTAACAACACCTATATCCAGTCGAGTTCCTAAATTCTTTAAATTTCCCAGGAATGCCACCTCATGAGCTGTGCTTAAAAAAGGAATTACCTGTCATGCTCTTAAGGAATGTGAACCCAGCACAGGGGCTATGTAATGGGACTCGGCTTATCATCACCGATCTTGGTGAATTTGTTATTCGGGCAAAAATCCTAACTGGGTCAAAAATAGGGGAGACTGTCGTTATTCCCAGGATCACGCTGACATCCACACAAACACAATGGCCATTCATAATGAAACGAAGACAGTTCCCAATAAAATCGTGCTACGCAATGACCATTAACAAAAGTCAAGGACAGTCACTTTCTTATGTAGGTGTCTATTTGCCAGACCCTGTTTTCAGTCACGGCCAACTTTACGTGGCAGCTTCTAGAGTGACAAGCCCAAATGGCCTGAAGATCCTAATGAAGGAGGACGAAGACAGAGATTTCAAGAACCGAACCCGGAATATTGTTTTCAAAGAGACATTTACCAACTTATCTTAATCTGTCAATCTTTATTTCAAATAATTAATATAAATCACCTCTTTATACATAAGAAATTATGGATAACTGTGATTATCATAACCAACCCTAATTAAATCACCTACAGTATTATAATTATCTGCAATAATATGACTTCAATTCAATATACACGTACAGCTCTAAACCAAATAAAGTTACAACTATTCCTAAAAACTTCACGTTCAACTCATAACCATTTCTACTGCTATTGACTGTTAAAGATACAAAGTTGGCATATTTTATAATAGTTTTGCATATTACATACAAAGTCACATTAGTTTTCAATTATTTCACCTTTAAATTATATACAAAAAAACAGTCAATCAACAACAATGTCATCATAAGGGCCAATGGTGAAACTCACCACCTCCACCTCCAAGGCAAGCTGCGAAAGAGCTTATGTAACACCCCCAAAACCGTGTGGGAATATTACACGCCGTAAACCCTTTCCGCAAGGATCTACCAGGCTAAACGTCCATAAACAACCAAATGCTTGCCCGTCCAGGGTCAAACAATATAATAATACAGACCGTCAAGGTCACTTACACATAAACACACGCATCAGATGAGGTCACACAACTCTATCAACAGATCGACTAACAACATTACCCACACGGGGTCGAAATACAATCTGACGGAAGTGAATCAACTCTAACAATACAACTAAACTCTACCAACTCTCAACTCTTGATTAGTATCGCTCGTCATCCCCTTGTGCAATCCTGTGTCGCTCCCTCGAACTGCATGTGCACGGGCCTTGAGCAGACATCCACCCGATTACTCGGGGTTAGTAAACTCCATTTGTTTACTAGTGCAGTATCAAATCATACGAAATGTAACAAGCAATTAATAATCAAGTATCAAATATTCCTGAGGTTTTCACAAGAGAAGATAAGCTATGAAGCATTCGAAAATAAGATTATCATCTCTGAATTTTAAATTTCAAAACCTTAAGACCTCAAGTCCTTATTCACAAAACCTTTCGGAAAACTTAAGGGCCTTAACCCAAAACTTGTTTCATAATTCAACAGTTTACAATACCGGAAACATTTCCATAAATCTTGTGGGGCTCGGCCCAACATTCTTTTCTTAAAACTTTCTTACAAAAAAGTTTGATTTACAAAACATAGTTCGTGACACCGTGATCCCCTGTCACGTGTCTCTGTAGGTTCAACAACCCGCACGGACTTAACCAATCACAACAATCACAACAATGAATCATGCTCATGACTCCGTGATCGCTTGCCACGAGTCTCCGTAGGTTCAACAACCCACACGGATCGAGCAAACACAACAATCACAACAATCAATCATGCTCATGACTCCGTGATCGCTTGCCACGAGTCTCCGTAGGTTCAACAACCCACACGGATTGAGCAAACACAACAATCACAACAAACAGTCCCACCGTGAACTCGTGTCACGTGTCACCGTAGGTTCCGTCGAACCCGCACGGTTGGGCGTCGTGTCCCGATTCAATGGACTGTGCCATGAATCATCGTAGGCCTCGTCTGACCCGCACGATTGGACCTCGGCACCACACACTAAGTTCCGATCCCATGGACTGTGCCATGAATCCTCGTAGGCCCCGTCGAACCCGCACGAGTGAACCTAGCGTTCGGACATCACATTCGCATTACATACAACAATGAGCACAATTAATCAATCACGTTGATCACCACAAAATCGTACATCACACGCACATAACACAACCTCAACACTCGCAACAACTATCATCAATCAACGACATTTAACCAACATAACACACATTCGGTACACAATACATTGCACAACCACGTGTACAACCATCTCATATGTACATCGCAATCCTGCACAAATGGCACAATGCCTAACACGTATACCAATATAACACTATTATCACAAAGCCTTCAAATTTCGGAAAACACAACCAACTCAAACGGAACATATTTACGAAGGCACGCAAAATCATCATAAATCTCATACGTGATTACTAGTCGCAAGATACAAGTCGTATAGTAAGATACTTGCCTTAATAACCGCTACCGAACGCTCCGAAGAAGACGGTTCGGCCAAGGAAGCTCGGACCCCAAAGAAGGCAACGAACGGAAGGGTTCCGACTCGAGTTCTTCACAAGAATTCGTTCCTAAGTCACAACGATATCAATTCAATCACAATTCTACGAAAACGTATGGAACTTCCCAAGTTCTACCCATTGAAGCATTTTATCGGACACTTTGAAGGCGTAGTCCAATTTAATCGATTATTCAAAGAAATACTCAAATCCGTTCCACAAAACTTCAAGGGTATTGAATGATTACGAGTTTACAATCAAGTTCTAACAATAATATGAATCAAAACGAAGCAAATCGGCCAAAACACCAAGAAACCTCAAGAACATCCAAAAACCAAAAGTTTAGGTGTTCTTACCTTCGATCCGGGTGGAAGATGATGTTAATCAATGATTAGAACTTCCAAAACATGTTGCTCTATGTCATATCCATCCAAATCCATCCATTATTGACGAAGAAACGCGAAGAAACGAAGAAAAGGGTGAAAATGGCCGGATGACTCGGTCCAGGCCCTTAAATAGCCGACCCTGGCCGGCAGGGACTCGACCGTGTCCTGCTAGACACGGTCGCGTCGCCCGATAGTGACCCGTCCGACAGCGACTCGGCACGACTCGACCGTGTCCTGGAACACGGTCGGGCGTGTCGGCAGTCGGTTCCGGCATTTCCGGACGAGTGCACGCGGGCCGTGTCGGACGACACGGTCGGAGTCTGAGACAGACTTCGCTTATCCGGACGAATGCAGCACGGGCCGTGTCGGACGACGGCCGAAGTTCCGGCCAGGTGATCGCCAATAACGAGCGGGTGAGCTAAAGCGACCATAACTCTCTCGTCAGGACTCATTGACTCACCGTTTGAACCATTGGGAAGCTAACTCGATGCTCTATAATATTGCAAAGATTCAGAATTTTGGAGTTACCAAAATTAATGGTGATCTAACAAAGTCGAACTCATACTTAGAAAAGTCGTTTAGTAATCCCGAATTCAACAAGACGACACCGAAACCCGAACACGAATACGAACCGAAGATACGGTTCAAGTACTCACAAAGACGAATCTAAGAGCTAGTAGAACACACGATTCCGACCACCCGAAGGCTCGAAATTCGACAACGGAAGGTAATTACCCCAAACTTTGGGAAATTACGAAAATGGCCCAAATGCTAGAAAATCACCATACGGCAACGAATAATCAAACCGAAGCTCACAACACGTATAACAACGTTAAATGAACTTACGAAAAACCCCAAACGACAGTTTGAGCGAGATTCGCAAGAATCGAACTCAAGCGCGGACAAGTCGCTAAAAAGCACGGAACTCAACAAAGCGGCAAAGCGAACTCGGATGACAAAAAGTGCAGAATTAAATATTCTCCGAATGACGAAACGGTCAAAAGCGAGTCGTCAAAACGGACTTCGGCCGAAAAAGAAATTTACCGAAAATCGAAAATTTGCAGATATTACATTCTACCCTCCTTAAAAGAAGTTTCGTCTAAACTTAAAACAAGTAGGGAAGAATTATTCCGCCAGAAGAACTCAACAAGATACACAAGAATGCGTAACTAACGCCCAACGGCGAAATGTTACAAACAACGCAAAGGAATATACGGCGTGAAAACACGCTCCACGGCGACCAACACAACGTCGCCGTTAGGGATATAATAAAACCAACAAATGACAAGCGTCATCAAACGGATAATATAGCCAAGTCAATTATCCGACAATCACAAAACACAACGAACGAAAATCAATATGATTGACCAACCCAACGGTACATCAATCAAAACGCGAGCCAACCGTGAACAAATACGGAATCCCACCGCCCAAGGTTGGAAGATCGAAAACGAGACTAATTTCCCGAACTTAAGGGAATTAGGAAGGAGCCTGAATGCTCAACAATCACGAAACGAGAACAAAACCGAACAAACAAACGATCGAACCACAACGATCGAGACAACAAAAATCGAACAATCATGTTCGAAACACGAAGGATAAGAAAATTCAAACAACAACTCCCAGGATGATCTGGTGAGAACAACAAGACGTGCATTCCCATAAGATCCACAGGAAAGGGAATAGCGATTGAAAAGTCACAACGACAAATGAGTTATTCCAAAACAATACCACACTCGTTCGATCAACAAAAACAAGGGGCAGGACAAGCTCAGAAATGTCAACGAACATAATGAGTCGACAGAGTCGAAAACACAAGAGTTCCAAATCCGATCCACTTCGAATAAAAGAACTAATAGAACCATATGAGGTCACTCCCGAACAAGGTTCACAAGAATCGAACTGAACCCAAAAAGTCACATCGATAACCAGATCGACCCACAACAAGATCACAGTTCGTTCGAACGATGAAACCGAAATACAGAACAAGTTTATAAAGTATCAACGAACACGACGAGTCGATAGACCTGAGAAAGAGGAAATGCAGAAGTCAAAACGATACAGGCATTACATTCGACCTCTTATAAAAGAAATGTTGTTCCCGCAACTCACAACAACTGGAGTAAGGTGACAACACAAAAAGCAAACGACAGAAATATCTCCCATGGGCCTCTCAGATCCGATCCTCATATATATACTGAAGTTCGCGCCCCGAAAGACTCGGAACCCAACTCGCAAAACTGGATCCTGTGTCTCTCGGGTCCACACTTGAAAAGCGTTACTGACGAGAAGGACAATTGGCACGTACATGCCCCCGGCACAATACGTTCGAAATGCCTCGGCTCGGCATATCGAAAATACAGATGCTAGATACAATGGAACATAACACCGCAAAACAACATACCGGAGATGCCAACTCAGCATAATAAAGAATCATAACACATATCATATAAAACGATTACCATCGTAAAGTAATACACACACAAACACTACAACAACAACAGTATCATTCGGCGACATCAACGGCCCGAACGATAATCAGCACATAATTACAAACATTATGAAAAAATCACACATGTACACAAACGTACAAACCCAAGCTTCAACATCTCACACTCGTGCGACAACACGCAAATCGCCACGAGGCGATAAACAGTAAACACCGGTTCACACCTCTCACAGAGGGCTAGATACGACAAATGCGTGGCAACGCCTCGACGTTCATGGCACCAATTCGATCATACTCGGGAGCAAACATCATAACGACAACGTGAACATCATACATACATACCGGCCCTCAAACGGGAATGGATAGGTTTTAAAAACGAAAACCTCCTTTTGAAAATAATTTTGGAAACACCGATTGATCTTGAGTATCACCCTTCAAAAAAAAAGTACAATCGTGAAACATCGTTATCGAGACTTTGGAAAACTATTTCGCATTCGATAAAAATGAGGACACTTTCTTTTCGTGAAAAACTTTCGGAAATATTCGACCCTCGGGTCTAAGTAAAAGTTTTTATAAAACATTGAAAAATATCTCAAAACATTTTGGTCCTCGAGGTAGAAGAATTCGGAAACATATCGTGGCACCTTGGAAGTACCATGAGAAAACAATTCATTTTAAATGTACGTCTCGAAATTTATTTCTAGGATACTCAAGATTTTCAAAGATAATTCAATGGGCTAGAATGCCCAAAAATCTCAGGTAATTACGCGGAGCATTATAGCGTTGTGGGTCCCGCGCCGAACCCACCAGGATAAAAACTATTTACAAAAACGCCAAAAGGGCCGATGACGGTAATATTTCAAAACTCACAAAAGCCATTTACAAAATACTAAATACCGTCATAAGAATTTCGCCAAAACGATCAAGGCCATAATGTCAAAACTCGGTTAAGGGAATCGATTTTCAAAATAAAACTCGATCATGATACCTTTTCGAAATCCATCAAGGTTTACAACTTCCACACCATACCACACCACCGGTGGTTCAAAGATAAAACAATAATGTGCCCGATTCTATACACATACTATATGCCACAAGTACTAAACACAATTATATTACACAATCGTGTAAAGAAAATCATGCACCGCAATTAACTCACTAAGATAAAATCGAGATACGTGTACTTCGCATAAAAGAGGAGACTTACATCCACAGTCGCACGGAGGTGACGGCCGCCACGATACCAATCTCGTCGACAACATAACCGACACGTTGTGACTACGCACAACTCAACTTGTCACCGATGACTCAAACGACATGACAACACATTACTCGACAAATCACGACTTGACTCGACCCGACGGCTGGGTTTACGCAACCTAAAGCTCCGATACCATAAATGTAACACCCCCAAAACCGTATGGGAATATTACACGCCGTAAACCCTTTCCGCAAGGATCTACCAGCTAAACGTCCATAAACAACCAAATGCTTGCCCGTCCAGGGTCAAACAATATAATAATACTGCACCGTCAAGGTCACTTACACATAAACACACGAGGCCAGGATGAGGTCACACAACTCTATCAACAGGTGACTAACAACATTACCCACACAGGGGTGAAATACAATACATGGAAGACCGAATCAACTCTAACAATACAACTAAACTCTACCAACTCTCAACTCTTGATTAGTATCGCACTCGTCATCCCCTTGTGCCAATCCTGTGTTGCTCCCCGAACCTGCATGTGCACGGGCCTTGAGCAGACATCCACCCCGATTACTGGGGTTAGTAAAACTCCACTGTTTTACTAGTGCAAGTATCAAATCAGACGAGATGTAACAAGCAATTAATAATCAAGTATCAAATATTCCCGGGAGGTTTCACAAGAGAAGATAAGCTATGAAGCATTCGAAAATAAGATTATCATCTCGGGAATTTTTAGAATTTCAAAACCTTAAGACCTCAAGTCCTTATTCACAAAACCTTTCGGAAAACTTAAGGGCCTTAACCCAAAACTTGTTTCATAATTCAACAGTTTACAATACCGGAAACATTTCCATAAATCTTGTGGGGCTCGGCCCAACATTCTTTTCTTAAAACTTTCTTACAAAAAAGTTTGATTTACAAAACATAGTTCGTGACACCGTGATCCCCTGTCACGTGTCTCCGTAGGTTCAACAACCCGCACGGACTTAACCAATCACAGCAATCACAACAATCAATCATGCTCATGACTCCGTGATTGCTTGCCACGAGTCTCCGTAGGTTCAACAACCCACACGGATCGAGCAAACACAACAATCACAACAATCAATCATGCTCATGACTCCGTGATCGCTTGCCACGAGTCTCCGTAGGTTCAACAACCCACACGGATTGAGCAAACACAACAATCACAACAAAGCGGTCCCGACCGTGAACTGTGTCACGTGTCACCGTAGGTTCCGTCGAACCCGCAGTTGGGCGTCTTGTGTCTGATTCAATGGACTCTGTGCCATGAATCATCGTAGGCCTCGTCAGACCCGCACGATTGGACCTCGGCACCACACACTAAGTTCCGATCCCATGGACTGTGCCATGAATCCTCGTAGGCCCGTCGAACCCGCACGAGTGAACCTAGCGTTCCAAAGACATCACATTCGCATTACATACAACAATGAGCACAATTAATCAATCACCTTGATCACCACAAAATCATACATTGCACGCACATAACACAACCTCAACACTCGCAACAACTATCATCAATCAACGACATTTACCCAACATAACACACATTCGGTACACAATACATTGCACAACCACGTGTACAACCATCTCATATGTACATCGCAATCCCCGCACAAATGGCACAATGCCTAACACGTATACCAATATAACACTATTATCACAAAGCCTTCAAATTTGGAAAACACAACCAACTCAAACGGAACATATTTACGAAGGCACGCAAAATCATCATAAATCTCATACGTGATTACTAGTCGCAAGATACAAGTCGTATAGTAAGATACTTGCCTTAATAACCGCTAAGATGCTCAAGAACACGGTTCGGCCAGGAAGCTCGGACCCCAAAGAAGGCAACGAGCGGAAGGGTTCCACTCGAGTTCTTCACAAGAATTCGTTCCTAAGTCACAACGATATCAATTCAATCACAATTCTACGAAAACGTATGGAACTTCCCAAGTTCTACCCATTGAAGCATTTTATCGGACACTTTGAAGGCGTAGTCCAATTTAATCGATTATTCAAAGAAATACTCAAATCCGTTCCACAAAACTTCAAGGGTATTGAATGATTACGAGTTTACAATCAAGTTCTAACAATAATATGAATCAAAAGCGAAGCAAATCGGCCAAAACACCAAGAAACCTCAAGAACATCCAAAACCAAAAGTTTAGGTGTTCTTACCTTCGATCCGGTGGAAGATGATGTTAATCAATGATTAGAACTTCCAAAACATGTTGCTCTATGTCATATCCATCCAAATCCATCCATTATTGTGAAGAAACGCGAAGAAAGCGAAGAAAAGGGTGGAAATGGCGGATGACTTCGGTCGAGCCCTTAAATAGCCGACCACGGCGGCGGGGACTCGGCCGTGTCTGCTAGACACGGCCGCGTCGCCGATAGTGACCCGTCCGAAGCGGTGACTCGGCGACTCGGCCGTGTCTGGAACACGGTCGGGCGTGTCGGCGATCGGTCCGGCATTCGGACGAGTGCGGCACGGGCCGTGTCGGACGACACGGTCGAGTCTGAGACAGAGACTTCGCTTATCCAGACGAATGCCTTTGTAATACCCAGATTTACGGTTATGTAATTGGAACTTGTGATATTGTAATGATTGTACTTTTGTATGAGTACTATTCTCCGTATTTCATAATCCGTGCCATCGAGCATATAATTTCGTGTATGTAATTTTAATGGTTGAAATTACGTGCATGTAGCGCACGCTACAGGCTACGGTAGCGTCNAACATGGTTTCATAGCGTACGCTACCGAGTGTAATTAGCGCACGCTACGCGTGGTCAAATTGATTGAGACGTACGGTAGGTGAGATCTGGCCGGGGGACCCTTGTCGGATCCTGTCGAATGTATCTGGACGGCTTTCGGGAAAAGCCGAGTCAACGCCTTAGCGCACGCTAGAGGTCTATGCGTAGCGCACGCTAAGTGCCGAGTACGATTTAGGCGTGGCCGTTAGCGCACGCTACGGATAGTGTATAGCGCGCGCTAATAGCCATTTATTATAAATAGAATGACATCTATTCGTGAATTCAGTCCTTTCTTCCCCGATAACCCGAACTCTTGCACTTGTAACATAACTCCATTCGTCTTAAACACTCCATATCAACCTCCTAGTTCGAGATTGAAGATCTTATATCATTGGAGATTGGTGTTCAAGCCTTGGGTGTTGGATTGCTTCATTTTCATCCGTGTTCTTCACTACTTTGAGGTAGGTGATTCTTCACCAATGATTAGTAATGTTCATGAGGAAGTTTGAATCATGTTTGGATAGCTAGTATCTCGTTTTTATCGGTCATCACATGTTAGAAGGATACTTTTGACGTATCGGTACTAGATGTCGAATGAACCTTTGAACCATCTTATTATAAGGACTCTAAGCATGTTTAAAGCGATTTATGATCAAGTAATCGGATATTACCCGGTTGATACGTTGTATACGTTGGAATCATGTGTTTTGGAACGTAAGACGATGGAACTTAGATTATTTCTTGAAGATCGTAGAGGAATTGTGTCATCGAGATAACTATCCGTATATTGGTATTTCTTAATCATAAATCTTCCGAAACCTTATTAGCATGATATGCCGAGGATAACTTGTAATATCACCATAGGGTTCATGAGTTCTTCATCATTCAACCCAGCTTTCGGTTCGTAGTATTACATGCAAGATTAGCGCACGCTAACATGTGTGAGTTAACGTGCGCTATCGAGGTTCGATTTTCGCCGCGAGCGTCGTAGCGTGCGTTATGAGGCGGCCGAGTCGGCTGCCGGTTGTGGCTAGCGCCGCGCTAGTCTTATACGATAGCGTCGCTAATGATTGACTTAGCGCCGCGTTACGTATAGTAAATGGCGCGCGCTAAGCAATCCAGCGACTTGTTTAGTTTGAGCTTTTCGTAGTAGGTCGTGTTAAACCATTGTTCGACTCGAGATGATTTGTATATCGTTCCTTTTGTTAAGGTTCGAGCTTGTTACGTTGATCGGAGGCGGCCTTCGAGTGCGTCAAGAGCATTGAAGTATATCATTCTTGCCATCTTCGAGGCAAGTATCGTGATATGTTAATATCGGTATTTTGGAGTATACGTATGATTATGCATGTTGTTGAACATGTTATTTACTTCGTTGATTTGTCATGATATTCGTTGTATATTGTTTATATGTTCATGTTGATGAACATAATGATTTAGCATATGTGTATGCATGAGTTGTGTTTGTATACGTTGTACGATCTATCTTTGAGGGCTGGATCGGATGTCCACCTCGTGTTGGTCAAGCGGGATCATCTTGGGATCTAGGTGAGGCTGGATCATTGGACGGGTTATTTCCACCTCGTGTTGGTCACGGGATCATCTTGGGATCTATCTTTGAGGCGCTGGATCATTGGAATACCCATGTGTGTAATGGAATCTTGTAGATTCGCATTGTCGGGTTCCGTGGCGGAAGCCGTGTGATATGTCTTGTTGTGTATTGTTGATGCATATTCGAATTGTTTAAATACGATACTTGTACTAGCATTGTTTTGCTAACCCCTTCGGGGGTGGACATTGGTTTTGATGTTCGGGTAGCGGAGAGCGGGGAAAGCGACGATCAAGCGTGACGGACGAAGGGGTTCGATGATGTTTATTGTTATTGGAGATTTGTTGTCTTGGTTTGGTTTACGTACTCGAGTACGTGTGTCCTTTGATATTAATTCGATATGGTTGTATTAATTACCCGTTGAACCAGTTGTACGTTTTCATAAACTCGAATTTTCGCAGTATTGTCGTCTTATATTCACTTTCCTTTTTAATTAGCCTTGTAAATCCTTATTTAAAGGGTTTACGGCGCTGTAATTATTCCGAATATCTCGGGGTGTTACAGGCACGGGCCGTGTCGGACGACACGGCCGGGTTCGGCCGGCAGTGATCGGCCAATAACGAGCGGGTGAGCTAAAACGACCATAACTCTCTCGTCCGGACTCCGATTGACTCACCGTTTGAACCATTGGGAAGCTAACTCGATGCTCTATAATATTGCAAAGATTCAGAATTTTTGGAGTTACCATAAATTAATGGTGATCTAACAAAGTCGAACTCATACTTAGAAAAGTCGTTTAGTAATCCTGAATTCAACAAAACGACACCGAAACTGAACACGAATACGAACCGAAGATACGGTTACGAAGTACTCACAAAGACGAATCTAAGAGCTAGTAGAACACACGATTCCGACCACCCGAAGGCTCGAAATTCGACAACGGAAGGTAATTACCCCAAACTTTGGGAAATTACGAAAATGGCCCAAATGCCCGAAAATCACCATACGGCAACGAATAATCAAACCGAAGCTCACAACACGTATAACAACGTTAAATGAACTTACGAAAAACCCCAAACGACAGTTTCGAACGAGATTCGCAAGAATCGAACTCAAGCGCGGACAAGTCGCTAAAAAGCACGGAACTCAACAAAGCAGCACCGAAACGAACTCGGATGACAAAAAGTGCAGAATTAAATATTCTCCGAAGACGAAACGGTCAAAAGCGAGTCGTCAAAACGGACTTCGGCCGAAAAAAGAAATTTACCGAAAATCGAAAATTTGCAGATATTACACTTAGTTGGTTTATCTACTTTGAAATATAACTGTAGAGATGTAGGTATTCAGTGTTGGCCTTATCTTAAGCTTAAGAGTATAAAAACATTATTTAACGATTTTCAGGTTATAAATGAATTGAGACATACCTTTTTTTTTAAACTTTAAATAACATCTGTTTGTTACAACTGTATCGACTGCAATGTTTGTTTCATTATAGGCTGATAATGGAGGTGCATAACCTGAAAACAACAAGCGAGAAATAATAAAAAGACTGCAAGAAGAAAAAAGACATCTGGAAGATAACCCGGATTTACAACTTGCCAGAACATCCAAAGCTAAGTACCATAAACCATGAATTTTGGTATTGTCGTTATCAAAACAAACAACAACAGATGCTATATAAGCAAGAAGGATTGGCATATTCTATCAAACACTCAAAAATATAGTTTTGTTCGATTGTTTATTGTTTCGGCATACCGATATATTTGATCACTGAAATGCTAGAGACTTTAGCTGGTCAAAAGACACATATAGGCCGGAAATAGGTACAAGAGTGTTCAAAATGAAATTAACCGAAATGTTAGATGACCTTACAAAAAAGCACATATTTGGCGATAGCCGTGCAGGTAATAAACCACATGTTGGATGATCATTATTCCTAATTTAATTAATTATTGTCAGGCAATACTAATTCTGAAATAATTTGTGTTATGCAGTTGTATATGTAATTGAATTTCAAAAACGTGGATTACCGCACGCACATATTCTACTGTGTCTTGAGGAAAAACACAAATGTAAGACACCGGCACAGATAGACGATATAATATCTGCAGAACTGTCATGTCCGGTGCGTGATCCAGATGCGTACAAATGTAAGACACCGGAATATTGTTTTCAAAGAGACATTTACCAACTTATCTTAATCTGTCAATCTTTATTTCAAATAATTAATATAAATCACCTCTTTATACATATGAAATTATGGATAACTGTGATTATCATAACCAACCCTAATTAAATCACCTACAGTATTATAATTATCTGTAATAATCTGACTTCAATTCAATATACACGTACAGCTCTAAACCAAATAAAGTTACAACTATTCCTAAAAACTTCACGTTCAACTCATAACCATTTCTACTGCTATTGACTGTTAAAGATACAAAGTTGGCATATTTTATAATAGTTTTGCATATTACATACAAAGTCACATTAGTTTTCAATTATTTCACCTTTAAATTATATACAAAAAAACAGCCAATCAACAACAATGTCATCATAAGGGCCAATGGTGAAACTCACCAAATTTTGAAATTGTTTTAATTCAGAATATGAAAAAAAAAATCATATGGCAGTAAATAGCAATAACAATAATAACACACCTTATTAATATATAATCAAATAAATTTATGAGTAATAAGCAGTTACAAATTGGATTAATATGAAGAAAAAATCATATGGAAGTAAATAGCAATAACAATAATAACACACCTTATTAATATCTAATCAATTAAATTTAGGAGTAATCAGAAGTTACAAAACCTTTTTGTAACTGCTGGGAAGCTACAAGGCTTGGTAAGGCTTTTAAAAGCCACACTCTAACCTCCACCTCCAAGGCAAGCTGCAAAAGAGCTTAGTTGGTTTATCTACTTTGAAATATAACTGTAGAGATGTATGTATTCAGCGTTGGCCTTATCTTAAGCTTAAGAGTATAAAAACATTATTTAACGATTTTCAGGTTATAAATGAATTGAGACATACCTTTTATTTTAAACTTTAAATAACACCTGTTTGTTACAACTGTATCGACTGCAATGTTTGTTTCATTATAGGCTGATAATGGAGGTGCACAACCTGAAAACAACAAGCGAGAAATAATAAAAAGACTGCAAGAAGAAAAAAGACATCTAGAAGATACCAAAAACCATGATTTTGGTATTGTCGTTATCAAAACAAACAACAACAGATGCTATATAAGCAAGAAGGATTGGCATATTCTATCAAACACTCAAAAATATAGTTTTGTTCGATTGTTTATTGTTTCGCCATACCGATATATTTCACCAAGATTCATTTCTGTTTTTTTGTCAATGTGTGTGAGAGAGAAAAAGTCAACCCACAAAATAAAGACTATATATGTTTCTATCTTAAATAATAATGTATAAAATAAATGTAAACATAAAACATAATCAAACATATAATTAGTTTAAAAAATGATCATTGGTCAGTTGCATTCCATTAATAGCTTGATAATTATTACAACTAATTGTTCATCAAAAGACAGCTTCACAAAAGATTATATAAGACAAAAATAACACAAGAACAAAACACAAAACCAACACATGAAAAGAACCTAATCATCTCCATCTTCATCAGACCCCACGAGCTTCCACCAGGATTGAAGTCAAGTGTCGAAGCCTCTGCTGCACCCTCTCATGAGTTTCACCAAGGCAATCCCAAGCCTTGGTAGCATCATCATTAAAAGGCCCAAAAATCTCAGTCTCACCGATGTTCTTCCCCAATACGTATCAAGAAACCTTCATCTTCAGTTATTTCCTGCGAGAATAAGCACGTGAAAACAACACTGAGATCGTCTGAACCACATGCCTCTTAAGCTCATCGAGATTCGGAGTAGCAGCCATATAGAAGATTAAAACATTGGGAGTTACAAACAAACAGTAATGTGACAAGGCATCATAATACATAAGAACAACCATTTAATTGAAGGACACTTCTTCTCAATGCATAACTATCATTTCAGCATTTAACAAAAAAATTTATAAAGTTTACATAAAACCCCTCATATTAAACATTTTGACATATAAGGGCCTAAAAAATACAATGCATAACATTAACACACTACACCATAACAACAGATCAAAACTTTGTGCAATGCACTAGATTTAATATATAACGATAAAACTTACAATCCATCCCTCAATGTTCAAGACCATAAAACCTAAATACCATTTTGATTGTTTCACTGAAAATCAATTAAAAGCGATGGAATAACGTCACCAATCAATTCACAAACGTATGGATGCTCGCTAAAGTAGAAAATCAACCTTTTATTTATAATTGATTACCAACTCAAGTTAACATTTAAAATGCTGAAAAAGTTTTTTTTTTTCATTTCAGATAGGAAATCCATTATTAGAGATGCAAAATCATGCAAGAATGATATCTCATTCAAGAAAGTAATGATAACATAAAATATTGAAAATTAAATAATAAAGCCCATTAAGTAAAGAATCTGGAGAATACTTGGTGATTTTACTGCAGAAAACTGATTACAAATGTTTGATCTTGCCTGTATTTATAATAGACTCCCTATTTAATTGCAACATGCTCGAGGGCTCAGCACAGTATGGGAATCGAAGCAACTGCCAAGAAATAAATCATCAATCATAAACATTAAAAAGAAAAATAAAAGAAGAAAGATGGAACTTACATTTAAGGCACAGGTGCGAAGTGACGAAAATAAGGCAGCAAACAGAGATAATATATAACGATAAAACTTACAATCCATCCCTCAATGTTCAAGACCATAAAACCTAAATACCATTTTGATTGTTTCACTGAAAATCAATTAAAAACGATGGAATAACGTCACCAATCAAGTCACAAACGTATGGATGCTCGCTAAAGTAGAAAATCAACCTTTTATTTATAATTGATTACCAACTCAAGTTAACATTTAAAATGCTGAAAAAGTTTTTTTTTTTTATTTCAGATAGGAAATCCATTATTAGAGATGCAAAATCATGCAAGAATGATATCTCATTCAAGAAAGTAATGATAACATAAAATATTGAAAATTAAATAATAAAGCCCATTAAGTAAAGAATCTGGAGAATACTTGGTGATTTTACTGCAGAAAACTGATTACAAATGTTTGATCTTGCCTGTATTTATAATAGACTCCCTATTTAATGCATACTATATATCCCATGTAATTAAATCAGCTCCCAGATATTGACTAGACTTTTAATCTCCCCAAAGATTGACTAACTATTCAAACTCCAATGCTTAATTAATTACTGTGTTATTTTAGTGTAAGTTTAGCATAATTCAGTTCAATTTCCCCTTGACACAAAGAGAGTAAGAGCTTATGACTATGGCAGAACAAGGAAGATGCCATAATGATGGTGGTCTTAAACAAACTCTAGCAAGTGCAATTATATATTCTGGAACAAATTGAGCATGTCATGTATATTGACATTCGGCTTTGCACCTTAAATAACAGAGAGCAGAAAGCTCTTGCCACAGCATTGTTGCTCTGTACACCACTATCGTCAAGACACCGGAGAATCACATCTAGACCTCCGTAACAATCAATGGACCTGCAAATTTCGTCCTGTAATAAAAGAGAACAAAGTAAATAAAATAAAAGTCAAACTTCAATATGAGGCATATTTTTGCTACAACTTAAAGCAAATAGGATGTTAGTATTCCTATGCATTGTGCCATGAAGATCACACTTAATGACGAAAGAATCTTGATCAAGAAATAAGGGACAAGTTTTCCCATCTTACTCGATCAACGGACAGCAAGTTCATGATTAAAATCCACCATTTCGACAATTAACATATGATACAACTGCATCTATTAAAAATGATACAGAAGAAACTTACATTGACAGCTACAGCCTTCAAATCAATGCTAGACGAAATTAGACACGGGATACTGAGTCCTTCACGGAGAGAATCTACTAGAACTTCTGCAATTCCTAGCTTTGCAAATTTCCGAGCATAGCCATAAACCTAAAATTTTAGAATCGAATAGACTTACTTTGGATATATGCATCTTAAAACACACACAAATATACACACACACACACACACACATAAAAGAGCTTTTGAGAAATAAACATTACCCCCTCTTTCCACTGTCAGGGTTCACTAAAGTACTCAAAAATGAAAAGTATATCAATCGTTAAACCATTTTCATACCTCGGTGGGAATCACTCACCACGGCATACTGTTGATCAAGTACTGTGGCAAGTAAATATCCATTTAAGTTGACTTACCTGGTAGGCTACAACGCGATTGTCATCAGATGTCAAGATGACTCTTATAGCGTCATATATGCTTGGAATACTCCCTCCATTGTGTTCTTTCATAATCTGGACAATTATATCATCAATTTTCAAGTCCATGAATGACTCCTTGAGAACTTCATTGCCAGTAGCAGCTGCAGCGACGACTGAAAAACAACATGCTCGAGGGCTCGGCACAGTGTGGGAATCGAAGCAACTGCCAAGAAATAAATCATCAATCATAAACATTAAAAAGAAAAATAAAAGAAGAAAGATGGAACTTACATTTAAGTCACAGGTGAGAAGTGACGAAAATAAGGCAGCAAACAGAGATAATATATAACGATAAAACTTACAATCCATCCCTCAATGTGACCATAAAACCTAAATACCATTTTGATTGTTTCACTGAAAATCAATTAAAAGCGATGGAATAACGTCACCAATCAAGTCACAAACGTATGGATGCTCGCTAAAGTAGAAAATCAACCTTTTATTTATAATTGATTACCAACTCAAGTTAACATTTAAAATGCTGAAAAAGTTTTTTTTTTTCATTTCAGATAGGAAATCCATTATTAGAGATGCAAAATCATGCAAGAATGATATCTCATTCAAGAAAGTAATGATAACATAAAATATTGAAAATTAAATAATAAAGCCCATTAAGTAAAGAATCTGGAGAATACTTGGTGA
Organism: Orobanche coerulescens; assembly: GCA_033398695.1. NCBI lineage: Eukaryota > Viridiplantae > Streptophyta > Magnoliopsida > Lamiales > Orobanchaceae > Orobanche > Orobanche coerulescens. The sequence goes on from CM065809.1 coordinate 177,680,781, forward strand.
TTTTACTGCAGAAAACTGATTACAAATGTTTGATCTTGCCTGTACTTATAATAGACTCCCTATTTAATTGCAACATGCTCGAGGGCTCGGCACAGTATGAGAATCGAAGCAACTGCCAAGAAATAAATCATCAATCATAAACATTAAAAAAAAATAAAAGAAGAAAGATGGAACTTACATTTAAGGCATAGGTGCGAAGTGACGAAAATAAGGCAGCAAACAGAGATAATATATAACGATAAAACTTACCATCCATCCCTCAATGTTCAAGACTATAAAACCTAAATACCATTTTGATTGTTTCACTGAAAATCAATTAAAAGCGATGGAATAACGTCACCAATCAAGTCACAAACGTATGGATGCTCGCTAAAGTAGAAAATCAACCTTTTATTTATAATTGATTACCAGCTCAAGTTAACATTTATAATGCTGAAAAAGTTTTTTTTTTTCATTTCAGATAGGAAATCCATTATTAGAGATGCAAAATCATGCAAGAATGATATCTCATTCAAGAAAGTAATGATAACATAAAATATTGAAAATTAAATAATAAAGCCCATTAAGTAAAGAATCTGGAGAATATTTGGTGATTTTACTACAGAAAACTGATTACAAATGTTTGATCTTGCCTGTATTTATAATAGACTCCCTATTTAATGCATACTATAATTCCCATGTAATTAAATCAGCTCCCAGATATTGACTAGACTTTTAATCTCCCCAAAGATTGAATAACTATTCAAACTCCAATGCTTAATTAATTACTGTGTTATTTTAGTGTAAGTTTAGCATAATTCAGTTCAATTTCCCCTTGACACAAAGAAATTAAGAGCTTATGCCTATGGCAGAACAAGGAAGATGCCATAATGATGGTGGTCTTAAACAAATTCTAGCAAGTGCAATTATATATTCTGGAACAAATTGAGCATGTCATGTATATTGACATTCGGCTTTGCACCTTAAATAACAGAGAGCAGAAAGCTCTTGCCACAGCATTGTTGCTCTGTACACCACTATCGTCAAGACACCGGAGAATCACATCTAGACCTCCGTAACAATCAATGGACCTGCAAATTTCGTCCTATAATAAAAGAGAACAAAGTAAATAAAATAAAAGTCAAACTTCAATATGAGGCATATTTTTGCTACAACTTAAAGCAAATAGGATGTTAGTATTCCTATGCATTGTGCCATGAAGATCACACTTAATGATGAAAGAATCTTGATCAAGAAATAAGGACAAGTTTTCCCATCTTACTCGATCAACGGACAGCAAGTTCATGATTAAAATCCCCCATTTCGACAATTAACATATGATACAACTGCATCTATTAAAAATGATACAGAAGAAACTTACATTGACAGCTACAGCCTTCAAAGCAATGCTAGCTGAAATTAGACACGGGATACTGAGTCCTTCACGGAGAGAATCTACTAGAACTTCTGCAATTCCTAGCTTTGCAAATTTCCGAGCATAGCCATAAACCTAAAATTTTAGAATCGAATAGACTTACTTTGGATATATGCATCTTAAAACACACACAAATATACACACACATAAAAGAGATTTTGAGAAATAAACATTACCCCCTCTTTCCACTGTCAGGGTTCACTAAAGTACTCAAAAATGAAAAGTATATCAATCGTTAAACCATTTTCATACCTCGGTGGGAATCACTCACCACGGCATACTGTTGATCAAGTACTGTGGCACGCGATTGTCATCAGATGTCAAGATGACTCTTATAGCGTCATATATGCTTGGAATACTTCCTCCATTGTGTTCTTTCATAATCTGGACAATTATATCATCAATTTTCAAGTCCATGAATGACTCCTTGAGAACTTCATTGCCAGTAGCAGCTGCAGCGACAACTGAAAAACAACATGCTCGAGGGCTCGGCACAGTATGGGAATCGAAGCAACTGCCAAGAAATAAATCATCAATCATAAACATTAAAAAGAAAAATAAAAGAAGAAAGATGGAACTTACATTTAAGTCACATGTGCGAAGTGACGAAAATAAGGCAGCAAACAGAGATAATATATAACGATAAAACTTACAATCCATTCCATCGAACAAAAAGGGTGCGTTCTCGGCTGTGAAGGAAGAGATCTAGAGAGATCTCGGTTTTTACAGGAAGCTCTTGAGAGATGGAGGAAGAGAATTTTTAGAGATAGTTGGAGAAGAGAACGGAAAGGATAGGGATTTATATAGAGAGAGAGAGGGTAGAGGCAGGGAGGGGGTACACGCACGGGAGGGTGAGGATAAGGAGGAAAATGTTTGGTGTCGGCTGACACCGAGTTTAGGGTTTTTATACCCGAACAAAATTAGGGTTTTGCATTTTACTCCTAACATTTTTCAGAAGCTTTCAATTGAAACTCATAAATTCTGGATACTTCAATTTAAACCCATTTTGATTTATGATTCTTCGATTTTAACCCGGTCAGCTTCTCAACTCTCACAATTTGATCCCAATCAACTTTAAAACCTCTAATTGAGTCCCATTTTGATCAAGACATTAAAATATTGTCCTTCCAATTAATATTACTAATTAGTCCACTTTTATGCATATTTATTTTAATTTTCGTCATTATATCATAATATTTTATAATGATTAAAATATTATTATATGTAGACTTTGTTGAGGATTTACGGCCTTAGGACTCTGAGTCGAGCATCTCCATATTCAAGTCAGACAGCATCATTTATTGAGGTGGTAATTTTCAATATCACTTTAATTGCTTTAATTGTATTGTACATGTGATATTCAATTCAATATGTGATATTCAATTCATGTTTAAAAATTGACGATACATGTAGTGAATCAGGCTCCCCTGTATACGTGTAAAGAGACTATCTTAAGATATATATTGTTGCGGGAACACGCGCAACCTCAATATTCACATGCGTGCTCGATTCATGTTCTATGTGGAATTTTGTGTATGTTTCATATTGTCGCGGGGACTCCTGCGCAACCTCAATATTCGTATGCGTGCTAGATTCATATTATACGTAATATTGTTTGTATGTATTCATGTTGAGGAAAAGATATGATAGATTATTCATTTTATGCTTTCCATGAGATTGTATATTACTGTTATAAGTGAGATTTCTACGAGTTGAAGGAAGTTCATCCCCACTTTTTTTGATCCCGCAGGTTAAATCGAGCCGGATGGACGAAGGAGCGAGCCGAAAGGGCATATGAATGAAATTTATTAAATGATGTTTTTCTTATATCAAATGTTTCGCAATTCTTTTGGAGAAACTTTTGTTAGAAATTAGCAATTTATAATTTATTCTTCCGTCGCAAATTTTATTTCATATCTATGACGTGTTATTGCCCTAATTAAAAGAATTTATTTTATGTCAGTGTAGCGACTAGACTTTGTAAGCGAGAATTTTAATATTCTCAAAATGCTGAAAGAAGAAAAAAAACTGTTAGAAAATAATCTGAATGTACAGCTTGCCAGAACCACGAAAAGACTGATGGAATGTAATTTCAAATCTAAGTATCAAAAAAGGAAAACCATGTATTTTTTATTATCATTATCAATACAAACTACATCAAATGCTATACCGGAGCAATGTGTATTCCATGCCAGTAACTCATATTAGCATGAGTAAATATATAATGTTTATGGAAGTGATAGTACCCAGCATAATTGGATTAATATTTTGTATTCATACATTGCATATTTACACATTAACAAACCTTAATAGTTGTAATTTTCCTAATAATTGGTTATAGTTACCCATTTAAATATAATCACTAATCCAACTCAACTACATCTAAAATAACCATGAGCAGATAAACGCTGTTACAAACAATAGGTATGGGGTTATGGATTCAACCCACATCCTGAACACCCTAACAACTTCATAAACACAAATAATCTCTATTTGTCTAAAATTACTTTCATTTTTGTAATTTCGATAGGGTTATTGAACCATTTGTTCAAACAGCCATAGATTTAAACTATTTCAACTATAAATAGTTTAATTAATTTAAACTAAAATTACTGATCATTGATCAGTTAATCCATTACATTCATAGTTGTTATTAGTAATTACAGCAAAGATAGATAACATAATTCATAAACCATGTACATGAAACCATCAAAACACAAAACAACACATAACACTTCCTAATCATCATCTGATTCTGCCACATCCTTCAACCTTTCAACATGTGCTTGCTTCTCTTCGATTCCTTCGCGGGTCAGCAAGAGGAGTTGAGCAATCAGATCGAGCCTTCGACGATCCCTTTCCTGAGTTTCAAGAAAACAATCCTGTCCAACCGTGGCAACCTCATGAAAAGGACCAAACGAATGGGTCTCATTTATAGTATCTGTACGCTTATCAAGCTTCGCCCTCGGTTGTGTACTCTCATCCCCTATTCGGATGAGGAAACCCTCATCTTGAGTAAGGAATTATAACAAAATGTTTGACAATGCAATATACCCCCCTCATTTATCCATTTTTTAATAATAGAAACCCCTCGAATGCTAAATATTGATATAACCCCCTCATTTATCAACTTGATTTAAAAAAAAACCGTCAACTAAAACAAATTATCTAAACAAATAACTTGAAAACAACAACGAAAACATATTAACTATGAGATTATCGTTTGACACAAAATTACTTGCCACCCCTAATGTGTTAACATCAAGATTTGAAAACATTTACGCAAACTTGAACAAAATTATATACATTTCTGCAAACACATTCCGTACAAAACACGTAAAAACTAAACCAATGATCCAGCCGGTGCATCGCACGGGTTCGTAAGGCCTCGTATATATGTAGTTTCTACCCTTTTTTTATGATAATGATACTTATGTTACCACTACTTGATTGGAGGGGTAAATAGTTTACCACTACTGGGACAGAAGGGGTAAATAATTTACCAATATTGCCCGTATCCCTACTGGACAGTTAAATTTACCACTATTGTCTAATTTACCACTACTGAACCCCTTCTATCCAGTAGCAGTAAATTATTTACTCATCCGTATGTCAGTATTTATTAAGAAAATGAAGCATTAAAAAAATATTTTAAAAAATATATATGATGTGGAAACTATTTACAGAGAAATATCAGCATATCAACGCAGAAGTGGGTGCAGAAGTGGGGCCAAAGGATATTAAAATATAAAAGATGGCATTTTTTACATGTGTATAAAAAAAGGGTATTTCATACACGAGTTTCTTGAAATAGGGTATAAATAAGTATTAGGAGATTTTTTTATATAATTTGACATTAATGTAATATATTTTACTATTTTATAATCAGAACAAAATAATTCTTAAAAATCAAATAATTGTTAAAAAGCTATGAAAATAAACTAAAAATATATCTTTCTTCAATAGTTTTATATTTTTATATTGAAATATTTTAATCATCTACATATTATAATTATATTTATATTATATATACTATATGGATGTCAAATTAAAGAGCACGAAGTAAGAATTAATTTGATATATGTTTTTCAAAAATAAAATTGATACATAAAAGTTATAATTGTTTAAACTATTATGTTAAAAATAAAAGGAATAAAATGAGAGGAAGTTTTTAATTGGTAGATAGTATATAATGGAATAATTCTAACCCCTCCCAAATTAAACCTCTATTTTTTTTTTAAGATTTTTAAAAAGAGGATAACGTGGAGATGACACATGTTTTCTTAAATTTTTTTTGCGACTCTCTTTTAATATTAAGTATAAATATTATTTTTGATAATTTTTATTAATATATAATTAAAAATAATATTAATATACAAAGTTATTGAACTGCGGGTTAATCATCAATTATCAATACCACAAGACAAAGGAAAAGTGACGATCCTTATTCATTTCCTTTCTTTACATTTTATGGTATTCATAGATATACATTAATATTAATATTACAATTTACTATATATTTGACAAAAATAAATTAATTTATTAAAAAATTTATTATTATTTTAATACATCATAAATAATAAATTAGCTTGCAGCAAACTAATTTATCAAGCTATACTATCAGAACACTATTATTTATTAATGAAAATCTGAAAAATATAAAAATTTGTCAGTTTGGCCAAGAAATCCGGAGCTGTTATATTTGGTTATGGAGGAGCTTCAAGAATATACACTAAACGTACGCCAGCTGGTGCCCACTTTTTCCACAGCGCACGTTAGACTCACTCCCCATTTGAGCCACGTCCCCTGGACCCCTGCCCTGTGATGCGCTCTTTAACCAGAATTCGTTGCATTTATTTTACAAACAGTTTTGTATGTGCAAAAAAAAAAAAATCACTTGAGAAAAGCTGTGTGCTGTAAGCATTCTGATTTCGTCAAGATAAATTCAATTCCGACGAATTTATAATTTGTATGCATATTGCTGAATCCATCATGTACACAGACACATAGAAGATTTGGGTGAAAAAGTACACCGGAGAGATGACGGAGGAGGGATCGGAGAGGGAGAGTAGGGGGTTAGCGTCGATGGATTCAATGGAGTCTCGATGGGTATATCAAGACGAGGAGGGTTCGGAGATCGACATCGATGGCGATGGAGGCGACGGCGGCTTCGAGTCGCCGCAGAGAGATTCCGATGACGATGATAATGCCGAACAGCGGTTGATTCGCACGGGACCTCGGATTGATTCATTTGATGTTGAGGCGCTCGAAGTTCCTGGGGCCCATAGAAATGATTTTGAGGTGCGTTTTGTGTTACCTAGTTGATTTATTAGGCTAGTTTTCTTGGGGTGATTTCGTTGTAAGTGCATGTCTGGAATTTTGTTTGTTCGTTGAGTGATCTGGTTTTGTTGACACAAGGAATTGTGGGGGGGGGGGGGTAAGAGGAATGAAAAAGAAGGGGGTGCTGGGATTTAAAAAGTTAGAACGAAAATGAACTCTGGTAAATATGAATATTGACTCTAAACCTAGGTTTTGTGATTTGGAATTCAAACTATGACATTCTTGTTCCATTTTCTCATATATTTTGTGATATTGACGTGCTTTCTGTCTCTGGTTACAAATGTCGACGTGGAAAACAGTCAAGTAGATAAAATTGTGGAAGCAAGACTTGAGAAAAATGCAGCGAATGAATAAGATCAAACCTGGAGAGCAGTTTTCTCTTTCATCGATGGAGATGAGCCAAAGTATCTCTTACATTTTTGCAGTGTCCTGTCTGCAAATTTTGTCCGTAATAAAGGCACGAGTTAGATATAACAAAACTTACTGTCCATAAAATGGCCCTAGTTCTTCGAAAACAGTTGTGTGATGATTTATAAATTAGACTTCATGACAGATTTAATGTTAAGGAGCCTATCTTAAAGAACTTTCTATGTTTGTTTGGTTTCCCCAGACAACATTCATTTCTCAATTGGCAATTACTAAGTAGGGTGCATTTTTATGTTAGAACTCCTTCTAGATCCATCTGGTTTCTCCCTTCCCATATTCTTCCCGCGAAACTCCCCATCACTAACCAACAGACTGTCATGTTTAGAGTTGCATTTGATTGTAAGTTGAAGTACTATGTTTCCGTTTTCATCCCTACTATGTGACCTTTTCTGATGTTTTTTTTTTTTACTATAGGATCTAATTTCACTGTTTAATATTTTAGCATTTCGGTCTATATGCCTCAGGTTTCAATTTTTCTCTAGGATCCCCCCCCCTCCTTGTAGCAACTCTTGTGCAGTCTCACACTGAAAGATTTTTTTTCTCAAAGAATCATTGTATTTAAGTTATTTTCTACAATTACATGATAAGAATGGTTTCTTACTCTTTTGGTATCTTGATTTTTAATCACAGGATGTCACTTTAGGCAGGAGAATCGTGCTGGTCTTTCAGACTCTTGGCGTGGTTTTTGGTGATGTGGGGACTAGTCCATTATATACCTTCAGTGTGATGTTCAGCAAGGCACCTGTTAATGGAAATGAAGACGTGCTTGGTGCATTGTCTCTAGTTTTGTACACCTTAATTCTGATTTCATTGATCAAGTATGTCTTTATTGTTCTTTGGGCGAATGACGATGGTGAAGGTATATTACATATTACGTTACTTTATATGTTTATATCGATCATGATATGTAAATGGTCTGTGCACTCTGTAAACGTGTTAGACTTGCTGTTTTCCCAATTTCTGCAGGTGGCACATTTGCTCTGTACTCTTTAATATGTAGGCATGCTAAAGTTAGTCTTCTGCCCGACCAATTGCCATCAGATGCTCGCATATCAAGCTTTAGACTTAAGGTGCCATCAGCTGAACTAGAGAGGTCCCTGAAAATAAAGGAACGGCTTGAAGCTTCTCTGACATTGAAAAAGCTTCTTCTGATGTTGGTTCTTGCTGGCACTTCTATGGTGATAGCTGATGGTGTTGTCACACCTGCTATGTCAGGTGCTCTTTAAAAAGATTTCTTTCGCTAATTCTATTTCCTTAAGTATTCAGGGTTTTGATTGTCCGAGAAAAGAAGAAATTTACATCTGTATGCACTGTTTTTAACAATTTGTTTGCTGCTGGAAGTTGATTATGTTTTCATTAATGTTTGTGCAGTTATATCTGCTGTTGGTGGCTTAAAAATTGGAGTCTCTGGGTTTAAGCAAGGTGATGGATCCTTTTATGATGTGTTTGTTTTTTGGCTACTTAGATCTTTCAGCTGGGATTTGACCCTTGAGATCCATTGACCATGTAAAACTTTATCTTGCAAATTTGAAGCTGGACTTTTGCAAATTTCTCATATATGCCTGTGGGTTTGAGTCAGGTGATACTACGATGAATCGGAATCTAATCTGCCAGTCAATTGCATTTTGTTTGAGTCTTGTATGTCTGTCTTGCTACTCATCTTACATTTACAATTTCACATAGAAGTAGAAGTATTTGCGTCTGATGTACAAAGAATATCAGTATATGAATGTCCATTAGTATCCACCTGTGGCTATATTACTTCGTAAGGCTAAACATCCTAGCTTCTTAGATACTGTTTAAAGCTTATCCACAGGTGTAGTAGATTCATAATCTGCCAGTCAAATGCATTTTGTTTGAGTCTTGTATGTCTGTCTTGCTACTCATCTTACATTTACGTAGAAGTATTTGCGTCTGATGTACAAACAATATCAGTACATGTATGTCCATTAGTATATACCTGTGGCTATATTACTTCGTAAGGCTAAACAACCAAGCTTCTTAGATATTGTTTAAAGCTTATCCATTAATTTCCAGTATCAGTTGTTGCATGATCATGCATTAAGTATAACTTACACAGCATAGTCCATTACTGATAGAGTCCAGTTTTATGATATGCAGATCACGTGGTGATGATTTCGGTCGCATTTCTTATAATTTTGTTCAGTGTACAGAGGTATGGAACAAGTAAAGTGGGGCTTGTTGTTGGTCCTGCCTTGTTTATATGGTTTTGTTCTCTTGGGGGCATTGGCATATACAATCTTCTCAAATACGATACTGGTGTTCTGCGGGCATTCAATCCAATCCATATCTATTATTTCTTCAAGCGCAATTCAACCAAGGCTTGGTATTCTTTAGGGGGATGTCTTCTTTGTGCAACAGGTTAGTTCTGAAGTACAGCTTTGTTCTTGTTACTCTTTTTTCTAAACCTTGAAAAATGAACACCTCAGATTGAGTACTAATTTTGCTTTGTCTTCTCTCTATCAGTCTACTGTCTACATTGAGTATGAATTGATTTGCATTTTGTACAGTTGATAAACTTTATGTTTACGGTGACCTGTTCTATGATGAAATATTTCACATTTTCTCCACATTTCCCTTGTTTGTGCACAATATATTGGTTGGGTCATGAATTTCTTATTATTTTGACATGCTTCTGCATTCATTTGGGTCTTACATAGTCACATAAGTATCACAGCCGGAGTTTGTAGATAAGTCATCAAACTATTGCGGAGACCAGGGATAACACTTGAAGGAAAAAGTGAATGCTTTATCTTCTGGAGAGCATCCTGTTCTGTATTGTTTATAAATTTAGGGGAACAAAAGAAAAGTTCTAAAAATAACTTTTTTGTATGTTGTATTTGTATAGTTGTTTTATGGCCCTTTTAGTGGCTTATGGTCATAAAATCTTGTCTTCTTCCTTACCAAATTGTTTCAGGTGTGAATACGTAGTCAGTTTTTTGGACATATGTTTTCTGTTATAGACTATAGTCTCAGATTCTTGTAAAGCTGTATCTGATTTTATATTCTTAATGTTTAGTTCCAAAAACTGAATATAGATGCTGGCTTGCCCGAATTTGAAATGCCATAGAACTGCTCATCTGTGATGAGTTCATCAGCAGAAAAGAATTTCATGGATATTATCTTCCAACTTATTTTGCCTCTTAATATGAAACAGTAATATCTCTTCTGAATAATTTCTGATGATCAGTTACGTGACTCAGGTTCTGAGGCAATGTTTGCGGATCTTTGCTATTTTTCTGTAAGATCAGTACAGGTAAGCAGGAAGCCACAGTACATTTCAATTCATTTGGTCCTCTCTCTCTCTTCATCTCTCTCTATCCTCCCTCCCCCCCCCCCCCCCTTTCTCCATCTCCCTCCCCTGCTCTTGTTTCTTAAGTTTATTTTTCAGTGATTAATACAGAATGTTTAATTTTATTTTATAAATGTAAAATTTTCTGACCAAGGGCGTGAATTGCTTGTTCCAGCTTACGTTTGTGTTTCTGATATTACCTTGCCTTCTGTTGGGTTACCTGGGTCAAGCTGCTTATCTTATGGAGAACCATGCAGATACAACACAGGCCTTCTTTTCTTCTGTTCCAAGTAAATACAATTTTTTTATCTTGCTATGATCGATGTGATCTTGGATGTAATTTAAAAGGATTGATGGCACATCTTAATTGACTAGATATGGTTAGTTCATGTCACAACAGTCTTTACTAATGCATTCTAGGTTCCGAATTTTGAGTTTTGTGTATTACATTAATAATATGCAGTTTTAAATTAGAACAGGGTCATCTATTATTTTCAGCCAAGTACGAGTTAAAATGAATAGAAAGTAAAATCTAGGCTTTTTCTTTTATCTACTCTGCAGGTGGAGCTTTCTGGCCTGTCTTCCTCATAGCTAATGTAGCTGCACTCATTGCTAGTAGGGCTATGACGACGGCTACTTTCTCTTGTATTAAACAATCCACAGCACTTGGTTGCTTTCCTCGTCTTAAAATCATTCATACTTCTAGAAAATTCATGGGCCAAATTTATATTCCGGTCATGAACTGGTTTCTGCTGATTCTGACCCTTGTATTGGTCTGCAATATCTCAAGTATTTACGAGATCGGCAATGCATATGGTAATTCTCTTATCATGTCTCTTTGAAATTGAGTAAATTGGTAGCATTGTTCTTTGTTTTTTCTTGATTAGTTCACCTAACTTTATACTTTTGTTCTAAAATAGCTTTACATCTATACGGAAGTTTACATCCTATGTTTGTTTACTTAAGTAGTTCTTATATGGATCTTGATAAGGCCTTGAGTGGGTGCGTTTTTATGCCTGTTGATTTGCTCCTAATTTCATGGTTCATAGCTGACACCTTAAGCTGCCTACCTCATTATGCATACTGAACTAAGACTTTTCAATCCTTTTCATAATTCATAATTTCTTATAGTCCAGATTAGTCAATGAATATTGCTAAAAAGTCCTAACCCTAAAGGCGCTCAACCACACGCAACCATACTGACCTTCTCTCAGGTCGACTGTTTTCTCTTGTAACTCTCCTTTAACGCGACAAGCATCTTGTCACGTCCCTCTTCTGGTCACCCTCTGCCCTTAAACAACCTCTCTTCTCCTGCCCGCTTTGATCGCTTTTCTCCACATCTATCTCACTTTTCCATCCTAATGGCTGCTGCATTGCACCCTCATTATTCCTTTCATCCTTTGTTTTCTTCACCCTATTCACTTGATCTATTTTGAGAGTTTTGGGTGCCATATGTAGGAGAGCCATGGAAGGTGATAGAAAGAAGAATGGTACTGGTGATGGGAACACTAGATTTGGGGTCTGGGTGAGGGGTTAAGAGCAGTAAGGTGACAGAACTAGTATCTGTATGAGTTAATGGCAATAAACTTAACCCACCTCCTGGCATTTGAGTCTAGAGGTGGTTGGAAGCAAGGAAATAGACTGGTTGGACTTTGAGGTGAGGGAAGGAAGGTTGAGATATTTGTAATAATGATGATTTTTTCTTGTCATAGTTTTCTCGGAATTTATCTCAAATTTGATGATAAATGAAGTTGGGGGAGTTATGGGAATTAGGCCACATTTGAGTTTGAAATGGAACTATATTGGGAACCCATAAAAGTTTGCATATTGATGGATCATGTTGGCACCCGTTATCAGGTGAACTTTATCGCAAATAGTAGGGATCGGAGCTCAATCCGGGTATCTTATAGACCTTATGGTTCAACAGCTTAATATTTAATGAGAAAGCTGGACTCGGTAGTAGAGTTACCAAATTTGAACATATATGTATCTGACCTGTTGAGCTTGTCGTAATATTTGCTTGCATTTTGTTCCACCCCTCTCTCCCACCTCTATCACTGCGTTCTTTCTCTTGCCTTATATATTTTTAGGCGTATTTGTGTATTTACTCTTCTAGAAAACCAGCTCCATGAAAATAGATTTAAGAAAAAAAATGCCCAGAACCATTGTTATTTTAATTTAAAAAATTTGAACTAGCTTAATGTACATGTTTGTCCTGCCTCCTAATGTGAATACTTTGATGAACTACAATTAGTTACACATGCTTTTATATGGCCTAATTTGATTCTTTTTACAGGGATTGCTGAACTCGGAGTTATGATGATGACTACAAGCTTGGTAACCCTTGTCATGCTTCTTATATGGCAGATAAATATTTTTGTTGTGCTGAGTTTTGCTACTATCTTCTTGGGGTTGGAGTTGACTTTCTTTTCTTCAGTTTTGTGGAGTGTGGGGGATGGAAGTTGGATCATACTGGTGTTTGCCATTGTCATGTTCTTAATAATGTATATCTGGAACTATGGGAGCAAGCTAAAGTATGAAACAGAAGTGAAGCAAAAGATGTCAATGGATGTGCTACGGGAGCTAGGTCCCGATCTAGGAACTGTTAGAGCTCCTGGCATTGGCTTGCTTTATAATGAGTTGGCGAAGGGAATACCTGCTATCTTTGGGCATTTCCTCACCACTCTACCTGCTGTTCATTCAATGATCATATTTGTGTGCATAAAGTATGTCCCTGTATCTGTTGTGCCTCAAAGTGAAAGATTTCTTTTCCGGAGAGTTTGCGCCAGAAGCTACCACATATTTCGTTGTGTTGCCAGGTATGTGCAACTGTTCTGTATTTTTCTCTTCAAAACATGCTTGTCTACCTCCTCTTGGACAGGGATAGAAGATAGACTTTGTTCCCAACTTTTACTTGTGCCATAAATCCAAAATTTTAAATTAAATTTCCATACCTTTGTCTTTTGTGGCCCAATTATCAGGTAGTTATACATTTTGTCCACCATGTGGTAACTATAATAGAACGTGCTTTGCTAACCACCCATTTACTTGACGGGAAAACCGACTTTCTTGATGGGAAAAGTGAAAGGGTTTCTGTATAAAATATGCTTAGCCTAGAAAGGATCGGCATTGAAAGTTTTGCCTATGTTTATGTAGAATTAGGCTTCATTGATTTGATTTTGTGGGTCTACGGAAAAAGGTGTACAATGACTTCCTTTATGGAAATTTTAATGGCATTTTATTGGTATGTAAGATGATTTTTTCTTTCCCTCTCGCCATGTGTGCAATACAACAAGCCTGATGCCAGTGGCCTTGGATTCGTAGACTTGTAACATTTAGAATGCAACCAGTCGGAAACTTCACCATTTAGAACCTTGCTTTAGAACGTACAGGTTTTCATTAAAGGATGGAAGTTCTCCAGCATACAAGTTTTGTAATACGATTACAGGTAGAAATTATGTCCGTATCACGAGTACTGTTAATTATTTTGTGAAGATGTGATTGTATGTCTTATTTAATTTGGTCTAATGGGCTAACGCTTGATTTTGTCAATAAGACAAGTAACTTATTATGTGCTCCAAATTTGTGGTATTTGAGTCACCGGGTTGGACCTAGATGAGAGGTTAGGGATTTTTTTACAGAAACTGCCCTGAGTTTTACCTAAATTACAAAACCATTCAGGAATATTTTAAATTTATTAAAGACCCCCTAAAGTATTTTACATATCTTCTTGAGGTTTGTTTTTGTTTTGCAAATTGCCAATTTGTGGAATAGAAACATATGTTGAGAGTTTATTAGTAATTTTGAGATATATCTATATATAAAAATTTTGTGTAATTTGGCTAAACCCAAGGCTACTATTTGCATTTAGTACTTATAGGTTAAATAGATCATAGATTGTGTGAAAATATGTCGTGCATTGCCGTAGAGTTTATTTTAGCAAATCCAAAGAAACTTTCTGTTACTTCGTTATTGTACTAATTGTGCCATTAACAGATATGGGTACAAGGATGTTCGCAAAGAAAACCACCTGAATTTCGAGCAGTTGCTGATCGAGAGTCTCGAGAAATTCATTCGCCGGGAAGCTCAGGAAAGGTCCCTTGAGAGTGATGGCGACGGCGATGATTCTGAAGGAGATACAAATTTCTCGAGAACTTTAATAGCTCCCAATGGGAGTGTTTATTCGCTCGGTGTCCCTCTCCTGGCTGAATTTAAGGATACGAGCAATTTCGTTTCAGTAGCAACCACATTAGAAGAGAAGCCTGAGCCGTCTTCTAACGAACAAATTGCTATTGATGCCGAGCAAAGTCTTGAGAAGGAGCTTTCCTTCCTACGCAAAGCAAAAGAGTCGGGCGTCGTGTACCTTCTTGGACATGGAGATATTCGAGCAAGAAAGGATTCTTGGTTCATTAAGAAGCTTGTCATTAATTACTTTTACGCTTTCTTGAGAAAGAATTGCAGGAGGGGGACGGCAAATCTGACTGTTCCACACTCGCATCTGATACAGGTGGGCATGACTTACATGGTCTGATGAACTTGGCTCGTATACAGAGAATGCTTGACGATAGATTTTGCCGTCAGACGGATCAATTAGCTTAAGATTGCTAAAGTCATGGGAATGCTCTAGATTTTTGTAGTTCTCATTGCTCGTGTTCTCTCTCCTATCGGTACAAAATAGGTGGTTGGAAATATTGTAATTAACATGCATCAGATATGAATCTTATTTTTGACACTGTAGTTCTTCTGTGAGTTGTTTGGGCATAAAATACTATCATCATTATATGCCTTCTCGACATGTCAGGGCAGTAATATGATGGCAAAATTACAGTAGCTTCATTCTACTCGTGAATCATAATAGATAATGCACTACCATTCTACTGTAATCTGTTAATAGTAGCTTTCATTCTATTGTAATTCAACCATTATTCTATACTATAATGAAGTAGAAGTAGCTGGAGTCCAATGTAAAAGTAGCAAATCCAGCAACATGAAGTAAAAAGTATATTCATTCTGATATTACTTCATGATAGTGATCAAATATTTACCATCATTATTTTTCATAATTATTTCTTTTTTCTTTTCTGGAAAATCTGTTGAATTTTAAGATTGGTCAGTTCTTGATGATGAGAACGCGTCGTTATGTGTCCCTGACGTTCTGGGTAGTTCAAATGAACTTAGAGAACGGGTAAAATGTAAGCAATGATGATAGAGGCACATTGGCATCGACGTACAAGTGTAAAAAATTATGGCCTGTTTGGTAGGCATGTTTCGACAGGTTAGATAAATTAACCTGCCGAAACATGCGTTTGGTAGGCATGTTTCAAACACTTTGGCCCGGTCTAAAAAACACGGGCCGGCTTATTTTCACTGTTTCGGTGTGTAAAATGTAACCCACCAAAATGGTGAGTTACAATAACCCTTCCTGAATAGTAAATACTCCTTTTTGCCACATTTACCCCTGCCGATCTCCCTCACTCTTCGCATCTTCGTTGTACCTCCACCGGTCCCCGCCACCACCCGGTCTTCTCCTCTTAGATCTCACCACCGCGGCGCCTCCTCTTTCGGTCACCACCACCTCGGTCTTCTCCTCTTAGATCTCACCTCCGCGATTCTCGGTTCGTGCTCTCTCGCAAAACGTACACCAGTCCCCTCCGATTTTATACTTCCCATCTTCGATTCATCAGCAGGTCTGCAAATTCATGGTCGCGTCGCCTCCTTGCAGTCGCGACCATCCTTTCTTCTTCTCTCCCCAGGAATCAACAAAGAGACCATCCTTTCTTCTTCTCTCGCGACCATCCTTTCTTCTCTCTCCCCAGTCGCGTCGCCTTTCTTCTTGCAGCAGGAATCTTCTTCTTGTAATTAATAAGGATAAAAAAGTAATTACAAGTTATATCTAGGAAGAACAGTAATTTTATCATTTTCCTACCAAACAACAAAATAACATATCTGTTTTAACTATCTTCTCATGTCCTAACATGGATTAAATGGACATTCACATGAGTAAAGTGACCAAATGTCCATTTTACCCTTATTCATAACACTGTGCCTCTATCATTTTTTTAATGTACATGTAATGTATGTCATTTTGGATTTGTAAGGAAAAAAAAAGGAAGCTAAAATAACATCTATTTTAAAAAAAGGTTAAGAAATTCTAAAAAGACAAGGAATGTGTTTTGCTTATATTTGTTGACAGGAGGTAATACGTCAAAATGTTTCTGTACTTTCAAAATGTATCAAAATCCATCCTACTATTATTACCTCAAATCCCACTGCAAAATGTGTCCCTTGATTAAAAGTTTGTTGCTTAGTTTATTACATGGAACACTTTTCATTATTCAAATCCTAAAGTAGACACAAACAAAATCATGAGCATTACAACATTTTTATAATCGGGGGATTCGTGTTACGAACTAAAAACAATCAAATCCACCGGCGAAGCATTAATCGAAAAACAAGTACAACTCATCGATGTACGGTCCTGTTCTCCAAACTTTAGCAAGATTCAAAATACCCCGACTCGGGCCTATGAGAATGAGCTATTGCCAACGACTCGTGTTATCTCGTCCGCTGTATTATTTGTCAAAATGAGATTATTTAGTGACCATCATTTGAATGCTGGAAGGGCATACCGATCAACCTCTTATTTTTTTCGGAGGATTCTCAATGTCTGAAGGGATTTTGCTGTATAAAGATGTTCGAAATGCGTCTTTCTGTATCATTGAAAACCTTAGTCTTAAGAGTAGCGAGTTCGTCATCACACCAATAGAGCTCAAACCCATTAGTGCACCAGCAATGGAAGGCGATAGCATTGTTCCGGTCACAGGTAGCAATGTTCCAGCCGCTACCGGAATCCCTATCTGTAAAGACCAAAAAAAGGGTTTAATGCGTTGCGCGAGAAAAGAAAAAAAAAAAAAAGGATATATGTGGTGGAGAGAGGTTCGGTTGATTTTGTACGCCATTTCAACATCTAGATTTGAGTCGATTCGGCATTGGCGCACAGATAATCAATATTTTATGTTTATGTATACTTTCAGATCTCAGCCGAAATCAACTCAATAATTGGTTAATGCTTAATTATTTGTTTGTTTATTTTCTCATTTTACTTCCTGAGTGCTGGATAGCAAAATTAAAGCAGTATGCCAAAAAAAAAAAAAAAAATGCTAAATTCTTCAGTGCTCGAAAGAACTGTTAAAGAAGCAGTTAGAGCATAAAGTGACTTAACTCAGTACTTTGATTCTCAAATACCGAACTCCCACATTGCCCAGTTAGTTTGCCACTAAAGCCAGCCCACAGGTATGTGGATTTTTCCCACTAGGAGTTATATTTGTTTCTTCTTTGGTTGCACAACAATTTTTTTATATGGGATTTACGATTGTGCCAAAAATTAAATAAAGCAATCTTTTAATACTACAACAACATGTGACCATTAATCCCAAATGAGGTCAGCTAACATGAGTCATCATTAGAAACTGTCAACGACACACATAAAAAAAAAACTCACAATATTGTACGCAAAGGCCCACCATAGATTTTGCTTTACAGTCTTCATGGTAAGTCTACTCAGCTCCAGTGCTTCAAGTAACTGCATAGTAAATATTGTCAGGACCAAGCATATGAAGCACATGCACTTCTAGGAGGTTAACGTACGAGTGTTGGACATGGGAACACGCATCGGACACGCCAAAATTAAGTATCCTCTTTTTCTTTATTTTTTTTTGCATGAGAACACGTGTGGACACGGGGGACACTTCGGGGACAAGACTTTTGAGTTTTTTTAAAAGGTTTCTTTTACTAATTTTACAAAAAAGAAAGTTTATAATGACTTATGAACGTTATTTATGGTTTATATATACATAAATGTTATATATATAAATATTCCGTGGCCCCGCCTTACCGGTCATATTTTTTAAAAAGTGTTGTTTGCCGTACCCGTATGAGTACCCGTGCTGGTGCTTCCTAGGACCAAGCACACATATACACATACATAAATACGGTTAATGATGTTTTTCACCATGCAAATTGGGCTGACTGACCAACTGAGGTACGAACGAGGAATCACCAAATGAGTATTTTGATTTGAAATTTCTTTAATGGTATAATTTATTACCCTAGAATCGTACAAAATATGATTATTACAAATATCCAAACCCATATAAAAGATCAAACTTTTCTGTGAAATATAAATACTTCCTAGATGAAGCCAGAGTTACTATGATACCTGGGACAACCTATTCTGCATTAGCACAATTGAAGACACCTCACTAGCTGCCCCAACTCCTCCACCAATAGCAATTCCGACATGTGATGAAGCCAGGGCAGCTGCATCATTGATTCCATCGCCAACCATAGCCACAATGTTCTGACCCTCCTGAAGTCTGATTATAAACTTCTTTTTTTCGTCGGGTTTTACACCATACAGCACCTGCAACCCACTGTTATTAATGCTGTAATTTAACATGCGCTGCATATAACTCGGGAGTTGTAAAACTTAATTGGAACTCGAGTCATCCGCTACTTACATTTTGCGGAGATTTTTTGGCCGTGGGCTATTAATTTTTCATATTATATATTATCGACGAAAACCTAAACACGTCAAAGTTTTTACATATTACTTGGAGTAAAAGTGAGCAGAACATAAATCAAGAAAGGAAAAAATTAGGGATGGAAGTGAGCAGAACATAAATCAAGAAACGAAAACCTGAAAGTCCAGAAAACTTTTTCCAAGACATGTCTTTGTTACAAAAATCACGTATTTCAAGTATTCTGAGAATTAGATAACTATCTCCACAGAAACAAAAAGTTCTATTAGTTTGTATCAAGATCTGTCATCTAGTTGAAGAAACTACTACAATATTACAAGCTCGGTTCAATAACAGTAACTTACCCAGAAAACTAAGTCCTGAAAAATATAAAACGGACATTCAATGCAAGGTAGGCACTGTATATGTATGTTCCATGCAAATAATCTCACCCTTTCTGTAGGAATACCCACAGCAGATGCAACATATTCGGCAGCACCTTTTTTGTCACCAGAAAGCAAATAGGTGGCAATTCCTTGACGAGTAAATGATTCAACGA
Organism: Orobanche coerulescens; assembly: GCA_033398695.1. Taxonomy (NCBI): domain Eukaryota; kingdom Viridiplantae; phylum Streptophyta; class Magnoliopsida; order Lamiales; family Orobanchaceae; genus Orobanche; species Orobanche coerulescens. The sequence goes on from CM065809.1 coordinate 177,700,352, forward strand.
CATGCTGAGCATCTTCTCTGATCTGATCCTCAACATAAACTACTCCGGCAAGAATACCATCTACTCCAACATAAACAATAGATTGATTTTTAAACTCGTCAACTTCTTGGAATGGACTGCCGCCAACTACTCCATGCCTGCATGAATTTAAAAACCAGATGTTTTAAAAACTTGCGGAAAAAAACAAAGGGTGCACCCTTCATCATCAAAATTTATTATGACTTAACATATTCACAAAATATGTAAAAAAAAAAAAAAAAACTTTGAGGAAACAAAGTGAAGTGATTGTAGTTCCTCCGCAAACCAAATAAATGGTGACAGCTTCAAAAGTAAAGCTTAGTTGCAACCTAAAATGAGGAGTTATGTGGCATAGATTACCTTTGAACCCACTCAAGTGTACCAACCGCTACCATTTTCTCATCAATGGATGCAACCGCACCAGATCCTGGCTCCTCGGTGAATGTTCCTTCTGCTGCCTACAACAAATATGACTATAATCACTGTCTACAAACAAAGATCATTCTTTACCAAATAATCTCTTTGAGTTACAAGCGAGAAACAAGTATACCTTCATACTTGGACAATTTAAAGCTTTTGCAGCTTCCACGATTGCTTTTCCAATTGGATGAATTGTACTAGATTCTACTCCAGCTGCTAACTTCAAAACTTCAACTTCAGACCAGTTATGAGTTGAGGTTGAATCGAGCCTGTATTTAACCAGGCTCACCATCATAAAGACAACAATATTTTGTCGCAAATAAAATTGAAATTTGGAAGGAGAAAGACGGAGAGTTGTGAAAAGTACACTTTACAGTTCACAGTGTGTTGAAAGTCATTGCCAACAACATCCAGAAAGCCATAAACCAAGAAATCAATAACATTTAGAAGCCATCCATCCTTGAAGATTTAGTTGTCAAATTTGACAAGGAAGTTATGAGGTAAGCAATGACCTCAATTGCTTGGTTTGCTTGGAAAAATTTGCACTATATACTCCTACAAATAGCAAGGCATTTGGTTGAGTTGTATCCATCTCCAAGAGTGAGTTCAGAGAGTGAATAACAATCCAAGTTGAGATTGAGGGAGTTTGAGAGTTTTTATTATTTTGTGAGTTTGTAATTATATTCTTGAGTTGTATAGAATAAATACTTTTTCGCTCAAATCATTAGTAATTCACTAGATCCTGTGATATCCCAACAAGTGGTATCAGAGCCATTTTGGGGTGCTCGTCGGAAGTTGTAGAGGAGCTGAAAATTTTGAGTTTTACAAAGGTGTTCCGTTAGATTCCTCGCATCGAGACGTCGGATGAAGCCGTACGGGCTGCCAAAAGAATTGTCTCAAGGTTGAAGACGCTGAACAATGTTTTCTGCAAATAAATTTTTCAGAAATTACATATTAGTCCCTGAGTTTTCTGAAGAGTCCCTAAACTTCTGAAATGTTTTATTTCCAATAAAATTTCAAAAGGTTATACTTTTGGCCCCAGAAACTTTGTTAAAATCATGAGAGATTTTACAAACTCTATTAAGAAGCTCCATAACAATAATTATGGGTCGTGGGCGAGGTCGAGGATGAGGACGAGGACGTGGTGCCGGGAGATTCAATAGTCAAGAAAGAGATGGTCGAGGAAGCCATGATAGAGATTTCCAGTCAGGGGGAGCTCGAGGAGCTCAAAATAATGGAAGTGGTCAAAACCAGTGGCAACAAAAGGATCGTCAAAGTGACAAATGCTCTAATTGTGGCAAGAAGGGAGATTATGCGAGAAATTGTTGGTCCAGGAAAGTTGAAGGAAATGCCGCAACATCTTCTAAGAATGAAGATGCTGAAGAAGAAGATTAGAACTTCGACACTTCTTTCTTTGTGGAGGAGTAAAACACTGCTGATGCAAGAGGGAAAGACCTAATGGAGGAACTTGCACTTACTATTGTATGCGAGCAGTCACTCGACTACAAAAATGATTGGATCGTTGATTCAGGTTGTTCCAATCATATGACAGGAGATGAGTCAATGTTATTGAACATGACAAAGTACAATGGAGATCGTGTTATCGTAACAACTGATAACACACATTTGTCAATATCTCATGTTGGTAGGAGGCAGCTTCCACGAGGGTACGGACATGAAGAAATGCAACTAGAAAATGTTTATCATGTCCCAGGGATGAAGAAGAACATGTTGTCAACACCTCAACTAACGACTTCAGGTAACTACGTATTATTCAGCCCAAATGATATGAAGGTAAGGTATATCGAGAACTAACAGTCATAGGTACACCATTCATAGAAGGACCAAAAATGAAGGCTATCTATGTGATGTCAGTTGAAGAGGCCTATGTTGACAAGGCCGGGAGGAGTGACACCGGTGACTTGTGGCATGCACGACTTGAACATGTCAATTACAGCAAATTAAAAATCATGATGCAGACTGAAGGGACTCCCACAACTTGAAATCAGCCATGACATTGTATGTGTTGGATGTCAATATGGTAAGGCGCATCAATTGCCTTACAAGGAGTCAAAGTTTAGAGCTAAGAAGTCGTTGGAGTTAGTGCATTCAGATGTGCTTGGAAGAATCAAACAACCATCAACTCGTGGCTATCGATATTAGTTGAGGTTATCGATATTTGATAACCTTTATTGATGATTTCTCAAGGTATATGTGGGTTTATTTCTTAAAGCATAAAGATGAGGCTTTTGGAAAGTTCAAGGAATTTAAGGATACGGTAGAACGTGAGCTTGGGAGAAAAATCAAGTGCCTTCGCACGGATAATGGAGGAGAAAAAGACCGCAGTAAGGTTGACAAGAAAGCTATCCGCTGCATTTTTGTTTGATACGATTAACAGAAGAAAAGTTGGAAATGTTGTGATCCCGATACAAACAAGATATATGTCTCACGAAATGTTGTATTCGATGAGGCATCTTCATGGTGGGCAAACAAGGTGTCGTTACCAGATACACAAGAGCTGCACGAAAAGTTACAAATCAAGTTGCAGCTAGATTCTTCTAAAGACAACAGCGATGCAGATGAATCAAAATCCCCGATTGATCAATTGGAGGTACAATCCAAGTCAAGAAGCCCTTGGAGAACAGGTGTTCATGAAACACCAGATGAAGTGCAGACTAGTCAACCACAAGAGCAGCAATAGGAGCCTTCACGACCTCAAGTGCGAAGGTCAGGCTAAATCCAAAGTATATAGATGCTGCTTATACTTAGGTCAATGAGCCAACTACATTGAAGAAGTAATCCAGAATGGAGAAGGCAATGGAAGAAGAAATTTTGGCACTAAAGCAAAACAAACTTGGAATATAGTGCCAAAACCTGAAGGTGCTAAACCCATATCTTGCAAATGGGTTTACAAGTTGAAGATTCGCCCAGATGGTATGATCGAGCGGTACAAGGCTCGATTAGTTGTTCGTGGATTTGCTCAGGAGTATAGCATAGATTATGATGAGACGTTCAGTCCAGTGGCTAAGATTACTACAGTTTGTGTCTTACTAGCTTTAGCCGCAAGTAAGTCATGGAAAATGTGGCAAATGGATGTGAAGAATGTTTTTCTACATAGAGAAGTTGATCGTGACATTTATATTGATCAACCCCAAGGATTTGTAATCATGAAAAGTCAGAGTATGTGTGCAATTTGAAGAAGGCACTATATGGCTTGAAGAGAGCACCCAGAGCATGGTACGGGAAGATTGATGAGTTCTTAGTCCAAATTAGTTATCATGTTGCCCCAGCAGATTCGAGCTTATTCGTGAAAGCTCAAGGAGGAGAGTTATCAATTGTTCTTGTATATGTAGATGATCTAATCATCATTGGAGATGACACAAACGAGATTCAACGAACTTGTCAGTTCGAAAATCAAAAGAAGGAGCTTGGTGAGTTGAAGCACTTCCTAGGGTCGTTGGGAATTGAAAGAATAGAAAATGGCCTATTTCTTGGTCAACAGAAATATGCAAGAGCTATCATTCAAAAGTTTGGGCTAGTTGCATGCAAGCCAATCTCTACCCCAATGGAGCCAAACTTGAGGTTGTGCGCCTATGAAGGGAAGGACTTAGAGGATACAAAAATGTATCGGCAAATAGTAGGTAGCGTTATCTATCTAACTCTTTCTAGACCACACATTGCTTTCGTTGTAGGTGTTAGTAGGTTCATGCAGAAACTGAAGAAGTCGCATCTTTAAGCAGTTAAAAGAGATATATTAAAGGCACAATTGATTGGGGACTTTTCTACAAGAAGGGAGTACAAAGCAAGGTCAGCGGCTATTGTGATGTTGACTATGCCGGAGACCATGAAACCTGGAGATCATGTATTCAATCTTGGTTCGGAAGCACATGGTGCAGTAAGAGACAACCTATTGTTTCTCTTTCAACCACTGAAGCAAAATTTAGAGCAGGGGCGATGGTGGCACAAGAGTGTGCTTGGTTGATTCAACTCATGAAGGATTTAAATCAACCAATAGAAAATGGAGTTCCATTACACTATGACAATCTGTCAGGAGTGCGTTTGACCGAGAATCCCATCTTCCATCATCGTACCAAACATGTCGAGGTCCATTATCATTTCTTACGGGAGAAAGTACTTAAGGGAGACATTGACATGAAGCCAGTCAGGACAAAAGGTTGCAGACATATTTACGAAAAGCTTACCTGAGGTTCGAAAATTACTTGGAATGATACTACGTACCATGAAAGTTGACAATGAGGGGGTGTGTTGAAAGTCATTGCCAACAACATCTAGAAAGCCATCAACCAAGAAATCAATAACATTTAGAAGTCATCCATCCTTGAAGATTTAGTTGTCAAATTTGACAAGGAAGTTATGAGGTAAGCAATGACCTCAATTGCTTGGAAAAATCTGCACAATATACTCCTATAAATAGCAAGGCATTTGGTTGAGTTGTATCCATCTCCAATAGTGAGTTCAGAGAGTGAATAACAATCCAAGTTGAGATTGAGTGAGTTTGAGAGTTTTTATTATTTTGTGAGTTTGTAATTCTATTCTTGAGTTGTAATAAAATAAATATTTTTTCTCTCAAATCATCGGTAATTCACTATAATCATCCTGTGATATCCCTTTGAATAATGGACACATAGTATGACCGTATAAAACCAAAAATGTTTTTTGTAAAATTAGTCAATTGACAACTACCATTAGGAGTCCACACCATAATCAAATTCTAAACATAAATGACGTAAACTCGATGGATCAATGCCACATCATTGGCCTACAAAGTGATATGGAGTACAAAGGCTCGACATGGAAAAGTGAGGGAATGGTAAAAGTGGGGTTTATAGCTGAAAAAGAATTGAAAATTAAAAATAATGCATTTATTGCCAGATATTACCATCATATATGTAACCTATGAATTGAATTAGTCTCTTCAAGTCAGATGATTGAGGATGACTCGGATATGTTCACACCTTACTTGTTCCCCAAAGATATGGCCATTAATGGGCATCATGGGTGTGCTTCTCACATACTGTCACTATGTGCAAATGAATCTCAACTAAAAATTGCACAAAAGTACAATTATCAAGAAAGTAATCCTTAGTATAAAAAAGAAGTGCAACATGAGACTGCAGCTGTGCTGCACAATGGCGAGCACTAACATAAGAAGCTCAGATTTGCAGTTTCTCCCGGGCATAAAGAGAGCTATTTTCTCAGATCTTCGATCATCCAGATCCGCTACTGTGTAATAAATTCATCGGCTCTGGTGTTGAGTTTGATAATACGAAATAACACAAAACTACCTTTACTGGAATATGTCCAGTTCATGACATGGCATGCCAACATCAATCGCGTATCAAACATTTTCCTTAAAAGTTTAAAGCCATCATTGATTACATGATAGATGTATTTGGCAAACTATTCCCACCTTCTAACATACTTTGAGCTATCACCCTAAAAGAGTCGCCTCCTATCATTGATTACATGATAGATGTATTTGGCAAATTATTCCCACCTCCTAACATACTTCGAGCTCTCAACCTAAAAGAGTCGCCTCCGTAAAAGTTCAGTACCCTCCCTACACATCACTCTTTAAGACAAACAACCTTCATCCCAAGTCTTATTTCTTGCTCACAAACTCGTAAAGTAAAATGTAAAGAGAGACTACATCGGTTTAACTTCGCCTCGTAGGCTCTCACTCAACGTGGTAGTGCTCACAAAGTCCTGGCTCACAATGTAATAAATCCTCTCCAGAGCTCTCTTACAAGGCAACTAGAAATAAAAAACAAGCTTTTAATTGACTATTATCTTGATAGATATGCGTGCAGAAGATAAAATAAGTAAGAGCTTCAACTGAGACTTTACCTTTTACTGTAGCCTAAACAATTTCCACTATTTAGAATCTATAAGAATCAATAAAACATCAAGATTGACTATTTCATAATATTTAAACTCAGGTAAATATTAGGTGGGACTTAAATAACCAACATCATATACAAAAGACTAGTTCATAAACATAACATTATCAAACCGCTGCACTCAACTCAGTATTTGTATCTGCTTGGTGGCCCTGTATCACTACTTTCGTCACAGTAGGTTTTCCAATCGTCAGTGTTCCTGTTTTGTCAAAAACAACTGTATTGACTGCTGAAAATCTTTCCAAGATACTTCCACCACGCAACAGTAATCCTCTCGTAGCACCAAGTGAAGTTCCAACCTGATGTTGTTAAGTAACAATTAACTAGCAAAACGTAGTTAAGGTTTTACATTGTTGAAGTAAGAATTCACAGAAATCAAACTCTCATTACAGCTATTACCAGAACAGCTGTAGGTGTTGCCAGCCCGAGCGCACAAGGACATGCAACAACCTACACTTGACAAAGGGATATAGGTTACCCGGTTAGTTAAAAGCAATTAATAGAACAACGTGCGTTTGACAGTGTAATGTGATGTCAAGTTTTGAGGAGTTTATTTGATTTATTTATGTCCCCTGGTAGCAGGAAGCTCAATGGAAAGCGGTGCAAAATCTGATGATTTTTTAAAAGTTGGTGAGGTCTACATTATGAGTAGAGTAGAGTAGAGTACCAGAACACTACAGGAAAGTTGCAATGCCAATGACATGGAACTTCCTTGGTGAAGAGCAGTTGGAAGAATTCGTGAACCGTAAAGATTCCAAAACATAAACGTGGCAGCAGAAAGTGCCATTACTCCATAAGTAAAGTGTCCAGCAACCTAGATGAAAAGTAAAGGTGTTAATGGACTGTGGCCGGACTTTCGAGCAAAAGAGCATTTTTACTGCAAATATGAGGCAAGTAGGGTGAATAAACTAAAAGAGACAAATATATAGATGAAGACAAAAAGCAATGCAAGATTATTTAATCAATCCACCGTTTTTTTCCTTTATTGCTGGGTGTTGGAAAAAGATTTTGTAGGAGAATATGATTTATTTTAGATTATTTATTTTAGATGTGTTGGCAGTTTTAATTAAAAAGTTGTGAAGTTCATTAAGTTGGTGATTTATTAGCATTAATGGAATGATTAGCGATCAGTAAACTTTAACAATATGAATTAAAAGGATACTTCATAGGAGAAAGTGCTTCCTTCTGTTGTTTAAGGTTCATCTTCTATATTTCAGTACTTTTGAGAAGTTATTGATGCACTCTAGTTTACTTTTATGGTTAATTACAGACTGAGCTACTTCTCTTTTTTATTTGAGAACCAAGAAGCGAGATGAATTTCCCAGATGAAGACAAGTCATAACAGAGCCAGTTACAAGATATCATACAACGCAATGTTTGAAAAAGTGAAGGCGTAGCCTGCCAAAAAAACGAGGCATAAGCCTTGAGATGCCGGGGCATAAGCACCACGTGCAACTTGTTTTGACATAGAATAAACACCTCATTAATTATCCCTTCATCAAATAAACTTCAAATTAGGATTAATCCAAATTAAACAACATAGAAACAACTTCATTTTCTAGTCTGGGTTTTCAGGAAAAAAGGGGACGCATTTTCTGAAAGGAGTCCAAGGAGCACGCTAAACCCTAAAAGTGTGATTTTCTTCACACGCCTTCGGTGTTTTTCAGGAAAAAAGCTCTTGGGCGGGCCTCAAGGCGCACTGTGCAACGCTTTTTCAAACACTGATACAAGGAAAGAAAGTGAAAGTCAAAGGTGACAGACCTTGTCAGCCAACCGTTGTACAGGAGCTTCTCTAGTCTGTGCTTCTTCAACCAAGCGAACAATGTCTCCAATTGCAGTCTCACCACCTGGTCTCCGCACTTCAATGGTAATTCTCCCATTTAGGTTTATGCTTCCAGCGGCCACTTCAGCCTAGTACGAAAATGCAACCGAAATGACAGGATAATGTGAACGGAGAGTCATTTGAAATAGAAATTCAAATACGACAACTATATTTAAGATGAACCCTGGTTCCAAGTGTGCGAGTGAAATGCTACAAACAAAAATTCATGGAAATATATAAAGGACGAGAAACTTTCACAGTACTTTCCAAGGGTAAGATTTTGAACAAGTTTTCGCATGGAAGTTTTTTCTAAGACGTGGGAGCCATATCCATAGAACTTTCCATTACACGTGGATAGAGATAGTTTCTACATCATCCTTCAATTAAACCCTGCAAGTTATTGTATGATTCACCAGATGACACCATGAACTTAAGATCAAAAAAAAAAGGAGAAGAAGGAAAAAAAGGAAAAAGAGCCTTATGCTTAGATGAAATCAAGAAAAAATTAATTAAAATGCAAATTATTTGCAAAAAAACTAGTCAAACCATAATACATCATCATCATCATCACAATACAAATTAATCAAATCCTGACTAAGGTTTCCATTCTCTTTTGTTAAAGTAAAAATTAGGACGATCTCTTCCACAATAACCCTCAGCTGGTAATTGAACTGAATTCAGCATATTTTGGGGTGTCCCAGGAAACAGATTTGTATTAGGATCACTCATCTGATGCTCAGTCGGACCTTTGTCGACTCGACTTGACTTACCGACTTGACAACCTTGATGCTCAGTGCAGATGCAACCGACTGCTGGCGGAACCAGTGGCACTCAGGATGCAAACCCCCATCTGGGGGCGCGTGACAAAGTGGAGATGCTTTTCTGAATATCACAGCCTCACGGCCGTTGGCGATCTCCATGACGTACATATGGATAGAGATTGTACCTTAACATCAATTAAGATTGGAAAACAAAACACCTTCCCAAATCATTTTGTTCAATCACATTCCATTGCGCCAACTTTTATCACTCAATGAATATCCTTTCTATTCCCTCCCTGGCTCTGTTTTTCTCTTTCAGCCAGTGTGTTCATCCAAGCATCGTCTCACAGGCTATCAAATAAAAAACATTCTTGTGGCGCAGTAGTACAAACAGAAATTAAAAGCATATAGTATGACAGTATATTTACCCCAGGTAACTTAGTGACAGGTAGAGGCTCCCCGGTAAAACTTGACTCATCAACACTGCTTCTTCCCTCTCTAACGACTCCATCAGCTGGAATACGATCCTACAATCGTGATAACAATGTTGAAATCAATGTGTTTCTGTATGTAAACGAGCATTGCCCTTGTAGGTTGGTGCTAAAGTAAGCAACACAGCATATGGTAATGATGTTTCAATAGAAGTATGATGACCTACAGGAAGATCTTATCATTACAAATTTAGGATTTCACCAGCTCCAGGAGAAACTGGATACAAGATACAAGGTGATTACAAAATGCTTACACCAGGCAGCACAATGATTTGATCTCCCACAGAAAGACTGTGAGAGGGCACTTCGACAGTTGAGCTCGATTCTTCTGCAGTGCCATTAATAACAAGACGAGCTTTAGATGGTAAAATACTTAGAAGGCCAGTCATATCGCTGGTTGCCCTTATCTTGGCTCTCTGTTCAAGATTCCTCCCAAGTAAGACGAATGCTATCAGCATAACTGGTTCTTCGAAGAAAGTTTTCCATCCCTATGCAAACAAAAATTTATTTAAATCGATTGCAGCTTTTAAGACCTCCACACAAAAATTCTGTACTACTTCAGGAAAATATAACTGAAAAGAAAAGAAAAAAAACTTATTTCCCCAAGGACCCCCCAACATAATTTATTTAAATATTCATAATAGCTAACAGAGTAAAAGCATTGAATATAATACAACTATGATGACATTATCTTGCATTCCCAGCGGAACAAGCCAGATAAGATGAGGAATGTTACAAAAATTTATATGCTCCTTTGGAGGCCCAGGTGGGGGAGGTGTACAAAGGAACCTAGAATATAATCCAATGGTTGCACAGTCGAATCCACAAGTTCGACAGTGAAAGATGTTGGCTTGACCATTCTAGTTTCCTCTCTTGCTAGGACCCCATCCTTTTCACTTGAAAGATCAAGAAGACTACAACCGAAAATGGATGAGAATGATTGTTTGACCTTTCACTGATTTTATCTTCAACATTACTGTTTCTTATGGGTGATCTAACCTTGGACGTGAAGGAAGTCACTTGTCGGACTTATGCAGCTACAGAGATTGGTCTGAAAATAAATTAAGCATGCAGCCTCAGGCTCTGCACAAATTGCCAGTTTCATTTGAAAGGAGCCTTAGTGCTCAAGATTGATTTAGTGTCTGCACATATTACTAAGCGCTGCATAAACATTACTACTTCCTGGGAGTAAACATTGATCATCATTATCATCAACTGCACCTTAATCCCAACTATGTTAGGGTCGGTGGCACGAAGATTAAAGTGCCAATTAATTGTTGAAAATTAGTTAACACTATAATTCATGCAAAAGACAAAGCGGCAAAGTTTTACGCCGGATACCCTTCTTGCCGCAACCTTCATACGAAGGAGAAATGAAATGAAATTCCAAAACCATCAACATCATAGGTTTTTCTAGTTACATGGAAAATATCATGAGACGGTGATGAGTCGAGATAATTGCTATAGTCATGTCGCATTACGTGATTGATTTTATAAAATCATCACGTACATCATGGAACATGACTCCCTGTGGGTAAACATTTATGGAAACTAAAGATTCAAGTATTGAATAAATAAGGTAAATGATATAGTTTATGTTTCCAACACAGAAGTGCCATGATGTTTCGACTGAACTGATTTGTCTATACAGAAAATTAAACACGGAATTGAACTCATTTTTATCATTTCGTTCTATTATTACGTTCCCAGTATACTGATTCTGGGACCTTTTCCTATATTTATTAGAGCATTATAAATAAAACGAATCATTGACATAAATTTAGCACCGGACTGTTCCTGGTAATTGTGAACGTAGTGTAGCATCGGGGGAAATTGCTTGCAACTTTTTTTTTCTTTAAATCAATAAACCATCTAGGTTGAGGACAATTTACCAGTTTCGGAATAAAGACTGCCACGGAACTGACAGCAAAGGATGACAAAGCCCCAAGACCAACTAGTGTATTCATATTAGGCCCCCCTCTAAGAAGACTTTTGAGACCATCCATAATAAGTTGGCGGCCAGGTCCAAACAATGTAAAAAGAGACAAAGACATGTGGAATCCTGTGGAGTGCAATGCATGAATCCATGCAGCCTTGGCTCCAAAAAAATGAGAGAGATGGCCGATAATGCACACGGTGCAGAGGGCCCAAGAAACGACAAGTCCACGACCTGTTAAATAGGCAAGTTTAAAATCAAGTGATGTGCCAAATAATGAGCAACAAGTAATTTCATCACATGCTCGTAGTCTTCGGAAATCTTAACTTGTCAATAATAGTAAACTGAAATTTTTTCTAAATTAAGTAAGTAATAAAAAATTACATTTCGATCATTTTTAACCAAGCGCATATCCGTAATTGACTTCACGCAAAATCATAAATAATTTATTGAGAAATGTAGGGCTTCAACACACTCTTGACTTTTACACCACAGATTCCTCTACAACTTCTATAATTTACATCAACAATGCACTTTTCGGATGAGATATATAATATGGAGGGGAAAGAAAAATATTACCACTTTCTCTCAACAGCACGCGCTTCTCATTAATTTTCTTCTCAAATGTCTCATAGAAGTTCACCTTTCTTAAATCTGCAAACAACTAGGACACTGGGTATTAATACTATAAACATGTATTCAAAAGGAATGAACCACCTGAGATCTTCTGGAAAAAGAACCTTATATTATTGCATTTCATGGTGCAACATAATTGCTAAGTCTATCTACTGATGCAATGGCGTAGTAAGCTGATCAGCAACGTACAGATCCCAGACACAGAGGAAGCAAATAGCATCTATATGATTTTAGCATAGCCCTTCTATATTCAAAAGAAAGAAGATTGCCAAAGTTTCATTTTCTTGGAATCATGGCCTGTGAATAACATATATACCAGTTTCTACATTCCTTCCCCCAACATAGGGAGTTCAAGTAAAAACTAGGGTATAAATATGGCTTAAAACAATATCACATCAGTCAGTTGCGGAATTTTATCATTGCAAATTTAAAATGCGCAAAGCCAAGATTTTGCAATTGAGGATGTCCTCGAAACTTCTCCTAAATGTCAGGACAAGCAATTGTTGCCTATTTGGATCTGTCCACCAACATCAGAGAAGCATTCTATTGCAGCAAGCAGTGGAATGGAGATGGCACAATAAAAAGCAGCTGATAGATCCAGATAATAAGTGAGATAATATATGGCATGTTTACTCTAGGATTCTAAATACTGGATTTAAATTTTGAATCCCAATACTCGTTTACTCTAAGACTCAAATTGCAAACCCAACCAACAACATTTCACGCATCATATATCTACTTTATATCACATCATCTTTTTCTTTCATCTTTTTATATTTAAAAATACAACTACTTCTCTCTCTCCTCTTTTTACATTTAAAAAAATACAACTACCCTTCTCTTTCATCTTTTTATATTTAAAAAAATACAACTACTTTCCTCTCTCCTCTTTTTATCTTTAAATAATACAATTAAATACTATATAATACTACATCATCCACTTTTCACTTTTCATCTACGGTAAGAAAAAAGTAAGGATTATGAATCCTAGAGTAAACAAGTATTCTCACTAATCACACGCACAGCATTTCCAATACTCAAGATTCTAAATACCCGAATTCTAAATCCCAGCGAGTCCTAGAGAAAACATTCCCATAGACGGGCAAGGATTTATATTGATAATTGATTTTCGAACACACCGCCATTTGTTCTCAAGACATTATGGCAAAGCAGCTAGCAGCTTCTCAAGTCAACAGATTGAGGGTACTTTGAGTCTGCGAACACTGCCTCGTGACTCACATAGGACTAGAAGAAAGAATTACTGAACTGTAATAAGCGAATGGCAAGCAAAGAATAAAATCCCAAGTTTTTTTCACAGATACAAGATAAATAGAGCCAAAAAAAAAAGAGAAAAAAAACGAATTACTAACAAAAGATAAAAGAAAAATAAATCAGCTCCTCTCTCGCATTTACAACTCAACTTTTCATTTATTACGCTTTATTATTTACATATTTCTTTTACATGCCAGTTACAAGGCTGACAGACATCTTAAAATTTCTGGAAACAGTACAGGTTAAATTCCTTGAGTAAATCATAAAAAAAAGGGTGAGAGAACTAAAGCGGGAGAGTCCTTGCCACCAGTCATGGAGCTTAATAAGCTCTTGTATTTGATGGTTTGGTCCGACCAGCAGTCAAGTCAATTTGAAACCAAACTGGGGGCTGTGACTTTTAGAAAAGCTTAAATGGAAACCAAAATGGAATTAAAAAAGAGACAAGTTAATTGTATGGTCTGTTTGTGAATTGTATTGTAGACTAGTTAGGATTAGCTAAGCTAGCACGAAACTGGTACAAACTGCTAAAAACTCCATGTTTAATTAAGATGTTTAAAACATATCGCCCATATTAAGGTGTTAACAAGCAAATGCATTTGAGGTTATCATGATATCAATTTGCATTGCTATTAGACCCAGATCACACATAAAGGCATTCTACACAGAAGCCATATAAAATTGGCTACATTAACTTAAAAAGAAGAACATCACGTATGAAATAAAGCAGATAAATTAGAAAGAAAAACATTCAAGAGAAAAAGATAAAGCATGTCTCATTTTCCGTACAACTATTGGCCAAAACAAAACAAAACTCTGCTTTAGATTTCGCAACACACACACAAATGGAAGGTTCGTCTAGAAAGTGGTCATGCCTTAGACAGGTAGCATGATCATTTTCAGCCCTAACAGTATGTTCTTACAAAAGCTATTACATTATTCCAGAGAAATGAAGTCAATGTCAACTTAGGTGTGGAACAACAACATTTGCTATGGTAAAGCTGCTCAACAGGATAGCTACGCCTGCCTTCCACAAATCCACCACTAGTAGCTGAAGAAATGAACCTACTGATGAAAGGGCTGGTATTAGAATATCTTGAGACTGGATTTTTTGTATTATTTCAATAAAGAGGGTTGAAAGGGACTAGAATATACTACTGATCATGAATGGAGCTAAGACATACCATGAAGGTGAATGGTTGTTACAATAATCCATTGCATCCTACAACTGAATATCCCCATCGATAGCTCCCTGATCTGCCAATTTTCAAGGAAGCTATGCATAAGTTAATTAAGGCCAAACTAATTAGTGTTTTACTGTTAAATTTACTCACCCAGTAATTCAAAAAAGAAAGAGTAAAGGAAAGAGTGTTCAAAAATAAATTCTAATTTGAGAAATTACAAAACAAGATTAATGATCAGAATCCGGTCATCTACGAAAACAGAGACCTTATTCTGGACTCTAGGCTTTGCACAAAAACAGCTTAGAATTAGGTCCACGCACTCTGTTTATAAAGATAGCAATATAGAACTTTTCCACTTGCCCGTTCATATTCATTCTTATGGCATGCAATCTTGTTTTATTTTTCTAGAAATAAAAAGCTTCCCCTTGGGAAAGGATACTACCACATTTTTTCTTATTCGGAATAGAACCACAGAAAATTTTATCTGCAGCATGTTCACCCTTATTACTGTACAACTAGAACAAGAAAGACATTCAGAGCAAAGTTGCAAGGATTCTTGTAATTCACAACCATTCACTATTCACCAACAGACTTATCCTTAAGAATGAACCTAGACATTAAAAGCACCTATGTGATGAGAGACCACTACTATGGATTGCTTCCTCACACTATCATATTGCAATACAAGGACCAGATAAGGGTATCCAGCGAAACAAAACAGCAAAGTCAAACCAACATTTTCTGGGGGATGAACATCAACCGGAACTTCCACTCCAGTATGGTCTACAACAATGAATGGTGTTCACCTCATGAAAGTTCTCCAATCATCAGTTATATGTTCTTGGCATCAGTTATATGTTCTTGG
The DNA here is from genome assembly GCA_033398695.1 of Orobanche coerulescens. Classification (NCBI taxonomy): domain Eukaryota; kingdom Viridiplantae; phylum Streptophyta; class Magnoliopsida; order Lamiales; family Orobanchaceae; genus Orobanche; species Orobanche coerulescens. The sequence goes on from CM065809.1 coordinate 177,715,675, forward strand.
CATAGTCAAAATTAGAATGAACATAAGCAGCTTAAAGAATTGCAAAAAAAGAAAAAAAATGAATCATCCAACTAATAGATACCAAAGTGCAGACCTCTAAGATTAGATTTGAAACCGCAATTAGTCAAGTGTTTCGCAAGAGCTTCTCCTATATCCTTTTTCCAGTTAGGTACCACTTTGGCTTCAGATGCAGGCCATACAATTGCTGTCTCAGTAGTGAGATTTACACTAGCGGAAGAAACCTGCGGCTGTTCGTATAGGATCGGTATAAATTAGACATTACATTGGTAGTGAACAAGATTTCTACAGAACTTTGGAGAAGAAAAAGGACAAGATCGTCTGTATCAACAAGGACGGATCTAGCCCACCCCCCACCCACAAATTTTGAAAGTGTGTACTAAATATAGTAGTAATTTTATATCTGTACAAAAATTTATAAGGATTTGCCCCCTGAAACCTGCTATCGCCCTCCAAATTTTTTGAAAAATGTACTACATGTAGCAGTAATTATTTCTTGCCCCCCCCCCCCCTCTACCAACCTGACATCGTGGCTCCATCCATGTTTATCAGTAAACTTCTACCAACCATGTCAACAATCATCCTCATCTTAACTATCCTGCCTAAAGTAAGTATATATCGAATAAATCAACAATAAATTCTAAAAAATTAATACAAACATCATCATAACATCATAACCAGGGGATTTAGAACTTTTTATATTTTTTATGGTTTAGAAAGTTGATGGCATAAATTTGCATCTCCACTAAAATAGGCAACTGGGACATAGACATTCGAACAAATTACCAAAAAATCAGCCTCAATGCAATGTCATTTACTCAAATAGCTGGTGCACCCAAGCCCCGTTTTTCCTTTCAGGAATTGTCACAGTTTTGTTCTTACGTAATGAGTCAAATCAATAAATAGCAGAAAGCCACTATATGACACGCAGGGAGGAGTACCATTTTTTTTAATAAGAAACCAAAGGACACATAATTTTTGTCAAATTTATAAAGGGCATGCACAAGAAGAAACTTTTTGTAGCACCAGTTATTGTGAAAATGCAATATATACCAAATCAGCAAAATTTCAGCATTTAGCTTATTTTATTCTCCAAGTTTCTTATGGAAAAATAAAAGGAAAAAAAGACGAAAAAAAGAACCAAAAAAAATCTGCAAGACGCCTGGATTTGTATAAATGCACCATGAATTACAAGAACTTACTTGACTTTCTAAAATTCTTTTCACACTTGCAGCGCATCCCCCACATGTCATCCCCTGCACCATCAGTAAGTAAATTCCCAAAAGGGGAATAAGCCCAATAACAAACTCACTTGTGTAACAAAAGCAAATAATATTTTTGAACCACACACAGACACACACACATCTAGTTGAGTTCGAATTTTAAACACATCGGAAAAAATGACTGCCACGCAAAAATAGCAGTATAAAAATAACTCGAGTGAAGTGCTTACTCCAACATCAAGAATGATGACATCAGAACTTAAAGCAGAAGCATCCGCAGCCCCCGGAACAACGGGGCTCGGCTTAGCGTCTCCACCCTCTGCCGCACCATCACCCCCGCCGCCTCCACCGGCTCCACCATCAATGCCACCAGACCCCCCTGCGCCTGCCGAAAATGACGCCGCAGATCTCACGACAAACTGCAATCGCTTCCGATGCAAGTCCGGCGAAACCAATCCCCGCACCAAGGAACCCGGACAGAACCTGCTCGACTCGACGCATCGACTGAGATTCAGGTGAGAGAGCTGACATTGGCGACCGGTTGATAAGCGGCGGTGGAGTTGGACCACGATAGGAAAGGAATAGGAATTGAGAGATTTGGAGACGGACAAGATCGACATCGTCGTAGAAGCACCAACTGAGAGCATTGTTGACTCCATTTCCGTTCTTCTTTTCCCTCTCTCTCTCTCTCTCTCTCTCTCACGATGTTTGTGAAGATGTTTCTTGCTCAGTTAAGCGAACCGTTGCACAGAGAGTTGGTCAATCTATATTATCTAAAAACTGAATCCCTTAATTTAATGTGCAACAGAATGCGTATAAACGCCAGACGGCAGATAACGTAGTTTATGCAACACCCATCATATATGAATCCCACTCATTAACATCTACAACCTTGAATGTTTATACGGTTATAGAATATGAAAGGGCTTCACTTTTGTAACCTCAAACCAGCTGCAATTACATTCCTATTATTAAATGTATGCTGCATAAATGAGGTGTCACGCCTGTTGGCTTTTCACAATACTTTTCACAAATTGTGAGTGACTCCAAGAGCCACAAGATTGCCTTGATTGGCTTTGTACCTGTGAGGAAATTTTGGAGTTCAGAAGCGTTCCCACAGATCGCCGAGTCGCACTGGCGGCGAAGCACCTCCGCGGACGTGCGTCAGTCTGGTGGAGTTGCCTAAAAAAATACAGATCTCATCGCCTTAAACCGAAAATCATCGCATGGCAAAAGTTTACAAAACATTTCACACGAAAATTCATCCCCACAAACACACATCTACACCAAAAAGTGCAGAATATCAGCACAGCCGCCTCGCCCATTGAACGGCGTTCGTACTATTTTGTTTCTCGGAGGAAATTACAGCCCATTGGCGCCGCCCCACTACCCGATCGGCGGCCACACCGCTTCGTCGTCTACAACCTTGAATGTTTATACGGTTATAGAACATGAAAGGGCTTCACTTTTGTAACCTCAAACCAGCTGCAATTACATTCCTATTATTAAATGTATGCTGCATAAATGAGGTGTCACGCCTGTTGGCTTTTCACAAATTGTGAGTGACTCCAAGAGCCACAAGATTGCCTTGATTGGCTTTGTACCTGTGAGGAAATTTTGGAGTTCAGAAGCGTTCCCACAGATCGCCGAGTCGCACTGGCGGCGAAGCACCTCCGCGGATGTGCGTCAGTCTGGTGGAGTTGCCTAAAAAAATACAGATCTCATCGCCTTAAACCGAAAATCATCGCATGGCAAAAGTTTACAAAATATTTCACACGAAAATTCATCCCCACAAACACACATCTACACCAAAAAGTGCAGAATATCAAGACAAATAGCCTCGCCCATCAACGGCGTTCGTACTATTTTGTTTCTGAGGAAATTCTGCCCTTGCGCGCGCCCCACTACCCGACGGCGGCCTCACCGCTTGGTCGCTTCACGTCGTGACGGACCCCGAGTCTTATTCGATCACCGGACTACTTCAGACGACGCCTTGAGGAAAAATGGTGCTCAGATCTTATCAAGCGGCCAGGAAGCGATTTGGAAAGTCGGGCGCTAATGCCCTAACCCAAGAGAATGGGCCTTTTCCTTTTGGTGAGCAATTCTTATTTGGGCCTTCTATTGATAATTTTAATAATGTTGAGTTGCTGCCCCTTATTCTTGATGATGAATGTAGCCAGTGTGGGCTTACGAATTTGAGTGAAGTGAATGGACCTTCACTTGAGTTAATTAATTGGGAACTAGAGCAACTTGGGCTTCAAGTTGTTGTACCAGTGAATTATTTTGAAGGTGTTAATGATAATGGGCCAATTTTTTCTGATGAGTCTGAAGATTATGTCGAAATTTTTGGTTATGATGGGCGACCTATATTTGATGAGGAACATGCCATTAGTGAAATTCATTTTTTTTGGATGATCCTATTTATGATACTGAGTCCGATGAAGATTTGTGTTCAATTGTTTTTCCGGGCTCTAACGAGGTATTTTCAGTTTATGATACGAAATACGAAGATGCTTAAATTTCAAAAAAAAAATGCTTAGACCTTATATTTTTATATGGGGTTAACTTACCTCCTTTACAAAGTATGTAAAATACCTCATTTTCTTTAAAAAAAAATAAACCAACAAGGACTAAACAAAGATAGCAGGGGCCTAATTATAACTTTATTAAAAAAATTACAACACAAAGCATGTAATTTTCCCTTTTTACATTTATAAAAAGATCTCATATATAATTAAAATTTTACTACACGCGTAAATAAATAATCAATAATAATCAACCAGCATATGCTGCGTATGCACGAACATAATTATTCAATAATCAGCCCGTGCAACGCACGGGTTGTATAAAGCCTCGTAAAAAGAAAAACTGAGTAGCATGTCGAATCATCCCACTTTTTCAGTATTTAATAAATAAAAAAAAACTTTAATTAAAAATTAACGAACAAATACTTTTTTTTCTTTTTTTTTAAAAAAAAAATCCCCCACCCTCTTCCTTACAATGAGAATCGAACCTAGGACCTCTAACTCTGTGGAAAGCTCTCTAACCACTAAGCCATTCGATGTTCTCAAAATACTTAACAAAAAGAAAAGAACAAATAAATCTATATCAGGTTTTTTTGATCAGAAATCTATATCATGTTAAACTCAATAAAAGTGTATTATTAACAATAATAATAAGATGATACATCTTATCTTATCTTACCTTCTTATCTATACTATATAATACTTATCACCCTTAATTTAACGTGGAAGGGAAATTAATTGTAACTTTTAATTGTAAATATATGAACAGACTATTTTAATTGTAACTTTATACTATATAATACTTATCCCCTTAATTTAATGTGGAAGGGGGATTTAATTGTAACTTTTAATTGTAAATATATGAAGAGACTATTTTAATTGTAACTTTTAATGTAAATAAACTAATTTAAATACAAAAGTTATGATAAACATCACAATGCAAATGCACCTTCTAATACACAAGGTGATTAAAATGAACTTTTAAATGATAGTATAAATTACAAGATTGTTAAATTTTAGCTATGAAATCTTAGATACAATCGGTGCATCGCACGGGTTGAATAAACCAAAAACAACCTCGGAGCAACATACGGGTTAGTAAAGACTCATTTCATATAACTAATTACATAGACTAAAATAAAAGGACAATAAGAATAAAAAAACATATAAATTTCTCTAAAAGGCATTTAAATTCTGCCATCTGCTCATTGAACTGTCTGCCCCAACATTACGTACAAAACACGTAGATATTCAACCAAAGACCGTACATCGCACGGGTTGGATAATACCTCGTATATATAAATATTAAGTCTTCATATTTATTGTGAAGTTTTAAAGGTTGAGTTCCATGTGTAATATCCGCAATTTCGGATTTTCGGTAATTTTCTTTTTTCGGCGGAGGTCCGTTTCGACGACTCGCTTGGGACCGTTTCATCATTCTGAGAATGATTAATTCTGCACTTTTTGTCATCCGGGTTCGTTTCGGTATTGTTTTGTTGAGTTCCGTGTTTCTTAACGACTTTTCCGCACTCGAGTTCGATTCTTGTGAATATCGTTCGAAATTACTGTTTCGAGTTTCCCGTAAGTCCGTTTAACTTTGTTAGACGTGTTGTGAACTTCGGTTTGGTTATTCGATCATGTATCGTGATTTTCGGACGTTTTGGGCCATTTTCGTAATTTCCCAAAGTTTGGGGTAATTACCTTCCGTTGTCGAATTTCGAGCCTTCGGGTTGTTGGAATCGTGTGTTCTCTTAGTGCTCGAATTCGTCTTTGCGAGTACTTCGTAACCGAATCTCCGATTCGTATTCAGGTTCGGGTTTCGGGGTCGTTCGGATCGTCGTTGTCGGAATCATTTTTGCATCTGGAGGGTGCCGGGCCGACTCAGGCGAAACGGCCTCAAACGGGCGCTGAGCGCCGTGTCTGCGCCGGTCCAGATCGGCAGCCTGCCGAGACACGGCCGAGACACACGGCGCTGGTCTGGGCCGGTTGCTGCGCCGTGTTCGGCATGCGTATAAATATGGCCGAGCAGTCGTTTTTCTCACTCATTTTCATTTCCTATCCTTCCTGTCTGCGACTGGAGTCTTTGGGAAGTCGAAGACATGTTGTTATACTATGAATCCACGGAGTTTTGGAGTTCATATCATCGATTGATCATCACATAACATCCTTCAATCCAGCGAATCAAGGCAAGTTTTCTTAAAATCTAGTTTTGGGGATTTTGTTCCATTTGTCCGTTTAATCCGTTTTAACTCAGAATAGTGATGGATTTATGATTGTTAAGCTATATTATGTCGAATTTCTTATTGTTCCACGGTTGGATTGCCGTGGATTTGTCGTTTTATTGAGTATCTTATCGACGCCTTGAAGGTGTTCGATAAAATGTCACAAAGAGAATCCGAGCGTTCTACGCTTATTCTTCCTCGTTCGTTCGTTAATTTATTGATGGTATGATGTTAGGGTCAGATTCCTCGCAAAGAACTCGAGTCAGAACCCTTCCGTTCGTTGCCTTCCTTGGGGTCCGAGCTTCCCGGTCGAACCGTGTTCTTCGGAGCGTTCGGTAGCGGTTATTAAGGCAAGTATCTTATTATACGACTTGTATCTTGCGACTAGTAATCACGTATGAGATTTATGATGATTTTGTTTGCCTTCGTAAATATGTTCCGTTTGAATTGGTTGTGTATTCCGCAATTTGAAGACTTTGTGATAATAGTGTTATATTGGTATACGTGTTAGGTGTTGTGCCATTTGTGCAGGATTGCGACATACATATGGGATGGTTGTACACTTGGTTGTGCAATGTATTGTGTACCGATCGTGTGTTATGTTGGTTGTGTGTCGTTGATTGATGATAGTTGTTGCGAGTGTCGAGATTGTGTTATGTGCGTGTGATGTACGATTTTGTGGTGATCAACGTGATTGATTAACTGTGCTCATTGTCATATGTAATGTGAATGTGAACGTGAATATGTGTGTGACCGCTAAGTTCACTCGTATTGGTTCGACGGGACCTACGAGGACTCGTGGCAGTGGACTGCGGGGTCAGAACTTAGTGAGGTACTGAGGTCCAATCGTGCTGGTCTGACGAGGCCTACGATAACGCATGGCACTGGACCATGAGTTTCGGACACAGTGCGTCCAACCGGGTGAGCTCGACGGGGCTTACGGTGACACGTGGCAGTGGACTACGGTGTCAGGACTGTGTGTGTGATTGTTGTGATTGGAATAGTCCGTGTGGGTTGTTGAACCTACGGAGACACGTGACAATGGATCACGGTGTCGGAATTGATTATGTGTGTTTATTTGTGTGTGGTGTAGTCCGTGCGGGTTGTTGAACCTACGGAGACACGTGACAGTGGATCACGGTGTCATTAACATGTTTATTTTCAAATCAAAGTTTTGAAAGGAAAAGTTTTATGAAAATGAATGTTGGACCGAGTCCTAAGCTTGAGTAAATATTTCCCGTATTGTAAACGGTTGAGTTATGAAACAAGATTTGGGTTAAGGCCCTAAAGTTTTTCGAAAGGTTTTGTGAATCAGGACTTGAGGTCTTAAGGTTTTGAAAATCTAAAAATTCCCGAGATGATAATCTTATTTTCGAATGCTTCATAGCTTATCTTCCCTTGTGAAAACCTCCCGAGAATATTTTGATACTTGATTATTATATTTGATTCACGATTATTATTTGCTTATTACATTTCGTATGATTTGATACTTGCACTAGTAAAATAGTGGAGTTTTACTAACCCCCGAGTAATCGGGGGGTGGGTATCTATTTTGCATCCAGGTACATGCAGATTCAGGGGAGCAGTCACAGGATTGGCACAAGAGGTTGACGAGCTGCGATACTAATCAAGAGTTGAGAGTTGTTTTGATTTTTGTTGTGTTGTCCGAGTTGATTTCAGTCTTCCGCTGTATTGTGTTTCGACCCCTGTGTGGGTAATGTTGTATAAGTCAATTTTGTTGATTGAGTTGTGTGACCTCATCGGTCTGTGTGTTCGCGTGTAAGTGACCCTAACGGTCTGTATTATTTTATTGTTTGACCCTGACAGGGCAAGCAGTTGGTCGTTTTGTAAGGTATAACCTGGTAGATCCTCGTAAAAAGGGGTCTACGGCGTGTAATATTCCCATATGGTTTTGGGGGTGTTACACCATGAGTAAAATTAAGTTTCAAAGCATGTCCAAAAATTAAATGTGGAGTCATAATAATCTATACTACTTTCAATCAATGTTTGAAAAATATCGAAAGACACATCTCTTTATCATAAGATTTTAACGTCTATCTTTTGGTGTGCAATAATTGAATTTCAACAATAAATTAACAATTAAACTACTCATCCATCATTTCATTTGCTTACAAACTAACGTTTCTCATGACTATATATAGTCCATTTTATTGTCTTCACCAATTACATAATACAAATTAATACACAAATGATATATAACCCGGTTAATTAACTGTTGTCTCATATCACTTACACAGTTGCTTAAGTTTTAGTTAAGAAGCTAAATATTTGCTTAATTAGCTTATGTTGTTAATCGAAATTGCAAAAGTTGAGGTTCAGTTCACTTTAACTGTTCTCAGGTTTTGATTTATAGCTGTTATAATGTTCTGTATTATTTGGTTTTGACGTGTTTTTTCTTTATGCATTCAAACTGGTACATACATGGTTTGGATTATATTCGAAACATGATTCAGTCATCTTTGTATAAACAGTTGTATATGAGGGAGAAGTATTATTGTTTTCTTCATATATTTGCTGTTTTGGATGGATTTTCTCTGCCTAAAGATGTACGCTTACTCATTTTTCTAGATAATTGCTATGCTGCATTGAGTACCTTATGGCACTTGGTTCAAGTGTATTATGAATTATCTGAATACCCTGCATTTATTGTATTTTTTTTACCAAACTCAATGTTTGGATGAAGCATCTGCTTGATGTTGTTGGTAACTCTGATCTTGATGCATAGTTGGATTCCTTAAGAACGAAATTAGATTTGGTAATAAATTGTAATAGTATACAGTTAGCTATTGCTGGTTTATATTGTTTCTTCCGATTGTTGATAAACAACGTTTTTCGGTCACGTGCACAGGTTGAGCAAGAGTTTGCTGGATTGAAGAAATAGATCCAAACGTTCGAAAGACATTTGTTCTTAATAGCCATCAAGCAGCTTCAATGAATGAATTAATTAGCCTCTGGAATCTCAGTTTCACCGGCTCTTGAATAGAGCTTGCCTTCCCAAATTATTCACATTGTGAGATCAAGAAACTGAGCAAGACGAACCCTATTTCACTGTATACATTGAAGGCAGCAGAATGGATGTGTCGAGTGGATTAGGTAATTGGTTTAATGGGTAATTTTGGTTTAAATGGCTCTTGAGTGGATGTGTCGGGTGGATTAGCTCTTAAAGAATGCTGATGGATAATATTAAATCTCTCAATTCGATCTCTTAATGTACAGTTTACCATTATTTCTTTGGTTAGGTTTTAAAAGAAAAAAATTGAGTGTATACCTTTTATATTACAGCTCCATTAGTTTGAAAGTCGGAAGTCATTAATATAAAGAGCACTATTGAGTTAGTTTGGTTAAGTTTACATCATGAATATTGTCCTGCAGGCAGAGAGAAAGCGTAAAGAGAGCCAAACAATTTTGAGTTAATACGTTTGTATATACTTCGATTCGTTAACATACATCTGATATAAGAATAAGTTTTTGACACAAATAAAAGTATGATTTTGTAATAGCAAACAAAACTTGTGCATCGCACGGGTCAGAATGCCTCGTAATACTAAAAGATTGAGTCCATTCATTTATTGTGGAGTTTTAATGACTAAAAAAAGACTTATTATAGATATCTAATAAGTTGAGTTTAAGGATGAGTAAAAGCTTGAGGTAGCTTAATAAAAGTTAAGTTTGGAGTGAGTAAAAGCTTGACATTTACGTCTCATTGCCCTGCCCTCCATCCCTTTGCCTCCCATGAGTTACAACTTACAAGCAAATCATATTAAACCATTATATAAAGAGTTGTGTGGTAATTTGCAATGTAATAAATTTTTAATTAATAAAGGGGAAACTCAAAGGCTAATTTAGGAATCCAAAAGTCATTTTTTAACATCTATATATACTGATCCATTCTGTTTTTACACACACATATTCGGTATTGGTACTCTAAGCACAGGTACTTCTTATATCACTTTACATATTTTATTTATGTGCTAATTTATTTTCAGTAATTAAACGGCTTTCGTTTTAATATGTTTGCTTCATGTTGTCTGGTATATACTGTATTTTTTCAATATCAATAACTTTATTTTTGGGTTGCTTATGCATTGAACAATTTTTTTTCTCAGGCATGAAGTATTTTAGAGACATCAGTAACACTTTTCGTAAGTCTCACATTTAGAGTATACTTTTCTTTTTCCCAGGCTTAAAGCATGTAGAGATGACGGTGACACTTTAAATTTTACGGTGCTTCCGTTCTCTTAATTGTAAGTCTCATTATTTAAATTTTACATGAGATCATAAATGGCTTGAAGCTAACTTTCTTTTGTATCTAAATATTCGATGATGAGTTGATGATGCATGCCTAATAATTACTTAGCTACATTACACTATTAGTCAATCAACAAAACATTATTAGTCAATCAATGATTTCTTTGGCTTGAGCATTTTGATAAACAATCATGGACAAACTGGAGGAGTGAGTCAGATTATCGGCGATGTCTCTCGTCAGAGGCCGCCTACTTTTGAGGGTTCGTCGGAACCAGCTGATATTGTTCATTGGCTTGAGCATTTTGATAAACTCTTCGACATGGTTCAGTGTTCGAAAGAGAGTAAAGTGGCAGTAGCGGCTTACTATTTGAGTAAGGGTGCTTATTCTTGGTGGCTTTATGTGAAACCCACAGATCGTGTTTGTGTTTGGAGCGAGTTCAAGACTCTCATGTTAGAGAGGTATTATCCGGCTCCACTTCGTGAAGCCAAGTTATCAGAGGTTTTAAACCCCGAACCCATCGAGGACGAGGGTGTTATTGTCATTGCTGAGAAGTTTTAGGGACTTCTTCAGTTTGCTCTGTCTGTTATCCGTACTAAGGCGGATAACACTTAGTGAGTTCATCGAGAAGGCTCTTGGAGCAGAGCTTTTGATCAAGGAACTTACGCGGAAGCATCCTTCAGCTTCTCCTGGTGGGAGGACTGGGATGTCGGTTCGTTCAGAGGGACATCGGGCTCCGGCACCTAAGAGGTCATTTTCTAGTCGTCTTCGTGCTGGGGAAGTATTTTCCTCTCAGACGACGAGTTCGACTGTTGTTTGCTTTAACTGTGATTCAGCAGGGCACGTTAGTACTTGGTGTACGATGCCAGCTATTGTTTGTTTTCTGTGTGGGAGGCAGGGACACATATAGAAATACTGCAGGAGTTCTAGTGCCGGTAGATCTCGAGAGGGCTCACAAGCCTCGATGGATTTTGTTACTCCATCCCGTGCATCATCCAAGGGGTCCTATCAGGCTTCGAGAGCCAGAGGTAAAGACAGTCATCACCGGTTTTGAACAAGTTAATTCTTGCTCGGTAATATGATAATCATTCATTTCATTGTCATTCATTCAATCATATAATTCATTCATCATACATCAATCATGTTGAGACTTGTAATTATCAAACTAATCATTCAATTTACGAGGAACAACGGTTCCAATCACTTCATTTGAGCTATCACGCATTTCGTTATTATTTCACCTCGGTGAGTCATTCTTGATCCTTGTCGGATTTCTAGTCATTTATCATTCATCGTAGTCACTCTCGTTTTTGTGACCTTTCGGGATCATATTAAGCGGTGAGTCCATATTTGGGTCTTCCTTGAATTGATGAGATCGAGGGAATCGATGATTTGGAGGATATCGATGTTGGGTAAATTTGAGATGTAGCCTTGTTTATCGGATGACTGTGTAACTCAATCCGTAATAATGTATCGTGGTTGTGGATCATTTATTGTTGATCTATTTTATAATGATCGTATTTGAGAATCTTGAGATTTTGAAATCATTTGATGCGTTCCTTTTGGTATTGTACCCGAGATTTCGTGATAAATTGACTAATTGTTCATTGTGATTCGAGACGTCAAGTCATGAGGACTTGGGCATGCGATTGATATGGTCCCGAGAGCTATATGTGTGTTGTTGCTTTTCTTTTGAGACGTGAGTCAGTGCTTATGTGGGGGTTGGCCCAGTTGTGCAGGCGAAGTGGTTCGCGTTAAGGAGTAATCCTGGAGATGTTGTTTTCAAATCGTGATGGATAGTTCATATCCCGAGTTGTTTACCTTTAGTTTCGGGGATGAAACTCTTTTTAAAGGGGGAGTATATAATACCCGATTGTGAATTCATTGATTATCATTCAGTAATTTTCACTCAGAAATTTTTCACTCAGTAATAATCATTCACCATTCATATTCATTCAATTATGTTCACCGTTCGACGTACTTTAGAATCGTGTTATTCGTCATTCATCACTGTTTGAGATCGAGACGAGATTATTGTCATCATCATCATCATATTTTGTTATTCGTCATTCATCACTGTTTGAGATCGAGACGAGATTATTGTCATCATCATCATCATATTTTGGTATTCGGTGTGTGAGGTAGCGCACGCTATGTACTCTTGTTAGCGCGTGCTAATGAAGTACAGGTAGCGCACGCTATAGCTCAGTATTAGCGCACGCTAGCGCAAGTGTGGCAGACAGTCGAGAAGGTACTGGACTGATTTGGTAAATTCGTAGCGCACGCTACGAGTAGTAAGTAGCGTACGCTAACTATGCTGGTAACGCACGCTAAGGCGTAAGAGTAGCGTATGCTATCGCGGCAAGGCAGAGGACAGTGGGTTCTGGACTCCAGTATACTGGGCATCAACTATCAGGTAGCGCACGCTAACGATGCGGGCAGTGGGTACTGGACTACCTGGTGAACCCGCTAGCGCACGCTAAGCACAGGAGCTAGCTAGTGCTAATCTGGGTTTTGTATAAATAGGACATTTCACCCTTCACTTCGTCATTTCTTCATTTCTCAACCATTTCGGACGATCTTGGGCGATTCACGAAGGTCTTTTTGAGCTGCAATCATCTAGCATCATCTTCAAGCTCCTAGTACAGATTAATCATCATTTAATCTACTCCATCACTCCAAATCAAGGAAATTTTTCATTGAATCTTGAATTTCGGGATTTGAAGGTTTTCTTCCCGATCTCTTTGAGTTAGCTTGCTATCATGATGGAATATGTTGATTATGGATTATATACCTTGGATACTTGTATTCTTTCAGATTCATTGATGTAATTTTTGGAATTTGTGAATATTTGGAATTGTTCAAGAACACATTGGGTGTTGGCTTTGGAATTTTGGGGGTTTTCAACTAGATGTTGTCGTAATCTCGAATGAAGTATTCCTATTGGATTATTAATGGTATTAATGAGGTTTTGTTGGATTGAATCATTCATTGGAAGTTGGTTTTCGGTATAATTAAGTTTTGGTTGTAAACAATTGGAGATTGTTTACAACGTATTTGTTAGATTTACCCAATGAGTTTGGGTAGTGTTGTATCGACTTTTTGAGTTGGTTGTGATCATGCTTGATTCGTATATTAAGTGAATTGTTGGTACTTGTGTCATTCAAGGTTGTTCGAGCGGCCGACAATTCTTCAAGGACGTTGATCGTGGAAGGACTTTCTCGCCGTCGGTTTGAGGCAAGTTTTACACTTGTACTAGTCAATGAGATTAATGTTATCATATATGTGTATGAATGTGTTGTATCATTCTGAGACTTAGTCTCTTCATGAGTTCATTGATATTAGGGGATCGTTCGATACGATACTCTTCGGCAATTATGTTAAATGTTTATTATTGTTCATTAATAGCCGGTTCAAGGCATTGGGATACTCGTTGTTAATGTTATTGTGGATAGCCGGCTGGCGGTATCAATATATCGATTGTTGTTGTTAATATTGATGTCGATCTAAGACATTGTTGTAATCATTGTTATTAATGTTGGCGTCCTGTCATTCATGTTGTATTGGCTGATTGAAGGCATTGGCATATCCGTTCTCATCTTCGTCGTCGGTAACCGATTAAAGGTGCCGAGGCATTCATTGTATCATTGTCATCGCTTGGCTGTTCTAAGGTAATCGAGGTGTTCAATCATCCATTGTATCATTGTTATCGATTGGCCGTTCTAAGGCAATCGAGGTGTTCAATCATTCATTGTATCATTATCATCGATTGGCCGTTCTAAGGCAATCGAGATGTTCAATCATTCATTGTACCATTGTTATCGATTGGCCGTTCCAAGGCAATCGAGGTATTGAGTCATTCACTGTATCATTGTTATCGATTGGTCGTTCTAAGGCAACCGAGGTATTGAATCATCCACTGCATCATTGTTATCGGTTGACCATTCTAAGGCAATCGAGGTATTGAATTGGGACTGTCAAGGACGGTGCCCATCCGTGAGTTACTGTCATCGTGTTGGCCGACTCAAGGCAGCACACTATCATTCTTGTGAATTTGACAATTTTAGGATCGTTGCCGGTTGTGATTAATTGTATTTTGGAGGCTAGTCTCGGCTAGTGCTCATTATGGGTAAGTTTGGGGCTTGAACCTTCGCGGTTGGGTTCCCAACACCTACAGTTCAGTAGGTCACGGTCATTGGATGACCTTATTGTGATACAGCTTCGTGTCATGGTTTCGGCCCTTATTGTGATACGGCTTCGTGCCTTGGCTTCGGCCCTTATTGTGATACGGCTTTGTGCCGTGGCTTCGGCCCTCATTGTGATACGGCTTCGTGCCGCGGCTTCGGCCCTCATTAATACAACTTCGGGCTGTTTTGGTTTCAGGTGATTATGTTGATTGACAACTTCGGCTGAGTGACTTTCAAGCCTTTGTGATGTCTTGGTATTTTCATTGGAGCCTTCGGGCATTGTGATTCATATTTACTTTAGTTCTGGATTGGTTCATGTTCGTGTAATTCATTGTGGTGTTCTATTTTTATGATTCGTCGTTGGGCATTTATGTTCTATTGAACATGTATTAATAATATGTCGTGGGCATAGTGTTTCACGAATGCTCGGTTCTTACCTTAGTTTGTGAGCATCTCGTATTATTATTATCATTATATCGTTTCATTTTGCCTTTGGATGCATATCATGTTATACATGTATTTGATGTTCATTATCTGGATGAATGACCACGTGGGGGCGGAACATGCTTTCATGTTTTAGGTGCTTGCGAGGAGTGAGTTGAGACACAAGGGCATGACGATGGCGACGAGGCATTCGAGCGATACTAGTCTGAGTTATTCATGTTGGTCAGTCAGTTGGAGTGTACTCCAGTTTTGTTAGTTGTTATGACTTATGAGGTTGTATTATCCGAGCAAGGCTCATGGATGTCATTGTATTTTATTTTGGCCATGTAGGCCCACTTTTGTCGTTGAAATTCCTTATCGGAATATTGTGTCGGATATCATGGTAGGGACTGTGATCTCCCTTGTTGGTTAATTTAATGTATTTTAGTCGTGTTCGCCTGGTGGATATCCGAGTGTGGGGTCCACGACACTGTAATAACCCAATGAGATTTGGGGGTGTTACAGGTGCCACATGGCATGGACTGCCAAACCATTCAAATTTGAATGGTTATTTATGGTGGTTTTGGGTTGGGTTTAGGGTGGGCTTGGGTGGGCTGGGGGTGGGCTACAGGTGGGCCACAGGTGGGTCGGGCTGCGAGTGGGCTGGGGTCGGGCTGGGGGTCGGGCCGGTCTGGGCTCGGAGATGGGCCGGGCTGGGCTGGGCCTGGGCTGGAGAGTCCGGGGCCGGGACCGCCCGGGTAGCCAGGGGACTGGGCTCGGTCCCGGGCCGGGTTGGCCCGGTCGGCCCGTGGGCCTAGAAAATAGGCCGGCCCGGCCCAGCCCACTGGCCACCTCTAACGCCCACCAACTAGTTACCCTTTGGTTTCGGCACGAGTTTTAATAAATTGGTTGACTGTGTTGTAGGTGGAATAAGGATCTACTTTTGTTGTAGTTCTAAAATAATTAATTTAATTGAATATGTTGTGAGTGGAGTAAGGGGCCACTTTTATTGAATTAATTATAATTGTGGTGGGTCCATCAATGACAACATTGATAAATAGGAGGTAATAGTGAGGGTTATTATTAAGTGAGTTTGTGTGGTGCACTTATTAAAAATGGCAAAATGGGTAAGTTATTTATGGACGGACCAAAATGGCAAACTGGATAAGTTGTTTGTGGATTGAAGGATTAATATAGATATATTGATACATAGATTATTACTATATATGGTTCTCCCGTTCAATATTCTTTTGTCGTTTTCACATTTAGCATTTTTTTATGGTTATTCCGTGTAACACCTTCTTGTAGTTCTCTTGTGTTTGTTTTTATGGTTCTTTCAGTAGCATCTTCTTATAGTTTATCCGTGTATAATTTTCTAATCGTTCTCCCTTTAGTGCCTTCTTATGGTTCTTCCTTGTAGCATCTTCTCATCATTATACCGTGCTTGAACATTGTTCTGGTTCTCATGTGGAACATATTCTTATCGTTCTCCGATTTACATCTTCTTATATTTCTCTCATGTGGCATCTTCCCATGTCTCTCCCTTTTAGCATATTCGTATGGTTCTCTCGTATAACATGTTGGGAAACTGGCACCCCACTTAGAATGGTGGATAGTATCGCGAAGTAGAGTTTTCAAACTCTTTTACATTGCGGAAGCGTAATTAACTTGCAGAAAGTAAATGACACAAGATTTATAGAGGTTTGGGCAAACGTGCCTACGTCCTCTCTCCATATCTTTTTCTATAGGCTCAAGATCAATCTTTTCCACCTTGTCTTCTATCGGTCCGAGGTAAACTGTTACAATCTCGTCTTTATGTCGGTCCAAGATAAACCGTTTTCTTTTCTATCGGACAATGAAGCAACCTATCTAGCTTCCGATGGGTACTAGACAAACCTCACTTGGATTTAGATGTGATTCTAATAATGCTGGATCAACGATCCTAATAACACCGAATCAATCTACAATCAGTATCTTTCTTATCGTGTACGTTTTCGTGTATGAACACTTAAACACTTATCAATTAAGCACAAATACAACAATGATAATGAATATAGTGATATCTGATCAATATGTGATTTGCTTAGAGTTGTTGTGTTGAATGATACCAAATGACTTGGTATTCATAGGCAAATTCTCTCAACTACCCGTTAGTTCACTGCTTTTCTTTAGCGTGCGTTATGCTTCATGCATAGCATACATTATCGCCATTACGTACGTTATTGCCTTCCTATAGCGTACGTTATCTGCTTACAGATTCTGTCCAGTAGCATTATGTCTCTTCAATTACGTACGTTAGCTCATACTATTACGTACGTTAAGAACCTTCATAATGTGCGCTAATGTGATGTCATTGCGTGCGTCACCATGTATCCGTTGCATGTCTTTTTTACTTTGACTCAGAATATTCCAATGGTTGTGATGTTTGAATTCGAAGTTCAAAACACATTATGTACGTTAACACCTATATGTTACGTACGTTAAGCTTGTTCGATAGCGTGCGTTAATCTTTGTCTGTAGCGTGCGCTAAATCATCAGGTGACATTTCAGGTGAGTCTTGAGGTGATATGCATTACGTACGTTAAACATATAGACATAGCGTACGTTAGCTACTCCATTTAGCGTGTGCTAGTCTTGCTTACTAGCATGCGCTAACCTCTATCTGTAGCATGCGCTAATTCAGTCATTTAGCGTGCGTTATTCACAATGTATTGTGTATGTTATCCATCATGTGACTTCATGTGAGACATCAGGTGACTTTCTTATTGTTTTGGCTTCGTTCTATTGTTTCCTTTGTTGTTTTGATTTGATCGTCAACACATCAATAACTCATCATCAAAACTATTTTATAATTATGTGGAATAAAATATTCCAACATAACATCCTTTTGTAGTTTTTTCGTGGGCATTTCCTCTTATATGGTTATCCCGTGTAACATCTTCTCATATTCAATAATGGTAAATTGTTGATATTGATTATAAAGTGTACAATTTACCTAAATCAGTATAAGATTTTTTAAATTTCATAAAAACGTAATGATATATAGATTATTACAATATATATAGATTTAGAACATTCTTATGACTATCTCGTGCAACATGTTCGTATCGTTCTCCAGGCGAGCATTTTCTTATGGTGTGTAACATCTTACTATGGTTATATCGTTTAACTTATTCTATGGATCTCATATCCTCTTATGGTTCACTTGTGTATCATTTTCTTACCATCTCTCGTGTATCATCTTCTTGTCGTTCATCTGTTTAGTATCTTATTATGCTTCTTTCGTCGAGTGTCTTCTTATCATTCTGCATGTAGTATTTTCTTATCGGTCATACATATTTGAACATTCTTATGGTTATCATGCGCAATATCTGTTTATCGTAATTATGGAAGGCAAAAATTACCAACATATAGTTAAGTAACACATAAGCCAAATCATGGTGCCTCCAAGAAACTCAGTATTGTATATAGATAGATAGATATGGATTATTTAATTATTAATAAGGCAATACTAGAAAAAATCAACAAAAAAAAATCAAAAGATTACAAATTGACACATATGCCAAGTCAATGAGAAACTAAAAATCCCAGTTCTAGTATATTATAAGACATATACATAGATAGATAGATAGATAGATAGATAGATAGATAGATATAGTGATATATATATAGATTGATTAATTAATAAGCCAATAATAGAAAACATTAAAAAAATGTCAACAAAACTACAAAATGACATATAAGCCAAATCAATGAGAAAGCTCGAAAAACACAATTTCATATACATCATTAGATAGATATAGACCGATATAGATAGATATATAAATACAGATATATTAATTAGTTAATAGGACAATAGTAGAATAAATTAAGAAAAATGTCAAAAAAACCCATAAAGTAACACATAAACCGAATAAATGAGAAAGCGCACACAAAAAAAAAACTTAGTCTCATTGTATTATATTAATTAATAAGTCAATAGTACAAACAACTAGAAAGAGGTCATAAAAGATCACAAATGACATATAAGCCAAATCTATGAAAAAGTTATAAAAAAAACTCAATTTTAGTATATATATATATATATATAAATAACTAGATATGTAAACAGGTAGATAGCTATAGACGTAGATAGATTGATTACTAAGCCAATAGTATAAAAAATTCAAAACAATACCAAAAAACACAAAATAATACATAAGCTAGATAAACGAGAAAGTTAAAAAACTCAGTTTTATTATATAATATTGATATTGATATTGATTGGTAGGAGATATATAGATAGATAGATAATTAAAAAATATATGTATAGATATAGATATGTTAATTAATTAATAAGCCAAGAGTAAAAAAATTAAAAAATATCAAAAAAACACAAAATGACGCATAAGCTAAATCAATGAGAAAGCTAAAAAACTCAGTTTTATTATATAATATTGATATTGATATTGATTGGTAGGAGATATATAGATAGATAGATAATTAAAAAATATATGTATAGATATAGATATGTTAATTAATTAATAAGCCAAGAGTAAAAAAATTAAAAAATATCAAAAAAACACAAAATGACGCATAAGCTAAATCAATGAGAAAATGCAACACTTAGTTTTAGTATATTATATAGACTAGTAACCAACCTATCGAAAATCAATGGGACATCACCGCTTGTAAGTTAAAACCCGTAGAAGACGGACATATAGGTGGATGGTTTGATTTAAACATTAAAAATAGAAAAAACGATATTAAGTATCAGTGAAAAATCTTCATAATAATACAATATTTGTTGATCTAAATTGATAAAAAAGTAATTAATTCACAATCAAATATCAGTAAAGCAATAGGTCGCTTGAATGCTCTGTCCAAAAAAAGAACAACATTAAAATAGAATATACTATTTTAACTTACATAACACATTTTGAAGTTAAAATATATTCCAAATTAACAAATGGTGTTTCAGAGTACCTCAAAGTTTGTCTAACATTTTTTTATACACAACATTAGTCATTATATTGTGCGGCTCACTATCCTTGTCACATATCAAAACTTTTAAGCCATTGTTGCCGGTTACCCCAGGCACAACGGCATACAACTGATCATGGGTGAAGACAGATTGGGAAAGATAGAGACTTACGTGGGAAAAATACTGCCCGTGACTCTTGTTTATAGTCATGGCAAAGGAAACGACTAATGAGAACTGTCTTCTTTGGAAGATGATGAGGAACTTTGTGAAATCTGACGGGATCATGTGTCCCTTCTTATCCAGTGTCGGTTTTCATCGACTCGTCACAACTCGTCATTCCGTTTCCAGAATATGTGAATTCGTCGCCACACATTTCTGGACACTGTTAGGGAGGTTTGGCTGATCCCGACTGGTTTAGTTGGCATGTGTAATTTACAGGCCAAACTACTTAGGGTCAAGCACAGACTGAAACAGTGGAACTGGTCTGTTTTTGGAAATCTTCATGCGAAGTTGGATGAGGCCTTGAGGGCTGCTGACGAGGCCGAGCGGCGATATGATTCGGAGCCTTCCCCAGAAAATAGAACCGCTATGCACCGTTTTCGCACTCAGTGCCAACTTCGTCTCTCCATGGAGGAAAATTTCTAGAAACAGAAGGCTGCAGTTCGTTGGGTTGCTCAGGGCGAGCACAACACCCGTTTATTTTAGGGTTTTGCGAAGCAGAAGCGTTGCCAGTCTTATATTCACAGTATCGAGGATGATGGTTCGACTATTGCTGTTGAGTCGGACATTCGTTCATCCGCTGTGAATTTCTTCAGGACTCTGCTTACATCCGATGGTGATGTTCTCACCCCCCCGGATGACACTTGTTTCCCTTTTATCCCCCCTTCTTTTGATTCTGAAAATTTATGTGTCCCCCCATATCCCCAAGAGATTCGTGCTGCGGTTTTTGTTATTGATCATTACAACACTTCTAGGGCCGATGGGTTTTCGTCTTTGTTTTTTCAGCATTGTTGGGAGATTGTATCTTCCGATGTGAATGGGGTTGTGCTCGAGTTCTTTGATGGTCATCCCATGCCTCCGGCCTTCATGGCGACCACGGTCGTCTTGATCCCGAAGAAGCCTGTTCCGAGCGGTTTGTCAGATTATCGGCCTATTAGTCTGTGTAATGTGACCAGTAAGATTATCACGAAAATCCTTAACGCTCGGCTCGCTTATGTCCTCCCTCTTGTCATCTCTCCAAACTAGAGTGGATTCGTTCAGGGGAGGGTTATTACGGATAATATACTTTTGGCCCAGGAACTGATTCACGACCTCCACGTCTCGGACATTCATGGTGTCCCAAACCTTGCACTGAAGCTTGATATGGCTAAGGCATATGATAAGGTTCACTGGCATTTTTTACGTGAGGTCCTGGTGAGGATGGGATTCCAGACTAGATGGATTCTGTTCATCTGTCACTGTGTCGAGAGTTGCACGTTCTCCATTATGTGAACGGCAGCCCGGTCGGCTATTTTTCCCCTAGTGAGGGTTTGCGTCAGGGCGACCCCATTTCTCCGTCGCTCTTCGTGCTTGTCGCCGATTATTTATCGCGCTGCTTGAATCGATTCATTCGTGACCATCTTTTGATGAGTATAGGACTGCCAGACGGCCTTTCCCCATCTCGCACCTCTCCTATGCCGATGACATCATTATATTCACACGAGCTGTGGATGATGGTCTTGTTGACCTTATGCGACTCCTGGATCACTATTCCATGGCCTCCGGGCAGATGGTTAGCATCCAGAAGAGCACTTGTATCCTCACTCCGAAGCACGCGCCTCGTTGGTATCAGAGAGTTCATGATCTTACTAGTTTCCGCCAGGGTGATCTCCCCATCACCTATCTTGGTGCACCCTTTTTTAAAGGCTTTATGAGACGAGAGCTCTTTGCTGGGGTGAAGCAACGGCTGTTGGATAGGATCTCTGGTTGGTCCCATCGCCACCTTGCTTTTGGGGGTCGCTTGGCTCTTATTAAGAGCACCCTATGCACGATTCCTCTGCACCTTCTTCAGGTGTTGGACCCGCCCCAGTATGTTGTCCAGGAGCTCGAGCAGATTATGGCTAGATACTTCTGGGGTGATATCGGTCCTAAGAGAAAGCAGTCTTCGGAATATCAGAATCCCAAATCCCCAGCTGGTAATATCCTGATCGCAAGTCAATCTTAGACAAAATTGTGGCACCCTGAAGTTGGTCGAACAAGTCATCTATCCAAGGCAAAGGATATTTGTTCTTAATACGATACGGCGCTCGAGAAACAGGTGTTGCGCTTGGCACAAGATCAATAGGAAACTCTACCTTTCTAGACGAAGGCAATCCCGGTAGATCATACGAAAATACATAAGGATATTCATTCACAACTGGAATCGACAATAAATCGGCTTCGCCGTTATTTGTGCTCATGGCGTAGCACCAATACAGTCTTGTTTCAACAATTTTATCGCCTTAACAGCAGAAATCACCCCTCCTGAACTACCCGGTTTACGACCCAAGAAAGTGTGCTCGACACCATCTTCCGCTATTATAGAAATAGTTCGCGTTCGGTAGTTCATGATAGCACCATGACGATTCAACCAATCATCTCCCATAATTACGTCCTCTCCTTTCAGATCTACCACAATGAGGTCTGAAGGCCAATCTCGACTCCCGATATGTACAAGACAATTTTTAATCTCTTGGTTCCCCATCAAACGCTCTCCACTAGGAGTACTTACTACGAATGGTTCGCACTCAATCAAACACCTAAGACCCAAACGTTTCACACAATCAAGAGCAATAAACGAATGGGTAGCTCCCGAATCAAATAATACTGATACAGGTTGAGAATGTATTTGCGTGATACCTGCAGCTACCGGAGCCTCCGTGTCATCCGCGCGTCTCAACTGGTACACTCTTGGCTGTACCGAACCCACACTCGATGCAACTTGACGATCCAACCAGACTCGACCTCTTCCATGTCCCAACGTCTATTGCGGCTGATTTGATGTAGTCCCCGGGTTCACACTCGGAGTGTAATACCCGGTTGTAATTCAGTAATTATCATTCAGTAATTATCATTCAGTATTTGATACTCAGTAATTTCATTCATTATTGATCATTTGTCACTCAGATTCTATCATGGTATTCATCATTCAGAGTAATTGTATCGAGTATCGATCGTCATTCATCATTAATCTGATTGGAGTTTCGTGCCGTGTTTATCATCATTATCATTTTCGTTGCAAGCTGTGCTTGAGGAGTAGCGCACGCTACATACTCCTTTTAGCGTACGCTAATTGGGTATAGGTAGCGCACGCTACCGCTTAGCTTTAGCGCACGCTAAGGCTACCTTGGCTGCGATCCGTAAGGTACCGGTGCAGTGAGAATAATTGTAGCGCACGAGACGAGTGGTAAGTAGCGCGTGCTAACGGGTCGTAGTAGCGCACGCTATATGTGTGGAGTAGCGCACGCTAGGGGCGGATCAGGTTGAGTCCAGTGGCTCTTGGGATCGCACCGGTTTATTCATAGCGCACGCTATGCATTGTTGTTAGCGTCTGCAAGCATATTAGCGCACACTAAGTAATGGTTGTAGCGCACGCTAGCGAGGTTAGATCAGAGGGCAGATGTTTTTCTGGACTCCAGTACTGGGCGTCAAATGTTTAGCTAGCGCACGCTAACAATGGATATTAACGCACGCTAGTAGTATGGCCGTAGCGCACGCTACAAATAGGTACGTAGCGCGCGCTACCGTGTTCGGACAGTGGGTACTGGACTACCCAAATTACTCGTTAGCGCACGCTATGCACAAGGGCTAGCGCACGCTAACACAGGCGAGTATAAATTGGACAGTTTAGTCGAGTTCGTCATTTTTCATCTCATTTCATTCCTTCGGTATTTTTGGGCGATTAGAAGCGATCCAGAGGATTCTTCGAGGTGTAATCATCAATCCTCATCTTCAAGTCTTTGAGTTGAATTTATCGTCACTTCATCATCTCCGAAACGTCGAATCAAAGGTATTAATCTCTTGGATCTAGAATTTCGGATTTTTGGGTTTTCCTTCCGATTTCTTCGTAAGCTTGGATTATCATTGGGATATGTTAAGTTATGGATTATCTACTTGGATAAATATATTCCTACGGATTTAATGGTTATTTTCGGAATTGTATTCATGATCGATTGGGTTTGTCTTCGTTTAATTGGTGATTTTTCGTTTGATGTCGTTATAATCATTTTTTATGGATTCTAATGGATTATTGATATCATTGAAGTGTTTTGTTAGTTCGAAATACTCATTTTAGTGTTGGTTTCGACATATTCGGGATCGATATTTTCAAGTCGTGTGGTTGGTTACGTATTCGTTAGAATGCCCCAATGAGTTCGATTATCGTTGTTTCGACCTTTGGGTTAGTCGTGTTTTGTTGTTTGATGCGTGTATTGAGCGATTGTTGGTAATTATTGTTATTCAAGGTTGTTCGGCGATCGGTATCTTGGTTAGGGCGTTGTTCGTGGATGGACATTCTTCATCGGTATTGTGTAAGTTAAATCTTACTCGGTTAAAAGGATACTCATTCCTTTTGTTGTTGATTGCTCATAATCATAATTCATTCATCATAATATTAATCATTTTGAGACTTGTAAGTGTCGAATAATCATTTCATTCACGAGCAGCGGTTCCAAATCTTTTCATTGGTTTATCAATCACGCCACTATTACTTTCATATCGGTGAGTCATCTTGGCCTTGTCTAATTATTATTCATTGGTTTTCATCATGGTCATTCTCGTTCATGTGACCTTCCGGTTCATATTGCGTGGCGGGTGTGGGTGTGGAATTTGTAGACGGGCACAAGATGGTCATCTATTACGTTCACCGATACATCGCACCGAGCACACAGAAACGCTTACCTCCGTGAGACTAAATAGGTACAAGGCGGGTGTGTCCGGACATTCGTCTTGTACACTTGCACAGACATTACGGGCGTACTATGATGCTCCTCTTGCGTAATTCATAATTAAGAATATTTCATAACTTCATTAATTCATGATTGTGTAATTTCAACTCTTGAGGATTGTTGTTACGTATCGACCCGTTGGGGATTTTGTTTTCAGTCACGGCAAGGCAAAGGCACGGGAAGAGCATGTTGACGGCGACGAGTCCCAAGTGATACTAGTAGGGGCCCGGTCATTCCGTTTGTTCGATTATTTTCATCATTTGATTATTTATTGTCATTTGTATTTTCCACGCAAATTCCGTTTGTAATGTTTATTTATTCGTGGTGGTGTATTTTATCTTCATATAAAATACACTAGTATTCAGTATTGTCTGGTGTGTTGTACTTAAACTCCTCATCGGAGTGTTTGGTAATATAATGTGGTTCGGTACTACAATTATATTATTTAATTCATCATTTTCATTTGCGGGTGGGTCCCGGTCGGGATTCACCAGACCGTAATATCCGCCTAGTTTGGGGTGTTACGAGTTGGTATCGAGCGTGGTTTTGAATACTACCCTCCAAGTCATGTCTCATTTGAAATCATCGTCATCGGACTAGTATCATTGGACTTTCGCGTCACGTGTGACTGTGCAAATGCGAGCCAATCGGACCAAGAAGCGTAAGATTTCTAATGCCATGGTATAATTTCGCATTAATCATTCATTCATAATTCATCGCTTAACAATCCTCAATCATCATTGTCATTTTGACCGGGACGGTCGAGTTAACTCATTAATCACCAATTCATTTCATTGTTCGATTGTTGATCAGGAAGATCGAATCATTAATCTTGTTAACTCATTCAAGATAATCATTTCAGTAACTTCATCGGATAATCATGTCACGTCAATTAATCATTCATGTAATCGCTGTATTTGAGCGCGTATGCTCATTTTCGTCATTTCATAATATAATCATAATGTGATACTCATGCAAGATATATAATCATCATATGACTTTCCACTTCAGTATGGAAAGGGCTGGCAGAGGACGTGGAGGACGAGGCCGTGGAGCGGGCCGAATCCCGAGAGCTCGTGTGAATACACGTGCAAACGCGAGGAATAATGCTAATTCATCGAGCAGGCGACAGCGCCACTCATTCACCAGACGCGATCATTCATTATCGGAGTCGTACTGGACACGGCTCAGTCAGAGGGTGTCCGGGTTGATCCACTCGCATTTATGCAGGGCATGATGGCCCAAATGACTCAGATGGCTCAGTTGATGGAGACGATGCATAACTCCGTCAATCAGAATCAGCAGGCTCCTCCGCCGCCACCTCAGAGCCAAGAGAGGAATGTGAGTAACATCATCGGCGATATTTCTCGCCAGAGGCCACCTACTTTTGAGGGCTCGTCGGAGCCGGCAGATATCATTCATTGGCTCGAGCATTTCGAGAAGCTGTTTGCTATGGTAGAGTGTCCCGAGGGACACAAAGTTTCTGTTGCGGCTTACTACCTTGGTAAGAGCGCACATTCTTGGTGGTTGTCATTGAAGCCCACCGAAGGATCTTGTACTTGGGATCAGTTCAAGACTCTCATGATGGAGAGGTATTATCCGGCCCCACTCGAGAGAGGCCAAGTCGTCGAATTGCTCACCCCGACCCCTCAACAGACGAGGATGTTCTCGCTATTGCCGAGAAATTTCAGAACTTCTTCCTTTCGCCTCGTCCATCATTCATTCAGAGGCGGATAAAATCAAGTATTTCAGCAAGAGGTCAAACCCCGTATGAGACTTCACTACTTAACCATAATTGCACCACGTTGGCCGAATTCATTGAGAAAGCTCACCTACGAGCTTCATCGCTAAGGAAATTGCTAAGCGGAACCTTCGTCTCGCTAGCAAGAAATCGAAGAACCGTAATCGATCAAGGCGGTCGACAACCTTCAAGAAACCCCGCATGGCTCGCTTTTCGAGCGACCTCCAAAGGTCGTCTAAACCCGCTAATCTCGATCCACGAGCGCCGCCTGCCATCACCTGTTACAACCGTGGGGATCTTGGTCATGTCAAGACTAAGTGTCCGAGACAATGGTCACGTGTCATAACGTGGAATTGTGGGACATAAGGCCCGTTTTGCCGTAGGGACTCCAAACCTACTCAGACGTCATCTCGTGCCCCTAAGCAGCCACCATTCGTAATCAAAGCATTTCAATCGGCGTCGTTTAAAACGACGGAGCGACTAAAGGGGAGCTTTTAGCCATCGACGGAGCGTCGGTCGGACTAGCAAGCCCCGGATTTATGAGATGAAGAAGACCGATGATCCAGAGGCCCGAATGATCTCGTGTACACTCGATATTCTATCTCAACCTGTGTGTACTCTTTTCGATACCGGTGCATCGCATTCATTCATTTCCGAGTCATGTTTGAGTAGACTACGCCCGGTAGTGCTACTAGTTGTGAGCCTTATGTCATTGGCCTACCCGATGGTAGACGAATTATCGTGTCGGGAGATTCGTAATTGTCCAATCTGGGCCATGGTCGTATGGCCAGCAGACCTAATCGTGGTATATTTGCCGAGGTACGACGTCATCGTCGGTATTGATTGGATGGATAGACATGACGACATCATTAATGACCGTAAGCGTGTGTTCACTATCATTTCGCATTTATGGAGTTGTATGTGTGTTTAAGGGAGGTCATCCCGGCTGTTCTGGTAAGGTCATTAATTCAATGAAATCAGTAAGATTACTCAATCAGGGATGTGTCGGTTATTGGTGCTATATGGCCAAAACCGAGAAGTCATCAGTAATGTTAACGGATATTCCGGTAGTGAGGGAATATGCCGATGTTTTTCCGCATTTAGCTACATGGTTTGCCTCCACAGAGGGATGTGGAATTCACGATTGAGTTGGAGCCCGCACGCCCCCGATATCGAAGGCGCCGCATCGGATGGCCCCGACCGAAATGCAGAATTAAAGAACCAACTTGAAGAGTTGTTCGAGAAGGGTTATATTCGACCGAGTGCGCCCCCGTGGGAGCACCGGTGTTATTTGTCAAGAAGAAGGATGGTTCATTCCGCTTATGTATTGATTATCGGGAGCCGAACAGGTGACGATCAAGAATAAGTACCCCTTACCCCGTATTGATGATCTCTTAGATCAACTTCGTGAGCTTCGGTATTTTCCAAGATCGACTTAAGATCCGGATATCATCGGGCCATGGATTCGAGAGTCGGATATCGCGAGGACGGCGTTCGAACTCGCTATGGTCACTATGAGTTTGTGGTTATGCCGTTTGGATTGACTAATGCACTGCGGTATTCATGGAGTTAATGAATCGGGTTTTCATCGACTTTTTGGATCGGTTTGTTGTTGTCTTCATCGATGACATTTTGATTTATTCTCGTGGACCGAGGAACACGAGTCTCACCTTCATCGAGTGCTCGACGTGTTGAGACGAGAACAACTTTATGGCAAGTTCTCCAAATGTGAGTTCGATGTCCGGTGACGTTTCTCGGACACGTAATTTCATCAGACGGAGTTCGTGTCGATCCTCGAAGACGGAGGCTATTCGAGATTGGCTACCTCCGAAGAACGTTAAGGAAATCCAAGTTTCCTCGGATTAGCGGGATATTAACGGCGATTTGTGGAAGGATTTACTAAAATCGCTCAAACCTTGACGAACCTTTAGCGGAAGGAAAAGAAAAAAATGTGGTCCGACGCGTGTCACGGAGTTTTGAGGAACTCAAGAGCCGGTTAATGTCAAGACTGTACTTTCCTTGCCGCAGGGACTAAGGATTTGTGGTTTATAGTGATGCGTCGGACAGGTCTCGGATGTGTGCTCATGCAGCGGGAAGGTCATTGCCTATGCTTCCCGGCAATTGAGACCTTACGAGGTTAATTATCCGACCCACGCACTGGAGCTAGCAGTAGTGGTGTTCGCTGAAGATTTGGCGTCATTACCTTTATGGCGTCACCTGCCGATATTCACCGATCATAAGAGCTTAAAGTATATATTTACTCAGAAGGAGTTAAATATGCGTCAGAGACGGTGGTTGGAATTAATCAAAGATTATGATATCGAGATCCTCTATCACCCGGGCAAGGCGAACGTTTTCGCCGACGCCTTGAGTCGTAAGTCCGTTCAGGAGCAGATGCTTGCCCGTTTAACAGTTCAGAAGGAGCTTCAGCAGGAACTCCTTAGACCCGAGATCGAGGTCTGGCTTCAGCGAGTTCAGGGGCAGCTTTGTATGTTAGAGATTTCATCGTCACTAGAGGAGACAATTCGAGAGAATCAGGGTTCGGACCCATCATTGTTACGCATCTGTGAGGATGTGGCTCAGGGGAAAGCCCCTGGATTTGTGGTCCACGAGGATGGACTTTTGAGGTTTAAGAATCGGTTGTGTGTACCGGCGAATGACGAGTTGAAAAACTCGATTTTGAAAGAAGCTCATGCTACCCCTTATTCTGTGCATCCGGGGTCTAGCAAGTTGTACAAGGACTTGAAACAAAATTACTGGTGGAGTAATATGAAGCGAGAAGTTGCAGAATTTGTTTCGAGATGCTTAACTCACAACAAGTTAAGATTGAACATCGGCCGTGGGTATGCTGAAACCTCTTCCTATTCCCGAATGGAAGTGGGAAGACATTTCTATGGATTTCATCACGAGTTTGCCGACGAGTCGTCGTGGTATGAATACGATCTGGGTGATCGTGGACCGCTTAACCAAATCAGCTCATTTCCTTGAGATCAAGGAAACGTGGGGTCCCGAGAGACTTGCCCAACTTTTCATCAAAGAGATAGTGAGACTGCACGGTACTCCTAAAAGTATCGTTTCCGATCGTGATGGACGGTTTGTGTCGCATTTTTGGAAATCAGTTCATCGTGCTATGGGAACTCAGCTTAATCTCAGTACCGCTTTTCATCCTCAGTCCGACGGACAATCAGAGAGGACCATTCAGACATTAGAGGACATGTTGAGGGCATGCGTCCTCGATTGGAAAGACGATTGGGAAGCCCAACTACCATTGATCGAGTTCACGTATAATAATAGTTGGCATGCTTCGATCAAGATGGCACCTTACGAGGCCTTGTATGGTCGTCGTTGTCGATCTCCGTTGTAATATCCGCAATTTTCGATTTTCGGTAAATTTCTTTTTTCGGCCGAAGTCCGTTTTGACGACTCGCTCATGACCGTTTCGTCATTTCGAGAATGATTAATTCTGCACTTTTTGTCATCCGAGTTCGTTTCGGTATAGTTTTGTTGAGTTCCGAGCTTTTTAGCGACTTTTCCGCACTTGAGTGCGATTCTTGCGAATCTCGTCCGAAACTGTCGTTTCGAGTTTCTCGTAAGTTTATTTAATGTTATTATTCATGTTGCGAGCTTTGGTTTGGTGTTTCGATTGCGTATCGTGATTTTCGGACGTTTTGGGCCATTTTCGTAATTTCCCAAAGTTTTGGGTAATTACTTAGTTGTCGAATTCCGAGCCTTCGGTGGTCGGAATCATGTGTTTTATTAGCTCTTAGATTCGTCTTTGCGAGTACTTCGTAACCGTAACCCGATTCGTATTCGAGTTCGGTTTCGGTCGTCGGACGTAATTTTCGGCCGCCGGAGGGGGCTGCCAGCTGTGCAACACGGCCTCAAAACGGCCTGCCAGGCGCCGTGTCTGCGCCGGTCGGCCAGATCGGCACCGCTTCTGACACGGCCGAGACACACGGCGCTGCTCGCCGTTGTCGCGCCAGAACCGCAGCCTATAAATATGGCCGAGCAGTCGTTTTTTTTCACTCATTTCTTTTCCTATCCTTCCTGTCCGCGGCTGGAGTCTTTGGGAAGTTGAAGACATGTTGTTATACTATGAATCCATGAAGTTTTGGAGTTCATAACATCGATTAATCCTTCCATAACTTGCTCCGATCGACCGAATCAAGGCAAGTTTTCTTAAAAATCTAGTGTTGAGCCTTTCCGATCGCCGTTTTCATTGGAGTTCCGGATTTCTCCGATCAACCGCATTTTCTGAAGTATTCGTGAGAGATTTCCAAGGCAAGTACCTTGATATACGAATTGTAACTGCGTGAAATCATTGTTGTCGAAGTGTATGAATTTATACGGATGTATAAATGTGTGTATATATATATGTGCATGTATATATATATATATATCTAGTTTTATACATGTATATATATTTATATGTTAAATATATGTATGTATATACATATATTGATATAAGCGCTTATATTGGTGAATGACGAGTGATGAATACTAACACTAGACGACCTACTCGACTTGGATTGATGGGTAAACTATATTTATCCTTATAATATAGTAAGATTATATATATATATGTATGTATATATTCGGTTGAGTCGCAATATAGGGATATATGTGTGGTGTTGGTTGGTTATGCTTGAAGGCTTATTGTGATTGAGTTTGATTGATAACGTGCGTGTTATTGTTTATTTGTGTGGTTATGGATCAAGTGAGAAAATTGTGTAACTTGATGTACCGAGTTGAAAATTGTTGTGACGTTTGTCCATGTGCTTGATGTTTGTGATAATGTGGATACTTGCCGTGAGAAACGTCGTATCCGGAACCTCTCGAGGGCGGGCGTGCACTCCGGCACGGTGTATGCCGCAATGTGCGGCTCCATATGGGTGGTGAACGCCGATGTCACCTAATGCGCGCGCAAGGGGCGGCTCTTGCGGGAGTGACGCGGTGCGGTGACATGTTCAAGGAGCGGCCAACATGATGGAAGTGAACGCCGGTACACAGTGCGCAAGGGAGGCGCCCGGCAGCTTATTGGTTACGGGTATTTGAGTGATAGCTAAGACTGCTATCGAACGATGTTCGTATCTAAAATCTTTCAATCTCTCTCTTAAACGTTTGTCTTGATAAAGACCGCGATTCGCGTTTTTGAAAAGTTTGTTTCAACTTGTTTTTAAAGCGTTGGTATCAGGGTTAATTAACCAAGGAGGTTTGACGAAATCTCTGAGGTTAATTAATCGGGGTCTTGAGCAGATATGTCGAATGAGAGATTGTGCCTTTGATTGTATTGTGGTGCTATTCTGTGTATTGGGTCGAGGGCCCTGTGAAACGTTGAGATGATTGATCTCGTGATGATGTTAATTGGATTGGGTTGAGAAACCCGTGAGATGTTGTGATGATTTCGTTTGTGACAGTGTTCTATAAATTGGGTCGAGGACCCCGAATAACGTTGACATGTTTTCGTGTAATTGCTTTCCATATCTTGGGTCGAGGACCCGAGAGCTTTTGAAATTATTTTCTAAAGGTATTCTCATTCAATTTTCAAAATCCCAAGACGGCCCGAGTCATTAATAATATTTTCAAACGATCTTATCAAAATACTTTTCCTTTTATAAAAATGGATTTTCAAACTAGATCTTTTGACTCCTTGGGTTCGTTTAAAGTTTAATTGGTGTTACGTTCCATATAGAGAATATGACTATGTGATTATTTCTCACCTTGTGTATGCGAGTGCTATACTGTGTTGACTATGGGAATGTTTGGTTTGTGTTAAGGCTTCGCGGCTGTTGAGTTTTGTGTTGTTATTATTCGTATATCTTGAACATTATGTACTTGCACTAGCAAAACAGTGGAGTTTTGGTAACCCCCGAGTATTCGGGGGGTGGATGTCTGTTTTTGCATTCAGGTTTTGGAGCATAGCACAGGGTCGGCACGAAGGATGATGAAAGATGAACGATACTAATCACACGAGGATCCGTTGATGTCGTATTGGTCTAGTTGTATTTTCTTTTCCGCTGCAGTATCTTTTCCCCGTTGTACGGGAGTTTATTGTATTTTGACCCCTGCGTGGGTATGTGATTGGAATTGAGTTGAATGTTATTATTGAAAGACCAAGTCGGTCTACTGGGTCATTTTAGCCTCAAAGGCGATGTTTAGGTGTTTGATTTTAGTTATCAGCCTGGTAGATCCTCGAGGAGAGGGTTTACGGCGTGTAATATCCCTGAGCGGATTGGGGGTGTTACATTTATGGTATCAGAGCTTAGGTTGAGGAAACCTAGGCTGTCGGGTCAATTCGTGTTATTTGAGTCTGGTTTCGTCGGATTTTATCTGACTGAGTCGTGTCGCGACGCGTCGTCTGAGTTTGTTGGTCGTGATTAGTATCGTGGGGCGATCATCATCTTCGTGCGACCTGTGGAAGTAAGTCTCCCTTGTTTGTGTTGTGCCTCGTGTGACACGGGCTATTTTTATGATTATTTGTTAAGTGGTTGAATCCTTATGTGGATTTTGATTTCACGATATGTATTTAGTCGACTCTCGTATTTGATTTATACGAGGAGTGTCATCGCTTGTGATGTCTTTTTATTATTGTTTTTGTCCGTTGTTGATGATTTTCGAATCGATTTGCACGTTTTACAAGTTCTCTTGTGGAAGCTTTGTGCTTATACACGCATTTACTTGTTCACTAGTCGGTGCGGGAGGGTCCTTAGAGACTTCGAATGGGGTCGATGGTTTTGTTCAATCTAGGCGGTCTTCGACTCCGGTATTTTATCGTTTATTTCCGTTTAAAGACATGTATTGTCTTTATTTTAAATATTTTGATGCGTGTAGTAGGAGTTATTTTAGTGAATGTCGATACGTGTGAGTTTTGGGCGTTCTGGCCTATTGGATTTTTGAAAACCTTGAGTATCTTGGAAAAAATAAATTTCGAGACATACTTTTCAAATGAGTTATTTTCTTGTGGTACATCCTAGGTGCCACAATATATTTCAAAAAATTTCTACTTCGAGGACCAAAATGCTTTGAGATATTTCCAATGTTTTAGAAACACTTTTATTTAGACCCGAGGGTCGAATATTCTGAAAGTTTTCACTAAGAGAACGTGTCCTCATTTTTATCAAATGCGAAATGGTTCTCCAAAGTCTCGATAACGATGTTTCACGTTTGTACTTTTTGAAAGGTGATACTCAAGATCAATCGGTGTTCTTCTAAATTATTTCCAAATGAGGTTTTCATTTTTAAAACCTATCCATGCCCGTTTGAGGGCTGGGTATGTATGTATGATGTTCGCATTGTCATTTTGATGTTTGCCCCCGAGTATGAACGAGTTGGCGGCGTGAGCGTTGAGTTGTTTTCCACACATTTGTTGTGTTAGCTCTCTGTGAGAGGTGGGATGTTGGTATTGAATGTTGCCATCTCGTGGTAATTTCTGCGTTATCGCGCATGTGCGAGCTGTTAGAGCTTGGTTTGGCATGACCGTGTGCATCGGTGATTGTTCCGTTATGTGTCGGTTGTTTAATGTCTTGTTACCTTGCTCCTGTTTTTGGTGAATTTCGTGGACGAGGTCGGAGGTAATGCCCGTATTATTTTGACTTATGTATTTTCTCTTTCTCCAGTCCATCGATTCGCTCATGTTCGTTGGTACTTTATGAACTTGTTCTGTATTTCGGTTTCATCGTCCGAACGAGCTGTGATCTTGTTGTGGGTCGGTCTGGTTATCGATGTGACTTTTTCGGGTTCAGTTCGATTCTTGTGAACCTTGTTCGGGAGTGACATCATTTGGTTCTACTAGTTCTTTTATTCGAAGTGGATCAGATTTTGAACTTCTGTATATTCTACTTTGTCGACTCATTTATGTTCGTTGACATTTCTGAGCTTGTCCTGCCCCTTGTTTTTGTTTATCGAACGAATGTGGTATTGTTTCGGAATAACTCGTTTGTCGTTGTGACTTTTCAATCGCTACTCCCTTTCCTGTGGATCTTATGGGAATGCATGTCTTGTTGTTCTCACCAGATCATCCTGGGAGTTGTTGTTTGAATTTTATTATCCTTCGTGTTTCGGACATGATTGTTCGATTTTTGTTGTCTCGATCGTTTGTTTGTTCGGTTTTTGTTCTCGTTTCGTAATTGTTGAGCGTTCAGGCTCCTTCGTAATTCCCTTAAGTTCGGGAAATTAGTCTCGTTTCCGATCTTCCAACCCTTGGGCGGTGGGATTCCGTATTTGTTCAGCGATTGGCTCGCGTTTTGATCAATGTACCGTTAGGTTGGTCAATCGTATTGATTTTCGTTCGTTGTGTTTTGCGATTGTTCGGATAATTGACTTGATTGTATTATCCATTTGATGACGCTTGTCATTTGTTGGTTTTATTATATCCATAACGGCGACGTTGTGTTGGTCACCGTGGAGCGTGTTTTCACACCGTATATTCCGTTGCGTTGTTTGTAACATTTCGCCGTTGGGCGTTAGTTACACGTTTCTTGCGTATCTCGTTGAGTTTTCCTGGCGGGATATTGCTTCTCCCTACTTGTTTTAAGTTTCGGGACGAAACTTCTTTTAAGGAGGGTAGAATGTAATATCCGCAATTTTCGATTTTCGGTAAATTTCTTTTTTCGGCCGAAGTCCGTTTTGACGACTCGCTCATGACCGTTTCGTCATTTCGAGAATGATTAATTCTGCACTTTTTGTCATCCGAGTTCGTTTCGGTATCGTTTTGTTGAGTTCCGAGCTTTTTAGCGACTTTTCCGCACTTGAGTGCGATTCTTGCGAATCTCGTCCGAAACTGTCGTTTCGAGTTTCTCGTAAGTTTATTTAATGTTATTATTCATGTTGCGAGCTTTGGTTTGGTGTTTCGATTGCGTATCGTGATTTTCGGACGTTTTGGGCCATTTTCGTAATTTCCCAAAGTTTTGGGTAATTACTTCGTTGTCGAATTCCGAGCCTTCGGGTGGTCGGAATCATGTGTTTTATTAGCTCTTAGATTCGTCTTTGCGAGTACTTCGAATCAGAACCCGATTCGTATTCAGTTCGGGTTTCGGGTCGTCGGACGTAATTTTCGGCCGTCGGGAGGGGCTGCCAGTGCCTGTGCAACACGGCCCCGAAACGGCCTCACAGGCGCCGTGTCTGCGCTGGTCGGCCAGATCGCGGCAACTGCTTGACACGGCCGAGACACACGGCGTTGCTGCTTTGTCCGCGAACCGTGCCTATAAATATGGCCGAGCGATGCTTTTTTTCACTCATTTCTTTTCCTATCCTTCCTGTCCGCTACCGGAGTCTTTGGGAAGTTGAAGACATGTTGTTATACTATGAATCCATGAAGTTTTGGAGTTCATAACATCGATTAATCCTTCCATAACTTGCTCCGATCGACCGAATCAAGGCAAGTTTTCTTAAAAATCTAGTGTTGAGCCTTTCCGATCGCCGTTTATTGGAGTTCCGATTTCTCCGATCAACCGCATTTTCTCAAGTATTCGTGAGAGATTTCCAAGGCAAGTACCTTGATATACGAATTAGAATCGCGTGAAATCATTGTTGTCGAAGTGTATGAATTTATACGGATGTATAAATGTGTGTATATATATATGTGCATGTATATATATATATATATCTAGTTTTATACATGTATATATATTTATATGTTAAATATATGTATGTATATACATATATTGATATAAGCGCTTATATTGGTGAATGACGAGTGATGAATACTAACACTAGACGACCTACTCGACTTGGATTGATGGGTAAACTATATTTATCCTTATAATATAGTAAGATTATATATATATATGTATGTATATATTCGGTTGAGTCGCAATATAGGGATATATGTGTGGTGTTGGTTGGTTATGCTTGAAGGCTTATTGTGATTGAGTTTGATTGATAACGTGCGTGTTATTGTTTATTTGTGTGGTTATGGACTGGCGGAGAAAATTGTGTAACTTGATGTACCGAGTTGAAAATTGTTGTGACGTTTGTCCATGTGCTTGATGTTTGTGATAATGTGGATACTTGCTGTGAGAAACGTCGTATCCGGAACCTCGAGGGCGGGCGTGCACTCCGGCCTGGTGTATGCCGCAATGTGCGGCTCCATATGGGTGGTGAACGCCGATGTCACCTAATGCGCGCGCAAGGGGCGGCTCTTGCGGAGTGACGCCGGCGGTGACATGTTCAAGGAGCGGCCAACATGATGGAAGTGAACGCCAGACACAAAGTGCGCAAGGGAGGCGCCCGGCAGCTTATTGGTTACGGTATTTGAGTGATAGCTAAGACTTGCTACGAACG
The DNA here is from genome assembly GCA_033398695.1 of Orobanche coerulescens. Taxonomy (NCBI): domain Eukaryota; kingdom Viridiplantae; phylum Streptophyta; class Magnoliopsida; order Lamiales; family Orobanchaceae; genus Orobanche; species Orobanche coerulescens. The sequence goes on from CM065809.1 coordinate 177,752,489, forward strand.
ATGTTCGTATCTAAAATCTTTCAATCTCTCTCTTAAACGCTTGTCTTGATAAAGACCGCGATTCGCGTTTTGAAAAGTTTGTTTCAACTTGTTTTTAAAGCGTTGGTATCGTGGTTAATTAACCAAGGAGGTTTGACGAAATCTCGAGGTTAATTAATCGGGGTCTTGAGGATATGTCGAATGAGAGATTGTGCCTTTGATTGTATTGTGGTGCTATTCTGTATTGGGTCGAGGGCCCCGTGAAACGTTGAGATGATTGATCTCGTGATGATGTTAATTGGATTGGGTTGAGAAACCCGTGAGATGTTGTGATGATTTCGTTTGTGATGGTGTTCTATAAATTGGGTCGAGGACCCCGAATAACGTTGACATGTTTTCGTAATTGCTTTCCATATCTTGGGTCGAGGACCCGAGAGCTTTTGAAATTATTTTCTAAAGGTATTCTCATTCAATTTTCAAAATCCCAAGACGGCCGAGTCATTAATAATATTTTCAAACGATCTTATCAAAATACTTTTCCTTTTATAAAAATGGATTTTCAAACTAGATCTTTTGACTCCTTGGGTTCGTTTAAAGTTTAATTGGTGTTACGTTCCATATAGAGAATATGACTATGTGATTATTTCTCACCTTGTGTATGCGAGTGCTATACTGTGTTGACTATGGGAATGTATGGTTTGTGTTAAGGCTTCATGGTCGTTGAGTTTTGTGTTGTTATTATTCGTATATCTTGAACATTATGTACTTGCACTAGCAAAACAAAGGAGTTTGGTAACCCCCGAGTATTCGGGGGGTGGATGTCTGTTTTTGCATTCAGGTTTTGGAGCATAGCACAGGGTCGGCACGAAGGATGATGAAAGATGAACGATACTAATCACACGAGGATCCGTTGATGTCGTATTGGTCTAGTTGTATTTTCTTTTCCGCCGCAAGATCTTTTCCCCGTTGTACGGGAGTTTATCAGATTTTGACCTGCGTGGGTATGTGATTGGAATTGAGTTGAATGTTATTATTGAAAGACCAAGTCGGTCTACTGGGTCATTTTAGCCTCAAAGGCGATGTTTAGGTGTTTGATTTTAGTTATCAGCCTGGTAGATCCTCGAGGAGAGGGTTTACGGCGTGTAATATCCCTGAGCGGATTGGGGGTGTTACATTTATGGTATCAGAGCTTAGGTTGAGGAAACCTAGGCTGTCGGGTCAATTCGTGTTATTTGAGTCTGGTTTCGTCGGATTTTATCTGACTGAGTCGTGTCGCGACGCGTCGTCTGAGTTTGTTGGTCGTGATTAGTATCGTGGGGCGATCATCATCTTCGTGCGACCTGTGGAAGTAAGTCTCCCTTGTTTGTGTTGTGCCTCGTGTGACACGGGCTATTTTTATGATTATTTGTTAAGTGGTTGAATCCTTATGTGGATTTTGATTTCACGATATGTATTTAGTCGACTCGTATTTGATTTATACGAGGAGTGTCATCGCTTGTGATGTCTTTTTATTATTGTTTTTGTCCGTTGTTGATGATTTTCGAATCGATTTGCACGTTTTACAAGTTCTCTTGTGGAAGCTTTGTGCTTATACACGTACGACTTGTTCACTAGTCGGTGCGGGAGGGTCCTTAGAGACTTCGAATGGGGTCAGTGGTTTTGTTCTGAATCCTAGGCGGTCTTCGACTCCGGTATTTTATCGTTTATTTCCGTTTAAAGACATGTATTGTCTTTATTTTAAATATTTTGATGCGTGTAGTAGGAGTTATTTTAGTGAATGTCGATACGTGTGAGTTTTGGGCGTTCTGGCCTATTGGATTTTTGAAAACCTTGAGTATCTTGGAAAAAATAAATTTCGAGACATACTTTTCAAATGAGTTATTTTCTTGTGGTACATCCTAGGTGCCACAATATATTTCAAAAAATTTCTACTTCGAGGACCAAAATGCTTTGAGATATTTCCAATGTTTTAGAAACACTTTTATTTAGACCCGAGGGTCGAATATTCTGAAAGTTTTCACTAAGAGAACGTGTCCTCATTTTTATCAAATGCGAAATGGTTCTCCAAAGTCTCGATAACGATGTTTCACGTTTGTACTTTTTGAAAGGTGATACTCAAGATCAATCGGTGTTCTTCTAAATTATTTCCAAATGAGGTTTTCATTTTTAAAACCTATCCATGCCCGTTTGAGGGCTGGGTATGTATGTATGATGTTCGCATTGTCATTTTGATGTTTGCCCCCGAGTATGAACGAGTTGGCGGCGTGAGCGTTGAGTTGTTTTCCACACATTTGTTGTGTTAGCTCTCTGTGAGAGGTGGGATGTTGGTATTGAATGTTGCCATCTCGTGGTAATTTCTGCGTTATCGCGCATGTGCGAGCTGTTAGAGCTTGGTTTGGCATGACCGTGTGCATCGGTGATTGTTCCGTTATGTGTCGGTTGTTTAATGTCTTGTTACCTTGCTCTGCTTTTGGTGAATTTCGTGGACGAGGTCGGAGGTAATGCCCGAATTATTTTGACAAATGTATATTCTCTTTCTCCACACCAACTATACGCTCATTTTCGTTGGTTCTTTATTAACTTGTTCTGTTTTTCGGTTTCATCGTCCGAACGAGCTGTGATCTTGTTGTGGGTAGGTCTGGTTATCGATGTGACTTTTTCGGGTTCTGTTCGATTCTTGTGAACCTTGTTCGGGAGTGACATCATTTGGTTCTACTAGTTCTTTTATTCGAAGTGGATCAGATTTTGAACTTCAGTATATTCTACTTTGTCGACTCATTTATGTTCGTTGACATTTCCGAGCTTGTCCTCCCCTTGTTTTTGTTTATCGAACGAATGTGGTATTGTTTCTAATAACTCGCTTGTCGTTGTGACTATTCAATCTCAACTCCCTATCCAGTGTATCTAAAGGGAATGCATGTCGTGATGTTCTCACCAGATCATCCTGGGAGTTGTTGTTTGAATTTAATTATCAATCGACTTTCGTAAATGATTGTTCGATTTTTGTTGTCTCGATCGTTTGTTTGTTCGGTTTTTGTTCTCGTTTCGTAATTGTTGAGCGTTCAGGCTCCTTCGTAATTCCCTTAAGTTCGGGAAATTAGTCTCGTTTCCGATCTTCCAACCCTTGGGCGGTGGGATTCCGTATTTGTTCAGCGATTGGCTCGCGTTTTGATCAATGTACCGTTAGGTTGGTCAATCGTATTGATTTTCGTTCGTTGTGTTTTGCGATTGTTCGGATAATTGACTTGATTGTATTATCCATTTGATGACGCTTGTCATTTGTTGGTTTTATTATATCCATAACGGCGACGTTGTGTTGGTCGCCGTGGAGCGTGTTTTCACACCGTATATTCCGTTGCGTTGTTTGTAACATTTCGCCGTTGGGCGTTAGTTACACGTTTCTTGCGTATCTCGTTGAGTTTTCCTGGCGGGATATTGCTTCTCCCTACTTGTTTTAAGTTTCGGGACGAAACATCTTTTAAGGAGTGTAGAATGTAATATCCGCAATTTTCGATTTTATGTCAATTTCTTTTTTCGGCCGAAGTCCGTTTTGACGACTCGCTCATGACCGTTTCGTCATTTCGAGAATGATTAATTCTGCACTTTTTGTCATCCGAGTTCGTTTCGGTATCGTTTTGTTGAGTTCCGAGCTTTTTAGCGACTTTTCCGCACTTGAGTGCGATTCTTGCGAATCTCGTCCGAAACTATCGTTTCGAGTTTCTCGTAAGTTTATTTAATGTTATTATTCATGTTGCGAGCTTTGGTTTGGTGTTTCGATTGCGTATCGTGATTTTCGGACGTTTTGGGCCATTTTCGTAATTTCCCAAAGTTTTGGGTAATTACTTCCGTTGTCGAATTCCGAGCCTTCGGGTGGTCGGAATCATGTGTTTTATTAGCTCTTAGATTCGTCTTTGCGAGTACTTCGTAACCGTAACTTCGATTCGTATTCAGGTTCGGGTTTCGGGGTCGTTCGGACGTAATTTTGGCCGTTTGGAGGGGCTCGCCAGTGCTCGTGCAACACGGCCCCAAAACGCCTCACAGGCGCCGTGTCTGCGCCGGTCGGCCAGATCGGTAGCCGCCTGCACACGGCCGAGACACACGGCGTCTGCTGCTTGTCTGCCGTGTCCGGCAGCCTATAAATATGGCCGAGCGATGCTTTTTTCACTCATTTCTTTTCCTATCCTTCCCGTCCGCTACTGGAGTCTTTGGGAAGTTGAAGACATGTTGTTATACTATGAATCCATGAAGTTTTGGAGTTCATAACATCGATTAATCCTTCCATAACTTGCTCCGATCGACCGAATCAAGGCAAGTTTTCTTAAAAATCTAGTGTTGAGCCTTTCCGATCGCCGTTTTCATTGGAGTTCCGGATTTCTCCGATCAACCGCATTTTCAAGTATTCGTGAGAGATTTCCAAGGCAAGTACCTTGATATACGAATCAGAATCGCGTGAAATCATTGTTGTCGAAGTGTATGAATTTATACGGATGTATAAATGTGTGTATATATATATGTGCATGTATATATATATATATCTAGTTTTATACATGTATATATATTTATATGTTAAATATATGTATGTATATACATATATTGATATAAGCGCTTATATTGGTGAATGACGAGTGATGAATACTAACACTAGACGACCTACTCGACTTGGATTGATGGGTAAACTATATTTATCCTTATAATATAGTAAGATTATATATATATATGTATGTATATATTCGGTTGAGTCGCAATATAGGGATATATGTGTGGTGTTGGTTGGTTATGCTTGAAGGCTTATTGTGATTGAGTTTGATTGATAACGTGCGTGTTATTGTTTATTTGTGTGGTTATGGACTGGCGGAGAAAATTGTGTAACTTGATGTACCGAGTTGAAAATTGTTGTGACGTTTGTCCATGTGCTTGATGTTTGTGATAATGTGGATACTTGCTGTGAGAAACGTCGTATCCGGGAACCTCTGAGGGCGGGGCGTGCACTCCGGCCTGGTGTATGCTGCAATGTGCGGCTCCATATGGGTGGTGAACGCCGATGTCACCTAATGCGCGCGCAAGGGGCGGCTCTTGCGGGAGTGACGCCGGTGCGGTGACATGTTCAAGGAGCGGCCAACATGATGGAAGTGAACGCCGGTACACAGGTGCGCAAGGGAGGCGCCTGGCAGGCTTATTGGTTACGGGTATTTGAGTGATAGCTAAGACCCCGTTACCGAACGATGTTCGTATCTAAAATCTTTCAATCTCTCTCTTAAACGTTTGTCTTGATAAAGACCGCGATTCGCGTTTTTGAAAAGTTTGTTTCAACTTGTTTTTAAAGCGTTGGTATCAGGGTTAATTAACCAAGGAGGTTTGACGAAATCTCTGAGGGTTAATTAATCGGGGTCTTGAGCAGATATGTCGAATGAGAGATTGTGCCTTTGATTGTATTGTGGTGCTATTCTCGTATTGGGTCGAGGGCCCCGTGAAACGTTGAGATGATTGATCTCGTGATGATGTTAAACGGATTGGGTTGAGAAACCCGTGAGATGTTGTGATGATTTCGTTTGTGACAGTGTTCTATAAATTGGGTCGAGGACCCCAATAACGTTGACATGTTTTCGTGTAATTGCTTTCCATATCTTGGGTCGAGGACCCGAGAGCTTTTGAAATTATTTTCTAAAGGTATTCTCATTCAATTTTCAAAATCCCAAGACGGCCCGAGTCATTAATAATATTTTCAAACGATCTTATCAAAATACTTTTCCTTTTATAAAAATGGATTTTCAAACTAGATCTTTTGACTCCTTGGGTTCGTTTAAAGTTTAATTGGTGTTACGTTCCATATAGAGAATATGACTATGTGATTATTTCTCACCTTGTGTATGCGAGTGCTATACTGTGTTGACTATGGGAATGTATGGTTTGTGTTAAGGCTTCGCGGCTATTGAGTTTTGTGTTGTTATTATTCGTATATCTTGAACATTATGTACTTGCACTAGCAAAACAGTGGAGTTTTGCTAACCCCCGAGTATTCGGGGGGTGGATGTCTGTTTTTGCATTCAGGTTTTGGAGCATAGCACAGGGTCGGCACGAAGGATGATGAAAGATGAACGATACTAATCACACGAGGATCCGTTGATGTCGTATTGGTCTAGTTGTATTTTCTTTTCCGCTGCAGTATCTTTTCCCCGTTGTACGGGAGTTTATTGTATTTTGACCCCTGCGTGGGTATGTGATTGGAATTGAGTTGAATGTTATTATTGAAAGACCAAGTCGGTCTACTGGGTCATTTTAGCCTCAAAGGCGATGTTTAGGTGTTTGATTTTAGTTATCAGCCTGGTAGATCCTCGAGGAGAGGGTTTACGGCGTGTAATATCCCTGAGCGGATTGGGGGTGTTACATCCGTTGTGTTGGGACGACTTATCAGAATCAATCGGCACCGAGCCCGATATGCTTATAGCCGCCCGTGAGAAGGTAGCTTTGATCAGGAGTCGTTTGTTGATACTCGTAGTCGACGTAAATCATATGCGTATAACCGCTGCCGACCATTAGAGTTCGAGGCTGGTGACCATGTGTTGGTCAAGGTATCCCCGAGTCGTGGTATCTTCCGTTTTGGGAAGAGGGGAAAGTTGAGTCCGAGATTCATTGGACCGTTTGAGATTTTGGATCGGGTGGGCGAGTTAGCTTATCGATTGGCTTTACCTCCGGCGTTGAGCCGAATTCATAATGTGTTTCATGTCTCTCAGTTGCGGAAGTATGTTGCCGACCCGAGTCACATACTTCAGTTCGATGAAATCGAGATTGTCGACGATCATTCATATGAGGAGCGTCCTATACGAGTTTTAGAGCGGCGAATCAAGCAGTTGAGGAATAAGACGATTCCTTTGGTTAAAATTCAGTGGTCTAGACACGGAGTCGAAGAGGCTACTTGGGAAACCGAGGATAGTATGCGGGAGAGTTATCCCGATTTGTTTGACCCTTAGTTTCGGGGACGAAACTCTTTTAAGGGGGGGTGTATGTAATACCCGGTTGTAATTCAGTAATTATCATTCAGTAATTATCATTCAGTATTTGATACTCAATAATTTCATTCATTATTGATCATTTGTCACTCGATTCTATCATGGTATTCATCATTCGAGTAATCAGACGAGTATCGATCGTCATTCATCATTAATCTGATTGGAGTTTCGTGCCGTGTTTATCATCATTGTCATTTTCGTTGCAAGCTGTGCTTGAGGAGTAGCGCACGCTACATACTCCTTTTAGCGTACGCTAATTGGGTATAGGTAGCGCACGCTACCGCTTAGCTTTAGCGCACGCTAAGGCTACCTTGGCTGCAGTCCAGAAGGTACTGGACTGCAGGTGAGAATAATTGTAGCGCACGCTACGAGTGGTAAGTAGCGCGCGCTAACGGGTCGTAGTAGCGCACGCTATATGTGTGGAGTAGCGCGCGCTAGGGGCGGATCAGGTTGAGTCCAGTGGCTACTGGACTGCACCGGGTTTATTCATAGCGCACGCTATGCATTGTTGTTAGCGTACGCAACCGACATATTAGCGCACGCTAAGTAATAGTTGTAGCGCACGCTATCGAGGTTAGATCAGAGGGCAGATGTTTTTCTGGACTCCAGTACTGGGCGTCAAATGTTTAGCTAGCGCACGCTAACAATGGATATTAACGCACGCTAGTAGTATGGCCGTAGCGCACGCTACAAATAGGTACGTAGCGCGCGCTACCGTGTTCGGACAGTGGGTACTGGACTACCCAAATTACTCGTTAGCGCACGCTATGCACAAGGGCTAGCGCACGCTAACCTGGACTGAGTATAAATTGGACAGTTTAGTCAGAGTTCGTCATTTTTCATCTCATTTCATTCCTTCGGTATTTTTGGGCGATTCCGAGCGATCCAGAGGGGATTCTTCGAGGTGTAATCATCAATCATCATCTTCAAGTCTTTGAGTTGAATTTATCATCACTTCATCATCTCCGAAACGTCGAATCAAAGGTATTAATCTCTTGGATCTAGAATTTTGGATTTTGGGTTTTCCTTCCGATTTCTTCGTGTAAGCTTGGATTATCATTGGGATATGTTAAGTTATGGATTATCTACTTGGATAAATATATTCCTACGGATTTAATGGTTATTTTCGAATTGTTTTCAAGAACCCTTGGGGTTGACTTGATTACTTGGGGATTTTTCCGATTGATGTCGTTATAATCATGATTTATGGATTCCTAATGGATTATTGATATCATTGAAGTGTTTTGTTAGTTCGAAATACTCATTTTAGTGTTGGTTTCGACATATTCGGGATTGGATATTTTCGAAGTCGTGTGGTTGGTTACGTATTCGTTAGAATGCCCCAATGAGTTCGATTATCGTTTTTTCGACCTTTGGGTTAGTCGTTTTTTGTTGTTTGAGTCGTGTATTGAGCGATTGTTGGTAATTATTGTTATTCAAGGTTGTTCGAGCGATCGGTATCTTGGTTAGGACGTTGTTCGTGGACGGACATTCTTCATCGGTATTGTGTAAGTTAAATCTTACTCGGTTAAAAGGATACTCATTCCTTTTGTTGTTGATTGCTCATAATCATAATTCATTCATCATAATATTAATCATTTTGAGACTTGTAAGTGTCGAATAATCATTTCATTCACGAGGAACGACGGTTCCAAATCTTTTCATTGGTTTATCAATCACGTCACTATTACTTTCATATCGGTGAGTCATCTTGGCCTTGTCTAATTATTATTCATTGGTTTTCATCATGGTCATTCTCGTTCATGTGACCTTAGGGTTCATATTGCGTGGCGGGTGTGGTGTGTGGAATTTTTAGTCGGGCACATGATGGTCATGTATTGGGTTCACCGATACATCGGACCGTGCACACGTGAACGCTTACCTCCGTGAGACTAAATAGGTACAAGGACGGGTGTGTCCTGGACATTCGTCTTGTACACTTGCACAGACATTACGGGCGTACTATGATGCTCCTCTTCGGCGTAATTCATAATTAAGAATATTTCATAACTTCGGTTAATTCATGATTGTGTAATTTCAACTCTTGAGGATTGTTGTTACGTATGGCGACCGTTGGGGATTTTGTTTTCGTGTCACGGCAAGGCAAAGGCACGGAAGAGCATGTTGACGCGACGAGTCGATGATACTAGTAGGGGGCCCTCATTCCGTTTGTTCATCATTTTCGATCATTTGATTATTTCGTCATTTGTATTTTCCGCTGCAAATTCCGTTTGTAATGTTTATTTATTCAGGGTGGTGTATTTTATCTTCATATAAAATACACTAGTATTCGGTATTGTCCTGGTGTGTTGTACTTAAACTCCTCATCGGAGTGTTTGGTAATATAATGTGGTTCGGTACTACAATTATATTATTTAATTCATCATTTTCATTTGCCGGGTGGGTCCCAGTCGGGGATTCACGGCACTGTAATATCCGCCTAGTTTGGGGTGTTACACGGAGTTGGTGCCGAACTCTGCTGTTTAACAAATCTAGTGGCAGCCTCATAATGAGCCACCCGATGACCGGCCTGACCGCATGTAAAACAAATAACGGGAGGAAGTGGGCACTCTCGATAGTGGCCTGTTTGATTACAATTGAAACATCGTCCTCTACCAAAGGCAGAAGACTGGCCCGGTCGCAAACTCGGAGCACTACTGGCTTGCTGAACAGACTTCTCGATAGCGGAATGGGAAGCTTGAGATTTGTGAAATCCACCACTCTTACTTCCCGAAAAACCACCAGTCGTCTTCGGCTTCTTGATCTCGGTACCCGACCTTGACGCAGAAATGACCATCTCGATAGCTAAGGCACGATCCTGATACTCCTTCAAAGCAACATATATGAAACCCGCCATAGCCTCACGAATCCTGGGCTTCATTCTCAAATCAAAGTAACGGATTTTATCCACTTCAGTCTTTACTTGCTCACGAACATGGTTCAGTTGCTGATTATATGTGACGATGGCCTCGGTGACAGGTACATTTTGAGGTGTTGCCGTAAAGAAATCTGCAACACGTTTTTCTTTAACAGGCCAAGGACAATACTGTTCCTCTATCACAGCTTTAAATTCGGCCCAAGTGGCCACACGATCCGTAGGTCTCACAGCTTCCCACCAATCCATAGCCTCCTTATCAAGGAAATACTGCACAATGGGGACCCGTCTCTCTTCGGGGCACGCAACAGCGTCAAAAATCCTGCCAAACTGAAACAACCACCCTTCCCAGCCCAACGTATCAGACGCACCAGTAAAACGAGGAGGTTGCATTTTCATCACTCCCTGAAGCCATTTACTCTCATTTGTCGACTGGTCATGATGCCCGGACTCATTCAACTTGACTAACTATGCTGCTACCTGCTGGAGTATAACAGCTATGCCGGCATTCACATTAGAGTCAGCCAACGGTTCTTGACTTACAGTGGGATCAGGCTGACCGCTCGGGTTCAGAGAAGCGATGTTCGGCTCCGTATGGGATGCCGAATCAGATGCATCATTAGAAGGTGTGCCAGATTCGTTAGCGGTACCACGGCCACGGCCTCTGCCGCGTCCACGTCCGCCACGACCTCTCAACATACTGAGATATAAAAGGATTAACATTATCATAAAAGTTCACAATCTAAGGATTTCAAATCTTCTTTATTATGAAAACGACAAGGCACAAAGTGAGTTCAATGAGTCTTACTACCACGGGTCACACGGCTCGACAGCAACACACAGTGTTAAGCTCGATCAGTTTATACGACTCTTACGACTTGACAACCCAAACAACCAAAGGCCTAGGTATTCCCGAAACCTAGGCTCCGATACGATAAATGTAACACCCCAATTTCACTTTGGGAAATTACACACTGTAGGACCCACAAGGGTCCCACCAGGCTGACGACACACAAAATTAAGCTACAATCCAATACATAATTACCACGACATAACAGTCAAACACAGGATACAAAACAAGAGTTAGGCCCCGGCCGCGGCCAAAATAGTAGAGTTAACAGCATCCACTGAACGCAAACATCACACAACATAGTACAACTTAAAACCAACAATAATATAAAATATAAAACCAACTCAGACATTACAAATACGACGACTGATACGAGCTCTCTAACATCTGATGTGCTTGTCAACTCCGTGTGCACCACATGTGGGCTCCTGTCCCTCGAGAGTACCTGAAATGTACAAAACATTCCACCCCAACAAGGGGTTAGCAACAACCGCTAGTGCAAGTACAGTATTACGATATTTTAATCCACATGCATTTCCAAAGCAATTCAAAATCCAAAACAGTTCATTTCACGATATTCCAGAATATCAATATCGATCATCATTAAAAACACTCCGGCAATTCTCGCGACCCGGTCCGGCCCTCAAGCCACCAAGTCCCTGTGTGCCCCGTCGAGCAACCCCAGGTGAGAATGCCCACTCAAAGTATATCTCGTGACCTGGTCCAGCCGCTAAGCCACCAAGTCCCCGTGTGACCCCGTCGAGTCAATCCCCGAGTGAGAGTACGCGAGAACAACCTTTCAACTCTCATCAATATCAAATTCATCACAGAAATACATGCCATAAACTAATGCAATAAAGTACTTGCCTGGATTTCTAACTCACAAAGAAACAACAACGAACAAGGCTACGGTCCGAACTATCTTCCAAATCCCGCTCCTAACAAACATCGAGGCTCAATCAACTACAATTCTGTTGGAAAAAGTAAAATCCATCCTAAGTTCTACCCTTAGGAACATTTTATCGAACACTACGGGGGCATAACGGGTTTTGCTCGATTTACAAGGGAAGATTCAGAATCAACCCACAAAACCTTGAGGAATTCATGAAATTATACTTATACAACTATATTCAACTATAATCCTTCATAAATTTGGAGTTAAAACGGTTGGAGAAACGAGATCCCGAAACCCCCAAACTTCCCCAAAGTTAGGGTTCTAAGGAAGGATTACCTCAATTCCTTGGTGAAAATGATGTAAGATTGATAGATCTTTGCTTGAAGTTGAAAAGATCTGAGATTCAACCGTGCTCCGCCGAAACCCTCGCCTACAAAACTCTGGAGTCGTCTAGAAACTCGGAGAAGAGGAAAGAAGGTGAAAAATGACAAGTGTTGACCGCAACACATGTATTTATATAGGTGCGCGCTAGCGCTTCCCGAATAGTGTGCGCTGTACCGCCGAGTTAGCGCGCGCAGCTGCCACCTTAGCGTGCGCTCCCTCGCGCCCAGTCCAAGTCCAGAAACCTTTCTGCCCTGCCCCGAAACCTTTCGGCCCATCCCGGTAGCGTGCGCTACGACCGAACAGCGTGCGCTACGCCTTACGAGTTAGTGCGTGCAACGATCGTCTTAGCGTGCGTTACCTGTTGGTCTGGCCGAATTCCAGACCTCACTGCCCTTACTGTCCGGGCCGCTTAACGCGCGTTATCACCCGACAATGGCGTGCGCTACCTGCTCCCCTAGCGTGCGCTACTAAGTTGCTTTAGCGTGCGCTAGCTCGATCCTTGTCCCAGTCCAGTGCCATCTGGACTGCCCCATGTTGCCGGTTAGCGTGCGCTATCCTTCCGGCAGTAGCGTGCGCTGGCCTACGACCTCCATTGCGTACGCTACTCGGTTAACTTAGCGTACATTAGCCCTAGGTTGCGAAAGCGATACAAACAGTACGACCAACCATTATCGAATTCTAGCGAAATATTGGCAAGAAACACAACATACAAGCTCAATCTCGCATCAAACACATGATACCAATATTCGAAAAATTACAAACCAACCCACGATGTTCATGAATTAATAATTATAGCCAATAAAAGGTAAGGATATTACACCAGGCACTTGCTGTTGGACTGATTTTGGCTTCCCAGAGATCGAGACATGTGTGGATTGAGCTTGATGCTGCTGCTGTGGTGATCCTGCTTTCATCTAGCCGTTGGGGCTCTTGGCAGGTTCGTCACACCCTTATGCGTATCCGACACATTCTACGAGACATGCAGTACAGAGTCACTCAAATTTTTCGGGAGGGCAACAGGCCGGCTGATTATCTCTCTTAGCTCGGCATGTCGTCCCTCGGTATCCAGACTTATACATATGATAATGCTCCTCCATTTCTCCTCTCTCTTATACGGATGGACCAGCTTGGCTACCCTTTTTCTAGATTTAGGTAGTTTATCACTTGATTTATTGCTATGAGCCCACACTTTAGCCCACTTTTTCTTAGTGGTGCACCTTGTATTTCTCTAGCGGGCTGCTGACATTTTAGTTTCTAGGATCCGGTTTATGACCCACTTTTGGTCATAATTCGGATGTGATTTTTTACCTATCAGTCCGCACATTAGCCCACGCCTTTAGTGGTGCATCTTGTATTTCTTTAGCGGGCCGTAGGCATTTTGTTTTTTAGATTTAGGATCCGGATTATGGCCCATCTTTCGTCATAATTCGGGACTGATTGCTTGTACTCTCGATATTTTTTTTATCTCACGGGTTGGTGGTAGGGGGTTCATAAAAACCCGACCCCGAACTACCCGACCCGACTACCCGCTGACCCGAGGTAGAGTTTCCGGGTATTTTTATAAATTTAAAAAAAAAATGGGCCGGGGTACCCGACCCGGCGAAAGAGACTAAATACGGGTCCGGGTACGGGCCGAGAATATTTTTTGGACCGGATATCCGACCCGACATATATATATATATATATATATATAGTTATGAAGTAGGGTTTTACTTTCTGCCTCTGCTGCTTTGCTTCACTTAATCCGCCGCCATCCAAACATTTCTGCACTTCAACCGCCAAAGTCCAGCCATCTATGCACTTCAACCACGGCGTCCGGCCGATTTCAGACGGAAAATAATCTGCCCGGTACTTGAAGAGTTTCAATCGCTGTCATTGTTTGTAAGTTCATCGATTTGCTCTTTTTTTCAGACTTCCAGTAATTTATTTTTGCTCTGTAAAACACACACACACACACACAATCTCTGTAAAAAACACACACACAACGGCTTATTTTTCAGACTTCCCGTAATTTATTTTTGCTTCACTTATTTTTCGTTTTTTTTTTTTTTTCTGTGAGTTCTTTTTTCTTCTCAACCCATCCCCAAGTTGGAATTCCTTTTTTCTGTGAGTTTCTTTTTCCATGAGTTCCCTTTTCTTCTGTAAAAATTTGGAATTGATGATGAGATATGTTGACCAAGTTCCTGTAATGGAAATATGGTCTAGAATATGTGATTTTTTTTAAAAAAAATCTTTGGGCCACCAACCTTACAACTTAGAGTAGTTACTGTATTTCCATCTCATGATTAAATAAATCAAATGTACTCTTACAGCCAGAAAACTGTAACTAGTGGAGGTAAAATGCAAAATCTGAAATTCTGAAATGATTTTGTTAACAAGCCAAAACCACTCCTCTCTTTTCTTTTCAGCTGCTAATAATATAAAAGGAAGAGGGGGGAGTTGCAAGTGGGTGTTTGAATCTCTCTCTCTACTTCCGTATTTGGGAACATTAATTTTTACAGGTTATGATCAGAGGAATTTTTTTTAGGGCTGTTAAAAATCGGGTTTTATTTTTATTTTTTGCAGGAACCGAACCCTAACCGAATTGTGTATTTCGAGTTCAGTTCCATATTTTTTTTCATTCGGAACCGAACACAACCCGAACCGAAATTTTCGGTTCGGTTCCGATAATATTTCGATTTTATTTTTTTTCATGTCTATATGAATCTATTCATCGGTTTCAATCTAAAAAATTCAATTTTAAACAACAATAGTCTTTAAAAACAAAGTTTGACTCCAATTTAAATTTCTAAACAACAATAATTCAATTAAAAACAAGATAGTGAAGATACAATATTGAATGTTTAGTTGATACAATCAAAATATCAAACAAAATGAAGCAACAAAAGAGTAACTTGAACTTCAATAAATTAAGTAAGACGATATACTTCTAGGATTTTTTTTATTTTTCTTTATAAATTAACTAATGTTAATAAAAAACAGGTAAATAGGTAATTTCGGTTTTTTGTGAATTTTTTTTTTTTTTGCAGGAACCGAACCCGAACCGAATTTCTAAATTCGGGTTCGGTTCCAAAAAAATAAATAATTTCAACACCCAGGAACCGAACCGAACCGAGAATTTCGGTTCGATTCCGGTCGGTTCCACGGGTTTCGGGTTGAAAATTCCCAGCCCTAATTTTTTTTCTATGAGTTCCTTTTTCTAGAATATGATGAGATAGGTTATGATCAGAGGAAAAAACAACACATTAATTTGAAGTGTTTATCCCTAGCTATAAATAACCATTTCTGTAATTCGATGTGTATAATTTAATTGATGTTGTCTAATTTTTTAATACAGAGTATGTCACAGTCACGATGTGGGGATAACAGTGATGATCATTTGATCGATATCACTTCCAAAGATGTAGAGCCTGAGATAGTGATGGTGGCAGAGACTCAAACACAGAAGAAGGATTTGATGGTTGTCTTGATGAAGTAGTTTTAAAATGGTCTGTCTTGAAATGTGACCTTTTAATTTTACTTTCTAAACTTGGGTTGTCTTGAATTGGAACTTTTTATTTAATTTTGTATTAAACTTTAATTTCTTATGTTGTTTTAAATTATTGTAATTCATTTTGGATTGATGCATATGTAATTCGGTGAGTTATTTGATTTTGATGTATTAATTATTAAGTTTTGCAAAAGTTATTTTATTTTTATAATTTAGAATTGTGCAAAATACAATTACAATTCGGGTCCGGGTACCCTATTGACCCCACCCGAAAAAATCGGGTATCCGGTAAAATAGGTACCCGATTTATCGGGTCGGGCCACGGGCCGCTGAAATTGATACCCGGTTTTGAACACCCCTAGTTGGTGGGTCCCGCCTCACCCCCGTTCACAATGGGCGTTTTGTGGGAAAAAAAAAATTCTGACGGGATCATGATCATTCGAGAAATCAACACATTGTGGTCTCTATCTTTGCAAAAAATCGGTGATGCCTCGATCAATTGCACATACCTTGCGCCTGATCAATATTCTTGAGCAACATAACCAAACAGCCAACCTCACCTTGATCACATGATTTGACAACCTATAATATTTTATCGTGTTAAGGAATTTAGGACAAAATACATACTCATGAGCTGACCCCCCACTCACCATTTTGCAAATGCTACCGGAACTAAGATATTCCACCTCCTCACCGGACATCCTCACGTGACCATTAATATTATCGACCATGTTAGTAGTCGAGGCGAGTATGGCTCTATCGTGAAAATTTATTAGGGGTGAGCGTGGGTTGGTCTGGGTCGCTTTTAGGCTAAAACCAAACCCAAACCGACAAGCTTCGGTTTCCAAAAAATCAAACCCAAACCGAAACCAACCCAATGAGTTCGGTTTCTCGGTTTTTCGATTTTTTAGGGGTCGGTTTCGGGTTTAAACTTAACCAAACCGATTTTTTTTTATTCTTCAAAAAAATTTAAAATGTGCATTGGATAGAAATCGAACCTGGGCCAACGCGCAGACTACCAGCGTCCTAACCACTGGGCCAGGATACTGTTTTTGTCTAGTCTTCATAATGCATATAAACATATAAAATTTACGAAATACATATATATTAAATGATATCGGTTCGGTTCGGTTTTAATGGTTCGGTTTCTAGTGTATAAACCGAAACCGAAACCGAGTTTTCGGTTTTTAAAAATTATAAACCCAAACCGATGGTTTTGATTTGGTTTCGGTTTCGTCGATTTTTTTCGGTTTCTCGATTTCTCGGTTCGATTTTGCTCACTCCTAAAATTTATAGATCAGACATACCCAATAAAATGAATGGATACGTATTCTCCATAATAGCAGACAATGGATCGATAACATCTTGTATAATAATATTATTTGATAAGCACTAACATCCGAGTCGATTTCGTTACTAGATACCCCCTCCATTATCTGCAATATCCAGTCAGCGAACTCTATATTCTCATTTGCATCAAACAGAGAAGCACCAACCTCAAAGTCCATTATAAATTTACAGCGGTTTTAAAACCTTATTAAATTAAATTATACCATATTGTTTTTGAAAAAATCATCGTAAATCCACCGCATTTTTAGTTCTACATCATTTTTCTTACGATTAATGTAAATGAGTATTGTAAAAGCCGTGTTTTGTAGTTGTGCTACCTACACCCACAACCAAGTTCCTTTATTTCGTATACTCCATCCACAACCTAGAGTATCACTTATTCTTATTTATTTATTTATTTTTTTACATATTAACAGTACTTGACGTATATTATCTTTTCAGTCTTGTAATAAATTAGTAAAATCAAGTTTTACCACTAGTAAGGCTCTGTTTTTTTGAGCTAAATTTTGCAAAATTGAACTGAATCAAACTGAACTACACAAAAGTTACTAAATAATAATAATTATTACTACTATTTTAATTATAATTAATATTAGATAATAAATATATATTAAACAATAATGATAAATAATAATAATAATGATAAGAATAATAATAATTATTATTATCTATAATACTATTGATAATATTAATATAAAGAAAAATAATAATATCACATAAAATTAGTACAACAATAAAAAAGTTATTTATATCACAACAACAACACGACAATAATAATAATAATTATTATTATTTATAATACTATATAAGCTATATGTAATACTTTGATAATATTGATATCAATAATAATAATAATAATATAGTATTAATAATACTAAAATTTATATATAATACTATTGATAATATTGATACTAATAATAATAATTAATAGAAAAATTAATTGCAGTATATACAACAATAATTATCAATAATACTCCTAGTAATTAATCATATTTAAAAATAAAATATTCAATAATTATTATTATTTATATTATAAAATAATAATAATACTAAAATAACCAATTGGAATAAGTATTATATATAATATTAATAATAAAAATTAATAATAATAATAATAATTAATAATATTGATTCTAAAGTTGAATCGAATCGAATCTGTCTTTGAAGTAAATCAATTGAAGTTCTTTGAATCAACTAAGCGAAATGTCTTGAAAATAGTCAAAAGATGAGGGCCTAAATGTTTCACAAAAAAAATAATGAGATAGATAAAATGATGATATTTTTTAAGTGAAAAAATTGAGTATGTTAGACTCTACTCCAAATTATATCAAAGTTGGCTCTATTTATATAGTAAAAAATAGGAATTTTGGTGATTTTTTATTTACTTTAAAATAAATTAAACTCAAATTACAACATTGTTGGTTTTTTTAATATAATTGGCCGAGTTAAAACTTTCTTGCACGAACATCTTTCTCGAAGCTAATGCTTTGCCTTGGAAATACCCCATAAGAATGAGGCACCAACAAGGAGTATCTCCACGGACAACCACGATTTTGGCCCCTAAAATATAATATAATAATAGTTACTTAAAATATAAGGGGTTAAAAAATTATTTTATTCCAATGGTATCCACTATACTAGTCCCTATATTTTAAAAATAATATTTTAATAGTAGAATGAAGGATGGTTGAAATAAATTTTAATATTTAATTAGTAAATATGGAGGATGAAGGTAGTGGTAGATGATATGGCAGATATATGGGAGCAAAATTGAACCCTCAATTAAGGGGATGAGTTTTCTCTCACCTAAAAATTTTAGGGGATAAGTAACATGGTTGGAGCAAGGATTTTAAACTTAAACCCCTAAATCAGTCCATGTGGCAATAATATAGGTAAGGGCTCTCTCTCCTTGGAGATGCTCTAACAATTTTATATCATACACATTTTTTATTTTGGCGTGCTCCGGTACCAGAGGAATCCGTTTGAGCAAACAAGCTACTTGAGTCCAGTCTCGGAGCAGTGCTGGTCACAGAATGACGGTCACTCGATTGAGCATTTCCATAAGACTTTAGGCCTCAAATTGGTGCACGAATAACAACCTTGGTATGGGCTGCACGATTTTGAGGTTCCGAGTGGCTTCAGCAAGGTCCGTCATTGGCAGCTTTTTGGTTGACCTTGTCTTATTAACTATTTCACGTTTCAAACCGCCGGAGCATGATCAAGGTGTTTGCAATGCACATAATACCTGGGTATTTTCTAATACGATTTTTTATATCAAGCGGTCGAGCCAAATTTCAACTTCCGGAACAAAGGGTTTAGTGAGGTCCATTTCAATGCACACACGAGAAATCGATCGTAGCACCATAAATGTGCAAAGTGCAATGGATTGCCAATCAAATATGCAATGTGAAAAATGCATCTTCTAACGAACAAATGAATAGGGAGAGAGAAGGAAATTGGACCCAGACAGGAGCAAATGGGGTTCCTCTTTGTGGACATATTCGGTTGTCCGTTTCAACACTCTCATTGGGTAATTGGCAAGAAACAAGAGACTTGGCGGCACCAAAGCCATGAAGGTCGCAACCCCAACTAACCATGTGGTGAATTTTTAATTTTCTTTAAGTAGTGACATGGGCACGAAAATGATTAGAAATAGGTTCACGACTCATGAGTGATAATGCACCTTTACCCTTATTTTTATCAATTGACAATGAGGGCTTCTTTGCTACGTGTGATTAAGGTGTATAATATATCTAATACATCTTTATATCTTGTTTGGTATTGTAATATCCGGTATTTTTCTTTCCCTTGTATTTTTCATTTTTGGTATATTTCTCGGTCATAGTGACCCTCGTGTATCTTTCAGTATGTCCTTCCTGTCAACTGTTGAACTGTATTCTCGTTATTGTTCATTGTTTCAACTTTCCTCATATGAGTTCGATTTTGTTAGATCACCATTAATTTTTGGTAACTCCAAAAATTCTAAATCTTTGCAATATTATAGAACATCGAGTTAGCTTTCCAATGGTTCAAACGGTGAGTCAATCGGAGTCCTGAGAGAGTTATGGTCGTTTGATTTTGGCCGATCACCGCTGCCAGGACCCGACCGTGTCGTCAAACGGCCCGTGCCGTACTCGTCGAAATGCCAAAGTTTCGCCGATCAACTCGGCCGTGTCATCCGACACGCCCGTCTGCATTTCTTCCGGATAAGCGAAGCGGCGCCAGACGCCCGGCCGTGTCCCGGGACACGGTCGAGTCATGCCGAAATCGGCCGGACGGTCACTATCGGGAGGCCCTCGCGCCGCGACCGTGTCAGCAGACACGGTCGAGTCCTGTCGGGCCACCAGACGACACGGCCGTGCCGATCGGCACGGCCGTGTCCGGCAGACCAACCCCTATAAAAGGCCCTGAGACGTTTTTCTTGCCATTTTCACCTTCTTCTTCTCCTCTTCCGCACTGGCGTGTTCTAAGCTTGAAGTCATGTTGTTTAACAACATATCCATGGAGTTCTTGAGGTTATATCATCAATAATCCGTCAGATATCATCCCTTGATCCAAATGAATCAAGGTTAGATCTTTAGAACCCTACTTTTGGTAAAATTGGGGTTTTCGTGTTTTTGTCCGATTCGTTCCGTTTTGTTGATTAATTCATGATGAATATGATTAATCTTGTTGGTATTCTTAGTTTCCCTACGGATTCATGGTATATTTCGTGATTTTTACGGAATCGAGAGGGTTTGGTTGTGGTCCGCCCGTTGTTGTTTATATACGAATATACATGAATCGTAGGCGGGTTTTGAGTGTATTCCAATTCCGTATTCATTTAGAAATGGTTGTGATTGTATTCTTGAATCGTTAGGTTCGGTTTCATTAGTTCCTAGCGTTCGTCGGTGACTTTCCTTTCCGTTGCGTCGTCAAATATTCAAGGCAAGTATTTTTGGAAACCTTTATGCTTAACGTAAAATAGTAATGTATATTGTGTGTGATTGCTCACCTCGGGAGGGTCCGACGGGATCACGGAGGGAATTGATGGTATAGCCACGGATTCACGAGTTTGTTTCGCTAGCCACTCGGGAGGGTCCTTAGGGATCACGGAGCGGGATCAATGGTATAGCCATTCCCAAGGCGATGCGTGTGCGTGATTTGTTTTATAATATGGCGGCTCGGGAGGGTCCTTAGGGATCACGGAGCGGGATCAATGGTATAGCCACTGTTCCCACGGCAAATTGTTTGACTTTTTATTTGCGGAAATGACATGTCTTGTTTTGGTTTCGAAATGAAATTGGTGCATGTACAATGAAAAGTGAAAGAGATACGTATGCCTTGATTACTTGTACTAGCGAAATAGCTAAACCCTCTGGGGACACGTTTTGGGGAAATACATGTTATGGATTTGAGTTATGATCATCCGGACGGCGAAACCTTTGGGACGATGCGAGGATCTTGGCCGTGGTCGTTGACATGTGCACTCGGGTTTACTTATTTCTTTTGTCCATTTCGATTTGGTTGTTTTCTATATTTATAAACTGATAGACTGTACTCGCGAGTACTTAGGCTTTTCAATTCAAACCCTGTGTTGTATCATTTTAAATTGCTACGTTGTCGATGGTTGCTCATTTTGTCGGTTGCTTCGGGTGTATTTTTCATATGATGTATTATTTGATTATGTATCCCCGCTAACCGAGATGGTTAGTCGAGGGGTACCCGCTTGTTGTAGCCTGGTGGGTCCCATGTAGGGGTCCACGGCGCTGTAACATACTCCGAATATCTTGGGGTGTTACAGAAAATGGTATCGGAGCTCTAGGTTTATGGATACCTAGGCTTGTTGGTTATTTGGGTCTAGTCGTATTTGTTTTGCACATTGTCACACCGCTGCCAGCATCCTAGTACTTCCAGTGCTCGTAAGTTTTCTCATTCGGCTCTTTTGTTTCTTGCATTATATTTCCACTTTTGAATCGTAGTTGCTTTTCCTCCCTTACTCATCATTGATATACTTCTGTTATCTCTCAACTTCAGTATGGATGCCGGAGGAAACCGTGTTCGTGGTCGTGGCCGTGGACGCGGCCGAGGACGTGGGGCAGCCGGTGGGGCAGCCACGTCGCACTCTTCAGGAGCCGGCAGTACCGGCGACCGTCACAGTCATGCTTCTTCTCAGGAGCGCGCCGATCTTGGTATTGCGGCTGTTATGCAACAAATGGTTAACCAAATGGCGGCTATAGCTTAGGCGGTCCAGAACCCCAACCAGGCCCATGCTAATCGGGGCGGAGCGGATCGATGGCTTCAGGATGTCATCAAGATGCATCCTCCCCAGTTTTCGGGAGCTTCGGACCCGATCGGCTGGGAAGGGTGGATCAAGGAGATATCCAAAGTATTCACTGCTACCAACTGCCCCGAGGACCGTAAGGTCCCCATTGCTCAATACTTTCTCACGGGAGATGCTACAGATTGGTGGGAGGCCGTTGGTCCCAAAGATCATGTTGCTTCGTGGGCCGAGTTTCAGGAGTTGATGGAGACCGAGTATTGTCCATGGCCGGTCAGATAGGCTCGAGTGCATGCTTTCTTTGATGCTCAACCACGGGATATCCCCGTATCCCAAGCTATTGCCGATTTTAACAAGGAGTTGGGTTATGTGAAGACCCAAGTTGTCGAAGAGAGCGACAAGATTTTCCATTTTTCCAGGAGAATGAAAGCCCATTCGGGACTATATGTCCGGACTCGTCTGTACTACCTTGAAGGATTATCGAGTCGAGCTCTTGCTTATGATATGTCGAACCGCTAGCGATTTGGCTCGCGAGAGCAAGAAGCGAGAAGTCGGTGAAACTTTTCTAGTCCCAAGAGTGGAGGCCAGGTAATCTCGAGCCGCGAATATTTCTATGGGCGGTTCGGCTCGTTTCTCTGGGAGCTTTCGGGTGCCGCGGAACCCCCACTCGTGAGCTCACATGCTTTAATCTGCGGCTTTTGGTCATAAGAACCGGATTGTCCTCGTCCACCTTTGACTTGTCATACTTGTGGTCGGGCCACAAGGCTTCTTTGTGATCGGCTCGGACGGCTTCGCGGTGCCGTTCTTCTCACCCGGCACCTATGGAGCCGAGTGTGAACCAGGGCTCAATTGCTCGCCGCCTCCACCGAGTGCCGGCCGAGGTAGAGGTCGGGTCGGCCCGCTAGGGGTGGAGCTTCGATGTCGGCTCGCCCGGCCGCGTATATACGAGATGAGGAGGGCCGATGACCCAGCGGCTACGTGGCGGCAGTGCCGTTCATATCCATTCTCATTACGCCGGTGTGCTTTTTGATTCGGGTGCTACGCATTCATTCATTTCTCTAGAGTATGTACGCCGTTTGAGTCTCGACTGCTTGTCACCTTGCGAGCCTTTCATCGTTAAACTTCCTAGCGGTGATAGAATTGTCGGTGATCGGGAAGTCCGGGACTGTTCTGTGATTATTTGTGAGAGGGTTTGGCTCTCTAATCTTATTGTTGTGAGTATCGAGGGCGAGGATTTAATTCTCGGGAATGATTGGCTCGAACGGCATGGTGCAATCATGAACTACCGCACGAGGATCATTACCATGTTAGCCGAGGACCTTGAACACTCTTTCGCGGGGCGAAAGAGAAACCAGAAGTTTGTTATTAACGCCTTGAAGGCGATGAAACTCCTGCGAAAAGGGTGTACTGGTTATTGGTGCTACGCCTTGAAGGCGGAGAATGGTGGAGTCGAGCTTTCATCGATTCTAGTCGTTAGTGAGTTTCCTGATGTATTTCCCGACGAGTTGCCGGGATTGCCACCGGATCGTGAGGTTGAGTTTGCTATAGAGTTAGAGACGGGTGCGGCTCCGATTTCGAAGGCGCCGTATCGCATGGCACCTTCAGAGATGTCAGAGTTGAAGAAACAGTTGAGTGAACTTCTTGAGTCGGGGTATGTTCGACCGAGCGCCTCGCCTTGGGGCACACCGGTCTTGTTTGTACGTAAGAAGGATGGTTCACTACGTTTGTGTATCGACTATCGTGAACTGAACAAGTTGACCATCAAGAACAGGTATCCTTTGCCGAGAATTGACGACTTGTTCGATTGCGAGGAGCGGCGGTATTCTCAAAGATTGATTTGAGATCGGGGTACTATCGGCTCGGGTGAGGGAGTCCGACGTGCCGAAACAGCCTTTTCGGACGAGATACGGACATTATGAGTTTTTAGTTATGACTTTCTTGTTAACTAAAGAGCCGGCTGTTTTCATGCAGTTGATGAACAAAGTCTTTATCGAGTATTTGGATAAGTGTGTCGTCGTCTTCATTGACGATATTCTTATTTATTCGAGGAACGAGGAAGAGCATGCCCATCATTTGCGGGTAGTGTTGGACATTTTGAGGACCGAACAACTCTACGCGAAGTTCTCGAAATGTGAGTTCTGGCTGAAGGAAGTGATGTTTTTGGGTCACGTGATTTCAGCCGAGGGAGTTTGAGTGGATCCGCAGAAAATTGAGGCAGTGTTGGATTGGGCATCGCCCACAAATGTGAAGGAGGTCCGTAGTTTCTTGGGTATGGCTGGCTACTATCGTAGGTTCGTCGAGGGTTTCTCAAAACTAGCTCGACCACTTACAGATTGCTCCGAAATCAGAAGTTTATGCGGACCGATGAGAGGCGATCGAGTTTTGAGGAATCGAAGAAGCGTTTGACTTGACTCGGTTACGGCGTTGCCATGTGGCAACGAGGATTCGTCGTGTATAGCGATGCTTGGTCGTGGTCTTGGGTGCGTATTGATGCAGCACGGCAAGACCATTGCCTATGCGTCGAGACAGTTGAGGTCGTATGAGCTTAACTACCCTACTCACGATTTGGAGTTAGCGGCGGTTGTCTTTGCACTCAAGATTTGGCGTCACTATCTTTTCGGCTCTACATGTCAGATTTTTACCGATCATAAAAGTCTGAAATACATATTTACTCAGCGGGAGTTGAATATGAGGCAGAGGAGGTGGTTAGAGTTGATTAAGGATTATGACCTCGAAATCCTTTATCATCCGGGTAAGGCGAATGTCGTGGCCGACGCCTTGAGTCGGAAACTGATTGCGTTGCGAACGCTTGAGGTCATTACGCCTCAGTCTGAGCTTCGGCGGGCTTTGATCGGGTTAGATGTTGAGGTTTTGCTGCCTGGATCTGTCGGGCAATTTTGTGCCTTAGAAATTTCGTCGTCTTTGATCGATGAAATCAAGCTAAAGCAATTAGAGGATCCGATGATTACTCAAATCCGAGAGAACGTTCTTAAAGGAAAGTCTCCTGTGTTTGTGATTCACGAGGATGGTGTTTTGAGATTCCAGAGTCGGCTTTGTGTGCCGAACGATCCAGGGTTGCGGCAGGGTATTTTGCGTGAGGCCCATTCCACACCCTATTCTGTTCATCCTGGCTCGAGTAAGATGTACAAGGACCTGAGGAGGAACTTCTGGTGGAATGATATGAAGGAGGAGGTCGCACAGTTTGTGGCGAGATGTTTGACTTGTCACAGTCAAAATCGAGCATCGACCATTGGGTTATTGCGATCACTTCCCATTCCGAATGGAAATGGGAAGATATATCGATGGATTTCATTACGAGTTTGCCGAGATCGAGATCGGGCATGAATATGGTTTGGGTGATTGTTGATCGTCGACCAAGTCGGCACATTTTCTCGGGCATCAAGGACACTTGGGGCCCGGAGATGTTGCCCGTATATTTATCGCCAGATTGTGAGGCTTCACGGTACTCAAAGTCTATCGTTTGGATCGTGATGACCGTTTCGTATCGCACTTTGGCAAAGCGGTGCATAAGGCGTTGGGTACCCATTTGCATTTGAGTACCTCTTTCCATCCTCGGTCGGATGGATACTAACGCACTATCCGGACATTCGAGGACATGTTGCGTGCTTGTGCCCTCGATTGGAGTAGCGATGGGAGGAGCATTTGCCATTGATCGAATTCACGTACAACAATAGTTGGCACGCGTCGATTCGGATGGCACCGTATGAGGCACTTTATGGCGGCGATGTCGATCGCCGATTTGTTGGAATGAGGCGTCCGATTTAGTCGGGACCAGGCGGATGTCGTTTTAGAGACGAGACGGAAGATAGAATTAATTCGAGAACGGATGTTGATCGCCCAGTCGACGAAGTCATATGCCGATGTCCGTCGTCGACCTTTAGAATTCGAGGTGGGAGACCACGTTTTGTGAAGGTGTCGCCAACGAGAGGAGTTTTCCGTTTCGGGAAGAAGGGGAAGTTGAGTCCGAGATTTATTGGACCCTTCGAGATTCTCGAGCGAGTCGGTGGGTTAGCATACCGTTTGGCGTTACCCCGCCTTGAGTCATGTTCATAGCGTTTTCATGTTTCCCACCGAGGAAATATGTTCGGATCCTAGTCACGTCATCGATTATGGCGAGATTGATATTCTTGAAGATATTACTTTTGAGGAGCGTCCTTTGAAGATTTTGGAGCATCGTGAGAAACGAGTGAGGCATAAGACCATCCCTTTGGTCAAAGTGCGGTGGTCGAGACACGGTGTCGAGGAGGCAACTTGGGAAACCGAGGATAACATGCGTGCTAGGTACCCCGAGTTGTTTGTTTCTTAAGTTTCGGACGAAACTTATTTTTAGAGGGGTAGAATGTAATATCCTATTTTTCTTTCCCTTGTATTTTTCATTTTTGGTATATTTCTGGTCATAGTGACCTCGTGTATCTTTTAGTATGTCCTTCCCACAACTGTTGAATCGTATTCTCGTTATTGTTCATTGTTTCAACTTTCCTCATATGAGTTCGATTTTGTTAGATCACCATTAATTTTTGTAACTCCAAAAATTCTAAATCTTTGCAATATTATAGAACATCGAGTTA
The DNA here is from genome assembly GCA_033398695.1 of Orobanche coerulescens. Classification (NCBI taxonomy): domain Eukaryota; kingdom Viridiplantae; phylum Streptophyta; class Magnoliopsida; order Lamiales; family Orobanchaceae; genus Orobanche; species Orobanche coerulescens. The sequence continues at coordinate 177,779,168 of CM065809.1, forward strand.
GCTTTCCAATGGTTCAAACGGTGAGTCAATCGAGTCCGGACGAGAGAGTTATGGTCGTTTGCTTGGCGATCAACGCCGACCGGACCGACCGTGTCGTCCGACACGGCCGTGCCGCACTCGTCCGGAAATGCCAAAGTTTCGCCGGCCGAACTCGGCCGTGTCATCCGACACGGCCCGTGCTGCACTCTTCCGGATAAGCCAAGCGGCGCGACGCCCGGCCGTGTCCCGGGACACGGCCGAGTCATGCCGAAGTCGCCGGACGGGTCACTGTCGGGAGGCCCTCAGCGCGCGACCGTGTCAGCGCAGACACGGTCGAGTCCCTGTCGGCTGCCAGGCGACACGACCGCGGCCGATCGGCACGGCCGTGTCCGGCAGCATACCAACCCCTATAAAAGGCCCTGCAGACGTTTTTCTTGCCATTTTTCACCTTCTTCTTCTCCTCTTCCGCAGCTGGGCGTGTTCTAAGCTTGAAGCCATGTTGTTTAACAACATATCCATGGAGTTCTTGAGGTTATATCATCAATAATCCGTCCGATATCATTCCTTGATCCAGCGAATCAAGGTTAGATCTTTAGAACCCTACTTTTGGTAAAATTGGGGGTTTTCGTGTTTTTATCCGATTCGTTCCGTTTTGTTGATTAATTCATGATGAATATGATTAATCTTGTTGGTATTCTTAGTTTCCCTACGGATTCATGGTATATTTCGTAATTTTTACGGAATCGAGAGGGTTTGGTTGTGGTCCGCCCTCGTTGTTGTTTATATACGAATATACATGAATCGTAGGCGGGTTTTCGAGTGTATTCCAATTCCGTATTCATTTAGAAATGGTTGTGATTGTATTCTTCGAATCGTTAGGTTCGGTTTCATTGGTTCCTAGCGTTCGTCAGTGACTTTCCTTTCCGTTCGTTGCGTCGTCAAATATTCAAGGCAAGTATTTTTGGAAACCTTTATGCTTAACGTAAAATAGTAATGTATATTGTGTGTGATTGCTCACCTCGGGAGGGTCCGACGGGATCACGGAGGGAATTCAATGGTATAGCCTGGATTCACGAGTTTGTTTCGCTAGACTCGGGAGGGTCCTTAGGGATCACGGAGCGGGATCAATGGTATAGCCCTGTTCCCAAGGCGATGCGTGTGCGTGATTTGTTTTATAATATGGCCAGCTCGGGAGGGTTCTTAGGGATCACGGAGCGGGATCAATGGTATAGCCCTGTTCCCACGGCAAATTGTTTGACTGTTTATTTCCGGAAAAGACATGTCTTGTTTTGGTTTTCGAAATGATATTGGTGCATGTACTATGAAATGTGTAAGCGATTGGTTTGCCTTGATTACTTGTACTAGCGTAATTGCTAACCCCTCTGGGGACCCGTTTTGGGGAAATTCTTGTTATGGATTTCAGGTTATGATCATCCGGACGAGCGAGCACTGGGACAGTACGAGGATGCTGGCCAGGGTCGTTGACATGTGCACTCGGGTTTACTTATTTCTTTTGTCCATTTCGATTTGGTTGTTTTCTATATTTATAAACTGATAGACTGTACTCGCGAGTACTTAGGCTTTTCAATTCAAACCCTGTGTTGTATCATTTTAAATTGCTACGTTGTCGATGGTTGCTCATTTTGTCGGTTGCTTCGGGTGTATTTTTCACATGATGTATTATTTGATTGTGTATCCCCGCTAACCGAGATGGTTAGTCGAGGGGTACCCGCTTGTTGTAGCCTGGTGGGTCCCATGTAGGGGTCCACGGCGCTGTAACATACTCCGAATATCTTGGGGTGTTACAGGTATAAAGTATTGGGCCCTTGATAAAATTCGGGCCCGTATAAATAATATTGATTTTTAGTATTACGTATCCCAACTAAGAGGTGATATTAGGTTATATTAAACAATATTACAACTAATAAATTCAATAAACTACCATGATATCTATATTTTACAGAGAATTTAATACATCGTACCAAATATGATATTAGTTTCTTATACTGTATAAGAAATCCCAGTCAATCTTATCAAGTTTTATCCCATACAACTTAACAAACGAACCCTTAATGATAAAAGTGTATCATCATTCATTTCTTCTGAACCTATCCCTGAAATTTTACGTACCCATACCATTATTCATTTTCTTATATTTCTCTTTTTTATTGTTTCTAGGCGACCCTCGATTCAGTCGCTGACGGGTGGTGCTGTAATTGAGTCTAGTCGAACCGAGCTTGAGAATTTCAAGCTCGAGTTTAATTATTTTCGAACACTGCTCGAGTTCGTTTGTATAATATTCGAGCAAAATTTAATCTTGTCCGTTAATTGCTTGTAAAATTTGAGTTCGTTTGTATTCGACTAATTTAATTTAACGAGCTTATTCGAACAATTCGATTAACTTGAGTTCGAATTGTTTGATGTCAAATGTTAGGACTTCATTGAATAGAATAGGCAACACTTTATTTGAACCTATATTTTTATTAATAATATTGTTTCTTAATACTACATCCGTTCTTTTATAACTGCAATATCTGGACTTTCACGCTTGCCAATGAACAACTTTGATTAGTAATATCTTCAATTCTTTATTTTTAAAAATTATAAAAAATTGATATTTTGAAAGTATATTTCGAGATGAATATAACAAGATCTCACATGACCATATTTTTTCATATATATATATATATAAATCATAAAAGATGGTCAAAAGAGAGTATGTGAACAGTGTAATAGTAAACACGTTGTAATAATAAAACAACGGAGGAAGTATAATTCTAAAAATATATTATAAAATATATAAATTTGTTTTAAATTAATATTCGCGAACGTCTGTAATATTGGCGAACAGTTGTAGGGCTGCAAAAGAGTCGAGCCGAGTCGAGCTTTGGCCTTAACGAGCGATGTTTGTTACTATTCAATCGAGCTGCAAAATTCGAGCTCGAGCTCGACTCTAGCAGTATTTCGAGCACTCGCAACTCGCGAGCATATATATATATATATATATATATATATTTTAATTTTTTTATTTTTTTTTAAATTTTGTTAAAATAATAAAATAACCTTCAGTTTTAATAAATATAATTGAAATTATTATTATCTATAAATAATTAAATATTATGATGATTATACATATATAACAAAATTTTTAAAAAATAATTGAAATGCTCGCGACCTCACGAGCTCGAGCCGAGCTTGGTCAACTCGAACTCAGGTCGAGCTGTGACCGAGCATGCTCGCGGACGCTCGCGAGCAGCTCGACTCGTTTGCAGCCCTGCAGTCGTGTTCGTTCAACTAATAAACGATCCTAATTTTTTGTCCGATCTTAACTTGAATTTTAATCCAACGAACCTTAATCGAACTCGGACGAACTTAAACAAGCTTGCGTTCGCGAACATCCACTTCGTTTGTAGCTCTACTAATGGGTACTTTGATTGTGAGCGCAACTCACTTACAGAAAATTATACGTGTAACATGATGTACCGTGCATGGTACGTCAATTGTGATTATGTTGCAGGATAATAATAAATACTAGTAACAACTAAAAAAGAGATTAAAAATGGGTTGATTGGTCATATTTTTACTGTAATTATATTACACATCAGTTGTGATTATGCTATACAACAGTTGTAGTTATGTTAGGGGTTGTTTGGTTGGTTGGTTTCCCTTAAGACCTGTATGGACTAAGATGACTGTATAGATTAAGCTGTTTGTATGAATAAATACTGGTTATTGTTTGTTTTGGTTCCGAATAAGATGTTTGAATGATTCAATTGACCATTTTACCCCTCCTATAAATCAAAAATAAAAAACAAAACTAAAAATCAAAATAACTCAAAACCAAAATCAATAGGTATGTTTTTCAACGGTGAAAATCAAGAATTTTCGACTGGGAATATTGACGAAGAGCCCACGAAAGAGAAAAAAAGCACAATGCTGTCGAATTGCTTGCTGGTAACGATGTGAGAGCCCAAGCTATCAATGGATTTTTCAAAGGAAACATGGGTTTGCAGCACGCACTTCATAATGTGGCTGCCGGAGCAGCCGACTAAGGTCGTCAAAGCTGCTGCCGGAGATCTAGAGAGAGTCCAGAGGAGGCCTAACATGGATTCCGAACCTAATAAGCCGTCAGTTCAGAATAATAATGACCACCACCAGCAGCAGTCGTCTTGCTCGCTGCTCAGCGCAGCGGGGGCGGCATCAATGGCCACCATGACAGGGCAGAAGCTGATGAACACGGCAACGTATGAGCCGTTTTTCATCAACCGACGACCAGGGCTGGAGGAGAAAGGGTCAAGGTGTTTTTCATAGTCATGACTTAATGTAGACAAGTAGTATTCTTTGGATTATTCGTTAAGCCATGACTTATTCATTTGGTCGTAAATAAACACCCATATATGGCTGCGCGAATAAGCCATTCATCATATTCAGCCTATTAATTCACAAACAAACAACCTCTTAGAGGCTGTTTGACAGTTGCTGAATGGTTTGATGCAGAATGATTAAGAGGCTCTTATGATATAGTGCAAAATGAACTACAATTATTTTTAATTGTTCAAAATGAATCAGGACTCTTAATGGTTAAGGGAGGGTCAGGATACAAAACCATTCAGAGGGTTTTGAAACCATTAAGAGAAAGACACTTTTTTAGCCAAATAAGAATTACCTCTTAACAATTCAGAGGTCGCCTCCTAAATCAACAATTAAGAGGTAAACAAACGGTCTTTAGTAATCAACAAGTGATGTATATCTCAATTATAAATTATCAAGTGTGTATCTCGCACCATACGATCATTTTGCGAGATACATGTAGTCCGTCCCAAAATAATGAACAAAATGTAACCAACTGCCTTGGCGCAGTTGGCCACCTGACCTTCAATTTAGTTGGAGGTCAGGGGTTCAATTCCTAGTGGCAACACTTTGGAATTGAATTTCTCAAGGCCCAATGATCCCTTAGTATTTGACTAAGGGTTCCTAGCCCTCCGGGGTACGCTGGTGGAACAATTAAATATTGAGGCTGTGCAGCAGGGAGGCCAGATCTCGGTGGGAACTGCGGTTGGATTTGAGGGTCAGCGTGGAGCAATCACTGGGACGACTCATTTGCGCGGTAGTTGAAGATATTTAAGAACCCTGGGAGGATACACATCTCGCGATTTAAGCGATAGCGATCTTGCATGCAACATTATCCCGAGGATTAGTCTGGTGTAAGCTTCGATCCTCGGTATCAAAAAAAAAAAGAACAAAATGTGACCTATAAAAATTTCTTTCATCTCTCTCTTCCCCGTTTTCTCTTTCCATCTCGTGCTATTTATGAATGTTGACTCTAAGTTTTTGATTACAGTGATCCAGTCATACATGGCTGAAAGCGGATCGTGCGATCTAGGGTTCCGATTGGGTACGATTTCCATTCAGCCTTATATTCCCAGATCACTCTTTTTAGCTTCGTGAGTTTCATGAAGTCATCTCGTTTTAGTTGTGGATCATGTTCGATTTATGTATACTCCTTAACTGGAGCAGATGTAACGTGAAACTTTGCTAGAAATCGAGAATGAAAAAATAAAGGGGGTTTTCACGGTGTAGTGTTAGATGATGAATTTTCTGGTATATGGGGCGGGATCATGTGTTGCAGTTCTTTTTAGCATCAATAACTTGTACTTGCTATTCCTTTGGGTTATGGTTCGTATAAAAATTTATCAACATGATGTTGCATTATGTTTCTTGCAACTTCAAGAAAAGTTTGGACAATATCTGACTCCATTTTATGGAATTTACTTCCACCAAATAAGATTCTAAGTAAACCAAATTTCATAAACTTGATTTGGCCGAGTTGAACTACAAAATAAAAATTGTAAAGGATTTTTATTATTTCCCGAGAAAATTATTCCAGAATCTTCTAATTACGTGAAATTCGATATGTGTAAACCGTCAACATTATATATATTTGGCTTCTTTGAAATAGAGGACTAGCCTTCCTGACAGCTATCATGTTGGACATTACTCATTGTACCACAGACCATAAAGATTGCATCTATGTTCTTAACTGGAACATTTGTCTGTGGAGGCCTTGGGAGATATGCGAGTGATAGGCTAGTGTTCTTTGTTGCGTCTTTCCTTGTTTAATTTACTTATCAATCGTCAAGTTAGTTGGTCAATTATCAAGTTATACATGATATTTTCAACTGTGTCGCGAGATGTTTGCTGACTAGTAAATGATATGCACAAAGCACAATTATTTTAGTCTTCTTTGTTTCTTCTGAACAATAATTTGTTGTGTACAATATGCAGATATAAAGCAGATATTATTAGAAGTCCAACATCGCTGGCTAAGACCTGCTGAAATTTCTGAAATTTTAAGAAACTATCAGAAGTTTCATATTTCCCCAGAGGCTCCAAACCAACCAGTTAGTACGTCCTTTCATTTAGTGGATACTTATGTCTTATTCCTAGGTTAACCGATTCAGTAGATTTATTCTGGATAGCGTAATCACATAAACTAAGAAACAATATCAGCACTGTTTATTGGCTGAGAAAACTACTTCGACTTATAAATTTTTTATGTAAATTATAATGATGAACAAAGGGTTCTCACTCCTCAACATCAAAAAGATTAGCATAATGCAAAATATCGACAGAACTGTGTATGTAGAAGTTTGTTGCTTTGGTCTCAGCTTTTCATATTTTGTCATACATGATAGATGCTAAATTGTCGAAGTGCAGAGCGTGATGATGTCTATGTTGTATGAGTGCCATCTAATCTTTCAAAAGTCTTAAATCCCTATTATTTCAGACAATTTCCAGCTATATCTACCTTAATTTTTGCAGTGAGACCGTAGTTGGTCATCCTCACTTATAAAGCTTTCTTAGTTGTTTGATGCCTTGCATCTATTAATTCCCCTACCAATCTTTTTCGCTCCTCGGTGTTTTTCCCTCAAATTTTGTTTCTAACCAAATATCATGATGCATGTTTTGTTTAAGTCTGGGGTAAGGTACTGTGTGAAGGTATTATGTGATATTAATTATATGGATGTCAGGATTATGTGGGAAGGAGGGCAGAGCCAGAGAATACTTAGAGAATGCATCTTTCATTTATTTAGACTTGAGATATTCCTGCTAATTTTTCTGGTTAGAATGCACTGTGTATCTAACAAGTAAAGAGCTAGCCGATTTTGACATGGAAAGGGTATAGGTATTGGTAGCAGGAGAGAGTCATGATATGGAACTATAGTCTTTGTTAAACACAGTTTTTGAATCAAGCTTGAGAGGATGACGATGGGGCGAGTCGCGGTGGGTACTTGAGACCCAGACCCGCACCATCACGTGAACGGGTCGGGGTTGGTCGACCCACCACGGGTCTCGAGTCAACAACAACATATGAGCCTTTATCCCAAATGATTTGGGATTGGCTAACAAAATCATCACTTGAAACCGTCAACGACCAAGAAAATCAATTAATATAAAAAATGAAATAATAAACGAAAATACAAAGTGTAAAATATTTTACAATTAATAAAATAAATATTAGTATAAATTTTTGATCTTGTGTTTTATTCTAGGTAGCACGGAGACGGGGACGGGGACAAAAAACTGCAAAATCAAAATTTCAGAATACTGGTACGGCATGGGTATGGAAAAGAGTTCCAAAGTTAAAATCCATACATAGTTCCAAAACTAAAATTCATACATAAGTGATAAGTCACTATTATAACATCAAAAGAAAACTTAACTATAAATGCAAAATTTTAAAAGAACAAGAAGATCAATCAAATTAATCCTCAACGATCAACTCTCCTTCTAAATTCGGCTCATCAAGTGATCTGCAAACTTCAAAAAGCCCAAATCATCCATAGAATCAAATGCATCTTCACCAACATCCCACATCTTGGTCTTCTCATCCGAATATTGCTCGGAGTTCCTTGATAAAAGGCGAAGATTATTGTGGATTTAAACCAAATCCTGGGCACGACTTGGATTTAACTTGTTTCTCCTAAGTGAGTGAATGAAGGAGTACGTACTCCAATTTCGCTAACGACAAGAGGATGAGGTAGGTTGTCCAAGCAATTTAAAAGCCAAAGTTTGTAATAGAGGAGTTTGAGCATCAAAGTTAGACGGCCAATTATTGGGTTCCATATCATACATCCTTGAAATACATGTTAAATCTTCAAAAGGCCCACCCTTGATATCAACATGACTAGAAAATAATCTTCAAAGCACTTCATTTCTTTCGGGAGATTTCACCATCCCTATGAGGAGCGACTCTTGTGGAATCCTCATTTAGCCATTCATCACTATAAAATCTTCAACATTAAAAGCAAATTATATATGTGCCAAGGAAATAAGAAATTGATGTAAGAATACACTGTAAGTTCAATAATATATACCTAAGATTCTATGAATGAGCAAGACAATGAAGAGGAGTGTTGTTCTTCGTCCAACGAGCTACAGGGACATGAACCACCATATAAATTGACTAAATTTGGAAAGGAGGCGACATTCTTTGTTGTAAATTTGAAGCTTTACCTTCTCAATTATAGAATCCCACATCTCATATACCAAGTGAAGACCTAGATAGTCGGTGTCACAAACTCTTATCATCGCATAAATAGGTCTTGTAAAATCAAGAATATATGCCACTTTCTCCCACCAATCATCATTCACAATGTTCTCCTTCACAAAGTTTGCCTTCCCCGTGTCATCCGAAGCCCACTCATCGCTTATGACCATTGCTTGAAGACCCATTTTGAGAAGCTTAAATCTTTTAAGCAGCACAATGATCGAGGCAAAACGAGTATCTGGCAATCTGCAACTGAAAGCAATCTAAGAGGAGAGAATCTATTGAAAATTGCTAATCTCATATTGTTGTTCATGATGAAATTTTTTATTTGGATGACATCCCCATGAAATTCAGTGATCCAACTACACTCTTCATAAGTTTGCTTGTTTCCATCCACATTCGTTGCTGCACAAATGTTCTTCAAGGCAAGATTAAGAGTATGGACAACACAAGGTGTCCACTAGATGTGAGGAAACTTGCTCTCGATAAGCTCACATGCGGCTTTACAATTTGCTGCATTGTCAGTTATTATTTGCACGACATTTTGATGACCCGCCTTATTGATAACTTCTTTCATTAACTCGGTGATGTATAATTTGTCTTTCATTTGACCAAAATAATTCACAGCTTTAAGACACATAGGACCATTACCACAAGTAGCCATGAAATTAATGAGAGGTTTTCTTGTTGGATAGCTCCACCCATCACTCACAACTGTCACCCCCTTTTCTTTCCAAGTTGATTTAAGCAGTTGTAATAACCTCTCAACGTGAACTTTTTCTTGTCGTACCAAGGAGGTTCTCAACTTATTATGACCAGGAAAAAACCTCCTTGGTAAAAAACTCAATTGAAGAAAAACTATAATTTAGAATACATATTGACTATAACTTACATTGCAGTCTTGAGAAAAAAAAAAGGAAAACTATATTTATATTATTATAATAGCGCCGCTGTATAGGAGAAAGGGAGAAAGAAGGGCTTAGCCCCGCTTAGGAATTAGGATTGTACAGCAAAAAGGAAAAAACAAAAAGAAAAAAAAAAGGGAAAAGAAGAAGAGAATCAAGAGATGGAGATGAATCAGGTGACTAACCGCCTAATAGGAGAAGAGTGCTGCACCGGAGATGAAATTTGTCCAACTTGTTAAGATAGCCGTTGGCCCGCTGCGCCCCTGGAGAGTGGAGATGATCGGCGACCGCTATAAACTATGAAGAACATGAGAGAAAGCCTTTAAAACTCAGAACAGAGAAAGGAGCGACTCTCAGCAATCAACAAACCTAAAACCCCCTTCTATTTTATTATTTCTTGCAGTCTTTCTTATATATTTTTTTTTTTGGCAAAGGTATCAAATATGTTGGGGGACGCTCAAAAACTCATCCAGCCGTCCCCGATTGGTCCCCAAATTGCGGTCAAAGCATACCCAATTTGTATGACCAAACCGACCAGCCTTGAAATGTTCTGGAGATGAATCCAAGCCGGACCGTCCTGTCCCCGCAGCGTCCCCAGCACGGCAACAGCCCTCAAATAGGCGACCCCGTGCTTCATAGGTTTTATTTTTATAATACATAACCCCTCCGTCCCCCAAGTGCATTCTCATTTGAGAATGACACGGATTTTTAAGAAATTGGTGAGTGGAAAAGGGTCCGACTTTTATTATAGTAATACAATGATTAGTTGTATATGGGGTATACTCACTAAAACTAGAAATGGGAATGCATTTTGGGGCGGACAAAAAAGGAAATATGATAATGCACTTTGGGGATGGAGGGAGTATTATTTTTAAAACTTGTCATTATTGATGCGGTATATAAATGCATAAAAAAGTACATAATTATATATAGTATATATATTACTATATATTAAATATATGTAAAAATATTAAAAAACTAGACGGGGAGGGTACTTATGGGCGAAAGTAATACCCAGACCCGTCCATACCTCGCGGGCCAGGGCGGGCAGCACGGGTCGGGCCAAAATTGCCATTCCTACTTGAGATGCCTTATCTTGCATGTGATAATATTTTTAGTTTCAGTGATAGTGAGTGTAAAGTGTGGATAAACCATTCTTTGCCCTATCAGCTGCTTGGGTTGTTGTACTACTTTTCGATTTTATTATATTATTCTTTCTCTTGTTTTGCCTAAATGGATCCGAAGATTCAATGAACCAATTAGAGGATAAAATAATGGTGAAGTTTGTTAATGAATGAAATAATATAAACCTATAGCATTTTATTACTTCTTGTAACTAATGAAATGAGTTTCTCTATGTTCTTTGGATATTGTTTTTACAACTTATCAGCTTGCATTATATGATTATACATGATTATTTGCATGTTCAGAAATGATTCTTGGCAATTCTTCTCATCATTGGGACCATTCTTGCTGCTTTCTGTGGTTTGGGATCCAAAACTGGTTTTATTTTGTTAAAGAAATTGATTTTTTTTAGTATCTGTTCTGATGTAACCGAGCTGATCGGTCACCAAGAACCGGGTTAATCTTAGGAGTTTAGCTAAGAAAACCCAAAATGTATGAAGTATTGTCTTTTTCTCTCTCTAAAGTATGCTGTAATCTCAGAATATCTCTCTTGAATGAAACCCCCCCTCTCCCTTTTATAGAAGGGAGAGGTGCCTATTCTCTAAGATCTTCCCTGATTTTTAGAGAAGATCCCGGATATCGAGGGATTCAGGCTGCGATTTCCCATCCCTGGATTTCCGGGATTGCAAGGTATGGGCTCTCAATCCCTGGATCTCAGGGATTCTGTCAGGTGAGTCAGGATCTCCTTTCCCGAGAGTTCGACCTTCATGAGCTCGGAGGCCTTAGGTCGGCTCATATTATAAAAGATCACTTAGGTCGGGACATTCCTATTCAAATCCGTAGGTCGGGAGACCTTTGAGGTCGGCAACCCTTTAACAGATGTCACAGGTCAGCGGGGCCTCTGAGGTTGGCGCCCTTTTATCTGAGGTTTATAGATCGGAGGACTTTGAGGTCGGCATCCTCTTGTCTAAGAACCTAGGTCGGACTTTATTACTCTAAGAAAACCTTTCTTTACTAAGAGGTCGGTACTCTACTTATATAGTCCATATTTTAAACCGGGTTTTCAGGGAGCGTACATTCGGCGTCCTATCAACCAGTCCCCCCTACTCTAGTCGAGCTGAAAGACCGAGTAGAGTAAGATTTGTTTACAATCTGACGACCTTGACACAATAGTCCTTGGGATTCCTGTTCCCAAATAACGAGGTTTCTCGGACTTCGTGCGCTTTAATATCCACGTCTTTTCCTTTCCCCGCCTCCCAACCGTCACGTCTATGGTCGAGTCCAGGTGTCGACCTGCTATAGGTCGGATGAGGCGGTGCCAGATCCAAGCCGTTCTTTTACAGGAGGCATCGGACGCTCCAGATCGTCCGTTATCTTCTTGATTTTCGCCCTCCTTCTCTATAAGTAGGAATCCCCTACCCCCTTCAGCCATTTCCGCTCTTCTTCCTGCGACATACTATCGTGAGGGTATTTAGGCGACACCTGCGACCTTGGTTTCCTGCCTTTCGGTGGTGCTTCCACTACCTTTCTCCGGCGATCTTCCACCCAATCTCATGGGTATGTTTATCTAAACACCTCTTTAGTTTTTCTTTTGGTTTGTTACCGATATTTTTCTCTTCTTCTTCCTCCCTTTTCTTCCTTTTATTATGTCGTCTGGTTCGGATTCTCAGAATCTTTGCGGCGAAACGGCCGTGGACTCCTTTTTAGAAGGTCTTTCCTCTTCTGATGGGGACTCGGGGGTAGGTCGGGGCGAGCTATTGGTTCCTCCCTCTGTCTTAGAGATGAGCCCCTAGGTGATGTAGATTGGTCCGAGCTAGGTGACATGCCTTCTAGCCTTCCCTCTGGCATCCCCCTAATCATTGTAGATCCCCCTTCCCCTCCTCCTATGGACGAAGTAACTGTGACCGGCCTCTTAGCCGATCCATATCAAACGGTCGTAGGAGCGACTCGAGTTCTCCCTCCTCATCCTCTATCTAGGACTAGCCCAGCCGCGCTGGCTAGTTTTATAAAATTTCTTAGACTTCTCCCGGGGTGGGAATTTGTCACGCCTCAGGCTAGTGATACCCCTGATCATCCTCCCCCGGGGCATATTACCTGGTTCGTGGATCAGGTGAGCAGTGGTCTCCGTTTTCCACTCCATCCCTTCCTTGTCTCTCTCTCCGTTAAATACAATCTTCCATTCAACCAGTTTTCTCCCAACTCTTTTCGTTATATGGTTGGTTTTCTCGTGCTGTGTCATTACAGACACGAGGAACCCGACCTGAGTTTTTTCTATTTTTGTTTTGGGCTAAAGAGTTTTAAAGGCTCCTTTTACTTAACTTCCCGAAACAACGCCCATTTCTTTACCCACCTCCCTTCCAATGTGAAGGATTGGAGGTCGCGTTTCTTTTTTCTTCGGCTCCCTACAGCTGACTCCTGGGGTTTTCCCACGGAATGGATGCAGACCACTCCGAGCCAGGATCCTATTCCTAGGCGCAGTTCCATCCGAGCTGCGTGGGTCGAGAAAGTTCGGGAATGGAATGCCATTCCCTACAGCGCTTTCCAGCTGACGCAATTTCATGATCTTCTGTTCCATTGTGGGCTGAGCTCGAATCCTTATCCAGCTATCCCTGATATTGGTAGGCTTTATCGGTTCTTTTCATAGTATAATCTTTGCTATTTTGTTTTTTTGGCTATCTTCCTGACCGTTTGTATTGTTTTTCGTAGATCGATTCATGCGGACCTGCCAGTCTGATGCCTCCAAGCCGGCTGAACCGACGAAAGAGAGGGTCCCCAAATCGACGAATCCCCCTAAGGAGAGGGCGGAGGGCTCATCAAAGACTAAACGAAAGATCTCCTCCCGCCCCAAATCTGGGGTGATTCTCCCCTCCGACCTAGCTCCTACCTTGACCACCGGGCGAAGCCCGGCAAGCCTGCCTCAGCCTTCTGTGTCACCCAGAGGGCCCCTTCTCCTAGCTCCCCCGCTTCCAAACGGCCGAAGACTACAGGTCCCCCTGCTCCGGCTATGGAGACCTTTCTCTGTTGCAAGGAGTTTGAGAAATTTCTTCCATACTTCAACTCCATGGTCCCAGCTAGGGATAAGCAGGCATTACGAGATGCCGAGGAGGACCCTCGCTTCGATGCTATGATGATGTATTTTGGGAAGGTATTCCCCTTTTTGCCCTCCTCCCCTTGTTGACTATTTTTATGTTTATTATTATCCTTTGCCGACCTGATGCGACTTTTTGTGTGCAGTTCTTCGCCACTTTTGTGACCTTCGCAGAAGATCACAAGATCGGCGCCTCGTCTTCCTCCCAGCTCACCCAGATATCAGCCGATCTGGAGGCCGCCCTGCGGGCTAAGTCGGATCTCTCAGCTCAGCTTCAGGAGAGGGAATATCGTTTAGAGGCTGCCCTTAAGAAAGGCTCTGAGCGGGAGGCGGTTTTGGAAACGGCTCAGATGGCCAATGTTCAGCTGAACCAAGAGCTGAAATTTTGGAAGGCCCTGTCTACAGCTGAAACGGAGAAGGTGGGCCAGCTCGAGGTTCAGTTGTCGGAAGCTAAGGCCGAATCTGAGAGGATTGGCCAGCTTGAGGCTCATGCTAAGGCGGAGTTGGAGAAGGTCGCCCAACTCGAAGCTCAGGCTAGAGCAGAATCAGAAAAGGTCGCCCAGCTAGAAGCTCAACTAGCTGAGGCTAGATCTGAGGGATCATCTTATGAGCGTGGGGTGACGGATGGCCGACGTCGATTTCTGACCAGTGACGTTGGTCACTCTTTCCTGGGGGCCTACCATTCTGCCCTCCTAGCCCGGTATCACAATTCCACTGCTTACCTGGTCAAACTGGCTCCTGCCGCGACGCAATATTTCGATTTTGCTCTAACTCGCGCTCGTGAGCAATTAGCTTCTTTGGGTTTTGTGGGCGAGCTGGACCGGGATGCTGCATTGAACGGGGCTCCTGTCCCTTCTGGTTGGTCCAGGGACGTGGAAGAATCTCCGGAGGCAGCTTGGTGGGAGGATGCCCTTGGGGAGTCTATAAAGAAATCCGGCCTGGATTTGGAGCTGCCTTCTATCCCTCCTAACTCACCTGTTGAGGCCAACACTCCTAATCCCGAGGTGACTGGGACCGACCTTGATGCTTCTCCTTCGTCGCCCCCTCCATCTTCCGAGCCTGTAGCTTAGTCTTTTTAAGTTGTATGTGTAAACATGTATTTTTTTTTGTCTTTGTTCGTTGTATTGGCACAACTGTTTTTAATGAAAAGTCTCCTTTTTCTTTTTTATGTGCTTTGTTTCATAGTTTATCTCTGCCAATGTGCCAAGTTAATATAGCTCGGCGTCGATTGTAACCTTGATATATCTGAACTTGTTTGAATTAATACGACTACTCCCAAATATAACCCGGCCTATTCCTAGTATAGCTCTAACTATTTTAAATTTTGCGACATCTTAAATATAACCTGACCACTTCGATCTTCACAAGCTGTAATAATGGTTTGGTGTTTTTTAGGTTGATTTAACCTAACCTTTTCACCGATCTTTAGTATAGGTTGGGTATTTTTAGATAAGTTTCGGATCTGAAGGCGTTTCACCCAAGGTTGTCACGTCGACGACTAGTCGCCGACTAGTCGAGAAGTCGACCTGGATGAATTAGTCGACGCGCGACTGTTGTATAAGTCGTCCGTGGGTTATACCCCGGGCCGACCCGCCCGGACCCGCCATTAATTAAAAAAAAAAAATTTACTTAACCTAACAGCTGCGACTTTTCTCCTCCTCACCCGACTCCAGACCGCGACTCATCTCATCTCAGCCGACGTCGACTTTTCTCCAGGCCACGACTATCTCCTCCGGCGACTTCATCTCCTCCGGCGACTTCAACGGCTTCATCTCCTTCGGTAAGTCTTCTCTCCTCTCCCGTCTTCCGACTCTCTCTCATCTTTTCTTCTCGTTTTTTTTCTTTTTTCTTTACTGGGTGTATAATAATACATTTTTATTTTTATTTTTCAATTTTTTCTGTTTTATTTCTTAAAAGTAATTTTTGTTTAATTTTTAAAAATTAATTTTCGGTTTTATTTTTGTAATTAATTTTCGCATTCTCGCTCGCTTTTTTATTTCGTAAAATCAAAAAAATATTACGCTTTATTTTTTTGCATTCTCGCTTTTTTGTTGGCATTCTCGCTCGCTTTATTTTGCATTCGCTCATTTTGCATTCTTTTTGCATTACGCACTTGAATGCTTTATTACGCCCGATGACCGCATATTCGATTCACCGATTATAGCTTGTTTTTGTGCAGAAAATAAGCAATGGAGAATGAAAATATTGAAACCGAAAGTTCTCGGAGAGAGTTAGCTAAAGATCCTAAAAGAAAAGCTAGTCGATCAAACGATCCGGGATGGAAGTATGCATATTATCCTAACTCCGAAGGCATTAAAGATGATGTTAAATGTATTCTTTGCGGGAATCAAAATCATGGAGGAATTAATCGGTTTAAACAACACTTGATTGGGGGATATCCGGATGCCAAAGAAATGAGTGAGTATGTGCAAAATAAGAAGAAGAGGAGTAGAAAAAATGTGCAGATTGAAGGAGAGAACAGCGATGATGATGATGTTGAAGAGATACCTTCCACAGCAGCTTCTAATACAATGCAAAGCTCAAAATCTTGTGCTGGCACAAAAGGCAAGGCCGACCTTTTAATTTCAAAATGCCAAGCTAAGACTAAATCTGCTTCAATGAAGTACATGAGAAGCCGGAACAAGTTGTTGAATGAGGCACGCTAAGGGAGCAAGTCGACGACTTTGGAAAATCGCTTGAGAACTCCTAAGAGAAGGAAAAAGTTCATATGCACATTGCAAACTTTTTCTATGAAAATGGTATTCCTT
Source organism: Orobanche coerulescens (assembly GCA_033398695.1). NCBI lineage: Eukaryota > Viridiplantae > Streptophyta > Magnoliopsida > Lamiales > Orobanchaceae > Orobanche > Orobanche coerulescens. The sequence continues at coordinate 177,795,584 of CM065809.1, forward strand.
TCAATGCTGCACACTCTAGGAGTTATGAGGTGATGGTTGAGTCCATTGGCCAATATGGACCGGGTTTAAAGCCTCATTCATATCATGAATTGAGGGTGCCATTACTTAAAAAAGCAAAAGAGGAGACTGAAAAATTGAAGGAGAAGCATGAAAAGGCTTGGAAGAGGTATGGTTGCACTCTTATGTGTGATGGGTGGACGGATAGACGAGGTAGGAGTCTCATAAACTTCCTTGCTAATAGTCCTGAAGGTACTTTCTTTTTGGGTTCGGTCAATGCGTCAAGCGAATCACATGATGCACAAATGTTGGCCAACTTGCTTGAAAGCAAGATAAAGGAAATTGGTGAGAAAAATGTTGTGCATGTTGTGACCGATAATGGGGCAAATTACAAGCTAGCTGGTCAGATTTTGGAGATCAGGATGCCAACCTTGTTTTGGACTCCTTGTTCTTGTCATTGTGTTGATTTGATGTTAGAGGACATTGGCAAAATTCCTGCCTTTAAGAAGGCAATCAACCAGGTAAGAAGATGCACTACATTCATCTATAGGCACGGGCGTGTTCTTGATGCTATGAGGGAGAAAACTAATGGGAGGGACCTAGTCAGGACCGGAGCTACGAGGTTTGCCACTGTTTTTCTTACATTGGATAGTTTGCAACAAAATCAAGAACCATTACGTTACTTGTTTTGTGGTTCGGATTGGACCAAGTCAAAGTTATCAAAATCAGAAAAAGGAAGCAAACTTTGTGACACTGTTCTCTCTTCAGTCTTTTGGAGTAGTGTGAATGATTGTGTAGATGCAACACTGCCACTTCTTCAAGTGTTGCACATTGCTGATGGTGATGAAAGCAGAGATTGCAGCTTCTATTGATTATGCAAAAGATGAAGTCAAGAAGAAATTTGGAGGTAGAAAAATTGCAATCCGGAATAAACTATTGAAGATCATTGAGGATCGTTGGAATGGTCAAATGGGAAAACCATTACACGGGGCTGCTTTGTTTCTTAATCCAGGGAAGTATTTTGATCTTCTTGATAAGGATCCTGCCTATGCCTCCCGAATAAGAGAAGACTTCAATGATGTGCTTGAGAAGATGGTCAAGGATAGGGATACAAGGAATAAAATAAGCAATTCTGCCGATGCCTACAAAAATAGTCGAGAAGGCTTTGCAAGGGAGATGGCAATTGAGCATAGAAAGATAAAAAGTCCTCGTAAGTTCATTCCAAAACTTTGTGAATTTCATATTAGTAATTAGTTACTTGGCAAAATAAAAAATGCTTAGTTTGTGTTATTCTTGTTTTTATGTTAGTTGATTGGTGGGATGCATATGGAGGCCGTGCACATGAGCTTCAATCATTTGCGAAGCGTATTGTTGGTTTGTGTGCCTCATCTTCCGGTTGTGAACGCAATTGGAGTACATTTGAGTTCGTAAGTGACTAAGTGCCTACTCTTTTTCAAGTAATTATTGTCAATTTGCAACTATTGTTGGCCTAATTAAATTTCATCAATTTAGATACATACGAAGAAGAGGAATAAGTTGGAACATCAACGTTTGAATGACTTGGTGTATATCCAATACAACCGGAAGATAGATTCAAGATTCAAGAAGAGACGTGAGCTAGGAAAGAAATTTGATCCACTTGTACTCGAGGACTTGGAGTGGACTAATGAGTGGACCGGCATTGAGCAAAGGTTTTGGGAAGCAGTGGATATAGCTTCGGGTGCATCCGAATCACTTGAGGGACACAATCTTCCAAGGAGAGCTAGAGGTGGTTCCACCTCCATTCTTACCTATACTCGACGCAACACTAGTTCGACACAAGAACAAGATCCTATTGATGAGGAAGGGGAAGATGAAGATGAAGATTTCGATGATGAGGACGAAGTGGAAGATGACTATGGTATACCACCCGAGGAAAATACTCAAGGAGGAGATGGAGAGGGGGATGGAGATGATTTCGAGATGGATTAATTTGATGCATGATTGTGTTTGTTTAGTTGATTTGACTATTTAATTATGTTTTTATTTGCTTATAGATGTATGACTTTGGGTACTTGAACTTATTATCTATTAGTTTTTATTTGAATTGTGATATTGAAGTATGTTTACCTATATTATATAGTATAATTACTCTAAATAGGATATTGTCGACTATTTACGACTTTTTACGACTAGTCTGGCGACTTGTCGACTAGTCAATTCCACGGTACTCAGGCTCGACTTGTCGACTTAACAACCTTGGTTTCACCTGATCAGATGTCACAGGGCAGTTCACCCTTACTCGGATCTGAAGGCGTTTCGCCTGATCAGATGTCACAGGGCGGTTCACCCTTACTCGGATCTGAAGGCGTTTCACCTGATCAGATGTCACAGGGCGGTTCACCCTTACTCGGATCTGAAGGCGTTTCGCCTGATCAGATGTCACAGGGCGGTTCACCCTTACTCGGATCTGAAGGCGTTTCACCTGATCAGATGTTATTTCTAGTTTCACACATTCAGAGAGATTTTATTTGTAATAGACTTTTATTAAAACAACACACACTTTTCTCCATACTTCTTTCATACAAAATACTTTTTTAAGTGACATATGTTCCAAGGTCTTTTGATGGGGTGCCCTTCCATATCCTCGAGCTCATAAGCTCCTCCTGCATAAATTCGGATTACCTTGTAAGGGCCCTCCCAGTTCGGCTCCAGCTTTCCTGTTTTTCTGAGGGCATCAGCCCGCCTAAGCACCAAATCACCGACTTGAAACTGTCTCTTCCCGACTCTTTTGTCGTGAGCTGCTTTTGTCAAGCTTTTGTATCTTTCAGTTCGTGCTGCGGCCGCTTCCCTTCTTTCTTCTATGGTATCTAACGCCTCTTTCATTATTTCCTCGTTTTCCACCTCGTTGAACCATCGAACCCGATGAGACATTTCTTCGACTTCTGCTGGGATGACGGCTTCAGACCCGTATACCATACTGAAGGGTGTTTCCCCTGTTGACGATCTAGGTGTGGTCCTGTATGACCATAGTACCGAGCTGAGCTCATCCACCCATCCTCCTCCAACTTTGTCTAAGCGGGTTTTGATCCCTTGCAAGATTGTTCTGTTAGTTACCTCCACTTGCCCATTAGCCTGCGGGTGAGCAACCGCAGCTAACCTTTGCCTGATATGCATACCCTCGCACCAGGACTGGGTTCTTTTCCATTGAATTGAGTTCCATTATCTGAGATAAGTATCTGGGGCGCTCCGTACCTGCAGCAAATGTTGTTAAACAGAAAACTTATGATTCTTTGCTCGGTTATGGTGGCCACGGGCTCGGCTTCTACCCACTTGCTGAAGTAGTCTATGGCTACTACTAAGAACTTCCTTCCTCCCGAGCAGTGTAAACCGCCCATGATATCAATTCCCATTTAGCGAAGGGACAGGTGCTCCCATGGTAATCATATCTTCACCGATGTGAATTAAGTGCGTGCATTTGACATTTTGGCATCGCTTAACCATCTCTATCGCTTGCTCATGGTCGGCCGTAAAAATCCAAATTCTTAAGTTTTGCTAATTAGCGCTCTTCCTTTGGTATGATCTCCGCAGCACCCTTCATGGATTTCTTCCAATATACCCGCCCTTCTTCTTCCGAAACGCACCGTAGGTATGGACCGAGGTAGGATCTCTTGTATAGTTCATCGTTAATGCAATGTAACCTCGCCGCTCTTCGCACAATCTTCATTCTTTCTCGCCTTTCCTTGGGTAGTTCTCGCCTTCTTAGGTATGCCAACAAAGGAGTTCGCCAACTGCCATCTCGTTCACCTCCATCACCTGTTTCATGATGCTACTCCGGCCGCTCCCAAAATCGCATCGTCATGAGCGGCAATCCACTAAGGAGCTTCCCATTTTGCTAGGTAATCGGCAGCATTTTCCGCCCTGTGTGATATGGATCAACTTCCATTCCCTAGTTTTTCGGGCACCTCTCTTACTTCCTCAACATACTTCTTCATCCGATCCTCATTTATCTCAAATTTTCCTTCTACTCAGGTGACCAGCTGAGAATCGAGTAAGCAATGAGTCGCGCGCCCAAATCTATCCTCACCGCATTCCCTTAAACAGGCTTCATATTCGGCCTCGTTGTTAGATGCTCAAATCGAATTTTATGGCATACTCTAATTGTTCACCCTCCGGTAGTAAGGACTATCCTTGCCGGAACCACCGGTTGTTGCCGATCCATCCACATGTAATAGCCACCGTCCATCCGTGGCGATGGCATGGCCCCTCTCGATCAAGTCCGCTAGGGCTCGAGCTTTAATTGCCGTTCTCGCTCATACTCCATGTCGTATTCCCCATTTCTACCGCCCACTTCACCAGCGACTGACGACAGTCGCCCTAATATTTCTCTTAAGGGCAAGTTGGTTCGCAGTTTTATCCGGTGGGCTAGGAAATAGGGCCTCAATCGCCGGGCTGTAACTACTAACGCCAGTGCCCCTTTTTCTAGCTCGGAGTAATTCCGTTCTGCTCCTTGCAAAATTCGGCTTATATAATAAATGGGTTTTTGCTTACTCATTTCTTCTCTTAGCAAGACCGAGCTAACCGCCCCCTCTCCCACGGATAAGTAGAGTACGAGATCCTCTCCTGGTATTGGTTTGGTGAGCAGAGGCAGCTCGGCCAAATATTCTTTTAATTTTCCGAATGCTATTTGCGCTTCTGGGGTCCATTCGAATTTGTTCCCTTTTCTTAAGAGTTTAAAAAATGGGAATCCCTTCTCGGCCGAGCGTGATATGAACCGGCTCAGCCCTGCTATTCTTCCTATTAGTATCTGGATATCCTTTATATTTTTTGGAGGATTTATTTGCAGCACTGCCTTGACCTTTTTCGGGTTAACCTCGATTCCTTGTTCTGTGACTACATATCCCAGGAATTTTCCCGATTTGACTCCAAAAGAACATTTTGATGGGTTGAGCTTCATTCCGTACGTGCGCAGGTTTTCAAACGTCTCTTCTAGGTCTCTGATATGCTCTCCTGCCTTTACGCTTTTTACTAGCATGTCATCCACGTATACTTCCATGTTTCTGCCGATTTGGGATCTAAAGATTCTGTCAACCATCCTTTGATATGTAGCTCCTGCATTTTTTAACCCAAAAGGCATGCGTACATAACAAAAAGTTCCTTTTGATACCACAAAACTAACCCTCTTTCTGTCCTCGGGTGCGAGAGGAATCTGATGATATCCTTGAGAAGCATCAATCATACTGAGCAACTCGCACCCCGAGGTTGAATCCACTAGTTGATCTATGCGGGGTAACGGGTAGTGATCCTTTGGACATGCTTTATTTAGGTCCCGGAAGTCCATGCACATCCTACACTTCCCCTGGCCTTTCCCCACCATGACAGCGTTGGATAGCCACTCCGGAAACTGGATCTCCATTATGTGTCCAGCTCGGAGGACCTTGTCAACTTCTTCCCCAATGACCCCATCCATCTCCGGCCCAAAATGCCTCCTCTTCTGCTTCACTGGTCTTATGGTTGGGTCGATGTTTAACCTGTGCTCGGCAACTGTTGGGCTGATTCCCACCAGATCCTCAGCTGCGAATGCGAAAATATCCACAAATCTCCTTAGCAGGCTGATAAGGCTTTCCTTTATCCCATCGTCTAACCGACTTCCCATGCGAGTTTTTGTTTCTGGCTTTACTGGAACCAATTCTATTTCTAGCAACTCCTCATTGGGCTTGACGCCTTCTTCCTCAGCTTCCTCGGGCGCCTTTGATTGTTTATTCTTCTTAGACTCTGGATCCGGACCTCCTAGCTCGGATGTCCTCTTTTCGCGCTGCACTCCCTGCTTTACCGTTGTCTGGTAACAAGATCGAGCTACAAACTGATCCCCGGCTACTTCCCCTACCTCACCTTCTACGGGGAATTTTACTTTCATGTGTGCGGTAGAGGCCACTGCTTCAAACTTGTTGAGTCCCGGTCGTCCTAGAATGGCGTTATAGGCCGATTTGGTGTCCACCACTAAAAACCTGAGCGTCTTGACCTTTCGATGGGGCATCCGACCTAGTGCTACCGGAAGCACCACTTCTCCAACCGGTTGCACCTCGGTCATGCAGAACCCATAGAGCGCGGTATCTATCTTCTTCAATTCCACCTCCAGGTTCATCTGTTTGAAACAGTCATAAAATAAGATGTCTACCGAGCTTCCCGTATCGATAAATACCCTTTGCACATCGTAACTGGCGATCTCCGCGGTGATGACCAGCGCGTCATTATGGGGCGCATGTATCCCGTTATAATCCGTGGGGCTGAACTGAATGATAGGCCCGCTGCCTACAGAGGCGACCTCCTTGAGCTGATGACACCTAGCCTTTCGTGCGTGGGCTTTCCTAGCCTGATTAGAACTTCCGTCGGTTGGTGCTCCTGATATCATGTGGATCACTCCTTTCTTAGCTGGGGGAGCAGCGGGTCCCCGAGGAGCTTCTCTTTTCACCCCCGCCCCTCCTTGGGGCATGGGTGGTTGCCTCCGACCTCCATTCCTCTGCTGATATGTGAACTCCATTAGATGTCCCGCTCGGACCAGCTTTTCGATCTCATCTTTAAGGTGCTTGCACTCATCTGTTTTATGCCCATAATCATTGTGGAATCGACAATAAAGCTCTGATTTCGGCTGGGTGGGCCTATTAGGACGAGATGCAGGCCACTCGATAACCCTGTTCATTTTATCTTCAACTGCTTCCAAAACCTGAGCTCTCCTCATTGTTAGTGGGCTGTATTGGTCAAATCTTGGTCGTCTTAGAACGGTATTGCTCTTCTTTCGGTCTATTTTTCCCCGCGGCATTTCTTCCCGAGGTAAATTTCCTTGAAAGGTGTACTCCTCGCGCCGTATCAATCTGCTAGACCCCCTTTCCCCATCTTCGGGATTTTCTTGCAATTCCTCCATATCCTTCTCGGTTTCCTCAACATTAATGTATTTCGAACATCGGGCTAAGACCTCATCATATGTTCTGGCCGGTTTTTTAGCTAATGAGGTGCGTAGCAACCCAGGCCTCAGTCCCTGCGTCAAGGCACTGGTTTTTACTTCTTCTGACGACGAGGGTACCTCCATACATGCCTTTGTAAATCGGGTCACATAAGCTCTCAGCGCTTCTCTGGAGTACTGCTTGATACTGAACAAGGACATGAAGGTCTTTTGGTGCGCCCTGGCGCTTGCAAAGTGAGTCAAGAACGCGGAGCTGAAAGTTTTGAAGCTCGTGATTGACCCAGGGGGTATCTGGTGGAACCAATCCTGAGCTGACTCTGTCAGCGTAGCCATGAATGCTCTGCAACTCACGACATCCGAATATCGATGTAGTACCGCCATGTTCTCGAATCGGTATAAATGTCGGGTAGGATCTGAGAGTCCATCGTAGGTGAAGGTGACAGCCCTAAACCCATATGGGAGCTCGGCCTGCAGTATGCCTTCTGAGAAGGGGTGGCCTGGATGACTCTCCATGTCCTTCCCCGCAACCCTCTGTCGCAACTCCTCCAGCTCGTCTTGCATACTGGATATCAAGGGATCCTACGTTCTTTCCTGTCTAGATCGCTCCCATATTCTTGGATAACTCTCCCCATGCTTTCGTGCTGATCAATTTCCTCCGGCCCATCCGAAATGATGGGTATTACTTTTCGTGGTATTCTTTGTTTTTCGACCTCCCGACTCTTCTGGATCGCATTGGCGATTATGTCGGCTAAGGCTTCCTTCGTCAGTGTGATTGTGCTTGGTGCGACTTCTTCTACGGGGGTGACGGGTGTTTTTTACAGAGTCGATTCTCCACCCGCAGCTGCTAGTTCCTCTTCTAAATTTCGGGGTATCAACTCCCCTATTTTCTTCTGGTTCATTTCTTCCGCCATTACTAACCTCACGTCTCAGCTCAAAGTGACTCGATGTCACAGTTCCCACAGACGGCGCCACTTGATGTAACCGAGCTGATCGGTCACCAAGAACCGGGTTAATCTTAGGAGTTTAGCTAAGAAAACCAAAAATGTATGAAGTATTGTCTTTTTCTCTCTCTAAAGTATGCTGTAATCTCAGAATATCTCTCTTGAATGAAACCCCTCCCTCTCCCTTTTATAGAAGGGAGAGGTGCCTATTCTCTAAGATCTTCCCTGATTTTTAGAGAAGATCCCGGATATCGAGGGATTCAGGCTGCGATTTCCCATCCCTGGATTTCCGGGATTGCAAGGTATGGGCTCTCAATCCCTGGATCTCAGGGATTCTGTCAGGTGAGTCAGGATCTCCTTTCCCGAGAGTTCGACCTTCATGAGCTCGGAGGCCTTAGGTCGGCTCATATTATAAAAGATCACTTAGGTCGGGACATTCCTATTCAAATCCGTAGGTCGGGAGACCTTTGAGGTCGGCAACCTTTTAACAGATGTCACAAGTCAGCGGGGCCTCCGAGGTCGGCGCCCTTTTATCTGAGGTTTATAGATCGGAGGACTTTGAGGTCGGCATCCTCTTGTCTAAGAACCTAGGTCGGACTTTATTACTCTAAGAAAATCTTTCTTTACTAAGAGGTCGGTACTCCGGCTTATATTGGTCCATATTTTAAAACGGGTTTTCAGGGAGCGTACATTCGGCGTCCTATCATGTTCCATCAATGTGGTTTTGCCCACACACATTCTATTTGATGTTGGTATCATGAACATGTTACTTTTTGAGATGAGTATATCATTTGGAGATCACATTGAAAACCTTAAAATTTTAATCTTGGCCATGTCCTTTATTTGGTTATAAATTATAGTAAAGAGAAGTGAGGGCTTGAATGTCATGATAAATGAAAAAAATCATTTCCTCGGAGCTACTCCATTGGATAATGTTGGTAAAGCTGAATCAGCCGAAATGTATCTTGTGTGTGGGTGCAAGAGAATGTTCGAGCTCCTTGTTAATTCTTTTTGGGAACTGAAACTGTTTCATTCTATCTGTGCTTCATTAATTGGTCAATGTCAAGGCTAGGGAACAACGATTTTTACAGCTCTCTTAGTCAATACATTCTTTCGTTTGTCATGCTATCCAGTTCGAACTGCTTGCCTGAAATTGTTTGGAAGTTTATGTGTGTGTGAATGTGTCACATGGACTTATTTTGGTATTACTACTGAGTGTCGGAACTTGAAAGATGATACTTGTTTGCTGATTCTACCTTCTTCATTGAGCTTTATCCTCTGTTATCATATTTGCTGCATGAAGGAATAAAATGAATTACTGGTGAGACAAGATGCAAAATATCTTTCTTTCTGATGAATTTGGTTCGTCAACCAAGATATGTTTCCAATGCCATAAAAATCTCTATTAGAGTTTTTAAATGAACAATAGTTTGTGACAATTCTGTCCACTGATTAAGCCTGTTTGTCAGGTGGTTCTGTTTTTCTATTCGATCGGAAGGTACTAAGATACTTCCGGAAGGATGGACATAATTGGAGAAAGAAAAAGGATGGAAAAACTATCAAAGAAGCCCATGAGAAACTGAAGGTAATCATGGAGAGCATATGGCCACTAAAGGTTTTATGTTCAAGTCTCGTTAATTTTTAAATTGTTTGAATAGGCACTAGATGTTATTTTATTTTTTCCCGGGAGGTCCTCATTATATAAGCTGGCGCAGCCTGATCTGTCAGATGAAAACCTGGTCTGTCGTATGGGCCAGTTTCGTAATAGGATTATTCCTGCGCCCAAGTCGAGTTATTCTGGTGTTTGGATTGTTTTGTCCTGATTGAACCAACTGATCCTGTTTTGCCTTTATAAAAAAGTTTTAAGTTTTGAACTTGTGGCCTTCCTTTTCCGAGACTGATCTCATTGCCACCTGGCCGAGGGTCCCTATTTATCTTTTGCAGAATATGACCAGCAAACCGATCACCAGAATCCTATTTTTGTCAACCTGATCTTGCAAATCCGTGGTTATTTTGCACCTGTAAATCTCGTAATTGAACCACAATTCACTCAATTGATGCGCATGTGCATTTGATTTTCTTGTATATTCAGATCAACTTTATATTTAGGTTGCTTCCAACTATTTTTATTGGACCTGGTTGAGCTGGTGACACATCCTCGTTAACAACGCTATGGTATAGGAACATCTTTTTTAGCACAATCATCAGTTCATATTCATTATATTCGCATTGTATAGATGTGTGACAATATAGTAAAAGTTGTAATATGCTATTGTGGTTCTTGGAACTTTTGGCAGAGGTTACAAGCTGCTTTAAAATTTATTCAGGTCGGGAGTGTTGATATGTTGCATTGTTACTATGCCCATGGTGAGGATAATGAATATTTTCAAAGGCGCAGCTACTGGTTGCTCGAAGAGTAAGTCTTGGCTCTTAAAATCTTAGCTTCAGTATTTGTGATTGAAGTTTACTTGTACTGGACCTTTGTCAGGAATCACAGCTCATGTCACAATTGAATATTTGGTTTTATGTTCTTTCGGAGTTAAATGCATCATGATCATTCTCAGTGCATATTTTTTCAAATTGCAAGTATTGTTCATCTATCCACTTGAGATCAATTGCTGTCAATAAAACAAATAAATGTATTAAAATCCTTGAAAAGAATCGTGGTATATGTACATTAAGGGCTGTAAACGAACCTGAAAGCTCGATTCGGTTCGAGATATTCAGCTCGAATAAGCTCGATCCGAGGCTCGATTCGCCCCCTCAAATTTAGAGCCAAACCCTAATATTTGGGGTTCGCAAACCGAACCATTCGGCTCGGTTACTGTAGCAGAGGCCCTTTAAAAATAACTCTCCCTCAGCCCAACTAATTCTATCAGTCCATTTAAACAAAAGCACAACCCTAGTCCAATTTATGGATGCTTCATGCAATATTTTTGCTTCATGTCTTAGATATGATGTAAACCTATGTTGAAAATCTGATAAAGATACAATTTTTTCATCATTTATCTCATTTTTTTCATTTCTCAACTCTCATCCATTTAATTCAGTCACTCGTACAAAATTTCAAATGTTTAGTCAAACTGTTCGGCTCGATTTGCAAAAGTTTGGCTCGGTTCGAGGTGTTCAAACGTATACCCAAACGTTAAATTCTAAGATTCGACACTTTCAAACGTGTTCGAACCTAAGGTTCGACATTTTCAAACGTATAATCAAACATATCATAGTTCGGTATAGTTCTGTCCGTTTACAGCCCTATGTACATAACAGTAAACATGTATTTGACCCTTAAAAGATTACAGCAACTTGCAAAATTTGAATCATATTTTGAATAATAGATCAAGTGATAGTAAATTGACCTGTTGGAAGATAATTAAGTTAGTAATCATGGAACTGAATTTAGTTTTGTCCATAAATAAATATCATTTTCTCCTTCTCTAGTTTTCTGTCCGGAGTGAAGAGCAATGTTGCAGGATTTCTTGCCTCGGCTTTAGTCTACTGATTTTTATATCCATTAATTTTGCTTTTGCTTTATTCTCTATGTTTGCATGTGCCCCTCCATATTTCTGTAGCCAAAACTTTCGTATGCTTGGCATGGGATATTCTAAAAGTTCTCCGACCATGTCCCTGTAAAAATGATTTGTCAACTCTAACCTGCTCAAAAGTATCTATAAGTTATTATTTCTTATGTTTCAGGGATCTCATGCACATAGTCTTTGTACACTATTTGGGAGTGAAGGTAAGATTCCACCAACTTCATAAAATGACGTTTGTTTATTGTTGTTGGCCGTAATTTATTTCTTTTTTATCATGCATATATGAATAATAAATGACCCAGATTATCCCCCACATCCTACTAATTGAAAATTGTGCAAGGCGGAACAGTGCATTTAGGTTTGCCCCAGAAAATGAAAGCACATTCCCATTTCTCAAATAATTTCTGAACTGTTCATGAAGCCTTTTCAGTTGAAAAGTAAGTACATAAAATATGGGTGACCTCATGCACCTCATGCTATGCTTCTTTGTAGTGGTCTATGCTTTAGCTGTTTACTGTTCACAATTAATCCTAATAATCACTTTTATCCACTTGTATATGCTTGTAGCAAAACCATAAATTGTTCCATATGTAAGAAAATTTTGGTTCAAGGGAGCAAAAGTAAATTATAGATGGACTTTATTTATCCTTTATTTTTCTTCTGCAGGGTAATAAGACCAATATCAGCTCTTTTAGAAACAGTGATACAGTTGTATCGAATTCTGAAAATAACAGCTTACTGTCTTCCAGTTTCCACGGAACTAGCCCCAGCAGTACCTTGTCATCAGCATATGAAGATGCTGAATCGGGTAAATTTTGTCCTTTTCTTTGTCTCTGTGCCCGTATTATACCTCTAAATAAAATTTCTTGAACAAACATAGAAATTGACACTGAAAAGACTTGCCTCTTTGCTACTACCATGGAAAAATATGTGGACAGAACCCCCCATGGAGGATAATCACCAAGCAAATTCTAGATTTCATTCGTATCCCCAGTCACCTTTAGCAGACGAAAGATATTATGTTCAATCAAGCTCATATAAGCAACTTTCTAGTCCAGGTATTTAATTCATTTTTGTCATATTTTTTTTTTGGCATTGATTGGGTGATGATGCACTTTAGAGCCATTCATAATGTGTTTTCTGATGCTCTTTTCTACTTAAAGGAGACCAGACGTCTTCCCTTAATTATGCATCAGTTTCCGAGGCCTGTACAGATCTGGATTTTGGTAGAACCAGTTTTGAATCTGGGGCCCAACCGACTGTTGATTCGGCATCTTGGCAGGAAATTTTTGGAAACTCTACTTCTGGTAGCATAGTATATAAATCATTCTTTTCTTTTAAGAAGGTTGAATGTTCAGTACTTTTTAGTGAGATCTTATGCTGTTTCTGAACAGGTGAGATTGCTTACAAACAGGAACCTGGCTGCTCTCTGCCTGTTCAGGTCAACTGGCAGGTACTTGTATGTCTCTCTTTCTGGCATTTTCTTTTACCCTAGATAGCATGGACTCGGACATGGACACGGACACGGACACGGCGGCACAACGATATCTCATAGAGTAGGATTCGGACTCGTCATAGGACTGTATTTATATATATATATATATATATATATATATATATATATATATATATATATATATATATATATATATATATATGCCACGGACACGGCGGCACAGCAATACCTCATAGGGTAGGATTCGGACACGGCATAGGACTATATATATATATATATATATATATATATATATATATATATCAGTGTCTTAATTAACGCGCTATAGCGGGTTTCGTAGCGTGCTATAGCGCCCTACAGACCTTAAGCGCATCCGATGCGCGCGGCCCAGATAACGTTTTGCACAAATAGCGTGCGTTATTTGCTCATGTAGCGCGCTACTTACGCTATAGCGTACGCTATTACGGCAAAAACTTGCTATTTGTGCAAAAAATTGTGAAGGCCTGATAACATAATTTTTTAAGGGAAATAGTATAATCCGCTCAAATAAATTAGTTGATTTTCACTTTGATCGGCTTAAACAAAGAAAGCATCCATTTGCCAAAAAAGTTCGAATGAAACCCTAGGAGAAGGCTGGCGCACCGCGTAGAAGGTTTGAGAATTAGATGTGCTATTTTTGGTGTCTCTGAACTCAAAGAGCTACGTCTCTCTTGGTATTGCACATTAAGTTACTAGTACCAGTATATTTTTATTTCTATGGTTTATTATTAATTATCTCGTGGGTTTACCAATATAAGTATATTTTTAATTTTTAAAATTAATAATTGACATGCCCGAATAGCTTACGCTATGCGCTACGCTACGACGGAACAAAACGCTACACATGTAAAAAACGCTATTTAAAACACTATATATATTTATATATATATATATATATATATATATATATAATAGAAGCAATAGAAATAGGGTTGTAAACGAACAGAGCTGTTCGCGAACAAAGCTCGGCTTGGCTCGTTAAGGGCTCGGTTCGGCTCGGTTCGTTAAGAACTCGAGCTCGAGCTCGAACACAAAAAACTGTTCGTTAAGAAACCGAGCTCGAGCCGAGCTTGGGCATGTGCGGCTCGAGCTCGGTTCGGCTCGTTAAGCTCGATTAATAAATATATTTTAAAATTTATTTTAATAATATTTATATATTATATTATAGATTAATAATTTGTTAAATAATTTTCATATATTAAAATATTAATTTTTATATATATTTAAAAAATATATAATTTTTAATGATTATTTTAAAATATTTATTTTAAATAATTCAAATATATTATTTAAATAATTTAAAAATATATAATTATTCGAGAACAGCTCGAGCTCGGCTCGAGCTCGACTCGGCTCGAGTTGTTCGCGAACAGCTCGAGTTCGACTCGTTTTATTAACGAGCTCGAGCTCGAACACATTTTTTTGTGCGATAACAAAGCTCGGCTCGGCTCGTCAAGGAAAAAAATTGAGCTCGGCTCGTTTAGGTCAAAGCTCGGCTCGGCTCGGTTCGTTTACAGCCCTAAATAGAAATCATCATAAAGCAATCTATATTCCATAAACCACAAGTTCATCACAAAAAAAATCTTCTCATAATATTTTTTCCATATAACAGAAAAACTATGATGATGATAGTTTTGGAAGTTCATCTCATTTCTCTCAGACGTTTTGGACTTAATCAGCTTAATGGATAAAATGTCTTATTCGCTCAGACGTTTGGAGGTGTTTACTTGTGGCTTAATGGCTTATTCGCCCAGACAAAAATGACTTATTCATTAAGCATGAAAAGGGGTGTTGTCCCAATTAAGACAAAAAAATGACTCCCCTACCCTTAATTGAAAACCACACATTTATATATACAATATAAATAATTTAAGACAAAAAAATGACTCTCTTGTCCCCAGTATATATACTCATTTATATATACAATAAAAAAATAGGTTTTAATATAAATGAATGTAATATATATTATTCATATATAAATAAATACACATTATTAATTTATATATAATATTTGTTACTATATATTATTGTATAAATAAACTTTTGTATCTACAAAATATCATATATATTATGAATATATATAAATAAATATTATATATTACTTATATATTAACATTTATTCATATGTATAATATTTATTATATATGTTCTTATCTATTTAAAATATATTTCTGTATATAAATAATTTATTGTATATTATACGTATTATTATATGTATTAAATATTTTATATATTACTTACATATAAAATTGAATCATCTACGTATAGTATTTTGTTTAAATTTAAATAATATATATAGAAGATGAGTCAAATTTGATTTTCAGTAATGTTTAAATTTATCTACTTTGTGTTTGAATTTGGCTACTTTGTCTATGAACTTGACTTCTTTGTGTTTGAAATTGGATTTTTAAGTACTTTATGATTTTTGGATTATATCAGTTATATTGCTTAAAAAATAAACAACGATTTATAGAACAGCTTATAATTCATATTCAGGGGTAAATCGGTCATTTCTGTTATTCAAACAATTTATTCAGATGAAAAAGTAAACAATAGCATCAATTTACCCAGACAGACATAATTTACCCAGACAGACATAATTTACCCAGACTGACAAATTTGGTAAACAGCCCCTATGATGATGATAGTTTTGAAATTTCATCTCATTTCTCCTTCGTGAAGGTTGATATGGGAATGGCATACGGCGTAACCACTTTTGCTTTTTTGCATGAATTTGTATAGCTTTAACTAACTTTAGACAATTGTCATGTCACCAACATAGTTGAGATAAAAGTGCGGTTGATGATGATGATAAAGAAGAACCAACACCGAATTACAGGGCGTTACGGCGGCAAAGAATTTGATGAATATTCTTCGTTCTTTTCGTCATAAATTAAATACTATTTCCAAATTTTCCAAGTTGAATTAACAAAACATTAACTTCATTTTTTGGACTTCCTTGAGGTGCCCACTAGCAAATATTATTTAAAAAAAAGGTAGACTACATACCCCCCCCCCCCCCCCAACCCAGTAACACAAATTTAATGAACGATTTAGAACATAAATGTTTCGTCGTTTTCCATTCTTCACCCGGTTTTTTGTAATATTTGGGACATATAAGGGGTAGCCTGCATATCGAGGGAGGGAGGAAGGTAGCGAGGGAGCGAGTAACACAAATTTAATGAACGATTTAGAACATAAATGTTTCGTCGTTTTCCATTCTTCACCCGGTCTTTTGTAATATTTGGGACATATAAGGGGTAGCCTGCATATCGAGGGAGGGAGGAAGGTAGCGAGGGAGCGCGGGAGGGAGGGGGTAACTTACTTGATGCGATGGTGGATGTTTGGAGTCTCGACGAAGATGATGGTGGTGGTGGATAAAGCTGCTTTTGAGCTAGGGGCCGAGAGAGGAGGCGATTCTGTTCTGCTTTGGTTAAGATTTGAGATTTAAAAGAAAACCAAAACCATGTCCAGATCCATGTATGGAGGTGAATCCAGGCCCGTGACATTGTTATGAGATGTGGTGGATGCGCACGTGCACGTCGGACACGCGTTCGAGGCGATTCCATGGCAAGTCCGAGTGAAGTGCATCTCGGACACACTCCCTGTTTACAAGAGTCCGTGCTACCTAGCTTTTACCATATTAAACATGCCTTTTAACGTTCGTTGTGCAAACTTTAAAACTCAAATACTTGCTAATGGCATCCGGCGTAATATTTGCCACTTTGCTTATTGCATGAATTTATGGTGTTAACTAACTTTAGACGATTACTTGACACTATAATCTTCATGTCACCGACCCAACATTAAGGTGCAGTTGATGATGATGATGATGATGAGAGGATTCACCTTGATACTGTTGTTTTTCTGTGTTCTGTCACAAAACCGTCCTTCTAGTTCTACGTGTCTAACATACATGGTGAATAATGGTTTCGTATTGAGAACCTGCCAAAAATGCGATTCCATGATTCTTCTAGATAGACATGATGTATGTCCCCCAATCCGAGGCACTCAATCCTCTTCAAAGATTGCTTATAAAAAATCTCATCAAAATGGTGAGAGGATTCACCTTGATACTGTTGTTTTTCTGTTTTCTGTCACAAAACCTTCCTTCTAGTTCGAGATGTCTAACATACATGGAGAATAATGGTTTTGTATGGAGAACCTGCCAAAAATGCGATTCCATGATTCTTCTAGATAGACATGATGTATGCCCCCAACCATCCCCCGCGATCCGAGGCACTCAATCCTCTTCAAAGATTGCTTATAAAAAATCTCATCAAAATGAAACAATAAATGACATGATTTATCTGCTGTATTCACACTAGTGATCACTGCTAAAATCATGCCAACAGCTTATTTGGATTTTTAGCGGCACAGTGTTTTCCCAGCTTTGATCCATCTGATATTTGATCATGTTGTGGTTCAATCATCATGCAAATACCCGCTTGTCTTGATCACTTATCTTACTGGATGCTAGTTTTTATCTTCAACATGTTCACGAATTGATTTATTAGAACTCTTGTTCAGCATTCTTTTGAAGATCGTTCGTTGCACAGTCCTTCCATGAACCAAAATTTGATCTTGAAGTTTCCTCGTGATCATGTTAGTAATTTGTTTGAGGGCAAATCTGTTCCTCCGAATCAAGAGAATTTGTTGGAGTCATTTTACACCTTTCCTGATGAGCAGTCTGAGCAAAGGAATCTTCCAATGCCATTTTTAGATGCAGAAACTGGAAATGCAATGAACCCAAATATGGAGAATTTTATGACTAAGATAGAAAACGTAAACAACTCATTCTTGATGAAAAATCCATTGATAAGTGGATTGCAGAAAGATGAAAGCCTGAAGAAAGTTGACAGCTTCTCTCGTTGGGTTGCTAAAGAACTTGGAGACGCTGATCTGGATTTACATTCAAGTAATGGTATTTCATGGAGTATCATAGGGGGTGACTATGACTCCAATATGCCTGCTACATTACAAGTGGATACAGTTACACTGACCCCGTCAATTTCTCAGGACCAGCTATTTAGCATTATTGATTTTTCGCCAAACTGGGCTTATGTAGACTTGGAGACCAAGGTACTTGTTAACTTTGATCTTGTATTTGTCTTGAGGAGTGCCACCCCAAGTTATCATTTAATCAAGTATATATGCCCTGGTTCCATAAGCAGGAGTACGTTCTGAACTATTATTCATATTTCTTGGACTGCTTTACATATGTATTATTGTTTGCTAGACATTTTGTTTTTTGATAACTCTTATGACCTGTCATCAATCCTGTGAATAGTTATCTATGGCATTTTACATTTTTGCTTTGGATCTAACATACTGTTGTGTGCATTTTCATGCATATCACTGTTATTATATTTTCTAATAATATTTTTTCTATTATTGCCATAAATCAGGTCCTAATCATCGGAGCCTTTCTCACTAGTCATCAGGAGTTATCAAAATGCACATGGTCAATTATGTTTGGTCAAGTGGAGGTTGCAGCTGAGGTTTTAGCAGATGGGGTTCTCTGTTGCCGGGCCCCACCACACAAGGCTGGACTTGTCCCATTCTATGTAACATGTTCAAACAGGTTGGCTTGTAGTGAAATCCGAGAATTTGAGTACAGGTCTGAAGCACACCATATGGGTTCTCTTGATGGTAATGTAGATACTGCAACAGTCATGCATCTTTATCAACGGTTTGAGAATGTATTGTCCCTTGGACCTACTGACAGTTATGTAAGTTCTGTTGGAAATGATTCTGAGAAACAGAATATAGTCAATAAAATTGTTTATCTGATGGAGGAGGAGAACCACCGGGAGACAAAGCTGGTTTCAGATAAAGACACATCAGTGCTGGAGGTGATTGCGCAATCGCTCCTTGAAAAGCAGCTAAAGGTAAAGTTTTACTCATGGCTTCTGAACAGAGTAACCCAAGATGGCAAGGGGCTAACAATTATCGATGAATGGGGCCAAGGTGTTTTGCACTTGGCAGCTGCTCTTGGCTTCAATTGGGCCTTCCAGCCAGTTATAGTTTCAGGAATTAGTATAGATTTTCGTGATGTGAATGGATGGACACCACTTCATTGGGCTGCTTTCTATGGCAGGTAATGAATACCGAGTCTTTTTCTTCATTTGACATTACATCCATTATGTGCCATTTGAATGTCTATGTATTACTCTTAACTGGAGAGAAAAGGGTTTTGTTCACTTAAAAATAATATACACGTGCTTTTGATGCTGTGGATTACATCTCAATTAACCTTCCTAATTGCTTCCCTTTCTGTGGTTAAAAAAAGAATCAGAAAAGTGAAGTAAATGTTTTGGTTTCATATTAACAGTTTCTTATTAAATAGAGAGGGGGCAGTTGCTGCCCTCGTTTCTTTAGGTGCAGCTCCTGGAGCCCTTACGGATCCATCCACTGAATGTCCTTTGGCTAGAACCCCTGCTGACCTGGCTTCTTTCAGTGGACACAAGGGGATATCCGGTTTTCTTGCTGAGTCTTCTCTGACCACGCAACTCACGAATCTTGGAGTGGATGATCCAAAGAAAGGTGGTGTCTCAGATGTTTCAGAATGTTTAGCATTTCCAACAAGTGAAGGGGACGTGCCGGATACTCTCTCACTCAAGGATTCGCTTGCCGCTGTCTGTAATGCTACTCAAACAGCAGCACGAATCCATCAAATATTCCGCATTCAGTCATTCCAAAGAAAGCAGTTTATTGAACATTGCGGCTGTGATGAGCTGTTTTTCCAGGACGAGCATGCTATTTCTCATGTAGCTGCTAGAAAATCCTCTGGCTTAGGACATTCCAGTCGTATGTCCAATGCTGCTGCAGTGCGCATTCAGAAAAAGTTTCGTGGTTGGAAGAAGCGGAAAGAATTTCTGTTATTTCGACAAAAAGTTGTTAAAATCCAGGTAAAGTTTTCTATTTTTGAAATGTCGGAATAGATCCTCATTATTTAATTGGGATAAATACAAACAAAAATCCTGAGGTTTTGGCTAGTTGCGAAATAAAAACGAAGATCATTGAAAATTACGAAATAAACCCCATGATGTTTGCCCGTCTTAAATTTAAGGAGGCAGTTGTAGTTTTTCTGTATAATCCGAGTGGGTTTTGAAATATTCTTTGTTTTCAAATGGGGAAAACGCAAAACAGAATCAAATATCAAGGGAGTTATTGTAAATTTTTAGCACATCTGGGTCTTTCTGTAATTGCCCTTAACCTCAGGGGATTTTGTAACTATCCCTATTTAATTACCTTACCTGCAAAATAATACTCCCTCCGTCCCAGCTAACATGAGCATTTTGACTTTATATGGTCAATAATTTC
This sequence comes from Orobanche coerulescens, assembly GCA_033398695.1. Taxonomy (NCBI): domain Eukaryota; kingdom Viridiplantae; phylum Streptophyta; class Magnoliopsida; order Lamiales; family Orobanchaceae; genus Orobanche; species Orobanche coerulescens. The sequence continues at coordinate 177,815,819 of CM065809.1, forward strand.
TAAGTTTGACTAAGAATTAATCTCAAAATGTAATGATAAAATATTTAACAAAATTATATTATGAAACTTCACCATCTAAAGTTTCATAATATAATTTTGTTAAATATTTTATCATTATAGTTTGAGATTAATTTATAGTCAAACTTGAAAATTATTGACCATATAAAGTCAAAATGCTCATGTTAGCTGGGACGGAGGGAGTATATTATATGGGGAATATCTCGTCCTGATCATTAGATTCTTCAAAAGGCAACTTATTCTCCTCTTCCTTTGAGCGTACTATAGTTACAAGCATGCCATTTTTTCCAGTTGTCATGTATACTTCAAGTTGCGACTGTTTCACTAATTGAGTTTCACATCTGTGTGCATATATCAGTCATATTCTTATAGCATTGACTTTTCTCATTTTGTGGCTAAAAGGCTCACTTTAGGGGGCATCAGGTCAGGAAAAAATATAAAACTATTACCTGGTCAGTAGGAATACTGGAAAAGGTGATTCTGCGATGGAGACGTAAAGGCAGTGGGCTACGTGGATTTCGGTCTGATGCTGTCCCGATAGTGCCAAAAACACAGGACACCTTGTCACAGGAAGACGATTATGACTTTCTGAAGGAAGGAAGAAAGCAAACTGAAGAAAGGATGCAAAAAGCACTTGCTAGGGTGAAGTCCATGACCCAATACCCTGAAGCTCGCGCTCAATACCGTAGGCTGCTAACTGCTGCCAAAGATTTTAGAGAAATTAAGGTATCTATTTATATTTTGTTACAACTAGTTTACACATACCTACATATTGAAGGTGCACGTTTGCAAAAAATTGTGGACTTGCTATGGTTGTTATAAGTGCTGAGATCCAAATTTACTATTAATTTTGCTTGAAGATTTTTCAATCATGTTCATCTTTAGAAAAAGACAAGTGTGTTGAATTTTTTTTTTTGGAAGTTATTTTTTTATTTAGAAAAAAAATAAGTGTTAATAGGTGGAGGGAAAATATACGGGTGGATGATGAAGTTTGATTCTTATTTATTGTTATTCTTATTTTATTTAATTTTATATCTTGGGTTATTTTTCAGACTTTTCAAACCTTTTCACTAATCTTCTACCATCATTCTCAATTTTGAATGATTTTTTTTCTCTTGATTCGATTTGTTTTTTCTTCACACTTCATATTTTCATTTATGTATTTCGTTATTTTATTTTCATGTTTTTTCTTAACTAATAATTGAGTTTCTTTTTTCTAAATCTTTTAAAAAAAGACGTTTTTCCCATTTTATGACAGCTTTATTTGTAGATTGAGTATTTATCATGTTTCCCTTTTCTTGTTTTTTTCCATTTTATTTTACTTATGTAACCGGTCGTTGGCGGTTTCAAAGGACGATTCATGTTAGCCGAGCCCAAGTCATTTAGGGATTAAGGCTCAGATGTCGTTGTGGTACTCACGTGTTATTTATGACTGCCTAAACTCCTTTTCTGTTTTCACTAAGTAAACATTTGTTTATTTTGAATTTTTTTTTTTTTGAAGAGATTGGCTGTTTGTCTTTTAAGGAGGTGTTGCATATGCAGCTCTGAGAAGTAGGACTTGAATCAGCAGCCTCACCCAACCTGACTAGACGCAAAAAATCAAGTTCAAGATTAATTTAGGCCCTGTGCTTTTTCAACTTAAAAAACTACTATTCAGTAAAAATAAGTTGTAATCATTGATATCACCTTCGTTCAGTAAAAAATCAGTTTTTAGTAAGTAAAAATCAGTTTTAGGTTTCTAAGTCCAATCAGTAACTTCATTTAATAAAATACATTAGTGAACTGGTGAAAATAAGTTTTAATCGGTGAAAATAAGTCTTATTTCAGTAGAAGTCAGTTTCAAATCTTCAATCGGTAAAAATTAGTTTTTCAGGTAAAAACAGTTTAATTCAGTAAAATAATTTTAGCTCAGCATAATTCCGGTGAAGAAACAGGGCCTTAAGCGCCTGTTTTTACTTTGATTGAGCTGTGCAACAAAGCACAATTACAGAAATCGTTATTCCACCTATTTGTCTGCAAACAGCTTTTTTTGAAGAATTTTACGTTTATCAGTAGTAAAGATTATCATACTCATAATATATCAGCTACTGAACTCTAATTAGTACGTAAACTACCCCTTGGGTTTTGTCTAATGATGAAATAATCCATTTATTTCGAGTACCCCATTTAGAAGATAACTGTTTTTTTTTTTTTTTTAATCAGCAAACTGAAGAAAAAAATTGTTGTTTCGAGTTCATTTCTTTCTCGTTTCTCATCCATTAGTATCTTGTCAGGAGGAGGCTTTGGAGGTGATCCCAAACAGCATTGAAGATGTAATTTATCCCGAGGAGGAGCTGCTTGATATCGAAAGTCTTCTGGATGATGATACTTTCATGTCTTTGGCATTCGAATGAACTTTATCTGTGGTGTAACTTTCTTTCTTATAAATAAAAATCTAAATTACATAAATAAAAATGTATCTTCTTTTGTAAATAACTAATATGATGGTACAAGAATATGACAAACTCTGTAGGGCATAATGATATTTGTACTTCATTTTATGTCCCCAGAGGATGGAAGGATAGTATAGGGCCCTAGCCGTGTACTCTTAAAATGTTTCACCTTTTAATGCCAACTGAATAGCAAACCACAAGGAATTTGGTTTGAAGTTTATTAATCGTGTGCTGATATACATTATTATATCGTTATTGTTCTATATAATACTTCCCCATTGATAATATAAGAGGGATGTTTCACTTTTTTAATATTCCCTAAATAATTTTAACATTTAGATATTATTCATCTTAATAACCAAATAACTTCTATTTGAACAAATCATTGTACCTCATAAAACGGCCGTTGTTGATCTGTTTTGTCACATAATGTTATTTTCAATCCGGTCAATTTGAGATATTTTCGACCCGTTTCGTTTGGGACGTTATTTTCGACTGTTTTCCTCTTAGGATATTATTTTCGATCTGTTTTGCTCTGGAATGTTATGTTTGAACTGTTTCGTATCCATACGTTATCTTTGATCCATTTCATCATGAGACATTATTTTTGACAGTTTTCGCTCGAGGACATTATTTGACTCGTTCTGCCCCGGGATGTCATTTTTGATTGTTTTTGTTTTGGAATGTCATTGTGGACTGTTTTTGTTCTGGGACGTCATTTTTGACCCGTTATGCTCGACATTTTCAACTCATTTATGACATTTTCGATCAATTTCGGTCGGAATGATATTTTCAACTAGTTTTGCCCAGGGATGATGTTTTTGACCTCTTTCATCCTGAGATGTTAAGTTTCGTAATGAGTCGAAAATAATGACGGGTCGAACACGTCCCAGTACGAAAGGGGTCGAAAATAACATGTGATGAAACACATTGAAAATAACGTCCCCGCATGAAGCGTGTTGAAAATGATGTTCTGTGGAGAAATAAGTTGAAAATGACTAGAATCGAAAATGACTTCCCAGCATAGTCGAGAATGACTTTACGGGATGGAGCAGATTGAGAATAATGCCCAGAGTAGAAACAGTAAAAATAACATCCCGTGATGAAACAGGTTAAATATGATGTTCCCAGATGATATGGGTCGGAAATAACGTCGTAGTGGGAACATGTTAAAAATGACGCACCGAGGAAAAAATGAATCGTAAATGATTCCCCAAGGCAGAACTGGACTAACATGTCATCACAGAAGAAACGGGTTAAAAATACCATTCGAGAGAGAATATAATTGAAACTGACTTCCCGATGCGAAACAGGTCGATAATGACGCTCGTATCGGTCTCGGAACGGGTAGAAAAAGCCGTTCCATGACGAAATGGGTTGAAAACGACGTTCCAGTGAAAAACTAGTTGATAATATTAGAGGCGAGTCGAAAATGACGTCCCAAGACAAAACAGGTCGAAAACAAAGCCCATGAAAACGAGTCAATAATGATGACCAGTATATAACGGTTTGAAAATGACGTCCCGAAAGGAAAATAGTCGAAAATGGTGTTCTGAGATGGAATGAATCGAAAATAATGTCCTGTTGTGAAAACAATCGAAAATAATGTTCCATGATGAACAATGGTTGAAAGAAACTAATATCAACAGTGCCTTGACTAAATTAAGATCCAACTAAAACCGTATATACCAAATTCTGAATTTTTACTTGCTTATTAAAAACACCCCTAAAAACTGATCGTCCTGTAATTTGCCATGAAATTATAGCATTAGGCCTCGTTTGGTAGCCTAGATTAGCCAATATAGGATACATATCTTAGCTAAGTTAGGAGTTTGTTAGCCAAGAAAATAATGTAGGAGGCCCGTGACATAGCTAAGCCCATGGTTAATTTACTGTTCACCTTCAGAAACTGTATCCCTCCAACTTGGTCCGATTCATAATTTATGATTCTACAGTAATCAAGATTATAAACTGAAATGATATTATCACCCTTCCAAACTTAGTTTTCTTCCCTCTTATCTCTCCCGCTTTTTTTATTTTCCGTCCGGCAAGATGATGCAGGGGAACTTCCAGCCGCAGCTGCCGCTGTCACCACCACCGACCCTTTGGAAAACATCACCTTCGATCTTCCAAAACACCACTCTCAATTTTTATCACCATTCACCATTTGAATTTGAGATTTTTTGTTGATTTACTGCAATTTGTTTAATTACATATTTGCATTATAATCGTAGTTTTAAATTTAATCTTGACTTTAAACTAAAATACCAAACAACATACCTATTATTCACTATATTTATATTAGCATTATCTTACCTACTAAATATATACACTAACAATTCACTATATGTATTGTTGGGTTATATGGGCCAAAATGATTTCTTTATTATGATGGTCCAAAAATAATTTCTCCTGTGGTCCATCCTTAAAGTGACCCGGCCCAGACCCTGGAAGCAGCCCAAACCCATCTTAAAGTTGGATTAATCTCAGCCATTTGTTGGCCTCAATTAATCATGGCCCTTGGATGTGTGTGACCCTTTATATAAAACCCCCCAGAAACCCTACTCCATTCCACCGTCTCTTTTTCTTTTCTTCTGCCCCTGTTGACTCTCCCTCTCTCTCATCTCTCCCGTCTGTTGCTATCTTCCCTGTTTCTCCGCCATGGTTATCCCGGTTTCAGTTCCGGTTTTTCCTCGGCTAACCCTACTCCGATATATCTATAAATACCATTTTCGGGAGAGTTGAATATACACAACAAAAACGAGAAAAGAAAACCAATCCTGTTTACTCTTCGATTTTTCTTCTTCCTGTGAACTAAATCGAAGATATGTGTGACGGTTTTTGAGGCTTTTACCTGCGGGTGGTGTTCTAGGAAGGTCTTTGGTTCGAATATTGGCTGTGTGCTTCGGTTCTTCCTAAGGAGCAGCTTCCGGTCTGGTTGGGTCTCGTTTTTGGTGCTGGCCGCTGGTCTTTTTTGTCCTGGACGTGGGTTTTGTTGAGACAGAGGACTGAGTCGGGTTGTTCTTCAACTAGTGACTCCACTTCCAAATTATTTTCGATTCGTTTGGTTTGCGATTTCTCTACTCTTATTTAACTTCCAGTATTTTAATTCATTTAATTAGAAATTATGTAATCCCTAATCCCTATCCCAAATTAATTTGTGTAATAGTTATATTCGTTAGAATTATTGTAATAATTCGTCACCCGATTCGGATCGATACTCAACATTGGTACCGGAGCTTGGTTCGGATCTGTTTGAATCGGGTCAACCCGGATCGCTCAGGTATAACGGCTTTACCCTTTTCTTTACCGTTTTCTGTTTGCTGCTCTTCGTTACATTTTTTTTTTCCGTTCTTCGTGATATTCTCGATACTGTTCTTCGTGATACTGTCTTGGTGTTGTTGCTTCTGCTGCGTATGTTGTTTGACGCATTGTTGGTGATATTCTATGTGTTTATTACTACGATATTACTTCGTGTTTATTTTGAATCTGGGAATTTTCATAAACCGGCATTAAAACCCTCCTGCCTGGACCACTTAAGCGTCCTCGGATCTTGTAGGGGCCTGGTGTTGAATTTTTCGGATTCCTTTAATTTTATTTATCTGTGTGATTTTGTTAGTTACTTTGTGTTTCTGTGTTTTGATAAAACCAACAGTCTCCTTCTTATCTGTGTTTTTCATAAATTTTCAAAAACTTTGTTCATTTTGAAAATTAAAATGGGAACTATCTCTGCCTTCTCTGTGGCCTCATTTGATGGAAAAGGTGATTTTGCCATTTGGCAACAGAAAATGAAAAGCATACTCATTCAACAAAAATGTTTCAAAGCTATCGATAACTCGCTTCTAATGTGACTGCGGATAAAAAGACTGAATTTGATGAGTTTGCTTACTCTGCGATTATCTTGAACCTATCTGACTCTGTGATTAGAAAAATAGGTAAACATGGTTCGGCTAAAGAATTATGGGAAAAATTAGAAGAAATATATACTGAAACTTCACTACCCAACAAACTATTTCTTCTTGAAAATTTTTTCCGCTACAAACTCGATCTAAACAAAGACATCGATGCTAATTTAGACGTGTTTACAAAACTGGTTCAAGATATAAAGTTAACTGGAGATAAAAACATCGATGATTACACTCCGATTGTGCTTTTGAATGCTATTCCTGATACTTACAGTGATGTAAAATCTGCCATTAAATATGGTAGAGATCAAGTGACATTGGATATTGTTGTTAACGATTTGAAAAGCAAAGAATTAGATTTGAAAAACAATAAAGGTGCCGCTCTTAAAAATCTTGGCGAAGTTAATTTTGTTAAGGGAAGACCTCAAAACCGTTTTCAAAATAACAAGTCTTCCAACAGTCAAAATAACCAAGCCACCAAGAAAAAGGGTAAAGGAAAAAATCGGTTTAAACCTAGACCAACTAATCATAATGTTACAATTGCGGTGAATATGGTCACTACATTCAAGACTGCACTAAACCTAAGAAGAACCAGCAATCTGAACATGCGAATTTAGCTGTCAGTAAAAATCTAGGTTATGTGTTTATGATTTCTGAGGAAATGCATGCTTCTGTGAACTCTGTGTTAGCTGACCTTGGTGAAAATGATTGGCTGGTTGATTCTGCGTGCACATTTCACATGACACCATACAAACAACTTTTTTCTAGTTATCGCGATTTGAAAAACCGATATGTGTATATGGCTGATCATGTAAAACGAGATGTTGCTGGAATAGAAACGGTGTGCCTTAAATTTGAATCTGGAAATTCGATAACTTTGGAAAATGTTAGGCACGTTCCTCATTTAGCTCATAGTTTAATGTCTTGTGCTTGTCTTGAAAATGATGGTTTTGAAGGTACTTGGGGTAAGGGTGTAATGAAAGTTACGAGAGGTCCCAAAACATTTTTTGTTGCCATTCGTAAACTGAACTTATATATTTGCTCCACTGTTAGTAACATTTCCGTAAATGCAGTCCAATGGGATAAAACTGAAATCTGGCATAAACGGTTAGGTCACATCAGTGGTAAAGGTCTTGAAATACTGCACAAAAATGGTTGTTTTGGAAATGACAAAATATCTGACATGCCATTCTGTGATAATTGTGTGTATGGTAAACAATATCGTGCGAATTTTCCTCATACACCTTCCCCAAACCCCCTAGAAGTTCAAATGTGTTTTAATATTTACATGCTGATGTGTGGGGGCCTGCTAGTGTTCCGACACATGGTGGGAACCGATATTTTCTGTCTGTGATTGATGATTATTCCAGGAAAGTCTTTGTGTTTCTTCTTAAGAATAAATCTGATGTGTTTGACACGTTCAAAACGTGGAAAATTTTAATTGAAAAACAAACCGGTAAGAAAATTAAAATTTTGAGAACTGACGGTTTGGAATTCTGCAACAATTTGTTTGAAACTTTGTGTGCGGAAAGTGGTATTCAAAGGCATATGAAAGCACCCTACACCCCCAACAAAACGGAATCGCTGAGCGCATGAACCGAACCCTCCTTGAAAGGGTAAGGTCTATGCTCGTCAGTTCCGAATTGTCAAAACGTTTCTGAGGTGAGGCTTTATCTACGGGTGCCTATATTATAAATAGATCTCCATCTGTCCCTTTGAATGGAAAATATCCAGAATCTGTGTGGACTGGTAATAATATTGATTTCTCAAATCTTCGTGTATCTGGGTGTGCTGCATATGTTCATCATAAACATGACAAACTAGAACCTAAATCGATAAGATGTGTGTTCTTAGGCTATCCAGAAGGAGTTAAAGGATTTAGGTTATGGCTTAAGGGCGAACCGGGGTTTAAGGTGCTAATTAGTAGGGATGTTATATTTAATGAAGATGAATTTCCTTGTCTTGAACATCCTGCACCTGCACCCGCACCCGCACACATACCTAATTCAGAATCTGTTTCTAACTACCCTACTTTGAGCGAGGTGGAGCCTGAAAATGATGAAATTTTGCATGTTGTAAATGAAAATCCCTCTGAAATACCGTCTGAAAATTCAAGTGATGAAATAATTGAGAATGTCGATGAAAGTGCTGATCTGTCTGACTACCAATTAACTAGAGATAGGCCTAGAAGAGAGAATGTTAGGAGGCCTCACCACTTTAATGATTTTCATATGATGTCTCATGCTTGCAATGTGTTTGAATCATTGGATAATAATGAACCTAAAAGCTACAAAGATGCTTTAAAATCTGAAAATGCTTCTGATTGGCTAAATGCTATGAATGATGAAATGAACTCTCTGCATGTTAACCAAACTTGGACTCTTGTCCCAAAACCTGATCGTTGTTCTCTTGTGGACTGCAAGTGGTTATTCAAGGTCAAGAATGAAGTAGAAAATATCAGATTTAAAGCTAGATTGGTTGCTAAAGGTTTCACTCAAAAGGAAGGAATTGATTATACTGAAATATTTGCTCCTATTGTGAAATTCACCACTGTGCGTGTCATGCTTGCTTTAGTTGCTCACTTCAATTGGGAATTAAAACAAATGGATGTTAAAACAGCTTTTCTACATGGTGAATTGAATGAGAAAATTTATATGAGGCAGCCAGAAGGTTTTGTTGACTCTAATAAACCTGAACATATTTGCCTTCTTAAAAAGGCTCTTTATGGTTTGAAATAGTCTCCAAGGCAATGGAACAAGAAATTTGACTCTTATATGCTTTCTTTAAAATTCAAACGTAGTTCGTATGACCCTTGCCTTTATTTTAAAGAAAACTCTACTGTTCCTATCTTCTTGCTTATCTATGTGGATGACATGTTACTTGTGAGCCCGTGCATGAAGTTGTTTGATCATGTTAGATCGTGTCTTAGTGAACAATTCGACATGAAATACCTAGGAGATGCTCAAAAAAATATTAGGCATGACCATTATTAGAGATAGAAAAAACTGTTCCTTATTTCTAAACCAGTCATCCTACATTGAGAAAATACTTGAAAAATTTTCTATGACTGCTGCAAAACCTGCTTCTGTGCCTCTTGCAACTCATTTTCTGTTAAGCAAAGATCAATCTCTTAAAACTAGTGAAGAAGAAAAATCAATGGAAAATGTTCCCTGTTCTAATGCTATAGGATCAGTCATGTATCTCATGGTTAGCACTAGGCCAGACATAGCCTATTCTGTTAGTTGCTTGAGTAGATATATGTCTAATCCTGGTATCCCTCATTGGGAAGCCTTGAAATGGCTTCTTCGTTATTTGAAATCCTCTGTGGATGTTGGTATTAAGTTTTCTAAATCTGCTGATGGGGTTAAACTTATTGGATATGTTGATTCTAACTTTGCAAATGATCGTGACAATCGAAAATCTACGACCTCTTATGTGTTTACACTTTGTGGCTTTTGCATTAGCTGGAAATCACAGTTACAGAATGTTGTTGCCTTATCTACGACTGAATCTGAATATGTTGCTGCAACTGAGGCGTTTAAAGAAGCCATATGGCTAAATGGTCTTTTATCTGAAATCGGTTTCCTAAAGGAAAAAGTCGTGGTATTTTCTGATAGCCAATCTGGAATTCAGTTATGCAAAAATCCTGTCTTTCACGACCGCACTAAACATATTGATGTTAAATTCCACTTTATTCGTGATATTGTTGAAAAGGATGAAATTGAGCTTGGAAAAATTCCTTCACAATTTAACCCTGCAGATATTGGCATCAAATGCCTACCATTGGAGAAGTTCGTGTCCTACACCGACATACTGAACTTGGGAACTCAAGACTAACTCTTAGTCTTTGCCTTCTTTGTGATGGCCTTGCATTCTTAGTGATTACCTTGCTATCTTTGTGATGGTCTTGCTGTCTTAGTGATTGCTGTTATTTTTCTTTGTGATTACCTGTACTTTGTATTTTTGAGTGCAGGTGGTGTCCTACGGCGATGATGACCTCTGTCTCTATTGTGTGCCCCGATGACTCATTTGGCCCAGGTGGAGAAATGTTGGGTTATGTGGGCCAAAATGATTTCTTTATTATGATGGCCCAAAAATAATTTCTCCTGCAGCCCACCCTTAACGTGACCCGGCCCAGACCCTGGAAGCAGCCCAAACCCATCTTAAGGCTGGATTAATCTCAGCCATTTGTTGGCCTCAATTAATCCTGGCCCTTGGATGTGTGTGACCCTTTATATAAGACCCCCCCCAGAAACCCTACTCCATTCCACCGCCTCCTTTTCTTTCCTTCTGCCCGTGTTGACTCTCTATCTCTCTCATCTCTCCCGTCTGTTGCTATCTTCCCTGTTTTTCCGCTATGGTTATCCCGGTATCAGTTCCGGTTTTTCCTCGGCTAACCCTACTCCGATATATCTATAAATACCATTTTCGGGAGAGTTGAATATACACAACAAAAACGAGAAAAGAAAAGCAATTTGTTTACTCTTCGATTTTTCTTCTTCCTGTGAACTAAATCGAAGATTTGTGTGACGGTTCTTGAGGCTTTTACCTGCGGGTGGTGTTCTAGGAAGGTCTTTGGTTCGAATCTTGGCTGTGTGCTTCGATTCTTCCTGAGGAGCACCTTCCGGTCTGGTTGGGTCTCGTTTTTGGTGCTGGCCGCTGGTCTTTTTTGTCCTGGACGTGGGTTTTGTTGAGATAGAGGACTGAGCCGGGTTGTTCTTCAACTAGTGACTCCACTTCCGAATCGTTTTCGATTCGTTTGGTTTGCGATTTCTCTGCTCTTATTTAACTTCCAGTATTTTAATTCATTTAATTAGAAGTTGTGTAATCCCTAATCTCTATCCCAAATTAATTTGTGTAATAGTTATATTCGTTAGAATTATTGTAATAATTCGTCACCCGATTCGGACCGATACTCAACATTTATCTTGATATTATACCCATCTTCTTACCTTCAGATACCTACCAAACGAGTCCTTATGATACATTATGTACCAAGATCATATTGGCAAGTAGGAACCTCATGGACTGGGGTAGGATCCTCTGCGGTCACGCGCGTGATCTTGTGCGGCTCACAAACTGATCGGGATCGGACATACACACACACCCGTGCGGATGTATCTAAGCCAACAGATCTGTGGCCAACTGCGTGCACTGTAGAGGATCCTGCCCCCTCATGGACTATAATTGTGTAGAGAATCACAGGCCTGGGCAGCTGTACAAAGTCAAAATGGCGTCCATCCAACAAATCTTCTATCTCAATAAAGGCCCCGTAAATAATTCCCTCTCCTTTGAAAACCCCATCGATCAACCAAAAGCCTGTTGTCGTTCAAATGAATTCCTCCGTTCATGAAAAAATGGACTTCGTGTGGTCGCCATTAACTATACCATTAACATGTAATGGAAAATGAAATCAACCACTATCTTGACTTCCTGAGAAAAAAAAATATAAAAATATTCCGATCATCACCAGATCTTATGTTACGCACGGCTGTTGTGTACTTTGTCGATAAATGGCGAGATGCTTGAGCTTCACCGGATCGGCGGATTTTCTGTATCGGAGCTTCTTCTCCTATTCGGGGCTCCGATCCGTGAAAACGGATCTACACGACGGCACCGTCATGCACTGCTGGGTCCCCAAATCGCTCAAGCCGTCGAGACCTAACCTGGTATTGGTCCACGGCTTCGGCGCAAACGCGATGTGGCAGTACGGGGAGCTCCTCCGCCACCTGCTGCCGCGGTTCAACATCTACGTGCCGGATCTGGTCTTCTTCGGCGAGTCGACGACGGAGAGGGCGGATCGGAGCGAGGCGTTCCAGGCGCGCTGCGTCATGCGGCTGATGGAGGCGCACGGCGTCGAGAGGATGAGCGTCGTGGGGATCAGCTACGGGGGGTTCGTCGGGTACAGCATGGCGGCGCAGTTCCCGGAGGCGGTAGAGCAGGTGGTGCTGTGCTGCACGGGGGTGTGTCTGGAGGAAAAGGATCTCAAGAATGGGCTGTTTGAGGTGGCTGATTTGGATGAGGCGGCGAGCATTCTGATGCCGCAGACCCCGGCGAAACTGAAGGAGTTGATGAAGTTTGCGTTTGTGAGGCCTGTGAAGGCGGTCCCGTCTTGCTTTCTGTCTGATTATATTGATGTGAGTTTTTCTGAATTTTTATTTAATTATACTATTGCTGTTTTTTTTATTAGAGACTGCATTTTTAAATAAATTTAAAAATATAAATTAACTATTATATCCTTTGTTAATTGAATGTGTATAATATTTAAATGTGTATCAGAAACATTTTACTGATTCTATAATCTTATTTAATTAATCCTTCACCATATACCTAACAAAATTAATTGATCCTTAATCAAAACCCTAGTTTCATGAACCTATGCTAATGAAATCCGTACTAATTAAAAAATTAAAAATTATATTTAAAAATATAAATTTACTATAATAATCTATATTGATTAAACATCTGTCTCATTAATATAAAAATAAAATTCCCACAATACCTTATGCTTTAACTTTAAATAATAATAATAATAATAATAATAATAATAATATCTAAACGTGAACTGAAAATGTGTTTTCAGTTCATTAACCGATTTAATCAAATTCAATTAATCCTAAATCATATTCCTAACAAAATTAAGTAATCCTCAATCAAACCCATGAACCTTTGTTAATGAAATTCGTAGTGGTTACATAATACCATCGTATATTATATATTTAACTCGAAAAACTCTAAATAATTATAATTGATTAACGTAATAATCAAATAGAATGTTAGTGTTACATGACTATTCAAATGCATATAAAGAAATAAGAACTCTGGTTCATTGGTTTAACAAACAAGAATTGCATCTATGGTCATTCAAGATGTTTGGAGGAAGATCATAAAAGCGATGAAAGTCTAATGCTCGCAAAGTTGTTAAATTTCCATGTCCAACATTCTCATCTTAGGAGTCATAGGGGTGTCTTTCACATTCACCATCTCCAATTGCATTGGTATCATGTTCAACCCCTTATCTGACTTGATATTAGTAACGATACTGAAGTAACCTCCGAAGCACGGACTCTCCGACTCGGACTCGGACTCCCCGCCGACGCGGCGCGGATGCGTGTCCAACGCGGTCGGACCGCGTCCTGGTGACGTGGCTACGTGGACGCGGCGATGTACTCGGTTCGGACGCGGTGTTTGACTCGGTCCGGACGCGGTCTTCGACTTGGTTGCTGTAAAGATTTCAGGCGAAATGGATCGAAGTGGTCGACCCAGTCGACTAGTCGGTGACCTGACCTGTTTTGGCTGATATTAGCCAAGAATTGTTTAACAATACTATGAAAAGAATTGTTAAACTTGGGGCAAGAAAATATATTCTTGTATTTAAATGGGTATTGTACGTTTTTCCATAATACGTAGGACTGATATACACTTTGTATGTGTTATATATTGACGGTTGAGCGTTATTTTTATCTAAATGGAGTGTTTTATCATATTATAAGCCTCTAGACATGGCTGGGCTCGAAAGTGAAAGATCTTTCTAATTTCATGTCCAGGTTTTCTGTACAGATCATGTGGCCCAGAAAAGGGAACTTATTCAGGCATTAATTAAAGACAGGCAGCTCTCCAAGATTCCTACTATCGAACAGGTTTGGCCTTGGGAACCTATTCTAATTCCATTCTCTGTTTTGAACTACTCCTTTCAAATTACATCCATCGTGAAATGGAGCGAGTATTCAGTTGACCTATGCCTACAAGATTTTGTTCTGTAACAGCCCACGTTAATAATATGGGGAGAGCAGGATAAAATATTTCCACTGGAGTTGGGACACAGGCTCAAAAGGTAAGCAAAACCTCTCTTTTTTATTTTTTTCTTGGGAGGATGAAAGCAAAACATTTTGCAAATGAATCTACCATAATTGTTAAGACTTTTATAATTGTTTCTTTTAGTAAGACTAGGAGTTTGCATTCAATAAATAACAGAATTTGGTGCGTCGGAATGGTGCACCAAATATCGAACCGAAATAATGGTTCGATTCTGGTTTCAATCAAATGTAGTATAATTAGTCATGTTTTTTTCAAATTATGTAGGCAAGTATTACATAATAAAGGGAAAAATAAATGGTTGTATAAAAATATATACATAGAAATAAAACATAAATGAATAATTGTACTTGGCATGGCGCGATAAAATCATGGACCTGTTTGTGTTAGGGTTCGATGGGATATAGAATTCTGTTATTCGAAATCCTTGGATATTGAGAATGTTGTGAATAGTAAGACTACTTGTTTGTTGTAGGATTTAAAATCCTTACTTTTTACTATAGATGTAAAGTGGATGATATTTTATTGTTATCGTATATAGTTGTATAATTTAAAAATAAAAAGAAAAGAGATATGCGATAAAAAGAAAGAAGTATTTGTATTTTTAAATGTAAAAGAAGAGGAGAAGGGGAGTGATGATGTGACATACAGTAGATATAGAATGTGGGCGAAGTTGGTTGGTGCGTATTTGAAATTTGGATCTTAGCACAGAGATTCAAAATTTAAATCCAGTATTTTGAACTCTAGAACAAACAGAGCCGTAAGGAACCGAGAATTTTAAATCCAATTTTAGTACAAACTGGATTTTTAGTTTCAGTCTAGTTCGGTTTAATTAATTTTGTCCCAACAAAGTCATATTTATATTTTTATTTTTTTATATGCTCTAAGTCCAAAATTATTTCTCAATTAATCAATAGAAATATAATTAGAAATTATGACAATAACAAGTTTTTTTTTATATGACGGGAAACCCGCAACTGCTACTCTTCGAGTGCGCACGGGATAAACTCTCGGGCTGAACATATTAACTTGCAAACTACCGACAATGACAATAAACAAGTTATTATATGTATTGTATCTTGCAATTTATAAAAGAGTTGTGCATTCATCAAATAGGACTCTTCAAGTGGGACGGAGTGAGTATTACTCTTGCAGTAATGATGTAATTTCGATTGGCTTGCTAATCTCGAGATATATGAAATCTTAATTCTAAGAATCATGAGGTAATATTTTGGCGCAGGCACATTGGAGAGAATGCGAGATTAGAAATAATAAAGAACGCAGGGCATGCTATGAACATTGAGAAGCCAAGAGAGTTTGCCAAGCTTTTGAAATCATTTCTTGTTGGTTCTCACTCAACTCATCGGCCTAAGATGCTCTTCTGGGGCAGCCCCTGACTCACTACTCCGACTCATCCGACTCATTGAACATGATATTTTGAATAGTATATTTTTTAATTCATACTAATCTTCTTCTATCATGATTCTTTCATTCATTCTCTATCACCACATCCTTCTACAGTGTACAGCATACATTCATTTTTTCTATCTAATTTGATTGCTTAGAATGCACGAAAGGGTGGGTGTATATGGAAATGGAAACTCAAGCTATTGGTATAATTTTCATGAAATTGTCTAATTTCTTCAAGTGTAATTTGGAGGAATGATGCTTTTTTATATACTCCTTTCTCCACATCTCTCCAGACGGATTTTAGTTTTCTGAAACATTTCTCTAGTTTTTAGATATTTCCTATGCATCTACATGAGATTAAGTGGGTTGGAGAATTTTCAAAAAAAAAAAATAAATAAATAAAGTGGGTTGGAGAAAAAGCAAAGATATAATTTCCTTAGAGTTACAAGCTTTGGTACTTTGGAAAGGATAGAGGGAGAAAAGGAGTGGGTATAGTCATTGATAAAGAATCCATTGACGTTATGGTGGAGGTATTTAGAAAGATTGATAGGATTATGAGTATTAATCTTGTAAAGGGAATGATATTCTGATAATCATAAGTGCGTGTGCACCACAAATAGGATTGGATGCAACAATTAGACAAAAATTTTAGGAAGATCTAGAGGAGGTTGTTGAACGAGTTCCCATAGGTAAGAAATTGATCATTGATGGTGATTTCAAATCATGTGGGTGCTAGCCGAAATGATTGAGAGCGTGTATGGTTACTTTGATTTTGGGGATAAGAACGAAGCAGGAAGTGGTATATTAGGTTTTCCGTTAACATATGACTTGGGTATAATGAATTTGGTTCTGTTAAAGTCTGGAGTTCCATCTCAAAATCAATTGGCTATGAGAAGAGTAGTCCAAGATTTTTATATATTGATAGCAAGATTTGTATTTTCAAAATTGACACATTAGATATTTACAATTGTTAATTTGTTTTTCCTTGAAATACTGCATTTGGATACCGGTCATCTCAAAGTCATTTCTTTACATCTTTAAAATTATAAATAAATAAAAAGAAAAAAAAAGACAAGGAAAACAATAAAAAAGAAAAGAAGCAAAAAGAGAAAATGTGGGTATATTTTGGAGAGGGATAGAGAGAGAAATAGACCGATGAAGTCATTTTTTTTAGCAAAAAGGCTAATTACTCGTTAAAAGCAGTAACAACCCAACAATAAAACAAGTATGAGATGGAACACAAAAATAAATAACTCACGGCAATGTCAGGGTAGAATTACCACCAACGGTAACATTTTTGATTTTTTGCTATCCTCACTTTCTCCTACTGGAATTACCACGTCATGTAACATTTTTTTGCTGTTCTGCTCATCAGTCTTTATTCCTCCGGCATGCGGTAACCACCAACAGCCATGGCATATGCTCCCTCTGTTATGTCTAGCATGACTATCTCAATCGGCTTGAACTCATTTCGACGGTTGCGGTCAGCAAAAAGATCGTTAACTTGGCCAGTTGAATTGAGGTCTTCTGCCCGTGTGGAGATCATGTAATGCCCACCACATCTATGATAGAAATGAACATTATTAACTAATCCCTCCGTCCACGAAACAAGTTCCCACTTGCCTATAAATTTTTGTCCACAAAACAAGTTCCCACTCTGCTTTATGGACATATTTAGCCTCCTTACTTTTAAAATTACTACACTTTACCAATTGGATCCACCTTTAACACTACCATTTTAGTCATTTACACCACATTTGCAACACATTTTCCAGCTTTCTTAATTTCCGTGCCGAGCACCAACTGTGAACTTGTTTCGTGGACGGAGGGAGTATAAAATTCGCCTCCAGATAATCCAACCGTTCAGGATAACGATCTCAGTGAAGATCACATCTACCATACCAACAAGCATGCGGTAATTCCCATGGAAAAAAATGTATTTTTCAATAATTGTCACAACATTTGGCCTCTTCCCGCTCAGAGCAGGGTCTGGGACATGTTATGTACTACGCATCACCAAATTGTAGTGATTCAATCGTAGGTTGTAAATACCCTCAAGGATAGTCGAGTTGGTGGAGTATGTGAGTGAGTGATTGAAAGATCACGAATTCGACTCTTCATGTTGGACTTTTCCTGAGGGTTTCTCCAGTGCACACTAAAGAGTAGCCGTGCAAGTTCCTCCATCATTAAAAAAAAGTAGGTTGCAAACCAAAAAAAATAGAACCGAGTTATTGCATAACTTAAATCAGGCTCTATTCTTTTGGCTGAGTTTCAACACATTTCAGTTCAGTTCAGCAAACTTCAGTTCTTTTCAGTTCAGTTCATTCAGTATACTTCAGTTTTAGAATCAATATTATTCATTATTGTTATTATTGTATTATTATTATTTATATTATCAGTAATTTTATATATAATTATTATTATAATTATTTATTTTGGTATTATTACTGTCTTGTTGTTGTGATATAAATAATAATAATTATTATATACATATTTTCTAATACCATTAATTACTAGGAGTAGTATTGATATGAATTGATATTTTCAATAAATATTATATATAATTACTATTATTATTATTAATAATAATTTTATTATTGTTTTCTTCTTGTTGTAATATAAATAATAATTATTATTATTGTATATATTGTTCTCTAATTTTGTTAATAATAATTATTATTAATATCAATATGATCACTAGTATTATAATTTATAGTATTATTAATAATTTTATTATTGATGTTATTATTATTATTGATACGAATATTATGAATAGCATTATATATAAATGTAATATTATGATTAATTCAATTATTATTTTTTTGTTGTAATATAAATAAATTTATTGTTGTTTGTATTGTTATCTGATATTATTATTATTATTATTATTCATTAATTTCATTTCAGTCCACTCAATTTATTTAAGTTCAATTCAGTAAAATTCAGTTCAGTTCAATAAAGTTTAGTTCAATTCAAGTTAGTTTAATTCAATGAAAATCAGCTTAAAAAAAAGATTAAAGTCCAATTTAAGCCAACCTGCTATGACTCTTGGCCTAAAAGTTCCTTCAAGTTTTTTTTTGATAACTCGGTTTCTAGGCTTACACCTAACTATGTCTGAGGGTAACAGCTTCGCTTACTCATTACTGCCACCAAGTTAAATCGCGGGATGTGCACGAACTGATTAGTGTCTTGTCGGGTTCTACTAACGTACAACCAGATCCTTCTAGATAAAGAGAACATGAAGTCCTCCCCCCGAATCGAACCCACACGGATGATATTCAGTATGAGGTCCTGTAAAAGGCTTAATTAGAGCGTATATGCCCGGGAAAGATTTTTGAAGTAGAGGCAAGAGGGATAGAACCCCAGACCTCCACCCCACATGAGTTTTTATACTCATGTGGTGACCAATTAAACTAAGCCAATTGGTTAACTTTTTTATTTAATAGGTCTACAACGATCCTGTTTACAGGAAGGTGAGTTTGAAGATGATGTCACTCATCGTATCAAGTCGGTGGTGGCTAAGGTGGAGAGCAATGACAGGGGTCCTGTGTAATATCCGCAATTTTCGATTTTCGGTAAATTTCTTTTTCAGCCGGAGTCCGTTTTGACGACTCGCTCATGACCGTTTCGTCATTTCGAGAATGATTAATTCTGCACTTTTTGTCATCCGAGTTCGTTTCGGTGTCGTTTTGTTGAGTTCCGTGTCCTTAATCGATTTTTTCACGTGGCAGTTCGACTTGGTTAGATCACCATTAATTTTTGGTAACTCCAAAAATTCTAAATCTTTGTAACATTATAGAGCATCGAGTTAGCTTTCCAATGGTTCAAACGGTGAGTCAATCGGAGTCCGGACGATAGAGTTATGGTCGTTTTAGCTCACCCGCTCGTTATTGGCCGATCACTGCCGGCCGAACTCGGCCGTGTCGTCCGACCATGGTTCTAAAAAACGCTAGGCGCTAGGCGTTCGGATTGCTAACGCCTAGCGCCCAGAGCATTACTCGGGGATTAATCGGGGAGTAATCGGATTAGGCGGATTTATCTTTTTATTATTATTTTAATCATTTTTATATATAAAAAATTATATATATGTAAAATAATAAAAAATAATTAAAATTTAACAATTAAAACAGATATATAACAATTACATATTAAATTTAAAATATTAATATAGATATAAGGGAGTCCATAATATCCATACTATCTTAGTTTATGAATTTATAATACTATTAGAACAAAAAAAAGAGTATAACAGCCTAGGAATCCGCCTAGTCACCCACGTAACTAGGAATTTGAAGCATTGATATAGGTATAAAGTAGTCCATTGTATCCACAATATCTTATCTTGCCTTCATAGGCCCCCACCCAGCCACCCTAGACGATCGATTAATCACCCAAACGACCAGTACAAGCGCCTAGGCCATAATCGGAACGGTAGAGGACCTTCTAGGGATTAATCGGAGGATTAATCGGTCTAGGCGGGGATTTTTAGAACACTGCGTCCGACACGGCCCGTGCCGTACTCGTCCGGAAATGCCGGAGTCTCTGCCTCAGGACCCGACCGTGTCGTCCGACACGGCCCGTGCCGAACTCTTCCGGATAAGCGAGCCATCGCTGACACGCCGACCGTGTTCCGGGACACGGTCGAGTCATGCCGAGTCGGTCGGACGGGTCACTATCGAAAGGCCCTCGCGCCGCGACCGTGTCAAGCGGGAGACGGTCGAGTCCACTGTCGGCCGGTATGCGACACGGCCGTGCCGATCGGCACGGGCCGTGTCCGGCAGGCGATCCCCTATAAATTCATTTTTGAGCATTTCACTCATTTCTTTCCCTTCTTCTTCTCCTCTTACGCACTGGCGTGTTCTAAGCTTGAAGCCATGTTGTTTAGCAACATATCCATGGAGTTCCTTGGGTTATATCATCAATCATTCGTCTGATATCATCCCTTGATCCAATGAATCAAGGCAAGTTTTCTTAAAATCTAGTTTTGGGGATTTTGCTCGATTTGTCCGTTTAATCCGTTTTAACTCGAATAGTGATGTATTTATGATTGTTAAACATTATTATGTCGAATTCCTTCTTGTTCCTCGGTTGAATCGCCGAGGATTTGTCGTTTATTGAGTTTCTTATCGACGCCTTGAAGGTGTCCGATAAAATGTCACAAAGAGGATTCGAGCGTTCTACGATTATTATTCCTCGTTCGTTCGTTAATTTATTGATGGTATGATGTTAGGGTCGATTTCGCAAAGAATTCGAGTGGAACCCTTAGTTCGTCGTTTTCTTCAAGCTTTTCGATCGTGGGTATATTCATTGTCTTGGCACGAGAATCGTAGGTGTTCGAGGTGTCCGACCGATCCATGATTGTGGGAGTGTCCGATATCGATTATCGAGGCAAGTATCTTGCCCATACATTACGTGTTTTGTGGATATAATGGTTGCTAAGTGTCGATATGTGCTAAATAAATATCTATAACCATTTTTTTAAAAGAATCGGTATATTTACCATCATGGTTTTCGTAAAAGTGAACCGTGTGTGTCGGGAATTAATATACTTAGTTGGATATGTGTGCTAGCGACGAGTATAGGATCACCTTACTTGCGTGTGATGTCATTATGTATGATTATGGTGTCGGTAAATGTAAAGTGTAATTCTCTTGTGAAATTATGTGCTTGGAGTCACGTGGTTATAGATGAATATGTGAGTTGTGTGATATTGGTTGTGTCATTCAGTGCGGTTGAAATCTTGTGCTCCCTTGTGAATCGTATCATTACTTGGTCGTGAGTATATGTTGGATGAATCGCCATTCTAGTAAGGTACCTCGACTATATATCGTGATTGACCTTCGAGGCTTGTGGTTTGCAAGCGTGATTTTGGAACGTGTGTGTGTGTGTGTGTGTGTTGTTCCTTCCACCGGAGTGTCCGACGGGATGTCCGGGGTCGATACTAAGTGCGGCCACGGAAGTGGACTTGGGTGCGTGTGTGGATGAACTTCCACCGGAGTGTCCGACGGGATGTCCGGGGTCGATACTAAGGGTACGGCCGCGGAAGTGGTTTCCCACCGGAGTGTCGACGGGATGTCCGGGGGTCGATACTAAGAAGTACGGCGGGTTACCAGATTGTGGTTTTCATCTTGAGGATGACGTTGATGTTTTCGTTAATTGTGATATTGTCAGGAGTATCACAATGCTTTGTGCTCGGTCGAGAGACATTATATTTCGAGTCTTGGTGCTTGGCTAGAATGGCATAAGATTAATGTGTTATGTGTAATGTGTCCTTGTAAGTGAATTGAAGTGGATGATCGGGTCGTGGACCACTGTGTTTTGTGACAGGAATGGTTGGGTCGTGGACCCGTGTTTTGTTAAACGGATTTGTATTTTGAAAAATGAACTTTGGAAATGTGACCACTGAATGGCTTCGAGGAATTAAGAACATTTTTAATTTTTGATGTTTTCAAAACTCCGAGATTTGGAAGTGTTTTCAAAGTGCTTACTTACTTCGTTTCTACTTTCAAGACTTGAACTATTTTTAACTAAATATACCTCGGGAAGTCTTTCGTTGTATTCTCGGAATGTGTTGTGTATGGCTCGTATTTGCACTTTATACTTGCACTAGCGAAACAGTGGAGTTTTGCTAACCCCAGTAAGCGGGGGTGGATATCTGTATTGTGTCAGTACATGCGGGTTTTCGGGAGCAAGACACGGGATCGGCACGAGGATGATGAAAGACGAATGATACTAATCACACGAAGGCCAGTTTTGGGTTCGATTAGTGAGTCCATTGTATTGTCTTTTCCGCTGTCTTATTGTTCGTTGTTGTAAGTATTTTTACCCTTGTGTGGGTATGAGTCTGGATGAGTTTATGTATTTTGATTTGTAAGTCTGTGACGAAAGACCAAATCGGTCTATTGGTCCGTTATTTTGATTCGTCGGTATGTAATGTAATGTGTTGTTTTGATGTCTAGCCTGGTGGATCCTTACGGAGAGGGTCTGCGGCGTGTAATATTCCCGGTTTGATCTGGGGGTGTTACATTTATGGTATCGGAGATTAGGTTGAGGAAACCTAGGCTGTCGGGTCGAGTTATGTGTTGTTGAGTCTTGTATTGTCAGATTTTGTCTGACTGAGTCGTGTCGCGACGCGTCGTCTGGGATGTCGGCCGTGATTAGTATCAAGATGCAGCCATCATCTTCGTGCGATCTGTGGATGTAAGTCTCCCTACTACATGTTGTACCACGAGCTATACGAGCCTGTATGATTCTATGTTATGTAGTAGTATTTGAAGGTGCATCGTGAGTAAGTGACATATATTTGTTAATTCCCATTTTGTGCTAGAATGAAGAATGATATGGCCAAATGTATCCTTGTATGAACTGTTTTTCTTGAAAGAGCAACAACCTTGGAACTTTTAGTTTCGAGGGGTTCCGGGGAGCCACGTAAATTTTTAAAATGTTCTCCAAAGGAGGAAAAATTTCGATTTTTGTATGATGACCTCAAGGTCGAAAATTTTTAGACTTCAAACTACCGATATTTCATTCTCATCTCATACTATAAGTTTTCAAAACTCAAGTTTTTAACTCAAATAAGGTCTTCAAAATATACTCGAGACGTGACTCTCGTTTGTAACCTTTCGGTTTCATGAATGTTGGTCAGAAGATGCGTATTGATTATGCTCTCGTTGTTGAGCAGTGGTGCCACTTTTATGATTAAAATAGTAACGTGAATGTTGAGTCCATCGGTATGTATGTGTTGAGATAGTCCTCTTTATTGAGAAGAAAATTTTTCGTTTTTGTAGGATGATTTTCTTTTGATGGTTGCTTGTGAGATGTTATAATTATGTGAATCGATGACATTTAGACTCGTATGTTGTTGCTTATTTGTAACCTTCGAGTCTAGTATTACCTCATATATGTTTGCAATCGTGTTAGTGATTAGAGCAGTTAGCACAGGCTTAATACGAGCCTAACGCAGCTAACGTGGCGCGTTTAGCGCCGCGTTAATCTTTGTTGTAACGCACGCTAATCAACAGGCGGAGGCTATGGAACCGCATTATAGCCGTTAGGTCTAACTTTTGCGGCCAATCACCCGTAGTTGTATTCTCTACGTGTTGTCTAGTGATAACATATGTTGTGCGTGTATTTGTGATAACACTTTTCGTTTTTATATGAGATATTTGATTGTTTATTAAGACTTGATAAATTATGTATGCTGTGTGTGTGTTCAAAAACACTTTCTGGAAACTTCACAAAGTTTTGACGGTTCGATTAATCGGCGCTCGTGTATACTTTGAAAATTATTTGGAATTGGCAAGCCGGCCTTGGATTCTCAAATAAAACCTCGATGGTATTTGAAAGAGTTGTTTTAAAGTACATGTAGACATTTTGTAAAATATTACCGTCGTTGATGTTTGTGAAGTGTTGGGAGAATTTTCGAAAATGATTTTTAACGTATTATTGTATTTTCAAATAATTCGAGTGAGTGATTTTCAAAAATCTTTCACACCATAAAAATATTTTATTTCAAAAACCAATGCGATTTTTATTTTCAAAAAAAATATATAGTGAAAGATGAAAAATCTCACTCGATGTAAAGTTCAAACTCGGATTTGGAAATGTTAAAGTATGTTGTTACAAGTTTTGATGAAACAACCCGAGGTACCAAAAGTACTTTTAAAGTTTATTTTAAATAGCATACAAATCCAAGGATTTTCAAAAGATTTCCTTTAAAAGGATACCTCGTGGATTTTCTTTTCGAGTTGTTATTGGTTACCTTATGTGATATGTCGTCTGAGTTGGTACTTTAGTTTAATATTTTGCGAAGTTGTGCAATCGTATTGAGTGGGAATCGCTTAGTATGCCGATGGGCGGAGGACACAATCGTGACCACGATACTAATGGCCTTGAAAATCGGATGTGGACCAAGAGGATATGGTCGGGAAGGTTGCTATTCCACCCTTCGTTCTCGTTGTTTAGGTATCTGGACGAAACCTCTTTTAAAGGTGATATGATGTAATACCCACATTTTTCTTTCTTTCTCTTCTGTTTCGTCCAACCGTAACGACTCGACTGTGTTCGTTGATGCTTCTGACCTGATGTTGTTTCTCACCTTTGTCATTCGAGCGAGTTCTGATATTGTCCCAAATTGAGCTATATATCGTTGTGACCTTTTCAATTTCGGAAAATTAGTCTCGTTTTCGATCTTCCAACCCTTGGGCGGTGGAATTCCGTATTTGTTCAGCGATTGGCTCGCGTTTTGATTGATGTACCGTTGGGTCGGTCAATAGTATTGATTCTCGTCTGCTGTGTTTTGTGATTGTTCGGATAATTGACTTGATTGTATTATCCATTTGATGACGCTTGTCACTTGTTGCTTTTGTTATATCCCTAACGGCGACGTTGTGTTGGTCGTCGTGGAGCGTGTTTTCACGCCGTATATTCCTTTGCGTTGCTTGTAACGTTTCGCCGATGGGCGTAAGTTACGCGTTTCCTTACGTATCTCGTTGAGTTTTCCTGGCGGGATATTGCTTCTCCCTACTTGTTTTAAGTTTCGGGACGAAACTTCTTTTAAGGAGGGTAGAATGTAATATCCGCAATTTTCGATTTTCGGTAAATTTCTTTTTCAGCCGGAGTCCGTTTTGACGACTCGCTCATGACCGTTTCGTCATTTCGAGAATGATTAATTCTGCACTTTTTGTCATCCGAGTTCGTTTCGGTGTCGTTTTGTTGAGTTCTGTGTCCTTAATCGACCTTTTCACGTGGGAGTTCGACTTTGTTAGATCACCATTAATTTTTGGTAACTCCAAAAATTCTAAATCTTTGCAACATTATATAGCATCGAGTTAGCTTTCCAATGGTTCAAACGGTGAGTCAATCGGAGTCCGGACGAGAGAGTTATGGTCGTTTTAGCTCACCCGCTCGTTATTGGCCGATCACTGCCGGCCGAACTCGGCCGTGTCGTCCGACACGGCCCGTGCCGTACTCGTACGGAAATGCCGGAGTCTCTGCCTCATGACCCGACCGTGTCGTCCGACACGGCCCGTGCCGAACTCTTCCGGATAAGCCAGAACCGACTGCCGACACGCCCGACCGTGTTCCAGGACACGGTCGAGTCATGCCGAGTCGCTGTCGGACGGGTCACTATCGGAAGGCCCTCCGCGCCGCGACCGTGTCAAGCAGGACACGGTCGAGTCCCTGTCGGCCAGCTGTGCGACACGACCGTGCCGA
Organism: Orobanche coerulescens; assembly: GCA_033398695.1. Classification (NCBI taxonomy): domain Eukaryota; kingdom Viridiplantae; phylum Streptophyta; class Magnoliopsida; order Lamiales; family Orobanchaceae; genus Orobanche; species Orobanche coerulescens. The sequence continues at coordinate 177,841,614 of CM065809.1, forward strand.
TCGGCACGGGCCGTGTCCGGCAGGGCAGTCAACCCCTATAAATTCATTTTTTGAGCATTTCAGCTCATTTCTTTCCCTTCTTCTTCTCCTCTTCCGCAGCTGGGCGTGTTCTAAGCTTGAAGCCATGTTGTTTAGCAACATATCCATGGAGTTCCTTGGGTTATATCATCAATCATTCGTCCGATATCATCCCTTGATCCAGCGAATCAAGGCAAGTTTTCTTAAAATCTAGTTTTGGGGATTTTGCTCGATTTGTCCGTTTAATCCGTTTTAACTTAGAATAGTGATGTATTTATGATTGTTAAACATTATTATGTCGAATTCCTTGCTGTTCCTCGGTTGAATCGCCGAGGATTTGTCGTTTTATTGAGTTTCTTATCGACGCCTTGAAGGTGTCCGATAAAATGTCACAAAGAGGAGTCGAGCGTTCTACGATTATTATTCCTCGTTCGTTCGTTAATTTATTGATGGTATGATGTTAGGGTCAGATTTCTCGCAAAGAATTCGAGTCGGAACCCTTCCGTTCGTCGTTTTCTTCAAGCTTTTCGATCGTGGGTATATTCATTGTCTTCACGAGAATCGTAGGTGTTCGAGGTGTCCCGACTGATCCATGATTGTGGGAGTGTCCGGTATCGATTATCGAGGCAAGTATCTTGCCCATACATTACGTGTTTTGTGGATATAATGGTTGCTAAGTGTCGATATGTGCTAAATAAATATCTATAACCATTTTTTTAAAAGAATCGGTATATTTACCATCATGGTTTTCGTAAAAGTGAACCGTGTGTGTCGGGAATTAATATACTTAGTTGGATATGTGTGCTAGCGACGAGTATAGGATCACCTTACTTGCGTGTGATGTCATTATGTATGATTATGGTGTCAGTAAATGTAAAGTGTAATTCTCTTGTGAAATTATGTGCTTGGAGTCACGTGGTTATGGATGAATATGTGAGTTGTGTGATATTGGTTGTGTCATTCAGTGCGGTTGAAATCTTGTGCTCCCTTGTGAATCGTATCATTACTTGGTCGTGAGTATATGTTGGATGAACTGGCCATTCTAGTAAGGTACCTCGACTATATATACTGTGATTGACCTTCGAGGCTTGTGGTTTGCAACTGTGATTTTGGAACGTGTGTGTGTGTGTGTGTGTGTTGTTCCTTCCACCCGGAGTGTCCGACGGGATGTCTGGGGGTCGATACTAAGGGGTACGGCCACGGAAGTGGACTTGGGTGCGTGTGTGGATGAACTTCCACCCGGAGTGTCCGACGGGATGTCTGGGGGTCGATACTAAGGGGTACGGCCGCGGAAGTGGTTTCCCACCCGGAGTGTCCGACGGGATGTCTGGGGGTCGATACTAAGGGGTACGGCCGCGGGTTACCAGTTGTGGTTTTCATCTTGAGGATGACGTTGATGTTTTCGTTAATTGTGATATTGTCCGGAGTATCACAATGCTTTGTGCTCGGGGTCGAGAGACATTATATTTCGAGTCTTGGTGCTTGGCTAGAATGGCATAAGATTAATGTGTTATGTGTAATGTGTCCTTGTAAGTGAATTGAAGTGGATGATCGGGTCGTGGACCCTGTGTTTTGTGACCGGAATGGTTGGGTCGTGGACCCCGTGTTTTGTTAAACGGATTTGTATTTTGAAAAATGAACTTTGGGGCTGTGACCCTGAATGGCTTTCGAGGAATTAAGAACATTTTTAATTTTTGATGTTTTCAAAACTCCCGAGATTTGGAAGTGTTTTCAAAGTGCTTACTTACTTCGTTTCTACTTTCAAGACTTGAACTATTTTTAACTAAATATACCTCGGGAAGTCTTTCGTTGTATTCTCGGAATGTGTTGTGTATGGCTCGTATTTGCACTTTATACTTGCACTAGCGAAACAGTGGAGTTTTGCTAACCCCCGAGTAAACGGGGGGTGGATATCTGTATTGTGTCCAGGTACATGCAGGTTTTCGGGAGCAAGACACAGGATCGGCACGAGGGATGATGAAAGACGAATGATACTAATCACACGAAGGCCAGTTTTGGGTTCAGTTAGTCGGAGTCCATTGTATTGTCTTTTCCGCTGTCTTATTGTTCGTTGTTGTAAGTATTTTTACCCTTGTGTGGGTATGAGTCTGGATGAGTTTATGTATTTTGATTTGTAAGTCTGTGACGAAAGACCAAATCGGTCTATTGGTCCGTTATTTTGATTCGTCGGTATGTAATGTAATGTGTTGTTTTGATGTCTAGCCTGGTGGATCCTCACGGAGAGGGTCTGCGGCGTGTAATATTCCCGGTTTGATCTGGGGGTGTTACATCCTGTGCGACAAGAAAGTCCCTCTAAAGTTGAAGGGTAAATTCTATAGAGCGGCAATCAGACCTGCAGTGTTGTATGGCTCCGAATGTTGGGCGATGAAGAAGTCGCTTGAGAGCATTGGAAGCGTCCGAAATGAGAATGTTACGTTGGTCGTGTGGTCGCACAATGTTGGATAGAATACCGAATGGGGTTTTCAGGAGGCGCCCATTTTAGCGAAAGTTAGGGAAGGGAGATTGAAATAGTTTGGCCACGTCCGCAGGAGGCAGGCCTCTGCTCCGGTGAGGAGGGTCGAGAGTTTATTTGTTGTAGGGGGGGGAGGAGAGACAGACCGAGGAGGTCATGGGAGGAGCAGTTGAGATTAGATTTGAAGGCTTTAAACTTATCCGAGACCATGAGTGTTGATAGGTGCTCTTGGAGGCGCCAACTCAGAGTTGTGGATTTTTTTTATTGAGCGGTTCTGTAGTAGAGAGCCTCAGGGTTGGGTTGTCTCAGTTAGCTTTGACCTAGAGCATTGCATTTTATTTTATATTTTATCCTAGTGCCTTTTGCGTGTGGTTTATTTTTGACAGGGAGCTGTGCGCAGAGTCAACCTCGCTTATAATAGAGCAGAGGTCATCGAGAGTGTAGTAGCCAAATTTTCCTTAGGTAAGTCCCATGTGAATTAAGCCATGGGCACATATATGGTACTGAGCTTTTTCGAATCATATGCTTCTTTGTATATATCACTCAATATTTTGTTGTGCACTAAGTTGGGGGTCTTCACGAAAACAGCCTCCCTATCGTAAAAAGTAGGGACATGGTCTGCGTACATCCTACCCTCCCCATACCCTGCTCTGAGCGGGATATACTCGGTATGTTTGATTTGGTTTGGTTTTTACAATTAATTACAAAAAAAAAATAATAAAATCTTGGAATTGCAGGAAAAAAATTATTCCAAACATTAGAATATTTTTACACTAACCGAAATCGTTTGTATTTTTTTTAATAAATAATATTTTCTATGTTATGCTATAAATTTCTTGTTTTTCTGATCAATTTGATAATATTTCGACCATGATTAGTTATTGTTATATATTTTCAAAAATTGTAAAATTATAATATCTGAAAAATACATTTCATGATTTCTTTGTAAAAATGCCACAACATAATTAAATATATTCTTTCATATGTCAAAATTAAAAATTTGCCAGAGATTTATAACGGGGTGAAGTGAGTAATAATTATATTAAAACAGCTAAAAAACTCAATTGGATAATAAATCTATTACATTAATCATCATATATATTGAAAGATTAGGTCCTAAAAATTGAATGTGGAGTATTAATGACATCAATTTTGAAGTGAAAAAATTATGAAAAGTGAAAATTCATCCTTCCAATATACGAGATTAATGTCATGTGCATGCGTCAAATAGCTTTCCAAATCTCCTTCATTTAATCATTTGCTCCTTTCATTTGCCTTCAAATAAATGCACAAACCCTTCAACCACCATCATTGAATACTATAAATAACACCATTTGAAGAGCAAAAAGTGCAAAATGTTTGAATGGTCAAAGCTAGATGCGTGAATCACCTGATCTTTGGTCTTTGTTAATGATGTGTGTGCGTGTGCGAAACTTTAATTTGTGTGTAGTTTGATGATTTCGTACGAATCACATGCTTGCTGTTAGTTTATTATTGTTTGTGTGTAAATTGCTGATATTGTGAATCATGTGATGCCATGATAGTTTGTTGTTTATGATAATCTTTAATTTGAGTATCACTTTGTGTGTAAAGTGATAATATCGTGCAAATCACGTGTACTAGGTTTATATTGTGTATGAAGCATGTTCAAAGGTCGACTTATAACTATAAATACAATTGACTTATGCATCCAAGTCATCCAACTTTACCTATAGCCATGACATAGTTTCTAAAATGGTTTGTTTTATTTCGCGATATCTGGATGAAGATTGAGTTGTGCCGTTTTTTGAATTACATGGGAAATACAAACTTTGAGGTCCTACTTGAGAGCTTTTCATAGACTTATTGTAGAAGTAATCCCATTTATGTGGAAGGCATTGAGTTTCAGTCCATTGATAATGTAAGTTTGTGGATATTCTTTTGTTTTCATTCTACCCTTTTATATCTCAAAGCACTCAAGATGCATGCATGAGTGACATTTTCTTTTAATATAGTACTTTTACACATGGTCTTACAATTTCTAAATAGGCGAAGCAGGAAGATATCGATGAAATAATGGATGTCCAAAAACTATTGCCAACCGACGGTGACAATAGATCTGAAAATGATGACGAGGGTAGAAAGGTCTTTTTTTTATTCCTATTAATTACTATTATCTTATGAAGAATTGGCATACACCTTACGGTTTTGGTAATATCTTCTTTCAACTTTTTGGCGACAGTTGTTTTCGCTAAAAGTGAACGAAAAGAAACATTTCAACCTTTCAGCAATGGATGTTTTATATGACTGTTCTAAAGTGAAGCATTTTCATTCTAAACCCTCTGCTGAGTCGAGGTTACTACTTTATATTTATAATTATTAGTTTATACTTTCAATATTTGTGTTCTTAAGATTAATCATCCAATTTCTTTGTGGTGAAGTTTACAAATATGGAGGTTGATAAAATATGGAGGAAACGTGATTTTTTGTTTGTGATAAGACATGTTATGAAGGTGTGGATACGGTGGATATAGCGGTGAAATTCGATGTTGATAGTAGGCTGCACATAGAGGACAAATCTGATTTGCATCATTGCTAATAACACTCACTTTGAAGAGCAACAAAAGGACGTTTGGACCATTTAGGGTTGAAGAAGGAACACCCTTTAATATATTATATGTTTTGTTCAAGTTATTTTATTACGTATGGTATTATAATGATTTTTCAAAGCATATAAATGCTAAATAAAAGAATATATGAACACTCAATTGCTGTAGATATTTTTTATATATATATATTATGTTTTTAGTGACTTTATATATATTATGTTTTTAGTGCAAATTTTTATAAAGTATGTGGTCGGAGTTGGTGGGGTGATGGTTGTGGGCAGTGGTAGTGGTTGTGGTGGTGGTGGTGGCAATGGTGGTATTGGTGACGGTGGTAAAGAGGTTGAATGGGGACTGTTTGGGTTAATGTGATTAAGTGGGTGTTTGTTAAATATTATGATGTCGTCATGTAAAAGACATCATCTCTGAATTTTTTGCACATTACGATTTTCAAATGACTTGCAGATGACATGCATACACGAATCATGATTTCAAATACTTTCATGTAATCCTTCTGAAAAGAAAATGATGATATTTGCTTTTATAAGAAAATTTAGAAAGTTTGACATGATGTATAATGTTTATAAAGAGCATAATCTAATATAAATTAATTGTAGGTCGATCTATGACTAATTGAAGGTCAAATAAACACGTAACAAAACTTAAAGGTGTTTTATTTAGATGAATAATTCATTACATATAATTCTTTTCACTATATGCTATTCTTAAGTCGTTATATTAATCTTCATTTTATAAGAATCCATATCGGCTAATAATTGATATGTTTCGGGAAACATTGAATTTGGTTATTGTGACACATGCATTACGTATTGTGACACATGTATTACATAATTCATATATGTGTGGGTCTTAATTAATGTCTTGAAAATAATGCATTCATGAAGAGCATTAATAAGGGTTGGAAACTTCAATTTTTTCTCGAACCCATTTGTAAAAGACATCAACAAAAGATTGTTGTATATTTCAGCCTCACCATCATACTAACACTCAGCAATTTACACAAACATTATGCGATGAACAATTAGATAAAACATGTGTGCATCGCACGGGCACAAACATATAAAAAATTATATTCGGTAATTTACACAAACATTACGCGATGAACATTAGATACAACTTTTATGCATCGCACGGGTTCTGAACATTAGATAAAACAAATTCAATGCATTTCATATAACTAATTACCTAAAACTTATACTGCAAACATAAAAAAGAAAATGACAATAACAAAAAAATAAGCTACAAGCTTCTCAAAAGGCAACAAACAACATCCGACGCAATCTTGATAACACATTGATATAAATTCAACCATCTGCACATATTCAACCATATGCATCAACATTACGCACAAAACACGTAGATACAACGTTTGTGCATCACACGAGTTCTGAAAGCCAATAAGCTACATTGACATAACAAAGCCCAATTACTTCGTATGGAATATGGGCCAACTAAGACCAATACTCTATTATGAAACATTAAGAATCCAATACATTAAATATAACTAATTATCTAAAATTTATACTACAAACATTAAAAAAAAAAAAAAGACAATAGCAAAAAAAAGGGCTATAAACTTCTCAAAAGGCAACAAATAACATCTTATGCAATCTTGATAACACATTGATATTAATTCAACCATCTGCACATATTCAACCATCTGCACTAACATTACGTACAAAACACGTAGATATTCAACCAAAAATAAAGCCGGTGCATCGCACGGGTTCGTAAAGCCTCGTATATATTGAAAGATTAGGTCATAAAAATTGATTGTGGAGTATTAATGACATCATTTTTGAAGTAAAAATATATGGAGATTAATGTCATGACATGCGAAGTGCAAATGTAATTATTGAGAGCCATGCGAAGTGTTCATGTAGTCATTGAGGCACTAATTGATTGAGTATTAATGACTTCAATTTTAAAGTGAAAACTCATTCATATCAAATAGCTTTTACAAGAATTGCAACCGTATCTATTGTTAATTCCTTTCATATTGTGTCAAATTTAATGAGGCAAATATTAATTGCCTAAAAGTTATCAAATTCTTTTCAAGTCTCCTTCATTTAATCATTTGCTCTTTTTATTTGCCTTCAAATAAATGCACAAACCCTTCAACCACCATCATTTGATACTATAAATAACACAATTTGAAGAGCAAAATGTACAAACTGTTTGAATGGCCAAAGCTAGAACGTAGCAAAGCATTTGGAGAATTCACTCAATACATGGTTTTACAAACCTGTATTATGGGTGGATGTGATTATTTACGTATCCCAGGAGTTGGTGTATCACGAGCCATATGTGCTATGAGGGATCGTAAATGTGTTATGAGAGAGGAGTATGACTATCTCAATGTACATTTATGATCTCGCATGTGATTTTCTCATTTTTCTAATTTTAAAAGATTCTAAGCATTTGCACCATGTTACAAGTTATTAAGGATGCGGGCGCGATCGATGCAACTCCCAAAAACATCAATGAGTATACAACTGCGACAACAAAACTATAGTCCATATTACAAATATGGCTTCCGAAAGAGAAGAAGATTATTTATACGTAGGGTCACCCATAGCACAAGAATTTGTTGAGGATATAGCAACTGTGGATTTAGATCTTGCTACTAAAGAAAATATGCAGGTATGTGTTTGTGTTCGTGTAATTGTTGTGTCCTAAATAGGATTGAGTGTTGGAATTGAATTGCGCTTCAAAGTCGTGGATGTGATCAATGTTTGAGTAAAATAAGTTAGTTGAACATTGATCGACTTACGTGTTCAATAGTCATCGATGAATGAGGCTAGATATATGTGTGCTTTGAATGCTAACCAATTGGCATGTCTACGTGATAAAAATTTATGGATGAAAAGAAGTTTGAATCTGAGTTTAGAAACTCAGAAGGGTACTTGCGGATTAACAATTAATCATTGAGAAGCTATTGATGTGTTTGGGAGAAGATTTTAAAAAGAAGTTTGAATCTGAGTTTAGAAACTCAGAAGGGTACTTGCAGATTAACAATTAATCCCCACCCGAAAATACGGAATGAAACTTTTTAGTTGATTATTAATGGTGGAATTATGGGGAAAATTTTTTTGTTAAGGGTAGGAGCAATGACAACAAATATTATTAGTAAGTTGTAAACATAAAAATTGTGAGACATGTAATGGAAGGTATTGCTATTCTAAGGCGTATTGGCGTAATATTTATAAGAGATATCTGTTTCCATGACAATATAATTTTTATCGACTAATATAAAAAATTATGCACGCACATAAGTCTATACATGAGGTACATTTTATCCTTGATATTTCAGAAATGTGCGAGTCTTAAAGATTTTTAAAGATGATTTTCTGGGATATAAAGGAAGGGGTTGGCACTCTACTAAAAGTGATACGATTCAAGTAACATTTTAATGATGTTCTGGAAATATACATGAGTACCGAATTTATTATCCTCATGAGAGGCTAAAAAAATTATTTTTATTTGCTTGATATGTAGTCAAATCAACGGAAGAAAACGTCACATGTTTTGGTGAAAAATATAACCCATTATCTAAAACTTACACTACAAACATTTTAAAAATAAAAAAACACCAAGACAACAACAAGAAATAAACTATAAAGTCAACAAAATGGTTACATTTACGTAAACATTAACGAAATACTTACAACAATAAACAAAGATCTCTCGCGGCAGCCTTAGTTATAGACTGTTGTATATTCAGCAATTTACACAAACATTACGCGATGAACACTTAGATACAACATTTGTGCATCGCACGGATCAGTGAGTTTTAGTACATCTGATTTGAACAGATAAACTAAAAGAGTTTGCTAAAATAACAAATTTCGACATATTAAAAATATCACCTTGAATAATGAATATAAAGAAAAAATTATATAATTTTGTCTAGAAGTCATTTGTAAATTATAATAATCAAATAAAAAAAGTTGATTTTTAGACATAAGAAGAATGTGGAAGAAAACCCCGATTTACCACTCCAGTTATGCACAAGAAAATTAGGACAAGCGTGTTTCAAAGCAACTCACAACAAGAAAAAAACAATGAGGTTGATACTATCAATAATTGATTCGACAACATCAAATGTTACTACACATTTGCCATCATCTTCTTCTAACATTGATGCAGATTGTTAGGTGATGAAAGATGATTACGGCCAAAAGTAGTTAAATTTGTAGATTTACATTTTGCAACATTAGGGAGATGTTACTTAACTACAATAACGAGTTATGGAGAGTGCAGTTTTGTATCATTTATGATATATGAAATGCATATTAAGACGGAAATATTATACATAAGTGTTATATTGATCGATCTTAATATTGGTCGAAATTATAACTACGGGAGTTCGTTAAAATATAATAAACTAACACAATTGATATACAAAAACTTGGGAGAAATAAATGGACAATGAGCCACATCACATAATTATGAAACATCAAACACATATCAACTAAAATAATCGCAATACATTACATATAACTAATTATAAAAAATTTATATTACAAACATTAGAAAAAAGGCCATAATCTTTTCAAAAAGCAACAAACAAAATCCGACGCAATCTTGATAACAAGTATTCAACTATCTGCACCAACATCACGTCCAAACCACGTACATATTCAATCAAAATCACAGCCGGTGTGCAACGCACGAGTTCGTAAAGTCTCGTATCTTATTAATATTTTAGTGAAAAATACTTTAATGACCCAATATATTTGATTATTACCATGGCAATTTATATCCATTCACATCAACACTTCGTCTCGGCTCACCACGAGCATTGGTACGTCATCTCAAACCCTCTTGTGTACCTTTTCTATCCTTTTTTTTTTTTTTTTTTCCCTGTTCTTCTTTTTGAAAATACCTTCTGTAAATTGTGTCTCTACCAAATGGGAATCTCATTTTGATCTTTAGAGGTGTTGAATAGTTGTTAATGGCTTGTAATAACCATGTCAGAATTGGGAGACAAGGGTTTCAAATTGCCCCATAAGTGTTCGATCAAATGTCTACAAGAAACAATTTATGCTACATCAAGTAATTTAAGTGGTTGGCTTGCACTTCGCCTTTCATACTTTGGACTTGTTCAAATATGTTAGTTGCTTGATGGTGAATAATAATGTATAAATACAGATAGGGGTATGTGGTTCAAATGAGAAATTTTTCTTGGTGTGAGAACTAAACTAAGCACACTGCTACGATATGTATATGTGGTGCTATCCTAAATTTATAGAAAACGTCAGGGCCGGTCCATTAGGTTTTAATGGCCAGGCGTCGATTAAGCTTTCTCGTTTCACCTCTCGACCGTTTGAGTTTTTTTTGTTCTTTTTTTTTTGGGCCTTTGGACGCTTTGAGTTTCCTTGCGCCGCCTCCCTCAAGCGTTCCGCGTTCCAAGACTCAGACAAATAGTAAGAGTAGGTTTGAGCAATTGGGCCAGGGCCAAATATATATATATATAGGGATAGGTTCAGGTAGGAAAGCTTTTTTTGTAGGAAATAGGAATGATTGTAGACCATTGATTCTTGGAGATTAATGGCCCAGATTTCGTTCTGGTGTGCTAACACGAAAAACTAGGAGTGCTAACGAATTTAATTATTGGGGGTACCAATGTAATTTGACTAATTTCACTTATGGGAAGTTCCTACAATCATGGGAAGTTCATATGTTCATGGGATTTTATATTTTAGGTTAATATATATTTTATGGGATTTTATATTTTTTAATCGTTCAGATATTTTATATTTTTTGTGTATTTATTTTTATTTTTTAAAAACGATTTGATTTGTATTTTTAAAAATCGGAACTGTTGTGCTAATCATTTGTTTTGTGTGTGCTGCAAATTGAAAACAGAGTGCAGTTCTGGTTATGTTCCAATTATGTGAATTTTTTGTTATGCTTTATTGTATACAATGCAGTCAATTTTGATACAATGTGTTGTTTTTGGAAGATAAATAATTTGAATTGATATGTTTTGAATTTAGGTAAATTAATGTTGTACAAGTTTCTGCTTATGTTGTGACACATGATAGGTATTATACTTTGTGTGCAACGTTGATATGAATAGTGTGCTAGGTAATATATCTTGTTGTGCTTATCGTACTAGTTTATATAACTTGTGGTAAATTACTATTCAACAGATGTGTGCAACGTTGATGTGCTAGGTAATATAACTTGTGGTGCTTATCGTGACACGTGATAAATATTATACCATGTATATATATCTTGGAACATATATCTTAGTGTGCTAGGTATTATATCTTGTATCAAAATTGACTGCATTGTACACAATAAAGGGGTTAATAGGCTAAAACATCACTGAAGTCTTCACCAACTTGCACTCTGATTTCCAATTTGCAGCACACACAAAACAAATGGTTAGCACAACAGTTCTGATTTTTAAAAATACAAATTAAATAGAAAAAAATAATGTTAGTTTTAAAAAAAATAAAAAAAATACACCAAAAATATAAAATATTTGAACGACTAAAAGATATGAAATCTCATAAAAAATAGATATTAACCTAAAATATGAAATCCCATGAATACAGGAACTTCCCATGATTGTAGGAACTTCCCATAAGTGAAATTAGTCAAATTACATTGGTACCCTCAATAATTAAATTCGTTAGCACTTCTAGTTTCCCGTGTTAGCACACCAGAATGAAATCTGGGCCCTTAATCTCCAAGGATCAATAGCTTACGATCATTCCTATTTCTTACATTTATACCATTTCACTCCATAACCCACCCCTATATATATATATATATATATATATATATATATATATATATATATATATATATATATATATATATATATAGGTGGGTTATTCTAAAAAGGATCTTATAATAAAAAGTGTAGGAAGGATTGTGTGAGTGACATGTGTTATCCCCATTCCACATCATATGACACATCATATGACATGTGTCACCCCCACCCCACCCCCCACCCCATGTCACCCCCACCCCACCCCACCCACCTCCCACCCCGATTTTTTTTTTCCCGCCAATTTTTTTTTAGGGCCAAATATTTTTTTTCCAGCCAAAATTTTATAACTATGATGCACCATTTTATTTTGGTGCATCACAGTTATAAAAATTAGTTATAACTATGATGCACCAAATTTCATAACGGTGATGCACCTGGATTTTAATGCATCATAGTTATAAGTTTACTGCATTATAGTTATAAGAAACTGCATCATCCTAAGATTTCTGCATCATATATATATGTAACTGCAGTATAGTTATAAGTTATAAGTTACTGCATCATGTATGTAACTGCATTATAGTTATAAGAAACTGCATCATCCTAAGTTTTCTGCATCATATATGTATGTAACTGCATTATAGTTATACTGCATCATGTATGTAACTGCATTATAGTTATAAGAAACTGCACCATCCTAAGTTTCTCTGCATCATATATGTATGTAACTGCATTATAGTTATAAGTAAGTGAATCATGTATGTAACTGCATTATAGTTATAGAAAACTGCATCATCCTAAGTTTCTCTTCATCATATATGTATATAATTGCTTCAAAATTAAATATGATTCTTTTTTATACAAGTACTACACTTTTTTTATATCATTAGTGCATCACACTAATAAGTTTTGGTGCGTCTTTATTATAAGTTACTGCATCATAGTTTATAGTTAAGTGCATCAACTATGATGCAGTAACTTATAACCTTAATGCACTAAAATCATAATTGTGATGCAGTAACTTTATAACTGTGATGCAGTAACTTTATAAATGTGATGCACTTATAAATTTTGGCGGGATTTTTTTTGGCGGGGGAAAAAAAAATTTTTTGCCCCAAAAAAAAAAATTTTGGCAGAAATTTTTTTTTTTCGCGGGGGTGGGTGGGTGGGGGTGGGGGTGGGGGTGACACATGTCATATGATGTGGAATGGGGATGACACATGTCACTCCCACAATCCTTCCTACACTTTTTATTATAAGACCCTTTTTAGAATAACCCAAACATATATATATATATATATATATATATATATATTCACTATACCTACTGGCTGGGCTGCCCCTAAGAATTTGCTGCCCTGGGCTCAGGCCCATCTCGCCCATGTATTGGGCCGGCCCTGGAAAACGTATCCATGAAGTTCATCACGACGAAAATCCAGGTTCTTTATTATATTGACATTGAAGTTCTATCGAACATAAATTTGCAAACATAATAGAGCAGTGTATGTAAAATGACCAAGCAGGCTTCCTTATTCGCAGCAGCTAATCCACATTGGATACAACAGCCTCTTATCTTTATAAAGTGAAAGCCTTTGAGTGAATGTCAAACTTGTAAGAAGAGGACAGTAGGGGTTCCTACAGACACAAGTAAAACACTGTTAATCAAGATATCTGCAATGATGTTATATATTGAGAACACATAAAATGACAAGTGTCTTACTTATTCAAAGAGAGCAAAGTTATAATAAATTTATGAGTAAAGTACACTCTACTCCGTGAACTATGGTTTTTTTTTTTTGGACTTTGCCTAAATTTTGGTTGTTGCATTTTACTCCTTGAACTACGCGTTCTTTTCACTTTTCCGCCTATGCCATTGCCATCTCAGGTTCGATCATATTTGGACGTGTCATGAACAATAGTAAGTTAGAAACGTGTTGACTTTTGATTTTCCCAGGGCAAACTGAAATCGAATGCATAGTTCAGGGAGTAAATTGAAACAAATAATAGCTTAGGCGAGCAAAGTACAAAAAAACCATGAGTTCAGGGGGTTTGGTGTAATTTACTTCAAATTTACCAGCTCTTAAGACTCCAATAACTGAATACCTAAGTGGGGTTTGTATGGAAAGTGTAATTTTATAGATGACCACAAGTTCTCAAGCAGGTTTTTCTTTATCTTTCTTCATATAATTTTACACACACACACACACACACGTTATGCATGAGTTGCTAGTTCCGGTTTCATCCTTCTTTGCCAGTGACGCGGACCCATTTTTTCACTTAATCTCCTGAAAAGAATCATGGATGTGAACGCTAAATTTTACATTAGTCCGTTGCTAATACTTCTTTCAATTTACTATTTTACTAGATTAATTTTGTGGCCATCCTACTTGATGTAATAATACTAATAATAACACTATACCACGAAATGTGTCGAAGCATACCTGGGATTTGTGGGGTTCGTTGCTATTCAAACCTACTTCTTCTCTTGCTGCATCTATCTTCTTGTGCATGACAATAAGCAGCTGTGCATAAGTTAATCGTGGTTGTTCTTTCAAAGTTTGGACAAAGCTGTAAGTTAGGGCACCTATTGGAGCACCTGTAAAAGCCTGAACAAACATAATGATATTATTTGTCAACTTCCGTAGCTAACGCTTAATCGTGTACTGCCAAATTACTTCGACTTTAAAGCCTATGAGCGAATACATGAATTTGATCTTATATGTTGGTTTGAAAAAGTGTTAAGCGCGAGTTGCTTGGTTTAAATAAGAAATACTATGAAAGTTAGTCTCGAACGAAAGAGAGAATATGAATACTCGCCGTAGTATCTCCAGAGTTTTGATGATCATCACATGCACTGATAGAGATTGCATATCCCCCACTGGTCCCTTTGTATAAACATGGATTACTATGGTCCTCCCATTTATAATATCCACCGCTGATTTTGAAATAAGATGAGCTTTTTTAATTTCAGCAGTTACTGTGTTCATAAGTAGAAAGTAGAGTAAACTGTACTATGTTTTTTTGCACTTTGTCCATTTCTTTTTTGTTACTTTACCTTCTGAACTATGCATTTTTTTTTCACTTGCCCCCCGAACAAATCAAAACATGTGTCATGGCTTAGAGGCAACATGAAAAAAGTATGTATATACCTCAGGGGTTAAAGTGCAATAAATAAAAATTGTGGACAAGCTGCAAAAAAAAAAAAACCATAGTGCGGGGGAATGGGGGTGGCATTATTCCACTCCAGAAATCAGTTACGACCTGTTTATTCTGCAGACGTTCGGAAGATCCAAAAATGTTCCGGAAAAGCAAGTGTCTATGATGGAATGAAGTGTTGCGCCTGTTGGTAGTGGCCTAACTATGGTGGCATTAATTTCATCGTCCAGTATCCTTCCCTCGGTTTCGTAGTCAACAGGCAGTAACGACTCGTCAAATCCGTCGAGCTCGTCTCCATCACGGTCCCTAACTTTCGAGCCGTGACCGGAATAGTGAAACACCAAGGAGTCCCCTGGCTGACAACCTTGGACGAGCCAACGCATGGCGGCTCTAATGTTTTTCTTTGTTGGAATATGGGAGAAATCTCTATCTTCTGCAGTGCATTGTAAAAATCGAGTTGTGTTAAAATATTACAAAGAGCCAGAACTTCTCATCTGGCTATTTATTAAAACAAATTGAGGTATGTAAATGTGAAACGTAATTGACATGACTATAGCATTTTTGTCTACCCGATACTGTGTCATGATATTTTTCATGTAACTGGAAAAAACCTATGGTGTTGGATGGTTTTGGAATTTCAACTCATTTCTCCTTCGCATGAAGGTTGCGACACGAAGGGCAATCCGCGTAATACTTTGCCACTTTATTTTTTGCATGAATTATAGTATTAACTAATTTTAGACAATTAATTTTTTTTTGGGTAAAGGGGACAAGACCCCGGTAAAATATATTAATAACCCAAAAATCCGATAAGTACAAAGGAATGTGACTGAGGGTCACATTTGTAATATCCGTATTTTTCTTTCCCTTGTATTTTCGTTTTTGGTGTATTTCTCGATCGTAGTGACTCTCGTGTACTTCTCAGCGTGTCCTTCCTATCAAACTGTTGAACTGTATTCTCGTTATTGTTGTGCGGAACCGCCGTTTCGGGGTTGCCGTGGATCCATTTCGTGTTGTTGGTTCCCAAATATTGATTCCTATCGTTTTATTCTCTTTCCGGATCATTTTTATCATTTTGGAACCCAAAAGGGGGTGTGGGCCGCGGCACAAGGTGTGTGCGCCGCGGCACACAAATCCCTTCAGTTGTTGGTCGGACAAAGCATGCGTGTGCCGCGGCACACCCATCCGTCTTGCGCACGGTGCAGGCAGTCTTGCGGCACACTCGTGTGTCTTCTGCGACCAAAACCCAGTATCAGTGTGTGCGCGGCACGCAGTATCTTGTGGCGGCACAATCTTGAAACACAGGAGTAAATTTTGGCACATGCGCGGCACACCTAAGTGCTTGCGCGGCACACAAAGCGATCATTGTGCAAACTCGTCCTTATTAAACGAAATCGGCCGTCTTCTTCTTCATTTCACTGCGCGAGAGAGAGAGAGACCTAGGAGGGGAGAACTTCTCAAGCATTCTTCATCCGGGGGTCGATTTTCACCATTTCCCTTCGGTTGTAAGGCTCGGATAATCAATCTAACGCGTGTTCTACGGATCTTAGTACTTGAATCTTCAAAGGTAATGTTTCTAGAACCCTATTTTCGATTAATTTGGGGGTTTTGGGTTTTTCTTCCGATTCGTTCCGTTTTGTTGGTGGATTCATGATGAATACGATTAATATTGTTAGTATCTTTAGTTTCCTACGGATTCATGGATATTTTGTGGATTTTTACGGAATCGAGAGGGTTTGGTTGTGGTCCGCCCTCGTTGTTATTTTTGGTACAAATATATATGAATCATAGGCGGGTTTCCGGGTGTATTCCATTTCCATAATCGTTTAGAAGTGGTTGTGATTGTGCTATTCGAATCGTTAGGTTCATTTTCGTCGGTTTCTCGTGGTTGTGCTTGATTCTTCCGTTCCGTTCGTGTCATCGTCTATTTAATCGAGGCAAATATCCTTATGAACTTACAATCTTGACATAGTAGTATTGTATGAGAAATGGTGTGTGTGTGTATGCTCACTACGGGTTAGATCCGACGGGGTCTCGGTAGGGGTCCACGGAGGTGTGGATCGACGAGCTTTGCTTTTAACCACTACGGGTTAGATCCGACGGGGTCTCGGTAGGGGTCCACGGAGGTGTGGATCGACGGTTAATTGTGGTGAATTTTACAAATGTGATTTTGATATTGGCATTTAGGAAATGAGTGCTTTCGAACGGTTTCCTTTATTGCATGCATTTACTATATGTGTAAGATGTAAGTTGTTCATCTGGTTACTTGTACTAGCGTAATTGCTAACCCCTCTGGGGACCCGTTTTGGGGAAATTCGTTTTATGAATTTCAGGTCAGGTTCATCGAGACGAGCGGGCGCTGGACCAGTACACGGATGATGGCCGTGCGTGATGATTGTGCACGAGTGACGTTTTAGTGTCTTTTACCTTTTCATCTTTTGTGGTTTTGAACTAATAGTTGTACTCGAGTACTTAAGGGGTTCTTGTTCGTTCGGATTGTATTGTTGCTTATTATGTTGTGTTAGATGATGATGTTATATTGACCCGTTGAACCGGGTGGATTATTCTGTTTTGCATCTTTATCACATGGTATTGTTCTGTCGTTTATGTGAGTCGATGAGTATGGTGCTGTTCAGCCTGGTGGGTCCCATATAGGGATTCACGGCGCTGTAATATACCTCGGATATCACAGGGTGTTACGAGAAAATGATATCGGAGCTCTAGGTTTATGGATACCTAGGCTTGTCGGTTTATTAGGTCTTGTGGTGTTTTGTTTTGCACATCATCGTCACGCCGCCATGAATCAGTACTACCGGTGTCCGTAAGTTTTCTTTCCTCTGTTCATTAATTCCTTGTATCGTACCTTTGATTCTCGACTTGTATTTGTTCTTCTCTCGTACTTACCCTCGTTTGGCTTTTGATAATTATTTATCTCCTGTATTGATGCTTGAAGAGGTAGTGGTCGCGGTCGTGGTCGTGGACGCGGTCGGGGACGTGGGGCGCCGGTGGGGCGGCCACGTCACGATCTTCGAGGCGCGATCGGCGGCCGTCATAGCCATGCTTCTTCTCGGGAGCGTGCCGATCTTGGTATTGCGGCCGTTATGCAACAAATGGTGAACCAAATGGCGCGCAATAGCTCAAAGTGATTCGAACCGGATCAGGCCCACTCTAATCGGGGCAGAGCGGATCGTTGGCTCCAAGATGTTATCAAGATGCATCATCCTCAGTTTTCGGGAGCTTCAGACCCGATTGGCTGGGAAGGGTGGATCAAGGAGATATCTAAGGTCTTCGTTGCCACTAACTGTCCCGAGGACCGTAAAGTCCCTATTGCTCAATACTTTCTCACAGGGGACGCTACGGACTGGTGGGAGGCCGTTGGGCCCAAAGACCATCTTTGCCGTGGTGAGTTTCAAGAATTGATGGAGACTGAATATTGCCCGTGGCCGGTCAGACAGGCTCGGGTACATGCTTTTTATGATGCTCAACCGCGGGATATCCCCGTATCTCAAGCCATTGCTGATTTTAACAAGGAGTTGGGTTATGTGAAAACCCAAGTTGTCGAGGAGAGCGACAAAATTTTCCATTTCTCCATACGGGTGAAGTTGCCGATTCGGGACTATATGTCGGGGCTTGTATGCACTACATTGAAAGATTACGAGAGCAGGGCCCTTGCTTATGATATGTCTGTGACGGCGAGTGAGGCGGCCCGCGAGAGTAAGAAGCAGAAGTCCGCTGGGAACTTTTCGGGCCACAAGAGTGGGGGTCAGCAGAGATCCCAATCTGCTAACTTCCCCGCCGGCGGTGGTCCAGCTCGTTCCGCTGGGTGTCCTCGTGGAACTACCAGTGCTCCTTTTCGTGATGTGAAGTGTTTCAATTGTGGTCGTACAGGCCACATCAGTCGTACTTGTTTGAGCCCTTTGCTGACGTGTAATCAGTGTGGCCACCGCCACAAGGTCAGCTTCAGGCCGAGAGGGAGAAAATTCTTGGTGCCGGGCTTCCATTCCAGCGCCTAGGGAACCAAGTGTGAATCGAGGATCGCTTGCTCCTCAATCCCCGCCGAGTGCTAGTCGGGGTAGAGGTCGGTCGACCCTCTAAGGGGGGAGCTTCCAGTGTCGGCTCAGCCCACCCGCGTGTCTATGAGATGCGGAAAGCCGATGATCCAGCGGCTACCGTGGCGACAGGTACCGTTTATATTCTTTCTCATCCTGTCAGTGTGCTTTTCGATTCCGGTGCTACGCATGTGTTCATATCTTTGGATTGTGTACGCCGTTTGAGTCTCGACTGTTTGATGCCTTGTGAACCCTTCATCGTTAAGCTTCTTAGCGGTGATAGGATCGTTGGTGATCAGGAGGTTCGAGGCGTGCATCTTATTTGTGAGAGGACTTGGCCCTCTAATCTTATTGTTGTGGATATTGAGGGTGAGGATTTGATTCTCGGGGATGATTGGCTCGAGCGGCATGGCGCAATCATGAACTACCGCACGAGGATCATCACCATGTTAGCCGAGGATGGCACCGAGCACTCCGGGCGAAGGAGGGGAAATCAGAAATTCATCATTAACGCCTTGAAGGCGATGAGTCTCCTGCGAAAGGGGTGTACTGGTTATTGGTGCTATGCCTTGAAGGCGGAGGATGGTGGAGTCGAGCTTTCGTCGATTCCAGTCGTTAATGAGTTTCCGGATGTATTTCCTGACGAGTTACCGGGATTGCCACCGGAACGCGAGGTCGAGTTCGCTATAGAGTTAGAGCCGGTTGCGGCTCCTATTTCGAAGGCGCCCTATCGCATGGCACCTTCATAGATGGCAGAGTTGAAGAAGCAATTGAGTGAGCTTCTTGAGTCGGGGTATGTTCGACCGAGTGCTTCGCCTTGGGGCGCACCGGTCCTGTTTGTGCGGAAGAAGGATGGCTCACTACGTTTGTGTATCGACTATCGCGAACTAAACAAGGTGACCATCAAGAACAAGTATCCTTTGCCGAGAATTGACGACTTATTCGACCAGTTGCAGGGAGCTGCGGTATTCTCAAAGATTGATTTGAAATCGGGTACTATCGGCTCCGGTGAGAGAGTCCGATGTGCAGAACGACTTTTCGGATGAGGTACGGACATTATGAGTTCGTAGTCATGCCTTTCGGGTTAACTAATGCGCGGCGGTGTTCATGCGATTGATGAACAAAGTTTTTATCGAGTATTTGGATAAGTGCGTCGTCGTCTTTATTGTGATATTCTTATTTATTCGAGGAATGAGGAAGAGCATGCCCATCATTTGCGGGTAGTATTAGACATTTTGAGGACCGAGCAACTCTATGCAAAGTTCTCGAAATGTGAGTTCTGGCCGAAGGAAGTGATGTTTTTAGGTCACGTGATTTCAGCCGAGGGGGTTCGTGTGGATCCGCGAAGATTGAGGCCGTGTTGGATTGGGCACCGCCCAAGAATGTGAAGGAGCTCCGTAGTTTCTTGGGTTTGGTGGCTACTCCGTAGGTTCGTCGAGGTTTCTCGAACGGCTCGGCCACTTACGCGATTGCTCAATCAGAAGTTAAATGCGGAATGACGAGAGAGGCGATCGAGTTTTGAGGAATCAAGAAGCGTTTGACTTGACCGGTTTTGGCGTTGCCATGTGGCAACGAGGGCTTTGCCGTTTATAGCGATGCTTGGTCGGGGTCTTGGGTGCGTATTGATGCGGCCACGGCAAGACCATTGCCTATGCGTCGAGACAGTTGAGGCCGTATGAGTTGAACTACCTACTCATGATTTGGAGTTAGCGGCGATCGTTTTGCGCTCAAGATTTGGCGTCACTATCTTTTCGGCTCTGCATGTCGATTTTTACCGATCATAAAAGTCTGAAATACATATTTACTCACGGGAGTTGAATATGAGGCGGAGGAGGTGGTTAGAGTTGATTAAGGATTATGACCTCGAAATCCTTTATCATCCGGCAAGGCGAACGTCGTGGCCGACGCCTTGAGTCGAAACCGGTGCATTGCGATCGCTTGAGATCCTTACGTCTCGGTCAGAGCTTGGCGATCTTTAATCGAGTTAGATGTTGAGGTTACATTGCCGGAAGGCGTCGGGCAATTTCGTGCTTTGGAAATTTCGTCGTCTTTGATCGATGAGATTAAGCTGAAGCAGTTAGAGGATCCGATGATCACTCAAATCCGAGAGAACGTTCTTAAGGGAAAGTCTCCTGGATTTGTGATTCACGAGGATGGTGTTTTGAGATTCCAGAGTCGGCTTTGTGTGTCGAGCGACTCGAGTTGAGACAGAGTATTTTCACGGGAGGCCCATGCTACACCTTATTCCGTTCATCTGTTTGAGTAAGATGTACAAGGACACGAGAAGAAATTTCAGTGGAATGATATGAAGGATGAGGTCGCACGTTTGTAGCGAGATGTTTGACTTGTCAACGTGTCAAGATCGAGCATCGGCCATTTGAGTTATTGCGATCACTTCCGTTAGGAATGGAAATGGGAAGATATATCGATGGATTTCGTTACGAGTTTGCCGAGATCGAGGTCGGGCATGAATATGGTATGGGTAATTGTTGATCGCGACCAAGTCGGCACATTTTACGGGCATCAAGGACACTTGGGGCCGGAGAAGTTAGCTCGTGTGTTTATCGCGCAGATTGTGAGACTTCACGGTACTCAAGTCTATTGTTTCGGATCGTGACGGCCGTTTTGTATCGCACTTGCGGGCGGTGCATAAGGCGTTGGGTACCGTTTACATTTGAGTACCTCTTTTCATCCCGATCGGATGGACAATCGGAGCACTATCCAGACGTTCGAGGACTTGTTGCGTGCTGTGCTCTCGATTGGAGTAGTGGTAGGGAACATTTGCCGCGATCGAATTCACGTACAACAACGGTTGGCACGCGTCGGTCGGATGGCACCGTATGAGGCACTTTATGGGCGCGATGTCGATCACCTATTTGTTGGAATGAGGCGTCGATTTGGTGGGGAGCCGGATGTCGTTGTAGAGACGAGGAGGAAGATAGAATTAATTCGGGACGGATGTTGGCGCCTGAGTCGGCAGTCGTATGCCGACATCCGTCGTCGACCTTTGGAATTCGAGGTGGGAGACCACGTTTTGCTAAAAGTGTCGCCGACGAAGGGAGTTTTTCGTTTCGGGAAGAAAGGAAAGTTGAGTCGAGATTTATCGGCCCCTTTGAGATCCTCGAGCGAGTCGGTGGGTTGGCATACCGTTTGGCGTTACCTCGGCCTTGAGTCATGTTCATAGCGTTTTCATGTTTCCCGGTGAGGAAATATGTCCGGATCTAGTCACGTCATCGATTATGGCGAGATTGATATTCTTGAAGATATTACTTTTGAGGAGCGTCCTTTGAAGATTTTGGAGCATCGTGAGAAGCAGGAGGCATAAGGCCATCCCTTTGGTCAAAGTGCGGTGGTCGAGACACGGTGTCGAGGAAGCAACTTGGGAAACCGGGATAGCATGCGTGCTAGGTACCGGAGTTGTTTGTTTCTTAAGTTTCGGACGAAACTTATTTTTAGAGGGTAGAATGTAATATCCGTATTTTCTTTCCCTTGTATTTTCGTTTTGGTGTATTTCTCGATCGTAGTGACCCTCGTGTACTTCTCAGCGTGTCCTTCTGTCAAACCGTTGAACTGTATTCTCGTTATTGTTGTGCGGAACCGCCGTTTGGGTTGCCGTGGATCCATTTCGTGTTGTTGGTTCCCAAATATTGATTCTATCGTTTTATTCTCTTTAGGATCATTTTTATCATTTTGGAACCCGAAAGGGGGTGTGGGCAGCGGCACAAGGTGTGTGCGCCGCGGCACACAAATCCCTTGATTGTTGGTCGGACAAAGCATGCGTGTGCGGCACACCCATCCAAATCCGCGGCACGGTGCAGCAGTGCCGCGGCACACACGTCGTGCCGCGGCACACTCGTGTGTCTTCTGCGACCAAAACCCAGTATGCGTGTGTCGCGGCACACGCAGTCTTGTGCGGCACAATGCGAAACACAGGAGTAAATTTTTGGCACGTGCCGCGGCACACCTAAGTTGTCGCGGCACACAAAGCGATCAATGTGCAAACTCGTCCTTATTAGGCGAAATCGGCCGTCTTCTTCTTCATTTCAACTGCGAGAGAGAGAGACCTAGGAGGAGAACTTCTCAAGCATTCTTCATCCGGGGGTCGATTTTCACCATTTCCCTTCGGTTGTGAGGCTCGGATAATCAATCTAACGCGTGTTCTACGGATCTTAGTACTTGAATCTTCAAAGGTAATGTTTCTAGAACCCTATTTTCAATTAATTTGGGGGTTTTGGGTTTTTCTTCCGATTCGTTCCGTTTTGTTGGTGGATTCATGATGAATACGATTAATATTGTTAGTATCTTTAGTTTCCTACGGATTCATGGATATTTTGTGGATTTTTACGGAATCGAGAGGGTTTGGTTGTGGTCCGCCCTCGTTGTTATTTTTGGTACAAATATATATGAATCGTAGGCGGGTTTCCGGATGTATTCCATTTCCATAATCGTTTAGAAGTGGTTGTGATTGTGCTATTCGAATCGTTAGGTTCATTTTCGTCGGTTTCTCGTGGTTGTGCTTGATTCTTCCGTTCCGTTCGTGTCATCGTCTATTTAATCGAGGCAAGTATCCTTATGAACTTACAGTCTTGACATAGTAGTATTGTATGAGAAATGGTGTGTGTGTGTATGCTCACTACGGGTTAGATCCGACGGGGTCTCGGTAGGGGTCCACGGAGGTGTGGATCGACGAGCTTTGCTTTTAACCACTACGGGTTAGATCCGACGGGGTCTCGGTAGGGGTCCACGGAGGTGTGGATTGACGGTTAATTGTGGTGAATTTTACAAATGTGATTTTGATATTGGCATTTCCGGAAATGAGTGCTTTCGAACGGTTTCCTTTATTGCATGCATTTACTATATGTGTAAGATGTAAGTTGTTCATCTGGTTACTTGTACTAGCGTAATTGCTAACCCCTCTGGGGACCGTTTTGGGAAATTCGTTTTATGAATTTCGGTCGGGTTCATCGAGACGAGCGGGCGCTGGACCAGTACACGGATGATGGCCGTGCGTGATGATTGTGCACGAGTGACGTTTTAGTGTCTTTTACCTTTTCATCTTTTGTGGTTTTGAACTAATAGTTGTACTCGAGTACTTAAGGGGTTCTTGTTCGTTCGGATTGTATTGTTGCTTATTATGTTGTGTTGGATGATGATGTTATATTGACCGGTTGAACCGGGTGGATTATTCTGTTTTGCGTCTTTATGACATGGTATTGTTCTGTCGTTTATGTGAGTCGATGAGTATGGTGCTGTTCAGCCTGGTGGGTCCCATATAGGGATTCACGGCGCTGTAATATACCTCGGATATCCTGGGGGTGTTACAAAATTAACCTCAAGCCATAGCTCGAACTTCCACTAAATCATATGACATGCCATATGATATCTAGACTATTACAAAGCCGATAACACCAATAGGAAAGAACCACCTAACGGTGCACAAACAAAATGGAACAACCATAACTTAAACAAACACGACTTTAGACAATTAATTGGCACTATAATCTTCATCGACCCCAACGTAGTCGGAATTTAGGTGCAGTTGATGATGATGGTGATGTAAATGTGAAACATAAGACGAAATTTTGGGGTTATTTGTAATATTTATATAAGTTGAGGGATGTAATAAAAGTATTTGATGACATGAAGAATTTCCCTTAGCTCTGCTAAAGCCGGTGCAAAATGCAAGACGGATGTAGACCAAGGGTGTCGTTTTATAATTTTCAAAGTTAGCTGTTTTCCTTTTGTAATTTGACCAAACCTTAGGATAATTTTTCTGATTATCCCATAATTAGAAGTTTAATACCTCTGGCAGTACTCAATGACATCCAGCTGGACCTTTTTTTAATTGTTCCCAAATATATCATGCATAGAATTTAATGCAGGACTGACATACCTGTTAGTACAAGAATGGAGGAGCCTGGGAACCCAAACCTTTCAACCAAGAGTTTTTTCATGTAACATACATCGTTGATGCTTCCATTGAGACTCTTGCTATGTCCCTTGTAGGTAATGCCACATAAAAAAGCTCGTTTACGTCCATGAGCACGAAGACCATGCTGTGGTACCATGTTCCACTGGTCATTAGCTCTGCCATGACCTGCATAGCCATCCATCCAGGGTTAGTTACATATTGTGTTTTTCTCTAAACATCCAATTGAAATTACTATTTGCTCCATAATGAAAGATTATTGTTTCCTAACAACATGGGCATCGTTTATAAAAATTCCAACAAGACGTACTTTGGAGTATTGTAACGCGTTGACAGGCTGGACAACGTAGGGTTTGTGCATCGACTGGCACCAGAAACAGCATACCGCACCAGCTGCAGCTAAGTCTTCTTCTGTTCATCTCTATCTGGTTTTGTTATAATTCTTTGGAGTTGGGAGGCAATGAAAGATGAGTATTTTGTTTTGCCATAAGTTGCTATTTTTTCTATCTACATTACTTTTGATGCTGTGTGTTATGGTGTTGGAGAATCAGATTCATGTCTTTATTTCCTTTTCATGTAATGCATTTGTGTGTAATTTGTCATGATTAGATTCCTGAAAGGATTTTTTACAAAATCCAGCCCTGAGGTTTAGTGTAATTACAAAAAAAGAACCCACTTTTTTTTTGGAGTTGAAAATATTCTCTGGAGGTTTGTAATTCCCTTGCAAATACCCCTTCTTGAGGTTGAGGTTGCACTACAAACAAATACCGGGGACTCGGGGGGTATTTGTAATCGGGCTGAAACTGAGGGGTCGTTTTTGTAATTAACCCTTCCTGGAATCAAAGGAATCACGCAACTAATTATTGTGTTGCTACTATATGTGAACATAACTTTGCCTAGAGAATCCGATTCTGCACCTTTATCATTGTTATGAATTCATTGTGTAAGGTTAGAGCAGGCACTACGTGTGCGGTTGATGACCCCCCCCCCCCCCTTTGGGCATCCTTACGGTTCGATTAATTGGTAATGAATCAAATTGCACCGGGGCCCAACTGAAGTTACAGTTTCCTTTTACAGTATATAAACTTGAAAGAGTATAAATGAAACCATGCCAAGGTGGGGGTACTTGTAACTTTAGGACACAACCATTTTATTTTTCTTTCTTGTTAATAATTTGGCAAGAGCAAAGGGGTAATTCGGCACTATCCGTGTGCTCAAGTGATGGACGGAGATCGAATGGTTTCTCAAGTCAGCAATGAATACATTCGTCACCGGGGGATGGTGATGATGAAGTCAGTACTGAAAATAGGCATGAGACTTCTAGATTCTTAGTAAAAATTGATAAGAATTTATTTCGAATTATTTTATTTAAGATCCATCAGAATGGTTCAAAAAAAATACAAGTCAAAAGCTCAAATGATTAAGTATGAAATCTAACTTAGTATCCAAATAATGAGATAGTGCAAACCAACAATAAAAATGCAAACTCTGGTACAAATAAATATATAATATTTTAATAAAATATACCAAATCATATAAAAGACATGTCTAATATTAATTTACTCGATCGATTTATTACTAAAAGTTAGGAATACGGTTCGGTTCCGGTTAACCGGACCGAAATTTCGGTTAACTGGAACCATAAATGTCCTAAAATAACAACCGAAAATTGGACTATATAAATTTTCGGTTAACCGGAACCGGACCGATTATTTTCGGTTACAGTTTGGTTAACCACAAAAACCGTTTTTTTTATTTCAATTTAAAAAATTGAAATAATGTATTATAATTATAAAATATAAAATATAATTTCACAAAAACAGGTAGGGTTCTAATTTTTAATTTTAATGTACAAAATTTAAAATAATATAATATAATTATAAAATAAAAAATAATATTTAATAAATATATTTTATAAAACATGTTTTCTTTTCGAAACCGAATGGTTATCGATTAGACCGAAAGCTGAAAAAATGATACACAATAGAACCAAAAATTGGACTGATAACCGAAATTGCGGTCTTCGGTTAACCGGAACCGCGCGGGTCCGGTTCGGTTCCGATTCTAAAAACTATTTAGACAGTCCTATTAAGAATTAAACTCAACTCGTTTAATGAAACGGTTAAATTCTTTTCAAAAGTTAGTTGATTTTTTTACAGAAATTATATTGAATCGTCCTATTCAATCCCATTCGAGTGGATTCCACAAGTTCTATGGGTTAACGTCTCAGACCTAATTCAAAAATATGTAAATATTTTGGTTTACTTTGTTTCAGAAAAGTATGATTTATGGATTTAACAGAAATCTTTTATTGGTCCACAAAATTTTATTGATTTGCTTGGCAAGCCGTTGTTGATTTGATCATTTATATATTGTAAATATAATCATTGGAATCAACACTATGTTAGTATAAAATATATTTAAAAAAATTAAAGCCAACACGAAAATCTAGTCTCACTAGCTTTTTCAATTCGATTTGAAAACCGACTTTTCAGTCATATAAAAAAATTATTTACCAAACACTTTATTTAACCAGATCAAGAAGCCAAAAAGTCTACTAAAAAAACCATTCAAGAGCTATTTATCAAACACCTACCATGCGTTTCACGTGTTCGCCTATATTTTGATGAGGAGATGTGTTTTATTCCCCTTTTCTTCAATGTGTCAGCAATCAAATGTCGAAATTACTAATCATTGATTTCTTTGGTATAATATGGCATACGCCATACGGCATAGCTATTTTAAAGCACGTCAAAAGTAAAATCCATGTGTCCCGCACGCGATGGATCTACTGATGACCCAAGTGTACAAGTGGAGCTCAGTGAAGTTTCAAAGAGGGATTCTTTGAAACGCCTAGAGGTACCACTGCTACCAAGTACGGACACTTCAAATTGGAAATTTTAGCCGTGTCGTGCCCTCATATCATTTCCTATTTTACGTGTAAAAGAGCATATGCCGTGTTCCTGTGTTGCGTCTTATATCCACTCATGTGTCCGTGCTTTCTAAGATGCGAGACAACTCTGGGAGGGAGGGAGGGAGAAGGCACACTAGATTGCACATAAGTATGAAATTCAGGAACTCAAAAGTACCACATTCAAATTAAGTTTTGGCATAATAAAACATCATAATATACAGAATATGTAATATGTATATACAACAGACGATAAGAGGGTGTCTGCTTTCAGTCCACATCTAATCGGGGCTCACTCATTGGACAAGTAAATCGAAAGAAATGGTGCATCTGCCTGGCCATCTCCACAATGTTACCCAGACTTTTACATACTGCAATGGAGGACTTGGCTCAGTTTATTCGACACCATAAAAAAGGGCACTTAAAGCATAATTAACATCTCAAACTTGTCTCCTCTTCAAAACAATCACAACTGCAACCCCACAAAAAAGAGAGCATTCAGTGACGAGCTATCGCTATTAGCTTAATACTAGAGTCAAACAAACGATCCTATGGATATATACACACATTTTACCAAGATGTGCAAATGCATGCTTAGAAAAGTGACTCATGCCTACAACCGAAACCCAGCACGTAAATCACAATCAAGATGGTGATATACTACTGTCGGCTGAAATATTTGGGTTAATTACAGAACTACCCCTGCAATATGACATTTTTTTCTTAAAATTACTTTGTAAATTTAGAAATACCCTACTTGATATTTGTACCATCTTAAAAAGTTTTCCCGGTTGAAGGTGCAATTTGTAAAATAGAAACAAACATCGACAGAAGTTATAGAACAATTCATAATTGTAATTAGACAGCTTTTTTTTCCTCTTCTTTTTTCTGGTAATTTGACCAAGCATCCAAGGGTATTTTTGGTAATAACCAAATATTTTTTTGTCATTCCAAGGGACCCAAAAGAAAAACTTCAATAGAACCAACTCACTCCATTCAGGATATAAATAGGATAGTGTAACTGAAGAAATCATCTCAGCCACTACACATGAACTAACCTGGTAAATATCCTTTAACTTAGTGTTCAGCATTTCTGGAATTATATGCAGCATCATACAATAGGAGAACATCGCCAACGATAATCTGCACTTGAATTATTACATCAACACACGAGAAAAGTTACCTTCAAGAATCAGCACATGACGACAATCAAAAACCATTACGATCCATTGACAGCCCAACACCACCAAAGTGCCCGGATATTTTAGCCTTGCAAGTTGGACACATATAGCCTATAGAATCCGATGGAGCTTCTGATTCAATTCCCTCGAGTTTAAACTCTGTTCTACACCACACACACAGAGTCAGCTGATTCACGCCCACTGTATCCACCATAACTTCCTCCGAACCGAATCCAATCGGCGAATTAAATCTATCTTCTATCCCGCTGTCATTTCCCAAATTCATGGAACCCCCTGGCAAAGATGACAAATCTTGTCCGTTCTCAAAACCGTACTTAAAAGGATCTAAATCCTCAAACCTCAGTTCTTCAAACCCCGTAACATTGTCAAACTTCTGATGAACTATAGAGAAGTCGTGTTCTCTCTGTCAATAAGCACAGTAGAAAAATAAATCAGCTTTGTTAAAACTTGCAGTTGAAAGCTAGTATGTCAGTTAAAACTTTTCTAACTCATGCATAAAAGTTTATACATAGCTAGCTGTCATGTTATTTTTCAAAATCATAAGAATATGCAAGTTGAAATACTTCTATTATCAGCATAATATAGAACAGAAGATACTGAAGGCTAATTTCAAGAACATCCATCTGAGAAATGCAGAGCGCAACCAGCAGAATATAGTTCTCACTGGAGCAACAATTCAAAAGCTAAATATTTTAGTAGACTATATACAAGAACTCTTGTTAATAATACCTTCCAAAAGGAGACAACAAGCACAAATTATCAATAAGTACTGTACAATAATCAAAATAAATACTTGACCTTATCTGATACAGAATCAAAGGGAGGGAAGAGCTCAAATGATTGGGCCAATGGCTCGGAAGAAACTCCATCGTGGAAAACAATATCTCCAACAGTTAGCTCAGATGTATCTTCCCTATGACCATCGTTTGGCTTTAAAGATTCGTCTCCATAATCCATATCCAAACTACTGTTCTCATACTTGTCAATTTCCCCTGACCCTGCTGGCTTTAAGTCATTTATGCAACTAGAATCCATCTCAACGTTCACACCCCATGCATAATCATTCCCAACCGTATCATGATACTCCATCACGATTTCATTATCATGACTCAAATTTTCAGTCAGAGATCTGTCAACCCTGTTACTTTCTTCTTGAATTTTAATAGGTTCACTGGAGGCTGCAGGAGCTGCTTCTATTCTCAATATACTAGCAGTGTGATCAATTATGGCTTGTTCATCAGCTCCAGTAGTCAAAGTCCCAAAATCAGAATTTTGAGCAATTTCTAAGGCATCCATTTTCGATGACCCTGAGGGCACTGCATTTTGCAACGGAGATTCGTAATTTTGTTGGACATGGACAGCAAGAGCTAGCTCATTAGAATTTTTTCCAGAGTTCCTCACATGGGTGCCTACATGACCATTATAACTACGCCTTTCGTCAAAAACCTTGTGACAGAACTGGCATTCATATTTTCCGTCTTTGATTATCACACCTTCTCCAACAGATGTCCCAAACTTGCACCTCTTAGTTGTATTCTGGTGGAACGAAAAGAGATGCTGCAAATACAAATCCTTCTCATCAAATGTCAGGTTACATTTGAGACACTCAAATATATCCAGAACCTGAACTTCAGGAAGGTTCTCTATGCCCATCAAGCAATCATCAATGCCATGTGAATTAGATGCACTTATAAACGGATTTGAATGGGATCCTTTATCATGTGCCATATCATCCATCTTCTCAACAGGAAGTGCATTCTGTCACAAATCCGGTTAACCTCATACCATAAAGATTTGTGAAAATAAAAAAATATAAATATTAACATGCTTACCTTTCCAAAAGAGAAGACGTAAGCTTGCTGAATGCTGCAAGTCTTTTGATCCCTTTGTCTTGCATCATTACCCCCAAAATAGGATTTCAAATACGACGCAGCCTCTTTGCATGACATAAATTGTTGTCCAGTAGGGCTGGAAACCAAATGTAAGTAAGAACCCAAATTACAAGATCAAAATAACTTAAGCAAGCTACACCAATATGAATTAGCAACTGGAAACTCTAAATACAAGGAATTGAAGAGAATGAATACACATTGAAAATATTAAACTGCTTTAAGAAGTCTTGAGCATCTGTCAGTAATTCATTTGCCCCCTTGGGTTCTGATGGTACAAACAAAATAAGTTTTTCTGAGATTCGAAACAAATTCAATCATCAATGGACAATGGCTGCACGAAAAAACATAATCATGGAGTCACCGCCACATTCTTCTTAACAAAGTTTAAGCAATGACACATACTATGGTAGTAACTCATTAAAAGAAACAAAGCCCCAAACAAAGATAAACATGTGCAGGCGGTCATAATGGGCACAACTCCAGAAAGGTGTCCCAACTGCAGAGTCAATCCTAAGTTCAAGTTAATGAATTAAAACGTACCTGATTCCAACACTGAGTTCAAGTAATTCTTCGCACATGTCAGGATCACACAACTTAAAAATGTACAGAAGGATAAATGAGGGTAAATTTTACAAATAGAGATATTAATAGTAGTCTCACTAGCAAGTCATATTCATTGAGCACTTAATAGGTTAAGATCACAAGTTCATATCACAAATATTTTCCAAGAACACTATATACGCAATAAAAAACTGAACAACACTTCTATCATTTTTGGGAGAGAGAAAAAGTCAAGCTGCATATGATCACATTAATAATGGAGGAAGGTCATTCCGTCATTGCGAAAACCACCACATACCATAATCAGCTCAATATACATAAAGGAAAGAATTTCTAAGCAGTGCAAAAATCAAAGTAAAGTCTTCTACATAACAAGGAAAACCAACTTAAAAAATCCGTTCAAAATGAGATCACTAAAACCAACATATTCTAGCATGGGAATCTACGAGTTTATCCCAAATAAACGTAATTCAGTGACACCACAACCCCGAAAAGAGCCTTGAATCAGAATCTGCCTAGAGGCATTTATAATTGAAAATACAATATTTCTAATCGATGTAGTCACACAACACAATCTTTGGATTAAGGCCAAAAACACCCCACCCACCCACCCTCACTCACTCACTCATGTGTATGTAAATATCAAGTGAAAGTCTGAAACAAAGCGTGCACGAGTAAATCAATTAATAAAAAAGTATGTTGAATGCCACCACCTTATGTATCTGCGGCAATAAACCGAGACATGATAATCACGTCTCCTAAGGCCAAGCAAGACTTTCCAGCCAATCGGCAGTGCATCTCCTAACAACCCCGCATCCACATACTTCCTCTTCTTCCTCCTACTACACCACTGTCCTTCCAAACCACTCAAAAAACCCAAAATATGCTCCTCAGTCTCCAATCCCACCGTCCTCCTCTTCAATTCTTCGCTAAAAAGCTCATCCCCTTTCTTCTCCAATTCCGCAAAATCCACCACCACACCTTTTCCATTCACCCCCTGCAGCTCTGTTCCAACTCCATTTTCCAAGAACTTCTTCGTACTCATATTCTTTCTTCTCCTCACCCTCTTCCGCGTAATTTTCATTTTTTCCTGTAACTCAAGGAACCCTATGTCCCCGATTGGGGCCGGTACAGCTTCCAGAGGTTCCTGTGGAAGTGGCGGAGGGAGTGGCGGACTGTAGTTCCCGTTTAAGAAGTGTTTGAGGAAATGGATAATAGAGTGACTCGCGGGATCGGGGGAGGGCTGTGGATGTCGGTATGGTTTAAGGGAGTGGTGGGGTCCAGGGAGGCGGGAGTGCGAGCGGTGATGGAGGCGCGAATAGGTCTGGCGGCGGCTGGCGGCGGACTCGTTGAAGACTGACCGGTCGAGCTGCGGGTATACTTCGTCGTCCGTCCGGCGCACGTCGAACGCGCAACTGGAGCACGCAGATAGGGCCAGCAATTCCGACTGTGATAGCTGGCCGATGTCAATACGTTTCAAATCATCCAACCTAACTCCGCCGCGGGCATGGATCGGCGAACGCGGCTGCGGCTGAGCAGGAGGATTAGCGGCGTCTACGCTTGCCATTTTTTTTCTTTTTTCTTTTTTTTTTGGGTTGGGGGCAGGGGGGGTTACTTTAGAAGTGCATTTTCTTAGAAAATACACGAAGTGGGGAGTGGGACTTTGTTCATATAACCATCTCTTTTAAATATATATTAATATAATATATTAATATATAACTATATTTTTATAATATACAATATATTTATACAAGATGAATAATGTTAAAAAAATATTTTTTTACTCTTTAGAATTTTTTTTAGAATATATATGTGAAAATATTACATTTAAACTGTAGTAATATTGAAAAAAATAAAAATATATTAACTCATTTATTGCTTACATAAAAATAAATTATGATATTTATTTAATTATAATAACTAAAAATAATAAAACATACACTGCACACACACACATATATTAAGGCTTGATCACATATTACTTTCGTCCCCAAAATTTGTTCCTACTTTTTTTCGCTATGTCCAGAAAATTTATTCATGTAATGAACACTAATTGATTTAACACTCCACTAATGTGGTACTTTTTCTTGAATTATATTACACCTCATAATACACTCAACAAGCCTTTTATTAATTACGCTAATATGATACTCATGTCGAAAATTATCAAAAATAAATTTAGAGATCGAGAAATTATTTTCTAATAAAAGAATATCTTATGCGGTGCATCGCACCGGAGAACATTTAGTATATATTAATATAATATATTAATATATAAATATATTTTTATAATATACAATATATTTATACAAGATGAATAATGTTGAAAAAATATTTTTTTACTCTTTAGAATTTTTTTTTAGAATATTATATGTGAAAATATTACATTTAAACTGTAGTAATATTGAAAAAAATAAAAATAATAGAAAATTAAAAAGGTAAAAATATTTTTTCAATATTAATTCATCTTGTATAAATATATTGTATATTATAAAAATATATTTATACATTAATATATTATATTAATATATATTTAAAAGAGAGGGTTATGTTCACCTTAGGGTGAACAAAGTCCCACTCCGAAGTGGGGGGTGGAAGTGTGTAAAATGATTAGACTACGGATATGAAGATGATGAATGACAGTAAAAATGGCAGCTTTATGCTTGACTGTTTTAAAGCAAAAATTATATTGCGCAGTGTATGGTAAATTAACTAGAATTATAAGGATTGTGGCAGTTATGCTTTCGAAATTATCCATACCTCCCAAATCCACCAATAATATCATTCCACCTCATTCCACCTCATTCATACTTTTTTCATACCTCCCGACCCCTTTTTAGTGGCAACCATGCTTTTTTCATACCTCCCAACTTTTTTTTTTCCATAAATTATATTAAACAATTTAATAAAAACATAAATATTTCATTAATAATTAAAAGAAAATTACATAATACCTAAAAAAACATAATTGAAAGAAAATTACATTATTCTTAAAAAAAATGAAATAACTAGTTATCGAGAAATGTTAAGTTTTGAGCCTCTACGTGGTCCGTAAGATCATATAGGAGACGGTAATGGATTTGTTCGTCGAGTAACTCTTGTAATACACTATCGTCATAAACTGGCGTGACCGACAGATCCATTATATGAACCGGTGATATTGCAACTCGATCATCTTTTAATATCATATTGTGAAATATGATACACGCATAAACGAGTTGTCGAATCTTGTCAACCGACATAGCCCGGAGAGGACCACACACCTGCATGTGACACATTCCAAGAAGGAAAAAAAATGCTTTCTTCTCTACCTCTACACACACCTGCACACACACATTATTCACGGCAAAAAAGTTTTTTTTTCTTTGTTTTAAACCCCAATGATCGAATCATTAATGCTCCAACGTTCCAAAATTGCTCCATGCCGTTGAGGCATCAATTGCCGCTCAAGCAAACCGCCGGGCCATACCGCCCCTGTGGCGGCGGTGTTTACCGCCGGTATGGCCCAAACCGCTGGCCATACCGCTCCCATTGCCATCATCCTAATATATGGAGTATAATTATTACCTTGTTGTGTTATATTTTATTATAATTATATCATGTATTAATTGTGATTATTTTATACAACAGTTGTGATTATATTACTAATCGCACAGATGTGTAAATCGTACATCACATTTATATATATATATATATATATATATATATATATATATATATATATATATATATATATTAACATTACGGATTTGAAGCACCACATTAACTCTCTCTTATATGTGGCATTCTCTTACTTTTATATTCCTATTTAACTAAAATCTTGAATTCCACATCGATTTATAATGATACATAATCGATGGAAAACGTAAATAAATAGAATTTAATATCTTGAATCCTGCAATGATTTAAAATAAAGTGAGAATTAATTTTTTAATATCAAACCATAAAATTGATAAGTTATATATCCTCATTCATAAGAGTGTAAGTTATTGATACCATTTTGCTAAAAAGGACTAAAATGTCCTCCAAAAAGGTGTTGATGTTGACTTTTCTTTTTTTACTTTTTAGTGATAGATTTAAGGGTATTAATGTCTTTTGGTATCAAAAACTTATACTCTTATGAATGAGGATATATAACTTATTACTTTTATTGTTTGGTATTATAAAAGATAGAACCCAGTTTAATAATTTTATTTTTATTGTATTTAATTTTGGCCAATTATTAAATTGGACAAATAAATAGTTTAATTTTATAATAAAATTTTAATTTGGTCAATTATTAATTGTACATTAATTTTAAAATAAAACCCCACCATTGGAGAATCGAAATAAATACTTATTTTTCAACTTCAAAGTTATTTCAAACATAAGTTTAAGAGGGTTCTATCTTTTATAATATCAGACCATAAAAGTAACAAGTTATATATCCCTATTCATAAGAGTATAAGTTTTTGATACCAACAGACATTAATACTCTTAAATCTATCACTAAAAGGTAAAAAAGGAAAGTCAACATCAACACCTTTTTGGAGGACATTTTAGTATTTTTAAGCAAAATGGTATCAATAACTTATACTCTTATGAATGAGGATATATAACTTATTAATTTTATGGTTTGGTATTAAAAAACTGATTCTCACTTAATTTTATTTATCTAAAATTTGAATCTCAAATCTATTTTATTTAGTAGTTTCATTTTAATTAAAAAATTTAGTGTGGCCAATATTAGTACTATCGATTATTTAAATTAGCTAAATAAATTACTTTATTTTATTGGAGATTCTAATTTGACCAATTATCGAATATAGCAATCGTATTATCTAATATTTTAAATAACACATCGATCTTAAATGAGGCTTTGCCGATTGTGAAACCTAAATAAATATTTAAAAGTAATGTATAATTTTCACTCCACAATTATTTTGCACAATAAGTTTAATAGTTTTATTTTTATTGAGAAAAATAATTTGGTTAATACGAACTCTCTTTCTTTTGAAGTTAATTTTAGCACACAATCAGTTCAGTTCAGCAATTAATTTGATCAATTATTGAGTTGGTCAATTAAATAGTGTTATTTTTATTGAAAATAAAATTGGTCAATCATTGAGTTGGCCAGAAAAATAATCTTATTGTTATTGGAAAAAATAATTTGGCTAATTTATTTTTATTTAACCTAATTTGTCCAATTTATCAACGTCTAACAATTTGAGCGAATATGAATTTTTTTAAAGTCAGACGTAACAATCAATTATTATAACAACTTATATTTTATTATGTAGATTTTATAAGTTTAAATATAATTGGATAATTTGTTTAGGGATCTCTCTTTTTTAGTACCAAAGCATAAAAGTAACAAGTTATATATCCCCATTCATAAAACTATAAGTTTTTGATACCAAAATGTGTTAAAAGACTTTATTACCCTTAAAGTCTACCACTAAAAGAAAAAAAAACCTAAAAAAGAAAAAGGAAGATTATTAAAACGAAACAACAATAAAAAAACGGTCCCACAACTCAAGATTTTCCTCTGCCAAAAAACTCTCCTCCTCTCTGCAAAAAAACTCTCCCGTCGTGAAACCCTTCGCCGGCCAGAAAATGTCGACCTCCGACTACCACAGAGAATCTGAAGACGCCAGAAGTTCCGCTAGTGACACTCCATCTGAAGAGAAATTCGTCAATGAGCCGCCGGTTAGTGTATTTTCATTCACACACGATCGTGCCACGACGGTTGTTCATCTTCCCACGATCGTCTTTGAAGAAGATGAGACCATCGTGTACACGATGGTCTTTCGTGGGCACGATGGTTACACGACGGATGCGTCGATCGTGTGTGTCGTGTCTTTAGAAGAGCAAAAGCTCTGCCTTGCACACGATCGCAAGCACGATCGTTGCCGTCGTGTGAACGTCATGTGGCACACGATGGTCTTCACACGACGGGCATCGATCGTGTGCATGCGATCGTGTGCAAGGCGTAATTTTTGTTTAGTTCTCTTAAGCATTTTATCATATTCTTATGAGTTGTATGTCCATATTGCGGTGGTTGCGTTTGGAAGAGACCTACATTGCGTTTTGTTACGTCAAGTGAATCTTTACATACGGGAGGCGGTATTTAAAGAGATCATTGAGACATTAAGAAGTATGGGCCGCAATTCATTGTTCTTGATCGATCTATCGAGAGCTTGACCAGGGGTCTGGGCGCTTGATTAAAGTTAGGAGGAATGGGAGTTCAAATCGCCCTACATCACTTGATTGCTCGTCGATTGGAGGGTGATCAAATCCCCGGATGAGTCGTGGTTCCGAGGTTTGCGGGAGGACCATTCGTTTCTACGGCCCGTGATTTTGCCTTGATCACGGGACTCCATTTTGGAAACTCTACCTTCCATCCCGGGACGACCATCTCCTTCCGTCGGCGGTATTTTCCTGAGAATACTCCATGGCAAAATATTAAGGTTAGTGTTACGGAAGAGGTTCAATGCTCGAGATTTTGGTAGAGACATAAGAGATTATGTCAAGGTTGCCAATTTGCTTATATACTACTACTTTATCCTATGCCGTGACGACATGATGGTCGAGACATGGGCATGGGCATTAGTGGAGGATTTCGAGCAGTGGGATATGTTTCCTTGGGGTTCTTATGCCTTTGGGGTTTTATCTTACTACATAGGCAACGTTGCCATGAAGGAGGGACAAGAGCACAAGGACTATCACTTCTATGGTCCTGTTTGGGCTTTACAAATATGGTCGTATGAGATGATTCCTGCATTGGGAGCATTGTGTGGTATTTGAGATAAAACTGTCCAAGTCCCCCGGTGTTTGATGTGGACTACGAGGAAGATGTTTTGTGATTTCACTCATTTTTTCGACGATAAGGTACATAAATTTGTAAACGTATTTTCTCCTAACTTCACTCATCTCTTCAACATTATGTGATTGCCCATCTAATGGTATGCTTTAATGACTATTGTTGCAGCACAAAGTACTTCCCTCTTTACCGCATCTGGAGGAGGATGAGGCTGAGTACTACTACCTGAGCTTTGAGAATGGCTCGCCATATGACGTTAAGTTCACTAAGCCTGTAAGAATAGCTGTGAGGAATAAGGAGGATGAGCCTGCGCCGATCCCGAGGAAGAAAGTTATGGACAGGTTGAAGAAGGCTGCTGGAATATTGATTACATATGAGTCGGCACATAAAGTGTCGAAGCGACGCCGGCAGAGTACCCCACCAGTAGATGGTGCAGAGACATCGGACCGGGAGAGGCATCCAGAGAGGGTGTGTTGTGTCCACAGACTTCCTTGTCCGGACCACACCCAGGACACGAGCAGGGATGAGTACTTCGATCGCCGTTTGAAGGCAATCTTGTACGACGATTCTGAGTCTGGATTTATTGCTCGAGTTTCTCGCCGGGTGCTTTCTGGGATCGTGGATTTCTTCGGACCTATGCATAGACGTTCTAGGAGCCCGGTACACTACTCAGCTGGGAGCCATGATAGGCCTCGTCATTCTGCATCTGTTAGCAGCGCCCAGCGGAGGATTCATGACCCTCCATGTCACTCAGTCTCTGGCGCAGCACACAGTCACCATTCTCATCGTCAGCCTAGTCATCATTCTCAGCGTCAGCCGAGTCACCATTCTCAGCGTCAGCCGAGTCACCATTCTCAGCATCCGCCTACCCACCATTCTGAGGTCCAAAGACACACCATTCTCGGATTCATCATTACATTGAGCGGACTCGGCGGCCCCTTGATTACGAGCATCGGTATGAGCCATTTGAGGCGCCGTTTCGATATGGGACGATGTTCGATTGGTTTCGGGGCGAGCATCATTACGGTGTGATGTTTGAAGTGAGGGTGGTGGTCTGGCGGCAACCTCCATTTCGGATCGAGCGGCGATTTTGAGATCGAGCGGCCACTGTCTGACTCTCCGATCGTTATAGTTGTGAGAGGGATCCGAGGGTGACGAAGATGGTGAGAGTGCCGGAACGCAGCATTTGGGTGAGCGTAGTCTTCCACCGCGAGTGAGTCGACCATCTGCTGCTCTTCGGGAGCCTTTTGTGGTTGCGCCTCCAAGAGATAGCGAGGCTCTGAAGAAGTTGTACCTACAGTTTAGGAGGGAGCACCCACATGATGCTATTGTCCGGTGTTTGGAGACTGGGCATGCTCTCACCCAGGCGTTATTTGACCGGATAGAGTCTAGCCGTGAAGACTTTGATGCCGAGGTGATAGACTGTTATGTGCTTGCGACTCGAGCGAGGCTTCGGAGGGGAGTCCGTAGTGTTGGTGTCGGTAGAGTTGGCACTGCACTTGCCGGCTCCCTATTTTACGTAAGTTCTATAACCTACTCACTTGTATATCATTGGTTTGATATCGATTTTTTTTAATTTTGTGGTTTGGCTTTTTGTAGTTAGTTTTGGCCAACGAGTTTGCAAGACTCCATCCGGATGATCCACTTGGTATCAAGGTGACGGGGAAGCCGGTTTACAAGGAGTGGAAAATTCCTAAATGCATCGAGGACTACATGACAGGTCTTGATACACCACATGCGGTTCCATGGTTAAATTGCAACGAAGTAAGTTTGAAATTTATATTTATAAATAATTGACGATTTGTTGCCATTTGAAATTTATATTTATAAATGATTCGCTATGTTTGATGTGATGATCTTATATGATTACATATTTTGTTTGAACAGATCAATGCCATTTGTTGCCTCGACCAAAGCCACTGGGTGACTATCAAGATTGACATCATAGCATGGACCGTGGAGTTGTACGATTCCTTGTCACACCACCACAAAGATGGTCGATACCGATTCAACCAACTGCGACCGATTATGCGTCTGATGCCTCGTGTGCTAGCTCAATCCGGGTATTGGATGAACAACCAATCGAAAAAGAAGTATGACACGGAGATGAGTTTCAAAATTATGCCACGAGAGCTACAGTTCATACAAAACGACAATCACAGTTGTGGCCCCTTCGCGTGCATGTACTTGGATCGACTCGTCTCTGCAAACCCAGGAGCAAGGCACCAAATCAAGGAACTTAATGAAAAATATATTAAGAAATATCGATATGGTTTAGCTGCTAAAATATTTATGTTGTCTTTAGACATGTATAATGGTTTATGGTGTGTTGTTAAATATTTATGTTGTATTTAGATAGTTTTGGCAATATGAATGTGTCAGTGTTGTTAAATCTTAATGTGTTGGCTCTGTGTTACACACGATGGATGCACACGATCGTGGCCATCGTGTGTTACGATCGTGTGCAACCTACCCACGGTCATGGGTTGATGCTGTCGTGTGCGCACGATGGCTGGCATGACCGTGTGCACACGACCGTGAGTACCATCGTGGGCACGGCCGTGCACACGATCGTGTGTTCCATAGACCTGGCAAACGGGCGGGCTCGGCCCAAATGGGCCGGGCAAAAAACGGGCGGGCCAAATCTGGGCCGGGCCAAAAAGGCCCGGTTTTTTTTGGGCCAAAAATATTAGGCCCGTGGCCACTTCATGGCCTCGACTTTTTTCATTTTTTTTGAAATATTATTTCTGAATAATTATAGAAATATTTTTCGATCCGTAATTATTATATTATTCACTATACTATCACAATCAATTAAATAAATGTAGAATTATTTTTATTTGATAATTATATTATTTACTACACTACCACAATCAAAAGACAAATATATAAATATTTTTATTTGATCATCATTTCTTTTATCACTACTACTTTCTTATAAAAATCATAAAATAATATTATTATTGATATGAGATACTACAAAGTAATCACAAAGTCCCATGAAAAATAAAACTACATCAATAATTAACATATAGATGTAATCTAATCTAACAAATAAGGAAAAATTTTAAATATTATAATTACATATAATATAATAATAATAATAAAAAAAAAAAAAACTGGGCCGGGCGGGCCGCCCGCGGGCCGGGCCTCAACGGGCGGGCCGAATCTGGGTCGGGCCAAAAAGGCCCGGTTTTTTTGGGGCCAAAAATATGAAGCCCAATGCCCGCCCAAAAACGGGCGGGCTGGCCCGGCCCGCGGGCCTGGGCCTATTTTGCCAGGTCTAGTGTTCCATCGTGCACACGGCTGGACACGACCGTGTACACGATCATGAGGTAATTCATCCAGATGATTGAACTTATCCGTACGTACTAATACACTAGGAACAATTGGACGACACATGATATGCAATATATTATGTTAATTCAATCAATAACTTTTTAGATAAGTGTATCATTAACAAATAATTGTTAATATATAAGTAACAACACCTAAATTGACGAGTAATTTGAGAAATTGGTGAAAATTCTTGATGTTCTTGTGCAGATGATCGTGTGTTCCATCGTGGACACGACCGTGTACACGATCGTGTGCATATGAACTTTTGGTATTTTTGCAAATTTAAACTATTGTGTTATCTAGAATGATGTTTTGTGATTCAAACATCGCTTGTTCAAACATTAATTACTATATAGCTTCTTATACAAACTCCTATTTGTCATTTCGTTGTAATTCATTAGTATATGAGGTAATTCATCCAGATGATTGAACTTATCCGTACGTACTAATACACTGAGAACAATTGGACGACACATGATATGCAATATATTATGTTAATTCAATCAATAACTTTTTAGATAAGTGTATCATTAACAAATAATTGTTAATATATAAGTAACAACACCTAAATTGACGAGTAATTTGAGAAACTGGTGAAATCTTTTGATGTTCTTGTGCACACGATCGTGTGTTCCATCGTGGACACGACCGTGTACACGATCGTGTGCATATGAACTTTTGGTATTTTTGCAAATTTGAACTATTGTGTTATCTAGAATAATGTTTTGTGATTCAAACATCGCTTGTTCAAACATTAATTACTATATAGCTTCTTATACAAACTCCTATTTGTCATTTCGTTGTAATTCATTAATATATGAGGTAATTCATCCAGATGATTGAACTTATCCGTACGTACTAATACACTGAGAACAATTGGACGACACATGATATGCAATATATTATGTTAATTCAATCAATAATTTTTTAGATAAGTGTATCATTAACAAATAATTGTTAATATATAAGTAACAACACCTAAATTGACGAGTAATTTGAGAAATTGGTGAAAATTCTTGATGTTCTTGTGCACACGATCGTGTGTTCCATCGTGGACACGACTGTGTACACGATCGTGTGCATACGTGGATACAGCGCCAATTTGACACCAAAGACAACGCGACACCTGGTTGCCAACGTGTCACACGATTGTAACACGCGATCGCGGCGATCGTGTACACGATCGTGTTTACTTCAAAGGTCAAATTATTTTATTATAAAATCCCATCGTGGGTCGGTCCCCCCCCCTTATTATAAAATCCCATCGTGGGTCGGTCCCCCCCCCCCTTTATTATAAAATTCCATCGTGGGTCGGTCCCCCCCTTTTTCACTACAAACCCTAATCAATTAACATCAGTTAAAATTCATTAAAATCAAATACGCGAAATGAGCGGCCGATTATGAGAAACCGATTTAGGAGGAAGCGAAGCACCACCACCAAAAAGAAG
Organism: Orobanche coerulescens; assembly: GCA_033398695.1. NCBI lineage: Eukaryota > Viridiplantae > Streptophyta > Magnoliopsida > Lamiales > Orobanchaceae > Orobanche > Orobanche coerulescens. The sequence continues at coordinate 177,884,730 of CM065809.1, forward strand.
AAGGAGGATACCTACTCCCAACCCACCATACAGAACTAGGCCGAGAGGAAGATACTCAATGCTCAGAGTAAGTTTTTTGATTTTGTTGTATGTGTAGTGACTATCATTGCAAATTAATGTGTTCCATGAAACAGGGCCTATTTAAAAACACTGCGAGCACTCCAGTCATACTAGATGGTGATGATGATAATGATTTGGAGATTTCTGAGAATAAAAGCAAAAAAGTTATTTTGGAAGAGGAAGTTCATGAAGACGGTGATACAAGACTAAAGATACAGCAGCAGATTGGGGAAAAGGAATCCAATTGATTGTTTTTTTATGTTATTATTAGATATTTTTGTGTGATGGTGATTAAATTTTGTTTTGTAAAGTTATATGCTTTGGAACTGTAAACTATTGCTCTTTGAAGTGAGCTACTTTGTTATGGTTAATGTTTGGCTCTATAATCACCTTTATTTGCTTTACATAACTGAACACTTAAATTTCAATTCTAAGGTAAAGAAAATAGACACAAAATTATGCATTTCAACTAATAATCAGAATACTGAATCAATACATGGTCCATCGAGGATCAAAATATCAGCACATGATTGTTGCTAGTAAGTCAAAAATATAAAAATACATAAGCAATTTAAGTTTCACGGTATGGACATCCCCTTATGTCATGGTCATCATTACGGCAAATGCTACACCTCTTCTTCTGCCGGCGCCTTTGCCTCGTTTGTTCATCGATTTCTTGAGTTTCTTCAGGGATATTCAAATCCACACCACCTATGGGAATGAATGTTTTGCAAGATTTTCTATTGTGGCCGGTTGCTTTACACCTACCGCACACCTGAGGCCGTCCACCTGCGGGCAAATTTTCAACAGCGGACCGTGCGCGACTCATCCTTGGTCGGCCGGCTTGTCGTACCCCCTCTGGAGGTACGCAAACGATGGATGAGATCTCCGGTGGGACATTCCACTCATCAGGATGTGGGATGGGACTAATATGCTCCTTATAAGTCTCTCTAAGGCCTTGTTGCTTGAAATAACGACTAACAAAATCATACACGGACAAACCATTGCCGGCGCGCCTGTTACAATAAGCAATTATGTCAAGGATGTTGTATAGGATAATGTATTTTTGATATTGATGAGGTGATAAATCCAGACCATCCCTGTTTTGCAAACGATGGCAAAACACGATCGCGCCGATCGTGTGTTACGATCACGGTGATCGTGGGGTTACGATCGTGCCAATTGGGGTACGATCGGGCCCATTGGGTTACGATCGTGCCCATCGTGTGTCCCATCGTAGGTTACGATAAGGGAGATCGTGGGTTACGGTCATGGCGACCGTGGGGTTACGATCGTGCCCATCATTGGTTACGATCGTGTCCATCGTGGGTTACGATCGTGCCCATCATGGGTTTCGATCGTGACCATCGTGAGTTACGATCGTGACCATTGGATTACGATCGTGCCCATCGTGGGTAACGATCGTGCCCATCGTGGGTAATGATCGTGCCCATCGTGGGTAACGATCGTGCACACAACAGCATAGATATGTACCTTATAGCGGCAATGGCATGACGACATGGAATCTGATTCAAATCAAACTCACGACAACAACATGTCCATGTTCGAAGGTCGACCTCATAAGAAACTTTGTTTTCTTCAACTTTATAAACAAGTGGGGTGGTAGCTCGAACGGTAAGAGTCAGACTGGCTTGCACAGAGTTAGAAAGCTTTTCAAAAGTATGCATTGTCAACTCATGGTCTCTTGACGTAGCTTCTCCCCGCTTCTCATCAAACCAATTCTCTAAAATTAGGCGAAATATCTCAAGTAACGAGCAAACAGGTAAACGACTAGCCCACAACATACGATTATTAAAGCATTCAACAGCATTGGATGTCAAGAAGTTATAGCGCCGTACCGGACACTTCGACCTAGCCCATCTCTCTGGCCCAATTTCAGAAAGGCGCCTGTGCGCCCCATTAGGGCTTTCGATATGTAGTTTCGAAAAGTAGTTTTCAAAAACTTCTTCTCGATGCGTGTAGGCAGCAGTTCTAAAGAGTCCTATAACATGCGCACCATAGGAGGTCAGATTTTTTGCAAGATGGTGATAGCAAAACCCGTGGAATGCATTCGGATAGACGGCTCGAACAGCATTCTGAATGCTCTTATGTTGGTCACTCACAATTAGTAAATCTTCCGTCGGATTGTAGCATCTGCGCAGGTTATACAGAAAATAAGTTCATGACTCGTCGTTCTCTATCGGACCGAGACCAACAGCAAGAGGAAAAACTTGCTCGTCCCGTCAAATGTGACGGCCGCAAATAGAGTTTCTTTATTCCTTCCCTTTAGGTGGGTCCCATCAACTATAATCACCGGTCGAAGGCACGTATCAAATGCCCTAATACTCTGTCCGAGTGCAACGAACATGTGGCGAAACACTCCATCACGAGTCGTCTGCAAATCATAAATTGTCCCTGGATTACGCTGTTTTAACAAATACAGATAAGATGGGAGCCTCTGATACGACTCATCGAAGCCGCCATATATATTCTCTATCGCTATATTCCTCGTCCGGAGAGCAAAACTGTATAGCATGTCAATGCCGTACTCCCTACACATCTCTGCAATCATCTCCTTTGGCCTCAAAGTGACCCCCTCACCGGTCAATCTTTTAGCAAAATAATGGGTGGCAACCTCAGAAGTGACCGATCGTGCAAAGACGGTTCAAATCAGGGTGGCATTTGTGCTCCAATGTCAACTTAGTAATTCTCCAAATAGTTGCACCTCAATAGCACACAACCTAAACCGACAATTTCTTCGCCCACTCTTACAGGACAAACACTATACGTTTATCGGCGGAACGATCGGTGATACACCGTAGCATGTTTTCCAAATGATACATTCCTACGCTTATCCTCAACTCTGTCTTGAACGAAAGGTGGACCCCACCTCTAGCCGACTTAGGTAGAGGCTGCTCGACCCAACCCAAAGTCCCGGCACTACCGGGGTCCGGAAATGGAATGATCCAGTTACGCATTGATTGTAGATGCTCATGCTCGCTCGCAGATTGATGGTTGGATGAGAAGTTCCGACGACTCATAATCCTATCCATTTGGGCCGGTTGGCGAACCCAAGCAAGAAATTCCGCAGATAGTGACTCAAGCAAGTCTTTACAACAATCTTCATCTTCGGATGTATGCACCTCTTCATCTTCCTCGTCTCCCTCATCTTCCTCGTATTGATACTCTTTGGAAGGCATGTCATAATTTATGTTGCCGGGCTCTACTCTCGAGCTGCTACATCCCATATTAACCTCGGGAGTGGAGGAGCTGCTGTTCTCAACATAGACCTCAGGATCCTCCTTGTATTCTACTAGTAATCGAAGTATCTCGGTATCGCCCCGTAATAGGACTTTTACTTTGTTTCCTTTGGCCATGTGTGTCAAGTACCATAATTTGTAATCGGACTCATTTGGACCACCCAAACCCTCTCTGATAACCCCCACGAGGTTTGCAAGACTAACTTTGCTCGTGTCGATATAGACAAAAAAGGAGTCCCCGTCTACATATGTCGATCGCTCCCAATGACCACCGTGATGTATCAAAATACGCTGCCACGACATCTGATTACAAAAAGATGAATAACTATTCAGAAAAATGAGCGAACAATATTATAAAACTGTCTGTCTTAGACACGACCGATGCACACGGTCGTATACTACCGTGTGCAGTGATCGTGTGCAAGTTTATGTCCATGAACACGATCACTGCACACGATTTTAGACGATCGTGTTAAACGATCGTGTACACGTTAGTGTTGCGCACGATGTTAAGGTCGTTGCGCACGATCGTTGCACACGGTGGCTTCCCATCGTGTGCAGCGATCGTGTCCGTAAGAACAGATCTGGAATTTTTTTTTCATCGTTCAAATAATGATGCATACCTTCTTTATGAACTCAGAAGCACGACAAATGAAGTCCTATTTCAACGTCAACTTTTATTTTCGAACAATCTTGTGATTTCTATAAGACTTTTTGAGAGACCCTTTGTCAAAAATAAAATGGTTGTGTTGTTTTGATGTATATGTTTGTAGTTAAATTTTGGTTCTTGGACATTAATATCGATCGGAGGAGGAAAGTAAAAAAGAAAAAAGAGAAGAAAAGTAGTTTAAATTAAATAAATAAAAAAAAGAGAGAAGTCAACAATACAACAAAAGAGAGGACATTTTAGTCTTTTTAATCAAAATGGTACCAAAAACTTATAGTTTTATGAATGAGGATATAGAACTTATCAATTTTATACTTTGGTATTAAAAAATTGATTCCCACATTTGTTTATATACTTAATGTATATTTTACCATCGCATTTTCATAGCCAATCAATTTGACTAATTGCGAGTTGGCCAAATAAATAGTGTTATTTTTATTGAAAAGGTAATTTGGACAATCACTAAGTTTGCCAAAAATATATTTATTAAAAAAAATAGTTTGTCTAATTTATTGACGTTTAATTTAATTTGTCCAATTTATTAATGTATAACAATTTGAGTGAATTTGATTTTCTTTAACTGAAACGTAACAATCAATTATTATAACAACTTATATTTGATCATTAAATTTTATATATTTAATAGATTTGGGTAATTAGTACATAGAACTTTATAGATTTGTTAGGGAATGTGTACTAAAATTATCTTTGATCTAGTTTGAGACGGGTATAGGTATATATGTATATATATATATATATATATATGGGTGATTTCAGGTGAAAATGCAATTTAAGTTAAGAAATAAGAATGAATTTCATCCATAGATCTTGATAAATGGATGTCCTAGATTTATTTTCCCAAAAATTTGATGCATATAATGCAATATTTTGATGCATATAATACATATTTTAATGCATTGCGATTTTGATGCACGAAATACATATATTTCATGAATAATTAGTACAAAACTCATGCATATTCGCAATTCGCACGATAAGAACCATTCTCATTTGATCATATATATATATATATATATATATATAACATTACGAGTTTAAAGCGCCACATTAAATCTCTCTCCAATTTGGCATTCTCTTAATTTTGGATTCCTATTTATCTAAAATCTTGAATTTCACATCAATTTATAATAGTACTTAACCTATGGATGGGTGGGGTTATTCTAAAAAGTATCTTATAATAAAAAGTGTAGCAAGGATTGTGGGAGTGACATGTGTCACCTTGCCACATCATCATGCCAAATCATATGACACATCATATGACATGTGGCACCCCCCACCCCCCCAAAAAAAATTTTGGCGGGATTTTTTTTTCGGGTGGGGGGAAGGGGGTGACACATGTCATATGATGTGTCATATGATGTGGAATGGGGATGACACATGTCACTCCCACAATCCTTCCTACACTTTTTATTATAAGAGACTTTTTATTTTAACTCATACCACTTATGGATAATCTAAATAAATAGAACTCAATATATTGAATCCCAAGTCGATTTAAAATAGAACTTCATCAATAGAAAATCTAAGTAAATACTTAGGGCCCGTTTGGTTCGCTGGAATCCTTGAGAATCCTAAGGAATTGGAATCTAATTCCCAAGGATTCCTATGTTTGGTTGAAAATAGAGATTGGAATTGGAATCTTGGGGTGTGATTGAATTCCCAAAGTTATGGGATTTTCAATTCCTTCAAGATGAGGAGGGATCCTCAATTCCATCAAGGAAGGAATTTGAAATTTACCATTTTACCCCTTTTCGGCCACCGCCTCTCCGGCCACCGCCACCTCTCCGGCCACCGCCCTCTCCGGCCACCACCGCCTCTCCGACCATCGCCTCTCTGGCCACCGCCGCCTCTTCAGTCGCCGCCTCCGTCCACCGCCTCCTCTTCAGCCATCTCCTCTCCGGCCCCTTTTCGGCAACCGCCGCCTATCCGATCACCGCCTCTCCGGTCCCGCTCCGGCCACCTGCCGCCTCTCCGGCCACCTCCGCCTCTCCGGTCCCGCTCCGGCCACCGCCTGCCGCAGCCGTCGCTCGTCGCCACCCGTCAAGAAGGACAGTTATGTCATTTTGCATTTCTGAAATCAAATTCATCTGAAATTTCTGCGAACCAAACAGACTATGGAATTGAATTCCAATTCCATTTCCTGCCAAGTGCCAACCAAACAGATTATGGAATTGGATTCCAATTCCTCACAGATTCCGATTCCAATTCCAATTCCAATTCCATTTCCAATTCCAATTCCAATTCCATTTCCAATTCCATTCCAGCGAACCAAACGGGCCCTCAGCATTCAATGTATATTTTTCAACTCCATAGTTATTTCAAACACAAACTTAAGAATTTTATTTTTATTGTTTAATTTGGTCAATTATTAAATTCGACAAATAAATAGTTTAATTTTATAGTGAAAATTTAATTTGGTCAATTATTAAATATATATTAATTTTATTTATCTAAAATTTGAATCTCACATCTATTTTGCTTAGTAGTTTTATTTTAGTTAAAAATATTAATTTGGCCAATATTAATATTATCAAATATTTAAATTAGCCAAATAAATGACTTTTTTTTTATTGGAGATTATAATTTGACCAATTATCGAATTTGCAGTAATCATATTTATCTAAAATTTCGAATTCTACATCGATCTTAAATGAGGCCCTACCAATTGCAAAACCTAAATAAATATTTAAATCAATGTATAATTTTTACTCCACAACTATTTTGCACAATGAGTTTAATAATTTTATTTTTATTGAGAAAAATAATTTGGCCAGTACTAAGGCTCTGTTCTTTTGAACTTGATTTCAGCATATTTCACTTCACTTCAATTCAATTCAGTATTTAATTTAATCAATTATTGCGTTGGTCAAATAAATAGTGTTATTTTTATTGAAAATAAAATTTGGTCAATCATTGAGTTAGCTAGATAAATAATCTTATTTTATTGAAAATTTTAGTTTGGCTAATTTAATTTGTCCAATTTATCAATGTCTAACAATTTGAGCGAATTTGAATTTTTAAAGTGAAACGTAACATTTAATTATTGTAACAACTTATATTTGATTATGTATATTTATAAGTTTAAATAGATTTGGGTAATTTATTCATATACTCAATGTGTATTTTACCATCACATTTCTCATCGCGAATCAATTTGCCAAATTATCTAATTGGCCAAACAAATAGTGTTACTTTTATTGAAAAGCTAATTTGACCAATCATTAATTGGCCAAACAAATATTTTTATTAAAAAATTAATTTATAATTTACTGATATTTAATTTAATTTGTCTAATTTATCGACGTATAACAATTTTAGTGAATTTGATTTATTTTGAAGTTAGATGTATATACTTTATTTTTACTCTTTATATGCCTACTTTTTTGGGATCTACTATATGACTACTTGTGCATGCATGTTTGGCTATTCCAAATTATTCTAGTTATTAGTATAATACTTTGTAAAATAATTGCTTTAATATGTAAATTTTTGTTTTAACCCAAATATCTTATCTGGTATCCATATATTATATAAACAGTGTTTTATATGTTAAATGTAAGTCGTAACATGCATGTATTATAATTTCATGTATATATCCACGGTAAAAATATTAAAATAGTAATGTGACACGAGAAGGGTTCCTCTGTCGTTGTTATTTTTAACGTTATGTTTTCTTTGAATAAGATTGAAATTCTAAGTTAGTGTGCCTTAAATTAAACTATAAGACTCTGGAACTGGGATTTGCTCCTACACTAGTGATCTCTATCAGGGCCGGTCTAATAGTTTCGGATGCCCTGCGCGAAGGGCGAAAAATATGCCCCTTATTTTAAGAAACTAATAACACAATTTTTTGAAGGGGTTTGGAACATAGTCAAGCTAGACGGCTCATCCCCACGCTGATTATTATTAAAAAGAAAAGTTACAATATCATAAACCAAAATCCCGAAAAACAAAACAAACATAATATCACCTAAAACGATGTCTTTTTGCATTTCGTGAAGCAAAATCTTCAATTAATCTCCCATAGTCAACATTCGCTAAAAACTTACTTTCGATGCTCAAAATTGCTAACTCGTTAAGCCTCTCTTGACTCATGGTAGTCCGCAAATATGACTTCAATAGCTTTAATTTTGAAAAACTCCGTTCGGCAGATGCTACCGTGACTGGTATGGTTAACAAAATCTTGTAGGCAAGCAACACGTGTGGGAACATATCCACCTTCCTTACAAACTCCATAACTTGAATAGACATCCAAGGTTTTTCTTCCTCGTATGCTTCAGATGGTATCATGCCCTGCAAAATTTGTAACTCCGTAAAGAGATACTTCCCATCAATGTCAATATCGTCACCATGTGTCAAAGCAACCTCAAGATTCAAACAACATTTCTTTAATTCATCATCTTTTAATTTGACCAACTGTGACGCATTAAACAAGAACCCAAATATAGACTCAAAATGTTTCATCTGTTCAAATCTACTTCTTAACTAAGAAAGTGACATATCCACTAAAACTAGAAAGTAATCGGTCCTGAATGATTCTTGTGCAGATTGTTGTTCTCTTTCACTATTTGGGATCTCGTCAAAATATTTTTTTCTACAAGCATAACGTTTTAGAGGAAATTCGGGTTCCACTCCAATGTTTTCTGCAATTTCTTTAGCCTCAATAATAGCTGAGTCAAATCCATTGTCCCTATATTTTTCAAAATAAACAACCAATCCTTCCAAGTTTTTTACCGCAACATCTAGAAGCATATCTTTTGATTGTAATTTTTTACTAACCAAGTTGATTCGATATATAATTTCATGCCAAATGACCAAACTTAAAACAAATTCAAAACTTGAAAGTTCACCATTTATCAAAGATTCAGCATCTCTACACACTTTTCCGTCTTCACATACGTTGGCTAATTTTATTAAGGCATCTTTTATTTGGCCAAGTTGAGATTTTATTGCTCTAATACTTTCAACATGACTTTCCCAACGAGTAGCACATAAAGACTTTAAAGTCAAGTCATCAATATATTCAAGTAAAACGCTCCACCGTTTTGTAGAATTAGAGAATACAGTATAAATCGTTTGACATGTACCAAAAAAAGTTTTTGCTTTGTGACAAGAGTTTGCCATATCGCATAAAACTAAATTAAGACAGTGGCATCCACATGGCATGTAAAAAGCTCTAGGATTTATATCAAGTAATCTTCTTTGAACACCTTGATGCTTTCCTTTCATATTAGCACCATTATCATAACCCTGTCCCCGTACGCAATCAATATCCAAATCAAGAGATTTCAAAACATCTTGTAGCACATCAAAGAGACCTTTACCGGATGTATCTTCTACAACTAAAAACTCTAAAAAAAACTCTTCTACTTTAATAGGAACACTCAAGACATCAACACATCTTACGATCAAAGTCATTTGTTCTTTATGACTTGCATCAGGAGTACAATCAAGAATGACAGAAAAATATTTTGCCTCTTTGATTTTTGAAATAATTGCACATTTTACACTGGATGCCAACATTTCAATCAACTCATTTTGAATTTTATGACTAAGATAATGATGATGAGTTTCTTTTTCTTTAATCATATGAAAATGGTGTTGCATGACGGGATCAAATTCAGCAATCATTTGAAGAACACCTAAAAGTTACCATTTGACTCTTCATAAAGCTTTTCATTTGTTCCACGAAAAGCCAAATTATATTGTGCCAAACATTTCACAACAAAGAATTATGCGTTTGAACTTGTTTCCAATGAACGGTGTCTTTCTTGATTAACTCTTGCAAGTCCTTATCAATAGTTTGGTTCTTGTCTAACCTCATTTTCAACTCGCACCATGCTCTCAAGTTAATCCAATGTTCAACTATTTTCATGTAATGATAATGCATAACTAAGATGTTTCCAATCATTAAGTCCCTCACTTGCTAATTGACTTTTGATCTAGCAACTTTGAACAATTTGCAACAAAAACAAAAAACTTTATCCAAATCTTTGGAATAAACCAACCATTTTCGATCATAGGATTCACCATTTCGTAGCTTCCGAATGTAATGAGTACAAGAAAAATGTCTATTTTGTTCATCTTTTGGAAAAACAACATTTGGATCTCTAATAGGCCCCTTTTCTTTAAGCAAATCTTTCATGTTTGAACTCATACCATCCCAAACACTCGGCTCAAAAATATTCAAATCTATTTTATCAACATGAGGCTCATCAAAGTCATTAGAGTTAGGAATACGAACAACTTCTTCATCAATAAGATTTTCCACAAAATCATTAGAATTGGGATCACCAACAAGTTCTTCATCAACAAGATTTTCCACATTGTCATTAGGATCACCAATAAGTTCTTCGTCAACATGATTTTCCATATTGTCATTAGGATTTTCAATGGGTTTTTCTTGTCTAACAAAAAATCTATTTAATGATCCATGTAAAGATTGAGCAATTTCTTGTTGTTTTTTCTTTCTTTTTCGATTTTGAGCTCCGGATGGTTGTGATCTAGGAAACATTTTTCAACAAGTAATCAAGCAACTAAGCAAAAATACCAAATAATACCAAGTAATACGGTCCTACTAATACCAAGCAAATAAGAAAATAATACCAAGTAATTTAGCAAATAATACCAAGAAATAAAATAAAAAACCAAGAAATAAAATAAAAAATTTACTGGAAAGGAAAAAAAAATGAAAAAAAAACACCTGGGGTTGGGGATTGTGGCCTGGCCGATTGGATGAAACGGGCGAGAGGCAGCAGAGCGACGCCGACCACCACCAGGAAGGAGTCACGCCTCACGCTCACGGTCACGGGCTGTTCAGCAGAAGAAACTCAAACAAGAAACCGAAAGTGGTGTGGACCGTGTGGTGGTGTCAGGTGTGGTGTGGTGTCGCCGTGTCGGTCAGTCGCTAGTCGCCAGTCGGAGTCGGTGATTTTGATTTGTGAGAGACGAGTGATAGAGAGAGTCAGAGAGAGAGGGGAAATCGAGAGAGAGGCAGAGGCGAGAGAGAGTCAGAGAAGACTGGAGAGGAGGGTTTAAAAAAAAACCTAAGTATACTACTACTACTAGATATGTCGGCCGATGATGCCCCTTGGGCTGTTGCTGCCCTGGGCGGAGGCCCATTTGGCCCACTATGAGCATATATGTCCTACTCCAATTGATATTGAAGTAGGACATATATGCTCCTTAGTGTCTATGTTTCTTTTGAATATAAATAGAGATTTTTTTTTATAGATATCATCCTTTGTGAAGAATTGTTAATTTCAAGTAAAGTGTAATAGGAATTTTTTTTCATGCTTGACATATTGAATGCTGTGCTAGTTTGTCTCTTCCCTTCTTTATCTCCTAAAAGAAATAGTGCAAGCTTGTTATTAGACTAATTATTTAAAATATTTCAATTTTGTTTTGTTCATCAAAATATTAGATCAATTGCATAACAATTTTATGTTTTATTTATATTATTGTGCAGCTCAAGATTTATAATTACAATATATATATATATATATATATATATATATATAGAGAGAGAGAGAGAGAGAGAGAGGGAGGGAGGGGGTGGATCAAATGAGAATGACTCTTTGAGTAAGAAATAAGAATAAATCTGAATCATTAATTTTTGTGACGTACGGTCCATATTGGCTTATGCATGCAATATATGCATTTCGTGCATCAACATTGCAATGCATTAAAACTATGTATTATATGCATCAAAATATCGATGCACTAAAATATTGAATTCCATGCATACGTTTTTGTGAGAATAAATCTAGGTCATCCATTTAATCAAGATCTATGGACCAAATTCATTCTTATTTCTTAACTTAAATCCCATTCTCACCCGGACCAACCCTTATATATATAATTGATTTATATTATTTTAGTTGCAATGTCGAATCTTACTAAGCTCGAGTTCAACGCTCTTGACATTTGTGGAAAAACTTACTTGACATGGATTCTTGATGCTGAAATCTATTTGAATGCTATGCGTATTGGAGACACCATCAAAGAAGAAAATAAAGCTTCTAAACACGAAAAGGCAAATGCCATGATATTTCTTCATCATCATCTCCACGAGGGATTGAAAACCGAATACTTGAGTATTAAGGATCCTTCAACCCTTTGGAAGAATTTCAAAGAAAGATATGAACATCAAAAAACGGTAATACTTTTAGAAGCTCGCTATGATTGGCTGCACTTGTGTTATAAGATTATAAAAGTGCCAGCGAGTATAATTCAACAATGTTTAAGATTACTTCTCAATGGAAGTTATGCGGTGAAATATATCTGATAATGATATGTTGGAGAAAACCTACTTCACTTTCCATGCAAATAATATGCTCCTGCAACAAACAATATCATGAACGAGGATTCACTAAATATTCTGAGCTTATTTTAGTTTTACTTCTTGTTGAACAAAATAATGAGCTCTTGATGAAAAACCACCAAGCACATCCAACTGGTTCAACACCATTCCCTGAAGTGAATGTTGTGACGAGTAATGAATATGGACAAAATAAACAGTTTGGACATAGACGGGGGCGTGGGCATAGATTTAGACGTGGTCGTGGACATGTCTGTGGACGTGGTTTTGGGCATGATTAAGGTCATAATCACCTAAATTTCTCAAACTTTAAAAAGAAACCTCACCACCAGAAGTGGATAAAAAATGAGGAGAAATCTAAGGGAAGTACGATGGTTAAAGGGGTTGAAAATACTTGTCACCGATGTGGGATGAAAGGTCGTTGGATCTAGACCTGGCAATTCGTGTTGTGTCGTGTACTTTTCGTGTCGTGTCGTGTACTTTTCGTGTCGTGTACTTGAAACCCAAACACAAACACGACACGAAATGAATCCGTGTACCTGAAACCCAAACACGAACACGACACGAAAAAAAAACCACAACACGAAACGACACGAAAGTACACAAAATTTTTGTGTACACAAAAGTATACGACACAAATGTATACGAAAAGTACATGAAAAGTACACGAAATGTGCACGAAACGAAAAAATAAAAAATTAATTTATTTCTTATTATTTTAAATATTGATAATTAATTAATTTATACATATTAGTTGATATTTTATAAATTTTATTTATAAAATTCCATGATTAGCATCAAATTGTATACTTTAAATTATATTATTACAATATATTAATATATATTATTTTATTATTATTTTATTTTTAAATATGTCGTGTACCTCGTGTCGTGTCGTGTCGTGTACCCGCGGGATAAACACAAGTACGACACTAAATCAGAGTCGTGTACTTTCGTGTTCGTGTACTTTCATGTCGTGTACTCAAAACTTAAACACAAACACTAAATGTTCGTGTCGTGTCGTGTCGTGTCGTGTTTTCGTGTCGTGTACGAAATTACCGGGTCTAGTTGGATCCATACCTGTCGTACCTCCAAACAGCTTGTTGAGCTTTACCAGGCCTCTTTGAAAGGTGTTGAAACTAACTCACACAACAGAATGATCTTTTGGGAGTTGCTCATCTAGAAGCACACCTTGGAGGTGGAGATCAAGTTGATCATTCGGGCCTTACTCACATGAAAGTCGGTGATTTCTTTGAAGATGTCAATGTGGAGACGGTCAAATTTGGTGGCGATGAGGCCAATAATAATTAAATTATACAATAAGACCTTGCTTTATAATTAATTATGTAGTAAGGCCTTACTTTGATGAATAAGTATTTGTGTTTGAACTTCAAAATAATTGGCTCTACTTTAAGCATATTATGTAATTGTCTTTTATCATGAATTTTTTTTTTTGGAATATTATGTCTGTAATCTTTATATATTCGTTTGTTGAAGAAATATGGCCAGCAGCCTCTCATCATGTGTTATAAAAGATGAAGAATCACTTTGTTTGGCGGATAGTGCAACAACGCATATAATTCTGAAAAAATAAAAATATTTTCCGCATCTAACATTAGCCAAAGCTAATATAAATACAATATCTGGTGCATCAGATCTTGTTGAGGGCTCCGGAAGAGCTAATATAATGTTACCTAATGGTACACAATTTGTTGTTGATGATGCAGTATTTTCCACTGGATCTAAGAGAAACTTTTTGAATTTTAAAAATATACGTCGAAATGGTTATCACATTGAGACAAAAAATATAAATGATAATGAATATTTATATATAATGGCAGTTGTCTCAAAAAATCCAATTGAGTCATATATGGTGATGAACCAAAAACCAGTTAACCCGACGAATTTTATTATATGGCATGATTGTATAGGCCATTCGGGTTCAATAATAATGCGAAGAATTATAGAAAATCCAAATGGACATCTTCTAAAGAACAATATTGTTCCATTGCCTATAGATTTTTCATGTGTTGCTTGTTATCAAGGAAAGTTAATAACAAGACCATCTTGTGTGAAAGTTACGATTGAATGTCCAACATTTTTAGAATGAATTCAAGGAGATATATGTGGACATATTACCCATCAAGTGGATCATTTCAGTACTTTATGGTACTTATAGATGCATCGACATGTTGGTCGCATGTCAGTTTATTGTCCACTCATAATGTTGCAGTCGCAAGACTCCTTGCTCAAATAATTCGATTAAGGACACAATTCCCAGATCATACAATTAAAAAAAAATTGAATGGATAATATAGGGGAATTTACATCCCAATCTTTTAATGATTATTGTATGTCTATTGAGATTACAGTGGAATATCATGTTGCACATACACATACTCAAAATGGCTTAACCGAATCTTTTATTAAGAGGCCGAAAGCCTTTGCTTATGAGAAGAAATTTACCAAATTCTGCTTGGGAACATACAATATTACACGCGGCTTCTCTATTTTGGTCAAGGCTGACTGCTTATCATAAGTATTCCCCATTGAAGCTTGTGAACGGTCAAGAACCAACTATATCTCATTTAGGAGTCTTTGGATTTGCACTTTATGCTCCAATATATCCACCTCAACGAACAAAAATGGGACCCCAAAGAAGATTAGGGGTATATGTTGAGTTTGATTATCTCTTAATTATTAAATACCTGGAGCCATTACTGGTGATATGTTGAAGGCAAGATTTACCGACTGTCAGTTGATGAGACAGTTTTTCCTACATTAGGGGGAGAAAAGTCAAATTTTGAAAAAAAAAAGCAGGAATTTTTGTGGACTGTAATATATATGTCTCATTACGATCCTCGAACAAATCAATGTGAAATTGAAGTTCAAAATATTATCCACCTACAAGAGGTTGCAAATAAATTGTCTGATGTATTTATTGATGTTAAGACAGTGACAAAGTCACGCATACCAACTGTCAATGTTCCTTGTAAAATTAAACCTTCTCATGAAGATAATAAAATTATGCTAGCGAAAGAGTCTAAATCACTCCGGAAGCGTGGTAGACCTATTGAATCCATGGATAAAAACCCAAGAAAAATAAGGAAACTTGATAAATGAGTTGGTATACCAAATGACATATTCCAATAGAAACAAATTGTATCACTGAAGAGACGTCTTCAAAGGACGATCAAACACCTGAAATTGATAACAATGAAGATATCTATATAAACTACATCATTTCAAGAAAGATGTGGAATAGAAAAAAAAACATGGATGATATATTTGCATATGCAGCTGCTCTTGATATTATTGAAGAAATTGAGGATCATGAACCTAGATTGATCTGTGAATGTAAAGGAAGAAATGATTGGCCATAATGGAAAGACGCAATTGAGGCAGAATTGAAATCACTTGAAAAACGTCAAGTTTTTGGACCAATTGTCCAAACACCTGTAGGTGTGAAACCTGTTGGTTATAGATGGGTACTTGTGCGCAAACGAAATGAGAAAAATGAAGTTATTGTAACACCCCCAAAACCAATCGGGAGTATTACACGCCGTGGGCCCCGCGCCGGAACCCACCAGGCTAAAAACCAAATACAAGAACGACAAAAAAGGCCGATGACGGTAATATTTTCCAAAACTCACAAAATTATTTGAAAACACCAACTACCGTCAAAACGATCAAGGCCAAAAACTCGGTTAAGGGAATCGGTTTTCGAAATGAAACTCAGTTGGCAAAAAGCCGAAAGCCATTTGAAAGAACTCACGCAGCGGATAGAAATACAGTCCAAGATACATATACATCAATAATGATATACACAAGCAAAATACACGATTCCCCAACAATATGCCATAGCCAGTATCGTCCGGAATCCTCGCCTCACGACCGCTACCATCAAAGTCCTCAATACCTGAAAAACAAGTCCCACAACGGGGTCAGCAATAATGCCCGACAAATAACCGCAAGTACATAAACATAAATATTTACATGCCATGCATCATGAGAATAATAACCTCAACGATAACCTTACCACTTTCGGTAATCCAACGATTCTAGTCAAAATCCCAATATCATGATAATACCATAAAAATCCCAGTATCACAACAATACCGTATAATACCTCAATACCGAATACATTCTCGTACATAATCCTCTATGTACGATTACCATAAAATATACCTCTATCCGGACTTCCTTCCGGAATGCATACCACAGACCAAGAATATCCAAAATGACATCAACAATATCCAAATACTACAATCTTCCCAAGATTGTCCAAGTATCTCAACAATCATCAACTGTGCATTCTAATCCTTTTAGAACATCACTGAACATTCGTCAATATGCAATACAACATAAAATACTTATGAAATGTAAATGGAATTACTCATCAAAACATTACAACCGAACAAGTAAACACTTGCCTGGATATCAATATGACAAAACCACCACCGAACTCATCGTCCTCGTCTACGAGCTCTACGATCAATTTGAATTCTGACCTTCAACGCGGCACATCGGTTATACCTATGGGTTAATCAACCTAGAATAATAATCATATCAATAATCAAACAAACTTGGTAACAATGATCATAACATATTCAATCCGGAATTCAACATCGTATCATGATTTAACTCCTCTAAGTCGATCACTGAAATTATCATGATCCAGAAATCTATCTCAGAACGGTTTAAACGAAACATCATCTTTATAATATGAAGAAACATCCGAAACTCTTATCAAAATTCCATTGAATCTCATATAATATCGTTATATGATTATCCAACATGTTCCTCACATGTAATCATCCTTAAGAACGAACCATAAACAAAAGGGATACCAAATTTACCTGGATTAGACAAACCAAAAAGAAGAACACTTGAACTCCATTCCAAGAATCATGAATAACTTAAATAACAAGGCTTGAATTCATGCTCTCAATATAATGTTGTTAAAGATTATCATTATACAGTGTTTGGGAACCTCAAATACATCCCAACTCTCTCTCCCGACTGAAGGAAGAAAAATGGACGAAATGCCTCTCAGCACCCATCTGTCCCCCTTTATAATATTCATTATTAGCGTGCGCTAACATCTCATGTTTAGCATGCGCTACAGCCTTAACGTGCGCTAACTGACTTTGTTAGCGTGCGCTATCGCAGCCCAGAGGCTACTGCCTTGCTTCGTAAACTAGCTTACGTACGTAATGCCCATGCATTAACGTACGTAAAACATCCTGCCTAGCGTACGCAAGTCATTGACCTTAGCGTGCGCTATCCGAAGTTGACTTGCTACAGTACACACCTACCACTCATGCCCCCACATGCCGAAAGCATCCGCGATTATCGGGATTCCTCTGACCGATCTGGAATTAGCGTGCGCTAACCATACGGTTTAGCGTGCGCTAGCCCTACATGACAAACACCCGCTGACCTTATCTGGACACGCGTCGCAAGTGGCCGGGTCCACTCGCCGAAAGCCAAGATTCCTTGTCGGACGATCTGATATTAGCGTGCGCTAACCATCCTTAGTAGCATGCGCTAAATGCCGATAAACATGAACCCGGGCCTACATGTTGGCCGCCTTCCGAATCTTTCCCAGAAAGTCTTACGTTCGTTAAGGACCCTCATCAACGTACATAATGCGAACCTATTAGCGTACGCTAACTACACAACGTAGCATGCGCTAAGCATATCTCATAGTGTGCGCTATCGTGGCTGTGCTTAGCCATATTCAGCTATCCTCGACCAACATCTCGACATACCAAACGATCATACGGCACAATGAATACATATATGCATTTCAATAACATTGTCATACGTTCACAACATCCTCAAGCACAATTATCCATCAACGATATCCAACATAAAAACGAAAAATATATCCGAAAAATCGGGGTATTACACTCTACCCCCCTTAAAAATAAGTTTCGTCCTCGAAACTTGTAGTCACTCGCACAAACAACAATTCAACAGAAAATCCAAAATCACCAAGATAACCAAGAATTATTGAATAATCCGAACAACATACTTACAGGTCTGTGAAGTCGAATATCTCCCGTGATACTAGCATATGACACCATTTCAAAAAATCTCGACACAACAAGAATGCCAAAACAGGAATAATCACAATTTGAAAACGATTGGTCTCCGCCAAGACCACAACAAGTTTATAGCACTGTCGAGTTTTGTGGGATCTGTGACGCTGTGTCTCCTCACCTAAAGTGCATGAGCCGCTCCTTGTCACATGCACGTATCACCGGCGTTCCACTCCACATCGAAAGCCGCACATTGCACGTGCCTTGCACCGGCGTTCACTTCCCGATTGGAGCCGCACATTGCACATAACCACGGCACCGGCGTTCACTCCCTGTCTCGTCGGTCTCGGAAACACTAACAATCTCCAAACCCACACATCACTACGACAGTACTCAAAAATAACACAGTTCTAACACATCACAAACATCACGCTACTACCACACCGGTAGAGCCACATAACACACATGCCCGGTTATCACAAAACCTTGGGCTCCGATACCATATTTGTAACACCCCCAATCCGCTCAGGGATATTACACGCCGTAGAACCTTTCCTCAAGGATCTACCAGGCTGGTAACAACATATAACAACTCAACCATGCCTTTAAGGCTAAAATGACTCGATGAACCGATTTGGTATTTCAATAAATACATAAAACTCTAATAAAACTCATGCCCTCGCAGGGGTCAAATCACTACCACACCCGTACAACGGGAAAAATATAGCAGCGGAAAATAAAGTACAACTGAACCAATAAACAATGTACGGTTCCTCATGTGATTAGTATCGATCATCTTTCATCATCCTTCGTGCCGACCCTGTGTTATGCTCCAAAACCTGAATGCAAAAATAGACATCCACCCCTCGAATACTCGGGGGTTAGCAAAACTCCACTGTTTTGCTAGTGCAAGTACAAGTGCAAAAATACGAGTCATACAATTCACATTCCACGAACGATAATAATCCGGAATCCTCAATGATTCAAATACAACAAGATGAACACTTCCCGAGGCGAGAGTTTGAGTAAAGACTTCCCAAAATTTCAAGATCAAAATATCAAGGGAAACAATTTATAAAATGATTTGAAATACCATCGGGAGTTTTAATAGAAAACGATTTAGGATTATCAAATCCTACTTTTCAAAACCCAAAAGACGAAAGGGGTCACCGCCCCAAAGGTTTACCTTCCGAAAAATGACCTTTACCAAACCGTTGGGATTTTAGCCCCAAATCCGTAAAATGACTTTTACAAAACCATTGGGATTTTAGCCCCAAATCTCATCAACTCACAGTACATAAGAACGACCACAAGGTTCGTCTCCCAACATCAAAATCGACAAATAAAAAATTTAACACAACAATAAAATACTCTAGTGGCATCCTAGCCAAGTAAGCCAAACGAACAACTTACCTCTTACACACTTAGTCGATGCATGCAATCATGAAAACCGTTCAAAAGCACTCATTTCCGGAAATGCCAATATCGCAACACATTTGCAAAATGCACCACAATTAACCGCGGATCCACCCCTCCGTGGACCCCTACCGAGACCCCGTCGGATCTAACCCATAGTGGTTAAAAGCAAACTCGCGGATCCACCCCTCTGTGGACCCCTACCGAGACCCCATCGGATCTAACCCATAGTGAGCATACACACACACACGTTACTCATGCAATACTAATATGATAAGAATGTAAGTTCATTAAGAATACTCACTAGAGATGGCCACTAACTCGACACCATTATCAAACTCTTCAAAACACATTAACAAGATTAAATACGGAATACACGATTCCATAACTTCAAACAACAGGGGGTATCATCAAAGCCTTCAACGTTCAAAACAATCAAACCGTAATCAATTCCCAAAACACGCCGTTCACAAAACACACACGTGTTTTGAAAGAGAGCCTTTAACGAGGCCAAAACAATTCTTTTAAAAATTTATTTGCAAATAACCGAACAAACACACCACGACGACCACCGATCATCATATCCACAAAATGAGAAGCGTATGAACAAGGTATTTGCCTCAAATAAGAACAACGCGGAGAATCGACACGAACCGACTACGAACCCGCCGACTCCACCGATCGCCAACTCACGTTCATAAACTACGAAGGACAATAACAACAATGAATGAATTCCATAACACGACTCAAAGCCGTTGAATTCAAAGAACGAATGACGAAAGTTCAAGTGTTTTCCCCAAAACGGCCAAGAACACGATTCGTCCCGACAAAACAAGAAAACGGAATTCCAAGTTGAAATATGGACATACAATCCGTAGAATGTGTTTAACAACATCATTTAACCACAATCGATCCATAAAAAACGGATGAAAAACGAGATCGAGAACAAATCCCCCAAAAGGTTGATTTGAAGGAAATCAAGAAATATACTTCGATTCGACGAAGAACAATGGATTAAATGATGTTAAACACAAGAATACTACCAAGATTAATCATACCCATCATGAATTAATCAATAATACGGAACGAATCGGACAAAAACGCAAAACCCCCAAAATTCAATAAACTAGGGTTCTAAGAAAGATTACCTTGATTCGCTGGATCAAAGGACGATATAGGATGATTGATTGATGTTATGAACTCAAGAACTTCGTGGATTTGTTGTTAAACAACATGGCTTCGCCACCTCCGAATCGCCAGCCGCGGACCGAAAAGGAAAGAAGTGGAAAATGAATGAAAATGCGACTGCTCTGTCACATTTATACTGGCCGGAACTAGCGTGCGCTAGCCTTCCCGGACTAGCGTGCGCTATCGGCCAGTATCGGCCCAGTACCCTCGTCCATGGCCCGCACGACCCCCGCTAGCGTGCGCTACGGCCGGAAGCCTGCGCGCGCTTGTCGGTAACCTCGGACTAAGCAGCTCGCCAGTGCGTAACGTCGCTAGTCGGCCGACAACGTGCGCTCGCTGCCGGTTAGCGTGCGCCACGGCCAAGCGATGGCGTGCGCTCTAGAACCTCGTAACCTCTGCCTCGACCCGATGGCGTCGTCGGTCGGCCCGCGTAACGTGCTACTCCTGCCCGGTTAGCGCGAGCGACCTTCCGGCGATGGCGCGCTACGCCGGTTTCTGCCGTGTCAGCCCGGCGGTGCCATAGCCGTCCGGCCAGACCGCCACCGTCCGGCCGGTACTTTCGGCCGTCATGATCCGACGACTCGATTTCCGAAAACGTACAGAACGAACACGAAAAAAATCTCGCGGACAACATCAACGACCCAGAATGAAAACATAATGCAATATTTAATCATACGCGACCAAGAAACGGGTCGAGACAACAAGTACAGATACGGATACCCATAACTTTTGGTAAATTATAAAAATGGCCCAAAACACCCAAAAATCACGATACGTGATCGAATAACCAAACCGAAGTTCACAACACGTCTAACAAAGTTAAAAGGACTTACGGGAAACTCGAAACAGCAGTTTCGAACGAGATTCGCAAGAATCGAACTCAAGTGCTGAAAAGTCGCTAAAAAGCACGGAACTCAACAAAACAACACCGAAACAAACTCGGATGACAAAAAGTGTAGAATTAATCATTCTCAGAATGACGAAATGGTCATGAGCGAGTTGTCAAAACGGACTCCGGCCGAAAAAAGAAATTTACCGAAAATCGAAAATTGCGGATATTACAGTTATGCGATACAAAGCATGCCTTGTCGCACAAGCCTTCTCACAAAGACCGAGAATTGATGTTGTGACTTCCTACTTATATGGGTCACTTGGTAATGGCATCTACATGAAAATCCCTGAAGGATTGAAAATGTCTGAAGCATGTAGCTCAAAACCCCGAGAAGTTTACTCAATTAAGTTACAAAGATCCATGTACGGATTAAAATAATCCCCGCCTAGACCGATTAATCCTCCGATTAATCCCTAGAAGGTCCTCTACTATTCCGATTGTGGCCTAAGCGCTTGTACTGGGCGTTTGAGTGATTAATCGGTTGTCTAGGATGGCTGGGCGGGGGCCTATGAAGGCAAGATAAGATACTATGGAAACTATGGACTAATTTATACTTATATCAAAGTTTCAAATTTCCTAGCTACTTGGGCGACTAGGCGGATGCCTAGGCGGTCATACTTTTTTTTTTTTTTTTTTTTTGTTCTAATAGTACTATAAATTTCTAAACTGAGATATTATGGATATTATGGACTCCCTTATATCAATATCAATATTTCAAATTTAATATATAATTGATTATATATATGTTTAAATGATTAAATTTTAATTATTTTTAATTATATATATATATATATATAATTTTCTTACTTATAAAAATGATTAATATAATAATAAAAAATAAATTCGCCTAGTCCGATTAATCTCCGATTAATACCTGAGTAATCCTTTGGGCGCTAGGCGTTAGCAATCCGAATGCCTAGCGCCTAGCATTTTTTTAGAACCATGAAAGAATGACATATTAATAATGTAATATGTCCACATGTCTTTATTAAAAGAACAAAAGGGGGATATACTATTATTGTGGTTTATGTTGATGATTTGAACATCATGGGATGGGACTTTTGTTGAACTTGATGAGACGATTACATATATAAAGAAGAGATTTAAAATGAAAGACTTAAGTAAAACAAAATGTTGCCTTGGTTTTCAAATTGAGCATTTACCAAAAAAAATCTTTGTTCACCAGTCATCATATATGTAAAAGATCCTTAAATGATCTATTATGGATAAATCATATTGTGTCAGTACACCCATGGTTGTATGTTCGCTTGAAAAGAAAAAGGATCCATTCCACCCAAGAGAACAGGGAGAAGAACGTCTTGGTCATGAAGTACCATATATTAGTGCTATCAGGGTATTAATGTATCTTGCCAATTGTACACGTCCCGATATTCATTTTTCAGTTAATTTATTGGCAAGACATAGTTGTGCTCCAACTCGAAGACATTGGACTGATATGAAACAAATATTTAGATATCTTCGAGGAACAATGGATATGAGTTTATTTTATTCTAAGGACTCAAAGGCAGAATTGATTGGTTATGCTGATGCTGGATATCTGGCTGATCCCCATAGAGGAAGATCACAAACATGTTCATACTCACATATGGTGATACCGTAATATCTTGGCGGTCTACAAGGCATACTCTTGCGACAACTTATTCGAATCATGCTGAACTTTTAGCACTTCATGAAGCAAGTTGAGAATGCGTTTGGCTAAGGTCTTTGGTCCACCATATCCGAGAATTATGTGGTCTTTCAATCAATAAAGGAAGTCCTACTATTTTATTCGAATAATGAAGCATGTATCACTTAGACTAAAGAAAGTTACATTAAAACAGATAGAACTGTAACACCCCCAGAATCAAACCGGGAATATTACATGCCGCAGACCCTCTCCGTGAGGATCCACTAGGCTAGACATCGAAACGACACATTATATTACATACCAACCTAATAAAGTAACGAACCAATATACCGATTTGGTCTTTCATCACTTAACATACGAGTCAAAAATACACATTTCTATCCCTACTCATACCCATGCAAGGGTACAATACACTCATAACAAAAAGTACGATAGCGAAAAAGACCATACACGAACTCCAACTGACTGCATCAAAAACTGGCCCTCGTGTGATTAGTATCATTCGTCTTCCATCATCCTTCGCACTGATCCTGTGTTTTGCTCCCAAAACATGCATGTACCTGGACACAGAACAGACATCTACCCCCCGAATACTCGGGGGTTAGCAAAACTCCATTGTTTTGCTAGTACAAGTATAAAGTGCAAATACGAGCCATACACAACACATTCCGAGAATACAACGACCGACTTCCCGAGATATTTCATTTAGTTAAAATAGTTCAAATCTTGGAAGTAGAAACGAAACAAGTAAGCACTTTGAAAACACTTCCAAATCTCTGGAGTTTTGAAAACATTTGAAATTGAAAAGTTCTTAATTCCTCGAAAGTCACTTAGGGTCACAGCCCCAAAGTCATTTTCCAAAAAGTAAATCCGTTAACAAAACACAGAGTCCACGAACCAACCATTCCGGTCACAAAACACAGGGTCCACGACCCGATCATTCACTTCAATTCACTTACAAGGACACATTACACACAATACATTATTCTTATGCCATTCTAGCCAAACACCAAAACTCGATATATGATGTATCTCGACCCCGAGTACAAAGTATTGTGATACTCCGGATAATATCACAATTAACGAAAACATTAACATCATCCTCAAAATGAAAATCACTCCTGGTAACCCGCGACCGTACCCCTTAGTATCGGCCCCCAGACGCCCCATCGAACGCTCCGGGTGGGAAACCACTTCCACGGCCGTACCCCTTAGTATCGTCCTCCAGACGCCCCATCGAACGCTCCGGGTGGAAGAACAACAACACACACACGTGATCCACAATATATAGTTGCAAACCACAAGCCTCGAAAGTCAATCACAGTATATATAGTCGAGGTATCTTACTAGAATGGCCAGTTCATCCAACACATACTCACGACCAAGTAACGATACAATTAACACTAGAACTCAACGATGCAGCTAGTAATACCATTCACATATCAACGAGAGAAAATACCTTTCCAACCCCGCCGAACGGCACAACCTCCTCATAAGGGAGTTACCATATTTATCTCACAATTATACGTGATCATCAATAAACACATGTTTCCCCAGACATACCTCAACGAAAGGTTAAACTTTAAATCTACAAACAACATAATCACACAAAACGAAACCCTACGAAAGTAAGGTATTCTTATACTCAACACTAATACACATACTTAGACAAGCACATTTAACAATGAAAATATACGAGTCATCTTTAAGGAAATATTGAAAAGCATATTGATTCATTTGAAAGTTAATTATAGACATTCATTCAGCACATAACGTCGATTACCAACTATTAAATCCACAAAACACGTAATGTATGGGCAAGATACTTGCCTCGATACCACGAGCAATGGAACACCGAACGGACACGGTTGGGTAGCTTCCAAACTCCCAAGAACGACCAATAACTCGTAAACTCCACAAAAACTACGAAAATAATATCACCACGAATCAATAACGCTAAACGGGATCCAAATCAACCCGAAAAACAACAAAAATACGAGGGTTTCTTCAAGGAAATCGAGAATCAAGTTCTGGATGATAAAAATCGATAAATGAGTTACAAATTCCGAAGACCATGATCAATACAACAAGAATACCAAGAACAATTTACCAATCTCGGGCAAAATCAACGAATCACGAAGAAACCCCCAAAAAAATACACAACTAGGGTTCTACGGAAGAAATACCTCAATCCGGCGAAGAACAAGGTTTTGATGTTGATTTAATCGACAAAGGCCTTCCAAAAAGCCTTGGAAATGAGTAGAATAGGCCAAGAATGTCACTTCCCATCGCACCGTCCGAGAGCCGCTGCCAGAAGAATAAAAACGCGCACAAATGAGGTCTGGCCGAAGCCCAGGCCTTAAATAGCCGACAGCGTTACGGCCGTAACTGGGTCAACTCCCTTTACGTACGTAACGGCCGCTGCCTTATGTACGTAATGAGTACGCCTTACGGCCGTACTCGACGCGGCCTTACGGCCGTAACCAGGTCCCCAGGGCTACTGCCCGAAATCTGCCGACGCATTACGGCCGTAACCGGCAATGCCTTGCGGCTGTAACTGAGTCCTCCCAGGCCATTGTGTGCAGGTGTCTTACGACCGTAATCGGCCAGGCCTTACGACCGTAACGCGACCCAGCCGGCCCTCCGACTGCCCGGCTGGAGACTCGATGACGTCTCGATCACGCAAACGCACTGACTAAGATCCAAAACAATAACGAACAGGCTACAAAACTCAACGTACCATAGTGCAAGCACACGATTCCAAAGGCGCGGACGACAAAAATCCGTTCGAACGAAGAAAAATTCAACGAAACCGGAACGAAGATCTCGGGTATTACATTCTACCCCCCTTAAAAGAAGTTCCGTCCCCGAAACTTAAAAACATAAAACGGTCAATGCAAACAGTTCCAGATAACACACGCTATCTATTGCCGACGACTTGCAACGAAGCACATGCAGCACGTTGCTGCTACCACCCATATCGCTACACCAGAACAATAACATAACATAACGAACAAAATCAATATAGTTAACCAACCCGAACAGCACAACAATCAAAACACGAGTTAATCGTTGAACAAATACGAAATTCCAACGACCCAAGGTTTAGAAGGTCGAATATGAAGTTAATTTCCCGAACTTAAGGAAATCACAAAGTGATCTGAATGCTCAAAAATCATGATACGAGATCAACAAATGCCGGACAACAACGATTGAACAACAACGATCGAGACGACAACAGTTGAACAACCATATCCAATAACAAATAACAAAGATCGAATAGAAATCGAATAGCATCCCCATAGTTCATAGCTCGATTCAAGACAATATATGATCCGGTGAAAACGACAAGATATGCATTTACATAAGATTCACATGAGTGGAACCGAATTCGGAAAAAGTCATAACGACAAACGGACTAACCCGAAACAATACCGC
Organism: Orobanche coerulescens; assembly: GCA_033398695.1. Lineage (NCBI taxonomy): Eukaryota > Viridiplantae > Streptophyta > Magnoliopsida > Lamiales > Orobanchaceae > Orobanche > Orobanche coerulescens. The sequence continues at coordinate 177,911,687 of CM065809.1, forward strand.
AACTCGTTCGAACAACAAAAAGTGAAGAGTAGAACAAGTCCAGAAAATATCAACGAACACAAACGAGTCGATAGAGTCGAACAAAACAGAAGCAAAAAGGGAAAAAATATGGGTATTACACCATATCACCTTTAAAAGAGGTTTCGTCCCCAAAACCTAAACAACAAGAATGGAGTGTTAGAATAGCAACCTTCCCGGCAATATTCTCTTGGTCCCGCATCTGATCTCCATGACCATTTGTACCGCAGTCACGACCATGTACTCTGTCCCTCGGCATACTAAGCGGATTCTCACTCAATACGATGGCACAACTTCACAAAAATAATATGCTAAAGTACCAACTCAGCACGACATATCACATAAGGTAACTAATAACAACTCGATAAGAAAATCCACGAGGTATCCTTTTAAATGATATCATTTGAAAATCCTTGGATTTATATGCTATTAAAAATACAACTTTAAAAGTATGTTTGGTACCTCGGATTGTTTCATCAAAACTTGTAAACAACATACTTTAACCGTCTCATTTTGAAATCATTTGCAAAATAATATTTTCTGTGCAACCGGCATTGTCAAAATCACCACGCCACTACACACCAGCATCACCATTAATAACAAACAAGGTAACCACGCAAGGTCATCAAACCATTCGTACATACTTTAATCAGTACAGGAAGCCTTTCCAAATCCTATTTTGAAGTTTAAACCGAGTGAGATTTTTCATCTTTCACTATGTATTTTTAAAAATAAAAATCATATTGATGTTTGAAATAGAAAAAAAAATTATGGTGTGAAAGACTTTTGAAAATCATGTACTCGGATTATTTGAAAAATACAACAATACGTTAAAAATCATTTTCGAAAATCCTCCCAACACTACATAAAAATCAACGATGGTAACATTTTACTAAATGTCTAAAGGTACTTTATAACAACTCTTTCGAATACCGTTGAGGTTTTATTTGAGAATACGAGGCCGGCTCGCCAATTCCAAATAATTTTCAATGTACACACGGAGCCGCCGATTAATCGAACCGTCATAACTTTATGAAATTTACAAGAAAGCGTTCTCGAACACACACACAACAGAAATAATTTAAACATAATCAATTATCACCTAGCACTACAAAAAGTCCTAACACATATTCCCACACAACAGTTGTCATCACTAGACAACACACATAGAGTACAGTCGCAGATGGTTGACCGCCAAAGTTAGACCTAACGGCTAAAAATGCGGTTCCATAGCCTCTGTCCAGGCTGATTAGCGTGCGCTATAACAAAGGTCAGCGTGCGTTAAACATGCCACGTTAGTTCGCGTTAGCCTCGTACTAAGCCTGCACTAACTGCTCTAATCAACAACACGATTGCAACCATATACAAGGCAATACTAGAATCGAAGGTTACACATAAGCAACAACATACGAGTCCGAAAGCCATCGATTCACATAATTACAACATATCACAAGCAACCATTAAAAGACAATCATCATTCAAAACCAAAATTTCTCCTCTCAGCATGGAGGGTTATCTCAACGTGCACATACCAAATGACTCGGCGTTTACACTACCATATTAGTCATAAAACTAGGCACCATTGCCCAAATGGCTATAACATCATCAATACACATCTTCTGACTAACATTCACGAAACCGAAAAGTTACAAAAGAGAGTCACGTCTTGAGTATATTTTGTAGACCTCGTTTGAGTTTAAAACTCGTGTTTTGAAAGCTTATAGTACACAATGGAAAAGAATTATCAATAATTCGAGTTTACAGAACTTTCAGTCCTGAGGTCAACATACGAAAATCAAACTTTTCCTCCCTTGGAGGACATTTTAAAAAAGAAATTACGTGACTCCCCGAAAGCATTCGAAAACTTAAAATTCCAAGGTTGTTACTCTTGCAAGAAAAACAGTTTATACGAAGATACATTCAGTAATATCATTCTTCATTCTAGCACAAGACTGGAATCAACAAATATATGCCACATAATCTTAAATCATATTTAAACTGTACCCCGAAATACTAAATCACACAACTAGCTCGTGCAGCTCGAAGCACAACATGTAGTAGGGAGACTTACATCCACAGATCGCACGAAGATGGTGGATGCACCACCATGATACTAATCACGACCGACATCCCAGATGACGTGTTGCGACACAACTCAGTCAGACAAAATCTGACAAGACAAGACAAGACAAGACAAGACCCGATAACACACAACTCAACCCGATAGCCTAGGTTTCCGCAACTTAAGCTCTGATATCATAAATAACACCCCCAGAATCAAACCGGGAATATTACATGCCGCAGACCCTCTCCGTGAGGATCCACCAGGCTAGACATTGAAACGACACATTACATTACATACCAACCTAATAAAGTAACGAACCAATAGACCGATTTGGTCTTTCATCACTTAACATACGAGTAAAAAATACACATTTGTATCTCGACTCATACCCATGCAAGGGTACAATACACTCATAACAAAAAGTACGACAGCAGAAAAGACCATACAACGCTTCTTGTTGTTGCATTATGCCCCATTTTCTGTTGCCTTAGGCCAGAAATTGATATATCCAATACTTTGTGAGTGTTGCATCTGATCGCGTGGCATTTGACCTCTAATCCAACACTTTTCCTTTCTAATGCAACAGAGGGAAAGTGTTGCATTATGTACATAGTGCAACACAAAATAAAATATATGCAACAGAAAATAGTGTTGGCTTAGAGGAGAATACAGTTTAAAAAAATGGGGCCCATAACCAATGACACGTCAGCAATGGGCCCTTTTGCCACGTCATTAGTGGGTCCCACTTCATCCACGTCATTAGTGGGTCCCATTTCATCCACGTCAGCGGTGGGTCCCACCAGACACAATGCAATACTATTATTTTATCCAACAGTAACATGGTTGTTATATACAACACTAACTTGAGAATATGCAACAATAACTGAAAGATAAATGCAACACTTTAAATAAAAATTTCGAAATAACCATTTCGTACATACATCATTCTATACAAATAAAATACCATCCAATATTCACACCCTGCCATTCAGTACCAAATACCAACATCCCAACAAACAGTCGACGCAAAATACTAACTTATACTAACAATTCGACATGCAACACCATAACTAGACCAAATTACCAAGTCTAATTCAAGAGTACCAAGTGACCAAAGTTCTAAATACTAGACATTATTAAATATCTCGATTTCTACGCAGCAGGAGCAGGATCTTGTTCTTCAGACCTTTTACCTCTCCTTCCCACTAGCTAGTTGTTGCCATGTTCCTTGTATTTAGTGACCATCAGATATGCCTCGACTTGATGTCCAGAATTAAGCATCTGCTGAATATTAGTTTATAGGAAAATTAAATATATCAATACTTGAAATGAAATATACAGTCGGGTTTATTTTTAATTACTAAATAATACTTACTAAATATCGTATGTCTTATCCATACCATATATAACCAAGTGTGAGACTACATCATCACTAGTCTGGTAATCCAAATTTATGCATCGAGTACAAGGACATCGAGTTTTAGAGGGGTTTCCTAGACTTTCCAAACTTACTGCTACAAAATTTCTTACTCCTTCCCTGAAAGGAGCAGTTAGCTTACAAACAAAATTATACATATTACAAATCTGGCATAAGACAACATCCAACCATGTAACTACTATTTAAGCTTAGAGTGAAAACCTTGGCAGATTCACCCAAGCTTTATCCATCGAATATGAATTATGAGTACACCGAGAACACTACAAGAGTTAATACTATTAGCACAATTTGAAGAGTTAATAATTCAGTACATCTCATTGTACATTAACTGCTAGCCCAGAGCATTGAACTAGAAGGTCCTCTGCAGATGACCTCTAAAAACAATATCCTGAAAAAACAACATTGAAATAATGAGATAAAAATATACATTATTAAGATAAATACCTTTGATGTGTAGAAAGGGTACAATTCTGAGTCCATCTAAGAAAAGGTGGAAAAAAAAGGCCTGGAAGTAGTCATGAGGAAGACTTAAAAAGCAAAATAATTTATCAAGAACAATACTTAAGCAGATTACTGCATCATAAATTTTTGGTAAATTAAAAAAAATGAAGCAGTAGTTGGTGCGCCTTTCGCCTTTAACAACTATGCCATCATCTACCTTTCTGTATCTTTTCAGGAAAAACCACTAGCATTAGCCAATAGTTTAAGGACAAATCCTCTGTTTTCATGTGTGCATCTAGAAAATACAATTACTAGCAATCTAGCATATATATCTGAAAATACATGCAAATTATGGAGAAAGCATTGCACAAAACCCACTCTTCAACCCACTGATGCATAAACACGAACAGAGGAGATTTCTTATCATCCTTCGACAATCTGTAAGCGATTAGTTGATCATTGTCTCTGACTAATGATAACGAATCAGTTGGCTACCCCAGAAAACCTATTATGCGGTTGTTGTATATCTGTAACCAATCATAAAGTCTTACAACATCAAAATTAAATAATATGGCAAAATAGACATGATACTAGAAACCCCAACGACTTGCAACATTAATGCATCAGTGTAATCGCTGCAGTTACCTCAGCTACCAAAAGTGTTTCATCAGCCCCCAGTGAACATGCGGGCTTAAAGCCCGAGTCAAATCTTCAAGCTTTCCATTCTTGGGCACATTAACGAAATGGGGATGGCTTAGTATCACTATCCGCTTTACCACGGTCAGAGTCATTGTCCGCATAGATGACGACGGCAGAGGTAAAGACAGGTACATGAATGGGTCAAAGGTAACAGACACTTTTCTACAAATTGGACATACTAATGTGGACCGGTACTGGCCCTGCAATAATAGCAATCAACTGGATGTTAGCTGAAGTATAAAAGATAATAGAAAAACAACAAAAACTGCCACACAATTTCCTTAACTTTCTCCGAGATGTAAAAGCCACAGAGCAAGTTCAATAACTTTGGTAATTAAAGTAACTAAATTTGATTCACATAAAAATTTGGAAGATTGGTCTAATTTGATTGAATATGGAATAATGAAACCTGGTGAAGATAAAAACATTTTCAGATAATTGAGACGCAGAAAAGAATAAACATTGACACCTTATCTCAACTATACAGACAAGAGCTTTTAGATATTTCTACTTTGGAATGATCAAGGGAAAAGGATAACAAGAAACATCTCTAGAAAGTAAACCAAAGAGAAAGGAAAACACTTACATAAATGAACACAAGACTCGCATAATTCTAGAAAATGACACTCACTTGGCAAACATCAAAAATTATCGAGTCATTACGAGCCAGATGATTCCTCCAATATTCATCAGCTACTTCTTCATCTGGGCGGCCGTCATAGTCCTTAGCTTCAACATAAGGTTTTGCATCTCACACGATTCAGATCCTCATGGAGACCATCTAAGAGAAATGCCAAGAGCTCCTACAGTAATCAAATATGGCCCTCCACTTTAAACAGATGGCACACTGAATCTCAGACAGATTTGGACAAGAGGGGAATATTTATTCACTTAGAGAACATACATACTTGAGAATCATGCTGATTAAAACCGCTGAATTGCGGAGCAAAATGAGCGAGCTTCATTTTAAATGTTCTTGGTGCCAGAGGTGTTACTCCAGGAGCCCATAATTTCTTTAAAATATCTCCAAAAGATGAAGCAATTTCACCCTGTCAAAATCAGATATTCTTTTGGTTGAGGAATAATGTTATATTGAACCCAACTTAAATCATACGACATAACAAGAAGAATGACCGATCCTAATTTCTATAACACAGAACTCTGCAAAAGATCCACCAAATAATCTATACAACTGGAGCACTTACTAAGTCAGTCATACACAAGCTCTCTTATATATCTTTCTTTTTAAGAAACTCAGAATCATCACTAAAAATAATAAAAGGTATAAATGGAAAATACATGAAAAGAAATCAAATTTATGGCATACTATGAATAACATTTCGAGGCAATCTGAATGACCGAAAAGGCAACAATCTTTTGTGTACTGCAAAAGAGAAAACCCATGGATGGAAGTGAAAATGTACAACTACTCAAAGAGCATGGCTGTTATAATGTCCCAAGTATGACAAACGTACTTTCATGCCCAACGGGTTCTCTGGGTTTAATTGTCTCTTGTAATCTCCAAGAAAGTATTCAACAAGCTTTGGTGTGTGCGCTAGACACTATAGAGCACTGTTCATGAAGCAAGTATTCCCTAGGTTTTGTAGCCGAGATAAGCCCAAAGTACCAGCTTCAAATGAATTCCCCAGAAACTTAGAAGAACTGCTTCCGGCAGAACTTGAACTATTGTTCGTAGCACCACCGTTCATAAAACATGAAGTACCATTAGCATATGTTCCAACATCATCTTTTCTAGCTCCTCTACTTCCAAAAGAATCTGACAACCCATAAACTTGCAACTTAAGGAGCAGCTGCATTAATAAACAGAAGCGAACAAGTTAATTACATAATATAAATCAAGGGCAAAGTTCAAGAATATACATTATCGCGAATCGGGAACATCGGACTCAGGAACAAGCAAATCAAACTCGAATTTCAGTGAATCAGTGTCGACTTCAGTCTCAAACACGATGGACTCCATCGGGATAGAATCATATACCAACACCGACCGGAAATCACCATCGTGTGTTTCTTCGACGAAGGAATAAAGGAAATAAAACCGATTCCATTCATGTGACATAGTGTGAGATCGAGTATAGGGTTTTTGAGAGAGAGAGAGAGAGAGAGAGAGAGAGAGAGAGGCGATTTGTATTCCAACTCAAGAACAGGAAATAGGGTTTGAGAATGAGATGTGAATCGGGTGTTGTGTTGGATCAGATTAGGTGTGAGGTTTAATTATGGACCCAATCAAGTTAATGGGTTTATGGGCTAATTAATCTGATTCAGAGATATTAAGTGTATTAGTTGAGTGGTAATTATTGTAAATATTAAAGGTGTATGAACTTTTAATATTTTAGTGGCCCATGAACTTACCAAAAATGGAACGAGCAACTTAGAGTGGGACACCTAAAATGAAAAGATGAGTGACTTAGACTAGGAGTTGGGACGGAGGGAGTATTTCTTATTATATTTTGAAGAGTTGAATGTATAAATTTAATTTTTTATTTTAATTTTAGATTATAATTTTCAAAAGAAAAAATATGTATTCATTTAATATATTTTATTTATTATAATTTTAAGGAATTAATTTCTTTTTTAATATTTTTAAATTTATTAATTTTAATCAGAAATTTTTTTAAGTAAAAAACTATATGTGCTCTTATAAAAATCCATTATAAAATAATTAAACAAATTCAAATAATTTATTTTGTTTTAGTTTAAAATTTAATTTTGACGATATTTTTTTAAAAATATTTAAAATATTTTTCGTAACTGTTAAGATGATTTAGTCTATTGCAATGCTTTTAAGTTCACATATAATCCAACACTTTAGCTTGGTGTTGCATTAACGTCTTTTGCAACAGTGCATTCTGGTCTAATGCAACACTAATTGAGTAGTATTGCAAAAGACCAAAGATCAGAGGGTTATTGCAATACTTTTTCTTGCAACACTAGAGATATGCGTTGCATATGAGCACTTATGGCGTAGTAGAGAGCCGCTGCGAGAAGAAGAAAAACGCGCACAAATGAGGTCTGGCCGAAGCCCAGGCCTTAAATAGCCGACAGCGTTACGGCCGTAACCGGCAGTGCCTTACGGCCGTAACTGGGTCAACTCCCTTTTACGTACGTAACGGTCGTTGCCTTATGTACGTAACGAGTACGCCTTACGGCCATACTCGAAGCGGCCTTACGGCCGTAACCAGGTCCCCAGGGCTACTGCCCGAAATCTTCCGACGCATTACGGCCGTAACCGGCAATGCCTTGCGGCCGTAACAGGATGACCCTTACGGCCGTAACAGAGTCCTCCCAGGCCAGGGTGTGGAGGTGTCTTACGGCCGCAATCGTCCAGGCCTTACGGCCGTAACGCGACCCAGTCGGCCCTCCGACTGCCCGACTGGAGACTCGACGATGTCTCGATCACGCAAACGCACCGACTAAGATCCAAAACAATAACGAACAGGCTACGAAACTCAACGTACCATAGTGCAAGCACACGATTCCAAAGGCGCGGATGACAAAAATCCGTTCGACCGAAGAAAAATTCAACAAAACCGGAATGAAGATCTCGAGTATTACATTCTACCCCCCTTAAAAGAAGTTTCGTCCCCGAAACTTAAAAACATAAAACGATCAATGCAAACAGTTCCAGATAACACACGTTATCCATTGCCGACGACTTGCAACGAATCACATGCAGCACGTTGCTGCTACCACCCATATCGCTACACCAGAACAATAACAGAACATAACGAACAAAATCAATATGGTTAACCAACCCGAACAGCACAACAATCAAAACACGAGTTAATCGTTGAACAAATACGAAATTCCAACGACCCAAGGTTTAGAAGGTCGAATATGAAGTTAATTTCCCGAACTTAAGGAAATCACGAAGTGATCTGAACGCTCAAAAATCATGATACGAGATCAACAAATGCCGGACAACAATGATTGAACAACAACGATCGAGACGACAACAGTTGAACAACCATCTCCGATAACAAATAACAAAAATCGAATAGAAATCGAATAGCATCCCCATAGTTCATAGCTCGATTCAAGACAATATGATCCGGTGAAAACGACAAAATATGCATTTACATAAGATTCACAAGAGTGGAACCGAATTCGGAAAAAGTCATAACACAATCGGACTAACCCGAAACAATACCGCAACTCGTTCGAACAACAAAAAGTGAAGAGTAGAACAAGTCCAGAAAATATCAACGAACACAAACGAGTCGATAGAGTCGAACAAAATGGAAGCGAAAAGGGAAAAAATATGGGTATTACACCATATCACCTTTAAAAGAGATTTCGTCCCCAAAACCTAAACAACAAGAATGGAGTGCTAGAATAGCAACCTTCCCGGTAATATTCTCTTGGTCCCGCATCTGATCTCCATGACCATCTGTACCGCAGTCACGACCATGTACTCTGTCCCTCGGCATACTAAGCGGATTCTCACTCAATACGATGGCACAACTTCGCAAAAATAATATGCTAAAGTACCAACTTAGCACGACATATCACATAAGGTAACTAATAACAACTCGAAAAGAAAATCCACGAGGTATCCTTTTAAATGATATCATTTGAAAATCCTTGGATTTATATGCTATTGAAAATATAACTTTAAAAGTATGTTTGGTACCTCGGATTGTTTCATCAAAACTTGTAAACAACAAACTTTAACCGTCTCATTTTGAAATCATTTGCAAAATAATATTTTCTGTGCAACCGGCATTGTCAAAATCACCATGCCACTATACACCAGCATCACCATTAATAACAAACAAGGTAACCACGCAAGGTCATCAAACCATTCGTACATATTTTAATCAGTACAGGAAACCTTTCCAAATCCGAGTTTGAAATTTAAATCGAGTGAGATTTTTCATCTTTCACTATGTATTTTTGAAAATAAAAATCGTATTGTTTTTTGAAATAGAAAAAAAATTATGGTGTGAAAGACTTTTAAAAATCATGTACTCGAATTATTTGAAAAATACAACAATACGTTAAAAATCATTTTCGAAAATCCTCCCAACACTACGTAAAAATCAACGACGGTAACATTTTACCAAATGTCTAAAGGTACTTTATAACAACTCTTTCAAATACCGTCGAGGCTTTATTTGAGAATCCGAGGCCGGGTCGCCAATTCCAAATAATTTTCAATGTACACACGGAGCCGCCGATTAATCGAACCGTCATAACTTTATGAAATTTACAAGAAAGCGTTCTCGAACACACACACAACAGACATAATTTAAACATAATCAATTATCACCTAGCACTACAAAAAGTCTTAACACATATTCCCACACAACAGTTGTCATCACTAGACAACACATAGAGTACAGTCGCAGATGGTTGATCGCCAAAGTTAGACCTAACGGCTAAAAATGCGGTCCCATAGGCTCTGCCCAGGCTGATTAGCGTGCGCTATAACAAAGGTCAGCATGCGCTAAACATGCCATGTTAGTTCGCGTTAGCCTCGTACTAAGCCTGCGCTAACTGCTCTAATCAACAACACGATTGCAACCATATACAAGGCAATACTAGAATCGAAGGTTACACATAAGCAACAACATACGAGTCTGAATGCCATCGATTCACATAATTACAACATCTTACAAGCAACCATTAAAGGACAATCATCATTCAAAACCGAAATTTCTCCTCTCAGCATGGAAGGTTATCTCAACGTGCACATACCGAATGACTCGGCGTTTACACTACCATCTTAATCATAAAACTGGGCACCATTGCCTAAATGGCGATAACATCATCAATACACATCTTCTGACTAACATTCATGAAACCGAAAAGTTACAAACGAGAGTCACGTCTTGAGTATATTTTGTAGACCTCGTTTGAGTTTAAAACTAGTGTTTTGAAAGCTTATAGTACACAATGGCAAAGAATTATCAATAATTCGAATTTCCAGAACTTTCAGCCCTGAGGCCAACATACGAAAATCAAACTTTTCCTCCCTTGGAGGACATTTTAACAAAAAAGTTACGTGACTCCCCGAAAGCATTCGAAAACTTAAAATTCCAAGGTTGTTACTCTTGCAAGAAAAACAGTTTATACGAAGATACATTCAGTAATATCATTCTTCATTCTAGCACAAGACTGGAATCAACAAATATATGCCACATAATCATAAATCACATTTAAACTGTACCCCGAAATACTAAATCACACAACTAGCTCGTGCAACTCGAAGCACAACATGTAGTAGGGAGACTTACATCCACATATCGCACGAAGATGGTGGCTGCACCACCATGATACTAATCACGACCGACATCCCAGATGACGCGTTGCGACATGACTCAGTCAGACAAAATCTGACAAGACAAGACAAGACCCGATAACACACAACTCAACCCGACAGCCTAGGTTTCCGCAACCTAAGCTCTGATACCATAAATAACACCCCCAGAATCAAACCGGGAATATTACATGCCGTAGACCCTCTCCGTGAGGATCCACCAAGATAGACATCGAAACGACACATTACATTACATACCAACATAATAAAGTAACTAACCAATAGACCGATTTGGTCTTTCATCACTTAACATACGAGTCAAAAATACACATTTGTATCTCGACTCATGCCCATGCAAGGGTACAATACACTCATAAAAAAAAGTACAACAACGGAAAAGACCATACACGAACTCCAACTGACTGCATCCAAAACTAGCCCTCGTGTGATTAGTATCATTCGTCTTCCATCATCCTTCGCACTGATCCTATGTTTTGCTCCCAAAACCTGCATGTACCTGGATGCAGAACAAACATCCACCCCCCGAATACTCGGGGGTTAGCTAAACTCCATTGTTTTGCTAGTACAAGTATAAGGTGCAAATACGATCCATACACAACACATTCTGAGAATACAACGACAGTCTTCCCGAGATAACTCATTTAGTTAAAATAGTTCAAATCGTGAAAGTAGAAACGAAACAAGTAGGCACTTTAAAAACACTTCCAAATATCGGGAGTTTTTAAAATATTTGAAATTGAAAAGTTCTTAATTCCTCGAAAGCCACTTAGGGTCACAGCCCCAAAGTCCATTTTCCAAAATGTAAATCCATTAACAAAACACAGAGTCCACGACCCAACCATTCCGGTCACAAAACACAGGGTCCACGACCCGATCATTCACTTCAATTCACTTACAAGGACACATTACACATAATACATTATTCTTATGCCATTCTAGCCAAATACCAAGACTCGATATATAATGTATCTCGACCCCGATCACAAAGCATTGTGATAGTCTGAATAATATCACAATTAACGAAAACATCAACATCATCCTCAGGATGAAAAGCACACCTGGTAACCCACGACCGTACCCCTTAGTACCGGCCTCCAGATGCCCCGTCGAACGCTCCGGGTGGGAAACCACTTTCGCGGCCATACCCCTTAGTATCGGCCCCCAGACGCCCCGTCGAACGCTCCGAGTGGAAGAACAACACACACACGTGATCCACAATTCATAGTTGCAAACCACAAGCCTCGAAAGTCAATCATAGTATATATAGTCGAGGTATCTTACTAGAATGGCTAGTTCATCCAACACATACTCACGACCAAGTAATGATACAACTAACACTAGAATTCAACGATGCAGCTAGTACCATTCAAATAGCAACGAGAGAAAATACCTTTCTAACCCCGCCGAACGGCACAACCTCCTCATATGGGAGTTACCATCTTTATCTCACAATGACACATGATCATCAATAAACACATGTTTCCCCACACATACCTCAACGAAAGGTTAAACTTTAAATCTACAAACAACATAATCACACAAAACGAAACCCTACGAAAGTAAGGTATTCTTATACTCAACATTAATACACATGCTTAGACAAGCACATTTAACAATGAAAATATACGAGTCATCTTTAAGGAAATATTGAAAAGCATATCGATTCGTTTGAAAGTTAATTATAGACATTCATTCAGCACATAACGTCGATTACCAACTATTAAATCCACAAAATACGTAATGTATGGGCAAGATACTTGCCTAGACACCACGAGCAATGGAACACCGAACGGACATGGTTGGGTAGCTCCCGAACTCCCAAGAACGACCAATAACTCATCAACTCCACGAAAACTACGAAAATAATATCACCAGGAATCAATAACGCTAAACGGAACCCGAATCAACCCGAAAAACAACAAGAATCCGAGGGTTTCTTCAAGGAAATCGAGAATCAAGTTTCGGGTGATAAAAATCGATAAATGAGTTACAAAATCCGAAGACCATGATCAATACAACAAGAATATCAAGAACAATTCATTAATCTCGGACAAAATCAACGAATCACGAAGAAACCCCAAAAAAACATACACAACTAGGGTTCTACGGAAGAAATACCTTGATCCGGCGAAAAATAAGGTTTTGATGTTGATTTAATCGACAAAGACCTTCCAAAAGCCTTGGAAATGAGTAAAATCGGCCAAGAATGTCACTCCCCGTCGCACCGTCCGAGAGCTGGCGCCACAAGAAGAAAAACGCGCACAAATGAGGTCTGGCCGAAGCCTAGGCCTTAAATAGCCGACAGGGTTACGGCCGTAACCGGCAGTGCCTTACGGCCGTAACTGGGTCAACTCCCTTTACGTACGTAACGGCCGCTGCCTTACGTACGTAACGAGTACGCCTTACGGCCGTACTCGACGCGGCCTTACGGCCATAACCAGGTCCCCAGGGCTACTGCCCGAAATCTGCCGACGCATTACGGCCGTAACCGGCAATGCCTTGCGGCCGTAATGAAGGCTTACGGCCGTAACAGGATGACCCTTACGGCCGTAACCGAGTCCTCCCGGGCCAGGGTGTGCAGGTGTCTTACTGATGTATTCGGCCAGGCCTTACAGACGCAACGCGACCCAGCCAGCCCTCCGACTGCCCGGCTAGAGACTCGACGACGTCTCGATCACGCAAACACACTGACTAAGATTCAAAACAATAACGAACAGGTTACGAAACTCAACGTACCACAGTGCAAGCACACGATTCTAAAGGCGCGGACGACAAAAATCCGTTCGACCGAAGAAAAATTCAACGAAATCGGAACGAAGATCTCGGGTATTACAAGAATGAAGCACATTGATCCAAAATTCTTTTCACCCATGAACTTCAGCAAAGGGGAGAAATTGAATTTGTGAGATTCGCTCATGCGATAATCTAGCAGATTTGTTCACAAAAGCACTTCCTATATTTTTCTTCGAGAAATTGGTACACAAGATTATGATGCACAAATTTTGAGATATATATTGACAATAATAGTCATGTAGCGATGAGGGGGAGACATACAAGATTCAGGGGCTGTTTGGCAGTTGCTGAATGATTTAGTGCAGAATGGTTGAGAGGCCAGAATGGTTGAGAGGCTCTGTATGATTGAGTGCAGAATGAAATTTGGTTGTTTGGTAACTGTTCTGAATGGTAACTCTGAATGGTTACAAATTACCATTTTACCCTTCTGTATAAAAGTAGCGATTAAAAATCCCATTTTTCCTCCCCTTGCGTATCAAAACCTCTCATTTTTATAAATATAAACCCTAATTTTTATAAATAATTGTGTATAATATTTTTAAATTTAATTCATTTAAAATAATAATAATTATTATTATGATGTATAATATTTTTAAATTTAATTCATTTAAAATAATAATAATAATTATTATTATGTATAATATTTTTAAATTTAATTCATTTGAAATAATAATAATAATAATTAGGCATAATATTTTTTAATTTAATTCATTTAAAATAATAATAATAATTATGTATAGTATTTTTTAATTCAATTCATTTAGAAAATTATAATAATAATTATGTCTAATATTATTTATTTAAATTCATTTAAAAATAATAATGATAATTATGAGTAATAATTCTTAATTTAATAGGAGGGGTAAATCTGGAAATTGTTTGCCTCTTAATGGTTGAGAGAGGGTATGGATGCTTAATGGTTAAGAGGTTATTGTAACCATTAAGATGTCATATTTTTTTTTGCCAAACAGTCCTGACCTCTTAGCGATTCAGATGTAGGCTCTTAATGTAACCATTAAGAGCCAAACAAACAACCCCTCACTCTTTTTACCGTTAATACACACATATATTCTTTTTCCTCACTATGTTTTTCCCGAGAGAGCTATCCTAGTAAGGTTTTAACGAGGCATGATGTTAGTATAAGTCATCCAAGGGGGAGTGTTATATATAAATGTGGATGACGCGTGACTCTTAGTTTTCTCATATTAATGCATGAGACTCTTAACTTTTCAAGAACACCATTGACTTGTCATTATACTTTGTAACTTATGTTTTCATGTCCTATATAAAGGCACTTGTATGTGTTGAAGATAAATGAATATCAAGATGGTCTCTCTCTCTCCATATATATATATATATATATATATATATACCAAAAAATGGATTATGAGTGTATTATTAACAAAAAAGATACCAACGCAACCCGAAAGATAATGAATTCTAGTGACCGGATATAGTGAACGCAATTATATATATATATATATATGACAAAAAATGGATTATGAGTGTATTATTAACAAAAAAGATACCAACACAACCCGAAAGATAATGAATTCTAGTGACCGGATATAGTGAACGCAATTTTGTTCCCCGTTCGTACTTGGGCAGGGGCGGATCCACAGGGGGGTTAGTGGGGTCAGCTGACCCCGACCTTAAATTATTTTTTATATGTATATATTACTCCCATTCCATTTGAAGAATCTAGTTTTAAACATAAATTTATCCTAATAAAAGAGTATTTCACATTTATATAATATTTCTTAAGATTAATATTTTTGTTATATAAATTATTACAGTATTAATTGATTGAAAAATAAAATAAAATATAAGTAAAAATAGATGGTGAGTTGTGCCTTGTGGTATATATTATAGGACAAGAATTACCAAATCTTGTTTACCACCATTGTATTTTTTATTTTTATTTTCATATCAATATTCGATTATGACATGCAAAATTACAACACTAAAATTTTGACCCCTCTAATCAAATTTTGCATGTCATAATCTTTAAATTTGAATGTATAATCAAACCTTTAATTTGAATGCGGTCTTAAATTTTTCATGTATAATTTTTTACTTTTTAAAATTATTTTATTTTGAGTGAAAATTGATTTTCTACCTATTAGAAATAAATAATTTTAAAAATAAAATATATATATCAAAATACTCAAATTAAAGATTTATACAAATAGGATAATATAAAAAAAATTAATTTTAATTTTTGTGTTTTGAAATCAACTTTCAAATACATAAAATAAATTTATTATTTTCTTAGGAGGTGAATAAAATTACAAAGTATGTTACGATTTTTTTTTTCTTTTGAAGTTGTATGAGATATATATGAATTTGTCGTCAGGCGAAACTGCAAATTCCCCTTCAAAGTATTTTGAAAGCACTAAATATTAGAGAGTATATAGTTTCGAAAAAAAAGTAATAAAAACAAAAAATGGGGTGAGACCTACGCGCTAGCCAACTGCGCCACCACCCCATGTCTGTATTATTGGCTTCCCATAGTTTATGAGGGCGACGACTTAATAAGATACAACTTACCTCGGACCAAAAAATAAAACTCCCCCATACAATTAATTAAGATTAAAATTAACTTACAAAATTCGATATATAGACACATTATCCCAATAATGTAGCTAACAGGAGAGTGAAAGGGGAATGGTAAATCGAAATTTAAAATCTCTTACCTAAATATTATGGCTCTGTTCTTTTGAGCTTAATTTCAGCACTTTTCGATTCAATTTAATTCGGTGATTCAAAAAGAAATTGATTCGGTTGATTCAGCCAACAAATTATTTTTATTGTTGATATTAATTATCAAGAATAATATATATATATATATAATTTGTTATCAAGAATAATTATTGTTGCATATATTGTTAGATAATATTAATTATCACTAATATTAATATTATCAACAATACTATATACAAATATTTATTATTAATCTCATTATTTTTCCACTATTTGAGTAATTGTAGTTTTTCCAAGAGTTTTTTTAAGTTAAAATTAAATGAATTACACATATGACGTACCTCTTAATTCTAAGAGTAAATCAAATTCAATAGGTTCTTTTGCAATTTCCAAAATATGTGGGTACTTCTTTTTATATTCAGTCCAACAGTATCCTCTTGCAATAAATTCTCTTGCAAAACCAACCAAAAAGAAAAAGAAAAAAAAAAAAGTTCGTACCTTTAAAAGGAACATATCCTCTTGCAAGTTGCAACAAGCTCACCGTAATGCAGATACACCATAAATCCACAGGCACTTGTAGTGAAGAACACCACCTCAGGAATCCCGAGCTTCTCGGCAGCATCAAGAGTAAAGCTCATCACTCCGTCAGACACTATGCAGCTCACATTCGGGCAGTCCGATGATGAATCATTGAGACTGTCGATGAGGTCCGAGAATGGGGCCAAGCAGTTCTCGGATAGAGACTGCGAAAGCAGGGGAATGTCCTGCGTCACATCACAGTTCGAAGTGTTGGAAATGTTGGAAATAAAAAGGAAATGGACTGTTTTGAGCAGTCCACTTGAGAGGCAATTTTGAGTAGGCTCGACTACGAGTTAAAGTCGAGACTTAGTTGGAATACGTAGTACCCCGTACGAGATTTCCAAAACATGTAAGAACACTTAAAATGATTGAGGTATGAATGAGATATAATGTTCCAAAGTGAACCCTTTATAAATGGGTCTTGGGATGTTCTCCCACGTTGGTAAAAGAAGGGAAAAATTGTGAGTATATAAGGAGATGTGGACAAACTCTTGATCAAAAGTGAGACATGAGTGGATGTGTGACTAGGCGCTCCTTGCGCATAGACACACACCCACGCGCGCGCCGCCGCCATCGGGTCGGGTCGGGTCGAAGGGCGATTTGGGCGAATGTCTCGGCGTCTCGAGATTATCTTTTTACTGCAATTTTATTTGGCAAAAAATTGCCAAATAAATATCAAATCAATTGATAATTATCGAATTAATATATTAGGATAACTTTCAAGTTATTTGATAATTATCGAACTAATATATTAATATATTAGGATAAGTGGTGAAGAGACCAATCCTAATTAGAGTTACTCCATCACATGTCTCTCTCTCATATTCACCTATAAATACAGATGTGACAGGTCTGATTTTTTAAGAGAGAAAAAAAATTTCGTTCGTTTTTCAGCCGAAATTTTGAGTTCATTTTTTTTTTTTTGGAAATAATTTCTCTTCATATTTTCGGGCGCGTCGGTGGTAGTTCAGATTTTATTCTAGTTCGCTGAGGGTGCGATGATCGATTTATCAACGCATCGAGATGTTGGTTTATCCCGGGAGGCAGACGCTATACACTCTGGTGGGGGCGAATTTGCTTTAAGGTGACAGATTTCCTGGATTCAACATCGCCCATCTTCGGATTTATTTCCTTAAATTACTTATATATATATATTATTTGCTGATTGCTTCACTAACAAATCTGTCTCCCACTTTGTTCTTTTCAGATTTGCAGCTCATGCAGTAGATTCAAAGCATGGTAAATATTCCAACAATCTTAAAGCAAATTGATTATTTTGTAGCATAAATTTCGAAATCATTAATATCGGATCTCTGCAAAATTTTCCATCTATGGGAAAAATGGTTTTATTATTTCGAAATTCATTTTTAAAGATGTTTGGATCTGCCATGAGGAACATTCTATAATTCGATTTGCCCTATGGTTGCTTTATGACTGCGCAATTTGGTTTGTTTCACTTCATTCGTTCCTTTTCCCTTTGAGGAATTTCTTCTGATCCAATAACACCAAATGGGAGAAAGTCATTTCTTTGCAGATTTATCATACTAGTTGTTATGTGCGGATACATGCACCATTGAAACAATCGTGTATTTGTCTATTCATACATGCTCATCTCTGATTTTCAAAAGACATGGTACTTGGTCTTAAGTTTGAGTTATTGGCGATACTCGGATATTGTATCGTTTTATTCCAATAGAAACATCATGTAAATACATGGTTTAATCAGTCTGCACGCAAGATCGGGAGAAGAAATGCACGACAGGAGAAGGCCGTCAAACTTTTTCCCAGGCCCACTGCTGGACAACTTCGTCCAGTTTTCCGTGGTCAGACTCTAAAATACAACATGAAGAAATAGTTTATAGTATTATCATCAGCTCATTGTTGGGGAAAACACAGTTACATGTTTTGTTAATTATTCGATTAAGATGTTAAGATTATTTAGTTTAATTAAGATATTAACTAAATAGGATTTGTTGATTGATTTTAATATTTTTATGTGATGGTATATCAATCTTGGTCGGATGCTCGGACGTTAAAGACCCTAACGGGCCTGGTACCTAGTGAGTACATGTTATGGGTCGGCATGAGAATTATAATATTTCTGGTTGGATTTGTTTCTCCAGTTAATTTATTATTTCTCGTGTTGGTGTCAGTCTGCTGCGGCAGTGACACACGAGCCTATCATGGCGATCCATGTGATACCTAATGTAACACCCCCAATCCGCTCAGGGATATTACACGCCGTAGAACCTTTCCTCAAGGATCTACCAGGCTGGTAACAACAAACGAACAACTCGACGATGCCTTTAAGGCTACAATAACTTAGTAGACCGACTTGGTCTTTCAATAAAAACATACAACTCAATTACAGTTCATGCCCACGCAGGGTCAAAATACAACAACTCCCGTACAATGGGGAAAAATTACTGCAGCGGAAAATAAAGTACAACTGAACCAATTCTCAACGTACGGTTCCACATGTGATTAGTATCGATCATCTTTCATCATCCTTCGTGCCAACCCTGTGTTATGCTCCAAAACCTGAATGCAAAAACAGACATCCACCCCCCGAATACTCGGGGGTTAGCAAAACTCCACTGTTTTGCTAGTGCAAGAACAAAGTGCAAAATACGAGTCATACAATTCACATTCCACGAATAACATTAACCAGGAATCCTCAAAGATCCAAATGAAACGAAAAGTACTTCCCGAGGCAAGAGTTTGGGAAAAACATTCCAAAACCGAAGGATCACAAATCAATGGAAACAATTTATAAAATATTTTGAAATGCCATCGAGAGTTTTAATAAAAACAATTTAGGATTACCGAATCCTTCTCTTTCCAAAACTCGAAATACGAATGGGGTCACCGTCCCGAAGGTTTATTTTCCGTAAAATGACCTTTACAAAACCATTGGGATTTTAGCCCCAAATTACATCAAATCACAGTACACGAGAACGATAGCAAGGTTCATTTTCCAACATCAAAACCCCACAATTAAACGACTAAAGCATATACGACAAAATACTATAGTGCCATCCTAGCCAAGTAGGCCAAACGAACAACTTACCTCTTACACATTTAGTCAATGCATGCAATCATGAAAGCCGTTCAAAACCGCTCGTTTCCGAAAACGCCAATCTCAAAACACATTTGTAAAATGCACCACAATTAACCGTCGATCCACGTCTCTGTGGACCCCTACCGAGACCCCGTCGGATCTAACCCATAGTGAGCATACACACACACGTTACTCATACAATACTAATATGCTAAGAACGTAAGCTCATCAAGAATACTTACTAGAGATGGCCACTTACTCGACACCGTTATCAAACTCATCACAACACAATACGATTAACGCGGAATACATGATTCCATAACTTTAAACAACATGGGTATCACCAAAGCCCTCAACGTTCAAAACAATCAAATCATAATCAATTCCCCAAAATACACCGTTCACAAAACATACACACTTTTTCAAAAAGAGCCCTTAACGAGGCCAAAACGAATCTCTTGGGAATTCATTTCAAATAACCAAACAAATACACCAAGACGACCACCGATCATCATATCCACAAAATGAGAAGCGTATGAACAAGGTACTTGCCTCGAAACCACGATCGCAACAAGACGACGGATGAAATACGGTCGAACGGCCCCGAACTCCCGAACACTATCAAGAACGCGATAGCACCGCAATTACTACGAGAATAACACCACACGGATCATCAATCACCAACGAGATTCAACATCGGAATCCTCGAGCACCTATAAACCTCCGGAAGGAACAATAAAACATGATTACGACGAGAATCAAGACCAAAACAACGGAAATCCCAGCAAACTATCGAAAGGAACTCATTGGGGCATTTAATCGAACACTAAATGTTCAATAATTCCCAAGAACACTCGAATCGTCAATCGAGTTAAACAAACTCGATATATGGATATACAATCTGTGAAACACGATTAATAACATCATACTACGCCAACCGATCTATCAAAATCGAACTAGAATCGAAATCAAGAACAATTCCCCAAAATGTCAACGAAGGAAAATCAAGAAATATACCTTGATTCGACGAAGAACACGGATTGGATGATGATATAATCAACAAGAATCTTCCAAAATGCCTTGGAATTGAGTAGAATCGACCAAGAACACTATTTCCCGTCGCACGCGTCCGATAGCCGCAAGAAAAGTGAAGAAATGAGCAAAAAACCCATTGCGGGCCTTATATAGCCGGACATCACGGACGCTTACGGCCATACGGCCAGTAAGGCCTACGGCCGTAACTCGCCCATACGGCCAGTGCCATTACGGCCGTAACCGACATTCGTCAAAAACCAGCCCAGCACCTGCCGACCACTTACGGCCGTAACGGATCACGCCTTACGGCCGTAACCGGCCTTTGTCCAGCCAGGTCTGCTGAGCACGTACGGCCGTAACCGGCACCTTACGGCCGTAACTCGGCCAGGCCAGGCCCGGCTCCGGCCGTGACTCGATCGTGGCCACTCCGACGGCCCGGACGACCCCGAAACCCGAACCTGAATATAAATCGAAGGTACGGTTACGACGTACTCGAAAAAACGAATCCGAGCATTAAGAGAACACATGATTCCAACCACCCGAAGGCTCAAAATTCGACAACGGGAGTAATTACCCCAAACTTTGGGAAATTATAAAAATGGCCCAATACGTCCGAAATACACGATACACGATCGAAACACCAAACCAAATCTCGCAACATGAATAATAACATTAAATGAACTTACGAGAAACTCGTAACAACAGTTTCGGACGAGATTCGCAAGAATCGAACGCAAATACGGAAAAGCCGCTGAAGAACACGGAACTCAACAAAACGATACCGAAACGAACTCGAATGACAAAAAGTACATAATTAATCATTCTCAGAATGACGATACGGTCATGAGCGAGTTGTCGAAACGGACTCCCTCCGAAAAAAGAAAATTACCGGAAATCGAAATTGCGGGTATTACACCTAATACGACAAAAATTGATATTAGATCTATACGCGAAAAATCTGGAGAAATTCGAGGAGTTGTTAACCCAACGCATCGGTTGGCCGAGGATCACTGAATGTGGTTTTATTGGAAGCTTATGTTTTCCATGGGCACTAGATCATTCTATATGGCTTGATAAAGATGGTGTATCAGCATTTGTGCTAGAAATTTTGGTTCTACTTGGAACCATGCTGAAATTTTGGAGAAATTCAATAATTAAATTTTAGTGCTAAGAACATAAAAGTTTTTTAATCGAATATTAAAACCAGAGAGTTTTAAATGATGATGAAATCTACTCTTATGAGAGGTTGTAACAAGAAATGTGATTACTCTATAAAGATAGTGATACATTTGTTGCGTGTATTCGATAATGAGTAAAGCTAAAAAGAGAAATTTACGCTCTAAAAGCTCGAGATAGAAAACCAACTTAATCCGAAAATTAAGATGGTTGAATTGCACTCTAACGGAGATGCAAAAACGATGTTAATCAGTTCAAACTATCACTGAATATGAAGATATTAGTCATGTGGAGACTACTTAATTTAAAACAAGATACCATGCAAGGAAATAATTGAAATTTCCTATTAGTTCTGAAATGTAGTAAAACAATTTTAGAAATACTAAAAATATGGGGGTGCCTCGCTAAGGCTAAAGTTCCTACGCCAGAGCAAATGAAGGTATGACCTAAGACGGTCGACTGCATCTTCACTGGATACGCACATGATGCATGATACGTATAAATCCGTAGTGTAAAAAAAATCTGATAGTCTGACATATCAGTATGTACTAATCGAGTTAAGGAAAAGAGTGTATCAAACGCATAACTTGCAATATCCGATAATAATTTCTTATCTACTGTTGTATTATTTGGATGATTTGAGTATCGTTGTAATCATGTTATATTTAGTTAATGTTTATTGATGTTGGGATATATCATAATAGACTTGATTATACCTATCATTCGCATTATGGTTGATTGCTTGACGTTGTGTAGATTATTACATTTTGGGCTAGGTTTTCTATGTTTAACGTACGTTAAGATTTAATTTAACGTACGCTAATGCATTGGCTTACGTACGTAATGAGGTAATGGTTACGTACGTAATGCTGGAAATCTCATTCGATCTCAACTTTCGGCATGGGGGGCCGGACATGATCCGGATAATTGGCCCTTTCGAGGCAGCCAAGTTGACGTACCTTACATACGTAATGCTGAGGCTATAACGTACGTAATGAGGTTGGTATTTTGAGGTAGTAGCCTCTGGAGGCAGATTACGTACGTAACATCTTAGGTGTAGCGTACGTAAAGGGATTAACGTACGTTATCTTCATGCTACAACGTACGTAACAAACTGTGCAGTTTATAAAAAGACATCTTGTGTCTTTCATTTGCACACTCCAACTTTGATTTTTCTCTCCAACTATCGTCCCCCTGCCTCCCTAGACCGATTATACTCTCTTCCAACTTGTATTTGAGCCTTGCATCTTGGATTGGAGCTTGTTGATCGGAAGTTTAGAGGTGTTCATGAAGCTTGGAGTGTGTTCTTGTAGTTTTGGTGGTTGTTCTGCGTTCCTGAAGGTATGTTGTGCGATTATACTCTATATTTTCGTAGTTATGATGATAGTGATATGGTATACTACACCTAGTGTTGAATTAATCAAGTAAAACATGTTTGTGGTTAAGCTTTTTAACACTTATTGATGAATATGGTAATTAAAGGTTTGGAATGAAGATGTTCTTGATGTTTTAATGATAATGATCATGTTTATAAAAATCATACTCATCTTGCTGGATGTATTAACATCAGTGGAACAACGATAATCATTTAGCTCCATCATAGTTAAGTTTAATCAATGGAATTGATATCGTAGAAGTGTTAAAACACCATGTTAGGTATATTTCCTACCTTGGGAAGAACTTGATGAATGTTAGAGATTAGGAATGATGTTTCTCTTGATTCAGAAATCTTAAAAGGTATAACATCATTGTTGTCTCGGCTTAGCAAGGTCTTTGAGAGTCGATAAAGGGTATTGATGAACACAACTATAACTTTTAATTAATCGAATATGTTGATAACTTAAGGAAGTATAGATCATCATAATAAAGTGGATAGTGTTCTTAAGAAGGTAATGCTAATTGTGGTTGATAATGTATTGAATTCGTTTATGATGGTCTTTGTATAGAAGTAGATGTTGAAGAACCGTAAGAACTTGGTTAAACCGATTGTTAATGGTGAATTGAAGGTGTTTAATGCATAAACTTGTTTATAGTGATAACAAGAGTATTAAAAGGACATTTTAGTATAGTAATCCGATTTGTGGAAGTCAAACCATATGTATTGAAATTCATCAATAATCGGTTGAATGTTCATTGGAATAGAATGAATTATTCGGGTTGGTTCGGGTGTCGTTTCCTACGAATTAATATCAATATTATGTGAATGTATTACTAAATGAATTACATTTCATTCAAGGTTGCTTGTTCAATTGAGTATTTAATCGAGGATAACGTCCATTTGATCATTTGGAGAAGGACTATCTTTCACCTACGGAATTGAGACAAGTTATCTTGCTTGGTTATAATGATGATTGAATTCTTGTGATGGTTATACATTTCGTGTATATGAAACACTTATGAATCTGTGATTCGTAATTTGATATTGTTCTGGATGATGTTTCCCTTTTTCATCGCGGGATTGCATTCCCAAGTTCATCAACTTTGAATCGTTGACCTCGTTGATCCTTTTTGTCATTTTGGTGAGTTTCTTGATCCTTAATGGGATATATGATTTATTGAATTCGTTGTCATGTTGTATCGTGACATATCTGGAATCATATCTGCGTGCTGATTGGTTATTGTGTAGGATTTTTAGTCAGGCACATATATAGTCATACGTGGATATTTCCGTATTGGACTGTGCACACGAGACGTAGTTCGTGAGGCTAATTAGGTACATTGTCACACGTATATTCTGGATTCCGTATATGGGGTGTACATGTGCACGGACACATTTCCGGATCAGGAGTACTGTGATGTCCATCTTGAGCCATATTGTTTGGTCGTTCATAGTCCATATATGATTGGATATGTTCGACGGTTTGTGACTGATTGTTCATACGCTCGAGGGGTGTGTTCAATAGTCGGGATGTTTCCTTGAGATCTAGTATATGTGAATTGTATAATGTCTTAAGAATCATCTATCATGTATATCTAAGCCTGTGGTTTGAGCGAATACTTGTGTTGTAGTTTAGGTCGAGGAAAAAGGTAAGGCACGGGAAGAGCATGGTGACGGCGAAGGGTTCAAAGGATACTAGTTCGGGGGCCCCAAATCTTGTGTTGTCCGGTTATACTTGAAAACCGTGTAATGTTATTTTCCGCTTCATTTAAACTATTGACCGATTGTATTATTATTTGAAGTGTATTCCATCTCCATATGGTTTATACTTGTATTTCTATCATGTGTATGTTAAGGCCATTGGCCATACTATTTATAAACTCCTAATCGGAGTAATGACTATTTATTGTGATTCGATATCACAAGGTAATATATATTTAATCTATATTTTGGTATTGCCTGGTGGGTCCCAGTGTGGGGTCCACAGCACTGTAATTAGCCGCCTATCGGGATGTTACATAATTGATTTAAAAACTAAATCAATTATGAGACAGTGTGGATTTGTCAATATGAAATGAATCACCAAGTGATTTTAAAAGTTGAAGCAAAAGGCTTGAACTTGGAAAATCACTACGTGCTAGAAGATAATTTACAATGATGTGTGGAAAATATGCACTCTTCATATGGTCATATAAGAGAGAAAGAATGATTCTGTTGTGCAGAATTTTGTTTAATATTCGGTAGAACTTCCTCTGAAATAGATACCACTAGGATCCAACGTAAATTCAATTCGAAAATAAAATTAAATGGATCCATGGATAAATAAGAGGCGAAACTACTAACTGAGGTTGTAGTAACATGAGAGCCTAAAGTACTTTGAGATATATTCTCTAGTAACGAGAATAAAGTTCATTATTATGATATATATATATATATAGAAGTATATCAAATGAACGTACATGCAGTCTTTCTAAATGGCATTTTTGAGAAGAGCCAACTTGGAAGAACCAAAGGCATATGTGCTTAGCGCAACGATTGAAAGTCTGAAACTTAGTGAAAGTATTATGAATCTAAATTGACACTAAAATAGTGGCATAAAATCATTGACACTGTGATGTCAAGCAATAACTTCAAAGGATGTGATCAAACAACGCTCAAATATGGTGATTAAATAACCGAAAAGTACCAATTTGGGGACGCTCAAATTTGGTAATGTAGTTAATCAAAAATTGCTAAGTTTGGGGACGCTTAAAAGTAGTAATTTGATCTATGAGAAATTGAAGTCTCGGTTAATAGTTGGTAACATAATTTCAAAGCGTTAAAAATGCCAATTTATAATGTCAAAAAGATTCAAGACAATGAATATGTCAAGTGTGTATATGTTAAATACAAATGACGACTATGTCATTTTAAGAATAAACTTGAATGATCGAGTCATTGCTGACAATAATAACAAGGGAATCAATTCAACAAAATCTGAAAAGATAAATATATGAGACTAAAGTGATGATTTTAAGATGTAAAATCTCAAGTCGTTCATAATGTTTCATATGAGGTCAGTCATACTATGATGACATGAATCTTGGAAAGATCAACGGAATCAATTCTAGTATAATTGGAATGTCAATGGATATGGTGCATCTATCCAAGCACAAAGATAACTGATCTTTCAAGAGTAACTAAAAGTCTAATGCACTAAGTGAATTGTACAAGACTAAACACAGTCTATATCGTGAGTAGACTATGTTGATACAAGAGTAATCAAGAAACTAATCATCAATTGGTGATTACATTGATATAAAAATTATTTTATATATGCTGCATGATATGAGATATTTAAAAAACTATTAAAATGATATAGTAATGCAAATTGGATATTTGACATTATGAATTTAATGTCTAAATAGTGAATATGTTTCACACTAGCTAGTGCAAAAGTGGAATGGAAATCTTTAAAATAGATGGTTATAGCTCGATTTACAAAGGAATCTAAGTTCATAACATTAGACAAATATGCATAAGAGGCATAATGCAATACCAATTTCTAGAAGATATTCCAAACTGGGCAAAGCTGTGACAGCAATATGTATTGTGATAGTCAATCTACGATTGATAGGGCACAAAGCAAAAGTATAATGGTAAGTCTCGTCATATGAGGCAAAGACATAATACTATTTTGCTATCAACATTGGTTATCACTATTGACTATGATTCGTCAAGAGATAACATCGCGGATCTGTAACCAAAGGGTTATCAAAAGACCTTAGTGATAGCTAATGGTTTTATGAAGTATACTCAATCTAAGCTGACTGGAGATCCCAAGATCTAGGTTCAATGGGACAATCAATTCATAAAACTGGGCACGATCACTGTGGAGTTACCCCGAACCGACTATTCCTAGGATGAAAACAGTGATACCCGTATGGAGAGGTTAAGCTTATGCTTTTAATGATTCTTAAGTCGACAACGTATAGTCGGGTGGAGTAAAATACGGGTTTACTCAAAACACTTAAAGAGAATCACCTATGTTGGAGTGAAGAGGGGTCGCTTCAAAGGAGAATTGCGAGGCACAATTCTTTAGAAACTCTCGCAGAACCAGGACGGTGTCCACGGCCAAAACGGGCACAATAATGATAACAAAATAAATGAGGGAGAGCACTTGTGAATGGTATATGATCACTTACACAAGCGGTCGGACAATTCAAATGCATCTAGTCATACTGTCTAGCTAGTAAGGAGAATATATCCTTTCGAGGGAAGGTTCAAGGAGCATACTCTACCTATCCTATGCAATGTCTAACCGCAGTAACTATCACCAAGTCAAACTCCGTGTCTGACGTGTGCTGTTGGACCATCAATCTCATTCATGTGGGGAATTGTTGGAAATGTTGGAAATAAAGAGGAAATGGGCCGTTTTGAGCAGTCCACTTGAGAGGCAATTTTGAGTGGGCTCGACTACGAGTTAAAGTCGGGACTTAGTTGGAATACGTAGTACCCCTTACGAGGTTTCCAAAACATGTAAGAACACTCAAAATGATTGAGGTATGAATACCTCGCTCGGAGCGAAGGGCGATTTGGGCGAAATATCTCGGCGTCTCGAAGTTATCTTTTTACTGCAATTTTATTTGGTAAAAATTCATTTTGCTAAACCACATCAATCATAAAATCCGAATTTTCGGATTAGGGTGAATATCAAACTAATTGATAATTATCGAATTAATATATTAGGATAACTATCAAGTTATTTGATAATTATCGAACTAATATATTAATAGATTAGGATAAGTGGTGAAGAGACCAATCCTAATTTGAGTTCCTCCAACACATGTCTCTCTCTCATCTTCACATATAAATACAGATGTGGGGTCTGATTTTTTAAGAGAGAAAAAAAATTTCGTTCGTTTTTTCAGCCGAAATTCTGAGTTCTTTTTTTTCGGAAATAATTTCTCTTCATATTTTCGGTCGCGTCGGTGGTAGTTCAGATTTTATTCTAGTTCGTTGAGGGTGCGATGATCGATTTATCAACGCATCGAGATGTTGTTTTATCCTGAGAGGCAGATGGTATACACTGTGGTGGGGGCGAATTTTCTTTAAGGAGACAGATTTCCTGGATTCAACATCGCCCATTTTCGAATTTATTTTCTTAAATTACTTATATATATATTTATATATAAAAATATATATATTATTTGCTGATTGCTTCACTAACGAATCTGTCTCATACTTTGTTCTTTTCAGATTTGCAGCTCATGCAGTAGATTCAAAGCATGGTAAATATTCCAACACGAAGTGGGCAACCCGTTGGGGATGGTTTTCAACTGAAAATCGTCCAGGAACGTGACGGATTTCGGTCCCCAGGCCCGAACCAAGCGGTTGTGGTTGAACTCCGTGTTGAGGAAGGTGATGAAGAATCCCTGGTAATGGAGGAGCTTTGCGAGCTTTAGGACAGGTGCTATGTGGCCTACTGGCCTTGTGCTGGGTATGGGATTACTACTGCATGTGGCCTCATTTATTATTATTATTATTATTATTGCTATTTTATTTTATTTTGTTGTTTGTTCTCACTTCTCACCTACCTGTTTTTTTTTTAAGTGTTTTGTTGGTGATAAAAGGTAGTGTGTGAATTCTCCCACCAAAAAAAAAAGGTACTGTGTGAATTCTCAGCTCATTTGGAGACATGGAGTTGTATTTATATGTGGGGGATTGGGTGAAGGAATTCAGTGTAAGGCACTTTTGGGGTAACTGTCATGATTTCCAACTACTACTTGATTATTTATGTGTGCGGTCCCTGAACGGGTCTAGGCGATTTAGGTACGGCCTAGAGATTAATCTGATAATGGGGTTCAATCGAAAGATTAATTTTTAATTTCTCGTATATTGTTATTTTAGTATTATTATACATGAACCTTAGATTTTTGCACAATAGAATTATTTCCCAATGATGGTTGGAGCACATGAATCCTAGATGACAGGAGGCCGACCCCAAGATTGACCCAGAGCAGGGATGACAAGGAGGGCCGACCAGGTCCATACCAAATATGCTCCAAGACACCGTTATGACATGACCGAGCAGAGCAGTTAGAGACCGGAGGCCGACACCATAACCGACTACGCTACAGATAATTATCACCAAATACATGTGGAACAGGCACACAGGACAGTTAATGCAGTCTGTCCTCCCCCTTCCCAAAGCAACCCTCAAATGCCGCCACGTGTCCGAGATATTCTCTCATTCTGACAAGTATTTGGATGTATCCCCAACATTCCCCAACTGTCAGTCTTGTGATTGGCCAAGACTTTCTATATATAGAGGGAATGTACGATAGAGAAGGACCTTTGAAAAGTTCTATAAAAATATTACTGACTTGTAATAGAAAAAAGCAAATTAGACCGGCTTGAAAAGTCAGCTCGGCTCTATCTAAAAAACGAGAATCAATAAAATTCGTTATCCTACTCATTCGGTTTTTTATTCTCAAACCTTGTTTACTACGTGGCTTCGATTCACTTAGTCCAGATCAGCACACGATTTGTTGATCAAACCAGGTATCAACATTATCAATAAATTCAATAAACATGGAGTAAAAACTATTGTTGAATTTGCACTCTTCGATTATTTTTCTTGTTTTTTCTTGTTTTATTTATTTATAATTCTAGAGATTTTCACAGTATATATAAGAATGGGTTTGACCAATGTGATTATTTTGGGTTAGACACATCAATTATTTTAACTATTGGAGTGATTTTCATTTCATTCTTATATTGGACCCGACCCATCATAGTCCATGGGTGCAGGAACACAGCCGGGAGGCCCTTCTTTCTTTTTTATTTTATTTTTTCTTTTTTACTAGTGTGTAACCCGTCGAAATTCGACGGGCATAAATGGTTCGTTTAGTTTATAAATTAAGCTATAAAAATCTTTTATACTTAAAACAAAAGGTTATGCTATTACGATAGGTAAGAAAAAAAATTGTTAAAGAGCTAATCAAGTACAATACATAAATTGGTAAAAGAAAAAATGTCTTAGATGCTCATCCCAACGGCTAATTTTTTATACTTAAAACAAAAAATTCACGCTATTACGGTAGTTAATAAGAAAAATTGTTATAGAGTTGATCAAGTACACTACAAAAATTAGTAAAAGAATAAGTTTCTTAAATGATCATAGAATGTTGTTATTGTTGCATCAGGATGATATTTATTCATTCCCCGTATAGTATTTCTTACAATTCATCCGCCTAATATTTTTGGTCTACCATCTTCTTATATTTTTTCCATGTAGCATCTTCTTACGGATATTCCTTGTAGCCCATTCTTATGATTCTCCTATGTAGCATCTTCACATGGTTCTCCCATGTAGTATAATCGTATGGTTATCCCCTGTAGCATCTTCTACTATTTTTTTTTGTGTCTACCTTCTAACGTCTTATTACGATTCTCTTGTCTAGCATTTTCTTATGGGTACCTTCTAACGTCTTCTAGTGTTTCTCATGTAACATATTCTTCGATTATCCCATTTAGCTTTTTATTACAGTTCGCCAGTATAACATATTCTTACAGTTCTCCCGTATAATATATTTTTACATTATCCTGTCTAACATCTTCTTTTGGTTCTCTCATCGAACATCTACTTATGGTTCTCCTATATAGCAAATTTGTATGATTCTCCTATCTGGATTTACTTATGGTTCTCTTACTTGACATCTTTTCATGTGTCTCATGTGTAGTATTTTTTATAGATCTCTAGTGTAACATCTTTTTATAATTTTTCCGTGTAATCTCATGGAGGTGAAGTATTTTGGTTCTCACGTGTAGCCTCTTCTTATGGTTTTCTCAAGTAACATCTTCATATGGATCTCTCGTGTACATCTTTTTATTGTTCATTCATGAAGCATCTTCTTATGATTCTTCCTTGGAGCATCTTATTACAGTTCCCCCGTGTAATATCTTTATATAGTTCTCCGTTATAACATCCTCTTATGATTCTCCTCTCTAACATCTTCTTGTGGTTCTTCCGTCTAGTATTTTCTTATGGATCCATTGTAGCATCATTTTCTTACTGTTCTCTTTCGTAGCATATTATTGTTAAAAACTGAACTAAAGATTTTTATTTAATAAACTTTCATCATTTTTTGAGGGTAAATTTTTAATCATATTATTGTTTATGTTTTAGATTAAGTTAAAAGTTGTACGGTAAACAAAACCATCATAAGTATAATTTATATTGATTTTAAATGACTAAATTTTTACTCTCATCGTGAAAATAACTATTTTAATTTTAATAATTAAATATATAAAACTATTGACCATTAATATACGAATTAGGGCAAATTTAGTTGACCACTTAATTCACTTGATATATTGATTCTAATTTTATAGAAGTTTTATAATTATGAACGATTTGATGAGGACTAAGATTTTCAGAAATCTGAAACCAGTTTTTTACGGAATTCAAAATTCCATGGATAAAAATCAAGATCATAACTAAAAGTAACATAATACGAAAATATTTGTTGTTAGGTTATAACTTAATTAATCACCTTTATATATATACTAAATTTGGCACATGAATGGTGATCTATATAGGACTTTTATAACTAAATAAATTATTATTAAAGGTCGGGAGAAGTTTGTTCTTTACCTAAATTGTTGCACAAAGTAATAGCGTCTCGAACTAAATATAACATAATAAATAAATAATTAAATTAATAATAAATTATGCAACTTGTGTAGTTTTTTATTCAAAAAATGAGTTCTCAATTACTTGTTGTACGGCTAAAAATAATATTTTTATTTGATAGCATTTCACAACTTTCATGCGTCAAATTTATTGTCTATAAAGTTTTTCCTCCTCTTCGACAGGGTGAGCCCGACAACAATTTGTTTTTGACATTTTGAGTCAGAAATATATAACAACAATACAAACTGAATCAATAGAGTATTATATAAAATATTTTGAATCAACGAATTGGCATATAAATTGTTATATAAATTCTTATTTTACTCTACGTCAAGAGTTGCAGAAAGTAATAGCGTGTCAAACTAATACAAAATAGTTTGTAAAATGGTAAAAATGTATAATATAATATGAATAAAAATATTTAAAATAAGAGTACATCAAATTTCAAAAGTTAAAAAACTCATTCACACACACACACACATCTGTACGAATTTCGCACCTAATTTATTTTGAGTACTCTCATTTCTATGTTACACAATAGATAGTCATTGATAACTACACAAAAAAATATATTATACTTAGTATAATGAAGTTACTAATAGTGGATAAAACTCATGTTACATTAGATAAAAAGTCGAGCTCAAAATTTAGAAAAACAACAGAACTAAACAACATTTGATGGTAAATGCTAACTTAATTGGTCGCTTTTAATAATAATGGTAAATTCAATTTGTGAAGCATGATTCTATAAAACTTCCGAAATTGAAAATTGTTCAAATAAAACTAAAGTTTTAGGAATTATGTATATCATATTTTTTAGCTATTCGAAAATTCCAAAGAATAAAAAGTTAAAATTATAATCCAAAAGATATAATAAATTACAGTAAAACCTCGATAAATGAATATGATCGGGACCGGAGAAAAATATTCATTTAGCGAAATTATTCGTTTATCGAAATAAAATTTGAACATGTTATATAGAGTTGGGACCAGAGAAATTATTCATTTGGCGAGGTTATTCGTTTATCGATATTCATTTATCGGGGTTTAACTGTATGATCAATTAAATAGAAAATAGATAAAAAAATGCTTGATGACGTGGACCTCTCAATTTTAAATATTTCTATTCCCTATCATTCATAATTAATGAGAATTAAAAGACATATTATTTACATACATATACATCTATACTTCTATTAAAAGAGAGTTGTGAAATGTGCCATCTCTTTAATATTTTAATATTTTTAAAAAGTATAGCTTATATATAGAGATGTCTTCTCAAAATTTCGAAAATATAAAATGAAAATCTGAATATATATTGTGGGAGTTTTATTCCGCAACCTACACTCATCTACCAATAATTTTTTTCTAACTTAAAATTCTAAATATTTATAATTTTTTATATCAAGTTCATTCTTAATGAAAAATATATCAAATTAATTTTTATTTCACTACATTCAATTAGACATTCATATTGAATATAATTATTGACAGATTGCACAAAAAATTTATATTAAAAAAATATGAATATTTTTTCAGTAAAACTATTACAGAATAAAAATAAATTTATTCACTTCTAAGAAATTAGATTTAAGACTCATATTGTCTACATAAAAATTGGAATTTATTTAATTTTAATAACTAAAAATACTAAAACACACGCTCCAAACACACATATATTAGGACTTAATCACATATTACTTTCGTCCCCAAATTTATTCCTACCTCTTCTTTTCGTTATGTACCCCAAATTTATTCATATAATAGACACTAATTAACTTAACATTACGCTAATGTGAGACTTTTCTCCAATTATATCACACTTCATGATACATTCAATAATTTTTTATCAAGATCCGTATCGAAAATCCTCAAGAACAAATTTGGGGATAGATAGAATATTTTTTAAGTAAAAGAATGTTCTGTCTGGTGCATCCCACGAGCGAACATCTAGTTTAAAAATAAAGTAAAGATGTCTTGACAAATGTCGAAAAAGTAAGAACGGGATAATAAGCTAAATAATCATTTAATATATATTACCTATTAATTAGGACAAATAATATTTTTTCTAACTTAATATTCTAAATGTTTATAATTTTTTTATATCAAGTTCATTCTTAAAAAAAAAATATCAAATTAATTTTTATTTCACGACATTCAATTAGACATCCATATTGAATATAATTATTGACCGATTGCACAAAAAATTTATATTAAAAAAATATGAATATTTTTTCATTAAAATAAACTATTATAGAATAAAAATAAATTTATTCAGTTCTAAGAAATTAGATTTAAGATTAATATTGTCTACATAAAAATTGGAATTTATTTAATTTTAATAACTAAAAATACTAAAACACACGCTGCAAACACACATATATTAGGACTTAATCATATATTACTTTCGTCTCCAAATTTATTCCTACCTCTTATTTTCGTTATGTACCCCAAATTTATTCATATAATAGACACTAATTAACTTAATATTACGCTAACGTGAGACTTTTCTCCAATTACATCACACTTCATGATACATTCAATAATTTTTTATCAAGATCCGTATCGAAAATCCTCAAAAATAAATTTGGGAATAGATAGAATATTTTTTAAATAAAAGAAGGTTCTGTCTGGTGCATCGCACGAGCGAATATCTAGTTTAAAATTAAAGTAAAGTTGTCTTGACAAATGTCGAAAAAGTAAGAACGTGATAATAAGCTAAATAATCATTTTTAATATATATATATATTACCTACTAATTAGGACTCTATTTGGATAATTATTTATATAAAGGATATGACTCTGTAAAAAAAATATCATTGGTGTATGTTGATGTGGACAGCCTCAAAAGCGCCGATGAGTATGGTGAAAGTTGCCAAATCTGAACTTTTCTTTTAATATATAATATAGATTTCGTGTTAATAAAAATATATTCTTTTTTTATTTATTTTTTTAAGTTTTTATTTTTGGTTATAAAATTTTTAAAAAACAAACGATTTGAAAAGAAAAATAAAAACGGTAAAATTATTTTTTTTATTTTATTTATTTCTGTATTTATTTGGTGTCAATAATTTTTTCTAAAAAAACAGGTCATTTTAAAAGAAAAAGAAAAACGAAAAAAAATATATTCATTTTTTCATTTATTTTTTCTATCTTTATTTCATGTTAATAAAAATATATTCTTTTTTTATTTGATTTTTTATGTTTTTATTTTCGGTTAATAAAAATTTTATAAACAGACTGTTTTAAAAGAAAGATAAAAATCGTAAAACTATGTTTTTTATTTTATTTATTTCTGTATTTATTTTCTATCAATAATTTTTTATAAAAAAAAGATCATTTTAAAAGAAAAAGAAAAATGAAAAAAAATATTTTTATTTATTTATTTTTTATGTTTTTATTTCGTGTTAATAAAAATATATTCTTTTTTGTTTATTTTTTATGTTTTTATTTTCTGTTAATAAAAATTTTTAAGAACAAACTTTTTCAAAAGGAAAATAAAAAAACGGTAAAATTATTTTTTTTATTTTATTTCTTTGTGTATTTATTGTCTTTCAATAATTTTAAAAAAAAAAACAGGTCATTTAATTAAAAGAAAAAAAAAAAAATTTATTTTATTTTTTCTGTTTCTATTTCTGGTTAATAATTTAAAGGTTGTTTGGCCTCAATCAAAATCTAATATTTGAAGGGGTAAAAATGCCTTTTCCGATTTTTTAATCCGCAGGAAGTCAAATTCGTGGGCTCAAATGTAATTACAAAATATCTAGTGAGGTATCGAGATGTTATTGTTTCTCTAATAGGGATTCAAATGTAATCAGAGCATTTATGCGGGTCTAGATGTAATGCACATTTTTATCATTTACATGTGTCAAATGCAACAATCTTGACATTGTAAATGTGGCAAAAAAAAAAAAACATCAACTTTTGAAAAAGGAATGGAGAGATTTTCGTGATTGGTTACATTAATGGGACAACGTCAACATTTAGCGTGCGACATATATATCTTTCTTGCTGTTTAATAAAGACATTTTCCTGACATTGTTGCATCGAAAATGCTCCGAGAATCAAGTATGGTAGAATGGTGATTATGGGATTAGAGATTAATGCGAGATTTTAAAGTAATTTTGTCCGAGATGAGTTATTTTTTTTGATGATGGAGAATCCGCGTCATTTCTTCTTGAGTCACAAGACTGATAAACTTCTTGGGTGAATGTAATAGCCTCTACGCCAACCATGTGACTTTAGATCCCTGTTTGATTTTCATATTGAAAATGCAAATTCATTACAAACGTTACAAGTTGAGAATTAATATCTTCATTATTAACTTTGATGGATAGTTAATATTATGATTTTATGATTTTGGTCATCTCTCTACCTATAAATAGCAATCTATATCCAGCTAAAGGTTGTAATCAACAACACAATATCATAGAAACGCATATGCTAAAAAAAAAAATTTATAGGCAAAGAGGGAGAAACCTATCTTCATACATTCGAGCGAGTTGAACATATTCATGCTATTTACGTCTTAATATCCGGAGGTATGTCAATTTAATTATATTTTGTGATAATCATGTAATTCAAAGATTTTGGGATTATGTCATGTATAAATTCATCTAACAGTCCGGGGTGTTGCTGTATCATCCCTCGTTATGAAATGGTGGGGCAACTATTCTGGTTTGCTTTGCATTTATTTCTATCTACCCATTCCACACCACACATGTGCCAAGGTTTGATAACAAATGCCGTATTTTTCTTTCCTTTTGTATACTAAATTAATGGTATAGGCGTACTAATCAAATTATTAGGTGTATGCCATATAATTTCAGATACATATGGTCTTTATCGGGTCTAGACCTGTTATTGGTCTGAGTTGATTCGAGCGGGTTATTAACTTAACTGGTAAGATACCTGATAGACCTGAGACCCACTCGGTAAGCTATCAATCCCAATATCAGAACCGCGTCGGATCAATAAGCCTATCGGCTATTTTAAGATCGAATCGGTAAGACCCGGCTCGTAGGAGAGCCGATGATTTTAATATTTTTTTCATCTTCTTTTTATATATTTTTTTTGGTATTTTCGGGCCCACAAATTTTCACCACATTCGATAATTTTTCTTTCTTTATTCTGCTTCTCCATTTATCAAGTTTCCATCTCACAAACGGCGATGAGCTGCTCTTCTCTCAATCCTAATCTAACATCGTCTTGGATCATTTACATTAGAAGTGCTTTTGATTTCGATCGGGGCAAAAGTTAGGATTTCCCCCAACTCCAAGTCAAATACAAAACTTCGGTTTCAATTTTTAACCCATTTATCCTTTTTAATCAACATAAAACATGCCTACTTCATCATTTACCAACAAATGCGAAATTCAACTTTAACATTTTCCTATTGTCTTGCTTATCTCATTATAGTATATGAATATACAATTTAAGTGGGAATAAGAAAAAAAATATTAAACATTTATAAAATTCAAGTAAAATAACATTTGTGACCTTCAAATTTATATACCTTTGTAAACATAACATTTTGTATAAATTTTCCTTAGTTTTGTAATATACGTATATTTTATGTGTATTTTTATCCATATCTTTTAGATGATTAATATACTTATGTTCAAATTTTGTATCGCTTGCCCTAAAACCAAACCAAATCAAACCAAACATACCTAGTATATCCCGCCGCGAGAGTGCAGGGAGGAGTAAGATGTCTGTGACCATGCCCCTACTTTATACGGTAGAGAGGTCAAGCTTCCAAGACTCAAATTAGTGCACATCACAGTAAAGAGTGGTGTATACAAAGAAACATAAGGTACGAAAAAGCTCACGACCATACCTGAGCACATGGTTTCGTTCACATGAGACTTACCTAAGGAGACCTTGGCAAATGCACTCTCGATGAACGCTGCTCTAACCGAAGAGAGGTTGACTCTGCGCACAGCTCCCTGTAAAACGCAAAAGGCAGGAGGATCAAATATACAGTAAAAGTAAAAAGTGAAATGCTCTAGGTCAATGCTAACCGAGACAACCCAACCCTGACGCTCTCAACTACAGCACCGCTCCCTACAAAAACATCCACAACTCTGATATGGTGCCTCCACGAACACCTATCAACCGTCATGGACTCGGAAAGGTTTAAGGCCTTCAGATCTAATCTCCACGAGCACCTATCGCTTGCCCTAACATAAGGCTTAATGCCCGAGTAAGGCAAGCAATGACAGTCAGAATCATGCTGTATTATATTGATTGGATTGTGAATTTTAGGATGCTGACATTAGACATCATGTTTTATTTTCGTACGAGTATAACGACATCAAATTAAGAATAGGGTATTCAACTAGTTAATGTACGTATGTTCGGCGAATTACGCACAGGGCCAGAGCCCAACATCACGTGTCCTCGACGGATATAAAAATCAACAAAACATAATCACGCACGCGGATCGCCTAGGACCGGGACGAAGCCACAAATCCCACCCGAGGCCTCGAAGGACCCTCCCGAGCTGGCTAGCGAAACAAATCACACACATGCATCGCCTTGGGAACAGGGTAATACCATTGATCCCGCCCGAGGCCTCGAAGGACCCTCCCGAGCTGGCTAGCTAAACAAATCACAACATCTTTGGCCCTTACGGTTGGATCAATCACTTGTTGCATCCTGACCACATGATCACATGCCATGTTTCACCGTAGTTTTTCTTAGGCTCTCACGGTTGGATCAATCGCTTGTTGCATCCTGGCCACATGATCACATGCCACGTGCCACCGTAGACCCCGCCCACATCCACACAATCACACACATAGCACAATGCAACAAAGATATCCAAACAATTCACTCAGAGGCATCAAACACTTAGCAAAACACCACGTCAAACCACAACGCACCGAAATGAAATAATATACGTCCACACGTCATACCAAGTGCAACATCAACACCAAACATATCCATAGAAATCACATAGTCATTTACAAACTACACCATTCACAAAACACACGCGTTTTGAAAACAAGCCTTTAACGAGGCTAAACCGAATCTTTTGAAAGTTCGAAACAAACAATCAAATAAACACATAGAGACGCTCACTAATTATCATATCCACAAAACAAGAATTATATGGACAAGGTACTTGCCTCGAATAATCACAACCGTGAAGAATCGACCGAAGTAGGTTGGCATGAACCGACCACGAACCGCCGACTCCTCTGAATGGCAACCCGCGACAATAAACTACGAACGAAAACAATAACAACGAAATGAATTCCAAAGTACGACCCAAAGCCGCTGAATTCAAGTAACAAACGACGAAGGTTCAAGGGTTTCCCCCAACACGGCCAAGAACACGAATTAACCCGACAAAAACATGAAAATGGAATTCCAAACCGAAATATGGATATACAATCCATAGGATATGTTTAACAACATCATTTGACAACAATTGGTTCGTCAAAAATGGATAGAAAACGAAATCAAGGACAAAACTCCCAAAAAGTCAACTCTAGGAATTCAAGAAAAATACCTTGATTCGGTGAAGAACAACGGATTAGATGATGTTATAATCACCTAGAACACTCCAAAACACCTTGGATGGAGTAGAAATCGGCCAGGAGCCCAAGCCCTAGTCGCCCTCGTCTCAACCCGCGGAGGAAGAAGAATAAATGAAGAAAAGTGAAGAGTAATGACCTTTGCCCGGTTTATATATCGATGACTTAGCGTGCGCTAATCCTACCTGATTAGCGTGCGCTATCGAAGTATCAGAACAAAACGTTCTGCCAAAATGTGCAGTTAGCGCGCGCTAGCTACAAATGTTAGCGTGCGCTAACGAGACCCCAGACCCAGTCCAGTAGCTCCTGGACTGCCCTGAACTATCGGGTAGCACGCGCTATCCTCCCCCCAGCGTGCGCTACCAATGCACCCTAGCGCGCGCTATGTTATCAAATAGCGTGCGCTAACCAACGTTCTAACCCAGTCCAGTAGCCTCTGGACTGTTTTTGCACCACCCGTTAGCGCGCGCTAACGGCAACACTTAGCGTGCGCTAACTTCGGCAACTTAGCGCGCGCTAGCCACAAAGCGTAACGTGCGCTAACGACTCAGAGAGACAGCAACAGAACAATCTCAAAAATGGGTATGACGACATACCCACAACTTTCGGAAATTACAAAACAGCCCCAAATGTCCGAAAAATCACGATACGACAACGAATAATCAAACCAAAGCTCACAACACGTATAACAACGTTAAATGAACTTACGAGAAATCCGAAACGACAGTTTTGAACGAGATTCGCAAGAATCGAACTCAAGCGCGGGAAAGTCGCTTAAGAACACGGAACTCAACAAAACGACACCGAAACGAACTCGGATGACAAAAAGTGCAGAACTAAATACTCTCAAAATGACGAAACGGTCACGAGCGAGTCGTCAAAACGGACTCCGTCCAAAAAAAAAAGAAATTTACCGAAAATGTAAAATCGTGAATATTACATCTACGAGCATTAGATCTATTTAGGCATGCTAATTAATTAATTACTAAGACTAATAAGCAATTTAAATATTATTTATTATTTATTAATTAAATATGTTGATAAATAAAATATCCTAATCTAGATCCAAGATCATAGGATATTACCTTTTGAAGCGTGTTGGTTACTTTCGTCTTGATCGCCTTGTATTTCTACCTTTAGATCTTCTAGAGTATGATCCGCCTTGAACCGGACGTTGTGTGGGCAACGAGCTACCGGATCTTGCTTGGACACCTAATCGGCCGATTTCACCTTTGTATGTGATCACTTTATTTTTCTTTGCTCTCTAGTATTTTATGAACACTCTTAGCAAATTAATTGTGTTATCTAAATTGTAGAATCAAAGACACAAGTCTAGATCTACAATTAAACACAAGAGGAAAAAATTTGATCACACAACCTCACAAAACATGTACAAAATCGGTCAACCTCCATATGTCCTATTTATAGGCTCTTGGACTACTACTAGGGATCTAAAGGAGGATTATGGAAGGACTCCCTAATAAATTCATCTTACCTTATCAGGACTCTTCCTAATATATGATGAATCTATTAATATCAACTTAGTCCACTAAAAATTTGATATTGCACTTCCTACCAAAATCCCAAATTACGAAATTGGGCTCCTTATTATATATATATATTATTTCTCGTGTTTAAGATATCGAATGTCCATTAATTAATTATAAGCTACTGACAGCTTTAATTAATTAATATCTTATCCAAGAGTAGTACCACTCGAACCTTATTATTATATCGGAATTAAATCCACCTGCAGGGTTTAATATAATAATCATTATCGAGCTCCTCAAGGGGACATCATCAACCCGCACGAGTCGGGACACGATTTCTAGTAATAATAATAACTGCCGTATAAATAATATTATTGCCCAAGATACGAGGCTTATTGAGTCGATCATTTTGACTCTCACCTATGGTAAATCAAAGCAATAAGTATTATAAATACACAATTAAATATTATATACTTAGAATTAAGAAATAATAATTATCCGAGATTTACGTTCTTCTTACGGTCGATGTAAGACACTATCTCACCTCGATCCAGTTCAACGTATGCAAATACGCTAATGTATGCTAATAGTCAAGACCAACTATTCTCAAGCATACACTACAACCTTTTATATAATTTTGTCTAATAATTATATAGGTTGTGAACTATTATATTATTTTATAAGGCACCGATAATGTGATTTTTCGTGTGACACCAACACACCACATTATCTACAATATAAAATAATTAGACATTTCATTTGCATAACCATAACGTGAATTAATATGCAAAACATGTGATTAATATCCTCATAGGTAGTAAAAGGGAATTTAGGTAATACAAGCATAAAGTATGCTTTGCAGTATACAATCTAACACTTCCTCCATATAGTGAGCCTCCCGTTCTTTGGACTCTCTATATTTCTTGTAATATGATATGATGCGACTTGCTTACTTGCATGGCAGTTCTTGTACCAATGTCCAGCATCTCCACATCGATAGCACGGTTCATCGCCAACTCTGACCTTGGGAGCGACATGGTGGGTAGGTGCTTTGTTTCCTTGGCTAGAAGAGCCGGGAGCACCAAGTCTTCTCATTACATTGGAAGAACCCCCACGTCCTCGACCACGTCCTCGACCACTGTGCCCTCTTCCACGTTGTGGTTTGGGGTTGCCATGACCAGTCCCCTGTGCATTGGGGTTCTTTCCACCTTTCACTTTGCCATAGTTGGCCTCGGGAACATTCTTTGTCCCAGCCGGCCTGGCATTGTTGCTCACTAACACTTCATTATGCCTCTCAGCCACTTACAGTAGGTTGATAAGCTTGTTGAAGGTAGTGATGCGTTGGTTGTCATACTCCAGCCTATACTGGTTCGCTAGTATAAGGGCAGAAGTAGGGAAAGTGGAAAGAGTTTTCTGAATCATATCATCTTATGTGAGGTCCTTTCCACAGAAATTAAGGCGTACCTTTAGACGGAGCATATCTTTGTTGAAATCGTTGATCCGCTTATAATCGAGCAAGCGGATTTCATTCCACTGCACGGTCAACTCTGGGAGCAAAGTATTGTGGATGTTCCCAAAACGGCCCTTAAGGGCATCCCACAGTTCTTTCGGGGATTTCAACTGCAGATATTCCCATCTTAGGCTGGGGTCAATATGTCGCCTAAGGAACATTAATGCACTACCTTTGGTTTTGTCAGACGGTACTTCGCCTACTTTTTCAAAGATAGTAGCACTATAGTCCTTAGCGACAAAAGTGGTCTCTACGTCAGAAACCCATCTATGGTACTCAAGTCCTTCTGAGTCCAAGATGTCAAATTTAGGACGAGTTGGATCAGCCATCTTGAGACAAGAAAAAAAAGGAAAATGAATTTTCACAGTATATCATGAGTACTTTCTATGATAAAATTTTCAATAATGTGGAGGGTTATTATTTTTCAGATCCAAGATATGGTCAAAATTACTTTCGATGCTATTAGGTTTACCGATGAAATTACTTTATCACGATTCGAGTTGATATATACAGTAGAAATAAGTCCTCTAGGTTCTACTAATGATGATCCTAATACACATGCCATAACTAACGATTCATGCAAAGTATATATATAATTATAGATATAATCACATAGCCATATAAATATATTTATACACGTATAAATGCAGTCAAATGGGTGTCTTATGCCGCAATAATTTTTAATTCAACGTGAATTTATTTTAATTCAAGTTGCTATAAGTAATTTGTTTTAATGTAATTGAAGTATCGTGTTTTAAATTGATTTATTAAGCATAAATTCGGAGTATAATATGCAGTCAATAGCAATTAAAAACATGTAAATTCGCACATTGCAGATAGTAGGGTTCGTATTTGTGTACTTTATTTCGTGTGGATAGGGGCAGAAAAACGGACTGGAGAGATCAAAAACGGGACTGCTGGCGGGTCGGGCGGGGTCAGCAACCGTGTCTGGTTCGCGGGCCGAGTGCTGGGCTGCAGGCACGGGTCGGGCTGGACAACCGGGCTGGTCAGTCGGGCGGGCCGAAGTCTACAGACGGGTCGGATCTTGCAAACTGGCTGGAGGAATCGGAGCAGCGCCGCAGGCTGAAGGGGACACGATCGGATCTGAACGGGTTGCAAGGTTGCGATGGTGTGAACGAAAGGCCAGAGACGGGATTGTTCCAGATCGGGTCGGGGGCCGAGCGACTGAAACAGGGGGGGTCGGCTGGAGCGGGTGGGTGAAGGTGACGATCTCTGGTCGAAAGG
The DNA here is from genome assembly GCA_033398695.1 of Orobanche coerulescens. Classification (NCBI taxonomy): domain Eukaryota; kingdom Viridiplantae; phylum Streptophyta; class Magnoliopsida; order Lamiales; family Orobanchaceae; genus Orobanche; species Orobanche coerulescens. The sequence goes on from CM065809.1 coordinate 177,955,843, forward strand.
GATGACCGGTCGTGCTGATAACGTGTTGAAGGGAAAATAATTGAGACAGAAAATAGGGCAAAAGATTGTGTATTATTCCATCAATGAGATCCCTTTAAATAGGGTGAAATACATACAAACAGGCCTTAGCCAAACCCTAACTAGGAAAGCCCATAAACTAACAGAAGGCACACAATGGGTATTATTCCTTTAACAATTAAGACCCCTATATTACAAAGCAAACCCTCCCGAGGGAGGGTTTGTCCTTTTTTTTGTTTTGTTTTTTTGTCCTTTTTTTGTGTGTGTTATGTTTTTTTAGTGTTTATTTGTTATATTTTTTGTGTTATGTTTTTTGTATTCGTCTAATATATTTCTAATTAATTAAACAACAACAACAACAATAACACGTTAAACACTAACACATTAAACAACTACAACAACTGTATTATTCAATTAAACAACAACAACAACATTAACACATTATTTTCATCCAGCGTCACATAAATGTAGTGAGCATAGTCGTCGTCCCCCACACGGGCAATCACAAGGGGGCCACTAATAACAAACCGATCCCTTGAGTTATATTTTACACCCAATCAGTTAGTTGCTCGGGAGAACTGAACACCTGAAAATACATTACAACTTTTACAAAAAATTAATCGAACCAAACCGTGACCACCCGTACTAAATATAACAAAAAATTAATCGAACCAAACAAAAAAATATTTTTATTTGTTACAACTTTTTTTAAAAAAACTTTTTGTTATAACTTTTTTAAAAAAAATACTTTTTTGTTACAACTTTTTTTTTTTAATTTTTTTTATCTTTGAAATTATATATATATATATATATATATATATATATATATATATATATATATTGTAGGGGGTTTTGATAGGGAGGTTTTATAGGGAGAGAGGGGGTTTTGGGAGAGGGGTTGGGGGTCTTTATAACAGACCAAAAAAAAAACTGGTGGTAATAGCACCAAGATAAGAACATTTGACTTTGTTTTTAGATTTTTCTAAACTTATTTTTTTTGTTTTGTTTGCTTTTTCATTTTTTTTTTTTGAAATGTTATAGTTCATTATATGTTAACTTATTAATTACAATCATTTAAATATTTATTTGGATTATTTATCAAACATTTTGTAGATTATATATATATATATATTAAATGTTAATGGCATATTATATAATTACAAAATGTATCTAAAATGTAGAAGTTATGAAAGAATTGTAATTATTCAAATACACAAAACTTTATAGATTGGATCAAAAAAAAAACTAGAAACATAGATGGAAGATTCTAGATTTTTCTAGAGGTAGTAAGATCATATTAGATGTCTTACTTTATCTAGAAATCCTATGTATGGAAGGACTCTTATTGTAATGCCTATATAAAGGCCCCTCTATCAGTGTTATGAATACAATTGATTGACTCATATTTACTGTGTTTTACTTTCTCCTGAAACACGTTATCAGCACGTTGCTATATATAAGGATTGACTATGGTAGAAACACCCTTAATGGTGAAATCTAGAAACCAGTTTCATTATTAAGTAATTTTATTGTATATTTGTTATTATTTGTTGCATCAAGCTGGTCGCTAGTATATGCAACAAATAATGCAATAAAAGAAATACATAAATGCATATAATTCTACTCATCTACAGCCGTTAGATCACTAATATTAACGGCCCACAAAAGTTTCTAGATTTCACAAGGTAATTAATTTTCATATGATATATTTCGCGTCAATTTTCTGCACTGCGAGACCACGCGGAAATTGTGTTTCCCGCTTCGTTAACCGTCGGATCAGCCTCAAATTTTGACAACATGCTAATGATATACAGAACTACAAGTTCAGCGGTGTGGATCTGATTCGAAATAGTATTTCTCGATGAAACTGTACACGAACAGAAGCATATTTTTACACACAAAAAAAAACGAGAGACGAGAATTTCCTCGCGTAAATTTTCTGCACAGCACAGTCGTACCAAAATCATGTTTCCTGATTCGTTAACCGTCGGATCGGTGTGAAATTTTGACAGCAACTTTCCAACCCAAATATCTGTATATTCAACGATGGAGATCGGATTCTGAGTAATATTGATTATTGAATCTACTGCCGAACAGAAGCAGATTTTTATAAGGAAATTTGGAAATCCGGCCTCATCCAATATCGAGCTACTGCACCGCCGCGCCCGAGTCATTTTTTGGCCGATTATCGAGCCCAGTAGCCATTTCCGGTCATTTCTCAACTATCCATCTTTTCCTAATTAATGATTCATTTGTTCATTGATTTGTACACTTATGAATCTTCCCATGTTTATTACGTGAATATAGGAAAATATGTTGCTCATGATGATGTGTAAAACATGGAGAAAATACATATCTATTCCGTTCAAGGATCAAAGTAAATATAGAACGGAGTACCATGGAAATATGTTGCTCATATGGAGAGAAACCAAATTTATTATCCCGTTCAAATGATCAAAGCAAATATGGAACCTACTACCCGTAAGATTTTATTAAAGTTCCCGTTTTTCAATTCCTCTCTTTTGGGAATATTTTTTTGGGGAATTGGGTATTTGGGTTATTTATCTCTCACGCTACTTTGCGGTGGATGAGACTATGAGAGGTGGTATCACTCTCGTATGTCGAAGTAAATTGTGTGACGGTCCTGGAGGAGTCACGGATAATTATTGAAAGTCGATATTTGTGGTTGTTGCATACACCACGTTTTGGGTGCGATTTGACGTCGCCGTTTTGTCGATTTTAAACCAACAATTGAAAAAAAATGAACATTGTCGGTAACGGTAAAGTTATGACTTGTTCATGATTAGTCACGAATTTGTGACGTACAAATGGGACAAACATCGATTGCAAAGGATATGTCGTGGTTAAAATCGACTTGTGACGGATTTGTCACGTTGACTTGAGCAACCACCACGTTGGTCTTGACCCAATCCCATACTTAAAAAACTCCATCTTCATCCTATTTAAATAAAATATTGCATATGGGTGTAGTCATGCACCGTCTCCTTGCAATATAATATATGAAAGAGTGTAAGAGTAATTCTCATGAATTTTAACATGTAAAGCAATGGCATATTGCGTTAAGTACATGAATTCGTTGACCTCGATTATAGTTCGTGTGACTATAGGTCCGAATACTTTTCCAAGTATTTGTAAAGGCATGTGCCTTATACATTTGACTATGTTTAGTCGATCTTATTGGATGGTCAAGACGAGTTGCTTATGGTATATTCATTATGTCTCATGGTTCAAAATGCTTAATATTGATGCACCGCGTTGCATCCATATAACATGGCTATTATGACGTATAGTTGCAAATTGAGAATTAAAATACTTGGTTGATTTGATGCACTTTGGTGGATTTTATCTATACTTTGATCATGACTAGGCGCATCCTCCTTGGTATTTGTTTATGCTTTGAAAGTTCAAACGGAATCAGTAGTTTTTAAACAGCCTTAGCTGTACCGACGTTCCTACTTTCTCTGCAAGTCTCCCAAATTGGAGTTACCGAAAGGATCATTAGTCGAGATAAGAAATCGAACATCCTGCTGCGTTTAAACGCACCTATGGCTGTCATTGCCATGTTTTTGCATCAACACTTATCCCATTGGATATGGTCTCAACCTTGTTTTCTCACTAAACTTGGGAAATACTAAAGCAGTCAATTAAAACATGCACTGTGATCTGAGTTTAATGATCCGTGTGGTGCCCAACCTATGGATAGAAAGATACAGAAGTTTAGTTTCCAGAATATCTGACCGTTCATCCATAGCCTTCCTAAAAACGGAGTTATCAAGCTGCGCGGAATTTTATTTCCAGCGATTGTGCTAACTTTTATTCCAATCAACCTGGTTCCCATCTTGAATTTGCAAGTGGTCTTATGACACACGTTTTTCAACCTCTTTTTGACTGAATTTACCATAGATGATGCAATTTTTGGTATGCATTGTACGCTAAAATATCATCTTTCAAATATTGGAAAACAGTTTCCTTGGGGAAGCCCAAAATACGCACACTTATAAGAAGGTCGAGCACGTGCATGGTAGTTATACACCATGCTTGTGTCGTAACTTTGCCCCCTAGGCATATAACCTTGCCATGTTATGCACTCAATATGATAGATCATTTTGATCGTATCTGGTATAAAATCTCTATGTTGTTAGAGTGTTCGCTATGCTCATGTTTGTAAAATTTTGCAAGCGAAATTGAGTGCATATTAAGCTATTTTCAAGGAACATGGTATTTTTGGATTTCGGTTTATAAATCCATTGTGACTATGATGACTAGGTCATCACAATCAATGAGTGGTATAATGCTCAAGTTGTTGAATGCCGAATGGTGTTTTCTAGTCACATATGTTCCATAACAATTGAACCATGTTATGACTCGATGATATATGCCAAAGTGTATCACTCATAGCATCTCATTGTGATTTGTGATAAATAAAGTCTTATGCATCACTTGTATTGGATATGTGAAAAGAAAAATATTCATGAGTCGATATGGTCCGGCTTGCATCGGTTTTTGTAACCAGAAGATGTATTGGGACATTGACACATTTAGGCTTTAATAGTCCAGACTTTGGACAGTTTAATGATCCATATACCACGGTATTGCCGTGGACATTATTTTTTCTTTGAACAAAGAAACTAGCTAGATCAAAGACACCAAAGTACGTTGGTGGAGTCGTGAGCAGGGCTCATGACCGATGATGATATTTATGTCATTTGCGTCTTGCTTTCATAAGCATGTGTGACGCCAAAGACCCCCCCGATGATCCTTCTTAGCCATGTTCATTGATTAAATCCTATTCTTTGGCACAATTAGGAGATGACACTCTCATATGCTAAAGAGAATAATGTAGCGACTCGCATAAGCATGGTGCTGAGTCCTCCCTTTTCACCGAGTTCTTATACATGCATGATCATAAGTATTAGCCTGAGTGGCTTATGATGCTATGATTGTGTTCACAAATGGTCGTACTCAAGTAATAACATTTATATGTTATGTGGTTCCTTTGACAGTGATTGATAAGTTGATGAAACCTGAGTTTATGGTTGTCCAACTTGCGGACCAGTCATTGTAAAGGTCGGTTCACCCACTTGTAGACCAAGTCTTAAAGTGAAATTTTAACGAGTACTTCCTAACATCCAAGGCTAGCTTCTCACAAATCTTGGTGCCATTTGGAGACTTGGAAGGAGATGAACCACTTAAATGAAGTTTTCACATACCACTAGCCGTTCTATCAACCAGTTCGATGTCATTTCGACCTGTTTCTGACCACAAGGTTGATGGTTTTGGAATCCCAGCACCCGTTTATACATCCTCACGAGATTTTGAGGTGTTCGGGGCTGGCGAAGGGAGTGAACGCTTCAAGAAAGCACTAGAGGTTCGATAAAACCAACGACCTATCATCGGTTCAATCGCTTCTTCATGTTCGATCTCGGTGGTGCATGGTGGCGGTTTTGTTGGATTCTAAAGACCAGTAGCTGCGGTTATGTATCATAGGTCAACACGTCATATTCACCTATACCTATCATCATTCAAATGCTTAGTTACAAGTGTAACTGTATGCATTTTATTAACTAGATTCTGTTAACAATGAAAACCTTTATCGTCCACATGTTCGTGTGCCAAAGTGCGTCACCACAACGCACTATGACGGGTTATAAATGATGAATATGACATGCGCTTTCACTCATAGTCCGCTTAAAATATACCTTGGCAGACGATCTCGTAAGTCACTTTAATGAGCCAGTCTTCCCGTCGTTAGGGGGGTATGCAAACGATCGTGTTCGAGTAGAACGACTTGGAATTGTCGTAGTTTGTCCCTACTGTGTCTCACCAAGTTCCCTAAAGTGACGAGATTAAATACATGCTGCAAACATGTCTGCAAGGATTGTGTCCTGTCATGGACGTTCGTCACCTATAAATGGTGATATGGTAACACCACAAATTGTGGTAGACGGTGTTACTAGGCCGTGAATCTCATCGAGTATTGGGATGCCACTTGATTCGATAAATACTCTCGCTAAGAATGTATGCGAGTTTGGTACATGAAACTTGATCATATGATCAAATGAACTCATCCGTCTCATGTGATTCTGGATTACAGTAATCATTGGGGGACGCCTCAATGAATGTCAATCCATAAAGAGTACTCTATGAATAAAGTCGGTACATGAGGACATGGAATGTGAGTTTAATCGAACCATACTTCGTTAAAAATCTACAACGTTGTAGTCTTGGCCTAAAAATGGAAATATATGCGACTTCAGTATGAACAAAGTGATAGCCCTTTGTTGAAGTGGTGCCGACACTCCAAAGATAAGATATATCCGTATACTTTGTTAAAGCGAGTGAGAGAGGAGTTAAACTCACCTCATGGCGCGAGGTTTCTCATGAACGTACTGGAATCGACTACGATGACACGAAACTTAGTTGTGCTATCGTAATGGATGTTATATCATCCACTATCTATTCAGTTAGATAGTTTCCCAAAAACTGACGTGCAGCTGTGATTAAATCTTATCTTAGTGGGGAACTAATTTAAGTGATGAAAGGATCTCATGGTGGATCAGACTCAAATCAAGTGGCTCCTGACCACGGAGCGCGTCGACAAGTGATTGTCGGGAACGCATACTAAGTATATACCTGAATTGGAAGAGATATGAAGCTTTTGCGTGTAAAACTAATGGTTTATAGTGATGTGCTCTTGTGAGACTAAGAGATTCCGCTAAATCCAAAGTTAAGAATGAAAGGATCTTGGGGACACTTGATGATGCGTATTCATCAATCGGTTTAAGGCAATCTAAGGGACGGTTTCCCTAAGAGACGATAAAGTAATGCCTATATGATTCCCAATGACTAGTCGAAGTCATATTAAGACTTGGCTCACTTAAGTGATGATGCAGTCTTAAGAGAAAAGTACGGTATTATGTACTCATATTTGACTTGATGTACTCATTCGTAATAATCCGGTAAAGCCACTGTGATGGCCTAGGATGCGCTCACGCAATGTCTGTGATTGACAAGAAGCTTGAAGCTCGCTTTATATCTATAAAAGGACACTTGAAAACTGATACCCGAATTTGCCCAGAATGTGGTCTATCTTCCATATGACCTACACGGCAGCTCACTTGTTGGGAAATGGTGAAATTGGTACCATTGGAAAGGTTTGTGTCTACTTTCCAAGGAAATCAGCCATTTGATCACATCCATCATGTTGAGTGACATATGACTATTGTTGCAAAGTAGGACAGGATATGTCCGGTAATTTGCTGAGTCAACTTCGATAGAGCTTTGTGATCTGCTCAGGTCGATCTAGGTTACGTACTGTATGTAAATGAAAAGCTATGGGTGTCTAATTTTCATAAGTTCTTACAGTTTCGTTGATACCTATTGAATCGAAGAAGTTATGACTGATTTAGTGCATGGAGGTCAAGACTTTAGAAAACTTGATAAGTCTTTAGCGACTCTGCACTTTGGATGTGTCGCGCTCCTTTTGTCCTTAGACCAATGTTTGTTTTTTCCCATTGGGTTTTCACTTGGTAAGGTTTTTAACGAGGTGACCTATGAGAACATCTATACAAATGATGTGTTGTACTTCTGTTCAACTTAGACCAAGAGGTATTTTTCCCACTGGGTTTTTCCTTGGCATAGTTGTGAGGGCAACTTGGCATCTGACTCTTATGATTTGAGGTACTCATCAGGGGAGTCGTTGTGTATACATCAGGGGTAGTATACATGACATGTTATTTTGGTGCGTTGCAATCTTTTCCTTATCAAGCCTTTATTTTTCCCATGGGGTTTTGTTTTGGCTTGGAATAAGTTTTTACGAAGGCAAAATCTTCTGCACCATTGTTGTATTAGTGCTCGACACATGGGAGTGTTCTGGGAATTATTATTCTCGTGATGTGTCTTACCTAATACTGATTGTACATACATAGATGGAAAGTTCTAGATCATTCTAGAGGTAGTAGGATCCTATTAGATGTCTTACCTTATCTAGGAATCCTATGTATGGAAAGACTCTCATTGTAATGCCTATATAAAGGCCCCTCTATCGGTGTTATGAATACAATTGATTGACTCATATTTACTGTCTTTTACTTTCTCCTGAAACAATAGTGAGAATATACAAAAAATAAATATATTTATATTTTAATAAAAATATGAGTAGTACTCATTTGAAATATTATCAATACGAAAATAATAAATATTTTCTATTAAACAATAATATGTACTTTTCATAGTGTCTTTCTTAATAGTTAATGACTTTTTTTGTTAATAACTGTAATATTTAATCTTGAGTTTAATTAAAAGCTCAAATATTAATTTTTTCTGGATATTGTATCTAGATTTTGGAGTTCATCTTAATTAATTCATCAAATATTAGAAATCAAAGTTTATTCTAGATATGTTTTAATTCGTTCTAATAAAAATGATTACAACTCAATCTTAAAATAATTAGTTAATTAAATACTTAATTTACCAATAATGATGAGATTGACTTTTGTACAAATTAAATTAATATTTTTAATATCTAGTATAACTTTTTTTATCTTTTGTGCTTTAACTTAATACTTGCGAAATTTTATACAAAATATAAAATCGGGTTAATTATTCAGTTTTTATATGTGTTAATTATATAAACATAATGCGTGATTCATTAACGGATCCTAATTACCATATCTAAAAATCTCATTTATTATACAATTTTTTCTTAATTGATTGGAGAAATTAATGACATGAAAATTTCTAATTATTTGATTGATAATTGACCGATGAGTAGATTCAATTGCTCTAACTTGTGAACATGTGTAATTTTGTTTGCAGTCTATAATATAACGGAAAGTTGTATTTTTTGACCGTTGTCCGCACGTGAAAAGATTATTATATTCCCTCATGCTACTTTGTGTTAAATCTAATAATAACAAATATACAATAAAAATAAATACTCAAAAGTACTCTTAAAAAATTATCGTGGAAATCGTTGTTGGACTAACCTCCATTGGGTTGCCGTCCAGGCATTTTTTTCGGTCGGCCTGCATTTCAGTGGACCGCAGCCTGCCGTCGACAGACTTCCGACGACGGTCATTTTTCTTTAACATCGGTTTGTCAGTCTGTTTCTGGCGGAACTACCGCGGCCGTCTATAGACCTCCGACGACCGACTTATTTTCTTTTTTTGATACGATCGTTTATCGGCCTGCACGCTGGCGAAGCTGCTGTCAGACTTTTGTGGCCAACATATCTTTCAACAAAATTTAATAATTTAATTATTTTAATTTAATTATTACACCAACATGGTGTCATAATTATAAGAATTATCTCCAACTAGTTTATAATAAGGGGAGATGGACTTTTGGAAATTATCATGAGAAAAAAAGGTTGGTGAGAGAGTTGAGAATTGATCAGCCAGTAGTAGGACTAGGAGCAGTAAAGTTGAGTAGTTGGTAGGTTTGACGAGCAGATGAGGATATAATAAAGAGAAATGATAGGGACACATCTCAACCACATTGTATGTTTTGGGGTGTTGTACGGTGTGTTTTACAGGTAAAATAGTTATAATATTTTATTAATAAAATAATCATAATAATATTATAACTATTTTACCTGTAAAGCACGCAGTACAACACTTTTAAAACTAGGGTTGTCTAAAAGGCTCGTGGTTAGTGGTTTTAACCGGAATCGAACCGAACCGACGTAGTTTCGGTTAACCGAGAATCACTATTTGTGGTTAAGGTGCGATTTGTGGTTCCTACTTCAAAAAAAAATATGGTTAGTGCTAATCGAACCGAATTTCCTAACTACGTAACCACAAACCAAAATTATAATAAATTAATATATTATAATTATATATTTTTATCCTAAAAAGAAATTCAATTGGATTAATAATATGTAAATTAATTACCCCACACCAATTCTCCGTTTGTGATTGTTTTGCATTTTAATTGTTGGATTTATGAATTAATTTTGACTTATAGTTGTTGGATTTATGGATTAATTGTGTTGTTGTCTATTATTTTTGTTTTAAAAGATTAATTTTAACATTTTAGACTTGATTATTTCAGTTTTTTTCGGATCAAAAAAAAAAAAAAAACGGTTTTTAAGATTAACCGAACCGGAACCATATATAATCGGTTTGGTTCCGGTTAACCGAAATTTAAAGTGGTGTGATTAGTGGTTCCTATTTTGGGACGTTTATAGTTCTGATTAACCCAAAATTGTGGTTCGATTAACCGAAACCGAATCACTCGATACCCCTACTCAAAACACGAGTATGGTCCAGAATGTATCCCTGTCATTGCTCTGTAATAAAATGCCTTCTAGAGCTTTATAGTTGACTACATGTTTGTATAAATGCCTGTTATAAATGTCGAATAGTTTTTTGCCATCTCCCTATTGGAGTTCGATTGATTAAAAGCTTGTTTGAGTTCCGTTCGTTAATATAATGAATCAAATTTAAACATTATTTTTTGTTTGATAAAATATAAAGCTAGGTTCAAACTCGCCCCGATTTGAATAAAAAATATAAAATACATATAAAATAATCAAACTACTCGAGCTCGATTCACATTCGGCTAGTTAAAAGCTCGTTCAAGCTCGACTTGATTACTAATAAAATCAAGCTCAAACATAATGCTTAAAACTCGATAAACTTTCAAACAAGTTTGAACAAACATACGTTCGGTTCGTTTGAATTGATTTACTCCCCTACCCCCGTACCACAAGTAGTTTACTTTATGACATTTTCGAGATATTAGGATAGAAATAAATAAATTAAAATGAACTGTATTTAGTTTATTAAAGATTTAATTCCTGAGAAAACTTATAGTAAACGAGGCATTATCCAACCCGTGCGATGCACGGTCTTTGGTTGAATATCTACGTGTTTTGTACGTAATGTTGGGACAGACGGTTTAATGAGCAGATGGCAGAATTTAAATGCCTTTTAGAGAAGTTTATATGTTTTTTTTATTGTTATTGTTCTTTTATTTTAGTCTATGTAATTAGTTATATGAAATAAGACTTTACTAACGCGTATGTTGCTCCGGGTTGTTTTTGGTTTATTCAACCCGTGCGATGCACCGCTTGTATCTAAGATTTCAAAGTTAAAATTTAATCATCTTGTAATTTATACTATCATTTAAAAGTTCATTTTAATCACCTTGTGTATTAGAAGGTGCATTTGCATTGTGATGTTTATCGTAACTTTTGTATTTAAATTAGTTTATTTACATTAAAAGTTATAATTAAAATAGTCTCTTCATATATTTACAATTAAAAGTTAAAATTAAATCCCTTCCACATTAAATTAAGTTGGATAAGTATTATATTGCATAGATATAATGTCTAACTATTATATAAACACATTGAATGGGACAAATCAAAATAGAAAAGGAAACAATTTTTGTGGGACAGAAAAAATTAGAAATATTAAAATAGAAAATTCTAAAAAAACACAAAAATGACTAAGATATAAAAGAACCCCTTAAAAACTAGTAAAAATATGAAAAACTAAAAATCGTACAAAACTAATATATAAAAGTTTTCTATTTTTAAGAAAGTTAAAAAAACCTAGAGAAACTAAAATAGTGAGAAAAAAAATACAAAAAACAAAAAGAATTTAGAATGTAAATTCCATCTCTTAACCAATCTGTTTTTTTTTTCTTTTGGCTAATACCACACATTATTAATTGTCTGTGTGGAGCCCACTTCATCAATGCATACCTGTGCAATCTTGAAATATTAAGAAAAAAAGAAATAAAAATTAAAATGAACTGTATTTATTTTATTCCAAATTTATTCTTATTTTTTAACTGAAACCTGAGGATTTAATTAGTGAAGGCGAGAAAAAAAACACAGTAAATATAATGTCTAACTAATAATATAAACATGTTGAATGGGACAAATCAAAATAGAAAAGGAAATAATTTTGTTGGTAAGGAGTGAGTGATATTTAATAGATTATTTCTTAACGTACCAATTTTTTAAAATTAGAAATATTTAAATAGAAAATTCTAAAAACACTAAAATGACTAAGATGTAAAAAAATCCTTAAAACCTAGTAAAAAGATGAAAAACTAAAAATACTAAAAAACAAAAACTTTTTTTGGCTAACCTACAAAACAAAACTACTATATAAGACTTTTTATTTTTAAGAAAGTGAAAAACCCTAGAGAAACTAAAATAATGAAAAAAAAAACATAAAACTAAAAAACTAGAATGTAGATTCCATCTCTTAAGCAATCTCATATGACTTTTTTTTTTTTTTTTTGGCTAATACCACACATTATTAATTGTCTGTGTGGAGCCCACGTCAGTAATGCACGTAGGTACCACGTCAACTCGACTGGGTCCATGGTACACCCACATATAGTGCATCCCTGCCAGATGCACTACACGTAGCGTGAATGGACGGTGCAGATAAATATTCCATCTAATGCATAAATTTGCACTGTCCATGCACGCCACGTGTAGTGCATCTGCACTACATGAGGTGTATCATAAACGGTACCCGTCAACTCCCATTAGGTAAAATTAACAGAATTGTCTGATTTAAAACATATTTAGAACTAGGATGGTGCGTTAAATAAAATTTAAGGGAATTGTCTGATTTAAAATATAATTAAAAATACGATGGTGGAATTAAAAAAAAAGTTCGATCGTGTGAATGAAAAATGAAGCAAATTGCATTACCAAATAAATTATTTTTCATTTTCTCCGCTATAATTTCAACATTTCGAAACACAACTTACACGCAAAAACAAATAAATTCCTTCGCCATTACACAAACGTAGAAGTTCAAGTGGAACATAGTACAAATTGAAATACATATTATGAAAGCACAGACTAATTTTTGAGAAGAATCTCATTGATCAAAAACTCCAAATTATGGTAAGAAGACCCACCAGGCTTTGCAGCCGATTGAGCCTTATCCTTCCACTCCAATGCCTTTTTCCTCATCTCCTTCCCCTTCTCCCCCTCCATCAACACCTTAACCACCTCCGCCACTTTCTCTCTCCTCACCTCCCCCTCGATCTCCAACCCCATCTCCCAATCCGAGCACACGTACCGGCAGTTCGTCTGCTGCTCCGCGAAGAACGGCCAACAAATCATCGGCACGCCCTCGGATATGCCCTCGACGGTCGAATTCCACCCGGAGTGGGTCAGAAACCCACCGACCGAAGGGTGGGCCAGGACCCGCTCCTGGGAGCACCACCCCACCATCTTGGCCCGCCCTTCGACCTCCTTGGCGTACTCCTCGGGCAAGACCGCCTTATCCCCGCTCACCAAGTCGGGACGGATCACCCACAAGATGTAATGGTCGCTGTTGGCGAGCCCCCACGCGAACTCCAGCAGCTGCTGAGGGGACAGAACGGTGATGCTGCCGAAGTTAACGTAGAGGACCGAATTCGGAGCCCGCTGATCGAGCCACGCAATGCACGCGTCGTCTTCTTTCCATAGACCGGAGCCTATGGATTTTACCTCGGGGTCTTCGACCCCTCGCTCGAGCAGCTGGAGCGGGCCGATGGTGGAGACGTGGTCGAATTTCTGCCTGAGGGCATCCAGGACTTCTTTTTCCAAAGCGTCGTACGTGTTGATGATCACGGCTTTCGCCCTGGATGCATTTTTGGTCTGGAGAATGTTGTAGTTCACCATGATGTCGTGGGGATCTGTGGTCCGGATGAAACTCGGAAAGTCTCGGAGCCTGATGTTCTTCATTCCCGGCACCCACTCTAGCTTTGTTTCGAGATATCCGTTTGTTATTTGGCTTTCATCTGCATCAAGAATGAACGTCTGTAATTGTATCTTGCAATCAATAAAAGTAGTACATCCATAATGTGATCTTTTTAATGACTGCGGTCTTTTCAAATTTGACTATGGTAAAAACACCTTTTAACGGTAAAATCTAAAAACCAATTGCATTTGCATTATTATGTAATTTCATTACATATTTGTTATTATTTGTCGCATCAAGTTGGTCACTAATATATATATTGCAATAAAAAAAAATACATAAATACATATAATTTTACTCATCTACTTAGATCACTAATATCAATTACCTATTTTGTTTCTAGATTTCACAAGGTAATTAGTTTTCATATGATCTATTTACTCCATATGATATATATATATATATGATCTACGAAATTGAAATAATTTCAAAGGTTTTTCCTGACTTTGTAGGTGTCAACAAAAAAGTCGAAATACCTGACTTTTTTAGAACAGGTCCGAGTAAAAGAGCAATGATTCGAAACACTTCTTTGAACACTATTTCGGAAACCCAAAGACTCAATCGTATGGATATGTAAAATACAGGATTTCCAATCCGCCGAATGAAAATCACTTGCTTATCAAAAAACCAAGTCGGGCCTACCTTTTAACACAATTACTTTACCCAATACAACTTACAACATAGATCCTCCACTCCATTCACTTTCCGACCGTCGTAAGATCTTAAAACTCGTATCAATAATGTCTCGGAACATTTATAATGGACGCAGGGGTGGAACCAAGGGGCTAAAAGGGAGGCTAGAGTCAGTGCTAAACTCAAAAAAATCAATAGAAATTTTATTTTAGTCTCGGATATTTATAAAAAAAAATTATGCCCCGACTAATTTTTTAAAGCTTCATTTACATAAATGAAGAAACGCTACGTTTACTTTTGTGAAATAGTAACATGAATTTTCGCTGTTACATATTTGAGCCCCGGATAATTTAAACTCGTTCCGCCACTGAATGGACGGAGTGCGTACTTAAGTACGTACCTTTAAGTGGAAATAATCCCCGAGTGACAAGCTCACCGTACTGACAATAACCCATGAAACCACACGCACTCGTCGTGAAAAACACAACCTCAGGAATCCCGAGCTGCTCGGCAGCATCAAGAGTGAAGCTCATAGCTCCGTCGGAGACTATGCAGCTAACGTTGGGGCAATCTGGTGACTCGTCGAGGCTCTTAATGAGGTCCAAGAACGGAGCCGACCCGTTCTCCCTAAGTGAATCACAGAGCTGAGGTATGTCCTGTGTGGCGTCCTTGTCGGAAGGTGGCAGCCCGTCGGGGATGGTTTTGAACTGGAAATCGGCCAGGCCCGATACGGATTCGGGCCCTCGGGCCCTCACGAGACGGTTGTGGTTGAACTCTGTGTTGACGAAGGTGATGAAGAATCCCTTGGAGTGCAGTAGTTTTGCTAGTTTTAGGATGGGGGCTATGTGGCCTTGGGCTGGATATGGGATCAAGACAGCATGAGGCTTCATCTTCTTCTTCTTCTTTTTTTTTTTTTAAGTTTTGTTGACTTTAATTTGGGGATGGTGCATCTGAAAATGATAAATGAGTAGTTATATATAGGGAGAAAAATGAAATTATAATAAGCAAGTTGGGATTAATTAATACTATCTTAATATATAAAATAGTAGTAGTAAGGTAGTCGTAGTAGTATTCATAGTCGTAATAATAGCAGTAGTAGTAGTGGTCGTGGAAATAGGGATGTCAACTTTATTCTTACTTGATCTTATTCGTCGGATAAATTCGTAATCGGGATGGGTATCGACCGAACACGAAATTTTATTATGGGGTACGGTTAGGGTATGGGTATAGTATATTATCCGATTACCCAACCCGCATACCTATTTGAATTATATAAATCATTATTATTATATGTTAAACATAAATATTATTTTATATTATATATTATATATATTGTTATATACCTATTATATTTTAGATATTTATTATACTAAAATTGAATTTATTAATTACATTATATGTATATATGATATATATTAAAAAATATTTATATTCTAAATAGGGTATACAGATACTCGAATACCCATTGGGTACCCGATTATTCGATGGGCAATACCCGAACTCGATCCAAATCAAATCAGATAGGGTATGGAGGATGCATACTCGTACCATACCCGACCCATTGACATCCCTGTGTGGAAGTAGTTAATAATATTCATATTTTTTTTTTGGTAAGCATAATAATATTCTTATTCATTCTACTCAATAGAACTTAGATATTATCATAGTTGATGAACTATCCTCTCCGTTCTCAATTTTTATGTAATTATTTTATGTCGGAGTTCATGTATGGTATCAATAATTATTCTGATTATTATATTAATAACAATAAAGAATAATCTTATAAATTATATGGGATAAAATATCTTAGCCCTATGCCTATAAACTGCCTTTTTAAGTTTTCAATATTGAAAATGCATGAATAAAAATTATTATTATTATTAATAATAATAGTATTAATAGAATAATAGTCAATAATGATCTTATATATTTTACTCAACAAAACTTCTGAAATCTCCTAAATTCCTAATTTATGAACTACGTTATAATTTTCAAAACTGAAAGTGAATGAATAATGAAAACTGGAATGCATGAATCAAGCATTCAATACATAGATTATTTTTTCACCAAAATGTCGAATGCAATATTACAGAAAAAAAAACTTATTCTTAACAAAATATTGTTTTTTGAATTTCTATTCAAATGATATATATATATATTATATAATTAGATCATGCATTACATATGCACATAGTCTAGCATAAAATATTTGTGTTAAAACGTGGGCTCAATCTTGATATTTTGGTAAATAAATAGTTTTGTTGAGATCAAATTTAAGAGGACTATATAGAGTCTACGTCTAACTATAAAAAGATAATATTTTTGTGGCTTAAAAATAAAATAAAATTAATATATTTGCCAAAACGTTTGAAACTCAAAGTTTGATGCAAGTCTTAAATATAAATTTAATATTTTAAATGTCGCAAGTAATATTTGATATTCTTAGTATTTTTGTTTATTTGTAATGTGAGATTCTTTCAATAAAAGGATACATCATGAGCAGTTTCACACCCCAAGTATTATTCGTTCATTCCCGACGATAAATTTCGGACTCGGTTCGAAACCGCTAGATCCAAATTCATTTGAGGATTTGAATCCTAAAATTTGGACCTGGTGGATACAGATTGGACCCTGATGTATTTGATTAGATGTGGATCTTAATGTTGAGACCTGATGTATATATGGATCAAGAGTGAACTTGATCGTGAAGTAAGAACTAAGAATTATTCTTATCCATTAGATCAGTTAATAAGGAGGTCCAAATCTTATCACATCATCATTTATTAATGGTAGTGATGATTGTCTATTGGTAGTGCGTCAGTTCTCGTTAATGGTAGTCCGACCAAGGAGTTTGATCTATGTCGTGGGTTGCGCCAAGGAGATCCGATGGCTCCATTCTTATTTATTATAGCAATGGAAGGGCTTCATGTTGCAATCAACAACCTTCTCAATAATGGTATTTTCTCGGGTGTACATGTCAATCAGGTTACTCTTTCTCACCTCTTTTATGCTGATGATGTGATGATTGCTGGGAATTGGGATGAAAAAAATCTTGTGGTTTTGTCTAATGCGTTTAGATTTTTCTATAGCATCTCGGGCCTAAAAATCAATTTTCAAAAATCTTCTCTAATTGGAATTGGCGTTTCAGATAAGGAAGTGGCTCGTTTTGCTTCTAAGTTAGGGTGTAAAATGGAAAGGTTGCCTTTCAAGTACCTGGGGATCCCCATTGGGGGGAGTCCAAAACGTATAGCTTTCTGGGACCCTATTATTAGCAAGTTCAAGAAAAGATTATCGAGCTGGAAAGTGAAATTATTGTCGATTGGGGGGCGCACCACCCTCATCAAATCGGTCCTTGGTTCCCTGGGAATTTATTTTATGTCCTTGTTTCCGATGCCAAAAGGTGTCAATAAAACATTAGAGGCTCTCCGAGCGACGTTTTTTTGGGGTGGGGAAGTAAATTCTCGCAAGTTGCAATGGAGCAAATGGAATTCGGTCTTGGCTATGCGTCGAGGATGGAGGAATTGGAATTAGGAGTTTAAAGGCAACGAACATGTCCCTATTATATAAATGGCGTTGGCGTGGGCTCACTTGTGCCAATAGCCTTTGGACTAGAGTCATTTCGGCTATTCACGGTACTAACTGTTTTTCTAATATGGTGGCTAAATACAAAGGGCCTTGGTATAACTTGGTTGCGACTTATAAAGTTTGTCATTCTGATCTAAACATCCCGAATGATGTTATAGCCAGGAAGGTGGGGAACGGCCTTAATACTCGGTTTTGGAAAGACAACTGGTGTGGGGATAGGCCTTTTGAAGTCTTGTTTCCCAGAATTTTTGCTTTAGAGGAACAAAAAGATTGTCTTGTTGCAAGTAGGTTCAATTCGACAAATTGGGAGTGGAAATGGCGCAGATTGCCGAGGGCTGGTCACGAAGCAAATCAACTTCAAGAACTTACCAATCTCCTGCCTCAATCTCTCGCCAGCGTGCCCGACTCCTGGCTATGGAAGCTCAAAGGTAATGACTCTTTTTCTTGTGCCTCCATTCGTGTTCTTATTGATCATAACAGTTGTGAAGCTGCTCGCCCCACCTGCTGGAACAAGCTGGTTCCGAAAAAAATAAATATTTTCATATGGAGGATGTTGCGGAATACCATTCCCACTTTCTTAAATTTGTTCGGGAGGGGGATCGATGTTACCACGGTGAATTGTAAACTGTGCGAAAATGGTATTGACGACGGATTGCATCTGTTTCAACAATGTACGTATACCAGCGAGTTACGGGCTCATATTAGTCAATGGATCCATCTGGACATTCCTAACCTGGAACCAAGTGAGTTAATGTCATGGTATAACTCCATCTCGATGTCAAAATATAAACGCGACATTGTGGAATCTATTATGTTTATATGGTGGTGGCAAGTTTGGAAAGATAGGAACAAAGTGGTGTATAAGAAAGAAGAAGTGAGCTGTGCGAATTCCTTCCAAGCTATTGTTTCAATCTCATTTCTTTGGATTTCGAATCGAGATAGAAAGAGTCATTACATATGGAACAATTGGTTACGGTGCCCAATTGATCATGGTTAGCTTTGTGTGTTTTTGTCTTTGGTTAGAGGTTGGTTTCCCCGTGACATGGTTGGGTCTACATCTACAACAACCGCGAAATAAAAACCGGTGGCTCGGCCTTCGTTGGTTGGGGGTTTTTCTCGTTCACGAGTTTTTTCACTCCTTTTATGGACCTCGCAGTTAATGTCACGGGACGCGTCTAGAGTCTGTTGTATTTGCTTGTTGATTCTAGATAGATTGTAATTGTATCTTTGTCAACTAGTAACTTGCTAGTTGATTGTTTTTATTAATATAATTTATTTTGCCGTTCAAAAAAATCATTTATTAATGACATATATCTGATATTAATTAAGAAGAAGAGCAACCATTGAGTTTGCCCCAATGGTCAGGGTCTCTCATTTCAAGTTGTGCGCAGTGTTTGAGAATATTTAAGAACTAGAGAATCGGATACACATCTCGCGATTTAACTGATAGCAGTTCTGATGGACCGAGACTGTTGTCTCGAGGACTAGTCAAGGGTAAGCTTGGAACCCCGGTATCAAAAAAAGATTAAGGAAAAGAGTAAATAAACTATCTCCATTTAAAATACAATGACTGAATAGTAAATGTGTGTTGGATATTAAAAAGTAAAGTAGTGATAGTGAGTGCGTGGTGTAGATTAAAAAATAAAATATGGTTGTTTGATTTTATAAATGTAAAATTTATAAAGTAATTATAAAAGTTTATGCGGGATGGAGAAAATATTATTTTTAATAATAACAAAGTAAAAAAAAAAAGAATAAATGTTAATTATACTTCAATAAAATAGATATTGAGAAAAAAAACAAATAGAATAATAAAACAAAGGACAGCAAAAGGAAAAAACAAAGTTCCCCCGGAGGCTGGGTGTTGGGGTGGGTGGGTGGGGGTAGCAGGTCTCAATTTCATGATAAAACCTTTATTAGGATTTTTTTTTTTTTTTTTTTTTTTTTAAAAAAGACTTTCATTAAAACCAACCTAAACCGACAACTATCACCAAGGCGGAGATAGAAGCCGAAAACCAAGACAAGCAAACCAAAAAATCACGTTACATCAAATGAACACCATCTATTATCTTCCACTAATAAAACCTTTATTAGTGGAAGATAATCAAACGAATCAAATACGTACATTAGTTCCCACTTCCCATATGATTTTATTCATGGAGCATCCCCACATACACGCCACGTGTTGTGCATCCAGTAGGGGATGCACTACCTGGGAATGCTCCATGGACGGAGCCCTTCCCATATTGGTTGTCGGTTCTTTCTATTGTAAATATTATTGATCGATGACTTTCGTAATGTTTGACATGATAAATATTTTTCCGAATTATCGGAAGTACGATATTTGAGGTGGGAATAGTTTGTCTTGTCTTTTTATATATAGTATTGTTTTTTTACCTCAAGTTTAGCAACACTCTTTTGATACCCAAATTGTCGGAATTGACCTTTACTCGAATATATTCGAGTCATATATTGTATTTTCGAGTAACACAATTTCGACTCAACTTCAAAAAATATATAATATTGAGGAAGATTGACAATCGAGTAACACAATTAGACATTCGAGTTACCCGAATTCGAGTTACACAATACAGATCGAGTTAACCGATTAAGAAAAACTATTACTCGAATTATCACGAGTTACACGAATAGAAATACCCGAGTTGGATTCGGGTTACCCGAATGTCAAAACGTGTTACTCGAATTTCTGATTCGGATAACTCGAATCAGATACGAGTTACTCGAGTTAAGATTCGGGTAACTCGAATTCAGATTCAGGTAATTCGAATTCTGTTTCGGGTAACTCGATTTTGTTACTGGTAACTCGTATCTTACCCGGTAACTCGGATTCGGGTAACTCGATTGTCTAATTGTGTTACCAGATTGTCAATCTTCCTCAATATTGTATATTTTCTGAGGTTGACTCGAAATTATGTTACTCGAAAACACAATATATGGCTCGAATGTTCGAATAAAGGTCAATTCCGACAATTTGTGTATCAAAAGAGTTGTTGCTAAACTTGAGACAAAAAAGAATAATACTATATATAAAAAGGGCAAAACAAATTTTCTCTCATATTTGATCAAAAATATTATCTCGTTAAAATTGAATATTATTAAATATCATAAATCATATCAAACCATCACTTTTTACATTTCAATATACAACTCATTATTAATATATTTTATCTTGTAATCTACGCTATACATTCACCATTAATATTTTTAAAATATATAATATACATCACATATAATTATTCTTTCAAAATGTAATAATTTTATATAAATATTATATTTCGACCGAGATGGAGGTAGTAGTGGCTGTTAAAATAGCACCAATGATGAAGTGCTGGTCAGGTTATAGGAAAGCATCTTCATTTTGTTGAAGGGAAAATAACACAAGACAAGAAAGTAGGGCAAAGTGTTGTATTATTCCATCATTGAGCTCCCTTAAATAGGGTGAAGTACATACAAACAGGCCTCAGCCAAATCCTATCTAGGAAAGCCCATAAACTAACAGACTTAGGCACACAACGGGTATTATTCCTTTAACACTCCCCCTTGTGCCTAGTCTACAAGCGCATGTCATGTTGCCTCGTTAAAACCTCGTCAAGCAAAAACCCAGTGGGAAAAATGTCTTGATCGTAGGGAAAAGAGTACAGCATCTAGACACATCAAGTTTAGACTTCGTCCTTTGAATCTATCCTCTCATATGATCGTTACATTTGATCATAGCGCTACTAAGGTGACCATTCCATCGATCCCTAAAATCGTACATCTTGTTACCTCGTTAAAAACCTTTCCAAGTGATAAAAACCCTGTGGGAAAAATGATCCTTGGAAGGAAAAGAGTATAACGTACGTTGTGGATGTAAGACTCCCTCAAGTCTACATCTCCCCGATTTGTTCATCAATCAAGGATACTTTGAAAAACTTGTGCATGTGTCGTTTGCCTCATTAAAAACTTTGCCAAGTAACAAAACCCAGTGGGAGAAAATAAACCTTGGTCAAAGAAAAGAGTACAACGTCGGTGAGTAAGTTTCTTTATGACTCACCCTTCTCCCTCTACCTTTACATCGATTTCGGAGTTCGAAATTCTCCGCATTCCGATACTTCTCACATGTTTTTCAAACACGGCCTTAGCAGAGATTTGGTGAACAAATCGGCCACATTCTCCTCGAGATCGACTTGCTTTACTTGTATATTGAGGAGAGCCATTCTTCTTGATTATAGAAGAATTTCTGAGATATGTGTTTTGTGTTATCCCCCTTGATATACCCAAGCTTCATCATTCGATGCAAGTGCATTATCTTCATATATGCATGTGGGTGCTCCAGGTGACATTACTTAGTCCACTGTTACTCGGATATGTGTAATGATAGCTCTTAACCAAATACACTCACGTATCGCCTCATGCAAAGCGATAATTTCGGCGTGATTAGATGAGGTAGCTACAAGGGTTTGCTTTGTGGATCTCCAAGATATAGCGTTGTTCCCAATAGCAAATACATAGCGCTTTGGGAACGACCTTTGTGTGGGTCGGAGAGATACCTGCATCGGCAAATCCTACCAATACGTTCGTCGGAGTAGGTTCTATGGCATTAGCATTTACTTTAGCATTTGCCTTTACTAAGCGGCTTCCTTTGCACCTTGTAGGGAAAGAATAGTCCCAAGTCAATGGTTCCTTTTAGGTATCGGAATATATTCTTGATACCATTCCAATGACGTTGCGTCGGTCTTGAACTAAATCGAGCTAGTAAGTTTATCGAGAAGGCGATGTCCGGTCACAGACATTGAGCTAAGTACAATAGAGCGCCTATTGCACTTAAGTAGGGAATTTCAGCTCCCAAAGCTCTTCGTCATCTTCCTTTGGGACGAAATGGATCTTTCTTCGCATCCAAGCTACGACCGATCATGGGAGTGCTAACCGGTGTGCTTTGTCCATGTTAAAGCGTCTAAGCATCTTACGGACATAAGCGCACTCGTGGATGAGAATTCCACACTCTATGTTCTATCCGAATACCAAGACAGAACGAGTCTTCCCAAGATCTTTCATTTCAAACTCGGTTTTCAAGTATCCGGTGGTTTCTCTTATTTCATCAAGAGTGCCGATTATATTCATATCGTCGACATACACTGCGATGATTGCAAATCCGAACTTGTTTTCTTTATAAAGACGCAAGGACACGCTTCATCGTTCTTGTATCCCTTTCCAATCAAGTATTCACTCGAGACGGTTATACCACATCCTTCCGATTGCTTCAAGCCGTAAAGTGAGCGTTTCAAACGAATCAATACGCACTCCGTGGTCTGGAGTTACTTGATTTGGGCAATGAAATGCCGTCGGGCACTTTCATGTAAATCTCCGTATCTAGATCCCCATAGAGATACGCAGTGACCACGTCCATTAGTCGCATTTCCAATCCTTCGGAAATAACTAGGTCGATTAGATAGCGGAACGTAATAACGTCCATTACGGAGTACGTTTCCTCGTAATCTATACCGGGCGTTGTGAGAAACCTTGTGCAACAAGGCGAGCCTTGTACCTCGTGACTTCGTGATTCTCATTACGCTTTCTGACAAGAACCCATTTGTGTCCAACAGGCTTTACACTTGGCGGAGTTAGCACTACTGGGCCAAGTACCTTGCGTTTTGTCAGAGAGTCAAGTTCTTCCTGGATAGCTTCTTTCCATTTAGGCCAATCGGCTCTTTGTTGACATTCTTCAACAGAGCGTGGTTCGACATCATCGTGCTCTATGATTTCTTGAGCAATCTGTGTATGCAAACACATCATCAATATGAGTGGTCGATCGTTCCATCAAATCGACGCACTTTCATAATTGATCGAGATCTCTTTGTTTTCTAATGTCAATCGATCTCGGGCGTCCCCATTAATGATTCGTGGACATAGCTATAGTCATAGATGATCTCGTGGGAAGGATTCCCAGATTGATGATTAATGGGTTGGTTTGTGCCTCACCGCCCTTTTCTTCCTTGGGCGGGTGTCTGTCGAACCGGTGGCCTCCCCTTTTCCTTTTGGGAGCCACGGCCTCGATCGCATTTCCACCGGGTGCGATCGCATCACTCAGACGTTGGTGATGTGCCCTTTATTCGGGACTTCTAACCTTGCGGGCACATTTGCGGTGGAATGTGTGATCTTGTCACTTTGGCGATATCGATGAACGCATCGGGCATCGAATGCACTCGCTCAAGATCGAGGATTCGTTGTACTTCACGATCACATAGTGAGGTGCGGGGATCATAATGAGACAGACTCGGACGTACCAGACAATTCTGTCGTTCCTTGAGAAACTTCTTTTTCTCCTCTCCCTAACGACGGAATTCGACTCATTGAAGTGACAATCCGCAAAACGTGCGGTAAAGAGATCACTGTCAAGGGTTCTAAGTAGCGGATAATTGTTGGGGATTCGTATCAACGTAAATACCTAAACGTCTCTCAGACCCATTTTATTGCGTTGTGGGGCGCAATCGGCACATATGTTGCACAACCAAATATGCGTAGGTGTGAAATATCCGGTTCATATCCGATTACCAACCGGTATGCGTAAAATGGTTGGCCAACGGTGGGTGCAAAGCGAATAAATGCAGTGCATGTAGATCGCATATCCCCAAGCGAGATGGGCGATTGGTGCGCAAAACCAATGCTCGTGCTACCATTTGGATTCTTTTAATGGTTGCCTCTGCGAGACCATTTTGTGTATGCACATGGGGAACTGCATGCTCTACATCGATTCCGATTGACATGCAGTAGTCATCAAATACTTTAGATGTAAATTCTCCTGCATTATCGAGTCGAATAGACTTGATAGGGTGATCAGGATGGTGAGTCCTTAGACGAATGATCTGAGCTAGGAGTTTTGCAAATGCAGCATTTCGAGTGGAAAGGAGTGCGACATGTGACCAGCGTGTCGAAGCATCCACCAATACCATAAAGTACTTAAATGGTCCGCATTCTGGGTGGATGGGTCCACAAATATCTCCTTGTATACGTTGTAAGAATGGGATGTTCGCTTTAGTATCTTTAGTGTAGGAAGGTCTCGCTCCTACTTTAGCTAAAGAGCAGGCTTTGCAGAATGAGCGATGTGCTTTTGACATAGTCAATTGCTTAGAAGGGGTATATGCCTCTATTTCTTTGGATGACATAGCAAGGTTAACATCAATACTGTTCTTCGTGTTGAGTTGTTGCCCCTTTTTCGCTCGAAAGAAAGGATGTCCGTGCGAGTTCTTTAGGATACGGATCATCATATCTCGACCAGGATGACCTAGTCTATCATGCCAAAGCCTATATGAGTCTTTGTCCCAAATTTCATTTATGGTGACAGCATAGGATTCGAATACCCTAATGGTTGTGGTGTACAGTCCACTATTTTGACTCTTAAGTTTTTCTAATATGCGTTTACGTCCACATTCATTAGATGTAATATAAAGGAACTCGATTCCATTCTCACAGTGGGTTTCGACGTGGAAACCATTGCTACGTATATCTTTAAAACTTAGTAAGGTTCGAGGGGCCCTAGGTGCGTATAGAGCATCGGTAACTCGGATAAGAGTGCCGTTAGGCAATAAAAATCGGGCATTGCCTCGCCCTTGGATGAGTTGGGAGGACCCAGTCATCGTGGTTACCGAGGTTTGACATGCAATTAATTCCGTGAATAGAAGCCTATTCCTAAGAATGGTGTGGGTGGTCCCACTGTCAACCAAACATTCAAGTTCTCCCGATTCATTCCTACGAAAAGGAGAGAAAAAAATCGAACCATAAACATGCAAGCAATATTCATTTCTTCGAAATAAAGCTATGGATATAACGTAAGCAATAATAATATCTTGTTCTAGAAAAACAAAGTTTCATCACACCATTATTGAAAATAAAACATCGAAAAAATCGTTCTGAGTTAACAATGCCAAATGTAAACGAGAAAGTAAACATAATGAAAACATTCAGTCATAAAGGGGTGCCTCTAATGACTGTGACACGTATGGCTCATTGCGATTATCGGTGACTGTGAAATTGACGTCGGGGGACTCGTCGAGAGCATCTTCCTCCATATAGTGAGCCTCCCGTTCTTTGGACTCTCTATATTTCTTGTAGTGTCTTTGCGACTTGTTTACTTGCATGGCGCTTCTTGTACCAATGTCCAAAGATCTCCACATCGATAGCACGGTTCATTGCCAACTCGACTTTGGGAGCGACATGGGGGTAGGTGCTTTGTTTCCTTGGCCGTAAGAGCCGGAGCACCAAGTCTACTCATTACATCGAAGAACCCCACGTCCTCGACCACGTCCTCGACCACCGTGCCCTCTTCCACGTTGTGGTTTGGGGTTGCCATGACCAGTCCCCTGTGCATTGGGTTTCTTTCCACCTTTCACTTTGCCATAGTTGGCCTCGAACTTTCTTTGTCCCACCGGCCTGGCATTGTTGCTCACCAATACTTCATTGTGCCTCTCACCACTTGCAGTAGGTTGATAAGCTTATCAAGGTAGTGATGCGTTTATTGTCATACTCCGGCTATCTTGGTTCGCTAGTATAAGGGCGGAAGTAGGGAAAGTGGAAAGAGTTTTCTCAATCATATCATCTTCTCGTGAGGTCCTTTCCACGTAAATTAAGGCGTGCCTTCAGACGAGCATATCTTTGTTGAAATCGTTGATCCGTTTATAATCAAGCAAGCGGATTTCATTCCACCGCACGCCAACTCGGGAGCAAAGTATTGTGGATGTTCCCAAACGGCCCTTAAGGGCATCCACGCTTCTTTCTGGGATTTCAACTGAGATATTCCCACCTTAGGCTCGGGTCGATATGTCGCCTAAGGAACATTAATGCACTAGCTTTGGTCTTGTCGACGGTACTTCGCGCTTTTTCAAAGATAGTAGCACTATAGTCCTTAGCGATAAAAGTGGTCTCTACGTCGAAACCCATCTATGGTACTCAAGCCCTTCCGAGTCCAAGATGTCAAATTCGGGACGAGTTGGATCACCATCTTGAGACAAGAAAAAAAGGAAAATGAATTTTCACAGATATCATGAGTACTTTCCATGATAAAATTTTCAATAATGTGGAGGTTATTATTTTTGTAACCAAGATATGGTCAAAATTACTTTCGATGCTATTGGGGTTTTATACCGATGAAATTACTTTATCACGGTTCGAGTCGATATTAATAGTAGAAATAAGTCCTCCAAGTTCTACTAATGATGAACTTAATATACATGCCATAACTAATAATGCATGCAAAGTATATATATAATTATAGATATAATCACATAGCCCTATGAGTATATCTATACACGTATATATGCAGTCAAAGAGGTATCTTATGCCGCAATTATTATTAATTCAACGTGAATTTATTTTAATTCAAGTTGCTTAAGTAATTTATTTTAATTTAATTAAAATTATGGATGCATCATGCTTTTGGTTAAATTAAGCATAAATAAATTCGAAGTACAATATGCAATTAATAGTAATTAATTAAAAAATATAAATTCGCACGTTGCAGATAGTAGGGTTCGTATTTGTGTACTTTGTTTCGCGAATAGAGCGTAAACAATCGAAAATAAGATCTGCGTGCGGGTCGGGTCAAGAATCGGATCTGGTTTCGTCACAAGAACGTCGGTGTTCTCCTTCCGGGTGCAGGTCGCGGGGATGATGTCACGGCCTGAGATTTGGGAACCGGCGACGGGCCTCGATTGCAGGAGACGACGACGAGTTGCAGTGGACGGGTCGCGATCGGAGCAGCCGGAGGAGGTCGCGTCTGGAGAATCCGGAGGAGGTCGCGTCTGGAGGATCTTCGCGCGCGGGATGAAGCAGGCGACGGAGGTCGGACGTCGGGGAAGAAACGAGCAGAAGACGGTCGCGGACTGCTGCTAGGGTTTCGTCCGATCTGTGCGTGGTGGTTCTGGTCGGAGTTGCGGTGGGATCTGGGTCGGACGAGCGGTCGTGCGGTCCGTATCTGGGAGGTTCCGACGGGTAGATGCCGATGGCGGAGGTCGGGTGATGGCAGGCGGCGGAAGTAGATGATGACGGCGCGTAGGGTTTTTTTTCTTTTCGTGAATTTTTTCGTTTTTTTTTTTTTTTTTTCAGAATTTTCGGCCGGGATTTTTCTCAGTTGGTTAGACACGTGCTGATAACGTGTTGAAGGGAAAATAACACAAGACAAGAAAGTAGGGCAAAGTGTTGTATTATTCCATCATTGAGCTCCCTTAAATAGGGTGAAGTACATACAAACAGCGCCAGTAAATCCTATCTAGGAAAGCCATCATGAACTATGACACAACGGGTATTATTCCTTTAACACATTTGTAATTTTCTTGTTTTGTTTTGTGAAGATTATTCTTAATATATATAGGCAAAAACAATATAAACTTTTACATCGTCAACCCACGTGCAAAGGATGTTGTTGGCAGGCACACCAACTACATATTTTCGTTGTTGCCTTTAGTACAAATCCCTATATAGTTGTATGTGAAGTCAAATCAAAATCCATACATTTAATTTGAACAGTACCCTTTAATCATTCCATTTCTATAATTTGAGCCAATAATATTGGGTTTGCTGGATTCTTTTGGCTCTGAATCAAGGTCAGATTCTCCGTTGGCGCTCAAATTTGACCTAGGTAGGTCGTTAAAGTACTAAATTCTTACACAGCTCATGGTGCATTTCAACAGATATTCAAGCTTGAATTAGACACTCAACTGAAGATATTTGTTTGTGTCGTTTGTTGTGTGGCTATGTTTGGGATTTGGCCTCCCAAAAATTTACTTGTTTTCTTATATTTAGTTAGCTTGTTTTATTTTCATTTTGTGGCTATGTTTGGGATTTGGCCCCCCAGGAAATATCGGCTTTGTAAGGGAATAAGTCCCCCTAAAACATATTTGTGCTATGATATGACACTTTAAAATATATATATATATATATATATATATATATATATATGGGTTAGGGTCCCCTGCACAGCACCTGTTGTGCACTGCTGTGCGTCGGATGGGACACGCACACACACACACCCATACGAGTGTGTGTGATCGGACGGCTGGGATGCAGCACAGCACGGTGCTGTGCTGCAGAGGATCCCAACTCATAATATTGAGAGTCATACTTTTGATTAGGGTCGGGATTTAGGATCCTAATAATTAAAGATTTGAACTGAATTATTAGGTTGAATTTGGATATTAAGAACAAAGTATTAAAAAAAGAAAATTTAGATTCGGGTCCTAAAATAAATTTCAGGTTTATATTATTTTAAAATTTCAAAAAACGTAATACTCCAAATTAATATCAACAACCGAACAATATATTACAATTAGCAGCACCCGAAATATAAACCCTACAAGAAAACCCTAATTTACTATTGTTTACACGAAGAAGTTTTAAGATAACCAAAGTAACTGGAAAAATCGGTTCTTTTCGAATATTTCTGAGAAATTTGAATTGTAAACTTTGGTTCGGGTATTTGCGATTCCTTGGAAAATTACTTCGGCTCCAGAAAAAAAATCACGAACCGAGTCCGAACTACATAACAAAATTTGGATTTCGATTTTTAAACTTTTTTTTCAAAGAACCAAACTATCGCAACCCTACTTTTAGCTATTCTATTATGACAAGTTATCAAATTGTATTTTCTACTAAAACTTACATGAATTTGGTCTATATGTTTGTCGTTGTTTATCAAATCAGTCACCAAAGTGATTTTTCGGCCAAATTCTGTCAACAACTGCTGACTCACCGTCCACCTCTTCGCTCACATCACGTTTTCGCCTCAATATTATAGCAATGTTGAAAAGAATTACAAAACTGTCACTGAAGATAAAAAACTACTGCCATGTCAAAAACTGCCATGTAGCTGTTATGAACTTGAGAGAAAAAAAAAGGAAAATAAAAGAGAAGAAGAATAGAGTGTGTATTCTTATGAGGGCCAAAGGCCTTTATTTATAGGTACACATCTAGGGTTTCGGGGGGTATAAAGGTCATTCATTAATAAATACATTAATTACAACACTCCCCCTTGAATGACATTTAATACATGCTGCCTCATTAAAACCTTGTCGGGAAAACCCAGTGGGAAAAAACCCGATCGAAGGAAAAAGAGTACAGCTACTCCCCCTGAAATCGATTTCATAAGATCCTTGAGTTGACGCATTCCGATCTTGTATACTAGTCTTCTGAATGTTGATGTCGGCAACGCCTTTGTGAATAAGTTCGCTGACTAATCACTTAAGTGAATATTGATGTATCTACCTTTTGAGATACAAGTGACATCGTCTTCATACAATATTTCCTCTTGAATATTATGATGTTCATGCCTCATCAACTCATTCGGAAAAACCCTGTGGGAAAAAACCGATAGAGAAAAAGAGTACATAGTATAAATTTGCTCATGTGTTGCATTGGTTGCCTCGTTAAAAACCTTAACTAAGAAAACCCGGTGGGAAAAAACTTAGAAAGGGAAAAAGAGTACAACCATTTGGTCTTCGTGACCTTTTGACCTTCCGGGTCGACATAATCTTCAAACTGATTTAAAAGTTATCACTTCTTCCCCTCAAGATAACAATCTTGTACTCCAATACCATGAATATAATTTTCAGACATGGAGAGATTTAGTGAATAAGTCTGCTAGATTATCATTATTGCTCTTCTGAAGCTCATGTGGAAATAAATTTCATCTTACTTGCCCAAACATTATATGCAACACATAAATGGAGAATATTTCTCATCAAATTATATAGGCGGTATGAGAACAAATATGAGATCATAATACACTAATAGCCACCAATATTGAATCTCTATCTATTTCATGTAATAGACCACTATGGTTAATACCATTCCACTATCTCCTTCTTGGAGAAATATTAAATATTGCTAGCATGTTAACTTCAAATTGTATATCAGGACTGATAATGTAATTCTTCAATATCATACAAGTACTGAAATTCTGGTCCTCTTATATATTTTATATTTTCTTGAGATATATATGATTCTGTATAAAATTCAAGTGGTAAGACAACCTTTAGGCAGCTAAATGGATAAAAACTTTCCATCATATATGCTCGATCTACAAGTCGAGACAATACTAATACTTAGTTTTATCTAAGTTTTTCATTTTGAACTTGTCTTTAGACACGAGTTCAAATAATTCACATATATCCTCTTCAGAGGGAATTCACTTAGTCGGTTGATCCACCAGACTATTTCAAAATGTATAAATTTTTTATAACTCAAAATAGTACATATTGCGAATTTCATGTTCCTATTACTTTAGGAACCTCAAGTCCGTCAGGGACTTTCATATAGATATTCGCGTCCAATGACCCATAGAAAAATGTGGTGATGACATCACTAATTGAATATCTATATTCATAATAATTGTCATATGTATATTAAATGACGAAATTTAGTGCCAATGGGAGAATATGTTTTGGGTATGCGCTTAAACCCTTGATATGCTAATCTCGCTTATTTTTCACCACTTTATTTTATTTTGCGAGTTAAGCTTTCTCTCAATTGCTTATATTTTATTTAGTGCTTCAGCACTCCACTAGCAATTGTTGAGACACAAAGTGTTGTCGACAACTATCATTCTTATAAACAATTCTCCCATATTCACAAAGTCAATGACAACTTCAACAAAATCAAATATTCATCCCATAACATTTGATTTGGTCGTCCCATAATCCCAATATTATAATTATTTAGTGCACGTGCAAATTAAGGTATTGGGATTCTCGCCTTCGAGATGATCCTCTTCAGGAGGTTTTTGAAGTGATGTTATTAGTTTAATAAATTTGTATTCAGAGTATTTTATCTTTAATACCAATAAAGAATATGTCTCTCACGCTTCTGGCGTCGAGGAGTATCAACAAATATATTTCGTTCACATTCGACTTTAATTCTTTATAGTACATATACAACTGGTATATGAGATTTCATCACTCCTTTGGCAATCATAACTTGTTGAACTTCAAGTTCATAGTGCGTAAATTTAAATATCCAACCCAACGAGAATTTTCCGACTTTCTCTTATTTATATTTCATATCTCCCCCTAATGTCGGGAATATTGATTTAGATTATAAAAATCAGCGTATCAAATGATCAATTGACCCCAATTTTAGGCTCTAAATATGTATTTTGACAAAGTATACATGTATTTTTCATGTAGCCCATATAGATACGTGAAATTATCATATGAGAAATCATCTTCCGGAGGTATTTTAATCACGCACTAATTACATATTGATCCAAATATTCATGCCTTGGTAATAATTTGGATCCTTAAATTATAAATTCATCGCAACATGGTCATTGGATGCAAAATACATCATGTAATTATTTGATACTCATTGTAAAATCAATATATAACTAGTTTGATTCTCGTCGAAGGATTAATGAAGCTCTTCGAGAGATAATAACAAGAATATTATCATTTGAATTCTACCAATCCTTCAGGGATTGTTTTAATAAGATATTGCAAATCAATTTCAATATCATTCCACAAATAAGATTGATCAAATCAATGTTAATATGACATATTGCATTTTTTTTTCATTGGAGATGAACATATCACCTAAAACATTAAAATAATATAAGGATAATGATTAAAATAATTAAATAATGAGAATAGAAGATAACAATGCTCGAAATAAAGCATAGACAAATGCAATCTCAAAATTTTAATATTCTTCAGGAATACTAAATTTATTTAACGTGATCATCATAAACTTATTATAAAATTATGATGAGATATCTTTGTGTTGTTCTTCGGGAACTTCAACTATTTATTTTTTAATTATCTTCAAGATTATTGAGATTGCAAATTTATGTTTCTTCAAGAAACTAGTTAGAGGGATAAACATATATCACCTACAATATGAATTATTCTTCAAGAATTTATAATATTCATCAAGAATATTCATTGTGTTACTTCAGGAGCAACAATTTAAATCAATATAATGATAACTGTAAAAATAATTTAATAACGAGAAGGAGTACAAATGCTCAAAGTAAAGTTCAAAAAATTGCAACCCCAATATTTAATATTCTTCAAGAATATTAAATAACTTATTTAATGTGTTCATCATAAACACATTGTTTTTAGTATGATAAGATATTGATGTGTTCATTAAGAACATCAACTATTTATTTATTAATAATCTTCAAGATTATTAAGAATATTGTAATTTATGTTTCTTCTAGAAACTACAAAATTAGTGCAATATAATCGATTGCATAATTAAATCATATAGCAACAGAAAGACATGCATTATAAAATTTATAATAATCAAAACATGTCGATGCAATTGAGCAAATCACAATTTCTGCACAAGTAACAAAATACTTCTATTTTAATATCATGATTTGCGCTTATGAAATGTATATATTATTAACAATAGTTTTTATATCCATTGATTTTTTTCTATAACTATGACACAACATACCTTAATAGTAGAATCATAAGAAAAAGAATCAATTGAATGCCATATTTTAAGTCATTCATAGATAATTGTTCAAGCATGAACCAAAATATTCATATCATATTTTAAATTGTACAGAT
Source organism: Orobanche coerulescens (assembly GCA_033398695.1). NCBI lineage: Eukaryota > Viridiplantae > Streptophyta > Magnoliopsida > Lamiales > Orobanchaceae > Orobanche > Orobanche coerulescens. Next base: position 177,989,387 of record CM065809.1, read on the forward strand.
GTCTTAATCCACAATTATTCAATCAAAATATCATCAAAAGTTATTTTTGAAAAATTCTTTCAATTTTCGTAACTTTCGATCGGTAATAATGTTAATACAATATCAAATTTAAATTTATAGCTTCATACCTCTAGGAAGTCGATCCACCAAAAGAATGGAGAAGGTAGAACCATAGATCCAAAAAGAATTAGATAATATGAGGTAGAACTGTCGTGAATAAATATGTGAAAAAGCTCAAGATAATCGTGCTACTTCGGGAGCAACGATGTGTAATCTTTATGATTATGATAAATCGTAACCATATACCAATCCTGCTACTTCGAGTTAATAGTTGAAACATAATGTTATGCTTCTAATTTGTAATGTGGTTTCGTTATGAAACTTCGAGTTTCAATAATATAATATTCGATACTTCTCAACTTTAAGTTCAAGAATTTTGATATGAAACTTCTGGTTTCAAATCATTATTAAGAAGAACGTCGTGTCCTTCAATTAAACTATGTGAAAATGCAAGTTCATATTTAAATGGTGAATATTATGTAGAACTTTAGGTTCTTATCATGTGAAAGCGAAACTACAAGTTTCTGTATAAAGATCTTTAATATTTGACATATCACATGGTCATACTAATATTGAAACTTCGTGCTTTAATTTATTCGCGAGATACTTGTAATGTATGAAACTTCGTTTCAAATTTATTCACGTAATGTTTGTAAAGCATATGAAACTTCGGTCTCATATTTACTTATCTAGACGTGCATAATTGACATATAACTTAATGTGCTTTACTAATCAAACAAAGAAGTGTCAATATAGTTAATAGGAATATCATCGGCTACTTGAGGAGCGGATAACATGTTATTTGTACCACTTCTGAGTACAAATTTTGTAAGAATATTATTTGAATAATTCAGAATCTAAAAAAGTCAAAACATGAAAGTCGAGATTTATCTTTCAGATTTCTAAATCATCTTAAAACGTTTAAATCAGGCTTCGGATGACTGAGATACGATCAATTTAGTGGACAACAATTGATCACAAACTTCAATTCGGAGCAGCCACTTGATTCTCGATTTAAGCATCGCTACTATCCGAATCTGAGAAAACACAAAACATGAAAGTCGTAGAATCTTTTGTTAGCTTTCCAAATCATCCAAGAACATCTCATTCGGAGTTCGGATGAGAGCTATACACTCGATTTACTGAACTACAACAAATCTATACAAAAACACCAAAATAACTCGATTAATATCGATTCTTCAATTTTACTATACGATGATTGCTCGTCTTGATAATTTTTGAGCATCAATAACGCATATAAAGCGTTGGAAACTGCAGGTTACTATTGACCTTTGAATCTTCGGGACCCAAATATTAAATATTATGATATTCAAGATCAAGAAATAATATTAGAACAAGTATATTTGTCAATAGTATTGCAATTAATTGTCTTACTTGTTAGAATAATTTTAAGAAATAAAATTACACGATAATAAATAGTGCAAAATAAAATAAATAAAAATAAAGTGCTTCTTCAAGAGCCCATATAATATTCTTCAGAATATTATTTTGTGTTCTTCATCAGAATTTACACAAAAAAATTTAGATCTCGTAGTGTTCTTCAGAACACATCATATTCAACTAGGATATGACGAAATAATAATCAAGAATATTTTAACTTAATAATCTTCGACTATTAAGAATTATTAGATCTTGTTTCTTGAAACAACAATTTATCGATTTGATAATAGATTTCTTAGATCATCATATATATTATTTATGTATGATGATAGTGAAATCAGAATAATTAGTAGAGAATATAAGAAATATGCATATAATCTACATTAAAATAACAATTATATAATTAAGTCTAAATCTACATATAATCAGAACTTTTTTTTTTTTGGAAGAAGAAGAAGAATACAGATCTGTAGCCATAGTCATAAGAATACAGATCGAGAATAAAAGACAAAGAAGATAAAAGAAAATCGTAACGCAATTCTACCTTTCTCGAAAATAGAGTACGTGCGCTAATGAGTAAGAAAAAAAAATTCTTTTGAGAGAGATCGTGCGATAACGTGTTATGAACTTGAGAGAAAAAAAGAAAATAAAAGAAGAAGAATAGAGTGTGTATTCTTAAGGAGGCCAGCGCCTTTATTTATGCGTGACACATCTAGGGTTTCGGGGGGTATAAAGGTCATTCATTAATAAATACATTAATTACAACAGTAGCTACTTTTTTACTCAATATGTTTCTTATACTTTTTTTTTTTTTTTTTTTTGATACCGAGGTTCAAGCCTTACACCGACTAGTCTCTGGATAATGTACCTCTACAAGATCGCTACCGCTAAATCGCGAGATGTGTATCCTGGCTCCCGTGTTCTTAAATATCCTCAACTATCACACGCGAGTCGTCCAAGTGATTCTTCCACGCCTGACCCCCAAATCCAACCGCAGGTTCCCACCGAGATCTGACCTCCCACACTGCCGCTTGAAGCCCTCAATATTTAATATGTTTCTTATAGTTCATTATTCACAAACTTGCTATATAAAAGAATCTGACTAGTTTTTCAGATTTGTTTTTTTTTTCTATTTTTTACTGAGTTTTTCAGAAAAATTTCTTATATTATTATTTTTTAATCTTTTTGAGACCTTTTACATATATTAGTTTAATCCGTCTAATTATTAAAAAAAAGAATATACAATGAAATCTGGAGTATTAGTCATATGTTATTATATGGCGAATTTTCTTATCTTCAGTTTTGTAATCTTTTACAACATTGCTATGTGAAAAATTCTTGGTGGAAACCTGGCGCGGGCGGAGAGGGGTGGATGCTTAATCAACAGTAGTTGACGGAATTCGGACGAAATAACACTTTAAGGACCGATTTTATTAAAATGTATCTTCACTTTTGAGTTTGATCATAATTCTATCAACTTGGGATGTTGGTTTTCATTATTGCTAAACTTTACAACAATATATCTTAAGAAAACCCCAAAAAAATAGGAAAATATTAATTTTAAATAACATCGGTTGCATAAAGAGCATTGAACAAGGCATACACATAACACATCAATAGTCTTGTTGTGGTTAGAATGTCTAGAATTGAAAATTTTAAATTTCACTGTAAAATGTGAGTTTGTTGTTTGAGTAGTCAAGTTATAATAAGTTTCAACCGTAAAAATATGCACACAAATGATTGACCGTCTGAATGGGAACGTGAACAATATCGAAAATATGTAAGTTTTTTTACCATAATCATATTCTGAACTAAATTCAACACATCATACAAATGAATTTGTAGAATTTTATTTGCAATGGATATTAATTTTAAGGCATAATAATAATTTTCTGTACCGTAACTTATAATTAGAGGTGGCCAATGGGCCGGTCCGGCCCAGTCCAGCCCAGCCCGGCTCAGCCCGGATTTTTAGGCCCGGAGACCGACCGGGCCAGCCGGTTCGGGACCGAACCCAGCCCCCTGGTCATCGGGGCGGTCCCGGTCCCGGGGCCCAGCCCAGCCCGGCCCACCTCCGAGCCCAAACCGGCCCGGCCCTCAGTCCAGTCCCAGCCCACCGGTTGCCCAGCCCACCTCCAGCCCACATAAGCCCACCCCAAAGTCCAAACCCACCCCAAAGCCCACCATTCAAATTTGAATGGACTGGGTGGCCATGCCATGTGGCACCCCAAGCCCACATAAGCCCACCCCAAACCCACCCCAACGTCAACAAGGACGGACGGAAGAAGAAGACGAACACAACGAGGATGATGATACGTGGATGATGATGGATTCTTCATCCGAATCGGGAGCTTCAGGGAGTGGCCAACACGACGATTGAGCACATCACCTACCTTTAAGTTCCACGTAAGTAAAGAGGTAAGTAAAAAGAACTACGTGGACTTTGATTCCTTAGAATACGTAGGCAACTTAATTTTAGAAATTATATTAAATTTCAAAAAATAATCTAATTTTACAAATTAAATCCAAGTCCAATTTTTTTCCCTTTTCTCCCCCATTTTATTTAATGTTAACATATCCTAAAAATTCAAAATGAATTTTTTTAAACAGATTGAAACAGTTTTTTTACTAAGTTTTACAATTTTTCTTAATTCAAAATGATTTTTTTAAATTGATTTTTTAATTAATATTAATTAATTTATTTTAAAAATTGAAAAGGTCTTTACAACTTGATTTTTATAATTTTTTTTACATTTCCTGCCCAAGCCCATCCCGGCCCACGACATCCTGGGGGCGGGCGGGCTGTGGGCCGCAGCCGCCCAGCCCAGACCCAGCCCGGTCCAGCCCGCTAAATACATGGGTCGGGCCTGGACTCCCAAGTTTCAGTCCGGCCCGGGCCCGAGCCATGACCACCTCTGCTTATAATGAAGGTCTAAAAAAATTTTTAGATTGGGATTATTCTAATAGAAATTTATTACCAAATGTACTAACGAGTACCAACAGAATATGTTGGTTGGAAGATCATATTCGAGTAACGGACCCGATAGATGGCATTACCATATTGTGCCCCTAATGAAATTTGGAGGCAAACCTAACCAACTTATTTAAACAGCTATGAACTACTACGGAAATAGAGCCAATGATCCAACAATAATACAATATCCTTATTTACAAGTAAAAGAAAATGGACTTTTCCAAAAAAAAGAAAAAGAAAAAGTGAATATGCACCAAACACTTTTTAATTTCATAGGAGTGTTTGGGAATGTGCACGACTCGAAAAGCACCGCTATTTTTGGCCGAACAGAGTCCATATTTGTGTTTTTTTAGAGAAAATAGAAAATATATTTAAAAATACTCCATCTGCCCAGCCAAATGTTGACAAATAGTGTATATTTTGTGTATTTTAGATAATGATTGATATAAGTAATGATGGTAAATGTGTGATGGAGATCAAAAAGTAAAAAGTATTGATGACGAATGTGTGGTAGAGATTAAAAAGTAAAATATAATTGTTTGATTTGATTGTAAATAGTGATATATGTAAATTTATTAGAAGGATTAATTTTTAATAAAAATGTAAACTTGTAAACGGAACTGAGAGGGTACGAAATATAGATTTTGCATAAAAAGTAGAAGCTGCTTTTAGACATTTTCTTACAAAGTTTGCAAACACCTCTAGGCCACATTTTATATGTGCTGTCAAATAATCCAAACAAATTCATAAATCGTTGGCTAAAAGAAGTCAACTGTTATAAATGATTGCGGATCAGATCGTACCCCATACGAATAAGTTCAAGTATTTGGGTTCGATCATTCAGAAGGAAGGTGAGTGTGAAGATGATGTCACGCATCGCATCAAGGCGGGGTAACTAAGGTGGAGAGCAGCGACAGGAGTCCGGTGCGACAAGAAAGTCCCTCTAAAGTTGAAGGGTAAATTCTATAGAGCGGCAATCCGACCTGCAATGTTGTATGGCTCCGAATGTTGGGCGATGAAGAAGTCGCTTGAGAGCAAGTTGGAAGTGGCTGAAATGAGAATGTTACGTTGGTCGTGTGGTCGCACAATGTTAGATAGAATTGCGAACGGGGTTTTCGTGAGCACTGAAGTGACGCCCATTTCAATGAAAGTTAGGGAAGGGAGATTGAGATGGTTTGGCCACGTCGCAGGAGCGGACATCCGCTCCGGTGAGGAGGGTCGAGTTTAATGGTTGTCGGGAGAGGAGGAGGCGGCACAAGGGGATGTGGGAGGAGAATCGAGATTAGATTTGAAGGCCTTAAACCTTTCCGAGACCATGATCAGCGATAGTGCGCTTGGAGGCGCCAGATCGAGTTGTGGATTCTTTTGTAGGGAGCGGTCAGTAGTTGAGAGGCTCAGGGTTGGGTTGTCTCAGTTAGCTTTGACCTAGAGCATTGCATTTTTACTTTTATTGTATATTTTATCCTATTGTCTTTGCGTGTGGTGTATTTTTGACAGGAGGCATGCGCGAGCCAACCTCTCTTTTGTTAGAGCAGCGTTCATCGGGAGTGAAGTAGCCAAATTCCGCTTAGGTAAGTCCCATGTGGATCAAGCCATGGGCTCAGGTATGGTCTCGAGCTTTCTCGAATCATATGTTTTTCTTTGTATTTATCACACAAGATTCTGCGTGCACTAAGTGGGTCTTCACGGAAAATTCCTCCCTTGTAATAAGTAGGGGCATGGTCTCAAGACATCTTACCCTCCCTGCACTCGCTCCTGCGGGATATCTTTGGGTATGTTTGGTTTGGTTTGGTTTACTCTGTCTGTCCCGACTCAATTGTAATATTTAAAAGAAAATTAATATATTTTAGATAAGATGTGATAGATGTATAAGTTTTGTGGGAATTAATAGTGAGTGTGTGGTGGAGATTAAAACGTAAAAGGTGATTCGAGACGGAGTATATTTTATTGTTTTTATTTTCTCGTCAATTCAATACACCGCACTCGGTATCCTCATTTGCAAGTGGATGTTGGAAAAACCGAAAGATAACGCGGAAGGGACTAAGGGGCTGTTTGTTTGGCTCTTAATGGTTACATTAAGAGCCTACATCTGAATCGCTAAGAGGCCAGGACTGTTTGGTAAAAAAAATATGACCTCTTAATGATTACAATAACCTCTTAACCACTAAGCATCCATACCCTCTCTCAACCATTAAGAGGCAAACAATTTCCAGATTTACCCCTCCTCTTAAATTAAGAATTATTATTCAAAATTATTATTATTATTATTTTTAAATGAATTTAAATAAAAAAATATTAGACATAATTATTATTATAATTTTCTAATGAATTAAATTAAAAAATATTATACATAACTATTATTATTATTATTTTAAATGAATTAAATTAAAAAATATTATGCATAATAATTATTATTATTTCAAATGAATTAAATTTAAAAATATTATACATAATTATTATTATTATTATTATTATTTTAAATGAATTAAATTTAAAAATATTATACATAATAATAATAATTATTATTATTATTATTTTAAATGAATTAAATTTAAAAATATTATACACAATTATTTATAAAAATTAGGGTTTTTATTTATAAAAATGAGAGGTTTTGGTACGCAAAGGGAGAAAAAAATGGGATTTTTAATTGGTACTTTTATACAGAAGGGTAAAATGGTAATTTGTTACCATTCAGAGTTACCATTCAGAACAGTTACCAAACAACCAAATTTCATTCTGCACTCAACCATACAGAGCCCCTCAACCATTCTGGCCTCTCAACCATTCTGCACTAAATCATTCAGCAACTGACAAACAGCCCCTAAAATAAAACCACAACCCATTCTTTTTTTATTTGTTTATTCGTAATTATTGAGATTCTTTATTTTATTTTATTCAGCAATGAGGATAAAATACATAAAAATACTTTTGTATTTAATTAAAAATGAATGGAATCTTCCTCTATTTTATACATCATACGAATTCTCTTATGTTATAAAAAATTCTATATAAATCTCATACGGTTATTTTTCTGTCCTAAAAGGCATTAATCTTTTAGTTAGAAAATTAAAAAAAAAATTTAATTCTGTAATTTCATTGAAAATATTAAAAATTTAATGAATAATCTAGCTGGTTCTCCCTGAAATATGTTTAGTATTTTGTAAAATTATTTTTAATAAATATTGAATATTTTATAATTTTTAAAATTATTTCTAAGTTTTTCTAAATAAGAAACTAAAGTTTTTAAATTTTATGAAATAAAAAATCTAGTCACTTCATAAAATTTTTCTTATTAATTATTTCCTAAAATAATTTTTATGTATTTTATAAACTATTTTTTTTTAGAAAATTGAGTTTTTAAAAATACTTTCAACATGGTGATATTTCTTGCTATTTATAAAATATAAGGGAATTTCATGTAGTTTTAGATAAATACAAGGGATTTTTATGTATTTTACCCAGATCTTGATGATTGCCAATTAAATACCTGATCAAAATACAGTACAATTAAAAAAATTAAAGAACTTGGGTCCATGATTCTATTAATTTCAATATGTTTGGATATGACATTTTCTAATTTTTAGTATGACACCATTCTAGTTCTCTTTTAAATATGACATTTTCTAATTTTAGAATTTTTGTTTACCTAGAATTTTTTATGCAACATTAATTTTGGATGAGATTTCATTAGAGAACTAAATAATTACTCAGAGTTCATTTGTATTTTGAATCCCCCATACAGGTATTGAAAGATAAATTATAAATAAGTTTTAGATTGTAAATTTTTCAAGTGTATACTTGGAATTTAAAGTTTTAATCCCTTGTCATTTATACTATTTGTTATTAACATTTAATTTATAATATTTTTATTTTTATTGAGACGGATAACTAATTTTTGTAGCAATTTATATTTGATTGTTTAACTATTTTATAAATTTAAATAGGTTCAAGTAATTGGAGGGTACTGTTCTATGGGTTAGTGGCGAAAATTAGTAAGGTCACATTTTAATTGAGTTTGGAATGTGTGGATTTAATTTGACCACTTTTTGATGTCTACATATTTGAGAAATCTAAAAACATAGTGCATTAATCAAGAAGTTGCGGTCGTTTGGAGTGTTGCGCTTAAGCGGTATTTTTAAACATTTTCGAATAGCCAAATTCTGTGGAACAATAGTTTCGGTGGAATATTTGCTCTGATACTATTTTTCGTAATACCTCCAAAACTTATCGGGACATCTAGGGCTGTCTAAAAGGTTCGTTGTTAGTGGTTTTAACCGGAATCGAACAGAACCAACGTGATTCCGGTTAACCGAGAACCACTATTTGTGGTTAGGGTGCGGTTTGTGGTTCCTACTTCAAAAAAAATATGGTTAGTGGTTAACCGGAACCGAATGGTTCCAGAACCACAAACCACAAACCGGAATTATGATAAATTAATAAATTATAATTATATATTTTTATCCTAAACTGAAATTCTATTGAATTAATAATATGTAAATTAATTACCCCCACATCAATTCTCCATTTGTGATTGTGTTGCATTTTTAATTGTTGGATTTATGGATTAATTTTGACTTATAGTTGTTGGATTTATGTATTAATTGTGTTGTTGTCTATTATTTTTGTTTTAAAAGATTAATTTTAGCATTTTAGATTGATTATTTCAATTTTTTCAGATAAAAAAAAAAAAAGAAAAATAATTTTTTAGGTTAACCGAACCGGAACCATATATAATCGGTGTGGTTTCGGTTAACCGAAATTTAAAGTGGTGTGGTTAGTGATTCCTATTTTGGGGCGTTTATGGTTCCGGTTAACCGAAAATTGTGGTTCGGTTATCTGGAACCGAACCACTCGACACCCCTAGGGACATCACAACCCCGTGAATTCCAAGCGGTATTTACAAAGGCTATTTTTAAGACATGAAAGACATTATTTTTGCAAGGAGTTTCAAATGAGCAATCCCACAATATTTTACAAATTATAATCAATAGCAGTTTGTTCTTATTTTCAGAAGGGGAGAAAAACACATTTTTGTAATCGTGGTCCAATATTCGATGAAGTCTGATCGGAACCTTCTGGAATGTGCTGCACATATATAAGATTTACCTGACACGACAAATTAAACCAGTCCAGATATTATAAAGTTAGATGAATAACAACGATAAAGAATCATAACGCATATATGGAAAAACTCGTAAACACAGTATTACATTCAAATTGCAATTAATAGACGTGAGTTTTATAAACTCATAATTTCCGTCCCTATCCTTACTCTTGAATTGAGTAATCCTCATCCCATCAAGGCGGGTGCGGGTACATACCCGCTTCGACTGAGTATTTTGTCATCCCTTATGCTTATCAATGAATAGTTTGATTATTAATATATTTAATTATATATTAGTGAAAATACAAACATTTGACACTTTGAAAATATGTATATCAAGAAGAGAAACCCCAAGGAAGTAGTGCAAGAGGAGTCAGAGGACTAATAGGAATTTATTACCAATATTTTTCAGCAGAATTTTTGTACTCCCCAGAAACATTATCTGATGCAAATTCCTTCAGAATTAGAGCTTGAGCCCCCTGAACAATTCTTTTTATAACTTCACCTGCTGGTATAATTTCCTTGACGAGGCCGACTCCTTGTCCGGCATACATCACCATGCTTTCAATATCACCTGTTGTCGTCACATTCGGAACCGTGCCAGCTAAACGACGGATATCTTTTTCCTGCCAGCAAAGAGGAGTTGTCGTGATCAAATTAATCGAGAACACTAAAAAAAAGTGATCCTCAACTTCTGGACAAAAAGAAAAGACTCGTCTACGTGCTTTTGAGTCCTGATTAAGGGTGTGTTTGGTGATTTAGCTCATAAGGTACCTCAGAGCTGATAAGCTAACTTATTGAGATGCTACTACTTAATTGCGTACCAAACAGAGCTTTTTAAATAAGCTATAGCTTATTTTTAACATACATTAAATGATGCAGAAGCTAATATTTGCAAACAGTATTGTTTTTCCAGGTAGAAACCAAGAATCACTTTTCGGTAGTGAATGCAAACACTCCGTAAGAAGGCGAAGAACGAGTATTTCATCATAATTAAGTTTGCAGTGTATTTTACCACTCCGTGTATTAGCGAACGACCAATGATTGGCTGATTGCTTTCGTTCTCATGACTCGGAATGTTCCTCCATTCCATGAAAAAGGGAGTTTTCAGGACGCGGTGAGGCGCATTTGGCCATCTTGCGCGTCCAAACACGTCTGTGTACTCGGTTTCATGTAGTTCGACCAACTTCTTTTTGTATATAGGATGAGCGTAGCTTTCCTCCGTTGCAAGGAACCTATATGCATTTTATAGTAAAATTTCTAATGAATTATAACAGCAAAAAAAGCACCCCATTTTTTAAGCTATAATTCATCTCTCTCTTTTTTATTTTATTTCTCACTCTTTTTGTTTTGTTAAAAACAATTTACTAAAATTTAAATAAATAGAATCTTATGACATCACATGCATTGATATCTCAAATCCAGTGGCTATAAATCATTCACATTTCTCACATCTTGTTATTCTCACCGGAGCCGAAGCCTGAACCACATATATACAATATAAAATTATAGATATTCTAATTTTATACATGTATATATTAATTATTATCAATATATTAATTTATTGACCCGAGAGAGAGAATTTATAGTAAATTAAATGAAAATGCAGCTCAAACCTAGTGCCCAATGCAACACCCTGTGCTCCAAGAGCCAAAGCGGCTACATAACCACGCTCGTCAACTATCCCTCCAGCGGCAATTACTGGAATATCATGACCACGGACAAGATCGACTACTCTTGGCAACAAAGTGATTAAGCCTTCCTGATTTTGCAAACATAAAATAATGATAATATCTTTTTCAAACAAGTGTTACAAAGGATCATTTCTCTTTTTCTTTTTCTTTTTTTTTTTTTTAAATCAAACAACTCGATTTGGGATTGAAAAGAAGGACCGATCTGAAATAATACTGCATAAATAAACAATACAATACAATCAGAATACTGAATGAACCAGAAGCAAAATTTGGTGGAACATAAAAGCATTTTATGTATACCTGACCAATGACATGCCCTCCAGCTTCGACACCTTGAACAATTATTGCATCTACGCCCACGTTAACAGCTTTTCGTGCCTCCTCAAAGCTCCCGACCTAAAAGATAACAATAAAAAAGACCAAGTATTACCAGATTCGAAAATACACACGGGGTACAAAAAACGCAAGTTGTTGTATCTTTGGAGACGATAGTCGATAGTACTGCACTGGACGTATTTGTCGTGCGGAAAGATTCATGCTCGCCTCGGCTTTTCTGTTTATGTTTTTTAAAAATTCTGTTTCCGGGTTCGAATTTGTAAGCACTATACTAGTTTTTTGTGCAATACATCTTCCATCAACGAAACTTACTTGAGGTACGACTTTGACACCAGCCTGATGAGCCTGAAGTAGAAGATCTTTCGAACATTCACCCCAGTAGACCTCCAAAACTGCAACCTTTTCCTCTAAAATGGCCCTTATGTTCTCCTCGTGGGGAAATGCTAGAACAACGGCCACCCCAAATGGCTTATCGGTCAAAGTCCGAGTCTTCCTTATAAGCTGTTTCAAATAATCCGGTGCCTCCTGCTATGCACAAAATTGATTCAACTTATACATGCAACTAATATCAAAAGAGATCACGACAAGATATACAGACCAAGACAAGATCATAGGGACAACGCAGGCCTGGTTTGGCCAAATAATTTTTTTTTTTACTTTTTTACAAAAACTATGTTTTTTATTATAAAAAAGCTCAAGGGGTGAGGCTTTTTCATTAGCTTTTAGGGCTAAAATACTTCTGCCCACATTATTGAAGACCTTCCTACGTAGAACAGATCTGTGCCTCACTCCACTCATCCAAAAACCTCTCAAAGCAGAATTGATACTATTATTTAGGCTCTGTTCTTTTGGATTGAATGAATCAATCGAATCAATCGAATGGATCGAATCAATCGAATCGAATGGACTCGAATCGAATCAAATATATATTAAGGGTAAATAATAATAATAATAATGGTAAATAATAATAATAATAGTAATCAACAACAACAACGATAATAGTAATATTATTAGTAATAATAACAATAATAATAATTAAAATTAATAATAATAATAATAATAATAATAATAATAATAAGAAGAACTGAACTGAACTGGACCTGAATTGAACTGAACTGAAAAACTGAAAAATAAGTCCAAAAGAACAGGCCTTAGTTACTTTTTACGATATTAAAAATATTAATGATTTGCATTTTTAAAATAATTATAGTTATAGCATTATTACCAAGAATAACTATTAAATATGTAAATGCTAATATGAATTTCATATATTTGTTGGTGTATTACTATTTATACTTTTTAAAATAATTATTATAACATTAACATCAAGAACCAAAAAAATCAAAATATAACTTATGTTCTTAGAAAAATACTATGTTAAACAGCTAATCAAACAAACTAATTTTATAGTAAAACAATTTTCTCCAAATAGGTATCACAATTAGAAGGGAAACTATCAGAAGAAAGGGCGGCCGAACAAGAGTTGGAGTAACAGAAGACATGACCCGGCGTAGAGCTGATCGGAGACGTCACGTCATATCCATATAACTTACCCATCACAGTAGGAAAAGGTTTAGTTTAATTTGATTTGGTTTACGTATTACAATTAGGGCTCGTTTGGAAGCCATGTTATAGCTAGTTAGGAAAGTTTTTTTTTTTTTCACACACACGAGGGGATCGTCCCCTGTCCTGAGTACCCCCAAAGAGGCTTGAGCTCACCCCCGATCTAGAGGTAAGTTTGCCAGAATGACCTGACATTGTCCCCCACTTAGTTACAGGCCCGTACTTACTGGGCCCGGGCAGGGTTAATGGTAGCTAGTTAGGAAAGTTACCTTGGCTTATCCGCTAATATCATCGACTAACACCCATATAAAGCCTAGATACACAACCTTATGAAAAGCAAATCAAGTTGTGGTTTCGCATTATCATGATGAAAAACAAATAACAGACAGTACTCCACTAAATCACATTTACTTATCCACAAAAGCAGCAGCAATAGATAATAATAGTAGTAGAAATAATAATAGTAATAATAATATGTAATAATAAAAGTGAATAACCTAACCTGATCAGGGGATCTGAGAAAACCAAGCCCACCAGCATTGGCAACAGCTGCAACCAGCTCTGGACCTGAAATATCAGGTCCTAATGGCGCTTGAACTATCCCATACTCGAAGCCCAATATCCCTCTCCAACCCATCTCTCTCTCTCTCTCTCTCTCTCTCACTAGTAAAATTTAGCACATAATAATACACTCAAAGAAGACGACGAATTTAAAGTGGGTTCTCTGGGTTCGGGTGAAGAGAAATTGAATTTCACTTTCAGATATGTACGCAAATTATTCTTATATGTTAAAAAATCAAATCAACATTTTTATAGAAAGTGGGGTTTCGTTCATGGAGCATCCCACATAGTGCACTCCCTACTAATGCAGTGCTCCACATAGTTCATAGTCAACATAACATCTGCATTCCGCGTGCACACCAAAAAGTGACCATACTTTTACTTGGATACTTCCATACAAATATCGACAAAAATGTGCAGTAAATAAGTGCTTTTTGCCAAACCGGTGTTTCACGTTCAACAGCCTTGTTTGTTTTGGCGAAAATGAGCAAAAATGACGAAACATAGGAGGAAATCACATTTTATTGATAGAATTTTGGAGGAATTTTTTATTATATATTAATTTTTGAACAAATATTTGAGCTTTTTTTTCTTATAAATTCGTCAATTGTTTATAAGAAATTTTAAATTTAAATAAACACCTAAAATTGAATTTTTCATATTTTCCTTCATTTTCCCTTAATTTTTGGGAAAAACAAACATGGCCCGATCTTAAGCGATACCATTAATTTTAATAATAAAAAATAAAAAAATAAAAAAATATTAATGAAAGTCAGAAAAATATATGCATTAATCAAATAAATAGAAAATTCTACAATTTGACCGACAAAGTGTAGACATACACGTAACAATAAACTTTGACCGAGAAAGTGTAGGCATAACCAAGCAAAAGACAATAAAATTCAACTTCCAAAGTAATATTCAAGGTCAAAGGACAAAAGTCACCGATAATTAGTCCCATAACAAGAAAGTATAAACAACAAGAAAAATATATCGTAGTACTTTAGTCCTTAAAATCATTCAAGATACAACATCTAAAATGGAAAATATAAATAGTACAAACAAGGAAATGACACAGCATCACTTTTGCCCATCATCTTCATGCCAACCCGATACCCTATCGTCTGCTCGCCTGGAACCTGAAATACATGAAAAGTACTTCCCTCAAATTGGGTTAGTCCTTGAATAGCTAATGCAGGTGTATTGATTATGAAAACAATATTTCTCGAACGATAAAGTAAGTATAACATCATTTCATTAAACTGAAGACAAGTATTCCGGAATAACTAAATCTCATATCATATCATATTTCAAATATATACGTGATTAACCGTGGATCGCACCAGAAGCAACGACCCTTCAATGGCCCCGTCAGACTGTCCGGGGGTGGTTAACCCAAAGATGTTCGTGGTCCGCACCAAAGGCAACGAACCCTCAGAGGACCCGTCGGTCCGTCCCGGAGTGAACACATACTCATACACATCACATATACTTCACTTTCAAAGTCAAGAACATACTCATACACAAGTACTTGCCTTTGAGACATTGTGAAAAGTTACGAGACGACAAATGATTGCGATTGAAAGAAACCGAAGATTTCGAACCTAAACGATCCGAAAAAATAACTATCACCAACAATAGAAACGAATTCGGGACTGAATTGTACCTGAAACCCCACATACGATTCATCTAAAATAATATTCAGCAAGGTAGGGGGCCCAACCGACCCTCTCGCTTCTTACCATAATACATAAATCATACCATGGATTCGTCGGATAAATATGTATTCGGGATAGATAATTCATACTCAACTTGATTCTATGAGTAATACAAGTTAAATCTCACGAAATAATAAACCCCCAAATCCCGAAATTTAGGATTCTGGGATGATTACCTTGATTTGGAAGGGAAGGATGGACTGATGTTGTTTAATCTTCGTCAAGTGGTAGATGATGAAGGATTGCACCAAATCGCCTCCAAAACTCCATTCTCTCGTTCTCTCCTCGGTTAGGGTTGAAAAGGGAGAAAGAATGCTGGAAACACCGTTGTCCGCACTTATATACAGTGCTCAGTTAGCGTGCGCTAGCTCCACGACTTAGCATGTGCTAATGAGCCTGAAAAATAACGGGACATTCTATCTCAATCTGTTAGCGCGCGCTGTAGGTCACAAGTCGTCAGGAATAAGTCTAGGGGGTAAATAGACTTATTAAACTCTTTTCCTAAATCTCAGGTGAGTAACTCAGCTGATATAATATGCAGCTAATAAACCTTAGCTGCAGATGAGTAATGTGGAAGCACGACTGATGACAATGCAGGTGACTATGTCGACTGCAGATGACTTATATTAACTGTAAAACTAAGTTATGCGGAAGACAGTTGACTGCTAAATGGAACAATAAATATGAATGCAGCAGATAAGTATGATGTAATGCAGTAAAACACACAAGCACTTATAGTGGTTTCAGAGGTGGAGTAATCCTCTACTAGTCCGCTTTTCTCCAAACCAGTTGGAGATGAATTCACTATAACTTTCAATCAGTGATAAATGTTGCAATGATTCACACAGTTACAACAGCTTCCAACCAGTGGAAACTCGTGGCCGTTGCTACTCCTTTTGGCTGCCTAGCACCTCCTGATTGAAAACCCTTGGATGCCTCAACAACTCGCAAGTTGTCTATCACCTTCCAATCAAAAACCCGTGGATGCCTTATCAGCCTCGAAACTTCTGAGAATCTCATTCAAAGAAGTACCCCGTACTCAAACTTTTAAGACAAGAGTATTTTCTTCTCCAACTAAAGAGCTTTTCAGTATATGAACTTTCGAAATTGGCTCTTCATGATGTTCGCTTTGATTGCTTAGATTGCTTTGAATGCTTTGTTCGCTTGTAAATGTTGTTCGTATCGTACTTTGCTCAAATCATTCTTCAGATATTTATAGTACGAATCTTGAGCTTCTTCATAGCCGTTGCATCTCTTGTAACAAATCCGCCCGTTGGAGAGTAGACTTCTTTGTTTATTCGTTCATCTCTTTGCACGGCTTGTCTCTTTCTTCAAATCTGTCCGTTTGAAGAATCTTCCCGTTGCGCCGCTTTTCTGGATTACTATATTCGGAAAGTCTTCGGGGCGCCAATCTTTAGAAATAAACTATTCATTAACTTTCGAGAATTACTCACTTTGTCTCCTTGAATTTACGTCCGCATGTCTTGCCGTTATTGTTGACTTTCAACGCTTTGCTGACGTGGACTGAGCTTCTTTTCTGATACTCAAACTTGGCTGCAGAAGAAGTTACCTCCTCTGATATTCTGTTTGACCCAAAAACTCGACTGGTAAAGAACTTGTCTGTAGTCAAACCTCAGCTGATATTTCTCTTGACCTGAAAACTTTTTTGATGATATCTCATCTGTGGTTAAACCTCATCTGATGTTAAGACCTTCTCTGATAATAAGTCGTCTGCGGTCAAACTTCTGTAATATACTTTGTTGACCAGAACTCGCTTGTTATGTCGCATGATGATATCTCGTCTGATGATCAACCTTCTCTGATCTGATGAGTGGACCAAAACTTGACTGAAGTTATCTCGCCTGATGATTACTTGTCTGAACCTCGGGTGCTACAGTGTTTTGGTTAAACATCTCTGTTATTACCTTTGACCAAGAATCGGCTGATAATAAACTCGCCTGAGAACTTATCTGATATTTTAACAATTTTATACTTAGCCGATTTTCTATCTGATGAACACTTGATTAATACTTAGCCTATCCAATGACTTATAGAAGATACCCATTTGGTTCTTCTTTACAATGCCAAGTACTTAGAGCATACATTTGAATAACTCATTAATACATGGATGACATCATCAAAATCTAACAAGTATTCCTAACACGTGCTAATCTATGCTTTAGCATGCGCTAATGAGAAAATCCAAAGAAGGATAGAACGTTCTGTCCCTGTCAGTTAGCGTGCGACAATCCTTGCCTTAGCTTGCGCTAACAAGGCAATACAGTGAGGATGGGATGTTCTGCCTCGGCCAGTTAGTGCGTGTTAATCCATGCCTTAGCGTGTGCTAATGCACAGCAGCACATCTGTGCAGACCGGTCTGTCCGAACATGCGTCGGATGATACAAAACTCGAAGATCGACCACAAACAACAAAGTGCTTACGAAGAGCATCAAAATACGAACTCAAGCACCAAACAAACACGCGATTCCGACCACCCGAAGGTACGGAAAACGATTACAGAATCACACGCGCAAAATTTTAGGAAACTACTAGATGGTCCAAACGTCCGAAAATACGATTCAAGATCGAACAATAATACCAAAGCTTATAACGCATCTGAAAATATTGAACGAACTTGTAGAAACATCGAAACGACAGTTTCGAGCAAGATTTACAAGAATCGAGCCAAATGCGGAAAAGCTGCAATGTTACATGGATTAAACTGAAATGACCCGAAACTCGTTCAGATGGCAACAAGTGTAGAACAAGACAGTAATGAAATATCGAAACGATTACAAACGAGTTGCCAAAGTGGAAAAGCACCAGAAATAAAAATAACAAAAGTAGAAAAAATACGGATATAAGAATAGTTTCCCCAAAATATGCACAGATAATTGCATTGCATGAATCCGTAAGAGACCATGTCGGCAACACCTAATTACATCTTTGAGGACAACACGACATGCATTGAGCAAATCAAGTTAGGTTTCATTAATGGCGATTATACTAAGCATATCTCGCTTAAATTATTCTACAATCAGCAACAACATAAATTGCTAAATATCAAAGCGAAACAAGTCTGTTCCGATGAGGACGTTGCAAATTTGTTCACTAAGTCTCTGCCAAAAGCTATATTTGAGAAACTTATGAGAGGCACCGACATACGTCGATTGTCCAAGCTCAGCAATTGATTACCCATCAGAGTGAGCAGTTGTGTATATTTTAGGGGGAGTAACTTCACATGATTTCAGCATTTGTAGTGGATGCATTTTGCTCTTTTTCCTCACAAAGTCTTTGTTTTTCCCACGACGTTGTTTGACATGGAAAGTTCTCTTATCGAAGCAACATTTTGTGCACCATCATTTTATTAGTGCTTGATATAGGGAGAGTGTTCCGATAATTACAATTGTCCTTTCCTTAATGTGTCTTACCCACTATTTAAGCTAGAATATATAAATGAAAAAGTTTTAGATTATTCTAGAGTTAGGGCTTGTTTACTTTTTACTTAATCAGCTTAATGCTTAATCAGCTTAATCGATCAGCTATATTTTGCTGTTTACTTCCAACTTAATGATCTTAATAATGTCTTTTTTATTAAGCAACTTTTGGGGTGTCCTTACCATTAAGCCAGAAATACTTCCCCAATATACCAAAATTACCCTCTCTAATAATAAAAGAATTGAGTATATATAATATAAATTATCATATAATCTTAATTATAATTGAGTATATATAGTATAAATTTAAAATATATATTAATATTATATATTTAAAATTTATAAAATATAAACTATTTATTGATAAAAAAATTAATATATATATATATATATATATATTAAAATATAACTTAATATATTTATCAAAAATATTGTCTGATTATTTAAATATAACTGAAAATTATAATATGATTTATGAATATATATATATATATATATATATATTATAATATAAATTAAAATATATAATATGTTATATTATATAAATTAATTTTTTTTATATTGACTATTAAAAAAATTAATATAACTATATATATTAAAATATAACTTAATATATTTATAAAAATATTGTTTGATTATTTACATATACCTAAAAATTATAATATGATTTATGAATATATATTATAATATAAATTAAAATATATATTATGTTATATTATATAAATTGATTTTTTTATATTGACTATTAAAAAAATTAATATAACTATATATTAAAATATAACTTTATATATTTATAAAACTGTTATCTAATTATTTAAATATATCTGAAAATTATAATATAATTTATGAATATATATTATAATATATATTATGTTATATTATTTAAATTGATTTTTTATATTGACTATTAAAAAATTAATATAACTATATATATTAAAATATAACTTAATGTATTTATAAAAATGTTGTCGATTATTTAAATATACGAAAATTATAATATGATTTATGAATATATATTATAATATAAATTAAAATATATATTATGTTATATTATTTAAATTGATTTTTTTATATTGACTATTAAAAAAATTAATATAACTATATATATATATATATATATATATTAAAATATAACTTAATATATTTATAAAAATATTGTCTGATTATTTAAATATACCTGAAAATTATAATATGATTTTTGAATATAGATTATAATATAAATTAAAATAAATATTATGTCATATAATTTAAATTGATTATATAAACTAAAATGCTCAATCCGTTCTTTATCAAAAAGGACTTAATTCATATTGAGCGGTAAAATGGTCATTTCTGTCATTTAAATAGTTCATTCAGAAAAGAAAAAACAACAAGATATTTTTTCAATTCAGACAGATTAATCCACTCAGACATCTTATGACATTCAAGTATTAATAGAAAAAAATAAACAGTTAATTAGTATGAATCTGTTTCAGATCTCGTTATTTTACGAGAAATGCTATGTATGAAAGGAGTAATAGACTGTATAAAATACCTATCTAGGTTATGAACATGTGTAGATGGAGACTATCCTCAAAACAGAAAAATAAGGTAGAGAGAGACACCAAAATGGCTGCTAACCGAAAAACTGGAGTGAAGGCCGAAGAAGACGAAAAGGTACGAAATATTTCTGTTGATCTGTATGAAAAGATCCTCGTTTTGCTTCCAGCCAAAGATCTAGTAATTTGGAAATGCGCAATGCTTGGCTCAAACTGATTTCTAGCCCTAGAATCATTGAGAAGCACCGGAATAGGATCTGAATCAGAATCCTCATGCCGATGAAATCTCATATCATAGACTATAATTATGCTGGTAACAAAACGAGCAAGCAGATACCACACCACCAGAAATTTCCGGCGAAAAGGGGTAATATTGGGCCCATGCGATGGTTTGATATGTTTGCTCGACGAAGAGCACTTTCTAGTATTTAATCCATCCACAGGAGGGTATGTTAAGAAACTAGCGCGCAATGAAGATCTATTTTGGTATTTTGGGCCACCAATTTACTTTGGATCTAAATATATCAATATCTGTTGGTTGGGTCGCCACCCCTGCACCGGAGAGTATATTTTGGTTTTAGGAAGAGACCCCCCTAGCATGTGCCTAGGTTTTACCATTGATGTGTATAAATTATCTAGCAAGCAGACTATAGATCCACTGAGGTCATGCTTGGCACTTCTGGAAGTTTCCGTTCCGAAGAGCGGGAGATCGCGATGTTCGTGGGGGGTGTTCTTGCACGACATTCTACATTGGCCAGGTCAAACGAGATCGAGTTTCTCTATGGCTGATGGGATTTTGCGCAGAATGGTTATTGCATATGATATCCACAACAACGAAATACTTGAAATCACGGGTCTCTAGGAAATAGTGGAGCTGATTTCGCATTAGGAGTTCTAGACGGATGCTTATATGCAATTAGTGGAGGTGGAGGGAGGTTTCAGTTGTGGATAATGAAAGAATATGGGAAGAGCGATTCTTGGGCTTCATTTAAAGACATAATCCGGTACAATGAAAGCTGTGTGTTGTTGCATCTTTTATTAGGTTCTTTAGATGGTGATCTCATCTTAGATGCTAATTGCTCCACCTTGACCAAGTACAGCTTCACTGACGAGGAAACTACACATCTTAAAGATCATAATTCATCTATTTCTGCACCAATTGTATGCTTTGATAGTTTGGTCTCTCCAGCGCAGATTCTTGAACCGGAGATCGGATAAAAGAAATCTATGAAAGGACATCCATCCCAATCCTGGATTTATGATTCAAGACGGATATAAAATAACACAATTCTCCAAACCTCTGTTGGTACACATAAATCAGTTTAACTTTGTCCCTGTGGTTTAGTTTGCAGAGAAATTCTTGCGTGCTGTTTTTTTTTTTTCCTTTTGCAATTTGTTAGCGTTTGCTATTTATATTAATAATGTCATTCATTACATTTCTTCAGCTTTTGATTCAGGCCATGGGATAAGATTCGCGTAGTTTTGTGTCTAATTATGACTCGTCACCTATCAAGGACCGTCGGTTTGCTCTGTAATGTTCATCCGAAGCTGGAATGTGTTACTTCGTTGGATTGATCAATTTAATTATTGATCCTTTAGTTTCTTCCATGAATTCAAATTAAGTTGAGTGTGATCTTTTTCTTGTAGTGAATAGAATTACAATAAATTATGTTGATTGATTAAGAGTTGATTGAATTATAATCAATGTACTGGAGCTTTAGTGTATCCTATAGATACTTGCGATTTCGAGAAAATCTAGAGTATTATATCTATAAATCTGATAAAAATTTATTATAAAATTCATATTATATATTGGAGATTGAACTTAGTTGTGGTGTAAATCAAGGGATGTGACTGTGTTACCTCATGTAAATAGATATCTGTAGATAATGTCTATGTTTTTTAGTTTCAAATTTTCAATAAAACTTTAGGATGAAGAGTTCTAATATACTGCACAATTACGGTGAGCACAATTTTGGGCTTTGCATGATTAAAATTTGCAATTGGTCCATTAAATTATTTTAAGTTCATTATGAAAATGTATTAATTTGTAATCTAAGGTTGGTTTTTTCTTTTCTCATTAATTGGGATATGAATAATGGTTAAAATTGGATCGGATTTAAGTATCAATTGCTCTTATTAGAAATAGGATTGATTGGTGATTCTGGAAACTGGAGTTGCATCTCCTTTTCATTTCCATTCAAAAGTTCTTATGTTTTTCCACGCCCATTTGAGGCCCCAAGAAATGGACAAATTCTTTTATTAAGAAGACATACATGATCGTCTCTCCACATTACAAATGGGATAATGGTGTATCCCCACCATTAACTACTTCATTTATGAATTTCATAGTAATAGGTGTATATATCCTACCGAAACAGAATCTGTAAATTTTAGACCCAATGCTTGAAGTAGGAATCATTACATTCCTTCTAGAAGATTCATCATACACATGGGGATTTGGGTCGTACTTGAAAAATATTTCCTCTTTCAACTACTTCTAGGTTCTATCTAAATTACTTTTCAATTTTTTCTGGCTTAACTAGGTATAATAGCTAGGCAATCCCTTTTCTTTATGTTAGTTCTTTGTTTAAAACTATATCTGTTTCCCAGACCGGGGTATCAAGCCTAACATGCATTGCATTACATATCATTCTTAGCCCATATGCCTAATTGGGACCAAGAATTAAAGTGCATTTATCATCTCATTTGGTCCCAAACCTTGAGCCCAATAAAAAGAATAATTCACAGCCTGTTGTTAGGAGATGATTCTGCATTAAACATGCGTGTAGTTGTAGAGGTGGTGGACATTGAATGCAGTTTTTTTAGAACATGGTGCAAAAGAATAACTCACAGCCTGTTGTAAGGAGATGATTCTGCATGATTAGACATGCGAGTAATTGTAGAAGTGCAGAATATTGGATGCGGTTGTCTTAGAACATGGTGCAGACGTTGAAACTTCCTTCACCCACTAACAAGCAGCGATCATTCCTCCGAGTGGTACTGCGACTGATCGAAACTTAAAAGCTTGTTCACTGAGCATCTCTCATTTCAGCCAGAAGAATGGCTAGATTCCACTGAAGCGCCGGCACAAAGCAGGTGGCAGATGTGAGTATTTTAGTGCTGGAGTACGGAACTTCAAAGCTATTAGAGAATCTGTATGATACTGGGTTTGAAAATAACAAATGTTGATTTCTGGAAGTGTCTTTTTTTTTTTTTTTTTTTTTTTTTTTTTTGCAGTGTTCGTGAGGAATTTGACAGAACGAGATGAAGTCGCGCGTAATCTGCAGGTACTTTTCCTAGCTTTGAGGTACTTAAATCTTGTTTCTGAGATTGCCTTGCTTGTAATTTGTTACAGAATGCTGAAAACTACGAAATACTAATAAGTAACCTACAACATGCAGTAGCCTAGATTATACTCATTGGTTCGGTGTTTTCTCAGGATCAAGATATCATTGATTTTTGTATTTTGAGTAGTTTATTTTTTATATGTTGCAAGTAATCTTTGGTGCATTTATATGAGTTTACTTAGTGCATTCAACCTCGGGAAACTGTGCTCGAAATGAGTATAAACCATTTCAGTGCCAAATAATTGAATGAACCCCTTTCCTTGCACTATCATGATACAGCTGACTTCTATTAGTAAGTAAGCACCATTAACTTGAATAAATAAACCTTGTTACTAAGGATCAATATATAATTCAGCAAATTGGAAAAATTGTAAGGTTCACTGATGAATTAGAGAATATCTGCTTGTAAATTCAATTGAAAATATGAGTCCATACGCTAGGTGTGGAACTGGTTCTAGAAGCGCTCTCTAATTGATGGCTGTTAGTTTTTCTGAGCTCATGATCATGCTCTTGTCAATTTGCAACCCAAATATAGGCATATTATGTTCCATGACTTGTTTTTCAATCCAGCTGCTATTGACAAATTTTGATTTCAAGCCGAGGTCTTCGTAGTCGGATCTTCTCATCAGAAGAAGCACTGTGGTTTGTTGTTGAAAGATCGAAGGCTGCTAGGTTGTTGATGGTAACTATATCTCGTCATTGATAGAGTTGTTTTTTCTCCCCTTATGTTGCTCCTTTATATTTCACTTCTCATCAAAATATTTTTTTTTTTTTTTGGTTTTGTTCTAGATTTTTCTGGATTCCAGTAATTACAGTGCTAGCAAGAAGTACATTATGGTTAATATCCATCTTTATTTTTCATTGTATGTAACTATGTAATCTTGCTTGCTTGTTGTAAATTTGTTAGCATCTTATATTTTGTTATTCCTTATTTTAGGAGCATCTTTCTGGCTCTGGCCCCAACAGATCGGGATCGTAGCTCTCCAGTTTCAGATGTACCTGCATCGACCTGTGCGTATTCATTACTATGATGTCAAATGCCAAAATTAAACGATCAAAGTGTCGAATTTCGTTAGTTGGTAACCATACTATCATAACAACTGTCAATTAAAGGCCACCCGTAGTCTTTCCCACACAAGAAGCGTATAGTTGAGCTGCAAAATCTGTCAAATGCAATTAAGTTTCACATTGGGTTCCTATCAGTAATTTAGGTTAGCTACTAAAGTTGCCTTCCGTTTTGACTGGATTTGAGGGAGAAGTCATCCATGAATTTTGAAGAATTGGGGTTTACTGGTTGCTATTTGATCCACAGCCGTTGCTATTAAATGCTTCTAGGAGGGGATTTACAATTCTTGTTCAATGTGGTGGTGGTGGGGTGGCTTGTTGCTTGGCGAAATGGAAAGTAATAAAAGTTAATACTTTATATGTCTAAGTCCATTCCAATATGCATTCTGTTTTCGATAATGATAATGCTTTTGCTCCTTTTCCCATTCCAATATGCATTTGTACATGTGTTCAGTTATTTCCACATCTCAGAGTATATTGCTTGTAGCCTTTTATAGGTTTCATCTAGCTCGCATCATATTTTTGTGCATATATCTGCTATCTATTTTGTTGTGGGTTTAGTTCAAATATTGTATGTACGCTCTATTATATAGCATCTTTAGCGGGTATTCAAGAGTTGTGTGTGTGTATATATATATATATATATATATATTAATGTAGGTGGAACTCTGATGATGCATAAAAAGGGTGGTACTGGGGGTACCTAATCAGTCGGGAACGCGGCGATGGATAATCCTGGATGAACGAATGGACGATCTGCAAAACAAACACCGTTAGGGCGCGAGGGAGTTACCCCCGCAAAAACCCTCCGGTGTGGGAATAAGCATCGTGTATATTAAGCGTCTTATAGTATTGAGAGAGTATTTTTTTGTGTCTTTGTGTAAGGGTTAGGACCCTTATTTATAGATTTGAGGTGGAGTGTCCACCAATAATAGGAGATCCATAATTGATCTGTATTAGGAGATTGAGTCCTTGTATAATTTACGATCCTTAGCCTGGTAGGAGTCCCTTCGCACACAAATCGTAGTAGGATTTTATTCCTTAATAATAGGAGAAAATATATTCCGTTCAGTGGCCCCCAACTTCCTGACTGCATCGTACTAAGAGAAGTTTAGGTTTCCTTGTAAAAGAGGTCTCCTTGTTAGGTAATGATTCTCTGTATCTTAGACTCCGGATTGTATTACGAGAGTTGGGCTTCGTCACTGTAAAGTGAGCTAAGTCGGGTTGTGCTTACTAACTCGGCTCGTCATAGAGTCCGAGTTGGATGTGCTGAGATGGTTGAGTAACCATGCTGATTGATGGAGGCCTGGTTCATGGGTACAGGTTGAGTTGAGGTTATGTCGGTAAGATGAAGATCGGTCTATTCTATGCCGAGTTAGGCATACTGGTCTTGAGGTATTCACCTGTTTAGGTGCGAGCTAAGTGCTCATTTTTAAGTGTTTGCGAGCTAAGAGCCCTGCTTTGCTAGTAGGCAGTACACTTTGTCAGAATCAAACCGGTCTAGGTGTTGTCTTTAGACTTGTAGCTTGTCAGTCTGTTGAAGTCGAGTGTTTTGTTCCTTGTCCTAGACTTTGCTTGTTGCAGACTTAGTGTGTGTTTTGCTAAGTGTTCGGGATGATGTCCCTACCTTTTCATAGAGGTTATAGGTTTACTCGGTTTTGAATGACCATGAGCGTATACTCGTCTTTGAAGTTTATCAAGTGTCATGTACTTGATGTGTTTCACTTTGTGTTTTGTACCAAGTGACCAGAAATATTTGAGCGTTTGCTCGCCTTGTAGGTTGGTCGAGTTGTTTAAGTCAGCTTGGCGTAGGCAGATTTGCTTATGAATATTCTTTATACTTAGTCGTTATGAGCCAAGCGTAGGTAAGCCAGGGATCATAGACTACGTCGAGATCGTTGAACCTCGGCCTAGAATGGACTGAGTTGTCACTTTGCTTACTTAGCCAGTACATGCTAAGTGTTCATAGGCCATAGGCCAGGTTTTGTTTCCCATTATTAGCCTTGTCGAGTGTCAGGTACTCGGATTGTTTTATACTTAGCGTCGTGTTGTGTCGTGGTCCGGGGAGTGTTTACCCGTCTTAGGCCATGTCGGTTTTGTTGAAGTTCGGCTTGGAGCGAACCGAGTTGCTTGGTTGTTTACTTAGCCAGTACGAGGTAAGTGTTGGTAGGCCAGGGTGGTTTGTACACCCGTTTGAGGTCATGACGAGTTGATGAACTCGGTTTGTTCTGTTTGAGTTCTCAACTAGTGCAAGCTGAGTGCTGAACCCGTTGTCAAACTAAACTCAAGTGGTAAAGAGTTAGATGTCTTAATCATAACTTTGTTAAACTCTGAGTCGGTTAGAACTGGGATCAACTTATAAGCCGAGTTAGATGTTGATGATAACTTCACTTTGTTAGCTTAAGCTCGTTGTCATAACAAGACTTGGATTAAAAGGGTGTTAGATGTATCATAACTTGGATTGGGGACCAACATGTCGTGTATGCTTTAGCCAGGCTAGTTATCGCAACTAGGCTTTCATCTGGCGAGTTTCATCTTGGACCAAATGCTTGGGAGGAGAGGCGTATTGCTCCAGACCTCCCGGATAAACCGAGTATCAGCTATACAAAGTTCATGCAAACGATGTTCGAGGCTCTTATTTGAGTTTCTTTCGACTCAAATGCGTGGGAAGAGAGGCGTGTTTGCTCCAGACTTTCCGGATTAAGCGGAGTATCAATATGCAAAGTTCATGCCAACGATGTTCGAGCCTGGTTGCTAGTGTGGTTCACTAGGCTGTGTAAATCGAGCACGCCAGTGCTTGGTGTCGAGGAGTTAGACGACGGTCTAGACTTGTTGGGGACTAAGCATCGTCATGTAGTGCTTTGGCCATACGCTAACGTACTGCTAGGCTTTATCGTAGAACATGTTGATGCAATACTTGTCATTTGTTGTCGTGTTGGATTCTTCATGAGGTCTTCATGGGCTCTGGTTTATAGATCGAATTCTCTTGACGCTTCTTGAAGTTGAGTACCATAGGGGAGACACTCGACCCTTTTTTGGAATATAATCACCATAGGGGAGACACTCGACCCTTTTTGGACGTAAATATCCGAGGTTGAGGCTGACTCAAACCCATTTGAGGATGTTTTGTTTGTTTTTCTTCGTTTATGTGCTAGATAGCTGCCGTAAACTTTAGCCGAGTGGTCTTTAATTAATTTTGAAGTCCCTGAATGGCCCCCATGTCCGTGGTGCTCGACATCAGCTATCCACTTTTGACTTTGTCATCATCTTTTATGTCTCTGAGTAAATAATGCCAAGGATCTTTCTTTGTTCTTTCTTCCGAGTGTGACTTTTATTCTCCTTTCTTTATGAAGGGGATTTATTTAGAGAGAGCTAAAACAAGATGCTCGTCACCTGGAACTGACAGTCCCTTGTGTGCAGATCGCCTGCTCGATAAGTGCCTCCATGGAAATTTTCAAATTTGCCTGGCTCAAGAGTTTTCACTTGATTTTATGCTTTCTTGCTTGACCCGCGAGTGTTCGGCTGTTTGATGTTGACCTTCTATTTGAGCTTGCTATTATCGTATGGACAGACTGTCAATTGATTGAGTTGACTCGACGAGCTGATTTTGTTCGAGGCATAGTTTGTGTCTGTCCAGACTTGCCAACGGTGAAGTGTTTTTTGTGCACGCCGTGGCTTTCGGTGCATGTCGTGGCTGCTTGCTGGCTCAAGTATGAGAGCTATTTGTTTGGCAAGCAAGTCACCCGTAGATTGTTTGCCCATGCTCGCCACGCAATTGTTCCTCGGCAAAAAGAATGTGAATTAATCACAGTGAGTGGTGTCGGATTTTAGGTAATTGAAGATAGTGTAGAAACATCAATTCATATCTAGCTTTCCAGAAGGTCTAAAAACGCATGAATATCTTTTTCTTTGTGTAACAGATGTGGCATTCAATATAGATATACATATTTAGCGTATCATTTAATTTGTTTTTCATATTATCTCCTTATAATCCATAAATAAGATCATGCCACGTAAAATCGGAATATTGGCAGTGTGAATATGGAAGGAGTACACCTGATGTTTTTGTGCAGGAGCATGGGGGTTAGCTTGCCCAATCTAGCCAGCTTGTTCAGCCTGCAACTTGTGGGTTTGCTTGAATACGGAAGTTTTGCCTACTTGGCGTTCCAGGTTTCAGCCAATGTTGGCCTTAGTGATAGAGAGCTCTCTTCTGATGACCGCTGCTTGCAAGGTGCCTAACTGTGGTTAAAGGGGAGCCCATGGGTACTGGCTTAACCGGGTTAAATTCTGTGAGTCTCGGCAATTCTAGCAGTTCGTATGACTTAGATGGAGATTCAGGCTTGAAACTCCCAGTCTTCAAATTGTCCTATCTGCTCTGGCCAGTACTGCTCTTGAGACTCCCGCATGTCAGACTGGCATTATCTTTTTGCCTCCTCCGTCGTTGACTGCTCGCTGTAGCTTTGTGTTTTTTGTGCTTAACGAACATGACAAGTTGCAACTGGTGGTTCCTAAGCCCGAACAATTGTGTAAACATGCATTTAATTTCTGCTCAATTTATTGAATTTTATGAGCTGTTCCTGTTTATAGTCGGGCTCGTTGGTTTGCTAGAACAAGGAGTCTTTTGACTGCTCAGCTTTGTTAGTTGTGCCTCTTCAATGTGTGAACTCGGAGCAACTTTTGATCTGGCGAGCTGTTTAATTTTTACGCAAGACCGTATGTTTGTTTGTTCGTCACTTGCCTCAGGTTGGTTGTAAGCAATAGGCAACTTCCTTGTTGCTCATAAGTACGTCAACGCCTTAAAAGGCTGTTGTGGTTTATAACAAGTCTAACAGTCTTGCCAAGGCGATATAATAAGGCTGCATGCTCATTGCTTTGAATATTCCACGTCCTTGCTGGCTTTTGAGACGAACTTGATTTGTTTGAAGTCTGTCAGCCTGCAGCTTAGAGATTGAATTTCGGTGGATGGCAGCAAGTTTGATTTCTCGTTTTTGTTTCAAGGGCAGGCTTCTCCTCGGCGCTGCGATAATACTTCGATGATGGCGATCTGGATAAGGTCGCCAAATTCACAAGGTAGATCCGCACAATGTTTTTTGGGACCTCTCTTTTTTAGTACCAGAGCATAAAACTAACAAGTTATATATCATCATTCATAAAACTATAAGTTTTTTATACCAAAATGTGTTAAAAGACATTTTTACCCTTAAAGTCTACACTAAAAGATAAAAAACATAAAACATAAAAAATTATTAAAAGCAAACAACAATAATCTAAACGGTCACACAACTCAATATTTCTCTCTCTCGCAAAAAAAATTCTCCGCTGTATCTCTCGTGAAACCGAAATACCCTCGTCGTGAAACCCTTTCGCCGGCCAGAAAATGTCGAACTCCGACTACAACAGAGAATCTGAAGACGCCAGACGTTCCTCACGCGTTAGTGACACTTCATCTGAAGAGGAATTTGTTAATGAGCCATCGGTTAGTGTATTTTTATTCACATACGATCGTGCCACGACGGTTGTTCATCATCTCACGATGGTGCTGAAGCAGATGACACCATCGTGGGCACGATGGTTTACACACGACGGTCGTCGATCGTGTGAGCCGTCGTGGGCAAGAAGACCAAAGGCTTCTGCCTTGCACACGATGTCATGCACACGATCGATGCCTGTCGTGTGAGCCGTCGTGTTGCACACAATGGTCTTCACACAACGTCGATCGTGTGCATGACATCGTGTGCAAGCAGTGTTATTTTTTTCGTTCTCTTAAGCATTCTATCATATTCTTATGATTTGTATGTCTATATTGCAGACTGGTTGCGTATGGAAGAGACCTACATTGTTCTTTGTTACACGACAAGTGAATCTTTACATACGAGAGGCGGTATTTAAAGAGATCATTGAGACATTAAGAAGTATGGGCCGCAATTCCGCAGTTGGTGATCGAGCTATCGAGAGCTTGACCGAGGGGGTCTTGGGGCGTTTGATAAAAGTTAGGAGAAATGGGAGTACAAATACTGCCCTATATCACTTGATTGCCCGTCAGTTGGAGGGTGATCAAATCCCCCTGGATGAGTCGTGATTCCAGGTTTGCCGGAGGACCATTCATTTTACGGCCCGTGATTTTCCCATGACCACTGGACTGCATTTTGGAAACTCTACCTTCCATTCACAGGACGACCATCTCCTTCGGTCTGACGGTATTTTCCACAGAATACTCCATGGCAAAAATATTAAGGTTAGTGTTCTGTGGAAGAGGTTCAATGCTCGAGATTTTGGTAGAGACATAAGAGATTATGTGAAGGTTGCCAATTTGCTTATATACTACTCCCTCCGTCCAGTTTTTAAAGTCCCATTTGCTCTCAAATATTTGTCCACAATTTAAAGTCTCACTCTACTTTTTGTACCATATTACCCTTTCTTCTTTATTTAATTACTACCTTTTCACTAATGGACCCACTACTTTTTTCTCCAAACCACTACCTTTTTCTTTAAATCACTACATTTTTCTTCCAAACCACTAACTTTTTCTTCCAACCACTACCTTTTTCTTCCACCCACTTTACCTTTATCATTTTTTCTTAACCTCCGCGCCCAACATCAAATGGGACTTTAAAAAGTGGACGGAGGGAGTACTACTTTATCCTATGCCGTGACGACATGATGGTAGAGACATGGGCATGGGCATTAGTTGAGGATTTCGACCAGTGGGATATGTTTCCTTGGAGTTCTTATGCCTTTGGGGTTTTGTCTTACTACATAGGCAACGTTGCCATGAAGAAGGGACATGAACATAAGGACTATCGCTTCTATGGTCCTGTTTAGGCTTTACAGATATGGTCGTATGAGATGATTCCTTCATTGGGAGAATTGTGTGGAATTCGAGATAAATCTGTCCAAGTCCTCCGGTGTTTGATGTGGACTACGAGGAAGATGTTCTGTGATTTCACTCATTTCTTCGACGATAAGGTACATAAATTTATAAACGTATTTTCTCCTGACTTCACTCATCTCTTCAACGTTATGTGATTGCTCATCTAATGGTATGCTTTAATGATTATTTTTGCAGCACAAGGTACTTCCCTCTTTACCGCATCTGGAGGAGGATGAGACTGAGTACTACTACCTGAGTTTTGAGAATGGCTCGCCATATGACGTTAAGTTCATAAAGCCTATAAGAATAGCTGTGAAGAACAAGAAGGATGAGCATGAGCTGAGAAAGAAAGTTATGGATAGTTTGAAGAAGGCTGCTGGGAAATTGATTACATATGAGTCGGCACATAAAGTGTCGAAGCGACGCCGACAGAGTACCCCACCAGTAGATGGTGCAGAGGCATCAGACCGGGAGAGGCAGCCAGAGAGGTTGTGTTGTGTTCACAGACTTTTTTGTCCGGACCACACCCAGGACGCGAGCAGGGATGAGTACTTCGATCGTCGTTTGAAGGCAATCTTGTACGACGAGTCTGAGACAGGATTTATTGCTCGAGTTTCTCGCCGGGTGCTTTCTGGGATCGTGGATTTCTTTGGACCTACGCATAGACGTTATAGGAGCCCGGTGCACTACTCAGCTGGGAGCCATGATAGGTTTCTCGATAGGCCTCGTCATTCTGCATCTGTTAGCAGCGCCCAAACGGAGGATTCCTGACCCTCCACGTCACTTAGTCTCTGGTGCAGCCCACAGTCATCATTCTCAGCGTCAGCCTAGTCATCATTCTCAGCGCCAGCCTAGTCACCATTCTCAGCATCAGCCTAGTAACCATTCTGAGGTACAACACAGTCACTATTCTGAAATCCAGCACAGTCATCATTCTCAGATTCATCATTCTTTTGAGCGGACTGAGCAGTCCCTTGAGCCGACTCTGCGGTTTCTAGTTTATGAGCATCAGCGTCAGCCATTTGACGCGCCGTTTCAGTAGTATGGGACGATGTTCGATTGGTTTCAGGACGAGCATCATTATAGTATGATGTTTCCCGGCCATAGTAGTAGTCCTCAGCAACAGCCTCCATTTCAGATCGAGCAGCCAGTTTTTGAGATCGAGCAGCCGATTGTACAGGTCTCTGATAGTTATAGTTGTGAGAGGGATGCTGAGGGTGATGAAGTTGGTGAGAGTGTCGGGACGCAGCAGTTGGGTGAGCGTAGTCTTCCACCGCGAGTGAGTCGACCATCTGCTGCTCTTCGAGAGCCTTTTGTGGTGGCGCCTCCAAGAGATAGTGAGGCTCTAAGAATTTGTACCTACAGTTTAGGGCGCAGCCACGTGATGCTTTTGTCCAGTGTTTGGAGACTGGGCATGCTCTCACCCAGGCGTTATTTGACCGGATAGAGTTTATCCGTGAAGACTTTGATGCCGAGGTGATAGATTGTTATGTGCTTGCAACTCGAGCGAGACTTCAGAGGGGAGTCCATAGTGTCGGTGTCGGTAGAGTTGGCACTGTACTTGTCGGCTCCCAATTTTACGTAAGTTCTATAAATTACTCGCTTGTATGTCATTGGTGTGATGCGTTTTTTTTTTATTTTGTGATTTGGCTTTTTGTAGTTAGTTATGGCCAACGAGTTTGCAAGACTCCATCTGGATGATCCACTTGGTATCAAGGTGACAGGGAAGCCGGTTTACAGGGATTGGAAAATTCTTAAATTCATCGAGGACTACATGACAGGTCTTGATACACCAAATGCGGTTTCATAGTCAAATTGCAACGAAGTAAGTTTGAAATTGATATTTATAAATAATTCGCTATGTTTGATGTGATGATCTTATATGATTATATATTTTGTTTCAACAGACAATTGCCATTTGTTGCCTCGACCAGAGCCACTGGGTGACTATTAAGATTAACATCATAACATGGACTGTGGAATTGTACGATTCCTTATCACACCAACACTAAGATGGTCGATACTGATTCAACCAATTGCGACCAATTGCTCGTCTGATGCCTCGTGTGCTAGCTCAATACGGGTACTGGATGAACAACCAATCGAAGAAGAAGTATGACACGAAGATGAGTTTCAAAATTATGCCACGAGAACTACAGTTCATACAAAACGACAATCACAGTCGTGGCCCCTTCGCGTGCATGTACTTGGATCGACTCACATCTCTGCAAACCCAGCAGGAAGGCACCAAGTCAAGGAACTTAATCAGAAATATATTAAGAAATATCGATCTGGTTTAGCTGCTAAAATCTTTATGTTGTCGTTAGACGTAGTGTAGGATAATATATTTTTGATACTGATAAGTTCATCATCTGTATGAAATATCTCATATACTAATGAATTACACGAAATGACAAATACGAGTTTGTATAAGAAGTCATATAGTAATTAATGTTTGAACAAACAATTTTAGAATCACAAAACATCTTTCTATATAACACAATAAATCAAATCGACAAAAATACCAAAAGTTCATGTGCACATGATGGTTCACACAGTCGTGCCCACGATGAGACACACGGTCGTGTGCACACAGTCATGGCATCCATCGTGGGCACACGACAGCAGCAACCCATGACCGTGGGCAGGTTGCACACGATCGTAACCCACGATGGTCATGATCGTGTGCAGTCATCGTGTGCAACACAGAGCTGGCTAACACAATACATCAATCTTGCCAAAATATATCTGAATTAAAATTAAACTACATACTCATCAGTATCAAAAATATATTATCCTACACTACGTCTAACGACAACATAAAGATTTTAGCAGCTAAACCATATCGATATTTCTTAATATATTTCTCATTAAGTTCCTTGACTTGGTGCCTTCCTGCTGGGTTTGCAGAGATGAGTCGATCCAAGTACATGCACGCGAAGGGGCCACGACTGTGATTGTCGTTTTGTATGAACTGTAGTTCTCGTGGCTTAATTTTAAAACTTATCTCCGTGTGATACTTCTTCTTCGATTGGTTGTTCAGTCAGTACCCGGATTGAGCTAGCACACGAGGCATCAGACGAGTAATTGGTCGCAGTTGGTTGAATCGGTATCGATCATCTTGGTGTTCGTTTGACAAGGAATCGTACAACTCCACGGTCCATGTTATGATGTTAATCTTGATAGTCACCCAGTGGCTTTGGTCGAGGCAACAAATGACAATAATCTGTTGAAACAAAATATGTAATCATATAAGATCATCACATCAAACATAGCGAATCATTTATAAATATCAATTTCAAACTTACTTCGTTGCAATTTGACCATGGAACCACATTTGGTGTATTAAGACCTGTCATGTAGTCCTCGATGGATTTAGGAATTTTGCAATTCTTGTAAACCGGCTTCCTTGATACCAAGTGAATCATCCGGATGGAGTCTTGCAAACTCATTGGCCCTAACTAACTACAAAAAGCCAAACCACAAAATAAAAAAAATCCACATCACACCAATGACATACAAACGAGTAATTTATAGAACTTACGTAAAATTGGGAGCCGGCAAGTACAGTGCCAACTCTACGGACTCCCCTCCGAAGCCTCGCTCGAGTCGCAAGCACATAACAATCTATCACCTCGGCATTAAAGTCTTCACAGATAGACTCTATCCGGTCAAATAACTCCTGGGTGAGAGAATGCCCAGTCTCCAAACACCGGACAATAGCATCACGTGGCTGCGCCCTAAACTGTAGGTACAAATTCTTCAGAGCCTCACTATCTCTTGGAGGCGCCACCACAAAAGGCTCCCGAAGAGCAGCAGATGGTCGACTCACTCGCGGTGGAAGGCTACGCTCACCCAACTGCTACATCCTGGCACTCTCACCAACTTCATCACCTATCCCTCTCACAACTATAACGATCAGAGACCTGTCCATCGACTGCTCGATCTCAAAAACAGGCTGCTCGATCTGAAATGGAGGCCGCTGTTGAGGACTACTACTATGGTCGGGAAACATCGTACTATAATGATGTTCGTCCTGAAACCAATCGAACATCGTCCCATACTGCTGAACGGCGCGTCAAATGGCTGATACTGATGCTCATAATCTAGAAACCACAGAGTCGGCTCAAGGGGCTGCTCATTTCGCTCAAAAGAATGATGAATCTGAGAATGATGACTGTGCTGAATCTCATAATGGTGACTGTGTTGGATTTCAGAATGATGACTAGGCTGACGCTGAGAATGGTGACTGTGGGCTGCACCAGAGACTGAGTGACGTGGAGGGTCAGGAATCCTCCGCTGGGTGTTGCTAACAGATGCAGAATGACGAGGCCTATCGGGAAACCTATCATGGCTTCCAGCTGAGTAGTGCACCGGGCTCCTAGAACGTCTATGCGTAGGTCCAAAGAAATCCACGATCCCAGAAAGCACTCGGTGAGAAACTCGAGCAATAAATCCTGTCTCAGACTCGTCGTACAAGATCGCCTTCAAACGGCGATCGAAGTACTCATCCCTGCTCGCGTCCTGGGTGTGGTCCGGACAGGGAAGTCTGTGGACACAGCACACCCTCTCTGGCTGCCTCTCCCGGTCCGATATCTCTGCACCATCTACTGGTGGAGTACTCTGCCGGCGTCGCTTCGACACTTTATGTGCCGACTCATATGTAATCGATTTCCCAGCAGCCTTCTTCAAACTATCCATAACTTTCTTTCTCAGGGCATGCTCATCCTCCTTGTTCTTCACAGCTATTCTTATAGGCTTTATGAACTTAACGTCATATGGCGAGCCATTCTCAAAACTCAGGTAGTAGTACTCAGCCTCATCCTCCTCCAGATGCGGTAAAGATGGAAGTACCTTGTGCTGCAAAAGTAGTCATTAAAGCATACCATTAGATGGGCAATCACATAACGTTGAAGAGATGCGTGAAGTCAGGAGAAAATACGTTTATAAATTTATGTACCTTATCGTCGAAGAAATGAGTGAAATCACAGAACATCTTCCTCGTAGTCCACATCAAACACCGGAGGACTTGGACAGATTTATCTCGAATTCCACACAATTCTCCCAATCAAGGAATCATCTCATACGACCATATCTGTAAAGCCTAAACAGGACCATAGAAGTGATAGTCCTTATGTTCATGTCCCTTCTTCATGGCAACGTTGCCTATGTAGTAAGACAAAACTCCAAAGGCATAAGAACTCCAAGGAAACATATCCCACTGGTCGAAATCCTCAATTAATGCCCATGTCTCGACCATCATGTCGTCACAGCATAGGATAAAGTAGTAGTATATAAGCAAATTGGCAACCTTCACATAATCTCTTATGTCTCTACCAAAATCTCGAGCATTGAACTTCTTCCGCAGAAAACTAACCTTAATATTTTTACCATGGAGTATTCTGTGGAAAATACAGACCGAAGGAGATGATCGTCCTGTGAATGGAAGGTAGAGTTTCCAAAATGCAGTCCAGTGATCATGGCAAAATCACGGGCCGTAAAACGAATGGTCCTCCCGCAAACCTGGAATCACGATTCATCCATGTGGATTTGATCATCCTCCAACTGACGGGCAATCAAGTGATATAGGGCAGTATTTGTACTCCCATTTCTCCTAACTTTAATCGAACGCCCCAGGAACCCCTCGGTCAAGCTCTCGATAGCTCGATCACCAACTGCGGAATTGCGGCCCATACTTCTTAGTGTCTTAATGATTTCTTTAAATACCGTCTCCCGTATGTAAAGATTCACTTGTCATGTAACAAAGCGCAATGTAGGTTTCTTCCATACGCAACCAGTCTGCAATTTAGACATACAAATCATAAGAATATGATAGAATTTAAGAGAACGAATCACGACGGCTCACACGACGGGCATCGATCGTGTGCAAGGCAGAAACCTTTGGTCTTCTTGCCCATGACGGCTCACACGATCGACGACCATCGTGTGTAAACCATCGTGCCCACGAAAGACCATCGTGCACATGATGGTGTCATCTTCTTCAGCACCATTGTGAGACGATGAACAACAGTCGTGGCACGATCGTGTGTGAATAAAAATACACTAACTGGTGGCTCATTGACGAATTCCTCTTCAGATGGAGTGTCACTAGCGTGTGAAGAACTTCTACGACTTTCAGATTCTCTGTCGTAGTCGGAGTTCGATATTTTCTGGCCGGCGAAAGGGTTTCACGACGGGGGTATTTTAGTTTCACGAGAGATACAGCGGAGAATTTTTTTTGCCAGAGAGAGAAATATTGAGTTGTGGGACCGTTTAGATTATTGTTGTTTGATTTTAATAATTTTCTATTTTTTAGGTTTTTTATCTTTTAGTGGTAGACTTTAAGGGTAATAATGTCTTTTAACACATTTTGGTATCAAAAATTTATAATTTTATGAATGGTGATATATAACTTGTTAGTTTTATGCTCTGGTACTAAAAAAGAGATGTCCCTTGTCAATTTTAAGACATCGAGATTGTCACTGTTGGGCCACTCAAATGCTAATACATTGATATATCTCATACTTACATAATGTTATAAATATATCGCCATTATTCTCTATAAGAATAATATATGATGTTACACAAATGAGCTCCAAAGAGCAGTGAAGTAATCTATTGTGTCATTACGCATTGAGTTATCACCGGTATCGGAATAATGAATGAATATACTCTCTTTTCCAATGAACTTGCTATTAAAAAAATCGAAATACTAATATGGTTGGCCTAAAACTTAAAATACAGTCTTTCCTCTAGATTTTACTTGGAGATGTGAATAAAAAAACTCAACTCTTCTAAATTATTGTTTTTGTTAAGAAAATAAAAACTATCCCTCCAATAATTTCAATAATAGTACCCTCCGTCCCCAAGGGGCATAGCCGAGTGGTAAGGCATCTGGTGATGTGGGGAGAAATCATCCGGCAACGCAAATTCAAATCCCGTGTGGGACAAATTTTCACTGAAATTTTGTGAAGTTTTGTCCTGGGGTTTGAATCGTGTTGGCTCTCTCCCATATGTATCTGTCACTTGGGCACCTCTCGAATTACAACCCATCTGATCAAGAAAACTCTGATAGAGCTGGGACGTCTTTCCCTTACCAAAATAATAATAATAGTACCCCAATCAATGGGAACTTTTTCTTGAGGCCAAGCCTAAGCGGTATAGGGCCTTTTTATGGAAAGAAATAATGGCCAGCCCCTACCTGCTTAAAACATCATCATCTTGGTGAGTATGGCATATACATACTCACGTATAGAGAGAGAGAGAGAGAGAGAGAGAGAGAGCACCATCACCACTTTATTTTCTCTGACATCACATTATTTAAATAGCGTAGTGATAGTACAGCAGGAGGAGGATGATTATCTGCAGAAATTTCTCTCTTTTCCTGTGTGTGTGTTTTTCGGGACCACCAAATTGAGTGTGCAAAAATAAATTGAATAGATTGAGTGGGAATAGTAACTTGTATCCATTTAAATATAAGATTTTCTTTTTTTTTTTTTTTTTAAATTGAACAATATTTTTTTTTTGATATTTAAATTATCGGTCACATTTTCTTTGTTCGAATATATTCGAGTTCCCTATTTACATTCGAGTCACTTACTTGAGGTGATTCAGATGTAATCAGATGACTCAAATGGGTGACTAGAATGTATACCAGGTGACTCGGATGCAATTTTGTGACTCGAATAGGTGACTCAAATGTATATTAAGTAACTCGAATAAGTGACTCTGATGTAATTAGGTGACTCGAATATGTGAATTGAATGTATTTTGTGTTATTCGGATATGTGACTCGAATACGTGACTCGAATGTCTTCAAATAATGTTTAAATTTGATAATTTTGGGTATGAAAATAGTTGTTAAACTCTGGGTAAAAAAAAAATTATCCTATATTCAAATGGGTACCGTACATCTTTCCCATAGACTAAAACGAAGGATAATATCACATAGTCTCTTTTACCTGAACCACTCGTATGCACTCGCATCGAACAATTGTAATCAAAATATTTACCATCAATGTATTTTATCTTTTAATTTTAACAATACCTACCGCTTCCATAATTTATCAATCTACCACCAATTATTATCAAAAACACCAAAAAATTTATTGTGTCAGGCTTTATATGAAACGAAGGGAATAATAATGTTTGAAATTGAGATAATTAATCAATTATAAAAATTGACGTATTTTAAATGAATCGACCACATAAATTTTTATAAGTAAAATAATAAATAAATATACTTGTTTGTCCGTACTCTCTTATATATAGAATGTGGTTGATGAAAAAATTTGGTCTAATTCGTCATGACGTGTTTGGCTATTAACTACTGGATTCTTTTATTTGATTAATTTGACCAATATTTTGTGTTAATCCTTTAGCTTAATTGTAATGTCTTAAAAATGTGTTTGAAAAATCAGCAGGTTAACCGTTTCTTTTTTCCTTTTTTTTTTTTTTGGTTTTTTTAATATGAGATTGTGATCGTTTGATGTGAATGAGTTATAAACACAAAAACGATAAATGTAAAATTTTGAGCGAGGTGGTACTATCCTTCTTTTTAATCTACTAGCACTTATATTATTATTATTATTATTATTATTATTATTATAAAATCATTGTTATCGTTTTTTATAATTTGCATCTATTATTATTATTGTTCGATATTATGAACTTAATGAATCCCCTACTCCCCCTGTCCCGTTTAAAACTTGACAGGGGCTGTAATTATTCATGATTTTAAGTAAATAATTGGATGTGATAGATCGATAAATTGTATAAGTAAAGATGCTGAGTGTCTTTCTGGTAGGTGTATGGTGGAGATTAATTGATAAGATTTTGTGATAATTGGATGTGAGTATGTTGAAGTTATAAAGGTGTAAGTTTGGTACTTTTTAGATAAATAATTGAATGTATAAGTAGTGATTAGGAGTGTGTGGTTGGAGTTAAAAGACATAAAATATTGAAAATGTATGGTAAAAATTTATTGATATGATTGTGATCATTTAATGTGAATGTGTTTGTGGTAAACTAAAGTTTGTAAAGATACAAGAATGATTAAATATAAAATTTTGAGTAGAGGAAGTACTATCTTTTTTTTTTTGGAATCCATTAACCCTTTTATTATTATTATTGCAATTATAAAAAATCATTGTTATTGTTTTTAGAATTTGCATCCATTGTTGTTGGTGTTATTGTTATTATTATTATTATTATTATTATTATTATTATTGTTATTGTTGTTATTGTTGATGATATTTTGAACATAATAATCTTGTACATTGTCCCGTTTAAAGCTTGACATATGGTGCAATTTGACTGTTTTTAAGTAAGTATTGGATGTGATAGATTCGTAAATTGTGCAAGTAGTCATAATGATTGTGTGTTAAAGATTAAAAAGTAAAATGTATTAATAGTAAGTGTATGACGGAGATTAAGTGATATAATTGTGATTGTTTGATGTGGGTGTGTTGAAGTTATAAACATAAAACTTTTAAAGGGACAAAATATAAAGCTAGATGTAAAGCTTATCCGGACTGAGGAATTACTATTTTTTTAACTAATGTCCACATTTGGCATGAAACGTATTCCATCTGTCTCAGCTAAATGTCTCAGCTAAATGTTGACATAGTGAATAAAATAAAAGAATTTAGGCATGACTATAAAGTAAATGGTAATAATCGAGAATGTGTGATTGATATTAAAAAGTAAAATATATTGATGGTAAGTGTATGGTAGATATTAAGTAACGTGATTGTGATTGCTTGATTTAATTTTGTAGAAGTCATAAATGGAAACTTTATAAAGAATTTTGTAAATATTTGAACGGGACAGAATGAGTACTCAGTATTTTGAATCAAAGTGAAGTAAAAAGCTTCTCCAGTGCAACTATTTTTTGGTAAAGATAGTGTGCCACATAGAATACACATTCAAAATTTGAAAAATCTACTCCAATACAACTAAGAGGTCTTTAGTATGATGTACTTCCATCATAGTCAGCAAATAATTAATAACTTTCTTTAAACATAAATAATTTTTTATTGAAATTAAATTAAGGGAAACTCGATGAAATTAAAAAAAAAATTGTTAGTAGCATAATTATCATGATAAACTTGATGAATGATTGTTAGTTTATTTTTAGACTGATGACTCAATTTTTTTTTTTTTTTTTTTTTTGCTTTTTTGCTGATTTTCTTATCGAAATATAATTCTTTAGAAACTTGAATAAGGATTTTTTTTTATTCTGTATGGGTTATTATAGTTTGGTGGAGCAAATTCATGGTTCTGTTATTTATTTGATTATGTATAATTTACTTCGAGTTTATATTATAATTTTTTAATATTACTGGATGATCTATGTAATCTAAACATTTAATAAGTGAAAAAAATATTATGTCACGTAGATAAATAAGTAATTATCAGTTTATCTATTGGAATTTTATGTTCTCCTAAATTAAAGTCAAGAAATTTTTTAGCCTGAAAATAAATTCCCAATATGATATCTTTAGACATCTTACAAATAATAAAGGACACCCCTATCCTATTCAAAGTTCGACAAAGGAGTATCTTAGATAATGATTGATGTAGGTCATAATGATAAATACTTGGTGGAAATTAAAAATAAAAAAATATTGACAGTGAGTGGGTGATGTAGATTGTAAGTAAAAATTGTTGTTTAACTTAATTATATAAAGATGATAAATATAAAGGTGATAAAAGAATAAAAAAAACTTAAAATTTTGACGGAAACATAAAGAGTACCGTGATGTTGTTTTGGACTCTTTTTTTTTTTGAGGGAGAGACGAGAAACTTCCCCCATCTGTATCAGAGGTCCCTTGACCAGACGGATGTTAAATCGAGGGATGTGCACTAATGACAGCCCTGCAAGGGAAGGGACCAACAAGACACGAATTCAGCATCAAATCTTGCAATATTTCAGCAAAGTATTGTCACCACACGGATTCAATATCGGGGTGTTTCCACCCCAATCACCTTGCAACTTATCATTAGTCTATGCCCTGGCGACTTTGGCCTCATTTTCTTAAGTCAAGAAGTGGATGGGTATAGAGATGTCAATGTATCCGTACGTAATTTTACATGTTGGATAAGTTCGTAATAGGATTGAGTATCGACCGAACTCAAAAATTTATGATTGGATACGAGCAGGGTATGGATATAGGATATTACCCAATTACTCGACCCGCGTACATGTTGAATTATATAAGTATATTATTATCATATGGTATGCATAGATATTATGTTATATTATATATTTTATTACATAAAATATACTAACATTTAAATATTTATTATAACTAAATTTAATATATTAATTATATTATATATATATATATATTGATCTATATTAATAAAAATATTTATAATCTTAAATATAGGGTATGCACTTATTGACTACTCAATTATTTAATGGACAGTATCCGAACTCAATCCAAATCGAACCGAATACTATATTGAAAAGACATATCCATACCTTATTCCATGTCTGCATCCATTCACAACCCTAGGTGAGTAGAAGCCCAAAACGATTGGGTCCATGATACATCCTTATATAGTGCATTCGGCAGGAGATGCACTACATGGGACGGTACCGCCCAAAAGCATTGGCTGAATTCCACAGGCTTGTTGCAGAAAACGAGGGAGGTAAGAGTGGGGGCCCACATCTGGAGCTTGTCAATGATGACATCACTTTTTAGTAATTCGAGGTGTCGTTGCTTCTTCCATAATCCAATGTACCACTAGTGTTTATAATTTTAATCAGGGTGTTCAAAATTAGATATTCGAATTTTGGATTTGAAATTTTGGGTATGGATATTGGATATTTGAATATATTTGAAATAGTATTAAATATTTATTTTTATTTAACTTTTACAATAATTAAATAGTATAAAGTTAAAACAACAAATTATCATAAGTAAATGACAATTTGTTAACATAACCGTTGGTTGAGGCAGTAGCCTCTCGAGAGGCTTTAGCTTACGCTGCATGATGCACATAGCGTACGTTATTGTTGGTTGCGTACGTAACAGTTGAAGGGTTGCATACGTTAACTTACATGTAGACCGAGGCAGTGGGTTCTGTGCAGGACGTTGCATACGTTGCACTTGGGCCTTAACGTATGTTAAGTGTTGTTACGTACGTAACCTTGGTGTGTTGCGTACGTAACCTTGGTGTGTTGCGTACGTAACGTTCAGAGGTGTATATATATACACGAGTTGCAAACCCATTTTGGCTTTTTCATTTCAAATCATAAAAATAATACTTTTAATTAAAACATTGTCGAAATATTTATATAATCGAAATTCAAAAATTCTCTACGATTCTTTAAGGATAAAATATTCTTTAATTGGGTTAAAATGTTCTGAACTTTTAAGTATTATTGTTTAATTGGGTTAAATATTTAAGTGGTACTATTTTGAATTATGTATAAGAAATAAAAAATATTTTAACAACAAAGTATATATTTCGGATATTTCGGACATCCGAATATTTGATTTTTTTGAAAAATACTATCCAATATCCGAATTCGAAGTTCCGGATATCCGAACTTCGGATATCCGAATTTTTCGATATCCGAATTTTCGGATATCCGGAACTTCAGATTT
Organism: Orobanche coerulescens; assembly: GCA_033398695.1. NCBI lineage: Eukaryota > Viridiplantae > Streptophyta > Magnoliopsida > Lamiales > Orobanchaceae > Orobanche > Orobanche coerulescens. Next base: position 178,033,682 of record CM065809.1, read on the forward strand.
TTCGGGTTTTCGGATCGAATTTTAATAATGTTACATTTGCAATTAATTTTACAACACACATATATTTATAATTAAATTTATTACTTATTCCATCATTTACCCACCATTCACATAATCAATGATTTAGAACAACCACAATCATTACGAGAGTTGTAATTGTGATACTTTTCTTATAATTTGTAGACCCCTTGGACCATCTAGGCTTAGTCTATTGCTTCAACTAAATAATCCATCCGTCCACAAAAATTATGCTCCACAAAGATTGACACGATTTTAAAAAAGTAGAGGCGAGATATACTTATTTTTAGTGGAGAATATGTATATTTTTGAGTGAAAAAAGGGTAATATTTTAAGTGGACCAATTCTATTTATGGAAAGACCACATTTTTTCTGGACGGCTCAAAGAGGAAATAAGACATACGGTTTATAAACAGTCCAAAGAGAAAATAAGACCACAATTTTCATGGACGCTGGAAATATTATTTTTTAATCTATTATACTATAAATTAAAAAAAACATATGGTGAAACGTACCCATACCCATAATGAATGATGAATTTAAATTAACGAACAGTAAGAATATATATTTTGAGGTAAGTTAATTAGGGGATAGTAGACTAGTCAATAATATGAGTATATAGGGACTGTTCTGTTATAGAAAGGTTCAAAAATAGACATGTATATTATTAAGGCTAAATTGTATAAAATTACTCATCTTTTTTGTAATTCTTGTTTGTTTTCCCACATTTTAGGTTAAAATTGTCAACCTTTCAATTTTTCTCAATTTTCACGCGATTTCGATTTTCCGATGAAATTATTTGCTGACATGGTCTAATTACTCACGTGGCGCTGAGGTGGCTTGAATTGGTCGATAATGTGGCACAAATTAAAACTACGTCGTCTAAAAATTAGGTGAAAATTGAGAAAAAATGAAAGGTTGGCAATTTAGCCTAAAATAAAAAAGGTGGGGAAATGAACCAAAATTTCAAAAAGGTGAACAATTTTTATGCAAATTGGCCAAATAGACGTTTTCCTTCCTTTAACCGACGTCGTTTATCGAATCGGACCGATTTGCCATGTAAGCAACGCCGATGTCCAACTCAGCTTCAATTTGGGGGAAATGATAAAGCGGGTGAAAATTGAGAAAAATTGAGAAGTTGACAATTTTAGCCTAAAATTAAAAGGTGGGGAAATAAACCAGAATTGCAGAAAAGGTTAGCAATTTTTATGCAATTTAGCCTATTATTAATGTGTCATTACTTATACATATTTATCATCATTTGAAGCCGGAGTACATGGATAATATATATTTTTTGAAATTGTTAAAATAATCTAAAGTGATATCTATATAAAATATGAGAGATCATTTGAGCAATGAAATAAAGAAAAAATAGTAATGAAAGATATATTCGTGTAGTTAAACTTGAAAAAATTGAGTGTAATAGGTAGAATTTGTTGGGAAATATCAGATCCCACATTCATCCACTAGGGATGAGCAGAAATAATCGAGAAATAACATGAAAAATAATAATAATCCACAACACAAGAATTTACGTGGAAATTCCAAAACCGGAAAAAACCACGGGCCTCTAGAGAGAAAACTCCACTGTATGACAAATTGTTACAATCACATAGACTAATCTCTCAAGCCAACCCCCCCAATTACACCCACACTCTCCGAAGATTTAACTCACATCTTTCACGCTATAAACACAAGAGAGAAAGAAAGAACCAAACACTTCAAGTGTATTGGTTGGGGCACTTAGAAACCTATGCTTTGGTCTTCTTATATAGGCTTGGAGACCACACAAACTTCCTTACTTGACCGATGTGGGATGCCTCCAAAAACTCTCTTTTATTATAGCCAAAATTCCAACAAACTCCACATTGGCTAAATAAAAGAAAATTTCACCGTCTTCACCCACAATCCATTGTCTTCACCGACAATCATGATTCTTAAACCAAAGAATCACCATTCTCAAAACAGAGAATAACCTACTCCACCATATGAGTAGAACACTTAGAACAAACCCGTCTAAGAATTTTAACCACTCAGAATCAACCATTCTAAGAATTTTCTCGGCACATATCGAAAAACCCGCTGAAATTTATGGTGCAACTCCCAACTTTTGGCCCTCCTGGAAATCCTTCAGCCATCGACATAACACACACATTGTATCCATGCCAAACCGATACTCGTGTATAAATTCCACCACACACCCTACATCCATGTCAAATCAAGGCCCGTGTAAAATTCCACCACACCCAGCATCTTTCCATGACAAGCCAATACCCATGCGCAAATTCGTGGACCCGCTAACATAACCACATCCTCTTTCATGACAACTCATATGCCAAAAGGACATAAATTTTCTCATCAGAGAAAATCATCACTGTCACAATGTTAGCCCGGATTAGGAGTTATTTGCCAGATTAACTCCACTTCCACCTTGACAGTTCACCTCCATAGCCTTGTGTAACCCGGATTGTACCAACACATCCTTGACTTATACTTGTCATAAGCCAAACTTGATCATTCCATCAAATTTCTCCACTTGTTTGAACCACCCTAGCCTGATGAACAACCGCATCCAAATGAGACCCCCGGACACCGCTCAAGAAATCTTTTCTGATGTGGAAGGTCAGACATCGCTGCGACCACAGAGCATACTCAGAATTTCAAAAGACCCAACCCGGGCTCCGATACCACTTGTTGGGAAAAATCAGATCCCACATTCATCCACTAGGGATGAGCAGAAATAACCGAGAAATAACATGAAAAATAATAATAATCCACAACACAAGAATTTACGTGGAAACTCCTAAACCGGAAAAAAAACCACGGGCCTCCAGAGAGAAAACTCCACTATATGACAAATTGTTACAATCACATAAACTAATCTCTCAAGCCAACCCCCCCAATTACACACACACTCTCCGAAGATTTAACTCACATCTTTCACGCTCTAAACACAAGAGAGAAAGAAATAACCAAACACTTCAAGTGTATTTGTTGGGGCACTTAGAAACCTATGATTTGGTCTTCTTATATAGACTTGGAGACCACCCAAACTTCTTTACTTGACCGATGTGGGATGCCTCCAAAAACTCTTTTATTATAGCCAAAATTCCAACAGAATTGTCGTGTAATATACGAGAATTACAAAAAATAATTATATGTATATATTAATTTTTGAATATAAAAATTCAATTTATAACAATTTATTATTTCAGTAATGTATATCATATATTTTGGAAAGAAGTATTTTTTCTATGTTCATACATAATATAGATATGTTAACAGCTCAAAGTGACCGACCACTAAAATAAGTCACACGGAAACAAGCATAGAAAAATAAAAAATGACATATACTACAAGAAATATAGAATGCGTGTGTCCAAAAAGAAACATTGTTGGTTACCGCATGTAAATATTCAAATATTGTTGATGGCATCGCGTCCAAAAAATTACCAACGATCGACTGGGCGGTGAGATGGCCGAGGGTCACTGGCCGATGGAGTTTGCCAAACAAATTAAAAAAACATAGTGGATAGGCAGTGGAAACTAGTTAAAGTACGATAGGAGTAGAGGGAATTTTCGATGGAAGAGTGAATGCATAGAGATCAGTGGCAACGACACAAAAATAAGAATATTACTGCCTCTGTCCCGTTATAACTGCAACATTTGGATTTTCACGTTTATCAATACAGAATTTTGATCATTAATATCTTCAATTCTTTATTTTTAAAAATTATAAAAAAATATTTTCTGAAAATATATTTCGAGATGAATCTAACAAGATCTCACATGACTATATTTTTCATATGTATAAATCACAAAAGATGGTCAAAAGAGAGTATGTGAACAGTGTAATAGTCAACATGTTGCAATAATAAAATAACGGAGGAAGTACTTTTTGAGGGGGATTGTTTGAAGTTAATTTCCGTCTGTTTCTTCTGGTCTTCGGTTTATTTATTATGATATTTGAACATTCAATATACTAAATGATGCATTCATATATTTTTATACTATGAGTATCTGAACCAAAATAAATCGGTTTATCCAAGGTTCACGAATATCCAAAATAAGTTGGTTGCTCTAATGGACACACCACAACACACCAAACAAGTACGATATTAACCACATATAAGTGAACCTTAGGCTCCCCCTTATTAATTATACCCCTCTTCCTTGCCTTTTACATTTTTGGCCGATGTGGGATATGTTACCAATAAAATATTTTTCTTTTTTATCCTCATCTTCCTTCCTTATCTTTTTGTCTCCTCACTTATATGGGATTCTCATTGAAAGCTTCATCCTCCCTTTAACCTCTAGTTTGTTTAAAAAATAAGATGAAGGATTGAAGATGACGGAGTGCAGATAGAGAATGAAATTGTCGGGTATTTTCCGGTTTCACCAATTCGGGTCCTATCAGTTTCGGTCCAAATATTAGTACTCATATCCAGACTCATTAATTTTCAGGCGAGTTTCGGTCCTGGGTATTTCTGTCCGATTTTCGAGCGGGTCTCGCATTCACTCGGACCACTAACAATCCTACTTGTAATAGCCCTGTTTGTTTGGCCTGACGTTATGTTGTTACCAAAAATATTATTCGGAAGGGATTGCTGGAATGGATGAGTAACAAATAAATGCGAGAGCACGTCCGTGGGGAAGTAAATAACACAAGATTTGTCGGGGTTGTTAGTCCCGGGCTTGAATGCTCTCGCGAGATATTATTAATACGAATACTTGGGAGTACAAATATTAATGTTAGAGTACAATTACAATGAGTGTAAAGACCCTAGTTATCTAACTCTTGAGTGCTGATGATTGCCGGAAGAACCAGAGTTGATGCTCTGTGAGTTCTTGTAACAACGATGGAGTGCTGTGTTGACTGTGAGAAATCGAAGGTCTCTCACTGTGTGAATTAGATGAACTCTCGTATGGAAATAATTTCTCAACCCCTGAACCTGTTGCTGGAGGTTTCCTATTTATAGGAGTGGAGGTAGCCGGGCGATCGCCTCTGTTGTATTATTATAAGCGGGCGATCGTCTTTAGCACATGGGTTGGTCTCCTTAGAGTCCGCAGCAGCTGCTGGCAGCCGGATGCACGAACCAATGAGAAGACCACACGCGTCCGGAGTCGCTGTCTTGGGAGGCCCCACCTAGGACCTTTCGGCGGGTCTGTCGGTAGGTGAGGCAGTCCTTGTCGTTGACAGCTGTTGATGGGCTGGAGTCAAAGATCCTTATTCTGCGGCGCCATTTGCGGATCTGCACGTAGGTCCTCGCTCCGAGATCCAGTCCTCGTAGATATGACGGATGATGGCCTTATACGTGTAATATCCGTAACTTTCCATTTTTAGCAGTTTCCATTTTTGGTGTATGTCTATTTTATCGACTCGATTGTAACCGTTTCGACATTGTGAATCTACTTTATTCTTAGAGTTTTTCCATTTGGACGAGTTTTGGTGATGTTTTCACGTGATTTCGTTTTATGATATGTTTTGCCGTATGAACGTTCGATTCTCGTAAAACTCGTTCGTTTTCATTGTTTCTTGGTTTGTACAAGTTCGTATGATTGAGTTGGTCGTGTGGAGACTTTCGGTTCGTTGATCCGACGTCGTTTCGTGATTTTCGGTCACTTGGGCCATTTTTGTAATTTCCTAATAGTTTAGGGAATATCATTTTCGTTGTCGCATTACGGACCCTCCGGTGGTCGGAATTAGATTTTCTTTCAGCGCTTAGCTCCGTCGTCTTGTATGCTTCGTGTTTATATTTCTGGATTCTGGCCTCGTCATGCGTTTCGTGTATTGTACCTTCGACAGCAGCGTACTGCTGATGTGAGCAGCAGTACTGAACTGCTGCGTAGGTAGCGCACGCTACTCCTGTTACCTTGCGTGCGCTACCGATGTGCAGTTAGCGTACGCTAACTCGCTATTGTTAGCGTACGCTAGCGAATGGTAGCGATAGCTCTTTGGGACGATCACAGATCCGTTAGCGCGCGCTATATATGACGATTAGCGTGCGCTAACTTCACATTTATATATATCAGGCGATTCGTAACGTCGCTTTTCATTCCTTTTCTCTCGTTTCTTCTTCGGGCGACGCAGAGGGCGAATTCCTTCAGCTTCCATCCGAGAATTTTTCGTGTTCCACTACTGTAGAGTCGAGCTATCATATCATAATCAGCATAGTCACCCTTCATCAGCCGAATTCAAGGTATTTCCTCAGGAACCCGAACTTTGGCGAATTTGGGAGTTTTTCGGGATTCTAGGGATTTGTTCCGAATTGTTCAATTATGTTACGATGTTCCTTACCGATTGTTGTTATTGAATGATTCCAAATCTAATTTCCTTGATTTTAATCCGTGAATTATCAATACGGGGAGATTTTGCGTAAACCCTCGCCCGTATCAATTGATCGTTCATTGTCGTAGCATTTAATCGTGGTTTTGGGAGTATTCCTTTCGGTTATTGATGTCCGTTGGGACTGAGTTATGCTAATTCTTCGTTTAGGATCTGTCGTTTTCCATTCGGATCGTCCGTAGTCGATTTTCACTACCGATTATTCAAGAATGTCTCAAAGGCAAGTACTTTACATTTGTTTACATGTTCTAGTATTTGAATTATGGCTTTATCGTGGTTGTTGTGGATGGATATGTGTATGTTCACCTAGGGACGGTCCGACGGGGCCTCTAGGGATACGCATTGTCGTGAGTGTGCGTATCGCGAACTGTGGTTAGCCACCCAGGGATGTCCGACGGGGCTCTGCGGGGTACGGTGGCCGTGAGTCTCGTACCAACGGTTAACTTTGAATTGTGATTTGTTGGAGATAATGTGTTTTGTGATTGTACATTGTAAATATTCCGGAATATAAAATGTTTTATAAAATGATTTTTGGCGCATATATTCATCTGATTAGAATGTAGTTCAAATGGATTGTACTTGCACTAGCAGTTGTCGCTAACCCCTTAAATGGGGGAAATACTTTTTGTATTTCAGGTATCGATCGTGGGGACAAGCGAGCACTCGAGCCGTATGAGGATGATGGACGAGCATGATACTGTCCAGTAGTTGATTATTGGTGTTCTGTCTGTCGGTTATTATTGATGTCTTGTTTTGGGATTTCTGTATTATAAAATTGGTTTAAGTACTCGAGTACTTCTTGTTTGAATTTGTTAATGTTGTGTTCCCGTTTTGGGAAATGGATTGATGTCAGATTTTATTTGTCGGTTTCTAGTCTTTTATTTGAATTGTCGTTTTATTGATGATTGTATGTCATTATCGAATGTCTTGTTGGTACGTTAGCCTGGTGGATTCCACAATGTGGGGTCCACGACGCTGTAATATGCCCCGATCGTCTTGGGGGTGTTACAGAATATGATATCAGAGCTTAGGTTTATGGATACATAGGCTGTCGGTTGTTTGGGTCTAGTCAAGTGTCGTATTTGGGACAGTATCACTGATATGCCATCATCTCTGTACGCCGGTGCTCGTAAGTTTTTCCTAACTTGACTTGTTTCACCGTCCTGTTCTATTCTTGTCTTAGTATCTTGTTGCGTTTTGCGTTTGAATTGTACTCACCCGCTACTTCTTCAAAATTCCTGCTGGTAGAGGACGCGGACGCGGTAGGGGATGTGGCGCAGCCGGTGGGGCGGCCATGTCCGATAACTCGGGAAACGATTCGGCTATGCCTTCTTTGTTGAACAGTGTCCCGCTTAGTTCCGGGGGTAAGCAGGACCAGTCTGCTAGCTCCGGTAATGCTCATGAGGATGTTGGAGTGGCGAATATTTTACAGCAAGTGGCGAACCAGATGACGCTACTGACGCAGGCCGTTTTTGTAATATCCGGAATTTCTACTACTGTTGTTTGATATTATTTTATTCGAGTTATATTGTACAGCGTGGAATCTGTACAGTAGGAATAAAATAAATAAAGGACTGAGATGTCAGTATCGGTATAATTGTCGTATTCGGTCGTGATTACATTTGAGGATATCGTGTATCGAGTTATCGTATACGATATAGAGTATATCGTATAAGAATATTATTCGATTCAGTATATGTATTCGGTAAGTGTATATGTGTTTTCGGTATGTCGAGACAGTGTATGATTGGAAATGGCTAAGTATAACATTATTAGCGCACGCTAATAATCATGAGTAGCGCACGCTATCGTGCGTGATTAGCGCCACGCTACGGATATAAGATAACGCACGCTAATACAAATCCGATCGGAAGGAATCTATGCGTGGACCGTGCCACTTTCGGCGCACGTTCGATAAGTCAACGAATGTTGTAATGTAGTGTTAGCGCACGCTAATGCATGTTGATTAGCGCCACGCTAACTATATATCGGTCAACAGGAATCTTGGCTTTATTGGTTGATTTCGGTGGTGGGGTCACGAGCATCTTCGTGGTAGGTGTAGACAGTAGCAAGTCAATCGGTATTAGCGCACGCTAAGGTAAATGACTTGCGACGCTAGGCAGATGTTTTACGTACGTTAATGCATGGGCATTACGTCGTAAGCTAGTTCTGAAGCAAGGCGGAGCCTCTGGCTGATAGCGCACGCTAACAAATTCAGTTAGCGCACGCTAAGGCGGTAGCGCACGCTAAACATGAGATGTTAGCGCACGCTAATAATGAATATTATAAAAAGGGACAGAAGGGTGTTATGAAGCATTTCGTCCATTCCTTCCTTGCAACCGAGAGAGAGAGTTTTTAGAAAGAGGTTTGAGGTCTCAAACACTGAGAGATGGTGATCTTTAACAAGATTAAGATGGAGAGCATGGATTCAAGCCTTGTCCTTCAAGTTGTTCATGATTCTTTGGATGGAGTTCTAATGTTCTTCTTTTTGGTTCATCTAAACCAGGTAATCTTCGCATTCCTTCGTTAGTGGTTCATTTTTCTTGGATGATTTCATGCAAGGAGCATGTTGGATAATCATATGATGATGTTATATGAGATTCAATGGAATTTTGATAAGAGTTTCGGATGTTAGTTAAGATTCTTCATACCATAAGGATGTTGATTCATTTAACCCGATCTAAGAAGGATTTCAGAATCTTGGTAATTATATTGGTCGATGTAGATGAGATGAATCATGATACTAGGTTGAATTCCAGCTTTAGCATGATATGATCCTTGTTATCGAGTCGGTTTGATTATTGAGGTTGTTATTGATATATGGACATTGACATGATCATTGTGATAATTATGGGTCGTTTATCTTCAAGAGATATGGGGATTTATGTCTCCCTTCATTCGGATTCGTAGTCGCAAGATGTGAGTCGATGTTTGGAATGCATGCCATCAGACAAAGACAGCGCACGCTAAGCTTACGGCTAGCGCACGCTAACGGACAACTTAGCGCACGCTACGTTATGCGTTTAACGTGCGCTAAGTAGGCGACGATGCGATATTTTTGTGTTTTGATTATGAATTCGTGATGGTTTGATTTGGTTTGTTACATTGCGTTTATTCGAGGTTGTGTTGAACCGTTGAGTTCGATTGGTTAGTTTTGTCGGTTGTTGATTGTTATCGGATATGTGTTATTTGATTTCTTCGATAGGTTGAGATTATTGATCGGTGATTATAACCAGATATTGCGGTTGTGTTCGAGTATGTCCATTGTATTGCTTTTGATCGGGGATGAGGAGCTCGTAGACAAAGGTAGTGTGTTCGGCAGCAGCTTCGCGGTATCGGTATCGAGGCAAGTTATTACTTGCGCAGTTATAATATTTAATGAATGGTTTTGATTTCATTTCGCTTATAATGCATATAGCGATGATTATTATTGTGAACTCGGGTATTCGGATCGCATATCGTTCTTTCGATTAGGAGGTAAATCATAATGTATATGCTTTATCTCGCTTATTGGTATGTTCGAGTATCGAGGTTACATTATGGTAAAGACGAGGATATGAGTATCTATAGTTCATTGTACGTTTGGAACGCCGAGCATTGAGGATAATCGTCGGTGATGATTGGACATCGAGGTTGCTCCCGAAGGACTCGGGCAAGTATTCCATATTGATTATGGTTTAATGTTATTTATTTTGGTCTCGTACACTTTCTTTCATGTTGTTGAACATGAAGTCGTCCTAGTAAATTTTCATGTTGTCGTGCATGTTATGTTGTTCATGTTGATGAACGTGTTGATTTGCATATGTGTATGCATATTGTGTTGTTTATGTTGTGTAAATAATCCGATGGGATTATGAGGATCTATGCTGAGGGCGCTGGATCGAATGTCCATCATGTGTTGGTTCGACGGGATCATCATGAGGATCTATGCTGAGGGCGCTGGATCGTTGGGACGGAGTTTTCCACCATGCGTTGGTTCGACGGGATCATCATGGGGATCTATGCCGAGGGCCTGGATCGTTGGATTACGAGATTGTGTTGATGGAATCTTGTGAATTCGCATCATTGATTGTATCATATGTTGTTGTTCATATGTGTATTGTTAGTTATCCACCTTATGTTGATCGATAGGATCAACAAAGGGATCTATCTTTGAGGCGCTGGATCGTCGGATTTCCATTGAGTATACATGATTGATATTCTTTGTGATCATATTGACGTGGTCATATGAGTATGCATTTGTAGGTCTTGTGTTAGGACCGTGTCCGTATTGCATTGATCTGATCTCGGATTAGACTGATATGATTGTCGTGGCACTTCATATCTCGAGGTATGTTCCATATTTCCTTGGTATTTGTCTTTGATGGAAAATCGGTTATCGTCTTGGGATTTGATGATGTTATTCGATGGATCGTATTGGTCGGTAATGGTATATTTCCGTATCGTGAGTTGGTGATGACAGTTTGAGAATCTTGAGTATTGTTTGAGGTACAATACGTATATTATGTTCGAGTTTATTGGTTAATCGAGTACGGGATGTGAAATGTGATAATGGTTATTCGATGAGAATTTCTTGAGTAAGCAAAGTCATGGCGGTAAGATTACGTTGGTCGTATTCTTATGTTGTATTCTCATTGGTATGTTATTATTAATGTGATGTGAGCTTATCATTGTTGGATATTATGGTGACCGTCGTGGGATTTCTTTTTAGGTTCTCGGAGTATCGAGCTTGTAGCGGTCGTGAAGAGATGAGCTTCCCTGAGGATACCGGCTAGGACATGTTGTGTGCATTAAGTTTCTTGATTGGTTCTTGTATTCCATTGCTAGATTATCTTAATGGTTGGTCTTTTTCCATTGCGTGAGTATTTTGAAATGCTCTTTTGGTATCTAGTAACCGAGGTTACTTTGGAAATCGTTTTCTAAACTTTTGAGTGTCAATTTGTTTGGCCTTGCGATTTCAAAAGAGTTTTTACGACGGTTTTTGATAAATGGATTTTATATGTCTTTGTGAATTTTTAAAGATAGTACCGTCGTTGGCCTCTTGGGCATTTGTAAATGTTTGCGAAAATTTCTTTTAGCCTTGTGGGTTCCATCTCGGGGCCCACGGCGTAATATTTCCGGTTAAATGCGGGGTGTTACGAATATGGTATCAGAGACTTAGGTTGAGAAAACCTAGGCATTTGGGTCGAGTTGGGTCGTGTTTTCGTTGCCTCATTCGAGTTGTCAATTGACAAATATTGGAGCCGTGAGTTTTTGTTGTTCACTCGGGCTTATGGGTTATGCGATTTGCCAGTGTAGTATTGGGGTTGTTATAAACTTTTCCAAACGGTGTTAAACGAGATTCTCTGGAATGAGATGTATTGTGTTCTTGAGTCGAACTGACTTGGCAAAACGTGTTTTTTGAAAATATCCGTGTTGAGTATTTTCTAGAGTCGAGACATGTGCCAGTATCACGGGGAATCGTCGGCTTCACGATATGTAAGTATTTGGATTTTTGAATTTCATTGAGATTTATTGCCGTTCTAAGTTGATACGTTTTGAGATTCAGCAGATATCATGCGTTACAGTATAAGGTAACAAAATTGGGACATGATTGATGAATGGAGAAACTATGATTTTGAAAATCAGTATGTCGATTAAATTTTGGAACGGAATTGTGCATTGGGAGAAATATTGTGGATTGTTCAGGAGAACATGTAGTCATGTTAATTCATTTTATTATATATGAACCGCTTTTGAATATTTGAAAATGATACTCTTCAAAATGAATGTCTTACGGACGTTTTACGGAAAATGATTTTGGGCCGAGACCCAATCAATTTTGAAATGGTTTTATAACTCAGGACTTGGGGTCCGAAAAGAGTTTTCTACTTTTTAAACTTCTTGTAATGTGGAATGAGATACGGCCGAGACCCTAACGTTTCAAAAGACCTTCTGTTTTCTAAAACTCCGAGATTTGTAAAATACTTTACCAATCGTTTACCTATGTTATTTCCGCCTTTCGAGGCTCTGTTTACTCGTTCAAATGGAACCTCTCGGGAAGTCTTTCGCCGTGTTTGATTTGCTTGATTTGTTTCAACGTTTTGTCATATCATATTTGAGGTGATCCAGGATGGGTAAATGGTTGACGATACGGGTCATGTGTGGAAAAGGAGTTTTTATTGGAGTCTATATATTGAGGTTTTGGAACTCGATCGTGTGGTCTTCCCGATGGAATATCGGTGGATATTGGTGACAAGGAATCGATATACGGGAGTATGGATATGGACAAGCATTTGCATAAATTTCATTTTATTTAATCGTGTCTATTTGAAAAGAATTTTTATCGAGAACTTGGCACCAATGAGCCGATTTAATTTTTAAAATTGATTTCGTGGTCTTACGAAAATTTATGTTTTGAGTTTTCAAACTCTTGAAAGAACTTTCGAAAATTGTCTTCGTGACAAGAATATATGATTTCAAACTGGTATTGAAAATGTGATTGATGTACATACGCATTTAGTGCATCGGGCATATCATATCGATGGTACAAGGAAAAGAGATTCGAAGTTTAGTATGGTAGATTGGTTATGCAAGGATGATCGGTTGATTGATCGATAAGAGAAATATCTTTGCGCGTTGTAGATTCATGTGCAGGATGTAATTTTGGAACTTTGGACTTTGTAAAACCGGGACATATGTGCTATGTGAGTCCATTGGTGCGGTAGTTGCGCAATCTTACCATAGTGATCTTTGAATGATTTCTTTGTAAGTGTAAATTTGGGGATGGTGATCCCATACTGGTGGTTTTGGATATTGAGTGGTCGTTCCCACTCCATGTATAATTAGGTATGTTCATCGATTTGTGATTGGTTGTTCGTGTGCCGAGGAATATGTTCGCCGGTTGGGTATGTTTATTGAGATCTACATGCGTGATTGATTTGTCGCTTTTAGAATGTTATTATTTCGTATATCCATTTACGTGGTTGTGTTGATCGTGTTGGAGTTTATCGTGTGAAGGTATTCTCGATTTTCATTGATCATTCGTTGGTAATATTGGAGTTTATCACGTTGATGATATTCTCGATTGTGTTTTGACCTCGGTTGGTCATATTGGAATTTATCATGTCGATGATAAATTCGGTTGATTGTTGATCATTATTGGTGATCATCGGCGTTCGGATTTTGTTGATGTTTCGGGATTCGTGTCGTTGTTTTGGGCGGTTGTTTCGTAGATATATTGTATATTATTCGTCTTATCGGGTGGGACTTGATTATGTAATCGGGCGAGACAGGATTTGATTCGGGCGATTGTTTCATCCGAAGATGATCTATTTTGTTGAGACTCGTGGAATTGTGATCGTAGCGTATTGAGGCATGCAGTGAGACCGCTTGCTAGTATTTCAGAGATCGTCGACTGCGTATTTGTAAGTATGCTCTTTTGGTTATTCGGTGATGACGATAATTGATCGTTGTCGTGATGGTTTTGGGGATATTTTGGGTTGGAAGGTATGTTTGTTTGTTTTATGACGGATTGCAAGTTTCGAGGACGAAACTTATTTTAAGTGGTGTAGAATGTAATATCCGGAATTTCTACTATCATTGTTTGATATTATTTTATTCGAGTTATATTATGCAGCGTGGAATGCATGCAGTAGGAATAAAATAAATAAAGGACTGAGATGTCGATATCGGTATAATTGTCGTATCGGTCGACGCTACATTTGAGGATATCGTGTATCGTGTTATCGTACTTGATATAGAGTATATCGTATAAGAATATTATTGGATTCGTATATGTATTCGGTAAGTGTATATGTGTTTTCGGTATGTCGAGACAAAGTGTATGATTGAAATGGCTAAGTATAACAATATTAGCGAACCCTAATACACATGAGTAGCGCACGCTATAAATGCGAGATTAGCGCACGCTACGGATATAAGATAATGCACGCTAATACAGTCCGATCGGAAGGAATCTATGCGTGGACCAGGCCACTTTCGGCGCACGTTCTGATAAGTCAACGGATGTTGTAATGTAGTGTTAGCGCACGCTAATGCATGTTGATTAGCGCACGCAAACTATATATCGGTCAACAGGGAATCTTGGCTTTATTGGTTGATTTCGGCTGGTGGGGTCACGAGCATCTTCGTGGTAGGTGTAGACTGTAGCAAGTCAATCGTATTAGCGCACGCTAAGGTAAATGACTTGCGTACGCTAGGCAGGATGTTTTACGTACGTTAATGCATGGGCATTACGTACGTAAGCTAGTTTACGAAGCAAGGCAGTAGCCTCTGGGCTTCGATAGCGCACGCTAACAAAGTCAGTTAGCGCACGCTAAGGCGGTAGCGCACGCTAAACATGAGATGTTAGCGCACGCTAATAATGAATATTATAAAAAGGGACGAAGGGTGTTATGAAGCATTTCGTCCATTCCTTCCTTGCAACCGAGAGAGAGAGTTTTAGAAAGAGGTTTGAGGTCTCAAACACTGAGAGATGGTGATCTTTAACAAGATTAAGATGGAGAGCATGGATTCAAGCCTTGTCCTTCAAGTTGTTCATGATTCTTTGGATGGAGTTCTAATGTTCTTCTTTTTGGTTCATCTAAACCAGGTAATCTTCGCATTCCTTCGTTAGTGGTTCATTTTTCTTGGATGATTTCATGCAAGGAGCATGTTGGATAATCATATGAAGATGTTATATGAGATTGATGGAATTTTGATAAGAGTTTCGGATGTTAGTTAAGATTCTTCATACCATAAGGATGTTGATTCATTTAACCCGATCTAAGAAGGATTTCAATCTTGGTAATTATATTGGTCGATTTAGATGAGATGAATCATGATACTAGGTTGAATTCAGTTAGCATGATATGATCCTTGTTATCGAGTCGGTTTGATTATTGAGGTTGTTATTGATATATGGACATTGACATGATCATTGTGATAATTATGGGGTCGTTTATCTTCAAGAGATATGGGGATTTATGTCTCCCTTCATTCGGATTCGTAGTCGCAAGATGTGAGTCGATGTTTGGAATGCATGCCATCAGACATTAGCGCACGCTAAGCTTACTGCTAGCGCACGCTAACGGGACAACTTAGCGCACGCTACGTTATGCGTTTAACGTGCGCTAAGTAGGCAGACAGTGCAGTATTTTTGTGTTTTGATTATGAATTCGTGATGGTTTGATTTGGTTTGTTCTGACTGCGTTTATTCGAGGTTGTGTTGAACCGTTGAGTTCGATTGGTTAGTTTTGTCGGTTGTTGATTGTTATCGGATATGTGTTATTTGATTTCTTCGATAGGTTGAGATTATTGATCGGTGATTATAACCAGATATTGCGGTTGTGTTCGAGTATGTCCATTGTATTGCTTTTGATCGGGGATGAGGAGCTCGTAGACAAAGGCAGTGTGTTCGGCAGCAGCTTCGCGGTATCGGTATCGAGGCAAGTTATTACTTGCGCAGTTATAATATTTAATGAATGATTTCAGTTTCATTTCGTTTATAATGCATATAGCGATGATTATTATTGTGAACTCGGTATTCGGATCGCATATCGTTCTTTCGATTAGGGAGGTAAATCATAATGTATATGCTTTATCTCGATTATTGGTATGTTCGAGTATCGAGGTTACATTATGGTAAAGACGAGGATATGAGTATCTATAGTTCATTATGCGTTTGGAGCCGAGCATTGAGGATAATCGTCGGTGATGATTGGACATCGAGGTTGCTCCCGAAGGACTCGGGGCAAGTATTCCATATTGATTATGGTTTAATGTTATTTATTTTGGTCTCGTACACTTTCTTTCATGTTGTTGAACATGAAGTCGTCTAGTAAATTTTCATGTTGTCGTGCATGTTATGTTGTTCATGTTGATGAACGTGTTGATTTGCATATGTGTATGCATATTGTGTTGTTTATGTTGTGTAAATAATCCGATGGGATTATGAGGATCTATCTTGCCGAGGGCTGGATCGAATGTCCATCATGCATTGGTTCGACGGGATCATCATGAGGATCTATCTTGAAGGGCGCGGATCGTTGGGACAGTTTTCCACCATGCGTTGGTTCGACGGGATCATCATGGGGATCTATCTTTGAGGCGCCGGATCGTTGGATTACCGGTATTGTGTTGATGGAATCTTGTGAATTCGCATCATTGATTGTATCATATGTTGTTGTTCATATGTGTATTGTTAGTTATCCACCTTA
This sequence comes from Orobanche coerulescens, assembly GCA_033398695.1. NCBI lineage: Eukaryota > Viridiplantae > Streptophyta > Magnoliopsida > Lamiales > Orobanchaceae > Orobanche > Orobanche coerulescens. The sequence goes on from CM065809.1 coordinate 178,050,245, forward strand.
TGTTGATCGATAGGATCAACAAAGGGATCTATCTTTGAGGGCGCTGATCGGATTTCCATTGAGTATACATGATTGATATTGCTGTGATCATATTGACGTGGTCATATGAGTATGCATTTGTAGGTCTTGTGTTAGGACCGTGTCCGTATTGCATTGATCTGATCTCGGATTAGACTGATATGATTGTCGTGGCACTTCATATCTCGAGGTATGTTCCATATTTCCTTGGTATTTGTCTTTGATGGAAAATCGGTTATCGTCTTGGGATTTGATGATGTTATTCGATGGATCGTATTGGTCGGTAATGGTATATTTCCATATCGTGAGTTGGTGATGACAGTTTGAGAATCTTGAGTATTGTTTGAGGTACAATACAGATATTATGTTCGAGTTTATTGGTTAATCGAGTACAAGATGTGAAATGTGATAATGGTTATTCGATGAGAATTTCTTGAGTAAGCAAAGTCATGGCGGTAAGATTACGTTGGTCGTATTCTTATGTTGTATTCTCATTGGTATGTTATTATTAATGTGATGTGATTATCATTGTTGGATATTATGGTGACCCGTCGTGGGATTTCTTTTTAGGTTCTCGGAGTATCGAGCTTGTAGCGGTCGTGAAGAGATGAGCTTCCGGAGGATCTTGGCTAGGACATGTTGTGTGCATTGAGTTTCTTGATTGGTTCTTGTATTCCATGCTAGATTATCTTAATGGTTGGTCTTTTCATTGCGTGAGTATTTTGAAATGCTCTTTTGGTATCTAGTGCTTGAGGTTACTTTGGAAATCGTTTTCTAAACTTTTGAGTGTCAATTTGTTTGGCCTTGCGATTTCAAAAGAGTTTTTCTGACGGTTTTGATAAATGGATTTTATATGTCTTTGTGAATTTTTAAAGATAGTACCGTCGTTGGCCTCTTGGGCATTTGTAAATGTTTGCGAAAATTTCTTTTAGCCTTGTGGGTTCCATCTCGGGGCCCACGGCGCTGTAATATTTCCGGTTAAATATGGGGGTGTTACAGTTTTGGTTGGCCAGGCTAATGCTAACCCGGTTCCGCCTACTGGATCCGGTAATGAAAAGTTACTTCAGGACGTGATTCGTATGCGTCCTCCGCAGTTTGATGGTGCTTCCGACCCTTCCGGATGGGAGAGTTGGCTTTTTGAGATGGAGAAAGTATTTGAGGCTGCTAATTGTTCCGAGGAGAGGAAAGTACCCATTGCTCAATACTTCCTCGCCAAGGAGGCAACAACGTGGTGGCAAGCAGTGAAACCGTGTGACCGGGCAGCCACGTGGGCAGAGTTTCGGGATCTGATGGAAGATGAATTTTGTCCATGGCCAGTGAAAGAGGGGAGGATCCGAGCCTTCTTTGAGGCTAAGCCCCAAGATGTTCCTATTTCTCAAGCTATCAAAGACTACAATCAACAGCTGCATTATGTGAGGAACCAAGTCCGAGATGAGCTTGATAAGATCCGCCACTTTGATATGCGGATGAAACCGAGGGTGCGCCACTACATGTCTGGTCTGGGGTTCACGACTTTGAAAGAATATCAGAATAAAGCGATGGCTTATGAGATGTCGTTTTTTGCGACAGAGACGGCAACCGAAGGAAAGAAGTAGAAGACCGCCGGTCAGTTTTCGGGAGGCAAGTCAGGAGGGTATCCGAAGGCTCAGTCTGGTTCGCGAGTCTTTGGGAGTCAGTCGCCATCAGTTGGGCGAGGAAACGGTTCTAGGTCTGCTCCTACCGGTTCCGTTCGTGGTCCTACGTGCTTCAAATGTAGTCGTCCAGACCACATGATGAGTGAATGTGATAGACCTCCGATTCAGTGTCTTGCTTGTGGTCGGATGGGTCATCGTGCTAAGTTTTGTACGGATGCAGCTCGGGCTCCAGTTACTCAGATATCAGCCCCAGCTGCGGGAGAGCCGAGTGTGAATCAGGCACCGATAGTTCCTCAGCCGCAGCAGAGTTTTGGTAGAGGTCGAGGACGTGGGCAGCCTTCTAGAGGGGGAGCTTCTAGTGCGGGGTCTGTTCCGCCCCGTGTGTATGAGATGAGGCGAGCCGGAGATCCCGACGCGACGGTGGCTACAGGTACCGTTCACATCCTTGACCATCCTATTTCCGTATTATTCGATTCTGGTGCTACGCATTCTTTCATATCTATGGATTGCATGTGTCGTCTGCATGTTGATTGCCTAGTTGCTTGTGATCCTTTTGTTGTTAGATTGCCTAGTGGGGATAGCATCGTGGGGGATCGCGAGGTTAGAGATTTTCCAGTGAGTATTGCGGGGAGGGTTTGGCCTTCTAATCTGATTGCGGTAGATATTAGAGATGAGGATTTGATTCTGGGTGAGGATTGACTGGACCGTCATGGGGCGATCATGAATTATAGAACAAGGATTGTTTCGATGTTAGCCTATGACAGTACCGAGCATTCTTTTGTGGGGCGTAAGCGGAGTAGCCAGAGACTCCTGATCAGCGCCTTGAGGGCGGTGAGACTTCTTCGAGGAGGTTGCACAGGCTATTGGTGTTACGCTTTGAGATCAGAAGAAGGGGGAGTCGAGCTCTCGTCTATTCCGGTAGTGTGTGAGTATCCTGATGTTTTTCCAGGCGAGTTGTCGGGTTTACCGCCGGACCGAGAAGTTGAGTTTAACGTCGATTTAGAGCCGGGTGCAGTACCGATTTCTAAGACGCCATACCGTATGGCACCTGCCTAGATGCAGGAGGCGAAAAGCTTGATTGGGAGGATTCTTTGGACATGGGGTATATTCGACCGAGCGCTTCACCTTGGGGCGCACCAGTCCTGTTTGTGAAGAAGAAGGATGGGTCACTTCGTTTGTGTATCGACTACCGAGAGTTGAACAAAGTGACCATCAAAAACAAGTATCCGCTCCCGAGAATTGATGATTTGTTTGATCAGTTGCAAGGGGCAACCGTGTTTTCGAAGATTGATTTGAGATCGGGGTATTATCAGCTCCGAGTGAAGGATACCGATATTCCGAAGACAGCCTTTCGGACGAGATACGATCACTACGAGTTTGTGGTTATGCCTTTTGGGCTAACCAACGCCCCAGCCGTGTTCATGCAGCTTATGAACAAAGTCTTTATCGAGTACCGCGATAAGTGTGTAGTCATTTTTATCGATGACATCCTGATTTACTCGAGGAGCGAGGAGGAGCACGCCCGTCATTTGCATATCGTATTAGATATTTTGAGAACTCAGCATCTTTTTGCGAAGTTCTCAAAGTGTGAGTTTTGGTTACGGGAGGTTATGTTTCTCGGTCATGTGATCTCGGTCGAGGGTGTTCGTGTGGACCCACATAAGGTAGAGGCAATGTTGGATTGGGCGCCGCCCAAGAACGTGAAGGAGGTCTGCAGTTTTCTGGGTTTGGCCGGATATTACCGTAGATTCGTCGAGGGGTTCTCTAAGCTCGCTCGACCGCTGACTCAGTTGACAGAAGTCAGAGAAGTTTGTGTGGACCGATGAGAGGCAGAATAGTTTTGAGGAGTTGAAGAAGCGGTTGGCAGCTCCTGTTTCGCTTTACCGACCGGTAATGAGGTTTCTCGCTTCAGTGATGCTTCGGGCCAAGGGCTCGGATGTGTACTTATGCAGCACGGGAGGACGATTGCCTATGCTTCCCGTCAGTTGAAACCGTACGAGTTGAATTACCCTACGCACGATCTTGAGTTGGCCGCAGTTGTATTTGCGTTGAAGATCTGGCGTCATTACTTGTATGGCTCGTCGTGTCATATTTTCACCGATCACAAGAGCCTGAAGTACATTTTTACACAGAAAGAGCTTAACATGAGACAGCGGAGATGGTTGGAATTGATTAAGGATTACGACCTCGAGATTCTCTATCATCTGGGCAAGGCAAATATGGTGGCAGATGCCTTGAGCCGGAAATCGGTATCGCTTCGGGCGCTTGAGTTGCTTACGGCTCAGTCGGGACTTCAGCGAGAGTTTATGAGGTTGAGCATTGAGATTGTGCTACCAGAGAGTTTCGGGCAGTTGCGTACACTTGAAATTTCGTCGTCTTTAGTCGACGACATTAAGTCGGGACAGTTCGAGGACCCGATCTTTGTTCAGCTTCGAGAGAATGTGGGGAAGGGGAAAACCCCGGGATTCGTGATACATGAGGATGGTGTGTTGAGATTCCAGGGTCGGCTTTGTGTTCCGAACGACTTGGAATTGAGGCAGAATATTATGAGAGAGGCTCACGCGTCGCCTAACTCAGTCCATCCGGGCTCGGGTAAGATGTATAAAGATTTGAGGAAAATTTTTTGGTGGAGCGACATGAAGAATGAGGTAGTTCAGTTTGTGGCTAAGTGTTTGACTTGTCAGCAAATCAAAATCGAACATCAACGGCCAGCCGGGTTGTTGAAACCACTTCCCGTCCCGGAATGGAAGTGGGAGGATATCTCCATGGACTTTGTCACGAACTTGCCGAGGACGAATACTGGAATGAATATGGTGTGGGTGATCGTAGACCGACTGACTAAGTCGGCATATTTTCTGGGCATCAAGGATACTTGGGGTCCAGAAAAATTGGCTCGTATTTTTATCGCGCAGATAGTGAGACTTCACGGTACGCCGAAGTCTATTACTTCGGATAGACACAGCCGGTTTGTATCGCACTTATGGTAGGCGGTACATAAGGCATTGGGGACACATTTGCGTTTGAGTACATCTTTCCACCCTCAGACCGATGGACGGTCCGAGCGTACCATTCAGACATTCGAGGATATGTTGCGCGCGTGTGCGTTAGACTGGAGTAGTGACTGGGAGGAGCATCTGGCCTTGATTGAGTTTACTTATAATAATAGTTGGCACGCGACGATTAAGATGGCACCGTATGAGGCACTTTATGGCCGACGTTGCCGATCAACGATATGTTGGGATGAGCCGTCCGATCTAGTTGGCACCGAGCCAGACCTTGTGTTAGAGACGAGGGAGAAAGTTGAGTTGATTAGAAAGAGAATGTTAGAAGCTCAGAGTCGACAAAAGTCTTATGCGGATGTTAGGCGTCGACCTTTGGAGTTTGAGGTGGGAGATCACGTTCTGTTGAGAGTGTCTCCGTCGAAGGGAGTTTTCCGTTTTGGGAAAAAAGGGAAGCTCAGCTCGAGATATTGGAGAGAGTCGGTGAGTTGGCATACCGTTTAGCTTTGCCTCCGTCGTTGAGTCATGTTCATAGCGTATTTCACGTCTCCCAGCTGAGGAAGTATGTTCCGGACCCGTCCCACATTATTGATTTTGGAGGCGTGGAGATCGAGAAGGATATTACGTTTGAGGAGAGACCCGTCAGGATTTTGGAGCGCCGAGACAAGCAATTAAGGCACAAAACCATTCCTTTGGTTAAGGTGCAATGGTCGAGGCACGGAGTAGAAGAAGCTACGTGGGAGTTAGAGAAGGATATGCGTTCGAGGCACCCCGAGCTTTTTGATTCTTAAGTTTCGGGACGAAACTTTATTTTAGAGGGGGAGAATGTAATATCCGTAACTTTCCATTTTTAGCAGTTTCCATTTTTGGTGTATGTCTATTTTATCAACTCGCTTGTAACCGTTTTGACATTTTGAATCTAATTTATTCTTGGAGTTTTTCTATTTGGACGAGTTTTGGTGATGTTTTCACGTGATTTCATTTATGATATGTTTTGCCGTATGAACGTTCGATTCTCGTAAAACTTGTTCGTTTTCGTTGTTCTTGGTTTGTACAAGTTCGTATGATTGAGTTGGTCGTGTGGAGACTTTCGGTTTGTTGATCCGACGTCGTTTCGTGATTTTCGGTCACTTGGGCTATTTTTGTAATTTCCTAATAGTTTAGGGAATATCATTTTCGTTGTCGCATTACGGACCCTCCGGTGGTCGGAATTATATTTTCTTTCAGCGCTTAGCTCCGTCGTCTTGTATGCTTCGCGTTTATGTTTCTGGATTCTGGCCTCGTCGTGCGTTTCGTGTATTGTACCTTCGGCAAAGATATCTGCGATGTGAGCAAGCGATCTTGAAGCTGCGTAGGTAGCGCCGCTACTCTGTTACCTTGCGTGTGCTACCGATGTGCGATTAGCGTCGCTAACTCGCTATTGTTAGCGTACGCTAGCGAATGGTAGCAGATAGCTCTTTGGACCGTCATGACCGTTAGCGCGCGCTATATATGACAGTTAGCGTGCGCTAACTTCACATTTTATATATATCAACGGGCAGTTCAGAACGTCAGTTTTTCATTCCTTTTCTCTCGTTTCTTCTTCGGGCGACGCAGAGGGCGAATTCCTTCAGCTTCCATTCGAGAATTTTTCGTGTTCAACCACTGTAGAGTCGAGCTATCATATCATAATCAGCATAGTCACCCTTCATCAGCCGAATTCAAGGTATTTCCTCAGGAACCCTAACTTTGGCGAATTTTGGGGTTTTTCGGGATTCTAGGGATTTGTTCCAAATTGTTCAATTATGTTACGATGTTCCTTACCGATTGTTGTTATTGAGTGATTCCAAATCCAATTTCCTTGATTTTAGTCCGTGAATTATCAATACGGGGAGATTTTGCGTAAACCCTCGCCCGTATCAATTGATCGTTCATTGTCGTAGCATGTAATCGGGGTTTTGGGAGTATTCCTTTCGGTTATTGATGTCCGTTGGGACTGAGTTATGCTAATTCTTCGTTTAGGAACCGTCGTTTTCCATTCGGATCGTCCGTAGTCGATTTTCACTTCTGATTCTTCAAGAATGTCTCAAAGGCAAGTACTTTACATTTGTTTACATGTTCTAGTATTTGAATTATGGCTTTATCGTGGTTGTTGTGGATGATATGTGTATGTTCACCTAGGGACGGTCCGACGGGGCCTCTAGGGATACGTATTGCCGTGAGTGTGCGTATCGCGAACTTGGGTTAGCCACCCAGGGATGTCCGACGGGGCTCTGCGGGGTACGGTGGCCGTGAGTCTCGTACCAACGGTTAACTTTGAATTGTGATTTGTTGGAGATAATGTCTTTTGTGATTGTACATTGTAAATATTCCGGAATATAAAATGTTTTATAAAATGATTTTTGGCGCATATATTCATCTGATTAGAATGTAGTTCAAATGGATTGTACTTGCACTAGCAGTTGTCGCTAACCCCTTAAATGGGGAAATACTTTTTGTATTTCAGGTATCGATCGTGGGGACAAGCGAGCACTCGAGCCGTATGAGGATGATGGGCGAGCATGATACTGTCCAGTAGTTGATTATTGGTGTTCTGTCTGTCGGTTATTATTGATGTATTGTTTTGGGATTTCTGTATTATAAAATTGGTTTAAGTACTCGAGTACTTCTTGTTTGAATTTGTTAATGTTGTGTTCCCGTTTTGGGAAATGGATTGATGTCAGATTTTATTTGTCGGTTTGTAGTCTTTTATTTAAATTGTCGTTTTATTGATGATTGTATGTCGTTGTCGAATGTCTTGTTGGTACGTTAGCCTAATGGATTCCACAGTGTGGGGTCCACGGCGCTGTAATATGCCCCGATCGTCTTGGGGGTGTTACAATACGTGGCATAGGACGGTCGTCCTTGGTCAGCCACCAGAGTCGATCGCTAGGTGTCAAGAGGCGATCGCCCCGGACGTCGATCGCTCGATATCTGAACTCGGTCTGGACTCTCCGCTTGGCAAGTCTGCCTTGGATTATTTGATGCTGACTCGGTCGCTCGGCCCTTACGTCGATCGCCGTCGAGATGTGTTAATCGCGACACAACACGTTAGAATTATTCCAAAAGCAACATAACAAAGCAAATCTTATTCCGCTATTTATTTTTTATTCTATTTCATTAAATTATTGATACTCTATCTCTTCGAGCCCAAGTGTTACATTTGGGATAAAATTGGTACATTTTAGAAAAATAATTAGATGTGATAAAATCCGCAAGTTTTTTAAATATTGATGATGAGTATGTGGTATAAATTAATAGAAAAAATTAGTGATGGTGAGTGTGTGGTGGGGATTAAAGGAGAGAATGTGACAGTTTGATGTGATTAGAGATATTTAATGAAATGTAACACTTTTAGAAGAAAGATTGTTGAGTGAAATGTAACATTTCAAATGGGACATAAAAAATATGTATAATTACAACATATTCTTACATAAATCAGGCAAGTAAAATGTGTACAATGGTCCAAATTCTTACTTACTACTACGTGAGTCCTAGCGAAAAGTTCTTTTTTACGAGTTGTTAGGTAAATGATTGATGTGATAGTTTGGAAAATTATGTAAATATTGCGATGAGTGTGTGGTTGAGACTAAACAATAAAATGTATTTGTAGTAAATCTCTGTTCTTTTGGACTTATTTTTGATTTTGATTCGATTTAGTTGATTCGATTTAGTTCAGTCCATTCGATTCGATTCGATTCATTTAGTCCATTCGATTCGATTCGATTCGATCCTTCTTCTTCTTCTTCTTATTATTATTATTATTATTATTATTATTATTATTATTATTATTATTATTATTATTATTATTAATCTTAATTATTATTATTATTGTTATTATTACTAATAATATTACTATTATCGTTGTTGTTGTTGATTACTATTATTATTATTATTATTTACCATTATTATTATAATTATTTACCCTTAATATATATTTGATTCGATTGAGTTGATTCGATTCGATTCGATTGAGTTGATTCGATTGATTCGATTCGATTCGATTCATTTCGATTGATTCGATTCAATTGATTCGATTCAATTGATTCATTCACCCAAAAGAATATAGCCTAATTGGTAATTGTTTGATTTGATTGTGTAAAAATGATAAATAGAAACTTCGTAAAGAGAAATCTTTGAGTGAAATATAAATCTTCAAACATGACGAATGGAGTATCAATAACTAAGTATATTACTCTCTCCGTTTCGTCCAAAGGGCAACATTTAATCCAAAAAGTATTCATTTGGAAGTGCATCATTTCATTAAATACCTCAAATCACATTATACAATCACCTTCTACTTTTTAATCTATCTAACATACTCACTATTAATACTTTGTACCTTTTAATCCACACCACACACTCACATCACTACTAACAAAACTTAGGGGCTCTTTACCAAATTTGTCTATCTGGGTAAATGTGTTTGGGTAAATTGGTTGTCTGGGTAAATTTGTTTGTCTGGGTAAATTGATGTTGTTGTTTACTTTTTCATCTGACTAAACTGTTTGAATAACAGAAATGACCGATTTACACCTGAATATGAATTACTGTTTTATAAATTGCAGTTTATTTTTAAGCCATATAACTGATATAATCCAAAAAGCAAAACATAAATCCATAAAGTACTTAAAATCCAATTACAAACACAAAGAAGTCAATTTCAAACACAAAGTAACCAAATCCAAACACAAAGTAGACGAGTTTAAACAATATTAACCAAACTGTTTATTTTCGAATTTTAAATAAAAAATTATGATTTTTAATATTATTATTCCAGATATTTTGTTTCTTACAAAAATAAAAGTCCCGATGTTTTTGTCAGATTTTTAAAATTTTTCCAGAATTATGCAGACTTTTTTTTTTACTTTTTATTTTCGAATTTTAAATAAAAATTTTGATTTTTAATATTATTATTCCAGATATTTTTTCCTTAAAAAATAAAAGTTCCGATTTGTTTGTCAGATTTTTTAAATTTCCAGAATTTTCAGAATTTATTTTATTTTTTACTTTTTATTTCGAATTTTAAATAAAAAGCTCTCATTTTTTATATTACTATCCAGACATTTTTTCCTAAAAAATAAAAGTTCCGATTTTTTTGTCAGATTTTTTCAATTTTCCAGAATTTTCAGAATTTATTTTATCTTTTACTTTTTATTTTTGAATTTTAAATAAAAAAATATGATTTTTAATATTAATATCCAGATATTTTTTTTCCTTTAAAAATAAAAGTTCCAATTTTTTTGTCAGATTTTTTAAATTTTCCAGAATTTTTAAATTTTTTGCACTGTTTATTTTCGAATTTTAAATAAAAAGTTCTGATTTTTAATATTACTATTCCAGATATTTTGTTTCTTAAGAAATAAAAGTTCTGATTTTTTTTTTCAGATTTATTAAATTTTCTCTTTTTTTTTTTCTTTCCAATCTGGAGGATCAAGTCTTGAAAGGGGAGAGGGGTAGCGGGTGTCATTTTTGTGTTTGTATGGGGACAAGAGGGGGAGATCACTTAGCGATTCAGACTCCTTATTTTTTATTAAATCATAAGTAAACAGCCCATTAAGTCACTAAGGGGGGAGGGAGTGGATATTTCTTACCCTAATACCCTAAGGGTGCCACGTCAACTCTATCCAATAAAAACCTTCCAACTCAAAACTACCCCAATACTACCCTAACACTACCCTAACAAGTGGGAGTGGTACCCAAGTACCCGAATTCATTTTTTTTTAAATACATAAAATCACATACAATATTTATAATAAAAACATACCATTTCATTAAAAATAAAAAACATTACATAATACTTAAAAAAACATAACATAATACTTAAAAATAACTAGATTAAAATAAAAAAATCCATTAATCATCGAGATGCGGCAAGTCTTCACGTGCTACGTGCTCCGTGAGATCATATCGAAGACGGTCATGGAGAAATTCATCTAGTAACTCCGCTACCACACTGTCGTCGAACACTGGCTGGACCGGCAGATCCATTATATGAACCGGTGAGATTGCCCTCCCCTCGCGTTTTATAACCATATTGTGCAAAATAACACACGCATGAACCTGATTGGCAATCTTCGCTTTGGTCATAGCTCTGAGTGGTCGATCAAGAATTTTCCATTTTCCTTTGAGAGCACCAAAAGCTCTCTCGACATCCTTTCTCGCTCCCTCTTGTAACTTCGTAAATCTCTTTTCCTTTGGGTCGTTTGGATACGGGTATGCTTTAACAAGTGTGGACCACTTAGGATAGATTCCATCTGCCAAATAGTAGCCGCGTTTGTAAAAGCGTCCATTCACGTGGAATGAACTACTCATCGCCGTTCCATTTCGAGCTGTATGATACAAGTCAGACTGATTCAATACGTTGATATCGTTGTTTGACCCGTGGACCAAAAAAGCATGCCAAATCCACATATCTTGTGACGCGGTGACTTCAAGCATAATAGTGGGAACACCATAGTCACCTCTCGTATAATGCCCACTCAAATGTCTAGGACAATTTTTCCATCGACGTGTGTACAATCGAGGCTACCAAGCATCCCAGGAGGTGATGCTTCGCTTCATGGGCACGGAAAATGCGAGCAAGGTCGTGTCTTTGTCGGCTACGTAGGTACTCTCGACCGTACAACTCAATGATGGCCTCACAAAAATAATCAAGACTTTCACGTGACGTTCTTTGAGACATGCATAAATATTCATCATACTCATCGGGCGGATTGCCGGTTGCGAGTTGCCTAACGGCCGATGTGATTTTTTGTTTCGGCGTGAAACTTTTTTTCAATCTCGCGTCATAGCCTTCTTGAAAATATGGGTATCTCGCTTCAATGTCACCCACTATTTGCAAAAAAATGCTTTTCTCCATTCGAATTTTTTTTTAAAGTAATTGTCGTTGTACTTTGGTGTTTCAACGAACCAATCATTCTCTAAAGTTTCAAGACCTATTTCCCGATGACGATTTACGCTAGTTCAGCTAGAGCTTGCCGTGTCTTCATAATACTGAGCCGCTAGTTGAAGCATATTTTGCAACGAGCTACCCGTGGATAGCTCGTCGGACGAAGAAGGAATAACGTAATCGGAAGAATCGGAAGACATTTTTTTTTGGAGAGATTAGTGTGTTTTTTTTTTGAAAGGTGATGGTAATTATTTTTTTTTTGGAGAGATTAGTGTATGTTTTTTGAAAGAAATGAGTGTATGTTATTTGGTTTTAAAGGAGATTTTTTTTTTTAATTTAATGCATGTTACCGTTGCAAAACGATCGAATTTTCCAATTGAATCACGGGTAGCCAAGCGAGCTCGGAGCTCGAATTACATAGCCGAACCATGTACCCGATCTAGGCGGGGCGGTGTAGCCGCTCGGGCTCAACTACTCGATCCTCTACCCATTACCCACTCCGTCCTCTCTAACACCTATCACATTAGGTCATTCTCCTAAAATATACTACAAATTTTACTCAAAATGTTATTAAAATGCATAATGTGATGTCACCTGCCAGCTGGATACAAAGCAGCATCAAGCTGGCGAACTCGATTCCATGTAATCATTTCAACCCCATGTCACCTTCCAGCTGGATACAAAGCAGCTACAGCCAGTTATATGTGCCCACGTGTCAACTAGGATGTTGACAACTACCCTCCTATCACAGGCGGCTACAGCTGTCTCCCCAGTATAAATATCAGTATTACTTTGGTAGCCGAAACACAAGCTTCTGAGCTCTAGTTTTGAAAATCTCAATCTTAGGGATAACAAATTAACAATGGCCTTAAATGACCATTTTGCCCCTCGCAGTTACGAGTTATTACCAATCTTTTCCTTCTTCCTTTTCCTTTCTTCTTCAATGGCTGCGCTGGTGCAAGAGCAGCCGCTGGTGTTGAAGTACCATAACGGCACCCTTCTCAAAGGCACCGTGACCGTTAATCTCATATGGTACGGGAAGTTCACCCCGATCCAACGCTCCATAATAGTCGATTTCATCCAGTCTCTCAACTCTACCAAGCCGCCGAAGCCCTCCGTCTCATCATGGTGGAGGACGACGGGAAAGTACCAGGGCGGCGCTGGCGCGCCTACGCTCATCGTAGGGAAACAGTTCCTCGACGAGAGCTGCTCTCTCGGGAAGTCTCTAAAAAATTCCCATATTGTCTACTTGGCCGCCAAGGGCGGACACTCGAGCGGCGCGGTGAACGCCGTCTTAACGGCGAAGGACGTCGCCGTCAACGGTTTCTGCACGAACCGATGCGGCAGCCACGGCTCTAATCGGGTCCCGGCCCGGTTCGCCTACGCTTGGGTTGGGAACTCGGAGAGCCAGTGCCCGGGTTACTGCGCGTGGCCGTTCTACCAGCCGATATACGGCCCGCAGACGCCGCCTCTCGTGGCGCCCAACGGCGATGTCGGCCTGGACGGGATGGTGATCAATCTGGCGGCGGTTTTGGCAGGGACGGTGACGAATCCGTTCAACAACGGGTATTTCCAGGGCCCACCGACGGCGCCGTTGGAGGCAGTGACGGCGTGCACCGGTGTTTTCGGGTCGGGTGCGTACCCGGGTTACGCGGGGAGCGCGCTGATTGATGAGGCCACGGGGGCCAGCTTCAACGCGCACGGCGTTAGGGGGCGCAAGTACTTGCTGCCGGCGATGTGGGACCCGCAGACGTCTCAGTGCACCACTCTCGTCTGACCGAAGTAAAATCGACGGGGAAGAACAGGAAATGGGGAAAGAGGAGAAGGAAATGGGTTTGGATCCGGTGCGGCCGGATGTACCGTTTGTAAATATGGGAACGCCGTTAGCTATGGGGATTTGTGTTTAATTGGCAGCTGGCTTGGGGGTGGGCAGATTGGGGGATTGTCGTTTTGCTTGACGTGTACATGGTCCTTATCCTATGGAAAACTGTTAAAATGATTGTGGAATAGTGAATATATATTAATATTAATAATGGATGTTTTTGTCAAAGTGAAATCAGTCCTTCCCTTGCTCGTTCTTTCTTTGGGAATATCACAATGCTAATCCTATGCCTATGCGAGGGTGGGCTGTAGCCTGTAGTATTTATTTATCCTACGGTTAATCCATATTCGTATTGGTACGGTAAAAATTCAACCACCCATATTTCTTTGTGATTTATCGACTGTTCGTCCCAGATCCTATTAATATGTGATTCTCGTTTCTATCTATGCTAATTAGAGCTGCAAACTGGTTGGATTCGAGTCAGTACACCCGAACTCGAGTCGAGTTTTTCAGTTTTGGAATTCGGATCGAGTTATCCCGAGTCGAGTCGAGTCGAGCAGCACATAAGCCTGCCGAGTTCGACCCGCTCGAGTACACTTGGGTCACTCGAGTAGCTCGTCGAGTCGGGCGGGTCGGGTAGGATTCGGGTCGAGTCGGGTTGTACCTATTTTTCTGACATTTTCTGCATATTTTTTTATAAAATTCAAATTTTTTTATTCTACAAAATTTTGTAGAATAAAGACCGCACCTGCACTGCACGGGATGAGGGTTTAATTAACCTAGCCGAGTCGGGTACCTGACGGGTCGAGTCGAATTCGGGTCATCTAATCGAGTACTATGGCGGGTAGGCGAGTATACCCTACTCGACCTGAGTACGAAAATGAGCTCCCAATACGCGCCGAACTCGACCGGGTCGAACTCACTGAACCGAGTCGAGTACAAGAAAACCGAGTCGAACCCGGATATACTCGATCGGTTTTGCAGACCTAATGCTAATGTTCAAAATGGTGAGGTTGTGATTTAGGCACATACGTGTACCGGTACCAAACTTGATTAAAACGTGATTTCCCAAATCTATTTAGAAATTATATACATATATCTATACCAAATTTGATTAAAATGTGATTTTAATATTCATCCGCGTCTCAATTTTGTATAGTTATACCAACTAATACTAGTAATATCCGTCGTGCGATGCACGGGCTTTTGTTTAAATTCTGTAAATAGTTGAGATATTTGCACATTGAGAGAGTTTAAATAATTAAGAGAAAAAAATATTAAGATTAATATAACACAGTGCGATATATTTAATATTTTTCGAGATAAATGAAAATAACGATTTTTACAAATTACGGAAGACCTCCCTATAGACGACATTTCTTGTTGTGGTAGATTTGTTGTCCTCTTTGTCGCCCATCAAGATTTTGAGACTCTTTGAATGAGTAACCATTGACAAAGCCACATATAGTTGACCGTGATAAAAAATTGGTTTCCTTAGAAATAGTCCAACGTGAGTCAAAGATTGACCTTGACTCTTATTTACGGTCATTGCAAATGACACAATCAAGGGATATTGCCTTCTTTGGTAGCCTAGGATCAGAAGGTGTCAACGACATTCTAGAAATTAGTGCTCGGTGTCCTGCATTACTTCTTGTTAAAATCTCAGCTTCAATGGCATAGTTCCTGAGTTTTGTCACGACCATTGTTGTACCATTGCATAATCCAATTGAATGGTCGACATTTTGCAGCAAAATCACCGGAGTACCTACTTTCAAATTAAGTTCGTGGTTTGGAACCCTAAAGATCTGATTTCATTCAAAAATTCAGTTGTGTGAAGTGCATTTATGACATTAGTTGTCTTGTTTGAATGACATGGTTCGTCCGAAGTTAAATATAAGCGTCCATCTCCAGCTAATTGTGCGTTCATGTACTGATTCACTTCATCAACGACATCTAGTGTAGGAACCAAAATCGTCCTTTCTATAAAGTAAGACGAATCTTCAGTGTAAATGCCAAAGGATGAATATGTGCTCTCAACAATTGATGGGATATGATCCTCGAAGTCTTGTATCAAAAAATCATGAGGAATGTAGAAAAAATATTGTTATCCTGAAATTTAGAAATTGTAGTAACTAGTAAAATTTCCCTGTGACAATGTTGGTGTTTGTCTCAAAAATCTGCATAGCTTTTAAGCACAAATCTTAAATTTGGAAATTCTTCTTTCGGATCTTCATATATGAGAGTTCATCTACAAATGTTGATCATGAAGGGTGCATTAGTTGTTGGATATGACATATCATTTAAGGTAACCAAAAATTTAGACATTCTATATAGTTTTCTTTCCTGCAGCATGGGCCTGTGCTTCGAAACCCATGATTTTTTTATTTGAGCATGAATCATGTTTCCCTATAAATAAAAAGAATTACACAGTGTTGCATCAAGTAAATGAGAGACATCTTTATATATGGAAAATGTAATCACAATGTAATAGAATCTTACCGTTTACATCATGAAATATGCATTCAACTGTTTTTATGTCTCTGCCAGTAAAATCAGCACATCATATGATCTGACCAGACGCAATCTCATGCTCCATCCGAAATTTTTGGGTTCCAGATCTCTTATACTATTCCAAATCGGCATTTGTCTATCTTTTGTTAATATATTTCTATGGTGATCGTTTCTGCAACTATAGGAAGAATGGAATGGAGCTGATGTATATTCTTTGGCTGGGGGCTCATTTTATACTGTTTTTCATTTTAATATGCCGGTTATAAGGTAGTTTTATGTTAGTGACTAAAGTAGTGGACAATATGGTTGTTGTGGATAGGAAGACATAAACAGTTTTTTGTTAAACCGTCACTCCTAATAAAACCGTCAATTCTAAAAAACCCACCAATTCTAATGGGGCAATTTTTTGATAAACCTTCATTGCAACTACTATACAATAGCCTGGTAGTGAAGAATGTGGTTGTGATGATTTATTGTAATCAAGTTCTATATTTTTATCTTCAAATTTATTGCTTTTATTAATTTTTTCATTTATTTTTTTTGCGACGGTTTTATTCATAAAACCGCCATTAGACCTACTATACACTAATTATAATTTGGGCAGGAAATTCCGTATTTTTATCTTCAAATTTATTGCATTTATTAATTTTTTTTATTTTTTTTTGCAACGGTTTTATTAAAAAACCCTCCATTACACCTATTTTTTCTTTAATTTATTTGCAACGATTTTATTTAAAAAAACCGTCATTATATTTACTAAATTTGGGTGGGAAATCTCCTTCCCAAATGACTATATTCTTTTAATATATATAAAGATTACTAAAAACCCTTTTATATTTATAAAATTTAAATAATCAAATATAAGTTGTTGCAATAATTGGTTATTCGTCACAGCAAACATCGAACATTAAAAAGTAAATATTATTGATAAATAATATAAATCTCAAAAGATTAAAACTCAAACCCCAAATTTGACTAAATATGTTTTTAAATTTTATACATATATCTGTTCCAAAACCCCAATTAGAAAAGTGATTACTACTCGTTTCCGCCCAAACTCATATTGTCGTTAATTACTGAAACTTATTTAAATATATAAAACATCAAAATTGACAAATATGAATTGTTACAATTGGATATCCCTCTCGATAAAGACCAAAACACTATAATGTAAAGATTAATAATTAAATTACGGCGACCAGTGACCTTGGTTCACTGGCCACGGACTTCCACTTCAAATGGGAGACCCGGTTTCGAGTCCATCTGAGGACAAGAATTTTCAAGGGTTTATAACTCTTTAATCTACGATTAAAGAAGAGCCCTCCGGGATACGCTGGTGGTATAATTAAATATTGAGGGCTTCAAAGGGCAGTGTGGGAGGCCAGATCTCGGTGGGACCCTGCGGTTGGATTTGAGGGGTCCACTATGGAGCAATCACTTGGGGGACGACTCCTTCTGCGCGGTAGTTGAGGATATTTAAGAACGTGAGAGCCGGATGCACATCTCGCAATTTAACGGGTAGCAGTTCTGTGAGGCCGGGGCTGTTATCCTGAAGACTAGTCGTGTGTAAGCGTTGGAACCTCGATATCAAAAAAAAAAAAATCCGAATGTGAAGGGCAGTGTGGGAGGCCAGGGCTTCAAAGGGTAGTGTGGGAGGCCAAATCTCGGTGGGACCCTGCGGTTGGATTTGAGGGGGTCCACCATGGAGCAATCACTTGGGGGACGACTCCTTCTTCGCGGTAGTTGAGGATATTTAAGAACGTGGGAGCCGGATGCACATCTCGGTCTCACAATTTAACTGGTAGCAGTTCTGTGGGGCCGATGCTGTTATCCTGAAGACTAGTCAGGTGTAAGCTTTGGAACCTCGATATCAAAAAAAAATCCCGACTGTAGATTTGGAAATCATATAATTTACGAAACTCATTTATAATTTATATATCTGTACTCATTCCAAGCCCAATTAAAAAAAATAATTTTACTACTCGTTCCCGTCCCCAGTCCATATAGTAATACGTGGCCGTGCTAACTACCTGGACTCATTTCAATATGTAATATCTAAATATCAAATTCAAGTTGTTATAATAATTGATAATCACTTATTCGTCTCAAAAAATCCCAGCCAAAAGCTGACATAGGGCGTATATTTGGTGTATTTTGATATAAGTAATGATGGTAAATGTACGGTAGAGATTACAAAGTAAAAAGTAATGATGTTGGATGTGTGGTGGAGATTAGGAGTAAAATGTGATTGCTTGATTTTATTGTAAAAATTAACACATGCAAATTTACTAAAGTGACAACTTTTTGAGAGAAATATAAACTTTTGGGTGGAGTGAATGAGGTAATATAAATGACAAAATATTAAAAAGTAAATTCCAATTATAAATTTGAAATTAATACAATCTATGAAACTCGTTTATAATTCATGTATTTGTGGTTCTTAATCAATCTTATAAGATGATCACGGAAGTTCTTTATTACCTCTCTCAAGACTGAATAAATTGATAGATTCAATAACATATACTATCTCCACTTAATATATGTAATTCAACTCCAAAAAATGTCTAAGATCAAATATCCTCATCCAAGATTATTGACTTCTCAACCTAATAGACAATTTGTGCCAAGTATACTAAAGAAAAGGGGAAGTGGGAAGAGTTGGCCTTGTTGCCTAACATGTAAAATTCTAGGCCACATTATAAATATAAAATAAAATCAAGATCCTTGAATAATGGATCAAAACAAAACAATCACAAAGCAATTAATTACCCAAAAATTATTGTATCAATATACTCCCATGTTCACGAATCAATAAATTTAGCCGGACATGGTGAATTAAAAATACATAAATATATTAATTTTTCACATTTTTAAGAATAACGAAAAGAGATAAAAAGATGGCATGAAGAAATAAAACTTTGGAAGCCGGATGAATCTCTCGATCCGTCTTGACTCCTTCTAGAACCCCCTTGTCTTGAATCTTCTCTTCTTGCGTATTTTTGGATTATAGACCGATCTAGGGGTGATAGATGGTGAATCATGGCGTCTTTGGATCATAAACATGTAATTATAGCCTTCCAAAGAGGTCATAAGGTCAAAATCCGCGTATTAACCAAGTCAGCACTGCCCAGCGACACGGGACGTGTCATATGACATTGACCGTGTCATACTGCTCTAGATAAGCTTGTACGCTCTGCCACTGACACGGTCATGACACTGGTCGAGTCAAATGACACTACCGAATCGTACGGCTCTACATCATTTCTTCAATATTTGGGATTGTGACATTTTCCTTGCTTGCTAGAGGCATCCAAATGCTTGAATAATAACCTAAAATCAAATAGAAACAAGTAAGAGTAATCGAGTCCAAATACATTAAGAATTAATG
This sequence comes from Orobanche coerulescens, assembly GCA_033398695.1. Taxonomy (NCBI): domain Eukaryota; kingdom Viridiplantae; phylum Streptophyta; class Magnoliopsida; order Lamiales; family Orobanchaceae; genus Orobanche; species Orobanche coerulescens. The sequence continues at coordinate 178,069,527 of CM065809.1, forward strand.
CACAATACTATAAATGAGAGCAGTAAAATCACCAAAATATATGTGAAAATTGCGTGTAACACTAGGATAATGAGAATTTGACCCATAAGCATAAATGGAGTGTGGTGTATATTAGTAATTAGACTCCGGGTGATAAACGTTGTAGCTTTGAGGCGGAGACAATTGAAATTGATAATCATAGTTGTACCCACTTGGAGATGGTTGCTAGTAACCGTTCATCTCATAATCGGGGGAACATGATAAGAATTGTAATTGGGAGGTGGTGAAGGATTGTACCCCAAATAAGTGGGACTAGGCTCCAAATATGGCATAGTCCATTGATTTTGCACATAAGGATTCAAAACTTTTAACGACTACAGTGAGAAGGAGACGACTTGTTCATTAGGTCTATAATCCAGTTAAAACATTGTTCACATCCTTTGAAAGTCAAATGCTTGTGCTGCGCTCGAAGGAGGTGTCACATCAAAAGGCAATTTTGACATATCTATTGTACCTTTGATGACCGTTCTCCAACAAGAACACAAGAGAAAATGTCAAATCAATAAAAATAAATAAGAGAAAATATGTAGAAAGCCAAAGTAAGCAAAATAAAAATAAAGATCAAGGATGAGTAACTACATGCTAAAAAACACCAAGGGGGACAAATACAAAAATCACAAGCACCTAAGAATTGCCCCTGCAATGGCACCAAGTTCTATATCGAGTGTTTTAGTCCTACTCAAATCTCGCACATAAGAGAACAAGGTCAATCGTGGTAGTGGTAACCCAACTCGAGTTGTATCATTCAAGAAAATGCTCGCCGGAGTTGCGAGCTTATGTGCTTGTGCTTTAAGTGGAAAAAGAGAGAAATAAAACAATTACTAAAAATAGATGGAGGTAAATTATCAACTAAGAAATCTAAAGAAGAAATAAGACTAAGTTCTAAAAATAGGTGGAGGTATACAACTAAGAAATCTAAATGCAATGCGGGAAAGTAAACAGAGAGCGAGTAAGAAACAAGTAAAAAACAAGTAAATTGAGAAAATAAAGAAAAGCGAGTAAAATGCAATGTCCAGGGATCAATTTTATTATTCTCAATTTCCGCTAGTATTTTACATCTATCAATTGCTTCGGGTGATAATTAATAGACAACGCCCTCTCATGATTATGCCTACTAATTATCCGTCAAACTAGATAATATCTCTAGGATTATTTCAAGATTTTAAACTAAGTACTCTCCTCTCCAAATCAGACTTAGCCTCTAATTGGCCAAAAGTAATCAACACTTGATTTAAGAGAAATTCAATTAGAATAGAAAAAATATTGGTAGGTTAATCTATGTAAATTTGATCAAAAGATTGGGTCAAAACAAACAAAAATATCAAGGAAACAAATTAAAATTTTCGATAGTAGGTTAATTTATCAATTGACCGAATTAAATTGCTAGTGAAAAAAATAAGAGTTCGTAAAATACATATTGATTCTAAATAATTTGTGTAGATCTTGAGTAGGTGGAGTCTCATATAAAATCGATATAAGACAAAAGATTTTAGATAATTAAGAATCTAAAAATTAAATAATATCACTTAGAAGAAAGAGTTAATATAATGCCCGAATACCTAAAGGTATTAGGTAAATATCGATGCAAAAATTATAACAAACTTCTCATTTTGCCCTTTTCATTAATTCAGATTATTTATTTTTTCGGTTTCCGTATGTAATAATTAGGCGTAAAGAGAGTAAATTTACGTAATTTTTTGTTTTAGATGTGGTACTTAGTTAAAAAAAGGAGGAATAATTTAACAAATTGAAACTCTGACCAAAATAAATTTCATTAAAAATATCAAATTGCCACCTGCTGAAAACCCTATACTGTTTGTGTCCCACTTAAAGAGTCCAGTTACATAATACTATGATTCTATTTTAGTAGAAGAATATATTTTCAAAATAAAACTTTAACATTTAATTAAAATGTACACAATATTTCTTGAAGTTGTAGTTTTTTGCAATATAAATTATGAAGAAAGAAATAAGTGAAGACAGATGATTTAAAAAGAATTGCAACTTCGTTAAAGAAAATAAAATAACAAAATTACACAATGATTAAGGTAGATTTCGTCGAATAAAATGAATGAATGAAATTTATTTGAGACGAAAAAAATCAACTTAGGTGAGATCTTGGCGCAGTTGGCCACCTGACCTTCAATTTAGTTGGAGGTCAGGGGTTCAATTCCTAGTGGCAACACTTTGGAATTGAATTTCTCAAGGCCCAATAATCCCTTAGTCTTTGATTAACAATTAAATATTGAGGGCTTCAAGCGGCAATGTGGGAGGCCAGATCTCGGTGGGAACCTGCGGTTGGATTTGGGGGTTCCAGCATGGAGCAATCACTTGGGGGACGACTCCTTGTGCGCGGTAGTTGAGAATATTTAAGAAAAAAAAAATTATCTAGATTAAAAATTTTCAGTATCAAAAAAAAAAAAAAAAAAAAAAATCTCTATTAGAAAGACGATGATTGCAGTGCATCACGACATTTCTCCACTAGATTATTCATAAAGACACCTTTTTGATGTATGATGTATATTTATCTGCTCATTATTTACTTCCGTCCGTGAAAAAATTATCACAATTTTCCTTTCGATCCGTTCACAAAAAAATTTCACGTTCTTTTAAATTTCACAAGTGCACCGACATACCACAAAAAAAATAACAGACGGCAATATAATTTCTTAATTTTCTATATTTTTTAATCAAAACGGCATCGCTTTAAAATTTTGATGGTACACGTAGACCACCAGACAAAGGATGGATCCACCCCGGATAGAGGGACAACAACAACAACAACAACAACATTACCCCAATGCCTCAACGGCTCCCGCAAAAAGCAGGGAAAGGGGGGATCTGATGTGGTCAACGAGTCATTGGAGTTCATGGATTCCTACGATCGTGTTTTCAAACCGAAGAATTAATTTATTTGTTTATTTGATTTCCTTTTTAAGTTATGTTAATAAGCCCGTCCGTATGTTGGACTCTATGGGCCTTGATTATCTATTTAAACACTTAAACCTAGATCATTAGGGTTGTTGATTATTGATTGGAAATAAGATTATCGAGAGTTGTCTAGTACACGTAGTGTCAAGACGATTATCTCTTCGTGTTACGCTTCCGCTACGTCAGTTGGTATCGCGAGACCAGGCACGATGCCGCCTGCCGCCAACCCGCCGGTCATGCCGCCGCCCATGCCGACGCCCGTCGCGATGCGGACATGGCGATCTCGGCCCAGATCGCAACTGTGGCAGCCTCGTTGGAAGACCTCCGTCTCGTCGTTGTCAACTCACTCCCGGCTGCACAACACGGGCCGCCACCCGATCCCGATCGCGCTGGACACGTCCGACGTCGGCCTGCCGCCGCCGCTCCGGAGCCTGTTCCTGCGGATTCCGACCTAGACGACGAGGCTACTATCGACGACAATCCCTTCGCTACACTCGCGCGTCCTCCGGTGCGTGTACGCGGGGATGACGATCGCCGGTGGGAGTCGGGCTTTAAGCTTGATATCCCTGAGTTCAACGGCACGCTCGATCCATGTGAGTTTCTGGATTGGGTTAATTGTGTAGAGGATTTAATGGAGTTTAAATCGGTTCCAGACCCTAAGAGGGTTCCCTTGGTCGCGACGCGGTTCCGTGGCCGTGCGTCGTCATGGTGGCAACAGCTCAAAGCCACACGTCGTCGGCAAGGTAAATCACGTGTTGATTCGTGGGATAAACTCCGTAAATATATGGAGCGGGACTTTTTGCCGTATGATTATGAGGCTACCTTGTTTCGCAAGTTTCATGCATTACGGCAGGGTGTTCGATCGGTTGATCAATATACGGACGACTTTTATAAGTTTCTCTCCCGCATTGATGTTCGAGATACGCCGTCGCAACTGGTCTCTCGATATATTGGGGGTTTGGCGCGTTCAATCCAGGATACGATCGTCCTCTTCTCGCCGGCGTCGATCTCCGAAGCGCACCAACGCGCTTTGCTATTGGAGCAGCAGGCCACCCGACGACCACCTGCGTTTACTTCGGCCGGCCCACGCCCAGCAGCCACCATGACCGTGCCCCCAGGACCTGATCGCACAGCAGCTCCGCCGCCGGCAGCCCGCGAGGCTGGCTCCTCCACTTCGGCCGTACGTTGCTTTGCGTGCGGTGAGGCAGGCCACCGTCGCGCGTCGTGTCCTCAGGTCCGTCAACGCACCCTTATGATGGATTCTTGGGAGACGACCCCATACACGGGCCCTCCTATTTTTGATGATGATGAGCCGCCACCTGATTTGCCGGAGGAGCATGTGATGGGAGATACCGGACAGTTGCTCGTCATTCGGCGTTCTTGCTTGGCTCCGAAGATTCCCCCTGAGACGGAGCCTCAGCGACATCATATTTTTGAGTCCACATGTACTATCGGTGGTAAGGTATGTCGCTTTATTGTTGATGCCGGTTCGTGTGAGAACGTTATATCTGCTGATGCTGTTGCTAAGTTAAACTTGATTACTGAACCTCACCCATACCCTTATACCCTTGCGTGGATACAACGTGGCAATTCAGTTACGGTAGACCGTCGTGTTAATGTGGCTATTTCTATTGGGTCTAAGTATAAGGATAATATATGGTGTGATGTGGTCCCTATGGACGCCTGCCACTTGCTGTTGGGGCGTCCGTGGCAATTTGATAGGTCAGTTATACATGATGGTCGGCTCAACACTTACAGTTTCGTATTTGATGGTGCTAAGATTGTTTTGCATCCGTCTGTGCCTAAATTGCCTACCCCTGTTGATAATGTGGTTTTGTTATCTCGTCCGGATTGTTTATCTGAAGGGTCGTCTGCTTCATTTTTGGTTCTGTTAATGGCTGTGGATGTTTCTGAGTCTGTTCCTATTACCGCTCCTGGTATTCGTGCACTTTTGGATGAATTTACTGATGTTTTTCCGTCGGAGTTGCCTTCGGGATTGCCCCCTCTCCGGGACATCCAGCATCATATCGATTTAGTGCCAGGCGCTTCTCTACCCAACAGGCCACACTATCGAATGAGTCCAATTGAGCACGAAGAGTTGCGTCGTCAGGTGGAGGAGTTATTACTGAAGGGTTCGGTCCGTCAGAGTATGAGTCCGTGTGCGGTACCTGCCCTTCTTATCCCTAAGAAGGACTCGTCCTGGCGCATGTGTGTGGACAGTCGTGCAATTAATAAGATTACATCGCATGCATTTCCTATTCCTCGGTTGGACGATCTATTAGACCACTCGGTGGCTCCACGATTTTTAGTAAGTCGGATCTTCGCAGTGGATACCACCAGATTCGCATTCGTCCGGGGGACGAGTGGAAGACTGCGTTTAAGACTCGTGAGGGTCCTGCTCGAGTGGCTGGTTATGCCGCTCGGCCTCTCCAATGCTCCTAGCACGTTCATGCGTGTCATGAACCGATCCTCCGTTCTTTGATCGGCTCGTGTGTTGTCGTTTATTTCGACGACATTTTGGTGTACAGCAGGTCGGAAGCCGAGCACATTGTTCATCTTCGTGCAGTGTTGGACATTCTTCGTGCCGAGCGATTCTTTGCTTCACCGAAGAAATGCATTTTCGGTGCTGATTCCGTGTTGTTCTTGGGGTACGTTATCTCGGCTGACGGAATTCGTGTGGATGCCTCTAAGATTGCCACGATTCGTGATTGGCCTTCTCCTACCACAGTGACAGAGGCTCGGAGTTTTCACGGATTAGCTTCTTTTTACAGGAGGTTCATTGCCCATTTCAGTGCTATTATGGCTCCTATTACAGATTGTATTGGCTCGAAGCCCTTTTCATGGTCCCCTGCTGCCGAGGCTGCTTTCCGTGATATTAAGCATCGCCTCATTACTGCCCCGGTTTTACTACTCCCTGATTTTGAGCAGCCCTTTGAGTTGTCCTGCGATGCTTCGAAGGCGGGCATTGGTGCCGTATTGAGTCAGTGTGGGCGCCCTGTAGCGTATTTTAGTGAGAAGCTTGCGGGTCCTCGGAGTCGTTATAGTACTTACGACGTCGAGTTTTATGCGGTTGTTCGGGCTATTCGCCATTGGCGTCATTACCTTTTCCACCGTGAGTTTGTTCTCTATTCGGACCATGAAGCTCTGCGTCACCTTGCTTCACAGGATAACTTGTCAGCTCGCCATGCCTCTTGGGTGGCATTTCTTCAGCAGTTTACTTTTGTACTGAAGCATCGTTCGGGTCGATCGAGCAGGTGGCCGATGCTCTGAGTCGACGTTCCCTTCTTTTGTCGGATATGCGTGTTGTGGTCTCGGGCCTTGATCTTTTACCTGAGTCCTATGCCGATGATCGTTTCTTCAGCCTTATTCTGGCTCGACTACGTTCGGGGGATGCGGCTGATTTCGTTATTTTGGATGGATTTTTGTTTAAGGGTACTCTCTTATGTATTACGGACACTAGCCTCCGTCTCCGCCTCATTTCGGAGACTCATTGTGCCGGCCATGTGGGCCGCGATCGTTCTATTGAACTGCTTCAGCGTTCGTACTTTTGGCCTACACTTCGTAGGGATGTCTCTCGTTATGTGTCTCGATGCCGAGTTTGTCAGGTTTCGAAGGGTACGGCCACAAATGCAGGCCTCTACCGTCCCCTTCCGATTCCATCAGCTCCTTGGGTAGCGATCAGTATGGATTTCGTGGTTGGTTTGCCTCGTACTCAGCGGGGTTGTGATTCCATTTTTGTGGTTGTGGACCGTTTCTCCAAAATGGTTCACTTCATCCCATGCAAGAAGACCACTGATGCTGTTAATGTGGCCAAACTTTTTTTTCGAGAGGTGTATCGCTTGCATGGCCTACCGTCTTCTATCGTCTCCGACCGGGACACCCGTTTTCTGAGCTTCTTTTGGAGGAGTCTGTGGCGTATGGCCAACACTCGATTGGATTTCAGTAGTGCTTATCACCCCCAGACAGATGGGCAACCGAGACCGTTAACCGTTCTTTAGGCAACCTCCTTCGTTGCTTGGTGGGTGAGCATGTTCGTACTTGGGATGTGCGGTTGAGTCGGCGGAGTTTGCCCACAACTTGGCCGTGAACCGTAGCTTGGTTTTGCCCGTTTGAGATAGTTTATGCGACGTTGCCTCGTGGCCCTTCGGACTTAGGGTCCTTACCTTCTCCGGTTCGCGCGGACGTCTGGCCGTCGATTTGATTGAGTCACTGCGTCATACACACCGTGCTACATATGATCGATTGTTGGCTTCCACTTTGGCCTACAAGGAGGCCGCCGATAAGAAGCGTCGTCACGTGGAGTTCGAGCCGGGTGATTTTGTTTGGGTATTCTTACTCGTGACTGCTACCGGCCCATGAGTATCATAAGCTTGCGGCTCGTAAGATTGGCCCGTTGGAGATTCTTGCTCGGATCAATCCTAATGCTTACCGTTTGAAGCTTCCATTCCATATTCGTACTTCGGATGTCTTCAATGTAAAGCACTTGATTCCTTATACGGGAGATAATGATGATGTTCCCGTAGACGATTCCGGTTCGAGGGCGAACCTTTTCTTGGCCGGGGAGAATGATGTGGTCAACGAGTCATTGGAGTTCATGGATTCCTACGATCGTGTTTTCAAACCGAAGAATTAATTAATTTGTTTATTTGCTTTCCTTTTTAAGTTATGTTATTAAGCCCGTCCGTATGTTGGACTCTATGGGCCTTGATTATCTATTTAAACACTTAAACCTAGATCATTAGGGTTGTTGATTCACTACACCAAAATGGCCGATTTGTCACCTTTTTATCCGCGCTATTTGTCACCGCTAATAACCGTGACAAATATTGTCACGGCTACAAACGGTGACAAAAGATAAAAAGTGACAATTAAATTGTTTGTCACGGCTGTTAACCGTGACAAATTTAAAGAGATTTTTGTCACGTTTGTTAACAGTGACAAGTTCGTTACAAGTTTAAAAAAATTTTTATCGCGGTCCCAGATATTAAAAATCAGAAGCAAAATATCCTTCTCTCTTCGCGACTGACTTCACCCTCTTCCTCTTCCTCTCCCAACCTACCGGCGCTCTCTTCCTCCCCCACTCTCCTTCTCGCGACGGAAGAAAGCCACTCTCTGTCTCCGTCCGGCCATCGAATAGTAAAGCATCTCTTCCCGCACTGTTCGTCAATCCAACTGGTATGCTTCTCTCCGTTTTTTATGAACCGTTCCAATTCCAATTCGATCTGCCCAGCATTATAAGACAGCAAAAGAGGCCGATGTTTGTGCGTCTGTCAACATGAGCAAATCTTTCAAACTACTTTTGATACATTTTTGGCCCTACTTATTGTATTGTGTACTGTTGCTTTTTTTGTCAGATTATTTTTTCCCCTTTTCATTTTGTAAACTTCCGTTTTTTTGTCAGATTATTGTTTCCCCTTGCTTGCAATGCCGTTTTTTTTTTATGATTTTTATGTGTTTTGATAAATCGGAAGTGGCCGGAAGTGGCCGAAATGCCGATAGAATTTTAATCGGACGCTATCGCTTTCAATGCTGAAGTTTTTTTTTTTTGAGTTTTTTTTAGGTGTTTGATTCTGCTGTTGCCACTTTTTTTTATGTGTTTGATTTACGGGGCAGGATAATGTAGTCGCTTGTGATGGTATGATCGGGTGAATTTCTTTCCTGGAGCTGCATTTAAGTTTCAAAATCAGTTTTTTTTTTCTTTTTAATTTATAAGCAGGCAAGAGTGGGCTAATATTTCTTAAAAATGGATGGCATGGCAGGGGTATCCTTGTTTATTGATTGACCGAACTTCAAAATTAGATCAATTAACTGTACTTATGGACAGAGGTTTCCAGATTTATACTTAAAAATTATTAGAATTTACGCCTCAACTATAATATATGATACATACTTCTCTTGTAATTAATAAATTCTTTGGAAGTGAATATTAGTATTGCAACTAGTGTTCTTAGTATCTCTATTTCTAACTACATTCAGGGAATATACTAGCATGTATATAGATCTTGCATGTATCTAAATTTTTATGTTGTTTCTCTTGCACTTTTTGTTTAATATTGATTTTCATATTTCTATTTTTTGTGAACTTACCTAATGTTGTGTTGTTTCGTATAGCTTAATAGAACTTGCTACTGATTTCTTGGACTAGTTGGGAACATTCTTCAAGTTTCTTGCGAGGAAACAAGGTATTTTTTTTATTTGTATGGTAGTTAGATGCTCTCACGGCGGCTGGTCCGTGCATATTGTCATGTTGCATAATAGTTAGATGCTCTCACGGCGGCTGGTCCGTGCATATTGGCATGTTGTATAATAGTTAGATGCTCTCACGGCGGCTGGTCCGTGGATATTGGCATACTGCATAATAGTTAGATGCTCTCACGGCGGCTGGTCCGTGCATATTGTCATGTTGCATAATAGTTAGATGCTCTGCTCTCACGGTAAGTCCGTGCATATTGGCATGTTGTATAATAGTTAGATGCTCTCACGGCGGCTGGTCCGTGCATATTGGCATGCTGCATAATAGTTAGATGCTCTCACGGCGGCTGGTCCGTGCATATTGACATGTTAATTTAAGATCAAAGATAGAGAATGTTAATTTAAGAGTCAAAAGTCATATTTTTTATGAAAGAAAAAGTTAAAGTCATAGTGATCCTTTGTGACCTTTTTTTTGTGTAGAATCGATGGGGTTTCCACTTTATAAAGAGTGGATGGGCGAAGTTAATAGGGTCGGGGATGTGCATGTTAAAGGGGTCAAAGACTTTGTGAAATTTGCAAGGCAAAATCTAAATAGGGAAGAGATCTCGTGTCCATGCGTGCGTTGCAGAAACGGTAAACGTTTGAGATGGACAGAGGTTGAGTTGCATTTGATTAAGTGGGGTATGCAACAAGATTACATGTTTTGGGTGTTTCATGGGGAAAGAGAGACGCCTTATATTCCAGAACATCTCACACACGAGGGCACGAGTCAAGTAGAGGGAGACCATTTGGTACAACCTAGATTAAACGACCTCATCGATGATGCTTACAGATTCCATGCAATGCAAGTAGACAATACTTCAGAAGTTGACGTTCTTTGCGGAGAAGGAAATTATCAAGATCAAAGAGAAGGCTTTGCGGCTAATGTTGATAATGAAGTCCACCATGACAATGAGTATATACGTTTAAAAGCAGCGTCGACAAGACCTTTATATCATGATTGTGACTTAAATCACACGTTGTTGTACGCTCTGGTTGGTTTGCACAATTTAAAGAGTCGTTTTGGCTTGTCGGGCAATAGTGTGACAGAAATTCTTCGTTGGGCTAAGGATTTGCTCCCTAAAGAGAACACACTACCCGATAACTATCCCAATATGAAGAGTAGTTTGAAAGGGTTGGGGATGAAGTACAAATCCATTCATGCTTGCAAGTACGACTGCATTTTGTATCGGAAAGAACATAAGGATAAACTGAAATGTCCAGTTTGTAATGAACCTAGATTTGTCGAGAAGATTAATTTGAAAAATGGGAGCAAAATAGATACAAAAGTACCCCGCAAGGTGTTGAAGTATTTTCCTGTAGCTCCCAGGTTGACGAGACTTTTCAGTGTACCATGGATAGCAGAGGCAATGACTTGGCATGCTCGAGCAGAGGTAGGAGAGAATCTTATGCGTCATCCAATTGATTCATCCATATGGAAGTCGGCAAATTTACGACACCCGAACTTTGCGCAGGAAAGTCGCAATATTCGCCTTGGAATATCAACTGACGGGTTTAACCCATTTGGTAATATGAGTACAAACCATAGTACTTGGCCGGTCATTCTAGTGCCTTATAATTTGCCCCCTTCTTTGTGTATGCAAAAGAAGTTCTCAATTCTATGTTTATTGATACCAGGACCAAAGGCACCGAGTGATGACATTGATGTATATTTGGCGCCACTTGTTGATGAATTGAAGGAGTTGTGGGCTAAAGGTGTGAAGGCGTTTGATTCATACAGCAAGAGTGGTTCACTTTGAAATCTATGTTGTTGTGGGCAATCCATGATTTACCTACCTATGGGACATTATCTGGGTGCAATGTGCATGGTTACTTGGGATGTCCTATTTGTGGAGAGAACGTTGAATCCTCATGGCTAGATAGTGGCGGTAAGATTTTTATCATACACACAGAGATTTTTGCCGATTGGTCACAAGTTCAGTTAATGCAAAATAATTTCCTTCCGTATAGGCCGAATCCCGCTTAGCTCCTATAAAACTTTCTGGCCGGGAAATGGAAGAAAAAGCAGCGAAGGTCGATCAAAGACTTAGGGGAAAACACCCTCGAACTTTGACTCTGAAACGTAAAAGAAAGAAAGAAATGGAAAAGAGCGCTTGGTCTAGGAGGTCGATTTTGTTTGATTTGCCCTATTGGAAGGAACATTCGAGACGTCACGTGATAGATTTGATGCATGCGGAGAAGAATGTCATTGAACATCTTGTAGGCACATGCTTAGATGGGGCTCATTCGAAAGATGGAGTGAAGGCACGTGATGACCTGCATAAGATGAGGATAAAAAGATCATTATGGGTGAAAGATGATGCTAGAACCTAAAGAAGATTATCCCAGTTGCAGCTTTTACTTTGAGCAATGATGAAAGGAAGGTGTTGCTCGATACACTATACGAGTTGAAGGTGCCTTCTAATTTCTCATCAAATTTTCGTAGGATAGTGAGTTACGCAACACATGATTTGAAACAGTGCAAGACTCATGATTGGCATGTCATAATGCAACTAGTCCCTTTGTTGTTTGGCCATTGTTTTTCCAAACATAAGGATCTCCGGAGGGCTATTATGCAGATAAGCTTGTGCTTCACTCTATTGTGTGAAAAGGTCGTTAACAGAAAACACATGATGGCGGCAAAAACAACTCTAGCTGAGGCAACCTGTGTTCTAGAAAAGTACTTTCCTCCCTCATTCTTTGATATAAGCATCCATTTGTTGGTGCATTTGTGTGATGAAGCACTGATATGTGGCCCGGCTTGGTATCGGTGGATGTATCCATTTGAACGTTTAATGAAAATATACAAAGAGTACGTTAAGAATCCGCGGTACATTGAGGGGTCCATTGCGGAGGAGTACATTACAGAAGAAGCTTCCTTGTATGCTAAGGAATACATGCCAAATACAGACACTACAGGTCGTGAATGCTTTGTTGACGAACCAAATGAATTTGCTGATGAGCATACTTTAGGGAAGGGCAAGAAAGTGACACTAACGAGTACACAATATGAACAAGTGACTCGATATGTTTTTGAGACTCACATTGACATTGATAATTGGAAAGCGTAAGTACCATTAATCGTGATATATTGATATTTTAAGTTTATTGTAATTACTATATAATTCTTTATGTTTATTTGGTACATAGGCAATTTGATGCATCCGGTCCCGGCAAAAAGAGGAAAAGAGTTACTAGTGCAGACAGTGAATTTAGGAATTGGGTAGAGAGTGAGGTACTAAAGGGGTGCTTGGTTGGATGTTTTTTAGGGTGGGTAATGGTAAAGATAATGAAAAATAATGCTTGGTGCTTTATAATGGAATGACTCATTACTCAATAGTGGGTAATGGACCATTACCCAATAAATTGGGGGGAATGCTTTTTTCTCCGTTTCCCTTTCCCCACTATTATCATTACCTTTCTCTTTTCCTTTCCCTAGTTTGAACCAAGCACGCCCTAAATATATGTTGTTATTCCTTGGTTTATATTTTTCCTTATCTAGTCTTTTCGTAACGCAAGTCCTTTCATTATTTCAGTTGTTGAAAATTGGTGACGTCACATCGAGGCTTGCACGACTAGCGAATGGGCCTAGTTTTGTGGCCAAGTCGTATGATAAATACCGGCTCAATGGCTTTGTATTCTCTACTAGCGCATACGATCAAATACTTGGTCGAAAGCAAAATAGTGGAATTTCATATAAAGCCCTTACGTATTTCAGGTCGAGTGCAAAAGATAAAAACTTGATAGAAGCCGAGATGACATATTACGGGATTATACGAGAGATTTGGGTACTAGACTATACAAGTTTCACTGAAACGGTCTTTTATTGCGACTGGGTCCGAGTGGAAGATAAGGCCGCATGTATGATAGACCCTGACTCTCACATGGTGAAGGTAGATTTGACTAAGTTGAAGAGCAAGAATTTAATAAACGACGAGCCCTTTGTTTGTGCATTCCAAAAGTTGAAGCAAGTGTCTTACTCAAATAGCCTAATAATGACCCATGCATTGTTCTATATTCTCCCAAGCGTTTGACCACATCCATCGATGACATAGAGGCACCTGTTGAGTATCAGTCTATTTTGGATGATAATACGGAATTGAAGAAATTTCTAGACTTTCTAGAATAGGTTAAGTGATGTATTTTGAAGAAATGTTTGGTTATTTCTATTTTTAAGAAATGTTTGGTTATAAACAAAGGAAATTTCTGCTGCTATTTTATAGCTGTTTTTTTGCAGCTACTGTTGTTTTTTGCTTCTGAGTAGATTCTATATCATATATTTCTGGAAAGGTATATGTGTCTAGTTTCTAAAACACTTTACGGTGCAAAAATTGGAGTTTTCTACAAAGAGTTATGATCAATCTCCCACAATGACACGAATCTGCCAGAATAGAGGTGTGTGGACATAGCAGTAACTTTACTGTTTAAACTGTACCAATTGGTTGTGAACGAGATTCTATATCATATATTTCTGGAAAGGTATGTGTGTCTAGTTTCTAAAACACTTTACGGTGCAAAAATTGGAGTTTTCTACAAAGAGTTATGATCAATCTCCCACAATGACACGAATCTGCCAGAATAGAGGTGTGTGGACATTGCAGTAACTTTACTGTTTAAACTGTACCAATTGGTTGTGAACTAGATTCTATATCATATATTTCTGGAAAGGTATGTGTGTCAAGTTTCTAAAACACTTTACGGTGCAAAAATTGGAGTTTTCTACAAAGAGTTATGATCAATCTCCCACAATGACACGAATCTGCCATAGTGGACATAGCAGTAACTTTACGGTTTAAACTGTACCAATTGGTTGTGAACTAGATTCTATATCATATATTTCTGGAAAGGTATGTGTGTCTAGTTTCTAAAACACTTTACGGTGCAAAAATTGGAGTTTTCTACAAAGAGTTATGATCAATCTCCCACAATGACACGAATCTGCCATAGTGGACATAGCAGTAACTTTACGGTTTAAACTGTACCAATTGGTTGTGAACTAGATTCTATATCATATATTTCTGGAAAGGTATGTGTGTCTAGTTTATAAAACACTTTATGGTGAAAAAATTGGAGTTTTCTACAAAGAGTTATGATCAATCTCCCACAATGACACGAATCTGCCAGAATAGAGGTGTGTGGACATTGCAGTAACTTTACTGTTTAAACTGTACCAATTGGTTGTGAACTAGATTCTATATCATATATTTCTGGAAAGGTATGTGTGTCTAGTTTCTAAAACACTTTACGGTGCAAAAATTGGAGTTTTCTACAAAGAGTTATGATCAATCTCCCACAATGACACGAATCTGCCAGAGTGGACATAGCAGTAACTTTACGGTTTAAACTGTACCAATTGGTTGTGAACTAGATTCTATATCATATATTTCTGGAAAGGTATGTGTGTCTAGTTTCTAAAACACTTTACGGTGCAAAAATTGGAGTTTTCTACAAAGAGTTATGATCAATCTCCCACAATGACACGAATCTGCCAGAGTGGACATAGCAGTAACTTTACGGTTTAAACTGTACCAATTGGTTGTGAACTAGATTCTATATCATATATTTCTGGAAAGGTATGTGTGTCTAGTTTCTAAAACACTTTACGGTGCAAAAATTGGAGTTTTCTACAAAGAGTTATGATCAATCTCCCACAATGACACGAATCTGCCAGAGTGGACATAGCAGTAACTTTACGGTTTAAACTGTACCAATTGGTTGTGAACTAGATTCTATATCATATATTTCTGGAAAGGTATGTGTGTCTAGTTTCTAAAACACTTTACGGTGCAAAAATTGGAGTTTTCTACAAAGAGTTATGATCAATCTCCCACAATGACACGAATCTGCCAGAGTGGACATAGCAGTAACTTTACGGTTTAAACTGTACCAATTGGTTGTGAACTAGATTCTATATCATATATTTCTGGAAAGGTATGTGTGTCTAGTTTCTAAAACACTTTACGGTGCAAAAATTGGAGTTTTCTACAAAGAGTTATGATCAATCTCCCACAATGACACGAATCTGCCAGAGTGGACATAGCAGTAACTTTACGGTTTAAACTGTACCAATTGGTGGTGAACTAGATTCTATATCATATATTTCTGGAAAGGTATGTGTGTCTAGTTTCTAAAACACTTTACGGTGCAAAAATTGGAGTTTTCTACAAAGAGTTATGATCAATCTCCCACAATGACACGAATCTGCCAGAGTGGACATAGCAGTAACTTTACGGTTTAAACTGTACCAATTGGTTGTGAACTAGATTCTATATCATATATTTCTGGAAAGGTATGTGTGTCTAGTTTCTAAAACACTTTACGGTGCAAAAATTGGAGTTTTCTACAAAGAGTTATGATCAATCTCCCACACTGACATGAATCTGTCAGAATATTCAAAGTCTTGGTATTTCCGTTTTCTTGCAAAAATTGGTTGTTTCCGTTTCTGTTTTTTTTTTGCTGTTTTGTTCTGTTTCTAGTGCTGTTCTGTTGCTATTTGATAAGTTTGTTTTACTATTTGGATACTCTTTGAATATAGAATAAATACAGGAAATGACATCGTATGATACTCCCCACACCGGAGAATCCATCGTTGATCAACGGACAAAAGTTAAATTCAATTTGCATGGTCTGATCATAGAAGGTAAAACTCATTTGTTGAACCGGTGCTTGGCTTTGTTGAAATCCCATATCGGTCTTGCCTATGGAAAATGGACAGATGTTGAAAAACCAAAAAAAGATGACATGTGGAAAACCCTCTTTAAAGAATTCATTATACCGGTGGAGCGAAAAGAGGAGGTCTTAAAAGAGATGGGCTTACAGTTAAAGACGTGGAGGAGGAATATACGTGCAAAATATCTTAAAGGTTTAGACATCAATGGAATTAAGGCGTTGAAGGATCAAGTTCCAGAAAAAGAACAAATCCCTCTAAGCGAATGGAATGAATTCATCAAACGCGAAGCAACGGAGGAGAAAATGGAGCAAAGAAAAAAAGGCAAAGAGAGCAGGGCTAAAAAGACCGATGCGCACTGTCTCGGTCGACAATCGTATGCTGAAAAGGCCGAGGAAATGGTATGTATGATCCATTTGAATGGAGAATGATCTCATAAATTTAGTCTTCTCGTGTTTATTTCTTTGTTTAATGTATTTGACTTGTATAGTTATTGTTTGCATGTATTTGACTTGTATAGTTATTGTTTGCAGAAGCGTAAGAATCCACTTGGACCACCACACGAGCTATCGATCTTTATATAGAGGCTCGTAAGCAAAGAAAACGGGAAATTCATCCTAATGCAGTTGAAAATGTGGTAAGTTTCATTACTTTCTTTAGCACGTAAACGACAAAAATATGAATCCAACTAATGATGAAAATACTAATATTTTTTCTTAATATATTTGGCAGCAAAAATTGTCTGATAAAGTGTCTGAGTTGAAAAGTAGTCAAGATTCATCGAGTGAAGTTAGTTTGGAAACTGATGCGTTGACCATGTGTTTCGGGAAAGACACTAGAGGTAGGACTCGTGGTGTAGGTCCAGTGTGTAAAACTAAAGTGAAGAGCATTCTTCCAATACGCACGAGATTGAGTGTGTAAAACAGTCTAACGTGGAAGTGAAGCAAGACATTAATGAGATTAAAGAATCCATTAATAATATATTAAGAGCCATGACTGAATATCAGAAACATCCTCTCCAACAATCTCCACACCAAACTATTGTCTCGAATCCTTCAAGCCCGTTGACTCCAACGCATTCCGCATCCTCTTCATCATCAAATTGTGGGATATTTAGCTTGTCAGATGCATCAAAGAAGATTGCAACTGGAGTGATTGTTTCAACGGCAACTACGGAACGATTGTGCATGGTCATGCATTGGTGGACTTTGAACGTAAAGTTCTAGTAATTGACGTCGTTCCGGGAGAAGAGGGACAAAGTTTGTATCTACATAGTCAAGGGTGTGCCACAAATATCAAGGAAACCGAGGGTAGTTGGGTGGTATGGCCTATATGGTTGCTAAAATGATTTGAGCGTTAAGTCTTACTTTTGTTAAGTATTTTTTATGAAATTGAACACTATGTGTGTAACTTGAGAATTTGAACACTTGCGTGTTGTTTATGAATTTGAACAAATGATGAATTTAATTAGTGCATTCTGTGATATTAAAATGATGTGGGTGTGGTGATATTAGAATTTGTGTTATTTATATTAAAATTATGTCCGATTTATCACTGCTAAAGGAGGTGACAAAATTAGAAGTCACTGAACATTTGTCACCTTCAACAGCGGTGACAAAGTTAGATATTGTCAATGTTCATAGAGGTGACGATATGAGGTGACAAATACAGATATTTGTCACCTTCATGGCCAGTGACAAATTCAAACAGTTGTCACCTCCTATGACGGTGACAAATACAGTGACTAGTGTTTTTTATGTACCCTTTTCACGGTGTAACTTTAGCGGTGACAATGGAATTTTGTCACCTTCAGTAGCAGTGACTAAGGGATTTGTCACCCCTGAAAATGTCACCTTCAATAGCAGTGACAAAATCCATTTGTTACTGCTTTTGGCAGTGACAAATCGGCCATTTTGGTGTAGTGATTATTGATTGGAAATAAGATTATCGAGAGTTGTCTAGTACACGTAGTGTCAAGACGATTATCTCTTCGTGTTACGCTTCCGCTACGTCAGGATCGGATGTACGCAGCCTTACCCCTGTCTTAACATAGAGAGGCTGTTTCCGGATGATGCAAAATGAAAATCGCATCGAGAATTGCATGGAACGACTAGTACTTCATGAGAAAAAGAAGTGCAGCCAGTTTAGTGAGTCATTTTGTTTTATTCCATTATAATCCAGAACCAAAGAATAAGGAGTCTTTGGCTCCCGGGATAGAGGGAGTATGATGTAAAGCGTGCCGGGAATGTACACACGGGTGATACTATTACATAATACATACCTTGGAAGATACCGACTGTTAAATACAAAGACTGGCGGGCTAGTGGCGCATTTGTCGGATGTTAATAGCTACCAAATGGGTTGACCCACCATCTACTAATAATATAGTACTTGTTATAAAAATACAATGAAAGTGACATTTTAATTACCCTTTTGTTTTTATATAGTGTGAATGACTATTATGCCCCTGATGTAATTGTGTAATTACAATTGTGCCATCTGAAGTTTTCCTATAAATATGACTTCAGTTATTAATGAAAAACACACATGAGAATCATTCTCTATTCTCGCTCTCTAAAATCTCTCTCTACGATATTTTGATTTTATAACAAGTTATCAGCACGACTCTAGCCATTTAAGTAATATGACGAGAGTATGCTCGACAGTTGCATCTTATAGATGATCCTCTGTATCAGAAATCAAATTATTACAACAGAATCTCAAAATATATACAAAACCAAAATCCCAAGAAAGATGAAGTGTAAGATCCTTGAGAAGAAATTACTCTTCTCAAACAGAGAGATTATCATCTGGAGTCGGGGTGCAGAGGATCCCCATGTTTCTGCTGGAGATACAGTGGTTGAACGCCGTCGCCGAGGCCGCAGCAAGAAGTTCGAGAGCTCCACCGTCTTCATCGTTGGAAGCGCCGCTCGTGGGTCTGGAGGGTCCTGGCACCTCCTGGAAAAGGCGCCCTGCGAACGAGGTAGACCTCACCGCGCAGGAGGGACTGCTACTGGTGACACCGCGACGGCAGGTAAGCCAGATTGTGGGTTTGATGAATTAAAAGAGGGAAATACTGAAAAAAAAAAGGAAGAGAGAAAGAGAGAGCCGTAGAAGATGATGGGAAGAAAAAAAAATGAGGTATGTGAAAACGAGAATGGAGAAAAGGAAAAACGATTGAATAAATAAATAAAGAAGGAGGAAAGGTCACGGTACTAGGTGTGAAAGAAAGAAAAAAGGGAAAGAAAAGAACAAGAAAACAAAGAAAAGCCGAGAAAGCAAGTCATCAGAAGAGAAGGAATAATAAAGAATAAATAAGTAAAATATTCATTTAATTTATTAAATCATGATTTTAGTTTTTCACACGTATAAGATACATATGATATCAGAATTGATTTTTCTTGATACCACCGTGACCTATTTCACGAGAACTTCAATTTGATACTAATATTGATATGGGTATTAACTCTTTTCATATATGTCATTATTAAATTTATTAAAATGTACTAATTAATATCCAATTCCAGAAATCACAAAGATTTATAGATACCATTACACTTGCTATTAACGACAGTCGATATTTCGATCTATACCTTGATTATGACTATATTTTGAGGAATTGATTGGACGATCCTGCTCTGGTAGAAGCAGTTAATTATTTTGCAGTTTAAATTGTCTCTTACTTATCTCAAAGTGGTGGTTTAAAACCACATATTTATTGCGTTTATTTTATACAATTATAATACCTCCTATGTGATGAGTTCAATTATCACAAGACTGATAGTTTTACATATGCAATTTATATATTATATATCACCATCGTGGTTGGTTATATCACAAAGAATGGTTCATAAATCCTGCTCTCGAAGAAGCAGTTGATAAATCCTACTCTGGAGAAGTAGTTGATCGATTATCTAAATCCTGCTCTCGAAGAAGCAGTTGATAAATATAAATCCTACTCTGGAGAAGTAGTTGATCGATTATCTAAATCCTGCTCTCGATTAAGCAGTTGATAAAAATAAATCCTACTATGAAGAAGTAGTTGATCAATGATTCAAATCATGCTCTCGAAGAAGAAGCAGTTGATGGAAATAGTATCCGTTCTCCATGATTATTAAAACACGAACGCGGAAAATTGAGCAAGTGATACTAGATGCTATCACCGATTAATTAGAGAAAATCTCATGCAAATACACAGCATGGTGGGATAATTTGACAAGTGATATGAAAAACTATCACTGAAAAATAATTGCTCAATAAATCCCATATTGATTATATTACATGGTGGGATCATTAAAATCATATTGACATAAAAATGCTTATTGAGAAGCATATATCACATATTCGTGAAAATAATGTATTTGCATAAAAGCAAAAGATGATCTTATTATTGCTCTGGAAGAAGCACACAGTAGTCGAAGTGAAAATATCGAAACTAGCTGAAAAGCAGTAAACACTCGACAATATGAAACGCGAAAAAGAAAATACATATGAAACCCATAAAAAGAGAAGGGGTGCGTCTCGAGAGTATAAAACTCCGTAACTCTACCACCCCCTGTCATCAGGGTTTATAATGAAAGATCTAAAGGATCTAAACTTCTTTTTCGTTTGGCGCCAATACTCTGTGGCTGATGAGCCTTGACTTCCAAATTCTTAACTGAAACATATGCCTGAAACTTTATAAGCAGATCAAAGAATAAGTCAAGACATATTATTATATCTCGTGATGGCTGAGATATAAACTTGTGATCTACTCCTTGATCTAGAAAGGCAAGCAAATCGCTGAAGAAATTATTAATATTCAACAAACCTATAGGTTTGGTATGGAAGTCCCGCTCAGCCCATGATGTGATGTTGAATATCTCATTGAGTGTGCCATAGCCATCTGGAAGAACAATAAAGGCATCACTATTATTCACCACATACATCAAACTATCATGCACAGACTGTGTTTGAAGCATCAACCCATTTGAACCCCCTATAATACTAGTTCTAACTGTGGGATAGTGTAAGGCACTTGTTACTCTTATTCTCCCATTTTGTGCAGACTCTAAAAGATAACCCAAAAATCTATAATTACACCCACCATACAATATATCGATTTTGTGTTTTCCTAATTCTTTTATGAATTGATATGCCATATCTATATGCTGGATATGACCTATCAATTTGGATCTACCTAAAATACATATAGTTTTAATTGGATGAGATCTATATGAGGATTCTAAGAAATCCATCTTTCTACACTAGACTTTCAAAATACTTTTATGAGATACATTTTCTGATTTGTGGATCCCAAATTTAAAGAACAAATTTCTTTCTAAACGACAAATGACTTCACTATTTTCATTGAAAAATGAGCGATAAATAAGTCATTACTTTTGACACAATTGCAAAAGTAAATGAAAGATATGATATTATATTTTTCAATGAAAATGACGTTACCGATCGGCAGCTGAGAAATTTAAATATTGGACAACAATATTCATCAACTTGCATTATTTTTCTATTATCTTATACCAACTTTGACATAACGGACTTACAAACTGGATCTTTTGAGACCATTTTTTCATGACTATAACGTTCCCATTCATCCTTAAATTGTATCCACAAAGCTATTAGTTCACGATGAACGTATCCACTGGGATGTGTATCAAGAATCTGTTGAATATCATGATCAATAGATTCTTTACTCAATCCATCCTTGATAAATGCTATTGTATATTCTCGATTTTTGGATACAAAACCCACAGATTTGCATCGTGTGTCACATGTCCACCGAGCACATTTATAGCACCCACCTAATCTTTTTGCTCTTCGTTTCTTTGCAAAACTACTCTTACCTGTACCTGGCATATACTTAAATGAATTTGAAAATTCGCCAGATAATCGAACTTGTGCTTCGATCAACCATCGAATATCTTCTGGGATGCCATTTCTCATTAGCACCCTTAATCTTTCGAGTCGAGCTCGATAAATTCTTTTTATGATATTCACTGAAAGAGATGGGTAATAATTACGAAGATTCGAAAACATTGAATCCATTATGATATTCAGACCCTCTGTATGGGTGAATTTTGTGAATACAAAGATAATCTATTTATAGATTGGAATTACGCGTATGAGATTTGACTCCGCATCCTGAAGCGTATGAACTACGGCTCTATATTTGAATAATGAACATGATATGACATGTGGGAGCAGCGACTCCATGTTGATAATTATGTGCAATAATGGCACCGAAAGATGATGTGATATGCCGGTAAAATATCTATATGGTGATATAGACATATCGTCTTCAAATATTTATTCTCGATTAAAATCACTACTAACCAATATTGGGAATGAATCCCTAATAAATTTGGAATATATTAAGGGGAAGTATGGGCCCACTTCCTCTGCATGTGAACTACTAGATACTATGAATCCACTAGATAGTCACATGTTTATATGACTCGTAATTAGAAATTTACGAGATAATTTGCTCACGGTTTGAGCATATGTTCCATATCAGATTGAGCTAGTAATATATCCCAAATAAATTTGAATAGATCCTAGAAAGGATCAAGATATGCGCATACAGGTGGGATATCAATTGGCATACTATTCGAAGTCCTCCAACCAATATCGAGAACATAATATATAAACTCCCATGACTAAAGATGAATAATGAGATAATGACATACGAGTTTGGTGCTCAAGAAATCTCTTAGCATGAGGGGGAGTATTGGTAGTTGGAAATATGTGAAATGCATCACACTATATCCTCATAATTGAAATATGAACTTGAAGTTCAACGATGCATGACAGATTATTAATCTTTGGTACCAACTACAACTGCTTTAATAAATACATAATAATTCCCCGAATATGAATCAAAGCAAATGATAAAAGGAGACATATATTTTTGAGAAGTATACAGACATAATCACAATGTGTAATCCCAATGAGTGATTGATAATGAGATATCTCGGCATGTTATGTTGCCATGGGGAAGTAAAAGTGTCGACACAATATAGCGCTATAAATGATATGAGGATATCCATGACTGTGAAATATGGATATTGGAAATGAGGATATTAAAATTCATGATTTGTGAAAATGAGGATATTGAAATCCATCGAAATTGAAATATATGCCCTTATAATAAAATGAAACATATGAGCTTATTGAAAGTGACTCCTCAGGAGATTTTAAATATATTATCAGTGCGTGCAGTCACCCAAAATAAGGTGTTGTGAAAGAAAATTATCTGCTCTACTCTTTTCCTTGACTGAGGTTTTATCCCACCGGGTTTTTCCAGCAAGGTTTTTAACGAGGCAGCTTAATCACAACTAATATGAAGTTTCCCAAAGAGATTTCGAATATATCGCAAAGAATATGAGTTCAATATTACAAACTGCACTGAAAA
Source organism: Orobanche coerulescens (assembly GCA_033398695.1). Lineage (NCBI taxonomy): Eukaryota > Viridiplantae > Streptophyta > Magnoliopsida > Lamiales > Orobanchaceae > Orobanche > Orobanche coerulescens. The sequence continues at coordinate 178,092,806 of CM065809.1, forward strand.
TGATACTCATACTAATCCCTTGAGGATCCTTGAAATGCCTGGGGCATATTTGTATAAAATACGCGTTGCACACTTTTTTCCCTTGACTGAGGTTTTTTCCATTGGGTTTTCCTAGCAAGGTTTTTAACGAGGCAACTGAAATGGCGTATTAGTATGAATAATGTACTCTTTTCCCTTAATTAGGATTTTTCCCATTGGGTTTTTCCTAATAAGGTTTTAACGAGGCATATTCATGGCATAATGAGGAACACTACAAAGATCAAGATTATTCCTCAAAGTTTGAAAACGGAAGGAGTAGTTGTACTCTTTTTCCGTCGATCAAGTTTTTCCCACTGGATTTTCTTGACAAGGTTTTAATGAGGCAACACGTGGATACTCCAACAACGAATGATATACATGACAGATTTACTCAGTTTTTGTCCCACAAGGTTTTACTGAGACGGCACAAGAATACTCATACAAGAACTATCGAGATAAGGGGGAGCAAATTTACGAGATTACAGATTGCTGAAGTTTTTATCCAACAGAGCTTTCCTACCAACATTATGATGCAACATGATATGATTGCCACAAGCTCCAATACAAACAGATTGAAAGTTTTTCTCCCATTGAGTTTTTCTTCAAACTAGTTCAGCAGATATTTATATAAATAGTCATTCAAGGGGAGCGTTATAAAAATACAATGAAAGTGACATTTCAATTACCACTTTGTTTTTATATAGTGTGGATGACTATTATGCCCCTGATGTAATTATGTAATTACAATTGTGCCATCTGAAGTTTTCCTATAAATAGGACTTCAGTTATTAATGAAAAACACACCTGAGAATCATTCTCTATTCTCTCTCTAAAATCTCTCTCTACGATATTTCGATTTTATAACAGTACTATGATTATTGCATGCTTGCATTAATCAAGGGTTTTTTAACTTGCAAGTAACAATTTTAGTTATTTGACATATTACATTTGGATATTAACTTAAGTCGTGATTCTTATAATTATTTTAGTGTTGTGATATTTTTATAATACTTTTACAAAATATAGTACTAGATAGTGTAATTTGCCCGTTAATTAATTACGCGAGACTAACAATCGTCATCATGGTTGATGGGCTTAAGCCTAAGGCTCAAGGATGGAGGACACAAAAACCATCTTTTAATATATAGACAAATTATGAATAAATGATGAATATATAAAAGATAAATGATATAAATATCCTGTTCAACTCATCTCATTCATGTTTTATGTATTGTTTCTCGGTTCATATTGCGTCATAAACTCAGGTTCATGAAATAGCAAGGAATATGAATCATGGTAATTCGCTACCAAATGAATTCTAAGTAAGAAACAGATGAAACATTCAGTTAAAAAGTAATTAACATTCAGTAAAAACTAATGCATATTCAATAAAAAAAACTAATGAAAATCATGTTAAAAAATAACGACGTTGAGTAATAAACAAACGAACATTCAGTTAAATGATGATATCATGTTAGAATAATATATACGGTTAAAAAACAACAAATCTAGCAAAAATCTTTGTCGTCGTTCAAAAGGTGCGCAGGAAGGGGTAAAGGTACCTTAGTTCTTACACCATCAGAGAGGAAGGAGAGTGCTTCAGGACCCCGATTCTTCTCCTTCTGAGTCGCTCGGAGATGATGAAAGCAAGCTCAAGAGACTGAGAAGCATTGAGCCTCGGGTCACAATGAGTGTGATAGCGCGAGCCGAGGTCGTTATAAGTGATTGTGCGTGACCCCCCTACACATTCGGTCACATTTTGTCCCGTCATCTCCAAATGCACACCTCCGGGATAGCTTCCTTCCTGATCGTGCACGTCGAAGAATGCCTTCACCTCAGCCTGCCAACACACAATAAAAATCGACCAACAGGCAACAACTACATATAATGTGCCTCGCTGTAGAATATACGAAGGACCACGAACTTCCACTTTGTTCGTTTAAATCAAACGAACTGACTTTCATTGATAAAAACAATTTGAGGGCTTGGTTACAAAAAGAGCCCTTAATGTTGGTAGTAATTATGAAACATCTCAGCTAGTTTTGGGAAATAATACAAATAGGAGGTCACCGATATTTGTTTTCGGAAATAATTAGTGTTGTTAATGGGCCGAAAACCCGATACGCGCCCAGCTGCCCGACTCGAATACCCTGTCGAATGTACCGTCCGATTCTTTAACGAGCCAGTCCTGGTCCTGACTTCCTGCCTCGGTTTCCTAACGGGCCGGTCCACTACCCGACTCGAGACTCTACCGAGCCGGACCGGTGATAGTAATACCCGGCTCGGTCCGACCCCTTAACAGTACTATGTACAATACATTGAGGAGTCATTTGTAATTTTAGAAGGATGTTATTTTCAATTTAATTGTAAAGGAAAAAAAAAAAGGAAGTTGAGAAATATACCCTGATCGAATCGAACGACCGAGTCTTGAGGCCGCAGGGAGCTTTGATTGTGTTCCCGTGCATAGGATCACTGACCCAAGTGACGATTTGACCGGCCTGGCGAACAGCCCTGATCAGATGAGGAAGTTTTACTCTCATGTTCTCCGCACCCATCCGGGCGATCACCGTTATCCTTCCAGGATTATTTTCAGGATTCAGAATATCAATGAGCTTAACTAGCTCGTTGGGATCCATCTTGTCACTGACCTGCAGCAAAAGCCAAAGTAGACAGTCCCCCCATTATCAAGAAACACACCCACACAGATATGGAGAGAGATGGAATAAGTAAGTTATTTTAAGAATTAATAATTAGTTGTAAAAAAGTTGCACGAATCACATATTGAAGGTAATGTGTAGCAACCTTGATTCCCAGGGGGTTAGAAACTCCTCTCAAGAACTCAACATGTGCGCCATCCAACTGCCTCGTTCGTTCCCCCACCCAAAGCATGTGGGCCGAGCAGTCGTAATACAAGCCAGACGTCGAGTCCTCTCTAGTAAGTGCTTGTTCGTAAGGTAAAAGTAAGCACTCATGTGATGTCCAAAACTCTGTGGTGGTCATAACCGGGTGGTCAGCAGTAAGACCACATGCATCCATAAAGCCAAGTGCCTCATCAACTCGGTGAGCCAATTCACAGTACCTTTAGAGTAGTCATAACATTAAGAATGTCCATCCATGGACGTATATAAAGGGTTAATTTAAAAAGCTAGCCCTAGCCTAATTACAAAAAAAGCCCTTTTTTAAAAAAAAAAATGACAAATATTCTCTCTAGACATTAGTTTCTCTTTTACAAATTTGAACCATTTGTTATGTAAGGGAGTTTGCAACAGTTTAAGAGTGATCTTTATAATTTTTAGAGAATAATTACAAAAATCACCCTTGAGGTTTGGCCAGATAACAACCCAAAAACCCCCCAGCTAACATTAAAATTTACAACTTACAAAAGCCACCGTCGAGGTTACACCAGTCTTAAATGCCGCATCTGCTGTTAGTGGAGCTTACCGAGACTGCTGACGTCATCGATATTTGTACAATTTCATCCTCAAATTTTCTAAATATTACAATTAAGCTCAGCTTTCGTCTTGCATTTACATTTACATCCCTATTTAGTTAAGTATTACAAACTGTCTGATGAATAGTTAGGGGCTATTTTAATATTTTGAAAAGGTTGAGGGGTATTTTACTTCATGACTTTAAAAACGTACGAGGCATAAATAAATAGAAACAAACAACGAGGGTGGTGGTTTTTGTAATTTTAGAAGTTCTTTTCTTTTTCAGTAAATCCTCCAAACCCAAGGGGTGGTTTTTTGTAATTATACTAATTTTAAAGACAACATGTGCCTTTTGCAATTAGGCTAAACCCCAGAGGTAGATTTTTAATTACAGAAAACAAATACATTGAGAAAAAACACACACATGAGGATAGCTAGCATACCTATCACCTTGCTCACTGTGATCAGTAAAATCAAGATTCCACCGTGCGACTCTCTGCATGGCAGCGTACCCTCCAGAAGCAAATGCTCTGAGAAGGTTTAATGTGGCCACGGATTGGGTATAAGCCTTAATCATTCTCTCAGGATCCGGTGTTCTTGATTTTTCATCAAAAGCATCCCCATTAACATTATCCCCACGATAACTTGGCAGCTTAATTCCATCTTTTTCTTCAAATGCGTCGGATCTAGGTTTAGCAAATTGTCCAGCCATTCTTCCCACCTAAAGCATACACTTCCAAGACAGAAAAGGTCAAAGGCGCCGCTCAATCACGAGTCGTCATCAATAACTCATCGTCAACGGTTTTAAGAAGAAGAAACAAAATACAAGAGTGGTGTCATTATATGGAAATATAAAAATGATAAAAAGATGATCTTTAGTCTCAATACTAGAAAGATATAACTGCTGAAAGGTTATACTCACTCTGACAATGGCGGATCCAGAACCTCTGATGATTTAACATGAAACAATCCATTACAGGCATTTTTCATAAGCACTTTTTTCTATTACAACGAGATAAGGTAAATTCTAAGCATTGTTTTTCTATTATAAAGAGGGTATTTTCAGTTTCCAAAAACACCAAAATACATTGAAGAACTACTCACCTAAACACCAAAACACCAAAACATTGAGGGTATTACAATATCTCCATGCTAGAAACAAAGTATAATTAGAAATTTTTAATAAAAGACTATATTACAAAAAAGCGTATATCAGATAGTCTGACAATGATACTTTCCGGTGTTAGAAATGATAGATTTCAGTCTTAAAAATGATATTCTGTCATACACAGTATCCATTAGAAAAATGATACAATCACAACCGTTGTAACGGTTGCGTTTGTTTTGAACCATTGATGATGTGGGTGGTGGGGTAGGTGATGTAATAAATAATGAATTTAGTGATAAATGTATGGTGAGATGATGTGTTGTAAAGTTTGGTTGTGTAAATTGGTTGTGCATGTAGCATTGTTGTATCCATTATATGATTTCTGATACTGAAAAGTATTAGTGCGGGACAGTGTGGGGCCGTCATCAGGAGTGTGCCTCATGATGATATATTTCCATCATATTGTTATATATTAGAAACCCCATGCTAGAAACAATTTCAGAAGCAACTAGAGATGTATAAGCAATCAACACAAAAAGATTTCTGTATTCTAAAAATCCCATATTATCATCCTAACAAACTAAATCGATTTTATATGGATTAACAGTTTTTCGGTATATACTACTTTCTAATACTTCCGTATCATTTTTAACATTGAAAAATGTCGGTTTATGATACCGAAAAGTATAAACAGTTTGATGATATATACAAGTTTTACAACAACAACAACAGAGCCTTAGTCCCAAAATGATATATACAAAGTTGTGTTAACATAAGAATCTTGAAATTACGAAAAAAAAAAATTGAAAGACCTTAATAACAGGCATCTGACTACCAAACATGAGGACAACACTCATCTGCAAGAGCACCCTGAAAGTATCCCTAATGTTGTTGGCGCTGAATTCTTTGAAACTCTCAGCACAATCACCGCCCTGCAGTAAGAACGCATTGCCAAGCGCCGCCTGTCCCAGCCTCTCCTCGAGGCTGCGAGCCTCGCCGGCGAAAACTATCGGCGGGAAAGATTCAAGCGTCTTGAGGACGGATTCGAGGGCGGTTTTATCTGGGTATTCTGGAAGCTGGAAGGCTTTCTTGGATTTCCAGCTATCAAGATTCCATTTTTTTGTCAATCGGGTGGCGGTTTCGTGGGAGGACGGCGATCGGTTGGAGGATTGGACGGCAGAGATCGTTCTTGGTCTGGGTTTCATGGGAAGGGGAGAGATTGATGTGGGTTTGATCGGAAATGAAGTTCTGACGGCGGGGAAGGCGGAAGCGGGTTGGGGTTCGGTGGTGGATAAAGCGGCGGCGGTGGTTGTCAGAGCCATTCCCTTCGCCTGCATATTTTTTGCGGCACTCTTTTATCTCTGGGTGAAAGATAGAGAAAGGATCCAAGTATGATTTGTGAACAGTATCATGCTACATGTAGTTGGACTATTCACAACGTTAATCGCTAAGGGTGGAGGGAGTGGAAGTTTTGTACCCTAATACCCTAAGGGTGCCACATCACCTCTATCCAATAAAAACCTTCCAACTCAAAACTACCCCAATACTACCCTAACACTACCCTAACAAGTGGGAGTGGTACCCTAGTACCCGAATTCATTTTTTTTTTTTTAAATACATAAAATCACATACAATATTTAAAATAAAAACATATCATTTCATTAAAAAAAAAACATTACATAATACTTAAAAAACTACAACTTAAAAATTGAAACTACAACTTAAAAAAAAAAAAAATATTACATAAGTTGAAATTAAAATAACTTGCACTACAATTTAAAAATTGCAAGCCCATCCGTGTTTGGCCGCAAGTTCACGTTTTTGGGTAAGAACTAATTCCAACATAGCGGGATCGCGAATGTGATCATGCGGCTCCAAAAAAAACTTCAACTCTCGTTGTGTATTCTTGAACTTCGCCCCCTCGAGTTGTGTAGCCAACAATTGTTTCGCCATCTCGCGTTTTTCTTCCAAATATTGTGTCTTCTTTTGTGTGTACGCGTTGATTTCATCCGCAACGCTTGAGATAGACGAGGAGGATGCAGCTTGCTTCTTCTTCATTTTTCTTGATTCAATTGGAGGGGTGGGGTCTTCATTCATGTCGGGAATGGTGTTGCTTGCCGCATCATACTCCCCCGACCTCCTTTTTGAAGAATTGCTTGCAGCACCGGCAATATCTTGAAAACATTCTTGCTCCGTCCATTTCTCATGTCCTCTCACAACCTCCCACGCCCTGGTATGAAGAAATTGTTTTTTTCTTGCTGTGTAGAAATCCATTTCAGCTTGCCTCACCACGTCCAAGTCGTTGCACCCACTAGCCTTAGCACGTTTCTACATTATATACAAAATAATTTAATTGTAAATAAAAACTGCGGATTACGCAAAATAAAAAAGTATAGCTAAAACAAAATAATGTAATTGTAAATAATAAAGTATAGATTATGTACCGCTTGGAGGTAGTAGCCGTTGAAAATACCCATGGCCGTGTTCATTGTTCTCCACTTGGTATTCAACGCATGAAATGTTCGTGAACTCGAACCCACAGTTGCCTCGTAATGCTCGAGAATCCGTTTCAAAACCGTCGGACTTTTGTTCATTACTGACAACACCACAAGTGGAGATTTGAACCCATGCTTTCGCCAACGCCTCCTCTTGTGCCGACGTCCAAACTTCACGGGGCCTCCTCCCGTGAAAGCTTTTCTTCCCTCTAGGATCGACTTCTTGAACTTCCTCATCTTCGTCTTCTTCATTTGGTAGTGGTTGTGTTTGGAGTACGTACTCTACGTCTTCACTAAGGTTTTCGAGCAGGAAAACTCGCCATGCAGTGATGTTGTAGTGTTGTGGATTCAATTGAGGAGGACCCATATTATATGGGAAAAATTGTGGAGATTGGGGTTGTGGAACATAAAATGGATTCGGGGATGGTTGAGAATAAAATTGGGTAAATCCTAACGGAGTTTGATTTGGTTGATTCGGGGATGGTTGAGCCCGACCTTGACGCGAGGTGAAAGTTTTTTTACCTCTCCTTGGATCCATAGTTTAGTATTTTTGAAAGATTATTGTGTGTTGTGGGTTTTTATTTTGAAAATAGAGGTGAAAGATTAGTTTAAATAGGGGTTGAAATTTTTTTTTTTTTTTTATTGTTCCTAGCCGTTGCACAACGGCTAGAATCCCTCCCCCAACAGTCATTTTTTTGCAATATTGCTGCGGCTTCAGAAACCGAAAAATCAGCCCGCCCCCCTTACCCGACCTACACGGCACGGTGTAGCCGTGCGGTTTCACGAACCCACCCCCCTTACCCGCTCCCACTCCGTCCCACCTAACCATGGTCCATGTATATCCATTTTTTTTTTTTTTTTTTTTTTTTTTTTTGGGTTTTTGGTAATGCCCTCTCCATTAAAAAAAAAACGATGTATGCTTTTCAGTACAGTTTAGTAAAAAACGCCCATTATTTTCCTATTTTAATCTTTTCGCTCTTCTTTTACTTTTATTTTTTGTTACAAACTAGAAATAAGACGGTTCGAATATATTAAATTAAATTTTTAATCTTTGATTGTTGAAACACATGCGCTGCATGTTATCAAAATATCAATATGCTAGTTCATACCGATAGCTTAAAACGGATGAGTCATTGATAAATATGTTTGGTATGATAGCTTGTAGCGTTTTTTTTTAAATGCTACTTAAAGTAGCGTTTGAACTTATAGCTTACAATATTTTCATTTTTTCTACCAGTTTTACTTTATTGTTTTAATTAAATTCCCCATTTATCCTCTATTATCAATTACATCTATTTACGTAATTTTATTTTATAACCTACTTCAACCGCTAATTTTACCACACTTAAATTTAATCAACTAAGACTCTGTTCTTTTGGACTGAATGAATTTAAACCGAATCGAATCGAATCAATTGAACTAAATGAATCGAATCGAATCGAATGGATCTCAATCGAATCGAATCGAACGGACCCAGGCAAACGGACTGAATCGAATCGAATCAATTGAATCGAATCAAATATATATTAAGGGTAAATAGTAATAATAATAACAATAATAATAGAAATAATAAATATAAGAAAATAATATTAAAAATAATAAATAATAAAATATAAATGATAAGTTGAGATCTATTTGATAAGGGTAAATTATAATAATATTAATGATATTAATGACAATAACGATAATAATTATAATAATAATAATAACAATAATAATAATAGCACTGATAATAATGGTAAATAATAATAATAGTAATCAACAACGATAATATTAAATATTATTAATAATAATAGTAAATATTATTAGTAATAATAACAATAATAATAATTAAGATTAATAATAATAATAAGACTGATAATAATGGTAAATAATAATAATAGTAATCAACAACAACAACGATAATAGTAAATATTATTAGTAATAATAACAATAATAATTAAGATTAATAATAATAAGAAAAAGAACAAGAAGAAAGTGGCCAATCGAATCGAATCGGACCTGAAATGATTGAATGGGCCTGTGTAAAGCCGAATCGAATTAGGCTAACTCAGGCCCAATTGAACTCAGGACCTAACTTATCTGATATCCACTACATCATCAGCTATAAGCAAGTTTATCCACTACTATAAATTAACTTATTTGCTATCCGTCACTTTTTTGCCAAACAGAACCTATATAAAGGGAGGGGAATTTTGGTGATTATGATGCAGCTGGAATTAGTTTAATCTCTCTATGGGAGATTCCACATCTCATTTATACGATGCGTGAAATGTTACTGCATTGTTTGTTTGTTTGTCTGGAAGGCATACCAAATTAATATGATGCAGTTTGAATTAGATTTAATTTTGTATACCATGCAACTCTAATTTTGTATACGTAACCCGCATTTCTTCCAAAGACCGTAGGTCGCAGTTCGGGCAAACAATTGAAACCCTGGTACCCAAAACTAGCCACCACCAGCTTCATCGCGACGCACAGCCATGCTCCAGCCAGCACCGCCGTTAACCCGCGATCTATGTTGCTCATATCTGCAACAACTTCGGTAAAGAAAAGGAAAGTGAAGACCCTCAACCGAACCCATTCGTCGCCTCCTTCAACGCTGCGGTTCATAAATCTGCCGCCACCCCAGCAGCTCATGTTGAGTCCGTCGAAACTAATCTCAATCTTATGTTTGCAATTATTCTCACAGACCAACCAACAAGATTTCACTTTTTGGTTCTAATATCTGAAATCATTTAACAAAAATTATACAACTGCTGATTCGAATTCACAGAAGATCATGAAATCCATCAACGCTAATACTACCTCGTTTTTTTTAATAAGTGTCATTTGACCTTTTCCAAAATTAGACTTTCACTATTTATTTATTTTTATAAATTATATCGACAAAAGCTGCATCTTTATATTCATTTTTATATATTTTCATAATCTTATTTTTTAATAATTTTTTATGATATAATTAGAAAGTTATGGTTAAAGGTTTGTCTTGAAAAGTCAGAAAGACAATTGTTAAAAAACAAAAACAACAGTAGTTATCAAAATAAAGGGGCTGGGCAAACTGCAACAAGAAGATCACAACATTGTTTACGTTCCAATGCAAAAACCAATAAAGCATACGAACATCACAAAAATGAATCCTACAGGTTGGACAACAACCGATACCTGCAGATGGAAAAAACGAATCCTACAGGTTGGAGAACAACCGATACCTGGAGATGGAAAGTTCTTCGTGCTGTTTCGGAGTATGTGGTTCAAGAAGGAATTCAAAACAATAATAATAATAATAATTACCAAGACATCATCCATGTAGAGAAAAAAGAGGCTAAAACATTTAAAGATGGGACAACATACTCCTCCTACAGGATAAAGGAGTGAACTACAAGAACTTAGGATCAGAAGTAAGGGCTGTATCGCATTGGCACCCTGAACCTAGGGACCTTCCTGCAATTAATGCCAAAAAAAAAAAAACTGAGAATATGATCCACCATAGCGAGAAAAGGCACTTATTGGGCCTTATAAATCGGCCTTACAACTCACGCACCCAAAACAAAGGGATCCAAACCTCCAACCTCTAGTGGCCAGAAGAGGCTCCGATACACTATGCTAAGCCTTAGTGGTAAAACAAAGCGATAAGTAGTTGAGAATCAGAAATATATAGAAATTGATTGATATAAAAGAGAGTATTTGGCAGGGAAGTTGCAAATTCCGTGTAAAAGTCAAAACTATAGAATGAATCCTGATTAAATGAAGCAGAATCAAAAGCAACAACCATCTTTTACAAACACTAAAATAGTGCCCTTCTTTGGCAATCAGCAGATAATTGTGTTAGGTGGTTTGACTAGCTGAATGTATTATTTCAGTTGTTTGTTTAAAAGTGTTTGGTAAATAGTTCGTGGTTGATAGCTATTCGATTGTGTAAAATGACCAATAATAATATTGGCAAATAGTATTGCTGGGTTTGTTTTGCTAATTATTTATATTTATATGGTGAATTTATTGGTAATAATATATACTATATTGAATAATTAAAAAATTCACAAGCAATTAAATAAGAAAAAATATCTTGTAACACTTGCTTGCTATTTTAAATAAGAAAAATACCCTGTAACACTCGCTTGCTATTTTAAACAAATGTAACCCTTAGTTGGTTTCAAACTTACATACTTGAATAAAAGTAAGTTCATATATTAAAATTTTACAAGAAAAAATCTAAAAGAAAAAGTATTTTTTTTAAGTTCACTTGTTGACATAAACAAAATGATTTGTGCATTATTATGGGAAGATAGCTTCAAAATATTTCTGTTTCGGATGTTTTTGGTAAATACAACCTAATTTAGTGAACATGGAAAAGCTTCGGGTAAATTTGTCTTTTCATATCTGATATCACAATCTGCTAACTGAAAAGCCACCCTACCCAACATTTTAAATAGGATAAATTCGCTCTTTGTATCCGTTCGCAACCAAACACATGAATTAGCAAATTGAAGTGGTCAAAACTCTGTAAGAGTGCTCCAATCTGCCAAAAGTTCTCAAATCCGTTCACCAAACAGGGCCATTATCTTTTCAACTAGAAGTTGAAACTCACTTTTTGTGTGTGTGTGTTTGCAAACACTTCCTTAATGCAAGCATGTGTTTTTTGGCATCACATAAATCATTACATATGCTTCACATATACACACGGGAGGGGGAGTGGGGTAAGCAAAAGAAAGAATTTGATACCCATATCCATAAGGAGAAATTATGAAAGGAGTTGGCATGTATGGGCCCCGGGACCTGCTACCCATGTACGGATTAGCACGCCGAGGGCGGAATTGCTTCATGCCAGGAATATTGGTCCTTTTGGCTGATATCTGGAAAAAAAATCGAAACAAAAATCTTCAAGAAACCAGACAATACACAAACCGTGAAACAAGAGCAGTAGAAGGTCTGGTAAACAGAAGAGGCTGTTCTATGCGCATGAATTCAAAACAGAGGGTCGAAATGTAACTCGGACCTTCAATTGCCGACCATGAAGTTCGGATTCATTCAGAAGTATAGCGTGCTCAACTGCTTCTGTTTCAAGAAATTCAACATATGCATATCCCTTTGGTTGTCCATACTTGTTGGTTCTGATAGTTACTCTATTCACTGTTCCACATGACTGGAAATGCTGCTGCACTTCCTCTGGCGTACATGAATAATCCACCTAATGACCAACCAAAACATCAGAGCAACTACTCATGCACTTAAAACAACACAGTTCATAGAAAGACACCCGTTGATAATTTTTATGATTACGATGAAGTTTTAAAACTGAAACTCGTCAGCGAAAAGAAATCTCACGTTGCCAACAAAAACCGATCGGGAATCCACTTCTTCCTTATTTGCCTGATTAGATGCAGAAGCAGGATCTGCTGCAAAAGAAATATGTACGGAAACATAAACAACACACGCACACTAATGACAGTAAATTGATCAAACTATAAAAGCTGGTACTTGAGCTATACCATAGTAGCAATGTTTGTATTTGATATAAAATGCAATGAAAACCACCATCATTATCAGTGGTGTCCCCCGTACATGAACAAAAGGCTAGCCGAAACATAACCACCAGTAACTGAAACACTATTTCTTTCTTCATATTGTTTCTTCAAAGGCTAAACATACAATATTGTCCGAAATTGGATGGGCCGGGGCCCAGGGCGGTACACCCTTGACCCTGATTTTTATCTACTACTGATTAGAAAAATCACACTGCAATCCTTCATAAGATGGGCTCGGCTGTTCATATTAAAGAAAATCACTCTAAACATTCCAGGTCAGGATCATTATCCGTCCAGTGATATGAACATAATAGTACAAGTTCAAATATTTCTAATGAACATAAAAAGGTTTAGGTCCACCCACACCTACCTATTAAGCACCAGAAAGTTCACCTTGAGAAAATTAGAAATTATTGCCTCCCAAACTTAAAGAATCAACTCAAGTAAGGTGCATAAAAGATGAGGACGTAATCTAACAATGAGAGAGATGATATAAAAGATCGCTGGGAGAGATACTTATGCAAATTGTTCAATAAAAGGGGTGATGGAGATATCCGTTGTGAAGAACTGACATCTCTAAGGACAATTTGAACCACAACTTTTACAGGAGGATATAAGACTGAGGTCGCAGGGGCATTGAAGAAGATGAAAAACGGTAAAGCAGTTGGACCGGACAACATACCTATCAAAGTGTAGAAGTGTTTAGAGTCTAGACGACGAATGACTTGATTAGTTTACTAGCCTGTTTAACGTCATATAAAGGGCGAGAGAATACCTTATGCTTGGAAGAAAAGTACATTGGTGCCTATTTTCAAAAACAAAGGGGATATCCAAGAGTGCACAAATTACCGTGAGACTGAACTTATGAGGCATACACTAAAACTATGAGAAAGGGTCCTGGAAAGGTGAGGATACGACAGACTACAGACATCTCTGAGAACCGATTTGGTTTCATGCTTTGATACATCAATAATGGACGCCATCTTTCAGTTGAGACTAATCGAAAATTACAGGGACAAAGAAAAGGACCTCCATAACATTGATTAGGAGAAGGCGTACGACTGAGTCTCTCAACATATCCTATGGAAGGTGTTGGAGAAGAAAGGAGTTTGGGATGCTTATATAGAAGCAGTAAAGGATATGTATGAGGGAGCTATGACTTCTGTTAAGACTAATGGGGGAGAGAGCAAACAGATCCCAATTACAATTGGACTCCACCAAGGCTCGGCTCAATGCCCTTATTTATTTGCATTAGTGATGGACGAACTCACTAGACATATTCAAGATGAGGTTCCTTGGTGCATGTTATTTGCGGACCATGTTTAGTGGATAAGTCAAAAGAAGGTGTTAATGCAAAATTAGATTTATGCAAAGTTGTTTTAGCAAGGCTGAGTACATGTAATGCAAATTCAGTAAAGGCAGAAGCACGAGTACTACACAAGTGTAAGATTTCAGAAGATTGATGAGAAGGATTAATTCAGATACCTGAGGTCTATGATACATAATGATGGGGAGCAGGATGTAGATGTTAGACGTAGGATTCAAGCAGGATGGAATAAGTGGAGAAGTGCATCTGGGATCTTATGTGATAAAGAGATGCCTCTTAAGGTCAAATGTAAGTATGACATGACGGCAATAAGACTGACTGCGCTATAGGGATCAGTGTTGGGCGGTGAAGTACAAACATGTTCATAAAATGTCGGTAGCAGGGATGAAAAATTTAAGGTAGACATGTGGAGTTACCCGCAAATACAAGATTAGAAAACAAACTGATACGAGACGAGGCAGGGTGGCCCCAATTGAGGGTTACGAACAACAACATATGAGCCTTAATTCCAAAACTGAGGATAAAATGAGGGAAAATCAGTTGATATTATACGGCCATGTCCGAAGAAGACCATTGGAGGCACCAATAAGGTGTCAAACTATGGAAGTTAACAAATGCTGGAGAAGGAAACCAAGACCGAAAAAAGTTGAATGGAGACTTTTAAATAAGGACCTATAAGTTATAACATATGAACTTATTGGAGATGACATATCCATAGAGCCGACCCTACGTAGTGGGACAAGAGTTGGTTTGTTTGGTTTGATTCTAGAAAAGAATCTGGTTATCCTTTCAAATTACAAATACCCCCACGAGGTTTGTATCTGTTTACAAATTACCCCATCAAATAATTTCATTGATTAGTAGAAACACATGTCAATGAGGTATTTGTAATTCTAGAAGATAATTGAGTTTCTTTATAATTCGGCTACTCAAGTGTAGTGTAAGTGATTATCCCAATGTGAAATGCAGATCATGCCTTAATAACCCATACAGTTTAAATTGTAGAAGATAATTCTGGTCAACAATCATTCATCACAAGGTAAGGTTTGGTGTGGAGGCTAAGAGACTTAATGAAAATGACTTACAAAGATAAGTACGTGGAGAAAATTAATACATGCAAGACTCGACGTGATTCTATTTTGAGTTCATGTAGCCTACCCCAATATATTGGGATAAAAGGCTCAGTTTGTTTGTAAACCTTCATCACAAGGTAAAATTTGAAATAGAAGTAAATAAAACGAGGAAATCCGACTTCTAAGTAAGCAAATTGTGATTTCTATACACAAACAAAAATTACGTGGAGTGAAATACATTTGTCGGAAGTACTGACGCGTTTTTGGTTTGGAACTCAAGAAGCTAAACACACAATTTTAAAATTTATTAGAAGGTCATAATGATGTTGTAGATTTGTCGCAATCCATATTCTATCTTCCTAAAATCAGTTCTCAAAAAATAAATCATCTTTAAAATGATTTCTGAAGGATGCACCTAAGTACCCCAACCTGTACCTTAAACATAAACCCGTTATCCAATCTTTTGCACCTAACCCCGTTCTTGCTACACTGATATCATTTTACCAATTAAAACAACATATGCAGCCCCAAATTCCATAATTCAGAGGAAACAAAGAAATATAAGTTTAAAACTGAATTATATAAAGGTAAAGGAGGAACCTTGAGCGGATCCCATCTCCTGTTCAACTTTCGCCTGCATTTCGCGGAGAGCGGCGGATTCGTCCTCCATCTCCTTCAACCTCTTCCTCATGTCAAAACACGTACAAAAATTAGGGTTTTTAATAATGGGATAAACAAAATATACTGAAAATAAAATCACACAAATAGACAACGGAGAGAGAGAGAGAGAGAGAGAGTTTGGGGAAAAGAAGTATCACAAGATTCACAACGGCAGCTCCGCCCTCGGCCTCCGCTGCCGCCATCTCGAAATCGACATCCATCATCAATCTCTCTCTTTCTCGGACAATCCTTTTCTCAAAAAAAAAAAAAAACGGAGAAGTTGTATTATATGTGGAGTGACACTTTTAGCCCTGGCATCATGTTAGGATTTGAATTATTAAATTCAAATGACTGTTGCAACACTAGGCTACGGGGCATACGTCAACAACCCGTCCCTTCGGGGATATCCGAAGAGAAGATTAGCATGGTGCATGTGCATTGCGGGAATAGGCTCGCTTGTGGGCGGCAGGATCTTGTTCTTACCAAACAGTGAAATTTGAGTCGCGTGATTTAATTCTTCCATCAATCTCTGTTGGATCAGGGGGTGGAATCCTGGGAGCGAGGAATTTCGTCTTTTGCTACAAGCATGGTCCCTGTGCAAGGATGACACGCATAAATCGAAAAATAGTGCATACGTCAACAACCCCGTTCACTCAACCACTTAATTTTTTATTATTTAATTAATTTTCTTTATTTCACATCATCATCAATACTCATTTAGTTTAAATATATTATATTATAAAAATTTATTCATAACCACCTAACCACGATATTTTATATATCGAAAAAGAAAAAAAAAACACACACACAATATTTTATATAATTAGAATCAAAATGAATTATAAAGTAAATATAAAATAAAAACAATATTAATTATGATAAAAAAATGTTAAAAATACCAAAAGTAAAAAAGAAAAACTATCGGTAGATAAAATATACTCAATACCAGAAGTTGGCCCAAATTTATTATTTATGGTTATATTTAGAAGTACATTTTCTTAATTTTTAAATAAAAATAAGTGAAAAGAATCAAATTTAAATAGAGTGTGTTAATAAAGTAATTCTAGATATATTGGTTTATATTTATAGAGAACAGTAAATTATGAATTTTGATAGTTTTACTTTTAGTTATTAATATTGTGTGTGGAAGATCCAAAATTTTTAAATAAATGTAAAAATTAAAACACCTCACGTGTATTCTTTTTAATATAGAAATTTAAAGAGACATGTGGTCTCTTTGTGGCCCCTGGGCCTACAAAAAAATAATTCAATTTTATCTTTTTTCTTACTTATTTTCCAGAGCGAGGAATAAGGAACTCCAAACGTCCACGTAACCTCACGGAGGCTGACCCTTTCCCTGCTGATGATAGTATGGAAGCTCCCCACCCGACGGAACACGTTCGTCCAAAGACCTTCGCCGAATCTGTCAAATCCAAGATTCCGGATATGCGAATTGATTCTAATGATTCTTCTAAGAACTGCAACCGTATAATTGTGACGCCAGTTTCCGATTCTACACCTTTCATCCAAATTTCTTTTCAGGATGACCTCTTGGAGGAGATGAGGGAACAGTGGCAAGATGCTATAATCGTCAAAGTTATGGGGAGACCCTGGAATTATCCCGCACTTTACAATAAATTAGCAGCGGTGTGGAAACTATCGGGGGAGTTTGATCTCATTGACCTTGGTTACGGATGTTTCTGTCTCCGCCGGATTGGTATGGAGAAACGCGATTGGATATTAACATCAGGACCGTAGCAACTGGCTGGAAATTTTCTCAATCTCTGTAAATGGCATGCGAACTTTCGTGCAGATACGGATAGAGTCAATTCAATTGTCACTTGGGTGAGGATTGCAAATCTCCCTTTGGAGTACTTGAGAGTTTCTATCATCCAAACCTTGGCTAAGTGTATAGGTGACCCGATTAAAATCGATAGCAATACATTTACAGCTGCTCGGGATCGATACGCAAGGTTTTGTGTGCAACTCGACACTGATATACCTTTGCATCAAGTCATTAGCGTAGGAGGGAACCTCTACAAGATCACATATGAAAATTTACCTACGATATGTTTTGACTGTGGCCGGGCGGGACATCTAGCCACCGGTTGCACCTACAAGAAGAATGATGAACAGTCTGCTCCAACGGAAAGGAATTTTGTTCCATCGGAAATGAATTATGATCGAAATAATGCAAACCCTTCAAATATCCCTAAAGGACCTAAGTCAGTTAATTGGCTGGTGAATAAGGCTGCAAATGGTGAATATGGTGACTGGATCAAAGTCCAGCGGAAGACTAAAGCATCTCAAACTGGTAACCGCTCAAACACAAGGCCTTCTGGTGATCAAACGCGGGTTAGTAATCGTACTGAATTCAATAGGAACAAGAAAAGGGGTGTGATGACGGATGCTCATAATTCCAATCCGACGTTTGAATTTGTTTCCACTTCTAACACTAAGAAGACAGTGAAGGACCAAACCTCAAAAACTCCTTCTAACACTCGTAAATCCCGGAGTGCCACTCAAAAAGAAGAGAGGAAACAAAACAGTCCGAACATTTTTGGTACGTCATTAAATGAGCCTAATATTTTGCAAGAGAACATGTTCTCCCAGCTCGGTAATTTGGCTGATTCACACGTCGCTGACCCTCCTGGTTTTGATAAATCTGCAAAAGGCACAGCTTAAATTCATAACTAAAGGATATTTAATAATTGAGATATATCATGATTGTGTATATTCAACCCTTGAAGATTGTTGTTCTGTGTAACTGACCTCGTTGGGGGATATTGTTTTCAGGTCATGGCAAGGCAAAAGCACGGGAAGAGAACGTTGACGGCGAGGAGTCCCAGTGATACTAGTAGGGGGCCCCAATCCTTTCAGTCATTCATGTTGTCGTCATTTTATTTTCCGCTGCAGATTTTCCGTTTGGATACTCCGTTTCATTCAGCGCTGTATATTTTATCTTCATATAAAATATACATGTATTCTGTATTATCTTGGGTGTGTTGTACTTGAATCTCCTTATCGGAGTAATGGATGATATAATGTGGTTCGGTACTGCGATTATATTATCTAAGTCATTAATTTTCATTCGCCTGGTGGGTCCCAGTCGGGGGTCCACGGCACTGTAATAGTCGCCTAGTTTGGGGTGTTACAATCGTAATATCAACAAATTAATGTAAACAGAAAATATAAGCTCCATTATATAAATATATATATATATATATAAACAAAATTTTGAATATTTTGAAGAAAAATTACGAAAATATTTTTGTAATATTTTAAATATATTTTCGTACATTTCAAATTTATATATTTACAAATTATTCAATTTTTTCATATATATATATATATATATATATATATAATATGTTGGTATTACGATTTCCAACATTTTATATAATTACAAAAATATTTTCGTAATTAACTCTTTAAACTATTCAAATTTTCGTAATATTTTAAATATTTTTTCGTACATTAAAAATAGAGGAAATACAACCATATAGCCACTTTAACTATGTGGAATATAATATTTGTCAAGGAACTTAATATTGTCAGATTCTAGCCATTTTGAGTGATTTGGGACCATTTTACCCTTACTTTTCACCTTTTCTCCTTTTCTCTCTCATCATTTTCTTCTTACCCTTACTTTTTGCATGCTGTTACGATTTTATTTTTATACGATTTGTTGTTTTCGTAATTGTTTTATTATTATTTGTGGATTTCGTAACGAAATGATTTGGTACGATTTTGTTTTGGTGTTACGACTTGTTAGGATTTTATTAATTTCATTACGAATTTATCTTTTCGTACAATTTAGTGTGTTACGGTTTGTTTATTTCGTATGATTTTTTACGGGTTTGTTTTTGTGTTACGATTTGATGATTTCGTAACAAGATGTCTTTTTACGATTTTGTTTTTGTGTTACGATTTTGTGGATTTTGTGAAAAAGACCATAGCATGTATGCATTTGATGAGATGCATTTGACCTACAAGGCAAAATGATTCGAAATGTTGAATTCGTAACATAGAATCATGATAAATTGATACACAGAATCATGACAAACTGATACGAATTCATACAATCGTAACATGGAATTATGACAAGTGATACGAAATCATAAATTCGCAATAGAGAAACAAGTCATATTTATACGAACTGTAAAATTCGTAACATGGAATAATGACAAACTGATATGAAATCGTAAATTCATAATAGAGAAACAAGTCATGTTGATACGAAGTAAAAAAAATTGTAGTTCCTAATAGAGAAACAATTCATGATGTAATGGAGCGTTTTTCCGGATCTTGAGACGATGTCGGGGAGCTTCATGGACGCTCCAAGTGTTGATTTCAGCGGATATCTTTTACTGTGTTCTCCCACCAGTTAGCATAATCCGGTGGTCTTCTGATGCCAGATTCTTTCGTTTAAAAGTCCATTTGTTCTACAATAATCAAACAATAAAACCAAATCAATAATTCGGAACATGTAAATAATGTTACGAAATAGCAAATTATGTATGCATTTGATGAGATGCATTTGAGCTACAAGGCAAATTGTTACGAAATACGAAATCTGTAACAACATAATTAACAGTGTTACTAAATCGCACAAAAAAACCCAATAAGCATAAAAATGACGATACGAAATACGAAATTCGTAACAGGGATACAAAATATCCAATACGAAATTCTAAATTCGTAACAAAGTTATAACCTTATTATGAAAATCACATTTCGTATCGTTTATTCTGGCTTTTCGTATCATTATTTCAATATAAAAATCTAAAATCGTAACAGAATATTCAATACGAAATTGCAATTTTCGTAACATGTGTAACAGATCTGAGAAAAAAACAGGTGACAATAACAAGATTCGTATGAATTCACCCATCAGTTCAACCACAAATCATATCAATTCACCAATCGTAGCAGTTACGAAATTCGTAACATGTATACCAAATCTCCAATACAAAAATTTCAAATCGGCACAAATGTGTTACGAAATTCGAATTTCGTAACTTTATACTGATACGAAATGACAAAATCTTAACAAAAAATCAAAGGCATAGTGATACGAAATGATAAATTGTAACATGGTTAGGGATGTCAATGGGTTGGGTAGGGTACATGTATGCCTCCTCCATACCCTACCCTATTTGATTCGGATCGGGTTCGGGTATTGCCCATCGGGTAATCGGGTACCCAATGGGTATTCGGGTACCCGTATACCCTATATTTAAGAATTTAAATATTTTTAATATATATCATATATATATATATATAATAATGTAATTAATAAATTCAATTTAGTATAATAAATATTTAAATATAATATTTTATATAATAATATATATAACTTATAATATAATATTATATTTATGTATAATATATAATAATAATATATTAATATAATTCAAATGGGTACGCGGGTCGGGTAATCGGGTCGGGTATTCGGGTAATATACTATAACCATACCCTACCCATACCCAACCATAAAATTTCGGGTTCGGCCGAAATCCGACCCGATTTCGGGTTTATCCGATGGGTAGGATCGGTTACGGATAAAGTTGACATCCCTAAACATGGTAACCCCGTACGAAATGAATAAATCGTAACAACTGTAAATTCATAACCACGTATGCAAACATGCGAAAACTAGATATAAAACACCAATACATTCAAATCGGTCGGAAATCACCCCAAATATACCACGAATCACCAGGAATCATATGAAAACTTGTAAATCATCAAAAATAAATACGAAAATATGATTATTTCAAGCTAGATCTAGTATTTTTCTAGAGAGAGAAAGATGGAGAAAGAGAAATAAAATCGAGAGAGAGTAGGGAAGATCCCGAACCTTGAGTTCTGTCGAGATTATTACGAGCTCCATGGTGGTTTGGGGACAGCAGTGGCGACAACGGTTTCCGGCGAGATTTTGAATATTTTGCACACAGAAAGAGGAGGAAGCAAAGAGAGAAAGATTAGAGGAGATGAGAACATGAAGGATGGAGCAGAGAAAGATTAGAAGAGGGAGAAGAGAGGTTTC
The DNA here is from genome assembly GCA_033398695.1 of Orobanche coerulescens. NCBI lineage: Eukaryota > Viridiplantae > Streptophyta > Magnoliopsida > Lamiales > Orobanchaceae > Orobanche > Orobanche coerulescens. The sequence goes on from CM065809.1 coordinate 178,114,495, forward strand.
CTGGAAGAAAAATAAAAAAAGAGATGGGAGAGAAGAATAATGAATTAAAATAAAAGGATGGGATAAAAGTAGGTGGGTTGAAGAGTAAAATCGTCCATAAGTTGTGAAATTGGCTAGAATTTGACAATATTAAGTTGCATGACATAATTTGTAGCCTAAGGAGTCCATATGGCTACATTCATACTCCTCTCTTTAAATATATAAGTTTGCAAACCACAAGGACAAAGTTTGTAAAAAAGTTGAAATTAAATATTTTACTAAATGATAAATACTGTATATATTGTTTGCATATGTTAACAAGTACTTTCCACTTAGCATAGTGGTGAGGCTTTTGTTATATAACCCGAATGTCCCGAGTTCGAATCCCACCAGGTTCATTTTTAGGATTTAAAAATTTATTTCACAAATAGTCCATGTGGTTAATATGTTACAAAAATAGTCCTTGTTAGAGGTGTTCGGCGGTTCAAAACCGCCGGTTTTTTGAACCGCCGGTTCCGGTTTGCCAAAAATCGGAACCGGAACCGAACCGCCTTATAGCGGTTCACGGTTATGGTTTTGAACCGTGAACCGCCGCCGGTTCGGCGGTTTTTTTTTTTTTTTTTTTAATTTTTAAATTTTAATTTGAAAAAAAATGGAGTAAACATTGGACTTGAGCTTAATTCAGATATTAAAGTCTAAACTTGAATTTTGTAATTTTAAATCTTTGAATTAAGCGCCTACGTATTTGATATCCGTAACTTTAGAGTTTAGGAATCAAAATCAAAGTCCTCGTAGTTCATTTTTAAATTTGTTGGGGGGAAGGAAAAAAAGTAAAATGGACTTGAGCTTAATTCAAATATTCAAAGTTAAAATTAAGAATTTCAACTTTAAATATTTGGATTAAGTTGCCTATGTATCCCCTTACCTTAGGAATCAAAGTCCTCGTAGTTCACTTACCTTATACTTACCTTAGGTAGCGGAGGTGGAGGCGGAGAGGAGATGGTTCAATCACCCAAGTCAACCGAATCATTGCTAGATCCGGTATCATATGTATCACTGTCTTCTTGTTCATTATAGTTTGGTTCTTGTTGGCGTAACTCGGCTTTCACCCTATCATTTAATAATGCTTGGGCTTCAAGATTTTGAGGCGTCAATCGAGATCGTCGTTCATCCAGAATGTATCCTCCTACACTGAAGGCTTGTTCAACAGAAACTGTTGAGGCGGGGACAACTAGTATTTCCTTCGCAATCGTGGCAACTACAGGAAATATTGTAGACCTTTTTGCCCACCACTTAAAAAGATTGTTATTACCATCCGAACCACGTTCTAAAGCTCCCAATTCACAAGTAGTTAAATAATTTTCAAGTTCTTGATAAGCATTACTTTGGTACCTTGTTCGTTTTCGGGATAAATCTTCTTGATAGGCATTCCATTCACTAAGATCCTAATAGCAAAACCAAAAGAAGATGTACTACTACTAGAAGGAATGTGAACAGAGAAGAAGAACCCGTACCAAGATCAAGACTACCACTATAACTACAAGCATATTCACGATAAAGAGTAGATAATAAATTTTTGCATTTTGAACTAACTCGCTAGGATTTGGAGGACTAAAATTAGCAATAGGATTAGGAAATAAAGCATTATAGTAAAGTGAAAGTAATTTTAGCAAACCTTCCTCTCTAACTTGAGGATCTAAAAGTTTAGCAACTAAAAAAACTGGAGGAATGTAGGCGAAATATTTAATCCATTTGTCTCTCATTTCTTTTATACAATTAAATAACTCGGGAACTTTAATTAAAGACTTGAATACAAGTACAATTTTAACACAATGTTCAACAACAAGTGTAGAAGTAGGATAATAAACACAGGACAAAGATTCAGTTGCCTCTTTACAGATTTTTAAAAGTGCCATTAAACTAGAGCACTTATCCCATTGAGTTGGCAATAAGCAAACAGGTACTTGTTCTTCGTTATAAAAATTGCATAATGCAATACGATATTCATAACTATCATTTAACAAATTGTAAGTAGAATTCCAACGATTTGGCACATCTTTTGAAAAAAAGTTTGGATGAATATTATTTTTTATGCAATATCTTTTCCATTTTTTACCTAGAGCCGAATGTCTAATTAAATACATTATTGCTTCACGGATAGGAGCATATGCTTCTTGTAAAACAGTTAAACCATCTTGAACACATAAATTAAGAACATGACAAATACACCTAACATGAAAAAATTTACCACCAAGAGATGGCTCACATATTGCAATAAGTGATTCTAAACTAGTCAGATTGGAGCTAGCATTATCAAAAGAAATTGAAAAAATTTTTTGTACTAAATTATATTCAGATAAAATTGTATGAATTTTATGCGAAATATTTTGAGCGGTATGTGGGATATTAAACTCTCTAAAACCAATTAAACGTTTTTGTATAGTCCAAGAATCATCAATCCAAATACAAGTAATTCTCATATATTAATTTGCTTCCCAATGATCACTCCAAGCATCGGAACATATACAAACTTTATGATCTAAGTTTAAAAACATATTTGCTAAAATTAATTTTGCCTCGCTAGTAGTTTTTCGAACATCACGAGTTACGGTGGAGCGTGAAATTTTTTTACTAGCGGGATTAAAACTTAGTTGAGTGAAATTTTCATACATTTGGTCGTCGGCAAAGTTAAAAGGAAGAGATTTACCACAAACAAACCTAGCTAATTCTTTTCTAGCGGTAATTGGATTAAATTTAAATAAAGTACTATTACCTTGATTGGGAGTATTAGACGACGTCGCCGTGCCTCGAAGTTGGGTTTGATTAGACTCGATGCCAACTTTGTCGGGATGTTGTCTTTGTATATGGCCATTGAGTGTCCCGTAACCTCCTCCTTTTTTAAACTTGTACATTATAGTTGCACTTGGCCAAGAAATGACCGGGACCGGATGCAACGTCGTCCATTTTTGTATAATGGATCGCAAATAATGGAGATTTCAGCTCGGATGGTTTCCTTTGTTTTGGTTTTGTTGGTTGCTCTTGCTCATCATCTTCATGAATCGATTTTGAGGCTTCAAACATTTCGTTGATTTGTTCCTCGGTTAATTCATCGGGAACATAATCTCCAAAATTCGGACTTGGTATAGAATGAGAACTCGGAGTATGAGTAGGAGGAGGAGTACTACCACTAGCGCCGCCTCTTCCACGTCGAGGAATGCCGGTGATAGCCTTTCCCTTTCCCCGATTGAATTGACCACTTGACATTTTTTCGAATTAAAAGTGTATACTTGATAGTTGAGATAATAGAAATTAGAGAGAAAGTTGATAGTTGGTGTGAGAAAAATGAAGGATGTGAGAGGGGTATTTATAGGTGTAAAAATGTAAAAAAAAAAAAAAAAAAAATGAAAATGTGACCGTTGAACCGTCGGTTCCGGTTTGAACCGCCGGTTCACAACGGCCACATTTTTTTTTTTTTAAACCGGCGGTTGAACTGCCGGTTCGCGGTTCGTCATTTTGACGAACTGTAACCGAATCTAAAAGCGGTTCCGCGGTTCGATTTTGAACCGAACCGCGGTCAACGATTAGAACGCGATCAGCGGTTCAAAACCGTGATTCGGTTGATTCGAACCGGAACCGTGAACACCTCTAGTCCTTGTGAATATGAAAGGACGAAAATGACCCCACTGTTAACTTCCAATTGGATGGAAAATCGGTCAGAGGACCGGTCATGTTAATTTTTTACAACCACAGGGACCATTGGTGTAATTAATTGCGTTTTAGGACCAAACATGTAATTTTGGCCTAACCACAAGGACCGAACATGTAATTAACTCTAATATTTATATACATAAACCATTATTATTTGGATTTTTTATTTTTTAATTTCTTCCATATATTAAATTTATGGTATTTCGATTACTTATAATTATATGTAACCGAATCTTGACAAACGGTCATGTAGACACCATTTTCCCCCAATAAGGATGTTTTATCTACTTTAAAAAATATATTTACATAAAAAAGAGGTATAACCACATGAAGATAGTTATACTCATAAAAGTGTTGAGTTTGTACAATCCCAAAAGATTCAAATCCAAATATGAATCATATATGACAATATTCTCAATCGAGATTGCATAATGAAAGTAAAATATGCTATATTCCACAATCATAACTCGATTACGCCACAATAGTAGCAAGATTGGGCAACTGAAGTTCCTATCAAATTCACTGATAACCGTTCCTGGAAGTAAACATTAATAAATAATAAAATAAATAAATATAATTTTATCATGACTCAAATATTGGTTTAGATGATCAGTACCTGGCTATACGTTATCTCATGAAGTGGACAATATCCGTAGAAGTTCTGCCCTAAAGTAGATAAAGGTTTTAGGTTTTAGCTCTTGTTGTGGTTGAGGATATTCACTTATAGATTTTACCTTTAGAAGGGGATGCTATCAACTTTTAATGATAAGAACAAGAAAGTAATAACCTTAAGATTATATATAGATATTAAATTTTATCCACTGCGTGGTTCAATAATTTGTTGTCTTTGATGAAATATTATAAGTGTCTATCAATATGGTATTTTATATTATTAATTTTATAATTGAAGTACGATTTTAATTGATCTATACCAAATAATTAGTGAACAAAAGATCCACATCCTGAAAACTATTTGCACATTCAAAATTCTTGGCCTATTTTATTATTTTCCTTTGCGAGAAATGAGTGTCAAGTTCTTGCGATCAAATAATGGTGATAATTTATTATCTCATCAAAGTGCCAATATACACAAAAATTTCAGAATTAATGATATGTTCAAAGTGATGAAAAATATTATAAATGATAGGAGTGTAAGTGGTAATCTTAGAGAGAGTAAGTGGGTAGAGCTAGGAGTGCTAAAAATTGAATGTTACGTGATTGGTAATTCTAGAAAAAAAGTGAATAGAGAGAGGAGTAGTAATTATAGAGAGAAAGTGGGTAAAGATAATTGGTAGAGAAAATCAAATATTCACAACGTTAATTCTAAGGAGATAAACTAGGTAGAGTAGGGAGAAGGTATAAAAAATTTGAATGTTACTTGGGTGTAAAAAAAAGTGGGTAGAGAAAGTGGAAAGCAAAAATGTACGCCCCTACTTTCTAGGGGTAATTATAGGGGAAAATAGGTAAAAGGTAATTTTGACAAAAAATAATTTCTTTTGATAATATTAAAATTCTCGCCTACAAAATCGAGTCGGTACACTGGCATAAATTAAATACCTTTAATTAAGGCAACAATACGTCATAGATACGAGATAATAATTGCAGCAGAAGAACAAATTATAAAATTTTAATTTCGGATAAAAGTTTCCCCAAATAAATTCCAAAAACATGAGATATGAAGAAAAACATCGTTTAATCATATGCCCTCTCGGCTCGCTCCTTCGTCCATCCGACTCTGTTTAACCTGCGGGATCAATAAAGGTGGGGGTGAGCTTTCTTCAGCTCGTGGAAATCACACATATCACAGTAATATACAATCTCATGGAAAGCACAACATGAATAATCTATCATATCTTTTCCTCAACATGAATACATACACATAATATTACGTATAGTATGAATCCAGCACGCATAACACGAATATTGAGGTTGCGCAGTTGTCCTCGCACAACATATATCTTAAGATAACCTATTTACAAGTATGCAGGTGAGCCTAATTTACAACATGTATCATTAATTTTAAACATAAATAGAAAATCACATATACAATCCAATTAAAGCAATTAAAGTGATATGGAAAATTCCCACCTGAATAAATGATGCTGCTTGACTTGAATATGAAGATGCTCGACTCACAGTCCTAAGCCCTTAAATCCTCATTAATATCTACATATAATAATAATTTAATCATTATAAAATATTATGATATAATGACTGAAATTAAAATATATATGCATAAAACTAATTATTAATATTAATTGAAAAGTCAACATTTTAATGTCTTGGTCAAAATAGGACTTAATTGAAGGTTTTAAAGTTGACTGGGGTCAAATTGCAAGATCTGAGAAATCTGGAGGCTTAATACGAAGGACTGGAAAAGGACTGGGGTTAAAATCGAAGTAATTAAAAGTATTTGGGGTTAAATTGAAAGTCACTGAAAAAAGTGAGGGTTAAACTGAAAACCCGAAAATTCACAGGTATAAATCCCTAACCTATCCTCAGTCGACACAAACATTTCTCACCTCTCTTCGTCCCGTCCCTCACTCTCTGTCCCTATTCCTCTCTAACCTTTCTGCACCGACCAGCCTGAAGAAAAAAATTGCAGAAAACACAAACACACACACACGGTCGGAGGCACACACACGAAAATTGATCAATATGAATCAAAAGCGTGTACACATACACACAAACTCTTAAACACACACTCAATCCGAACACACACGTTGGACCACTTCGCGGCTTCAGGACGGCGGCGGCGATGGCTTCTGACGGTGACGCGTGACGGCGGTTGGTTGTGGATTTCAGGATAAGTGCAAATCGAGTTTCTGATTTGTGACTGGTTTGCAAACAGGCGGAATAGGGTTCGGGTTACAGGTCTGGGTTTGGTGTTAAACGAGATGAGTTAGGGTTCGGCCGTGATGTTTCTGATTTCACTAATAAAAGGGACGAGTTTGGTTTTCTGTTTCGGGCCGATTGGAACTGGTTTGATTTTGGGATCGCGAACTGGAATGGAAATTGTGAAACCAGACTCAATCATTGCGAAGCTAAAAGGGTTTTTCAGTAAAAAATTGAGACGTTCCGGTGTTTAGTGTTAAAAGGGTTGAGTAGGGATTTAGGACTGGTGTTGGTGACTTCTGAACATAGTTTGTTAAACAAAGGTGTACTAATCTTCAACTGAATTTGGTTTCTATGTTCTGGTCATGAGGCAGGGAAACGGAAGGTTAAAGTTATTGGGTTGTGGTGTATCGAAATTTATTTCTGGTTTTGAAATGTTTGGTTGAATACAGCAGAATTCAATATGAATCTGAAACTAAAATTAAAGAACTTGAGGGTTGAATTTATCTCTGATGGGGAGGAACTGAAAAGGTGAAGTTACGGATGTAATTTGAAAAGATGCTCAAACGCTTCAAACTTGACGGCCGAAAATAGGACTGGAATACCTTCACAGTGATGATAATTTGCAGAAGATGAAATTTTGGTTGCTGGGAAAATCAACTGGGAGAGTTATGCGGTTTGTAATTTTCTGTGCAGTGTATTTTTTTTTTCTGTTCTAGATGTTGATCGATGATTAAAGAATTTGCAGTAGGATCATTACTATATTTATAGGTATAGATTTTTAAGTGTTTTTGTTGAATTATGATTGTGTAATAGAATATATATCAAGAAGTTTTGATAAAGTGAAAGAACTGTTATGGGGAACGACCGACTGGAAAAGAAGGGTTCTTAATTGTGGTTAATTTAGTTTAATCATAGTTGGTCAAGTTAATGTAAAAATAATAATTTGATAATATGATAATAATATCGAAAAAATAATACTGATAATAATAATAATAATAATTAGTACTAATAGAATAGTATTAGTAATATTATTAATAATAAAAATGATAATATTAATAATAGTAGCGTTAGTATTATACTTGAATAATTGATAACACTATTATAAAAATAAATAATGACTATTTGAATATATATATATATATATATATATATATATTTGACAAAATGACTTGCGCTAGGACTTGTGATACGTCGATATAAATAGTCATGATCCTCTAAATGAGATTAAATGAAATGAGATGCATCGATAATATTATTATAAATAATAATATTACATTATGAAACTGGCGGGTAATACAAAAAAGTCGTGGGTGGTAATCTTTATAGGGTATTTTGGTATTATTAAGTAAAAATGAGTTAATACAACAATAACAACATCTGAGCCGTAATCTCAAAACGATGTGGGAACGAATGACATGAATTATAATTTGAAACTGTCAACGACCAATAAAATCTATTAAAAGCAAAATAAAATAAATATAAATACATTTAAGAAAATAATTAAATAAAGATACAAAGTGTAAGGAAAAATCAACTTGATTTAAGAGAAAAAAACGAAATCATTCAAATATTGAGAACGATAATAAAAAGTAGTGGAGAAGTTTGAAAAATCTGAAAAATAATCGAGAAAATAAATCAATATAATAATAATAATAAAATAATAACAACGATGATGATGATAATAATTGTAATACCCGTAATTTCGATTTCCGGTAATTTCTTTTTTTTTTGGCGGAAGTCCGTTTTGACGACTCGCTCATGACCGTTTCGTCATTCTGAGAATGATTAATTCTGCACTTTTTGTCATCCGAGTTCGTTTCGGTGTCGTTTTATTGAGTTCCGTGCTTTTTGGCGACTTTTCGGCACTTGAGTTCGATTCTTGCGAATATCGTCCAAAGCTATTGTTTGAAGTTTCGTAAGTCCGTTTAACTTTGTTAGACGTGTTGTGAACTTCGGTTTAGTTATGCGATCACGTATCGTGATTTTCGGACGTTTTGGGCTATTTTCGTAATTTCACAAAGTTTGGGGTAATTACTTTCCATTGTCGAATTTCAAGCCTTCGGGTGGTCGGAATCGTGTGTTCTCTTAGTGTTCGAATTCGTCTTTGCGAGTATTTCGTAACCGTATCTTCGATTCGTATTTATTTAGGTTCGGGTTCGGGGTCGTTCGGGCCGTCGGAGTTGGCCCCGGCCGAGTCATGGCCGGGCAATCTGGGCCCAGGCCAAGCCTTGCCGAGTTACGCGTGAGTGCTCGGCGGTTATGCAGTGTGCCGCGGCACATGCCGTGCAGGCCGCGACACACCGCTGAAGTCACCTGCCGCACGCTCGTCTGCATCATGCACACTCGTGCGGCCAAACCTTCATGCAGTGTGCCGCGGCACATGCCGACGGGGCCGCGGCACCGCCGACCACCAGGAGCCATTTTGGGGCTGGCGCAGCCGTGCAACCTATTTAAGGCCCTGCAGACGGGTTTTTGGCCATTTTTCTCCTTCTTCTCCTTCTCTTCCGCGGCTGAGGGTGTGCTTATCCCGAAGCCATGTTGTTTAACAACAAATCCACGAAGTTCTTGAGTTCATAACATCAATCAATCATCCGTTATCATCCTTTGATCCAGCGAATCAAGGTAATCTTCCTTAGAACCCTAATTTCGCGAATTTGGGGTTTTTTGCATTTTTTGTCCGATTCGTTCCGTGTTGTTGATTAATTCATGATGGGTATGATTAATCTTGGTAGTATTCTTGTGTTTAACATCATTTAATCCATTGTTCTTCGTCGAATCGAAGTATATTTCTTGATTTCCTTCAAATTGACTTTTTGGGGGATTTGTTCTCGATCTCGTTTTTTATCCGTTTTCGATGGATCGATTGTGGTTAAATGATATTGTTAAACACATTCTATGGATTGTATATCCATATTTCAACTTGGAATTCCGTTTTCGTGTTTTGTCGGGACGAATCGTGTTCTTGGCCGTTTTGGGGGAAATCCTTGAACTTTCGTCATTTGTTCTTTGAATTCAGCGGCTTTGGGTCGTACTTTGGAATTCATTTTCGTTGTTATTGTCTTCGTTAGTAGTTCATTGTTGCGGATTGTCGTTCGGTGGAGTCGGCGGGTTCGTAGTCGGTTCGTGTCAACCTACTTCGGTCGATTCTCCGCGTTGTTCTTATTCGAGGCAAGTACCTTGCTCATACATTTCTTATTTTGTGGATATGATGATCGGTGATCGTCTTGGTGTGTTTGTTTGGTTGTTTGAAATGAAGTTTCAAAAGATTTCGGTTTGGCCTCGTTAAAGGCTCTCTTTCAAAACGCGTGTGTGTTTTGTGAACGGTGTGTTTTGGGAATTGATTATGATTTGGTCATTTTGAACGTTGAAGGCTTTGATGATATCCTTGTTGTTTAAAGTTATGGAATCGTGTATTCCGTATTTAATCTTGTTATTGTGTTTTGAAGAGTTTGATAACGGCGTCGAGTAAGTGGCCATCTCTAGTAAGTATTCTTGATGAACTTACATTCTTAGCATATTAGTATTGCATGGGTAAAGTGTGTGTGTGTGTATGCTCACTACGGGTTAGATTCGACGGGGTCTTGGTAGGGGTCCACGGAGGTGTGGATCGACGAGCTTTGCTTTTAACCACTACGGGTTAGATCCGACGGGGTCTCGGTAGGGGTCCACGGAGGTGTGGATCGACGGTTAATTGTGGTGCATTTTACAAATGTGATTTGATTATGGCATTTCCGGAAATGAGTGCTTTCGAACGATTTTCATGATTGCATGCATTGACTAAGTGTGTAAGAGGTAAGTTGTTCGTTTGGCCTACTTGGCTAGGATGGCTCTAGAGTATTTTGTCGTTTATGTTAAATCCTTTATTTGCGGATTTTGATGTTAGGAGACGAACCTTGTGGTCGTTCTTGTGTACTGTGAGTTGATGAGATTTGGGGCTAAAATCCCAATGGTTTTGTAAAGGTCATTTTACGGATTTGGGGCTAAAATCTCAACGGTTTGGTAAAGGTCATTTTACGGAAAGTAAACCTTTGGGGCGGTGACCCCTTTCGTCTTTTGGGTTTTGAAAATCGGGATTTGATAATCCTAAATTGTTTTCTATTAAAACTCTTGATGGCATTTTAAACCGTTTTATAAATTATTTCCATTGATTTGTGATCTTTCGATTTTGAAATGTTGTACCCAACTCTTGCCTCGGGAAGTGTTTTTCGTTACGTTTGGATCCTTGAGGATTTCTGGTTATTGTTATTCTTGGAACTTGAATTGTATGACTCGTATTTTTGCACTTGTACTTGCACTAGCAAAACAGTGGAGTTTTGCTAACCCCCGAGTATTCGGGGGGTGGATGTCTATTTTTGCATTCAGGTTTTGGAGCATAGCACAGGGTCGGCACGAAGGATGATGAAAGATGAACGATACTAATCACACGAGGATCCGTTGATGTCATATTGGTCTAGTTGTATTTTCTTTTCCGCTGCAGTATCTTTTCCCCGTTGTACGGGAGTTTATTGTATTTTTACCCCTGCGTGGGTATGTGTTTGGAATTGAGTTGTATGTTATTATTGAAAGACCAAATCGGTCTACTGAGTTATTTTAGCCTTAAATGCGATGTTTAGATGTTTGATTTTAGTTATCAGCCTGGTAGATCCTCGAGGAGAGGGTCTACGTCGTGTAATATCCCTGAGCGGATTGGGGGTGTTACATAAATGGTATCAGAGCTTAGGTTGTAGAAACCTAGGCTGTCGGGTCAGTGGTGTCTGTTGAGTTTTTGTCTCGTCGGATTTTGTCTGACTAAGTCGTGTCGCGACGCGTCGTCTGAGTTTGTTGGTCGTGATTAGTATCGTGGGCGATCATCATCTTCGTGCGACTTGTGGATGTAAGTCTCCCTTCTTTGTGTTGTGCCTCGTGTGACACGAGCTATTTTTTTATGACTATTTGTTAAGTGACGGAATCCTCTTATGGATTTTGATTTCTTGATACGTGACTATTTGACTCTCATATTTCGTTCGTATGAGGAGTATTGTTGCTGGACTGTGCATGTCGAACTGTATTCCTTTTATCCGCTGCGTGAGTTTTTTTTCTAATGGCTTTCGGCTTTATGCCAACTGAGTTTGATTTCGAAAACCGATTCCCTTAACCGAGTTTTTGGCCTTGATTGTCTTGACGGTAGTTAGTGTTTTCAAATGATTTTGTGAGTTTTGGAAAATACTACCGTCATCGGCCTTCTTGTCGTTTTTGTAAATAGTTTTTAGCCTGGTGGGTTCCGACGCGGGACCCACGGCGCTATAAAGTTTTGTGTAATTACCTTAAATTTTTGGGCATTCTAGCCCATTGAATTATTTTCGAAAACCTTGAGTATCTTAGAAAATAAATTTCGAGACGTACGTTTAAAATGAATTATTTTCTCGTGGTACATCCAAGGTGCCACAATATGTTTCAAAATTCTTCTACCTCGAGGACCAAAATGTTTTGAGATATTTTCAATGTTTTATAAACACTTTTACTTAGACCCGAGGGTCGAATATTCTGAAAGTTTTTCACTAAAAGAAAGGTGTCCTCATTTTTGTTCAAACACAAGATGATTTTCAAAGTCTCGATAACAATGTTTGCACTACTTTTTGTAAAGTGATACTCAAGATCAACTGGTGTTTCCAAACTATTTTCAAAAAGTGGTTTTCGTTTTTAAAAATCTATCATTCCTGTTTATGGACCGGAAATGTATGTATGATGTTGGTATTGTCGTTAGGGTGTTAGCCCTCCGAATTGTGATTGAATTGGCGGTGTGAGCGTTGAGTCGTTTTCCACACATTTGTTGTGTTAGCCCTCCGTGAGAGGTGGGATGTTGGTGTTGAATGTTGTCGCCTCGTGGTGATTTCTGCGTTGTCGCGTATGTGCGAGCTGTTAGAACTTGGTTTGGTATGACCGTGTGCATCGGTGATGGTTCCGTTATGTGTCGGTTGTTTAATGTCTTGTTACCTTGCTCCCGTTTTTGTGAATTTCGTGGACGAGGTCGGAGGTAATACAGTACTATTTTGACTTCTGTATTTTCTCTTTCTCCAGTCCATCGATTCGCTCATGTCATTGATACTTTATGAACTTGTTCTGTATTTCGGTTTCATCGTCCGAACGAACTGTGATCTTGTTTTGGGTCAATCTGGTTTTCGCTGTGACTTTTCCGAGTTCGGTTCGATTCTTGTGAACCTTGTTCGGATGTAACATCTTTTGGTTCTACTAGTTCTTTTATTCGAAGTGGATCAGATTTTGAACTTCTGTATTTTCGACTCTGTCGACTCGTTTATGTTCGTTAACCTTTTCTGAGCTTGCCCTATCCCTTGCTTTTATTGATCGAACGAGTGTGGTGTTTCGAAATTACTCGTTTGTCGTTGTGACTTTTCAATTACTATTCCATTTCCTATGAATCTTATGTGAATCACATCTTGTTGTTTTCACCGGATCAAATATTGTCTCGAGCCGAAACGTGAACCTAGGAGTTGTTGTTTGAATTTTATTGTTCTTCGTGATTCGAACATGATTGTTCGATTTTTGTTGTCTCGACCGTTGTGGTTCGATCGTTTGGTCGTTCGGTTTTTGTTGATCTCGTTTCGTGATTGTTGACCGTTCAGACTCCTTCCTAATTTCCTTATATTCGGGAAATTTGTCTCGTTTTCGATCTTCCAACCCTTGGGCGGTGGAATTCCTTATTTCTTCAGCGATTGGCTCGCATTTTGATTGATGTACCGCTGGGGTGGTCAATCATATTGATTTTCATTCGTTGTGTTTTGTGATTGTTCGGATAATCGACTTGGTTGTATTATCTGTTTGATGACGCTTGTCACTTGTTGGTTTTATTATATCCCTAACGGCGACGTTGTGTTGGTCATCGTAGAGCGTGTTTTCACACCGTATATTCCGTTGCGTTGTTTGTAACGTTTCGCCATTGGGCGTTAGTTACGCGTTTCTTGCGTATCTCGTTGAGTTTTCTTGGCGGGATATTTCTTCTCCCTACTTGTTTTAAGTTTCGGGACGAAACTTCTTTTAAGGAGGGTAGAATGTAATACCCGTAATTTCGATTTCCGGTAATTTCTTTTTTTCGGCGGAAGTCCGTTTTGACGACTCGCTCATGACCGTTTCGTCATTCTGAGAATGATTAATTCTGCACTTTTTGTCATCCGAGTTCGTTTCGGTGTCGTTTTATTGAGTTCCGTGCTTTTTGGCGACTTTTCCGCACTTGAGTTCGATTCTTGCGAATATCGTCCGAAACTGCTGTTTCGAGTTTCCCGTAAGTCCGTTTAACTTTGTTATACGTGTTGTGAACTTCGGTTTAGTTATACGATCACGTATCGTGATTTTCGGACGTTTTGGGCTGTTTTCATAATTTCCCAAAGTTTGGGGTAATTACTTTCCATTGTCGAATTTCGAGCCTTCGGGTGGTCGGAATCGTGTGTTCTCTTAGTGTTCGAATTCGTCTTTGCGAGTATTTCGTAACCGTATCTTCGATTCGTATTCAGGTTCGGGTTTCGGGGTCGTTCGGGCCGTCGGAGTTGGCCGGCCAGTCGTCATGGCCGGCAATCTGGGCCAGTGCCGCACTGGCCGAGTTACGGCCGGTAGTGCTCAGCTTGTACCGTGTGCCGCGGCACATGCCGGCAGGCCGCGGCACCTTCTTGAGTCAGCTGCCGCTGCCTTCGTCGGCCGCGGCACACTCGTGCGGCCAAACCTTACATGCGTGTGCGGCTGCTACCGCCACCACCGGGAGCCATTTTTGGGCTGTCATGGCGCACTCCATTGGCCGCGGCACACCGTGGCGGCTATTTAAGGCCTGTGAGACGGGTTTTTGGCCATTTTTCTCCTTCTTCTCCTTCTCTTCCGCGGCTGAGGGTGTGCTTATCACGAAGCCATGTTGTTTAACAACAAATCCACGAAGTTCTTGAGTTCATAACATCAATCAATCATCCGTTATCATCCTTTGGTCCAGCGAATCAAGGTAATCTTCCTTAGAACCCTAATTTCGTGAATTTGGGGGTTTTTGCATTTTTTGTCCGATTCGTTCCGTGTTGTTGATTAATTCATGATGGGTATGATTAATCTTGGTAGTATTCTTGTGTTTAACATCATTTAATCCACTGTTCTTCGTCGAATCGAAGTATATTTCTTGATTTCCTTCAAATTGACTTTTTGGGGGATTTGTTCTCGATCTCGTTTTTTATCCGTTTTCGATGGATCGATTGTGGTTAAATGATATTGTTAAACACATTCTATGGATTGTATATCCATATTTCAACTTGGAATTCCGTTTTCGTGTTTTGTCGGGACGAATCGTGTTCTTGGCCGTTTTGGGGGAAATCCTTGAACTTTCGTCATTTGTTCTTTGAATTCAGCGGCTTTGGGTCGTACTTTGGAATTCATTTTCGTTGTTATTGTCTTCGTTAGTAGTTCATTGTTGCGGATTGTCGTTCGGTGGAGTCGGCGGGTTCGTAGTCGGTTCGTGTCAACCTACTTCGGTCGATTCTCCGCGTTGTTCTTATTCGAGGCAAGTACCTTGCTCATACATTTCTTATTTTGTGGATATGATGATCGGTGATCGTCTTGGTGTGTTTGTTTGGTTGTTTGAAATGAAGTTTCAAAAGATTTCGGTTTGGCCTCGTTAAAGGCTCTCTTTCAAAACGCGTGTGTGTTTTGTGAACGGTGTGTTTTGGGAATTGATTATGATTTGGTCATTTTGAACGTTGAAGGCTTTGATGATATCCCTGTTGTTTAAAGTTATGGAATCGTGTATTCCGTATTTAATCTTGTTATTGTATTTTGAAGAGTTTGATAACGGCGTCGAGTAAGTGGCCATCTCTAGTAAGTATTCTTGATGAACTTACATTCTTAGCATATTAGTATTGCATGAGTAACGTGTGTGTGTGTATGCTCACTACGGGTTAGATCCGACGGGGTCTCGGTAGGGGTCCACGGAGGTGTGGATCGACGAGCTTTGCTTTTAACCACTACGCGTTAGATCCGACGGGGCATTCGAGGGCATATTCCTAACAATCTCCCACTTGCACTCAATGCCACAAACTATGGTATCTAATACCCATACTCTCCAGATGTCTCTCTAAGACCTTCTGAGATAGTGGCTTGGTAAGCGGATCAGCAACGTTATTTGCTGTGTCTACTCTCTGCAGTATAACATTCCCATCCCGAACCATTTCTCTAACAAAATGATATTTTCTCGCAATATGTTTGGTGTTGTGGTGAGCCCTAGGCTCCTTAGCCTGTGCAACAGCTCCGTCGTTGTCACAAAACAGTGTCACGGGCTTCTCTGCGTTAGGAACCACTTGAAGTTCCTCAGTGAACTTCTTTAGCAGCCTCCGTGGCTGCCTGATATTCGGCTTGACATGTAGAGATAGCAGTCGAACTTTGCTTGGCACTTCTCCAAGAAACTGCCCCACCATTCAGAGTAAAGATATACCCTGATGTGGACATCTGAGCATCCATGTCCCCAGAAAAATGCAGTCCGTATAACCCATCACTCTTAGTTCTCCACCGTCGTATGTAAGAACCAAGTCTTTAGTCCTCCTTAGGTACTTAAGAATGTTCTTTACTGACGATCAATGTTCTGCCTGGATTTGGCGAAACCGACTTACTACGCTCACAACATAGGCAATGTCCGGTCTAGTGCAAATCATTGCATACATAAGGCTACCTCTTTGCCGAAGCATAAGGTACCTTGCTCATTTCCTTTCTATCTTCCTCACTTTGAGGACACATCTCTAAGGAAAGTTTTGCACCATGTTGCATAGGTAGAAACCCTCTTTTAGAATCTTCCATCCTAAATCGCTTCAGGATCTTTTCTATGTAGAGGGCTTGGGAAAGACCTAACATTGTTTTCGCTCTATCCCGGTAGAGACGAATACCCAGAATATAGGTAGCTTCTCCCAAGTCTTTCATTGAGAACTCTTTAGAAAGCCAAGCTTTCACAGAACTGAGCATTCCTACGTCGTTTCCTATAAGTAGAATGTCATCTACATATAGTATTAAGAACACAATTTTGCTCCCACTAACCTTCTTGTAAATACAGGGCTCTTCTTCATTTTGGACAAAATCAAACTCTTTGACTGTCTCGTTAAAACGAAGATTCCAACTCCGTGAAGCTTGCTTCAGTCCATAAATGGCACGCTGAAGTTTGCATACTTTATGAATATTGGTTTGAGATTTGAATCCCTTAGTCGCTCCATATAAATCTCCTCCTCGAGGAATCCATTTAGGAATGCCGTTTTCACATCCATTTGCCATATTTCATAATCTAAGTGGGCTGCTATAGCAAGCATCATGCGAATAGACTTAATCATAGCTACAGGCGAGAAGGTCTCGAAGTAATCGATTCCTTCTCTTTGGGAATAACCCTTTGCCACAAGCCTGGCCTTATAGGTATCAACCTTGCCATCTCCATCAGTCTTTCTCTTATAGATCCATTTGTTTCCAATAGGCACTATGCCTTTAGGACGATCTACTAAAGTCCAGACCTGATTAGCATGCATTGAGTCTATCTCAGCTTCCATAGCTTCTTGCCACTTGGTGGAGTCAACGTCTACCATCGCTTGGTCGTATGTAGAAGGATCATTCTCTTGACTACTTTTTGTCATCTCATGGACACCCAGTTCCTCTTGATGCAGATAGCCATACCTCTCAGGTAATTGAGAAATTCTACTAGACTTGCGAGGTTGTATTTGTATTTCAGAAGGTTCGGTTCTTATATCTTGCATAGGTGTCTCATTTGGTGTTTCTTTTATTTCTTCCAAAGAAATATTTCTACCTGCCCCTCCTTCCTGAATAAACTGATCTTCCAGGAAGTGTGCTTGTATAGCAACGATGATCCTATGATCTTCGTGCATGTAGAATAGATATCCCATGGAATCCCCTGGATATCCTATGAAACGACCTTTCACAGACCTAGTTTCCAATTTCTCTACTTTAGTCTTCTTGACATAAGCAGGGCATCCCCAAATCCTAATGTGATTAAGACTTGGTTTCCTACCTCTCCACATCTCATGGGGAGTCTTAGGAACGGATTTGGAAGGACATCTGTTCAAGATATGCACAGTGATGAGCGCGTAACCCCACATATAAATTGGTAGATCAGTATAGTTAAGCATGGAGCGAACCATGTCCAACAAGGTTCGGTTCCTTCTTTCTGATACACCATTTAATTGTGGAGTAGCTGGAGGAGTGAATTGTGACACTATTCATAGTTCTTTTAAGAACTCATCCTATTCGGTACTCATGTACTCACCACCCGGTCGACCAAGAGTCTTAACACGGTTACCTATTTGATTTTCAACTAGGGCTTTAAATTCCTTGAATTTATCAAAAGCTTCGACTTATGTTTCATTAAGTACACGAATCCATACAGTATGGTCATCGGTGAATGTAATGAAATGCGAAAGCCGTCTCGTGCCACTTCAAAAGGGCACGAGGCGTCGGTATGGATCAATCCAGTTTTCAGACTCTTTCAAAAGTCCCTGCGAAGGGTAACTTAGTCATTTTGCCTTGAAGGCAAGATTCACAAGTTGGATAGGGATCTGATCCCAATGGACCCGTAAGCCCATCTTTCTCCATTTTATGAACCTTGGTCTGACCGATATGACCAAGTCTAAGATGCCACTTAAATGCTTGGTTCGTTTCATCCCTACCACGCTTCCTAGTTATAGTGTTCACACTTGTCTTATTCTTTAAATTTAAATGGTATAAACCATTTAATAATGTAGCAGTACCAACCAATTTATTTTTGAAATAAATACGACAGGACCCATCTCCAATAAAGAAGTGAAATCCCTTTCGGTCCATGGCCGGAATTGATACAATATTCTTGTGCCCCTTGGGCAAAACAAGTACATCTTCTAAAGTGAGAATAAAACCAGATTCTAAATCCAACATAAGGGATCCGATATCAGAAGCCTCGACACTATGCCCACTTCCGACGGTGACCATCACCTCCCCTGAATCCAGCTTCCTACTTCGTTCCAGATCCTGATTCATTGTACAAATGTGAGAACTCACACCAGAATCAAGTATCCAAGAAGTAGAATATACAGTTACAGAACAATTTGTTTCTAAAACTAGTAGTTCCGTACCTGAAGGCGCATTACGGTCAAGCATTGGACAATACCTCTTCCAGTGGCCTAGCTCACCGCAGTTGAGGCATACATCCATTTTCTTGGCCCCTTTGCTCTTTCGAACCATTGGGGCCTTGCCCCTTTCCTTGTCGTTCTTGGCTATCGGACCTAACTGCTTCTTGTTCTTTTTCTTCTTATTCTTGGACTTCCAAGTCTTAGAAGAAATCACAAGTGCAGCTTCCTTTCCCTTTGTCTTCATCTGAGACTGGGCAGTCGTCAGTTCGTTCATTAGCCCAGCTAAGTTACATGCAATCTCATTGCAGTTGAAGTTCATGACAAATTGGGAAAAGGAGTCAGAAAGTGACTGCAGGATAAGGTCAGTTTGGAGAGATGCATGCATCTGAAAATCAAGAGCTTCCAATCTCTCAATCATCGAGATCATCTTGAGGACATGGTCCCCAACCTTCTCTCCTTCCTTCATCATGGCGCCGAATAATTGCTTTGATATCTCATATCTAGCAGTTCGGCTATGCTCTCCATAGAGCTCAGCCAGGTGCGCTAAGATGGCTCGTGAAGACGTCATCTTTTCATGGGCACGTTGAAGCTCATTGGTCATTGAGCCTAACATGTACCCTCGCACTCTTATGTCGTCTTTTACCCATTTCTCATGGGCATCGACATCTTCCTGATTGGCTCGGGTTCTTGCAGGAGCCACTGGGATGTCCGCCTCCAAGACGTATCCCAGCATTTCCATAGTTAGGACAATCCTCAAGTTCCGAAGCCAGTCCACATAGTTCGGACTTCGGACCAGTCAGGACGTTCTTTTCAAGTAGTATAGCGAGTGGGTTCATTGTCATATTGAGAGTTTTGTTAACTGCAGAGAATAATATGAGATTCGTTAGTGATTGTTTAATTATGATCCGAGTAAAGAATTTAAGGACTTTCTTTATTCATAACTCGGCTCCCACTATTTTATCGGCATTTACACACTCCCATGTTAAATCCGGAAGCCTTGGGTGACTTCATAGTGGTGATCGATTTCTTTACAAAGTTTAATAGAGGGCAACCCATACGGTTTATATTCTATTATTCTTTATAAAGTGGTGTCTAATACCAACCCATCTAATGGATGATTCGATCTTCTTTTACCCCTAGTTCACTTGCCCTCAACCCATTCGGTTTCTATGGCTCGCTGAACTATCTAAGTTTAAACCATCAACTCCTATTAGTCTGACAATTGAATCTCACCCGACAACCCATACGACTTCTAGAGATTTGATTTGTCACAAGTGAAGGCATCTAATGTACTCTATGAATTTATCGACCTTCCCCAAATTACTACCCCGACATACTCGAAAGAATATTATTTCAATTTTCCATGAGTTTAACGGAGGGTAGGAAACCTCGTACCTTTATAACTTAGTGCTTGTAAGTGGGAGTATTACGCGATTATATGTTATACTTTGCACATTAATCTGTTTATAAGTGCGGTTTGTGGTTTGTCAATCATTCAAAATGAAAAACAATAAATAGCAACCTAGTTACTACCAACATATAACTCATGGACTTTTTCCTAAGTATTGGGCCAAGCCAAATAAAGAAAGGAAAAATACAGTATTGATTCTTCGTCTTCTAGTCGGTCGTCTTCGGTCTTCGTCATAGCCATATGAATAATTACATCATTGAACAATACGTCCTATAATACATATTTTCTAGTAAAAACAAATAGGCTCAAAATGGCCTTTACAACCATATCGAATCGAACAAATCAACAACTAAGTCCACGAGCTATATCACCATCACATAAGGCATTCCATACAACATGTAACGGTAAATGAAATTAAATAATCAATTAATATATTAATCCAATTAATATAAAAATTAATCTATTTAATTTCTACAATATTAATCAAATTAATATTTATAATCGTCATTTTAATCCGTTCAAAGTAATCCGGCCAAAACAATATTCTCGTTTAATAATTTCCCTTAATAAAAAGATATTCCAAATATTTTATTAAATCCAATTAAATCCAATTTAAATTTCGAAAATTATTACAACGAAATATAAACACAAAAATGGAGTCGGAAAATCCAAGAGGCCCACCCACGGCGATTCAAAATCGGGCGAAAACCCGAGAATCGCCGGACCGAGTCACTCTCGGCCATTGCCCAGGTGGCGGCGGCTACGATGAGCCTACCGAGTCACTCTCGGCCGGCCAGCAGATCAGAAGCTGCCACGGCATGCCTTCTCGTGCGATATTCGTGTTTAACCCCGTTTTTCTCATTTTTTCGACTCGCTTCCAAAACGAAAAAGTTTCTTAACTTCATGAAGAACTTATAAATCAACAAAAATCAAATTTTTCAGATTTATAATTCACATAAAATAGTCAAAACTTGACTTACTACGAACGATTAAATTTCTTCGATTATATCTATTATGATTCTAAATCATAAACATCATCAAATAACATTCCAAATGCAAAGATGATCGTATATACGATATATTTGACCTCGCTCCGATACCACTGTTGGGATTCCACAGAAAATAAATGCAGCGGAAGAATAACGGAATCCCTAAGAGGATCGATCAAGTAACGTATATACGAAAAGAAAAATACGAAGATCAAGGAATCAAAGTCCCATACCTTTGATGTCTCTGAAAAACCTTCGTATGATGATGATGATTATGAAGAGCCCTTCGTTCCAAGCACCTAAAGCAAGATGCCTCTACTTCACACACCGGAACTTGATGGAAAAATCGACAAGCTTTCTTTCTTAATGTATTCTTCTTATATCTTGTCTCTAAGATCAAGATGAAGTTTTCAACCTTACTCTCTCTCTCAAATTCGTGATTTTGAGTTCATACATGAAGAAGTTGTCCTCTCTCTTTTTTAAAGACTTTTATTTATAAAAAAATGAAAGTCTTCCTTTAACACATGATTGAGGGTATCAAATACACCTCACATATGTCACCTAGTGACATAAAATAAGTTTAAAAGAGACAAGAGAGAGAGGGGGGCGGCCTTAAGGGAAATTTCCAAGAAGACGGGTCGAATTTACTCGGCTCGTGTACTGGATGTTCGTCAAAACGAATCCCCCGTGTACCGGATGTTCGTAAAACGAATCCGTTTTATTTCCAATGTGTTTGGACTAATTAATTAATCTAATTAATTAATTATATCAAACACAAATATATATTTCTCTAAGAAATATAATTTATGAATTAAAGTAATCACCTAGTAACCTACTTACAATTCATAAGACCGCTATTTGATTTATCCGATAAATCAAACTTAGATATCTAATATCTAATATTATAAGAGAGATTATTAATTCACATTTATCCATCAATGATTCTATTGCGCGACTCCGTAGGTTCGTCTCAGCCGGCATTGGGAGGAACCAATGAGTGCGGGCAGCACTTAGCCAGCCTAGCGGGCCGCACTGTAAACCCCGACTGAGAACGAATGAACGAATCATTCCAGAACCATTATGTCGTGAATACTATATACGTATAGACCCTTCATCGGATGTCGGTCAAGTCTTCGGGTCACGGTAAAGTCAAACCTCATTGTTGACTAAACTCTATACATGTGTTAATGCAAATCAAGACCGACTGATTAATAGTGTATCTAATACGACTATATCGGAATGCTTTGGCCAAAGACTTATGATCTTATTTGCCATTAACCGTATAGGACATTCGCCTGCTCACTAACAGGAGATAGAATCCTTTCTTGGCGTTCAGCAAAGACTGCTACCTGCCCGTATAGTCCGCACTTCGAGGTCGACTCAACAATTAAGCAAACGAGTCTAACTACTCTAATGACAAACTAAACGTCACAGACACATCTTCTACTGAACCCTCAAGTCAAAGGTCCACGTATACTATCACAACCTTTCGATTCGTCATCGACTCTCCGAGAGTGAATACCGTGTGACTGAATCGAGTATGAGTCATGTTCGAGTATACTGGTCCCACCAATATACTTATAGCTATGCTATCAAGATGTGCACACATCCTAGCATCAGTTATACAAGTCTTATTAAAACTTAATGTCCTGTTAAGTTTTATCGACTTGCGAACTAGTTAAGCATTCGAGCTCTAAACACTTCTAGTGCCTATCTCCTTATCTCCACAAGGAGTAGAATGTTCACTCTCAAATGCAAGGACTATTATTCTATATACCAAATCACAATGCCAGTGATATACAATAATATAGAAATAATAATTGCCTTATTAAATATAATATTCATAATTACAATACAATTGCTCTCACTCTCTCATCCTCTGAGTGGCATTCGAGGGCATATTCCTAACATCGGTAGGGGTCCACAGAGGTGTGGATCGACGGTTAATTGTGGTGCATTTTACAAATGTGATTTGATTATGGCATTTCCGGAAATGAGTGCTTTCGAACGGTTTTCATGATTGCATGCATTGACTAACTGTGTAAGAGGTAAGTTGTTCGTTTGGCCTACTTGGCTAGGATGGCTCTAGAGTATTTTGTCGTTTATGTTAAATCCTTTATTTGCGGATTTTGATGTTAGGAGACGAACCTTGTGGTCGTTCTTGTGTACTGTGAGTTGATAAGATTTGGGGCTAAAATCCCAATGGTTTTGTAAAGGTCATTTTACGGATTTGGGGCTAAAATCCCAACGGTTTGGTAAAGGTCATTTTACGGAAAGTAAACCTTTGGGGCGGTGACCCCCTTCGTCTTTTGGGTTTTGAAAAGCGGGATTTAATAATCCTAAATTGTTTTCTATTAAAACTCTCGATGGCATTCTAAACCGTTTTATAAATTATTTCCATTGATTTGTGATCTTTCGATTTTGAAATGTTTTACCCAACTCTTGCCTCGGGAAGTGTTTTTCGTTACGTTTGGATCCTTGAGGATTTCTGGTTATTGTTATTCTTGGAACTTGAATTGTATGGCTCGTATTTTTGTACTTGTACTTGCACTAGCAAAACAGTGGAGTTTTGCTAACTCCCGAGTATTCGGGGGGTGGATGTCTATTTTGCATTCAGGTTTTGGAGCATAGCACAGGGTCGGCACGAAGGATGATGAAAGATGAACGATACTAATCACACGAGGATCCGTTGATGTCATATTGGTCTAGTTGTATTTTCTTTTCCCCTGCAGTATCTTTTCCCCGTTGTACGGGAGTTTATTGTATTTTGATCCCTGCGTGGGTATGTGTTTGGAATTGAGTTGTATGTTATTATTGAAAGACCAAATCGGTCTACTGAGTTATTTTAGCCTTAAAGGCGATGTTTAGATGTTTGATTTTAGTTATCAACCTGGTAGATCCTCGAGGAGAGGGTCTACGACGTGTAATATCCCTAAGTGGATTGGGGGTGTTACAATAATAATTATAATAATAATAATAATTATAATAAATAGTCAAACTCCATCATCCACATGTATATTATCCCTCCATAGCGTCTTTTCATCGCATATTTTCTTCAGTCCTAAGTAATCTCATATCGTTTTCGATTATATTTATCCATATATTTTTGAGTCTTTATGTTCAAGCTTCATCACTGGGGTATCAACAGGTCTCCGACTCACATGACCAAATCATCTAAGTGGATTCTCCATTATCTTATCTTCTATAGACATAACTCTTACCTTCTCCCTAATCACCTCACCTGAGCCGATCCTTTTTTTTGTATGGCAGACACCACCGTAGCATACACATCATCGCCACATTCATATTTTGAACGTGATACAATTTTACCGTCCAACTCCTGCATACAACAATGCATGCCTAATTATCTTGCGGTAGAATTTACCTTTTAGTTTACGAGGCATGCCGGGATCATGCAACAATACTGTGGCATTCTTTCACTTTAATCAGACCCCCTTAATTCTGTGAACCACATCACCATCTAGCTCACAATCTCTTTGAATAATAGATCCAAGATAACGAAAAAAGTCGGATCCACGAACAACTTTCCTATCTAAATAGATCATGTATGCCTATTTTCCTCTTTTTTCGCTAAACATTATTCCAAATATTCATTATTACTTCTGCTCAGCTTAAAGCCTCTGTAGGGTAACTATTCGGAATACATAGAATTACACAACAAAGTAGTAAACGAATTACAAATAAAATTCCGGAGATTAAGGATTACACAACAAACTTATTGACAATGAATTACACGAAATAAGGGGGAAAAAACGAATTAACCTAAAACAACCCGAACATAAAGAACAGGAATATAAAGTTCAAGAAACCAAACCGAACAGATCACACAAAGATCTATAAATCGAGAGGCGAAGGTGGTGAGAATCAACCGGAACTCGGCCTCGGCTCAGTCCTCCAAATCCAGTACCCACGTCCAAGGCTCCACACGTATTAGCGACCAGCAGCCCAGACAGAAAACCACCCCCTCGGTCGGTTTCAAAAAAAATCCCAGAAGAAACACCCCCAAAATCGGCCTCAAGCAATATTCACTCAGAAGATAAGTTTTCACTCAGAAATCACAAAGATACTTGAAGGAAAATATTTTTCTCACTTAGAAGAATTTTTGTGTGTCTCATCTCAAGCCCAAATCGCTCAAAATATATAGGCAAAAATCCCAAACGGAAAGCCACAGACTTTTCGGGGAATCGAATCCCTTCTTATCATTAATTGATAAGGGTTTCGATTCCCTTCTAAATCGGAACCGCACAGCCGAGCAAAAAAGGTAAGGAAATCGAGTTTCCATAGCCGCGGCGGAGAGCGAGAGAGATGAGAGAGAAACAAAACAGAGAAGTGAGGCTAGGGTTGCAGGGGGAGTGTAACAAATACAAGGGACCAACGGATGGGATTATCCCATCTAAATCAACGGGCGGGATTAAGATGGGGAACAATCCAGAAGCCGGCTGGAGGGGGGTAGTTTAATAGGTCTGGGCCGGGTTGCATAATACCGGCCCATAATAATAAATCATTTGGGCCACATTTTTTTAACAAATCTCCACCCGGACCAAATGAGCTATCGGGGTACTTTCTTGATAAGGAGATCATCATCGCCGAACGTCACACCACCTGCACACCACACAAAGTTAGTACAAGCATAAAGACATAAATCAATCACTAAGAAAGAAAAAACTAGGAATCACGGAGAAAGCTAGAAAAGCTATCACAAAGATAGTGAAGAGAAAGACTAGAGTGCCTTCAGTAGAGAGAGTCGATATTTAGTATCGACTTGCAAGATCTAATTTTCTCGACCGGTAGGCACTTCGTGCCCATATCTGCAGGGTTAGACTGGGACGGGATTTTCTTCAAATCAATTATGCCTTTTTCCACGATATCACGGATGAAGTGTCGTCTGACGTCAATATGCTTTGTACGATCATGAAATACAGGATTTCTGCACAAATGTATGCTAGACTGACTGTCAGAAAAGACCACAACATTATCACGAAGAACACCAATTTCAGTAAGTAAACCTTTCAACCAAATAGCCTCTTTAAAGGCTTCAGTGGTGGCAATATATTCAGCTTCAGTAGTAGACAAAGTAACTATATGCTGAAGTTGAGATTTCCAAGAAATGCACGAGCCACACAAGGTAAACACATATGAAGTTGTAGATTTACATTCATCCCGGTCATTGGCATAATTAAAATCAACATAACCTTTAAGGTTAACCCCGTCATTAGATTTAGAAAACACAAGACCATCAGAAACAGAGTTTTTTAAGTACCGAAGTAACCACTTAAGAGCCTCCCAATGAGGTTTTCCTGGATTGGCCATATACCTACTTAAACAACTCACAGCATAAGCAATATCTGGTCTAGTACTAACCATAAGGTACATGACAGATCCAATAGCATTAGCATATGGGATAGATCTCATTTCACGAATTTCAGATTCAGTTTTTGGTGACTAAGTTTTGGATAATAAGAAATGAGAAGCCAATGGCACACTAGCAGTTTTCGCATCAGTCATTGAAATTTTTTCTAGAATTTTACTAATATAAGAGGACTGATTTAGAAATAAAGTGCCTTTAGATATATCCCGAATGATATTCATGCCTAATAATCTTTTAGCATCCCCCAAATATTTCATGTCAAATTGTTCACCTAATCGACTTTGAACATGAATAATATATTTAATGCACGAATTGATCAAGAGCATATGATCTACATAAATAAGTAAGAACATAGGAACATTACAGTCAGTCTTGAAATAAAGGCATGGATCATATGCACTTCGACGGAATTTCAAGGACAGCATGCAATCATTAAATTTCTTGTTCCACTCTCTAGGGGATTGCTTTAAGCCATATAAGGTTTTATTAAGCAAGCAAACATGATCAGGATGGTTATTATCTATAAAACCTTCCGGTTGTTTCATGTAGATGGTTTCTTTCAATTCACCATGCAAAAATGCCGTTTTAACATCTAATTGTTTCATCTCACAATTATGATGTGCAACTAATGCAAGCATGATGCGAACAGTGGTGAATTTAACTACAGGTGCAAAAATCTCGGTATAGTCAATACCTTCACGTTGAGTGAAACCTTTAGCTACTAACCTCGCCTTGAATCTGATGTCATCATCATCCTTTTTGACTTTAAATAACCACTTACAATCAATCAAAGAACAGTTTCTAGGTTTTGGAACAAGTTTCCAAGTATTATTCGCATGCAAGGATATCATTTCTTCATTCATTGCACTTAACCATTCGTTTGATTTATCAGACACCAAAGCATCATTGTAAGTTTTAGGTTCATTCCCATCAAGCATATCAAACACATTGAAAGCAAGAGAAGCCATGTGGAAATCATCTAAGTGTATAGGTCTTCTAACATTCCTTCTAGACCTATCCCTAGTTAATTGATAATCAGACAAGTCAGGAACAGATTGAGATTCATCTCCATTTTCAGATTGATTATCAGGTTGATCATTAGAGGATTCAGGATTTTCCATATTATCAGATTCAGCAGGTAACTCATTACCACTAAGGTGCTCCACCCTAATCTGAACAGGGTGGGGAGAATTTTCAGCAGCTAACACAGGAGCATGTAAAGGATTATTAAGACAAGGAAATTTAGTTTCATTAAAGACCACATCCCTACTAGTGATCACCTTCAATCCGGGTTCAGATCTGACCCATAAACGATAACCCTTAATACCATCAGGATATCCAAGAAAAACACATCTCAAGGATTTGGGTTCAAGTTTATCAACATTTTGATGCACATAAGCAGCACAACCAAACACACGGATGTTTGAAAAATCAATAGCATGACCCGACCACACAGACTCGGGGTAATTACCATTCAATGGTATAGAAGATGACCTATTGATAAGATAGGCAGCAGTTAAAAGAGCCTCACCCCAAAAACTTTTGGACAACCCAGAAGTGGCGAGCATAGCCCTAACCTTTTCAAGGAGGGTTCGGTTTATTCGCTCAGCCACCCCGTTCTGTTGGAGGGTATAAGGAACTGTCTTATGCCTAAGGATGCCATTTTCAGAACACATAGTATCAAACTGAGTATTTCAAAATTCAAGGCCGTTATCGGTCCTTATCTTTTTAATCCTTTTTCCGATTTGGTTTTCCACCAAAGTTTTCCAAGTTTGAAACTTTTCAAACACATCAGATTTCAGTTTGAGTAAAAATACGAAAACTTTCCTTGAATAATCATCAATAATGGACAAGAAGTAACGGTTCCTACCATGAGCCGGGACACTAGCAGGGCCCCAAACATCAGCATGAACATAATCAAGCACATTGGAACTCTTACCAGATTTCTCAAAAACAGGATCAGGGGAATCAGGAGGTTTTGGAAATTGAGTTTTATGTTGTTTTCCATACATGCAAGAGTCACAGAAAGACAACTTAGAGATTTTATCTTTTCCAAAACACTTTTGTTTATGCAAGATATCTAATCCCTTCATGCTCATGTGTCCTAACCTATTATGCCACAATTCGGTTTTATCCGCATAAACAAGGTTAGAAAGCAGCAGTTTCAGTTTGGCAAATGTATAAATTAAATTTCCGGATCCCTTTAAACAACATTGAGGAACCTCTACAAATTTTCATGTAACCATTCCCCCAAGAACCCCTAAGGCCCTCATCTTCCAAAGTAGTACAAGATATCAGATTATGAGATAAATCAGGAATATGTCTGACATTTTTTAAAGTAAACTGAGTACCATCAGCAAATTTCAAACAAACATTCCCTAGTCCGGCCACAACCCGTTTCACTTTATCAGGCATATAAACATACCGATCACCAAGATTAGTATAACTCGTAAAATGCTGTTTATAAGGTGTCATATGGTGAGTGCATCCAGAATCTAGCAACCATTCGTTTTCACACAGACCAGAAAGCACAGAATTCACAGAGGGACGCAAATCATCAATAACCATAAAGACATCACCCACAGTCAAATTAGCCTGATCATTTTGCAAATTCTTTTTAGGCTTGGTGCATTCTTGTATATAATGACCAGATTCACCACAGTTATAGCATTTGCGATTTTTAGGCCGGAACTTAGGTTTATCCTTCCATTGCCCCTTTTTCTTATTAGACTTCTCAGAATCAGTTTTGATAAACAGTTTCTTTTTAAGGTGTTGTTTAGACCTCACAAAATTGACATCAGACACCGGTTTAGAAACCTTATTAACTTTCAAGTCTAACTCCTTACTCTTCAAGCCACTTATAACAGTGTCTAAAGTAACAGAATCCCTCCCATATTTAATAGCAAATTTCACATCATTATAAGCATCAGGGATAGCATTCAAGAGCACAATATGGGAATAATCATCAATGTTTTTATCACCTGTTTGTTTTATATCTTGTACTAACTTTGTAAAGGTATCAAGATTACCATCAATATCTTTATTCAAATCCAGCTTATAACGAAAAAACTTCTCGAGAAGGAATAATTTATTTGGCAAAGATTTTTCAGTAAATGTTTCCTCAAGTTTATCCCAAAGCTGTTTAGCATTATCAGTTTTGCCTATTCGTGTAATCACATAATCAGACAAGTTCAAGATTATAGATGAATGAGCAAACTCAATCAATTCTTCTCGTTTCTCAGTAGACACATCGGACTGAAAAGTACCTTCAATGGCTTTAAAACATTTTTGTTGGACCAGTATAGATTTCATTCTGTTGCCAAATTCTAAAATCTCTTTTGCCATCGAAAGGTGCCATTGTAAATGAAGTAAGAGAGCCCATTTTAATATTTGTAAAAAATCACACAAGATTTAAAATAACAGCACAGTGAACTGTAGGAACAGTTAAGTATCACGCTAATATCACAAAGACCAAAAAGTCACAACAGATTTTAAAAATAAAGCGAGTTAGGATCAAATCTCGGTATCACGTAGATATCACAAAGATTAAAATCACACCAGATTTTAAAATGATACGAGCTGGAATCGTATCCCGGAGCCCCCACAAGATCCGAGGAACACTTACGGTCCAGGCAAGGGGGTTTGGTATGCTCGGAGATAGCGATTACTACAGTCTCAACACGAAGCAATCACAGTCACCAAGACAGAAGCAATTAAACAGACGGAAGCAAGGATAAAGGGCAGCACACCACAATACCGAAATTAAGAGAGATATAGTATGAAGTGTGATACCTGAGCGGATCCCTCGGCCGGAATCCGTATGCCCTTCCTAATAGAAACCCCTTTTAGAGGCTCCGATACCACTGTATGGTAACTATTCGGAATACATAGAATTACACAACAAAGCAGTAAACGAATTACAAATAAAATTCCGGAGATTAAGGATTACACAACAAACTTATTGACAACGAATTACACGAAATAAGGGGGAAAAAAGGAATTAACCTAAAACAACCCGAACATAAAGAACAGGAATATAAAGTTTAAGAAACCAAACCGAACAGATCACACAAAGATCTATAAATCGAGAGGCGAAGGTGGTGAGAATCAACCGGAACTCGGCCTCGGCTCAGTCCTCCAAATCCAGTACCCACGTCCAAGGCTCCACACGTATTAGCGACCAGCAGCCCAGACAAAAAACCACCCCCTCGGTCGGTTTCAAAAAAAATCCCAGAAGAAACACCCCCAAAATCGGCCTCAAGCAATTTTCACTCAGAAAATAATTTTTCACTCAGAAATCACAGAGATACTTGAAGGAAAATATTTTTCTCACATAGAAGAATTTTCGTGTGTCTCATCTCAAGCCCAAATCGCTCAAAATATATAGGCAAAAATCCCAAACGGAAAGCCACAGATTTTTCGGGGAATCGAATCCTTTCTTATCATTAATTGATAAGGGTTTCGATTCCCTTATAAATCGGAACCGCACAGCCGAGCAAAAAGGTAAGGAAATCGAGTTTCCATAGCCGCGGCGGAGTGCGAGAGAGATGAGAGAGAAACAAAACAGAGAAGTGAGGCTAGGGTTGCAGGGGGAGTGTAACAAATACAAGGGACCAACGGATGGAATTATCCCATCTAAATCAACGGGCAAGATTAAGATGGGGAACAATCCAGAAGCCGGCTGGAGGGGGTTAGTTTAATAGGTCTGGGCCGGGTTGCATAATACCGGACCATAATAATAAAGGGGAGTTTACATGTATATACAATATATACATTTTATTTACAAAAATAAGACACCAAACAAAATAATTACATTCATAACAAAAAACACAATTAATATGTAGATAATAAAAGGCAACCGTTACCAAAGAAGTGTCCGCTTTTACAGGGGGATTCTTCTGAAAATGGAGAGAGATATCTATTCCGAAAAAATCGACCTCCTTCCATATAGAAAACCGATTCCAAACAAGAAGAAAAAACCCCAGATCTACCAACAGGTAAGAACACAAGAAGAATTAGAGTGCAAATTTCGGAATACTGCGAAGTTGATTCAGAATAGAGGTATGAATTCGGAAATTCTTATTCATCCATTTAAATATTATACGTTTTAGTGATTCATGTATAGATAAGCAAATTTAGTCATTTTACTGTTGGTTAACCTTTCTGTAATTGAGTCGGCATAATCTTTGAATATAAATTTCAGCAACAACATGTATAGATGAGCATATTGAGTCGTTTTATTGTTGTTTACCATGTCTTGTAATTGAGTCGGCACAATCTTTGCTTATATGTTTCAACAACTGCACATAAAATTGGACATATGGAGTCATTTCACTGTTGGTTACCATGTCGTGGAATTTGGTTACTCTATGTATGGTGATATATAAACAATTTATTATATATTAATAATAATGGATACCATCTAGTATAGTCATATTGAACGTTTTACTGTTGGTTACTCCGTGTTGGTACTTGGTAACTCCATGTATGGTAATATATAATCATAACTGAATTTAGTCCTTGTTACTCTATGATGTTACTTTGTGTTGGTACTTGGTTACTCCATGTATGGTGTTTATAATTGTGACTAAATTTGTCCTTATTTGTAAAATCGTATTCACATCATTATAACATCCCTCAGTTTCTTATAACTGAGTTAATTTAGTAGATTTGATTTTTTAAACAATATAAAGTATATATAAATAAGAGTGGATACCATCCAGTGATAAGCTGAATAGTCAGAACTAATGTTTGCTTGTATAGTAATTCATTTATAAATGATGACATTGTACATTTTACTGTTGGTTACTCTGTTGGTACTTGGTTACTCCATGTATTGTAATATATAATCATAACTTAATTTCTCCTTGTTACTCCATGTTGGTTACTCTGTGTTGGTACTTGGTTACTACATGTATGGTGATATATAATTCTGACTGAATTTGTCCTTATTTGTAAAATTGTATTCACAATTTTATAACATCCCTCAGTTTCTTATAACTCTGAGTTAATTTAAGAAATTTGATTTTTTAAACAATAAAGTGTATATATAAATAAGAGTATGTAAGAAATTTGATTTTTTAAACAATAAAGAGTGCATACCATCTAGTGATAAGCTCAATAGTCAGAACAATCTTTGCTTGTATAGTAACTCATTTACAAATGATGGCATTGACTGTGTTACTGTTGGTTACTTTGTGGTGGTACTTGGTTACTCCATGTATGGTAGTGTATAATCATAACTGAATTTGTCATTGTTTGTATGTCAGGTCAAGTGAAACATAAGAAAAATAAAGATGCTTCTAATGTTCATCTGTACGTTAATTGAATCAATTGTAATTATTTCTCCTTTGATAATACAATTGATTATTACAACACTCTTTGAAAACATGATTATATTTGGGAAAATTGCTGATTATATGATTACTTGTAACAGTAAATGTCTTTTGGTACATACTAATTTATTGTTTGTATACTGTTGAAATTGTACTTTTATTTCCAAAAAAAGATTATGGAATAAAACTTAGTATTGAATTAGTGACCTCTGTTTAACATTCTAATTACCAAATACAAAGTCATTGGCTACCTTTCTGAAGCTGTTCAATGATGTTTAATTAAATTGTTTCTTATCAGGTAATGAAAGTGATACCATTGTTTTTGTATTTCAATGGAAAATGGTACTAAAAAAATGAATACAAAGACTTCAAGGTGACAGGCATATTAGTTTCGCCAACAATTTCCTTCTGTGCCATGGAAAATCTAGTGCGCCAGTCACTAAAGATGCTCAGTTCAGCCACAATGACAATGAAATTTCAAATCCAGAATCACATTCCACCTATTGAAATTTCAGATGATGCAATATTGAGTTTCTTTATGGAAATTTCTCGAAAAAGTCCAGACTACGGAAAGTATCCAATTATAGTTGAAGAAGAAGACATCACACAACTAGCCACATGTTGTGTAGAAGGTATATATACAAACAATGCAGTGAACTCAGAGAACCAAAGCTCTGCTATGATCCCTTTATTAACTGAAGATTTGGGCAACAGACTATATGCAGAAAGAGTGGCACAATATATCATTGGATTAGGAAATACAAGCCAGGCACTGGTCGAATGCAATGAGGAAAAAGAAAACCAAGTCATTACAACAGCAAGAAATATTGTAGTCAGAAAAAATCAAGTATATGCAAACAAGGACATTTTGTCAAAAACTTTGAGATTACAGTCAATGCTAAATAATCGACAGCATAAGGTACAACGATCTTCTTCGAGAGACTATGTGTTGATTTGCATAGACAACCAAAAATGTGGGTGGAAGGTCAGGGCATCTAGAGTGGGCCACACAAGCTTGTTTAAAATAAGAGAATTCAACAACATACATACGTGTTCATCTGATATCCTGATGAGTTCTCATAGGCAAGCAACAAAGTGAACTTGTCAGTGAATGCATAAAAAACAAGTTTACAAATTTCAAGAGAGTATACACTCCAAAAACATCGTAGATGACATGATGGAAGAGTATAATGTCTCTATCTCCTACCAAAAAGCATGGCGATCAAGAGAAAAGGCATTGACAAAAGTACGTGGAAATCCTCACGACTACTCATTGATACCTTCATGGTTGCACATGACAACAATTGCAAATCCAGGTACGTAGTTAAATGTACAATATATGTTGTATCACTTTTGACTACCAATATTTGCATATTTGGTTACCCAATTATACTGGTCTGGTAATTTTTATATTAGCAGTATTAATTTAAAATTCATGTGCCTGATTGTTGAAATACACAAAAAAAATATGACCCAGTACCAAGGTCAGAGCTAGTGACAACTAGTTTTGAGTATATGAATTGAAATAATTTATCTGAAATATATTATTGTCAATTTAACAGGAACTATCACAGACTTGTCACTGGATACCAATGGCAGTTTCAAGTACTTGTATTTTGCCCTTGGCCCATCGATAGTTGCATGGGATAATTGTTTCCCCATTATAGTAATTGATGGCACATTTCTTTGTTCTACATATGTTGTGTCGAGAATTATACTCTCCGACCGGCGATCGCCTCGGAGATCGGGCGACCTAGCCACTAACGAGCAGCCAAGGCAGAACTGCCGACCAGCGACCAGGCGGCCTAGCCTTAGCCCCGCGGACAAGATAAATCGGCCAACCGAAGGTCCCAGGACAAATCCCGGTGCCGAGCGATCGACATCATATACGATCGTCTCTCGGTACTTGGCGACCGACTAGCGGACGATCATCTCTCGGCACCTGCCGACCGACCCTTGGTGACCAGCCGATGTCGACCCTCAGCGACTGGCCGATGCCGACCTCGGTGACCAGCTAGAGACGAATGCATCATGCTGATAGTCATCCAGTCGGCAAAGGCCGAGCCTCAGGACTGAGCCCACGTGCAGAGCCGAGACAAGATCCGCATATCACGGATCGTTGACCTCAGCCTGTCAGCATCCGTCCACCATCCGACAAGCCCGCCGAAAGTTGTCAGTAGGACCGCATGTGACAGTGACCTCGGACGCGTGCTGGCTCCTCATTGGACCGCACAGCTGGCTGCCAGCCACTGCCTCGGACTTTAGGCCGACAGCCTGTGTGATCGCCCCATTGGCCGGCAGACGATCGTCCCATTATTATAATGACCGGAAGACGATCGCCCGCCAGCACTCAGGGCACCTCAGCCCCTATATATAGCAGGCAGCCTGCACTTGTCCAAGGGATCCGAAATTCTTGAGAACACACGGAAGTACTTCATTTCCCACGAGATTTCACACAGCACTTGGCTATCTCCAACTCTTGGCAACAGCTATCATTCGGTACTTACTTCTCTCGGCCTCTCTCATCAAGAATACGATCGGCAGGGACGAAGAACACCGAGCTTCGCTCAAGAGCCGGATTAACAGAGTCTTTTTACACTCATTGTATTTAGATTTCTCACATTAATACTTGTATCCACGAATATTTGTAATAATAACATCTCGCGAGAGCATTCAAGCCCGGGCCTAACAAACCCGGCAAATCTTGTGTTTATTCATTTTCTCTCGGAAGTGCTCCCGTAAATTGTTGTTTGTTGTCCGTACTTTCCAGCAGTATTTAATCTTCCGATAAATATTTTGGGCAACAACAATTGGCGCTAGAGGAAGGGGATCTAACCCTCAAATTTTTATTCCTACCGTCTCGAAGAACACTCACTGTTCTCGGGTCATATACTTGAAGTGACACTCATTGCGCTTCAAAGAAATCTTTCAGAAATCATGTCTTCCGCCTCCGCGTCGAAGAAAGCCGCTGGCCAACCGGCCAGACGCCTCGTTCCGTCCCAATCCGAGCCACAGCCGATGGTGGAAGGTAGCCGCCGCGGTCAGAGATGCTCGATCCCGTCCCTGGACGGCGGCCCAAGCCTCTCGCTCGATCAGTTCCGAACCAAGGAACAGATCAAAGAGGCCATAGCTGTCCTACAGGAGCGACGGAGTGCTCTCGACGCGCCTCCCGCTATCACCCCCTCGGCCGTCCGCCGGAAGTCCAATCGGAAGCTCAAGGCATTACTGGCCGAGCGATCGCCAGGAGGCTCTCGTCCGCAAGAAGAGGCGCTCGCCAGCCGGGGCACCTCTGTCTTCGATCGCCTGGGCAGTGACCCATCTTGGCGACCGGGGCAGTCCGGCCCCAGCTACGAGACGACGGAGTTTGAGTCCGTCACCAGGAGATCGGCCTACCCGACTCCCAGAAGGCAGCCCAGCCGTCTGGCTCCCCCTCGCCAAATAGCCGAGGTCGGCAGCAGCGGAGTCCGGAGATCGGTACACGATCGCCTCGGCTCCCGCTCCCAAAGCCGATCAGAGAGCGACCGAGCCACGGCGATGGCCGCAATGCAACGTCAGCTCGACGACATGAAGGCGCTCCTGGTATCCGGGGCAGGCGCCAATAAGACGATCGCCGAGCCGAGCGAGCCGCTCGCGATCGACATCGAGCTCGCCCCCGTGCAGCACAAGATCGCTCCCCCGCAAACACCTTTGTACGAGGAGAGATCAGACCCCCAAATGCACCTGAACAAGTTCAACATCTACATGACCGGGTGTGGGGCATCAGACGCGACCAGGTGCCGAATGTTCCCAATGACGCTGGACGACCTCGCCTACAGGTGGTACACCTTATTGCCACCTCGGTCCATTGGCTCCTTTAACCAGCTGGCGCACGTCTTCACGGAGTACTTCGCCTCCAGGGTCGCTCGGCCAGAAGGTCCCCGTCGCATGATGCAAATCAAGCAAGGAGAAGAAGAGTCCGATTCGGACTACATCGACCGAGTAGACGAGATCATCCTCAACGGCGAGCCCGTAAGCGATGAGATCGCCCTCCACTCGGTCCTAGCAGGATTCAATGGCTTTTCGCCTATGTTCAGGCATCTTACGAAGAGCCAACCCACAACCTACGCGACCTTCCGAGCAAGAGCCGCAGACTTTCTGGCCAGGCAAAGGTTTATTCTTAGCCTGTGAGCAAGCGCGATCGGCGCCCGAACGACGATCTCCTGCTCGATCGCCGATATCGACCTACGAATAAAGCGATCGACAGCCGAGCGACGATCGCCAGTCTTCCAGCCCGATCGCCGATCATCACGCTACATCACCAAAACCCGGAGGACACGATCGCCATCGACAGTCCACCATTTAACATGACGGACTAAGGCATGAAGATCGCCTCCACCGCACATCATAAAGCCATGGTCCTGGTAGTCGATGGAACCGGCTGCTTCGTCCATGCAAGGTCCCTTTCCGCCGAGATCGCCCGCCCTTCGTTTAAATACGAGGTCGGCGTAGTCTGAGGGCTCTCCAAAATTAATCAGTGGACACGATCGCCCGCCCTCAAGGTTCACCATCTAAGATGATCTACCCGGACAATGCGACACGTGCCACTACCCCCCGTCTCAACGTACACCGTCGAGGTTCGCCATCTCCATGGCGGGCCTAGGTGGAAGCAGAGCTAACAAGCCGCTGAGGTGGAGTTGATTCATCCGACGCTGCCCCGCGCAAGGACTCCTCTAGACCGAGACCGCACGCCCTTCGTTTAAATACGAGGCGAGGCGCATCCTAACAGAGGACCCTCATAATAAAGTGAGTCACGAGACACTCAATGTCTTCGCGCACCAAGACACGGTCATGGAGTCGGTCCATCGAACTCCGCGACTGTGCACGATTCCTCAAACGAACGAGACCATCAAGTTTCTGAGGGGGATCAGCCAATGTTGTTTTTTGCAGGTACAAAACCGAAAGATAGCTAGCCAATCGACCATGATAGCCCAAGTCCGAATCCAAAGTCAGCTCAAACGGTTCGCCCATCCTCACCTTACACGATCGCCAGCAAGAACCACCTCGCCCCATGTCTTCAACATCGGAGCAAGCTGGGGGGCAATTGTGGTGTCGAGAATTATACTCTCCGACCGGCGATCGCCTCGGAGATCGGGCGACCTAGCCACTGACGAGCAGCCAAGGCATAACTTCCGACCAGCGACCAGGCGGCCTAGCCTTAGCCCCGCGGACAAGATAAATCGGCCAACCGAGGGTCCCAGGACAAATCACAGTGCCGAGCGATCGACATCATATACGATCGTCTCTCGCTACTTGGCGACCGACACCTGGCGACCGACTAGCGGACGATCATCTCTCGGCACCTGCCGACCGACCCTTGGTGACCAGCCGATGCCGACCCTCAGCGACTGGCCGATGCCGACCTCGGTGACCAGCTAGAGACGACCGCATCATGTCGATAGTCATCCAGTCGGCAAAGGCCGAGCCTCAGGACTGAGCCCACGTGCAGAGCCGAGACAAGATCCGCATATCACGGATCGTTGACCACAGCCTGTCAGCATCCGTACACCAGCCGACAAGCCCTCCGAAAGTTGTCAGTAGGACCGCATGTGACAGTGACCCCGGACGCGTGCTGACTCCTCATTGGACCGCACAGCTGGCTGCCAGCCACTACCTTGGACTTTAGGCCGACAGCCCGTGTGATCGCCCCATTATAATATTGGCCGGCAGACGATCGCCCCATTATTATAATGACCAGAAGACAATCGCCCGCCAGCACTCAGGGCACCTCAGCCCCTATATATAGCAGGCAGCCTGCACTTGTCCAAGGGATCCGAAATTCTTGAGAACACACGAAAGTACTTCATTTCCCACGAGATTTCACACAGCACTTGGCTATCTCCAACTCTTGGCAACAGCTATCATTCGGTACTTACTTCTATCGGACTCTCTCATCAAGAAGACGATCGGCAGGGACGAAGAACACCGAGCTTCGCTCAAGAGACGGATTTACAGAGTCTTTTTACACTCATTGTATTTAGATTTCTCACATTAATACTTGTATCCACGAATATTTGTATTAATAACATCTCGCGAGAGCATTCAAGCCCGGGCCTAACAAACCCGGCAAATCTTGTGTTTATTCATTTTCTCTCGGAAGTGCTCCCGCAAATTGTTGTTTGTTGTCCGTACTTTCCAGCAGTATTTAATCTTCGGATAAATATTTGGGCAACAACAACATATATGGGAACCTTACTCACAGCTTGTCCCCAAGATGCAAATAGATCTATTGTTCTGCTTGCATTTGCAGTCGTTGATAGTGAGAACGGAGATTCATGGACATGGTTTTTTTCCAATCTGAGGAAATCATTTACAGTGCGAACTGGCCAGTGTATTGTATCTGACCGACATCATGCCATTGCAAAAGGATTGGACACCATATTTCCAGATGTTATGCACGGTACATGCACTTATCATGTTCTTAAAAATATTAAAAAAAGATTCAAGAAAGGAGGAGTGGATGTGAAAAATGCCTATAATGGTGTATGCAGAGCATACAATTTACAGGAATTTAATAAACATATGGCAGATTTAGATTCCATTGATAAACGAATAAGGCCATTTCTGGAAAATGAGGTTACATTGAGTAAATGCACAAGACTCCATGGACCAACAAGTAGATATGCAACAATGACTTCAAACATTGCTGAATCCTTGAATAGTGCCATCAAGTCAATAAGAGAGTTGCCAACTTCCACAATGGTTGAGTGTCTCCGTTGTTTAACTCAACAATGGTACTTTGCAAACAAACAAGTTGCGTTGTCTACCTTCACTACTCTCTCAACATATGCCGAGAAGAAACTTGCAACAATCATCAATGACTCCAAAAAACTCAAGGTTAGTATCACTTACAAAATTAAATATAAATTTGAATAATCTTACATGTATAAAAAAAATCATTACTTACTAATAATTTCACATAATTAATATTAAGAATTTAAAAAGACAAGTACATTTTAACTAACATAAATTTTAACTGACAAAATAAATTAGTTAGTAGTATACTCTGAACAATTCTTTATAATTTAATACTGCACTAGCCTGAAATAATGTATAGCATACCATTATAACAATGTATAATATATCTTATGTATGTCTCTTTGTACAGGTTGTAAGCTCAAATTTGGTTATATTCACAGTATATGATGTCAACAAATAATATATTGTGAATATATCAGAAAGAACTTGTACATGCGAAGAATTTCAATATCATGAGATGCCGTGCACACATGCCGCAGCAGTCATTAGAAAGATAAATTTCAGCTGCTATGATTTCTGTTCAAAATTGTACAGCAAAGATGCTTTGGTAGCGACTTATTCATCAGCTATCATGCCCGTCGGAGATACAGAAAATTGGGAGGTACCAGAAAAAATTAGGTGTCTAAATGTGTACCCACCGATCACAAGAAGGCCTCCAGGTAGACCAAAGGCAGGAAGATACAAAAACTCAATGGAGCAACAAAGGCAAGTCAGATGCACCAATTGCAAACTCAAAGGCCATAATAGAAAAACTTGCAAAAACCCACCTGTTGTGTAAAACATTATTTATCCTCGTAGTTTGAATAATTAACCGTCCTTTTATATAAATGTTTTTTTTTGGTATTTTAGTATCTTTTTAATCACTAACCAAAAAACTAGAATCAAGAATATATAAGTTTAAGTATCCAATTATACATCAAAATTGAATACTTTTTCCAATTATATACATCATAATAAGTTTAAGTATCCAATTATGCTTTTTCCATATCCATACATGGACAATATTTTACATAATTGAATCTTGCATACACCATACATATATATTTATATATATTACATTATCTATAGGATTGTTAAATGATACATACATTCATAAAATAACTGTTGCATGAAATATAGTTTCAAAACTAGTCTAAATTTAAGTATCCATTTATGCTTTGCCCAGTATCCACACGATGTATCATTATAATATTTCATTATTCAAGTTTCTTTTATGTAAACTATTTTCTATGTGTGGATACATCGTGCAAAAAATAGTAATAATAAATAATTCTTATGTGAAATGAAAATTTCACAAATTCTCTAAATTTAAGTATCCATTTTTTCTTTTTCCAGTATCCATACCTATACAATAGTTTAGGTAATTAAATATCTTCCATACACCATACATATATATATATATATATATATATATCATATTATCTCTAGCATTGTTTATTGATACATACAATCGCAAAAATATATTAATAAATAAATAATTATTATGTGAAATGATAGTTTCACAAATGCTCTAAATTTAAGTATACATTTATGTTTTGTTTGGTATCTACAAATAATACTAATAAAAAAAGTATTCCCTAACGTTTTGTTTGGTATCTACAAATAAAACATATTATGTATCTAGATTCTACATACAACACATATATACAGTTCATATAACATTGTTTAATAAAACATATAGTCAAACCAAATTATACTTCTTACAAATCTGGTAACCAAAATAACTTCAACGATATAACATAATAACCGAAATAAAACTATTCTCATCAACATAAACTAAACATGCCAACCAAAAAAAAAATCACATAATAGTAAGTACTCAATCTCATCAACATTCAAAATTTAACCCAGATAAAACTACAATTAAAGGCTTCACACAATATTCCACTAAACAGCCGCACTACACTTTTTAAGAGATCTTCTACCAGGAAATTCTGTGTCTGACTCATAACCACTCATTTCCTTACTTCTCCATGCAGAAAAAGGTAGACACATAATTTACTGCGATACTCCTTCACTTCAAATCTTCGGCACAAGTCATCCATCCTTCGCCAGATAAAATACTCCGCAAAACCAATCGTAAAAACACCGCAATCACTACAAAAGATAAAAGTAAGCTATTGTAAAAACATCATACAGATCCTCACAATCACTAAAAAAGAGAATTTCAAACCAACTTAATAAACTCACCATTGAACCTGCTCTGGGACAGACTTTGCAAATTCCAGTTCAATTGCATCTTCAAAACCTTTATCACAGTACCAGGGCGTAGTGAAATCAACATCATTTCTTCCTTTCCAAAAACCACAGTGAGACAAAATTATAGGGAGCCCAATAATATAAGGTTCACAAACATCCATGATCTTGGTCTGCATAGTGATACAATTTGGCTGGAATGTGTTGTACACAACAACGCGCCGACGATGCACATCAAATACCAGTAAAAGCCAATGAGCAGGACCATCCATATTAATAGGAAATAAAATGTAGTCAACCTCAACCCAAGGTGTGTTAACACACATCGAATAACCAAGAATATAGTCACATATATCATTATCTCGGGCCAACACATTAGTATCTCCAAGCTTCTCACAATACTCATTGTACAAGTTAGTCAACTTGACATGGAACCATGAATCAACTGTTGTAACCTTAATCAAAACATGAGGAGAATGTCGCGCCAACTTCCTCAAGTAGTAAAAGCAAATGTTGATATGCTGCCAGGAAAAAAAAATAACCCAACATAACATTTACTAGGTAATACAACATTATATAATGGAATGACATATTTGTGAATAAACTTACATCATGATCAAGCCATTTGTTTGGAGTCAACAAAGTATAAAACCACAATTTACTACTAACACAGGTAATCCCAAAACTGAGTGGAGGATCAATAATATCACTGGTCCTAGGAAATTTATAAACCCTACAATTAAAATAGATAAATCATTTTTCCCAACAATAAATTATATAATAATTTTTAGTGGCAAAAAACTTAAGCGAACCTCTTTCGAGAATTGAACCCAATCCTGAACCACTGTTCAAAAGTTTCAATCTCTTCCCTTTCAGGCATTTTCAAACATTCCAACGGAAACGCACACATCCCTTTCCGTATATCTCTTGCATATGGAACAATTTCCTTGCACTCAGCCGAACCAAATTCTGTAGTAAAAGGACTTTTATAAACTGCACTCTTAACATACTGCACGCTTACCTATGGTAACAACTTTTCCAACACTTTGCTCCAAATCATCAATAATTTTGATATCTTGAGTAGTAAAAATTATGTCATCCATTAGATTACTACTCTTCATATCAGCGTCATCCTATAGTGTGAAACATCCAGAAAAATTAAATAACAAGTTATAGGATACCAAAATAAGTAAGATTGTTACCATCTCTAATACCTCTTGACACTTTGATATTCCCTGACTGAGAAGATCAAATGAGGGATATTCCTGAATGATTGGGTCCTGAAATAAAATACAATTGTATAAACATCTTCATATACACAAAATATCAATATTGTAACATTCAAACTCACATCACAACTCAAATATTTAATGAATAATTAATAACTCATATGTAAACCAAACAAATTAACATTATAAACCATTCAATCAAACAACTTTTAAGTTCTACAAAAAGTAACAATAAACGTTATTACCAGATTGGTAACTAGGAAAATATTGGCAAAAATTTTCCTTATGCTAATAAATATCTTATATAATACACATATCCAATTAAATAATCTAAATAACAAAACCAATCAAACACAAATTCAAAGTAAAGTACCAAATTTTTACAGTGGAACAGATAAAACTTTTAACACCTAAAATAAGTTTCCACAAACCACACTAACCTTCCCAGAGGAACCACTATTTTCCTGATTGACTACTTTCTCAACAACTACAGCCTCATCTCTGAGTTGATCTCCAAATCCCATCTTTCCTATGGACATAGTTGGTATATTCTGGGAAAAAAATAACACTGTCATACATACAGGTAACCATAAAAATGATACTCAGGTAACTAAATTGTGCAAAATAGTATACTACAATAATATGCATGGATATGTCACCAAAAACTGGTATCCTAATTAACCAACTATAATAATACAAAATAAATAAAAAACAGCCTTGACAATATTATCCAAATAAATAGTAATACTACAAAAAGGAGATTGACAACAATAAAAATAACTAATAATACAAAAAAAAACAAGAATAGATAAAACAGAAAACCTGGGCAGTATTATCCACATCAGCCATGTTTTTTTTATTAACTTCTCCAGGTGAAGAAGGTATGCCTTTAAATGTCCCTGAATGTGCACCACCACTACCAGAAAAAACGTCAGCAACTCCAACAAATCCTTCAACAGATGCATTTACTCCGCCATTTGACTTCATTTTATCTTCACGACCAAACTGAACTTCTTTCAGTAAACACTTAACTTGAGTAATTATCTCAGTCTGGGTACTAAGCAACTGAGCCACAAAATCACACCTCAGCTTCCCAATTTCTTCAATTACTTTCACAATACTGGATTCTAGTGAATTAACCCTTTCCTCAACTAATTTTTTAAATTCAGCATTCATATAAGAACTTCCAATAAAAACCTTCTTCGGTTTTGTTACAAATTTCTGCTCTACTCCAACACCTCCATCAG
This sequence comes from Orobanche coerulescens, assembly GCA_033398695.1. Classification (NCBI taxonomy): domain Eukaryota; kingdom Viridiplantae; phylum Streptophyta; class Magnoliopsida; order Lamiales; family Orobanchaceae; genus Orobanche; species Orobanche coerulescens. Next base: position 178,158,721 of record CM065809.1, read on the forward strand.
CTATTTGTAAGAACCTAAACCCTGCTAAAAAATCCATTCTCTCCAACTCCTCAACAGTGGGTCTAAGAAACTCAATTCTCAACTGCAAAAATATTATTAAGTACATAAAAAACCCAAATAAACTGCATAGACATGCTGACATAAATATCATATAAAACCATATGATTTATATATATATATAGTTGTATGACCTTAAGTGAAAAACGTAAAGACCAAATGATACCTGTCCAGAACCAAAAACAAAATCATTCAGCTGATCGTTAGTTGGAGTTTTACCACTTTCAATCCAAGATGATATCCTCAGATACGATTTATCTTTCAGAAGACATATTCCACGATCCTTCAAAGTCGGAATGGTTTCATACAAAAAAACTTGAAAACAATACGGAAAACCACACAACTTATATAGTTTAGTGTAATTATTTTTAAAAAAATTATACTCCACAGAACCATTCTTCAACCGTCTTGGAGATCCTTTCACAGCAACAGATAAGGACTTCAAAGTCTGCTCAAAACATAACTTACCCCAAGGAAAGACATTCAAATCACCAGACGCTGCATAAATCAATATTGACCTATCTACAAACCTAGGAGGGCCAGCAGCTAACAAATAATTAAACAGTAAATAAATTACTGAAAGCCTAACTGCCTCATTATCATCTTCAAAGACAGCATCTTTATACGTATTATCAATTAACGCTCTAGTAACACGATTTCCACCAAAGAATTTATATATCATATCATTATGTTGATCCTCAAACACAGATAATTCAGAAAAACCATCCCCACGCAAGCCAGTCATTAAACAAAACTCCGGTAACCCAAACCGAACTCGTAACTCCCCAAACTCAAACCACATTTCTTCATTATCCCTTTGGTAAATTTCTCTAACAAGGGCTTGATGAATAATTTGTGAAAACATTTTCGGCGGTTTAAGATCAAGAAACTGTCCAAAAGGAGTTTCCACAAACAAATTACGTTGAACAACCGTCAACTTATCATGAATAATTTGCGGAACGTCAAAATCATTCCAATAAGTTGCTTTCCCATGAAAGTTTCTGTCACTTTCATCATAATAAAAATTCCATTTCTGCAAAAAAACAACAAATTTAAAAACATAATTATTTTAGAAACACGTAAATTAAGATTAAATACAAATCCACAGACAAAATATTTTCAAAAAAATGCTTGCTTGAATGTTAAAACGTTGGTATATATAAATATAAGTAAAATACCTTCAAAAACTTCGGACGAAGAAAGACCTTTGCTTCACCATCAGGATGTTTTTGCTTCTTCAATTCACCAACAATTTTACCCTTGCCTTTGTCGATCGGAGATTCAAAATCAGGGTCAAGACATCGTTTAACAGGACCGATTGACTCACCTTCCATTCGAGTCTTCTTCCGCAGTTCTTTTTGCACGGGACTAAGGTATCCACCAAATCTTTTCTGACCAGATTCAGAACTATGCAAATCTACGGCATGAAGAAGATTTTTACCCTTCTCAAGCCTTGCGGATTTCCTCCTATTCTCGGAATTGGTAACCTCCATCAAAAGAACTAAGCAAGTTTAGGGTTCCAATCAATAAAAACGAAAAAATATATCAATATACCAAGGAGAAATCTTCGGAAAGAAAACAAAGAGATAGAAGGAAAAGAGAAGAGATAAGCGCTGAAGATATTCTTCAGCCGGTTTCTCGCTCAGTAGGGTTAAAAGGGGGATATGGTTACAGAATAAAGATAATAAAATGCTATATCGTAAAACCTACCCTTTTTAATACGTGGTAGACACATGTAAAAAAAAAGGTAAACAGTTGCCAATTTTGTAATTACTTTTATATTGTTGTATTTTTGTAATTAAATACACTAATGTAGTAGAATATGTAATTTTCCCAATAATAAATCATTTGGGCCACATTTTTTTAACAGCCTCAAGCTTCTAACGTCTCCCCCACATAATGCCTCACACTTTCTACATAAGAAAGAGCTGCCACTCTGTGGTTTCAGCTAAAATGCGCTTTCGAAACTCTTGATATGTATACCACTAATATTTCTTGTTCTCTAATTGAAGGCTTAAAGCCATTACCTATGGCGGCAGCCATGTTCAGTTCCATAAGCCATGGATATGGCGTCAAGAACTCAACAAATATCATATCAACGAAAACACTATCAACAGACATGCAAGTCACAACTCTCCTCCTCCTCCTCTTTATGAATTGCTCTTTGTACATGTATTTTTTTTGTAGGAAACTGAATTTTACTGCATGGACTAGGCTCTTTAGATTAACTTGATCGTCTTTGGATATTTAATATTTCTTACGATTCTCGTAAATTTGGGTTCATCGTGTAAAATTTATGAGTCCGATTGTTGAATTTATGTTCATTTAGAATTATACATATGTCATATTATAGTCATGTCTCACGATGTACATGTCGATTTTACAAATATCAATACTATAATGGGATATAACTACAATAATTATCTCATCTGGTCGTCTCCTCATGGTATTTTCCATGCAAGTAGAAAAACATATAATGACGATATTTTTTGGAATTTCAATCTCATTTCCCCTTCGTATAAAGGCTGCGGCATAAGGGCAGCGTAAAGCTTTGCTACTTTGGTTTTTGCATGATTTTATAGTGTTAATTAATATTGACCACTAATCGACATTATAATATAATCTTCATTTCGCAGTCATCAAACATAGTTGTAATTAATGTGTATATGATACTGACAGTACGAATCCATAAAAAACTTGATCGGGGCACGATATGCAAATATCGCAATTAACTGAACCATACAATCTTTGATAATTCTACGAAAAACAACAGCAGAATCACAAAATCCATTAATAATTCCGCAAACTAGCAACAGAATCACAAGATCCACGGATAATTTCGTATTTTTATATACAAACATAGTTTTTCCTTTGAAAAAATTTAACATCACTGGGACATGTGTGCCCCCTCCCCCCTCCTTTATATGTGGATCCACCCCTCGATACATATGATGATTATTTGTTTTCGAAATTCTATGAAGTTGAGGTTGGCCTAGGAGGTTCTCATACGGACTGGGATCCTCTGCAGCACAGCACGGTGCTGTACTGCATCCCAACCGTTAGATTACACACACCCGCACGGGTGTGTGTGTGCGTGTCGAATAGCACGATGCAGTGCAACACAGCACCGTGCTGCACTGCAGAGGATCCCAGCCCTTCTCATACACTCTTGCCACACTTTTGCCGGTTTTTGTTGATGTAAAATTGAAAATTCTGCCTCTTATCCTATATAATTTATTCAAAAGTCCTAAAACATGGAAATGGGTTCTTCAGATTTGTGATTCTGCTTTTCGTTTGACGTTTACGCACGAAATAACTGACATCCAAAAATTGTACCTTAACCAAAGCGGATCTTTTTTTAAGGAACAGAGAGAGTATATTTTACCTATGAAAAAAGAGTTCGGCAAGAAAAATAGTAATTTTCCTTATTTACTGATTTTACAATCAAATTGTCAAGTGCCATTCAATTAGAGGAAAAAATTTGGCGAGTGCTTTTTACAGTAAAATCCTTCAAACTTTGGGAGAGAAGTTTACTATGTCCTCGCGCCAGGCAGCAGTGCTTGAATGTCTACAAGGGGCCCATGCTCAAGACTTTTTAAATGTTCTTCCCATTGAGGGGCTTGGCCAACATATATCAGCGATTGAATACCGGTCAATCCTCAAATATCGGCTGACGATTCCTTTGTTCACAGTAGACGAGCCATGTCCAATTTGCAAAAAGGCGCGTCTAGATAAATTTGGGGAGCACGCCCTTCACTGTAAGGAGTTGCCGGGGTTTAAATACCGGCATGACCTGGTTTGGGATGTCTTGTGGGACGTGTTGAGGAGAGCTGGGGTTTCTGCTAAGAAAGAAGCCCCTATGAATTTTCTGACAGACCCGTTGGAAGGTAGGTCCACCCTGCGCCCGGCGGATGTCCTCGTATTCGGCTGGGCAGGTGGTAAACATGCTTGTGTAGACCTCACCGGGGTGTCCCCGTTGGTGGGGTTTCGGGACACGGGGTTCGTGGCTGGGCAAACAGTTTTGAAGGCGGAGTCTAAAAAGGTGACTAAACATGAATCAGCTTGTTTGGAGAATCAACACGTGTTTGTGCCTTTTGCTTTTGATAATTTTGGATCCCCTGCCCCCGTGGCAACCCGATTCCTAGATCGGGTGCAAAAGGTTGCCCACAGTAATTCTCCGTCCTCCAAGAATCAAGATTTTATTTTTAGTAGAGTAGGTTTTGCTATTCAAAAAGGGGTTACGGCGCAACTTGTTGCCCGTTTACCTGTAATGCGCTTGTAATTTCAAATTTAAATTTCAAATATCATTAGAGCAACTTAATCCAACGCGTGCATCTATTGACTAATTAAATAATTTAAATTCATCTATATCATATGACGTAAATATTACGTAGGAAACAAGTGTATATCATAAATCAACCAATATATTTATTAAGATGTATTGTAATTAAGGAAATAAGTATTATTAATCTTGTAACTAAGAAAAGCCCATAGTTCATCCATCTAAAAGAGAAGTATAACTAATAAAATTTAAATATAATAAAAGTTGAAAAATACATTAAAGGAAATCACAACGAAAAGTTCTTAATTATGTAAAATTCATGCCAATTAATTATTGTGTCAATATCAAATTAGAATTTTAATATAACAATTAAATGTCTCAATTTATATCATAAGAAAACATAAATTCAAATGATGAATTCGCTAAAACAAAGAAATTTATAGTTAATGTATTATTTGCATAAAAATCTAAAATTTATTATAAGAAAATTACAAATATATAAAATTTGAATAATATTTAAAAGTATTTAAAAAAAATCTTTGAAAATCTAAAAATGAATTTAGAAACACCAACGGTTATGCAAGAGTATTTTTTTCTTATGGTATGATGTCACCGACAGTTACAACCGATTGGCGAGAGTGGAAAGTTAATGGTTTTTTTCTGAACACGACGTCGCCGTTCATATTAGCTACGTGCATGACCTTTCACTGTATATGTCACTTACAGATTTTTATTTGTTTGTTTTCATGTAGCGCATTTTAATGGATAACCATTTTTAGACTATTAAAAAATCCTTATTATGCAAGGAAGTTTGGAGGTGTTTGGGGAGAGAGTGATCGAATGGATAACTATGTTTTTCAATAAGATTTGGAGAAATAATAAGATGCCATCAGCATGGAGGAAAAATATTCTCGTCCCTTTGTATAAGAACAAAGGTGATGTTCAAGATTGTTCTAATTATCGCGGAATTAAACTAATGAGTCATACCATAAAGTTATGGGAACGAGTGATTGAACAAAGGATCAGGAAATGTGTGAAGATAACAGAAAATCAGTTTGGATTTATGCCTGGAAGATCGACCATGGAAGCAATTTATCTTATCCGGCAGTTGATGAAACATTATCGAGATAAAAAGAAAGATCTACATATGGTTTTTATTGATTTAGAGAAGGCATATGATAAAGTACCAAGATAAGTACTTTGGTGGGCCTTAACAAAGAAGGGTGTATCGCGGAAATATATTGACATTATAAAAGACATGTATGAGGGAGCTAGTACAAGTGTACGTACTAATGTTGGGAGGACAGGAGAATTCCCTATTACGATTGGGGTCCATCAAGGATCTGCTCTTAGTTTTTTTCTCTTTGCCATAGTCATGGACGAATTGACAAGAGAAATTCAAAATAACGTTCCGTGGTGTATGATGTTCGCAGATGATATTGTGTTGATTGATGAAACGAAGGTTGGAGTGCAACAGAAATTAGAACTTTGGAGGGATACTTTGGAAGCTCGAGGCTTTAGGCTGAGCAGAAGTAAGACTGAATATATGGAGTGTAGGTTTAGCGAAAACAATGATAGAGAGGCAACTGAATTGAACCGTGAATTTCCTGATGTATTCCCAGAAGAACTTCCGGGTTTAGCTCCCACACGTGAGGTTGAATTTAGCATCGAGTTAATTCCTGGTGCTGAACCCATCTCAAAAGCTCCTTATCGTATGGCGCCAACTGAATTGAAGGAACTGAAAGAACAACTTCAAGAACTCTTAGAACGGGGTTTTTTTCATCCGAGTGTATCTCCGTGGGGTGCACCTGTATTGTTTGTGAAAAAGAAGGATGGGAGCATGAGATTGTGTATCGATTACCGTGAATTGAACCGTATCACTATCCGAAATCGTTATCCGCTACCTCGCATCGATGATCTTTTTGATCAACTTCAAGGTGCAAAATTCTTCTCTAAGATTGATCTTAGATCCGGCTATCATCAACTACGAGTGAAGGAACAAGACATTCCTAAGACCGCATTTCGTACTCGATATGGCCATTATGAATTTTTGGTAATGCCGTTTGGTCTGACCAATGCTCCGGCCGTATTCATGGATTTAATGAATCGTGTCTTTCACGAGTTCCTTGACAAGTTCGTTATCGTTTTCATCGACGACATTCTGGTATACTCGAAGACGAAGGAAGAGCATGAAGAACACCTTCGTATTGTTTTGGGGATTTCACGTCGGGAGAAATTATATGCGAAATTTTCCAAATGTGAATTCTGGCTGGGTCAAGTAACATTTTTGGATCATGTTGTGTCGGCAGAGGGTATTACTATGGACCCTGCAAAGGTTGAGGCTATCACTAAATGGCCAAGACCAACGACTGTGACTGAAGTTAGGAGTTTTCTTGGACTTGCTGGATATTATCGGAGATTTGTAGAAGGGTTCTCACGTTTGGATTTACCTTTGACTAAACTGATGAGGAAGGGTGAGAAGTTTGTTTGGAACGATGAACGAGAGAAGAGTTTCGAAGAGTTGAAGAAGAAACTGGTTTCTGCTCCGATACTTACCTTACCTTCTGGATCAGGTGGTTATCAAATTTATAGTGATGCTTCAAAGAAAGGTCTTGGGTGTGTTTTGATGCAACATGGAAAGGTTATCGCTTATGCATCAAGACAGTTGAAAACTTATGAGACTAATTATCCTACTCATGATTTAGAATTGGCGGCAGTTGTGTTTGCTCTGAAAATCTGGAGGCATTATCTTTATGGTGAGACATGTGACATATTCACTGATCATAAGAGCCTCAAATATATATTCACTCAGAAGGATCTGAACATGAGGCAGAGACGTTGGTTAGAATTACTCAAAGATTACGATTTGAACATTCAATATCACCCAGGCAAGGCGAATGTGGTTGCTGATGCACTTAGTAGGAAGTCTGGGGTGTTGGCTAGTCTTGATATCGCACCTGAGATTATCAAAGACTTGGAACTTCTGGAGATGGAATTATGTGTTCGTCGTAGTGATGGTTATTGGGCGAGTATGAAGATTGAACCCGACCTTATCCTCGTGTTAAGGAAGCTCAGAAAGATGATGGTGAACTGTGGTCTATCACTCAAAACATAGAAGAGGGTAAGCAGACTGAGTTCCGTGTTGATAACGATGGAGTGGTATGGTATGGTGATCGATTATGTGTTCCTGAGGAACCTTCTATTCGAGAAGCTGTGTTGTCCAAAGCACACAGTTCTCCTTTCACGATTCATCATGGGTCAACTAAGATGTATAGAGATCTGAAACAAAATTTCTGGTGGAATGGGATGAAAAGAGATGTGGCCACATTTGTGGCTAAGTGTTTGACATGTCAACAAGTAAAGATTGAGCATCAACGTGCTAGTGGTCTATTACAGCCCTTAGATATTCCTACTTGGAAGTGGGATGAAATTTCCATGGACTTCGTGACAGGGTTACCTCGCACACAAAGAAAGCATGATGTTATATGGGTTGTTGTGGATCGTTTAACCAAGTCAGCGCACTTCTTACCAATTCGGGTAGATTATTCTGTTAGTAAGTTGGCAGAAATATTTCGACAAGAGATCGTTCGGCTACATGGTACACCTGCAGCCATTATATCTGATAGAGATCCATGTTTTACTTCACGATTTTGGAAGGGTTTGCAAAAAGCGTGGGATACTAGACTTAAGTTTAGCATGGCCTTTCACCCTCAGACAGATGGACAAACTGAGCGTACAATTCAAACTCTGGAGGATATGTTGAGATCGTGTGCTCTTGAATGGACTGGTAACTGGGACGAATATTTGTGTTTGGTGGAGTTTGCCTACAACAATAGTTGGCATGCTAGCATCAAGTGCGCTCCGTTTGAACTTTTGTATGGACGGAAATGTAGAGCTCCCATTTGTTGGAATGAAGTTGGGGAAAAGCTTATTGAGAGTCCAGAATTGATCGAGGTGACTAATGAGAAAGTTGCCATTGCTAGGGAGAAACTCAAAGAGGCGAGAGCACGACAGAAAAGTTATGCTGACCTTCATAGGAGGGAATTGTCATTTAATGTTGGGGACCGTATTTTCCTAAAAGTATCTCCGTGCCGAGGTGTTAAACGTTTTGGTATTAAAGGCAAATTGAGTCCGCGTTTCATCGGTCCATTTGAGATCTTAGATCGTATCGGCGAAGCCTCCTATCGTTTAGCATTACCTCCTCAGTTATCTCATGTGCATGATGGGTTTCACATGTCCTTATTGAGAGGGTACAAGTATCATCCGATGCATGTTGTCTCTTATCCGTTAGATCAAATCCGTAATGACTTATCACTTTCTGAAGAACCTGAGGCTATATTAGACCGTCAGGAAAGAGTCATGAGAAATAAGACAATTCCGTTCGTCAAGATTCTTTGGAAGAATCATCCTGAGCGGGTTTACTGGGAGACCGAAGAATCCATGCGAGCGATTACCCGCAATTCTTTGCGTGATTTGGTACATTTCATTTATCTGTCTTTTTAATTTCATGACGAAATTTTCTTTTTAGAGGAAGAGTTGTAAAACCCTAAATTCTGAGTTCCCAATTTTCGTCTAATTTGAAATTTTACCTAAGTTATATAATGATTAATAAATAATAAAACTATATATTATGTTATACAATACACTTAATAAAATATAAACTAAGATACATGCCAAATATAAATATGGTTACAAAATTTAAAACTTTCCTAATATCCTCCTAGCTATCACACGTTCTGGTCTTGTAACTTCCTATTTGCACATAATTGAGAAATTAAGACTCCTTAATTTAGGCCCATATTACATGCTTGTAATCAATACTAATCAATTCACATAATGACTTCCCTAAACTGTTACACGCTCCCTTTTTATTTGGGGTCCTATGATTGATCCATATCATCTCCCTCTCCTTATTTTCATACGAATCAAAGCCAAAAAAAAAAACACAAGACCTGCTACCTTTCTTCTCTCAAGATCAAGTGTCGAGGGTTTGTGGCTGTGGTATAAGTCCGAAGTATTAAGGGTTTGCTGTTGTGTTTCGTGGGTGTTAGACTATTGATTCGTGGGTGATCTCTGTTCGTGTTCTTCTTTCTTGTTCTCGTTATCAGCAAGGTATCATCAATTCCTTCTTGTTTTCTTTCCAAATCGACACCATAAATCTAAATATAACAACACATCTAAACCTAATCGTTAAACATGCTATCCGACCTATTTATTCGTTTGCTGATCTGAATATAACCACTAGAAATTGTCACATAAAATCATGAAGTTTGCAAAATATGTGTATTAATCTTGTTAAAAATTGTATATGGATGAATCTGATTTTTTTTATGGTTAAAAACATGTTATGAGAAACCTAATTAAACATTAATGATGTGTTAAAAGATTAGAAGCCCTAGAATTTAACTAGGGCTCGTTTGATGTTATTTCATGTAAATGCTTGGCTCGTTAATTTGTGTTTGTGTGTGTGTGTCGTGTGTTTGATCATTAAGGGCTGAAACCATGAGTATGTTAAGATGATATTTAAAGCATGTTTCGTGGATTATAAGGTCTCGTGTGATGTTTGCATAATTAAAACATGTGTTATGATGGTCTAAAATGGATTTTGAAAACGGGACAGCTTGTAGGCTGAACATGTGTGAGTTATAGCTCAAGTTCCATAAAGGTTTTATTCTGTATTTTTACATGAAAACCTAGTTTTATGTCTTAGTTAAGTTTTCCAATTGGTTTGAAGGAAATCGGAGTTGTATTGGTCATGTTTTTAAATTTTACGGGATTAAGGTTGTGTTGTTTCCGTCTCAAAGTATGCTGTCCAGTTTTGGATCGGATTGAGCAGGGTTAATCTTAATGATAACAAAGCGTTTTTCTGAGTTTATTGAGTCCAAAACTAAGTTTAAAGAGATTACTAACTGATCCAATTGGTTTGGAGTGAATTGGAGTTGATTTGGGCATGTTTCTGAATTTTATGTGATCGTATGTCAAAACAGCATTTTCAGAAAATTATTTCAGTCTACTTGTGTGATTTTTCATGTCAAATATATAAAGAATTAAGAGATCTTCTTTTACAGAGATAATATATAAGTTATAAGGGAATTCCTGTAATTTTTGTAGATTTTTATGAAAGGTTTAACTATGTTGATAAATGCAAAACTTTTGGGGTATACCTGCAGTCCAGTTTCTGGACAGGTTTGGGAAAACGATTTTTAAAAAGGTACTTGCACTTAGAAATAAAATCTGAAAAAAATTTGGGGAGGTGCTTAACTCTTGTGGTAATCACAAGTAAAAATTGTAAAACCTCAGAACCTTAATTGTTATGTTTTAAAATTCATAAGAAAACAGAACCAGATTCATGTGTGAAATCCCTGATCTATTAATAAGTAACTTTGAGTATTGAATCCATTACAAATTTAATGAACGTATAAGTAATATATGATTATAATTCATGTAGATTCAGTGAAGGAGGAGTGATCCACCTTTCCTTGTGTTCAATTTTCATTTGCTTTCATTTCTTAAGGTACGGATATTCTACCCTTTTGTATCGGTACAGATATTCTACCTTTTATCAAGTAAAGGATTCTCATGATTCTTATTCTTTGATCTTAATTCATTGCATTGTTATGAACCTTTTGAAATGAACCTTTTGATATGAACCTAATATTATGATTCCTTTGTATTGATCCATTTGATATAATCCCATTGCTATGACCCATTTTGATATGGTTCTTAATTGTTATTGTTCAATCGATTATTTCGTTACATGCTTATTTCTATCCTTGCATGTATTTGCCTATATTGTTGCCCATTTAATGTATCTAGCCATGGGGAGTCTATGGCCATATCATTGATGCACCAATGGTATGACGCTGTCAGTGGAGGCGGGCATGTGTCCACTGCGTTCCCAAATGATTGTATTGCTAATTAGCGCACTTGGCCCGTGTTTTTCATATGTATGTTTAGTTTGGTACTAGCATATATATTAATGTAATGAAGGGAGCGCATGGATGCATCCTAGTAAATGAAATGAAATGTAAATGAAATGAAATGTGATGTGAATGGACTAGAGTGTGTGCAATACACCTCATCTCACTAATGTGGTACATCGAGCTAGCTACTCTATGTACATAATGTAATGTTGGGCATTTCATTGAATTTTGATCTTTCATATTCTTTCATTATATTGATTGGTCATCACATATATATCATTCGTATCTTATTCACAGGTTCTCTCGAACTCTTTCCTATATTGTTTCGTTTCATTCATACTTATTGCTTTCATATTATATATCTGTTCACTGAGCATTAGCTCAGCCGCATTTCTTTTCTCTGCGGCAGGTTATTACAGGGGTGATGGGCAGGAGTGAAGAGAGTAGGAGTTATAGACTACCCTACTAGTTATCCTTTATCATTTTTTTTACAAGACTTTTGGATTAATTATGTATTTCTATTTAATACAATGTTGGTTTATCATTGGAAGATTGAAATGTTGACCTAGTTATGCTTTTATAATAAAGTCTTCCGTCTGCGTATTTAATGTTCTGATTTGACTCCGTAATGTTACACTTGACCCTTGTCGGGTTGGGGTGTTACAATTATGGTATCGGAGATTGGTTTGTCCTGTAGGACTTAGGTTATGACCTGTGAGGATTGGGTAGGCATTAGGTTTCCTTCTGCAATAAATGTTATCTCTTTCATATTCGATAATGACTCTGATTTCTGTCTTTACTGATTTGTTTATGGACCTTTTAGATGTCGGTCAATCGCACACCGGAAGAGACCGCTGCCTTTAACGCAGCTGTTGCTCAAGCTGTTGCAGCCCTAATGCCTGAACTTCGAACTCAACTCTTTGAGGAATTCCATCAGGAGGCCTTTGGCTCTGGTGGAAGGGGTACTCCATCTACTATCTCTGGGTGGTTGGAAAAGTTTGGGAAATAGATGCCCAGATATTTTAGCTCCGCCAACACTCCTGTTGATGCGGAAAATTGGATCGCACACATAGAAAAGATCTTCGAAGTATTGGACTGTGGGGATGAGTTTAAGGCTCGTTTGGATAGCTATAAGCTGGAAGGTGATGCACTGAATTGGTGGAAGGCCTATAAGCACGCAAAAGGTGATACGTTTATTACCAACATGACTTGGGCAGATTTTCGTGGGGTATTCTATACTCAGTACTTTCCTCTAGCTGAACAACAAAAGTTTGAGCGGGAGTATCATACTATCCGCCAGGGAGATCACGAAACCACGAGTGAATTCATGAAGCGCTTTTTGAGGTTAGCAGGATTTTTGGGGGCGAAGGCTGGAACTCAGAAGGAGCAGGCTTTTCATTTTAAATGGGGGCTGAAAGAATAGATTTTGGACGGGATTGTGAACACGGAGTTCTCAGACGTAGCTCAGATTGCTAATGCGGTCCGTAACATCGAACTTCTCCGTGAGAGAAACAGGGAGAACAAAAGAAACCGCGATGGGGACCGCATCCGATACGCTGTGGCACCAACTCAGAACAGTGCTCCGAGAGTACAAGATCAAAGGTACAATGATAGGAGGAATGACAACAGGCAGAACTATGGACGTGACCGTGGCCATCAAACTAACCGAAACACTGGTGCTCCCAATCAGAGGAGAAACCCTAACCAAACCGTACCTTTACCTCCACCTCCACCATGTAAGACTTGTGGTAAGACACATCCAGGAAAGCCGTGTTACAAAGAAATAGGTGCTTGTTTTCTCTGTGGTTCATTGGAGCATCGAGTACGAGACTGTCCCAAAAATGATGGTAGGAGTGATGGTAAGCAGCCACCAAACAGAGGACGGGTCTTTGCTCTCACCCGTGATCAGGCTGCTACTTCATCAGGTACCGTTACGGGAATTCTGCATATGTTTGATCGTACTATATTTGTCTTATTCGATACTGGTGCTACTCATTCTGTCGTATCTGCTGCATTTGCTAAACATATCACTATACCATCTACCTTACTTGATTATACTTTATCTATATCTACTCCCCTGAAGAACCAAGTTATTATTAGCCATGAATTTAGAAACTGTCCCATACGTTTCGATGATAAAATTCGTGCGGCCAACATATTCCCTTTAGATATGTGTGATTTTGATATTATTTTGGGCATGGACTGGCTTTCAGAACATCAGGCCACGATCGATTGTCATGCCAAGCGTGTTATTTTTGGCGATATTAGTCATCCAGAATTCATTTATCAGGGTTCTCGACCTGATAAGCCTTTGAAAATTATCTCCGCTTTGAAAACCAGAACTTTGATCTCACATGGTTGTGAAGGTTTCTTAGCCTCTATAAAGGACACTTCTGTGGATGCACCTCGCCCTGAGAGCCATCCAGTAGTCCGTGAATTTCCTGATGTATTCCCAGAAGAACTTCCGGGTTTAGCTCCGACACGTGAGGTTGAATTTAGCATCGAGTTAATTCCTGGTGCTGAACCCATCTCAAAAGCTCCTTATCGTATGGCGCCAACTGAATTGAAGGAACTGAAAGAACAACTTCAAGAACTCTTAGAACGGGGTTTTATTCGTCCGAGTGTATCTCCGTGGGGTGCACCTGTATTGTTTGTGAAAAAGAAGGATGGGAGCATGAGATTGTGTATCGATTACCGTGAATTGAACCGTATCACTATCCGAAATCGTTATCCGCTACCTCGCATCGATGATATTTTTGATCAACTTCAAGGTGCAAAATTCTTCTCTAAGATTGATCTTAGATCCGGCTATCATCAACTACGAGTGAAGGAACAAGACATTCCTAAGACCGCATTTCGTACTCGATATGGCCATTATGAATTTTTGGTAATGCCGTTTGGTCTGACCAATGCTCCGGCCGTATTCATGGATTTAATGAATCGTGTCTTTCACGAGTTCCTTGACAAGTTCGTTATCGTTTTCATCGACGACATTCTGGTATACTCGAAGACGAAGGAAGAGCATGAAGAACACCTTCGTATTGTTTTGGGGATTTCACGTCGGGAGAAATTATATGCGAAATTTTCCAAATGTGAATTCTGGCTGGGTCAAGTAACATTTTTGGATCATGTTGTGTCGGCAGAGGGTATTACTATGGACCCTGCAAAGGTTGAGGCTATCACTAAATGGCCAAGACCAACGATCGTGTTGAAGTTAGGAGTTTTCTTGGACTTGCTGGATATTATCGGAGATTTGTAGAAGGGTTCTCACGTTTGGATTTACCTTTGACTAAACTGATGAGGAAGGGTGAGAAGTTTGTTTGGAACGATGAACGAGAGAAGAGTTTCGAAGAGTTGAAGAAGAAACTGGTTTCTGCTCCGATACTTACCTTACCTTCTGGATCAGGTGGTTATCAAATTTATAGTGATGCTTCAAAGAAAGGTCTTGGGTGTGTTTTGATGCAACATGGAAAGGTTATCGCTTATGCATCAAGACAGGTTGAAAACTTATGAGACTAATTATCCTACTCATGATTTAGAATTGGCGGCGATTGTGTTTGCTCAAAATCTGAGGCATTATCTTTATGGTGAGACATGTGACATATTCATCGATCATAAGAGCCTCAAATATATATTCACTCGAAGGATCTGAACATGAGGCGTAGACGTTGGTTAGAATTACTCAAAGATTACGATTTGAACATTCAATATCACCCGTGCAAGGCGAATGTGGTTGCTGATGCACTTAGTAGGAAGTCTGGGGTGTTGGCTAGTCTTGATATCGCACCTGAGATTATCAAAGACTTGGAACTTCTGGAGATGGAATTATGTGTTCGTCGTAGTGATGGTTATTGGGCGAGTATGAAGATTGAACCCGACCTTATCCTCGTGTTAAGGAAGCTCAGAAAGATGATGGTGAACTGTGGTCTATCACTCAAAACATAGAAGAGGGTAAGCAGACTGAGTTCCGTGTTGATAACGATGGAGTGGTATGGTATGGTGATCGATTATGTGTTCCTGAGGAACCTTCTATTCGAGAAGCTGTGTTGTCCGAAGCACACAGTTCTCCTTTCACGATTCATCATGGGTCAACTAAGATGTATAGAGATCTGAAACAAAATTTCTGGTGGAATGGGATGAAAAGAGATGTGGCCACATTTGTGGCTAAGTGTTTGACATGTCAACAAGTAAAGATTGAGCATCAACGTGCTAGTGGTCTATTACAGCCCTTAGATATTCCTACTTGGAAGTGGGATGAAATTTCCATGGACTTCGTGACAGGGTTACCTCGCACACAAAGAAAGCATGATGCTATATGGGTTGTTGTGGATCGTTTAACCAAGTCAGCGCACTTCTTACCAATTCGGGTAGATTATTCTGTTAGTAAGTTGGCAGAAATATTTCGACAAGAGATCGTTCGGCTACATGGTACACCTGCAGCCATTATATCTGATAGAGATCCATGTTTTACTTCACGATTTTGGAAGGGTTTGCAAAAAGCGTGGGATACTAGACTTAAGTTTAGCACGGCCTTTCACCCTCAGACAGATGGACAAACTGAGCGTACAATTCAAACTCTGGAGGATATGTTGAGATCGTGTGCTCTTGAATGGACTGGTAACTGGGACGAATATTTGTGTTTGGTGGAGTTTGCCTACAACAATAGTTGGCATGCTAGCATCAAGTGCGCTCCGTTTGAACTTTTGTATGGACGGAAATGTAGAGCTCCCATTTGTTGGAATGAAGTTGGGGAAAAGCTTATTGAGAGTCCAGAATTGATCGAGGTGACTAATGAGAAAGTTGCCATTGCTAGGGAGAAACTCAAAGAGGCGAGAGCACGACAGAAAAGTTATCTTTGACCTTCATAGGAGGGAATTGTCATTTAATGTTGGGGACCGTATTTTCCTAAAAGTATCTCCGTGCCGAGGTGTTAAACGTTTTGGTATTAAAGGCAAATTGAGTCCGCGTTTCATCGGTCCATTTGAGATCTTAGATCGTATCGGCGAAGCCTCCTATCGTTTAGCATTACCTCCTCAGTTATCTCATGTGCATGATGGGTTTCACATGTCCTTATTGAGAGGGTACAAGTATCATCCGATGCATGTTGTCTCTTATCCGTTAGATCAAATCCGTAATGACTTATCACTTTCTGAAGAACCTGAGGCTATATTAGACCGTCAGGAAAGAGTCATGAGAAATAAGACAATTCCGTTCGTCAAGATTCTTTGGAAGAATCATCCTGAGCGCGAAGCGACTTGGGAGACCGAAGAATCCATGCGAGCCAGTTACCCGCAATTCTTTGCGTAATTTGGTACGTTTCTGTTTATCTGTCTTTTTAATTTCGCGGACGAAATTTTCTTTTTAGAGGGGAAGAGTTGTAAAACCCTAAATTCTGAGTTCCCAATTTTCGTCTAATTTGAAATTTTACCTAAGTTATATAATGATTAATAAATAATAAAACTATATATTATGTTATACAATACACTTAATAAAATATAAACTAAGATACATGCCAAATATAAATATGGTTACAAAATTTAAAACTTTCCTAATATCCTCCTAGCTATCACACGTTCCTGGTCTTGTAACTTCCTATTTGCACATAATTGAGAAATTAAGACTCCTTAATTTAGGCCCATATTACATGCTTGTAATCAATACTAATCAATTCACATAATGACTTCCCTAAACTGTTACACGCTCCCTTTTTATTTGGGGTCCTATGATTGATCCATATCATCTCCCCTCTCCTTATTTTCATACGAATCAAAGCCAAAAAAAAAAAAAACACAAGACCTGCTACCTTTCTTCTCTCAAGATCAAGTGTCGAGGGTTTGTGGCTGTGGTATAAGTCCGAAGTATTAAGGGTTTGCTGTTGTGTTTCGTGGGTGTTAGACTATTGATTCGTGGGTGATCTCTGTTCGTGTTCTTCTTTCTTGTTCTCGTTATCAGCAAGGTATCATCAATTCCTTCTTGTTTTCTTTCCAAATCGACACCATAAATCTAAATATAACAACACATCTAAACCTAATCGTTAAACATGCTATCCGACCTATTTATTCGTTTGCTGATCTGAATATAACCACTAGAAATTGTCACATAAAATCATGAAGTTTGCAAAATATGTGTATTAATCTTGTTAAAAATTGTATATGGATGAATCTGGTTTTTTTTATGGTTAAAAACATGTTATGAGAAACCTAATTAAACATTAATGATGTGTTAAAAGATTAGAAGCCCTAGAATTTAACTAGGGCTCGTTTGATGTTATTTCATGTAAATGCTTGGCTCGTTAATTTGTGTTTGTGTGTGTGTGTCGTGTGTTTGATCATTAAGGGATGAAACCATGAGTATGTTAAGATGATGTTTAAAGCATGTTTCGTGGATTATAAGGTCTTGTGTGATGTTTGCATAATTAAAACATGTGTTATGATGGTCTAAAATGGATTTTGAAAACGGGACAGCTTGTAGGCTGAACATGTGTGAGTTATAGCTCAAGTTCCATAAAGGTTTTATTCTGTATTTTTACATGAAAACCTAGTTTTATGTCTTAGTTAAGTTTTCCAATTGGTTTGAAGGAAATCGGAGTTGTATTGGTCATGTTTTTAAATTTTACGGGATTAAGGTTGTGTTGTTTCCGTCTCAAAGTATGCTGTCCAGTTTTGGATCGGATTGAGCAGGGTTAATCTTAATGATAACAAAACGTTTTTCTGAGTTTATTGAGTCCAAAACTAAGTTTAAAGAGATTACTAACTGATCCAATTGGTTTGGAGTGAATTGGAGTTGATTTGGGCATGTTTCTGAATTTTATGTGATCGTATGTCAAAACAGCATTTTCAGAAAATTATTTCAGTCTACTTGTGTGATTTTTCATGTCAAATATATAAAGAATTAAGAGATCTTCTTTTACAGAGATAATATATAAGTTATAAGGGAATTCCTGTAATTTTTGTAGATTTTTCTGAAAGGTTTAACTATGTTGATAAATGCAAAACTTTTGGGGTATACCTGCAGTCCAGCTTTACGGACGGAGTTTGGGAAAACGATTTTTAAAAAGGTACTTGCACTTAGAAATAAAATCTGAAAAAAATTTGGGGAGGTGCTTAACTCTTGTGGTAATCACAAGTAAAAATTGTAAAACCTCAGAACCTTAATTGTTATGTTTTAAAATTCATAAGAAAACGTAACTGCATTCATGTGTGAAATCCCTGATCTATTAATAAGTAACTTTGAGTATTGAATCCATTACAACTTTAATGAACGTATAAGTAATATATGATTATAATTCATGTAGATTCAGTGAAGGAGGAGTGATCCACCTTTCCTTGTGTTCAATTTTCATTTGCTTTCATTTCTTAAGGTACGGATATTCTAACCTTTTGTATCGGTACAGATATTCTACCTTTTATCAAGTAAAGGATTCTCATGATTCTTATTCTTTGATCTTAATTCATTGCATTGCTATGAACCTTTTGAAATGAACCTTTTGATATGAACCTAATATTATGATTCCTTTGTATTGATCCATTTGATATAATCCCATTGCTATGACCCATTTTGATATGGTTCTTAATTGTTATTGTTCAATCGATTATTTCGTTACATGCTTATTTCTATCCTTGCATGTATTTTCCTATATTGTTGCACATTTAATGTATCTAGCCATGGGGAGTCTATGGCCATATCATTGATGCACCAATGGTATGGCCATCGATGGAGGCGGGCATGTGTCCACTGCGTTCCCAAATGATTGTATTGCTAATTAGCGCACTTGGCCCGTGTTTTTCATATGTATGTTTAGTTTGGTACTAGCATATATATTAATGTAATGAAGGGAGCGTATGGATGCATCCTAGTAAATGAAATGAAATGTAAATGAAATGAAATGTGATGTGAATGGACTAGAGTGTGTGCAATACACCCCATCTCACTAATGTGGTACATCGAGCTAGCTACTCTATGTACATAATGTAATGTTGGGCATTTCATTGAATTTTGATCTTTCATATTCTTTCATTATATTGATTGGTCATCACATATATATCATTCGTATCTTATTCACAGGTTCTCTCGAACTCTTTCCTATATTGTTTCGTTTCATTCATACTTATTGCTTTCATATTATATATCTGTTCACTGAGCATTAGCTCAGCCGCATTTCTTTTCTCTGCGGCAGGTTATTACAGGGGTGATGGGCAGGAGTGAAGAGAGTAGGAGTTATAGACTACCCTACTAGTTATCCTTTATCATTTTTTTACAAGACTTTTGGATTAATTATGTATTTCTATTTAATACAATGTTGGTTTATCATTGGAAGATTGAAATGTTGACCTAGTTATGCTTTTATAATAAAGTCTTCCGCCTGCGTATTTAATATTCTGATTTGACTCCGTAATGTTACACTTTGACCCTTGTCGGGCTGGGGTGTTACATCGAGCTCGCCCAGCTCGAATGACAGCCCTAAACACGAGAAACATAATAAGTATCAATCACGTCAGGCCATTAAACCCGTTAACCAATAAACATATTTTTAATATAAAAAATGTTTAGTATACATAATCTAATAACTTGCCAGCATAAAAAATCTAATACAATTTAAAATTCATGACATCAAAAATATACCAAAGGTAACCAAAGCATAACGAGTAAACGAACTTATGAGAAAAAGTTACTGCTTATTGGACTCATTCATCACACAATATCAGTCCATTTTTATCGTGCCTGTCCAAATCCAGTAAACTTCAATCAAAGCCTATAATTTCTGTCGTGCTCATGTTGATCCGTCGTGTAGTGCCTTAAATTACCACCCCTATGACCGGAGTCAAACTCCTTTCATTTATTTTGTTTCTAAATATTTATTATATAATTCTAGTAACACCTTTTTTAGAAAAAATTGCTCAATTAATTTATAAAAAAAAAAATTATGACCCTATTTGTCAATTAGCGAAGCGAATAGTTGATAACTAATTGCATTAACTGGTTTCATAATATTATCAATCTGTATATAAATGTTTGGTAAGTAGCTGATTGCTGAGGCACAAGTTTGAGGCACATGTCTGAAGCAGAAGTTTGAGGGGCTGGTTGGCAGTTGCTGAATGATTTAGTGCAGAATGGTTGAGAGGCCAGAATGGTTGAGAGGCTCTGTATGGTTGAGTGCAGAATGAAATTTGGTTGTTTGATAACTGTTCTGAATGGTAACTCTGAATGGTAACAAATTACCATTTTACCTTTTTTGTATAAAAGTAGCGATTAAAAATCCCATTTTTCCTCCCCTTGCGTACCAAAACCTCTCATTTTTATAAATAAAAACCCTAACTTTTATAAATAATTGTGTATAATATTTTTAAATTTAATTCATTTAAAATAATAATAATAATTATTATTATTATGTATAATATTTTTAAATTTAATTCATTTAAAATAATAATAATAATTATGTATAATATTTTTTAATTTAATTCATTAGAAAATTATAATAATAATTATGTCTAATATTTTTTTATTTAAATTCATTTAAAAAAATAATAATAATTATAAATAATAATTCTTAATTTAAGAGGAGGGGTAAATCTGGAAATTGTTTGCCTCTTAATGGTTGAGAGAGGGTATGAATACTTAATTGTTAAGAGGTTATTGTAACCATTACGAGGTCATATTTTTTTTGCCAAACAGTCCTAGCCTCTTAGCGATTCAGAGGTAGGCTCTTAATGTAACCATTAAGAGCCAAACAAACAGCCCCTGAGCTTGGGCTTGCCCGCTTCTAACAGACTTCATTTGAAACACACGAGCAAAGAACATCATCATCACAAATTAATTCGACATTGCTATAGTTTCATTACCCACTACGTTGCATACAATGGAACAAACATAGAGATGTCAAAGTAAAGTTCTTTTCATTTTCAGTGCATCAAATTTATCTTTTCGACTGAGTTCACGTATGCTTTGTCATACACTGTCTTATGTCCACCAAAAATGGAACATATTTCTCTATAATCACTCATTCCGTGGGATGTCTTACATTAATATTGCAAGAATCGTTGATGTTAAAAGGACCGTAGGCACAAGTCCTCTTTTCTTTACTTCCTACGAGTTTACAGTGACCATTGTTCTTCGCTTTTCTCTACCTAGTTACATGTGTTGTGAATGTACGGAAATGGAGGATGGAAGATCATGCAAACCTTAGGAAGTGACGCCTTGTCTCATCCATTTTGTAGCCGACCATTTTTCTCCTGCTACTACTTCACATCCACCGTGTAGGCTGTTCGGATCCGATTGCCCATCAAGCCCCTGATATAATTCAATTGAAAAGGTATAAAAGAGAAATAATAATAATAATAATAATAATAATAATAATAAATAATAATAATAATAATTGAAAAGATATATTTCAATTGAAAAGGAAAAGATCGGAATGTAAACAGCGGTAAAGTTATAAAAAGACTTATTTACCGGGCCTTTAAACTGATTTACAGTTTTGCATCTCCGTTGAATAGGATAATATACTTTTTTCCAAACTTTTTCAATCATTTATAAACATGCGTCTTCGTTTCATTTCAGTTACTCCAACTGACTGAAGAAACTAGGCTTGAGGTTTGTGGGATTTACAAGAAAAAACACCAACTTTGAGATTTACAGAAACCACCATTGAGCTTGATTCCCCTTGCAGTTTGCCACAATCATTAGCTGACTTAATGAAAGTTGCTGAAGTTATCAAATATTACATATACGCCCCTCATGTTTTCGAAATATTAGAAATAACCGAAACATTTCGTTTGGCAATGCAAATGTAAAATGTAAGAAGGAAATTTGGGGCTATTTGGGATTTTTGATGGTGCAAAATGTGAAATGGATACAACCTCAATGGTGCTTTTTGTAATTTTCAAAGTGAGCTGTTTTTCTAGTTTTTATAAAAAGCCCAAGAGGTTAATTTGTAATTGTTGAAATCAGCAAGATAACAAACTAGAATCAATTTCATTGGACATACTATTCGTCCGTAGATCATGTTCCATGATGTCCTGTTGACTTTTACAATATCAATCACGTAATGTGATTCATCATCATCTCATGATATTTTCATGATATTTTCCGTGTAACTAGAAAAACCTACGATGCTGGCGGTTTTGGGATCTTCATCTTATTTCTCCTTCGTATGAAGGTTGCTACACGAAGGGCATTCGGCGTAAAATTTGCCACTTTGCTTATTGCATAAATTTATGAATTTATAGTGTTGACTAATTTTGGACAATTAATTGACACTATAATCTTCATGTCACCGTCTTCAATAGTTGGGATATGATGATGATGATGATGATACTATTCGTTCATATTTAATGTCACCTTCACTCCATACTCCACATTTCAAGTAATCACTGACAATAAATTGGGACAAAGAGAAATATATCAAACCATGCTCCAGAAAAGCACAGCATCGCCTTTAACAGGTTTCACGCAGAGTCCTGTGACCATTTCCCCCCCACAGCTACACTCACCATCACCGGCCTGAAATTAGCTTGATTAGAAACATGAAACGTGCTTGCGACAGAGAGAAAGCTGAAGAAATGCAATCATAGTAACAGAAATTAAGCATTCTAGATATTCAAATTTCACAAATATCTGAACTACAAATATGAGGAATGAGATATTCTTCCTTCCAAAACATTTATTTTAATTAACAACTTAATTTTCATATATTCACCACATCTAACTCCTTGCATCACATTGAAAGAATTAAAACATAAAACAGCTTGTCATGAACAATATAATTGTAAGTACTTCGTGGGATATCCAGTGAATAAAATGCTGAAGAAACACGATGCTGATTTTACTGTTATTATTTACTTTCTCAAGCTGTCATTTTGTGACACCCGGGCCGACGAGGGCGGGGAATGATCATTGGTGCAATGAGAAGGCACCGACAAGGAACGACTCCTGGCAAGGCTTCTAGGCGAAGGGAGACATGACTGAACCAAGGTTGCCTAAATAGCGGAACGCTCCGGTACGTAGAACGAAAACAAACGGGATACAGCCCGGTGCCTGGAACGCGGTATGATAGGGGTAGTCTTCTTCAAATCGCTAAGTTGGAACGAGATTCATTGATCCGAAATGTAGAACAATTTAAGATACGATTTTTATTTTTTTATGCAGTTATATGTAATGTTCTATATAATCATAACATTATATTTTTGTTGTAGACAAACGTGAGACATATGTTTGGTGAATATAAGTTCTTGCTGAATAGAAATTAAACCCTTTTTATAAGTAGATTTACTTGACACATTCATGAATATATATATATATATATATTACGTACAATTTGCTATTATTAAAAGGATGAAAAGAAGTTTGAAGGGTTAAATGCTGCAATGTACAATTAAAAAGATTTGGAAGGTTTAAAGGAGTTATTATTAATATAATAAAATAATACCACTCTTAGAGTCAACTCTGTTGACGTCTGATTTGGTCAACGTCACGTGTGCTGATCTGGACGAATAGATCGAAGCCACGTAGAAAATAATAAGCGGGACGTATAAACAGAATGAAAAGTATTGGACCATTAAATTTTATTAATGATCTTGATAAAGAGTAAAGCCGGGCCGAAAATATTTTGGCCGGTCCGTACAGTTGGTGCTTGTTAATTACAAGTCTTATCCTTTTCTCTTTTCTCTCTTTTTTATCTCTCTTTTTCTCTCTATATTTTTCCCATTTTTTCAAAGGTCTTCCTTTTGTACATTCTCTTGGCATATATATAGCCAATATTAGCCATTCATGAGATGACAGCTGGAAGATTCAGGTGAACAGGCTTATGACACTTGTCGCAGTGTAGTGACTTCTTTGACGCGTGTCACCTTCTTAGGCTTGCTTTGGAAAGGGATATGACAGCCCTCCTTAATTGTCCTGTCTGCCTGTTCTTCGTGCTTTTGGCAATACTTATACATTGCGGCCAGACAACAGGGTCGGTCCTCGAGCTTCCCGATGTTCTGGTCGGTCCTGTTATGTTTACGGCTCGGAGCGTATCCATCTAGGGTCTGCTCGGTCCTCCTGGGTCGGATCCCGGGTCGGCTCTAATGTCTCTGCCCGGTCCGGTTCTTTGTGAGCCCGAGAGACAGTCGGGTCTATGACCGGTTCGGCTCGAGAATCTGCTCGGCTGGTCGGTTGCCTGGAGCGCTTAAGTGGATGCCAAGGTGGATCGTCTACCAACAAGGGCCCCCGAGTCCAGGGCCGTGCCGGGTTGGCCGGTGCTAGAGTCGTTTTAGATTGAGGCCGATCCGGCTTGGGGATGGATAAGATCTCTTGAAGGGACGTCTCTTGGAGAGTCGCGTCGATTTGACTTCGGGGTCTCCAAGAGTCATAATAAGGGGGACGCGTGGCGGGACGTAATTCGTCGTTGTGTTTCACGCGTCTTCGATCTTTGTGATGATTCATTATGAATCGCCGCTTCATGTGCTTCGGTATTAATGCCCTTTTTTCTTCCATAAATAGAGAGAGCCTTCTTCTCTATTGCTTCTTTCGCCATTTTTACGTGTTGTTGCAGAGAAGGATTTTTTTTCGGCAATTTATCTTCTCCGATTTCACATAGACTTTCCCGGTAAGCTTGCTTTTCCTCCTCTTTTTCCTATTTTATGATGTCGGGGCGGAGGGATACGGCGGCGGAGTTGACTGTGTCTCCGGACCGCACGGGAGTGGCGGATCTGTCGATGGGTGATGTTCCCGTTGACTGGAGCGACGAGGATCGCGGCGAGGCCGCGAGATCGCCGGATTCTGGAGAGGCGGATTCGGGAGACGTGGAGGTGGTGACGCCGTCGACGGTGGTTGGCGAGACCCGGGCCTGGGTTCGGCCTCGGCCGTCTCCTTTTGTTGAGGCGGAGTGGGATTCGGCTTTGATACGCAGCACGGTTACCGATGGGCAGTTGGAGGCATGGCGGGGGCGATTTAAGATACCCGCGGTGGTGCGGATGTTTGTCCCGAATCCAGAGGAGAGACCTCACACTCCGCCCGTCGGTTGTACGGCGGTGTATTACCGCTCCCTGTTGTCGTGTGAGGTTTCGCTTAGTTGGTATTCTCCCGGTGGTTAAGGCGGTGGGGCCTTTGTATCGCCCAAATTCATCCGAATTCTTGGGCTCGGATGGTGGGTCTTTTGATCCTTTTGATCAGCCAGTGGTGAGCCGATTCGAAGAGATTAACAGTCTCTTCCTATGGAGGTCGGTCGGCCGATCTGGTTCTGGCTGGTTTTACTTGACAGCTCGGCACGCGATGTATAAAGAATTGGTGGATGTGCCGGAGACCATACATAGTTGGAAGGATCAGTGGTTCTATGTAGGGGGGCCGTGGATGAGCTCGGTTGATGAGTGGGAACCTGGCGTAATATACGCCGAGCTTCGGGTCCCCGAACACTTCATTGCTAAAATGAGTAAGTGTCGTGTTCTTTATTGCTGTTCCTTTTTTTGTCTAACGCTCATAATTTATTATTTGTGCAGAACGTATCCCGGCTTCAGAGACTTCCTCCTTGTTTGACGACCGGGTTGAACAGCTCTTGGATCTTCCTACTGATCGGAGGAAGTCGTACCTTCTGGTTACTGAGGATAACCTTTGGGCAGCGGGACTTCGATCAACTAATCCGAGCAGAATGTCTTCGTCAGGTAGTTTTTTTTTTTTTTTTTTAACATATCTTCCTTATCCAGTCCCTAGGGGCAGGAATTCGTCGGGACGGAAAGAGACGCCTGCGCAATGGTGGCGGTGAGGCCAAGCCGCCGGCCGCGAGGAAGCGTGCGGGCAAGCGAAAGAGAGTAGAGGCCGGGCCTGAGGATATTGTGACCAGGGCTGAGGATGCGTCCGTTCCTGAAATTGCAGTGCCTGCCCCAAGCCCTGTCCGGACGGGCCGTGCGACGGGTAAAAAGCCCGTAATTGATTTGGAGGGTCACTATCTCCCGGTGAATAAGGACCGGGAAGAACCATGTGCCCAAATGAAGGCGGCGCCCATGGCCGGTTCCTTGATTACGTCCGGCGGCCACCCCCACCGAGATGCTCGGCCGGATCCCTCCAGGTGGTTGAGTCGGCCATGTCCCCATCGGGGTTGGGCGCCCAGATGGAGATTGTGACTAAAGACATGGGTCCGTATGAGCAGATCCAGTTTGGGAATGCTCTGATGGTCCGTGCGTTGTGCACTGCCTTGAAGGCTCTTGGGGAGGCGATGGCCCTGGTTGAAAAGCACGAAGGCGGAGGCGATCTCAAGGCCTTACGGGAGGAGCACCACCTCGCCCTTCGCTTATCAAGTCTGGAGGAGGAGATGACCTCTCGAAGGGTGAGATGGAGCTTACGGAGAGCCGGGCCTTTGAGGCGATATCTCGGAAAGGAAGGCCGACGAGATGGCCACGGCGGGCGAGAAGGCGCAAAAGCGGTGTCTGGACATAAGGGCCGAGCACGAGGCTATTTGCATAGTACTAAGGCCCGGCAGAGCAATTGGCCGAGCGGGTCCGGACTTGTGAAGGCTGCGGGTTATGCCGGGGCCTTGCGGGGCTACCGCTTTCAGAAGACACCCGAGTTCGAGGAGTTGATTAACCTTAACTATGTCTCCACTTGTTATGAGATATTGGATCTCATGAAGGAAGGGAAGACCGTTGAGGATGTAATACCCGTAATTTTGATTCCCGGTAATTTTCTATTTTTGGCGGAAGTCCGTTTTGACAACTCGCTTGGGACCGTTTCGTCACCCTGAGAATGATTAATTCTACACTTTTTGACATCCGAGTTCATTTCGGTATCGTTTTGTTGAGTTCCGTGCTTTTTAGCGACTTTTCCGCATTTGAGTTCGATTCTTGCGAATCTCGTTCTAAACTGCTGTTTCGAGTTTCCCGTAAGTCCGTTTAACTTTGTTAGAAGTGTTGTGAACTTCGGTTTGGTTATTCGATCACGTATCGTGATTTTCGGACGTTTTGGCCATTTTGTAATTTACCCAAAGTTATGGGTATTCGTATCTGTATTCGTTGTCTCGACTCTTTTCTCGGTAGCGTATGATTAATTATCGCATTACGTTTTCATTTCGAGTCGTTGATATCGTCCGCATACTTTTCGTCGTGTTTCGTTCCGTGCGTTTTCGGAAATCGAGTCATCGAGCCACAGTGGTCGGGCCGGCCGGACGGTTGCGGAGTTACGGCCGGACGATGGCGGGCAGCCGAGCGAGCACGGCGAACCGCGTAGCGCCACCTTCTGGCCGGGAGCTGCTGTAGCCTTCTTCAGCGATGTAAGCGCCTGTGTCGAGTCACCCAGTGTCTGTGCTCGGGCACAGGCGAGAGGGTTACGAGGTTACGGACTCGGGTAGGATCGGCGAGTAGCGCACGCTTCTGTCGGCCGTGGCGCAAGCTAACCGGCGAGGGTAGCGCCTGTTGTCGGCCGGCTAGCGTCGTTCACGGGATGAGTTTGTTAGTCCGGAGCTCTTTGGGCCAGGCGGCTAGCGCGAGCTTCGGCCGTAGCGCACGCTAAGCGAGTCGGCGGACAAGTCATGGTCGCGATTTGGTCGGTGGTGCGGGTCATGCGGGCCATGGCGAAGTCTTTGGGCCGTCTTGGCGATAAGCGCCGCTAGTCGGGAAAGGCTAGCGCCGCTAGTTCCGGCCCGATATATAAATGACGAGGCGACTTTTTCATCCATTTTTCATTTCATTTCTCTTGATCATGGTGAGGTTTTGGAGGAGACGAAACCATGTTGTTGAACAACAAATCCATGAAGTTTCTGAGTTTATATCATCGATCAATCATCCTATAACATCCTTCGATCCAGCAAATCAAGGTTAGATCTTTAGAACCCTACTTTTGGGGAGATTTGGGGATTTTCGCGGTTTTGTCCGATTCATTCGGTTTTGCTGAGTAATTCATGATGAATATGATTAATCTTGTTGGTACTCTTAGTTTCCCTACGGATTCATGGTATATTTCGTGATTTTTACGAAATCGAGAGGGTTTGGTTGTGGTCCGCCCCGTTGTCGTTTTTATACGAATATACATGAATCGTAGGTGGGTTTCCGGGCGTATTCCAATTCCGTATTCGTTTAGAATCTGTTGTGATTGTATTCTTCGAATCGTTAGGTTCGGTTTCGATGGTTCCTAGCATTCGTCGGTGACTTTCCATTCCGTTCGTTGCGTCGTCGATTATTCAAGGCAAGAATACATTTATGAATGTGCGTTCTCGACTTTGAAAGTATGAAATATTGATGTATGATTATTTCTAGCCACTCCGGGACGGGCCGATGGTCCTCTGAGGGTTTCGTAGCCTCTGGTGCGATTCCACGGTTGATATGAACGAACCGTTTCTACGGCATTCATATGAAATATTGTTGGCATGTAATGAACGAACCGTTTGTGGCATTCCTACATGTAACGGCGTATGATATGAACGAACCGTTTCTACGGCATTCACATACGTCTTGAGATTTTAGTCATTCCGGAATACTAGTCTTGAATTGATGAATTGACGGATTACATTTACTTTATTGTCGAGGAGTATTGTGTTTCATACTGTTATACTTGCACTAGCTATTCGACGGCTAACCCCTTTATGGGGAAATACTTTTATGTATTTCAGTTCGGGAGAGCGGACGAGTGGGTATCGGGTCGGCATGAAGATGATGGGCAAGTGTGATCGTGTCTTGTCTCGGTTATCTTTTTGGATTCCTCCATTCGGTGTTGTTATCTTGGAATGGATTTTAAATACTCGAGTATTGTATTTGATTTCCTTGACGTTAGGCTGTCTTTGTAGAGGTATTGATTTGTGTAGTGATGTATATGGTTTCATTGGTTATGGTTTTGAATACCATTTGTATCGTCTTTCTTTCCATTGTATGTAGACCTTCTCGGTCAAGTTTTATAGTTCCGCGTATGTTTAGCCTTGTGGGTGCCACGGCGGGGCTCACGGCGTTGTAATATACCCTGAATAACTTGGGGATGTTACAGAATATGGTATCGGAGCTTAGGTTTATGGATACCTAGGTTGTCGATCTTTTGGGTCGATTGAGTCGTCTTTTGCCCACAGTATCACTACTCTGCCATCATCACAGTGCGACCGGTACTTGTAAGTCCTCTCACTCTTCTTGTATTTTCTTAATCGTTTCGTTTATAGCTTGGTATTCTTGGGAATTGGTCACTTCGAGAATGTGCGATTTGGATTATACTTACGCATGTGGGTGCCCTTCAGAATGTTGGCTGGAAGTAGGAAGTATCGTGGCTGTGTTCACAGACGTGAACTTTTTCTTGAGATTGTGTTAAATTGCTAATTACGATATTGATGTGTATCGGTATTATGTTGAGACTTTGTTTAGGAGTCGCATGCTAGTATCACGGGAGATCTTCGACTTCACAGACTTGTAAGTATATTGTTCGGATTACTCGATAATTCTTGGTGAATTTGAATTTAGTTGAAATGTTGTTTGTGCAGTGATTGCAAGTTTCGAGACGAAACTTATTTTTAAGGGGTAGAGTGTAATACCCCGATTTTCGGATATTTTTTTTTTTCGTTTATATGTTGGATGTCGTTGATGGATAATTGTGCTTGAGGATGATGTGAGCGTATGATGATGTTGTTGAATGCGTATATGCATTCATTGTGCCGTATGATCGTTTGGTATGTCGAGATGTTGGTCGAGAATAGCGGAAAATGGTTAAGTACGACTACGTTAGCGCACGCTTCAGTATGCCTAGCGCGCTAAGATATATACTTAGCGCACGCTACGGTGCATGCTTAGCGTCTGCTAAGAGGTTCGATTACGTCTGCTAAGGAGGACCCCTAACGTGCGTAACGACTTGCCGGGTAGTTAGAAAGGTGGCCAAGCGAGTAGGCCCAGATTGACTTTTATATTGATTAGCGCACGCTAACGCATGTTGGTTAGCGCGCACGCTAACATCGATCGCCAATAATGGAATCTTAGCTTTGGCGGGTGGACCCGCCATGTTCGACGCGTGTCGAGATAAGGTCAACGAGTGTTTGTCGTGTAGAGCTAGCGCACGCTAAAACCGTATGATTAGCGCACGCTAATTCCATATCGGTCGAAGGAATCCCGTGTCGCGGGTGCTTTCGGCATGTGGGGGCGATCGTAGCAAGTCAACGTCGATTAAGCGCGTTAAGGTCGAAGAATAGCGCCGCTCGAGCATTTCAACTGTACCAAGTCAACGCTTTATTGCGTACGCTAATGCATGGGTATTACGTACGTTAGATGAATTTCGAAGCAATGTAGTAGCTTCTGGACTGCCCGATAGCGCACGCTATCAAGGAAGGATAGCGCACGCTAGTCCTGTAGCGCACGCTAAATATAAGGTCTAGCGCGCGCTAGTGATGTGTTTTATCGAGAGAATAGATGAGTGCTGAGAGGCATTTTGTCCATTCTCCTTCCGTCAATCAATAGAGAGAACCTTGGGAAGTACTTGAAGCTCCTAAACATTGAGAGATGATTCTCTCAAACAAGATTAAGATGGAGAGCTCGGATTTAAGTATTGTTCTTGAAGTTTTTGATGATTCTTGGAAGGGAGTTCAAATTATTCTTCTTCGTGGTTAGTTCATACAAGGTAATCCTCGTATCCTTTTGATAGTGGTTCATTTTTTTTTTTTTTTAAAGATTACTACTTGGGAGGGAGTATGTTGGGAATCGTGTATTTTGATGTTCGTCTTATTTCAAATGAAAGTGCATGAATTGGACTGTACTTTTATCCACTGCGTGAGTATTTTGAAATGGCTTTTGGTATTTTGCCAACTGAATTTTATTTTGTAAAACCGATTCCCTAAACTGAGTTTTTGGCATTTTGGCCTTGATCGTTTTGACGGTATTTGGAAAATGATTTTTTTTAGTATTTGGAAAACATTATCGTCATCGGTCTTTTTGGCATTTTTGAAATGACGTGTGCTTAGCCTGGTAAATCCTTGTGAGAAGGGTTTACGGCGTGTAATATTCCCAGGAGGATCTGGGGTGTTACAATTATGGTATCATGTGATAATTTTATACGAGATTTAGTGGAATTGTAATAAGAGATTTCGGATGTTGATATGATTATTGAGATCTTCTTCATATGATGATAACGGTATTGTTGCGATTCTTAAGGTTGTATGAATGGCATGATGAAGAAAATGGTAACATGGAGATATATACCTCGGATATGTTGTTCTGAACGGGATTTCGGATATTTCGTGTTCTTGAAGAACTCTTGAATTATACGAGGTGATGAATTTTTTTTTTTAGAAGTGTTGATGTTTTGAAAATGAATATGGAATATTCATATCTAGAGCTAAACTATGTGTTTGAAATAATATTCGTATAGGAATACGAATGTGATTATGAGTTTGATGAGACTATTATTCATCTCTGAATTTGGAAGCCCATACGTATGGAGCAAACGTTCAAGTCGAATGATTGGACTATTTGATAACCTTTTTAATAGGATTATCTATTGTTTTGAACCAGTCGGATGATTCGAATTGATGACGGTCATAAGTAAATTTTAACGATGGATTTACGAGAAAGGAACCTTATCAATTCGTATTTAAGAATTGAGTTTGGAACATTTAGACCCTTATTATTGGTCCTCTTTTGTTGCTGATATGATCATCATATTTCGACTCGTATTGTGGACAGGATGTGTAAGTGTCTGAGTTGGATTGTTCAGACTGTGATTAGTCGAGATATGGTGAAACGATTGAGTTTGTGGTTTGGTGGTATTGATATTGGTCGTCATCGAACCTGTTGATTATTAATCCTTCGTTTTACAATAAGATATGATGTTGATCGTGAATTACGACTGTTGTGTTACGGTTAAGGTTGAAGGGTTCGTAGATTAACTTGGTCGAGACTGAGGAATTCGTAGACGAAAGCAACTGAATTGGTAACAGTTCGTGACATTGATATCGAGACAAGTTTTATACTTGTACAGGTCAACGATATTAATGTTATCGCGTAGGTGTACGAATGCGTATATCATTTCGAGACTTGGCCTCTTTATGATTTTGTTGATATTCGGGAATTGTTTGATGCAATACCCTTCGGCAATTATGCTAAATATTATTTTTATTCGTTAACGGCCGATTGAAGGCATTGATGTATTCGAATTTCATCTTCATTATCGGTAACTGATTTAAATGTCCCGAGACATCCGTTGTGCCGTTGTTATCGAGTTGCCGTTCTAAGGTAACCGAAGTATGGAATTGGGACTGTCGAAGATAGTTCCCATCCGTTGAGTCGTTATCGATTGGTCGTTCGAAGACAATCGAGATATTGAATGGGGATCGCCGAGGATAGTGCCCATCTGAGTTATTATTGTCGTGTTGCGACTCGGGCGGCACTATTATTCTGGTGAACTCGATAATTTTGTGATCGTTGAGGGTGGAGGATTTCCCGAATTATGGTGTTGTGATTATTGCCGTGTTAATCGGTCCTTAGTGAATTCTGATCCCAGGATGGTTGTTTTGAATATCGTTGGTCGTGTCGATCTTTCATTATTCATGTGTCATCGTTCACTTGGTGAGTCGTATGATCCGTATTGGATGTTTTATCCTTTGAGTTTCGTTGTCATGTTGTATCATGGCATATCTGGAATCATGTCTGCGTCTTGGAATTGGTTATGTGTAGGATTTTTAGCCGGGCACTCGATGGTCATGCGTGGATGTTTCCGCATTGGACCGTGCACACGAGGCGTAGTTCTTGAGGCTAATTAGGTACATTGTCACACGTATATTCGGATTAGTATACGGGGTGGACATGTGCACGGACACATTCGGATCGGGCGTCTTGTGATGTCCCTCTTGAGCTTTATTGTTTGGTCGTTCGTAGTCCATGTTGTATTGGATATGTCCGACGATTTGCGGTGGTTGTTCATACGCCGAGGGTATGTCAAACGATCGAGTTGGTTTCTTTGAGATCTATTTTGTGATGATTCTGACCCAATTTGTTCGGCTTTGAGCCATTATGATGTATCGGTATTTTCCGTTGGAGCCTTGGGCATTGTGAATTCGTATCTTTTCGGCATTGGTTTGGTTTACCTTGGGTAATATATTGTTGTGTTCTATATTGATGATTCGCCGTTTGGGCGTAAGTTTTGATTCATGTGTATCTCGTTGAGTTTTCTGGCGGAATATTTCTTCTCCTACTGTTTTAAGTTTGGACGAAACTTCTTTTAAGGAGGGTAGAATGTAATACCCGTAATTTTGATTCCCGGTAATTTTCTATTTTTGGCGGAAGTCCGTTTTGACAACTCGCTTGGGACCGTTTCGTCACCCTGAGAATGATTAATTCTACACTTTTTGACATCCGAGTTCGTTTCGGTATCGTTTTGTTGAGTTCCGTGCTTTTTAGCGACTTTTCCGCATTTGAGTTCGATTCTTGCGAATCTCGTTCTAAACTGCTGTTTCGAGTTTCCCGTAAGTCCGTTTAACTTTGTTAGAAGTGTTGTGAACTTCGGTTTGGTTATTCGATCACGTATCGTGATTTTCGGACGTTTTGGGCCATTTTGTAATTTACCCAAAGTTATGGGTATTCGTATCTGTATTCGTTGTCTCGACTCTTTTCTCGGTCGCGTATGATTAATTATCGCATTACGTTTTCATTTCGAGTCGTTGATATCGTCCGCGAACTTTTCGTCGTGTTTCGTTCCGTGCGTTTTCGGAAATCGAGTCGTCGAGCCACAGTGGTCGGGCACTGGCCGGACGGTTGCGGGTTCTCGCCGGACGATGGCGGGCAGCCGAGCGAGCACGCGAGAACCGCGTAAGCGCACGCTTCTGGCCAGGGCAGCTGCGCCTTCTTCAGCGATGTAAGCGCCTGTTGTCGAGTCACCCAGTCTGTCTCGGGCACAGGCGAGAGGGTTACGAGGTTACGGACTCGAGTAGGATCGGCGGTAGCGCCGCGCTCTGTCGGTCGTGGCGCAAGCTAGCGGCGGTAGCGCCTTGTCGGCCGGCTAGCGTGCGTTGCGGGATGAGTTTGTTAGTCCAAAGGCTCTTGGGCGAGGCGGCTAGCGCGCGAGCTTCGGCCGTAGCGCACGCTAGCGGGAGTCGGGCGGACAAGTCATGGTCGCGGATTTGGTCGGTGGTGCCGGTCATGCGGGCCATGGCGAGAGTCTTGGGCCGATGCGGCGATAACGCACGCTAGTCAGGAAGGCTAGCGCCACGCTAGTTCGGCCCGATATATAAATGACAGACGACTTTTTCATCCGTTTTCATTTCATTTCTCTTGGTCCATGGTGAGGTTTTGGAGGAGACGAAACCATGTTGTTGAACAACAAATCCATGAAGTTTACGAGTTTATATCATCGATCAATCATCCTATAACATCCTTCGATCCAGTGAATCAAGGTTAGATCTTTAGAACCTACTTTTGGGGAGATTTGGGGATTTTCGCGGTTTTGTCCGATTCATTCGGTTTCTTTGAGTAATTCATGATGAATATGATTAATCTTGTTGGTACTCTTAGTTTCCCTACGGATTCATGGTATATTTCGTGATTTTACGAAATCGAGAGGGTTTGGTTGTGGTCCGCCCTCTTTGTCGTTTTATACGAATATACATGAATCGTAGGTGGGTTTCGGCGTATTCGATTCCGTATTCGTTTAGAATCTGTTGTGATTGTATTCTTGAATCGTTAGGTTCGGTTTCGATGGTTCTAGCATTCGTCGGTGACTTTCCATTAGTTCGTTGCGTAAATCGATTATTCAAGGCAAGTATACATTTATGAATGTGCGTTCTCGACTTTGAAAGTATGAAATATTGATGTATGATTATTTCTAGCCACTCACGGGACGGGCGATGGCCCTGCGAGGGTTTCGTAGCCTGCAGTGCGATTCCACGGTTGATATGAGCGAACCGTTTCTCGGCATTCATATGAAATATTGTTGGCATGTAATGAGCGAACCGTTTTGGCGGCATTCCTACATGTAACGGCGTATGATATGAGCGAACC
The DNA here is from genome assembly GCA_033398695.1 of Orobanche coerulescens. NCBI lineage: Eukaryota > Viridiplantae > Streptophyta > Magnoliopsida > Lamiales > Orobanchaceae > Orobanche > Orobanche coerulescens. Next base: position 178,193,898 of record CM065809.1, read on the forward strand.
GTTTCTACGGCATTCACATACGTCTTGAGATTTTAGTCATTAGGAATACTAGTCTTGAATTGATGAATTGACGGATTACATTTACTTTATTGTCGAGGAGTATTGTGTTTCATCTTGTTATACTTGCACTAGCTATTCGACGGCTAACCCCTTTATGGGGGAAATACTTTTTATGTATTTCAGGTTCCAGGAGAGCGGACAGGCGGGTATCGGGTCGGCATGAAGATGATGGGCAAGTGTGATACTGGGTCTTGTCTCCGATTATCTTTTTGGATTCCTCCATTCAGTGTTGTTGTACTGGAATGGATTTTAAATACTCGAGTATTGTATTTCAGTTTCCTTGCCGTTAGGCTGTCTTTGTAGAGGTATTGATTTGTGTAGTGATGTATATGGTTTCATTGGTTATGGTTTTGAATACCATTTGTATCGTCTTTCTTTCCATTGTATGTAGACCTTCTCGGTCAAGTTTTATAGTTCCGCGTATGTTTAGCCTTGTGGGTCCCACGGCGGGGCTCACGGCGCTGTAATATACCCTGAATAACTTGGGGGTGTTACAGAGGAGGTCCAGGCCTATATAAAGTCTCAGGCGGCCGACCTGAAGGTTGAATCTCTCGGAGATGATGAGCCGAAGGCCACAGTAGTTGTCGAAGATCTGGCGTTGATTCCGTCCGGCGAAGGTGAGGGACAGTCTTCTCAGGCGGCCGGTCAGGAGGACAGGGCCGAGTAGATTTTTATTTTATTCCATGTATGGCCTGCGTGCCGTTTTTCCTTGGTTTCCTTTGTATTCTGACATGGAACGGCTTATTTTGAATGAATGAAATCTTTTTATGGCCTTTGTTGCTTTTTTCTGTGTTTGGACCCGGTTGGTCTGGCCGTTGTCTTTTCTGTTCACCCTTTGTTGATTGTGCCTGATGGGTTGGTCTTGTGAGGTGCCGAGGCGAACTCGGACTTATAGTGCCGGATGGGCCGGTCTTATGAGGTGCCGAGGCGAACTCGGTCTTATATTGCCAAATGGGCCGGTCATTCGAGGTGCCGAGGCGAGCTCGGTCTTATAGTGCCGGAGGAGCCGGTCATTCGAGGTGCCGAGGCGAGCTCGGTCTTATAGTGCCGGAGGAGCCGGTCATTCGAGGTGCCGAGGCGAGCTCGGTCTTATAGTGCCGGAGGAGCCGGTCATTCGAGGTGCCGAGGCGACCTCGGTCTTATAGTGCCGGAGGAGCCGGTCATTCGAGGTGCCGAGGTGAGCTCGGTCTTATAGTGCCGGAGGAGCCAGTCATTCGAGGTGCCGAGGCGAGCTCGGTCTTAGAGTGCCGAAGGAGCCGGTCATTCGAGGTGCCGAGGCGAACTCGGTCTTATAGTGCCGGAGGAGCCGGTCATTTGAGGTGCCGAGGCGAACTCGGTCTTATAGTGCCGGAGGAGCCGGTCATTCGAGGTGCCGAGGCGAACTCGGTCTTATAGTCTGGTGGGCGGTCATTCGAGTCGAGGCGAGCTCGGTCTTATAGTCTTGGAGGCCGGTCATTCGAGTGCGGCGAGCTCGGTCTTATAGTCTTGAGGAGCCGGTCATTCGAGGTGCCGAGGCGAACTCGGTCTTATAGTGCCGGAGGAGCCGGTCATTCGAGGTGCCGAGGCGAGCTCGGTCTTAAAGTGCCGGAGGAGCCGGTCATTCGAGGTGCCGAGGCGAACTCGGTCTTATAGTGCCGGAGGAGCCGGTCATTCGAGGTGCCGAGGCGAACTCGGTCTTATAGTGCATTTGAATTAGAGATGAAATAGAGTTGAATTTTTATTGATAATACCTTTCTAAGGACATGGCCTTCGTTGAATGAATTAATCTTTGGTCATTCAGATACTCTAGCTAGCAAACCCCGTTCTGAAGGGCTTCGTTATTTTAAATGCAGTCCTTGCCACTTGGGTTCAGAGGTCCCAGATCCGGCCCCAATACTTGTTTAAGAATGAGGTCTTCGATCTGGAGGCTTCGATGATGAACCTTGGGAGTTATCTTTATAGATGGTATTCCGCCTTTACGCTTGGTTACATTTTTGGTGATAAGGCCCGGAGTTTTAGGGTCACATTGATCTTGTTCTTGAAATGGGTTCTCGGTGGCGTGTGCTCAATCTCGGCCAGGGTCATCGCCTCGATCTGGAGGCTACGAAGATATTTCTTAAGTGGTGGACCGATGCATTGCAAGTCTTGAGGAGTTCTTGAGCCGTGACCGCTGCGTTTTGAAGCGGGTCTTGAGGTACTGTTTCATAATTGCGTTAATCGCCTCGACTTGTCCGTTGGATTGTGAATCGTGCGACATGGATAAGTCGTTTCGTATATGGAGGTCGTCACAGAACACCTGAGGTTCTTCCTCGTCATTGTGGCTATATCGGATGTGACGGACTAAGGGGTCCTGAGTGACTTTCATATAAGATTGTTTATTTTTTGTTCGGTTGTTCGCGCTAGTGGTTCGGCCCCGACCCGCTTTTGCAAAATAACTTGATCGCGGCAATGCGTCGTTACCCAACTTCATCTTCTAGGCAGGGGACCGACCGGACGATCGTCCCTTTGGCGAATGGCGGTAGGCCGCCATGCAGTGGGTTTCAAGCGAGTTTTGGATCTAAGAAGCGAAGGTTTGGCAACGGGTGTATCTTTACTCCGGCCAATGGCACCTTTCTCGGACTCGACCCGGTAACACCCTTGCCGAAGCGATTTGTGGGCGATGTTGGGCCGCCGAAGGGTTGTCGTGTGTCTGCTTGGGCACCTTTACGAGGCGTACGAATAAGCCTTTCGATGTGGACTGGATGCCCTGCGTAAGGCTCCTTGATAGCGGCGTGGGCGGGTCGAGGTTGAAGTATTCTAATTTTTGTGGGTATCATGCTGTCTTTGGGGGCATGGAAGTGGAGAAGTGTGCCGTCGCACCACTCGCGTCGTTGCTTGCCAGCGAATCGGTTTGGTCGTTTCTTGGTTCGCGGAGGCGTTACGGTTTCTTGCTCATCCTACCGACGGAGTTCGAGTGGGTCGAGGAAGTAGACAGCCAGGCTCCACAGGCTCGTATTAGCCTCTATCGAGAATCGTTCCAAAGATAGTGAGAGCGGGGCCGAGGAGGTCGTCATTTCGGATCGGCCAGGGCTTCATATTCCATCTTGTAGTTGAAATTTAGAAAACTGAGCAAGTGGCGAGCGGAAGCAAGCGTTGGCGGGGCGCGAGCCATTCTCGTGCTTGTTTTGGTGGGCTAGTATGAGTGCATAGGCCGGCTCTACGAGGCGCATCCGAGCTCGGCATCGAATAGGCCGGATGTCGGTCCGTACTTTCCGTCAGCGAAGGCGGTGCGGGTTGCAATGGAGTTCTCCTCGGGCGGTAGTTGTAGGATTAGTGCTTTAAGTCCTCACAGGTTGCTTGGTTGCTTTGGCCCCTCTTTCCTTACCTCCCGAATGATTGGTGAAAGGTGGGGACTTTTTATCTTTCATATCTCCTTATAAAGATTATGCCCTTTGCTCATTTCGGTTTACTAATATTTTCCACTTTCTGCAGACTTTTTCATCACTTGAGTTTTGAGTTTCGTCGTTGGCATCTAATGGCATTGTTTGGCGCTTATGCGGAAAACTCATTAGGTTCCGATGTTTCCCTACGATCTCAACCTAATTTTTGCACGATAGCGGCTGAGTTTTCTTGCCTGCACCTTAGCAGTTACTTTTGCTTCGACTTCAATTCACTTGCAAGTGCGTCATTGCTTCTCTAACACATGGCTCAATACTTGGAGACATTTTCGTTAGCTGGTCTAGTGCCATCCGGATTACCAGGATCTTTGCGGGTGTTGATGGGAATTCCGAAAACGCTTGCAGATATTGTGGAGTCCTTGGTGGTTGCAGTGTATGTTGATTGCAACTTTAATTTGAAAGATACAAGGGGATTCTTTGGGAAATTTTTCTAGAGCTTTAAACTATGCTCGATATCCCCTAAGTTATGACCTTCAAAAAGGTCAGTTGAGTTGGGCAGGAACTCATGGTCACGATGGCTCCTGTGCTTTCAGCTCCTTGTTACGATGATTCCTATGCTTTCAACTCACGATTACGATGATTCCTATGCTTTCAACTCACGATTACGATGATTCCTGTACTTTCATATCGCCACTTATTGGTGAGGGCGACTATTCCCGGATAAACGCAAGGTATGCGAGCGCTCATGATTGAGCAGGTTTCCCTTCATTGTGGCGGGTTGATTATATTCGGAACTTGTAGTTATAGCTTGAGCGACTCGTTCAAGATTTCGGAGGTGCCCTCCTTCTAGCGCCAATCTGTTGACGTCTGATTTGGTCAACGTCACGTGTGCTGATCTGGACGAATGGATCGAAGCCACGTAGAAAATAATAAGCGGGACGTATAAACAGAATGAAAAGTATTGGACCATTAAATTTTATTAATGATCTTGATAAAGAGTAAAGTCGGGCCGAAAATATTTTGGCCGGTCCGTACAGTTGGTGCTTGTTAATTACAAGTCTTATCCTTTTCTCTTTTCTCTCTTTTTTATCTCTCTTTTTCTCTCTATATTTTTCCCATTTTTTCAAAGGTCTTCCTTTTGTACATTCTCTTGGCATATATATAGCCAATATTAGCCATTCATGAGATGACAGCTGGAAGATTCAGGTGAACAGGCTTATGACACTTGTCGCAGTGTAGTGACTTCTTTGATGCGTGTCACCTTCTTAGGCTTGCTTTGGGAAGGGATATGACAGCCCTCCTTAATTGTCCTGTCTGCCTGTTCTTCGTGCTTTTGGCAATACTTATCTGTTGCGACCGACAACAGGGTCGGTCCTCGAGCTTCCCGATGTTCTGGTCGGTCCTGTTATGTTTACGGCTCGGAGCGTATCCATCTAGGGTCTGCTCGGTCCTCCTGGGTCGGATCCCGGGTCGGCTCTAATGTCTCTGCCCGGTCCGGTTCTTTGTGAGCCCGAGAGACAGTCGGGTCTATGACCGGTTCGGCTCGAGAATCTGCTCGGCTAGTCGGCTGCCTGGAGCGCTTAAGTGGATGCCAAGGTGGATCGTCTACCAACAAACTCTCCCCCATTACATTAAAAGGGGTGTATTCAATTGGGATTTTATGGGATTTTTTTGGATTTTAGAAATCTCGGGGTATTCAATTTGGATTGTTTTGAATCCATTAGAATCCTGAGGTATTCAATTTGGATTTCAGAATGTCATTTAAAATCTTGGTGTATTCAGTTAGGATTTTAAAATGTCATTTAAAATCTTGGTGTATTCAATCTGGATTTAAAACAATCCATTAAAATCTGAGGGTATTCAAAAATCCATGGATTTTTTTGGATTCATTAAAATGGTGGATTTTGATGGATTTGTTACTGTTTTTTGTAAGTTTTGAAATCTCACCAAAATCAATGAAATTTTGAAGGATTTCTAAAAATCTATTTGTAAATCCGAAAGACTCTTCATCAACTTTATAAGATTCTACGATGATTATTATTAATCCATACATTATTTCTAATCCGCCAAAATCTTTAAAAATCTATGGATTATTATTAATCCACCAAAATCTGAATTGAATACACCCCTCTAAATCACTTAATATTTACACAAAAGAAACGTTGGTCCTTCTCCATCTATCCTATCTGACGGTCTATATCTCTCTCTCTCTCTCTTTGGGCGATTGGATCAAGGACGAACTTCGATAGGGAACGACCGAACCAGATCGGAGTTCGCCTAGGGCTGGGCGATTTCTGGTAACCCTGGACTGTACTGATCTTGCACCAGAAAGGCATTTCAAGGCAGTAGAGATATGAGACTATATAGTTAAGGAGTTGCAGGATTTTATTGGTATTACTCATATCAAGATGCATGTTCTTTTGAGGCATCCGCTTCATAAAAACTTCAAAGTTAAACGTGCTTGGTTTAGAGTAGTTATGGGATGGGCTACCCACTGGAAAGCTTCTCAAGGAGCCATGAGTGAGAAAAAGCGCGGTGGAAAAACTCGTGTTTGAACATTGGGGACAATTGTTTGATCGGGACATTACAAGTGGTATCAGAGCTAACCTCTCTCAAGACGGTGTGGTTCGGGGACGAACCAAGCAGAAGCTGGTGCGCATGTGACACCAAGGGCCGACGAAGGTAGGGAGTGTAGTGATCGCTAAGCAGATCCTGGCAAGGCTTCTAGAGGTAGGCACGGACACGAACAAGGTACAGTGGGAACAATCACCAGATTGGGGCTTTACAACTTACAAGTAGTATCAGAGTCGACATCTCTCACGGCGGTGTGGTTCGCGACGAAATGTAACACCTGGGCCGACCAAAGCGGGTAGTGACCGTCGGTGCAACGGGAAGGCACGGACAAGGAGTAGATCCTGTCAAGACTTCTATGCGTAGGGAGACCTGACTCAACCGATCCCGCACCGGGGAATGACAGGCATTCCGAGGATGTATAGGTATGGGGCTATATCGTGAAGGAGGGCTTATAAGATTTGACTGGTATTAGCATCTTCTTTTTCTGACATCCACTTCATAAAAGAAACTCCAAAGTGTGGTTTGGCTTGGAGTAGTTATGAGACGGGTGACCCCTGGAAATCTTCGCAAGGAGCGCGTGAGTGAGGAGAAAACGCGCTTGAAAGACTTGGGTCGGTACAAAGGGGACAGTCGTCAGATCGGAACGGATAAATAATCCAATGTTGTTTAATATTTTCATGTTTCTTGAATCTTGATCAGCAATTTTAGCATTCATATTATTGCATGTTAGACCTTCTCAATTGACAAATATTTATACCCTTGAGATCATGTCGGATGATCTTTAGCTTAATATTAGCTATGCAGATGTACAACAATAAAAGCCCAGCAGTGATGCGTTTTAGGATATCAAGTGGGTCAATATAAAAAAATCTTTAACAAAAGAAGTTAATGATCTTGACATGAGACAACCTGTGGGAAGTATGTTTCTCCCCCCTCGACACCGTCACTTAGATACATAAGCATGGTTGCCACTCGTTGACCTCCATACTTTAAGTTAAACTGCAAGAAGAACTGTGGTTAAACTTTGATGATAACCACAGTTTAAAGTTGAAAGATTCATAGAATTAAAATAACAAGTTGAAAGATATAATTAGAATAACTTACCGTATCCGAGAAGTAGTCATGATGTGGCCTGTAAAGCTGATTCTTTTCATACCTGTGCTACTGCAGATGTTAGCCTTCATATTAAATCTCTAGTTCTGTATTCAATTTAGAGTTAATTACAAAAACTATCCCCTTGAGGTTTGTATTTATCTTGCAAATACCCACTCTTGAGCCCTCTTGAGAGTGTACTTTTGCAAGGAAAAATTAGGGGGGGAGGGGGAGGGGGAGGGGGGATGGGTATTAGTAATGTTCAAAGATAACTGGGTTAGTTTTCGTAATTACCCCTTTGATTTTGAAAAAAGGAGAAGTAAACATTTAGGAACTGACCTCAACACCTGAATACGCTCCCCATTTTCTACCGGTACTTGAGAGTAGACAGAAATTCGCTTCTCGATTGCCTAATGGTGTACCAAACACAATCGCCAAAATGCATGGTTTCCATTGGGAACATAATAAATGAACAGAATTGTTAAGGACATGTTTAAAATGAAATGAAAAAAATATAATAGTTGATTACTCTGATGGAAAACAAAATATTAGATTGCAGAATTTCCAAAAATCAAAATCATCCGAACATCACTAAACACGGTTGAAGCTAATTTTGTCGCACCTCTATCATCGGATACTTCCTCTCTCCAACACTCAGAAACATACCAGAGCTTGTTCTAACTTTACTCTTCATACCCTGAAACAATATATATGAAATGAATGTAAAACTAAGATCTTAAAAATTTAAATGGGAAAAACTCAGCAGCAGCACCTTAATCCCAACTATGTTGGGGTCGGTGGCATGAAGATTATAGTGTCGTTTAATTGTTTAAAATTCGTTAACACCATAACTCATGCAAATAACAAAGTGGCAAAGTTTTACGCCGGATGCCCTTCCTGTCGCAACCTTCATATGAAGGAGAAATAGAACGAAATTCCAAAACCGTCAACATCATAGGTTTTTCCATTTATATGGAAAATATCATGAGACGGCGATGAGTTTGAGATAATTGCTATTGTCATGTCACAATACGTGATTGATATTGTAAAATCAACACATAAATCATGGACATGACCTTTAAATGGGAAAAACTAAATAAGAATAAAAATGAAACAAACCCATGAATTAAGTTCCATCAAGAATGACTTGGTAATATCTAAAAACAACTACTGTGCTTCCAGATAATGACAAAATTCATTTTTCCCAATAGACCGTCGCATATAATTCAAAAGAAACAATAATCAATTGCATGAAGACAAATCAGAAAATACCTGACTGCTTCAGAATGTACCAACAGCAATAGCTATCGGATTTATAGCAATAATTGAATGTTGTTTAACAGTTAAAAACATCAATCAACTGTTGATGATCTGATGTGGCTTAAGAGTTTTAAGTATGGCTGTGTTTAGCAAAACTAGCTGATAAGCTAACTGGTAGCGATAGCTGATTGGGTAGCTGATAAGCTAGCTGATTATGTAGCTGATAAGCTAGCTGATTTTAATGTAGATGTTTAGCAAATTAGCTGATAAGCTAGCTGTTTTTTTTTTTTATAAAATTACATAAAATGACATCACCTTTATTTTTCTATTATTTTTTAAACTTTCTCATTATATTTTAACAATAATTGTTATAAAATAAATAAATAATATTTTTGTCTATTATTATTATTTTAATATATACTACCTCTAAATTACTCTTCATAGTTCACTGTCACTTTAAAAAGTCATTGATAATTTGTTTTAAATGGTTTAATATTGCCGCTGAATAGGACTTGTGTGTATAATTTTAGTTACGAACAAGTTCACAACAACAATAGGTATCAAAAAGATTCCGTAAAATATAAAAGATAAATCGAACACAAAATTATTGTATTATATTTATAAAAAAGTAATTCATTAATAGTATGATGATAGACTAACCATAATTTTTCGCGTCCACCACTCATCTGAAGCCTCAATTTTTCCTGAAAAGTTAACGGATGGTGGGTTTATTTGTAATATGTCAATTACTCATGGGGTGTTTATGTAAAAAAACCCTATGTTTTTATTTAGGTCACAGACATATATGGAATATATAAAGATGAGAAGCTAGCTTCTTTTTTTCATAAGCTTATCAATCAGCTTTATAAGCTAGCTGATAAGCTAGCTGATTTGAGAAGCTAGTCGTTTACGAAACGAGCTTTTTTTAGTCAATGGTCAAATAAGCTCCTTAAGCTTATAAGCTAGCTGATAAGCTAGTGCTAAACACAGCCTATATATGAGCATGTATATTGGATACTCATGAAAATGACACAAGTGGAATTATTACAAATATTTTATTTAAAATGCAACAACTAAACATCCGTCACCTTTCCAGTTTTTGTATCCACAACAGTAGAAACCTGTAAACGAGGTTTGGCAATGGCTCTAAGATAATCACATTCCTGTGAAGAAAAAGAAAAAGACAGAAAAATCGGTTCTTCCATGTATCGATTGTACAAGATCCAAAAGGCATTATACATTTATTTCAGAAACCCGTCATTTCCACTGGAAGATCTTTTGCTTTAGGCCCCATTATCCTCACCTGAAATTTGCTTATTTCTAATGAATATATATGATTTTTACGGAGTCATGTTCCATGATGTATGTGTTGATTTTACAATATCAATCACGTATTGTGACATGACAATAGCAATTATCTCAAACTCATCGCCGTCTCATGATATTTTCCATATAAATGGAAAAAATTATGATGTTGACGGTTTTGAAATTTCGTTCTATTTCTCCTTCATATGAAGGTTGCGACAGGAAGGGCATCCGGCATAAAACTTTGCCACTTTGTTATTTGCATGAGTTATGGTGTTAAACTAATTTTAGACAATTAAACGACACTATAATCTTCATGCCACCGACCCCAACATAGTTGGGATTAAGGTGTTGTTGATGATGATGATATATGATTTTTACAGAATGAAACTGATAAAAACTGATTTCTACTGACTCACTAGTCCATTTTATTATATGAAGTTACTAATTTTTACTGACTAGAACTGAATTTTGCTGACTAAAACACTATGAAGCACCAATAATCCTAAGATGTCGAAGTATGCATGTCGGGCACTCGGGAATACGGGGATACGTGGAGATATGCAAATACGTACGTGATACGCAGGGATACAGCATTCTTCAATTTTTTCTTTTTTAAATTGGGGGATACATGAGGTATACACAAGGATACGCCGGGGATATGGGTTTATGGACTTCTTACAAAAAGATAACAAAAACGGGGATTTTTTATGTCATAGATGGGGTCCTTTTATTAATCTTCAAAAAAGTACGAGTACAATGTTATTAATCATCAATATAATTTTTAATTTAAGTATATTTTCTGGTTTTTATTACTCTCTATATATATATAAATATATATACATATATAAATATATATATATATACATATATAGATATATGTATATATATATATATATGTGTGTGTGTGTGTGTGTGAAGGTTTGATAACGACGCTATAAGGGGGGTTCAGAGTCGGTAAAGAGTAATGAACTCTTCTTGCGCGGAAGCTTATAAAAGCGGAGAAATTGAAAGACTTTACCAGTATTTTCAGTTGCATTGCGTAAGTCTGTAGCGTTTTTGTAAAGAATTGTGTAGCGCAAAATAGCGTAGCGCATAGCGTAGGTAATTCGAACATGACATTTTAAAGTGAAAAAATAAAATAATTATTCCTGTGTAAGATCAATAGGTAAATAACCCAAGTGAAATAGCGACGAAATAATTTCAAATAAACAAAACAACTTAGAACAATTATAATAATCCCAAATAACAAACTTAAATAAGCCACAATATGAAAATATTCAATTCTAGAAACACTTAAATATTCAATATGAAGTGTTCTGCTGGCCGGCTGTGAAGTTTTCTGCTGAACCCTAGTTTTTTTTTCCTGAAACCTGGATGTATGTTTTTTTACTGCGGAATTTTTTTTTTTTTTTGCTGCGGAAGTTTTGCTCGCTAGACAGTTTGTCCCTATACCCTAATAGTTATAAGTACTGAAATAGAGCAGCAGGTTATAAGTAACTAAGGGATATCATCGCGCCGTTTCGGAAGTTTCAGATTTCATATTAGGGTTTTACCAGAAAACCCTAATCGTGCAGGTATTAAGCGCTATCGCGTGTATAGAGCGCGCTTTCGGCGCCACGTCAGCCGTTCGCGCGCGCAAAGGAAGCCTGAGCGCAATTAGACCAGCGCTCCATCGCGTTTTACAAAAAAATTGCGCTAAAGCGCGCTATTCACCGCTATTAAAAACACTGGACTTTACATAAATGTAAAAGACACAAAATTGTTACAAAGGTTCAGCTATCCAAAAAAGCCTACGTCTCCTACCTGAGTGTTACCACTTAAGAGTTTTCTCAAATACTTGCACTTCATAGGTCGGTGTCAACTCTTTACAATAGCACTTTTAAGATTTAGTGCGAACTCATTTTCTTGATTTCCCGTCACAGGAACAACCACAACTACTCTTGTTTATGGTAGAAGTCACCCTCGCCATATCACTCACTTGATCCTAGAAACAATTTCATAAAATATGTTTTAAGTGCTCTCTCACTCAAGAATACAAGTGCGCTCAAAGTGATACAAGAAGAATGTATATCGAAGATTGATGAACAGATCTTCTTGTATCAATTACAAGAACAAAGAATGTGTATAAATATCTCAAGAATAGATAATAATTGAGCTTAGTTGAATAAAAATATTGCTCGAACTTGTTATATATTTTGCTATCTCAAAATACCTATTAATAGGCCTTCGATATAATATATTTGTTGCACCTCCGCTCCTCCTGAGCGTACGTTACGTATGGCCTCTTACATACGTTAAGGGCATTAGCCTACGTTACGCTTATTGTGTTACGGCCTTTAGCTAAACCCCGTAGCTTAAGATAGTTTTCTGAAATGATAGCGTGCGTTATTGCTTTCACTGTTGCGTACGTTATCTGATGTCCATATGATCGTTGATTGGTTGACCTTCTAGAATGAATCCAACGATGGATTTTCGAATTTAAATCTTGGTCATTACGTACATTATGGCTTGACGTGTTGCATAGGTTATGGAGCTCATATAATGTACCTTGAGAAGCTACGTTAACATGTCTATTGGTAGGAGGTTAACAGGTCTTTCACTTGCTTAAATATTTATTTTATTCAATAGAAAATGTTGACATAAAAAAAGTTCTAACAATCTCCCCTTTTTTGATTGTTTTAAAAGGTTAACAGGTAAGATTGTTTTAGTATAGGAAATTTGTGAATAGCTTCCCTGAAATCAATATCATCATTTTCTCCCATTGTTGTATTAATTCCCCCCCACCCACCCACCCACCCCCCTTTTTGTTATCAACAAAAATTTATAAATAAGAATAGGTTTGAATTGGTTTTAGAAAATAGGTCATTATTGTTTATAATCATCTTCTGCACCTTAATCCCAACTATGTTGGGGTCGGTGCCATGAAGATTATAATGCCAATTAATTGTCTAAATTAAGCTAACACTATAATTCATGCAAAAAGACAAAGTGGCAAAGTTTACGCTGGATGCCCTCATGTCACAACCTTCATATGAAGTTTTCCAAAAAAATGTTATAAGCTACAAGCCATTTTACGAAAAATATGGTTTTCAATGTGCTTTAAATTATGATAAAAATTTTGCAAGAGGTAAGCTAGGAAGTTTAAAAATATCTATTCTAGCAAATAATCATTTATCAGATAAGCTAGAAGCTATAAGCTGCAACACAAATCAACCAAAAGCTCGTTAAAAATTCGCATTCGTTAATACCATAAATAGTTAAAAAGACAATAATAGGAATCACATCGGCACATCCTAACAAAAGTTTTAGTTTTCCCAGAACAAACAAGGATATGCAAGAAAGCAAATTATAAAATGTTGGTCATTATCATCAATAGAATGGAAACCATAGCAAAATGATCACGAGGAGGAGTCCGGCATCGAGGTGTCCGGATCATGAGGAGGGGATGAGAGGGAATTGGAATATGATGATGTTGGCAAATGAGCTGAAGCAAGGAATCGTGAAAGCGGGAAGTGGCATAGGCTCGCTAATCTGAAAAGCTCGTCTCAAGCCTAGTCATCCTATCAACCAAGTCAGGTCATGAAGATGATGACTCAGGAATATTACGGCGGAGCGACTTCATCCGGATCCAGTCGCAAGATCTGAGGCTACATTAACAGGTCTACTGGTCCATTCATCTGGATTGCTCATAGCGGCAGCTACACTTAGCGAATAGCGTATGTTACTGTACAAATCTTGTGATATTTGAAGTCTTGTTTGAGTTTGTTTGATTTGATGCTCAGGTCCTTCACTTAGTTTTTTATTTTGTTCAATATATCATCGGAATATGTTGACATAAATACCCACATCTCATTTTTTTACAAAAAATGCCGTTTCTCCTAATCGTACCCGTGTGCATACCCGTGTCGATGCTTCATGGTTAAAACTGAATTTGACTTAATAAAACTGATTTCAGTGAATAAAATTGATTTTACTGATGACTTATTTTTACTGAATATTTTTTTTTAACTTGAAGAGAACAAGGCCTCAGTGATGGTTGGTACACCAACCAATTTATATTTTAGATGATATTCGTATATATTTCACATGCCATTAAAGCTTCATGTCAATGGTATCTAACGGTTCTTCATTAAGAAGCTCGTCTGACTGAAGTTGCATTACGAATACTTCACCAAGTTTCTAAAACTTGTTCAAAAATGGGAACATAATAGAGCTCATGTTAAAGAGGAATAAATCATTCTTCATGAACTTAAGTTCAAGTATTACATCGGGTAGTCTTAAAAGAGATGACTGAAAGAAGCCTCAGGCTTGAAACATGATTTTAAGGATTATTAACAAAAACATTACTTTGTTAAAAAGTCTCCTGGGCAAGAATTGGGACGAAGAGCGAGATATTCCTACATAATGTTGATGGAAAATTAAAAAAATTTGCCTGTTTCACCCTTAAAATTAGTAGAATTTACGAGAAGAGAGAATCATCTTTTGATCATTGGTTTTCTAGTCCAATACCAATTTATTGTTTTTTGGCTATGGCTCAAAGACCAAAATCAAATTAATAGGTCTTTGATATATCAACAACCTTGTTTGCTGAAAATGAAGGTGAATAAATCTCGTTCTCCTACTTATAGTTCCACCAGCATTATAGATAATAATACATGCCCAAAACGAAGACATAAACTTCTGAACAGCTTAAAGTGAGAAAATAAATATGTTTATGTAATTTCTGTTCTACTCTGAGAACTCTCCAAGAAACTGTTGTATCATTATGTGCTATCTTTACAATCCGGCATCCGCCCCTCCAAGATGACGATTTTAGTAATATCCAAGTCAGTAATAGTTACACCAGTTATTTCATAAAATAAATTTGACAAGGAATTCATAAAAATAGTGTAATCGGCATACCTCCGGACTCAAGAAGTTATGAAATACAATAACACGTGGTGACCAGCTAACTACTTCAGGTCTCACCTGCATCACACGATGGTAAAGGACTTATGGGAAGGAAAAATAAAATGGAGCCAAGAATATAATTGATTATGCCACATGAAGATTGGTGAACATACAAAGATAATGAAGCTTCGGAAAGTTTTAAAATGACTTCACAATCAAATTCATGTGGCATCACTAATTGTATAGGAACATAATACAGTTTCAGGCGTGGGCCCATCTTAAGAGGGAAAGAGATTTATGCTATTTGGATGTCATCGGTTCCCAAAGTACCAAGACTTCGCCCTACAATGTCTGACATAGAACTCCATCCTACTTTCATCTTTTCATAGCACAATGTTCGTTCAATGCATACCAACTTCTGGTTACAGTTTCATATAACGTTAAAAGCCTACTTCAAGGAACCCCTTCTATTAATGATTTTCGAATCTTGAGGGTATATATTAAAGACGAATGATTTAACGAAAATTGGAAAAAACCACGGAACATACATATCCAAGACGCAGAGCTGCAGCTTCTTTATCACCCCAATAAGAAGCATCTGAAAAAGAGAACACAGCATCAAAACTGGTTATTACCATAGAGGCTGAGGGAATGTGATATCGGACATAGGTTAACAATAAAGGCGGGACTCAAGACCCTCTAGTAAGTCGAACATAAAGATTACCTCCATGAAAACTCTGAATTCTACTCAGAGAAGCTTTAGCCCCTGCAATACAGTTATTTCCCCCCCAAGAAAAAAAAAAGTGATTTGATAAGTCTTACTACTATTTAACTCCACAATATAATTCGTTCAGAAATGGTTCAGAAATCTACCGTAAGAATCCTCCAACCTTCTAATAAACGCTAACTGAACCAAAGCTCCTGCAGGTCAAAGTAAACAGAATAAAAACACACATTGTACGAACTTGCGACACCGAAGCGAGAAGGCATTACAACAATCTTAAATACGAAATCCTTAAAGAATCCAGAGGTCGGCAGCGGTGTCTTCAAATCCTTAAAAGAATCTCATACAATCATATCTCGGAAAAGATGAAGCAAGAACTCCATTCACATGAACATAAGAAAATCAAAAATAGCAGAAATCATCTTGAATCAATTAAAAAAACGAGTATACTAACTATACAAGAGGTAGAAGATTTTACCGATAATCATTCCAGCGGTTACAACTGTTAGGAGAGCGAAGAAGAATCTCATCCAAGAGGAGGCAGCCATTGCTATCCGGAAGAGAGAAAATGATCGGGAAATCCCGCAGACTAGTTCATAGTGCGTGGAAAAGAGTTAACTTTCTTTCCGGTGGAAATTTTATCGTAGTTTAATTTATTAGTAATAATTTTAGTCAAAAGACACACTCGAGTCTTGATTGTTGTGTGCGATTTTCCTGTTCGGGAGCATCTATTGTGCCAACATTCCACAACTTAAAGTACTTCCTTTTTTTTTTTTTCTAAAAAACCTACTCCCTCCGGATCAAAGTGTTGCGTTTCCTATCTGTATGGACAACTCAACTGGTTTCTGGATGGCAGATTGCTACAAGAACGCAAGTTCGAGTTCTGACAGCCGCAATGTGGGAGTTTTATCTCTCCAATGTGGGGGATAGCTCCTTGTGAGCACCAGCCACTATTCCTCCCACGTAGTGGGCCGTTGAGTCACCATGATTTAATTCCTCCATCAATCCCCGTCGGGTCGGGGGTGGGAGCCCTGAAGGCGAGGAATTTCGTATTTTGCTACAAAGTGTTGCGTTGTCTTTTCGGCACTAGATTTAAAAAGAGAATGATTAGTATTTAAAGTGTATCTGTAATTAAAGTGTGTTAGTAATATTTTCATGGTTATCATTTATAATTATTTTTAATTTCAAATTTTTTATTTAATTGGTTTTTTAACCGAATATTTGATTAATTTTTAAAAAAAAATAACTTGCAATTTTTTTATGCACAGTTAAATTAGAGTAATATCACAACTCTAAGATGTAGGTACTAAATAAGAGCAACCAATTTTCATCCTTGTTTTTATTTTTATTTTGATTAGTGAAGTAATAATTTAAAAGCTGAAAACATAACAAAAGCCCACAAAAATATAATTTGTCAAATTAAATAAAAAATTATAAGTAAATTTTAACATGATACATCTGAAACAAAAGCCCACAAAAAAAATCATAAATTGGTAAAAAAATTAAACTGAGAGCTTATAATAAATGAAATATAAGTTTTTAACTAAATTTAAATAATTACTTAATAAATTTGAAAAATAAGATAAGAACCCCAACAAATCAAATTTTGAAGAAAAGTATATAAAAATATAATTGTTTTCCTCAATTAATATATAAATAGGATATTTATTTTTATTAACGAAAATATTGCTGTTAAGAAGTAATTCCTCTCATTATTTTCATTTCAATTTATTTATCATGTTGTAATAATATACTAAGTTGGCATGTAATGGGACAAAATTAAAATGTGTCCAAGTCTATATTTAAGTGGAAGGCGTGTCAATGATCTATTGACTTTAGATGGAGTACTCATTCCCTCAAAAATCATAAATGTATCTTAGAATTTTTTTCCTGTCTTTTGCACAAGGGCTCTATTTAATTGGTCATAGTGTAATGTGTGGTATTTATTTTCGTCATTAGGTTTATAAGTTGTGATGGTATCACAATTTTTGTAAGCATCGCATGAGTTTAAGATGAATGAGTTTAATTAGTTGTTTGGTGACTTTTATATTTAGACCGAGTCATTCAGACTCGTGCGATCTGTGTGAGACTTAATCTAAATGTTCATAGTGTATTGTTCAACACTAATTTTCGTCATTACATGTGATGTATATAAGTGTTCATAGCGTAATCTTTGGCACTTATTTTCGTCATTATATATCTAAGTTGTGATGGTATCACACCTTTTCTAAGCATAACACACATTTAAAATAGTTTATTGACATTAAAAGAGTATATGTGAAGAGACTTTTTTCAAGATGCTACATTTAAAAGAGTCTCTTCACATGTAACTTTTTAATATGTATAAGTTACATACTAAATGTCAAAGGGAGGTTAAACGCATACGGTTCTTCAAAATAAATGTAACCCTTATATAAAATCGTAACAAAGTGGATATTCGCTATATTTTGAGATCTAACTTGTGACAATTAATTATCCTTTTGGTTTATCATATCAAATACGGTAGTTCCACATTACTACGCTTAATTAATCGAACTTTATTTTATGCACAAAAACTATTTAAGTTTTAATATTTTTTATTGTTGTGAAAATCGGTCCAATATTGTTAGTATATTTAATTTGTACCAGGTTGCATATATAAATATATTTGAAGATATCAATCTCAACATATAATTTTTCTACTCTTAATAACTAATATAACAATTTCATTTTGCCAAATTTGTTTGTCATTCTACAAATGAAACTAAAATTATATTAAGATAATCAATTAATCTCCATAGTGATATTACTTATTGAGTAAGATTTAAATTTAATTTATAATAGATTATATAAATGGTATATCTATATTGTTTAAACTACATAAATCGTCAAAATGATATTATTTATTATGTAAGATTTAAACTACAGTAAAATTATATAAATGATAAATTCTCAAAATAACATAATCGCTTAATTGCCGATACTAATTGTGGATATGATTACCCGAATCATTAATACGTATTTGTTTTATCTATAGTCTATTGCTTTGCACCATTTATGGATAAAGATGATAGTGTGAAGATATTTTTATTATATACTACCATTTTCAATATGTAACATCGACATAACTTACACAATCATATCAAGTATCAAAGTCACACAATATTTCAAGACGTTTAATTAAGAAAGTGACATTAACACACCGCAAGACAAAAAACTACATTAAGAGCAAAAATATTAAAATGCACCAACAAAGTGTAGTAATAATTATTGACTAAAAATTGAACTCGTCACATTATTTTCAATAAACTTACTTGCTAACGAATCAATAGTATTAGCCCATTTATCGGTATTACATGAAGCAAAATATTGCATGTTTAATTTGTAACATATATTAATATGAATGCTAAGTATTCATCCCACTGATGGCCATGGCGTCGTTCTTGTTTTTGTTGTTGTTCTTGTTGTTGTTGTTGTCTTTGTCGTTGTTGTTCATTGGCCTTTTTCATGTTTTGTTCTTGATACAATTTTTGCGAGTTCTCGATATCTTTCTTTAATGCTTCTTGACGCGCTACAAAAAACAATTAGATATAGTTGATCGTTAGTAACTTAAATACAGTTAATCAATATAATGCATTTTCGATCAAAGTAAAAATGTTCGTGCATGTACCACATAATTGATAAGACAACGATGTGTAGGATCTCTTAAACCATTAGAGAAGATGATGTTACTACCAAACCTCCTAAGTACCATCTTTATGTCCTACATTGTTACACACACAAAACACACGTGAAATTTACATAACACAATATAAATCAATATGTTAAATCAATATGATGCTTACTTTACCACCATAATAAGTTGTAGCCCAATGTGCACGCTGTGTGGAGGAAGTTGTGTTTTGTTGTGTGTGATTTTTGACACATTATATAGTTGATAAAATATTTGTAACTCATGGACGGGAAGGTAAAAAGACTAACAATAATTGGTGTGTTTAATTTATGCATTCATGGCACCAAACACTTCATCTCCACATTTCACTTTCAATTCGTGAGCCATTATTATAACCACTTTACATTTATAAGGCTACTTAAGCTTCTAGTATATAAGATAAATGGCCATTATATGAATATTCATTGTACACTTAACGAAAGTTGCTTGACATGCCTGGAAATCAATGTGGAATAACAAATATGATACAATCAATTCATCAAGCATTAATCATGACCACTTACATTTATAAGGCTTCTTAAGCTTTATATATATAAGATATATAATACCCCGCGCTATTCGCGGAAGTGGCCTATTTTTCGCCAGTAATCAATAAGAAAAAGTTTATAAATATCTAAATATTTTATAATATACATTAATATAGAAAATATGTTAAATGAACAAAATGCATAACTAAAAATATGTAATCATCTTAATTGGCTCCATTCTCTTTTTACTTAAGATTTGAACATTTTGAGAAAAAAATATTGATGAAAAATTATTTTAAACTCAAATTACAATCCTATTGATCAATTACTATAGAAAAAAAGTGCATGAATTTTATTAGTAAAAAATATGTGAATTTTTTAAATACAATATATGTTGGAAAATGGCTTAAATTAATACCATAATTAATTATGGTGATTAATGACATTAAATGATATATTTGGAATCTACATTTTGTGTAGATTAATTTAGTGTATTTATTTGTTCAGTTTCATTAAGAAATGAATGAGTAATTAATGCACAAAGATAAGCTATTTAATAGATGAGAATGTGGTGTAGAATTCCATCCCACATTGGAAAAACAAGAAAGTGTTGAGCTATTTATAAAGGACTTTCCACCATAAAGGAGCAATCATGTGTGCTCCATTATGATGCATCCTAGTTGGCTTTAATTAGTTTTTTAAGGCTAAAACCCGAATCCTACGAGTCTGAGTCCGAGGCCGAGCACGTGCACGTTGCACTTGTCGCGATGGGCGCTTCGTCGACGCACTTTGCTCGAAACGAGGTACCGGTTCATAGAAAACCGTTGTATCTTGGGGACGTTTGTCGTTGATCCGTGTGTACTGTGCGGGGCAATTTCGTCTTACGGAGAAAGAGTCCAACTCTTGCCTCGGTTTTGCATTGTTTCGGCATTTTCTACATTATACCAAACAACAATCGTAAGAAGAAATTTCTGTAGAAGATGGCGTCGTCAAGCAATAATGTTCATGCTCCTGCTGCCCATGCCGAGAAACCCGAGAAGTTTTCAGGTTCTGATTTCAAAAGTTGGCAATCAAAAATGTTGTTCTACCTTACTACTCTCAACTTGTGTCGCTTTCTTTCCGAATCTCCTCCTATTGTGTGGGATGATGAAACTGACATCCAAAAACGCACGACGTTGGATGCATGTCATCACAGTGACTTCTTATGTCGAAACTATATTCTGAATGGGCTGGATGATACACTTTACAGTATTTATTCCAAAATCAAAACGTCCAAAGAGTTGTGGGACTCATTGGAGACAAAATATAAAATAGAAGATGCCGGTTTGAAGAAGTTCATCACAGGTCGTTTCCTCGACTTCAAGATGGTGGACAACAACACTTTCTTGAGCAAGTGCAGGAGATACAATTGATCCTGCACGACATTTTGGCAGAAGGAGTGAGTCTGTCTGAATCCTTTCAAGTTGCTGCCATAATCGAGAAGTTGCCCCCGATGTGGAAGGATTTCAAAAACTACCTCAAGCACAAGCGCAAAGAGATGGGCCTTGAAGATCTTATTATGCGACTGAGGATCGAAGAAGACAATCGGAAGACCGATGTCAAGATGAACAAGTCATCTATGGAGGCAAAAGCAAATCTCGTCGAGTCAAGCCACAACAAAAAGTGAAATTTAACAGGAAGAGGCAAGACTCGAAGAATCAAAAGAAGATCAAAGGAGAATGCTACAACTGCGGCAAAATCGGGCATATGGCAAAAGATTGCCGCAAACCAAAGAAGGACAGGAATAGAGATCAAGCAAATGTTATTGAAAAGAAGTATGTGCCCGTCGATTTGTCTAGTCTTGATCCTGTGCAGTTGTGGATGAAGTCAACATGGTCGGTATTCCAGTCGGATGGTGGGTGGACACCGGCGCTACCAAACACATTTGTGCCGATAAAGCCATGTTCTCCTCCTACGATCCCGTGAAGAAAGAAAGTTGTACATGGGAAACTCCGCTGCCTCAAATGTTGTCGGAACTGGAGAGGTTATACTCAAGATGATGTCGGGATTGAAAATGACGCTCAAGAATGTGCTACATGTTTCGGAAATCCGTAAGAATCTTGTGTCTGGCTCAGCATTGAGCAAAGTCGGATTTAGGCTAGTGTTTGAAGCACACAAAGTTGTAATAACCAAGAATGGTCACTTTATCGGAAAAGGCTACATAGATAAAGGCCTTTTTCAAGCTTAATGCTATCAATGTACGTGGTGATAATGAAATAAACGATAAAGTTGTTTACTTGGTTGAGTCTCCTAATTTATGGCATGATAGATTAGGACATGCAAATCTAAATATACTACGTCGTTTAGTAAATTTAGATTTATTGCCAAAAATGACTTTCAATCGACACAAAAGGTATGAAATCTGTGTTGAAGCAAAAATGGCAAAATCTCCATTTCATTCAGTGGAAAGATCATCAAAGCCTCTTGAATTGATTCACATTGATATATGTGATTTAAAACTTGTGCAACAAGAGGTGGAAAGAAATGTTTTATAACTTTTATAGACGATTGCACAAGATTTTGTTATGTGGATCATTTGAGAAGCAAAGACGAAGCATTCGAAGCTTTCAAAACATACAAAACATAAGTTGAAAATCAACTCAACAAAAACCAAAATAATTCGAAGTGATCGAGGTGGTAAATATGTTGCACCTTTTGAAGAATATTGTCGTGAAAATGGCATTATTCATCAGACGACTGCACCTTATGCACCCCAATCCAATGGTGTTGCAGAACGAAAGAATAGAACATTGAAGGAAATGATTCGTGTAACACCCCCAAGACGATCATGGCATATTACAGCGCTGTAGACCCTATACTTTGGAGTCCACTAGGCTAATGCACCAAAACGACATACGACAAAAGACATACATCATCGACAACAGACAATTTCTCAATCCACGACATTTAAATCCAAAGACTGGATTTTGACAATACAATTTTACATCAAATCCATTCCCAAAACGGGTACATAAAATTAATAAATTCAAGAAAGAAGTATTGGAGTACTTAAGCAAATGACATAATAAGGAAATCCCAAAACAAGACACCAATAGACAACCATTGAACAGAATCACGTCTGCCCATCATCCTTGTACGGCTCGCATGCTCGTTTGCTTCCATGACATGTACCTGAAATACAAAAGTATTTCCCTCATTTAAGGGGTTAGCGACAAATGCTAGTGCAAGTACAATCCATTTGAACTACAATTTTAATCAGATGAAAATATGCGCCAAAATTATTTTAGAAATCATTTATATTCCGGAATATTTACAGTGCACAAGCACAAAACACATTTTTCCAACAAAACAATTCAAAGTTAACTATTGGCACGAGACTCACGGCCACCGTACCCCACAGAGCCCCGCCGGACATCCCTGGGTGGTTAACCATAGTTCGGGATACGCACACTCACGTCAATACGTATCCCCAGAGGCCCCGTTGGACCGTCCCTAGGTGAACATACACATATTCATCCATACAACCACGAAAAGCCATAATTCAAATACTAGAACGCGTAAACAAATGTAAAGTACTTGTCTTTGACACATCTTCGAAGAATCGGGAATGAATAACGACTACGAACGATCCGGATGGAAAACGACGGTTCCTAAACGAAGGATTAACATAACTCAATCCTAACGGACAACAATAATCGAATGGAATACGCACATAACCCCAATTACAAGCTATGACAATATCCGTTCAATCGATACGGGCGAGGATTTACACAAAATCTCCCCGAATCGATAATTCGCGGATTAAACTCGATGAAATCAGATTGGAAATCACCCAATAACAACAATTGGTAAGGAATAATACAACATACTTGAACAATTCGAGATTAATCAAACAAAACCCGAAAACCCCCCAAATTGACAAAGTTAGGGTTCTAAGCCAATTACCTCGAATTCGGATGGTGGAAGATGATTACTTAGAAAATTATATGATCCTAAGATCTCACGGTGATGAAGGATGAAGAATACACGGGTCTGAAGTGATGGAAATCGCCGTGGAGGTTCTGGTGTCGCCCGACGAAGAAAAACGAGAGAAGGGATGAGAAATGATGTTCTGACTTCTGCCCGCTGTTCTTAAAACAGCATTACGGCCGTAACAAGACCAACATTACGGCCGTAATGAATGGGGTGCTACGGTCGTAACACTCTACTGGACAGCAGTCTAAGAAGCTGTCGTCCGAACTGTCTCGGACAACTCCGAAACCCGGACCTGCTATCGAACCAAAAATATGGTTACGATGTATATTCGATGACGAACCTAACCATTACAAGAAAATACAATTCCGACTACCGGAGAATCTGAAATACGACAAAGAAGATGAAATTCCCTAAACTTATAGGAATTAACAAAAATGGCCCAAGTATCCGAAAATCACGATACGACGTCAGATTGACAAACCGAAACTCACAATAAGAACAACTCAACCATACGAACTTATGTAAACAAGGAAACAAGAAAAACGAATGAGTTTTACGAGAATCGAACGTACATACGACAAAACACAACATAGAATGGATTTATGTAAAAATATCTCCGAAACTCGTCCAAATGGAAAAACTCCAAGAATAAAGTAGATTCAAAATGTCAAAACGGTTACAAGCGAGTCGATAAAAATAGACATACACCAAAAATGGAAACTGCTAAAAATGGAAAGGTACGGATATTACAGTTCGGACCTATCACTTAACATGTGGAGAGAAGCTACTCTTTCGGCTAATAAAATTTTGAATAAATTACCCAAAAAGAAGCAAGATAAAACTCCAAATGAATTATGGAAAGGAAGGAAGTCGTCCTATAAATACTTAAAAGTGTGGGGTACTTAGCAAAAGTTGAAGTATCAAAACCCAAGCAAGTAAAAATTGGACAAAAAAATGATTGATTGCATTTTCATAGGATATGCAAATAATAGTAGTGCGTACCAATTTTTGGTACACAATTCGGAAGTACCCGATATAAATGAGGGAATGATCATAGAATCAAGAAATGCCATATTTTTTTAAACTATATTCCCGAAGAAAGAAAAGAATGACATAAGTTTGAAAAAGAGGACTTATGATGAAATCTCGCCAAAAAGTAATGGACCAACACCTCAACCAAGGCGAGGGAAAAGAATAAAAACTGCAAAAACCTTTGGTCCGTATTTTGTAGTCTACTCTTTAGAAGATGAACCGAAGACAATCAGGGAAGCATTGTCTGGTTCCGATGCCGATCTATAGCAAGAAGCTATCAATAGTGAAATCGAGTCAATCTTGAACAATCACACTTGGCATATTGTTGATCTTACTCCGGAAAATAAACCTTTAGGTTGCAAGTGGATTCTCAAGAAGAAATACAAAGGCGATAGATCTATTTACAAACACAAAGCACGTTTGGTAGTCAAATGATACAAACAATACTCGAATTACATCCATTAGAATGCTACTTGGAATAGCAGCATTATACAATCTTGAAATACACCAAATGGATGTAAAAACGGCCTTTCTAAATGGAGATTTAGAAGATGAAATTTATATGGAACAACCCGAAGGGTTCGTGGTTCCCGGCCAAGAAAACAAAGTTTGTAAACTTGTCAAGTCTTTATATGGACTTAAGCAAGCACCCAAACAATGGCATGAGAAATTTGACCAAGTAATGATGTCAAATGGTTTCAAAATCAATGAATGTGATAAATGTGTGTACATCAAAGATACATCTGACAATATTGTCATTGTGCGTCTATACGTTGATGATATGCTAATTATGGGTAGCAATAATAAAATCATCGTAGGCACTAAGGAAATGTTAAAGAAGAACTTCGACATGAAGGATATGGGATTAGCCGATGTGATTCTAGGAATCAAGATCTTCAGAACACTCGATGGAATAGTCTTATCACAATCTCACTATGTTGAGAATGTGCTTAAAAAATTCAAGGCATACGATCCACTTCCGGCTAAGACACATGTTGACTTAAGTTTACACTTAGCCAAAAATCGATGAGAACCCATATCACAAACAGAATATGCTAGGATAATTAGAAGCCTAATGTACTTAGCAAATTGTACAAGGCCAGACATAGCATATTCTACTAGTAAATTGAGTCGGTTTACAAGTAACCCCAAAAAGGGTCATTGTAACACCCCCAAAACCATATGGGAATATTACACGCCGTAGATCTTTCCCACGAGGATCTATCAGGCTAATCATCACAAAACGACCAAGTGTGTGTGCCTGACCGGGGCATACAATACAATGATACGGACCGTTAAGGTTAATTATAAACAACTACACAGACCGATGAGGTCGTACAACTGACGTAAACATAAAAACACAACTCTATACAATGAACACCCATGCAGGGGTAAAGACACAAAATAGCAGAAAGCGGAATACGACTCTGA
This sequence comes from Orobanche coerulescens, assembly GCA_033398695.1. Taxonomy (NCBI): domain Eukaryota; kingdom Viridiplantae; phylum Streptophyta; class Magnoliopsida; order Lamiales; family Orobanchaceae; genus Orobanche; species Orobanche coerulescens. The sequence continues at coordinate 178,219,779 of CM065809.1, forward strand.
CGATAACTCACTCGACTCAACACCCAACTCTCGATTAGTATCGTAGCCCATCACTTCCTGTGCCGATCCTGAGACTGCTCCCCGAACCTGCAAGCACCTTTGCACAAAACAGACATCCACCCCCCATTACTCGGGGTTAGCAAAATTCCACTATTTTACTAGTGCAAGTATAATACGATACGAAATGCAACAAGTAAATAGCAACCACGAATTTACCACGGAAATCAACTATCAAAATGTTCCCAAGAAGTTTTAGAATTCCGAACTCAAGTAAGCAATAATTGAAAATGAACTCATTAGCTCGGGGATTTTTAAAGTAGAAATTCTTTTGGACCTCAAGTCCCGATATACAAAACTTTTTCGAAAACGTTAGGGCCTCAGACCGGTTCTCATTTCAAAACACACTGGTTAAGATTTCATTATGAGTCCGTGACCCATGTTTTAAAACGTTATCCAAACAATCACTGTTATACGATCACTATTCCACAATCACTGTTCGTACACATCATGTACTAAACTCCGAAGGCCTCGACGGACCTTACCCGGACTACACATGTTGTTCGTACACATCATGTACCGAACTCCAGAGGCCTCGACGGACCCTACCTGAACTACACACGTTGTTCGTACACATCATGTACCGAACTCTAGAGGCCTCGACGGACCCTACCCGGACTACATACACTGTTCGTACACATCATGTACCGAACTCCATAGGCCTCGTCAGACCCTTACCTTGAACACACGCATTGACACGACACAACTCATATTGATCAACTCACACATCACAACATGAAACACACATAATTAACAATACGTCACCTCAATCAACAATAACACCATAATACATATTAAGGTATGTAATCAAGCCGATATAAATATCATCATCATCACGAACACTTAACCATGATCAATCACGCAAGACACAAATCATAGGATTAGCACAACCAACACAATTTCTACGACGTTAGCTAGGTGAGGATATCATCACTATCATCAACCATTCACGATTATAAAATCACATGAAACATATTCACGAAGGTAAACCAAATCATCATAAACCTAGCACGAAGTCTCTATTCACAAGACACAAATCGTATAGCAAGATACTTGCCTTAATAACCGCTACCGAACACTCCGAAGAACACGGTTCGATCGGAAAGCTCGTGTTAGGAGTATGCCCTCGAATGCCACTCAGAGGATATTGAGTGAGGGCATTGCACTTGTAATTATGTATACCATTTATATAAGGCAAATGAATGTTTCTTTATTTACTGGTAGTTACTGACATTCCTAACTCGTAAATAAACATATAGAAACTAGTCCGTGTATTTGAGAGAAAAACGTTCCACTCCTTATTTGGATAAGGGGGTCGGCACTGGAAAGGTTTATAGCTCAAATACTTAATCGTTCGCAAGTCGATGAAACTTGACTCGGCGTTAAGTTTATGAGAAGACTTGTATGACGTGTTCTTTGACATGGAGAGTGCCTGTCGAACACTAATGGTTAGTGGGAGCACACGTTATAGGTATGCTAATTAGATTAGTATACTCGAACCGACTCACCCTCGATTCGTCACACGGATTTCACTCCGGGACAGTCAATGAAGGAATCGAAAGGTTGTGATAGGTATTCATGAACCTTCGACTTGAGGATTTAGTAGGGATGTGCTTGTGACGTCAAGATTTTCATTAGAGTAGTTCGACCACCGTAAACGGAAGGTGGGGGTCAACCTCGGCGTGCATCTTGACGGGCAAGTAGCGAGTCTACCGAATACCAAGATAGAATTCTTTCTCCGTTAGTGAGCGGGTTATATGTCCTATGCGGTTATTGGCGGATGAGATCATAAGTCTTTGGCAAAGCATTGGAGCTAGTTGTATTAGATACACGGCAACTCGATGATCTCGATTTGCATTAACGCATGCATAGCGTCAAATCTGAGATAGGGTTTGACTGTAGTGACCCTATAACTTGATCGGGACATTTGAAAGAAGGGTTTATACGTATCTTGGTATTCACGACAAAATGGTTCTTGAATGATCCAAATCATTCGTTCTCGATTAAGTACAGTGTAGGCCGCCAGGCTGGCTAGGTGGTGCTACTACTCTTTGGTTCCTCCCATTGCTGACTGAGACGGACCTACCGAGTCGCGCATTAGGATTTACGACGGAATGAATCGAGCTTAATCTCTCATTATGAATATTAGATATTGGATATCTAATTTGGGACACTGGATGTCTAAATCGATTTATTGGATAAATTGATTTACGGCTTAATGGATTAAATAAATTACTGGGTGATTAATTTAATTCGTGAATATAATTATTTCTTGGAGAAATTAATTATGTTATCATGTATTTGATATGATTAATTGATTGGATTAATTAATCGATATAAATACATCGGAACGGAATCGGAGTTTATCTGTTTGGACTCTCGGGAGTCCGAAACGAACCGAACTCATTCGATTTCTTCTAGAGGCCTGCCCCACCTTAATTTCCTACCTTGATCATAGTCTTGTTTTCTTGTTGGAAGACTTTTGACATTTGAGATTTCATATCTCTTATATTAAGGGAAAAGGAGATATGGTGGGTGACTTTATCTTGTGAATAAATTTTGAAGACCAAAATAAAAGCCTCATTCTCTTCTCATTTTGGCACACTCACGGCAGCTACATTAGTGAGAGGGAAGAGAAATTTTTTTATGTTCTTCTTCATTCATTTCTTCTTCATTTTTCTTGGAGAAAAATTGAGAGAAAATCATATAGAGAGAGTAAGATTAAAACACTTAGAGTGTAGTAATCTTTACATATATAGCTTCATCACTTAGCTCTAGCCGTATCCTCGGAGGATAGCAAGGTGATCGTCGTTCCGGTTGTTTTTCCGGCGCGTGGCAAGTAGAGACGCGGTGCTTTCGGCGTTGGATCGTTCAAGAGCTTGGGGAATAGCTCAAGAGAAGGTTATCCATTTAATCAACGGACTACGAGGGTATGTTTCTCGTATCTCTTGTATTTCGTTTTTGATATTCGTATATACGTAGCTCGATCGATCCTCGTAGGGATTCAGATCGAATTAATTTTCGTTTTACCGCTTCCGCTGGGCCTTCGTTTTAGGCACCGAATCCCAACAGTGGTATTAGAGCGTAGGTCTTGCGATCGTATATACGATATTAGCATTTGGAATGCTCGATTAGATGGTGAATGATTTGGAATCATTTTAGTCATAATCGTGGTATATGTTTTTACCTTCGTTGTAGTTATATTTTTCGTAAGTTTATGTCTAAATATAAATCTTAATTTCTTGGAAATATGATTTATATTGAAGATATGAATGTTGGAGAATATAGATATTGGATATCCGGTCGAAAAACTAGTCCCGAAATACCGTTGGACGGTCCGGGAGGGGTCCGGAAGTCGGCGCGGCCCGTGTGCAGTGGCCGGGCGACCAGACTGCGGGCATGCACGGCTCGAGGGCCGCGGACAGGTCAAGGGCAGCCGGCAGCTGCCGAGCGTGATCGGCCATGCCAGGCCTGTCTGCCGACATGCTGCCGGCAGTGACTCGGCCATGGCAGGCCTTTTTCGCCCCAACTCGTTTTTTCCGTGTATTCTTGAAAAATTAATCTCCCGCATGTTAAATTAGATTTAATATGATTAAAATGATTTATGGTATTTCATTTTATGAGGGAGATTTGATTAATTGGAATATTTATGGTCGACCGAATTATTTTGAACGTTTTCATATTACCGATTGTGTGAATCGATTTGATCGGTTCGTATTTTTGATTGGATCAATGTATCTCTACGCTTTCCATTTATATAGTATTTATTGGATGAATGTTTTTTGAATGGGGATATGGTTCGTGGACTTAGTTTTGAATCGTTCGTTTTATTCGATTTGGTTGTAAAGGCCGTTTTGAGCCTATTTATTTTACTAGAAAAATTTGTATCTAGGATGCAATTTTCAATGTAAAATTTATATGTAATGACGAAGACCGGAGGAATATCCATTTCGAGAAGACGAAGATTCAAGACGAAGACTTGTAATTAGATTATGGAGTTTTTGTTTTTAGGAACGGTCCATGAACCACATGTTGGTAGCAACTAGGTTGTGAATGGTTGTTTCATATTGTATGAATGCCACAAACGCGCTTAAACGATTAATGTGCAAAGTGCAACGTAAATCGCGAAAATTCTCCCACGATAAATTATTAAGTTTATAAGGTTTCAAGGTTTTCCTTCCCTCCATCGAGTTTTCGGGAAATTGAAATCCAAACCGGATGTGCTATGCTTCCGAGTTATCGGGGTAGTCATTCGGGGAGGACGGATAAATTACCGCGAGTGCATTGGATGCCTTCGGTTGGAGCAAATTTTATCCCTAGAAACCTGATAGGTTGCCGGATAAGATTCAATTGTGAAACTGATTTGCGTCGATGGTATAAACTTAACTTGTTCACGAACCATAGAAACCGTATAGGTTGAGGGGAGTGAACAAGGGGAAAAAGAAGATCGAATCATCCATTAGATGGGTTGGTGTTGGACACCACTTTATGAAAATTAATAGACTAGAAACTTGTTCGGTTGCCCTCTATTAATATTTATAAAGAACTCGATCACCACTATGAAGTAGAGCGACGATACTTCCGGATTTCACATGGGAGTGTGTTATTCCGATAAAAATAGTGGGAGCTGGGTAACAAGAATAGAAAAGACCTTAATTCTATACTGAGAACATAATATAACAAGTCACTAATTAATCTGTTATGCTTAATGCAGACATAACTCAATATGACAATGAATCCACTCGCAATTCTACTCGAAAAGAACACCTTAATGGGACCTAACTTTGTGGATTGGCTCCGCAATCTGATGATTGTCCTCAGTATAGAGGCACTGGGATACGTCTTGGAGACGGACATTTCGGCGCCTCCTGTGCGGACCCGAGCCAATCAGGAAGAGATTGAAAACCACGAAAAGTGGGTTAAGGATGACGTGAAAGTCCGTGCTTATATGATGGCTTCCATGTCTAATGAGCTTCAGAGAGCTCATGAGAAAATGACTTCTGCTAGGCGATTCTATCTCACTTAACCGAACTTTATGGTGAGCACGCAGAATCGCTAGATATGAGATATCCAAGCAACTGTTCGGTGCAAGGATGAAGGAAGGTGAGAAGGTTGGGGAACACGTCCTCAAAATGATATCCATGATCGAGATATTGGAGGCTCTTGATTTTAAAATGGATACTTCTCTCCAAACCGACCTTATCCTACAGTCTCTCACTGATTCCTTCTCACAGTTTGTTATGAACTTCAACTGCAATGAGATTGCATGTAATTTAGCTGGGCTAATGAACAAACTTGTGACCGCTCAGTCTCATTTGAAGACTCCGCGGATGAAGGAGTCTGCTCTTGTGATTTCTTCTGGACCTCGGAGGTCTAAGAACAAGAAGAAAAAGACCAAGAAGCAAACTGGACCACAAGTTAAGGACCTTAAGGGTAAGGGCAAGGCCCCGATGGTTCCAAAGAACAAGAAGAAGAAGGATGCTTGTCTCAAGTGCGGTGAGCTGGGCCACTGGGCTAGAGACTGTCCGATTCTTCATGGCACTTCAGGTACAGAACTTTTAGTTTTGGAAACAAATTGTTGTGCTACTATATTTTCTACTTCCTGGATACTAGATTCTGGTGCTAGTTCTCATATTTGTACCGTGAATCAGGATCTGGAACAAAGTAGGAAGCTTGGAGCTGGAGAAGTTATGATCACAGTCGGAAGCGGGCATAGTGTCGAGGCGACCGACATAGGATCACTTCTTTTGGGTTTAGAATCCGGCTTTGTTTTGACTTTAGAAGATGTACTTGTTTTGCCCAAGGGGCACAAAAACATTGTATCCATTCCGGTTATGGACCGAAAAGGTTTTTCATTTTTCATTGGTGATGGTTCCTGCAAAATTTATTTTAGAAATAAACTAGTGGGTACTGCTACATTGTTAAATGGATTGTATCATCTAAATCTCAGCAACAAAGTAGTTGTGAATACTATGACTAGAAAACGTGGTAGGGATGAAACCAATCAAGTTTTGAAATGGCATCTTAGACTTGGTCATGTTGGTTAGACCAAGGTTTACAAGATGGAAAAAGATGGACTTATGGGTCCATTGGGATCAGATCCCTTTCCTACTTGTGAATCTTGCCTTAAAGGCAAAATGACTAAGTCCCCCTTCACAGGGACTTTTGAAAGAGCCGCTGATAAACTGGGATTAATCCATCTGCGCGTTTGTGGTGCTTTGGAAGCAGCACGTGACGTATATCAATATTTCATTACGTTTACAGATGATCATACTAGGTATGGTTATGTATACTTAATGAAACATAAATCCGAGGCTTTTGAGAAATTCCAAGAATTCAAGGCCCTAGTCGAGAAACAAACTGGTAATCATATCAAAGCACTTCGGTCGGACCGAGGTGGCGAGTATATGAGTACGGAATTTGACGAGTTCCTTAAGGAACATGGAATAGTTTCACAACTAACACCTCCAGGTACTCCTCAGTTAAATGGTGTGTCAGAAAGAAGGAACCGGACCCTGTTGAACATGGTCCGTTCCATGCTGGGCTATACTGACTTGCCAATTTACCTGTGGGGGTATGCACTCCTGACTGCCGCGTATATCTTGAACAGATGTCCTTCCAAATCCGTTCCTAAAACTCCACATGAGATGTGGGAGGGAAGGAAACCAAGTCTTAATCATATTAGGATTTGGGGATGTCCCGCCTATGTCAAGAAGACTAAGGTGGAAAAGTTGGAAGCTAGGTCTGCGAAGGGACGTTTCATTGGATTCCCGTCTGGGACGATGGGATATCTATTCTACATGCCCGAAGATCGAAGGATTGTTGTTGCTTTACAAGCACACTTCCTGGAAGATGAGTTCATTCAGGAAGGCGGAGCAGGTAGGAGTATTTCTTTAGAAGAATACAATGAAACTCCTCGAGAGACACCTGTGCAAGAAACTGGAACCGAACTTTCTGAAACACAAGTACAACCACCTCGTAGGTCTAGTAGGGTGTCTCATTTACCTGAGAGGTATGGGCTTGTGCACTTGGAGGAGCTGGGTCTCCATGAGGTTCCAAGTGATATCCAGGAGACCGACCCAACAACCTATGACCAAGCGATGGCGGATGTAGACTCTGCGAAATGGCGTGAAGCTATGGAAGCTGAGATAGACTCGATGCATGTCAATCAGGTCTGGACTCTAGTAGACCGCCCCAAGGGCATAGTGCCTATTGGGAACAAGTGGATCTACAAGAGAAAGACTGATGGTGATTGCAAGGTTGACGCCTATAAGGCCAGGCTTGTGGCAAAGGGTTATACCTAGAAGGAAGGGATCGATTATCACGATACCTTCTCGCCCGTAGCCATGATCAAGTCTATTCGCATGATGCTTGCTATAGCTGCCTACCACGAATATGAGATATGGCAAATGGACATAAAGACCGCTTTCCTTAATGGATTCCTCGAGGAGGAAATCTATATGGAGCAGCCTAAAGGCTTTGTGTCCGAAGTCGATATTCAGAAAGTGTGCAAGCTTCAGCGTTCCATTTATGGACTGAAGCAAGCGTCGCGTAGTTGGAACCTTCGTTTTGACGAGGCAGTCAAAGAGTTTGACTTCGTGCAAAATGAGGAGGAACCTTGTGTATACAAGAGGGTTAGTGGGAGCAAGATCGCATTCTTAGTACTACATGTAGATGACATTCTACGAATAGGAAATGATGTGGGAATGCTCAGTTCTGTGAAAGCTTGGCTTTCGAGTAATTTCTCCATGAAAGACTTGGGAGAAGCTACCTATATTCTTGGTATTCGACTCTACCGGGATAGAGCGAAGAGAACAATAGGTCTTTCCCAAGCCCTCTATATAGATAAAATCTTAAAGCGATTTAAGATGGATGATTCTAAAAGAGGGTTCCTATCGATGCAACATGGAATAAAACTCTCCTTGAAGATGTGTCCTCAAAGTGAGGAACAACGCAAGGAAATGAGTAATATACCATATGCTTCGGCCGTGGGTAGCCTTATGTATGCTATGTTGTGTACAAGACCTGACATCGCGCATGCTGTAAGCGTGGTGAGTAGGTTTCAGGCAAACCCAGGTAGGGAACATTGATCGTCAGAAAGAACGTTCTCAAGTACTTAAGAAGAACTAGAGATATGGTTCTTATGTATGGCGGTGGAGATTTGGATGTGGTGGGATTCACTGATTCGGACTTCCAAGGACTGAAGGACGACTCGATGTCCACTTCTGGCTACATATTTACTCTTAATGGAGGAGCAGTATCTTGGCGTAGTGCCAAGCAAAGTGCGACTGCTGATTCCACCTGTCAGGTTGAGTATCAAGCAGCCTCGGAGGCTTCCAAGGAAGGGTTCTGGATTAAGAAGTTTCTAGGAGAACTTCAAGTGATACCATGTGCTGAGTGCTGTTCAACAGATCGCGACAACGACGGAGTCAGAAGCGCAGCAAGGAGCCGAGGTTTCACAACACCAAACATATTGAGAGGAAGTATCATCTCGTAAGAGAATTTGTTCGCAAGGGATACATTGTCTTTGCCGCAGAGTTGACTCGGCCGACAACGTCGCCGATCCACTGACCAAGCCACTTTCTCAGACTAGCTTGGAGCGTCATCTGGAGAACATGGGTATTAGATACCATAGTGTGTGGCATTGAGTGCAAGTGGGAGATTATTAGGAGTATGCCCTCGAATGCCACTCAGAGGATATTGAGTGAGGGCATTGCACTTGTAATTATGTATACCATTTATATAAGGCAAATGAATGTTTCTTTATTTACTGGTAGTTACTGACATTCCTAACTCGTAAATAAACATATAGAAACTAGTCCGTGTATTTGAGAGCAAAACGTTCCACTCCTTATTTGGATAAGGGGGTCGGCACTGGAAAGGTTTATAGCTCAAATACTTAATCGTTCGCAAGTCGATGAAACTTGACTGGGCGTTAAGTTTATGAGAAGACTTGTATGACGTGTTCTTTGACATGGAGAGTGCATGTCGAACACTAATGGTTAGTGGGAGCACACGTTATAGGTATGCTAATTAGATTAGTATACTCGAACCGACTCACCCTCGATTCGTCACACGGATTTCACTCCGGGACAGTCAATGACGGAATCGAAAGGTTGTGATAGGTATTCGTGAACCTTCTACTTGAGGATTTAGTAGGGATGTGCTTGTGACGTCAAGATTTTCATTAGAGTAGTTCGACCCTGTAAACCGGAAGGTGGGGGTCAACCTCGACGTGCATCTTGACAGGCAAGTAGCAGGTCCTACTGAATACCAAGATAGAATTCTTTCTCCCGTTAGTGAGCGGATTATATGTCCTATGCGGTTATTGGCAGATGAGATCATAAGTCTTTGGCCAAAGCATTGGAGCTAGTTGTATTAGATACACGACAGCTCGATGATCTCGATTTTCATTAACGCATGCATAGCGTCAAGTACAGATAGGGTTTGACTGACCGTGACCCTATAACTTGATCGGGACATTTGAAAGAAGGGTTTATACGTATACTGGTATTCACAACAAAATGGTTCTTGAATGATCCAAATCATTCGTTCTCAGTTGGGGTACAGTGTAGGCTGCCAGGCTGGCTAGGTGGTGCTACTACTCTTTGGTTCCTCCCATTGCTCACTGAGACGGACCTACCGAGTCGCGCATTAGGATTTACGACGGAATGAATCGAGCTTAATCTCTCATTATGAATATTAGATATTGGATATCTAATTTGGGACATTGGATGTCTAAATCGATTTATTGGATAAATTGATTTACGGCTTAATGGATTAAATAAATTACTGGGTGATTAATTTAATTCGTGAATATAATTATTTCTTGGAGAAATTAATTATGTTATCATGTATTTGATATGATTAATTGATTGGATTAATTAATCGATATAAATACATCGGAACGGAATCGGAGTTTATCTGTTTGGACTCTCGGGAGTCCGAAACGAACCGAACTCATCCGATTTCTTCTAGAGGCCGGCCCCACCTTAATTTCCTACCTTGATCATAGTCTTGTTTTCTTGTTGGAAGACTTTTGACATTTGAGATTTCATATCTCTTATATTAAGGGAAAAGGAGATATGGTGGGTGACTTTATCTTGTGAATAAATTTTGAAGACCAAAATAAAAGCCTCATTCTCTTCTCATTTTGGCACACTCACGGCAGCTACATTAGTGAGAGGGAAGAGAAATTTTTTTGTGTTCTTCTTCATTCATTTCTTCTTCATTTTTCTTGGAGAAAAATTGAGAGAAAATCATATAGAGAGAGTAAGATTAAAACACTTAGAGTGTAGTAATCTTTACATATATAGCTTCATCACTTAGCTCTAGCCGTATCCTCGGAGGATAGCAAGGTGATCGTCGTTCCGGTTGTTTTTCCGGCGCGTGGCAAGTAGAGACGCGGTGCTTTCGGCGTTGGATCGTTCAAGAGCTTGGGGAATAGCTCAAGAGAAGGTTATCCATTTAATCAACGGACTACGAGGGTATGTTTCTCGTATCTCTTGTATTTCGTTTTTGATATTCGTATATACGTAGCTCGATCGATCCTCGTAGGGATTCGGATCGAATTAATTTTCGTTTTACCGCTTCCGCTTGGCCTTCGTTTTAGGCACCGAATCCCAATAGCTCGGACCCCGAAGAAGATAACGAATGGAAGGGTTCCGACTCGAGCTCTTCACAAGGATTTCGTCCCTAAGTCATATCAACAATAAATCAACAATCGTACGATGAATAATAATTGCATAACGCCCGAATTTCCCTCTAAGACCTTTTATCAGACACCTTCAAGGCGTCGATTAAGAACTCGACCAAAACGACGAATCTATACAATCCAACCATGGAATAACAAGGGAAATGATAGAATACATATAAATAATCATCTATCCATCACAAATCTAAGTCATTACTGTAACACCCCCAAGACGTTCAGGGCATATTACAGCGACGTGGACCCCACACTGTGGAATCCACCAAGCTAACGTACCAACAAGACATTCGACGACGACATACAATTATCAATAAGACGACAATTCAAATAAAAGACTACAATCCGACAAATAGAATCCAACATCAATCCATTTCCCAAAACGGGAACACAACATTAACAATTTTGAAAAGGAAGTACTCGAGTACTTAAACCAATTTCGTAATACAGAAATCCCAAAAACAAGAAATCAATGAAGTAACAAACTCGACACCAAAAAATGACCAATGAACAGTATCATGCTTGCCCATCATCCTCATACGGCTCGAGTGCTCGTTTGCCTTCAAGACCTGTACCTGAAATACAAAAGTATTTCCCCCATTTAAGGGGTTAGCGACAACTGCTAGTGCAAGTACAATCCATTTGAACTACATTCTAATCAGATGAATATATGCGCCAAAAGTCAGTTTAGAAAACACTTTATATTCCGGAATATTTACAATGTACAATCACAAAACACATTATCTCCAACAAATCACAATTCAAAATTAACCGTCGGTACGAGACTCACGGCCACCGTACCCCGCAGAGCCCCGTCGTACATCCCTGGGTGGCTAACCACAGTTCGCGATACGCACACTCACGGCAATACGTATCCCAAGAGGCCCCGTCGGACCGTCCCTAGGTGAACATACACGTATCCATCCACAACAACCACGATAAAGCCATAATTCAAATACTAGAACATGTAAACAAATGTAAAGTACTTGCCTTTGAGACATTCTTGAAGAAATGGAAGTGAAACAAGACTACGAACGGTCCGGGTGGAAAAGGACGGTTCCTAAACGAAGGATCAACATAGTTCAGTCCCAACGGACAACAATACTCTATTGGAATACACCCATAACCCCAATTATAAACTACGATAATGAACGATCAGCCGATACGGTGAGGGTTTACGCAAAATCTCCCCGTATTGATATTTTACGGATTAAAATCAAGGAAAATGGATTTGGGATCACCTAATAATCACAATCGGTAAGGAATATCGTAACATAATTAAACAATTCGGAACTAATCCCTAGAATCCCGAAAAACCCCCAAATTGGACAAGCTTAGGGTTCCTGAAGAAATACCTTGGATTCGGACGATGAAGGATGATTACACTGATGAGGATATGATAGCTCGACTCTACTGTGGTGGAATACGATAAATTCTCGGATAGAAGTTGAAAGGAATCGCCCACTGCATCGCCCGAAGAAGAAAACGAGAGAAGGAATGAAAAAGAATGTTGTTCTGATCTGCCCGCTGTCCCATATAAAAGCATAGTTAGCGCACGCTAACTAACATAAGTAGTGCGCGCTAACGGGCTATAGTTAACGCACGCTAACTAACATAAGTAGTGCACGCTAACGGGGCTATAGCAGTCCAGTAGCTGAATACCCCTCGATAGCGCACGCTAACAACACCCAGTTAGCGTACGCTAGTTGCACATCGGTAGCGCACGCAAAGTAACAGGAGTAGCGTGCGCTACCTACGCAGCAGTTCAGTACTGCTCACATCAGCAGTACACTGCTGTCGAAGGTACAATTCTCGAGACGCACGACAAGGCCAGAATCCAGAAACATAAACACGAAGCATACAAGACGACGGAGCTAAGTGCTGAAAGAAAATATAATTCCGACCACCGGAGGGTCCGTAATGCGACAACGAAAATGAGATTCCCTAAACTATTAGGAAATTACAAAAATGGCCCAAGTGCCCGAAAATCACCAAACGACGTCGGATTTACAAACCGAAAGTCTCAACATGACCAACTCAACCATACGAACTTGTACAAACTAAGAAACAACGAGAACGAATGAGTTTTATGAGATCGAACGTTCATACGGCAAAACATGTCATAAAATGAAATTACGTGAAAACATCTCCAAAACTCGTCCAAATGGAAAAACTCCAAGAATAAAGTAGATTCAAAATGTCGAAACGGTTACAAGCGAGTCGATAAAAAATAGACATACACCAAAAATGGAAACTGCTAAAAATGGAAAGTTACGGATATTACATTCTCCCCCTATAAAATAAAGTTTCGTCCCGAAACTTAAGTATCAAAAAGCTCGGGGTGCCTTGAACGCATATCCTCCTCTAACTCCCACGTCGCTTCTTCTACTCCGTGCCTCGACCATTGCACCTTAACCAAAGGGATGGTTTTGTGCCTTAACTGTTTGTCTCGGCGCTTCAAAATCCTGACGGGCCTCTCCTCAAACGTAACATCCTTCTCGATCTCCACGTCTCCAAAATCAATAATGTGGGACGGGTCCGGAACGTACTTCCTCAATTGGGAGACGTGAAATATGCTATGAACATGACTCAGCGACGGAGGCAAAGCCAAGCGGTATGCTAACTCGCCCACTCTCTCCAATATTTCGAAAGGTCCAATATATCTCGGGCTGAGTTTTCACTTCTTCCCAAAACGGAAAACTCCCTTCGACGGAGACACTCTCAACAGAACATGATCTCCCACCGCAAACTCTAAAGGTCGACGCCTAACATCCGCATACGGCTTTTGTCGACTCTGAGCAGCCAACATTCTCTTTCTAATCAACTCAACTTTCTCCCTCGTCTCTAACACGAGGTCTGGCTCAGTGCCAACTAGATCGGACGGCTCATCCCAACATATCGGCGATCGGCAACGTCGGCCATAAAGTGCCTCATACGGTGCCATCTTAATCGATGCATGCCAGCTATTATTATAAGTAAACTCAATTAAGGCCAGATGTTCCTCCCAGTCACTACTCCAATCTAACGCACACGCGCGCAAAATATCCTCGAACGTCTAAATAGTACGCTCGGACTGTCCATCAGTCTGGGGATGGAACGAAGTGCTCAAACGTAACTGTGTCCCCAATGCCTTATGTATCGCCTGCCAAAAATGCGATACAAATCGGCCATCTCTGTCCGAAATAATGGTCTTCGGCGTACCATGAAGTCTCACTATCTGCACGATAAAAATACGAGCTAACTTTTCTGGACCCCAAGTATCCTTGATGCTCAGAAAATGCGCCGACTTAGTCAGTCGGTCTACAATCACCCACACCATATTCATACCAGTCTTCGTCTTCGGCAAACCCATGACAAAATCCATAGAGATATCCTCCCACTTCCACTCCGGGACGGGAAGTGGTTTCAATAACCCGGCTGGCCGCTAATGCTCAATCTTGACTTGATGACAAGTCAAACACTTAGCCACAAACTGAACTACCTCATTCTTCATGTCGTTCCACCAGAAATTTTTCCTCAGATCTTTATACATTTTACTCGAGCCCGGATGAACTGAGTAAGGCGACGCATGAGCCTCTCGCATAATACTCTGTCTCAATTCCGAGTCGTTCGGAACACACAACCGACCTCGGAATCTCAACACACCGTCCTCATGAATAACGAATCCCGGGGCTTTCCCCTTCCCTACACTCTCTTGAAGCTGACTAAACATCGGGTCCTCCAACTGTCCCGATTTAATGTCATCGACCAGAGATGAAGAAATCTCAAGAGTACGCAACTGCCCGGAACTCTCTGGTAGCACAATCTCAATGCTCAACCTCATAAACTCTCGCTGAAGTCCCGACTGGTCCGTGAGTAACTCAAGCGCCCGAAGTGATACCGATTTCTGGCTCAAGGCATCTGCTACCACATTAGCCTTGCCCGGATGATAAAGGATCTCGAGATCGTAATCCTTAATCAACTCCAACCATATCATCTGTCTCATATTAAGTTCTTTCTGCGTAAAAATGTACTTCAGGCTCTTGTGATCGGTGAAAATCTGACACGACGAGACATACAAGTAATGACGCCAGATCTTCAATGCAAATACAACTGCGGCCAACTCAAGATCGTGCGTAGGGTAATTCAACTCGCGGTTTGGTGACGGAAGCATAGGCAATCGTCCTCCCGTGCTGCATAAGTACACATCCGAGCCCTTGGCCCGAAGCATCACTGAAAACCGAGAAACCCTCATTACCACTCGGCAAAGCTAAAACAGGAGCGGTCGTCAACCGTTCCTTCAACTCCTCGAAACTCTTCTGTCTCTCGTCGGTCCACACAAATTTCTCCGACTTCTGTAGCAAGTGCGTCAGTGGTCGGGCGAGTTTAGAGAACCCCTCGACAAACCTATGGTAATAACCGGCTAATCCCAGAAAACTGCGGACCTCCTTCACGTTCTTGGGCGGCGCCCAATCCAACACTGCCTCTACCTTATGCGGGTCCACACGAACACCCTCGGCCGAGATCACATGACCGAGAAACATAACCTCCCGCAACCAAAACTCACACTTTGAGAACTTCGCGAAAAGATGCTGAGTCCTCAAAATATCTAGCATGATATGCAAGTGACGGGCGTGCTCCTCTTCGCTCCTCGAGTAAATCGGGATGTCATCGATAAAAACAACCACACACTTATCGAGGTACTCGATAAAGACTTTGTTCATAAGCTGCATGAACACGGCTGGGGCGTTGGTTAGCCCAAAAGGCATAACCACAAACTCGTAGTGACTGTACCTTGTCCGAAAGGCCGTCTTCGGAATATCAGAGTCCTTCACTCGGAGCTGATAATACCCCGATCTCAAATCGATCTTCGAAAACACAGTTGCCCCTTGCAACTGATCAAATAATCATCAATCCTCGGGAGCGGATACTTGTTTTTGATGGTCACTTTGTTCAACTCTCGGTAGTCGATACACAAACGAAGTGACCCATCTTTCTTCTTCACAAACAGGACAAGTGCGCCCCAAGGCGAAGCGCTCGGTCGAATATACCCCATGTCTAGCAATTCTCCCATCTGTTTCTTCAACTCTAGCATCTCGGCAGGTGCCATACGGTATGGCGTCTTAGAAATCGGTGCTGCACCCGGCTCTAAATCGATGGTAAACTCAACTTCTCGGTCCAGCGGTAAACCAGGCAACTCGTCTGGAAAGACATCAGGATACTCACACACTACTGGAATAGACGAGAGCTGGACTCCCACTTCTTCCGATCTCAAAGCGTAACACCAATAACCCGTGCAACCTCCTCGAAGAAGCCTCACCGCCCTCAAGGCGCTGATCAAGAGTCTCTGGCTACTTCGCTTATGCCCCACGAAAGAATGCTCGGTACCGTCAGAGGCTAACATCGAAATAGTCCTCGTTCTATAATTCATAATCGCCCCATGCCGGTCCAGCCAATCCTCACCAAGAATCAAATCCTCATCCTTAATATCTACCGCGATCAGATTAGAAGGCCAAACTCTCCCCACGATACTCACAGAAAAATCTCTAATCTCACGATCCCCCACGATGCTATCACAACTAGGAAGTTTAACAACAAAAGGCTCACAAGCAACTAGGCAATCAACATGCAGACGACGCACACAATCCATAGATATAAAAGAATGCGTAGCACCAGAATCGAACAATACGGAAACAGGATGATCAAGGATGTGGACGGTACCTATAGCCACCGTCGCGTCAGGATCTCCTGCTCGTCTCATCTCCAAGGTTCTAAAAAACGCTAGGCGCTAGGCGTTCGGATTGCTAACGCCTAGCGCCCAGAGGATTAATCGGGGATTAGTCGGGGATTAATCGGATTAGGTGGATTTATTTATTTATTATTATTATTATAATAATTATTTTTATATATAAAAAATTTTATATATGTAAAGAATAAAAAACATATAATATTTAAATATTTAAACAAACATATAATCGATTATATATTAAATTGTTAAACATTGACATAAGCATAACATAGTCCATAGTATCTCAATTCAGGAATTTATAGTACCGCTAATATAAAAAAATAAAAAAAAATGTTTACCCGCCTAGGCGCCCGCCCAGCTTGTCATCCTAGGCGCCCGCCCAGCCGCCTAGGCGCCCGCCCAGCTTGTCATCCTAGGCGCCCGCCCAGCCGCCTATGCGGCCGATTAATCACCCGAACGCCCAGGACAAACGCCCAGGGCATAATCGGAGCGCCCGAGGGCCGCCTAGCGCCTAGGCGCCGCCTAGGCGCCGCCTAGGCGCCGCCTAGGCGGCCGCCCAGGCCGATTTTTAGAACATTGCTCATCTCATACACTCTGGGCGGAACATACCCCGTACTAGAAGCTCCCCCTCTAGAAGGATGCCCACGTCCTCGACCTCTACCAAAACTCACGCGGGCCGAGGAACCGCTTGCTCGATTCACACTCAGCTCTCCCGCAGCTGGGGCTAATACCTGAGTAACTGGAGCCCGAGCTGCATCCGTACAAAACTTAGCACGATGACCCATCCGACCACAAGCAAGGCACTGAATCGGAGGCCTATCACACTCACTCATCATGTGGCCCGGACGACTACAGTTGAAGCACGTAGGACCACGGACGAAACCAGTAGGAGCAGACCTAGAACCGTTTCCTCGCCCAACTGATGGCGACTGACTCCCGAAGACTCGCGAACCAGACTGAGCCTTCGGATACCCTCCTGACTTGCCTCCCAAAAACTGACCGGCGGTCTTCTGTTTCTTTCCTTCGGTTGCCGTCTCTGTCGCAGAAAACGACATCTCATAAGCCATCGCTTTATTTTGATACTATTTCAAAGTCGTGCACCCCAAACCAGACATGTAGTGGCGTACCCTCGGTTTCATCCGCATATCAAAGTGGCGGATCTTATCAAGCTCATCTCGGACTTGGTTTCTCACATAATGCAGCTGTTGATTGTAATATTTGATAGCTTGAGAAATAGAAACATCTTGGGGCTTAGCCTCAAAGAAGGCTCGAATTCTCCCCTCTTTCACTGGCCATGGACAAAATTCATCTTCCATCAAATCCCGAAACTCTGCCCGCGTGGCTGCCTGGTCACGTGGTTTCACCGCTTGCCACCACGTTGCTGCCTCTTTGGCGAGGAAGTACCGAGCAATGGGTACTTTCCTCTCCTCAGAACAATTTGCAGCCTCAAATACTTTTTCCATCTCAAAAAGCCAACTCTCCCATCCGGAAGGGTCGGAAGCACCATCAAACTGCGAGGGACGCATACGAATCACGTCCTGAAGTAACTTGTCATTGCCGGATCCAGTAGGCAGAACCGGGTTGGCATTAGCTTGGCCGACTAGAACGGCCTGAGTCAGTAGCGTCATCTGGTTCGCTACTTGTTGCAAAATATTAGCCACTCCAATATTCTCATTAGCATTACCGGAGCTAGTAGATTGGTCCTGCTGACCTCCGGAACTAGGGGGAACACTATTCGACAAAGAAGGCATCGCCGAATCAGTTCCCGAGTGATCGGACATGGCCGTCCCACTAGCTGCGCCACGTCCTCTACCGCGTCCGCGACCGCGTCCGCATCCTCTACCAGCAGGAATTCTGAAGAAGTAACGGGTGAGTATAATTCAAACGCAAAACGCAACAAGATACTAAGACAGGAATAGAACAGAACGGTGAAGCGAGTCAAGTTAGGAAAAACTTACGAGCACCGGTGTACTGAGATGATGGCATAGTAGTGATACTGTCCCAAAAACGACACTTAACTAGACCCAAATAACCGACAGCCTAGGTATCCATAAACCTAAGCTCTGATACCATTTTCTGTAACACCCCCAAGACGTTCAGGGCATATTACAGCGCCGTGGACCCCACACTGTGGAATCCACCAGGCTAACGTACCAACAAGACATTCGACGACGACATACAATTATCAATAAGACGACAATTCAAATAAAAGACTACAATCCGACAAATAGAATCCAACATCAATCCATTTCCCAAAACGGGAACACAAAATTAACAATTTTGAAAATGAAGTACTCAAGTACTTAAACCAATTTCGTAATACAGAAATCCCAAAAACAAGACATCAATGAAGTAACAAACTGGACACCAACAAATGACCACTGAACAGTATCATGCTTGCCCATCATCCTCATACGGCTCGAGTGCTCGTTTGCCTCCAAGACCTGTACCTGAAATATAAAAGTATTTCCCCCATTTAAGGAGTTAGCGACAACTGCTAGTGCAAGTACAATCCATTTGAACTACATTCTAATCAGATGAATATATGCGCCAAAAGTCACTTTAGAAAATATTTTATATTCCGGAATATTTACAATGTACAATCACAAAACACATTATCTCCAACAAATCACAATTCAAAGTTAATCGTCGGTACGAGACTCACGACCACCGTACCCCGTAGAGCCCCGTCGGACATCCCTGGGTGGCTAACCACAGTTCGCGATACGCACACTCACGGCAATACGTATCCCTAGAGGCCCCGTTGGACCGTCCCTATGTGAACATACACGTATCTATCCACAACAACCACGATAAAGCCATAATTCAAATACTAGAACATGTAAACAAATGTAAAGTACTTGCCTTTGAGACATTCTTGAAGAAACAGAAGTGAAACACGACTACGAACGGTCCGGGTGGAAAACGACGGTTTCTAAACGAAGGATCAACATAGTTCAGTCCCAAAGGACAACAATACTCTATTGGAATACACCCATAACCCCAATTATAAACCACGATAATGAACGATCAATCGATACGGCGAGGGTTTACGCAAAATCTTCCCGTATTGATAATTCACGGATTAAAATCAAGGAAAATGGATTTGGGATCACCCAATAATCACAATCGGTAAGAAATATCGTAACATAATTGAACAATTCGGAACTAATCCCTAGAATCCCGAAAACCCCCAAATTGGACAAGTTTAGGGTTCCTGAAGAAATACCTCGGATTCGGACGGTGAAGGATGATTACACTGATGAGGATATGATAGCTCGACTCTACTGTGGTGGAATACGATAAATTCTCGGATAGAAGTTGAAAGGAATCGCCCCCTGTGTCGCCCGAAGAAGAAAACGAGAGAAGGAATGAAAAAGAATGCTGTTCTGATCTGCCCGCTGTTCTATATAAAAGCATAGTTAGCGCACGCTAACTAACATAAGTAGCGCGCGCTAACGGGCTATAGTTAGCGCACGCTAACTAACATAAGTAGCGCACGCTAACGGGGCTATAACAGTCCAGTAGCTGAATACCCCTCGATAGCGAACGCTAACAACACCCAGTTAGCGTACGCTAATTGCACATCGGTAGCGCACGCAAAGTAACAGGAGTAGCGTGCGCTACCTACGCAGCAGTTCAGTACTGCTCACATCAGCAGTATACTGCTGTCGAAGGTATAATTCTCGACACGCACGACAAGGCCAGAATCCAGAAACATAAACACGAAGCATACAAGACGACGGAGCTATGTGCTGAAAGAAAATATAATTCCGACCATCAGAGGGTCCGTAATGCGACAACGGAAATGAGATTCCCTAAACTATTAGGAAATTACAAAAATGGCCCAAGTGCCCGAAAATCACCAAACGACGTCGGATTTACAAACCGAAAGTCTCAACATGACCAACTCAACCATACGAACTTGTACAAACCAAGAAACAACGAGAACGAATGAGTTTTATGAGAATCGAACGTTCATACGGCAAAACATGTCATAAAATGAAATTACGTGAAAACATCTCCAAAACTCGTCCAAATGGAAAAACTCCAAGAATAAAGTAGATTCAAAATGTCGAAACGGTTACAAGCGAGTCAATAAAAAATAGACATACACCAAAAATGGAAACTGCTAAAAATGGAAAGTTACGGATATTACATTCTCCCCCTATAAAATAAAGTTTCGTCCCGAAACTTAAGTATCAAAAAGCTCGGGGTGCCTCGAACGCATATCCTCCTCTAACTCCCACGTCGCTTCTTTTACTACGTGCCTCGACCATTGCACCTTAACCAAAGGAATGGTTTTGTGCCTTAACTGTTTGTCTCGACGCTTCAAAATCCTGACGGGCCTCTCCTCAAACGTAACATCCTTCTCGATCTCCACGTCTCCAAAATCAATAATGTGGGATGGGTCCAGAACGTACTTCCTCAACTGGGAGACGTGAAATATGCTATGAACATGACTCAGCGACGGAGGCAAAGCCAAGCGGTATGCTAACTCGCCCACTCTCTCCAATATTTCGAAAGGTCCAATATATCTTGGGCTGAGTTTTCCCTTCTTCCCAAAACGGAAAACTCCCTTCGACGGAGACACTCTCAACAGAACATGATCTCCCACCGCAAACTTTAAAGGTCGACGCCTAACATCCGCATACGACTTTTATCGACTCTGAGCAGCCAACATTCTCTTTCTAATCAACTTTCTCCCTCGTCTCTAACACGAGGTCTGGCTCGGTGCCAACTAGATCGGACGGCTCATCCCAACATATCGGCGATCGGCAACGTCGGCCATAAAGTGCCTCATCCCCGCCCCATTGCCCGCCCCATCCCCGCCCCATTGCCATGCCTAATGAGACAACTAAGTTGTGAAAGTTCAAGTTAAGCACTTGAAAATCCATTCTCGTAGCTGCTCAAGTGCAAGTCTGCAGCTTGTGGTAAAGGGTAAGATTTTTAAAGCTTTTAATGATTCCAATAACCTTTTATAGGTGGAGTGACACGCTTTTAGTGTAACTATCGCAAGTGCACGATATCGTATCAAGTAGTAAAGTGGACTTTTTGAGTCCGGTTTATCGATCCCACAAGGAAATTTTGTTATAATTTGAATTATATACTATTAGTCTATTTTTATAGATACTAAGATGAGTGAAATACACAATTTAAAGAGTTTGGTTTAATTGTTGCAAAGTAAATGCAATAATAGTTCTAATATTTTAAAGAAATAAAAATATTGTAATAATAATAGATTGATTAAATGATAAAATGAAATAGTTGGGATTACAAACTTAGTTCGTCATTAGTTATAAAGGATGTATAGGAGATCATAAGATGAATTTACTTATTATGTTGTGTAGATTCGATTTTCCTTAAAAAGACGGTTTCTCTTTCGAACTATAAAACGCCCCTTACATATTGAATCAATCCACTATATTTCTATGTTGATTGGCTTCAATACATAGCATTAGGATTTATGAAAATAACTCAAAGAATCATCTAAGGACTAGAGGTATATTTCTATCCCCTATATCAACTTAGAGTGAAGATCATTTGATCTAATCAAACATATTTTCTTTCGAAACATATGAAGACCATAAATATCGTCATTTATTGGCCAAATAAATAAAGATTGTTCAAACAATGAAAATCACACACAATAATAAGTAATTCACAATATATCTTTATACAAACATAAATAACATGACTAACCTTGTTTATAATCCCAACTAAAGATTACTTAGCCCATGAAGGGTTTATTACACATATTACAAGCTTGTGTGGTCATTATTAGTTGAATCAAGAGAAAGAATTGATCCTAACTCCCTTAGTAGATAAAGGAGATAGAAACAATAAACTCTCTGAACAACATATGTTATACCACACTTACAAAGATCACTCAAGAACACAAGTGTGTTCTTCACACAAAAAGAAAAGTTTACAAAAAATGGAAAATTATAAGATGAATGATGAATGATGAAGGATCTAAGGGGTCTATTTATACACCTAAAGTCATCTAATAGCTCCAAAACTCCAACATTATTACATTAGATCGGATCAATGTCAGCCATCCCCTCAATAATACACAAAAAGTATAAAAAATTAGACAAATCATATCAATCTGTCAAGAGTTACGGCTGTAACATTCAGGAGTTACGGCCGTAACAAGGGTGACTTACGGCCGTAACTCCTGAATGTTACGGCCGTAACTTGGCTTCGTAAATTTGTTCACTGGTTGCTTTGAAAGTTACGTTTTCAGCCCAGAATTCCTCAGACTTTGCGTTTTTGCCCCAGATCTTCTTCGGATGATAACTTTTGATATATAACTCTGATTTTGAATCCGGAAAGACTGCCGAATTCGTCTCGGAAAGCCCTACAACATGAATATATCAAAATTCAATAAAGAGAATATTTATTAAACATGTTGTTTCTTGAGTATTTCAGTTATTTAATGTAATATCCGCAATTTTCGATTTTCGGTAAATTTCTTTTTTCGGCCGAACTCCGTTTTAACGACTCGCTCATGACCGTTTCATCATTTTGAGAATGATTAATTCTACACTTTTTGACATCCGAGTTCGTTTCGGTGTTGTTTTGTTGAGTTCCGTGCTTTTTTAACGACTTTTCCGCACTTGAGTTCGGTTCTTGCGAATCTCGTTCGAAACTGCTGTTTCGAGTTTCCCGAAAGTCCGTTTAAATTTGTTAGACGTGTTGTGAACTTCGGTTTGGTTATTCGATCACGTATCGTGATTTCCGGGCGTTTTGGGCCATTTTGTAATTTCTTGAAAGTTACGGGTATCCGTATCTGTAATTGTTGTCTCGACCCGTTTCTTGGTCGCGTATGGCTAATTATGGTATTATGTTTTCATTTCGGGCCGTTGATGTTGTCCGCGAACTTTTCGTCGTGTTCGTTCCGTACGTTTTCGGAAATCGGGTCGTCGAGCCCTGGTGGTCGGGTACTGGCCGGACGGTTGCGGGACTGGCCGGACGATTGCGGGCACCGGCCGGACAGGTGCGGCAGGAACCGGCGTAGCGCACGCTACTGCCGGAAGGCTGCGCGCGCTAACCGGCAGGTATAGCGCACACTATCGGGTGGCCTAGCGTACGCTATCGGGCCTGGGCAGAGGGATTCTGAGGTTCTGGACTCGGTCAGGATCGGCAGGTAGCGCACGCTACTGTCGGTCGTAGCGCACGCTAACCGGCAGGGGTAGCGCACGCTGCCGGCCGACTAGCGTACGTTACCTGGGTAAGTTTGTTAGTCCAGTGGCTACTGGACAGGTCGGCTAGCGCGCGCAGGCTTCCGGCCGTAGCGCACGCTAGCGGGAGTCGGGTGGACGAGTCATGGTCGGCAGAATTGGTCGGTGGTGCCGGGTCATGCGGGCCATGGCCGAGAGTGCTCGGCCGGTACTGGCCGATAGCGCACGCTAGTCCGGGAAGGCTAGCGCACGCTAGTTCCGGCCCAGTATATATATGACAGACCAGCCACTTTTCCCTTCGTTTTTCATTTCCTTCCTTCTCCGTCCGCGGCTGGCGATTCATGGGTGACGAAGCCATGTTGTTTAACAACAAATCCATGAAGTTCTTGAGTTCATAACATCAATCAATCATCCGTTATCATCCTTTGATCCAGCGAATCAAGGTAATCTTCCTTAGAACCCTAATTTCGTGAATTTGGGGGTTTTTGCATTTTTCGTCCGATTCGTTCCGTGTTGTTGATTAATTCATGATGGGTATGATTAATCTTGGTAGTATTCTTGTGTTTAACATCATTTAATCCATTGTTCTTCGTCGAATCGAAGTATATTTCTTGATTTCCTTCGAATTGACTTTTCGGGGGATTTGTCCCCGATCTCGTTTTTCATCCGTTTTCGATGGATCAATTATGGTTAAATGATGTTGTTTGTATATCCATATTTCAACTTGGAATTCCGTTTTCGTGTTTCGTCGGGACGAATCGTGTTCTTGGCCGTTTTGGGGGAAATCCTTGAACTTTCGTCATTCGTTCTTTGAATTCAACGGCTTTGAGTCGTGTTATGGAATTCATTTCATTGATATTATTGTCCTTCGTAGTTTATGAACGTGAGTTGGCGTTCGGTGGAGTCGGCGGGTTCGTAGTCGGTTCGGGCCAACCTACTTCGGTCGATTCTCCGCGTTGTTCTTATTCGAGGCAAGTACCTTGTCCATACTTTTCTTGTTTTGTGGATATGATGATTGGTGATCGTCTTGGTGTGTTTGTTTGTTTGTTTGAAATGAGTTTTCAAAAGATTTGGTTAGCCTTGTTAAAGGCCCTCTTTCAAAACCGTGTGTGTTTTGTGATTGGTGTGATTCGTGAACGAGTATGTGAATCTTATGGATATGTTTGGTGTTGATGATGCACTTGGTATTTGCGTGTGGATGTATATTGTTTCATTTCGGTGCATTGTGGTTTGACGTGTTGTTTTACTAAGTGTTTGATGCCTCTGGGTGAATTGTTTGGATATCCTAGGTGTGATATGTTACTCGTGCTTGAGATTATTTCGCTAGCCAGCTCGGGGGGTCCGACGGGATCACGGAGTGGGATTCGTGGCTTCGTCCCGGTCCTAGGCGACGTGTGGTGCTTGAGTATTTCGCTAGCCTCGGGGTCCGACGGGATCACGGAGTGGGATTTGTGGCTTCGTCCCGGTCCTAGGCGATGCGTGTACATGTTTTGTGAATGTGTTTGCTCACCTCGGGAGGGTTCGACGGGACCACGGAGGGAATTCCAATGGCTTCGACCTGGGTTCACGAGTGAAACTTCACCGCTACGTGTGTATATTTTGTGATTGTTTTTCGCTCACCTCGGGAGGGTCCGATGGGATCACGGAGGGAATTCCATTGGCTTCGACCTGGATTCACGAGTGAGGTTGCTTATGTTTTGTGAATGTGTTTGCTCACCTCGGGAGGGTTCGACGGGGCCACGGAGGGAATTCCATTGGCTTCGACCTGGATTCACGAGTGAAACTTCACGGGTGCGTGTGTATTTTATGTCCATCGAGGACGCGTGACGTGGGTTTCAACCCTGTGTATTGTTGTCGGTTTTCTATTTGCGAAAACAAAACCTTTGGGCTGTGACCCTGTTGATTTTTGGAAAGCGAAGGATTCGGTAATCCTAAATTGTTTTCTATTTAAACTCTCGATGGCATTTCAAACTGTTTTATAAATTATTTCCCTTGAATTCTGATCTTTCGGTTTTAGAATGTTTTACCAAACTCTTGCCTCGGGAAGTACTTTTCGTTTCGTTTGGATTTTTGAGGATTTCCTGGTTATTATTATTCGTGGAATGTGAATTGTATGGCTCGTATTTTTACACTTGTACTTGCACTAGCAAAACAGTGGAGTTTTGCTAACCCCCGAGTATTCGGGGGGTGGATGTCTATTTTGCATTCAGGTTTTGGAGCATAGCACAGGGTCGGCACGAAGGATGATGAAAGATGAACGGTACTAATCACATGAGGATTCGTTGATGTCATATTGGTCTAGTTGTATTTTCTTTTCCGCTGCAGTATCTTTTCCCCGTTGTACGGGAGTTTATTGTATTTTGACCCCTACGTGGGTATGTGTTTGGATTTGAGCTGTATGTTGTTATTGAAAGACCAAGTTGGTCTACTGAGTCATTTTAGCCTTAAAGGCGATGTTTAGATGTTTGATTTTAGTTACCAGCCTGGTAGATCCTCGAGGAGAGGGTCTACGGCGTGTAATATCCCTGAGTGGATTGGGGGTGTTACATAAATGGTATCAGAGCTTTAGGTTGTGGAAACCTAGGCTGTCGGGTCAGTGGTGTCTATTGAGTTTTGTCTCGTCGGATTTTGTCTGACTGAGTCGTGTCGCGACGCGTCGTTTGAGTTTGTTGGTCGTGATTAGTATCGTGGGGCGATCATCATCTTCGTGCGACCTGTGGCTGTAAGTCTCCCTTCTTTGTGTTGTGCCTCGTGTGACACGAGCTATTTTTATGATTTATTTGTTAAGTGACGGAATCCTCTTATGGATTTTGATTTCTTGATATGTGGTTATTTGACCCTCATATTTCGTTTATGTGTGGAGTAGTGTTGCTGGATTGTGCATGTTTGACTTTATTTCTTTTATCCGCTGCGTGAGTCCTTTTGTAATGCCTTTCGGTATTTTACCGACTGAGTTTTATTTCAAAAATCGATTCCCTTAACCGAGTTTTTGGCATTATGGCCTTGATCGTTTTGGTGAAATTCTTATGACGGTATTTAACATTTTGTAAATGGCTTTTGTAAGTTTTTGAAACATTACCGTCATCGGCCTTTTTGGCGTTTTTGTAAATGGTTTTTAGCCTGGTGGGTTCCGACGCGGGATCCACGGCGCTATAAAGTTTTGTGTAATTACCTGAAATTTTTGGGCATTCTAGCCCATTGTATTATCTTTGAAAACCTTGAGTATCTTAGAAAATAAATTTCGAGACGTACCTTTAAAATGAATTATTTTCTCGTGGTACTTTCAAAGTGCTTTCTAGTGCCACAATATATTTCAAATTATTCCAATTGGGGACCAAAATATTCTGAGATATTTTCAATTATTTAGAAATGCTTTGCTTAGACGGGTCAAATATTTCTGAAAGTTTCAATTTAAAAGAAGAGTGTCCTCATTTTGTTCAACGCAAGATGGTTTTCCAAAGTCTTGACAATGATGTTCGTTCAACTTTTTTGTAAAGTGATACTCAAGATCAACCGGTGTTCTTCTAAATTATTTTCAAAATGAGGTTTTCGTTTTTAAAACCTATCCATTCCCGTTTGAGGGCTGGGTATATATGTATGATGTTCGTGTTGTCATTTTGATGTTTGCTCCCGAGTATGATCGAGTTGGCGGCGTGAGCGTTGAGTTGTTTTCCACACATTTGTTGTGTTAGCCCTCTGAGAGAGGTGGAATGTTAGTGTTGAATGTTGCCATCTCGTGGTGATTTCTGCGTTATCGCGCATGTGCGAGCTGTTAGAGCTTGGTTTGGTATGACCGTGTGCATCGGTGATCGTTCCGTTATGTGTCGGTTGTTTAATGTCTTGTTACCTTGCTCCCGTTTTTGTGAATTTCGTGGACGAGGTCGGAGGTAATACCCATACTATTTTGACATCGGTATTTTCTCTTTCTCCATTCTATCGACTCGCTCGTGTTCGTTGTTACTTTCTGAACTTGTTCTGTATTTCGGTTTCATCGTCCGAACGAGCTGTGATCTTGTTGTGGGTCGATCTAGTTATCGCTGTGACTTTTCCGAGTTCGGTTCGATTCTTGTGAACCTTTTTCGGAGGTAACATCTTTTGGTTCTACTAGTTCTTTTATTCGAAGTGGATCGAATTTGGAACTCCTGTGTTCTCGACTCTGTCGACTCGTTTATGTTCGTTGACATTTTCAGAGCTTGTCCTGCCCCTTACTTTTGTTGATCGAACGAGTGTGGTATCGTTTCGGAATAACTCGTCTGTCGTTGTGACTTTTCAATTGCTATTACCTTTCCTGTGGATCTTATATGAATCCACATCCTATTGTTTTCACCGGATCGTATATTGTCTCGAGTCGAGATGTGAACCTTGGAGTTATTGTTTGAATTTTATTGTTCTTCGTGATTCGAACATGAGCGTTCGATTTTTGTTGTCTCGATCATTCTGATTCGATCGTTTGTTTGTTCGGTTTTTGTTCTCGTTTCGTGATTGTTGAGCTTTCAGGCTCCTTCGTAATTCCCTTAAGTTCGGGAAATTAGTCTCGTTTTCGATCTTCCAACCCTTGGGCGGTGGGATTCCGTATTTGTTCAGCGATTGGCTCGCGTTTTGATTGATGTACCGTTGGGTTGGTCAATCATATTGATTTTCGTTCGTTGTGTTTTGTGATTGTCGGATAATTGACTTGGCTATATTATCCGTTTGATGACGCTTGTCATTTGTTGGTTTTATTATATCCCTAACGGCGACGTTGTGTTTGTCGCCGTGGAGCGTGTTTTCACGCCGTACATTCCTTTGCATTGTTGTAACATTTCGCCGTTGGGCGTTAGTTACGCATTCTTGTGTATCTCGTTGAGTTTTTCCTGGCGGAATATTTCTTCTCCCTACTTGTTTTAAGTTTCGGGACGAAACTTCTTTTAAGGAGGATAGAATGTAATATCCGCAATTTTCGATTTCCGGTAAATTTCTTTTTTCGGCCGAACTCCGTTTTAACGACTCGCTCATGACCGTTTCATCATTCTGAGAATGATTAATTCTACACTTTTTGACATCCGAGTTCGTTTCGGTGTTGTTTTGTTGAGTTCCGTGCTTTTTAACGACTTTTCCGCACTTGAGTTCGGTTCTTGCGAATCTCGTTCGAAACTGCTGTTTCGAGTTTCCCGAAAGTCCGTTTAAATTTGTTAGACGTGTTGTGAACTTCGGTTTGGTTATTCGATCACGTATCGTGATTTCCGGGCGTTTTGGGCCATTTTGTAATTTCTTGAAAGTTACGGGTATCCGTATCTGTAATTGTTGTCTCGACCCGTTTCTTGGTCGCGTATGGCTAATTATGGTATTATGTTTTCATTTCGGGCCGTTGATGTTGTCCGCGAACTTTTCGTCGTGTTCATTCCGTACGTTTTCGGAAATCGGGTCGTCGAGCCACGTGGTCGCATCGCCGGACGGTTATGGATCGGCCGGACGATTGCGGGCACCGCCGGATAGCGCGAAGGAACCGGCGTAGCGCACGCCATCGCCGGCAGCCGCGCGCTAACCGGCAGTATAGCGCACACTATCGGGTGGCCTAGCGACGCTATCGCACCGGCGCAGAGGATTCGAGGTTACGGACTCGGCCAGATCGGCAGTAGCGCACGCCATCGCTTGGTCGTAGCGCACGCTAACCGGCAGGGTAGCGACGCCGCCGGCCGACTAGCGACGTTACTGGGTAAGTTTGTTAGTCCAAAGGGCTATCGACAGCCGCTAGCGCGCAGCTTCCGGCCGTAGCGCACGCTAGCGAGTCGGGTGGACGAGTCATGGTCGGCGGACTGGTCGGTGGTGCCGGTCATGCGGGCCATGGCCGAGAGTGCTCGGCCGGATCGGGCCGATAGCGCACGCTAGTCGAGAAGGCTAGCGCACGCTAGTTCCTACCAAGATATATATGATGCACCACCACTTTTCCCTTCGTTTTTCATTTCCTTCCTTCTCCGTCCGCGGCTGGCGATTCATGGGTGACTAAGCCATGTTGTTTAACAACAAATCCATGAAGTTATTGAGTTCATAACATCAATCAATCATCCGTTATCATCCTTTGATCCAGCGAATCAAGGTAATCTTCCTTAGAACCCTAATTTCGTGAATTTGGGGGTTTTTGCATTTTCGTCCGATTCGTTCCGTGTTGTTGATTAATTCATGATGGGTATGATTAATCTTGGTAGTATTCTCGTGTTTAACATCATTTAATCCATTGTTCTTCGTCGAATCGAAGTATATTTCTTGATTTCCTTCAAATTGACTTTTCGGGGGATTTGTCCCCGATCTCGTTTTTCATCCGTTTTCGATGGATCAATTATGGTTAAATGATGTTGTTAAACATATTCTATGGATTGTATATCCATATTTCAACTTGGAATTCCGTTTTCGTGTTTCGTCGGGACGAATCGTGTTCTTGGCCGTTTTGGGGGAAATCCTTGAACTTTCGTCATTCGTTCTTTGAATTCAACGGCTTTGAGTCGTGTTATGGAATTCATTTCATTGATATTATTGTCCTTCGTAGTTTATGAACGTGAGTTGGCGTTCGGTGGAGTCGGCGGGTTCGTAGTCGGTTCGGGCCAACCTACTTCGGTCGATTCTCCGCGTTGTTCTTATTCGAGGCAAGTACCTTGTCCATACTTTTCTTGTTTTGTGGATATGATGATTGGTGATCGTCTTGGTGTGTTTGTTTGTTTGTTTGAAATGAGTTTTCAAAAGATTTGGTTAGCCTTGTTAAAGGCCCTTTCAAAACCGTGTGTTTTGTGATTGGTGTGATTCGTGAACGAGTATGTGAATCTTATGGATATGTTTGGTGTTGATGATGCACTTGGTATTTGCGTGTGGATGTATATTGTTTCATTTCGGTGCATTGTGGTTTGACGTGTTGTTTTACTGAGTGTTTGATGCCTCTGGGTGAATTGTTTGGATATCCTTGGTGTGATATGTTACTCGTGCTTGAGATTATTTCGCTAGCGCCTGGGGTCCGACGGGATCACGGAGTGGGATTCGTGGCTTCGTCCCGGTCTGGCGACGTGTGGTGCTTGAGTATTTCGCTAGCCAGCTCGGGGTCCGACGGGATCACGGAGTGGGATTTGTGGCTTCGTCCCGGTCCTAGGCGATGCGTGTACATGTTTTGTGAATGTGTTTGCTCACCTCGGGAGGGTTCGACGGGACCACGGAGGGAATTCCAATGGCTTCGACCTGGGTTCACGAGTGAAACTTCACCGCTACGTGTGTATATTTTGTGATTGTTTTTCGCTCACCTCGGGAGGGTCCGATGGGATCACGGAGGGAATTCCATTGGCTTCGACCTGGATTCACGAGTGAGGTTGCTTATGTTTTGTGAATGTGTTTGCTCACCTCGGGAGGGTTCGACGGGGCCACGGAGGGAATTCCATTGGCTTCGACCTGGATTCACGAGTGAAACTTCACGGGTGCGTGTGTATTTTATGTCCGTCGAGGACGCGTGACGTGGGTTTCAACCCTGTGTATTGTTGTCGGTTTTCTATTTGCGAAAACAAAACCTTTGGGCTGTGACCCTGTTGATTTTTGGAAAGCGAAGGATTCGGTAATCCTAAATTGTTTTCTATTTAAACTCTCGATGGCATTTCAAACTGTTTTATAAATTATTTCCCTTGAATTCTGATCTTTCGGTTTTAGAATGTTTTACCAAACTCTTGCCTCGGGAAGTACTTTTCGTTTCGTTTGGATTTTTGAGGATTTCCTGGTTATTATTATTCGTGGAATGTGAATTGTATGGCTCGTATTTTTACACTTGTACTTGCACTAGCAAAACAGTGGAGTTTTGCTAACCCCCGAGTATTCGGGGGGTGGATGTCTATTTTGCATTCAGGTTTTGGAGCATAGCACAGGGTCGGCACGAAGGATGATGAAAGATGAACGGTACTAATCACATGAGGATTCGTTGATGTCGTATTGGTCTAGTTGTATTTTCTTTTCCGCTGCAGTATCTTTTCCCCGTTGTACGGGAGTTTATTGTATTTTGACCCCTACGTGGGTATGTGTTTGGATTTGAGCTGTATGTTGTTATTGAAAGACCAAGTCGGTCTACTGAGTCATTTTAGCCTTAAAGGCGATGTTTAGATGTTTGATTTTAGTTACCAGCCTGGTAGATCCTCGAGGAGAGGGTCTACGGCGTGTAATATCCCTGAGTGGATTGGGGGTGTTACATTTAATCCGATCATCATCCGATAAAAATAAAATTATTAAAACTAATAAATTAAAAGCAAAAAATGAGTAGACTAGCTCAATTATGGGTGAATTTTATCGATACAAACCATGGATAAGTGTACAAAACTGACACTTATCACACCCCCAAACTTGAATTCTTGCTAGTCCCGAGCAAGACTCTTTATTATTCACACTCCAAAAATAAAAATAAAAATAAAACAAAAATAAGAAAATTAATACACACATAAATTAAAATATAAATAGAGAAAAGGAGATCAAAATGCCATTAATACACAACAACCAGCTTTATACAGTAAATAGAAATGAATCAAGATTCAAAATAAATCTACTAATATTTTTGAAGTTAAAACACGGTTTTTATTTTGTAATTCCAAAATGTAAGGTTTTCCCCCCAAAAGGTTGATTATTTCTTTCTCACTCGTGATACACACGACTCCCTTTAATGGTTGCTCTCGATCACTCGTTTATTTTTCGACTCAATATGAAGAAGAATTTCATCAAGGCCATCAAATATTGTGATTTTCACAAAATTGAGTGTATTGAAATTCACCGCTAATTAATTCAAATCGCTCATAAACTACATCCCTTTTAGTGATAGCTTTCACACCGTTATTTGCTAACGTGTAGCTCTTTTCACTAACACAATTTCTATCTCATTTTTTTTTCTTCGTAAAAAGGTGATAGCTTTCACACCGTTATTTGCTAACGTGTAGCTCTTTTCACCAATTTTTCTGAGACGGCAGCTACGCACCAACAATGGTTAGTCCTTTATTTTTCGCAAAATTTAAGACTTCCAAAATGAGGCAGTTGTTGCTGCTCAACACTTCTCCTTTTCGTCATTTATATTTTTAGGTGATAGCTTTCACACCGTTATTTGCTAACGTGTAGCTCTTTTCACCAATATATTTTCACACAGAAGGAATTGAATATGAGGCAGCGCAGATGGCTTGAGTTGATCAAAGACTATGATTGTACAATTCATTACCACCCTGTAAAGCAAACGTAGTTGCTGATGCACTAATGTAATATCCGCAATTTCGGATTTCCGGTAATTTTCATTTTTCGGCGTAGGTCCGTTTCGACGACTCTCTTTTGACCGTTTCGTCATTCTGAGAATATTTAATTCTACACTTTTTGTCATCCGAGTTCGTTTCGGTATCGTTTTGTTGAGTTTCGTGTTCTTAAATGACTTTTCCGCACTTGAGTTCGATTCTCGCAAATCTCGTCCGAAACTGTTGTTTCGAGTTTCTCGGAAGTCCATTTAATGTTATTATTCATGTTGTAAGCTTCGGTTTGGTGTTTCGATCGTGTATCATGTATTTCGGACGTGTTGGGCCATTTTCGTAATTTCCCAAAGTTTGGGGTAATTACTTCTGTTGTCGAAATTCGAGCCCTCGGGTGGTCGGAATCGTGTGTTCTCTTAGTGTTCGGATTCGTCTTTGCGAGTACTTCGTAATCGTGTTTTCGGTTTACGTTCAGGTCTGAGTTTCGGGATTTTCCGGACCGTCGGATCGACCGAGGCCTGGCCGGCCGGCCTGGCCGAGTAACGGCCGTAATGGCGGCGAGCACGGCCGTAAGGCCGATTACGTGCGTAATACCGCCATTAAGTACGTAACATGTCCGGCAGAATCAGTCCAGAGAGTTCGGCCTTGGCCGATTACGTACGTAGGCCTTGGCCGATTACGTACGTAAGCGGCCGGCCAGGGTCGGCTATTTATAGGCCTGGACCGAGTCATCCGGCCATTTCTCATCTTTTCTTCGTTCCTTCCGCGATTTTTCACCATAGATCGATGGTTTTGAGTAGAATCAACTTATATAAACATGTTTTGGAAGTTGGAATCATGGATTAACATCATCTTGCACTCGGATCGAAGGTAAGAACACCTAAACTTTTAGTTTTTGGATGTTCTTGAGGTTTCTTGGTGTTTTGGCTGATTTGCTTCGTTTTGATTCATATTATTGTTAGAACTTGATTGTAAACTCGTAATCATTCAATACCCTTGAAGTTTTGTGGAACGAATTTGAGTATTTCTTTGAATAATCGATTAAATTGGACTACGCCTTCAAAGTGTCCGATAAAATGCTTCAATGGGTAGAACTTGGGAAGTTCCATACGTTTTCGTAGAATTGTGATTGAATTGATATCGTTGTGACTTAGGAATGAATTCTTGTGAAGAACTCGAGTCGGAACCCTTCCGTTCGTTGCCTTCTTTGGGGTCCGAGCTTCCCGGTCGAACCGTGTTCTTCGGAGCGTTCAGTAGCGGTTATCGAGGCAAGTATCTTATTATACGACTTGTATCTTGCGACTAGTAATTACGTATGATATGTATGACGATTTTGCTTGCCTCCGTAAATATGTTCCGTTTGAGTTGGTTGTGTTTTCCGAAATTTGAAGGCTTTGTGATAATAGTGATATATTGGTATACGTGTTCGGCGTTGTGCCATTTGTGCAGGATTGTGATGTACATATGAGATGGTTGTACACGTGGTTGTGCAATGTATTGTGTACCGGATGTGTGTTATGTTGGTTAAGAGTCGTTGTGATGATCATGATATTCGTGTTGTTTTGGTTTACATACTTGATTGTACATTTCGGTGTAATGTGGAATGGCTTGACATTTAATGATTATGAGTTGTGTCGTGTCGATGTGTGTGCGTGTGTTCCAGGTAGGGTCTGACGAGGCCTCTGGAGTTCGGTACATGATGTGTACGATGTGTGATCCAGGTAGGGTCTGACGAGACCTCTGGAGTTCGGTACATGATGTGTATGAACGATGTGTGTGGCCGGGTAGGGTCCGTTGAGGCCTCCGGAGTTCGGTACATGATGTGTACGAACAGTGTGTGTGGCCGGGTAGGGTCCGTTGAGGCCTCCGGAGTTCGGTACATGATGTGTACGAACAGTGTGTGTGGCCGGGTAGGGTCCGTTGAGGCCTCCGGAGTTCGGTACATGATGTGTACGAACAGTGTGTGTGGTCCGGGTAAGGTCCGTCGAGGCCTCCGGAGTTCGGTACATGATTTGTACGAACAATGATCGTGTAGCAGTGATTGTTCGGGTAACATTTTAAAATATGGATCTCGGACTCATAATGATATATTATTTAGTATGCTTTGAAACGAGAATCGGGCTAAGGCCCTAATGTTTACGAAAAGGTTTTGTAAATTGGGACTCGAGGTCCAAAAGAATTTCTGCTTTAAAAATCCCCGAGATGATGTGTTCCTTTTCAAATATCTCTTACTTGAGTTCGAAATTCTAAAACTTCTCGGGAACATTTTGATAATTGATTTCCGTATTAAATTCGCAGTTGCTATTTGCTTGTTACATTTCGTATGGTTTGATACTTGCACTAGTAAAACAGTGGAGTTTTACTAACCCCCGAGTATTCGGGGGGGTGGATGTCTGTTTTGCGTCCAGGTACATGCAGTTCGGGAGCAACACAGGATTGGCACAAGAGGATGACGAGCTGCGATACTAATCATGAGTCGAGAGTTGTTTGATTTTTGTTGTGTTGTCAGAGTTGATTTCAGTCTTCCGATGTATTGTATTTCGACCCCTGTGTGGGTAATGTCGTTTAAGTCAGTTTTGTTGATTGGGTTGTGTGACCTCATCGGTCTGTGTATTCACGTGTAAGTGACCATAACGGTCTGCATTATTTTATTGTTTGACCCTGGTCGGGCAAGCATTTGGTTGTTTATGTATGTTTAGCCTGGTAGATCCTTGTGGAAAGGGTCTACGGCGTGTAATATTCCCATATGGTTTTGGGGGTGTTACGTTTATGGTATCAGAGCTTAGGTTGCGGAAACCTAGGCTGTCGGGTCGAGTCGAGTCGTGATTTGTCGAGTAATGTGTTGTCTTGTCGTTCGAGTCGTCAGGTGACAAGTTGAGTTGTGCGTAGTCACAACGCATTGGATATGTTGTCGGATGAGATTAGTATCGTGGGCGACCGTCGTCTCCGTGCGGCCTGCGGACGTAAGTCTCCTCTTTTATGCATAATATCTGTGTTCATGACTTCATTTATGTGTGATATTTGTGGTGCATAATTTTATTTACACGGTGTTGTGTAATGAAGTTGTATTCGATACTTGGATACGCTGTACGTGTATAGAACTGGATGTATTGATGTTTGGCCCTTGAACCACCATGTGGGTTGGTATGGTGTGAAAGTTGTGAACCTTGATGGGTTTTACGATAGAGTTTGTGAGAAACTCCGATGAATGATTTTGCTGTGTGTTTAAACTTGATGCCATGAGATGTATGTGATTGAATTGGCGACCCTGTTTGCCATTTGGGCATGTGGTTTTAATATCGACTATTTTGGATTGTTGTAATTATACCCGCTACGGGTAGCTTTGAAAACGTTTTTCCTTAAATACTACTGATTTGAGCATTTTTGTGGAAATCAAAATTTTTGGAAAAATCTTGTTTTGCAAAACGACCCTAATTTTCGGAATTTAAATGTTATGTGTTTGTGTGTTGGGGGCTACTGTGACAATTCTGCAGTCCTGCAGCTAGATGTTACGGCCGTAAGATGTTTTCTAATACGGCCGTAAGCTCAGAGTTGTTACGGCCGTAAACTGCATGTTGTTACGGCCGTAAACTTTTGATTGACCCGGTAGAAATTTGTTATTACAGTTGTACCCGTGCCCCTTGATTATTTAATCTCTGTTGATATATCAGTGATGGATGGCGTGGTAACATGTTGTTACCCCGTATAACGCTAGTAAAGATAATGATATGTTGATAAGGTCATATTGACGATATCGTCTAGCGAAAAGATTGAAGCCTCAATGTGTTGTTTTGCAAATAGCTTCAATCAAAATAGTTTTGATAATGAGATACATGGTTTTAATTAAACGACCGAGGTATTATAAGTGTTTTCAAAAATTTCATTTCACCAATTTTTTTTTTCAAACTTGAGAATTTTAAAATTTTATCATTTGAATAATACCCCGAAAACATTTTATTTTTATTGTTAGTGTTTGATCCCTGCGATACGTGTGTGGTTTTGACCGTGTTTGATTTGGTAAAATCCAAACATCTCTGTTGATGTGACTGTGTGGATTATTTTTTTTAATGAAGTTCTAAAATTACAGTGTTAGTTCGTGCACTTGTGTGATGACTTGGAGTTGATGTTTTAACGTGCTGCTATTTATTGTCTTATCTTGACGTTGTGATATTTGTTTGGATGTGTTATTCTTATTGGTCGTCCGTCCAGTATGCCGAGAGGCCGTGGCCGAGGACGTGGTCGTAGTCGTGGTCGTGATCAGCAGCAATCATCCAGAGGTAATGTTGAACGCCCTTTTGGACTACTTAAATCACTTCATATTCCATAATAGAAATGGGAACACATTACGATGGACTTTATGGTAGGTTTGCCTCGAACGGAAAGAGGAAACTACGCTATCTGGGTTGTTGTAGACTCACTCACAAAGTCAGCTCATTTTTATCCCAGTTAAGATGAACTTTCGAATGGATCAGTATGCCCAACTGTACATCAGGGAGATTATTAAGTTGCATGGAGTGCCAGTCTCTATAGTATCCGACAGGGATACTCGTTTCACATCGCATTTTTTGGAGAGTTTGCAAGAAGCCTTGGGAACGTAGTTGAATTTTAGTACGGCTATCATCCTCAGACTGATGGTCAGTCCGAGAGGACCATCCAAATCCTTGAGGATATGCTGCGAGCAAGTGTGCTAGATATGGGAAATAATTGGGAACGACTGTTGCCTTTGGTAGAATTTGCTTACAACAACAGTTATCAGTCGACGATCGACATGGCACCGTATGAAGCCTTATACGGTAGGAAGTGTCGATCACCACTGTATTGAGATGAGGTGGGTGAAAGGAGAATTTTGGGTCCTAAGATGATCGAACAGACAGTTGGTATCATGGATAAGATTCGTGAGAGGATCAAGATAGCACAGGATCGTCAGAAGTCTTACGCCGACAAGCGTAGGAAGGATCTCGAATTCTGTGTTGGCGACAAGGTATTCCTAAAGGTGTCTCCTACCAAGGGAATTGTCCGTTTTGGTCCAAGGAGCAAGTTGAGACCGAGATACGTTGGACCGTTCGAAATTCTCGAGCGGATTGGAGAGTTAGCTTACCGTTTGGCTTTACCCCCAGAACTTTCGGATGTGCACAACGTTTTCCACGTATCATTGTTAAGGATATATGTGCACGATCCCGGCCACGTCATAAACTATACCGCCGTGGAGATGAACAAAGATCTTACTTATGAAGAACAACCAGAACTAATTCTCGACCGATCAGTCCGGCAATTGAGGAACAAAGAAAAGGTGTTTGTCAAGATCCAATAGCGTAACCACAGTAAAGATGAAGCCACTTGGGAGCGCGAGGAAGAACTTCAAGCTCGTTATCCGAATTTCTTCAATCGAGGTATATCATTTATTTTCGAGGACGAAAAATTTTTTAAGAGGGGTAGGATGTAATACCCACCATTTTTATAATGCAATATGATTAATTATAATAATATTATAATGCATTTCATGTTATTTAATTCCATTTAGAGAATCATGAATATTTATTTCGACGTATCACTACTCCTAGCCCGAGTCAATTTCTCAAGTTAATTTCAGAACATTTAATATTAATCATGTTATTAATATTATAATTATTAGAGATAATATTATAATATTTATAATAGGAACCATATTAATATTGACGATATTAATATTTTTATCTGTATCATTTCGATATCATCATTTATATTATTGATATTATTATTATTAGTATCGATGTTATCAATATTATTACTACCGTCACTATTATTATTTTATCATCATTATTTTTATTATTAGCATTATTATTATTACTATCATCTCACCCAAATGGATTGTGCTGACCCAATTTAATAATTAAGCCCAGAGATTACTCAAACTCTAATTTTTAATACAGTATAAATACATTCATCTGCAGTACAAATACAATACACAGAATACAACTCTTCCTTTCCTCCAGCCGTCACGTTCTGCAAGCAACAAAAAAAAAAAAAAAAAAAGAGCTGCCCAGAACAGTTTTTTCACGGCAGCTCATCCTCCATACAAAATCTACAATACTACAATCAAATTCTACTGCTCACAGAGGAGTAAAGAAAAGGCCGTTCAAGATCAAATTCCAGTTCGGGTTCAAGATCAAATTCCAGTTCGGGTTCAAAATCAAATTCCAGTTCGAGTTTCACCCATATCCCGTTCAGCATAGCCAAGGTAAACTTATAGTTCGAATCCTTCAGTGTTGGTTTTAAGTTTCGTAGCAAACTAGAACAAACTAGAACGATTCAAAACACAATAACTGTACCCTCACTGCTAACCGAGGCGAATAGCCCGAACTAATTCCGAAATCTTAACCAAAAATCAACCAAAAAAAAAAAAAAAGAGAACGAATCTGCCTCAAATCTAATCCGACCAATACCAATTCATAACCCGAATTCATATATTGGAATCCCAGATTTTAATGTCCTTGCTGAACCAGAAGAAAATTCACCCAAACCCTACCAACCGCGCCGCCGCCTCATAGTTCCCGACGAGTCGGGGGAACCCAGCCCTGTTCCGCCGTGCGCCGCGCACTGCTTCAGTCGCCGACCATCACAGTCCGCTGCACCACCACCGCTTTGCTCCGATTTCTGCACGATATGGCCGATTCGAGTGTCTCTGTGGGTGATTTCCTCTGTGTGTGTATGTGTGTTTCGCGATTCATTTTCGGCCGAGACAGAGGAGACGCGAAGTCTGGCCGTGTGTGTGTATGCGTTTGATTTACTGTGTGTGTGTGATTTTTTTTTTTTGTTTACGGCCGATGAAGGAGTAGTGTGTGAGAGAGAGAGAGAGAGATAGAGAGAGAGAAGGGAGGGCGACGGGAAGAAGAATGTGAGAAAAGGATTCTGTCGGCTAGGGTTAGATAAGGGTTGTTTATACCCGCGATTTTTAGGAGTTATTCAATTTAGTCCACCCAATTTTTAGGAACATTCAATTTAACCCCAGACTTCCATTTGCTTCGGTTTTTAATCCAGTCAGCTTCTCAACCTTTACGATTTGACCCAGTCAACTTTCAAAACTTCAATTCAGTCCTAATTTGACCGAGACATTAAAATGTTGACTTCCAATTTATATTAATGATTAATCCGAATTATTGCTTAAATATTTTAATTTCAGTCATTAATAATGTTAACTCTTCGGTTAATATTAATGAACAATTGTAAATTATTTTCAGTTATCATATAGTAATATTCGTATCTTTTCATTTATTATATAAATAATAAATTGTAAGGATTATAATTATTATTATTATTATATGTAGACTTTATCAAGGATTTACGGGCTTAGGACTGTGAGTCGAGCATCTTCATTTCAAGTCAGACATCATCATCATTTATTCAGGTGAGAATTTTCACTATCACTTTAATTACTTTAATTGGACTGCATATGTGATATTCAATTCATGTTTATAAATTATGATACACGTTGTAAATCAGGCTCACCTGTATTCGTGTAAGAGGTTATCTTAAGATTCATGTTGTGTGGGGGGACACCTGCACAACCCAATATTCACATACGTGCTCGATTCATGTTATATGTGGTATTGCGTGTATGTTTCATGTTGTTGCGGGGGTACGTGCGCAACCTCAATATTCGTGTTATGCGTGCTCGATTCATGTTGTACGTAATATTGTGGGTATGCATTCGTGTTGAGGAAAAATGTGATAGTTTATTCATGTTATGCTTTCCATGAGATTGTATATTATTGTGATCAGTGAGATTTCCACGAGCTGAATGAAGCTCACCCCCACCTTTATTGATCCCGCAGGTTGAACCGAGCCGGATAGACGAAGGAGCGAGTCGAGGGGGCATATGAAAAGAGAATTTATTAAATATTGTTTTCTTTTGTCAACTGTTTTGAAACTCATTTGGGGAAACTTGGATTTGAAATTTATAAATTATGATTTATTCTTCCGCCGCAAATTTTACTTCGTATCTAATATGAAATGTTACCTTATTTAAAGGTACTTAATTTTTATGTCATTGTAACGACTCGACTTTGTAGGCGAGAATTTTTATATTCTAAAGGAAATTATTTTTCTCGAAATTACCTTTTATTTATTTTCCCCAATATTTACCCTAGAAAGTCGGGGCGTTACACAGACGGTGTTACTAGGTCGTGGATCTCATCGAGTATTGGGATGCCACTTGGTTCGATAAATACACTCGCTAAGAATGTATGCGAGTTTGGTACATGAAACTTGATCATATGATCAAATGAACTCATCCGTATCATGTGATTCTGGATTATAGTCATCATTAGGGGACGCCTCAATGAATGTCAATCCATAAAGAGTGCTCTGTGAATAAAGCCGGTTCATGAGGACGTGGAATGTGAGTTTAGTCGAACCATACTTCGTTGAAAATCTACAACGTCGTAGCATTGGCCTAAAAAGGAAATATATGCGACTCTAGTATGAACAAGGTGATAGCCCTTTGTTGAAGTGGTGCCGACACTCCAAAGATAAGATCTATCCGTATACTTTGTTAAAGCGAGTGAGAGAAGGAGTTAAACTCACCTCATGGCGTGAGGTTTCTCATGAACGCATTGGAATCGACTACGATGACACAAAACTTAGTTGTGTTATCGTAATGGATGTTATAGCATCCACTATCTTTTCAGTTAGATAGTTTCCCAAAAAAGGACGTGTAGCTTGTGGTTAAATCTTATCTCAGTGGGGATCTAAGTTAAGTGATGAAAGGATTTCGTGGTGGATTAGACTCAAATCAAATGGCTCCTGGCCACAGAGCGCGTTGACAAGTGATTGTCGGGAACGCATACTAAGTATATACTTGATTTGGAAGAGATATGGAGCTTTTGCGTGTAAAACTAAGGGTTGATACTTTATAGTGATGTACTCTTGTGAGACTAAGAGATTCCGCTAAATCCAAAGTTAAGAATGAAAGGATCTTGGGGACACTTGATGATGCGTATTCACCAATCGGTTTAAGGCAATTTAAGGGATGGTTTCCCTAAGAGACGATAAAGTAATGCCTATATGATTCCCGATGATTAGTCGAAGTCATCATAAGACTTGGCTCACTTAAGTAATGATACAGTCTTAAGAGAAAAGTGCAGTATTATGTACTCATGTTTGACTCGATGTATTCATTCGTAATAATCCGGTAAAGCCACTGTGATGATGGCCTAGGATGCGCTCACACATTATCTGTGATTGACAAGAAGCTTGAAGCTCGCTCTATCTCGATAAAAGGACACTTGAAAATTGATACCCGAATTTACTCAAAATGTATTAGCCTATTTCCCATATGACCTACAGGGCAGCTTACTTGTTGGAAATGGTGAAATTAGTACCATTGGAAAGGTCTGTGTCTACTTTCCAAGGAAACCAACCATTTGATCACATCCATCATGTTGAGTAACATATGACTATTGTTGCAAAGTAGGACAGGATATGTCCGGTAATTTGCTGAGTCAACTTCGATAGAGCTTTGTGATCTGCTCAGGTCGATCTAGGTTACGTACTGTATGTGAATGAAAAACTATGGGTGTCTAGTTTTCATACGTTCTTACAGTTTCATTGATACCTATTGAATCGATGAAGTTATGACTGATTTAGTGCATGAAGGTCAAGACTTTGGAAAACTTGATAAGTCTTTAGCGACTCTGCACCTTGGATGTGTCACTCTCTTTTTGTCCTTAGACCAAGGTTTTTTTTCCCATTGGGTTTTCACTTGCTAAGGTTTTTAACGACACGACCTATGAGAACATC
The DNA here is from genome assembly GCA_033398695.1 of Orobanche coerulescens. Lineage (NCBI taxonomy): Eukaryota > Viridiplantae > Streptophyta > Magnoliopsida > Lamiales > Orobanchaceae > Orobanche > Orobanche coerulescens. Next base: position 178,262,451 of record CM065809.1, read on the forward strand.
CATACAAATGATGCGTTGTACTTCTGTTCAACTTAGACCAAGAGGTATTTTTCCCACTGGGTTTTTCCTTGGCATAGTTATGAAGGCAAATTGGTATCTGACTCCTATGATTTGAGGTGCTCGTCACGGGGAGTTATTGTGTATACATCAGGGGGAGTATACATGACATGTTATGTTGGTGCGACGCAATCTTTTCCTCATCAAGCCTTTATTTTTCCCATGGGTTTCGTTTTGGCTTGGAATAGGTTTTTACGAAGGCAACATCTTCTGCACAATTGTTGTATTAGTGCTCGACACAGGGGGAGTGTTCTGGGAATTATTATTCCCGTGATGTGCCTTACCTAATACTGATTGTTGATACATAGATGGAAGGTTCTAGATTCTTCTAGAGGTAGTAGGATCCTATTAGATGTCCTACTTTATCTAGGAATCCTATGTATGGAAGGACTCTCATTGTAATGCCTATATAAAGGACTCTCTATCAGTGTAATGAATACAATTGATTGACTCGTATTTACAGTCTTTTACTTTCTCCTGTTATATATATTTATATATATATATATATATATATATATGGGTGGGTTTAGGTGAGAATTCAATTTAAGTTAAGAAATAAGAATGAATTTCATCCATAGATCTTGATAAATGGATGGCCTAGATTTATTCTCAGAAAAATTTGATGCATATAATGCAATATTTTAATGCATCGATATTTTGATACATATAATGCATATTTTAATGCATTGCAATTTTTATGCACGAAATGCATATATTTCATGCATAATTAGTACAAAACTCATGCATATTCGCAATTCGTAGGATAAGAACCAATCCCATATGCATTGCAATTTTTATGCACGAAATGCATATATTTCATGCATAATTAGTACAAAACTCATGCATATTCGCAATTCGTAGGATAAAAACCAATCCCATTTGATCCTATATATATATATATATATATATATATGGAGAGAAAGAGAGAGGGGGGGGGGGCAAGTTGTATAACACTCTTTAATTACTGAACATTATTATCAATTGTTATTGCTTTTATGTAATATATAAAGTAATTTTGTTGGAATCCAAGTTCGATGGTCATAATAATAATAATAATAATAATAATAATAATTAAAAACTCATAGGATTACAAAAAATTAGTGGGAAGCCTCGAAACTAACTGAGCCCCCACACCTCTAGCAATGGCAAAACCAATCCTATTAAAAATATGAACTGCTGCACGCGCACCAATGTCCTGAGTCATAGAGAATCGTCGAATGCGCTTAAGTAAGGTAACCCCATTTTTCTCAAGTTCTCCAAAAGAAGAAAAGGAGAAAGGGAGAAACTCATATCCAATATCCGCACATTTAGCATCGTACTTGACACGTTTACGCTGTGCAGCATCACTGATCGCACGCCCCGGTATAAAGTCAATCAACCCGGATTGCGTCAAAGGCGACGAACCCGTAAGATCAACACATACGTCACGTCCACCGTCCCAAGAGTAGAGTAATATGTCAGCCGGTCGTAAGGACCTGTCCCCATCTCCGAACAGCCCAATATCCACCTCCTTACGAGCAGAAATCCCTGACCGAGAGCATATGTCAACAAGAACATCACGCACAAGGTTATGCCGATGTTTAATGCCAACAATACCCGCACACGAAACAGCGTGGTCCCCATAAATATCTCCAGGAAAAACCTTAGAGCAGGCAGAACACGGTACCTGAACAGTGAAAAGCGGAACACCCAGACGATAGCACAGTACACAACGATAAGTCCTGTCATTCATAGTTTGTCCCAATCCAGATATCGGAGCCACCCTAAGCCAATCCGAAGTATGATCCTCCTTTAGAGAACTCCATAACGCCATCTGTCGAGGGAAAAGATGGAAAGTAGATTCAACAGTTTGGGAAACCCGACCGAAATATATATCTGCCAATTTCTTCATAAGTTTGGGGGCAGCGACCTCGGTAGGGTTACTCAAAAGGTCAATATCCATATTCGCATTGAAAGTACATAGAGCATCATCAAAAGAGGGACCAGCAGTTACAATACCAGAACCATAAAGAAGCTTAGTCTGTAGGTCAGCTGATTGAAGTCTAGAAGCAAGGAAGGCATAGTTCAAGACATCACCTGCAGAATATAAACCAAGTCCCCCAAAAGCAAAAGGTAAGGTGGCGAGTCTCCACTGCCAGTCGCCAAAACCAGGCCCAGAAGCAGTGACAATACGCTCCAAAGAAGAACGAAGTGCCGCATCAAAAGAAACCTGAGCACACTCAAAGACCCGAGGAGAACATGTGCGCATAGAAAAATAGAGCTTAGAAATACCAGCACATGTACGGAGTAACAACAACTCGCATTGAGGGTCATTGAGTTTGGCAACTGCCTCCATAAGTTCAATAGTTTTAGCAACCCTTTTCATGACATACTTACTAAATAACTCAATATCCACTCTTACAGGTCCACCCAATATTTTAAATCAATGTGAGGGAGGAGTAATATTTGGGGTAAATACACTATCATACCTGCTTCTGGGGTCCTCTTGTGGCCAAAAAATTTTAGTTTTATCAACATTGAGGTGTAAACCACGACAAGGTCCGTCTGCCATAATCAACTCTAAAACCTTACCCACAACCAAGGTATCACCAATAATAGTTCCATCATCCAAATAACAAGCTTGAAAAGAAAGGTCAAAAGAATCTCTAATCTTACATGCCAAATGATGTAAAACTAAAGCGAAAAGAAGAGGCCCAAGCGGATCACCTTGTTGCACACCTTGATGAGACCAAAGAGTATGCTCACCATAATATAATCTAGCAGGGAGTAGATATGAGAATTCCACCCACTGTGAAATAGCCGGGAAATGCAGCCGAACCTCACGTAACATAACAGCCCGGTCCACCATGTTGAAAGCGTTCCTAAAATCAACCAACAACATGGACAGACCAACCTCACAACCACGGTCCTCAACCATATCGAAAATAATAATCTTTACACTGTCTGAATAAAACTTTTTACATTGTCTGAATAAAATTTCTATAATCCTATCATTAACTACATTCCAATTTCTAAAATCATGAAGCATAACAATCATAGAATAATAGTTAAGAATAATTTTATTCTCTGTATACAATATAACTTCTAACATACTCTAACTTATGAACTACACTTTTAGTTTCTAATTTTTATTAATTATTTTGTGTGAGAGTCCATTTTTTTTAACCTCACGACCTAATGGTTTAGGGTTTGAACCCATGACCTTTGGTCTCCGACCAACACCATTTTACCACCAAACCACCCCCACCGTCCAAGTGACGATGTCTATAATAATTGATGAACAAATTAAATACTCGCAAGTGTACGGATCACTTTTTTAGGTAGCGACAAGTAACTCCGAGGTCGATCTCACAAGGAGTTGGAAACGGTTTGAAGTTCGATTAAGTTTGGCAAATAGTCGAATTGACAAAAGTAAAATAAAGTAAAATACACCAAAGATTCGATAGGTTAACAATCACAACGCGAAAAAATTAAAATAAACGAAACGTTAATAACACCGAATTAAAGGTTGGATAATTGAGAGATTACAATTATGAGGATGATATGGGAGTTTAGAATCACCGACACAAACGTAATCAATTATTAGTTCCGATACACAAAGAATTAAGGTTTGGAATTATTGATTGCTCACGATTAAAAGAAATTCGTTTGATGGCGGTAATCCTAAAAATCGCGATTGTTCTTATCGAAAATAAAAGACACTCCTTTGATGGGGACGAATCTCTACTAACAATCGACTAGCTAATACCTTTGATGAGGTAATTCGCTAAAAGATCGCGAAAAAAGGTTTAGAACATTCACAATCACTTCTATCGGGTCGTTTGATGGCGAACACCGACAAAAACCCTCGATTTTAGAATAATAACAACTATGAAATATGTTTGATGATCTAAATCAAAAGTTCTTATACGAAGAACAAACGAGGAGGAACAATCCCAAACTTTACCCGGAAAATCAATAGGAACTAACAATCGATAACATGTGTGTGGCTCAATCTAAAAACCCATATGAAATGATTAGCTACTCATGATTATTACAACAATAATAATGGAAATTGTAAAACAAAACATGGTAGAAACTTCCCTTGTAAAAGCCGAAATCGAATTTCCGATGAAGGTTTGATGATTTTCCTCCAAGAACTCACAACAAAATGATACAAGGATTTTTTATTCACTCACAAATGTACTTTTCTTCAAGATGAACTAACAAAGAAGATGATGAAAAATCTCTCTTTTCTCCCTATTTTGGTGTTTCTCACCCTAATCTTATGTTTTTCCACACAATATCTCTTACAAAGTCAGAATATCCATCCTAAGGGTCTCCAACACCTTTTTATAAAGCCAAAAGTACCAAAAAAATCCATCCAAATCGTGTAAAATGTCAAAGAAATGGACTTGCACCGAAAAGTGACACGGCCGTGTCGAACTATCCTAGAAAATGTAAAAGTGTTCTGTCCATCGGACTCGGCCGTGTCATATGACACGGCCATGTCATACTGCGCTAGAAATGCAGATGCGACTGGATCGTGACTCGGCCGTGTCATATTACACAGCCATGTTGTACTCTTTTGGAATGTTAAAATCTCACTGGTACGAGACCCGGCCGTGTCCTGTGACACGGTCGAGTTGCCTGACGCGGCCCGGGTCGTTTCTTCTTGTTTTGATTCCGGTTTTTGGTCTTCTTCGGCTTGATCCTTCGTTCTTGTATCAATACACCTAGGAATTTAGCGTATGATATACCGTTTCGAAGCTAATTTCATGAGGAATTTATATCAGAGGAGAACACATCTCAATTCGGAGTGATGATTCTGGAATTTAGAAAATACGACCGATATTGCTTCAATCTTTTATCGTTTTAGGCCCCGTTTTAGCTCTTGATCGTCATAAACTTCAATATTGGCTATGAAAGCGCATATTTTACCACAATCTTCGCTTGACTACCTATAAATTAAAAACAAAACATACCACGTGTAATACCCGAGATTTCTCTTATGTAATTGGAACTTGTGATATTGAAATGATTGTACTTTTGTCTGAGTACTATTCTCCGTATTTCATAATCCGATGTTGTCGAGCGTATAATTTCGTGTCTGTGATTTAAAGATTGTAATTCTGCGCATGTAGCGCACGCTATCGGCTATGAGTAGCGTGCGCTAACGTGGATTCATAGCGCACGCTACAGAGGATCATTAGCGCACGCTATGTGTGGTCAAATTGATTGAGACGTGCGGTAGGTGAGATCTGGCCGGGGGACCCCTGTCGGATCGTGTCGGAATGAACCTGGACGGCTTTCGGAAAAAGCCAAGTCAACGCCTTAGCGCACGCTACAGGTATATGCGTAGCGCACGCTAAGTGCTGATTACAGTTAAGTCAGTGAGCCGTTAGCGCACGCTACGAGCAGGGTCTAGCGCGCGCTAATAGCCATTTCTTATAAATAGGACAGCATCCTATTCGTGATTTCAGTTCTTTCTTCTTCCATTACCCGAATTCTTACACTTAGAACATAACTTCCTTCATCCTAAACACTTCATATCAACACCCTAACTCGTGATTGAAGATCGTACATCGTTGGAGATTGGTGTTCAAGCCTTCGGTGTTGGATTGCTTCGATTTCCTCCGTGTTCTTCACTACTTTGAGGTAGGTGATTCTTCACCGATGTTAGAAATGTTCTTAAGGACGTTTGATCATGTTTTGATAACCAGTCATTTCGTTTATAATCGGTCATCACATGTTAGAAGGATACTTTTGACGTATCGGCACTATATATCGTATGAACCCTTGAACCATCTTAGTAGTATGGACTCCTAAGCGTTTTCAAATCGATTTATGATCGATGTCGGATATTACCTAGATTGTTACGTTTTACACGTAAGGAATCATATGTTTTGGGACTTGGAATAATCGGAACTTGGAATATTTTCTTGAAGATCGAAGATGAATTATGATGTTGAGATGATTATCCGTATATTTGTACCTCATGTTCATGGAACTTCCACAAACCTTATTAGCATGACATGCTTGAGGATGACTTGTTGTATCACCATAGAATTCATGAGTTCATCACCTTTCAACCCAATTTTTTCTGTTAGCAGTATTCTGCATTGCAAGGTTAGCGCACGCTAACACTTGTAAGTTAACGTGCGCTATCGGGGTTAAGTTAACGCACGATATGTACGTAACGTACGCTACGATGTCAGCCGAGTCAACTGTCAGTCCGTGGCTAGCGTACGCTAGGCTTATACGATAGCGTACGCTAACAGGCAGGCTTAGCGCACGTTACGTAGAGTACATAGCGCACGCTAAGCAGTCCAGGCAGATTGTTTATTTTGAACTATTGGGCCGTAGAACGAATTGTTAGGCCATCGTTCGACTTGAGATGATTTGTATATCATTCCTTTTGTTAAGGTTCGAGCTTGTTACGTTGATCGAAGGAGGCGGCCTTCGAGTGTGTTGAGATCATTGAAGTGTTTCGTTCTTGCCATTTTCGAGGCAAGTATCATATGTCGAGTTCGATTTATATTGAAACTATGATCATGCTTGTGGTTTTGTTCATATTGTTGAATATGAGATGTATTTTAAAATTCTCATGATATTCGTTGTTATTTGTTCGTATTGATGAACATATTGAAATGCATATGTGTATGCATAGTTGATTGATTTATGGTATAAATGATCGAGGGGATCATGAGGATCTATCTTGAGGGCGCTGGATCGAATGTCCACCATGCGTTGGTCCGACGGGATCATCATGGGGATCTATCTTTGAGGCGCTGGATCGGCTGACGGGTTTTCCACCATGCGTTGGTCCGCGGGATCATCATGGGGATCTATACCAAGCGCTGGATCATTTGGATTACCCTGTATTGTGTTGATGGAATCATGAGGATTCGCATCGTTGGATTCCGGTAGCGGAAGTCCGTTCTGCATGTTTTATGATGCATTGATGAGTTATTGTATTATGATACTTGTACTAGCATTGTTTTGCTAACCCCTTCGGGGGTGGACATTGTTTTGATGTTCAGGTAGCCGAGGAGCGGGGAGGCAACCACAGTACCGACAGGACGATGAAATGGCTCAGTGATGTGGTTGATATTATTGTTAGTGTGATTTGTCTTCTTGGTTCGTTTAGTACTCGAGTACGTCTGTTTTAATAAGGTCATTTCGATATGGTTGTATAAGTTAACTCATTTGATCGGTTGAATCAAATCTGTATTTAAACTTCAGTTGTTCGATTGGTTTATTTTTACACTTCTTATAAAATTAGCCTTGTAAATCCTTATCTAAAGGGTTTACGGCGCTGTAATTATTCCGAATATCTCGGGGTGTTACAGAATATGGTATCAGAGCTAAGATTCATGGATATCTTGGCAGTCGGGTTAGTTGGGTCAGTTTACTTTATTTGATTATAGGTCGTTCGTAACATCACTGCTGAGCCAGCATCGTCGTGTGGATCGTGGTTGTAAGTCCCTAAATCTCAAATACTACCGTTTTATTTAATTCATGTCTTGTAAACATTGATGGATGTACTTTGAGAAAGTTTGCCCTGGATATTGAGTATTTATGTTTACAGTATGTTGAGAGGAGGTCGTGGACGCGGACGCGGTCGTGGAAATGCGAGGCAAGAAGAGTCGGTATCTACCCCAGAGATAACCGCTAGTCGAACGGATTCCCATTCCGGGGGACAGCAGGGATCGGCAAATAATGATGCAGATCCTAACGTGCCGGGAGTGCTTCAGCAGGTGGTTGCCCAGATAAACCAGTTTGCTCAAGTTGTGGATCGCATGCAGACGGCGATGGGACAGCAGCATAACGTGGAAAATCGAGGAGATAGATGGCTTACCGAAGTGATTAAATTGCACCCTCCGAAATTTGACGGTTCTCCGAGACGCTTTCTTGGGATCACTGACTGAAGGAATTAGAGAAGATTTTTGCGGGGATTAACTGTCCCAACGATAGGAAGGTTCCGGTCGCCCAGTATCTTCTGACAGGGGAGGCTTTCGACTGGTGGGAGGCCATTCGACCGGAGGAGCACAATGTTGACTGGACAGAATTCAAATTGATGATGGAAGCGCAGTATTGTCCTCGCCCAGTTAGAGAGGCCCGAGTTCGAGAGTTTTTCTCACCACAGAATTTAGAAGCATCTGTGACGGACGTGATTAAGACCTTTAATCACCAGCTGACTTATGTGCGCCACTTGGTCAGGACCGAGGCGGAGAAGATTTTCCATTTTGACATGCGAATGAAGCCGGAAATTCAGCAGTATATGTCCGGATTTGAATGTACCACCTTGCGACAGTATCAGGACAAGGCGTTGGCCTATGATATGAAGGAGGCAGCAGTAGAGAAATCGACGGAAGCAAAGAAACAGAAGGTGTCTGGAAACTTCACGGAGAATAAGGGTAGCGGGCCTCGCAGGGGTCAGTCCTCTTTTCATTCATCCAGGAGACCTCCGCATCCTTCTCGAGGTGGAAAGAAGTTCCGGGCAGCACCAACTGTTTCAGACGCAGGGAAGAAGTGTTATAACTGTGGCAAAGCGGGACATGTTCGACGTGATTGTTTCGCGCTGCTGTGACTGTTTGAGTGTGGACAGAAGGACATTGCGCAACATTTTGTGGGAATGCGACCCGATCTTTTAGTACTCGCACTCTGTCTGGTTCGAAGGACACTAGTGTGAACCAAAGCAGCAGTGAGCGGTTTCAGCAGAGAATGTTGGGAAAGAGAGGCATCCGGCCGGGTCCGTTCCTCCGCGTATTTACGAGATGAAGAAGGATGATCGAACATTTGTTGCATCAGTACGATTCGAGATCCTTTTGCAACCAGTTAGTGTCTTGTTCGATTCGGGAGCTACGCATTCTTTTATATCTTTGAACTGTGTTAATCGTTTGAAAATCTCGTGCTTGTATAATTGTGAACCTTATGTTGTGGGATTACCGAGCGGAGAGAAAATTGTGGGAACCCTAGAAGTTAGGGATTTTCCAGTGACTATAGGAGGGAGAGATTGGCTATCGAACCTTATTGTGGTTGACATCTACGGTGACGATTTAATTCTCGGAGACGATTGGCTCAACCATTATGGAGCTATTCTGGATTATCGAAAGAGAGTCATTTCTATCATTGCTGATGACGGATCTGAACACTTATTCCGAGGATGGAGACCGGGAAGCTCGGGAAGATTGATTAAAGCAATGAAAGCCGTGAAATTACTGAAACAGGGATGTCAGGGACTTTGGTGCTATGCCATGAGGAAAGAGGAAGGAGTAGAGCTCTCGTCTATTTCAGTTGTGAATGAATTCTCCGACGTATTTCCTGACGAACTACCTGGATTACCTCCGCAGAGAGGAGTGGAATTCACTATCGAATTAGAGCCTGGAGCAGCTCCTATTTCCAGAGCACCATACCGCATGGCGCCAACCGAGATGTATCAACTCAAGAAGCAACTGGAGGAATTGTTACAGAAGGGTTATATTCAACCGAGCGTTTCTCCTTGGGGAGCGCCCGTTCTCTTTGTCCGGAAGAAAGACGGATCCCTCCGACTGTGTATTGATTACAGGGAGCTCAACAAGATGACAATCAAGAATAAGTATCCTATACCTCGGATCGACGACTTGTTTGATCAATTGCAAGGGGCAAGGGTATTCTCGAAGATTGACTTGCGATCAGGATACCACCAGTTGAGAATTAAGGAATCGGATATACCGAAATCTACTTTCAGATCCCGGTACGGGCATTATGAATTTGTAGTAATGCCATTTGGACTTACCAATGCTCCTGCGGTATTCATGCAATTGATGAATCGGGTATTCTTGGAATACTTGGATAAATTTGTGGTCGTCTTCATTGACGACATCTTGATATATTCAAGGGACGCAGAGGAACATGCTGAACATTTACATGTGATTTTGAGCACTTTGAGGAAGGAACAACTGTATGCAAAGCTTTCCAAGTGTGAGTTCTGGCTTAGGGAAGTAACCTTTCTTGGGCATGTGATATCAGCCGACGGGGTTCAGGTGGACCCGAAGAAAGTCGAAGCAATCTTGGAATGGGAAGCTCCTAAAAACGTGAAAGAAGTCCGAAGCTTCTTAGGACTTGCTGGATATTATCGCCGCTTTGTAGAGGGATTTTCCAAAATTGCTCGTCCGCTCACTCATTTATTCTGAAAACTCAAAAGTTCACATGGAATGAGAAGTGCCAGCCGGGTTTTGACGAACTTAAGAGGAGACGGCAGCGACACCTATATTAGCGTGCCCAGAGGAACCGATGGATTTATAGTGTCTGGCGACGCTTCAAATCGGGGTTTGGGTTGTGTGTTGATGCGAAGGATAAAGTGATTGCTTATGCTTCTCGGCAATTGAAACCGTACGAGGTTAATTACGACTCATGATCTGGAGCTAGCAGTGTGGTCTTTGCCTTGAAAATTTGGCGACATTATTTATCGGCACTCATTGTCGATCTTTACAGATCATAAAAGCCTCAAGTACATTTTCAATGTAAAGAATTAAACATGAGGCAGAGAAGGTGGTCGGAATTGATCAAGGATTACGACTTGGAGATTCTCTATCATCCGGGAAAGCAAACGTAGTAGCCGTGCATTGAGCCGAAAACACATTTCTCTTGAGTGTTGGAAGCTCTTACGTCCCAAACCGGCAAAGATTCAACAAGAACCGATCCGCGGAGGGATTGAAGTATGGGCACCGGGAATCGAGGCAGCGTATGTGATGGAACTGACTTCATCACTAGTCGAGGTGATAAATTCTAAGCAGTTGACCGATTCTCTGACCCTTCGATTATGTGATGAATTAAAGAAAGGAAAAGCGCCAGGATTCGTTATGCAAGATGATGGTGTTATGAGATTTAAGAGTCGACTTTGCGTTCCCGATGATGATGATTTGAGAAGGACTATTACGAAGGAAGCTCACAGTAGCGCCTATTCTATTCACCGGGCGACGGTAAGATGTATAAGGATTTAAAACAAAACTTGGTGGGGAATATGAAGAAGGACGTAGCAGTATGTTTCGAGGTGTTTGACTTGTCGTGAGTTAAGATCGAACATCGGCGACCTGTAGGAATGTTAAAGCCGCTTAGATCCACAGTGGAAGTGGGAGGATATCTCGATGGATTTCATCACCAGTATGCCAAGGACTAGAACGGGAATGAACATGATTTGGGTTGTAGTTGATCGACTAACCAAGTCGGCTCATTTCCTAGGGATTAAAGATACATGGGGGCCCGAGAGACTGGCACGAGTATTTATTGCGGAGATAGTCAGATTGCATGGGACGCCGAGGACCATTATTTCGGATCGAGATGGTCGCTTCGTGTCGCACTTCTGGAAAGCAGTTCACAGGGCTTTGGGGACTGAGCTCAACTTTAGCACAGCTTATCATCCCCAAACGGACGGTCAGTCCGAAAGGACTATTCAAACTGTAGAAGACATGCTTAGAGCTTGTGCATTAGATTGGTCAACGGATTGGGAAGTTCACTTGCCCTTGATTGAATTCACTTATAATAATAGTTGGCATGCTTCTATCAAAATGGCACCATTTGAAGCTTTGTACGGGAGAAGATGCCGATCACCCCTGTGTTGGGATGATTCTTCGGATTTGATCGGGACGGAACCAGAATTGATTATTCAGACTCAAGAGAAGGTAGCTTTGATTCGAGAAAGACTGTTGACTGCCCAGAGTCGACAGAAGTCTTACGCAGACGTACGTCGTCGTCCTCTAGAGTTCGATGCTGGGGACCATGTGCTATTGAAGGTGTCTCCTACTCGAGGGATTTTCCGTTTTGGGAAGAGGGGCAAGCTTAGTCCTAGATATATCGGACCATTTGAGATCCTCGAGAGGGTTGGAGATTTAGCATACAGGTTGGCCTTACCGCCATCGCTGAGTCACGTTCACAATGTGTTTCACGTATCTCAATTGCGGAAGTATGTACCGGACCCCAGTCACGTCATTGATTTCGACGAGATCGAGATAGCTAATGATGGCACATTCGAAGAGAGACCAATCAAGATACTTGAGAGTCGGATTAAACAGTTGAGGAATAAACCAATACACTTGGTTAAAGTACAATGGTCACGACACGGAGTCGAAGAGGCCACTTGGGAAACGGAGGACAGTATGAAGACTAGATATCCGGAGTTGTTCTCATCTTAAGTTTCGGGACGAAACTTCTTTTTAGGGAGGAAGGATGTAATACCCGAGATTTCTGTTATGTAATTGGAACTTGTGATATTGAAATGATTGTACTTTTGTCTGAGTACTATTCTCCGTATTTCATAATCCGATGTTGTCGAGCGTATAATTTCGTGTATGTGATTTAAAGATTATAATTCTGCGCATGTAGCGCACGCTATCGGCTATGAGTAGCGTGCGCTAACGTGGATTCATAGCGCACGCTACAGAGGATCATTAGCGCACGCTATGTGTGGTCAAATTGATTGAGACGTGCGGTAGGTGAGATCTGGCCGGGGGACCCCTGTCAGATCGTGTCGGAATGAACCTGGACGGCTTTCGGGAAAAGCCAAGTCAACGCCTTAGCGCACGCTACAGGTATATGCGTAGCGCACGCTAAGTGCTGATTACAGTTAAGTCAGTGAGCCGTTAGCGCACGCTACGAGCAGGGTCTAGCGCGCGCTAATAGCCATTTCTTATAAATAGGACAGCATCCTATTCGTGATTTCAGTTCTTTCTTCTTCCATTACCCGAATTCTTACACTTAGAACATAACTTACTTCATCCTAAACACTTCATATCAACACCCTAACTCGTGATTGAAGATCGTACATCGTTGGAGATTGGTGTTCAAGCCTTCGGTGTTGGATTGCTTCGATTTCCTCCGTGTTCTTCACTACTTTGAGGTAGGTGATTCTTCACCGATGTTAGAAATGTTCTTAAGGACGTTTGATCATGTTTTGATATCAATTCATTTCGTTTATAATCGGTCATCACATGTTAGAAGGATACTTTTGACGTATCGGCACTATATATCGTATGAACCCTTGAACCATCTTAGTAGTATGGACTCCTAAGCGTTTTCAAATCGATTTATGATCAGTAATCGGATATTACCTAGATTGTTACGTTTTACACGTAAGGAATCATATGTTTTGGGACTTGGAATAATCGGAACTTGGAATATTTTCTTGAAGATCGAAGATGAATTATGATGTTGAGATGATTATCCGTATATTTGTACCTCATGTTCATGGAACTTTCACAAACCTTATTAGCATGACATGCTTGAGGATGACTTGTTGTATCACCATAGAATTCATGAGTTCATCACCTTTCAACCCAATTTTTTCTGTTAGCAGTATTCTGCCATGCAAGGTTAGCGCACGCTAACACTTGTAAGTTAACGTGCGCTATCGGGGTTAAGTTAACGCACGATATGTACGTAACGTACGCTACGATGTCAGCCGAGTCAACTGTCAGTCCGTGGCTAGCGTACGCTAGGCTTATACGATAGCGTACGCTAACAGGCAGGCTTAGCGCACGTTACGTAGAGTACGTAGCGCACGCTAAGCAGTCCAGGCAGATTGTTTATTTTGAACTATTGGGCCGTAGAACGAATTGTTAGGCCATCGTTCGACTTGAGATGATTTGTATATCATTCCTTTTGTTAAGGTTCGAGCTTGTTACGTTGATCGAAGGAGGCGGCCTTCGAGTGTGTTGAGATCATTGAAGTGTTTCGTTCTTGCCATTTTCGAGGCAAGTATCATATGTCGAGTTCGATTTATATTGAAACTATGATCATGCTTGTGGTTTTGTTCATATTGTTGAATATGAGATGTATTTCTGGAAATTCTCGTGATATTCGTTGTTATTTGTTCGTATTGATGAACATATTGAAATGCATATGTGTATGCATAGTTGATTGATTTATGGTATAAATGATCCGAGGGGATCATGAGGATCTATGCTGAGGGCGCTGGATCGAATGTCCACCATGCGTTGGTCCGACGGGATCATCATGGGGATCTATCTTTGAGGCTGGATCGCTGGACGGGTTTTCCACCATGCGTTGGTCCGACGGGATCATCATGGGGATCTATACCAAGGGCGCTGGATCGCTGGATTACCCTGTATTGTGTTGATGGAATCATGAGGATTCGCATCGTTGGATTCCGGTAGCGGAAGTCCGTTCTGCATGTTTTATGATGCATTGATGAGTTATTGTATTATGATACTTGTACTAGCATTGTTTTGCTAACCCCTTCGGGGGTGGACATTGTTTTGATGTTCAGGTAGCCGAGGAGCGGGGAGGCAACCACGATGCAAACGGAGACGATGAAATGGCTCAGTGATGTGGTTGATGTTATTGTTAGTGTGATTTGTCTTCTTGGTTCGTTTAGTACTCGAGTACGTCTGTTTTAATAAGGTCATTTCGATATGGTTGTATAAGTTAACTCATTTGATCGGTTGAATCAAATCTGTATTTAAACTTCAGTTGTTCGATTGGTTTATTTTTACACTTCTTATAAAATTAGCCTTGTAAATCCTTATCTAAAGGGTTTACGGCGCTGTAATTATTCCGAATATCTCGGGGTGTTACACCACGTATAAAAGAGAAAAAAAATACTAAAAAGCAAACAAAAACATGACTAAATAGAATAGAATGAGTCGATCAAGAATCGACTCATCAAATCCCCCCAAACTTAAACTTTGATCGTCCTGAGCAATGCACTTTAAAATAACCACTCACAAGGAGAACTCCACTCTCAACATACCTCAAAGGACCTTTTCGAAAATTTCATTAATACGCTTCAAGTAAAATAAGTTGAGTTCTTCAAAGTTTTCAAATCTCCGGGGTGCTTCCTTAACATCATAGTCAATACTTAGCGAATATAAACCTCACCGGTCAAGTGTATTCACTCACTCTCAAAGTGATATAGGGATAAGTATACGCTCGGAACTCATTCAATGAAATAAGGAACCCCATAGGCTTGCCAATGCTCTACATCTCTACCACTGTTTTGTGTATGTAAAATTGTGAATCAAAAAGGACTTTACTCGACTGTAATGTTGGCTTGGGTCGGGGTGGGATAAATATGGCTAAAGCAACTTGACTTGAGCAATTTAGAACTAAATCACCTTAATCGCTTAGAAGCTCAAGATTTTTCAAGTTTGCTTCTTTCAACCCCTTAACTATGTAACACTTGCAACAAGCACTTTTGAAAGTGAGAAACGCAGCCTTAAGCCCTCCTTATTGCTCCGATTTTTTTTTTGGCTTGGATTGTTTTTAGGATCTGTTTTACGCGAATGTAAACGATGGGTTACATGAATAGACCAGGTTACTAGGATCAAAACATACACAACTGCTTCCAAGCATACTCATATCTAAGGTAACTGTTTTACGCAAATGTAAACATGGGTCACATGAATACACCCGGTTACTAAGTTCCCAAAAATAGCGGAGTAATTATTTTCTCCATTTCAACACTCCTAACAATATGTATATCACCCAATGTCACCACAATATTTGTATCCTCGTCAAAAATAATTTCTAATTGCTCAAGTATGGGTCAAATGATTATAGCAATGGAAAGCTCATTATGTGGTTTGATAATGGAATAGACAATGAGCTCAATTGGGTTTATTTAAGGAATAATCAAATGTCGGGTTGGCCAAAATCGAATGGTTAAGATCAAAGGCGCCTAAAATTATTTTCACTCATTTGCACACACACTAGTAGTTTTGAACAAGATACTAAGGCAAGTTCTAGAGTCTTAAATCACGAATGAGACACTCGACAATGAAACTTGCATATTTGAAGATGCACGAAGGCTCAAAAGCTCACAAGTAGATTTGTTCATACCTTCAATATATTAAACTACTTATTCAATTTCACACCCGTTTCGATTATCAACAATTTTTCCTCTTCAAATTATCCTCGATTGTAAATCAAAACAACGAAATAAATCCCGAGGCATCCAATAAAAGAGTTCATACTTCAAAGTTTTTATCAAAATTTCAAGATGCTCAAAACTCCCCAAATATTTATAAAAACACACCAAAAAAAAGTCTTCCGACAAAAACAAGCAAAAATAAACAAACAAGCATAATAATATCCAAAAACAAATAAAACAAAAGTAACGAAGTATTTCTTGACCACCCCCCAAAACTTGAATTAAAGAGTATACGCACGAAGGGGGTATAATATTTAAATAAAAGAATTTCATTGGTCAAGAAATACTAACGACCGATTTTACTGGTGGGGCGGAGGGAAGTGGCCTTGCTGGACATGCCACTCATGCATTTGTCTCAAAAGAGACAACATCTCGTTCCGCTCCTGTATAGCCTCCTCTCGCCTCTGTCTAGTCTCCTCTCGGAAGGAGACGAACTCCTCTCGGAAGGCTACGAACTCTTCCCTTAATGTTGGACGCGAGGGGGCATGTCTAGTTTTGGCCTGCCTTGACATCTCGGGCCGATCTCTGGGGCTTTCTTCTTCGTCGTCGTCGTCCTCCTCCTCTTCCTCTTCATCCGGGCCTCTTTCATAAGCCTCTTCCTCTTCCATCCTCTCGGCTCTGTCTTCATCCATAATGCGCCGAGGTCGAACATTTCGGTCAAGAGGGCTGTGACCCGAGGGAGCCAATCCAGATGCCATCCGCGCTCGTCGGTGTGCTTCCGTAGCCATTTGCAGATTTTCTATGTCCCAAATACTATTTATGGTCGTCAGAGGCGTATTCGGGAGAAGAAAATGGTCATTGTCGGTCTGGAGGAAGACTGTGCGCGATTCGTAATCCAGGATGTTCATAACTTTCATCACAGAGATAGAGAGCATCTTGTTTCCTGGTAGGGGAGTCCTCAGAGCTAAGGAAATCTCATAGTGAAGTGCGATAGGGGTAATCAAACCCCCTATCCATATCTCCCCTTTCGGCTTTGTCGCAATATCCTCAAAATGTTCGGCTATCATTGCCCCGGTGGCTGAAATTGTGTTATCGAGCATGTGGGTTAGGATGTATAATTCTCGGAGTGAAATAGGCCCGGTCTCCTTTCGGCCATAAATAATATTCGCAATCACCTTGTATAGGTATCGGAGTATTGGATTGCGAAGATTCGATCCTTTAGCCGATTTTGCAACGTAATACCGTGCCTCGCTCCCCGGGTATTCCACCATAGCTCTCCAATAGGTTTCACATGCGAATTGGTTTATTTGGTAATGTCCGTCGTGCCTCACATGATAAATGTCTTCCAGGTGGTTGATGGTTAGCCTCTCGTCATTATTGTTGAGCCGGAATATTATTTCGGTTGGTTCATGAGTCACCGGATCTCTTCTGACCGTAAGAGTGCTAAGAAACCCCATCGTGAGACACCTATAAGTTGGCCATTGTTGCGTCATCATCCAGGCCCAATTCACTCTTCCTAAGAACTTCATGACACCATCTTTTATGCCCATTGCGGTCATACATTCATCATCGGGCCACCGCATAGGAAACATCTTTTTCTGGCGTAGCATCTCCCACCTAGCATTTCGTGTTTCGGGGAGATCAATTCCGTAAGATTCGGGGGTTTCGACAGCCCTTTGGATCACCATTCGTGCCGGTTGCTCTTGTTCTCCGGCGTTCCTACCCCTTCCCCGTTGAGAATTTCCACGTCCACGTCCTCTAGCCATTTTCCGCAAAAATTTTTGATTTATTATTTGTTCAATGACTAATAACGCATTCCTCCCCTAAACTTATGACAAACTACGGAATATCCCCAACATAACCATTTATCGATCAAAGCAACTCCCCAAGTAAAATTTATCATCCGAATCCCCTAGAATTCATCATATTCATCATGTAAAACATACCTTAACTACAAGAATTTACAATTAAGCAATTTAATCATCAAAAAATCAAGAACAATAAAAAAAACCCAAATTATAAATTTTCAATTTAGTTCATGAACCCTAGATAATCAAAGATTTGTGATTCTAACATCATAGCATGTTCATAATCAAGAAGAATCATCAAAAACATGAAAAACATACCTTGGATTCGGAGATTCTGAAGAGAAAAAAAATTAAAAACGAGCGCCTGATTTGTCCGCTTTGACTGCTTGGAGTAAGAAATTGGTTGAATAATGATGATTTCGTAAATGATTCTTGTATCTTTCCTTGATTTTGCACAAAATTCCTTTGAAAATGAAGAAAATTCGGCTGAAAACCGCTAGGGTTCGGAGGGAGAGAATTTTTTTTTTTTGGGGAAGATGAAGTGTGAAAGAACACGGCTGAACCCCCTTATATATGCCCGACTGGCACGGCCCGTGTCCTGTGACACGGCCTTGTCGTACCTGTTTAGATATTAACAAAAACGTTCTGTCTTACCAACCCGGCTGTGTCATGTGACACGACCCGTGTCCAACTCCTCCAGAAATGCAAAATTCACTGTATTGAGACCCGACCGTGTCCTGTGACACGTCCGTGTCGTACTCCGCCAGAAATTAAATTTTTTACTGTATTGCAACTCGGCCGTGTCCTGTGACACGGCCCGTGTCCAACCTGCCCAGATTGTGAGCTTTTGATAATGTTATTGTTTCCCTGTATTTTTAACACCTAAAGTCGAACCGGTCAGTCTCGAACCAAGCAAAAACGAATAAGGAAAATAAATTCAAAAAACAAAAGGATAAAAATCTAACTAAACCGTTGGGTTGCCTCCCAAGTAGCGCTTTTTTATAGTGATTATCTCGACTTCTTCCGGTCTTACTCAATTTTCGACATCATGCACCTCTATGCATTCAAACACATTGATTTCTTCACTTCGCCTGAAGTATGGTTTCACTCTATGTCCGTTCACTTTAAAATTCTCATTCTTCCGTGGATCAAGGAGTTCCACCGCTCCGTGTGGCCATACTTGAACGACTTTGAAAGGTCCGCCCCATCGCGACACTAATTTTCTCGGCATGAGCTTAAGACGAGAGTTGTGTAGTGGAACGTCCATCCCAGGTTCTAGAGATTTGCGAATGATACGCTTGTCGTGATACCGTTTCGTCCGTTCCTTGTAGAGCTTAGCATTTTCGTATGCCCCATATCGCATCTCTTCCAGCTCATTCAAATGTAGAAGTCGTTCTTCCCCAGCCTTTTCATGATCTAAATTTAGTGCTTTGATAGCCCAATACGCCTTATGTTCCAACTCTACAGGTAGGTGGCATGCCTTCCCAAAAACGAGGCGGTACGGGCTCATTCCAATCGGAGTTTTGTAAGCCGTGCGATATGCCCATAAGGCGTCGTTCAACTTCAACGCCCAATCCTTTCTTGTCGGCTTCACTGTCTTCTCAAGTATTGCCTTTATCTGTCGACTACTTGCTTCAACTTGCCCGGAGGTTTGTGGATGGTAAGCCGTCGCGACCTTATGCGTCACGCTATACTTCTTGAGCAAACTAGCAAGTTGTCTATTGCAAAAGTGTGTGCCTCTATCGCTAATCACAGCTCTCGGCGTCCCAAACCTACAAAAAATCACATCCTTAAAGAAATTGCAAACCACGTTAGCATCATTAGTCCGGGTCGGAATTGCTTCCACCCACTTAGAAACGTAATCCGCAGCAACTAAAATATATTCAAAGCCAAAGGAAGGTGGAAAAGGACCCATAAAATCGACTCCCCAAACATCGAAAAGTTCCACTACAAGATTGTTTGTCAACAGCATCTCATTTCTTTTGCTTATGTTCCTCGTTTGTTGACAACGATCGCAACTCTTGCAATAGGAATAGGCATCCTTAAATAATGTCGGCCAATAGTATCCAGATTGAAGAACTTTGTGTGCCGTTTTTTTCATGCTAAAATATCCCCCACAATCCAAGTCATGACAAAATGACAAGATACTCTCGTACTCTTCTTCCGGGATACAACGTCGGAATACTTGATCGGGCCCCAACTTGAATAAGTAAGGGTCGTACCAAAAGTAATGCTTGCACATGGAAATAAATCTCTTCTTCCCCTGAAAGGTCAAGTTAGGCTGTAAAACACCGCCTACGATATAATTAACAATATCGGCATACCAAGGTGTCTTAGTCACATCAAACAATTGTTCGTCAGGAAAAGTTTTAACAATCGGCAAAGAGCTATCAAGCTTAAAGTTATCTCCCTCGGTTAATCTAGATAAATGGTCGGCAACTACGTTTTCGGAACCCTTCTTATCCTTGAATTCCAAAACAAATTCTTGCAACAAAAGAACCCACCGAATCAATCATGGCTTGGCATCGGATTGTTTTAACAAATATTTCAATGCGACGTGATCCATATGCACAATTACTTTCGAACCAACCAAATAGGATCGAAACTTGTCTAAAGAAAATACAATGGCTAAAAATTCTTTTTCAGTGGTGGTATGATTTGCTTGGGCTTCATCGAGAGTTTTGCTAGCATAATAAATTACATGGAAAAATTTATTCACTCTCTGCCCCAAAACGGCACCAATAGCAAAGTCGGATGCGTCGCACATAATTTCAAATGGTAAAGACCAGTCGGGAGCAACAACAATAGGCGTGGAAGTTAACTTTTCTTTCAAAGCATTAAAACCAACCAAACATTCCTCGGTAAAATCAAATTTGGCATCTTTACAGAAAAGGTTACTTAAAGGGCGGACGATTTTTGAAAAATCTTTAATGAATCGCCTATAAAACCCGGCATGCCCTAAAAAGCTTCGAACCTCTTTTACATATGAAGGTGGAGGTAATTTAACAATTAAATCAACTTTAGCTTTATCAACCTCCATTCCCTTATTGGAAATCACATGACCCAAAACAAGACCTTGTTTCACCATAAAATGACATTTTTCCCAACTAAGTGTAAGATTACACTCAATACATCGTTCGAGCACAATAGTCAAATTATGTAAACAATCATCAAAAGTGGTTCCAAACACAGAAAAATTGTCCATGAATACCTCGATGGACTTTTCCAACAAGTCAGAGAATATGGAAAGCATGCACCTTTGAAAAGTAGCGGGAGCATTGCAAAGACCAAACGGCATCCTCCTAAAGGCAAAAGTGCCAAAAGGGCAAGTGAAAGTGGTCTTCTATTGATCCTCCGGAGTAATGGGAATCTGATAGAAACCTGAAAGACCATCTAGAAAATTGTAATAATCATGCCGAGCTAAACGTTCCAACATTTGATCAATGAAAGGGAGGGGAAAATGATCTTTTTTCGTTACGACATTTAATTTCTGGTAATCAATGCACATTCTCCAACCGGTCACTGTTCTAGTGGGCACCAATTCATTTTATCATTACGAACCACCGTTATTCCAGATTTCTTAGGCACTACATGCAAAGGACTAACCCACTTACTATCGGATATCAGGTAGATGACTCCGACATCTAGCAATTTCAAAACTTTATTTTTCACTACATCCTGCATGATCGGATTCAAACGCCTTTGAGCTTGCCTAACAGGTTTAACGTTATCCTCAAGAATTATTTTATGCATGCACCTAACAGGACTTATCCCCTTGATATCAGAAATACTCCACCAAATCGCTTCCTTCAATTTGGTTAGAACTTCTACTAATTTGTTTTCTTGCAAGGGAGTTAATTCGGAAGAGACAATCACAGGGTAAGTGTCACTCTTGCCTAAGAAATCATATTTAAGATGTGCCGGAAGTTCTTTCAATTCAAGTTGGGGCGGGGTGATTTCAATGGGATCCTCAAAATTTAATTCCAACGGTATCTCAAGATCGTCTACTTCATCAATGGGTTCGGATTTATCTAGCAATGCAACATATTATTCAATTTCTAACTTATTCAACCCCATATTATGCTCAACGGTTAGAGCATCATGCAACGTGTCCCCTACATCATCATGCAAATATGTATCATCAACCAAAGAATCAATGCAGTCAATATAATTACAATCATGGGAATCATAAATATGAGAAGGGATAGGAGATGAACCGAATACGTCGATTTCCACAGTTTCCCCCAAGACGGTCATGGTGACTTTTCCTTCATCAACATCGACGATTGTTTTTGTTGTATGCATGAATGGCCGTCCTAGAAGTATTGTTCCTTCATTTTCGCTTTTTGCGAAATCGCTCATCTCCAAGATAACAAAATCGGCCAGAATCACCAACTTGTCTACTTGCACTAATAGGTCTTCAATGACTCCCTTGTGGTATTTCACCGACCTATCCGCCATTTGAAGAGTCATTCTTGTTGGTTTGATTCCCCCGAGTCCAAGCCTCAAGTAAGTCGAGTATGGCATGAGATTCACACTTGCTCCCAAATCGAGCATCCCTCGAGCAACTTTCTTATCTCCCATAGTGATGTCGATCATAAAACTTCCGGGATCGCCTTTTTTTTTACTCCTTGCTTCTACCTAATAGAGCACCACTTTCTCGTTCCCAAAATATCGTCTTTTATTGGAGGTCAACTCTTTGAAAAATTTCGTGTAAGCGGGAATGTTCTTCACAACATCCAAGAGAGGTAAGTTGACATGAACCTTCGAAAGCATGTCGTAGATTTCGAAAAATTGCTCATCTTGCTTTGCTTTTCTAAGTCGGCTCGGAAAAGGGACCGGTGGCTTATATGGTTGAGCAGATTTGTGAAGTTTGGAAGTCGAAGTTGCTTCGTCTATTTTCTCTTCTTGATTTCCCGATTCGTCTTCCTTCTCACCGTCCCTTTCTTTCGCTTCGGAATTAGCCTCTTTATTAATCACTTTACCACTTCGGAGAGTGGTAGTAGCTTGAGCTTGCTCGGGTTGACTTGGTAGTTTACCCCTTTCTTGCCTACGTGCCTCGGTAGCAAGTTGCCCAATTGAACCTCTATTTTCTTCACCGAAGCTTCTAAAGATGCGAACCTTTTATTGCTTTCCTTAATGAATGCCGCAATACTCTCCTCAAGAGAGTTCCTTTGTTGTGGAGGTGGTTCACTTTGTGTTGTTTGTTGGGCTCGGTTTCCTCCGTTGTATTGAGCTTGGGCGCTTGTGTCGTACAACATCGGGTTGTTGTTTCTCCATGAGAAATTCAGATGGTTTCTTAGCCCAGGGTGATAAGTGTTTGGGAGAGGTGCATTTCTTGCATTTCCGCCATAGTTATTTCTCCTTTCCTCCCACTCGGGCCTCCCCGTGCTTTGTCCCATAGCCCAATTCACTTGTTCGGTTTGTTCTTCCGGAAAAGTATGTGGGCAAGAATTAGCATCATGTCTGGGTGCTCCGCAAATCTCGCAAACTCGTGAGCTCGAAGGTTTATTTTGAGTCTTGAGTTGTCTTAATTCCTTCGTTAACTCATCGATTTTAGATTGCATCTCGTCCTTTTCGCTTACTTGGTTTATGGCTCCCCTACGAACACGTACACTTTTTTGTTGTGAATTAGCTCCCAATGTTTCATACACATCATACGCTTGTCTCTCCGTTAACCCCCAAAACGAACCACCGGATGCATTATCCACCGCTCATTGGCAATATTGAGTCAATCCATCATAGAAGAATTGATTAAGTAGTTGAAGTGGATAGTGATGGAGTGGGCATTGAATGAGGAGCATCTTGAATCGATCCCATGCTTCGTGAAATGCCTCTCCCTCTTGTTGTCCAAATGTTGAGATTTGTGTTCTCAATTGTGTGGTCTTCGAATGAGAGAAGTATTTGGTAATGAATTTGTCGTAAACTTCATCCCACGTTCTTAGTGAGCCTGGTGCTAAAGTCATCAACCATTGTTTTGCCCCATCCTTGAGTGTATAAGGAAAGCACTTCATTCTTAGTTGATCCTCACTCAACCTATTTAATGGAAAGTTGTCGATCGCCACATAGAAGTCTCGGATGAATGACAATGGATCCTCACGTGCTAATCCGTGAAATGAGGGCAATTGCTCAATGTGAAATCCGCTTATGTGGTAGTTCCTTGCTGTCGGTACTAATTGGATGCATGAGATAGCGTTGTTCACCACGGGCTTTGCATAATCCCGCATTAGATGCTCAACCGGAGGTTGTTGCGGCATATTATAGTTTGCTTCCATCCCATATTGAGGCCCGGGATAATAGTTCGCTCCATAATGCACTCCAACGGGTGGTTGTCTCAGATAGAAGTATCTCCCTTGTTGAGCTTCGGGTATCCCTTGATTGCGCCCAACATTCTCATATCTCGAAAACCTCAGTTGATGAATGTTTTCTTCATCTAAATTTTGTGCAACATTCTCAACCCTCGGTTGACGGGGGTTTTCTTCTTGGAGCAAAAGTCGCTCTTCAAGATTCGGACTCTCCTCGTTGTTTGCCATTGATGATGTGGCTATCGCTCTTGGTGCTCTAATCATTTGAACTTCGTCTATGGGTGGAAGAATCGGGTTACCCAACGATCTCCTACCAAGTATAAACAAAAGAAATTAGAGCGAATTTTTAGAGTTTATCGAAAATAATGAAAACGGAAAAATGATCAAGAAAAACAATTCAACTATTATTAAAACAATATCAAAAAATAAGCGCCAACTCCCCGGCAACGGCGCCAAAAACTTGATGAACAAATTAAATACTCGCAAGTGTACGAATCGCTTTTGTAGGTAGTGACAAGTAACTCCGAGGTCGATCTCACAAGGAGTTGGAAACGGTTTGAAGTTCGATTAAGTTTGGCAAATAGTCGAATTGACAAAAGTAAAATAAAGTAAAATACACCAAAGATTCGATAGATTAACAATCACAATGCGAAAAAATTAAAATAAACAAAATGTTAATAACATCGAATTAAAGGTTGGATAATTGAGAGATTAAAATTATGAGGATGATATGGGAGTTTAGAATCACCGACACACACGTAATTAATTATTAGTTCCGATACACAGAGAATTAAGGTTTGGAATTATCGATTGCTCACGATTAAAAGAAATCCGTTTGATGGCGGTAATCCTAAAAATCGCAATTGTTCTTATCGAAAATAAAAGACACTCATTTGATGGGGACGAATCTCTACTAACAATCGACTAGCTAATATCTTTGATGAGGTAATTCGCTAAAAGATCACGAAAAAAGGTTTAGAACATTCACAATCACTTCTATCGGGTCGTTTGATGGCGAACACCGACAAAAACCCTCGATTTTAGAATAATAACAACTATGAAATAGGTTTGATGATCTAAATCAAAAGTACTTATACGAAGAACAAACAAGGAGGAACAATCCCAAATATTACCCGGAAAATCAATAGGAACTAACAATCGATAACATGTGTGTGGCTCAATCTAAAAACCCATATGAAATGATTAGCTACTCATGATTATTTCAACAATAATAATGGAAATTGTAAAACAAAACATGGTAGAAACTTCCCTTGTAAAAGCCGAAATCGAATTTCCGATGAAGGTTTGATGATCTTCCTCCAAGAACTCACAACAAAATGATACAAGGATTTTTTATTCACTCACAAATGTATTTTTCTTCAAGATGAACTTACAAAGAAGATGATGAAAAATCTCTCTTTTATCCCTATTTTGGTGTTTCTCTCTCTAATCTTGTGTTTTTCCACACAATATCTCGTAAAAAATCAGAATATCCATCCTAAGGGTCTCCAACACCTTTTTATAAAGCCAAAAGTACCAAAAAAATATCCATCCAAATCGTGTAAAATGTCAAAGAAATGGACTTGCACCGAAAAGTGACACGGCCGTGTCGAACTATCCTGGAAAATGCAAAAGTGTTCTTCTGTCCATCGGACTCGGCCGTGTCAGATGACACGGCCGTGTTGTACTCATACGGAACGTTAAAATCTCACTGGTACGAGACCCGACCGTGTCCTGTGACACGGTCGAGTTGCCTGACGCGGCCCGGGTCGTTTCTTCTTGTTTTGATTCCGGTTTTTGGTCTTCTTCGGCTTGATACTTCATTCTTGTATCAATACACCTCGGAATTTAACGTATGATATACTGTTTCGAAGCTAATTTCACGAGGAATTTATATCAGAGGAGAACACATCTCAATTCGGAGTGATGATTCTGGAATTTAGAAAATACGACCGATATTGCTTCAATCTTTTATCGTTTTAGGCCCCGTTTTAGCTTTTGATCGTCATAAACTCCAATATTGGCTATGAAAGCGCATATTTCACCACAATCTTCACTTGGCTGCCTATAAATTAAAAACACAACATACCACGCATAAAAGAGAAAAAAATACTAAAAAGCAAACAAAAACACGACTAAATAGAATAGAATGAGTCGATCAAAAATCGACTCAATAATAATAATAATAATAATAATAATAATAATAATAATAATAATAATAATAATAATAATAATAATAATAATAATAATAATAATAATAATCAAGCATAGTGTCACAACTAAATAAAATTCCATAATTTATAAATTATCTATTCAGTTCCAAAATAAAAATATGAAAGATAATAATAATAATAATAATAATAATAATAATAATAATAATAATAATAATAATTAAGAATGATTTTATAAAGTATACTCGATAGAACTTTTAAAATTCCCTAATGTATGAACTATCTTCCACTTTACAATTTTACATACTCCCTCCATCCACCGAAAATATACCCTTGACTTTGATGAGTTTCTCTAAATACACTTTTGATCATTAATAATTTCAATTATATATTAATAAAAATTATAGAAAAAATAATATTTAAAAGAGGTAATACAACCAAATGACCATTTTGACTAGGTGGACTACAATATTTGTCAAGAAACTTTATATGGATAAATTCTAGCCAATTTGAGTGTTTTTGGACCATTTTACCCTTACTTTCACTTTTCCCCTATTTTCTCTTTATTTTTTCCCATTCTTTTTCTTCATTTCTTGTCCATCTTTTTTCTCTTTTTCTCTCTCTTTCTCGGCAAATATTCTCCTCACTCTTCATTTATTCATTTTTCTCTTTTCTCTATTTTCTCTCTCTTTCTTCTTTCACCTTTTTTTCTTGCTTCTTTTTTTCTTCTTCATTTTTTTTCTTTTCCTTTTCCTGATTTCGCGACTTGAAGTCGATTTTGAGGTATTGTTTTGTATTTTGTAGATTTTTAAGTTTAAAAATATGTACATCGCACTGATATGAAATATCGAATTCGTAACATGGAATTATGACAAACAGATACGAATTCATAAAATCGTAAAATGAGATTATGACAAAGTGATATGAAATCATAAATTCGTAACAGAGAAACAAGGCATATTTATATGAACTGTAAAATTCGTAACAAAGAATAATGACAAACTGATACGAAATCGTAAATTCGTAATGGAGAAACAAGTCATGTTGATACGAAATAAAAAATTATAATTCCTAATAGAGAAACAAGTCATGATGTAATGGAGCGCTTTTTCGGATCTTGAGACGATGTCGGGGAGTTTCATGAAGGCTCCAAGTGTTGATTTCAGCTGATATCCTTTACTGTGTTCTCCCCACCAATTAGCTTAATCCGGTGGTCTTCTGATGCCAGATTCTTTCGACTAAAAGTTCATTTGTTCTACAATAAACAAACAATAAATCAAATCAATAATTCGGAACATGTAAATAATGTTTCGAAATAGCAAATTATGTTACAAAATTATAATTCGTAACACAGTTACAAAACACAACCTGTTACGATTTTACAATTTCGTAGCTGATCAGAATTAGTTACGGCGTAACAAGAATTCACAACAAAAGCAAAGGAGTACAATGTTACGAAATTCGTATCAACAATAAGTGTTACGAAATTATACTTCTTAACCGGGTTAAAAAACAGGACAAAAATATGTACATCGCACAAATGTGTTACGAAATTTAACAACATCTCACACGGCAGAATTAGTTATGAATTTCGAAATTCGTAACATATGTTAGGAAATTGATAAACAGTTGTTACGAAATACGAAATTCGTAACAGCATAATTAATAGTGTTACTAAATCTCACAAATAACCCAATAAGCTTAAAAATGACCATACGAATTACGAAATTCTTAACAGGATACAAAATATCCAATACGAAATTCTAAATTCGTAACAAAGTTATAACCTTATTATGAAAATCACATTTCGTATTACTTATGCTTGATTTTCGTATCATTACCCCAAATGTGTTACGAAATTTAAATTTCGTAACTTCGTAACCAGATCTCACACAACAGAATTAGTTACGAATTTCGAAATTCGTAACATCTGTTACGAAATTGGTAACATTTGTTATGAAATACGAATTTCATAACAACATAATTAACAGTGTTACTAAATCGCACAAAAAACCCAATAAGCATAAAAATGACGATACCAAATACGAATTTCGTAACAGGGATACAAAATATCCAATACGAAATTCTAAATTCGTAACAGAGTTATAACCTTATTATAAAAATCACAATTCGTATCATTTATTCTTGCTTTTCGTACCATTACTTCAATACGAAAATGTAAAATCGTATCAGAATATTCAATACGAAATTGAATTTTTCGTAATATGTGTAACAGATCTGAGAAAAACAGGCGATAATAACAAGATTCGTATGACTTCACCTATCAGTTCAACCACAAACCATATCAATCATCAATCGTAACAGTTATGAATTCGTAACATGTCTACCAAATCTCCAATACGAAAATTTCAAATCGGCACAAATGTGTTATGAAATTCGAATTTCGTAACTTCATACTGATACGAAATGATAAAATCTTAACAGTAAATCAAGGCATAGTGATACGAAATGACAATATTGTTGGTAACCCAGTACGAAATCAATAAATCGTAACAACTGTAAATTCGTAACCACGTATGCAAACATGCGAAAAACTAGATCTAAAACACCAATACATATAAATCGGTCGGAAATCATCCCAAATATACCACGAATCACCAGGAATCATATGAAAATTTGTAAATCATCAAAAATAAATAAGAAAAAATATTATTTCAAGCCAGATCTAGAATTTTTCTAGAGAGAGAAAGATGGAGAAAGAGAAATAAAATCAAAAGAGAGAGTAGAGAAGATCCCGAATCTTGAGTTCTGTCGAGAATATTACGAGCTCCATGGTGGTTTGTGGGGTAGCAGCGGCGGCGATGGTTTCCGGCGAGATTTTGAATATTTTTAGATAGAGAAAGAGAAAGAAATGAAGAGAGAAAGATGAGATGAGATGAGAAAGTGAAGGGTGGAATGAAAAGATGAAAAGAGAGGGGAGAGAGAAAAAGGATGAGATAGAAAGCGGAGAGGAGAAAGGTGAAAAGAAAGGAGAGAGAAAAATAATAAATGAAAAGAAAAGGATGAGATAAAAGTAGGTGGGTTGAAGGGTAAAATCGTCCACAAGTTGTAAAATTGGCTAGAATTTGACAATATTAAATTGCACGACATAATTTGTAGTTTAAGAGGTCCATATGGCTACATTACTACTCCCCTCTATTTAAAATGTAGACATTAAGAAAAATCAAACAAGTACCTACATTACTGTAATTTTTATATATTAGTTGCGATTTATGGTCAAGTTTATGAATTTCGATAAATAAAAGTCAAAATGATAATATTTTTTGTGGACGGAGTGATTAATAATTTTATGTGGGAGTTATCCAAAATAATGATTTTTTTATTCTAATTGTAATAAATTACAATTTTATCTACTGTACTAAGTAAAACTTCTAACATTACATAATTTATTAACTAACTTTAAGTTTCCAAGTTTGTGGATGTATGGGTAATATTATTAATAATAATCAAGAAAATTTTTTACACGTTCCTAAATAAAACTTTTATCCGTATTTTATGAATTACTTTTTTTTTTCAAAGCGGAACATACATGATATTGACAATAATAACAATAAGAATAATAGTAGTAATAAATGATAATATTTAAGAATTATTTTATACGAGACGTCATGTCCCGTGTGATGCACGGGCTTTATTCATCCTAAAACACGGGTATTTTATTTTCGATAATATCGAATATCATATTTATATTATATATTATTTCAAGGCCCGATCATTCAAAGTTTTTATTTTTTGAGTGAAATTATTCTAAGTTAAAACATTGTATTTTTATATAACGTATTTAATATCAAGCATGGCCTAGGCTGGGATATTGACAGGTTAAAATGACTTGTACTCACAATGTGCAACATATGTATCCATGATACTAATACCATAAAAAAATTACATGTGCATTTCTTAAGATGGATTATATCTCACTGAAGCAAAATATTTGTTCGTGTTTACAGAAATCAATACGAACTACTTTTTAATTAGTAGAATCGAACTATCATGTATAGCTTATTCGGTGGTGCATCCTAGCGTCAATATGTGGGGTACTATATGAGGTTGATTTCAAACAATGAGTTCATATATAACATATTAAGATATCGAATTGATATCTATATAGTCAAGTTACCAAACATGTACGATCATCTAAAATGAATGATTTGTTGCCATTTAATCAAACACTTATTACGCCTACGATGCTACGTATTTGAATTAATGTTTCTCACACATTTTTATACTTTAAAATCCTTATGGCAAATATTATGATTTTTATTACATATTTCACTCTTACTCCTTAGTTGTTTATATTTTTTAGATGTAAGAAAATTGCACTCTTAGTTGTTCATAGAGTATTTTTATGTAAATAATGTTATTTTGAGTCATGTGCATGTAATTCGTGGTATGTGTGTTCTCAACTGCATAACCTCAAATTTTTAAATTTGTAAATTTTTAAAATTAGTTAAAACCATCTTTATTTTCCTCGGATATAATCAAAAAAAATTTAATGTCTATCATCTTTGCATTGCCTTCCATTTTAAATTGACAGACTTGAATTTACTATCCTTTAAAATTAGAGTTAGCTACATTTTCAGTCCAAATTTTGAAAAAGTTTTAGACTTGAATTTGCAAAAGTGTTCTTAGACTTGAATTTGCAAAAGTGTTCTTCTGTCCAGCGGACTCGGCCGTGTCAGATGACACGGCCGTGTTGTACTCTTACGGAACGTTAAAATCTCACTGGTACGAGACCCGACCGTGTCCTGTGACACGGTCGAGTTGCCTGACGCGGCCCGGGTCGTTTCTTCTTGTTTTGATTCCGGTTTTTGGTCTTCTTCGGCTTGATCCTTCGTTCTTGTATCAATACACCTCGGAATTTAACGTATGATATACCGTTTCGAAGCTAATTTCACGAGGAATTTATATCAGAGGGGAACACATCTCAATTCGGAGTGATGATTCTGGAATTTAGAAATTACGACCGATATTGCTTCAATCTTTTATCGTTTTAGGCCCCGTTTTAGTTTTTGATCGTCATAAACTCCAATATTGGCTATGAAAGCGCATATTTCACCACAATCTTCACTTGGCTGCCTATAAATTAAAAACACAACATACCACGCATAAAAGAGAAAAAAATACTAAAAAGCAAACAAAAACACGACTAAATAGAATAGAATGAGTCGATCAAAAATCGACTCAATAATAATAATAATAATAATAATAATAATAATAATAATAATCAAGCATAGTGTCACAACTAAATAAAATTCCATAATTTATAAATTATCTATTCAGTTCCAAAATAAAAATATGAAAGATAATAATAATAATAATAATAATTAAGAATGATTTTATAAAGTATACTCGATAGAACTTTTAAAATTCCCTAATGTATGAACTATCTTCCACTTTACAATTTTACATACTCCCTCCATCCACCGAAAATATACCCTTGACTTTGATGAGTTTCTGTAAATACACATCATTAATAATTTCAATTATATATTAATAAAAATTATAAAAAAATAATATTTAAAAGAGGTAATACAACCAAATGGCCATTTTGACTAGGTGGACTACAATATTTGTCAAGAAATTTTATATGGATAAATTCTAGCCAATTTGAGTGTTTTTGGACCATTTTACACTTACTTTCACTTTTCCCCTATTTTCTCTTTATTTTTTCCCATTCTTTTTCTTCATTTCTTGTCCATCTTTTTTCTCTTTTTCTCTCTCTTTCTCGGCAAATATTCTCCTCACTCTTCATTTATTCATTTTTCTCTTTTCTCTATTTTCTCTCTCTTCTTCTTTCACCTTTTTTTCTTGCTTCTTTTTTTCTTCTTCATTTTTTTTCTTTTCCTTTTCCTGATTTCGCGACTTGAAGTCGATTTTGAGGTATTGTTTTGTATTTTGTAGATTTTTAAGTTTAAAAATATGTACATCGCACTGATATGAAATATCGAATTCGTAACATGGAATTATGACAAACAGATACGAATTCATAAAATCGTAAAATGAGATTATGACAAAGTGATATGAAATCATAAATTCGTAACAGAGAAACAAGGCATATTTATATGAACTGTAAAATTCGTAACATAGAATAATGACAAACTGATACGAAATCGTAAATTCGTAATAGAGAAACAAGTCATGTTGATACGAAATAAAAAATTATAATTCCTAATAGAGAAACAAGTCATGATGTAATGGAGCGCTTTTTCGGATCTTGAGACGATGTCGGGGAGTTTCATGAAGGCTCCAAGTGTTGATTTCAGCGGATATCCTTTACTGTGTTCTCCCCACCAATTAGCTTAATCCGGTGGTCTTCTGATGCCAGATTCTTTCGACTAAAAGTTCATTTGTTCTACAATAAACAAACAATAAATCAAATCAATAATTCGGAACATGTAAATAATGTTTCGAAATAGCAAATTATGTTACAAAATTATAATTCGTAACACAGTTACAAAACACAACCTGTTACGATTTTACAATTTCGTAGCTGATCAGAATTAGTTACGGCGTAACAAGAATTCACAACAAAAGCAAAGGAGTACAATGTTACGAAATTCGTATCAACAATAAGTGTTACGAAATTATACTTCTTAACCGGGTTAAAAAACAGGACAAAAATATGTACATCGCACAAATGTGTTACGAAATTTAAATTTCGTAACAACATCTCACACGGCAGAATTAGTTATGAATTTCGAAATTCGTAACATATGTTAGGAAATTGATAAACAGTTGTTACGAAATACGAAATTCGTAACAGCATAATTAATAGTGTTACTAAATCTCACAAATAACCCAATAAGCTTAAAAATGACCATATGAATTACGAAATTCTTAACAGGATACAAAATATCCAATACGAAATTCTAAATTCGTAACAAAGTTATAACCTTATTATGAAAATCACATTTCGTATTACTTATGCTTGATTTTCGTATCATTACCCCAAATGTGTTACGAAATTTAAATTTCGTAACTTCGTAACCAGATCTCACACAACAGAATTAGTTACGAATTTCGAAATTCGTAACATCTGTTACGAAATTGGTAACATTTGTTATGAAATACGAATTTCATAACAACATAATTAACAGTGTTACTAAATCGCACAAAAAACCCAATAAGCATAAAAATGACGATACCAAATACGAATTTCGTAACAGGGATACAAAATATCCAATACGAAATTCTAAATTCGCAACAGAGTTATAACCTTATTATAAAAATCACAATTCGTATCATTTATTCTTGCTTTTCGTACCATTACTTCAATACGAAAATGTAAAATCGTATCAGAATATTCAATACGAAATTGAATTTTTCGTAATATGTGTAACAGATCTGAGAAAAACAGGCAATAATAACAAGATTCGTATGACTTCACCTATCAGTTCAACCACAAACCACATCAATCTTCAATCGTAACAGTTATGAATTCGTAACATGTCTACCAAATCTCCAATACGAAAATTTCAAATTGGCACAAATGTGTTATGAAATTCGAATTTCGTAACTTCATACTGATACGAAATGATAAAATCTTAACAGTAAATCAAGGCATAGTGATACGAAATGACAATATTGTTGGTAACCCAGTACGAAATCAATAAATCGTAACAACTGTAAATTCGTAACCACGTATGCAAACATGCGAAAAACTAGATCTAAAACACCAATACATATAAATCGGTCGGAAATCATCCCAAATATACCACGAATCACCAGGAATCATATGAAAATTTGTAAATCATCAAAAATAAATAAGAAAAAATATTATTTCAAGCCAGATCTAGAATTTTTCTAGAGAGAGAAAGATGGAGAAAGAGAAATAAAATCAAAAGAGAGAGTAGATAAGATCCCGAATCTTGAGTTCTGTCGAGAATATTACGAGCTCCATGGTGGTTTGTGGGGTAGCAGCGGCGGCGATGGTTTCCGGCGAGATTTTGAATATTTTTAGATAGAGAAAGAGAAAGAAATGAAGAGAGAAAGATGAAATGAGAGGAGAAAGTGAAGGGTGAAATGAAAAGATGAAAAGAGAGGGGAGAGAGAAAAAGAATGAGATAGAAAGCGGAGAGGAGAAAGGTGAAAAGAAAGGAGAGAGAAAAATAATAAATGAAAAGAAAAGGATGAGATAAAAGTAGGTGGGTTGAAGGGTAAAATCGTCCACAAGTTGTAAAATTGGCTAGAATTTGACAATATTAAATTGCACGACATAATTTGTTGTTTAAGAGGTCCATATGACTACTCCCCTCTATTTAAAATGTACACATTAAGAAAAATCAAACAAGTACCTACATTACTGTAATTTTTATATATTAGTTGCGATTTATGGTCAAGTTTATGAATTTCGATAAATAAAAGTCAAAATGATAATATTTTTTGTGGACGGAGTGATTAATAATTTTATGTGGGAGTTATCCAAAATAATGATTTTTTTATTCTAATTGTAATAAATTACAATTTTATCTACTGTACTAAGTAAAACTTCTAACATTACATAATTTATTAACTAACTTTAAGTTTCCAAGTTTGTGGATGTATGGGTAATATTATTAATAATAATCAAGAAAATTTTTTACACGTTCCTAAATAAAACTTTTATCCGTATTTTATGAATTACTTTTTTTTTTTTTCAAAGCGGAACATACATGATATTGACAATAATAACAATAAGAATAATAGTAGTAATAAATGATAATATTTAAGAATTATTTTATACGAGACGTCATGTCCCGTGTGATGCACGGGCTTTATTCATCCTAAAGCACGGGTATTTTATTTTTGATAATATCGAATATCATATTTATATTATGTAACACCCCCAAATCCGCTCAGGGATATTACACGCCGTAGACCCTCTCCTCGAGGATCTACCAGGCTGATAACTAAAATCGAACATTTAAACCTCGCCTTTAAGGCTAAAATGACTCAGTAGACCGATTTGGTCTTTCAACAAATACATACAACTCAATTCCAAACACATACCCACGCAGGGGTCAAAATACAATAAACTCCCGTACAACGGGGAAAGGATACTGCAGCGGAAAAGAAAATACAACTAGACCAAAACGACGTCAACAGATCCTCGTGTGATTAGTATCGTTCATCTTTCATCATCCTTCGTGCCGACCCTGTGCTATGCTCCAAAACTCGAAAATAGACATCCACCCCCCGAATACTCGGGGGTTAGCAAAACTCCACTGTTTTGCTAGTGCAAGTACAAGTGCAAAAATACGAGCCATACAATACAAGTTCCAAGAATAATGATAATCAGGAATCCTCAAAGATCCAAACGTAAAGAAAAGTACTTCCCGAGGCAAGAGTTTGGGTAAATATTTCCAAAACCGAAAGATCGCAAATAAGGGAAACAATTTACAAAACAGTTTAAAATGCCATCGAGAGTTTTAATAGAAAACAATTTAGGATTATAAAATCCTTCTCTTTCCAAAAATCAATAGGGTCACAGCCCAAAGGTTTTGTTTTCGCAAATAGGAAATCACCAACAATTTACAGGGTCAGAGCCCAACATCACGTGTCCTCAACGGACGTAAAATCAACGAAACATAATCACGCACGCGCATCGCCTAGGACCGGGACGATACCACCGACATCCCACTCAAGGCCTCGAAGGACCCTCCCGAGCTGGCTAGCGAAACAAATCACACACATCTCACGGTTGGATCAATCGTTTGTTGCATCCTGGCCACATGATCACATGCCATGTGCCACCGTAGATTATCTCAGGCTCTCACGGTTGGATCAATCACTTGTTGCATCCTGGCCACATGATCACATGCCATGTGCCACCGTAGACCTTCAACCATATCCACACATTCACACGAATAACATATCACATCAAGGATATTCAAACAATTCGCCCAGAGGCATCAAACACTTAGCAAAACACCACGTCAATCCACAACGCACCGAAATTAAAATAATATACGTCCACACACAATACCAAGTGCAACATGAACACCAAGCATATACATAGAATTCACATAGTCATTCACGAACCACACCAATCACAAAACACACACGGTTTTGAAAGAGGCCTTTAACGAGGCTAACCAAATCTTTTGAAAACTCATTTCAAACAAACAAACAAACCAAGACGATCACCAATCATCATATCCACGAAACAAGAAATGTATGGACAAGGTACTTGCCTCGAATGACCACAACGCGAGAATCGGCCAAGTAGGTTGTCACTAACCGACTACGAACTCGCCGACTCCACAGAACGACATTCCAATCCAATTAACTACGAACTAAAACAATAACAAAGAAAATGAATTCCAAATTACGACCCAAAGCCGCTGAATTCAAAGAACAAATGACGAAAGTTCAAGGAGTTCCCCAAAACGCCAAGAACACGATTCGTTCCAGTCAAAACCCAAAAACGGAATTCCAAGTTGAATTATGGATATACAATCCATAGAATATGTTTAACAACATCATTTAACCATAATCGATCCATCGAAAACGGATGAAAACGAGATCGGGACAAATCCCCCAAAAAGTCAACTCAAGGAAATCAAGAAATATACTTGATTCGACGAAGAACACTGGATTAAATGATGTTAAACACAAGAATACTACCAAGATTAATCATACCCATCATGAATTAATCAACAACACGGAACGAATCGGACGAAATTGCAAAAATCCCCAAATTCACGAAATTAGGGTTCTAAGGAAGATTACCTTGATTCATTTGGATCAAAGGATGATAACGGACGATTGATTGATGTTATGGACTCGAACTTCATGGTTTTGTTGTTAAACAACATGGCTTCACCCATGAATCGCCATTCGCGGACGGAGAAGGAAGGAAATGAAAAACGAAGTGAAATGTGATCGCCACCATATTTATATCGCCACACTAGCGTGCGCTAGCCTTCCGGACTAGCGTGCGCTATCGGCCCAGACGGCCGAGCACCCTCGGCCAGTGGCCCACACGACCGGCATCACCGACCAACCCCGCCGACCAAACTGCCGACCGACTCGCTAGCGTGCGCTACGGGAAGCTCGCGCGCTTAGCCGACTGGCCCAAAGAGCCACTGGATCGAATCGCCGGCCAGGTAACGTACGCTAGCCGGCCGACAGCGTGCGCTACGCCTGCCGACTAGCGCGCGCTACGCTCGGCGTAGCGTGCGCTACCTGCCGATCCTGACCGAGTCCAGAACCTCAGAAACCCCACTGTTCGGGCCCGATAGCGTACGCTAGGCCACCCGGCACGTGCGCTACACTGCCGGTTAGCGCGCACAGCCTTCCGGCCAGAAGCGTGCGCTACGCGGTTCTCGCCGCACCGTCCGGCCGGTGCCCGCAATCGTCCGGCGATCCCCGCCACTGCCGGGCCCCGCCACCGCTGTGGCTCGACGACCCGATTTCCGAAACGCACGAACGAACACGGCGAAAAGTTCGCGGACACAATAAACGACTCGAAATGAAAGCGTAATACCATATTCAATCATACGCGACCAAGAAACGGGTCGAGACGACAATTACAGATACGGATACCCGTAACTTTCAAGAAATTACAAAATGGCCCAAAATGCCCGGAAATCACGATACGTGATCGAATAATCAAACGGAAGTTCACAACACGTCTAACAAAGTTAAACGGACTTACGGGAAACTCGAAACAGCTAGTTTGAGCGAGATTCGCAAGAACCGAACTCGAGTGCGGAAAAGTCGTTAAAAAGCACGGAACTCAACAAAACGACTCAAACGAACTCGGATGTCAAAAGTGTAGAATTAATCATTCTCGGAATGACGAAGCCATGAGCGAAGTCGTCAAACAGACTTCTAGAAAAAAGAAATTACCGGAAATCGAAAATTGCGGATATTACATATTATATATTATTTCAAGGCCCGATCATTCAAAGTTTTTATTTTTTGAGTGAAATTATTCTAAGTTAAAACATTGTATTTTTATATAACGTATTTAATATCAAGTATGGCCTAGGCTGGGATATTGACAGGTTAAAATGACTTGTATTCACAATGTGCAACATATTTATCCATGATACTAATACCATAAAAAAATTACATATGCATTTCTTTAGATGGATTATATCTCACTTAAGCAAAATATTTGTTCGTGTTTACAGAAATCAATACGAACTACTTTTTAATTAGTAGCATCGAACTATCATGTATAGCTTATTCGGTGGTGCATCCTAGCGTCAATATGTGGGGTACTATATGAGGTTGATTTCAAACAATGAGTTCATATATAACATATTAAGATATCGAATTGATATCTAGGGTAGTTCTGCGGTTCACCAAGAATGTACTTGGTGAATATACATCAAGTTAAAATGTACTTAATTCTCACCGTTAGATTAATTGTAACTATAATGAAATTAGTAGTACTAAATCTTAGCCATATATATATTGTAATATAGTACAAGTATTTTGTTAGAGTCGTAATTTTAGAATTGAAATTACGTATTTAACCTTTTATTTTTTATATTAAAAAATAAATTTCACACCTACATAAATTTTTTATTTTTTCCAATTTGGTAATTTTTTATTTATGAATTTGTCTATATTCCACTACGGAATATTTAAAAATATAAAAAATAAAAAAATCTGAAAATTTCCGAAAAATCTTAAAAATCTGAAAAAAGTAAAAAAAAAAATTCTTGAAAATTCCGGAAAATTCCGCAAAATATAAAAAATCTGAAAAAAGCAGAAATTTTATTTTTTAAGAAAAATAATCTTGAACAATAATATTAAAGATCAGATCCTTTATTTAAAATTCAAAAATAAAAAATAAAAAAAAATCTGGAAAATTTAAAATAAAATTTTGAAAATTCTGAAAATAATAATATTAAAAATAAGAACTTTTACTTTTTATTTTTGAATTTTAAATAAAAGATCTGATTTTTAATATTATTATTCCAGATAATTTTTTTAAAAAATATATGTTCTTATTTTTTTTACAGTTTTTTTATATTTTCCAGAATTTTCAGAATTTTTTTATTTTTTACTTTTTGTTTTCGAATTTGAAATAAAAATTTTGATTTCTAATATTATTCTACCGATTTTTTTGTCAAATTTTTTAAATTTTTCAGATTTTTTTTATTTTTTACTTTTTATTTTCGAATTTTAAATAAAAAATTCTGATTTTTAATATTATTCCATATCTTTTTTCTTAAAAATAATGATTTTTTTGTCAGATTTTTTAAATTATCCAGAATTTTCAGAATTCTTTTTATTTTTTACTTTTTATTTTTGAATTTTAAATAAAAGATTTGATTTTTAATATTTATTCCAGATATTTTTTTCTTAAAAAATTAAAGGTCCGAATTTTTTTTCAGATTTTTTAAATTTTTTTCCGAATTTTCCAGATTTTTTTTTATTTTTTTCAGAATTTTTCAGAATATTTTTTACTTCTAGAATATATATAAAAATATAATGTACTACAATTATAATATATGTGGTTAAGATTTAGTACAATCATTTATAATAAATTTACTATTAATCCAATGGTTATAATTAAGTACATCTTAAGGTGGTGTATGTTAACCAAATACAAGGAAGGGTGAACTCTAGAATTCCCCTTGATATCTATATAGTCAAGTTACCAAACATGTACGATCATCTAAAATGAATGATTTGTTGCCATTTAATCAAACACTTATTACGCCTACGATGCTACGTATTTGAATTAATTTTTCTCACACATTTTTATACTTTAAAATCCTTATGGCAAATATTATGATTTTTATTACATATTTCACTCTTACTCCTTAGTTGTTTATATTTTTTAGATGTAAGAAAATTGCACTCTTAGTTGTTCATAGAGTATTTTTATGTAAATAATGTTATTTTGAGTCATGTGCATGTAATTCGTGGTATGTGTGTTCTCAAAACTGCATAACCTCAAATTTTTAAATTTGTAAATTTTTAAAATTAGTTAAAACCATCTTTATTTTCCTCGGATATAATCAAAAAAAAATTAATGTCTATCATCTTTGCATTGCCTTCCATTTTAAATTGACAGACTTGAATTTACTATCCTTTAAAATTAGAGTTAGCTATATTTTCAGTCCAAATTTTGAAAAAGTTTTAGGTTTGTTCCAAAAGTGATAGGATAATTCCATATTTACCCAATCTGAAAATCAAAATACCATATTTCCCCAAAACACAAATTTTATTGCATAAGTACAATGCCTTTAAAAGAATTTGTCAAGGAAATATGAAATTATTATGTTTAAGTTGAGTATATATAGAATTGCCCCAAAAAGTGAAACATCCGTTTCGGATTTGATTCGGATTTCCTAACTCCGTTAGTTTGACTGTTAAATAAGAAGGTATTTTTGTTCTTTCATATTATTTTCTTTAATTTTATTTTATCTATCAAATTTAACTACTTGTAAGTTGTATCCTCCACCCACAAAAACAAATTTTTCTTTCTTATCACAAAAACATATATGACCCTTTCATTTATCTCACTAAACCATCATCCACCAACAACCAAACACCGGCCAAAACCACCACATAACCACACCCTTGTCGCCAAACCACCAACTACAAACCTCCATCGTTGGACGGGTCTCCTGTAGAATGTGTTTCGAGCTTATAAGTAAGTTACAAACTCGGGTTTTGATTTTGCGTTTAGATCTGGATATTTCAGTGGCCGGTGGCGGTGGGGTTTCAGATGGTCGAGAAGGTAGAACCAACGATGTGGACACCCTTAGCTCAATTCTTTTGATACTCATCAATATTGAAAACCCATCTTGGCAATCGATCAATTATTTTGGCTATAAAGAACTTGATGTCATCTTTATTTTTTAAAGATTTGGTGGGAATTGACAATTTGATTTTATAATGTTTTGGATATCTCATGGTTTGTAGGTATTTGTAGGCTATTTTGAATAGAAACGTTTTAGTTGTTTAATTATTTATAAGAAAATTGTTTGAGATTTCAAATTTGGTATGTCGGCGGCGGAACCACTAAACAACAACGAAACCATCCAAGCTCGAAACACCACCTATTGAATTAATATTCGGTGGTCATGCGTAAGCATTTGATGTTGGCAATGGTTCAGCACGCGGCAAAAGAATCTGCTTTACTGAAGGTGGTGGGTGTGACCTGTTTTGTGGGTGAGTTGTGTGACTTTTTTGTTTGTTTATAGGGGAGTATAAATACTTCAAAGAAGAAGTTGAAAGAGTTAAACAACAAACATGCTTTGTGTGGTATGACTATAGAAATTCTTAAAATTTAATAATGAGACTTTGACTTGTTTTAGTTGGTTGAATTAATTTAACTTATGACAATAAACAGGTATGCATACGTTTTTATTCTTGCATTTTTTTATTGTGGTTTGTAAAAGCTCTTTAAAGCTTTTAAAAAAAGATTTAGAGATTAACAATATTTCAATTGATATGAATAACTCTAGATTATGACATAAATGCCCACATTAATACATGGAACTCAATTTTTATAGATACTAACATTTATGACATGGAACTCAATCTTTATATAGATATAGATTTTAAACTCAAACAAACTTTTGAAATTCTCTAACTTAGAGTAATTATCATTTTCGCTTCCAAATAAAGATGCATGAATTAAGCATTCAGCTTAAATATTATCTCATCTCACATTACCAAATGCATTATTTAAAAAAATATTATTTTCCACACATAAAATAAATAAATATTATTTTGGTGGTATTTTTTGTTAATTGTATATTATAAATAAATAACACACGCATTGCATGGACAAATAATTAATCAACATGTATATCTCCCACCTCAAAATCACCTAGCAATGTATTTATACTGTTAAATATGGAATATTTACGGATTGAAAATGTGTGTGTGTGTATATATATATACACACACACGTTATGAGTAGTCACGGGAATTACTATTCCCCAATAGTGACATTTGATATATTATTTATTGTATATGAATGACTATTTTGCTCCTGATATAATTATGTAATTATATTGTGTCATCTAAAGTTTTCCTATAAATAGGACTTCAGTTATTAATGAAAAACACACCTGAGAATAGGGATGGCAGGAAAGCCCAAAACCCGTGGGGCCCACCCGAACCCGAACCCAAGTCAACGGGCGAAACCCGAGTTGACTGGGTTTGGGTTTGGGTTCGGGCGACACCCGATATTACGGGTGCGGGTTTGGAATCACTCAAACCCACACCCGAAACCCAGACACCCGCCCAGTTATATGTTAAATTACCTAATTACCCTATGTATATATAAGTGTAAATTAGGATTTTCACTTTTCACCCATTCCTTTCTTACACATCTCACGACTCACTCTGCCTATGTTAATTGTATGTTATTGTAATTTAATTTCTTGAGAGTCTATGTTGAAGACTATGTTAAACTATGTTATTATTGTATTGTCATTTGTAAACTATTTTATTATTCTATTGACATTTGCAAACTATGTTAAATTATGCTACATTTGCATTTTATCAAATTTGAATTTGGATGAGCACCAAACTTGAATTTTGATTCTGCCTAATCAAGCTGCGGGTTTGGGTTTGGGTGGAAAAACCCGAACCCAATGGTGTGGTGTGGGTTTCGTTTTGCCACCCAAACAGCCTTTGGGTTTGGGTTTGGGTTCGGGTGGTGATTTCGGGTGTGGGTTTGGGGAGTATGAAACCCGCACCCGACCCGACCCGTTACCATCCCTACCTGAGAATCATTCTCTATTCTCTCTCTACGATATTTCAATTTTATAACACGTTATCAGCACGACTCTAACCATTCGAGTAATATGACGAAAGTATGCTCTACAGTTGCAGCTTATAGATGATCTTCTGTATCAGAAATTAAATTATTACAACTGAACTTTTGTTCCATCTTCAAAGATGTAAGTATGAATATCTTCTCTGCAATCCTTTGTATATTTTGAAACGTGTTAAT
Organism: Orobanche coerulescens; assembly: GCA_033398695.1. Lineage (NCBI taxonomy): Eukaryota > Viridiplantae > Streptophyta > Magnoliopsida > Lamiales > Orobanchaceae > Orobanche > Orobanche coerulescens. The sequence continues at coordinate 178,305,584 of CM065809.1, forward strand.
ACTTAATTCATAAAGTGATTGCAATCGGAGTATGTTGCTACCCAAAATATTATCCGGAGATAGATATTGCTGGAATGGATGGATAGCAAACAAATGCGAGAACACTTCCGTGAGAAAGATAAATAACACAAGATTTGCCGGGGTTGTTAGTCCCGGGCTTGAATGCTCTCGCGAGATATTATTAATACTAATATTCGGGGATACAAGTACTAATGTAAGAATACAATTACAATGAGTGTAAAGATTCTTGTGATCTTAGCTAGTGAGCGTGTAGATTGCCGGAAGAACCAGATGTGATGCTCTGTGAGTTCTTGTAACAAAGGGTGTGAACAGTCACGGCGGTGAGAGATCGACAATCTCTCACGGCGAATATTAGCTGTATGCTTGAGCTCCCAGGCTTATGAATCTCTTGGAATTTGTCTTGTGGAGACTTCTTGCCTCTGTCGATCGTCTTCTGGAAGAGAGATTCGGAGAGAGAAATCCTAAGATGGATTCCGGCGAGAAAGCTGGGAGCTTGATGGTATGTAGGTTCTCCTGTATTTCCGTTAATGAATTCGGAATGTAGGTGAATGAATTCGGAACCTTTTTCCAGTAGGAGGAGGTTCTCTATTTATAGGACTTGGATCTGCCGGGCGATCGCCTTTGCTGTATTATAATAATCGGGCGATCGTCTTTATGTCACATGGGCTTGTCTCCTTAAAGTCTGCAGGAGTTCTTTGGCCGATCGGTGCGCAGTCCAATGAGAAGCTCGCACGCGTCGAAGTCGGCCACGGCGGTCCCACTGACACCTTTCGGCGGGCCTGTCGGTTGGTGGAAAGATGCTGACAGGCTGTGGTCAACGACCCATGTGCTGCGGTGCCTTATCTGGATCTGCACGTGGGTGCTGTTCTGAGATCCAGTCTTCGATGACTTTGACGGGCGATCATCTATGCTCGGGGCGTAGGTCGACCGTCCTTAGCCGTGCACTAGAGTCGATCGCCAGATGCCAATGGGCGATCGCCTTGGGAGTCGATCGCTAGGTATCTGATGGTGGTCTGATATCTTCGATTAGGCGAGCTAGCCATAGTTTGACTGGTGTTGACTTGGTCGCTCGGCTTTATAGTCGATCGCCTGTCGGGATGAATAAATCTTGACACAACAATTGCCCCCCAGCTCGCTCCTACGTTGGAAACGTGGGGTGAGGTGGTTCTCCTGGCGATCGCTGAACTTTTGGCGAGCGACTCTGCGTTTAACTGAACTGGTGATCGTCTTTGAGTTGATAGATTCAGAGTTTGGACGACCTGGTTGGCCGCTAAACTGCGCGGGAAATGGCAACGGGCGTGGAAAAGTCTTCGCGCACGTGTCGGGCTTCTGTTGGAGGATATCAACGGTCATTAATGACCCCTCGACTGACGCGTCCTTGAAAAGACGCGTGCGCGGGTCTCGAGGGGGTCAATAAATGCTACGTTTGAGATCCGACCCCTGAGATTTTCCCTTATTGCAAACGAGTCCCTGCTATCTCCTATAAAGGGCGCAGTGTTGCAGTTTTCATTCTCACGCGCACTTACTGGAGAAAGAAGGATTTTGCTGCGGATTTTTCTGGAGATTTTGCTGCCGATCGTCGATCGATTCAATCTCGGGTAAGACGAACACTTCTTATTTCCTCTTTTCTTTGAGAATGGCTGGAACGTCATCATCACATGGAGTAGGTACCAGTTCCGCCGCCGGGACATCGACTGTCCGAGGAGGATCTTCTTCCGACTTCCACCTGGAGACGGCCGCTGAGGCTATTCGGGCCGGGATTGACTGTAATATCCGTAATTTTTCCATTTTTAGCAGTTTCCATTTTTGGTGTATGTCTATTTTTATCGACTCGCTTGTAACCGTTTCGACATTTTGAATCTATTTTGTTCTTGGAGTTTTTCCATCTGGATGAGTTTTGATGATGTTTTCACGTAATTTCGTTTTATGGCATGTTTTGCCGTATGAACGTTCGATTCTTGTAAAACTCATTCGTTTTCGTTGTTTCTTGGTTTGTAAAAGTTCGTATGGTTGAGTTGGTCATGTGGAGACTTTCGGTTTGTAAATCCGACGTCGTTTCGTGGTTTTCGGGCACTTGGGCTATTTTTGTAATTTCCTAATAGTTTAGGGAATCTTATTTTTCGTTGTCGCATTACGGACCCTCCGGTGGTCGGAATTGCATTTTCTTTCAGTGCTTAGCTCCGTCGTCTTGTATGCTTCGCGTCTATGTTCCTGGATTCTGGTCTCGTCGTGCGTTTCGTGTTTTATACCCTCGACAACAGCTTACTGCTGATGTGACATCAGCAGTGCTGAACTGCCGTGTAGGTAGCGCAGGCTACCCCTGTTACCTTGCGTGCGCTACCGATATGCAGTTAGCGTACGCTAACTCCCTATTGTTAGCGTACGCTAACGAATGGTGGCAGTAGCCACTGGACCTGTCACGGCCCCGTTAGCGCGCGCTACATATGACGATTAGCGTGCGCTAACTTCACAGATTATATAAGTCAGCGGGCAGTTTCAGAACAGCAGTTTTATTCTTTTCTCTTCGTTTCTTCGACGTGCGACCTCAGAGGCGATTTCCACCGGTCCTGATCGGAGTTCTCTTCAAATTCCATCACCGTAGAGTCGTGCTAGCATATTATCATCAGCATAATCGTCATTCATCATCCGAAATCAAGGTATTTTCGTCTAGAACCCTAACTCGTCAAATTTGGGGGGTTTTCTGGGTTTTGCTAATTGGACTCGAATTATTCCAGTATGTTGTGATATTCCTCACTTATTATTGTTATTGGGTGATTCCCAATCCGTTTCTCTGTTTTAATCCGCGAATTGTTGTTACGGGAAGATTTTACGTAAACCCTCGCCCGTATCGATTGAACGTTTTTGTCATGAATTGTAATCGGGGATTATGGGTGTATTCCGATCGGTTATTATTGTCCTTTGGGACTGAACTGTATTGGTCCTTCGTTTAGGAACCGTCGTTTTCCACCCGGACCGTTCGTAGTCGTGCTTCAACTCCGTTTCTTCAAGAATGTCTTAAAGGCAAGTACTTTACATTTGTTTACATGTTCTAGTATTTGAATTATGGCTGTATCGTGGTTGTTGTGGATGGTTATGTGTATGTTCACCTAGGGACGGTCCGACGGGGCCTCTAGGGATACGTATTGCCGTGAGTGTGCGTATCGCGAACTGTGGTTAGCCACCCAGGGATGTCCGACGGGGCTCTGCGGGGTACGGTGGCCGTGAGTCTCGTACCAACGGTTAACTTTGAATTGTGATTTGTTGGAGATAACGTGTTTTGTGATTGTACATCATAAATATTTCGGAATATAAAATGTTTTCTAAAATGACTTTTTGGCGCATATATTCATCTGATTAGAATGTAGTTCAAATGGATTGTACTTGCACTAGCAGTTGTCGCTAACCCCTTAAATGGGGGAAATACTTTTTGTATTTCAGGTATCGATCGTGGGGACAAACGAGCACTTGAGCCGTATGAGGATGATGGGCAAGCGTGATACTGATCAGTGGTCATTTGTTGGTGTTCAGTTCGGTCTACTACTTTTGATGTCTTGTTTTGGGACCTTTGTGTTATAAAATGGGTTTAAGTACTCGAGTACTTCTTATTTCAAAATTGTTAATGTTGTGTTCCTGTTTTGGGAAATGGATTGATGTCGGATTTTATTGTCGGATTGTAATCTTATTTGAATTGTCGTATTATTGATGATTGTTTGTCGTTGTCAAATGTCTTGTTGGTACATTAGCCTGGTGGATTCCATAGTGTGGAGTCTACGACGCTGTAATATGCCCTGAACGTCTTGGGGGTGTTACAGAATATGGTATCAGTTACAAAATAGGGTCAACCTGCTGAAATCGAGGCTTTATTTAATGAAGCCGACGTCGCTAAGGAAGCGGCTGTTGAAAACAGACGGTCGCAGATAGAGAGAGATCTAGCGATTAGGTCCTACTGGGAGCAGCATAGCGCTTTCGGCCGGGCCTATAAGGCTTTCGCTGAGGTTATGGAGAAGTTGGCCGGTCCATCTCCGAGGTTCGATTTCCGGGGATACTCGGTCGCCTACCCTTATCAGCTTCCCAAACGATCGCAGTACCGGGCTGCGCAGCGATCTTTGTGGTCACTTGGCCAGATCCGGAGTTCGGCGACCAGGAAAGATCTGGCCGTCTGGAGGACGAGGTTCCATGTTCCTTCAGATGTGGATATATTCGCGCCGGCGGAGAATGAGCGAGCCGATCAGCCTCCGATGGGTATGGTCGCCGTGAATGAGGCGATTATGGAGGCCGGGCTGCGCTTCCCTCTATCTTTTGCTGTCTCCCACCTGCTGGCCGCTTGGAACGTGGCGCCACTTCAGCTGACGCCGAACGCTTGGCTCCAAATTATCTGCACTCTCACCCTTTTCGGCGGTCACCGCCTGTACCGCCTCCCATCTCCGTCGGAGATGAACCATTTGTTCAAGCTGACGGCTCATAAAGGGTCGGTCGGAGGTTACCATATTCAGGGCGATCTGGTCGGGTAATCCTCGGAGTCCCGAATAAGGCGCGGGCTGATTCGACGAAGTGGTTCTGGGTCGCCGGCGCGTGGAGGGCTTCTGCGAGCGACAATCCTTCGGGCGAGCTAGAGATCCCTACTGAGTTTCGGGAGAGGAATCCCGGTAAGGGTTTAGACTCTCCCTTCGTTCGGATGTGTTTTGAACTGATCTAATTTTATTTCGGTTTTGCAGGTTTTCATATCCCGATGGTCGAGGAGCTGCCCTTTGACTTCCTAGTTGTCTGGGAGCGGATACGGAGCTTGTCGGACGACGATCTTGACGTTAACCGGATCAATAAGGAGAGCCGTTGGTTGTCGGCTAGGCTATTCCGCTTTCCGAGACATCTCTCGGTGCCAGGTATGAGTTTCTGCGACCTTCACTTTCTGGGCGATCGTCTTATTTAAGGAAAATACCTAACTGTTGATCGATCGTCCTAACTGTAGAGGTTCACTTTCCTCGCTTTCTGGAGCCCCCGCCGGAGATCGCCATGTCGAATCCTGTAGTTCTAGGTCGTCTTCGCCACAAGAAGTCGTCTCGGGCTCCTCCTGTCGCGCTGCCAATCATTCCGGAGGTGAAGCCTCGCGTGGAGCCGATCGTGGCTGAGGAGGGAGCTCCGGAGGAGGGGCTTCGAATGAATCGCAAAAGGCCGAGGCCGGAAGAAGCTCCGTTTCCTGCCCCCGCCAATGAGGTGCCGATCGCCGCGCCTCCGATCACCGTTATCCCTCCGGAGAATGAGCCGTCCTCTGCGGCTTTTATGCGAGAGATGGCGATCGCTGACGCCGAGACTCCTCGAGGGAAACCCTACTTCGGTCGCGACCCCGACAGGGCTTAGAGGTAGATTGCAATTTTGAGTTGAAACTTGCAATTGCGTAAGAGTTGTGTTAACTTTTTGTGGTTCTGATGCAGGATCCGTAGAGCTGATCCAACCTGTCCGCCGATAGTGGTGGATTTCTTGGCGAGCCGATCTCCTCGCCAATCCTGTGACATCCCGCAATACGTCAGCAAGGCATACGCTCTGCCAAGGCTGGACGATCTAGATGTGATCGCTCGTCAGCGATCGGGGAATACGATGCAGGCTGTTCTCGCCCTTTCTCTCCAGGCGGCGACCATGGCTGTCCAGGCTGCGCATGAGTTTGAGGGGCGACCTTCCACTATTCGCCTGCAGGCGGATCTCGAGGCGGCTCGGAAAGAGAACGCCGAGTTCTCCGATAAGATCGTGGCAATGGAGAAGGACTCTTTGGAGGCAGCCAAGCGGGCGAGCCAAGAGCTTGAGCTGGCGAGGAAGGAAACCGAGTTATCTAAGTTGGCGGTTGACCGATTTCGGGACAAGATGCTGAATGCCGTCCGGGCGCAGAAGGTTGCTGAGGAGGAGGCCGCTCGTCAGAAGGTGACGATCACTCGTTTGACTAGCGAGCTGGCGGAGTCGAGGGAGAAGGTAGCTGCGGGGGAGGCCGAACTCCAAGGTTCGCAACAGGCGATGGCGGAGCTGAAAAGAGAGGTAGAGGCGACCAAGGCTGATCCCTTTCAAAACTTGGAGTTTGTCAGCGAGTTCGCCTATTATATGGCGTTCGCCGACTCGATCCGAGTATCTAAGAAGGGAGGTTTGGAGGTCGGGCCTCTTCCTGAGAACTTCAAGGCGTATGCATTGGAGCATCCTCTCCATCCTGCTTTCTCCTTGCCGATTTTGGATCTCTCGGAGCTTGGCGTGGATCTGAGCTGGTATCCGACTCCGGCGAACATCGTTCATCCTGACGATCCGAAGGACGGGGAGGTCGCTCCGGAAACTGGGGAAGGATTGCAGGTCGAGCCGACGGCTGAAGGCGAAGGCCAGGCGGGGGCCTGAGGCTCTCCACTCTTGCTTGCTCGTTTTAGCTTTTTGTCTTGTAGTTTTGTAGTTTTCTCTTTGTAGCATTTTGGTCTTCGGGCGACCATGTATTTTGATCCTTCAAGCAATGAAATGAATGTTTGATTTTCTGACTTATCACTTGAATGATTGGTATTTTTGAGTCTTTGTTTGACTTTGTACAAATGTGTGAGGAGAGATCGTTGCGAGGGTAGTTCCAAATGAATTGATAAACTCATAAAGATAACTTTTACAACAAATTCGATCACTGCACAACATCTGAAAAATGACGATCTCCGTATGTGGTTGAATAGGGGCGATTGTCGTATAGGTAGTCCGCACTCTTCCCCCTTTGTTTTTATTCACTTAGTGAAAGTAAGGGGATGAAAATAATTCGTTGAGTGAGCAGCCTTCAACTCTGTCGAATCCTAGAGGACGGTCGTCCGTCTTGAGGAACCGTGCACGATCGCGGAGTTCGATGGACCGACTCCCTGATCATGTCTTGATGCGCGAAGACATTGAGTGTCTCGTGACTCACTTTATTATGAGGGTCCTCTGTTAGGCTGCGCCTCGCCTCGTATTTAAACGAAGGGCGTGCGGTCTCGGTCTAGAGGAGTCCTTGCGCGGGGCAGCGTCGGATGATTCAACTTCATGCCCGCGTCTTGTTTAGCTCTGCTTCCACCTCGGCCCACCATGAAGATGGCGAACCTCGACGGTGTACGTTGAGACGGGGTTGTGGCACGTTACATTGTCCGGGTTCACCGCGTTAGATGATGAACCTTTGAGGGCGAGCGATCGTGTCCACTGATTAATTTTGGAGGGCCCTCAGACTACGCCGGCCTCGTATTTAAACGAAGGGCGGGCAATCTTGGCCCAAAGGGACCTTGCATGGCCTAAGCAGTCGGTTCCATCGACCACCAGGACCATGGCTGCACTCTTCCACCTTGGATCGTCATGTAGATGCCGACCTTCGACGGTGTACGTTGTGCGGGGGAGGCTATCTCGTGCTTTAGTCCATCATGTTAGATGGTGAACTGTAGATGGCGAGCGAGTCCTCCAGTTTTTTAAATAAGGAGGGAGATCGGGGAGACTTCCGAGGTCCCCTTCTCTTGATTGAGGCATGTAGAGACGGTCGACGAGGTTGATTCAGGGGCCGGCTCGTATGAGCTTCCCAACCTGTTTCGTGTTTGACTCGGACGATCGTGTATAGAGACTGGTAGGGGATTCGGCTAAGCCAGTAAGCTGTCCAACTTGCCCTCCTCGAACAATCTCCAGAGCTGTTTGAGGAGGTCGCGGCATTGGTTGGTGCTGTGGCCGGGACTCTTATGGTAGGCACAATATTGATTGTTGTCCAGGTGACCGTGGTCCCTTATTGCCTTTGGCTTTTTGAGCTTTTCGTGCCCCTTAATGGCATAGAAAATATGTGCCGGAGTTCGGTTGAACGTACGGAGGAGATGGGCTTCCATGTCCTCGAAGGCCTTGAGATCTCCGGGTGGCTTGGCGATCGCCTTCTTTACTTTGGCGATCGCTATCTTCTGGACAGGAGGTGGCGTTTCCTCGCCTAGGCAGAGGGTGAGTAGCCTTTGCCTGGCCAAAAAGTTGGCAGCCTTAGCGCGGAAGATCGCGTAGGTTGGGAGAATATCCTTGGTGAGATGTCTAAACATGGGAGAACGACCGTAGAATCCCCCCATGACCGAAAAGAGAGCGAGCTCGTCACTGACGGGTTCGCTGGTGAGGATGATTTCGTCTACTCGGTCGATGTAATATGCATCGGTTTCGTCTTTCCCCTGCCTGATTTTCATCACGCGGTGGGGGCCTTCTAGTCTGGCGACCTTGGTGGCGAAGTATGACGTGAAGTCATTCGCCAGTTTCTTAAAGGAGGTGATTGATCGTGGTGGTAGTGAGGCGTACCACCTATGGGCCAGCTCGCCCAATGTTAACGGGAAGATCCGACACTTGGTTGCATCAGATGCCCCACACCCAGTCATGTAGATTCGGAATTTACTCGGGTGGGTTTCGGGGTCCGATCTCCCTTCATACAGAGGTGTTTTGGGAGGAGCGATCGTTGGTTGCACGGGGGCAAGCTCGATGTGGACCGCGAGTGGCTCGGTCGGCCCGGCGATCTTTCTGCTGGCGCTTGCCCCAGTGTCCAAAAGTGCTTTCATCTCGTCGAGCTCGCATTGTATAGCGGCCATCGCCGTGGCCTGGCTGCTCGCGGCTCGGCGCTCGGAGCGGGTGCCGAGGTGATTGAGTACTGATCCCCTGGCGATCAGGACGGGAGTCAGATGGCTGACTTGCGTTCGGCTGTGAGGTGGGTAGGTAGAACTCCTGGTGACGGATTCGGATTCCGTCTTTTCGTGGTTGGAAACAGAATGCCCCGGTCGCCAGGATGGGTCGCGCCCCAAACGATTGAATACGGATCCGTCCGGTCGTGCGAGAGCCCTTTCTCGCGAATTGGGGCTTTCTGACGATCGCTCGCCCAGTAGCCCGTTGAATTTCCGTTTTCCCATGCGGCGGACGATCGAGGGAGTTAACGCGGGCGACGCGCATGCTCTCCGTCGCTCCTCTAGGATGGCCATAGCCTCCTCGATCTGTTCCTCTGTTTGGAACTGGTCGAGTGAGAGGTTGGGGCCATCTCTCAGGTGCGGGATCGAGGATCTCGCGTTCCCGCGGCTTCCCCCGGTCGTCGGCTGGGTTTTGGATTGAGCCGGGATATGGTGTCCGGCGGTTCGGAGAGCGGCTCTCTTCGATGTACCGGCGGATGTCATGATTCTGAAGGTTTTCTTTGAAGCGCAGTGAGTGTCACTTCAAGTATATGCCCCGAGAACAGTGAGTGTTCTTCGGGGCGGTAGGAATGAAAAATGAAGGTATAGATCCCCTTCCTCTAGCGCCAATTGTTGTTGCCCAAAATATTTATCCAGAGATTAAATACTGCTGGAAACGGACAACAAACAACAATTGCGGGAGCACTTCCGTGAGAAAGATAAATAACACAAGATTTGCCGGGGTTGTTAGTCCCGGGCTTGAATGCTCTCGCGAGATATTATTAATACTAATATTCGGGGATACAAGTACTAATGTAAGAATACAATTACAATGAGTGTAAAGATTCTTGTTATCTTAGCTAGTGAGCGTGTAGATTGCCGGAAGAACCAGATGTGATGCTCTGTGAGTTCTTGTAACAAAGGGTGTGAACAGTCACGGCGGTGAGAGATCGACAGTCTCTCACGGCGAGTATTAGCTGTATGCTTGAGCTCCCAGGCTTATGAATCTCTAGGAATTTGTCTTGTGGAGACTTCTTGCCTCTGTCGATCGTCTTCTGGAAGAGAGATTCGGAGAGAGAAATCCTAAGATGGATTCCGGCGAGAAAGCTGGGAGCTTGATGGTATGTAGGTTCTCCTGTATTTCCGTTAATGAATTCGGAATGTAGGTGAATGAATTTGGAACCTTTTTCCAGTAGGAGGAGGTTCTCTATTTATAGGACTTGGATCTGCCGGGCGATCGCCTTTGCTGTATTATAATAATCGGGCGATCGTCTTTATGTCACATGGGCTTGTCTCCTTAAAGTCTGCAGGAGTTGCTGGCAGTCAGTCGCGCGGTCCAATGAGAAGCCTGCACGCGTCTGAGTCGCTGTCACGGGCGGTCCCACTGACACCTTTCGGCGGGCCTGTCGGTTGGTGGAAAGATGCTGACAGGCTGTGGTCAACGACCCATGTGCTGCGGTGCCTTATCTGGATCTGCACGTGGGTGCTGTTCTGAGATCCAGTCTTCGATGACTTTGACGGGCGATCATCTCTGCTCGGGGCGTAGGTCGACCGTCCTTAGCCGTGCACTAGAGTCGATCGCCAGATGCCAATGGGCGATCGCCTTGGGAGTCGATCGCTAGGTATCTGACGGTGGTCTGATATCTTCGATTAGGCGAGCTAGCCATAGTTTGACTGGTGTTGACTTGGTCGCTCGGCTTTATAGTCGATCGCCTGCCGGGATGAATAAATCTTGACACAACAGAGTATAAGAACAGAACAACATACTCCAGTCCATAAATCAAAATCCAATCTCTGTCAAAATTACAATTTCAAAAATCACAGCTTATCCACTACCCATCTATCGTCGTCGTGGTCCGCTTTCTTCACAAAAAAGGGTTCAAGAAACATCATCGTTCGGTTGCTGGTTCATAACCGCCCAATCCGATCACCTAAGACCATGACAACAAAAACAATAAACTTCGGACATCATCACCGGAACATCCTTCGCCGGAGAATCGGGGTCTGAGCTGTGGATTTACAAGTCCAGTCGATGGCTGCCTACATCTGAGTCAAACCAGTCCAGATCGATCGTTATTAGTCATCATCTAGGGATTGTCGCCTGATACTCCATAGTCGCTACCGTACAAATCAGAGTGTCCGCCGCCGCCCGCGACGAACTACCACCAATCTCCGGTTGAAGCTCTGCTGTCATATTCGACGGAGAATCCAGTGCCTCCACCGGTCATCTACCTAGTCGACCGGATAGATACACCGATCTGGCGGCAGCTTCGGTTTTGACCAATGGAGGAGGAAATTATTTGCAGGTACTGTGTTTGTTTACACTACGATTAGAAAGGGTAGTAAATAAATTAGAAAATATAAAAATAATTAAAAAAAAGGAAGAGGACAGCACAAGCAGGCTGTCCGCAAAAGCGAAAGAAAGAAAAAACAAATCATAACTTGAAACGTTCATCTTCTTGTTTGGGTCACGGAAACCGACAAGAAAATAAACAAAATATAAAAGAATAAAATATTCTTATGATATGTTAAATTATAAATCTGGTTTTTCTTATATATAAGATTCATATGATCTCAGAATCAATTTTTGTTGATACCACCAGGATCGATTTAACGAGACCTTTAATTTGACACTAATATTGATATGAGTGTTAACTCTTTTCATATATGTCATTATTAATTTATTGAAATGTATGAATTAATATCCAACTCTAGAAATCGCAAAAATTTATGAATACATACCCTTACACATGCTATTAACAGCAGTCGATATTTCGATATATACCTTGACGAGCTATATTTTGAGGAATTGATTGGACGATCCTGCTTTGGTAGAAGCAGTTAATTATTTTGCAGTTTAAATTATGCCTCTTACTTATCTCAAAGTGGTGGCTTCAAACCAAACATTTGTTAAGCTTACTTTCTGTAATTACAATACCTCCCATGTGATGAGTCCAATTATCACAAGAGAGATGGTTTTACGTATGCAATTTATATATTATATATCACCATCGTGGTTGGTTATACCACATGAATAGTTCATAAATTCTGCTCTCGAAGAAGGAGTTGAAAGAAATAAATCCTACTGTGAAAAAGTAGTTGATCGATTATCTAAATCCTGCTCTTGAAGAAGCAGTTGATAAAAATAAATTCTACTTTGAAGAAGTAGTTGATCAATGATTCAAATCTTGCTCTCGAAGAAGAAGCAGTTGATGGAAATAATATCCGATCTCCATGGTTATTAAATACAAATGGAGAAAATTGAGCAAACGATATTAGAAGCTATCACCGATTAATTAAAGAAAATCCTATGCAAATACACCGCATGGTGGGATCATCTGACAAGTGATATGAATAATTATCACTGACAAATAATTGCTCAATAAGTCCCATGGTGATTATATCACATGGTGAGATCATTGAAATCATATTAATATGACAATATTTATGGAGAAGCATATATCACATATTCATGAGAATAATGTATTTGCATAAAAGCAAAAGATGATGTGAATATTGTCACGAATATGATTTCAATAATCCCACATACTGTTGGAATATAAAACGCAGTGGAAGCAAGTTGGTGGTGATTATTTTAATGAAAGGTTTTATAAACTAACTAACATAAAAACCAGATCTATTTAGGCTTGTCAATTAATTAACTAAACAGATTAATAAACAATTAAATAAACATATTTACGCATGAGAGTCGGTAATTTATACCTTTGACGCGAAGTGGCACGAAATCCCTTTTTGGTCGATTTGTCTCCTCTTCGTGTTCCTCTCCGATCTTCTTGTATTTCTACCTCAAGATCTTCTAGAGTATATCCGGCCTACGTCCGGATGTCGTGTGGGAAACAATCTACCAGATCAAATTTGGACAGCAAGGGGTCGGCCGAAATCTCTTCTCAAGAAACTTACGATTTTTGTTTCTCTATTTTTCTTGAATATTGAGTATTTTAGAAAAATATAGTGTTAACTAAATTGTGGAATCCAAGACACAGGTCAAGATCCACAATTAAACACACACAGAAAATTGATTTTCTTGGGCAATGAAGGTAGAAAAATCGGCCACCCTATGTCTTTATTTATAGGTGTTTTGGCTACTCTAGGGACCTTAAGGAGGATATGGTAAGGACTCTTAATAGATGTCATCTTCCTATATTAGAACTCTTTCTAATATAACGACTCTATTAAATATCAACTTAGTCCACTAATAAGTTAATATTGCACTTCCTACCAAAATCCCAAATTACGAAATTGGGCTCCTTTTTGAATTAATTATTTCTCGTGTTTAAGATATTCCATGTCCATTAATTAATTTAAGCTAGTGACAGCTTTTAATTAATTAATGTGTTGTACATGAGTATACCACTCGACCTTTATTATTATATCGAAAAATTAATTCCACCTGCAGGATTTAATATAATAATCCTTTCGAGTGCCTCAAAGGACATGATCAACCCGACTGGTCAGGACACGATTTCTAGCTATAATATTAATTATCATATAAATAATAATATTGCCCAAAATATCGAGCATCTTGAGTCAATCATTGTGGCTCTCACCATGATAAATCAAAGCAATAAATATTAGATATATACAATTAAATATTAATCACTAGAATTAAGAAATAATAATTGTCCGAGATGTACGTTCTTCTTATAGTCAGTACAGAAGAATCTATCTCACCTCGATCCTGTTCAACGTATAACGAATACGCTAATATATGCTAATGGTCAAGACCAACCAACCTCAAGCATATACTACAACCTCTCACATAACGGTCTAATGTTATATAGGTTGTGAACTAATTATTATTATATAAGGAACCGATAATGTGATCTTCTGTGTGACACGACACACCACATTATCTACAATATAAAGTAATTTAGACTACATTTGCATAACCATAGCATGAATAAATATGCAAAACATGTGATAAATGAATTAAATATTCTCATAGATAAAGATCGGGAAATTAGGTAATACAAGCATAAAGTATGCTTTGATGTATACAACCCTAACAATCTCCCACTTATACTCAAAGCATGCTTTTGAAGTATACTATCTAGACTATGTCTATCTCTCTCCCACTTAGGGATGGCAGGAAAGCCCAAACCCGTAGGACCCACCCGAACCCGAACCCGAACCCAAGTCAACGGGTGAAACCCGAGTTGACTGGGTTTGGGTTTGAGTTCGGGCGACACCCGATATTACGGGTGCGGGTTTGGGATCACTCAAACTCACACCCGAAACCCAGACACCCGCCTAGTTATATGTTAAATTACCTAATTACCCTATGTATATATAAGTGTAAATTAGGATTTTCACTTTTCACCCATTCCTTTCTTACACATCTCACGACTCACTCTGCCTATGTTAATTGTATGTTATTGTAATTTAATTTCTTGAGAGTCTATGTTGAAGACTATTTTAAACTATGTTATTATTGTATTGTCATTTGTAAACTATTTTATTATTCTATTGACATTTGCAAACTATGTTAAATTATGCTACATTTTGCATTTTATCAAATTTGAATTTGGGTGAGCACCAAACTTGAATTTTGATTCTGCCTAATCAAGCTGCGGGTTTGGGTTTGGGTGAAAAAACGCGAACCCAATGGGTGTGGGTGTGGGTGTGGGTGTGAGTTTTGTTTTGCCACCCAAACAACCTTTGGGTTTGGGTTTGGGTTCGGGTGGTGATTTCGGGTGTGGGTTTGGGGAGTATGAAACCCGCACCCGACCCGACCCGTTGCCATCCCTACTCCCACTTATACTCAAAGCAATGCTGCCATACATCTCAACCCCATTCCTTCCACATGCCCTTCAAATGACTTTGAGGGCAACCCTTTCGTGAAAGGATCAGCTAGGTTGTCTTCAGATGCTATCTTGGAGACAATAATCTTCCTTCTCTTCACAAAATCTCGAATGATATGATATTTGCACTTTCTATGTTTGATTTCTTTGTGGGCCCGTGGTTCCTTCGAATTTGCAACAGCACCGGTATTATCACAATAAAGTGTAATACTCCTTGGCAAATAAGGAATCACACCCAAATCCTTTAGGAAGTACTTGAGCCATACTTCCTCTTTAGCTGCCTCTGAGGCTGCTACATACTCAGCTTCCATGGTAGAGTCCGCTATGCATTTCTGCTTCACACTCCTCCAACTGATGGCTCCACCTCCCAAAGTGAAAACATATCCGAAAGTTGATTTTGACTTTTCTTTGTTCGCACTGAAATCTGAGTCAGTATAACCCAAAGGACAAAGTGTATCTGATTGATATACAAACATATGCTCCCTAGTCCTTCTCAGGTACTTGAGTATATGCTTGACAGTAATCCAATGTCCCGGTCCTGGGTTTGACTGATATCTCGCCACCATGCCTACAACATGACAGATATCAGGCCTAGTGCAAAGCATAGCATACATGAGGCTTCCCACTGCCGAAGCATAAGGGACCAGTTTCATGTCATCTATCTCCTTCTGTGTCTTAGGACACATATCCTTAGATAGCTGAATTCCATGTCTAGAAGGTAAGAAACCTTTCCTGGAATTCTCCACGTTGAACCGCTTTAGCACCGTATCGATATAGGATGCCTGAGATAAGCACAACATTCTTTTCTTGCGATCTCGAAAGTTCTTAATACCAAGGATGTGCCCAGCTTCTCCCAAATCCTTCATATCGAACTGCTCAGACAGCCATACCCTTACGTCTGATAATACCTTCACATTATTTCCAATTAGAAGTATATCATCTACGTACAGTACAAGAAACATCAGCACGTTTCCATCGCACTTTTTGTATACATAAACCTCACTAGGACACTGTTCAAAACCATACGATTGAATGACCTCATCAAATCGCATGTTCCAAGACCTTGATGCTTGCTTGAGACCATAAATGGCTCTCTTAAGCTTGCACACTAAGTGCTCCTCTCCTTCAGCAATGAATCCTTCAGGTTGGCGCATGTAGATTTCCTTATCAAGACTCCCGTTCAAGAATGCAGTCTTGACATCCATCTGCCAAATCTCTATATCTAAATGCGCAGCTATAGCTAAGAGAATCCGGATCGATTTAAAAATGGCTACTGGCGAAAAGGTCTCATCGTAGTTGATGCCCTCCTTCTGAGTGTATCCTTTCGCAACAAGCCTTGCTTTGAAGGTTTCAACCTTCCCTTTCAATCCTCTCTTGCGCTTGTAGACCCACTTACTTCCAATGGGTTTTACCCCATTGGGTATATCTACTAGCTCTCACACTTGATTAGAATCCATAGAGCCCATTTCGGATTCCATTGCTGTTTTCCAGGACTCAGCATCCTTGTCTTGAACTGCCTGTTTGTACGTACATGGATCCGTTTCATCCTGGTTCGGGGAGTGGTCCGAAGACACTCCCACGCCGATGAAATATTCAAGTTGACGAACAACCCTCCCACTACGACGAGGCGTGTCCTTGGTTTGCGTATCCACAATAGAGACGATATGTGGTACACTAGGTGTTTGCACAATTGGCATTATCGAAATCTCGCCCCCTAAGTTCTTCTAGAATGACCTCACTCATAGGCTTGTGGCTTATCACATAGTCCTCCTCTAAGAATCGGGCATTGGTGCTAACAATGACCTTCTGGTCTTTAGGACTGTAGAATAAGCCACCCTTCGTTCCCTTCGGATATCCTAAAAACACTCGTAATTCTATATGAGATGCCAACTTATCAGCTTCCTTATTCAGCACATGTGCCGGTGAACCCCAAATCCGAACATGTCCTAGACTGGGCTTGCGCCCATTCCACAGTTCTGTGGGTGTTTTTGGAACTTATTTCGAAGGCACCAGGTTTAGAATGTACGTCGTTGTTTCCAAGGCGTATTCCCAAAACGAAATAGGCAAATCAGAATAACTCATCATTGACCTAACCATCTCAAATAAAGTACGATTCTTTCGTTCAGCAACACCATTTTGTTTTGGTGTACCAGACGCTGTGAGCTGGGAAGTAATCCCATCATGTGCCAAGAAATCCAAAGACTCTCAACTAAGGTATTCGCCACCATGATCAGATTGTAGTGACTTGATACTCTGCCCATGACGCTTCTCCGTTTTAACCTTGAATTCTTTGAACTTATCAAAAGATTCAGACTTACGTCGCATCAAATAGATGTATCCATATCTCGAATAATCATCTATAAATGTGATGAAGTATTCAAAATCACCCTTAGCCTGGATGTTCATTGGACCACATACATCGGTATGAACCAATTCCAACACATTTTGTGCACGATTTCCTTTGCTTTGAGAAGCCCTTTTAGTCATTTTACCTTCTAGACAGGATTCGCAGGTTGGAAATGACTCAACTTGGAGCGAATCCAATGGGCCATCGCTCACCAATCTTTGAATCCTTCTAAGGTTATATGACCTAATCGTAAATGCCACAAATATGTTGGATTTATGCTCGAAGGCTCTTTTCTTTTATTAGGATTAGTCAAAGAATTAAGTGATTTATAATTATGCAACGGAGCTGGTGCAGCATTAATGATATAAAGTTTTTCACTATAAGTACTCGTGCAAATATATTCACCGTTTCTTTTAATAACTGCATTATCTTCAAAAGAAACTGAATATCCATCACGACGCAATTTAGAAACTGAAATCAAATTCATTCTAAAATCGGGTACCAATAATACATTATTAAGAACTAAAATCCTATCATCTACTTTTAGCTGCACGACTCCCATCGCAATGTGACCTTGACTGGAATAGTCGCTACTTATTGTAATCTCATCCGCACTAAGTACCTTGGTTACTTGGAACCCCTGCGAGTTATAACAAACATGATCAGTGGAGCCCGAATCCACTATCCACGAAGTGATGGAACAGACAACCAAACATGTTTTGACTACTAGTGCATGAGACGTACCTTTCTTAGGGCAGTCATTCTTGAAATGCCCTTTCAGACCGCAATTGAAGCACTTGCCCTTTGGATTTTTGTTCGCTTCCGACTGAGGAGCCTTTGACTGAGTAGCCTTGCCCTTAGCTTTGAAGGTTGCCACTTGCTTCTGGCCAACCTGCTTTTTCTTTTTTCCCCATTTGGATTTTGAAGAAGCAGCACCGGTTGCCGCAAGAATTTAATGATAACCTTGTTTGAAGAGACCTTCGGCAGACTGAAGCTCTATCAGAAGTTCTGCCAATGTGTAAGTCCTACGATTCATGTTGTAGTTAAGGCGGAACTGCTCAAAGCTTATTGGTAAACTGCCCAATATAATATCGACCTACGACTCTGCATCGATAGTGGCCCCCAGTATGCTCAGTTCGTTCGAATGAGACATCATTTTAAGAACGTGATCCCTTACTGGAGTCCCTTCAGACATTTAAGTTGTCATCAAAACACTCATTGCATTTTGCCTAGCCGCCCGGTTCTGATGACCAAACATTTCAGTGAGATTTTTCATCATTTCCGCGGCCGAGCCCATCGTCTGATGCTGATGCTGCAATACATTTGTCAATGAAGCTAAAATGTAACAGCCAGCCATCTCATCAGACTTTTTTCATTTCCGGAATTCAGCCAACTCTTCAGGAGTGGCATCCGTTTCTGGTTCCAAAGGGCTCTTCTCAGTTAAAACAAATTTATGCCCCTCGGCAGTCAAGACAATATCAAGATTTTTTTTCCAATCGGCAAAGTTAGTGCCATCAAGTTTGTTTTCTTTGAGAATAACAGCTAGTGGATTGAAAGACATCTGAGAATAAAATTAAAAACACCATTCATCACATAATTCGACGCAAAATATATTGAAAAACCTTAAAACCAATATATATGCTATCAACCAACACATTGAAAAACCGCAAATGCAAGCCAAGATAGTGTGGACGTTTGCACACACATTTTCAAGTAGACTTTAACGTCTTTAATTTTACTATCTAGTCAATATGCGTTTTGACAAGTAAAATTAATAGTTGGTTCCTCTTGGCCATGTATTTAATTAACATAAACTCCGATGGGAGCTTATTAATCAATACACCTAAATGAACACCATAATTTAACAAACCTTAGAATATCATTTAATGATAATAGTCCTACAGATGGAGAGGTCTTATCATAAGAAATAATATTCACCTTTTTGTTATCAAATTTGAAGTTTAAAACCAGTGAGCCAATAATTAGCACATCCGATGTGGAGGAAGACTCTAATGTCAACGCGCATGCTAATTATTTCACAATTTAAACCAATTATGGAGGCCAATTTGATTTTGAAAATCAATTTAAAATCACTTAGTTATTTTGAAAAATTAAGGTTTTTAATTTTCTCGTCATAGCATGCAAGGAAACATATCACGCATACATCCATACATCAAAACAATAAAACCAACAAATAATAAAATTGGATACTTAAATCCAATTATCATGGCTTTTATTCCTCGTTTTGAATAACGAGAAAATCTTCGGCTCGTTTGCTCCCACTACTTCAAGCATCTCGCGAAAAAACGAATTGAACGACCCGAACTGGACAACTTGACCCGCTGGCCGCTGCTCCATCGCTTGCCTGCAGCCCGGCCCGGCCACGCCATTGCCATTGCCCGAGCTGCCCAACTGGTCGAGTGTAGCAGGCCACGGCCAAAAACAGGTGCTGGCCGAGTGCTGATCGGCTCCCTGCTGGTCTCGATCGGTTCGTCCGATTGGGACTCCTCTTCGCGCTGGACTTCTTTCTCTTTCGTACTTTGAGTGTTCCAATTCGATTACAATTTTATTCGAAATAAAATACATCGAATTTACATCAAATTACAAGAAAAATAAATCCTATTCTACCCGTGGATTTTCTCACAGGAAAAACTTATACATGCCACAAAAACGGGCCAAATTACCAAAACGCGTAAATAAATAAAAAAACATCACATAGACATGATAATTGGATCATATTTTCTTGCAAGACAAATTCTAGCAAAATATTCCAAAAAATCACACTATACGAATATTTAATTGCTAGCATATTAATCACCAAATTAATTAAATTGAACAGAACCTAAAGACCGGCTACGATACCAATTGTTGGAATATAAAACGCAGCGGAAGCAAGTTGGTGGTGATTATTTTAATGAAAGGTTTTATAAACTAACCAACATAAAAATCGGATCTATTTAGGCTTGTCAATTAATTAACCAAATAGATTAATAAACAATTAAATAAATATATTTACGCATGGGAGTCGGTGATTTATACCTTTGACGCGAAGTGGCAGGAAATTCCTTTTTGGTCGATTTGTCTCCTCTTCGTGTTCCTCTCCGATCTTCTTCTATTTCTACCTCAAGATCTTCTAGAGTATATCCCGCCTACGTCCGGATGTCGTGTGAGCAACAATCTACCGGATCAAATTTGGAAAGCAATGGGTCGGCCGAAATCTCTTCTCAAGAAACTTACGATTTTTGTTCTCTCTATTTTTCTTGAATATTTTGAGTATTTTAGAAAAATATTGTGTTAACTAAATTGTGGAATCCAAGACACAAGTCAAGATCCACAATTAAACACACACAGGAAATCGATTTTCTTGGGAAATGAAGGTAGAAAAATCGGTCACCCCTATGTTTTTATTTATAGGTGTTTTGGGCTACTCTAGGGACCTTAAGGAGGATATGGTAAGGACTCTTAATAGATGTCATCTTCCTATATTAAAACTCTTCCTAATATAATGACTCTATTAAATATCAACTTAGTCCACTAATAAGTTAATATTGCACTTCCTACCAAAATCCCAAATTACGAAATTGCGCTCATTTTTGAATTAATTATTTCTCGTGTTTAAGATATTCCATGTCCATTAATTAATTTAAGCTACTGACAGCTTTTAATTAATTAATGTGTTATACATGAGTATACCACTCGACCTTTATTATTATATCGGAAAATTAATTCCACCTGCAGGGTTTAATATAATAATCCTTTCGAGTGACTCAAGGGACATGATCAACTCGACTGGTCAGGACACTATTTCTAGCTATAATATTAATTATCATACAAATAATAATATTGCCCAAAATATCGAGCATCTTGAGTCAATCATTGTGGCTCTCACTCATGATAAATCAAAGCAATAAATATTAAATATATATAATTAAATATTAAGCACTAGAATTAAGAAATAATAATTGTGCGAGATGTACGTTCTTCTTATAGTCAATACAGAAGAATCTGTCTCACCTCGATCCTGTTCAACATATAACGAATACGCTAATATATGCTAATGGTCAAGACCAACCAATCTCAAGCATATACTACAACCTATCACATAACGGTCTAATGTTATATAGGTTGTGAACTAAATATTACTATATAAGGAACCGATAATGTGATTTTCTGTGTGACACGACACACCACATTATCTACAATATAAAGTAATTTAGACTACATTTGCATAACCATAGCGTGAATAAATATGCAAAACATGTGATAAATGAATTAAATATTCTCATAGATAAAGACCGAGAAATTAGGTAATACAGTACAAGCATAAAGTATGCTTTGATGTATGTAACCCTAACACATACATCAAACTATCATGCACAGACTGTGCTTGAAGCATCAACCCAGTTGAACCCCCTATACTACTGGTTCTAACTGTGGGAAAGTGTAAGACACTTGTTACTCTTATTCTCCCATTTTGTGCAGCCTCTAAAAGATAACCCAAAAATCTATAATTACTCCCACCATACAATATATCGATTTTGTGTTTTCCTAATTCTTTTACGAATTGATATGCCATATCTATATGTTGGATATGACCTATCAGTTTGGATCTACCTAAAATACATATAATCTTAATTGGATGATATCTATATGAGGATTCTGAGAAATCCATCTTTTTACACTAGACTTTCAAAATACTTTATGAAATATACATTTTATGATTTGTGGATCCCAAATTTAAAGAACAAACTTCTTGCTAAACGACAAATAACTTCACTATTTTCATTGAAAAAAGAGCGACACATAAGTCACTATGTTTACTATTTTCTTTTTGACAAAATTGCAAAAGAAAACGAAAGATATGATATTATATTTTTCAATGAAAATGACGATACCGATTGGCAACTGAGAAATTTAAATATTGGAAAACAATATTCATCAACTTGCATTATTTTTCTATTACCTTATACCAGTTTTGACAGCACGGACTTACAAACTGAATCTTTTGAGACTAATTTTTCATGACTATAACGTTCCCATTCATCCTTAAATTGTATCCACAAAGCCATTAGTTCACGATGAACGTATCCACTTGGATGTGTATCAAAAATCTGTTGGATATCACGATCAATAGATTTCTTACTCAATCCATCCTTGATAAATGCTATTTTATCTTCTCGATTTTTGGATACAAACCCACAGCTTTGCATCGTGTGTCACATGTCCACCGAGCACATTTATAACACCCACCTACTCTTTTTGCTCTCCGTTTCTTTGCAAAACTACTCTTACCTGTACCTGGCATGTACTTAAATGAATTTGAAAATTCACCAGATAGTCGAACTCGTGCTTCGATCAACCATCGAATATCTTCTGGGATGCCATTTTTCATTAGCACCCTTAATCTTTCAAGTCGAGCTCGATAAATTCTTTTTGTGATATTCACTGGAAGAGATGGATAATATTTACGAAGATTCGAAAGTATTGAATCCATTATGATATTCAAACCCTCGGTATGGGTGATTGTGAATACAATGATAATCTATTTATAGATTAAAATTACGCGTATGAGATTTAACTCCGCATTCGAATAGTTCATATCCAGAAGCTTATGAACTACAGTTCTATTTGAATAATAAACATAATATGACATGTGGGAGCAACGACTCCATGTTGAAAATGATGTGCAATAATGGCACCGAAATATGATGGGATATGCCTATAAAATATCTATATGGTGACATAGACACATCATCTTCAAATATTTGTTCTCGATTAATATCACTACTAGCCAATATTGGGAATGAATCCCTAATAAATTTAGAATATATTAAAGGGGAGTATGGGCACACTTCCTCTACTTGTGAACTACTATATATTATGGATCCACTAGATAGTCACATGTGTATATGACTCGTAATCAGAAATTTACGAGATAATTTGCTCACGGTTTGAGCATATATTCCATATCAGATTGAGCTAGTAATATATCCCAAATAAACTTGAATAGATCCCAGAAAGGATCAAGATATGCCTATACAAGTGGGATATTAATTGGCATACTATTTGAAGTCCTCCAGCCAATATCGAGAACATAATATATAAACTCCCATGACTGAAGATGAATACTGAGATACTGACATACGAGTTTGGTGCTCAAGAAATATCTTAACATGGGGGGGAGTATTGGTAGTTGGAAATATGTGAAATACATCACACTATATCCTCACAACTGAAATATGAACTTGAAGTTCAAAGATGCACGACAGATTATTAATATTTGGTACCAACTACAACTGCTTTGATAAATACATAATAATTCTCTGAATATGAATCAAAGCAAATGATAAAAGGAGGCATATACTTTTGAGAAGTATATAGACATAACCACAATGTGCAATTCCAATGGATGATTGATAATGAGATATCTCGGCAAGTTATGTTGCCATGGGGAAATAAATGATGAAATGTGTCGACACAATATAGCGCTATGAATGATATGAGAAATGATTGGAACGAGGATATCCATGAAATGAGGATAACAATTAAAATAAAGATATCCATGAATGAAATAAGGATATCCATGAAACAAATAAGGATATTGAAGTCCATCGAAATTGAAATATATGCACTTATAATAAAATGGAATATATGGGCTTACTGAAAGTGACTCATAAGGAGATTTTGAACATATTATCAGTGCGTGCAGTCCTTGAAAATAAGGTGTTGTGAAAGAAAATTATATGCTGTACTCTTTTCCTTGACTGAGGTTTTATCCCACTGGGTTTTTCCAGCAAGGTTTTTAACGAGGCACCTTAAGCACAACTAATATGAAATTTCCAAAAGAGATTTGGAATATATCGCAAAGAATATAAGTTCGATATTACAAACTGCACTGAAGATGATACTCGTACTAATCCTAGAGGATCATTGAAAATGCCTGGGGCATATTTGTATAAAATACGCGTTGCACTCTTTTTCCCTTGACTGAGGTTTTGTCCCATTGGGTTTTCCTAGCAAGGTTTTTAACGAGGCAACTGGAATGGCATATTAGTATGAATAATGTACTATTTTTCCTTCATTAAGATTTTTCCCATTTGGTTTTCCCTACTAAGGTTTTTAACGAGGCATATTAATGGCATAATGAGGAATACTACAAAGATCAAGATTATTCCTCAAAGTTTGAAAATGGAATGAGTGGTTGTACTCTTTTTCCTTCGATCAAGTTTTTCCCACCGGGTTTTCTTGACAAGGTTTTAATGAGGCAACGGATAGATACTCCAACAACGAATGATATACATGACCAGATTCACTCAATTTTTGTCCCACGAGATTTTACTGAGACGGCACAAGAATACTCATACAAAAACTATCGAGATAAGAGGGAGCAAATTTACGAGATTACAGATTGCTGAAGTTTTTATCCAACAGAGATTTTTACTAACATTATGATGCAACATGATTGCCACAAGCTCCAATACAAACAGTTTGAAAGTTTTTCTCCCATTGAATTTTTCTTCAAACTAGTTCAGCAGATATGTAAATAGTTAATCAAGGGGAAGTGTCACAGGAATCACTATTCCCCAATAGTGATATTTGATATATTATTTATTGTATATGAATGACTATTTTGCCCCTGATGTAATTATGTAATTACGATTGTGCCATCTGAAGTTTTCCTATAAATAGCACTTAAGTTATTAATGAAAAACATACCTGAGAATCATGCTCTATTTTCTCTCTACGATATTTCGATTTTATAACAATATATTATTTTTAGGTATTCATATATATATATATATATATATATATATATATATATATATATATATATATATATATATGTACAGGGGCGGATGCAGTGAGGGACAAGAGGGGTCGTCTGACCCCTTGATTTTTTTTTTTTTACATATTATATTATAATAATATATAAAAAAATTAAAAATCCAACCCCAAGCCCAACCCAACCCCAAACCCAACCCAACCCAACCAATTAACACTAAGCCTGCCCAAAGTCAAAGGCCCAAATATAATTAATGAATGAAAGAAAAAATCACGGGATACTCAATACTGGGAGAAAAAAAAAAGCACAGGGTGGAAAGCAGAGAAGAAGAGGAACAAAAAAAAGGGAGAAAAAAAAAACCCTGCTCCGCGCGGCTCCGCCGTTGGCCGACCGACTTGCCGTCACTGGATCGAGAAAAGAGGTCGCCCGACTCGCTCCGCCTCCGATTCCGACTGGCCACGCTGCAACACAGTGCCTTTTTTTTTTTTTTTTTTGCTTTTCAATTGGGGATGGGTTTTTTTATATTTAATTGGAGGTGGAATTTTTTGTTAATGTTAGAGATTTAGTTGCTGCTGTATGTTATAGATTTTTTGGAGGTGGAATTTTTTATATTTGCTGCTGTGTGTTTTAGATTTAATTTTAGATTTATTTTTGTGGTTTTATGAATTGTCTAAGGACTAAGATATATTATGATCAGATTTATGAAATTTTTTAGGTCAGGACCGTCAAGTTCTAAATCGATTTTGTGCAATTTTGAAGCAATTTGCATCAGTTTTGATAAAAATAATAAATTGATTTGCAGATCTATCAATTATGGAACGATTCTTTAAAAGAAAGTTATCCAGTGATAGTCCTTCTCCGTCTAATATGGGAAACTCAAATGCAAGACCACTTGAAGTTGATGAGATATTCGCTAATCTTCAGGCAGATCATGGACTAAGAACTCGAATGGTTGATTATAGCCCGAATATCCGGGATGAGATCCGAAGGGCATATCTACAAAAAGCCCTTGTCAACCTAGAAATTACAAGTTCCCGCAAACTAATCATTCGGGAATTAATAGACGTTTTGTTACTCAATGGTTTGATGAGTATGATTGGTTGGAATATAGCATTGCTAAAGATGCTGCGTTTTGTCTCCATTGTTCTCTTCAAATCTAACTTTGATCAAGTGGGTGGTGATGCATTCACTGGGGTAGGCTTCAATAATTGGAAGAAGGCAAAAGAAAGATTTAACCTTCATGTTGGAGTGGTTGGTAGTGTTCACAACCAAGTTAGAGAAGCTGCTTACAATTTGATGCATCAATCTACACACATTGAGATGATTTTATTCAAGCAAACAAGCCAAGCTCGCAGGGATTATCGTACTTGCTTGAGTGCATCACTTAAGTGCATCAAGTACTTGTTGCGACAAGGTCTTTCTTTTCGTGGTCATGATGAAAGTCCACAATCAAATAATAGAGGTAATTATTTAGAGCTCTTGCAATTTCTTGCGGACCATGATGAAAAGGTTAAGGCCGTTGTGTTGGAAAATGCACCTGGAAATGTAAAATTAATTGCTCCTTCAATTCAAAAAGAACTTGTCAAATGTTGTGCTAAAGAAACAATTGATCTTATCTTGAGCGATATCAAAGATAGATATTTTTCTTTAATGGTGGATGAAGCCCGTGATGTTTCAATAAAGGAGCAAATGGCAATGGTGTTGCGTTATGTGAACGATAAAGGACAAATAATTGAAAGGTTTGTGAGGGTTCAACATGTGACCGATACTACTTCAAGTGCACTAAAAGAATCTGTTGACAAATTCTTTTCTTCCTCGAATTCGAGCTTTTCCAAGTTACGAGGACAAGGCTATGATGGAGCTAGTAATATGAGAGGTGAGTTCAATGGTCTCAAGACAAAGATTTTGAAAGAACAACCCTGTGCATTTTATATTCATTGTTTTGCTCATCAACTTCAACTAGCTCTTGTTGCGGTAGCAAAGAAAAATATTGATGTCAACTCTTTCTTCACAACGGCTAATAGTTTGGTTAATGTTGTTGGAGCATCTTGTAAGCGCCGTGATGCACTTAGAGCACAATGCCAAGAAGAGCTTGTAAAAGCTTTTGAAAAAAATTGTCTTATAACGGGACGGGGCTTAAATCAGGAAACTACTCTCAAACGTGCCGGTGATACACGATGGAACTCGCATTATGGTACGTTGATTAGTATCATTTCTATGTTTCCATCTGTGGTGAATGTGCTTAAAATGATTGTTGATGATAATCCTAATGATTGTTCGGGTGAGGCATATAAGTTGTGGAGAAAATACAATCTTTTGAGTTTGTGTTTCACTTATTTTTAATGAAAACTGTACTGGGAATAACAAATATTTTGTCTCTTGCATTGCAAAAGAAGGATCAAGACATAGTGAATGCAATGAGTTTAGTGAAAACATGCAAAGAAAACTTGCAGTTGATGAGGGATAATGAGTTTGAAGAATTGGTTGACCATGTATCTTCGTTTTGTAACAAATATGATATTACAATTCCTACCATGGATGAGGAATATGTAATTCCGGGGCGATCACGACGTAATGCTCCAATGAAGACAAATAGCCATCGTTACCGTGTGGAGATTTTTATCCATGTAATTGACGGGCAACTTGTGGAATTAAATGATCGCTTCAATGAGGTAAGTACGGAATTACTTACTTGTTTGGCATGCTTGAGTCCGAGAAATAACTTCATAGCTTTTGACAAACGGAAGCTAGTTCGTCTTGCTCAATTTTATCCGTATGATTTTTCGGAAAGAGACTTGTTGATGCTTGAAGATCAACTTGGTGTTTATATTCATCATATGTGTTCGAGTAGTGATTTCTCTCAATTGGATGTGATTGGTAATCTTTCTGAAAAGATGGTGGAGAAAAAAATGCATGAAATATTTTCATATGTCTATTTGCTTCTTACGTTGGCTTTAGTGTTACCGGTTGCAACAGCTTTAGTGGAGAGGGCATTTTCCGCCATGAATATTATTAAAAGTCCACTTCGCAACAGAATGGGAGATGAGTGGTTGAATAACAGCTTGATTGTTTACGTTGAGAAAGATATTTTTGCTTGTGTTGATAACGAGACTATAATACAACGTTTTCAGAATATGGGAGAACGTCGTGGACATTTATAACATGTATTATTCCTTTTGTTATGAATTACGGATGCAACGATAGTGTTTATCTTTTGAGTATTATCTCTTTTGTTGGAATTTTTTTATTTTTTTTTATCTTGCCCCATTGATCGTGTAATCCTGGATCCGCCACTGTATATGTATATATATTATATGTTAAGGATATAGTTTAATGCAAATAGTCTAGTTTATATAGAATCAGATTAGTTTGTCTGTCGAATCATTTTGGTGCAACACTAAAAAAGTTTATTATTATTAATTTCACATCGTTTGCTGGGCTGCACTAGGCTGTGCAGATATTGTTGCAGTGGTGCGTACGGATGAGTACTAGGCTGGACTGGGCCATAAAATTGGAGTCATAGGGTTGTGGGCCAACGAAATCAAAGTGATACTGTATTGGACGCACTTGGTGAAAGGAGATGTATCGTGCTGGGCTGCTATAGGAGATGGTCCAAGAAGGCCTGCAGTGTGAAATTGGGCTGTAATGTGGTGGAAAATTGAGTGGAATCTGGTTGATATATGTAGTCGGGCCTAAAAAGAACACGTTCTGTTTAGTTGGGAATGACGTCATCTTTGACCGGTTGAGCTTTTCCTTGTCCCAGCACTGCACGGTGCCAACAGGAGGCACAAATCAGTCGCACCAGTCCAGAGTTCAGCCCGTCGCCGACTTGCCATCTCTGCTCCATGTCCGAGGCTCATTCGACTACTCCGAAACTGCAAGAAGGTGAGTATTCCATATCTAAACGATTGCTCATTCCAATCTTATTCGTTTGACTGTTAGCACGTGTGCCATGGGTGGGTGGGTGGGTGGTTTGGTTCATTTTGCATACATTTTGTCAATATAGTATGTGGTTTCCTTATTCTGAGGTAGGTCCAATGAACTATCTTCAGAATTATGTTCTTCGACATACCATTACTATTTGCAGAAAGGATAATCTAATATATCTTGACTGAAATTTCCCAGAAATTTCCAGGAGAGATTGTTGATATGTTTCATCCGTATAGCCGATAAACCAATTTTCATGACAATCGATGAGATTTGATATTTCCTAAGAGTGATATTGCAGTACTATTTATTGCTTTTGAAGAAGGCTTCTTTTTACAGGTATAAATTTACGCAGTTATGAGTGTTCCTATTCGTATCTTTGCTCAACCGGATTGGGATAGAGTGAATGTTTGGTGAATTGTGCTGTCACTAGATTATTGCTCTTTAAGGTTTGTTATGTTAATTTCTATATTCGATAAGTGTTGTAAACTATATTTGAAAATTGAAATCTTAGTTTACTGAATAAGATTAGTCGTGTTTATAAAATATATTGAACGCGTTGTGGCGTGTTAACAGCTAATTGATGGAAGTATAAACAAGGCAATAGCTGCGCTCTGTAATACTCATTACTCTCTTTCTAGTCTTCTAAGATGCCGTTGTTTTGAAATCTGATCCATGTTATGTTTCTGACTTTGTATTAGGCGTGCTATATGTATCTTGAAGGGTTGTTCATGTTATGTGATTTTTCTCCATCGTATACAATTCTCTACCAACTAAGGTTTACTATTGTAGAAAAATGCTAGATGTGATGCTCTTTTTCATACATATTGGTCTAAAGTTATATCCACATAGCTTAGTCATTTTATTTTTTATCATGAATTTGGAGAAAGTTTTTTTAACTCATAACATCATGGTCATGGAAATTCATGTGGTTAACAGGGTTTGATTGGCAGCCACCTGACTGTTAGGATTTGTCAATTTAGTGACAAGCACCTTGAGCTAATACAGTATGCACCATTACTCTTAATACCACTATAAACGATGGTGTAGAAGGAATGTAAGAATCACTCCATTTGTCTAGTGGAGCAAGAATTGCTGCAAGATTTGTTAAGTTTACACGGAATGTAAGAATCACTCCATTTGTCTAGTGGAGCAAGATATGTTGAGTTTAAAACATTTTATGTTATTTTTTTTTTCCTTTTACATTACAAGTACATTCTCTTGCAATCAGACACTCGAAACACATATGCATATGTGGATCAGTATGAGCTTGTTTTGTTTAATCTCTCTCCCCTTCCGTATCTATTTATCTTTTTTTTTTGTCTATTACATTTTTTGTCCTCTTAATTGCGTACTTTGACAGGCTGCTATATCTGAAAGTTGTCCTAGGGTCGACCGAAGTTAAATCGTGCATATCATGGGGAGTGTTGAAGGAGGGAAGCTCAGATTCTGCATTGATAGAGGGGGCACATTCACTGATGTCTATGCCGAAATTCCTGGTAGGTCTGAAGGCCTAGTAATGAAACTGCTATCTGTTGATCCAGCTAATTATGATGATGCCCCAGTAGAAGGAATCAGGAGGATTTTGGAAGAATTTACTGGAGAAAAGATTCCTCGGAGTTCAAAAGTCCCCACTGATAAGATTGAATGGGTGAGGATGGGAACAACTGTCGCGACTAACGCTCTGTTAGAAAGGAAAGGAGAAAAGATTGCACTCTGCGTGACCCAAGGCTTCAGGGACCTGCTGCAAATTGGTAACCAGGCCCGGCCGGACATCTTTGACCTAACGGTGTCAAAGCCATCAAATCTCTATGAGGAGGTTGTTCAAATCGATGAGAGAGTTGAGCTCGTTTTTGAAGAGGAGAACCTAAAATCAGATTCTTCCCTGTCGATAGTTCAGGGTATTTCGGGCGAGCTTGTGAGGGTTGTGAGGCCAATTAACGAGGAAGCTTTAAAACCTTTGCTTAAAGATTTATTGGATAAAGGCATTAGCTGCTTAGCAGTCGTCTTACTGCATTCTTACACTTATCCTCACCATGAATTATCAGTTGAAAAACTGGCGATGAGTTTGGGATTCAAACACGTTTCCATATCATCCGCTTTGACTCCCATGGTTCGAGCTGTCCCTCGGGGTTTCACAGCATGCGTGGATGCGTACCTGACTCCTGTTATTAAGGAATATTTAAGAGGATTTATTTCTAAATTTGACGAGGGACATGGTAAATTAAATGTTCTATTTATGCAATCGGATGGAGGGTTGGCACCAGAAAGTAGATTTTCGGGCCACAAAGCCGTTTTGTCTGGCCCTGCAGGTGGAGTAGTTGGGTACTCACAGACGCTTTTCGGGCTCGAGACAGATAAGCCCCTTATTGGTTTCGACATGGGTGGTACATCTACTGACGTGAGTCGTTATGCTGGAAGCTATGAACATGTCATAGAAACCCAAATTTCTGGAACGATAATTCAAGCACCTCAGCTCGAGATCAACACTGTTGCTGCGGGTGGTGGGTCGAAACTAAAGTTCCAATTCGGAGCTTTCAAGGTAGGCCCAGATTCTGTTGCGGCCCATCCGGGGCCCGTTTGCTATCGTAAAGGAGGCGAACTGGCTGTTACTGATGCGAACCTTATCCTGGGGTATATCATACCTGATTATTTCCCATCGATTTTTGGCCCAAATGAGGATCAGCCGTTAGATGTCGGTTCGACTAGAGATGAATTTCAGAAACTTGCGAAACAAATAAATGTCTACAGAAAAAGTCAGGATCCTATAGCTAAGGATATGACAGTGGAGGAAATTGCTCAGGGATTTGTGAATGTCGCAAATGAAACCATGTGCCGTCCTATTCGACAGTTGACTGAGATGAAAGGTCATGAAACAAAGAACCATGCTCTTGCTTGTTTTGGAGGTGCTGGACCTCAACATGCATGTGCTATTGCTAGATCCCTGGGAATGAAAGAAGTACTTATTCATAGGTTTTGTGGAATTTTAAGTGCGTATGGGATGGGATTAGCTGATGTAGTTGAGGAAGAACAGGAACCATATTCTGCTGTTTATAGTCCGGAATCTGTGTTGGAGGTCTCAAATAGAGAAGCAACTTTGTTGTATCGTGTAAAATATAAGCTGCAATCACAAGGTTTCGTAGAGGAGAATATTAGGACCGATACATATTTAAATTTAAGGTACGACGGAACAGATACTGCAATAATGGTGAAGAGTCCTATAAACAAAGACGGGTCTAGAGGAGACTATGCTGTTGAATTCGTAAACTTATTTCAACAGGAGTATGGATTCAATCTTCAAAGCAGGAAAATTCTTATATGTGATGTGAGAGTTCGTGGTATTGGAGTTACCAACGTACTTAAACCCCGAGCATTAGTCCCCGGTTCCGGAATCCCAAAAGTCGAAGGTCGGTACAAGGTTTATTTCGGAAATGGTTGGCATGATACACCTCTATTCAAGCTCGAAGATTTGGCATATGGTCACGTCATTTCTGGTCCTGCCGTAATCATGAACGGTAATAGCACCGTAATAATAGAACCTAGTTGTAAGGCTATTATTACAAAATATGGAAACATTAAGATTGAGATTGAGTCGGCCCATATAAATGCCGTGGAAATAGCAAAAGAAGTTGCAGATGTTGTCCAACTCTCGATATTCAACCACAGATTCATGGGAATAGCCGAACAGATGGGACGTACGCTACAACGGACCTCAATATCAACTAATATCAAAGAAAGGCTCGATTTTTCTTGTGCTCTTTTCGGACCCGATGGTGGTCTAGTCGCAAATGCTCCTCATGTCCCAGTCCACTTGGGAGCTATGTCCAGTACAGTGCGTTGGCAGATGAATTATTGGGGCGAAAACTTGAACGAAGGCGACGTTCTTGTTACGAATCATCCTTGTGCCGGAGGTAGCCATCTTCCCGATATAACCGTTGTCACCCCCGTTTTTAATAACAGGAAGCTCGTATTCTTTGTCGCTAGCCGCGGGCACCATGCGGAGATCGGAGGTATTACTCCCGGAAGCATGCCGCCCTTTTCAAAAGCCATATGGGAGGAAGGTGCCGCAATAAAAGCGTTCAAGCTCGTCGAAAAAGGGATTTTCCAAGAAGAAGGGATAAGCAAGCTTCTCCTATTCCCATCTTCCGACGAATCAAATAGTAATATTAATATCTCGGGGACCCGTAGGATTCAAGATAATTTATCGGATCTCCACGCTCAAATAGCCGCAAATCAAAGAGGAATCTCGCTTATAAAGGAGCTCATCTATCAGTACGGTTTGGAGACTGTCCAGTCATACATGCACCACGTTCAGGTCAACGCGGAAGGCGCAGTGAGAGAAATGCTCAAATCCGTTGCTACTAGAATTTCCAAAGCCGAAGGTGATTTGGTGATTGTCGAAGAAGAGGATTCCATGGACGATGGCTCGGTTATACATTTGAAGCTCACGATCGACCGAGAAAAAGGAGAAGCATTTTTTGATTTTTCGGGGACAAGCCCGGAAGTTTACGGGAATTGGAATGCGCCAGAAGCGGTTACGGCTGCAGCCATTATTTACTGTCTCCGTTGTTTGGTTGACGTCGATATTCCTCTTAATCAAGGGTGCTTGGCCCCCGTAAAAATTTATATCCCTCCCGGTTGTTTTCTGTCTCCTAGCAGCAGGGCTGCAGTTGTTGGTGGTAATGTTTTAACGTCTCAGAGAATAACGGATGTCGTTCTCACGGCTTTCCAGGCGTGCGCTTGTTCGCAGGGATGCATGAATAATCTGACCTTTGGGGACAATAATTTTGGGTACTACGAGACGATTGGAGGAGGGAGTGGGGCGGGCCCCACCTGGGACGGCACGAGCGGGGTCCAGTGTCATATGACGAACACGCGTATGACGGATCCGGAGATCTTTGAGCAGAGGTATCCGGTTTTATTGCGTAGGTTCGGGTTGAGGGAGGGGAGTGGGGGTGCCGGAGTTCGTAGAGGAGGTGATGGGATTGTTAGAGAGATTGAATTTAGGCGTCCAATTGTCGTTAGCGTTCTTTCTGAGAGGCGGGTGCATGCGCCGAGGGGCTTGAAGGGAGGGAAAGATGGGGCCCGAGGAGCGAATTATCTCGTCACTAAAGACGGGCGAAAAGTGTACCTTGGAGGAAAAAATACGGTTGAGGTTCAGGCTGGGGAAGTTCTTCAGATCCTGACTCCAGGTGGTGGGGGATGGGGTTCCTTGTGATATATATATATATATATATATATATATATATATATATATATATATACTGTTTTAATTCTGAAGGGGAAGTTGAATAATATGCTTTGATCAATGGCATGACTTAATGTGTAATAATTAGTAAATGCATCTGCTTCATTTTGAACAGCATTTCAATTATTTGAAGTTAGACGTGGCAATTCGTTCGTATCGTGTATTTTCGTGTCGTGTACTTTCGTGTTTCGTATACCAAAAGTCCAAACCCATACACGACACTAAATGAATTCGTGTCATGTCGTGTCGTGTACCGCACAAATTCGTGTCATTTCGTATCGTGTTTTCGTGTTAGGCACATAATATAAAATAAATATTAAAATATTATAAAAGATAATAATTTTAATATTATAATATTATTCTTATAGGTTTTAGTAGACGAAATGAAACGAATGACAATGAAAACACGAATATTTACACGAAATTTATGAAAGTTCATATTATATTTTCAAATTTTAAAGTTTAGTATAAACAGAATTCATAAAATATATATATTTTATTAAATTAAATATAAAATATTATATATTTATTTATTTATTTTGTGTCATACCAGGTATAAAGAAAGGGTAAACACAAAACCGACACTAAATCTCGGTCGTGTACTTTCGTGTTCGTGTATTTTCGTGTCGTGTACTCAAAATACAAATCCAAACATTAAATTTTCGTGTTGTTTTCGTGTCGTGTTTTCGTGTCGTGTGCTAAATTGCCGGGTCTATTTGAAGTATAACATTACATTTATTTTGATTTCACTGAAGATTTGGTTTTTACTAATATTGAACTATTTTCAAGACAAATTAATGTTGGAATTAATATATTCCCTTATTTCTTTTTGATTGATTACGACGACTGGATCTAAACAATTTTTTATTCCATAAAAAGTAAGAATGGTAGGTCGAGCTAATCCGTGAGAGTATTGCACAAGCCACAAAGCTTTCGACCTCTTTTCTTTCCTCTAATGAAGATGATGATATACGTTACATCTTTCTGCACTTTGAGATATCAGAATTAGATACAACATTTAGGCAGTCAGAACGATTTGGTTCCGGCTAACCGGAACCTTAAATGTTCTAATAATTTATTAATTTAAAGAGGTATTTTATATTCAACCAATTTAAAATTAATTACATCAAAATTCTATGAATTTAAATTTAATTACAAAGAGATATTAATGAGTATTCAATGTTAGGAACTTGAATCTAATTATTCAATGTTTTAAAACTAGATTCGTACGTATGTTCAATGTATTAAAACTAGATTCATATGTACAGTATGTTCAACGTAAAATACATATGGAAGAATTACTATATATATAAACCATACCAACAAATACAATGACTTCTCATTTAAAAGGTGTTGAAAAAAAAACCATGACCGATCAAATACGCAGGTCACTATGTGAGTACAAGAGAGATCATCCCACCCTTACCCAAAAAGACTCGCAACAGTGGCTATTTCAAAGTTAGTCAAGGTACTATCTCAAACACTCTCAAGAGGTCATATGAGTATCTTGATACTAACTTAGAAAAAGGAGGAGAAACGAAGAGGCACAAACCAGCAAAGTTTCCAGATATGGAAAAGGTTGTTTATAAGTGATTCCTGCAATACCAAGATCGTGTGAATATATCGGGAGAGATCATTTTGGAGAAAGCGAGATAGAAAATGAAGATGTTATATCCTCAACAACATGCTGGGTCGAACAAATTAATTTTCTCAAGGTTGGCTTGAGAAGTTTAAGATGAGACATGGTATCAAGTCATTTCGTCATTTCGGAGAAAGTGGCTCTGTTGACACACAAGAAATGGAGAAACAATTGGAGTTTATAAGGGAGAAAATAAACCAGTTCCCTATGAAAAATATGTTTAATATGGATGAAACTGGTTTGTTTTGCAGGTTACTAGCCGATCATTCTCTTGCAACAAAGCAATTGGAAGGGAAAAAATAGAATAAAGAAAGGCTTATCGTTGTTATCTGTTGCAATGAAGATGGATCGGGAAAAATTCCTTTATGGATCATTGGTAAGTATGCTAAACCACGTTGCTTCAAGAATGTGAATATGAGTTGCTTAAATTGTGAATGTCGTGCTAACAAGAGAGCATGGATGACTAGTGTGTTTTTTGATGAATATGTTCATTATCTTGATCGAAAAATGCATGGTAGAATTTTTTTGTTGGTGGTAGATAATTGTACTGCCCATCCCAAAAAAGTTGAAAGACTAGAAAATGTTGAGTTGTTCTTTCTACCACCTAACATGACATCAACGATTCAACCTTGTGATGCTGGGATAATAAGAGCTTTCAAGATGCACTATCATATGAGGCTCTACCGTATGATACTAGAAGGCCATGAGTTTGGACAATCCGATCCAGAAAAGCTTAATGTTCTAGACGCCATTAATCCTGCAGTCTCAACCTGGACTATAAATGTGCAGCAAGAGACAATAGCCAATTGTTTCAGACATTGTAAAATTCGTTCAGTGAATGAAGAAGATTCGACAAATTTACATGCGGATACTGAACCAGGAACTCATGAACTCGCTGCATTGAGTAAAAATTTTC
The DNA here is from genome assembly GCA_033398695.1 of Orobanche coerulescens. NCBI lineage: Eukaryota > Viridiplantae > Streptophyta > Magnoliopsida > Lamiales > Orobanchaceae > Orobanche > Orobanche coerulescens. The sequence goes on from CM065809.1 coordinate 178,341,917, forward strand.
ATCATCACAATCAAATGGATGTCAATCATCTATTGAATTGTCCGGGTGAAAAATGAAGGATGTTCATAAATCCAAAGATTAGAAGAAATTGTTGATACTATAATTGAAAATCCAATTGAGGATGAAACTCAAGATGATACGGTACCATTAGAGCCGGTTACGCGAAAAAAAGCAATAGAAGCGTCGAAGATCCTTTATAATTTTTTCATGCAGTCAGAGTATACAACACCAGAGCTTTTAAGTGCCGTGAAAAAAGTGAGAGATGAGATTTATTTTGATTTGAATTTTAATAGAAAACAATCAACAGTAGAGTCATATTTTACTAAATTGTCTTAGTTATCTTTGTAATTTTATGAAATTATTAATTTATGATGTTGATGGAACTCTTGATTTATAAAGGGGTTTAAAAAAATTATTATCTTATCAATTTATCGAAATTATCAATTTACACTTGGGGCCCAAGTCGGGACCGGAAAAAATATTAATTCTATAGAGATTATTAATTTATCGATTATTAATTTAAAGAAGTTACACTACATGTGTCTAGTTTATGTATTGGTGTGTGTATTTAGTTTATGTGTTGGTGTGTATGTGTTCAATTCTGTGTGTGTTTAATTAGTGTGTTCATTTGATCTATATAATGTTGTCTCTGTTTGATGTATGTGTTAATATGTATGTGTTTAGCTAGTGTGTGTGTGTGTGTGTATTAGTGTATATATTTAGCGTGTGTTGGTGTGTGTGTGTGCGCGTGTGATGGTGTGTCTTTTAGTGTATGTGATTGTTTGTGATGTATGTGTGTTTAATTTAGTGTGTGGTGTTTAGTGTATATGTTTACCGTATGTGTGGTCTTGGTGTGTGTTTAGTGTATTGTTCGCTATATTTTTAAACAATCCGCAAGTGTATGGAGTAAATGTAGAAAGCGGCGAGCAATGTCGTATTCCACAGAGACTAAATATTCGTATAGTGTTGAGTACTAGATTATAATGATTCCGGTTTTATCTAGACGATCGAAAGGTGAATGAATGGTTAACGAAATAAAATACAATGATGACAATAAATTAAAATAATTAAAAATATCCGAATTAAAGAGAAATTAAAGAGTTTAGAAAGATAGATTCCAAGACTAGGTTTTCATTGATTACTAAGTTTAGTCGGGATTGATGTCGGAGGGTTCTAAGTGCGTTTCCAAAATGATAATCACAACAATATTCTAAAGTCCCTCTCGAGATGCAATAAAACATAGATTAAACAACCTATAACAACGTCTCCGTCTATTATAAATTATCTAACTCCAAAATATTCATAAAATTAAACATCATCATAGCTTATCACCGATTTCTCAATCTCGTAATTTACTACGTCAAATACTCGAAACCTATTAATGCCCCCTTCTCTCTAATTATGAACGATTAAGCTAAACATGTAAAAACATTGATCAAGTGCTCTAACATGAATTAAAATCAAGTATTTGATAAAGAAATCACACTAGATATATATATTCATCAATCCCTTAAAAACAACATGAATCAACGTACTCCCATGCCCGGAATCTAACAAGTTTAGCCGGACATGGTAATGAAAGAAATCTCAATAAATATCATGTTCATCATGTTCATGCTAAATAAAACAACAAAATGAATAAAAGATAGGGAGAAGATAAAACTCGGATGGTGTTTTGAGTGAACTCGGATCAAGCCTTCAAGTCTTCTTGCTTTGTTCTTCCTTGGTTTCTTCAAATCTCCTTCTTTTTTGGTTGAAAAGCTCTCAAATCTTGTGTTTATTCTCTCTCCAATCTATCCAATTTTCAGAATATCCCTTCCTTCCATGTTCCCAGCCTTTTTATCAACCCAAAATACCAACTTTTCTTCACCAAATCTTGCGAAAATGTCAAAAGGTGATTTTTCCACCTAAAAGTGACACGGCCCGTGTCAAATGACACGACCGAGTATGTGTTGCTCCGTTTTGACTCCATTTTTCCTTCTTTTTCGGCTCGATCTATCGTTTCCGCATTGCTTGATCTGTATTGAGGATTGAGACTTCGTTCTTGCTTGATAATGTCCTTAAAACACCTATAAAATCAAATAAAACGTACCCAAGCGTGATCGAGTGCAACAAACACAATATGAGTACAAACGACACAGTTCTTCACATTTTAGGATCTTAAAATCCGGAAAAGCTTTATAAAAATATGTGTAAAAACAAGTGTTACCAAAATCCCCCAAACTTGAACGTTGATCGTCCCGAGCAATGCACTTCAAAATAACCACTCTTAAGGGAACTCATTCCTCAACACACCTCAAAGGATCATTTTAAAAATTCATCAATGCGCCTCAAGAAATAAATAAGTCGAGTTCTATAAAGTATTCAAATCTCTGGGGTGCTTCCTTAACATCATAGCCAATACTTGAAGAATACGAACCTCACCGGTCAAGTGTATTCCCTCACTCTCAAAGTGTATAATGGGATAAGTGACGCTCAAAACTCATTCAATGAAATAAGAATCCCCATAGGCTTGTCAATCGTCTACATCTCTATCACTAGTTGCGCATGCAAATTTGGTGAATAAAAAAGGACTTTATTGGTTGTAATGTAGGCTTTTTTGTCAGGGTAGGATAAGTATGGCTTAAAGTGACTTGACTTGAGCAAATTAGAACATCATCTCAATAATCACTTTGCTCAATTAGAAGCTCAAAATTTTGTTTTCCCTGGAATTTGCTTCCTTCAACCCCTTGATTTTAATATAATCGCCTTAAACACTTTTGAAAGTGAAAATCACAACCTTATTCCTCCTTATTGCTCCATTTATTTTATTTCCTCCTTATCGCTCCAATAAATCTCGTTTTTTTTCTGCCCACTCTTTGTTTTTTGCCTTGTTATGTGGTGGACAACATCATCATTATAATCACATCATTCTTCCTTCTGATTTATTTTGCTAAATCATTGCAATTGAACCAACAATCTTCCCAATCGCCTCCACTCACCTTTTCATTCTTTTGCCAATTTGTTCTAATAAGCTCAAGTATAGAGACAAAAGTTTATAATGGAACGGAAAGCTCATAATGTGGCTAACAAGAAATAGACTTTAAGTTCAATCGGGCTAACTAGGAAAATAATTTTCGGGTTGGCCAAAAGGTTTGAAGGGTTGCCAAAAAAATCACCTAAAATCACTTTCACTATTTTGCACACACGCTTGTAGTTTTGAATAAGATACCAAGACAAGTTCTAGAGTCTTAAAACATGAATGATACACTCGACAATGAAACTTGCATATTTAATGATGCACGAAGGCTCAAAAGCTCACAAGTTAGATTTGTCCATATTTCCAAGATATTAAACTATTTATTCAATTTCACACCCTTTTGATTATTCTACAATTTTTCCTCTTCAAATTATCCTCGATTTGCATATCAAAATAACAAAATAAATCCCGAGGTATCCAAGACAAGAGTTCATTCTTTCGAGTTTCATCTAAGTACATGATACTCAAAACACACCAAGTTCAAAAACAACAATTCACTCCAAAATCCAAGCAAATCTTCACACCAAAATTAGAAAAAAATAGAAACAAACAAATAATAAAATAAACAAACAAAACAAGGTGTTAAAAAACGAACAATATAAGTATATATTGACCAAATATCTCCCCTCAGACTTGAATTAAAGAATGTACACACGATGGGGATATAGTATTTAAACAATAAATACTTTGGGTCAAGAAATACTTACAACCGATCATATTGATTGGGCGGAGGGAAGTGGCCTTGTTGGACATGCCTCGTGTCATACCTGCTCAGAAACTCAAAAAAACATCTGGATGCCCGACCCGACCGTGTCGAATGACACGGCCCGTGTCGTACTAGCATGGAAAGTATGCTTCTGGTTTCCGGATCTTTTTCCTACGAATTGGACACCTACAGTTGAACCGGTCAGTTCCTCATCAAGAAAAATAAAAATAAAATACGAATAAGAACAAAATAAACTAACAAGATGTAATACCCGGTTGTAATTCAGTCATTATCATTCAGTAATTTCATTCGGTGATTGTCACTCAGTGGATTTTCACTCATTTATAATCGTTCATCAATCATGTTCATTCACCCGTGTTCACCGTTCGGAGAAACTTCGAGTTGTGTATCGTTATTGTTCATTGTTTCAACTTTCCACATATGAGTTCGACTTTGTTAGATCACCATTAATTTTTGGTAACTCCAAAAATTCTAAATCTTTGCAATAATATAGAGCATCGAGTTATCTTTCCAATGGTTCGAACGGTGAGTCAATCGGAGTCCGGAAGAGAGAGTTATGGTCGTTTTAGCTCACCCGCTCATTTTTCAGTTATTGGCCGATCACTGCCGACCGAACTCGGCCGTGTCGTCCGACACGGCCCGTGCCGTACTCGTCCGGAAATGCCGAAGTTTCTGCCACAGGACCCGACCAGTGTCGCACGGCCGAGTCGAACTCTTCCGGATAAGCGTAACCGATCGCCAGACGCCCGACCGTGTTCCAGGACACGGTCGAGTCATGCCGAGTCGCTGTCGGACGGGTCACTATCGGAAGGCCCCTCCGCGCCGCGACCGTGTCAAGCAGGACACGGTCGAGTCCCTGTCGGCCAGTTGCGCGCCGCGGCCGTGCTGTTTGGCACGGGCCGTGTCTGACAGACGAGTCAACCCCTATAATTTGCGTTTTTGGGCGGATCTAATCATTTCTTTCCCACTTCTTCACCTGCAACCGAGAGAGAGAGCTTGAGGGAGGGATTTTCCTTCACAAATCATTTGAGTGTTTGATTTTCTTCATCTCCTTTCGATCGTGAAGCCCGGATAATCGATCTAACGCGTGTTCTTCGGATTAAAGTACTTGGATCTTCAAGAGGTAATTTCTTCAACATCTTGGATTTCGATTTTGTGTTGAGATATGATGTTTTGGACGTTATAATCATGTTATATGAAGGGATATGTATATGATTATGAGTTTGTATAAGGATTCATTGGATTATTGAGGGATTATTCAAGAACACTTTGAATATCGAGTTGGATTTGGGGATTTTCGACTAATTGTTGTTACAATCACGTTTTTGGATATTCATAACGGATTATTGATCGTATTGAAGATGTTTTGTTGGTTTGAAACACTTCTTGGGGTTTTGATGTTAGTATTTTTGAGGATTGGTTATGAACAATCGGAGTTGGCCACAAAGTGTTCGATATAATGCCTCAATGGATTTAGTTTAATCGTATCGACGTTTTGAGTTCGTTATATTCGTGTTTGATTCGTATATTGAACGGGTTGTTGGATATTGTATAATTCAAGGTTGTTCGAGCGACCGATATCTCAATTAGGACGTCGTTCGTGGAAGGATAATTGTCACCGGTATTGTGTAAGTTAATTCTTACTCGGTTAAAAGGATATTCATTCTTTTTGTTGTTGATCATACATAATCATAACTCATTCATCATTGTATTAATCATATTGAGACTTGTAATTGTTGAACAATCACTTCATTAACGGTAACGGCGGTTCCAACCATTCCATTGAAACTATCAATCACTTCATTATTACTCTCATCTCGGTGAGTCATTCTTGACTTTGTCAGATTATTATTTATTCATTGATATTCATTACGGTCATTCTTGTTCATATGACCTTCTGGGTTCATATTGCGTGGCCGGGTGCGGATGTGTGGAATTTTTAGTCGGGCACGTTATGGCCATGTATAGGGAGTGATACATTGGACTGTGCACACGGTAACAGATTACCTCCGTGAGACTAATTAGGTACAAGGACGGGTGTGTCCGGTCATTCGTCTTGTACACTTGCACAGAACACTACGGGCGTATTATGATACTCCTCTTCAGCGTAATTCATAACTAAGAATATTTCATAACTTCAGTTAAATCATGTTTGTGTATTTTCAACCCTTGAGGATTGTTGTTACGTAATCGGCCCGTTTGGGGATTTTGTTTTTCGTGTCTTGGCAAGGCAAAAGCACGGGAGAACACGCGATGTCGAGAGTCCTGGTGATACTAGTAGGGGCCCCCGATCTTTCAGTTATTCATGTTATTGTCCTTTATTTTCCGCTGCAGACTTTCATTTGAATACTCCGTTTCATTCAGTGTTGTGTATTTTATCTTCATATAAAATACACTAGTATTCGGTATTGTCCTGGTGTGTTGTAACTAAACTCCTCATCGGAGTAATTATTGTTATAATGTAGTTCGGTACTACATTTATCTTGTGTAATTCATTCATTTTCATTTGCTTGGTGGGTCCCAGTTGGGGATCTACGGCACTGTAATATCCGCCTAGTTTGGGGTGTTACAGAGTTGGTATCGGAGAGTGGTTTTGAATACTACCTTCCGAGTCTTGTCTCATTTGAAGTCATCGTCATCAGACTAGTATCATTGGACTTTCGTGTCATGTGTGACCTGTGCAAATGCCGAGCCAATCAGACCGAAAGAACTGTAAGATTTCTAACGTCATGGTAGCAATAGTCATTCATTCATCATTCATCATTTAACAATTCTCAAACATCATCATTCATTGTGATCAGGACGATCATATTAACTCATTAATCACTTAATTCATTTCATTACTCAATTAATGATCAGGACGATCATATTAACTCATTAATCACTTAATTCATTTCATTACTCAGTTAATGATCAGGACGATCATATTAACTCATTAATCACTTAATTCATTTCATTACTCAGTTAATGATCAGGACGATCATATTAACTCATTAATCACTTAATTCATTTCATTACTCAGTTAATGATCAGGACGATCATGTTAACTCATTAATTACTCAATTCATTTCATTACTCAGTTGTCGATCTGGATGATCATATTATCAATCTTATTAAGTTATTCAAGATAATCATTTCAAGAATTTCATCAGATAATCATGTCACTTCAGTAAATCATTCATATAATCACTAAGTTAGAGCATGTATACTTATTTTCATCATCTCATGACATAATCATAACGTGATAATCATGCGGAAATATAATCATTATGCGACCTTCCTACTTCGGTATGGGGAGAGTCGAGGATGCAGGAGAGGCGCGGTGCGGGCGAAACCCGGGAATAATCACTGTTGTCGGGAAATCGTGCCCAGGACTCGCTCGATCGGAGATGTTCGGGTTGATCCACTCACTTTTATGCGAGCCATGATGACCCATGTGCGCTTGCTCAATCATCATTGCGCCACTCGGCCGGATTAATCGAGAGAACTCTCCCGTATGAGTCATTGCTAAGGAAAGTCTTGAACAACAACCTTCATCTCGGCAAGAAATCAACGGCGTAATCAACCCAGCGGTCAGTCAACCTTCAAGAAGCCTCGTGTGAGTCCTATCGTTTACGGCGACCTCTACGGCGCATAATCGTGCGGGATCTCGATCCCGAGTGGCGATTCGGCCATCACCTGTTTCAATTGTGGAACGCGGGTCATTTCAGCCGAGTGTCCAAACCGTCTATCACGTGCTATAATTGTGGGAATTTTGGGCATAAGGCCCGTTTTGCCGAAGGACTCCAAGTCGGCTCGCGACATCTCGAGCCCGAAGCAACTAGCATTTGAATCGATCGCTTTGTCATCGTCGTTTAAGACAATGGAATCAAAAATAGTTGGATCTCGTATTTATCAGACGAGCGTCCGGTTCGGGACCGGCAAGTCCTGCATTCATATGATGAGGAGGATCGACGATCCGGTGGTCGAATGATTTCGTATACTCGTAATTTTATTTCAACTTGTGTGTACCTTTTGATGCTGGTACACCGCATTCATTCATTTTCGAATCATGCTTGAATAGACTTATTTCGGGATAGTCCTATTGCTTGTGGACCTCATACCATCGGTCTACCTGACGATGGAAGAATTTTCAGAATCATACCGAATTAAGCTTAATGACCGCGATTGGTTGATGGATCTAATCGTGGTGAATTTATCTTAGGACGATGTAATTTTCGGTATTAGTTGGTTTGATCGTCTTGATACTATCCTCAGTGTTTGTTAGCGTTTGGTCGCTATCTTTCCGTCGTTGGTTGTCGAATGTGTGCTTCAGGGAAGTAATCCCCGTTGTTCCAGAAGAAGTATTATTATGACGAAAGCAGAGAAATTCCGCAATCGAACTATTCAATCATTCATTGTATCATTTCCATCGATTGGCCTTTCTAAGACAATCGAGTTATTCAAACATTCATTGTATCATCTTCATCGATTGGCCTTTCTAAGGCAATCGAGTTGTTCAATCATTATTGGTATCTCTTTTTATCGATTGACCATTCTAGGGCAATCGAAATGTTCAATCATTCGTGGTATCATTGTCATCGATTGACGATGTATTTCCAGACGAGTTACCTGGTTTGCCTCCACAGAGGGATGTGGAATTCACGATTGAGTTGGAGCCTGGTACGTCCCCGATACCGAAGGCACCGTATCGGATGGCCCCGACCAGAATGCAGGAGTTGAAGATTCAACTTGAGGAGTAGTTCGAGAAAGGTTATCTCCGACCGATTGCGTCCACGTGAGGAGCACCAGTGTGATCTGTCAAGGAGAAGGATGGCTCGTCTCGTGTGTGTATTAATTACCAGGAGTTGAACAGGGTGATGATCAAGAGTAGTATCCCTTACCCCGTATTGATGATCTATTAGATCAACTTCAGGGAGCCTCAGTATTTTCCAGGATCGACTTAAGATCTGGATATCACCAGTTGCGGATTCGAGAGTCGGATATCGCGAGGACTGCGTTTCGTACACGCTATGGTCATTATGAGTTCGTAGTTATGCCGTTCGGGCTAACTATTGCACCTGCGGTATTCATGGAGTTAATGAATCGGGTTTTCATCGACTTTTGGATCAGTTTGTTGTTGTCTTCATCGACGACATTTTGATTTATTCTCGTAGCCGAGAGGAACACGAGATTCATCTTCATCAGGTTCTCGACGTGTTTAGACGAGAGTAACTTTATGGAAAGTTTTCCAAATGTGAGTTCTGGAGGTCCGAAGTGACTTTCTCGGGCATGTAATTTCATCTGACAGAGTTCGTGTCGACCCTCAGAAGACGGAGACTATCCGAGATTGGCAACCTCCGAAAGATATTAAGTAAATCTGATGTTTCCTCGGATTAGCTGGTTAATTATCCAACCCACAGCCGGAGCTAGCAACCGTGGTTTTCGCGTTGGAAATTTGGTGTCGTTACCTTTATGGCATCACCTGTCAGATCTTCACCAATCACAAGAGTTGAAGTATATATTTACTCCCAAGGAGTTAAATATGCGACAGAGGCGGTGGTTGGAACTAATCAAAGATTTTGATATCTAGATCCTTTACCACCCGGGCAAGGCGAACGTTGTCGCCGACGCCTTGAGTCGTAAGTCCGTTCAGGAGCAGATGCTTGCTTGTTTATCAATTCAGAAGGAGCTCCAATAGGAATTCCTTAGACCCGAGATCGAGTGCAGCCGGCGAGTTCAGGGACAGCTTTGTATGTTAGAGATTTCATCATCTCTTGAGGATGCAATCAGGGAGAATCAGGGTTCAGACCCAGCATTGTTGCGCATTCGTGAGGATGTGGCTCAGGGGAAAGCCCCTGGATTCGTGATCCACGAAGATGGACTTTTGAGATTTAAGAATTGGTTGTGCGTACCGGCGAATGATGAGTTGAAAAACTCGATTTTTAGAGAAGCTCATGCTACCCCTTATTCTGTTCATCCAGGGTCCAGCAAGATGTACAAGGACTTGAAACAAAATTACTGGTGGAGTAATATGTAGCGAGAAGTCGCAGAATTTGTTTTGAGATGCTTAACCTGTCAACAAGTCAAGATTGAACATAGCGACCGGCGGGTATGCTGAAACCTCTTCCGATTCCGGAGTGGAAGTGGGAAGACATTTCTATGGATTTCATCACGAGTTTGCCGACGAGTCGTCGTGGCATGAATGCGATCTCGGTGATTGTGGACCGCTTAACTAAATCAGCTCATTTCCTTGAGATCAAGGATACGTGGGGTCCCGAGAGACTTGCCCAGTTATTCATCAAAGAGATAGTGAGACTGCACGGTACTCCTAAAAGTATCGTTTCCGATCGTGACGGACGTTTTGTGTCTCATTTTTGGAAATCAGTTCATCGTGCTATGGGAACTCAACTTAATCTCAGTACTGCCTTTCATCCTCAGTCCGACGGACAATCAGAGAGAACTATTCAGACATTAGAGGACTTGTTGAGGGCATGCGTCCTCGATTGGAAGGACGATTGGGAAGCCCAACTACCACTGATCGAGTTCACGTATAATAATAGTTGGCATGCCTCCATTAAGATGGCACCTTACGAGGTCTTGTACGGTCGTCGTTGTCGATCTCCTTTGTGTTGGGATGACTTGTCAGAATCAATCGGCACCGAGCCCGATATGCTTATAGCCGCCCGTGAGAAAGTAGCTTTAATCAAGAGTCGTATGTTGACAGCTCAGAGTCGACAGAAATCATATGAAGATAATCGTCGTCGACCACTAGAGTTCGAGACGGGTGACCACGTTTTGGTCAAGGTATCCCCGAGTCGAGGTATTTTCCGTTTCGGAAAACGGGGGAAGTTGAGTCCGAGATTCCTTGGACCGTTTGAAATTTTGGATCGAGTAGGCAAGTTAGCTTATCGATTGGCTTTGCCTCCGGCATTGAGCCGAATTCATAATGTGTTTCACGTCTCTCAGTTGCGGAAGTATGTTGCTGACCCGAGTCACATACTTCAGTTCGACGAAATTGAGATCGCAGATGATCATTGTATGAGGAGCGTCCCATACGAGTGTTCGAGCGGCAAATCAAACAGTTGAGGAATAAGTCGATTCCTTTGGTCAAGATTCAGTGGTCTAGACACGGAGTCGAAGAGGCTACGTGGGAAACCGAGGATATTATGCGGGAGAGTTATCCCGAGTTGTTTGACCCTTAGTTTCGGGGACGAAACTCTTTTAAGGGGGGGTGTATGTAATACCCGGTTGTAATTCAGTCATTATCATTCAGTAATTTCATTCTGTGATTGTCACTCAGTGGATTTTCACTCATTTATAATCGTTCATCAATCATGTTCATTCACCCGTGTTCACCGTTCGGAGAAACTTCGAGTTGTGTATCGTTATTGTTCATTATTTCAACTTTTCACATATGAGTTCGACTTTGTTAGATCACCATTAATTTTTGGTAATGTAACACCCCCAATCCGCTCAGGGATATTACACGCCGTAGAACCTTTCCTCAAGGATCTACCAGGCTGGTAACAACATATAACAACTCAACCATGCCTTTAAGGCTAAAATGACTCAGTAGACCGATTTGGTCTTTCAATAAATACTTACAACTCGAATACAACTCATGCCCACGCAGGGGTCAAAATACAACCGCACCCGTACAACGGGAAACAAATCTTGCGGCGAAAAGAAAATACAACTAGACCAATACGACATCAACGGATCCTCGTGTGATTAGTATCGTTCATCTTTCATCATCCTTCGTGCCGACCTGTGCCATGCTCCAAAACACGAATGCAAAATAGACATCCACCCCGAATACTCGGGGGTTAGCAAAACTCCACTGTTTTGCTAGTGCAAGTACAAGTGCAAAAATACGAGCCATACAATACAAGTTCCAAGAACAATAATAATCAGGAATCATCAAAGATCCAAACATAATGAAAAGTACTTCCCGAGGCAAGAGTTTGGGTAAAACATTCCGAAACCGAAAGACCACAAGTTGAAGGGAAACAATTTATAAAACAGTTTGAAATGCCATCGAGAGTTTTAATAGAAAACAATTTAGGATTACCGAATCCTTATCTTTCCAAAAATCAACAGGGTCACAGCCCAAAGGTTTTGTTTTCGCAAATAGGAAATCACCAACAATTAACAGGGTCAGAGCCCAACATCACGTGTCCTCAACGGACGTAAAATCAACGAAACATAATCACGCACGCGCATCGCCTAGGACCGGGACGCTACCACCGACATCCCACTCGAGGCCTCGAAGGACCCTCTCGAGCTGGCTAGCGAAACAAATCACACACATCTCACGGTTGGATCAATCGCTTGTTGCATCCTGGCCACATGATCACATGCCATGTGCCACCGTAGATTATCTCAGGCTCTCACGGTTGGATCAATCACTTGTTGCATCCTGACCACATGATCACGTGCCATGTGTCACCGTAGACCTTCAACCATATCCACACATTCACGCAATCAACATATCACATCAAGGATATTCAAACAATTCGCCCAGAGGCCTCAAACACTTAGCAAAACACCACGTCAATCCACAACGCACTGAAAAGAAATAATATACGTACACACGTATTATCAAGCGCAACATCAACACCAAACATATCCAAATATCCACGTAGTCACTTACAACCCACACAATTACAAAACACACGCGTTTTGAAAGAGAGCCTTTAACCAGGCTAATCGAATCTTTTGAAAACTCGTTTCAAACAATCAAACAAACATATAAAGACGATCACCAATTATCATATTCACAAAACAAGAATTGTATGGACGAGGTACTTGCCTCAAAATCGGCACGCAAGTATCCCGACGAACACGGCTCAACCGGAAAGCTTCGAAACGCCCAATGCTATCGAAACGGAAGACGACGACGAACGAAAGGGTTCAACACGGTTTATTCACAAGGAACACGACCCTAACATCATACAATCAATAAATCATCGATCATACGAGGAAGAATAATTGTAGAACGCCCGAAAACCCCTCTAAGACATTTTACCGGACACCTTCAAGGCGTCGGTCAAGAACTCGACTCAAACAATGAATCGATACGATCCAACCATGGAATAATAAAGGAAATGATATAATACATCTAAATATTCATCAATACATCATAATCCTAAGTTAAATCGGATTAAACGGATGAAAACAATCAAAACACCCAATTTCCCCAAAACTAGATTTCTAGGAAATCGGCGGTCAGTAGATCGGAGGATGTTATAGGACGGATGATTGATGATATGAACCTCAAAACTTCATGGATTCATTGTCCAACAACATCTCTAGAAGATTCACACACCCACCGCGTCACGGGAAGAAAAGAATGAGAAAATGGTGAAGAAAAACGCCGCCGAGGCCTTAAATAGGTGAGACTCGACCGTGTCCGCCCGACATGGTCGTGGCGCGCACTGGCGGGCAGGGACTCGACCGTGTCCTGCTAGACACGGTCGCGGCGCTGAGGGGCCTTCCGATAGTGACCCGTCCAAGCGGCTGACTAAGCACGACTCGGCCGTGTCTGGAACACGGTCGGGCGTCTGGCGATCGGTTACGCCTATCCGGAAGAGTTCGACTCGGCCGTGCTGCACGACACGGTCGGGTCCTGAGGCGAGACTCCGGCATTTCCGGACGAGTGCAGCCGGGCCGTGTCGGACGACACGGCCGAAGTTCGGCCGGCAGCGTGATCGCCAATAACGAGCGGGTGAGCTAAAACGACCATAACTCTCTCGTCCGGACTCCGATTGACTCACCGTTTGGACCATTGGAAATATAACTTGATGCTCTATATTGTTGCAAAGATTCAGAATTTTTGGAGTTTCCAAGAATTAATGGTGACGTTACAAAGTCCAACTCCCACGTGAAAAAGTCGATTAAGGACACGGAACTCAACAAAACGACACCGAAACGAACTCGGATGACAAAAAGTGCAGAATTAATCATTCTCGGAATGACGAAACGGTCAGGAGCGAGTCGTCAAAACGAACTTCCGCCGAAAAAATAAAATTACCGAAATTCGAAATTGCGGATATTACATTCTACCCTCCTTAAAAGAAGTTTCATCCCGAAACTTAAAACAAGTAGGGGGGAGCAATATACCCGCCAGGAAAACTCGACGAGATACACAAAAATAGAAAACTCGCGCCCAACGGCGAAATGCTGCAAGAAACGCAAAGAGACATACGGCGTGAAAACACGCTCCACGACGACCAACACAATGTCGCCGTTAGGGATACAATAAAACCAACAAATGACAAGCGTCATCAAACGGATAATATAGCCAAGTCAATTATCCGAAAATCACAAAAAACAACGAACGAAAGTCGTATGATTGACCAACCCAACGGTACATCAATCAAACGCGAGCCAATCGAACTAATATCAATTCCACCGCCCAAGGGTTGGAAGATCGAAAACGAGACTAATTTCCCAAACTTAAGGGAATTAGGAAGGAGCCTGAATGCTCAACGATCACGAAACGAGGACAAAAACCGAACAAACAAACGACCGAACGACAACGGTCGAGACAACAAAAGCGAACAATCATGTTCGAATCACGAAGAACAATAAAATTCAAACAACAACTCCAAGGTTCACATCTCGACTCGAGACAATATATGATCCGGTGAAAACAACAACGTATGCATTCACATAAGATCCACATGAAAGGGAATAGAAATTGAAAAGTCACAACGACAAACGAGTTATTCCGAAATGATGCCACACTCGTTCGATAAACAAAAACAAGGGGCGGACAAGCTCGAAATGTCAACGAACATAAATGAGTCGACAAAGTAGAATATACGAAGTTCAAAATCGATCCACTTCGAATAAAAGAACTAGTAGAACCAAAAGATGTTACATCCGAACAAGGTTCACAAGTATCGAACCGGACTCGGAAAAGTCACAGCGATAAACAGAAAAACAAGATCACGGCTCGTTCGAGCGATGAAACCGAAATACGAACAAGTTCGTAAAGTGTCAACGAACACGAGCGAGTCGATAGACACGAGAAAGAGGAAATGCAGGAGTCCAAAATAATACGGGTATTATATTCGACCCCTTCTAAAAGAAGTGTCGTTTCCGAAACTCACAACACGAAATCAAGGTGACAACACAACAAGCAACTGACAGAAACATCTTTCAAAGGCCTCTCAAGGCCGATTCCGATGACTGTGCTGAAGCGCGAACTCCAAAAGTCTCGGTAGACAATTCGCAAAATTGAATTCGGTGTCCCTCGAGTCCACACTTGAAATGTGTTACCGACGAGAAGGACAATATACACGTGCATGCCCCGGCACATTACGGTTGAAACGTCTCGGCTCGGCATACCGAAAATACAAATGTTCGATACAATGGATCAAAACACCGCAAAACAACATACCGGAGATGCCAACTCAGCATAACATATCAACGCATACAAAAATCACAACAATAACGGCATCATTCGACGATTACAACATACCGAACGACATCCAGCACACAATCACAAATAGCATGAAACAATCACCCATGTGTATAACGCACAAAAAAATCCAGGCTTTAACAACTCTCACTAGTGCGACAACACGCAAATCACCACGAGGCGATAAACAGTAAACACCAGTTCACACCTCTCACAGAGGGCCAATAAAACATATGCGTGGCGAACGACTCGACGCTCACGCCACCAATTTCAATCACAATTCGGAGGGCTAACACCCTAACAACAATACCAACATCATACACAACTTCTCCGACCACAAGCAGGAAATGGTGGGTTTTAAAACGAAAACCACCTTTTGAAGATAGTTTGGAAACACGAGTTGATCTTGAGTATCATTTTACAAAAAGTTGAACAAACATCATTTTCGAGACTTTGAAAATCATCTTGTGTTTGAACAAAAATGAGGACACCTTTCTTTTAGTGAAAAACTTTCAAAAAAATATTCGACCCTTGGGTCTAAGCAACTGCATTTGAGAATATCTCAAAATGTTTTGGTCCTCAATCGAATTTTTTTGAAATGTATTGCAGCATTAGAAAGCACCTTAAAAACACCGCAAGAAAATAATTCGTTTTAAAAGTACGTCTCGAATTTTAATTTTCTAAGATACTCAAGGTTTTCAAAAATAATTCAATGGGCTAGAATGCCCAAAAATTTGAGTAATTACAGAACATTATAGCGCCGTGGTCCCATGCCGGAACCCACCAGACTAAAAACCATTTACAAAAATGCCAAAAAGGCCGATGACGGTAATGTTTCAAAAACTCACAAAAGCCATTTTACAACATGCTAAATACCGTCATAAGAATTTCGCCAAAGCGATCAAGGCCATAATGCCAAAAACTCGGTTAAGGAATTGGTTTTCAAAATAAAACTCAGTCGGTAAAATACCGAAAGTCATTGCAAAAGAACTCACGCGATGGATAAAAGAAATACGGTTCAACATACACAATCGAGCAACACTACTCCTCATATGAACGAAATATGAGAGTCAAATAACCACATATCACAAAATCAAAATCCATAAGAGGATTCCGTCACTTAACAAATAATCATAAAAATAGCTCGTGTCACACGAGGCACAACACAAAGAAGGAGACTTACATTCACAGTCGCACGAAGATGATGATCGCCCACGATACTAATCACGACCAACAAACTCGGACGACGCGTCGCGACACGACTTAGTCGGACAAAATCCGACGAGACAAAAACTCAATAGACACCACTAACCCGACGGCTAGGTTTCCACAACCTAAGCTCCGATACCATTCTCGTAACACCCCAATCCGCTCGGGGATATTACACGCCGTAGAACCTTTCCTCAAGGATCTACCAGTGGTAACAACATATAACAACTCAACCATGCCTTTAAGGCTAAAATGACTCGATGAGACCGATTTGGTCTTTCAATAAATACTTACAACTCGAATACAACTCATGCCCACGCAGGTCAAAATACAACCGCACCCGCATAACGGAAACAAATCTGCAGCGGAAAAGAAAATACAACTAGACTAATATGACATCAACGGATCCTCGTGTGATTAGTATCGTTCATCTTTCATCATCCTTCGTGCCGACCCCGTGCCATGCTCCAAAACCCGAATGCAAAATAGACATCCACCCCGAATACTCGGGGTTAGCAAAACTCCACCGTTTTGCTAGTGCAAGTACAAGTGCAAAAATACGAGCCATACAATACAAGTTCCAAGAACAATAATAATCAGAATCATCAAAGATCCAAACATAATGAAAAGTACTTCCCGAGGCAAGAGTTTGGGTAAAACATTCAAACCGAAAGACCACAAGTTGAAGGGAAACCATTTATAAAACAGTTTGAAATGCCATCGAGAGTTTTAATAGAAAACAATTTAGGATTACCGAATCCTTATCTTTCCAAAATCAACAGGTCACACCAAAGGTTTTGTTTTCGCAAATAGAAATCACCAACAATTAACAGGTCGAGCCCAACATCACGTGTCCTCAACGGACGTAAAATCAACGAAACATAATCACGCACGCGCATCGCCTAGGACCGGGACGCTACCACCGACATCCCACTCGAGGCCTCGAAGGACCCTCCCGAGCTGGCTAGCGAAACAAATCACACACATCTCACGGTTGGATCAATCGCTTGTTGCATCCTGGCCACATGATCACATGCCATGTGCCACCGTAGATTATCTCAGGCTCTCACGGTTGGATCAATCACTTGTTGCATCCTGACCACATGATCACGTGCCATGTGTCACCGTAGACCTTCAACCATATTCACACATTCACGCAATCAACATATCACATCAAGGATATTCAAACAATTCGCCCAGAGGCCTCAAACACTTAGCAAAACACCACGTCAATCCACAACGCACTGAAAAGAAATAATATACGTACACACGTATTATCAAGCGCAACATCAACACCAAACATATCCAAATATCCACGTAGTCACTTACAACCCACACAATTACAAAACACACGCGTTTTGAAAGAGAGCCTTTAACCAGGCTAATCGAATCTTTTGAAAACTCGTTTCAAACAATCAAACAAACATATAAAGACGATCACCAATTATCATATTCAAAAAACAAGAATTGTATGGACGAGGTACTTGCCTCAAAATCGGCACGCAAGTATCCCGACGAACACGGCTCAACCGGAAAGCTTCGAAACGCCCAATGCTATCGAAACGGAAGACGACGACGAACGAAAGGGTTCAACACGGTTTCTTCACAAGGAACACGACCCTAACATCATACAATCAATAAATCATCAATCATACGAGGAAGAATAATCGTAGAACGCCCGAAAACCCCTCTAAGACATTTTACCGGACACCTTCAAGGCATCGGTCAAGAACTCGACTCAAACAATGAATCGATACGATCCAACCATGGAATAATAAAGGAAATGATATAATACATCTAAATATTCATCAATACATCATAATCCTAAGTTAAATCGGATTAAACGGATGAAAACAATCAAAACACCCAATTTCCCCAAAACTAGATTTCTAGGAAATCTGACCTGATTCGGTAGATCGGAGGATGTTATAGGACGGATGATTGATGATATGAACCTCAAAACTTCATGGATTCATTGTCCAACAACATCTCTAGAAGATTCACACACCCGGCCGCGTACGGAAGAAAAGAATGAGAAAATGGGTCAAGAAAACGCCGGGCCTTAAATAAGTGACAAACTCGACCGTGTCCGCTTTGACATGGTCGTGGCGCGCAGTGGCAGAGGACTCGACCGTGTCCTGCTAGACACGGTCGCGCGCGAAGGGGCCTTCCGATAGTGACCCGTCCGGCGACTTCGGCACGACTCGACCGTGTCCTGGAACACGGTCGGGCGTCTGGGCAGTCGGTTCTGGCCTATCCGGAAGAGTTCGACTCGGCCGTGCCAGACGACACGGTCGGGTCCTGAGGCAGAGACTCCGGCATTTCCGGACGAGTATGGCACGGGCCGTGTCGGACGACACGGCCGAGTTCGGCCGGCAGTGATCGGCCAATAACGAGCGGGTGAGCTAAAACGACCATAACTCTCTCGTCCGGACTCCGATTGACTCACCGTTTGGACCATTGGAAATCTAACTTGATGCTCTATATTGTTGCAAAGATTCAGAATTTTTGGAGTTTCCAAGAATTAATGGTGACGTTACAAAGTCGAACTCCCACGTGGAAAAGTCGATTAAGGACACGGAACTCAACAAAACGACACCGAAACGAACTCGGATGACAAAAAGTGCAGAATTAATCATTCTCGGAATGACGAAACGGTCAGGAGCGAGTCGTCAAAACGAACTTCCGCCGAAAAAATAAAATTACCGAAATTCGAAATTGCGGATATTACAGGTAACTCCAAAAATTCTAAATCTTTGCAATATTATAGAGCATCGAGTTATCTTTCCAATGGTTCAAACGGTGAGTCAATCGGAGTACGGACGAGAGAGTTATGGTCGTTTTAGCTCACCCGCTCATTTTTCAGTTATTGGCCGATCACTGCCGACCGAACTCGGCCGTGTCGTCCGACACGGCCCGTGCCGTACTCGTCCAGAAATGCCGAAGTTTCTGCCACAGGACCCGACCGTGTCGTCTGGCACGGCCGAGTCGAACTCTTCCGGATAAGCCAGAACCGCGCCAGGCGCGGCCGTGTTCCAGACACGGTCGAGTCATGCCGAAGTCATTTGACGGGTCACTATCGGAAGGCCCCTCAGCGCCGCGACCGTGTCAAGCGAGGACACGGTCGAGTCCCTGTCGGCGATTGCGCGCGCGGCCGTCTTTGTTGCTTGCACGGCCGTGTCGGCAGGCATTGAGCCAACCCCTATAATTTGCGTTTTTGGGCGGATCTAATCATTTCTTTCCCACTTCTTCACCTGCAACCGAGAGAGAGAGAGCTTGAGGGAGGGATTTTCCTTCACAAATCATTTGAGTGTTTGATTTTCTTCATCTCCTTTCGATCGTGAAGCCCGGATAATCGATCTAACGCGTGTTCTTCGGATTAAAGTACTTGGATCTTCAAGAGGTAATTTCTTCAACATCTTGGATTTCGATTTTGTGTTGAGATATGATGTTTTGGACATTATAATCATGTTATATGAAGGGATATGTATATGATTATGAGTTTGTATAAGGATTCATTGGATTATTGAGGGATTATTCAAGAACACTTTGAATATCGAGTTGGATTTGGGGATTTTCGACTAATTGTTGTTAAAATCACGTTTTTGGATATTCATAACGGATTATTGATCGTATTGAAGATGTTTTGTTGGTTTGAAACACTTCTTGGGGTTTTGATGTTAGTATTTTTGAGGATTGGTTATGAACAATCGGAGTTGGCCACAAAGTGTTCGATATAATGCCTCAATGGATTTAGTTTAATCGTATCGACGTTTTGAGTTCGTTATATTCGTGTTTGATTCGTATATTGAACGGGTTGTTGGATATTGTATAATTCAAGGTTGTTCGAGCGACCGATATCTCAATTAGGACGTCGTTCGTGGAAGGATAATTGTCACCGGTATTGTGTAAGTTAATTCTTACTCGGTTAAAAGGATATTCATTCTTTTTGTTGTTGATCATACATAATCATAACTCATTCATCATTGTATTAATCATATTGAGACTTGTAATTGTTGAACAATCACTTCATTAACGGGAACGGCGGTTCCAACCATTCCATTGAAACTATCAATCACTTCATTATTACTCTCATCTCGGTGAGTCATTCTTGACTTTGTCAGATTATTATTTATTCATTGATATTCATTACGGTCATTCTTGTTCATATGACCTTAAGGTTCATATTGCGTGGCGGGTGCGGATGTGTGGAATTTTTAGTCGGGCACGTTATGGCCATGTATAGGGAGTGATACATTGGGTGTGCACACGGTAGCAGTTACCTCGTGAGACTAATTAGGTACAAGGACGGGTGTGTCCGGTCATTCGTCTTGTACACTTGCACGAGAACACTACGGGCGTATTATGATACTCCTCTTGACGTAATTCATAACTAAGAATATTTCATAACTTGATTAAATCATGTTTGTGTATTTTCAACCCTTGAGGATTGTTGTTACGTATGGCGACCTGTTTGGGGATTTTGTTTTTGGTCTTGGCAAGGCAAAAGCACGGGAGAACACGATGTCGATGAGTCCAGTGATACTAGTAGGGGACCCGATCTTTCGATTATTCATGTTATTGTCCTTTATTTTCCATTGAGACTTTCATTTGAATACTCCGTTTCATTCAGTGTTGTGTATTTTATCTTCATATAAAATACACTAGTATTCGGTATTGTCCTGGTGTGTTGTAACTAAACTCCTCATCGGAGTAATTATTGTTGTAATGTAGTTCGGTACTACATTTATCTTGTGTAATTCATTCATTTTCATTTGCCTGGTGGGTCCCAGTTGGGGATCTACGGCACTGTAATATCCGCCTAGTTTGGGGTGTTACACAAGAACCACTGAGTTGCCTCCCAATTAGCGCTAAGTTTAACGTCTTCAGCTGGATGCAAGTGTTGGGTTGCCTCCCAACCTGCGCTAAATTTAATGTCTTCAGCCAAACTCATGTTTCCTTCATCCCGGATCATTCGACGAGCTCTTACAATCCGATTTACGTGTAATTATATCGGGAGGTTCTCCATGTATCAATCCATCAAATCGAGGGGTCATAAAAAATACAACATTTGGACTATGCGTCCTAATCATTAATTCTCCTCGATCCACATCAATTAATGCTCGTGCAGTGGCTAAGAACGGACATCCAAGTATTACTAGACCATCTTGCTTCCCATCATCATCAAGCACTATAAAATCAACGAGGAAGGCAAACTTATCAAACTTTAAAATTACATCCTCCACAATTCCCTTTGGGTAAGCTAAAGATCGATCTATCAATTGTAAGCTCACTGGAGATGATATCAACTCTCTTAATCCAAGTGTCCTGAAAATAGACAAAGGCAATATATTGACACTTGAACCTTGATCAACAAATACATCATTTAATGAACAACCCGAAATAGAGCAAGGAATTGAAAAACTCCCTGGATCCCTAAGTTTTTTCGGCAGGCGCTCCAATTCTTTTTTCTTTGACGCCATGGCTTGCATGAAAACCTCAAAATTTTTCTTCTCCTCGATATGCTCAATATCGGACCGATCCTTCACCTCAGTAATGGAAATTATCAAATCAGCTTTATTAGACTACACGGTCGCATCTTCGTCTTTGTTGTTGCCCGAAATATTATCCGAAGATAGATATTGCTGGAATGGTCGAGCAACAGCAAATTGCGAGAGCATGTACGTGGGGGTGTGAAATACACAAGATTTGCCGGGTTTGTTAGGCCCGGGCTTGAATGCTCTCGTGAGATGTTATTAATAAGAATACGTTTGAGTACAAATATTAATGTAAGAATGCGATTACAATGAGTGTAAAAGATCCTAAATATCTTGCTCTTGAGCGAAGCTCTGTATGTTCTTGTTCTCGTTTCTGCCGACCATCTTAGGATTAAGAGGTTTCGAGAGTGAGAGATGAACAGATGTCCGAAGTGTATAGCTTTTGCCAAGAGAGAAAGCCAAGTTATAAGATGGGATTATGAACTCGCCTTTATCCATTCTGAGGCTTCTATTTATAGGATCAAGCCTTTCTTGGCGTCGCCTTTCTTGATAATATAATAAGGGCGATCGTCTTTTCAACATATGGTATGCTGCTGAAGCTCGCGATCTGCTGGCAGCCAGTGTGCGGTCCAATGAGGAGCTCGCACGCGTCTGAGTCCGCCCGGGCGGTCCCACTGCACCTTTCGGCGGAGTGCAGCCGGTAGGTGAAAAGATGCTGACAGGCTGTGGTCAATGATCCATGTCTTGCGGCGCCTTTTCCGGATCTGCACGTGGGTCTTTGCCCTGAGCTTCGACCTTCGCCGACCAGATGAATGATGGCTTCGCGTGGTATGAAGCGGTCGCCATTGGCCGGGCACCAGAGTCGATCGCCAAGTGCCAAGAGACGATCGCCTTGGATGTCGATCGCTCGGCACTGGGTCTTGACCTGGGACCCGAGATCGGCCAAACTGCCTCGGCTGCTAGGCTATGGCTCGGTCGCCCGGTCGCTGTGCCGATCGCCTGTTGAGATGTATAAATCTCGACACAACAATTGCCCCCCAGCTTGCTCCGATGTTGAAGACACGGGGTGAGGTGGTTCTTGCTGGCGATCGTTGTGGATAAAAACGGGCGATCCAGTGAGCGGACTTTGGTCTCGGACTTGGGCGATCTGATCGATTGGCGATCTATCTTCGGTCTTGTACATGCAATTAACAATTTTGCCAATCCCTTGTAGAAACTTGATAGTTTCGTCGTTGAGGAACCGTGCACAGTCGCGGAGTTCAATGGACCGACTCCATGACCATGTCTTGTGCGCGAGCGACATTGTCTGTCTCGTGACTCATTTTATTGTTAGGGTCCTCTGTTAGGCTGCGCCTTGCCTCGTATTTAAACGAAGGGCGTGCGGTCTTGGTCTGGAGGAGTCCTTGCGCGGGGCGTCGTCGGATTAATCGACTCCACGTCCGCGGCTAGTTAGCTCTTTTCTATCTCGGATCGTAATATTAGATGGAAATCATCGACGGTATATGTTGAGACGGGGGTAGGGACGTGTCGCATTGTCCGTGAAGGATCCACCACGCTAAGTGACGGACCTTCGAGGGCGGGCGATTGTGTCCACTGATTTGCTTGGAGGGTCCTTCGACTACGCCCGCCTCGTATTTAAACGAAGGGCGAGCGATCTCAGCCCAAAGGAACCTTGCATGGCCTAAGCAGTCGGTTCCATCGACCACCAGGACCATGGCTGCACTCTTCTACCTCGGATCGTCATGTTAGATGCCGACCTTCGACGGTGTTCGTTGTGCGGGGGAGGCGATCTCGTGCCTTAGTCCAACATGTTAGATGATGAACTGTAGATGGCGAGCGAGTCCTACAGTTTTGGTGATGTTGCTTGATTCTGGCGATCGGGTTGGAAGACTGATGATCGTCGTTCGGTTGCCGATCGCGTTGCTCATAGGTTATAAAGTAACCTTTGCCTGGCCAGAAAGTCTGCGGCTTTAGCGCGGAAAATCGCGTAGGTCGGGGGGATGTCCTTCGTAAGTTGCCTGAACATAGGCGAAAGACCATGGAATCCCCCTAGGACCGAGTATAGGGCGATTTCGTCGCTTATGGGATCGCCGTTGAGGATGATCTCATCTACCCAGTCGATGTAGTCTGCGTCGGACTCTTCTTCCTCTTGCCTGATCTGCATCATGCGATGGGGACCTTCCGGCCGAGCGACCTTGGCGGCGAAGTACGCTGTGAAGTCGTTCGCCAGTTCGTCAAAGGAATTGATGGATCGCGGCGGTAGTGAGATGTACCATCTATGGGCCAGGTCGTCCAGTGTTAGCGGGAACATTCGGCACCTGATCGTGTCTGATGCCCCACACCCGGTCATGTAGATCCGGAACTTGCTCAGGTGAGTATTGGGATCCGACCTTCTCTCGTACAGAGGTGTTTGCGGAGGAGCGATCCTTCGCAGCACGGGGGCGAGCTCGATGTGGACCGCGAGTGGCTCGCTCGGCCCGGCGATCTTTCTCTTGGCACCTGCCCCAGATTCCAGGAGCGCCTTCATGTCGTCGAGCTGACATTGCATCGCGGCCATCGCTGTAGCTTGGTCGCTCGCGCTTCGACTTTCGAAACGGGAGCCGAGGCGATCGTGTACCAATCTCCTGACTTCGCGATCGCCGACCTCGGTTCTTCGGCGAGGAGGAGCCAGATGGCTGGCCTGCCTTTTGGGAGTCGGATATGCCGAACTCCTAGTGACGGATTCGGGCTCCGTCGTCTCGTGGCTGGGGCCAGACTGCCCCGGTCGCCATGATTGGTCGCTTCCTAGGCGGCTGAAAACAGAGGTGCCCCGGCTTGCGAGCGCCTCTTCTTGCGAATGGGGGCCTCCTGGCGATCGCTCGGTCAGTAACCCCTTGAACTTCCGTTTGGTCACGCGGCGGATGGCCGAGGGGGTTATAACGGGCGGCGCGTCGAAAGCTCTCCGTCGCTCCCGTAGGATGGCCAGGGCTCCTTCGATCTGTTCCGCGGTTTGGAACTGATCGAGCGAGAGGCTTGGGCCGTCCCTCGAGGGCGGGATCGAGAGTCTCGGACCGCGGCGGCTACCCTCCGCCATAGGCTGGGGCTGGGACTGGGAAGGAAAAAGGCGTCCAGCGGATCGGCCAGTGGCTTTCTTCGATGCAGAGGCAGAAGTCATGATTCTGAAGGTTTTCTTTGAAGCGCAGTGAGTGTCACTTCAAGTATATGCCCCGGAGAACAGTGAGTGTTCTTCGAGACGGTAGGAATAAAAATGAGGGTTAAGATGCCCCCCTTCTTCTAGCGCCAATTGTTGTTGCCCGAAATATTATCCGAAGATAGATATTGCTGGAATGGTTGAGCAACAGCAAATTGCGAGAGCACGTCCATGGGGGTGTGAAATACACAAGATTTGCCGGGTTTGTTAGGCCCGAGTTTGAATGCTCTCGCGAGATGTTATTAATAAGAATACGTTTGAGTACAAATATTAATGTAAGAATGCGATTACAATGAGTGTAAAAGATCCTAGATATCTTGCTCTTGAGCGAAGCTCTGTGTGTTCTTGTTCTCGTTTCTGCCGACCGTCTTAGGATTAAGAGGTTCTGAGAGTGATAGATGAACAGATGTCCGAAGTGTATAGCTTTTGCCAAGAGAGAAAGCCAAGTTATAAGCTGGGATTATGAACTTTTTCCCCTTTATCCGCTGCTGGAGGCTTCCTATTTATAGGATTGGCCACTGCTGGGCGATCGCCTTTCTTGATAATATAATAAGGGGCGATCGTCTTTTCAGCACATGGGCTGCTCGCTGAAGCTCGCGATTCTTTGGCGGCACACAGTGCGTCCAATGAGGAGCCTGCACGCGTCCTGAGTCGCTGTCCCGGGCGGTCCCATTTTGCACCTTTCGGCGGGTCTGTCGGTAGGTGAAAAGATGCTGACAGGCTGTGGTCAATGATCCATGTCTTGCGGCGCCTTTTCTGGATCTGCACGTGGGTCTTTGCCCTGAGCTTCGACCTTCGCCGACCAGATGGATGATGGCTTCGCGTGGTATGAAGCGGTCGCCATTGGCCGGGCACCAGAGTCGATCGCCAAATGCCAAGAGACGATCGCCTTGGATGTCGATCGCTCGGCACTGGGCCTTGACCTGGGACCCGAGATCGGCCAAACTGCCTCGGCTGCTAGGCTATGGCTCGATCACCCGGTCTCTGTGCCGATCGCCTATTGAGATGTATAAATCTCGACACAACAGTCTTCATTCTCCGATTCTGATAGCTCTTCGTTTACATTGTACGAGAAGATAGCATTGCACTGTGCTTTTGGGTTCTCCTCGGTGTTGCTTGGAAATTGGCCCTTTTGATGTTGGTTTCCTACGATCTTAGCCAATTGACCGATTTGCGTTTCTAGGTTTCTCATTTGAGTTCCAGTGGTGGTTGCTAATTGAGTCACATGATTTTCAATCCGACCAAGCTTTTCTTCATCTCGGGTAAACCGACTTTTTGTTTCCATCATAAAGGTAGCCAAAATATTCTCTAGATTAGAATTTGGCTTGGACTCTTCTGTCACCTCACCATTCGACACTTTAAATCCCATCGGTGGTCATATTTCTTAAATTCCCATAGCTAAGATTCTCGTGATTCCTATTTGAAGGATGATAAAACCCCGGATGAGGATTATTTCGATAGTTATTGAAATTATGGTTATTGATGTAACGAGCTTCCTCCAACGGGTCCGGTGGTGGTGCACTTCCTTTTGGAGTTATTTTTTCATTTGCACTTTTCGTCAGAACTCCCAAATGGTTGGTCAAAATCGACATTTGTGCAGTTAAAGCCTTTATAGGATCCGAGTCTGAAACTTCAGCCACTCTACGCACATTAGTCCTCTCAGTAGGCCATTGATAGCTATTCATGGCCATCTCTTCGATCAATTCATATGCTTCCTCTGCGTTTTTGGCTATTAGTGCTCCTCTGGCCGATGCATCAACAAGATTTCTCGTTTCTCCGGCCAACCCATTGTAAAAGAAACACATTTGTTGGTCTTCCGGAAAACCATGACGAGGACATCGTCTTAACAAATCCTTGAAGCGTTCCCACGCCTCATATAACATTTCTGAATCCATTTGTCGGAACTGCATGATTTCGCTCTTCAATCTCATAGTCTTGTTGGGCGAGAAGAATTTGAAAAGAAACTTTTCGCCCAACTCGTCCCATGTACTTATGCTCCCCGAAGAAAGAGTTCCAAGCCAACTACGAGCCTTTTCTCTCAAGGAGAACAGAAATGGCTTCAATCTTATTGCATCGTTTGGCACTCCATTCATTTTGATGGTATCACAAATTTGAATAAAGTGGAATTAATGGGCGTGCGGATCTTCTGTGGCAAGTCCCCCAAACTGATTTTGTTGAACCATTGATATTAATGCGAGCTTCAATTCAAAATTTAGGGCGTTGATAGGAATATGAGAAATTCCCCAAAAATTTCGGTCAAACTTCGGCCGAAATCCATCCCGAATGGATTGAATTCGAACTGTGGGCTGCTCGGCCCGTATGCCTTCATTGTTTGAATTGTGGGATGTTGCATTATCATTTCCCATGTCGGCAATCACGTCTCCCGCTCTTTCCATTTCGTCAGATAGATCTCTCGTTCAGCAACACTTGTTCTTCGAGCAAATGCATCTACTTCGGGAATAAAGTTTTCCAAAGGTTCTCGAGAGGAGCGGGTGTTCATGTACGTCCTGCAATACGACCAAAAACAATACGGAAGTAAAAAAATAAAACAAAACAGAAAATTTTGTCTAAAGTAATACCGGAAACACTTATCGTAATATCAAAACTAATAAAAATAAATTAGTTCCCGGCAACGGTGCCAAAAACTTGTTCGCCTTATTTTTAAATAATCCGCAAGTGTACGGAGTAAATGTAGAAAGCGCCGAGCAAGGTCGTATTCCACAAAGACTAAATATTCGTATTGTGTTGAGTACTAGATTATAATGATTCTGGTTTTATCTAGACGATCGAAAGGTGAATGGATGGTTAA
The DNA here is from genome assembly GCA_033398695.1 of Orobanche coerulescens. Classification (NCBI taxonomy): domain Eukaryota; kingdom Viridiplantae; phylum Streptophyta; class Magnoliopsida; order Lamiales; family Orobanchaceae; genus Orobanche; species Orobanche coerulescens. Next base: position 178,369,779 of record CM065809.1, read on the forward strand.
GGAAATAAAATACAATGATGACAATAAATTAAAACAATTGAAAATATCCGAATTAAAGAGAAATTAAAGAGTTTAGAAAGATAGATTCCAAGACTAGGTTTCCGTTGATTACTAAGTTTAGTCGAGATTGATGTCAGAGGGTTCTAAGTGCGTTTCCAAAATGATAATCACAACAATATTCTAAAGTCCCTCTCGAGATGCAATAAACGTATATTAAACAACCTATAACAACGTCCCCGTCTATTATAAATTATCTAATTCCAAAATGTTCATAAGATTAAACATCATCATAGCTCATCACCGACTTCTCAATCTCGTAATTTACTACGTCAAATACGTGAAAGCTATTAATGCCCTCTTCTCTCGAATTATGAGCGATTAAGTTAAACATGTAAAAACACTGATCAAGTGCTCTAACATGAATTAAAATCAAGCATTTGATAAAGAAATCACATTATATATATATATATTCATCAATCCCTTAAAAACAACATGAATCAACGTACTCCCATGCCCGGAATCTAACAAGTTTAGCCGGACATGGTAATGAAAGAAATCTCAATAAATATCATGTTCATCATGTTCATGCTAAATAAAACAACAAAATGAATAAAAGATAGGGAGAAGATAAAACTCGGATGGTGTTTTGAGTGAACTCGGATCAAGCCTTCAAGTCTTCTTGCTTTGTTCTTCCTTGGTTTCTTCAAATCTCCTTCTTTTTTGGTTGAAAAGCTCTCAAATCTTGTGTTTATTCTCTCTCCAATCTATCCAATTTTCAGAATATCTCTTCCTTCCATGTTCCCAGCCTTTTTATCAACCCAAAATACCAACTTTTCTTCACCAAATCTTGCAAAAATGTCAAAAGGTGATTTTTCCACCTAAAAGTGACACGGCCCGTGTCAAATGACACGTCCCGTGTCATACTGCTCTAGAAACAACAAAAGCGCTGGACAAGGAACCCGACCGTGTCAGTTGACACGGCCGAGCAAGTGACACGGCCTGTGTCAAATGACACGGCCGAGTCTGTGTTGGTCCGTTTTGACTATGTTTTTCCTTCTTTTTCGGCTCGATCTCTCGTTTCCGTATTGCTTGATATGTATTGGGGATTGAGACTTCGTTCTTGATTGATAATGTCTTTAAAACACCTATAAAATCAAATAAAAGTACCCAAGTGTGATCGAGTCCAACAAACACAATATGAGTACAAACGACACAATTCTACACATTTTATGATCTTAAAATCCGGAAAAGCTTTATAAAAATATGTGTAAAAATGAGTGTTACCATGTATATGTTGGTCTTTGTGTGTGTTTAGTGTATATATTGCTGTGTGTTTGTATGTATGTGTATTTAGTATATGTGATATATTAAATGGATAAGATGAACAAAATAATGGGATGAGGTAAGAAAAATCCGATGACTCCAAAGTCGGGGGGCTTCCGCAGATTCCAGTCCTGTGGATGCCATAGCTTGGTATGTGGATGAGAGTAACGCTCGCTGCCGTAAGATACTAGAGCCTAATGGGATGTTCTAGTGGAGCACTGAATCTGACAAATGAGTCGCCTGCACTAGCAAGACAATTACCGTTTCAAACTCCTAGATCGGGGTCATCCCCATCTGCTGTTGAGGTGATTGAAGCTTGTATGCCCCGGTCCTCTTAGTGTTGGGTGCTTCGAAGCTATAGAGAGCTCATCATCTGTGGTGCCTACCGGTCCCCGCCAACTCTATTTATGTCCCATATGCTACTGGTGATCCCAAAGGTCGGCGAGAAGGGTGTCACATGGCCATATAGCTTGTTAGCCCTATAGAGGCGTACATTTTTAAGTCTCGGTCAGTGAATATAAATTGGTGGAGTTGTTGAAGATCTAATACGAAATTGTACACCGAACTTGCAGAAGAGAAGATGAGGGTCGTATTGTAGCAGGACCGGAGAAGAAGACCCGTGGCACCGCAGAAGGCCTAGCAGTTGACACATAGGTTAAGAAACATGGCCACCACCACATACTACTAGATGTCGAGTATAAACAGCCCAAGTTATCTTCTAATGCTGCAGCGATATGTAGTCATAATATCGGGTTTCTCATACAAGATAGGGTCCCAGTACTATGGGCCGAGTGGAAAGATGTGCCATAGTGTGTGAAGGATGCCCTAAGAATGATATGTCGGTAAGTTCACATTTAAATTACGGGTAATGCATTCTGTGTTTAGTTTGTGAACTAATTTACGAATATATATATATATATATATATATATATATTATTTATGTTAATTGTGGATGTGGTTTGGCATTCCTTCACCCACACTACATACTTAGTATAATAAGGTGAAAGCCACCATGTAAGTAATTTTAGTATATGTGGTTGAGTATTATTTGTTAGATTTCGTGATATTGTTTAGTAGTTATGAATGCGTGTTTATAGGTACAAGTCTTCGAAGAATGAAGTGCACATGTTTTGGAAGACTTGAGGTAATACGCGAGAGGCTACCCCCCGAAGATCCCAATAAACGAGTGGAAGTAGCTACGCGCCAATTTTAACGAACCACACTATATGGTATTTAACTGCCAAATTGTTGTCTAATGAATGTAACATATACAAAACTTACTTGTGGTCATTGTAATTTATTCTCAAATTATATGTTTATATTTCTAGAAGATTAGTACAACCAGCATGGCTTACCGTAAGGGTCTGACGGAGCGCTACAACTTAAGTTCGCGATCGTTAACGAAAGTTGCGCATGAGGCCACTTCTCTAGACATGGTGGATAATGAATTTGTCTATGTATCTCAGAAGGCATATCCCAGATGTTCAAATGAACATGTAAGTCATAATTATTTCCTAAAATCAGAATAGGGTGAAGGAGGACTCTCAGAGGATCTTGACAGAGATTGCGAGGGAACATGATTCGGATATACATGAAACCATTCTTGATTTATCCATCAAAGACATCAATCAGACCGATCTCTTCATTAGGGCTAGGAGGGGTAAATTTATCCCCTAAAGAGAGTCGTACTGCACGCCGATGATGGAAGCTGAAGGCCACAAATTGTTGAAGACCATCCCAAGCTCGATGCAGTCAAAAGAGCGACGCCTAGAAAGTCTTTCAAGTGTAGTAGTTGAGGGTGGAGAGGGAGCTTAGAGCTGAGGAGCTAAGGAAGGTTAGAAGTTCGAGAAATTCTATGGAGCGACGAGAGCTATTTTGGATCAGCAGCGGGCTGCAGAACAATACTTAAGGGCTCAACAGCGTGCCTAAGAACAAGCATTGATAGCTCAGCAACAAATCATGATGTACAAGCATCACGCCATGATGCAGGATATTATGTTATTGACTCAAACTATGAGTCAGTCGGGACTCGAGGCACCTCTTCCTGCCACCACCTCTATTCTTTAATTTAAAGACTCCTGCCTCATCTTCACAACCTTAGGACGACAATGTAATACCCGATATTTTTATTTCGGTTACCCTTGAATTAATTGTCGTGTGATTTCGATTTTTCCTTTCGTTACGATTATGTGGGATACGTTTTTCTTTGATTCACTGTTTGATACATACTGTTGTGTAGTTCGTCGGGTGAGACTTGTGTCGCCAGCGTATCTTTGACTAATGTACGCTTGGAATGTGGTATGTTACGTTTCGTATTTGACTCGTTACTGTTTTGAATCGTAGCAGGTGCATTAGTGTATCCGAGTCGTCGTCGAACGCCGAACTGGGCTGTTGGAACGATCGAGTTTCAGCCAGGAGGCTTGGACGAGTTACGGCGTAAGACTGATGAGTCACGGCCGTAAGACATTGCCTGTTACGGCCGTAAGACATACTTAGTTATGGCCGCAAGGCTGCCGAGTTACGGTCGTAAGGCCTTGCCGGTTACGGCCATAACACCCATTCGTTTTTTGGACAGTGAGGCCTGGGACCCGATTACGGCCGTAAGAACCTTCCGAGTATGGCCGTAAGGTCCGAGTTACGGCCGTAAGGACCTGCCGAGTTCAGCCGTAACGAACGCGCCTATAAATGGCCTGGGCGACAGGTCCTTGGCCATTTCCTGCATTCTTTCTTCTCTTCTCGCGGCTGTCGGTCGAGGGAGACGGGAACGCCGATTCTTGTTCGTTTCCACTCAATTCCAGGGTGTTTTGGAAGGCCCTTGTCGATTATAACAACATCAAATCCTTTTTCTTCGTCGGATCGAGGTAATTTCTTGAAATCTCCTAGGGTTGACTTTCGGGATTTCTTCTTGATCTTCGTTGTCCGTCCGATTTTGATCAATCGGTTGATGTTATTGAGCATTATTAATCGTGTTCTATGGGTTGTATATCCATATTTCGAATTTGTTCAACTCGATTGATGATTCGAGTGTTCTCATGAGTTATCGAACGTTGAATGTTCGATTAAATGTCCCAATGAGTTCCCATCGATGGTTTGATGGGATTTTCGTTGTTTTTGGCCTGGATTTTCATTGTGACCGTATATTCATTGTGTTTGCCGGAGGATTATAGGTATACGAGGATTTCAGTCGAGCTTCCCCGTTCTTTCGCGTGCTTTGGACTTGAGGCAAGTATCTCGTCTATAATCTTTATACTTTGAGAATGTGTCGTGTCGTGAATTTAACGTGGACTTGATAGTGATTGAACGTTTAACCGTAACTTACTTTTAAATGAATATGTGATTCTATGAAAGTAAATACGAACGTAACTTGAATTTCTTGAGGAATGATAACCACCATTTCATATTATATTGTGTTCGAGGCAAATATTTAGAAGTTAGTGGTTATCCGAGGAATTGTGGAATGTTTGTATCGTCCGCTTGCTAGTATGTTTCATGAATGATGGTGTGACGTAAATGTTATACCTTGTGAAAGTGTTTGTTGCATTAACCTATGATTTTACGTGTTTGTGGTTGTGGCGAATGTTATACCCTTATTGTTGTGAAATCGGTGAATTGAGATATTGACCGGGTAGGGACCCGTGAGGCCTCCGGCGGCGCGTACTTGCGAGTACGGCCAGATGCTATGATTTGACCATAAGGTTATCGAATCGGGTAGGTCTGGAGAGGGCTCCGAGAATCGTTACTTGCGAGTGCGATGTCACGATAACTTGTGGGCGTGTTTGAATGATGATTAACCGGGTAGGGACCCGTGAGGCCTCCGAGAATCGTCACTTGCGAGTACGGCCAGTTTATATGACTTGACCATAAGGTTATCTAATCGGGTAGGTCTGGAGAGGGCTCCGAGAATCGTTACTTGCGAGTAAGATGTCAAGATAACTTATGGGTGGGTTGAGCTTGTTTTTCGGTATCTAATCCGGGATGGGTCCCATCGAGGCCACGGAGGTGATTTGAGTATTTGATTGGATATCTCTGAACTCCGATTGTATGAATCATGGATTCCTGTTATATTGGTGATTGTGGTTCAGCCTTTGAGGCTTGTTTGAGAATTGAAGCGTCTTCATGATTTTGCAATAAAACCCTTTTGAAAATGAGAACCACAAATCTTTTCATGATTTTACACTGAGACCCCCGATGTCCTCAATAATTCTTTCTAATGTGTTTTGAAGTTATCTTTATGATCCTCCCTAATGGGAACCATTTTCGAAAAGACTTTAGGCTCGGGGATCGTGTTACTACATTGTCGAAAGGTTATTTTCATAACGGTTGTATTCTTGATGTATAACTTTATAGCTTGGTGACTTGCTAGCGATTCCATCGTTAACCCCTCATTGGAGATTTTGTTAATTATTCCAGGTGTTCTGATTGGAGAGAGAGCAACCACAGGATCGGCTCGGAGGATGATGTAAATCAACGATACTAGTCACCATTGTAGTCGGTTGTCAGTCAGTGATCGGTTGGTTTGAGTTTTCCTTGTCATCCTTGAGAGGATGGACATTTTATGTATTATGTGATCGAGTTGTATTTTGGTTTATCAGATGTACGGATATGTTGTGTTTTGAGAGACCTAATCGGTCTACGGTTTTATATTTGGTCGAGTTGACCACATGTGGGTTTTGTTTTGTAGTCTCCTACCTAGTAGCTCCTTGCGGAAAGGGGTCTACGGTGTGTAATATCCCTGAGTGGATTGAGGGTGTTACATAAATAGTATCGGAGCTTAGGTTTGCGAAAACCTAGGCAGTTGGGTCTAATTGGGTCTTGTCGAGTCATGTCTTGTCGTGTCACCCGGGTGAGCAATTGTGAACAAGTGTGATCGTGGTGATCCGTTGTGATTCGTTGCGATTAGTATCGTGGTGCAGCCATCATCTCCGGATGACCTGTGGACGTAAGTCTCCTTCTTGATGCGAGGTATCTGTATTTCATGATTCCATATGTGCGAATTAATTGTGGTGCGTAATTTTATTTGCACGGTGTTGTGTAATGGAGTTGTATTCGATACTTGTGACACACCGTCGGTGAGAAACTCAGATGGATGGTTTTGTTGTATGTTTAAACTTGATGCACACGAATGTATTTTCGAACGGCATTTTATCCGCTGCGTGAGTTCTTTCAAAATGACTTTCGGTATTTTGCAAGCTGAGTTTTATTTCGTAAAACCGATTTTCTAAATCGAGTTTTGGCATTTTGGCCTTGAACGTTTTATGATATTTTGACAAATGATTTTGTGTGTTTTGGAAAATACTACCGTCATCGGCCTTTTGGCATATTTTTGAACGTATTTGAAAATGTTTCAAGCCTGGTGGGTTTCGGCGTGGAACCCACGGCGTGTAATATTCCCGGGATGAACTGGGGGTGTTACACGAGATGTATTTGGTTGAATTTGTGATTTTGTTTGCCGTTTGGGCATGCTGTTTTAAGTTCGACTATTTTTGTTTGGACTGTCGTAATTATACCGCTGCGGGTAGGTTTGAGAACGTGTTTCTGAAGGACCTTAAGGGTCGGAGCGTTTTTGTGAAAGTCGATTTTGAAAATATTTTGATGGTGCGATTAAACAGCAGCCTGTATGGATTTTGAAATCGGTTGGGTTTTGACAAGTTAATCCTTTATTTTCAAATGACACCATCAGACGGTATTTGAAAAAATATATTTTAATGTATTTCGGGCACTGCAAAATATTACCGTCATCTTCGGTTTTGATCAAAATAATTTTGGAAAATTTTTGTTTTGCCAACGACTTTGGGTTTCGAAATTTTAAACATTGTGTGTTTGTTATGCTGTTATGTCCGTCGAAATTTTTTTACAGTACTTCCTAAGTGTCGAGATACATTGTTAGGAGTCGATCATTAACCTTCGGAGCCGTTTTGAGACTGTTGAGTTGATTCTTTCCATCTTACAGTTAGTTGTTACGACTTTAAGCTTCTGACTGTCGCTGCAGTACCTTTGTTGTTACAATTATATCGGTGCTCATTATCTGTCGTTTAATCCCTGTCGACCTAGTCATATGGTCCATCTGTGACGATTGTGAACTCTAACTGCGGTATCAGTATTGCACTTAGTTGCTTATTCTGTGTGGATATTATTGACGTATTACAAATTGCACCGTTCTTGTTAGTGAGTTATGGGTGTACGCCCAGATGTTATGATTTCGTAGTTCGGTTTAATTGTATTATTCTTTGACGTTATCCGGATGTGGCAATTGATTTGTAGCAATGATGATATATATTGATAAGGTCATTTTGACGACACCGTTTATCGAGTAGATTGATGTTTCAAAATGTTTTGCAAATGATTTTCGAAACGAAACAGATATGATAATGGGTTCATAGTTTTGATCAAATGATCGAGGTATTAAAAAAATTTCTTTTCAAAAATTCACTTCAGCAAATTTTTCAAATTCAGGAATTTTAAAATGCTATCATTTGGACAAGTACCTCGGAAAATTTTGTTTTTAAAATATTACCCATATTCGACCACGATGATGTGTATGTGGTTTTGACCGTGAATGCTTTGATAAGGGTCACACGTTTCTATTGATGTAGCCAAGTGAATGACTATTAAATTTGAACTCTGTCGTTGCAGTGATAGTCGTGTATTCGTGTTATGACTCAGAATGAGTATTTTATTGTGTTAGTGTTGTTTGCCCTATATTGATTATGTGGTGTTTGTTTTGTCGTTCTGAACGATTGTCCGTTCAGTATGCCGAGAGGTCGGGGTCGTGGTAATCAGTCGCGTGATCAAGACCATGCTACCGGTAATGGCATTAGTATTGGTGTTGCTACTATACTCCAGCAGGTGGCAGATCAGATGACTCATTTGGCTCAGGCAGTTCAGCATAGCAATGCCGCGAATGAGGATGTCGGGTCGACTCAGTGGCTTAGAGAAGTGGTTCGTATGCGTCCTCCTCGCTTTGTGGGCGCGGGTGATACTTTGGGCTGGGATGGTTGGCTTTTCCAATTGGAGAAGATATTCAAGGCGGTTGGTTGTCCCGAGGAGCGGAGGATTTCTATCGCTCAGTTCCTTCTCGTTAATGATGCCGCTAACTGGTGGGAGGCCGTTGAGCCTCAGGATCATGTTGTTACTTGGGAAGAGTTCAAGAAGTTGATGGAAGCGGAGTTCTGCCCGAAGCCGATCCGAGAGAAGAGGATCCGTTATCTTTACCTAGCCGAGCCGCAGGATATACCCGTGTCGCAGGCTATTATCGACTATAGTCGACAGCTCGCTTACGTGAAGAGGCAGGCCTTGCCGGTTACGGCCGTAACACCCATTCGTTTTTCGGGACAGTGGGGCCTGGGACCCGATTACGGCCATAAGAACCTTCCGAGTACGACCGTAAGGACCTGCCGGTTATGGCCGTAACAAACGCGCCTATAAATGGCATGGGCAACAGGTCCTTGGCCATTTCCTGCATTCTTTCTTCTCTTCTCACGGCTGCCGATCGAGGGAGATGAAAACGTCGATTCTTGTTCATTTCCACTCAATTCCAGGGTGTTTTGGAAGGCCCTTGTCGATTATAACAACATCAAATCCTTGTTCTTCGTCGGATCGAGGTAATTTCTTGAAATCTCTAAGGGTTTACTTTCGGGATTTCTTCTTGATCTTCGTTGTTCGTCTGATTTTGATGAATCAGTTGATGTTATTGTGCATTATTAATCGTGTTCTATGGGTTGTATATCCGTATTTCGAATTTGTTCAACTCGATTGATGATTCGAGTGTTTTTGGGAGTTATCGAATGTTGAATGTTCGATTAAATGTCCCAATGAGTTCCCATCGATGGTGTGATAGGATTTTCGTTGTTTTTGGCCTGGATTTTCATTGTGATCGTATCTTCGTTGTGTTTTCCGTAGGATTATAGGTGTACGAGGATTTCGGTCGAGCTTCCCCATTGTTTCGCGTGCTTTGGACTTGAGGCGAGTATCTCGTCTATAATCTTTATACTTTGAGAATGTGTCGTGTCGTGAATTTAACGTGGACTTGATAGTGATTAAACGTTTAATCGTAACTTACTTTTAAAGGAATATGTGATTCTATGAAATTAAATACGAACATAACTTGAATTTCTTGAAGAATGATAACCACCATTTCATATTGTATTGTGTTCGAGGCGGATATTTAGAAGTGAGTAGTTATCCGAGGAATTGTGGAATGTTTGTATTGTCCGCTTGCTAGTATGTTTCATGAATGATGGTGTGACGTAAATGTTATACCTTTTGAAACTGTTTGTTGCATTAACTTATGATTTTACGTGTTTGTGGTTGTGGCGAATGTTATACCCTTGTTGTTGTGAAATTGGTGAATTGAGATATTGACCGGGTAGGGACCCGTGAGGCCCCCGGCGGCGCGTACTTGCAAGTACGGCCGGATGATATGATTTGACCATAAGGTTATCGAATCGGGTAGGTCTGGAGAGGGCTTTGAGAATCGTCACTTGCGAGTGCGATGTCACGATAATTTGTGGGTGTGTTTGAATGATGATTAATCGGGTAGGGACCCGTGAGGCCTCCGACGGCGTGTACTTGCGAGTACGGCTAGTTTATATGATTTGACCATAAGTTTATCTAATCGGGTAGGTCCGGAGAGGGCTCCAAGAATCGTTACTTACGAGTAAGATGTCAAGATAACTTATGGATGGGTTGAGCTTGTTTTTTGGTATCTAATCCGGGATGGGTCCCATCGAGGCCACAGAGGTGATTTGAGTATTTGATTGGATATCTCTGAACTGTGATTGTATGAATCTTGGATTCCGGTTACATTGGTGATTGTGGTTCAGCCTTTGAGGCTTGTTTGAGAATTGAAGCGTCTTCATGATTTTCAAAGAAAACCCTTTTGAAAATGAGAACCACAAATCTTTTCATTTTACACTGAGACCCCCGATGTCCTCAATAATTCTTTCTAATGTATTTTGAAGTTATCTTTATGATCCTCCCTAATGGGAACCATTTTCGAAAAGACTTTAGACTCGGGGATCGTGTTACTACCTTGTCGAAAGGTTATTTTCATAATGGTTGTATTCTTGATGTATAACTTTATAGATTGGTTACTTGCTAGCGATTCCATCGCTAACCCCTCGTTGGGGATTTTGTTTATTATTCCAGGTGTTCTGATTGGAGAGGGAGCAACCATAGGATCGGCTCGAAGGATGATGTAAAGCAGCGATACTAGTCACCGTTGGAGGCGGTTGTCCGTCAGTGATCGGTCGGTTTGAGTTTTCCTTGTCATCTTTGAGGGTGTTGTGCAGCGATTAATACGCCTCGATAGGCGATCGGCATCACGATCAGAGAAGCCGACCATGGAAGACATACTCTGGACAAACTCCTAGAGTTCGGCACAATACGGCGACCGTCTTTTGGTACTTAGTGATCGTCTTTTGATATCTGACGATCGTCTTTAATGAGCGAACCAGAGGCGATCGTCTCGTGCCACGTATGGATCTAGCATCCGTCAAAGTCGTCGAAGACCAAATCTTGGACGGTGGCCCACGTGCGGATCTTCAAAAGATACCGACAGATAGGACCTTTGACCCCAGCCTGTCACCTACCACACCTACCGACAAGGCCGCCGAAAGGTACAAAGTGGGTCCTCCCCGGACAGCTGCCCAGGACGCGTGCTGGCCTCCCATTGGCTCGCACAGCTGGCTCCAGCAGCGGCCCCAGACTTTAAGGGAACAGTCCCACGTGACGGGACGATCGGCCACCTTATTATAATATATAAAACGGCGGTCGCCCGCGATCGCCTGAGGAGTCCCAACTACCTTGTCCCCTATAAATAGAGAACTCACTGCAGCAGCCAAAGGGAGGCGAATTTACTACGAATTCAGTGCAAAATACACACAAAAGAGAGAATCAAAGACTCTTTTGGCAACCACTTATACATTCATAGTGATATTCATACACATTCATCATATATCCCAAGCAAGAACTCACAAATTTATCTATCTGGTTCTTCCGGCAATCTATGCGCTCTAAAGCCTAGATAACTAGAAGTCTTTACACTCCTTGTAATAGATTCTAACATTAATATTTGTACTCGACAGTATATTTATTAATAACATCTCGCGAGAGCATTCAAGCCTGGGATTAACAACTCCGGCAAATCTTGTGTTATCTATTTTCTCACGGAAGTGTTCTCGTATTTGTTTGTTACTCGATCATTCCAGCAATACTATCTCCGGATAATATTTTGGGTAACAACAATTGGCGCTAGAGGAAGGGGATCTAAACCTTCATTTTTATTCCTACCGTCTTGAAGAACACTCACTGTTCTCCAGACATATACTTGAAGAAACACTCACTGTTCTTCAATAGAAAAGCCTTCAGAAAAATGACATCTGCAACGACATCCAAGAGAGCCACCCTAAGATCTGCCGGAAACCTCATTCCGGCCCGGACCGAATCCCAGCCCAAGGCGGAAGGCGACCATGGCGACGCTAGGCTCTCACTCCCGCCCCCGAGGGACGATTCTAGCCTCTCACTCGATCAGTTCCAGACCACGGAACAGATTGAGGAGGCTATAGCCATCCTCAGGGAGCGACAGAAGGCCAATGACTCGCACACCATCACTCCGTCAACCATCCGCCGGGCAAGCAAACGGAAGCTCAAGGGGATCTATGTCGAAAAATCGACAGAAAGCCCCGAGCCACAGGGGAAGGCTCTCGTAAGGCGGGACGATTCCGTCTTCAGCCGCCTGGGGAGCGATCACTCATGGCGACCCGGGCACTCAGGCCCCAGCCGGGAGACATCGGTATCCGAATCCTTTACCAGGAGTTCGGCATATCCGACTCCCAGGAGACAGGCCAGTCAACGAGCCCCTGCTCGCCCGAGGAAGGAACCCACTGGCAGGGAGCTCGTCATTCACCACGGAGCTAGGGGATCGGTACACGATCGCCTTGGTACGCACTCTGAGAGCCAATCGGCGAGCAGTCAGGTGACGGCGATAGCCGCCATACAACGCCAGCTCGACGAGATGAAGGCGCTCCTGGAAAATGGGGCAGGCGCAAGGAGATCGATCATTGGATCAAGCGAACCACTCACGACTCAGATCGAGCTCGCCCCAGTCCAACCGACGATCAATCCCCCACAAACACCTCTATATGAGGGGAGATCGGATCCGGAAACCCATTTGAGCAAATTCCGGATCTACATGACCGGATGCGGAGCATCAGAAGCGACGAAGTGTCGAATGTTCCCGTTAACTCTGGGCGACCTCGCCCACAGGTGGTACATCTCACTACCACCTCGCTCAATAAATAGCTTTGAGAAGCTGGCGAGCGACTTCACGTCGTACTTCGCCGCAAAAGTCGCTCGCCCTGAAGGCCCCCACCGCATGATGAAAATCAAGCAGGGGAAGGACGAGTCAGACGAAGATTACATCGACCGGGTAGACGAGATAGTCCTCACCGGAGAGCCCATCAGCGACGAGCTCGCTCTCAACTCAGTCATGAGCGGATTCCATGGACGTTCGCCCATGTTCAGGCACCTCACAAAGGATATCCCCCCGACCTACTCGGTCTTCCGCGGCAAAGCCGCCGATTTCCTGGCCAGGCAGAGGATGCTCTCACTCCGCTTAGACGAGGGACCGTCCGAAGAAGGAAAGGCGTCATCCCATGTCCAAAAGAAGGCGGTCGCCAAGCCCAGAAAGGCGGTCGCCAAACCGCCCGGCGATTTCAAAGCCTTCGAGGATGTAGAGGTCCACCTTCTCCACAACCTCAACTTATCTCCGGCCCACATCTTCAACGCAATCAAGGGTCGCGAGTGGCTTTCCAAACCAAAGCCGATAAGGGACCACGGTCATCTAGACCGTAGCAAATTCTGTGCCTATCATAAGAGTCCCGGCCACAACACGGCCTAATGCCGCGACCTCCTCGTGACTCGCGACTGTTTGAGGAAGGCAAACTGGACAATTTGATCACCAAGCCAGAACCTAGGACGGAGAGAGCCGGAGGGCGCGAGCGCCGACCAAACAAAAGAATTCCTCCCAATTCGGTCGCCAGAATCGAGCATGAGCCGGAATACTCTGATGAGTCGATCCCTCCGATCAACACAGGCGGTCGGATCAACATGCTTCAAGCAGGAGATGGAAACCTCGGGGGCCTTTCCCCGGTTACCACCATGTTAAACAGGAAGCGAAAGGCCGAGCTGAGGGCGTTCGCCGGGGTCCATACCGTGGTACCTCCGGAGCCGACCATCTCTAAAGACGCACTCATCACTTTCTCCAACAAAGACAGGGAGGGAGTGCAATGCCTTAAAGAGGACGCACTGGTGATCTCCGCCTGTATCCTTGGGAAGACGGTCGATCGCGTGCTGGTCGACAATGGGAGTTTCTGCAACATCATATTCAAATCCACCCTAGACCAACTCGGCAACTTAATCAAATTCATCAAGCCGTTCGACACCGTGCTCCAAGGGTTCGGCGACAACACAGTCCAAGCCTACGGGAGGATCAAGCTCTCCGTCGAGCTAATATGCTTTTATGATCCCAAGGTTAGGATTACTAGGAACCTAAATTTTGTAATCATAGATAGGACCAGCATCTATAATGGGTTCCTAGGTCGCCCCTTTTTAGAAACCTTTGAGGCGGTCGCTTCGTCTTTCTTTTACTGTATCAAATTCCCCACTGCCGATGGGACGGTCGGTACTGTAAAAGGAGATCAGCTAATGGCAAAAAGATGTTTGAATTATTCCTATGTTGTTACTTCTTTCAATACTTCCCATACTATATGTAACATTGAAGCGATCGACGATCAACCCATGGAGATCGACGAGCCGAGCACATCGTACCAACCCGACTCAGGGGACGCCATCTCTCATCAATTGACGGACGACATCGAGCCAAGGATCGGTTTCGAGCCAAGTCTCGACATCGATCCAAGGACCGAGTCCGGAGATCGCACCAAACGAGAGGCGACCGTCCCTGTCGAAGAGTTGGAAAGCATTACGATGGATCCGGTTCATCCAGAACGGGAAGTACAGATCGGCGCAAGCATTGACCACGAATTAAAGGGAGATCTGATCAACTTGCTACGAAGGAACATCGGAGTCTTTGCCTGGTCGCATCAAGATATGGTTGGCATAAGTCCCGAACACGCTTGCCATTATCTGAAGATCGACCGGGCAATGAAGCCTGTTCACCAGAAGCGTAGGAAGTTCGGTCCCGAAAAATACGCGGCGCTCGACATAGAAGTCCAGAAGTTACTCAACAACAAATTAATCGGAGTAGCCATAGACGAACCACAGTGGGTCGCCAACGCAGTGCTCGTCAAAAAGCCAACTGGCTCCTGGAGGTTATGCATTGACTTCACCGACCTCAACGCGTCATGTCCAAAAGATCACTTTCCGATGCCTCATATTGATCACTTGGTCGATAGTACGGCAGGTTGCGAAATAATGTCATTTATGGATGCCTTCGCCGGGTATCATCAAATCCCAATGGCGGAGGAAGACATAAAACACACATCTTTCCACACGGAAAAAGACATATACTTTTGGGTCCGAATGCCGTTCGGATTGAAAAACGCAAGGGCGACCTACCAGCGATTAGTCAACAGAATGTTCGCTAATCAGATCGGCAAGACCATGGAGGTCTACATTGACGATATCGTAGTCAAAAGCCTCAAGAAGGAAGATCACCTCAACGATCTCGCCGAGACGTTCGCCATCCTTGAGAAGTTTAACATGAAGCTGAACCCCAAGAAATGCAACTTCGGGGTGGGCTCCGGGAAATTCCTGGGGCACATCGTGAGCCAAAGGGGGATCGAGGCGAACCCCACCAAGATATAGGCGATCCTTGACATGCAGGAACCGCGAAACATCAAGCAGGTGCAATGCCTCACAGGTTGTCTAGCCGCCCTCAACCGTTTCATATCACGGCTCGGCGATAAAAGCAAAGCCTTTCTTCGCAACCATCAAGAACAAGAAGTTCGCATGGACGAAGGAAAGCCAGATAGCGTTCGCCAAGATAAAGGAATATCTATCTAACCCCCAGATCCTGGCAAAGCCGATCCCCGGTGAAAAATTATTCCTTTACCTAGCAGCCTCGGAGGTCGCGCTGAGTGCCGTTCTGGTGCGAGCAGAGGGACAAGCCCACTTGCCGATCTACTATGTTAGCCAGGCGCTCCACGACGCTGAGACACGCTATACACCATTGGAGAAGATCGCATATGCCCTTGTCATGAGTGTTCGTAAGCTGAGGGCTTACTTCTTCGATCACCAAGTGGAAGTCCTAACAACTCTACCTCTAAGGCAAGTCCTACACCGGCCGGACACCAACGGGCGACTCCTCAAGTGGTCGCTGTAGATCTCCCAATACGGTATCACTTACGCTCCTCGCACGGCGATCAAAGGCCAAGCTCTGGCTGACTTCATGGTGGAACTGACGTTCCCTCACAGTCCAACCCAGGTCGGCCGACCTGCTTGGAAGTTATATGTGGATGGCTCGGCGACCAATTCGAGAGCAGGGGCAGGGATTGTCCTCATCAGTCCCGACGGACAAAGTTTCACTAACGCAGTACGTTTCAGCTTTCGCGCGACCAACAATGAAGCCGAATACGAAGCCTTGGTAGGCGGGCTCGATCTGGCCCTCGCCCTAGATGTTCGTCGCCTCCATATCTTCATGGACTCCCTTTTGGTCGTGAACCAAGTTAAGGGAGAATATGAGGCGCGCGGCGAACAGATGGTCAAATACCAAGAGCTGGTCACCGAAATGTGCACAAAATTTGAAGAAGTGCTAATCGAACAAGTCCCGAGAGAGCACAACTCCCAGGCCGATGCACTTTCCAAGCTAGCATCATCGGATGGGGCAGCCGATTTCTCCAATATACAAATCACAAAGTCAACAAGGCCGTCGATCGACAGAAGCCTGGTTACCACGGTCGCCATCGCCGAGGAGAACTGGATGACTCCGTTCATCAAATACTTAAAGGACGGAACGGTCCCTGACGACCGTGTTAAATCTCGCCAACTCCAGCTTCGTGCGACCAGATATACCCTATTGGACGACCGGATTTACAAGCGAGCCTTCAGCCTTCCCCTCCTCAAGTGTATTACACCGGAGGAAGGTCGGCTCGTTTTAGCTGAGATCCATGACGGGATTTGTGGAAACCATGCGGGCGGGCGAGCTCTCATCCATAAGACAACCAGACAAGGGTTTTTCTGGCCATCACTTCAGAAGGATGCGATCGCCTATGCCAGATCATGTCATAGGTGTTCGATAATGGGGCCCAACATTAAACTATCCCCCGAACAGCTCACCTCCATGTATAGCCCTTGGCCATTTGCGCAATGGGGCATCGACCTTATAGGTCCCTTGCCGACGGCTCCAGGGGGCTGTAAGTTCGCCATCGTAGGGGTCGACTATTTCACCAAATGGGCTGAGGCCGAACCGCTCAACAAGATCGGCCAAGAGCAAGTGATCAAGTTTATATGGAGAAACGTCGTATGCCGATTCGGTCTGCCCCAGGCCATCATCTCCGACAACGGAAAGCAGTTCGACGGCTTAGAAGTCATGCAATTCTGTGAGAAATGGGGAATCAAAAGATTGTTTTCAGCACCCTATCACCCTCAGACGAACGGACAGGTAGAGGCTGTGAATAAGATCATCAAACACACGATTAAAGCGCGACTCGAATCCAGGCAAGTATGATGGGCGAGCGAGCTCCCAGACGTTTTGTGGTCCTACCGAACGACGACCCGCAATTCAACCGGCGAAACCCCATTCGCCCTTGCCTTCGGAACAGAAGCGGTGATTCCTTCAGAGATCGCCGTCCTCAGCCATCGAACCGAACAGGAGATGACGACCGAAAACGATGTGGCCCGACGAATCGACCTAGACATGCTCGAAGAACGACGGTTGACCTCAGAAATGAAGAACGCAATCCACAAAAGGAAAGCCGAGAAGTTCTTCAATTCAAAGGTCAAAGAAAGAAGGTTTCAAGTGGGTGATCTCGTCCTCAAGAAGATCTAAACCCACACAGACGTTTTCGGTCCGAACTGGGAGGGACCTTTCAGAGTATCCAGATGGCTAACTAAAGGAGCCTACGAACTGGAACATCCTGACGGTACTCCGGATCAATACCCCTGGAATGCCGTGCATCTGAAAAAATACTACCAGTGATAATTTTGTATTCAATTTCAATGATATACAAGGAATATAATGAGATTTTTTCCTATCCCATCTATTCTGGCGATCGCCCCACCAGGCATATCGCATACCGCCGACGATCGTTGATCATGATGATCCGAGGAAAAATCAATGCAGCCATGGTCCTGGAGGTCGATGGAACCAACAGCTTCGCCAATGCAAGGTTCCTTTGGGCTGAGATCGCCCGCCCTTCGTTTAAATACGAGGCCGGCGTAGCCGAAGGACCCTCCAAAATAATCAGTAGACACGATCGCGCGTCCTCAAGGTACATCATCTAACATGGTGAACCCGGACAATGCGACGTGCCACTACCCCCGTCTCAACGTACACCGTCGAGGGTCGCCATCTTCATGGCGGGCCGAGGTGGAAGCAGAGCTGACAAGCCTCGGACGTGGAGTCGAATAAGCCGACGACGCCCCGCGCAAGGACTCCTCCAGACCAAGATCGCCCGCCTTTCGTTTTAACACAAGGCAGGCGTAGCCTAACGGAGGACCCTCACAAAAAGTGAGTCGCTGGATACACAATATCCCTCGCACACAAAGACACGATTGGGGAGGTCGGTCCATCGAACACCCCAACCGTACATGATTATTCAGAATCGGCAAAACTGAAGATAGCTCGCCAGACAAACTAGTTTTTGTTTCTTTACTTACAATAAGTAAACAAAAACAAGGGTGCAGAGATGGGTCGAGCTAATCCCAAATACGATCGAACAAAAAGGAACCACGCACGATCAGCTTCGCTCAAACACACGCAGGACGATCGGAGTCGTTCGACAAAAATTACAAGTAAGAGTTCCGATTCAAAACATATCAATGCTTTCAACACTCAGACAATCGGTCGGATGAACAAAACGTCGAAAGCAATCATACACGTACTTGTAAAAATTGCACGCAAACATTCAAAGGCGATCGTATGGAAAAAGACAGTATGAAAAGAGGAACATTTTATTCATAACGCAAGTTTCGTACATTACGGGGCCCGAAGACATTACAAAAGGAAAACAAAAAAGTACAAGTTACAGAGGAAAACAAAAATGTCTCTCAAGGCCCCGCCGGATGGTCATCGCCCTCAGGTTGCGGATCAGCTTGGGCCCCCCCATCGGCCTCGGGATGAATGAGTTTACCAGTATACCAACTCAAGTCGACAAAGTCAAGGATCGGCAAAGAGAACTCCGGGTGCAGAGGATGCTCGAGGGCATAGGATTTGAAGCTCTCCATCAAGGGACCGATCTCGATCCCTGACTTTTTAGCGGCTCGAACGGCGTCAGCATAGGCCAAGTAATAAGCGAACTCGCCGACGAGTGCAACGTTGAGGTAGGGATCGGCCTCGATCGCCTTCAGCTGCCCCTTCAAATCCACGGCCGTCTTCTCATCCTCCGCCAGCTCGACCACCTTGGCGGCATTCTCACCCTTGGCCTTCTCTAGCTCCTTCTTCGCCACCTCCATCTCACCGCTGAGCCGATCCACCATCGCCTTCAGCCCGACCGCCTCCTACTGCGAAGCCGCGTACTTCTGGCGGGTTTTCTTCTCCTTATCACGGGACCGGTCGGCAGCGTCCTTAGAGCGGCTCAGCTCCTGGTTCAATCGGTCAACGTCCTGTTTAGCCCTTTTGGCTAGGGCTGGCAAAAAAATCCGAAAAATCCGATATCCGTCCGAAATATCTTTTTTCGTATCCGAAAAAAGCGAATATTATCCGTATCCGAAAAAAAGCGGATACGGATATTATTCGTATTCGAAAATTCCGGATACGGATATGGATATAGACGCATCCGTATCCGAAAATATCCGTATCCGAGATAAATTATATATAATATATAATTTTAATATATTTTTAATATATAATTACAAAATATAACACATTTTATATTTATAATAATATAAATTTTTATAAATATAATTTGGTTTTAGATCTTAGTAGATCACTACTATAATTTAGTGATATTCCCAAATTTTCAAAAAATAAAAAAGTAATTTGGTTGCAGATCTTAGTAGATCTTTAATTAAGTGATATGTTTATACTAAGTTATCTATAATTATTTCTATCTTTAACACAACAATCAAGTAGTCCAAGTGGTTGGAGTGTGGCTTTAAAAATCCACAAAGAGAGGAGTTGTGGGTTCAAATCCCTTTGCACCCATTTATTTTTGAAAAATAAACCAGGAATTGCAGATTCGGATTCGGATATTATCCGTATCCAGATAATATTCGTCGGATTCGGATACGGATAAGGTTTTCCCGATATTCCCGAATTCGGATACGGATTCGGATACGGATTCCTGGTTCCGGATTCGGATACGGATATAGCCATATTCGTATCCGTATTATCCGATTGCCACCCCTACTTTTGGCCGTCTCCTCATACTCCTTCTCCATAGACTGGATCCGGTTAGCAAATTCAATGTTTTTGTTTCGGGCGGCCTCGAGGTCGCTATGGAGACGAGCAGTGGAGGGTCGCCCCTCAAAATCTCTAGCGACTTGGACGGCCATCGTCGCCGTCTGGAGAGCCAGGGCAACGGTCGCCTGCATGGCATCTCCAGATCGCCGACGAGCGATCGCATCAAGGTCGGTCGTCCAGGCCTTGGGCAGAGAGGTGATAGCCTGCTGGCCGTAAGTAGGGACGTCGAGAGATGTTTGCGGAGCCTTACTCGACAAAAAGTCTAGCACCATAGGAGCGACGTCCGGATCGGCGAGACGAACCCTGCAGCACAAACCAAAGTAACCAAGGAGTTGGCCTATACCTTACTCAGAATGCCTAACTCAGAAAATTTTGATCCTTTCTTACCTATTGACCAGCTCGGGATCGCGAACAAAATAAGGCTTGCCCCGAGATGTTTCCGCCTCAGCGATCGCCACCTTCTTCGTTGGGCCGCCCGATGACCGGGAGCCGGGCGCCGAGGGCCTAGGGCCTGATCGCTCCGTCATCGGGATGGCAGAAATAGGAGCCGCAGCAACTGGAGGCTCAAGAATAGATACATCCGCCTCAGTAATCGGCGGGGACTCCTCCGACCTCCGCCTCTTGCAGCGCTGAAGCTGTTCCTCTCCCTGAACCACCGGCTCGGCGACCGGCTGTAACACCCCAAACTAGGCGGATATTACAGTGCCGTGAATCCCCGACCGGGACCCACCAGGCAAATGAAAATGATGAATTAAATAATATAATTGTAGTACCGAACCACATTATATTACTAAGTACTCCGATGAGGAGTTTAAGTACAACACACCAAGACTAAACCGAATACTAGTATATTTTATATGGAGATAAAATACACCACCCTGAACAATTAAACATCTCAAACGGAATTTGCAGCGGAAAATACAAATGACGGAATAATCAAATGATCAAATGACTGAAACAAACGAAATGACTGGGGCCCCCTACTAGTATCACTGGGACTCCTCGCCGTCAGCATGCTCTTCCCGTGCATTTGCCTTGCCGTGACCTGAAAACAAAATCCCCCAACGGGGTCAGTTACACAGAACAACAATCCTCAAGGGTTGAAAATACACAATCATGAATTAACTGAAGTTATGAAATATTCTTAGTTATGAATTGCGCTGAAGAGGAGTATCATAGTACGCCCGTAATGTGCTGTGCAAGTGTACAAGACGAATGTCTGGACACACCCGTTCTTGTACCAAATTAGTCTCACGGAGGTAAGCGTTACCGTGTGCACGGTCCAATGTATCGGTGAACCCAATACATGACCATCGTGTGCCCGACTAAAAATTCCACACAGCCACACCCGGCCACGCAATATGAACCCAGAAGGTCATGTGAACGAGAATGACCACAATGATTATCAATGAATAATAATTCGACAAGGCCAAGATGACTCACCGAGATAAGAATAATAGTGACGTGATTGATAACCCAACGAAATGATTTGGAACCGTCGTTCCTCGTGAATGAAATGATTATCCGACAATTACAAGTCTCAATATGATTAATACCATGATGAATGAGTTATGATTATGAGCAATCAACAACAAAAGGAATGAATATCCTTTTAACCGAGTAAGAGTTAACTTACACAACAACGATGAAGAATGTCCGTCCGCGAACAACGTCCTAAATGAAATGTCGGTTGCTCGAACAACCTTGAATAACACAATATACCAAATATTTGATCATTACACGAATCAAATACGATCATAACCGACTCAAACGTCGATACAACAATATCCGAACTCGTAGATGTACTCTAACGAAAACGTTGAGAATATCCTTCCCGTTGGTTATAACCAAACCCAAAATATCGAACCAACTTCAAATGATTGATTCAAACCCGCAAAACACTATCAATGACATCAATAATCTCATAGAAATCCACAATTCAAGTTTACAACAACAACAATCGGAAAATCCCCAAATTAACCGAAGTCAACCCTAAGGGTTCTTGAAATAATTCCGAAAATAGCCATTAAATCCGTAGGAATACATTTATCCAAGATAGATAATCCATATCTAATGTATTCCAACAACAATCCAAGCTTACACGAAGAAATCGGAAGAAAAAACCCAAAAATCCGAAATTCTAGATCCAATAGATTAATACCTTTGATTTGATGTTAAGGAGATGATGAAGTGATGATAATCCAACTCAAAGCCTTGAATATGATGATAGGTGATAGCAGCTCGAAGAGAACACTCCAAGTCGCCCGAAATCACCCGAAGTCGCTCCAAAAACGAAGGGAAATGAGAAATGACGAAACTCAGGCTAACTGTCCAATATATAGTCACTCCAGGTTAGCGTGCGCTAGCCCTTGTGCGTAGCTTGCGCTTAACGGGTAATTTTGGGTAGTCCAGTACCCACTGTCCGAAAACGGTAGCGCGCGCTACGTACCTTTTGTAGCGTGCGCTACAACCATACCATTAGCGTGCGTTAATACCCATGGTTAGCGTGCGCTAACGAATAATTAAATGCCCAGTACTGGAATCCAGAAACCGTCTGTCCCCTGATCTGACCTCGGTAGCGTGCGCTACAACCAATATTTAGCGTGCGCTACTACACCGTTTGCGTACGCTAAATATTACTCATAGTGTGCGCTATGAATTAATCCAGCGCAGTCCAGTAGCCACTGGACTCAACCTGATCCGTCCTTAGCGCGCGCTACAGCAATTATTAACGTGCGCTAATACAACCCACTAGCGCGCGCTACTTACCATTCGTAGCGTGCGCTACTTATAACTCACCTGCAGTCCAGTACCTTACGGATCGGCCAGGGTAACCTTAGCGTGCGCTAATGCTGAGTGGTAGCGTGCGCTACCTATACTCAATTAGCGTGCGCTAAAAAGAGTACGTAGCGTGCGCTACTCCTCACGCACAATCCACAATGAAAATGACGATGATGATAAACACAGCACGACACTCCAATTAGATTAGTGATGAATGACGATTGATACACGATACAATTACTCTGAATGATGAATACCATGATTGAATATGAGTGACAAATGATCATTAATGAGTGAAATTACTGAATGACAAT
This sequence comes from Orobanche coerulescens, assembly GCA_033398695.1. NCBI lineage: Eukaryota > Viridiplantae > Streptophyta > Magnoliopsida > Lamiales > Orobanchaceae > Orobanche > Orobanche coerulescens. The sequence continues at coordinate 178,392,780 of CM065809.1, forward strand.
TACTGAATGATAAATACTGAATGATAATAACTGAATTACAACCGGGTATTACATACACCCCCCTTAAAAGAGTTTCGTCTCCGAAACTAAGGGTCAAACAACTCGGGATAACTCTCCCGCATACTATCCTCGGTTTCCCAAGTAGCCTCTTCGACTCCGTGTCTAGACCACTGAATTTTAACCAAAGGAATCGTCTTATTCCTCAACTGTTTGATTCGCCGCTCTAAAACTCGTATAGGACGCTCCTCATATGAATGATCATCGGCGATCTCGATTTCGTCGAACTGAAGTATGTGACTCGGGTCGGCAACATACTTCCGCAACTGAGAGACGTGAAACACATTATGAATTCGGCTCAACGCCGGAGGTAAAGCCAATCGGTAAGCTAACTCGCCTACTCGATCCAAAATCTCAAACGGTCCAATAAATCTCGGACTCAACTTACCCCTCTTCCCAAAACGGAAGATACCACGACTCGGGGATACCTTGACCAACACGTGGTTACCTGCCTCGAACTCTAATGGTCGACGACGGTTATCTGCATATGATTGTCGACTCTGAGCGGTCAACAAATGACTCCTGATCAAAGCTACCTTCTCACGGGCGGCTATAAGCATATCGGGCTCGGTGCCGATTGATTCTGATAGGTCGTCCCAACACAACGGAGATCGACAACGACGACCATACAAGGCCTCGTAAGGTGCCATCTTAATCGAAGCATGCCAACTATTATTATACGTGAACTCGATCAATGGTAGTTGGGCTTCCCAATCGTCTTTCCAATCGAGGACGCATGCCCTCAACATGTCCTCTAATGTCTGAATGGTTCTCTCTGATTGTCCGTCGGACTGAGGATGAAAAGCGGTACTGAGATTAAGCTGAGTTCCCATAGCACGATGAACTGATTTCCAAAAATGCGACACAAACCGTCCGTCACGATCGGAAACGATACTTTTAGGAGTACCATGCAGTCTGACTATCTCTTTGATGAACAGTTGAGCAAGTCTCTCGGGACCCCACGTCTCCTTGATCTCAAGGAAATGAGCTGATTTAGTTAAGCGGTCCACGATCACCCAGATCGTATTCATGCCACGACGACTCGTCGGCAACTCGTGATGAAATTCATAGAAATGTCTTCCCACTTCCATTCGGGAATAGGAAGAGGTTTCAGCATGCCCGCCGGCCGCTGATGTTCAATCTTGACTTGTTGACATGTTAAGCATCTCGAAACAAATTCTTCGACTTCTCGCTTCATATTACTCCACCAGTAGTTTTGTTTCAAGTCCTTGTACATCTTGCTAGACCCCGGATGAACAGAATAAGGGGTAGCATGAGCTTCTATCAAAATCGAGTTTTTCAACTCGTCATTCACGGCATACGCACAATCGATTCTTAAACCTCAAAAGTCCATCCTCGTGGACCACAAATCCAGGGGCTTTCCCCTGAGTCACATCCTCACGGATGCGCAACAATGAAGGGTCTGAACTCTGATTCTCTCGGATTGCCTCCTCGAGTGATGATGAAATCTCTAACATACAAAGCTGTCCCTGAACTCGCTGAAGCCAGACCTCGATCTCAGGTCTAAGGAATTCCTGCTGAAGCTCCTTCTGAATTGTTAAACGAGCAAGCATCTGCTCCTGAACGGACTTACGACTCAAGGCGTCGGCGACAACGTTCGCCTTGCCCGGGTGGTAAAGGATTTCGATATCATAATCTTTCATTAATTACAACCACCGTCTATGTCGCATATTTAACTCCTTCTGAGTAAATATATACTTTAAACTCTTATGATCGGTGAATATCTGACAAGTAACGCCATAAAGATAATGGTGCCAAATCTTCAATGCGAACACCACGGCTGCTAGCTCCAGGTCGTGTGTCGGATAATTAACCTCGTAAGGTCTCAATTGCCGTGAAGCATAGGCAACAACCTTTCCATTCTGCATGAGCACACATCCGAGACCTTGTCCGGACGCATCACTATAAACCACAAATCCCTCCGTCCCTTGCGGCAAGGAAAGTACAGGTGCTGACATTAACCGGCTCTTGAGTTCCTCAAAACTCTGCTGACACGCGTCGGACCACGTGTATTTCTTATCCTTTCTCAAAAGGTTCGTCAAGGGTTGAGCGATTTTAGAAAATCCCTCCACAAATCGCTGATAATAACCCGCTAATCCGAGAAAACTTCGGATTTCCTTAACATTCTTCGGAGGTAACCAATCTCGGATAGCCTCCGTCTTCTGAGGGTCGACACGAACTCCGTCTGATGAAATTACATGTCCGAGAAAAGTCACTTCGGACATCCAGAACTCACATTTGGAAAATTTTCCAAAAAGTTGCTCTCGTTTCAACACGTCGAGAACCTGATGAAGATGAACCTCGTGTTCCTCTCGGTCACGAGAATAAATCAAAATGTCATCGATGAAAATAACAACAAACTGATCCAAAAAGTCGATGAAAACCCGATTCATTAACTCCATGAATACCGCAGGTGCATTAGTCAATCCAAACGGCATAACCACAAACTCATAATGACCATAGCGTGTTCGAAACGCCATCCTCGCGATATCCGAATCTCGAATCCGCAACTGGTGATATCCAGATCTTAAGTCGATCTTGGAAAATACTGAAGCTCCCTGAAGTTGATCTAAGAGATCATCAATACGGGGTAAGGGATACTTATTCTTGATTGTCACCCTGTTCAACTCCCGATAATCGATACACAAGCGAAAAGAACCATCCTTCTTCTTGACAAATAACCGGTGCTCCCACTGGGACGCACTTGGTCGAATATAACCCTTCTCGAACAACTCCTCAAGTTGGTTCTTTAATTCCTGCATTTCGGTCGGGGCCATCCGATGCGGTGCCTTTGATATCGAGGACGTACTGTGCTCCAACTCAATCGTGAATTCCACATCCCTCTGTGGAGGCAAACCAGTAACTCGTCTGGAAAAACATCGGCATATTCCCTCACTACCGTAATGTCCGTCAACATTCGATGATTTCGGTTTTGGTCATATAGCACCAATAACCAACACACCCACGATTGAGTAATCTCCGCTTTCATCAAATTAATGACCTTACGAGCAGTAGGGATTACCTCCTCAAGCACATTCAACCCCATCGTCTCAAATGATAGTGATCATACGCTTACGGACACTAATGATGGCATCATGACGATCCATCCAATCAATACCCAAGATGACGTCGTCCCTCGGCAAATCTACTACGATTAGGTCCACGCCATACACGACCATGAAACCAGATCGGACAATTACAATCTCACGATTACTGATAATTCGTCTACTATCAGGTAGGCCAATGACATAAGGCTCACAACTAGTAGCACTACCCAGACGTAGTCTACTCAAACATGACTCGGAAATGAATGAATGCGATGCACCAGTATCAAAAAGGGTACACACAGGTTGAGATAGAATATCGAGAGTACCTGAGATCATTCGGGCCTCTGGATCATCGGTCTTCTTCATCTCATAAATCCGGCTTGCTAGTCCCGACCACTGACGCTCCGTCTGCGGCTATAGGCTCCACCTTTACTCGCTCCCTGTCGTTTTAAACGACGATTGAGTGGCCCGATTACGAGCAGTGATGCTTAGGGGCCCGAGATGACGCGTCGAGTAGGTTTGGAGTCCCTACGGCAAAACGGGCCTTATGCCCGGCAATCCCACAATTATGACACGTGATAGTCTGTCTCGTACACTTGGTACCGAGATGACCAAGATCCCCACGCTAAAACAGTGATGGACGAATCGCCGCTCGAGACCGAGATTCGCGGGTTTAGACGACACAGAGGTCGCTCGAAAGCAGAGCCCGCACGGGGTTTCTTGAAAGCGGCCTGACTGCCGTCAGACTGATTACGGTTCTTGGACTTCTTGCTAGCAGATGAAGGTTGCTGCTTAGCAATCTCCTTAGCAGTGAGCTCGTAGGTGAGAGCTTTCTCAATGAATTCGGCCAACGTGGTGCAATTATGATTAAGCAAATCAAGTCTCATACGGGGTTTCACCTCTTCTTTGAAATACTTGATTTTATCCGCCTCGAATGAATGATGGATGAGGCGAAAGGAAGAAGTTCTGAAATTTCTCGGCAATGGCGAGAACATCCTCATCTGGCCGAGGGTCGGGGTGAGTAATTCGGCATTTGGCCTCTCGAGCGGGGCCGGATAATACCTCTCCATCATGAGAGTTTTGAACCGATCCCAAGTACATGATCCTTCGGTGGGCTTCAACGACAACCACCAAGAATGTGCGCTCTTACCCAGGTAGTAAGCCGCAACAGAAACTTTGTGTCCTTCGGGACACTCTACCATAGCAAACAACTTCTCGAAATGCTCGAGCCAATGAATAATATCCGCCGGCTCAGACGAGCCCTCAAAAGTAGGTGGCCTCTGGCGAGAGATGTCGCCGATGATATTGCTCACATTCCTCTCTTGCCTCTGAGGTGGCGGCGGAGGAGCCTGTTGATTTTGATTGACGGAGTTATGCATCGTCTCTATCAGCTGTGCCATCTGGGTCATTTGGGCCATCACGCCCTGCATAAAAGCGAGTGGGTCAACCCGGACACCCTCTGACTAAGCCATGTCCCGGGTACGACTCCCCGATAGTGAATGATCGCGTCCAGGAGAGTGAGTGGCAGCATCGCTGCTCGATGAATTAGCATTATTTCTCGTGTTTGCACGTGTATTCACACGAGCTCTCGGGATTCGGCCCGCTCCACGGCCTCGTCCTCCACGTCCTCTTCTTGCCCTCTCCATACTGAAGTAGGAAAGTCACATGATGATTATATTTCCCGCATGAATATCACGTTATGATTATGACATGAGATGATGAAAATGAGCATTCGCGCTCTAACACAGTGATTACATGAATGATTAACTGAGGTGACGTGATTATCTGATGAAATTATTGAAATGATTATCTTGAACAAATTAACATGATTAATGATTTGATCTTCCTGATCAACAACTGAATAATGAAATGAATTGAGTGATTAACGAGTTAACATGACCGTCCTGGTCAAATGAAAATGATGGTTGAGGATTGTTAACTGATGAATTATGAATGAATGATTCTTGCCAAAAATTATACCATGGCGTTAGAAATCTTACAGTTCTTGGTCTGATTGGCTCGGCATTTGCACAGGTCACACGTGGCGCGAAAGTCCAATGATACTAGTCCGATGACGATGATTTCAAACGAGACATGACTTGGAGGGTAGTATTCAAAACCACGCTCCGATACCAACTCTGTAACACCCCAAACTAGGCGTATATTACAGTGCCGTGAATCCCCGACCGGGACCCACAGGCAAATGAAAATGATGAATTAAATAATATAATTGTAGTACCGAACCACATTATATTACTAAGTACTCCGATGAGGAGTTTAAGTACAACACACCAGGACTAAACCGAATACTAGTATATTTTATATGGAGATAAAATACACCACCCTGAACAATTAAACATCTCAAACGGAATTTGCAGCGGAAAATACAAATGACGGAATAATCAAATGATCAAATGATCAAACAAACGAAATGACTGGGCCCCCTACTAGTATCATCGACTCCTCGCCGTCAAGATGCTCTTCCGTGCATTTGCCTTGCCGTGACACGAAAACAAAATCCCCAACGGGTCGGCATACGTAACAACAATCCTCAAGGGTTGAAAATACACAATCATGAATTAACTGAAGTTATGAAATATTCTTAGTTATGAATTACGCTGAAGAGGAGTATCATAGTACGCCCGTAATGTGCTGTGCAAGTGTACAAGACGAATGTCCGGACACACCCGTCCTTGTACCTAATTAGTCTCACGGAGGTAAGTGTTACCGTGTGCACGGTCCAATGTATCGGTGAACCCAATACATGACCATCGTGTGCCCGACTAAAAATTCCACACAGCCACACCCGGCCACGCAATATGAACCCAGAAGGTCATGTGAACGAGAATGACCACAATGATTATCAATGAATAATAATTCGACAAGGCCAAGATGACTCACCGAGATAAGAATAATAGTGACGTGATTGATAACCCAACAAAATGATTTGGAACCGTCGTTCCTCATGAATGAAATGATTATCCGACAATTACAAGTCTCAATATGATTAATACCATGATGAATGAGTTATGATTATGAGCAATCAACAACAAAAGGAATGAGTATCCTTTTAACCGAGTAAGAGTTAACTTACACAACAACGATGAAGAATGTCCGTCCGCGAACAACGTCCTAAATGAAATGTCGGTCGCTCGAACAACCTTGAATAACACAGTATACCAAATATTTGATCATTACACGAATCAAATACGATCATAACCGACTCAAACGTCGATACAACAATATCCGAACTCGTAGATGTACTCTAACGAAAACGTTGAGAATATCCTTCCCGTTGGTTATAACCAAACCCAAAATATCGAACCAACTTCAAATGATTGATTCAAACCAGCAAAACACTATCAATGACATCAATAATCTCATAGAAATCCACAATTCAAGTTTACAACAACAACAATCGGAAAATCCCCAAATTAACCGAAGTCAACCCTAAAGGTTCTTGAAATAATTCCGAAAATAGCCATTAAATCCGTAGGAATACATTTATCCAAGGTAGATAATCCATATCTAATGTATTCCAACAACAATCCAAGCTTATACGAAGAAATCGGAAGAAAAAACCCAAAAATCCGAAATTCTAGATCCAAGAGATTAATACCTTTGATTTGATGTTAAGGAGACGATGAAGTGATGATAATCCAACTCAAAGCCTTGAATATGATGATAGGTGATAGCAGCTCGAAGAGAACACTCCAAGTCGCCCGAAATCACCCGAAGTCGCTCCAAAAACGAAGGGAAATGAGAAATGACGAAACTCAGGCTAACTGTCCAATATATAGTCACTCCAGGTTAGCGTGCGCTAGCCCTTGTGCGTAGCGTGTGCTTAACGGGTAATTTTGGGTAGTCCAGTACCCACTGTCCGAAAACGGTAGCGCGCGCTACGTACCTTTTGTAGCGTGCGCTACAACCATACCATTAGCGTGCGTTAATACCCATGGTTAGCGTGCGCTAACGAATAATTAGATGCCCAGTACTGGAATCCAGAAACCGTCTGTCCCCTGATCTGACCTCGGTAGCGTGCGCTACAACCAATATTTAGCGTGCGCTACTACACCGTTTGCGTACGCTAAATATTACTCATAGCGTGCGCTATGAATTAATCCAGTGCAGTCCAGTAGCCACTGGACTCAACCTGATCCGTCCTTAGCGCGCGCTACAGCAATTATTAGCGTGCGCTAATACAACCCACTAGCGCGCGCTACTTACCATTCGTAGCGTGCGCTACTTATAACTCACCTGCAGTCCAGTACCTTCTGGACTGCAGCCAGGGTAACCTTAGCGTGCGCTAATGCTGAGTGGTAGCGTGCGCTACCTATACTCAATTAGCGTGCGCTAAAAAGAGTACGTAGCGTGCGCTACTCGTCACGCACAATCCACAATGAAAATGACGATGATGATAAACACAGCACGACACTCCAATTAGATTAGTGATGAATGACGATTAATACACGATACAATTACTCTGAATGATGAATACCATGATTGAATATGAGTGACAAATGATCATTAATGAGTGAAATTACTGAATGACAATTACTGAATGATAAATACTGAATGATAATAACTGAATTACAATCGGGTATTACTCCGGCACCTCAGCAGGCCTCATCACCAGAGCAAGGCGAGATGTCGTCGCAGGAACGCGACCAGTCTTCTTACCCAAGTGAAGGCGACCGATGAGTCCTGGATTCGACATGGCAATCTCTAGTGGTGGCACGGCAAGTCGGGGAAAATGAACCTCTGTCAAAAAAGAAATACAAACAAGTTAAATAAATACTTGAGCGCTGCGACCTCCTGAAGGCGATCGTCAAGCAAGGAAGCACCACTTAAGCTCATACCTGGAACTTTCAAGTGTCGAGGGAAGCGAAATAATAAAGCTCCTAACCGATGAATTTCGTTACCAAGCGAGCGAACGTCAATAAAGGAATCCGGCAAGGCACGAATCCGCTCCCAAACGATCAAGAAATCGAAAGGGAGATCGCCGATCGCTGGAACGAGAGGTCCTGCAAAAAGAAAACAAAATTAGATCAGTCCAAGACAATCTCAATCAAGGGGAGAATTAAAATCCTTACTCGGATTCCTCTCCCGAAAAGTGGTGGGGATCTCCAACTCCTCATCCGGCCGGTCACTCGATGCCGAGCGCCACGCTCCGCCGACCCAGCACCACTTCGCCAGGTCGCATCGGGACTTGCTCGGCACACCGAGGACCACTCTCCCCCATCGGCCCTGGATATGATTGCCGCCGATCGACCATTTCTGCGCGGCCAGTTTAAACAGATAATTCATCTCCAGCGCAGTAAGGTGGCGGAACAACCGGTGGCCGCCAAACAGTGTCAACGTGCAGATGACACAGAGCTGCCGTTCGGCGTCAGTTGGAGCGGCGCCAAATTCCAGGCGATCAACAAGTAGGAGACGGCGAATGGCAGAGGAAATCGCAGGCCGACCTCCATAATCATCTCGCTGACGGCAACCATACCCTCGGGCGGTTGATCGGCACGTTCATTCTCCGAGGGCACGTGCAGAGAAACGTCAGAAGGGATGTGATATTTCACCCTCCAGCGGCTCAGGTCTTTCTTGGTCGCCGAACTCCGGATCTTACCGAGAGTCCACGAAGACGGGTCGGCGGCCCGGAAAACCGTCCGCTTCATATGCTCATAAGGATGAGCGGCGGAGTAGGCGTTGAAGTCGAATTCCGGACAGGGTCCGGTGATCCCCTCCATAATCTCGGCAAAAGCCATATAGGCAGGGCCAAAAACACTCTGCCGTTCCCAGGTTAGCCGCTCCTGTTCGTCCTCATCCGCCGGCGAGCCCCCCCTGTTCTGCCGTCGCCGCCGTCTTCGCCACTACGGCCTCGTTGAAAAGCTCTTCGAGTTCTGCGGGTGCAATCCCCGCACGAATGGCCTCAACGGACATTTCCATATCGACTCCAACAGGAATCTCCTCCCGGTCAGGCGAAGCCGTGGCGGCAGAAGAACTTCCGGCCTCGAAGGTTTTAGATCCTCCCGACATATTATAAAAAGAAGAGGGAGATAGAAGACTGGTTTTTCTTACCTAGAGAAAAGAAGAAGATCGGCACAAGAAGCTCCAGAAATTTTTGCAGAGTTTCGGCTATGGATGCAAGGACGCGTAAAGAGTGAAGGAGAAGAAGCCCTGGCCCTTTTATAGATGGAGGCAGGGGTCTAAATGCAAATAGGAGAAATCTCGAGGGCTGGATTGCAACCGTCACGTGGAGACACATTAAATGCTGCCCTCGAATCTCGCGTACGCGTCTTTTCGAGGGCACGCCAGCCGACAAGTCTGACAAACCGTCGGACTCCCCCAATAGCGGTGCGACGCGTGTCCCTGCCACTTTTAGAAAGCCCGCCTTCTTTTCCTGCTGTTCCCGGCGCGAAAGGAGATCGTCCAGATTTGAATTCAGATCGGCTGATCGGCTAACATTGGCGATCGCCAACAGTGCCACCTCACCCCGTGTTTTCAACATCGAGGCGAGCTGGGGGGCAATTGTTGTGCAGCGATTAATACGCCTCGATAGGCGATCGGCATCACGATCAGAGAAGCCGACCATAGAAGACATACTATGGACAAACTCCTAGAGTTTGGCACAATACGGCGACCGTCTTTTGTTACCCAGCGATCGTCTTTTGATATCTGACGATCGTCTTTAATGAGCGAACCAGAGGCGATCGTCTCGTGCCACGTATGGATCCAGCATCCGTCAAAGTCGTCGAAGACCGAATATTGGACGGTGGCCCACGTGCGGATCTTCAAAGGATACCGACAGATAGGACCTTTGACCCCAGCCTGTCACCTACCACACCTACCGACAAGGCCGCGGAAAGGTACAAAGTGGGTCCTCCCTGACAGTGCCAGACGCGTCTTTGGCCTCCCATTGGCTCGCACAGCTGGCTCCAGCAGCAGCCCCAGACTTTAAGGGAACAGCCCCACGTGACGGGACGATCGGCCACCTTATTATAATATAAAAAACGGCGGTCGCCCGCGATAGCCTGAGGAGTCCCAACTACCTTGTCCCTATAAATAGAGAACTCACTGCATCAGCCAAAGGGAGGCGAATTTACTACGAATTCAGTGCAAAATACACACAAAAGAGAGAATCAAAGACTCTTTTGGCAACCACTTATACATTCATAGTGATATTCATACACATTCATCATATATCCCAAGCAAGAACTCACAGATTTATCTATCTGGTTCTTCCGGCAATCTATGCGCTCTAAAGCCTAGATAACTAGAAGTCTTTACACTCCTTGTAATAGATTCTAACATTAATATTTGTACTCGACAGTATATTTATTAATAACATCCCGCGAGAGCATTCAAGCCCGGGATTAACAACCCCGGCAAATCTTGTGTTATCTATTTTCTCACGGAAGTGTTCTCGCATTTGTTTGTTACTCGAACATTCCAGCAATACTATCTCCGGATAATATTTTGGGTAACAACAGAGGGGATGGACATTTTATGTATTATGTGATCGAGTTGTATTTTGGTTTATCAGATGTACAAATATGTTGTGTTTTGAGAGACCTAATCGGTCTACGGTTTTATATTTGGTCGAGTTGACCGCATGTGGGTTTTGTTTTGTAGTCTCCTGCCTGGTAGCTCCTTGCGGAAAGGGGTCTACGGCGTGTAATATCCCTGAGTGGATTGGGGGTGTTACAAACAACATGCAATACGGTAGTAATCCTTCTTTGATATTAATATTAAATATTAGTTTCTTTGGTGAATTTGACTAATTTAGGTAGTGAATTTTAGTCATGTTTGTAGAAGTCTTTAAATATACATATTAATATTAAATATTTGTTTCTTTGGTGTATATTGTGATTTTGTTGATATTAGTACATAGTATATTGATGTTGGTGAAGTTTTTTTTTTTAATATTGGTGTATATCTTGTTTGTTACGTATATTCTTGGTATAATAATAGGTGTTGAGAGTATACGATGATTGTGGTTATGTTTGTTATTGTTGGTTTATATTGTTTTATATTGTATTGTACATATGAAAATAGCAGGTTCAGAGAAACAGATCTTGACCCGGCAATTTTTGCACATGTCGTTGGCTAAATTTAATTTGTTTTATAAAATATGGTCTAGCCGACGACCAGTTGTCGGCTAAATGAATCGGTTTAAGCCGACAACTGTTGTGTCGTCAAATAAAGCCCTCCGTTTTAGCCGACAACTGATCCACTCGTCGGCTAAAAGTGAACCGATTTATCCGACAACATGCTGGTTGTCAGCTAAAGTCACAAGTATAGCATATGACCGATCGTATATGTCGTCGGTTAAACCCTGTCTTCTGGTTTATAATGATCTCATTTATCTTCTTTTGTAATTGAAACTCTAATCTCTTATTTCTCTCTACTTCTTTTTGGGATTTTGATTACCCTTTATACTCAAATATTGAATACCAAATTTACTTTCCAAAAAAAGTTCTCACTGTAGAACAAAATACAACTATTTTGCACATGTATTGTTTGAGGATATTAAATGACTTGTTTACACATGATTTGTTTAGAACAAATCGGAACTATATATGAGTAAAATAGAGAAATTATAGGGACACACCTCCAAACACACCGCATGCTTTGGGGGTGTTGTACTGCGTGCTTTACAGATTAAATAATTATAATAATATTATAACGCAGTACAACACTCCCAAAGCACGAATGTACCTAACTACGAGTTTTTTTGCACATTACTTGTTTCAGGATATTATTAAATGACCTATTTTTATCTAAAGCAAAATAGAATTGTGATTAAAACGAAATAACAACTTGTATACAATCGATTTCTACATGACAACAACATATTCATAATTTTAATATAGCGTAAATTGAAATTTAAATAAAATTTCAGGTGGTAAAACTTTAAATTTAGGGTGGACTTAGTATTCTTTTTTTTTTAGCTAAGTGCAATCCGGAAAACCATTGCTCACATATGTTTCATGTACCTGAAGTTACATTATTATATCCGAGTTACATAACCTCACAACTTATTCACTTCCTCTATTATTTTTAATTAACATGTTTGTTTTGTGAGAAAAAGCTTTAATCATGAATAACATCATAATTATATCATGAAAAGTTATCATTAAATAATATTATAAAAATATTTTAAAAATAAATCTAATGACATTCTTTTATATTTATCGTTACAATTAATCGTGATTAATGTTTCATCTCGAAAAATAAAAATTAAAACGACTGGAGAAAGTAATTAGGTGTGTAGTTATGTAACTGAGACATAATATATATAACAACTTTATGTACATTAAATAAATACATTTTTGTACATGTTTCATGTACGTGAAGTTGTTATATTATTATATCCGAGTTACATAACCTCACTACTTATTCACTTCCTCTATTCTTTTTAATTAACATGTTTGTTTTTTGAGATAGAACTTTAATCATGCATAGCATCGTAATTATATCATGAAAAGTTATCATTAAATAATATTATAAAAATATTTTAAAAATAAATCTAATGACATACTTTTATATTTATCGTTACAATTAATCATGATTAATGTTTCATCTCAAAAAAATAAAAATTAAAACGACTAGAGAAAGTAATTAGGTGTGTAGTTATGTAACTGAGACATAATAAATGTAACAACTTAAAGTACATTAAATATATGCATATTCGTTCTTTCATTTATTTAACTCCTACTTTCATTTATTTGACTCCAATGAGTATGATATCCTTTAATTTCTCATAATACCATTTTTTTCTTACATATAATACATACGAATTTAAACAAAGAGGAGGTAATTAAGGATTGGATTAATACGCTTTTGATTGTTAGATAAATGTATTGAAACTTACAGTATTTACTCTTTGACGTTTCATTTACCGCGGTAATTTAATTCTTGTTATTATGTATAAAAGGACACAAGAGTTTAGGGATTAATAAGATCATAAGCTGTTTTGTATAAAGCATCTCTATTTGTTGTTCTTTATATAAACATCTCCTTATTAATGTGACATGCAAGTTGATTATCAAATCCATCAAAGTCACAGGCATTAAGCCCAAATTGGTTCCTACATTAAAGCAAAGGTATGTTTCGCGCTATAATTCGTACGTCCACCGAGTTCTCCATAACTATGCAGCACATTATGATTGTACGACTTATAAATAACTTTTACTTGAAAATTTGAGGAATTTTGACCTACAGTTGATTGGCAATACGACGTTTCACAAAAATTTTCGAAATTTTGGGATATTCCGCCTCGTGTTGATTCCGAATCCGTTCTCATATTTTCAAACGGAAGTCGTTAGTAATCCGTACAATTATGGAGTATTTAAGAAAATTCATAAAGTTTCACCTTATTAAATGCTTTAACAATTCATTTTATGATATTTTAAGGCTTTAGATATGTGTAATGTAAAACAATATCATGTCTCCATAGAATCTCTCATAGAGAATATTCAAACTTAATATAAACTTTGCTAGTGACCTCCTATTATCTCTCTCCCTACATATATTAATTGTATGAAATTAGAGTTGAGTAACTTTATTAACTAATTATATTCAAGTATTACAAGACATCGTGATTTTATTTTTTATATAAAAATTAAATTAAAAAAATAATATGATGGCAGGTCAATCCTATTAATGTTAAGCTACATTACTGTCAATTCATGAGATGAAACTATATAACAATTTTCCTTAAATAGAATACTTAATAAGTATTCTTTTCAAAACTATACACGACATAAATATTTATATATGATACTAATATTCCTTAATAAATTGTGTATTTCGTGGTCTGTAAATTCGATAAAAAATTAAAAAAATTGATAGGCTTAGCTAAAATAAATGAATTTATTATTAATAATTCTAGAAACGTATTCAAAATCTATAAGAATAATACATATTATTAAAAAAGTATTTCATGTAAAAAAAATATTCGGTTCAAAAAATTAATTACAAAAATTTGAAAACCATTTTAAAGTATCTAAAAATTACTCACTGATTAAAATAAAATAAAATTATTTAGATAATATGACTAATATATTAGAAAATCTAGATATTTTGAGAAAGAGAGAAAAATATTGTATAAATTGTATTTTTCTTCAAATACTATATATAAAAATTAGACATTCACTTGAATCAATATAATTACAGATACATGAGAAATAGATTAATTTTGGGCACCAAAATTATTATCTGCGTATTTGTGATTGGATGTTTGCCGTCAACAATATTATCTGCATATTTGGGATTGCATCGGAGGATAGTATTGATTTTTTAAAATGGATATAAGTAAGAATGTTATTATTTATCATCCTACTCATTATCATCTTTACAGATATCACATATGCTAAATATTATTTAATAAAGAATTTACTTTGTGATTATATACCATCTTTAATTTATTGTATTTTATTAATATAGTTTTTATTTGATATATACAAAATATATACTCTTCTCGTCCCACTCAAGATTTGAATACTTCAATGTATCATTTAGTAAATTCACAATTATCACTTCTATATATTTAAATCAAACAATCACAATTACGTTAATTAATCTCCACCATGCCTCCAACATCAATACATTTTATTTTTTAACTAAATCACAGACCCACCATTAATATTTACATAATTCATCAATTTATCGCAACTAATCGTTTATTTAAATTGTTGCAATTTTACTTATTCTATCAAACTTTAGCTAGGAGCCTAGGACAAAGAGAATATTTCTTAAAAATAATAGTTTAATATTTATGTATTTCTTTTATAACTTAACAAATAGAAAATAAATATATAAACTGTCTTTCTAGATATCCTTTACTATACAATACTTGTACACGAAATTTATTCTTGGACAAAGATAACTTTTGCCCCTTCAGTGTTTATTTCTTAACTTCATTTGATTTTATTTATTAGGCAAAATAACTCCACTAGGGACTGAAGTTTGTCATTTTTATTACTTAAGGGACTAAAGTTTTAAGTGTTTCAAACAAGGGACTAAAGTTTAATCTGTTTCACCCGTTAGGGACTCCGTTAGTTTGGTCCCGTTAAGTTTTAACGGATTAATGGCATGGCCGTTAAGTGCCACGTGTCAGCATTTTATTAGTCGGTAATAATAAAATAATAATAAAAAATTTCAGATTTTTGTAATAATGATAAAATAATAACAAAAAACATAAAAGTCTAAAAAAATAACAAAACAAAAAAATCAGTATTTTTTAGAAAAATTTAAATTTTATTTTTAAAAAAAATAAAGAATATTAATATTAAAAATCTAATGCTTTTATGTAAAGTTAAAAATATAAATTAGATCCAACTTTTTTAATTTTTTATTTTTTATTTTCAAATTTTAAACTAAAACATCCGATTTTAAGTATTAATATTCCAGATTTTTTTAAAAAAAATTGAGGAAAAAATAAAGTTTTATTTTTTTTTAAAAAATTCCAGATTTATTTATTTTTTATATTTTTATTATTATTATTTTTTTATTATTACAAAAATCTAAAAATTTTTATTATATTTTTATTTTATATTTAACTTTAAATAAAAGCATTAGATTTTTAATATTAATATTCTAGTTCTTAAAAAAAAATAAAGTTTCAATTTTTCTAAAAAATACAGATTTTTTGGTTTTTTTATTTTTTAGACTTTTATATTTTTTTGTTATTATTTTATTATTATTACAAAAATTTGAAATTTTTTATTATTATTTTATTATTACCGACCAATAAAATGCTGACACGTGACACTTAACGGCCATGTCATCAATCCGTTAAAACTTAACGGGACCAAACTAACGGAGTCCCTAACGGGTGAAACGGATTAAACTTTAGTCCCTTGTTTGAAACACTTAAAATTTTAGTCCCTTAAGTGATAAAAATGACAAATTTCAGTCCCTAGTAGAGCTATTTTGCCTATTTATTAATAACGCAAATTTGGTTGTTAAATAGTAAACGAATACCTCATTCCTTCCATTAGTTAATCTACAATTTTTTTATTCAATAATTTTTTTAGAGATTAAAATTTCAATAATTTTACTAAAGGTAAAATACATCTTAACTTATCTATTCACACTCATTTAATATTAGTTTTATTCAGTACTAATATTGTAATTTATATAATATATAAAAAATTAGTTTTAAAGAATATAACTTATATAAATTCAAATTAAATATTGAAATTTTATTTTGAAAGCTCCATCTTTAAGTGAGATAAAATCCTCAAAGTACCTTTTTCAAATGAAATGGAGAGAGTATAATTTTCTTTTGAAAAGAAAAGGGAGCGTATCAATTTGGGATCATTTTGTTTTATAGCCAAGGACTCCTTATTCTTTGTTTCTGCATTATAATAGAATAAAATAAAATAACTCACTAAACTGGTTGCACTTATTTTTCTCATGAAGTACGTACTAGTCATTCCATGCCATTCTCGATGCAATTTTCATTTTGGATCATCCGAAAACAGTCTCTCTGTGTTAAGACAGTGGTAAGGCTGCGTACATCCGATTTCCCTTTACCTTGCTTTTTGCGAGAGCCGTTGAGGCATTGGGGTAATGTTGTTGGTCGTTTTGTTGATGCAGAAACAATATGGAAAGGTTTATTGAGGGTTATCTGATACTATATTTGTTTTTAATAAATATGACTAAAAAAAAAAATATTATGAAATATTTATGAATGAATATAATGGTATAATACTTATATTTATCGATACAAGAAGCAAATTATCAAATTGTTCAATATTGAAAAAATATATAATATATCAAAAAGAACGGAGATCGTAGTTAACAACACTTACTCCTGAGCAGTTTGGAAGTAAATAATGATGAGACTAACATAATAAGAATGTTTTTAAATTAACGAGGCTTTATGCGATACATACATGATGTATAAAATTATTCTTTACGTAATGTTCAACATAAATCGTTGAAGTATAAAATATTTTGATTACATTATAAGAAAAATTTCATTTCTAGACATCACATCTATATCATATTTTGATTATATTACAAGACAAATTTCTTGCGCTATTGTTTTAATAGCATTTTTCTAACACAAAAATTTTCTTCCAAGTCTTATGTGCCAAAAGTTGTCTAAGATTAAACCCAATTTACCCTAAAAATTAGGGTATAAATCACAAATCCTACCATCATTTGTGTGTGCGCCCCCTTATTTCTCTCAAACTGCAGTAACATATCTTTCTACACCTAAACATAGTCAACAACAAATCTGCTCCTCATATCATACACGAAACACAACATAAAACAAATTCGTGTTTGGTTTCTTTCGAACAACATATCTGTCTATTTCATCCTCTCATTACAAACATGAATCTCACAAACACACGATCTCAGCTCCTTATCTATATATAAGCTTATGAGGAACAAAACGGGTTCAAGATCCTAGGGTGGGTCTTGGGTGGGTATTGTTTTGATTTTCGTTTGTGTTTGTTTGTGCGAAACAAAAAAAAATTGAAACAATATTGTTTTGAATCTCTCTTTATGATTTCAAAAATTTATAGAAGCTATGCTTCAAATAGATCTATGATGGTTTCTTCTTCATACACGGAAATCTGTAAAGATTGATTAAGAAATGAACAATTGAGATCTTTCTTTGTTTTATTTTATGATTTTCGAATTTGTTGTTGGGTTTGGAGATGAGATAGGGAAAAATACAATGTGGAGATGTACGGGGTTTTATAGTTCAATAATTTGTGTAACTCACTATATGAAAGGACTATTCATATGAAGAGACTTTTTAAATTATTAAGACTCTAGATGATTTGTATTCGCCTTCATTATTAATTTCACCTCCATTATTAATTTCAGTTGATGCAATTAAACGTGTGGATGTTTTTCATCAATTTTTATAAATGACTTAGAACTTGAATACTCCACATTAACTCATAGGACTGAATCTTTTAATAGTATATAATAATATGTGTACATGATGATATTCTATTAATATTTCTCATCATTATTTATTGATTTTATGCTCTAACTGGAAAAATAAAAATATTTTCCAGGGTAAAATGTTTGTTACTTTGTGCGCTCTCCTTGTAACAGGTTAGTATATATTCTTTTACCCTTCACGTTTGTTTCTTACCATTTACCTCTGACTTCAAAAGATTTTAATTACCTAATTATTTCTATTATTTATTTATTTTTCGTGTTCTATAATTAATTAATCAGGTTGTGCTATTACAACCTTGGCTTTGCCCTATGACTACTCAGCCAGCATTGATGTAAGGAAACATTTAATTATTTATTTTGCACATATGTATATATATATATGTGATACTAATAATAAAATCTATTTATTTCATCAGTGCTTGCCAGAGCCATTGCCTCCTCAGTATGAAGGTGGCATAATTCGGAACCCGAATTTCGACTCGGGCCGGGATGAGTGGAGTACATTCGGACGTGGAAAAATCAGCCCGAGAAAATCGAAGACTGGTAACAATTTTCTGGCATCGTACGACAGGGAAAGATCGTCCGATAGTTTCTCATTTTGGGTTGATATTAAGAACGACTTGGTGTATACATTTTCAGGTAAAAAAAAAAAAAAGACTCATTAGACAATAAATAATGAAGAATATTATTAATTTGTGTGATTTTTTTTTTTATTTTTTTAATTATTATTATTATATTATTTTTTATTTTTTTTGCAGCATGGTTGCAAGTGGATAGAGGCGCTGAAATCGTATCAGTATACTACACAGGCATCGATAACCAGACCAGAACGATTGGTTCTGTAGTAGCAAAATCTGGCTGCTGGTCCATGCTTAAGGGAGGGTTTACAGCTGATGAAGATATCAAAGCTGATATCCATTTTTCAGTACAAACTCATCTCCCTTTTTATTTTTATTATTATTATTATTATTATTATTATTATTATTATAAATATAAGAAACTCATAGGATTTACAAGAAATTAGTGGGGAGCCGAGAAACAATCTGAGCCCCCACTCCTCTAGCTATAGCGAAGCTAACCCTACTAAAAATATGAGCACCAGCACGTGCTCCAATGTCTTGAGTCACCGAGAATCTTCGGATACGTTTTAGTAAGGCCACTGCATCCTTCTCAAGTTCTCCAAAAGAAGAGAATGAAAAGGGGAGAAACCCATATTCCATATCAGAGCATTTAGCCTCGTACTTGACACATTTACGTTGTGCGGCTTCAATAACTGCACGACCCGACACAAAATCAACCATGCCAGTTTGCGTCAAGGGCGATGACCCTGTCAGATCAATACATACATCAAGCCCACCATCCCATGAGTAAAGTAACATATCAGCTGGACGTAAGGGTTTGTCCATTTCCCCAATAAGCCCAATATCAACCTCCTTACGTGCCGAAATCCCGGATCGAGAACATATGTCAACAAGAACATCACGCACAACATTATGCAGATATTTATTATTATTATTAATTATTTATTTTATTATTTTATTTTTATTAATTATTGACATAAATCATGTATCACAGACCAACAACAGTGAGGCAGAACTTTGGGTTGATAGTGTGTCATTGCAGCCATTCACCAAATTAGAATGGCAAGCTCATCAGGACAAAACCATTGACCAGGTAACTAAACCACTTTGTCGATCCGTCTCACTTGAACAGTCTGCTTTGATTAAAGTACCAAACCAAACCAAACCACTTTGGTTTGGTTTGATTAAAGTACAAAACCATCTATTCTTATTTTTTTTATTCAATCAACTAATATTGTATTGAAGAACAATTTTTTTTATCCAATCAAGTAATATTGCAGCATGTATAATAATATTGCAGCATATATTCAAAGGGATACGAAGGGCTTACATATATACGTCGTGTGTTCTCTTATATATGCGACAAAGAGAAAAATAACGTTGTTGAGTGTATATTTTTTGACCATTATATAGTAGTTTTAATTATATATTAGTAAAAATTATAAAAAATAATATTTTAAAATTTTACATCCAGACAAATCCAACAACATATTATATGATAATATATTTGTTTTTTACTGATATAAAAAGTACGATCGAAAGTTAATAGACACTAATCCGTAACCTAATTGAAAAAAAAAGATCGATTATTTTTCAGAATTACAAATATTATCTTGATTTTTGTAAACACAAAACGTTAGGGGTGGGCATGAGATGGGATGGGACGGGATTGGTGATTTCAAAATTTCATCCCGCGCGGGCCTTATCCCGATTGGGACGGGACAGAACGGGACGGGTTTAGTCCCGCATAAAAAAGTTCAAAATATAAATTAGAAAAAAGTAAGAAAATCTATAATTTTATACATCTAAATTCGGGAAAAATATCTAATAAACTAATTTAATAGCCTAAATTAAACTTTTAAAATATCAATTATTAACATTGAATACAACATATCCATTTTTTTTTTTTGAAAAAATATCAGTTACTAACTTTATATCGGTTGATTAGATTTGTGTATAATTATAATATACAGATAAGAAAAAATAAAAATAGTTTATTATTAAAAATTAATTAAAAAAGGGTTATAAATAATAAAAATATATGGTTTTAAAAAGAGTTAAAAAAAACTTAGCGGGATGGGACGGGCCTTACGGGCCTCAGATTTTTTGTCCCGTGTCCCGTCCCGTAGTTACTCTGATGGGACGGGACAGGGCCTAGTGTTTTTAATTTTGGATCCCGTCCCATCCCGGATAAT
Organism: Orobanche coerulescens; assembly: GCA_033398695.1. Lineage (NCBI taxonomy): Eukaryota > Viridiplantae > Streptophyta > Magnoliopsida > Lamiales > Orobanchaceae > Orobanche > Orobanche coerulescens. Next base: position 178,413,609 of record CM065809.1, read on the forward strand.
TTTAGGATGGAACCGGGACGAGATCGGAATTTCAATTTTTTGTGCCCACCCCTACAAAACGTTATTGCAATTTGCTCATGAATGATCATCTTGTGTGCATGTTCCAGTCCAGGAAAAGAACATTAAGAATCCACGTGGCTACCAGAGACGGACAAGACCTCCAAGGAGCGAAAATCACAATCGACCAAACAAGGCCTCAATTCCTAATAGGATCCGGGTCACCCTCAACCATCCTAACCCACAAGGCCTACCAAGACTACTTCACGCGTCGTTTCACGGCCGTAACCTTCCACAACGAGATGAAATGGTACTTCACGGAGGCCCTTCCGGGCCAAGAGAACTACACGGTCCCGGACGCGATGGTCTCGTTTTTCAAAGAACATCGGATCGGGATACGGGGCCACACCGTCCTTTGGGCCAACAAGGACGTGAATCAGTATTGGGTCAGGCAAATGGAGCCCAAGGATATCCTCAAGGCGGCCGTCCGCCACGTGGGGTCCGTCGTCTCGAGATATTCGGGAGATGTTATCGGGTGGGACGTCATGAACGAGAATCTGCACAACTCGTTCTACGAAGAGAAACTCGGGCCGAATGCTTCCGCGATGTTTTATCAAATCGTTCACGCGATGGATGTTAATACCCCGCTGTTCTTGAACGAGTATAATACGATCGAGCTTCCCACGGACCCGAACGTCATCCCGTCTAAATTAGTGGCCAAGGTTAGGGAGACGAGATCGTTTCCGGGGAACGAGGGAATGGTGGTGAGCATTGGACTGCAGGGGCATTTCCATAGAAGACCTATGGTGTCGCACATCCGGGCTGTGTTGGATATTCTAGGGGCCACAAAAATGCCGATCTGGATAACGGAATTGGATACTAAAAGGGGTCCGTTACAGGTAAACAAAACATAGGGTGTTACCTAAATTATCATTCCCTCCATCCGGTACATTCAAATAATTCCGTTTCGGGACGTCCACAAAATATTTCCTTTCTATTTTTGGATATGATCCCACATAAATTTTATAACTTTCGTCCCAAGTCTTTCTATTTAATGTTGAAAAAAACTATCAACTGCCCACATTTTCAATCTCACAAGTCATTAATCTATTGATTTATAACGCGGTCCCTTCTACACTCACTTTATATTTATTATAATTTACTAAAACTTATGCCACTAAAATCTAACGCTTAGTTCTCGAGTTTAATTTAACGAGAGAAAAGAAGGGAAATGGGTGGAATAAGAAGAAAGAAAAAATATTTGGTGTTCCTGAGTTTTTAATGAAAAGAAACGGAAATAAATGGAATGAAAATTTCTCCTCCTAACTTTTCTTCCGATTTGGAAGGATTTGGAAAGAAAAGAACAAAATAGTTAATTTTTCTTTCACTTTCTTCAAACTCGGGAACACAAAATACAATTTTCTTTCACTTTCCTTTCTATTCTTTTCTCTCCTAACTTTCTTTCCTTTTCTTTTCTTTCCTTTACTAAAACTCGGGAACTAAGCATTTCGTGGATGGAATGGGTATAAAAAATACACATAAAGTTTAACCTAATTTATATAAAATGAAAACAAACAAAAATCCAGTTATATTTTAAAATTACAAAATTTTGGCCCTAAATTTTTACAAATTTCAATACATGAGTGGCACATGCATATCCCGATTTTCGGTGGGCAATATGAGAATTAAAATATTTTTATTTCGCAGGATCAAAATCGAGATTTTTATATAGTTGCATGATTTATTTGCAAATCATTCATTTTACGTAACTATTTTGCTACGGCTCTAAAGAGTACGATATTTGCAAAAACAGGCTGCGGAATTGGAAGAGGTTATGAGGGAGGTATACTCGCATCCAGCGGTCGAAGGAATCATCGTGTGGGGAGGGTGGAAGCCGACGGGCTGCAACGAGACATGCCTCGGGGACAAGAACTACGATGTTTTGCCCAAAGGTTGCGCCGAGATGTGCCTTGTCGACAACAATTTCAAGAACCTTCCGCCAGGAGATGTTGTCGATAAGCTGATCGACGAATGGAAAACCACAAATGTTAGTGGTGTGACGGATACAAGTGGATTCTTCGAGACCAAGGTGTTTCTTGGGGAGTATTCTCTCACGTTTACCCATCCGACGATCCCTCGTCCCGTTACAAAGACGTTTATTGTGACGAGCGGGGACGGGACGTTGGAACTGAGTGTTTCTGTTGAGGAGTAATATCTTGATTGAATCAATCTTGGTTGGTAATATATGTGTTGAATAAAAGCTTTAATTGTTATAGTTCGATATATTTTATAATATGAGAATTTTTTCATTGGTGGTGTCTTACTGTTTTTTTTTTTTATCTTTCTGGTCCGGCCCTTAAAATATTAGGTGAAAATTTGTAAGAAGTTCATCATTTATTACATTGAAGTAACATTTTATTTTATGAAAATATTTATCACATATATAAAACAAATCGGGTAAATTGACGGGTAATCGGGTATACACATACCACATATATAATATATAATATATATATATATAAGAATAAATTAAATTTAGTACACGTAATAATGAGTACAATATTATATTTTTATTTAAAGCAGTGTATTATATAAAATATAACAAATGTGTAGAATATAAAATAATAATATACTTATATATTTTAAAATGGTATTCGAGTCGGCTCTGTATCTCGTGGTAAGTTTTTTATTGATAACTCGACTCGAATCGAACTCGACTCAAATAGACTAGGCTGGCTTGGTTCAAGATTTAACGAGGTCGTCGGATCGCCCCCGCTTGTCTATTCGACTCGACTCGAGTCATAAATCTGGTTGAATCGGCTCATGAAACCTATTTGGCTCGACACGCGAGCCGTCCTTCAACTCAATTCAATTATATATATATATATATATTATGATTTTAAGTTTTTTTAATAATGTCAGATCTAATGGTAAGATTTAAAACAATCAGATATCAACTTACTAACCTTAAACTCAACTACAATATATGTATTCACCATATTGGCGCGGCCCCGATTGACAAAGTAAAAAAAATAAGCAAAATTTATGACTCTATAAGTGTGAAGATTGATTTCCAAGGTAATTCATTTAGAAATACAGGAGAGATATTTATGGTTACAAGTAAGGGCATATGTGTAAGATAACAAGAAGAATCTAGTGAACACTAGAACTAAGGAGGCTTCTAGTGTAAGCTAAGTAAATCACCTAATTAATCTAAAGACGATTGGAATACCACTACAAGTCTTCTATTTCCACACCCACCTCAAGCGAGGCGTCGGATTGATCGAAACACGAAGCTTGGACCTAAAGAAATTAAACAAGGGGCGAGATAATCCTTTAGTAAAAATGTCAGCAACCTAAAGAGACGTAGGAACATGACTAACATCAAGTTTGCCCTGTGTAACCAACTCTTGCACAAAATGGTAATCAATGTCGATGTGTTTAGCACGCTTGTGAGCAACTGGATTCTGGGCAAGGAATGTGGCACTGTTATTGTCACAGAGCAGGAGTGGAGATCGTAAAAGCGGAAACCGGAGATCTCGAAGTAGATTACCCAGCCAGACTACCTCCGCAGCTGTATTAGCAAGGGCACGATATTCAGACTCTGAACTGGATCGAGACTGCTTCTTGGCACTCCAGGAAACTAAGTTCCCACCAAGAAAGACAGCATATCCATACGTTGAACGACGAGTCTCTACGCAACGGGCCCAATCTGCATCTGAGTAGGCCAATATCTCTGGTACTCCATATGAACTGAAGGTAAGACCACAATGAAGTGTGCCGGCCACATACCGAAGAATACGGGAGACAGCAGCAAAATGATCGTCTTGAGGATCCTGAAGAAACTGACTAACAGAATTGACCGCAAAAGCCAAATCCGGTCGAGTGATATTGAGTTATTGTAAAGCACCAACCAAGGAACGATAGAGCTTCGGGTTTGCAAAAGGAGTACTAGTGCTGCTGTGAAGGTGAGAAAATGGAACAAGAGGCGTTGATACAAGAGAACAATCTGTCATGCCAGCACGACGAAGAATATCACGAGCATACTTCGCTTGCCCTAAAAATAAGCCAGATGAGGTGATGGAAACCTCTAAGCCAAGAAAATAATTTAACTGACCGAGGTCCTTGATGGAGAATCTTGATCACTACAGGTTATAAATTGTCGAGTAGCCACAGGATCATTGCCAGTAAGGATAATGTCATCAACATAGACCAACAGGTATAGAAGCACGGGGCCACGAGAGAATACAAACGGAGAAGTAGCAGAAAGGCTGTAGCTAAAACTGAGCTGGCGGACATAGGAGCTAAAGCGATCAAACCATCCTCGAGGCGCCTGTTTAAGACCATAAATGGCCTTACATAAACGACAAACATAATCAGGATGAGCAGGATCATTGTAGCCAACCGGTTGCGTCATGTAGCACTACGCCATAGATGGCCTACGGCAACTCCTACAAAATGTTGCAAGAAGCAAAAAAAAACGTTGCTACAGACAAGAAAATCAAAACGGCAATACTTTTTTGGTGTTGCACTTCTCACCGCTGCCGTAGGTCCCTATAGCAACACTTCTATCACCTACTGCAACACCAATCCTTTTGTTACCATAAGACTGCAAGGCATCGTTAAATATAGTCTGCAGCAACATTAAACAAGTGTTGCAGCAGAGGTCAATTTTTTATAAAAGTAGGGGCCCACAAATGGGCACCACATGTGGGGTCTGATGTGGGCCCCACCTGTGGGCCCATACCTGTTATGGAATCCTATTGCAACACTTTTTTGCAACACTTTTTAAGTTTATACAACACCTTTTTAGTAAGTAACTGCAACACTATGTACCACCTACTGCAACACTTTCACAAAAAAAAATTGATAGAAAATATTTGTGTATATTAATTATCAATCCATTACAATTCAGAATCCATCCATTCAAAATACAACTCATACCATCCATCCATCCAAAATATCTAACCAAATAAAGCCCCTCCACACCATATAGTTATAAGTCTAACCACCAAAACAAAGACCATCCATCCACCATAATATCTAACCAAGCACATAGAGTTATAAGTCTTAAAGTACGTAATGGAAATAGTTAAACAGCTTAAATATAACGACCAAAAGCCATGAAATACAGTACTTAAAAAACATAAAATCTAAGATGTATCATCTCCTCCGGTAATAGGAGTGATGTTGTCGTTATCACTCGATATTGTGGGACAAAGTTCCACCAAATTAATGTTCATGCTTGGGTTTACTTCGCCTAATTTCTTAAGCACCCAAGTTAGGTTCTTCTGCACCTTGTTATTCACCTATGCATCTACTTCTTCTTGGACCTTCTTCACCAGCTTTTCTTCCATTTCGTCAACAACTTCTTGCCTGATTGTGGTCGTCAAGTCACTGATCTGCGAGTTTGTTGTGCCAGAAGTGGAGCATTTGTCAGACTTTATACATCTTCCTATAAGCCATGAAGGACCAATAACCTTTTTAATTTTATCCTACAAAATAAAGTCACGGACATAAAAAATTAAATAGACTTGAATGGAAGAATACACCACCCGTGGGGATTCGGCGATGCGGACACTAGGAAAGACTATCTTGTTGTCCCCACTTCAATGCCAATGCTGAGAAGGTGCTGGTCAACAAGAACACTTACAATTAAGAACTTAGTTACTTTTCCATCAGTCATGTACTCGCGACCCTCTTTTTGCATACGAGTCTTAACAAAAAGTGTTTCATCTGATTATTTGGTTTGAACACAGAATTACAAACATAACGTAAGAAATTTATGTTATACCAAACCTGACATTATTAATTAGTGTACCAGGTCTTGCATTTTGCACCTTCAATTTAATAGAATAACAAGTATATTATGTATTTTTTTAGTCGGAACATAAAAATAGAAATGCAGAAATGGACCAAAATATACGCATCTTGTAGGTTAACATCATTCACATACTGGCCCAAAATAAATAAATAAATAAGTAAATTAACTAGTAATCACTTGTAACTCGTTCTTCCAAGAGTACCAACTTTTCAGGAAAATTTTACTCCCTCCGTCCACAAAGAGTGTGGTGTGCGGGAGTCTGTGAGGTGTGCATTGAGGGGAGAAAGGGACCACCAATGTGAGATGTAATGGGTTTATATACTGAGGGGTATGTGGGACCATGTACCAAATAGAAACAATACACTCTTTGTGGACTGCCCGTTCGGGTGGATGGAGGGATTATTATTTTAGACAAAAGAGTTCAACATATATAATTAAGGTAGCATATAAGAATGTAATGCGCAAACCTTTTCATGTTCATGCCCAGATTCACCAATCCATAGATTACCGGATTCATCCTTCAAGCACACAGACGTATGTCCAGGAAATGCACCAGTGACCCACTTCTCAAGTGTCTCAAATCCACCCCAGCATCCACGGATCTTGGAGACAGCTAAAAAGTCACCAGTGTGCACATCTTCCGGATTGATAGTAGCACGCCATGGTTGACAACGTTTTTCAAATGTTGCGCCCATGTGTTTCTCCAAAAATGCTAAATTAGCACTCTGACCCCTACCAGTGTTGGAGAACAAAGGCAAGACATCCACCAAGGAAAGAAATGTTCCAAGCATTCCAGAGGGCATAAGGAAAACAGAGATCCCATGCTGCTTTACTTGTTTAGGGTGTATCAAATGTCACATTTAGTTTGAAAGCCATCAATCATTGTACTCACATTATTAGAAAAACGTGTGCTTACATATTCTAATTCAGCGGGTTCCTCCCATGATTCAAGTTTCAATGTGTGGTCTCGAGCTGAAAAATAGTATTCCCAGGTCACCCTATAAGGAGTGGCAAAGACATATAAATCCATACAGGTCCAATCAGGCGGCTACAATCAAAGAGAAGAAGAGGTCAGGAGTTTAAAGGCAGTTCATAGGTATTTCATATTTGTAAGAAAATAGAAACGCAGAGTACACTTCTTATGGTGAAATATGAAATTCAAATGAGCATAAGCACAAATAATTTCATGAAAGAGAAACTAACACTTCCAAATAGCACTCCTCTTAATAATAGACACAATCGGCTAATCTTCTCGACTTAACAGATTAGTTATTCTAATACTTTGCAGATTAGTTATTCCAGATTAATTATTCCAATACCTGGCCCATCATACTTGTAATATCCGAAATTTCTACTACTGTTGTTTGATATTATTTTACCCAAGTTATATTGTACATCGTGGAATCTGTACATTAGGGATAAAATAAATAAAGGACTGAGATGTCAGTATCGGTATAATTGTCGTATCTGGTCGACAGTTGCATTTGAGGATATCGTGTATCAAGTTATCGTACTTTCGATATAGAGTATATCGTATAAGAATATTATTGGATTCAGTGTTTGTGTTCAGTGTGTCTTATGTTCGTTTTTGGTATGTCGAGACGTTGGACAAGAATAGTTGAAAATGGTTAAGTGTAACATTATTAGCGCACGCTAATAATCATGAGTAGCGCACGCTATCGTGCAGGTTTAGCGCACGCTACGGATATAAGATAACGCACGCTAATGCAGTCCGATCGTAAGGAATCTACGCGTGGACCAGGCCACTTTCGGCGCACGTTCTGATAAGTCAACGGATGTTGTAATGTAGTGTTAGCGACGCTAATGCATGCTGATTAGCGCACGCTAATTGTATATCGGTCAACAGGGAATCTTGGCTTTATTGGTTGCTTTCGGCATGTTGGGTCACGAGCATCTTCGTGGTAGGTGTGGATTGTAGCAAGTCAACTGGTATTAGCGCACGCTAAATATAAGGACTTGCGTACGCTAGACAGTGTAAGTTACGTACGCTAATGCATGGGTATTACGTACGTAAGCACATGTACGAAACCAGACAGTAGCCTCTGGACTGCGATAGCGCACGCTAACAAATTCAGTTAGCGCACGCTAAGGCTGTTGCGCACGCTAAACATAAGGTTTAGCGCACGCTAGTAATATACTTTATAAAAAGGGACAGAAGGGTGTTATGAAGCATTTCGTCCATTCCTTCCTTGCAACCGAGAGAGAGAGTTTTTAGAGAGAAGTTTGAGGTCTCAAACACTGAGAGATGATAATCTTTAACAAAGATTAAGCTGAGGAACATGGATTAAAGTCTTGTTCCTGAAATTATTGATGATTCTTGGAATGAAGTTGATTGTTCTCCTTCATGATTCGCCTATCAAGGTAATAGTTCTTCACTTTTGGATTTCGTTTGGATTGATTATTGATGTTCTTGAGTTGATGATTATCATATATTTGAGTGATGAGCATGACAACGAGTTGGATTATCGTACTAAGTTAGTGTTGTTATCAATATATGAGTATTGATATGTTTCGTATGGTTTTGGATGGAATTCAAGAGATATGTTGGTGTAATTCCCTTCTTCAATTCGGATTTTTGATGTTTTGTCGTTGGTTACTTCGTATGGTAACGATTATGGTGGTGCTATTGTGATTCTTGAAGTTATATGAATTGTATGTTGAAGAACATGATGAATAAGGATTTTTAGATGTTAGAACACATCGGATTTTGTCATTTTATGGATCATGAACGTGAATTCGGATAATTCGTGTTCTTGAATAACTATTGAATTATATGTCATGATTGTTATGAAATCCTTAATATCGAGATGAGTTGATCATTGACATGATGGAAGTGTTAGACGATGCTTGAAATGCATGCCACTGCACAGCATTAGTGCACGCTAAGCTTACTGGCTAGCGCACGCTAACGGGAGCAACTTAGCGCACGCTACGTTATGCGTTTAACGTGCGCTAAGTAGGCGATGCGGCAAGATTTTTGTGTTTTGATTATGAATTCGTGATGGTTTGACTTGGTTTGTTCTGACTGTGTTTATTCGAGGTTGTGTTGAACCGTTGAGTTCGATTGGTTAGTTCTGTCGGTTGTTAATTGTTATCGGATATGTGTTATTTGATTTCTTCGATAGGTTGAGATTATTGATCGGTGATTATAACCGGATGTTGCGGTCGTGTTCGAGTATGTCCATTGTATTGCTTTTGATTGGGGCTGAGGAGCTCGTAGACAAAGGCAATGTGTTCGGTAGCAGCTTCGTGGTATCGGTATCGAGGCAAGTTATTACTTACTCAGTTATAATATTTAATGAATGGTTTCAGTTTCATTTCGTTTATAATGCATATGGCGATGAGTATTATTGTGAACTCTGGGTATTCGGATCGCATATCGTTCTTTCGATTCTGGGAGGTAAATCATAATGTATATGCTTTATCTCAGTTATTGGTATGTTCGGGTATCGAGGGTACATTATGGTAAAGACGAGGATATGAGTATCTATAGTTCATTGTACGTTTGGATCGCCGAGCATTGAGGATAATTGCCGGTGATGTTTTGACATCGAGATTGCTCCTAAAGGACTCGGGACAAGTATCTTAGTTTGATTCGGTTTAGTGTTAATGATGTTGATCATGCAGGTTGTCATTCATGTTGATGAACATGAAGTCGTCTTAGTTGTGTCATCATATTGTCGTTCATGTTCTGTTGTTCATATTGATGAACATATTGTTTTGCATATGTGTATGCATATTGTGTTGTTTATGTTGTGTTGATCCGATGGGATCGCGCGATCTATGCTGAGGGCGCTGGATCGGATGTCCACCTCGTATTGGTCCGACGCGATCATCTTGGGATCTATGCTGAGGGCGCTGGATCATTGGACAGGTTTTTCCACCTCGTGTTAGTCCGACGGGATCATCTTGGGATCTATGCTGAGGGCGCTGGATCATTGGATTACACAGTGTCGTGTTGATGGAATCATGTGGATTCGCATCGTTGGTTTTATATGTGTTGTTGTATGTATATTATTGGTTATCCACCTCGTGTTGATCTTGTAGGATCATCTTGGGATCTATGCTGAGGGCGCTGGATCATGGGATTTCCATTGAGTATACATTGTTGATATTGTTTTGAGCATATTGACGTGGTCATATGAGTATGCATTTGTAGGTCTTGTGTTAGGACCGTGTCCGTATTTCATTGATATGATCTCGGATTAGACTGATATGATTGTCGTGGCACTTCATATCTCGAGGTATGTTCCGTATTTCCTTTGGTATTTGTCTTTGATGGACAATCGGTTATCGTTTTGGGATTTGATGATGTTATTCGATGGATCGTATTGGTCAGTAATGGTATATTTCTGTATCGTGAGTTGGTGATAATAGTTTGAGAATCTTGAGTATTGTTTGAGGTACAATACAGATATTATGTTCGAGTTTATTGGTTAATCGAGTACGAGATGTGAAATGTGATAATGGTTATTCTGATGAGAATTACTTGAGTAAGTAAAGTTATGGCGGTAAGATTACGTTGGTCGTATTCTTATGTTGTATTCTCGTTGGTATGTAATTATTAATGTTTTGTGACGGTTATCATTGTTGGATATTATGGCTGACCCCATCGTGGGATTTCTTTTTAGGTTCTTGGAGTATCGAGCTTGTAGCGGTCGTGAAGAGATGAGCTTCCTAAGATACCGCTAGGACATATTTTGTGCATTGAGTTTCTTGATTGGTTCTTGTATTCCGCTGCTAGAGTATCTTTATGGTTGGTCTTTTTCCGTTGCGTGAGTATTTTGAAATGACCTTTTGGTATCTCGTAACTGAGGTTGCTTTGGAAATCGTTTTCTAAACTTTTGAGTGTCGGCCGTTTGGCCTTGCGATTTCAAATGAGTTTTTGCGACGGTTTTTGATAAATGGATTTTATATCTTTATGCATTTTTAAAGATAGTACCGTCGTTGGCCTCTTGGGCATTTATAAATGATTGTGAAAATTTCCTTCAGCCTTGTGGGTTCCATCTCGGGGCCCACGACGCTGTAATATTTCCGGGTAAATCTGGGGGTGTTACAGAATATGGTATCGGAGCTTTGGTTGAGAAAACCTAGGCATTTGGGTCGAGTTGGGTCGTGTTTTTGTTGCGTCATTCGAGTTGTCGATTGACAAATATTAGAGCCGTGAGTCTTTGTTGTTCACTCAGGCTTGTGCGTTATCGGATTTACCAGTGTGGTACTGGGTTTGTTGTAAACTTTTTCCAAATGGTGTTAACGTGTTTCTCTGGAATGAGATGTATTGTGTTCTTGAGTTGAACTGATTTTGCAAAACGTGTGTTTTGAAAATATATTTGTCGAGTATTTCCTTGAGTCGAGACATGTGCCAGTATCACGGGGAATCGTCGGCTTCACGATCTGTAAGTATATGGATTTTTGAATTTCGTCGAGATTTATTGCCGTTCTAAGTTTATACGTTTTCAGATTTAGCAGATGTTATGCGTTACAGAATGAGATGACAGAATTGGGATAGGATTGGGGATTTGAGAAACTATGATGTTGGAAATCATTATGTCGGTTAAGTTTTGGAACGGAATTGTGTATTCGGGAGAAGGACTGTGGATTGTTGAGAAGAACATGTAGTCATGCTAATTCATTTTGATATATGAACTGTTTTTGAGCATTTGAAAATATACTTTTCAAAATGAATATTTCACGGATGTTTTACGGAAAATGATTTTTGGGCCGAGACCCAATCGATTTTTAAATAGTTTTATAACCCAGGACTTGGAGTCCGAAAAGGGTTTTCTACCTTTTAAACTTCTTGTAATACGGAATGAGATACGGGCTGAGACCCTAATGTTGTTGGGTATGGGATCGGATATTGCGCCGTTTGCGGAAGCGTAAATATAAGTGCGGAAAATAAGAGCACACACAGATTTATAGAGGTTCGGCTATAAACGAGCCTACGTCCTCTCTCGGTATCTTTTTCTATAGGATCAAGATAAAAACCTCTTCTCCTCTCTTCTATCGGTCGAGGTATAACCGTTACAATCACGCCTTCTATTTGTCCGTGATAAACCACTCGTACTTGTCTTTGTGTCGGTCCAAGTTAAACCGTTTTCCTTTTCGTAGGACAAGGAATCAACCTCTCTAGCTTTCTATGGGTACTAGATAAACCTCATGAAGATAGCGATTGTGATTCTAATAATGCCGGATACTTGATCCTAATAACACCGAATCCAATCGTATCTTTTCTTTTACCACTCGTGTATGTTTTCGTGAATTCTCACTCAAACACTTACAATTAAGCTCAATATCAACAACAAGAATGTGTGTAATAATATCACAAGAATAGACTATTTGCTCAAGGTTGTTGTCTTTGATCAATACCATAAACATGGTATTTATAGACTCCATCTTCAAACTAGCCGTTAGCTGCTGCACACTGCATTACGTACGCTATCTCATTCATATTACGTACGTAAGCTTCATTACGTACGTTAACTTCCCGTGTTACGACGTTAGCCCGATCGCTTCAATCCAGTGAGTTTCGTTTCTTTGGTTACGTACGTTAGCATTGACGTCGTTACGTACGTTAACATTACGTCACTGATGATGTCATATATCCGTTGCATGCTTTTCTGATTTTGACTCCTCCAATGTTCACTTGTTTGAACTCCTTTACGTACGTTATACATCCTCCATTACGTACGTTAGATTGCCCATATTATATACGTTAACATACCCTTGTTACGTACGTTAGCTTTATTTTATCCAGCATTTAGCACTTCGTTTTCCTTCGATGCTTGCTTCGCCTCTTCGTTGTTTTGTTTTTTTAGCAACTTTAATCATCAAAACACTTTTAATTTATGTATGGAACAAAATGTTCCAACAATCTCCCCCTTTTTGATGATTACAAAACAACACTTCGTCACTGGGATTTACCTGCAAAATTACAAATATATGTATATGTGTACAGACCAAAGTTTTTGACTTTGTCCGTTTCGTTAGTTTCTTCTCCCATTTCTTTTTCGACTCCTTCTTTTCTTTCCTCCTTTTCTTTTCTTATTTTTAATTTTTCATCGTCTTTTCGACGTCTCCTCATTTTTGTTCAACTCCTTCGTTTCTCCCCCTTTCACGGTAAATCACATTTTCGATTTATTTCTCCTATCTCTCCCCCTTTTTGTATTCATCAAAAAGTGTATTAAAATACCAATAAAAAATTCAAAAAATATTGAAATATGCAAAAATAAATACAAGGGTATTAACTCCCCCTGAAAATATTATCCGTTTAAAAAATTACTCCCCCTAAGTAAAATACCAAAAATCAATGTTTGGGGATCCAACCTATAGTTGGTTTTTGTTTAGAAATGTAGACGATATTTGAAACGATTGTTCCTTTAGGAACCCAAATTTTCTTAATTTTTATCGTCCGTCTCGGGCTTTTGCAACTTGAAATATGATGCCTGATTTTTAAACACTTTTCGCAATGGGGTATCTTAAAATTAACGGATTCGTTTTTCGAACGTGGTTTGAATCCTAACCCCTCTTTATTTAAAGTATATTTTTGAACACATAACATTTGTTCAAATTTATCGTTGCCGCACGAGAATTTTCTTGCCAAAGATTTTAGTTCATCTTGAACTTTTAAAAGATCATTCTTCAAAATAATTTCATTTTCAATACATTTTGAATGATCGATTTCGACAAATTTTCCCTTCTCGATAATTTTGGAATTTTCAATTTCCAAAGATTTAATTTTAGACTTAAGGGATTTGATCTCGGATAAAGTATTTTGGAAATCCGTATGTAATAACTCAAATGCATCAAATAACTCGTCACGAGAGGATGTACTTACTTGGCTTTCGACGTCGCTGTCGTCGAACGAACTCCGGGCCATGAGAGCGAGATTATTTTGATTGATGAATTCATCGTCTTCATCTTCATCGCTCCAAGTAGCCACGAGAACCTCCTTCTTGGGTTTGACACGGCAATGCTTAGCGAAGTGGCCTGGTTTTCCACATTGTCGACAAGAGTTGTCGAACTTCTTTGTTTCGCTCGAGATATCCTTCTTCCTCCGGTTTAATAAGGTTTGGAATTTATTAATATTCTTGGCATAATATGCCGCTTCTTCGTCGCTTTCCTCCACCGGGATTTCTTCTTTCTTCCTCGATATCTTAGCCTTCATGGCTAACGATCGTTCCTTCGGCTTCGGATTGACACTTCGTGATTTTAACACGTTCTCATAATTAATTAGCGAACCAACGAGTGCGCTAAAATCGAGCGTGTTGAGATCTTTAGATTCCATAATCGCGGTCACAGTGCCGTCCCATTCGCTAGGTAGTGATCGTAAAATTTTCTTAACTTTTTCACTGCTAGATAATGGTTTTCCGAACGAAGCAAGTCCATTGGTGATGACCGAGAATCGGTCGAGCATATTGGTGATGGACTCGTCACCCTTCATCATGAATAACTCGTAGTCATGGAGAAGCATATTGATTTTCGTCTCCTTGACTTGAGTCGTCCCTTCGTGTGTGATTTCTAGAATTTTCCATATTTCTTTCGCACTCTCACACGACGAGATTCGATTGACCTCTTCGGGATTTAAGACACAAAATAAGAGTTGGGTGGCCTTACAATTTAAATGGTCATTTTTCCAATCGGCATCGTCGTATTCTTCAAAAGATTTGAGCGTACCGTCGGATTTGATAGGAACTTTTGGGCCAAGGCAAATGATCTTCCAAATCTCTATATCGTAGGCACGAATAAAGATCGACATCTTTTTCTTCTATGTCAAATAATTTGAGCCATCAAAGAATGGTGGTCGGTTGAGAGCAAGGCCTTCGACTGGAGCAAATTGAAACGCCATTGGATCTTTTTCTCCTCGAATGTTAAGCCGCGTATCGGAGTACTGCTCTGATACCAATTGTTGGGTATGGGATCGGATATTGCGCCGTTTGCGGAAGCGTAAATATAAGTGCGGAAAATAAGAGCACACACAGATTTATAGAGGTTCGGCTATAAACGAGCCTACGTCCTCTCTCGGTATCTTTTTCTATAGGATCAAGATAAAAACCTCTTCTCCTCTCTTCTATCGGTCGAGGTATAACCGTTACAATCACGTCTTCTATTGGTCCGTGATAAACCACTCGTACTTGTCTTTGTGTCGGTCCAAGTTAACCCGTTTTCCTTTTCGTAGGACAAGGAATCAACCTCTCTAGCTTTCTATGGGTACTAGATAAACCTCATGAAGATAGCGATTGCGATTCTAATAATGCCGGATCCTTGATCCTAATAACACCGAATCCAATCGTATCTTTTCTTTTACCACTTGTGTATGTTTTCGTGAATTCTCACTCAAACACTTACAATTAAGCTCAATATCAACAACAAGAATGTGTGTAATAATATCACAAGAATAGACTATTTGCTCAAGGTTGTTGTCTTTGATCAATACCATAAACATGGTATTTATAGGCTCCATCTTCAAACTAGCCGTTAGCTACTGCACACTGCATTACGTACGCTATCTCATTCATATTACGTACGTAAGATTCATTACGTACGTTAACTTCCCCAGGTTACGTACGTTAGCCCAGTCCAGTTTCAATCCAGTGAGTTTCGTTTCTTTGGTTACGTACGTTAGCATTGACGTCGTTACGTACGTTAACATTACGTCACTGATGATGTCATATATCCGTTGCATGCTTTTCTGACTTTGACTCCTCCAACGTTCACTTGTTTGAACTCCTTTACGTACGTTATACATCCTCCATTACGTACGTTAGATTGCCCATATTACGTACGTTAACATACCCTTGTTACGTACGTTAGCTTTATTTTATCCAGCATTTAGCACTTCGTTTTCCTTCGATGCTTGCTTCGCCTCTTCGTTGTTTTGTTTTGTTTAGCAACTTTAATCATCAAAACACTTTTAATTTATGTATGGAACAAAATGTTCCAACAAATGTCTCAAAAGACTTTTCTGTTTTCTAAAACACACGAGATTTGTAAAACACTTTACCGATCGTTTATGCATTTTATTTCTATCTTTCGGGGTTTTGATTTATTTGTTCAAATGAAACTTCTCGGGAAGTCTTTCGCTGTGTTTGACTTGTTGATATTTCAATGTTTTGTCATAGCATGGTTGAGGTAATCCAGGATGGGTTAATGGTTGATGTTGCGAGCCATATGTGGAAAAAGGAATTTTTATCGGAGTCTATACATTGGGATTTTGGAACTCTATCGTGTGGTTTTCCAATGGAATGTCAGTGGAATTGGTGACGAACCGAATTGGTATACAGGAGTATGGTTGTGGTCAATCATTTGCATGATTCCATTTTTATTTAAACGTATGTTTTCGAAAAGAATTTTTATCGAGAACTTGGCACCAGCGAGCCGATTTAACTTTTAAAATTGATTTCGTGGTCTTACGAAAATTTATGTTTTGAGTTTTCAAACTCTTGAAAGAACTTTCGAAAATTGTCTTCGTGACAAGAGTATATGATTTCAAACTGGTTTTGAAAATGTGATTAATAACCATACGTATTTGGTGCATAGTGCATAACATGGTGAAGTTGTGAGTATGACTCACGAACTGGTTATGACATCCCTATGGTACGATGAATAGAGATCCGAACTTTGGTATGGTAGTAGCTCGACTTTACCATAGTGATCTTCGAATGATTTCTTTGTAAGTGCAGATTTGGGGTTGTTGACCTCATGCTGGTTGTTTTGAGTATCGATTGGTCGTTCCCACTCCATGTATAATTTGGATATGTTCGACGGGTTGTGATTGGTTGTTCGTATGCCGAGGGGTATGCTCACCAGTCGGGTATGTTTATTGAGACACACTGTATGTGATTGGTGTGTCATTTTGAGAATGTTATTCTTTCGTATATCTGTTTCTGTGGTTATGTGTTGATCGTGTTGGAGTTTATCATGTTGATGATATTCTCGATTGTGTTTTGACCTCTGGTTGGTCATATTGGAATTTATCATGTCGATGATAAATTCGGTTGATTGTTGATCATTGTTGGTGATCATCTGAGCGTTCGGATTTTGTGTTGATGTTTCGGGATTCGTGTCGTTGTTTTGGGCAGTTGTTTTGAAGATGTATTGTGTATTATTCGTCTTATCGAAATTGGGACTTGATTATGTAATCAGGCAGACAGGATTTGATTCGGGCAGATTGTTTCATCCGAAGATGATATATTTTGTTGAGACTCAGGGAATTTTGATCGTAAGCGTATTGAGACTGTACAGTGAGATCGCTTGCTAGTATCTCAGGAGATCGTCGACCTGCGTATTTGTAAGTATGCTCTTTTGGTTATTCGGTAATAACGATAATTGATCGTTGTCGTGATGGTTTTGGGATATTTTGGGTTGAACGGTATGTTTGTTTGTTTTATGACGGATTCAAGTTTCGAGGACGAAACTTAATTTAAGTGGTGTAGAATGTAATATCCGAAATTTCTACTACTGTTGTTTGATATTATTTTATCCGAGTTATATTGTACAGCGTGGAATCTGTACATTAGGGATAAAATAAATAAAGGACTGAGATGTCAGTATCGGTATAATTGTCGTATCTGGTCGACAGTTGCATTTGAGGATATCGTGTATCAAGTTATCGTACTTTCGATATAGAGTATATCGTATAAGAATATTATTAGATTCAGTGTTTGTGTTCAGTGTGTCTTATGTTCGTTTTTGGTATGTCGAGACGTTGGACAAGAATAGTTGAAAATGGCTAAGTGTAACATTATTAGCGCACACTAATAATCATGAGTAGCGCACGCTATCGTGCAGGTTTAGCACACGCTACGGATATAAGATAACGCACGCTAATGCAGTCTGATCGTAAGGAATCTACGCGTGGACCAGGCCACTTTCGGCGCACGTTCTGATAAGTCAACGGATGTTGTAATGTAGTGTTAGCGCACGCTAATGCATGCTGATTAGCGCACGCTAATTGTATATCGGTCAACAGGGAATCTTGGCTTTATTGGTTGCTTTCGGCATGTGGGGTCACGAGCATCTTCGTGGTAGGTGTAGACTGTAGCAAGTCAACTGGTATTAGCGCACGCTAAATATAAGGACTTGCGTACGCTAGACAGTGTAAGTTACGTACGCTAATGCATGGGCATTACGTACGTAAGCACATGTACGAAACCGCATAAAGAGCCTCGGATGCGAGATAGCGCACGCTAACAAAGTCGCTTAGCGCACGCTAGAGTCATGCGCACGCTAAACATAAGGTTTAGCGCACGCTAGTAATATACTTTATAAAAAGGGACAGAAGGGTGTTATGAAGCATTTCGTCCATTCCTTCCTTGCAACCGAGAGAGAGAGTTTTTAGAGAGAAGTTTGAGGTCCCAAACACTGAGAGATGATAATCTTTAACAAAGATTAAGCTGAGGAACATGGATTAAAGTCTTGTTCTTGAAATTATTGATGATTCTTGGAATGAAGTTGATTGTTCTCCTTCATGATTCGCCTATCAAGGTAATAGTTCTTCACTTTTGGATTTCGTTTGGATTGATTATTGATGTTCTTGAGTTGATGATTATCATATATTCGAGTGATGAGCATGACAACGAGTTGGATTACCGTACTAAGTTAGTGTTGTTATCAATATATGAGTATTGATATGTTTCGTATGGTTTTGGATGGAATTAAAGAGATATGTTGATGTAATTCCCTTCTTCAATTCGGATTTTTGATGTTTTGTCGTTGGTTACTTCGTATGGTAACGATTATGGTGGTGCTATTGTGATTCTTGAAGTTATATGAATTGTATGTCGAAGAACATGATGAATAAGGATTTTTAGATGTTAGAACACATCGGATTTTGTCATTTTATGGATCATGAACGTGAATTTGGATAATTCGTGTTCTTGAAGAACTATTGAATTATATGTCATGATTGTTATGAAATCCTTAATATCGAGATGAGTTGATCATTAACATGATGGAAGTGTTAGACGATGCTTGAAATGCATGCCACTGCACAGCATTAGCGCACGCTAAGCTTACTGGATAGCGCACGCTAACGGGAGCAACTTAGCGCACGCTACGTTATGCGTTTAACGTGCGCTAAGTAGGCAGACAGTGCAGTATTTTTGTGTTTTGATTATGAATTCGTGATGGTTTGACTTGGTTTGTTCTGACTGTGTTTATTCGAGGTTGTGTTGAACCGTTGAGTTCGATTGGTTAGTTTTGTCGGTTGTTGATTGTTATCGGATATGTGTTATTTGATTTCTTCGATAGGTTGAGATTATTGATCGGTGATTATAACCGAATGTTGCGGTCGTGTTCGAGTATGTCCATTGTATTGCTTTTGATCGGGGCTGAGGAGCTCGTAGACAAAGACAATGTGTTCGGCAGCAGCTTCGTGGTATCGGTATCGAGGCAAGTTATTACTTGCTCAGTTATAATATTTAATGAATGGTTTCAGTTACATTTCGTTTATAATGCATATGGCGATGAGTATTATTGTGAACTCTGGGTATTCGGATCGCATATCGTTCTTTCAATTCTGGGAGGTAAATCATAATGTATATGCTTTATCTCAGTTATTGGTATGTTCGGGTATCGAGGGTACATTATGGTAAAGACGAGGATATGAGTACCTATAGTTCATTGTACGTTTGGATCGCCGAGCATTGAGGATAATTGCCGGTGATGTTTTGACATCGAGATTGCTCCTAAAGGACTCGGGACAAGTATCTTAGTTTGATTCGGTTTAGTGTTAATGATGTTGATCATGCAGGTTGTCATTCATGTTGATGAACATGAAGTCGTCTTAGTTGTGTCATCATATTGTCGTTCATGTTCTGTTGTTCATATTGATGAACATATTGTTTTGCATATGTGTATGCATATTGTGTTGTTTATGTTGTGTTGATCCGATGGGATCGCGCGATCTATGCTGAGGGCGCTGGATCGGATGTCCACCTCGTGTTGGTCCGACGAGATCATCTTGGGATCTATGCTGAGGGCGCTGGATCATTGGACAGGTTTTTCCACCTCGTGTTGGTCCGACGGGATCATCTTGGGATCTATGCTGAGGGCGCTGGATCATTGGATTACACAGTGTCGTGTTGATGGAATCATGTGGATTCGCATCGTTGGTTTTATATGTGTTGTTGTATGTATATTATTGGTTATCCACCTCGTGTTGATCTTGTAGGATCATCTTGGGATCTATGCTGAGGGCGCTGGATCATGGGATTTCCATCGAGTATACATTGTTGATATTGTTTTGAGCATATTGACGTGGTCATATGAGTATGCATTTGTAGGTCTTGTGTTAGGACCGTGTCCGTATTTCATTGATCTGATCTCGGATTAGACTGATATGATTGTCGTGGCACTTCATATCTCGAGGTATGTTCCGTATTTCCTTTGGTATTTGTCTTTGATGGACAATCGGTTATCGTTTTGGGATTTGATGATGTTATTCGATGGATCGTATTGGTCAGTAATGATATATTTCTGTATCGTGAGTTGGTGATGATAGTTTGAGAATCTTGAGTATTGTTTGAGGTACAATACAGATATTATGTTCGAGTTTATTGGTTAATCGAGTACGAGATGTGAAATGTGATAATGGTTATTCTGATGAGAATTACTTGAGTAAGTAAAGTTATGGCGGTAAGATTACGTTGGTCGTATTCTTATGTTGTATTCTCGTTGGTATGTAATTATTAATGTTTTGTGAAGGTTATCATTGTTGGATATTATGGCTGACCCCATCGTGGGATTTCTTTTTAGGTTCTTGGAGTATCGAGCTTGTAGCGGTCGTGAAGAGATGAGCTTCCCGGAAGATACTGGCTAGGACATATTTTGTGCATTGAGTTTCTTGATTGGTTCTTGTATTCCGCTGCTAGAGTATCTTTATGGTTGGTCTTTTTCCGTTGCGTGAGTATTTTGAAATGACCTTTTGGTATCTGGTAACTGAGGTTGCTTTGGAAATCGTTTTCTAAACTTTTGAGTGTCGGCCGTTTGGCCTTGCGATTTCAAATGAGTTTTTACGACGGTATTTGATAAATGGATTTTATATCTTTATGCATTTTAAACGTCAATTGCAATATGTGCTTCATCCTCAAGGACTTTTTGGCCATCTCGATGGATTTACTCCTTGTCCGCCTCTTCCGGCTGACCCGTCGGCTTCATCGCCCTCCAATCCGAGTTTCGGTGCTTCCAAAGTGCCTCAAGAGGACTATGTTGCTGCTAAGGCAGCCTATGATGCTTGGGTTGCAGAGGATCAACGCCTCTATGGTCTGATTTATGCTTCTCTCTCTCATGAAGCCATGAATGAAGTCACTACTTGTGAGACCGCTAAGGAGATGTGGGACAATCTTGCTGTTGCCTACCAACCTCAAAGTAAGTCCACTGCTTTTAGTTTTGGCCAACAAGCTTCTATGGTTCGTAAGACGGGTATCGTTTATGAACTTCACCTAACCCTAAAGGCACTTTTTGATCAATTGTCTATTATGGGATCTCCTGTTTCTAATGATGACCAGCTCTTGTGGTTCTTGAATGCTTTGGGGCCTGAGTTTAAAGAGTTTAATGCTCCTTTGTTACTCGTGATCCCACTCTAAGTTATGCCCAAATCGTTGCGGAGGCTAAGGCCTATGAAGCCTATTTGCAAACTTTTCACAAGATGCAGGGCTTAACAATTCAAGGAAGCACTTCTTCTGCCCCGTCGCTTTTCTGTCTTCAAATTCTTCCCAGGAAGACCGCGCATGTACACATGCGCCGGCAAGTGGAGCGTGTGGCGATGGCACGTGGCGTCCACGCGCCGCTAGGGGCAGCCGCTATGGCGGTCGTCGTCGTGACAGAAATTCCTGGCGGTCCTCCGGTCCTTCTCAGCTACCTAGATCCACTGCTGGAGGATCTTCTTCCATCCAATGTCAATTATGTTGGAATTGGGGTCACTCCGTCGGTCAATGCCGCTCTTCTCGCCCGATTGAACAAGATCAAGTTGCTCATCAAGTCCAGCCACCACTTTCAATTGAGCCACCTCTTGTTGCTTCAGACTGGTACATTGATTCAGGTGTATCCAGCCACTTGAGCTCCTCCGCCTCTAATCTTGAAAGTGTCGCTCCATATGTTGGTAAATATCTTGTTTCCATTGGCAATGGTGATAAAATTACTATTTCTGCTATTGGTACTGCCCAAATTAGTCCTTCTCTGCGTCTATATGATGTTTTGGTTGTGCCTCAAATTACTAAAAAATTATTATCTATAAGCAAGCTTACTCAGGATCTTGGTGTGCTTATAACTTTTGATGATCGTTCCTTTGTTATTCAGCACAAAATCACCAAGTCAATCATGGGTCAAGGGCTCATTGAGGATGGACTTTATGTTCTCTATCATGGTAAAGAGGCTCTTCTTTCCTTTGTTAGGCAAAATAATAATAAGGCATATTTTGAGATTTGGCATGCTCGCCTTGGACATGTGTACCCTAGTATTATTTCCTTGTTGAACATGAAAGGTTTTATATTGCTTTCTTCAACTTTGCCGAAACCTAATACTTGTGTTCCATGTGTTATGTCTAAAGGACAAAAATTATCTTTTGTGGAGAACTTTAAACGGGCTGAAAAAGTATTGGATTTGGTTCATTGTGATTTATGGGGACCTTCACCAGTTTTATCTCGTAATGGTTTCTCTTTTTATGCTCTTTTTCTCGATGATTATTTTCGCTTTACGTGATTTTATCCCCTTCGGCGAAAATCTGATTTTGTTGAAATTTATTTCCAATTTGAGGCGCTAGTAGAGAATCTTTATTCCTATCGAATCAAGGTCTTTTAAAGCGATGGTGGGACTGAATTTCTCAATAATCGCCTACAATCTCATTTTGCTATGAAAGGAATCCATCATCAGGTTTCTTGCCCTTATACGCCGGAGCAGAATGGGCGTGCTGAAAGAAAGCATCGTCACATTGTAGAAATAGGGCTCTCAATGCTATTTCACTCTCACTTACCACTTCCTTATTGGGATGATGCATTTGCCAGTGCTGTTTATACTATCAACCATTTGCCGACTCTGGTTTTGGATGATGTCTCTCCTTTTCAGCTACTTTATGGTCGCCCACCGGTTTACTCTAATTTTCACCCTTTTGGGTGCGGGTTTTTCCATATGTCCGTCCTACAACTGCTCATAAGCTGGCTCCTTGCAGTATTCCCTGTGTTTTCCTTGGATACAGTGCTCACTATAAGGGTTTTCGGTGCTTGGATACTGAGACTGGTTGTGTATATATGTCTCGTCATGCACGATTTGATTAATCTTGTTTTCCCTTTGCCACAACCCCTTCTGCCACTAAGTTCTCTTCTCTGGATGCTTCATCCTTTATTGATCCTACTCTTCGTGAGCTTCCACCTACACATGTGCCTTCTGATGATGTCTCCACTCCATTATGTTCTATCTGTTCATTATCCACTGCACTCGTTCCTTCTGGTGATCCTTCTGTTGAGGTTCATACTAGCGTTTCTTCTCCTGTGCGTTCATCTCCGCCTACTTCTCCTTCGGCATATCCACCTCCTTCCATGCCTAGCTCCTCGTCTTCCCCAGGGTCTTCTTCACCTCCTGCTCCTCGTACTCACTCGATGGTGACTCGTCTTTAGGATGGTACCCGTGTTCCTCGCAATCTCGGTCCAGATTTTGAGGTTACTGGCTTGTTGGCTAAGCTTCTTACTCAGAAGGAGCCTCGTGATTATCGTGCTACTTCTCGTAGTCCAAAATGGGTGATTGCAATGGATGAGGAGATAGCGGCTCTCCGTCAATAACAGACATGGGATCTAGTACCTCGTCCGCCAAATGCGAACATTGTTGGTTCAAAGTGGGTTTATCTTTCGAAATAATGCCCCGATGGGTATGTTAATCGTTACAAGGCTCGGTTGGTAGCTAAAGGTTACTATCAGATACCTGGCTTTGATTTTGATCACACTTTTAGTCCCGCAATCAAAGCTGCTACTGTTCGTACTGTTCTTGCTATCGCTACAATGCAAAAGTGGCCTATTCACCAGCTTGATGTCGAGAATGCCTTCCTCAATGGTGTTCTTGATGCTCCTGTCTACACTACGCCAACAGATTTTGTTAGTGTTGCGCTCAAAAGTGTTGTAGTAGCTCTAAAAATTTTACCTGCTGCAACATTGCTTTTTTGAGGTTGCTGTATATGTTAACAAAGTGTTGCCTTAGCTATAACTTTATATTTTTTATAAAACTTTTAAAATAAATATTTAATTTACTGTAAATTTATTTAAAATTGGAAAAATATATTATTTAAAATTTCAAAACAAACAATTTGTGATTACAGTCAATAATGTCAATTTTGTACAATATAACATTTTTAATAATTTAAAAATAGAGTAAACTATTATAAATGTAATAAACTTAGACTTGGAAATTCGTTCGTGTCGTGTATTTTCGTGTCGTGTACTTTCATGTTTCGTGTACCAAAAGCCCAAACCCATACACGACACTAAATGAATTCGTGTCATGTCGTGTCGTGTACTGCGTAAATTCGTGTCGTTTCGTGTCGTGTTTCCGTGTCAGGCACATAATATAAAATAAATATTTAAATATTATAAAAGATAATAATTTTAATATTATAGTATTATTTTTATGGATTGTAGTAGACGAAATGAAAAGAATGACAATGAAAATACGAATGTTTACACGAAATTTATGAAAGTTCACATTATATTTTCAAATTTTAAAGTTTAAAATATATATTTTTATTAAATTAAATATAAAATACTAGTTATTTATTTATTTATTTATTTATTTATTTCGTGTACCTCGTGTCGTGTCGTGTACCCAAAGAGTAAACACAAAACCGACACTAAATCTCGATCGTGTACTTTCGTGTTCGTGTATTTTCGTGCCGTGTACTCAAAATGCAAACCCAAACACTAAATTTTTGTATCATTTTCGTGTCGTGTTTTTGTGTCATCTAGTAAATTGTCGGGTCTAATTATAAACTCAACCCTAATTTATTCTTTATCCCAAAATCCAGATCCAGCCACACACTCGTTTCTTCATTGTCTTCTTCGGCACGCACATACCCACACTCACATAGAAATGGCAGCCGTCCCTAAAATCTCCGTCGACGACAAGCTCCCCGAAGCCACCCTCTCCTACTTCGACTCCTACAATGAGATCCAGATCGTCTCCATCTCCGACCTCACCGCCAACAAAAAAATCATCATCCTCGCCGATCCCGACATGTTCAACTCCACGTGCTCGCAGAAACATCTCCCTGGATTCGCCCAAAAAGCCTCCGAATTTAAGGCCAAAGGCGTTGACACCATTGCTTGCGTTTCCGTCAACGATGCATTCGTGATGAAGGCGTGGAAGGAGGACTTGAAAATTGGGGATGCGGTTTTGTTGCTGAGCGATGGCAATCGCGATTTTACCAAAGCAATTGGGTGTGAGAGGGAGCATTCTGGGCAGTGCAGATGGAGAAGGGTATGAGTGAAGCTAACCTTCTTCTCAGCATTTTCGAAATTGTGTTAGGGTTTCTGTATAAGGAGCAATTATAGACCTCGAAGAAGAATGGGGTCTGATTAATCAGACCTCCATGCTTCTGATTAGTTTCTCCGGGGTTCTTTTCCAGTTTGAAAATCTAATAATTTTATCTCTACTTCTGAAATTTAGTTGTGGTTTGAATATGTATGGGTTGTTGCAATTACCTATGTATTTTCTTATGTGCTTAAGTGTGCTTTCGGATTGTTTTGCATGATATTTAAATTTTAATTTGATGAAGGATCTGCAGAGTCATTAGTCTGCCACGATTACCTAATATTTTTTTGTGAATTGTCAGTTTATTTAATGTATCATTTAAAGGATTGTTTCAGTCAATAAGATGTTACTAAATTCTTGATTGTTTCTCTGGAATTAGCATATAACCTTTTAGATGGTCTCTAATATAGTATAATTTTGAAGCACAACTTTTTTTTGGTAACTATACGCCGCAGCTAAAAGCATAATCAATCATGTTGGTGAAAAGAGGACTTTATTCAAGTACTCGACTACATTTAAGGTGTGGATTTATTTTTCTTACTGTTTGTCGTTAGTGTGTATTGTGATATATATATATATATATATGGGCTGATTGCTCTTATGTGAGTACAAGTATTCGTGTATAGATTACATAAAATTACAAGTTATAGTTTATCATGTATAGATTGCATGAAAAATACAAGATATGAGTGGTATGTATAGATGGAATAAATCGCACTACAAGTTATAAGGACGTAATTGTTGCTACTATATGCTACTTCTTTCTATATTTAGTTTTGACAAGCAAAAATTATGATAGTCTGTTGATAGCTTACCACAATATCTTAACCTTGTCAGGTTGATGAAGCTGAACCACGAGTCGCAGTGGGAGTATTGTAACAGCCCCAAATTTACCCGGAAATATTACAGCGCCGTGGACCCCGAGATGGAACCCACAAGGCTGAAGGAAATTTTCACAATCATTTACAAATGCCCAAGAGGCCAACGACGGTACTATGAGGTGGGGGGAGCTTGATTGTAAGAATGTGAATCATAGTGCCATAGGAAAGCCTGTAGGAATCGGCCATGATTGATAGGAAAAAAAAATACGGATTGAATAAGGAGGAAGAGGGCGGCGTCTGGTGTGAAGGGAGAGAGGCAGACAAGGCTGCGTAAAATAGGAATAGAAAAACATAGGCGACCGATACCATGTGAAGATTGATTTCCAAGGTAATTCATTTAGAAATACAAGAGAGATATTTATGGTTACAAGTAAGGGCATATGTGTAAAATAACAAGAAGAATCGAGTGAACACTAGAACTAAGGAGGCTTCTAGTGTAAGCTAAGTAAATCACCTAATTAATCTAAAGACGATTGGAATACTACTACAAGTCTTCTATTTCCACAATAAGTGCATGAGTCGGCTCATCTAACTCGTAAACAACTCGTGTTTTATCAGACGAGACAAGCATGATTTAGTCCTTGTATTGACTCGACTCAGCTCGTGCTCGGCTCACCTTTGACGAGCAGAGCCTGGTTCAGTCCTTCTGTTGATCCGTCTAGTCCATGAATCGGCTCGGACTCGCCCCAACTCGTCCCATGGCCAGCCCTATCTCTAATGATGAAGTTAATAATGCTGACGTCTACCTCCGGTGCGGTTCGGAAGTATTATACTCAATATATGTAAATGACCATCTTTTTTCTGATGATCAGAGCGCTTCTTCGAAAGACATGGTTCGAAGGCCGAACTTAATGTACCATATAATATTTCACCCTCTTCTGCAAATCAAAGTTAGGGCTTGTTTACTTTTTACTTAATCAGCTTAATGCTTAATCAGCTTAATCGATCAGTTATATTTTGCTGTTTACTTTCAACTTAATGATCTTAATAATGTCTTTTTCATTAAGCAACTTTTGGGGTGTCCTTACCATTAAGCCAGAAATACTTCCCCAATATACCAAAATTACCCTCTCTAATAATAAAAGAATTGAGTATATATAGTATAAATTATCATATAATCTTAATTATAATTGAGTATATATAGTATAAATTTAAAATATATATTAATATTATATATTTAAAATCCATAAAGTATAAGTTATTTATTGATAAAAAAAATTAATATAACTATATATATATTAAAATATAACTTAATATATTTATAAAATATTGTCTTATTATTTAAATATACATGGAAATTAAAATATGATTTATGAATATATATTATAATATAAATTAAAATATATATTGTGTTATATTATATAAATTGATTTTTTTATATTGACTATTAAAAAAATTAATATAACTATATATATTAAAATATAACTTAATATATTTATAAAAATATTGTCTGATTATTTACATATACCTAAAAATTATATAAATTAAAATATATATTATGTTATATTATATAAATTGATTTTTTTATTGACTATTAAAAAAATTAATATAACTATATATTAAAATATAACTTAATATATTTATAAAACTATTGTCTAATTATATAAATATATATGAAAATTATAATATAATTTATGAATATATATTATAATATAAATTAAAATATATATTATGTTATATTATTTAAATTGATTTTTTATATTGACTATTAAAAAAATTAATATAACTATATATATTAAAATATAACTGAATGTATTTATAAAAATATTGTCTGATTATTTAAATATACCTGAAAATTATAATATGATTTATGAATATATATTATAATATAAATTAAAATAAATATTATGTCATATAATTTAAATTGATTATATAAACTAAAATGCTCAATCTGTCCTTTATCAAAAAGGACTTAATTCATATTGAGAGGTAAAATGGTCATTTCTGTCATTCAGATAGTTCATTCAGAAACAACAAGATATCTTTTCAAATCAGACAGATTAATCCACTCAGACAGCTTAATCCATTCAGGTATTAATGGAAAAAAAGTAAACAGCCCCTTAGAGTTTTTACAACATCATAGATCCTTCTCGTAAGGATCGATCAAGCTGAATATCGACTAATAACCATAATGTTTGACCGATAGGGTCAAATAACACAATAAATACAGACCAATAAGTCAACGACTGAAATAAATGTGTCCGCCAAGGCCATTCGATGATATAATAGTAATAAGTTCGAACGGAACTCCATTACAACTCATTCCCACGTAGGGTGTACAAATACAACACTATAGCCGTACAAGAGTAGGAAATACACAACGATAGGGTATACAACTCAATAAACAAAACAATATGATGGCTCTTATGTGATTAGCATCGTCACCTTTCATCATGCTTCATATCGGACCGGTTAGTGCTCTTTTAAACTGTAAGTACCCGACATGTATAAAAGCCATCCACCTCCCAAATTGGAGGTTAGCATTCGGGATATGTAGCTTAGTACAAGTATTGTAGCTATATAAAATATATCATGCAAACATCGTGTAGGTATTAAACAATGACAATCATTTATGGAAAATTTCTTAGAGGTTTTAACATTGAAAGGTCAAACTCAGGTTCTTTAAAACGTTCATTATCTCGAGAGTTTTGGAAAGCAAATAACCTTTAGGACCTCGGTCGGAAGTTATAAATCATTTCAAATTGTTAGGGTCTCGGCCAAAAATTTATTTTGTAATAACACAAGATCATAAGTTATCTCAGTACCGCACTCATCAAGTGCGCACCCCAGAGATTCTGTTAAATCGTACCTGGTTGGACAACTCATGACTAAATAATGTTCTACTCTTTAAGTAACGCCTTATCGGACCCTACCTGGTACTACAACAAAATATTGTTCGTACGCCTCAAGTAACAAACTCCAGAGGTCCTGTCAAACCTACATTTCATCACTTAAACATTGTTTGTACTTACCAAGTAACGAATTCTAGAGGCCCAGTTGGACCCTACCTGGCATCACACAATGCATAAACACGACACAACAAAAATCAATGATATCACCATAATTATCTTGAAGCAATACACGATCAATCACCACATTCCACACCATCGACTTCACACATCATCATGAGCAATACACAAGCAACACAACAAACCCAACGATCAACAACACAACACAATACACATCCAAGTATATAAGCAATAAATACAATCATCACATCTACACATTTCCATGACAGGAAATATTCTAGAACAACATCAATATGACGAGGCGTCAGTAACGATAAATCACGTAATCCACAATCAACGAGAATGAACAAACCACCACGAATCTAGACGCAACCTTAGTTCACAAGATACAATTTAGGGTAAATTACGTGGATAGTCCTTGTAGTTTTATCGGAATTTTACATTTAGTCCTTGAGCTTTAGAAATTACACTGATAGTCTTTGCGGTTCTTAGATAAGCACACATTTGGTCCTTAACACTTTTAAAATGACAACAATATCCTTTATTTTTTCCCCAAACACCCTTTAACCAAAACTTTTATAACTATCTATCCAAACACCTCCCATCTTTAGCCTTATCTAATTTTTTTCTTTTTTTTTAAACACTAAGAAAAATAATAAAAATACTAGTAGCTTACATTATTGCTAATACATGAACAAAATATAAAACCCCTTTGAAGCGTAGTAATATAAATAATAAAATGATATAAGAAAATAAGATTCTCGTCTTGACGAATATCGTAAGTAACAATTACAAGTACTATAAAACCAATTAGTGTGCATGTTAAAAATTGATGATACTGATTGTTATTCTCATATATACCTTTTTTTTTATCTATACCAACGGTTTCATATGAACATTGAAGATGATAAATATAATGTCACGAAAATTTGAATTACGCATTGAAGAATCTTAATACATATTATATAACTTCTCATTCAATTAAAAATTGAGATACATATTTAAGGGTATGAAATATGAATATTATATATATTTAGTTAAAAAATAAGATACACATTTTAAGGGTATGAAACTTAATACAATAAAGGCTTTATCGAAAAATACAAAACCAGCAGTGTAAAAATGCTACTTCTTAAACAGTTGATACTACTTATTTTAATTATATTACTACCTTTCAAAGGGTTTTTATATTTTTAGGTTCTCATATTTGCAATAATGTTACGCTACTAGTATTTTTATTTTATTTTTCTTAGTGTTTTGGAAAAAGAAAAAAATTAGACAAGGCTAAAGATGGGAGGTGTTTGGATCTTTGGTAGATAGTTATAAAAGTTTTGGTTAAGGAGTGTTTGGGCAAAAACTAAAGGGTATTGTTGTCATTTTAAAAGTGTTAAGGACCAAAGGTGTGCTTATCTAAGAACCACAAGGACTAACAGTGTAATTTTTAAAAACTTAGGGAGTAAATGTGAAATTCCGGTAAAATCACAGGGACTGTCCATGTAATTTACACTACAATTTATACAGACAAGATACTCGGCTCGATAACTGACATACGAACACTCCAAAAAACATGGCTCGTTCGAAAACCTACAACATCCGCGAGAAAACGCTGACAACACAATTACTACGAGAATAACAACAAAAGACTACGGAAAATATGCCCTAAACTCGAAGGAAAATACATTGAAACATTTAATCAAACATTAAATGTTCAAGATTCCTCAAGAATACCGAAATCACTAGTCGGGTTGAACAAATTCGAGATATGGATATATAATCTACAAAGTACGATCAATAACATCAGATAATACTAATCGTTTCAACAAAATTGGTCGAAGAATCAAAATCAAGAAAATCCCCCAAAAATTCAACTAGGAATTCAAGAAAAATTCCTCATGCGACGAAGAACAAAAGATTAGACGTTGATCTACACGTCAAGAGCCCTCCAAAACACCCTTGGATGGATTAAAATCGATCCAAGAGTCCAAACCTAGCCAAAATCGTCCAGCCATCACGAGAAGGAAGAAGAAAGTGAAGAACAGGGTGAAAACCTGTCTATCCTGCTTTATACTCACAGAGACGCACGATCGGTCATACACGACCAACTGCTTGTGCCTCTGGTAGTGCTAAAGATCAATACTAAGAACAAACAGAGATGCACGACCATATGCTCGTGCACCAGACCGTGTCTGGTCGTAAACTGGTGTGTTGCACGAGTACAACATGAGCAACTGCTCGTGTGCCTGCTCGTGCATTGTACACTAAGGCTAGCGAGCCCGATCTCATTCCAAAATAACCCCGAACGCAACTGACTCGAAAAGGATCCCACGAGCCGACAACACATTCTAAGAGGCAGAACGACAACAAAATACAACTGCTCGTGTGCCTGCTCGTGCACTGTACACCAAGTCTAGCGAGCCCGATCTC
Source organism: Orobanche coerulescens (assembly GCA_033398695.1). Lineage (NCBI taxonomy): Eukaryota > Viridiplantae > Streptophyta > Magnoliopsida > Lamiales > Orobanchaceae > Orobanche > Orobanche coerulescens. Next base: position 178,445,237 of record CM065809.1, read on the forward strand.
GTTCCAAAAGAACCCAGAACGCAACTGACTCGAAAAGGAAGGATACCATGAGCCTTCAACACCTTCTAAGAGGCAGAACGACAACATAATACAACATGCCATATCATATATGCTTGCACACCATCCATACGACACATACAACGATAAATCGCACTAGACGGATACCACAACTCAATCGCAAGTTCGCAACACACGATACATAATTAATTCTAATTAATCATCAACGTAAAAATAAAAATCTCTAATATTACAACGTCAACCCAATGAAATTAATCAATTTCTATCGACACCATAGAATCAAAGCCTTATGGTTATACGTTTTCTAATCATCACCTTGATATTAGGAAAATTAAATAAGAGAAAATTCTATAAAAACCACTATATTTTGCAATTTTTTCGGATTAACCACTGGAAGATTTTTTTTCTACATTAACCACTCAAAGTTTGTTTTTATTTTTAAAAAAACCACCCTAACCGGGAATAACAGGTTTTCCGGGTTACAAAGTTGATGTGGTATTTTTTTATTAAAAATAATAATTATATGGCATTATTTTATTAAAAATAATATTTACATTGCATTTTTAATTTAAAAATTTGCTAATTAAGTGCCTTTTGGGCCAAATTTAATGAAAATCACTATAATTTGGATTGATCATTCCATACATATTCTAGTTAAATGAACAACATACTGTAACAATTATAAGATCATCCTTCATTCCATACACATTCCAATTAAATAAGTAACATGTATTAACAATAATAAAATCAAAGGGATGTCATTCGACACACATTCCAATCTAACCATCACAATGTTTACAAAAAGAAAAGTCAGTGCCAACATAAGCACAAGTTTCATAAGGGCAACCAGTGTACCAAAAAAGAAGAGACGTCTAATCTAAAGTTAGTGCCTTCTCTACACTAGATCTCCTTCCATCTTTGTCATATATCGGCTTGTGTTTCAGCATCTTGTGTTTCATACACAATGTGCTGACTTTCTTGCACTCCTACAGACTCAACCACATGATCCTGGAAATAATAATAAAAATCAGTCCATGTTTTCACAGCTTTTTAATATATTTTGACATCAAATATAACATTAATAGTTAACAGAGTTTTAACAGAAAAACATACCTCTGCACCAATCGGATTAGCCTTCTCAGTTCTGCCACCCCTGTTAGTTCTCCCACCCCTACTAGTTCTGCCACCCCTTGAGCCCCTCGCATCAAGTTCATGAATCCTAGGCCTATCGGGTTTCTTGTTCATCTCCGGGGGCTGGTTTTGTGTTGGATTTTTGCAAGATCTCGTGTTATGACCCCTTTGTAAGCAGTTATTTCATATGACATTCCTACTAGAAGAGAATTTTTTATCATCCTCGGCTGCATCCCTCTTCCGTTTAATTGAGGGCCTACCGGGCATTCTTTTTCTTTTAGGTGGCAATGGTGTTATGCAATTTATCTTAGCCCACATGCTACTTCCGTGTACAGGTTTAACGTTATGCATCACCCTCCCAAGTTTCATGTTTCTTTACCATTTTGCAAATTCTTACCATAACATAGATCCTATTTCCTCTAACATGGTTATAATCGGCTTCTTTTTAGCACCAACAATAATTGAGTTAAAACATTCGGACAAACCATTTTCGACGGCCTCACAAGCCTTGTCAGTCTCAAAGAAGGCCTTACACCATGTGTAAGGGTCTCTTTTGATCAAATGCTCATAGGCTCCTGTACTGGAATGTCATAAGAAAACGAGTGTTAGCATTTCGGTAAATTTAATAGAATAAAAAATTTGATATTACCTCATAGATTTTATTTCGTTCATATGTTCCATGAACATGGATTCCACACATGATGTAGCAGCTGACCAAAACAAATTTTTAAATTGCTTGCCAGAGTATGTTTTTTTAAAGTTAGCATAAATATGCCTCGCACATTGTCTGTGCTCTACAGAAGGCATAATCTCCTTAGCAGCTTCAACTAGCCCCTAAAACGAAAATAACAAATATACATAAATCATTTCCATATATAGCAATTAGTATGAAATGAGATGGTACCTTATGTTGATCCGAGATTATTGTTATTCCCTGACCTTCTACAATGCCAAGGTCGTCACTAAGCAATTGCATAAACCACTTCCAATTATCCTTATTCTCGACATCTACCACGGCCCACGCAATTGGATATAATTGGTTGTTCGCATCTCTTCCAACAACCGATAACAACTCTCCTTTCACTGTCCCTTTTAGAAAACCCCCATCTACTCCAATCACAGGTCTACACCCTCTTTTCCAACCATCTCTCAATACTTTCAAACCAACATAAAACCTATGAAAATAATTCCCTTGTGGTTGTACGTGAACTCCTACTTGAACAGTGGATCCAGGGTTAGAACGCTTAAGTTCATGGGCATAATCCCAAAGCCTTGCATAATGTTCTGTGAGTTTTCCAACGATCATTGTCATTGCATGATGATTGGCTCTATGACATTGACCTATGCTAACTGAACAGGAAAATCTTTTTAGTGCTTCTTCTTTCATTTCCTCTAACGTCATGTTTGGCTTTGTAATTAGGTCCTTCACAAAATGGCTTCCCAGCCATTGGGGGTTCAAAATAGCACCAAATTGATATGTCCTTGCACACACATGTTTGTCAACAATTTTTTTTATTTGAAATGATCGTTCAGTACTCATCCACGATGTCCACAGTCTGAAAGGACACGCAGTTCCTTCTTTATTTTTGGAACACCGCACCGACAATCTAGTTTTATCATAATAAAGTTGGTACCCGTTAGAAACAGCATAGTTTGTTAAACAAAACTTCAATTGTGCGGGGCTTTCATACTTCTCCCCTTCGATTGGTTTCATCAAGTTCCATGCTGTCAATGGGTTATGAACAGGGACTTCAACACCAACTGCTTCATCATCTTCTAATTCAACATATTTCGTGTTGATAACATCTTCATCATATTCCTCATCTAGGGCGTCTATATCTAAACCAAGTGGTAACACATGCTCGTCACACAAGCTATTCAAAAAGTCATCTTCTGAAGTGTTGTTCATGGACCCCCCTAACTCAGCCTCTAACTCATAATCTAAAGAACAATCACTATCTGATAAATCATCATTTAGTTCTTCATTTTCTTCAACATCATCAAACATGAATCTAAACTTTTTGGAACAGGTCGCCATCTCTTTCTGCTTGAACAATGATGAAAAACCCACTTTAAAAACTATATTGCAAAGATAATGTAAGAAAATGTAGAAAATGTAGAAAACTTACAAATCGTTCAATCCTGCTTCGATTATGCGTGGATTCCTGATGTTCGATTATGCTCTGATTTCTGGTTCGCGTTCATAAATCGATTGAGAGGTTTAGAAGAAAAAAACAAACCCTACTTTTGGCTTTTGGGTTTTAGTTCTGAGCGGCCAGAAAAAACCTCTTATTCCCGGTCAGGTGGTTTTTTTAAAAATCAAAATAAATTTTGAATGGTTAATGTAGAAAAATATTCTTTCTACGATTAATCTGAAAAAATTGCAAAATATAGTGGCTTTATAGAATTTTTCCATTAAACAAAGACCATTTCCGCCAAGAAGGAGAATGTTGGGCGATGAAGAAGTCGCTTGAGAGCAAGTTGGAAGTGGCTGAAATGAGAATGTTACGTGTGGTCGTACAATGTTAGATAGAATTGCGAACGGGGTGTTCAGGAACGCGCTGGAAGTGGCGCCCATTTCAGCGAAAGTTAGGGAAGGGAGATTGAGATGGTTTGGCCACGTCCGCAGGAGGCAAGCATCTGCTCCGGTGAGGAGGGTCGAGAGTTTAATGGTTGTCTGGGAGAGGAGGAGAGGCAGACCGAGGAAGACGTGGGAGGAGCAACTGAGATTAGATTTGAAGGCCTTAAACCTTTCCGAGACTATGACTGTTGATAGGTGCGCTTGGAGGCGCCGGATCAGAGTTCTGGATTCTTTTGTATGGAGCGGTGTTGTAGTTAAGAGCCTCAGGGTTGGGTTGTCTCGGTTAGCTTTGACCTAGAGCATTGTATTTTTACTTTTATTGTATATTTTATCCTATTGTCTTTGCGTGTGGTGTATTTTTGACAGGGAGCTTAGCGCAGAGCCAACCTCTCATTTGTTAGAGCAGCGTTCATCTTGGAGAAGTAGCAAATTCCGCTTAGTAAGTCCCATGTGGATCAAGCCATGGGTTCGGGTAGAGATGTTAAGCGGCTCGGGCCGTAGAGTGGCCGTTTAACCCGCCAAAAAGGGTTAGGCCGATATTTCTAGCCGTTTAAATCAGCTTTTGGCCAGGACCGCTTAGTCCGGCCGTTAGTGGCTAGCCCGGCCCGCTTAGCTAGAAGCCCGATATATATATATATATATATATATATTAATATTATATATATATACACACACTATATTAATATTATATATATAATATATATTAATATTATATATAATATATATTATTACTGTATTTGTTAATATAGTGTATATATATATACATATATATATATACACTATATTAATATTATATATATATATACACACACTATATTAATATTATATATAATATATATTAATATTATATATAATATATATTATTACTGTATTTGTTAATATAGTGTGTGTATATATATATATATACATAAAAGTATATTTTTTGTTATATTTATTATAGTATAGTTGTTACTATATATATAAAATATATTGTTATTTTTTTTTTACTTATAAAAATAAAAATAGATTTTTTAAATATTTAGCCCGTTTAGTAATTTAAACCGTTGTTAGTTAGGGTTAGGGCCAATATTTCCTAGCCCGTTTAAATCCGGGCTTTTTTAGCCCGGACCGTTTAGCCCGAAGCCCGCTAGGGCTAGCCCGGAACCGCTAGGGCTGGCCCGTTTAACATCTCTAGGTTCAGGTATGGTCTCGAGCTTTTTCGAATCATATGTTTTCCTTTGTATTTATCACACAAGATTCTGCTGTGCACTGAGCTGGGGGTCTTCACGGAAACAACCTCCATACCGTAATAAGTAGGGGCATGATCTGTGTATATCTTACCCTTCCCACCTTCCCAGACCCTGCTCTGACCGGGATATACTGGGTATGTTTGGTTTGATTTTCATTTCCGCCAAGAAAAAAAAAATATAGAAAATATAACACGCCCCCACCTTCCCTCCCTTGCTCTTTACCCTCACTCCCCGTCTCTCACAGCAGAGCAGAGGGAGAAAATGATGGTGGTAAAGGAAAATGACAGTGGGTGCAGAGAATTAATGGCGAAATTCTTGACAGAATATCACTCGGAACAACTCCGGAATATTATCCTCTCCTCTGATACTCGACTTCATTATCCTCTCCATGTTGAGTAAGTTCATTTATTTATATATTTCAGTCCCGCACTCCTTGTCTGTAACTTGAGTTCATCTCTCACATATGCAGTTGTGCCAATTGGCGTGCTCATTCGAGTAGTTGATCTTGTTAGTTTGTTTGCTTGTTTTTTTTTCCTTTTTGGAAACAGTTTCGCTGAGTTGATGGATGAAAATCCACAATTAGCTCACCTCATTTTCTCGCAGCCGACGGAATATTTACCCCTTTTCGACGAATCTGCTATCTGCGGTCAGGTTACTTTTAGCAGTTTCATTTTATAATTCCTTCTCTCAGGTCTGTGTATATTAGTTGAGTTGTTTCTGTATTTGGTCATCAATTATCACCAGCGTAAGGGTCTATACGCCTTTTGTTCGGTTTTCTCAAGGGAATTCACAGTTACATTTTTCCATAAGGCTGAGAAGCTCATGTTATGTTGTTTGGGTCGAATGTGTAGGAAGAGATATATGAAGATTTCAAGAAAATGGAAAATGCTAGCGTGAAAGCCTATGTACATGTTCGGATTAATATCTCCGGTTCTCCTCTGGAATGCCCTGGTCGGTTATTTGCTTGTTCTGCTTGACTCGAACATTTTGGATTCTTGTGAACTACCTATTTTTATTTGAAAGTCTCTCTATATATGTTTATTTTTTTTTTTTGTTTGGTCTAATAGAAACTTTTCCGAGTATTGGACGTGTGAGAGTGAAGCACCGCGGGATTCTTCTCACGCTCAAGGGCACAGTCATTCGGTCTGGAGCAGTTAAAATGATTGAAGGGGAGAAGATTTATGAGTGCCGTGTATGTAAACACAGGTTTGATTTTGTCCTTTATACATGCTTGAATTCTTCTGGACTAAGTATTTAGCAAAGTAATTGTTCTAATTGCTATAAAGCTATTTGATACGAGAATTACATTCAAAAAAATTATTCTTTGAGAAGTGGGATAGCATATAGAGACTCTAATAGAGAGCTGCATTCATTTAGTTGCACAACTGTGCTTATTGTCCAGTGCATAGAGTCTGTTGATGAGATGGATCAAAGCATACTTTCTTACAAATTTTTATTAGGAAACTTGATGCTTAGAAGTTCCTTGTTTTCTTGCTTGCAATGTCGATGATAATTCACATGTTGTTTGTCTGCAGTTCTGCTTCTAAATTCTAATTGATGGTAATGGCTTTCACGCACAGCACCAATACGTCTTAAGCTTGTAACTGCTCTGTTGCAATGTTGTTCATGTGTAGATTCAATTAAATTGAAATTTATCATGTGTAGAATAAAAGTTTATCCAGAGGTGGAAAGCAGAAATACCGTATCAAGGCCGACATTTTGCCCTTCTCAGGTTTGTTTTAAAGGTCCATCTGCTTATCTTGCAAATGCACTAGGAAAGTGCCACATGCATTTAGTCCTTTATTCTGCAGGTGAAGAACTTATTTTATGCAAGGTGTCTTGGTCTTGATGAGAATATTATGTCTGTGGTCAGCTGCTTTTCTAGCTAAGGAAACTTAGAAATGAAGATGGTATCTATTATCTACTTACTACTTGCTTTTTTTCAAGCAGTCCCTATTGTGCGTAAATATCCATTTGAATACTTATTAAATATTCATCATTGCTCGGGCCCTTCTGATTACTTGTTAGCCTTTCGACATAAGGTTTAGGTTTAATTTTCCTGCTCATAACTCATATGGACTCTAGTGTAGCAATACTATATTACACTTACTAATATAGTATATTAATAATCAAATACCAAGGCCTTGCAAGCTAGCTTGCTAGATCGAGCATGAGAGTCAACTTCGGAAAAAACCTGGTCTTCTTGATTCCTTGATATATTATAGAGGTTTTATTTTGTTCTGTGTAGAATTGTGAAAGCACGCGTTTCCAGATAGTAGAAGACAACAAGGTATGCCATGATTATCAGGAAATTAAAATTCAAGAAAGCACACAGGTTTTAGGCGTCGGAGCTATCCCGCGTTCAATTCCTGTTATTCTAAAGGATGATCTTGTTGACATAGTTAAAGCTGGAGGTACAGATTGCAGCTGAACTTATACTTTGAGATCTCATATTTCTCAAAGAACACAAGCGACATTACTAACTAAATCATACTTACGCTCGTCCTTTATTAACAAACTCTTGCACAACCCACTTTACTTATAGACTATAATAATGATCAACTTCAGGTGTACATTCCCACAAGCTCGTGTAATTTCTTTCTTACTTTGCCTTCAGATGATGTAATTGTTACTGGAGTCCTCACGGCTAGATGGTCCTCAGATGTAAAGGACGTGCGCTGTGACCTTGATCCTGTATTAATTGCTAATTGTGTGAGGTTATTACCTTATTTGTTGACTCTCTTTTTTGTTTGTGTATGTAAGTTTTGACATGATTTTAAAATTGGGGAAATCAGTAAAAACATAATGTGTTTGTTTTGGTTACATTTTGATGGGTTTGGAGGGTATTCTAACATTCCAAAAGATTGAGATAGGGTATCTTCTATTTACCAAAAATAAGGATATTATTGTTCTGTGAAGGTCTTTACTATGCTACTTGAAGAAAGATAAATAATAACCGACACTGGAAAATCACCTCTCAATTTTTAAATGACTGCACTAAGGCCGGTTATGGCATATATGAAATTTGAGGTCCATTTTATTTTCAAAATCATTCAATACATGTGGTGAGATGATTTGAAAATCTCTCTGATCTTATCTTTATTAAGGCATATGTTATTTGCTTTACTTATTAAATGGATCTTTCGCTCAATTCTTTAAACTTTCTCTATGTTGAAAATTCTTTTTTTTTTTAGCAGAATGAATGAGTTAAAGTCAGATATTGATCTTCCTGACGACATGATTATGAAGTTCAAACAGTTTTGGTCGGGATTCAAAGATACTCCATTGAAAGGTAGAACATGTAAATATCTTCTATGCATTACCCAACTTCTGTTTGACAGTGTAAATGTTTTAGGTAGAAATGCCATTCTTCGATGTATCTGCCCACAGGTTTTTGGACTCTTCACTGTCAAGCTTGCAGGTAAGGGAACTTTACAGATGTCATTTCAGTGATGGCGCAAGGTCTCAGTCTTAAATTCAAAATTATCTGCTTCAAGTACCAAGAAATTTAAAATGACATAGTGTTCGGTTTAAAATGACATAGTGTTCCCCAACTATAGAAGACAAGATGATGGAGAATCGATTACGATGGTTTGGTCATGTGAGAAGAAGACCTATTGATGCTCCAGTGAGGAGGCTAGAAAGTTGGGGAACAAGTAATGTTGTGAAAGGTAGAGGAAGACCCAAGAAAACTTGGATAAAAATGATTGAAAATGATATGCGGTTTCTTGGAATTGGAGAAAGTATGGCGATGGAGAGACAAATGTGGCGGGAAAGAATACGGATGGTGGATGGAGTCTGATTTTTTTTTTTTTTTTTATTTCCTAGTTTCTTTTATTTCATGTTATCTTTTAATTTATTTTTCAGGATTTTTCATTTTTTTTTTTTTAACATTCATTCTCTTTTTTTATTTGCTTTTTTCTCTACTTTTTCCCTCTTTTTTCCTTTTATGTTATTTATGTAATGATTATTGACGGTTTCAAAGTTTGATTCATGTTAGCCGACCCCAAATCATTTTGGGACTAAGGCTTAGATGTTGTTGTTGTTGTTGTAGTGTTCGGTTTATTGAGCGTAACTAGAATGCATCACAGTGCTGAGGTTTCTGTTTGCTTTAGTTGCACTTACACTTATTGGAGGCGTCCAACATGTCGATGCTTCGGGAACAAAGGTCCGAGGAGAGTCTCATTTGCTTTTGGTTGGTGATCCTGGTATACATCGATTTTTTTCTTTTAGCTTTAATGTAATCATTCCACTTGAGCTTTGATTTCATCTTCGACTTATTGTTCCCTGATACTTTATAGATTTTTTCTTTCGTTGTCCATGGACAAGGTTAATTGCCTGCACTCTCTGAAATGTCTAGGCACTGGGAAGTCACAGTTCTTAAAGTTTGCTGCTAAATTGAGTAATAGATCTGTAATTACGACTGGGTTAGGGAGCACTAGTGCTGGACTAACTGTCACAGCAGTCAAGGATGGAGGTATTGATAATATGTTAACTGTAAAGACTTTTTGGAGCTTCATTATCAGACAATATCAATTTATCTATATTTTTTCTTATTATACTTCTACGTTAAGGGGAGTGGGTGCTGGAAGCTGGAGCGCTGGTGTTGGCAGACGGTGGTCTTTGCTGTATAGACGAGTTTGATAGGTACAACATACAGATTCAGCTTTTTCTCTAGATCTCACAAGCTAGTGATTTCAGATAATCTGCTTGTGATAAAATATAGATTTATACCACTGTTGTTCTGGCCAAAGTAATGATATTTCCTGGATACATCATTTTTTTTTTTCGGAAAGGCGTGGATTTTTACGAAGTTTAATGGCAATTTAGTGTGAAATTTATGGGTTTTTTTTTTTCTGTTTTAACTTTTACGATCAGTTTCTCCGTCATATTCCTTTCACACTCAGCAAAAATACCTCAGTGCCTCTTTCACGAGGTCCTTTATATTGTACTTGTAATATCAGCCACATTTTCTAGTTGTGCTTTTGGCATGCCAGATGTAAGATGTGTATGTTAAGAGGCATATATCCCAACTTTTTTTAATTCCTGATAGCATGAGGGAACATGATAGAGCAACTATTCATGAAGCTATGGAGCAGCAAACAATAAGTGTAGCCAAGGTATAGTTAATATATCTACACGTTGTTTTTGTTTTATTATTATTATTATTATTATTATTATTATTATTATTATTATTATTATTATTATTATCATTATTATATTATTATTATTATAGATATTGGCAAAGTGCTCCCATTATATCTTGTTGATTATTAGTTTCCCCCCTTTTAAGTTTTATATTGTTTATAACTTCAGTGTTCCGGTTGATTTTTATGTCATTGTATGACGCCTGGCATGCAAGCTTCATGATCATTAATTTCCTTTAAAATCGTGTTTTTGTCCAGAATAGAGAGAATTTTCGCTTTGTCACTTTTATACAAGTCATATCTTTGAGACATTATATAAGATGACTGTGATTGTATGACCATTCAAAGTGTTAAAAATCTTCAGGCTGGTCTTGTAACATCGCTCAGCACAAGAACAATTGTTTTTGGTGCAACAAATCCAAAGGGACAGTATGACCCAGATCAACGTATCCTCTTCTCCGAATGACCTAATATTTTATTTTTTTGAAAGCATTATCCCTTGTATTTTATGCATAATAATATATGAAGGGCTGTGAACTGACTTCCTTCCTTTGAGCTTTACATCTTCATTCTTTAACACATGCTAGCTCTTTCTGTCAATACAACACTATCTGGACCCTTACTAAGCAGATTTGATATAGTTCTTGTCCTCTTAGACACAAAGAATCCACAGTGGGATTCGGTTGTTTCATCTCACATCCTTTCTGAGGTAAATAATTAGTAGTGTTAATGGCATTTCCATTTGGTCATGGAGCAATTAAGTACTCTTGTATTGTTTGCATCTTCTTTGAACTATATTTGCAGGCACAACGGAGCAAAGGGAACCATGATGAAAATTTATCTGATATTTGGTCTCTTACCATGCTTAGAAGGTAAGTTACTTGGAAAACGTGCCAAGCTAAAAAAGTGATATTTAATCTGCTTTTCGATGGTGATATCATTCTTTCCCTAAAGAGAAATGATAGATTACTGCGTCTTTTACATCTTTAGTGCGTTACGTAACATTTTGATTTCTACGTTGCCATCAACATCATCATCGTAATCATCATCAACTGCATGAAGCTTATAGTCTCCAATAATGGCCTAAAATTAGTTAACACTATAAATTCATACAAAAGGTGACGCCTTTCTCCGTGACGCAACCTTCATACCGAGAAATGAGATGAAATTCCAAAACAGTCATCATAATAGGTGTATCCAGAGACAGGGATGAGTTGACATAATTGTTATTGCCATGTCCTACTGCAGGATTGATATTGTTAGATACATTGCGAGTCGTGGTATTGTATGGGTGTTGTTACTTTTTATCTTTCATCCCTTTTCTCTCTCTCTCTTTTTTTTTCTTTCTTTTTTCTATCTTTATCTTAGGTGTTCGATATTGATTTTGCATCGATGGTTATTTATCTTCTCAACATAACATACAACATCCTGTGATGTTGGCAACTGCATGAAAAACGACCCCACTCATGAAAACAAATGCCCTTTGATGTGAATCAACAGTCCCTTCAATGCATTAGTATTTTAAATCTACTTGCGTGATAATGGAGCCACTTAACTAAACAGGTACATTCATTATGTGAAAGGATATTTCAGACCAGTCCTCACAAAGGAGGCCGAACAGATTATATCGAGCTATTATCAACTCCAAAGAAGATCAGCCACTCATAATGCAGGTTTTTCATATACAACTGCATAGGTTATTTAATTGCATTATTGTTTTTTCCTCTTCCTCTTTTCCCCTTAATTTTTTGTTTAACTAGAAATAATATCACAGCGAGGACAACAATTCGCATGCTGGAAAGTTTGATACGTCTTGCTCAAGGTACACTACTTGATAATCAATACCTATATCCTGGATCCAGGTCGACATAGCAACATGGACCTAGACTCAAAAATAACAAACACATAAGAAACGAATAATGAATATGGATGAAGAAGATAGATAATGAATATCAATTTCATATTTATGTTTTCTGAATAGTATCTTTTCTGTCAGTTGATGTTCATTGTTTTATCGTCTTTCATTATTCGTTTATGGACCTGGTTCCAGGATATATACTGCGACTTGTTCTCACAGTTTCCGATCTTTTTTGTTTTTTCCATTGCACAAACTTGTCAATGTGATATATAGCACATGCAAGGCTCATGTTCCGAAATGAGGTCACTCGGTTGGATGCAATAGCTGCCATATTATGTATTGAATCGTCGATGACTACCTCAGCAATAGTGGACAGTGTCGGAAATGCATTGCACTCCAATTTCACGGACAATCCTGATCAAGAATGTATCCTTGACATCTTTCTCTATTTCAGAATTCAAATGCATACAGAAAATCACTGAACAAACTGAGCATCGTTCAAATGATGTGGAAAAAATGTAAATGTATGTAATAATCTTAAATTATTATTGGGGTGAATTACAAAAACTACCTCTCAGGTGTGTGTGTGTGTGTGTGTGTGTGTGTGTGTGTGTGTGTGTGTGTGTGTGTGTGTGTGTATATAATAACCAGCTAATTATTGCAAATACCCCCTTGATGTTTCGTTTATTATGTAGCAAGTACTAGTGGTGTAAATGAGCCGAGCTGCTCGTGAGTCTCAAAGTTTGACTCGAGCTCTATTTTGACCAAGCTCGGGTCAAGTCGAGCTGGCTTTATCATAGTAGATCTGAGCTCGAGCTCACTTATAGTTACTGCTGGATCGATGTCCAGTCAACCGACCCAGACTATGTGTACTCTTATATTTGTGCTATTTTTAATATTTTTTTAGTATAAATTAAAAAAAGTTTCGAGCTTGAGTTCCAGCTCAAAAACTTTGCTCTAGTCAAAGCTCGAGCCGAGCTCCAGCCAGTGCCAGCTTGTTCGTTTACAGCCATAATAAGCACCCTCCTCTTGAAGGTGTAACTTGTAACATGGAGACAAATATCGAGGGGGATACTAATAATCTTGAAAGATACCAGGGATTTTTAATTTTTTAGTTATTGTTTATTTATGTATTTTTTTTTAAAATGGCTGCACTTCTTTTTTTCATGAAGTACTAGTCATTCCATGCAATTCTCGATGCAATTTTCATTTTGGATCATCCGGAAACAGTCTCTCTGTGTTAAGACAGTGGTAAGGCCGCGTACATCCGATCCCCCCTTACCCCGCTTTTTGCGGGAGCCATTGTGGCATTGGGGTAATGTTGTTGTTGTTGTTGTTGTTGTTGTTGTTGTTGTTGTTTATTTATGTATTTTTAAAACATTGGAGTTTCTGTAATTAGATTGAACCTCAAGGGTGTTTTGTGCAATTAACCCTCTCTTTTTTATCCTTCACTGGAACTGCTTTAGATGCCAAACAAGAAAAGCTGATCCTTGAGAAACTGAGCTGCATGGATGATTTTCCGGAGATAAATATCTGCTGCTGAGCATCATCAAATTACCGACTTGCTGCATAGACGTCTATTTTTCTATATTTCATGTATCAGCTTTGCCTTCTGATGCTGATAGAAAGTGGCCAGTGCAGGTCCGTCCGCATTTCGTCTTAATTTTTTTATGGGTTACTTAGTTCTCTACTATCTTAGAGCATTTCTGATCATGGTTATCATGGCATAAAACGCGAGATGAGGTGAGGCGAGGCAAGGCGCGAGCCTGCTGCCTAGGCGACAATTAGGCGTCAATTCGAAATATATGTAATAAAATTTAATATTATAAACTGACTAAAGTAATTATATGTACAATTCCTCTTAAAATATAGTATATACACAACCATAAGCCTGTAACATTATAAATTAAATTTATATATCAAGAAGATTGAAAAATAATGGAGAGAATGCAAATAAATAAATAAATAAAAAGACTACGTTAATTAGATGTAAGCAGATATAGAGGTTTTTTTTTTTTCAACTTGTATTTTCAAAAAGAGCGGGTCAGATCCGGATCTAATACGGGTCTTGTGACCGGCATTGCCTAACGGCCCTAACCCACCTAGGCAACGACTAGCCTCGCCTCGCCTTGCCCATTTAAGGCAGGTTGAAGAATCGTGCGGAATACAGCACTCGGGCGCCTAAGTGTCGCCTAAGTGATACTAACCATGTTTTTGATGCGTACAATGGATAACAATAAATAGACATATTTATAGGTTAGCCCATGTAATAAGAAATTACTCTCCAATCAGTTCATTCTATAATTTACTGTTAATTAGTTGGGATTTATCTTATTTACATACGGTCTCACGAATCGTCTGTCTGTCTGTAGAAGAAGCACCCATATCTTCTTTTTTTTGGGTACCATGTTTGTCTAACATGGTCCTTCACATTTTGGAAATATTTTTACGAGATATTTATGTGGTTTTGGCAGCTTAGCTGATGATTGATAAACTAACTTATTGAGATGCTATTATAAGTAAACTAATTTATAAGCTAGTTTGTGGCGTATCGAACGAGAATCTTATTTATTTATAGACATGACACATTTATTTCTCAATCAATTGTGTGCACTGAAGATGCTCTTAAGCTCCTAATCCCTTGTATTTAATGCGACTCTGTTTGGGCAGGGTCTTGCAATCCTTGGACTCGAGAAATCCAAAGTCTTAATATTCAAGTCTTTAATTCTGCCTCCACTTATACAATATTTTTTTAAATATATATTATTCTTTTCCCTCTAATTTTATGGATATGTATTTTTATTTTTACATATACAATTTGGGTGCCAAATAGTGCGGGTATTGAAGAGATGATTGATTTGATACTATAAATTCAATATGTGTATCTCTCCCAAAAGTCGTTCTTTTTCAAGTGCTCTATGTGAAAAACAACATTTACTACATGAACAGTATTATATTGCATTATTATCACAATCACGTTCCTTCCAAAATCGCATAAACTCCCTCATTTCAGTCATGGCTCTTGGATCCTATGTTTGTAAGCCAATCCAACTTTTATCCATCTTAAATTAAATACATGTTCAATATTTACTTGCATATTGTTATACAAACATACATATACATTCTTATATCTAAACATCATATATATATATAGTGTAACTTTATTTTCAGAATCCTGTTAAGTGCGAGAACTGCTTTTTGTACTTCTAATAATACATAATGTACATCATGTGTCAATGCATACAACCCCTACTGATCATAACCCATACTATATAGTAGGGGTTATCATTAGTAGGGCTATTATAGTAGGGGTTATCATCAGTAGAGGTTATCTCCCATAATAAAAATTGTATTTTACTATAATACCTTTTTGAATTAATAATATTTTTTAATATTTAAAAAAATCTCATTGGTTTAGAGGAGTTCTCGCAGTTCTCGCACTTAAAAGAGTTCTGAAAATAAAGCCTCCCTATATATATATATATATATATAAGATCAAATGAGAATGGTTCTTATCCTGCGAATTGTGAATATGCATGAGTTTTGTACTAATTATGCATGAAATATATGTATTTCGTGCATCAAAATTGCAATGCATTAAAATATGCATCAAAATATCGATGCATTAAAATATTGCATTATATGCATCAAATTTTTGTGAGAATAAATCTAGGTCATCCATTTATCAAGATCTATGGATGAAATTCATTCTTATTTCTTAACTTAAATTGCATTCTCACATGAACCCACCCATATATATATATATATATATATATATATATATATATATATATATATATATATATAATATATGTTTGGGTTATTCTAAAAAGGGTCGTATAATAAAAAGTGTAGGAAGGATTGTGGGAGTGACATGTGTCATCCCCATTCCACATCATATGACATGTGTCATCCCCACCCCCACCCCACCCCCCCGTGAAATTTTTTTTTTTCCTGCCAAATTTTTTTTTTTGGGGGGGCAAAAAATTTTTTTTTTCCCGCCAAAATTTATAAGTGCATCACATTCATAAAGTTACTGCATCACAATTATAATTTTAGTGCATTAAGGTTATAAGTTACTGCATCATAGTTGATGCACTTAACTATAAACTATGATGCAGTAACTTATAATAAAGACGCACCAAAACTTATTAGTGTGATGCACTAATGATATAAAAAAAGTGTAGTACTTGTATAAAAAAGAATCATATTTAATTTTGAAGCAATTACATACATATATGATGCAGAGAAACTTAGGATGATGCAGTTTCCTATAACTATAATGCAGTTACATACATGATTCACTTACTTATAACTATAATGCAGTTACATACATATATGATGCAGAGAAACTTAGGATGATGCAGTTTCTTATAACTATAATGCAGTTACATACATGATGCAGTTACTTATAACTTATAACTATAATGCAGTTACATACATATATGATGCAGAAAACTTAGGATGATGCAGTTTCTTATAACTATAATGCAGTTACATACATGATGCAGTTACTTATAACTTATAACTATACTGCAGTTACATATATATATATATGATGCAGAAAACTTAGGATGATGCAGTTTCTTATAACTATAATGCAGTAAATTTATAACTATGATGCATTAAAACCCAGATGCATCACCGTTATGAAATTTGGTGCATCATAGTTATAACTAATTTTTATAACTGTGATGCACCAAAATAAAATGGTGCATCATAGTTATAAAATTTTGGCGGGGAAAAAAAATTTTGCCCCAAAAAAAAAAATTTTTGGCGGGAATTTTTTTTTTCCGGGGTGGGGGTGGAGGGTGGGGTGGGGTGGGGTGGGAGGTGGGGGGTGGGGTGGAGGGTGACACATGTCATATGATGTGTCATATGATGTGGAATGGGGATGACACATGTCACTCCCACAATCCTTCCTACACTTTTTATTATAAGACCCTTTTTAGAATAACCCCACCCTAAATATATATATATATATATATATATATATATATATATGTTCTTTCTACATGCGATCAATATTAGATGCGATCTTTCTGATCTTACTTTATGCATGAGTTTTGTACTAATTATGCATGAAATATATGCATTTCGTGAATCAAAATTTCAATGCATTAAAATATGCAATATATGCATCAAAATATCGATGCATTAAAATATTAGATTATATGCATCAAACTTTTTTGAGAATTAATGCATTAATATATATATATATATATATATATATATATATATATATATATATATATATATATATATATATATATATATATGAATGTAATACGCGCATACGTTTAGTTTTCACATCTATACAATCAATCTACACCAACATATATATACATTTACATTTTAAAAGAAAAAATCATGAAATATATTTTTCGTAACATTTTGATTTGATATTTTTGTAATTATAATTTACAAATAATCATAGTCGAAATATTATCTTAAATCAAACGAAAAACTTACTGCGGGACAGAGGGGATGTTACGCTGGTCGAACTACAAACCCAAAGCAACATGGACTCACTCACTCACCAGTCTGGTTCTAAGAAACTTGCTGGGTTGTAGCGGTAGCCTAATTTTTTGTTTGATGTCTGATTGTGCCCTATTTTTTACTTCCCCCCTCTGAAATTTACCCAAAATTTTCCCTATGATGTGCCTAATTTGGAGAAATGCCATTTGCCTAATTTCCCAAAATATTCTCCTTTCTACTTTTTACATCATTTCTTTCCTCAATTTAGTCGTCTCGATTGATCATGTAATATAAGCTAAATATATCCAGTAACTACAAATACCCATGCTGTTGCCTGTTGGTTTTGGTTTGAGGTGATCTTTCAACTTTATCATGTAAACATGAATAATAATAGTACATCTTGGTTTCAAAACAATATAAATTACAAATATCATAAATTAAGGTTTGATTCGCGTTCGAAGCATATTTTTTGCTTTCGACGTTTGATTCGGCTCGGTCCGAAAATATTTTACAGATACAAAAATAAGATCGGACCGGATGGTTCGGTCTGGGAACTGCGTTTTGAGATGAATACTAAAATGTAATATTCGAATGTAATATTACACGTAATCAAATTATGATTTTACAAACTAAGTGAAGGAGCGCAAGAATATTTGGTTATGAGATACCCAAATGTAATATTACACGTAATCAAATTATGATTTTATTTCTTCGAATTACTGCTTAGAAGTAATTATTGTGTTAGTTTCGTATATACTAACATTTAACATATTAGATTATTTAATGTGAATACCATACTAATAATGATGTCAGACTACGATAAGAACATTTTTTACAATTCCGATCAGATCTCGGAACGGGTCTGTTTAAGCCCAAATTTTCCAGGTTCGAGCTCAAACTCAAAGCTTTCAATCCTGGAAGGTCCGAGTTTTGTAAGAGTTGAGCTCGTAGAAAGCTCGACCTGTTCGAGCTCGATCCGAGCTTCGGACTTTTGGGATTTTTGGACCTAAAATGTTGTGTCATAAATTTCATGTAACTTTACGTGTATCTATCAAAAGATATTTCTAATGATATTACAAATCTATCATTCAGACTCACATTCAAACAGATTCATAATTTAAAATCCAAAATTCAAATTCTCAGAAGTACCAAACATCAGTTCACACTTAGATTACTCATAATGACATTCAAGCACTCAAACTTGGAAGTTTATAAATGTTGTAGGAAAACAAATTTTTATTATTATATCATCCAATAGAATAGTGATAAGTGGCGGTTTAATGAATGTTCCGATCCATGTTGGGATTTCGGTCCTTAAAGATATGAGGCTCGAACTTAGCCCAACTCATTTATACAGTTCGATTCCTAGCTGGGCACCAATTTTTCTCATGAAGTTCGGACTTTCATGCCCCACCCGGAGGCCTAATTCCTATGCTCGAATGAGAAACAAGCAAACGATTTAGAAGATGCATTGCACGTCTGTGAAGTCATATCCAACGGTCTGAAATATGGGCACCAGGTTGGCTAGAATAAAATATAGTTTGACCTAATGTTTTAAGAATTGAATTAATAGGTCAATCACGGTTCATTTGGTTCGTTTGGTTTTACAAGTTTGACTGCGGGTTCAGTCGTATGTGATTACTATTGCTCAACATAGAGTAAATTCGATCCACTTAAAAAAACAACTTTTAAAATATAATTTGTCCAAATGAAATATTAAGATTTCAAAATAAATTAGCAATGTTCAAATAAATCTTATAATATTATGTAGATGGTAGTTCATTGGATAAAGTAAATAGAAAATTTAATGAGACCATACGGATTACAAGAAAATACATATGTTCAAAATAGATTTTTTAAATAGAACAGAAGGAATACGTGATTACACTTGAACAAAATATATTTTAAATGACTCAAATTAAAATAATAATAAAAATAAGTGGGGTTAATATTTTAATTTAACGTTAAAATATTAGGGCTATGATTTACACCCCACCTCACCCCCTTTGACCAAATTTTATCAGATGAATATCTTGTTTTTTGGGTCTTGTCCAACAAATACTTCCCAAAAGGGTCTTTTCACAGGAGACAGGGTCTTGTCACGTTTGGATCTTGTGAATCCCACTGGATAATATATATATATATATAACCTCACGAGAAATGTCTCACACCACACACTATATATGTAACTATGTTTAAAAGAGATTATTTGATCAAATCCTGATGTTCCAGGCCAGTGGTCAAAACGACTGCGTTTATCTGAATGAGGAGCTGTTCATAGGCATTCAGAGAGGAGATTTTGGGTGAAAATTCTGCAGCAATCTGCTATACATTTGGTGGTACGTGTCAATATATATATATATATATATTTCATTTAATGCTAATTTTTTTTAGTGTAGTTTTATTTTTTACGCTCTCTTTCGGTTTTTAGGGTTTGATATAGATTTTTTTATAATTTATTTTCCAGAATTTTTGTATTTATTAGTTTTAAAATTTAGTTTTAAGGAAATTGATGTCATAGTGATAATCAAATTTATTAGGTCTCCGGTCAACAATATAAAAAAAAACTCTAATTTTCGTGGTTTAATATATAAGCAATTTTTTTGTAGTTTCCTTGATGCTATTTTCCCCAAAATATCCTTAATTTAATGCTGAATATAAATGGTCAATTTTCTTCCAATTTATTTATATAATTATCCCCAAAATTTGATTTTGTTTATTATATATAATTATGATGATTTTTTTTTTCTGGTTAAAGGCAGGAAATTGCTTTGTTCTGATAAAGAAATGTCATTTTTTTATCAAGACAACTCAAATCCAGGTGGTGACGACGCTCACTATTTTTATGGAACGGAAGAAGCTCAATTTTCTATATGGACATCATCTTTTTTTACCGATCAGGTACAATAGACCATAAATAATAAATATTTATACTATATTAGTAAAATTAATATTTGTCACCTCACCATTAACAAAAATAAATTTAATTGTAGGCTTTTGGGTCTCGTGAAGATATGATGAATTGGGTGAAAAATACGGCATACTCGCTTGGTTATATCATTGTCACACAAAGATCAAAACAAATGCAAAAATGGTCTCACGAATAAATTGGTTCTTATGTGTGACCGTGGTGGTAAACCTAACGGATCCGTATCAAGTACAAATACTAGTTCCAAAAAGACAGATTGTCCGTTTAAGTTGGTAGGTAAATATTCAATGGAACATCATTATTGGACGATAAGAGTTGTATGCGATCAACATAACCACCCTCCTACAGTGAATCTAGAGGGTTATGCATATGCAAGACGTTTATATGATGATGAATTTCGTCTGGTAGAAGATTTGACGTGGAAGAGCGTGCCACCACGTGAAATTCTATCAACGTTGAAGGATCAAGATGAGAATAACTTGTCAACACTCCCGACAATATATGAGGCACAAAAGAAAATTCGCAAGGACGAGAGAGCCGGAAAAACACATATGCAGGTTCTTATGTCTCTTTTGCATAGTAATCGCTATGTTTATCAGCCTTATACACACCCAATTACCAACGAGTTGCAAGCTTTATTTTTTGTTCATCCTACATCTTATGAGATATGGCGTGCATTCCCACACGTGTTGATTGTAGATGCCACGTACAAGACAAACATATATAATATGCCGTTTGTTCAAATTGTTGGTGTAACTTCAACGGGAAAGGCATTTTGCATAGCTTTTGTCTTTATAAGTGAAGAAAAGATGGACAATTATAAATGGGCCTTGGAACAACTAAAGTTGACGCTAAATGAGTGCATGCACCCACGTGTCATAGTAACGGATAGAGAGTTGGCTCTTATGAAAGCGTGTGAAATAGTTTTTCCGCACGCCAATCATTTACTTTGTAGATGGCACATTGTTCAAAATATTTGGAAGAATTGCAGACAAACTATTAGGTCGCAACTCGCAACGTGATTGGAACCTTTTTCAATCGACGTGGAAGTTACTAGAAGATTCTCCAACGTGGATATCGTACACGGAAAATTATGAGAAACTTCGAACATTGTTGTCAAAACACCCCGTAAGTCTTTATATTACTTATTTTTTCATACAATAGTTATTTTTCTATACAATATTTATTTTTCTAATGAATAGTTATTTTTCTATACAATATTTTGCCGGCGAGACATAGTTTGTTTGTGGATTTAAATGAAGAGCCGACTAATTTTTTTTGATTATATTCCAGAAACAAACCAGTTTGTTCCACCAAATGTAGATCCCCGCGGACGTTATTCAAAATCTACAAAAGTCCCAGACTTGAACCAAGAACCTGCGAGACACAGTTCATACGTCCAAGAACCTGCGAGACACAGTTCATACGTCCAAGAACCCGCGTGATACAGTTCATACGTGGGGCAGCCGCCTCAAAGCGATAATTTGATCCATCATATTCCAATGCCTTTCCGTCGACACATCACAAGTATAAACGATGTCGTGGGTGATGGAAATTGTGGATTTCGGTCAGTTGCCGTCGGTATTGATCTCGGCGAAAATATGTGGTCCGCAATTCGACAAGATTTGTTGCAAGAGCTAGATCATAACGAGTTAAATTACACGGCTATGTGGCATAATGATGGCTTTCGACAAATTCGGGACTCTGTGAATTTTAGGGGAACTGGATTTGCGCCGCGGGATAAATGGATGTTGATGCCAAACACAAGTGGTTATTGCTTCACTCTATAACCGGCCAGTTATATTCTTATCCATGCAACAAAATTATACGTGTTTTCCGCTTTTGTGCAGTCCAAACTCACAACCAAGTGGTCTCATTGTTGTAACAGCCCAAAAACAGTGGCTATTACAGTGCCGTGGACCCCTACCGGGACCCACCAGGCGATATCACAATATACATTTAAAATCTGACAACGTGGCACCGTACCACAATATTTATCAAAACCCCGGTGTGGAGTATGAGTTATTCATGTCTTTAAATACGAACAAACATACACAAGATCCAAATTCGGTACAGACCATATGACGATGGGCAGTACCTAACAAATTTTAGTACATTCATCCGACACAAAATAAAAATGAAAGTCACAATAAAACATAACTGAACAACCAAAAGACTCGGGGCCCCCGAAATAGCATACTTCAGAATCCTCCGTCGCCGTTGTGCTCCTCCTGTGCCTTGCCCTTTCCTCGTCCTGAAATACAAGTATTTCGCCCCAAACCACAGGGTCAGTTATACATAATAATGATTCTCATGACATTATACAATTCATATATATACTGATCTCAAAGAAAACCACCGACTACTGAATATACCCCGAAGGCGTATAAACAATCAGTCCCAACTGTCGAACATAACCAAATATACGAACGACCATATACTATGGCTCAAGACGGACGTCACAGTACGCCCGATCCGGAAATGTGTCCGTGCACATGTCCACCCCGTATACGGAATCCAGAATATACGTGGGACGATGTACCTAATTAGCCTCACGAACTACGTCTCGTGTGCACGATCTAAATGCGGAAAACCTCCATGCATGATCATCAAGTGCCCGGCTAAAAATCCTACACATAACCAATCGGCGCGAAGATATGACTCCAGAGATGTCACGATACAACATGACAACGAAACTCAACGAATTACACTTTTACCAAGGAATCGAGCAACTCACCGAAGTGTCAACAAAGCTCAAAAGGACTAACGGTAACAAGGACGGTAATTTCGGGTATATCATCCCCAACACCATGACAATACGATCAAGGGTATCACCATATCATGAATCATAGATTATCAGAACATTTCATACACACGAAACGCATAATAATCACAAGAATTCAACCATCGTTATAACCAAGCAAGATAACTTGCCTCAATTCCGTAGATGAATAATCCTTCTTTGAATGGTCAAACGAACGGTATCCTCGTCTAACAATACTCACGTGAACAAGCAACCTTGAATGAAATGTAATTCATTCAACAACACATTCGTACGATAATGGTATTATTACATAAATAATATTCGTAAATTTACTTGAATAAATCAATCATTCTATTGATCATTATAATGTTCTTATTACAAATCATCGTATGTTTATCATCTTCATTCACACATTCTAACCTTAATGTCAAATACTTGATGTCTAGTTTATTATCAATGTAATATCGTGAAAATATCTTTTCAAATCATCGACACTTCCAATTACGATATAAGTTTGTGTTTAATTACGTTCTTTCATTATTTTACCAATGATTACATTCAAAACTTGATTACTATATGAAACATAAGTTTAAGTTTTTAGTGAACTAAGAACATCATCTTAATTTACGTCTCTTAACACGCACGGATTAATGAAATGGAATTCTGCTACTCATCTACCGCATTTGTATCATCATATTCAATACAATCCTCTTAAGAACATTATCAACCTATTAATGTAGTGATTACCACTCTTTAACGAAATCGATTAATTTGAACATATGAAGATTACAACTTCCTTCTATCAACATCCATTGTTTTACTTTGAAGAATTTATTAAAAGCCTAGTTATATCATTGGATACTTGAAATTTTTGAAGTAACTTCATCCCATCTAGCGAAGATCATCTTCAAAGGGTTAACATAATCTTTCCAACAATTTTATTACAAAGGTTTTAGAGGCCAAAAATCATGGTTCCATACTACCTTCAAGAATCAATAGAATGTTCAAAACAAATTTAACATTTCTCACTTTTAATAATTAAGGATATCATCCCTAACATGTTCCTAGTGTTGAGACTATAATCAACTTCCGATTATCATGTTATACAGCAGGTTTTATGTATATCATTACCAACACAATCACATTATGAAGTTATTTACATCAAGAAGTAACACTAATACCTTCAATGTTAATCTTCACTTAGTTTGAGCATGATACAATTAACTTATCATGTTTGCACTAGTTTAAACGAACATTATGTGAAGTATTTATCTACTAACATCATCATAAGCATGGAATTGATATGAGTTAAAGAAAGACTAACCTTAAAATGAAGAACAGCACCAACACTTCAAGGGATACACTTCAATCTCTAACTCTCCAAGTCACCAATCGAGTACTGAAGCTCCAACACAAGTTAGAAAGGCTTAGAAACGAAGTTGGAAGGGAAAGGGTCGAGTAGGAAGTGAATGGCAAGTCATACTTTTATAATCTGAACTCGGCATTACGTACGTTAACGTACGTGGTTAACGTACGTTATAGCCCTTACGTACGTAATCTTATGATCATTACGTACGTAACCAATTTCATCAGATCTTACTGCCTCAAAACACGCAATTCGTTACGTACGTAACGATGTAGCTATTACGTACGTAATAGCCGTTGACTTGGCTGTCGCGATCGACTCCCGACCACCTACCCCCGCTCGGCCCCACCCGCCGAAAGGCGGACTACTGGAGGATCTTCCGCATTACGTACGTTAACGTATTGATGTTACGTACGTAAGGCGACATACATATCGTACGTTATGAAGACAGGTTAACGTACGTTAAGTACTATAACAAGCATAAATGGAATTCTCCCAATATCACCCAACAACTAATATAGTATGAATGACCATGAATCCAACTTAACATAATTCGTCGATACTTGCTACAACATCACAGATATGGTGCGAAAACACTTAACTTAAATCATGAAATACAATATTAAAGGCGAGGGTATTACAATTGTGATTGCACATGTGAGGGGTGATCATTACATTAATGTGACATTAGATGAAAACACAACAAAATTATACGTGTTTTCTGCTTTTTTTCATTTATTGTATATTTTATCCTATTGCCTTTTGCGTGTGGTGTATTTTTGACAGGGAGCTGTGCGCGGAGTCAACCTCTCTTCTGTTTGAGCAGCGTTCATCGGGAGTGAAGTAGCCAAATTCCTCTTAGGTAAGTCCCATGTGGATTAAGCCATGGGCTCAGGTATCGTATTGAGTTTTTTCGTATCATATGCTTCCCTTTGTATTTTTCACTCAATATGTTGTTGTGCACTAAGCTGAGGGTCTTCACGGAAACAGTTTCCCTACCGTAATAGGTAGGGGCATGGTCTGCGTACATCTTACCCTCCCCAGACCCTGCTCTGAGCGGGATATACTGGGTATGTTTGGTTTGGTTTGGTTTTGACATTAGATGAAAGTTGTCCAATTTCGGTAACTCACCCACAATGGAGGAGGTACAAGAATGGGGACGCATCCGCATGGCAAGACATATATTTAAGTCGACAACTCACGTAGACTGAATATATTGATAATCGAGGACAATTGTAGCATTTTCGTTAATGTAATCATGACTCTTTATTTTATAAAGTGATTATAGTTGATATATTTTGCTATTTTTTAATAGACAATTTATTTTCTCGTTAACTATTTGTATTCTGATAACACAAATACAAAACATATAATTAGAAATTAAACTAAAAGGAGGGACAAAATAATTAAGTATTAATAACAAAAACTAAAATAAAGAACATGTGAAGTCAACCCAACTTTTAACCGAGAAAATTGATTTTTTTTTCGTTTTTCCAGCATACTTTGTGGGTCTCTTTATCTTTGTGGGTCCCTTTGAAATATGTTTGTCTGCGGATCTAGTGAGAATGGGGTGTAAATCCTAAATTAAGAGGGGTCATGTGGTTTATACCCCCTTGAGTAACTTTTGACTAATTTTTGGATCATTCCTCTTCTTTCTTAGATGGTGCTTTTTGACTTTATTTGTGTAGACATTTTTTTCTTATTCTTTTTCTTGATCAAGTTTTATAAATTTATATTATATGGGAGTTATATTATATGTTAATAGAATCTGTTCAGTTCGTTGTTTAAAAAAATTTTGGCTGTAATGTGGGGTTTAAGAAATTAAAATATCAAATCATGTATAAAAGGTTTTTATCTGTTGCACCAAGACAATATCAGTTTACTAAATTATTTTATATTTAGAAAAGTGCATTTATTTTTCAAAACTATAAGTTACTAAATTGCTATAAGTTTCAGTTACTAAACTATAAGTGAAGGCAATATGGCAATATTTTTCCATGTTTCAATTGCTACTGTATTTATTTGTTATATACAAATGGTCTTAAAAGGTTTTGAGTGGCAAGTTTTTTACACTAGTTATTTATTTGGATGGAAAAGATGTAGTAGAGTAAAAGAAATATTTAGTAGGGTAGTTCTGCGGTCCACCAAAAATTTACTTCGTGAATATAATGAAATCAGTTGTACTAAATCTTAGCCATATGTTTATTGTAAATCTAGTACAAGTATTTTGTTAGAGTCGTACTTTTAGAATTGAAATTACGTATTTAACCTATTATTTTTTATATTAAAAAATAAATTTCACACCTAAATAATTTTTTTTATTTTTCCAAATTGGGTAATTTTTTATTTATGAATTTGTATATATTCCACTACGGAATTCTGAAAAATCTAAAAAATCTGAAAAAATCTGAAAAATTCCGGAAAATCTAAAAAATCTGAAAAAAATAAAAAAAAAATCTGAAAATTCTCGAAAATTCCGCAAAATTTAAAAAATCCGAAAAAAAATCAGAACTTTTATTTTTTAAGAAAAATTATCTTGAAAATAATATTAAAAATCAGATCTTTTATTTAAAATTCAATAATAAACTGATATTGACTTTTGTGCAACAGATAAAAACCTTTTATACATGATTTGATATTTTAATTTCTTAAACTCAACATTACAGTCAAAATTTTTTTAAACAACGAACTGAACAGATTCTATTAACATATAAGATAAATCCCATATAATATAAAATTTATAAAACTTGATCAAGAAAAAGAATAAGAAAAAAATGTCTACACAAGTAAAGTCAAAAAGCATGATCTAAGAAAGGAGAAACATGTCCAAAAAATTGGTCAAAAGTTACTCAAGTGGAGTGTCCATCCTAAGTTGATGGGGGTATAAACCCACTGAGCCAATTAAGAGGTATAAACCCACAAAGCTTAAAACATAATCAATGTTACTTTGGCACAAACAATAACGAATGTCAACCAAATGACTTGGCGCAGTTGGCCACCTAACCTCCAATTTAGTTGGAGGTCAGAGGTTCAATTCCTAGTGGCAACACCTTGGAATTGAATTTCTCAAGGCCCAATGATCCCTTAGTCTTTGACTAAGGGTTAGAAGCTGCCTCCGAGCCTGTTGGTGGAACAATTAAATATTGAGGGCTTCAAGCGGCAGTGTGGGAGGCCAGATCTCGGTGGGAACCTGCGGTTGGATTTGGGGGGGTCCAGCATGGAGCAATCACTTGGGGGACGACTCCTTGTGCGCGGTAGTTGAGGATATTTAAGAACCTGGGAGCCAGATACACATCTCGCGATTTAACTGGTAGCAGTACTGTGGGGCCGGGACTGTTATCCCGAGGACTAGTCAGGTGTAAGCTTGGAACCTCGGTATAAAAAAAAAAAAAAAAAAAAAAAACGAATGTCGACACCGAAAGATACAACATTAATTTAATCCTATAATTGATGTTTGATGTGTTTATTTTATAATTGAAGAGATTGTTTGTACTTTTGTAATTCGATCAGATGTCAAGTATATCTTTTGTATAAGGATTTGACTCTTATAAAAATGACTAGGGGTGTGCATATAAACGGAACCCGAAAATTCAATTCGAAAATCCGATAATTCGATCCAAACCAACTCGATCCGGTATCTTCGGATCGGATTTCGGATCTGTATTTTGCAGATCCGAAAATTTCGGATCGGATCGGATTAAATCCGCGGGTTTTCGGATTAATCCGGTTCGATCCGAAGTTAAAAAATAAAAGAATATTATATACTATATTACTATTATTATTTATTAATATCTTGAGTCCTTGACTGCTGGACCTTTATTAATATACTATAACTATATAAAATATTATATACTACATTACTGTATTCATTTCCCACCCACCGGTCAGTATCCCATCCAATTTCCCATTGTTAAATAGGTAAATATCCTAGAAACCCTAATCAGTATCCCATTTCCCACGAGGCACCACCCATCCCGTCGCCTCCACTCTCCAGACCCAAACCTAATCAGTAATCCCATTTCCCACCACCCATTCCATCGCCTCCCGACCCAAAATTTATTCCCAGTTCCCACTTCTCACTACGACCCCAGAACCCGAACGATCTTCCTCAGCCGCCATCATCGCCGTTCGTTAGCATACGCCCCAGATCCGAGCTTTCCTGTTAGTCGCTCCTCCTCAACAGGTCTGAGTTTATTCTGATATTGTGTTTTTTGGAGGTTAATTCTGAGTCCTACTATATTCTGTTCTGGTGTTGGAGCCGGAAAAAAAAAATCCGAAATAAAATATTCCGAGTCTGACTATAATTTTGGGCCTGACTATATTCTGGTATTAGATTCTGACTACGTTGATATTTTGTAACAAAAAAAAAATCGGATATTTCGGATTGGAACCGAAAAATCCGATCTGATTTCGGACTGATCCGAATCCGATCCGAAATTTCGGTTCGGATTTCGGGTTGTCCAAAACCTTGTCCGAATTTTCGGATTAATCCGAAATTCGGATCGGATCGGATTGGTTTCACCCGATGCACACCCCTAAAAATGACCAACATGAAACACTATTATATATCGATAATTAGATGTTCTCCCATGCGATGCACCAGATAAAATATTTTATTATTGAAATGTATATTTTTTCGATACCTAAATTTATTCTTTAGGATTTTCGACATGAATTTTAATAAAAAAATTTATTGAGTGTATTATAGAGTTTAATCTAATTGGAGAAAGAGTCTCACATTAGCATAGTGTTAAGTCAATTAGTATCCATTACCTGAACAAATTTTGGAGACATACCGAAAAAAAGTAGGAATAAATTTTGGGGACGAAAATAGTATGTGATTAAGTCTTAATATATGTGTTTGTGCAGTGTGTGTTTTATTATTTTTAGTTATTATTATTAAATAAATACCTTAATTTATTTTTTTATGTAAGCAATAAAATCTTAAACCTAATTTCATAAAATTGAGTTAATTTACTTTTATTTTGCATCAATTAATTTTATTAAAAATTAATACTCATATTTTTTCTAATATAAACGTCTTCTGTGCAGTCGGTCATTAATGTAAATCCATCAGAATTATTATATTCAATATGGACGTCTGATTTAAGATCGTGAAATAGAATTTTTTATTAAAAATAAACTTGATATAAGGAAATTATTAATATTTAAAATTTTAAGCTAAAAAAATGAAGAAATAACTTTTCTATTAGTAGATAAGTGTAAGTTGTGGAATAAAACTCCAACAACACATATTCAGAATATTCTTTTTTTCTCTCTTAGATTTTCTAAAAATTTAAGAATATCTCTCTCTATATATCCTATACTTTTTAAAAGAATTAAAAAACTTAGAAAATGACAGTGTCACCGCTCTCCTTTAATCGAAGTATAGATGAGTAATCCACATTACTAATCTTTCGAGTACACTAGTCGGAAATATTCTCTAGCCTAATAGAGATGTTATGTGAATCGAGTTGTTCGAGAGCTCGGCTCGACTCGACTTGTTAAGGCTCAATAAGCCTCGATTTGTATAGCAAAATGAATCGAGCTCGAGTTCTTTTAGTTATTGGATTTAATAACGTGTCAGTTCGAGCTCGACTTTTATGTAATTCCATTAGAATTGTTAAGCTCAACTCGACTTGATAGGCTTGTTAGACTCGTTTTCGAGTCAAGATGGGCGAGCTTTCTGAATCGGTAATATTATCGAGCCAAACCGGACTACATAAGAATCCGAGCCGAGCTCGAGCTTCAAATACTCAGGCTCCCTCGACTCGAGTAATAGCACCAAGCCTTTAAAATTGACGTGATAATTGATCAGCTAAACTAGTAAGATAAAACGGACTCGATAAATTGATAAATTAGACTTAATGGTAAATGAATGTAATTAGGACAACCTAGGTCTATGGTGGAGCTCGCGTCATCAATTTTGAGTGTTGTCAAAATTGAGTTGGTGGAGTCGGTGAGTGCGGGATTGAAAAGTCACGAGTTCGATTCCTCCTGCCAATACTATTTGGTTCAACCTGTCACACAATGCTTGCCTAGCGGCTGAGGATTCCCCCGTTATAAAAAAAAAAGTAATATTTGCTCTGCAATAATTATAAGTATTTCCAAATTTTGATTTGAACTACCAACCCGACAATTTAGAACCGTGCTCAATGTCGTTTGGATCGCCGGTTTATACGCGCGCGCGCGCACACACACACACACGCACACACACACAAATATATATATATATATATATAATTCATTATATCGCGCTTGAAGAGTCGTATTTTAAGATATGATTGTCTAAATAAAAGAGCGAGCTTTTGAAATAAAATGTGTGTATATATATGTGGCGCGTTCTATGCAGTACCAATATTAGATGCAGTACTTTACAGTACTAATTTATGCATGAGTTTTGTACTAATTATGCATGAAATATATGCATTTCGTGCATCAAAATTTCAATGCATTAATTCTCAGTACTAATTTATGCATGAGTTTTGTACTAATTATGCATGAAATATATGCATTTCGTGCATCAAAATTTCAATGCATTAAAATATACAATATATGCATCAAAATTTCGATGCATTAAAATATTAGATTATATGCATCAATTTTTTGTGAGAATTAATGCATTGAAATTTTGATGCACGAAATGCATATATTTCATGCATAATTAGTACAAAACTCATGCATAAATTAGTACTGTAAAGTACTGTATCTAATATTGGTACTGCATAAAACGCGCTTTTATATATATATATATATATATATATGTGTGTGTGTGTGTGTGATAGTTTGTTGGACAATAAAAATGATGAAGATAAGTGTTATATGATTAAGAAAAGCTGTCTAAAATAATAAAAATAAAAAATTGTACATTAACTCAAGTGGACTCCTGAAATGAAACATATAGAAAAAATTGTACATTAACTCACGTGGGGTTTATGTAAGTCCTACTGCTCCTAGTGTTTCTCACTTGTTGTTTGCCGACGATACTCTGATTTTTTGTGATGCTTCTCGGGAGTCTGCTGTTGAGATTGATGACATTTTACATAGATATAGTGTGGCTTCGGGTCAAGTCATTAATATTGATAAGTCGACTATGGTCTTTAGTAAGAATGCGAGTAGGGAGAGGGTGGAGGAAGTGAGGGAGGTCTTGCCGGTCCGTATTGTAGATAAGCATGAGAAATACCTTGGTCTTCCTATTGAGTTGAGTAAATCTAAGAGGGACGTTTTTAGTTGGATTCGGGAGAGGATTTGGGCTAAATCACAAGGGTTTGGTGAGAAGCATTTGTCGAAAGCTGGTAAAGAAGTTCTTATTAAATCTGTGCTTCAATCCATTCCCTCTTATGTGATGGGGTGTTTTAAGTTACCGGGGTATCTTCTGCATGAGCTTGAGTCTGTGATTGTGTTAGGCGTATTTTTATACGCTTATTTATCATTATTTTGTATTCTTTTTGTGATTAAATCTGCATAAATGAGCTTGTAATGCACTATTATTATATGTTTTGCAGGAAATTGGAGTCCTAGGAAACGATGAAAAACAAAGTAAAACGACGATTTTGGCACAGGGGCCGCAGACAGACAAAGTGGGCCGCGGCACAAGCAGTGACCCGAGCCCCGAGTAAATCGTACTGAGCCGCGCCCGTAAGAAATAAACAGCGCCAGGCATCATTGTGCCCCGTGAGCCGCGGCACAGATTAAGTGAGCCGCGGCCCACGGGGCGGTTTTGGTGTGTTCTGCGCGGTTTTGGGCCGTTTTGAAGCCGGTTCTCGACCTAATCACACGGACGCGTTTTGGAGGCTGCTGGGAGTTATAAATAAGGGTTTAAGGTGATAATCTGGGACATCCTTGGAATCAGAGGATTATCGCGGAAGAGAGGAATCGATCATAAGAAGCAGAAGACACCAAGAGCAGAGGGCGGAAGCCAAAAGAACGGAGGAATCCGAGTCTTCATCTGCGTTTGATTTCAATGCTTTCATTCATTAATTCTGTATTTTTATTCTTTAGCATGTCAGGCTAAAACCCTGTTCTAGGATTTTGATGAAACCGAAGTTTTTTGACGAGTTTGCTTTTGATTATCTATATAATTCCCTTTTCTGTTGAGTTTTCCCAATCGTTTTTAATGTTTTCAATTGTGTGGCCTATAATTGGATTGTTTTAATTACGCAACTCGAATCGGGCGAGGAGAGTTGGTGAGGAACTATTGGTGAGAACCGTTTTATCTTGTGAGATAGGAATATACTCATAGGAATTACGTGGCCTTTTGAAGATTTTGTGCTTTTTGCCTATTGTCGAATTAATTCACCTAGGGATAGAGTGTATTATTCGCCTTTAGAAAAATCTATTGACCTTGGGAGAGGCGGTAGAGTATATTAGCAATCTTCGCCTTCAATAAATTGGGGAAATCATTAACTTAAGATAATCGAGAGTAAATTCGGATAAACCAAGGTGGATTCACAATCCTAGACTTATTCATCATTTGATTTTCTTTCTTCAAGCGATCGTTTTTACTGTTAGTTCCTTTATTGGTTTTCTTTAGTTATTAATTTGCATCCCAAACTTCGACTGTTCAAATAAAATTAGAATACATATAAATCGGTAGTTAGTAATTCAGTCCTCGTGGGAACGATAACTCACTCATCACTTTATTACTTGTCTACGATAACGTTCACTTGCGTTAACGAAATATCGCAACAAGTTTTTGGCGCCGTTGTCGGGGACTGATTTCTTTACTAATATCGATTTCAGTATTTCTAGTCTTAGTTTGAACATTTTTTATTGTTTTTGTGTAATTTTATTTATTTGTTTTTCCTTTTAGGAAATTTCGGTTAGTGCATGAGAAAATTCGGTAACGAAGGCCTACTACCTTTGGATACCGAACTCGTGCGCACTCTTCAGAGAAGCAAGAAGGAGAAACGAGAGCTACCGACAACAGTCACCATGGCCGATAACACGGGAAATCACGAAGCGGAAAACCCCATGGTGCAAGCTCAACCGGCATTAGCACTCCGCGATTATGCTATGCCGCAAATAAATGCGAACTTTTCGGGGATTCGGCGTCCGACAATCCAAGCCAACAACTTCGAAATCAAGCCGGCTATTATTCAGATGGTGCAAGCTAGCCAGTTTTGTGGATTGCCGAACGATGACACCAATGCACACATTGCGTCTTTTCTCGAGATTTGTGATACCTTCAAGAACAATGGTGTCATCGATGATGCCATCCGTCTAAGGCTTTTCCCTTTCTCTTTGAGGGACAAAGCTAAATTTTGGTTGAATTCTTTACCGCTGGGCTCGATCACTACTTGGGCAGAATTAGCGCAAGCCTTCCTAGCTAAGTTCTTCCCACCATCGAAGACGGCGAGGTTACGGAACGAAATCACCACCTTTGGGCAATTTGATATGGAGTCGCTTTACGAGGCTTGGGAGCGATACAAGGATTTATTGAGGAGATGCCCACACCACGGCCTACCGGACTGGCTACAAATACAAATGTTCTATAATGGATTGAGTGCTTCTACACGCACTCTTGTTGATGCAGCCGCTGGAGGTGCCTTAATGGGAAAGACAATGGCCGAGGCACACTCTTTATTGGAAGCTATGGATGCGAATGCTTATCAATGGCCGTCCGAACGAGTAAACCCGAAACGAGTAATGGAAATCTCAAATAATGATCTAATCTCTACATTATCAGCTCAAGTCGCCGCCTTGACGCAGCAACTTCAAGCCTTTTCACATGCTCCTTCCCCCGTTACCATTGAATCGTGCAATTGGTGTAATGGATCTCATCCTAGCGCAGAATGCCAAGTCAGAAACCCTTTCGAGCAACCTTCGATGGAACAAGCTCAGTTCGTGGGGAACAGGAACCGGCAAAATAATCCCTACTCCAACACTTATAATCCAGGATGGCGAAATCATCCTAACTTCTCATGGAGAAACGGACAAAGCTCGAACCAGCCCCCGTTTGATCAACACCAACAGCAACCTCCTCCTGCTCCAAAAATTTCTCTAGAAGAAGCAATGGCGAAATTAGCAGCAAACACGAGTCAGTTCATGGCCCGCACGGAGGCGACCTTGCAGAACCATTCCGCTTCTATCCGCAACTTGGAAGTCCAACTGGGCCAGATTGCTAATGTATTAACAGCCCGCCCGGAGGGTACCTTGCCAAGTACGATTGAAACAAATCCCAGAGAGAGTGTCAA
This sequence comes from Orobanche coerulescens, assembly GCA_033398695.1. Lineage (NCBI taxonomy): Eukaryota > Viridiplantae > Streptophyta > Magnoliopsida > Lamiales > Orobanchaceae > Orobanche > Orobanche coerulescens. The sequence continues at coordinate 178,479,934 of CM065809.1, forward strand.
TGCCATTGGTTTGAGAAGTGGGAAGGAATTGTGCGAGCAGCCTGAGCAGAGCGAAAAGAGAAGTGAGGATGAGGAGAAGAAAATTTCAGCGACTGAGGAATCACGAATGTCTAGACCCTCGAAATTGTTTCCGGATAATCCGACGGCATATGTACCACCCGTCCCGTTTCCGCAGCGATTACAACAGAAAAAGGTGGACAAGCAATTCTCTAAGTTCCTCGACGTCTTCAAGAAACTGCATATTAACATCCCATTTGCCGACGCCTTGGAGCAAATACCGAGTTACGTAAAATTCATGAAAGAAATCTTGTCAAATAAAAGAAAACTCGAGGAGTATGAGACAGTCGCATTGACGGAGGAGTGCAGCGCTATTCTTCAGAAAAAGCTTCCGCAAAAATTGAAGGATTCGGGAAGTTTTAATATACCTTGCACTATAGGAAATCTGACTTTTGATAGAGCGTTGTGTGATCTCGGGGCCAACATTAATCTGATGCCTCTTTCTATTTTCAAGAAGCTTGGAATTGGAGAAGCGAAACCGACGACTGTCTCTTTGCAATTAGGCGATAGATCGATCACATATCCGAGGGGAGTGATAGAGGACGTCTTAGTAAAGGTTGATAAATTCATCTTTCCAACCGATTTCATTGTGCTTGACATGGAGGAGGATCAAGACATCCCAATTATTTTGGGAAGACCATTCTTAGCTACCGGTCGAACTCTCATAGACGTGGAAAAAGGGGAACTAACTCTACGGGTTCAAGACGAGCATGTCACTTTCCAAGTGTTTAAATCCTTTCCGTGCCCAAGTAGTGTTGAGAAGAGCTCGCAAATTGAAAGTGTGGATACTGTTGCGAAAGACACACCCCGGAAGAATCATTGGTCGAAAAATTCAGAATCCGTTTCAGCTGCCCCGACGCCTAATAAGAATGAAGATCAAGTCACATATCTTAGGCATTTGAACATGCCGTCTTTAACATCCGTTCATCCACAATCGGAAAATTCTCATTCTGTCCTAAATTCGCCCGTGGAGTTGAAAATTAAGACGGATGTCAAACGGGCGCCAAGTCATGTGAAAAATGGGTGCTTCGGAAAGTTGTTTTCGTTAAAATCTTTTCGCAAAGAACATTTGGTGTCCAAACCAAAAACCGGATCGTTAAAGACCAATGGTCAAAATTTTAAAACACATATTAACGGTTCGATGAACGGGGCGGAGTTCAAATGGTGTTTGCGAAAAGCGAACTGATTTTCAATAGGTCCGGCTGAAGACTATAAACTTAGCGCTTCTCGGGAGGCAACCCGAGCATTAGTTGTAGCTTTGTTATTTTTCAGTATTTTCTTGCATTTTGGATCTTTGTTTTTTTTTTGTCATTTTAGCTTGGACATGCTTATCTCTCATGCTCTTGTTATTTTCTGTTGAAAATTCTGTGCAGAAATTATCCTTTGGGAAAAATCAGCATTGGGCCGCGGCACAAGGATTGTGAGCCGCGGCACACACATGTCGAAAAAGAAGGCTAAACTTGCTGTACTCTGTGCCGCGGCACAACCTTACTGAGCCGCGGCACACTTGATCGCTGAGCCGCGGCACGTTGCTGCTGAGCCGCGGCACACCAGATGCACCAGATATGCCCAGGGATCTGTACTACGGGCCGCGGCACATATGTGCTGAGCCGCGACACACTAACACTTTCGAGCCGCGGCACAAGGATGCTGAGCCGCGGCACATGGCGTTGGAACAAATCTGCCCAGGCGGACTGTACTCTGGGCCGCGGCTCACTTAAGTTGTGTCGCGGCCCCCGTTCGGAAGTTAGACAGCCCAGGTACCTTTATAACATGAATTCGGCCGACCCCAGGTATACTTTTCCTCCTCTTTCTATGCACAATAAATCGGCCGTGAATTTTTTTTCTCATCTTCTTCTTCCTCTTACGTATTACAATCCAAACCAGGTAATCCTAAATCCCTTAATCCTTACTGATACATGATTTGAGAAGTAAGGTATGGTTATATGGTTAGTTTTTTTTCAAAGTTCTATCCAAAAGTTGAGTTGGGAATATGATGCCTTTGATTGATTTTTAATGATTATTTTTTATTATGAATGAATTGAATATGTCGTTTGTCATGACGATCGATTTGTGTTGTTGTTCTTGGGATTGAATGAAGCTATGGTTATGTTTGTTCCTAAATTAAAATTATGCACACAAGGTGTTTGATGAAAAGCTTGAATGAAAATTTTTCTTTGTTAAGACAATGTTTTGAAACTAGTTGCAACGAATTCGTTTCTGGGAATTACAGCGTGTTGTATCGAGATTTATTCACCTCGACAGGCGATCGACTACAAGGCCGAGCGACCGAGTCCACTATCAGTCAAGCTATGGCAAACTCGCCTAATCGAAGAAACCAGACCACCGTCAAGTACTTAGCGATCGACTCCCAAGGCGATCGCCCTTTGGCGTCCGGTGATCGACTCAAGTGCCCAGCTAAGGACAACCGATCTACGCCCCGGACAGAGACGATCGTCCATCAAAGTCTACGAAGACTGGATCTCAAGACAGCACCCATGTGCAGATCCGAGACGAGATCTGTATTTCGCGGATCGTTGACCACCAACAGTTGTCTCTGACAAGGACGGCTTTACCTACCGATAAGCCCGCCGAAAGGCACGAGGTGGGACCATCCGTGACAGCGACTCAGACGCGTGCAGGCTTCTCATTGGACCGCGCGACTGACTGCCAGCAACTCCTGCATACTTTAAGGAGACAAGCCCATGTGCTAAAAGACGATCGCCCACTTATTATAATACAGCAAAGGCGATCGCCCGACAGATCCAAGTTCTATAAATAGAGAACCTCCTCCTACTGGAAAGAGGTTCCGCATTCAGTTCACGAATTCTTCATTCGGTTCAAGCATTCTCCATTAAGTTCAGAGAAAATACATACAAACATACATAATCTCAGGCTCCCGGCTTCCTCACCGGAATCTACCTTAGGACTTCTCTCTCAGCACCTCTCAACCAGAAGACGGTCGGCAGAGGCCAGAAGTCTCCACAAGTCAGATTCACAAGCCTCGGAGCTCCAACCAACAGCTTATACACGCCGTGAAAGACGATCGATCTTTCACCGCCGTCACAGCTCGTCAACGTTGTTACAAGAACTCACAGAGCATCACATCTGGTTCTTCCGGCAATCTACACGCTCACAAGCTTAGATAACTAGAATCGTTACACTCATTGTAATAGTGTTCTAACATTAATACTTGTATCCCCGAATATTGGTATTAATAATATCTCGCGAGAGCATTCAAGCCCGGGACTAACAACCCCGGCAATTCTTGAGTTATTTATCCTTTCCCACGGAAGTGCTCTCGCATTTGTTTGCTATCTATCCATTCCAGCAATATCTATCTCCGAATAATATTTTGGGTAGCAACAATTTGCGCTAGAAGGAGGGCATCTAACCCTCAAATTTTTATTCCTACCGTCTCGAAGAACACTCACTGTTCTCCGGGGCATATACCTGAAGAAACACTCACTGTTCTTCAGAGAAAGCTTTTAGAATCATGTCTTCCGCCTCCGCGTCGAAGAAAGCCGCTGACCAGCCCGCCAGGCGCCTCGTTCCGTCTCAGTCCGAGCCACAGCCGATGGCGGAGGGTAGCCGCCGCGGTCCGAGACGCTCGATCCCGCCCCTGGGGAACGACCCAAGTCTCTCGCTCGATCAGTTCCGAACCGCGGAACAGATCGAGGAGGTCATGGCCGTCCTACAGGAGCGACGGAGTGCTCTCGACGCGCCTCCCGCTATCACCCTCTCGGCCATCCGCCGGAGGACCAAACGGAAGTTCAAGGCGCTGCTGACCAAGCGATCGCCAGGAGGCTCCCGTTCGCAGGGAGAGGCGCTCGCCAGCCGGGGCACCTCTGTTTTCGATCGCCTCGGCAGCGACCCATCTTAGCGACCGGGGCAGTCAGGCCCCAGCCACGAGACGACGGAGCTAGAGTCCGTCACCAGGAGTTCGGCGTATCTAACTCCCAGAAGGCAGGACAGCCGTCTGGATCCCCCTCGCCAAATAGCCGAGGTCGGCAGCAGCGGAGTCAGGAGATCGGTACACGATCGCCTCGGCTCCCGCTCCCAAAGCCGATCCGCGAGCAACCAAGCTACAGCGATGGCCGCGATGCAACGCCAGCTCGACGACATAAAGACGCTCCTGGAATCTGGGGCAGGCGCCAAGAGCAAGGTCGCCAGGCCGAGCGAGCCGCTTGCGGTCCCCATCGAGCTCGCCCCCGTACAGCATAAGATCGCTCCTCCGCAAACACCTCTGTACGACGGGAGATCAGACCCCGAAACTCACCTGAACAAGTTCAACATCTACATGACCGGGTGTGGGGCATCAGACGCGACCAGGTTCCGAATGTTCCCTCTGACGCTGGACGACCTTGCCCACAGATGGTACTAGGGATGGCAACGGGCCGGATCTGGATCGGATCTTGTTGATCCCAGATCCAGATCCATTTATTTTGTTGAGATCCAGATCCGGTCCAGATCCGTCGGATCCGAAAATCTGAGATCCAGATCCAGATCCGGTCCAGATCCGTCGGATCTGAAAATCTGAGATCCAGATCCATCGGATCTGCGGGTCTACGGATCTGGTCCGCGGATCCCTCTTTTAAACTAAAATAGTACTTAAAATGACACAATATCAATACCACACAACTATAAAAAAATCAAAATAAATTAGCAACACAAATATCATATCATGAGCTACTTTCATGTTCATGAGATAAGTCACATCACATCAAAAAAAAATTCAAAAAAAATCCAAAATATTATACAAATATACTCGTCCAAAGTCACATCACATCAAAAAATAAGTCTTCACGATCAACTAATCTTGAGTCCATGAGAACAAGTCTTCCATGTTACAACTATTTTCAACATCATCGACATCCTAGAATTAGGGATTCTTCTTTTGTTTTTGATAAAAAGAATTAGGGTTTTTAATATATATATATATATAATGTAGATCCGCGGGTCGGATCTGGGTCGGATCCGGATCTGAAAATTAGATCCAGATCCGCTCCGCAAATTTCTTTTATAGATCCAGATCCGATCCGAATCCGATGGATCTAAAAATTTGAGATCCAGATCCTCAAAAATGGATACGGATCTGCGGATCTGGACCGGATCTAAGATCCATTGCCATCTCTAGATGGTACACCTCATTGCCGCCTCGGTCCATCGGCTCCTTTAATCAGCTGGCGAACGACTTCACAGCGTACTTCGCCACCAGGGTCGCTCGGCCAGAAGGTCCCCATCGCATAATGCGAATCAGTCAAGGAGAAGAAGAGTCCGACTCGGACTACATCGACCGGGTAGACGAGATCATCCTCGACGGCGAGCCCGTAAGCGACGAGATCGCTCTCTACGTGGTCCTAGCAGAATTCCATGGTCTTTCGCCTATGTTCAGACATCTTACGAAGGACCAACCCTCTACCTACGCGGTCTTCCGCGCTAAGGCCGCAGACTTTCTGGCCAGACAAAGGTTACTTCTTAGCCTATGAGCAACACGATCGGCAGCCGAGCGACGACAACCAGTCTCCCAGGCCGATCGCCATTATCAAGCAACATCACCAAAACCGGAGAACTCGGTCGCCATCTACAGTTCACCATCTAACATGATGGACTAAGGCACGAGATCGCCTCCACGGCACAACATACAGCCATGGTCTTGGTAGTCGATGGAACCGGCTGCTTTGGCCATGCAAGGTCCCTTTAGGCCAAGTTCGCCCGCCCTTAATTTAAATACGAGGCCGGCGTAGTCTGAGGGCCCTCCAAAACTAATCAGTGGACACGATCGCCCGCCCTCAAGGTTCATCATCTAACATGGTGAACCCGGACAATGCGACACGTGCTACTACCCCGTCTCAACGTACACCGTCGAGGTTCGCCATTTTCATGGCGGGCCGAGGTGGAAGCAGAGCTAACAAGCCGCGGAAGTGGAGTTGATTAATCCGAAGACGCCCCGCGCAAGGACTCCTCTAGACCAAGACCGCACGCCCTTCGTTTAAATACGAGGCGAGGCGCAGCCTAACGGAGGACCCTCACAATAAAATGAGTCACGAGACAGACAATGGCGTTCGCGCACAAGACATGATCGTGGAGATCGGTCCATCGAACTCCGCGATCATGCACGGCTCCTCAAGATCGAGATCGAGGATTCGACAAACTTGAAGACCGCTCACTCAAACGATTTATTTTCGTCCCCTTACTTCCAGTAAGTGAACGAAAACAAGGGGGAAGAGTGCGGACTACCTCTGCGACGATCGTCCCTATCCAGTCACATACGGAGATCGCCATTTTTCCATTTTTCAGATGTTGTGCAACGATCGAATTAGTTGTAAAAGTTATCTATTTGAGTTTATCAATTCACTTAGACCTACACTTGCAACGATCTCTCCTCACACATTTGTACAAAGTCAAACAAAGACTCAAAAATAGCAATCATTCAAATGACAAATCGAAGATCAAATATTCGTTTCATTACTTCAAAATCTTAAAGGTACATACAAGGTCGCCCGAAGGCCCAAGTACAAAAGGAAAGCTACAAGTTACAAGCTAATCGAAAGCAATAAAAAGAAAGTGCCTCAGGCCCCGGCCTGGCCTTCGCCTTCGGTCCCCGGACTTGGTCGCGACCCTTCGCCGGCCTGCGGAACAGTCTCCCCATCTTCTGGAGCGTCGGGATGAGCAAGATTGGCCGGAGTCGGATACCAGCTCAAGTCCACGCCGATATCCGCAAGATCCAAGATCGGCAAGGAGAAAGCAGAATGGAGAGGATGCTCCAACGCATACGCCTTGAAGTTCTCGGCAAGAGGGCCGACCTCCAAACCTCCCTTCTTAGCAGCTCGGATCGAGTCGGCGAACGCCAAATAATAGGAAAATTCGCTGACAAACTCCAATTTTTGAAAGGGATTGGTCTTGGCCGCCTCTACCTCCCCTTTCAGCTCCGCCATCGCCTGCTGCGCGCCTTGGAGCTCAGCCTCCTTTGCAGCCATCTTTTCCCTCGCCTCCGCCAGCTCGCTGGTCAGCCGTGCAATGGTCACTTTCTGACGATCGGCCTCCATCTCAGCGGCCTTCTGCGCCCGCACAGCATCGGTCATCCGGTCCCGAAAGCGATCGACTGTCACCCGAGACATCTCGGCATCTTTCCTCGCCAACTCAAGTTCCTGGCTCGTCCGCTTAGCAGCCTCCAAAGAGTCCTTATCCATCGCCGCGATCTTGTCGGAAAACTCGGCGTTCTCTTTCCGAGCCGCCTCGAGATCCGCCTGCAGACGAATAGTAGAAGGTCGCCCTTCGAACTCCTGCGCAGCTTGAACAGCCATCGTTGCCGTCTGAAGGGAGAGGGCGAGAACAGCCTGCATTGTAATCCCAGATCGCTGACGAGCGATCGCGTCTAGATCGGTCGTCCAAGCCTTCGGTAGAGCAGAAACGGCCCGGTTGATGTATTGCGGGATGTCGCAGGAATGGCGAGGAGATCGTCTCGCTAAGAAGTCCACCACCATCAGCGGGCAAGTTGGATCAGCTCTACGGACCCTGCATCAAAACGACAAGAGTCAGCACATCTCCAACACAAATGGCAAGGTTCAACTCAATGAGCAGCATATACCTCTCAGCCCTCTCGGGGTCACGACCGAAGTACGGTTTCCCTCGAGGAGTCTCAGCGTCAGCGATCGCCATCTCTCGCAGAAAAGCCGCAGAGGGCGGCTCATCCACCGGGGGAGCAATAGTGATCGGAGGCGCGGCGATCGGCACCTCGGCGCGGGGCGTAAAACGGGTTTCCCAGGCCTCTGCCCGTTCTGGTCGTCCGAAGCCCCTCATCACGAACTTCCTCCTCAGCCACGATCGGCTCCACGCGAGGCTCCACCTCCGGGATGATAGGTAACGCCACAGGGGGAGCCCGAGATGATTTCGTCTGGCGGAGACGACCAAGAACTCCAAGGTTCGACATAGCTATCTCCGGTGGGGGCTCCACAAAGCGAGGAAAGCAAACCTCTGCAATAAGAACAATCAAACCGGAGTTAGTCATATTCCTCCAAAAGGACGATCGCCCAACGAATGGAGATCGTAGAAGTTCGTACCTGAGACCGAGAGATGCCTCGGAAAATAGAATAGGCGAGCGGACAACCGACGACTCTCCTTGTTGATCCGGTTAGTGTCCAATTCGTCGTCCGTCAAACTTCGTATCCGCTCCCAAACGACCAAGAAATCGAAAGGCAGCTCCTCGATCGACGGAATATGAAAACCTGCAAAAGCGAAATCAAATTAGATCAGTTCAGAACATATCCAAACAAAGGGAAAGTCTAAACCCTTACCGGGATTTCTCTCCCAAAAGCCAGTGGGAATATTCAGCTCGCCAGTGGGGTTGTCGCTCGCTGAGGCTTTCCAGGCACTGGCGACCCAGAACCACTTCGTCAGATCGCCCCGCATCTTGTTCGGGATTCCAAGGATCACCCGACCGGATCGGCCCTGAATATAATAACCTCCGACCGACCCTTTCTGAGTCTTCAGTTTGAACAAGTGGTTCATCTCCGACGGCGAAGGGAGGCGATACAGTCGGTGACCGCCGAACAAGGTCAGAGTGCAGATAATTTGAAGCCAAGCATTTGGCGTTAGCTGGAGCGGCGCCAAATTCCAAGCAGCCAGCAGATAGGAGACGGAGTGCGGCATAGGAAATCGCAACCCCGCCTCTATGATCGCTTCGTTCACAGCGACCATCCCCTCCGGAGGCTGATCGGCTCTCTCATTCTCGGCCGGCACAAAGAGATCCACGTCTGAAGGGATATGGAACCTCGTCCTCCAGACGGCCAGATCCTTCCTGGTCACCGAACTCCTGATTTGGCCAAGAGACCATAGAGATCGCTGAGCAGCCCGAAATAGCGATCGCTTGGGAGGTTGATATGGATGAGCGATCGAATACTCCCGGAAGTCAAAACTTGGAGACGGGCCGGCCAACCTCTCCATTATATCAGCAAATGCCACATATGCCTGGACAAAGGCATTATGTCGCTCCCAGTAGGCCATGACCGCAAGATCTCTCTCCGTCTGCGAGCGCCTATGTTCGACGGCCGCCCCCTTAGCCACGTCTGCCTCATTGAACAGCGACTCGACCTCCGCAGGGTCAATTCCGGCCCGAATAGCCTCAGCAGCCGTATCCAGATGGAACTCAGCGGAGGATCCTCCCCGGACATCAGAAGTCCCGGCGGCGGAGGAAGTGCCCTGTAACACCCCAACCCGACAAGGGTAGAAGTATCACATTATAGTGGCAAATCAGAACATACAAATAAATAAACGCAGGCGGAAGTCTGAAACATAAATAATCAAAAGGAGTTAAGTCGAAATGACTTAAACCAAAACATAAGTTCAACGAAGAGAAATACTCCAAAGGGATGAATAACAAATCATCCAAGTCTAAACAATGTCCTAACAATAGCAAAATAAATCTAAGATGACTAGGGTAAAGTCTCCGCAAGCTCAACTCTCAACCCCAAAGCAACCCCAGCTCCTAGCTTAGATACCTGCCGCAGGAAAAGGAAAATGCGGCTGAGCTTAAAAAGACCAGTGAACAGATATATATAAACAAAACCAAACGATAAGGAACGAACATATAAAGTACGGTGCATTGGGAAAGGCATGAAGTATAAACGAATGGATATCAAAAGTAAGGAAAAGTCAGTAATCTACCACGAGCCCGAACATAAAACAAATCAAATATCATAGTAACCATGGAGTAGCTAACTCCCGAACATGTGAAAGACGTGTATTGCACACAAGCATCAATCACCGAACATATCATATCATAATCATGTCATATCCAATCAAATACGAACCGAACCTAGGATGCATCCATACGCCCCCGAACAAATCATATTGGCCATAATAAATATAATTATCAAATGGGACGGTGTGGAACATCACTCAACCACACTAGAGTCATGCCATTGGTGCATCAATGACACGGCCATGTTACCTTCATGGCTAGGAAACGAACTTGGCTCGGGTATCAAACTGAAGGGTTCAAATGGCATATCATATGAAAGTTCATATCAAAGGTTCATATCAAATGTATCATATCAAAAGTTCAAGAATATCTGTACGAATAACGAAACAAACGAACACCGATACAATGGTAAAGAGAATGGGTATCAAGAATATCCGTACCTCCAACCGCAAGATGCAAAACACGTCAGAAGATATAAAGATTAGAGTTTACTCCTTCTTTAGCGAATCTACACAAATTAGGTTTATTTTATGCTTATTAGCTCATAATGTCATAACGGTTTCTTAATTACTTAACACCATTTATTAATGTGATTAAAGTTTCGTTATTGGAATTAGGTTAACATATGACCGATTGTATTATAATTAATGTTCAAATGCATTTTAGGTTTCAAGTATATTAAATGGTATTAAAATCACAATAATCTTAATCTTCTAACAATTTCTGGTTTTACTATGTTTTAGCCTTCATTTTATGATCTTTAATATCACACCAGATATCAAAGTAAAAATCCATCAAAATTACTACTGAATCATATATGTCTTAGGAGTCTACTGGAATTTTCTCAGATTTTATTCATTAGTACAAGTACACAATAAAATTACTTTTTTACAAGACTGTCCAGAAAGTAAACTGCTGAAACACCCAGAAGTTATTCATTACACAGGCATAACAAAACGCTTTGGAAAAATCCAAAAAAATTCCAGAACTTAGAAAACATGTGATATATAACTCCTGTAAATTTTCAAGTCATAACTCATTATAGTTTTCATATGAAAAATCGTGAAACCAGACTGCATTTAAATTCTTAAAACTCAGATTTTGACATATGATCCCGTAAAATTCAAAAGCACGACCAATACAACTCCAATTCCCTTCAAACCAATTGGAAAACTTAAATAAGACATTAAACTAAGTTTTTATGTAAAAGTACAGAATTATATACTTATGAAACTCGAGCTACAATGCACACATAATCAGCTTTTCGAAACAATCTCCTGCAGAAAACTGTTTTAGACCCTTTTAACATGTTTTACTTACACGAGACCTATATATATCACAAGACCTGGTTTCATTAATATATCAACACACATGTTTCCAGCCTTTGATGATCATTCACACGACACACATATAACACAGAAATCAGATCAGCAACATGAGTTGATTTACATATCGAAACATCCAATACCGTTATGATTTTATGTGATCTTCTAAATACGTCTCAACATATAATTTGAATAGAACAGATCAGATTTTGTTTAGTATGTATACGAATTAGGTTTCAAGTTTATATATTCGGATTATATATGAAATCATGTGTCGAAATAGAAAAGAGATACAAGATCGATTAGAAATACCTTATGATGATTCGAATAAAGGAGAGAACAAGAACGAAACCCTCACGAATCAAACCCTAATCACGATCCAAACAACAAGCTCCAAGGATTCACGATTACACGACTTCAGCAACACTTTTTTTTAAGGTCACGAACAGCAGCAACTTGCTCTTTGTTAGAGAAAGAAAAAAAAAACGCAGCAGCCTTGAGAAGAGAAAAAAAACGCAGCAGCCTTGTTTGTGTGTGTGTGTGTGTTTTGGCCGAAAGATAGAAGTGGAGAAGAGGAATATGGATTCACGTTAATAAGGGAGGGGAGTAGGCTGCATATAAGGAAGGTAATAATGGTCATAATTGTGTTTAATTTGGGCATAATGGGTTGGTTATAAATAATGATTAGTGACCGAATTAATGGGATGCAAAAATTACTGGAGGTTACAACATGGAACGTTTTTCATGCATGCAATTTTTGGAAGGTGTAACAATTATTTATATTAGGTAAACTTTTGTGAGTAAATTTTTATTTAATTATAATACATAACATATAGTTTAGGTAAGGTTTTAAATTATAGCAAAACTTTAGGTTATGCTTCGAATTAATTAGAAAATATGGAAATCGAATTTTAGGGTTTTACAACTCTTCCCCTCTACAAGAAAATTTTCGTCCTCGAAAATTGAATTGAAAGCGAAATAGATACGTACCGGACTAGGAAAAGAAATGAGGATTACTTGTTCGCATCGATTCCTCGGTCTCCCAGGTTGCTTCACGCTCTGGGTGATTCTTCCAAAGAATCTTAACGAATGGAATGACTTTGTTTCTCATGACCCTATCTTGTCGATCCAAAATAGCTTCGGGTTCCTCGTAAAGAGACATATCAGTGAATCTGATCAAAAGGATAAGACGCCACATGCAACGGATGATAATTGTATCCCCTCAGAAGAGATACATGGAAGACATTATGAATATGTGATAACTTAGGAGGTAGAGCCAAGCGATAAGAAACCTCCCCAATACGTTCAAGAATTTCGAACGGTCCAATGAATCGAGGACTAAGCTTCCCTTTGATCCCAAAACGTTTCACACCTCTGAACGGCGATACTTTCAGAAATACACGATCCCCAACCTGAAACTCTAAGTCACGTCGGTGCTTATCAGCATAACTCTTCTGTCGAGTGCGAGCCTCTTTCAGCTTCTCCTTGGCTACAGCCACTTTCTCATTAGTGATTTGAATAAGTTCCGGTCCCTCGATCACACGTTCACCTACTTCGTCCCAACAAATGGGTGCTCTACATTTCCTCCCATATAAAAGCTCATAGGGTGCTGCATTGATGCTAGCATGCCAACTATTATTATAAGCAAACTCCACCAAGCACAAGTATTCGTCCCAACTTCCCGTCCACTCCAAAGCACATGCCCTCAACATGTCTTCTAAAGTCTGAATGGTCCTCTCTGACTGACCATCTGTCTGTGGATGAAAAGTCGTGCTAAACTTAAGACGTGTACCCCAAGCTTTATGTAGGCTTTTCCAAAAATGAGAAGTAAACCGCGGATCTCTGTCTGACACGATAGATGTTGGAGTACCATGAAGTCTAACAATCTCCTGTTGAAAAATTTCCGCCAGTCTACTAACACGAAAATCCATACGAATAGGTAAGAAATGGGCAGATTTGGTTAGACGATCGCCGACTACCCAAATTACATCATGTCTTCTCCGAGTAAGAGGTAAACTAGTAACAAAGTCCATGGAAATCTCATCCCACTTCCAAGTAGGGATATCTAACGGTTGCAGCAAACCACTAGCCCTCTGATGTTCGATTTTGACCTGCTGGCAAGTCATACACCTAGCAACATACAAGGCTACATCCTGTTTCATGCCTTTCCACCAAAAGTGTTGCTTAAGATCCCTGTACATCTTGGTAGAACCAGGATGGATAGTGAATGGGGAACTATGGGCCTCTGACAACACAGCCTCACGCAACTCAGGATCGTTAGGAACACAAAGTCAATTTTCAAACCATACCACACCAGAGTCATCTACCCTGAACTCCGACTGCTTACCCTCCTGAACATTCTGAACCACAGCCCAAAGCTCACCATCATCCTTTTGAGCTTCCTTAATCCGTAGTATAAGATTGGATTCTATCTTCATACTAGCCCAATATCCGTCATAACCTCGTACACAAAGTTCAACATCCAAAAGTTCTAAATCATGAAGAACCCTTGGCTCAAACTCTAAACTAGCAATCATACCAGACTTCCGGCTAAGCGCATCGGCAACAACATTCGCCTTGCCCGGATGGTATTGAATATTCGCATCATAATCCTTAAGGAGTTCCAACCACCTTCTTTGTCTCATGTTAAGTTCCTTCTGAGTGAAGATATACTTGAGAATCTTGTGGTCAGTAAAGATATCACACGATTCGCCATACAAGTAGTGTCTCCAAATCTTCAAAGCAAAAACTACCGCAGCCAACTCTAGATCATGAGTAGGATAATTCTCTTCATAAGGTTTTAATTGCCTCGAAGCATAAGCAATCACCTTACCGTGCTGCATAAGGACACAGCCTAAACCCTTCTTCGACGCGTCACTAAAAATATGATAGCCCCCAGAACCAGATGGAAGAGTCAAAATAGGAGCCGACACCAATCTCTGTTTCAACTCTTCGAAACTTTGCTCGCGTTTCTCCGTCCAAACAAACTTCTCACCCTTCCTCATCAGTTGCGTCAAAGGTAACGCCAACCGTGAGAAACCCTCAACAAAACGTCGATAGTAGCCAGCAAGTCCCAGAAAACTCCTAACCTCAGTCACAGTAGTAGGTCTCGGCCACTTGGTGATAGCCTCAACCTTAGATGGATCCATGGTGATGCCATCCGCGGATACAATATGACCAAGGAATGCAACTTGCTTTAGCCAAAACTCACACTTCGACAACTTGGCATATAACTTCTGCTGCCGAAGAGTCTCCAAAATAATCCGGAGATGTTGCTCATGATCTCCTTCAGTCTTGGAATAAACAAGAATGTCGTCGATGAAAATAATAACGAACTTGTCGAGATACTCGTGGAATACGTGATTCATAAGATCCATAAATACAGCGGGAGCGTTTGTCAAACCGAAGGGCATAACCAAAAACTCGTAGTGACCATATCGGGTACGGAACGCGGTCTTAGGAACATCTTGCTCCTTCACACATAATTGGTGATAACCGGACCTCAAATCGATTTTCGAAAAGAACTTAGCCCCTTGCAATTGATCAAACAAATCATCGATACGCGGAAGAGGATAACGATTACGGATAGTGATACAGTTAAGCTCACGATAGTCTATACACAGTCGCATACTTCCATCCTTCTTCTTAACAAACAAAACAGGTGCACCCCAAGGAGAGACACTGGGTCGGATGAAACCATTCTCCAAGAGTTCCTGTAACTGTTCCTTCAACTCCTTCAACTCTAAGGGCGCCATACGGAGCTTTGGAAATAGGTTCAGCACAGGATCAACTCAATGCCAAACTCAACTTCCCTAGCAGGAGGTATACCAGAAGTTCGTCGGGGAAAACATCGGGAAACTCTCGTACGACAGGAAGACTTTCAATACTAGGACTCTTCAAAGATGTATCTTTAATAGAAGCCAGAAAACCTTGGCAACCATGGGAAATCAAGGTTCGTGCCTTCATGGCAGAAATAATTTTAACAGATTTAAGAGGTTGAGAACCATGATAAATAAAATCAGGCTGATACAAGTCGCCGAAGATCACATTTTTGGCATGGCAATCAATGGTAGCTCTATGCGAAGCCAACCAATCCATGCCCAAAATCACATCAAAATCGATCATATCAATAGGGAGCAAATTTGCCAGGAGAATGCGGTCATCAAACCGTAAGGGACAATTCACATATTCATGTTCAATGAGTACGTGGTTTTTCATTGGTGTTGAGATGGATATAAGATTTGTTAGTGGTGTTGGGGTCATATTAAGTTTCTTGGCAAATGCAACAGATATAATGGAGTGTGTGGCACCAGTATCAAATAATGCAAAAACTGTACGATCACCAATGTAAAGAATGCCGGTAATAGTACCTGATAAGTTTTCTGCCTGATCACGCGTCGTAGCATAAACACGACCCACAGTAGGAGCTGGCTTAGCGGAGTTCACTGATGTAATCCGTTTCTCCTGGGGACAATCCCTCACATTGTGATTATTGGACCCGTAAGTGAAACATCCTCGAGTAGCTTTGTGACAAACGCCCGGGTGAGGCTTCCCGCAAGTAGCACAGAGAGGTGGAGGAGGTAAGGCCTCAGTAGGCCTCCTCTGATCCGAAGAACCTGAAGAACGACCCTGCTGAGAACCTCGAGTTGACTGATCCCTGTACTGACGCTGGTTGTTGTTGCCATAACCCTGACCGTGATTCCCATTCCTACCAGTAACCCTCTGATCCTGACCCCTGTACTCCTGTCGCCTCTGATCAAAACCCCGATCCTGGCGACCCCTGTGCTCAACACCCTGGTACTGACGACCCCTATGCTCCTGACCCTAGTCCTGACGACCCCTGTAGTTAATACGATCACCATCCCTGTCCCTCTTGTTCGAACCCCTATCAGCATGAAGTAACTCAATATTGCGGTCCGCGTCCGCTACTAGTGCAACATCGGTGTAATCAGTATTCACGATCCGGTCTAATATCCACTTCTTCAGCCCCCACTTAAAGTGCCTAGCCTGCCTATGAGCATCACCCGCAATTGGTCCAACAAAACTAGCTAACCTCAGAAACCTCTGCATATACTCACCAGACGATTCCCGATCCAACTGATGAATAGCCCCATACTCGCGCTCATACCTTTGCTGCTCGGAGAAAGGAAAGTACTGCTTATAGAAGATGTCACGGAAAGTATTCCATGCATAAGTGTCAGCAAAGTTCTCTCCCTTAGCCAGAACATACGCCTTCCACCAATTCAACGCATCGCCTTCCAACTTGAAAGTAGCCAAACGCGTCTTGAATTCATCACCACAACCCAAGACTTTGAACAACTTCTTCATATGAGTGATCCAATCTTCTGCCTCCGTGGGGGTGGCAGCAGATCGAAAAGAAAGAGGCTTAAGCTTAGTAAACTTTTCAATCCAACCATGTATCCCGATAGGTGGAGCACCGCCACCCGACGAACCAGCACCATTTCTGATGTCATTGACGATTCTGGTTCTCAATTCAGCAGAGAGATTCGGGAGAGCATTATCCAAAGCAGCGGCTATCATGGCCTCGAAGTCAGGGATATAATCCCTATTAGGATTTCTACGCATATACACCATCTGAATGATCATCAAAACGATTTGTAAGGTCAAATAAAGATGAAGTATGAAAGGAAAATACGCAGAAGGAAACCTAATGTCTACCCAAATCCTCACAGGTCATAGCCTAAGTTCTACAGGTCGAACCTAAAGCTCCGATACCATAATTGTAACACCCCAACCCAACAAGGGTAGAAGTATCACATTATAGTGGCAAATCAGAACATACAAATAAATAAACGCAGGCGGAAGTCTGAAACATAAATAATCAAAAGGAGTTAAGTCGAAATGACTTAAACCAAAACATAAGTTCAACGAAGAGAAATACTCCAAAGGGATGAATAACAAATCATCCAAGTCTAAACAATGTCCTAACAATAGCAAAATAAATCTAAGATGACTAGGGTAAAGTCTCCGCAAGCTTAACTCTCAACCCCAAAGCAACCCCAGCTCCTAGCTTAGATACCTGCCGCAGGAAAAGGAAAATGCGGCTGAGCTTAAAAAGACCAGTGAACAGATATATATAAACAAAACCAAACGATAAGGAACGAACATATAAAGTACGGTGCATTGGGAAAGGCATGAAGTATAAACGAATGGATATCAAAAGTAAGGAAAAGTCAGTAATCTACCACGAGCCCGAACATAAAACAAATCAAATATCATAGTAACCATGGAGTAGCTAACTCCCGAACATGTGAAAGACGTGTATTGCACACAAGCATCAATCACCGAACATATCATATCATAATCATGTCATATCCAATCAAATACGAACCGAACCTAGGATGCATCCATACGCCCCCGAACAAATCATATTGGCCATAATAAATATAATTATCAAATGGGACGGTGTGGAACATCACTCAACCACACTAGAGTCATGCCATTGGTGCATCAATGACACGGCCATGTTACCTTCATGGCTAGGAAACGAACTTGGCTCGGGTATCAAATCAAGGGTTCAAATGGCATATCATATGAAAGTTCATATCAAAGGTTCATATCAAATGTATCATATCAAAGGTTCAAGAATATCTGTACGAATAACGAAACAAACGAACACCGATACAATGGTAAAGAGAATGGGTATCAAGAATATCCGTACCTCCAACCGCAAGATGCAAAACACGTCAGAAGATATAAAGATTAGAGTTTACTCCTTCTTCAAATAATCTACACAAATTAGGTTTATTTTATGCTTATTAGCTCATAATGTCATAACGGTTTCTTAATTACTTAACACCATTTATTAATGTGATTAAAGTTTCGTTATTGGAATTAGGTTAACATATGACCGATTGTATTATAATTAATGTTCAAATGCATTTTAGGTTTCAAGTATATTAAATGGTATTAAAATCACAATAATCTTAATCTTCTAACAATTTCTGGTTTTACTATGTTTTAGCCTTCATTTTATGATCTTTAATATCACACCAGATATCAAAGTAAAAATCCATCAAAATTACTACTGAATCATATATGTCTTAGGAGTCTACTGGAATTTTCTCAGATTTTATTCATTAGTACAAGTACACAATAAAATTACTTTTTTACAAGACTGTCCAGAAAGTAAACTGCTGAAACACCCAGAAGTTATTCATTACACAGGCATAACAAAACGCTTTGGAAAAATCCAAAAAAATTCCAGAACTTAGAAAACATGTGATATATAACTCCTGTAAATTTCCAAGTCATAACTCATTATAGTTTTCATATGAAAAATCGTGAAACCAGACTGCATTTAAATTCTTAAAACTCAGATTTTGATATATGATCCCGTAAAATTCAAAAGCACGACCAATACAACTCCAATTCCCTTCAAACCAATTGGAAAACTTAAATAAGACATTAAACTAAGTTTTTATGTAAAAGTACAGAATTATATACTTATGAAACTCGAGCTACAATGCACACATAATCAGCTTTTCGAAACAATCTCCTGCAGAAAACTGTTTTAGACCCTTTTAACATGTTTTACTTACACGAGACCTATATATATCACAAGACCTGGTTTCATTAATATATCAACACACATGTTTCCAGCCTTTGATGATCATTCACACGACACACATATAACACAGAAATCAGATCAGCAACATGAGTTGATTTACATATCGAAACATCCAATACCGTTATGATTTTATGTGATCTTCTAAATACGTCTCAACATATAATTCGAATAGAACAGATCAGATTTTGTTTAGTATGTATACGAGTTAGGTTTCAAGTTTATATATTCGGATTATACATGAAATCATGTGTCGAAATAGAAAAGAGATACAAGATCGATTAGAAATACCTTATGATGATTCGAATAAAGGAGAGAACAAGAACGAAACCCTCACGAATCAAACCCTAATCACGATCCAAACAACAAGCTCCAAGGATTCACGATTACACGACTTCAGCAACACTTTTTTTAAGGTCACGAACAGCAGCAACTTGCTCTTTGTTAGAGAAAAAAAAAACGCAGCAGCCTTGAGAAGAGAAAAAACGCAGCCTTGTTTGTTTGTGTGTGTGTGTTTTGGCGAAAGATAGAAGTGGAGAAGAGGAATATGGATTCACGTTAATAAGGGAGGGGAGTAGGCTGCATATAAGGAAGGTAATAATGGTCATAATTGTGTTTAATTTGGGCATAATGGGTTGGTTATAAATAATGATTAGTGACCGAATTAATGGGATGCAAAAATTACTGGAGGTTACAACATGGAACGTTTTTCATGCATGCAATTTTTGGAAGGTGTAACAATTATTTATATTAGGTAAACTTTTGTGAGTAAATTTTTATTTAATTATAATACATAACATATAGTTTAGGTAAGGTTTTAAATTATAGCAAAACTTTAGGTTATGCTTCGAATTAATTAGAAAATATGGAAATCGAATTTTAGGGTTTTACATGCCCACTCCGGATGAAGATGTTCCAGCCATTTGTGAAGAAAAGAGGAGATAAGAAGTGTTCATCTTACCCAAGATTGAATCGATCGACGATCGACAGCAAAGTCTCCAGAAAAATCCGCAGCAAAATCCTTCTTTCTCCAGTATGTGCGCGTAAGAATGAACACTGCCACCCTGCCCCTTTTTATAGGAGGAGGCAGGGACTTAAGAGCAATTAAGGAGTATCTCAGGGGTCGAAACTCAACCGTCGCATTTATTGACCCCCTTGAAACCCGCGTACGCGTCTTTTCAAGGACGCATCAGTCGAGGAGTCATAAATGACCGTCGGTCTCCTCCAACAGGAACCCGACACGTGTTCCAGAGACCTTTCCGCGTCCGCGGCCGTTTTCCGCTCTTTTCAGCGACCTACCAGATCGTCTAAACTCAGAATCTATCTGATCAAAGACGATCGCCTGTTCAGTAAAACGCAAAGTCGCTCGTCGAAGTTCAGCGATCGCCAGCAGAACCACCTCACCATACGTTTCCAACATAGGAGCGAGCTGGGGGGCAATTGTTGTATCGAGATTTATTCACCTCGACAGGCGATCGACTACAAGGCCGAGCGACCGAGCCCACTATCAGTCAAGCTATGGCAAACTCGCATAATTGAAGAAACCAGACCACCGTCAAGTACTTAGCGATCGACTCCCAAGGCGATCGCCCTTTGGCGTCCGGCGATCGACTCAAGTGCCCGGCTAAGGACAACCGACCTACGCCCCGGACAAAGACGATCGTCCATCAAAGTCTACGAAGACTGGATCTTAAGACAGCACCCATGTGCAGATCCGAGATGAGATCCGCGTTTCGCGGATCGTTGACCACCAACAGTTGTCTCTGACAAGGACAACTTTACCTACCGACAAGCCCGCCGAAAGGCACGAGGTGGGACCATCCGTGACAGCGACTCAGACGCATGCAGGCTTCTCATTGGACCGCGCGACTGACTGCCAGCAACTCCTGCATACTTTAAGGAGACAAGCCCATGTGCTAAAAGACGATCGCCCGCTTATTATAATACAGCAAAGGCGATCGCCCGACAGATCCAAGTTCTATAAATAGAGAACCTCCTCCTACTGGAAAGAGGTTCCGCATTCAGTTCACGAATTCTTCATTCGGTTCAAGCATTCTCCATTAAGTTCAGAGAAAATACATACAAACATACATAATCTCAGCTCCGGCTTCCTCACCTAATCTACCTTAGGACTTCTCTCTCAGCACCTCTCAACCAGAAGACGGTCGGCAGAGGCCAGAAGTCTCCACAGGTCAGATTCACAAGCCTCGGAGCTCCAACCAACAGCTTATACACGCCGTGAAAGACGATCGATCTTTCACCGCCGTCACAGCTCGTCAACGTTGTTACAAGAACTCACAGAGCATCACATCTGGTTCTTCTGGCAATCTACACGCTCACAAGCTTAGATAACTAGAATCGTTACACTCATTGTAATAGTGTTCTAACATTATTACTTGTATCCCCGAATATTGGTATTAATAATATCTCGCGAGAGCATTCAAGCCCGGGACTAACAACCCCGGCAATTCTTGAGTTATTTATCCTTTCCCACGGAAGTGCTCTCGCATTTGTTTGCTATCCATCCATTCCAGCAATATATTCCAGCCATTTGTGAAGAAAAGAGGAGATAATAAGTGTTCGTCTTACCCGAGATTGAATCGATCGACGATCGGCAGCAAAGTCTCCAGAAAAATCCGCAGCAAAATCCTTCTTTCTCCAGTATGTGCGCGTAAGAATGAACACTGCCACCCTGCCCCTTTTTATAGGAGGAGGCAGGGACTTAAGAGCAATTAAGGAGTATCTCAGGGGTCGAAACTCAACCGTCGCATTTATTGACCCCCTTGAAACCCGCGTACGCGTCTTTTCAAGGACGCGTCAGTCGAGGAGTCATAAATGACCGTCGGTCTCCTCCAACAGGAACCCGACACGTGTCCCAGAGACCTTTCCGCGTCCGCGGCCGTTTCCCGCTCTTTTCAGCGACCTACCAGATCGTCTAAACTCAGAATCTATCAGATCAAAGACGATCGCCTGTTCAGTAAAACGCAAAGTCGCTCGTCGAAGTTCAGCGATCGCCAGCAGAACCACCTAACCATACGTTTCCAACATAGGAGCGAGCTGGGGGGCAATTGTTGTATCGAGATTTATTCACCTCGACAGGCGATCGACTACAAGGCCGAGCGACCGAGTCCACTATCAGTCAAGCTATGGCAAACTCGCCTAATCGAAGAAACCAGACCACCGTCAAGTACTTAGCGATCGACTCCCAAGGCGATCGCCCTTTGGCGTCCGGCGATCGACTCAAGTGCCCAGCTAAGGACAACCGACCTACGCCCCGGACAGAGACGATCGTCCATCAAAGTCTACGAAGACTGGATCTCAAGACAGCACCCATGTGCAGATCCGAGACGAGATCCGCATTTCGCGGATCGTTGACCACCAACAGTTGTCTCTGACAAGGACGGCTTTACCTACCGACAAACCCGCCGAAAGGCACGAGGTGGGACCGTCCGTGACAGCGACTCAGACGCGTGCAGGCTTCTCATTGGACCGCGCGACTGACTGCCAGCAACTCCTGCATACTTTAAGGAGACAAGCCCATGTGCTAAAAGACGATCGCCCGCTTATTATAATACAACAAAGGCGATCGCCCGACAGATCCAAGTTCTATAAATAGAGAACCTCCTCCTACTGGAAAGAGGTTCCGCATTCAGTTCACGAATTCTTCATTCGGTTCAAGCATTCTCCATTAAGTTCAGAGAAAATACATACAAACATACATAATCTCAGGCTCCCGGCTTCCTCACCGGAATCTACCTTAGGACTTCTCTCTCAGCACCTCTCAACCAGAAGACGGTCGGCAGAGGCCAGAAGTCTCCACAGGTCAGATTCACAAGCCTCGGAGCTCCAACCAACAGCTTATACACGCCGTGAAAGACGATCGATCTTTCACCGCCGTCACAGCTCGTCAACGTTGTTACAAGAACTCACAGAGCATCACATCTGGTTCTTCTGGCAATCTACACGCTCACAAGCTTAGATAACTAGAATCGTTACACTCATTGTAATAGTGTTCTAACATTATTACTTGTATCCCCGAATATTGGTATTAATAATATCTCGCGAGAGCATTCAAGCCCGGGACTAACAACCCCGGCAATTCTTGAGTTATTTATCCTTTCCCACGGAAGTGCTCTCGCATTTGTTTGCTATCCATCCATTCCAGCAATATCTATCTCCGGATAATATTTTGGGTAGCAACACAGCGTACCCCAACCAACGTCAAGTTTAAACGTTAAAGCTCAATTTTATTTTTCTCTCACGGCGGTGCTAGCTCGTTAAATTCTTGATTCATGTTTGGATATCCTTAGCCGAGTAATGTTATTCTCATTATTGCTTAAGTAAGTAAACTCCGGTGTTTATCTTTTCAGGACTCGCTATGGCTAGAACCAAAAAGGTTAGCAAAAGGGCCAGGACGCAATCGTCCCCCACACGAGGGGAAACGTCTCAGAGCCGAGCCGAGTTGAAGGCGCACCAATTCTCCGACTCGGAGATTTATAAAATCTTCAATGAATAGATCCGCCCTCGACCTCTGATCCCGGAGAGGGGATTCACCCCAGCCCCCCAGGACGGGGAGCTTCTGACGATGATAGACGAGATGGGGTGGGCCTGTTTTGCTGCACCTCCCGAGCCGGCGGTGATCTCCATTGTACAGGAGTTTTACGCGAGCGCCCTGTTGAAGCACCTTCGGGCGGGGCAGATGATACAGCAGTCAGATACTCGGGCGTAGGTCGTCGTCCGTGGCATTACCGTGGATTTCTCAGTGGCCGCCATCCGGAGATTATTCGAGCTGCCTGTGGTGGATGAGACGGCATTTACGCGAGTTATGGGTAGCCTCACGAAGGAGGCTCTGCTCGAGACTCTTACACAGCCCGACTCCGTCTGGGAGAGGCGTGCCCCGACTTCTTCCACTTTCTACTTTAAGAGCTCGTGCCTCAGTCGGCTCGGGCGAGCCTGGTTGTATTTCATCTGCGCTCGTGTTGATCCCACATCGTAGATCCGATCTGTTTTACTCTCTCGAGCCCGTACATTATATGCTATCACTTCCGGGCTGCGATTCAATGTGGCTCCTCTCCTGGTCCGATCTATTCTTCTATGCATTCAGGTAGGGGCCAAGACGGGGCTGAAGCACCCTTCGCTCATTTGCGCTCTATTCCGGCAGTCGGGGATGACGTGGTCGGATGACGAGCCGATGTTAGCCCCTCAGGGCCCTATCGACCATCGCATCATTTCGCACTTCGATCAGTGGGGAGGAGCGCCAGCACACGCTCGGGGGCGAGGATTTCTACTTGATGAGGCACACGAGCAGTCCCCCGAGCCTCTTCTTTTGACGCAGGGGCAGATGGAGTCCAGCCCGCCGCCCGACAGAGAGCACTTGCAGGCGATGTTCGACGGATTGAGAGAGGAGATGAGGAGAGAGAGAGAGAGCTTTTTGGCTGCCCTAAGAGAGGAGAGGCGGACGGAGAGAGAGAGAATCATCGCTGCCGTCCGAGACGAGATGAGAGAGCAGGCCCGCCGGGCCAACCAACGTGAGACGAGGCGCCTGGCAGCGAGATATGCTTACCACCAGGAGCACCTTGCTGCATGGACGACCCACATTATGCACCCGGACGGGCCATTCATTCCACCCGTTCGCCCAGCCACGCCACCCTCCTCGCCGGACGATGCCGGCACCAGTTTGTGAGCAGACTCTAGGGGAGTACTTGACCTTCTTCCTTTATTGCATATTACATTTTGTCCATTGAGGTCAATGTACGTCCTAAGTTTGGGGGGGGGGGGTTACTTTCTGTTGCCATTATTATTGCTGTACTTATTCGTTTGCACTTTAGTTATCTTTTTGTTGTTAGCCTTGCTTGTCGTGTTTTTAATTGCATTCGTGAATTTTTCGTGCTTATTTTTGTGTAAAACTGATGTTACGATACTGATTTCTCTCTGAAGAAACGGTTGAGTTTTAGTTGAGTTGTAGTCAGTGATATCTGTTTCTGCTGAGTATTCATTTAGGTCCGAAATTTTTTTGTTTTTGTAGAAATCTTAGCGGATAAGAGAGGAGACATACGTGTTTTCAAATCGCCGTCTATACGTTTGGTTACACCTTTCGCGTAGCTAGTCGTCCAGTAACATAAGTCGTGTTGGCACTTGCTTTGAATTTAGAGTCGGACAGTTTTCCCAAAAGTCGAGATACTATTTGTTCTATGATGGGAAGTCTAGTAACCGGGGGTATTCACGTGACCCGTTGTTTACTCTCGCGTAAAACGACAACCCGGATTAGACTAGTGGTTTAGAGATACTATTTGTTCTAATCCACCCTAGGATTATCCCGATGAAACATCCCGAGATCCGAACCTAGTGGTCAACTCGAATCATCTTATTGAGCAAATATAAGGGAATACTGTCCGAGGGTTATTTTTATGATGAAACTCTTGAAATTTTTTGCCACTAGACTGTGGGATTGGGCGAGTTAGCTTGCTTATTTTAACCCTTCATATTGGCGATCGATTAAATTCACGCTTGTTAATCTTTGAGCTTGATGTTCTTTTTGAACGATTGATTAGGACTGAAATCGGTTACTTCGTGGAATCAGTGTCCTGGATGTGACTCACTATTACGATACTTGTACTATTCTTTGAGATTTTCAGGGTAGTATTGATTAGGTTGAGCACTATGAAATTGCACGATTATTCACGATTATTCTTTTATTTGTAATCAATTCTTTTTGCTTGAGGACAAGCAAAGGCTCAAGTTTGGGGGTATTTGTTAGGCATATTTTTATACGCTTATTTATCATTATTTTGTATTCTTTTGTGATTAAATCTGCATAAATGAGCTTCTAATGCACTATTATTATATGTTTTGCAGGAAATTGGAGTCCGGAAGCCGAAACGATGAAAAACAGGCGAAAACGGCGATTTTGGCCTGGGGCCGCGGCACAGACAAAGTGGGCCGCGGCACAAGCAGGTGACCAGCGAGCCCCGAGTAAACTGTACTCTGATCCGCGGCACAAGTATAGTGAGCCGCGACCCAGAAGAAATAAACAGCGCCCAGGCATCCCGCTGTGCCCCGTGAGCCGCGGCACAGATTAAGTGAGCCACGGCCCACGGGGCGGTTTTGGTGTGTTCTGCGCGGTTTTGGGCCGTTTTAAAGCCGGTTCTCGACCTAATCACACGACGCGTTTTGGAGGCTGCTTGGAGTTGTAAATAAGGGTTTAAGGTGATAATCTGGGACATCTTGGAATCAGAGGATTATCGCGGAAGAGAGGAATCGATCATAAGAAGCAGAAGACTCCAAGAGCAGAGGGCGGAAGCCAGAAGAACGGAGGAATCCGAGTCTTCATCTGCATTTGATTTCAATGCTTTCATTCATTAATTCTGTATTTTTATCTTTTAGCATGTCAGGCTAAAACCCTGTTCTAGGATTTTGATGAAACCGAAGTTTTGACGACTTTGCTTTTGATTATCTATATAATTCCCTTTTCTGTTGAGTTTTCCCAATCATTTTTAATGCTTTCAATTGTGTGGCCTATAATTGGATTGTTTTAATTACGCAACTCGAATCGGGAGAGGAGAGTTGGTGAGGAACTATTGGTGAGAACCATTTTATCTTGTGATATAGGAATATACTCATAGGAACTACGTGGCCTTTTGAAGATTTTGTGCTTTTTGCCTATTGTCGAATTAATTCACCTAGGGATAGAGTGTATTATTCGCCTTTAGAAAAATCTATTGACCTTGGGAGAGGCGGTAGAGTATATTAGCAATCTTCGCCTTCAATAAATTAGGGAAATCATTAACTTAAGATAATCGAGAGTAAATTCGGATAAACCAAGGTGGATTCACAATCATAGACTTATTCATCATTTGATTTTCTTTCTTCAAGCGATCGTTTTTACTGTTAGTTCCTTTATTGGTTTTCTTTAGTTATTAATTTACATCCCAAACTTCGACTGTTCAAATAAAATTAGAATACATATAAATCGGTAGTTAGTAATTCAGTCCTCGTGGGAACGATAACTCACTCATCACTTTATTACTTGTCTACGATAACGTGTACTTGCGTTAACGAAATATCGCAACAAGTTTTTGGCGCCGTTGCCGGGGACTGATTCTTCGCTAATATCAATACCAAGCGACTCTAATTTTAATTTGAAGTTTTCTTTAGTCTATTATTTTATTATGTTTTCCTTTGATTATCGTGACCCTTGGCATTTCATAAATCCCAATGTTCTTAATAATTTGCCTAATAGGGTCAGTCAGCCCCCTCCCCCGAAACAAAAGACCATGTTTGAACAATGTGTAGACGCTCTCGAAAATCCTGATAGTACCCCTCTTGAGCGAGAATGTGCACGTCGTGGTCTTGAGATTCACTACGGTTATTTTCCAGCTCATTGCTTTAGTAGTGAAGTTGAGTGGGAGGTTTTTTTTTTTTTTTTTTAATAAAAAAAATTATAATATAACAAACAAGTTTAGGGGGGCCTATTCCCTTACAAAGCCAATTTTAACGAACAATAAAGTAGAAAACTACTATTATTCAGGGGTCAAGTCCGTAACACGACCAATACTAACAAAAGAAAAATTAGGAAATCCAAAGAAATCCCGATTACAACACAAAAACCCATTAGTTCGGGGTTTTCTTCTCCTTGACTTTTTTCTTTTTATTTTTGCTCACGACTTTAATGTAACCCTCAACCTCTTCGAATGTGCCAATGATTTCATTTTGTGGATCTATTGCTCGAACATTTGCCTCGAAATCTTCTTCCATGTTTATAATTTCTTTTTCTGGTTCCCATGCTCGATCATTTGCCTCGAAACATTCTTCCATGTTGTTGGAGGGTAAGATTTCATATGATTGAAAGATATCATCTCTAATCTTTTGAACAATCGACCGCTCGAGCGTTAGACGATGCCGATTCGATCGAAAAACTGAGTCTTCATCGAACTCCGGGGGTAACCTCAAGGCTGGACTGGCTGGGCGGCCTGAACAGATCGGTTGCTGTATGACCGAGTCAGGAACCTCCATAAGTCCCCTGGACTCGGAGAAATCAGTGGCCTGGTATGGACCTTGACGCTCGGCAGCCATTGTTGAAGATGGCTTGGTGTCGGCCAGGACAGATGGCTGGTCGGGACGGGTTTCAGAGTTAACCTCTGAGACAGATGCTTTGTTGAAGGATTTGCAGCTCTTCATGTTGTGTCCGAGATGCTTGAAAAAGGAGCAGTAGCTAGGAATATTTTCATATTCCACTTATTGCATCTTAATTTTTCCACCGAGCCTAATTTCAATTTCTGGCAAACGGGGTTTAGTTACATCAATTTCAATACATATACGCGGGGAAGATGCACGAGTTAATTCGGCAGTGGCACTATCAATTCGAAGTGGTTTCCCTAACACGGAAGCAATTTGAAAAAGACTTCGTTGATCGAATAAGTGGACAGGGAGGTACGGAAATAACACCCAAACCGGAGCAAATGGGGCCTCGACTAAAGGATCAAAATCAGGTGTCCACTTGAGGACACGCATCAGAAATCCAGCCATAAACCAAACTTGGCGGCTCCAAAGTCGAGTATAGTCTTCTTCACATGAAAGCCGGAACAAAACATGTTTGTGTTCGAGAAGGGAGACCGAGAAAAAGCCTTTGAGATTAAGGTTTCCCATTATGGATTTAAGAGTTTTCATCGTCGGAAAACCATGCGAGAATTTTCCCACCAAAGCAAACTGAAAGGGGACTGCTAGCTCTTCGATTTCTTTTTCCGAAAATGAAACGACTTTACGCCCCTCAATTTCTATGATCTGACCAAAAGTATTAGTGCCCCCACCATCATGAAAGCTCTTGTTCAGGGAAGGTTTTGAAGCAGCACAATGCATACTCTGGTCAATGGTTGTACCTTTAGAATTGGGAGTCTCATCTGATTCCTTCAGTTTTCTGACAACGGCAGCATAGCTGAGTTCTGGACGTGTTTTAGGAGGTTCCGAACAGCGCTGGTCAGCAAACATCCCGCTGGAACCAGGCTTCACAGTAGGAACTTCTCGGCTGGGACTTTCCTCAGACACCTTTAGTGCAGCTTGGGACTGATTTTGTGAAGAAGCGGGCTGAAAAGAACTACGAGGCTGCAAAGACGAAGGAACCTGGTCAGCCAAAGAGGATGAAGTTCTAACAGGACTTTCATCGAGCACTTTGTGGGCGGCCGAAACTGGAGAAGAATTGGCGACCTTCGGAATACTTAATTCAACAGAAACCAGCGGAGGGAAGGGGTCACCCTCCCTGCAACTGGAGGGCCCACCCACGACCCTAACCAGATTCACATCCAACCCGACATCACCTTCCCGATTTAAAGCAGGCGGAAAACTGGGGAGAGCAAAATTACCTGGAGCGACCGAAGAGGAGAAGGGGGTATCAGAGAGCTTAATCGGGTGGAGGGTGACCTTATTACCTTTAAATACCTTGTTCTCCATCGATCCTCAAACTTCCAGGAACTAAAGCAGACATAGTCTTGTCTTCCCCATCTGATGAAGTTGAGGGGGAGGTTGAGAAGAAAGACATGCTGAGTTTTAGGATCGATCCCCCAGCACCTGATAATTACATAAAGTGTGATGAACTTGTAGAAGAAGTTATCATTGATGATGTTTACAAAGAAATTTCATTAAATTGTCATCAAACTTCGACTAATAAGGTGAACACTTATGTGCCAAAAATTTTATTAACGGTGCCATGCATAATTTTTCCTAAATCCATAATGGGAGAGATTGACCCCATTACTTTTGATTGTGTTAAGGATGATTCTTTGAGTTCAAATGTGGTTGTTCATGATATGTCTTTATTATTTACCCATTCGAAATCTGCTTATTTTTTCATGCCTTATCATTATTATATTTTTCCATCATTTTTTGGTTGTCCGCATAATTATTCTTACTCATTATTTTTGACAACCGGGCATGAACCAAAGCCTCCCTTGTGGAATAAGAGGCTTATAGATTGCAAGAAGGGGGTATTTGGCAATCTCCCTAGAAAGAAGCCACGTTAGATTTTTTTGCCACGTCGTGCTCAAGACGTAAAATAGAGCGCTTGATGGGAGGCAACCCATCATTTTTACTTGCTTTCTAGTTAGTTGTTTTTATTTGATTTTCGTTAATAATTTTTTCCTTTGTTTTGTTTTTTTTCGTTTGGATTCGTGTATTCTTGTGGCCCTTATTTCTCTAATATTTTTTTCAACCCCAATGAGCATTATTCTTCATATTCTAGTTTTTCTTGACTTAATGTCTTTAGTTATTTCATGACTAGAGACTAAGTTTGGGGGTTCCTGGTAATGTTGGGCATTACTTGAAGTATGACAGACGATTCCACTCAGACATGTGCTGGCGTTCAAGAAGACATTTGGAATAAGTTTCACTGTTCCTTATCTCTTTTATTTTCACATGAGTTTTATTATTTAGGATGTTATGTGTAGTGGAATAAATTGAAGCATGCGATAATTTTCTTAATTTTTCTTGGGTATAAATTGCGATTGCTTTATTGTCCTTGCATGTTGTTGATGGTTTTGTTCAAAAACGTGAATTTTTCGTGAATTTTTCGTGATTTTTTCGTGCTTCTTTTTATGTAAAACTGATGTTACGATACTGATTTCTCGGGGAAGAAACGGTTGAGTTTTAGTTGAGTTGTAGTCAGTGATATCTGTTTCTGTTGAGTATTTATCTAGGTCCGAAATTTTTTTGTTTTTGTAGAAATCTTAGCAGATAAGTGAGGAGACATACGTGTTTTCAAATAGCCGCCTATACGTTTGGTTACATTTTTCGGTTAGCTAGTCGTACAGTAACATTAATCTTGTGGGCACTTAAATTGAGTTTAGAGTCGGACAGTTTTTCCCAAAAGTCGAGATATTAGTTGTTCTATGATGGGAAGTCTAGTAACCGGGGGTATTCACGTGACCCGTTGTTTACTCTCGCGTAAAACGGCAACCTTGACACGCGGGACTTGCTATTCGAGTTTTTTCTCCGCTGTAGAGGGGGACTTAGTAACTAGAAGCATCCATGTGCCCCATGAGTGTCTTTTACGTCAAACGGTTCCCCGATACATGAGAATTTAAATCCACCCTAGGATCATCCCGATAAAATATCCCGAGAGCCGAAACCTAGTGGTTAACTCGAATCATATTATTAATCATACATAAGGGAATACTATCCGAGAATTAATTTTGACAATGAAACTCTTAAATTTTTTGCCACTAGACTGTGGGACTGGGCGAGTTGGCTCGTTTATTTTAACCTTCATATTGGCGGTCGGTTAAATTCACGTTTGTTAATCTTTGAGCTGGATTTTCTTCATAAACGATTGATTAGGATTGAAATTGGTTACTTGGTGGAATCAGTGTCCTGGATGTGACTCACTATTACGATACTTGTACTATTCTTTGAGATTTTCAGGGTAGTATTGATTAAGATGAGCACTATGGACTTGCATGATTATTCACGATACATTTTGTTTAAAATTGATTTTTGCTTGAGTACAAGCAAAGGCTCAAGTTTGGGGGTATTTGTTAGGCGTATTTTATGCGCTTATTTATCATTATTTTATATCCATCTTGAGCCTAAATCAGCATAAATGAGCTTTTAATGCACTATTCTTATATGTTTTCCAGGAAATCGGAGTCCAGAAGCCGAAACGATGAAAAACGGGCGAAAACAGCAGTTTTTGGTCATGAGCCGCGGCACAAACAAAGTGAGTCGCGGCACACAAAGATGGCCTGAAAGTCCCGAGCAAACTGTACTCTGAGCCGCGGCACAGCCTAAGTGAGCCGCGACCCAGAAGGAAAATGTCGCGCCCAGGCATAGGCGCTGAGCACCGTGACCCGCGGCACAGATTAAGTGAGCCGCGGCCCACAGGGCGGTTTTGGCTGAGCCTTCCGCGCTTCTTCGCCGTTTTGGATCCTGTTCTCGACCTAATCACACGGACGCATTTTGAAGGCTGATAACAGTTATAAATAAGCATTGAAGGGCTGAAAACAGAGGGGAGGAAATCAATGGAGCATCGATAGATAGAGAGAAGAACATAAGGAGGAGATTTGTGGGCGACGACAAGACCACGGATCCCTACGGTTTAGGCGTATTTTTATACGCTTATTTATCATTATTTTGTATTCTTTTTGTGATTAAATCTGCATAAATGAGCTTCTAATGCACTATTATTATATGTTTTGCAGGAAATTGGAGTCCGGAAGCTGAAACGATGAAAAACAGTAAAAAGCGATTTTGGCACAGGGCGCGGCACAGACAAAGTGGGCCGCGGCACACGCAGGTGACCAGCGAGCCCCGAGTAAACTGTACGCTGAGCCGCGGCACAAGTATAGTGAGCCGCAGCCCAGAAGAAATAAACAGCGCCCAGGCATCCCGCTGTGCCCCGTGAGCCGCGGCACAGATTAAGTGAGCCGCGGCCCACGGGGCGGTTTTGGTGTGTTCTGCGCGGTTTTGGGCCGTTTTGAAGCCGGTTCTCGACCTAATCACACGAACGCATTTTGGAGGCTGCTGGGAGTTATAAATAAGGGTTTAAGGTGATAATCTGGGACATCTTGGAATCAGAGGATTATCGCGGAAGGGAGGAATCGATCATAAGAAGCAGAAGACTCCAAGAGCAGAGGGCGGAAGCCAGAAGAACGGAGGAATCCGAGTTTTCATCTGCGTTTGATTTCAATGCTTTCATTCATTAATTCTGTATTTTTATCTTTTAGCATGTCAGGCTAAAACCCTGTTCTAGGATTTTGATGAAACCGAAGTTTTGACGAGTTTGCTTTTGATTATCTATATAATTCCCTTTTCTGTTGAGTTTTCCCAATCGTTTTTAATGCTTTCAATTGTGTGGCCTATAATTGGATTGTTTTAATTACGCAACTCGAATCGGGAGAGGAGAGTTGGTGAGGAACTATTGGTGAGAACCGTTTTATCTTGTGAGATAGGAATATACTCATAGGAAGTACGTGGCCTTTTGAAGATTTTGTGCTTTTTGCCTATTGTCGAATTAATTCACATAGGGATAGAGTGTATTATTCGCCTTTAGAAAAATCTATTGACCTTGGGAGAGGCGGTAGAGTATATTAGCAATCTTCGCCTTCAATAAATTGGGGAAATCATTAACTTAAGATAATCGAGAGTAAATTCGGATAAACCAAGGTGGATTCACAATCCTAGACTTATTCATCATTTGATTTTCTTTCTTCAAGCGATCGTTTTTACTGTTAGTTCCTTTATTGGTTTTCTTTAGTTATTAATTTACATCCCAAACTTCGACTGTTCAAATAAAATTAGAATACATATAAATCGGTAGTTAGTAATTCAGTCCTCGTGGTAACGATAACTCACTCATCACTTTATTACTTGTCTACGATAACGTGCACTTGCGTTAACGAAATATCGCAACAAGTTTTTAACATCCGTTCATCCACAATCGGAAAAACTTGTTGCGATATCACTTTATAATGATAACTCACTCATCACTTTATTACTTGTGGTTGCATTCTTTACCGCCGGGCTCGATCACTACTTGGGCAGAATTAGCGCAAGCCTTCCTGGCTAAGTTCTTCCCACCATCGAAGACGGCAAGGTTACGGAACGAGATCACTACCTTTGGGCAATTTGATATGGAGTCGCTTCACGAGGCGTGGGAGCGATACAAGGATTTACTGAGAAGATGCCCACACCACGGCCTACCGGATTGGCTCCAAAATAAACATTTTACAACGGATTGAGTGCTTCTACACGCACTCTCGTCGATGCGGCCGCTGGAGGAGCCTTAATGGGAAAAACTATGGCCGAGGCACACTCTTTATTGGAAGCTATGGCCGCGAATGCTTATCAATGGCCGTCTGAACGAGTAATTCCGAAGCGAGTAATGGAAATCTCAAATAACGATCCGATCTCTACATTATCAGCTCAAGTCGCCGCATTAACTCAGCAACTTCAAGCCTTTTCACGTGCTCCTTCCTCCGTTACCATTGAATCGTGCAATTGGTGCAACGGATTTCATCCTAGCGCGGAATGCCAAGTTGGAAATCCTTTTGAGCAACATCCGATGGAACAAGATCAGTTTGTGGGGAACGGGAATCGACAGAACAATCCGTACACCAACACTTATAATCAAGGGTGGAGAAATCACCAAAAAATTTCGTGGAGGAACGGGCAAGCTTTAAGACCTCCACAAGCTCAATTCGCGCAGCCCCCACAGCAGCCCCCTCAATCACCAAAGGTATCCTTGGAAGACGCTCTTGCTCAATTGGCGGCTAACACGAGCCAATTCATGACCCGCACTGAGGCTACCCTTCAAAATCATTCCGCCTCCATCCGAAACTTGGAAGCACAAATGGGGCAGATTGCAAGTCTATTGTCCTCTCGACCTCAAGGTGCATTACCCAGCGCAACGGAACTGAACCACAAGGAAAACGTGCAAGCAATCGAATTATGAAGTGGAAAGGAGTTGAAAGTGCAGCCTATCAATGACAAGGACAAAATCGAGCAAAGTGAGAAAGAAAAGGATGAGGCACCTAAGCCAAAGGCAGTGTCGACTACTCAGCCCACCCCTCAAATTCCATTCCCACAACGTCTGCAAAAGCAAAAATTGGATAAGCAATTTTCCAAGTTTCTTGACGTCTTCAAGAAACTGCATATCAACATTCCATTTGCCGACGCCTTGGAACAAATGCCGAGTTACGTAAAATTCATGAAAGAAATCTTGTCAAATAAAAGAAAGCTCGAGGAGTATGAGACAGTCGCATTGATGGAGGAGTGCAGCGCGATCCTACATAAAAAGCTCCCACCTAAATTAAGAGATCCGGGAAGTTTTACTATTCCTTGCATCATTGGGAATTCGTCTTTTGAAAGAGCCCTATGCGATCTCGGAGCCAGCATAAACCTTATGCCCCTTTCTATTTTTAAAAAGCTGGATATTGGGGAAGCCAAGCCGACGACGGTCTCCTTACAATTAGCCGATAGATCCATCAAATATCCGAGGGGAGTGATAGAAGACGTCTTAGTCAAAGTCGATAAGTTCATCTTTCCGGCCGATTTCATTGTGCTTGACGTGGAGGAGGACCACGACATCCCAATTATCTTGGGAAGACCATTTTTGGCAACAGGCCGAACTTTGATCGATGTGGAAAAAGGGAAGCTTACTCTACGAGTTCAAGAGGAGCAAGTAACGTTCAATATCTTTCGATCCTTAAAATATCCGAGTGATGCTGAAAATTGTTTCCAAGTTGACGTCATTGACTCGTGTGTAAGTAGAGCCTTCTGAGAGAATTATCCACCCGATCCACTGGAGTCCGTTTTGATTGGGTTTGCTTCCGAATTAAATTCAGAGCATGCAGCCTACGTACGACACATGGATGCTTCCCCGCCAATTTTCATTCATCAACCGTATGAGGAACTCGGAAATTCACTAACTCAACCCGTCCCTTCAATTGAGAAACCTCCAAAGTTGGAACTTAAGAAGCTGCCGTCTCATTTAAAATATTCATTTTTGGGACCCGATGATTCCTTGCCAGTTATTCTTTTGGCCACTTTAGCGGGGGATCAAGAGGCAAAATTATTGAGAGTTTTGAGGGAATACAAATCTGCTCTTGGATGGTCTATTGCGGATATTAAGGGGATCAGCCCGTCCATTTGCATGCACAAGATTTTGATGGAGGAAGACTACAAACCATCCGTGGAGCATCAACGCCGTTTGAATCCAAACATGAAGGAGGTGGTAAAAGTCGAGGTTTTAAAACTCCTCGACGCAGGTATGATCTTTCCGATTTCTGATAGCAAGTGGGTAAGTCCGGTCCAAGTTGTGTCAAAGAAGGGTGGGATAACGGTTATTCAAAATGATAATAATGAATTAATTCCCACTAGGATTGTCACGGGGTGGCGTATGTGCATAGATTATAGGAAATTAAATAAGGCCACTAGAAAAGACCATTTCCCCTTACCTTTTATTGATCAAATGTTAGATAGATTAGCCGGACACGATTTCTATTGCTTTCTCGATGGTTATTTTGGGTATAATCAGATTTATATAGCCCCAGAAGACCAAGAGAAAACGACGTTTACATGTCCTTACGGCATTTTTGCTTATAGGCGTATGCCTTTTGGATTATGTAATGCGCCGGCTACTTTTCAACGGTGTATGATGGCTATTTTTTCTGATATGGTAGAGCATTGCATTGAGATTTTCATGGATGAATTTTCTGTTTTCGGTGATTCGTTTGATATTTGTTTGCAAAATTTGCAGAAAGTCCTAAAAAGATGCGAAGAAATAAATTTGGTCTTGAACTGGGAGAAGTGCCATTTCATGGTTCAGGAGGGCATCATACTTGGTTACCGAATATCCTCTCATGGAATTGAAGCCGACCGGGCCAAAATCGAAACAATAGAGAAGATGCCTCCGCCTACCTCAGTAAAAGGTATAAGAAGCTTTTTGGGACACGCCGGTTTTTACCGCCGGTTTATTAAGGATTTCTCGAAGACCACGAAGCCGTTGTGCAATCTACTCATGAAGGATGTTCCGTTTTATTTTGACGAGTCGTGTAAGGAAAGTTTCGATTTATTGAAGAAAGCCCTAAGCACTGCACCGGTGATAGTTGCTCCAGACTGGGACCTTCCGTTCGAATTAATGTGTGATGCGAGTGATTTTGCCATTGGGGCTGTTTTGGGGCAGAGACGAGGGAAAGTGCTCCACGTCGTGTATTATGCGAGCCGAACACTTTACGACGCCCAAAGAAATTATGCCACAACGGAAAAAGAATTGTTGGCGGTGATCTTTGCATTTGATAAATTCCGGGCGTATTTATTGGGAACGAAAGTGATAGTGTGGACCGACCATTCAGCAATAAAATACCTCTTGGAGAAAAAGGATGCCAAACCAAGGTTGATTAGGTGGGTTCTTCTTCTCCAAGAATTCAACTTGGAAATCCGCGACAAAAAGGGGACTGAGAATGTCATTGCCGATCACCTTTCATGGTTAGAGAGTCCCCTTGAGAAGGGAAGAAGTCATCCGCAAATCATGGAAACCTTTCCCGACGAACAGCTCTACAAGTTGGGTTCGAAACACGCGCCTTGGTATGCTGATCTAGTGAACTATTTGGCGAGCAAAACAATTCCAAAGGACCTCTCACGCCATCAAAAGAAGAAGCTAATTTCAGATGCTAAGTATTATTTGTGGGACGATCCTTTTCTGTTCAAAAGAGGCCCTGATCAAATCATTCGCAGATGTGTTCCGGACGAGGAAATCCACAGGGTGCTGAATCATTGCCATGCATCACCCTATGGTGGACATTTTAGTGGAAATAGAACAGCGGCAAAGGTCTTACAATCGGGGCTCTATTGGCCATCATTATTCAAAGATGCTCACTCCTTTGTGTCCACGTGTGATCAGTGTCAACGGACGGGAAACATCTCAAGACGTCATGAAATTCCGCTGAACACCATACTTGAGGTTGAGTTGTTCAACGTATGGGGGATCGACTTCATGGGTCCATTTCCTCCATCAAATAAGAATCTCTATATTTTGGTAGCCGTGGACTACGTCTCAAAGTGGGTTGAAGTAGTGGCACTACCAACGAATGGGTCCAATGTCGTGATCAAATTTATAAAAAAAATATATTTTCACGCGTTTTGGGACTCCACGTGCTATTATCAGTGATGGTGGTTCACACTTCGACAACAAATTCCTTGATGCGGTCTTGAGAAAATATGGAGTCACTCAT
This sequence comes from Orobanche coerulescens, assembly GCA_033398695.1. Classification (NCBI taxonomy): domain Eukaryota; kingdom Viridiplantae; phylum Streptophyta; class Magnoliopsida; order Lamiales; family Orobanchaceae; genus Orobanche; species Orobanche coerulescens. The sequence goes on from CM065809.1 coordinate 178,517,323, forward strand.
CGTGTTTCTACAGCCTACCATCCTCAGACGAGCAGTCAAGTCGAGATATCGAATCGAGAGCTAAAGTGGATCCTAGAAAAAACAGTCAGTTCGTCTCGAAAAGATTGGTCTTTGAAACTCGATGATGCACTTTGGGCGTACCGTACTGCGTATAAAACACCTATCGGGATGTCGCCTTACAGATTGGTTTATGGTAAAAGTTGCCATTTGCCCGTAGAGATGGAACATCGTGCTTACTGGGCGATAAAGAAATTAAACTTTGATCTGAAATCTGCTGGTGAAAAGCGTTGTTTGCAGCTGAACGAGTTGGAAGAAATTCGCCACGACGCGTACGAAAACGCGAAGCTTTATAAAGAGCGGACAAAGATCTGGCATGATAAGCACATCACACAGAGAGAGTTTATCCCGGGTCAAGAGGTGTTGTTGTTTAATTCTAACTTAAGGTTATTCCCGGGAAATTGCGTTCACGATGGTCGGGACCGTTCACCGTAGTTCAAGTATTCCCATATGGTGCAGTGGAAGTACAAAAAGATGACCGCAAATTCAAAGTTAATGGACAGCGGTTGAAGGCCTACTTGGGTAATCCAATAGACGCGCAGAAGACGAGCGTCGTCTTATCCACCGCCGTATGAAAGCTAGAAAAGTCCGGCTGAAGACTTTAAACTTAGCGCTTCTCGGGAGGCAACCCGAGTATTAGTAGTAGTTTTTGTGTTTCAGTATTTTCTTGCATTTTTGGATTTATATTTTTCGTCATTTTAGCTTGGATATGCTTTTTCCTCACGCTCTTGATGTGTTTCTTTGAAAATTCTGTGCAGAAATCATCCCAGGGGGAGAAATCAGCAATGGGCCGCGGCACACAGGAGTTGACACACAAAGGCCAAACAAACTGTACTCTGTGCCGCGGCACAATCTTACTGAGCCGCGGCACACCAAGTCCTTGAGCCGCGGCACACATTCACTGAGCCGCGGCACGCCAAATGTCCAAGAAATGCCCAGGAGACTGTACTCTGTGCCGCGGCACGGACCAAATGAGCCGCGGCACACTAACATGATGAGACGCGGCACGCGTAGATTGAGCCGCGTAACCCGGCGACATCACAAAAAGCCCCAGGCAGACTGTACTATGGGCCGCGGCTCACTTAAGCTGTGCCGCGGCCCCCGTCGCAAATGGGAAAGCCCAGGTATCCTTCATATACACGATCGGCCAGCACACATCAGGTAAATCCCCTTCCTTCCTTTGCACAAGCGATCGGCCAATATCCTCTTCTTCTCCTTATTCTTGCATTTCTTCTTGCATTCTTCATTCCAAGTCAGGTAATTCTAAATTTCTTAATCATAATTGATACATGATTTGAAAAGTGGATTGTTGTTATATGCTGCTAGTTGTTCTTCAAAGTTCTCTCAAAATTGGAGTTTGAATATGGTGAATATTGTGCTTGATTGTGATGGTATTTGTGATTATGAACGAATTGGTGATGTTAGTTGTCGCGTATCATGGCTATATATCTATGTTGTTAATTTTGGGGATTTGGATTTAGCCATTAAAATTCTTGTTCTTCATTTAAACTTGTGCATACCAAGTGTTTGATAAATTGCAACAATGACAAAAAAATTTAGGCCAAGCATTTTCAACTATATGCAACGAATTATTTTATCGGATTACATTATCTCCCGACCCTTACATCATATTTAAACTTGAGAGCTCATTCTTAATTTCCTCTTTGATGATGCAAGTTCATTCATTCACGTTCCGCATGGTGTAGTTGATGAGCGTGCAGGCCCGCCGGACGAAGCCGGCACCAGTTCATGAGCGGAAACTAGGGGAGTACTTGACCTTGTCTCTTATTTCATATTATTATTTTTGTCCATTGAGGTCAATGTACGTCCTAAGTTTGGGGGGGTTACTTTCTGTTGATGTACTTATTCGTTGCACTTTTCATTATTTTTCGTTATTTTTGTTGTTGCTAGCCTTGCTTGTCGTGACATTATTGGCATTCGTGAATTTTTCGTGCTTCTATTTGTGTAAAACTGATGTTACGATACTGATTTCTCTCTGAAGAAACGGTTGAGTTTTAGTTGAGTTGTAGTCAGTGATATCTGTTTCTGCTGAGTATTCATTTAGGTCCGAAATTTTTTTGTTTTTGTAGAAATCTTAGCGGATAAGAGAGGAGACATTCGTGTTTTCAAAGCGCCGTTGATACGTTTGGTTACATTTTTCGGTTAGCTAGTCGTCCAGTAACATAAGTCGTGTTGGCACTTAATGTGAGTTTAGAGTCGGACAGTTTTTCCTAAAAAGTCGAGATATTATTTGTTCTATGACGGGAAGTTTAGTAACCGAGGGTATTCACGTGACCTGTTGTTTACTCTCGCGTAAAACGACAACCCTGATTAGACTAGTGGTTTTGAGATTTCGAATGTGCCGATGATGGGGAGCCTAGTAACCGGGGGTATTCACGTGACCCGTTGTTTACTCTCGCGTAAAACAGTAACCTTGAATCGGACATGCGGGAATAGCTATTCGAGTTGTTTCTCCGCTGTGGAGGGGAACTTAGTAACTAGAAGCATCCATGTGCCCCATGAGTGTCTTTTACGTCAAACGGTTCCCCAATACATGAGAATGGAATTCCACCCTAGGATTATCCCGATGAAACATCCCGAGATCCGAACCTAGTGGTCAACTTGAATCATCTTATTGAGCATATATAAGGGAATACTGTCTGAGGGTTATTTTTGATGATGAAACTCTTGAAATTTTGGCCACTAGACTGTGGGACTGGGCGAGTTAACTTGTTTATTTTTAACCCTTCATATTGACGGTCGGTTAAACTCACGCTTGTTAATCTTTGAGCTTGATTTTCTTCATGAACGATTGATTAGGACTGAAATTGGTTACTTCGTGGAATCAGTGTCCTGGATGTGACTCACTATTACGATACTTGTACTATTCTTTGAGATTTTCAGGGTAGTATTGATTAGGTTGAGCACTATGAAATTGCACGATTATTCACGATTATTCTTTTATTGGTAATCAATTCTTTTTACTTGAGGACAAGCAAAGGCTCAAGTTTGGGCGTATTTGTTAGGCGTATTTTTATACGCTTATTTATCATTATTTTGTATTCTTTTTGTGATTAAATATGCATAAATGAGCTTCTAATGTACTATTATTATATGTTTTGCAGGAAATTGGAGTCCGGAAGCCGAAACGATAAAAAACAGGCGAAAACGGCGATTTTTGGCCTGGGGCCGCGGCACAGACAAAGTGGGCCGCGACACAAGCAGGTGACCAGCGAGCCCCGAGTAAACTGTACTCTGAGCCGCGGCACAAGTATAGTGAGCCGCGGCCCAGAAGAAATAAACAGCGCCCAGGCATCCCGCTGTGCCCCGTGAGCCGCGGCACAGATTAAGTGAGCCGCGGCCCACGGGGCGGTTTTGGTGTGTTCTGCGCGGTTTTGGGCCGTTTTGAAGCCGGTTCTCGACCTAATCACACGGACGCGTTTTGGAGGCTGCTGGGAGTTATAAATAAGGGTTTAAGGTGATAATCTGGGACATCCTTGGAATCAGAGGATTATCGAGGAAGAGAGGAATCGATCATAAGAAGCAGAAGACACCAAGAGCAGAGGGCGGAAGCCAGAAGAACGGACGAATCCGAGTCTTCATCTGCGTTTGATTTCAATGCTTTCATTCATTAATTCTGTATTTTTATCTTTTAGCATGTCAGGCTAAAACCCTGTTCTAGGATTTTGATGAAACCGAAGTTTTGACGAGTTTGCTTTTGATTATCTATATAATTCCCTTTTCTGTTGAGTTTCCCAATCGTTTTTAATGCTTTCAATTGTGTGGCCTATAATTGGATTGTTTTAATTACGCAACTCGAATCGGGAGAGGAGAGTTGGTGAGGAACTATTGGTGAGAACCATTTTATCTTGTGAGATAGGAATATACTCATAGGAACTACGTGGCCTTTTGAAGATTTTGTGCTTTTTGCCTATTGTCGAATTAATTCACCTAGGGATAGAGTGTATTATTCGCCTTTAGAAAAATCTATTGACCTTGGGAGAGGCGGTAGAGTATATTAGCAATTTTCGCATTCAATAAATTGGGGAAATCATTAACTTAAGATAATCGAGAGTAAATTCGGATAAACCAAGGTGGATTCACAATCCTAGACTTATTCATCATTTGATTTTCTTTCTTCAAGCGATCGTTTTTACTGTTAGTTCCTTTATTGGTTTTCTTTAGTTATTAATTTACATCCCAAACTTCGACTGTTCAAATAAAATTAGAATACATATAAATTGGTAGTTAGTAATTCAGTCCTCGTGGGAATGATAACTCACTCATCACTTTATTACTTGTCTACGATAACGTGTACTTGCGTTAACGAAATATCGCAACAAGTTTTTGGCGCCGTTGTCGGGGACTGATTCTTCGCTAATATCAATACCAAGCGACTCTAATTTTAATTTGAAGTTTTCTTTAGTCTCTTATTTTTATTATGTTTTCCTTTGATTATCGTGACCCTTGGCATTTCATAAATCCCAATGTTCTTAATAATTTGCCTAATAGGGTCAGTCAGCCCCCTCCCCCGAAATAAAAGACCATGTTTGAACAATGTGTAGACGCTCTCGAAAATCCTGATAGTACCCCTCTTGAGCGAGAATGTGCACGTCGTGGTCTTGAGATTCACTACGGTTATTTTCCAGCTCATTGCTTTAGTAGTGAAGTTGAGGGGGAGGTTGAGAAGAAAGACATGCTGAGTTTTAGGATCGATCCCCCAGCACCTGATAATTACATAAAGTGTGATGAGCTTGTAGAAGAAGTTATCATTGATGATGTTTACAAAGAAATTTCATTAAATTGTCATCAAACTTCGACTAATAAGGTGAACACTTATGTGCCAAAAATTTTATTAACGGTGCCACGCATAATTTTTCCTAAATCCATAATGGGAGAGATTGACCCCATTACTTTTGATTGTGTTAAGGATAATTCTTTGAGTTCAAATGTGTGTGTTCATGATATGTCTTTATTATTTACCCATTCGAACTCTGCTTATTTTTTCATGCCTTATCATTATTATATTTTTCCATCATTTTTTGGTTGTCCGCATAATTATTCTTACTCATTATTTTTGACAACCGGGCAAGAACCAAAGCCTCCCTTGTGGAATAAGAGGCTTATAGATTGCAAGAAGGGGGTATTTGGCAATCTCCCTAGAAAGAAGCCACGTTAGATTTTTTTGCCACGTCGTGCTCAAGACGTAAAATAGAGCGCTTGATGGGAGGCAACCCATCATTTTTACTTGCTTTCTAGTTAGTTGTTTTTATTTGATTTTCGTTAATAATTTTTTCCTTTGTTTTGTTTTTTTTCATTTGGATTCGTGTATTCTTGTGGCCCTTATTTCTCTAATATTTTTTTCAACCCCAATGAGCATTATTCTTCATATTCTAGTTTTTCTTGACTTAATGTCTTTAGTTATTTCATGACTAGAGACTAAGTTTGGGGGTTCCTGGTGATGTTGGGCATTACTTGAAGTATGACAGACGATTCCACTCAGACATGTGCTGGCGTTCAAGAAGACATTTGGAATAAGTTTCACTGTTCCTTATCTCTTTTATTTTCACATGAGTTTTATTATTGAGGATGTTATGTGTAGTGGAATAAATTGAAGCATGCGATAATTTTCTTAATTTTTCTTGGGTATAAATTGCGATTGCTTTATTGTCCTTGCATGCTGTTGATGGTTTTGTTCAAAAACGTGAATTTTTCGTGAATTTTTCGTGCTTCTTTTTGTGTAAAACTGATGTTACGATACTGATTTCTCGGGGAAGAAACGGTTGAGTTTTAGTTGAGTTGTAGTCAGTGATATCTGTTTCTGTTGAGTATTCATCTAGGTCCGAAATTTTTTTGTTTTTGTAGAAATCTTAGCAGATAAGAGAGGAGACATACGTGTTTCAAATAGCCGCCTATACGTTTGGTTACATTTTTCGGTTAGCTAGTCGTCCAGTAACATTAATCTTGTGGGCACTTAAATTGAGTTTAGAGTCGGACAGTTTTTCCCAAAAGTCGAGATATTAGTTGTTCTATGATGGGAAGTCTAGTAACCGGGGGTATTCACGTGACCCGTTGTTTACTCTCGCGTAAAACGACGACCCGTGTGTTCTGCGCGGTTTTGGGCCGTTTTGAAGCCGGTTCTCGACCTAATCACACGGACGCGTTTTGGAGGCTGCTGGGAGTTATAAATAAGGGTTTAAGGTGATAATCTGGGACATCTTGGAATCAGAGGATTATCGCGGAAGAGAGGAATCGATCATAAGAAGCAGAAGACTCCAAGAGCAGAGGGCGGAAGCCAGAAGAACGGAGGAATCCGAGTCTTCATCTGCGTTTGATTTCAATGCTTTCATTCATTAATTCTGTATTTTTATCTTTTAGCATGTCAGGCTAAAACCCTGTTCTAGGATTTTGATGAAATCGAAGTTTTGACGAGTTTGCTTATTATCTATATAATTCCCTTTTCTGTTGAGTTTTCCCAATCGTTTTTAATGCTTTCAATTGTGTGGCCTATAATTGGATTGTTTTAATTACGCAACTCGAATCGGGAGAGGAGAGTTGGTGAGGAACTATTGGTGAGAACCATTTTATCTTGTGAGATAGGAATATACTCATAGGAACTACGTGGCCTTTTGAAGATTTTGTGCTTTTTGCCTATTGTCGAATTAATTCACCTAGGGATAGAGTGTATTATTCGCCTTTAGAAAAATCTATTGACCTTGGGAGAGGCGGTAGAGTATATTAGCAATCTTCGCCTTCAATAAATTGGGGAAATCATTAACTTAAGATAATCGAGAGTAAATTCGGATAAACCAAGGTGGATTCACAATCATAGACTTATTCATCATTTGATTTTCTTTCTTCAAGCGATCGTTTTTACTGTTAGTTCCTTTATTGGTTTTCTTTAGTTATTAATTTACATCCCAAACTTCGACTGTTCAAATAAAATTAGAATACATATAAATCGGTAGTTAGTAATTCAGTCCTCGTGGGAACGATAACTCACTCATCACTTTATTACTTGTCTACGATAACGTGCACTTGCGTTAACGAAATATCGCAACAGATTGCTAGATTTTGGTGGGGTGACGGGCATAAAGATAAGATTCATTGGACTAAGTGGGAGACATTGTGTGAAAGTAAGAGAGATGGAGGCATGGGGTTTAGAGATCTTAGTGCTTTTAATTCGGCTTTGTTGGGGAAACAAGTTTGGAGGATAATTCATAATCCGGATTCTCTTCTTAGTCGGGTTCTTAAGGCTAAGTATTTTCCCTCTTGCCATGTCCTTGATGCTCCCTATATCTCTAAAGCCTCATTTACGTGGAAAAGTATCTTTGGAACTATTAATACGGTAAAACGGGGGCTGATTTGGCGGATTGGTAATGGTGAGCAGGTTAGTGTGTGGAACGACAATTGGATTCCTAGATCTTAATACCGGAGACCCTTTACCCCAGATTTATACCATTTAGGAGATACAGTTGTGTCTAATTTTCTTAATTCGGATGGGAGTGGGTGGAATGTAGAGTTGCTGAATGTGGTGTTTTGGAAGGAAGATGTGGACTGCATCCTTCAAATACCGGTTACCCATTTTTCTGGAAATGATAAACGTCGTTGGTTCTTTACAACAAATGGTTATTATTCGATGAGGACGGCATATTATGTGGCCCGAGATCTGAAGAAAGCTAGAGCAGCACCTTTTACTGCAGCTACTTCCTCTGTTGTTCCTAGAAATTGGTCCTTTGTGTGGTCTCTAAAGGTTCCTAGCAAAATTCGTGTTTTTCTGTGGCGAGTCTTGCGAAATGGTCTCCCTGTTCTTCATAATTTATAGAAGCGCAAGATGCCTGTTGATTTGTTGTGTCCTCTATGCTCTGATAGTGTGGAAACAATTATTCATATTCTAAAATTTTGTCACTTTGCTAGAGTAGTCTGGGCTATTTCTGACTTGCCATCCCATGTGATTTATAATGATTATTCGGATTTATGGGACTGGTTTTACGGTGTGAAACAGGTACTTACATCTGATCAGTTCTGTTTTTTCGTGTCTGTGTTCTGGTGCATTTGGCATGCCCGGAATAAGCTGGTGCACGACAAAGTTCCAGGGGATCCTCAGGAGTTAATTAATTTTGCTGCTGACTACCTCAAGCGCTTCAAGGAAGCCCAGATGCATTATTCTGTCTCAAGACCACCAGTTTCATTGGCAAGATGGAAGCTACCAACAGGTACGACAATAAAAATCAATGTAGATGCTTCATTATTTGCTACACAACAGGCTGCGGGTTTGGGGATAATTGCACGGGATGCTGAGGGTTAGGTGGTGGCGTGGAGGCAACGGCTGGTACAACATGTGGTATGTCCAGAGATTGCCGAAACGTTGGCAGTAGTGCAAGGAGTTGATTTGGCTCGCACTTTTGGTTGGCAAGATATAATAGTAGAGAGTGATTGCAAATCCATCATTGATGCTATTTGTTCAGAGTATGCTTGCCTCTTTACAGCACGTCATTTAGTGGAGGAAATCAAGTCTTCTGTTAGCTGTTTTCATAATGCTTCTTTTTCTCATGTTTTTCGATCGGCAAACTCGGCAGCACATGACCTTTCTCAAGTTGCTGTTAGAAATTTAGATGGCACCACTGAAGTGCCTTATTCTTTTGCTTTGTAATCCTTTGAAGTGATGGATGAAATATGCTTTTCCTCAAAAAAAAAAATGAAACATATAGAGTACATATTAAAATTTTGAACTTCAAATTCAAAAATTTGTGGGAGAGAATTGTGAGTCTTAACTTCGATTATTTAAACTGAACCCAAGTTCAATTTATTCTATCCCTCTTACTCTCTCCTTTTGCCAAATTCACCTGATTTAATTCATATTTATATTAAACCCTATATTAATCGATGTAACTGCTTGATTTTAATTGGCTGATTTACGGTCAATAACAACTTTATGTTTCTAAGATTCTTATAATTACTTGTAAGGTTCATAAATTATACAAATTCCAACATTGACAAACCTCGAACCATCGGTTCGAAATCAATTAACCACATCTGGATAGCCACGCACCGCAAACAAAGTTAGTCGAGGTGCGAGAAAAAAACAGTCCGCAACACGGATGGGAACCTAAAAAAAAAAAAAGAAAACAAAGTAGAGATAATGGCGCACATGTGAGATTCAAAACTTGTCCAATATATGCAATCCGATCAAGATTTTCCATTTCTCCTCATCTTTTTGAAGAAATAGTAGGTTGACCTTCTTGCCAACTACCAACTGTGCTGGTGGTGGTTATATATGTAAACTCCCTCTCTTTACACACACACACACACACACTATAGCACTCTTCCTCTTTACACACACACACACATTTCCTCCAGCTCGGAAACTCCAACATTGAACAGAAAAGAATGGCTTCGGCCTCGACTCCGATTGCTCGACTGTCTCGGTTAGTTTCTCTTGTTTCTGTTGTGCATATATAATTGATTTCTTTCATTGCTACCACCAGGGGCGGATCCATACATAAGTTATGGGGGGACTTGCCCCCACTGAAAAAAAAAAGTATATATATATATATATATATATATATATATATATATATATGCTAATCACTAGTTAGAGTATGTATAAAATTAATTTATTTATTGTTGATTTTAATTTTTAGGGTTTGTTGAAAGAATGGAAAGATTTTTAAAAAGAAAAATATCGACACCCGGATCTTCAAGTGCAGATAATATTTCTTAACCTAGTTATACTCTTTTGATGACTCCGAAAATTGATTTGGATGATCTTCCTTGGGATCGAAAGGAAAAGAATTTTAGAGTATCACCCTAATCAAAGAGATGAAATAAGGCCGAATTTTTGAAGACTATTTGAACGGTTGTGTAATTTGTACCGTTGAAATAGGACTTGCCGTTGTTACGAATGAAAATGTAATGAATTGTTTTCAAAAGATGAAATTTCGTAGAGAACGACTGTAAAACATAATTTGTTTCACCTTTATAATGATATTATACTTCATTATTGATTTTTTTATTACGGTAATAAAAATTGTGCCCTCAGTCTTAGAAAATCCTGGATCCGCCACTGGCTACCACGAAAGATGCAATTGGTGCTTATAACTGTTGGTCCTTGATCACTTAATCATCTTTCTAAGACCTGTTGTATTCAAACTTAAGAAACTAATATTGCTATAAGAAACTAATATTATTCGGTATAAATAATTGCAGTTCAATAAAATTCGAGTAAAAGAGCACAGAGACTAAATGAAACTCGTTAGAAATAACGATTTAGGTTCATAATGGATCATGAAAAATAATTTGGCGCATGAGATTTGGGTTAAATATATAAATATCTAATAGTTCCAAGAATATTTTATATTATATAGTTTTGATTGTACATGGATTAAATAAATATAAGATATTCATGAACTTATATATTTATTTATTTATTTAAGATTGGATTTATACTTCATCCATTTGGTTTAAGTATATTTTTTTAACTGTGGTCATCTTAGTGAAAGACCATTTGTTCTTGTTTTCTTCAGTGAACTAACATTGTAATTTATACGACAAAAATTTTAATATTAATGAATATTATTAGATAAAATATATTTTAAAAATATTAATTTGAAATTAGATTCTTCTAGTGAGATAAAATATATTTTAAAAATATACATTTTAAATGAGACAAAAAGAGTATATTTACTGGATTAAATCAAATCAAATCAAAGAAGTTTTCATTTTTTTTTATGCCGAGGTTCCAAGCTTACGTTTGACTAGTCCTCGGGACAATAGTTTCGGCCCTTCAAAACTGTTACCAATTAAATTGCGAGATGTGTATCCGGCTCACTGATTCTTAAATATCATCAACTACCGCGCACAAGGTCGTCCCCTAAGTGTTTGTTTCATGTTGGACTCAGCCTATCCAACCGCAGGTTCCCAGTCGTCAAGCAAATGTGAGAAATAGGGCTAGCTAACAAGTAAACGAGAGACGTAAGTGAACGAAATTGGCATCTTCGAGAGTTAAACTACGTCTAGATTTCGAGAAACAATACCTTTTGTTTTTATTTTCATTCCCATCGAAATAAATATTATGATTCAAATTTTGGACAAACATGAATACAACATTTGTAGGATAACTTCGATTGCTTCATGTTGGATCCCACTCATCCAGCCGCGAGTTCCCACCGAGATTAGACCTCCCACACTGCCGCTTGAAGTCCTCAATATTTAATTGTTCCACCAGCGTACCCCGATGGGCTAGGACCGACACCTCCACTGAAACTGGGGGGTCATAGACCCCTAAATAAATTCGCGTCCCTTGTGAGATTCGACTCGATTCTCTCACTTGACGTGAGAGACCCTGGTCATTCGGGCAAGACCAATGATTTTCATTTTGGAAGGATTTGATGTGGAGCTATGATGCACGGATTCTTCAAAATTGGGCAGTATGCAGTATCGGATACTGCATGGGTGCGGGTGCGGGTGCGATTCGCGTGGGATTCGCACGGGATTCGCCACGTGGCGAATAAAAAAAAATTCGGACTCGCATATAGAAAACTCCGCTGCTCAAAGTCATTTTAAATTGTTTTTTGTATGACTTGGTTTATGTATTTGAATTGATTTTATGGTGATATTTGAATTGTTGTTTTTTATATTTAACAAGTGTTATATATAATAAAATATAAAATAAACAGACGTATCCTTGCCGTATCGCACCCTAACATTTTCAGAAAACCGTATCCCCGCACCCGTATCTGCCCGCACCTGCACCCGCCCCGCCCGCCCCGCACCTTATAGCGAAATCCTCTGCAGGCCTCCACCAGGACCCTACCCGACAAGAATTGGTGGAGGAATTAAATCATGATTACTCAACGGCCCACTAGGTGGGAGGAACACCCGCCTAGAGCGTATCGTTTTACTCAATAAATTGTTTTTTATGTGTTTTATTTCATTAAATATCTCTACTCACGTGAGATCATCAAGTTTCTCCTTTAATTTACACTGCACTTATCATCAATTTATTTTACTACGGACACTTGTATCATATCCAATAATTTTTCTAAAGTAAATCACTTTTATTTCAAATCTAAAATTTTGGACAATGGAGAAAGTGTATTTTGGTCAGTGTCAAAGTAGTATTCTTTGGACAATGGGTGTTGTGTGTGTGTATATATATATATATATATATATATATCATAAAATCACCATTATTGTTTTTTTTTTGTCGACTAATTTGATATTACCATGTCATGAATATTTAATGAGCAAATCAATGATAATATGTGGCTAGGGCTGTCTAAATAGTTCTCTTGCTTCGGTTAGAACCGAACCGAAGCGATTCGGTTAACCGAGACCCGTTAGTACGGTTCTCGGTTCGGTTTTCGGTTAGGGATTTCGTGGATAAAACGGTTTCGGTTTAACCGAGAACCGATCGGTTCGGAACCGAGAACCGTACAAAATTAAAAACTATTATTTATTAATTATTATTTATTAAATAATAATTTTAGTATTTTTTTATGGCCCAGCCCAGTCCCTTTTTGTTGAACAAAAGCCCACCCCCGTCTCCCCTCTCCCCGTCTCCCCATCTCCCGTCTCCCCGTCTCCCCGTCTCCCGTCTCCCGTCTCCCCCTCCCCGTAACCCTCCTCTCTCTCAGTCTCCCGCCCGCGCCGCCGTGCCCGTGCCCGCTCCACCGCTCCACGCCGTCGCCGCGGCTCCCAATCCCTCTCGGTTCAGTTTCCCATGATCGTCTCCGTCGGCTCCGTCAGCACTGCCCCTTCCTCCCGTCGCCTCGTCATGACCGGAGTTTTTATTGCCGTATGTTGTGCTGTGGGTTCTCGTTCAGGCAACATAGAATTAAAAAAAAAAACGGTTTTTACGGGTTACCCGAACCGGAACCGAATTAATTCGGTGCGGTTCCGGTTAACCGAAAGTGTAAAACGGTCCGGTTTACGGTTCCACTTTTTTTGGCTAAAATGGTTCCTGTTAATCGATTTTTTCGGTCCGGTTAACCGGAACCGAACCGTTCGACAGGCCTATATGTGGCTGCTTTTTTGTCATTGAGCACTAGGGTTGTAAACAAATCAAATAATTTTGATCCGATTCGTGGTTCGATTCGAAATTTGGTGATTCAGATTCGAAATTTTATGATTCGGATTCAAATACAAATAGTTTTTCTGATTCGATTAATAATCATATACTTATAAGTATTTACGATATTCGATTCGATATTCGTAAAGATTCGATTAAATATTTAAATATATAATATAACTAAAAATATCTTTTGTATATAGTATATTTTCTTAATACAATCGGGAATTATACTCTTAAATCTTTAAATACATGTCAAATGTGTTGAGTTTTGGCTCATATTGAAGTCGACTTCAAATTAAGGTGCCATTGTTTATCATAAATATATATTGCAATAATTTTAATCTTGACGAGTCATTCTTCATCTCCTTTATCTATAGATTCGAGTATTCGATTCGAATCCGTGAAATTGTTCAAGTATTCAAATTCAAATCAAAATTAATATTCGAACACGATTCGTATTCGTATTCGAATTCGTAAATAAATTTATTGATTCGATTCGTTTACAACCCTATTGAGCACCGAAAGTGCACATGGACGGCTAAAATATACTCGTCCGTATGTAAACAATAATTGTTTGATTTTTTAACTATATATCGGCGTAAAATATTAAATATTTTATTATATTAATAATATGTGATTGAATTTTAATAATATTATAAAATTATTATTGTAGAGAATAGGTCCGAATCGGGTGATGAATTATTACAATAATTATAACGAATATAACTATTAAACAAACACTTACGAGATAAGGATTATGGTTTACACAACTTCTAATTTAATTAAAATGCAGATTAAAAGAAACTGAAAAATTTAAAAGAGGGGGCAGTAAATCGCAAACCAACGAATCGAAAGATTCGGAAGTGATGTCACTGTTGAGGAACAACCCGGCTAAGTTCTCTGTCTCAAATGCCCACGTCCAGGACACACTTAGCCGCGGCCAGCACCAAAACGAGACCGGAAATCCGACCGGAAGCTGCTCCTCAAGAAGAACCGAAGCACACAGCAAGTATTCGAACCGAAGACCCACCCAGAAACACCAACCTCAGATCAAAGCTCCAAAGACCGTCACAAAGATCTCAGATTTCAGTTCACAAGAAGAAGAAATCATAGAGAGTAAACAAATTATTTTTTTGCTCGTTTTTTGCGTGTATCTCTCAACTCTCCCAAAATGGATATATATAGATATATCGGAGTAGGGTTAGCAGAGAGAAAACCGGAACTGCAACCGGGATTTCCATGACGGAAGACCAGGAAAGAGAGCAACAGTCGGGAGAGAAAAGGGGAGAGAATCGGGCAGAAGACAAAAGGGAGGCGGGGGTTGGAAATGGGGCTAGGGTTTTTCTGGGGGTAGTTTTATAAGGTGGGTAGGTTTCAAAGGGCCAAGATTAATTGAGGTCAACAGATGGCTGAGATTAATTCAGCCTTAGATGATGGGTTGGGCTGCTTCCATGTGTCGGGCTGAGTCAACATTTCGTGGACTGCAGGAGATAATAAATTTTGGCCATCATTTTAAATCACTTTGGCCCATAACCCAACAATTATAAAATATATGAGTTTGTATACATATACATACACATACACTATTATTTGATTCACTTCTGTTTATAAACTCTTACATGTGGTATAAGAGCACATGATAGGAAAATAGTAATTTAGTTAAGTACCGGTATACATTTTTTCATGTAGAACAATATGAGTCTTATATCTAATTTTATGAATAATAAATTAAATTATGTTCATTATTATCAACTTTCAAGAAAAGTATACAACTCATATTCTTACTAATATAATTTTTATATGATTTGGCATTAATGTAATTATTTTACTATTTTATAATCATACCAAAATAATTCTAAAAAATTAAATAATTGTTAAAGTACAAAACTATGAAAATAAACTAAAAATATATTTTTCTTCGATATTCTTATATTCTTATATGGAAATATTTTAATCATCTAAATATATCATAATTATATTTAAATTACTTTATATATGTACTACATGCATGTCAAATTAAATAGCTCGAAGTAAGAATTAATTTGATATATTTTTGTATCAAAAATAAAATTGATACGAAAAAGCTATAATTGTTTAAACTATTAGGTTAAAATAAAAAGAATAAATGAGAAGAAATTTTTATTTGATAGATAGTATATAATGGAGTAACCTTCTAACCTGCTTCGAAATCAAACATTCATTTTCTTAATGATTTTTAAAAAGACAATTAACGTGAAGATGACACGTGTTTGTTTAGATTTGTTTGTAGCTCTCTTTTAATATTAAGTATGAATATTAATTTTAACTATTTATTTTTTAAATATTATATGATAAGTATAAAAACTATATATTTGGATTTAATTTTTAAAATATTTTCATAAAATTATTTTTGATCATTTTTCGTGATATGACTAAAAATTTATTTATGATCAAAATTTCATTTTGAAAAATGAGAACAACATGTATTTATATAGAGATGGACTAAATCACACACAATTATGCTCCTATTTGATAGGTGTTATTATTGTATTATTCAACTAAACTTGAAATTAAAAATGAGGGGTTCAATTTTACTGTTTCAAACATTTATTTCAAACTATATTCCACTCAATAAATAATCGCCACATGTGCAGCAGGTGTATCTTTTGAGTTTTAAAATTTTCATATCTCGATAAGTACACATGCATACGTGACGACTATCTATCAGGTGGAATAAGAGTTAACATAAATATTCCCAACAGTAAAATTGAACAAAAAAATGAGGATGCAACTTGAAATATTATATTTCAGCATGAGGATTTTCCGGAGTGCCACACTATGTTTGAACATAATCCTCATGAATTCGCCTCCACAAATTGTTCTTGACCGAATATAGGCCGCAAATTGAATCAATGAAAATTTTCACTGTATAACCTTGACTATTAAGTCCTGTTATTTTGGAATTAGTTTTGCTTTTGATTCAATTTAGTTGTTTATTCATTCGATTGATTGATTGATTCGATTCGATTCGATTGATTCTTCTTATTATTATTATTAATGTTAATTATTATTGTTATTATTACTAATAATATTACTATTATCGTTGTTGTTGTTGATTACTATTATTATTATTATTTACCATTATTATTATTATTATTATTTACCCTTAA
The DNA here is from genome assembly GCA_033398695.1 of Orobanche coerulescens. NCBI lineage: Eukaryota > Viridiplantae > Streptophyta > Magnoliopsida > Lamiales > Orobanchaceae > Orobanche > Orobanche coerulescens. The sequence continues at coordinate 178,533,604 of CM065809.1, forward strand.
TATATATTTCAGTTCAGTTCAGTTCAGTTCAGATCCATTCAGTTCAGTTCAGTTCAGTTCAGTTCGACTTAGTGTACTTTATATTAATAAAAGTTACGAATATAATCTTTTACAAATATACATTGAGGCAAGCAACATCTTGCATGTTGATTACTTTTATATTAATTAAAAAATGATCGGGAAGTTCGTATATAAACATTGCAAATTTTCTCTCTATAAAGTCTATCTAGAAACAGATAAAATATTTTGCTATAAGTTCTTATCAACGTATCAGGACGGAGTGAAGGAGAGTGGTTATAATAACCAAATAAATTGAAATGTATAAGTTTCGAACACTACATCAACATAATGGTTGTGGTAACTCGTTTTGATTTTTTTGCCGAGCTCAGTAAGCACGAGTCCGTAAGGGCGACTCAAAACAAACAAGTGACGCTGGAGCTTTAGCTTTGCAACAGGAGGAGTATAAATCTCTAGAGGTGTTCGAGACTGGAGATAATTCTCTTGTTCCCCCTCCCCCAACGGAAAAAAGCTCAAAGTATTTTCATTAATGCCTAAAAATAACATCAACGACCTATGAAATTCCACAATCAATCACTAGCAAAATGTCTAATTTAAACTAAATAACATTAATTAGTGGCAAAATGTCTAATTTACACATACATTTCGACAAGATCAATTACAGCATCCGCCATCTCAATCATCTTAAATCATTCACATACAACTGAAGCATTCTCGAACAAGAAATGAACTCACCCTCTCTATAATTGCAAAAATACTATTGAGTTTTGAGGAACTATAATACTTTTTGTTATTATTTACACTCTTGTTATACATTGTTCACCTTCTCCATCCAGGTTTAAAATCTTGGTTCTCTAGATCCAATTGTCGAACACCCCATTTGTTGAAAATCTTTTTTGGCTAAATCAAATCATTTCCCAAAACAAAGAGTAAATTAAGATGAAGTCGTTTAGCTCAAAGAAGATGACGAACAGTGATGTTGTTGTTGAAGATGAAGATGAACAGTGCCGCAATTGTTGAAGGTGATGAATGTGCGAAGATGGTGTTCTTGTTTTTGAGCTGGGTTTGTTGTTGTTTCTAATGAAATTGGATTTTTGGTGTTTATTAATGAAATTGATTTTTATTTACTTTTAATTTTAATTCAATTTCATTGTTTTAATTATTTTTTAAAATTTTTGATTAAATAAATACCGACGCGGCATGCCATGTCATCAAAACTGCCACACCAACAATAATGTGTAAGACGCCACGTCAGCAGTTAACAACCAGCGTGACGTCTATAAAAAAAACTAACAGTAAGTACGTAAATAAAACTTATCTGAAACGTGAGGGGTAAAACGAAACAATTAAAAGATAAATGATGAAAATGAAACTTTGATCAAAAATAAAAGACGAAAATGACTATTTAGCCTAAAAAATACTTCCTCCGTTCTCTTATATTTCAACGTGTTGACTATTACACTGTTCCCATTCGCTCTTTTGACCATTTTTGTGATTTATATATATGAAAAAATACAATCATGTGAGATCTCGTTAGATTCATCTCAAAAATATACTTTTGAAATTATCAACTTTTTATAATTTTTAAAAATAAAATATTAAAAATATTAATAATAAAAAATATACATTGACAAACGTGTTGCAATTCTAAGAGAAGAGATCGATCTCACATGACTCGAGAAGAAGTTGGCCTTTACCAACCCCCTCTTCGGGTGGTGAATTGTGATACGACATTCATCACCCGGAACAACCGGGTGATGAATGTCGTATCACAATTCACCACCCGGGTCTGCGTGGCCTGCGGCAAACCCCCACCCACCCGCCCACACTCTGGAGATAGTCCCCTCTTCTGCAATACTATTTATACTACTAATTGCCCCATCCCTTTGTAAGTTCGTGTGGGATATTCTCACATTCAACGTATATATTCCAGGAAAGATCTCGTATTTTTTCGTTTTTTTCCCCTTCATATCTACTTTCCCCCTTTCCTTATTTGTTACACGCTTAGTGAGCTTGAGAGCCTTGTACAGACAAAAGAATGGCGTCTGTTAATTTTTCTTGCTCATGGACTCCGCTTGCTCCCTATCGGTTAGCCCCTCTTTTCTCTTTAATATGTATTTTCTTCTCTTTTCTTGTCACGACTGAAACATACAATTCTCCGATCATTCTGCGGTTGTAATAAGTGCCAAAAGTCGGAGGGTTTTGGATTAGTTTTGCTTGTCACCGAATAAATGAAATTGAGGGTGTTCTTAACATTGTATAGATCCAAAAGCATATTTATTTATTTATTTGTTTATTTATTTGTTTTTATTAGTTGCAAAAGTGGTAGGAGGAATAATGGATAAATTTGAAATAAGAAGTAGTACTAAGATTGAAGTTGGTTCAGAAGGTTGAGCTGATACCACTTCAATAAAGTTAAACTTGCTGTGTACTTTGTCTTTTACCTTTTTGGTCATGGTACTGGTAACTGTGTTCCTGGATGGATTCTTATTGGCCATGTGGTGTGCCCCAGGGACGGACAAGTGTCCCGCTCCATCCCAGTGTTTGGGAACATATCATCTCTCTGGTGTATTCACTGTCTTCTGTTTTCGTGGCCGATAATGTCTGTGACGATTATTTAGCTTTTGATGCTTAAGTATTAACCTTTTTGTGATTATAAAGGATTATAGCTCACCTTCCTATGTTTCTTGATCTTGAATGTCTCACTGGAAGAGGGTTTTAATTGATCTAAGAACAAAAAGGAAATTCTCGTCATATCTATTGTTGCTTTGTCATTTGCAAAATCGATCCAAGTATGTAGGCAAATATATAAAATACATGCTTCCTTGGCTCCACATGTTTTCATGCGAATGACATGTGTGCGTGTAGGTGTCTTTGTAAGAAATACGCGCAATTTTTGTATAGTTGATAGTTGCAATGATTTGAGTTTCGTGGATGGTGCCGCTTGTTGGATGACTCCACTCCCGTCATTTGAGCTAGTGTATGATCTCTATAAGCAAAAAAAAGATGTTGACATTCTTCGTTTTCTACTATGAATTTGTAGCTTAACTTTTCTTTTGTGGGCATAAATTTCAGATTGTTTCGTGTCGCGTACAGAAATATGCAGTATGCGAATGGCGTAGAATCCTTCAAATGGCCCAGCTCTAAATTAAATTTCAATATCAAGGCTAGTGGAAAAACTAAGATAGCTCATTCTGTCAGTTTTAATGACGCGGGCAGCGCTCTCGTCATTGATGTCTCGGGTGGAGTTGAAACACAATCCGATTCTGTTGTATTAGGAACACTTTCAGCCGATATGGCCCCCACAACTATTGGGTTCCCTGCTGAGAACGATGAATTTGACCTCGACCTGCCATCGCAAGGTTTCTCATGTATTATGGAGGCTATCGAGGACATTCGGAATGGAAAGGTTGGTTCTTTTTCGCATGTCGTGACATTTATGAAGGCCAAACAACTAGTTTCTTGATTTTCTTTTTTTGTTTGGATCAAATATTTGCAGATGGTCGTGGTGGTAGATGATGAGGATAGAGAGAATGAAGGGGATCTCATAATGGCTGCATCAAAAGTTACACCAGAAGCTATGGCTTTCTTTGTGAAGCATGGAACTGGAATAGTATGTGTTAGCATGAAAGAGGAGGACTTGGAGAGGTTGAACCTCCCTTTGATGGTAAACCATAAAGAAAATGAGGAGAAGCTTCGTACTGCGTTCACCGTTTCTGTGGTAATTTTTTACTTTTTTGAAAAATCTCAGAAAAAAATCTGAGTTAGATAGCATAACTTATGACACCTTTGTACGTAGGATGCAAAACACGGTACAACCACGGGTGTCTCAGCACATGACAGGGCAACTACAATAATGGCTCTTGCATCCAAAGAGTCAAAGCCGGAGGATTTCAATCGACCCGGACACATATTTCCATTGAAGTACAGAGATGGTGGCGTTCTGAAAAGAGCTGGGCACACAGAAGCTGCTGTGGACCTAGCCATGTTAGCTGGATTAGACCCTGCTGGGGTTTTATGTGAGATTGTTGATGAGGATGGTTCTATGGCTCGATTACCTGCCCTTCGCCAATTCGCACAGCGAGAAAACTTGAAAATTGTATCTATTGCCGATCTAATAAGGTAGTTGAACATGTTCTATTAAGTGTTTTTTCCAACTTGGCATTTTCATGTTTCCTTTGTTTCATTCCCAATTGTTCTGTTTTCTCATAGTGTCTTCTTTTTGCTCTTGTACTTGCAGATATCGGAGAAAGAGGGATAGATTAGTAGAACATGCATCCGCTGCTCGTATACCGACTACGTGGGGGCCATTCACTGCCTATTGTTATAGGTCAATTTTGGATGGAATTGAACATATCGCTATGGTTAAGGTATGTTAACCATGGTAGATTTTGCACAAAGGATAACCACAAAAATTATTCTTGAGGTTTGGCCTACTTTCACAAAAAAAAAAAAAAAAAACGGCTGACCTTAAAAATTATAAAAAACACTTTCGAGGTTTTGCATTTTGCAATTTGCACCTTACGTAATTAAATATTTTTACGATTGTACCCCTCAACCTTTCTAGTTCTCACAAATAACCCCAACTTTTCATCATATATTTTACAATTGCAGCCCTCAACTTTTCTAAGTATTGCAAATAACCAGACAAAAAGCTCAGGTGTGTATAACTGAAATCATAATAACATTAGCAAATTCCGTGAGGTCAACTGTTGGGGTAAAATGTAAGACAATGTCAAATTTCCGGGGTAGTTTTTGTTATTCTCCAAATTAGCTTGGTCTTTTGGTAATTATCCCTAATTTAAGGGGGGTAAATTCCATCATCACTTTGCATAATAATGCATATCAAGATATTCTTGTCATTAACATTTATGGTCTAAAACAGGGCGATATTGGTGAAGGACAAGATATTCTTGTCAGAGTACATTCGGAATGTCTCACTGGGGACATATTTGGTTCGGCCAGATGCGACTGTGGAAACCAGCTGGCGCTTGCCATGCAACAGATTGAGGCTGCCGGCAGGGGCGTCTTAGTCTACCTACGTGGCCACGAGGGAAGAGGAATTGGTTTAGGCCACAAGCTTCGAGCTTACAATCTGCAAGATGATGGATGTGACACTGTTGAGGCGAATGAGGAGTTGGGTTTGCCCGTTGATTCAAGAGAGTATGGGATTGGTGCCCAGGTATTTGCCTAGTTGGACTTCATGTCGTACCACTAAATAAATTACCACAAGCTCTGTCTTCAAGTTTCAAAATTCATATTCTTCTATGAAGTCCGACGTCCGACGACACCCCCACCCCACCCCACCCCCCCACCCCCCCCCCCCAAAAAAAATTTAAAATAAAAAATAAAATGAAATGAATTAAAAAATTTGCAGGGTTAATTACAAAAAATACCCTTAAGAGTTAGCCTAATTGCAGAGTGTGTGTGGTGCGCGCGCATAGTACTAATTAAAAACACCAGTTATATTTTAAAATCGAAATACTCTCAACTTAATCATAAAAAGTTTCAGATTATTACTTATCATGGTGCGTAAACTTAATGCAGATACTGAGAGATCTTGGAGTTAGAACTATGAAACTAATGACGAATAATCCAGCTAAATACATTGGTCTCAAGGGTTACGGTTTGGCTGTTACTGGCCGTGTTCCCCTTGTGACCCCCATTACCATGGATAACAAGAGATATTTGGAGACGAAACGGGCTAAAATGGGCCATGTTTATGGCGTGGATGTGAACGGGCATCCAGCCTTCATTAGTAAGAAGAATAGCCTAGCAACTATAGCCGAGTCGTAAGAAGCCTTTTTGGACATCCCATTTATAGTGAGGTACACGGTACATGTGGCTGGAAGCTGGTGTCACGCAGTTTGTACTATTTTGTTCTGTGCTCTTTGTAGAATCATAAGATGTGGTTCCATCACTCTCATTCTTGTTTGCTTGGTTGTATACTGCCCATGAGTGGGTCATTCACAGTGATACGGAATATAAATAGATATCTTCGTTTGGGCCGAATTGTCGAGACCCATATGGAACCATAGGGCAGATTCGTCCAATGGGTCGGATTAGAGAATAGCAGGCCTAATTGATCGTTTCTTGTATTTAAATATATTTAATAAGCCTTAGACCTCAGGAAGGCTAAACCTATTAATTAGCATGAATGATTGATTGCTTTTACTCCTATTAGAATTTACTTAACCTTCTTATTTGGTTCTCCATTAAAGAATCTTCGTATTTGGTAAATACTTGGATGAAACTACCATGATCGTCTCAAAGTGCAAGTACATGTATATAGGTTTAGACCGATCTGAGATGGCATACGTCGGGCCGGTTGCACAACCTCTCATTAATAAAATGATCGAGGGCCGTCCAGAGTGTTCCAATGAGGTTGGCCACGACTGAATATTCGACCAGGTCCAAGACCACCCTAAATGTTCAATTGGGTCTAAGATCTCCCGGATAAAATTCAAACTTATTTTAAATAATCAAGTTTTTAATTCCAAAAGTAGTTTTAAAAATCCGTAACGGATCAAAAATCACAAGGACATGACCCGCTGAAAAAAAAAGTATATGGACTAAACATGTGAAACCCGACAAACTACAAGGACGATTTATGTAATTAATTCTAAAAATAATTTGAATACACCAAAGTAAGGTGAAGGTAATATGCCTTGTCTCTAAAATTTTCAGATAAAAATACTCCCTATGTCCGGATCAAAACTTGACAGCTGGTGTATATTTAATGTATTTTAGGTACTGATTGGTGAAAATAATGATGATATATGTGTAGTTGAGATTAAAAAATAAAAAATATCGATAATAAATGTCTGGTGAAGATTAAAAAGTAAAAGTTGTTGCTTGATTTGATTGTGTAAAAGTAATAAATATTTCCTCCGTCCACGAAAATGTGTCCCATTTTTTACCTTTTTCAATCAAAATTTACAAAATTTGACCTTAAATTAGAACTAATGTATAAAAAAATTATAGTAATGTAACTTGATTAGATTTGTCTTAAATGTGTATTTTTAAAATATAACTTACATTTTTATAAAATTTTTATATAAATATCGCAATTGTATGGTCAAAATTTATAAATTTTGACCCGAAAATCAAAATTTGGATGCGTTTAAGTGGACGAATGAGTAAAATTTTTTTAAAATGACAAAAAAATAAAATAAATATAAATCTTATTTTTCTTTTACATGACATACTATACTCGAAATAGTGTCTCATTAATTAGTCATTACTACTTGCTTTCCTTGTAATTGCAATTTAGGGCTGAATTTACGAGAATGTGTTGAGTCATACGCGTTTTAACGGTAATATACAGTCACCGTGTTTCGCTGTACTAAGGAAAGACCACAATAATTAAAAGACCTTTTGCTCATTCCTCTCCAACGTCAAAAAAGAAAAACACGCCAAAGATTTTGCTTTCCAGACAAATCTCGATCCAACGGCTAGAATATCCCCACCACCTACGCCTCCTCTCTCCTTCCTATAAAATACCCCCATACACGCCTCTTCTCTGTTATCTCTAATTAAATCTTCTTTTCCTTTCTCTCTCTTCCTCTCTCTCTCTCTCTCTCTCTCTCTAAACCTTTTTCTGAATCCGCGTTTTGTTTAAGCTATATCCTACAATGGCGGTCTCCAAGATTTTCTCTCTCTTGATGATGGCCGCGCTGATGTTCCTCACCATCGCGGCGCAGTCTCCCTCATCGGCACCATCGCTTTCGCCTTCCGCCGCGCCGTCGCCAGTTGCTGCAGCGCCTTCTCCGCTGTCGCCGTCGCCGAGCAACTCTCCACCAGCAAGCCCCACGACCGCTCCAGCGTCCTCACCTCCCTCTCCCTCTCCCTCCGCCGCCTTCTCGCCGCCTTCTCCTCCGACGGCATCCGCCGCCCCATCTCCGTCTGTTCCTTCGACTCCGTCCGGACTCTCCCCGTCGGGCATCGCTGCGGCGCCACATAACAGTGGCGCCGTCGTTTTTACCGGAGCCGGACTTGCTTTCGTGGCCGCCGGTTTCTTCGCCGTTGTTCTGGTGGCGTAAATACTCAAGATAGTTGGGCGTACTTTATCGAATCATCCCTTTCTCTCTCTTCTCTTACTTTTAATTTTTTTTACAGAGACATACTTACAGTTTCGTAGGCAGGAGTATGAATCTCGTTAATAATTAATTACCTCCCTTGTTCTAGGCTGATGATTTATTTTTTATTTTTTATATTTGACCATTAATATTAATTGACCTGTTTTGTCATTTTTATTTTACATCGTCGGATTTGTTGATCTATTTTATGTGATTTTTTTATAAATTACTGTGGTGAATGGTTGTATAATTTCTAACAATAATTGATGTAAAAGTATGAACTATCAATTATCATTATAACGGACGTATAAATATATCCACCGAATCGATATAATCTTTTTATTTGATTATTTATCAAATAAAAAAAGTTATATTTGACTATACAATATACACTGAATCGCAATTTATATTTTTTAGTATGATTTTTTATCAAATCAAAGACCTCGTACTTTATTGTTGAACCACAAATCATAAACCTCCTATTCTATTGTTGTAACATCCTCAAGCAATTATTATAGTGGTGTGTACTCAACAACTAGAGTTCATCGAGCACGCAGACAATATATATCGCCCAAAATCACATGATCAAATATACAAGAAAATAAATCTCAATTATTTTATATATGTAATACAATATGAGTATGAACACATGATAATTACAATTGTCGAATGCATCGAATAACATGTGGTGTATGAATGACCAAATACAGCCCGAGATGAAAATGTGTATATGCATAAGCCATCAATGCATATCGATCAAGTATACATGTGGTATTGTACCTAATTAATCTCACCATAGGGCTGAGAATCGGGATATCCCGAGGTCCCGGTCCCGATTGTCCCGGTCCCGAAAATCACCAATTTGATGATCTCGGTCCCGGTCCCATTCGGGACTTCGGGAGTCCCGATTCCCGAAATAGGATAAATGGAAGTCCTGATCCCGGTCCCGAGGATAATGTCCTGAAATGTCCCGAATATCTCGAAATGTCCCAAAATCATAAAAGGAAAAAAAAAAATTGATTGAAATTAGAAATTCAATCGGGACTTCGGGATAGTCCCGATCGGGGTCCCGGTCCCGGTCTCGTAAAATTCGGGACTCGGGACGGGACTCGGGATTTCCCGAGCCTAAATTCTCAGCCCTATCTCACCAGTAACCATCCAATGTGCAAAATCCAATATGGAACAAACTATCAATACATGACTATATATTTGACTGATTAAAAATCCTACATATAGCAACCGACGTCCAAGTATGACTCCAGAAAGGTCATGATACCAATATAACAACAAAAAGAATCAATATATGCAATAAGATGCTCATCCGAGCATTAGTTATAGTAGGTCAAGCATCTGTTACTCAAGTCTCGTGTAATGCAAGAGAATAATTGTCTTTGATTTTTCGAATGTCCAACTTTATCTTTAAAACCCTGCTAAAGTGTTGATTCGCCTGACATGATTACAGTAGTTCTCGAATTTGCTCAATGATCCCCCTAAGATACCAATGTCCTGTATCCTTTGAATGGACATCGATTAGGTAGCTCGGCTAGCTACTGATTCACATGGTATCTTCAAATGATAAGTCTTGGATAAGAATTTACAACGGACAAGGACGCCCTTGTTGACCAGGGGCGGAGGCTCAATGGGTGTTGGAACATTTTGTTTCATACATAAATTGAAAGTGTTTTGATGATTAAAGTCGATAAACAAAACAAAACAACGAAGAGGCGAAGCAAAGAATCGAAGAAAACGGAGTTGCAAAAAGGCATTCTGGACATAACTAACGTACGTAAACAAGAGTGCATAACATACGTAAATGATTGAATATTACGTACGTAACAGAGTGTTATTAACGTACGTAACATGTTCAAACCAAGTGAACGTTGGAGGAGTCAAAGTCAGAAAAGCATGCAACGAACATATGACGTCAGCACTGACGTATGGCTTAACGTACATAATAAAGAATTGCTAACGTACGTAACCCAAAATGACGAAACTCCCTGGATTGATTTGTGAAGAGGCTTATGTACGTAACCTGTCAAGGTTAACTTACGTAATGAAGCTTACGTACGTAATGTGGAGGAGATAGCGTACGTAATGATGGTTCTGGCAGCTAACGGCTAGTTTGATGATGGAGCCTATAAATACCATTCTATGGTATTGTTTCAAGCACAAAAACTTCAAGCATACGAGATAATCATCTGATATTCATATTGATATTATTGTTGTTGTAATATTGAGCTTACATTGAGTGATTGAGTGTTATACACAAAATCGTACACGAGTGGTAAAAGAAAAGATAGGATTTGATTCGGTGTTATTAGGATCAAGGATCCGGCATTATTAGAATCGCAATCGCTATCGAGTGAGGTTTATCTAGTACCCATAGAAAGCTAGAGAGGTTGATTCCTTGTCCTACGAAAAGGAAAAGGATTTAACTTGGACCGATACAAAGACAAGTGCGAGTGGTTTATCACGGACCAATAGAAGACGTGATTGTAAATGGTTATCCCTCGACCGATAGAAGAGAGGTGCAGAGGTTTTTATCTTGAACCTATAAAAAAGGATACCGAGAGAGGACGTAGGCTCGTTGATAGCCGAACCTCTATAAATCTGTGTGTCGTTTAATTTCTGCAATTTTATTTACGCTTCCGCAACACGGCGCAATATCCGATCTTGTACCCAACAATTGGTATCGGAGCGGTACTCCAATACACGGCTTAACATATGAGGAGAAAAAGATCCAATGGCGTTTCAATTTGCTCCTGTCGAAGGCCTTGCTCTCAACCGACAACCATTCTTTGATGGCTCAAATTATTTGACATGGAAGAAAAAGATGTCAATCTTTATTCGTGCCTACGATATAGAGATTTGGAAGATTATTTGCCTTGACCCGAAAATTCCTCTCAAATCCGACGGTACGCTCAAATCTTTCGAAGAATACGACGATGTCGATTGGAAAAATGACCATCTAAATTGTAAGGCTACGCAACTCTTATTTTGTGCCTTAAATCCGGAAGAGGTCAATCGAATCTCATCGTGTGAGAGTGCGAAAGAAATATGGAAAATTCTAGAAATCACACACGAAGGGACGACTCAAGTCAAGGAGACAAAAATCAATATGCTTCTCCATGACTACGAGTTATTCATGATGAAAGGTGACGAGTCCATCACCAACATGCTCGACCGATTTTCGGTTATCACAAATGGACTACCTTCATTCGGAAAACCATTATCTAGTAGTGAAAAAGTCAAAAAAATTTTACGATCACTACCTAGTGAATGGGACGGCACCGTGACCGCGATTATGGAATCCAAAGATCTCAATACGCTCGATTTTAGCGCCCTCGTTGGTTCGCTAATTAATTATGAGATCGTGTTAAAATCACGAAGTGTCAAGCCAAAGCCGAAGGAACGATCATTAGCCATGAAGGCTAAGATGTCGAAAAAGAAAGAAGAAATCCCGGTGGAAGAAAGCGACGAAGAAGCGGCATATTATGCCAAGAATATTAATAAATTCCAAACCTTATTAAACCGGAGGAAGGAGGATATCTCGATCGAAACGAAGAAATTCGACAACTCTTGTCGACAATGTGGAAAACCAGGCCACTTCGCTAAACATTGCCGTGCTAAACCCAAAAAGGAGGTCCTCGTGGCAACATGGAGCGATGAAGACGAAGACGACGAATTTATTGATCAAAATAATCTCGCTCTCATGGCCCGAAGTTCGTTCGACGATAGCGATGTCGAAAGCCAAGTAAGTACATCCTCCCGTGATGAACTTTTTGATGCATTTGAATTATTGCATACGGAATCCGGATTTTCAAAACGCTTTATCTGAAATCAAATCCCTTAAGTCTAAATTAAATCTTTGGAAATTGAAAATTCCAATATTATCGAGAAGGGAAAATTTGTTGAAATCGATCATTCAAAGTGTATTGAAAATGAAAATATTTTGAAGGATGATCTCGCTAAAATTCAAACCGAACTTAAATCTTTGACAAAGAAATTCTCGTGCGGAAACAAGAAATTTGAACAAATGCTTGGTGTTCAAAAGTTTACTTTGAATAAAGAGGGGTTAGGATTCAAAACACGTTCAAAAAACGAATCCGTTAATTTCAAAATACCCCATTGCGAAATGTGTTTAATAATCGGGCATCATATTTCAAATTGTAAAAGCCCTAGACGAACGATTAAAATTAAGAAAATTTGAGTTCCTAAAGGAACAATTATTTCAAATATCGTTTACGTCTCGAAACAAAAACCAACTATCGGTTGGATCCCCAAAAATTAATTTTGATATTTTACAAAGGGGGAGATAATACTTTGAGGGGGAGTATATTTTTTTTGAAAAATGGGTATAAACTCCATCCTACTCATGCATTTATTTATCATAAATTAGTATCAAGTATATTTTAAACTTATTGCATATTTTTATTCAATTGGTATTCTATTGCACTTTTTGATGAATACAAAAAGGGGGAGAGATAGGAGAATGGAGAAATAAGTCGAAAATGGGATTAACCTTGAAAGGGGGAGAAAAATCGAAGAAAATCGAAAGCATACAAAAAGAATTGGAAAAACGAAGGAGTTGAAAAATAAAAATGAGAAGTCGAAAATAACAGGAAAAGAAAAATGAGGAGACGTCGAAAAAGACGATGAAAAATTTGATAATGAGAAAAGAAAAGGAGAAAATAAAGAAGGAGTCGAAAAAGAAATGGGAGAAGAACTAACGAAACGGACAAAGTCGAAAACTTTGGTCTCATTGACGAAGTTTTGTTTTGTAATCATCAAAAAGGGGGAGATTGTTGGAACATTTTGTTCCATACATAAATTAAAAGTGTTTTGATGATTAAAGTCGATAAACAAAACAAAACAACGAAGAGGCGAAGTAAAGAATCGAAGAAAACGGAGTTGCAAAAAGGCATTCTGGACATAGCTAACGTACGTAAACAAGAGTGCATAACATACGTAAATGATTGAATGTTAAGTACGTAACAGGGTGTTATTAACGTACGTAATATGTTCAACCAAGTGAACGTTGGAGGAGTCAAAGTCAGAAAAGCATGCAACGGACATATGACGTCAGCACTGACGTATGGCTTAACGTACGTAATAAAGAATTGCTAACGTACGTAACCCAAAATGACGAAACTCCCTGGACTGGTTTGTGAAGAGGCTTACGTACGTAATGAATCTTACGTACGTAATGTGGAGGAGATAGCGTACGTAATGATGGTTCTGGCAGCTAACGGCTAGTTTGATGATGGAGCCTATAAATACCATTCTATGGTATTGTTTCAAGCACAACAACTTCAAGCATACGAGATAATAATATGATATTCATATTGATATTATTGTTGTTGTAATATTGAGCTTACGTTGAGTGATTGAGTGTTATACACAAAATCATACACGAGTGGTAAAAGAAAAGATACGATTGGATTCGGTGTTATTAGGATCAAGGATCCGACATTATTAGAATCGCAATCGCTATCGAGTGAGGTTTATCTAGTACCCATAGAAAGCTAGAGAGGTTGATTCCTTGTCCTACGAAAAGGAAAACGGTTTAACTTGGACCGACACAAAGACAAGTGTGAGTGGTTTATCACGGACCAATAGAAGACGTGATTGTAAACGGTTATCCCTCGACCGATAGAAGAGAGTTGCAGAGGTTTTTATCTTGAACCTATAAAAAAGGATACTGAGAGAGGACGTAGGCTCGTTTATATCCGAACCTCTATAAATCTGTGTGTTGTTTAATTTCCGCAATTTTATTTACGCTTACGCAACACGGCGCAATATCCGATCTTGTACCCAACAATGGGGCCTTTAGGGGCCAAGGCCCCTGGGCTTCTTTTGCAAAAAATTAGTAGTAAATAGATATAATACCCCAAAGCCCGTAGCCCAGTCCACAACCCTGCGCCCTCATCTTCAGTTCTTCCAGAATCCATTCATCGGCTCGGCTTCTTCCAGAATCCAATTTATTTACAAACCCTTTCTTCTTTAAACAAGATCCCTCTTTGTTTTTTTTTTCTATCTCGTGCTCCTCTTTCTCTCTCTCTGTGTGACCTCTATCTCTCTCCATAATCGTCCGCTCTCCATCTTCATTTCTTTTTTTCTCCCCCAAAATCTTTCTTGTCTCAACATTCAATAAAAAAGGGGAAGTTTAGTTCCATTAAAAATAAAATCCAGAAGAAAATTCCAACTCAGATGATGGATTTGTGTCTCTTTTGCTGTATTTTCTTTCTTCATGTTTCAAATTTATGATTGACAATCAAATTGGATTGATGAATTCGCTGATTAATTAGGGTTGTCGTATTTCTGTTTTGTTCAGGGTTTTTTTTACCAATTTTGTTTCTAATTAGTTGCAAAGAAGGGATGGGACGATTTGTTGAATGAGGCACAAGATATACAAAATGTGTTTGAGAAGTTTACAACCGAAGAGCGTGAGAAAAACAGATTGAGATTGTCGGCTTCATTATCGAGTGAATATTTTCTATCACTACGCCACAGATGGCCTACTGCAACAAATTTGCATGGTGTTGCCACCTAAAATGTTGCAATAGCTATGCAAAATTTGGCCTACTGCAATATTGTATTTTGAGTGTTACATTATATACAAATATGGTGTTGCCTTTGTAGCAAAGTGTTACAAGTTGTAACATTTTATGACACAGTGTTGCCGTAGATGTACTATTTAAAAAAAACTTCATATTCTTTTATGTAAAATTGAAAATAAATAATTTTGAACTTGAGAACTAATTAAATTTGATTGGAGTGGAGTATGACATTTATTCGAATGTAATATTTTTTAATTAAATTTGATATGAACAAATTAAAAAAAATATAATATTAATATCCAAGAATTTTATTAGAATTCTGATGGTATAAAAATTCTTATTTTATTTTTTTAATTTTTTTTTACTGCCTAATTAATAGTCGAGAGGAGTTATTAGACACAACTTGTCGTAGATATTTTAATTGGGATAAGGAGTCGTAGATTAAGATGTTAACTCGTCGAACGGGTTCCGTATTTTGGAATTAAAGTATAACAAGAGTGGATTAATTCACCTAAGCATAATCATATTCTAAAATTTAGTTAGTAGTAATTTTTATCTAACAAATAGAGTTTAGAAGTAAAAAGAGGAACACCGACGGGCGGCGGTTGAGAGACCAGTAGGTGAGGCGGATTCGATCGAAGTGAATGCATTTAGACGGGAGCTCAGGGTTCCGGCTCGATGCGGAGAATAAAGCTCCAGTTCATGGGGTTCCATAGATGAAACCGACTTGATTCACGGTGGAGCACGACAAATTGGAGCTGCCTTCGGTGAGGACGACAAATCGGAGCTTCAGTCGAAGATGACCCGACTGAAAATCAGGTAAGTTCTTTACTTCTGATTTGGTTCTGAAAATGGGGTTGTGATACTGAATGATTTGGGAATTGGGTGTCCTGCTTATGAAATTGTGCTGGTGCTTATGTGAAAATATTTGAAGGTGAAATTGATAGGGCGAAAGGTGAGGTGATTTTACTGGTGAACGGGCCCCAGTTTGAGGAAGACTGAGAAGCGAGAGAGAAAAGCAAAAACATAACAACAGAGGATAGACTTTTGTTGTAAAAAATTTGAGATGTAATAACCGAAGGAATCAACTGTAGGTTATGCTCCAGTGGCGTTAGAATTTTGATGTGAACTTTTGAGATGAATTTTACTGTAAAATGAGATTTATTGTGTGTATATGTGCGTTAGATTTCTACTGTTCAACGTGAAATGTATTTGTGTGTTCTCTCTTGATTGTATAATCTTTTATATGGAAAATTTATAACAGCTTTTATATTGGGTGTTGAAGGATTGTGTGTGTTTATGTATGTATCGTGTGTGTTTATATATATATATATATATATATATATTTGTATTATATACAAATATGTGTGTATGTGTATTTTGTGTATGTGTGTGTGTGTGTGTAAGTTTGTATGTGTGATTTTGTGTTCTGTGAAGCAGCTTGATGAGTTTGTCCATTATGTAATTTGACCTGTAGAGACACAAAGGTTGATGATTCAAACTTGAAAACAAAAAGGGAAGATCTCCAGAGTAGAGTTGATCTTCTACGCAAACAAAGGCCAATGTAAATGTCTTTATTCCTCAGATTTTGCCTATTTCCTTTTATTATCAAGCTTGTATCACCTGTGTAAACTTTAATCATGTTTATACCTTTTTAGAGATATGATGATACAGGACCTGTTATAGATGCTGTTGTCTGGCATGATGGAGAAGTTTGGAGGGCTGCACTTGATATGCATAGTCTTGAGGATGAATCAGGATGTGGGAAGCTTACTGACTTTGTTCCTCTTACTAATTATAGGTATTCTAGACACTCGAAGTAACTTTCGTTAACATGACTTCATGTTTACATGAAATATTGTGAATTATTATTGGACACATGTGAACAACTAGTAGCATGTAAAAGCATGTGTTATTCCTTAGATGTCGAATCTGAATGTTAAGCAAATTAACTGGAGAAGACTGCACCGACGCTAACATGCTATACTCAAAGGTGTATATCAGTGTCTTGCTCTATTCATGTGGACTAATAAAAATCAATTTGATTTGAGGTTTTTGCGGTAATCATCTTGTTGTGTACTTAAGATAACATAATTAAAGTGATTGTTTGACTTAGAGTAATTTATGTTATCACTTACAATGACAGTTTGTACTATTATTTGCATTTGCACCGTGACTTCTCTTTCCGATTTCTGTATCTTGTCTGATCATTTTGTTCTATTTAGATAAAGTGAAGAAGGAAGAATGTGTGTAGTTTCTTTGTGTTCAGTCCAAGCGGGTTTGAAGACAACTATTGCTGCATTAACAGACGATGGTCAGATGCCATCAGGTGACTGACTTCAACTGGGGAGTGCTCAAATATGTCAATTTCTATGTTTTCATTTTGAATTCTAGGGCATATGGTTTTCGTATTATAAATTCATGTTCTTGTTTTGTTTTAATGCAGGTATTAATTCGGATGAGGTCGTTGAATAGCTCTGAGATGATCTCACAAGGATATAAATGGGAGAGGCTTGAGGCAAGAAAGTCCGCAGGCAGTAGTTTGGCCACCTCAAAACCAGATTTACATTTGATCATATAGCTTGTGAAAGCATATCGCATGTGCCTATTTATTTAACTATTTTGCAAATAAATCTTGTTCAGTAATATGGAAATGCACTGGCATGCTTTTTCTGTACTTGGATATAATAATGAACATTCATGTCTAGTATAGCTCAGAGAATGGCTCTTTGTACTGAGTTGGATAATCTTGACTTTTTTGTAGGAAAAGCTATTAGACTGCAGGTTTGCTTATGTTCGTGATGTGTGTGAGACTATGTATCTTCTCCATTCATCAATAAAGAGAGGCCAATATGGGATTGTTTGCTACGTTGTGCATGTCACTTGAAAGATACCTTCACGGTGAATCATCACTCGTTTCTCTGAATTTACATACACCTATTAGATGGAAAAGCTCATGGTCCTTCATGGCTTATAGGAAGATGTGTAGTCTGACAAATGCTCCACTTCTGGCACGACAAACTCGCCGATCAGTGACTTGACAGACCAAAATCAGGCAAGAAGTTGTTGACGAAATGGAAGAAAAGCTGGAGAAGAAGGTCCAAGAAGAAGTAGATGCATAGGTGAATAACAAGGTGCAGAAGAACCTAACTTGGGTGCTTAAGAAATTAGGCGAAGTAAACTCAAGCATGAACATTAATTTGGTGGAACTTTGTCCCACGATATCAAGTGATAACGACAACAGCACTCCTATTACCGGAGGAGATGATACGTCTTAGATTTTATGTTTTTTAAGTACTGTATTTCATGGCTTTTGGAAGATAATTTGCCTTGGCCCAAAAGTTCCTATCAAATCCGACGGTATGCTCAAATCTTTTGAAGAATACGACGATGCCGATTGGAAAAATGACCATCTAAATTGTAAGGCCACCCAACTTTTATTTTGTGCCTTAAATCCCGAAGAGGTCAATCGAATCTCGTCGTGTGAAAGTGCGAAAGAAATATGGAAAATTCTCGAAATCACACACGAAGGGACAACTCAAGTCAAAGAGACGAAAATCAATATGCTTCTCCATGACTACGAGTTATTCATGATGAAGGGTGACGAGTCCATCACCAATATGCTCGATCGATTCTCGGTCATCACCAATGGACTTGCTTCGTTCGGAAAACCATTATCTAGTAGTGAAAAAGTTAAGAAAATTTTACGATCACTACCTAGCGAATGGGACGACACCGTGACCGCGATTATGGAATCCAAAGATCTCAACACGCTTGATTTTAGCGCCCTCATTGGTTTGCTAATTAATTATGAGATCGTGTTAAAATCACGAAGTGTCAAGCCAAAGCCGAAGGAACGATCGATAGCCTTGAAGGCTAAGATGTCTAAAAGAGAAGAAATCCCGGTGGAAAGCGACGAAGAAATGGCATATTATGCCAAAAATATTAATAAATTCCAAACTTTATTAAACCGGAGGAAGAAGGACATCTCGAGCGAATCTAAGAAGTTCGACAATTCTTGTCGACTATGTGGAAAACGAGGCCACTTCGCTAAGCATTGCCGAGCTAAACCCAAGAAGGAGGTTCTCGTGGCTACTTGGAGCGATGAAGACGAAGATGATGAATTCATCAATCAAAATAATCTCGCTCTCATGGCCCGGAGTTCGTTCGACGACAGCGACGTCGAAAGCGAGATTAGTACATCCTCCCGTGATGAACTCTTTGATGCATTTGAATTACTACATATAGATTTTCAAAATGCATTATCGGAAATCAAATCCCTTAAGTCTAAAATTAAATCTTTGGAAATTGAAAATTCCAAAATTATCGAAAAAGGAAAATTTGTTGAAATCGATCATTCAAAGTGTATCGAAAATGAAAATATTTTGAAGAATGATCTCGCTAAAATCCAAACCGAGCTTAAATCTTTGACAAAGAAATTCTCGCACGAAAACGAGAAATTTGAACAAATGCTTGGTGTTCAAAAATTTACTTTGAATAAAGAGGGATTAGGATTCAAAACTGGTTTGAAAAACGAATCCGTTAATTTCAAGATACCCCATTGCGAAAAGTGTTTAAATATCGGGCATCATATTTCAAGTTGCAAAAGCCCGAGACGGACGATAAAAATTAAGAAAATATGGGTTCCTAAAGGAACAAATATTTCAAATATTGTTTATGTCTCGAAACAAAAACCAACTATAGGTTGGATCCCCAAAAATTGATTTTTGTATTTTACTCAGGGGGAGTATCTTTTTAAAAAGGGGAGATATTATTCTCAGGGGGAATTTTTACCCTTTTATGCAATTATTCATAAATTGTATCATGCATATTTTATATTTTGGTATTATTTATTTCAATTCATATTTTATCCACTTTTTGATGAAAACAAAAAGGGGGAGAGAATGGAGAAGGAGAAAAAGAAGTCGAAAATGGGATTAACCCTATAAAGGGGAGAAAATCGAAAAATGAAAAGGAGAAGTCAAAAATGACAGAAAAAAAAAATGCGGAGACGTCGAAAAGACGATGAAAAATTGAAAATGAGAAAAGAAAAGAAGGAGTTGAAAAAGAAATGGGATAAGAAACTAACGAAACGGACAAAGTCGAAAACTTTGGTCTGTACACATATACATATATTTGTATTTTTGCAGGTGAATCCCATTGACGAAGTGTTGTTTTGTAATCATCAAAAAGGGGGAGATTGTTGGAACATTTTGTTCCATACATAAATTAAAAGTGTTTTGATGATTAATGTTGACAAACAAAACAAAACAGCGAAGAGACGAAGCAAGCATCGAAGGAAAACGAAGTGCAAAATGCTGGAGAAAAACAAAGCTAACGTACGTAACAAGACAATGTTAACGTACGTAATATGATGAAGCTTACGTACGTAATGGATGAGAGGTAACGTACGTAACTCAGTTCAAACAAGTGAACGTTGGAGGAGTCAAAGTCAGAAAAGCATGCAACAGACATATGACGTCAGCAGTGACATAAGGCCTAACGTACGTAATGCAGAAATTGTTAATGTACGTAATCAAAATGACGAAACTCCCTGGACTGAAACTAGAAGAGGCTTACGTATGTAACCCATGGGGGTTAACGTACGTAACGAGGCTTGCGTACGTAATAAGGAGACGATAGCGTACGTAATGAGCAGTCTGGCAGCTAACGGCTAGTTTGATGATGGAGCCTATAAATATCATTCCTATGGTATTGTTTGAGTACAACAACTTCAAGCAAACAAGATATACATCTGAGAATCATATACTTACATTGTTGTTGTAATATTGAGCCTATATTGTTAATTTGAGTATTTTCAACATTATGCACGAGAGGTAAAAGAAAAGATACGATTGGATTCGGTGTTATTAGGATCAAATATCCGGCATTGTTAGAATCGCAATCGATATCTAAGTGAGGTTTATCTAGTACCCATAGAAAGCTAGAGTGGTTGATTCCTTATCCAGTAGAAAAGGAAAAACGGTATTATTCGGACCGATAAAAGACGAGCTTGTAACGGTAATCCCTCGACCGATAGAAGAGAGGCGTAGAGGTTTTGATCTTAATCCTAAGAAAAAGATACATCGAGAGAGGACGTAGGCTTCGTTAATAGCCGAACCTCTATAAATCCTTGTGTGATTTATTTTCCGCAATTTATTTTCGCTTCCGCACAAAACGGCGCAAATATCCGATTTGGTACCCAACAGGGTCATGCTATTGATTTTTCAAACATTCGTGTGTTTGGTTGTGCTGCTTACGTGCATCAAAATGTTGATAAACTTGAACCCAGATCCTTGAGATGTGTTTTTCTTGGATATCCTGATGGTATTAAGGGT
Organism: Orobanche coerulescens; assembly: GCA_033398695.1. Lineage (NCBI taxonomy): Eukaryota > Viridiplantae > Streptophyta > Magnoliopsida > Lamiales > Orobanchaceae > Orobanche > Orobanche coerulescens. The sequence goes on from CM065809.1 coordinate 178,554,598, forward strand.
TATCGTTTATGGGTCAGATCTGAACCCGGATTGAAGGTGATCACTAGTAGGGATGTTGTATTTAATGAAACTGAATTTCCTTGTCTTAATAATCCTTTACCTGCTCCTGTGTTAACTGCTGAAAATTCTCCCCACCCTGTTCAGATTAGGGTGGAGCATCTTAGTGATAATGAGTTACCTGCTGAATCTGATAATATAGAAAATCCTGAATCCTCTAATGCTCAACCTGATAATCAATCTGAAAATGGAGACGAATCTGAATCTGTTCCTGACTTGTCTGGTTATCAATTAACTAGGGATAGGTCTAGAAGGAATGTTAGAAGACCTATACACTTAGATGATTTCCATATGGCTTCTCTTGCTTTCAATGTGTTTGATATGCTTGATGGGAATGAACCTAAATCTTACAATGATGCTTTGTTGTCTGATAAATCAAACGAATGGTTAAGTGCAATGAATGAAGAAATGACATCCTTGCATGCGGATAATATTTGGAAACTTGTTCCAAAACCTAGAAACTGTTCTTTGATTGATTGTAAGTGGTTATTTAAAGTAAAAAAGGATGAGGATGGCATCAGATTCAAAGCAAGGTTAGTAGCTAAAGGTTTTACTCAACGAGAAGGTATTGACTATACCGAGATTTTTGCACATGTAGTTAAATTCACCACTGTTCGCATTATGCTTGCATTAGTTGCACATTATAATTGGGAGATGAAATAATTAGATGTTAAAACGGCATTTTTGCATGGTGAATTAAAAGAAACCATCTACATGAAACAACCGGAAGGTTTTATAGATAGTAACCATCCTGATTATGTGTGCCTGTTTAATAAAACCTTATATGGCCTAAAGCAATCCCCTAGAGAGTGGAACAAGAAATTTAATGATTGCATGCTGTCCTTGAAATTCCGTCGTAGTGCATATGATCCATACCTTTATTTCAAGACTGACTGTGATGTTCCTATGTTCTTACTTATTTATGTAGATGATATGCTCTTGATAAGTTCGTGCATTAAATCTATTAATCATGTTCAAAGTCGTTTAGGTGAACAATTTGACATGAAATATATGGGGGATGCTAAAAGGATATTAGGCATGAATATCATTCGGGATAGATTTAAAGGCACTTTATTTCTAAATCAGTCCTCTTACATTGGTAAAATTCTAGAAAAATTTTCAATGACTGATGCGAAAACTGCTAGTGTGCCATTGGCTTCTCATTTCTTATTATCCAAAACACTACCAAAATCGAATCTGAAATTCGTGAAATGAGATCTATCCCTTATGCTAATGCTATTGGATCTGTCATGTACCTTATGGTTAGTACCAGACCAGATATTGCTTATGCTGTGAGTTGTTTAAGTAGGTATATGGCCAATCCTGGAAAACCTCATTGGGAGGCTCTTAAGTGGTTACTTCGGTACTTAAAAAACTCTGTTTCTGATGGTCTTGTGTTTTCTAAATCTAATGACGGGGTTAATCTTAAAGGTTATGTCGATTCTAATTATGCCAATGACCGGGATGAATGTAAGTCCACAACTTCATATGTGTTTACCTTGTGTGGCTCATGCATTTCTTGGAAATCACAACTTCAGCATATAGTTACTTTGTCTACTACTGAAGCTGAATATATTGCCACCACAGAAGCCTTTAAAGAGGCTATTTGGTTGAAAGGTTTACTTACTGAAATTGGTGTTCTTCGTGATAATGTTGTGGTCTTTTCTGACAGTCAATCTAGCATACATTTGTGCAGAAATCCTGTTTTCCATGATCGCACAAAGCATATTGATGTCAGGCGACACTTCATCCATGACATCGTGGAAAAGGGCATAATTGATTTGAAGAAAATCCCGTCCCAGTCTAACCCTGCTGATATGGGCACGAAGTGCCTACCGGTCGAGAAAATCAGATCTTGCAAGTCGATACTAAATATCGACTCCCTCAACTGAAGACACTCCAGTCTTTCTTTTCGTTATCTTTGTGATAGCTTTTCTAGTTTTCTCCGTGATTCCTAGTTTTCTTTCTTAGTGATTGATTTATGTCTTTATGCTTGTACTAACTTTGTGTGGTGTGCAGGTGGTGTGACGTTCGGCGATGATGACCTCCTTATCAAAAAGGTACCCCGATGGCTCATTTGGTCCGGGTGGAGATTTGTTAGAATTTTGGCCCAAATGATTTATTATTATTATGGGCCGGTATTATGCAGCCCGGACCAGACCTATTAAAACTACTCCCCTGGCCCGGCTTCTAGTCCCTTCCGGCTCCTTGATCTCGCCCGTTGATTAAAGGTTGACTCATCTCACCCGTCGGTCACTTGTATTTATTTCACTCCCGTAAACCCTAGCCTCACTTTTCTGTTTTCTCTCATCTCTCTCGCCACTCCGCCGACTGCCATGGAAATCCGATTTCCTTACCTTTTCTGCTCGGCTGTGCGGTTCCGATTTGGAAAGAAATCGAAACCCTTATCAATTAATGATAAGAAAGGATTCGATTCCCCTAAAAATCGGTGGCTTTCCGTTTGGGTTTTTTTGTCTATATATTGTCGGGCGTTTTGGGCTTGAGAGAAACACACGAAAATCAAAACCTAATTTTTCTGAGTGAGAAAATCAATCCGTGTTTCTTTGTGATCTTTCTGAGTGAAAAATATTTTCTGAGTGAAAATTGCTTGAGGCCGATTTTTGGGTGTTTTTTATTTGGGACTTTTGAAACCAGTCGGGGAGTTGGATTTGTTCGTCTGGGCTGTTGGCCGCGGATACACACGGAGCCTTGGACGTGGGTACTGGATATTGGAGGACTGGGCCGAGGCCGAGTTCCAGTCGATTCGCACCTCCTTTGCCTCTCGTTTTACAGATCTGTTGTGATCTGTTCGGTTTTGTCTCTAGCACTTTAAATTCATGTTCTTTGTGTTCGGTTTTTTGGGTTAATTCGTTTGTTCCCTTTTACTTCGTGTAATTCGTTGCCTATAAGTTTGTTGTGTAATTCTTAATCTCCAGAATTTATTTGTAATTCGTTTACTGCTTTGTTGTGTAATTTTTATGTATTCCGAATAGTTACCCTACACAATTACTGATTTTACTAATTCTTGAAGATATCTTCTTAACATATATAAGCATTTAAATTTTGATAATATCATATTAATCAATAAAGTCATCTTCATATTTCGATACGATTATTGTTGTGATATTTATATAAATGATTAAATTACAATTATTAATATGATGAATTTTTAAAGTTATATTTCTAAAATAGGGTAAACTGCATTTTTGCTCCCATGGGAGTTTGCTCAAGAAAATAGTTTTTTATGATAAAAAATTGTATCGTACGAGTTTTTCGCCTAAAACTAACGGAAGAAGATGCGTGAATGCTACGTGCATTCCGCAAAATGACAAATAAGATTTTTTGTTGGCAATTTTATTTCTCCACATTCCTTTTGGGTATGATTTTTTTATCATTATATTATATGCAGAGTATATTAATTTTTTTACTAATTGTTTTTGTTCTCATATTGTTTATTATTATCAATAACGGTAAAAATTTAAATGAGGTCTAAAAAAGTGTGAAAAAATAAATAAAATTTAAAAAAACTATTTTAAATAAGAATCTTCAAAAATATAAGTAATATGTGAAAAATATTAAAAAAACAACAACTAAATTTTAAAAATTTAAATAAAAATAAAACAATCTCAATGTATCAAAAAAATAAACTAGAAAAAATAATAAAATTAAAGATGTTATAAAATTGCAGTTGTTTTAAAAATACTCCCTCCATCGAGGGGCGGAACACATAGTGGCCTTTGGGGGCCATGGCCACCCCGCTTTTTTAAGTACATATGTATTATATATATGAGAACATAGACCACATATCCTAGCTAGCTCAGTTGGTTAAGGTGTTGATAGCCCCACATCTTAGATGTGTGTAGGAATCCTTTAAGAAGCAATTACAACCATTTTTTTACTATTCTTGCTTTCCATTTACACTATCCATATCATCCCATTTATTATACATATTAAATTATTAAAATGTTACTTATATATAAATTATTTTCTTAATTAAAAATAATGTTTAACTTGGTTATATTACAAATCTAAAAAGGTTTCTTATTTATTAATTTATAATAGTACAAAAATAAAAAATTCAAAAAAAAAAATCCAACCAACTTTGTATTTTGATTGAATAAGTTTTTAAATTTTTTTAAATTAATAAACAATTAAACATTCCATTAATAAATGATTAAACTTTCTAAATGACTTGTTGGTTTTGTATATCGAAAAAGAACTTGCTGAAAAGATTACTTTGGATGAAATTATAGAAGATTTCAAGGCCGCGAAGGATCGTCGGGTTTCACTTTGATGATCGATGTTTGGTATTTTTATATTTAACGTCTAGTTTTAATGTTTTGTTATTTATAACTTTGAATGATGTATCTTTTGTCTTTTTAAAAATATATATATATATATATATATATATATATTAGCTTCGACCCCCGCGGTTGAAAGGCTTGTGATACGCCCCTGCCTCCATCACTTAAGTGTAGGCACAATTTTTCCTTTTCGTCCGTTCCACAAGAATGGGCACATTTCATTTCGAAAAATATACTTTATATTTTTACCCCTTCTTTTAAATTTATTTACAATACTTTTTAACTAACATGCACCTCTTTTTTTATAAAATGTTCATTATTTTAATTTTATTAAAACCCGTGCTCCTAAAGAGAGTGTCCAACCTTTAGGGGCGGAGGGAGTATAAAATATCCAAATCAACTAAAAACCGCCAAAATCACTTGATGCTAAAAAATTAAAAAACATAAAAAATAAACCAAATATTTTATTTAATTGAACTAAAAAATTATTAACACTCAATCTTATATTTGATTGTATGTTTCAGATTCTTTTAATAATTTTTTTTATCTAATTTATTTTCGCTTCAATTGAGTTTTCTTAGACATAGGTTTTATTTAGTTTTCCAGACTTTTTGGTTTGATTATTTTTCAAGATTATTTAGTTTTTTGGATATATGTTCAATTTTTTCTAGCTTTGTGTGATTTACATTTTATTTTTAGTTCTAAATTATTTTGTTAATTTATTTACATTTGAAATCAACTGTATATTTTTATAAAGTTTGGATTTGCTTTTGTACTTTAAAAGCATGTCCAAATTATTTATGTAATTTTCTTGTTCCAAATAGGGATTGAATTACTACATTTTTAGCCATTTAACGAAAACCAATAAATAATTAACGATTTGAACCATTTTTACAACAAAAAAGGAACGTGATACCAAATATATTTCTAAAAAATTCTCATAGGACCAAAGTTGTAATTTTTCATCCTATAATTTGTAAGCATTTATATTTTGACATAAAATATTAATCAGTAGAATTATCTCTATATAAGAAAAGTTAAATGTGTCTAGATAAATATTTTATTTATCTTTAGCTTTCAATCACTAAAAAATAAAAAATTCGTATGATAAAATAAGGTAATTATCTGATTGTGATATTGCAACAACAAAATGATTACGTGAGAGAGTTTGTGTTGTTTAAATTATTTTCTAATATGCTTCAGATGATGCTATTTGCATTATTCTTGTAGAATTGCTTATATATATATATATATAATATATTAAACTCATCAGATAGTAGTAGGGGTGGGCATGAGACGGGATGGGACGGGCCTGGGGTCATCCCACGTCCCGTCCCGTGTTATAATAAGCGGGACGGGACGGGATGGGATTGGTGATTTCAAAATTTCATCCCGCGCGGACCTTATCCCGGTTGGGACGGGACAGAACGGGACGGGACGAGTTTAGTCCCGCATAAAAAAGTTCAAAATATAAATTAGAAAAAAGTAAGAAAATCTATAATTTTATACATCTGAATTCGGGAAAAATATCCAACAAACTAATTTAATAGCCTAAATTAAACTTTTAAAATAACAATTATTAACATTGAATAGAACATATCCATTTTTTTTTTGAAAAAATATTAGTTACTAACTTTATATTGGTTGATTAGGTTTGTGTATAATTATAAAATGTAGATAGTAAAAAATAAAAACAGTTTATTATTAAAAATTAATTAAAAAAGGGTTACAAATAATAAAAATATATGGTTTTAAAAGGGTTAAAAACTTAGCGGGACGGGACGGGCCTTACGGGCCTCAGATTTTTTGTCCCGTGTCCCGTCCCGTAGTTACTCTAATGGGACGGGACGGGACGGGCCTAGTGTTTTTAATTTTGGATCCCGTCCCATCCCGGGTAATTTTGGGACGGGACCGGGACGGGATCGGAATTTTGAATTTTTGTGCCCACCCCTAGATAGTAGTTGGAATTTAAATTTCAAGACGTCAATTTGCCACTAATTATGCTTTCTCATAGTTATGTACTCTCTCATGTCAACGTGTATCTGTCAAGAATCGTATACAATCATGGTCAACTTTATGTAGTCATATCAAAGTGAAGAGTAAAAAAAGCTTGAATATTTTTATTGCGACAAGAATATCGTAAATTCGTAATTGTAAATAAAACAAGTAAAGTAATTTATAAAGAAGTGCTCCAAATTTTACGGTGAATAGTTATGCATTCTCTCATGTCAACATGTGATTTTTTCCTCATGTTTCCGAGTATTACACGGTTGGTACACTAGTTATATACTCCCTTCATCCCTGAAGTAGTAGGCATAATTTTTTTTTTACGTCCGTCCCACAAGAGTTGACGCATTTTATTTTTAGAAAACACACTTTATATTTTTGCCCTTTCTTTTTAATTTATTGACAATACTTTTTAACTAACATACCCTCTTTTTTTTATAAAGTGAGACTCTTTCTCGATTAAAATCTATCATCATTTCAATTTTATTACAAATCATGCCCTTGAGTGCCAACTCTTTAGGGACAGAGAGAGTATAATGTTGTGGTTAGATGATCGGAGTGGTCGTTGATAGCTGGACTCGGTTCCATTCGGTTCGGTTTTTGACCGAAACCGAGAATCGAACCAAATATTCGGTTTCGGTTTGGTTCGGTTCTTTTTGAAGTTCGGTTCGGTTAAGTTCGGTTTTATAAATATTCGGTTCGGTTTCGATTTGGTTTGATGTTTTTTTGATTGTTCACAATATAAATTCAAATATTATATGCAAGAATAAGTTATATATAACAACAAGTCAACAAGAGTTATATATATGTTCAACATAAAAGCTAGGTTGCATAGCAATTTACAAATATCTCAAAATATATAACAATCGTAATCACAGTAGCTCATTCTCTCAACCTAAATTAATTGAATCACAAATTACATCAGCATATTATCGGTCCTTCTTGAACCCATGGGGTCTTACAAAAAGAAAACGAATTATACTAAAATTCAAAACACAGCAAAATCACAAAACAAGGTCATTTTAGTATGTTGAAATTTGACTTCGGTCCATTTCGGTCCGATTCAGTTCCGCCCGACCCCGAACCGAGAACCAAACCAAATTAGTTCGGTTCGGTTCTGTTTTTTTGTTTTTCGGTTCAGTCTTCTTTGGTTTCGGTTTTTCGGTTCTTTTTTCGGGTTTTTTCGGTTCGATTTTTGATTTTCGGTTCCGAAATGCCACCCTAGTCGTTGATGGTTGAAGTGGTCTTTGATAAACTAGCAAAAATAGAAGTGGTTGAATTATGATTAATATTGATGATGTGGAAGAAAGAGAAATTAAATAAATATTGAAAAGAGTCGGATGATTAGGTGGTTGAATGGTTATTGATAAACATAGGTCCTGTTTGGCAATCAGCGGTTAACTGTTAGCTGATTTTATTAGCTGGATTGATCGACGTTTTGTATTAGTTGTTTGTATAAAAAGTATTTGGTAAGTAAATAATAGCTGATAGCTACTTAATTGTGTAAAATGATCAACAAGGACGTCCCTCCAAGTCATTATTTTGATAATTTTATATTCTCGCTTATTTAAAAAAATGTTTCAATAAACTCATACTTTTAATTTATATAACATAAGACAATAATTTAAAGCTATTATATAAATTTAATTACATATTTCCTTAAAATAAAATTATTTCTTAAAAGTGGGACTTTAGTGGAATAGAGAAAACTCATTCAATTTGAACAAAATATAATTGGACAAGAAAAATCAAAATTTTACTTTATTTTTCACTGACATGAATTTTTTCCTAATAAGTAATTTCATATGTAGTGATAATAAAATATTTAATAATTTACTGTAATAGTACAACTCTATAAAATTCCGATCAAGCATTTACTTCTTGATTAAATCGGTTCTTAACTCCATAGCTTTCTGTAGCTTACAAGTGCTTAAACCTCCCGATAATGTCATTATTTTCATAGAAAAACTGTTCAACAAATTTCTTTGGGGAACTAATGACAATAAACGTAAGTTACATTGGGATTCTTGGAATCGGCTTTGTTTTCCTACGGATGAGGGGGGGTCTCGGTTGTCGCAACCTTCATGACATTATCCGGGCAGTCGAGATTAAATTGTGGTGGAGATTTAGAACCTCCAACAATGTTTATTCTAGTTTATTAATTAAAATTTTGGTTTGAAACTTTTTATTAAGAAATTGTAATTTCATAAATACGTAGGGCATAGTCTAAGCCACGCGTTGTTGTGGTTAAAATTTAGACTTGAAGTTTACTTAAAGTTCCTTCTTTTTTTTTTTTTTTTTTTTTTTTTTAAGTTCCTCGATAGATACTAGAGTTGTAGTTAGTGGACTAAAACAATCAACACCAACCAACTCCCATGACCAGAAACACACGTGGACGAACAAAAACAGAAATAATAAAATATAAAAAGTTAGAGAAGAAAATACTAAATTTGTAATTTTATTGAAGAGATCTTTTTCTATAGTTACAAGTTTCGCGAAATATCTATCCAATCTTCAAATTCTTAATATTTTCATTTTTTTAAATTAAGATATTACTTAAATGTTCAAACTTTTTTATTTTTATCTTTTTGGTAAATAGAAATTTTATTAACTAAATCATGACGAACCAACATTACCGACAAGAAAATTAAAAGCAGAAAAATGTAACACTTAGGGGATGCTTGGTAAAATATGAAAGGGAATGGAAAGGGAATGGAAAGGAATGATACCCATACCACTCAAATTATTGGGGTATGGGGGATTCCTCATTTTGGGGGAATTAGAGTCATAATAGTGTAATTCCAAACACACACTATGACTTTGATTCCCATATCTTACTCCCCAAACCCCTCAACCAAGCACTCCCTTAACTTTTTAGAAATATCATTAGTTTGACATTCTGGCTACATCTTAATATCAATATGCACTTGGCAATTATTAACAATATTCTTAAAAAAAATATTTTTTAGTTTATATTTTTCTTCTAAAATACTGTATTCTTTTTAAATATATTTTTTAACTGGAAATAAAAACAGAACAAAATGAAATGATAAAAATATTTTTTATTTTGTTTCATTTTTCTTTTAAAATTATATGTTTTCAAATAATTTTATTAGTTGTAAAAATAGAAAATAAGAGAGTAACAAAAGAATTTTTTTCCATTTTTATTCTTTTAAAATATTGTGTATTTTAAAATACTACTTTGAGTTAATTACATAAATCGTCCTTGTTGTTTGTCGGGTTTCACAGGTTTAGTCCCTATACTTTTTTTTCAGCGGGTCATGTCATTGTGGTTTTTGATCCGTTACGGGTTTAGTCCTTGTGGTTTGTCGGGTTTCACATGTTTAGTCCCTATACTTTTTTTTCAGCGGGTCATGTCCTTGTGGTTATTGATCCGTTACGAGTTTAGTCATTTGACCAATAATTCTGTTAGTTGATCGTTAATTTGAAGGATATTTTCGTCTTTTCATATATTTTATTATTATTATTATTATATGAGTACGTTGTAATTAGTTCTTTATTTTATGATTATCTTATACATATAAAGATCGAGTCCTTAAATTTATTGTGGGGCCTTAATGACTCCAATTTTTATGTCTTAATTATTATGGACTCTTAAATCTTCAACTCATTATCTTTAACATCTGAATATAATACACTACTATCAATACAAGAAAACCAAAAGACCATAAAACACAAATAACCAAACGATTGGGACATGATATGTTAACAATTTCATTTCCTTATTAATTGAGAATAGTTAATTACAATCATTCATAAATTACATGGAATGGGGCCTATAAATAACACATACATTTCTTTAGCTTGTCACACCTCCGAATTGATATTAAAGGCTTGAATTACTGAAAATAAGCACATGTTTGATTGGTAAAGTTTTATCTATCTTATCATATCTTATATGGCGGTTGGTTGTTACAAAAACTCATAAAACATACGTAGTTGGAGATGCGCCTGTTGCAAATGGTGCCAAGTCAATTGGATCGGTCGAAGCTGGACTCACACCGCTATGCAAAAATGGGTTGGTGACTCGCCAAATCCTAATAATGAGGACATGGGTAACTTCTACTCTGCGGGATATGACCCTTTGTTTTACGTCCACCATTCGAATATCGACCGTATATGTAAACTCTGGAAGTATTTGGGCATTATAAGGACTAAACCTGTGAAACCCGACAAACCACAAGGACTAAACCCGTAACGGATCAAAAACCACAAGGACATGACCATCTGAAAAAAAAATATAGGTACTAACATGTGAAACCCGACAAACCACAAGGACTAAACCCGTAACGATCAAAAACCACAAGGACATGACCCGATGAAAAAAAGTATAAGGACTAAACCTGTGAAACCCGACAAACCAGAAGGACGATTTATGTAATTAACTCTACTACTTTTGTTAGCCGAAATGAAAAGAAAAGAAATAATATTTTTGTTTGCCGAGAAAACAAAAAATATATAAAACAAAAAAGAATTTTTCTCTGTTTGTTCTTCTAAACAACGTGTCTTCACAATTTTTTATTAACTGGAAATAAAAACAGAAAAAATAAAAGAAATTTTTTCTGATTTTATTCTTCTTTTAAAATAAAATATTATATTTTTCTTTTTCTTTTAATGATGTGTTTTTAATTAATGATTTTTATTAAGCAATAAATAATATTGAAAGATACAAGTTGAATTAGGAAAAATATGAGGATATTTTTTCAAAATAAGAAAATAAGAGCAAACGATTTCACCCTTTTATCAATACAAAATTAGAAGAAAATGACCTACATATAATTATTGAACTAATGAGTACCGAGACATAAGAATATAAGTACAAATATTAATTCCGTGGTAGTTTTTGTCAATATTTTATATTTTAATAAGATTCTTTTTATGCTTTATTATATAATTAATATGCTCAAATTTTAATAAATTGTTCACTAAAGATAGAAATTTAAATAATTATTTAAGTTTTGTGGTCCTTTTTATTTTACCTTTTCTATTTATATTATGTTCACTTTACATGTTTTTCAAATTTTTCATTTCATGTCTAATGATTTTTATATCTATAATATTTCTTATGTCTAACATTTTTTTGTCCCTTATTATGCTCCAATGTTTATATATATATATATATATATATACAACAAATAGTTGTTAATAAACGAATGAAAGTATAAATATTAATTTTTGTTAAATATTACGATGGTTTGGTCATGTGAGAAGAAGACCTATTGATGCCCCAGTGAGGAGCCTAGAAAGTTGGGGAACAAGTAATGTTGTGAAAGGTAGAGGAAGACCCAAGAAAACTTGGATAAAGATGATTGAAAATGATATGCGGTTTCTTGGAATTGGAGAAAGTATGGCGATGGAGAGGCAAATGTGGCGGGAAAGAATACGGATGGTGGATGGAGTCTGATTTTTTTTTCTTTTTTTTTTTAAATTCCTATTTTCTTTTATTTCATGTTATCTTTTAATTTATTTTTCAGGATTTTTCATTTTTTTTTTTAACATTCATTCTCTTTTTTATTTCTTTTTCTCTACTTTTTCCTCTTTTTATTTTATGTTATTTATGTAACGATTATTGACGGTTTAGTTTGATTAAGTAGTGGCCCAAATCATTTGGGGTAAGAACTAGATGTTGTTGTTGTTGTATAAAAAAGTTGGTAGAAACATGTGAGATTTAGGTATATAACTATCGTTTTACAATAATTTATATTGTTTCTTCAGATAAGTTTTAACCATAATTATATTAATAAATAATAATAAATTATATTAAAAAAATATTTTTTATAAATTTAATAATTATTTTTTTTACCGATTATATGATTTTTCTCATGGGATAACTGGGAGTACCCCCCTGCAGTTGCACAGAGATTAGGCCGGCAAAGGGCCGGGCCTAAGTGTGGCGGTCTATATCATAGCCCGGACTATTCAGCCGACGGAGACTTTTAAACCATACGGAAATGTCAAGAAGAAAAAAATGAAAAAAATAATAATGAAAAGAAGTAAAATACCAAGACCAGCAAAAACCCGGGGTTTTATACCGTCGGGTCAGGAAAATTTGGCATAACGTTAGCCGACACTAAAATTATATATTTTTTCATATTTATTGATTTTGTATATTATTCTTCTTAGAGTTGAACCGTACAAATTGAATTCAACAAATATAAAAAATATGCAATTTTCATAACGATCTAATATAACATTAAATTTTCCTGATTTAACGATCAAAAAAATACATTTTAAATATAGTAATATAATTATAATTTGATATTATCAAAATCGTACATAACAAGAATAATATATAAATTAAAATAAAAATATATGAAAAAAAACCCCCAAAACCCCCCACCAACCTCACCGCTATCGTCAACAATTGGCCTTGGTTTCACAAATAAACCAAAAAACCCGAATCAGATTGGTTTCTCTCCTTCCCCCAACAGAACCACCGCCTCCGTCGTTCTCCATTCTACTCTTACCGATGGCCTCACACCACCGAAAGCTGCTAAACGAATCCGACGTTGACCCAACTTTAGCTAAAATTTGTGAAAAATATTGCGACGCCGACGAAAACCCTGAAGAGATCTGTCCGTTTGCGTGTATAGATTTCTGCCCACCTGTCTGTAAAATCCCGCCACCGCCGCCGCCAGTCCTCGTCTTCAGCGGCCCGTCGGAAAAATCCCACCGGCTTTCTCATCTACTCACCGTCTCCCTCGCCGTCCTCTCCGCGGCTTTCCTTTTGTTCATTTTCTACACGATCTACAAATTCTGTTCCAGTTTGAACAGTTGGAGGAGGAGACGGTCGCGGCAAGAAAACGGAGGCCCCGCTATTTTCCTCGATGAAGATCACGGGCCCGTGGTTGACCATCACATATGGTACATAAGAACAATCGGGCTCCAACCATCCGTCATCGGCGCGATCACCATCGTCAAGTACAAGAAGGGAGATGGATTGATCGACGGCACGGATTGCTCTGTCTGTTTGAGCGAGTTCCAAGAAGACGAGACCCTGAGGTTGTTGCCTAAATGCAGCCACGCTTTTCACGTGGGGTGCATCGACGCCTGGCTCAGATCACACACTAATTGCCCCATGTGCCGGGCCGGAATCGTGAACAGTTCCGCTGCCTTATTACCTTCACAGGAGCATATGGTTCAGAATTCGGGCCTGGGCCCGGCGATAGATTCCCCGCGACAGGGCGTATCAGGGAGTAGCATGAGGAGGGAAGTCGAAAGGGTGGAATCAGAAAATCAGATTCCTGAGTTGAGGATTGGGATTCCGGATGACACGGTATCACGGGCCCTGGTTGGGCTCAAAATGGACGAAAATACAATTGGTGATGATCCAAGAGGATTAGATGGGATTATATCCGTGAAAAGATCGGTATCGGCGGATTCCTTATCCGCCCTAGTCGATGCTTTCCCTGTGCTGTCTGATGGAAATTCAGATAACCATTTGGTCAAAGTAAACGAGTCTTCATCTGGAGATGTTGCAAAGAGAGCTGGATTTATCAATCAAAGCCTATTGAGATTAAGTGGTAGTGATTCGATCCAAACAGGGCCTTCTTCTATGAAGAGATCACTTTCGTGCAGCGCGAATGTAAAAAGATGATCTTCCCGGGAACTCGAGAAAGATGAGCAGAATAAACAGGATGGTGGGTATGTTTGATGGCCTAAGCTGATAAGCTAGCTGTTATAAACTGGCTCATGACATACCAGACATGAACTTTTTAAATAAGCTCAAAAAATAAGCTAGTTTATACCAAATATATACAACGTTTGTGTAAAATATGGGAATGCCTAATCGAAGATTGGGCCGTTCGATTAGGCCGGGTGATATATCAATTAGCATGAAAATGTATGTTTTGGGATTTCTCATAGTTCCATCATTTTTGATACTCATACTTAAAATGCAACGTAGTCTGTCTTTACTGAATGATTAATGATATTTGAGATTAGGGTATGCCGGTATGGATCTCCTATTTTCTATTTGATTTCAAAACTCAGGCTTACATGATCTGGTCAAGAATGGACCATTTGTTGAGCATATGTTTATGAGATCTTTTGGAGTAGAGGTACCATACGAGACGGTCAGAGACGGAGCCAGAAAAAAGAATTTGGGGGAGGGGGGTTGAGGTCAATAAATTTTAAGTGCGTATATAAAAATAGCTAAACTTCATTAGTTCATAACAAAAATATTTATAGAAGTACAGAGCAATTTCTTTTGTAAAAAAATCTAAAGCCTTATTTTTGGTAAAAAATCTCCAAATCACAATTCGTAACTCAAGATTAAATTAAGAAATTTAATGAGAGAACTTGGATTAATTGATGTATATATAAAAGAATTCTACACCTAGATTAATGAAATAGAAATTTTAAGTGGAACAAACTAAAATAAGTAGCTTATTATTAAAAAATTTATTTCTGGTAAGGGCAACAATGGGCTCAAGCCTAGTAGAACCCCCTGCTTCCGTCCTTGGAGACGGTTAGACTACAAATAACGGCGACCTGAGGGGGTGGGTGGTCGACCGAAAACAAAATAAAATAGACAAAAAAAGAAAAGAATTGATGTTCCATGACCGACGTAGGTCTCATAGAGGTGCAAGGGTGACCAAATGGTCACCCAATTAAGAAATGCCACTTGTCATGATTATTTATTTCACATTTATTCTTAGAATTAAGATAAAATCAAAATTCATAAAAATATTATCTATAAATAGAGATAGTCTTTGTTATATTTTTACACACACTAAAATTCTATATTCTTCTTTACATATTTCATCCATTTTCACCATTCAAATATCACTTTTCTCCATTTTGTAATGGATTCCAAGTGTTTTCATAAATTCTCAAAATTTATCAAACTTCCAAAATTATTATTCTAATCTTGAAAATATTCATAACGAAGATATTGGATTTACTTCGAATCAATTTTTTCATGATCTCACTCATGAAAATATCCACCTCACAAACACAAACACGAGCATAAATATTTTCAGTGGTACGAAAGATTGGAATGATAAATAAGACTTGGCACTTATTGTATGCTCGGTGTCATGTCAGTTCAATCCAATTGTTGTCACTAATCAAAATAGTGCCACTTTATGGAAACACATTTTGGTAATGTATGAAGAAGTTCGAGCTGACAACTCACGGTTAATGGGTGATGAAAAATCCGTGAAGTCACTGAGAAATTGCTACAAGAGGTTGAATGCCAATGTAACTAAGTGAATGAGTGCATGCACAGAATCATATGGTCGAAAAAGTAGCGGAATTTCTAATACGAATATTGAGAAGGAAGCTCAAATAATTTACAAAAAAAAAACTAAGTTTACACACCATGAGGTTTTTGAAAAGGTTATGCATCATCGTCCGAAGTAGGAGTTGAAGATGGGTAGTGGACGAACGCAAGCCCGTGCAATCGAAAATAAAAAGGAAAACCGAGCTAAGAGTGGAACTAGCAAGGATGATGAAGATGTTGAAGAAGATAGTGGCATTTCAAAAAGATCAAGAACCACCGGGGAAGATGAAAATCCAAACAATTCCACCTTAGAAACTCCTGTTAGTGAAGCTTCAAAATCAGTCGTCCTGCTGGTAGAAATAAGGCGAAAGAAAATAGGAAAGAAAATAGGAAAGAAAAAGTGTCACAACAATCAGTTATTTATGAGGAATAACTGCGGAACTCCAAGCGATGTGGATCCCACGTGAGAAGGAGACGAATGCAATTAACAAGATGAGAGATATTATGATGTCAAGAGGTTAGTTATGTAGTAAGTGGCAATGAATAGAATATGAGAATACTATCTTACTAATGACAGATATTCTTTATGGGCAATATTTGTCGAATCTGTTAATGGTTCACGTGGGATAAATCTCTTAAAATCGGTGATGTGAAATTAATTAAATATTAAAAAAATAGATGGTTGATATGTTTATTGTTAAACAGAGTCTTAGACTAAGAATATCGATGACCCTCCAAGCCAAATGGTTGACCGCCATATCAACCATTAATAAAAGGGTGGACATGGTTTCATTCTGATGGTCGACTATGGAGAAAATAAACCAAGCTAGGTTTCATGCAATTTAAGCCTTTCATGCTTAATTCAACACTTCACTCTTTCATATATAAATCATGCTTAAATATCACGAGTACGATAATATGCATGTACCTGGTTAAATTAGTAGAATATATTCACGTATTCTGCAAAATAAAAGTACTATTACACTCATATAATCTGAATATTATTTTACTAATGAAATACGCGTTCTTAAATCAATTAAATATATATATATACCATTGAGTACTATTGTACTCATGTACTCGTCCCAATGAGTACAACAATATTCGTAACTATATGGATACTACATTATTCATTTAGCAGAGCAACATTAGTAGTGAAGTATATTTAACCATGATTTAACTACAAAATAATCCAGTGCTAGGTCTTGATTCATTTTTTTTTGAACGGCGGCATTTTATTAAAACTAGCAAAAGCTAAGAACAATTACAAAGTGTCTATAGTAGCTATAGGATTTTGCAACCAACCTACCCAACTAAATTTAAAGTTAGGATTTCTAGATGAAATCCATAAAAACGATTGAGAAACAATACTATCCCAAAGCAACGCCTTTTTAGGAGGAGTATTAGAAAAAACCAGCCGGTTGCGAAAAAACCAAATGAACCACAAGAGAGTCCCTCCCACTCCTTCAAAGAACACCCGTGCCTTAAGAGAGATGGCCAAAGAATCAAGCCACTCAAACCATTCCGAAATATGCATGCAAAAAGGAATGTCTAACTCCCACCATCTTGCCAACATAACCCACAAGTCTTTAGCCATGTCGCAAGTAAAGAAGAGATGATTAACGGTTTCTACATCTTCGTGACATATGGGACAAAGAATCGAGTCGACATCAATACCTTTCTTGTCCAAGTTCACCCTAGAAGGAAGCTTGTTAAGCGACAACCTCCATAAAAAAACATTAACCTTCATGTATATGTGCCCAATCGTAAATCTCTCTCCCTTGTGTGTTCTCCTACTGTCCGCCACTGATTACCGTGGGTTGTTATCGTGGAGTGTTGGAGTTGTGTTAGGCTCTGTTCTTTTGGACTGAATGAATCTGAACTGAACTGAACTGAAATATATATTAAGGATAAATAATAATAATAATAATGGTAAATAATAATAATAGTAATTAACAACAACAATGATAATAGTAATATTATTAGTAATAATAACAATAATAATAATTAAAATTAATAATAATAATAATAATAAAAATTGAAAAACTAAAAAATAAGTCCAAAAGAACAGGCCTTACTTCACAATCACGGCCTCAAACCATTCATGCAAATACCATTCTTTTAAGTCCTGCGAGAAACACGCCTCTTCTGCCCTCTTCATGCAAAGAGAGGGCACATGTATTAGCCCTAATTTGCTCATTACACTTCAATGATATGCCACACCCCATTTTGTACCAAATTAGTCAAAAAAAAAAAAAAATGGGGTCTTTATGAAATAGAACACCGAATGAAAATGTTGGTATTTTCACAAATTAATACTTTTTAAATGCAAATTATTCTTTTTTAGTTCATATTATCAAACTTATTTTGAATATAAAAAGTATTATATTAAAACATCCTTTTTATATCATATATTACTCGACAAATCTCACTCTATAGGCTAACAGAATTTTCTCTCCGTCTCCACAATTATAAGTCTCAACTCGAACAGTGTGATTAAATTTCTAAATGCGTCACTCGACCAAAATTAAAATGGATCCGTAGAAAGGGCAATAAATGAGACGAACTGTTTGCTAAGTAACTAATTCGATATCTACTTAATAAAAAATTATTTCACCTCATTTAATAACAGTCGTTAAAATAAATAAACAATTCAAATTTTGAGATATTCGATTTGTTAATTAGTTTGTTGGTGGATCCGTGAGAGGCTAATTAGAAAACTCATACAGTTTAAACTAATATTTTTATTTTATACAATCACAAATGAAATATTTTTGACATATACACGCTATCTCTAAATGGTAGACCATGTGATCTAGATTTACGAGGTAATACACTACTTTTTAAACTTCATTGTGATAAATAATGATATTTGTCGAGGAATTTAGTTTGTCAAATTCTAAGAAAAACGATACTGGTTTAACCAATATACCCTTACTTTTCAATAAAACTAACCCACCCTATATCTCTCCTTATCTTTCGAGTTTTAGGTTATGACGTATGTATTTCGACCGCCTCGCTACTATGTATTGTTTACCTTTTGTGTTATTGTATCGTAACTTCGTATCTTATTTACCGTGTCGGAATATTGCACACGAGGTACCAGTAAGCAGATACGATATTTGTTTTTCGTTACATTACCCGATTAATAATTGATCATTTATTATTTGTTTTTCGTTACGTTTCGTTACGTTCGTTACCAATATAGTAACATGTGAACTTTAAATAGTACACTCGGTAAGAAGTTACAATTTCTTACCAATATACCAGAGTGTAAACAGTGACACCCTTACAAATTCGTAGCTGGAAATAGTTACGGTTACACTAATACGAAGTCATTAATTCGTAACTTCGTACTAGTTACACTTGATAAGAAGTTACAATTTCTGACCAATATACCAAAGTGTAAATAGTGACACCCTTACTAATTCGTAGCTGGAAATAGTTACGGTTATACTAATACGAAGTCATTAATTCGTAACTTCGTACTAGTTACACTTGGTAAGAAGTTACAATTTCTTACCAATATACCAGAGTGTAAACAGTGACACCCTTACTAATTCGTAGCTGGAAATAGTTACGGTTACACTAATACGAAGTCATTAATTCGTAACTTGGTACTAGTTACGCTTGGTAAGAAGTTACAATTTCTTACCAATATACCAGAGTGTAAACAGTGACACCCTTACTAATTCGTAGCTGGAAATAGTTACGGTTACACTAATACGAAGTCATTAATTCGTAACTTCGTACTAGTTACACTTGGTAAGAAGTTACAATTTCTTACTGTCATGTGATTTAATTCGTAACATGTATACCAAATCTCCAATACGAAAATTTCAAATCAGCATAAATGTGTTATGAAATTCGAAATTAGTAACTTCATACTGATATGAAATGATAAAATCTTAACAGAAAATCAAGGCATAGTGATACGAAATGACAATATTTAACATGGTAACCCAGTACGAAATGAATAAATCGTACCAACTGTAAATTCGTAACCACGTATGCAAACTTGCCAAAAACTAGATCTAAAACACCAATACATACAAATCGATCTGAATCACTCCAAATATACCACGAATCACCAGAAATCATATGAAAACTTGTAAATCATCAAAAATAAATACAAAAATAACATTATTTCAAGATAGATCTAGGATTTTTCTAGAGAGAGAAAGTTGGAGAAAGAGAAATAAAATCGAATGAGAGAGTAGGGAAGATTCGGAGCTGCTGGCGGTCGTAAGGAAGATTCAGAGTAGGGAAGATTCGGAAAGAACTGGAACTCCGGCGAAGTCGACTCCGGAAATAGCTAGATTCCGGCGAGATATGAAGATGGTTGTGAGAGCCATGGTGGTCACCTAAGAGCATGGCCGACGACGGTGATGGGTGGCGCAGCCATTCAATGGGAAGGGAGGAATCGAGAGAGAGGAGAGAGGAGAGAGAAGAGAGAGACGTGGGGGGTGGGGGGGGGGGAATCTATGTTGCACAGGTGCGGGGGGGCGGGTGCGGGTGCGGGCAGATACGGGTGCGGGGATACGGTTTTTTGAAAATGTTAGGGTGCGATACAGCAAGGATACGTCTGTTTATTTTATATTTTATTATATATATAACACTTGTTAAATATAAAAAACAACAATTCAAATATCACCATAAAATCAATTCAAATACATAAAATAAGTTATACAAAAAATAATTCAAAATGGCTTTGAGCAGCGGAGCTTTCTAATGCTGTCCGTGAATACTGCTAAAGGTAAAAGTAATTACTTATTAAATGATTTACTTTTTGTATTTTAATTTATTTGATTTACTTTTAAAAATTACAAAAAAACTAAAAAAAACGGACTCGTGTATCTGGCACAGGATACGCGTATCCTGTGCTGTGATACGCGAGTCCGATTTTTTTTTGCACGGATTCGCCACGTGGCGAATCCCGTGCGAATCCCACGCGAATCGCACCTGCACCCATGCAGTATCCGATACTGGATACTGCTCAATTTTGAAGAATCCGTGCATCATAGGGGGGAATGTGAGAGACATGGGGGGAGAGAAAGAAAGAGAGAGAGAAATAGAGAGACGTGTGTGGTGGTGGGGGTAATGAGAGAGAGAGAGAGAGGGGGAGAAAGAAATAAGGGAGTGAGGGTAAATTGGTCCGAATTTGCTTTTTTTTTGCTACAATTTGTACAAACTAAGTTACATGACAAATATTAAAATTTACTTAGTTATTTGGCTAGTTCTAAATAACTAATTTGATATATATATAAATAAAGAGAGAGAATAACTATAACTATAAAATGTAATATACTATGCTATATACTGTGCCATATTTAGTATGAATTAACTGTGCATTGCGAGAAAAATTAATATGCATTACAATATATTGGCCCTGTTTGGCAATTAGCTGTTAGGTGATAGCGGTTAGCTGATTGAGTTAGCTGTTTTGACTAGCAGAGTGGGTTAGCTGTTCTAAATATGTGCAGCGAACAATAAAAAGCGATATGCGTCACAATATATTATGTGTGCGGTCAATTCGTACTAAATATGCATTGGACCCACGTTTTCATTTTAAAGACCGGTTCACATTTGAACCAACACCTATATATGAATTCAAACAGCAGAAAATTAAGACATAAAAATATAACAATGGCACCACCAACTGCAACTTCTCATAATTGATCATCCAATACCAATTCAATTCAGCCATTTGAGTATGATACAGGCGTTAAGGTTTTGACAGATTCTTCTAATCTCAAAGCAGTGCCTTCTAAATTTAACTACACCAATCAGCCCACCGATTTGATTTCTGATTCACTCCCTGTCGTTGATTTCTCCGCCATTACCGCGGCTGCCGATTCCGATCAACGGTCCAGAGCCCTCCATGGCCTCGCCAAAGCATGTCAAGAATGGGGTTTCTTCATTGTAAGATTAATAACAAAAGAATTGCCTAAAGCTTGGGGATTCTTTAATTAAAATTTAAATAATATTTTTCTGAAATTTTTCGTTAATATAAAAAAAGTCGCTTATTAAAAAAGAAGGATAATATTAATATGTATGGTATGTCTGAATCTATCAAGTGATAGATAATCTAGTGAAAACGGATAACATAGCTGGAATTCGATAATCAAGTTGAAAAATCGATATTCTAGCTGAAATTTGATATTCGATAACAATTTGAATAAAAGACTTTTTTAATATTATTAATAATTGCGAGGGTATTATTTGTAATTATCTCATGCGTTTATTTTGGTGCGGATGCAGCTTGTGAACCATGGCATTGGTGAGGTATTGATGAACGGTGTTTTCGGTGCAGTGAAGGAATTTTTCGATTTGCCGGAGAGCGAAAAGAAGCGGTACGAAGCCAAGAGTGCTTCGGATCCCATAAAGTGCGGCAATTTCACTGTCTCAACTACCTCGAATCAGACCTTCACCTTATGGAGGGATTACCTAAAGCTCTATGTCCACCCTGAATTTCACTGCCCCCCTCAGCCCCACGCCTTAAGGTATTTTTTTTTTCTTTTTTTTTTTCTAGCATGAAATGGAACTATTGGATAAACGGAATATCTTGATCATGTGCGATGTTATTTTGAGAATCGGTTGTCAAATCGTTTCTTGGATCGTCGATCTCACATCGGTAAATGCAGATGCTGCCATCAATATATATAAAAGTTGTTGTCAATTAATTTTTAAATAGAACTACAAATTTTAAAATGGTATTAAAACAGACTTTCTACATTTGCGTCTCCAGCATCCAATGATAGTCTAGCTATGCACTACTCGCCCTAGCCAAATGGTGGCAGAGCAACCGCACTAAGTCCACTAGAGTCCCCAAAACAGAAAAATTACATCTCTTATATATATATATATATATATATATATATATATAGTGGTGCGTTATATGCAGTATCAATATTAGATACAGTACTTTATGATACTAATTAATGCATGAGTTTGTACTAATTATGCATGAAATATATGCATTTCGTGCATCAAAATTTCAATGCATTAAAATATGCAATATATGCATCAAAATATCGATGCATTAAAATATTAGATTATATGCATTAATTTTTTGTGAGAATTAATGCATTGAAATTTTGATGCACGAAATGCATATATTTTATGCATAATTAGTACAAAACTCATTCATAAATTAGTACTGTAAAATACTGCATCTAATATTGGTACTACATAGAACACGCCTATATATATATATATATATATATATATATAGTGAGAATTAATTTTTTAATACCAAACCATAAAATTGATAAGTTATATATCCTCATTCATAAGAGTGTAAGTTATTGATACCATTTTGCTTAAAAAGACTAAAATGTCATCCAAAAAGGTGTTGATGTTGACTTTCCTTTTTTACCTTTTAGTGATAGATTTAAGGGTATTAATGTCTGTTGGTATCAAAAACTTATACTCTTATGAATGAGGATATATAACTTGTTACTTTTATGGTTTGGTATATATATATATATATATGAGTGGGTTCACGTGAAAATAGAATTCAAGTTAAGAAATAAGAATGAATTTCATCCATAGATCTTGGTAAATGGATGACCTAGATTTATTCTCAGAAAAATTTTATGCATATAATGCAATATTTTAATGTATCGATATTTTGATGCATATAATGCATATTTTAATATATTGCAATTTTGATGCACGAAATGTATATATTTCATGCATAATTAGTACAAAACTCATGCATATTCGCAATTCACAGGATAAGAATCATTCCCATTTGATCATTCTCTCTATATATAAGTGTTATACATATATAATCAGTATAAATCCTCTTTTATTATACAATTGATGATTGAATGTCCTATTTTTGTACGTTACTATGGCAAGTGAATTTTTCATACTCCAGCCAGTGGTGGTTATAATTTGATTGGAGCCAGACTTTTTTTTTCGCACTAGGCCTACAAAACCTCAGGACCGGCCCTGTATCCCAATAAAAAAGTTACGAGAAGGACTCTATCCAATGATTGGCACACTGTATACTCGCACACAACACTTGTCTTGACCAAAAAAAACTTCATAGATTCTAATTTTCAGCTACCAGCCATCAACAATCAACACTATATTGTTATTAATTATCATTATTATATTAATCACATTCATTTACATTAGCTAATTTTCCAACTACCAGCCATTAACTTCAGACCATTTACATGTGTGTTCATTGCAGGGAAGTTCTGCTGGAATACACGGACCAAACCCGAAAATTAGCTAAGGAATTAGTGGAAGCAGTGTCCGAAACACTGGAATTGGACAAACACTATGTGGACGAAGTTTTGGAGTTGGATTCGAGTTTTCAAATGTTTGCTGCAAATCTGTATCCACCCTGTCCTGAACCTGATCAAGCTATTGGTATCCCACCACATACTGATCCGGGTCTCTTCACATTTCTCATACACAACGGCGTTGCTGGTCTGCAAATCGAACACGACGGCCAGTGGTTTGAATCCGATTCGCCACAGAATTCAATTTTGGTTAACGCTGGTGACCAGCTTCAGGTAACTAAATAGTACTCCAACATGTCCTATTGAAAAATCTAAAATTTATGAAAAATTATACTGTGCAACGTGACGCATCGTGCATGGTATATCAATTTTGATTATGTTGTATTTTCAATGTGATTATGTGATACATCAGTTGTGATACACCAAACATCATTATTTCTCACTCAATGGCGCAGCTATGTAGGGGGGGGGACGCCCCCAAAATTTTTTTTGCGATGTAGGGGGTATATAGTTTTCGTGTAGAAAAATTTTGGTACATTTAATGAAACTCTTCACTCTTGCGTTCTAATGTTTTTTTGGTACATCTAATATATATATATATATATAATATTTTTATATATGCCGTATCCCCCGCACCCGAATCCCCATATTTTCAAATTTAGCGAATCACCGTATCCCCGTACTACGCACCCGCACCCGCACCCCGCACCTGTGCTTCTTAGCTATTCAGTAAAGTGTCAGTTACTTAAGGAAATATAAGAGCGATGATAATAGCTATATGAGTAGGGCTGTAAACGAATCAAACTATACCTAACCTCACTATGTTTGAGTATGCATTTGAAAGTGTCGAATCTTAGGTTCGAACACGTTTGAAAATATCGAACCTTAGAATTTAACATTTGAGTATACGATTGAAAGATCGAGCTGAATTATGCGAATCGGATCGAACCGTTTGAGTAGAACTCTAAAAACCTTTACGAGAGATTGAATCCAAAGGATGAGAACGGATGAGAGAGGAAAAATGAGATAAAATAGCCCAAGGGAAGTATAATCTTATAAATCCACGCCTATAATTAATGGACAAAAGTCAGTTTATAGCGAGCTGAACTATTTCGCACCGTTTGCAAATCGGACCGAACTCCCTATTTTAATGTTTGAGTTTGAAGTTTGCATCATCGAATCGAGCCTCGAGCCGGACTTTTTCGAGCCGAATAATGAGTCGAATCGAACTTCAATGTTCACTCACAACCCTATATATGAGTGATGTCAGTTGACTCGAAGTAGTATGTTTACTCTTTATGATTCATACGAGATAGCTAGCCTGGGCTATGCTAAGGTTTTTTACTTTACAACATACGAGGATATTCTTTATTTATGTGCAAGTGTATTATATGTTAATTTTTTTTTTTTTTTTGGGATAAGCATTTGTGATAATCTGTACAATATTGTTACTTATAGAGTTCATTGTGCAAGTATAATGGGATAATGTTAGTTGGACTTTTCTAAGGTCAAACAGTCTCCTGTCTGATTTCAGATAATTTTTTTATTAGATTTTAATGACTACTAAAATTTTATTGATTGATCGTTCTTTGGACAATAGCGTTACACAATATTATTGTAAAATCGCATTCACTAATTAGAATGTTGATAAATTGGATCATATGATAGGTTTCTATCTATACAATGGCTATCAGACTGCATTAATTTAGAATCACTCTAAATTACTCTTACAATTTTTTCCCTGGAATATATCAAAATAATTTGTAAATGCTTGACCTTTCGTATCTTAATACGAAAATAAGAGATAAAATAAAGCAATTTTTTTCTTTTAAATACTTCTGACGTCATGCAGCATGATTACGCCGTCTAAACGTAGAAAATCCAATGTCAAAATATATAGGCCCTGTTTGCCAATTAGCGGTTAGCTTAGTGGATTGAATTAGCTATTTTGACTAGCTGTTTGGTTAGCCGTTTGTATAAAAGTGTTTGGTAAATAATTGTGGGTGGTCAGCTATTTCAATATGTAAATGACGTAGGAGATAACATGGCACTTTCAGGCGACGACGGCGCATGTTAGTTAAACAATAGTTAACGTGCGCCCACTGATTTCCATGGCGAAAGGCGGTAGGCGTGGTAAAGGCATACCAAGGAAAACAACAAATCTGATGGGAAATCGGTGAATCTGAGCTTAGGGACGACAAGCGAGGTACAAAATAGTTCAGTTGGGGAGAAAATTTTTGGTAAATTCGGTTTCGACCCCCCATTTTAATTGTGATTTTTTTTTATACATTAAGCAATAAAATTGATCCATTACATTTTATATAAGTCCATCTACCCAAACTAAAATCCATTAACAAACCAAATCCCAAACTAAAATCCATTACTTAGCCCATTAAAAAATGGTATTTAATAGTATTTAATTTTGACTGGAATAATAGTACGTTTTTTTTATAGTATTTAATAGTATTTAATTTTTGACTGGAATAATAGTATTTAATAGTACATTTTTTTTATAATAATAATATTTAATTTTTGACCCGACCCGAATCGAATCACCGACCTGAACATATTACCCGAAAAATAGCGTGAGGAAAAAAAAATTTAGATCCCGACCCGATCCCCACTGAAAATTTTCTAGCTTCGCCACTGTTCTCACTTTAATTATGTGATACACCAGTTGTGATTATATTGTATTTTCAATGTGATTATGTTATATAATAGTTGTGATTATGCTAATAGCCATAACTGGTGTGTATCTTGCATCGTGCATCATGTCGCGGGATATACCAACTCAAAATTATGGTCTGATGCATCAGAAAGAAGGACGACGACCTTCATTCACAATCTTGGTCTTTTATTTTCATTGATCTGCAGATTTTTACCAACGGGAGAATTAAGAGCGTGAAGCATAGAGCCGTCGTGAATAGCGAAAGGGAGAGAATTTCTATCGTCGTCGCCAATGGTCCATCCGGCGAGGCCATCGTGGGACCAGTCGGGCAGCTCGTGGAGAGGGATGGCCGTGCGTTGTATCGCCCCATGAAATATATCGAATACGTGGAGTCGCAGCTGACAAAAAGTCGGGTCGACGGCAAACCCATTTTGGAACAGATGATGATCGAGGAGGACTAATGCACATAATTAGACGAACAAGTTATTCCCGTCGAAAAAAAAAAAGTTTGATATTGGCAATGTTTTATAATAAAATGCTACTATAGTTTATGTTCAGTTGTGCACATTTTACGCAGCTTTAATTGCATTAGATGGGAATGGTAAATTTTCAATTTTACTGTTGATTTACAGTCTGCAATGGATTCAATATAATTGGATAAAGTTATTGAACTAAGGAAGACAAGAGGGTGCAGTGATGCCCCTAAATTTTTATTTAAAACATATACATATAAATTCATAAATTTTTATGTATATTTAATAATATTTGAAATTTCGCCCCCTCAAGTATATATTTGCTATTATTCGCTCCCTTAAATTATACAATCCACTAAAATCACTCTGAAATTTCTAGCCCCATCTCTGATTGGACGCTCAATTGAAATGAATTATTCACTTCTTCTCACTTGAACTGTCATAAAAATAATTTTATCCTAATAAAAGAATATTTCTAATTTTTTTACGTCCATATTTATATAATATCTGGATTGATCTCGTCGCGAAACATGTCTTTTGAAATTAATTTTTCAAATAAAAATATACTAAAAAATGAAAAATCCTAAAAAAACTAAAAGAATTAAATATTAAGTAAAATTCTAGAAACTGGAAATGAACTCTAGAAACTTAAAAAGAGATAAAAAAAACTAATTACCCTACAAATATATAAATAACTAAAAATAAAAAAACTGAAAAACACTTGGAAAATAAATAAAAGAATTCAAAAAATAACAACTAAAAACTTGAAATTTGAGCTTCATTTCACACTATAAGACAAAATTGGTGGTAATCTCATCCAATTATTTGTCATGTATCAAAGAATGCTTACACAAAAATAGAAATATATATAAAATCCAACTTTTTTTTTTTTCGTAATATTACATATTGTATTTATAGTTCATTACAAATGCAGCAACAAATTCATACACAATATTTTTGTAGCAATGATTCATCATATATCTGCCATGAATCACCGAAGAGAAGAAGAGATGTGCAAGAAAGAGGAAGTTCAAAGACGAGAAAATTGTACAAGGAGTCGAGCTGGATCAAGTAATTATTAGCTTCTTCGAATTTTATTTTTTCATCTCATCTTGTTATCGTTTTTTGAATGTACTCGGAATTAGTATGTCTATGTATTGTTTCTTTAACATTTCCGGCTAAACCCTTAGGTTCCAAGATACGGGATTAAATTTTTATGATGGTTTCTGAATAACTAATTGTTTCCGCTTGTATTTTTTATGCCTTATTTAGGTATCTTGTTTTAATTTATGTTTGCCATGTGATCTATGATATTACATACTACCTCCATCTTATTTTATTATATTTATTTTCATCATTTTTTTTCTCTTATAAGATATTGGAATGAGTATATAAAATGAGACAGAAGAAATATTAGATAATTTGTCCAAGAGATGGTTTTATGAAGACATAGAAGTCCCGTTCTTTTGAACTAAAATGTCAACGCAGCAGACAACAAAAAGTCAGGATGGCCGAGTGGTCGAAGGCGCCAGACTCAAGTTCTGGTCTTCGTAAGAGGGCGTGGGTTCAAATCCCACTTCTGACATTTTTTTTTTAAAAAAAAATAATTATTAATTTTTCTCTCAGGAAAAAAAGAAAAGGAAGAAGAAAATCTGAAATACCACTTGTTTTTCAGTTAAACTTACTTGCTATTACCAGGCCTAACACCTGGGAAGAAACCCAGCTACAATGGCCGCCCGCACCCTGTTCCTCTCTCTCTCTAGGTCTGCACTTTTGCCCACATCGTCTCCATTTTTTTTTTTTTTCAATTATCCCATTTACTTGCTCAATTTCTCAAATGAAATTAATTTAGGGCTTTTGTATCTGTAGGAATGCGCGGAGGGAGAATAAAATCCCGTTCAGATCCTCCATCACTTCAAGCATCGAAGGTGTTAGACAAGAACCCATCACGACAACACTTGAAGAAAGCTGCGTGGATGAATTCACTGAAGACGACGACGTCAAGGATGATTTGAAGAGCAGAGTATTCAGGGTCAGGCTGCCGAAGAGAAGCGTCACTAATGTTTTGCAGAAATGGATCAGTGAAGGCAACGAAATTACTATTTCTGACCTCCGTAGCATCTCCAGAGACCTCCGCAGATCCCAGCGCTATAAGCACGCCCTCGAGGTCTGTACGATTTTTTTTTTTCCGAATCTTATCATGTGCTTGTAATGAGCAAACTTTGAGATGGATGAACAGTTTTTTCATTAATTTGTTTTTGGGCGAATTACGTAAAGTACTCTGTAATTGTTCAAACTTCTTTGACAATTACATCCACACTCCAATATCACTTTTGGCGGTGATTTTTGGACGAATTTGTAATTGTTCAAAATGCGGGTACCAATCTGATTTGGAATCATTTAGCAGAAGTGGAATATGTAAATATTCCTTTGTTTTTCAAAGCATCATTTTTTTTAATCTTTTAGTAGGTAATTGGTTGATGGTGTGAGTTTAATGTATGCGATTTATAATGATGTTACACAATGTACATGTTACGGGACATATGCTCATAACAATTATATCAACTCATCACTGCTTCCTCGTGATATAAAAACATGTGATGGTGGACGGTTTTGGAATTCATCTTATCCTCCTTCGCATGTATGAAGGTAGCGACACGAATTTCATCCAGCGTAAAATTTTGCTATTTTTTACATGAATTTATAATACTAACTAATTTTGTTCAATTAACTGACACTGTAATCTTCATTCCACAGATCCCATATCCTCCCTCCGTCCCACTCAAAGCTTTATACTTACTCCTTTTTTGTACCTTCAGAAACTTTACATTTATTACCTTTAAACAAACAAATCAAACACTACCTTTTACTTTTTCATCTCCACCACACACTTACTATCAATACTTACTTTTGAATCTCCGCCACATATTTATCATCATTATTTACACTAATCATTACCTAAAATACACCAAATACACACTCTGTGAAGCTTTGAGCGGGATAGAGGGAGTATTTGAGATCAAGGTGCAGTTGATGATAATGAATTTTTCTTTTGCTCCGTGTGAATTCTCATCTAAAATATGAGAAGTTCGGTATAAGTTTTTGTTATTAAGAGTAGTGATAACACCAAACTGAGATTCTAGTTAGTATATTGTGCATTATAGCTATATATTCCTTTGACAAATGGAAACAAGAAAAATTCAAATCGGGCACGAATCTAGTGCTTAAGTCCTCCGTTGTTAAACATGCTTAAGTACTATGGGTAAAATAGAATTCATGTACCCGACCAATGAGTGTAATGTTACCCATATGTCGGCAAAATGAGTATTATTGTAATCATACAATATAAAGTACTATTTTATTTATGTAATATGAGTACTTGGACCCAATATTTTTTTACGCATAATATGAGTACTATAGTACTCATCATATGCTCAGTTAAATGGTACATCGGTACTCATATAGCTATATGAGTACATCAATACGTTTTGGATGAGCAATATGAGTATTGCAGTACATTTAAGCATGACTTAAGTACGGCAGAACTAAGCACCAGACGCATTCCCTTGTGAGCATAGTTGTTAAAGGCGAAAGTCGCACCAAAGTGATAAGGGTTCCTACCGCCTGAGACGCAAGGCAAGGCGTGTGCCTTACAAAAGTGAGGCACAACAAAAGAATTTAAATTAAATTATCATAAAGAGATAATGACGAGAAAGTATATTACTCCCAATAAAGGTAAACGTAACCAAAAATAAAGTGTCGAAACAATAGAAAAACCTTCAAAAGTGTTGAAAAAACAAAAAATACTAACGACACAGAGGTGCAGGCGCAGGCGCATGTAAAAGGCGCGCCGAGGCGCACCAAGGCGCTCGCCTCACCCATATCCCCCACCTTTGGTCTTGAGAGGCGATGAGGTTATTGTCTATGTGCCTGTTGCCCAAGGTGCGCCTTTCACAACTATGATTGTGAGGTATCAATTGATTCTTCCTTCTCTCAATACACATGGGCAGAGGTGATGCCATATGACCGTGACTATCCTTGTGCATTTTATGTTGTAATCTAGCCAAACAAAAATGTTGCGAAGTCGACCTTAAGCCCAATCCTCTTCCGTTTCTTGTCTAAATTGACCGTCTCACCTCAACCACGTGTGTTTGATAACCTCAACTGTTCTCTGCCGAAGCACTGATTAAATATTTAGAGCTTTTAACCCTTGTAGCATCTCATTATGGACCTTGGATGCAACAAAATTTGATCATCATATTCTTCTGATGCAACACTTGGTATATAATGTTGATTAAGTCTTGCATTAAACTTTTCGATGGGAAAAAAAAAACTTGTCAGTCCGTCTGAGGAGCCCAAATTTTAATTTTTCATTTGTTTTTTTCAGTTTTTAGGTGTTTTTTTGGGAAGAGATGGATTTCCTGTTTGATTGACCACAGTTACAGGACTTTTGGTAGTAGATGATCATATATTTAGTTTCATTGGCAGTTATATAAACCTTTAATAATTCATTATAACCAAAGTATCTCATACATCTCTGCTAATGTTTCATGCATCTATTTTTTCCACCTACTGTAATGGAAATTATTTTTATTCATCATATGAACTTTCAGATATCAGAGTGGATGGTTAGTCACGACGAGTATCCATTATCCGACTCCGACTATGCTATCCGCATCAACTTAATAACTCAAGTTTTTGGCATTGATGCAGCCGAACGCTACTTCGAAGGGCTGCCTTCCTTCGCAAAAACCAACGAAACATACACAGCTCTCCTACACTCTTATGCTGGGCTAAAGCTAATTGAAAAAGCAGAACAACTCTACGAAAGAATGAAGGGATCAAATCTTCCGTTAAGCACCATCACTTTCAACGAGCTAATGACTCTGTACATCGCGGTAGGACAGCTAGAAAAGGTTTCTTTAATCGTCAAAGAAATGAAAAGCCAAAACGTCGCCCCAGATCTGTTTACGTATAATTTATGGGTAAGTTCTTGTGCAGCAGCTCTACAAGTGGATGACGTGAAGAACATTCTCGACGAGATGTGTACCGATTTGGGCTGTGATGAAAGTTGGATTAGATATATGAAACTTGCCAAAATATACATTGTTGCTGGTCAACGAGAGAATTCGGATATGGGATCTCTAGTGGAAAGTGAGAAAGGTGTTGTTACACAGAGGGAACTTGTATCCTATGACTTTCTTGTTATTCTTTATGGGGGTTTGGGGAATAAGGAGAGACTTGACCAAATTTGGAAATCTTTGAGGATGACGAGGCAGAAATTGATCGGACGAAATTATGTATGTGTACTTTCTTCGTATTTGATGCTCGGGCATTTGAAGGAGGTGGGCGAAATAATCGACCAATGGAAGCAATCGGCGACTTCAGAGTTTAATCTCTCCATGTGTGAAAAAGTCGTGGAGGCGTTTAAGGAAGTTGGGATGACAGATAAGGCGGATGGTTTTTCTATGGTGCTACGCGAAAAGGGTTGTGAGCGGTTGGATGAATCGAGATGAGGGTGTTGGGATTTCGATTCTGGATTTGCAGAAATAGAAAGAGAGAATAATGTATTTGGAACAATTCATTAAAGGAATAGAAACCGAATTTTAATGATGGTCTCAAGTCATCATGATTTTTATCTGTTTTTCAGGTAATATCTCTTAATCAAGATCGATGCATACGAGCTCTATTCATTACTATAACGAATATAAAAAATAAGGTGGGTGGGGGGGGGGGGTCTTCTTTTCCTTTTTTTTTTTTTTAATTTTATTTTTTTAAGAGAGGTTTGAAAACTCAAACCAGGTTCTATAAACCCAAACTTTAAATTTAACTCCGTTAACCATAAAACTTACCACTTTAAAACTCAAATCCACTCAAACCCACCATTAAACATACTCTTACGAGTAGCTTCTTGCCTGTCATGAGCAGGGCCGGCCCAAGAGCCAAACGAGACTCAAGCTAGTACTTTAGATCTCAAAACTTCTGAAAAAAAAGCCCAAGACAATTTCATTTTCAATTACAAATTTATATTATATCAACATAGTTACATGTATTTTTGTAGCTTAGATGGCCAATACTAAGACCGAAAATCTTTTTGGTTCTGGGTGCAAATATTGGATTCTGCAAAATTGATTTTTCTACAAATATTTTTTATTTTAACATGCATCACTTTAAAATTTGCTTTAGGCCTCTTAATGTGTTGGGCCGACAATTATACTACTCTCTTTGTCCCTTTCAAAACTTGACAGAAAGTGTATACTTGTGTATTTTAAGATAATGATTGGTGTAATTAATACTAATAATTAATGTGTGATGAAGATAAAAAAATAAAAAAGTATTGATAATAAATTTGTGGGAAAGATTAAAAGGTAAAAAGTAGTTGTTTTGATTGATTGCATAAAAATGTGACAAATGTAAAATTTCTAAATGTATAAAAAAAGGATAAACTTAAAGCTTTGAGTGGAACGAAATTATTACTTAATAATAATAAAAAGGGTAATGCTATCCTTACACACCTTTTACAACCTCTTTTACACCAAACATTAAATAGTATTATACCATGTGCATTAAATGTGTAATATTAGTAAATACTTTTAATATTTTGATACTGTATTATCTATAAAGTACAAGGTACAATACTGTTTAATGCAGGGTGTAAATTTTTTGTGTAAATGATGTGTAAGAGTATCATTACTCTAATAAAAATAAGGCAAAATGACTCTACTAGGGACTGAAGTTTGCCATTTTTATCATTTAAGAGGCTAAAATTTTAAGTTTTTCAAACAAGGGACTAAAGTTTAATCCATTTCACCTGTTAGGGACTCCGTTAGTTTGGTCCCGTTAAGTTTTAACGGATTGATGACATGACCGTTAAGTGTCATGTGTCAGTATTTTATTGATCGGTAATAATAATAATAAAAAATTTTAGATTTTTGTAATAATAATAAAATAATAATAAAAATATAAAAGTCTAAAATATATATAAAAAATAAAAAATCTGTATTTTTTAGAAAAATTGAAACTTTATTTTTTTAAAAATATGGAATATTAATATTAAAAATCTAATGCTTTTATTTAAAGTTATAAATAAAAATTAAAAATAAAAATTAAAGGTTAATTATAAATCAGATCCAAATATTTTTAATTTTTAACTTTTATTTTTAACTTTAAATAAAATCATTAATTTTTTAATATTAATATTCCAGATTTTTTAAAAAAAATAAAGTTTCAATTTTTCTAAAAATACAGATTTTATATTTTTTTAGGCTTTTATATTTTTTGTTATTATTTTATTATTATTACAAAAATCTGAAATTTTTATTATTATTTTATTATTACCGACCAATAAATTGCTGACACGTGGCAATTAACGGCCATGTCATCAATCCGTTAAAACTTAACGGGACCAAACTAACGGAGTCCCTAACGGGTGAAATGGATTAAACTTTAGTCCCTTGTTTGAAACACTTAAAATTTTAGTCCTTGAAGTGATAAAAATGACAAATTTCCGTTCTCAGTAGAGTTATTTTGCCTAAAAATAATACTCCATAATAATTCATGAGCTAAGTGTGACTGGACTGCTGAACAGCGGTATGCATGATGTTGCATGAGGATTCTCAATTAGGTTATTGATTATTCTCTCTCTCTCTCTCTCTCTCTCTCTCTCTCTCTCTCTCTCTCTCTCTCTCTCTCTCTCTCTCTCTCTCTCTCTCTCTCTCTCTCTCTCTCTCTCTCTCTCTCTCTCTCTCTCTCTCGCTCTCTTGCAGGGGCTTTCAACTATGGACATCCTATAAGGAAAAACTCTAGTAAAAGATTTATTTATATGGTTTCGAGTTTCTATAGTAGCACTTTACAAAAGATCTCTTTCAAAATGGCCAAATCATCATCATCATCATCATCATCATCTTCAGAATCAGGAATCATACAAGCCCACAAATGCAAACGCCCACGAAAACTCCCATCTCTTAATTCTCTTTGTCAACCGAGACTCTTATTAATTTATATCCCCGCCACCCTCTTCATCCTCTACCTATCCCTCTGGCCGACGAATTCATGGGATTTCACGAATCAATGGCGGGAAACATTCGCCACCGCGAAAACAGCACCAACACTTCCCGTCCAAGAATACAACTGCAGCCAACAGCTGAAAACCATGGCCTCGAAGCTCCAAGAATCCGTCACTTTTCTCCCTCTGAAGGACCTCCGTTATTCTAGCAGAGCCCTTGAAGGGCACACGTGGTTCATGAGCTCCACCCACGACACGCATGAAAAGGGCCAAGTCCAATATCAAGAATTCCCTTCAAAAGGTAGGGTTTTGTGCCTGAAAGGGAAAGATATTCATGATGGTTCATGGAATTCATATGCACTTGCATGGCCTCAAGCCCTACCACCCAATGCTGCCCTAATGAAAGGCCTCACATTCGTGTCGTATAATCACTACAACTACGATAACATTTGGCACGGTTTGTCGGCCGTTGTGCCATTCGTCGCGTGGCATTTAAAAAATAAATGCTCGGCCCCGCCCGTGAGATGGGTTTTGTACCATTGGGGTGAATTGAGAATTAAAATGGGACCTTGGATAAGTTCATTAATGGAAGCCACGTTTGGCGAGCCATTGAAAATCGAAAAATTTGATTCGAAAGACGGGAACAAGAGTACGGATAATTATCCGGCTTGTTTC
The DNA here is from genome assembly GCA_033398695.1 of Orobanche coerulescens. Classification (NCBI taxonomy): domain Eukaryota; kingdom Viridiplantae; phylum Streptophyta; class Magnoliopsida; order Lamiales; family Orobanchaceae; genus Orobanche; species Orobanche coerulescens. The sequence goes on from CM065809.1 coordinate 178,590,295, forward strand.
GAGCGGGCCGTGGTGATGAGGCATAATGAAGGTGGGATGTCAAGAGAGAAAAGATTGCAAGTGTACGATTTGTTGAGGTGTAAGGCGAGGTCTTTCTGCAATATCAGCTCGGAAGATGGACCATCACAAGTTTATGAAAATGGATTTCCGGTGATTGGCATGACCATGTTTATGAGGACCGGATCAAGGTCGTTCAAGAACGAATCCTCAGTCATCAGAATCTTCAGCAAGGCTTGCCGGAAAGTGTCCGGATGCCGCCTGACGGTAGCATATGCAAATAATCCAACTTACATTTTATGAAATATTTAGTCTTTTTGGTCATGTAACTTTACTATTGGAAGATTTAGGGGCTGTTTGGCAGTTGCTGAATGATTTAGTGCAGAATGGTTGAGAGGCCAGAATGGTTGAGAGGCTCTGTATGGTTGAGTGCAGAATGAAATTTGGTTGTTTGGTAACTGTTCTGAATGGTAACTCTGAATGGTCACAAATTACCATTTTACCCTTCTGTATAAAAGTAGCGATTAAAAATCTCATTTTTCCTCCCCTTGCGTACCAAAACCTCTCCTTTTATAAATAAAAACCCTAATTTTTATAAATAATTGTGTATAATATTTTTAAATTTAATTCATTTAAAATAATAATAATAATTATTATTATTATGTATAATATTTTTAAATTTAATTCATTTGAAATAATAATAATAATTATGCATAATATTTTTTAATTTAATTCATTTAAATAATAATAATAATTATGTATAATATTTTTTAATTTAATTCATTTAGAAAATTATAATAATAATTATGTCTAATATTTTTTTATTTAAATTCATTTAAAAAATAATAATAATAATTATGAATAATAATTCTTAATTTAAGAGGAGGGGTAAAACTGGAAATTGTTTGCCTCTTAATGGTTGAGAGAGGGTATGGATGCTTAATGGTTAAGAGGTTATTGTAACCATTAAGAGGTCATATTTTTTTTTTTGCCAAACAGTCATGACATCTTAGCGATTCAGAGGTAGGCTCTTAGTGTAACCATTAAGAGCCAAACAAACAGCCCCTTAGTCTCAATTGTGGTGCAATATATTTTAATTTTCGGACATTTCAGTCCGATTTCGATTAAATCGTGTGATTTTATCGGCATTGCTGACTTGATCATTTGTTATTTATTTATAGAACTAGATGTTCTCCGGTGCGATGCACCGCATGAGATATTCTCTTATTAGAAAATAATTTCTAGATCTCTAAATTTATTTTTGATAATCTTCGACATGAATATCATATTAGCGTAATATTAATAAAAGACTTATTGAGTGTATTATGTGGTGTAATATAATTTAAGAAAGAGTACTACATTAGCGGAGTGTTAAGTCAATTAGTGTCCATTACATGAACAGATTTCCTGGACATACGAAAAAAAGTAGGAACAAATTTTAGAGACGAAAGTAATATATGATTAAGTCTTAATATATGTGTATGTGTGCAGTGTATGTTTTATTATTTTTAGTTATTATAATTAAATAATATTATTTATGTAAGAAATAAATGAGTTAATATATTTTTATTTTGCATCAATTAATTTTACTGAAAATAAATATTCATAGTTTTTATAATATAATTTTTTTGTGCAATCGGCCATTATTGTAAATCCATCATATGGATGTCTAGTTGAAAATTGTGAAATAAAAATTAATTTGATATATTTTTCATTAAAAATAAATTTAATTTAAAAAATTATAAACATTTAAATTTTTAAGCTAAAAATAAAGGAAGAATTTTTTTATTGGTAGATGAGTGTAAGTTGTGGAATAAAACTTCCACAATACATATTTAGAATTTTTTTTTAAGAAATTTAAGGATACATCTCAATATATAAACTATATTTTAAAATAAAAAATCAAAAAACTTAGAGAGTGACATGTGTCACGACTCTCTTTTAATAGAAGTATAGATTACAACTTGGCATTTCGTCGAGCACATGATCTACATACTGAAAGTGTTACCGATGATGATGCCTTTTAAGTTTACTGATTGTACGTACAGGTTAGGTTGATGAGGTTGACGGACATATTGGTGTCTCCACATGGGGCCCAACTGACCAACATGTTTCTGATGGACAGAAATAGCAGCGTCATGGAATTCTTTCCAGAGGGTTGGCTCAAGCTCGCCGGCGTCGGCCAATACGTCTACCATTGGATCGCAAGCTGGTCAGGGATGAATCACCGGGGCGCCTGGCGGGATCCCGGCGGCGGAGATAGCTGCCCGTTCGCGGAGGATGATCGCCGCTGTATGTCGATATACAAAAACGCAAGAATTGGACACAGCGAGAGCTACTTCTCTGAATGGGCGAGGAATGTGCTGAGTGATGTGAGGTTGGGGAAGGCGCAGATTATCTCAAACAAGACTAGGAATCCGGATTCATTTTCAAGTTCCTGTGGTTGCTAGTTAAGCTACCTTTTAAATGATCGGAATTCGTGTGGGAATCTGGTCGGAATTCGAGGAATTAAGGTTGGTATCGACAAAACATAAAATTGAGGTCGTAAACTAAGAGGGGGTATTCCATTCGGATTTGGATGATTAATAATAATTTATGGAATTTTAAAAATCGTGCGGATTAGAAATAATGCCTGAATTAATAATAAACATCGTAGAATCTTATAAAGTTGATGGAGAATCTTTCGGATTACAAATAAATTTTTTGAAATCCTTCAAAATCTCATTGATTTTGGTGAGATTTCAAAACTTACAAAAAACACTAATAAATCCATCAAAATCCACTATTTTAATGAATTCAAAAAAATTCATGGATTTTTAAATAACTTCAGATTTTAATGAATTGTTTTAAATTCAGATTGAATACAGCAAGATTTTAAATGACATTTTGAAATCTTAATTGAATACACAAGATTTTAAATGACATTATGAAATCCAAATTGAATAACTCAATATTTTAATGGATTCAAAACAATCCAAATTGAATACCCTAGGATTTCTAAAATCTAAAAAAATCCCACAAAATCCCAATTGAATACACCTCTCTAAAAATAGGTCGATAATTAAGGTCCGAAAGTGTAATTTTTTTCTTTATTTTTTTATTGGGCTATAAATAAACAAATCGCTTCTAAGATGTTTTGAATTTTTGATTCGATAAATGTTCGCTTGAGCTCGTCTAATAAAATTTGTTAAGTAAATAAACCAAATTCAAAATTAACAATAATCCGTCTTTACTCTTTAGCTCGTGAGCATGTCTGCGAGAAATCTTGTATAATTTAAACTAAAAAGTTATATTTTAATTTTAATCCTTTTACATATAGTTATAGTAAAGGTAGAAACATTTAAATACGCTTTCTTGTTTGAAGAATCCAATATTATATTATATGTTCTTAATATTTTCTCCATTCTTTTATCATTATATTGTTTAAACTTTTACATTATTCAGATATCATCTTTGATCATTTTTTGTGGTTTATATGTAGAGAAAAATATAATCGTAATATTTTATTAGATTCGTCTCGATATATACTTTCAAAATATCAATTTTTTATAAAAAAATTAGTAATAAACATAGTTAACATGAAAGTCTAAATATTGTAATAGTTTACCTCATTGAGGCTTGATTCAGCTCAAATAGCTCGGTGAACCATTAATGTCTCCGACAAATTAAGTTCGGTAGGCATTTGGTGCCCATATCTCCGACACACAATTTAACTGTTTGTGATTGCCTTGCTTTCTTTGTGATGACCTTGCTCTCTTAGTGATTGTCTCGCTATCTTTGTGATGGCCTTGCTCTCTTAGTGATTGTCTCGCTATCTTTGTGATGGCCTTGCTCTCTTAGTGATTGAAGTTATTGTTCTTTGTGATTACTTGTACTTACTTTGTGTTTTGAGTGCAGGTGGTTTCCTACGGCGATGATGACCTCTGTCTCTATTATGTGCCCCGATGACTCATTTGGCCCAGATGGAGAAATGTTGGGTTATGTGGGCCAAAATAAATTAAATATGATGGCCCAATATATTTTTCCTTGCAGCCCACCATTAAAGGGACCCAGCCCGGAACCATGGAAGCTACCCACTTTATTTGACCGGATTAATCCTGGACATTTATTTGGCTCAGTCAATCTCGGTCGTTGGTTTTATATCTGACCTTATATACCCCCCACTAGGGCTGGGGGCGGGGCGGGTTGGGGCGGGGCGAAGGTAAAACCGCATCCGCCCCGCAATTTTTGTGCAGTGCGGGTATTTGCGGGCGGCATTTTGATATTGAAAACCGCACAAAATCATAGTTTTATGCGGGCGGGGCAAAAACAAAAATTATATAAATATCTAAGTGTTTTCCCCTGTTATATGCGGGCGGGCGGTTTTGCGGGCGGTTGGGAAAAAAATAAAACCGCATTCGCCCCGCAATTTTGGTGCGGTGCGGGTTTTGTGCGGGGCGGGGCGAAATCAACATTTGAAACCGCCCCGCCTCGCTATTTTGCGGTGCGGTGCGGTGCGGGGTGGGCAGGGCGGTTTGTTTTGCCCAGCCCTACCCCCCACCTCCTAGAAACCCTATCCCTCAGTTCCATTCCGCCTCCATCTCACTTTCTGCCCGTTTTTCTCTCCCTCTCTCCCCAGTTTGTTCCTGGTCTTCCGCCATGGATCTCCGAGTTGTTGTTCCGTCTTTCTCTCTTCTTCTGTTACTCCCATGTTGCTATATATATCCTTTTTCTTGAGAGATAAAAACACACAACAAATCTGAGAGTTAGGGTCTGTTTGGCAGTTGCTAAATGATTTAGTGCAAAATGGTTGAGAGGACAGAATGGTTGAGAGGCTCTGTATGGTTGAGTGCAGAATGGAATTTGGTGTTGGTAACTGTTCTGAATGGTAACTCTGAATGGTAACAAATTACTATTTTACCTTTCTGTATAAAAATAGCGATTAAAAATCCCATTTTTTTCCTCCCCATACGTACCAAAACCTCTCCTTTTTATAAATAAAAACCCTAATTTTTATAAATAATTGTGTATAATATTTTTAAATTTAATTCATTTAAAAAAATAATAATAATTAATATTATGTATAATATTTTTAAATTTAATTCATTTAAAATAATAATAATAACAATTATTATGTACAATATTTTTAAATTTAATTCATTTAAAATAATAATAATAATAATTATTATGTATAATATTTTTCAATTTAATTCATTTAAAATAATAATAATTATTATTATTATGTATAATATTTTTAAATTTAATTCATTTAAAATAATAATAATATGTATAATATTTTTTAAATTAATTCATTTAGAAAATTATAATAATAATTATGTATACTATTTTTTTATGTATATTCAGTCTAAAATAAATAATAATAATTATGAATAATAATTCTTAATTTAAGAGGGGTAAATCTGGAAATTGTTTGCCTCTGAATAATTGTTTGCCTCTGAATGGTAAAATTTTTTTGCCAAACAGCCGTAGCCTCTGAGCGATTCAGAGGTAGGCTCTTAATGGTTACATTAAGAGCCAAACAAACGGCCCCTTAGTAATTTATTTACTTATCTTCGATTCTTTTCTTTCTGTGAAATAAATCGAGAGCTTTGTGACGGTGATTTGGGCGATTGACCTGAGATCGGTGTTTCTGGGTGGTTTTCGGTAGAATCTGGCTGTGTGCTACGGTTCTTCTTGGTGTTTTGCTTCCGGTCCGGTTCTGGTCCCTTTTTTGGTGCTGGCCGCGGGTTCTTTTGTGTCATGGACGTGGGTTAATGAGACAAAGGACTGAGCCGGGTTGGTTTTTCCAATCAGTGTCATCACCCGACTCGTTGGTTTGCATTTTTATTCCTATTTTATTTTCAGTCATTTTTAATTCTTGCATTTTAATTAGAAGTTGTGTAAACCCTAATCCTTATCCCGTGAATTCTGTAATAGTTATATTTGTTAATTTTACTGTAATAATTCTATACCCATTTCGGACTGTTTCACTACACATCCAAATTGAATTGGGATCAAAATGATAATCCTTCATGAGACTATGATGTCCTTGTCAATGCAGACATTTGTGTTTGCAGTTGAAACTAGAACCACCGTGATGTAGGATACCTGACTATTCCTCCATCATGGCTATTCTCATACGATGAGAAAAAAATTAGGAAGAGTAATTTTTTTTAATGCGATGTGTTAAATTAGGATGATTTGAATATGAAAATCAAATAAAACTTGAAATATATGAGAAACATTGGAGGAATTCATGTTTTTACAAATATTGTTAAGATTTTTACTTTTACTTTTTTTTTTTACATTAAATTATGCATTTTTAGAAAATAACTCCAGTTTCGACGAGAAAAATCCAGTACCAGATTCTTGAAAATAACTCCCTTTGCAGCTTGTTTATGTTCTTGCTCATTTTCTCTCAACTTTATGTAGGAATTATTTCCTAAAATATAGGAAAGAACAGTATTGGGCCGCGACACATTCCTGCCGAACCGCGGCCCCCGTCGAAATGGCTGGAAGGCCTAACTAACTGTACTCTGGACCGCGGCCCCCTGCCGATCACACCCCCTGCCGAGCGATCCCTACCGATCGCCCCTACCGATCGGCACCTGCCGACCCAACTGTACTCTGGGCCGCGGCACTCTCCTGTCGGGCCGCGGCCCCTGCCGATATACCTGGGCAGACTTTTGAGTGAGGACCGCGGCACATCTCGGCCGGGCCGCGGCACACTCAAACTCCTTTCTAACGTGGAGTAGGCTGTACTCCGGGCCGCGGCACACTGTGGCTGGGACGCGGCCCCCGAAGTCAACAAGGCTGGATTTCTTCTTTTTCAGCCGGTTTCCTGCGGGATTCTTCAACACTTTACCTACATCATTCTGAGAGCAGCAAGAGATAGATAGAGAGAGATAGGGTTGTAAACGAACAGAGCTATTCGCGAACAAAGCTCGGCTCAGCTCGTTAAGGGCTCGGTTCGGCTCGGTTCGTTAAGAACTCGAGCTCGAGCTCGAACACAAAAATATGTGCGTTAAGAAAACGAGCTCGAGCCGAGCTTGGGCATGTACGGCTTGAGCTCGGCTCGAGATCGGCTCGAGCTCGATTCAGCTCGTTAAGCTCGATTAATAAATATATTTTTAAATTTATTTTAATAATATTTATATATTACATTATAGATTAATAATTTTTTAAATAATTTTCATATATTAAAATATTAATTTTTATATATATTTAAAAAAATATATAATTTTTAATGATTATTTTAAAATATTTATTTTAAATAATTCAAATATATTATTTAAATAATTTAAAAATATATAATTATTCGCGAATAGCTCGAGCTAGGCTCGAGCTCGACTCGGCTCGAGTTGTTCGCGAACAGCTCGAGTTCGACTCGTTTTATTAACGAGCTCGAGCTCAAACACATTTTTTGTGCGATAACAAAGCTCCGCTCGGCTCGGCTCGTCAGGGAAAAAAATTGAGCTCTGTTCGTTTAGGTCAAAGCTCGGCTCGGCTCGGTTCGTTTACAGCCCTAGAGAGAGAAACAAGAGAGAGAAATACATTTCTTCAATTTTCCGGAGATTTATCGGTTGGTTCGTCGTGATATTTTGACAAGAGCTTAGTAGCTATTCGGCAAATCTTTTCACCGCTGTAGATCGAGATTTTGAGTCCGGAAGTTCGGGTATTTCGTTAGCTTTTTGTGTAAGCTATTTACGGTATTTTCTTTTCTCGATCTTGTTGTTATTGTGTATTCCAAATATTTGAATTTTGAAGAACATTTATTACCAAGTATTTGACGATTGGTGTATACCCCTAGTTTGTATTAGGGACGATTGTGTATTGTGTGTATTGGTGATAGTGGATTTAAGCGGCTTCGGTCCCGTGGTTTTTATTCTCGTCTTGAGGGGTTTTCCACGCTAAAATACCGTGTCTCGTATTTATTATTTTTCGGATATCATTTGTATTATTTTTGTCGAGTTGTAATTGTTCTTTCTCTTTCAGAACTATGAAGTTGCAATTGAAGATTGAGAATTTGTCAAACGAGGTTCCGCATTTTTCGTTGTGACGTGACGTTAGTCGTATTTTTCCCAACACCTTAATCTGGTTTGCCACTTTCTTGATTAAATAAATCCCTTGTCAAAATTTTCTTAATTTTCTAGTTTTCTTAACCCAAAAAAAAAAAAAAAAAAAATGTGGGATTCAGAAACAAAATCAATTGGAGGACAAGATTATGGAAATGGAGTTAAAACTGATGATTTTGAGCAACGAGGCCGATGCTGGTATGTTTTTTAAACTTTTCTCAATCTACACGACACAAAAAACTTGTATAGACAATCAGACGGTCACACATTGATACTTTTCAATTTTAGAATCAATTTACCATTTCTAATACTGGAAAACTATCGTTTTTTTAAGGGTGGGCATGGGACGGGATGGGACGGGCCTGAGGTCATCCCACGTCCCATCCCGTGTTATAACAAGCGGAACGGGACGGGACGGGACGGAATTGGTGAATTCAAAATTTCATCCCGCACGGGCCTTATCCCGGTTGGGACGAGACGGAACGGGACGGGACAGGTTTAGTCCCGCATAAAAAAGTTCAAAATATAAATTAGAAAAAAGTATGAAAATCTATAATTTTATACATCTAAATTCGGGATAAATATCCAACAGACTAATTTAATAGCCTAAATTAAACTTTTAAAATAACAATTATTAACATTGAATAGAACATATCCATTTTTTTTGAAAAAATATCAGTTATTAACTTTATATTGGTTGATTAGGTTTGTGTATAATTATAAAATATAGATAGTAAAAAATAAAAATAGTTTATTATTAAAAATTAATTAAAAAGGGGTTACAAATAATAAAAATATATGGTTTTAAAAGGGTTAAAAACTTAGCGGGACGGGATGGGCCTTACGGGCCTCAGATTTTTTGTCCCGTGTCCCGTCCCGTAGTTACTCTAATGGGATGGGACGGGACGGGCCTAGTGTTTTTAATTTTGGATCCCATCCCATCCCGGGTAATTTTGGGACGGGACCGGGACGGGATCGGGATTTTGAATTTTTATGCCCACCCCTAGTTTTTTTATATTGAAAAGTATCATCGTCGGACTATCATGCGTGCCTCAATCTTTGTTATCAATTTAGTAATTATATGTTGCAATTTCAATGGGAACTTTAAGACCTACTTAAATAAATAAGAATGTGGTAATGTGTGTTATGTTTTCTGTAAATAGGTATGTTGCAACTGATATTCCAATTGATCTTTTAGTCCAGATTGGAGGTGTCGGTTTCCATTTACACAAGGTCGGTTCAACTTTTAAAACTCTTACTATATTACCAATGAAACAAAATATTCTTTAATTTGTAATAATCATATAATGGCATTAATTGATGACGATTTTTTTTTATTATTAATGAGCTGAGTATTAAATGAACTTGAACTCGAGCTTGATATCTACTTGAGTAGCTCGAGCTCGATTCGATTACCTAGAGTCGGTTTTGATCTTCTTGCTAGTCAATCACGAATAGCGTGTCTCGGCTCACTTACACCCCTACCACAGAGTAATGATTATAAGATTTATGAAAGAATGAGGATTTATATACAATAAAATGGTTTTGACACTTATCAACGAGTCACTCTCTTTTAATTAATCTACCATCTTCGACCTTCTGGTTAAGTATAAACACTAGCAATTCCTGATTCTCAACTAATTTCTTCTTCTGCGACGATAAGTCAGTTCTTCTATAAGTACAACCCCCCTCCCCCCTTGTCAGGCACACCCGACACTAGTAGAGCACGAAAGAAAGGCTCTTCCGCGTAATGAACCGCCAGAAACTCTCGATCGACGCATGCATGCCGCCCACAATGAACGCCTGCCACCCCGAAGTTCGAACTTGAAACCGTGAAAACTAAGTATTTGGAACTCCAGCGTGAAATGGAGACTCTACAGAGACAGTTGATAAGGCGACGTGGCCGAAACCGACGTCCGCATGGGCAGTGGCGTATTGAGAAATAAAATTTATGATGGGCTGGGCCAAAATTTAATTAGGGCTGAGCTATGTATTTTTTTTTAATTTATTATTTTATTAACTAAAAAAATGACTTTTTCAAAATTAAGATGAGGCCCGCCTCAATCTTTGAGGTAGCTCCGCCCCTGCCGCATGGGCCACCGGATGGAAAAAGCTAAGCAAGCTCAAGAAGATGAATGAGAACAATGATGTGGGATGTCATCAGGTGCCGGACGCGGATGTGGTTCGAAAGTGTTCGAGGAGGTGGAGCAATTCGATTTCTTGAAGGAAAGATCGACTGATGATTGTGATAAACATGGATATAACGAACAAATAGCAACAGAAAGGGATGCGTAACCAGTTGTCTTAATTAGCTAGCAGGATGAAGTGATAGGTGATTAAGGATGATCACCAATACAAACAAACATCTTATCCGTACCCCATATCATCACTAATCAGTCATGTGTTAAAATTAGTACTCTCATAATCTACACTTGTTTTCACTTTTATTTGATGTTTAGATGAGGACGACTAAAAGGACGAACATAGATGGAAGTAGGGTTAATCGATCGAAAGAGTTAATATACCTCCTTTGTGATCCTTGTTAACAAAACTAGCTGATAAGGTAGTTAGTAGCCGATTAGTTAGTTGATAACCTAACTGATAAGCTAGTTGATTTTAATGCGTGTATTTAGCATATTAGCTGATAATTTATTTGGTATATTTTGTAAAATAACATAAAAAGGTATTACTCTTTTTTTTTCTTAACTTTCTCATGATATTATTACACTAACTTTTTAAATAAAAATACATGACATTTTTTTAATAATTTTAATATATACTCACTCTAAATTACATGTATGTACTATTCACCGTAACTTTATCAAAGTCATTAAAAATTATCAAAAATTGAAAAAACTATTGTTGAGTATTCGAACTTGATAAGATAAAAAAAATTGTTAATGGTTGTATAAAATTGCGCCAAGAAAATTGAGCGGAATGGATCGAACTGTAACGACAGATATAAAGAGGAATAGTAATGATTGGTTTCTTTTTAATAAGCTAACTTTACTAGCTTATCAATCAGCTGGCTTATAAACTGGCTGATTTGAGAAGTTTGGCATTCATGTAACAAGCTTATTTTCGATCAATGATCAAATAAGCTCATGAAGTTTATAAGCTAGCAGATAAGGTAGTGCTAAATACATCAAATGTCTAGAGTACTTGAAAGAAGAAGAAGAAGAAGAAGAAGACGATGACTTTTGGGATGTGATGAGTTGTGCTACCGGTTATATGTATTTGTATTTTTTGAATCATATAAGAACCATGCATGACTTCTTATTTAACCGGAGAATAGTGGATGAATGAATTATTGGACGATTATGAAAAATAGTGATTTTAACGCCTTTAGGATGAACAAAAATACTTTTCGCCAATTATATAAGAATTTGGAAAAAAAAAATGGTTTGAGGCCTTCAAGTAGATATCAATTTTAGAGAAAATGGGTTTATTTGTATATGTACTCAGTAAAGATGCTTATATAGAGATGAAAACTGCTAAATGTACACATAATGTGTACACATATGCGTACACACATGCATCTCATCCATCCATTTAATGTGGTCCCACAATAAATGAATGGGTCCCACATTAAATGGATGGATGAGATGCATGTGTGTACAAATATGTGTACACATATATGTATATGTAGCATTACTCTATTGAGATACTCGAGCGTTTTCAATACTCCGTCGAGACTGTGAGTAGAAATTTCAAGCAAGTTTTGAATGCTATGAATAGCTTTTCAAAGGACATACTACAAATGTCTTAGCGGCATGTGATTTTGATTTTGCTTTTCACATCTGGGGAGGGATCAGCCCATGAATCTAGTATTTTTCTTGATACAATCAACACTCCAACTCTATCGGAAGGCGCCAAAAGGTATTGGATATAAAACACAGCAAAAACGAATTAGTATAATATTTTAAATTCGATTTTATATACTAACCAACATAAATAGCAGATCTATTTAGACCTGTCAATTAATTAATTAAACAGATTAATAAGCAATTTAAATACACCTATTTACGCAGTACAATTGATAATTCATACATTTGACGCGAAGTGGTAGTATTATTCCTTTAAGGTCGATCGAAATCTCCTCCTTGCTCCAAGTTGATCTTGTATTTCTACCTTTTAGCTCTTCTAGAGTATATCACACCTAAGATTCAGATGCTCTGTCGGCAACAATCTACCGTTTCAAACTTGGACTGCAGTACAGGGTGACACGGCCGAAACTTGATCTTCAGGAATTACCTCACAAATTTTCTCTCTATTTTTCTTGAATATTTGTGTATTTAGAAAAATATTGTGTTAACTAAATTATGGAATCCAAGACACAAGTCAAGATCCACAATTAGACACAAAGTAGAGAGAAATCGAAAATTCTTGTTCAATGAAGGATGAAAATCTGCCAACCCCTTTGTCCTATTTATAGGTGTTATTGGCTACTCTAGGAACCTTAAGGGGATAAGGTAAGGACTCCCAATAGATCTCATCTTACCATATTAGGAATCTTCTTAATATTATGAGTCTATTAATATCAACTTAGTCCACTAAATAGTTGATATTGCACTTCCTACCAAAATCCCAAATTACGAAATTGGGCTCCTTTTTGAATTAATTATTTTTCGTGTTTAAGATATCCCATGTCCATATATTAATTTAAGCTACTGACAGCTTTTAATTAATTAATATATTATACATGACCATACCACTCGACATTTATTATTATATCGGAAAATTAATTCCACCTGCAGGGTTTAATATAATAATCCTTTCGAGTGCCTCAAGGGACATGATCAACCCGACTGGTCGGGACACAATTTCTAGCTATAATATTAATTATTATATAAATAATAATATTGCGAAAAATATTGAGCATATTGAGTCCATCATTGTGGTTCTCACCCATGATAAATCAAAGAAATAATATTAAATATATAATTAAATATTAATTACTATAATTAAGAAATAATAATTGCCCGAGATGTACGTTCTTCTTACAGTCAGTACAGAAGAATCTATCTCACCAAAATCCTTTAGGAAGTACTTGAGCCATACCGCCTCTCTAGCTTCCTCTGAGGCCGCTACATACTCGGCTTACATGGTAGAGTCTGCTATGCATTTCTGCTTCACATTCCTCCAACTAATGGCCCCACCTCCCAAAGTGAAAATATATCCGGAAGTTGATTTCGACTTTTCTTTGTCCGAACTAAAATGTGAGTCAGTGTAACCCAAAAGACAAAGTGTATCCGATTGATATGCTCCATAGTCATTCTCAGGTACTTGAGTATACGCTTGACAACAATCTAATGTCCCAGTCCTGGGTTCGACTGATATCATTCCACCATGCCTACAGCATGACAGATATCAGGTCTAGTTCAAAGCATAACATACATGAGGCTTCCCACAGCCGAAGCATAAGGGACCAGCTTCATGTCATCTATCTCCTTCTGTGTCCTAGGACATGTAACCTTAGATAGCTGAATTCCTTGTCTGTAAGGTAACAAACCTTTCTTAGAATTCTCCATGCTAAACCACTTTAGTACCGTATCGATATAGGATGCCTGAGATAAGCACAACATCCTTTTCTTGCGATCTCGAAAGATCCTAATACCAAGGATGTGTCCAGCTTCTCCCAAATTATTCATATCGAATTGCTCAGATAGCCATACCCTTACGTCTGATAATACATTCACATTATTTCCAGTTGGAAGAATCTCATCTACGTATAGTACAAGAAACACTAACACGTTTCCATCACACTTTTTGTATACACAAACCTCACTAGGACATTGTACAAAACCATACGACTAGATGACCTCATCAAATCACATGTTCCAAGACCTTGATGCTTGCTTAAGACCATAAATGGCTCTCTTAAGCTTGTACACTAAGTGTTCCTCTCCTTCAGCAATAAGTCCCTCAGATTGGCGCATATAGATTTCCTTGTCAAGACTCCCGTTCAAGAACGCAGTCTTGACATCCATCTACCAAATCTCCATATCCAAATGCGCTGCTATAGCTAAGAGAATCTGGATCGATTTAAGCATGGCTACCGACGAAAAGGTCTCATCGTAGTCGATGCCCTCCTTCTGAGTGTAACCTTTCACAACAAGCCTTGCCTTGAAGGTTTCAACCTTCCCTTTCGATCCTCTCTTACGCTTGTAGACCCACTTACTTCCAATGGGTTTTACCCCATTGGGTAGCTCTACTAGCTCCCACACTTGATTAGAATCCATAGATCCCATTTCGGATTCCATTGCTGTTTGTCAGGATTCAGCATCCTTGTCTTGAACTGCCTCCCTATACTTCCATGGATCCGTTTCATCCTGGTACGGGAAGTGGTCCGAAGACGCTCCCACGCCAATGAAATGATCAGGTTGACGAACAACCCTCCCACTACGATGAGGTGTGTCCTTAGTTTGCGTATCCACAATAGTGTCAATATGTGGTACACTAGGTATTTGTACAATTGGTATTGTTGAAATCTCGTCCCTAAGTTCCTCTAGAACGACCTCACTCTTAAGCTTGTGACTTATTACATAGTCCTCCTCTAAGAATCGGGCATTGGTGCTAACAATGACCTTCTGATCTTTAGGATTGTAGAATAAGCCACTTTTCGTTCCCTTCGGATATCCTACAAACACTCGTACTTCTGTACGAGATTCCAACTTATCAGCTTTCTTATTCAGCACGTGTACTGGTGAATCCCAAATTCGAACATGTCCCAAACTGGGCTTGCGCCCATTCTACAGTTATGTGGGTGTTTTTGGAACTGTTTTCGACGGCACCAAGTTTAGAATGTATGCCGCTGTTTCCAAGGCGTATCCCCAAGACGAAATAGGCAAATCAGAATTACTCATCATTGATCGAATCATCTCTAATAAAGTACGCTTCCTTCGTTCAGCAACACCATTTTGTTGTGGTGTACCAGGCCTAGTGAGCTGGGAAGTAATCCCCTCATGTGCCAAGAAATCCAAAAACTCTCCACTAAGGTATTTTCCACCACGATCATATCGTAATGACTTGATACTCTGTCCATGATGCTTCTCCGTTTTAGCCTTGAATTCTTTGAATTTATCAAAAGATTCACACTTACGTCGCATCAAATAGACGTATCCATATCTCGAATAATCATTTATAAACGTGATGAAGTATTCAAAACCACCCCTAGCCTGGATGTTCAATGGACCACATACAATCGGTATGAACCAACTCCAACACATTTTGTGCACGATTTACGTTGCTTTGGAAAGCCCTTTTAGTCATTTTACCTTCTAGACATGATTCGCAAATTGGAAATGACTCAACTTGGAGTGAATCCAATGGGCCATCTCTCACCAATCTTTGAATCTGTTGTGTCGAGATTTATTCACCTCGACAGGCGATCGACTACAAGGCCGAGCGACCGAGGCCACAACCAATCACGCTACTACAAACTCGCCTAAACAAAGTTAATAGTCCGCCTTCGAGTATCTAGCGATCGACCCTCAAGGCGATTGCCTTTGGCACCTAGCGATCGACTCTGGTGCCCGACCTAGGACGACCGTCCTATACCACGAACAGAGACCTTCGTCCATCAAAGTCTACGAAGACTGGATCTCAAAGCAGCGCCCATGTGCAGATCCGCGACAGGCGCCGCATTTCATGGATCGTTGACCACAACCTGTCACCACCTTATCACCTACCGACAAACTCGCCGAAAGGTACAAGGTGGGACCGCCTGTGACAGCGACTCAGACGCGTGCAGACTTCTCATTGGACCGCGCAGCTGGTTGCCAGCAACTCCTACGGACTTTAAGGAGACCAGCCCATGTGCTGAAAGACGATCGCCCGCTTATTATATTACAGCAAAGGCGATCGCTCAGCATCTCCCGGTCCTATAAATAGAGAACCCCCAGCAACTGGAAAAAGGTTCTCCATTCTGTTCAGAGAAAACGCTCAGTTTGCAACTACGTTGGCAATTATATACAAACATACATACTTTCAAGCTCTCGGCTTCATCTCCTGAATCTACCTCAGGATTTCTCTCTCAGTACCTCTCAACCTGAAGATGGTCGGCAGAGGCACGAAGTCTCCACAGCACAGATTCGAAGAGACTCACATGTCCAGGAGCTCAGACATATAGCTAATACACACTGTGAGAGACCGTCGATTTCTCACAGCCGTCACAGCACCCCATCGTTGTTACAAGAACTCACAAAGCATCATATCTGGTTCTTCCGGTAATCTCCACGCTCCATAGCTGAGATAACTAAAATCTTTACACTCATTGTAATAGAGTTCTAACATTAATATTTGTACTCTCTAGTATTCATATTAATAACATCTCGCGAGAGCATGCAAGCCCGGGACAAACAATCCCGGCAAATCTTGTGTTATTTCCATTCCCTCGGACGTGCTCTCGCACTTTGTTTGTTGTCCGTTCATTCCAGCAATATCTATCTTCGGATAATATTTCGGGCAACAACAATTGGCGCTAGAAGGAGGGCGATCTTAACCTTCAATTTTTTATTCCTACTGTCCCGAAAAACACTCACTGTTCTCGGGACATATACTTGAAGTGACACTCACTGCGCTTCAAAGAATGCCTTCAGAATCATGACGTCCGCCACCACATCGAAGAGAGCCGCTCTCCGAACCTCCGGACACCATATCCCGGCTCAATCCAAGCCCCAGCCGACGGCAGGAGGAAGCCGCGGCAACGCGAGACTCTCGATCCCGCACCTGAGGGGTGGCCCCAGCCTCTCACTCGACCAGTTCCAAACCGAGGAACAGATCGAGGAGGCTATGGCCATCCTAAAGGAGCGACGGAGAGCATGCGCGGCACCCGCATTAACTCCCTCGGCCATCCGCCGCGTGGGCAAACGGAAATTTAAAGGGCTACTGGGCGAGCGATCGTCAGAAAGCCCCGATTCGCGAGGAAAGGCTCTCGCACGGCCGGACGGTTCCGTATTCAGTCGCTTGGGAAGCGACCCATCATGGAGACCAGGGCATTCTGGCCCCAACCACGAGACGACGAAATCCGATTCCGTCACCAGGAGTTCGGCCTATCCGACTCCCAGCCGAACTCAGGTCAGCCGTCTGACTCCCGCTCCGAATGCCAGAGGATCAGTACTTGATCGCCTCGACTCCCGCTCCGAGTGCCTAGCCGCGAGCAGCCAGGCCACGACGATGGCCGCTATGCAACGCCAGCTCGACGAGATGAAAGCACTCTTTGATACTGGGGCAAGCACCAGTAGAAAGATCATCGGACCGACCGAGCCACTCGCGGCCCACATTGAGCTTTGCCACCGTGCAACCAAGGATCGCTCCTCCCAAAACACCTCTATACGAAGGGAGATCGGACCCCGAAACCCACCTAAGTAAGTTCCGAATTTACATGACCGGGTGTGGGGCATCAGATGCAACCAAATGCCGAATCTTCCCTGTTGGTCCCCTTCTTAAGTATACTCGATACAGCTTGGGAAATGTTTAAGCAACAGGCTGTATGGTTTTCGAATTTGAGTGCGTAGGGGAAGTCTTTAATATAGTAAGTTGCCGTCGATACAGCACCTCGGTCTAATCTCCTGTTAGCTTGGTGCGTGCAGGGTTTTGCAGTGTATACTTATATAAATTACAATTATGAAAACAGTAACGGCGAAAGGTAAATAACACAGTATTTAAGTGGTACGAGGTAAACCCCTCTACGTCCACTGGTCCTCCACACAGGAGTAAAACGTTTATTATAAATACTGCATACACAACTATGTATTTATAATCAAACCTATCCTTGTATTGTTCACACAGATTGATACAAAGAATGTCGCTTTCAACCGTTCACACAGATTGGTTAAAGCTTCCTTCTTGACTTGCTTCTTCACACACAGTTCCAAAGCTTCGTCCTCTTATTCGTCCCACACAGGTCAGAATAACTTGTTGAGTTCACACAGAGCTCAGTTTTTACACAAGGTAAAAGGTAGGTAACCAGGTAAGAACAACAGCTTTGAATATGAAGTTCTTGAGCTGATGATGACTGTTCTTGATGTTGAGCACTGTATATCTCTTTGGATCTTAACTTGCAGAAAGCTTCTGGAGATATGTTTTGCTCTGATGTATATAATGATAGCTTCTTCACTTGGTAACTTGGGTGTCTAATCTTCAACGCTCTTATGAGATATATATAGTCTTCTGAATAATATCCGTTGAGATAGATCCGTTTAGGCAAGATTCCGTGACAACTTAAATAGACCAGGATCCGGATATTGCGGGATTTGAAGATCTCTGACAGCTTCAGTATTTAAATACTTTATCCTTTCAGTATTTAAATACCTCTTTATCAAACGGTATTTGACTTTAGTGAATACTAAAGATTCCTTTTCAAACGGTCTTCAGTCCTGTTCCGATGTGAATGCTGTATCCACTAGTGCTGTAGCCATATTGGAATAGTCAGGCGCTGTATGGAAGGGTGCTGTATTGAGGTTTCGAGATAACTTCCATACTTGGCGCTTACTTAGACTTTGTTGCTGTATCTTGGTAGCGCGAGAGCTTGCTGTATGCTGGCGCTATCAGAAGGTCTTCGATACAGGATTGCAACTTCAACTGGCTTTCGATACAGGGCTTGCTGTATCAAGCTTTGTTTGTTTGGCAATTATCAAAACAACATTATTTTTCCCAACAATTTCCCCCTTTTTGATAATTTCCAAAACTTCTTGATGATTCCAAAACTTCTTGATCATGCCAAGGTTTTGATACCAAAAACCTCTTCAAGCTAACACAATTTCCCCTTCGATAACCACCTATTGGTAACATGAGAAGACTTCGATACAGGAGATGTTTAATCCCACTATTTCCTCTTTTTGGAAAATATCAAAAGCAGACTTCTTGATCTTCTGTCAAATGATCTGGTCTTCAACACTTAATCTAAAAGAAATGTGAACTGCTTGCAGGCAAGTTCTAAAAATGATAGCATCTAATAGGGAAGTGTATTACATCTTAAACTTATGATTGGCGCGCAGGCACAATTTTACAATGTAATCTAGTTGAGTACAACTTAATCTATGAACTGTTCGTAGACGAGTTCTTACAGAAAAAAAAAAATTATCAATCAAAAATTGATGTCATGTAGTGAAAAATACTGTATCCGCGAATAATATAGCGTTCCCCCTTAAAAGGTACATACAGGATTCAATTCTTACATGCATGTTCGGATTAACACTGTATTCATGGGTCGTACTGTATTCCCCCTTAATTAATGAGTAAAAGCATAAAAACTTACAGGAGTTTCTGGCTGTAGCGTTTCCCGATTCATGTTGAAACATTAAGTAAATTTGGGTCCTGGTGTGATAGTGCCTTTTGGTACCCAAATTTGCCGGGCAATAATTTGTTTGTTGTAGGCTACTTTTGGTCCATTATATCGATATCTACGTGGGGCAGGCACGTAGTCGTTGTAATCATGATAATTATGATGCATTAAAAATCGAGAATTATAGTTGTTATTCCAGTACGATTGTCGTCTCGGAGGTGGAGCCATTTTCATAGATCTTGCATATTGCCTCCTGGGTCTCCAGTTGGATTCCCAATTCTGTTGTTGATACTGTGCGGGCACCTGCTGTCTCGAGGAATAGCAGGGCTCTTGTATCCAATGTCTAGACACGCTGTATCGAGAGTGCTGCTGTACGGGCCTTTGGTGGTTGGATCTGACCTTCTTCTGAATAGCTTGGCGTTTATGATATGCTTGTGGAGCATCCGTTGAGTACGCCTTCGAGTGGTTGTTGGTTCCACTGTCTCGAATAGTAGAATTGCGGGGTGGAATGGCGGCTTTTCTTTGTTCGCGGTCTGTGAGTTCCTTCACGTAACTCGGAACTTCTTTTGATATAGGAATGGATTCCTCACTCCCGACGAATACCGTACTAGATTTTTCTTTGTTGGAGAACGAGTTGTACCCTAAGCCACGTTTATCATGAGCATGTTGCCCGGTGCTTAGGATCTCTTCCATTCTTTTAGAGGATTTCTCGAAAGATTTCAAGATTGTCTCTAATTCTCCTTCACGTTTCTCGAGAGATTTTACTTTGGCTTCGAGTAGAGCCAAATCATTTGTCTTGCTTTCAAGGTGAGACTTAGTCTCATTTAGATTATGAGCAAGTTGATGATTGCTCTCCATGAGTTTTTCTAAATTGACTTTCTGTTTTTCGCAATCAACTGACATATTTTCGTAATTATTCTTGACAAGTCATTTTCTTCTTTCAGCTCTAAGTTAGAAATTTCAAGCTGTATGTTTTCTCCTTTCAATATCTCATGGGCCGTTTGAATGTTATTAAATTCATTCAGCATATTTTCAAAGGTATGAGATGCATTTATAGGAATAGTTGAGGTAGAGCTGACCTCATCATTATCGCCGTATTCATTTTCTTCTTTAACTTCGGCCATAGAGCACACATAGGCTCTATCCTCTAGCTCATCATCAGACGAGTCACTATCAGTGACTACCTGAAGACATTCTTCGGTCTTTGTTGATGCGGGCGGAGCTTTTGATTCTCCAATGAAGGCTTTGAGTTTGTTCTTCATCCTGTTTCTCCAGTCATCAAACTCGTTAATGTGAAACATAGATATCTTATTAGACATAAAGGTATCCATATTAGAAGATGGGAATTACAAAGACTGTTTTCGAAAATAAGTGTTTTTAAGGATCTAATTCAGTTAAAAATACGACTGATTCTTTTTAGAATCAACCGCTCCGATACCAATTGTTGGTCCCCTTCTTAAGTATACTCGATACAGCTTGGGAAATGTTTAAGCAACATGCTGTATGGTTTTCGAATCTGAGTGCGTAGCGGAAGTCTTTAATATAGTAAGTTGTCGTCGATACATCACCTCGGTCTAATCTCTTGTTAGCTTGGTGCGTGCAGGGTTTTGCAGTGTATACTTATATAAATTACTATTATGAAAACAGTAACGGCGAAAGGTAAATAACACAGTATTTAAGTGGTTCTAGGTAATCCCCTCTACGTCCACTGGTCCTCCACACAGGAGTAAAACGTTTATTATAAATACTGCATACACAACTATGTATTTATAATCAAACCTATCCTTGTATCGTTCACACAGATTGATACAAAGAATGTCGCTTTCAACCGTTCACACAGATTGGTTAAAGCTTCCTTCTTGACTTGCTTCTTCACACACAGTTCCAAAGCTTCGTCCTCTTATTCGTCCCACACAGGTCAGAATAACTTGTTGAGTTCACACAGAGCTCAGTTTTTACACAAGGTAAAAGGTAGGTAACCAGGTAAGAACAGCAGCTTTGAATATAAAGTTCTTGAGCTGATGATGACTGTTCTTGATGTTGAGCACTGTATATCTCTTTGGATCTTAACTTGCAGAAAGCTTCTGGAGATATGTTTTGCTCTGATGTATATAATGATAGCTTCTTCACTTGGTAACTTGGGTGTCTAATCTTCAACGCTCTTATGAGATATATATAGTCTTCTGAATAATATATCCATTGAGATAAATGTTGGGATTCCACAGAAAATAAAACGCAACGGAAGAATAAACGGAATCCCTAAGAGGATCGATCAAGTAACGTATATACGAAAAAAAAATACGAAGATCAAGGAATCAAAGTCCCATACCTATGATATCTCTGAAAAACCTTCGTATGATGATGATGATGATGAAGAGCCCTTCGTTCCAAGCACCTAAAGCAAGATGCCTCTACTTCACACGCCGGAACTTGATGGAAAAATCGACAAGCTTCCTTTCTTCAAGAATGCGGCTAGGGAAGCTTGTAGGAATTTTCTCTCTCAATGTATTCTTCTTATATCTTGTCTCTAAGATCAAGATGAAGTTTTCTACCTTACTCTCTCTCTCAAATTCGTGATTATGAGTTAAAGTAAGAAGAAGTAGTCATAACTCCTTTTTAAAGACTTTTATTTTATAAAAAATGAAAGTCTTCCTTTAACACATGATTGAGGGTATCAAATACACATCATATATGTCACCTAGTGACATAAAATAAGTATATAAGAGACAAGAGATGGAGGGGGGTGGACTTAAGGGAAATTTCCAAGAAGGCAGTCGAATTTACTCGGCTCGTGTCTTCGATGTTCACAAAACGAATCCCTCGTGTACCGGATGTTCGTCAAACGAATCCGTTTTATTTCCAATGTGTTTGGACTAATTAATTAATCCAATTAATTAATTATATCAAACACAAATATATATTTCTCTAAGAAATATAATTTATGAATTAAAGTAATCACCCAGTAACTACTTACAATTCATTAGACCGCTATTTGATTTATCCGATAAATCAAAATTAGATATCTAACATCTAATATTATAAGAGAGATTATTAATTCACATTTATCCATCAAGATCCTATTGCGCGACTCGTAGGTTCGTCTCGGTAGGCATTGGGAGGAACCAATGAGTGCGGGCAACACTTAGCCACTGGCGGGCCGCATCAGTAAACCCAACTGTGAACGAATGAACGAATCATTCCGTAACCATTATGTCGTGAATACTATATACGTATAGACCCTTCATCGATGTCGGTCAAGTCTTAGGGTCACGGTAAAGTCAAACCCTCTTGTTGACTAAACTCTATACATGTGTTAATGCAAATCAAGACCGACTGATTAATAGCGTATCTAATACGACTATATCGTAATGCTTTGGCAAAGACTTATGATCTTATTTGTCATTAACCGTATAGGACATTCGCCGCTCACTAACAGAGATAGAATCCTTTCTTGGCGTCTGACAAAGATCGCTACACTGCCGTATAGTCCGCACTTGAGGTCGACTCAGCAATTAAGCAAATGAGTCTAACTACTCTAATGACAAACTAAACGTCACAGACACATCTTCTACTGAACCCTCAAGTCAAAGGTCCACGTATACTATCACAACCTTTCGATTCGTCATCGACTCTTCGAGAGTGAATACCGTGTGACTGAATCGAGTATGAGTCGTGTTCGAGTATACTGGTCCCACCAATATACTTATAACTATGCTATCAAGACGTGCACACGTCCTAGCATCAGTTATACAAGTCTTATTAAAACTTAATGTCCTGTTAAGTTTTATCGACTTGCGAACTAGTTAAGCATTCGAGCTCTAAACACTTCTAGTGCCTATCTCCTTATCTCTATAAGGAGTAGAATGTTCACTCTCAAATGCAAGGACTACTATTCTATATACCAAATCACAATGCCAGTGATATACAATAATATAGAAATAATAATTGCCTTATTAAATATAATATTCATAATTACAATACAATTGCTCTCACTCTCTCATCCTCTGAGTGGCATTCGAGGGCATATTCCTAACAATCTCCCACTTGCACTCAATGCCACAAACTATGGTATCTAATACCCATACTCTCCAGATGTCTCTCTAAGACCTTCTGAGATAGTGGCTTGGTAAGCGGATCAGCAACGTTATTTGCTGTGTCTACTCTCTGCAGTGTAACATTCCCATCCCGAACCATTTCTCTAACAAAATGATATTTTCTCGTAATATGTTTGGTTTTGTGGTGAGCCCTAGGCTCCTTAGCCTGTGCAACAGCTCCGTCGTTGTCACAAAACAGTGTCACGGGCTTCTCTGCGTTAGGAACCACTTGAAGTTCCTTAGTGAACTTTTTTATCCAAAAAGCTTCTTTAGCGACCTCGTGTTGCTGATATTCGGCTTGACATGTGGAGATAGCAATCGAACTTTGCTTGGCACTTCTCCAAGAAATCGCCCCACCATTCGGAGTAAAGATATACCCCGATGTGGACATCGAGCATCCATGTCCCCGAAAAATCGAGTCCGTATAACCCATCACTCTTAGTTCTCCACCGCCGTATGTAAGAACCAAGTCTTTAGTCCTCCTAAGGTACTTAAGAATGTTCTTCTGACGATCCAATGTTCTGCCTGGATTTGATCAAACCGACTTACTACGCTCACAAAGATAGGCAATGTCCGGTCTAGTGCAAATCATTGCATACATAAGGCTACCTCTGCTGAAGCATAAGGTACCTTGCTCATTTCCTTTCTATCTTCCTCACTTTGAGGACACATCTCTAAGGAAAGTTTTGCACCATGTTGCATAGGTAGAAACCCTCTTTTAGAATCTTCCATCCTAAATCGCTTCGGGATCTTTTCTATGTAGAGGGCTTGGGAAAGACCTAACATTCTTTTCGCTCTATCCGGTAGAGACGAATACCTGAATATAGGTAGCTTCTCCCAAGTCTTTCATTGAGAACTCTTTAGAAAGCCAAGCTTTCACGTAATCGAGCATTCCTACGTCATTTCCTATAAGTAGAATGTCATCTACATATAGTATTAAGAATGCAATTTTTCTCCCACTAACCTTCTTGTAAATACAGGCTCTTCTTCGTTTTGGACAAAATCAAACTCTTTGACTGCCTCGTTAAAACGAAGATTCCAACTCCGTGAAGCTTGCTTCATCCATAAATGGCATTGAAGTTTGCATACTTTATGAATATTGGTTTGAGATATGAATCCCTTAGGTCATTCCATATAAATCTCCTCCTCGAGGAATCCATTTAGGAATGCCGTTTTCACATCCATTTGCCATATTTCATAATCTAAGTGCTATAGCAAGCATCATGCGAATAGACTTAATCATAGCTACAAAGTAGAAGGTCTCGAAGTAATCGATTCCTTCTCTTTGGGAATAACCCTTTGCCACAAGCCTGGCCTTATAGGTATCAACCTTGCCATCTCCATCGGTCTTTCTCTTATAGATCCAACTGTTTCCAATAGGCACTATGCCTTTAGGACGATCTACTAAAGTCCAGACCTGATTAGCATGCATTGAGTCTATCTCAGCTTCCATAGCTTCTTGCCACTTGGTGGAGTCAACGTCTACCATCGCTTGGTCGTATGTAGAAGGATCATTCTCTTGACTACTTTCTGTCATCTCATGGACACCCAGTTCCTCTTGATGCAGATAGCCATACCTCTCAGGTAATTGAGAAATTCTACTAGACTTGCGAGGTTGTATTTGTATTTCAGAAGGTTTGGTTCTTGTATCTTGCATAGGTGTCTCATTTGGTGTTTCTTTTATTTCTTCC
Organism: Orobanche coerulescens; assembly: GCA_033398695.1. NCBI lineage: Eukaryota > Viridiplantae > Streptophyta > Magnoliopsida > Lamiales > Orobanchaceae > Orobanche > Orobanche coerulescens. The sequence continues at coordinate 178,615,418 of CM065809.1, forward strand.
AAAGAAATATTTCTACCTGCCCCTCCTTCCTGAATAAACTGATCTTCCAGGAAGTGTGCTTGTATAGCAACGATGATCCTATGATCTTCGTGCATGTAGAATATATATCCCATGGAATCCCTGGATATCCTATGAAACGACCTTTCACAGACCTAGTTTCCAATTTCTCTACTTTAGTCTTCTTGACATAAGGTGGCATCCCCAAATCCTAATGTGATTAAGACTTGGTTTCCTACCTCTCCACATCTCATGGGAGTCTTAGGAACGGATTTGGAAGGACATCTGTTCAAGATATGCACAATGATGAGAGCGCGTAACCCCGAGATAAATCGGTAGATCAAGATAGTTAAGCATGGAGCGAACCATGTCCAACAAGGTTCGGTTCCTTCTTTCGATACACCATTTAATTGTGGAGTAGCCGGAGGAGTGAATTGTGACACTATTCCTAGTTCTTTTAAGAACTCATCAAATTCGGTACTCATGTACTCACCACCCGATCGACCAAGAGTCTTAACACGGTTATCTGCTTGATTTTCAACTAGGGCTTTAAATTCCTTGAATTTATCAAAAGCTTGACTTATGTTTCATTAAGTACGAATCCATACAGTATGGTCATCGGTGAATGTAATGAAATCAAAGCCGTCTCGTGCCACTTCAAAAGGGCCACAGACATCGGTATGGATCAATCGAGTTTTTCAAAGACTCTTTCAAAAGTCCTGCGAAGGGTAACTTAGTCATTTTGCCTTGAAGGCAAGATTCACAAGTTGGATAGGGATCTCGATCCCAATGGACCCGTAAGCCCATCTTTCTCCATTTTATGAACCTTGGTCGACCGATATGACCAAGTCTAAGATGCCACTTAAGTGCTTGGTTCGTTTCATCCCTACCACGCTTCCTAGTTATAGTGTTCACATTGTCTTATTCTTTAAATTTAAATGGTATAAACCATTTAATAATGTAGCAATACCAACCAATTTATTTCGAAATAAATACGACAGACCCATCTCCAATAAAGAAGTGAAATCCCTTTCGGTCCATGACCTAATTGATACAATATTCTTGTGCCCCTTGGGCAAAACAAGTACATCATCTAAAGTGAGAATAAAACCAGATTCTAAATCCAACATAAGGGATCCGATATCGAAGCCTCGACACTATGCCCACTTCCGACGGTGACCATCACCTCCCCGAATCCGACTTCCTACTTCGTTCAGATCCGATTCATTGTACAAATGTGAGAACTCGCACCTAATCAAGTATCCAAGAAGTAGAATATACGATTCTGAACAATTTGTTTCTAAAACCAATAGTTCCGTACTGAAGGCGCATTACGGTCAAGCTTTGGACAATACCTCTTCCAGTGGCCTAGCTCACCGCAGCTTGAGGCATACATCCGTTTTCTTGGCCCCTTTGCTCTTTTGAACCATTGGGGCCTTGCCCTTCCCTTGTCGATCTTGGCTATCGGACCTAATCGCTTCTTGTTCTTTTTCTTCTTATTTTGGACTTCCAAGTCTTAGAAGAAATCACAAGTGCACTTCCTTTCCTTTGTCTTCATCGAGATCAGGCGGTCGTCGGCTTGTTCATTAGCCCACTAAGTTACATGCAATCTCATTGCGGTTGAAGTTCATGACAAATTGGGAAAAGGAGTCGAAGTGACTGAGGATAAGGTCGATTTGGAGAGATGCATGCATCGAAAATCAAGAGCTTCCAATCTCTCAATCATCGAGATCATTTTGAGGACATGGTCCCCAACCTTCTCTCCTTCCTTCATACTGGCGCCGAATAACTGCTTTGATATCTCATATCTAGCAGTTCGGCTATGCTCTCCATAGAGCTCAGCCAGGTGCGCTAAGATGGATCGTGAAGACGTCATCTTTTCATGGGCACGTTGAAGCTCATTGGTCATTGAGCCTAACATGTACCCTCGCACTCTTATGTCGTCTTTTACCCATTTCTCATGGGCATCGACATCTTCCTGATTGGCTCGGGTTCTTGCGGGGAGCTGGGATGTCCGCCTCAGACGTATCCCGAGATTTCCATAGTTAGGACAATCCTCAAGTTCCGGCCACCCACATAGTTCGGACCAGTCAGGACGTTCTTTTCAAGTAGTATAGCGAGTGGGTTCATTGTCATATTGAGAGTTTTGTTAACTGCAGAGAATAATTTGAGATTCGTTAGTGATTGTTTAATTATGACCCGAGTAAAGAATTGAAGGACTTTCTTTATTCATAACTCGGCTCCCACTATTTTATCGGCATTTACACACTCCCATGTTAAATCCGGAAGTCTTGGGTGACTTCATAGTGGTGATCATCTTTACAAAGTTTAATAGAGGGCAACCCATACGGTTTATATTCTATTATTCTTTATAAAGTGGTGTCTAATACCAACCCATCTAATAGATGATTCGATCTTCTTTTACCCCTAGTTCACTTGCCCTCAACCCATTCGGTTTCTATGGCTCGCTGAACTATCTAAGTTTAAACCGTCAACTCCTATTAGTCTGACAATTGAATCTTACCCGGCAACCCATACGGTTTATAGGGGTTTGATTTGTCACAACCAAAGGCATCTAATGCACTCTAGGAATTTATCAACTTTCCCCAAAAATATTACCCCGACATACTCGGAAGAATAATATTCCGGTTTAGATTTCAATTTTCCATGAGTTTGACGGAGGGTAGGAAACCTCGTAACCTTTATAACTTAGTGTTTGTAAGTGGGAGTATTAACGCGATTATATGTTACACTTTGCACATTAATCCGTTTATAAGCGCGGTTTGTGGTTTGTCAATCATTCAAAATGAAAAACAATAAATAGCAACCTAGTTACTACCAACATATAGCTCATGGACTTTTTCCTAAGTATTGGGCCAAGCCAAATAACGAAAAGAAAAATACAGTATTGATTCTTCGTCTTCCAATCGGTCGTCTTCGGTCTTCGTCATAGCCATATGAATAATTACATCATTGAACAATACGTCCTTTTATACATATTTTCTAGTAAAAATAAATAGGCTCAAAATGGCCTTTACAACCATATCGAATCGAACAAATCAACAACTAAGTCCACGAGCTATATCACCATCACATAAGGCATTCCATACAACATGTAACGGTAAATGAAATTAAATAATCAATTAATAGATTAATCCAATTAATATAAAAATTAATTTATTTAATTTCTACAATATTAATCAAATTAATATTTATAATCGTCATTTTAATCCGCTCAAAGTAATCCGCCAAAACAATATTCTCGTCTAATAATTTCCCTTAAAAAAATATTCCAAATATTTTATTAAATCTAATTAAATCCAATTTAAATTTGAAATTATTACAACGAAATATAAACACAAAAATGGAGTCCGGAAAATCCAGTATCAGGCCCACCACGGCCCGATTCAAAATCGGGCGAAAACCGAAACCGCCCGGACGAGTCACTCTCGGCCACTACCCAGCAGTGGCGGCGAGCTTCTGATAGCTAGCGAGTCACTCTCGGCCGGCCAGCAGCGATCGATGAGCTGCTGCCGGCAGCTGCGTCTTCGTGCGGTATTCGTGTTTAACCCCCGTTTTTCTCATTTTTTCGACTCGCTTACAAAACAAAAAAGTTTCTTAACTTCATGAAGAACTTATAAATCAACAAAAATCAAATTTTTCAGATTTATAATTCACATAAAATAGTCGAAACTTGACTTACTACGAACGATTAAATTTCTTCGATTATATCTATTATGATTCTAAATCATAAACATCATCAAATAACATTCCAAATGCAAAGATGATCGTATATACGATATATTTGATCTCGCTCCGATACCACTGTTGGGATTCCACAGAAAATAAAACGCAACGGAAGAATAAACGGAATCCCTAAGAGGATCGATCAAGTAACGTATATACGAAAAAAAAATACGAAGATCAAGGAATCAAAGTCCCATACCTATGATATCTCTGAAAAACCTTCGTATGATGATGATGATGATGAAGAGCCCTTCGTTCCAAGCACCTAAAGCAAGATGCCTCTACTTCACACGCCGGAACTTGATGGAAAAATCGACAAGCTTCCTTTCTTCAAGAATGCGGCTAGGGAAGCTTGTAGGAATTTTCTCTCTCAATGTATTCTTCTTATATCTTGTCTCTAAGATCAAGATGAAGTTTTCTACCTTACTCTCTCTCTCAAATTCGTGATTATGAGTTAAAGTAAGAAGAAGTAGTCATAACTCCTTTTTAAAGACTTTTATTTTATAAAAAATGAAAGTCTTCCTTTAACACATGATTGAGGGTATCAAATACACCTCATATATGTCACCTAGTGACATAAAATAAGTATATAAGAGACAAGAGATGGAGGGGGGTGGACTTAAGGGAAATTTCCAAGAAGACGAGTCGAATTTACTCGGCTCGTGTACTGGATGTTCACAAAAGCGAATCCCTCGTGTCGGATGTTCGTCAAACGAATCCGTTTTATTTCCAATGTGTTTGGACTAATTAATTAATCCAATTAATTAATTATATCAAACACAAATATATATTTCTCTAAGAAATATAATTTATGAATTAAAGTAATCACCCAGTAACTACTTACAATTCATTAGACCGCTATTTGATTTATCCGATAAATCAAAATTAGATATCTAACATCTAATATTATAAGAGAGATTATTAATTCACATTTATCCATCAATGATCCTATTGCGCGACTCCGTAGGTTCGTCTCAGCCGGCATTGGGAGGAACCAATGAGTGCGGGCAACACTTAGCCAGCCTAGCGGGCCGCACTGTAAACCCCAACTGTGAACGAATGAACGAATCATTCCAGAACCATTATGTCGTGAATACTATATACGTATAGACCCTTCATCAGATGTCCCGGTCAAGTCTTAGGGTCACGGTAAAGTCAAACCCTACTGTTGACTAAACTCTATACATGTGTTAATGCAAATCAAGACCGACTGATTAATAGCGTATCTAATACGACTATATCAGAATGCTTTGTCCAAAGACTTATGATCTTATTTGTCATTAACCGTATAGGACATTCGCCTGCTCACTAACAGGAGATAGAATCCTTTCTTGGCGTACAGCAAAGACTGCTACCTGCCCGTATAGTCCGCACTTCGAGGTCGACTCAGCAATTAAGCAAATGAGTCTAACTACTCTAATGACAAACTAAACGTCACAGACACATCTTCTACTGAACCCTCAAGTCAAAGGTCCACGTATACTATCACAACCTTTCGATTCGTCATCGACTCTTCGAGAGTGAATACCGTGTGACTGAATCGAGTATGAGTCGTGTTCGAGTATACTGGTCCCACCAATATACTTATAACTATGCTATCAAGACGTGCACACGTCCTAGCATCAGTTATACAAGTCTTATTAAAACTTAATGTCCTGTTAAGTTTTATCGACTTGCGAACTAGTTAAGCATTCGAGCTCTAAACACTTCTAGTGCCTTTCTCCTTATCTCTATAAGGAGTAGAATGTTCACTCTCAAATGCAAGGACTACTATTCTATATACCAAATCACAATGCCAGTGATATACAATAATATAGAAATAATAATTGCCTTATTAAATATAATATTCATAATTACAATACAATTGCTCTCACTCTCTCATCCTCTGAGTGGCATTCGAGGGAATATTCCTAACAATAAATCCGTTTGGGCAAGATTCCGTGACAACTTAAATAGACCAGGATCCGGATATTGCGGGATTTGAAGATCTCTGACAGCTTCAGTATTTAAATACTTTATCCTTTCAGTATTTAAATACCTCTTTATCAAACGGTATTTGACTTTAGTGAATACTAAAGATTCCTTTTCAAACGGTCTTCAGTCCTGTTCCGATGTGAATGCTGTATCCACTAGTGCTGTAGCCATATTGGAATAGTCAGGCGCTGTATGGAAGGGTGCTGTATTGAGGTTTCGAGACAACTTCCATACTTGGCGCTTACTTAGACTTTGTTGCTGTATCTTGGTAGCGCGAGAGCTTGCTGTATGCTGGCGCTATCAGAAGGTCTTCGATACAGGATTGCAACTTCAACTGGCTTTCGATACAGGGCTTGCTGTATCAAGCTTTGTTTGTTTGGCAAATATCAAAACAACATTATTTTTCCCAACATTCCCGTTAACATTGGGCGATCTGTCCCATAGGTGGTACGTCTCACTAGCACCGCGATCGATCATCTCCTTTGAGAAACTGGCGAGTGAATTCACGTCATACTTCGCCGCCAAGGTCGCCAGACCAGAAGGCCCCCACCGCATGATGAAAATCAGGCAGGGGGAAGACGAATCCGACGCAGATTACATCGACTAGGTAGATGAAATCGTCCTCGTCGGTGAGCCCATCAGTGATGAGCTCGCTCTCTACTCGGTCCTGGGGGGATTCTATGGTCATTCACCCATGTTTAGACATCTCACCAAGGATATCCCCCCGACCTACACGATCTTCCGCGATAAAGCTGGCGACTTTCTGGCCAGGCAAAGACTACTCACCCTCCGCCTAGGCGAAGGAATGCCTCATCCTGTCCGGAAGACGGCGATCGCCAAAATTAAAAAGACGGTCGCCAAGCCATCTGGCGACCACAAGGCCTTCGAGGATGTGGAAGCCCATCTCCTCCACAAGTTCAACCGAACTACGGCCCATATTTTTTACGCCATCAAGGGGCGCGAACCGCTAAACAAGCCAAAGGCGATAAGGGACCACGGTCATCTGGACCACAGTCAATATTGTGCCTACCACAAGAGTCCCGGACACAGCACCAACCAATGCCACGACCTCCTCAGACAACTCTGGAGATTGTTCGAGGAGGGCAAATTGGACAGCTTATTGGCTTAGCCAGAGCCCCTTCGATCTCCCAACACGGTCGCCCGAGTCGAATGCGAGCAGACCGGAAAGCTCATACGAGCCGACCCCTCGATCAACCTCGGCGACCGTATCTACATGCTTCAACCAAAAAAAGGGAACTTCGGAAGTCTCTCCCCGATTTCCCACCTCATTGAACAAAAGGCTACCGCCTGAGCTAACGCTTCGAAAAAGAGAATGACTCACTCGCCCTCTAAAGTTCGTCATCACCATGATGGACCTAGGCAGCGATCGTCTCCCCTAGCACAACGTACACCATCGAGGATCGTCATCTGACTTGATGGTCCGAGGTAGAAGAGTGTCGACACGGTCGTGGAGGACGATGGAACCATTCTCTCTGCCCGTGCAAGGTCCCTTTGGGCCATGATCGCCCGCCCTTCGTTTAAATACGAGGCCGACGTAGTCTGAGGGCCCTCCAAAACAGATCTGTGGACACGTTCGCCCGCCCTCGAAGGTCCATCACTTAACATGGTGGATACTTCACGGACAATGCGACGCGTCCCTCCCCCCGTCTCAACGTATACCGTCGAGGGTCGCCATCTTAATGGCGGCCCGAGGTAGAAAAGAGCTGACAAGCCTCGGACGTGGATTCGATTAACCCGACGATGCCCCACGCAAGGAATTCTCCAAACCAAGACCGCACGCCCTTCGTTTAAATACGAGGCGAGGCGCAGCCTACGGAGAACCCTACCAATTAAGTGAGTCGCGATAGCTTAGCCATCAGACAGAATGTCGCTCGCACACAAGACACGGTCGTAGAGGTCGGTCCATCGAACTCCGCGATCGTGCACGGCTCCTCAAGACCGAGATGGACGGCCTTCCTCGAGGATTCGACAAAATTGAAGACCGCTCACTCAACGATTTATTTTCGCCCCCTTACTTTCACTAAGTGAACAAAAACAAGGGAGAAGAAGTGCGGAGATATTTATATGACGATCATCCCTATACAATTACATACGGAGATCGGCATTTTTCAGATGTTTGTGCATCGATCGAATTTGTTGTAAAAGTTATCTGTTTGAGTTTATCAATTCACTTGGAGCTATACACGCAACAATCTCTCCTCACACATTCATACAAAGTCATGCAAAGACTCAGAAAAGCAATCATTCAAGTAAAAATCGGAGAATCAAACATTCATTTCATTACTGGAAGTTTCAGAATGATATACACGGTCGCCCGAAGGCCTAAGTATTACAAAAGAAAGCTACAAAATTACAAGGCAAAGAGCTAAAAGAAATAAAGAACGAAGAGCCTCATGCCCCTGCCTGGCCTTCGCCTTCAGCCTCCGGATCGGCCCGCGACCCTTCGCCAGCTTTCAGAGCGGCCTCCCCGTCCTCTGGAGCATCAGGATGAACAAGGTTCGCCGGAGTCGGATACCAGCTCAAGTCCACGCCGATGTCCGAGAGATCCAAGATCGGCAAGGAGAAAACAGGATGGAGAGGATGCTCCAGCGCATACGCCTTGAAGTTCTCAGCAAGAGGGCCGACCTCCAACCCTCCCTTCTTAGCAGCTCGGAGCGAGTCAGTGTTGGGATTCGGTAATTAAAATCGAATTACGCAGCGGAAAATAAACCGGTCCAACCGGATAAAACCAAACCCCAAAAACGGACCGATCAAGCATCATATAAACGAATATAAATAACGAGGAAGAGAATCAAAGAATACTTACCCTCGTAGTCCTTTGATGATATAATCTTCGAAGGTGAAACCCGAACAAACTTTCTCCGGTTACCGACACGAACACGAATCCAATTCGTTGTAGCTTGTTGAATGATCCAACACCGAAATTGCTGAATGTCTCTACGTTATTACGCGTCGGATATTGATCGGAAAAATAAAATATCAATTCATTCTCAAAGAACACGGCTAGGAATTGATACGGTATTTTTCTTCTCTTCTCTTCTTCCTTTTCTTTCTCTCAAAGATGAACAAGAAAAAAAATAAATTTTTCTCGCCCTTCCCTTAAGAACTCACGGATGAATTCTACCTCATGTGGTGAGTTATGGTCTTGTTTTATAACATGATTGAAAAGATATTAAAGATCAATATTATCATGTTATCTTTTGTCTTCATGTACAAAAACAACTCAAACTCACCCCACACCACATCATGACAACTAAAGGAAGTATCATGCAAGGTGGGAGGAAAATGAGGGGGGCGTCCCACTAGATTTTAGGTGAGAAAACGAGCCGAGCCACTCGGTTCATGTACCGGACGTTCGCGTGTCTAGTCCGTTAAATACACTTCGTTTTATCTCAAATGTATTTATACTTATTAATTAATCCAATTAATTAATTTTATCAAATACAAAATTATAATAATATATTTCCAAGAAATAATTATTTATGAATTAAATTAATTACCCAGTAATTAATTTCAATTCACTAGACCGCATGATTTATCAAATAAATCAAATTAGATATCTAATATCCAATATTAATGAAGAGATAATAAATACATATTTATCCATCAAATATCCTTGTGCGCGACTCCGTAGGTCCGTCTTAGTCGGCAATGGGAGGAACCAAGGAGTACGGGTAACACTTAGCCAGTCTAGTGCTTCGTACCGTAACCCAACTAAGAACGAATGATCGGATCATTCCAAAACCATTATGTCGTGAATACCGTATACGTATAAACCCTTCAATCATATGTCCCGGTCAAGTATTAGGGTCACGGAAAAGTCAAACCCTACTGTAACTTGACATTATGCTTTCTGTTAATGCAAACTGAGATCATCGAGCTCTCGTGTATCAAATACAACTAGCTCTAAATGCTTTGGCCAAAGACTTATAATCTCATTTGCCATTAACCGCATAGGACATTTACCTGCCCACTTACAGGAGAAAGAATTCTATCTTGGTACTCAGTAGAGACTGCTACTTGCCCACTAAGTTGCATTTCGAGGTTGACCCCACCCACCGGCGATTGGATCGAACTACTCTAATGACTAACTTAATGTCACAAGCACATCTCCTACTGAAACCTCAAGTCAAAGGTCCACGTATACCTATCACAACCTTTCGATCCAGTCATTGACAATCCCTGAGTGATATCCATGTGACCGAATCGAGGTGAGTCATGTTCGAGTATACTAATCTCACTAGCATACCTATAACGTGTGCTCCCACTAACCCTTAGTGAATACCGGCACTCTACATGTCAAAGTACACATTATACAAGTATTGTCTAAACTTATTGCCCAGTTAAGTTTTATCGACTTGCGAACGAGTTAAGCATTCGAGCTCTAAACACTTCCAAGTGCTATCTCCTTATCTCCATAAGGAGTAGAATGTTGCTCTCAAATGCAAGGACTATTATTCTATATATCAAATCACAATGCGGTGATATACAATAATATAGAAATAATTATTGCCTTGTTAAATTTTCATAATTACAATACATATGCTCTCACTCTCTCATCTTCTGAGTGGCATTCGAGGGCATATCTCTAACAATCTCCCACTTGCACTCAATGCCACAAACTATGGTATCTAATACCCATACTCTCCGGATGTCTCTCTAAGACCTTCCGAGATAGTGGCTTAGTAAGCGGATCGACAACGTTATTTCTTTGTGTCTACTCTCTGTGAGATAACATTTCCTTCTGAACCATTTCTCTCACAAAATGATATTTTCGCAATATGTTTGGTATTGTGGTGAGCCCTAGGATCCTTAGCACGTGCAACTCCGTCGTTGTCACAAAAGCGAGATCACGGGCTTCTCCGCAGTAGGAACCACTTGAAGTTCCTCGGTGAACTTCTTAATCCAAAAGCTTCTTTAGCGACCTCCATGGCTGCACAGTATCTGACTTGACATGTAGAGATAGCGGTCGAACTTTGCTTGGCACTTCTCCAAGAAATCGCCCCACCATTCGAGTGAAGATATACCACGATGTGGACATCGAGCATCCATGTCCCCAGAAAAATGAGTCTGTATAGCCCATCACTCTAATTTCTCCACCGCCGTATGTAAGAACCAAGTCTTTAGTCCTCCTTAGGTACTTAAGAATGTTCTTTCTGACGATCAATGTTCACCTGGATTTGGTGAAACCGACTTACTACGCTCACGGCATAGGCAATGTCCGGTCTAGTGCAAATCATAGCATACATGAGGCTACCCTCTTTGCCAAGCATAGGGCACCTTACTCATTTCCTTTCTGTCTTCCTCACTTTGAGGACACATCTCTAAGGAAAGTTTTGCACCATGTTGCATAGGAAGGAACCCTCTTTTAGAATCTTTCATCCTAAATCGCTTCAGGATCTTTTCTATATAGAGGGCTTGGAAAAAACCTAACATTCCTTTCGCTCTATCCCGGTAGATACGAATACCCAGAATATAGGTAGCTTCTCCCAAGTCTTTCATTGAGAACTCTTTAGAAAGCCAAGCTTTCACAGAACTGAGCATTCCTATGTCGTTTCCAATAAGTAGAATGTCATCTATATATAGTATTAAGAACGCAATTTTGCTCCCACTAACCTTCTTGTAAATACAGGGCTCCTCTTCGTTTTGGACAAAATCAAACTCTTTGACTGTCTCGTTAAAACGAAGATTCCAACTCCGTGAAGCTTGCTTCAGTCCATAAATGGCACGCTGAAGTTTGCATACTTTATGAATATTGGTTTGAGATATGAATCCCTTAGGCTGTTCCATGTAAATCTCATCCTCGAGGAATCCATTTAGGAATGCCGTTTTCACATCCATTTGCCATATTTCATAATCTAAGTGGGCTGCTATGGCAAGCATTATGCGAATAGACTTAATCATAGCTACAGGTGAGAAGTTTTCGAAGTAATCTATTCCTTCTCTTTGGGAATAACCCTTTGCCACAAGCCTGGCCTTATAGGTATCAACCTTGCCATCTCCATCAGTCTTTCTTTTATAGATCCATTTGTTTCCAATAGGCACTATGCCTTAGGACGATCTACTAAAGTCCAGACCTGATTAGCATGCATTGAGTCTATCTCAGCTTCCAGAGCTTCTTGCCACTTGGTGGAGTCAACATCTACCATCGCTTGGTCGTATGTAGAAGGATCATTCTCTTGACTACTTTCTGTCATCTCATGGACACCCAATTCCTCTTGATGCAGATAGCCATACCTCTCAGGTAATTGAGAAATTCTACTAGACTTGCGAGGTTGTGTTTGTATTTCAGAAGGTTGGGTTCTAATATCTTGCATAGGTGTCTCATTTGGTGTTTCTTTTATTTCTTCTAAAGAAATATTTCTACCTGCCCCTCCTTCCTGAATAAACTGATCTTCCACGAAGTGTGCTTGTATAGCAACGATGATCCTATGATCTTCGTGCATGTAGAATAGATATCCCATGGAATCCCCTGGATATCTTATGAAACGACCTTTCACAGACCTAGTTTCCAATTTCTCTACTTTAGTCTTCTTGACATAAGCAGGGCATCCCCAAATCCTAATGTGATTAAGACTTGGTTTCCTACCTCTCCACATCTCGTGGGGAGTCTTAGGAACGGATTTGGAAGGACATCTGTTCAAGATATGCACAACAGTAAGGAGCGCGTAACCCCACAGATAAATCGGTAGATTGGTATAGTTAAGCATGGAGCGAACCATGTCCAACAAGGTTCGGTTCCTTCTTTCTGATACACCATTTAATTGTGGAGTAGCTGGAGGAGTGAATTGTGACGCTATTCCTAGTTCCTTTAAGAACTCATAAAATTCGGTACTCATGTACTCACCACCCCGGTCTGAACGAAGAGTCTTAACACGGTTACCTGTTTGATTTTCAACTAGGGCTTTAAATTCCCTGAATTTATCAAAAGCTTCAGACTTATGTTTCATTAAGTACACGAATCCATACCTGGTATGGTCATCAGTGAATGTAATGAAATACTGAAAGCCGTCTCATACCACTTCAAAAGGGCCACAGACGTCGGTATGGATCAATCCAAGTTTTTCAGCAGCTCTTTCAAAAGTCCCTGCGAAGGGTAACTTAGTCATTTTGTCTTGAAGGCAAGATTCACAAGTTGGATAGGAATCTGATCCCAATGGACCCGTAAGCCCATCTTTCTCCATTTTATGAACCTTGGTCTGACCGATATGACCAAGTCTAAGATGCCACTTAAGTGCTTGGTTCATTTCATCCCTACCACGCTTCCTAATTATAGTGTTCACAGTTGTTTTATTCTTTAGATTTAAATTGTATAAACCATTTAATAATGTAGCAGTACCAACCAATTTATTTCTAAAATAAATACGACAGGACCCATCTCCAATAAAGAAGTGAAATCCCTTTCGGTCTATGACCGGAATTGATACAATATTTTTGTGCCCCTTGGGCAAAACAAGTATATCATCTAAAGTAAGAATAAAACCAGATTCTAAATCCAACATAAGGGATCCTATATCAGAAGCCTCGACACTATGCCCACTTCCGACGGTGACCATCACCTCCCCTGAATCCAGCTTGCTACTTCGTTCCAGATCCTGATTCATTGTACAAATGTGAGAACTCGCACCGGAATCAAGTATCCAAGAAGTAGAATATACAGTTACAGAACAATTTGTTTCTAAAACCAGTAGTTCCGTACCTGAAGGCGCATTACGGTCAAGCTTTGGACAGTACCTATTCCAGTGGCCTAGCTCACCGCAGTTGAGGCATACATCCATTTTCTTGGCCCCCTTGCTCTTTTGAACCATTGGGGTCTTGCCCTTTGCCTTGTCGATCTTGGCTATTGGACCTAACTGCTTCTCGTTTTTTTTCTTCTTATTCTTGGACTTCCAAGTCCCAGAAGAAATCACAAGTGCAGCTTCCTTTCCCTTTGTCTTCATCTGAGATCAGGCGATCGTCGGTTGTTCATTAGCCCAGCTAAGTTACATGCAATCTCATTGCAGTTGAAGTTCATGACAAATTGTGAAAAGGAGTCAGGAAGTGATTGCAGGATAAGGTCAGTTTGGAGAGATGCATGCATCTGAAAATCAAGAGCTTCTAATCTCTCAATCATCGAGATCATCTTGAGGACATGGTCCCCAACCCTCTCTCCTTCCTTCATCCTGGCGCCGAATAATTGCTTCGATATCTCATATCTAGCAGTTCGGCTATGCTCTCCATAGAGCTCAGCCAGGTGCGATAAGATGGCTCTCGAAGACGTCATCTTTTCATGGGCACGTTGAAGCTCATTGGTTATTGAGCCTAACATGTACCCTCGCACTCTTATGTCGTCTTTTACCCATTTCTCATGGGCATCGACATCTTCCTGATTGGCTCGGGTTCTTGCAGGAGCCGCTGGGATGTCCGCCTCAAGACGTATCGAGATTTCCATAGTTAGGACAATCCTCAAGTTCCGAAGCTAGTCCACATAGTTCGGACCAGTCAGGACGTTCTTTTCAAGTAGTATAGCGAGTGGGTTCATTGTCATATTGAGAGTTTTGTTAACTGCAGAGAATAATTTAAGATTCGTTAGTGATTATTTAATTATGATCCGAGTAAAGAATTTAAGGACTTTCTTTATTCATAACTCCGCTCCCACTATTTTATCGGCATTTACACACTCCCATGTTAAATCCGGAAGTCTTGGGTGACTTCATAGTGGTGATCGATTTCTTTACAAAGTTTAATAGAGGGCGACCCATACGGTTTCTATTCTATTATTCTTTATAAAGTGGTTTCTAATACCAACCCATCTAATGGATGATTCGATCTTCTTTTACCCCTAGTAAACTTGCCCTCAACCCATTCGGTTTCTATGGCTCGCTGAACTATCTAAGTTTAAACCATCAACTCCTATTAGTCTGACAATTGAATCTTACCCGGCAACCCATACGGTTTGTTGGGAAAACAAAGACCCTGTATCGAAACAGCCGGGATATCCGATCCCTGTATCGAATGATATTTGATAAAGAGGTTTTGACATATATGCCAATCCGAATACAGTAAAGGAAACTGTATCGAAGCTTTGAGGCTTTATCCTGTATCGAAGACCTGCCTCGAATCAGCATATAGTGAAGCTCTTCAGTACAGCAAGAAGTCTTGTAAAAAGACCAAGTATGGAAACTGTCTCGAAACTCAAAATACAGTTATCTTCCATACAGCTCACAACAGGACAAAGAAGGAACAGAAGTCAAGTCCCGTTGAATAAAGAAGTATTTAAATACTCAAGGATAAAGTATTTAAATACTGCCAGTCTTCAGATCTTCAGAATCCCGCGAAATCCGGATCGTGTCATAATCCCGTTGGAACGAAATCTCATTCAAACGGATACATCTCAACGGATACATTCTTCAGAGACTATATATATCTTATGAAGGCATTGAAGATCAGTGACCCAGCAACCTAACAATCAAGCTATCAAAAGTTATCATTAGAGCAAAACATATCTCCAAAGCTTACTGCAATTAAGATCTAAAGAGATATACAGTGCTCATCATCCTGAACAACACTTCATCAGCTGAAAGCTCTTAAAGTCAAAGTTGTTGTTCACCATTTGTTCTATACGTTGAACAAACTCAAGATCAGCCCTGTGTGGACTGAACCATCTGTGCTTCTCCGGAACTGTGTGTGAAGGAATTGCATTGAAGAAGACGAAGCTTGAGCGTGTGTGAAGAAGCAAGTCAAAGCATTAGCTCAAAACCAATCTGTGTGAACGGTTTAAGCTAAGATCTTTATATCAATCTGTGTGAACGATATATTGATTGTGTGTGTTGTTATAATTACGTAGTTGTGTACGCAGTAATTATAATAAACTTTTTACTCCTGTGTGGAGGACCAGTGGACGTAGAGGGGTTTACCTCGAACCACTTTAATTACTGTGTTATTTACCTTCAGCTTTTACTGTTTTAAATTACTGTGATATATTAAGTATACACTATACACTTAGTTGCTGTATCCACAGCAACCTACTGTATCCAAGACTTCCGCTACGCACTCAGATTTAGAATCCGTACAGTTTGTAGTTTAAACTATTTTCCAAACTGTATCCAGTATACTTAGTGGCCAACACGGTTTATAGGGGTTTGATTTGTCACAACCAAAGGCATCTAATACACTCTAGGAATTTATCAACTTACCCCAAAAATATTACCCCGACATACTCGGAAGAATAATATTCCGGTTTAGATTTCAATTTTCCATGAGTTTGACGGAGGGTAGGAAACCTCGTAACCTTTATAACTTAGTGTTTGTAAGTGGGAGTATTAACGCGATTATATGTTACACTTTGCACATTAATCCGTTTATAAGCGCGGTTTGTCGGTTTGTTTGTTTGTCATACAATATGAAAACATACACAACTTATGACTAACAACATGCAGTTCATGGACCGTTCCTAGAACAAAAACATCGTAATCTAATTACATGTCTTCGGTCTTGAATCTTCGTCTTCTCGAGCGAATCTTCCTCCGGTCTTCGTCATTACATATAAATTTTACATTTGAAAAATTGCATCCTATACAAATTTTCTAGTAAAATAAATAGGCTCAAAACGGCCTTTACAACCCAATCGAACAAAACAAACGATTCAAAACTAGGTCCATGAAATACATCCCCATTCAAAATTAATGCAACAATTACATTAAAATAAATGGCAATAATAATTAATCTAAAATTGATCTAATCAATAAAAATTAATCCAACAATTAGAATTAATCCAATTAATTCACTTAACCGTTAATTTTAATTTGCTCCGGACAAAATAAATATTTCATTAAATTAATTCCCTTAAAATAAAATTACCATAATTATATTTTAGTCAAATTAAATCCAATTTAATTTGTGAAAAATTAATTTACCGAACGAAATATAAAAATAGAGTCGGAAAACACAAGGCCCGGGCCAAGCCCGCGGCCCGACAGGGGCTGCCCAGCCCAGCCCAATAGCCTTGACCCGGCCAGCCCGGCCCATTGACCCAATGATCCGTGACCATTGCCGTCCAATTTTCCGGCTCATTTTTCGTCTCCGAATCAAAATAATATTTTTCTAATTTTTATATTACACAAATAAATCAGTTTTCAAAAGAAAAATAGATTTATATTGTAACATAAAATCATGAAAAATAATTTTTAGATGAACAATTAAACATCAACAATTAAAATTTTTATGATACTAAATCATAAAAAAATCAAGCATTCCAAATGCAAATATCGAATATACGATCGCATAGACCTTGCTCCGATACCACCGTTGGGATTCGGTAATTAAAATCGAATTACGCAATGGAAAATAAACCGGTCCAACCGGATAAAACCAAACCCCAAAAACGGACCGATCAAGCATCATATAAACGAATATAAATAACGAGGAAGAGAATCAAAGAATACTTACCCTCGTAGTCCTTTGATGATATAATCTTGAAGGTGAAACCGAACAAACTTTCTCCGATTCTGAAACACGAACACGAATCCAATTCGTTGTAGCTTGTTGAATGATCCAACACCGAAATTGCTGAATGTCTCTACGTTATTACGCGTCGGATATTGATCGGAAAAATAAAATATCAATTCGTTCTCAAAGAACACGGCTAGGAATTGATACGGTATTTTTCTTCTCTTCTCTTCTTCATTTTCTTTCTCTCAAAGATGAACAAGAAAAAAAATAAATTTTTCTCTCCCTTCCCTTAAGAACTCACGGATGAATTCTACCTCATGTGGTGAGTTATGGTCTTGTTTTATAACATGATTGAAAAGATATTAAAGATCAATATTATCATGTTATCTTTTGTCTTCATGTACAAAAACAACTCAAACTCACCCCACACCACATCATGACAACTAAAGGAAGTATCATGCAAGGTGGGAGGAAAATAAGGGGGGCGACCCACTAGATTTTAGGTGAGAAAACGAGCCGAGCCACTCGGTTCATGTACCGGACGTTCGCGTGTCTAGTCCGTTAAATAAACTTCGTTTTATCCCAAATGTATTTATACTTAATTAATTAATCCAATTAATTAATTTTATCAAATACAAAATTATAATAATATATTTCCAAGAAATAATTATTTATGAATTAAATTAATTACCCAGTAATTAATTTCAATTCACTAGACCGTATGATTTATCAAATAAATCAAATTAGATATCTAATATCCAATATTAATGAAGAGATAATAAATACATATTTATCCATCAAATATCCTTGTGCGCGACTCTGTAGGTCCGTCTTAGTCGGCAATGGGAGGAACCAAAGAGTACGGGTAACACTTAGCCGCCTAGTGCTTCGTCATCAGAACCCAACTAAGAACGAATGATCGGATCATTCCAAAACCATTATGTCGTGAATACCGTATACGTATAAACCCTTCAATCATATGTCCGGTCAAGTATTAGGGTCACGGAAAAGTCAAACCCTACGTAACTTGACACTATGCTTTCATTGTCTGCAACTGAGATCACCGAGCTCTCGTGTATCAAATACAACTAGCTCTAAATGCTTTGGCCAAAGACTTATAATCTCATTTGCCATTAACCGCATAGGACATTTACCTGCTCACTTACAGGAGAAAGAATTCTATCTTGGTATTTAGTAGAGACTGCTACTTGCCCACTAAGTTGCATTTCGAGGTTGACCCCACCCACCGGCGATTGGATCGAACTACTCTAATGACTAACTTAATGTCACAAGCACATCTCCTACTGAAACCTCAAGTCAAAGGTCCACGTATACCTATCACAACCTTTCGATCCAGTCATTGACAATCCCTGAGTGATATCCATGTGACCGAATCGAGGTGAGTCGTGTTCGAGTATACTAATCTCACTAGCATACCTATAACGTGTGCTCCCACTAACCCTTAGTGAATACCGGCACTCTACATGTCAAAGTACACATTATACAAGTCTTGTCTAAACTTATTGCCCAGTTAAGTTTTATCGACTTGCGAACGAGTTAAGCATTCGAGCTCTAAACACTTCCAGTGCCTATCTCCTTATCTCCATAAGGAGTAGAATGTTTGCTCTCAAATGCAAGGACTATTATTCTATATATCAAATCACAATGCCAGTGGTATACAATAATATAGAAATAATTATTGCCTTGTTAAATTTTCATAATTACAATACATATGCTCTCACTCTCTCATCCTCTGAGTGGCATTCGAGGGCATATCTCTAACAGTCAGTGAACGCCATATAATAGGCAAACTCACTGACGAACTCTAGGTTAAGAAAGGGATCGGCCCCGGTCGCTTCTAGCTTCCCTTTCAGCTCCTCCATTTCCTGTTGCGCACCCTGGAGCTCGGCCTCCCTCGCAGCCGTCTCTCCCCTCGACGCCGCCAGCTCGCTGTTCAGACAAGCGACAGTCACCTTCAGTTGGTCGGTCTCCTTCTCAGCGGCCGCCTGCAACCGTCGGGCATCTTTCATCCGGTCCCGAAATCGGTCGGCCGTCGCCCGGGCTTGCTCGGCATCCTGTCTCGCCAGCTCAAGTTCATGACTCGCCCGCTTAGCTGCATCCAGGGAGTCCTTCTCCATAGCCACAATCCTGTCGGCGAACTCGGCGTTCTCTTTCCGAGCGGCCTCGAGGTCCGGCTGCAGACGTGTAGCAGAAGGACGCCCCTCGAACTCCTGCGCAGCTTGGGCAGCCATCATCGCCGCCTGGAGAGAGAGAGAGAGAGCGAAAGCAGCTTGCATTGCGCTCCCGGATCGCTAGCGAGCGATTGCATCTAAGTCCGTCGTCCAGGCCTTCGGCAAAGCATAGACGGCCCGGTTGACATAGAGTGGAACATCGCAGGCCGCGCGAGGAGATCGGCTCGCCAAGAAATCCAGCACCATCGGCGGGCAAGATGGGTTAGTGCTGCGGATCTTGCACCAAACGACAAAAGTTAGCACATCTCCCACGCAAGTGACGAAATTCGACAAACAAACAAAGTCTACCTCTCGGTTCTCTCGGGGTCTCGACCAAAGTATGGCTTCCCGCGAGGGGTCTCAGCCTCAGCGATCGCCATCTCCCGCAAGAATGCCGCAGAGGGCGTAGACTCATTCACCGGAGGGACTGCGGTGATCGGAGGCGCGGCGATCGGCACCTCATCGGCTGGGGCAGAAACCTGAGATTCCCCCGACCTCTGCCGTTTGCGGTTCGTCCGGACCCCTCCTCCCGAGGTTCCTCCTCCGCTATGATCGGCTCCACGACGGGCCTCACCTCCGGAATGATAGGTACCGCCACAGGAGGAACCCGAGATGACTTCTTCTGGCGAAGACGGCTCAAAACTCCGGGATTCGACATGGCTATCTCTGCTGGAGGCTCCAAGAAACAAGGAAAGCGAACTTCTGCAATAAAGAACAATCAAACAACAGTTAGACACACTCTCCAAACAGGACTATCGCCCAGCAATTGGAGATCGCAGAAACTTATACCTGAGACCGAGAGATGTCTCGGAAAACGGAATAGCCGAGCATACAGCCAACGACTCTCCTAGTTAATCTGGTGAGCATCTAAGTCGTCGTCCGGCAGACTTCGTATCCGCTCCCAGACGACCAGAAAATCGAAAGGTAGCTCGTCGATCGCCGGAATGTGGAAACCTGCAAAAGGAAGATCAAATTAGATCAGTGCAGAACATATCCGAACAGAGGGAGAGTCAAAACCCTTACTCGGAGTTCTCTCCCGAAAGCCTGTGGGAATGTTCAGCTCGCCCGTGGGATTGTCACTCGCTGAGGCTTTCCAGGCACCAGCGACCCAGAACAACTTCGCCGGATCGCCCCGCACCTTGTTCGGGACTCCGAGGATTACCTGACCGGATCGGCCTTGAATATGATAGCCTCCGACCGACCCTTTCTGAGCCGATAGCTTGAACAGGTGGTTCATCTCCAACGGCAAAGGAAGGCGGTACAGTCGGTGACCGCCGAACAAGGTGAGAGTGCAGATGATCTGGAGCCAGGCATTCGGCGTCAACTGGAGCGGCGCCACGTTCCAAGCAGCCAGCAGATGGGAGACGGAGAACGACAAAGGAAACCGCAGCCCAGCCTCCATGATTGCTTCGTTCACGGAGACCATTCCCTCCGGAGGCTGATCGGCTCGTTCATTCTCGGCCGGCACAAAAAGATCCACATCTGAAGGGATATGAAACCTCGTCCTCCAGACGGCCAGGTCCTTCCTGGTTGTCGATCTCCTTATCTGACCGAGAGACCATGTAGATCGCTGCGCAGCCCGAAAAAGCTACCGCCTAAGAGGTTGATGAGGATGAGCGATCGAGTACTCCCGGTAATCGAATCTAGGATACGGACCGGCCAACCTCTCCATAATTTCAGCAAAGGCCACCTAGGCCTGGCTAAAGGCACTATGCCGCTCCCAGTAGGCCCTCACGGCCAGATCTCTCTCTATATGCGAGCGTCAGTGCTCAACCGCCGCCTCCCTGGCCACGTCGGCCTCATTAAACAGCGCCTCGACTTCCGCGGGGTCAATTCCAGCACGGATAGCCTCGACGGCCATCTCCAGATGGAAATCTGCGGAGGATCCTCCCCAGGCAGTCGAAGCCACGGCGGTGGAAGTGGTGCCCACTCCGTGCGAAGAAGATGTTCCAAACTTTCTCGAAATAAGAAGAGGAGAAAAGGAGTATCTTTTCTTACCAAGGATCGAGTCGATCGACGATCAGCAGTCGAAATCTCCAGAAAAATCTTCAGCAAAAGCCTTCTTCTCCGATAAAGCGCATAAGGGTCTTAAACCTACAACCCGGCGCCCTTTTATAGGAGATGGCAGGGACTTCAATGCAATTAAGGAGAGTCTCAGGGGTTGAAGTGCAACCGTCGCAATTAATGACCCCCTTGAAACCCGCGTACGCGTCTTTTCAAGGACGCGCCAGACGAGGAGTCGCAGCTAACCGTCGGTATCCCCCAACAGGAACCCTACACGTGCCCCGGAGACTTTTCCACGTCCTTCATCATTTCCCGCTCATTTCAGCGACCGAGCAGGTCGTCCAAGTACAAACCAATCCACTCAAAGATGAACGCCAGTTCAGTAAAATACAGAGGCACTCGTCGTAATTCAACAATCGCCAACAGAACCACCTCACCCCACGTTTCCAACATCGGAGCGAGCTGGGGGGCAATAGTTGTGTTGAGATTTATTCACCTCGACAGGCGATCGACTACAAGGCCGAGCGACCGAGGCCACAACCAATCACACTACGGCGAACTCGACTAAACGAAGTTAATAGTCCACCTTCGAGTATCTAGCGATCAACCCTCAAGGCGATCGCCTTTGGCGCCTAGCGATCGACTCTGGTGCCCGACCTAGGATGACCGTCCTATACCACGAACAGAGACCTTCGTCCGTCAAAGTCTACGAAGACTGGATCTCAAAGCAGCGCCCATGTGCAGATCCGCGACAGGCGCTGCATTTCATGGATCGTTGACCACAACCTGTCACCACCTTATCACCTATCGACAAACCCGCCGAAAGGTACAAGGTGGGACCGCCCATGACAGCAACTCAGACGCGTGCAGACTTCTCATTGGACCGCGCAGCTGGTTGCCAACAACTCCTACGGACTTTAAGGAGAGCAGCCCATGTGCTGAAATACGATCGCCCGCTTATTATATTACAGCAAAGGCGATCGCCCAGCATCTCCCGGTCCTATAAATAGAGAACCCCCAGCAACTGAAAAAAGGTTCTCCATTCTGTTCAGAGAAAACACTCAGTTGGCAACTACGTTGGCAATTATACAAACATACATACTTTTAAGCTCTCGGCTTCATCTCCCGAATCTACCTCAGGATTTCTCTCTCAGTACCTCTCAACCTGAAGACGGTCGGCAGAGGCACGAAGTCTCCACAACATAGATTCGAAGAGACTCACAAGTACAGGAGCTCAGACATATAGATAATACACACTGTGAGAGACCGTCGATTTCTCACATCCGTCACAGCACCCCATCGTTGTTACAAGAACTCACAGAGCATCATATCTGGTTCTTCCGGCAATCTCCACGCTTCATAGCTGAGATAACTAGAATCTTTACACTCATTGTAATAGAGTTCTAACATTAATATTTTTACTCTCTAGTATTCATATTAATAACATCTCGCGAGAGCATTCAAGCCCGGGACTAACAACCCCGACAAATCTTGTGTTATTTCCATTCCCTCGGACGTGCTCTCGTACCTTGTTTGTTGTCCGTCCATTCCAGCAATATCTATCTTCGGATAATATTTCGGGCAACAACAGAATCCTTCTAAGGTTAATATGACCTAGTCGTAAATGCCACAAATATGTGTGATTTATGCTCGAAGGTTCTTTTCTTTTATTAG
The DNA here is from genome assembly GCA_033398695.1 of Orobanche coerulescens. Classification (NCBI taxonomy): domain Eukaryota; kingdom Viridiplantae; phylum Streptophyta; class Magnoliopsida; order Lamiales; family Orobanchaceae; genus Orobanche; species Orobanche coerulescens. The sequence goes on from CM065809.1 coordinate 178,638,496, forward strand.
GATTAGTCAAAGAATTAAGCAATTTATAATTATGCAAGGGAGTTTGTTCAGCATTAATGATGTAAAGTCCTTCATTATAAGTACTTGTGAAAATATATTCACCATTTCTTTTAATAACTGCTTTATCGTCAAAAGAAACTGAATATCCATCACAACGCAATTTAGAAACTAAAATTAAATTCATGCTAAAATCAGGTACCAATAATATATTATTTAGGACTAGAATGTTATCATTAACTTTCAACTGCAAGACTCCCACTGCAACAGCCTTCAACCTGGAATAGTCACCCCAATTGATAGTAGTCTCATCCGCACTAAGCACTTTGGTTACTTGAAACCCCTGCGAGTCATAACAAACATGATCAGTGGAGCCCGAATCTACTGTCCATGAAGTGATAAAATAGGCAGCCAAATATGTTTTGACTACTAGTGCATGAGACGTAACTTTTTTAGGGCAATCACTCTTGAAATACCCTTTCAGAACGCACTTATAGCATTTTCCCCCCAGCTTTTTGTTTGCCTCGGAGGAGCCTTGCCCTTAGCTTTGAAGGTTGCCACTTGCTTCTGGCCAACCTGCTTTTTCTTCTTTCCCCATTTGTGTTTTGAAGAAGTAGCACCGGTTGCTGCCAGAATTTGATGATAACCTTGTTTGAAGAGACCTTCAGCAGATTGAAGCTCTGTCAGAAGTTCTGCCAAAGTATTTGTCCTACGGTTCATATTATAGTTAAGGCGGAACTGCTCAAAGCTTCTTGGCAAGCTGCCCAAGATAATATCGACCCGCGACTCCGCATCGATAGTAGCCCCTAGTATGCTCAGTTCGTTCAAATGAGACATCATTTTCAGAACATGATCCCTTATTGGAGTCCCTTCAGACATTTGGGTTGTCATCAACACCCTCATTGCATTTTGCCTAGCCGCCCGGTTCTGATGACCAAACATCTCGGTGAGATTTTTCATCATCTCCGAGGCTGAGCCCATCGTCTGATGCTGATGCTGCAATACATTTGTTAGTGAAGCCAAAATGTAACAGCGAGCCATCTCATCAGACTTATTTCATTTTCGGAAATCGACCAACTCTTCAGGAGTGGCATCCGGTTCTGGATCCAGAGGGCTTTCCTTAGTTAATACAAATTTATGCCCCTCGGCAGTGAGGACTGTTAGGAGTATGCCCTCGAATGCCACTTAGAGGATGTTGAGTGAGGGCATTGTACATGTAATTATGTAAATCATTAATAAAAGGCAATGGTTGTTTCTTTATTTACTGGTGGTTACTGGAATTCCTAACTCGTAAATATACATATAGAAACTAGTTCGTATATTTGAGAGCAAAACGTTTCACTCCTTATTGGATAAGGGGGTCGGCACTGGAAAGGTTTATAGCTCAAACACTTAATCGTTCGCAAGTCGATGAAACTTGACTGGGCGTTAAGTTTATGTGAAGACTTACATGACGTGTTCTTTGACATGGAGAGTGCCTGTCAAACACTAATGGTCAGTGGGAGCACACGTTATAGGTATGCTAATTGGATTAGTATACTCGAACCGACTCACCCTCGATTCGTCACACGGATTTCACTCTGGGACAGTCAATGACGGAATCGAAAGGTTGTGATAGGTATTCGTAAACCTTCGACTTGAGGATTTAGTAGGGATGTGCTTGTGACGTCAAGATTTTCATTAGAGTAGTTCGACCCTGTAAATCGGAAGGCGGGGGTCAACCTCGACGTGCATCTTGACGGGCAAGTAGCAGGTCCTACTGAATACCAAGATAGAATTCTTTCTCCCGTTAGTGAGCGGGTTATATGTCCTGTGCGGTTATTGGCATATGAGATCGTAAGTCTTTGGCCAAAGCATTGGAGGTAGTTGTATTGGATACACCAGAGCTCGATGATCTCGATTTGTATTCACGCATGCATAGCGTCAGGTACAGATAGGGTTTGACTGACCGTGAAAGAAGGGTTTATACGTATACTGGTATTCACGACAGAATGGTTCTTGAATGATCCCAATCATTCGTTCTCAGTTGGGGTACAGTGTAGGCCGCCAGGATGGCTAGGTGGTGCTACTACCCTTTGGTTCCTCCCATTGCTGACTGAGACGGACCTACAGAGTCGCGCAATAGGATTGACGACGGAATGAATCAAGCTAATTCTCTCATAATGAATATTAGATATTGGATATCTAAATTTGGGACATTGGATGTTTAAATTGATTTATTGGATAAATTAATTTACGGCCTAATGAATTAAATTGATTACTGGGTGACAAATATAATTCATGAATATAATTATTTCTTGGAGAAATTAATTATGTTATTATGTATTTGATATAATTAATTAATTGGATTAATTGATCGATATAAATACATCGGAACGGAATCGGAGTTTATCTGTTTGGACTCACGGGAGTCCGAAACGAACCGAACTCGTCCGTTTTCTACATGGGCTGCCCCCCCACATTTCCACCCACCTTCCTTTTGGACTCTTGTTATATTCTTTAATGAATGATAATTGTCATGGTGGGTCTAATACACATATGCATGTGTTGTTGCATGTGGTGGGAGTTGAATAAAAGGATGGAAGACTTGTATCTCTAATCACCCCATTGATTCCAACGTTAGAGAGAGTGAGGGAGAGAGAAAACTTTTCTCAAAGTCTTCATCATCTTCTCCAAGTCTTCTTCCATTTTTCTTCAGAAATTCTTGATTTTTCTTGGAGGAAATTGAGAAATAAAAGAGAGATTGTGAGTTATACACTTAGAGTGTTATAATTTCATATTGAAAGCTTCATCACTTAGCTCTAGCCGTATCCTCGGAGGATAGCAAGGTGATCGTCGTTCCGGTCGTTTCTCCGGCGCGTGGCAAGTAGAGACGCGGTGCTTTCGGCGTTGGATCATTCAAGAGCTTGGAGCGGATTGAATTGTAGGGAGATCGCCTAAAGCTTGGGGAATAGCTCAAGAAAAGGAATCCATCTAATCAACGGACTACAAGGGTGAGTTTCTATATCTCTTGTGAATTCGTTTTGATATTCGTATATATGTTGCTCGATCGATCCTCGTAGGGATTCGGATCGAATTAATTTTCGTTTTACCGCTTCCGCTGGGCCTTCGTTTTAGGCACCGAATCCCAACAAGGACAATGTCAAGGTTTCTTTTCCAGTCGGCAAAGTTAGTGCCATCAAGTTTAAATTATTTTTAGAATAACAGCAAGTGGATTGAAAGACATATGATAATAATATTAAAAACACCATTCATCACATAATTCGACGCAAAATATATTGAAAAACCTTAAAACACAATATATATGCAATCAATCAATACCTCGAAAAAACGCACATGCAAGCCACGTTAGTATGGACGTTTACACATATATTTTTCAAATAGATTTTAACGTCTTTAATTTTACTATCTAGTCAAGGTGCATTTTGGCAAGTAAAATTTATAGTTGGTTACTCTTGGCCATGTATTAGAATTAATATAGACTCCGATTGGGAGCTTATTAATTAATGAACCTAAATAAACACCATAATGTAAAGCCTTAGAATATTATTTAATGATAATAGTCCTACAGATAGAGAGGTTCTATCATAAAAATAACATTCACCTTTTTGTATCTAATTAAATTTTAAAACTAGTGAGCCAATAATTAGCACATCCGATGTGGAGGAAGACTCTAATGTCAACGCGCATGCTAATTATTTCACAATTTAAACCAATTATGGACGCCAACTGAATATTGAAAAAAAAAATCAAATTTTAGAGCCACTTAGTTATTTTGAAAAAAAATAAGGTTTTTAATTTTCTCGTCATAACATGCAAGAAACATATCACGCATACATTCATACATGCCATACATCAAAACAGTAAAAACCAACAAATAATTAAAATTCGATAATTAAATCCAATTATCATGGCTTTTATTCCTCGTTTTGAATAACGAGAAATTCTTGGGTCGCTTGCTCCCACTGCTTCAAGTGTCTCGTCGCCTTCCTCCCGGTTGAGCCACAAAAATTGCCAAATTTAGAAACTTTCTTCCATGCAAAAATTAATTTCACAAGAAATTTCTAAATTTAAATTTATTGTGTTCCAACGGACGCAACGGACGGCGAAAAAACTGAACAGGATCTGAAATTGCTCGACCCGATCCGAAAATGCCCGACCCAGACTGTCGGACCCGCGGCCCTGCCCAGCCCGACCCGACCCGCTGCTATCGGCCGACCCGACCACTGGCACCAGCGGCCGAGACCGCATGCTCTCGGTCGAGTCCCGATCAGCAGCAGGCTGGTCTCGGTCGGTTCATCCGATCGGGACTCCTTTTCTCACTGGACTTCTTTTTCCTTCGTACTTTGTGTACTCCAACTCGATTACAATTTTGCACGAAATAAAATACATCGAATTTACAATAAAAATTACAAGGAAAAATAAACCATACTCTACCCATAGATTTTCTCATGGGAAAAACTTATACAGGCCTCAAAACGGGCCAAATTACCAAATATGCATAAATAAAATAAAAAATTGGACCATATTCACCTGCAAGACAATTTCTAGCAAAAATATTTCAATACCATACTGCATGAATGTTTAAATTACTAGCAAATTAATCACCAAATTAATTAATTTGAACAGAACCTAACGACCGGCTCTAATACCAATTGTTGGAATATAAAACGCAGCGGAAGCGAATTAGTATAATAATTTAAATTCGGTTTTATATACTAACCAACATAAATAGTAGATCTATTTAGGCTTGTCCATTAATTAATTAAACAGATTAATAAGCAATTTAAATACACCTATTTACACATTACAATTGATAATTCATACCTTTGACGCGAAGTGGTAGTATTATTCCTTTAGGGTCGATCGAAAACTCCTCCTTGCTCCTACTTGATCTCCTTGTATTTCTACCTTTTAGATCTTCTAGAGTATATCACACCTAAGATCTAGATGCTCTGTCGGCAACAAGCTACCGTTTCAAACTTGGACTGCATACAGGGTGACACGGCCGAAACTTGATCTTCAAGAATTACCTCACAAAATTTCTCTATATTTTTCTTGAATATTTGTGTATTTAGAAAATATTGTAGTAGCTAAATTATGCAATCCAAGACACAAGTCAAGATCCACAATTAAACACAAAGTAGAGAGAAATCGAAAATTCTTGTTCAATGAAGGATGAAAATCGGCCAACCCCTTTGTCCTATTTATAGGTGTTATGGGCTACTCTAGAAACCTTAAGGAGGATAAGGTAAGGACTCACAATAGATTTCATCTTACCATATTAGGAATCTTCCTAATATTATGAGCCTATTAATATCAACTTAGTCCACTAAATAGTTGATATTGCACTTATTACCAAATCCCAAATTACGAAATTGGGCTCCTTTTTGAATTAATTATTTTCCGTGTTTAAGATATCTCATGTCCATTAATTAATTTAAGCTAGTGACAGCTTTTAATTAATTAATATATTATACATGAGCATACCACTCAACCTTTATTATTATATCGAAAAATTAATTCCATCTGCAGGGTTTAATATAATAATCCTTTCGAGTGCCCCAAGAGACATGATCAACCCGACTGGTCGGGACACGATTTCTAGTTATAATATTAATTAGTATTATATAAATAATAATATTACCAAAAATATCGAGCATATTGAGTCCATCATTGTGGCTCTCACCCATGATAAATCAAAGCAATAAATATTAATTATATAATTAAATATTAATTACTAGAATTAAGAAATAATAATTGTCCGAGATGTACGTTCTTCTTATAGTCAGTACAGAAGAATCTATCTCACCTCGATCCTGTTCAACGTATACAGAATACGCTAATATATGTTGATGGTAAAGACCAACCAATCTCAAGCATATACTACAACCTCTCACATAACCGTATGATGTTATATAGGTTTTGAACTAATTATTACTATATAAGGAACTGATAATGTGATCTTCTGTGTGACTCGACACACCACATTATCTACAATATAAAGTAATTAGACAACATTTGCATAACCATATGGTGAATAAATATTCAAAACATGTGATGAAATGAATTAAATATTTTCATAGATAAAGACCGGGAAATTAGGTAATACAAGCATAAAGTATGCTTTGATGTATATAACCCTAACAAAAGGTAGTTCCACAATTATGTGGGAATACTAGTATACGACTTGAATTTAATTCGAATACTAGTATAACTCTTGTATATACTTAGGCAAGTATTATCCGATGGACAAATGCTACTACCAGAAAGAGAAGGGTATTTGACGCCTTATCCCAATACGAGATATCACCAATCGGAATTTCGCAGTGCAAATCCAAGTGGATTTTCGAAGCCGCCAAAAGGTAGTTCCACAATTCTGTGGGAATACTAGTATAGGACTCGAATTTAATTCGAATACTAGTATAACTCTTGTGTATACTTAGGCAAGTATTATCTGGTGGACAAAGGGTATTTGATGCCTTACCCCAAGACGAGATATCACCAATCGGAATTTTGCAGTAAATCCAAGGGGATTTCAGGAAGTATTTAATTGAGCACATTCATCCTGAAGAAGTTTGTATTGAAGGGGCTTTTGGTGTTCTTAAGACTCAGGTGGAAGATACTACAGAAAATGCCAATATATGTTGGAAATTTCTGTGTTACAAACTTGCTGGGCGAAAATTAAATTACAACTGGAAACTACAATTACAACTCGAAAACTGAAAATACAGGACTCGAGGCGGAATTAAAAAAAATACAATGAAAAAATGAAATTGAATCTGCACTAACCAAAAACAAATTAGAAATACAAGAAGATAATCGAAACAACAAAAAACAATAAACAAAACCAGACTGTGGTAGAAGTCGCCCGAAGATGCCTTCTGCCTGCAAGACGAGAAACGCACCGGTAGTGTTCACGGATTGGCGGCTCGTCCCCAAAGGTCAACGACTTTACGTCTCTACAGTAGCAACAACGCAAACCGGAGAGCTCCGACGAACTGGAAGAGGTGAGGACAAAGCTCCGACTTATGATATGCAGAGAATACTGAAAACTGTTTGATTATACTGAGTTCGAAAATTGCATGTACAGAAGCAAATGTATGCATGCCTATTTATAGGCCATTCACACCTGCATGGGGTTTAAACACAGCCCTTATGGCTGTCATAATGCAGGCATTCATGCCTGCATTGAACACAAGAGTTACACAATTCAAGGCAGTGGTTACTGCCCGTTTTGAATTTGAACAGGCAGCCTTAACACCTCCTCATAACACCTGGGGGGTTACGACCCGTTTTTAGCTGAGTTTGAACAGTCCGGATGCACCTGGACTATAATCAGCTCCTTAACCATTTGACGGATGTACCTGGACATCCTTATGTGCACATACGAGCCCAACTACGTTGTTGAGCTTGTCCAAAAAATTCTTTAACCTAGCCCAAGGCCTAGCTCACGGCCAAGCCCAAGAACAGGCCCAAAGACCAGCCCAAAGACCAGCCCAAAGACCCAAGATCCAAGATCCAAGTCCAAGATCAAGATCAAGGCCAAGGCTAAGGTCCAAGGTCCACGGCACGCGGCTCGCGGCTCGCGGCCGAGGCCGAGGCGAGGCGGGCGGGCGGCGGCGGCGCGCGCGTGTGGGCTTTAAGCACATACACATGTGCCATTAATTATTATATGCATAAAGGAAACTCCTTATATACTAGTATAATGATGGTTCATTATTCAATGTGGGATTCCATCCCTTATTAATTCACAATTAAGTGACAAACTTTAATTCACTAATTCTCACTCACCGGGAATCGGTTTAGAGAAAGTGAATATACCACGATCATCTACTCGGAACGTAGATCGATCCTATGATATTTAATTTTACAAAATAAAATTAAAATCATTATCGATTCCAACAATCCCCCACATGAGTGAAAATAGCCCAAATGCAATATGTAGACTCAAGCTCAGTCCTCAAGAGGCGTTAAAGTATAAGGATAGATAGTTCGTGACTTTGAACCTTCCATAGTTAATATCATCGGGTACACAGGAGGATTAGTGGCTTGATGCTTTGAAATATTCCCCCACGGCGTGCACCGAGACAATGGTGCTAACACTTGAACACCTCAACCTCATCCGTTCTCACGTTTTGTGTCCTTTGCGAGCCTTGGACACCCCTTTGGATTCATAAGTGTATTTCATGAAGCGGCCCCCACTTCTCACTTATATAGGTGATTCTTTACCGAGTATCTTGCCATACTTAACCTCCTAGAGGTCTTTAGGAATCAATAAAAGTCATAGACTTAACCTCACCACTAGGCAAGCTTTCAACACTCAATTACTCTATAGGGAATAAACTTAGATGAATGTTTCACACGAACTCTCATAGCTTAGTTCTCCCATTGAACCAAGTTCTTAGGATCTCCAGTTATCTTGGTTGGGTTACCATTATGATAATTCTCAATTTGTGGATTTTAAACCCATTCCCTCTAGCAGTTTATTCAGTTGATCACGGTTTAACCCTTTGGTTAGCGGATCCGCTAGATTATCCAATGACCTCACATAGTCAATAGAGATAACCCCAATTTTGATCAAATGTCTCACGGTATTATGGAATCGACGAATATGTCGAGACTTTCCATTATACACGTTACTTCTCGCCCTACCAATAGCAACTTGGCTATCACAGTGAATCATCACTGCAGGCACTGGCTTGGACCAACATGGAATATCTTCTAGAAAGTTTCTGAGTCATTCGGCTTCTTCACCAGCTTTGTCCAATGCTATGAATTCCGATTCCATGGTGGATCGGGCTATACACGTTTGTTTCGCGGACTTCCACGAGATAGTTCCACCTCCAATGGTAAACGCATAACCACTTGTAGAAAATGAACTTTTCGTATCACATATCCAATTCGCATCACAATACCCTTCAAGTACCGGGGGGTATCTCGAATAGTGTAGCCCAAGGTTTTGAGTATACTTTAAGTACCTCAAAACTCTAACGAGAGCTTTCCAATGCTCTTTGCTTGGATTGCTCGTGTAACGACTCAATTGTTTACAGCGCAAGCTAAATCGGGTCGAGTGCAATTTGTAAGATCCATTAAACACCCAATGACTCGTGCATATTCTTCTTGTGCAATGGGGTCCCCTGGATTTTTTCTCAAGTGATCACTTAAATCTATTGGGGTCTTAGCCGGCAAGCTATCAAAAGCATTAAACTTCTTGAGAACTTTCTCGGCATAGTGAGATTGTGTCAAGATGATTCCATCTGATTTTCTCAAAATTTTCATTCCAAGAATCACATCGTCTAGCCCCATGTCTTTCATGTCAAAATATCTTTTTAACATGTTCTTAGTATCGTTAATCACTTGTATATTGTTACCCATGATTAACATGTCATCTATATAAAGACACACAATAACATAACCGTTATTAGTGTTCTTAATATAAACATATTTATCACACTCGTTTATTTTAAAACCATTCGATAACATTACATTATCAAATTTTAAGTGCCACTGTAGTGGAGCTTGTTTCAATCCATATAGAGACTTAACCAGTTTGCATACCTTTTTCTCTTGTCCAGGTACTACAAACCCTTCAGGTTGTTCCATATAGATCTCTTCATCCAGATCACCGTTCAGAAAAGCAGTCTTAACATCCATTTGATGAATCTCAAGATCGTGCAAAGCAGCAATCGCGAAAAGCACTCGAATAGATGTAATTCTCGTTACAGGTGAATAGGTATCGAAAAAATCGTACCCTTCCTTCTGTTTGAAACCTTTGACTACTAAACGAGCTTTATACTTGTTAATTGACCCATCAGCCTTGTACTTTCTTTTAAGTATCCATTTGCATCCTAAGGGCTTACAACCTTCAGGTAAATCAACCAAAACCCAAGTTTGGTTTTGTAAAATTGAGTCAATTTCACTCTGAACAGCTTCTTTCCAGAGCAACCCGTCTGGTTTGGCATAAGCTACTTTGATCGACGTTGGTTCTTCATCCAACATGAATGCTATGTAGTCAGGTCCAAATGTCTTTGGTGTCCTAACCCTACTACCACGTCTCGGTTCTACATCTTCCAGATTAGATCTCGATCGCTTACGTGACTTTGGATCTACATCCACAGGTTTTGAACTTGTTCCTTCATCTTCAACTCTATTGCTAGAATTGTTCTCAACTTTATCATTATCCTTACAAGGATATATGTTTTCAAAGAATACATCATTCCTTGATTCAATTGTTGTTCCCACAGTCATTTCAGGAACTTCTGACTTGTGGATAACAAATTGATAGGCACTACTGTTCAGTGCATACCTAATAAAGATACAACCGACTATCTTAGGTCCGATTTTAACTTGTTTAGGTAGAGGTACCTCAACCTTAGCCAAACAACTCCACACTTTGAGATATTTGTATGAAGGTTTTCTACCTTTCCACAACTCATAAGGGGTAATATCCTTACCTTTGTGTGGAATCTTGTTCAATATGTAGTTGGCTGTCAAGACAGCTTCCCCCTACATATTCTGGGGCAACCCTGAACTAATCAATAAGGTATTCATCATATCTTTAAGTATTCGATTCTTACGTTCAGCAACGCCATTAGATTGTGGTGCATATGGAGCTGTTGTTTGATGAATTATACCGCTTTTGTTGCATAATTTCTCAAACGGGGCTACATAATCGCCACATCTATCGCTTCGAACCATCTTGATACGGTAGCCTAATTGATTTTCGGCTTCATTCTTGAAGTTCTTAAATAGCCTCATCAATAGCCTCATCTTTACTTCTCAAAAGATAAAGATAACAATATCTTGTGTAGTCATCGATAAAAGTGATAAAGTACTTCTTACCACATTTAGTGGTTGTGTGTTTTGTTTTACCAAATGAAACGGAAGTTTCGTCATTTTTGCTTCAACACAAATCTCACATTTGTTTTGAGTATTGACTTCATTTAATTTTAGTAAATCTAAGTTTACTAATCTTTTTAGAGCATTTAGATTTACATGACCTAATCTACAATACCATAAATCAGAACACTCAGTCAAGTAAGAGGAAGCAGTAGCATAGCATTACTGGACTTGGTTACATGGCGTTTAGCCAAATCATTAAGTTTAAAGAGTCCCTCCGTGAGGTAACCCTTACCAAGAAACCTATCAAACTTTTTTATGATAATTCTATCTGACTTAAATACTAGTTTAAACCCCTTTTTAACTAGTATAGAGCCTGAGATCAAATTCTTCCTCATATCCGGAACATGAAGCACATTCTTCAAGGTGAGTGTATGTCCGGACGTAAGTTTGAGGTCCACTTCTCCAACTCCGATAATTTCAGATGAAGTTGGATTCCCCATGTTGAGCTTCCTCCCCTCAATAGCTTGATAGTTCTTAAACTGGCTCCAATCGGCACCAACGTGGGCGGTCGCACCAGTGTCGACGTACCAACCACCTTGGTTCTCAATGTGGTTGACTTCTTCGGTGACCACAGCAGCAAGGTCATCCTCTTTCCATTCGCCGTTAGACTCGGCGATGTTGGCAACGTGTTTCTTCTTCTTGTTGGCTTTCGGCTTCCAGCAGTCCTTCGCCGCGTGCCCATGTTTACCACAGTTGAAGCAATCGCCATCAAACTTCTTGACTGGTTGCTTCCCTTTGCTCTTGTTTTGGACACTTGGGCGAGCTCTTTTATTGGAGGGACCGCCATGCTCCAACAGATTGGCCTTAGCATCTATCAGGCCTTTTGATTTGTGGTCATTTTTGTCCACGTCTGACTCGATGCGTAGTTTCACAATCAAGTCTTCAAGAGTCATCTCCATTCTTTTGTGTTTGAGATAGCTCTTGAAGTCTTTCCAACTGGGGGGCAACTTCTCGATCACAGTTACAACAGTGAAAGCGTCCGGCAGGACCATTCCTTCGGCATTGACATCATGAATGATGAGTTGGAACTCCTGCACTTGTTCCATGATTGGCCTTGAGTCAACCATCTTGTAGTCCAGATACTTGGCGACTACAAACTTCTTTGTACCTGCATCATCACTACGGTACTTCTTTTCAAGTGCTTCCCACATCTTTTTTGATGTGTTTACAACAGAATAAACATTGTACAAACTATCTTCTAAGGAGTTCAGAATAAAGTTTTTACAAAGATAGTCTCCATTGTGCTAATTGTCATAGGCAGCTCGGACTGTGAAACTAGTCTCTTGAGCACTTGGCGCCGGTGGCGCATCTTCCTTAAGGAAGTTCGCAAAGCCCAATGTTGTCAAATAGAACAACATCTTTTGTTGCCACCTTTTAAAGTCGGCTCCACCAAACTTTGGCGGCTTCTCGGCGGCAGGCATCATCCTTGGCCCCGAGGTTGTTCCATAAAAGGAACCACTCGTGTTGAACCCGTAGGCTCCAACACTAGATCCTAACATGGATCCAACGGTACCACTAAAAGTGGAACCTACGGTGCCACTCGAGGTGGATCCACCGGTAGTCAGAAATGGGTTCGAAAACACCCATGGAGTTGTTGATGAGGTAGTTGAGCTCATCATGCTGGACATGGTTGCGGCAATGGTGTTTGCCACGTTCGAAGCGGCGGTCGCGGAGGCAAAGGCAGCGGTGGTGTTGGAGTCGGTTGAAACAACAGTCGTCATCTCTAGTTGTAGGATTCAGCAAGTAGAAATTTTCTCGTCTTGCGTTTGTTGGAAATTTCTGTGTTACAAACTTGCTGGCGAAAATTAAATTACAACTGGAAACTACAATTACAACTCGAAAACTGAAAATACAAGACTTGAGGCGGAATTAAAAAAAATACAATGAAAGAATGAAATTGAATTTGCACTAACCAGAAACAAATTAGAAATACAAGAAGATAATCGAAACAACAAAAAACAATAAACGAAACCAGACTGTAGTAGAAGTCGCCCGAAGATGCCTTCTGCCCGCAAGACGAGAAACACCCCGGTAGTGTTCACGGATTGGCGGCTCGTCCCCAAAGGTCAACGACTTTACGTCTCTACAGTAGCAACACCGCAAACCGGAGAGCTCCGACGAACTGGAAGAGGTGAGGACAAATCTCCGACTTATGATATGTAGAGAATGCTGAAAACTGTTTGATTATACTGAGTTCGAAAATTGCATGTACATAAGCAAATGTATGCATGCCTATTTATAGGCCATTCATACCTGCAGGGGGTTTAAACACAACCCTTATGGCTGTCATAATGCAGACATTCATGCCTGCATTGAACACAAGAGTTACACAATTCAAGGCAGTGGTTACTGCCCGTTTTGAATTTGAACAGGCAGCCTTAACACCTCCTCATAACACCTGGGGGGTTACGGCCCGTTTTTAGCTGAGTTTGAACAGTCCGGATGCACCTGGACTATAATCAGCTCCTTAACCATTTGACGGATGTACCTCGACATCCTTATGTGCACATACGAGCCCAACTACGTTCTTGAGCTTGTCCAAAAAATTCTTTAAGCTAGCCCAAGGCCTAGCCCACGAACAGGCCCAAAGACCAGCCCAAAGACCAAGATCCAAGATCAAGATCAAGGTCAAGGCCAAGGTCCAGGGTCCGCGGCTCGCGGCTCCCGGCGCGCGCGTGTGCGCATGTGTGGGCTTTAAGCCCATACACATGTGCCATTAATTATTACATGCATAAAGGAAACTCCTTATATACTAGAATAATGATGGTTCATTATTCAATGTGGGATTTCATCCCTTATTAATTCACAATTAAGTGACAAACTTTAATTCACTATTTCTCACTCATCGGGAATCGATTTAGAGAAAGTGAATATACCACGATCATCTACTCGGAACGTAGATCGATTCTATGATATTTAATTTTACAAAATAAAATTAAAATCATTAACGATTCTAACAATATATACATTAATGGATCAAAATAAGATTATTTGTTCATGTTTTGCATTGCACAATTATATTAGTGAACAGATTTACCCCTTGTTATTTTAATACTTTATAGAAATTTTATTTCATTTTTATATTATTACAAAATTTCTATAAAATATTAAACATATATTGATTTCTATTTTCTGAGTAATTATAATTCTACCACATGAATAAAAATAATAAAGTATAGTAATATCTCATAAGTAATTTTACATGTTAGCAGTCAATATCAAACAATTAATTTTACCAATTTTTTTTTTACAAACAGCTTATATAACCCACTGAGCAAAATAGGTAATACTATAAGCTGGTCAAAATTACTAGTACAATCCGCTAATCGTTGATCGTTAGTATTATTTATCTGATATGACTTTGTCAACTTCGAATATAATTTATCAACATTAATATCTAAACATCCATCACAACTCAAAATTTGCTCAAACTTTATGCAAGATTTCACCAAACTACATAAAACTCGTTTTCTTATTTAAATTCAAATGGAACTTGTAGAGAAAAAAGAGCTTGATTCTAAAAGATGGGGGATAACATCCTCCATGGGTTGAGAATAAGGCTGGCAAATACAAAATGCGAAATAATAAATTTATCATATCAGAAAATTATAGAAAATAACGGTATGTAAATTAATTTTTTTTTGATATTTCGTATATACCAAAATACAGAAAAAAAAGTTCGATATCTCCTTATATATCAATATACCAAATAATTTCAGTATATCAAAATTTCGACAATATCAAAATCAACAATAAGATGAATATATACCGAGATTGAGATATAATTTAATATATTACCCAATTTTCAATATGATATTCGATATGGATCATATGTCATGCCGAAATTTCGATATAATTATTCTTGGTATGTTTAAATTTTTAATACAATTATGAGTAAAGAAATTCTGCACGTACAATATACCACCACTAGTTGAGAGCACGCGCATTTGGTGATTTCGTTCAACATTGTTCCTTAAAGTGATGATGACTACCTCCACGAATCAAACGCAGCTGTTGGGTATATAATAATTGTGAAATTGTGATAGTCCTACTCTTATTCCTTTTTTCTTTCAGAGGAATGACTACCTCGTCTCGGAGAAATATTTATATATTTTTTTTATACATCGTTTCAAACTTACACCTGATTAATATAACAGTTTCGGCTCTACAATACTACTATCAGTTAAATCACGAGATGTGTATCTTGATCCCAGGTTCTTAAATATCCCCAACTACCGCGCACAAGGAGTCGTCCCCCAAGTGATTGTTCCATGCTGGACCCCCTCAAATCCAACCGCAGGGTCCCACCGATATCTGGCCTCCCACACTACCGCTTGAAGCCCTCAATATTTAATTGTTCCACCAGCACACACCGGAGGGCTAGGGTCTCTTCTTTAATCATAGATTAAAGAGTCATAAACTCTTGAAAATTCTTGTCCTCAAGGGACACGAACCCGGGTCTCCCACTTGAAGTGGAAGACCCGTGGCAAGTGAACCAAGTTCACTGGTTAATATTTATATTTATTGTATTTTGACAATTTTTTAGACAAGTAATTGGATGCGATAGATCGATAAGTTGCGTACATATTGATAATGAGTGTTTTATTGAGATTAAAAAGCAAAATGTATTGACGGTAAGTGTATGATGGAGATTAAAAAATAAAAAGTAATTTTTGATTTAATCGTGTAAATGTGATAAATATAAATTTTTTACTACAAAAAGAACTATATAAATTTTTTAAATAAACTAATTTTTTGAATGAAATGTCACAAAGAAAAACTCTCTTTTTATAGAACCCCATGAATCATCTAAACCATTTGCAACTCTTTTTCCTGTTTCTCTACATCTTATTAGTAATCTGACCTCGTTCGGAAGTTTACGCGCGATAACTATTGTTCCGTTGTGTTTGATCCATTCGTTTTTTTTAAGAAAATTGAGATTGACTCGCTTTTCTACCATAGTAATAGTGAAAGTAATTTTTACCACGTCCGTCCTTCCTTCGCACGCTCTATTAAAATTTAAATCTCTTATTTACCACCATTCTCTTTTACAAAACTCCCTTTGAACTTCTCTTTAATACTTTTCCAACTTATGATCATCTTAAAACCTTTGGGTGTTTTTAATATTCCAATTTATCCTCTACAACTACAACCATGCATAGTGCATTTTCTTGGGATTCCTTTCCATCGTGGATTTCATTATCTCGACCTTCTATGTGGATGCTCGCCTTCAAATAGCATGAATTTTTTGGAAAATCACTGGCTTCGGAGAGAGATGGGAACTCCAAAGTTAAGCGTGTTCGGGGAAGAGTAGTCTCAGGATGAGTGACCTCCTGGGACGCTGCTCGTGGGCTCCCAGAAACAAAACCGTGAGGGCCAGCCCAGAGAGAATACCCAGAGTTGACAATATCATGCTACGGCGGAGCAGTCTTGGGATGTGAAAAAAGCTAATGTATATGTCAGATCAAAGGATGCTCTCTAAAGTACAACTTTGGAAGCTTTTTTATTGTGGCTGGAAGGGAAGTTAAGAGACTAGAGGAAGATAAAAAGCTGGAAATCATTCAAGTATTAATTAAACTCATAACTCTAATAAATGAGTTGGAGTAAAAAATTTATCAACTTCATGGGCTACCATCTGGGCTTAATTAGGTTCGATGGGCTACCAGAAACTTATGTTTCTTCCTCCAATTGTAGCTTGAGAATCCAAATCAAGTCCAAGGCGAGCATGACACCTAAAATGGGTCTGTTTTGCACTAACAAAATTTACTGGATCAGAAGTCTTGAATGCTTCTGCATCAACTTGTAACGACTTCAATGTTAATCAGAAGTAAAAATGGAGACCCGCTTTAGATCATAAAAGTAAAGGATCATCGAGCAAGCAAGAAAGCACACCCATAAATCCTCGCCAAAATTTGATCGAATACGCTATATCATCTCTATCACAAAAAGAAAGGCACAAACAATAAAAACATGAATAGACTAAGAAAAAATAAATTAAGAAATGAAATTAGATAGTCAGTGGTTAAAAATAGGGGGAAAAAGTAAATAAAAATAACACACACACACACACACAAAAGTAGTACACAAATAGTTGTACTTGTACATCAGACTGTATCATTACAATCAAACAACCGTAACATTACTATTTATTACAAGAAAAGCACATTCATGTGGTCAAGTACAAACTCAAACTCCAAAGAAAAAAAAGCACAAATTCTTACAACAAAAAGCTCTCTCTCTCTCTCTCTCTCACACACACACACACACACAAGTGGAAAATAAACAAACACGACTCTGAATCTGATGATGGATTGGTGTCATGATGAAATCTTGAATGGGGTTCCCTTTTATTTGCCCTGTAGTTACACCTAACATACCTTTCACTCACTGCAAAAGGGCCAAATATTTTCTCAAGCACATATAAAAGAAAAAGCATAGGAAATTATGAAATGGTAGGTGGGGCCCAAACCACCAAACGCGCGCATGCTGGTCCATGGAGCTTTCCTCATTTACAGCAAAGCACACCACTATAATAAGAATACCATGCGTTCCAAATCTGCCATACTTGCTTTAAGAAAATCTCAAAAAAAAAGCTAAAAATTAATCATTTCCAGTCAACAATTATAGCCCCCCACCCCCACCCCCACCCCCTCCTCTTTTTCTTTTGTTCACTCTAATATATTGTAGTGATGCACTAATAGAGTGAAAAAAGCATGGTAAGCTAAAGTGTTGAGCAGAAAAAGAAAAACCCATCTCACCACTTTCAAAATCCATCATTTGTTTTTATTCAAACACACACTTGATTGGTTTCTTGATACCCATTGGTCCAATTATTCCCCACACGCAAGCAGCCGACGGTATCCGGACTGAGTGAACCATTAAGTGTAGGTGGCGGATTTGCTCTCGGGTTCAGTGAGCCCAAGAGCTTCGGCTTCGATTCTCATCGATTCCAAGTAAAAAATGGCTTTCTCGATTATGGAGACGGGATCTTCATTACTTCCGGATCCGGGAATAATACTCCCAAGAATCTTCAACGTCTCGCGGATTTTAACCTTTTTGTCTCCCTTGCTTGAATCAGTACCATCATGAGAATTTCTCTCTCCGACATAACTAGACTCGTGATCGTTCTCGTAATTGCATGGGTGGCTCAGGGGACTCTTTAAACTCATCGATGATGGTTTCTTGTACCCGCCGTCAAGCAACCGTTGCCTTTTTGGCATTGAGCCCTCCTCAATTATAAACGGAATGTGCCTTGTGCTAGTTACTTCTTCATCATCATCACCATCGTCGTCATCATCATCATCATCATCATCACTATCGGAATAAAGCAAAGCATCGATTTCTTCAGTATTTTCGACCATCTCACCTTCTTCATCGTTCAAATCATTCTCGTCCCATTTTTCTTCAACTACAGGGTTCGACAAGAATCGACATCCCACTTCTTGGGTACTAGCAGAAACCGTGGAGGTGATAACTTGATTTTGGGGAGAAAAGGAAGGGTTAAAGAACAATCTAGTGTGATTCCCTGATCGATCGAATATGAGAAATCTTTTTCTCTCAGGAGCACAAGAGGCATCGATTGGCTTATCCGAGACCCTAAGCCCGTTGTCTGGAAGGGTGATTTGGGGATTATTTATACAATGGTTTTCAGTAGGGTATGACGCCATTTGATTCCCATATGGATATGGAAGTTTGAAAAACTCACCGACTCGATAATCGGAATTAATCTTTCCTTGAAATGCAGCATTGGCAGTCAGTGTAGAAGATTTAAAGTACGATGCCATTTGATTCAAATTGGATGTTTCCATCTGCCGAGACATTTGAGAGTCTCTGGTTGTGCCAATAGAGTAACCTGGAATACATGGTTTAGATAGTCATTTCGAAACTAAATAAAGAGTCAAAATAAACTTTGAGAAAGTACCATCATAATAATGGTATGGCCATACCAGAATAATTAATGATCGTATGTAGTCCGGCAAAAGGGTTCTTCCGGAAATTCTAAGCAAAAGAAGCGAAAAACAGAAAAAGAAAGAAAAAACAAAATATGTCGCTAGCTTGATTTGATATACGGAAATTCGGAACAAAATCTACGTAACGGGTTTCAGCAACTGGCGGAAATATTCAGCCTGAAATAGAAAAAAACACAGTAAAATCAGCAGATTTTTCAATTTCAACAAGTTTAGGAATTAGCATTTGCGAAAAAAAACTAATCGATAAAGCCAAATCATTTTTTAACAAACCTGGCAGTTCTGTAAAGGTTGAAAGCATGCTATAACTCTAATGATAATGGTTGTTCTTCCAGCAATCCCATTCTCGTGTTTATGTGCCCTAAATCTCGTCTGGCTTGCTGCTTGGCACACCATAACTACTTTCGACTCTTTAGTGTATTTCAGAAGGGAAATTAGGAGATTGGACGCACAAAACCCGAACTAAAAATAAATGAAGAAGGGAGAAAAAACAGGCTGGAAAAAAAAAGTTGAGAATGTCTAGAATTTCTGGTTTAAAATACTAAGAGCTGACAAGAAACGAAACGCTAAAAACAATCAAGAAAACGATAGCTCAAATGAAATCTACTGACAAAAATTTATAGAATGTAGAAGAAGCAAACACAGAAAGGCAAGTGATTGGATCCCATGGATATCAAATTAAAAGATATGCATAAAGAAGGATGAGATTCAATGGGGGAATTGGAAACTTATAGAATAACCCTGCAATACAAGTTCAAGAAGATAACGATACGGAATACATCAATCGACAAACTCAACCACCACATATTACTATTATTATTATTATTATTCCCCAAGCACCTGAAATAACAGCAGAAGAGAATATTTGTGAGATTTAATAAGAGCAATTAATTACTTCGCATTTTGTAAAATCTGAAGGAAATGAAAGTGAAAATAGAACTGATTAAATCTTTTCGAAAGATGATAATCCAAATACTCTCTGTATATAAACCCTCAGCTAAGTAAAAACTGGAGATCAAGAAAAAGGCAATATAGATCTTAAAAGCCACCTATTTTCTCCAGATCAAAGAGAGAGAGAGAGAGAGAGAGAGAGAGAGAGACTACCAAAATTCATGAAAAAAAAAACAGAAGCATAAAATCATCAATGGTTAAAAATCTTCACATAATTGCGAAAAAAAAAGACAGTTAAAATCAACTGTATAGCAGGAACACAATATGGCGGATTAATTTAATATCTTAATTGCTTCCACCATAACCAATATAAAACGGAACTCGTATATAGATGGATTTTTTTTTCTCTCTCCCTTTCTCCTCGGTATATGAATTATTAAAAAGTGCAGGAACAAAAATTACGAAATTCATCAACAAGGTCGGAAGAACTTACAGATCCAGTTGCAGGAATGTTGAAAGTTGATTTTTTTTTTTTTTGTTAAATGGATGGAAGAAGGAGAGATCTCAGAGAGATGAACAGTTGTTTGGGCAGCTGAAAGCAGGCATCATAACTCAAGTGGTTGCTCGGATTATATAACAAATTGGATGTGTCCATAATACCCCCTTTCTTTTTATTTTACCCTCCCCCCCAGACTCTTTTTCTTTTTGTTTTCTTTTCTTTTTTTTACTTTTTCTTTTTACATATATTCTTGTTTCAATATTTTTTTTAGGGAGACGAAAAACTCCTCCACCGGTATTAGAGGTCTCTTGACCAGACGAGTGTTAAATCGATAGATGTGCATTAATGGCAGTCCTACAATGAAGAGGACCAACCAGACACGAACTCAGCAACAAACCTTTCAATATTTCAGCAAAGTATTGTCACCACACGGATTCGAACCCGCGATGTCGGAGTGTTTCCACCCCAATCACCTTGCAACTTACCATCAGTCTATACCACTGGGAACTTCTTGTTTCAATATTACTCGCTCCGTCTCTAATACTAGTCATGTTTCAAAATTACACAAATATTAAGAAAACTTAAGGACAATTAGCTAATTTCATAGTATTTGCCAATTAATTGACGATAGTACTCAAAAACTACGTCGTTTATTATTTTATAAGTTTTGTATCCTTTTTTTCTATTGTGTTCTAAGGCTCTGTTCTTTTGGACTGAATGAATCTGAACTGAACTGAACTGAACTGAACTGAAATATATATTAAGGGTAAATAATAATAATAATAATAATGGTAAATAATACTAATAGTAATAGTAATTAATAACAACAACGATAATAGTAATATTATTAGTAATAATAACAATAATAATAATAAAGATTAATAATAATAATAATAATAATAATAATAATAAGCGAAATTTGAACTGAATTGAATGGGCCTGGAATCAACCAATCGAATGAGCACAGGCCCAGATGGAATGGGCCAATCGACCAGATTAGGCGAATCAAAATCAAAAATAAGTCCAAAAGAACAGGGCCTAACACACTTCCAAGTATCTAACATAATTGATGCATCTTTCTTTTTTCCTATATTTTTTGGGAAGATTAGGACTTTCTTACGATTGTAACACCTACTGAGAGTTGTCTCAAACTATTTTGCGGCATTAAAAAGTAAGGCCCTTATCTAAAGTATTTTCAAAAAATAGACGGTAATATCAAAATTTATTGATTACACCTGAAATTATAAAAGTATTTTGAAATAAACTGAAATTATATGTTCATTAACTGATAACATTTCGAAAAAAAAAAAAAAAAAAAAAGCTATAAATCTCTATTCGCCCAACATAACGACTATATGCACTAATAGCCTGTTTGGTAGACCTGTTATGGAAGAATAGCTAATGTAACTAAGAAAAATTGTTTGTTTGGTAGCCCAGTTAATTAACATGGGGGCCGCTATAATTTTGTGGCCATGTGGAATAACACTGTTTTTGCAGGTATCTGTGACGGGCGTTGAGGGTCCGATAAATTACACAGACTACACAGTGCTCCACATAACAATTGTCTGATAAATTACACAGACTACACAGTGCTCCACATAACAATTCCCTTCCCCATATTACCCCCACTACTCCTCTCTCTCCTGTCGCTTCCGGCCGCCCATTCTCCATTTCTCCCTCTCTCTCTTGGTCAAGTACCGTCTCCCTCTCTTCACGATTCTTACTGCTGCTACACCACCATCCGGCGACCACCGCGGCGCAAAATCCAGATCTGCTACCAAACTCATATCTTGAGTTAACATAGAGTTTTATAAATCCTACCAAACACCAATCTATTATAGCTAACTCATCTTATCTTACCTATCTAGATAAATTTTATCCTAACCCGACATATCCTTACTAAGCTACCAAACGGGGCGTAACTATATATGCAGTCATGAGCTAATTACCTACAAAAATAACATCTAGCTTATTGATTTTCTAACTCTATAGTTATATTATTACCACCAGTTTTTTCTCAGAATGGCACAAAAAGCTTCCAAATGTACCTCGAAATGTAACAGCATCCAAACTAACAACTTGTAGGCTTAAAATAGTGAACAATCATAAAATTAGTTAATGCATCTCAATAATATAGTCATGAGAAGTTATTGTATGTACTGAAAATTGCCTACATAAAAAAATCTATATATATTTCCTAATAAGACAATAATTGGTACATACCATGAAATTACGGATCCTCTTGTTAAGTGTAAAATCATCAATTAAATCGTTGTAATCAAGTATAGCTACCGATCTTTTCCTCAATGGACAACATGGCCAAATCGTTCAATCATTCTCGTGACATGGTTGATTGGAGGTAATTTTCTATCAACTTTAACGTGGAGGATTCTCTAATAATTACTATACCCGTATAATTAATATGATTCTGTAAGATGTCCAAGCATTAGGAAAACGACACATGCCTTTGATAAATTCTAAACACTTTCTGGTGATGTTTTTCTCAACAACTTTAAGTAAAATAACTCATGTGCATCAATAACATATTCATCACCATGTTTCAAAAATTCCTCATGTGTACCGCATGAACGCTTCAAATTCTGCAACTTTCAACTTGCTCGGTTAAAAATAAAACCAAAAGTGGCTTCATATTTATGAAATTGTTCAAATTTTACCCTGAGTGCAGAAAGATCATTATCAATTACTGTTATAAAATCATTTACTCGAAAAAATTCTTCAGCCGCTTAGATTGTTTCATCTCTAGCATTTTCTCATCAAAAAATCTTTTATTTATTTTTTCGCAATGAACATAAGTTCCATGGAATGTAGGTTTAACATCTATTTCAAAAGAAATCTTTCCAACTTCACTTTCCTCATAGGAATATCAAATTCACTAAGTCATAATGGATATTACTCCAAATATCTTATACCGTCCGAAGTATTATCTTTTCCTTGTACAGCAAAGTGCAAAATACTTGCAATTTCTGCAAATATTCTTCCTCACTTTCATACTAACAATGGCATCTTCTCAGACTACCTCCTCGCAGATTCAAACGAAGAAGCTTCCTTATAATTGCTGGTCGCATCCTCGATAGGGATGTTCTCATTGACCGGACTAAGTAGAAAAATAAAGACGAGCATGAGATGGCCAGGGTCATATGCAGCAGAAAATAAGAAGAAGAAGCACAAGTCCAAACATATTGATTCTGCCACTAGCCAATCTACAGATTTAGCGAGTCTCGATGCTCCAATATCCCCATAGGAGGCCACAACAACTCATTTCCCCATTGCTTCCACCCATACATAAAAGGACCAGGAGCTTATAGCTACTCCTGACACTCAACAGAAAATAAATATAACTGGGCCCATTCGGCCCACAACACATAATGTGAAAAGGTACCTACTCCTCAACATGCCGAGGATGCTGACAGAGCAGAAGGTACAGGCGAGTCGGCTGCCCCTTTAGAGCTGCCTACAGCGTATTTCTACATAACTCAGTTAGAAGATCCCATCTCCTCCCAAGGATCCTTCTCCAACCTTGTTCTAACTCCTCCCAGGAGTCCTTCACTTCCCGAGGTGGTTAACGAGACCTTGTCGACAAACGTGATCGGTGCTGCCATTAAAAAATTCAAAAGTCTGAAAAGGCTACAGGCTGGCGGAATATGGTAAATTATATCACTGGTCCAATTGGGAACAAGAAAACCTTTTTGTCATGCAGGTATCTGGAGTCGACAATGTTGAGAACTTGATTTTACGTGATAATGAATTTTGCTATGGAAAAACCCAACATACGAGCATACACAAGCTCATTTAAACAAAAGCAAGAGGCCTAGTGCGATATAACTCCATTCTATAAGCCATCACTCTGACCCAGACTCAGATAATGACAATGACAGGATTTACATATACGGACACGTCGGAGACGGGAGAGGCTCGAGAAGATAAATTTTCCAGATTTCAGGCCGTCCAAGGCCATGGCACCTTGGAGCCTCTAGTCGGTCAAAAAAGGTCCTAGCAACAACAACAATAACAATAGTTACAGCAACAACAGGAGCGATTTGTCCATCTTCCAATTGATATTGACCCACAAGTATCACCTTATATCCTATAGGTACCAACGAAGTGCCTGTAACAACTGTGGATGATTCAGTCATCCCTAAAAGGGAAACTCATGTCCCTGTAATTCAGACCCATCCTATTCTTCACTTAGATAGCACTCGCGCCCGATAACCATCTCACAGAGACATTCAACACAATCTGCGCTAAGAGGCCATTTCCTTTTAGACAATATTTATCAATAATGTTGTCAGGACTCTGCATAGTGTTGAGAAGGAATTGGATTTCATTCGAGACTTCGTCAAAACTAAATAATTGACATGCGGAGAACACTATAGAGAGTAGTTGAAGCTTTTCAGGCTATCCCTGCAGCAATCAAACTCGCACTCCATAACTTCTTCTCTAACAAGATGTTGTGATGAAGAAAGCAATTTAGAAATCTGGAGTTGCTCAAGCAACTACAGTGACCACCCTACAACATACCACAAGCAAACTGACAGAGCACGACCAGAAGATCAGCATCTTAACTACAACTATCATGAAGCTCATACAGGAGGAACGAAAGGTTAAGGAGACTACACGAAAGCCGCCACCTTTGTCCACGAGATCTATAAAACTATCAACTCCACTAACAATGCCAAAAAGGGGAAAGAAGCTCTAGAACAAGCTCGGGAAGCCTCGATGAAGTGGTGAGAGGAGAAAGAAGTTGAGATAGAAGCAACGGTTGGTGCCTCTGTCATCCAGGCTATTAGCTGGCTGGCTGGACCTGGCAATGGTTAAAGAGTTGCATATTACAAAGTCGGCACCTCCAACAGGCCAAATTTTCTGACCCTAACACTAACTTGAGGGCAATGATCAAGAATCCACATGAGATCCTGCTGCCTACCGATGGAAAGCCTACAACGAATCAGTTGAAGGATTAAAAGAAAAATGAGCTCAACTGGTACTTCTGTACTTGTAGGTCACAAGTCGTCAGGAATAAGTCTAGAGGGGGGTGAATAGACTTATTAAAACTCTTTCCTGAAAGTCAGGTGAGTTTCTCAGTTGTAATAAGTACAGATGACTTATGTCGTATGTAGACAGATAATGCGGAAGACACAGCTGATGACAATACAGATAACTTAAAGTCGTGTGCAGTTAACTTCTAATGGAACATTAAATATGCATGCAGCAGTTAAGTATGATGTGAAAAGCAGTAAATCACACAAGTACTTATAGTGGTTTCAGAGGTGGGGTAATCCTCTACTAGTCCACGTATATCCAAACCAGTTGGAGATGAATTCACTATAACTTTCAACCAATGATAAACGTTACAATGATTCAACCAGTTACAAAAGCTTCCAACCAGTGGAATCCCGTGGCTGTTGCAACTCCCTTTGACTGCCTAGCACCACTTGATTGAAAAACCGTTGATGCCTCAACAACTTCTCGAGCTGCCTATCACCTTCCAATCAAGAACCCATGGATGCCTTATCAGTCGTGCAACTTCTGAAAACCTTGTTCACAGAAGTACCCCGAACTCAAACTTCAAAGACAAGAGTTTTTGTCTTATCAAACTAAAGAGCTTCTCAGAATATGACTGTTTAAAGCTTTGCTCTTTTCACGATGCTATAGTTTGATTTGATTGCCTTGAATACTTTGATTGCTTGTGAGTGTTGTTCGCATCGTACTTGCTCAATTCATATCTTCAGATATTTATAGTGCGATCCTTGAGCTTCCTTCATAGCCGTTGCACTACTGTAACAAATCCGTCAGTTGGAGAGTAGACTTCTTTGTTTATCTTATCAATCCATTGCAAGGCTTGATTCCCTTTTTTCAATTCCGACCGTTTGGTAAGTCTTCAGAACGTGGATCTCAAAAAATATTTTATTCCTAGCTTTTCGGGAATCTTTCCAGTTTGTCTCCTTACATCTTGCATGTGGCTTTACGTGATTGTTGACTTTCAACTCTTGCTGACGTGGACTGAGTATCTTGAACGTGACTGATATTTCTTGACTGAGAACTTGTCTGATATATCTTGGTCAAACCTGTCTGATGTGCATTTGACCTTCTCTTATGTAAACTTCTCTGATGTAAAGTTCTCTGCTCTGGACTTCTCTGAGATAAAGTTCTCTGATCTGAACTTCTCTGTACTGGACTTCTCTAAGATGAAGTTCTCTGTTCTAAAGTTCTCTGAGATAGAGTCCTCTGATCTGAAGTTCTCTGAGATGAAGTCCTCTACTCTTAAGTTTTCTGACCTGATGAATGTTCTCTGATCTGATGGTCAAAACTTCAGCAGATATTTGTGTTGACCAGAACTCGCCTGATCAAAACTTGTCTGATGTAGCGCCTTCTTCAGAATCTTGACTACAGCTAGGTTTTGGTCAATCCTCCCTGATATTTTGCGTTGACCAAAACTTCTCTGAAATGAACTTGCCTGAAAACTTCTCTGATAAACGGCAGTTCTATACTTAATCGATTTTCTACTGATCAACGTTTGATCAAGACTTAGCCTAAATTTAAAGGCCTATACAAGACACTCGTTTGGTTCTTCTTTACAATTTTCCAAGTACTTAAAACATACATTTGAATAATTATCAATACAGGGATGACATCATCAAAATCTAATAAGTATTCCTAACAGTACTCTCTAGAAATCATCTATATTCAATCACTTTAAGATGCTGGAGGCAGCTGCGAAAGAATTCTCCAAACAGCTTGCTGAATGCAAGCTTCAAGCTCAGATTGCCATCAAGGGCAAATTGTTCGCTATATTTTTTAAACAATCCGCAAGTGTACGGAGTAAATGTAGAAAGCGGCGAGCAAGGTCGTATTCTATAGAGACTAAATATTCATATTGTGTTGAGTACTAGATTATAATGATTCCGATTTTATCTAGACGATCGAAAGGTGAATGAATGTTTAACGAAATAAAATAAAATGATGACAATTAATTTAAACAAATGACAATATCCGAATTAAAGAGAATTAGAAAAGTTTTGAAAGATAGATTCCAAAGCTAGGTTTTCGTTGATCACTAAGTTTAGTCGGGATTGATGTCGAAGGGTTTTAAGTGCGTCTCCAAAATGATAATCACATCAATATTCTAAAGTCTCTTTCGAGATGCATTAAAACGTAGATTAAACAACCTATAACAACGTCTCTGTCTATTATAAATTATCTAACTCCAAAATATTCATAAGATTAAATATCATCATAGTTCATCACTGATTTCTCAATCTCGTAATTTACTACGTCAAATACTCGAAACCTATTAATGCCCTCTTCTCTCGAATTATGAGCAATTAAGTTAAACATGTAAAAACATTGATCAAGTGTTCTAACATGAATTAAAACCAAGCATTTGATAAAGAAATCACACTAGATATATATAATCATCAATTCCTAAAAAACAACATGAATCAACGTACTCCCATGCCCGGAATCTAACAAGTTTAGCCGGACATGGTAATGAAAGAAATCTCAATAAATATCATGTTCATGCTAAATAAAACAACAAAATGAGTAAAAGATAGAGAGAAGATAAAACTCGGATGGTGTCTTGAGTGGACTCGGATCAAGCCTTCAAGTCTTCTTGGTTTGTTCTTCCTTGGTTCCTTCAAAATCTCCTTTATGGTAAGTTTTCTCACAAATCTTGTGTTTTTCTTCTCTTACCAACTCCCTAAAATCTTTCCAAATCAGAATCTCCATTAGTCCAGCCAAAGATCCTTTTTATAAAGCCACAATATAATTTTTCTTGTTCAAATCATGCAAAAATGTCAAAAAATTGATTTTGCACCGAAAAGTGACACGGCCCGTGCCATAGTGCTCTAGAAACAACAAAAGTCACTGGACAAGGAACTCGACCGTGTCAGTTGACACGGCCGAGCAAAAGACACGGCCCGTGTCAAATGACACAGCCGAGCCCGTGTTGGTCCGTTTTGACTCCATTTTCGGTTCGATCTTTCGCTTCCACATTGCTTGATATGTATTGGCGGATGAGACTTCGTTCCTGCTTGATTAATATCCATAAAATACCTATAAAATCAATAAAACGTACCCAAGCGTGAGCGAGTCCAATAAACGCAATATGAGCACAAACGACACAATTCTACACATTTTAGAATCTTAAAATTCGGAAAAGCTTTGCAAAAATATGTGTAAAAATGAGTGTTATCACAAATATATGAAAGTTGAAATTCTTACACACCCAGAGATTGAATGATGGGATATGATGTTACTACCGAAGGTAAACATTAATTCGAAGATCATGGAGCTGGCCAACTCGCGAACTCGTGGAAATGCACCAAATTCTATCCTTACACCACGAGGAGATCCAGTCGACAGCAGTTGAGGCGTTAAGTTCTTTTATTTTTACTGTTGTATGGTTGTTTACTGTTTATTTTTATTTTTTATCTGATATTGTAACTCAACGATCAGTTAATAAGGTGATATATTTTTCTATCAAAAGATTACGACTCAATCTCTTTTACCTTCCTGCATTCATGATTTAACTTGAAAGTTATTAAAACTCTAAGTATTTTGTACAGAACTTACTGTATGAACTTGCTTATGCGTAGTTCATTTATTAAGATGTTTGTTGTAGACTCATTCTAAGGTCTTTTCTACAAGCAAATCATAGTTTAAGTTGTAAAAACTTACTGGGTTAGGTTGTATTCTTGTTTAAAACATGCTTGCAGGTTGTTCACTTTCCATCCTAAGTTAGAATTTGTCAAGATTTAGAGTTGGGTTTTGGTATTATCAAATATGGGGAAATTGCTGGGAGAATTTCTATTGAATTTTGATAAGTGCAAAATCACAGCAGCATCTTACAACCGCATTCTACAGT
This sequence comes from Orobanche coerulescens, assembly GCA_033398695.1. Taxonomy (NCBI): domain Eukaryota; kingdom Viridiplantae; phylum Streptophyta; class Magnoliopsida; order Lamiales; family Orobanchaceae; genus Orobanche; species Orobanche coerulescens. The sequence continues at coordinate 178,667,639 of CM065809.1, forward strand.
GACTGGAAGCCACAACGGAGAAGATGTTTTCTATAGCAGAAGAATCTTCGAGGTTACAACATATTTTGTGGTTGGCTACACATGAAGGAGTAATGACTGTTGAGATTAAATGAATTATATATTCCTAAGTATTTTTAACGCATTTAATGCAGATATAGACTGTATTTATTATCACCGTTAACTGCAGATATTCAGACACACTTATGACAGCTAAGTATGCCTGAATCGCACTTAATGCCAAGACAGATAGAATTACTTTATTTCAAATTTAGAAGCCGCCAATCAGGAGCTGTCAACATCTCACCAACCAACAACGACTATATTAGTGAATGGGTTTAATTCAGAAAGTATAAATAGCTATGAAGATGACTTGAGCAGACACTTGTCAATGTTGCGAACTTGTTATCTGCCAACTTATGAAATCTCTTTGCGACCTACATCCCTACATAAAAGAAAGCAAGTCGTCATTTTGAGAACAACACACTACAAAGCATTACTAAAAAGACCACATCTGTTATTCAGACCCTATTCTACCTTACTATAAGTTGACATAATCATTCTTGAGTAGATTGATACAGCAAGCAAGATTCCAACCTGTGTGTGACAAAGGTGCTTAGAAGGAATCAAGCTTCCGACCTGTGTGGGACGAAGAAGGCGATTCATTCATCCTTAAACCAGTCTATGAGAATGATGTAGCTTCATAACCAAGTATGTCAATCTGTATGAACGATACAACTTGGAAGTGTTCCTAGTTTCATAGTACTATTTTGATTTTGGTGAATACCTCATATGTGGAGCTAGTGGACGTAGAAGACTTTACTTCGAACCACTCAAAAAATTTATGTAATTTATTACTTTTGTATTGCCTTCATACTTGTACTCATACAACATTCGTACTTTATGGTTTAATTAATATACTTACTCAGTGCACTAATTTTCAAAAAGTTGGGTACATCTTATTCACTCTCCCCCAAGCTGTTACTTGAGTATGTTGTGACCAACAGACATATTTCATCCAAAATTACAAGGTCAGTTACACAAAATAACAAATCTCGTTATGTTGAACATATGCAATACCACACGAGTATGAACCAACAAAAGCATAAGCTCTAAGGGCAGACGTCACATTATGCACGGGACGAAAATATGTCCATTCAAAAGCCACCATCGTATACAGGATCCTTAAATGCATGTGCATCATGTGCCTAATTAGTCTCACGGAAGTTCTCCTCCCGTGTGCCAAGTCCAATATTTATATCTACACACGACCACACATGTCCGACTAAAAATCCTATATATTACCAACTGGTATACAAGTATAACTCCAAGAATATCACAATAGCAAAGTTACAACGAAATTCAATAATAATCAACGAATCTAATAAGGATCAAGACAACTCAACAATGTAAACGAAGATAAAAACAAAGGACTTCGAACCTCTATTACTTAAGAAATGAATGATCATTGCGATCAATAATATCATTTCAATATGAGTCACAATTCATAAAACATAAAACAATGTACATCACACGTACAACATACAAAAGAATCAATATCTCATAACCAAGCAAGAATTAACTTGCCTCAATTTCGAAGATGAAAATGTCCTACCATGAACAAACATCCTTCAATAAAATCAACAATAACTCGAACAACCTTGAGTAAAATACAATTCATTCATTATCCGTGATTCTACTATCCCGATGACGAAACCAAGACGATAGGTTATCCTTGATTAAAAAAAAATCAATCGGTACACCCATTCGTACACCAAAGCTTAAAGCTTGAATTCCAAAATCATTAATTCATCCTACTGATCACAATAACACAGTGTGAAATTCTGATAACACACGTGTGATCATTGTTGTGCGGCGATTAATACGCCTCGACGACGATCGGCGCAAGGGCCGAGCGACGAAGTCAGTATCATATGAACTAAGGCAGACTTTCCAACAAAGGTTCCAGATCAAGATCAAGTACCAAGCGATTGGCATTCGGGGCGATCATCTCCTGGCACCTAGCGATCGACTCTAGTGCCCGACCAAGGACGACCGACTTGTGCCACACGTAAAGCCTACATCCTTCAAATTCTACGAAGACCAAATCTCGGGATGAAGGCCCACGTGCAGATCCGCAAAAGGCATCGCGGGTAAAGGCTTTTGACTCCAGTCCATCAGCAGCTGTCGGCGACAAGGACAACCTCACTTACCGATAGACCCGCCGAAAGGTCCTAGGTGGGACCTCCCCAGACTGCGCCATGAGGCACGCGTTGTCTTCTCATTGGTTCGCGTATCTGGCTGCCAGCAGCAGCAGCTGCGGACTTTAAGGAAACCGACCCACGTGCTGGGACGATCGCCCGATTAATTTAATACAGGAAAGGCGATCGCCCGTTCGGGACAAAGACACCCCAACTACTTCCTCTCCTATAAATAGAAGACCTCCAGCATTTGAAGAAGGGGACGAAAAAAGACGAGTGAATACAGTGAAAAACAGTTATCTATACAGCAAAATTCACACAGTTGAATCCTACACAGAATTCTACACAGCATTCCATCTTTGTTACAAGATCTCACAGAGCATTAACTCTGGTTCTTCCGGCAATCATCAACACTCAAGAGCTAGATAATTAGGGTCATTACACTCATTGTAATCGTACTCTTAACATTAATATTTGTACTCAAAGGCAGTATTCGTATTAAAAATATCTCACGAGAGCATTCAAGCCCGGGACTAATAACTCCGGCAAATCTTGTGTTATTTACATTCCCTCGGACGTGTTCTCGCATTTTGTTTGTTACTCACTCATAGCCATATCCAGCAATACATTCCGAATAATATTTTGAGTAACAACAATTGGCGCTAGAAGAAGGGGTCCTTTATTTTCTCTCCGACCGTTTAGAAGAGCACTCAGTGTTCTCTGGAACATATACTTGAAGAAACACTCACTGTTCTTCAAAGAAAAACATTTGAAACCATGACGTCTGCCACCACTTCGAAGAGAGCCACCTTACGGTCCGCCGGACGCCTTATTCCAGCCCCGACCGAGTCCCAACCTATGGTGGAAGACAATCGCGGCAACGCCATGCTCTCACTCCCGCCCCCGAGGGACGGCCCCAGCCTTTCACTCGATCAATTCCAAACTGCGGAACAGATCGAGGATGCCATGGCCATCTTAAGGGAGCGACGGAGGGCATGCGACACGCCCACTATTACCCCGTTAGCCATCCGCCGCGCGGGCAAACGAAATCTCAAAGGGTTATATGTCGAGCAATCATCAGAAAGCCCCGAATCACAAGAAAAGGCACTCGCGAGGCGGGACAATTCCATTTTCAGCCGCTTATGAAGTGATCCCTCATGGAAATCTGGGCATTCTGGCCCCAGCAATGAGACATCGGAGTCTGAATCCATCACTAGGAGTTCGGCATATCCGACCCACACGAAGCAGGCCAGCCGTCTGGAACCCGCTCGCCGAAAAATTGAGCTCAGTGGCAGAGACCTCGTCACCTACAACGGGGCCAGGAGGTCAGTACATGACCGCCTCGGCTCCCGCGCCAAGAGCCAAACTGCGAGCAGCCAGGCTACGGTGATGGCCGCAATGCATCGCCAGCTCGACGATATGAAAGCGCTCCTGGAAACTGGGGCAGGCGCCAAGAGGAAGGTTGCCGGACCGAGTGAGCCACTCGCGGTCCAGATCGAGCTCGCCCCCATGAAACCAAAGATCGCTCCTCCTCAAACACCTTTATATGAGGGGAGATCGGACCCCGAGACCCACTTAAGCAAGTTCTGGATCTACATGACTGAATGCGGGGCATCAGACGCAATAAAGTGCCGAATGTTCCATTTAACATTGGGCAATCTCGCCCATAGGTGGTAACATCTCCTTGCCACCACGCTCAATCAACTGTTTCAAAAAACTAGCGAGCGACTTCACATCATACTTCGCCGCCAAGGTCGCTCGGCCAGAAGGTCCCCACCGCATGATGAAGATCAGGCAGGGGAAAGACGAGTCCGGTGAAGATTACATCGACCGGGTGGATGAAATAGTCCTCACCGGCAAACCCATAAGTGACGAGCTCGCCCTCTATTTGGTCCTGTGGGGATTCGATGGTCTTTCGCCCATGTTCAGGCACCTTACAAAGGACATTCCCCCGACCTACGCGATATTCAGCGCCAAGGCCTCTGACTTTCTGGCTAGGCAGAGGTTGCTCACCCTTCGTCTAGGTGAGGGGGCAACCGGATAAAGGAAGGTGACATCTCCCATATCGAGAAAGGCGATTGCCAAGCCTAGAAAGGCGATCGCAAAGCCACCCGGTGAATTTAAGGCCTTCGAGGATGTTGAAGTCCACCTCCTCCACAACCTTAATCTATCTCCGGCACATATCTTCAACGCCATCAAGGGGCACGAGTGGCTAAGCAAGCCAAAGCCGATGAGGGACAACGGTCATCTAGACCGCAGTAAATTTTGTGCCTACCACAAAAGTCCCGACAACACCACCACCCAATGCCACGACCTCCTCAGACAACTCTGTAGATTATTTGAGGAGGGAAAGCTGGACAGTTTGGTAACCAAGCCGGATCCCCGTGCAAAAAGGACCAGGGGACGCGATCGGCGATAAAACGATGATCGTCACCCTCCTAATCCGGTCGCCAGACTCGAACAAAATGAACCGGAGGAGTCAGATGAGTCGATCCCTCCGATCAACCCCGGTGGACGGGTCAATATGCTCCAATCGGAAGGCGGAAAGCTCGGAGGTCTTTCCCCGGTTTCCACCTTGTCGAACAGAAAGCAGAAGGCCGAGCTGAGGGCGTTCGCCGGAGTCCACTTCGTGGTGCCCCCAGAGCCAACCATCTCCAAAGAGGCACTCATCTCCTTCTCCAACAAGGATATGGAGGGAGTGCAGTGCCCCAAGGTGGATGCCTTGGTGATCTCTGCTTGTATCCTTGGGAAAATGGTCGACCGCGTGCTGATTGACAATGGGAGATTTTGCAACATCATATTCAAGTCTGCCCTGGACCAACTCGGTAACCTGACCAAGTTCATCAAGCCATTCGAAACCGTGCTTCAAGGGTTCGGCGACAACACGGTCAAAGCCTATGGAAGGATCAAGCTCTCTATCGAGCTAGTATGCTGTTATGATCCTAAGGTTAAGATCACTAGAAACCTCGATTTTGTAATCATAGACATGCCCAGCATCTATAATGGGTTCCTAGGTCGCCCCTTTCTAGAAACCTTTGAGGCGGTCGCCTCCTATTTCTTTTATTGTATTAAGTTCCCTACTGCCGAAGGGACAGTCGGTACTGTAAAAGGAGAGCAGCTAATGGCAAAGAAGTGTTTGAAATACTCCTGTGTTGTAGCTTTTCCTTTAAACGTTTCTTGTCCTGGATGTAACACTGGGACGATCGACAACCAGCCAATGGAGGTCGACGAGCCTAGCACCTCATACCAGCCCGACTCAAAAGACGGCATCTCACATCAATCGTCGGACGACATCGAGCCGAGCCTCGATATTGATCCAAGGATTGAGTCCAACGATCAATCCAAACGAGAAGCGACCGTCCCCACCAAAGAGTTGGAAAATATAACAATCGATCTGGCTCGCCCGGAGCGAGAAGTGCAGATCGGCTCGAGTGTCGATCCCGAGCTAAAAGACGATCTGATCAAGGGACAAGCGCTGGCAGACTTCATGGTGGAATTAACTTTCCCGCCTAGCCCGAACCAGGTCGGCCATCCCGCCTGGAAACTGTTCGTAAATAGCTCGTCGACCAGCGCGTGAGAAGGGGCAGGGATTGTCCTCGCAGCCCCAATGGCCAGAGTTTTACAAATGTTGTGCGCTTCGATTTCCGAGCGACCAACAATGAAGCCGAGTACGAAGCCTTACTGGGCGGGCTCGATCTAGCACTCTCCATGGGCGTTCGCCGCCTTCATATCTTCATGGACTCTCTCTTGGTCGTCAACCAAGTCAAGGGAGAATATGAGGCGCGCGGCGAACACATGATCAAATATCAAGAGTTGGTCGCAGAAATGTCCACGAGTTTCGAAGAAGTGCTGATCGAGCAATTCCCGAGAGAGGACAATTCCCAGGCCGATGCCCTATCCAAACTCGCATCGTCGGATGGGGCAGCATATTTCTCTAACATCCAAATCACTAGATTGACGAGGTCGGTGATCGACAAAAGCTTAGTCGCCACAGTTGTCATCGCCGAAGAGAACTGGATGACTCCGTTCGTTGAATACCTAAAGAACGGAATGGTCCCCACAGATCGGGTCAAGGCTCGCCAGCTTCAGCTGCGAGCAACTAGATACACCCTCTTGGACGACCGGCTTTACAAGCGAGCTTTCAGCCTCCCTCTCCTCAAGTGCATTACGCCGGAGGAAGGCTGACTTGTTTTAGCCAAAATCCACGAGGGTGTATGTGGAAATCACGCGGGAGGGCGAGCCCTCGTCCACAAGGCGACCAGGCAAGGCTTTTTCTAGCCTACCCTGTAAAAGGACGCGATCGCCTACGCCCGATCTTGTCACAGATGTCAAATCATGGGCCCGAACATCAAGCTCTCCCCCGAGTAGCTCACCTCTATGTATACCGTCGAGGGCCGCCATCTAACATGACGATCCAAGGTGGAAAAGTGCAGCCATAGTCGTGGAAGTCGATGGAACCGACAGTCCGTCCATGCAAGGTTCCTTTGGGCCAAGATCGCTCGCCCTTTCATTTAAATACGAGGCGGTCGTAGCCGAATGACCCTCTAAAACAGATCTGTGGACACGCTCGCCCGCCCTCAAAGGTCCATCATATAAAACGGTGGATCCGGACAATGCGACGCGTCCCTCCCCCCGTCACAACGTATGCCCTCGAATGTCCGTCATCTAACATGTCGGTCCCAGGCAGAAAAGTGCTAACAAGCCACGGTCGCGAAGTCGATTAATCCTACGGCGCCCCGTGCAAGGCCTCCTACAGGCTGAGATCGTACGCCCCATCGCTACATTGCGAGGCAAAACCTAGCCTACAGAGGACCTTCACAATTAAGTGAGTCACGAGAACGTAACCATCCGACGGAATGTCGCTCGCGCACAAGACATGGTCTCGGAGGTCGGTTCCATCGAACTCCGCGACTGTGCACGGTTCCTCTAGGCCAAGATGGTCGGCCTTCTTCGAGGAATCTGCAAAATTGAAGATCGCTCGGTAAACGATTTATTTTCGTTCCCTCACTTTCACTAAGTAAACAAAAACAAGGGGGAGAGCGCGATATACGTACGACGATCGGCTTTGTTCAGACATATACTCAACGATCGACTTCGTTTTGAAAGATATCAGTATGAGTTTAAGTACATCAATTCATTTGGAGCTGCACGCACGACGATCGCTCCTCAAACACTTGTATAAAGTCATGCAAGAGATTCAGAAAGACGATCATACAAGCAAGAAATCAGAAAAGGAAATATTTATTTCATTTCAGTTGAAATACAAATACAGTCACCCGAGGGCAAAATACAACAAAAGCTGTAAAATTACAAGCAAAAAGAGCAGGCCAGCTCAGGGTGTCCCTGCTGAGCCACCGCCCCCGGCCGCTGGATCGTCGCTCGCTCTCTCGCCAGCAGCAGGCTCTGAACCCCCATCCTCTAGGGCACCCGGATGGACAAGGTTTTCCGGCGACGGGTACCAACTCAGGTCGATCCCATGATCCGCAGAGAGGTCGAGGATCGGCACAAAGAAGGCCGGCTGCAGTGGGTGCTCAAGCACGTAGGCCTTGAAGTTGTCAACCAAAGGGCCGACCTCGAGCCCACCCTTCTTGGCAGCACGGATTGCGTCAGCATAAGCCATATAATAGGCAAATTCACTGACGTACTCCACGTTAAGGAAGGGGTCGGCCTCGGTCGCCTCCAGCTTTTCCCTCAGCTCCGCAACCGTCTAGTGTGCGCCCTGGAACTCGGCAACCTTGGCAGCCACCTCTCCCTTCGACGACACCAGCTCTCCGGTCAACCGGTCAGCAACCGTCTTCAGCTCACCTGCTTTCTTCTGCGCGGCCGCGTGCGACTTGTGGGCCTCCCTCATCTGGTCCCGCATCCGGTCGGTCGCTGCCTCGCCTTGTTGGCCGCCTCCACGGAGCTCTTCTCCATGGCCACGAGCCTATCGACAAGCTCAGAATTTTGTTTCCGCGCAGTCTCGAGGTCCGCATGGAGACGAGCGGTGGAGGGCCGCCCCTCATAGTCCTTCACGGCCTAGGCAGCCATCGTCGCCGTCTGAAGGGCTAGAACCAAAGTCGCCTGCATCGCGTCGGCAGATCGCCGGCGTGCGATCGCGTCTAGATCGGTCGTCCAGGCCTTCGGCAGGGAGGCGGCAGCCCGGGAAACGTATGAAGGGACGTCGCAAGCCTCACGAGGAGCATTGCTCGAGAGAAAGTCCAACACCATCGGCGAGCAGTTAGGATCGGCGTGACGGACCCTACACCAAGAGCAAAAGAGTTAGCATATTTCCAACAAGGAAATGTCAACCCAAAATGCAGTCAAACTCACCTTGCGACCTTCTCCGGATCGCGGCCAAAGAACGGCCTCCCGCGAGGGGTCTCTACGCGAGCGATCGCCGTGGCCTCCCGAAAACTCAACGAAGGCGTAGACCTCTCCGCCATTAGAACCACAGAAAGTGGAGGCACGGCGACCGACGGTGCCATTGGGGGCGCATCAGCAGCAACAGAGGCCAAAGGCTCGTCCGTCCTCCACCTCTTGCGGTTGAGCCGGAGTTGTCCCTCCTCCCGAGGCTCATGTTCGTCGACGACCGGCTCCACGAGAGGTCTCACCTACAGAATAGGACGGATCGGCGCTGGGGGGACACGACTCGTCTTTTTCACCTGGCGCAAGCGACTCATGATCCCGGGGTTCGACATGGCAACTTCTCTCTGTGGCTCGGAGTAGCGGAGGAAGTGGACCTCTGTGAAGGAAACAATCGGCAAAAATTTAGTTACTTTTCTCAACCTCAAGGCGATCGTCAAGCAAATGAGGATCGTAAAAATTTGTACCTGGGACCCTTAAGTGGCGGGGAAAATGAAACAACCGAGCGGCCAACCAGTGAGATTCGTTGTTGATCCGGCGAGCGTCGATATGACTGTTTGGAAGACTACGTATTCGCTCCCAAACGATCGCAAAATCAAAAGCTAGATCGCCCGCCGCCGGAATAAGGGTACCTGCAAAAAGAAAGACAAATTAGATCAGTTCAGAATATATCCAAACGAAGGGAGAGTCAAAACCCTTACTCGGATTCCTCTCCCGGAAGCCGGTGGGGATATCCAACTCGCCAGCGAGATTGTCATTCGCGGCCGACCTCCACGCTCTGCCGACCCAAAACCACTTGGTCAGATCGCCCCGGACCTTGTTCAGTACCCCAAGAATCACCTGGCCCGAGCGATCCTGAATGTGGTAATCGCCAACAGAACCCTTCTGAGCCTTCAGCTTGAAGAGATAGTTCATCTCCAGCGGCGAAGGAATACGGAACAGCCGTGACCGCCGAACAGAGTGAGGGTGCAGACGATCTGTAGCCAGGCGTTCGGCGTCAGTTGGAGCGGCGCCACATTCCAGGCGACCAGCAAATAAGACACGGCGAACGGCAGGGGGAACCGCAGTCCGGCCTCCATGATCGCTTCATTAACAGTGACCATACCCTCAGGAGGTTGGTCGACACGTTCATTCTTGGCGGGCACATAGAGGTTAACATCAGAAGGGATATGGAACCTCGCCCTCCAGCGGTCCAAGTCTTTCCCGGAACAGCGTCCGCCTTTCGGGTTCATGAGGATGGGCGATCGAGTATGCGCGAAAGTCGAACTTAGGGAGTGGGCCGGCCAATCTCTCTATGAGCTCGGCAAAGTCTGAAAAGACTTTGCCGAATGCACTGTTTTGCTCCCAGTACGCTTTTATTGCCATCTCCTCTTCGGCAGCGAGCGCTTCCGCTCCGCCTCCGCCGACCTGGCCGCGTCAACTTCGTTGAAAAGTTCTTCAATCTCCGCGGGTTCAATCCCGGCGCAGATAGCCTCGATGGCTGTCTCCACGTGGAACTCCACGGAGATTTCATCCCGGGCAGTCGAAGTCGCGGCGGCGGAAGAGCTACCCGCCTCATACACCTTTGATACTCCTCCGGACATCTTCATAAGAAAGAAAGGAAAAAGAGAAGACTTTTGTTCTTACCTAAAAAGTCTAGTCGAAAGGCGCTCGGCAACTCAAAGCTTCAGGGAAATCCGGCGATGTTTCTTCTCAGGCAAAATGCGAATAAGGGTATAAACCCAGAAAATCCTAGCCCCTTTTATAGGCGAGAGTGGGGTCTTCTGGGCAAATAACTAAAGTTCCAAGGGCCGAAGCGCAAAGGTCAGGAAAATCCGCATTTAATGCTACCCTCGAATCCCGCGTGCGCGTCGTTTTGAGGGCACGCCAAAGGACAGTCTGACAAAACCGTCGGACTCCCCCAACAGGAGCTCGACACGTGCCCCGGTGACGTTTTAAGACCGCTTTCACTTCCCGCTCTTTTCTGCGATCGAGTAGGTCGTCTAAATTCAAAATCAGGGTCCGCTCGAGAAGACGATCGCCCGAGTATATCGTCCATAAAATGATAAGTCGCTCGTCTATATCAAGCGATCGCCTGTAGAACCACCTAACCCCACATCTTCAACATCGGAGCGAGCTGGGGGGAAATTGTTGTGCGGCGATTAATACGCCTCGACGACAATCGGTGCAAGGGCCGAGCGACCAAGTCAGCGTCATATGAACCAAGGCAGACTTGCCAACAAAGGTTCCAAATCAAGATCAAGTACCAAGCGATCGGCATTCGGGGCGATCGTCTCTTGGCACCTAGCGATCGACTCTAGTGGCCGACCAAGGACGACCGACTTGTGCCATGCTTAAAGCCTACATCCGTCAAAGTCTACGAAGACCAAATTTCGGGATGAAGGCCCACGTGCAGATCCGCAAAAGGCGCCGCGGGTAAAGGCTTTTGACTCCAGCCCATCAGCAGCTGTCGGCGACAAGGACAACCTCACCTACCGACAGACCTACCGAAAGGTCCTAGGTGGGACCTCCCTAGACTGCGACATGAGGCACGCGTTGTCTTCTCATTGGTTCGCGCATCTGGATGCCAGCAGCAGCTGCGGACTTTAAGGAAACCGACCCACGTGCTGGAACGATCGCTCGATTAATTTAATACAGGAAAGGCGATCGCCCATTCGGGACAAAGACACCTCAACTACTTCCTCTCCTATAAATAGAAGACCTCCAACATTTGGAGAAGTGTAAGGCGTATTTTTATACGCTTATTTATCATTATTTTGTATTATTTTGGCGAGTAAATTTGCATCAATGAGCTTTTAATGCCTTAATCTTGTATGTTTGTCAGGAGATTGGAGTCCGGAAGCTAAAACGAGGCAAAGCGGCGCGGCGAATTTTGGCGGTGGGCCGCGGCACAAGGCAAGTGGGCCGCGGCACGGGAAGGCAACCACGGGCACCGAGTAGAATGTACTCTGTGCCGCGGCCTGATCCCAGTGAGCCGCGGCCGGGCGTAACACCCAGCGCCCAGGTTTTAAATTACATGCCATGTGCCGCGGCACAGATTAAGTGAGCCGCGGCACACAAGGTGGCTTTGGTGTACTCCGCACAGATTTGGGCCGTTTTGAAGCCAGTTCTCGACCTACTCACATGGACGCGATTTGGAGACTGTGCAGAGCTATAAATAAGGGTTTAAGATCCTAATTAATCATCTGGGGACAGGTTAGAATCTTAGAGGCTGGGGAAAAAGGAGGATCACAGAAGACTATCGCTGACGAGAGAAGCAGAAGAGATCAAGGGCAGAGGGCGGAAGCCAGAAGAACGGAGGAATCCGAGCTTTTCATCTGCGTTTGATTTTCATGCTTTTATCGATTAATTCTGTATTTTCATTAATTAGCATGTCAGGCTAAAACCTTTAATCTAGGATTTTGATGAAACCTTTGTTTTGACGGAATTGCTTGAGATTATCTATTTAATTCCCTTTTTGTTGAGTTTTCCCAATCGTGTTTAATGCTTTCAATTATCTGGCCAATAGTTGTATTGTTTTAATCATTCAATTCGAATCGGGAGAGGAGAGTTGGTGAGGAACTATTGGTGAGGACCGTTTTATTCTGTGAGATAGGAATATACTCATAGGAACTACGTGGCCTTTTGGAGATTTTATGCTTTTTGCCTATTGACGAATTAATTCACCTAGGGATAGAGTACGTTATTCGCCTTTAGAAAAGTCTATTGACCTCGGGAGAGGCGGTAGAGTATATTAGCAATCTTCGCCTTCAATAAATTGGGAAAATCATTAAATTCAGATAATCGAGAGTAAATTCGGATAAACCGAGGTGGATTCAGAATCCTAGACTTATTCATCATTTGATTCTCTTTCTTCACGCTATCGTTTTTACTGTTTAGTATTTTAATAATTCTTTTAGTAATTAATTGCAAACCCAAAGTTCGATTGTTCAAATAAAACTAGAATATATAAAAATCGGTAGTTAGTGATTCAGTCCTCGTGGGAACGATACTCACTCATCACTTTATTACTTGTATACGATAACGTGCACTTGCGTTAAAGAAAAATCGCAATAAGTTTTTGGCGCCGTTGCCGGGGACTGAAATTTTGCTAATATCGATTTCAGTATTTCTATTCTTAGTTTGAACGTTTTTATTTACTTATTTTCGTGTATTTAATTTTATTTATTTGTTTGTTTTTTTTCTTTCAGGATCTTTCGCGTAGTGCATGAGAAAATTCGGTAACGAAGGTCTACTATCTTTGGATACCGAACTCGAGCGCACTCTTTGAAGGAACAATAAGGAGAAACGAGAGTTACAGACGACAGTGACCATGGCCGAAAATATCGTAATTCAAGGAGGAAATAATATTGTGCAGCAAGCTCAACCGGAAATGGCACTTCGAGATTATGCTATGCCGCAAATTAACGCAAACTTTTCGGGGATTCGGCGTCCCACCATTCAAGCCAACAATTTCGAAATCAAGCTTGCGATCATTCAGATGGTGCAGGCTAGCCAGTTTTGTGGATTGCCGAACGATGACCCCAACGCACATATTGCTTCTTTTCTAGAGATTTGTGACACGTTCAAGAACAATGGTGTCATCGACGATGCTATCTGATTACAGCTTTTCCCTTTCTCTTTGAGGGATAAAGCGAAATTTTGGCTGAATTCCTTACCGCCGGGCTCGATCACGACATGGGCAGAGTTAGCGCAAGCCTTCCTTGCTAAATTCTTCCCACCTTCTAAGATGGCGAGACTGAGAAACGAGATCACCACCTTTGGTCAGTATGACATGGAATCGCTTCACGAGGCGTGGGAGCGATACAAAGATTTGTTACAGAGATGCCCACATCACGGCCTTCGGATCGCAGTTCGGACGTTCTACAATGGTTTGAGTGCTTCCACACGCACTCTCGTGGATGCAGCCGCCGGTGGAGCTTTGATGGGAAAGACGATGGCTGAAGCACACTCGTTGTTGGAAGCTATGGCCGCTAATGCCTATCAATGGCCATCCGAACGAATAACGCCGAAGCGAGTTATGGAAATTTCGAGTAATGACCCGATATCTACATTGTCAGCTCAAGTCGCCGCCTTAATGCAGCAGCTTCAAGCATTTTCGCATGCTCCTTCCCCCGTTACCATTGAGTTGTGCAATTGGTGTAATGGATCCCATCCCAGCGCGGAGTGCCAAGTCGGAAACCCGTTCGAGCAGCCCCAAATTGAACAAGCCCAGTTTGTAGGAAACGGAAATCGACAAAATAATTCTTACCCCAGCACTTATAATCAAGGGTGGCGAAATCACCAAAAATTTTCGTGGAGGAACGGGCAAGCTTTAAAACCTCCACAAGCTCAATTCGCGCAGCCCCCACAGCAGCCCCTTCAATCACCAAAGATATCATTGGAAGATGCTCTTGCTCAATTGGCGGCTAACACGAGCCAATTCATGACCCGCACCGAAACGACCCTCCAAAATCATTCTACCTCCATCCGAAACCTAGAAACACAAATGGGGCAGATTGCTAATCTATTGTCCTCTCGGTCTCAAGGTGCATTGCCCAGCGCAACCGAAATGAAACCCAAAGAAAACGTGCAAGCAATCGAATTACGAAGTGGAAAGGAGTTGAAAGGGCAGCCTATCAATAACAAAGAGCAGCCGATCGAGCAAAGTGAGAAGGAAAAGGATGAGGCGCCCAAGCCAAAGGAAGTATCGACTACTCAGACCACTCCTCAAATCCCATTCCCACAGCGTTTCCAAAAGCAAAAGCTAGATAAGCAATTTTCAAAGTTCCTCGACGTCTTCAAGAAATTGCACATAAACATTCCATTTGCCGACGCTGGAACAAATGCCGAGTTATGTAAAATTCATGAAAGAAGTCTTGTCAAACAAAAGAAAGCTCGAGGAATATGAGACGGTCGCATTAACAGAGGAGTGCAGTGCTATTTTACAAAAGAAGCTCCCACCTAAATTGAGAGATCCGGGAAGTTTTACCATCCCTTGCATCATTGAAAATTCGTCTTTTGAAAGAGCCCTATGCGATCTCGGAGCCAGCATAAACCTTATGCCCCTTTCTATTTTTAAAAAGCTGGATATTGGGGAAGCCAAATCGACGATGGTCTCCTTACAATTGGCCGATAGGTCCATCAAATATCCGAGGGGAGTAATAGAGGACGTGTTAGTGAAGGTTGACAAATTTATCTTTCCAGTCGATTTTATTGTGCTCGACATGGAGGAAGATCAAGATATCCTAATTATCTTGGGAAGACCATTTTTGGCAACCGGCCGAACTTTGATCGATGTGGAAAAGGGGAAGCTGACTCTACGTGTTCAAGAGAAGCAAGTAACGTTCAATATCTTTCAATCCGTAAAATATCCGAGTGATGCTGAAAATTGTTTCCAAGTTGACGTCATTGACTCGTGCGTGAGTAGAACCTTTCGAGAGAATTATCCACCCGATCCATTGGAGTCCGTTTTGATTGGGGCTGTTTCCGAACTAAATGCAGAGCATGCAGCCTACGTACGCCACATGGATGCTTCCCCGCCAATTTTCATTCGACAACCATTCGAGGAGCTCGGAAGTTCACTAACTCGACCAGTCCCATCGATCGAAAAACCTCCAAAGTTGGAACTCAAGAAGCTGCCGCCTCATTTAAAATATGCATTTTTGGGGCCCGACGACTCCCTTCCAGTTATTCTTTTGGCCACTTTAGCGGGGGATCAAGAGGCGAAATTATTGAGAGTTTTGAGGGAGTACAAATCTGCTCTTGGATGGTCTATTGCGGATATTAAGGGGATCAGCCCGTCAATTTGCATGCACAAGATTTTGATGGAGGAAGATGACAAACCATCCGTGGAGCATCAATGCCGGTTGAATCCAAACATGAAGGAGGTGGTAAAAGTCGAGGTTTTAAAACTCCTCGACGCAGGTATGATCTTTCCGATTTCTGATAGCAAGTGGGTAAGTCCGGTCCAAGTTGTGTCGAAGAAGGGTGGGATAACGGTTGTTCAAAATGATAATAATGAATTAATTCCCACTATGATTGTCACGGGGTGGCGTATGTGCATAGATTATAGGAAATTAAATAAGGCCACTAGAAAAGATCATTTCTCCTTACCTTTTATTGATCAGATGTTAGATAGATTAGCCGGACACGATTTCTATTGCTTTCTCGATGGTTACTCGGGGTATAATCAGATTTATATAGCCCCCGAAGACCAAGAGAAAACGACGTTTACATGTCCTTACGGCATTTTCGCTTATAGGCGCATGCCTTTTGGATTATGTAATGCGCCGGCTACTTTTCAACGGTGTATGATGGCTATTTTTTCTGACATGGTAGAGCAGTGTATTGAGATTTTTATGGATGATTTTTCTGTTTTTGGAGATTCGTTTGACATTTGTTTGAAAAATTTGCAGAAAGTCTTGAGAAGATGCGAAGAGACAAATTTGGTCTTGAACTGGGAGAAGTGTCATTTTATGGTGCGGGAGGGCATAGTGCTTGGCCATCGAATATCCTCGCATGGAATTGAAGTTGACCGGGCAAAAATTGAAACAATTGAGAAGATGCCTCTGTAATATCCGGATTTAGTATGGTGTATTTCATCTGTATTCAAACCCTGTATTATTCGGATTTGTGGTTTTGATTATTGGAGTATGATATTTCTTGCATTGATATCTTTGTACATAAGTATAACATCATGCAAAATTTCTCATGCAAACTCGTGATAGCGCACGCTAAGAATGTAGCTTAACGCGCGCTATCGGGCTACTACTAGCGCACGCTATGCATGTAGGAGTTGCGTGCGCTAAGAACTCAATTATTGAACTGGACGGCTAGCACATGAGCCAGCCGGGACATGGGTCCGGATAAGATTCCCGCGGACGAACCTGGACAGTTTTGAAGTCAACTCTTATTAGCGCGCGCTAAGGAAAGCTTAGTAGCGTGCGCTAATCAGTTAAAATGCAGAATATTATAAATGGGACAACAACCCGTTTTGGCTTACATTTCATTCGTCCATTCTTCATTCTTGAGAGGCCAGAGAGCTATAATAATCCTTCTACACACTTAGATCACTTCTTATTGGTCTTTGTATATTGGTTATCACTTGTGAGTGATCATTGAAGTGGAGTAGCATCTTGGAGTGGCATACAACCAACCGGAGTCGGATTCTACCTTACGGTTCAGTAATTTTCGTCATATTAAGGTATGTTCAACCTATCTCCAGACTTAGAGTTGGATTCTAAAGAATTGGATGATCATGTTAACGAGATATTGATTTTCATTAGTGAATTATTCTAAGTACATCATGTTTGGAATATTGAGATGAATAAGCCTTAAGTACCTTGATTATGAACATCATGATTCGAATCTTATTACATTGAACCAGTAGAGGAAGCTTCTATCATTGGTAATCCGAATCTAGTAGATGACTTCATAACAATCATGGACTTGACTTTAACATCATTATTGTTAGATGAATCTAAGGGATTGATCATGGAAGGATTTATCTAGTATAGATGGAATGTTAAACAACTACAGCATGATAATGTTGACGGATATAAAGGTGTTTATATCAACCGTTAAGCCTTTCGAATCGTCGTATGAAGATTTGTAGTCGAAATGGAATATGGTTTTATAATGGTATACATATCCTTGAATCCGAAGTTGTTATTATGCGTAAGATCATTCATAATCGTATGAACATGATATTCATGGAGGTAACATGAATTATCACGGAAGATTTCATTGTTTTGATCATGATGAGATCAGTTTACTGCCCAGCAGTAAACTGCCATGCACAGATAGCGCACGCTAAGCTATGAATATTAACGTGCGCTATCGAGCACGAGTTAGCGTACGCTATGTTTGGTACGTAACGTACGCTAGACCATAAGACGAGTCAGTCGACTGATCAGTGAAGTACCGACCATGCATAGTTAGCGTACGCTAGGCTTTGTTGTTTGCGTGCGCTATCGAGCAGACTTAACGCACGCTACACAGAGTACTTAGCGTGCGCTAAGCAGTTCAGGAAGATTACGTTTTATGAACTTTTGGCCATAAATCGAATTGTTAAACATTCGTGCGACGTGAGATAAATCCTATATCATTTCTTTTGTTAAGGTTTGATCTTGTTACGTGATTGATTGAGGAGGAAGACCTTCGAGTGTTCGTTTTCGTGGAAGTATTGTTCTTGTCTTCAAATCGAGGCAAGTACCTTATTTGTTTTATGTATTGTTGTTATACATATTGTCGTGCATGTATGTCGTTATTGTATGTCCACCTCGTGTTGGTCCGACGGGATCATCGGGGGATCTATGCTAGCGTGCGCTGGATCATCAGACGGGTTTTTCCACCACGGGTTGGTCTGACGGGATCATCGTGGGTTCTAGGCAGTGAACGCTGGATCGTCGGAATTACCATGTGTATGTTATGATATCAAGTTGTGATTATCAATTGTGTATGTTATGCTTGAGTTTCTCGCAGGAGAAGACTCGTTTGACATTTTATCATTTACATTATTATTATTATTCTGCGTGTGACGTTGAATAATATGTTGTGGTACTTGTACTAGCATCGTTGTGCTAACCCCTTCGGGGGTGAACATTTTGTTTATGTTTAGGTTCCAGGAGAGCGGGAAAACAACCACTGGAGCTGCATGACGACGAGGGTGCAGAGTGATGTTCCGGTCGGGTTTATTTGTCTGTTGTTTATGGGTTATTTCAATAAGTACTCGAGTACGAAGTCATTTATGATGAATTTGAATTTGGTGATGTATTATTAAGTTCCTGTTGAACAGTTGTACTTTCAGTATTTGGTCAGAACTGTTGTATCTTAATTCCGATATTTCCATTCGTTAGTATTTCTTAATGTCTGTTCAATTCTTCAGCCTTGTAAATCCTTATGTAAAGGATTTACTACTGTAATATTCCCGAATATATAGGGGTGTTACGAATATGGTATCGGAGCTAAGATTATGGATATCTTGGCCGTTGGGTTAAAATAGGGGTCATTTATGTCTTTTGAGGTAACCGGCCGTGAATGACATCACTGCACTGCCTACATCTTCATGCGAACGGTGGTTGTAAGTTCCTAAACTCTATCTCGTTCTTTACATGTTATGTCCCTTTATACTCGAATATTAGAACGATGTTGTTTCCTGTATATTGAGTATTTATGCTTACTGATATGTTGAGAGGCGGACGTGGACGTGGTCCCGGTCGTGGACGCGGACGAAGAAATGCCGAAAGGCACGCGACGCCTTCTAATCGGGCGATCATAGCTCAAAGTAGCCGCAACAATCTATTAATAACGAACGAACCTGCATTGTACGAGAGATCCTTCGTCGTGGTGAACCAGATGACTCACCCGCCAAGTCGTGGACCGAATGCAAGTGGCGGTGGGACTACAAAGCAGGAGAGAGACAAGGGATCCCAGACATGGGAAATCGAGGTGACCGGTGGCTGCAAGA
The DNA here is from genome assembly GCA_033398695.1 of Orobanche coerulescens. Lineage (NCBI taxonomy): Eukaryota > Viridiplantae > Streptophyta > Magnoliopsida > Lamiales > Orobanchaceae > Orobanche > Orobanche coerulescens. The sequence goes on from CM065809.1 coordinate 178,686,632, forward strand.
GGTAGCGAAGATGCAACCACCCAAATTCGATGGTATTTCGAGACTCCCACAGGACCATTGGTTGAAGGAATTGGAGAAAATCTTTGCGAATTAAGCGCCTGCACGACCGGAGAGCCTCTATCGCGCAATACTTCCTGATAGGGGAAGCGTCTGAATGGTGGGAAGCCATCCGGCCTGTAGACCATGATGCTGATTGGACAGAGTTTAGATTGATGATGGAAGCTCAGTATTGCCCTCGTCCTGTGAGAGAAGCCAAAGTTCGGGAGTTTTTCTCCGCTCACCCTTCTGATGTGCCAGTATCCCAGGCAATTAAGACGTTTAACCAGCAGCTGGCATTTGTTCGACATCTGGCCAGAACATATGCAGAAATGATGATCCATTTCGATATGAGGATGAAACCAGAAATCCAAAGGTACATGTCCGGATTTGAATGTACCACACTCCGTCAATACCAGGATAAGGCGTTGGCGTATGAGATCAAGGAAGCAGCTATGGAGAAATTTTCAGAATCCAAGAAACAGAAAGTCTCTGGTACTTTTACAGAGCACAAGAACAGCGGGCCCCGTAAGGCCCAATCATCCTTTCACTCTTTCAAGAAACCTCCGCACCCAGTTAGGAGCGGAAAGAACTTCGGAGCGACATCAACTATTACTGATGTTACCAGGAAATGCTTTAACTGCGCCCAGACGGGGCACTATCGACGGAATTGCCCCCTACCTGCCGTGACTTATTTTGATTGTGGACGAGAGGGACATCGGACAGTCACTACAAAAAAAACAGTTTTTACCGACGCCAAAATGGCGTTGGTAAAACAGAAAATGGCGTTGGTAAAAAAATTACCGACGCCATTACCGACGGCAACCCGCCGTTGGAAAAACGCTCGACGGTAATTTTTTACCGACGCCATTTACGCCATTACCGACGCCATTTACCGACGCCATTACCGACGCCATTTTGGCGTTGGTAATTTTTTTTTTTTAATTTGCCAACGCCACGCCATTTACCGACGCCATTTTGGCGTCGTTAAATTAAAAAAATTAAAAAGTCAGTCGGGACTCGGGCGGGGCTCGGGCGGGTTAGGTCCGGCTTAGGCGGGTGGGTTCGGCCAGTCCAGTGCCTGGTCCGGCGGGTCGGGTGCGGGTCCGGGCGGATCGTTCGGCTCCATTCAATTTCAAATGGTTGAGAAGGATTTTGGTTTATAAACCACCAAAAACATTGATGTTTTGTCGATGTGGGATTGTGTTAAAAAATTACCGACGCCGAAATGGCGTCGGTAATGGCATAAACGGCGTCGGTAAATTAAAAAAAAAAAAAATTACCAACGCCAAAGTGGCGTCGGTAATGGCGTCGGTAAATGGCGTCGGTAAACGGCGTCGTTAATTGTAAAAAAATAAGTCTGCGAACCGGTCGTCGGCAATGGCGTCGGTAAATCGGGCGTCGGTAAATGGCGTCGGTAAATTATAAGTTTAACAACGGCGGTGCTGGCGTCGGTAAATGGCATCGGTAAAAACTGTTTTTTTTGTAGTGAGTGTTTTGTGAAGAGGCTGCAAAGTCTTTTAGAGCCCGTACCCCACAACCGGTCCAGAAGGAAACCAGTATCCAACAGACGCAGCAAAGTGTTCAAATGCCTCAAAATTTTGGTCGCGGACGAGGCAGAGGACAATGGGACCGAAAGGGGACATCGAGTGCCGGATCTGTTCCCCCACGTTTGTATGAGATGAGGAGGACAGACGATTAGGATGCTGCTGTCGCATCAGGTAGTGTCCAGATCCTTTCCCAGCCAGTTAGCATTTTATTCGATACAGGAGCTACGCATTCTTTTATATCTTTGTCTTGTGTGAATCGTTTGAATATTTCTGGTTTTCATACTTGTGAACCTTATGTTGTTGGTTTACCGAGTGGAGAGAGGATTGTCGGAAACTTAGAAACTAGAAATTTCCCTGTATCATTTGGAGGCAGAGAGTGGCTCTCAAATCTGATCATGATAGAAATGCAAGGAGACGACATGATACTCGGAGACGATTGGCTTAATCGATATGGAGCAATTGTAAACTACCGAAGGAGGAATATCTCGCTGATCGCTGACGATGGTTCCGAAATATTGTTCGAGGGGTGGAAACCGGGAAGCTCAGGAAAATTGATCAAGGCGATGAAAGCTGTCAAATTGTTGAAACAGGGCTGTATCGGATACTGGTGCTATGCAATGAAGAAAAAGACGAAATTGTGGAACTTTCATCCATTCCTGTTGTGAACGAATTTCCAGATGTATTTCCTGACGAGTTACCTGGACTACCTCCACGAAGGGATGTAGAATTTACCATTGAGCTGGAACCCGGAGCTACACCAATTTCTAAGGCGCCGTATCGTATGGCACCTACTGAGATGTACGAACTGAAGAAACAACTGGAGGAGTTACTGGACAAAGGCTATATTCAGCCAAGCGTTTCACCCTGGGGAGCGCCAGTTCTTTTTGTCCGAAAGAAGGATGGATCGCTTCGACTGTGTATTGACTATCGAGAGCTGAACAAGATGACGATTAAGAACAAGTATCCGTTGCCACGGATTGATGATCTGTTTGACCAGTTTCAAGGGGCAATAGTATTTTCTAAAATCGATCTGAGATCAGCATATCATCAGCTGAGGATTAAGGAATCTGATGTTCTGAAATCAGCGTTCAGAACTCGCTATGGACATTATGAGTTTGTAGTGATTCCGTTTGGTCTCACTAACGCACCTGCTGTATTTATGCAATTGATGAACCGAGTGTTCATCGAATTTTTGGATAAATTTGTGGTCGTGTTCATTGATGACATTCTGGTGTATTCTAAGAGCCCGGAAGAACATGCGCAGCATTTGCGGATTGTATTGGAGCTTTTGAGAAATGAGCAATTGTACGCCAAACTTTCTAAGTGTGAATTCTGGCTAAAGGAAGTAATGTTCCTCGGCCATGTGGTGTCAGCTAAAGGAGTCTGAGTAGATCCTCAGAATATTGAAGCAATTATGGATTGGAAGCCTCCAAAGAACGTGAAAGAAGTCTGAAGCTTCTTAGGACTTGCTGGGTATTATCGTCGATTCGTGGAAGGGTTTTCTAAAATTTCCCGCCCACTTACTCGACTCCTGCAGAAAACACAAAAGTTTGAGTGTAACGAGTCGTGTCAGACTAGTTTTGATGAGTTAAAGAAGAGATTGACGACGGCACCGATTCTATCACTTCCACAGGGAACTGGAGGATTTATAGTTTACATTGATGCTTCGAACCAAGGACTTGGGTGCGTATTGATGCAGAATGATAAGGTGATCGCTTATGCGTCGCGACAGCTGAAACCTTATGAAGTTAATTACCCAACACATGATTTGGAGCTAGCAGCAGTAGTTTTTGCTTTGAAGATCTGGAGGCATTATCTGCACGGGACTCACTGTCAAATCTTTACGGATCACAAGAGTCTCAATACATCTCCAGTCAGAAAGAATTGAACATGCGGCAAAGAAGATGGTTAGAACTAATTAAGGACTGTGACTTGGAGATTTTATATCATCCAGGCAAAGCGAATGTAGTGGCCGATGCACTCAGCCGCAAGCCTGTTTCTATTCAGATGCTGGAGACGCTGAACTCCCAACTTAGCCTTCAATGAGAGATGGTTCGAGAAGGAATTGAATTGTGGTTACAAAGAGTCCAAGGACAATTGTGCGTGATGGAAATAACTTCATCATTAACCGAAGGAATCAAATCTAGACAGGCAGATGATCCTCTGATGATTCGGTTACGTGATGAAGTGATCAAAGGAAAGGCCCCAGGATTCATAATTCATGATGATGGAGTTTTGAGATTTCAGAACCGACTCTGCGTTCCCGATGATGATGTTCTGAAACAGACGATTATGAAGGAAGCTCACAGTTCGCCCTATTCTATCCACCCGGGCACCAGTAAAATGTATAAGGACTTGAAGCAGAATTTCTGGTGGGGCAACATGAAGAAAGATGTAACGGACTATGTTTTGAAATGCTTGACTTGTCATCAGGTTAAGATCGAGCATCAACGGCCTACCAGAATGTTGAAGCCACTCCCAATTCCTGAATGGAAGTGGGAGGACATATCGATGGACTTTATCACTAGTATGCCTAAAACCAGGACAGGAATGAACATGATTTGGGTGATAGTTGATCGTTTAACCAAATCAGCTCATTTTCTGGGCATTAAGGACACGTGGGGACCAGAGAAGTTGGCACGAGTATTTATTTCGGAGATAGTTCGATTGCATGGTACGCCGAAAACCATTGTTTCTGACCGAGACGGCCGTTTTGTGTCTCACTTTTGGAAAGCAGTTCATAAGGCCTTGGGGACCGAATTGAACTTCAGCACAGCTTATCACCCGCAGACTGACGGACAATCCAAGAGGACTATTCAAACGGTGGAAGACATGCTGAGGGCCTGTGCCTTAGACTGGTCAACTGATTGGGAAGTTCATCTACCGTTGATTGAATTTACCTACAACAATAGTTGGCATGCTTCCATTAAGATGGCACCGTTTGAGGCATTATACGGGAGGAGATGTAGATCGCCCCTATGTTGGGATGATTCATCAGACTTGATCGGAACAGAACCAGAGTTGATCGTGCAGACTCGAGAAAAGATAGCCTTGATTCGTGAAAGGTTGTTGACCGCCCAGAGTCGCCAGAAATCTTACGCAGACGTACGTCGTCGCCCATTAGAGTTCAGTACTGGAGACCATGTACTTTTGAAGGTTTCTCCTACTCGGGGAATCTTTCGTTTCGGAAGGAAAGGAAAGCTGAGTCCGAGATATATCGGACCATTTGAGATCCTTGAGAGAGTTGGGGAGTTGGCATACAGATTGGCATTGCCGCCGTCATTGTGCAATGTTCATAACGTGTTCCACGTATCCCAGTTACGGAGGTATATACCAGATCCCAGTCATATCATTGATTTCGGCGAGATCGAAGTCTCGCAGGATGGGACGTTTGAAGAAAGACCGGTCAAGATACTCGAGAGTCGAGTTAAGCAGCTGAGGAACAAACCAATCGTTTTGGTCAAAGTTCAATGGTCACGTCAAGGAATGGAAGAATCCACCTGGGAAACGGAAGCTGATATGAAGTCCAGATATCCCGATTTATTTTCGTCTTGAGTTTCGGGACGAAAATCCTTTTTAGTAGGAGAGTATGTAATATCCGGATTTAGTACGGTGTATTTCATCTGTATTCAAACCCTGTATTATTCGGATTTGTGGTTTTGATTATTGGAGTATGATATTTCTTGCATTGATATCTTTGTACATAAGTATAACATCATGCAAAATTTCTCATGCAAACTCGTGATAGCGCACGCTAAGAATGTAGCTTAACACGCGCTATCGGGCTACTACTAGCGCACGCTATGCATGTAGGAGTTCCGTGCGCTAAGAACTCAATTATTGAACTGGACGGCTAGCACATGCGCCAGCCGGGACATGGGTCCGGATAAGATTCCCGCGGACGAACCTGGACAGTTTTGAAGTCAACTCTTATTAGCGCGCGCTAAGGAAAGCTTAGTAGCGTGCGCTAATCAGTTAAAATGCAGAATATTATAAATGGGACAACAACCCATTTTGGCTTACATTTCATTCGTCCATTCTTCATTCTTGAGAGGCCAGAGAGCTATAATAATCCTTCTACACAGTTAGATCACTTCTTATTGGTCTTTGTATATTGGTTATCACTTGTGAGTGATCATTGAAGTGGAGTAGCATCTTGGAGTGGCATACAACCAACCGGAGTTGGATTCTACCTTACGGTTCAGTAATTTTCGTCATATTAAGGTATGTTCAACCTATCTCCAGACTTAGAGTTGGATTCTAAAGAATTGGATGATCATGTTAACGAGATATTGATTTTCATTAGTGAATTATCCTAAGTACATCATGTTTGGAATATTGAGATGAATAAGCCTTAAGTACCTTGATTATGAACATCATGATTCGAATCTTATTACATTGAACCAGTAGAGGAAGCTTCTATCATTGGTAATCCGCATCTAGTAGATGACTTCATAACAATCATGGACTTGACATTAACATCATTATTGTTAGATGAATCTAAGGGATTGATCATGGAAGGATTTATCTAGTATAGATGGAATGTTAAACAACTACAACATGATAATGTTGATGGATATAAAGGTGTTTATATCAACCGTTAAGCCTTTTGAATCGTCGTATGAAGATTTGTAGTCGAAATGGAATATCGTTTTATAATGGTATACATATCCTTGAATCCGAAGTTGTTGTTATGCGTAAGATCATTCATAATCGTATGAACATGATATTCATGGAGGTAACATGAATTATCACGTAAGATTTCATTGTTTTGATCATGATGAGAACAGTTTACTGCCCAGCAGTAAACTGCCATGCATAGATAGCGCACGTTAAGCTATGAATATTAACGTGCGCTATCGAGCACGAGTTAGGGTATGCTACGTTTGGTACGTAACGTACGCTAGACCATCAGACGAGTCAGTCGACTGATCAGTGAAGTACCGACCATGCATAGTTAGCGTACGCTAGGCTTTGTTGTTTGCGTGCGCTATCGAGCAGACTTAACGCACGCTACACAGAGTACTTAGCGTGCGCTAAGCAGTTCAGGCAGATTACGTTTTATGAACTTTTGGCCGTAAATCGAATTGTTAAACATTCGTGCGACGTGAGATAAATCCTATATCATTTCTTTTGTTAAGGTTTGATCTTGTTACGTGATTGATTGAGGAGGAAGACCTTCGAGTGTTCGTTTTCGAGGAAGTATTGTTCTTGTCTTCAAATCAAGGCAAGTACCTTATTTGTTTTATGTATTGTTGTTATACATATTGGCGTGCATGTATGTCGTTATTGTATGTCCACCTCGTGTTGGTCCGACGGGATCATCGGGGGATCTATGTTAGCGTGCGCTGGATCATCAGACGGGTTTTTCCACCACGGGTTGGTCTGACGGGATCATGGTGGGTTCTAGGCAGTGAACGCTGGATCGTCGTAATTACCATGTGTATGTTATGATATCAAGTTGTGATTATCAATTGTGTATGTTATGCTTGAGTTTCTGGCAGGAGAAGACTCGTTTGACATTTTATCATTTACGTTATTATTATTATTCTGCCTGTGACGTTGAATAATATGTTGTGGTACTTGTACTAGCATCGTTGTGCTAACCCCTTCGGGGGTGAACATTTTGTTTATGTTCAGGATCCAGGAGAGCGGGAAAACAACCACTAGAGCTGCATGACGACGAGGGTGCAGAGTGATGTTCCGGCCGGGTTTATTTGTCTGTTGTTTATGGATTATTTCAATAAGTACTCGAGTACGAAGTCATTTATGATGAATTTGAATTTGGTGATGTATTATTAAGTTCTGTTGAGCTTGTACTTTCGGATTTGGTCGAATCATGTATCTTAATTCCGATATTTCCATTCGTTAGTATTTCTTAATGTCTGTTCAATTCTTCAGCCTTGTAAATCCTTATGTAAAGGATTTACGGCACTGTAATATTCCTGAATATATCGGGGGTGTTACAGCCTCCGCCTACTTCGGTCAAAGGGATTAGAAGTTTTTTGGGACATGTCGGTTTCTATCGCCGATTTATTAAGGATTTTTCGAAGATCACAAAGCCGCTGTGCAATCTACTCATGAAGGATGTTCCATTTACTTTTGACGAGTCGTGTAAAGAAAGTCTTGATTTATTGAAGAAAGCTCTAAGCACGGCACCGGTGATAGTAGCTCTGGACTGGGACCTTCCGTTCGAGTTAATATGTGATGCAAGCGATTTTGCCATTGGGGCTGTTTTGGGGCAGAGACGAGGGAAGGTGTTCCATGTCATATACTATGCGAGCCGAACACTCGATGATGCCCAAAGAAATTATGCCACAACGGAGAAGGAATTGTTGGCGGTGATCTTTGCATTTGATAAGTTCCGGGCGTATCTACTGGGAACGAAAGTGATAGTGTGGACCGACCATTCAACAATAAAATACCTCTTGGAGAAGAAGGATGCTAAACCAAGGTTGATTCGGTGGGTGCTTCTTCTTCAAGAATTCAACTTGGAGATTCGGGACAAGAAAGGGACTGAAAATGTTATAGCTGATCACCTTTCACGAATAGAGAGTCCCCTTGAAAAGGGAGAAAGTCAGCCACAAATCATGGAAACCTTCCCCGACGAGCAGCTCTACAAGTTGGGTTCAAAACACGCGCCTTGGTATGCTGATCTAGTGAACTACTTGGCAAGTAAAACAATTACAAACGACCTCTCACGCCATCAAAAGAAGAAGCTAATCTCAGACGATCCTTTTCTATTCAAAATATGCCCCGATCAAATCATTCGTAGATGTATTCCGGATGAGTAAATCTACAGTGTGCTAAACCATTGCCATGCATCACCCTACGGTGGATATTTTAGTGGAAATAGAACAGCGGCGAATGTCTTACAATCGGGGTTCTATTGGCCGTCATTATTCAAGGATGCTCACTCCTTTGTGTCCGCGTGTGATCGGTGCCAACGGACTGGAAACATCTCAAGACGACACGAAATGCCACTGAACACCATACTTGAAGTTGAATTGTTCGATGTATGGGGGATCGACTTCATGGGTCCATTTCCTCCATCAAATAAGAATCTCTATATTTTGGTAGCCGTAGACTATGTCTCAAAATGGGTTGAAGTGGTGGCACTACCTACGAATGGATCCAATGTCATAATCAAGTTTATAAAACAATATATCTTCACACGTTTTGGGACTCCACGTGCTATTATCAGTGATGGTGGGTCACACTTCGACAACAAATTTCTTGATGCGGTTTTGAGAAAATACGGAGTCACTCATCGTGTTGCTACAGCATACCATCCTCAGACGAGCGGTCAAGTCGAGATATCAAATCGAGAGCTGAAGTGGATCCTAGAAAAGACGGTCAGCTCGTCTCGAAAAGATTGGTCGTTTAAACTCGATGATGCACTTTGGGCGTACCGGACTGCGTATAAAACACCTATCGGAATGTCACCCTACATATTGGTTTATGGGAAAGGTTGCCATTTACCCATAGAGATGGAACATCGTGCTTACTGGGCGATAAAGAAACTAAACTTTGATCTGAAATCTGCTGGTGAAAAGCGTTGTTTGCAGCTGAACGAGTTGGAGGAAATTCGCCATGACGCATACGAAAATGCAAAACTTTATAAGGAGCGAACAAAGACTTGGCATGATAAGCACATCACGCAGAGAGAGTTTGTCCCGGGACAAGAGGTGTTGCTATTTAATTCTCGCTTAAAGTTATTTCCCAGGAAATTGCGTTCACGATGGTCGGGACCGTTCACCGTAGTTCAAGTGTTCCCACATGGTGCGGCAGAAGTACAAAAAAATGACCGAAAATTCAAAGTTAATGGACAACGGTTGAAGGCATACTTGGGAAATCCAATAGACATGCAGAAAACGAGTGTCGTCTTATCCACCGCCGGATGAATGCGAGAAAAGTCTGGCTGAAGACTATAAACTTAGCACTTCTCGGGAGGCAACCCGAGTATTAGTTGTAGAATCTTTATTATTTTCTTGCAATTTTTTTTTTTGAGTCTTTATTTGTCGTCATTTTTCTTTGATCCGTCTATCCCTCTCGTCTTGACGTTTTCGTTTAAAAATTCTGTGCAGGAATCACCCCAGGGGAGGAAATCAATGATGGGCCGCGGCACAATAATAGTGAGCCGCGGCACACCTAAGTTGATGAAACATGGCCAAACAAACTGTACTGTGTGCCGCGACACAATCTTACTGAGCCGCGGCACACCAGGTCACTGAGCCGCGGCACACATTCCTTGAGCCGCGGCACACCAAATGTTCAAGAAACGCTCAGGAGACTGTACTCTTTGCCGCGGCACGGAGCAGATGAGCCGCGGCACACTAACACGTTGAGCCGCGGCACGCCTAAACTGAGTTGCGGCACCCGCCGGTATTACAAAAAAGTCCCAGGCCGACTGTCCTCTGGGCCGCGGCTCACTTATGTTGTGCCGCGGCCCCCGTCGCAATATAAGAATACCCAGGTATGCTTCATACAGTCGATCGGCCAGCACAAGGTCCCTTCCTTCCTTCCTTCGCACAATGAGGTCAACCGATATCCTTCTCTTAGTCTTTCTCTCAAATTCTTCAGGTAAATCTTGATCTCTTAATCATACTTGACACATGATTTGAAAAGTGAATTGAAGTTATATTTTGCTAGTTGTTCTTCAATGTTTTCTCAAAAATGGAGTTGGAATATGGGGAATATGGTATTTGATTGTGATGGAATTGGTGAATATGAACGAATTGGTGATGTTAGTTGTCGTTATTCATGGTTATATTCTGTGTTGTTATTTTTGGGATTTAGAGTTAACCATTAAAATTCTTGTTCTTCATTTTAACTTGTGCATACCAAGTGTTTGATAAATTGCAGCAATGAAAAATTGGTAAGCCAAGCATTTTCAAATTATATGCAATGAATCATTTTATCGAATTACATTGTCCCCAACCCTTACATCATGTTAAACTTGAGAGCTTGTACTTAACTTCCTCTTTGATGATGCAAGCTCATTTATTCACGCTCCGCATGATGTAGTCGAGAAGCATGCAATCCTCGCCGGACGACGCCGGCACCAGTTCGTGAGCTTTTTGTAGGGGAGTACTTGACGTTCTTCTTCTTTTATTGCACATTATATTTTGTCCATTGAGGTCAATGTACGTCCTAAGTTTGGGGGGGGGGGGTTTACTTTCTGTCGCTACATTTATTGTTGTACTTATTTCGTTGCACTTTTTGTTATTTCTAGTTATCTTTTTGTCGATAGCTTTGCTTGTCTTGATTTTACTCTATTCGTGAATTTTTTTTCGTGCTTCTATTTGTGTAATACTGATGTTACGACACTGTTTTTCTCTCTGAAGAAACGGTCAAGTTTTAGTCGAGTTGTAGTCAGTGATTTCTGTTTCTGCTAAGTCTTCATTTAGGTCCGAAATTTTTCTCGTGATTGTAGAGGTCTTGGCGGATAAGAGAGGATACATACGTGTTTTAAAATCACCGTCGATACGTTTGGTTACATTTTTCGGTTAGCTAGTCGTCCAGTTACATAAGTCGTGTTGGCACTTAGATTGAGTTTAGAGTCGGTCAGTTTTTCCCAAAAGTCGAGTTATTTTTGTTCTTTGATGGGAAGTCTAGTAACCGGGGGTATTCACGTGACCCGTTGTTTACTCTCGCGTAAAACGACAACCCTGATTAGACTAGTGATTTAGAAATTTCACATGTGCCGATGATAGGGAGCCTAGTAACCGGGGGTATTCACGTGACCCGTTGTTTACTCTCGCGTAAAACAGTGACCTTGATTCGGACATGCGGGAATTAGCTATTCGAGTTGTTTCTCCGCTGTGGAGGGGAACTTAGTAACTAGAAGCATCCATGTGCCCCATGAGTGTCTTTTACGTCAAACGGTTTCCCAATACATGAGAATGGAAGTTCCACCCTAGGATTATCCCGATGAAACATCCCGAGATCCGAACCTAGTGGTCAACTCGAATCAATTTCTTGAGCATATATATATAAGGGAATACTGTCCGAGGATTATTTTTATGAAACTCGTGAGAATTTTGCCATTAGACTGTGGAACGGGGCGAATTAGCTTGTTTATTTTATCCTTTCATATTGACGGTCGATTAGATTCACGTTTGTTAATCTTTGTGCTGGATTTTCTTCATGAACGAGTGATTAGGACTGAACTTGGTTACTTTGTAGAATCAGTGTTCTGAGTGTAGCTCGCTATTACGATACTCGTATTATTCAGAGAGAATTTCAGGATAGTATTGATTAAGTGAGCACTATGAGTTGAACGATTATTCACGACATTCTTTTGTTGAAATTAATTCTTTTTGCTTGAGGACAAGCAAAGGCTCAAGTTTTGGGGTATTTGTTAGGCGTATTTTTATATCATTATTTTGTATTATTTTGGCGAGTAAATTTGCATCAATGAGCTTTTAATGCCTTAATCTTGTATGTTTGTCAGGAGATTGGAGTTCGGAAGCTAAAACGAGGCAAAACGGGCGAAAACGGCGAATTTTGGCAGTGGGCTGCGGCACAAGACAAGTGGGCCGCGGCACAGGAAGGCAACCAGCGGGCACCAGAGTAGACTGTACTCTGTGCCGCGGCACGACCAGTGAGCCGCCCGGACGTAACACCCAAAGACCTGTGTTTTAAATTACACGCCATGTGCAGCGGCACAGATTAAGTGAGCCGCGGCACACAAGGCGGCTTTGGTGTGCTCCGCGCGGATTTGGGCCGTTTTGAAGCCAGTTCTCGACCTACTCACATGGACGCGATTTGGAGACTGTGCAGAGCTATAAATAAGGGTTTAAGATCCTAATTAATTATCTGGGTAGAGGTTGGAATCTTAGAGGCTGGGGAAATAAGAGGATCACAGAAGACTATCGATGACGAGAGAAGCAGAAGAGATCAAGGGCAGAGGGCGGAAGCCAGAAGAACGGAGGAATCCGAGCTCTTCATCTGCGTTTGATTTTCATGCTTTTATCGATTAATTCTGTATTTTCATTAATTAGCATGTCAGGCTAAAACCCTTAATCTAGGATTTTGATGAAACCTTTGTTTTGACGGAATTGCTTGAGATTATCTATTTAATTCCCTTTTTGTTGAGTTTTCCCCATCGTGTTTAATGCTTTCAATTATCTGGCCAATAGTTGTATTGTTTTAATCATTCAATTCGAATCGGGAGAGGAGAGTTGGTGAGGAACTATTGGTGAGGACCGTTTTATTCTGTGAGATAGGAATATACTCATAGGAACTACGTGGCCTTTTGGAAATTTTATGCTTTTTGCCTATTGACGAATTAATTCACCTAGGGATAGAGTGCGTTATTCGCCTTTAGAAAAGTCTATTGACCTCGGGAGAGGCGGTAGAGTATATTAGCAATCTCCGCCTTCAATAAATTGGGAAAATCATTAACTTCAGATAATCGAGAGTAAATTCGGATAAACCGAGGTGGATTCAGAATCCTAGACTTATTCATCATTTGATTCTCTTTCTTCAAGCTATCGTTTTTACTGTTTAGTATTTTAATAATTCTTTTAGTAATTAATTGCAAACCCAAAGTTCGATTGTTCAAATAAAACTAGAATATATAAAAATCGGTAGTTAGTGATTCAGTCCTCGTGGGAACGATACTCACTCATCACTTTATTACTTGTATACGATAACGTGCACTTGCGTTAAAGAAAGATCGCAACAAGAAGAGGACGAAAAAAGACGAGTGAATACAGTGAAAATCAGTTATCTATACAGCAAAATTCACACAGTTGAATTCTACACAGCATCCCATCTTTGTTACAAGAGCTCACAGAGCATTAACTCTGGTTCTTCCGGCAATCATCAGCACTCAAGAGCTATATAATTAGGGTCATTACACTCATTGTAATCGTACTCTTAACATTAATATTTGTACTCAAAGGCAATATTCGTATTAATAATATCTCGCGAAAGCATTCAAGCCCGGGACTAACAACCCCGGCAAATCTTGTGTTATTTACATTCCCTCGGACGTGTTCTCGCATTTTGTTTGTTACTCACCCATAGCCATATCCAACAATACATTCCAAATAATATTTTGGGTAACAACAATCATGTACCTAATCAACCTCACAGAAGTTTCCCTCCCGTGCACAAAGTCCAATGTGAACTACTACAATGACTATATATGCCCGACTGGAAATCCTATACATTACCAACCAGCACATCAGTATAACTCCAGAATGCCACGAAACAAAAGTGATAATGAAACTCAATGAAGGCCAACAAGTCCAATAAGGATCAGACCAACTCACTGAAGTGATATGCGAATCCAACAAGTATTAAATCAACTCACGGAAGTGATATATGAATCCAAGAAGGATCAAATCAACTCACCAAAGTGAAACAAAACAAGAAATGAACAAATGACACGATCAACAATAATATAATATCATCTCGATATGAATTAAAATTCATAAAGCCTAACAACATACAAAAGATACATTATCCGCATTACCAGACAAGAATTAACTTACCTCAATACCAAAGACGAGAATTATCCAACCATGAACAAGATGTCTTCCAACAAACGAATGAATGAACGAACTCAACGATCACATGATCAACCTTGAATGAAATACAATTCGTCCAATATCAATAATTCCACAGTACTGATATAAACATCAACACAATAGATATCCTCGATTCAACAAGAATGGATCAAAATACTTATCAGAATATCATAGTCCTAAACTATGAGTTTCAAAATCGTTAATCCATTTTAATGATTATATCAACATGGTACTAACATCCTTATTACCTAAACAACCGAATCCTTCAAGAACACCAAGAATAATAAGCGTACATCATTTCGATAGATTTGATCTATTGAGTACGTAAGGAATTTTATGAAATGAGGCAGTGGGCTATGGAGTTATGTTGAGTACATTATTGATGTCAGATAGCATAAATTAAGATATGTTAAGTACGTTAATAGTTGTGGTTAACCTCTGTTAAGAATTGTATAGATTATAAAGTAAGGTTTCTTTTTTCATTTCTTCACGAGCCAAATTAGTCTTCCTCTCCCTATAATCATATCTCTTGATGAGTAATTGTTATCTAGCCTCTTCCAACTTGGTTAAGAGCATCATGGCTTGTATTGAAACTTGAGACTTGGAGTTTTTGTTGATTCTTCTGGTGGTTGATTGTGTTGTTCATCTTCAAAGGTATATTTATTCTTCTAGCCGTCTCCCCGTATTTCTGCTCTTCGTAAGGAGAATCTTGATGTTATTTTCGACCATAAAGGTTTCATATATAGACGTAGGAAACTGGGTCAAATACATAATCGCATCCCCAAAGGAAACTAAAAAAATTGTCCTCTTACTGCCGCAAGACCATCCAGTGTTCAGCACATCTACAACACAACCATGCATCACTCTTGCATCACTCTAAATCTTTTGCTTCATTTTCTTTGGCGGCGCACGACCGTACAGTGTGTAATATCCGAGATTTTTATTTTGATTTATTCGAATTTTTCTTTTTCTTAGACCGGAAATTTCTCGGTTTCCGAGCGTCGGTATTATTTTTCTCGACAATCGATTTTGTGTTTATGGCCATAGGTGGTGATTTGTTGTATGTTAATTTCATTTCGGATCGATGTTGTTGTCCGCGAGCGTTTCGTCGTGTTCGTTCCGTGCGTTTTTAGGAATCGAGTCGTCGAGCCCACGGCAATGGCGCTGGCCGGACGGTTGCGGGAGGAACCGGCACGGATCTTGGGCCTGCCGGGACGATTCTGCGCGAGGACCGGCCTAGCGTCGCTTCTGGCCGGACGATTCTGCGCGCGCTAAACCGCAGGAGTAGCGCACGCCACTGCCGAGAGGTAATGCTGCGCTAATCGGCCCGAGCGATCTAGCGGTAAGTGCAGACTTCGGCGGACGGCCGAGTAGCGCACGCTTCTGGCCAGACAGTGCGCGCGCTAACTCAGCGAGCTAGCGCACGCTCTGGCTCGGCAGCGCCACGCTACTGGCCGGGCCAATTAGTTCGATGAGGTCACAGGCGGGCGATTGCGCCGCCGCCGATGACTTGCGCACGCTTCTCGGCGGGGCGGCGATAGCGCCGCTACCCGGACAACCTAGCGCCGCTAGTCGATTTACCCGATATATATTTGGCCAAAGCGACCTGTTTCAACACATTTTTCATTTCATCCTCTTCCTTCGCGGCGAGGTTATGAGAGCGATAAGGCATGTTGTTGAACAACAAAACCACGAAGATCCCGAGTCCATATCATTGATCGATCAATCCATAACATCCTTCAATCGACCGAATCAAGGTTAGTTTTTCCTAAAATCGAACTTTGGGAAATTTGGGGATCTTGGTAGATTTAAATCTGTTTGAGCCTTATGAACTTAAATTACGATGGATAAATGTATATTAAGTTGTATTCTATCATTTTCATCATCTTTCCACGGTTTTACCATTTTCGATTAAATCGATTATATGAACTTCCGTTTGGCCTTCAAAGTGTCAGGGAAATGCCGCAGAGGAATTTGGTCGTTTTGTGATGTTTTTCCTCGTATGATTGATTGTTTATTCGATGATAGGATACTCGGGACGATTTCCCTACAAAAATCTGGTGTTGAGCCCTTCCGATCGTTGTTTTCGTTGGAGTTCCGGATTTTTCCAACCGACCGTACTTTCGGAGTATCCGCGAGAGATTACCAAGGCAAGTACCTTGATATACGAATTGTAACTGCGTGAAATCATCGTTGTCGAAGTGTATGAATTTATACGGATATGTATATATATATATATGTGTGTGTATATATATATATGTGTGTATATATATATATATAGATTTATATATATTTATATGTTAAAAATATGTATGTATATACGTATATTGATATATATGCCTATGTCGGTGAACGACGAGTGGTGAATGCTAACACTAGTTGGCGTACTCAACTTGGATTGATGGATGAACTATAGTTATTCATATAATATAGTAAGGTTATATGTATATATATATATATATATCTATATATCTATATATATATATTCGGTTGAGTCGCGATACAAGGATATGTGTGTAGCGTTGGTTGGTTGTGCCGAAGGATTATTGTGTTGGATCTTGATTGATAATGTACGTGTTATTGTTTATTGTGTGGCTATGGACTGTCGGATAAATTGTGTGAATTGGTGTATTGATTTGATAATTGTTGAATTGATTGATTGTGTACTTGATGTTTGTAATAATGTGAATACTTGTTGTGAGAGACGTCGTATCCGGGAACCTCTGAGGGCGGGGTGTGTACTCCGGCCTGGTGTACGCTGCAATGTGCGGCTCCATATGTTTGGGTGAACACCGGTGTTACCTAATGCGCGTGCAAGGGGCGGCTCTGTCAGGAGTGATCGCCGGCGCGGTGACATGTTCAAGGGGCGGCCAACATAGTGGAGTGAACGCCGGTGCACAGGTGTGCAAGGGAGGCGTCTGGCAGGCTTATTGGTAACGGATATTCGAGTGATAGCTAAGACCGTTCTTAGAACAATCCTCGTATTTCAAAGTTCTTTCAACTCTTTTAAAATCTTGGTCTCGATATAGACTGTGATTCGTGTTTTTTGAAAGCTTGTTTCAAATTGTTTTTAAGACGTTGGTATCGGGGTTAATTAACCAAGGATGTTTGTGAAATCTCAGGGTTTATTAATCAAGGGTCTTGAGCAGAATTGTCGAATGAGAGGTGTGCCTTTGATTATGCGGTGATGATTATTCTGCATTGGGTCGAGGACCGAATAACGTTGTAATGGTTTTCTTGCAAATTTTTTACACATGTTGGGTCGAGGATCGAGAGTTTTGAAGTATTTTCTAAAAGTATTCCGTTTGATTTTCAAAATCCCATGATAGCTGAGTCAATAATGATGTTTTCAAACTTTCTTATCAAAATACTTTTCCTTGTATAAAAAGGGATTTTTCGACTCATTGGGCTCGTTTAAAGTTTCATTGGCGTTAGGTTCCGTACGAGAGAATATGACTATGTGATTTTCTTTCACTTTGTGTATGTGATACTATTCTGTGTGGACTATGGGAATGTGTGGTTTATGTTAAGGCTTCACATTGTTGAGATTTGTGTTGTTATTATTCGTATATCTTGTATATTATGTACTTGCACTAGCAAAATTCAGTTGCTAACCCCAGAGTTTTCGGGGTGGAGTGCTGTTATGCGCTCGAGTTTTGGCGGCTCGGGAGCGATCACGGGATTGGCTTGGAAGGAGATGGAGGACAATGATACTAATCACACGAGTCGAGTCTTTTCTTTTGTCTCATTAAGTGGTATTTTCTCTGTCGTTCGAGTATTCACCCTTGCATGGGTGTAGTTTTCATTTATTAAAGCGAGTTGTCATTCTTTTTAGTGTTCAAGTTTATTATTGTCATTGTAATGTGAATGTCGTTATTTTCTTAATTGGTTAATGACATTGTCGATGCTTTGCATTTAATTTTGACCGGTCGGTCAATCATTGAGTAGTCTTTTGGAGCTTAGCGCGGTAGATCCTTGTGATAAGTGCAGCGTGTGACATTCCGTCGTATTGCAGGGTGTTACGATTGCTCCGCTGCTTCTTACTGCGGCCGTGCGGATATTTGTGGTACATTGCAGTTCGGCCGTTTTCGTTATAACTTTTGCTACAAAACTCGAATTTACGAACAATGATTGATATTAGAAAGCTAACTCGATAGAAAGATAACTAGTATACAGCCCCCGCGTACTTTTAGTTCATTTACTCATTTTTCACTTATTTTTCAGTTTGACCCTTAGTTAAGCTCGATTCTTTCACCCATCCATGCTACATATCTCTTACATGTGTGGTCTTAAGTTCACTCAATTCTCATTAGTCTCAATTATGCATAAATATAGTCTATTTTCCTTCTAAACGAGCAAACACGTGACATATCACAACATAATGACACAAAATGTCAAGTTCAAACATAATTCACTATAAGATATGAAATAAATAGAACTCGAATCATATACAATAATCCCATTAATCAATTTGATACTGCCTTTTTCTTTAGTATGGCAACAACATTAATGCCACCGATATGCATATTTTTTTCAAACTTATTTGTGTTTGTCTAAAGTTAAATATAAATGTAATCCAGCTGGTACAATGCTTATGTGAGCATGGTATTAGTTCTTTTTTTATCTTTTTTATTTTTTCTTTTCCTGTGTGAAAAAAAGATTCATAGTCATCACCTACATTAGATAAACATTAGACAACACATTTGACATAACTCTCAAATTTAATGCAAATATAGCCTACAAATTGGATCGGCCAAGTAAAAATGCACTACATAAATACTGCTCCCTCCGTCTCAATTATATATTATTGTATTCCTTTTTTGAATGTTCCAAATATATAGGCGTATTTCTTTAAATATCAATACTTTTTTAGTTCATTTACTAATAAATCCATATTTAATATTTTGATTTACTCTAGCATTAATTCATCAATAAGTAATAAATAGGGGCATATTATAAGTTACTTCTATAATTTTCTTTTGCAATGCGTTTCTCAATCCTTGTAAAAATTCTAATCAGTCTATATAATTGAGACGGAGAAAATATATGACATACTCGACTAGTAATCCATAATTAAACAAAATTCAAGCTTGATACATTTAACCTAAAAGACCACCTTATTACTTCATGAAGCCATCATGTCGTGTTGAATCTTGACTGTGCCCTTGTGATGGCTTGATTGCATAACTATTTTTATGGTGACAATACTAAAGTTTCTAAGACTCGCGAGTAACGAGTTTTCCCGTTTCGGTAAGATGCCACCATCATGTCATGTGCCTCTCATAAATGAAAATGAAAGGCATTAACTTCCACTTGGCTGGTTAATTATATATTACACGAGTCATTCGGACCCGTGTGATGTACCGACTTTATTTTTTGATAAAAAAATTGAACTTTTATCTATGTCTAAAACTCAACTTTTTAGGCAGTAAATCTTCATAAATGGCACATATTAATATTGTAATTTAGGGCGATTTTTAGTGTCAAAACCCTCTTGTTCATGTGTTTAGTTCTTCTTGCATTGTGTTTAAGTGAGATAGATGTTTCAGCTAAAGTAGTTTTATTCTTTGTTTTCGTTTAGTAAATGCACACTTTATTCCATAATTTTGAGTTTTATGATATATTCCATTTTTTGCATATTTGTATTATAAGTAATAGATCGATAAGTCTAATATTTTAAAAGCAAAAAAAAAAATTTAATTAGTTCATGTATGAGATTATTTTTTAACACACCGACTTATATAATAAGTAATTAATTTTTCAAAGTAAATGTAATGACAAATTTTTAATGAAAGCCAAAATAGCATTTCATTCAAAATATTTCATGTGATTCAACCCTTGTACCATAATCGTATAACTGTATAAGTATTAGTTTTCAGGAAATAATATTTGTTTGTGTTCATTTTCTCAATAGGTTTTAACATAACATAAATGTAACATTCATGTGATATCATGATAAAAAACACACTATATTATACATTTTTACTTGCTCTATTATGCATGATGTTCTATGCGAGATACCACATGTAATAGCATGCTAACTAATATTTGGTGCAATTGTATATGTAATTACCTTTGGTAAATACTAAAAGTGACCTTTTTACCATCAAATGAGAATCAGTCATGCATGTCTACAAATTTTGTTTCCATGCCATCGTGCAACTACATGAGAGTCGACACTTTCACCGGTTAGCTAAAAAAGTTGACCTTTTTACCATCACATAAAACATAAAATGTAGACCTCAAATAAGAAGCTAAAATTCACATAAAAACATAAAATGTAGACCTCAAATAAGAAGCTAAAATTTAAACCTCAAATAAAAAGGGTCATGTATCGATCTTGACATTTTAGTTGTCATGTCATTTACAACATCCCAACGCATCTATAGGAGAGTCGACAAAGCTCGATTATTGTATTATAACTTAACAGGTTGGTCAAAGTAAATAAAGAGACTCACTTAGTAATAATAATAATAAAAACAAAAGAAAGCTATTATATAAAAAGCCTTTGGAGTATATAATTCACGTCATCATTTGTATATCATTCCTACGGTCCTACTGATTGTTTAACATTCGTCCCTTGAACACATTCATGCATGTGAGGCAATCTTCTTCTAGTTTACGACTCAAAAGTTGCGTCATATTGTTCCTTGACGTAAAGTGTTACATTTCCCTGTCAATTCCACATGTTAATAATGTAAAATACATGGTTAAGGTTCTCACCCTCATTTGAAACCAATGGATATTGTACGCATATAACTCACCTGAGATATATCACCGTATGAGAGCATTGGGTCTTGTAGCTTACCGGTGAAGGAAAGTTTGAGAGAAGACATAATCTAGCCATATAGCTTAGTAGATTGTAATATTTGCCATACAACTTAGTTTGTACAAATTGTAGCCAAAAAGGACAAATTTGGACCAATTTACCCCCTGACCTCTCTCATTTATCCTCTCTGGCCTCGCTCTCTCACTCATTTCTCCCCCTGACTCTCTCTCTCTCTCTCTCTCTCTCTCTCTCTTTTATATTTTCTCTCTCTTCTCTCTCCTCTCGCTGGAGCCCTCCCTCCCACCAGACCGTCGCCGCTGCTCTTGTCCCTGTCCGAGTCGTCTGGCTCTCACAACCATCCACGTAGAACGGCCGCGCCGCCTGTAACACCCCAAAAGGCGGCTATTACAGTGCCGTGGACTCCACACTGGGACCCACCAGGCGATATCAAAATACAGATTAAATAAGTATTATTTTGTGATACCGAACCATAATAAATAGTCATTACTCCGATTAGGAGTTTATTAATAGTATGGCCTAACGGCCTTATGATACACAAGATCCGAAATACAAGTACAAACCATATGGAGATGGAATATACTTCAAATACAACCAGACAATAATGTAAATAAAGCGGAATTAAAGTAACATTACACGGTTTGAACAATACCGGACAAAAAGACATGGCCCCCCCGAACTAGTATCCCTCGAACCCTTCGCCGTCACCGTGCTCTTCCCGTGCCTTGCCTTTGCCTCGACCTAAAATACAACACAAGTATTTCGCCCAAAACACAGGGTCAGATATACATGATAAATGATTCTCCCGACATTGTACAATCCACATATATTAGATCTCAAAGAAAACATCCCGACTATTGAACATACCCCTCGGGTGTATGAACAATCAGTCCCAAAATCATCGAACATATTCAATCATACATGGACTATGAACGATTAAACAATATGGCTCAAGATGGACATCATAGTATGCCCGATCCGGAAATGTGTCTGTGTACATGTCCACCCCGTATACGGAATCCAGAATATACGTGTGACAATGTACCTAATTAGCCTCACGAACTACGTCTCGTGTGCACAGTCCAATACGAAAAACATCCACGTATGACTATATAAGTGCCTGGTTAAAAATCCTACACAATAACCAATCGGCACGCAGATATGATTCCAGATATGTCACGATACAACATGACAACGAATTCAACAAATCACATATCCGATTAAGGATCAAGAAAAACTCACCGAAGTGACAACGAGGACCAACGAGATCAACGATTCAAAGTGACATACTTGGGAATACAATCCCATGATGAAAAACGGAACAACGTCAAGGACAATATTAAATTACGAGTCATAATTCATAAACATTTCATATACATGAAACGTATAAACATCACAAGAATATAATCATCATTATAACCAAGCAAGATAACTTGCCTCAACTCCGTAGGCAAGAGATAGTCCTTCTCCAAATGATCGAACGGACGGTATCCTCGGTTAAACACTCAATCGAACAAGCAACCTTGAATGAAACGTAATTCATTCAATAACATATTCACATAATATTAATATCAATTCGTAGGAAATGATGCCCGCAACCTACTCGATTAATTCATTCCATCATAACGAATATTCTATCGATTATTAGAAGGGTTCCAATACATATAGTTCGTCTTCCACAATCGGATTACTATACAAAATGTCCTTGAATACTCTTGTCATTTCTATGAACAAAACATCTTCAATTCACCAATAAAATCGGTTTAATCAATTCCTTATGTTCTACAACATCTACTACTATACAAGGATGATCATAACGAATTCGATACTCAAATTATTATGACTTTATCGTTCGTAATCAGCATTACCTTCTTAAGAACACTATCTATTTTAGCATGATGATCAACTATGTTCTTAAGTTATCAACACATTAGATTACTAAAAGGTTATTGTTGTATTCATCAATATCCTTATCATTTCTCAAAGTCTCGATAAGCTGGACCATAATGATAATAAAACTTCTAAGATTTCTGAATAAAAGAACATCATCTTATCCTTAACATTGTCAAGTTCTTCCCAAGGTAATTAAATCCCTAATATGGTGTTTAAACATTTTATGATATCAATTCTATTGATTAAACCCAACTATGATGAGGCTAACTGATTCAACAATGTTTTATAGAGCTTAATTCGTCCAGCAAGATGAGCATGATAATTACAACCATGGTTACTATCACTATAACATCAAGAACACATCCATTCCAAACCCTCATTTATCATATTCACCAAGAAGTGTTAAAAAGTTTAATTATAACCATGTTTTACTTGATTAATTTAACTCTAGGTGAAGTATACCTCATTATTAACATCAACATATGAAAAATGCAGAGAAGAAATGCACATATACCTCCAGAAACGAAGAACAACCCTCAACACTACAAGAAATACACTCCAAGGTCAAGAACACCTTCTAAACTTCAAGGTAATGAGCTCCACTCCAAGATTTAAAGCTTAAACACAAGTTGGAGGAGGTTGATATCGGTTTAGGGATGCAGGGGTACGATATATGGAGAGAAAAATCGGGTTGGAGTTGTGAAGAAATGAAAAACAGGATGTGTCTTTAAATAGACTGTACAACATTAACGTACGCTATCGAACAAATTTAGCGTACGTTAACACTGTTACGTACGCTAACCAGTTGGTGTTACGTACGTAATCGACTTACAGGGGCTACTGTCTCGATTTTATAGGCCATTTACGTATGCTAAAGAAAAGGGTATTACGTACGCTAAATAGGGTTGACTCTGGCTGACACGACAGCCCAATCACCCTTCACGTGCATGGCAATGGATATCAGCCTCACGTGCAGAAGTCAACTGATGTCTGATTCTCTCATAACGTACACAACTGATAACGAATTACGTACGTTAAGTCACAAGCTTAACGTACGTTAATCAAACTATGTAGCGTACGCTACACCAACAGAATAGGTTCAAAAATGCAACTCTCCAATTAACATCGAACCAACAAACATAAGGCGAATAACAACGATAACTAACTCAATTCCGTAACATCTCGACATTAGTCATATAATAAATGCAACATGATTCAATGATAGTCAATTTATCTGAACAAAACAACAGTAAGAATGAAGAATTACAGTCGGGTATTACACCACCCATCCACGTCGTCGGCCATGTTCTCAGGTGACCACCATCTTCATCTCTGGCGAGCTTCAATCCATGGATTTGACCGCCGCCGCCGTGCTCCATTGAATCCATCTTCATCTCCGACGAGCTTCAATCCATTGAAGCCAGATCCGCCGCCGCCGCGCTCCACCGCAAAACAGGTGGGACCTCCATCTTCGACGAGATCTCTCTGCTCCTTCTCCGACGAAGTTATTCCAGATCTGCTCCTTTTGTGTTCTTATCTCATCTTTAAATTTCAGATCTATTCATTTTGTTACTGGTTGTAATTGTGATAGTGAGGTATATTCATCGGTGTCGGGATTGGAGGTGCCGGAGGATGACCATCTCGCTGGAACCCTATCTATTTCCGTAACTAGTACGAATTTATGAATTAATGACTTCGTATTAGTGTAACCGTAACTATTTCCAGCTACGAATTAGTATCTGTTTTAATGGAGTTCTGGTATATTGGTAAGAAATTGTAACTTCTTACAAAGTGTACCATTTAAACTAAACATGTTACTATGTTTGTAGGAGCTGATCAACCCGCTTGAGCCATGTTGCCGTCGCACGGGATGACCTCCGCCGAGTTCCTCGCCCAAGTCCGACGCCACTACGAGTTTCTCCGATGAAATTCGATGCTGCCCGAGTCGTCTGGATCTCACAACCCTGCTGGAACCCTATCTTCTCTCTCCTCTTTTTTAATTTCCAAAGTTTTTGTTGTACATAAGTTATCACATGATATAAGTTTTCAAGTCCGTGTGGCTTCTTGAGGCCCTCATGCCACGAGACCAACCTTCCCACATAAGAATGCCAATTGTTTTTTTCTGTCATAGATTTATCAAGAAGGCGACAATAACCCATGAAAGATGTGTTGTACCCGCTATGTTTCCTTCATAATCAAGTTATCGGCGAACGACAAGTGGAATATAAACTCTACCTTCATATAAAGTATATAAACTCTACCTTCATATATAATACCCTAAAAAGTGTTTGCGAAATATTAATCCCACATCAATAAATATAAACTCTACCTTCATATATAATAATCTTGTGGAATTCCTAAAATTGCAAATTTATTCTGAAATTATGGTTTTAGCACTGCGCTTAGTGAATAAATGGTTAATTTTGGAGAACAGAGAAGTTATATTTATTTTTTTACACTACTCAATTAATCAGAGTGGATATATAATTATTTCTATTTTGTGATGACCTAATTACATTAGGTTACATTTTTGAGTTGGTCAACTAAACAAAATCAATTAAATCAACAAAATTAAACCGATCAAGCTTGAATAATAATAATAATAATACTATACTAATACTACTACTACTACTACTACTAATAATAATAATAATAATAATAATAATAATAATAACAATAACAATAATAATTATATTATTATTATCGTTGTTAATTAGATAACAAATATCTATATATATATATACATATATATATATATATACAACGACAATAATAATATATATTACAATAATAATTATCATAATAATAAATAATATTAATGACAATAATAATAATAACAATAATAAAAAAGTATATATAAGATTATTGATAATATTAATATAAAAATAATAATAATATCACAGAGAAAAAAATACAACAACAAAAAATTATTTTTATTACAACAACAACAACAACAATAATAATAATAGTAGTAGTAGTAACAGTAATGATAATAATAATAATAATAATAATAATAATAATAATAAAAATAGTAAACATAAAAAAATTCATAATATTGAAAATTATATGTAATACTATTAATAATATTGATATCAATAATAATAATAATAATAATAATATTAATAATACTAAAAAATTTATAACACTATTGATAAAATTGATATTGATAATAATAATTAATAATAAAATTAGATACTAATATATACTATAATAAGTAATAATAAGATTAATATTAATAATAGTAATCATATATAATATTACTGATATATAATTAATCTCAATAATATTCCTGGTAATTAACTGTATTAAAAAATAATTTATACAATAATAATTATTATTACTTATTTTACAACAATAAAACAATAATAGTAATAATACTAAAATAAGTAGTTATAATAATTATTACATATAATATTATTGATAATAATAATAATAATAATAATTAATAATTTGATTCTAAAGCTGAATTGAGCTGAACTGAACTGAAATGAAGTTTGCTGAACTGAACTGAACTGAAATGTGCTCAAATTTGTAATACCCGTAATTTTGATTCCTGGTAATTTTCTATTTTTGGCGGAAGTCCGTTTTGACAACTCGCTTGGGACCGTTTCGTCACCCTGAGAATGATTAATTTTACACTTTTTGACATCCGAGTTCGTTTCGGTATCGTTTTGTTGAGTTCCGTGCTTTTCAGCGACTTTCCGCACTTGAGTTCGATTCTTGCGAATCTCGTTCTAAACTGCTGTTTCGAGTTTCCCGTAAGTCCGTTTAACTTTGTTAGAAGTTTTGTGAACTTCGGTTTGGTTATTCGATCGCGTATCGTGAATTTCGGGCGTTTTGGACCGTTTTGTAATTTACCCAAAGTTATGGGTATTCTATCTGTATTCGTTGTCTCGACTCTTTTCTCGGTCGCGTATGATTAAATTATTACCTTACGCTTTCATTTCGGGTCGTTGATGTTGTCCGCGAACTTTTCGTCGTGTTCGTTAAAATGCGTTTTGAAATCGAGTCGTCGAACCACAGTGGTCGCACCGGCCGGACGATTGCGGGGCCCAGCCAGGACGGCCGCGAGTCTGGCCGGACGATGGCTTGGCCAAGCGAGCACGACAGAACCGCGTAAGCGCACGCTTCTGGCCGGAGCCTTCTGTAGCGCTAGCTCGGCAATGTAGCGCACGTTGTCGAGTCGGCCAGACGTCTGCTCTCGGGCACAGGCGGGAGGATTACGAGGTTACGGACTCGGTCGGGATCGGCGGGTAGCGCACGCTGCGCCGGTCGTAGCGCACGCTAACCGGCGGGGGTAGCGCACGCTGCCGCCAACTAGCGTACGCTACAGGTGAGTTTGTTAGTCCGGTGGCTCTTTGGGTGGTGCAGCGCGCGCGCTTGGCCGTAGCGCACGCTAGCGGGAGTTGGGCGGTCGAGTCATGGTCGGCGGGGTGGTCGGTGGTGCCGGGTCATGCGGGCCATGGCCGAGAGTGCTCGGCCGTCTTGGCCGATAGCGCACGCTAGTCGGAAAGGCTAGCGCACGCTAGTTCGGCCCGATATAAAAATGACAGAGACAGCGACTTTCTCCGTCATTTTTCATTTCATTTCTCTTCGTTCATGGTGGGGTTTCGGAGGAGACGAAACCATGTTGTTGAACAACAAATCCACAAAGTTTACGAGTTTATATCACCGATCAATCGTCTATAACATCCTTCGATCCAGTAATCAAGGTTAGATCTTTAGAACCCTACTTTTGGGGAGATTTGGGGATTTTCGTGGTTTTGTCCGATTCATTCGGTTTTGATGAGAAATTCATGATGAATATGATTAATCTTGTTGGTACTCTTAGTTTCCCTACGGATTCATGGTATATTTCGTGATTTTTACGAAATCGAGAGGGTTTGGTTGTGGTCCGCCCTCGTTGTCGTTTTATACGAATATACATGAATCGTAGGTGGGTTTCGGGCGTATTCCAATTCCGTATTCGTTTAGAATCTGTTGTGATTGTATTCTTCGAATCGTTAGGTTCGCTTTCGATGGTTCCTAGCATTCGTCGGTGACTTTCCATTACATTCGTTGCGTAAATCGATTATTCAAGGCAAGTATACATTTATGATTATGCGTTCTCGACTTTGAAAGTATGAAATATTGATGGTATGATTATTTCTAGCCACTCCGGACGGCCTATGGTCCTCTGAGGGTTTCGTAGCCTCTGGTGCGATTCCATGGTTGATATGAACGAACCGTTTCTACGGCATTCATATGAAATAATGTTGGCATGTAATGAACGAACCGTTTTGACGGCATTCCTACATGTAACGGCGTATGATATGAACGAACCGTTTCTACGGCATTCACATACGTCTTGAGATTTTAGTCATTCCGGAATACTAGTCTTATATTGATGAATTGACGGATATTGATGAATTGACGGATTACATTTACTTTATTGTCGAGGAGTATTGTGTTTCATACTGTTATACTTGCACTAGCTATTCGACGGCTAACCCCTTTATGGGGGAAATACCTTTTATGTATTTCAGGTTCCAGGAGAGAGGACAGGCGGGTATCGGGTCGGCATGAAGATGATGGGCAAGTGTGATACTGTGTCTTGTCTCCGGTTATCTTTTTGGATTCCTCCATTCAGTGTTGTTGTACTGGAATGGATTTTAAATACTCGAGTATTGTATTTCAGTTTCCTTGATGTTCGGCTGTGTTGCGAGGTATTGATTTGTGCAGTGATGTATATGGTTTCATTGGTTATGGTTTTGAATACCATTTGTATCGTCTTTCTTTCCATTGTATGTAGACCTTCTCGGTCAAGTTTTATAGTTCCGCGTATGTTTAGCCTTGTGTGTCCCACGGCGGGGCTCACGACGCTGTAATATACCCTGAATAACTTGGGGGTGTTACAGAATATGGTATCGGAGCTTAGGTTTATGGATACCTAGGCTGTCGGTCTTTTGGGTCGATTGAGTCGTCATTTGCCCACAGTATCACTACTCTGCCATCATCACAGTGCGACCGGTACTTGTAAGTCCTCTCACTCTTCTTGTATTATCTTGACCGTTTCGTTTTTAGCTTGGTATTCTTTGGAATTGGTCACTTCGAGAAGGTGCGATTTGGATTATACTTCCGCACGTGTGTGCCCTTTAGAATGTTGAATGTAAGGAGAAGAAGTCTTGACTGTGGTTACGGACGTGAACCCTTCATTGAGATTCTGTCAAATTGCTAATTTTGATATTAGCGTGTATCGGTTTTGTGTTGAGACTTTGTTTGGGAGTCGCATGCTAGTACCACGGGAGATCATCGACTTCACAGACCTGTAAGTATGTTGTTTGGATTATTCGATAATTCTTGGTTATCTTGGTGATTTTGGATTTATATGTTGGATAATTGTGCTTGAGGATGATGTGAACGTATGACAATGTTGCTGAATGCGTATATGTATTCATTGTGCCGTATGATCGTTTGGTATGTCGAGATGTTGGTAGAGAATAGCGGAAAATGGCTAAGTACAGCTACGTTAGCGCACGCTACAAGGTATGCCTAGCGCGCGCTAAGATATATACTTAGCGTACGCTACGGTGCATACTTAGCGCACGCTAAGAGATTCGGTTACGTACGCTAAGGAGGACCCATAACGTACGTAACGACTTGCTGGGTTAGTTTCGGAAGGTGGCCGATAGGTAGGCCCAGGTTGATTTTATATTTAGTTAGCGCACGCTAACGCATGTTGGTTAGCGCACGCTAACACCAGATCGCCAATAATGGAATCTTAGCTTTCGGCGGGTGGACCCGGCCATGTTCGACGCGTGTCCAGATAAGGTCAACGAGTGCTTATCGTGTAGAGTTAGCGCACGTTAAAACCGTATGATTAGCGCACGCTAATTCCATATCGGTCAAAGGAATCCCGATAATCGCGGATGCTTTCGGCATGTGGGGGCACGATACTGTAGCAAGTCAACGACGATTAGCGCGCGTTAAGGTCGAAGAATAGCGCACGCTACTGAGCATTTCACTGTATCAAGTCAACGCCTGTTAGCGTACGCTAATGCATGGGCATTACGTACGTTAAATGAATTTTGAAGCAATGTAGTAGCTTCTGGACTGCCCGTTAACGCACGCTATCAAGGAAGGATAGCGCACGCTAGTCATGTAGCGCACGCTAAATATAAGGTCTCGCGCGCGCTAGTGATGTGTTTTATAGAGAGGATAGACGAGTTATTTGAGGCATTTTGTCCATTCTCCTTCCTTCAGTCAATAGAGAGAACCTTGGGAAGTACTTGAAGTTCCTAAATATTGAGAGATGATTCTCTCAAACAAGATTAAGATGGAGAGCTCGGATTTAAGTATTGTTCTTGAAGTTTTTGATGATTCTTGGAATGGAGTTCAAATTATTCTTCTTCGTGGTTCGTCCATACATGGTAGTCCTCGTATCCCTTTGATAGTGGTTCATTTCTTTAAGGATTACTACTTGGGAGGGAGTATGTTGGGAATCGTGTATTTTGATGTTCGTCTTATTTCAATGAAAATGCATAAATTGGACTGTACTTTTATCCGCCGCGTGAGTATTTTGAAATGGCTTTTGGTATTTTGTCAACTGAATTTTTATTTTGTAAAACCGATTCCCTAAACTGAGTCTTTGGCATTTTGGCCTTGATTATTTTGACGGTATTTGGAAAATGATTTTTTCTTAATTTTTTAAAAAAAATATATATTACCGTCATCGATCTTTTTAACATTTTTGAAATGACGTGGAAAATTGTGCTTAGCCTGGTAAATCCTTGTGAGAAGGGTTTACGGCGTGTAATATTCCCAGGAGGATCTGGGGTGTTACAATTGTGGTATCATGGGATAATGTTATACGAGATTTATTGGAATTGTAAAAAGAGATTTCGGATGTTGATATGATTATTGAGACCTTCTTCATATGGTAATGACAGTATTGTGCGACTCTTAAGGTTGTATGACTGGCATGACGAAGAAAATGGTAACATGGAGATATACACCTCGGATATGTTGTTCTGAATGGGATTTCGGATATTTCGTGTTCTTGAAGAACTCTTGAATTATGCGAGGTGATGAATTTTTTTTAGAAGTGTTGATGTTTTGAAAATGAATATGGAATATTCATATCTAGAGCTAAACTATGTGTCTGATATAATATTCGTATAAGAATACGAATGTGATTATGAGTTTGATGAGACTATTATTCATCTCCGAATTTGGAAGTCCATACGTATTGGAGCAAATGTTCAAGTCGAATGATTGGACTATTTGATAACCTTTTTAGTAGGATTATCTATTGTTTTGAACCAGTCGGATGATTCGAAATGATGACGGTCATAAGTAAATTTTAACGATGGATTTACGAGAAGGGAACCTTATCAATTCGAATTTAAGAATTTAGTTTGGAACATTTAGACCCTTATTATTGGTCCTCATTTGTTGCTGATATGATCATCATATTTCGACTCGTATTGTGGACAGGATGTGTAAGTGTCTGAGTTGGATTGTTCAGACTGTGATTAGTCAAGATATAGTGAAACGATTGAGTTTGTGGTTTGGTGGTATTGATATTGGTCGTCATCGAACTTGTTGATTATTAATCCTTCGTTTTACAATAAGATATGATGTTTGATCGTGAATTATGACTGTTGTGTTGCGGTTAAGGTTGAAGGGTTCGTAGATTAACTTGGTCGAGACTGAGGAATTCGTAAGACGAATCAACTGAATTGGTAATGATTCGTTGTATTGATATCGAGGCAAGCTTTATACTCGTACTAATCAATGAGACTAATGTTATCGTGTAGGTGTACGAATGTGTGAATCATTTCAAGACTTGGTCTCCTTATGATTGTTTTGATATCAGGGGATCGTTTGATACGACACCCGTCGACAAATCATGCCAAATGCTATTGTTGTTCGTAAACGGACGATTGAAGGCATTGATGTATTCGAATTTCATCTTCATTATCGGTGGCGATTTAAGTGTGCCGAGACATCCGTTGTACCGTTGTTATCGAGTTACCGTTCTAAGGTAACCGGCAGTATTGAATCGGACTGTCGAAGATAGTTCCCATCCGTTGAGTCGTTATCGATTGGTCGTTCAAGACAATCGAGATATTGAATGGGGATCGCCGAGGATAGTGCCCATCTGTGAGTTATTATTGTCGTGTTGGCCAACTCGGGCGGCACACTATTGTCGTGAACTCGATAATTTTGTGATCGTTGAGGGTGGAGGATTTCCCGAATTGTGGTGTTGTGGTTATTGCCGTGTTAATCGGTCCTTAGGGAGTCGATCCCAGGATGGTTGTTTTGAATATCGTTGGTCGTGTCGATCTTTCATTATTCGTGTGTCATCGTTCACTTGGTGAGTCGTATGATCCGTATTGGATGTTTTATCCCTTGAGTTTCGTTGTCATGTTGTATCGTGGCATATCTGGAATCATGTCTGCGTGCCGATTGGTTATGTGTAGGATTTTTAGCCAGGCACTCGATGGTCATGCGTGGATGTTTCCGCATTGGACCGTGCACACGAGACGTAGTTCTTGAGGCTAATTAGGTACATTGTCACACGTATATTCTGGATTCTATATACGGGGTGGACATGTGCACGGACACATTTCCGGATCGGGCGTACTGTGATGTCCCTTTTGAGCTTTATTGGTTGATCGTTCGTAGTCCATGTTGTATTGGATATGTCCGACGATTTGCGACTGGTTGTTCATACGCCGAGGGGTATGTCCGACAGTCAGGTTGATTTCTTTGAGATCTATTTTGTGATGATTCTGACTTTGGGGTACATTCGGCTTTCAGGCCATTATGATGTATCGGTATTTTCCGTTGGAGCCTTCGGGCATTGTGAATTCGTATCTTTTTCGGCATTGGTTCGGTTTACCTTCGGGTAATGTATTGTTGTGTTCTATATTGATGACTCGCCGTTTGGGCGTAAGTTTTCGGTTCTTGTGTATCTCGTTGAGTTTTTCCTGGCGGATTATTTCTTCTCCCTACCTGTTTTAAGTTTCGGGACGAAACTTCTTTTAAGGAGGGTAGAATGTAATACCCGTAATTTTGATTCCTGGTAATTTTCTATTTTTGGCGGAAGTCCGTTTTGACAACTCGCTTGGGACCGTTTCGTCACCCTGAGAATGATTAATTTTACACCTTTTGACATCCGAGTTCGTTTCGGTATCGTTTTGTTGAGTTCCGTGCTTTTCAGCGACTTTCCGCACTTGAGTTCGATTCTTGCGAATCTCGTTCTAAAGCTCATTTGAGTTTCGTAAGTCCGTTTAACTTTGTTAGAAGTTTTGTGAACTTCGGTTTGGTTATTCGATCGCGTATCGTGAATTTGAGCGTTTTGGACCGTTTTGTAATTTACCCAAAGTTATGGGTATTCTATCGTATTCGTTGTCTCGACTCTTTTCTCGTCGCGTATGATTAAATTATTACCTTACGCTTTCATTTCGGTCGTTGATGTTGTCGCGAACTTTTCGTCGTGTTCGTTCCGTGCGTTTTGAAATCGAGTCGTCGAGCCACAGTGGTCGCACCTGGCGGACGATTGCGAGGGCCAGGACGGCCGCAGTCTGGCCGGACGATGGCGCAGCACCGAGCGAGCACGGCAGAACCGCGTAAGCGCACGCCTTCTGGCCGGGGCAGCGCGCTAGCTTCGGCAATGTAGCGCACGTTGTCGAGTCGGCCAGGCGTGCTATCGGGCACAGGCGAGAGGATTACGAGGTTCGACTCGGTCGGGATCGGCGGGTAGCGCACGCTTCTTGTCGGTCGTAGCGCACGCTAACCGGCAGGGTAGCGCCGCCGCCAACTAGCGTCGCTACAGGTGAGTTTGTTAGTCCGGTGGCTCTTTGGGTGGTCGGCTAAGCGCGCGACTTCGGCCGTGCGCGCACGCTAGCGAGAGTCGGCGGTCGAGTCATGGTCGGCGGGGTGGTCGGTGGTGCCGGGTCATGCGGGCCATGGCCGAGAGTGCTCGGCCGATCTTGGCCGATAGCGCACGCTAGTCGGAAGGCTAGCGCGCACGCTAGTTCCGGCCCGATATAAAAATGACAGACCGACTTTCTCGTCATTTTTCATTTCATTTCTCTTCTTCGTTTGGGGTTTCGGAGGAGACGAAACCATGTTGTTGAACAACAAATCCACGAAGTTTCGAGTTTATATCACCGATCAATCGTCTATAACATCCTTCGATCCAAATAATCAAGGTTAGATCTTTAGAACCCTACTTTTGGGGAGATTTGGGGATTTTCGTGGTTTTGTCCGATTCATTCGGTTTTGATGAGAAATTCATGATGAATATGATTAATCTTGTTGGTACTCTTAGTTTCCCTACGGATTCATGGTATATTTCGTGATTTTACGAAATCGAGAGGGTTTGGTTGTGGTACGCCTCGTTGTCGTTTTTATAAGAAAAAACATGAATCGTAGGTGGGTTTCCGGGCGTATTCCAATTCCGTATTCGTTTAGAATCTGTTGTGATTGTATTCTTCGAATCGTTAGGTTCGTTTTCGATGGTTCCTAGCATTCGTCGGTGACTTTCCATTCTGTTCGTTGCGTCGTCGATTATTCAAGGCAAGTATACATTTATGATTGTACGTTCTCGACTTTGAAAGTATGAAATATTGATGGTATGATTATTTCTAGCCACTCCGGGACGGGCCTATGGTCCTCTGAGGGTTTCGTAGCCTCTGGTGCGATTCCATGGTTGATATGAACGAACCGTTTCTACGGCATTCATATGAAATAATGTTGGCATGTAATGAACGAACCGTTTTGACGGCATTCCTACATGTAACGGCGTATGATATGAACGAACCGTTTCTACGGCATTCACATACGTCTTGAGATTTTAGTCATTCCGAATACTAGTCTTATATTGATGAATTGACGGATATTGATGAATTGACGGATTACATTTACTTTATTGTCGAGGAGTATTGTGTTTCATACTGTTATACTTGCACTAGCTATTCGACGGCTAACCCCTTTTATGGGGGAAATACCTTTTATGTATTTCAGTTCCGGGGAGAGAGACAAAGGGTATCGGGTCGGCATGAAGATGATGGGCAAGTGTGATACTGTGTCTTGTCTCCGGTTATCTTTTTGGATTCCTCCATTCAGTGTTGTTGTATTGGAATGGATTTTAAATACTCGAGTATTGTATTTCAGTTTCCTTGATGTTCCGGCCTGTGTTGCCGAGGTATTGATTTGTGCAGTGATGTATATGGTTTCATTGGTTATGGTTTTGAATACCATTTGTATCGTCTTTCTTTCCATTGTATGTAGACCTTCTCGGTCAAGTTTTATAGTTCCGCGTATGTTTAGCCTTGTGTGTCCCACGGCGGGGCTCACGACGCTGTAATATACCCTGAATAACTTGGGGGTGTTACAAAATTAAGCCCAAAAGAACACAGCTTTAGTTGATTTTATTTAATTTTTGAAAATCCAACTTGATTTGATGATTAATTTTGATACGATTGATCTCCTTCTATATATTATGGCTATGCTCTCTTGAACTGAGTTTTGTTGTACTGAACTGAACTTAAATGAAGGTATTGTGTAGTAATAATAATAATAATAATAATATTGTTGATCATATTAATGTAAATAATAATAATAATAATATCCACATAATAATATGTACATCTCAATAATATGTATATAAAAACAACAATAAAATTATTTCTATTACAATAATAATAATAATACAATATTTAAACTATATACTACTACTGATAATATTATTACCGGTAATAATAATAATAGTAATAATAATAAAATTAATAAAAAAATTATACTACTACTGATAATATTAATATAATGAATAATAATACATAATAATATATACAACAATAATAAAATTATCTATATTACAATAACAAAATATATGATAATAATAAAAGTATAATAATAGTACAAATTATATATACTATTAATAATATTGGTACCCAAAATAATAACAATAATAATAATACTATTACTATTGAGAATAATACTACAAATTTTATATATTGTTGATAATATTAATATTAATAATAATAAATAGTAATATTAAATAACAATATATACAATAATTATTATTTATATTACAAAAACAAGATAATGATAATAATAAAATTAATAATAATAATAATAGTAATTATATATGATATTATTGATAATTTTTAATTAATATCAATAATAATACTCCTAGTAAATAATCGTATTAGAAAACAATACATATAATATTTATATTAGAGCAATAATAGTAATACTAAAATAAATAATTACAGTAATTATTATATATAATTATATAATAATAATAATAATTAATTATTAATATTGATTCTAAAACTGAACTGAATTAAACTGAATTGAACTGAATTCATTTTTTACTGAATTGGACTGGACTGAACTGAACTCAAATATGTTCGAGTTAAGCTCAAAGAATAGAACCTAATTGTTAAACTAAATTACCACATGTCAATAAATTAGAGCAATTCAATCAACTCATCCATCCATTTGCCAATTAAATAATTTATTTTTTCATGATGTTAGTTCCACCAATTGACTAAAAAATATGTATAATAAAGGTGGTTTTTGTAATTAGAATCCATAAATGTCACACATTATATACAACGTTAGATTTAGGATCAAGTGAGAATAGTTCTTATCCCGCGAATTGCGAATATGCATGAGTTTTGTACTAATTATGCATGAAATATATGCATTTCGTGCATCAAAATTGTAATGCATTAAAATATGCATTATATGCATCAAAATAACGATGCATTAAAATATTGCATTATATTTATCAAAATTTTGTGAGAATAAATCTAGATTATCCATTTATCAAGATCTATGAATAAATTCATTCTTATTTCTTAACTTATATTGCATTCTCACCTGAACATACCCACTACAACGTTAAATTATTGCTTTTATATCTGTGTAAATGCGCATAATTACTAAATTAAAGCACAAAAGGTCAGTAGATTGTGCTAGATATTAAAAATATTAATTTAATTTATCAAAAAGTAGATTTTGTTATTATCGTTAATTAAATATTGAGAAAATTATTAAATTGGTCCCGAATGTGGGACGAATTGGCCAAAAAAACCCATCTGTTTCCGGCGGACCAAAAAACCCCACATCTCCCCCTACTTTACCAATTTAGTCCTCCGTCGCCGGCCGGAGTATTTTCCGGCCACCGGAGTTGACGTGGACGACACGTGGCAAAAAAAAATATAAAAACCTAAATAATATAAAAAATTAAAAAATCTGGAATATTAAAAAACCTAAATTTAAAAAAAAAATTAAAAATTTAAAAAATTTAAAAAAATTTAAAAAAAATTCAAAAAACTTAAAATCTAAAAAAATTTAAAAAATATATAAAAACCTAAATAATATAAAAAATCTAAAAAAATTAATTTTTAATTTAATTAAATAATAGAACCTTATGTAATTATTTTTAATTCTGAAATATTAATAAAAATATATTAGAATTTTTTATTTATTTTTTAATTTTATAATTCTGAAAAGATTTTTTTTTTCAAAAAAAAATCTTTTTAATTCAAAATATTAATTTTATAATTCTGAAAAAAAAATCTTTTTAATCTTTTTAATTTCTGAAAAAAAAATTATATATTTTTTTTAATTTTATAATTCTGAAAAAAGAATCTTTTTAATTTCTGAAAAGATTTTGAAAAAGATCGTTTTGATAATTTTCTCATTTTTTTTAGAAATTAAAAAGATTCTTTTTTCAGAATGATAAAATTAAAAAAAAATATATAATTTTTTTTTTCAGAAATTAAAAAGATTAAAAATATTTTTTTTCAGAATTATAAAATTAATCTTTTGAATTAAAAAGATTTTTTTCTGAAAAAAAAATCTTTTAATTATAAAATTAAAAATAAATAAATAAATCTAATATATTTATATTAATATTTCAGAATTAAGAATAATTACCTAAGGTTCTATTATTAAATTAAATTAAAAATTAATTTTTTTTAGATTTTTTATATTATTTAGGTTTTTATATATTTTTTAATTTTTTTAGATTTTAAGTTTTTTCAAAAATTTTTATAATTTTTTAAATTTTTTTAGATTTTTTAATTTTTTTAAAATTTAGGTTTTTTAATATTCCAGATTTTTTAATTTTTTTATATTATTTAGGTTTTTATATTTTTTTGCCACGTGTCGTCCACGTCAGCTCCGGTGGCCGGAAAATACTCCGGCCGGCGACGGAGGACTAAATTGGCTAAAGTAGGGGGGAGATGTGTGGTTTTTTGGTCCGCCGATTTTTTTGGCCAATTGATCCCACATACGAGACCAATTTGATATTTTTCTCATTAAATATTCAATTAAGATTAATGTTTTAACTAAATATTTTGCTATTAAGTCGTAATCATTTTATATAAAATAATTTGTTAAATTATTTCTACAATAAACCATAATTTATAATATATGATGAATTACTACAATAGAATATACTGTTTATCCAAAAAACAAATTTATTCTAGTTTTTATTTAAACTTAAGATTAAAAATCACAGTTATTTAATAAAAATAGCCATGACCAATTAAAATAAAATACTGTTAAATATTGATGTTGTTATTTAATAAAAAATGAATATTTCTTATTTTCATACTTGATATTTAAAAATGAATATTACACATATTCTTTATTAAAGAAATAAATATTTTTATTTTTTTGTTATTCTCACTATAAATTTAGATATTACACAAATAGTGACACACACACACACACACACATATATATATATATATATATATGTTTGAGGAGAAAGTAAAAAGACGGTAAATAGAGTCAATCAATTGCATTCATAACAATGATAGAGGGGCCTTTATATAGGCATTCTGATGAGAGTCGCCATACATAAGATTCCTAGATAAGGTAAGACATCTAATAGGATCCTACTACCTCTAGAAGGATCTGGAACCTTCCATCTATGTATCTACAATCAGTATTAGGTAAGACACATCACGAGAATAATAATTCCCGGAACACTCCCCCTGTGTCGAGCACTAATACAACAATGGTGCAGAAGATGTTGCCTTCGTAAAAACCTATTCCAAGCCAAAACAAAACCCCATGGGAAAAATAAAGGCTTGATGAGGAAAACATTACAACGCACCAACATAACATGTCATGTACACTCCTCCTGATGTATACATAACGACTCCCCCTCATGAGTACCTCAAATCATAGGAGTCGGATGCCAAGTTGCCCTCACAACTATACCAAGGAAAAACCCAGTGGGAAAAATACCTCTTGGTCTAAGTTGAACAGAAGTACAACGCATCATTGTATGGATGTTCTCATAGGTCGCCTCGTTAAAAACCTTACCAAGTGAAAACCCAATGGGAAAAACAAACCTTGGTCTAAGGACAAAAAGAGCGCGACACATCCAAAGTGCAGAGTCATTAAAGACTTATCCGAAAATCAAGTTTTTCTAAAGTCTTGACCTCCATGCACTAAATCAGTCATTACTTCTTCGATTCAATAGGTATCAACGAAACTGTAAGAACTTATGAAAACTAGACACCCATAACTTTTCATTCACATACAGTACGTAACCTAGATCGACCTGAGCAGATCACAAAGCTCTATCGAAGTTGACTCAGCAAATTACCGGACACATCCTGTCCTACTTTGCAACAATAGTCATATGTCACTCAACATGATGGATGTGATCAAATGGTTGGTTTTCTTGGAAAGTAGACACAAACCTTTCCAATGGCACCAATTTCACCATTTTTCATCAAGTGAGCTGCCCTTTAGGTCATATGGGAGATAGACCAACACATTCTGGGCAGATTCGGGTATCAGTTTTCAAGTGTCCTTTTATCGAGATAGAGCGAGCTTCAAGCTTCTTGTCAATCACAGACATTGCGTGAGCGCATCCTAGGCCATCATCACAGTGGCTTTACCGGATTATTACGAATGAGTACATCGAGTCAAACATGAGTACATAATACCGTACTTTTCTCTTAAGACTGCATCATCACTTAAGTGAGTCAAGTCTTATGATGACTTCGACTAATCATTGGGAATCATATAGCCATTACTTTATCATCTCTTAGGGAAACCGTCCCTTAGATTGCCTTAAACCGATTGATGAATGCGCATCATCAAGTGTCCCAAGATCCTTTCATTCTTAACTTTGGATTTAGCGGAATCTCTTAGTCTCACAAGAGTACATCACTATAAACCCTTAGTTTTACACGCAAAAGCTTCATATCTCTTCCAAATCAAGTATATACTTAGTATGCGTTCCGACAATCACTTGTCGACGCGCTCCGTGGTCAGGAGCCACTTGATTTGAGTCTGATCCACCACGAGATCCTTTCATCACTTAACTTAGTTCCCCACTAAGATAAGATTTAACCACAAGCTGCACGTCAGTTTTTTGGGAAACTATCTAACTGAAAAGATAGTGGATGCTATAACATCCATTACGATAGCACAACTAAGTTTCGTGTCATCGTAGTCGATTCCAGTGCGTTCATGAGAAACCTCGCGCCATCAGGTGAGTTTAACTCCTCTCACTCGCTTTAACAAAGTATACGGATAGGTCTTATCTTTGGAGTGTCGGTACCACTTCAACAAAGGGCTATCACTTTGTTTATACTGAAATCGCATATGTTTCCATTTTAGGCCAAGGCTACAACGTTGTAGATTTTCAACGAAGTATGGTTCGACTAAACTCACATTCCACGTCCTCATGAACCGGCTTTATTCATAGAGTACTCTTTATGGATTGGCATTCATTGAGGCGTCCCCCAATGATGACTATAATCCAGAATCACATGATACGGATGAATTCATTTGATCAGATGATCAAGTTTCATGTACCAAACTCGCATACATTCTTAGCGAGAGTATTTATCGAACCAAGTGGCATCTCAATACTCTATGAGATCCACGGCCTAGTAACACCATCTACCACAATTTGTGGTGTTACCATATCACCATTTATAGGTGACGAACGTCCATGACCGGACACAATCCTTGCAGACATGTTTGCAGCATGTATTTAATCTCGTCACTTTAGGGAACTTGGTGAGACACAGTAGGGACAAACTACGACAATTCCAAGTCGTTCTACTCGAACATGATCGTTCGCATCTCCACCTAACGACGGGAAGACTGGCTCATGAAAGTGACTTACGAGATCGTCTGCCAAGGTATATTTTTAAGCGGACTATGAGTGAAAGGGCATGTCATATTCATCATTTATAACCCGTCATAATGCGTTGTGGTGACGCACTTTGGCACATGAACATGTGGACGATAAAGGTTTTCAGTGTTAACACAATCCAGTTAACAAAATGCATATGGTTACACTTGTAACTAAGCATTTGAATGATGATAGGTATAGGTGAATATGACATGTTGACCTATGCTACATAGCCGTAGCTACTGGTCTTGAGAATTCAACAAAACCGCCACCATGCACCACCGGGATCGAACATAAAGAAACGATTGAACCGATGATAGGCCGTTGGTTTTATCAAACCTCTAATGGTTTCTTGAAGAGTTCACTCCCTTCACCAGCCCCAAACACCTCAAAATTTTCGTGAGCATGTATAAACGGGTGTTTAGGATTCCAAAACGATCAACCTTGTGGTCAAAAACCGATCGAAATGACATCGAACTAGTCGTTAGGACGGCTGGTGGTATGTGAAAACTTCATTTAGTGGTTCACCTCCTTCCAAGTCTCCAAATGGCACCAAAATTTGTGAGAAGGTAGCATTGGATGTTAGGAAGTACTCGTTAAAATTTCACTTTAAGACTTGGTCTAAAAGTGGGTGAACCGACCTTTACAATGACTGGTCCGCAAGTTGGACAACCATAACTCAGGTTTCATCAACTTATCAATCATTGTGAAAGGAACAACATAACATATAAATGTTATCACTTGAGTACGACCATTTGTGAACACCATCATCGCACCATAAGCCACCCAGGCTAATACTTATGATCATGTATGTATAAGGACTCGGTGAAAAGAGAGGACTCAGCACCATGCTTATGCGAGTCGCTACATTATTCTCTTTAGCATAGGAGGGTGTCGTCTCCTAATCGTGCCAAAGAATAGGCTTTAATAAATGAACATGGCTAAGAAGGATCATTGGGGGGTCTTTGGCGTCACACATGCTTATGAAAGCAAGACGAGGATGACATAAATATCATCATCGGTCATGAGTCCTGCTCACGACTCCACCAATGTACTTTGGTGTCTTTGATCCAACTAGTTTCTTTGTTCAAAGAAAATGATGTCCATGACAATACCGTGGTATATGGATCATCAAATTGTCCAAATTCCGGACTATTAAAACCTAAATGTGTCAATGTCCCAATACATCTTCTGGTTACAAAAACCGATGCAAGCCGGACCATATTGACTCATGAATATTCTTCCTTTTCACATATCCAATACAAGTGATGCATAAGATTTTATTTCTCACAAATCACAATGAGATGCTATGAGTGATACACTTTGGCATATATATATATATATCATCGAGTCATAGCATGGTTCAATTGTTACGGAACATATGTGACTAGAAAAGGCCATTCGGCATTCAACAACTTTGAGCATCATACCGCTCATTGATTGTGATGACCTACTCATCATAGTCACAATGGATTTATAAATACAAATCCAAAAATATCGTGTTCCTTGAAAATAGCTTAATACGCACTCAATTTCTCTTGCAAAATTTTACAAACATGAGCATAGCGAACACTCTAACACCATAGAGATTTTATACCAGATACGATCAAAATGATCTATCATATTGAGTGCATAACATGGCAAGGTTATATGCCTAAGGGGAAAAATTACGACACAAGCATGGGGTAACACTACCATGCACATGCTCGACCTTCTTATAAGGGTGCGTATTTTGGGCTTCCCCAAGGAAACTGTTTTTCAACTTTTGAAAGATGATAGTTTAGCGTACAATGCATGCCAGAAACTGCATCATCTATGGCAAATTCGGCCAAAAAGAGGTTGAATAACATGTGTCATAAGACCACTTACAAATTCAATATGGGAACCAAGTTGGTTGGGACAAAAGTTAGCACAATCGCTGGAAATAAAATTCCGCGCAGCTTGACCTTTGTTCACTAAAACAGAGATAACTCCCTTGTTAGGAAGGCTATGGACGAACGGTCAGATGTTATGGAAACTAGACTTCCGTATCTTTCTATCCATATATTGTGCACCACACAGATCCTTAAACTCAGATCACAGTGCATGTTTTAATTGATTGTTTAGTATTTCCCAAGTTTAGTGAGAAAACAAGGTTGAAACCATATCCAATGGCATAAGTGTTGATGCAAAAACATGGCAATGAGAGCCATATGCGCGTTTAAGCGCAGCAGGGTGTTCGATTTCTTATCTCGACTAATGATCCTTTCGGTAACTCCAAGTTGGTAGACTTGCAGAGAAAGTAGGAATGTCGGTACAGCTAAGCCTGTTTAAAAACCACTGATTCCGTTTGAACTTTCAAAGCATAAACAAATACCAAGAAGGATGCGCCTAGTCATGATCAAAAGTGTAGACAAAATCCACCGAAGTGCATCAAACAACCAAGTATTTTAATTCTCAATTTGCAAGCATACGTCATAATAGCCATGTTATATGGATGCAATGCGGTGCATCATAATTAAGCATTTTGAACCATGAGACATAATGAATATACCATAACCAACTCGTCTTGACCATCCAATAAGATCGACTAAACATAGTCAAATGTATAAGGCACATGCCTTTACAAATACTCGGAGAAGTATTCGGACCTATAGTCATACGAACTATAATCGAGGTCAACGAATTCATGTATTTACCGCAATATGCCATTGCTTTACATGTTGAAACTCATGAGAATTACTCGTACATTCTTTCATATATCATGTTGCAAGGAGACGATACATGTCTACACCCACATGCAATATTTTATTTTAATAAGATGAAATATGGAGTTTTCCAAGTATGGGATTGGGTCAAGACCAACGTGGTGGTCGCTCAATTCAACGTGACAATTCCGTCACAAATCGATTTTAACCACGACATATCCGTCGCAATCGATGTTTGTCCCATTTGTATGTCACAAATCCGTGACTAATCATGAACGAGTCATAACTTTACCGTTACCGACAATGTTCATTTTTTTTTCTATTGTTGGTTTAAAATCGACAAAACGGCGACATCAAATCGCACCCAAAACGTGGTGTATGCAACAACCACAAATATCGACTTTCAACAATTATCCGTGACTCCCACAGGACCGTCACACAGTTTACTTCGACATCCGAGAGTGATACCATCTCTCATTGTTTCATCCACCGCAAAGTAGCGTGGGAGATAAAGAACCCAAATACCCAATTCCCCAAAAAAAAAAATTCCCAAAAGAGAGGAATTGAAAAACGGGAACTTTAATAAAGTCTTACGGGTACTTGGTTCCATATATGCTTTGATCCTTGAACGAGAGATTCTCTCCATATGAGCAACATATTTCTGTGGGTACTCCGTTCTATATTTACTTTGATCCTTGAACGGGATAAATATGGCTTTTTCTCCATAGCGTGCACATCATCATGAGTGACGTATTTTCCTATATACACGTAAAACATAAACATGTAAGATTCATAAGTGTACAAATCAATGAACAAATGAATCATTAATTAGGAAAAGATGGAGAGTTGAGAAACGCCCGGATAGGGCTACTGGGCTTGATAATTTGGCCAAAAAAGGACTCGAGCGCGGCGGTGCAGTAGCTCGGTATTGGATGAGGTCGGATCTCCAAATTTCCTCGTAAAAATCTGCTTCTGTTCGGCGGCAGATTCAGTAGTCAATATTACTCAGAATCCGATCTCCACCGTTTAATATACAGATATTTGTGTTGGGAAGCTGCTGCCAAAATTTCACACCGATCCGACGGTTAACGAATCGGGAAACATGATTTTGGTACGACTGCGATGTGCAGAAAATTTACGCGCGGAAATTCTCGTCTCTCGTTTTTTTTTCGATTTTGATAGGTTTTGTCTCGATTGCACTAGGTGTTCAAACATTAAATATCACGTACATAAAACTGTTTGGACAGTCTGGCGGTGCTTCGATCAGATCGGGTCGTAGCTTTAG
This sequence comes from Orobanche coerulescens, assembly GCA_033398695.1. NCBI lineage: Eukaryota > Viridiplantae > Streptophyta > Magnoliopsida > Lamiales > Orobanchaceae > Orobanche > Orobanche coerulescens. Next base: position 178,731,590 of record CM065809.1, read on the forward strand.
GCAACAGTCGGCTGGACGAAAGCGATCTGAAAACGGGACTGCCAGGCGGGTCGGATCGGATCAACAATCGGGTCGGGTCAGCAACCGGGTCGAAGGCTGTGTGAACGGGCCGGAATCTGGGCGTGCAAACGGGCTGGGCCGGAATCTGGAACAGCGAGCCGAGCGAGTTGTTGTGAGTCGGAAATCGCAGATCCGGTTTGCAAATTGGAGGTGAGACGGAGGCACAACGTCTGGTCGCGGATGGAGGTGATCTATTCGTCCAAGTTATTCCGGACTCTGGATGCGGGCGGAGATGGCGATCTTAGTGCGGGGCATCACAGAGCAGCGACGCGGCGGTGGTTTGCGGTCGGATTTTTGGGGGCTGGGTTCGACGAGGCAGGTGACGTTGGAGTCTGATCGGGATGGAGAGGGCGACGTGCAGCTGGCGCCGGCAATTCCACAAGTCCGAACGGTCGGGCAGAGTGCAGTTGAACGGCGATCGGGATTAGAGTTTTTGATTTTTTTTCTTTCTTTTTTTTTCGGGATTTCTGAATTTCGGACGAATTTTTCCTATTCAGTTGAGATACTACGTGCTGATAACGTGTTTGAGGAGAAAGTAAAAAGACGGTAAATAGAGTCAATCAATTGCATTCATAACAATGATAGAGGGGCCTTTATATAGGCATTACAATGAGAGTCCTTCCATACATAGGATTCCTAGATAAGGTAAGACATTTAATAGGATCCTACTACCTCTAGAAGGATCTGGAACCTTCCATCTATGTATCTACAATCAGTATTAGGTAAGACATATCACGGGAATAATAATTCCCGGAACAATATATATATATATATATATATATATATATATATATATAATGTAGAGTCAAATCACAATCATTGATGGTTGAAAATCAGCGGTGAAAAATTAATCCTAATACTATTTAGTTTCCTAAATTAACAATACTAAGAGCATCTCCAACCCATACAAACTCATTAGCTAAATCTAGATTGTCACTCCATATAGTTATCTCCTATACATAATTGTCTTCTCCAACCACAATCTCTTAGCAATAAAAACTTTACATAACCTCATTTGATTTTCTATATTTGTTGATATATAAATATCCACCTCATCTCCCTCCAACTTTATATTAATACTTTAAACTTATTGTATGTCTAGCCCATCTTCCTCCAATAATTATAATAGTAAGATATTGTTTCTTAAATATAGTTAACAACTATAGCTAATAGCATTGGAGTAAAATCACTTTTTCAACATCTATAATATAGCTAACGATTATTATACATTATTTTAACTAATCAATTTAATTAATACCATTGGAGATGCTCTAAGAGCGTAAATTTACTTTCCTGAATTAATATATTAAGAATTAATCTCTAACATTCATTATTGTTCTATCAACAGTTTTGAACATAAGTTTTTTTTTTCTTGATGGCGGGGGAACTCGGAACCGCTACTCTTCGAGTGCACAGTGGATAAACTCTCGGAATGGACGTAGAGAGAGAGCGCGAGAGAGAGAGCTTTGTCCTCTCGTGAAAGAATCTATTATATATAAAACTTATCCCCCTTAATTTAATATGCAAGGGGGATAAAAAAATGTTAAAAAAGAAATTCAATGTTACAATTAACTATGGACGTATGAAGTACAATTTGAAAAACTAATGAGTAAGATTTTTTTTCCCTCCTCAACGATTACAGTTACTTGATTCATATATGAAACAAAAAAAAAATCCTATTTTAGTAAGTTTTATATATAATCCCCCTTAATTTAATGTGCAAGGGGGATCAAAAAAATGTTAAAAAAGAAATTCAATATTACAATTAACTATGGACGTATGAAGTACAATTTGAAAAATTAATGAGTAAGAATTTTTTTTCCCTCTTCAACGATTACAGTTACTTGATTCATATATGAAACAAAAAAAATCTTATTTTAGTAAAACAAGACTGGAAAATCGTTTTTCACAGCTTCGATTTTTAATTTTAAATTCAGCTTTGGATAGTGCAAAACCATCCCCGACGAACCGTTGCCATATATATAAAGCTTATGCCTCTTAATTTAATGTGCAAGGGGGTAAAAAAATGTTAAAAAAGAAATTAAATAAACCAGAAGCCAAGAATCGGGAACTGAGCAGCAACGCGTGGATCAAAGCGGTGGAGTGGAATCTGAAAGGAAAAGAAATTCACAATAGTGGTTCACTTTTCTTTTATTTCGGTAATAAAAGAAAAGTTTCACTTTTCCTCTCTCTCCCTCCCCCCCCCCCTCTCTCTCTCTCTCATTTTTCAATATTCTAGGTTTAAAATTTTCCACTTTTTTATATCCGTTGGACGAAAAGCTGCGAGCTTGAGGCAATGTGGGAGCAGGAAAGACGACTTCGTTTCAAACATGAAAATCCCATACGACGACGTTTCAGGATTTACATACAGCTAATACCAACATCTATCTATTATATATAAAGCTTATCCCCCTTAATTTAACGTGCAAGGGGGGTTGTGCACAAAAATTAGTACTGTACAACTAATGCATTGCACACCAAAAATAATTTCATTTTTTATAAACTCACGAATTTACATCTACATATTAAACTCCAAGGAATACAAACAATCGTGTTAAAAACGAAATCATATCGTAGTTTCAAGATTGCATAAAATTGTAGAATGTTAAAACAAAAGATGTCAGTATTTAAAGATTACATGTGAAGAGACTCTTTTAAATGTAACGTCTTAGAAAAAGTCCTTTTACATGTGTAACACCCCCAGATCCGACCGTGAATATTACAGCGCCGTGGGCCCCGAGATGGAACCCACAAGGCTGAAGGAAATTTTCGAAAACATTTACAAACGCCCAAGAGGCTAACGACGGTATTATCTATTAAAAACATTCGAAGATTTATAAAACTCGTTTATCAAACCGTCGTAAAAACTCATTTGAAACCACAAGGCCCAAAATGTCAAAACTCAACAGTTTAAAAACATACGTTAAGCTATCGCTTACACGTACCGACAGAACAATTTTAGAAAACGATTTCCCAAAGTAACCTAAGTTACCAGATACCAATAGGTCATTTTAAAAATACTCACGCAGCGGATAAAGACAAACAATTAAAATACTCTAGCAGCGGAAATACAAAACCTGTTCAGGGAACTCAATACACAAATACATGCCCTAGCCAGTATCCTCCGGGAAGTTCATCTCTCCACGACCGCTACAAGCTTGATAATCCAAGAACCTAAAAAGAAAGCCCACGACGGGGTCAGCCATAATATCCAACAATGATAACCATCACATCTCGTCAATAATTACATATCAATGGAAATACTAAGTAAGAATACGACCAATGTAATCTTACCGTCGTAACTTTACGAGAATCCACGATTCGTATCCTTAACAACACATTAAGATAATACCGAAATATCTGTACGGTATCTCAATAATACTCAAGGTTCTCAAAACATTATTATAACTCGGGATACGGAAATTTTACCAACTCTGGCCAATTCAATCCATCGGATAACGTCGACATTTCCAATACGATAATCGATTGCCAATCAAAGACAAGTATCAAGGAAATACAGAACATACCTCAAGATACAAAATACCATTACCATCACGCCAGTCTAATCCGAGATCAGATCAACACAACATACGGACATGGTCCTAACACAAGACCTACAAATGCATACTCATATGACAACGTCAATATGATCACAACAATAACGACAATGTATACTTATGGCAACCCATAATATACATATGCACAATAACAACAACATATTGTAATCCAACGATCCAGCGCACACAGCTATAGATTCCCATGATTGTAATATCCGTAATTTTTCCATTTTTAGCAGTTTCCATTTTTGGTGTATGTCTATTTTTATCGACTCGCTTGTAACCGTTTCGACATTTTGAATCTATTTTGTTCTTGGAGTTTTTCCATTTGGATGAGTTTTGATGATGTTTTCACGTAATTTCGTTTTATGGCATGTTTTGCCGTATGAACGTTCGATTCTTGTAAAACTCATTTGTTTTCGTTGTTTCTTGGTTTGTACAAGTTCGTATAGTTGAGTTGGTCATGTGGAGACTTTCGGTTTGTAAATCCGACGTCGTTTCGTGATTTTCGGGCACTTGGGCCATTTTTGTAATTTCCTAATAGTTTAGGGAATCTTAGTTTCGTTGTCGCATTACGGACCCTCCGGTGGTCGGAATTGTATTTTCTTTCAGCGCTTAGCTCCGTCGTCTTGTATGATTCGCGCCTATGTTCCTGGATTCTGGTCTCGTCGTACGTTCGTGTGTTATATCCTCGCAGCTCATCGCCGATGTGACATCGCAGGCTTTGAATCTGCTGTGTAGGTAGCGCACGCTACCCCTGTTCCCTTGCGTGCGCTACCGATGTGCAGTTAGCGTACGCTAACGCCCCATTGTTAGCGTACGCTAACGAAGGGTGGCACTAGCCACTGGACCTATCACGGCCCCGTTAGCGCGCGCTATATATGACGATTAGCGTGCGCTAACTCCACTGAATATAAGTCAGCGGACAGTTTCAGAACAACAGTTTATTTCTTTTCTCTTCGTTTCTTCGACGTGCGACCTCAGAGACGATTTCCACCAGTTCTATTCGGAGTTCTCTTCAAATTCCATCACGGTAGAATCGAGCCATCATATCATAATCAGCATAATCACCTTTCATCAGCCGAATTAAAGGTAATTCCTCAGGAACCCTAATTTTGACGAATTTGGGGGATTTTCGGGATTTTAGGGTTTAGTTCTGAATTGTTCATCTATATTACGATATCCTTTACCGATTGTGATTATTGAGTGATTCTTAATCCAATTTCCTTGATTTTAATCCGCGAACTATCAATACGGGGAGATTTTGCGTAAACCCTCGCCCGTATCGATTGATCGTTCATTGTCGTATCATGTAATCGGGGTTATGGGTGTATTCCAATAGAGTATTGTTGTTCGTTGGGACTGAACCGTGTTGATCCTTCGTTTAGGACCCGTCGTTTCCCACCCGGACCGTTCGTAGTCGTGTTTCACTTCCGTTCCTTCAAGAATGTCTCAAAGGCAAGTACTTTACATTTGTTTACATGTTCTAGTATTTGAATTATGGCTGTATCGTGGTTGTTGTGGATGGTTATGTGTATGTTCACCTAGGTACGGTCCGACGGGGCCTCTAGGGATACGTATTGCCGTGAGTGTGCGTATCGCGAACTGTGGTTAGCCACCCAGGGATGTCCGACGGGGCTCTGCGGGGTACGGTGGCCGTGAGTCTCGTACCAACGGTTAACTTTGAATTGTGATTTGTTGGAGATAATGTGTTTTGTGATTATACATTGTAGATATTCCGAAATATAAAATATTTCTAAAATGACTTTTGGTGCATATATTCATCTGATTAGAATGTAGTTCAAATGGATTGTACTTGCACTAGCAGTTGTCGCTAACCCCTTAAATGGGGGAAATACTTTTTGTATTTCAGGTACTGATCGTGGGGACAAGCGAGCACTCGAGCTGTATGAGGATGATGGGCAAGCATGATATTGTCCAGTAATTGATTTTCGGTGTTATGTCCGTCGGTTATTATTGATGTCTGATTTTGGGATTATGTATTATAAAATTTGTTTAAGTACTCGAGTACTTCCGATTTGAATTTGTTAATGTTGTGTTCCCGTTTTGGGGAAATGGATTTGATATCGGAATTTTATTTGTCGGTTATAGTCTTTTATTTAGCTTGTCGTTTTATTTACGATGGTTTTTCGTTGTCGAATGTCTTGTTTGGTACGTTAGCCTGGTGGATTCCACAGTGTGGGGTCCACGGCGCTGTAATATGCCCTGAATGTCTTGGGGGTGTTATAGAATATGGTATCAGAGCCTAGGTTTATGGATACCTAGGCTGTCGGTTATTTGGGTCTAGTTAAGTGTCGTTTTTGGGACAGTATCACTGCTATGCCATCATCTCAGTACGCCGGTGCTCGTAAGTTTTCCTAACTTGACTCGTTTCACCGTTATGTTCCATTCCTGTCTTAGTATCTTGTTGCGTTTTGCGTTTGAATTGTACTTACCCGTTGCTTCTTCAGAATTCCTGCTGGTAGAGGACGCGGACGCGGTCGCGGACGCGGTAGGGGACGTGGCGCAGCCGGTGGGGCGGCCATGTCCGATCACTCGGGAACTGGTTCGGCGATGCCTTCCTTGTCGAACAGTGTTCCCCCTAGTTCCGGAGGTCAGCAGGACCAGTCTGCTAGCTCCGGTAATGCACATGAGAATGTTGGAGTGGCCAACATTTTGCAGCAGGTAGCGAACCAGATGACGCTACTGACTCAGGCCGTTCTAGTCGGCCAAGCTAATGCCAACCCGGTTCCGCCTACTGGATCCGGTAATGATAAGCTACTTCAGGACGTGATTCGTATGCGTCCTCCGCAGTTTGATGGTGCTTCCGACCCTTCTGGTTGGGAGAATTGGCTATTCGAGATGAAGAAAGTGTTTGAGGCTTCTAATTGTTCCGAGGAGAGGCAAGTACCCATTGCTCAGTACTTCCTCGCCAAGGAGGCAGCAACGTGATGGCAAGCGGTGAAACCGCGTGACCGAGCAGCTACGTGGGCAGAGTTTCGGGATCTGATGGAAGACGAATTCTGTCCTTGGCTAGTGAAAGAGGGGAGGATCCGAGCCTTCTTTGAGGCTAAAACCCAAGATGTTCCTATATCTCAAGCTATCAAAGACTACAATCAACAGTTGCATTATGTGAGGAACCAAGTCCGCGATGAGCTTGATAAGATCTGCCACTTTGATATGCGGATGAAACCGAGGGTGCGCCACTACATGTCTGGTCTGGGGTGCACGACTTTGAAGGAATATCAGAATAAAGCGATGGCTTACGAGATGTCGTTTTCTGCGACCGAGACGGCAGCTGAAGGAACGAAGCAGAAGACCTCCGGTCAGTTTTCGGGAGGCAAGTCAGGAGGTTATCCGAAGGCTCAGTCTGGTTCGCGAGTCTTCGGGAGTCAGTCGCCATCAGTTGGTCGAGGAAATGGTTCTAGGTCTGCTCCTGCTGGTTCCGTTCGTGGTCCTAAGTGCTTCAACTGCAGTCGTCCGGGCCACATGATGAGTGAGTGTGATAGGCCTCCGATTCAGTGTCTTGCTTGTGGTCGTATGGGTCATCGTGCTATGTTTTGTACGGATGCAGCTCGGGCTCCAGTTACTCAGATATCAGCCCCAGCTGCGGGAGAGCCGAGTGTGAATCAGGCACTGAAGCTCTCACCCAGCAGAGTTTTGGTAGAGGTCGAGGTCGTGGTCAGCCTTCTAGAGGGGGAGCTTCTAGTGCGGGGTCTGTTCCGCCTCGTGTGTATGAGATGAGGCGAGCCGGAGATCCCGACGCGACGGTGGCTACAGGTACCGTCCACATCCTTGATCATCCTGTTTCCGTATTGTTCGATTCTGGTGCTACACATTCTTTTATGTCTATGGATTGTATGCGTCGTCTGCATGTTGATTGCCTTGTTGCTTGTGAGCCTTTTGTTGTTAAACTTCCTAGCGGGGATAGCATCGTGGGGGATCGTGAGATTAGGGATTTTCCAGTAAGTATCGCGGGGAGGGTTTGGCCTTCTAATCCAATTGTGGTGGATATTAGAGATGAGGATTTGATTCTAGGTGAGGATTGGCTGGACCGTCATGGGGCGATCATGAATTATAGAACGAGGACTGTTTCGATGTTAGCCTCTGATGGTACTGAGCATTCTTTTGTGGGGCGTAAGCGGAGTAGCCAGAGATTACTGATCAGCGCCTTGAGGGCAGTGAGACTCCTTCGAGGAGGTTGCACAGGCTATTGGTGTTACGCTTTGAGATCGGAAGAAGGGGGAGTCGAGCTCTCGTCTATTCCGGTAGTGTGTGAGTATCCTGATGTTTTTCCAGACGAGTTGCCGGGTTTGCCGCCGGATCGAGAAGTTGAGTTTACCGTCGATTTAGAGCCGGGTGCAGCACCGATTTCTAAGACGCCATACCGTATGGCGCCTGCCGAGATGCTTGAGTTGAAGAAACAGTTGGGAGAGTTGCTAGACATGGGGTATATTCGACCGAGCGCTTCACCTTGGGGCGCACCGGTCCTGTTTGTGAAGAAGAAGGATGGGTCACTTCGTTTGTGTATCGACTACCGAGAGTTGAACAAAGTGACCATCAAAAACAAGTATCCGCTCCCGAGGATTGATGATTTGTTTGATCAGTTGCAAGGGGCAACTGTATTTTTGAAGATTGATTTGAGATAGGGGTATTATTAGCTCCGAGTGAAGGATACCGACATTCCGAAGACGGCCTTTCGGACGAGATACGGTCACTACGAGTTTGTGGTTATGCCTTTTGGGCTAACCAACGCCCCAGCCGTGTTCATGCAGCTTATGAACAAAGTCTTTATCGAGTACCTCGATAAATGTGTAGTCGTCTTTATCGACGATATTCTGATTTACTCGAGGAACGAGGAGGAGCATGCCCATCATTTACATATTGTGTTAGACATTTTGAGAACTCAGCATCTCTTTGCGAAGTTCTCAAAGTGCGGGTTTTGGTTACGGGAGGTTATGTTTCTCGGTCATGTGATCTCGGCCGAGGGTGTTCGTGTGGACCCACATAAGGTAGAGGCGGTGTTGGATTGGGCGCCGCCCAAGAACGTGAAAGAGGTCCGATTTTACGGGATTAGCCGGGTATTACCGCAGATTCGTCGAGGGTTCTCTAAGCTCGCTCGACCGCCGACTCGATTGTTACGTGTCGAGAAGTTTGTGTGGACCAATGAGAGGCAGAATAGTTTTGAGGAGTTGAAGAAGCGGTTGATGACCGCTCCCGTTTTGGCTTTACCGAGTGGTAATGATGGTTTCTCCGTTTATAGTGATGCTTCGGGCCAAGGGCTTGGATGCGTACTTATGCAGCACGGGAGGACGATTGCCTATGCTTCCCGTCAGTTGAAACCGTATGTATTGAATTACCCTACGCACGATCTTGAGTTGGCCGCAGTTGTTTTTGCGTTGAAGATTTGGCGTCATTACTTGTATGGCTCGTCGTGTCAGATTTTCACCGATCACAAGAGCCTAAAGTATATTTTCACCCAGAAAGAGCTCAATATGAGACAGAGGAGATGGTTGGAATTAATTAAGGATTACGATCTCGAGGTCCTTTATCATCCGGGCAAGGCTAATGTGGTAGCAGATGCCTTGAGCCGAAATCGTATCGCTTGAGCACTTGAGTTGCTTACGGCCCCGGGACTTCAGCGAGAGTTTATGAAATTGAGCATTGAGATTGTCGCCAGAGAGTTCCGGCGATTGCGTCTTGAGATTTCTTCATATCTGGTCGAGGACATTAAATCGGGACAGTTGGAGGACCCGATGTTTATTCAGCTTCGGGAGAGTGTAGGGAAGGGGAAAACCCCGGGATTCGTTATTCATGAGGACGGAGTGTTGAGATTCCGATGTCGGTTGTGCGTTCCGAACGACTCGGAATTGAGACAGAGTATCATGCGAGAGGCTCATGCGTCACCTTACTCAGTCCATCCGGGCTCGAGTAAAATGTATAAAGATCTGAGGAAAAATTTCTGGTGGAACGACATGAAGAAGGAGGTAGTTCAGTTTGTGGCTAAGTGCTTGACTTGTCAGCTGTTGGGATTCGGTGCCTAAAACGAAGGCCCAGCGGAAGCGGTAAAACGAAAATTAATTCGATCTGAACCCCTACAAGGATCGATCGAGCTACGTATATACGAATATAAAATAAACAAAGGAAGATTCGAAATCATACCCTTGTCGTCCGTTGATTATATGGATTTCCTTCTCTTGAGCTATTCCCCAAACGATCCAAAATGCTCCAAGCCCTTGGATGATCCAACGCCGAAAAACCGCGTCTCTATTTGTCACGCGTCGGAGAAACGAACGGAATGACAACACTCGATTAACCTCTAAGGTTACGGCTAGAATCAAGTGATGAAACTTTAATTATAACACTCTAAGTGTTAAAATATATATCTCTCAATTTTTCTTGATTTTTCTCCAAGAACAACAAGAACAAGATGAAGAATGAGATGAAGACTTTGGAATGAACTCTAAGTTCTTTCTCACTGTTTCTCTCTCTTTTACTAACGTATGGAATCAATAATCTTTAAGAGAGTCACAAGTCTTCTCCCTTTATTCATTCTTTATTCACCAACAACCCACTCAAAATCTCATCTCACATGAGAGATGCCTTTCAAGTCATTGTCTTCCATTTAAAAATGGAAACAAAAAGACAAGATGAAAGGTGGTGGAAATGGGGGGCGGCCATCTAGAAGGGTAGGTGGAGTTCGGTCCGTTTCGGACTCCCGCGAGTCCAAACAGATAAACTCCGAATCCGTTCTGATGTATTTATATCAATTAATTAATCCAATTAATTAATCATATCAAATACATAATAACATAATTAATTTCTCCAAGAAATTATTATTTTCATGAATTAAATTAATCACCCAAGAATTTATTTAATTCATTAGCCGTAAATTAATTTATCCAATAAATCAATTTAGACATCCAATGTCCCAATTAATTAGATATTCAATATCTAATATTCATTACGAGAGAATAAGCTTAATTCATTCCGTCGTCAATCCTATTGCGCGACTCGGTAGGTCCGTCTCGATCAAAGAATGGGAGGAACCAAAGAGTAGTAGCACCACCTAGCCACCTGGCGGCCTACACTGTACTTAACCGAGAACGAATGATTGGGATCATTCAAGAACCATTCTGTCGTGAATACCAGTATACGTATAAACCCTTCTTTCAAATATCCCGATCAAGTTATAGGGTCACGGTCCGTCAAACCCTATCTGTTACTTGACGCTATGCATGCGTTAATGCAAATCGAGATCATCGAGCTCTCGTGTATCCAATACAACTAGCTCCAATGCTTTGGCCAAAGACTTATGATCTCATCTGCCAATAACCGCATAGGACATTTAACCCGCTCACTAACGGGAGAAAGAATTCTATCTTGGTATTCAGTAGGACCTGCTACTTGCCGTCAAGATGCACGTCGAGGTTGACCCCCGCCTTCCGGTTTACAGGGTCGAACTACTCTAATAAAAATATTGACGTCACAAGCACATCCCTACTAAATCCTCAAGTCGAAGGTTCACGAATACCTATCACAACCTTTCGATTCCGTCATTGACTGTCCCGGAGTGAAATCCGTGTGACGAATCGAGGGTGAGTCGGTTCGAGTATACTAATCCAATTAGCATACGTATAACGTGTTCTCCCACTAATTATTAGTGTTCGACAGGCACTCTCCATGTCAAAGAACACATCATACAAGTCTTCACATAAACTTAACGCCCAGTCAAGTTTCATCGACTTGCGAACGATTAAGTATTTGAGCTATAAACCTTTCCAGTGCCGACCCCCTTATCCAATAAGGAGTGGAATGCTTTTGCTCTCAAATACATGGACTAGTTTCTATACATATATTTACGAGTTAGGAATGCCAGTAACTACCAGTAAATAAAGAAACATCCATTGCCTTATAGTAATGATTTACATAATTACAAGTACAATGCCCTCACTCATTATCCTCTGAGTGGCATTCGAGGGCATACTCCTAACATCAGCAAGTCAAGATTGAGCATCAGCGGCCAGCCGGATTATTGAAACCACTTCCCGTTCCGGAATGGAAGTGGGAGGACATCTCTATGGATTTTGTCACGAGTTTACCAAGGACGAAGACTGGTATGAATATGGTGTGGGTGATTGTAGACCGACTAACTAAGTCGGCACATTTTCTGGGCATCAAGGATACTTGGGGTCCAGAAAAGTTGGCTCGTGTCTTTATCGCTCAGATAGTGAGACTTCATGGTACGCCGAAGACCATTATTTCGGATAGAGATGGCCGATTTGTATCGCATTTTTGGCAGGCGGTAAATAAGGCATTGGGGACACGATTACGTCTGAGCACTTCTTTCCATCCCTGCATCGATGGGCCGGTCCGAACGTACCATTCAGACGTTCGAGGATTTGTTGCGTGCGTGTGCGTTAGATTGGAGTAGTGACTGGGAGGATCATCTGGCTTTAATTGAGTTTACTTATAATAATAGCTGGCACGCGTCGATTAAGATGGCACCGTATGAGGCACTTTATAGCCGACGTTGTCGATCACCGATATGTTGGGATGAGCCGTCCGATTTGGTTGGCACCGAGACGGACCTTGTGTTGGAGACGAGGGAGAAAGTTGAATTGATTAGAAAGAGGATGTTGGCTGCTCAGAGTCGACAAAAGTCTTATGCGGATGTTAGGCGTAGACCCTTGGAGTTTGAAGTGGGAGATCATGTTCTGTTGAGAGTGTCTCCGACGAAAGGAGTTTTCCGTTTTGGGAAGAAGGGGAAACTCAGCCCGAGATATATTGGACCTTTCGAGGTATTAGAGAGAGTCGGTGATTTAGCGTATCGTTTGGCGTTACCTCCGTCGCTGAGTCATGTTCATAGCGTATTTCACATTTCCCAGTTGAGGAATTACGTTCCGGACCCGTCCCACATTATTGACTTTGGGGACGTGGAGATCGAGAAGGATATTACGTTTGAAGAGAGGCCCGTCAAAATTTTGGAGCGTCGTGACAAGCAGTTAAGGCACAAAACCATTCCTTTGGTTAAGGTGCAATGGTCGAGGCACGGAGTAGAAGAAGCGACGTGGGAGCTAGAGGAGGATATGCGTTCGAGATACCCCGAGCTTTTTGATTCTTAAGTTTCGGGACGAAACTTTATTTTAGAGGGGGAGAATGTAATATCCGTAATTTTTCCATTTTTAGCAGTTTTCATTTTTGGTGTATGTCTATTTTTATCGACTCGCTTGTAACCGTTTCGACATTTTGAATTTATTTTGTTCTTGGAGTTTTTCCATTTGGATGAGTTTTGATGATGTTTTCACGTAATTTCGTTTTATGGCATGTTTTGCCGTATGAACGTTCGATTCTTGTAAAACTCATTCGTTTTCGTTGTTTCTTGGTTTCTACAAGTTCGTATGGTTGAGTTGGTCATGTGGAGACTTTCGGTTTGTAAATCCGATGTCGTTTCGTGATTTTCGGGCACTTGGGCCATTTTTGTAATTTCCTAATAGTTTAGGGAATATTAGTTTCGTTGTCGCATTACGGACCCTCTGGTGGTCGGAATTGTATTTTCTTTCAGCGCTTAGCTCCGTCGTCTTGTATGCTTCGCGTCTATGTTCCTGGATTCTGGTCTCGTCGTACGTTCGTGTGTTATATCCTCGGCTGACTTCTGGCGATGTGACATCGGCGATCTTTGACTGGCATGTAGGTAGCGCACGCTACCCCTGTTCCCTTGCATGCGCTACCGATGTGCAGTTAGCGTACGCTAACACCCTATTGTTAGCGTACGCTAACGAAGGGTGGCAATAGCCACTAGACCTATCACGGCCCCGTTAGCGCGCGCTATATATGACGATTAGCGTGCGCTAACTCCACTGAATATAAGTCAGCGGACAGTTTCAGAACAGCAGTTTATTTCTTTTCTCTTCGTTTCTTCGACGTGCGACCTCAGAGACGATTTCCACCAGTTCTATTCGGAGTTCTCTTCAAATTCCATCACGGTGGAATCGAGCCATCATATCATAATCAGCATAATCACCTTTCATCAGCCGAATTAAAGGTAATTCCTCATGAACCCTAATTTTGACGAATTTGGGGGATTTTCGGGATTTTAGGGTTTAGTTCCGAATTGTTCATCTATATTACGATATCCTTTACCGATTGTGATTATTGAGTGATTCTAAATCCAATTTCCTTGATTTTAATCCGCGAACTATCAATATGGGGAGATTTTGCGTAAACCCTCGCCCGTATCGATTGATCGTTCATTGTCGTATCATGTAATCGGGGTTATGGGTGTATTCCAATAGAGTATTGTTGTTCATTGGGACTGAACCGTGTTGATCCTTCGTTTAGGACCCGTCGTTTCCCACCCGGACCGTTCGTAGTCGTGTTTCACTTCCGTTCCTTCAAGAATGTCTCAAAGGCAAGTACTTTACATTTGTTTACATGTTCTAGTATTTGAATTATGGCTGTATCGTGGTTGTTGTGGATGGTTATGTGTATGTTCACCTAGGGACGGTCCGACGGGGCCTCTAGGGATACGTATTGCCGTGAGTGTGCGTATCGCGAACTGTGGTTAGCCACCCAGGGATGTCCGACGGGGCTCTGCGGGGTACGGTGGCCGTGAGTCTCGTACCAACGGTTAACTTTGAATTGTGATTTGTTGGAGATAATGTGTTTTGTGATTATACATTGTAGATATTCCGGAATATAAAATATTTCTAAAATGACTTTTGGCGCATATATTCATCTGATTAGAATGTAGTTCAAATGGATTGTACTTGCACTAGCAGTTGTCGCTAACCCCTTAAATGGGGGAAATACTTTTTGTATTTCAGGTACTGATCGTGGGGACAAGCGAGCACTCGAGCTGTATGAGGATGATGGGCAAGCATGATATTGTCCAGTAATTGATTTTCGGTGTTATATCCGTCGGTTATTATTGATGTCTGATTTTGGGATTATGTATTATAAAATTTGTTTAAGTACTCGAGTACTTCCGATTTGAATTTGTTAATGTTGTGTTCCCGTTTTGGGGAAATGGATTTGATATCGGAATTTTATTTGTCGGTTATAGTCTTTTATTTAGCTTGTCGTTTTATTTACGATGGTTTGTCATTGTCGAATGTCTTGTTTGGTACGTTAGCCTGGTGGATTCCACAGTGTGGGGTCCACAGCGCTGTAATATGCCCTGAATGTCTTGGGGGTGTTACAATGATGATCCCGTCGGACCAACGCATGGTGGCATTACCTGTCCAGCGATCCAGCGCACACAGCTATATATTCACATGATGATCCCGTCGGACCAACGCATGGTGGACATATGACAACAATGCACAACTGCACAGAACAACAGTGCACAATACACGACAACAACAATGCACAAATGCATGACAACAACGATACACGAATGTATCACGACATGATCGACACAAATGACAGAAATGATTAAAATACTTGCTCCGAGTCCTTCGAGAGCAATCTTGATATCTAAACCATCACCAACCATTATTCTGAATATTCACCAATCCAAAACATCACGGACGGTAGATAATTCACGCTTTGTCAATACCATGATGTATCCTCGATAACAAGTATACCAACGACAATTGTAAATCATATACATTATGATTTAAATTCCCAAAACTCGAATACAACCTATAATTACAAATCTCCTGTGATTACGATTATAAACATTGTTATACGAATTATAAACGAATGAAACTGAAACCATTCATTAAATATTATAAACTGAGCAAGTAATAACTTGCCTCGATACTGATACGATGATGAAGCTGTTAGAGATATGCCCTCGAATGCCACTCAGAGGATGAGAGAGTGAGAGCATATGTATTGTAATTATGAAAATTTAACAAAGCAATAATTATTTCTATATTATTGTATATCACTGGCATTGTGATTTGATATATAAAATAATAGTCCTTGCCTTTGAGAGCAAACATTCTACTCCTTATGGAGATAAGGAGATAAGCACTGGAAGTATTTAGAGCTCGAATGCTTAACTCGTTCGCAAGTCGATAAAACTTAACTGGGCAATAAGTTTAGACAATACTTGTATAATGTGTACTTTGACATGTAGAGTGCCGTTATTCACTAAGGGTTAGTGGGAGCACACGTTATAGGTATGCTAGTGAGATTAGTATACTCGAACACGACTCACCTCGATTCGGTCACATGGATATCACTCAGGGATTGTCAATGACTGGATCGAAAGGTTGTGATAGGTATACGTGGACCTTTGACTTGAGGTTTCAGTAGGAGATGTGCTTGTGACATTAAGTTAGTCATTAGAGTAGTTCGATCCAATCGCCGGTGGGTGAGGTCAACCTCGAAATGCAACTTAGTGGGCAAGTAGCAGTCTCTACTGAATACCAAGATAGAATTCTTTCTCCTGTAAGTGAGCAGGTAAATGTCCTATGCGGTTAATGGCAAATGAGATTATAAGTCTTTGGCCAAAGCATTTAGAGCTAGTTGTATTTGATACACGAGAGCTCGACGATCTCGGTTGCATTAACAGAAAGCATAGTGTCAAATTCTGATGAGGTTTGACTTTTCCGTGACCCTAATACTTGACCGGGACATATGATTGAAGGGTTTATACGTATACGGTATTCACGACATAATGGTTTTGGAATGATCCGATCATTCGTTCTTAGTTGGGTTACGATGCGAAGCACTAGGCTGCTAATCGTTATCCGTACTCCTTGGTTCCTCCCATTGCCGACTAAGACGGACCTACGAGTCGCGCACAAGGATATTTGATGGATAAATATGTATTTATTATCTCTTCATTAATATTGGATATTAGATATCTAATTTGATTTATTTGATAAATCATGCGGTCTAGTGAATTGAAATTAATTACTGGGTAATTAATTTAATTCATAAATAATTATTTCTTAGAAATATATTATTATAATTTTGTATTTGATAAAATTAATTAATTGGATTAATTAATTAAGTATAAATACATTTGGGATAAAACGAAGTGTATTTAACGGACTAGACACGCGAACGTCCGGTACATGAACCGAGTGGCTCGGCTCGTTTTCTCACCTAAAATCTAGTGGGCCCCCCCTCATTTTCCTCCCTTCCTTCCATGTGGTGTGTGTTGTGTGTTTAATTGTTTAATGGGTTGAAGACAAAAGGATGAGATTCCATATCTCATCATTTTGATATCATCTCCATTATATAATGTAAATATCTTCACATTATGTGTGGACTTGATATAACAAAGATACACACTCAACAATTCAAAGTGGATTCAGCCGTGAGTTCCAAAATACAAGGGAGAAAATTTTTCTTTCATTTTCTAGTTCATCTTTGAGAGAAAGAAAAGGAAGAAGAGAAGAGAAGAAAAATACCGTATCAATTCCTAGCCGTGTTCTTTGAGAACGAATTGATATTTTATTTTTCCGATCAATATCCGACGCGTAATAACGTAGAGACATTCGGCAATTTCGGTGTTGGATCATTCAACAAGCTAAAACGAATTGGATTCGTGTTCGTGTCAGAATCGGAGAAAGCTTGTTCGGGTTTTCCTTCAAGATTATATCATCAAAGGACTACGAGGTAAGTATTCTTTGATTATCTTTCTCGTTATTTATATTCGTTTATATGATGCTTGATCGGTCCGTTTTGGGGTTTGGTTTTATCCGGTTGGACTGTTTTATTTTCCATTGCGTAATTCGATTTTAATTACCGAATCCCAACAATGGTATCGAGCCAGTCTATGCGATCGTATATTCGATATTTGCATTTGGAATGCTTGATTTTTTTTTATGATTTAGTATCATAAAAATTTTAATTGTTGATGTTTAATTGTTCATCTAAAAATTATTTTTCATGATTTTATGTTACAATATAAATCTATTTTTCTTTTGAAAAACTGATTTATTTGTGTAATATAAAAAAAATTAGAAAAATATTATTTTTGGATTCGATCTGAAAAAAATGAGCCGGAAAATTAGGACCACTGATCGCAAATGGCCGGGCTGGATTTCAATTTGGCCAATTTAAAATTTAATTTGGCTGGGTTAAATGGCTGGTCAATTTTAAATTTAAATTTGGCTTGGCCCGGGCCTTGTGTTTTCCGACTCTGTTTTTATATTTCGTTCGGTAAATTAATTTTTCGCAAATTAAATTGGATTTAATTTGACTAAAATATAATTATGGTAATTTTATTTTAAGGGAATTAATTTAATGAAATATTTATTTTGTCCGGAGCAAATTAAAATTAACGGTTAAGTGAATTAATTGGACTAATTCTAATTGTTGGATTAATTTTTATTGATTAGATCAATTTTAGATTAATTATTATTGTCATTTATTTTAATGTAATTGTTGCATTAATTTTGAATGGGGATGTAGTTCATGGACCTAGTTTTGAATCGTTTGTTTTGTTCGATTGGGTTGTAAAGGCCGTTTTGAGCCTATTTATTTTACTAGAAAATTTGTATAGGATGCAATTTTTCAAATGTAAAATTTATATGTAATGACGAAGACCGGAGGAAGATTCGCTCGAGAAGACGAAGATTCAAGACCGAAGACATGTAATTAGATTACGATGTTTTTGTTCTAGGAACGGTCCATGAATCGCATGTTGTTAGTTTTAGGTTGTGTATGTTTTCATATTGTATGACAAACAAACAAACCGACAAACCGCGCTTATAAACGGATTAATGTGCAAAGTGTAACATATAATCGCGTTAATACTCCCACTTACAAACACTAAGTTATAAAGGTTACGAGGTTTCCTACCCTCCGTCAAACTCATGGAAAATTGAAATCTAAACCGGAATATTATTCTTCCGAGTATGTCGGGGTAATATTTTTGGGGAAAGTTGATAAATTCCTAGAGTGCATTAGATGCCTTTGGTTGTGACAAATCAAACCCCTATAAACCGTATGGGTTGCCGGGTAAGATTCAATTGTCAGACTAATAGGAGTTGACGGTTTAAACTTACATAGTTCAGCGAGCCATAGAAACCGAATGGGTTGAGGGCAAGCGAACTAGGGGTAAAAGAAGATCGAATCATCCATTAGATGGGTTGGTATTAGACACCACTTTATAAAGAATAATAGAATAGAAACCGTATGGGTTGCCCTCTATTAAACTTTGTAAAGAAATCGATCACCACTATGAAGTCACCCAAGACTTCCGGATTTAACATGGGAGTGTATAAATGCCGATAAAATAGTGGGAGCCGAGTTATGAATAAAGAAAGTCCTTAAATTCTTTACTCGGATCATAATTATATAATCACTAACGAATCTTAAATTATTCTCTGCAGTTAACAAAACTCTCAATATGACAATGAACCCACTCGCTATACTACTTGAAAAGAACGTCCTGACTGGTCCGAACTATGTGGATCGGCGGAACTTGAGGATTGTCCTAACTATGGAAATGCTGGGATACGTCTTGGAGGCGGACATCCCAGCGGCTCCTGCAAGAACCCGAGCAAATCAGGAAGATGTCGATGCCCATGAGAAATGGGTAAAAGACGACATAAGAGTGCGAGGGTACATGTTAGGCTCAATGACCAATGAGCTTCAACGTGCCCATGAAAAGATGACATCTTCAAGAGCCATCTTAGCGCACCTGGCTGAGCTCTATGGAGAGCATAGCCGAACTGCTAGATATGAGATATCAAAGCAATTATTCGGCGCCAGGATGAAGGAAGGAGAGAGGGTTGGGGACCATGTCCTCAAGATGATCTCGATGATTGAGAGATTGGAAGCTCTTGATTTTCGATGTATGCATCTCTCCAAATCGACCTTATCCTGCAGTCACTTCCGACTCCTTTTCACAATTTGTCATGAACTTCAACCGCAATGAGATTGCCTGTAACTTAGTCGGGCTAAGGAACAAGCGACAGCCCCAGTCTCGAGATGAAGACAAAGGAAAGGAAGCCGCACTTGTGATTTCTTAAGGACTTGGAAGTCCAAGAATAAGAAGAAAAAGAACAAGAAGCGATTAGGTCCAATAGACAAGATCGACAAGGGAAAGGGCAAGGCCCCAATAGTTCAAAAGAGCAAGGGGGCCAAGAAAACGGATGTATGCCTCAACTGCGGTGAGCTAGGCCCTTTGGAAGAGGTACTGTCCAAAGCTTGACCGTAATGCGCCTTCGTGCGGAACTCGGTTTTAGAAACAAATTGTTCTCAGAATCGTATATTCTACTTCTTGGATACTTGATTCGGTCGAGTTCTCGATTTGTACAATAAATCGGGATCTGGAACGAAGTAGGAAGTCGATTCGGGGAGGTGATGGTCACCGTCGGAAGTGGGCATAGTGTCGAGGCTTCGATATCGGATCCCTTATGTTGGATTTAGTATCTGGTTTTCGTCTTACGTTAGCTGATGTACTTGTTTTGCCCAAGGGGCACAAATATATTGTTTCAATTACTGTCATGGACCGAAAGGGTTTTCACTTCTTTATTGGAGATGGGTCCTGTCGTATTTATTTTAGAAATAAATTGGTTGTATCGCTACATTATTAAATGGTTTATACCATTTAAATCTAAAGAATAAAACAACCGTGAACACTATAACTAGGAAGCGTGGTAGGGATGAAACAGACCAAGCACTTAAGTGGCATCTTAGACTTGGTCATATCGGTCGTACCAAGGTTCATAAAATGGAGAAAGATGGGCTTACGGGTCCATTGGGATCGATCCCTATCCAACTTGTGAATCTTGCCTTCAAGGCAAAATGACTAAGTTACCCTTCGCAAGGACTTTTGAAAGAGTCAAAAACTTGGATTGATCCATACCGACGTCTGTGGCCCTTTTGAAGTGGCACGAGACGGCTTTCGATTTCATTACATTCACCGATGACCATACCGTATGGATTCGTGTACTTAATGAAACATAAGTCTGAAGCTTTTGATAAATTCAAGGAATTTAAAGCCCTAGTTGAAAATCAAACAGTAACCGTGTTAAGACTCTTGGTCGGGAATCGGGTGGTGAGTACATGAGTACCGAATTTGATGAGTTCTTAAAGGAACTAGGAATAGTGTCACAATTCACTCCTCCAGCTACTCCACAATTAAATGGTGTATCAGAAATAAGGAACCAAACCTTGTTGGACATGGTTCGCTCCATGCTTAACTATACTGATCTACCGATTTATCTGTGGGGTTACGCACTCCTTACTGCTGTGCATATCTTGAACAGATGTCCTTCCAAATCCGTTCCTAAGACTCCCCACGAGATGTGGAGAGGTAGGAAACCAAGTCTTAATCACATTAGGATTTGGGGATGCCCTGCTTATGTCAAGAAGACTAAAGTAGAGAAATTGGAAACTAGGTCTGTGAAAGGTCGTTTCATAGGATATCCAGGGGATTCCATGGGATATCTATTCTACATGCACGAAGATCATAGGATCATCGTTGCTATACAAGCACACTTCTGGAAGATCGGTTTATTCAGAAGGAGGGCAGTAGAAATATTTCTTTAGAAGAAATAAAAGAAACACCAAATGAGACACCTATGCAAGATATTAGAACCCAACCTTCTGAAATACAAACACAACCTCGCAAGTCTAGTAGAATTTCCCAATTACCTGAGAGGTATGGCTATCTGCATCAAGAGGAACTGGGTGTCCATGAGATGACAGAAAGTAGTCAAGAGAATGATCCTTCTACATACGACCAAGCGATGGTAGATGTTGACTCCACCAAGTGGCAAGAAGCTATGGAAGCTGAGATAGACTCAATGCATGCTAATCATGTCTGGACTTTAGTAGATCGTCCTAAAGGCATAATGCCTATTGGAAACAAATGGATCTATAAAAGAAAGACTGATGGAGATGGCAAGGTTGATACCTATAAAGCCAGGCTTGTGGCAAAGGGTTATTCCCAAAGAGAAGGAATCGATTACTTCGAGACCTTCTAACCTGTAGCTATGATTAAGTCTATTCGCATGATGCTTGCCATAGCAGCCCACTTAGATTATGAAATATGGCAAATGGATGTGAAAACGGCATTCCTAAATGGATTCCTCGAGGAGGAGATTTACATGGAACAGCCTAAGGGATTCATATCTCAAACCAATATTCATAAAGTATGCAAACTTCAGCGTGCCATTTATGGACTGAAGCAAGCTTCACGGAGTTGGAATCTTCGTTTTAACGAGCAGTCAAAGAGTTTGATTTTGTCCAAAACGAAGAGGAGCCCTGTATTTACAAGAAGGTTAGTGGGAGCAAAATTGTGTTCTTAATACTATATGTAGATGACATTCTACTTATAGGAAACGACGTAGGAATGCTCGATTACGTGAAAGCTTGGCTTTCTAAAGAGTTCTCAATGAAAGACTTGGGAGAAGCTACCTATATTACAGGTATTCGTCTCTACCGGATAGAGCGAAAAGAATGTTAGGTCTTTCCCAAGCCCTCTATATAGAAAAGATCTGAAGCGATTTAGGATGGAAGATTCTAAAAGAGGGTTCCTTCCTATGCAACATGGTGCAAAACTTTCCTTAGAGATGTGTCCTCAAAGTGAGGAAGACAGAAAGGAAATGAGTAAGGTGCCCTATGCTTCGGTAGTAGGTAGCCTCATGTATGCTATGATTTGCACTAGACCGGACATTGCCTATGCTGTGAGCGTAGTAAGTCGGTTTCAGTCAAATCCAGGCGAGAACATTGGATCGTCAAAGAACATTCTTAAGTACCTAAGGAGGACTAAAGACTTGGTTCTTACATACGGCGGTGGAGAAATTAGAGTGATGGGCTATACAGACTCAGACTTTTCGGGGGACATGGATGCTCAGATGTCCACATCAGGATATATCTTCACTCTGAATGGTGGGGCAGTTTCTTGGAGAAGTGCCAAGCAAAGTTCGACTGCAATCTCTACATGTCAAGCCGAATACCAGGCAGCCACGGAGGCTGCTAAAGAAGCTTTTTGGATTAATGGTTTCTAATGCGGAGAAGTCCGTGACGCTGTTTTGTGACAACGACGGAGCTGTTGCACAGGCTAAGGAGCCTAGGGCTCACCACAATACCAAACATATTGCGAGAAAATATCATTTTGTGAGAGAAATGGTTCAGGAAGGAAATGTCATACTGCAGAGAGTAGACACAGCAAATAACGTTGCTCATCCGCTTACCAAGCCACTATCTCAGAAGGTCTTAGAGAGACATCTGGAGAGTATGGGTATTAGATACCATAGTTTGTGGCATTGAGTGCAAGTGGGAGATTGTTAGAGATATGCCCTCGAATGCCACTCAGAGGATGAGAGAGTGAGAGCATATGTATTGTAATTATGAAAATTTAACAAGGCAATAATTATTTCTATATTATTGTATATCACTGGCATTGTGATTTGATATATAGAATAATAGTCCTTGCATTTGAGAGCAAACATTCTACTCCTTATGGAGATAAGGAGATAAGCACTGGAAGTGTTTAGAGCTCGAATGCTTAACTCGTTCGCAAGTCGATAAAACTTAACTGGGCAATAAGTTTAGACAAGACTTGTATAATGTGTACTTTGACATGTAGAGTGTCGGTATTCACTAAGGGTTAGTGGGAGCACACGTTATAGGTATGCTAGTGATATTAGTATACTCGAACACGACTCACCTCGATTCGGTCACATGGATATCACTCAGGGATTGTCAATGACTGGATCGAAAGGTTGTGATAGGTATACGTGGACCTTTGACTTGAGGTTTTGAGAGGAGATGTGCTTGTGACATTAAGTTAGTCATTAGAGTAGTTCGATCCAATCGCCGGTGGGTGAGGTCAACCTCGAAATGCAACTTAGTGGGCAAGTAGCAGTCTCTACTGAATACCAAGATAGAATTCTTTCTCCTGTAAGTGAGCAGGTAAATGTCCTATGCGGTTAATGGCAAATGAGATTATAAGTCTTTGGCCAAAGCATTTAGAGCTAGTTGTATTTGATACACGAGAGCTCGACGATCTCGGTTGCATTAACAGAAAGCATAGTGTCAAGTTACGTAGGGTTTGACTTTTCCGTGACCCTAATACTTGACCGGACATATGATTGAAGGGTTTATACGTATACGGTATTCACGACATAATGGTTTTGGAATGATCCGATCATTCGTTCTTAGTTGGTTCTGATGCAAGCACTAGGCAAGCTAACTGTTATCCGTACTCCTTGGTTCCTCCCATTGCCGACTAAGACGGACCTACGGAGTCGCGCACAAGGATATTTGATGGATAAATATGTATTTATTATCTCTTCATTAATATTGGATATTAGATATCTAATTTAATTTATTTGATAAATCATGCGGTCTAGTGAATTGAAATTAATTACTGGGTAATTAATTTAATTCATAAATAATTATTTCTTGGAAATATATTATTATAATTTTGTATTTGATAAAATTAATTAATTGGATTAATTAATTAAGTATAAATACATTTGGGATAAAACGAAGTGTATTTAACGGACTAGACACGCGAACGTCCGGTACATGAACCGAGTGGCTCGGCTCGTTTTCTCACCTAAAATCTAGTGGGCCGCCTCCTTCATTTTCCTCCCTTCCTTCCATGTGGTGTGTGTTGTGTGTTTAATTGTTTAATGGGTTGAAGACAAAAGGATGAGATTCCATATCTCATCATTTTGATATCATCTCCATTATATAATGTAAATATCTTCACATTATGTGTGGACTTGATATAACAAAGATAGACACTCAACAATTCAAAGTGGATTCAGCCGTGAGTTCCAAAATAGAAGGGAGAAAATTTTTCTTTCATTTTCTAGTTCATCTTTGAGAGAAAGAAAAGGAAGAAGAGAAGAGAAGAAAAATACCGTATCAATTCCTAGACGTGTTCTTTGAGAACGAATTGATATTTTATTTTTCCGATCAATATCCGACGCGCAATAACGTAGAGACATTCGGCAATTTCGGTGTTGGATCATTCAACAAGCTAAAACGAATTGGATTCGTGTTCGTGTCGGTAACCGGAGAAAGCTTGTTCGGGTTTTTCCTTCGAAGATTATATCATCAAAGGACTACGAGGGTAAGTATTCTTTGATTATCTTTCTCGTTATTTATATTCGTTTATATGATGCTTGATCGGTCCGTTTTTGGGGTTTGGTTTTATCTGGTTGGACCATTTTATTTTCCGCTGCGTAATTCGATTTTAATTACCGAATCCAAACAGTGGTATCAGAGCCAGGTCTATGCGATCGTATATTCGATATTTGCATTTGGAATGCTTGATTTTTTTTTTATGATTTAGTATCATAAAAATTTTATTTGTTGATGTTTAATTGTTCATCTAAAAATTATTTTTCATGATTTTATGTTACAGTATAAATCTATTTTTCTTTTGAAAAACTGATTTATTTGTGTAATATAAAAAAATTAGAAAAATATTATTTTTTGGATTCGGGACGAAAAAAATGAGCGGAAAAATTAGGACCGGCAACTGGTCACGGATCGCTGGGCTGGTTGGCTGGCTGGCTGGCCGGGCTGGCGGGGCTGGCTGGCCGGGCTGAGCTGGTCAATTGGCTGGGCTGGCTGGCTGGCTGGCACTTTGCCGGGCCGCGGGCTTGGCCCGGGCCTTGTGTTTTCCGACTCCGTTTTTATATTTCGTTCGGTAAATTAATTTTCCGCAAATTAAATTGGATTTAATTTGACTAAAATATAATTATAATATTGTAGCAAATTATATTACGTAACACTTATTCCGTTGCGTACGTTACACGTACGTTGACTTGCTACAGTATTATACTCGTATTACGTACGTAATACACCCTGTATAACGTACGTAACTCCATCCGTTGACTCACCTGTCCACATCTGCGCGCCAAAGCCGCCGACCGCCCAACTGTCCGATTCCTCTTGTTACGTACGTAATGTCTCGCCATAACGTCACGTAACTCTTGTGATTTAGCGTCGTAAGTCTTCAACATTAGCGTCGCTAAGTATTCTATACTTAGCCAATTTCAATCACGCTTTGTCTCGACATACCGAAAACACATATACACTTACTGAATACTTATACTGAATCCAATAACATCCTTATACGATATACTCTATATCGAAAGTACGATAACCTGATACACAATATCCTCAAATGCAACTGTCGACCAGATACGACAATTATACCGATACTGACATCTCAGTCTTTTATTTATTTATTTTATCCATACTGTACAGATTCCACGCTGTACAATATAACTCGGATAAAATAATATCAAACAACAGTAGTAGAAATTCCGGATATTACAACATGTACTCTTTTAATGTGAATAAACTATTTTAAGTACTGGAAACCTAATTAGTACCGAGCATTACACTATGAATATTTAGATGCAATGGGTGCAATTCATGGGTTGATAAAACATTACACTATGAACATTTAAAATAAATACAATACATTACATATAACTAATTACATAGACTAAAAGAATTCTACACGGAAAAAGCGTTACGGATGAGTCCTTATTCATATTAAAAGACTACATGTGAAAAGACTATTTTAATTGTAACTTTAAATGTAAACAAAATAATTTAAATACAAAAGTTATGATAACATCATAATTAAATCCTCTAAAATAAATACAATACAAATTCTCTAATAGGTATCTAACTACCGGCATATCATTCAAGCGTCTGCAACCAATGCTCATTCAAGCGTTTGCAACCAAAGACCGTGCATCGCACGGGTTGAATCAAGCCTCGTTAATAAATATTCTTAGGTCTGGTTGGACGAATGGTTTTGATAAATTTAGTTAGGCAATGATTTAGTTATGCTTGGGGTGTATTAGTAAACTCAATTCAATAACTTAATAGTTGTCTCCACTTAAAATATAATAATGTAATCAATTCTTATAACTTAATAAGTTCTTATTTCTTTCTTATTGAAAATATATCAAATTAATCGCACTTTCATGATTTTTGATTTGAGATGCATATTGCGTTTCTAAAAATATTAAACAAAAAAGTAGAAGTATATCGCGCATAGTTATAGCTAATAAATTCAAATGAGCAGTATGATGAAGACACAAGAATAATGTAATAATTTCAAAAATCAGTATGCTGCACATAATAACAGTGTAAAAAGTTCAAAATAATAGTAGGATAAACACAAATAGCACTGGAATTTTGAAAAACCAAGTGACTGAATTGAAAATATTTTTTATCAAAAGTTTATCATCACACATAATAGCAGTATGATAAGTTCAAAGTTGCAGTATATCAAACACATAATAGCAATACAATAAGTTCATAATAACGGTTTGCAGGATTGTCTTTTTTAGTGTGTACTTCGACTATAAAGTATGAACTATTACACTGGTATTATGCGTTGGGTATACCACTAATATGCACTCATTGGAGTATTAATATTGATTCCAGATGTAATTCCTTATTCACAAAAATTGCACTGTTAATATTTCCAGTGTTGCTATTATACAAATTTACTGCTTATATAGATATATTATATTGTTGCTATTATATAACTATACTGTTTTCAATTTTCTTGTGCATTTTTTATAGTGGGAATCAATTTTTTAATACCGAATCATAAAATTGATGAGTTTTATATCCCCATTAATAAAACTATAAGTTTTTAGTACCATTTTGATTAAAAAGACTAAAATGTCCTCTCTTTTGTTGTAATGTTGACTTCTCACTTTTTTTTATTTAATTTAAACTATTTTTCTTCTCTTTTTTTCTTTTTTACTTTCCTCATCTGCTCTGATCGATATTAATGTCCAACAACCAAAATTTAACTACAAATATATACATCAAAACAACACAACCATGTCTGACAAAGGGTCTCTCAAAAATCTTATAAAAATCACAAGATTATTCGAAAAGAAAAGTTGACGTTCAAATAGGTATGCATCAGTATTTGACCGCTGGGGAAAAAAAATTCCCGACCAGTTCTTACGGACACGATCGCTGCACACGATGGGAAGCCACCGTGTGCAACGATCGTGTGCAACGGTCGTGTCTAACGACCTTGACATCGTGCGCACAACTAACGTGTTCACAATCGTTTAACACAATCGTCTACAATCGTGTGCAGCGATCGTGTTCATGGCCAGAAACTTGCACATGGTACTATACGACCGTGTGCATCGGTCGTGTCTAAGGCAGACCGTTTTATAATATTGTTCGCTCAGTTTTCTGAATAGTTATTCATCTTTTTGTAATCAGATGTCGTGGCAGCGTATTTTGATACATCACGGTGGTCATTGGGAGCGATCGACATATGTAGACGGGACTCCTTTTTTGTCTATATCGACACGAGCAAAGTTAGTCGTGCAAACCTCGTGGGGTTATCAGAGAGGGTTTGGGTGGTCCAAATGAGTCCGATTACAAATTATGGTACTTGACACACATGGCCAAGGGAAACAAAGTAAAAGTCCTATTACGGGGCGATACCGAGATACTTCGATTACTAGTAGAATACAAGGAAGATCCTGAGGTCTATGTTGAGAACAGCAGCTCTTCCACTCCCGAGGTTAATATGGGATGTAGCAGCTCGAGAGTAGGCCCGGCAACATAAATTATGACACGCCTTCCAAAGATTATCAATACGAGAAAGATGAGGAAGACGAGGAAGATGAGGAGGTGCATACATCCGAAGATGAAGATTGTTGTAAAGACTTGCTTGAGTCACTATCTGCGGAATTTCTTGCTTGGATTCGCCAACCGGCCCAAATGGATAGGATTATGAGTCGTCGGAACTTCTCATCCGACCATCAATCTGCGAGCGAGCATGAGCATCTACAATCAATGCATAACTGGATCATTCCATTTCTGAACCCCAATAGTGTCGGGACTTTGGGTTGGGTCGAGCAGCCTCCACCGGTTACCGGTCAGATAGAGGTGGGTCCACCTTTCGTTCCAAGACAGAGTTGAGGATAACTGTAGGAATGTATCATTTGGAAAGCATGCTACAGTGTATCACTGATCGTTCCGCCGATAAACGTATAGTGTTTGTCTGTAAGAGTGGGCGAAAAAATTGTCAGTTTAGGTTGTGTTCTATTGAGGGTGCAACTATTTGGAGAATTACTAAGTTGACATTGGAGCACAACTGTCACCCTGATTTGAACCGTGCTGCCGCACGATCGGTCACTTCTGAGGTTACCGCCTATTATTTTGCTAAAAGATTGACCGGTGAGGGGGTCACTTTGAGGCCAAATGAGATGATTGCAGAGATGTGTAGGGAGTACGGCATTGACATGCTATACAGTTTTGCTCTCCGGACGAGGAATATAGCGATAGAGAATACATATGACGGCTTTGATGAGTCGTATTAGAGGCTCCCATCTTATCTGTATTTGTTAAAACAGCGTAATCCAGGGACAATTTATGATTTGCAGACGACTCGTGAGGGAGTGTTTTGCCACATGTTCGTTGCATTCGGACAGAGTATTAGGGCATTTGATACATGCTTTGGACCGGTGATTATAGTTGATGGGACCCACTTGAAGGGAAGGAATAAATGAACTCAATATGCGTCCGTCACATTTGACGGGAACGAGCAAGTATTTCCTCTTGCAGTTGGTCTCGGTCCGATAGAGAACGACGAGTCATGGACTTATTTTCTGTATAACCTGCGCATATGCTACAATCCGATGGAAGATTTACTGATTATGAGTGACCAACATAAGAGCATTCAGAATGCTGTTCGAGTCGTCTATCCGAATGCATTCCACGGGTTGTGCTATCACTATCTTGCAAAAAATCTGACCTCCTACGGTGCGCATGCTATAGGACTCTTTAGAACTGCTGCCTACACGCATCGTGAAGAAGTTTTTGAAAACTACTTTTCGAAACTACATATCGAAAGCTCTAATGGGGCTCACATGCGTCTTTTTGAAATTGGGCCAGAGAGGTGGGCTAGGTCGAAGTGTCCGGTACGACGCTATAACTTCTTGACATCCAATGTTGTTGAATGCTTTAATAATCGTATATTGTGGGCGAGGCGTTTACCGGTTTGCTCGTTACTTGAGATATTTCGCCTAATTTTAGAGAATTTGTTTGATGAGAAGCGGGGAGAAGCTACATCAAGAGACCATGAGTTGACAATGAACACTTTTGAAAAGCTTTCTAACTCTGTGCAAGCCAGTCTGACTCTTACCGTTCGAGCTACCACCCCAGTTGTTTATAAAGTCGAAGAAAACAAAGTTTCTTATGAGGTCGACCTTCGAACCTGGACATGTTGTTGTCGTGAGTTTGATTTGGATCAGATTCCATGTCGTCATGCCGTTGCCGCTATAAGGTAATTGTCTATGCTGTCGTGTGCACATGGTCATGGCCATTCAATGTTTTTGTCTATGCTGTCGTGTGCACACGGTCATGGCCGTGGGCATGCGGGTGCTGTCGGACGCTCACGGTCGTGCCCACGGTCATGGCAGAATGCACACGATCGTAACCCACGATGGGCACGATCGTAACCCACGATCGACACGATCGTAACCCACGATGGGCGCGATCGTAACCCACGAAGGGCACGATCGTGTTCTGCCATCGTGTGCAACACAGGGCTGGTCTGGATTTATCCTACACCTCATCAATATCAAAAATACATTATCCTATACAACATTCTTGACATAATTGCTTATTGTAACAGGCGCGCCGGCAATGGTTTGTCCGTGTATGATTTTGTTAGTCGTTATTTCAAGCAACAAGGTCTTAGAGAGACTTATAAGGAGCATATTAGTCCTATCCCACATCCTGATGAGTGTAATATCCCACCGGAGATCTCATCCATCGTTTGCGTACCTCCAGAGGGGGTACGATAAGCCGGCCGACCAAGGATGAGTCGCGCACGGTCCGCTGTTGAAATTTGCCCGCAGGTGGACGGCCTCAGGTTTGCGGTAAATGTAAAGGAACCGGCCACAATAGAAAATCTTGCAAAGCATTCATTCCCATAGGTGGTGTGGATTTGAATATCCCTGAAGAAACTCAAGGAATGGATAAACAAACGAAGCAAAGGCGCCGGCAGAAGAAGAGGTGTAGCATTTGTCGTAATGATGACCATGACATAAGGGGATATCCATACCATGAAACTTAAATTGCTTATGTATTTTTATATTTTGTGACTTACTAGCAACAATCATGTGCTGATATTTTGATCCTCGATGGACCATGTATTGATCCAGTATTCTGATTATTAGTTGAAATGTATAATTTTGTGTCTATTTTCTTTATCTTTGAATTGAAATTTAAGTGTTCAGTGATGTAAAGCAAATAAAGGTGATTATGGAGGCAAACATTAACCATAACAAAGTAGCTCACTTTAAAGAGCAATAGTTTACAACAAAAGCATATCCAAAGCATATAACTTTACAAAACAAAAGTTCATCACCATCACACCAAAATATCTAATAATAACTTAAAAACAACAATCACTTGGATCCCTTTTCCCCCATCTGCTGATGTATCCTTAGTCTTGTATCACCATCTTCATGAACTTCTTCTTCTAAAATAACTTATTTACTTGTGTTCTCAGAAATCTCTAAATCATCATCATCATCACCATCTAGTATGACTGGAGTGCTCGCAGTGTTTTTAAATAGGCCCTGTTTCATGAAACACATTAATTCGCAGTACACACTACACATACAACAAAATCAAAAAAATTTACTCTGAGCATTGAGTATCTTCCTCTCGGCCTAGTTCTGTATGGTGGGTTGGGAGGAGGTATCCTCCTCCTTTTTGGTGGAGGTGCTTCGATTCCTCCTAAATCGCTTTCTCTTAATCGACCGCTCATTTCGCGTATTTGATTTCAATGGATTTTAACTGATTTTAATTGATTAGGGTTTATAGTGAAAAGGGGGGACTACGGTTCATGTATTTGACTCTCAGTACAGTCCGATGGGCTTATATTGAAAAGGGGGGGCCCACGATGGGATTTTATAATAAAATAATTTGATATTTCCCTTTGCAGTACACACGATGGTGCACACGATGGGAACGATCGTGTGCTCCGATCGTGTGACACGTTGGCAACCAGGTGTCACGGTGTCTATGGTGTCAAATTGCATCAGATCCACGTGCACACGATGGTGCACACGGCCATGGCCACGATGGGACACACGGTCGTGTGCACAAGAACATCAACAATTTTCACCAAATTCTCAAATTACTCGTCAATTTAGGTGGTGTTACTTATATATTAACAAGTATTTGTTAACGATACACTTATTTAAAAAGTTATTGATTGAATTAACATAATATATTGCATATCATGTGTAGTCTATATGTTCTCAGTGTATTAGTTCGTACGGATAAGTTCATCATCTGGATGAAATATCTTATATACTAATGAATTACAACGAAATGACAAATACGAGTTTGTATAAGAAGCTATATAGTAATTAATGGTTGAACAAGCAATTTTTAAATCACAAAACATCCTTCTAGATAACACAATAAATCAAATTGGCAAAAATACCAAAAGTTTATATGCACATGATGGGACACACGGTCGTGCCCATGATGGGACACACGGTCGTGTGCACAAGAACATCAACAATTTTCACCAATTTCTCAAATTAATCGTCAATTTAGGTGTTGTTACTTATATATTAACAAGTATTTGTTAACGATACACTTATTTAAAAAGTTATTGATTGAATTAACATAATATATTGCATATCATGTGTAGTCTATATGTCCTCAGTGTATTAGTTCGTACGGATAAGTTCATCATCTGGATGAAATATCTCACATACTAATGAATTACAATGAAATGACAAATACGAGTTTGTATAAGAAGCTATATAGTAATTAATGGTTGAACAAGCAATTTTTAATCACAAAACATCCTTCTAGATAACACAATAAATCAAATTGGCGAAAATACCAAAATTTTATATGCCCACGATGGGACACACGGTCGTGCCCACGATGGGACACACGGTCGTGTGCACAAGAACATCAACAATTTTCACCAATTTTTCAAATTACTCGTCAATTTAGGTGTTGTTACTTATATATTAACAAGTATTTGTTAACGATACACTTATTTAAAAAGTTATTGATTGAATTAACGTAATGTATTGCATATCATGTGTAGTCTATATGTTCTCAGTGTATTAGTTCGTACGGATAAGTTCATCATCTGGATGAAATATCTCATATACTAATGAATTACAACGAAATGACAAATACGAGTTTGTATAAGAAGCTATATAGTAATTAATGGTTGAACAAGCAATTTTTGAATCACAAAACATCCTTCTAGATAACACAATAAATCAAATTGGCAAAAATACCAAAAGTTTATATGCACACGATGGGACACACGGTCGTTCCCACGATGGGACACACGGTCGTGTACACGGCCGTGCCCACGATGGGACCCACGGTCATGTGCACATGATGGTGCACACGG
This sequence comes from Orobanche coerulescens, assembly GCA_033398695.1. NCBI lineage: Eukaryota > Viridiplantae > Streptophyta > Magnoliopsida > Lamiales > Orobanchaceae > Orobanche > Orobanche coerulescens. Next base: position 178,764,563 of record CM065809.1, read on the forward strand.
CCGTGCCCACAATGGGACACACGGTCATGGGAGCCATCGTGAGCACACGACAGCAGCAACCCATGACTGTGGGCAGGTTGCACACGATCGTGACCCACAATGGCCACGATCGTGTGCATCCATCGTGTGTAACACAGAGCCAAAAAATAAAGATTTAACAACACAATATGACCGTGGGCAGGTTGCACACGATCGTGACCCACGATTGCCACGATCGTGTGCATCCATCGTGTGTAACACAGAGCCAAAACATAAAGATTTAACAACACAACATATTAATATTACCAAAACTGTCTAACGACAATATAAATATTTAACAACACGACACATTAATCTTGCCACAACACAACACACCATAAACTTTTTTACATGTCTAAAGACAACATAAAGATTTTAGCAGCTAAACCATATCGATATTTCTTAATATATTTCTCATTTAGTTCCTTGATTTGGTGCCTTGCTCCTGGGTTTGCAGAGACGAGTCGATCCAAGTACATGCACGCGAAGGGGCCACAACTGTGATTGTCGTTTTGTATGAACTGTAGCTCTCGTGGCATAATTTTGAAACTCATCTCCGTGTCATACTTCTTCTTCGATTGGTTGTTCAGCCAATACCCGTATTGAGCGACCACACGAGGCATCAAACGCATAATCGGTCGCAGTTGGTTTAATCGGTATCGACCATCTTCGTGGTGGTGTGACAAGGAATCGTACAACTCCATGGTCCATGTTATGATGTCAATCTTGATAGTCACCCAGTGGCTCTGGTCGAGGCAACAAATGGCGATGATCTGTTGAAACAAAATATGTAATCATATAAGATCATCACATCAAACATAGCGAATCATTTATCAATATAAATTTCAAACTTACTTCATTGCAATTTGACCATGGAACCGCAAGTGGTGTATCAAGACCTGTCATGTAGTCCTCGATGCATTTAGGAATTTTTCAATCCCTGTAAACCGGGTTCCCTGTCACCTTGATACCAAGTGGATCATCCGGATGGAGTCTTGCAAACTCGTTGGCCATAACTAACTACAAAAAGCCAAACAACAAAATAAAAAAAAATCCACATCACACCAGTGATATACAAGCGAGTAGGTTATAAAACTTACGTAAAATTGGGAGCCGGCAAGTACAGTGTCAACTCTACCGACACCAACACTACGGACTCCCCTCCGAAGCCTCGCTTGAGTCGCAAGCACATAACAATCTATCACCTCGGCATCAAAGTCTTCACGGCTAGACTCTATCCGGTCAAATAACGCCTGGGTGAGAGCATGCCCAGTCTCCAAACACCGGACAATAGCATCACGTGGCTGCTCCCTCCTAAAGTGTAGGTACAACTTCTTCAGAGCCTCGCTATCTCTTGGAGGCGCCACCACAAAAGGCTCCCGAAGAGCAGCAGATGGTCGACTCACTCGCGGTGGAAGACTACGCTCACCCAAATGCTGCGTTCCGGCACTCTCACCATCTTCATCACCCTCAGCATCCCTCTCACAACTATAACGATCAGAGAGCTGTACAACCGGCTGCTCGATCTGAAATGGAGGCTGCTGCTGAGGACCACCACCTTCACATCGAAACATCGCACTATAATGATGCTCGTCCTGAAACCAGTCGAACATCGTCCCATACTGCTGAAACGGCGCCTCAAATGGCTCATACTGATGCTCGTAATCAAGGGGTTGTTGAGTCCGCTCAAAAGAATGATGAATCTGAGAATGGTGACTGTGCTGGATCTCAGAATGGTGACTGTGCTGGACCTCAGAATGGTGGGTAGGCGGACGCTGAGAATGATGACTAGGCTGACGCTGAGAATGGTGACCGTGGGCTGCACCAGAGACTGAGTGACGTGAAGGGTCAGGAATCCTCCGCTGGGCACTGCTAACAGATGCAGAATGACGAGGCCTATCGGAAAACCTTTCATGGCTCCCAGCTGAGTAGTGCACCGGGCTCCTAGAACGTCTATGCGTAGGTCCGAAGAAATCTATGATCCCAGAAAGTACCCGGTGAGAAACTCGAGCAATAAATCCTGACTCAGAATCGTCGTACAAGATCGCCTTCAAACGGCGATCGAAGTACTCATCCCTGCTCGTGTCTTGGGTGTGGTCTGGACAAGGAAGTCCGTGGACACAACACACCCTCTCTGGCTGCCTCGCCCGGTCCGATGTCTCTGCACCATCTACTGGTGGGGTACTCTGTCGGCGTCGCTTCGCACTTTATGTGCCGACTCATATGTAATCAATTTCCCAGCAGCCTTCTTCAACCTATCCATAACTTTCTTTCTCGGTATCGGCGCAGGCTCATCCTCTTTGTTATTCACAGCTATTCTTACAGGCTTAATGAACTTAACATCATATGGCGAGCCATTCTCAAAGCTCAGGTAGTAGTACTCAGCCTCATCCTCCTCCAGATGCGGTAAAGAGAGAAGTACTCTGTGCTGCAAAATTAGTCATTAAAGCATACCATTAGATGGGCAATCACATAACGTTGAAGAGATGAAGTCAGGAGAAAATACGTTTACAAATTTATGTACCTTATCATCGAAGAAATGAGTGAAATCACAGAACATCTTCCTCGTAGTCCACATCAAACGCCGGGGGACTTGGACAGATTTATCTCGAATACCACACAATGCTCCCAATGAAGGAATCATCTCATACGACCATATCTGTAAAGCCCAAACAGGACCATAGAAGTGATAGTCCTTGTGCTCTTGTCCCTCCTTCATGGAAACATTGCCTATGTAGTAAGATAAAACTCCAAAGGCATAAGAACCCCAAGGGAACATATCCCACTGCTCGAAATCCTCAACTAATGCCCATGCCCATGTCTCGACCATCATGTCGTCACGGCATAGGATAAAGTAGTAGTATATAAGTAAATTGGCAACCTTCACATAATCTCTTATGTCTCTACCAAAATCTCGAGCATTGAACCTCTTCCGCAGAACACTAACCTTAATATTTTTGTCATGGAGTATTCAGTGGAAAATACCGTCAGACCGAAGGAGATGGTCGTCATGTGGATGGAAGGTAGAGTTTCCAAAATGCAGTCCAGTGATCATGGCAAAATCATGGGCCGTAAAACGAATGGTCCTCCCGCAAACCTAGAACCACGACCCATCCGGGGGGATTTGATCACCCTTCAATTGACGGGCAATCAATTGATGTAGGGCAGTATTTGAACTCCCATTTCTCCTCACTTTAATCAAGCTCCCCAGGACCCCCTCGGTCAAGCTCTCGATAGCTCGATCAGCAACTGCAGAATTGCGGCCCATACTTCTTAGTGTCTCAATGATCTCTTTAAATACCGCCTCCCGTATGTAAAGATTCACTTGACGTGTAACAAAGCGCAATGTAGGTCTCTTCCATACGCAACCAGTCTGCAATATAGACATACAACTCATAAGAATATGATAGAATGCATAAGAGAACGAAAAAAAAAAATTCTGCCTTGCACACGATGGCAGGCACACGATCGATGCCCGTCGTGTGAAGACCATCGTGTGCCACACGACGGCTCACACGACGGGCGTCGATCGTGTGCATGCCATCGTGTGCAGGGCAAGAGCCTTTGATCTTCTAGCACACGACGGCACACACGATCGACGACCGTCGTGTGTAAACCATCGTGCCCACGAAAGACCATCGTGTACACGATGGTGTCATCTTCTTCAGCACCATCGTGGGACGATGAAAAACCGTCGTGGCACGATCGTGTGAATGAAAATACACTAACCGGCGGCTTATTGACGAATTCCTCTTCAGATGGAGTGTCACTAGCGTGTGAGGAACTTCTAGCGTCTTCAGATTCTCTGTGGTAGTCGGAGTTCGACATTTTCTGGCCGGCGAAAGGGTTTCACGACGGGAGAGTTTTTTGCAGAGAGATACGGAGAGTTTTTTTGCAGAGGAAAATATTGAGTTGTGGGACTGTTTAGATTATTGTTGTTTGCTTTTAATAATTTTCTATTTTTTATTGTTGTTTGCTTTTAATAATCTTCTATTTTTTTTATGTTTTTTTATCTTTTAGTGGTAGACTTTGAGGGTAATAAAGTTTTTTAACACATTTTGGTATCAAAAACTTATAGTTTTATGAATGGGGATATATAACTTATTACTTTTATGATTTGGTACTAAAAAAGAGAGATCCCTTTTTTATATGCAATATATATATATATATATATATATCCTAAAATGGATTACAAATGAGTAAGTTCTTGCATTTCTAAAGAAATACAATTTGATGTAAAATGAAAAAAAAAATCCTCTATTTTAAAAAAGGGCATGTCCATAAATAAAGAACAAGTTTTAGGCATGTGTATTGATCATGTGACACAATCTACGTCATCCTTATTTATTTATTAGTAGTCATTATGGATTCTTAATTATTATCAAGGATGGTTTTTATTATATACGAGGCATTCAGACCCGTGCGTTGCACATAGTTTGAATCTGATTGCTCCTCGCTTAATGTGCGGCACTAATTTTGGTTATGTTTGAAGGTAAGCATGTTTGTTGAATAAATGACTAAATTCTCATGTGGTTCACACAACTTTTAGAACCATGGCATGCAAAGGCAATAGGTCGTAGGTAAATATTTGTTGCGTAAATATGATGTTATTTTTGTTGAATTGCTCTCTTTATAAATTTCTTGCTAAATTGATAAGTCTTTCACGTATATATGATTTTTGGATGTGATAATGTATGCGTTGACTACTTGAGGGGTGTTTTATAATAAAATGTATAACTTTACGTTTTCTTTCATAGCATAATTTTTAATTATAGTTTCATTAACTGTTAATTATAACTTGTTAATTGATTGGATCGGGTCGGGTCGAGTCGCACTAACTCGGTGTTTACTAATAGGTTGTGGTACAATTTTCTTTTCAATAATGCGTACGCCGCCCACTAAGTTTTATGTGGTTTAATAGCAATACCTTTACAATCGATGGACGACAACATTCAAAAACACTTTCAACATAACTCAAGATTATTAATTGATCACAAAACCAATTAGAATTGCTATAAAGATTTAAGAATCTCGATTAAGGGTTGTATTATATTTGACAACTTAGACAAAAAAAATCATGATTTTTGCCATTGTTAATAAGTATTTTTAACATGGTACTAAAAATCCAAGACATTAAAAACTTTTACCCACCAAAATAAAAGTTTTAAGACTAAAGCTGAGTTATTGATTCAAAATTTGCATTCGATATTTTTGATTGTGTTAGTACGTAGTCAATTCAAATTGTAAATCTGTTAGCATTACAAATTAGATGCTTGACTCGACAATTCTAGGCCCGTAAATCTTGATTATTATCTACAAATAAAAATTATAACTTATTATTTAATTAATAATCTATAACATAAAATAAGTGAAAGAATTAAATTGGATATTTGAAAAAAAATCAATATTTTAATGGCTAAACTTATGGGATCGAATTTGGAAAATATTTAAATTAATTGGGGTGAAACGGGAGGAGTTGGAAACTTAGGGACTAAAATTGAAATCTGAAAAGTCGATTTGGGGTCAAACAAAAAGGTCTGAAATTCTGGGGTGTTAAATTGAATATCCTAAAAAAAACAGGGTACAAAACCCTTAGCCCTAAGAAGTCAGCCGACATTACTCACTCTTCCCTGCCTCTCCCCTTTCTCTCTCCCTCCTGATTCTCCCTTTTTCTCACTTCTCTTCTCGGTTCTCTCTCTCTCTCTCTCTGTGACACACGCACAACAATCGCACGGACCGCGGCGGGCAAAACGCAAAGGAGCGGCGGGTAGCGACTAAGTTAATTCGGCGGAGCTTTCCAGATTACGAACCCAAAATCACGGCGGCTCGCAAAGGACTGATGAAGGGGTCGATGATGGCAAGCCCGAAATAGGAGCTGGGTTTCAGATTTGATGGTTATTTGAGATTCGATCTAGAAAGGGTTCGACTGGGTGTCGGGTTGGCTACTGGCTTGGTGATGATGATTGGAGATGAAGATTTGGTCTGATGGGTGCCAGATTTGGGCCGATTAGACCAGGTTCGGGTTGAAGGTTCCTTCGAGCGGTATGTTCTTGTGCACGATCGTGTGCACGATCATGGCTGCCATCGTGTGCAGCCATCATGGCTAGTCCCATCGTGTGCACGATCGTGTGCAGCCATCGTGTGCAGCCATCGTGTGCAGTTCTTCTATCGTGTGCAGCCATCGTGTGCAGCCATCGTGTGCAGTTCAGCCATCGTGTGCGAAAGAACTCCTCAAAAAAAAAGTCTGGCGATAAAATATAGTTGCATACTTTCTTTATGAATCCAGGAGCACAATAAATGAAGTCTTATTAGAACGTCAACTTCTCTTTTTCGCAAAATCGTGGGATTTTATAAGGATTTTGAAAGACCCATTTAGACATTAAATTTTAGTTGTTGGATTCAGTAGTTAGTCATGGAGAAGATGATAGAAAAAAAAAAGAGTTTAAATTAAATAAAATACAAAAATAAAAGAAATACAACATCACCAATATTTGGACGATATTTTAGTCTTTTTAAGCAAAATGGTATCAAAAACTTATACTCTTATGAATGCGGATAATAAGTTCTTACTTTTATGGTTTGGTATTAAAAAATTAATTCTCACTTTTATATATATATATATATATATATATATATATATATATATATATATATAAAATAAAAAAGATATAGATGTGAATATAAAACTATATATTTACTTGACTATCTCAAATTAAAAATTTCAAGAAAATATCACATAATATTATATATGAATATACAGGTGTATAAGTATCATTGAATTCAAATGCTTACAATAATTATTAATAATAAATGGAAAAGTTTAATTTATTTACATAATCACTGTAGTTATTTTATTAAATTATATATTTTAGATAGATTTTGTAAGTATATCATGCGTCGTTAACTGTTAATATCTATGATTTATTTTTGTATATCTATATTTTATGTATTGTATACTTATTATAAATAAGTATTTTAAGAAATAAAATCTAATATTATTTAATGAATAATACTAAAATCTTTTGATAGGACTGACAAATAAAAAATTAATAAGTTAACATATAAAATAAATTATAAATTTATAAAGTTTATGAATATATCATTTAATACAATAATTCATTTAATATAATAAATAATCAGATTTCATAAAAAAATCAACTGAAAAACAAAAAAAAATCTGAAGAAACCCAAAAATAAAATAAATATTTTTATCTTCATGTCTTTACCACTGACCATCGTTTTTTTTTTTTCTATTCTTTGGGTACGAACCTACCTGCCAGTGACTACTGGCAAATATTGTCGTCAGGCGAACTGCGAAATTCTTTTAGTACGATGTTGCCAACTTCGCCGACGACAACCACTAGCCATCAATATTTTTTTTTTTTTTTTTTGAAAGGTGAACTTCATTAAAAAACGCTACCGGTCCTCAAAACAAGGACCGAAGCAAAAGACATTACAACATATACAACGGACACGAGGCCCAATCTTTCCAAACCAAATTGTTAAACCTTGTTCTAGTCTTTAACCAAACATAAGATAGGGACTTCACTTTAGCAACTACTTCCATAACCTTAGCATCTTTGTCTTTGAAAACCTTTTCATTCCGCGTACACCAAATAGTCCACATGGTAACCATAATAATCCCAGTAATGATCTTCTTTGCCTCCTTTCCGGATCTCCCATTCCCAATTGACAAAAGGTCTTTAATATCAAAGGCAAAGATAGGACCTATATTGCACCAAGATCCTATCGCCGACCAAACACCAAACGTCCATCCACATCCGGTAAATATATGTAAAGCAGTCTCTTCTTCAAAATTACAAAGAGCACAAGAATTATCTGGGACATTAACATTCCGCCTCCGAAGAGCGACCCGGGTCGGAATACGATCCATTTCTAGCCGCCAAATAAAGATTTTAATTTTTAAAGGAACCCAAGCTATCCATTTCATAGAAAAAAATCTAGCACGAACCCTCTCTTTAGACAATATCTTTCAGATTCACCACTGTGTAAATACCTTTGGCGCTAGGCTCCCATTTCCAGCAATGCCTTCACAAACAGATATAGACCCCGCAACCGAGATCTTAGTTGATCGAGCTCGCAACTTCATTAGGATTATTGGGCCGCTTTTCCATCTCGCACACTAAATCAGAATTCAAGTTATCCCACGAGGCATGAACAGTAGCATTTTTATCACACACAAACCGAAACAAATTCGGAAAGTCGTCTTTAAGCAGCTGTTCTCCATTCCATTTATCTGCCCAAAATCTCACTTGCTTCCCATTCCCTATAATACCTTTAAAGAGTATTAACCTTCTTAGACTGAATCTGCAGCTTATTCAAATTCGAAACTATCGCTTTCCACCCTCCGGGCAAGGAGTTGTTACAAGGAAGAATCTCCCAAGATTTACTTCGCCCATGACAAAAGTCTATAATCCTCCTCCATAAGCACCGTGGTTCTACCTTATACCTCCACACCCATTTAACCAACATAGCCAAATTAACTTCTGCTAAATTAGCGACGCCCAATCCTCCATCTTGTTTCGGCATAGTAACAACATCCCATGCTACCCAATGGATCTTCTTAACATTCTCATCTCCCGCCCACAAAAAACGCCTCATAATGCTTTCCAAAACTTCAATGACTTTAACCGCAGCTTTATAAAGAGAGAAATAATAAATTGGCATACAGGATAACACCGATTTAATAAGGATGAGCCGGCCCCCAATCGATAGACATTTAGCTTTCCACAATTTTAGCCGAGACTTGAATTTATCCACCACCGAATCCCAATTTCGAATCCGATTCATATTGGCTCCCTCTTTAATACCGAGGTACTCAAAACATAAATCAGCCAATAACTTAACATCGCTATCAGAACTATTAATCCCGAAAATACTCGATTTTTGGAGGTTAATTTTTAGGCCTGAACACATGTGAAAAATACGAAGGAGGCGAAGCATGCTCTTGAAATTATCATCGGACCATTTACCAATGATAAGGGCGTCATCCGCATAGAGTAAAAGAGATAAAAATGGCCCGTTATTACCAAGCTTAAAACAATCAAAGCAACCAACATTGGCTGCCTTATTAATCAAACTAGTGAATGCCTCCATGACAATGAGAAAAAGAAAAGGGGAAAGGGGGTCACCTTGCCTCAAACCTTTTTCACATTGGAAAATGAAAGTAGGCGACCCATTTACTAGAACGGAAGAGCGGGCCGACTTCAAAACACCTTCTATCCATAAACACCAAAGATCCGGGAATCCCATTTTCTTCATGGTGGAAATCAAGAATAACCAATCCACGTTATCATATGCCTTTTGAAAATCAATCTTGAACATGAAAGCCTTGTCGCCCCTCTTCTTAAGCCAAGATAGAACTTCATTTATAATAAGGGGACCATCTAAAATAAAACGGTCGGACAAAAAACCACTTTGTGAGTCCGAAATAATAAAATGCATCACCTTCTTGATCCTATTCGCCAAAACTTTGGAGATCACTTTTGACATAATACCAATTAAGGTAATGGGCCTGTAATCCGAAAGCCCTGTAGGATTTTTAATCTTTGGGATTAGTGTGATAAAAGCCGCACTATAACCATGATTAATATGCCCCGAGCTATAAAATTGAGAAAATAAGCTGAAGAAGTCATCCTCAAAAAAAGCCCAAAAATGCTTCAGGAAAGAGAATTTGAAACCGTCTGGTCCCGGAGCACGATCCCCACCACAATCAAAAACCGCTCGTACATGTGAGCTATATATATATATATATATATATATATATATATATATATATATATATATATATATATGTGTGTGTGTGTGTGTGTGTGTTATTTTCGTGTGATTTATTTTAGTATCTGGTCATATCTAATTTTTTAAAATATTTTTATTATGTACGAAGATTGAAATATACTTATTCTAACCTAAAGTGATATACGATATGACAATAATGAATTACTCACATATGTACTGAGTTTTTATATTATACGAGGCATGACGAACCCGTGCGACGCACAGTGGCTTTATCTAATTGTTAATAGCGTAATGTTTGTGTAAATTGTCCGGTTGTTAATATGATGGTGAGCGCGTAATGTTTGTGTAAATTGCCGAGTTATTAGTATGATGGTGCGGCTCAAATATACAACAATTGTTCAATTTTTGATAGATATGGCCCCTCGATCGATAATTATTATGTACTTCAGTTGATTATATTCCTTAGTTCATTTTGTAATTATAAGCCAAGTTTAAATGACAATATTATCCTACATTAACGACTAAAAAAATTCTTGTAAACATAACCCTTATTAGATTTCAAGTATTAGATTTCGTTAATAAAGGTGTTGTATATGATCACCTTATTCCACATTTCAGTTATTTTATCACATGTATATCTTCATAATCGATGATAAGTGTTGATGTAGAGCCTAAGAGGCAAAGATTATCTAGAAGAAAGAATGTCAACATGCCAATCACTTTATAAACATACAAAAAAGTAAAACAAATTCCTACATTGCATAATGTCTAATAGGCTTTACTGTTGTAATATCTAGCATTCATCGAAGTCAATATGATGACATAAGGGCCATGGTTGTGGGTTTTTTTCCAGCAGTTCATCACCTAATTTTCCCCACAGCGTGAGCTTATTTTTACATCCTCTACATACAAAAGATATGGTTATGCTTCAGGTTTTGGCTCGACATGTTAGACTTTCAGAAGTAGAAGCATGTAACAAATGTAATTGCAGGGATACAGTTTACCTTTCGTTACTGAGAGTAAAGTCGAGGGTCTTTTAGCTCGTTCTTTGTTGCTTGGATTTCTTGACACTTGTAACAGATGCAATAGTATATCAGGACTCTGTGGCCATTTCTCATCATTACATCCGCTTTCTACCAATGTAGTCACAATCTCGCTTTCTTTAGCCTCTACTGAACACCTCTTATATGATGAAACATCCTCAGAACCCATTGCTCCATACTTGTGTCACCTGTATAGATCGAAAAACCATAATCATATATAATTAAAAACTGTTCAACCCTTTAAAAAAAATATGCCCAAGGTCCCTACTGTGCATTTTTTACATAAAACATTATTCACATAGCTTAAAAGATAAAAAGAACTATTTATCTACTGATCTTTATGCATATTCCATAAATTCAAACAAAAAGTCACTTTTACCAAGGTTATACACTTATAAGGATTTGTTGCGGAGGTGAAAATTATAGGCATATGTTTATGAGTGAACCAAGTTGGTTGGCATTTATCTCAAACCTGACCTGAATTAAAAAAGATATATTTCAACTTGAAGGCGTGTTGACCCATTACCCGCCCCTTCCATCTTCCCGCCTCAATATCTGTAACACCCCCAAGTTATTCAGGGTATATTACAGCGCCGTGAGCCCCGCCGTGGGACCCACAAGGCTAAACAAACGCGGAACTATAAAACGTGACCGAGAAGGTCTACATACAATGGAAAGAAAGACGATACAAATGGTATTCAAAACCATAACCAATGAAACCATATACATCACTGTACAAATCAATACCTCGGCAACACAGGCCGGAACATCAAGGAAACTGAAATACAATACTCGAGTATTTAAAATCCATTCCAGTACAACAACACTGAATGGAGAAATCCAAAAAGATAACCGGAGACAAGACACAGTATCACACTTGCCCATCATCTTCATGCCGACCCGATACCCGCCTGTCCGCTCTCCTGTAACCTGAAATACATGAAACGTATTTCCCCCATAAAGGGGTTAGCCGTCGAATAGCTAGTGCAAGTACATCAATATGAAACACAATACTCCTCGACAATAAGGTAAATGTATTCGTCAATTCATCAATTCAAGACTAGCATTCCGGAATAACTAAAATCTCATCGTACCACATCAAGACGTATATGAATGCCGTAGAAACGGTTCGTTCATATCATACGCCGTTACATGTAGGAATGTCGTCAAAACGGTTCGTTCATTACATGCCAACAATACATATATGAATGCCGTAGAAACGGTTCGTTCATATCATGCCATCAATACTTCTTACTTTCAAATTCGAGAACGTACAATCATAATTATATACTTGCCTTGAATAATCGACGACACAACGAACGGAATGGAAAGTCACCGACGAATGCTAGGAACCATCGAAACCGAACCTAACGATTCGAAGAATACCATCACAACCAATTCTAAACGAATACATAATTGGAATACACCCGGAAACCCGCCTACAATTCATGTATATTCGTATAAAAACGACAACGAGGGCGGACCACAACCAAACCCTCTCGATTTCGTAAAAATCACGAAATATACCATGAATCCGTAGGGAAACTAAGAGTAACAACAAGATTAATCATATTCATCATGAATTACTCAGCAAAACCGAATGAATCGGACAAAACCGCGAAAATCCCCAAATCTCCCCAAAAGTAGGGTTCTAGAGATCTAACCTTGATTCGCTGGATCAAAGGATGTTATACGATGATCGATCCATGATATGAACTCAGGAACTTCATGGATTTGTTGTTTAACAACATGGCTTCATCTTCTACGAAGCTCCAGCCGCGGACCGAAGAGAAAGGAAATGAAAAATGAGTGAGAAAGTGGCTGTTCTGTCATTTATATACTGGGCCGGAACTAGCGTGCGCTAGCCTTCCCGGACTAGCGTGCGCTATCGGCCAGTATCGGCCCAGCACTCTCGGCCATGGCCCGCATGACCCGGCACCACCGACCAAATCTGCCGACCATGACTCGTCCGCCCGACTCCCGCTAGCGTGCGCTACGGCCGGAAGCCTGTGCGCGCTAGCCGACCTGTCCAGTAGCCTCTGGACTAGCAAGCTCATCCCGGTAACGCACGCTAGTCGGCCGACAGCGTACGCTACCCCTGCCGGTCAGCGTGCGCAATGACCGGCAGTAGCGTGCGCTACCTGCCGATCCTACCCGAGTCCAGAACCTCAGAATCCTCCGCCTGTGCCCGATAAGGCGCTGGCCGACTGACAGGCGCTTACATCGCTGAAGCTAGCGCTGGCCCCGACCGTAGCGTGCGCTACGCCGGTTCTCGCCGTGCTCGCTCGGCCAAGCGCCATCGTCCGGCCGTAACTCGCGACCGTCCGGTCGGGCCTCCGCAATCGTCCGGCCAGCCCGACCACTGTGGCTCGACGACTCGATTTCAAACGCGTCTTAACGAACACGACGAAAAGTTCGCGGACAACATCAACGACCCGAAATGAAAGCGTAATGTAATAATTAATCATACGCGACCGAGAAAAGAGTCGAGACAAAGAATACAGATAGAATACCCATAACTTTGGGTAAATTACAAAACGGCCCATAACGCCCGGAAATCACGATACGCGATCGAATAACCAAACCGAAGTTCACAACACTTCTAACAAAGTTAAACGGACTTACGGGAAACTCGAAACAGCAGTTTAGAACGAGATTCGCAAGAATCGAACTCAAGTGCGGAAAAGTCGCTGAAAAGCACGGAACTCAACAAAACGATACCGAAACGAACTCGGATGTCAAAAAGTGTAGAATTAATCATTCTCAGGGTGACAAAACGGTCCCAAGCGAGTTGTCAAAACGGACTTCCGCCAAAAATAGAAAATTACCGGGAATCAAAATTACGGGTATTACATTCTACCCTCCTTAAAAGAAGTTTCGTCCCGAAACTTAAAGCAGTAGGAGAAGAAATATTCCGCCAGAAAAACTCAACGAGATACACAAGAACCGAAAACTTACGCCCAAACGGCGAGTCATCAATATAGAATACAACAATACATTACCCTAAGGTAAACCAAACCAATGCCGAAAAAGATACGAATTCACAATGCCCGAAGGCTCCAACGGAAATACCCATACATCACAATGGCCTGAAAGCCGAACAACCCAAAGCTGTAAATCATCACAAAATAGATCTCAAAGGAGCCAACTCGACCGGACATACCCTCGGCGTATGAACAACATCGCAAATCGTCGGACATATCCGATACAACATGGACTACGAGCGATCAAACAATAAAGCTCAAGAGGGACATCACAAGACGCCCGATCCGAAATGTGTCCGTGCACATGTCCACCCCGTATACGGAATCCGTAATATACGTGTGACAATGTACCTAATTAGCCTCAAGAACTACGTCTCGTGTGCACGGTCCAATGCGGAAACATCCACGCATGACCATCGAGTGCCTGGCTAAAAATCCTACACATAACCAATCGGCACGCAGACATGATTCCAGATATGCCACGAGACAACATGACAACGAAACTCAAGGGATAAAACATCCAATACGGATCATACGACTCACCAAGTGAACGATGACACACGAATAATGAAAGATCGACACGACCAACGATATTCAAAACAACCATCCTGGGATCAGAATTCCCTAAGGACCGATTAACACGGCAATAACCACAACACCACAATTCGGGAAATCCTCCACCCTCAATGATCACAAAGTTATCGAGTTCACCAGAATAATAGTGTGCTGCCCTGAGTTGGCCAACACGACAATAATAACTCACAAATGGGCACTATCCTCGGCGATCCCCATTCAATATCTCGATTGTCTTCGAACGACCAATCGATACGACTCGACGGATGGGAACTATCTTCGACAGTCCCAATTCAATACTTCGGTTACCTTGGAACGGCAACTCAATAACAACGGTACAACGGATGTCTCGGCACACTTAAATCAGTTACCGATAATGAAGATGAAATTCGAATACATCAATGCCTTCAATCGGCCGTTTACGAACAACAATAAAATTTGGCATGATTTGTCGATGGGTGTCGTATCAAACGATCCCCTGATATCAAAACAATCATAAGGAGACCAAGTCTTGAAATGATTCACACATTCGTACACCTACACGATAACATTAGTCTCATTGATTAATACGAGTATAAAACTTGCCTCGATATCAATACAACGAACTGTTACCAATTCAGCTGATTTCGTCTTACGAATTCCTCAGTATCGACCAAGTTAATCTACGAACCCTTCAACCTTAACCGCAACACAACAGACATAATTCACGATCAAACATCGTATCTTATTGTAAAACGAAGGATTAATAATCAACAGGTTCGATGACGACCAATATCAATACCACCAAACCACAAACTCAATCGTTTCACCATATCTCGACTAATCACAGTCTGAACAATCCAACTCAGACACTTACACATCCTGTCCACAATACGAGTCGAAATATGATGATCATATCGGCAACAAATGAGGACCAATAATAAGGGTCTAAATGTTCCAAACTCAATTCTTAAGTTCGGATTTATAAGGTTCCCTTCTCGAAAATCCATCGTTAAAATTTACTTATGACCGTCATCATTTCGAATCATCCGACTGGTTCAAAACAATAGATAATCCTACTAAAAAGATTATCAAATAGTCCAATCATTCGACTTGAACATTTGCTCCATACGTATGGGCTTCCAAATTCGTGGATGAATAATAGTCTCCTCAAACTCATAATCACATTCGTATTCCTATACGAATATTATTTCAAACACATAGTCTGGCTCTAGATATGAATATTCCATATTCATTTTCAAAACATCAACACTTCTTAAAAAAAATTTCATCACCTCGTATAATTCAAGAGTTCTACAAGAACACGAAATATCCGAAATCCCGTTCAGAACAACATATCCGAGGTATATATCTCCATGTTACCATTTTCTTCATCATGCCATTCATACAACCTTAAGAATCGCAACAATACCGTTATCATCATATGAAGAAGATCTCAATAATCATATCAACATCCGAAATCTCTTATTACAATTCCAATAAATTTCGTATAACATTATCACATGATACCATAATTGTAACACCCCAGATCCTCCTGGGAATATTACACGCCGTAAACCCGTCTCACAAGGATTTACCAGGCTAAGCACAATTTTCCACGTCATTTCAAAAATGCCAAAAAGACCGATGACGGTAATATTTTTCAAATACTAAAAAAAAAAATCATTTTCCAAATACCGTCAAAACGATCAAGGCTAAAATGCCAAAAACTCAGTTTAGGGAATCGGTTTTACAAAAT
The DNA here is from genome assembly GCA_033398695.1 of Orobanche coerulescens. Lineage (NCBI taxonomy): Eukaryota > Viridiplantae > Streptophyta > Magnoliopsida > Lamiales > Orobanchaceae > Orobanche > Orobanche coerulescens. The sequence goes on from CM065809.1 coordinate 178,780,678, forward strand.
AAAATTCAGTTGGCAAAATACCAAAAGCCATTTCAAAATACTCACGCAGCGGATAAAAGTACAGTCCAATTTATGCATTTACATCGAAATAAAACGAACATCAAAATACACGATTCCCAACATATAGTAATCCTTAAAAATACGAACCACTATCAAAGGGATACGAGGATTACCTTGTATGGACGAATAACGAAGAAGAATAAATGATCTCCATTCCAAGAATCATCAAAACATCAAGAACAATACTTAAATCCGAGCTCTCCATCTTAATCTTGTTTAAGAGAATCATCTCTCCATGTTTAGGAACTTCAAGTACTTCCCAAGGTTCTCTCTATTGACTGAAGGAAGGAGAATGGACAAAATGCCTCTCAGCACTCGTCTATCCTCTCTATAAAACACATCACTAGCGCGCGCTAGACCTTATATTTAGCGTGCACTACATGACTAGCGTGCGCTATCCTTCCTTGATAGCGTGTGCTATCGGGCAGTCCAGAAGCTACTACATTGCTTCGAAATTCATCTAACGTACGTAATGCCCATGCATTAGCGTACGCTAACAGGCGTTGACTTGATACAGTATTGTGCCCCCACATGCCGAAAACATCCGCGATTATCGGGATTCCTTTGACCGATATGGAATTAGCGTGCGCTAATCATACGGTTTTAGCGTGCGCTAGCTCTACACGACAAGCACTCGTTGACCTTATCTGGACACGCGTCGAACATGGCCGGGTCCACCCGCCGAAAGCTAAGATTCCATTATTGGCAATCTGGTGTTAGCGTGCGCTAACCAACATGCGTTAGCGTGCGCTAACTGAATATAAAAATCAACCTGGGCCTACCTGTCGGCCACCTTTCGAAACTAACCCAGCAAGTCGTTACGTACGTTAGGGGTCCTCCTTAGCGTACGTAACCGAATCTCTTAGCGTGCGCTAAGTATGCACCGTAGCGTACGCTAAGTATATATCTTAGCGCGCGCTAGGCATACCTTGTAGCGTGCGTTAACGTAGCTGTACTTAGCCATTTTCCGCTATTCTCTGCCAACGTCTCGACATACCAAACGATCATACGGCACAATGAATACATATACGCATTCAGCAACATTGTCATACGTTCACATCATCCTCAAGCACAATTATCCAACATATAAATCCAAAATCACCAAGATAACTAAGAATTATCGAATAATCCAAACAACATACTTACAGGTCTGTGAAGTCGATGATCTCCCGTGGTACTAGCATGCGACTCCCAAACAAAGTCTCAACACAAAACCGATACACGCTAATATCAAAATTAGCAATTTGACACAATCTCAAGGAAGGGTTCACGTCCGTAACCACAGTCACGACTTCTTCTCCTTACATCCAACATTCTAAAGGGCACACACGTGCGGAAGTATAATCCAAATCGCACCTTCTCGAAGTGACCCATTCCAAAGAATACCAAGTTGAAAACGAAACGGTCAAGAAAATACAAGAAGAGTGAGAGGACTTACAAGTACCGGTCGCACTGTGATGATGGCAGAGTAGTGATACTGTGGGCAAATGACGACTCAATCGACCCAAAAGACCGACAGCCTAGGTATCCATAAACCTAAGCTCCGATACCATATTCTGTAACACCCCCAAGTTATTCAGGGTATATTACAGCGCCGTGAGCCCTGCCGTGGGACCCACAAGGCTAAACAAACGCGGAACTATAAAACTTGACCGAGAAGGTCTACATACAATGGAAAGAAAGACGATACAAATGGTATTCAAAACCATAACCAATGAAACCATATACATCACTGTACAAATCAATACCTCGGCAACACAGGCCGGAACATCAAGGAAACTGAAATACAATACTCGAGTATTTAAAATCCATTCCAGTACAACAACACTGAATGGAGAAATCTAAAAAGATAACCGGAGATAAGACACAGTATCACACTTGCCCATCATCTTCATGCCGACCCGATACCCGCCTGTCCGCTCTCCTGTAACCTGAAATACATGAAACGTATTTCCCCCATAAAGGGGTTAGCCGTCGAATAGCTAGTGCAAGTACATCAATATGAAACACAATACTCCTCGACAATAAGGTAAATGTATTCGTCAATTCATCAATTCAAGACTAGCATTCCGGAATAACTAAAATCTCATCGTACCACATCAAGACGTATATGAATGCCGTAGAAATGGTTCGTTCATATCATACGCCGTTACATGTAGGAATGTCGTCAAAACGGTTCGTTCATTACATGCCAACAATACATATATGAATGTCGTAGAAACGGTTCCTTCATATCATGCCATCAATACTTCTTACTTTCAAATTCGAGAACGTACAATCATAATTATATACTTGCCTTGAATAATCGACGACGCAACGAACGGAATGGAAAGTCACCGACGAATGCTAGGAACCATCGAAACCGAACCTAACGATTCGAAGAATACCATCACAACCAATTCTAAACGAATACGGAATTGGAATACACCCGGAAACCCGCCTACGATTCATGTATATTCGTATAAAAACGACAACGAGGGCGGACCACAACCAAACCCTCTCGATTTCGTAAAAATCACGAAATATACCATGAATCCATAGGGAAACTAAGAGTAACAACAAGATTAATCATATTCATCATGAATTACTCAGCAAAACCGAATGAATCGGACAAAACCGCGAAAATCCCCAAATCTCCCCAAAAGTAGGGTTCTAGAGATCTAACCTTGATTCGCTGGATCGAAGGATGTTATACGATGATCGATCCATGATATGAACTCAGGAACTTCATGGATTTGTTGTTTAACAACATGGCTTCATCTTCTCCGAAGCTCCAGCCGCGGACCGAAGAGAAAGGAAATGAAAAATGAGTGAGAAAGTGGTTGTTCTGTCATTTATATACTGGGCCGGAACTAGCGTGCGCTAGCCTTCCCGGACTAGCGTGCGCTATCGGCCAGTATCGGCCCAGCACTCTCGGCCATGGCCGCATGACCCGGCACCACCGACCAAATCTGCCGACCATGACTCGTCCGCCCGACTCCCGCTAGCGTGCGCTACGGCCGGAAGCCTGCGCGCGCTAGCCGACCTGTCCAGTAGCCTCTGGACTAGCAAGCTCATCCCGGTAACGCACGCTACTCGGCCGACAGCGTACGCTACCCCTGCCGGTCAGCGTGCGCAACGACCGGCAGTAGCGTGCGCTACCTGTGTAATACCCGGTTGTAATTCAGTAATTATCATTCAGTATTTATCATTCAGTAATTGATACTCAGTCATTTTCACTCATTATTAATCATTTGTCACTCAGATTCAGTCATGGTATTCATCATTCAGAGTAATTGTATCGTGTATCAATCGTCATTCATCACTAATCTGATTAGGAGTTTCGTGCCGTGTTTATCATCATTGTCATTTTCGTTGCGAACTGTGCGTGAGGAGTAGCGCACGCTACGTACTCCTTTTAGCGTACGCTAATTGGGTATGGGTAGCGCACGCTACCACTCAGCTTTAGCGCACGCTAAGGTTGCCCTGGCTGCAGTCCAGAAGGTACTGGACTGCAGGTGAGTTATTTGTAGCGCACGCTACGAGTGGTAAGTAGCGCACGCTACGAGTGGTAAGTAGCGCGCGCTAACGGGTTGTAGTAGCGCACGCTATATATGTGGAGTAGCGCGCGCTAGGGACGGATCAGGTTGAGTCCAGTGGCTACTGGACTGCACTGGATTAATTCATAGCGCACGCTAGGTGTTGTTTTTAGCGTACGCAATCGATATTATAGCGCACGCTAAATAATGGTTGTAGCGCACGCTATCGAGGTCAGGCAGTTTCTGGATTCCAGTACTGGGCATCAAATTATTCGTTAGCGCACGCTAACTATGAGTATTAGCGCACGCTATTGATATGGCCGTAGCGCACGCTACAAAAAGGTACGTAGCGCGCGCTACCGTGTTCGGACAGTGGGTACTGGACTACCCAAATTACTCGTTAGCGCACGCTACGCACAAGGGCTAGCGCACGCTAACCTGGACTGGCTATAAATTGGACAGTTTAGTCAGACTTCGTCATTTGTCATCTATTTCTCTTCCTCTCGTCGGTTCTTGGCGATTTGGGCGATTTAGAGAGTGTTCTTCAAGGTGTAATCATCAATCATCATCTTCAAGTCTTTGAGTTGGATTAATCATCACTTCATCATCTCCAAAACACCGAATCAAAGGTATTAATTTCTTGGATCTAGAATTTCGGATTTTTGGGTTTTCCTTCCGATTCCTTCGTGTAAGCTTGGATTATCATTGGAATATGTTAGATATGGATTATCTACCTTGGATAAATATATTCCTATGGATTTAATGGTTATTTTCGGAATTATTTCAAGAACCCTTGGGGTTGACTTGATTAATTGGGGATTTTCCGATTGATGTTGTTGTAATCATGAATTATGGATTCCTAATGGATTATTGATATCATTGAAGTGTTTTGTTAATTCGAAATACTCAATTTGGTGTTGGTTTCGACATATTCGGGATTGGATATTTCCGAAGTTGTGTGGTTGGTTATGTATTCGTTGGAATGCCCTATGAGTTGATTATCGTTGTTTCGACCTTTGGGTTAGTCGTGTTTTGTTGCTTGATACGTGTATTGAACGATTGTTGGTAATTATTGTTATTCAAGGTTGTTCGAGCGACCGGTATCTTGGTTAGGACGTTGTTCGTGGACGGACATTCTTCATCATTGTTGTGTAAGTTAAATCTTACTCGGTTAAAAGGACACTCATTCCTTTTGTTGTTGATTGCTCATAATCATAATTCATTCATCATAATATTAATCATTTTGAGACTTGTAATTGTCGAATAATCATTTCATTCACGAGCAGCGGTTCCAAATCATTTCATTGGGTTATCAATCACGTCACTATTACTTTCATATCGGTGAGTCATCTTGGCCTTGTCTAATTATTATTCATTGATATTCATCTTGGTCATTCTCGTTCATGTGACCTTCCGGGTTCATATTGCGTGGCCGGGTGTGGCTGTGTGGAATTTTTAGTCGGGCACACGATGGTCATGTATTGGGTTCACCGATACATCGGACCGTGCACACGGTAACGCTTACCTCCGTGAGACTAATTAGGTACAAGGACGGGTGTGTCCGGTCATTCGTCTTGTACACTTGCACAGAACATTACGGGCGTACTATGATACTCCTCTTCAGCGTAATTCATAATTAAAAATAATTCATAACTTCAGTTAATTCATGATTGTGTAATTTCAACTCTTGAGGATTGTTGTTCTGTGTAACTGACCCCGTTGGGGGATTTTGTTTTCAGGTCACGGCAAGGCAAAGGCACGGGAAGAGCATGATGACGGCGAGGAGTCCCAGTGATACTAGTAGGGGGCCCCAGTCATTCCGTTTGTTCAGTCATTTTCAGTTATTTCAGTTATTCCGTCATTTGTATTTTCCGTTGCAAATTCCGCTTGAGATGCTTATTTGTTCAGGGTGGTGTATTTTATCTTCATATAAAATATACTAGTATTCGGTATTGTCCTGGTGTGTTGTACTTAAACTCCTCATCGGAGTACTTGGTAATATAATGTGGTTCGGTACTACAATTATATTATTTAATTCATCATTTTCATTGCCTGGTGGGTCCCAGTCGGGGATTCACGGCACTGTATTATCCGCCTAGTTTGGGGTGTTACAGAGTTGGTATCAGAGAGTGGTTTTGAATACTACCCTCCAAGTCATGTCTCGTTTGAAATCATCGTCATCGGACTAGTATCATTGGACTTTCGCGTCATGTGTGACCTGTGCAAATGCCGAGCCAATCAGACCAAGAACTGTAAGATTTCTAATGCCATGGTATAATTTCTGGCATTAATCATTCATTCATAATTCATCAGTTAACAATCCTAAGTCATCATTGTCATTTTGACCAGGATGGTCAGGTTAACTCATTAATAACTCGATTCATTTCATTATTCAGTTGTTGATCAGGAAGATCAAATCATTAATCATGTTCAAGATAATCATGTCACCTCAGTTGATCATTCATGTAATCACTGTGTTAGAGCGCGTATGCTCATTTTTATCATCTCATGTCATAATCATAACGTATTATTCATGCGGTGAATATAATCATCATGTGACTTTCATACTTCAGTATGGAGAGGGCAAGAAGAGGACGTGGAGGACGAGGCCGTGGAGCGGGCCGAATCCCGAGAGCTCGTGTGAATACACGTGCAAACACGAGGAATAATGCTAATTCATCGAGCAGCGACGCTGCCACTCATTCACCTCGACGCGATCATTCACTATCGGGGAGTCGTACCCGGGACACGGCTCAGTCAGAGGGTGTCCGGGTTGACCCACTCGCTTTCATGCAGGGCATGATGGCCCAAATGACCCAGATGGCTCAGTTGATGGAGACGATGCATAACTCCGTCAATCAAAATCAGCAGGCTCCTCCGCCGCCACCTCAGAGGCAAGAGAGGAATGTGAGTAATATCATCGGTGATATCTCTCGCCAGAGGCCACCTACTTTTGAGGGCTCGTCTGAGCCGGCAGATATCATTCATTGGCTCGAGCATTTTGAGAAGTTGTTTGCTATGGCAGAGTGTCCCGAAGGACACAAAGTTTCTGTTGCGGCTTACTACCTGGGTAAGAGCGCACATTCTTGGTGGTTATCGTTGAAGCCCACCGAAGGATCTTGTACTTGGGATCAGTTCAAAACTCTCATGATGGAGAGGTATTATCCGGCCCCACTCAGAGAGGCCAAGTCGAGAATTACTCACCCCGACCCTTCAACAGACGAGGATGTTCTCGCCATTGCCGAGAAATTTCAGAACTTCTTCCTTTCGCCTCATCCATCATTCATTCGAGGCGGATAAGATCAAGTATTTCAAAGAAGAGGTGAAACCCCGTATGAGACTTCGCCATTTAATCATAATTGCACCACGTTGGCCGAATTCATTGAGAAAGCTCTCACCTACGAGCTTCTCGCTAAGGAAATTGCTAAGCAGCAACCTTCGTCTGATAGCAAGAAATCGAAGAATCGTAATCAGTCTGAAGGCGGTCAGACAACTTTCAAGAAACCCCGTGCGGGCTCTGCTTTTTCTGAGCGACCTCCTGTGTCGTCTAAACCCGCGGAATCTCAGTCTCGAGCGGCCAGTTCGGCCATCACCTGTTTTAACTGTGGGGAGCTTGGTCACCTCAGTACCAAGTGTCCTCGACAGACTATCACGTGTCATAATTGTGGGATTGCTGGGCATAAGGCCCGTTTTTGCCGTAGGGACTCCAAACCTACTCAGACGTCATCTCAGGCACCTAAGCGCCGCCTGTCGTAATCAAGCCACTCAATCAGCGTCGTTTAAAACGACAGGAGCGACTAAAGGTGGAGCTTTTAGCCAGCAGACGGGAGCGTCCGGTGCCGGGACTAGCAAGCCCCGGATTTATGAGATGAAGAAGACCGATGATCCAGAGGCCCGAATGATCTCAGGTACACTCGATATTCTATCTCAACCTGTGTGTACCCTTTTCGATACTGGTGCATCGCATTCATTCATTTCCGAGTCATGTTTGAGTAGACTACGTCTTGGTAGTGCTACTAGTTGTGAGCCTTATGTCATTGGCCTACCTGATGGTAGACGAATTATCGGTAATCGTGAGATTCAGAATTGTCCGATTCAGTTTCATGGTCGTGTTTGGCCAGCAGACCTAATCGTGGTAGATTTACCGAGGGACGACATCATCTTGGGTATTGACTGGATGGATCGTCATGATGCCATCATTAGTGTCTGTAAGCGTATGGTCACTATCATTTCAGACGATGGGGTTGAATGTGTGTTTCAGGGAGGTAATCCCTACTGCTCGTAAGGTCATTAATTTGATGAAAGCAGTAAGGTTACTCAATCAGGGATGTGTCGGTTATTGGTGCTATATGGCCAAAATCGAGAAGTCATCAGTAATGTTAACGGATATTCCGGTGGTGAGGGAATATGCCGATGTTTTTCCAGACGAGTTACCTGGTTTGCCTCCACATAGGGATGTGGAATTCACGATTGAGTTGGAGCCTGGTACGTCCCCGATATCGAAGGCACCGTACCGGATGGCCCCGACCGAAATGCAGGAATTAAAGAACCAACTTGAGGAGTTGTTCGAGAAAGGTTATATCCGACCGAGTGCGTCCCCGTGGGGAGCACCAGTGTTGTTTGTTAAGAAGAAGGATGGTTCATTCCGCTTATGTATTGATTATCGGGAGTTGAATAGGGTGACGATCAAGAATAAGTATCCCTTACCCCGTATCGATGATCTTTTGGATTAACTTCAGGGAGCTTCAGTATTTTCCAAGATCGACTTAAGGTCTGGATATCATCAGTTGCGGATCCGAGAGTCGGACATCGCGAGGACGGCGTTTCGAACACGCTATGGTCATTATGAGTTTGTGGTTATGCCGTTCGGTTTGACTAATGCACCTGCGGTATTCATGGAGTTAATGAATCGGGTTTTCATCGACTTTTTGGATCAGTTTGTTGTTGTCTTCATCGATGACATTTTGATTTATTCTCGTGACCGGGAGGAACACGAGTTTCACCTTCATCAAGTGCTCGACGTGTTGAGACGAGAACAACTTTATGGGAAGTTTTCCAAATGTGAGTTCTGGATGTCCGAAGTGACTTTTCTCGGACATGTAATTTCATCAGACGGAGTTCGTGTCGACCCTCAGAAGACGGAGGCTATTCGAGATTGGCTACCTCCGAAGAACGTTAAGGAAATCCGAAGTTTCCTCGGATTAGCGGGTTATTATCGGCGATTTGTAGAGGGATTTTCTAGAATCGCTCAACCCTTAACGAACCTTTTGCGGAAGGATAAGAAATACACGTGGTCCGACGCGTGTCAACGGAGTTTTGAGGAACTCAAGAGCCGGTTAATGTCAGCACCTGTACTTTCCTTGCCGCAGGGGACATAAGGATTTGTGGTTTGTAGTGATGCGTCGGACGGGGTCTCGGATGTGTACTCATGCGTAACGGGAAAGTTATTGCCTATGCTTCACAAAGAATTGAGACCTTACGAGGTTAATTATCCGACCCACGACTGAGCTAGCATGTGGTGTTCGCTGAAGATTTGGCGTCATTACCTTTATGGCGTCACCGCCGATATTCACCGATCATAAGAGTTTAAAGTATATATTTACCCGAAGGAGTTAAATATGCGTCGAGACAGTGGTTGGAATTAATCAAAGATTATGATATCGAGATCCTCTACCACCCGGGCAAGGCGAACGTTGTCGCCGACGCCTTGAGTCGTAAGTCCGTTCAGAGCAGATGCTTGCCCGTTTAACAGTTCGAAGGAGCTTGGCAGGAATTCCTTAGACCAGAGATCGAGGTCGCTTCAGCGAGTTCGGGCGGCTTTGTATGTTAGAGATTTCATCGTCACTCGAGGAGGCAATCCGAGAGAATCAGGGTTCAGACCCACCATTGTTGCGCATCCGAGAGGATGTGGCTCGGGAAAGCCCCTGGATTTGTGGTCCACGAGGATGGACTTTTGAGGTTTAAGAATCGGTTGTGCGTGCCGCGAATGACGAGTTGAAAAACTCGATTTTGAAATAAGCTCATGCTACCCCTTATTCTGTTCATCCGGTCTAGCAAGATGTACAAGGACTTGAAACAAAATTACCGGTGGAGTAATATGAAGCGAGAAGTCGCAGAATTTGTTTCGAGATGCTTAACTCACAACAAGTTAAGATTGAACATCGCCGACGGCGGGTATGCTGAAACCTCTTCCTATTCCCGAGTGGAAGTGGGAAGACATTTCTATGGATTTCATCACGAGTTTGCCGACGAGTCGTCGTGGCATGAATACGGTCTGGGTGATCGTGGACCGCTTAACTAAATCAGCTCATTTTCTTGAGATCAAGGAGACATGGGGTCCCGAGAGACTTGCTCAACTGTTCATCAAAGAGATAGTCAGACTGCACGGTACTCCTAAAAGTATCGTTTCCGATCGTGACGGAAGGTTTGTGTCGCATTTTTGGAAATCAGTTCATCGTGCTATGGGAACTCAGCTTAATCTCGATCAGCTTTTCATCCTCGGTCAGACGGACAATCGAGAGGACCTTTCAGACATTAGAGGACATGTTGAGGGCATGCGTCCTCGATTGGAAAGACGATTGGGAAGCCCAACTACCATTGATCGAGTTCACGTATAATAATAGTTGGCATGCTTCGATCAAGATGGCACCTTACGAGGCCTTGTATGGTCGTCGTTGTCGATCTCCGTTGTGTTGGGACGACTTATCGTAATCAATCGACCGAGCCCGATATGCTTATAGCGCCCGTGAGAAGGTAGCTTTGATCGAGTCGTTTGTTGACCGCTCGAGTCGGCGAAATCATATGCGACTAACCGTCACCGACCATTAGAGTTCGAGTGGTGACCATGTGTTGGTCAAGGTATCCCCAGTCGTGGTATCTTCCGCTTTGGGAAGAGGGAAAGTTGAGTCCGAGATTCATTGGACCGCTTGAGATTTTGGATCGAGTAGGCGAGTTAGCTTATCGATTGGCTTTACCTCCGGCGTTGAGCCGAATTCATAATGTGTTTCATGTCTCTCACCATGGAAGTATGTTGCCGACCCGAGCCACATACTTCGCCGACGAAATCGAGATCGCCGACGATCATTCATATGAGGAGCGTCCTATGCGAGTTTTAGAACGATTTAATCAAACAGCTTGAGGAATAAGACGATTCCTTTGGTTAAAATTCAGTGGTCTAGACACGGAGTCGAAGAGGCTACTTGGGAAACCGAGGATAGTATGCGGGAGAGTTATCCCGAGTGTTTGACCCTTAGTTTCGGGACGAAACTCTTTTAAGGGGGTGTATGTAATACCCGGTTGTAATTCAAGAATTATCATTCAAGATTTATCATTCAAGAATTGATACTCGAATTTTCACTCATTATTAATCATTTGTCACTCGATTCATCATGGTATTCATCATTCGAGTAATTGTATCGTATCAATCGTCATTCATCACTAATCTGATTAGGAGTTTCGTGCCGTGTTTATCATCATTGTCATTTTCGTTAATCAGGCGTGAGGAGTAGCGCATGCTACGTACTCCTTTAGCGTACGCTAATTGGGTATGGGTAGCGCACGCTACCACTCGGCTTTAGCGCACGCTAAGGTTGCCGCACCCGTAAGGTACCGGATCGGCAGTGAGTTATTTGTAGCGCACGCTACGAGTGGTAAGTAGCGCGCGCTAACGGTTGTAGTAGCGCACGCTATATATGTGGAGTAGCGCGCTAGGATAGATCGAGTTGAGTCCGGTGGCTCTTGACCGCATCGATTAATTCATAGCGCACGCTAGGTGTTGTTTTAGCGTACGCAATCGATATTATAGCGCACGCTAAATAATGGTTGTAGCGCACGCTATCGAGGTCGCGCTTCGGATTCCGATCGGGCATCAAATTATTCGTTAGCGCACGCTAACTATGAGTATTAGCGCACGCTATTGATATGGCCGTAGCGCACGCTACAAAAAGGTACGTAGCGCGCGCTACCGTGTTCGGACAATGGGTCTTGGACTACCCAAATTACTCGTTAGCGCACGCTACGCATGAGGCTAGCGACGCTAACTGGATCGCTATAAATCGACAGTTTAGTCGACTTCGTCATTTGTCATCTATTTCTCTTCCTCTCGTCGGTTCTTGGCGATTTGGGCGATTTAGAGAGTGTTCTTCAAGGTGTAATCATCAATCATCATCTTCAAGTCTTTGAGTTGGATTAATCATCACTTCATCATCTCCAAAACACCGAATCAAAGGTATTAATTTCTTGGATCTAGAATTTGGATTTTTGGGTTTTCCTTCCGATTCCTTCGTGTAAGCTTGGATTATCATTGGAATATGTTAGATATGGATTATCTACCTTGGATAAATATATTCCTATGGATTTAATGGTTATTTTCGGAATTATTTCAAGAACCCTTGGGGTTGACTTCTGTTAATTGGGGATTTTCCGATTGATGTTTTTGTAATCATGAATTATGGATTCCTAATGGATTATTGATATCATTGAAGTGTTTTGTTAATTGAAATACTCAATTTGGTGTTGGTTTCGACATATTCGATGGATATTTCCGAAGTTGTGTGGTTGGTTATGTATTCGTTGGAATGCCCTATGAGTTGATTATCGTTGTTTCGACCTTTGGGTTAGTCGTGTTTTGTTGCTTGATACGTGTATTGAACGATTGTTGGTAATTATTGTTATTCAAGGTTGTTCGAGCGACCGGTATCTTGGTTAGGACGTTGTTCGTGGACGGACATTCTTCATCGTTGTTGTGTAAGTTAAATCTTATTCGGTTAAAAGGATACTCATTCCTTTTGTTGTTGATTGCTCATAATCATAATTCATTCATCATAATATTAATCATTTTGAGACTTGTAATTGTCGAATAATCATTTCATTCACGAGGAACGACGGTTCCAAATCATTTCATTGGGTTATCAATCACGTCACTATTACTTTCATATCGGTGAGTCATCTTGGCCTTGTCTAATTATTATTCATTGATATTCATCTTGGTCATTCTCGTTCATGTGACCTTCCGGGTTCATATTGCGTGGCCGGGTGTGGCTGTGTGGAATTTTTAGTCGGGCACACGATGGTCATGTATTGGGTTCACCGATACATCGGACCGTGCACACGGTAACGCTTACCTCCGTGAGACTAATTAGGTACAAGGACGGGTGTGTCCAGGTCATTCGTCTTGTACACTTACTTGCAGAACATTACGGGCGTACTATGATACTCCTCTTCAACGTAATTCATAATTAAAAATAATTCATAACTTCGCTAATTCATGATTGTGTAATTTCAACTCTTGAGGATTGTTGTTACGTAATCGACCCGTTGGAGGATTTTGTTTTCAGGTCACGGCAAGGCAAAGGCACGGGAAGAGCATGCTGACGGCGAGGAGTCCCAGTGATACTAGTAGGGGGCCCCAGTCATTCCGTTTGTTCAGTCATTTTCAGTCATTTCAGTTATTCCGTCATTTGTATTTTCCGCTGCAAATTCCGCTTGAGATGCTTATTTGTTCAGGGTGGTGTATTTTATCTTCATATAAAATATACTAGTATTCGGTATTGTCCTGGTGTGTTGTCCTTAAACTCCTCATCGGAGTACTTGGTAATATAATGTGGTTCAGTACTACAATTATATTATTTAATTCATCATTTTCATTGCCTGGTGGGTCCCAGTCGGGGATTCACGGCACTGTAATATCTGCCTAGTTTGGGGTGTTACAACCTGCCGATCCTACCCGAGTCCAGAACCTCAGAATCCCTCTGCCCAGGCCCGATAGCGTGCGCTGGGCTGACTCGACAGCGTGCGCTACACTGCCGAGCTAGCGCGCGCAGCGTCCCGGCCGTAGCGTGCGCTACGCCGGTTCCTGCTGTGCCTGCTCGGTCAGTGCCAGCCATCGTCCGGCCAGAACCTGCGACCGTCCGGTCAGTCCCGCAATCGTCGGCGGTGCGACCACCGTGGCTCGACGACTCGATTTCCGAAACGTCACGGGCGAACACGACGAAAAGTTCGCGGACAACATCAACGACCCGAAATGAAAGCGTAATGTAATAATTAATCATACGCGATCGAGAAAAGAGTCGAGACAACGAATACAGATAGAATACCCATAACTTTGGGTAAATTACAAAACGGCCCATAACGCCCGGAAATCACGATACGCGATCGAATAACCAAACCGAAGTTCACAACACTTCTAACAAAGTTAAACGGACTTACGGGAAACTCGAAACAGCAGTTTAGAACGAGATTCGCAAGAATCGAACTCAAGTGCGGAAAAGTCGCTGAAAAGCACGGAACTCAACAAAACGATACCGAAACGAACTCGGATGTCAAAAAGTGTAGAATTAATCATTCTCAGGGTGACAAAACGGTCCCAAGCGAGTTGTCAAAACGGACTTCCGCCAAAAATAGAAAATTACCGGGAATCAAAATTACGGGTATTACAATATCTATGTATTAGAACCCTTCAAATTGCAGCTAAGCATCAAATAGATAAAAGGTTTGAAGTAGTAGCATAACACATGACATCATTAATTGTATAGTTAAAGTTTAGCAACACACATCAGTAGTAAAATACAATATATTTGAACTAATCCCATGTGAGTGACATGCATCTTCGAGTAAGTGCATTATGATTCAGATTATCTCAGATGAAGTTGCTAATCATGAATGCTAAAAAGAAGTGTAACATATATCAGAATTAGAATAACAGGGCTAGAAGCATTGTCTTAAGATCTTATAACATTGAATACTTATTAGCTTATATAGTTCATTCATAAACCATCATGACTGGGTTGAATCTACTACTAAATCTGGTCCCAAACCTATACTCTGATAATTATGCCATTTTAGGAATGGTATTTAAAGTCGGGGCAGGAATGGTGAGTACCTAATTAGGCTCTAATCCTCCTTCATCTTCAACTGGTATTGTGAAACGAATGCGATCAGTTGTATTTTTTTTTGGTTTTTTAGGGATTTATACTCTGTATCCCGTGTAAAAAAATGCTTCAAGAACCATTTCATGCATTTACTAATTGTATGTATGAACTTTAATGTGTCAAAGAAGCTCAAGACAAAAGGCGTTTTTTTATGCAGTAGTAAAACCTACCATTTTTGCCTTATTTTCATTTTATACAATAGATTCAGGTAATATAAGCAATGTCACGTTTTCTCATTTCTTATTCTTATCACAGGAAAATCCAAAACGGGGGAGCTGAGTATGCCAATGTAAAAGTTGATAACTCAACACTTAAGAATATGCAACAAAAAAGTTGACAACTCTATACTTAAAGAAACCTACTGCATAATTTATTCTAACTCAATATGACATTATACACACTTAATACATTTTGTAAACCATGGCGTGTTACTTTTCACTCAACTCCCCTCTTCCTTTTTTGCTTCAAAAAGAGCTACTAATCCGAAGGTCCTTTCTCACAACATTATGTTCTGGTCTTCCAAAAACAACACATCGGGCCTGTTCCGCGTCTCTTGCTTTTTCATGCAACTTAGGTTTTTATATATTAGAGCATGATTTAAAGTTAATGATATCGCAAATACCTAAACATGACTACTAAAAACTAAGAAATGTGTATAGTTAATGATATAATACATAATATATTTATTCCAACAGTGTCTTAGTAACATACTAAAAAGAATATATTACCTATAAAAATGGTCGTCCATATGTTCCTCAAGATTCTCCAAACTATCTAAATATTTTCTGTTCTTATGCTCAGCAGCCTCCTCAATTCTCTCAGCCCGAGCATATCGAATTTCTGCAAATAAAAGTAACAATAACAGTATGTCAATCCTAAACAGCCCTAAGTTTTTTGAGGTGCTTATCGGTATATTATATCGTCAAAAAACGATAACTTTATCTGGGTAAATTTTTAAAACTCCTTTCTTATCTTTTATACGCTATTTTGGGGTATATGCTTTAGCGTTAAACTTAAATGAAAGCTTGTTAGTTATAAAAGTATAATCTTGCCTTGATCATACGTAGCTTGCACTTCTGTCTTAAGCTTAATTCTTAGCTGCAACAACAGAAACACCTGATATCATAAAAGCACAATTCAATATTATCGGCGTCTTCAAAAAAATATGCACCAGATAAATACCTGGCCAGTAAACCAAAATTTCACCCGTTCTATCACTTCCACCAATCACCGTCCTCTCAACATAAACCTGCCCAAAGCAACAGTTACATAACTTCCATTACGGGAAAAAAAATTTAATTGTGGGAAAAAAAATTCCATTGTAGAAATATCAGCTTAAAATATATACCTCTTCGTGTATTTTCCATAGGGTAAGTATCTCTATTTCGTAACAACATCGTTACTTATCATCTTTATATATAAACGAACCCAAGTTAACAATATCTTACGAAGATTAAATACTTACAGATTTCAACAGTCGGGAAACTTGGTTGTGCGTTTGTCACAACATTCTGTTCTGGTCTTCCAAAAACAACACATCTGGCTTCTTCAATGCTTGGCCCCTTTGCAGGAATTTCAAAAGCTTACATGCTTCTGGTGAGTCTGTCATTAGAAAATTCCAATTCCAAACACAATGTTCATAAACTTATGGCAAGCAGCTTCTCAAATTATAACTATTGCCATTTTATAAGTAACCATTATAAATTTATGGAACATTGTCAAACATCAATTTACAAATAAACATAAGACTAATTAGAAATTATCTTGAAATAAACAAAATCCTAAAAATGAGTATAAAATCACCTTGATTCCGAATACCTTTCGCAAATTCGTAATTCCAGCACACCCAAATCCTGAATCCAACCTGCACATAAAAATTTATGAATTTTTAAAACACTTTAACAACTTCACTGAAACAGTCCCAAACAGCCCCTATATATGCAATAACTAATAATAATTTATCAAGCAGTTCCAATATATAAGAAGCTATCCTCATAAATTGCATTAACCAATTTCAACCACGCTAGTTGATATCAAAAGGACAGGTAACTAAATTTCTTGAAGCAATCCATCTAAAAGCTCAAACTTCTTGAAGTCTAAGCATATTTTTTCACTGATGCATAAATACAAACACTTGGTATGCATAAATAGTAAACATCAAAATTAACACCTTAATTCATCAAACAAACTAACAAAATTAAAAACTCACATCACAAATCACAGTTAAAAAAAACATATATTGGATTTTCGTAAAATCAAACACAAATTAAGCAAGAATTAAAAAACAAGGTTTTATTACCTGATAAAACAAAAGATATTTACACACATATTATAATGAGCATCACAATCTTCCCAGCACAACCAAAGATCCAAGAAATTGTGTTATAACTGCTTGGAGGGTGGTTCGAATTTTTTTTGCTCGTAACTGCAGGAAGAAAGTCGAACAGCAACAATTGATATTTGTTTTGTACGTGCTTGAAGGATGGTTCAGATTCTTTTGGGTTGTAACTGCATTCCTAAAACTACAGGGACAATTCATATTCCTGGAAATAAATGATGCGAGTAGTTTGTACGGTACAGGTTTTTTTTTGCACAATTACATATCCACAATAAATTAAGGTACTGAATCTTTAGATATAATAGATAAAAACTAATATATGTTTATTTATATAACTCTCATTATTATACGAATTTTATACTGCTTTAAAGTTTAAATATCACGTCCCTTCATTAGCTCGTCCAAAAATAATAATTTGGGAACATTTGTTGCTCTTGGGCCACTTTGTAGCCCCCGTGACTAAATTATTGTGACCCAATTACCAAAAAGAAAGAAAAAAAATTGATTGGGAAAGAGACTGACCGCAAGATTGGGGGACCATATATATATATATATAGTGTATAGCCCGTCGAAACTCGACGGGTAATCACTTTATATTATAATTTATAAGTAAAATCCTTTAAATAATTTAATATTTTGTTAGAGTTCAGCCACTTACAATCGTACCGTAGTCGAACACACCAATAAACAGAAATAATGAGAATGAAATTCAGTCACCCAAACTCATTTAGAATCCATGTACTTATACTCGTTCTAAACCCAATTGAAAGATAATTTTACTACTTATTCCAGTTCAGAACTCATATAGTAACACATGAAACAACGAATGTATGCTACAAATATTCAGATCTGTTTAAAATCTTTATACTCATATTCATCAAACTCGATTAAAAGATAACTTTTTATTATTCGTTTATATCTCATACCCCTATATAATATATGCTAATTATTCAGCGCATTTAAATTTATATAATTTAAACAACTAAACATAAGTTGCTATAGTAATAAATAGGTTAATCTATCTCAATGAAAACTCAAATATTGTAAAATAAAGGTTAAGAATAAATATTATGAATGATAAAAAATAAAGTTAAATTCCAAGTATAATTTTATAAGTATACGATCTTCAAAATCCTTTACAATTTATATACCTATACTTTGATGTGGGATTCAAGATTTTAGATAAATAAGAATAAAAAAATAAAAAACTTCATGTAGGAGAGAGAGTTAACGTGGTACTCCGAACCCATATTGCTATTAGATAGTTTATATATTTATTTGTAAGTGAAGATAATCGAGCTTATTAAAAAAATATAAAAATATAAAAAATATTTATGCAAATATAAATCAGATATTAAAAATAAATACGTACATATTTGGGCAATGAGGTTTAATTAATAATTTACCAAATATAATTTTCTAAAAAGAATAAAATAATTCATTTGGCCAACTCAATAGATGATCAAAATAAAGTGGTGGCATAAAATAATTATGGATAAAATACATACTTATTTTAAATATTTATTTAGTTATTCAATGAGTGGAGTGTCATTGAAAATCAAGATGGATGGAAGATTTAACTAAATAAGAATCTAGAAAATAAAAATACCATGTATGAGAGAGTTAACGTGGTGCTCCGGATACGTAACAGTATATATATAGATATAATAATATTATATTTTAAATCAACTTTATTAATGCAAAAAGCTCGTCAATTATACTTATTAGTTAGGTTCAGCCATTCGGAGTTCCTCACCGCAACAGAACACCACGAAAACCAAAAAGATGAGGCAAGAATTCAGCCACTCGAACCCGTTTATAATTTATATAACCGTACCCGTCCTAAATCTGACTTAAATGTGGATTTACTATATATTTTCATCCTCAACCCATATAGTGATACCCGAAACAATACAGCTAGGGTTTAGTCATCTGAAATCCATTTATATATTATATTGCTATATCCATTCCAAAAAAATAATTTAATACATGATCCCCTCGCAAATCTGTATAGTTATATGCACTAATTGCCCAAATTTATTAAAATATACAAAATCTAAACAATAAATTTAAGTTGTTATAATAACTGGTTGTTACATCTGGCTTTAAAAAAAATTCAAATTTGCTCAAATTGCTATATATTGATAAAAAATTAAATTAAACATCAATAAATTAGTCAAATTAATTTTTCAATACAAAATATTTATATGTCGATGTGGGATTCAAAATATCGAATTCTATTTATTTGGATTGTCCATTGATTAAGTATCATTTTAAATTGATGTGGGATTCAAGATTTTAGATAAAGGAATCCAAAATTAAGAGAATGGCACCTAGGAGAGAGAATTAATATAATGTTTCGAATCCGCAACGCTATTTTATATATATAGATATAGATATTTTAGAGAGAGACGAGAAACTCCCCACCTGTATCAGAGGTCTCTTGGCCATGCGGATGTTAAATCGAGGGATGTGCACTATATGTGTGAGTTCATGTGAGAATACAATTTAAGTTAAGAAATAAGAATGAATTGCATCCACAGATCTTGATAAATGGATGACCTATATTTATTCTCACAAAAAATTGATGCATATAATGTAATATTTTAATGCATCGATATTTTGATGCATATAATGCACATTCTAACGCATTGCAATTTTAGTGCACGAAATACATGTATTTCATGCATAATTAGTACAAAATTTATACATATTCGCAATTCGAAGGATAAGAACCATTCTAATTTGATACTAAATCTATTTATATATAATCGCAATTCGCAGGATAAGAACCATTCTAATTTGATACTAAATCTATATATATATATATATAATCAAATTTCCAACAGGTTTTTGTAAGTGGGAGTGTCGCAATATTGTTGCATATTCCAATAAATGTTGGCTAGTGGAAAAATACAACCAAAAAAGCATAGAGTGCCCATTATTTATTTGGAAAGGAATTGGGACATTTAGCTCGAAAAGAAAAGGACAGACATACAACCATTTGTGACCCTTCCAAAGTAGGACCATTAAATTAATTGAAAACTCGAGAAATGCTGATGCCACTCAATTATTGACAACGAGCACTTAGGGCCCGTTTGGTTCGCTAAAATGTTTCTGATGAAATTGAAATTGGAATTGGAATTGGAATTGGAATTGGAATCTGTCAGGAATTGGAATCCAATTCCATAATCTGTTTGGTTGGCAGGAAATGGAATTGAAATTCAATTCCATAGTTTGTTTAGTTCGCAGACATTTCAGATGAATTTGATTTCAGAAATGTAAAATAACATAACTGCCCTTCTTGACGGGTGGCGACGAGCGACGGCGGCGGCAGGCGGTGGCCGGAGAGGCGACAGGTGGCCGGAGCGGGACCGGAGAGGCGGTGATCGGATAAGCGGCGGTGGCCAGAGAGGCGATGGCCGGAGAGGCGGTGGCTAAAGAGGAGGCGGTGGACGGAGAGGCGATGGCCGGAGAGGCGGTGGCAAGAAAGGGGTAAAATGGTAAATGTCAAATTCCTTCGTTGATGGAATTGAGAATCCCTCCTCATCTTGAAGGAATTGAAAATCCCATAGCTTTGGGAATTCAATCCCACCCCAAGATTCCAATTCCCATCTTATTTTCAACCAAACATAGGAATCCTTGGGAATTAGATTCCAATTCCTTAGGATTCCCAAAGATTCCAGCGAACCAAACGGCCCCTTATAGATTTGTCCTCGGGACGATCCAAAATTACATTCTTAAAAGCTTTTTGTTTCAAAATATATTTACTCTAAATTTACTATTTAAAACACAAGTCTTATAGTGATTAAGATACATTAATAAAATAAAATGATATTATTTTATATGTACATTTGTTCTCTTATTTTAAATTAACGATATAATGAGACAAGTTAACCGCCGGCCGATCGACCCACCACCGGCGGCTGATCGACCACCACCGGCCAATGGCCATCGCCGGCCTACAGACCATCGCCGGCCAACCAACAAATTTGGCATCCATATTTTTTTAAATAAATAAAGAGTGCGATAATTTGTATGCGTGCTCACGTCTTCCTCCATATCAGATGTGTTAATTATAGATTCACTAGTTAATGATAATAAAAATTGAAGATGAGTTCATAATGGTAGGACTTCTCCATCTAAGTCTAATTATAGATAATATTCCAAGAATGTTATTTATGCTATTCAATTAGATGAATAATTAGTAAGTTCACCATCTTAATCTATGTTAATTAACCTGCCAGGTCCCCCCAGTTGCGACCGATCAGACACGAACAAAGCCATCTTACGCCCAAACGGTCAACAATCAATACGGGTTAATGCAACCTAGTGCCATCAACCAATTCGGTTCGACATCAAGATCATATAACTTCGACGGAGCGAAGGTATGTCCCTTTGGTACTCTCTCCTCCGTAAACGAGAAAACGCGTGTTTCCTTTTCTCCTAATGATATGATTACCCTAGCCGCGTCGTGGGAACGCACTTTGATTCTTAAATTTTCACATGCTATTCCCACCCCTCGAGATGTGTCTTCGGATCGGTGACATGAAACTGAGGGGTAAATTTAGTTGGAGTTGGTTGAACTATTGTCATGTAGCAGTTAGGTTTGAGAATGATGAGGACTTTCGACGTATTTGGTTAGGTTCTACCTGGAATTTTTCTGGATGTCCTGCACGAGTATTTAAGTGGTCACCTAGTTTCTCGATTAGGACAGAGACGTCTATTTGTCCGGTCTGGATTAGACTTCCGGGTCTACCTCTTCATTTATTTCATCCACGTGCATTATACACGATTGTCAAGGCTGTTGGCAATCCAATTTTAGTTGATGCCCCGACGGCCACACACTCACGGCTTTCAGTCGCCCGTGTGTGCGTCGAGATTGACCTTCTGGCACCCAGAGTGCCTGAGATCGAGGTTGAGTTTGGCGATCAGGTTATTACGCAGCGCATTATTTACGAGAGAGTGCCATTATATTGCTCTCTCTGCTCTCACGTGGGACACGAGCCGTCCAGTTGCTACATAGTTGGCAACAAAGAACGACCTCCACCTCCCCTGCGTAAGAAACCTCAGCCGCCCCTTCTCGTCTCAAGAAGATGCATGGCTCCTCCTAAAGCCACTAAGGCTAGTACTTCCCAGGCAGCCCCTAAAGGCAAGGAGCCTGTCGTTTGGCAAGTACATGCCAAAAAAGGGCCCAAGGAGACGGGCTTGATTCCCAAGGGCACAGCTGCTACTGGCCAGCACTCTTACTTTGCTTCTTTGGACTCCTCTGCTAGAGAGGAGGAGGATTTAGTTGGCACTGACGATATCATTAGTGTGTGTGATAAAAATAGTGTGTCGGGTAGCGACTGTAGAGGTCTCGAGATTCATGACGATCATGCTTTAGAGGAGGACACTGAGTCCTCTTCCATCCCCCTCTCTTCTAGACTCTTTGAGTCTACCTCCACCCGCCATGACAGTCACGGCCTCATCGACGACCAGATCGTCGTTCAGTCCGACTCCTTGGCTTTGGTGGTTTTCGAGCCTCCCCCTCCTCCTCTTTCTTTTTTTCCCTCTCTCTCTCTCTCAGTCTGAGTGCGGCCTAAAACGCGCTCAATTTGAGATGTCAGATTCCAGTCTCCCTTCCTTGGCTATGGTGCCTCTCCCGTCGGCACCAAAACCACCGGTTAAGAGACGTTTGATGTCTTCTACTGCTGCCCCTGGTGTCACGACTAGGGGCAAAGCTGCCTCTGAATCCTCGATTTCCACACGAGGAAGAGCAACCTCTCGCGGATCCTATTCCTCCTCTAAGGGGCGATCTTCATCGCCCCTGAGAGGGGAAACACCTGCCCGACAGGATACTCCTCGGAGACGGGGCCGCTCCAGTCAGCGTCCTAGGTCTCCGTCTGAGTTGGTTGTTTAGTTTATGTCGATACCCATTCTTACATGGAACGCCCGTGGTCTGGCTAACACCGGAGCACAGAAGCGCATTCGACATCTCAACCGTGTGCATAGGTTTGCTTTTATTGGCATTTTAGAACCCATGGGTTCCAATGCTAATTTTGATTTTTATATTCGCTCTTTGGGTTATGCGTCGGGACTTTATAATCGGTCTAACAAAATTTGGTTCTTTTCTTCCCCCCACTTTCAGCATCAAGTTTTGTTGGATACCGATCAAGTCCTTCATCTTTCTATTTCTTCTTCCCTTCTTCCTCAGATGATTTACGTCACTTTTGTCTATGCCAAAGACTACCCGTCTTGGTCGTTACGCCTTTGGGACACCCTCCGTGAGATTGCTTTGGAAGTAGAGGGGTTGTCGTGGCTTGTCAGCGGTGACTTCAACATCTTCTTGCATTCACATGAGCGCGAGGGTAGTACCACTGACCGTTCTCCAGAGATTCTGGACTTCGCAGTGCTATTGCTTCGTGAGTTGATTGACGCGGCCGTGAGGGCGATATTTTCACATGGGAGCGCAATGGTTTGAGGAAAGGCTAGATCGTGCTTTATTTAATGAAGCATGGTCGAACGTGTTTGCGGTCTCTACCATTACTCACCTGCCTCGACTTCGGTCGACCATGCGCCTCTTCTTATCCGGTGTCGCTTCTCGCGACTCGTCATAAGTCGTCATTCCGTTTCCAGTATGTGGGTCGGCATCACACATTCTTGGAATCTGTTAGGGAGGTCTGGTGACTCCAGTAGTTTATTTGGCATGTGTAACCTATGTGCTAAGCTCCTTAGGGTTAAGCGTAGTCCGAAACAGTGGAGGCCAGTGCTTTTGGAAATCTTCATACGAAATTGGATGAGGCCTTGAGGGTCTTGGCGAGGCCGAGCGGCGATATGATTCGGACCCCACTCCGAGAATAGAACCGCTATGCACCGATTCGTCTTGAGTACCATCTTCGACTCTCTATGGAGGAAGATTTACGGAAACGAAGGCCGCTCGTTGGGTTATCGAGGCGAGCGCAACACCGGTTTTTTCCTGGTTTTGCGGCGAAGCGTTGTCGATCGCATATTCACGGCGTGAGGATGCCGGTTCGACGATCATCAGTAGAGTCGGACATCAGATCATCCGCTGTGAATTTCTTTAGGACTCTGCTGACATCCGATGGTGATGTCCTCGTCCCCCCGGATGGCACTTGTTTTCCCTCTATCCCCTCTTCTTTTGATTCTGATAGTTTGTGTATCCCACCCTCTCCCCTTGAGATTCGTGCTTCGGTTTTTGATATCGATCCTCACAGCGCTTCTGGGCCTGACGGGTTCTCGTCTTTGTTTTTTCAGCATTGTTGGGAGATTGTTTCTTCTGACGTGGAGGAGGCTGTGCTCGAGTTTTTTGAGGGTCATCCTATGCCTCCGGCTTTCACGGCGACTACGGTCGTCTTGATCCCTAAGAAGCCTGTTCCGAGCGGTTGGTCGGATTACCGGCCTATTAGTCTGTGTAATGTGACCAATAAGATTATCACGAAAATCCTTAACGCTCGGCTTGCTCCTCTCCTCCCTCTTATTATCTCTCCAAACCAGAGTGGATTTGTTCACGGGCGGGTTATTACTGATAATATCCTCTTGGCCCAAGAACTGATTCACGACCTCCACGTCGCGGACATCCATGGCGTCCCGAACCTTGCGCTAAAGCTTGATATGGCTAAGGCGTATGATAGGGTTCACTGGCATTTTTTACGTGAGGTCCTGGTGAGGATGGGTTTCCCGGCTAGATGGATTTTGTTCATCCGTCATTGCGTCGAGAGTTGCACGTTCTCCATTTTGGTGAACGGCAGTCCGGTCGGCTATTTTGCCTCTAGCCGGGGTTTGCGTCAGGGCGACCCTATTTCTCCGTCGCTCTTCGTGCTTGCCGCTGATTATTTATCGCGCTGCTTGGATCGTTTCATTCGAGACCATCCTTTGATGAGGTATAGGACGGTTGGGCGGCCTTTCCCCGTCTCGCACTTATCCTACGCCGATGACATCATTATATTCACACGAGCTGTGGATGATGGTCTTGTTGATCTTATGCGTCTCCTGGATCACTACTCTATGGCTTCTGATCGGCCAAAAAACTTATCCTAAAAATAGGAGTTTTTGAGTCGCTCGCAAATATATACGAGGTAGAAGTAGTTTGTGGTAAGTTCTACCAAGGTCTTTTCTCTCGAGGATTGTCCAACAGGGCTTCGTATAATTTTGTTGTTATAGATTGCGAGAAATAAATACTAAAATATTAAAAAAGATATTTTTGGGTTTTTTAAAAATTAACTAAATTAAAATGCACTATATTTTAAACTAAACTATTTTTAATAAGACTATTTTATATAAGACTATTTTTATTAAGACTGTTTATACTAGACTATTTATATTAAGACTATTTATTTTAAGACTATTTATATAAGACTATTTATATAAGACTATTTATACTAGACTATTTTTAACTAGTGAAAATGAATAGATTAAAATGAGTTGGGAATTTATAAAATCTAGGGGATTACGGGTTCATTAAATTAGGTATTTAATTAAGTATAGGAATTGATTTATATGGATATAAAAGAAAAAATGAATATTTATCGAGTAATCAACTTTTCACCTCCGTACTTTCGTAATCAAAGATGTCTTAATCGCTCACTTTTTTAAGATGTTGATAACAAGATTAACACTTGATGGATCAAAAGATGTGTTTCCAATACACTTAACAATCAATCAAGGAGGTTTCACTAGTAGAAATAGGATATGATCAATCTCTATTTAAACCAATTAGTCCTTTCATTTCTCTAACTTGACTATTTTTAGGATAAACGATCGTTCATCGAGTAATCAACTTTTCACCTCCGTACTTTCGTAATCAAAGATGTCTTAACCACTTTCGCAATCTTAAGATGTTGATAACAAGATTAACATTTGATAGATTGAAAAGATATGTTTCCAATTCACTCAACAATCAATCAAGAAGGTTTCATTAGTAAAAATAGGATATGATCAATCTCTATTTAAACCAATTAGTCCTAAAAATAGTTTAAATCAATCAAATACTCAATATTTAACCTAATAGAAATCCCCCTTCCCCTAGGAAGAAAGATTAGCTACTCATTGGTTTATACATACTAAAATTATAATAGAAATAATTGATATATATAATATATATATATAGAAACTTTTAATTACTAGAACTTAATGACAATAGATAAAACTTACTTGAATATGATGAATTAAAGTGCAAGAAACAAACTTCAAAATATAACTTCAAACTTGTTTAAAGGTTACAAGCTTACAAAATTTGAAAGTAAAACACTAAGTAAAATACTAAATGCTTATTGATCAAGCACTTTTCAATTACAAACTAAATGAAAGAAAAACTTCAAACCAAAAATAAAATACAAACTAAAATTGAAAGTTCTAAGGAAAATATATTGCTAAAGGAAAGGAGTATTTCTTAGCAAGAAGTTGAGGATTTCTTGGTAAGAATGTGGGTTGGGATTTTTGCAATGGATGAACATGTCCTTTTATAGGTGATTTTCAAGAATACAATTGATTATTTAATTCAAAATATCTATTGTAATATCATTTTTTTAATTCTTTGTTCACACTTCACCCATGTCTTTGAATTTTGATTTTTGACCAAAAATATCTTGTGGTTGATTTCACAAGTTGGTCAAAAGTGGACTAATTTTGCATGGCATCTGTGAAACACGGCGATGAAAAACGGCCCAGGTTGCCGTGTTTGTGCGCCGTTTGTGGTGACTCGGTCTCTTCCGAATACGCGAGGACACGGCGCTAAATGCCGGCCGTGTGTGAAACGGCCCAAGACACGGCCTCTTTTGCGCCGTATGTGAAACGGCCGAGAACACGGTCCATTTTGCGTCGTTTTGTATGGTCGTCATCTGGAAAAATTCCCGTCGTTGGATTTGATCTTGTTTTCCGTCCTTTTTGATGCTTCATGTCGATGTCAGTAAAATAACCATTTTTAGCTCATGTTTGGACATATCTGTAAAATATATATTTTTAATCACAAATCAAGACAATTATGCCGGAAAAATGAATATTTTGTATATGAATTTTAGATCAATTATGCACCAATCAAATACCCCACACTTAAATTCTTGCTAGTCCCGAGCAAGACTCATTATTAATCACACACAAAATAAAAATTAAAATAAGACACAAAATAAAAATAAAAAATAATACACACAAATTTAAGAAAAATAATTATATATAAAGATAAAAAGAGATCAAAATGCCATTAATACACAATAACCAACTTTATACGGTAGATAGAAATGAATCAAGATTCAAAATAAATCTACTAACGATTTTGAAGTTAAAACGCTTTTATTTTTGTAATTCCAAAATACAAGGTTTTCCACCCAAAAGGTTGATTATTTCTTTCCCACTCGTGACTTCACACGACTCCTTTAATGGTTGCTCTCGATCACTCGTTTATTTTTCGACTCAATATGAAGAAGAATTTCATCGGCGTCATCAAATATTGTGATTTTCACAAAATTGAGTGTATTGAAATTGTTGCTAATTAATTCAAATCTGCTCATAAACTACATCCCTTTTAGTGATAGCTTTCACACCGTTATTTGCTAACGTGTAGCTCTTTTCACTAACACAATTTCTATCTCATTATTTTTCTTTCGTAAAAAGGTGATAGCTTTCACACCGTTATTTGCTAACGTGTAGCTCTTTTCACCAATTTTTCTGAGACGGCAGTTACGCACCAACAATGGTTAGTCCTTTATTTTTCGCAAAATTTAAGACTTCCAAAATTAGGCACTGTTCCGCTCAACACTTATCATTTTCGTCATTTATTTTTTTAGGTGATAGCTTTCACACCGTTATTTGCTAACGTGTAGCTCTTTTCACCAATGACTCCTTTTTTTTAGGGAATAGAATTTTTGCAGAAAATCATTTATTAGTTAAGCATGAAAAATCAAAAACTCCACAAATTAAGTAAATTTCAGTTTTATTTTTCATCAACCAATTGATTCTTCTTTTCTCAAGGTAACGAATGACTCGATTTTATATGATAATTACAAGGCTTGGAAAGAGAGATTAAGGCTCAAAAATTTTTTTTTGGAATATACAATTTTTACGGTTAAAACAATATTTAGAAGCTTGTATATAGTTAATTTATTGGTGTTTATGGCCAGATCTAGAAATCTCAAAAATCAAAATACTATAAATATATATATATAATAAAAAAAAATTAAGGCAAATAACCAAATCAATCAAAACACACCAAAATTATTAAACAAACCACACCAAAATTACAACACACCAAAATACTAAAACAAACCACACCAAAATTACAACACACCAAAATACTAAAACAAACCACCCCCAAACTTGAAAATAAAACTGTCCTCAGTTTATAAAATAAAAAATAAAAATCAATGCAGAAAAGCAGAATACTCCCTGTTAAGAAAGTTGATGTCTGAGCCTAACGCCTTTTAGAATGCGTATGTACAGTAGTTGTGATTGTGGCTCACATCTTCCTCTGATTTTACGTTCAGAAACGGCCTAAACGCCTTCTATGAGTCGGGGAGAAGCTTCCCATCCAATTTTCTTACAAATTGGCAAACAGGGTCTTTTAACGTCAGATTCCCAAGACGTTGTTCATATTTTGGTTTAAATTTATTCCACAAACATTGAATTCCGTAATACACAAGTCCACTAGGATGCGTGTCAAGAGAAACTTCGATATTATCTAAATTCTCCTTATTCGTACTCATCATTAATGAATCGAATTTTATCTTCTCTGTTTGTAGATGGAATTCCTAAAGATCGACATTTTGCATTACGATTCCATCTAGCACATTTATAGCAAACGGCTAGAATCTTTGCTCGTCGTTTCTTGGCATATGAACTTTTTCCAAGCCACTGGTAAGAATCTAGTTGGTGTTTCGTGAATTCACCTTCTATTCTTACTTTGGCTTCGATAATGAATCTTATGTCAAAGGTATGCTTTTATTCGTAAAACCTCATCCTTTCAAGCCTTGTCTTGTAAATTTTTAAAATTGCATTTTTGCTTAGAAAGGAAATCTTTTTCAATTTTATACAATGTTTCTTCCATGACAAAAAAAAAAATTAAAATAAAAAACGATAAAATATCTACAAATATCGATTGTTTGTGGGAAAGCTGAAAAATCCGACTTTGATAGTCACGAAGTACCGTTATCCGCCACTTGACCGACAGAAAAATTATATTTGGCCTAAAACAATCCCACAACGGCGCCAAAATTTGATCGGCCAAAAACTTATCCTAAAAATAGGAGTTTTGAGTCGCTCGCAAATATATACGAGGTAGAAGTAGTTTGTGGTAAGTTCTACCAAGGTCTTTTCTCTCGAGGATTGTCAATGGGCTTCGTATAATTTTGTTGTTATAGATTGCGAGAAATAAATACTAAAATATTAAAAAAGATATTTTTGGGTTTTTTAAAAATTAACTAAATTAAAATGCACTATATTTTAAACTAAACTATTTTTAATAAGACTATTTTATATAAGACTATTTTTATTAAGACTGTTTATACTAGACTATTTATATTAAGACTATTTATTTTAAGACTATTTATATAAGACTATTTATATAAGACTATTTATACTAGACTATTTTTAACTAGTGAAAATGAATAGATTAAAATGAGTTGGGAATTTATAAAATCTAGGGGATTACGGGTTCATTAAATTAGGTATTTAATTAAGTATAGGAATTGATTTATATGGATATAAAAGAAAAAATGAATATTTATCGAGTAATCAACTTTTCACCTCCGTACTTTCGTAATCAAAGATGTCTTAATCGCTGTCACTTTTTTAAGATGTTGATAACAAGATTAACACTTGATAGACTGAAAAGATGTGTTTCCAATACACTTAACAATCAATCAAGGAGGTTTCACTAGTAGAAATAGGATATGATCAATCTCTATTTAAACCAATTAGTCCTTTCATTTCTCTAACTTGACTATTTTTAGGATAAACGATCGTTCATCGAGTAATCAACTTTTCACCTCCGTACTTTCGTAATCAAAGATGTCTTAACCACTTTCGCAATCTTAAGATGTTGATAACAAGATTAACATTTGATAGATTGAAAAGATATGTTTCCAATTCACTCAACAATCAATCAAGAAGGTTTCATTAGTAAAAATAGGATATGATCAATCTCTATTTAAACCAATTAGTCCTAAAAATAGTTTAAATCAATCAAATACTCAATATATAACCTAATAGAAATCCCCCCCTAGGAAGAAAGATTAGCTACTCATTGGTTTATACATACTAAAATTATAATAGAAATAATTGATATATATAATATATATATATAGAAACTTTTAATTACTAGAACTTAATGACAATAGATAAAACTTACTTAAATATGATGAATTAAAGTGCAAGAAACAAACTTCAAAATATAACTTCAAACTTGTTTAAAGGTTACAAGCTTACAAAATTTGAAAGTAAAACACTAAGTAAAATACTAAGTGCTTATTGATCAAGCACTTTTCAATTACAAACTAAATGAAAGAAAAACTTCAAACCAAAAATAAAATACAAACTAAAATTGAAAGTTCTAAGGAAAATATATTGCTAAAGGAAAGGAGTATTTCTTAGCAAGAAGTTGAGGATTTCTTGGTAAGAATGTGGGTTGGGATTTTTGCAATGGATGAACATGTCCTTTTATAGGTGATTTTCAAGAATACAATTGATTATTTAATTCAAAATATCTATTGTAATATCATTTTTTTAATTCTTTGTTCACACTTCACCCATGTCTTTGAATTTTCAGATTTTTGACCAAAAATATCTTGTGGTTGATTTCACAAGTTGGTCAAAAGTGGACTAATTTTGCATGGCATCTTTGAAACACGGCGATGAAAAACGGCCCGGTTGCCCGTGTTTGTGCGCCGTTTTGTGGTGACTCGGTCTCTTCCGAATACGCGAGGACACGGCGCTAAATGCCGGCCGTGTGTGAAACGGCCCAAGACACGGCCTCTTTTGCGCCGTATGTGAAACGGCCGACAGAACACGGTCCATTTTGCGTCGTTTTGTATGGTCGTTTGTCCTGGAAAAATTCCCGTCGTTGGATTTGATCTTGTTTTCCGTCCTTTTTGATGCTTCATGTCGATGTCAGTAAAATAACCATTTTTAGCTCATGTTTGGACATATCTGTAAAATATATATTTTTAATCACAAATCAGTACAATTATGCCCGGAAAAATGAATATTTTGTATATGAATTTTAGATCAATTATGCACCAATCAGCTTCGGGCCAGATGGTTAGTATCCAGAAGAGCACTTTTATTCTCGCTCCCAAGCATATGCCTCGTTGGCATCAGAGAGTTTACGATCTTACTGGTTTTCGCCAGGGCGACCTCCCCATCACCTATCTAGGTGTGCCCCTTTACAAAGGCTTTAAAAGACGAGAGCTCTTTGCTGGGGTGAAGCAACGGATGTTGGATAGGATCTCTGGTTGGTCCCATCGCCACCTTGCTTTTGGGGGCCGTTTGGCTCTTATTAAGAGCACTCTCTGCACGATTCCTCTTCACTTGCTTCAGGTTTTGGATCCCCCACAGTACATTATCCAGGAACTCGAGCAGATCATTGCGAGATACTTCTGGGGTGCTGTTGGTCCAAAGAGGAAGACGCATTGGGTCAGTTGGCGGCAGATTTGTCGTCCGGTCTCTGAGGGAGGCCTCGGGATTAGGAGCCTTTCGGATATGGTGAGAGCTTTTAGTTATAAGCTCTGGTGGCGCCTTCGCGCGGGCACGTCTCTGTGGGCGCAATTTATGCTCCGCAGAAACTGCTCTGCTGGCCTTTATACGCCTATGCGTACTGCTCTTAAAGCTCGTGCCAGCCACCCTTGGCGCCGTATCCTCCGCGTGGGTATTGAGGCCCAGGAGTTCATTATTTGGACTCTTGGTCGTGGGCTGAGGGAGGTCAGCTTTTGGGACGATACTTGGATTGGGGATAGGCCGATATCTTCTTATTGTCAGGTTTCTGGTAGACCCCATCTTAGGATTAATGAACTATGGGTTGATGGGTCTTGGGACCTGGATAGGTTGGAGACTATTGTTGGAGAGGAGCTAGGATTTACCCCTCAGTTCATCCAGGAGATCTCCGCGATTCCCATCGCCAAGGAGGATTCGGATAGTATGTGCTGGACTCTTACCTCTTCGGGTGCGTTCTCATTATCGTCGGCTTGGTCTCACATCAGGGTGAGGGGTCAGGCTAACCTTATTTACGGGGCCATATGGACAGCCTTACTCACACCGACCATTTCGGTTTTTATTTGGCGACTTCTCA
Organism: Orobanche coerulescens; assembly: GCA_033398695.1. Taxonomy (NCBI): domain Eukaryota; kingdom Viridiplantae; phylum Streptophyta; class Magnoliopsida; order Lamiales; family Orobanchaceae; genus Orobanche; species Orobanche coerulescens. The sequence goes on from CM065809.1 coordinate 178,812,796, forward strand.
TGCGACGGATCCCGACTGATGACATCCTACAGAGGAGGGGCGTTTCATTGGCTTCTAGATGTTTGTCTTTGCTCGTATACCCTTACCTGCACCTACCATCGAGACCATTGCCCACCTTTTCTTGGAGAGTGATGTGGCCCGTGACGTGTGGGAGTATTTTGGCGCTTGGACACATTTATCCCTTCCCCATTCTCAGAATATTTTTGAGCTCCTGAGTTTTTTCGCACACGGCACACACTTTAGGCACGCGACTTTCATTATTCCTTGTCTGATCCTATGGTTCATCTGGACAGAAAGGAATAGTGCAAAGCATAGGGCGGTTACTTTTGTTTCCTCTCATGTTATTGTGCAGGTGGAGCGCCATGTTGCTTTATTAGCTGCGGCGGGGCTTATTGGCTCTGAGTTCTGGGCGGGTTGCTCGCCTCCTGATCGCTTCCAGCGAGCTACATCTTCCCCCGCTCAGACTCGTCGCCCCGTCCCGGTGGTTTGGCTTCGACCCGAGTCCCCTTGGATCAAGCTGAACACGGATGGTTCGTTTGATAGAGACACACAGATTGCAGGGGGGGAGGTCTGATTAGAGATCACCACGGTGAGCTCCTTCTTGCTTTCCATTCCTCTTTTCAGGCCTCTTCGAGTTTTGATGCTGAAGTCCAGGCGTTGGCAATTGGATTGATTCTAGCCTCCCAGAGATCGAGACATGTTTGGATTGAGCTTGATGCTGCTGCTGTAGTGACCCTGCTATCATCTGGCCATCGAGGCTCGTGGCAGGTTCGTCACACTCTTATGCGTATCCGACACATTCTCAGAGATATTCAGTTCATAGTCACTCATATTTTCCGGGAGGGCAACAGGCCGACCGACTATCTTTCTGAGCTTGGCATGTCGTCCCTCGGCATTCAGACTTATACTTATGATACTGCTCCTCCGTTACTTCTCTCCCTTATACGGATGGATCAGCTTGGTTATCCATCTTTTAGATTTAGATAGTTTTTATTTTTGATCGATTGCTTGTTTGCCTATTGGTCCGCACATTTGCCCACGGTTTTAGTGGTGCACCTATCTTGCTCTAGCGGGCCATAGACACTTTAGTTTTTAGATCCCGGATTATGGCCCACTTTTGGTCATAATTCGGAGTTGAGTTATTTGGTCTACGGGTCCGCACACTAGCCCACGATTTGTGGTGCACTTTGTATTTGTTTAGCGGGCGGTAGATTTTTCCGATGTTTGTACCCGAATTATGACCCTTTTTTTTTTTTTTTTTGGTCATAATTCGGGGCTGATACTTTGTATTTCTTGATTTTATTACCTTCGAATTAAAAAAAAAAAAAAAAAAATCTATGTTAATTAATTACGTGCTCAAAATGAATCAATTATTAGTTTTACTTATCTTAAATGAAAGTTTACTAAATAGTAAAGTTAAGGACGCAAAAATCGACTTGAAAAATATGTGTGTAAATGTCCATATAATAATGAGCTGCATATGCAATTTTTGAGGTGTTGACTGGATGCGTGTATATTATTTTAAGGTCTATCAACATATTATGCTTCGACATGTAATGTGACGAAGGTTTTATATCATTCTTAGTATCTACAAGTTGTCTATCAATTCGTTTGTCGTAATTTTCGAAAAAAAATAAACCATGTGGAACAAACTTTGCAGATTGGAAATGTATATAAACATAGTCCTGGCTGCTAGAGAAAGTAATTTGTTCTGAATAAGGATTGCCCAAATCTTCCAACTCCTAACTCCTAAAGAGTTAAATGCTTATAAGGAATGAAAGAAGTCTGATCAGATGACTCATTGTTAGCATCTACGATGAACTTATTGCAGCATCACTATCATGGCATGGCCACAACTGCAAAGATGATGCTCAATCTTGGCGAGATGTTGTGGCATCAAAATCGGACAGCTAGACAAAATACTATAAGGGTCTTGATGGCAACCCAAATAGCTGAAGGGACCCCATTAAGAGACCATGTTCAAAAAATAATTTCTCATTTGAACGAGTTGGACATACTCAGAGTGACTATCAATACAAAAATGCGGGTCGATATGATTTTAAGCTGCTTGTCTAGAAGCTTTGAGCAATTTCACTTGAACTACAATATGAACCACATGGATTATATTTAACTGAGTTGCTGACAAATCATCAAGCTGCTGAAGTCTCTTCAGACAAGCGTATCAAATTCTTGCGTCTACTGGTGCTTCAACTTCCAAACCCAAATTAAGAAAGAAGACGAAGCAAAGTGGACAGAAGGAAGTAAACCTCAAAGGAAAGTGAAAGGCGCCTCAACCAGAAGTAATGAAGAAATGAAAGACAAGTGCTGCAAATGCGGTCAGAAAGGACACTCTAAGATGGATTGCTCTCTCCTTAAGAACGGTAAATGTATGTCTCATGCACTATAAGCAAAACATGTTTGACTGCTTGTTCTACAACTTCGTGGATATTAGATTCAAATATCACTAATCATGTTTGTTTTGGCCGCAGGGTTTCTAAGTAACCAGGTTGTAATAGCCCAATTCATTTAGGGATGTTATACGCAGTAGAACTCTCACAAAGACCAACCAGGCTAAGACCAACATACAAAAACACAATATGCAACTTTAATACAATATGCAATACTTGATAATTAGACTGTGGCCTCAACCAAAATGTTGAGATTCGTAAAAAAAAATCAAAACAACCAAACTAAAACAACCCAGATGTCTACGCCTTGACTTACACAATGAACAATACCAAAAGTGTATTCAAGTACTCGTAAACTAAACACACAATGACACAATCACCAGACCAACTCAAATAAAATGACCATAACATGAGCCTCTAACATCATGTCTGTCCATTGTTCATATGCCAGCCATGTGCCTGCTCCTCGAATAGACAATCACCTGAAATGCATAAATGGCATTTTCCTCTAAAGGGGTTGGTGCTCGAGCCTCGAATCGCTAGTGCGAGTACATAATCACACGATATTACATTCAAACATTTCACAAATTTATTTTTAAATTTCAAAATATTTGTAATAATATTCCGCAATATTCATGGCAGTGCCTAAATTTGTAATGCATGAATCATGTCTGTCCATTGTTCATATGCCAGCCATGTGCCTGCTCCTCGAATAGACAATCACCTGAAATGCATAAATGGCATTTTCCTCTAAAGGGGTTGGTGCTCGAGCCTCGAATCGCTAGTGCGAGTACATAATCACACGATATTACATTCAAACATTTCACAAATTTATTTTTAAATTTCAAAATATTTGTAATAATATTCCACAATATTCATGGCAGTGCCTAAATTTGTAATGCATGAATATGACAAAACTTGACAGCTAGAAAAAATTTGATAGAAAAAAGAAAGAAAAGAACCTGTAGCATGAAAAAGAAAAAAGAGAACATGTAGCACAATAGCAGAAAAGCTAAAATACATAAACCAATAAAAATTAGGATCGAGATAGTTCGGTTCTTTGAAAAAAAAGTTTAAGACCGGAATTCAAAATTTGTTATGTAATCCGAGTTCGGTTTCTGAGTCTTTTTCTTCAGAAACCGAACTTCTAGGAACCGAAGTAATATCTTCAAGGACTCGAAAATACCCGAATCGTAGTTGACAATTCAATTTTCTCAAAGAGAACCGAAAAGAACTGAATTTTTTCGATTACTTCGGTTATTTGGTTATTTTCAAATTTCTCTGAGAAAGTGATAGTAAAGGGTGTTTTAGTAGGATTTATGCCTCACTTATTACGTGTTATAATATACTGTCCACTTATTGATATTAATTTTGGGTATTACGGTATTAAAGTTTTGAAATAAGAATAACCGAATTCGAACCTGAAGTTTATTTCAGGACCCGAACCCCGAGTTTTTTTAATAATTTTTTTCTCTATACCCGAACCGAACAAAATCGAACAGAAATTGACAGTTTGGTTCGGATTTTCAGTTATTCGGATCCTAAGCCCCAAAATAAAAATGCTAAATCTTCTTTTAATGATTATGCTTATGGCTTGTATCAAAAAACAAAAAGATTCCTGTAAACATTGATGCGAAAAATATTTTTGACTTTTTTTATATGGATAAATAGAGCCCATGAAATCGAGATTACCAGTGTAACTTGGTGAAAAAAACATATTGCACATAATAAAATTAACAATTGCCCCTCTAATAAGCAATAACATGAAAAAAGGCACCTATTTTAGATAAACAAAAAACAAAATTCAGTTTTGAACTTCCCATTCTTCGAGTTGATGAAAGGGCATCGATCACTCTCCATGTCAAACAATTTAGATAGGATTTTCTCTAAGGCTTCGTAAAGATGCGCAGCTATGGCGAGGACGACAGAGTACCAAAGTCTTTTTTTTCCCCTCAAAAAGACGTTTCAACTTCCAACTATGTTTAATATCAAATGATTTTAGCCCTCTGTTCATATCTCCATTCCACGCTCCATTCCACGCAAGCTCTTACTATGAACGACTGATGCGGAAAAGAGGGATAGGACTTTGGGCTAAAGTCGCGCAACTAAATTTTGGGGGGGTTAAAACACACGCATAAATAAGTTAAATGGTTAAAATTGCAGTTTTTCTTACTTGTATACAAGGTAACTTGTACGTTTTCACCTAAGAGTACTTATATTAGATTCAGATTTTATAGGTACATGTACTGGTTTATATATTAATTGTTCTTGTATGTATCTTTTAACAATTCATTCACATTATTTTTTTTAATTATATAATTATAAAGTACTCGTAAATTTCAAATACCGAATCTTCTCAATCTTTGTATTTAACCAGTCATATACTTAATTGAATAAACAATACGCTAATTCATGATTTATTTTAATTCTCATATACATGACATTATGTTGTAAGCATAAATATAGTGCATTGTGCGGCTATAGTCAGCCACGATGGTCAATGACGGATTATCTCTTTCGATTTTATAAAAAGGGGTATTTACCTTCGTATATAAATTAAATTAAATAGGTTGATTGGACTGTATTCAAATCTAAGTAAGTAGTAATCCTAAATTCTTCTCACACATAAACAACACGGTTAAAAATTTTGAAGATAGGTTAATCACCATGCAAAAAGTAATTCTTATTTCCTAAATTTTAGTACTCGGACAAATCAACAAACGCCACAAGAACTTACCCTTCCCCTAAACCAACCCTCCCCATATATAATTACCCCCCATTCCTAATCAGTAACAAATAAATATATAAATTTTCGATAAATATTCCATTTCATTCACACCTTTTCTCTCCTCTTTCATCCGTCTCATTTTCCACACCACACCCTTCTTCTTTCCCGCTGTCCTCTCTCTCTCTCTCTCTCTCTCTCTCTCTCTCTTGCGGTGGTTGATGGAGGTTGGTTGAGTTTCAGATAGGGTTTCACCTATCATGTGACGTGAACAAGAAAATAACCCGCCTTTGAATTGGGAAGAAAAAGAGAGAGGAAAATAAAAATCATGGAAATAGCTAGAATTAGGGATTTGTTACTCATCTGGTGTAGAATACGAAGTAGCCGTGTTGCTCTCGTGGGTGGAAATCACACCGCTGCTAGATTTTGCACTCGCTAAGATCTCCATCCTCGATTGCCGTGATTGTTTTTCTTTCTTTCAACCATTTTAGGACTGAAATTAAAAATTGAGTTTCTCGATCTCTGCGAAAACAAATTGGCATTTGCAAATTGTGAGTGTACGGGAGTTGTAGCTTAAAAAGAGATGGGTAAATTGGGCCGAGGGTACCGGGCCACAGATGGCGGGTACGATGTGACGAACAAGCTCAACGGGATGGGAATTGGGTTAAATTCTCACAGCCTTTTGGTAATCAAGCTCCCCGATTCCCGGGCTTTGCGAATAATATCGAGATCTCTGTTGATGGCGATTGTTCTTCTCGCATTGCCTTCGATTGGTTCCATCATTGGATCCTCTTCCAACGCGACACCGTACGAGCCCGACGCCGGTTCGGTTATTTCCGACCGGCTCAAGATTTTGCCGATTATATTCCGCGATTTGGTCGACGAAGGCCTCATCAAGAAAGGCCACAAGGGTTTTCTCCTCGGCGCGGACATAAAAGACATCGAAGATGATTTCAAGTTCTTGAGAGATGCCAGCATTGATTTGCTCACCGGAGCTGATCTACGGCAGAACAAGGCGGGTGCCCGGCAGGTGTTTGATTTTGTCTTTGCCCCAAGTTTCCGTGGGATTCAGATGATAGATGGCATTATCAAAAACGGTGGCCTGGTGGTGGTATCGCCGTTAGGGGTCAACCCCTCGGACGAGCTAAGATTGATGACAAATTTCAAGATCGTGTACCTCAGAAGATTTGCAAACACCGTGATAGCATTGCGTAAAACGGCCAACGGCGTAGAAAATTCTGCTGCAAAGCAAGTTTCTTGCGGCTTTACGCCTGAAAATAAGAAAGCTGCACTAAAGGGCTTGGAGGACGTATATCTCGAGCCCCCCAGGCGAACATCATCCGCGAGGAAATCGGGTTACACATCGAGGAAAATCAAATTTCTTCCGGATTTACTTAAGGATTCATTGTATGAGTATCCACGACGAGTCTTTATATCGGACAACTCGAAAGCGCTTGATTGGTTTTACAAGAACTATCCAATGAGGAATCAAGAATTCGAAGTTTATAGTATGGAGGTAGGGTTTAACAATGATGGATTGTCGAATGGAAACGAGGGTCGAGCTATGTGGATGGATTGGTTAACAAATAATATGCATCCCGAGGACTATGTGGTGATGAAGGCCGAGGCACAAGTGGTGGAGGAAATGCTTAAGAACAAGAGTTTGTGTCTTGTGGATGAGCTGTTCTTGGAGTGCAAGAATCAATGGCAGGATGGAGAAGAGGAGAATGTGAGTAGAAGGGCTTATTGGCAGTGTTTGGCATTGTATGGTAAAGTGAGAGATGAAGGGATTGCTGTGCACCAATGGTGGTATTGATTGGTTCTCTCTAAAATTTCTATGGTCTTTTTCTTGTTCCACCCTGCATTCTTTTTAGATTTGTTAAGATTTTTTTTTTTTTTTAATTTGGTTCATTTCGAGGGGCCTTGTATGCAATAATATGGATAAAGTCCGGTTTGTTTGTGTGTTTGGTTTGGGATTGATTGAAGAGGGATCGAGTTGTAGTGCTTTGATTCTTAGGGTGTTTGTTTGTGTGGTAACATGTAATTTGAATGAATAATTGCAGGGAAAGAAAGGAATGAGAAAGGCACTTTCTTAGTTATTATGTATTTGTCTACTCAAAAAGATCTTGTTTATTTTGGTGTTGATATTTTGATGGTGAAGATTTTTCTAGTGTTATACCAACACTTTTGGAATTGGTATTTACTGTTAGCTTTATTGATTAACTAATATTCTGTTTTTTCCCCCCCTTTTTTGGCTTCCCCTTGTATTCTTTTGTAATACTCCTTCTTTCTCAATTTAAGTGGGAGTTTCCAATTCAAGTAAAATGGAAAGTTTCACTTTTTTCTAATTCTCAAAATATATTATTTATTTAAATATTTTTCATCATTATATCAAAATTATACATATTTCGACTTTTACTGGACGTTATTTTCGACCACTTTTGTCCCTGGATGATATGTTTGATCCGTTTTGCCACAAAAATGTTATTTTCAATCCATCTCGTCTTGGATATTACTTTCGACCTGTTCCGCACTAAGATGTCATTTTCGACATGTTTCGCCATGGGACGACATTTTCGGCACGTTTCGTACCATGCCGACATTTTCGGCCCGTTTTTTGCCCACAGATGTCATTTTCGAAGCTGAGGACGTCATTTTCAGCCAGTTTTGCACTCGAACAATATTTTTGGTCTGGAACGTTATTTTAGACACGTTTCACCCTAGGAAGACATTTACAGCCCGAGACGTCAATTTCAACACACTTTGCCCTGGGACGACATTTTTGAGCAGATTTATCACAAGATTTTATTTTCAACCCGTTTTGTTTCAGGACGTCATTTTCGACCATATAACGCACGTTAATCCTCCGTCGTTCCGTACGTTAATGCTTGCATGGTTGTGTACGTAAACCCATTGACTCGATTGTCCCAATCAAGGCGAAAGTACTCAGCCCTACACGTTGAAACAAAATTCAGCTGGATATCACAGAAATGGGCCGAAAATCTCGTCCCAAGCGAAGCGGGCCGAAAATATCTTCCTGAGGCAATTGGCCAGAAACGTTTCCCCATGACGAAGCAGATCGAAATGTTGTCTCTGGGCAAAACGGGCGAAAAATATCGTCCACAGGCAAAAACAGGTGGAAAACGACATCCCGGGACAAAACGGGTCAAAAATATCGTCCATGGTAAAATCTGTCGAAAATGACCTCCAATGACGAAAATAGTCGAAAATGACGTTACAGGGAGAAAACGGTCGAAAATGACGCCACAAGACACAGGCCGACAACGTTTGAGGACGAAACTGGTTGAAAATGACGTCATGGAACAACTCGAGCCTAAAATAACATCCAAGTACGAAAGAAATCGAAAATATCCTCCCAAGACTAATGGCCCGAAAATGTCACCTCATAATGAAACCGAACAAAAATGACGTCCTGGGGCGAAATGAACCGGAAATATCGTCCCAAGGTAAAACATGTCGAAAATGACATCCAGTTGGATGAAACGGGCTGAAAATATCACCCCGGGGTGAAACGGATAATCAGTAATGTCTCAAGGGCAAAATGATCGAAAGTGACATCCTTGAACAAAACCGATTGAAAATGACGCTCAGGCACGAAAACGATCGAAAATGACGTCACAAGACAAATCGGGACGAAAATAAAATCCAGGATGAAACGGGTCAAAAATGACATCCCAGGACGAAAACGATCGAAAACGACAAATCAAACCGAAAATAACGTCTGCGGACGAAACTGGTCGAAAATTACTTCACTGGACAAATCGGGCCGAAAGTAACGTCCAAGGACGAAAGGGGTCGAAAATAACCTCTCGGGATGAAACGGGCCAAAAATAACGTCCTGTGGCAGAACAGGATGAAAATATCGTCCCATGGTGAAACGATTCGAAAATGACGTTTGTGGTCGAAAATGGTCGATAATGACATGCCGAGACAAAACAGACCGAAAATGACATCCCAAGGGAAAACGTGCTGAAAATGACGCCCGAGCCGAAAATGACGTCTTAGAGCGAAACGGGTCAAAAATGACTTCCCATCACATGACTAAACTGGTCGAAAATGAACACGGGGCTAAACAGGCCGAAAATATCGTCACATGCAAAACTGGTCGAAAATAACGTCTCAGAGCGCAAATGGTGGAAAATGACCCCACATGACAAAATGACAGTCGAATATGACGTTACGTGACAAAACAACCGAAAATGACGCCTAGGGACAAAATGGATCGAAAATTTGTTCTGGGCGAAACAGATCGAAAATAATGTCCGAAGAAGAAATGGATCGAAAATAATACCCACGAACGTAACATATCTAGGGCGAAAAGGATCGAAAATAACGTCTCACGTCGAAACTGGTCGAAATTATCGTCCGAGGCGAAAAGGACCGAGAATGTCGTCCCCAGTGAGAAAGGGGTAAAAATTGTCTGTCCAGGACGGGAGAGTCCAAATGACGTCCCTGGACGAAAATAATGTTTTCGGGTGAAACTGGTCGAAAATATCGTGCCGGGGCAAAACTGGTCGAAAATGACGTCCTTGGGCAATAACGTTACAGGGTGGAACGGGTCGAAAATAACTCTTGCAATAAAAATGGTCGAAATGACCCTCCTGTTGCGAAACATGGTTAAAAATGATGACCTGGGGAAACATGTCGAAAATAATATTGTGTGGTGAATTAGGTCGAAAATGACGTCATGAGACGAAAATAGTTGAAAATGACGTTCTGAGTCTGAACGATTCAAGTATAATGTCCCGGAATGAAAACAGTCGAAAAATAATGTCACGTGCGAAACGAGTTGAAAATGACGTTCCGAGAACAGATCCAAAATAACGTCATAGACAGAACAGTCGAAAATGACACCCCGATGCAAAACAGGGGTTCTGATGCGAAAGTGGTCGAAAATAACATTCCAAATCGGAATGGATTGAAATAACATCACGAGTTAAACGACTTCGAAACGGGTCAAAAATTGTAGTAATGTGGTGTTCTTTGCGACGAACAATAATTTGTAAAATAAGTATAATTTTGGTATAAAAGATAAAAAATATCCAAATGAAAAACTTAGTTTGAGAAATAAAAAAAATGAAACCTCCCATTTAAATGGGGAGGAGTATAAAACACAGAGAGAATGATATATAACTACACATGTAATGAAAAATTGTTCTGAAGATCAAAATAACTTTTTTACAACTAACTCATTTCTCCGTACATCAGGACAAAAATTAAAAACTAAAAATCAAGTTTAATCTCACTATAGAATTACCATTGGGTTTCTTGCCTCATATCTTCTTTACCATTTTCTTTCTGAAATTATCGTGAGATGTAATTTTCGAGCAAAGATTTACATAAGTAACATTAATTTTCGAAAATTAGGTTATCAAAAATTCAATTTCACTATAGCGTGCGTGCATTATTATTGAATCAGACGGATACTCATACACTAACATATGTATGTATACATTGACCTAATGGTGAAGAACCTACCAAGAGTAGTCAACCAGGTTTGTAAATACATTTTATAAATATCAAAAAAGTATCAAGTAATGTCCGAAATAAGAATTTATTACAATTTAGGGGTAATTACCAAACATACCTTTAAAGTTTAATCAAATTACAAAAAACCAATCTACTTTCGGAATTATAAAAATATTATAATTTCCGCCACAATGATTTCTCATATACTCCATATAGAATTTGATTCTATGCTATTAAGAGGCTAACTGTAATATTTTGAAAATGTGAGGTGTTCATAAATATTTTATTACTTGTGAGTGGATATATGTAAAGCAAAGTAATACTCATTTCCATCCCACAACAAATTTCTCATTTACATTGCCCGCACAAACTAAGTGGGGCAATAAGTGATGTTTTGGAAATTAAATAATTTACTAGATTGTCATGGAACTCATTAATAAAGTAATGAATTAGTTCAATTATTTTTAATGATGAGAGAGAAAGTGGGGGTTGATTGCACGTGGTATTATCGGAAAACTTTTATAAACAAACACTCGATAAACTAATAACCTCTACAGTACCCGCCACAAACCACTTATCATTTTTGTGTCCACGTAAAACTTACCCTTTTTTATTTTTAATAAATACACCCCACACATTTCATTTTAAAACTACAATAAAAGTGGACACTTATTTCAATCACACAACAGACTCAACTAATTTCTTAAAACCCGTGCCGAAACCAGTCTGGACGGCGGGAGTAATACTTCCGTCCCATCTCGGGCCAATGTGAAAAATAAGACATCTAATAAATTAACAAGATAATAACTTCATACTATGACGACACATCTAAAAATTAAATAATTAAAAAAAAATCACAAATACAAAGTAAAATGGCTAATATAACTAAGACAATTTATTATCCTCATTACATTAAAGAGCTCTGGTATTATCTTCTCCAGTTGCAAGAAAAAGTTTTGAAGAGTTGTTGCAGCTTTACATGCTTCCTTTCGTGTATGTGGCTCCGGAGATGCTGAATCACCCTCCAGTTCATCATCAACCGAATTTCTCATGACTTCAGCCACAATTATCTCTCCTATATACACACATTACCTATTCTACTTCTTTTTGTCAAAAGAGATGTTTTCTCAACATGAATTAGATATGCAATGAAGAATGAACGTTGGGAGAAAGTGTTGGATCAAACTACAATGAACATAATACATTAAAACACGCTCACTATTAGTATGGACAGTGCGTACTTGGATAAGATGTATTTACACTGAATAAAAATCACTCTACATTGATAACTTTTTAATTTATCAATTTTTTTAATACCTACTAAAAATTAATAATTTATTGGGTCCCAGTGTTATTAATCTAGAGATAATTTACCATATTTTCCACGTTTTTATATTGCAAGTAATCTTGTGTTACACATCATTTTCTTCTTTTCGGGCCTAAAGAGGAGAGATTTAGGAAGAGAAAAAAACAAAGAAAAACAAAGAGCAGTGATGAATTACAGAGAAGAAGAGATGAAGAGAGAGAAATCAAAAGCGAAAAGAATAACGGATGGTTCCAAAAATGGTTGATGGGTGAGTAATAATATTTATAATTTTTAATGCTTTTTTTACAGTTATGTCAAACTTCAAGGGTACCTTTTACAATTAACCACTGCCCACAGACTGAAAAATGTATGCCACGATAACTGGGACAATGCTTAAGACAGAAATCTTGAACACTGAATCGAGAGAAGAAACTACTGCCGATTTCTGCTAAAAAAAAAAGACAGAAGGGGACAAGGAAATGAGGAGATCTGTCTTACACAAGTATAGTTTTATGTAATCCCAGCTTCAGCTTCCGTCAAGTCTTCATCATATTGATCTAATAAAAAATCGCAAAGCTCCAGAAGTTGATCGGCAAGAGGAGGAATACCTGGATTTCGCCGGTCATTGTATTTATGTGCATTAAACACAATCTGGCACACATCGTGTCTAAAATCGTCACGGTTCTTGTACTCCATCCTCCTAACCTTATCCCTGATTGTCGACAAATCCATAGGACGAATGATGATGTCCAGATAATCAGGAGCTTCCTTTTTGGTTACCGGCTTTAGAAATAGGTACGATATTTCGCTCCTTCCCTTGAGCGTCTCCACAATGCTCTCCAAGATGTTTGACAAACCAACCTGTGATTGAAATTATTTCAGATCAGTTTTTTAGGGGAAATTTTAAGGTTTTAAGTTCTTTAAAAAAATTCTAGGATTTTCTAGTTTTTTTTTCTTTTTTTTTTTGTTGGGGTGGGGGTGAGGGGGGAGGAAGGGGTTAAGGGCTTTTAGATTTTCAGTTTTAGGGTTCATTATTTATTAAGAAAAAACTATTCTTTTTGTTCTTTTATTTTAACATTTAGTTTTAGGGGTTCCGTCTTACAAATTCAAGATCCATAAGACCGTCTCACATGAGACCCACTCCAGATGTTGAGGGTAGTTTTTGTGGATTTTCCAAACTTATAGGATGGTTTTTGTAGATTTTCCCAAACCATAACTAATTAACAAGAACGAATGTAAAGTAATCCAAACAATATTTATCTTCATATGAATACACATTGATATAATATAAACCAACTCACCTCTCCTCCTTTTCGCCGCTTCGAAGCAGGGGTACAGTCCGGAGCATGCTTCACATACTCGACTTCTGTCCTCCTCCGAACACTTCTGGCTCTTTCCGGCATCCTTCTGTCATTTCTTCTTGAAGGAAAATCGCCCAAGTAGTCAACCTTTATTTCAGCCTTTCTCTTCTTCTTCGCATTTACCCTTTGTTCTTCTTCTCTCTCTCTTCTTATAGACTCCTCATATCTGAACAAATCGTATGCCGGCTGCTCGTCGATCATCCTCATTTTCCCAGCCTGTCTGTTTCTTTCTTCCTGTTGTCCCTCACTTCTCCTTTTGTCTTCCAACCACGAGTGGCTATCTCTCACTCTAGATGACTCCTCAAAATAGTTTTTGCCTTCGTTCTCCGGACGCTTGTCCAGACTCGATAATGCAATCATTTTTTTCATCTTCCTGTATTCGAGGCCGAAGCTTCCGTCCTGGCTATTTTCATCCAAAATAATAATTTCCTTCGGTTGTTTAATTATAATTTTCTTCCGAGGCTGGTCTCTATCAGCCTCCACCGGCGGCTTTATAACAATGGAAGGCTTAGGAGTTTCAACAAGCACGTCTTCGGGTTTCGTCTTGTTTGAAAAAATAATTTTATTCACTTTCACAGCAGATTTTTCAGCATCTGACGTGAGTGGTCGGTCAGATGTCTGTGAGGTCGAGGGAGTATGTTTATCTGGAGGCTTGTCGGTTGCACCACATTTCACTTTGAGAAATTTGGCCTTGGACGCAGGTCTACTATCATCTTCAGGTGCGTCGGTGTTTGTGATTTTGGGTACGATTTTCTTTGTAGGAGGTTTGTGCTGGCTCAGCTCGGCTTGATCGGCAAAATTAGGTCTGCCTGACGACCTATCGAGATCTGTGCTCTCGGGTCGTGTTTCGGGATCTTCACGGTACTTGGGGCAGTTCTTGTTGGTCCTCATATGACCAAGCTGAGGTAGTAAAGATATATTAGATTACACATTCCAGCAGTTTGATTGTAAACAATACTTCCCGCCTTTCAGAATTGATGTATACCTGACCACACGCTCCACAGATAAAACTCTCTCTTGCCGACTTCTTTTCCTTGACCACCTATTTTTAGAGCAGCAGATTTCAGAATTGGCTCTGTAGAACCCATGGTTACAGATGTGCAAAAAAAAAAAAGGTTGGGGGTCAGCAAGATGGTAATGTTTACACTAGGGGTGTAAACGAGCCGCAACAGCTTGCAAGCTACTCGTGATCGACCCGCAAAAAGATCGAAATCGACTTGGCGATTCGAGTCGAGCTCGAGCTACTCGAGTAGGTAACGAGCTCGAGTTCGAGCTCATTAATGCTCCGGGTAGACAAGCTCGCGGACCTTATCAAGCTTGTGTAAAATGTACTAATTTACCCTTTATAATTAACATAATTATAAATATTCATAATATAAATAAAAAGAAACTCTCATGGTTGTGGGATTTTTTTAGGAGTTTCCATTTTTTAAGTCTTTTCTTTTGAGAAAATATATATAGCTAGTTGAGCCAAGTCGAGCATACCATCAAGCATAGTTCGAGTTTGAAAATGAACTCTGTCGAGCTCGAGCCTCAATTTTTCAGTCGAGCTTGAGCTCGAGTCCGCCAATATTAGCTCGACTCAGTTCATTTACACCCCTACTCTACGCCTAAGATTAAATAGTTAAGATTCTTTAACTCAAATTATTCAAAGCCCCAAACCCCAGGCACCCTTCACCTACCTAAAAAAAACTCTCAACTTTCTGACGTCAGCTGCATCTGTAGCCGTCTTTATAAGGCCCAACAAAAAAAAAAGAAAAAGAAAAAAGTTGGCCAAACAGTACATAACAAGTTATATCAGCAGAAGGCAGCATGTATTTCACAAACAATATACCGTCATGCAACGACATATACAGTTATAGCCTAAGTAAGCATACATCGCAGTTTGAGAGGCACTTACGTTCATCCTTTCTGCCAGTATCTTAACTTTTTTGTTTAGTAACCCCATCTGTTCAATCTCGTTCATCTTCTTGGGGTTTAATTTCCCCAGCAGGTGTTTTTTAGCAGAAGAGCTCTCTCCCTGCACCCAAAAATTCAAAATGTGCAAAGCTCGTGATTAGATTTCCAACCATTTAGGAAACAAATAGTATGCTGCCAGCATTTAAGTCAAATACATAAAAAAACAGACACAAATGTCGAGCAAATATAGACCTCATTTTGATCATTAATAACTCTTTCTGTGAATACAAAGGATATTTCCTCAGGTTGCAGGATTCTCTTAACAACAGCATTGTTTTTCTTGATTCTATCAAAATTTTCGGGACCAAACTTTGACTTGAAGGCTGGCCCAGCTTGCTCTAGCATTTTTGTCTTCTTCTTCCTTTTTCTATCAGCTTCATCATCTACAGAACAGTCTTAGTCAGATTGTAGTCAGACAATGCAAATTTATATCTATATCTATATATATATATATCTCCAAAAATAAGCACTTAATCCAAATATTATCATGAATACAGGAAGTGGAAAGACAGTTAAACCAAACATATATTAGAGAAGCTAACTGTTCACATATTCTAATTGTTGAATCTTAGTGCATATTTTAATAGATTATAAGCTCGCTGGAGTAATTTTGGCATACATAATTCTTAAGAAACCTAAACATCCCCTAAATAACCAAATGCTCACTCTAACCACATATACCAATTCGGAACAATAATGCATTATGGATTCTGCTTCAGTTTATCCAACCAGTAACACTTGCATTTTGACCCCTGTTTTTGCTTTAGTATATATTGAGAAAATGCTACATCACACCAGAAACTAACTAGATATAAATTATATACCAAGTCATCCATCAAAGAACAAGGTACGTCACCCTTCTGCAAGTCCTCCCAATAGCACCTATTGTATTTTATTTCACTAGGAAGTGGTAAACTGAATAGCCGGAAGTATTTCAAGCCTGCATAAGTGTAGACCTTGACATCCCATATTTTTTTTATAATATAGGAATTCTATTGGATCAAAAGAGCTCTTCTAGCACATGAAAAGTAAAATTCAAGAAACCATCAGCAATGACCATATGGAACTGTTTCAATGGCAACAAAAGCTACAGTTAGTAACTTGAAACTCATACACAAAAAAAAACTTATACCATCCATGAGCATCCTGCATAATTCGGCTGCTTCTGCTGCCTCGTCTTCAATTTCTTCCTCTACCTGAGTTTGAAACGGACGCCTTCTCATTTTTAGCCCACTGACACCATCAATACCATCATGCTTAGAATCATAATTATCCTCTTCACCCTCTTCACCTTCTTCTGCATCCAGAAGATTCTCCAAATCGCCAGCAAATGAATCCAAGTCGCTATTAGCTTCTGATTCGCTCTCATTCTCTTCCCCTTCACCGGAACAGAGGCTTTGAACCTGTCGATCCCATATCTCCTGACATTTTTCTCTTGTCTGCTGCTGTAGTTGCAAGAAGGACATTCGTTGTCCACGAGCAAACTTGCTGACTGTTGTTGGATCAACCTTCATACCTGATGCCGCTTGCTCGCTTGACAGCTTGCGAATCAAAGCGATTCGATGCCATCGAGTTAGTTTTGCAATCTGCTCCTCTGGAACATTGAACTTGAGTAGAAGCTACATGCAAAAATAGAGAGAGCAATATAAGAATGATCCAATACGGCATGCTGGACTAAATTCATATTTTACCAAGAAAATATTTGTTGGTGCATACTTAATATTAACTCAAGACGTGATAGTAATTTAAAAAAGAAAATCATTTCACGGGTTCACGTTTGAAGATGTATTACAAGAGCATCACCTAAATCAAGAACTTCAAAATGCTACAAACATTTACGGGTAAGAAAGGTTGTCTGTCTGGTGGTGTGTGACAGACCCTAACCTTGTCGCGCTACTAGGATCTGAAGGAACCTCATACACGTCATAAGGCGTATGACTCAGTCAAAGATTAAGATAGAAAACTCAAATGAACCATAAATAACTATCATACATTCTCTGTGGACAGTTCCCTCGACTAACCCACTGAAATCTAAGATGGTTTTCAAATATAATAGCATCAACTCCTTGCCGGCAAAGCAATATAAATGTGCTACTGAATTTTTCAATATTTGTTCATATCGCATGCAATCTTAGATGTTGTAAAGCATGCAATCTTAAATTTCCCGACTCCCACCACCTTCACCAACTCATGAGAAGGAAAAAGGCACTCAAATGCATATAAAGCACACGCATAGAGATGGTACAAGCAACAAAAAGTAAGAACTTGAGAATGAGAATTTTAAGAGAAAATGGAGCTGCGATTTAGCACATGAAAGAGATAAAAAGATTAACAAGAAATAAAAATAGAATGATAGTGGAAACAAACATCTTTCGACAGTCGAGAAAACCATAGAGTCCTTTAGGTTCAGTGAACATGAGCTTCTGTGCGCACATAGGCTTTTTAGTACAAAAAAACAAGCATACCTCTCTCGCAGCTTCCATGCTCAATCTGCGAAGATCAGCATCAGTTCCAGTCACAGTTGACCCTTTACTAACAACATTTCTCTTTTTCACTACGGCATTTGAGGTTGGGGCCTTAGGAGTTGCACGAACATAACTGAAACCTAGGCCCCGTCCAGAAGGGTCACCCACACCAGTAATTTCAAGACGTTCGATGTTCTCTCTACCCTGAATTGGAAAAAAAAAAGGAACAGATCAATTATCCAATTAATGATTCAAAAAGAGATTTCACTAAAAAATCTAATGCTCTCAGTTTACACTGGAAGTTTCAGTATTGTACAAGGATCACAAGAAAACATTCAATAACACATTTCATCGGTTCTTTTCTCCTTACGTAATAAACTAGAAGAGTGCTGCATAAAAATTCAGAGGTTGAGTTTCGGATTTGAGGCAAACCAAGATTGGTTGGAGAACGTTACTAAACTAGTTCAAATCAAACACATGTAGATCATGGAGAATGAGCTCCATAGAATTTGTAGGCATTTATTGGTTGGGAAATCAGGTAGAAAATATTTAGTTCAGAAAATATATAGCAATATAGGACTAATCTATGAGAATGGTCCCCATCAGAACGTAAATTAACAATGTAGCACAAATCTAAAGCCAATCCGACAAATGTAGAAATCATTAAATAGAATAGCGGTTATATATGATTTCTTACTCACCCCGAAGGAACAACAAAATATAGGGGGAATAGCCATGAAGCAGAAGGTAAAATCATAGAGACATTGCTTGCCTGGTTTGTACAGGAAACAAAATTACTACTCAAGTTCCATGGTGTTATCTGAAGCTCCCTCTCAATATGCGACGCAGCAGCTAAAGCAATTGCTTCATCTGGAAGCTGATTCATTGCAGATGAAAGGCCAGTGGGTTGAGTCAACCTTGTAATTCCCAATCTTTTAAGCCTGTATAGACCAGCAAGCATACTCTCATAGGCACAGACCTAAAGGAAAAAAAAAAAAAGAAAAATGATCGAGATTAAGAAACAATGGTATTACAAATATAACGCATGTTCTTCTTCTTTTAGTACTGAAGTATAATCTTCGCGAGCAATTGTGATAAAATAATCTTTACTGCACAGTTGCACTGAAGCACTTTGTTTGGGTCATGACTCACATGAAAAGGTAAAAGTTTGTGAACTTCAAAATTTATTTGCCCATCTCACAAGAACATTCTTAATCAACTTGAGAATGATTTCCGGATCTATAGAACGGGGGGAGCTTATATTTGGTTAGTTCTACTAGAATATTCGAGTGGAAAAAAGTTCTAATGCCATAATCATTTACAAAAACCTAGAATGGGTACAGTAAACGAAGAGTATGACATTGTTTACTGTCTCTGTTCGTAAATCTGTTCATACAATATCATCGATGCAAAAACTTGTCAACTGCCTTTTTATTTTTCTTACAGAACTCTTCCAAGGCATTTCCAACCTAATGCACACACAGTCCACAGTATATGAAGATACACAAAAATACATAATGCCTTTGATAGTGGATGGTCTTGTCTCATCCCTCACTTTTTTCAAACACGATAGCCAAGGCTTCCAACCTTTTTGACAAACTAATAATACAAGTAGAAAACTAATTATCCTTATCATCTGAAAAGCCTCCAAATATTAAACAAATAAAAATAAAACCTCACATGAAATCTCCTCCTACAGCATCTAAACCCTCCAAATCTATTTAAATACTCACGTTTTCAGGTGTCACCATCCTTCTTAGTTCTTCCTCGGAAGGAAGGCGAAAATTGCGCTTCATAACCCAAAGAAAATGTCCATTTGGTCCTCTCTGGTAACACATGAAAGCGAAAAGGTTTATTTCAACAAACATGGAAATATATAAAAAAAAACAAGTAAAATTAAAAATACCAATAAAACTAAAGAGACATGGACTTCTAGGTTCTCCTCGAGGTATGTTAGGCAAGGTAATTAACAGCAGGATTCACGCAATACCTGTAAATCAGCACAACTTTTCAGCCTCTTCCGAAGAAATGTTTCAGACAAGTTAGGAAACAGAGAGAATAACTCGTCAGCACGTATAGAAGGACGCAGACCACGTTTTTCAGAGGCCTGAAACTCTCGATACATGTATACCAACAGCCTGTTCATGATATAGAACTGGGCACCCTTGGACCCAGGAGACATTACCTCTATGTGAGGCTCCTACGGATGATAATAACAGAACATGTTAGAGAGAATATCAAAAATCTGGATAACCTTGTAATACAAGCATTGGCAAAATATAAAATAAAAAATGAAAACAAAATGACAATTCCTCGGGGATGCGCTCAGAATCCATGTCAAGGACTATCTACACAAATTAACAAACGAGTTCGTCAAGGTAGAACATCTGAGACATTTATGTCCAGCAGAAAATCACAGAGACTGAGGAAGCATAGTCAGAATACAGAACAAGTTGCCATGTCCTACTAATCCAGACCTCCAAAAACTGAGATCCAGAAAACCCATGCCAACCATCAAAAAGTGAATATTAACAAAAAGTACCTGACTGGAAGAAAAACCTTCCCTTAAGAACCCCCCAAAAAAAAGAACTGCTCAACTTTGTGAATATCTTAGAACAAACTAACACGACCTGGCAATGATGAAAAACTACGTCCGGAAAAAATTTAATGTTTCAATTTTCCTCTAACATATTAAGTTTCATACATGAGCCCAGGTTAAAATATCTGTACAATATTTCAATTTCCAGCACAGGTCATATGCATGATGTCTTGACTTATATACGTTCTTCAGTTTGAAATGCATATGTGAACATGGAAACACATATAAGCGTGAAACTGCATAACCAACCAGAAATTCATGTCCCTTGTTATTCCAATTTGTCAACCAGGCAAAAGTATAGATTTTTCCAGCGAGTGAGATAACATATAACAGTTCTTCATGCATAGCAAGAAGTATCTGATGAAGCAACTTAGTAGAAAACCAGACAAAGAAGTGGAAAAGATCACATCTCAGGCAGATTAAGCAGGTTGAAAAAACATAGTACGAACATCAGCATTACCTGTTGTCCAACAGCATCAAATCTATCGATGCGTCTGATGGAAAGCTTGCCCTTTGAAGACCTCACCAGTAAATAATCAGTTGATGGCACTTTATGCTGAAATATGGGTGCTCTATACATATTAGTTTCAAGGCATGATTGGCTGGAACCAGGTTTTATATCTCCAAGGAAAGGGGATTTATCAGCAGGATCAAGAATGACAACACTTCCCAAACCATTGTTTCCATTTCGCAGTAAGTTCCCTGTTTGATCACCTGGAACAGATTTTTGATAATATGTACATAGTCTTGCGCCCATCCCAGGATTACCTAGAAGTAATGGTCTTTCCTCACAGTACCTGAATTGTATTATTTACATGAAAATCACTAGTCACAACTCTAGTTGAAATTATTTTATAAGAAGGTAAAATAAATTACAAAAATAGAGAGCTCCAACTAAAAGGCATAATTTGGGATTTAAACTGCAACATATGGGCATTAATGGCCTTAACAACAGAATTCCAGCATTGCCACTGTAATGATTAAAACTAAAACCCCAATTTCTCTTATGCTTTTGAAGAAAACTGAAGTGATAACCATAGAAAAACAAGTTTGAAATCAAATCTAGCACATCAGGCCATCAGCCAAAAATACCTCATCTTTGGATAAAAAAAAATTATACTCCCTCCATTTCACAACAAATGTTGTTAAGTGGAAAAACGTTTTCCATGTAATTGTTGTTCTATATTACAAAGTAAAATTGGGAACACAAAAGTAGGAAAGAGACCCAAAACTTTGAAAAGAGAAACATTTTGGTAAGGGATATATAGTCATTTAGTTTACTCCTTAATTCGTGTGCACACACCTAAAACTACATCATCATGAAATGGAGGGAGTAGAATACTGTAGAAAATACATGCAAAAAGGAATTCAGAAACTGAGAATAACTCGAGTCATTTACGATGAATAAGTTCAAAACACACATGCACTGACAAAAATCTTGGTAACATACTCCATTAAGAAAACATGTCCGTCTTTTACTGAAAGATCAGATTTCTTCTTAAATGCTCCAGGAGGACGGCGAGACTTGTTCTCGCCAGGAAGCTTTTGTGCTCGGGGCAGAAGATGTATTTTGGTGCGAATAAGGTGTAACACTGAGTTGGCATGAACATTTTGTTCAACAAGAGATTTGTCGTCCTCAAGCTCCCTTCCAGAATAGAGTATCTTCACTGGCTCAGAGAGTTTGAAATCTACCGTCAAGAAGAACAAAGAGCAGTTTATCAAAAAAAAAAAAAAACAGTCTTTTATCCCAATAGATTGGGGTAGGCTACATGAACAAAGAGAGATTCTGTCAAAGATAATAGTGGCACCCACATACCCCCCATGTTCCAATTATGTCTGTAACTTTGAAACAAAATTCAGTCAAAACACACAAAAGTGAATGCCGCTGTGAATGTTGGAAACAACCGACCTAACTTTTTCGAGGCTTTAGCCTTGACTGAGGCCATGGTTTCTTCTGCGTCCACATGAATTTTACTTCCTTTGCTACCCAAACTCTTCATAATGATTTTTATTTGTCCCTGTGTGGCTAGTTTCCATTGCTCCTTAAATGGCACCTCAATATCATGTGGATACCATAAAGCTTTCGGCCGGTGAAAATTTGCAATATCTTTGCTGCAAAAGAGCAATTGCTTCAAAATAAACAAATTAAAAAAGAGAGCAATTTATTGCTTAAAATCTAGCAATGATGTAAAGATGAAGAAAGATGGTTAACAAATAAGGAAATAAAACTTTAGGAATGATAAACTAGAAAACTAAAAAACTATAAAACATCAAAGCAATATACTACAGATATCACAGTCAAGCTCCAGCATAAAAATAATTTGTGCTACTTCTCAAAAGTTCACAAAGTAATTGATCAAATTGCAAGTCCTCAATACAGGCTCATAAGTCAACGGCACACCAGTCACTGTCAATAAGAATAATAGAAAAAGGGAGAAAATGCCGTCAAATCAACATTTCATGGTTATCACCGTGTCGCCTAGGTGTCGCAGCTTGGTGGTTTACTCGGTGCGGCAGGAGGCTTCGCCACCTGAAACCAAGCCGATCAGACAGGTGGTCACCTAGGCATCGCCCAAGCGTGTTAGGGACGCCTGATAGCCAGGTTCATATCAGGAACCACCACCATCATCGTCATCATCATATG
Organism: Orobanche coerulescens; assembly: GCA_033398695.1. Classification (NCBI taxonomy): domain Eukaryota; kingdom Viridiplantae; phylum Streptophyta; class Magnoliopsida; order Lamiales; family Orobanchaceae; genus Orobanche; species Orobanche coerulescens. Next base: position 178,835,753 of record CM065809.1, read on the forward strand.
CACCTTAATCCCACCATGTTGGGGTCGGTGGCATGAAAATTATAGTGTCAAATAACGGTCAAAATTACTTAACACTATGAAATCATGAAACAAAGTAGGAAAGTTTTACACCGGATGCATAGTTGTTAAAGGTGAAAGGTGCACCAAGGCAATACGGGCTTCCATCGCCTGAGGCGCAAGGCGCAAGGCGAGGCGCGCCCCTGAGAGAGTTGAGGCGCGTAAAAACTAAAAAATAAATTAAACAAAAATTATAAAATTTATAAAAACATAATCACAAGAAAATATAATTGTCCACAAAATACTTAATAATTAACACAATTAAAGTGTCAGGACAACAAAAATAACTTTTAAAATATTCTGAAAAAACAAAAGAGTCCTAATGCAGAGGCGGGCCTGAGGCGCACCGATGCGCACTGAGGCGCGCACCTGGCTGAGGTGGCCCGCCTTTGGGCTTAAAAGGCAACCTGCCTTTTTTGTCGCGACCTTCATAGGAAGGAGAAAAGAGATGAAATTCCATTAACCTTCATCATCATATGTTTCTCCACTTGCATGGAAAATATCATGAGACGGCGATGAGTTGAGATAATTGTTGTAGTCATGTCCAATTACAAGATTAGTATTGTAAAATCAACATATACATCGTGGACAATGACTGAGTTCATATCAGGAACCAACCAGCTTTTAAAAAAAAAAGGTCAAGCTTAAAAGCGTGAAAAGAAAGACATGAGAGAGGGAGAGAGAGTACAAAAGAGAAAAGGAAAAAAAACTAGCCCCAATCGTGGAAGATCTGCTTGTCGTCGTTTGCCTTCTGCCTCTCACCATTGATAGCCACCGTTCGCCTTCTGCCGCTCACTGTCGCTTGTCTTAAAGTAACCGACTTCTTACAACGAGCTATCAAGTTGATGAAACCATGAGTTATGAGCTCGCAAGTTGACGAAGCCACTTGTTCTCGTGGCGGTTACGTGCTAATTTATGCTCGGCGTGGCAGATCTGCTTCTTGTTCTAGACTAAGGTTGATAAACAAAGATGAAGAAGATGAACCTTTTCCACATGATGATAAAGATCTTGATGACGATTATGGCCGAATCGCACCTACCCTTGCTCATGATGATAGTGAGAATTCGGGCAATGAAGGACATTCTAATGATTTAATCTTTGGTGATGATTTCTGAGAGATGATAGATTTTCATGCTAATGTATTTGGTGATAATGTTAACTTGAAATTACTCACTTGTGTATTCTGTTACGTTGATAATATAATGTGGACTTAAATGTTATGTTATTCACTTATTGAAATAATCATATATCACTACATTATATTTTATTACATACTTCAACCAGGTGCCTAATTATATTTTATTACACATTTCGATTCGGCGGTAGTCTTGAGCCTCGCCTCGCCCCGCCTTAGAGCCGTGATCACCATCTACAATTTAATAAAATTCCATCTCCAACATGACCTCTAGGCACAGGTGAGCATTTCGACGCAACACTCTTAAGTCCATCTTTCCATTAGAGGACAAGAACTTGATGAAATTTTATTGATGAAATTTAAGATCAACGTAAACTTCAAGTAACAGAAATGGAGCATCAACGAACAATAAGGCTTCGAAATTTGGTGTGCCACAATAAAGATGCAAAGAGAAGACAGCATGGGAATTTGCCCTATATTATTGTTTGAGCTTTGTTAATTACTAAAACAATCAAACAACAAAATCATGTAACCTACAACACAACAAGTTGAAACCAAAGCACATAATCGAAGACCCATCACATATTAAAGAAACTATCTATTTATCTTGGTCAAATTTACATACAGCAGTACCTTATGAAATAAAAAAGCATTGTCAGTTTGATCAGCAGATTGCAATATGACTCAAAAGAAAGCACAATAGATTTGACATTTGCAGCAATGCACCATTAAAGCATTCAAAGGAAAAAGAAAAGGCAAATAAATAAAAGCCAAAGAGAGTTCCTACTTGCTTAGCTTAGCTTTCATCGTCTGCAACTTAAGTGCAGGTACTGAATGCAAAACTTTGAGTCCATGAGCAGTACGCTTTTTGGAATGAGACCTTAGCTGCTGAGAGGATTTCCTGTTCGAATAGAACTTGTCATTAGAGATATTGAACGGTCCAGCAGATAAACTTCCATGGTTATGTAGCTCGATTGAATCCCCACTGTTGGGATGTTGAGAACGGGCTACAACCATAGCCCCCGCATGAAGTTGTGTTTGTTTGGCATCCTTCATATCTGAAAGTTCAAAAAGCATCTGCTGGTCTTGGAGATCAAGAATTAGCTTTGGTCTTGCAATAGACTGATCTGATTCCCAGACAATATAATCCAACCAAGATCCTTCCACTATATCTCTATTCTGTAAGCTGAGCTCACTAAAACGTCTTATAGCATCAGTACAAAGTTTTGCTTCAGTAGCAACATCTTTTACAGCCTCAGAGTTTGCAATATACTTGTCTAATTGAGACTCTAACCTTAGGAGTTGCGGATGACTTCTACTTCCAAAGGTTGCATGGTTCACAGACCGGAAATATTGGTTCGAGCCAAAAGGCTCTACCAAAACAGAACAATTATTCAGAAATGAGGTGTCTTTCTTATCAGGAGGTTCATTTTGGATTTCTGGCTCGATGGACTGTACTTCATCAGCTCTCAAATCCCTTTCCTTATCACCAAGTGTGTCAGAATCAGGTCCAGACAGATCACAGCTCTCTACCAAATTATCAGCTGAAGATGGAGAATTATTCCAAACAATTCTATCTTCCCAGTCTTCCTGATCAAGAGGATATAATTTGCCCGAAAAGGGCGAATTCCATTCCATAAATTTAGACACCCACAAGACATCTTTCATTGGCTCAGAAGAAACAAAGGAATCCTTCCTATTGTCGGCAGCTTCCAAATACATCTTCCCCGATTCGGAAACAGTTCGAGGATCCGAGTCACATTCAACACCCGGTCCGTAAACATCACTTTTTCTGTGAAACTGTCTCATCCAGGAACAATCTTCGCAGGGTGCCTTCATAAAATCCTCTTCATCTTCCTCAACAATTTCAGAGGCATCCATCGACTTGTATCTCTCTATCAGAATGGAAAATCAAATTCACATGTTTTAGAAAGCGAATAAGCTACAAACTAGACACAAATCTAGATAGCAAATGTACTGAATAAACGAAAGCCAGACTGAAAGCACATATGCCAAAAGGCCAAAATTTCTACACAACAATAAAGAGCAGTCCACAATTTGTACTACACTTGGTATTGTGGATTTGGTTACAAATAATCACTAGTGAAGATCCTGTACAGTGTACACTAAAACCAAACAATACACACCTCTAGGCATTACAGATCGGTAGTCTCTTTTTCCTCCCTTTTTCAAGGGCTCATGAACACCAAAAATTTCGGAAAATCGTAAGATTTCCTTCCCATCCTCTACATAAAGAACAGGAAGCAGTGCAGACATATCACCACCCATCGACTCTTCTGAAGCATTTGAGCCATCCTGCTTAATTGTGTGTAGGTCAAATGCCAATAGAAATACAAAATCATAAAGCAACGCAATGAACTTTTCAGAGAGGACTACAAATTCCATAAACCAAGGAGGCCCTATCACAAGGCTAAGCTCTACATTTGCTGATAATGGGATAATTTGATATCATTTTTTTCATCGAGCCAACTGGGGTTCAATCTTTCCACCTCAAAATAAAGATGCATTGTAGTCAAGTTAACATGATGGCAAATATAGATGGGCAGAAGAATAAGGTCTGGTGTGCTGCCATGGTTTTGAAAATCATTTGAGGCTTACGCCTCGAATCAAGACATATTGAAATTGCTATTTTTGCGGGAGGCTTGCGACTTGGTTAAAAGAACAACACGCCTCAGAGGCGTGGGAAAAGGCACAGGCACCACTTCAGAGGCATTTTCACCATATCCCTTAATTAGTATGCTCTGCTACGATAACCACAGGATCCAGGCAATCTAGGAAAAAAATCAACAAAATGAAATAAATATTTGTTTTGCTTTAGATCTCTCTAGTCTATATCTCCATGCAAAGACGATCAACTCACTAAGAACTGGTAATTAGTGAGGTTTCATGCTATAACTACACCTAAGTGAATGAGAAACAGTGGGTGAATTCACGTTTCACAGCCATTTAAGCATGCATACACCTCAATATCTCAGCTACTATTCTCAGTGACCGTTTTCCCTTTCAAGACCAAAAAAGGAATCTTCCAAGCCTAAGGCTCCTGAAGAAGTACAAGAGGAAGTCTTGCATTTGCATGTAGGCATGTGAAGTAGAAATTTTAAGACAACATGATACCCCAGAGAAACAATTAATTTCTCATGATTGCAGGACTGACAATAGAAACAATCTGAAGGGCTTACAAAGACTACAACCAAATCTGATTTCTTAGGTTTTACTAACATACTAAATAAGGACAGGTTTTTCGAAAAAGATAACCAACTACAAAAGTATCCACAATCATAAACTGAGACTCTGAGTGGAAAAATTATATGGATGCTCGAAAGGGAGGGAAGAGAAAAAGGCAGCAGCAGCAGCATATAATGGAAATTACCATTAAAACATATTCATTCAAATGGAAAAACAGAATATCATCTCAATAGTGTTCCTTGACTTGGAACCAATTGCAAAACATAAAAGCACCAACCTCCTCAGAATCTAGAACATCTGAATTTTTCATTTTAAGCATATGAACATCGTCAGAAAGACTTTCCTCTCGAGAAAGCATTTCATGACTATGATTCTGCTCGCCTGTCAGGAGAAAAGTAACAAGTGTATATTAGAAAGACTAGCATTATCTAGTCACTGGGTCAATTTCTATGACAAATAAAACAACAAAATTTTCTAATTTCCAGCACCACCTATTTCAATAGCCACCAAGTCCTGACCACTGATCTTCGACATGCTGTCGTAGGAAATGATTGTTGCCCACTATCAGTGATATATATTTTACACATACGTTTGACTGAATCCATTAGTTCAAAAATCTAACTACACCTGTGCCACTCACATCATGCTATTAAAGATGTCATTTATCTTCACTTCTACAGCATTTTTCTCACGTTCGCTAAAGGATCAAGCTGAGAAAGTCGACCTATTTTATAGTTTTGGGGGTTGGGGGTTGGGGCTTGGGGATAGAAAAAACTAGAGGAGGGAATGGCACTCAAGCTCTAGTCTTTCTTCGTCACCAAGAGATATTTTGGACAACAAAGCATGCCCACAAACAGATGACGAACTTCTTTCATATATGGAAAGGTAGACACGTTCACTTAGGCGCCACCAAATACTTAACTAAAAAGAAAAAGACGAACAAACATCAAACAGATGTCACCAATATGGCATTTGGTTCTGAACTACGGGAGGGAGAGAGGAGACATGGTGGCTTCGCTAATATTAATTATTTAGTGTTTCAGACGGGACTAGATATGACATAAAATACCTTCAATCAAGCTTACATAAAAAAACCTTCGATCAAGCTTACTGAAATTTTAAATATGGATAAATAATCCAAAAGTGATGACATTTAACATTTAAACCATAGAAATATATTTTGGGCTCATGGATAAATTTTCATTGAGAAGTATTTTTACTTGACAAGAATTTTACTACTACTCCACCGTAAGGACATTAATTTTTCTTTGTTTTCTTTTCAATTTGCCTTGTCATTTTGATTTCTCTTATTCCACCACTTTCATACTCTTTTTTCTCAATTCATTTAGCTTATCAAATTTCTATTCTCAAGTATCACTAGCTCTTCATGCCTACCATTATAACCAGATGAAGCTCTATAGTTTCTCATAACAGACTTCAGGAATATCATCCAACATCCTACACTTCGGGCCCCTGCCCCTTGACATCCATCAGCAGTCATCAAACCAAATCACCCCAACCCCCTTCCCCGAAATCTCCACCACAACACTAAAGACACTAATTCTTGATAGTCTGCCCGCCATATCCCACCAGTGAACCAAATTAGCACAAAGACATACCAATTTTATATCTTAGACTTCTGATGTCTAACCGTATATACATGCAGTAAAAGGGCAGAGATGTCTTATCAAACTAAACAACGCCAGAAAACAAGAATTATTAGTACTTTAACCTAGGCCTGGGACTTTTCGGTTCCTGAGAGAAAAATACAGGAACCGAAACCGAACCGCATAGTTTTTTTGCGGTTCGGTTTTTCCAGTTTTTTTTGTCCGAACCGCACAGGAACCGAACCGCACAGAAACCGAACCGAACCGGAACCGAACCGGAACCGATTTTGTATGGTTTAGACGAAATATATTATATTATATTTTATTTTATTAAGAATATATTATATTATTTTATATTATATTAATTATGTTTAATAAGAATATATTATATTATATTATATTCAGAGGGTCGGTTTCCCGGTTCGGACGGTTCCTTGCGGTTCAGATCGGTTCCTCTTTAAAACAGACAGGAACCGCGAACCGAACCGAACCGAATACTAACAGTACGAACCGAACCGAAAAAAAAAATTTGTTGCTAGGAACCGAACCGAACCGTCGGTTCCGATGCGGTTCGGATCGGTTCTGCGGTTCCCGGTTCCAAAAGTCCTAGCCCTACTTTAACCAATACATGCATTAAGAGGTCAAGTTAAACCTGATGGCAAAAAGCATCGAGTTTCGACACTGCGGTCCCCTGCCATGTTTTGATCTTCAAAATCATCATCTTCATCATCATAATTTTCATCATCAAACACGGAAGTCGTATTCTCCAAAGAAGTTGCTAAAACTTCTCTGGAAAAGAAATCCTTCTTTGGCAACAAAAAGTCCTCCTCGGTAGCAAGCACCTCTGGTCCTTCATATGCCTCATTAATATCTTCATAGTCGACAGCATTTTCTGCCTTCTGGTCAAAATCTAGAGAAGAAAGGAAATTCTGGATTAGGAGCACGCATATAATGATGAATAAAATTGCAACCCATTCTGATAGCGAAGGGAAAAGAAATAGGAACAAATGCATAAGTCTATATATGCCAATGGTAACTTGGAACTTCTAAAATCAAAGTAAAGCCCAAAACGGTGAAATAACGTTTTAAGATGGCAATTCATGTTAATATAGGCGCAACGAATATTATAGGAAACATGAACTAGTGTAAGGATGAAAAAACATATTGTAAAGCATATGAACTTTTATGGGTACTCCAAAATATGTAACCCGACGTAATGCTTTGCTTACATTCTAAAATATGCAATATTTCCAGCATCTATATTGCACCTCAACACACGTGATAAAGCCAGAGCTGTAGAGTGAGTAGTCCAAATTAGGCAAGTTTGTTATCTAATCTCTTCTACTTGGTGTGTGTTTGGCACAACTTATTTTGCTAGCTATTGGATCAGTTGGTCGACTTTTTTGGACTTCTTACCTAGCTTATTTAGTAATCTTTATTTGGTTAAACATCAGCTTAATGGATAAGCTAGCTTAATCGATAAGCTACGAGGAGTAGCCTATAAAAGTAGCTTATCCCACCAAATATATCCCTATTATATTTTACAAAACAAGTATCATGGATTACATTTCCTTTTACATCATTTATATTTTTCGCGTAACTGATCAGCTAGTTTGCAAAACATTAATAATTCAATCAGCTAACTTGATCAGCTCCAGCTAGTTTATTTTTTCCTAACTTACCAAATCAGCTAGTTTTTCCAAAACCTTAGTATCTGACTGGTAAATTTGATGGTTTTAAACCAATACCTCTTACTCCTCATTTTGACCTCTAATAAGCAAAAACAGAATGAATAGTATATAAATTTTAAGAAGTTTATACATCACAATCAGCAAGAGCTGGACAATGGTAAATTTTATCAAGTTTTTTTGAAAATCGAGGTAAATCGAGGCTTGCACCTGACTAATCCTCGAAGTGAAAACTCCGGACCCTCAAAGATGCCCCCGATTAAATTGATGGATTTGCCCCAACGGCAGTGATGCAAGGGAGATAGCCAACAAGCTTTTTGCCCCAGAACAAACTCCCACAATATTTCAGTGAGAAATTGCTCCAGGTGAGAGTAGAACATGCATCGCCCCAGGATGAACCCCACATCACCTTGGGTCTTATCACTCGACTATGCCCCTGGGGACTTATTATTTTATTACTTATTGCCACCAGTGGTGTTAAGTCTTTGCTTTTACCTCCGTGAATGACAAGAAAGAAATGATGCGCAGTGAGCTTGGTAGTTCCCTACGAAGTAGTACTGCCTAAAAGGGACTACTACAACAATTACTACTAACAAAATGAGAGGTAGCTAACTAACTTCTAGAATAGAAAGGTGGTGTTACGATGATTGGCCGCGATTCACATAAAATGCATACACACTAACAGAATTCATTCGCACACAATTCACACTAACAGAATTCATTCGCACAAAAAGTTCATCAACCTTTGAACAATTCAAGTTCAATTCCTAATTTTTAATAATACAAAATTGAAAAAATCGATATAGACACATGTTTTTTTTATTATTTGGTATATTTCTATAAATTTCATAAGTTTTGTTTGCAACATAGAGTTTGAATTTTAATTGTTTGCTTGCACTTTGGATGTTAGGTTGGATTTCTTGTTATTTGAATTTTAGATTGTTTTTTAGTTTTTAATTAACCTCTATTAGTAAATTTGATAGATGTTTTTCTCTTTGTCTAGAACATGTAGGAACCGCATAATCGAATTGAATCCAAACAATTCGCTTTATAACGAATCATGTGACTATATTATGCAATCAAAATGATCTTAATAAAACGACTTGAGTTTGACTCCTATAATTTTTTACTAAGAACCGAGAAGTCCCAGACCTAATCAAAATCATACAGCATTAATTATAGTCGGTCTTTATCATAAGATACCATATCCCTATCTTATTCATGTAGTTTTTAATTTTCCTATCTTCACTTATGTATCAAGCACTAACTCAACTTCATGCATCAAAATCCTATTACATATGCGGGGTGGAAATCAAAGCCCCTTGCAAAGAAAGCACATACTTCCACATATCATCTTCAAAAAAATTACTCCATCAATTCGTAGTCATCCAAATATAATTATTTACTATAACTTCAATAAAAGAATAATAGTGCCATCAGCAGTAGGTATAATTAATGTCAGCAACTCCAACTACTAATGTAGCATTCAAAAATTGCTACCACAACTAAGCTCTAACCAATAAAAACTAGAATTAAAATCATGATAATTTTTAACAAAAAGCAGGTTGCTGCACATGAAAGAAGTAAATACTAGAAAAAAAAAAACTTGAAAAGTTTATTAGTGTTCCCTAGAATCCTTCATCACCTTGGTCTGTAGCATCAAATCGTTTATGCGGTGATTTTGCGGAGAGCTGAAACATAAAATATAAAAAAAAACCATTAGTGCAATAATCCAGGACGCATCCAAAGGAAAGTGCCATGCGAGTTAAAGACGGGCAAGGATCAGGTGCTTAAACCCTCCGTGTGGTTAAGGATTATGAGTACCCTAGTAATCATGTACTCGGTCAAATAAGTACACGAGTACTCATGTACTCTATTGTACTCATATAATATTAGTATTTTACTCATGTAATATGTATGAGTACACGAGTACTCATGTAGCCAAATGACTATTATTTTACTCATGTAATATGAGTACTATTTTACTCATGTAATATGAATACTTTCACCCCAAAAAATTATATAAGTGCTATTGTTACTCATATGCTCGGTCAAATGAGTACAGTAGTACTCATATAGCTATATGAGTACATCAATACTCTTTTACTGAGTATAATATGCGAGAACCGGAGTACATTTAAGCATGACTTAAGCACGGAATGGCTTAAACATGATATGTTCCGTTAATTACGATATGACAGTTTAAACAAAGGCCACCACTATGAGGCATAGCATTCAAAACCATGGTTGAAATGTGGATCAAGGTCTCCATACATCTATGTCAGTCAGTGATGGGCCAAGCTTGTCAACCAATGCAGCAAAATGCTCCTTTGCGTCCTGAAAAAAAGAGTCAAAGTTTAGCATGCATAGATCAAGAAAAGACCAAATACCCAAGAGAGAGAAGATTAACATGGAAGCATTATGTTTTAATATAAATATTCCACGAGAACACGCTCTCTTATTTTGTAAATTGCACCTCTACAAACAACTGCTGGGTAGTGTTCCATGGGCAAAAATTTTCTTAACTCTGGATTTCTCGGAAGAGCTTCTCCAGCTACTTTCTTCAGATTATCAAATTATTCAGTCCTCTGGAGATGCAACATATAGTTTCTGATTGTGTTATGAGCACTCAGCAGTGATAATTAAGACACATGCTCTGAATAATTTAGCAAGACGAGTCACTAGAGGTATATATTTTGGAATATACAATCTTCAAAAGTGAAGAGAAGATGATGTTTTAGACACAACAGAATCAATACAAACTATGTTGTTCCGAATCTTCATTTCAGATGAAGTATCGGTGTCGACACTACACCATTTCGACACAGAATTTGTAGTGGATCCTCATCCAGAAAAGTGGACACAGCATATTCTAGGGTTCTTCATGTTTGCCAAGCGAATCGTGCTTTAGGGTTCTTCATGAATCATAAGGAAGAAAATGAACAGGCAACGGCACGGAGGACAGAGCACTATCTTTGGGTAGGCACCAGAACTCAAAAAAGTATGTGGGCCAAGGCTTTGTTACATGTCTATCTGGATTGGCATTATCTAGCCTTCTATTATTCTTTTGATAATTTAATTTTAAAGGTGAAGGTCAATTTAACACTTGGTAGACTATAATAAGGTATAAAGAAAATATACTTTAATCATTCTTAAATTTTCTTACAATAAGAAAATCTCTAACTTCAAACATTATTAATTAAATATTTATATTATTGTACCATATGGGTGGATATCCATATGAATCCCAATCTGCCGGATCACTCATGGTATGATCTTCTCCACCCTAGGTCTTCCCGTTCCGTCATCTGGATTATGTATTTTTCTATTTATAGACATGTGACTGCACCAGTGTCCTGATTTCCGATCCTTCTCAACCGTGTCTGTGTATCCTACCTTTTGGAAACTAAGAAGTCGGACTCTTAGATATGTACCCATGTCGGAAACCTGTATCTGGGTCCAAACAACATAGGCTGTAGGACAGAGCCACCAACAGAAACAATTTGGCCAAATGATGGCACATATCTTCCCCCAGAAACCAAGGAGTATAATGTATTGACATAGTATAAACTATATACTAGCAAAAGCCAGCCAAAGTTAAGACAGTCAATTGCTACCGAGTTTAAGCAGTTTCAAAGATGATTTTTCTCTTACTACTCAAACTAGATACCAAAAGTATAAAACTGATTGACAATATCAAACCCAAGTAGAAGAGATTAACTCTTTAAGCTGCTTCGGAGCCTTAAATCTTTAAGCACGAATAAATTATGTTGATGTAATATACATTGTTGTGATTCTTGTGATGCTCTCATGGAGTAGTATGAATTCATAACCAGATTCGGCTTCAATACTCACCACAATATAATTTTTTTGTGAAAGTTTGTTATTTTTCCTTTCTTCTTATCCATTTGAACACTATTCAATTCCATATAGTACTATTTGGTCGTAAAATTCCCACAGAGAAACTTTAGCAAATGTTTGGGCTTATAAGGTGCTATAACTAAGCGGCTTACTAAGCTATTTAGACACACCTAAACCAATACAAATCTAGTACTGTAATATTTATATCAAGGCGTCTGCCAGAACGAGTCCAGTGCTCGCCACAAATGAGTCATGTTCTATGATGTACGTGATGATTTTATAATATCAATCACATAATGTGGCATGACTGTAGCAATTATCTCAGACTCATCACCATCTCATGATATTTTCCATGTAACTGGAAAAGCCTATGATTTTGATGGTTTTGGAGTTTCATCTCATTTTCCTTCATATGAAGGTTGCAACAGGAAGGGCATCCGGCGAAAAATTTGCCACTTCGTCTTTTGCATGAATTGTAGTGTTAACTAATTTTCGACAATTAAATGGCACTATGATTTTCATTCCACCAAACCCCAACATAGTTGGGATTAAAGTGCAGTTGATGATGATGATGATGTATGACGTTTCTTTTGTGACATAAAATTTAATCCATGCAATTATAACTAAATTTATATTAGAGTATAGAATATTTGTATAAAAGCACATTACTTATTCGCTTCCTCTTCTACTGCATCAGGTCTATGTTTTTGCATTATCCAGTCCTTGGTCTGCAAACTAACTTTTTACATTATCGATTCAGCTCACTTACCAATAGATTCAGGGTCGATAACTAAGTACAGATTAGGAATTAGTTCAACTAATTGCAAGGCATGATAATACCTCCACCCGACCTCTATTTTGGACATACTACTAAACTGGATAATCGAAAAGCTTGAGCCAACTCCGCTCGCAGAATTGCATATCAAGATTGTATTAAATTCTAAACCATGCTTATTGTTTACAACAACAGCTGGGGTAAGTTCAAAACCCATCAGCATCTGCAAAGAAAGCTTTTAGACATTCGTCATTTTGATTTTCATTTTTTCCACATACCACATGGAAGATGAATGGAATCTTTTAAAATAAGTGTAAATTCAAGAAGAAAAGTATTGCGGCAAAGAAGCAATAACTATCACACTATGCATTAAGCCACAATCTTCGATTCAAGGGATGACTACCATGAAGATTTTATAGTCGAACATTATTATACAATATCAATATATTTAATTAATCCTAAATATCTATATAATTCTGATTTAGATCAGCTACGTACTCCACTCAATAAGAAAAACCATGAAGCGTGACTAAATTAGGGCATTTAACATTCACGGACATGTTCAAATCAGACAATATAGTTACTGAATCCATCAATTGAACTTTCAAAAAGAAGACAGTCTTTAAGTTTAACATCTAACACGATAGAAACTGCTATGATGGCTTATATTATATAGATAGAAAAAAACCCAGACCTAATTTCAACTAAGTCACTTCTCTTGACGCTCCACAGATTTATTTTTTGTTTGTGTGCTCCACTTTGTAGGTTCAAATACACTGCCAATGTATTGCGAGGAAATTCTAGCAAAGTTAAAAGTTCGGCGAGATAACTCCAAAGTCAATCACATGCGTGTCTTTTAAGACTAAATGCAAATAAAAAGAGTACACACAATAAAATAACCTTTTCTTTTCATACTCAATATCTTTCAGCTTCAAAGTAAGACAACGTTAGACAGCAGCGAGAGAGGGAAAAAACCTCATCAAGATAATCAACATCAAGATCACCCGAGTTATCGACATTTCCAAACATGAACCCAAAGAGTCCGTTTCCCCCTTCAGCCTCCTCATACTCATCGTCGTCATCTGCCAATTCAACAAAACAAAAAGAATCTAGTAGTCGCCCAAATAATAATAATTCCAAACTTGTCAAAAACCTGCAACTAAGCGCAGGCAGTTCGACATAGCACTAGGCAAACAAAATCCCCTGCTAAGCGCCCCATTTTCTGGAGAAACCCCAATTTGGGGTTAAAAAATAGCACATACCGACGGCCGAGGTTTCATCGGCGGCGGCGGCGGCGGCGGCGGCAGAACCTTCACCTGTTCCATCGACCCACAGCGTCATATCTTGCCTCTTCTCTTCTCTTGTACTTCAATCTCCCTCTTCTTCTTTGGCTGGCTTGTTTTCTTCTTGCTTGATTCTTGTTCTTTTTCTCCATCTCGGTATTCTTGTTTTATAAAAAAAAAAAAAATAGAAAATTATGGTCGGGGCTTGGCCTTTATCTCACGCAATTGGGCCTATTTTGATAAAGTATTAGTCTGGGCTATTGTTTTGTTTTTTTGTCGGGTATAGACGAGAAACTCCCCATTTATATCATAGCTTCCTTGATCAGGTGGGTGTTAAATCGAGGGATGTGTATTAATGGCAGTCATGCAAGGGAGAGGATCAACGACACGAACCTAGCAACAAACCTTGCAATATTTCAGCAAAGTATTGTCACCACACGAATTCGAACCCGCAATATCGGAGTGTTTCCACCTCAATCAACTTACCATACATAGGCAACTTTTTTTCTGGCTATTCTTTTGTTTTTGTTTCAATACGTGGGCTTTAGTGATCTCTTCAATTAAACGATACATAGGCAACTCTTTTTTCTTATCACACACAAACATTCGAAATGACTCGAACCTCCAACTTATTGATTAGAGGAAAAGCGTCTTACCAACTCAGCTGCATTTCGATGTCACCGAAACATAGGCAACTTGGGATCACTTAATTTTATTTTTCTAGCACGTGTTTGTTGAGTTTATTTTGACAATACTACATGTCAAAATTTATTTTGTAAATAAAAATATTAAAATAAAATCTATAGAAATAAAATCCAAACACAAATAAATATTGCACAAAGGAGATGATAATCATTACTATTATTTACGGGATTCAATTTCTCAATTAATAAAATTGGAGAAAAAATCATCACATGTTATATTGGAGTAATATGTTTTATTTACTAAATTATTAATATAAGTAAAGTTGAGTAATGATTGTGGATGATTAAATTGATGACATTGCGTATATTTCGCTCAAAATTTTATGTTTACCTAATTTTTCTCTTTAAAAGTTTTACGTTTATAACTCACACACACTCACATCAAACAATCACAATCACCTCACTTAGTCTCCAGCATACCTGTCATCGATGTATTTTGCCTTTTAGCTTCACATTCAATCGTTTATCTAGAAATACCAAAATTACATCATTTGTCAAGTTTTAAGTGAGATGGATAAATGTAGGTATAGAAGCGAAACAAATACAGATAAAATCGAGAAAAATGATAAATATATGGTGGATATTACATAGATAAGAGAGAAATGTGAATAAAATAATTATATGATATTTAGGTTTAAAGTAAATCTTAGTTGTTTAATAAGTATTCAAATGTGTGAGTTTTAGCCAAAACGGATATTGGCATTCCGGATTTAAATACCGGTATTTTGAATCTCTTTACAAACATCACCTTTGTAATTTTCTTTTGTTTAAAGTTCTTTTTCGAACATCTTCGGTGTACTAATGTTAATATTGTGTATGTGGCAAAAGACATTGATATTACAATAGAAAATATCTCAAATGCAACAATGTTGACATTGTAAATGTGGCCAAAAAATATTAATTATCGGACTAAAAAAATAGTGGAGAAAATCATAGTGATGGATCAAATTAATAATAGACAATATCAAGAGATGATATCGTTCTTGAACCCTTGAACCCTTTGACGTTGTTGCATCGAAAATGCTCGATTTTCACTAGGGAATCTATTCTTTTTATGTCGTGACATTTTAATAGAAGAAGAAAACAAATTAAGAGTAGTTGCAAACATATAGAAAAAAAAATATATCCACCGAAAACTAAAAAGGGTATTTTCAAAATAAAATCTTAATATTTAATAAAAGTTTGTATAGTATTCTTCATAATGAAATATTTTCGTAATATAAATTACAATAGTAGTTGATTGAGAGCAAATTCATGACCAAAAATATATCCAACGAAATGAGAGCAAATTCATGACCAAAATTCTCTGTTTTTGATAGAGCTTCCTCCACCACTCCCCTTGTAGTCAAGGGTCCATTTCTCAAATGTGCAATCAACGAAGTCATAGTAGCCACCATGGATCAGAAGTGTCCCATTTCTTACCCGTTCTTCGATCCACGGATATGTTAGTAGGTTGAACAAGGACCTGTTAATAGACTCCTGGAGAAGAACAAAAAAGAAGAAGACGAAGTCGGACACTAAGTGATGTTATCATCTTCTATTCCGATTTAGCCATATAATGTACCGTCTATGGTGATCAAATGGATTGCATTTGGGAAGAAATAAATGAACCTTTGGTCTAATTACGAAACGACTCCTAAAACAAATGGGTCTTTTTTTAAATATGCGAAACCAAAAGGGTGGTTTTTTAATTATTCCACTATTTAGATAATGTAAGAAGTGAACAAGGGAATAAACTCTCAAAGATGGAGAAAGGAGAAACTAACCTTCTCACAGTGCCTGCACTGCTGATCGAAACTAAGGTCCGAAGCATCAGCTCTTGTTTTCGACCTGGCAGATTCTCCGACAACCACCCAGCTTCTAATGAAGCTACTGGAAAAAGCGTAAACCAGGTAGTGAGGAAATGTAAACACTTAGGGGCTAGCAATTTGGTCCCACAAGTTCCATATTTTCACAGTTTTGTCCTGTAAGTTTCAAATAAATGCAATTCGGTCCCAAATGACTGGTTAGATATTCAATTTGTTCCAAAGCCCTTAGATACCAGAATATCCGAAAAACCTACGGGAGTCCCAGGGCTGAAATTGCTAGTTTGATTAAGGGCGGAATCGTCGAGAGCCGAAATTGCCATATCAAAAAGTTAAAGGACAAAAACTGCCAACCCCAGAAGTCATGGGACTATAATTGTAAATTTAGTGTATATACATAGGTAAAAAAAAAAAGCTCGAGAAATTGTAAAAACCTTGAAGTTACTTCATCTTGCAAGCTCATTAAGGCTTTAATCCCTCCACAGCAACTGTGACCCACAACCAGTATGTTTTCGACCTGAAACAATATAATATTATTATATAATTGAAATTACAAGTGTAAATCTCTTTGCTTTTTTGTTGTCACAATATATAAAAAAAGAAAGCAAGTCCACATATTTTTAAGCACATACTTACTTCAAGAAAATTAACAGCAAATTCAAGGGCCGCATTTGTTTCTGAAGGTCCATTCTGCACCAGAGGATCACATTTTGGCATGACGTACAAAAATCATATACAAAAAGTACCCTTGAGGTTTGACTTATTTACAGAAAAACCCAGCTATGTTTTTAAAATTACAAAAACACCCCTGAGATTTTTTTAAAAACACTCATGGGCACGAGTTTTAATAAAAGTTAGGTAGTGATGGATTTGAGTAGAGAAAGAGTCCCATTTTTGTTGCAGGGGTATGTTAATTGTTGTTGATTAATTAAATGATAAAAGATGCGAGTGATTTTTGGTATTATTGTAAATAAGTTGAAAAGATAGAGCAAAAATATAAGAGGTATTTTCTAAAAACGGAATGGGCACACTCTTGCGGCACGCACGAAAATGGCAAATTGAGCACACTCTTATGAGACGGAGGGAGTATTGCAATTAGCTCTTAATTTAACATATTTCACCACCCCCACCCACATTTATAGAAACACTATTACAGTTAGCTATTAATTTAACATCGAATCAGACTCAATGGTATTTTTTACTTAATTAGGTTTTTTTGTAATTATGTCAAACCTCGATGGTACTTTTTGTAATTATCTCAAAACCTCAGCACCGGTGCTTATGAATTATAAATGTTATAAGACCAAGATTTTTTTTTTTAATTTCAAAAGTGGGTATTTTTTGGTAATTATGTCAAACCTCAATGGAACTTTTTGTAATTATCCGAAAACTTCATCATGCGTGCTTATTTGAATTTTAAATGGTATACGACCAAGATAAATATGAGCAACGTACCTCATGCGGGGGCACCAAGTTTGCCACATTGCGAACCACAAAGGCTTCTCCTGGTTGAAATCCTAGGATGCTCGATGGACAAACTCGTGAGTCCGCACAAGCAATCACCATGAACTGCCCTTCAAGATGTCAGATTTCCATTCGAATGTTGAGATCTCATAAGATGAAAATTAAACTTAATATTAAGTGGCAAATTAGAAGTACCTTTGGCGCTTGAACCTCAGAAAGCCTTTGGTAGTGTTCTAAGTTTCTCCTGCAACCAACAATGCGAATACAAATGAGGCTCCTCATTTTATAAGTCGAAGCTGCAAACTCGATCCCGTAATTTTAGGACGATAGCACAATGGTCCTGTAAAATGCATGACTTGCAAAATACTTCTATAACTATATAAGTGTCTCAAATTCGCTTCGGTAAAACTTAATTAGGTGAAATTGGGACCAAGATTGAAACTTTACATAAAATTAAGGGACTGTTTTGCAAAATTTCGTGATGCTATATAATAGTGTTGCTGTGTTAACTTGTTGGAGAAACTCACAAAAGTCTTACAAGTATTTATCTTTCTTGAAACCAAGAAATCTATGTCTCAACTCCTTGAAATGATCCGATGCCACCACAGCTTTCGGCTTGTTCTTTATAATCTCCTGAGCTAGGCCTGGAGACTCCATTACAGCCTTCAATCTTAAAGCTGGATTTCTTCTGTATCCATTAAAAGCAGTCGTACGTCACAAAATAGAATGTATTAGTATAATGTCCAATTTATCAAGGCCACATATAAATTAAGTCGAAGCAAAAAACATGCTTATCTCTCTGGATCAACCTCGAATGTTGCATGGAAGTCTTTTAATCTTAAAAAGTAAGGAGGTCCTATAAACCACGATCAAACACTGTAATTAGAGCCTTCAGATAGATTTAGGGGTGTATAAGATTTTATTTTATTTTCGATTTTATTTCTTCATTGCATGAGGAAGTCTGTTAAGTGACATTATGAAGATAACTAAATTAGCTCCAACTTCAAATATACTGGAAGCACAAGTGCAGTTTATATCATGAACAGAGTTAAACCTCAATGTTATCATTCTCATCAAACTACTTTCTATGAAGGGGCAAGTTCGCTTAGGACCACTCCAAGGCTCTTTTAAACGACCAAAAAAGGAAGTTCCGTCCATTTTGCTCAGATCTGTTATTATCAATGTTTTAAATAGCGGTTTTTTACAATGTTACCTGGTTCGCGGTACGTTTCGGTACGCAGAACACGTATCGGGTCGTGGTACGCTACATATATCAAAACGTGGTACGTTGGGGCTAGGCTTAGTCGGGAAGCTTTTTTAGGATGCGGTATGCGAATTCATTCTTCACAGTACGTTAGTATTTTATTTTTTATATTTTTTTATTATATATATTTGACCACTTATAAATTTTAATTTATATCATGTTATAATTATATATATTTCCTTGTAATCACTAATCATATCAATATCATCCAACATTTACAAAAATATACACAGTAAGTCTAAGTTTATTAAAATTATGAGAAGATAAACCATAATATATAAAAGGAATAAGTTAAAAATAGGGAAATAGTTAAATAAAAAAGTACAAAAATGAACTGATATGTTCTGGAAATTGAGCTATTTGCGTTACTTTAAAAAAATGGAAAAAAAGAAAAAATGATTGGGCCCTTAGTCGAACGCATTTTTTTTCTCCCACTGTTGTCTTCTTTCTCCAAGTCCAGTCCACCGGATATGGAGAAAGCCTACATATTTGGGGTCACCGGATATGGAGATTCAATACGCGAATGCACCGCGTTCTGGTACGTGTGTTCCGGTTCGTGGGACGAGGGGTGGTAGAGAATTAGGTAACACTGGTTTTTTACATGTGTAGTGCTTTTGTTCGTCATGGCGTAGTACAGAATTTAAGATATTCGAACATGTCAATATTTATTTTTTAAAAAATAAAAATATATGTATACTAGTAAATCAATAAGATAATTAACCATAAAACCATAAAGAAACAAAAATATACTTATGCATGTAAATTATCGTGCAATACCAAGAGAGGCGCAGCTCTTTGAGTTCAGAGATGCACCAAAATTTGCACCTCCCAGTCCCAGCGCGTGCGCCAGCCTTAGAGCTTCATTCCCATTTTTTTTTTCGCAGGTGGATGTTTCTTTTGTTTCATCCGATCAATGTGAAAGTTGACTATATTTGTTTGAGTAGATTATTAAAAGACTATTTGCCCTGAAAATTTTTCTCAATTTTTTAAGTTTTTGCCCAAATAGCGTAATGGCTTATGCTATAGCGTAAATAGCACGCTAGATGAGCAAATAGCGAAATCTAGGTGTGCAAAACCCCATCTGGGCTGCACTACGACGTACTGAAGGTCTGTAGCGCGCTATGGCGCGCTATTTAAAACACTGATTATTATACGGTAACTGAAAATTCCCCGGTAATTGAAAGGATAAATATTCGGTAACCGGAAATCTTTTTTTAGTTACCGGGCAGTTCAGTTACCGTAGACGTAGTATTGCATTTAATAATAGACCAGAAAGGAACAAACTTATTATACGCGATCGGGGAGGAAACTTGGCAAAAATGGACCTGAGCCGCAATTTTTCCTTTCCCGAAACCTATACCCAACCAAACTAACTAGAGTTCTAGCATAACATAGTCACATCTAAAAAGACCACATGATCGATTTTAAGATTGTCAACAACAACATCTAAGTAGAATTTTACAGCACCATTGTGGTGGTGTAAATGTGAAGACAAAAGCTTTACTCACCGAGTCTATTAACTGTAGACATTTTATCAAGCAGTAACTATTCAAGACGCAGTCGCAAGAAATAGTAATTTTTTTTTTTAATTCAACTACAGCAGTTAATTCACACAAATGAACCGCAGAACATGAGAATTACTGAGATCACAGGCAATTCAAAACATTCAAGATTAGATTTTTTTTTTTTTTTTTTTGGCACTTACTCAAAAGAATCCATAAATCTCAATCGGGTCCGCTCAATTTCCGGAGATCTCAACTGGGAACCAAAGATCTTCCACAAAAAGGAAAATAAAAAAAATCAAGAAAATGAGCACATTGAAATACATTCATGCATCTATAACAAATTTTACATAAATAAATAAAAATATTATTATTACATCGTAGGCTTTAGCTGACGTGTCGCGGAGGTCCATGGAAGAGGAACAAGACAGAGAAGAAGATTGAAACATCAGATGAGCCATTGTAACAGATGTTTCAGGCAGTTGGAGTTGGGGGGTTATTTTCTATTTTTAGGGAAAGTGATGATCAATCAAGAAATACTATTACTTGGATGTGTGTTGGGTGGGAGTTGAATATAAAGTAATGGGGTCCTAATTCGGAGGACACCTGTTCAGGTTCTCCAACAAAGACGGAGAAAACGATGTTTCCTTTTTATTGCACAGAGAAAATCGAGTAGAGTGTAAGAACAAACTGATTATTTTTACGACCAAATCAAGGATATTTTTAAGCAAGTGATGCTACATGTACACATATGTGTACATATATTTGTACACACATGTATTTTATCCATAATGTGGAATCCATTCATTTATTGTGGAACCACATTAAATGAATAAATAAGATGCATGTGTGTATGCATATGTGTACACATTATGTGTACATTTAGCATTGTTCTTTTAAGAAAGGTGAGACCGCATAGATGTATGAAAATGGATGGAGGCAGGAGCTGCTGGTCCGAACTCAAATGAACGTTGGCATCAGGCAGAGGTCAAAATAGTTAGGGACATCAATTTTATCCTCTCCTGATCCTACCAGTCGGATAAATTCATAACGTAATCGGGTATTGATCGAACTCAAAAATTTATGATCGAGTACGAATAGGGCATGGGTATAAGATATTACCCGATTAGCCGAGTCGATTACCCGACATGCATACCCTTTTGAATTATATTATTGAGTAGGCATGAGTATTTTATTACGTAATATAATATTTTAAATATTTATTAAACCAAATTTAATTTAGGCTAAAATGATCTTGGGGTCCCTTAACTTAATTTCAGATAACTATTTAGTCCTTTATCTTTTTTTGTCCCAACTAAGTCCTTTATCTTTCAAATTTTAAGCAAAGTTAGCCTTGGTTATGCTTTTTGGTAACGCCGTTAACTGTTGTCCAGGTGGCTGTTAAGTTGGTCACATTGATGCCAAATCAGATGCTGACCATCATCTTGTTCATTTAAACCCCATATCTCATCTTTCACCATTTAAACCCTATATCTCATCCCTAAAATTGGGTCTGCCGCGGCCGCTTGAGGCTGTTCCAGTGGTATGGAAAAGTTGCTGGGAGTCGTGTCAGCTGGACGACGAGGGGTGGAGGTCGTGGTGTTGATCGGAGAGGCGGCGCGACAAGAGTCGCATCTCCGATGAGTTTAAACTCGCCGGCAGCCTCCTCTGTGACGACAGCGATGCTCCAAGCGGTCTTCTGGCGGATTGGGATGGCTCCGGGGACGAGAGCTGCTGGTTGGGGAAGAACGGGAAAGCTGCAACTGCAGCAGGCCGGAGTCGTGACTTGACTGCGGCGCGGCGATTCAATGTCTCTGCGGCTTGCCGGAGTTACAGGAGATTCAGGCAGACTCCAGCAACGTCCCCGGTGACCTAGAAAGCAGGTGGAGAAGCTGGAGTGGATCGGTGTCGAATGGAAAATTCTGCAATGGCGAAAACTGGATCTCCGGCGAGTTTTAATCTGGATCGGTGTCGAACGGAAAGCTAGAGTGGTGTTTTCGGTTGGCAGATCTCGTCGCCCGTTTCTTCATTCTATAATTCACGTAGGTTAGGAAATGGACACATAGGTTAGGGTTTGACACGTATGAATGGTTATAGCCACGTAGGTATAAAATCAGCATCTAATTAATTATTATAACGAAGACCAACGGAAAAGGCTAACTTTGCTTAAAATTTGAAAGATAAAGGACTTAGTTGGGACAACAAAAAAGATAAATGACTAAATTGTTATCTGAAATTAAGTTAAGGGACTCCAGGAACATTTTAGCCTTTAATTTATTAATTATATTATATATACATATGTCATATGATATATATTAAAAATATTTACAGTCTTAAATGCAATACCCAAACCTGATCCGGCTCAAATGGGGCAGGGTAGGGGGAGACATATTCGTACCCTACCCGACTCATTGACATCCCTACAAATAGTCCGGTTTCATTTTGGAAAGCAGTGCTATTTTTAGACTTTTTCAAGTAGAGTTAAGGTTCGGGTTATTTCCAGCTTAATTCAACATTTCTTCGGTCTAGTTCGATTTGATTTGGTTCGATTTGATTCTATTCAGTTTAATTCAATTTAATAATATTTAATATAGTTCCGTTCAGCTTCAAAATCAATCTTTTGTTCTTATCATTATTATTATAATATTATATTTATTATTGATGAATATCATGAGTAATATTATATACATTATTTTTATTGCTATCATTATTAATCTTAGTATTGTTATGATTATTGATATTGATATTATCAATAATATTATAGTAGTATAATATTATTATTATTATTACTACATATATTATTATTTTTAATCTTATTATTAATTATTTGTTGTAATATATGATTATTATTATTATTATTATTGATATATAATTATCTAACATTTTGATATTAATATTACCAATAATTTACATAATTTTTAATACTATTTATAAATTTATTATTATTGTCATTGTTGTGATATATATAATTATTACTAATGTTGGATATGTATTTTTATATAATATTATTTATTGTTGATTAAGTTTAATTCAGTTCAACAAAATTTTCAATTAAAAAAAATCAATCTAATTCACCAAAATATTCTAAATAATAATAATAATAACAATAATTAGTTATACTAATAATAAAGTTTTAATTCAATAAAATTCAGTCCAGTCCATTGTAATAATAATAATAATAATGGGAAATAATATATATGACAATAATAAAAATATATATTAAAATGTAATTCTAATAATAAATTAGATATAGTATTAATGTAAAGAATAATAATATAATTGTTTCAGGAGAAAGTAAAAGACTGTAAATACGAGTCAATCAAATGTATTCATAACACTGAAGAGGGGCTTTTATATAGGCATTACAATGAGAGTCCTTCCATACATAGGATTCCTAGATAAGGTAAGACATCTAATAGGATCCTACTACCTGTAGAAGGACCTAGAACCTTCCATCTATGTATCTACAATCAGTATTAGGTAAGACACATCACGGGAATAATAATTCCCGGAACACTCCCCCTGTGTCGAGCACTAATACAACAATGGTGCAGAAGATGTTGCCTTCGTAAAAATCTATTCCAAGCCAAAACAAAACCCATGGGAAAAATAAAGGCTTGATGAGGAAAAGATTGCAACGCACCAATATAACATGTCATGTATACTCCCCCTGATGTATACATAATGACTCCTCCTGATGAGTACTTCAAATCATAGGAGTCGGATGCCAAGTTGCCCTCACAACTATACCAAGGAAAAACCCAGTGGGAAAAATACCTCTTGGTCTAAGTTGAACAGAAGTACAACGCATCATTGTATGGATGTTCTCATAGGTCGCCTCGTTAAAAACCTTACCAAGTGAAAACCCAGTGGGAAAACAAACCTTGGTTTAAGGACAAAAAGAGCACGACACATCTAAAGTGCCGGGTCGCTAAAGACTTATCAAGTTTTCCAAAGTCTTGACCTCCATGCACCAAATCAGTCATAACTTCTTCGATTCAATAGGTATCAACGAAACTGTAAGAACTTATGAAAACTAGACACCCATAGCTTTTCATTCACATACAATACGTAACCTAGATCGACCTGAGTAGATCACAAAGCTCTATCGAAGTTGACTTAGCAAATTACCAGACATATCATGTCCTACTTTGCAACAATAGTCATATGTCACTCAACATGATGGATGTGATCAAATGGTTGGTTTCCTTGGAAAGTAGACACAAACCTTTCCAATTGTACCAATTTCACCATTTTCCAACAAGTGAGCTCCCCTGTAGGTCATATGGGAGATAGACCAACACATTCTGGGCAGATTCAGGTATCGATTTTCAAGTGTCCTTTTTATCAAGATAGAGCGAGCTTCAAGCTTCTTGTCAATCACAGACATTGCGTGAGCGCATCCTAGGCCATCATCACAGTGGTTTTACCGGATTATTATGAATGAGTACATCGAGTCAAACATGAGTACATAATACCGTACTTTTCTCTTAAGACTGCATCATCACTTAAGTGAGCCAAGTCATATGATGACTTCGACTAGTCATTGGGAATCATATAGGCATTACTTTATTGTCTCTTAGGGAAATCGTCCCTTAGATTGCCTTAAACCGATTGATGAATACGCATCATCAAGTGTCCCCAAGATCCTTTTATTCTTAACTTTGGATTTAGCGGAATCTCTTAGTCTCACAAGAGTACATCACTATAAACCCTTAGTTTTACACGCAAAAGCTTCATATCTCTTCCAAATCAAGTATATACTTAGTATGCGTTCCCGACAATCACTTATCGACGCGCTCCGTGGTCAGGAGCCACTTGATTTGAGTGTGATCCACCACGAGATCCTTCCATCACTTAACTTAGTTCCCCACTAAGATAAGATTTAACCACAAGCTCCACGTCAGTTTTTGGGAAACTATCTAACTGAAAAGATAGTGGATGCTATAACATCCATTACGATAGCACAACTAAGTTTCGTGTCATCGTAGTCGATTCCAGTGCGTTCATGAGAAACCTCGGGCCATGAGGTGAGTTTAACTCCTTCTCTCACTCGCTTTAATAAAGTATACGGATAGATCTTATCTTTGGAGTGTCGGCACCACTTCAACAAAGGGCTATCACTTTGTTTATACTGAAATCGCATATGTTTTCATTTTAGGCCAAGGCTACAACGTTGTAGATTTTCAACGAAGTATGGTTCGATTAAACTCACATTCCACGTCCTCATGAACCGTCTTTATTCATAGAGTACTCTTTATGGATTGACATTCATTGAGGCGTCCCCCAATGATGACTATAATCCAGAATCACATGAGATGGATGAGTTCATTTGATCAGATGATCAAGTTTCATGTACCAAGCTCGCATACATTCTTAGCGAGAGTATTTATCGAACCAAATGGCATCCCAATACTCGATGAGATCCACGGCCTAGTAACACCATCTACCACAATTTGTGGTGTTACCATATCACCATTTATAGGTGACGAACGTCTATGACCGGACACAACCCTTGCAGATATGTTTGCAACATGTATTTAATCTCGTCACTTTAGGGAACTTGGTGAGGCACAATAGGGACAAACTACGACAATTCCAAGTCTTTCTACTCGAACATGATCGTTCGCATCTCCCCTTAACGACGGGAAGATTGGCTCATCAAAGTGACTTACGAGATCGTCTGCCAAGGTATATTTTAAGCGGACTATGAGTGAAAGCGCATGTCATATTCATCATTTATAACCCGTCATAATGCGTTGTGGTAACGCACTTTGGCACATGAACATGTGGACGATAAAGGTTTTCAGTGTTAACACAATCCAGTTAACAAAATGCATACGGTTACACTTGTAACTAAGCATTTGAATGATGATAGGTATAGTTGAATATGACATGTTAACCGATGCTACATAACCGTAGCTACTAGTCTTGAGAATCCAACAAAACCGCCACCATGCACCACCGGGATCGAACATAAAGAAACGATTGAACCGATGATAGGCCGTTGGTTTTATCGAACCTCTAGTACTTTCTTGAAGAGTTCACTCCCTTCACCAGCCCCAAAAACCTCAAAATTTCGTGAGCATATATAAACGGGTGTTTAGGATTCCAAAACCATCAACCTTGTAGTCAAAAACCGATCGAAATGACATCGAACTGGTTGTTGGGACGGCTGGTGGTATATGAAAACTTCATTTAAGTGGTTCACCTCCTTCCAAGTCTCCAAATGGCACCAAAATTTGTGAGAAGGTAGCATTGGATGTTAGGAAGTACTCGTTAATATTTCACTTTAAGATTTGGTCTAAAAGTGGGTGAACCGACCTTTACAATGACTGGTCCGCAAGTTGGACAACCATAAACTCAGGTTTCATCAACTTATCAATCATTGTCAAATGAATAACATAACATATAAATGTTATCACTTGAGTACGACCATTTGTGAACACCATCATAGCATCATAAGCCACCCAGGCTAATACTTATGATCATGCATGTATAAGGACTCGGTGAAAAGGGATGACTCAGCACCATGCTTATGCGAGTCGCTACATTATTATATTTAGTATAGGAGGGTGTCATCTCCTAATCGTGCCAAACAATAGGCTTTAATCAATGAACATGGCTAAGAAGGATCATTGGGGGGTCTTTGGCGTCACACATGTTTATGAAAACAAGACGCGATGACATAAATATCATCATTGGTCATGAGCCGTGCTCATGACTCCACCAACGTACTTTGGTGTCTTTGATCCAACTAGTTTCTTTGTTCAAAAAAAATGATGCCCATGACAATACTGTGGTATATGAATCATCAAATTGTCCAAACTCCGGACTATTAAAGCCTAAATGTGTCAATGTCCCAATACATCTTCTGGTTACACAAACCGATGCAAGCCGGACCATATTGACTCATGAATATTTTTCCTTTCACATATTCAATACAAGTGATGCATAAGATTTTATTTCTCACAAATCATAATGAGATGCTATGAGTGATACATTTTGACATATATATCATCGAGTCATAACATGGTTCAATTGTTACGGAACATATGTAACTAGAAAACACCATTCGGCATTCAACAACTTGAGCATTATACCACTCATTGATTGTGATGACCTACTCATCATAGTCACAATGGATTTATAAACCGAAATCCAAAAATATCGTGTTCCTTGAAAATAGTTTAATACGCACTCAATTTCGCTTGCAAAACTTTACAATCATGAGCATAGCGAACACTCTAACAACATAGAGATTTTATACCAGATACGATCAAAATGATCTATCATATTGAGTGCATAACATGGCAAGGTTATATGCCTAAGGGGCAAAATTACGACACAAGCATGGTGTAACACTACCATGCACACGCTCGACCTTCTTATAAGGGTGCGTATTTTGTGCTTCCCCAAGGAAACTATTTTTCAACATTTGAAGATGATAGTTTAGCGTACAACGCATACTAAAAACTGCATCATCTATGGCAAATTAGGACAAAAAGAGGTTGAAAAATATGTGTCATAAGACCACTTGCAAATTTAAGATGGGAACCAAGTTGGTTGGGACAAAAGTTAGCACAATCGCTGGAAATAAAATTCCGCGCAGCTTGACCTTTGTTCACTAAAACAACAATAACTCCCTTGTTAGGAAGGCTATGGACGAACGGTCGGATGTTCTGGAAACTAGACTTCCGTATCTTTCGATCCATATATTGTTCACCACATGGATCATTAAACTCAAATCACAATGCATATTTTAATTGGCTGCTTTAGTATTTCCCAAGTTTAGTGAGAAAACAAGGTTGAGACTATATCCAATGGCATAAGTGTTGATGCAAAAATATGGCAATGACAGCCATAGGTGCGTTTAAACGCAGCAGGGTGTTAGATTTCTTATCTCGACAGATGATCCTTTCGGTAACTCCAACTTGGTAGACTTGCAGAGAAAGTAGGAATGTCGGTACAGCTAAGGCTGTTTAAAAACCACTGATTCCGTTTGAACTTTCAAAGCATAAACAAATACCAAGGAGGATGCGCCTAGTCATGATCAAAGTGTAGACAAAATCCACCAAAGTGTATCAAATCAACCAAGAATTTTAATTCTCAATTTGCAAGTATACATCATAATAGCCATGTTATATAGATACAACGCGGTGCATCATAATTAAGCATTTTGAACCATGAGACATAACGAATATACCATAACCAACTTGTCATGACCATCCAATAAGATCGACTAAATATAGTCAAATGTATAAGGCACATGCCTTTACAAATACTCGGAAAAGTATTCGGACCTATAGTCATACGAACTATAATCGAGGTCAACGAATTCATGTATTTACCGCAATATGTCATTGTTTTACATGTTGAAATTCATGAGAATTACTCTTACACTCTTTCATATATTATATTGCAAGGAGACGGTGCATGACTACATACACATGCAATATTTTATTTTAATAGGATGAAAGACGGAGTTTTCCAAGTATGGGATTGGGTCAAGACCAACGTGGTGGTGGCTCAATTCATTGTGACAAATCCGTCACAAATTGATTTTAACCACGACATATCCGTCGCAATCGATGTTTGTCCCATTTGTACGTCACAATTCCGTGACTAATCATGAACAAGTCATAACTTTACTGTTACCGACAATAATCATTTTATTCAATTGTTGGTTTAAAATCGACAAAACGGCGACGTCAAATCGCACCCAAAACGTGGTGTATGCAACAACCACAAATATCGACTTTCAATAATTATCCGTGACTCCCCCAGGACCGTCACACGGTTTACTTCGACATATGAGAGTGATACCACCTCTCATAGTCTCATCCACCGCAAAGTAGCGTGGGAGATAAAGAACCCAAATACCCAATTCCCCAAAAAAAATTCCCAAAAGAGAGGAATTGAAAAACGGGAACTTTAATAAAATCTTACGGGTACTTGGTTCCATATTTATTTTGATCCTTGAATGGGAGCTTCTCTCCATATGAGCAACATATTTTCGTGATACCCGGTTCCGTATTTACTTTGATCCTTGAACAGGATAACAAATATGGCTTTTTTCCATAGCGTGCACATCATCATGAGCAACGTATTTTTCTATATGCACGTAAAATATAAACATGTAAGATTCATAAGTGTACAAATCAATGAACAAATGAATCATTAAGCAGGAAAATATGGAGAGTTGAGAAATGCCCGGATAGGGCTACTGGGCTCGATAATTCGTCCGAAAAAGGACTCGAGTGCGGCGATGCAGCAGCTCGGTATTGGATGAGGTTGGATCTCCAAATTTCCTTGTAAAAATCTGCTTCTATTCGGCGGCAGATTCAGTAGCCAATATTACTCAGAATCCGATCCCCACCGTTTAATATACAGATATTTGTGTTGGGAAGTTGCTGTAAAAATTTCACACCGATCCGACGGTTAACGAATCGAGAACATGTTTTTAGTACGACTACGCTGTGCAGAAAATTTACGCGCGAAAATTCTCGTCTCTCGATTTTTTTTTTCGATTTTCTGCTCTTTTTTTTTTCTTGAAAGAGTCCTGCTCTTACGGGCTCTTCTTTTCATCTTTTTTTCTTTCGATCAAGTTGTGTTTCGAAGGTTTGATCTCTCTGGTCGTTTATCAACTGTGAAACAATCAACAGAACTTATAAACTTCCTCAGCTGCCAATAGGATTCCATTTCAAGACCATTGTTTTGGTGTAAGTTTCTTACTGACCGTTGAACCATAATTCGGCCCGCCTTTCCGATATTGTATAGGAAACTCAACGGGACGGAGGAGGTTTCAGGCGAGCTGCGGGTCAGGCGATTGGCCTGGATCTGTGTGTCGGCGGACGGATCTGAGTTTAGGGTTGATGGCCGGTGGCGGGTTTGCAGACGTCGGACGGATCTTCGCGCGGGGGAAAGAAGCAGGCGACGAGTAGGCGTCGAGCAGGCCGATCTGGTCTGGTCGGGTCGGGTCGCGTCGGAGTAAGGGGGCGGAGGAGGAGTCGCGTCGGAGCAGGCGACGGCTAGGGTTTTTGGAAAACGAGTAGGTGACGGTTTCCGGAGGACAAGCAGGCTTTCGGATCTGTGCAAGGGAAAAACGACGGGAGCGGGGTTGTGCGGGTTTGCAGAAGGCGAAAAACGAACAGG
The DNA here is from genome assembly GCA_033398695.1 of Orobanche coerulescens. Classification (NCBI taxonomy): domain Eukaryota; kingdom Viridiplantae; phylum Streptophyta; class Magnoliopsida; order Lamiales; family Orobanchaceae; genus Orobanche; species Orobanche coerulescens. The sequence continues at coordinate 178,866,260 of CM065809.1, forward strand.
AGCCGATATGCGCGGGGGAAGATGACCCCTTCTGGGAGGATTTCTGGTCGGTGGCGGCAGCGGATCTGCTGCTAGGGTTTTCCGTTTTTTTTTTTCGGATTTTTCTAATTTTTGGACGATTTTTCTCGGTCTCAGTGGTAGATTACGTGCTGATAACGTGTTTCAGTAGAAAGTAAAAGACTGTAAATACGAGTCAATCAATTGTATTCATAACACTGATAGAGGGGCCTTTATATAGCCATTACAATGAGAGTCCTTCCATACATATGATTCCTAGATAAGGTAAGACATCTAATAGGATCCTACTACCTGTAGAAGGATCTAGAACCTTCCATCTATGTATCTACAATCAGTATTAAGTAAGACACATCACGGGAATAATAATTCCCGGAACAATAATGACAATCACATAACAAATGTACGACAACACCGAATTGCAAATCAAAATCTTCCTTGACTTTTAGTGCTGCCGCCGGATCTGCAGCTGCCACCACCGAATTGTTATAGATCGATTTCTTTATTGGTATGCAAGTATTAGCACAACGCTTTATGGGCACCCGCTTCGATTTTGGTGCTCTGGCTTCTAGATTCGGGAAAGAATAGCCCTTACAAGTCATCCCACTCTTTAAGATTCCACACCTTCCCCCGGCGGAACATATTTCAGCCCCTCTTCTTGGTCAACTTTTGGCCGCAGCCATCTGTCTCCAGATTCCGGCGATCTCCGGCCACTTCTCGGATTTATTTTTAATAATTAACGGAATATAATCATCTCTTTAATCTAAACATTATCTACCGCTACTGGCCGGCGGACCGCCGGAAAATTTCTACTAAAACGTTGTCTTCACTCTCTTTTAACTAACCATTATCTTTTTAGCCTTGTATTTGACATTTTTGCAGGTGTAGCTGCCACCATTTGAATACTGTTAATATTGTTTTTGACGGTGCTAGTTCAGGGAAAGCTTCTTCTTTTTCCGAGACGACTCGAAGCTTGTTTTGACAGGGGATCTTGCACAGTCAACTTATTCTTTGGAGGGTATCATTGTACTTTTATGTTAAATTTCATTTTTGTCAGTCATATATCTATTATTTACTGTGATTTCTCTGCGGTTTGCCTGCGTATAAATTGTCTTTTACATTCTCATCATATTTTCATTTTTGCTTCACTACAGCATTTTATTTTTCGTAGTGCGTTTGTGTTTTGTGTTGGTCGATGCCGCGCTGTTTGCGGGTTGGTAGTTGGAATTTGGGTACCTTGATAGGTAAGCTTTTGGAGCTCGTGGATGTTTTGGGTAAGAGAAGGGTTGATGTGGCTTGTATTCAAGAGACTAGGTGGAAGGGGGCGCAATCCAAGGAGGCGAACAGTTATAAATTGTGGTATTCAGGCTTGCTACCTCGAGTAATGTTGTGGGTATTATTTTGACTAAGGAACTAGGACGTGCGTGGAATGCAAGGTGTTCCGGAGCGAAGCCTGTGCTTCTCAACACCGACTGCTGGCTATGGATTTATACATGGGAGGTCGTGTTGTTAGCGGGGCTAGAGAAGCTAGACCTAGGATTCTCTGAAAGGATCTGAAGGGTGAAAAGAGGACAGAATTCAGGGAGTCTCTGACCCTTTATATACTTTCAAACTTACCAAAAATAACCACAAAATAATCCCTAAATTAAATCCTATTACAAAAATATATAATTATTGTTTAGAGTTTTGAAAATTATCTTGAAGGAAATTCATTTAAGAGAGGAAAATGTTGCAGGTACTTTTATAAACTCAATTTTCTTGAAAGATTTTAAAGTAATTTATAAATATATAGAAATGATTTGAAATTCAAAATATGATTTCATGAAGTAGATTTTTTTTTTGAATTCAGAAATTTAAAAATATTGAATTCCTTTCGAAAAAAATTATAAATAATTCCAAAAGATAAAAAAAAAATTATGGAAATTATTTTTTACAAAACAATTATTCATTTCATTTGCTTATAATTTTAGAATTGAAAATAATGTAACTTTAGTTACTTTTCTATTTTTTTTTAATTTTTTATTTTTGTAACGGAAAAATTAACGCCGTTAATATTTTTGATGGAATAATAATGATAAGAATTTTCGTGCAGGATTTGTAACAGGAGAAGAGAATTTCATGTAATTTATAAAATAGAGAGAAATTTAATGCATTTTTAGCTACATGTACGGGAATTACAGATTTTACCCCATAGAATTCAGGTATAAACTGAAATATATGAAAATTCCAAGAACAAAACTCGATGAATTTACAATAACTATATTAGTACAACTACCGACAATTGTTTTGCGTGGTAAATAAAAAAAGTAAAAATAAAAAATAAAAAAATAAAAACCAACAATTGTTTTGGGTGTTATGTAAAATAAAAAATAAAAAATAAAAAAATCCTTTCGTATCATTGTACTATAAAGTTGGAAACCACTGGGATAGCCGACAGCCACGGATTCTCTCCACCGGAGATTACACCCGACTTCGACTCCCCCCATTTCCCTTGTATCAAGTCAATTTTTTTTTTCTTGAAAAAAAAAAGCGGGAAAAGTGTACATGTGTTATTGTGGGAAAAATGCACCGATGTACCCTGTGTTCTCATAAATCTACACGGATGTACCATATGTTTTGTAAATTGCACAGGTGTACCTCGTGTTCTTTATAACCATGCACGGAAGTGCCAAACCGTCCAACATAATGGAGAGTGTTCTTCACTCGCCTGGTCTGCGACTATGGGAGTAAATTTAGGTATTTTATGACTGAATTGACCAAAATACCCTTTAAGTAGTGAAATATATAACCTCTTTTAATCTCCTAAGTATCTCTTCAGGTTGTGCATATAAATATATTCTTTTTAAATATTCAAAAATATGATAATTTTTTATCATTGTAATTTAATATTTCAACGAGCACAAACTGAAAACAATATCTTTACCATTTCGAGAAGTTTAAATTTTCACCATAATACATATAATAAATAGAAAAATTCATAAGAAGATAAAGTTTAATATAAAATAAAATATTAAATTAGTGTATGGTGAAAATAAAAAAAAATTGTATTAAACTCAAAAAACAATTTAAGACAGAGGAACTTGCAAAGACAGTTTAAAAATAAAAAGATACTATTTTATAATTACAAATTTTATTTTATAGAATTTTATATTAAAATATAGGAAACTTTGTCTTCTTATGAATAGGAACACTATTTTATAATTTGTTTAATATAAGAAAAATTATGGTGAAAAATGGCTCAAAAGTTTATAAGAAATCGGCTCAAAAGTTTAAATTACACTGAAAATAAACAAATTTTATTTTATATTAAACTTTGTCTTCTTATGAATTTTCCTATTTATTATATGTATATGGTGAAAATTTAAACTTCTCGAAATGGTAAAGAAATATTGATATTATTTTCAGTTTGTGCTCGTTGAAATATTAAATTACAATGATAAAAAATTATCATGTTTTTGAACATTTAAAAAAAATATATTTATATGCACAACCTGAAGAGATACTTAAGAGATTAAAAGAAGTTATATATTTCACTACTTATAGGGTATTTTGGTCAATTCAGTCATAAAAATACCTAAATTTACTCCCATAGTCGCACACCAGGCGAGTGAAGAACACTCTCCGTTATGTTGGACGATTTGGCACTTCCGTGCATGATTATAAGAACACGAGGTACATTTACGCAATTTACAAAACACGGGGTACATCCGTATAGATTTATGAGAACGCAGGGTACATCTGTGCATTTTTCCCGTATTATTGTCCATGAATTTATTGGTGAATGTTCATCAAAGTTAAGCCTAAAGTTTGCGAAATTCAGCTTAAAGTCTGTTAGCTAGAAAATTTGAACTTTACTATTTCTGCAAAATTCTATTCAATATGGCCAAATATAGTGGATAATCTACCATCCCTCGCCCTCCAACTAGGAGTGTAAATTCTATTGACGAGACAACTCGCGAGCTATTCGAGATTGACTCGATCAAAACTCGGACAACACTCGACTCGAGTAGGCTCGACTCGAACTCGAGCTCGACTCGACATATTAACGAGTCGAGTCGAGCTACCCAATACTCGACTCGATAAGCTCGTGAGATACTCGAATTTTTTATATATATAATTAGTTTTTATAATATACTTTGTAAAATATAATATAAAAAATATTTTTTGGCCAAAAAAATAAAAAATTAATAATAAATATTAGATTTCTATTTTAAATAAAAGAAATAACAATTTGTTGGTCAAAAATTAAAATTACTAGCTAGATAATAAAAAAATCGAAATTATTCTATATTGATTAAGAGTGTTTGAAGTGTTTACACAAGTTAAAAGCAAAATAACTTCTCCCACATCAGTTGGCTGCTGTTTATTTTGGCTCACAAGTGGGTAATAAATTTAAGCCAAATCTCTTGTCCCACACCGCCCATGTAATTATGATTGCGACTCAAATGAGATTTTTAAAAGAGGTTGGAAGACTCTCCTTTAATATATTTGACTATGAGCCCTCACCCAATAGTACTATGTGGGAGTGTAAACGAGACGAGACAACTCGCGAGCTACTCGAGCTCGGCTCGGTCAAAACTCGGTCAACACTCGACTCGAGTAGGCTCGACTCGAACTCGAGCTCGACTCGACATACTAACGAGTCGAGTCGAGCTTGGATCCTGCGGGGTCCTATCTGTAGAGTTAGGATAGAATTTCCCCAGATCAGTTAAATCTACACACACATGCACATATCAGTAAAACAGATCTCCTCTCGCAACCAAAAAAACGTAAAACGTAAAACCGACCTGCACATTCGGACAACATATGCCTATTTTACATGATGATACATTTGCCGAATGTGTTCCACGCACCTGATATCCGAGAAGGGACTTGTGACAGTTATATGGGTAAAGAAAGAAACCTCAACAACCAACATAGTAATCAAAGAAAAATCGAATTTCGAACCAACTAGAAAAAACGGAGAAAAAAAGAAACATGGATGACTCGTGTCTTGTCTCGACACAATCTGTCATTCATAGATGGAATCATCAAACTCATCAAACTCAAAGCATCATCCGCTTAGGCAAGTATTGCAAACACATTAAGAATAAGCAGAAAACAGGCTTAAACAAATCACAGGTGATCAAGATACACATCTCACTGAGCCACTTCCATCGGTACTTGAAAAGTACTACAAACAATTATCCCCGACTAGACGAACAAACAAGCATCACGGAAGCAATATATATGTTAATACAATTTATAACTATAATTGTTGCTCTACAACAAAATATATGAGCTTTAATCCCAAAATGATTTGGGATCGGCTGACATGATTCATCCTTAACCATCAAGGACAAATAAAATTATTTTCTAAAAAAAATAATAATAGATAAATGGACAATACGAAGTGTGAAGAAAAACCAAATCGACTCCAGAAAAAAAATGATAGTAGAAAATTAATGAAAAACTGAAAAGTCTGAAATGTAGCAGCAAAAAAGAATAAAAATATAAAAATAAATAAGAATCAAACTCCATCATTCACCCCTATATTTTCCCTCCACATTGTCCTCTCCGTCGACATATTTTCACCAACCTCAAATAACCTCCTATCGTTTTAATCATCTTCAATCACCATATATAATTTGTCACTCTAATTTGGAAAAAAGCAAACAGATATACTCATCGACATTCAAAAAAAAAAAAACAGACAAGTCACAAATATAAGCAGTTAAACAAGAAAAAAGCCAGCTACATGTATGACTTCCAAGTTAATCAAACGTTATTTACTAGTACAAACACAACCCCAAATTACAACAAAATAGAATATGTTACTACATCACACAGCCTCGACCGGCTCATGACCGCAACAGCAACAACAACAACAACAACCAACAAGGTTATTACTTACTTTATTAAGCCACCTTGACAAGCTTGTCTTCACCTACAACATTAAGAACCGGAAGACTACTAAATAATTCATCAAGACCCTCAAAAAACCCAATCCCTTCAATGTTATCATCCTCCCCACGGCCGTGTTCATTCCCTTTGTTCGTACGCGGGGCAGGGTCATCGGCTTCATTGCTCAACTCCACATTCAGATCCAACTTACCGAAATTCTTCGCAACCCTATTAGGCTGCTTCCTAGCACTAGCCGCCCTTCCTAACTTAGTTACATAACCCAGTCCATGTGAAGATACAACAGCCTCTTGCACGCCCAAGTTCTTACCTTTATCGCTAAGAACTTTCATCGAACGCGTTTTGGGCGTCCCAGTAGCCTCCTTGGCTTTCACATTTTTTGCATTGTTCTTCCTCTTTCTTTCTCTACCTCCCTGCCAATCCACATCCATATCGGACTCGCTCGAACTTGAAATATCGGCAAAGATATCGTCGTCGTCAATGTAAACCCGAGGACCCGAAAATTTCCGTCTGCTATTACCTAACTTTGAAGCCCCACCGTGGCTTTTGTTCCAATCCGCGATTGAAAAACCCAACGGCATAAAACCCCAGCAGCAAAAATATGCCTCTTGCCCATCCACAACTGGCGGTGGCGAAGGAATCACCACGGATTGAAATGCCATCTTACAATTTTGACACCGCATAGTACAATCAACATAAATCCTAGGATACTCGTACATGTAATAGCAATAAGGACAAGCAGTCCAGAAAGTTAATTCATCGTCATTCACAGGAGAAGAATCATCCGTCTCCTCTTCATCCTCCCCCTCCTCTTCCATTGTCCTATCCACATTTTCCTCATTCTCTGTAACCTCTTCTACATTCTCATTCGTATTTTCCTCATTCTCTATAGTCTCTTCTACATTCTCACTCACATTTCTCACATTATGGATAACTTTATTACCAGCATTTGAGTAATCTTGTTGGGATTGTTTTTCTTTATCATCATTCAATTGATCATGGGTTGGTCCAGAAGCAGAACCAGCCACATAACCACCATCAAAAGTGGAGTAATTTTCTTGGTATTGATTACTGACCGGTTCATGACTCGACTTAGACCCAAAACCAGACCCGAACACAATATTAGAACCCGACTGAAAACCCATAAAATTTTGAGGCTCTCGGGTCGGCCCACTTACCATGGGCCCGACCCCCATCTGAGCCTGTACCTGCTGGACTTGACCATAGTGGCTCGACCTAGTGCTGCTACTTTCACCACCATGCACCTGCGGCTGAGCAAAAATGAAGTTCTGCTGCGATGCGGGTATGGGTACACTGAACGGATCTGGTTGATGCTGCTGAAAATAAAAGCCCAGCTCTTTATCGTACAATGGTTTTCTCGAAGGGTTTGAGAGAACAGACCAGGCATCGATGACGAGGCGGAAGGCATGTTCGGCAAACGGGAATCTGTTTTTCTGCGGGTTGAGGAGGAGCACGAGGCTGCGGTACTGGTTGGCGAGGAGCTCGGGGTCTCCGCCCTGCTGCGGCGTGAGGTGGAGGATCGAGTAGAAGTCCGGCTGGTTATTCCCGATCCGCCTGTCTCCGGCGAGGAGCGTATCCACCACGGCGAGGATCTCGTTCGCGTGGGTGAGCGACGGGTCCGCGTCACGCGCTCGCGTGGCGAAGGACTTGCTGCCCAGCAAGTCACGCGCCGAGAGTAACTTCTCGGCGATTGTCAGCCACCGGAGAGCCTCCGCGCGAGTGGCGGCGGCCGTCGTGAAAAAAGGGTGCTCCATTTCTTTCTTTTGTGTGTACCCGAAACAAGAAGATTAAATCCCTAAAAACTACGGAAAAAGAGATGGGGTGGAGGGTTAATGGGGAAGAGGAATTGGGAGTGGAGTGAGGTTTTAGTGTGACTGGACGAGAAAGGGTCTGGGTTTTGTGTGACGTTACTCGGGATTATGAGGGTAAAAGAGTGAATCCAGATCATGGTAAGAAGACTGGTAGAGGCGTACGTGTAAGTGTAGACCGATGGTTATATAAATGATAGATGGTGGTGTTGTATAGTGTTAGGTCCACTTTTCTCCGTTTGACTCTTTGGGGGATGTGTTTGGACTACTATCTCAGATGATCTCGAGACTTCAAAAATTTACATAAAAATATTGCAAATTTTTAGATGTACAAATATAAAAAACTAATATTGTATTTTGAACAGTTTATACAAAAGTATAGAAATTAATAATACATTTTCAACAGTTTGTATAAATATACAGTAAAAATAAATATTCAATTATAATTTTTTCTAATCTTAATATGCACAATAAAAATTTATTTCCATTAACTAAGAATAAAATTTAAATGTATTAAGATTCGCTGAATTGATGCAAAATATTATAATTATATTAGGAGAATATTATCATAAATATTAAATCAATACATTTTAAAGCATCAAAATAGCTAAATTTTTAATTTCTAAATTGAGAAATAAATCATTGGTAAAAATTTATGTTCATAAATATAATTTTATTAATATCTTTTGAAAGCTATATATATATATATATATATATATATATATATATATATATATATATATATGTGTGTGTGTGTGTGTGTGTGCGCGCGCGCGTGTGTGTGTGTATGTGTGTATAAATGAATAAATAATTATACAAATAAGATACGATAGTGTTGGTGGAATGAATAGTATTACATTATAAATAGCGGAACACTACAGATATTCAAAAAATACAGGAGCTTCTACAGTGGCTGTTGCAGAAAGATTAACACAAAAATAATACTAAGCACCATTTTGTAGTTGCTATTGGAGATGCTCTTACTCCATTAGTCCTGTAAATATTTTTTTTAATTTTTCACAAATATTGAGAAAAGCATTATATATATAAATAACATAAGTTGTATTATTTCATTTTTAAAATTTATATTTGCTTTATAACTGAAACATAATGCATCTATAATACTACATTTATTTTTTACGATGAGTTAAAATTTGTTTTGACCTTTTACATATAGCATTATTTTTTTTTGTCCCAAGTTTAGCAACAACTCTTTTGATACCCAAATTGTCGAAATTGACCTTTACTCGAATAACTTCGAGTCATATATTGTAATTTCGAGTAACATAATTTCGAGTGAACTTGCAAAAATATACAATATTGAGGAAGATTGACAATCGGGTAACACAATTAGACAATCGAGTTATCCGAAACTGGGTTAACGGATAAGATACGAGTTACCCGTAACAAAATCGGATAAGTCGAATCAGATTCGGTAACCCGATTCTGAATTCGGGTAACACGAATTCAGATTCGGGTTACTCGAATTTCTGATTCGGGTAACTCGAATCTGAATACGTGTTACCCGAATCTGAATTCGAGTAACTCGAATCTAGTTCGAGTTACCCGAATCAGAAATTCGAGTAATACTGCTCTGAGTGTGAGATCTAGCATTTTTTTTTGACTTTGCAACACACTGACGGAGAGAGGGACAAAAAATATGATTACTCGAATAACAAATTCAAAGCAGCATTATTGACCTTTACCATTATTGGTATCGAGTAATATGAATTCGTGTGACTTTATATAGCATTGTTGACCTTTTCAGATTCGGGTAACTCTGATATCATATATTTTTGCAAGTTCACTCGAAATTATGTTACTCGAAATTAAAATATATGACTCGAATTTATTCGAGTAAAGGTCAATTTCGATTATTTGGGTATTAAAAGAGTTTGTATTAAACTCGGGACAAAAAAAATAATGTTATATGTAAAAGGGTAAAACAAGTTATTCCCACTTCTTATGATTGTCATGTTCGAACTTTTGCGTTTGCCTATACAATTATGGTCAAAATAGCATGTGCGGTGTAAAAATTCAAACATTGCAAAATAAAAGAATGGAGGAATTATACCAGTGTATAATATGTGCCTTAACTGCTATAATTTGATCAATTTATCAAATTAACAGACTACCTTATTAGAAAAGAATATTAGCCGTTGGGGATCAAAAAAGAAAACACTGAAGATCGCTGGAGGACAGCCAATAATAAAAAGAGAAAGCCAATGGTCGGCAGACGACCGCAAAAAAAAATGATCGTCGGAGGACTGTCGATTGCCAGCCGGATAATAGGCCGGCAAGCGGCCGCGAAAAAGCAAAAAAATTACCAATCGCCGGAGGTCCGCCAATGGCGATAAGGGGTCCCATTGGGAATAGGTCGACAGGCGGTCACAAGAAAAAAAACTACCGTGTCGGTGGAAAACTATAGGGGAGTTCCGATGAGAATGATTTTTAAGTCAAGAAATGAGGATTGATTTGGTCCATAGATCTTGATTAACGGGATGATCAAGATCTACTCTCACGGAAAGTTATGCATGGTATGCATTTACTACATCGACATTCTAATGTGTATAATGCATTGATATTCTGATGCATGAAATGCACATATTTTATACATATGCTAAGATGAATCATAGATCACACAAAGATCCATGGTTTAGCTTTATTCATATTTATTACTCAAAAAGCCATTTTCATTTGATCCATCATATATATATACACACGTGTGTGTGCGTGTGTAACATATACCCATAGATACAGGATAATGCTTTGGTATTGTTGCTTGAGGTGACAAAGAAGAGAAAAAAGTGACGGAGAGGATAATATTTGGCTACTGTTGCTAATATGACATATGGATATTCACCTAATGTTAGTTAATTTAACGAACAATAAGATGCTACATGGAAGAACCATAATAAGAGGCTACACGAGAGAACGGGTATGCTAAATGGGGTAAACATAAGAAGGTGTTACACGAAGAACCATAAAAAGAGGTTACAAGAAAAAAAACATAAGAACACTACAACAAAAAAGGTCTTTAACAACGTTTTTTAAACGTTGTAATTATCTTTTGACAACGTTTCTTTAAACGTTGTATTATCCGACGTTGTCTTAGGTCTATCTTTATGACAACGTTCTCTAAACGTTGCGGATACGTTGTTGTAATAGCGATCCCGTTTTTTGTTAAAAACCTTTAACAACGTTTAGCAAACGTTGTTACTAACTTCAACAACGTTTTCGTAAACGTTTTCCTTGTTTATTGACAACGTTCTTAAAAGGTTGTTAATAAGTTCCACAACGTTTAAAAAAACGTTGTCTTTGATTATTAACAACGTTTATGAAAAACGTTGTTATTTTTCTTAAAAAAAATTTCCACTTAGACAACGTTTAATGAAACGTTGTCTTTGAGTATTGACAACATTTATGTAAAACGTTGTATAAAGTTATTTTTCTAAAAAAAATATCCACCCCCAAATTCACCTATTGCACCTACTACAATTTTTTATTTTTTTTCTCCTATTTGCTTCACCAATAGATTTCAAAGCAAAACAAAATTGTAACAATTAGTTTACCAACACCAGTAAAAAAATTGATGTAACAATTAGTGTTTTCAATTGAACATTCGATCTGCTGTCCAACCCAAGTAATGCACCAAGACTGAAACATCAACAAGGAAAGGACATCAACCATGATTAGTTCTCAGAATAATATGTCAACATAAATCCACTAGGTATGTTAGCTCTAAAAGTATAGATAAGTTACTGTAATATGAAAGCAAATTTAGCTTTCATCTGCAAATAGAATATATATTGAAGCATATGTAGACATTGTCTGGTTCAATATATAACTCTCCGATTTGATATTGTCTGGTTCTTGTTTGATCTTATCTGTCTGCTTGCTTGTTGACATCTTGTTTTTTGCTCTCTATGGCTCCTAGCAGTGGTAATGAGAATCTTATTAGCAGTCTTGATCTGAGTAGTCCTTTATACTTACATGCTAATGATATTAGCTCTGGTTATATTATATCTGTGAAACTTACTGGTACTGATAACTATAGAGTGTGGTCCACTGCTATGAAACTTGCTATTAATACTAGAAATAAAACTGGTTTTATTGATGGTACTTGTACTAAGGCTACTTATGCTTCTAGTGATGCTTTGGCTAATCAGTGGGAAAGATGTAACTCTATTGTTCTATCTTGGTTACTTAATTCTGTGTCTATATCTTGGTCAAATGTTTTCTGTGAATGCTCATGATGTCTGGACTGAACTTAAGGAAACATATGATAAACTTGATGGATCCATAATTCTAAACTTGATGCAAAAAATTAATAATTTCAAACAAGGTGAATTATTTGTTTCTGAGTATTATCATAAGCTGAATTCTTTGTGGAGAGAGTTTGATGTTATGACAAAATTGCCTAAGTGTATATGTGCTGCTAGAGAAGATGTGTTAAAACATAATCAGCTTATGAAACTTATGCAATTTCTCATGGGTATTAATGATGTTTATCAACCTATCAGAAGTAGTATTCTCTCTAGAGAATCACTTCCTGATGTGAAAGATGCTTTTGCTATTGTCTCCAGAGAAGAGTCTCACAGAGGCATTGCCTCTTCTTCTTCTGGTTCTGATTCTAAATCTCAAATTGCTGGTTTTGCTTCTAAAACTAATTGGTCTAATCATGGGAACAAGAGATTTGATAATAAGAAGTTTGTTAATACTGGGAATAATAATAATAACAATGCTTTTGTTGCAACAGAACATAATAATCAGATACTAAGATACAAACCAGGCAACTTCGCTTATTTAAGAATGTAAAAGGCAAAATAAACAGATTCACATAAGCAGTTAAAACACGCAAAATAAACAATCTCATACTTCTACATAAATGGAGGGAAAAAGTATACCTTTAGCTCTATACTTTTCATATAGCTCAGTCAAATTTTGTGTAGTTTGAGTTTGTAAATCCACTGTTTCAACCCAAAAACAAACAATCAACATATAAGCGGTTGACGTTAAAGCAATCTTATGAAAAACTTCAAAAATATCATCGCGAAAACAAGCAACTCACCATTTGGAAGCAACATTAACAATAAGAACAACTTTGCCTTTGTAGATGCTAAGATCCACATCCTTCCCTTTGCTATCCTGCATATTTTTTTTCTCACAAATCTCAAAATTCAATGGAACAAACTAAGGAGCTGATTCACACATTATAATCCATAAACAACTTGGAAACTTGAGATCAAGCATGTGCTCTACTTGGAAAGCTCAAAATTATATCTATAATATGGGTGTTTGGGATTGTTCCAAACTTTACTTTACAGTACTTAAAAAAAAAAAAATAAGCACGTTAATACCTAGTACTTATGCTTGTTTACTTACTCTAAAACAACCACATAAGCAGTTTGATTCCAGGCTTCCAGCAACCAAAAACACTTAAAAACGTTAAAGATAGCAGTACTAACTTGCTTGCGAACAAGCAGTATCAACCTAAGAATCAAAAGCAGTACAAACAATTTACCCAAGCAGTACTAATAACTCAAAGCAGCAGAAACGTTTGAAGATCAGTATTATGTAGCATATGTAGATCCGTAATCATATCCAGTAGCCCTTGTTGCTTCAATATATAACTCTCCGATTTGATATTCAGTAGCATATGTAGTATTATTTTGTTATCATTATATATATATATATATGTATTGATAAAATCCATCTAGGTATATACTTGTACAAGGTCAGTACCTTGAGTTCTGATATGATGATCAGCATTACTAATAAGAGTATCTTCCTTGAAGGAACATACGATGGAGCCTACGTATACTTATAACATGATGATCGAATCAAGTTTACCGAATTGGATGGAGCCATCAACAACAACCATGAAAGAGAAAGATCCTCCAGTTGAAGGAAATAACATATCAGATGAATACAATCACAGTGCTGAAAATCTGACCAATATTTGTATAATGGCAGCAGCAGAGGATGCTAGTTAATGTATTTTTGCAAAAAAAAAAAATGATTGTTATCCCCCTACAGTACAAAAAAACTACAAGTAACATCATATTTTCTGCAGTAAGCTGTAATGCTACATGATTTTCTCCTGTCATTAATTCACAAGTAACATTCACTACCGAAAAAAGGGATTTAGTCGATGATAAAAGTCGTAGGCTAAAGGCTGAAAGTTGTTGGCTCAAATAAAGGGCATCGGCTAAACTCTGGTCGGATAAAATAGAAAAAGAGTCGTCGTCGTCGGCTATAGTTTACACATTAAACATCCACGTCCCAAAATGCCTTATCCAAAACAGTAGCTGAATAACAGTAACAAATGCTCCAGAACTAAAAAAAGTGACAAATGCTCCAAAACAGTAACTGAAAAAAGTGACAAATGCCTGACATACCTTTCCCCTCCTCCTTTATCCGGGCTTGGGACCGGCAATGCAATGCAATATACAACAATTGCATTGGCGGAGTTAAAAAGGGGTTAGTTAATAAGTCGGGCAAACATCTTAAAAAAACAAGTAATACCAAGTTCTAAATGAATAGGTCGAATTTGAACTAAATTAGCCAACTCTGGTGGGAAGCCTAGAATACATGCTACAGAAGAAAGCTAACACCCTGTTATAGATTTGGACCCAAGATTTTTTTTAACAAATGCCAGTTTTACAATTTCCCCTTGAATCCCGTTTTGTTCCGTGGTTTCGTCCCTGCCCCAATATGGAACCAGAAAATGTATTGGAGGTCGTCAAATTCGTTTTCCCTAAAACTCAGTAGATAAAAACTGAACTTCAACAATAATATATATATAGGAAAACTCCTCATAAAAATGAATTCTCTCACTCACCTCCTCCCATTCAAACTCCTCTCTTTCGTTTTCACTAGTAGGATAGTTGTTATTATCGTGATTATCATCGTCATTATTTACAAACCCTAAATTTACCTCAGAATCAGACTCTGAATCAATGCCCGCTCAAAATCTCAAAATCTCAGCGCCGCCTCCCGCCTCCGACCAGTATCGCTGCGATGCCCAAGAACTCCTTTGCTTGACTGCGTCTGTGGGGAGAAGCCGTTCTCCTTTTACAGTTTTTGTTTTTCTTTTTTTCCTTTTTCTAGTTTTTGTTTGACTGCGGGAGAAGCCGTTCTCCTTTTTGTTTTTCCTTTTACAGTTTTTGTTTTCCTTTTTTTCCTCAGAAACAATAATACAACGTTTATAAAAAAACGTTGTAGTATTTCTCTTTTCACAACGTTTAACAATTAAACGTTGTAATATAGTGCAACGTTTCTTCGCTAAACGTTGTCTATTTTCGTTACCACAACGTTTCTTTTATAAACGCGTTGTCGAAGAAATACTACAACGCTTTTAAAATAAATGTTGTCGAAAACATAAATGACAACGTTTTTTTAAAAACGTTGTTAAAAAAAACGTTGTCAATGCCTCTTTTTGTTGTAGTGGAAGTTGTTATATGGTACAACTATAGAAAGAGGTCACATGGAAGAATCATAAGAAGATGATGCTACATGAGAGAAACATAAGATTATGTTGAAAATGTGAAAACCATAAGAATATGCTAAATACGATAATCATACGAAAATAATGTATGGGATAAGTATGAGAAGATCTATATGGGAGAATTGTGGAAAACTATGGGAATATCCTACACAGTAGAATAACAAGAAGATGCTAATCGAGAGAGCCTGTACAATATGTTATATAGATACAATAAGAATGTTTTACAAGGGAGAACTATAGGTATAAGCCATAAGAGAGAACCCTAAGAAAATGTTATATGGGATACAACAAGATGTATAAACCTAGGTCAAATATGGCGGAAGTGAGACCGTCAATTTGCCAATTAATATAGAGAAATATACAATATTTCGAAGTCCTTAAAAGGTTTATAAGTGAACTCTCATCTTTAATCTATTAAAATATATTTTTGTGTTTGTTTTCATGTGGTTTATTATAGTCTCATCTTTAGACCATTAAAATATTCTCATTATCTATGAGGTTGAAGTATACTTATTTCTTAAAATAAAATAGCATACAATAAGGAAAAAATGGATAGTCCATATGTAGGTAATGTGATTATGTTATATGAATTAAAACGTATTTATTTTGTAACGTTTGTGTATTACATGGACTTTCTACTAGAAGAGACTATATGAGAAGACCATAAAAAATGCTATATGGGAGAACTACGAGGATATGGTATATAGGAGAATCATAAGAATAGGCTACAACAGAGAACAGAAGATGCTACACGAGAAAATCATA
The DNA here is from genome assembly GCA_033398695.1 of Orobanche coerulescens. NCBI lineage: Eukaryota > Viridiplantae > Streptophyta > Magnoliopsida > Lamiales > Orobanchaceae > Orobanche > Orobanche coerulescens. Next base: position 178,882,280 of record CM065809.1, read on the forward strand.
ACAATAGATTCTACACGATAGATCCACAAGAAGATGCATCGCTGAGGAACAATAAGAAGATGATATACATAAGAATTGTAAGAAGATGGTAGAGAGGAGAATCATGGAAGAATTCTCTAAGGGAGAACCATATAACTAGGGGTGTGCATCCGGATCGATCCGATCCGATCCGATCCGAATTCGGATTAATCCGAAATTTCGGATCACCTTTTGCTCAATCTGAAATTCGACCGATCGTTCGGATCGAATCCGGATCAATTCGAATCCGAATCGGATAGGATCGGATTTAATCCAAAAAATCAGAATGTTTTAAAAACTAATAAAAATAATAAAAATCCTAATCCAAAAATAATAAAAAATTTCTTTTTTTTTTTATATATTTCGGATGGATCGGACTAATACGAAAATCCGCGGTTAATCCGACCCAATCCGAAATTTTTTCTGGCGTTTTACCTAAAAATAATAAAAAGTTTCTTTTTTTTTTGTATATTTCGGATCGATCGGATTAATCCGAAAATCCGCGGATTTAATCCGATCCGATCCGAAATTTTCGGATCTGTAAAATCGTAATCCGAAATTGATCCGAAGACATCGGATCGGACTGGTTCGGATCGGGTTTTTGGTTCGGTTTTTCGGATTCGGTTTTTCTGCACACCCCTATATATAACTATGCTACATGAGAGAATCATAATAAGATGCTACGCAGGAGAACTATAAGAAGATGCTACATGGAAGAACTATAAGAAAATGTTACATGAAAGGTCCGTAATAAGATGTTACATGGGAGAATAATGAGAATAAGCTACACGTGAATCGAAAAAAGACTACATGGTGGAGCTATAAAAATTGGCTAAAGGGGGAAATTAAAATGCTAGATGGGATGTTGGTCCCGAGAATGATAAAGATTGTCCTCCCTGTACCAACACATGTATTTTGTCACACGCTTTGACCTTACTCACGCGTTCGTTGAGGAACTTCCAAGAATGTCACCCATCTCATCACTACTCTAGACCAGGCATGCTTAATTTCAGAGTTTCTATAAGATGACTATTAGAAAAGAAGATGCATCTTGTTGGAATAAATAGTCCAAATTAATTTATTTAACCACTTCATAATACAATATCATAGGTTGAACCGCAAGCCGCATCTCGCATACTTTTAAGCCTATGAAGGCAGGATGCTGATCGAAGTCCAACAACGGAGAGACCATAAGAATTTGACACATGGAAGATCTGTGAGAGATGCTACACAGAATAACCATAAAATATGTTATATAGAAAAAGTATGAGAATATACTAGATGGGAGACTCATTAAAATATGATATACGTGAGAGTCATAAGAAGATGCAATATGGAAAAACTATAATAAAATATTAGATGCGAGAACCATAAGAAAATGCTAGAAGAAAAAAATAATAAAAGATAAAATACGGGAGAACCATAACAAAATGCTACATAGGAGAATTATAAGAAGATGCTACATGAGAGAACTATACGAAGATGCTACGCAAGAGATCCGCACGAAGAAGCTACACGGGAGAACTATAAGAAAAATCTAAATGGAAGAAGTACAAGAAGAAGCTAAACGGGAGAACCATAAGAGGATGTTATATGAGAAAATCATGAGAAAAATAATAAATGGGAGAATAATAAGAAGATACTACATGGAAGAATCATATCAAGATGCTAAACGAGAGAAATATAAGTATGGGCTACGTAGGAGGTTCGAAAGAATATACTATACGGGATAACCATAAGATGCTAAATAGGAGAATAAAATATAAATATCATCTTCATACAATAATAGCAACACCTTTTACTATAGATAATTTATAAAATAAGTTATATTCGATTTTAATAAAATAATAATGTCACTTAACTTGAATTGACCATTATATAATTTATAATCACTTATAACTCTAGATAATGATAAAATTGTTCCGGGAATTATTATTCCCGTGATGTGTCTTACCTAATACTGATTGTAGATACATAGATGGAAGGTTCTAGATCCTTCTAGAGGTAGTAGGATCCTATTAGATGTCTTACCTTATCTAGGAATCCTATGTATGGAAGGACTCTCATTATAATGCCTATATAAAGGCCCCTCTATCAGTGTTATGAATGAATTGATTTGCTGTCTTTTACTTTCTCCTCAAACACGTTATCAGCACGTAGCTCGAACGAAAAAAAAAATAAAAAAAAATCGGCCAAGTCGGCCGCAGACGCCTTGCCGAGCACCGCCGCTCGCCGGACCACCGCCGCCGCCGTCTGCTGCAGCCACCACCGGGCCCACCACTGCCGCCCGGCCGCCGCCAGAGCGCCGCGAATCCACGACGCCGCCGCCCGAATCGCCCAGAGCCATCGGACCGCCGCCTCGCCGTCGGGCCGTCGCCGCCAATCTGCCAGCGCCCAGACTGCCGATTGCAGCTATCCGCCGCCTCGCCGGACCGCCGTCGCCGCCGCGCCGGCCCGAGCTCGATCCAGTCGGTTGTGGGACCCAGTTGCCAGCCGATCCGCTTCGATCCGTTTTCATCCAAGCCAATCACCTAAAGGCCGCGACCCGATCGAAGCATCGCCGGATCGTTGAAACGGTTTTATGCACGTGATATTTAATGCTTGAAAACCTAGTGCAATCGAGACAAAACCTATCAAAATCGAAAAAAAAAAAAAAAGCCGAGAGACGAGAATTTCCGCGCGTGAATTTTCTGCACAGCGCAGTCGTACGAAAATCATGTTTCCCGTTTCGTTAACCGTCGGATCGGTGTGAAATTTTGGCAGCAACTTCCCAACACAAATATCTGTATATTCAACGGTGGAGATCGGATTCTGTGTAATATTGGTTACTGAATCTACTGCCGAACAGAAGTAGATTTTTACGAAGAAATTTGGAGATCCGACCTCATCCAATACCGAGCTGCTGCATCGCCGCGCTCGAGTCCTTTTTCGGCCGAATTATTGAGCCCAGTAGCCCTATCCGGGCGTTTCTCAACTCTCCATTTTTTTTCTACTCAATGATTCATTTGTTCATTAATTTGTACACTTATGAATCTTACATGTTTATGTTTTACGTGTATATAGGAAAATACGTCGCTCATGATGATGTGCACGCTATGGAGAAAAAGCCATATTTATCCCGTTCAAGGATCAAAGTAAATATAGAACGGAGTACCCACGGAAATATATTACTCATATGGAGAGAATCTCCCGTTCAAGGATCAAAGCATATATGAAACCAAGTACCCGTAAGACTTTATTAAAGTTCTCGTTTTTCAATTCCTCTCTTTTGGGAATTTTTTTTTTTTTTGGGGGAATTGGGTATTTGGGTTCTTTATCTCCCACGCTACTTTGCGGTGGATGAGACAATGAGAGGTGGTATCACTCTCGGATGTCGAAGTAAACTGTGTGACGGTCCTGGGGGAGTCACGGATAATTGTTGAAAGTCGATAGTTGTGGTTGTTGCATACACCACGTTTTGGGTGCGATTTGATATCGCCGTTTTGTCGATTTTAAACCAACAATTAAATAAAACGAACATTGTCGGTAACGGTAATGTTATGACTCGTTCATGATTAGTAACGGATTTGTGACATACAAATGGGACAAACATCGATTGCGACGGATATGTCATGGTTAAAATCGATTTGTGACGAAATTGTCACGTTGAATTGAGCGACCACCACGTTTGTCTTGACCAAATACCATACTTGGAAAACTCCATCTTTCAACTTATTAAAAATAAAATATTGCATGTGGGTGTAGACATGTATCGTCTCCTTGCAATATGATATATGGAAGAATGTACGAGTAATTCTCATGAATTTTAATATGTAAGGCAATGGCATATTGCGGTAAATACATGAATTCGTTGACCTCGATTATAGTTCGTATGACTATAGGTCCGAATACTTTTCCGAGTATTTGTAAAGGCATGTGCCTTATACATTTGACTATGTTTAGTCGATCTTATTGGATGGTCAAGACGAGTTGGTTATGGTATATTCATTATGTCTCATGGTTCAAAATGCTTAATATTGATGCACCGCGTTGCATCCATATAACATGGCTATTATGACGTATACTTGCAAATTGAGAATTAAAATACTTGGTTGATTTGATGAACTTTGGTGGATTTTGTCTACACTTTTGATCATGACTAGGCGCATCCTCCTTGGTATTTGTTTATGCTTTGAAAGTTCAAACGGAATCAGTGGTTTTTAAACAGCCTTAGCTGTACCGACATTCCTACTTTCTCTGCAAGTCTACCAAGTTGGAGTTACCGAAAGGATCATTAGTCGAGATAAGAAATCGAACACCCTGCTGCGTTTAAACGCACATATGGCTGCCATTGCCATGTTTTTGCATCAACACTTATGCCATTGGATATGGTCTCAACCTTGTTTTCTCACTAAACTTGGGAAAAACTAAACAGCCAATTAAAACATGCACTGCGATCTGAGTTTAATGATCCGTGTGGTGCACAATACATGGATAGAAAGATACGGAAGTCTAGTTTCCAGAACATCTGACCGTTCGTCCATAGCCTTCCTAACAAGGGAGTTATCGCTGTTTTAGTGAACAAAGGTCAAGCTGCGCGGAATTTTTTTTTTCCAGCGATTGTGCTAACTTTTGTCCCAACCAACTTGGTTCCCATCTTAAATTTGCAAGTGGTCTTATGACACATATTTTTAAACCTCTTTTTGGCCGAATTTGCCATAGATGATGCATTTTTTGGTATGCGTTATACGCTAAACTATCATCTTTCAAATGTTGAAAAACAATTTCCTTGGGGAAGCCCAAAATACGCACCCTTATAAGAAGGTCGAGCGTGTGCATGGTAGTGTTACACCATGCTTGTGTCGTAATTTTGCCCCTTAGGCATATAACCTTGCCATGTTATGCACTCAATATGATAGATCATTTTGATCATATCAAACATAAAATCTCTATGTTGTTAGAGTATTCGCTATGCTCATGATTATAAAATTTTGCAAGCGAAATTGAGTGCGTATTAAGCTATTTTCAAGGAACATGATATTTTTGGATTTCGGTTTATAAATCCATTGTGACTATGATGAGTAGGTCATCACAATCAATGAGCGGTATGATGCTCAAGGTGTTGAATGCCGAATGGCGTTTTCTAGTCACATATGTTCCGTAACAATTGAACCATGTTATGACTCGATGATATATATACCAAAGTGTATCACTCATAGCATCTCATTGTGATTTGTGAGAAATAAAATCTTATGCATCACTTGTATTGGATATGTGAAAAGGAAGAATATTCATGAGTCAATATGGTCCGGCTTGCATCGGTTTTTGTAACCAGAAGATGTATTGGGACATTGACACATTTAGGCTTTAATAGTCCGGAGTTTGGACAGTTTGATGATCCATATACCACGGTATTGTCATGGACATCATTGAACAAAGAAACTAGTTGGATCAAAGACACCAAAGTACATTGGTGGAGTCGTGAGCAGGGCTCATGACCGATGATGATATTTATGTCATCCGCGTCTTGCTTTCACTACGCCACAAATGGCCTTTAGCAACGTTTATTTCGATGTTACAAGCAAAAGTGTTAGCATAGATGCCTTGAAATTGATCTACGCTAACACTTTTTTCTAGCGTTACAGTTGATAGTAACAGGTGTTGCCATAGTATCTATGGTAACACCAAATTATTGCTACCGTTGATCTTTAAAAAAGTGTTACCATGAAAGAAAAAAAAATAGGAGGCTTGCACTTAAATCCGTCGTCCGCTTGCTGCCTCTTTCACCAGTTCTTTCATTTTCTAGGGTTACTTTTTCGTCGTCATCCTGCCTTCATGTCTGCTTCCTTCCATTTCACCTCCTTGCCTGGCGTTCTCCCGTGGCTCGGCTTCTCTCATCGTCCCACCTTATACTATCTTTGTTGTCTTGCTTATTTTAGGAATCCGATTTAGGATTTTTTTACAATTAAAATTCCTGCGGTCGGTGATGAGGTGGTTTTCCCCAACCACGGGCGATTAACGCCTCATGCTTTTCCGTCCTACCTTCTTACCCAAAAGAGCCTCGCCCTCCATCCCTCATCTCAAATTCATGTCGCTTCTTCATCTCATGCTGCTGGTCAAAGGTATCCTTCCTCACTTTCATCTTGTGAGAGATATTGTTTATTCCTGGGTGCTAGTGAGTTCGATGGATCCTTCCATTATATGATATGTTTTATTTTTCATCATTCATTTTTGTTATCTTATGCAATGCATCTTGATACAAATCTGAGAACATCGCTTGTTTGTGGTTTTGCTACCCCTAATATATTTTTCTCAACCAATCAAATGTAAGTTATGCCCTTTTACGGTAGCTGTTTCTATATTTTACAGGACGAAGGGAAAGCACCTTATCTTTATGTGGAATTAGATTTCAAAGAGGTAGCAATGATTTGTTCTCATAATTGTCTATCTTCTTTCTCTCCCCATGACTTTCTTTCTTATCTGGACTTCATTAAGTTTGACCATGATGCTTCTGTCTATACCAACTGCCATTACTTAAAATAGTGATAGAGCCTATTAATTTTGACTTCTGAGTTATATTTTTATTTGGAAACTCTTCTCATATCATGGTGCTCATCTATTAGGTGACTAGAAAGAAAGCTGCTCTTATTGAAAATTCAGTTGAGTTGAGGAGCAGGGTCGGTGAGGCCACATCAATCTCACATGGTACGAGTATTTTGGTTACTGATGCGAAGATCCTGACCTTGAAAACCTTCATATTCTTGACAACTTATTACTTCCATAATCTCTCTCTTGTGCCATGAGAAATTATGATTACTTTTCAAATGGATGTAAGAACACTAAACTACAGTTTTATAGAAATATCATCAAATAAATGACTAGATTTTTTTTTCGAGTTGTGACACATCACATCTACTGCAGATATGATATTCATTGCTCTTCTTTTGTTGTGTGAGGGACATCTACATTGGTTGCACAAAATTTCAACGTTCTTATGTGATAAAAGATTCAGAGCCTGTGATCTATTCTGGTGTTGCCACTAAGATCAGATGTTAAGTTTATTTTGGCTATAGGGATACTGCATGCAAACACATAGTTGGATTGCTTTGCACCTGCAGTTTATTTTGCATTTCTAGGTTTTATTTATTCATTAGCATTATAAGAAGATTATTATGTCTTTGCATTATTTCAACCCTTTCCGATACATGCACATAAAACTTTAGTGTCATTCAAAAAAATAAGCATGTGCATCTGTCGGTATTTTAGATTTTCTCGTTTTGCAATTGTCGCCTTGTCAAGTTTATGAGCAAAGCTTTTGAAGTTTCTGATCTCCTTACTTTTGAAAAATTCAGATATAGTATATGGTTAAAATTGTAGGAAGAATGCATGTAATGCTTCGAGTTGTTTCATGTTATCAACTCCGATCGACTAAAGTAGGACTTGATTTTCTCTTAGCCAGTGTCACTAAGGCTCAGCTAAAGGAGCCTCTTTGAATGAAAACTCATATATGTAAACTATTAGGACATCGGATTTATAATTTATTTTATTTAGTTATATGTATGTGCTGCCTATTGCCCTTTCGTTGAGTTTATCACTAAATATGACACTTGTGTTTGTGCCTTTTTATTTAATGCGTAACCGGCTAGGGTATGTTCATATTATTTATAATATTATTTAAAATGATAGGACATTCTGTTAATAAATGACGATTCCGCTTTTGTTTCTCATCATTTTCCTTGATGACCTTTTACGTAGTTATGTAATAATCGAGATGCCGTATTTTCCTTCTTTTTCCCCAGTAATGGACTGTTCGTTTAAATTACACAATTTTAGTTAGTTGTATGGTTCATAGTCCCCGATCTATAGATCTCATTACATTTTTAAGATATATAGTCCCTGGCTATAGATCCTCGTCTTTTTGATGTTAGGCATCTATTTCAAGGTGGCAAAGAACCCCCAAAGGTAATATCATCCACAATGTTAATCCAAGTTATCTTCTGCTTTATCTGTTATAGCAGAAAACTAAATGTGTTTTTATTTTGTGTGAACTTACCAATTTCGGGTAATTGATGTGCTTAGAGAAACAAAACATAACAGACATCGTGATGGGTAATCTCTCTAATCCAGATTTGTATTCAAAATAGGTAATTGCGTGTTGGTACGTGGTACACTCAACATTAGGATTTTGTGGACTATGAAGTTCTTTTAGTTGCAATGAGTTGACACTTCTTTGTTCCGGTTATTGGTTAAGTGTTAACAAGTTCACGATGTCAGGTATGAAGATGGTGATGCCACTTTGAGGAAAACTTGTTCACCAGCATTTTATTTGGTCAAGTGCTCCTCTCGATGTTCTTGATCTTGTTACATCTTTAGCCTTCGAGGAAGACACTTGTCTTCCAATCAAGAATCATAAATTAACTACTGAGGAGGTAATACCCTATATATTTTTTTCTTTTCCATTTTCGGTATTTAGAATGATTTCATCTGTTATTTCCTTTAATCCACATTTGAAAGTTTTTAACTTCTTATTTTATCAGGTTAAAGAAGTCTGTGAAGACTTGCGTGTTTTAGGGAAACAAGACTTTAAGCATTTGCTGAAGTAAGGAGCGCCTTGCATTAAACCTAATCTTATTTTCTCTCTAGAGTTTATTGTTACTTAATTTTGTTTTATTGGCATATTTAGGTGGCGTATCCATATGAGAAAAGCATTATCTCCAGAAAAGGAAATTCCTATACCTGAAGATGTAGAACCCGAGAGCAAAGCTGATGAGGATGAAGACGAAGATGATGATGGACTTAAAGAAATGGAAGAACTGACAAATGCTATGCAGCGGAAGAGAAAACAGGCAAAGAAGACTATTGCAAAACGAAAAGAAAAGGTTTGTTCTTTATTTTATATTTGGTTTAATAATTATGCTGTATTACATGGCGTTTTTTGTGTTTTTATCTTACACTTGCTTTGGACTGGACTTGCAGGATAAAAAAAGGAAAGCAATCAGGATGGCGAGATGTAATGGTGGATGGTGGATATAGTTTTGTCGAGTTTTTTTCCATCTCGTCTTTGAAGGTAATATTCATATCTTCTCATATTGTTTTTCACATTTTAATTAAGTTTCATATTTTTATTAAACCCAATTTCATCACCTTTCGGGAAAGAAAGACTTGGCGATGTTGATAACATCAAGATGATGGTCCAAAACTTTGTTTTTATTAACTTCGACCCTATCGATACAAGAACTTTTACCCATTCATATTGCGGTAAGTTTTGAGTACTATGTATTCTTCGGTATACTAAGCGGTTTATTCCACCTTATGTAAATGCTCAGAGTCGATGCTACCTTATGCGAAAGGTTTAACATTGATTTTGCAGTTTATCTTACCCTATACTCTATCATCTCTTCCTTGTGAAATTCAACTATCTCCTTCTTAACATAATGTGACATATCCTCATTCTTCTTACCAGTGAGTGTATATATATAGTCAAGAAGAGTATATTACAGAGCAACCAAAATCGAAGTCTTCAGCATCACCATCCGTTCAAGTTCCTGATCAGTATGTGGCGGACCTAACTGCTAAGATCAGGGCTCAACTTCAATAAGAGATGGATGAAAAACTTGACCAAAAATTTCGATAAATGATGAAAATGTTGGCCGAGAAGAATTCAGATTTGAACTTAAAGATTGATGACTATCAAAAATCAGTCGAGGAGTCATATGGCGGTGACAATGTCACTCCTTGACTGATCTCATCATTTTATATTATGCTAGCTAAGTGACTCAAGTAGTTTTGTTATATTTGTGGATTGCGATTGTAACTTGTTCTTAGCTATTATGGATTGAATATTAGCAGTCATGTATTTTGGATGTTGTTATGGTTGACATTGTTTTAATGGTATTGACTATTTTACGGTAATAGTTATTTTCCAATATAAAATTTTGCTTTTTAGCATGAAAAATGTTGGTAAAAACCTGCAAAAATGTAGCCATAGACTATAATTTATAATTCTTTATATTGGCAAAATATAAAAATTGTGTTGGCAAAGATTAAAAGTGTGTTGGCAAAAGTTAGAACTGGTCATATATAAGTGTAGCCATAGTGTTAAAGGCATTGGTAAAGATGTCAAAGTGTTTCACAATTTAATGTTACATTAGACCTCATGAGTGTTGGCATAGGTCTACGGCTACACAAATCTTTGTGTCACTAAATATATAAAAGTGTGGCCTTAAGTCTACAGCAACACAAAATCTAGTGTAGCCACAGATAATAAAAGTGTTGGCATAGGGGTCTATTGCTACACTTTTTTAACATGTTACCAAAAAAAAGAAAAGTGTTACCTTAGACCCCTATGGTTGCGGCCGTTTTTGTAACACTTTCGAATTTGGTCAAAGTGTAGCCATAGCTTGTTTTTCTACCTTCAGCAACACTTTTTGGACTTTTGAACACAGTTTTTCAGGTGTTGCTGAAACCCATATATGGTGTAGTGTTTCATAAGCATGTGTGACGCCAAAGACCCCCCCCGATGATCCTTCTTAGCCATGTTCATTTATTTAAGCCTATTCTTTGGCACGATTAGGAGACGACACCCTCCTATGCTAAAGAGAATAATGTAGCGACTCACATAAGCATGGTGCTGAGTCCTCCATTTTCACCGAGTCCTTATATATACATGATCATAAGTATTAGCCTGGGTGGCTTATGATGCTATGATGGTGTTCACAAATGGTCGTACTCAAGTAATAACATTTATATGTTATGTGGTTCCTTTGACAATGATTGATAAGTTGATGAAACCTGAGTTATGGTTGTCCAACTTGCGGACCAGTCATTGTAAAGGTCGGTTCACCCACTTTTTAGACCAAGTCTTAAAGTGAAATTTTAACGAGTACTTCCTAACATCCAAGGCTACCTTCTCACAAATTTTGGTGCCATTTGGAGACTTGGAAGGAGGTGAACCACTTAAATGAAGTTTTCACATACCACCAGCCGTCCTATCAACTAGTTCGATGTCATTTCGACCGATTTTTGACCACAAGGTTGATGGTTTTGGAATCCTAAACACCCGTTTATACATGCTCACGAAATTTTGAGGTGTTTGGGGCTGGTGAAGGGAGTGAACTCTTCAAGAAAGCATTAGAGGTTCGATAAAACCAACGGCCTATCATCGGTTCAATCGTTTCTTTATGTTCGATCCCGGTGGTGCATGGTGGCGGTTTTGTTGGATTCTCAAGACCAGTAGCTATGGTTATGTAGCATAGGTCAACATGTCATATTCACCTATACCTATCATCATTCAAATGCTTAGTTACGAGTGTAACAGTATGCATTTTGTTAACTGGATTGTGTTAACACTGAAAACCTTTATCGTCCACATGTTCATGTGCCAAAGTGCGTCACCACAACGCATTATGACGGGTTATAAATGATGAATATGACATGCGCTTTCACTCATAGTCCGCTTAAAATGTACCTTGGCATACTAAGTATATACTTGATTTGGAAGAGATATGAAGCTTTTGCATGTAAAACTAAGTGTTTATAGTGATGTACTCTTATGAGACTAAGAGATTCCGCTAAATCCAAAGTTAAGAATGAAAGGATCTTGGGACACTTGATGATGCGTATTCATCAATCGGTTTAAGGCAATCTAAGGGACGGTTTCCCTAAGAGACGATAAAGTAATGCCTATATGATTCCCAATGATTAGTCGAAGTCATCATAAGACTTGGCTCACTTAAGTGATGATGCAGTCTTAAGAGAAAAGTACGGTATTATGTACTCATGTTTGACTCGATGTACTCATTCGTAATAATCCGGTAAAGCCACTGTGATGATGGCCTAGGATGCGCTCACACAATGTCTGTGATTGACAAGAAGCTTGAAGCTCGCTCTATCTCGATAAAAAGGACACTTGAAAACTGATACCCAAATCTGCCCAGAATGTGTTGGTCTATCTCCCATATGACCTACAGGGCAGCTCACTTAATGGAAAATGGTGAAATTGGTGCCATTGGAAAGGTTTGTGTCTACTTTCCAAGGAAACCAACCATTTAATCACATCCATCATCTTGAGTGACATATGACTATTGTTGCAAAGTAGGACGGGATATGTCCGGTAATTTGCTGAGTCAACTTCGATAGAGCTTTGTGATCTGCTCAGGTCGATCTAGGTTACGTACTGTATGTGAATGAAAAGCTATGGGTGTCTAGTTTTCATACGTTCTTACAGTTTCGTTGATACCTATTGAATCGAAGAAGTTATGACTGATTTGGTGCATAGAGGTCAAGACTTTAGAAAACATGATAAGTCTTTAACGACTCTGCACTTTGGATGTGTCGCGCTCTTTTTGTCCTTAGACCAAGGTTTGTTTTTTCCCATTGGGTTTTCACTTGGTAAGATTTTTAACGAGGCGACCTATGAGAACATCCATACAAATGATGCGTTGTACTTCTGTTCAACTTAAACCAAGATGTATTTTTCCCACTGGGTTTTTCCTTGGTATAGTTGTGAGGGCAACTTGGCATCCGACTCCTATGATTTGAGGTACTCATCAGGGGGAGTCGTTATGTATACATCAGGGGGAGTATACATGACATGTTATGTTGGTGCGTTGCAATCTTTTCCTCATCAAGCCTTTGTTTTTCCCATGGGGTTTTGCTTTGGCTTGGAATAGGTTTTTACGAAGGCAACATCTTTTGCACCATTGTTGTATTAGTGCTCGACACAGGGGGAGTGTTCCGGGAATTATTATTCCCGTGATGTGTCTTACCTAATACTGATTGTAGATACATAGATGGAAGGTTCTAGATCCTTCTAGAGGTAGTAGGATCCTATTAGATGTCTTACCTTATCTAGGAATCCTATGTATGGAAGGACTCTCATTGTAATGCCTATATAAAGGCCCCTCTATCAGTGTTATGAATGAATTGATTTGCTGTCTTTTACTTTCTCCTCAAACAAAAATAAGTTTTAATCTAATAAAATTATTAACTTTACCATATTCGTCAACTTGAAATATTCATTACTTTTGGTGCATTTTACTAATGGAACTGTTAGATTCAATTTTGATGAAAATATGTTGTTTATTACTTACAGAATAACGGTTGGAACGATCATTAACGAAGCTTTTTTTTTTTACTAATTTTCATATCGTACTTATTCAACTAATAGTTATTCTTATTAACTGTCTCAATAGTGTGACCTCTTATGTTTTAAGTATTAAGTTTCACTCGTCGAAAAGTTAAACATTAGTACTAGTTTACTAACACTACGCCATAAATGGCCTTGGGTAACGACATAACTATGTTACCTTAGACCCAATTTTTTGTTGCCACAATCCTAAAATTGGCAAAGGTAACACTTTAGCTAAGTTGCTCTGTGAGCAGTAGCCTTTGGACTCAAAGGCAACAAGATGAGCAGCCTATGCTAACATAGACAAATTCGTTACCAAAGAACTCTACAGCAACATAATAAGGATCCTATGGCAACATCACTTCTGTGTTGCAACAGACTTTATGATTTTACAAAATATAAAGGAAATCAGATGGCCCCCACAAAATGGGCACACACGTGGACCCCGTCTGTGGGCCCACCTTGGTGGAGCCCACATGTGGGCCCACTTTGTGGGGGCCACCTTGGTGGGGCCTACAAGCAGGGCCCACTGTCCGGGGTCAATTGTCCGGGGTCCACTTTTTGGGGCCCACAAGATATGCAACATTAGTTAGTTTAGTGTAACACCTATTTTACCAACTGCAACACCCTGTGTGTTGCCAATGCAAGGCATTGGTAATATATATTATACCTAAGGTAACACCTTAGTTTAACAAAATAAAATATAAACTTTAAATATTGCATTTCCCATTAAAAATACCAACAAACCAATAAAAAAAACCATCCAATCATAAAACCACCAACTACTTCAGTACACCAACAACTACTTTAGTTCAAAACCAAAACTACATCATCCACCAACTACATCATCCCATATCCGCCAACTCCAATATTAAGTACTAGAACAAAAATATAACATAAACGCGATAAAAAGAACCAACACACTAGTACAAAAGGTACAAAGATATGAAAGTGGATGTCTAAGATCTAGGGCCGCCGGTCATGGGAGTACCATCTCCTAATGCGTCGCTAGAAATTGTGGCACAAATTTCACCAAAATTAATTTGCAAGGTGGGGTTTGCTTCAGCCAATTCCATCAAGTCCTCATGATGACTTGAGTTTGGTCTTAATCGTAGCCTACAAAGTAAACCAACATCAATATATGAAAATAATTAGTCGACAGAGGAAGGTAAAATATGGATTCAAAGAATTGACTAAAAAAACAATTACTTATAATTATGAACTTCATCACTTCAGCAAAAAAACAAATAAATGTTCATATCACCTAATATCATATATGTTCATATCAATTATTTCGATATGAGAATAGCTATTTAATTATTCAACAAATAAATAAGATTGATTTATTTAACAGAAAATAGCATCATTGAACAAATAGAAAATCATATATAATTTGATTTTTACATGCGCACAACACAAAAGCTTCTAAATTAGCATATTTCTACCGAGAAATCTAAAAGTATGTCATTAACATATTTTTACATGCGCACAACACAAAAGCTTCTCATTTTACATGCGCACAATATATTTTTACACATAAATAAACACACTAAGTATTTTTTCTAGTTTTTTTTTGTGTGTGTGTGTGAGAGAGAGAGAGAGAGAGAGAGAGAGAGAGTTCTCTTGTTTTCATTTCCCATTTAATTTAGCAGGAATTAGCACAAAAAGTAAGTTCTCATTTGGTTTAGCAGGAATTAGTAAAAGAGCACTACATAGACAGTATAAATTAGAAGAGTTGGAGAGGATTCCAAACCACCACAAAGGTGCCCTTTCTTAAAGTTACTAAAATATATAGCGCCGTTTAATGATATTTTCCATGTAACTAGAACACGTATGATGTTAATGGTTTTGGAATTTCATCTAAATTTTCTTCATATGAAGGTTGCAACAGGAAGGGCATCCAACATAAAACTCTGGCACTTTATTTTTTGCATGAATTTATAGTGTTAACTAATTCTAGGCAACTAATTGACACTGTAATTTCCCTGGGGACCTGGTTACGGCCGTAAGTCCGCGTCGAGTACGGTCGTAAGGCGTACTCGTTATGTACGTAAGGCAGCGGTTGTTACGTACGTAAAAGGAGTTGACCGAGTTACGGCCGTCAGGCACTGCCGGTTATGGCCGTAACGCTGTCGGCCATATATAGGCCTGGGCGTTGGCCATACCTCATTTGCTTCGTTTTTCATCTCTTGTTGCGGCTGTTGGACGGGAGAGACGAGGAGTGGGGTTTTTGGTCGATTCCACTCGATTTCTAGGCATTTTAGAAGATCCTTTTAGATTTTATCATCACTGAATCCTTGTTCTTCGTCGGATCGAGGTATTTTATTCCCTATAACCCTAGTTGTGTAATTTTTGGGGGTTTCTTCGCGATTCTTCGATTTAATCCGTGGTTGATGAATTGTTCTTGGTGTTCTTGTTGTATTGATCATGGTCTTCGGATTTTGTAACTCATTTATCGATTTTTACCACTCGGAACTTGATTCTCGTTTTTCCTTGAAGAAACCCTCGGATTCTTCTTGTTTTTGGGTTGATTTGGATTCCATTTAGCGTTATTGATTCATGGTGATATTTAGTTATGTAGTTTTCGTGGAGTTGACGAGTTATTAGTGGTTCTTGGGAGTTCGGGGGCTACCTGACCATGTCCATTCGGTGTTCCACTGCTCGTGGTATCGAGACAAGTATCTTGCCCATACATTACGTGTTTTGTGGACTTAATAGTTGGTAACAGACGATATGTGCTGAATGAATGTCTATAATTAACTTTCAAAAGAATCGATATGTTTTTCAATTTTTCCTTAAAGATGACTCGTATGTTTTCGTTGTTAAATGTGCTTGTCTAAGTATGTGTATTAGTGTTGAGTATAAGAATACCTTACTTTCGACGGTATAGTTTTGTGTGATTATGTCGTTTGTAGATTTAAAGTTTAACCCTTCGTTGAGGTATGTGTGGAGAAACATGTGTTTATTGATGATCATGTGACATTGTGTGATAAAGGTGGTAACTCCTTTATGAGGGGTTGTGCCGTTCTGCACGGTTGGAAAGGTATTTTCTCTCATTGCTATGTGATTGGTACTAGCTGCAATGTTGAATTCTAGTGTTAATTGTATCGTTACTTGGTCGTGAGTATGTGTTGAATGAATTGGCCATTCTAGTAAGGTACCTCGACTACATATATACTGTGATTGACTTTAGAGGCTGGCGGTTTGCAACTATGAATTGTGGAACACGTGTGTGTGTTGTTGTTCTTCCACCCAGAGTGTTCGACGGGGCGTCTGGGGGCCGATACTAAGGGGTACGGCCGCGGAAGTGGTTTTCCACCCGGAGCGTTCGACGGGGCGTCTGGGGGCCGATGCTAAGGGGCACGACCGTGGGTTACTAAGTGTGGTTTCTGTGATATTGATGTTGATGTTTTCGTTAATTATGATATTGTCCGGAGTATCACAATGCTTTGTGCTCGGGGTCGAGATACATTATATATCGAGTCTTGGTGTTTGGCTAGAATGGCATTTTAATGTATTATGTGTAATGTGTCCTTGTAAGTGAATTGAAGTGAATGATCGAGTCGTGGACCCTGTGTTTTGTGACCGGAAGGGTTGGGTCGTGGACCCCGTGTTTTGTCAACGGAGTTGCATTTTGGAAAATGGACTTTGGGGCTGTGACCCTAAGTGGCTTTCGAGGAATTAAGAACTTTTCAATTCCCAATGTTTTCAAAACTCCTGAGATTTAGAAGTATTTTCAAAGTGCTTACTTGCTTCGTTCCTAGTTTCAAGACTTGAACTATTTTAACTAAATGTAATATCTCGGGAAGTCTTTCGTTGTATTCTCGGAATGTGTTGTGTATGGCTCGTATTTGCACTTTATACTTGTACTAGCAAAACAGTGGAGTTTTGCTAACCCCCGAGTATTCGGGGGGTGGGTGTCTGTTCTGCGTCCAGGTACATGCAGGTTTTGGTAGCAAAACACAGGATCAGTGCAAAGTATGATGGAAGACGAATGATACAAATCACACGAAGGCCAGTTTTGGGTGCAATCAGTCGAAATTCGTTGCATAGTCTTTTCTGCTGTCATACTTTTGTTATGAGTGTATTTTACCTTTCCATGGGTATGAGTCGAGATAGAAATGTGTATATTTTGACTTGTATGTTAGTGATGAAAGATCAAATCGGTCTACTGGTTCGTTCTTTTAATTAGATTGGTATGTAATGTAATGTGTTGTTTCGATGTCTAGCCTGGTGGATCCTCACGGAGAGGGTCTGCGGCGTGTAATATTCCTGGTTTGATTCTGGGGGTGTTACATTTATGGTATCAGAGCTTAGGTTGCGGAAACTTAGGATGTCGGGTTGAGTTGTGTGTTATCGGGTCTTGTCTTGTCAGATTTTGTCTGACTTAGACGTGTCGCGACGCGTCGTCTGAGGTGTCGGTCGTGATTAGTATCGAGGTGCAACCATCATCTTCGTGTGATCTATGGATGTAAGTCTCCCTACTTTGTTGTGTCTCGTGATATATGAGCTTGTGTGATTTTCGTGTTATGATGTGGAGTTAAATGTGAATTGCGAATACGTGATCCGTGTTTGTTGATTCTAGTACTGTGCTGGAATGAAGTGTGGTGTCGGTGTATATGAAACCCCGACGGTATTGAAGAGTCGTTTTAAAGTACCTTGGAATATTTTGTAAAATGTTACCGTCGTTGATTATTGTGTAGTGTTGAGAGGATTTTCGAGAATGATTTTTGACGTATTGTTGTATTTTCAAATAATTCGAGTACATGATTTTCAGAAATATTTCACATCATAAAAATATTTATTTTCAAAAACCAATACAATTTTTATTTTCAAAAATATATTGTGAAAGATAAAGAATCTTACTCGATTTAAACTTCAAACTTGGATTTAGAAAAGTTTTTTGTCTGAGCTAGTTATCGTGCGTGATCTTAAATCACTCCAAAATGATGATGTGTAGTGGCATGGTGATTTTGATAGTGCCGGTTGTAAGGAAATATTATTTTGCAAATAATTTAAAACTGAGACGGTTAAAGTCCGTTGTTTACAAGTTTTGATAAAACAACAGCACGAGGTATCAAAAATATTTTCAAATTTTAGTTCGGAAAAATATATATATGAATTCCAAAGGTTTTCAAATGATATTATCTAAATGGATAGCTCATGGGGATTTGAGAAGAACGTTATAAATGGTTAATTCTGTTGGTGTATAGTTATTACAGTCATGTTTGAACCGGTATGGGTCATAAGACTTTCATTGATGTGATTATTTAAATGGTTGGTTATGATAGCAAGTTCCGAGTATCGCAATTGTAAATTTTGTATTCGTGTTATTATCCAGAGTGGGTACTCTTATCGTGTTGCTATTAGATAACTTATGTTGATATGTTGTGCCATCCTATTGAGTGAGTATCCGCTTAGTATGCCGAAGGGCAGAGGACGCGGCCGTGACCGCGGTACAGATGGTCATGGAGATCAGAAGTGGGACCAAGAGAATATTGCCGGGAAGGTTACTATTATATCACTTCGTCCTCGTTGTTTAGGTTTCGGAAACGAAACCTTTTTTAAAGGTGATATGGTGTAATACCCATAATTTTTTTCCTTTTCGCTTCTGTTTTGTTCGACTCTATCGACTCGTTTGTGTTTGCTTATATTTTCTGGACTTGTTCTACTCTTCACTTTTTGTTGTTCGAACGAATTGTGGTATTGTTTTGGGTTAATCCGTTTGTCGTTGTGACTTTTACCGAATTCGGTTCCACTCATGTGAATCTCATGTAAATGCATATCTTGTCGTTTTCACCAGATCATATATTGTCTTGAGTCGAGCTGTGAACTATGGGATGCTATTCGATTCCTATTCGATTTTTGTTATTCGTTATGATTCGGATATGGTTGTTCAACTGTTGTCGTCTCGATCGTTGTTGTTCAATCATTGTTGTCCGGTATTTGTTGATCTCGTATCGTGGTTGTTGAGCGTTCAGACTCCTTCGTAATTTCCCCAAATTCAGAATTTAGCTTCATATTCAATCTTCCACACCTTTGGGTTGTTGGAATTTCGTATTTGTTCAGCGATAAATCCATGTTTTGATTGCCGTGCTGTTCGGGTTGGTCAACCATATTGACTTTGTCCGTTGCGATTTCATCATTCTGGTGTCGCGATGTGGATGGTAGCTGTCACGTGCTGCATGTGGTTCGTTGCAGGTCTTTGGCAACGGATAGCGTGTGTTATCTCAGATTGTTCTGCGTTGATCATTTTATGTTTTAAGTTTCGGGGACGAAACGTCTTTTAAGGAAGTAGAATGTAATACCCGAGATCTTCGTTCTAGTTTCGTCGAATTTTTCTTCGGTCTAGCGGATTGTTGTCGTCCGCGTCTTTGGAATCGTGTGCTTGCACGGTGGTACGTTGAGTTTCGTAGCCTGCTCGTTAACATTCTGGATCTTAGTCGGTGTGTTTGCGTGATCGAGACGTCGTCGAGTCTCGAGTCCGACGGTCGGGTGTTGGCTGAGTCGAGTTACGACCGTAAGGCCTAGCCGATTACGGCCGTAAGACTCCCGCACAGCCTGGCCTCGGAGGACTCGGTTACGGACGTAAGGGTTATCATGTTACGGCCGTAATGCTTCGTTACGGCTGCAATGCGTTAGCCGGTTACGGCCGTAATGTATCGCCAGATTTCGGGCAGTGGCCCTGGGGACCTGGTTACGGTCGCAAGGCCGCATCGAGTACGGCCGTAAGGCGTACTCGTTACGTACGTAAGGCAGCGGCCATTACGTACGTAAAGGGAGTTGACTGAGTTACGGTCGTAAGGCACTGCGGGTTACGGCCAGACCTCATTTGCTTCGTTTTTCATCTCTTGTTGCGGCTGTTGGACGGGAGAGACGAGGAGTGGAGTTTTTGGTCGATTCCACTCGATTTCTAGGTGTTTTGGAAGATCCTTTTCGATTTTATCATCACCGAATCCTTATTCTTCGTCGGATCGAGATATTTTCTTCCCTAGAACCCTAGTTGTTGGTCACTAAGTATACTGGATACAGCTTGGAAAGTAGTTTAAACAACAAGCTGTACTGATTTTAAATCTGAGTGCGTAGCGGTAGTCTTAAATACAGTAAGTTGTTGTGGATACAGCAACTCAATGTGCACTGTATACTTAAATAATCACAGTTAAATAAAACAAATAAGGCAGAAGGTAAATAACGCAGTATTTAAAGTGGTTCGAGGTAAATCCCTCTACGTCCACTGGTCCTCCACACAGGAGTGAAAAGTTTATTATAATTACTGCGTACACAACTACGTAATTATAACAACACTAATCAATATATCGTTCACACATATTGATATAATGATCTTAGCTTTAACCGTCCACACAAATTGGTTTGAGCTAATGCTTTGACTGGCTTCTTCACACACAGTTCTGAAGCTTCGTCTTCTTCGATGTAATTCCTTCACACACAGTTCTGGAGTAGCAACGATTACTCAGTCCACACAGGGCTGATCTGGGTTTGTTCAAAGGATATAACAGGGTATGAACAACAGCTTTGACTTTCTGAGCTTCTAGCTGATGAAGTGTTGTTCAAGTTGTTGAGCACTGTATATCTCTTAGATCTGAGTTGCAGTGAGCTTCTGGAGATATGTTTTTGCTCTGATGTATATAATAATAACTTTGTCACTTGGTAACTGATCTTCAACGCCTTGATGAGATATATATAGTCTTCTGAAAATATATCCGTTGAGATAAATCCGTTGAGCAAGATTCCGTTCCAACGGGATGAAAGGCACGATCCGGATTTTGCGGGATTTGAAGATCTGTTGACTTTACTGTAATTAAATACTTTATCTTTGAATATTTAAATACTTCTATATCAACGGGACTTGACTTCTAGTGAGAACTGAAGGTTCCTTCTTTGTCCTGTTGAGAGCTGTATGGAAGATCACTGTATTGTTGATTTGAGACAGCTTCCATACTTAGTCTTTATAAGACTTCTTTGCTGTACTGAAAGGTTCCACTATATGCTGGATCTGTGATAGGTCTTCGATACAGGTTGACACTTCAACTTTTCGATACAGTTTTCTTACTGTATTGAGGATTGGCATATTGTCAAAACCTCTTATCATCATTATTCGATACAGGGTTTTATTATCCTGGCTGTTTCGATACAGGGTATTTTGTTATCCCAACACTAGTTGTGTAATTTTTGGGGGTTTCTTCGTGATTCCTCGATTTAATCCGTGGTTGGTGAATTGTTCTTGGTGTTCTTGTTGTATTGATCATGGTCTTCGGATTTTGTAACTCATTTATCAATTTTTACCACCCGGAACTTGATTCTCGTTTTTCTTGAATAAACCCTCGGATTCTTCTTGTTTTCGGGTTGATTCGGATTCCGTTTAGCGTTATTGATTCGTGGTGATATTATTTTCGTAATTTTTGTGGAGTTGATTCGTGGTATCGAGACAAGTATCTTGCCCATACATTACGTGTTTTGTGGACTTAATAGTTGGTAACCAACGATATGTGCTGAATGAATGTCTATAATTAACTTTCAACGGAATCGATATGTTTTTGAATATTTCCTTAAAGATGACTCGTATGTTTTCGTTGTTAAATGTGCTTATCTAAGTATGTGTATTAGTGTTGAGTATAAGAATACCTTACTTTCGTAGGGTATCGTTTTGTGTGATTATGTCGTTTGTAGATTTAAAGTTTAACCCTTCGTTGAGGTATGTGTGGGGAAACATGTGTTTATTGATGATCATGTGACATTGTGTGATAAAGGTGGTAACTCCTTTATGAGGGGGTTGTGTCGTTCGGTATGGTTGGAAAGATATTTTCTCTCGTTGCTATGTGATTGGTACTAGCTGCAACGTTGAATTCTAGTGTTAATTGTATCGTTACTTGGTCGTGAGTATGTGTTGAATGAACTGGCCATTCTAGTAAGGTACCTCGACTATATATATACTGTGATTGACTTTCGAGGCTGGCGGTTTGCAACTACGAATTGTGGAACACGTATGTGTGTTGTTGTTCTTCCACTCGGAGCGTTCGACGGGGCGTCTGGGGGCCGATACTAAGGGGTACGGCCGCGGAAGTGGTTTTCCACCCGGAGCGTTCGACGGGGCGTCTGGGGGCCGATACTAAAGAGCACGACCGTGGGTTACCAAGTGTGGTTTCTATGATATTGATGTTGATGTTTTTGTTAATTATGATATTGTTCGGATTGGAGGGGTTGATCGTACAGCAAAAAGATTGATATGGGGGGTTATTAAGACCCCCCCTACATTACTAAATAAACCCTCCCTAGGGAGGGTGTCCTTTTTTTTTTGTCCTTTTGTTGTTTTTTGGTGTGTGTTATGTTTTTTTAGTGTTTATCTGTTATGTGTTTTTTGTGTAATATTTTTTTAGTGTTTATTTGTTATGTGTTTTTTGTGTAATTTTTTTTAGTATTTATTTGTTATGTTTTTTGTGTTA
Organism: Orobanche coerulescens; assembly: GCA_033398695.1. Lineage (NCBI taxonomy): Eukaryota > Viridiplantae > Streptophyta > Magnoliopsida > Lamiales > Orobanchaceae > Orobanche > Orobanche coerulescens. The sequence goes on from CM065809.1 coordinate 178,904,867, forward strand.
TGTTTTTTGTATTCGTCTAATGTATTTCTATTTAATTAAACAACAACAACAATAACACGTTAAACATTAACACATTAAATAACTACAACAACTGTTATTATTCAATTAAATAACAACAACAACATTAACACATTGTTTAAAAATACCACCACCAAATGTAGTGCATTTACTATGTTTGTGCTCTTATATTTACAACATAAATGAGTAATCATTTACTATGTTTGTACTATTATACTCTCAATCATTTCAGTATACATGCGTTGTCGATTGGAATATAAAGTTTCCCATGCGGATGCATTGAGAAGTCTGTACTAGGGGTGTTCAAAACTACCCGACCCGGTTGACCCGGCCTAATTACCCAACTACCCGGGAACTTTTTACCGGGTAATTTTTTTAATTACCCAAATTTAACGGGTCGGGTAATGGGCCGGCCAAATAAAATTACCGGGTACCTATAATATCTGCAATTTCGATTTCCGGTAATTTTATTTTTTCGGCAGGAGTCCGTTTCGACGACTCGCTCATGACCGTATCGTCATTCTAACAATGATTAATTCTACACTTTTTGTCATTCGAGTTCGTTTCGGTATCGTTTTGTTGAGTTCCGTGTTCTTAAGCGGTTTTTTCGTACTTGCGTTCGATTCTTGCGAATCTTGTCTGAAACTGTTGTTTCGAGTTTCTTGTAAGTTCATTTAATGTTATTATTCATGTTGCGAGCTTTGGTTTGGTGTTTCGATCGTATATCGCGTATTTCGGACGTTTTGGGACGTTTTCGTAAATTCCCAAAGTTTGGGGTAATTATTTTTTGTTGTCGAATTTCGAGCCTTCGGTAGTCGGAATTGTGTGTTCTCTTAGCGCTTGGATTCGTCTTTGCGAGTACTTCGTAACCGTATCTCCGATTTTTATTCAGGTTCGAGTTTCGAGGTTGTCTGGGCCATCGGAGTGGCCACGGCCGAGTTACGGCGAGGCTGGCTTTGGCACAGCGAGTCTGATCGTAAGGTGCGATTCTGGCCGTCGTGCTCGGCGCAGAACTTGGCGGGCGAAGGCGATTCTGGCCGTAAGGTGTGATCCGTTACGGCCGTAAGTGTCCGGTAGGTGCTGGGCAGATTTTTTGACGAATGCCGGTTACGGCCGTAAGGCCTGCCGTGTACGGATGTAAGAGCCGAGTTACGGCCATAAGGGACAAGTTACGGCCGTAAGGCACTGCCGGTTATGGCCGTAACCCTATCGGCTATATATAGCCTGAGCTCGGCCAGACTTGGTTTTCTCCCACTTTTTCCTCGTTTTTGTGCAGCTGGCGACGGGAGATTCGGGAAATCGAGTTCTTGGTCGATTCTACTCAATTCCAAGGCATTTTGGAAGATTCTTGTTGATTATATCATCATCCAATCCGTGCTCTTCGTCGAATCAAGGTATATTTCTTGATTTCCCTTCAAGTTGACTTTTTGGGGTATTGTTATTGATTTCGATTCTAATCCGATTTTGATATATCGGTTGGTGTAGTATGATCTTATTAATCGTGTTTCACGGATTGTATATCCATATATCGAGTTTGTTTAACTCGATTGACGATTCGAGAGTTCTTGGGAATTATTGAACATTTAGTGTTCGATTAAATGCCCCAATGAGTCCCTTTCGATAGTTTGTTGGGATTTCCGTTGTTTTCGCCTTGATTCTCGTCGTAATCATCTTTTATTGTTCCTTCTGGAGGATTATAGGTGCTCGAGGATTCCGATGTTGAATCCCGTTTGGTGATTGATGATTCATGTGGTGTTGTTCTCGTAGTACTCGTGGTGCTATCGCGTTCTTGATATTATTCGGGGGTTCGGGGCTATTCAACCGCATTCCATCCCTCGTCTCGTTTCAATAGTGATTTTGAGGCAAGTACCTTGTTCATACGCTTCTCGTTTTGTGGATATGATGATTGGTGGTCGTCTTGATGTGTTTGTTTGGTTATTTGAAATGAATTTCCAAAAGATTCCGTTTAGCCTCGTTAAGGGCTCACTTTCAAAACGCGTGTGTTTTGTGAACGGTGTGTTTTGGGGAATTGATTATGATTTGATTGTTTGGAACATTGAGGGCTTTGGTGATACCCCTGTTGTTTAAAGCTATGGAATCTTGTATGCGTTAATCGTGTTGTGTTGTGATGAGTTTGATAACGGTGTCGAGTAAGTGGCCATCTCTAGTAAGTATTCTTGATGAGCTTACATTCTTAGCATATTGGTATTGCATGAGTAACGGGTGTGTATGTATGCTCACTACGGGTTAGATCCGATGGGGTCTCGGTAGGGGTCCACAGAGACGTGGATCGACGAGCTTGCTTTTAACCACTACGGGTTAGATCCGACGGGGTCTCGGTAGGGGTCCACAGAGACATGGATCGACGGTTAATTGTGGTGCCTTTTACAAATGTGTTTTGAGATTGGCGTTTCCGGAAACGAGTGTTTTGATCGGCTTTCATGATTGCATGCATTGACTAAGTGTGTAAGAGGTAAGTTGTTCGTTTGGCCTACTTGGCTAGGATGGCACTAGAGTATTTTGTCGTATGTGTTTTAGTCGTTTAATTATGGGGTTTTGATGTTGGAAAAACGAACCTTGTTGTCGTTCTCGTGTACTGTGAGTTGATGAGATTTGGGGCTAAAATCCCAACGTTTTGGTAAAGGTCATTTTACGGAAAGTAAACCTCTGGGGTGGTGATCCCTTTTGTCTTTCGGGTTTTGGAAAGAGTAGGATTTGACAAATCCTAAATTGTTTTCTATTAAAACTCCCGAGGGTATTTAAAACCATTTTGCAAACCGTTCTCGTTATTCGTGATCTTTCGGATTTGGAAAGTTTTACTTAAACTCTCACCTCGGGAAGTATTTCGTTTCGTTGTATTTTAATTTTTGAGGATTCCTGGTTATTATTGTTCTTAGAACTTGAATTGTATGGCTCGTATTTTGCACTTGTACTTGCACTAGCAAAATTGTGGAATTTTGCTAACCCCCGAGTAATCGGGGTGGATGTGTGTCTTTGCATTCAGGTTTTGGAGCATGGCACAGGGTCGGCAAGAAGGATGATGAAAGATGAACGATACTAATCACACAAGGACCCGTTGATGTCGTATTGGTTTAGTTGTATCTTATTTTCCGCTGCAGTATTCTTTTCCCGTTGTACGGGTGTATGTTGTACACGACCCCTGCGTGGGCATATGTTGTGATTGAATTGTATGTATTTATTGAAAGACCAAATCGGTCTACTGAGTCATTTTAGCCTTAAAGGCATTGTCGAGATGTTTAATGTTGTTTACCAGCCTGGTAGATCCTTGAGGAAAGGATCTACGACGTGTAATATCCCTGAGTGGATTGGGGGTGTTACATAAATGGTATCGGAGGTTAGGTTGTGGAAACCTAGGTTGTCGGGTCAGTGGTGTCTGTTGAGTTTTGTCTCGTCGGATTTTGTCAGACTAAGTCGTGTCGCGACGCGTCGTCTGAGTTTGTTGGTCGTGATTAGTATCGTGGGGCGATCATCATCTTCGTGCGACCTGTGGATGTAAGTCTCTCTTCTTTGTGTTTGTGCCTCGTCTGATGCGAGTTACAGGTATGATTATGAGTTAATTTACGGAATCCTCTTATGGATTTTGATTTCGTGATATGTGATTATTTGACTCTCATATTTCGTTCACATGAGGAGTAATATTGCTGGATTGTGCATGTTGGACTGTATTTCTTTTATCCGCTGCGTGAGTTCTTTTGTAACGGCTTTTGGTATTTTACCGACTGAGTTTTATTTCGAAAACTGATTCCCTTAACCGAGTTTTTGGCATTATGGCCTTCATCGTTTTGGCGAAATTCTTATGACGGTATTTAGTATTTTGTAAATGGCTTTTGTGAGTTTTTGAAATATTACCGTCATCGGCCTTTTTGGTGTTTTTGTAAATGGTTTTTAGTCTGGTGGGTTCCGGCGTGGGACCCACGGCGCTATAATATTCCATGTAATTACCTGAAATATTTTTTGGGCATTCTAGCCCATTGAATTATTTCTGAAAACTTTGAGTATCTTAGGAAATAAATTTCGAGATGTACTTTTAAAATGAATTATTTTCTCGTGGTACATCCAAGGTGCCACAATATGTTTCAAAATTCTTCTACCTCGAGGACCAAAATGCTTTGAGATATTTTTAATGTTTTAGAAACATTTTTACTTAGACCCGATGGTCGAATATTCTGAAAGTTTTTCACTAAGAGAAAGTGTCCTCATTTTTATTAAATACGAAATGGTTCTCCAAAGTCTCGATAATGAAGTTTCACGTTTATACTTTTTTGAAAGGTGATACTCAAGATCAACCGGTGTTTTTCTAAATTATTTTCAAAAGGAGGTTTTCGTTTTTAAAACATGTCCATTTCCGTTTGAGGGCTGGGTATGTATGTATGATGTTCGCGTTGTCGTTATGATGTTTGCTCCCGAGTATGATCGAATTGGTGGCATGAACGTCGAGGCGTTGCTACGCATTTGTTGTACTAGCCCTCTGTGATAGGTGTGAACTGGTGTTTACTGTCTATCGCCTCGTGGTGATTTGCATGTTGTCACACGAGTGTGAGTTGTTAAAGCTTGGATTTTTGTGCGTTTATGCACATGGGTGATTGTTTCATGATGTTTGTGATTGTGAGCTGGCTATCGTTCGGGCCGTTGTAATCGTCGAACGATGCCGTTGTTGTGGTGTTTTTTGTTTGCGTTGATATGTTATGCTGAGTTGGCATCTCTGGTATGTTGTTTTGCGGTGTTATGTTCCATTGTATCTAACGTCTGTATTTTCGGTATGCCGAGCCGAGGCATTTCAACCGTGATGTGCCGGGGGAATGTACGTGCAATTTGTCCTTCCTCGCCTGTGACGCTAATCTAGTGCGGACTCGAGGGACATCATGTTCAGTTTTGTGAGTTGATTACCGAGCCTTCCGAGGCACGGACTTGAACATTGATATCAGGACCGGCTTCGAGGAGTCCCTAAGGGGCGTGGTCTATCAGTTGTATGTCATGTTATTTCCTTACCTTGTTATTTTGAACTTCGGAAATTAAGTTCCTTTATTCGAAGTGGATTGGATTTGGAACTTCTGTGTTTTCGACTCTGTCGACTCGTTTATGTTCGTTAACATTTTCTGGGCTTGCCCTGTCCCTTGCTTTTGTTGATCGAACGAGTGTGGTATTATTTCGGAATAACTCATTTGTCGTTGTGACTTTTCAATTGCTATTCCCTTCCCTGTGGACCTTATGTGAATGCACATCTCGTTGTTTTCACCGGATCGTATATTGTCTTGAGTCGAGATGTGAACCTTGGAGTTGTTGTTTGAATTTTATTGTTCTTCGTGATCCGAACATGATTGTTCGATTTTTGTTGTCTCGATCGTTGTGGTTCGATCATTGATTGTTCAGTTTTTGTTGACCCCGTTTCGTGATTGTTGAGCATCAGACTCCTTCCTAATTTCCTTAAGTTCGGGAAATTAGTATCGTTTTCGATCTTCCAACCCTTGGGCGGTGGAATTCCGTATTTGTTCAGCAATTGGCTCGCGTGTTAATTGATGTACCGTTAGGTTGGTCAATCGTGTTGATTTTCGTTCGTTGTGTTTTGCGATTGTTCGGATAATCGACTTGATTGTATTATCTGTTTGACGACGCTCGTCACTTGTTGTCTCTGCCGGTGGCGTTGTGTTGGTCGTCGTGGAGCGTGTTTTCACGTAGTATTTTCCTTTGCGTTGCTTGTAACGTTTTGCCGTTGGGCGTAAGTTACGCGTTTATTGTGTATCTCGTTGAGTTTTCCTAGTGGGATATTGCTTCTCGCTACTTGTTTTAAGTTTCGGGACGAAACTTCTTTTAAGGAGGGTAGTATGTAATATCCGCAATTTCGATTTCCGGTAATTTTCTTTTTTCGGCGGGAGTCCGTTTAGACGACTCGCTCATGACCGTATCGTCATTATGAGAATGATTAATTCTACACTTTTTGTCATCCGAGTTCGTTTCGGTATCGTTTTGTTGAGTTCCGTGTTCTTAAGCGGTTTTTTCGTACTTGCGTTCGATTCTTGCGAATCTTGTCCGAAACTGTTGTTTCAAGTTTCTTGTAAGTTCATTTAATGTTATTATTCATGTTGCGGGCTTTGGTTTGGTGTTTGGATCGTGTATCGCATATTTCGGACGTTTTGGGCCGTTTTCGTAATTTCCCAAAGTTTGGGGTAATTACTTTTCGTTGTCGAATTTCAAGCCTTCGGGTGGTCGGAATCGTGTGTTCTCTTAGCGCTTGGATTCGTCTTTGCGAGTACTTCGTAACCGTATCTCTGATTTTTATTCAGGTTCGAGTTTCGAGGTTGTCCGGGCCGTCGGAGTGGCCACGGCCGAGTCACGGCCAGAGCAGGGCCTGGCTTGGCCGAATTACGACCGTAAGGTGCGATTCTGACGTCGTGCTCGCGGACTTGGTGGGCGAAGGCGATTCTGGCCGTAGGTGTGATCCGTTACGGTCGTAAGTGTCCGGCAGTCTTTGGCGATTTTTGACGAATGCGGTTACGGCCGTAAGGCTGCCGAAATGCGGCCGTAAGGGCGAGTTACGGCCGTAAGGCATTTGCCGATTCTGGCCGTAACCCTGCCGGCTATATATAGCCTCGGCTCGGCCAGACTTCATTTTCTCCCACTTTTTCCTCGTTTTTGTGCGGCTGGCGACGGGAGATTCGGGAAATCGAGTTCTTGGTCGATTCTACTCAATTCCAAGGCATTTTGGAAGATTCTTGTTGATTATATCATCATCCAATCCGTGTTCATCATCGAATCAAGGTATATTTCTTGATTTTCCTTCAAGTTAACTTTTTGCGGAATTGTTCTTGATTTCGATTCTAGTCCGATTTTGATACATCGGTTGGTGTAGTATGATGTTATTAATCGTGTTTCACGGATTGTCTATCCATATATCGAGTTTGTTTAATTCGATTGACGATTCGAGTGTTCTTGGGAATTATTGAACATTTAGTGTTCGATTAAATGCCCCAATGGGTCCCTTTCGATAGTTTATTGGGATTTCCGTTGTTTTCGCCTTGATTCTCGTCATAATCATATTTTATTGTTCCTTCCGGAGGATTATAGGTGCTCGAGGATTCCGATGTTGAATCCCGTTTGGTGATTGATGATTCATGTGGTGTTGTTCTCGTAGTACTCGTGGTGCTATCGCGTTCTTGATATTGTTCGGGGGTTCGGGGCTATTCAACCGCATTCCATCCCTCGTCTCGTTGCAATCGTGATTTTGAGGCAAGTACCTTGTTCGTACGCTTCTCGTTTTGTGGATATGATGATCGGTGGTCGTCTTGGTGTGTTTGTCTGGTTATTTGATATGAATTTCCAGAAGATTCCGTTTAGCCTCGTTAAAGGGTCACTTTCAAAATGCGTATGTTTTGTGAACGGTGTGTTTTGGGGAATTGATTATGATTTGATTGTTTTGAACGTTGAGGGCTTTGGTGATACCAATGTTGTTTAAAGTTATGGAATCTTGTATTCCGCATTAATCGTGTTGTGTTGTGATGAGTTTGATAACGGTGTCGAGTAAGTGGCCATCTCTAGTAAATATTCTTGATGAGCTTACATTCTTAGCATATTAGTATTGCATGAGTAACGGGTGTGTATGTGTGTGTGTATGCTCACTACGGGTTAGATCCGACGGGGTCTCGGTAGGGGTCCATAGAGACGTGGATCGACGAGCTTGCTTTTAACCACTACGGGTTAGATCCGACGGAGTCTCGGTAGGGGTCTACAGAGACGTGGATCGGCGGTTAATTGTGGTGCATTTTACAAATGTGTTTTGAGATTGGCGTTTCTGGAAACGAGTGTTTTGATCGGCTTTCATGATTGCATGCATTGACTAAGTGTGTAAGAGGTAAGTTGTTCGTTTGACCTACTTGGCTAGGATGACACTAGAGTATTTTGTCGTATGTGTTTTAGTCGTTTAATTGTGGGATTTTGATGTTGGAAAAACGAACCTTTTTGTCGTTCTCGTGTACTGTGAGTTGATGAGATTTAGGGCTAAAATCTCAACGTTTTGGTAAAGGTCATTTTACGAAAAGTAAACCATTGGGGGCGGTGATCCCTTTTCGTCTTTCGGTTTTTGGAAATAGTAGGATTTGACAAATCTTAAATTGTTTTCTATTAAAACTCCCGAGGGTATTTCAAACCATTTTGTAAATCGTTCTCGTTATTCGTGATCTTTCGGATTTTGAAATTTTTACTTAAACTCTCGCCTCGGAAAGTATTTCGTTTCGTTGTATTTGAATTTTCGAGGATTCCTGGTTATTATTGTTCTTAGAACTTGAATTGTATGGCTCGTATTTTGCACTTGTACTTGCACTAGCAAAACAGTGGAATTTTGCTAACCCCGAGTAATCGGGGGGTAGATGTCTGTCTTTGCATTCTTGTTTTGGAGCATGGCACAGGATCGGCAAGAAGGATGATGAAAGATGAACGATACTAGTGACACAAGGACCCGTTGATGTCGTATTGGTTTAGTTGTATCTTATTTTCCGCTGCAGTATTCTTTTCCGTTGTACGGGTGTATGTTGTACTCAACCCCTGCGTGCGCATATGTTGTGATTGAGTTGTATGTATTTATTGAAAGACCAAATCGGTCTACTGAGTCATTTTAGCCTTAAAGGCATTGTCGAGATGTTTAATGTTGTTTACCAGCCTGGTAGATCCTTGAGGAAAGGATCTACGACGTGTAATATCTCTGACTCGATTGGGGGTGTTACATAAATGGTATCGGAGCTTAGGTTGTGGAAACCTAGGCTGTCGGGTCAGTGGTATCTGTTGAGTTTTGTCTCGTCGGATTTTGTCTGATTAAGTCGTGTCGCGACGCGTCGTCTGAGTTTGTTGGTCGTGATTTGTATCGTGGGGCGATCATCATCTTCGTGCGACCTGTGGATGTAAGTCTCTCTTCTTTGTGTTTGTGGCTCGTCTGATGCGAGTTACAAGTATGATTATGAGTTAATTGACGGAATCCTCTTATGGATTTTGATTTCGTGATATGTGATTATTTGACTCTCATATTTCGTTCATATGAGGAGTAGTGCTGCTGGATTGTGCATGTTGGACTGTATTTCTTTTATCCGCTGCGTGAGTTCTTTTGTAACGGCTTTCGGTATTTTACCGACTCAGTTTTATTTCGAAAACCGATTCCCTTAACCGAGTTTTTGGCATTATGGCCTTCATCGTTTTGGAGAAATTCTTATGACGGTATTTAGTATTTTGTAAATGGCTTTTGTGAGTTTTTGAAATATTACCGTCATCGGCCTTTTTGGTCTTTTTGTAAATGGTTTTTAGCCTGGTGGGTTCCGGCACGGGACCAACGGCGCTATAATGTTCCGTGTAATTACCTGAAATATTTGTTGGGCATTCTAGCCCATTGAATTATTTCTGAAAACCTTGAGTATCTTAGAAAATAAATTTCGAGACGTACTTTTAAAATGAATTATTTTCTCGTGGTACATCCAAGGTGCCACAATATGTTTCAAAATTCTTCTACCTCGAGGACCAAAATGCTTTGAGATATTTTTAATGTTTTAGAAACATTTTTACTTAGACCCGATGGTCGAATATTCTGAAAGTTTTTCACTAAGAGAAAGTGTCCTCATTTTTTTCAACTACGAAATGGTTCTCCAAAGTCTCGATAATGAAGTTTCACATTTGTACTTTTTTGTAAGGTGATACTCAAGATCAACTGGTGTTTTTCTAAATTATTTTCAAAAGGAGGTTTTCATTTTTAAAACCTATCCATTCCCGTTTGAGGGCTGGGTATGTATGTATGATGTTCGCGTTGTCGTTATGATGTTTGCTCCCGAGTATGATCGAATTGGTGGCATGAACGTCGAGGCGTTGCTACGCATTTGTTGTACTAGCCCTCTGTGAGAGGTGTGAACTGGTGTTTACTGTCTATCGCCTCGTGGTGATTTGCGTGTTGTCACACGAGTGTGAGTTGTTAAAGCTTGGATTTTTGTGCGTTTCTGCACATGGGTGATTGTTTCATGATGTTTGTGATTGTGAGCTGGCTATCGTTCGGGCCGTTGTAATCGTCGAACGATGCCGTTGTTGTGGTGATTTTTGTATGCATTGATATGTTATGCTGACTTGGCATCTCTGGTATGTTGTTTTGCGGTGTTATGTTCCATTGTATCTAACGTCTGTATTTTCGGTATGCCGAGCCGAGGCATTTCAACCGTGATGTGCTGGGGGAATGTACGTGCAATTTGTCCTTCCTCGTCTGTGACGCGTTTCTAGTGCGGACTCGAGGGACATCATGTTCAGTTTTGTGAGTTGATTACCGAGCCGTCCGAGGCACGGACTTGAACATTGATATCAGGACCGGCTCCGAGGAGTCCCTGATGTAACACCCCCAATCCGCTCAGGGATATTACACGCCGTAGAACCTTTCCTCAAGGATCTACCAGGCTGGTAACGACATATAACAACTCAATCATGCCTTTGAGGCTAAAATGACTCAGTAGACCGATTTGGTCTTTCCACAAATACATACAACTCAAATACAACTCATGCCCACGCAGGGGACAAAATACAACCACACCCGTCTGGGAACAATATAGCACGGAAAAATAGAGTACTGGAACCAATAAACAAAGTACGGTTCCTCATGTGATTAGTATCGATCATCTTTCATCATCCTTCGTGCCGACCACGTGTTATGCTCCAAAACCGAATGCAAACAGACATCCACCCCGAATACTCGGGGTTAGCAAAACTCCTTTGTTTTGCTAGTGCAAGAACAAAGTGCAAATACGAGCCATACAATTCACATTCCACGAATAACAATAACCGAGGATCCTCAAAGATCCAAGCGAAGCGAAAAGTACTTCCGAGGCAAGGGTTTGAGAAAACATTTCAAAATCGAAATATCATAAATCAATGGAAGTAATTTATAAAACGGTTTAGAATGCCATCGAGAGTTTTAATAGAAAACAATTTAGGATTATCAAATCCTACTTTTCAAAATCCAAAAGGGTCACCGCCCCAAAGGTTTACTTTCTGAAAAATGACATTAACCAAACCGTTGGGATTTTAGCCCCAAATCCGTAAAACGACTTTTACAAAACCATTGGGATTTTAGCCCCAAATCTTAGCAACTCACAGTACACAAGAACGACAACAAGGCTCGTCTTCCAACATCAAAATCCACAAATAAAGGATTTAGAACAAACAACAAAATACTCTATAGCCATCCTAGCCAAGTAGGCCAAACGAACAACTTACCTCTTACACACTTAGTCAATGCATGCAATCATGAAAACCGTTCGAAAGCACTCATTTCCGGAAATGCCAATATCAAAATCACATTTGTAAAATGCACCACAATTAACCGTCGATCCACGTCTCTGTGGACCCCTACCGAGACCCCGTCGGATCTAACCCGTAGTGGTTAAAAGCAAGCTCGTCGATCCACGTATCTGTGGACCCCTACCGAGACCCCGTCGGATCTAACCCGTAGTGAGCATACACACACACACGTTACTCATGCAATACTAATATGCTAAGAATGTAAGTTCATTAAGAATACTCACTAGAGATGGCCATTAACTCGACACCATTATCAAACTCTTCAAAACACAATAACAGGATTAAATACGGAATACACGATTCCATAACTTTAAACAATAGGAGTATCATCATCAAATCCTTCAACGTTCAAAATAATCAAATCATAATAAATTCCCAAAACACAACGTTCACAAAACACACACGCGTTTTGAAAGAGAGCCTTTAACGAGGCCAAACCGAAATCTTTTGAAACTTCATTTCAATTAACCAAACAAACGCATCAAGACGACCACCGATCATCATATCCATAAAACGAGAAAAGTATGGGCAAGGTACTTGCCTCGAATAAGAACAACGCGGAGAATCGGCCAAGTAGGTTGGCCGGCCGACTACGAACCCGCCGACTCCACCGAACGCCAACTCATGTTCACAAACTACGAAGGACAAATAATAACAATGAAATGAATTCCATAACACGACTCAAAGCCGTTGAATTCAAAGAACGAATGACGAAAGTTCACGGATTTCCCCCAAAACGGCCAAGAACACGATTCGTTCCGTCAAACCACGAAAACGGAATTCCAAGTTGAAATATGGATATACAATCCATAGAATATGTTTAACAACATCATTTAACCATAATCGATCCATCGAAAATGGATGAAAAACGAGATCGGGGACAAATCCCCCAAAAAGTCAATTCGAAGGAAATCAAGAAATATACTTCGATTCGACGAAGAACAATGGATTAAATGATGTTAAACACAAGAATACTACCAAGATTAATCATACCCATCATGAATTAATCAACAACACGGAACGAATCGGACGAAAATGCAAAAATCCCCAAATTCACGAAATTAGGGTTCTAAGGAAGATTACCTTGATTCGCTGGATCAAAGGTTGATAACGGACGATCGATTGATGTTATGAACTCAAGGACTTCATGGATTTGTTGTTAAACAACATGGCTTCGTCACCCATGAATCCCCACTCGCGGACGGAGAAGGAAGGAAGTGAAAAACGAAGTGAAATGTGACTGCTCAGCCACATTTATACTGGGCCAGACTAGCGTGCGCTAGCCTTCCCGGACTAGCGTGCGCTATCGGCCGGTATCGGCCGAGTACCCTCGGCCAGGGCCCACACGACCCGGCATCACCGACCAACCCTGCCCAGGCGACCACTGTCGACCAGACTCCGCTAGCGTGCGCTTCTGGCCGGAAGCTGCTGCGCTAGCGGCTGTCCGATGCCACTGGACTAACAAACTACCAGTAACGTCGCTAGTCGGCCGGCGGCGTGCGCTTACGGCCAAACGGCGGCCTTGTGCCGATCTGGCCGAGTCGAGAACCTCGAAACCCAGCTGCCCGGGCCGATAGCGTCGCTAAGCCACCGGCGGCGTCGCTACACCTGCCGGTTAGCGCGCGCCGCCGGCCGTGGCGCGCGCTCGCCCGATTCTGCCCGCACCGTCCGGCGGTGCCATAATCGTCCGGCGATCCATGGCCGTCGAGGGCTCGGCGACCGATTAAGCGCGCGCAGGCGAACACGGCGAAAAGTTCGCGGACAACATCAACGGCGAAATGAAAACATAATATCATAATTAGTCATACGCGACCAAGAAGCGGGTCGAGACAACCATTACAGATACGGATACGTAACTTTCAAGAAATTACAAAATGGCCCAAAGCGCAGGAAATCACGATACGTGATCGAATACCAAACCGAAGTTCACAACACGTCTAACAAAGTTAAACGGACTTACGGAAACTCGAAACAACAGTTTGAGCGAGATTCGCAAGAATCGAACTCAAGCGCGGAAAAGTCGCTAAAAAGCACGGAACTCAACAAAACGACACCGAAACGAACTCGGATGTCAAAAAGTGTAGAATTAATCATTCTCAGAATGACGAAACGGTCATGAGCGAGTCGTCAAAACGGACTCCGACCGAAAAAAGAAATTTACCGAAAATCGAAAATTGCGGATATTACATTCTACCCTCCTTAAAAGAAGTTTCGTCCCGAAACTTAAAACAAGTAGGGAGAAGAAATATTCCGCCAGGAAAACTCAACGAGACACACAAGAATGCGTAACTAACGCCCAACGGCAAAATGTCACAAACAACGCAAAGGAATATACGGCGTGAAAACACGCTCCACGGCGACCAATACAACGTCGCCGTTAGGGATATAATAAAACCAACAAGTGACAAGCGTCATCAAACGGATAATATAGCCAAGTCAATTATCCGACAATCACAAAACACAACGAACGAAAACCAATATGATTGACCAACCCAACGGTACATCAATCAAAACGCGAGTCAACCGCTGAACAAACACGGAATCCCACCGCCTAAGGGCTGGAAGATCGAAAACGAAACTAATTTCCCGAACTGAAGGGAATTACGAAGGAGCCTGAATGTTCACCAATCACGGAACGAGGTCAATAAAAATCGAACAATCAAACGATCAAACCACAACGATCGAGACAACAAAAATCGGAGAATCATGTCCGAAACACGAAGGATAATAAAATTCAAACAACAACTCCCAGGATGATCTGGTGAGAACTACAATACATTCATTCCCATAAGATCCACAAGAAAGGGAATAGCAATTAAAAGTCACAACGACAAACGAGTTATTCCGAAACAATACCACACTCGTTCGATAAACAAAAACAAGGGGCAGGACAAGCTCAGAAATGTCAACGAACATAATGAGTCGACAGAGTCGGAAACACAAGAGTTCCAAATCCGATCCACTTCGAATAAAAGAACTAGTAGAACCAGATGATGTCACTCCCAAACAAGGTTCACAAGAATCGGCGAACAGAAAAAAGTAACATCGATAACCAGATCGACCCACAACAAGATCACAGCTCGTTCGGACGATGAAATCGAAATACAGAACAAGTTCATAAAGTGCCAACGAACATGAGCGAATCGATAGACTGGAGAAAGAGAAAATACAGAAGTCAAAATAGTACGGGTATTACCTCCGACCTCGTCCACGAAATTAACAAAAACGGGAGCAAGGTAACAAGACATTAAACAATCGACGCATAACGGAACCATCACCGATGCACACGGTCATACCAAACCAAGCTCTAACAGCTCGCACATGCGCGACAACGCAGGAATCACTACGAGGCGATAATATTCAACACCAACATCCCGCCTCTCACAGGGGGCTAACACAACAAATGTGTGGAAAGCGACTCAACACTCACACCGCCAATTCGGTCATACTCAGGAAAAAGTATCAAAAGGACAACGCGAACATCACACATACATACCCAGCCCTCAAACGGGAATGGATAGGTTTTAAAAACGAAAACCTCATTTTGAAAATAATTTAGAAGAACACCGGTTGATCTTGAGTATCACCTTTGAAAAAGTACAAACGTGAAACATCGTTATCGAGACATTGGAGAGCCATTTCGCATTTGATAAAAAAAATGAGGACACTTTCTCTTAGTGAAAACTTTCAGAATATTCGACCCTCGGGTCTAAATAAAAGTGTTTCTAAAACATTGAAAATATCTCAAAGCATTTTGGTCCTCGAAGTAGAAAATTTTTGAAATATATTGTGGCACCTTGGATGTACCACAAGAAAATAACTCATTTGAAAAGTATGTCTCGAAATTTATTTTTCTAAGATACTCAAGGTTTTCAAAAATCCAGTAGGCCAGAATGCCCAAAACTCACACATATCGACATTCACTAAAACAACTCCTAGCACACGCATCAAAAGGTTTAAAATCAAGACAATACATGTCTTTAAACGGAAATAAACGATAAAATACCACATTCAGAACAAAACCACTGATAAAATACCCTCCCGCTCTGGCTAGTGAACAAGTCGAACGCGTATAAGCACAAAGCTTCCACAATAGAACTTGTAAAACGTGCAAATCGATTCGAAAATCATCAACAACGGACAAAAACAACAATAAAAAGACATCACAAGCGACGACACTCCTCGTATAAATCAAATACGAGAGTCGACTAAATACATATCGTGAAATCAAAATTCACATAGAGATTCCACCACTTAACAAATAATCATAAAAATAGCTCGTGTCACACGAGGCACAACACAAAGAAGGGAGACTTACTTCCACAGGTCGCACGAAGATGATGATCGCCCCACGATACTAATCACGACCAACAAACTCAAACGACGCGTCGCGACACGACTCAGTCAGACTAAATCCGACGAGACAAAACTCAATAGACACCACTGACCCGACAGCCTAGGTTTCCTCAACCTAAGCTCCGATACCATTTATGTAACACCCCCAATCCGCTCAGGGATATTACACGCCGTAGAACCTTTCCTCAAGGATCTACCAGGCTGGTAACGACATATAACAACTCAATCATGCCTTTCAGGCTAAAATGACTCAGTAGACCGATTTGGTCTTTCCACAAATACATACAACTCAAATACAACTCATGCCACGCGAAAGACAAAATACAACCAAACCGTACAACGGGAACAATATAACGGTAAAATAGAGTACAACCGAACGATAAACAAAGTACGGTTCCTCATGTGATTAGTATCGATCATCTTTCATCATCCTTCGTGCCGACCACCGTGTTATGCTCCAAAACACGAATGCAAAACAGACATCCACCCCAGAATACTCGGGGTTAGCAAACTCCTTTGTTTTGCTAGTGCAAGAACAAAGTGCAAATACGAGCCATACAATTCACATTCCACGAATAACAATAACCGAGGATCCTCAAAGATCCAAACGAAACGAAAAGTACTTCCCGAGGCAAGGGTTTGAGAAAACATTTCAAAATCGAAATATCATAAATCAATGGAAGTAATTTATAAAACGGTTTAGAATGCCATCGAGAGTTTTAATAGAAAACAATTTAGGATTATCAAATCCTACTTTTCAAAATCCAAAAGGCAAAAAGGGGTCACCGCCCCAAAGGTTTACTTTCTGAAAAATGACATTAACCAAACCGTTGGGATTTTAGCCCCAAATCCGTAAAACGACTTTTACAAAACCATTGGGATTTTAGCCCCAAATCTTAGCAACTCACAGTACACAATAACGACAACAAGGCTCGTCTTCCAACATCAAAATCCACAAATAAAGGATTTAGAACAAACAACAAAATACTCTATAGCCATCCTAGCCAAATAGGCCATACGAACAACTTACCTCTTACACACTTAGTCAATGCATGCAATCATGAAAACCGTTCGAAAGCACTCATTTCCGGAAATGCCAATATCAAAACCACATTTGTAAAATGCACCACAATTAACCGTCGATCCACATCTCTGTGGACCCCTACCGAGACCCCGTCGGATGTAACCCGTAGTGGTTAAAAGCAAGCTCGTCGATCCACGTCTCTGTGGACCCCTACCGAGACCCCGTCGGATCTAACCCGTAGTGAGCATACACACACACACACGTTACTCATGCAATACTAATATGCTAAGAATGTAAGTTCATTAAGAATACTCACTAGAGATGGCCATTAACTCGACACCATTATCAAACTCTTCAAAACACAATAACAGGATTAAATACGGAATACACGATTCCATAACTTTAAACAATAGGAGTATCATCATCAAATCCTTCAACGTTCAAAATAATCAAATCATAATAAATTCCCAAAACACAACGTTCACAAAACACACACGCGTTTTGAAAGAGAGCCTTTAACGAGGCCAAACCGAAATCTTTTGAAACTTCATTTCAATTAACCAAACAAACGCATCAAGACGACCACCGATCATCATATCCATAAAGCGAGAAAAGTATGGGCAAGGTACTTGCCTCGAATAAGAACAACGCGGAGAATCGGCCAAGTAGGTTGGCGGCCCGACTACGAACCCGCCGACTCCACCGAACGCCAACTCACGTTCACAAACTACGCAGGACAAATTATAACAATGACATGAATTACATCACTCGACTCAAATCCGTTGATTTCAATGAACTAAGGACGAAATTTCACGGATTTCCCCAAAGCGGCCAAGAACACGATTCGTTCCGTCAAACCACGAAAGCGAATTCCAAGTTGAAATATGGATATACAATCCATAGAATATGTTTAACAACATCATTTAACCATAATCGATCCATCGAAAATGGATGAAAAAGCGAGATCGGGACAAATCCCCCGAAGTCAATTCGAAGGAAATCAAGAAATATACTTGATTCGACGAAGAACAATGGATTAAATGATGTTAAACACAAGAATACTACCAAGATTAATCATACCCATCATGAATTAATCAACAACACGGAACGAATCGGACGAAAATGCAAAAATCCCCAAATTCACGAAATTAGGGTTCTAAGGAAGATTACCTTGATTATTTGGATCAAAGGTTGATAACGGACGATCTATTGATGTTATGAACTCAAGGACTTCATGGATTTGTTGTTAAACAACATGGCTTCGTCACCCATGAATCCCCACTCGCGGACGGAGAAGGAAGGAAGTGAAAAACGAAGTGAAATGTGACTGCTCACCACATTTATCTTGGGCCAGGACTAGCGTGCGCTAGCCTTCCCGGACTAGCGTGCGCTATCGGCCAGATCGGCCGAGTACCCTCGGCCGGGGCCCACACGACCGGCATCACCGACCAACCACTGACCAAACACTGTCGACCCGACTCCGCTAGTGTGCGCTACGGCCGGAAGCTTTGCACGCGCTAGCCGACCTGTCGATAGCCACTCGACTAACAAACTTACCCGGAGTAACGTCGCTAGTCGGCCGGCGTCGCTACCCTGCCGGTTAGCGTGCGCTCGACCGGCAATGGCCTTGGCTGCCGATCTGATCGAGTCGAGAACCTCGAAACCCCACTGCCCGGGCGATAGCGTCGCTAAGCCACCGGCGGCGTCGCTACACTGCCGGTTAGCGCGCGCAGCCTTCCGGCCGTGGCGTGCGCTTACGCGATTCTGCCGCACCGTCCGGCCGGTGCCCATAATCGTCGGCGATCCATAGCCGTCGAGCTCGGCGACCGATTAAGCGCGCGGGCGAACACGGCGAAAAGTTCGCGGACAACATCAACGGCCGAAATGAAAACATAATATCATAATTAGTCATACGCGACCAAGAAGCGGGTCGAGACAACCATTACAGATACGGATACGTAACTTTCAAGAAATTACAAAATGGCCCAAAGCGGAAATCACGATACGTGATCGAATAACCAAACCGAAGTTCACAACACGTCTAACAAAGTTAAACGGACTTACGGGAAACTCGAAACAACGATTTGAGCGAGATTCGCAAGAATCGAACTCAAGCGCGGAAAAGTCGCTAAAAGCACGGAACTCAACAAAAGCGACACGAAGCGAACTCGGATGTCAAAAAGTGTAGAATTAATCATTCTCAGAATGACGAAACGGTCATGAGCGAGTCGTCAAAACGGACTCCGACCGAAAAAAAGAAATTTACCGAAAATCGAAAATTGCGGATATTACACCTGAGGGGCGTGGTCTATCAGTTGTATGTTATGTTATTTCCTTACCTTGTTATTACGAACTTCGGAAATTAAGTTCCTTTATTCGAAGTGGATCGGATTTGGAACTTCTGTGTTTTCGACTCTGTCGACTCGTTTATGTTCGTTAACATTTTTTGAGCTTGCCATGTCCCTTGCTTTTGTTGATCGAACGAGTGTGGTATTGTTTCGGAATAACTCGTTTGTCGTCGTGACTTTTCAATTGCTATTCCCTTTCATGTAGGCCTTATGTGAATGCACATCTCGTTGTTTTCAACGGATCGTATATTGTCTTGAGTCGAGATGTGAACCTTTGAGTTGTTGTTTGAATTTTATTGTTCTTCGTGATCCGAACATGATTGTTCGCTTTTGTTGTCTCGATCGTTGTGGTTCAATCATTGATTGTTCAGTTTTTGTTGACCCCGTTTCGTGATTGTAGAGCATTCAGACTCCTTCCAAATTTTCTTAAGTTCGGGAAATTAGTATCGTTTTCGATCTTCCAACCCTTGGGCGGTGGAATTCCGTATTTGTTCAGCGATTGGCTCGCGTGTTGATTGATGTACCGTTAGGTTGGTCAATCGTGTTGATTTTCGTTCGTTGTGTTTTGCGATTGTTCGGATAATCGACTTGATTGTATTATCAGTTTGATGACGCTCGTCACTTGTTGTCTCTACCGGTGGCGTTGTGTTGGTCGTCGTGGAGCGTGTTTTCACGCCGTATTTTCCGTTACATTGCTTGTAACGTTTCGCCGTTGGGCGTAAGTTACGCGTTTCTTGTGTATCTCGTTGAGTTTTCCTGGCGGGATATTGCTTCTCCCTACTTGTTTTAAGTTTCGGGACGAAACTTCTTTTAAGGAGGGTAGTATGTAATATCCGCAATTTCGATTTCCGGTAATTTTCTTTTTTCGGTGGGAGTCCGTTTCGACAACTCGCTCATGACCGTATCGTCATTCTGAGAATGATTAATTCTACACTTTTTGTCATCCGAGTTCGTTTCAGTATCGTTTTGTTGAGTTCCGTGTTCTTAAGCGACTTTTTCGTACTTACGTTCGATTCTTGCGAATCTCGTCAGAAACTGTTGTTTCGAGTTTCTTGTAAGTTCATTTAATGTTATTATTCATGTTGCGAGCTTTGGTTTGGTGTTTCGATCGTGTATCGCGTATTTCAGACGTTTTGGGTTTTGTAATTTCCCAAAGTTTGGGGTAATTACTTTTCGTTGTCGAATTTCGAGCATTTGGGTGGTCGGAATCGTGTGTTCTCTTAGCGCTTGGATTTGTATTTGCGAGTACTTTGTAACCGTATCTCCGATTTTTATTCAAGTTCGAGTTTCGAGGTTGTTCGGGCCGTCGGAGTGGCCACGGCCGAGTCACGGGCGGAGCAGGGCACAGCTTTAGCGATTCTGGCCATAAGGTGCGATTACGGCCGTACGTGCTCGGCAGACTTGGCCGGGCGAAGGCGATTACGGCCGTAGGTGTGATGCATTACGGCCGTAAGTGTCCAAAGACGCATCTTGGCGGATTTTTGACGAATGCGATTCTGACGGTAGTAAGGCTGCCGAAATCTGGCCGTAAGGGCGAGTTACGGCCGTAAGGCATCGATTCTGGCCGTAACCTAGGCTATATAAGTGGGCTCGGCCAGAATTCGTTTTCTCTCACTTTTTCCTCATTTTTGTACGGCTGGCGAGGGGAGATTCGGTAAATCGAGTTCTTGGTCGATTCTACTCAATTCCAAGGCATTTTGGAAGATTCTTGTTGATTATATCATCATCCATTCCGTGCTCTTCGTCGAATCAAGGTATATTTTTTGTTTTTCCTTCAAGTTGACTTTTTGGGGAATTGTTCCTGATTTCGATTCTAGTGCGATTTTGATACATCGGTTGGTGTAGTATGATGTTATTAATCGTGTTTCACGGATTGTATATCCATATATCGAGTTTGTTCAACTCGATTGACGATTCGAGTGTTCTTGGGGATTATTGAACATTTAGTGTTCGATTAATTGCCCCAATGAGTCCCTTTCGATAGTTTGTTGGGATTTCCGTTGTTTTCGACTTGATTCTCGTCGTAATCATCTTTTATTGTTCCTTCCGGAGGATTATAAGTGCTCGAGGATTCCGATGTTGAATCCCGTTTGGTGATTGATGATTCATGTGGTGTTGTTCTCGTAGTACTTGTGGTGCTATCACGTTCTTGATATTGTTCGGGGGTTCGGGGCTATTCAACCGCATTCCATCCCTCGTCTCGTTGCAATCGTGATTTTGAGGCAAGTACCTTGTTCATATGCTTCTCGTTTTGTGGATATGATGATCGGTGGTCGTCTTGGTGTGTTTGTCTAGTTATTTGAAATGAATTTCCAAAAGATTCCATTTAGCCTCGTTAAAGGGTCACTTTCAAAACGCGTGTGTTTTGTGAACGGTGTGTTTTGGGGAATTGATTATGATTTGATTGTTTTGAACGTTGAGGGCTTTGGTGATACCCATGTTGTTTAAAGTTATGGAATCTTGTATTCCGCGTTAATCGTGTTGTGTTGTGATGAGTTTGATAACGATGTCGAGTAAGTGGCCATCTCTAGTAAGTATTCTTGATGAGCTTACATTCTTAGCATATTAGTATTGCATTAGTAACGGGTCTGTGTGTATGTTCACTACGGGTTAGATCCGACGGGGTCTCGGTAGGGGTCCACAGAGACGTGGATCGCCGAGCTTGCTTTTAACCACTACGGGTTAGATCCGACGGGGTCTCGGTAGGGGTCCACAAAGACGTGGATCGACGGTTAATTGTGGTGCATTTTACAAATGTGTTTTGAGATTGGCGTTTACGCAAAACGAGTGTTTTGATCGGCTTTCATGATTGCATGCATTGACTAAGTGTGTAAGAGGTAAGTTGTTCGTTTGACCTACTTGGATAGGATGGCACTAGAGTATTTTGTCGTATGTGTTTTAGTCGTTTAATTGTGGGGTTTTGATGTTGGAAAAACGAACCTTGTTGTCGTTCTCGTGTACTGTGAGTTGATGAGATTTGGGGCTAAAATCCCAATGTTTTGGTAAAGGTCATTTTACGAAAAGTAAACCTTTGGGGGCGGTGATCCCTTTCGTCTTTAGGGTTTTGGAAAGAGTAGGATTTGACAAATCCTAAATTGTTTTCTATTAAAACTCCCTAGGGTATTTCAAACCATTTTGCAAACCGTTCTCGTTATTCGTGATCTTTCGGATTTGGAAAGTTTTATTTAAACTCTCGCCTCGGGAAGTATTTCGTTTCGTTGTATTTTAATTTTTGAGGATTCCTCGTTATTATTGTTCTTAGAACTTGAATTGTATGGCTCGTATTTTGCACTTGTACTTGCACTAGCAAAATAGTGGAATTTTGCTAACCCCCGAGTAATCGGGGGGTGGATGTCTGTCTTTGCATTCACGCTTTGGAGCATGGCACAGGGTCGGCAAGAAGGATGATGAAAGATGAACGGTACTAATTACACAAGGACCCGTTGATGTCGTATTGGTTTAGTTGTATCTTATTTTCCGCTGCAGTATTCCTTTCTCGTTGTACGGGTGTATGTTGTACTCGACCCCTGCGTGGGCATATGTTGTGATTGAGTTGTATGTAAAGACCAAATCGGTCTACTGAGTCATTTTAGCCTCAAAGGCATTGTCGAGATGTTTAACGTTGTTTACCAGCCTGGTAGATCCTTGAGGAAAGGGTCTACAGCGTGTAATATCCATGAGTGGATTGGAGGTGTTACAGTACCCGACCCGCTAATTATGTGAGTTACCGGGCCGGGTAATGGGCCGGCCAAATAAAATTACCGGGTACCCGCCGACCCGGTAACTTTTTATTTTTTTATTTTTTTTTATTTTCTCACTACATATTTTATTTTAACCATTTTAAATATTATGTATAGAATTAGTATGTATTTACTTACATTTTAATAATATTAACATTACAAATACTTATGTAAAATTTGGTCCATATTAATCTTAAGCTCTAATTTTTTTTCCTTTTCATGAATCATATTTTTTTTTATAATTTAAATCTCATTAACTATTTTAAATTATGATATCCAAATTACAAAACTGAGTATGTATTAATATAATATAGTAGTCTAATTTCAAAGTGAATAGATTAAATGTTTCATATAATGTTTTAATATATTAGAACCAATGATAATAAAATGAATGTTATAATTATTGTAAACAATTTCTTACTTTTAATTTTTTTGTAGAAGTCAATCGAGCAAATAAATTAAATTAAAGTTAAATTTTCTTAATATTTGATTTAATCATAACGCATGACTTCAAAATTAGAATCAATTCTTGCTAATTTAAAAATAAAATATATTTGCTGAACTAAAAGTTGAAAAAAAATATAGCAAAAAAATCACATATATATATATATATGTATAATTATTATAACAATAATTAATATATGAAAAAAAACTCGGGTACCCGGGTACTAGGGGTGAGCAGAAAAACCGACAAAAACCGATAATACCGAAAATACCGAAAAAACCGAAACCGAAAAACCGAACCAATAAGATATTGGTATGGTACGGTTCTTAAAATTTTGAAAACCGAATTATGCGGTTGGTTTGATTTTAGATATGGATCCCGACTTTAAAAACCGAACCGATAAAACAGATGACTATTCTGCAGACTTTGTTTTTTCTTTGTGCAGGTTGTTATGAATTGATGGACCTGTGCTGAGGAGGAAATTCAAGACTTTTGTTTAATCTGATATTGGACTTTTTGAATCCTTAGTTATTATCATGTTATTGAAGTAGATTTTATTTTTATTCAAGCTTTGAAGTGGATTAATTATGTATAAATCCTTCTATTTGAACTTACAATTATGCGATTTAGCCCAGTAGTTCAATTTGGGCTGGTGCAAGCCCAACTTAAGTGGCCCATTTAATCGGCCCATTGACACCAACCGCTACCGAACCGACACCGAAACCGATCACACCGAGCCGATTTAAAAGCCAATCATTTCGGTACTCAAATGCTAGAATCTGATAAGATACGGTTCGGTATTGGTTTTAGCTAAACCGTACCAAACCGAGGCAGAGCTCACCCCTACCGGTGCAGGTGACCCGACCGGAAAGTCGGGTACCCAAAATGCGGTGCCGAATTTTATGGGCGGGCCATGGGCGCCTAAATAGGTACCGAGTTAAGTGCAGAAAGCGGGTGCAGAAAAGTCAGTGCATTTATGAACACCCTAGTCTGTACGCCCCCCATTGTGGGTGAGTATTGAGGAGTGGTGAATTTTCATCCAGCGTCACATAAATGTAGTGACCACAGTCGTCGTCCTCATACGGGCAATCACAAGGGGGCCACTAATAACAAACTGATCCCTCGAGTTATATTTTGCACCCAATCAGTTAGTTGCTCGGGAGAAATGAACACCTGAAAATACATTACAACTTTTACAAAAAATTAATCGAACCAAACCGTGACCACTCATACTAAATAAACAAAAAATTAATCAAACCAACTAAAAAAATATTTTTATTTATTACAATTTTTTTAAAAAAGATACTTTTTTGTTACAACTTTTTTTTTCTAACTTTTTTTTGTCTTTGAAATTAAATATATATATATATATAATATATTGTAGGAGGTTTTGGTAGGAGGTCTGTATAACAGACCCCGATTGATATATCGAGAGAATTTAAGGGAGTGCTTGGTTGAGGGGTTTGGGGAGTAAGGTATGGGAATCAAAGTCATAGTGTGTGCTTGGAATTACACTATTATGACTCTAATTCCCCCAAAATGAGGAATCCCCCATACCCCAATAATTTGAGTGATATGGATATCATTTCTTTCCATTCCCTTTCCCATTCTCTTTCCATTCTTTCTTATTTTACCAAGCATCCCCTAAGACAGTGGGGGAACATCATGGGTACGACGTACATTCCAGCTGCCATTATTTGCTCTTGCAAGTTCTCAAAATGGTCCGACACACGCTCCCGTGCCTTTTTATTTTTTATTGGTTCCTTTTTTCATACTTTTGAGTAGGGACGGCAGAAAGTCCAAATTCGTGGACCCCACTCGAATCCGAACTCAAGTCAACGGGTGAAACTCAAGTTGATTGGGTGTGAGTTTGGGTTCGGGCGACACCCGATATTACGGGTGCGGGTTTGGGATCACTCAAACCCACACCCGAAATCCAGACACCCGCTCAGTTATATGTTAAATTACCTAATTACCCTATGTATATATAAGTGTAAATTAGGATTTTCACTTTTCACTCATTCCTTTCCTACATGCTTCACTCATTTCTCTACTTATGTTAATTGTATGTTATTGTAATTTAATTTTGAGAGTCTATGTTGAAGACTATGTTAAACTTGTATTGTCATTTGTAAACTATTTTATTATTCTACCGACATTTGCTGTTATGTTAAATTATCTACATTTTGCATTTTATCAAATTTGAATTTGGATGAAAGACCTTGAATTTTGATTACTTTGATCAGTGCGAGTTTGAGTTTGGGTAAAAAAACCCGAACCCAATGGGTGTGGGTGTGGGTTTTGTTTTGCCACCCACACAGCCTTTGAATTTGAGTTCGGGTGGTGATTTCGAGTGTGGGTTTGGGGAGTATGAAACCCGCACCCGACTGCCATCCCTACTTTTGAGGAAGGGAAATACCTAACTCAATTTCATGTACAAGTGCTCCAAGGCGCGGCTTTAATTTAATCAAACTAATTCGAGCTTTGAAGCGTTGAATTTGATTTATTTATCAAATATATTAACAATTTATGAGCTCAATAAATATTAATTATAAGATAAATTATTTTTAATTTATTACAAAATAATATAGAATTATTTCTAAAATCCATAATATCTCCAAAATTTCAGTTAATCCATTCTAGATTATTGGATGGGTACTATCATTCCCGTTTAAGATAAGTTCACGTGTCGAAATCAAAGTTCAACCGGACTATATGCTTAAATTATACTTTCTCCATCCACCTAACATATGTCAATTTTGATTTTGAACGGTCTCTTCAATTACACATCTGACTATTAAATAATTTTAATTATATATGAATAAAAATTATAAAAAAATAACATTTAAAATATGCATTAAGACAAATCAAATAAGTAGTTACATTACTATAATTTTTTCATATATTGGTTGCAATTTATGGTCAAAGTTTATGAATTTTGACCAGTAAAAATCAAAATGAACATATTTTTGGTGGACAGGGGGAGTACGAGTTTTCTAACAAATCTACTCGCGAACTTGTTCACGAGCCAAAAAACCGAATGTTTTTAAGTTTAAGTTTGGTTAATGTACTTTAATAAATATTATTATATAAGTTCGAATGAACTTTAATCGAATCGTACTCGAACAGTTCGCGATCAGATTGGTGTTAGTTCAAGGTAAACAATTCCATTAGTTGTGACAAGTGAATACAATAATCCAGTGCCGATCGTGTGGAACTTGAGACTCAAAGCCAATTTTTTAATTGAGGCTTTCGTTTTAGACATTTGTAATTAAAATAAAAAACTACCTTAGTAATTAATACAAAATTGAATAGAATATTTCGTTCTAATTTAAAATGATATATTTTTGTAATATATTATTTAAACACGTTTTTTAGCACATTTAGAAGAAAAATTATGAACCAAAGTAGAATAATCAACTTTATCAATTATATTCTTTTCCTTGACGGCAATCTGTAGGAGAAAGAAAAAATAAATATATTTCAACAAATATTGACCATCGCCAAACCAGTTTCACAAACCCAAATTGAATTATTCTAATTTTCATATTCAAATAATTTTACAAACCCTAAGCTAATAAGTAATAACTTAGAAATGACTTGAAAATTAAACTCAAGACTTTAAAACAAACTAAGCGATGAAGGAGGTGTTGCCATCATGAGAAGAGAATCGATGTTCTTTTATTTATTCTTTTTCCTAAAATAAAAATTGACTATAGATCTACAATTAATACATGTGGTGTAATAATTTTGAGCTCCAAAAATCACATATTTTTTAGGAGTTCAAAACAATGACTTTACTGGTCTTAAACAGGACGGTCGCTGCAATAATCTCTCACACTTCTGAATAATGAAAATATCGAAGTCTCTGCCTAACCTATGGTTTACAATGTAAATTCCCCTCATCCAAATCAAGATTTCATCTCGATTTATAAAACAAGAGGATGTTCTTATAAAAATTATTTTGTCAATGATTTTTAGCATCATGAACTTCTCCTAATGATAGACATGAGACCTGTATTGTTTCATTTTGCAAGTTATTCGGCTTGTAAATAGTTCATTTTTGTTGTTTAATTAAATTCTGTTTGATTTATTTTTTTAAAAGAAAATTATAGCTATATATAATAGAGAAATGCTATGTGGCCATAGTGTGGATGGCCATACGGTGGTGTTACATTATTTCCTGCCGGTAGGAAATAGTACGACAAACTGACTCGAATTTTTATATCATTTTATTCCAACAGAAAAAAGTACAACAAATTAATTTGATATTTGACAAAATCTAGTATGTCCAAATAACAGTACCCTATATATAATAGGGATCTCTCCTTTTTAGTACCAAAGCATAAAAGTAACAAGTTATATATCCTCATTCATAAAACTATAAGTTTTTGATACCAAAATGTGTTAAAAGACTTTATTACCCTTAAAGTCTACCACTAAAAGATAAAAAAACATAAAAAAAAGAAGATTATTAAAAGCAAACAACAATAAAAAACGGTCCCACAACTCAATATTTTCCTCTGCAAAAAAACTCTCCTCATCTCTCTGCAAAAAAACTCTCCCGTCGTGAAACCCTTCACCGGCCAGAAAATGTCGAACTCCGACTACCACAGAGAATCTGAAGACGCCAGAAGTTCTGCTAGTGACACTCCATCTGAAGAGGAATTCGTCAATGAGCCACCGGGTAGTGTATTTTCATTCACACACGATCGTGCCACGACGGTTGTTCATCGTCCCACGATGGTGCTGAAGAAGATAACACCATCGTGTACACGATGGTCTTTCGTGGGCACGATGGTTTACACACGACGGTCGTCGATTGTGTGTGCCGTCGTGTGCTAGAAGACCAAAGGCTCCTGCC
The DNA here is from genome assembly GCA_033398695.1 of Orobanche coerulescens. NCBI lineage: Eukaryota > Viridiplantae > Streptophyta > Magnoliopsida > Lamiales > Orobanchaceae > Orobanche > Orobanche coerulescens. Next base: position 178,932,993 of record CM065809.1, read on the forward strand.
CTGCACACGATGGCATGCACATGATCGACGCCCGTCGTGTGGCACACGATGGTCTTCACACGACGGGCATCGATCATGTGCCTGCGATCGTGTGCAAGGCGAAATTTTTTTTCCGTTTTCTTAAGCATTCTATCATATTCTTATGAGTTGTATGTCTATATTGCAGACTGGTTGCGTTTGGAAGAGACCTACTTTGCGTTTTGTTACACGTCAAGTGAATCTTTACATACGGGAGGCGGTATTTAAAGAGATCATTGAGACACTAAGAAGTATGGGCCGCAATTTCGCAGTTGCTGATCGAGCTATCGAGAGCTTGATCGGGGGGTCCTGGGGCGCTTGATTAAAGTTAGGAGGAATGGGAGTTCAAATACTGCCCTACATCACTTGATTGCCCGTCAATTGGAGGGTGATCAAATCCCCCCGGATGAGTCGTGGTTCTAGGTTTGCGGGAGGACCATTCGTTTTACGGCCCGTGATTTTGCCATGATCACTGGACTCCATTTTGGAAACTCTACCTTCCATCACCAGGACGACCATCTCCTTCCGTCTGACGGTATTTTCCACAGAATACTCCATGGCAAAAATATTAAGGTTAGTGTTCTGCGGAAGAGGTTCAATGCTCGAGATTTTGGTAGAGACATAAGAGATTATGTGAAGGTTGCCAATTTGCTTATATACTACTACTTTATCCTATGCCGTGACGACATGATGATCGAGATATGGGCATGGACATTAGTTGAGGATTTCGAGCAGTGGGATATGTTTCCTTGGGGTTCTTATGCCTTTGGGGTTGTATCTTACTACATAGGCAACGTTGCCATGAAGGAGGGACAAAAGCACAAGGACTATCACTTCTATGGTCCTGTTTGGGCTTTACAAATATGGTCGTATGAGATGATTCCTTCATTGGGAGCATTGTGTGGTATTCGAGATAAATCTGTCCAAGTCCCCCGGTGTTTGATGTGGACTACGAGGAAGATGTTTTGTGATTTCACTTATTTCTTCGACGATAAGGTACATAAATTTGTAAACGTATTTTCTCCTGACTTCATCTCTTAAACGTTATGTGATTGCCCATCTAATGGTATGCTTTAATGACTAATTTTGCAGCACATAGTACTTCTCTCTTTACCGCATTTGGAGGAGGATGAGGCTGAGTACTACTACCTGAGCTTTGAGAATGGCTCGCCATATGACGTTAAGTTCATTAAGCCTGTAAGAATAGCTGTGAAGAATAAGGAGGATGAGCCTGCGCCGATCCCGAGGAAGAAAGTTATGGATAGGTTAAGAAGGCTGCTGGAAAATTGATTACATATGAGTCGGCACATAAAGTGTCGAAGCGACGCCAGCAGAGTACCCCACCAGTAGATGGTGCAGAGACATCGGACCGGGAGAGGCAGCCAGAGAGGGTGTGTTGTGTCCACGAACTTCCTTGTCTGGACCACACCCAGGACACGAGCAGGGATGAGTACTTCGATCGCCGTTTGAAGGCGATCTTGTACGACGATTCTGAGTCCGGATTTATTGCTCGAGTTTCTCGCCGGGTGCTTTCTGGGATCGTGGATTTCTTCGGACCTATGCATAGACGTTCTAGGAGCCCGGTGCACTACTCAGCTGGGAGCCATGATAGGCCTCGTCATTCTGCATCTGTTAGCAGCGCCCAGCGGAGGATTCCTGACCCTCCACGTCACTCAGTCTCTGGCGCAGCCCACAGTCACCATTCTCAGCGTCAGCCTAGTCATCATTCTCAGCGTCAGCCGAGTCACCATTCTCAGCATCCGCCTACCAACTATTCTGAGGTCTAGCACAGTCACCATTCTCAGATTCATCATTCTTTTGAGCGGACTCAGCAGCCCCTTGATTACGAGCATCAGTATGAGCCATTTGAGGCGCCGTTTCAGCAGTATGGGATGATGTTCGAATGGTTTCAGGACGAGCATCATTATAGTGCGATGTTTCGAAGTGAGGGTGGTGGTCCTGAGCAGCAGCCTCCATTTCAGATCGAGCAGCCAGTTTTTGAGATCGAGCGTAATGTCTGACTCTCTTATCGTTATAGTTGTGAGAGGGATGCTGAGGGTGATGAAGATGGTGAGAGTGCCGGAACGCAGCATTTGGGTGAGCGTAGTCTTCCACCGCGAGTGAGTCGAACATCTGCTGCTCTTCGGGAGCCTTTTGTGGTTGTGCCTCCAAGAGATAGCGAGGCTATGAAGAAGTTGTACTTACACTTTAGGAGGGAGCAGCCACGTGATGCTATTGTCAGGTGTTTGGAGACTGGGCATGCTTTCACCCAGGCGTTATTTGACCGGATAGAGTCTAGTCGTGAAGACTTTGATGCCAAGGTGATAGATTGTTATGTGCTTGCGACTCGAGCGAGGCTTCGGAGGGGAGTCCATAGTGTTGGTGTCGGTAGAGTTGGCAATGTACTTGCCGGCTCCCAATTTTACGTAAGTTCTATAACCTACTCGCTTGTATATCATTGGTGTGATGTGGATTTTTTTTAATTTTGTAGTTTGGCTTTTTGTAGTTAGTTTTGGCCAACGAGTTTGCAAGACTCCATCCGGATGATCCACTTGGTATCAAGGTGACAGGGAAGCCGGTTTACAAGGATTGGAAAATTCCTAAATGCGTCGAGGACTACATGACAGGTCTTGATACACCACATGCGGTTCCATGGTTAAATTGCAACGAAGTAAGTTTGAAATATATATTTATAAATAATTGACGATTTGTTGCCATTTGAAATTTATATTTATAAATGATTCGCTATTTTTAAATGATTCGCTATGTTGGATGTGATGATCTTATATGATTACATATTTTATTTCAACAAATCATTGCCATTTGTTGCCTCGACCAGAGCCACTGGGTGACTATCAAGATTGACATCATAACATGGACCGTGGAGTTGTACAATTCCTTGTCACACCACCACAAAGATGGTCGATACCGATTCAACCAACTGCGACCGATTATGCGTCTGATGCCTCGTGTGCTAGGTCAATCCGGGTATTGGCTGAACAACCAATCGAAGAAGAAGTATGACACGGAGATGAGTTTCAAAATTATGCCACGAGAGCTACAGTTCATACAAAATGACAATCACAGTTGTGGCCCCTTCGCGTGCATGTACTTGGATCGACTCGTCTCTGCAAACCCAGGAGCAAGGCACCAAATCAAGGAACTTAATGAGAAATATATTAAGAAATATCAATATGGTTTAGCTGCTAAAATCTTTATATTGTCTTTAGACATGTAAAATGGTTTATGGTGTGTTGTGTTGTGGCAAGATTAATGTGTCGTGTTGTTAAATATTTATGTTGTATTTAGACAGTTTTGGCAATATGAATATGTCGTGTTGTTAAATCTTTATGTTTTGGCTCTGTGTTACACACGATGGATGAACACGATCGTGGCTATCGTGGGTCACGATCGTGTTGTATTGTTAAATCTTTATGTTTTGGCTCTGTGTTACACACGATGGATGCACACGATCGTGGCCATCGTGTGTCACGATCGTGTGCAACCTACACACGGCCGTGCACACGATCGTGTGTCCCATCATGGGCACGACCGTGTGTCCCATCGTGTGCATATAAACTTTTGGTATTTTTGCCAATTTGATTTATTGTGTTATCTAGAAGGATGTTTTGTGATTCAAACATCGGTTGTTCAAACATTAATTACTATATAGCTTCTTATACAAACTCCTATTTGTCATTTCGTTGTAATTCATTAGTATATGAGATATTTCATCCAGATGATTGAACTTATCCGTACGAACTAATACACTGAGAACAGATAGACTACACATGATATGCAATATATTATGTTAATTCAATCAATAACTTTTTAAATAAGTGTATCGTTAACAAAAAATTGTTAATATATAAGTAACAACACCTAAATTGACGAGTAATTTGAGAAATTGGTGAAATTTTTTAATGTTCTTGTGCACACGATCGTGTGTCCCATCGTGGGCACGACCATGTACACGATCGTATGCATATAAACTTTTGGTATTTTTGCCAATTTGATTTATTGTGTTATGTAGAAGGATGTTTTGTGATTCAAACATCGCTTGTTCAAACATTAATTACTATATAGTTTCTTATACAAACTCGTATTTGTCATTTCGTTGTAATTCATTAGTATATGAGATATTTCATCCAGATGATGAACTTATCCGTACGAACTAATACATTGAGAATAGATAGACTACACATGATATGCAATATATTATGTTAATTCAATCAATAACTTTTTAAATAAGTGTATCGTTAACATATATAATTGTTAATATATAAGTAACAACACCTAAATTAACGAGTAATTTGAGAAATTGGTGAAAATATTTGATGTTCTTGTGCACACGATCGTGTGTTCCATCGTGGACACGACCGTGTGTCCCATCGTGTGCATACGTGGATACAGTGCCAATTTGACACCAAAGACAACGTGACACCTTGTTGGCAACGTGTCACACGATTAGAACACACGATCGTGGCGATCGTGTGCACAATCGTGTTTACTACAAAGGTCAACATCAAATTATTTTATTATAAAATCCCATCGTGGGTCGCCCCCCCCCCCCATTTTTTTAATATAAGCCCATCTTCATTGACTGAGAGTGAAATACATATACCGTAGCCCCCCTTTTCACTACAAACCCTAATCAATTAACATCAGTTAAAATCCATTAAAATCAAATACGCGAAATGAGCGGCCGATTACGAGAAAGCGATTTAGGAGGAATCGAAGCACCACCACCAAAAAAAGAAGGGGGATACCTCCTCCCAACCCACCATACAGAACTAGGCCGAGAGGAAGATACTCAATGCTCAGAGTAAGTTTTTTGAATTTGTTGTATGTGTAGTGACTATCATTGCGAATTAATGTGTTTCATGAAATAGGGCCTATTTAAAAACACTGCGAGCACTCCAGTCATACTAGATGGTGATGATGATAATGATTTGGAGATTTCTGAGAAGAAAAGCAAAGAAGTTATTTTAGAAGAGGAAGTTCATGAAGATGGTGATACAAGACTAAAGATACATCAGCAGATGGGGGAAAAGGGATCCAAGTGATTGTGGTTTTTATGTTATTATTAGATATTTTGGTGTGATGGTGATTAAATTTTGTTTTGTAAAGTTATATGCTTTGGATATCCCTTTGCTGTAAACTATTGCTCTTTGAAGTGAGCTACTTTGTTATGGTTAATGTTTGGCTCCATAATCACCTTTATTTGCTTTACATAACTGAACACTTGAATTTCAATTCAAAGATAAAGAAAATAGACACAAAATTATGCATTTCAACTAATAATCAGAATACTGAATCAATACATGGTCCATCGAGGATCAAAATATCAGCACATGATTGTTGCTAGTAAGTTACAAAATATGAAAATACATAAGCAATTTAAGTTTCACGGTATGGACATCCCCTTATGTCATGGTCATCATTACGGCAAATGCTACACCTCTTCTTCTGCCGGCGCCTTTGCCTCGTTTGTTCATCCATTCCTTGAGTTTCTTCAGGGATATTCAAATCCACACCACCTATGGGAATGAATGCTTTGCAAGATTTTCTATTGTGGCCGGTTCCTTTACACCTACCGCACACCTAAGGCCGTCCACCTGCGGGCAAATTTTCAACAGCGGACCGTGCGCGACTCATCCTTGGTCGGCCGGCTTGTCGTACCCCCTCTATGTAACACCCCGAGATATTCGGAATAATTACAGCGCCGTAAACCCTTTAAGTAAGGATTTACAAGGCTAATTAAAAAAAGAAAGTAAATCTAAGACATCAATACTGCGGAAGTTCAAGTTTGTGAAAACGCATTGTCCGGTTCAACGAGTAATTAATACAACCATATCGAATTAATATCAATAAGACACGCGTACTCGAGTACAGAAACCAAACCAAGAAATAAAAACTCCAATAACACTAAACATCACTGAACCCCTTCGTCGTCACGTCGGTACTGTGGCTGTTTCTCTGCTCCTCGGCTACCTGAACATCAAAACAAATGTCCACCCCCGAAGGGGTTAGCAAAACGATGCTAGTACAAGTATCATATTAAAAAATTCGAATATGCATCAACAATACATAACAAGATACACCACACGGACTTCCGCTACCGGAATCCGAAAATGCGAATCTTCAAGATTCCATTACACAACATGGGTATTCCAATGATCCAGCGCCCTCAGCATAGATCCCAAGATGATCCCGTCGGACCAACACGAGGTGGAAATAACCCGTCCAATGATCCAGCGCCCTCAGCCTAGATCCCAAGATGATCCCGTCGGACCAACACGAGGTGGACATCCGATCCAGCGCCCTCAGCATAGATCGTACAACGTATACAAACACAACTCATGCATACACATATGCCAAATCATTATGTTCATCAACATGAACATATAAACACTATATAACGAATACCATGGCAAATCAACGAAGTAAATATCATGTTCAACATCATGAATAATCATACGCATGCTCCAAAAATACCAATATTAACATATCACGATACTTGCCTCGAAGATGGCAAGAAACGATATACTTCAATGATCTCAACCCACTCGAAGGTCGCCTCCTTCGATCAACGTAGCAAGCTCGAACCTTAACAAAAGGAATGATATACAAATCATCTCAAGTCGAACAATGGCCTAACAATTCGGCCTACGGCCGAAAAGCTCAAAATAATCAATGCATGCGGATTGCTTAGCGCGCTATGTACTCTACGTAACGTGCGCTAAGCCGGACTGATAGCGTCGCTATCGTATAAGACTAGCGTCGCTAGCCACGGATCGCGATCGGCCAGTGGTCTCATAACGTACGCTACGCACGTTTCGTGCGTTAACTGAACCCCGATAGCGCACGTTAACTCACACATGTTAGCGTGCGCTAATTTTGCATGGCAGAATACTGAAAACCGAAAACTGGGTTGAATGATGAAGAACTCATGAATTCTACCGTGATAATACAAGTTATCCTCGGGCATATCATGCTAATAAGGTTTGTGGAAGTTTTATGATTATGAAATACAAATATACGGATAGTCATCTCCATATCATAATCCATCTACGATCTTCAAGAAATAATCTAAGTTCCGATCGTCTTACGTTCCAAAACACAAGATTCCAACGTGTACAACGTAGCAACTGGGTAATATCCGATTACTGAGCATAAATCGATTTGAACATGCTTAGGAGTCCTTATAATAAGATGGTTCAAAGGTTCATACGATATATAGTGCCGATACGTCAAAAGTATTCTTCTAACATGTGATGACCGATAAAAACGAAATACGTGCTAACCAAACATGATTCAAACTTCCTTAGGAACATTATTAACATCGGTGAAGAATCACCTACCTCAAAGTAGTGAAGAACACGGAGGAAAATGAAGCAATCCAACACCGAAGGCTTGAACACCAATCTCCAATGATATACGATCTTCAATCTCGAACTAGGAGGTTGATACGAAGTGTTTAGGACGAAGGGAGTTATGTTCTAAGTGTAAGAGTTCAGGTTATGGGAGGAGAAGAACTGAAATCACGAATAGGATGCTGTCCTATTTATAATAAATGGCGATTAGCGTGCGCTAGTCCCTGCTCGTAGCGTGCGCTAACGGCTGTCTGACTTAACTGAAGTCAGCACTTAGCGTACGCTATTTACATGCCTGTAGCGTGCGCTAAGGCGTTGACTTGGCTTTTCCCGAAAGCCGTCCAGGTTCATTCGACACAATCCGACAAGGGTCCCCCGGCCAGATCTCACCTACCGCACGTCTCAATCGATCTGACCACGCATAGCGTGCGCTAATGACACTCTGTAGCGTGCGCTATGAATCCATGTTAGCGTACGCTACCTGTAGCCTATAGCGTGCGCTACATGCACAGAATTTCAATCTTTATATCACATATACGAAATTATACGCTCGACAACATCGGATTATGAAATACGGAGAATAATACTCAGACAAAAGTACAATCATTACAATATCACAAGTTCCAATTACATAACAGAAATCTCGGGTATTACACTCTAGAGGTACGCAAACGATGAATGAGATCTCCGGTAGGACATTCCACTCATCAGGATGTGGGATGGGACTAATATGCTCCTTATAAGTCTCTCTAAGGCCTTTTTGCTTGAAATAACGACTAACAAAATCATACACGGACAAACCTGTAACACCCCCAAGTTATTCAGGGATATTACAGCGCCGTAAGCCCCGCTGTGGGACCCACAAGGCTAAACATACGCGGAACCATAATCTTTGACCGATAAGGTCTACACACATTGGGATGAAAAACAATACAAAGGTATTCGAAATATAACCAATGTACTTACAAACATCATAACTCAATTCAATACTTCGGGAAACACAAGCCGGAACATCAAGGAAAAAGGAAAACAATACTCGAGTATTCAATAGCCAATCCAGTACAACAACACTGAACGGGAATTTCCAAAGAAATAAAACTGGAAGAAAGACACAGTATCACACTTGCCCACCATCTTTATGCCGACCCGATACCTGCCCGTCCGCTCTCCTGGAACCTGAAATACATGAAACGTATTTCCCCCATAAAGGGGTTAGCCGTCGAATAGCTAGTGCAAGTATAACAATATGAAACATAATACTTCTCGACAATAAAGTAAATGTAATCCGTCAATTCATCAATTTCCGTCAATTCATCAATTTAAGACTAGTATTCCGGAATAACTAAAATCTCATAAGACGTATGTGAATGCCGTAGAAACGGTTCGTTCACCTCATACGCCGGTACGTATGTGAATGCCGTAAAAACGGTTCGTTCACCTCATACGCCGATACATGTAGGAATGCCGTCAAAACGGTTCGTTCATTACATGCCAACATTATTTCATATGAATGCCGTAGAAACGGTTCGTTCATATCAACCATGGAATCGCACCAGAGGCTACGAAACCCTCAGAGGACCATAGGCCCGTCCCGGAGTGGCTAGAAATAATCATACCATCAATATTTCATACTTTCAAAGTCGAGAACGTACAACCATAAATGTATACTTGCCTTTGAGACATCGGGAAATCGAACGGAGGAAAGGTATGAGTTCGGTAGGTCTGAGAACGCGCTTCCGGCACCTAAAAGATTCGCAAGGAATATGATAATCGATTATCCATATCCAAATTACACGAAGAAACCCCCCGAAAACCCGCCTACGATTCATGTATATTCGTATATAAACAACAACGAGGGCGGACCACAACCAAACCCTCTCGATTCCGTAAAAATCACAAAATATACCATGAATCCGTAGGGAAACTAAGAATACCAACAAGATTAATCATATTCATCATGAATTAATCAACAAAACGGAACGAATCGGACAAAAACACGAAAACCCCCAATTTTACCAAAAGTAGGGTTCTAAAGATCTAACCTTGATTATTTGGATCAAGGGATGATATCGGACGGATTATTGATGATATAACCTCAAGAACTCCATGGATATGTTGTTAAACAACATGGCTTCAAGCTTAGAACACGCCAGTGCGGAAGAGGAGAAGAAGAAGGTGAAAAATGGCAAGAAAAAGCGTCTGCGGGGCCTTTTATAGGGGTTGGCGCTGCCGGACACGGCCGTGCCGGTCGGCACGGTCGTGTTGCACGGTGGCGGCGACAGGACTCGACCGTGTCCTGCTTGACACGGTCGCGGCGCTGAGGGTCTTCCGATAGCGACCCGCCCGACGGTGACTCGGCATGACTCGACCGTGTCCGGGACACGGTCGGGCGTGTCGGCGATCGTTCCAGCTTATCCTAAGAGTACGGAACGGGCCGTGTCGGACGACACGGCCGAGTCTGGTCGGCAGAAACTTCGGCATTTCCGGACGAGTACGGCACGGGCCGTGTCGGACGACACGGTCGAGTCTGGTCGGCAGTGATCGGCCAATAACGAGCGGGTGAGCTAAAACGACCATAACTCTCTCGTCCGGACTCCGATTGACTCACCGTTTGAACCATTGGAAAGCTAACTCGATGCTCTATAATATTGCAAAGATTTAGAATTTTTGGAGTTACCAACAATTAATGGTGATCTAATAAAGTCGAACTCATAAGATGAAAGTTGAAACGATGAACAATAACGATACACAACTCGAAGTTTTTCCGAACGGTGAACACGGGTGAATGAACATGATTGATGAATGATTATAAATGAGTGAAAATCCACTGAGTGACAATCACCGAATGAAATTACTGAATGATAATGACTGAATTACAACCGGATATTACATTCTCCCCTCCTAAAAAGAAGTTTCGTCCCGAAACTTAAGAAATAAATAGTTCGGGGTATTCAACTCGCATCTTCTCTTCCGTCTCCCAAGTCGCCTCTTCGACTCCATGCCTCGACCATTGTATTTTAACCAGTGGAATGGTCTTATGCCGAAGTTGTTTCTCACGGCGCTCAAGAATCTTCACGGGTTTCTCCGGAAAGGTAATATCCTCGGCTACGTCAATCTCACTGTAGTCGATAATGTGGCTCGGATCCGGTCGTACTTCCTCAATCGGGACACATGGAAAACACTATGGACGTGACTCAAAGTGGAGGCAACGCCAGCGATAAGCTAAATCTCCAACTCGTCCAAAATCTCGAAAGGTCCGATATACCTTGGGTGAGTTTTCCCTTTTCCCGGCGGAAAACTCCTCAGTCGGTGATACTTTGAGCAAGACGTGATCCCTACTTCAAACTCCAAGGGTCGACGACGAGTATCAGCGTAAGATTTCTGACGACTCTGGGCAGTCAGTAGTCGATCTCGGATAATAGAAATCTTTTCCTTGGTCTCCAATAACATATCCGGTTCCGTCCCAACTAGCTCAGAAGCCTCGTCCCAACATAATGGCGACCTACATCGCCTACCATAGAGTGCCTCGAAGGGTGCCATTTTGATCGACGCATGCCAACTATTATTGTAAGCAAACTCGATCAACGACAAGTGAAGCTCCCAATCATTACTCCAATCCAAGGCACAAGCCCGTAACATATCTTCCAATGTCTGAATCGTCCTCTCTGTCTGACCGTCCGACTGAGGATGAAAGGAAGTGCTCAATCTCAACTCCGTACCTAGAGCCTGATGAACGGCCTGCCAAAAATGCGATACGAAACGGCCGTCTCGATCAGAAACAATGGTCTTGGGGGCACCGTGTAACCTCACGATCTCAGCGATAAAGGTTCGAGCCAATCTATCCGGTCCCCAAGTATCCTTAATACCCAAGAAGTGTGCAGACTTGGTCAATCTATCGACAATTACCCAAATCATATTCATTCCAAATTCAGTTCTCGCATGCCGATGATAAAATCCATTGAGATATCTTCCCACTTCCATTCGGGAATGGGAAGTGGTTTCAACAACCCACGGCCGTTGATGTTCGATCTTGACTTGTTGACACATCAAGCACCGTAATACAAACTCCGTAACATCCTTCTTCATGTTATTCCACCAAAATTGCGCTTCAAATCTTTGTACATCTTACTCGTTCGGGTGGATTGAGTAAGGCGTAGCATGAGCTTCTCGGAGAATCCTCCGTCTCAATTCCAAATCATTCGAACGCAAAGCCCGCCTCGAAATCTCAAAATACTATCCTCGTGTACCATAAAGCTGGAGCTTTTCCTTTAATTACATCTTCCTTCGCTTGAGAAATCATCGGGTCACTCCACTGTTTCCTTTGATATCATCAACCAAGGACGAAGTAATTTCGAGAGTACACAACTGTCCTCGTACTCGCCAAGCCAAACTTCGATCCCTTGTTCAATTAAATCCTGACGAATCTTCATCTGAGACGTAAGAACCTCAAGCATTTGAAGAGATGCTGATTTGCGGCTCAAAGCATCCGCAACGACATTGGCTTTTCCGGGGTGGTAAAGAATCTCCAAATCATAATCCTTTATCAATTCTAACCAACGTCTCTGCCTCATATTTAGCTCCTTCGATCGAAAATATATTTCGTGCTCTTGTGATCGGTATAAATCCGACACGGTGAACCGTACAAATAATGCCGCCAAATCTTGAGTGCGAAGACAATTGCGCCAACTCTAAATCGTGAGTAGGATAATTCATCTCATAAGGCTTTAATTGTCGAGACGCAAAGCTATCGTCTTATCATGCCGCATAAGAACACAAAATGTGCCTTGACCAAGCATCACTATAAATCAGAAGCCTTCGCTACCATGTGGTAAAGTTAGAATCGGCGCTGAAGTTAATCGTCTCTTGATTCATCGAAGCTCTGTTGTCTCTCATCCGTCCAAATAAACTTTTCGGTCTTCGAGTAATTTCGTAAGCGGTCGAGCGAGTTTCGAGAACCCTCGACAAACCGACGGTAATACCCAAGAAGGCCCAAAAAGCTACGAACCTCCTTAACATTTTTAGGCGGTGCCCACCTAACACTTGCCTCGATCTTCTCATGGTCTACACGAACCCCTTCTGAAATCACATGGCCGAGAAACATAACTTCTTCCAACCAAAACTCACATTTCGAGAATTTTGCATAGAGGTGCTCGGTTCTCAAAATGTCTAAGACCAAACGCAAGTGCCGGCATGTTCCTCCTTATCTCGAGAATAGATCAAGATGTCGTCAATAAAGACGACTACACACTGTCGAGGTACTCGATGAATATTTTATTCATTAATTGCATGAATACCGGTGCATTCAATCAACCCAAAAGGCATAACTACAAATTCGTAATGCCCATATCTCGTCCGAAATGCCGTCTTCTAACGTCGGACTCCCTCACCCCGAGTTGATAATACCCGGATCTTAAATCAATCTTCGAGAACACCGCAGGCTCCTTGCAATTGATCAAATAGGTCGTCTATACGATGCAAAGGATATTTATTCTTGATGGTTACTTTATTCAAATTTCACGGTAGTCAATGCACAAACGTAGTGAACCATCCTTCTTCCCGACGAAAAGAACGGGCGCGCCCAAGGCGAAGCGCTGGCCTCGATGTACCCTTTTCCAAAAGTTCTCCCAACCGAGTCTTCAATTCCCGCATCTCGGAAGGTGCCATCCGATAAGGTGCTTTAGAAATCGGGTCGCATCCGGCTCTAAATCCACGGAAAAATCTATCTCTCGACCGCGGTAATCCCTAAGATCGTCCTAAAACATCAGGATACTCATTAACAACCGGAATTGAAGAGAAATCGACTTCAATTACTTAGCTTTCAACGCATAACACCAATAGCCCGTACAACCTTTATTCAAAAGTTTTACGGCCTTCATGGAACTGATAAGTAACTTGGATTGGCCCAACTTACGTCCCAAAAATGAGTACTCAGATCCGTCCTTAGTCATCATAGTGATAACTTTGGTACGGTAATTCGTAATCGCCTGGTGATTATTAAGCCAATCCTCGCCGAGGATTACGTCCTCGCCTTCCATATCAACTACAATTAAATTTGATAACCATTCCATACCGGATATAACCACTGGAAATTCTCTAATCTCCTGATTCCCCACAATCCTATCCCCGCTAGGCAGTCTCACGATAAAGGGATCGCAAGCAGTTAAACAAGTTATATTCAAACGGCGTACACACTCCAAAGAAATAAAAGAATGTGTAGCACCCGAATCAAAAAGTACACGGGCTGGATAGGATAGAATATGGATGGTACCTGAAGCCACCGCCGCATCGGGTTCGTCTGTTCGACGCATCTCATAAACTCGTGGTTGTACCGAACCGATGCTAGAGTTCCCCCCTCCAGCGTTCTGACCCGGTCCCCGGCCCCTGCCAAAATTCTGCTGAGGTTGACTAGCTGTGGCAGAAGCCCGAGTGTCCAAAGTCTGATTCGGCTCGGAACAATAAGTCGCTCTATGTCCCATCTGTCCGCACGTGTGACACTTCAACGGTGGAGAGTGGCATTCCAAATTAATATGGCCTGAACGGCCACAATTATAGCAAGTCACCGCGCGATTTGAGGTACCCGAAGTGGGACGGTAACCCCTCTTCCCTTTATTAGAACGTGACGACTGTCCGGCGAAACGGTTAGTCGTGTGTGACTTCTGAAAGTTGCCACCCTTAGAGCCAGAAAAATTTCCCCCGACTTTCTGCTTCTTCGGTTCTTCAACGGTATCATTGTCGGGGCTCAACATATCATGGGCTAAAGCTCTGTCCTGATATTCTTTCAGTGTGGTGCAAGCAAATCCGGCCATGTACCGCCGTAAGTCCAAATTCATCCTCATATCAAAATAACGGATCTTATCGCGCTCGTTACGTACTTGATCCTTCACATGGATTAATTGTTGGTTATACTCCACGATCGCCTGAGAAACGGGAATATCTTGTGGTTTAGCCTCGAAGAAGGCTCGGATTCGGCTCTCTCGTACCGGCCAAGGACAAAACTCGGCCTCCAAGATCTCCTTAAATTCATCCCATGAGGCAATACGATCCTGTGGCTTGATGACCTTCCACCAGGTAGCGGCCTCCTTAGTGAGGAAATACTGGGCAATCGGTACTTTCCTCACCTCGGGGCAATCAACTGCCTCGAAAATCTTTTCCAATTCTGCTAGCCAATCCTCCCAGCTTAACGGTCCGTGGCACCGCCAACCGTGGAGGGTGCATACGGATTACGCTAAGCAGGGCATCCGTGTTTGGGTTCGGGTTATTCAGCTGAACAGTTTGGGCCAAAATAGTCATCTGAGTAGCCAATTGTTGAAGTGCATTCGCCACTCCAACGTCTGCGTTGTTCCCCTGACCATCTGACTGGTCGTGCGACAAACTGGGGTTGGTCGACCCCGCAACTGAATTGATGGAAACGGCCGCGCCACGACCTCTTCCTCGCCCACGGCCACGGCCCCTACCAGCTGACATACTGAAGAACACACAAGTCACGTAAGCACAATTCAATCACGCATCAACAAAGTGTCCGATTCTCAAGAATACCGATAAAAGGAAGCAAAACGAATAAGGAAACACCAGAAGAGTGAGAGGTCTTACAAGTACCGGTCGCACTGTGATGATGGCAGAGTAGTGATACTGTGGACAATTAACGACTCGATCGACCCAAAAGACCGACAGCCTAGGTATCCATAGACCTAGGCTCTGATACCATATTCTGTAACACCCCCAAGTTATTCAGGGATATTACAGCGCCGTAAGCCCCGCCGTGGGACCCACAAGGCTAAATATGCGCGGAACCATAATATTTGACCGATAAGGTCTACACATATTGGGATGAAAAACAATACAAAGGTATTCGAAATATAACCAATGTACTTACAAACATTATAACTCAATTCAATACTTCGGCAAACACGGGCCGGAACATCAAGGAAAAAGGAAAACAATACTCGAGTATTCAATAGCCAATCCAGTACAACAACACTGAACGGGAATTTCCAAAGAAATAAAACTGGAAGAAAGACACAGTATCACACTTGCCCACCATCTTTATGCCGACCCGATACCTGCCCGTCCGCTCTCCTGGAACCTGAAATACATGAAACGTATTTCCCCCATAAAGGGGTTAGCCGTCGAATAGCTAGTGCAAGTATAACAATATGAAACATAATACTTCTCGACAATAAAGTAAATGTAATCCGTCAATTCATCAATTTCCGTCAATTCATCAATTTAAGACTAGTATTCCGGAATAACTAAAATCTCATAAGACGTATGTGAATGCCGTAGAAACGGTTCGTTCACCTCATACGCCGTTATGTATGTGAATGCCGTAAAAACGGTTCGTTCACCTCATACGCCGATACATGTAGGAATGCCGTCAAAACGGTTCGTTCATTACATGCCAACATTATTTCATATGAATGCCGTAGAAACGGTTCGTTCATATCAACCATGGAATCGCACCAGAGGCTACGAAACCCTCAGAGGACCATAGGCCCGTCCCGGAGTGGCTATAAATAATCATACCATCAATATTTCATACTTTCAAAGTCGAGAACGTACAACCATAAATGTATACTTGCCTTTGAGACATCGGGAAATCAAACGGAGGAAAGGTATGAGTTCGGTAGGTCCGAGAACGCGCTTCCGGCACCTAAACAATTTGCAAGGAATATGATAATCGATTATCCATATCCAAATTACACGAAGAAACCCCACGAAAACCCGCCTACGATTCATGTATATTCGTATATAAACAACAACGAGGGCGGACCACAACCAAACCCTCTCGATTCCGTAAAAATCACGAAATATACCATGAATCCGTAGGGAAACTAAGAATACCAACAAGATTAATCATATTCATCATGAATTAATCAACAAAACGGAACGAATCGGACAAAAACACGAAAACCCCCAATTTTACCAAAAGTAGGGTTCTAAAGATCTAACCTTGATTCGCTGGATCAAGGGATGATATCGGACAGATTATTGATGATATAACCTCAAGAACTCCATGGATATGTTGTTAAACAACATGGCTTCAAGATTAGAACACGCCCAGCTGCGGAAGAGGAGAAGAAGAAGGTGAAAAATGGCAAGAAAAACGTCTGCAGGGCCTTTTATAGGGGTTGATCGCCGGACACGGCCCGTGCGGTCGGCACGGTCGTGTTACTGGCACACCGCCGACAGGACTCGGCCGTGTCCCGCTTGACACGGCCGCGGCCGAGGGCCTTCCGATAGCGACCCGCCCGACAGGTGACTCGGCATGACTCGACCGTGTCTGGGACACGGTCGGCGTGTCGCATCGTTCAGGCTTATCCGGAAGAGTACAGCACGGGCCGTGTCGGACGACACGGCCGAGTCTGGTCGGCGAAACTCGGCATTTCCGGACGAGTACGGCACGGGCCGTGTCGGACGACACGGTCGAGTCTGGTCGGCAGTGATCGGCCAATAACGAGCGGGTGAGCTAAAACGACCATAACTCTCTCGTCCGGACTCCGATTGACTCACCGTTTGAACCATTGGAAAGCTAACTCGATGCTCTATAATATTGCAAAGATTTAGAATTTTTGGAGTTACCAACAATTAATGGTGATCTAATAAAGTCGAACTCATAAGAGGAAAGTTGAAACGATGAACAATAACGATACACAACTCGAAGTTTTTCCGAACGGTGAACACGGGTGAATGAACATGATTGATGAATGATTATAAATGAGTGAAAATCCACTGAGTGACAATCACCGAATGAAATTACTGAATGATAATGACTGAATTACAACCGGATATTACAAAACCATTGCCGGCGCGCCTGTTACAATAAGCAATTATGTCAAGGATGTTGTATAGGATAATGTATTTTTGATATTGATGAGGTGTAGGATAAATCCAGACCAGCCCTGTTTTGCACACGATGGCAAAACACGATCGTGCCGATCGTGGGTTACGATCGTGGCGATCGTGTGTCCCATCGTAGATTACGATCATGGCGATCGTGGGTTACGATCATGGCGATCGTGGGGTTACGATCGTGCCCATCGTGGGTTACGATCGTGCCCATCGTGGCTTACGATCGTGCCCATTGGGTTATGATCGTGCCCATCATGGGTTACGATCGTGTGCATTCTGCCATGACCGTGTGCACACGACAGCATAGACAAAAACATTGAATGGCCATGACCATGTGCACACAACAGCATAGAAAATTACCTTATAGTGGCAACGGCATGACGACATGGAATCTGATCCAAATCAAACTCACGACAACAACATGTCCATGTTCGAAGGTCGACCTCATAAGAAACTTTGTTTTCTTAGACTTTATAAACAAGTGGGGTGGTAGCTCGAACGGTAAGAGTCAGACTGGCTTTCACAGAGTTAGAAAGCTTTTCAAAAGTGTGCATTGACAACTCATGGTCTCTTGATGTAGCTTCTCCCCGCTTCTCATCAAACTAATTCTCTAAAATTAGGTGAAATATCTCAAGTAAAGAGCAAACAGGTAAACGCCTCGCCCACAACATACTATTATTAAAGCATTCAATAGCATTAGATGTCAAGAAGTTATAGCGTCGTACCGGACACTTCGACCTAGCCCACCTCTCTGGCCCAATTTCAGAAAGGCGTCTGTTGTAACACCCCCGGACCACTCGGGAATATTACAGCGCCGTAGACCCTCTCCATGAGGATCTACCAGGCTAAATACAGAAACACCACGATACAATACATACCGACATGGGTAAATAATAGACCATTAGACCGATTTGGTCTTTTGCCACAACATACACATCAACCATACATTACTCTTTCTCGTAACTCATACCCACGCAGGGGTTAACATAAATCAAAATTCCCACATAGGGAAAAATAAACACAACGGAAGGACAAAACAGGACATCACCAAATACTCAACACCGGTCTTCATGTGATTAGTATCGCCGTCATCCATCATCCTTCGTAACGATCTTGTGAATTGCTCCCCAGCAACCTGCAAGTACCTGGACGCAAAATAGACATCCACCCCCCGAATACTCGGGGGTTAGCAAAACTCCACTGTTTTGCTAGTGCAAGTATAAATACAAAGACAAGCCATACATATCATACTCCAAGAACATAGAAATCATGAATATACTTCCCGAGATAATTCGCTTGATCAAACAGTTTGAATTATGAAAGATAGGAAATAAAATCATTTTACATCTTACAAAACATTGTACGATCTCGGGAGTTTTGAAAGCATTTGGGGTTTAAGAATTTTCAAGCCTTTCGAAACACTTAGGGACATAGCCCAACAATCGTTTATTTCAAAATACAATTCCGGTAGCAGATAACAGGGTCCACGACCCAATCATAACATTCCAATCACAACACAGGGGTCCATGACCCAAATCATCCACATCACATACTCGCAAGAATAACCCGGTGGAAATTACACCGTGTCAAACATTACCATGACAACAGTCTCACTCAACATACCACAGAGCTACAATGCACAGAGCAACCACAGGACACACGTACCCTTACCAAATTATCACAGTCAAGGGACAAATCATACACAACACATTTATTGGTGCCATTCCAGCTAAGTACCCTACCATTTGGACTGCCATTCTAATCAGACGAAATATGCGCCAAAAATCACAGTTCTCCAACAAAACATTTCAAAGTTAACCTTGGTACGAGACTCATGGCCACCGTACCCCGCAGAGCCCTGTCGGACATCCCTGGGTGGTTAACCATAGTTCGCGATACGCAACTCACGGCAACGTACCCCTAGAGGCCTCGTCAGACCGTCCCTGGGTGAACATACACATATCATCCACAACGCCACGGGAAGCCATAATTCGAATACTAGAATATGCATACAAATGCTAGGTACTTCGCTAGAATGGCCACTTTAGTCGACGTACACTCACAACTAATGTCACACAACCACAAGTAAATACCAATACCAAACAACACCAAGTGTCACAACCTCCTCACGAAGGAATAACAACCAATATCACACACGTTACGTTCTTACCGAACAAGTACACATAACATTACGTAATCCCCGGCAAAGGATTACGGTCTATTAAACTCACTCAAAGTGATCATAACATCTTTCAACATACAAAACCAACACATATATTCCGAGAACACATATATTCACGAAGTACAATAATTATCATTGAAAGACAACATTTATCGAGAACATACCGATCCCTTTTTACGTTCATTAAACATTGGATTTCGCATAAAATCATTTATCAATAATTATGCCTACGAAACATGTAACGTATGGACAAGATACTTGCCTCGGTACCGCGAGCAACGAAACAACGAACGAACACGGTCGGATAGCCCTCGAACTTCCGAAAACGACCAAGAATTCGACAACCTCACGATCGCTACGAAAATAACATCACCACGGATAAATAACGTTAAACGGAATCCGAATCAACCGGAAAAACAACAAGGATCCGAGGGTTCCTTCGAAGAAATCGGAAATCAAGTTCCGGGTGATAAAATCGATATATGAGTTACAAAATCCAAAGATCATGGCCAAGACAACAAGAATACCATAATAAATTCATCCACCATGGATTAAATCGAAGAATCACGAAAAAACCCCCAAAATTACATAACTAGGGTTCTACGGAAGAATTACCTCGATCCGACGAAGAACAAGGATTAGATGATGATATAATTGACAAGGATCTTCCAAAACGTCTTGGAATTGAGTAAAATCGACCAAGAACCCTATTTCCAATGCACTGTCGATAGCCGCAAGAAAAGTGAAGAAATGAGTAAAACGAGCCGCTGTGTCTTATATAGCCGGACATCGCCGACGCTTACGGCCAGAATCGGCAAGGTTTTACGGCCGTAACTCGTCCCTTACGGCCGTATTTCGGCAGCCTTACGGCCGAATCGCATTCGCCAAAAATCGCCAAAGAATCGCCGGACACTTACGCCGTAATCGCACACATTACGGCCAGAATCGCCTTCGTCCGAAGATGCCCAGCGCCTGCATGTAGTACCCGATCACGTCTTACGGCCATAATCGGCACACATTACGGCCAGAATCGAACCTTACGGCCGTAACTCGCCAAAGCAGCCCTCGCCCTCCGTGATGACTGCGTGGCCATTCCGACGGCCCGGACGACCCCGAAACCCGAACCTGAGTAAAAACCGGAGATACGGTTACGAAGTACTGGCAAAGATGAATCCAAGCGCTAAGAGAACATACGATTCCGACCACCCGAAGTGTCGGAATTCAAAAACGAAAGTAATTACCCCAAACTTTGGGAAATTACAAAAATGGCCCAAAACGTCCGAAAATCACGATACGTGGTCGAATAACCAAACCGAAGTTCACAACACATCTAAAAAAGTTAAACGGACTTACGGGAATCTCGAAACAGCAGTTTCCAACGAGATTCTCAAGAATCGAACTCAAGTGCGGAAAAGTCGCCAAAAAGTACGGAACTCAACAAAACGACACCGAAACGAACTCGGATGACAAAAAGTGCAGAATTAATCATTCTCGGAATGACGAAACGGTCATGAGCGAGTCGTCAAAACGGACTTTCGCCGAAAAAAAAAAGAAATTACCGGAAATCGAAATTACGGGTATTACATTCTACCCTCCTTAAAAGAAGTTTCGTCCCGAAACTTAAAACAAGTAGGGAGAAGCAATATCCCCACCAGGAAAACTCGATGAGATACACAAAAACCGAGAACTCGCCCCCAACGGCGAAATGCTGCAAGAAACGCAAAGACACATACGGCGTGAAAACACGCTCCACGACGACCAACACAACGCTACCGATAGAGACATAATAAAACCAACAAGTGACAAGCATCATCAAACTGATAATATGGTCAAGTCAATTATCCGAACAATCATAAAACACAACGGACGAAAATCGATATGATTGACCAACCCAACGGTACATCAATCAAAACGCGAGCCAGTCGCTGAACAAATACGGAATTCCACCGCCCAAGGGTTGGAAGATTGTAAACGAGACTAATTTCCCGAACTTAAGGGAATTACGATAGAGTCTGAACATTCAACAATCACGGAACAAGATCAACAGAAAACGAACAATCAAACAATTGAATTGCAACGATCGAGACAATGACAGTCGATCAATCATGTATGAATCATAACGAATAACGAAAATCGAATAGCATCCCCATAGTTCACAGCTCGACTCAAGACAATATATACGATCCGGTGAAAACGACAAGATATGAATTCATATAAAATTCACAAGAGCGGAACCGAATTCGGAAAAAGTCACAACGACAATTGGGTTAACCCAGAACAACACCGCAACTTGTTCAAACAACAAAAAGTGAAGAGTAGAAAAAGTCCAGAAAATACCGACGAACGCAAACGAGTCAATAGAGTCGAATAAAACGAAAGCGAAAAATATGGGTATTACACCATATCACCTTTAATAGAGGTTTCGTCCCCGAAACCTAAACAACGAGAGCGAAGTGCTAAAATAGCAACCTTCCCGAAAATCTTCTCTTGGTCCCGCATCTAATCTCCATGACTGCCTGTACCGTGGTCACGACCGCGCCCTTTGCCCCTCGGCATATTAAGCGGATACTCTCTCAATACAATGGTACAACATCGCAAAATAATGTACCAAATTGCCCACTTGGCTTGATATATCACATAAGACAACTAATAGCAACTCGATAAGAAGATCCACGAGGTATCCTTTTAAATGGTGTCATTTGGAAATCTTTGGATTTGCATGATTATTCAAAATAAAACTTTGAGAGTGTTTTTGGTACCTCGGTTTGAAATTAACTTTGTCAAAACTTTATGAATTTTAATTTTCCACAACTTGTTCAAGTTATAAAATTTTCAGAAAAGCGTTTTCGAACACACCCACAACAGATATAATTTATCACTATATCAGAATACGATCCATTACCATCAAATCCAATCACACTTCAACATCACCTGTCCACGTAATTACAGTATCACACAAGCGACCGTCATAAGATAATTAACATCTAAAACTGAAATCCTACCCCTCAGTAATGAGGACTCTCACAACAAGTGCATTTAGGACGACTTAACGTTCACACCACCAACTTAATCACAATTTTGAGCATTATTGACCAAATAATAATGCCGGCATCACTACATACCCCCGAACCGACGATCATGAAATCAAAAAGTCGAAAGCAAGAGCCACGTTTCGAGAATTTTTTGGTAGACCTCATTTGAGTTTTTTTTTTTTAAATCAAATTTTGAAAACTTGCAAGGCAAGGTGAAAATAAAATATAAGTAGTTAAGTTCTAAAAAAAAAATTCCGGTCTCGAGGTCATCATACGAAATCAAAAATTTTCTTTTCTTGAAGGATGTTTAAAAATAAAATTTACGTGACACTTCAAAATAATTAAACTTTGAAATATCACATTGACAAACTTTCCTTGCGGGATCACACCAAGCCATTACTTCAATAAAACGATTCACACAATATATACACACACCGGTATCACTTTTCATTCTAGCACAATACGAGAATCAAACAAGTATGGAGTACGTATTCACCAGGCACATTTAAACTCCACATAATAACATATAATCACACAAGTTCGTATAACACGGGATGCAACAAAGTAGGGAGACTTACATCCACATATCACACGAAGATGATGGCTGCACCTCGATACTAATCACGACCGACACCTCAGACGACGCGTCGCGACACGACTCAGTCAGACAAAATCTGACAAGACAAGACAAGACAAGACCCGACAACACACAACTTGACCCGACAACCTAGGTTTCCGCAACCTAAGCTCCGATACTATATTCTGTAACACCCCCAGACCACTCGGGAATATTACAGCGCCGTAGACCCTCTCCATGAGGATCTACCAGGCTACATACAGAAACACCACGATACAATACATACCGACATTGGTAAATAACAGACCATTAGACCGATTTGGTCTTTTGCCACAACATACACATCAACCATACATTACTCTTTCTCGTAACTCATACCCACGCAGGGGTTAGGGAAAAATAAACACAACGGAATGACAAAACAAGACATCACCAAATACTCAACACCGGTCTTCATGTGATTAGTATCGCCGTCATCCATCATCCTTCGTAACGATCCTGTGAATTGCTCTCCAGCAACCTGCAAGTACCTGGACGCAAAATAGACATCCACCCCCCGAATACTCGGGGGTTAGCAAAACTCCACTGTTTTGCTAGTGCAAGTATAAATACAAAGACAAGCCATACATATCATACTCTAAGAACATAGAAATCATGAATATACTTCCCGAGATAATTCGCTTGATCAAACAGTTTGAATTATGAAAGATAGGAAATAAAATCATTTTACATCTTACAAAACATTGTACGATCTCGGGAGTTTTGAAAGCATTTGGGGTTTAAGAATTTTCAAGCCTTTCGAAACACTTAGGGACATAGCCCAACAATCGTTTATTTCAAAATACAATTCCGGTAGCAGATAACAGGGTCCACGACCCAATCATAACATTCCAATCACAACACAGGGGTCCATGACCCAAATTATCCACATCACATACTCGCAAGAATAACCCGGTGGAAATTACACCGTGTCAAACATTACCATGACAACAGTCTCACTCAACATACCACAGAGCTACAATGCACAGAGCAACCACAGGACACACGTACCCTTACCAAATTATCACAGTCAAGGGACAAATCATACACAACACATTTATTGGTGTCATTCCAGCTAAGTACCCTACCATTTGGACTGCCATTCTAATCAGACGAAATATGCGCCAAAAATCACAGTTCTCCAACAAAACATTTCAAAGTTAACCTTGGTACGAGACTCACGGCCACCGTACCCCGCAGAGCCCCGTCGGACATCCCTGGGTGGTTAACCATAGTTCGCGATACCCAACTCACGGCAACGTACCCCTAGAGGCCTCGTCAGACCGTCCCTAGGTGAACATACACATATCATCCACAACGCCACGGGAAGCCATAATTCGAATACTAGAATATGCATACAAATGCTAGGTACTTCGCTAGAATGGCCACTTTAGTCGACGTACACTCACAACTAATGTCACACAACCACAAGTAAATACCAATACCAAACAACACCAAGTGTCACAACCTCCTCACGAAGGAATAAAAACCAATATCACACACATTACGTTCTTACCGAACAAGTACACATAACATTACGTAATCCCCGACAAAGGATTACGGTCTATTAAACTCACTCAAAGTGATCATAGCATCTTTCAACATACAAAACCAACACATATATTCCGAGAACACATATATTCACGAAGTACAAGAATTATCGTTGAAAGACAACATTTATCGAGAACATACCGATCCCTTTTTACGTTCATTAAACATTGGATTTCGCATAAAATCATTTATCAATAATTATGCCTACGAAACATGAAACATATGGACAAGATACTTGCCTCGGTACCGCGAGCAACGAAACAACGAACGAACACGGTCGGATAGCCCTCGAACTTCCGAAAACGACCAAGAATTCGACAACCTCACGATCGCTACGAAAATAACATCACCACGGATAAATAACGTTAAACGGAATCCGAATCAACCGGAAAAACAACAAGGATCCGAGGGTTCCTTCGAAGAAATCGGAAATCAAGTCCCGGGTGATAAAACCGATATATGAGTTACAAAATCCGAAGATCATGGCCAAGACAACAAGAATACCATAATAAATTTATCCACCACGGATTAAATCGAAGAATCACGAAGAAACCCCCAAAATTACATAACTAGGGTTCTACGGAAGAATTACCTCGATCCGACGAAGAACAAGGATTGGATGATGATATAATTGACAAGGATCTTCTAAAACGTCTTGGAATTGAGCCGCAAGAAAAGTGAAGAAATGAGTAAAAACGGGCTGCCAGGCCTTATATAGCCGGACACTGCCGGACGCTTACGTCCGTAACTCGGCCCTTACGGCCGTACTCGGCAGGCCTTACGGCCGTAACCGGCATTCGTCAAAAATCGCCAAAGAATCGGACACTTACGATCAGAATCGAACACATTACGGCCGTAACCGGCCTTCGTCCGGAAGATGCCCAGCGCCCGTACGGCCGTACCCGATCACGCCTTACGACCGTAACTCGGCCAGGCCAGGCCCTGCTCCGGCCGTGACTCGGCCGTGGCCATTCCGACGGCCCGGACGACCCCGAAACCCGAACCTGAGTAAAAACCGGAGATACGGTTACGAAGTACTGGCAAAGACGAATCCAAGCGCTAAGAGAACATACGATTCCGACCACCCGAAGTGTCGGAATTCAAAAACGAAAGTAATTACCCCAAACTTTGGGAAATTACAAAAATGGCCCAAAACGTCCGAAAATCACGATACGTGGTCGAATAACCAAACCGAAGTTCACAACACATCTAAAAAAGTTAAACGGACTTACGGGAATCTCGAAACAGCAGTTTCCAACGAGATTCGCAAGAATCGAACTCAAGTGCGGAAAAGTCGCCAAAAAGTACGGAACTCAACAAAACGACACCGAAACGAACTCGGATGACAAAAAGTGCAGAATTAATCATTCTCGGAATGACGAAACGGTCATGAGCGAGTCGTCAAAACGGACTTTCGCCGAAAAAAAAAGAAATTACCGGAAATCGAAATTACGGGTATTACATTCTACCCTCCTTAAAAGAAGTTTCGTCCCGAAACTTAAAACAAGTAGGGAGAAGCAATATCCCCACCAGGAAAACTCGATGAGATACACAAAAACCGAGAACTCGCCCCCAACAACGAAATGCTGCAAGAAACGCAAAGACACATACGGCGTGAAAACACGCTCCACGACGACCAACACAACGCTACCGATAGAGACATAATAAAACCAACAAGTGACAAGCATCATCAAACTGATAATATGGTCAAGTCAATTATCCGAACAATCATAAAACACAACGGACGAAAATCGATATGATTGACCAACCCAACGGTACATCAATCAAAACGCGAGCCAGTCGCTGAACAAATACGGAATTCCACCGCCCAAGGGTTGGAAGATTGTAAACGAGACTAATTTCCCGAACTTAAGGGAATTACGACAGAGTCTGAACATTCAACAATCACGGAACAAGATCAACAGAAAACGAACAATCAAACAATTGAATTGCAACGATCCAGACAATGACAGTCGACCAATCATGTATGAATCATAACGAATAACGAAAATCGAATAGCATCCCCATAGTTCACAGCTCGACTCAAGACAATATATACGATCCGGTGAAAACGATAAGATATGAATTCATATAAAATTCACAAGAGCGGAACCGAATTCGGAAAAAGTCACAACGACAATTGGGTTAACCCAGAACAACACCGCAACTTGTTCAAACAACAAAAAGTGAAGAGTAGAAAAAGTCCAGAAAATACCGACGAACGCAAACGAGTCAATAGAGTCGAATAAAACGAAAGCGAAAAATATGGGTATTACACATGTGAGCCCCATTAGGGCTTTCGATATGTAGTTTCGAAAAGTAGTTTTCAAAAACTTCTTCACGATGCGTGTAGGCAGCAGTTCTAAAGAGTCCTACAGCATGCGCACTGTAGGAGGTCAGATTTTTTGCAAGATGGTGATAGCACAACCCGTGGAATGCATTCGGATAGACGGCTCGACAAAGATTCTCAATGCTCTTATGTTGGTCACTCACAATCGATAAATCTTTCATCGGATTGTAGCATCTGCGCAGTTATACGTAAAATAAGTCCATGACTCGTCGTTCTCTATCGACCGAGACCAACTGCAAGAGGAAATACTTGCTCGTTCCGTCAAATGTGATGGCCGCAAATAGAGTTCCTTTATTCCTTCCTTTGTGGGTCCCATCAACTATAATCACCGGTCGAAGGCACGTATCAAATGCCCTAATACTCTGTCCGAGTGCAACGAACATGTGGCAAAACACTCCCTCACGAGTCGTCTGCAAATCATAAATTGTCCCTGGATTACGCTGTTTTAACAAATACAGATAAGATGGGAGCCTCTGATACGACTCATCAAAGCCGCCATATGTATTCTCTATCGCTATATTCCTCGTCCGGAGAGCAAAACTGTATAGCATGTCAATGCCGTACTCCCTACACATCTCTGCAATCATCTCCTTTGGCCTCAAAGTGACCCCCTCACCGGTCAATCTTTTAGCAAAATAATGGGCGGCAACCTCAGAAGCGACCGATCGTGCGGCAGCACGGTTCAAATCAGGGTGACAGCTGTGCTCCAATGTCAACCTAGTTAATTCTCTAAATAGTTGCACCCTCAATAGCACACAACCTAAACTGACAATTTTTTCGCCCACTCTTACAGACAAACAATATACGTTTATCGGCGGAACGATCAATGATACACTGTAGCATGTTTTCCCAATAATACATTCCTACAATTATCCTCAACTCTGTCTTGGAATGAAAGGTGGACCCCACCTCTAGCTGACCGGTAACCGGTGGAGGCTGCTCGACCCAACCCAAAGTCCCGGCACTACCGGGGTCCGGAAATGGAATGATCCAGTTACGCATTGATTGTAGATGCTCATGCTCGCTCGCAGATTGATGGTCGGATGAGAAGTTCCGACGACTCATAATCCTATCCATTTGGGTCAGTTGGCGAACCCAAGCAAGAAATTCCGCAGATAGTGACTCAAGCAAGTCTTTACAACAATCTTCATCTTCGGATGTATGCACCTCCTCATCTTCCTCGTCTTCCTCATCTTCCTCGTATTGATACTCTTTGGAAGGCATGTCATAATTTATGTTGCCGGGCTCTATTCTCGAGCTGCTACATACCATATTAATCTCGGGAGTGGAGGAGCTGCTGTTCTCAACATAGACCTTAGGATCCTCCTTGTATTCTACTAGTAATCGAAGTATCTCGGTATCACCCCGTAATAGGACTTTTACTTTGTTTCCTTTGGCCATGTGTGTCAAGTACCATAATTTGTAATCGAACTTATTTGGACCACCCAAACCCTCTCTGATAACCCCCACGAGGTTTGCACGACTAACTTTGCTCGTGTCAATATAGACAAAAAAGGAGTCCCTGTCTACATATGTCGATCGCTCCCAATGACAACCGTGATGTATCAAAATGCGCTGCCACGACATCTGATTACAAAAAGATGAATAACTATTCAGAAAACTGAGTGAACAATATTATAAAACGGTCTGCCTTGGACACGACCGATGCACACGATCGTATACTACCGTGTGCAGTGATCGTGTGCAAGTTTCTGGCCATGAACACGATCGCTGCACACGATTGTAGACGATCGTGTTAAACGATCGTGAACACGTTAGTGGTGCGCACGATGTCAAGGTCGTTGGACACGATCGTTGCACACGGTGGCTTCCCATCGTATGCAGCGATCGTGTCCGTAAGAACAGATCGGGAATTTTTTTTCCATCGGTCAAATACTGATGCATACCTTCTTTATGAACTCAGAAGCACGACAAATGAAGTCCTATTTCAACGTCAACTTTTCTTTTCGAATAATCTTGTGATTTCTATAAGATTTTTGACCCTTTGTCAAAAATAAAATGGTTGTGTTGTTTTGATGTATATGTTTGTAGTTAAATTTTGGTTGTTGGACATTAATATCGATCGGAGGAGGAAAGTAAAAAATAAAAAAGAGAAGAAAAGTAATTTAAATTAAATAAAAAAAAAGTGAGAAGTCAACAATACAACAAAAGAGAGGACATTTTAGTCTTTTTAATCAAAATGGTACTAAAAACTTATAGTTTTATGAATGAGGATATAGAACTTATCAATTTTATGATTTGGTATTAAAAAATTGATTCCCACTATATAATATGAGTATATAACATACATACATGAGAAGTTGGATGGGAAGGCCGAAGGAGCAGCAGACATAAATGCTGGTCCTTAGAGCATCTCTAATGCTACTAGGCTTTTCCTTATTTTTCGGATACACATGGCAAATTACTATTGGGCCTTCAATGCACTTTTAATATGACATCATATTTAACGTTTTGACCGTCAATTTTTTTACGATATCATCTCCAATGCATCCTTCTAAACAAACCTTTTATCTGACGTGTACTCAAAAATAAAAAATAAATCCCTCTTTCTTTTTATGTCGTTCACTCTTCTTCGCGCCAAAGATCTAATCTGTATAAAGATTCAAGATTTCAATGCCCCCTATATAATGTTACAGACCATAGAGGTCAAACTACAGCTGCAACCCATCATTCCTTAAACCCTAACGCATACCTGATATTGCTTGAATCTTCTTGAACTCTTTTGATTCCGAGAGAAAGTTTATCTGCGATTTAATATGAGAAGGCCCTAGAAGAAAAAGAGGACGAAATCAAGTTTTATTCTTGAATAAAATTGGCGCACAAAAATTTTGAGGTTGAGGCGGGAGTGAAAAGTTAAATAACCCGCTCGATCAATATTGATGATTTGGCAAACAGCGAGCCTTAATTTCACCCTCTCAAAATAGAGGCTTGGTGGCATCGGATTGAGGGAATTAAGTACTTGGTCCCAAGTTCAGAAAAGGTTCATTTTTTTTCCTGCATTTCATTTTATGGAATAAAATATTTTACGTTCCATAATTATTTGCCTTTTTCAAAAATATTTTATAAAAATTATTTTTTTCAATTACATTTATTCTTTCTTGCTAACCGTATAATTTACGTCTCATTTTATAACAACGTCGTTTTTATCCACGTGTACTCCAAAACTGAGAGTTTTCGGGTACGGTGTTGAGGTGGATCTACGTAGCACTTTTTGGGACGTTTTGAAAGTTATGAGAAGTTAAGAAATGTAAAATTTATTCCAGATTTGAAATAACAATAAGAAAATAAAAATTCGAAAAACAATTAATATCTTTAAGAAATTCAAACAAAAATAAAAAATATGAAAATTATAAAAATGAAATTAAAAATCATCCAAAAATAAAACAAAAAACAAAATCTGAAAATTTAAAAAGAGCCATGGAACGTCGGATTAAAAGTTCTTTGAAATTTTCAGATTTGGTTTTAATCCCCTACTCAATGGTTCTTTTTGGAATTTTTGGATTTTTTTTAGTTTTCGGATGATTTTTCAGAAAAAATTCCTGCCTTTTCAGGTTACTTTATTTTTATTTTTCAATTTTTTTTATATTTTCTAATTTGTCTAATTATTGAAATAAAAGAGAGAAAAAACAAAATCTAAAAAATTAGTCGATTTTTCATTGAAGTTTTAGATTTTTTGGATGAATTTTCCACACACAAAAAAAATCTTACTTTTTCAGATTTTTATTTTATTATTTATTTTAAAATGGGACTAAATCATTTACATTTCGTAACTTTTCATATTTTCCAAGAACTTCCCAAAAAATATCACGTAGATCCACCGCATCGCCGAGTTATATTTTCTAAAACGTCCCAAAATATCACGTAGGTCCACTCAGGATCGAGTCCAGAAACCCCCAATTTTGAAGTACACGTGGATAAACACGACGTCGATTTGATATTTTTCAGCGATTGAAGCATAAATTGGGACGTAAATTGTACAATTAAGAAAAATTAAGACGCAATCGGGGATACTGACATTTGTGGGATGTTCTTGGAAAAAGTAAAAAATTATAAATATAAAAAGTTTTATTCTCTTTCATTTTAAGGGCCAAATAAATTATACTGAATATTGAAAACATAAATTCATACATAATTGAGTTCTGATTTGTACTCATAAGCCACGAATCTCGGAGATCCCGTTAGACTCTACTTAGTTGAACATAACACCACACAATCTACATTCATAACTCCAAAGTTCTTATTCATTCTCGTACGTTAAAGAATCCCATAGGTCTCACCAGACTACTTGATTGAACATGGTACACAATCTCAGCACGTCAACAATCATGGAGTAATACACAACATACCATCAACTCCATGAAGCCAAGACAATCATCAGAGTACACCTAACCTTTCAACACAATCACCAAAACAAACCACACATATTCACATAATTGAGCACTTACTTTCTCATAATGACAAAGTGATGAACCATCAAAAAAATTTCACTACCAATCGACATGAATTCAAAAATGCAAATCTAACACAAATTAACAAATGACAATCAATGTGTGAAACAAATATTTACCAACATACTTACACCAATACTAGGTAATACCATAAACACAAAGATCAAACACAATCCACCCACAAGAAAATATAAAACATATAGACAAAGTACTTGTTATTTACCGGAGTACACCTACATCGGTGAGAGTAGCCCTCGATCGTTGATCAACTCCCAGAAACTCCGACCATCGATCATGATGGAACATCATTCAACGATGATGTTATGCATGTGTATAAGTATAACTCCCCAAGTTGATGAATTGCAACATTCCAAAACTTGTTACGGGCATAACTCTCGACCCTTACGGCCGTAACACCTGCATCTTATGGCTGTAACAGGCCGACTGGGATCAGGCCTAAACTGTCTTAGCTATTTATGGCCATAGCACTTGCTCATTGCCTCTGTAACAGTATGATGCTTAATTACGACCATAATACTTATGACTTACGGTCGTAAGTCCTCTGTTGGATTCAAACACATTCCGAGCAGCTCCCACAGCCGACTCGGCGCTCTACAATGCCTCAAAACAGAAACCCTCCAAACACGCAATGAAACCAATAATAACCATAAATCATATATTAATGCTCAACATGCAAAATGAACGACAAGTGCGATGTATCATATCAATACAGAATATGATAATAAAGTGGGGTGAAAATACGGGGTATTACAAATAAGAGCTCGATATATCCGACCACATGATACCATACAGATCCTCTCACATAAGACTCTACTATGGCCCGAACTGTGTAAGAGTAAGTCGAATGCTAGTGCTAAAATACATATAGCCATTGCTATAATAGAAAACCAAAAAGTATATTTTGATGCTAAGAAAGATTTACTACTCCAATGCACAGTGTTAAAATAGAACCAAGTAGTGTTAAAAATTGAAATTCTTATATTTTTTAAAATTATTGTAATTTTTGTAAAAGCAATTTTTAAATATTTTGAATTACAAAGAATAATTATTTTTTAAATTTAGATTTTATAAAACTTCTTAAGTGAATTCTGAATATAAATATTTTTTAAATGAGTTTATTAAAAATATTTTTTCTGAATAATAATATTTTTACTTTTTATAAATTAGATTAAATTTTTTAAAGGAAATTAATTTTTTTAAAAAATACTTTCCACATTTCATAGGTATTTTTACATATCTTAAATGTTTTTTTTTGAGATTTCAAATAATTTTTAGATTATATAAAATAATTGTACGTCTAATTAAAAAATAATAATTATATGAAAATCATATGAAAATTATCTTTATATTCATTTCCCTCCAATTTGCCCACTTGCATGCTTAGGTGGCAATTATAGATGCATATATACTACTTGGTTCTAAATATAGAACAAAATATAGCATTTTTCTATTTAAAACCAACTATAGCCTTGCATTGGAGTGGGGTGTTCTATAATTGATGATGTATTATAGAAATAGCACCAAATATAACATTGCATTGGACTTGCTATGAGGACAGAGCCATGTCCTTATGATTCTTGATTGAGTTCCCTAATGAAAATCCATAGGAGATAAGAATATTGTCCATATATATCAAGACCCCTAAAAATAAGGGGTTTGGGGGTTATGGATCATATCTTACTTGAGGAACATGCCTCTCCTCCATAAAAGTGTATATTGTTTCATTCCTTAACACCTTTTCACTAGAGCCGGCCACTGGGCGGGTTGGGGCGGTCCCGACCCGGGCTAGGTAGATGCAGATTGGGACTTGCCCATAAAAAATGGGATGGCTCGGTCCTCGGTTGGGCGGGTTCGGTCCAGTTTGTTGAATTTAAAAATATTTTTTATATATTTCCGAATTAATTAAAAATGCTATTTTTTTAGAATATATATATATATATATATATTATATTCTATCTTCGGCTCCACTCCTTGAATTAACGGGAGAAACATTCAAGTCAAAAAGAAATTCCTCATCCTCGCTCTGATTCGTACCTGTGGAAGTCATACATACTTTTTTTCCTCATTTTTTATGAAGGAGTAATCCGCAGCCGATACTCTTCGATTGCGCACTAGATAAATCCTAGGACTCAACGTAATAGTCTGCAAATTACGTCAACCAGGTAAATCATACTAGAAAGCCCTGTGTGACAGCTCAACTGAGAAAGTGTTGGTAGGGGAAATTGAATTGGTTACATTTCAGTTTCATGCTCACCTACTCCACCAACTCGGTACTTATGGGTTACCTTGTTTCCCTCCTTTCTTTTTATATTTCTTTTGATCCGTAAGGAAGAACGTCTTGACGAGATTATCTGAGAAGAGATAAATATTTTACGTAATTAAAACGGATTCTAGATGAGGGAGAAATTAGGAATTGAAAAGAGAGAAAATTCTTCCAAGGATATCTTTGTCTATTTCATATACCCCATCTCTTAATTTTGTTATCCATGTCTAAAAAGATAACTGCAAAAATATAGAAGAAGTGTATATTGTTGTAAAATCGGATATTTTATCACTTCACAATATATATTATATATATTGTAATATGTATTACTACAATATAAGCATAAATGAGGATGAAAGAAGATGAAGAAATTGAGCTTTTATTAGAATGAATTGTGTCTCCAAAGCTCTACCAAAGAGCTCTATTTATAGCTCAAGATTACATGCTATACAACAAATTAATATTATTTATTATACAACATAATTGTCTTTATATTAGATATTTCAATCCAATAATTGATTGAATTATTGATTCTTGATCCCACATATCATTATTGATGATATTATAACACTCCCCCTTTGAAATATCTTATATCATGATATCTCATTTGGGAGCATCACAAGCTGCCTCGTTAAAAACCTTATTAAGAAAAATCCAGTGGGATAAAAACTTAATAAGGGAAAAAGAGTACAGTTGTATGCTCCCCCTCAACCCAGCATGGGTAGTTCTTCTTTAAAGATCTCGAAGATGATGCATTCCAATATTCTGAATGTGTTTCTTGAAAACATTCGTAGGGAGTGATTTTGTGAAGAGATCTGCCGCATTATCACAAGATCGAATATATTGGATGTCGATCTCTTTATTTCTTTCAAGTTCCTGAGTGAATGCGAAGAACTTTGGGGGGATATGTTAGGTTTTATCACTTTTGATGTAGCCTTCCTTCATTTGAGTAACATATGCAGAGTTGCCCTCGTATACTATTGTTGAGCCGTTATCGACTGACAAGCCTGATGTTTCTTGAATATGTTGTGTTACTGATCTTAACCATTTACATTCTTTACTTGCTTCATGAAAAGCTATTATCTCAGCATAGTTTGAGGAAGTAGTCACGATTGTCTGTTTTTGAGATCTCCAGGATATTGCAGTTCCCCCATATGTGAATACATATCCAGTTTGTGACTTAGAATTATGTGGATCAGATAGATGACCTGCATCTGCATAGCCAAGCAAAACTGGTTTTGCATTGTTAGAATAAAACAAACCAAGATCAATCGTACCTCGTAGATATGTGAATATATGTTTTATTCCGTTCCAATGCCTCTTTGTAGGACATGAACTGAATCTTGCTAGTAAGTTTACTGCAAAAGCTATATCCGGCCGTGTACAATTAGTAAGATACATTAGGGCTCCAATTGCGCTAAGGTATGGTATTTCAGGACCAACTTCCTCTTCATTTTCTTCCTTTGGTCTGAATGGATCATTTTCAATATTAAGTGTTCTGCCGACCATTGGGGTACTCAAAGGTGTTGATTTGTCCATGTGGAATCTTTTCAATACCTTTTATGTATAATTTGATTGGTATACTAATATTTCATTTTTAGTATGTTCCATTTGTAGACCAAGGCAGAATTTTGTTTTTCCCAAATCTTTCATTTCAAATTCTTTCTTTAAGTAATTCATTGCTTCCAAAATTTCTGCATTAGTTCCAATGATATTCAAATCATCAACATAGACATCAATGATTACAAATCCGGATGTTGTTTTTCTTATAAAAACACAAGGGCAAATAGGTTTATTCACATAGCCTTCTTTAATCAAATATTCACTTAATCTGTTATACCACATGAGTCCAGATTATTTCAACCCATATAAAGATCTCTGCAATTTAATTGTATAAATTTCTCTGGGTTTCGATGCTTCAGGCAACTTAAATCCTTCAGGAATTTTCACACATATATATATATATATATATATATATATATCAGTATCAAGTGATCCATATAAATATGCTGTAACAACATCCATGAGATGTATATTAAGATTATAAGATACCGATAAACTAATTAAATAACGAAAAGTAATGGCATCCATAAGAGGGGAATATGTTACCTCATAATCAATCTCAGGTCTTTGTGAAAAACCTTGTGCAACAAGACGAGCCTTGTATGTTACAATCTGGTTTTTCTCATTTCATTTCCTTACAAAGACCCATTTATACCCAACAGGTTTCACATTACTGGGTGTGACAATAATCGGTCCAAACACTTTTCGTTTTCTAAGAGAATTTAGTTCGACATCTATTGCATCTTTTCATTTTGGCCAGTCAGGTCTATTTTGACATTCGAATATAGATATGGGTTCAGGATCGTCATCTCCAATTATTATATCACACGCAATGGAGTATGCAAATATCTCATCAATGTGATTATTTCTCCTATTCCATAAATTCCCCGTATTAATATAATTAATAGATATCTCGAGATCATTTGTATTTTCAGTTTCATTTTCAATGATCTCCTTATTTGCCTCAGCTTGTGTTTCAACATGATCATATTTTTCATCATTTTGTGCTTCTTTAGCACATTCATTTATATTGGCTATTTTTCTTTTTCGGGGATTTTTATCTTTGGAACCAACAGGCCTTCCACGCTTTAAGCGTGCTTTAGATGTACTTATATTTTCATTTTTTTTTGGAATTTCAATCCGAGCAGGAGTATTAACAGCTGGCACATGTGACTTTGTCACTCTTTTCATATCAGTAAATGCACCTGGCAATTCATTTGCCAAACCTTGTAGATGTACAATTTTTCTTACATTTTCTTCCCATAATTTTGTATATGGATCCAAATGTAATAATGATGGTACATACCATGTTATGTCCTTTTCCAGCTGTTTATTACCTCCCCCTAAGGTTGGGAATCCCGTCTCATCAAAATGACAATCAGCAAATCATGCTTGAAAAACATCACTTGTTAGAGGTTCAAGATATCTAATAATAGAGGGTGAGTCATACCCAACATATATTCCCAACCTTCTTTGAGGTCCCATTTTTGTTCTTTGTGGGGTAGCTATTGGTACATATACTGCACAACCAAAAAATTTTAGATGAGAAACATCTGGCTCCTGACCAAGTGCAAGTTGATATGGAGTATATTTATGATTAGCACTTGGTCTTAACCTTATTAGTGAAGCAGCATGTAAAATTGCATGACTCCAAACAGTAACTGGTAGCTTTGTTCTCATTATTAGTGGTCTAGCAATATATTGAAGGCGTTTAATTAATGATTCAGCTAAACTATTTTGTGTATGCACATGCGGAACAGGATGTTCGACTGTAATTCCAATTGACATACAATAATCATTAAATACATGTGATGTGAATTCACCAGCATTGTCAAGTCTCACATTCCGTATAGTATAATCAGGAAATTGTGCCTTTAGTTTAATTATTTGTGCAAGGAATCTTGCAAATGCATATCACGACTTGGCAATAAACAAACATGTGACTATCTACTAGATGCATCAATTAAAATCATAAAATACCTGAAAGGTCCTGATAGTGGATCAATAGGTCCACATATGTCACCTTGAATTATTTCGATAAATGTAGGTGATTCATTTTCCAGTCTGCCTAGTGAATGCCTTATTATAAACTTTCCAAGAGAACAAGCTTCACATAGTTTATTATTTATGAGTTTTACACCTTTTATTGGGTGACCATGTGTACTATTAATTATTTTTCTCATCATCGTGGAACCAGGATGACCTAGGTGTTCATGCCATAATGTCAATATTTTGGGATCCTCTTTTATTATCAAATTACATTCAGTTTCATGAATATGTGTATAATGTAATCCACGAGATAATTGTGGTAGTTTTTCCAGTATTTGTTTCTTTCCCAAAATATTAGAAGTAATGTACATATATTTCATATTACCTTCAGTTACTGTTTCAGTATCATATCCTTGACGGTATATGTCATTAAAGCTCAACAAGTTTCTCTTAGATTTTGGAGAAAATAAAGCATTATTAATGACAAATTTTGTTCCATTTGGTAATATGAATTTAGCATTATCTGTTCCTTCAATCAAGTCTGCGGGACCTGAAATTGTATTTATTACTGCTTTTGTAGATTGTACCTCAGTAAAATATTTCTTATTTTTGAGGATTGTATGAGTTGTGCCACTGTCCGGGATGCAAATGTCTCAAATACCTTCCATACTCAAACTCCTTAATGAATAAGAATATAAGACTAAAAGATGGTAAGTTAGCTTAATATAATAACATTTATTAAATACTTCATACAAACTTCAAATGAGAATACACATTTCAAACAAGAGAATACAAACAAGTACAATAAAGATGCAACAAATATGGAAATCACATATTTATTTATTTATTTATTTATTTTACTCCATGTCCATGTCCACGTTTGCATCCTCAGTAAAATCTGCAGCTTCTAGGTAAGTTGAGTCGTCCTCAGGTT
The DNA here is from genome assembly GCA_033398695.1 of Orobanche coerulescens. Lineage (NCBI taxonomy): Eukaryota > Viridiplantae > Streptophyta > Magnoliopsida > Lamiales > Orobanchaceae > Orobanche > Orobanche coerulescens. Next base: position 178,971,206 of record CM065809.1, read on the forward strand.
CATGTTCATGAAAATTGACTTTCTTTTCTTTATTTTTTAGAGATGCCTTATATATTTTACAAATATGGCCTGGCGTTCTACATGCCTTAGCCCAATGTGAAACAAGAATTTTTATTTTTATTGGATGAACCTTCTTGGACATACTTATCTTTGTCTTGTTGGTTTTTATTAATCATTTCATTTTTGGGAGGCCTAAAGTAATTTCCATAATCACGGCCACGACCTCGACCTCGACCACGAAAGTGGCCGCGACCGCGTCCCCGACCTCGACCTCTAAACCAACCATGACCGCCACGTCCTTGATTAGTAGTCGTGGCATTTGCTTCAGGAATTGCTATCACCCCTGTAGGACGAGACTGGTGATTCTTTATCAACAAATCATTATTCTTTTCAGCAAGTAAGAGAGCTGCAATTAATTCAGAGTATTCGGTATATCCCCGCATTCTGTATTGTTGTTGTAGTATTAGATGTGACGTATGGAATGTAGCATACGTCTTTTCCAGTTTTTCACCTTCTGTTATGATTTTACCACAAAACTCTAGTTGTGATACAATTCTGAACATAGCAGAATTATACTCGCTCACACTTTTAAAATCTTGGAATCTTAACTTGTTCCATTCATCAACTAGTGGGGTAATAACACTTGCTTTTGATACCCAAATCTTTTCTTAAGATTGTCCATAAAATTTTGGGATCATCCACGTTCATGTACTCTAGTTTTAATCCCCTCATCAAGATGTTGCCTCATGCATTTTAATGCTTTTGCTTTATTCATAGAAAACTTTTTTTCATATACCCCCGTTTCTTTCGTAGCATCTGGCACATTATTTGTTAGAATATTTTCGAGTCCTTTGCATCTGAGATGTGTTTTCACATCATTTGTCCAAGACATATAATTGTCTCCATTAAGATTCAAGGGAGCGAAATCGATCTTAAGATTGGACATGGTTATCTATTACAAAACATAAGATTGAAATATAATTAACACATAGCTATTACATTTAATGATGTCAGCTAAACAAAAGTATAATTGAAATTATTACTCAATACAAATACCATTCATGCTTAAATATTAATCACAACAAACCAACTAAAAACTAAAAGAAGAATCGTGACCATCATAATGATGATCACATATGTCTCACTAAAGCAATCTAACTTGTCCCAGACTAGTTGGCTCATCAACCATAAATTTCCAGGGCGGACCAGGATGGCCCGATCCGCTGGCCAGCTCTACTTTTCATATATACTTGAGCATGAGAGCGTCTATACTGAAAACCCTTCCTGGTGATTTTTCAGGTGACAGAGGTTCAAGCCGATCAATGGTTCGCTTCGGATTGCTATCAATTCGTGCACAACAATCTCAAATATTACCTCCTTCCCAACTGAAGTGCAATATTTTGAGTAAAATTGATGTACTTTAGGACAATGATTGGATGTGATAGATGCGTAAGTTTTATAAGTATTGATGGAGAGTATGTGGTGCAGATTAAAAGGTAAGACGTTGATTATGAGTATGTGGTGGAAATTGAAAAGTAAAAGTTAATGATTTAATGTGATTTAATGTATTTGATAAAATATTATATTTTTAAAGAGATATTTTTTAAACTAAATGTTGCAGTTCAGGTCGGAATATGAGAGTACTTAAATTTGTCTTTACATACGTATAACAAAATATAAGAGTAAATTGCAAAAATTGTCCTTGTGGTTTGGCCAAATTGCACGTTTCGTCCTTGTGGTTCATTAAGTGTAAAGATCGTCCTTATTTTCGCATTATGCGACTTTTGGCCCTTCAATGGTGAAATTTGGCAAACCACAAGGGCGATTTTGCGATGATGGAGGGCCAAAGTGCGGCGATCTGAAAATAAGGACGATCTTTCGCTTAATGAACGCGAGGCCAAGCGTGCAATTTGGTCAAACCACAAGGACGATTTTTGTAATTTACTCAAAATATAATTGAATGTTAATATATAAATAATGTATAAAATAGTAAAATCACTGATATCAACGTCCCAGAAAGAGAATTTCAAGAAATAATCTATAGTATTTCTGTACTCCACCTCACTTACCCCACCCCCCACCCTACCCCCCACCCCACTCAATTTTGCAAGCTGCTTTTAGCTTATTATTATTCATATGCTGCTCAAACTTGATACGTCCAGATTTGTCTCCTTTCTCTCACTAGGGTTGGTTTGGCTTTCAGCTTTTTCTGCTCCGCAGGTGATGTCATTTAATTTCTTCCCCGAATTAGCAAGTTGAATCAACCCTCTCTTACTTACCCCCCCCCCCCCAAAAAAAAAAAATCTTCTGTTTTTATTTGAAAAAAAAAACAAGTACTGGGCTCACTTTATAATTTCTTCCGGTCTTTCCCATTTTTTTCTAATATTAAAAAAAAAAAGATTTCCATTTTTCTTTGGATTTTTTTTTTTTTTGGGAAGAAGGGTTTTCTGTGTTGCAGATTCTGTGTTGTATTGAACTTACGCTTTCCCTTTTATTCGAAATCCCATATCAGAATGACTCATCAACCCTACATCTCTCTCTCTCTCATATTATTGTACTGTGTTGGAAGAAAAATAAAAATGTCAATAAAAATATATGTAAATGGGTTTGTAGTGGGTATTTAATACACAGTACTGATATTTAACAGAGAATATAATCATGGTGAGGCAAAAGATCGAGATCAAGAAGATCGACAACTTGACCGCGAGACAAGTTACGTTTTCGAAGAGGAGAAGAGGGCTTTTTAAGAAAGCTCAAGAACTCTCCACTCTCTGTGATGCTGAACTCGCCCTCATCGTTTTCTCGGCCACCGGCAAGCTCTTTGACTATTCTTCTAACTCAAGGTCTCTCTCTCTCTCTCTCTCTCTCTCTCTCTCTCTCACACACACACACACACACAAGAACGTCATAATATTATTTAGCCATAATGCAGAATGTAGGGTAGGTATTTATTTCAGGAATCAACCCACCATTTTAGATCAGATGATCCCATTAACCCCTCATTTTTTTTGTGTTCTATGAAAACCACGATTATTTGAGTATATTCCAAAATGGAATCTTGATTACTCATGCTTTGGGGAGAAACTCTCTCTCTCTCTCTCTCTCGCCAGATCAAATCAGTGTTACTGTTGTATGTGAATTTATGGTAGTGTATATTTTCATCAATTTGATCAAGCCCCAAGTTAGTCAGTGTCCTGATCTTATAGCTGCAACTTGGTACTATCGTCTTTGTGATCTTGTAAGTGGGAATAGTTTGTTTTACCCTTTTACATATAATATTATTCTTTTTTTGCTTCAAGTTTAGCAACAATTTTTTTGATACACAAATTGTCGGAATTGACCTTTACTCGAATAAATTCGAGTCATATATTGTAATTTCAAGTAACATAATTTCGAGTCATATATTGTAATTACAAGTAACATAATTTCGAGTCAACTTCAAAAAAATACAATATTGAGGAAGGTTGACAACCGGATAACACGTATTAGACTACCGAGTTACCCGAATTCGACTTACACAATACGGATTGAGTTAAATGAATAGGGATACATATTCACGAGCCGAATTCGGGTTACACGAGTCCAATTCGGGTTACCCGATTTCGAGTCATCAACAACAAGAACAACATCTAAGCCTTAGTCCCAAAATGATTTGGGGTCGGCTAACATGAATCAAACTTTAAAACCGTCAATGATCGTTACATAAATAACATAAAAGGAAAAAAAGAGGGAAAAAAGTAGAGAAAAAAGCAAATAAAAAAAGAGAATGAATGTTAAAAAAAAGAAAAAAATGAAAAAATTTGAAAAATAAATTAAAAGATAATATGAAATAAAAAAAATAGGAATAAAAATACAGATAAAAAAAAAGAAATTAGATTCCATCCACCATCCGTATTCTTTCCCGCCACATTTGCGTCTCCATCGCCATATTTTCTCCAATTCCAAGATACCGCATATCATTTTCAATCATCTTTATTCAAGTTTTCTTGGGTCTTCCTCTACATTTCACAATATTACTTGTTCCCCAACTTTCTACCCTCCTCACTGGGGCATCAACATGTCTTCTTCTCACATGATCAAACCATCGTAATCGATTCTCCATCATCTTGTCTTCTATAGACGCAACTCTTACCTTCTCTCTAATCACCTTATTTCGGAGCTGATCATTTTTTGTATGACTACACATCCATCGTAGCATACGCATCTTCGCTACATTCATCTTTTGAACGTGACATTGTTTTACAGCCCAACACTCGGTGCCATATAACAGTGCAGGCCTAATTGTCGTGCAGTAAAATTTACCATTTAATCTATGAGGCATGTCAGGATCACATAAAATCCATGTGGCACCCTTCCACTTCAACCACCTTACTTTTATTCTGTGAGCCACATCGCCATCTAGCTCTCCATCCTTTTAGATAATAGATCGAAGATACCGAAAGAAAGTGGATCCATGAACAACTTTCTCATCAAATGTGATCACCCCCGCCTCTCTATCACTGTTTTCGCTAAACCTACACCCCATATATTCAGTTTTACTTCTGCTCAACCTAAAGTCTCGAGCTTCAAAAGTATCCCTCCAAAGTTCTAATTTCTGTTGCACTCCAACCTTCGTTTCATAATCAACACAATATTATCTGCGAACATCATACACCATGGAACATCATTTTGAATTTTTCTTGTCAATTCGTCCATGACTATAGCAAAGAGAAAAGGACTAAGAGCAGATCCTTGATGCACCCCAATCGTAATAGGGAATTCTTCTGTCCTCCCAACATTAGTACGTACACTTGTACTAGCTCCCTCATAGATAGACCTGGCAAATGGGCGGGCCAAGCCCAAACGGGATGGGCTATTGACGGGCGGGCTTTTCTTGGGCTGGGCTGAAAAGGCCCGAAAATTTTTGGGCTGGATTATTGCAGCGGGCCTCTAGCACGTTATCCGTTTTTTTTTTTTGAAAGCTTATGCAAGTAGACAAATAATCATTCCAAAAACATAATATCCCAAGTCCCAACATATCCATGCTCCACCCCAAAAATGATAGTAAAAAAGCATCACAAAGAAAATGACAGTAAACAAACATCACAAAAAAATGAGTAAAAAACAGCAGCCAACAAGGATGGAACACAAGTATACAACAATCAACACATCGACAATTAAAATTAAACTAGAGTTCCGCTTTGCTTCCAACTGCATCAGCCAGCCCGCGGGTGCCCGGCCCAGCCCAGCAATAAAACTAGGTTAACATTTAATTCAACATCCGCCGTCTCTGGACTCCACATTTCATTGCTCCCTCTCCCACCCCAAGTCCCCGTCTCTTTTCCCCTTTCCCCTTGCCTTTGCCGTCTCTCCTTCTGTTTCATCTCACTTTCATCTGGGCGGCCATCGACTTTTTGCATCGGATTCAAACTGCCGCCGCCATCAGTACCGACTCCTCATCTCTCAGACTCTCAGATTCAGATCAGCACGCCTGATTCCTTATTTTCAATACTATTGGAACCATTCGACTCTTGTGTTGCAACTAGCAGCACGGAAAGCAGCTCAAGTGAGACCAGTAGTATCATGTTTGTGAAAAATAGTGTGAACAATCTTATGTTTCCCTGTTAACTCACTATTCTATTTTGTCGATTCCGATTACAACGGTTGCTTCGGAATCGGCCTTTAGCATTGGAGCAAAAGTTCTCACAAAATACCGTAGTTTGCTTCTACCAGATAATGCCCAAGCTTTAATTTGCGGGCGTAATTGAATTTGTGGTTATGAAATTCAAGGTTTGTTGGATTTAGTTAATTGTAAAGTTGCTTTTCTTAGTTTAGATTATTGTTGATATTTTGCAATTTAATGCAGTTAGTTTATTTCGTTTAGTTAGTTTATTTCGTTTTTTCTATTTGTATTACTCGAGTATAGTTTATAAGTTACTCAAATTGGACTACTTGACCAATTAGGATTTCTCAAATTAATTTAGAAGACTAATGTTCTTCCACAATTAGAATGACGCAAATTGATTTATGATGATTCGAATTGAGTCAATTGACATAAAACTACTCGAATTAGGATGACTCAGATTGTATATATTAGGATGTCTCGAATTGCATTAGATGATTGAAATTGAATTAGGATGTCTCAAGTTGAATTAGAATAACTCGAATAAATTTCACTGTTACTCGAATTGTCTAGTTACTTTTTCCTGATTACATATCACCCGAATACATCTTTAGGAAGCTAAAATTAAGATATATTTGAATCGTCAGGTTATTTGGAAGAGGCCGAATATGCGGGGTTCGAAATACTCGATAAATGGGTATGTTAGATTAGGAATTGTTAAGACTATTATTGTTGAGCTGCGGAGTGTAGCTGCAGTTGGACATGCTATTTCTAAACTTTCCATATGCCTATTATAGTCCTCAATACGATAGCTGTAAGCTGCAACATTGAAAATTGCCACCACGTGCTGACCATACTTAACCAAATTCTTCTGAACGTGGTAACAACATAACGAGTGATGCGCAAGTGGGAATACCTCTCCTATAGCATTTGCTATGGATTTGTGCCCGTCTGAAACAATCAAGAGGTCCCTTGGACAACTGAAGGCTTCTTTCAATTTGTACATGAAATACTTCCACGACTCATCGCATTCGACGTTGCCAATCCCGAAAGCAAGTGGAAATATCTGATTGTTACCATCTTTTGTAACAGCAACAAATAATACTCCTCGATACTTACCCCTAAGGTGTGTCCCATCAACAATAATAATTGGTCTAGCATAACGAAATCCAGATACCGAAGCCCCCAAAGTATAAAACATGTATTTAAATTTTCCAGTATTTGCATCAACCACACAATCAGTTATGATACTGTTCCGCTCAAAATGTACTCGTAAAAAAAGCGACTCGCAAGTATACGAGGCGTTTGTAGCATTGATGAGTTTACCAAGGTCGTTTCACCTGAGAATCATTTTCATTTGTTAAAATTACAATAATTATGGATTCTCAAAATAATAATAACTAAACATTCTAAATAATGGGTTTTGATTTTAGCTAATTTGCAGAAATACAAATATAGAAAATAAATCTATTTAAGAACTTTGATTACAAAAATTTAAATAAGATAAGGCCGTAAGAATAAAAATGACTTTAATGTAGAATTGTGCTGTTTTTGATAATAAGGGAGGAGGGAGTGGTCTCGAGTAAGGGATTCGGGTACCCTTACCCGAGCGGTAACACCGCCGCCGCCTATTCGGGTACCCCAATCGGGTATGAATTTCGGTTTGGGAAGCCGACTGTTTTAATTCTTGGAGCGTATGATTTTTTGACCGTTGGGGAGCCAAACGGCTAGTATATAGTTTGAATAAAAAAAATCGGGTATTAGGTGACCACTCCCTCCACTTAGGGTAGTGTTAGGGTAAAATTGGGTAGTTTTGAGTTGGAAGGTTTTTATTGGATAGAGGTGATGTGACACCTAGGGTATTAGGTGACCACTCCCTCCTCCCTAAAGATTCTAGGGATTCGGATTATTAAATAAATAACTCGAGTGTTATATTAATTTGTTAAATGTGAGATTTAATAATTAGATAAATATTATATCTTCAGAAAAAATGATTTGATAACTTTCGTATTGACAAATTATTTTAACAGAAGTTTAAATAATCTAATTAATTCATCCAACTAAATAATACCTTTCGGATTCATATTTAATTCATTGGGTTAAATAGTACCTTTCGGATTAATAATTAATCTTTTTTTAATTAAATTAAGATTTACAAAAATATTTCCTTCCGACCTCTATTTCTGTATTTGTGAATTATAACAATTTAAATTAAAGAAGGCACGTTAATAAATTTAATATAAGCTCGAGTATTTAATTTAAGTCATCCTAACCCTAGAATATAAAATTTAGCTCATATTCATATTGACAGGCAAAATTACGAGATAAATAAATATTGACATATTCAGAATAAATACAGCAGAAATTTAAAAAACTTACTTGATGTAGATAAATTAATTGAAACGAAAATAATGAAACGGATAGAAAGAGATTTATCCCAATACGACAATTGATCCAAGCAGCTTGAATGTAACGTACGAACTTAAATTACAAAATTATAATTATAAATAAAAATATAAAATTGAATTTTATCTGATAATAATAATATTAACTAAGCTTTATTTGGAATATAATTTGAGGTGCAGTATTTATTTATATGTATTACAGTATAATTATATAAAGCATAAAATACAGAAAATAAATACATAAAGTAAAATATAAAAACTGATATGTATTCTGTATTACATTGTGCTACGCACTATTTCTGCTCTCTCTACTCTCTCTACTACCTTACTGCTCACCATTTCTGTGTTGAGAGGGTACTGCTATTTATAACAGTATATCACCCTTGAAATGTGAAAGATGCTGCTCATTATTGCAACATCTTATCTTTACAATAATTTTGCATCGTTCAAAATCAATCAACAGTGCGAAGGAATGGGAGAAGAAATAGCCAGGAAAGTTATCTGCAAAGTTATCAATCTGATCTGCCACGTCATCTCTGACGTGGCAAAAATCCCCACCCGCGCGTGAGATACACGCGCCAATCGAACTGTTCTGAACAGGCGTGTGTGACTCACGCGCTGCATGTGAGAGTGGGCTTCTTCTGCCATGGTGGAGGGTCGTGTGGCAGGCGTGTGTCCTGCTGACGATGCATGACATGTGGCGTCGTCCTATTGGCTATTGTGTGACAGCGTGTGCCAGGCGTGTGGCCTGCTGACGTGGCTGGACACGTGGCAGTTTCTTATTGGACGGTACGTACACGTGTGCAGTGACGTTGGCTCAGTTGGCATGTGATGTGATGTCATGCTGATGTCATTCGGCGAATCTGGCTCCGCCACTTGTCTTGATATTACTGGTCCGCGAATTTTAATTTTCCTCCAAAACTTTGAACGGCCATAACTTCTTCATACGAACTCGGATTCGAATGAACTTTTTATCAAAATGATAGTCTCGACGAGACAAATAAAACAAGACCACTCATGAATATATTCGGAATATTTAAAAATATCGCCCCTAAAATGACAGATATGTCTTCTCCCGGTGTGCTAATCTGCAGATAAAATTTAATTCCCATTAATATAATAAAAATTAAACATAATCACGAAAAATTATACTAGAAGTAAAATAATGCAAACACACGAAAATAATATAAATTATCGCACAAAATACAGAAATATATACAAAATTCTAATAAAAATACTAACAAAAAGTATAACAAATAGGTACCTGGATTCGTCACATCCAACATATGCAAGTACGATGGGATCATTCTGAAAGAATCTTGATGGTCTTCATATATCACCGAAATAGCATGGTTGCGAATGCTCAATGCCAAGCCATAACGGATTGTCAAACAATGCTCCTTCTTAAGTTGAGCCTACACTAGCTTCGGAGTCATAATCTATCCTTCCACTAATAGTTTGTCGGACATGTATTCATCGAGCATCTTAGAAGGCAACTGCTTAGGTGCCTTGCGATTTGGGTCAAAATGGCAGGTATGCTCGTTCAGTGAGTGGACTCTCCAAAATCCACCTCTCCCGGAGGCGCTCAACAAAAAATTACAAGTTTCATCTGTACAAGCAGTGGAATAGCTCTTCTTATCAGATTTTAGAGTACTATAGTCAGATTTCTTCTCCAAGTGATATCGCCCAACAACGTTCTTCGATTTATCTTTGGAGAGAAATACAGATCCTTTTTGTAAAGATAGTGTATTTGCACGATTATTTCTTATCCATATTATCATCAACTTCAGAAGGAGACACATATGGAGGTCTACCTGGAATTTTCCACCTAGGACCAAAGGGAGAAGCTAGAGCACCTTCTTTATCTACTAATTGATCGAAATCAAAGCGTGTCCATTCTGGTCCTGGTTCTGGTTCTACTTCTTTTACCAATCTTTTATTGAACATGCCTTTTTTCTCACAGTATTTGCAAAATTTTTCAAACCAATATTTCTGAACCTCGGCATCTTTGAGACCGACATCACCGATATTTATGTCGTCATTATCATCATCACTACTACCATCATCAGCACTACCACCAACATCACATATATTATTTGAAGGACCGCAACCGTCAAATTGAGAACCATCAAATTCCTGAGAAATTTGCATGCCTGAACCCCAACCAGTCATATAATCCATACGATTAGAATTGTACGGTAATGGAAAAGAGCTAGATCCAGGTAAGTCAAATTGTGGACTAGGGAGTTGTTGGAGGAATGCTAGTTGCATTCTGAAGGCTAACAAAAATCACAGGCTCACCATTGAATTGGAACAAGTAATTTATATAAGAATCATTCTTTATCTTCATCTTTCTTCTTTTTTCCCATCACAATCAATTGAGAATAAAACATAAACATGTTTTCTATCAACTTCAACATACAGTGGATATTATCTACTAATGTTGCATAGCTCACACCGACAGGCACAGACAATATTTGTTTTTCTCCACCGCGATAGTCTAAATCTTGCCACTTGCCATTAAAACGAATGATAACCTTTTTCCAAAAACTCATATGTCAAATAATTTAAAAAATTTAGGTTATTAACTAAAACTAAAACTTAAAATATTTACACAGTTAAATAGTATTTGAATATTTTTTTGATATTTCAAGTATAAACATTATATGAAATTGAGCTACAAATATACTTTTTATTTTTTGCAGTCGAAATAATCCTTATTATTCGATGTGAGATCTCTTGATGTGAGATAATTTATCAGAAAAGAAAGGTAAATATTGCTGAGATAATTTATCAGAAAATAATGGTGAAAATATTGCTGAGAGATAGTTCAATTCAATGGATGTTGTGGCTTGCTGAGCATGGTATTTATTCTAAAACTCGACTTTTACACTCGAGTTACTCGTGTATCTTGATCGAGTTACTCGAGTCACATTTCGAATTACCCGGGTGAAGTTTTCGGGTTGCTAGAGTGAAATTGATGGGTTACTCGAGTAACTTGATCGAGTAACTCACCCGAAATCATGTAACTCGGAAACTGATCGGGTTACTCGATATAATCTCGAGTTACTCGAATCGAGTTACCCGAGTCACGCTTCGAGTAACGGTCGGGTTACTCGGGAACAAATCGAGTTACCCGAGTCAGGATTCAAGTTACTCGAGAATAACTTGGACGGGTTCTCGAGTAACCCGACCTCCGTGTGACCCGTGTAACAGTCTGAGTTAACTTGAACTCTGTTCGGGTAACTCGAAAAAAATCGGGTAACTCGGTTTCTTATTCGGGTAACTCGATTTATGTTCGGGTAACTGGATTTCTTATCGCGTAAGTCACATTCGGTTAACTCGATGTTTAATTCGTTTTACCCGATTGCCAACCTTCCCCAATATTTGTACATTTGGACCAGAGTCCGCCTTGCAATATGGATATCGTAATTCATAATGGTAAAAATCTCGAGAAAATGACACATGTCACCGGCACTGCTTCATTTCATTTAACCGCTCTGGCAGATAATAATTAACATGCAGTCATTACTGGAACCAGAAATTTTAACTACCCCGTGCAAAAATTAAGGGGGGTGTATTGGATTGGGATTCTATAGGATTTTTTTGGACTTTCAAAAGTCCATGGACTTTTGAAATCTATAGACTCCGCATGGAGTTTAGGGGAATTCTATAGACTCCGCGTGGAGTTTTGGGGAATTTGTTATCGACTTCGCGTGGATTTTGTTGGAGTTCAAATACATTAACCCAACGCTCGTCTCAGCCGCGGGTGGGAATGCACTCCCAGCAATCGTTGGACATCAACAACGGCTCGGCTGGACTCCATTAGATTTCTGGTGACACACTCTTCTTCTCCGGCGACGCTCGACAACCCCGCCTCCACCACGGCTCCGATTCATCTTTCTCAGATCCGGCAGCAACAGCGACAATTTTAACAATGGTGACGTCGATGGCGGTGTGGGCGGGTCCGACGAGATTCCGAAGGCGGAGAGTGGCGGCGGATATAAGGGGGAAGCTCAAATGACATAAGCGACCGTTGGGTGACAACGAGCGCTGAGGCAGTATCCATCAAAATCTCATGTGTGAAGCTCAGATTTCGTCCTTTGTAATTTTTTTGAAAAATCCATCAGAATCCATGGATTGTTAAAATCCACATAATGTTGAATACCACCAGATTTTTAAAGACTTCAAAAAGTCTAGTTTGAATACCTCTGAATTTTAAAAGACATTAAAAAGTCTGGATTGAATACCTATGGATTTTAAAGGACTTTTAAAAGTCTGGATCGAATACAACCAGACTTTCAAAATCCTTTAAAATCCTACAGAGTCTCAATCCAATACACCCCCCTAAGAAAAGACAACCTTCATGATACCATCTTTTACATTCTATAAACAATCCCAATTATCTATTATTTTAGTTAGGGCTTGTATCCATACTATTTGTTGTTCTAACTATTACTCCCTCCGTCCATCTAGAAGTTGCTCCTTTGATTTCGACACAAGTTTTAAGAAATTAATTGACTGCTCTGTTCTAAAATCGGCATGGATGGCCGCCTAGGCGGCGCATAGGCGCTATGCGGCCCCCAGGCGTTCCGATTATGACCTGGGCGTTTCGGTAATTAATCGGCCGGCTGGACGGGCGCCTAGGCGGCCTGGCGGGCGTGTAGGAAGGCAAGGTGGGCGGGCATGTAGGCGGCTGGGCGGGTAAGCATTTCTTTTTTACTTTCCTATTTTAAAGGTATTATAAATTCCTAAATTGAGATATTATGGACTATTTTATACATATATCTGTTTAAAAATTTAATATATGATCGATTATATATTTATTTAAATATTTAAATATTAAATATTTTTTAGTTTTTTACACATATATAATATTTTATATACAAAAATAATTAGAATAATAATAATAATAAATAAATCCGTCTAATCCAAATAATTCCCGTTTAATTCCCGATTAATCCTCTGGGGTTAGACGTTAGCAATCCGAACGCCTAGAGCCTAATATTTTTTAGAATATTGGTCGAGTGTGTTGTGTTATTGGAATAATAGTCCACTTTTATTGTAGTTTTAAAGTGAAATATGTGGGGTATACTTACTAAAAATAGAAAGGGGTAAGTTTTTTTATAGACGGACCAAAATGATGATTTTTAGGAATTTTTATTTCCTATAAAACGAAATAACTTATGGACTTTGTGGACTGAACTGAAATTTGCTAATGAGTATGGGTTAAATTAAACTCACTCAGTGAAAAAACCAGCTTCTAATTCCACCATATTTTTAAGGGATTTTCCACGTGGTAATTTTGAGTTTTAATCTATTTCACATAGTAGATCTTTAAGTTTCAAATTTCACATGGTAACACACTAAAGTTTTAATAAATTCCAAGCTCTAACCTTCCCGCCCCACTCTGTTAAAAAGACCCGTTAAATCACGTGTGAAGGTTTCAAAATACCCTTGGGGCTCGTTTGCTAAGTTGTATGGGATAAAACTTGATAAAATTGACTGTAATTTCTTATACAATATAAGAAATTAATATCATATTTGGTACGATATATTAAATTCTCTGCAAAATATAGATATCATGGTAGTTTATTGAATTTATTAGTTGCAGTATTGCTTAATATCACCTAATACCACCTTTTAGGTGGGATACGTAATACCAAAAATCAATATTATTTATACGAGCCCGAATTTTATCAAGAGTTCTATACTTTATATCAAACAAAATATAAAAAGATATTAAATATATTATACACCTTAATCACGTAAATATATGTCTTTCCCTTCCAAACCCGTTTCAACCAATTTTTTGCTGCTATTTGCTAAACCCCTAATTTTTACTGCTTCTCTCCCCACCCAAACCGACCGAGAATACGAAAGGTTTCTCCACCATCAACGCCGACGCCGGCAAACTCAAGCGCCCCCCTATCTGTCGTCGGTGCTCCATCCACCACCGCCACAGCCGTTGTGTTCTGAATTTCGCAAGTCTCGCCCCAATCCTTCTGATGGTACAATTTTTACTCTCATCATCTTGATTTTTGTCTCGGGTTGTAAATAAATGAATCAACTAAGTTTAAGAAAACAAGGGATCATCACTTGCGGCAAGTAAATGAATTAAGGTGGACGACATAAATGATTTGACTGGGTTTAATAAAACAAGGAATCCTGGAGCTATGTTCTTTCAGGACAGTCTGACGATTTAATAAAAATGGACATGTAAGGCTTATCCAGGTGAGTTGAATACAGCTTCGTCGGGTTTTTGGTGGGGAAGAGAATAAAAAGTTTAGGGCTTTTACAAATCTACAGGTGAAACGGGTTTGGAGGGGAAATAGAGATATCAGGGGTATTTTGAAACTTTCACACATGGTTTAACGGGTCTTTTTAACGGAGTGAATTTAGCGTTTGGAATTTATTGAAACTTCAAAGTTAACATGTGAAATTTGAAACTTAAAGATCTACCATGTTGAATAGATTAAAACTCAAGGTAACCAAGTGGAAAATCCCTATTTCTAATTATGTATTAAAAATAATTCTAAAACTACTATGAAAAAATAAAAAAATGGGACCGAGCTACGGTCCAATATAGTGCATCTCCAGTTTTTCCCCTGCATCCAGTTCTTTAACAACTCGGGCAAAAACATTATTTGGAGCTAAAGAGTACAATTGTTCCCTCTATCAATTTCACGTTTAGTGAAAAAATGGGTGCCACATTTTGATCTAGAAAGCGTAAAATATACTATATTGCTAATATTGGTATGCAGCCATCGACTCAATAGGGGATCCTGAGATCTTGAGGTTATTGAGATTCTCTTAGGTAGTACTAGATCAATAAGCAATCTAAGCAAAGTCGATGAAATTGAGAAAATTCTGCATGGTTCATTTGGACAATATGCCCGTATATGGGTAGATGTGGATTCGTAAAATGTGCTCATGGGCTATATTTTGATCGAAAGAACAAGTTATCGTAATTTTGTTCTTGTTTCATAGAAGTTCCTCCAGAAATTTGCCGGAGATGCGATATTATTGGACATACTGTGGCCATTGTCGTAATTTAATACATTCTAGCACTCAATTGGTTGGTGTCATGTCCAGATGTCCAAAACTGGAACATAAGAACGCAAGAACTTCGAACCCGACTACCATAATAAGGAACATTACTAGCTCGCAGGAGAACAACTCTTCTATACACACACTCAGAATGAACTAACAGACAAGGTCTCTAGGCCAACGGGTGATAGAAACCGCTCAAAGACTCGTACATAATATGTTTCTAAAACTAGAGATAAAGCTAAAGGTACTGCAGACATTTTATAGTCTATATCTTATTTGGTCGGTCTTGGGTCGCACGTGAAGGGGCGTGCTGCTATCTCATATTGACTATATACAGCTAAAAAATATTGATTGTTTTATAGGGTTGAAAAGTTACTTCTCCTGGTACCAATTAAAAATGAAATATATGGTCTAGATCGAACCTTTTTTAACTGTCCGATCATTCATGAAACACGGATCATGCATGGATTGGGTCATAGAGACATGTTACGGTGCATCCATGAAACTGCTTCAGTTAATACATAGTCTGGACCAATTAAGTTCACACCCGCACGCGGCACGCATGCCTCTCCTTCCCAAATCTACATTCGTACTCTGATTTCTCTCTACTTCGACCTAAACACCCGCCCCTCGACTCATTATGGCTTTGACTTAATGAACAATGTTCGTAAGATCATTATGCATTTGCTTCTTATCCGGTAAAAACTTAAAAGGGAAAACATATATATGAAATTTTTACGATCTTTGTCCTTTTTAAAAGTTACATATAACCATCCATATCCTGTTCTCTCTTGCTGCTTTTCTAATAGCATGATGCAACTCATCCAAAGGCATTATCACCAATCAGAGACGTCTAATAAATTCGGGCAACAACAGCTCCATATTCAGGTAAACTTACTGGCTAACTAGTAGTTCTGCATTACGTTGAACTTCATAGAGTTATTATTAATGAAGGATATGTTGCCATTGATGGAAAGACATTGCGCACCTTCAAAATGGGGAAACAATGTTTGCCCATTTGGTGTGTGTGTGTGTGTGATAGAATTTGACATTTGCAAATGCTAACAATATTTTTAAGTCAAAAGCTAGGCCAAAAATCGTGTTATTATTTGCTTTTATAATTTTAGTCTACGAGTATTTAGTTTTTCAATTTATATCGTAACTGGGGAAATTGTTCGATTTAAGGCTATTTTTGCCCGACATATTAAATTGGACGAAAATGGTTATGTGACCTCTAATAATTGGGGGATTCCGGCGAGAATTATGACGTTGCGTTTTTTTTGCCCGACATATTAAATTGGTCGAAAATGATTATGTGACCTCTGTAATTGGGGGATTCCGGCGAGAATTATTGACGTTGCGTAAAAGAGTTGTGGATTACTTTGTCCAAATATTATTTAAATGATAAACTAAAATTATTTTCTTAGTAAATTGGAAGGAAAAATATTGAAGAATGGAGCCATTAAGTTAACCAAAAGATAAAGTAAAACAGAATTACAACAATAAAAAAAATTCCTTACATTTTTATGAAGAAATCCAAAAAGTCAGCTGTGGTTTGCTTCTAAACAATCATATATGAATTTTAATTTTATTTTTTTTTATCGTTTGATTAATTTAGTGGTGCCAACTTTTACTAATTTCCGTCCTCATTTATTGAGTAAAAAAATAATTTTAATTTACTAATTATTTAAATGACATCTGGACGTAAAATAATTATTTTCCACTCTTTTATGTCACATCAATGATTCTCTTAATTTTAGGGATCACGTCAGTAGCACGTGACTATTTCGAAACAATTTAATATTTTCCTGCCAAAATTAACCTTAATTAGCTAATTTTTACACATACGAAACCGATATAAAAATATATATAATTATGAGGTCAAAATCATAAAAATAAATAATTACGAGATCGAAAATGATATTTGGCCCAAAACTAACACACTTGTGAATTAGATTGCCTATTTATGGCCGGATGTGTGTCATACTTTTTGTTTACATTCCGGTAAACCTTCCTCATTTTTTTTTTCCATTTTAGTCCGAAAGAGACCAGCATATCACCACTAGCAAGCAACTTCAAGACGCCACTCTCGAGCTAAAGTAGTACACTTTATAAGCATTCATCAATATATAAATATATATACATATATAGTTCCGGTGAGAATGTGTTCAAGTTAAGAAGTACGAACGAATTTGATTCGTAAATCTTGATTAAATGGATGACCAAGATTTATTTTCACAAAATGTTATGAATGAAATGCATTGTTTAATGCATCGACATTCTTATGTATACAATGCATAAATTAAATGCATGAAATGCATATGTTTTCTGCATAAATTAATTTGCACCATAGATCACACAAAGATTAACGATTCATATTTATTCTTATTTCTTATTCAAAAAAACCATTCTCACTTGGTCCGTCCTCTCTGTCTATTATGTATTTTCGTAAATATAAAAACGAAAAATCGAAGAATAAATGTTTCAATCAATCACAAGGCAACTCAAGGGAGAAGAGCTTCAAGGACTTGGGATGCAGGATTTGATGAAACTAGAGAAATTGATAGAGATAGCATCAAGTCGTGTTGCGAAAGCAAAGGTTTTTTCTTTTCCTTAGCGTTTTTCTTACTTTAATTTCTTGTGTTATATATATTATCTGCTGTTTACAGCACGACTAAACATAAATCTTTCCATCCGCATGTATTACAGAATGACACACTTTTGAATGAGATCAGCAGGATGAAGACAAGGGCAAGTTCCAAGTACCACAAGTTTTCATATATATATATATATATATATATATATATATATATGTCGTGGTTCTCGTGAGAATGAGATTTCAGTGCATTGACATTTTGATGCATGAAATGCTTATTTTTTTAAATATGCTAATCTGGACTGTAGATCACACGAAGATCAATAATTCAGATTTAATCATATTTCTTACTCAAAAAGCCAATTCTAATTTGATCTATCATCCCTCTCTCTCTCTCTCTCTCTCTCTCTCTCTCTCTCTATATATATATATATATATATATATATATAATGGCTCGAACATTTTTTTTTGTTTTTCTTCTAATTCCCACCTTTATATAATGATTTTAAATCAATGTATTTTGACAGGAAGTCGAACTCGTTGATGAAAATGGTTGGTTGAAACAACAAGCTGCGGTGATCTACTTTCATTATGTGGTTTCCATTTTTGTTACTTTTGCTCTATGTATAAGGGAGCGTGTTGTTTGGGCCAAGCCCACGCTTGCACGCGAACCTCTCTCCCCCCTAATCTATGCTTGTAATCTGACTTTTCCCTAATTTTTGATCTAATCACACTTTACCTATTTTTAGGTCTTGATTAGATTATGCATAAGTAGAATTAGAGATTGATCGATATCTAAAAACATTATTTTTTTCTTCTTTCTTTTTCACAAATCAAAAGCTAATCAATATGATGATAATTTTTTTAGAGTGAGCTTAGTTAAGTGAATGTTCCAATTAAGAATCTTGAGTTGTTGGTTGAATTGTAGGCCTATAAATTTGGATGCAGAAGAAATGCTATTGAGCAAGGAAGTTCAGCTGAGTCTATAATCAATTCTCATGGCTTATTCCATGACAACATAAATGCCTCTGATACATCTCTCAAGTTGGGGTATGTTTCTAATTATATATCCACCATTAGGTTTGTAGTGAATTGATTTTGATCACGAGTCCAATGATGAGCATACATATATGTATGATACCTATGTGCTGACATCAAAACTAGCCGGATCTATGCTCGTTTGAGCATAATGAACTCTGGTGCCATATTAGAAATTGAGATTCCACCATAAGAGGTTAACCCAATATAAGGAGTAGCCTGTGCACTATATTAAAAAATATAATAACATTGTAAGTTTACGATGTGGGATATACTCTTAATACGCTCCCTCAGTATAATGGCTCGTTAGAGCAGGCCAATCATGGCGAATCCATGTGCTCACATCAGATTTAGCCGGATCGATGCTCTCTTGAGCGTAAGGCTCCGGTACCATGTTAGGGCTTGTGGTTCCATCATAAAAGGTTAACCCAATATGAGTAGCACAAGTATTATACCGATCGGTCCATTATCCTCGTAAATTTTCGATGTAGGATATTCCTTAATCATGTTGAAGCACTAATCCGATATTCGGAAAATAGAAATCTTGCCTTCAATATATTCTGGACTAATCCTCTCATTGTCAATTAGCTTTGAGATGGAAGCTCGTGTCAAAGAGTCCATGTTTTAATTCCTGAGTCCGACTACTTGTACGGGATGTGTTGATGCATTAATTTCAAATGTGCTTACATGCTAGTGACTTGCACTTATGGATATACTCCTCAATGTCTCATTACTATTACTATTATTATTATTATTATTATTATATGATGATGATGATGATGATGATGATGATGATTGATGAAGGCTGTATGATAAAACTGATGCCTATTCTTGCAGCTTACCTTTCTCCGGCAGTAACTGAACAGAGGTGAAACCGTGAAAGTAAACCACAAAAGGGTTGTACTAATCGTCCACTGTTTCGGGTTTGGAGCCAAATGTATCTAAGGGGATGCTTGGTAAAATAAGAAGGAATGGAAAGGGAATGGGAAAGGGAATAATACCCATACCACTCAAATTGTTGGGGGTATGTGGTAATTAGTGAACTTGGGAGTTTCGAATCAGTTAGAATATATTGAATTTACCTCACCGATTGTCTTCAATGAAGCCGAAGCTTTTTAACCTTTTCTCTACATGTCAAAATATTTCTTTACCCATTTTTAAGTTTCACCATTAATTACTATCTTTCCCTCTAGCTTTGCTACCATCTCGTAATTGAGACAAAATAACAAACAAAATACAACAGAAAACACATTTTACGATGGCTCTTTCGGACATTCTACGTCGATACCATTGTAAAAAAAAAACACCAAATTTGCGGGACTGACGCGGCAACAAAGTACTTCCTCTTCCTATGCTTACCATAGGGGTGTAAATCAATTCAAACGAACCAAACGTATGTCAATCAATTTGTTTAAAGTTTTATCGAACTTTAAATACTATGTTTGAACGTGGCTTGATTAGTAATCGATTCGAGCTCGAATGAGCATTAATTGAGTCGAGTTCGAGTAGTTTGATTTTTTTATATATGTATTCTAGCTCGAGCCGAATTTTATATTTTATCAAACAAAAATCTATGTTCAAGCTTGGTTTATTTTGTTACTGAATCGAGCTCAAACGAACTTTTCGCCGTCGAGTTCAAATCGAGTATCAAGTAGTTTGGTTTGATTTCTGTATAAAATTAACAATAGTTTTTTTAAACAAGCGCTGTTAAAGAACCTTTTACCAGCGGCTTCTGTTATAAACCGCTGTTAAATTAACAGAGATTTTTCTGGCAATCGTTGTTAATTTTAACATCGATACCTTTAACAGTGGTTTCAGAATCGCTGTTAAAATGGCTTCAGAACTGTCGTTAAAACCTTGTCTTGGAGTAGCGTAAACTCCAACTTATCACGGTGCTCAAGACATGAGTAACATGTCTAAGCTTGAACCTTGGGTCCAAAATAAGTCGTAACATGATAAAATGGTTTAGATTCTTGAACTTAGTAAAGTATTTGTTGTTCTTAGGTGTTCATTAGGGTTGCTAGCTTCTGCCATCAACAGATCAGTATCTGATGCACCATTTGTACCCATATGTAGGGCAACAGCTTATCCATAGCTTAAGTTTGTATATGGGCATTGTCCATGCATGCATTCTCCATCCAAATATATTGATGATTATCAAAATCTTATGTTTTAATATTTTTTTTCATATTATATTTAAAGAGTTATCCAATGGTCAAAGTTTTGTTTTGAAAAATGAAGAAAAAAATAATTATTAAAAGATAGGAGGAGTAGTAAATTTCCACTAAAAACAATATCAGTGTGCGTTTTTTATATAAAATTAACAATAGATAATTTTTTTTTTGATATACTCCAACTATCTGCCCAAAAATTTAAATTTAATTCAAAATTTTATCTATTTAGAAAATTTATATTTATTATTTTTACACAATCAAATAAAACAATCACAATTTATTTTCTAATCTCCTTCATACACCCATCATGAATACATGTTTCTTTTGAATCTCGACTTCATACTAATCATCAATATTTACATAACTTACCAATCCATCATATACAATTAGTGCTGGAACTTAGGACTCCAATAACCGAAGTTCCGAACCGAATTGTCAATTTCGGTTCGGTTCGGTTCGGATATTGACAAAGAAATTATTAAAAAAATTTGGGTTCGGTTCCTGAAATAAACTTCGGGTTAGGATTCGGTTATTATAATTTCAAATTTTCAATAACCGTAATACTCGAAATTAATTTCAATAACCGAAAAATATATTATAACCCGTAATGCCCGAAATATAAACCCTACTATATTTTTTTATAACTATTTCTATTTCTAATTTTTTTTATATACTATACAAGCTAAAACAACCTAATTTACTATTACTTCCTCAGATAAATTTGAAAATAACTAAAGTTACCGGAAAAAATTCGGTTCTTTTTGGTTCTATTTGAGAAATTTCAATTGTAAACTTCAGTTCGGGTATTTCGGTCCCTTGAGAAAATTACTTCGGTTCCTAAAAGTTTGGTTCCTAAAGAAAAAAATCAGTAACCGCACCCGAATGACATAAGAATCTCGAATTTTGGTTGTAGACTTCTTTTTTCAAGAAACCGAACTCTCCCGCCCTACATACAATTATTTAACTAAAAATTTGTGAACATCTACCACATAGTAAAAGAAAGCCTTTTGTCCACATGCATGTCCATAATTTATCTATTTTCTCATAATTTTGGAATTGTTCCGGGAAATCCTTCCCGTATTGGTGTCTTACCTAAAACTGGTTGTAGGGGGATAGAGTTATGGAAGGTTCTAGACTCTTCCATAAGTAGTAGGATCCTGTTAGATGTCTTACCTTAACTAGGAATCCTATGTATGGAAGGAATCTCTTTGTAATGCCTATATAAAGGCTCCTCTATTCATTGTTATCAATACAATTGATTTGCTGTCTTTTACTTTCTCCTCAAACACGTTATCAGCACGTAGCTCGAACGGAAAAAAAAATCGGCCGACCCTCACGCCGCGCCGCTACCGCCGCCCGCCGCTGCCGATTGCCACCGCCAGTGTCGCGCCGCCCGCCGCCCGCTTCGGCCTAACCACTGCCGGCTACCACGCGCCATTGCCCGGCCAACCACTGCTTCAACTTTATCGCCGCCCGGCCGCCACTTTCTGCCATCGCTGCCGCCTGCTGCCGCTTGCTAATCGCCACGCCAGCCACCGCCAGCTACCACCAGCCGCCCACGCACTGACGCCAGCCGCCACGCTACCAGCCGCCAAGACTGCCGCCTCCACGCTGGCCACGCCAGCCAACCAAGTCCGACCTGCCAGTTACACCTCGGACCAAAACCCGAACATCAACTTATCTTCGGAAGCCGCCAAAATTGCGCCTCCAGTTTCACGTCGTCGCATCGAGTACCAACCGGTAGATCGAAGTACACCACAAATTCAGCACGTGCCTAATTTTATAATCGAGGTAATTATCTGACTTGTCCCTATTCAATTCTCTCCTTTGGGGAATTTTTCTTTTGGGGACATGGGTTCTTGGGTTCTTTATCTCCCACGCTACTTTGCGGTGGATAAGACCGCGAGAGAAGTCGGTATCTCTGCGTGTCGAAGAAAACTGTGTGACGGTCCTGGGGGAGTCACGGAATTGTTGAAAGTCGATACTTGTGGTTGTTGCATACACCACGTATCTGGGTGCGATCTGATATCACCGTTTTTTTTTTGTCGACTTTACTAAACAACAATTAAGGGAAGTAAATCGAGTAACAGTTATGTTAGACGCTTTTAAAAGCATTGATTTTGACCGTTTGCATTGTCACTGAAAATCCAACAAGACTAACTTCCTCTTGTTTATATCTTGTAGATGGCACAAAGCTCCAATGTTCATCCGGAGTTCGACATCCTTGACCATGCTGGTAAGGAGTATCATAGGTGGGTCTCAGACGTTTGCTTGGCGTTCGTCGGTAAGAGATTTACCACCACCATCTTTCCCTCTAACGAGCCTACCGCTCAAGAACCGAGCGAGGAAACCAAGGCTAATGCACTGTTGTACTTGCGTAGACATATACATCCGTTGTTGAAAAAGTATTATATGAATTTGCAAACCCCCAAAGAACTATGGGATACACTCGAACAACGATTTAATAATGTGCATGATCAGCGTTTCCCCGAATTGCAACTTCAGTTGGAGCAAATCTGATTTTTGGATTATGCGAATGTGGAGGCCTATAACCAAGCCATCCTTGATCTTCGCGCTGATCTTGGTTTTTGTGGTGTCAAGAAGTCTGATCAAGATTTGATCGAGAAGACTCTTAACATGTTTCCAGTGGGAGCAAGTGTGATTGCTCATCAGATGCGCGTTGCCTATGAGGAAGGGATAATTAAAAATTTTAGTGACCTAATCTCCCACCTCGCGAAAAAAGAAAGGCACCATGAGATTATTCTCAATAGCAATGCGCGCCCAGCTGGTACGAAGCCGATTCCGGAAGTAAATCAGGCTACCCACAGGAAGGCACCACGACAAAATAGAAAAGGCAACGCTACTCAGTTTTTGCAAGCACCACGGGTGCATGACTCGAGCAAGCGAGGGAAAAGACGAGGTCGTCGTTCCAATGTGTGGAAGAGGCAAGGTGGCTCGGCCACGGGACCTAGTGGAACCCAACCACGTGGACCACCTCCTGCCGCCGGGAATAGAGCCACTCCAAAGGAAGGCCGGAATTACTATACTTGCGGATCGAAGAAGCATACTTACCGCAATTGCAAGGCGCCAAAGAACATCCAAGTTTACTACAAGCACTATAAACAGTACTTGACTCAAGAGTCAAATTACATGGAAGAAGATGATGAGAATACGGAGGTGAACCATACTGAGATCCCGATTGAGATCCCTCCTCTCACCATTACGGACAAAGACCAACATATGGATGTTGCCGACTTTGACTAGATCATTGTAGTTTGACTAGTTTTACGCTTTGGTTATGTTTTGTCTTGTTTCTAGTTTCCGAGAACTACTTTGGATTTTCATGAATGTAATAAAATTGACCATGATGAATAAAATTCTTTTAATTGCTGTGATTGTGCAAAAACGAATTTTATTTTTTCCCTTCGAAAGTATGTTTGGTTTATCACAAAATAATTGCTAGCAATGAATTGCTTGGTTAAATTGATACATTGGTGGATTTAATCAAAACTTTTGATCAAGACTAGGCGCATCCTCCTTGGTATTTGTTTATGCTTTGAAAGTTCAAACGGAATCAGTGGTTTTTAAACAGCCTTAGCTGTACCGACATTCCTACTTTCTCTGCAAGTCTACCAAGTTGGAGTTACCGAAAGGATCATTACGCGAGATATAAATCGAACACCAAGATGCGTTTTGAAGTATTTAAACGCTCCTATGGCCATATTTCCATAGTATTGTATCAACAATAATGCCTTTGAAAAAGGCTTCAACCTTGCTCTATCACTCAACAATAGGGAAATACCAAAATAGCAACTTGAAACGAGCACTGAGATCTAAGTTTAATGATCCAGAAAGTGAACGACCTATACGGAAGTCTAGTTTCCAGAAAAACTGACCGTTCGTCCATAGCCTTCTTAACGAAGAAGTTATTGCTGTTTTAGTGAACAAAGGTCAAGCTGCGCGGAAATTATTTCCAGCGATTGTGCTAACTTTGATCCTAACCGACTTGGTCAAATTTCCCCAAACTCGAAGTTAATGAGTTTTCGCTATGTCTTTAATCACAAGACTAATCGAGTTTCATGTCTTATTGTAGATGTCTCGTGGCGAAATTGAGTGCCTTGCTGATAGTGGAACAACCCACACTATTCTTCGGAATAGGCAATTATTCGAGGATATTGTGCCATATATATCCTCAGTGACAACAATGATTGGTTCCTCCCAAGTAATTCAAGGGAGGGGACATGCTCATTTCTTGCTACCTAATGGTACACATATTAATGTCACAAATGCTCTCTATACCCCAAGAGCAAATCGAACCTTGCTAAGTTTTAGGGACATCCGTGCCAACGGTTATCACCTTGATACACATTGTGAGAATGGGACAGAATTTTTGTGTGTTACTCTGGCAGAATGCGAAAGACGTCGCGTTCTCGAGAAACTTATGAGTCTAAGTAGTGGTTTATACCAGACTACAATAAGGGTTATTGAATCCTATGCTGTGAGTCACGAACTATGTGATTCTGAAGCACACCAACTATGGCATGACCGACTCGGTCACCCTGGACGCGACATGATGATTCGCATTTTGAAAAACTCACATGGTCATCGTTTTTTCAAGTCCAGAAAACGATTGGAAGCACCACTCGATATCGGCATTGATGAGAGTGAGCTTGATACCGTATCACCGGGACTAAAGATCGCACGCCCTGATAAGGTTGATGGTGCATATCTCGTAAATCCCGAGGCTTCCGTGGCAATTTCTAATGCCCATAAATCGTTTTGCAAAGCCTGTTCACTAGCAAAGTTGATACCCTCTCCGTCCTTTGCTGAAGACTCAACACAAAACATTCGCTTCTTACAAAGAATTCAAGGGGACATATGTGGACCTATCCAGCCATAGTGCGGACCATTCAGATATTTTATGGTTCTGGTTGATGCATCGACGCGATGGTCACACGTCGCTCTGCTATCCACGAGAAACGCTGCATTTGCTAAACTCCTAGCACAAATCATCAAGTTACGGGCTAACCACCCCGACTTTCCAATCTCGTCATTAAGATTGGACAATGCTGGAGAGTTTACATCAAAGTCTTTTGACGACTATTGCATGTCAATTGGGATTGAAGTTGAACATCCCGTCCCCTATGTTCATTCGCAGAATGGCCTTGCCGAGGCTATGATTAAGCGGTTACAGCTTATCGCCCGAGCATTGGTATTGCGCACCAACTTGCCGATTTCTGCCTGGGGTTATGCAATTTTGCATGCAGCTATACTTATTCGCTTTCGACCCACTGCCAATCAACCGTTTAGTGCGTACCAGTTGGTAACTGGATATGAGCCTGATATTTCACACTTACGCATTTTTGGTTGTGCAGTCTATGTGCCAATTACGCCTCCACAGCGTACTAAAATGGGTCCGCAAAGACGATTAGGTATATATGTTGGCTATGAATCGCCTAAAATTGTCCGCTATTTGGAACCTTTGACAAGATCTGCTTGCGCAAGATTTGCAGATTGTCACTTTGATGAGACAAACTTCCCATCGTTAGGGGGAGAGAGGAATCGAACGATTCCAGTTGAACACCAGGAAATTGTCTGGTGTGCTCCCTCCTTGCCTCATCAAGATCCCCGCACATCTCAATCCGAGCTAGAAGTGCAACGTATTCTCAGTCTTCAGAAAGTTGCGTATTCGATGCCCGACAGCTTTACTGATACTGCGAAAGTGACAAGATCTACCATTCCCGCTGCGAATGTTCCTGCAAGGTTAGAAGTCCCAGTTATAGGGCAAGGTTCAGCCGCCCAAAGGAATGATGCCCCCGGTGTCAACCTTAGTGGTGGGACGGCTGCTTCGGCTGCTCTTATCCCTGCTCGAAAGAGGGGGAGGCCAGTGGGTAGAAAGGATACCGAACCTCGAAAGAGAAGAGGAACGGAGGCACAAAATCCTCTCATCATCGACACAGTGACTCTGTCACACGAGATTATCTCTGAATACGGATATGTCCTCGAATCAACAATGGAACAATCGACGGACGCGTCGGAAACTTTGTTGATGTCAGAAAATAAAGAAATCTCGATGCAATGTACGAGTGAATACGTACTATTGGACAGGTCGCCCACGCTAGTCGATGATGCTTTTGCCTACTCCGTCGCTCAAGAAATTATTGAAGACGACGACGCTGAGCCGCGCTCGATTGCTGAATGTCAACAACGAGCCGATTGGCCGAAATGGAAAGATGCAATGCAGGCTGAACTAGGCTCAATGGCTAAACGTGAGGTATTTGGCCGTATCGAGCTAATACCCGTGGGCGTTAAACCAGTTGGACATAAGTGGGTCTTTGTTTGTAAACGCAATGATAAGGATGAGGTCATGCGTTACAAAGCGAGACTAGTTGCCCAAGGCTTCTCGCAGCGCCCTGGCATTGACTATGAGGAGATGTATTTTCCTGTTATGGACATCATCACTTTCCGCTACTTAGTCAGTTTGGTAGTGTCCGAAAAACTGAACATGCAGCTTATGGATGTGGTTACAGCGTATCTTTATGGGGATCTAGATATGGATATTTATATGAAAGTCCCCGAAGGGATTTCATTGCCCAAATCAAGTAGCTCTAAACCACGGAGCGCTTACGCTGTGAAATTGCGTCGTTCACTGTATGGGTTGAAACAATCCGGAAGGATGTGGTACAACCGCCTACGTGAATACTTGGTTGGGAAGGAATACGAGAACAGTGACATCTGTCCATGCATTTTCGTGAAAAGAACAAATACAGGATTCGTGATTGTAGCCGTCTATGTAGATGACGTGAATGTTATCGGTACCATAGATGAGGTCAATGAAACGGCCCGCTATCTTAAATCCGAATTCGAGATAAAAGATCTGGGGAGGACTCGATTCTGCTTGGGCTTAGAGCTAGAACATCGGGATGATGGCATACTCATTCATCAGTCTGCCTATGTCCACAAAATGCTCAGGCGATTTAGTATGGACAAGGCACATCCTCTTGCTACCCCCATGATTGGTCGAAGTCTGGAAATGAACAAGGATCCGTTTCGTCCCAAAGAGGAGGATGAAGAGGTCCTTGGAGCAGAAACACCGTACCTTAGCGCAATCGATGCGTTGTTGTATCTGGCTCAATGCACTCGTCCAGACATCGCATTCTCTGTGAATCGGTTAGCGAGATTTAGCTCCGCTCCCACGATAAGGCATTGGAATGGAGTAAAACACATCTTTCGATACTTGAAAGGCTCGAGTGACCTTGGATTGTTCTTTCCCTACGCAAGAGAGAGCGATATTCCGAAAAGAACTGTTGAGGTTAAGACGATGCATACCAATCGTCGATCTTCCTCTGATATTGCAGTCAAGCATGGTAGCTTGACTACCAGAAGTGCTAATGCGAGCAAGCTTACGCCTTATGCAGAGAATCCTAACGACACGTTAGTTGGATTTGCTGATGCCGGTTATCTCTCTGACCCGCATAAAGGACGTTCCCAAACTGGTTATGTGTTCACCATTGGGAATACGGCAATATCTTGGCGATCTACTAAGCAGACCCTAGTTGCTACTTCCTCGAACCATGCAAAGATAATTGCATTGCACGAATCCGTGAGGGAGTGCATTTGGCTCCGGTCAGTCATAGGCCATATACGAGGAACGTGTGGATTAGATCCCACTACAGCAACCCCTACTTGAATCTTTGAGGACAATACGGCATGCATTGAGCAGATGAAGTCAGGTTTCATAAAGGGTGACAATACCAAGCATATTGCGCCGAAGTTCTTTTATAATCAGCAGCAGCAGAAATTGCTGAATATCGAAGTGAAACAAGTGAGTTCCGATGAGAATATCGCAGACTTGTTCACTAAGTCTCTGCCGAAATCTACATTTGAGAAACATGTGAGGAGCATCGGCATGTGTCGATTATCCGAGCTCAACTAATGATAGCTCGACGGAATGAGCTGTCATGTATACCTCAGGGGAGTATACTTCACATGATTCTGTCATTTGTAGTTGGTGCGTTGTGCTCTTTTTCCTCACCAAGTCTTTGTTTTTCCCACGGGGTTTTATTTGAGTTGGAAAGGTTTTTTACCGAGGCAACACCTTGTGCACCATGTTAGTATTAGTGTTCGACACAGGGGGAGTGTTCCGGGAAATCCTTCCCGTATTGGTGTCTTACCTAATACTGGTTGTAGGGGGATAGAGTTATGGAAGGTTCTAGACTCTTCCATAAGTAGTAGGATCCTGTTAGATGTCTTACCTTAACTAGGAATCCTATGTATGGAAGGAATCTCTTTGTAATGCCTATATAAAGGCCCCTCTATTCATTGTTATCAATACAATTGATTTACTGTCTTTTACTTTCTCCTCAAACAGGAATAAATATTATTAAAAAACACATTTATATGGAATGATATTAAATAAAGAGGGCTAATTAATTGAATGAAATTTAGATAAGGAAGTAATATTACTTTTTTGGAAATATGTAATAATCAATATTAGAATTTTAATAAGAAAATCAATAAATACATATTTAATACATGTTATATGAAAATTAAATGGGATAAAAAATCTATGATTTAATATAAAACTCATATATATAATTTTTATATATAAAAATAAATATTACTATAAAAACTATGTTTATACCTTGAAGTTACACCTCTAGCGAGTTACATTAGAAGCTCAACAAATTAATAGGATCAAGACTAAAAAATACTAATTAGTTGAAATCATTAATTAATTAAGATAAATTTAATATTGAGTCTTTATATTGGGACCAATATAAAATATTATTTAATTGAATTTAGTCACTTATCTATAGTTCTATTAAAAGATAGTTGAGGACATGTGTTATTTTGTAAAATTTTTAATTTTTTTTTTAAAAATATAGCTTATATAGAGATGTCTTCTCGAAAATTCCGAAAAAGATCTAGATATGTGTTGTGGGAGTTTTATTCCATAACTTACACTCATCTACCAATAATTTTTTTTGTATCAAGTTCATTCTCTATAGTTTTTGTATCAATAGTTTTTAATTTTTCTAGCTTAAAATTTATAATTTTTTTTGTATCAAGTTCATTCTTCATGAAAAATATATCAAACTAATTCTTATTTCCCGAACTTCAATAGACATTTATATTGAATATAATAAATTTGATAGATCTACATTAATGACCGATTGCACAAAAAATTTTGTATTAAAAAAATATGAATATTAGTTTTCCAGAGAAATTAATTACTACAAAATAAAAATAAATTAATTCACTTTTAAGAAATTAGATTTAAGATTCATATTGTTTACATAAAAAATAAAATATGATATTTATTTATTTTTAATAACTAAAAATGGTAAAGCACACGCTGCAAAGACACAAACATCCCCTATATATTAAAAGAGAAGACTCTATGCTAAATGTCATTCCCACAATTAATTTGCAACCACAAATTTTTGAATTTTTTTTTCCTATGTGTCTTTTTCCTTGAATTCTAGCCTATGTGACATGGATAGTGAGTCACATATTCACGTGGCAAATCTTTTTTTCTATCCTATTTTTTTTCCTCTTCCCGTATCGCCCAAATTCATATTCTATCCTAGGACAAATCTTTATAGAAATATATATTCAAATTATAAATTTAAATTTAGAGTATATAGGCTTCGAAATCTTGATATATAAATGATTTTCTAAATTTAATTAAAAATTTAGATGTACCATTATATTGCACCAATATTTTAATACCAAGTAGATTTAATTTATATTTAGAGTATATAGTCTTAGAAATCTTGATATATAAATAACTATATGTCCTCCCGTGCGATACACGGCGTAAAATATTAAATATTTTATTACATTAGTAATATGTGATTGAATTTTAATAATATTGCGATATTATTATAAAATATACATGAGTCAATACACACACATACACATAACTATTATTTAATTTGCTTTAATATCTAAATCTAAGGGCACATGATAGGAATAATTTAATTACTCATAGGCATTTACTTTTTATATTGGACAATATGAGTCTTATATCTAATTTTATAAATAATAAATTAAATTATATTTATTATTATCAACTTTCATTAAAAGTATCCAACCCATATTCTTACTAATATAATTTTTTTATATGATTTGGAATTATTGTAATTATCCTATTATTTTACAATCAGAACAAAATAATTCTGAAAAATCAAACAATAAAAGTAAAAATTTTTACCATTTGTTATATTTTTATATAAAAATAATATGGATCCACCAGTTTTGTTTACCATTATAGAATCGGGATCTGCTTACCATTTATAAATCTAAGAATCTAAGAATCAAGATTTGCCGTTTATAGCTATATATTGATTCGGAAAAGACCTATTAGTATAGTCGGGATCTGCTTACCATTTCTAAATAGGAAAATTTTGGTAAGCAATTCTTCTCGCCTCAATAGGAAATGGTAAGAACCAAAATTCTCGCCCCAACAAATTTTTGGAAAATCTTTGGAATATATTTTTTGGTAACAAATTTCCAGATTTGGTATCATATTATTACGAGCATGAATAGTTCTTATTTTTTAGTGTGAAAACAGTAGTGCAATAAATGTAATATCGACTTTTTTCATATTTCTCATATTATCGGTTTTTTCATATTTTGAACAAGTTATGTTGTTTTCATATTTCTCATATTATAATCATTTGTGTATAATCAATTTCTACAAAATCTGCATTTAGAATTAATTCTGATTTTCGTTTGGCAACAAATATTGCGTGTGCATGTGGATTGATGAAATCCTTTATTATTGTTTGATTTAATTCTATTTGATATGGATTTGATGAAATCCTATATTATATAGTTGAAAAAACAAGATATAATTTTTTTTATATATGTTGTTTTGATTTTTTGATAAATTACCCATTTTATGTTAGATTCATACATGTTGTTATGCATTTATAAAACTGTTAAATAAAAAAATTTTGAACAACCCTTGAAATATGCACGGGTACTACACTAGTATATTAATAATACTTAATCACATACTACTTTCATCCCCCAAATTTATTCTTACCTCTTCTTTTCGGTATGTTTCCCAAATTTATTCATATAATGGGCATTAATTAAGTTAATAGTACGCTAATGTGAGACTCTTTCTCCATTTGCATGACACTTCATGATATATTCAATAATTTTTTATTAAGATCTACTTCGAAGATCCTCAGAATAAATTTAAAGGATGGATAGAATATCTATAATAATTCTATTAAAAGAGAGTCGTGACACATGTCACTTTGTAAGATTTTTAATTTTTTATTTTAAAATATAGCTTATATATAGAGATGTATTCTTAAATTCCCACAAAAAAAATTCTAGATATGTATTGTGGAGTTTTATTCCACAACTTACACCCATCTACTAATAAAAAAATCATTCCTTTATTTTTTTAGCTTAAAAATTTAAATATTTATAATTTTTTAAATCAAGTTTATTTTTAATGGAAAATATATCAAAAAAATTTTTATTTCCAATTTTCAACTAGACATCCATATGAATATAATAAATTTGATGGATTTACAATAATGACCGATTGCACAAAAAAAATATATTAGAAAAAATATGAATATTTATTTTCAGTAAAATTAATTGATGCAAAATAAAAATATATTAACTCATTTATTGCTTACATAAAAAATAAATTATGATATTTATTTAATTATAATAATTAAAAATAATAAAACATACACTGCACACACACATATATATTAAGACTTAATCACATATTACTTTTGTCCCCAAAATTTGTTCCTACTTTTTTCGGTATGTTCAGGAAATTTGTTCATGTAATGGACACTAATTGACTTAACACTCCGCTAATGTGATACTCTTTCTTGAATTATATTACACCCGTTAATACACTCAATCAGTCTTTTATTAATATTACGTTAATATGATATTCATGTAGAAGATCATCAAAAATAAATTTAGAGATCGAGAAATTATTTTCTAATAAGAGAATGTCTTATGCGGTGCATCGCACCGGATAATATTTAGTCTATACTTCTATTAAAAGAGAGTGATGACAAGTGTCATTCTCTGAGATTTTTTGTTTTTTTTCTTAAAAAATATAGTATATATAGAGAAATGTATTCTGAATATTTAGAAAAAATAAGGAGAAAAAAAAAGAATATTATGAATATGTATTGTTAGAGTTTTATTCCACAGCTTACAATATCTACCAGTAGAAAAATTATTTCTTCGTTTTTTAGCTAAAAGTTCTAATGTTTATAATTTTCTTTATATCATATTTATTTTTAATGAAAAATATATCAAATCAATTACTATTTCACGATCTTCAGTTAGACATCTATATTAAATATAGTAAATCTGATGGATTTACATTAATGACTGATTGCACAAAAGACGTTTATATTAGAAAATATATGAGTATTAATTTTTAATAAAATTAATTGATGTAAAATAAAAGTAAATTAACTCACTTTTATGAAAATAAATTTAAGACTTTATTGCTTACACAAAAAAACAAATTATGGTATTTATTTAATAATAATGATAATTAAAAATAGTAAAATATATATTGCAGAGACACACATATATTAGACTTAATCATATACTATTTTCGTCCCCAAAATTTATTTCAATTTTTCTCGGTATGTCTCCAAAATTTGTTCAGGTAATGAATATTAAGTGATTAACAATATGCTAATGTGAGACTCTTATGCAATTATATTAAATTCTATAATATGCTCAACAAGTTTTTTTACTAAAATTTATGTCGAATATCTTAAAGAATAAATTTGGGGATCGAAAATATATATTTTAATAATAAAATATTTTGTCTGTGTATCGCACGGGAGAACATCTAGTTTTTTAGATAAAAGAAGGTTCTTTATCCAGTTTTAATACGTGGCACAAAAACCAACAAAAAACCAACGATATTCCTCTCTTCCGCATGACGCCTTTTCATTTTCAAATTCCACTGATCACAATGGTAAAGAGGAGAAATGCAGAGAAGAGAAACTATAATGGCAGCGAAGGTATTATCAGCAGCAGTACTAAGGACTATGGCAGCGGCGGGTGCAATTACAACAGATTCTCAGTGTTCGAGTTCGCTGGTGATGACGTGCGCGTCGAGACTGAATCCCGCAAAACCCTTGCCAAATTCGGAACCAAAAGCCCTGGCAAGAAACCCGCACACCATCGAGAACCCGTAGACAATTACGCTTTTCTTCAGTGCTGTAAGTCCATGCCCCCGCGATCGTTTTGGTAGTATCGTTTTTTTTTTCCTGTAGGCGTTAAAAAGGAAACGCCGTTTGTTGGATGATGTTAGGGGCTTTTGCTTCAGTTTGAGGCTGGTGTGTATGCTCGATCGGATGTTGAACGAGTGATGGTGATCGGTTTCCTGTTGTGTCCTGCTAAAACAATAGCGAAATTTGTTTGTGGAATTTGTTTTGGAGTTTATGAGTCAAATAATTGGGTTTAATATTTCTTGTATCTTGTCTTTAAATACGTGAAAATATATTAAACTTCTAAGACTCTAAATATGCGTCTCTCTAATAGTAAAACTGCTTCAACTTTTAGATAGGGCAGTCATTCAGTAAAAGTATTCTTAGATTGATGCTTTGAGAAAGCTACGAGGTTGTTGATTTCTATTGCTCGTTAGTCATTTCTTTGAACATGTTATGTCCCCATATGGTTCTATATATTAGACTAGATTATAGCCTGCTTAATTTGCATATCCTGTCCGGATGGCCACATCTAAAGTGTTGTGAGCCCGGTACAAAAATGCCACGTGGGACTAATCTTGAGACTTTGAGTCTCATCTTAACCCCATAGACTAAATAATATGGATGGGCTTTCGGTGATATTGAGTCTTTGTATCAAGTCTTTGTACACAACCGAACGGGGCCTATGTATATGAGTTGAGTAAGTACAGGAAGGGGAAACTACGCAGGAAGAGACTTCTTTGTTCTTTGATGATTCAGTTCGTGCAAGTTGTTTGGAGATTTTCGATGGGAAGGTTAACTTTGAAGCTTTAGGAAGCTGGAAAGAGAGAGTAACGGAAATTTAGAACGTAATAGATGATTGATCAGGCTATTATACTTTTCGCGTGGTTGATTTTATTTTTGAATGAGACTTTATCAGACTGGGAAAGATGTGGGAATAATTGAAGTCATCAGCTTGTTCGGACGAGGCGAGTTGCTGGAAAATGAATTGAGATGATTTATTGTTTTCCGTGATGTTATATGGACTATTTACGTGCTCTACTCTTTCGGTTGAGTATCTTTCCGTTAAGTTGTTAAATTGACCGTTTACCAAAAAGTTCACATACTGTTTGTGTACGTTCTTTTTTAGCTTAGGAGTTAGAATTATGTGTACTGTGAAATCATTCTTAGTGAAAGGCCGCTTCACAAGTATCAGGGACACCAGTGGTATTTGCATTAGAAAAAGAACCACCTAACAATTTCTTAGTGATTTACAGAGCAATTATTGTTGTTAAATTGAATATCTATAAGCTTGTTGAAATATTATCAAATTATCTCTATTGTTCCTTTTTAAGTAAAGATAACGAAACGGTGTTCTGGCTTCTTTCATGAACAATATTTTGCAGTTGCAGGAGGAACCAAGACTCAACAAAAGGATTCGAAGAGTGATGTGCTAGATGTTGATGTTACTGATAGTGCTTCCCAAAATATAACATTTGGGACAGACACGAGAACAACACCTAGTTCGTTGAACTATGATCATCCTTCTTATTCCTTAAAGAAGCAGGGTTTTGAATATTCATCATGTGGCGCAAAATCCTGTGGATCGGTGTGCCGGAAACCAGGAGGTTACACAACTGGCAAGAGGCATGTAAGTAGCAAAAATAGTACTCTATTGTTTATTCTAGAAGTATCTGACTTTTTAGCTTTGCTTTTATATTTAAGTATATCAGGGTTCACCCATCTTCCTTATATAATGCAGGACAAGGTATTGTGTGTAGATTCTGATGAGGATGGACGAATGGATTTGAGATCATCAAGTTCTTTTGATCTTGCGGAGAATGAAGGTAATTTCCTCATCATAAGAAATAATTTCCGAGCATTTGTGGTGATGTTTTGATCTCATTTCCATTTCAGTACAGAGAACAATTTTTATTTATTTATTTTATCTGTGCGCTTGTTTTCAGGTTCATTAAAGGAATCAGATTATGGAGCCAACGATAATGATTGTGTTAGTTTATTACCATGGAGTACCTTGTGTTGAGACTTAAAGGATGTGCATATACTAGTTATTTCTATATGTCGTCGCACGACTCATATCTTGAAATGATAAGCCTTTTTTTTCTGATTCTTGTACCAAGAAAGTTACTTAACTTGTACAGTAGCAGAATTATGTAGCTGGTTTCTTCTTCTTGGGGCATGTGAGCTTTCTCTTGCGATCTCTCTCAACATAAGAGTCATTTGCTCTTCATTTATGTATTTCCTTTTGCTTTATTTTGTAGGAAGCAGTGGTGGTTGTTTCTCCTCATTATGTTACATATGAGAACATGCATTATAGAAGATGTCACTTAACTTTTTCCCAGAGGTTCATTAGACTGAAGGGATCACCACTTTGCGAGAGAAGGAAAACTTTTTGTTTCGAATGGCCAACTTTTGATATTTTGAAAATTGAATATCAGCAATATGGAAGTGTGAGTTTAGTTCATCCCATGAAGAACACTTTACCTGATTTTGATGTGATGGGAAACTTTGAGTTTTAACTTATAAATTTCATTGAATTGCTATAGGTTCAAGCCAATATTGTGAACCTACACTTAAAATCCAAGGACATGAATGTTGGCGACGCGGTGGAAGGGAATTCTGGTCAGGCACTCTTAGTTATTATTTATTCCTTTCAGTAGATCTACCTCTTATCTTTCTTTCTTAACGTGCAGTGGATTGAGAATTCAAATTTGTTTGCATTTATTCTCAAGTGGAAGTGCTTGT
Source organism: Orobanche coerulescens (assembly GCA_033398695.1). Lineage (NCBI taxonomy): Eukaryota > Viridiplantae > Streptophyta > Magnoliopsida > Lamiales > Orobanchaceae > Orobanche > Orobanche coerulescens. The sequence goes on from CM065809.1 coordinate 179,008,048, forward strand.
TTAAGATCATTATGTCTATGTGATGTTTTAGGCTACATTGCTTCTACATAAGGATGTGCCTTTATTTTGGATGCTTTTAAGAAATTGTATTTCATGTCAAGTCCTTATTGTCTTCAAACTCCTTGTTTGGAGAACATAGGTACTTCAGTTTATTGTATCAATTGTCTTCAGTTTATTGTATCAATTGTCTTAGTTGTAGGCACAACACCCAATCTACATTCTCTTGTATTTTATTTGATTGGGAAGTGGAAGTTAAGGTATGTAGTTGTGGGCTTATTGCAGATTGCATAAGACGAGTATACTTAGGTTCTTTCTTGTGTTTTGATTAGGAAATTTAGTGAATGAGTGGTTGATGCACAAAAAATAGTAGTGTGGATTCCATCAGTGGGTGATTTGCAAGGTGAATATTTTCTAGATTATTACTTCAAGAGACCAGTATTTTTTACTGGCACACATCTGGATATAGCATCTGATTAGGCATTCCTGGCATAGATTATAATGGTGCTCCTGTTCACCTGATATAAATGATTTAGTGATATTACAAATCTTTTCTCATGCAGATGAAATTATTTAGTTGCTGGATTGAACTAACTTGAATTGTAGTGTTTATCAAACTGTTCAAAATGGTTTTAGAACTTGCATAAGTGTTTTGACTTTTTCAATAGAAAGCTCTCAACGTTATTTCTTATTCATATTACTTCGAGATGCACATGTCAACTCAATATTCTGGACAAGTTGTAAAATGATTGTTTTTACATGCACACATACATTCAGTTAGTTGGTATTCTAGTTCTTATGTCCTTTTTTCTTTCATCAACTGAGCGCAGGTAGTGTTGAACTAGAATTTGTTGTTCTTGATGATCCTCAATGGTCTGAAAAACTAGAAGACATTAAATCATTGGATCTGAAATATAAAGCTGCTTGGGAAACCATTATAAGGTAAGTTACTTGTTGATAGATTACGGATCTTTTTCCTGGAACTTTATCTTTGGCGGTTCCCCCCATCCATTTAGTTTTGGAGGGAAACAACGGTATAACTGAGTGTTTCATGCCATTTGTTGCAAATTTGTTTTTTCCTTTGGTTTTAGGTTGAATTGCAAAACTACAGCCTTATACAAGAAGTTGCATATCATACTCATGGATAAAGCATATAACTTGCACTAAGAGTAGGCTCAATTGTTTGGGATGGAACTGGGTGGTTGAAGAGATATATAAAAAATATCTTTTAGCTAATTAGAAATAAAACCTTTTATTTTCTAAATTGGCCAAATTAGCCAAATTCGCCTACTTTCAATATTAACGCTATTCTAAATGGGGTATTTTTAATTTGTATAGCTAACTGGATTTTTCAGAAACATGGGTAAATTACAAAACTACCTCTCAGCTTTAATCTTTTTACAGAAAATCGTCATTTTAATTGCAGTGAATGCATTTTAGATGAGTCCTTTGAAGACATAACTTATCCAGATGGGGATCCTGATGCTGTCTTCATAAGTAGAAGGGATGTTGAGCTATTGCTGCCTGGGACTTTCATCAACGACACTATTATTGACTTCTATATTAAGTAAGTCCTACAGGCCTGGTTAATATTTCATGGTTTCATCCCTTTCATACAGAATTAGAATTGCTTGATAATCTTCATTTCCCGAATTTTTAGTACTCTTCTTGGGATGTGGATAATATTGCTAGTTCCAAGTATCAATTTTTTGTGACACCGTTTTGTTTGCCGCCTAGTTCTCTTTTTTTTTTTTGTGTGTGTCTGTTCAGGTGACAAGCTTTTAGACCTCACCCCTTTTCTTAATCTTTTCACCCTTTTGAACTTGAAACAAAATTCTATTGTCCATTGTCTCCATCATCGTTCCTCGTGAACAGGAATACAGTTTTCAAGGAAATTTTCCACCTTTGAGAACTATAACTCTTGATTCCTTTACAGGACAAATATAGATATTGGTAATTGCTATAAATAATTACAAGTGGTTAGTAATAGTTTCATGTTTTGTGTCTGTACAAGGGGCTTGCTTTGTAATTTGCTACCTATAAGATTACATGAATATATAGAGGACGGTCATGTGTAACTGCATTATGAGATGACATGAATAATGGAAGTGGTAGCAACACTACTAACTTGTCAGTTAATCAAATCTATCATGGCATCATGTGGTTGAATGGCAGGTATCTCGTAAATAAAACCAACCCTGAGAAGCAGCGTAGGTTCCATTTCTTCAATACATTTTTCTTTCAGAAGCTTCTGGATATGAGACGAGATCTATCTCAAACTTGGGAAGGGAGTGATGATTTCCAACGTGTTCGGAAATGGACAAGGAATGTCAATATTTTTGAAAAAGATTACATATTTATACCTGTAAACCTCAGGTAATAAATGCTATTATGGAATTTTCAAAGGTATACATTTCGCAGTTGGTTATCTAAGGTTACCTTTTCATTTTTTTTTCCTTGTAGCCTGCATTGGAGTTTGATCGTTATCTGCCATCCAGGGGAAGTTGCAAACTTAAGAGGCATGATGCATATACACACACACATATATATATATATATTTATATATGTGTGTGTATATATATATATATATATATTGCTCTTTGTTTATTTATATTGCTACTTTCCATGCTTCATATTTAGATATCCTTGTGCAGACAAAGGTATGGATGGCTCACCCAGGGTACCATGCATTTTACATATGGATTCTATAAGAGGAAGTCATGGAGGGTTTGAAAATCTTATTAGAAGGTAAGCTGCTGGCAGTTGATGCTCCAGACTATCCAGTGTTACTGTGTTAGTAAGTAAATGCCCTTTTCAGTCCCACCATTATATAATTTCATATTTGGGGACATTGAGCTCTATATCTTGTTTGTTCAAACCCAAGCCCTTTGTAGAACACTTGATTTGTACATGCTACGGAATACACTCCAAATGCCGTAATATTACAAGGAAAATCTAATATTGTAATGCCATATTAATTGGCTAGAGGCCGAAAGGTAGAATTTTTCATCCAGGAACCCTGAGGAGGAATGTTTAGCAGTCTTGGTTAACTAGACATGGTAACAAATGTAATATTTGAAACCAATATTTCGAAATTATCAGGCTTTAATTTTTTTTCAACCTCTAGCTCATTGAAACATATTAAGTTCGTGGTTTTTTTTAATCATTACTGAACTGTAAATGCATTGTAAGTGTTGTTACTAAACTTTATGTTTTTTAGATAGGATAATGAGCTTTGTGGAAAAGAATTTATTTCACATGACATCTTCCCTCTTGCGATTGAATGTCATCTTTTTCCTCATTTTAACTTCCTTTTACCTAAAATTATCTTCTAAATAATTATTTTTCGCAAACTACCATTTTCTAAATAAACAATTTTTTTCTTGTTGATTTGTTGGTAGATTCATCTACCATAGCACCCTGTTAACCATATAGAAACACGATCAGCAATCTGACAAAAGCCTCAGTCTCAACTTCTATGTCAACGTTCGACGTGAGAGATGCCAAATAATAAAGCAGATCATGTGACTCCATATTATCTGGCAATTTATTCCGATACTCTACCTTGAAAAAAATTTCCAAAGGAACATTTTTAAGTTTGAGATAAGGTGTGATACTAAAAAATTGTTGGGTTCCTTTCTGGTTTTTTTGGGATTGCTTGTGTATGGGAAATCCTGGCTTATGATACCAGGAGTAAGTAGATCTGTTCTTATCTTTAAATGGCAGATACTTGTGGGAAGAATGGAAAGAGCAGGGGAATAAACAAGAAGAAGATATTTCAAAAAAGTTATTGACTTTGGATTTCATCGCGCTTCAGGTATTAATACTCTGCATAACTCCATTGTGATTACCTCTGTCAAAATATATACTGTATGATTGTCGATATGGAGTAGTTTTTTTATGGTGATGAGATGGCATCTTCGGAGTACCTTTATACAGTTGGTAATGAAGCTCAAAGGTATAGTTAGAAGATTTAACCGATTCATTTTTTTTTTTGGTAAAATAACGTGACATCTCAATGACACTGTCGAAAGTGGAGATATTTTATTGGAGATAAGTTGGTCAGGACTCGGTTATATAGTCATTTGGAATTAAGGTTTAATTTTAAGCGGCAATTGATTTTATTTTGTAGAATACTTGGTTTGGTGAATTGAAATGTAAATATGAGCTCTTTGCCTATGTTGTTAATTCCTAATCAACGTAGAATAAGCCTTTTTTGAACGAAAGTGCTGCTGTCAGTTTGCAAAAATCCTAGATATTTTCTTTTTATGTTGGGCTGCTTATTGCATTTACTTCCAAAATGCCTCTTAAGAGAAAGAATGAGACTCATTTGTTACAAGGCTATTAGGAGTTAGTTTTGGACATCGATTAAGATCCTAAACTTGCAGGTGAACTTGCCAACGAAGCAACCAAATATTAAGATGCAGTTTAATTATTCCTCTCAATCATTATTACTTGCTTACTAAATTTAATTCCAATTTTAGCAGTTTTTTGGTTTGTTGTTCCTTCTCCATGTTTTCTTGCAGCTACCACAGCAAGAAAACTTTTTCGATTGTGGCCTTTTCTTGCTTCATTATGCGGAACTTTTTCTGGAGCAGGCGTCCAATTCTAGTGCAACTAAATATGTTGACTTTGTAAGTCGTGTTGTTTCTTTTGGAACCTTAAACATAGAACTCAGTTTGTCTTAATTTAGTTCCCTTTGATTTAGAAATTTCCCAACCTTTTCTATATTTGATCATTAAATATATAATTTGTTCAAGCATAAATAATAGCTGCTTTTCTCCTTTGGAAGAAGGGGAAATTGGATTTGAAATGATTCCCGCATGACCTATAGGATCAAGTGATTCTGTCGTCATAGTAGCTTTTCTGAGACTAGTATGATCAGTACGGGTCCATCTTATAATGTTCTTGTTCAGTATGTGTCGTTAAGGGCATGTTTGTGCTAGGGTTCAAAATACTGGATTCAGATTTTGAATCCAATATTAGTTTGTGCTAAGACTCGAATTTCATATACCCAACTAACTTCTTAATCCTAACCCCTATCCCATATTTAACCTATCACCTGTTCACCTTACCTTTTTTCACATCATTTCTCTCTCTTCTCCTCTTTTTACATTTAAACGAATACACCTACTTCTCTCTCGTTTGTCATATCATGGCTTTCTCTCCTCCTTTTACTATTAAATAAATACGACAAATACAATATAATTATGCAACATCTACATTAAAAATTAATGGATTTTCAATCTTACAACAAACAAAGGTTTTTACTATTCAGGGAAATCCATACCTGAGATTTTGAATTCGAAGATTCATAATCCCAACAAACTTTAGTACAATCATGCCCTAAGGTTTTAGGTTTATCCGCTTTATTTCCACTTAACTTTGTGCAATCTGTTTATGAGGATCCTTTCTGTCTGTTATTAAATAATAGCATCTAGTGCACTCTGCATTTTCTTAGCAGTGTCTGATCTACATGTCCTTTTCTTTTCACTGATTTCCTGATGCAGTTGATTCCCTTTATTTGTCTTGTGGGGGGATAATGAGACTTCTCTTTTATGCAGCTCAATGAGGATTGGTTCTTTGCTGCTGAGGTTTCTCTGAAAAAACGCGATCATATTAGAAAACTGATCCACAGAATAGCCAAAGAATATGCTGTGATGAGAGACCCTCCAGCGGCTGATAATAACCAATATCATCAAAGTGGTGTAAATGAAGGAGACAGCTGTTCGGATTCTGTACAGCCATATGACGTGAAGGAATCGCCACGTCTTGGTCACAGGTTCAACTCCAGCGATGATTTCAAAAGTAAGGGGCAAGAGTGTTTTTCAGTAAAGTTGGGACGGAACAGCTCAGTAATTGATGAAAGATTTCAGCCTTATAAGCCGCAGGTGCCAATCAATCAATTCATTAACATGACTTTGCCAATGGAGGTAAATGGTAACCTCTCACACGACGAGTTTTTTTAGCCTCCTACTTTCTGTGCATATAAAAGTTGGAATAATAGTGTATTTGAAAAATCCCCAGTTTCTCGGTTTTGCTGGTATGTTTTTCCCTCGAAACTCTCATGTATGATTTGTCGTGGACCCATCAGCTCGCCCCCGTGGTACGACTGGGCTGGGCTCAAAATTTTCAGGCCCGAAAGCTGGGCCCATTTGGTGTCCGGACATCGCCTGACAAAAATTGTGTACGAAATGCACGCATGGGCTGGCTGGTCTGGGCTCAGATATTCTTGTGGGCAGAAGGATTGGAGGCCGGTCCCGCCCAGGTTTTCTGTGTTAACCAGGCGGGATCGAGCCGGCATGAACTTGGAGCATTCGACTGCTCAAATATTGTTGGTTTCCGTTGATTATATATGTTCAGTTACTTTTTATGCCGAGCTAAGTAAGCACGAGCCTCTAAACCAAGCGAGAGTCACTTTGGACGAGTAGGTAATGCGGTAAATTAACCCTAAATCGGGGGTGAGCTTGAGTCCTAAGAGGGGTACCGAGGAACGGGATTAATCATGGGCCATAAGGCCAAAAGAAAAAAGAATATGTTTAACTACTTTTTTGTGCGCAATTAGACAAAATATTGTTACCTGCTATTCTTTCACGCAAACTTTTTCACTTGCTAATCATTATATCTATATCTCAAACAGGACACGCTTTGGAATCAAGCCGCATTTTCTCTAGGAGACACATCAAGTAGTTATGAAGCTGATGTAGATGATAGTCAGATATCTCCCCGATATCCGCGTACTAGTTTCACAACAGCAAAAATGAAGGTTGCACAAGAAGCTTCTTCTAGTAAGTCTCCGATCATAATTGACGTACAAGACGAGCAGGATTGTGTTTCTGGAGTTGCATCTTCTATTGAAAGGCGGGAAAAGAACTACAACAACTCTTCAATGTCGAGCGAGGATCTCGAAGCATGCATCGTTGAGGATTCTGAAGAAGAAAGCGAGACTGAAAGCCTCGTAAGGACTAGGAAATCCTCTTACCTGGCGTGAACAAAGTGGTTTCACTCTGTCGACATCAAATCATGCAAATATTTTCCGACTGCCGGAAGGAGAACAGAAAGGCTGAAATGTTTGGAGTCCATCTGACCGGGAAGTTATTATATGTGCTTCTTGTTCGAAGTCCGGGTGTGAGTGTGTATTGATCCGTGCAATTGGTATGCGGAAGCTTCATTTCGGCATTTTCGCAGTTTGGCAGCGAGCATGGTTCGACACATGTATGTGTACAAATTCTCTTTCCAGCTTCCTTGCGTCTTGATAAGGATCATTAGTTGACCATCCAACACAGCTGCAGATTACTGAAGGTTCCATGTCAAAGTCGACAGCTATAAATTTTGTCAATATCTCAGATCCCCATCGCAATGGTGAAGCATCTTTAATTTTTTTTTTTAAGATTAACCCGGAATCTACATCACTGGGTCTTAAGAGTTCACGCTACTCCACTTGGTCTCTTAAACCAATCTTTGATTTAACGTACGACTGACTCACGGAGAAAGCATTTATATCCATTCATGTGTGACTGTGATCACCTAATTCGAATTAGGTTCTCTTGGTATTACATTCGCACAGGGCATACACAGCTTATGTAACATGATCCATTACATAATGCTTTAAAATACATAACACTTGGCACATGTTATTTTCTGTAGGAAACCGGTTCATTTCATTTGAAAATAATGATGAACAAATGCGAACTATTTACACAAACTATCATACACAGAATTTTAACACATAATAATAAAAAGCAGTTGCCATTGATGCGTTCTGAGTTTTAGTAAGCCATTGATGACTTCTGAGGTAGAGAATACAGAGACTGTTGAACTTGAGTTGTAAATTTAAACTATCGACTTTTTTTGCATAGATAGTGTTGGGTGAGGTGCCCTTGGTCGGTACTGAGTCTATCATGATCAGATTGTCAAAAACTTTTTGCAATTATTCGACTTGATGCGTATCTTTGGTAACTCCATGCTTTTGTCATCTAATCTTTCTTTGATGAAAGTATGAACATTATAATGTTTCATGCGATCATGCAAAGCTGGATTGTGAAAGATATCACGTAATTTGTTATCCACGATATAGTTGAATTGGTCGTTGAGGTGGAAATCCTAAATCTTGTAAGAGGAGGAGTTGCAATATTGCTTCATAAAATACAAGTGCAATTTAGGAATGTGTATTTTTGAACTAGATGAATCAGAATAACATGGAACATACATCTAGCAATCTAAATTCATTGAGTTCAAGTGAAGAGTAACACAAAACTTGAAATTAAGATTGAGAGTAAGAAGAAATTATCAAATTGGAGAAACGAGCATGACTAGGCAGAGGTAATGAAGGCAGAGACGGGCCGGAGGCAGCAACACGGGGAAGGGGGGCTCGACAGGACCCACAGGATGGATCACGGCAAAGTCCTACTCTTGACTCTTCGATCTTTCCAAACCTCCAACAGAGTCGCGCTCTTGCTCTTTTTATTTTCCTCTTTGGGATTTTTTTAGGGTTTGGGTTTTGAGTTTTATTAGGATTGCTTTGTTTTGAATTTAGTTGGATTTTATCTCTTTTTATTTTCCTCTTTGGGATTTTTTTAGGGTTTGGGTTTGAGTTTTATCTCGAGTTAGGATTGCTTTGTTTTGAATTTAGTTGGAATTTATTGTGTTAGGTGAGACTATATTAGGTTGAGTTGAGTTTCTTTGCCCTAATATAATAAAGAATCATTAAATTTTGGGGATCCAAAATTTGTCAATTACGAGGCATTATCCAACCCGTGCGATGCACGGTCTTTGGTTGAATATCTACGTGTTTTGTAATGTTGGGACAGACGGTTGAATGAGCAGATGGCAGAATTTAAATGCATTTTAGAGAAGTTTATATGTTTTTTTATTGTTATTGTCCTTTTATTTTAGTCTATGTAATTAGTTATATGAAATGAGATTTTACTAACACGTATGTTGCTCTGGTGTTGTTTTTGGTTTATTCAACCCATGCGATGCACTGATTGTATCTAAGATTTCATAGCTAAAATTTAACCATCTTGTAATTTATACTATCATTTAAAAATTCATTTAAATCACCTTGTGTATTAGAAGGTGCATTTGCATTGTGATGTTTATGATAACTTTTTTATTTAAATTAGTTTATTTACATTAAAAGTTACAATTAAAATAGTCTCTTCATATATTTACAATTAAAAGTTAGAATTAAATCCTCATTCCACATTAAATTAAGGGGGATAAATATTATATAGTATAGATTTTGCCTTTATTTAAGATCGTAAAGTCTTGTATCTTAGACGCGATTAGCATAATTGTGAGTATTGTAGCAGGATAATATTGCCCCTCACAAAATAATAAGAAAAAAAATATTGATTTAATTAACTAACATAATTTAAAACAATCACCATGTAAATGTCCATAAATATAGCAAATAAATGGAAATATTTCATTCCTCTAGGACCAAATTTTAGAAAATCTGAATAAGGGAGGGTGAAATACGACATTTTTTCAATTCTCTAAACATATCGGTGTTTTTAGATTTTTTATTCACGTATATATTTTTAATTTATCTTGTAATAAATTTTATCTAAGACACATTGTAAATTATTATTTCCTCCGTCCGCCAAATAAATTCCGACACAGTTAAATTTTAAAACTTTTGACCATAAATTATGACTAAAATAAAAAATAAGTATAGTTATGTAGGCACTTACATAATTAAAATTATTTTTTATATCGATTGTAATTTAAATTTTTGATCGAAAAATATCAAAGTAGATGGACGGATGAAGTAAACTCATAATTTATGTGAGGCGTCTTGTGAAAGAAAAAGTATCAAACGAAATTGTGGAATTATTCTTTTGTAATTAAAGGAGAGAGAGAGAGAGAGAGAGAGAGAGAGAGATGGGGGACGATCAGGTGAAGAACGAGGCACTGGAGATTGTGGGTCTGTTTCAATTGCTCCCTCGCCTTGTCGTCTTCGATCTCGATTACACTCTCTGGCCTTTCTACTGGTACTTTCCCTTTCTTTTCCATTTCCTTTTTCAGTCTGTAGATTGGAGATTTTTCTTTATAGAACGTGCAGAATATAGCCCTATGTATTGGATAATTGAAGAAGCTCGAAGGTTTAGCCTGGCCATTATCTGTCGCAAATGGCAGCATCAATATCAACGTTCATCATCAGTATCCGTAGGCTTGAAATGTGTGTCGTTTCAGTTCTCAGTGTTTTGTTTGGAGTGGATTTTTCCATGTTGCAGGGATATCGGGCCTTAATCGAGGAATATGTCTGTTTTTTTGTTGCTTGAGCTTGAGATTATTATTTTTTTCAATATTGATTTTGTTTTTTGTTTATTCATCTATAGTGAATGTCGCTCCAAGCGTGATATGCCAAAACTGTATCCTCATGCCAAAGGCATTCTCTCTGCTCTCAAGGATAAAGGTGTTGATATTGCTATCGCCTCAAGATCGCCAACTCCCGACACCGCAAACGCCTTTCTTGATAAATTGGGGATAAGATCCATGTTTGTTGCTCGGGTAATAATTCTCCACATTCGACCAATTGAAATCATGTTCTTTATGTCAATACAGTTGGAGTATTAACCTCATTGTAATAATATCATCAAAGATGAATACTCCCTCCGTCCGCAAAGAGTGTAGTGTGGAGGGAGTGGCACGCGTTTTAAGAAAAATCTTGGGAGATGTATTTTTAGTGTCGAAAGGGTCCCACAGGGGAGTGTGAATGAGGGTAAAAGTTAAGATGTTATGTCCCAAAAAGGAACCATCACACTATTTGTGGACGGATGAAAATGGCAATAAGACCACACTCTTCGTGGATGGAGAGAGTATTTGTTAAGAAAAAACAAATTGTAGAGATGATGTTTTTCCTTGGACTATATCTTTGTCTGTATGCATCATTCATTGTTTATATATGTTTTCTCTACTCATTTATTTTGATGCAACTAGTTATAAATATTAAACACTGGATGCAAATGCGATCAAGGTTGGACCATTAGGAAATCATAATTTGATGCCAAACTCTTGAGGTATTTAAGATTAGACGGAAAAAAAAAACTTTTCCTTACGTGCCACACTTTATCAGGTCTACTCTCTCCGTTTTTCACAATACTTGTTTTAGATTTGTGCAAACAAATTAAGGAATGGAAGTGATTGACTACATTACCTTTATTACAAATGTTTTACTCTTTTCTGAAGTCTTCTCCCTCCTACTTTTGTGTTCCCGGTGTTTTATTAGAGGTAAAGTGGTGAAGAGAAGCAAAAGTTTGTCTTGAAATTGTAGAACAACAGTTATTGCGAAACAATATTATTTTTTCAAAAACAAGTGCAGTGAAGTGGAGGAGTAACAATACAAATTTCGTATGAAGTTTTGTCGCTTCAGCCTCACTCCACTTAGTACTTTAGTATTAATTAATGAATAAGCACGTCTTTAGAGCATGTGCCTAATGCCGGTCCTAGACACAAGAGATTTTAGTCATTCGCCTCATTACCTGATGTATATTTTAGTCCTCGGGGACGACATGTGAATATTTCGATATTGAACAGTAAGAATTAAGAAACAAAGTTCTTTCTTGCTGGGTTGGAGTTTGAGCAAGAAATCTGAAAATTCATTCAAGAAATCCAAAGAAACCCCCAACCTTTGAGAAATTATATTGCCTTTAAAAAATCATTTGCAAGCGCCACCATGATGATTGACGAGTATCTTTTTAATATTCCAGGAGATATTCTCCAGTTGGACACACAAGACCGACCACTTTCAGCGAATTAATAGCAGGACTCGAATCCCGTATGATGAAATGCTCTTTTTTGATGACGAGGATCGCAACATAGAAGCAGTAAAATCTCTTCCCTAGTAGTTGATTGTTTTTATTTCTGTACAGACACGGTCGTTGCTGGAGCATGTGACAGTATGACAATTAATGTACTTCTCTTGTTTGACTGTTAATTTTTATGACCTTTTCTACTTTGTAATTCTCATATTTAGGTTTCTAATATGGGTGTTACAAGTATCTTGGTCGGCAAAGGTGTGAATCTTGGAGCCTTGAGACTGCGACTGTCTAATTTCTCACAGAACCATTCGTCTTCGGAAAGAAACAAGCGGGGTCGTCAAAATTTTCCGAACAAATCGAGCTCATCAGAGAAGGAGGAGCAATGAAAATTTGTAATCAACTGTGTGTTTGAATTCATATATTGGCCAGTGGATTCTTGAACTGGTTGTCTTGTTGTATACTTGGTGATGGAATGAATACATGCTGAATTTTCAGGGAGTGTGTGTGTGGAGATTTATGACCTTTCAGAGAATTGAATGTTATTACAGTTGGCATAATCAAAGATACATGACTACCAGAGAATAATCAAAGACATGAAAAAAAAAAAGATCATTTCAAAACAACCAGCTATAAGCCGCAAGAGATGATTACCTCTCTTGCACTAAAATGACTCGTCTAATCGCATCTTTCCATATCAGACATCTCAACTCCATATATCGAAATAATAAATTGATCATGTGTACAACCAACAGGAAACACCTAACAATGCTACTGCTATCCTTACAATTTAAAGTTTTCTTTGGATTCAGTTAGAGCACAATAAATCATTCAGTCTGCATTTATAACAAAAGTACACATATTTGAGCATAAGTTTCATCTCTTTGGCACATGGCCTAAGAATTCAGCTCTGTCAGTGGAGTTCTTTCATCAAGAGTCACATGAATCAGTTTCATTGAGGGTGAAAAAGTAGTATCATCAAGTCCATCACTTGACAGCAGATCTCTTGCTGGTTCGCCGTTTTCCTCAGACATGTGTGAAATTTTCCCCAACATACGTACCAATTCAACATCTTCTCTGCAGATAATTCCGATTTTTCCACAAATACCCTCAAGCTGCGTAACCAAATTCTCCTTATCAATAGATGCTTTTCTAAGATCTTCAAGCAAATATTGTTTATGGGACTCAAGCTCCACAAGCTGACTTCTCAGCTCTTGCATCTCTGCTTTTTCCGTTTGCAATGAAGCTTCAAGGTGTAAAACCTCTTGCTTCGACTGAATAAGTGATTTTCCTTGACAATCAACTTCATTCCGTAAACCATTCACTTCTTTCTCCAAATCTATAATAATCTTATTTTTCTCTTCAACCTCTACAATTTTCCGACCTTCGGCCGTCTTTAAGGCTTCATCAAGCATAACCTTTTTCTCTACAACCAGTGATTCAAACTCTTTCTGAAGTTCTTGTATTTTCTCGTCTTTCTCTTTAATACCACATGATAACCTCTTATTTTCCTGCTCAAGAGTGTGATGTGAGTCTAACACAGCAACATTTGCAGCTTCTCTTTCAGCCAACTTATTCTTTAGTCGACCAATCTCATCCTTAAGACTTATGATGCTGCAGTTCCTATCTTCAGCAAGTCGAATATAACTATCCTTATCTTGATTGAGCATTTCTACAGCCTCCGATTTTGATAAAATCACTGATTCTAACCGACAAATCTGTTCCTGCAGTTTACCAATTTCGGCATCTTTATCTTTCACAACATCAAGAAAGCTAGTGTTCTCTTGCTTAAGTGCTTGTCGACTTCCTTCCAAATCTAATTTCAGAATTTCCATCTCAGATTTCGACTTTTCCAATTCTAGCTTGGATTTCTCGATTTCAGAAGTTCTGTTCGCCAGCTGAATATTTACCATCTCTAAGGCCTTTTCAATGTTCGCTGTATATTCCAATTCAGGTAAATGCTTTTGAGATCCATTTGATTCATCAAGCAGTGCTTTATACTTTCTGAGTTCTTCCTCCATGACATTGCTTTTCCGCTTTAGCGAATCTAGAAAGTCGACCTGCTCCTTTAAAACAGCAATCTCATCACATTTCTCCTTCAATTGAGCATATACTTTATCTAGTTTAGTGTTCTTAAAAAGCAACTGCTGATTTAGAAGCGTGTTTTTTCCCATGCTCGACTTCTCTTTTTCCTCAAACAGCTTCGAGTAAGCAACGTGAAACTCAGATTTCAAAACCGTGATTATAACAAAGATTTCTTCATTCTTCACCTCCAATAGGCACTGGCAATCTTCCAATTCATTTCGTAGTTCTCTTACGCTTTTATCTTTGCCGTCCAACTCAGATAAGCATATTTTCAAATCCCCCGTCAATTTTTCTCTCCGAGAATTCCATTTATCCTCCTTCTCTTTGAGATTTACACCACATCTATTGTGCAATTTCTCCAGAACTTCGAGTTTATTTCGCAGCTTCTTCAACGAAGAAGACGAGGCATTACTAATAATCTGAGCCTCTTGAAAATTTTTCAAAGACACCAACAGTTCACTATTTTCTCTCTCTAGCTGTGAAGTTTTATAGTTCATTTCATTAACCAGCGTCTCTTTACTCCTCAACAGCATCCTTAACTCTGCAATTTCCTCATCCCTCTTCATAACTAACTCCTCAATCTCAGATTTTGCCACTTGACAATCTAAATAGGCATTCTTGAATTTTGCTCTAGATTCAGAAAGCTCGATCTCAAGAACTTTCCTTCTGCTCTCTTCGTGAGCCAACGCTTGATTACTCAACCTCAGCTGTGTCTCCAGGTTTTCCAAAACCCGAAGCTGAGCATCGAAATTAGCTTGCAGATTAGAAATATCATCAATAAGTGACGACTTGTCCTTCTGCCACTCCATTTTGCTTGCCTGGAACTGAGTTAGAAGCTGGCTGTGTGCTTCTTCAAGATGCGAAAACTGCTCGTTTTTCCATTTCATCTTATTTTGAAAATTCCTATTTTCCTCCTCCAATTTTAGTATGTGCTCATCTCTCTGCTTCAAATCTTTCAATGCATTTTTGTCCACTTCCTGATAGCTCTTATCTGATTTAATCGATAAGAGCCTCTTAAGACCAGCAATCTCCTCAGAACTTGATTTAGTTTTCTCCTCCAGGTCCCGGATTCTTGTCGATGCTTGATCTAGAGACAAAAACAAATCCCTGTTTTCGCATTCGAGTTTTGAAAATTTTTCGCTGTATTCTGCTCGAAGCTTTTCATTTGCAGAACTTATCTGCTGTAAAATTAAGTCCTTCCTCTGCAAACTGGACTGAAGTTCCTCATACATTTGCCTGATCTCATGTATCTCCTCGGATTTGGCATTTAACTCCTGAGCCAATTTATCGATCTCTAGCTTATCTTGTCGACTTTTAGCTAGTTGCTCGGCTTGGGCTTTTCTCAAACTATGATAGAGCTCGTTTTTGGCCCGGCATTCTTCTCTTAGCTTTTCTGCCTCAAGTTTAACTTCGTCGAGCTCCTCATGAATTCTGTCCATTACTTGTCAATATGAGTTGTTGCCCTGTAAACATAGGTTGAAGGAGGGGGTGGGGAAGTGATTACGACACAATAATCAACAAAGAAAACATAACTACAATTTTCTGGATCTTGAATCTCTCAGAAACATTTTCAGAAGTTGAAGTCTATGAAAAAAAATTGTCTATGTATTGGCCACTAATCTGACATCCAACAGTCCTTTATCATCCAGACCTCCTCCAGTTTCGACAAAGATGCCGAATATTAGTTCAAATTTGAATTAATTTAAGGAATTAAAAGTAAGAGAAGCAATCACACCATAAATTGAAAAAAAAAAAAACTTGTGTGCGCGTGTGTGATTATTCCTAAAATAATTGATCTGACATTTAATTCACATATGACCTATTGTTAATATCAAATAACTAACCCCCAAATCCCCTTGGCCGAAACTAGTAAAAGAGGAAACCAGAAGAATAGATTTAATGGCATACTGCAATAATCAACAATTCAGGGAAAGTGTTGATGTATCTCCATAAAAAGTTGAATTGATCTCGAGAGTTCTGGTAGCCAAATTCAAAACCCTAAAATCGAAGAACATAACTAGATTGAAAACACAAAAATTTCGTATCAACACACAAAGAAGATTCACCTTAAGGCGTAGATGGGGTGGAATACCGGCGCTTGGCTCGACTGAAAAGGCGGAAGAATGAAAGGAGAAACTAGAGAGAGAAAGGTGCGCAGTGGTCTGAGCGGGAAAGAGTGTTTGTTTGAAATTTGGATTGAACGAATTTCCCAAAGGAAAAATGGGTTTAAAAGTTTTTACTTTTTAGTCTTTACTATTGAATAATACTATATGTCCTCCCGCGCGATAAACGGCGTAAGATGTTAAATATTTTGTTATATTAATAATATGTGATTGAATTTCAATAATATTATAAAATATACACGAGTCAATATACACACATATACATAAACTATTATTTGATTTACTTTCATTTATAAACTCTTAATATGTGATCTAAGAGCAGATGATAGAAAAATCATAAATTAATTAAGCACATGGATTTATTTTTTCACGTAGGACAATATGAGTCTCATATTTAATTTTATAACTAATAACTTAGATTATGTTTATTATTATCAACTTTCATTAAAAGTATCCAACCAATTTTATTACTAATATATATGATTTGACATTAATGTAATTATTTTAGTGTTACAATCAGAACAAAATAATTCTGAAAAATCAAATAGTTGTTAAAGTACAAAACTATGAAAATAAACTAAAGATATATATTTTCTTCAATATTCATATATTTTTATATGGAAATATTTTAATCATCTAAATATATCATAATTATTTAAATTACTTTATATATATATATATATATATATATATATATATATATACTACAAGGATGTCAAATTAAAGAGCACGAAGTAAGAATTAATTTGATATATTTTGTATCATAAACAAAATTGATACGAAATATTATAATTATTTAAACTATTAAGTTAAAATAAAAAGAATAAAATGAGAGAAAATTTTTAATTGGTAGATATTATATATAGAATAGCCCTCTTACTTCCCTCCCTAATCGAATGTCCATTTCTTTTTGGATTTTTAAAAAGACAAATAATGTGGAGATGACAAATGTTTATTTAGATTTTTTTGCGACTCCCTTTTAATATTAAGTATGGTTGTGTGTGTGCAGTGTATGTTTTATTATTTTTAATTATTATAATTAATTAAATATCAGAAATTATTTTTTATGTAAGCAATATGAGTCTGAAATCTAATTTCATAAAAATAAGTTATATTTTTATTCTGCATTAATTAATTTTACTGAAAACTAATATGCATATTTTCTAATATAATGTGAAATCGATCATTATTGTATATCATCAAATTTATTATATTCATATGGATGTCTACTTAAAAATTATGAAACAAAAATTAATTTGATATATTTTTCATTAAAAATAAACTTGATATAAAAAAATAATAAATATTTAAAATTTTAAGCTAAAAGAATAAAGGAAAAAAATTTTTTATTGGTAAATGAGTATAAATTGTGGAATAAAACTCACACAGCACATATTTAGAATTTTTTTGGAAATTTAAGAATATATCTCTATGTATAAACTATATTTTAAAATAAAAAAACTTACAAAATTACACGTGTTGCAACTCTTTTTTAGTAGAAATATAGATTATCTCTGAATTTGTTAAGAGGTATATGAATTAATCAGGCTAGAATCAAGTGTTATTGCTTCTGAATCAATGGATTGATCCCTTGCTGTCCAAAAAAAAAAAAGTTTTTACTTTTTATCGTTTTACTTCTACGGACATATTAGATTATGTAGTTATATTTTGTAATTAAATGTTGATTTTAACATTTAAAAAATGTCAGAGTACTATTATATTATAAATAGTTTAGAACGTTCCTGATTCCATATATTTTCTAAAAATGACAAATTGATTCTTCCACTCTCGTTTCTTTCTGCAACATATGACCTAGGTCAAGATTTGTTCTTGGCTTATGATTTTTTTTTGCGATAATAAAATAAAAAAGAGTTGTTATTCTTGAATCTTGATTCAAATAGAAGTCTATAATTAAAGGTAGATTTACTCCGTATAATCATCTTATAGTTCTTCATTGTAGCATCTTCTTATGATTTTCTCGTATAGTATCTTCAAGTGGTTCTCGAGTCCAGACTTCTTTATGGTTCTCATGTTAGTCTCTTCTTATAAAAATCCCTTAGAGCTTTTTGTATGTTGCTCTTGTGGGGAAAATAATTTTTTGGTCCCATAAAGATGCCACTATCCGCTTTTAATCCCATAATTAAACCTTGTACGTTTTTGGTCCGATATAGATATATTTTGTACAATTTAAGTACTCCGGCGTTCGATTTTGGTCCCAGACGCCGGAAAATCTCACTTGTCGGGCACGTGTTGTATTAATTGGGAACTAGGGCCAATTGTGTATTATCCAAAAATTTAAAATTGGAATTTTAACGGTATTAATTTTTTATTTCGGGCGAAGATGTATATATATATTTGTGTGTGTGCAGTCACGGTTGTGTATGCGGACGTAGAGAATATAGGCGTAGATGAATGTTTTGATTTTGGTCTACGATCGGTTGAGTGTATTTGGACCTATGAAGTGAGCCCGAATTCGGAGCAATAATCGAGTTGTGGATCCGGGTTGATTATCGTTGGTCGTTTGATCCGATCAATTAAATTAAAAGGGAACAAATGAGGTAATATATCGTCTAATTAATTAGCTTGTAATTATAAGATATTAAATTGGACCTTATATTAAATTGTCTTTTATTTATTTATAATAAGGGCTGGGATTTCAATCGATCGATCGGGTGAGCCTTGTTCGTCGAAGCTTTCGACATCAATTATCGAGGTAAGTATTCTTGTCTATATGATTTATATTGTGTGAATTGGGGTTGTACACTGAATTTGTGTTGGTCATTCACTTTTGTTGATCTTGCATGATATGGGCCGTTATGGAAGTTATGATAGGTTAGAGTCTGTTTGTTGCTTGCTGTAAAGTCTTTGTCACTAGAGATGTCGTGTCGGTTAGATAGTACAGTAGACGTACGTTGTAAGGATTTGGGGATCACTGGGTTATGTGTCATGGAGTCGGGATTGAATTGGTGTTATGGTTTGATCGGTTATTATACCTGTTGATGTGTCGATGCGTCTAGAATTGTTAGGTTATTGTTAAGCTGTGTCGGTCGTAGTTATTTGTCGGGTAAGTGGCCATTTCTAGTAAGTGCCTTGGCTATATATATTGTGACTAACGATTGAGACAATGCATTTTTCAAATGTATATGTGTGTGCTTTGCTCACTCCAGGAGGGTCTGACGGGGCCTCGGGGGAATCCGTGACTTCACTCCAGATTCACGAGCTTGTTCGCTAGCCAGTTGGGGAGGGTTCCTAGACGCCTCGAATGGAATCAGTGGCTTCACCCCGGTCCTAGGCGATGCCAGTGCGTGATTTGATTTATAATTTTGGCTAGTTCGGGAGGGTCCTTAGAGGCCTCGAATGGGGCCGGTGGTTTCGCCACGGTCCTAGGCGGTTTTCTTAACTTTGATATGTCTGGAATATCACAATGCTTTTGTTCTTGATGTTGAGATACATTATATATAGGACCTTGGTACTTGGCTAGAATGGCACTAAAATGCGTCGTATGTGTTTAGTTTCTTGGTTGTGAGGTTTTGGTGTTGGAAAATGGACCTTGTTATTGTTTTCGTGTATTGTGGTTTGATGAGATTTTGGGTTGAGATCCCAACGATTGTGTAAATGTTATTTTGCGGAAAATGACTTTGGGTCGAGAACCATTTGTCTTAAAATGATTTTTTCAAATAAGGACTTGAGAAGCCCCAAAAGACTTTCTGTTGTTTTTCTAAACTCCCGAGATGATATATGTTATTTTCAAAGACTTGAGTTGTATTTTAAACATTAAAAACCTCTCGGGAACTTTTTTCACGGCTGTTGTCATTTTAATATAACTGATATTTGTGGGATATATGTTGTATGGCCTGAATACTTGTACTAGCCATTCAAATGCTAACCCCTTAAATGGGGGGAAATGCGTCTCATGCGTTTCACGTATGCTTAGTTCGTTGGAGCAATCACGGGGATGTCACGGAAGAAGGCGAGCCGCGATACTAATCAAGAGTTAGAGTTCAGTATGATGTTAGAGTATTATTGTGTTGTCTCCAGTCTTCCACTATATTTTATCTTGACCCGTGTGTGGGTAAGCTCAATAATGAATTGTTATTCATATTGTTTTCTTGTCGTGTGACCCTATCGATCGGTGCGTTTTAATATTTGACCTTGTCGGTCACTGTCAGTATGTAGTTTGACCCCGGTCGGTCAGACGTTTGTCGTCTAGTAGTATTTAGCCTGATAGATCCCTTTATTAAGGAGTCTACGACGTGTAATATTCCCGATGAATTTCTGGGGGAGTTGCAAATTGGGCAATAAACGAACACGTTCGCCTCGTTACTCTCTTCCTCAAATACAAACTACACACATGAACCCTAGATTCCCCCCTCCCCCCCTCCCAAAAAAAAAATTCTCCACTGAACATCAAATTAAGCAAATTATCTTCTCAATCCTTACAGTTAAACATAATTTGGACATGTTGCTACTGCAGAATTAACCACACTCGAGGTGAGAATATATTTTGGGGGTAGACTTAAACACGGGAACTGCCAATTTTCCACCAAGTCCCGGAAAATGCCAATTTCCCACAATAACATCTCACCATTGACGAATTCACAGATGACGATGAAGAAGACAATTTTCTTTTCAAAGCCCGACAAAAACAATTCAATACTCCTTCACCCTCATATAATAAAAGTTTTGCTCAAAAGATGATGATTATGGAAGAAAATATTCCGGAAAAGCAATAAAAGAGCAAACCCTTGCTTTCTGTCTTCTTCTCTTCACTTTTTCTGCATCATAGACCGATGGGCTATGCAATGGGCAATTGGGCCTAATTCCCAATTAATACAACAAGTGTCCGACACTTAAGATTTTCCGGCGTCTGGGACCAAAATCGGACGTCGAAGTACTTAAATTGTACAAAATGTATCTATATGGGATCAAAAACGTACGAGGTTTAATTATGGGACTAAAAATGAATAGTGGCATTTTTATGGGACCAAAAATTTATTTTTCCCTTGCTCTTCTATATCATCTTTTGATGGTTCCCTCTGTATCATACTCTTATGGTTCTCCCATTTAACCTCTTCTTATAATCTCCCATGTTGTTACCTAAAATATTATTCGGAAGGGATTGCTGGAATGGATGAGTAACAAACAAAAATACGAGAGCACGTCCGAGAGAATATAAATAACACAAGATTTGCCGGGATTGTTAGTCCCGGACTTGAATGCTCTCGCGAGATATTATTAATACGAATACTTGGGAGTACATATATTAATGTTAGAGTACAATTACAATGAGTGTAAAGTCCCTAGTTATCTAGCTCTTGAGTGCTGATGATTGCCGGAAGAACCAGAGTTGATGCTCTGTGAGTTCTTGTAACAACGATGGAGTGCTGCGTTTTTAGCTGAGTTTGTGAACCTTTTTCCAGTTGTTGGAGGTTTTCTATTTATAGGAGTGGAGGTAGCTGGGCGATCGCCTTTGCTGTATTATAATAAGCGGGCGATCGTCTTTCGCACATGGGTTGGTCTCCTTAAAGTCGCGGCAGATTCTTTGGCAAAGGATGTACGAACCAATGAAAAGACAAAGACGCGTCTGAGTCGGCTGTCTTGGGAGGTCCCACTAGGACCTTTGGCGGAGTGCTGTCGGTAGGTGAGGCAGTCCTTGTCGTTGACAGCTATTGATGGGCTGGAGTCAAAGATCCTTATTCTGTGGCGCCATTCGCGGATCTGCACGTGGGTCTTCGCTCCGAGATCCGGTCTTCGTAGGTATGACGGATGATGGCCTTACACGTGGCAAAGGACGGTCGTCCTTGGTCGGGCACCAGAGTCGATCGTTAGGTGCCAAGAGGCGATCGTCCTGGACGTCGATCGCTCGATACCTGATCTCGGTCTGGACCCTTCGCTTGGCAAGTCTGCCTTGGATTACTTGATGCTGGTTCAGTCGCTCGGCCCTTATGCCGATCGCCGTCAAGGCGTATAAATCGCCGCACAACAATTGCCCCCAGCTCGCTCCGATGTTGAAGACGTGGGGTGAGGTGGTTTTACTGGCTGTAATACCCGAGATTTCTGATATGTAATTGAACCTTGTGATATTGTAATTGTTGCATTTTGATCCGATTATTATTCTCCGTATTTCATGATCCGGTGTTGTTAAGCGCATGATTTCATGAATGTGATCTAAATTGTGATTCTGCGCATGTAGCGCACGCTATCGACTATATGTAGCGTACGCTAATTTGGATCCGTAGCGCACGCTATGTAGCGCGCTACACGTAGTCAGCATGATTGAGACAGGGCGGTAGGTGAGATCGGCTGCGGATCTCGGTCGGATTATGTTGGGATGAACCTGGACGGCTTTCGGGAAAAAGCCAAGTCAACGCGGTAGCGCACGCTACCCATATGAGGATAGCGCACGCTAAATGCTGAGTACAGTGAAGTTAGTAAACCGTTATCGCACGCTATGAGTATGGACTAGCGCGCGCTAATAACCACTTTCTATAAATAAGACAGCATCCTTTTTCGTATTTTCAGCCTTTTCACTTCCCACATCCGAATCCTTGGACTTAGAGAGTCACTCTCTTCATCCTAAACCCTTCATATCATCATCCTAGCCCGAGTTGAAGATTGTAGATCATTGGAGATTGGTGTTCGAGCTCTCGGTGTTGGATTTCTTCAAGTTCCTTCGTGTTCTTCGCTACTTTGAGGTAGGTGATTCTTCACCAATATTAGTAGTATTCTGAAGGATGTTTTGGTCATGATATTGGGATTATCTAGTCAGTTAGGTTCGTAGTAGTCGAACATCATGTGTTAGTAGGATATTTTCGATGTTTCGGTACTTCTTCCTCGTATAAACCATTGAACCTTTTTGTGTTTGAACTCCTAGCATATTCATGTATCTTCAAAACCGATTATGACCAGTATATGGAGATTACCAAGTTCTTATGTCTTTAAATAAAGGAACCATACGTTTTGGGACATGAAATGGATTGGACTTAGGATATTTCTTGAAGATCAAAGATGAATTATGGTGTTGTGATGATTATACGTATCCTTGTATCTCATAGTCATTTAATACGTAAAGACCTTTCACAAACCGTATAAGCATGATATGCACGGAGATGGCATGTATTAACACTGAAGATTTCATGAGTTTCATCACCTTTAGCTCAAGTTTCTGTCCAGTAGTAAACTGCCATACATAGTTAGCGCACGCTAAGATAGGCATATTAACGTGCGCTATCGGGAATGAATAATGTGCGCTACGTTTGGTACGTAACGTACGTTATGTCATCAGGTAGGACAATCGGCTGATCAGAGAGGACTGTCAGTACACAGCTAGCGTACGCTAGACTTGATTATTTGCGTACGTTAACGGGCAGGCTTAGCGCACGTTACGTTGAGTACGTAGCGCACGCTAAGTAGTCCAGGCAGAATTCATTTTTAGAGCTTGCGGCCGTAAACTGGATTGTTAGACATTCGTACGTCATGAGAGGAATTTTTTATTATTTCGTCCGAGCCTTGCATAGGGGACGATCGAGGGGCGGTGACATACGGACGCGTGTCATTTGTTGGAGTATTTCATTCTTGCCATTTTCGAGGCAAGTATCATATGTTGAGTTTGATTTATATTGGAACGTTGATCATGCATATGGTTTTGTTCATGTTGTCGAATATGAGATTTATTTCTTTAATTTCTCGTGATATTCGTTGTAAATTGTTCGTATTGATGAACATATTGAAATGCATAGATGTATGCATAATTGATTGGTTATGGTATAAATGATCCGAGGGGGTCATGAGGATCTATGCTGAGGGCGCTGGATCGAATGTCCACCATGCGTTGGTCCGACAGGATCATCATGGGGATCTATGTTGAGGGCGCTGGATCGCTGGACGGGTTTTCCACCATGCGTTGGTCCGACGGGATCATCATGGGGATCTATACCAAGGGCACTGGATCGCTGGATTACCCTGTAATGTGTTGATGGAATCGTGAGGATTCACATCGTTGGATTCCGATGACGGAAGTCCGTTTTTCATGTTTTATGATGCACTGATGATTTATGTATTATAATACTTGTACCAGCATTGTTTTGCTAACCCCTTCGGGGGTGGACATTGTTTTGATGTTCAGGTAGCCGAGGAGCGGGGAGGCAACCACAGTACCGACATGACGATGAAATAGCTCAGTGATGTGGTTGATGTTTATTGTTACTGTGATTTGTCTTCTTGATTCACTTTAGTACTCGAGTACGTATGTTTTAATGATGTCATTTTCGATATGGTTGTATAAGTTAACTCATTGAATCGGTTGAACCAGTTCTGTATTTCAAACTTCAGTTGTACAGTTGGATTATATTTACATTTCTTTTAATTAGCCTTGTAAATCCTTACTTAAAGGGTTTACGGCGCTGTAATTACTCTGAATATCTCGGGGTGTTACAGAATATGGTATCATAGCTAAGATTTATGGATATCTTGGCAGTCGGGTTAGTTTGGTCTGTTTACGTTATTTGATTATTGGTCGTTTGTAACATCACTGCTGAGCCAGCATCGTCGTGTGGACCGTGGTTGTAAGTTTCCTAATCTCAAATACTACCGTTTTATTTAATTCATGTTTTGTGAACATTGTTGGACTTTCTTTTAGAAAGTTTGCCCTAGATATTGAGTATGTGTTTACAGTATGTTGAGAGGAGGTCGTGGACGCGGACGTGGTCGTGGACGCGGACGTGGAAATATGAGTCAGGAGGATTTGGCGTCTACCCCGGAGATATCTGCTAGTCGAACCGATTCCGATTCTGGAGGACAGCAGGGATCAGCAAATAATAATGCAGATCCTAATGTGCCGGGAGTGCTTCAGCAGGTGGTTGCTCAGATAAACCAGTTTGCTCAAGTTGTTGATCGCATGCAGACGGCGATGGGACAGCAGCATAACGTGGATAATCGGGGAGACAAATGGCTTCGAGGTGGTCAAATTGCACCCTCCGAAATTTGGCATTCTGCTGAGACGCTTTCTTGGTATCACCTTTTGAAGGAGTTAGAGAAGATTTTTGCGGGGATTAAGCTGTCCCAACGACAAAGGTTCCGTCGCCCAAGATCTTC
The DNA here is from genome assembly GCA_033398695.1 of Orobanche coerulescens. Lineage (NCBI taxonomy): Eukaryota > Viridiplantae > Streptophyta > Magnoliopsida > Lamiales > Orobanchaceae > Orobanche > Orobanche coerulescens. The sequence goes on from CM065809.1 coordinate 179,033,111, forward strand.
GGACGGGGAGGCTTTGGTGGGAGGCCATTCGACCTGAGGAGCATAATGTTGACTGGACGGAGTTCAAATTACTGATGGAAGCGTAGTATTGTCCTCGCCCAGTTAGTGAGGCCCGAGTCCGGGAGTTTTTCGCACCACAAAATTTAGAGGTATCTGTGACCGACGTGATAAAGACTTTTAATCACCAGCTGACTTATGTGCGCCACTTGGTCAGAACTGAGGCGGAAAGGATTTTCCATTTCGACATGCGAATGAAACCGGAAATTCAGCAGTATATGTCCGGATTTGAATGTACCACTTTGCGACAATATCAGGACAAGGCTCTGGCCTATGATATGAAAGAGGCGGCAGTAGAGAAGTCAACGAAAGTAAAGAAACAGAAGGTGTCTGGCAACTTCACGGAGAATAAGAGTAGTGGGCCTCGCAGGGTCCAGTCCTCTTTTCATTCATCCAGGAGGCCTCCGCATCCTTCTCGAGGTGGAAAGAAGTTCCGGGCAGCACCAACCATTTCAGACGCAGGGAAGAAATGTTATAACTGTGGCAAAGTGGGGCATGTTCGACGTGACTATTTCGCGCCTGCTGTGACCTGTTTCTAGTGTGGATAGGAAGGGCATCGCGCAACATTTTGTGGAAATGCGACTCGATCTTTTGGTACTCGCACTCCTGCACCGATTCCGAAGGACACTAGTGTAAACCAGACGCAGCAAAGTGGTTTCCAGCAGTAGAATGTTGGAAAAAGAGAAGCATCTAGCGCTAGGTCCGTTCCTCCGCGTATTTACGAGATGAAGAAGTCAGACGATCAGAACACAGCTGTTGCATCAGGTACGATTCAGATCCTTTTGCAACCAGTTAGTGTCTTATTCGATTCAGGAGCTACGCATTCTTTTATATTTTTGAACTGTGTTAATCGTTTGAAAATCTCGTGCTTGTATGATTGTGAACCTTATGTTACCGAGCGGAGAGAAAATTGTGGGAACCCTAGAAACTAAAGATTTTCCAGTGTCTATAGGAGGTAGAGATTGGCTATCAAATCTTATTGTAGTTGACATACATGGTGATGATTTAATTCTCGGAGACGATTGGCTCAACCGTTATGGAGCTATTCTGAATTACCGAAAGAGAGTCATTTCTATCATTGCTGATGACTTATTCCTAGGATGGAGACCGGGAAGCTCGGGAAAATTGATCAAAGCAATGAAAGCCGTGAAATTACTGAAGGAGGGATGTCATGGACTTTGGTGCTATGACATGAGGAAAGAGGAAGGAGTAGAGCTCTCATCTATTCCAGTTGTAAATGAATTCTCAGATGTATTTCCTGGCGAACTACCTGGGTTACCTCCGCAGAGAGAAGTGGAGTTCACTATCGAATTAGAGCCTGGAGCCGCTCCTATTTCCAGAGCACCATACCGCATGGCGCCAACCGAGATGTATGAACTAAAGAAGCAACTAGAGGAATTATTGCATAAGGGTTATATTCAACCTAGCGTTTCTCCTTGGGGAGCGCCCGTTCTCTTTGTTCGGAAGAAAGACGGATCCCTCCGATTATGTATTGATTACAGGGAGCTCAACAAAGTGACGATCAAGAATAAGTATCCTATACCTCGGATCGACGACTTGTTTGATCAACTGCAAGGGGCATGGGTATTCTCGAAGATTGACTTGCGATCAGGATACCATCAGTTGAGAATTAAGGAATCAGATATACCAAAGTCTGCTTTCAAATCCCGGTACGGGCATTATGAATTTGTAGTAATGCCATTTGGACTTACCAATGCTCCTGCGGTATTCATGCAATTGATGAATCGGGTATTCTTAGAATACTTAGATAAATTTGTGGTCGTCTTCATCGATGACATCTTGATATATTCGAAAGACACAGAGGAGCACGCTGAGCATTTGCGTGTGGTTTTGAGCATCTTGAGGAAGGAACAACTGTATGAAAAGCTTTCCAAATGCGAGTTCTGGCTTAGGGAAGTAACTTTCCTTGGGCATGTGATATCGGTGTGGAGTTCAAAGTGGACCGAAGAAAGTCGAAGCAATCTTGGAATGGGAAGCTCCTAATAACGTGAAAGAAGTCCGGAGTTTCTTGGGACTTGCTGGATATTATCGCCGTTTTGTAGAGGGATTTTCCAAAATTGCTCGTCCGCTCACTCAGCTATTACAGAAAACTCAAAAGTTCACGTGGGATGAGAAATGCCAGGCTGGTTTTGACGAACTTAAGAAGAGACTGACGACAGCACCTATATTAGCATTACCAGATGGGACTAATGGATTCATGGTATACATCGACGCTTCAAATCAGGGTCTGGTATGTGTGTTAATGCAAGAGGGTAAGGTGATTGCCTATGCTTCTCGGCAGTTGAAACCGTACGAGGTTAATTACCCAACTCATGATCTGGAGCTAGCAGCTGTGGTCTTTGCCTTGAAAATTTGGCGACATTATTTGTACGGCACTCACTGCCAGATCTTTACAGACCATAAGAGCCTCAATTACATTTTCAGTCAGAAGGAATTAAACATGAGGCAGAGAAGGTGGCTGGAATTGATCAAGGACTACGACTTGGAAATCCTCTATCATCCGGGTAAAGCAAACGTAGTAGCCGATGCATTGAGCCGTAAACCCGTTTCTCTTCGAGTGTTGGAAGCACTTACATCCCAAACCAACATTCAACGAGAACTGATCCGCGAAGGGATTGAAGTGTGGGCACCAGGAATCCAATGGCAACTATATGTGATGGAACTGACTTCATCACTATTCGAGGAAATCAAATCTAAGCAGTTGAACGATTCTCTGATCCTTCGGTTATGTGACGAAGTAAAGAAAGGAAAGGCCCCAGGATTCGCGATACAAGATGATGGGGTCCTGAGATTTCAAAGTCGACTTTGCGTTCCCGATGATGATGATTTGAGACGGACAATTTTGAAGGAAGCTCACAGCGCTCCCTATTCTATTCACCCAGGCAGTAGTAAGATGTATAAGGATTTAAAACAAAACTTCTGGTGGGGAAATATGAAGAAGGACGTAGCAGAGTACGTTTCGAAGTGTTTGACTTGTCAGTAGGTTAAGATTGAATATCAGCAAACTGCCGGAATGTTAAAACCGCTTCCGATTCCCGAATGGAAGTGGGAGGATATCTCGATGGATTTCATCACCAATATGCCAAGGACCAAGACGGGAATGAACATGATTTGGGTTATAGTTGATCGACTAACCAAGTCGGCTCATTTCGTAGGAATTAAGGACACATGGGGACCCGAGAGATTGGCGCGAGTATTTATTGCAGATATAGTCAAATTACATGGGACACCGAAGACCCTTATTTCAGATCGAGATGGTCGTTTCATGTCGCACTTCTGGAAGGCATTTCACAGGGCTTTGGGGACCGAGCTAAACTTTAGCACGGCTTATCATCCTCAAACGGACGGTCAGTCCGAAAGGACTATACAAACAGTAGAAGACATGCTTAGAGCCTGTGCTTTGGATTGGTCAACTGATTGGGAAGTTCATTTGCCGTTGATTGAATTCACATACAATAATAGTTGGCATGCTTCTATTAAGATGGCACCATTTGAAGCTTTGTACGGGAGAAGATGCCGATCACCCCTGTGCTGGGATGATTCTTCGGACTTGATCGGGACGGAATCGGAATTGATAGTTCAGACTCAAGAGAAGATAGCTTTGATTCGGGAGAGACTGTTGACTGCCCAGAGTCGACAGAAGTCTTATGCAGATGTACGTCTTCGCCCTCTAGAGTTCGACATTGGGGACCACGCACTATTGAAGGTGTCTCCTACACGAGGGATTTTCCGTTTTGGGAGGAAAGGTAAGCTAAGTCCGAGATATATCGGGCCATTTGAGATCCTTGGGAGAGTTGGGGATTTAGCATACAGGTTGGCCTTACCGCCATCGGTGAGTCACGTTCACAGTGTGTTTCACGTATCCCAATTGCGAAAGTATGTACCAGACCCCAGTCAGGTCATTGATTTCGACGAGATCGAGATAGCTAATGACGGTACCTTCTAAGAGAGGCCAATCAAGATACTTGAGAGTCGGATCAAACAATTGAGGAATAAACCAATACACTTGGTTAAAGTACAATGGTCACGACACTGAATTGAAGAGGCCACCTGGGAAACGGAAGATAGTATGAAGACTAGATATCCAGAGTTGTTTTCATCTTAAGTTTCGGGACGAAACTTCTTTGAGAGGAAGGATGTAATACCAGAGATTTCTGATATGTAATTGAACCTTGTGATATTGTAATTGTTGCATTTTGATCCGATTATTATTCTCCGTATTTCATGATCCGGTGTTGTTAAGCGCATGATTTCATGAATGTGATCTAAATTGTGATTCTGCGCATATAGCGCACGCTATTGACTATATGTAGCGTACGCTAATTTGGATCCGTAGCCCACGCTATGTATGAACCTTAGCGCGCGCTACACGTAGCCAACATGATTGAGACAGGGCGGTAGGTGAGATCGGTTGCGGATCTCGGTCGGATTATGTCAGGATGAACCTGGACGGCTTTCGAGAAAAAGCCAAGTCAACGCGGTAGCGCACGCTACCCATATGAGGATAGAGCACGCTAAATGCTGAGTACAGTGAAGTCAGTAAACCGTTAGCGCACGCTATGAGTATGGACTAGCGCGCGCTAATAACCACTTTATATAAATAAGACAGCATCCTTTTTCGTATTTTCAGCCTTTTCACTTCCCACATCCGAATCCTTGGACTTAGAGAGTCACTCTCTTCATCCTAAACCCTTCATATCATCATCCTAGCCCGAGTTGAAGATTGTAGATCATTGGAGATTGGTGTTCGAGCTCTCGGTGTTAGATTTCTTCAAGTTCCTTCGTGTTCTTCGCTACTTTGAGGTAGGTGATTCTTCACCAATATTAGTAGTATTCTGAAGGATGTTTTGGTCATGCTATTGGGATTATCTAGTCAGTTAGATTCGTAGTAGTCAAACATCACGTGTTAGTAGGATATTTTCGATGTTTCGGTACTTCTTCCTCGTATAAACCATTGAACCTTTTTGTGTTTGAACTCCTAGCATATTCATGTATCTTCAAAACCGATTATGACCAGTATATGAAGATTACCAAGTTCTTATGTCTTTAAATAAAGGAACCATACGTTTTGGGACATGAAATGGATTGGACTTAGGATATTTCTTGAAGTTCAAAGATGAATTATGGTGTTGTGATGATTATACGTATCCTTGTATCTCATAGTCATTTAATACGTAAAGATCTTTCACAAACCGTATAAGCATGATATGCACGGAGATGACATGTATTAACACTGAAGATTTCATGAGTTTCATCACCTTTAGCTCAAGTTTCTGTCCAGTAGTAAACTGCCATACATAGTTAGTGCACGCTAAGATAGGCATATTAACGTGCGCTATCGGGAATGAATAACGTGCGCTACGTTTGGTACGTAACGTACGTTATGTTATCAGGCAGACGATCGGTGATCGAGAGAGGGCACAAGATACGGCTAAGCGTACGCTAAACTTGATTATTTGCGTACGTTAACGGGCAGGCTTAGCGCACGTTACGTTGAGTACGTAGCGCACGCTAAGTAGTCCAGGCAGAATTCATTTTTAGAGCTTGGGGCCGTAAACTGGATTGTTAGACATTCGTGCGTCATGAGAGGAATTTTTTTATTATTTCTTAGGTCCGAGCCTTGCATAGGGGAGGATCGAGGGGCGGTGACATACGGACGCGTGTCATTTGTTGGAGTATTTCATTCTTGCCATTTTCGAGGCAAGTATCATATGTTGAGTTTGATTTATATTGGAACGTTGATCATGCATATGGTTTTGTTCATGTTGTCGAATATGAGATTTATTTCTTTAATTTCTCGTGATATTCGTTGTAAATTGTTCGTATTGATGAACATATTGAAATGCATAGATGTATGCGTAATTGATTGGTTATGGTATAAATGATCCGAGGGGGTCATGAGGATCTATGCTGAGGGCGCTGGATCGAATGTCCACCATGCGTTGGTCCGACAGGATCATCATGGGGATCTATCTTTGAAGCCCGGATCGCTGGACGGGTTTTCCACCATGCGTTGGTCCGACGGGATCATCATGAGGATCTATATCAAGGGCGCTGGATCGCTGGATTACCCTGTAATGTGTTGATGGAATCGTGAGGATTCACATCGTTGGATTCCGATGACGGAAGTCCGTTTTGCATGTTTTATGATGCACTGATGATTTATGTATTATGATACTTGTACTAGCATTGTTTTGCTAACCCCTTCGGGGGTGGACATTGTTTTGATGTTCAGGTAGCCGAGGAGCGGGGAGGCAACCACAGTACCGACATGACGATGAAATAGCTCAGTGATGTGGTTGATGTTTATTGTTACTGTGATTTGTCTTCTTGATTCACTTTAGTACTCGAGTACGTATGTTTTAATGATGTCATTTTCGATATGGTTGTATAAGTTAACTCATTGAATCAGTTGAACCAGTTTTGTATTTCAAACTTCAGTTGTACGGTTGGATTATATTTACATTTCTTTTAATTAGCCTTGTAAATCCTTACTTAAAGGGTTTACAGCGCTGTAATTACTCTGAATATCTCGGGGTGTTACACTGGCGATCGCTTGACTTAGAAGAGTGACTCAGTATTTTATGGAACAGACGATCGTCTCTCGAACGGACTGATTTTGAATTTGGACGACCTGGTCGATCGCTGAAATGAGCGGGAAATGACAGCGGTTGTGAAGATGTCACCGGGGCACGTATCGGGCTCCTATTGGGGGAGTCCGACGGTTTTGTCCTTTGGCGTGCCCTCGGGACTTCGCTTATTTGCCCAGAAGCCCCTGCTCTTGCCTATAAAAAGGACTGGGGTTACAGGGTAAAAAACTTTATACATTTCTGCCCGAGAAGAAGACATAGCCGATTTCTCCCGATGGTTTGTGTGACGATCGTCGTTCGACTCAGACTTTAGGTAAGAACAAAAAACTCCTTCTCCCTCATTTCTCTCTTCTGAAAATGTCCAGAGGAAGACCGAATGCGTATGAGGCGGGTAGTACTTCCGCCGCCGGGGCTTTGACCGCCCGGGATGAACTTTCTGCGGAATTTCATGTGTACACCGCCGTCGAGGCCATCCGTGCCGGGATTGAGCCCGCAGAGATCGAGGAACTTTTTAATGAGGCTGACGCGGCCAAGACGGTGGAGGCCGAGCGGATCCGTTCACTGAAACAGGAGGAGACGGCGCACTGGGAGCGGGACAGCGCGTTTGGCAAAACCTTCACATATTTCGCCGAACTCATGGAGAGATTGGCCGGCCCACTCCCTAAATTTAATTTTACCGAATACTCGATCGCCTATCCTTATGAACCTGTAAGGCGGACGTTGTTCCGGGCTGCTCGCCGATCTCCGTGGACCCTTGGCTAGATTGGGAGCTCGGCGACCAGGAAGTGGAGGGCGAGGTTCCATGTGCCTTCTGATGTTTGCCTCTACGTGCCCGCCGAGAACGAGCGGGCCCATCAACCTCACGAGGGCATGGTCGCCGTCAACGAGGCGATTATGGAGGTTGGACTGCGATTCCCGTTGCCATTTGCTGTCTCCTATCTGTTGACCGCCTGGAACGTGGCGCCGCTTCAATTGACGCCGAATGCCTGGCTGCAGATCATCTGCACCTTCACTTTGTTTGGTGGCCATCGGTTGTATCGTCTTCCTTCGCCGTTGGAGATGAAACATCTCTTCAAATTGACGGTTCAAAAAGGCTCTGTCGTCGGCTACCACATCCAAGGTCGCTCAGACCGGGTGATTCTTAGGGTACCGAACAAATTAAGAGGCGATCCGTCGAAGTGGTTCTGGGTCGGCGGCGCATGGAAGTCGGCAGCGAGTGACAACCCGACTGACGAGTTGGATATTCCCACCGGCTTTCGGGAGAGGAGTCCGGGTAAGGATTTAAACTCTCCCTTTGTTCGGATACATTCTGAACTGATCTAATTTTGGCCTTCTTTTTGCAGGTGTCATTGTTCCGGCGGCAGGCGACCTCGCTTTTGATTTCGCGATCGTCTGGGAGAAAATACGGAGTCTTCCTAACGACCCCGCCAAATTAACAACGAAGCCTGCTGGTTGGCTGCTCGGCTATTTCGCTACCCTCGCCATCTAAAGGTTCCAGGTACGAACTTTCACGATCTTCTTTGACAAGCCGATCATCTTGACTGAGGAAGATTATTAACTTTGTCGTTTGTTTTCTTTTGCAGAAATTCGCTTTTCTTGTTTCCCAGAGCCCCCTGCTGCGATTGCCATGTCTAATCTGGGGGTCATGAACCGTTTTCGCCAAGGGAAAAAGGTGAGTCGAGCTCCTGCTGCTCCGCCGCGACCGACCCCGGAGCAAGACCTCTCCAGGATCCTGTCGTCGAACGGCGGGAACCTCGGGAGGAGGAGCAACTTCGGCTCATCCGCAAGAAATGGAGGGTTGTGGAGCCCTCGGTCCCTGCCACTGCTGACGAGCCGCCGATCTCCGTGCCTCCGTTTTCCGCGGTTCCTCTGGTGGAAGGGTCCACACCCTCTTCGGCTTTCCTTCAGTCCATGGCGACTGCTGAGGCCGAGACTTCGCGTGGCAGGCCATTATTCGGCCGTGATCCAGAGAAGGTCGAGAGGTAAGCCTGGTCGCTTAGCTGAGTTATGAAACTTGTGTAGGAAACACGCCTAACTCTTTTGCCATTTATGCAGGATCCGCCATTCCGACCCGAATTACTCGTCGATGGTGTTGGACTTCCTGTCGATCAAAGCTCCTCGCGAGGTCAGCGATATCCCTTCCTACGTTGCTCGGGCTACCGCCTCCCTCCCGAAGGCCTGGACGACCAATCTGGATGTGATAGTGCGTCGGCGGTCTGCTGACGCAATGGAGGCTACTTTCGCGCTGGCCCTCCAGACGGTGACGATGGCTGCTCAGGCTGTGAGGGACTTTGAGGGGCGGCCGTCCACCGCTCGTCTCCATACGGACCTCGAAGCCGCAAGTAAACAAAACATTGAGTTCGCCGATCGGCTCGCGGCCATGGAGAAGAGCTCCGTGGAGGCGGCTAAACAGGCGAGGCAGGATGTTGACCGGGCGCGGGCGGCGACTGACCGGATGCGGGACCAGATGACGGAAGCCCGCAGGTCGCACGCGGCCGCGCAGAAGGAGGCCGACCAGCTGAAGGTGACCGTCGCCCGACTGACCAGCGAACTTGCATCCTCGAAGGAAGAGGTGGCCGCCAGAACCACCGAGCTCGAGGATGTGAACCAAACGGTTGCGGAGTTGAAGGAAAAACTGAAGGCGACTGAGGCTGGTCCCTTTGTTAACGTGGAGTACGTCAGCGAGTTCGCCTACAATATGGCTTATTCTGACGCGATCCGCGCCGCTAAGAAGGAAGGGCTCGAGGTCGGCCCTTTGGCTGAAAATTTCAAAGCCTATGCGCTGGAGCATCCTCTGCAGCCTGACTTCACCGTGCCGATCCTCGACCTTTCCACGGATCTCGGAATCGAATTGAGCTGGTACCCGTTGCCGGACAACCTTGTTCATCCGGGTGCCCAGGAGGATGGGGGTTCAGAGCCTGCTGCTGGCGATGGAATGGGCGCCGATCCTTGAGCTTTTCTGCTTTTTGACTTGTAATTTTTTGCATCTTTCGTTGTATTTTTGCCTTCGGGTGACCATGTTTGTATTTGAATTCCAAGTGATGAAATAAATATTTGCTTCTCTGATTTCTTGCTTGTATGATTGTCTTTCCGAGTCTTTTGCATGACTTTATACAAGTGTTTGAGGAACGATCGTCGTGCGTACAGCTCCGAGTGAATTGATAAACTCATACTGGTAACTTTAGAACAAAGTCGATGCACACATATTTGAACAATGTCGATCGTCGTACGTGTATTTGAGTAAAGACGATCGCGGTATATATAGCTCCGCACTTCCCCCTTGTTTTTGTTTACTTAGTGAAAGTAAGGGGACGAAAATAAATCGTTTAGTGAGCGGTCTTCAATTTTGCAGATTCCTCGAGGAAGGCCGACCATCCCGGCCTAGAGAAACCGTGCACAATCGCGGAGTTCGATGGAACCGACCTCCGTGACCATATCTTGTGCGCGAGCGACATTCCGTCTGATGGCCAACTTCTCGCGACTCACTTAATTGTGAGGGTCCTCCGTAGGCTGTGCTCGCCTCGTATTTAAACGAAGGGCGAGCGGTCTTGGTCTCGAGGAGTCCTTGCACGGGGCGTCGTCGGATTAATCGACTCCATGACCGTGGCTTGCTAGCACTTTTCTACCTTGGATCATCATGTTAGATGGCGATCCTCGACGGTATACGTTGTGACGGGGGGAGGGACGCGTCGCATTGTCCGGATCCACCATGTTAGATGATAGACCTTTGAGGGCGGGTGAACGTGTCCACAGATCTGTTTTGGAGGGTCCTTTGGCTACGCCCGCCTCGTATTTAAACGAAGGGCGAGCGATTGATGCCCCAAGGAACCTTGCATGGTTACAGAGAACAGTTCCATCGTCCTCCACAACCATGTCGGCACTCTTCTACCTCGGACCGTCATGTTAGATGGCGATCCTCGACGGTATACGTTGTGCAAGGGGAGGCGATCGCTCTAGGTCCATGTTGATGACGAACTTTAGAGGGCGAGCGAGTCATACTCTGATTTGTTTTGGATGGTCCTTCGGCTGTGCCCGCCTCGTACTTAAACGAAGGGCGAGTGGTCTCGGCCCAAAGGAACCCTGCATGGACGGGTTGTCGGTTTCATCGACCTCCGCGACCATGGCGGCACTCTTCTACCTCGGACCGTCATGTTAATTGGCAATCCTCGACGGTATACATTGTGCTGGGGGAGACGATCGCTTGCCTAGGTCTATCATGTTAGATGACGAACTTTAGGGGGCGAGCAAGTCATCCTCTTTTTCGAGGCGTTGCTCAGGCAGTAGCCTTTGGTGTGACGTGGTGGGGATCGGGTAAAGACTTCTGAAATTCCCACCTCTTGATTGAAGCATATAGATCCGGCCGCCGAGGTTGATCGGGGGATCGACTCGTACGAGCCTTCCGGCCTGTCACGTTCGACTCTGGCGACCAGTTTGGGAGATTGATGGGGCTCCGGCTAAGCCAATAAACTGTTCAGCTTGCCCTCCTCAAACAATCTCCAGAGTTGTCTGAAGAGGTCGCATCATTGGTTGGTGCTGTGACCGGGACTATTGTGGTAAGCACAATATTTATTGTGGTCCAGATGACCGTTGTCCATTATCGCCTTTGGCTTGCTTAGCGGTTCGCACCCCTTGATGGTGTAAAAAATATGAGCCGGAGTTCGGTTGAAGCTGTGGAGGAGATGGGCTCCCACATCTTCGAAAGCCTTGAAATCACCGGGTGTCTTGGCGACCGCCTTGTTGGACTTGGAGATCGCCGTCTTTTGGACGGGAGGCGGCGTCTCCACACCTAGGCGATGGGTGAGCAGCCTCTGCCTGGCCAGAAAATCGGCACCCTTGGCGCGGAAGATCGCGTAGGTCGGAGGGATGTTCTTCGTGAGGTGCTTAAACATGGGTGAATTACCATATAATCCCCCCAGGACCGAGTAGAGGGTGATCTCGTCGCTAATAGGCTCGCCGGTGAGGACTATTTCATCCACCCAGTCGATGTAATCTGCATCGGACTCGTCATCCCCCTGCCTGATTTTCATCATGCGATGGGGACCTTCTGGTCTGGCGACCTTGGCGGCGAAGTATGACGTGAAGTCGCTCGCCAGTTTCTCAAAGGAATTGATTGATCGCGGTGGCAGTGAGATGTACCACCTATGGGCCAGTTCGCCCAATGTTAACGGGAATATTCGGCATCTCGTCGCATCTGACGCCCCACATCCGGTCATGTAGATCCGAAACTTGCTCAAGTGGGTCTTGGAGTCCGATCTCCCCTCATACAAAGGTGTTTGAGGAGGAGCGATCCTTGGTTGCACGGGGGCAATCTCGATGTGGACCGCGAGTGGTTCACTTGGTCCGATGATCTTTCTGCTGGTGCCTACCCCAGTTTCCATGAGCGTTTTCATCTCGTCGAGCTGGCGTTGCATAGCGGCCATCGCCGTGGCCTGGCCGCTCGCGGCTAGGTGCTCGTAGCGGGAGCCGAGGCGACCAAGTACTGATCCCATGGCTCCGCTGTAGATGATGTCTTTGCCACTGGGCTTGATTATTCTGCGGATGGGATCCAAACGGCTGACCTGTTTTTGATTGGGAGTTGGGTATGCCGAACTCCTGGTGACGGATTCGGGCTCCGTCGTCTCGTGGCTGGGGCCAGAATGCCCCGGTCGCCACGATGGATCGCTTCCTAGGTGGCTGAAGACGGAACCATCCCATCCCGCGAGCGCCTTTTCTCGTGAATCGGGGCTTTCTGGCGATCGCTCGACAAGTAACTCCTTGAGCTTCCGCTTGCCCGCGCGGCGGATGGCCGAGGGGGTTATAGCGGGCGCTTCGCATGCTCTTCGTCGCTCCCTTAGGTTAGCCATGGCCTCCTCGATCTGTTCTGCGGTTTGGAACTGATCGAGTGAGAGGACGGGGCCATCCCTCGGGGGCGGGATCAAGAGTCTCGCGTCGCTGCAGGTGCCCTCTGCCGTAGGTTGGGGCTCGGATTGAGCCGAAATATGACGTCCGGCGGATCGGAGAGTGGCTCTCTTCGCTGTGGTGGCAGACATCATGATTCTGAAGGTTTTTCTTTGAAGAACAGTGGGTGTTTCTTCAAGTATATGCTCTGGAGAACAGTGAGTATTCTTCGAAACGGTCGGAATGAAAATGAAGGTAGATCCCTTCCTCTAGCGCCAATTGTTGTTACCCAAAATATTATTCGGAAGGGATTGCTGGAATGGATGAGTAACAAACAAAAATGTGAGAGCACGTCCGAGGGAATATAAATAACACAAGATTTGCCGAGGTTGTTAGTCCCGGGCTTGAATGCTCTCGCGAGATATTATTAATACGAACACTTGGGAGTATAGATAATAATGTTAGAGTACAATTACAATGAGTGTAAAGTCCCTAGTTATCTAGCTCTTGAGTGCTGATGATTGCCGGAAGAACCAGAGTCGATGCTCTGTGAGTTCTTGTAACAACGATGGAGTGCTGCGTTTTTAACTGAGTTTGTGAACCTTTTTCCAGTTGCTGGAGGTTTCCTATTTATAGGAGTGGAGGTAGCTGGGCGATCGCCTTTGCTGTATTATAATAAGCGGGCGATCGTCTTTCGCACATGGGTTGGTCTCCTTAAAGTCCGCAGCAGCTGCTGGCAGCCGGATGTGCGAACCAATGAAAAGACAGCACGCGTCCTGAGTCGCTGTCTTGGGAGGTCCCACCTAGGACCTTTAGGCGGGTCTGTCGGTAGGTGAGGCAGTCCTTGTCGTTGACAGCTATTGATGGGCTGGAGTCAAAGATCCTTATTCTGCGGCGCCATTCGCGGATCTGCACGTGGGTCTTCGCTCCGAGATCCGGTCTTCGTAGGTCTGACGGATGATGGCCTTACATGTGGCAAAGGACGGTCGTCCTTGGTCGGGCACCAGAGTCGATCGTTAGGTGCCAAGAGGCGATCGTCCTGGACGTCGATCGTGTAATACCCGGTTGTAATTCATTAATTTTCATTCAGTAATTATCAGTTTGTAATTGTCACTCAGTGTATTTTCACTCAATTATAATCATTCATCAATCATGTTCTTTCACCGTGTTCACCGTTCGGAAAAACTTCGAGTTGTGTATCGTTATTGTTCATTGTTTCAACTTTCCTCATATGAGTTCAACTTTGTTAGATCACCATTAATTTTTGGTAACTCCAAAAATTCTAAATCTTTGCAATATTATAGAGCATCGAGATAGCTTTCCAATGGTTCAAACGGTGAGTCAATCGGAGTCCGGACGAGAGAGTTATGGTCGTTTTAGCTCACCCGCTCATTTTTCAGCTTTTGGCCGATCACTGCCGACCGGACTCGGTCGTGTCATCCGACACGGCCCGTGCCGTACTCGTCCGGAGAATGCCGAAGTATCTGCCCACAAGACTCGACCGTGTCGTTTGGCACGGCCGAGTCGAACCCTTCCGGATAAGCCAGGATCGTCTGCCCAGCACGCCCGACCGTGTCGTCTGGCACGGTCGAGTCATGCCGAGTCGCCGCTTGACGGGTCATCGTCGGGAGGCCCTCCGCGCGCGACCGTGTCAAGCAGACACGGTCGAGTCCTCGCCGGCCACCTGTCGGCCAATCAGGCGACACGCCCGTGCCGATCGGCACGGGCCGTGTCCGGCAGGGTAGTCAACCTTTATAAATTCATTTTTTGAGCATTTCAGCTCATTCTTTCCAGTTTTTTCCACCTTTTACGAGAGAGAGAAGCTTGAGGGAGAGTTTTCTTCATCAATTATCATTTGAGTGTTTGATTTTCTTCATTTCCTTTCGATCGTGAAGCCCGGAAAATCAATCTAACGCGTGTTCTTCGATTTTAGTACTTGAATCTTCAAGAGGTAATTCCTTCAACACTTTGGACTTCGATTTTGTGTTTAGATATGATGATTTGGACGTTATAATCATGTTATATGAAGGTATATGTATATGATTATGAGTTTGTATAAGGATTCATTGGATTATTGAGGGATTATTCAAGAACACCTTGAATATCGAGTTGGAATTGGGGATTTTCGACTAATTGATGTTTTAATCACATTTTGGATATTCATAACGGATTATTGATCGTATTGGAGTTGTTTTGTTGGTTTGAAACACTTCTTGGGGGATTTGATATTGGTATATCGAGGTTTGATTGTAAACAATCGGAGTTTGGATACTACGTGTTTGATTTAATGCCTCTATGGACTTGGTTTAGTCGTATCGACGTTTTGAGTTCGTTATATTCGTGTTTGATTCGTATATTGAACGGATTGTTGGTAATTGTATTATTTAAGGTTGTTCGAGCGACCGATATCTCAATTATGACGTTGTTCGTGGACGGACATTCTTCATCGTTGTTGTGTAAGTTAATTCTTACTCGGTTAAAAGGATATTCATACCTTTTGTTGTTGATCATTCACAATCATAACTCATTCATCATTGTATTAATCATATTAAAACTTGTTATTGTCAATTAATCACTTCAGTCATAAGGAACGACGGTTCCAATCTTTTCGTTGAGCTATCATTCATTTCATTATTACTCTCATCTCGGTGAGTCATTCTTGACTTTGTCAGATTATTATTTATTCATTGATATTCATTACGGTCATTCTCGTTCATATGACCTTCTGGGTTCATATTGCGTGGCCGGGTGCGGATGTGTGGAATTTTTAGTCGGGCACGTTATGGCCATGTATTGGGAGTGATACATTGGACTGTGCACACGGTAGCAGTTACCTCCGTGAGACTAATTAGGTACAAGGACTGGTGTGTACGGTCATTCGTATTGTACACTTGCACGAGAACACTACGGGCGTACTATGATACCCCTCTTCAGCGTAATTCATAACTAAGAATATTTCATAACTTCATTAAATCATGATTGTGTATTTTTCAACCCTTGAGGATTGTTGTTACGTATGGCGACCCGTTTGGGGATTTTGTTTTTCGTGTCTTGGCAAGGCAAAGGCACGGGGAGAACACGCTGACGTCGAGGAGTCCAGTGATACTAGAAGGGGGCCCCACTGCTCGATCACTTATTCATCATTTAAGTTTCCTTTATTTATTCATTGCAGACATTCCGTTTGAATACTCGTTTCATTCGGTGTTGTGTATTTTATCGTCACATAAGATACACAAGTATTCTATTTTATCCAGGTGTGTTGTACGAAACTCCTAATCGGAGTAATTGATGTTGTAATGTGGTTCGGTACTACATTTACCCTGTGTAATTCATTTTTTTTCATTCGCCTGGTGGGTCCAAGTCGGGGGTCCACGGCACTGTAATATCCGCCTAGTTTGGGGTGTTACAGAGTTGGTATCGGAGCGTGGTTTTGAATACTACCTTCCGAGTCATGTCTCATTTGAAGTCATCGTCATCAGACTAGTATCATTGGACTTTCGTGTCACGTGTGACCTGTGCAAATGCCGAGCCAATCGCCAAGAAAGAACAGTAAGATTTCTAACGCCATGGAATAATTTATGGCAATAATCATTCATTCATCATTCATCAATTAACAATCCTCAAACATCATCATTCATTATGATCAGGACGATCATATTAACTCATTAATCACTTAATTCATTTCAATACTCAGTTAATGATCAGGACGATCATATTAACTCATTAATCACTTAATTCCTTTTATTACTCAGTTGTCGATCTGGATGGTCATATTATCAATCTTATTAAGTTATTCAAGATAATCACTTCAAGAATTTTATCAGATAATCATGTCACTTCAGTAAATCATTCATATAATCACTAAGTTAGAACATGTATACTCATTTTCATCATCTCATGACATAATCATAACGTGATATTCATGCGGGGACTATAATCATCATGTGACTTTCCTACTTCAGTATGGAGAGAGCAAGAAGAGGACGCGGAGGACGAGGCCGTGGTACGGGCCGAATCCCGAGAAATCGTGCGAACACACGTGCGAACGCGAGGAATAATGTTAACTCATCTAGCAGTGACGCTGCCACTCATTCACCAGGGCATGATCATTCACTTTCGGGGAGTCATACTCGGGACACGGCTCAGTCAGAAGGTGTTCGGATCGATCCACTCGCCTTTATGCAGGGCATGATGGCCCAGATGACTCAGATGACACAACTAATGAAGACGATGCATAACTCAGTCAATCAAAATCAACAGGCTCCTCCGCCGCCACCTCAGAGGCAAGAGAGGAACGTGAGCAATATCATCGGCGACATCTCTCGCCAGAGGCCACCTACTTTTGAGGGCTCGTCTGAGCCGGCGGATATTATTCATTGGCTCGAGCATTTCGAGAAGTTGTTTGCTATGGTAGAGTGTCCCGAAGGACACAAAGTTTCTGTTGCGGCTTACTACAGGTAAGAGCGCACATTCTTGGTGGTTGTCGTTGAAGCCCACCGAAGGATCATGTACTTGGGAGCAGTTCAAGACTCTCATGATGGAGAGATATTATCCGGCCCCACTCGGAGAGGCCAAGTCAGCCGAATTACTCACCCCGACCCTCAACAGACGAGGATGTTCTCGCCATTGCCGAGAAATTTCAGAACTTCTTAGTTCGCCTCATCTATCATTCATTCCGAGGCGGATAAGATTAAGTATTTCAAGAAGAGGTGAAATCCCGTATGAGATTACAATTGCTTAATCATAATTGCACCACGTTGGCGAATTCATTGAGAAAGCTCTTACCTATGAGCTTACGCTAAAGAAATTGCTAAGCGGCAACCTTAAATCTGCTATCAAGAAATCGAAGAATCGTAATCGATCGAAGGCGGCCGACAACCTTCAAGAAACCTCGTGCGGGCTCGCTTTTACGAGCGACCTCTGTGACGCCTAAACCCGCGGAATCTCGATCACGAGCGGCGATTCGGCCATCACATTATAAGCGTGGGGATCTTGGTCATGTCGGCACCAAGTGTCCGAGATGCATCACGTGTCATAATCTGTGGAATTGTTGGGCATAAGGCCGTTTTTGCCGTAGGGACTCCAAACCTACTCGGCGTCATCTCGAGCCCCGGCGATCGGCCGTTGAGAATCGAGCCACTCAATCGGCGTCGTTTAAAGCAGCGAGAGCGACTAAAGGTGGAGCCTATAGTCGTGACAGGAGCGTCGGTCTGGGACTAGCAAACCCGGATTTATGAGATGAAGAAGACCGATGATCCCGAGGCCCAAATGATCTCGTACACTCGATATTCTATCTCAACCTTTGTGTGTACCCTTTTTGATACTGGAGCATCGCATTCATTCATTTAATAGTCATGTTTGAGTAGACTAAGTCAGTGTAGTGCTACAAGTTGTGAGCCTTATGTCATTGGTCTACCCGATGGTAGACGAATTATCGTGTCGTGAGATTCGGGATCGCCCATTCGGTTTCACGGTCGTGTATGGCGGCGGACCTTATCGTGGTAGATTTGCCTACAGACGACGTCATCTTGCTTATAGATTGGATGTATCGTCAAGATGCCAACATTAGTGTCCGTAAGCGTATGATTACTATCATTTCAGACGATGGGGTTGAATGTGTGTTTCAGGGAGGTAATCCCGGCTGTTCTGGTAAGGTCATTAATTTGATGAAAGCAGTGCGATTACTCAGTCAGGGATGTGTCGGTTATTGGTGCTATATGACCAAAACCGAGGAATCATCAGTAATGTTGTCGGATATTCCGGTAGTAAGGGAATATGCCGATGTATTTCCAGACGAGTTACCTGGTTTGCCTCCACAGAGGGATGTGGAATTCACGATTGAGTTGGAGCCTGGTACGTCCCCGATATCGAAGGCACCGTACCGAATGGCCCCGACCGAAATGCGAGAGTTGAAGAATCAACTTGAGGAATTGTTCGAGAAAGGTTATATCCGACCGAGTGCGTCCCCGTGGGGAGCACCAGTGCTGTTTGTCAAAAAGAAGGATGGTTCTTTTCGCTTGTGTATCGATTATCGGGAGTTGAATAGGGTGACAATCAAGAATAAGTATCCTTTACCCCGTATCGATGACCTTTTGGATCAACTTCAGGGAGCTTCAGTATTTTCCAAGATCGACTTAAGATCTGGATATCATCAGCTACGGATTCGAGAGTCGGATATCGCGAGGACGGCGTTTCGAACACGCTATGGTCATTTTGAGTTCGTAGTTATGCCGTTCGGGCTAACTAATGCACCTGCGGTATTCATGGAACTAATGAATCGGGTCTTCATTGACTTTTTGGATCGATTTGTTGTTGTCTTCATCGATGACATTTTGATTTATTCTCGTAACCGAGAGGAACATGAGATTCATCTTCATCAGGTTCTCGACGTGCTGAGACGAGAGCAACTTTATGGAAAGTTTTCCAAATGTGAGTTCTGGATGTCCGAAGTGACGTTTCTCGGACATGTAATTTCATCAGATGGAGTGCGTGTTGATCCTCAGAAGACGGAGGCTATCCAGGATTGGTTACCTCCGAAGAATGTTAAGGAAATCGAAGCTTCCTCGGATTAGCGGTTATTATCGGAGGTTTGTGAAAGGATTTTCCAAAATTGCTCAACCATTGAACCTTTTGCGGAAGGATAAGAAATACACGTGGTCCGACGCGTGTCACGGAGTTTTTAGGAACTCAAGAGCCGGTTAATGTCGGACTGTACTTTCCTTGCCGCGAGGGACGGAAGGATTTGTGGTTTATAGTGATGCGTCGGACAGGTCTCGGATGTGTACTCATGCGAAGCAGGAAGGTTATTGCCTATGCTTCACGGCGATTGAGACCTTACGAAGTTAATTATCCGACACACGACCTTGAGCTAGCGGTAGTAGTGTTCGCTTTGAAGATTTGGCGTCATTACCTTTATGGCGTCACTTGTCGATATTCACCGATCATAAAAGTTTAAAGTATATATTTACTCGAAGGAGTTAAATATGCGGCAGGCGGTGGTTAGAACTAATCAAGGATTATGATATTGAGATCCTTTACCACCCGGGCAAGGCGAACGTTGTCGCCGACGCCTTGAGTCGTAAGTCCGTTCAGGAGCAGATGCTTGCTCGTTTAACAATTCAGAAGGAGCTCCAACAGGAATTCCTTAGACCCGAGATCGAGTGCAGCCGGCGAGTTCGGGACAGCTTTGTATGTTAGAGATTTCATCATCTCTTGAGAATGCAATCGGGAGAATCGTGGTTCAGACCCAGCATTGTTGCGCATTCGTGAGGATGTGGCTCAGGGGAAAGCCCCTGGATTCGTGGTCCACGAGGATGGACTTTTGAGGTTTAAGAACCGGATGTGCGTACCGGCGAATGACGAGTTGAAAAACTCGATTTTGAGAGAAGCTCATGCTACCCCTTATTCTGTTCACCCGGTCTAGCAAGATGTATAAAGACTTGAAACAAAATTACTGGTGGAGTAATATGAAGCGAGAAGTCGCGAATTTGTTTCGAGATGCTTAACTTGCCAACAAGTCAAGATTGAACATCGGCGGCCGTGGGTATCTTGAAACCTCTCCTATTCCAGTGGAAATGGGAAGACAATTCTATGGATTTCATCACGAGTTTGCGGCCAGTCGTCGTGGCATGAATACGATCCAGGTGATTGTGGACCGCTTAACTAAATCAGCTCATTTTCTTGAGATTAAGGATACTTGGGGTCCGAGAGACTTGCCCGACTATTCATCAAAGAGATAGTGAGACCGCACGGTACTCTAAAAGTATCGTTTCCGATCGTGACGGACGGTTTGTGTCACATTTTTGGAAATCGATTCATCGTGCTATGGGAACTCGGCTTAATCTCGATCGCCTTTCATCCTCGGTCAGACGGACAATCGAGAGGACTATTCGGACATTAGAGGACATGTTGAGAGCTTGCGTCCTCGATTGGAAGGACGATTGGGAAGCCCAACTACCATTGATCGAGTTCACGTATAATAATAGTTGGCATGCTTCCATTAAGATGGCACCTTACGAGGCCTTGTACGGTCGTCGTTGTCGTTCTCCTTTGTGTTGGGATGACTTGTCAGAATCAATCGGCACCGAGCCCGATATGCTTATAGCCGCCCGGGAGAAGGTAGCTTTGATCAAGAGTCGTTTGTTGACAGCTCAGAGTCGGCGAAATCATATGCGTATAACCGTAAATCGACCATTAGAGTTCGAGGCTGGTGACCATGTGTTGGTCAAGGTATCCCCGAGTCGTAGTATCTTCCGTTTTGGGAAGAGGAAAGTTAGTCGAGATTCATTGGACCGTTTGAGATTTTGGATCGAGTAGGCGAGTTAGCTTATCGGTTGGCTTTACCTCCGGCGTTGAGCCGAATTCATAATGTGTTTCATGTCTCTCGATTGCGAAAGTATGTTGCCGACCCGAGTCACATCTGCAGTTCGACAATCGAAATCGCGACGACCACTCATATGAGGAGCGTCTATACGAGTCTTAGAGCGGCGAATCAAACAGCTTGAGAAATAAGACGATTCCTTTGGTTAAGATTCGATGGTCTAGACATGGAGTCGAAGAGGCCACTTGGGAAACCGAGGATAGTATGCGGGAGAGTTATCCCGAGTTGTTTGACCCTTAGTTTCGAGACGAAACTCTTTTAAGGGGGTGTATGTAATACCGGTTGTAATTCATTCATTTTCATTCGGTAATTATCGATGTAATTGTCACTCGTGTATTTTCACTCAATTATAATCATTCATCAATCATGTTCTTTCACCGTGTTCACCGCTCGGAAAAACTTCGAGTTGTGTATCGTTATTGTTCATTGTTTCAACTTTCCTCATATGAGTTCGACTTTGTTAGATCACCATTAATTTTGGTAACTCCAAAAATTCTAAATCTTTGCAATATTATAGAGCATCGAGATAGCTTTCCAATGGTTCAAACGGTGAGTCAATCGAGTCGGACGAGAGAGTTATGGTCGTTTTAGCTCACCCGCTCATTTTTCGACTTTTGGCGATCCGCCGACCCGACTCTGTCGTCTCGACCCACACCGCCCGTCCCGTACTCGTCCGGAGAATGCCGAAGTAACTGCCCACAAGACTCGACCGGGTCGTTTGGCACGGCCGAGTCGAACCCTTCCGGATAAGCCAGATCGTCGCCCGGCCACGCCCGGCCGTGTGTCGTGCAGCGCGGTCGAGTCATGCCGAGACTCTGTCGGACGGGTCAAAGTAGGGAGGACCTCCGCGCCGCGACCGAGTCAAGCAAGAAACGGTCGAGTCCATGTCGGCCAGTGTCGGCCAAGCGTGCGACACGACCGTGCCCGATCGGCACGGCCGTGTCCGGCAGGGTAGTCAACCTTTATAAATTCATTTTTGAGCATTTCACTCATTCTTTCGATTTTTCCACCTTTTACGAGAGAGAGAAGCTTGAGGGAGAGTTTTCTTCATCAATTATCATTTGAGTGTTTGATTTTCTTCATTTCCTTTCGATCGTGAAGCCCGGAAAATCAATCTAACGCGTGTTCTTCGGATTTTAGTACTTGAATCTTCAAGAGGTAATTCCTTCAACACTTTGGACTTCGATTTTGTGTTGAGATATGATGTTTTGGACGTTATAATCATGTTATATGAAGGGATATGTATATGATTATGAGTTTGTATAAGGATTCATTGGATTATTGAGGGATTATTCAAGAACACCTTGAATATCGAGTTGGAATTGGGGATTTTCGACTAATTGATGTTTTAATCACATTTTTGGATATTCATAACGGATTATTGATCGTATTGGAGTTGTTTTGTTGGTTTTAAACACTTCTTGGGGGATTTGATATTGGTATATCGAGGTTTGATTGTAAACAATCGGAGTTTGGATACTACGTGTTTGATTTAATGCCTCTATGGACTTGGTTTAGTCGTATCGACGTTTTGAGTTCGTTATATTCGTGTTTGATTCGTATATTGAACGGATTGTTGGTAATTGTATTATTTAAGGTTGTTCGAGCGACCGATATCTCAATTAGGACGTTGTTCGTGGACGGACATTCTTCATCGTTGTTGTGTAAGTTAATTCTTACTCGGTTAAAAGGATATTCATACCTTTTGTTGTTGATCATTCACAATCATAACTCATTCATCATTGTATTAATCATATTAAAACTTGTTATTGTCAATTAATCACTTCAGTCATAAGGAACGACGGTTCCAATCTTTTCGTTGAGCTATCATTCATTTCATTATTACTCTCATCTCGGTGAGTCATTCTTGACTTTGTCAGATTATTATTTATTCATTGATATTCATTACGGTCATTCTCGTTCATATGACCTTCTGGGTTTGATAAGTGGTAATTTTACCACTTATTTCTAGGATTTTATACTAGGTTTTTATCTCGTTTCGTGATTAATGTGCTCGTATTTGGCTTATTTATGATTAGTCGAGCCGTATTACGCGTTTGGGTTGGTTTTAGTGTGTTTGCAGGTTTTTAGAGCCAAAAGGACCCAAAACGAGACAAAGGACCGAGAGTCGAATCAAGCGGACGAAGAAATGGATTTTTGCGAAGCAGTCGAACCTATCGGCCCAAGATATCGATAGATAGGCGCCCAAAGGAGATTACGCCTGCCAAGTGAAGAGATCGACGAACCATCTATCGGCGACTATCGGCCGATAGGCAGAAAAGGCTTCCCAGTGAGCTCTCGTTTTTGGGATTTTGACTCTTTTGGATATTATTTATTTCCTAGATTAGGGCTAATCGGGATTTTAACCCCCTTAGGCTATAAAAACACCCTTCTAGACCTAGTTTCAAAGACTTTTATCATATTGGATCATTCTTTTCATTCTTTTCATCTTTTACAATTTTTAGATCTTCTTAGCAAGATTAATTTCTTTGATGCAAGAACTTTTTGGAGGAGAATTATTATTGTTTTTGGGAGATTGAAGACTCGGAGTTCATCCATAAGGGTTGTAATCTCTCTTTTCATATTAATAATATGCATTCTTCATCTATTTCTTGTCTAATTTCAATTATGTCTGGCTAATTCCTTTGATTGATTCTAGGGTTAGTAAATTTAATTGATGATCACATGATATTCCTTTGATTACCTTTTGACCTTTCATCCTAGGCTTGTGTTCAAGTTGTGTTAAATCTCACGTTAGATTAAAGGGCCCTTAATCGATGCATGTTAGCTAATTGATTTCATCCGGAAGGAGTAATTGATTAGTGGAAATACTTGACACACAATATGATTTTATCTTGAGACCTAGCGGAGAAAGATAAATCATAGATAAATAAGTTGGTGCTTTTTAAGTGATTTCAATTCTTTGAGCCCTGACGGGGAAAAGGGTTTTAATTAACTATCTTTCTAGGTTGCCTTGACAGGAATTCTAGATCGACCGAGTGATTATTTCTAGGATTGAATTAAATTTTGGGGAGAAGGAATCAAGTGAATGGATTGTGTGAACTCAATTAGATGATACTACCCTAGGATCAATTACCTTTCGACTTGTGATTTTATCTTGTTAATTTGCTTTATTTGCTTAATTTAGATTATTCATCTTTTATTCAATTTTTGTTCCTCGATTTTTTAAGTTAGATAATTAGAATCAAAACAATTTTCTGACTCTAAATAGCGATCAAATTTTGAGTAGAGTTAATTCCTTTATTTTCGACACATCAATTCCCTTGGGTTCGACACCTTGGAAATACTCCGAGGTTTTACAAATTTTAAAATTGATCGGATTTGAAAACCATACTACACGAATACTAGCGATCAATTTTTGGCGCCGTTGCCGGGAATTGATAGAAAATTTAAGGGAATAATTCGAAAAAGAAGAGATTGTTACTTTAGGTAGTTTACTTTTATTATTAATATTCGATCTCGTTTCCTCACATCTTGTTTTCTTTTCCTTGTAGGCGGTGCATGATCACGAGATCCCAAGGAAAGAACTTATTTCCTTTGGACCCGGAAATCGAGAAGTCTTTGAGGAGGAAGAAGCAAGAAGCGAGAACCGAGACTATTACTATACCTTTCGTTGATACCATGGCCGGCATTGTTGACCAACCACGAGAACTCGCTCGTCCCGAGAAGATCCCTTTGAATGCCCGCTGACCTAAGCTGGACGATTATCAAGAAGGAGGTTGGGGAAAGATTGATGCCAACAACTTCGAGCTTAAGCCGTCCCTCATTGCTACAGTGAAGTCTCAAACATACGGAGGGGGAGTGAATGAAGATCCAAACGCTCATCTTGAGTCGTTTTTGGATATATGTGCCACCATCAAGCAAAACGGAGTGCCTCCGGATGTCATTAAGCTCCGCCTATTCCGATTCTCCTTAGAAGACGATGCGCTAGATTGGTACAAGAGCCTAGATCGGAAGGAAATTGGTACTTGGAGAGAGATGACTCGGTTGTTCTTAGCACAGTTCTATCCTCCCTCGAAGGTGCAAAAACAAATCAACGATATCCTGCAATTCGAGCAATATGAGGATGAATACTTATACGAGGCATGGATCCGATTTAAGAAGCTACTTCGCAAATGCCCACAGCATGGAATTGACAAAGAGGAGATCTATATTCGGTTTTATCGGGGTTTGACGAGGAAGGCTAGAAGAGAGTTGGACTACTCATCGAAAGGGGGATTTCTGGCTAACGATTATGAAGAGGCCAAGAATCTCATTGAGCTAGCGGTCAACAATGATTACGAGGAGGTGACCGATAGGAAGATGACGAGAAGAAAGGTTCCATCCGGTGACGAGGACGCCTACGGTGATTTGAAGGCAAAATTTGAAAACAAAGAAAAGAACTTGAGATGCTAAAAAGAATACTTTGGGAGTCAATTCGGTTTATGAGGAGCTAAACGAGCCTATTGCGCTTAAGGAGGATGTGAACTACATGCAAGGAGGAAACTTCCCAAGGGGGAAATTGGGGAACTCTTATCCGAACAATCGAAACCACCCTAATTTCTCCTATGCCAATCCGAACAATGCTCTTCACCACCACCGGATTTAACGTGAAAATGGGGTTATTCAAGAGCCGATTGCTAAGACACCTATGGAAGAGATGTTGGAACGATTAGAGGCGAGCCAAAAGATTTTATTTATAAAGTAGACAAGAGGTTCGGAGCTCTCGAGCATAGTGTGACATCTATTGGAAACTCGGTGATAGCCTTGACAAAGCGGATGTCGATGGTGGAGACCCAAATGAGTCAAATGGCGAACGCCTGCCGGATTTCATAAGCCGGCCATTTTTCGAGCAAAGACTGAGACCAACCCGAAGACGCAACAATGCAACGCAATCGAGCCGAGTGGGACAAAGTACGATAATCATGGGGCCGGAGTTAAGGAATCGAAACGAGGAGGTATTAGAAACGGAGCGTAAAACGAGAAAGAAGATGGAATACAAGCAGAACCTATCGGCCATTTATCGGCCGATAGCCCAACCGATACCCATACAAAGATGCCGGCAAAGGAAGCCTATCGACCCACCTATCTACCGAAAGGCTCTGGAAGTTCGAATATGAAAGCTTTTGAGGAAAAAGCTCCATTTCCACAGCGTTTGGCCAAGTCGAGATATGATGAAAAGCTTCAACAATTTATCGACATGTTTCAAAAGGTGAATATCAACATTCCACTTCTAGACGCTTTGAGAGACATGCCGGGTTACGTGAAATTCTTGAAAGACGCTGTGGCAAGCAAGAGGAAGTTGAGGAAGTTTGAAACAATAAATATGACAGAGGAGTGTAGCGCTATCATTCAAAACAAACTCCCACTCAAGCAGAAGGATCCGGGACGTTTTACTTTGACATGCATGATTGGCGACCAAACGTTCCGTAATGGGTTGTGTGATCTCGGGGCAAGCATCAATCTTATGCCTCTATCCATCTTTAAGAGGTTGAAGATTGGGGAGATGAATCCGACTACCATTTCTCTACTCATGGCGGACCGGTCGATCACTTATCCGAGGGGAATTGTGGAGGATGTGCTCGTTAGAGTCCAACACTTGGTCTTCCCTACCGATTTCGTAGTTCTTGATATGCCCGAGGACGAAAATCAACCATTGATCTTTGGGAGACCGTTTCTAGCGACGGGAGAGCACTTATCGACGTCCAGAGGGTGATCTTACTTTCCGGTCAATGATCAAAATCTGAAAATTTCCATCTATGACGCGATGAAGAAGCCCGACGATGCGCCCGAGGAATGTTTTGAAATTGAGTCCATTATGCCGCCCCCGACCGACTTGTTGGAGCATTGTATTTCACACTCCATTTACTCACATTCTGAGGTTGATGAAATTTCCGAGGAGTTGCCGGAGTATGTTCGAATGTTGGAGGCGAACGAGTCTCGACTTAATGAGAGGAGCGTATGCTATCTTGATATCAACAAACCCGTTCAAGGGGGAGTTGTCACTGAAGATCCGGGATGAATGAGGTATCGTCTAGCTAAAGACGTTAAACGTAGCACTTGTTGGGAGGTAACCCAACGTATGTATATTAGTTCGTTTTATTCGTTTATTTTCGATTTTTCGTTTGCGTGATTTTTGTAGTTTCTAGTTTCATAGTAGCTTTGCTAGTTTTTGTTAAGTTCTAATCCATGCACGCCGAGTTTTGGATACTTGCAGGTCTTTCATCGCCATATCCAAGCAAAAACGGGACCAAGTATGTGAAGTGGAACGAGCTGAAAAAATTTTTGAGACAGAAAATCCTATCGGGCGAGCCTATCGGCCGAAAGGCCCGGCCGATAGGCTGAGGAAAAAAAAAAAAAAAAAAATTATTGATTACAAGCAGTGGTCGATAGGGTATGCCTATCGACCGATATCCCACCCGATATAAGGTATGTAAGAGACAGAAGTTCCTATCGACCCAGCCTATCGGCCGATAGGCCTGGCCGATAGAACATACCCGCCCAAGATCCACTTCGACCCGGTTATTTTATACCCCTTTTAAACACTTCACACCCGATTTTCTCACACACTTGCACTCTTATCGGCCGATAGAACACAAGAACGAAAGGGGCGAATTTTTTTTCTACTTTTCTTCCTTCAAACTCGATCAAGGTACGTAGTTTCGACTCTTAATCCTCTTGTTTTTCAATTCTATACATGTTTTCAAGCACTTTGACGGATTCTTTTTGGATTTTTGATGAAAATCGAATTGGGGATCCACTTTTTGGGGCTTTTGCTAAACTTTGATGTTCTTTGAATTTGATGCCCGATTGTTGATAGAATCTTGAGGGAAACATGTTATCTAGGCTTGATTGTTCATGGGTACTTCAATTGGGGATTATTTGATGAAATTGAACGAATTTTGAAAAAACCCCAAATTTGAAGAACCCTAATTTCGCATTTTTTGAAATTGGGTGGATTTGTTGAATCAATTGTTAATTGGGATTGATAGGAGTTGAATTGTTGATGAATTAGATGGATTGGAGAGAATTTGCCCTAATATGATTGTAGTGTGTTGTTTTGTTATTGTGGGTGGTGATTTTGATCCTTTGAATATGAAATGGGGAGTCTAAGTTTGGGGAGATTGTGTGATTTATAGAGGGCTCTTGATATTGTGGGATTATGGGATTATGTCGATGCTCGTTGAATGTTTGTATTATGAGTGTTTATTGGATTTTAATTGGATGGTTGTTTTGTAGGAACGTTGAAATGGGAAAGCAAAGCAAGAAGTCGAATCCGAGTACGGCCGGAAAATCTAAGGCAACCACAGAAAAGGAAAAGGCTCCGATGAAGGTAGTGCCGGCTATTCCGATCCCGGCTGCACTCGACCCGAAGAAGTTCAAGCTGAGATTGACCGGGCCAGAGTCTAAAAGAAGGTGGTCGCACCTTATCGGCATGTCACACAAGCATTGCCGATTTCTGCATTAGGAGACGGCTCGGGGTATGGGTGTTTACGATGATATTGTGCTACTAGCAAGGCAGTGCGGGTTTGAGCAAATTTTTCGGGCTAACTACCTCGCTTACCATGTGCTCACCGTGGAGTTTCTGTCCACAATTGAGGTTTTTAGGGAGAACGGGACTCCGGCGTCTATTCGCTTCAATCTCGACAACATAGAAAGGGAGCTCTCGGCCGATGAAGTTAATGCCATTATCAACGGGGCCGAGGACGGATCATTCCAGCAGGGCGATCATGCCAAAGAAAACTTAGAGCTGTGGTCCAAGATGATTTCCGACAGGAGGAGACGCTTCTTATTTATAATCCGACATATGCCAAAGCCTCCTCGATCAGAACCCGGTTCTCCGTTATGTCCATCGCCTGTTCACATCGACGATTTTGAGCCGTACCGACTCGGGGACGTGCTTGTCCACCGATCTTCACCTTTTGTGAGTCGGCCTTGAACGGTACACGGAAGCACGCCGGATGTTTTCTGATCGAGCACATGGAGAAACAAGCCTGGCCGGGAAGCGGAGGATTGGTATTGGGGCGTTCGTGACCCCTATCGCGGAGCATCTTGGGGTGCACATTAGAGGAGAGCCGGTATCCCGAGACATCTATTTGGATAAACCGACACCGCAGGGGAGATGCTTGCCTTCACCGAGGGGTTCGACCGAAATTGCACGGTCGGAACAAAACCGTGTCCTCTTCCGACTCCCCTCTCTCGACCTTGACTTCGTGATGGGCGACGCGCCCGATGTATATGCGAGGTGGAGTATGAGCTCCGCGCCCATGTAGCACTTATCCGACTGGATGCGTCTCGTAAGAGGCAACGCCGGAGGTGACCATTGATGAGCCGTTCTTGGAGGGAGCCGAGGAGGAGATGGATGATATACCCGAGGGGGGTAGCCGTGACGAGATTCCCGCCGGTGGAGGTACTAGTTTTCAGATGAGAGCTCCAGATTTTGATGCTTTTGAGACGAGATTTTTTGAGAGAGAGAGAGAGATGCACGAAGAGAATATGCAAGCGCAAGACAACTATCACTTGGCGAGTATGTTCTTTGACAACCGAGTTTGGTTCTTTGGGAACTCTACGGGCAAGGTTGAGACTCGGGTGGGTGCTGTTGCCACTCGGGTCAATGAGTTGTACGAGCTCGTGGAGAGACGAGCCGAAGAGGACAGAGTGTGGCGACAAGAGGAGATTGCTTGGAGGGAGCAAGAGAGGAAGAGGCAGGAAGATAGGTGGGCCCAGGAGGACCACTACCACCGAATGCTACACGAGATGTACCACTTTGCCCCTTTCCCCGATTCACATGCCCGCTATGATCCGAGCTCGCCGACAAACCCGCCATTTCCGCCACAGTGATCAGGTACTCCATTAACAAAGCCACTCCTTTCTCTTTTCAAACTTATTCCTCCTTTGGGATGCGAAATAAGTTTGGGGGAAGAAGTGCGGCTTTGTTAATTTCTTTACGTGTGAGTACCTTGTTTGCTTTGTATCTTTATATGCTTGTGTTGGTGCTCGTTGTTTTTATTTGTGCTTATCATATTGGTGTTGCGTGGTTTTGGCTTTTTGTTGCTTAGTTTTTTTTAGATTTTTATGTTCATTTTCGTTTGGTGTGTTTGCTAGTTTCTATTTTTTTTCGTTAGGTCGTAGTAGTTTTTTTTTTTTAGATTTCATGTTTGCTTTTATTTGCTTTTCGTTGTTTGTTTTTAGATAGCCTTGCTTGTCTTTAGTTTTTCCTTATTAGTGAATTTTTCGTGCTTCTAATTGTGTGATACCGATGTTACGACACTGTTTTTCTCTCTGAAGAAACGGTCGAGTTTTAGTCGAGTTGTAGTTAGTAATTTCTGTTTTGCATAGTATTCATTTAGGTCCAAAATTTTTCGTGATTGTAGAGGTCTTGGCAGATAAGAGACGATACATACTTGTTTTAAAATCACCGTCAATACGTTTGGTTACATCTTTCGGATAGTGAGTCGATCTTGTTTCGTCGATGTGTTGGCACTTAAGATAGAGTTTAGAGTCGGCCGCTTTTCCCAAAAATTGAGATAATGTTGTTCTATGAAGGGAAGTCTAGTAACCGGGGGCATTCGCGTGACCCGTTGTTTACCCTCGCGTAAAACGACGACTCTGATTAGACTAGTGATTTAGATAATTCACATGTGCCAATGATAGGGTACTTAGTAACCGGGTGTTCGCGTGACCCATTGCTTACTCTCGCGTAAAACGGCGACCTTGATTCGGACATGCGGAAATTATATATTCGAGTTGTTTCTCCGCTGTAGACGGGAACTTAGTAACTAGAAGCATCCATGTGCCCCATGAGTGTCTTTTACGTCAAACGGTTTCCTAATACATGAGAATGGAAGTTCCACCCTAGAATTACCCCGATGAAACATCCCGAGATCCTAACCTAGTGGTCAACTCGAATCAAATTCTTGAACATATTTATAAGGGAATACTGACCGAGGTTTATTTGTTATGAAACTCGTTAAAATTGTGGCACTAGACTGTGTAACGGGACGAACTAGCTTGTTTATTTTAGCCTTTCATATTGACGGTCGATTTGACTCACGTTTTGTTAATCTTTGAGCTGGATTTTCTTCATGAACGAATGATTAGGACTGAACTTGACTACTTTGCGGAATCATTATTCTGAGTGCAGCTCGCTTTTACGACAATCGGATTATTTAGAGAAAATTACAGGATAGTATTGATTAGGTTGAACACTATGAATTGCACGATGATTCACGACTTTCTTTTTCCTTTCTTTTTCTTTTCTTTTTGTTGTTCGGGACGAACAAGGCTTAAGTTTGGGGGGGTTTGATAAGTGGTAATTTTACCACTTATTTCTAGGATTTTATACTAGGTTTTTATCTCGTTTCGTGATTAATGTGCTCGTATTTGGCTTATTTATGATTAGTCGAGCCGTATTACGCGTTTGGGTTGGTTTTAGTGTGTTTGCAGGTTTTTAGAGCCAAAAGGACCCAAAACGAGACAAAGGACCGAGAGTCGAATCAAGCGGACGAAGAAATGGATTTTTGCGAGAAACAGTCGAACCTATCGGCCCAGCATATCGGCCGATAGGCGCCCGAAAGGAGATTCTCGCCAAGTGAAGAGATCGACGAACCATCTATCGGCCAAATTTATCGGCCGATAGGCCAGCCGAAGGCTTCCCAATGGGCTCTCGTTTTGGACGGATTTTGACTCTTTTGGATATTATTTATTTCCTAGATTAGGGCTAATCGGGATTTTAACCCTTAGGCTATAAAAACACCCTTCTAGACCTAGTTTCAGCCTTTTATCATATCGATCATTCTTTTCATTCTTTTCATCTTTTACAATTTTTAGATCTTCTTAGCAAGATTAATTTCTTTGATGCAAGAACTTTTGGAGGAGAATTATTATTGTTTTGGGAGATTGAAGACTCGGAGTTCATCCATAAGGGTTGTAATCTCTCTTTTCATATTAATAATATGCATTCTTCATCTATTTCTTGTCTAATTTCAATTATGTCCGGCTAATTCCTTTGATTGATTCTAGGGTTAGTAAATTTAATTGATGATCACATGATATTCCTTTGATTACCTTTTGACCTTTCATCCTAGGCTTGTGTTCAAGTTGTGTTAAATCTCACGTTAGATTAAAGGGCCCTTAATCGATGCATGTTAGCTAATTGATTTCATCCTAAGGAGTAATTGATTAGTGGAAATACTTGACACACAATATGATTTTATCTTGAGACCTAGCGGAGAAAGATAAATCATAGATAAATAAGTTGGTGCTTTTTAAGTGATTTCAATTCTTTGAGCCCTGACGGGGAAAAGGGTTTTAATTAACTATCTTTCTAGGTTGCCTTGACAGGAATTCTAGATCGACCGAGTGATTATTTCTAGGATTGAATTAAATTTTGGGGAGAAGGAATCAAGTGAATGGATTGTGTGAACTCAATTAGATGATACTACCCTAGGATCAATTACCTTTCGACTTGTGATTTTATCTTGTTAATTTGCTTTATTTGCTTAATTTAGATTATTCATCTTTTATTCAATTTTTGTTCCTCGATTTTTTAAGTTAGATAATTAGAATCAAAACAATTTTTCGGACTCCTAAATAGCAGTCAAATTTTGAGTAGAGTTAATTCCTTTATTTTCGACACATCAATTCCCTTGGGTTCGACACCTTGGAAATACTCCGAGGTTTTACAAATTTTAAAATTGATCGGATTTGAAAACCATACTACACGAATACTAGCGATCAGGGTTCATATTGCGTGGCCGGGTGCGGATGTGTGGAATTTTTAGTCGGGCACGTTATGGCCATGTATTGGGAGTGATACATTGGACTGTGCACACGGTAACAGATTACCTCCGTGAGACTAATTAGGTACAAGGACGGGTGTGTCCGGTCATTCGTCTTGTACACTTGCACAGAACACTACGGGCGTACTATGATACCCCTCTTCAGCGTAATTCATAACTAAGAATATTTCATAACTTCAGTTAAATCATGATTGTGTATTTTTCAACCCTTGAGGATTGTTGTTACGTAATCGACCCGTTTGGGGATTTTGTTTTTCAGGTCTTGGCAAGGCAAAGGCACGGGGAGAACACGCTGACGTCGAGGAGTCCCAGTGATACTAGAAGGGGCTCCCAGTCTGTTCAGTCACTTATTCAGTCATTTAAGTTTCCTTTATTTATTCCGCTGCAGACATTCCGTTTGAATACTCGTTTCATTCAGTGTTGTGTATTTTATCGTCACATAAGATACACATGTATTCTATTTTATCCTGGGTGTGTTGTACGAAACTCCTAATCGGAGTAATTGATGTTGTAATGTGGTTCGGTACTACATTTATCCTGTGTAATTCATTTTTTTTCATTCGCCTGGTGGGTCCCAGTCGGGGGTCCACGGCACTGTAATATCCGCCTAGTTTGGGGTGTTACAGATCGCTCGATACCTGATCTCGATCTGGACCCTTCGCTTGGCAAGTCTCCCTTGGATTACTTGATGCTGGTTCGGTCGCTCGGCCCTTATGCCGATCGCCGTCATGGCGTATAAATTGCCGCACAACATCCCATTAACAGCTTCTTATTGTTCTCTTCATTTATCGTCTTCTTATGGTCTCAAGTGTAGTTTTTTCTTATAGTTACCTCTTTTAGCATTTTTCTATGATTATTCCATGTAGCATTTTGTTAGGGTTCTTCTACATGGCATTATATTAGGGTTCTCAAATATAGCATCTTCATAGAGTTATAACATTTTCTTATGATTCTTCAGTATAGCATCTATTTATGGTTCTCTCGTTTACCATCTTCTTATGATTTTCTCATATATCTTATTTTTATCCTTATTTCTTGTAGCCTACTCATATAATTTTCCTATGTACAGCTTCATATTGTTCTTCCGTCTAGCTTTTTATTATGGTTATTCCGTATAACAAGTTTTTATTGTTTTTTTGTATACCCCATTCTTATGGTTTTCTCATGCAACATCTTCTTATGATTCTCTTTTGTACTTTTTATGGTTCTCCATTCCGTATAACAAGTTTTATTGTTTTTTTGTATACCCTGTTCTTATGGTTTTCTCATGCAACATCTTCTTATGATTCTCTTATGTACTTTTTATGGTTCTCCCGTGTACCCTCTACTTGCATGTCAAAATATTATTCTTAAAGTATTTTTTTTGTTAACCTTATATATGCATGGGACTAATGTTTAGATGTTGTTTTGCTTTTTAACCTTATATATATATCCATTTGTGGAATATTCCATACATGAAGCTTAATGATAAATAGTTACATGCATAATGTCAAATAAAAAAATACATCTACTATAATGTTGAAAACAACAACAATGAGAGAAACCCAGCTCGAGACACATCACTTGCACTCCTTCCAAATATTAACTCAGAATTATAGCAAAGCATGGATGGAAAAAAAAAATGGCCTATTTATTTGGCAATTTTGCAATAAGTGAAATTATCGCGTGTAATTTTGCATGAGTCAAAGTCTTTGTTATATTTGATTTATACTCGAAGTGTCCACAATTAGACAATAGGTCAATTATCATTATCATTGTGGACCTGAAATGATGACGAGTCATCGCTGTCACATGATACTGATCAAAATGTTGAATAATTCTCTTGAGAACTTATTCAATTATTTGTGTCGTAATTATAATATTTAGGGCCACATATAAATAAGTGAGCACAAATTATTTATGATTTTCAATGAATTTTAATGGATTTTCAACAATTGTACTACTTGTTTCCCTATAATTATGTTCCTTTTGGCTAGCCCCTCACAAAACCGGCACCGCATAATTGCGGGTCAATTGTGTTTTCTTTGCCCCCTTGCAATGCATATACTGTAATTCCCGTATACAAGAAGAAGAAACTTCAATAAATTATGTCTAACTAACGTGTCGTGGGATTTCATTTTATAAAAACGCACCGCACAAGAACTGACGGGCGAGTGCGGTTCCACCTTCTTGATCCAACTCGCCCAGAACCCACCTTAGTTCTCACACTCTATGTAAAGTATGAATAACTGAAAAAAATGCATAAAAGGTAGAGATGGCTTTCCAAACTATCTTTCCTTTTTATTTTTCGAATTATTATTGCTTGCACTTTCGACATCTTTTTATATATTTTGGATCACAAACAAACAAACGAACCGAATAATCGAACACCAACAAACGAAAACAAAATATGTGAAATTTTAACGAACAAATAGTTTGCATTTTTATCGAACACAAACACGAACCCAATGAACCGAATCCTTAACGAACGAACATTCGTTAAGGTCACTATTCGGTTCGAAATACATCCCGACAACGGCCTTTTAGGTGGAGGACCAATATCATTTCGTCTTTTTTTTTCTCATTGAATTAATTTGTTGACGCACTGTGAAAGGAATGGTTGCTTGACCTGTTAAAATCACGGACATCATGGTCTGGACATATGCAAGCATCTAAATACAGAAGTCGATAAATCTGGAAAATGGCTGGCACATTTCGAGTCTGACTTGATTAAAAACAACATACCATACCATATCAAGTTAGGGATTTCCTGACCTTCGTGTGAAATTCTGCGGGTGTGTTTTTGTGGAAGTTGCAGATGCAGAAAGTGCAGAGAGAATGTGAAAAGAAAATTCGAGAAAGAAAATAAAGGGCGGGGAAGGTGAGTTGCAGACGAAAAAGGGCAGAAATTCAACATAATATAAGGTGTATTATTCGATTAAAGTAAAAGAATTTCAACATTATTTTTTCTCAACTCCATTGAGCTTCGATTTGACATCGATATTGACATGAAGATATTAATAACTCATTCTGAAATAAGATGATCTGAACCTGCAATCAATCAGCTCGTACTATAGTGTAGATAACATAAAACACATCTCAAAAAACATGTAAAATTCACGGACAGAGGGTTATTAATATTCTAACAGCATAGCTTATTTTAGGATTCAACTCTATATGTCACTATACAACAGACAGAAAAGTTGGGTTTATTCGTTATAAAAGGTCTCAGTTTAGCCTAGCTCTGAAAGCGTGTAAACATTCGAATAAGCGAATCAAGAATGGCCGAATAAAGCTCACTTCACAATGTGGCTCTCGACCAGGGTGAATAGTTGGATGTCTACTGGAACAACGGATCAAACAGTTCCAGGGAGCAACAATGACTCAAGTTCCTCTCTACGTCGCTCAAGCTCCTGCAATCAGTTGGTTTCATAAAAAATAATGCTTAATTTTCTTACAGATAACATGTCCTTGTCCTCATCCTAGTTCAATAGCCGTAAACGTATCACAGACAGGATTAATGTTCTAATACTGTATGTCCTTGTCTTTCATCCTTACAAGCTTTTTATCTTTATTAGCAAACTGGGGTAACCAAATTATTTTGCTAAAATAGACTTCAAGAAAATTTTAAAAAATAATAGTCGAAAGCTAAAATATAGAGATTCAAATCTGCTACATCAATATGTAACAAATTATGATTACCTCAAGATCCTTTATTGCTTGCCCCCTGGAAAGTTCTTTTTTCTGGCGAGCACGCTTGAGTGCTCCAATGCACAATAATCCCTAAGACGATTTAAATATTATACTATGGTAAGAGCCTCATCATCATCAACAGCACCTTAATCCCAACTATGTTGGGGTCGGTGGCATGAAGATTATAGTGTCGTTTAATTGTCTAAAATTAGTTAACACCATAACTCATGCAAATAACAAAGTGGCAAAGTTTTATGCCGGATGCCCTTCCTGTCGCAACCTTCATATGAAGGAGAAATAGAACGAAATTCCAAAACCGTCAACATCATAGTTTTTTCCATTCATACGGAAAATATCATGAGACGGCGATGAGTTTGAGATAATTGCTATTGTCATGTCACAATATGTGATTGATATTGTAAAATCAACACATACATCATGGAACATGACTCTACTATGGTAAGAGCCTACGACAATTTAAATGGATTTTAGATATGAAACTGCAGCATTATGGCACGCGCTAATAGTTCACTACTCAGACTTGGGAAGAATATGGGCATAAGGAGTAGAACTATAATCACTCCGTCCCAATAGAATAGTCTATTTTCAAATTATATATCTAACTAAAATTTATATATTACTCCTCAAAATTGAAGTTTTTCATTATATAAATTGCAATATTGGTTTATTGGCCAAAAAAAAATGAGTGAGAATAGATAGTTTAAAACTAGTTTTAGTTTTGTTAAAATGACTAAAATTAAAAGGGTGTACCTTAACCAATGTACCCTCTTCAAGTGGGACGGAGGGGGTACTATTAAACCAAACACTAAAACAGACACTGGGATATTTACGACATACCAGAAGTAAACTATTTCCAACTAGTA
The DNA here is from genome assembly GCA_033398695.1 of Orobanche coerulescens. Taxonomy (NCBI): domain Eukaryota; kingdom Viridiplantae; phylum Streptophyta; class Magnoliopsida; order Lamiales; family Orobanchaceae; genus Orobanche; species Orobanche coerulescens. Next base: position 179,070,393 of record CM065809.1, read on the forward strand.
GGTGCAGCAATGGTAGCATCAACTTACTGATATAACATAAACTACACCACATGCAAGGAGCAGGTAGCTTGCGATGCTCTGAAGAAGGAAAAGCTCTTGATGGTTCCTCAAATACTCGGGATAAGCTCTGGTCATCACTGCAACACTGGAGAAAACCAGATTTCACACTCCAACAACCTATAAACAAATTTTAAATATGTGAACGGAGGTGCAAATAGCGATTGTAAAAGTTGGGCATACAATATCTGTAGCATTCCCCTGCCTGCCCAATACTCCAGAACCTGCAACACAATTGGTGAAGCTTTAATACATGGGCAGATGGAGTTGAATACAATACCAAAAAAAAAAAAGTTTAATTTTCAACCCCGTCATCAAATTATTTCTGGTATAACTAAATCGGCAATATTCATCAATTATCAAACCAGTATTACAATCAAACCAGCGTAAAAAAAAATATTTGAATCATAGTGTATACATTTCTTCCAAACGGCAAAGGAATAGCATCAATAAGATGCAAATGGTCAAGACTCAAGACCACTCGAATAGACCTGTAAAGCATTCGACTCTGAAGTTTCCATCCCCCAACACTAGTAAATCATCAAGTTTTTGCGGTAAGAACTGATTCACTCACTTCGGCTATCAATCTTAATCGCACAGCACGACTGTGAAAAGAGACATAATAAATGCAACTGACCCTATAGAACTATTTGCATCATCAACGATATTCTTTGTAGATAGATTACAGTATGCTTTTTGCTATTACTGGTCACCACTCACCGATCACACATACATAGGCACTTATAAATAAAACATCAGTTATACAAGAAAAGACCTGGATCTGATACTCAAGTTTCAATTTGATAAGCCTGTTTGTTTATGTTGTATTGTGTAAAAACACTATATCATGACTTGATTGTAATGGTGACAGAAATATAACTCAATGTAATCAGAACAACTCAAATATCACCAACATGATTTGTTGTATGATGGTGCAGTAAATTGGATCAGTCAGTTCCGTACTTTTTCTGCCACCAAGCAATTTCTTGCACCAAATTGACCACCTATTAAATCTCTACCAATTTCCAACATATTTTCCAACAAAGCTTGTAGAACTGTCAGTCATGTGCATAACCTCATTCAAAAGGAAGAATCAGCAAATTGAAACAAGGACCATAACAAATAAGCATACAAGTAAAAGTACCCGGCCACCTATCATCCTAGGTTCAAAATTCCCTTAATTAGAAAAAGGATTTCGAAGAAAATTTCCTCTTTATACACTAAACAAGCGCTCATTATCCCTATGCACTAAAGGGGCAGCCCGGTGCACGAAGCGTCCCCGCAAGGCGAGGGTCCGGGGAAGGGTCCCACCACAAGGGTGTATAGGGGGCAAGCCTTCCCTTGCCAATTAAATTGGCAAGAGGCCGCTCCTAGGACTCGAACCCGTGACCACAGGTCACACGGCAACAGCTCTTACCGCTGCGCCAAGACTCCCCTTCATTACCCCTATGCACTTAAAAAAAAATAAAAAATAAAAAAAACTCCAACACGATACTCATCTGAAGCTTCGGAGATACACCAATAAGCATGACTGTATTACGCTGGTGTTGTTGAATTACTGAACTATGTGTTATATGACAAAATAGCAACGATATTACAGATTAGGGGCCAAGGGTAATTAGTACCCCAAGAGTTACATAGTACGACGTCAAATTACTAGTCAGCATTGCAGCTGAAAATCTCACACCGTTCCAGACATCGTCATCATCATCAACAGCACTTTAATCCCAACTATGTTGGGGTCGGTGGCATGAGATTATAGTGTCGTTTAATTGTCTAAAATTAGTTAACACCATAACTCATGTAAATAAACAAAGTGGCAAAGTTTTACTCCAGATGCTCTTCCTGTCTCAACCTTCATATGAAGGAGAAATAGAACATAAAAGAAAATATATATAGAGAGAGAGAACCTTCCAGAACTTCATAACGACTTCCCACTCGGTCTCCGCGACCACCACAAATACAGCTAAGACCACCGCGTAACACCGGAATATCCCATCAAATACCTACACCAAACAAATTCCAACCCTCAGCATACTTGACCACAAAATAAATGATCTCACAGTAACATCAAGCGCATGAATTAGTAAACACAACATTACATCAGATCCGTTCTTAAAAGATCGGACGGCAGAAAAAACGTTAACAGCGATGCAGAGAATGCTGGCCAGAGAGGTAATGAGCCTAAAGCATCGACAAGCTATCAGAAAAGCATCGGGCCTCGTCCGAACCCGGCCGGCGGATGCAGACGGAGGCTGCGCTGGGTCAGACCCGGTCGCCGTGTGGCTGTCGACTCGGTGCGAGCCCTCTCCCTCCATTTTTCACCAGAAATTGTGACCGAGTTCAAATAAGAGCCTCGATGATGAATGGGGAATTCGTAAGCTTCCAGCTGGCTGGAAAGAGAGGTTACACAAGTTTGAAAGATTCCTAAACCTGCTGGACAGGAAATGAAAATATCTAACGCCGTATATAGGTTAAGATCAGCTCTTTGTTTTCCGTATTTTGTTATACCGAGTTACGAGCTTACACGTGATTGTTAAAGGTATAATACTTTTGTGTGTCTGAGTCTGTTAGTTTATGAGCTTAGAATTTGGCTAAGGCCTGTTTGTATGTATTTCTCCTTATTTAAAGGGATCTCATCAATGGAATAATACACAACTTTTACCCTATTTTATTGTCTCATTTATTTTCCCTTCAACACATTATCAGCACGTAGTTCCCAACTGAGCAAAACAAAAAAATCCCTCCCGATTTTCTGAAAAATCCCGGAAAAAAAAACGCAAATCGTTTTCTGCAGAAAACCCTAGCCGTCACCCCCCCGACCGACGAACGGTCATCACCTTCCTCACGTCCGGAGCCCCACCGTGACCTACCTCCAGTCGGTTGCTTCCCGTCATCCCCTTCATCACGACCAACTCTGGTCAGTCGCCCCGACCCGAATCGCGACCATCGCCGCCCGTCCACCGCTCGCACCAGACCCGTTGTCCGCGACTCATCCCCCTCCCCCCCCCCCCCACGTCTCCGGATCCACCTCTCGCACCAAATCCGACCGCGACCTGCTCCGTTTTCAACCGCTCGTCCGCTGCAAATTGTCTGACCCGTTCGCCCAGCCCACCGCTGCAGCCCAGAAATCGGCCCGTGGCCCAGACTCGACCCGGTTGTTGACCCAGACCTGACACGGTTGCTGAGCCGGCCCGACCCGCTCGGCAGTCCCTTTTTTTTCTCCAGACCGTTTTTTTTGCCCTTATTCACACGAAGTAAGTACACAAATACGAACCCTACTATCTGCAATGTGCAATTTTTAGACTGCTTATATATCTTTGATTGCATATTTATACTCTGTAATTTATTTATGCTTAATCAAACCAAAAGCATGATGCATTAATAATTTTAATTAAATTAAAACGAATTGCTTATAGCAACTTCAATTAAATTAAATTCACGTTGAATTAATAATTATTGCGGCATAAGACACCTCTTTGACTGCATATATACGTGTATAGATATATTTCTAGGACTATGTGATTATATCTATAAATATACATATATTTTCATCATATATAGATATGGCATGCAAATTAGGCTTCGTCATTGGTAGATTTTAGAGGACTTACATCTATTGCCTAATCCAACTCGAACCATGATAAAGTAATTTCATTGGTCACCTTCAATAGCATCGAAAGTAATTTATTGACCATATCTTGGTTCTGAAAAATAATAACACTCCATATTATTGAAAATTTTATCATGGAAAGTACTCATGATACGCTGTGAAAACTCATTTTCCTTTTTTTCCTTGTCTCAAGATGGTTGATCCAACTCGTCCTGAATTTGACATCTGGACTCAGAAGGACTTGAGTACCATAGATGGGTTTCTGACGTATAGACCATTTTTGTCGCTAAGGACTATAGTGCTACTATCTTTGAAAAAGCGGTAATCTGCCCGACAAAACCAAAGCTAGTGCATTAATGTTCCTTAAGCGACATATCGACCCCAGCCTAAGATGGGAATATCTGCAGTTGAAATCCCCGAAAGAACTGTAGGATGCCCTTAAGGGCCGTTTTGGGAACATCCACAATACCTTGCTCCCAGAGTTGACCGTGTGATGGAATGAAATCCGCTTGCTTGATTATAAACGGATCAATGATAACATATTCTTATAAATTATTAAAGAGGAAAAATTTTCATAGATAACATATTCGCCTTTAACATGGCTCTTGAAATTCTAAACGAGGATCCCCAACTACAGGCTTTTGGAGATTGTCAGGATGCAAATATTCGGCCAAAATAGAAAGAATATCTACATGATTAAATTTCTTGAAAAAAGAGAAGTATATGGACCTATAGTTCGAACTCAAAAAAATATTATCCATGTAGGATACAGAATGGTCTTTGTTAAACGGAGAAATGAAATAATGAGATTATGAGATATAAGCAAGACACATAGCACAATGTCTTTCTCGAAGACCCATAATTGATTACGAGAAAATATCACTACCAAAAATAACACTTTGTGAAATTTCGCGGAGAACGCAGACAATGGCCGGAAGTCGTCGGCTAAAGTCGTGAGTTTAGCCGGCTAACTTGTTGTCGGCTAAACTACTTTAGCCGACGACTTTACTATTGGTCGTCGGCTAAAGTCAGGTTAATCGTCGGCTAAAGTTTTGTAGTTTAGCCGACGACTTGTATCTTTAAATGACGACGCCGTCGGCTAAAGTAAAGTTTAGCCGACGGCTAGTATACTTTAGCCGACGACATGCGTCGGCTAAAGTCTTACATGTTTTTTTGTGCAAAATATATCACCATCTAACACTTGAAGACTTTTTTCACAACACATTCGGAAATTACAGAACAAGAAAACGAAAACCAACAATTTTCTCTGGTTTGATCATTCAAGAAATCATATTGAAGGTATGTTTATTGAATTTTAATATCAGTTATAATTATATTATGCATATAATATATCTATTTGGATGATTATGAAAATATTTAAGAATTAGTTCGTTTTCTCGAATATTTCTTGGTGTGTGTGTATATATATATATATATATGTGGATTTGACATCTTGAATTCGAGCTATATATGATGATTTTAGTCGTAATTTTTGTATGTTCTTGATAAATACGATGTGTAATATTGTTGTTATTTTTGTTATAGGATGGATAAAAGTTGGATTGGTCTGCAAAAATGGGATCCAAGTGTCATAGATGGAATGCGAGGGTTTATTCGATTTGTGAAGGAACATGATAGTGATAGTATGATTCATTACTGTCCTTGCAATAAATGTAAATGCCGCAGCGATATGTACCGTTTTACACTTGATGTCGTATGGGAGCACTTGAAAAAAAATGGCTTTTGGGATAAATATACATGTTGGATTTACCACTGTGAAAGATCGAATTCAATTATTCTCCATGATCACGGACAGTACAGTGGTAGCACATCCAATGACCCCACAAGACGGTTGGTTGACGACGTGTTTGGTTATTACGACAGGGACGTATCGGCTGAAGGTCAAGAATACCATATAGCTGATCAAGCAGTCATCCGAACGCCTACATTGATACCCGTTAACACAATTTCTCTTGATAGATACAACAAGCTAATCCAACTCCAACGGACTCTTCTTTATCCTGGGTGTCACATGACGGTTCTTGATAGTGTCATAGAGACTACGAGAGTCAAGGTGGAGAACAAAACCTCGATTAAAGCTGTGGATGATTATTTGGAACTTACAGGGAAAATGCTCCCAGAAGGTCATCATCTTCCTAGTAATCACAGTAAAATGAGACGTATCCTAAAAGGTCTTGGGCTATCGTACATCAAGATCCACGTATGCATATATGATTGTGCTTTATTTTGGGGAAAGCCTAATGAAGATCTAAATAGATGTCCGGTATGTGACACAGAGAGGTATAAGTTCACTCCTTCTGGTAAAGAGAAAGCTATGAAGGTTCTTTGGTATTTCCCTCTGAAGGATAGATTGGAGAGGCTTTTCATGTCTCCTCACACAGCCAAGGCGATGAGATGGCACGCTGAGCCTCGGGTGACTGACGAGGATATTATGATACACCCTTCTGATGGAGAGGCTTGGAAGCATATAGATAGGAGTTTCAGATTTGCATCAGATGTCCGAAATGTAAGACTCGGACTTGCATCTGATGGATTCAACCCTTTTGGCAACATGAGCCTTTCGTATAGTATATGGCCGGTGGTAATGGTTCCTTACAACCTTCCTCCATGGATGTGCATGAAGAAGGAGTATAATATGTTGACTCTCTTAGTACCTGGCCCCGGGTATCCAGGAAAGTGTATTGATGTTTATTTGAGACCTTTGATAGAGGAGCTGAAGTTGTTGTGGGAGCAAGGTCATCCGACGCATTTACGCTTACTCACATGAGATGTTCTACTTACGTGCTATGTGTACCGGTACCATCAGTGATTTTCCTGCATACGGGATGCTGTCCGGATCTGTTATTAGTGGATATAGAGGATGTCCAGTGTGCTTGAATGCTGATTGCGCAAGGTATCATTGTCGGAAGGTTATCAGAATGCGTCACCGTATATGGCTTGAGAGGACGCATGTCTGGCGCACAGATGCTGCAGCATTTGATGGGACTGAAGAGGTTGGTGATCCACCACGGGAGTGGACTGGTGAGGAAATTTTGGCCGTGCTGAATGAGTATGATTTTGGGCAGTTGAGCAACCATCCTGATATAGTAGCGGCAACTCCTGAAAGACCTGACAGGTATAAGTATTGGTCCCACAAAAGTATTTTCTGGGATCTACCTTACTGGAGTAAGTTGTCGATTAGGAACTACCTAGATGTGATGCACATAGAAAAAAATGTTTGTGAAAGTGTTGTCGGTACAGTGTTATGTTGGGAAGGGAAAACTAAAGACGGCCCTAGGCACGCATTGGTTTAAAAGAAATGAACATTAGAAAACATTTGTGGTTGAAGGAAGGGAAGGGGAAACACAAAATGCCGAAAGCTGCTTACACCGTCACCCCTGAGCAAAAGGCTGAGATTTTTTCGTGGATGAAGGCTGCAAGGTATCCCACAGGATATGCTGGAAATATAGGGAGGTGTGTTAACTTCAAGGAGAACAAGTTAACTGGACTAAAGAGCCATGATTGTCATATCCTCTTACAACGTTTGTTTCCTGTGTTTATTCGACCATACTTGTCCAAACAGGTGGTCGAGCCTTGTGTATCGTTATCCAGGTTCTTTCAAAAGTTATGCACTAGGGAAGTAAGGAAGTCGATCTCCTCATGCAAAAGGAGATCATTTATATCTTATGCAAATTTGAGAGGATCTTCCCACGTAATTTTTGATCTCATGCCTCACCTCATGATCCATCTTCCTCGCCAACTTTTACTAACAGGCCGGTCCACTACACGTGGATGTTTCCAATAGAAGGCAACTTGGTGAGTACAAGGACTCGTGACTAATAAGTCTCGCACTGAAGGATGTATCGCCAAGCATATCTTGCATGGGAGTGTGTAACATATACCAAGTTATATTTAGGCGCGTGGATCCCACACCCGAGCCTATGTCAATAATTCCAGGTAATTTAATCTCTCCATCATCACCAAAGTTGAAGTTCAAGGAAGATTACCCGACATCATTTACAACCTTACGAGCTACGAATTGCACATTGGTGGATATTACTTAAGCCCGTAAGTTCAATATTGGAAAGACATTCACCTTTCATGTGATGCGTGAATGGAGACATTAGATTCCACAATGAAATATTTGTTGATTATTTCGGACAATGGGTAAGTGTTTAATTACTTTACTTATTTTGCTTACATAATTTACTTAATCACGACATTCACCTTAATTAATATCCGGATGACGCACATACAAAGTGATGGCCACCCGATGTGGTCACGTGAGTTGATGCTTCTTTCGATGAAGCTGTTACATCTAGAGTTTATTCAATAGCGAAGGTAAATAGTGTGACATTTGTATGTATCGACAGAGATCAAAGACGGAGGTGTCAAAATTGGGGTTATGATTGACGGTGGATATTACGGTGTTCTTCTCAAGTAGTGGAACTAATTTATGGAGAAGGCTTGACTTTACTTGTTCAAGTGTAGGTGGTTTGATACAAATCCTCAAATCGAAAGGGAGGATAATTATGGACTATTATCCGTTGATAGTTCTACAAGTTGGTATGAAAGTGATCCTTTTGTTTTTGCAACATCTCGCTAAACCAGTTTACTACCTCGATGACTTGGTAAAAAAGGAGCATGGAAGATCGTAAATCATGTGGCTACGAGAAATATATATAGTGCGGCTACACTTGGACAAGCAATCGATAAGGATTACAACGAGGCATATCAAGAGCCGACAACTAATATTCCACGATCCTCCACAATACTATCAATAATGTTGTAGAAGGTCGAGTTGTTCGGCTACATGGCGAAGAACGTGGGTTCATAGATGTAGGTACAAATGAATTACGTGCACTACGATGAAGATGATGAGGACGAGTTCGGACATATGCCGCCGCTATGAACTCCGACACGCAGATGCATTCAAGTGGTGATTCCGACTACGAACCTTAGAAGGACATATCATATTATTTGTAAAAGTTCCTTAAATATTGATTGTTGTTTGCCGCTCGAACGAATCAAAAGTGATATTATTATCGATTTTTTTGTTTTTTATATATATAATTATTTATAATAAAACAAGTATAAATATATAAACTATTAATATTATATAAAAAACAAATATAAATATATATAAAATATAATTATATAAAAACTATATAAATTAATATACATATATATATATAATGATGTTATATATATATTTATAATTAAATTCAAATTTATATATATAAAATTTAATTTATAAATACATAAATACTTTAGCCGAAATGACATTTTACTAAAGTATATAAATAATATAAAATTTAGTTTAAATTCCAATTTAGTTTATATAATTTATTTTAATTATATAAATTTCAAATAATATAAATAAATATATATAATATAATTTAATTATATAAAAAATGATAAATTGGGCTTTAAAGTGTAGATATTTTTAATTTTTAATATATATATTTATAGTTAAATATATATATAATTTAAATATATAAAAAATGATAAAGTGAGCTTTAGCCGACGACAGCCGTCGGCTAAAGTTGAGATATTTTTAATTTTTATTATATATATATATTTATAGTTAAATATATATATATATATATATATATATAATTTAATTATATAAAAAAATGATAAATTGGGCTTTAAAGTGTAGATATTTTTAATTTTTAATATATATTTATAGTTATATATATATATATATAATTTAAATATATAAAAAATGATAAAGTGAGCTTTAGCCGACGACAGCCGTCGGCTAAAGTTGAGATATTTTTAATTTTTATTATATATATATATTTATAGTTAAATATATATATATATATATATAATTTAATTATATAAAAAAATGATAAATTGGGCTTTAAAGTGTAGATATTTTTAATTTTTAATATATATATTTATAGTTAAATATATATATATATATATATATAATTTAAATATATAAAAAATGATAAAGTGAGCTTTAGCCGACGACAGCCATCGGCTAAAGTTGAGATATTTTTAATTTTTATTATATATATATATATATTTATAGTTAAATATATATATATATATATAATTTAATTATATACAAAAATAATAAATGGGATTTTATTGTGTAGATATTTTTAATTTTTAATATATATATATATTTATAGTTAAATATATACATATATATAATTTAAATATATAAAAAATGGTAAACTGAGCTTTAGCCGACGACAGCCGTCGGCTAAAGTTGAGATATTTTTAATTTTTATTATATATATATATTTATAGTTAAATATATATATATATATATATAATTTAAATATATACAAAAATGATAAATTGGGCTTTAGCCGACGACAGCCGTCGGCTAAAGTTGAGATATTTTTAATTTTATTATATATATATATATTTATAGTTAAATATATATATATATATATATATAATTTAATTATATAAAAAAATGATAAATTGGGCTTTAAAGTGTAGATATTTTTAATTTTTAATATATATATATTTATAGTTATATATATATATATAATTTAAATATATACAAAAATGATAAATTGGGCTTTAGCCGACGACAGCTGTCGGCTAAAGTGACACGGCCCGTGTCAATTGACACGGTCCGTGTCCTAGTGGTCTATATTTCCAAAAATATTCTGGACATGCAACCCGTTCGAGTCGTTCGACACGGCCCGTGTCATGGTGGTTCGTTTTTTTTTTAGCCGACTGTTACCGTCGGCTAAAGTGGACAAGTTTAGCCGACGACGTCCACTGTCGTCGGCCAAAATACCACGACACATAAAAAAAAAAAAAAAACGTAACAGGGAGGGTCTTTATTCTTTTCCCTTTTCTTCTGGAACCGTTTTCCCTTCGTCATTTTCGCCTTCGTCCCGTCATCCGACATCCGCTCCGACATCCGACATCCGCCTTCGCCGCTCCGACATCCGCTCCCGTCGTCCCCGTCGTCCCCGTCGTCCCGTCGTCCCGTCGTCCCGCCGCTGGGGTACTTTCCCTTTGTCTTTTCCCTTTCGTCCCGCCGCTCCACCGTCGTCCCGTCGTCTCAGCCGCTCCGCTCCGTCTGGAACTAGAGATGTTAAACGGGCTAGCCCTAGCGGTTCCGGGCTAGCCCTAGCGGGCTTCGGGCTAAACGGTCCGGGCTAAAAAAGCCCGGATTTAAACGGGCTAGGAAATATTGGCCCTAACCCTAACCCTAACGGGTTTCGGGCTAAACGGGCTAAATATTTAAAAAATCTATTTTTTATTTTTTTATAAGTAAAAAAAAATAACAATATATTTTATATATATAATAACAACTATACTATAATAAATATAACAAAAAATACACTTTTATGTATATATATACACACTATATTAACAAATACAGTAATACTATATATTATATATAATATTAATATATATTATATATAATATTAATATATTATATATATATATAATATTAATATAGTGTATATATATATATATATATATATATATATATCGGGCTTCGGGCTAGCCCTAGCGGGCCGGGCTAGCCCAGCTTTGAACGGTCCGAAAAAGCCCGGATTTAAACGGGCTAGGAAATATCGGCCCTAACCCGGTTTTTTGGCGGGTTAAACGGGCCAGCCCTACGGGCCCGAGCCCGTTTAACATCTCTATCTGGAACCCCCAGCTGCTATCTTCTCTCCGGCGCTGGTCGTACAACACAGGTCTGGCCCTTCTCTGCCTCTCTCTCTCTACATTTTTGTTGCCGGAATTGTGATGTTTTACATTGATTTTTACATTTTTTGTTGCCGGAATTGTGATGTTTTACATTGATTTTCATTCATTCATTCAGATCTATCCTTTTAGTTCGTAGAATCGTATTTTTCTTATTTGGGAAACCGATGTCGACACGGTCTATCATTTTCGTTTCCACATTGTTTAATTTTGTTCTTTGGTTTTACGCACCAATTTCTGGATTATCGACATGAGGTGTTTCTTATTGGAATTTAAAGTTAATTCACTTTTACTAATTTATTTAATTTTTCTGCAACTGATATTATATGTGGATTTCCTGATACTTTCTGAAACTTCCTTTCACGTTTTTTTGACTATCTGCATTGATATATGTTTATGTTGTTTACTTTCATTTATCTTGGTATATTACTTCTGAGTTAATAGTTGGTAATCGGGATTACATTTATTAATACATAATAATTTATAATTTAAAATTCACAACTTGTATAAATGGAAGGTAATTTGATTGATAAATTTAAACATGGTAAACATTCTAATTTACTTGTAATTATGAGTATTATAACATACACTTTTAGAATATACATAAAAATAATAATATTAATTATACATAAAAATAATAAAACTAACACATTAATATTATATAATCATACACAAACAATAAATATAAAATGACATGTAACGTAATCACTAAACTTAAATCTTAACATTCAACTGCATAATAACAACTGTATACACACAACAGATTATTTATGAATAACATATTAAACAAATAACATTATGAATTAGAATAAAACAATAACACAAAACCACAGTAAATAAATACATGAAATTTACAAAATACTTTACAAATATATTTGACTAATGTTTGATTATTATTTATAAATATTTGTTATAGGTACAAATCTTGGAAAAATGAGCTACACATGTTTTGGTCAGCTTGGGGTAATTCCCGTGAGGCTACTCCAGAGGAGTTCAAGTATCGGGAGTACGAGTGGAGATGGCTATGCGCACATTTTACCGTCCCGGACTATATTGTATGTAATCGAGCTCTAAATATTTTCGTAATGCTATTGTTGTTTAAAGATATGTAACATATATGAAACTTACTTGTGGTAGTTTTTCGCCTTGTTAAATGAAAATTACATGTTTCTATGTGTAGGCGAGCAGTTCAACCAACACTGTTAACCGTAAGGGTTTGACGGAGCACCACAGTTTAGGTTCGCGGTCGTTAGCGAGAGTTTCGCACGAGGCCACTTCTGATGAAAATGTGGCGAATGCCTTTGTCTACGTGACTCAGAAGGCATATCCTAACTATCCGGATAGACTTGTAAGTTGTAAATATATCCTAACCATTTTAATACTGCTATCGGTCTTTACCTCTGAACTTTATTAATATTCGGTTACTTTTTTTGTTCCCACTTAATTAGGAGAGAGTGACCGAGGAGTCCGAGAGGATGTTGATAGAGATGGCGAGGAGGAGCATCCGGATTGGGACGAGGCCGGTCTCGAGTTAGCACGCCGAGAGATCGATCAGGCCGATCCTACATTAGGGCAAGGGTGTGGGCTACCATTTACCCTCCTAAAGGGAGTCATCACTGGGCCGATGATGGGAGGCTGAAGGCACCGGATTATTGAAGAATACTACGGGGTTTCAAATGATCAAAGGGCGACACTCAAAAGGCCTATTTGGAGGAGCAATTGAGGATCGAGAGGGAGCTCCGAGCCGACGAGCAAAGGAAGTCTCAAGACCGATTCGAAATTCCAAGAGGAACAAAGGAAGGTTCAACAAGAGATGTTAGCTCAAGGCAGAGCCATGATGCAAGATATGATGTCATTGAGTCGGGCCAGGTGTGTCAATCGGGAATTTCGGTACCACCACCACCTCAATTCTTCAATTCACAAACACCCCCCTCTTCTTCACAGCCTCGGGACGACGACATGCAAGACGGTAGTAATCCTTCTTCTATCTTTAAGAATTTGACGGATCTTTGAGGATTTTAGTTGTCATTGTAGTAGTTCTTTTGCTAAATGTTTTTTGTTTAGACTTGTGTTCGTTAATGTTGCTGTTTATTGATTTTGTTGATGTTGCTACATGACATGTTGATATGGTTTGTATTTAAATTATGCTTTTCGTAATTGATTTATGTTGATTGTGATGTATGGTGGTGTATTGTACATTTGGAATAACAGGTTATCTGAACAGGTTTGGTGATTTCGAAATCTGAATTTTTTTTTTTTCACTGGACTTTAGCCGACGGCATTTGCACAGACCGTCGGCTAAAGTATTTAATTAAAAAAATAAAATAAAACTTTAGCCGACGACATAGTCGTCGGCTAAAGTGTATAGTTTTAGCCGACGACGACGTTGCCGTCGGCTAAAGTGTATAGGTTTTAGCCGACGACAACGTTGCCGTCGGCTAAAGTGTATAGGTTTTAGCCGACGACAGCATTTACCGTCGGCTAAAACTCGACATTTTAGCCGACGACTGTGTATCCGTCGGCTAAAACGGATATTATTTTAGCCGACGACCGTGTAATCGTCGGCTAAAGTTTGATTTTAGCCGACGACCTTCCCTATTAGCCGTCGGCTAAACTTTAGCCGACCGACCTCGACCGACCGACTTTTAGCCGACAGCTGACCACTTTAGCCGACGAATTTCGACTTTAGCCGACGACTTTTTGCTGTCGGCTAAAGTATAAACATTGGTAGTGTATACTCTCATATCAGACAGTTGCTTTTAGAATTTCGATTATTCTAACTGTCATAAAGGCTTGGTATGTGCTCAATGATTGTAGTAGTTGCACATTTATATGGTATACTAGATAGTGACATACACATAAAAATCCCTAAAAATATTCAATTTATCTGAGCAAATAATTCATATCCCATAAATATGTTTTCAATTAAACTGCAAATACCATTGTGTGTTAAATAATCTGGACGAATGTGTTACACTAAACTTATTGAATATCTATTGGAAAATGGATATAAGATTAATAATGGTTGTCATTGCATTCTTATGAAGAAAGCATAACATGACTTTATAATTATAGCAATATATGTTGATAATTTAAATATAATTGGGACACCCGAAGCTCAATAAACTACTGAATACTAAAAAAATTGAATTTGAGATGAAAGATTGGAGAAATAAAATTTGTCTAAGATTTGTAAGCCCAACATGAATCCACTTATATATATATATATATATATATATATATAAAAGTGGTGCTAAAGTAGATTTACATGGACAAATCGCATCCATTGACATCACTGATAGTCGTTAGAATGCTCGATGTGAATAAAGATCTATATCAATCACTTGAGATGAGAAAATAACACTTGGTCCTGAAACGTCACATCTCACTTTAATTGGTGCATTAACTTATCTTTCTAAATGCACTAGACCATATATAACTTTTTATCTAAGTCTACTTTCAAGATGCAGCTTCACGTCCACTTTAAAATATTGAAATGGTGTTAAACATGCTATACACTATTTATACCATCTAAGTGGTACTACAAATTGTGTTACTATTCAGATTTTTTAGATGTTCACTGGTGGAGCAGTTGTACGTTATCATTCAGAATTTAGAATTGTATACATCATCATTGCACCTTGATCTTCCCGCGACGCGACATGGACTAGAAGTTCAAAGGATTCTACACTTGCAAATTATGACAAATTAATTACGAAATGCATTTAGAGATACAAAAAGAATAACAAAGTCCCATATAGTTGTTGTAAATACTCCTGCTCAAACTCAAAATCCGAAAGGACAGTTTAGTGCATATATGTCAAATAAACCCAAAACACACCTGGCTCGTGGATGGCCCATAGGTTCAGAAGATAAAAATCCTCAAAAGAAAAGAGAGGCTACAGGACTCGGGGAACCCAAATCAATTATGAGTATTCCAAAATAAACACATCAAGATACTCGTAACAATAAAAAGAAGTACGAGATTTTCATTAATTGAGTCAACAACGAAAAAGTATGGGACCGAAATAAAATAGGTGATATTCATGATATATTTTGTTATTCCCTAACGCAAGCAGTTGATGATAAAAATGAGGATCCTGAATCGATATCTATATTCGAGTGTCAAAGAGGCATGATTGGGTCAAATGGAAAGAAGTTATACATGCTGAATAAAAATTCTTTTACGAAACAAAAGACCATATTCTTATCACATTATGTGAAATATATTCTCATGTCATGATGATATTACTTTTAGATATTTATTCAACCTGTTAGTCTTAAAAAATCTAGAAAGGCGTCGCATGGATGTTGTAACGGCTTATTGATACAAATCGATATATACTGATTTTACATTAGAATTCATGAAGGATTCGAAATGCATGAAGCATTAAAAGCAACTCCCAAGGAATTATGTGCTTTTAAGATGCAAAAGTCATTATATGAATTACGTATATGTTTTAATTATTTAAGTAATATATTGTTGAGAAACGATTATATAAACAATCATATATGTCCATACGTCTTTATCATGAAAACGACAGTTGGATTTATGACTATTGTTGTATATCTTGATGATTCAAACATTATTGGAACTCCCGGTGGAGCTCAAGAAACAATTGACTTTCTGAAAAGAAAATTGGAAATAAAAGATCTTGGGCAGACAAAATTGTCTTGATTTACAAATAAAACACTTACGTAGTGGGGTATTTGTACACCAATTTAATTATACAAAAGGATCTTGAAGTGTTTTAATATGGACAAGGCAAATCTCTTAGTATGGTTAACCAAACATTAAATGTTGAGAAGAGTATATTCCGCCATTGTGAAGATAGTGAAAAACTACTGGGTGCTGGAATACCGTACTTAAGTGCAATTTGAGCTCTTTTATATCTTGACAGTTTTACACGATCAGATGTGGTGTTTTCTACTAATATATTGGCAAGATATAGTTCATCGCCAACACGAAGACATTAGAATAAAATTAAGCATATATTTCGTTATTGTTGGTCCCCAGAAATGATGAAGACTGTCCTCACTGTACCAACACGAGTCTTTTCTAGCGCGCTTTGTCCTCACTCACGCGCACCTGAGAAACTTCCTAGGGGGTCACCCATCCCATAACTACTCCAGGCCAAGCACGCTTAACTTTAGAGTTTCTATGAGTGGCTACCAGAAAAGAAGATGCATCTTGTTGGTATGAGTAGTCCAAATCAATTCATTTAACCACTTTCTAGTGTAGATCTCACAGGTCGAATCGCAAGCCGCGCCTCGCGCATTTTCAAGCTGATGTAGGCAGGATGCTGGACCAAAGCCCAATAATCCCCCTCCCAGTATCTGCCAGCATTTCAGCTCCAGAGTCTGGAAACCTCCGCGAACTAGATTTGATCGCACAGCCCTCTAGCGGCTAGATTCATTCACACAGTCCTCCAACACTTGACATCAGCATATGTTCCACCTCCGTTTACTTCCGCTGCGCCAGTATCTCAGTTCCAGCATACTAGATTTGATCACATAGCCCTCCAGCACCTGACAACCTCCACTGCACCAGCATCTCAGTTCCGGACAAGTGGCAATATCTGCTGCATGCCCGCCTCTCAGTTCCAACATTCTGACAACCTCTATTTTAGGATACTCCGAGGGAATCCGCACCCGTGACTTGCTCTGATACCAATTGTTGGTCCCAGAATGATGAAGACTATCCTCACTGTACCAACACGAGTCTTTTCTAGCGCGTTTTGTCCTCACTCACGCGCACCCTGAGAAACTTCCCAGGGGGTCACCCATCCCATAACTACTCCAGGGCAAGCACGCTTAACTTTGGAGTTTCTATGAGATGACTACGAGAAAAGAAGATGCATCTTGTTGGTATGAGTAGTCCAAATCAATTCATTTAACCACTTTCTAGTGCAGATCTCACAGGTCGAATTGCAAGTCGCGCCTCGCGCATTTTTAAGCCTATGCAGGCAGGATGCTGGACCGAATCCCAACAGTTATTATTAAGGAATGATCAATTTGGACTATTTATCCCAAAATTCAAAACATGAAACAATTGGTTTTGCTGATGCTGGGTATTTATCAGATCTACATAAAGACAGATCACAAAAATAGTTATGTTATCATGATTGGTGGTACTACAATATCGCGGCGTTCCCAAAAGCAAATACTAATGCGCATATCTTTAAATCATGTTGAGATTATTGCATTTTATGCAGCAAGTAGATAAAGTGTCTGACTTAGATTTATGACTGAACACATCAGTAAACACTGGATTACCATTTAGTGAAGACCCGACAATATTATTTGAAGATAATGATTCATGCATTGCCCAAACCAATGAAGGTTATCAAGACCGAACGGGCTAAACGTATTCACCCAAACTTCTTCTCATACATTCAACAACCTGAAAGAACAAGGGGATTGATATTCAATACATTCGATCAAGTGAAAATGCAACAAAATTTATTTACAAAGGCACTCTCTACTTTAACCTTCACAAACATATTTATAATATTTGGATGCGACATCTACGAGATTTTTGAAGATGATGACCCTACTCGAAGGGGAGTTTACGAGCGGTGCTCTTTTTTCCTTACCATTATTTTGTCCACAGAATTTTCATAATCAGGCTTTTAAGAGGGAGTCTAAGCAAATGATTTACAATTAAATTTTGTACTCTTTTTTCTTTATGTTCGATTTTTTCCCACATAATTTGCAAGTCTAAGGCTTTAATGAGACACATGAATCCAAACTACAGTGCCACGTCCAAGGGCTAATGTTATAAATATATGGACATGACAAACATTTATATTTCGGAAATTGGAGGATTGTGAAACATTTGCCTATAAAAGGACTCTGATATGAAGACATATACAACGAAGAAGAGGAATTCAGATATAGTTTCTTGACGCAATTCTTTATCTACTATTGTATATTTGTGTATTATTCTCTAATGTGTTACTTTCGATATTGACCCACACATAGTTAAAGTTTGATTCTATTCAAAATATCATTTATTTACGATAAAGTCGGAGATAGGCGTCTAAACTTGCACATAACGATGGTATAGTATCCAAATCGTTCCACTTGAAGATGGTATTTTCAAAATGTGGTTTTTTTCGCAAGAGTTACTTTTTCCTCCATGAAATCACGATAGCTAATTAAAATTTTTATAATATATTTTATTATTAAAAAAATGTGTTATATAAATTATAATATTAATTAATAAATGAGAGTAGATAATTTAAAATAAAATTTAATTTTATGCAATAATTAAACTTAAAAAATTACACACCTTAACTATAATAGTATTAGTTAGGGAAAATAAATTTTTTTATCACTCAACTATTAGCTTTTTAAAATTTACCACTCAACTAAAAGTTTATTTATTGTAGGCACTAACGTTACACATGTTTACCGTTATAGTCATTCCGTTACCATTCCATTAATTCTTTCAGTTTTCCGTAAAAAAATAAACTTTAAGGGAAATTTTATTTTTTTACACATTGACGTGGATCTAATATACTGACGTGGATCTGCTATACTAGTTAAAAAATTCAAAAAATAATATTTTCATGGGAAATTTTATTTTTTAATATATTTCAGAAAAAAACAAAAAACTAAATAAAAAGGGAATTTGAATAATATGTCACAAATTAATGGATCAATTTATAAATATGTCCCATTATAATATCATAATTCTTATTATCAGTTTTTAACTTAAAGGGAGATCAATTCAATAGCCTTATTATATTGATTAAAAATATTTATAATTTTTAAATTTACTGGTTATAATTTTTAAATTTACCCATGAAAAATATCTTTTTCCTTTAGAACAGGCCCCACGAGGGACAAATTTTTAAATTTAATCATTGGAAATTATTTTGTTATTTTTAGAACATAAAACATAAAAAATTATAATTTTCGTGAGTGAATATCCCATATTTCAAAAAAATTACTTTTCGTTTTTAAAAAATTATAATTAATGCGGAAAAGTTTGTATAAAAATTGCAACGAAATTATGCAAGCTGAAAAATAATTTTTCTTCTATTAAATACAATTTAAAAATATAATTAATCAATATATAATATAATATAATATAATATAATGGTAATATATATATATATATTAAAATAATAAAATAAATATACTTAACGGAATAACTAAAACGATACATGTGTAATGTTAGTGTCTAGAATAAATAAAATTTTAGTTGAGCAGTAGGTTTCTAAAAAAGCTAATAATCGAGTGGAAAAAAAAAATTCATTTTCCCCGTTAGTTAATAGATGATTAAATCAGCGAGTTTTTACCTATTTAGGAGCAGTCAGTATACGAAATCCAGTTCTGCGTAATCATGATCAAAATAAGGTAGATAATCCCACAGTCGGTCGCTTCAAGTTCACGCACTCGCCTCCGCCTGTAAGAACAAAAATAAGAAATAATGGAGATTGAGGAAGATGAAATCGCTTCACTCAATGGGGAAACTGAGATTCAAAGAAAAGACGGCTCCATTTGTGGGTTCGACTCCTTGCACCACCTCCTTCAATCTTCCCTTCCTCCACAGCTTTTTCAGGTCAAATTATCACCATCGTCCTATTTTGTTCTTGTTTTGATTCATAATATCATTATTGTTTGGTAAGGTAGGTGGACTGGGCTCTGTAGTTAAGTGAAACGATGTTCTAATTTTTGGTCCCAGTTTAATTTTTGATGTTATATCTCGTTGCTTCTTTCCTCTGTTTCTTTCAGTATTTGAAATTAGGGTTCTTGTTATGCATACATTGGATTTATGTACTTGGTGGATCTGCAGACGGTGTTAAGGGAGTCTTTGCAAAACCTTCTTCTTTTTATAGAAGTGATTTTATTGCTGCGGAAGCGGAAGTAGTGGAGAATCTAAAATTTGGAATGTTTTTTAGTAAAAGCTGAAAATTGATTAAGTTGAGAGAGAGAGAGAGAGAGAGAGAGAGAGAGTTTTTGGGAGAAAAGTTGAATAGTTGTAAAAGTTTTTTCAAGCCAAGAAGTACTGGAAGTTTTTTTGATTGTTTATATTTCAGACTAGGTTATTTAAAGAATCTGTTATTTTTCTTGGATGATCAACACTGTGTTGTATTGCCATTACGTATGTTATGGGCATTGCTTTTAAAATTATGGAATTAGTGTAATTTCTGTTCTTTCTTTTTATGACAGGAAGCCTACCGGTTACTTCTCGGGTTTAACTGTGGCAGAGCACTCGGCACCATTTCTATTCCTCAGCCTGCCAAATATTTATCTTCGAAACATGATTTCGACCTTCAGGTGGATGTAGTTTCCATTTTCTTTTTTAGGGGGGGGGGGGGGTGTGTGGAGCGATCATTTTCTTGAGATGTTGAGATAAAGAGCTAATTTCTCATGATTAAATCAACAAATAATTTTGCTTGCAATCCCTTTTAGCAGCACACATGGCACATGTCATTTTATTGTTGTCAACGATGTCCCTTTTCCAATAAAATGTGTTTCTTTTGTTAACTCCTGATATGAGGTTTGTTTACTCTTCATGAATATGATAAAGTAACCATTTGCCATCTGCCTTAGCCTTGTTGCCACTTGGCAGGAAAACTTTAATCTCCAAAAAAGCTACCACCTTGTGTAAATTGAGGTGAGGAAAGTATATGAAATTGAGGAGTTACTCCCTCCGTCCCAATCGAAAAGTCCACTTTGGTGAAATGTGAACCTTTTATTTAAAATAATTTGAGAACCATATATTCTCACTTATTTTTCTAATTCTTTTCGTCCAATAAGCTACTCTTCTTGTCTATAACAAAATATATTAACTCAAGGAGTATTATATAAATTTTAATTAGATATCAATGTTTTATTATGAAGTGGACTCTTTTATTGGGACAGAATCGTGTTTTGAAAGTGGACTCTATTTGAAGATGGAGGGAGTACAAAACTAATATAGAAGAACTACACCACCTTACAGTTTCTTACTAGTCAATGCTTATAACATGTTACCCATACTTGTGAATTCTAGTTTACCCTAGCAAACGAAAAAGTTATGTTTATAGTTGAAGGTAATGCAATTTATTATTTGTTGGATTTTGTGTTACCACGTAACATACTGAAACAAACCAGTTTGTTTGATATTCAATCTTTCACTGTATTTCAACACTGTTGAATATTTTCCAAATGCAGGCATTTTCATTTCGTGCTGAAAATGAGTTGTTGAGGGAACCTCGCATAGTGCGGGTCGGATTGATTCAGAATTCTATTGCTCTTCCAACAACGGAATCACTATTGGACCAGAAAAGAGGCATCTTTCGGAAACTGTCACCTATCATTGAAGCTGCGGGCTCGTCAGGTGTGAACATATTATGTTTACAGGTATTTCTGCCTTAGTAATCACTAGTTCTTGTGAACAAACAGTGACCCATAAGAGATTAAACACATTTTTTTACCAATGCAGGAGGCATGGATGATGCCATTTGCATTTTGCACACGTGAGAAGAAGTGGTGTGAATTTGCAGAGGCGATAGAGGGAGAGTCGACGCAGTTTCTTCAGGAATTTGCTCGGAAATACAACATGGTTATAATAAGTCCTATTCTGGAAAGGGATGAGAAACATGGGGATGTTTTGTGGAATACTGCTGTAATAATTGGAAATCATGGCAACATAATCGGAAAGCACAGGAAGGTAATGCCAGCATCAATTAGGTGCGCATGTGGTTTCAACGGTTTTGGACATAATCATAAAGGGATAATTACAGAAATTACCTAGGTTTAGGGCCTGTTTACTTTTTTTCCATTAAGTTCTGAATGGATTAAGCTGTCTGAGTGGATTAATCTGTCTGATTTGGAAAAATATCTTGTTGTTTCTTTCTATTCTGAATAAACTATCTGAATGACAGAAATGACCATTTTACCCCTCAATATGAATTAAGTCATTTTTAATAAAATGTTCTTTATTTTTTAAGTTGAATGGTATTCATTACTACAGACCGTTTAAAATCGGTTCTGGAAAAACCGATGTTAAAAAAGACGCTGTGACATAATTGAAAATTTTAAAGCAAATTAACATCGGTTATGCTAAAAAACGATGTTAAAAATAATAAAAAATTATTTAACATGATTCTAATAAAAATCGATGTTAAAAAAATCTTCGATTTTCAGTTTTATTATATAATATAACATAATTAGACAATATTTTAATTTAAAAAAATCTTCGATTTTCAGTTTTATTCTAATACCAAATTGAGTATATATAATATGACTTAATATATAATATAACATAATATATATTTTAATTTATATTATAATATATATTCATAAATCATATTATAATTTTCAGTTATATTTAAATAATCAAATAATATTTTATAAATATATTAAGTTATATTTTAATATATATAGTTATATTAATTTTTTATCAATAAATAGTTTATATTTTATGACTTTTAAATATATAATATTAATATATATTTTAAATTTATATTATATATACTCAATTATAATTAAGATTATATGATAATTTATATTATATATACTCAATTCTTTTATTATTAGAGAGGGTAATTTTGGTATATTGTGGAAATCTTTCTGTCTTAATGGTAAGGACACCACAAAAATTGCTTAATGAAAAAGACATTATTAAGATCATTAAGTTGAAAGTAAACAGGAAGATATAACTGACCGATTAAGCTGATTAAGCATTAAGCTGATTAAGTAAAAAATAAACAGACTCTTAGTCTAATAACAAAAAAAACAGCTATCTTCTAATGCCCCCTTAATATTAGTTTATACTACCTCCTATATAAAATAGATGTTATTTTAGACCTTTTTAACTTTTGCAAAATATGTCATTTTAGCTTTTTTCCTTTACTAATACCATTATTATCCCTATCTAACTCTCCTCAAAATTCACATTCTTCACTCTTCATTTATTTCTTTTCATTTATTAGGGTAAATTTTTGTGAAAAAGGAGAATTCCCTTAATTTTTGTGCACAAAGCTAAATGACATCTATTTTGAAGAGGAGTATCTATAAATGAAAATGTAAATATCGAGGGAATTCGTAGTACCTCGACTGGCTTTAAAATATTTTCCTTTTTATTCCTTTTCTGGTAATTAGGTCAAACCTGAAAGGATTTGTTATTTTTAATTACCTATAATTAAAATGGAATTTGCAGAATCATATACCTAGAGTTGGGGACTTCAATGAAAGTACATACTATATGGAAGGGAACACTGGGCATCCTGTGTTTGAGACTGCTTTTGGGAAGATTGCGGTCAATATATGTTATGGAAGACATCATCCTTTAAACTGGTTGGCTTTCGGCTTAAATGGTGCTGAAATTGTTTTCAACCCATCAGCAACCGTTGGTGAACTCAGTGAACCAATGTGGCCCATCGAGGTACCCCTTTCCCTTTGTTGTTTCTGTTTATTTTTCAATGCATCTTCTTTTAAGTGTACCCGCATATTTATTTTGCCCTTCTGGAGGCATATGTATTCTATGCTAAAGCTAGAGCTTGTTTTGGCTAAGTATTCCATTTACCAGGTAGTTTTCACAGATAACTACAGAAACTAACATCTGATGTTTAGTTAATTACAAAAAAGGGAAAGAGTTACCATTCAAAATTACAGATACCCCTTGGCATTTGTAACCATTTAATGAAAACTGTTCCTTTTTCTTCTTTTTTTTTTTGGGTAATTAGGCTAAACCTTAAATAGTTTTTGTAGTTGTTCTAGTTTAAAATTGGAACTTTTAAGTTTCTCTATGAAGATAAGTGCTGATGCATTGATCCTTCCATGCTCTTACCCTTGTTGCAGACTTTTACTTAGCCAACTATTAGGGTTGTAAATTGACCCAAACAAGCTGGATGTATGTTTTTTCAAGCTTGTTTCAAAATTTATCAAGCTTTAAACATTGTGTTTGATCTTGCTTTGATTAGTAATCAAGTCAAGCTCGGAGGAGTTTTAACCGAGCCAAACACGATTCGAGCGAGTAGCTTGATATATTTATATGATTTTGATGCTAATCGAACCGAGCTGAAGTCGAACTTTATATCTTATCAAACAATTTTTTTTGTTTAATTCGAACTCTTTATCAATCAAGCTTGAATCGAATATCGAGTAGCTTGGTTTGATTTTCAGCCCTACCAACTACTAATTTTATCAAGAATATCAATGTCGAAATCAGGCATAATAATATTACCCCGAAATATTTTCATTTTCAGACCTATATACAGTTGAAATATTCGTGATAACTAACCCAACTTATTTTCAGTTTTCACACAAAAATCAGTAAGTCTTCGAAAATGATTTTCCAACACCGGAAACGGGAAATTAGAACTGGTAACACATCCAAACATGCTCTAAGATTTCCATTTAAATTTACATTGTCATGTTGATTTGTTATGATGAATTATCAGGCGCGTAACGCAGCAATAGCAAACAGTTACTTCGTCTGTTCTATCAATCGTATCGGGACTGAAATCTTCCCGAACCCGTTCACCTCAGGAGACGGGAAGCCTCAACATACAGATTTCGGACATTTTTATGGTTCCAGCTATATATCAGCACCTGATTCCTCGTGTACGCCGTCTCTATCCCGTCACAAGGATGGGTTGTTAATTTCGGACATGGACCTCAATCTATGCCGTCAGCTTAAGGACAAGTGGGGTTTCCGCATGACTGCCCGATACGAGATTTATGCAGATTTGCTTGCTCGTTATCTGAAGCCGGATTTCGAACCCCAAGTTATTGCTGATCCATTGTTGAATAAGAAGAGTTTGTAGAACAGGACATTGTCAAGCTTCTTGTGTTGGTTGTGGTTTGTAAATACTTCCAATATTAGCCAGACATACAATGGTGGTGGTTGTAATTTAATGTACTTGTGTGGTGATTGTGGAGTAGGCTTATAGCCTTGTAAGATTCAAAAATAAGCTCTCAGAGGTTATAAACTCCTAAAAATAAGTACCTCTACTGCCAACATATATTTTTTTTTTTTATAAGTTCGTCTATTTGTAACGATAAAATCTAACAACTTATCGACTCTCAAAATTATAAGATGTGGTAGATTATAAGATCTTTTAAATAAACTCGGTCAAATATTATGTTGTCTTTAATTTGTCGAAGGGCAACATGAAACAAAAATGTATGTTTAAGGGTAAGTGGAACAACAAAAAGTTCAGTAGACAAGGTACATAATACTTTGACCCCTTTCATATATTAGCAGAGACTTGAGGCTTATTTTCCAAGATAAATTTTATGCGACATGCTCAATTAAATAGTACAAATACAGGAACTCGATTTTGAGACATTTCGGCCTCAAAAAGTTTGATTGATATCCATATAGTTGTTTCACATGTAAAACTAACAAAATGAGTCTGGCTAGATAAACATGTTAGTGGCCGCGAGTTAACCAAACTCATTGGTTCACCATGTAGGTGAGGTGCAAGATGGTATTAGAGCTTTTTCTGACAACGAATCCAAGTCCATGATGCATTATGAACATGCGATGAATAAGGTATTAAGTTCTCCATATGTTATGAAATTTTATAAGCTCATTTATTTTTTACATAAAAATATCTTATAAGCTTAAACATTCTTTTTATCCAAATACTTTTCATAATGTACTCACTGTAAAATCTAACAATTTATCAACTCTCAAAATGATAAGATGTAGAGGTTTATTAAATTTTTAAATAAGTTCAGTCAAACACTCTAGTCTTTGATTTGTGGAGGGCAACATGAAACAAAATGTTTATGTTCAAGGGGATGTGGAATAATAAAAGGGATCTCTCTTTTTTAGTACCAAAGCATAAAAGTAATAAGTTATATATCCCCATTCATAAAACTATAAATTTTTGATACCAAAATGTGTTAAAAGACTTTATTACCCTTAAAGTCTACCACTAAAAGAAAAAAAAACATAAAAAAGAAAAAGGAGGATTATTAAAACTAAACAACAATAGAAAAACGGTCCCACAACTCAATATTTCCCTCCTCCAAAAAACTCTCCTCCTCTCTGCAAAAAAACTCTCCCGTCGTGAAACCCTTCGCCGGCCAGAAAATGTCGACCTCCGACTACCACAGAGAATCTGAAGACGCCAGAAGTTCCGCTAGTGACACTCCATCTGAAGAGCAATTCGTCAATAAGCCGCCGGTTAGTGTATTTTCATTCACACACGATCGTGCCACGACGGTTGTTCATCTTCCCACGATCGTGCTGAAGAAGATGAGACCATCGTGTACACGATGGTCTTTCGTGGGCACGATGGTTACACACGACGGTCGTCGATCGTGTGTGCCGTCGTGTGCTAGAAGACCAAAAGCTCCCGCCTTGCGCACGATCGCAGGCACACGATCGTTGCCCGTCGTGTGGCACACGATGGTCTTCACACGACGGGCATCGATCGTGTGCCTGCGATCGTGTGCAAGGCAGAATTTTTTTTTTCATTCTCTTAAGCATTCTATCATATTCTTATGAGTTGTATGTCCATATTGCAGACTGGTTGCGTATGGAAGAGACCTACATTGCGTTTTGTTACACGTCAAGTGAATCTTTACATACGGGAGGCGGTATTTAAAGAGATCATTGAGACATTAAGAAGTATGGGCCGCAATTCCGCTGTTGCTAATCGAGCTATCGAGAGCTTGACCAAGGGGGTCCTGGGGCGCTTGATTAAAGTTAGGAGGAATGGGAGTTCAAATACTGCCCTACATCACTTGATTGCCCGTCAATTGGAGGGTGATCAAATCCCCCCGGATGAGTCGTGGTTCCAGGTTTGCGGGAGGACCATTCGTTTCTGGCCCGTGATTTTGCCATGATCACGGGACTCCATTTGGAAACTCTACCTTCCATCCCGGGACGACCATCTCCTTCCGTCTGCGGTATTTTCCTGAGAATACTCCATGGCAAAAATATTAAGGTTAGTGTTACGGAAGAGGTTCAATGCTCGAGATTTTGGTAGAGACATAAGAGATTATGTCAAGGTTGCCAATTTGCTTATATACTACTACTTTATCCTATGCCGTGACGACATGATGGTCGAGACATGGGCATGGGCATTAGTGGAGGATTTCGAGCAGTGGGATATGTTTCCTTGGGGTTCTTATGCCTTTGGGGTTTTATCTTACTACATAGGCAACGTTGCCATGAAGGAGGGACAAGAGCACAAGGACTATCACTTCTATGGTCCTGTTTGGGCTTTACAAATATGGTCGTATGAGATGATTCCATTGGGAGCATTGTGTGGTATTCGAGATAAAACTGTCCAAGTCCCCCGGTGTTTGATGTGGACTACGAGGAAGATGTTTTGTGATTTCACTCATTTCTTCGACGATAAGGTACATAAATTTGTAAACGTATTTTCTCCTGACTTCATCTCTTAAACGTTATGTGATTGCCCATCTAATGGTATTATTTAATGACTAATTTTGCAGCACAGAGTACTTCCCTCTTTACCGCATTTGGAGGAGGATGAGGCTGAGTACTACTACGAGCTTTGAGAATGGCTCGCCATATGACGTTAAGTTCATTAAGCTGTAAGAATAGGCATGAAGAATAAGGAGGATGAGCTGCGCCGATCCAGGAAGAAAGTTATGGATAGGTTGAAGAAGAGGTGGAAAATTGATTACATATGAGTCGGCACATAAAGTGTCGAGCGGCAGCCGTGATACCCCACCGGTAGATGGTGCGAGACATCGGACCAGGAGGCGGCCGAGAGAGGGTGTGTTGTGTCCACGGACTTCCTTGTCGGACCACACCCAGACACGGCGAGGATGAGTACTTCGATCGCCGTTTGAAGGCGATCTTGTATGCAACGATTCTTAGACAGCAACAGGCGGGCCAAGCCCAAACGGCAATTTGGTGATGACGCGGGCTTTTATTGAGGTGCTGAAAAGGCCCGGAAATTTTGGGCTGAAATATTGCGGCCGTGGCCCACTGGCGGGCTCGCCAGCGGGCCTTGATACATTATTATTCCAGTTTTTTTTTTGAAAGCTTATGCAAGTAAATATTCATTCCAAAAACATAATATCCCAACACATCCATGTTCCAGCCCAAAAATGACATTAAAAAAGCATCACAGAAAAAAATAACAGCAAAAAAGTAACAAAACACACAAGTAAAAAACAGCAGCAAGGAACACAAGTGTTAAAGTATACAACAATCAACATATCGAAATAATTAAAATTAAACTAGAGTTCCACTTTGCTTCCAACTTCATCGGCCACTATGCATTTCCTGATTCCTTATTTTCAATAGTATTGGAACCATTTGACTCTTGTGTTGCAACTAGCGGCACGGAAAGCAGCTCATCACTCGGCCCATCATCTGGATTAAATTGCAAAATATCAACAATCTAAACTAAAAAAAGCAATTTTACAATTAACTAAATACTATACAACAAACCTTGAATTTCATAACCACAAATCCAATTACGCCCGCAAATTAAAGCTTGGGCATTATCTGGTAGAAGCGAACTACGGTATTTTGTGAGAACTTTTGCTCCAATGCTAAAGGCCGATTCCGAAGCAACCGTTGTAATCGGAATCGA
Source organism: Orobanche coerulescens (assembly GCA_033398695.1). Classification (NCBI taxonomy): domain Eukaryota; kingdom Viridiplantae; phylum Streptophyta; class Magnoliopsida; order Lamiales; family Orobanchaceae; genus Orobanche; species Orobanche coerulescens. Next base: position 179,099,295 of record CM065809.1, read on the forward strand.
TAAAATATTGGGTATCTAGTAACATTCAATTTGAAGATATTATAAGCCAAAATGATTACTAATATTTAAAATTCAAATACACAACACAAGTTTGAAAAGAAAAGCAATAACATGTACCTCTAAGAAAGTTTTTTCCACTCTTGGAGAATATTAAAAGAACCCTTGTTGGTGATCATCTTCTCGTCCAAGTATAGTTCCAATTCTGTTCTTGTTGATGCATTTTCTTGAACTTCCCTCACGAAGTCCTACAAAAAATTAAGCCTGAAACCATAAATAGACCTGGCAAAAAATACGCAGCAGGACCCAATTGGGAATAAAAGTTGTAGCAGTTTAATTAGATGCATCTAAAGCATCTAAAAATATGCATCTTTCAAAGTGGTCTCTTATAATTAGATGCATCTAAAGAATCTAAAAATATGCCAGTAAAGCAGTTTTCAAAGTTTTCAAAAATATGCAGCAGCCAGCAGGGCTCTTATAATTGAGAATAAAAGTAGTTTCACTTTAAAGCAGTTTTTAAAGTTTTCTAAGTGGTCTTTTTCGAATTTTGACCAAGTAATGCATCTAAAGATAATTGTGGAAACAAAACTAAAAATAATCTAACATAGAGTTTCACTTACATCGAATTCGTCATCGCTATGTTCATTCAACTTAGTGGTGCCAATAGTGGAAGACCCAACACCATCTTCTTGTTGTGGTGAACTATCTTCGGAAAACTCCAGTACATACTCCGCGTACAAAGATTTCATCGCATTCAAAATTTGATCTAATTTTTTATCAATGACACTCTCAATCGGCTCAACTTTTTTCAATTTAAATTTGACAAACTGCACCTTATACCTCGGATCAAGAATAGTAGCCATGGACAAGATGACAACATAGTCGTCCCAATATTTTTCAAACTTCGGCAACATCTCATTTGCCATATTTTTAACAACCTCCAAGTCACAAAACTTATTAGACATCAGAAGCTCTTGAATTCTCAAAACATGTAAGAAATACATATTTGATGTCGGATATTTGGTGCCCGAAAAAAATTCAGTAATTTTCGCAAATGGTTTCAAAAATATAGTGATAGCTTCTGCTATTTGCCACTCTTCATTTGATGGACAAGTAGTGAAACCAGATTCAACCATTGCATATTGAGAGAATACTTCCTTAAATTTTAGAACACACCCAAGCATCATCCATGTAGAATTCCATCGAGTTACACAATCTAAACGCAAACCCGATTGTACCGACACGTTCAATTGTTCACAACATGCTACAAACTTTATTCGTCTACCTTCGGTCCCCTTAATATACTTCACACACTCCCTAATCTTGCGCAAAGATTCAGTTGCAATTCTCAAACCATCTTGAACAATGAGATTTAGTATGTGAGCCGAACATCGAACATGAAAAAAACTACCTTTACACAACAAGTTACCCCTCAAATGAGCCTTCAAAAAGTTTTGCATGTTAAAATTATTTGAGGCGTTGTCTAAAGTGATAGAAAATATCTTCTTCTCAATTCCCCAATCCTTCAAAAACTCAAAGATTTTTTCTGATAAAAGAGTGTCATTATGTGGCGGGGGGAAATGACAAAAATTTATGATTCTACTATGCAACACAAAGTCATTATCAATGAAGTGAGCAGTCAAACAAATGTAACCCTCACTCGTACCGGATGACCACAAATCGGAAGTGAGACAAATTCAACCGGGTATATTTTGAAATGAATTCTTCAATTTTACCTTTTCAAGGTTAAAAATTTTAATGCAATCCGCTTTTGCAGTGTTTCTAGTATATGATTTCACATCCGGATTCAAGTAGTAATGTACTTTTCGTAAACCTTCATGTTCAACAACCAAAAAGGGGTAGTTATGCTTCATGATTGCTTGACCATCTTTTCTCTATAAATAAGCTGACTAATTTTTCTACTACGCATTTTCCCTTCATGATCTATATGCATTTGAGACACATTTTGGTTGACTAAACCAGGGCACGACTTCTCATGCGAGTTCAAGTTTCTAGTTCCATGAGAACTACTACCATCTCCAATGGCATAACTCTTTGTGCATGTTTTGCAATATGCTCTAAATTTTTAGTTCTAGGATCTTGTTTTTTTCATATCGACGCCAAATAGAAGTTTCCTCCTTTTGTACTTTTATCGACAAACAATCACCTAAGCGTGTAATATTGTCCGAGCCTTCATGTTCGGGATCAAACAATTCAATTGTCACAGTTCCATATCAAATCTATACGAAATAGTAGAACAATGAGTTAAGCGGAAACATAATATTGGGAAATACTTATTCAAAACATCTGCTCAGGGACGAAAAGGGTCGGACCGATCTGTACTCCATTTTCAAACATGTTTTTTTCAAATAATTATTCAAATACTTTTTTCACAAACATAATATTTTCTCACAAACATAATATTTTTCCACAAGGGTCGTAGATTGTTTTTTCCACAAACATAATATTTTTACAAAAATAATATTCATTCCCATAGGAGACGAATAAAGGCTTTTACAAACATAATATTTTTCATATTGTAAGAATAAATATTCATCACAAAAGCAGCAAAAATAATCATGCATAAGAAAAAAAAAAGAAATTCCTAAATTTTCACTGAATCTTGATGGCGACGGCGTGGTGGATGTTGCTCGGAGGTCGGGAATGATGGCGGCGGCGCGGTCGAATCGCGAAAAGTCGATGGCCGTGACGTCTTCTGATCTGAATCGAGATTACGAAGAACAGAATCGGGTGATGGCGGCGGCGGTGCGAATCAAGCCGAAAAGTCGACCGCGGAAAATATTATTTTCGATTCTTCGTCTACCTTCGGTCCACCAGGTCTAAAACTGAAGAAGACTGGAGAGAGAGATGGGGTTGGGGTTGGGGTGAGAGAAATGTTGAGAGAGATGAAATGAAAATGAGGAGTGAATGAAGCGGCGGATGTAATGTTAGTTTTTAACCTAATTATAAATGTATGTATTGTGTTACGTGTATGTCACCCACATGAGCGAGGTTAGTTTTTACTTTTTAACCTAATTTAGTTTCATCATTGGTGGGTAGGCGCCATGGTGGGCCATCTGGGCCGAGAAGTCTGGCGGGTAAAAAAAGCCCGGTTTTTTTTGGGCCTAAAAAGTGAGGCCCGATGCCCGCCCAAAAACGGGCGGGCTGGGCAAGCCCGCGGGCCTGGGCTTATTTTGCCAGGTCTAACGATTCTGAGTCCGGATTTATTGCTCGAGTTTCTCGCCGGGTGCTTTCTGGGATCGTGGATTTCTTCGGACCTATGCATAGACGTTCTAGGAGCCCGGTACACTACTCAGCTGGGAGCCATGATAGGCCTCGTCATTCTGCATCTGTTAGCAGCGCCCAGCGGAGGATTCCTGACCCTCCACGTCACTCAGTCTCTGTCGCAGCACACAGTCACCATTCTCATCGTCAGCCTAGTCATCATTCTCAGCGTCAGCCGAGTCACCATTCTCAGCGTCAGCCGAGTCACCATTCTCAGCATCCGCCTACCCACCATTCTGAGGTCCAGCACAGTCACCATTCTCAGATTCATCATTACATTGAGCGGACTCGGCCCCTTGATTACGAGCATCGGTATGAGCCATTTGAGGCGCCGTTTATTGATATGGGACGATGTTCGGTGGTTTGGGGCGAGCATCATTACGGTGCGATGTTTGAAGTGAGGTGGTGGTCTGGCGGCAACCTCCATTTGGATCGAGCGGCCGATTTTGAGATCGAAGCGGCCATGTCTGACTCTCGATCGTTATAGTTGTGAGAGGGATGCTGAGGGTGACGAAGATGGTGAGAGTGCCGGAATGCAGCATTTGGGTGAGCGTAGTCTTCCACCGCGAGTGAGTCGACCATCTGCTGCTCTTCGGGAGCCTTTTGTGGTTGCGCCTCCAAGAGATAGCGAGACTCTGAAGAAGTTGTACCTACAGTTTAGGAGGGAGCAGCCACGTGATGCTATTGTCCGGTGTTTGGAGACTGGGCATGCTCTCACCCAGGCGTTATTTGACCGGATAGAGTCTAGCCGTGAAGACTTTGATGCCGAGGTGATAGACTATTATGTGCTTGCGACTCGAGCGAGGCTTCGGAGGGGAGTCTGTAGTGTTGGTGTCGGTAGAGTTGGCACTGTACTTGCCGGCTCCCTATTTTACGTAAGTTCTATAACCTACTCACTTGTATATCATTTGTGTGATATCGATTTTTTTTAAGTTTGTGGTTTGGCTTTTTGTAGTTACTTTTTGCCAACGAGTTTGCAAGACTCCATTCGGATGATCCACTTGGTATCAAGGTGACGGGGAAGCCGGTTTACAAGGAGTGTCCTAAATGCATCGAGGACTACATGACAGGTCTTGATACACCACATGCGGTTCCATGGTTAAATTGCAACGAAGTAAGTTTGAAATTTATATTTATAGATAATTGACGATTTGTTGTCATTTGAAATTTATATTTATAAATGATTCGCTATGTTTGATGTGATGATCTTATATGATTACATATTTTGTTTCAACAGATCATTGCCATTTGTTTCCTCGACCAGAGCCACTGGGTGACTATCAAGATTGACATCATAACATGGACCGTGGAGTTGTACGATTCCTTGTCACACCACCAAGAAGATGGTCGATACCGATTCAACCAACTGCGACTGATTATGCGTCTGATGCCTCGTGTGCTAGCTCAATCCGGGTATTGGATGAATAACCAATCGAAGAAGAAGTATGACACGGAGATGAGTCTCAAAATTATGCCACGAGAGCTACAGTTCATACAAAACGACAATCACAGTTGTGGCCCCTTCGCGTGCATGTACTTGGATCGACTCGTCTCTGCAAACCCAGGAGCAAGGCACCAAATCAAGGAACTTAATGAAAAATATATTAAGAAATATCGATATGGTTTAGCTGCTAAAATCTTTATGTTTTCTTTAGACATGGAGAATGGTTTATGGTGTGTTGTTAAATATTTATGTTGTATTTAGACAGTTTTGGCAATATGAATGTGTCAGTGTTGTTAAATCTTAATGTGTTGGCTCTGTGTTACACACGATGTATGAACACGATCGTGACCATCGTGGGTCACGATCGTGTTGTGTTGTTAAATCTTTATGTTTTGGATCTGTGTTACACACGATGGATGCACACGATCGTGGCCATCGTGTGTTACGATCGTGTGCAACCTACCCACGGTCATGGGTTGATGTTGTCGTGTGCGCACGATGGCTGGCATGACCGTGTGCACACGACCGTGAGTACCATCGTGGGCACGGCCGTGCACACGATCGTGTGTTCCATCGTGGACACGACCGTGTACACGATCGTGTACATATGAACTTTTGGTATTTTTGCAAATTTGAACTATTGTATTATCTAGAATGATTTTTTGTGATTCAAACATCGCTTGTTCAAACATTAATTACTATATAGCTTCTTATACAAACTCCTATTTCTCATTTCGTTGTAATTCATTAGTATATGAGGTAATTCATCCAGATGATTGAACTTATCCGTACGAACTAATACACTGAGAGCAAATGGACGACACATGATATGCAATATATTATGTTAATTTCAATCAATAACTTTTTAAATAAGTGTATCATTAACAAATAATTGTTAATATATAAGTAACAACACCTAAATTGACGAGTAATTTGAGAAATTGGTGAAAATTCTTGATGTTCTTGTGCACACGATCGTGTGTTCCATCGTGGACACGACCGTGTACACGATCGTGTGCATATGAACTTTTGGTATTTTTGCAAATTTGAACTATTGTGTTATCTAGAATGATGTTTGTGATTCAAACATCGCTTGTTCAAACATTAATTACTATATAGCTTCTTATACAAACTCCTATTTGTCATTTCGTTGTAATTCATTAGTATATGAGGTAATTCATCCACATGATTGAACTTATCCGTACGAACTAATACACTGAGAGCAAATGGACGACACATGATATGCAATATATTATGTTAATTTCAATCAATAACTTTTTAAATAAGTGTATCATTAACAAATAATTGTTAATATATAAGTAACAACACCTAAATTGACGAGTAATTTAAAAAATTGGTCAAAATTCTTGATGTTCTTATGCACACGATCGTGTGTTCCATCGTGGACACGACCGTGTACACGATCGTGTGCATATGAACTTTTGGTATTTTTGCAAATTTGAACTATTGTGTTATCTAGAATGATGTTTTGTGATTCAAACATCGCTTGTTCAAACATTAATTACTATATATCTTCTTATACAAACTCCTATTTGTCATTTCGTTGTAATTCATTAGTATATGATGTATTTCATCCAGATGATTGAACTTATCCGTACGAACTAATACACTGAGAGCAAATGGACGACACATGATATGCAATATATTATGTTAATTTCAATCAATAACTTTTTAAATAAGTGTATCATTAACAAATAATTATTAATATATAAGTAACAACACCTAAATTGACGAGTAATTTGAGAAATTGGTGAAAATTCTTGATGTTCTTGTCCACATGATCGTGTGTTCCATCGTGGACACGACCGTGTACACGATCGTGTGCATACGTGGATACAGCGCCAATTTGACACCAAAGACAGCGCGACACCTGGTTGCCAACGTGTCACACGATTGGAACACGCGATCGCGGCGATCGTGTGCACGATCGTGTTTACTTCAAAGGTCAAATTATTTTATTATAAAATCCCATCGTGGGTCGGTCCCCCCCCTTTTATTATAAAATCCCATCGTGGGTCGGTCCCCCCTTTATTATAAAATCCCATCGTGGGTCGGTCCCCCCATTTTTCATTACAAACCCTAATCAATTAACATCAGTTAAAATTCATTAAAATCAAATACGCGAAATGAGCGGCCGATTACGAGAAAGCGATTTAGGAGGAAGCGAAGCACCACCACCAAAAAGAAGAAGGAGGATACCTCCTCCCAACCCACCATACAGAACTAGGCCGAGAGGAAGATACTCAATGCTCAAAGTAAGTTTTTTTATTTTGTTGTATGTGTAGTGACTATCATTGCAAATTAATGTGTTCCATGAAACAGGGCCTATTTAAAAACACTGCGAGCACTCCAGTCATACTAGATGGTGATGATGATAATGATTTGGAGATTTCTGAGAATAAAAGCAAAAAAGTTATTTTGGAAGAGGAAGTTCATGAAGACGGTGATACAAGACTAAAGATACAACAGCAGATGGGGGAAAAGGGATCCAATTGATTGTTTTTTTATGTTATTATTAGATATTTTTGTGTGATGGTGATTAAATTTTGTTTTGTAAAGTTATATGCTTTGGGCAGTAACTATTGCTCTTTGAAGTGAGCTACTTTGTTATGGTTAATGTTTGGCTCCATAATCACCTTTATTTGCTTTACATAACTGAACACTTAAATTTCAATTCAAAGGTAAAGAAAATAGACACAAAATTATGCATTTCAACTAATAATCAGAATACTGAATCAATACATGGTCCATCGAGGATCAAAATATCAGCACATGATTGTTGCTAGTAAGTCACAAAATATAAAAATACATAAGCAATTTAAGTTTCACGGTATGGACATCCCCTTATGTCATGGTCATCATTACGGCAAATGCTACACCTCTTCTTCTGCCGGCGCCTTTGCCTCGTTTGTTCATCGATTCCTTGAGTTTCTTCAGGGATATTCAAATCCACACCACCTATCGGAATGAATGCTTTGCAAGATTTTCTATTGTGGCCGGTTCCTTTACACCTACCGCACACCTGAGGCCGTCCACCTGCGGGCAAATTTTCAACAGCGGACCGTGCGCGACTCATCCTTGGTCGGCCGGCTTGTCGTACCCCCTCTGGAGGTACGCAAACGATGGATGAGATCTCCGGTGGGACATTCCACTCATCAGGATGTGGGATGGGACTAATATGCTCCTTATAAGTCTTTCTAAGGCCTTGTTGCTTGAAATAACTGATTGGTGCATAATTGATCTAAAATTCATATACAAAATATTCATTTTTCCGGGCATAATTGTACTGATTTGTGATTAAAAATATATATTTTACAGATATATCCAAACATGAGCTAAAAATGGTTATTTTACAGATTACTGACATGAAGCATCAAAAAGGACGGAAAACAAGACCAAATCCAACGACGGGAATTTTTCAAGGCAAAACGACCTACAACACGGCGCAAACAGGACCGTGTTATGTAGGCCGTTTCACATACGGCGCAACAAGGGCCGTGTCTTGGGCCGTTTCACACACGGCCGGCATTTAGCGCCGTGTCCTCGCGCGTATTCCGGAAGAGACCGAGTCACCACAAAACGGCGCACAACACGGGGCAAACTCGGCCGTTTTTCATCGCCGTGTTTCAGCAGATGCCATGCAAAATTAGTCCACTTTTGACCAAGTTGTGAAATCAACCACAAGATATTTTTTTGGTCAAAAATCTGAAAATTCAAAGACATGGGTGAAGTGTGAACAAAGAATTAAAAAAATGATATTACAATAGATATTTTGAATTAAATAATCAATTGTATTCTTGAAAATCACCTATAAAAGGACATGTTCATCCATTGCAAAATCACCCACATTCTTACCAAGAAATCCTCAACTTCTTGCTAAGAAATACTCCTTTCTTTTAGCAATATATTTTCCTTAGAACTTTCAATTTTAGTTTGTATTTTATTTTTTGTTTGAAGTTTTTCTTTCATTTAGTTTGTAATTGAAAAGTGCTTGATCAATAAGCACTTAGTATTTTACTTTCAATTTTTGTAAGCTTGTAACCTTTAAACAAGTTTGAAGTTATATTTTGAAGTTTGTTTCTTGCACTTTGATTCATCATATTCAAGTAAGTTTTATCTATTGTCATTAAGTTCTAGTAATTAAAAGTTTATATATATATATATATATATATTATATATATCATTATTTCTATTATAATTTTAGTTTCTATAAACCAATGAGTAGCTAATCTTTCTTCCTAGGGGAAGGGGGATTTCTATTAGGTTATATATTGAGTATTTGATTGATTTAAACTATTTTTAGGACTAATTGGTTTAAATAGAGATTGATCATATCCTATTTTTACTAATGAAACCTTCTTGATTGATTGTTGAGTGAATTGGAAACATATCTTTTCAATCTATTAAATGTTAATCTTGTTATCAACATCTTAAGATTGCGAAAGTGGTTAAGACATCTTTGATTACGAAAGTACGGAGGTGAAAAGTTGATTACTCGATGAACGATCGTTTATCCTAAAAATAGTCAAGTTAGAGAAATGAAAGGACTAATTGGTTTAAATAGAGATTGATCATATCCTATTTCTACTAGTGAAACCTCCTTGATTGATTGTTAAGTGTATTGGAAACACATCTTTTCAATCTATCAAGTGTTAATCTTGTTATCAACATCTTAAAAAAGTGACATCGATTAAGACATCTTTGATTACGAAAGTACGGAGGTGAAAAGTTGATGACTCGATAAACATTCATTTTTTCTTTTATATCCATATAAATCAATTCCTATACTTAATTAAATACCTAATTTAATGAACCCGTAATCCCCTAGATTTTATAAATTCCCAACTCATTTTAATTCTATTTATTTTCACTAGTTAAAAATAGTCTAATATAAATAGTCTAATATAAATAGTCTAGTATAAATAGTCTTAATATAAATAGTCTAGTATAAATAGTCTTAATAAAAATAGTCTTATATAAACTAGTCTTATTAAAAAATAGTTTAGTTTAAAGTATAGTGCATTTTAATTTAGTTAAAAAAACCCAAAAATATATTTTAGTATATTTTAGTATTTACTTCTCGCAATTTGTAACAAAAAATTATACGAAGCCCTGTTGGACAATCCTCGAGAGAAAAGACCTTGGTAGAACTTACCACAAACTACTTCTACCTCGTATATATTTGCGAGCGACTCAAGAACTCCTGTTTTTAGGATAAGTTTTTTGGCCGATCAAATTTTGGCGCCGTTGCCGGGGATTGTTTTAGGCCAAATATAATTTTTCTGTCCGGTCAAGTGGCGGATAACGGTACTCCGTGACTATTAAAGTCGGATTTTCGATTTCCCACAAACAAGCGATATTTGTAGATATTTTATCGTTTTTCATTTTAATTTTTTTTGTCATGGAAGAAACATTGTATAAAATTGAAAAAAGATTTCCCTTTCTAAGCAAAAATGCAATTTTAAAAATTTACAAGACAAGGCTTGAAAGGATGAGGTTGCTTACGAATAAAAGCATACCTTTTGACATAAGATTCATTATCGAAGCCAAAGTAAGAATAGAAGGTGAAATCACAGAAACACCAACTAGATTCTTACAAGGGCTTGGAAAAAGTTCATATGCCAAGAAAGCGACGAGCAAAGATTCTAGCCGTTTGCTATAAATGTGCTAGATGGGCGTAATGCAAAATGTCGATCTTTAGGAATTCCATCTACAAACAGAGAAGATAAAATTCGGTTCATTAATGATGGTGCGAATAAGGAGAATTTAGATAATATCGAAATTTCTCTTGACACGCATCCTAGTGGACTTGTATATTACGGAATTCAATGTTTGTGGAATAAATTTAAACCAGAATATGAACAACGTCTTGGGAATCTGACGTTAAAAGACCCTGTTTGCCAATTTGTAAGAAAATTGGATGGGAAGCTTCTCCCCGACTCATAGAAGGCGTTTAGGCCGTTTCTGAACGTAAAATCAGAGGAAGATGTGAGCCACAATCACAACTACTGTACATACGCGTAAGTATCTTTTATTTTTGTCGTGTGGTGAGATTTTCTGAATAAAAAATGTGATACGCGATAAAAGCTTTCATTATTCTATTGAGTAGTTGAAGCACAATCAAACGCAATCACAAACTTGTTAAGCAATTTTTCCTCATTTTTTCTTCTATAAATAACCTTTGTGCTTGTTTCTTTTATTCATCCCTCAAACTTGTACTTTTCTCTTTTTCTCTCTAAAAAAATTCTTTTCAAAAATGGAGTCATCATCTTCCACAAAAAATTTTTACACAGTCTGCATTTTTGGTGGATCTAGTTCTGGAAAAGAGGCATGCTTCATCAAGCGGCCCACGACTTAGGTCGTACCTTAGGAGAAAAATGCATTCATGTAGTTTACGGAGGAGGAAGTCTAGGATTAATGGGACGAGTGGCATACGCCTATATGGAAGGAGTAAGAGTATTGGGAGTAATCCCAAAACCTCTGTTTGAAAGTAAAATCACCGGTCAACTATTGGAGATGAGTTTAGATCAGTGAATATGCAAGATCGCATAACTCACATGATAAATAATTAAGCGCCTTTATCGCCCTTCCGGTGGTTTTGGCACCCTTGAGGAACTTTTTCATGTGGTTACGAGGCCCACTAAATGTTCATCAAAAACCAATAGGAGTGCTTAATGTCAATGGTTTCTTTGATGGTTTCTGTCTTTCATCGACTACTCTGCCGAAAAGGGTTTTATTTCAGCGTGCAAAAGCGAATCATAGTCGTTGCAACAACACCGAGAAGAACTAATCAAAAAACTCAATGAATTTGTTCCTCAACCGGATCCGGCTCTAGCTAAAATTATGCAGGTAGAAGATTTTACGGTGAGAAAAGCGAAAAGTGGATTCATTCCTCTCCCTTTGATAACCCATGACGGACCTCTTGTATTTTTACTTTACGCCGTGTGTAATAATCGTGCTAAATGATGGCGGCTTAAGGAGTTTCTTCTTGATCTCTTGACGCGCATCTATTCGCGATTTATGTATTCTTTGTAATTTTTATTTCGTGTTTTGCTTTTATAAAAACTTTGATGGCGGCGTAAGGCGACTCTTCGGACTTTCTTGATGCGCATCTAAAAATTATGTTATACTTACAGTATATTTTATTTTCTTTTGTGTGCCTCGTATATTTATTCTCTTGCATTCTAAAAGGCGTTAGGCTCGGACATCAACTTTCTTAACAGGAGTATTACTGCTTTTGCATTGATTTTTATTTTTATTTTATAAGCGAGACAGTTTTATTTTCAAGTTTGGGGGTGGTTTGTTGTAGTATGTTTTAGTGTGTTAGTATTTTGGTGTGTTTTTATTTGCCTTAATTTTTTTTTAGTATATATATATATATATATAGTATTTTGATTTGTGAGATTTCTAGATCGCCATAAACACCAATAAATTAACTATATACAAGCTTCTAAAATTGTTTTAACCGGTAAAAAAATTGTATATTCCAAAAAATTTTGTGCCTTAATCTCTCTTTCCAAACCTTGTAGTTATCATATAAAATCGAGTCATTCGTTACCTTGAGAAAAGAAGAATCAGTCGGTTGATGAAAAATAGAAGCGAAATTTACTTAATTTGTGGAGTTTTTGAATTTTCATGCTTAACTAATAAATGATTTTCTGCAAAAATTCTATTCCCTAAAAAAAAAAGGAGTCATTGGTGAAAAGAGCTACACGTTAGCAAATAACGGTGTGAAAGCTATCACCTAAAATAAATAAATGACGAAAAGGAGAAGTGTTGAGCAGCAACAGCTGCCTAATTTTGGAAGTCTTAAATTTTGCGAAAAATAAAGGACTAACCATTGTTGGTGCGTAGCTGCCGTCTCAGAAAAATTGGTGAAAAGAGCTACACGTTAGCAAATAGCAGTGTGAAAGCTATCACCTTTTTACGAAAGAAAAATAATGAGATAGAAATTGTGTTAGTGAAAAGAGCTACACGTTAGCAAATAACGGTGTGAAAGCTATCACTAAAAGGGATGTAGTTTATGAAATGATTTGAATTAATTAGCAATTTGAATTTCAATACACTCAATTTTGTGAAAATCACAATATTTGATGGCCTTGATGAAATTCTTCTTCATATTGAGTCGAAAAATAAGCGAGTGATCGAGAGCAACCATTAAAGGGAGTCGTGTGAAGTCACGAGTGGGAAAGAAATAATCAACCTTTAGGGGAAACCTTGCATTTTGGAATTACAAAAATAAAACCGTGTTTTAACTTCAAAATCGTTAGTAGATTTATTTTGAATCTTGATTCATTTTCTATCTCTTGTATAAAGTTGGTTATTGTGTATTGATGGCATTTTGATCTCTTTTTATCTTTATATATAATTATTTTTCTTAAATTTGTGTGTATTATTTTTATTTTTATTTTGTGTCTTATTTTAATTTTTATTTTGTGTGTGATTAATAATGAGTCTTGCTCGGGACTAGCAAGAATTTAAGTGTGGGGTATTTGATTGGTGCATAATTGATCTAAAATTCATATACAAAATATTCATTTTAAGGCATAATTATCTTGATTTGTGATTAAAAATATATATTTCTGAGATATATCCAAACATGAGCTAAAAATGGTTATTTCTGATTCTTGACATGAAGCATCAAAAGGACGGAAAACAAGACCAAATCAACGCGGGAATTTTCAAGGCAAAGCGACCTACAACACGGCGCAAAGAGGACCGTGTTATGTAGGCCGTTCACATACTGCGCAACAAGGGCCGTGTCTTGGGCCGTTCACACACGGCCGGCATTTAGCGCCGTGTCCTCGCTCGTATTCCGGAAGAGACCGAGTCACCACAAAACGGCGCACAACACGGGGCAAACTCGGCCGTTTTTCATCGCCGTGTTTCAGCAGATGCCATGCAAAATTAGTCCACATTTGACCAAGTTGTGAAATCAACCACAAGATATTTTTGGTCAAAAATCTGAAAATTCAAAGACATGGGTGAAGTGTGAACAAAGAATTAAAAAAATGATATTACAATAGATATTTTGAATTAAATAATCAATTGTATTCTTGAAAATCACCTATAAAAGGACATGTTCATCCATTGCAAAATCACCCACATTCTTACCAAGAAATCCTCAACTTCTTGCTAAGAAATACTCCTTTCTTTTAGCAATATATTTTCCTTAGAACTTTCAATTTTAGTTTGTATTTTATTTTTTGTTTGAAGTTTTTCTTTCATTTAGTTTGTAATTGAAAAGTGCTTGATCAATAAGCACTTAGTATTTTACTTTCAATTTTTGTAAGCTTGTAACCTTTAAACAAGTTTGAAGTTATATTTTGAAGTTTGTTTCTTGCACTTTGATTCATCATATTCAAGTAAGTTTTATCTATTGTCATTAAGTTCTAGTAATTAAAAGTTTCTATATATATATATTATATATATCATTATTTCTATTATAATTTTAGTTTCTATAAACCAATGAGTAGCTAATCTTTCTTCCTAGGGGAAGGGGGATTTCTATTAGGTTATATATTGAGTATTTGATTGATTTAAACTATTTTTAGGACTAATTGGTTTAAATAGAGATTGATCATATCCTATTTTTACTAATGAAACCTTCTTGATTGATTGTTGAGTGAATTGGAAACATATCTTTTCAATCTATCAAATGTTAATCTTGTTATCAACATCTTAAGATTGCGAAAGTGGTTAAGACATCTTTGATTACGAAATACGGAGGTGAAAAGTTGATTACTCGATGAGCGATCGTTTATCCTAAAAATAGTCAAGTTAGAGAAATGAAAGGACTAATTGGTTTAAATAGAGATTGATCATATCCTATTTCTACTAGTGAAACCTCCTTGATTGATTGTTAAGTGTATTGGAAACACATCTTTTCAATCTATCAAGTGTTAATCTTGTTATCAACATCTTAAAAAAGTGACAACGATTAAGACATCTTTGATTACGAAAGTACGGAGGTGAAAAGTTGATGACTCGATAAACATTCATTTTTTCTTTTATATCCATATAAATCAATTCCTATACTTAATTAAATACCTAATTTAATGAACCCGTAATCCCCTAGATTTTATAAATTCCCAACTCATTTTAATTCTATTTATTTTCACTAGTTAAAAATAGTCTAATATAAATAGTCTAATATAAATAGTCTAGTATAAATAGTCTTAATATAAATAGTCTAGTATAAATAGTCTTAATAAAAATAGTCTTATATAAACTAGTCTTATTAAAAAATAGTTTAGTTTAAAGTATAGTGCATTTTAATTTAGTTAAAAAAACCCAAAAATATATTTTAGTATATTTTAGTATTTACTTCTCGCAATTTGTAACAAAAAATTATACGAAGCCCTGTTGGACAATCCTCGAGAGAAAAGACCTTGGTAGAACTTACCACAAACTACTTCTACCTCGTATATATTTGCGAGCGACTCAAGAACTCCTGTTTTTAGGATAAGTTTTTGGCCGATCAATAACGACTAACAAAATCATACACGGACAAACCATTGCCGACGCGCCTGTTACAATAAGCAATTATGTCAAGGATGTTGTATAGGATAATGTATTTTTGATATTGATGAGGTGATAAATCCAGACCATCCCTGTTTTGCACATGATGGCAAAACACGATCGTGCCGATTAGGTTACGATCACGGCGATCGTGGGGTTACGATCGTGCCCATCGTGTGTCCCATCGTAGGTTACGATAATGGCGATCGTAGGTTACGGTCATGGCGAATGTGGGGTTACGATCGTGCCCATCGTTGGTTACGATCGTGCCCATCGTGGGTTACGATCGTGACCATTGGGTTACGATCGTGCCCACCGTGGGTAACGATCGTGCCCATCGTGGGTAACGATCGTGCCCATCGTGGGTAACGATCGTGCCCATCATGGGTTACGATCGTGCCCATCGTGGGTAACGACCGTGCCCATCGTGAGTAACGATCGTGCACACAACGGCATAGACATGTACCTTATAGCGGCAACGGCATGACGACATGGAATCTGATCCAAATCAAACTCACGACAACAACATGTCTATGTTCGAAGGTCGACCTCATAAGAAACTTTGTTTTCTTCGGCTTTATAAACAAGTGGGGTGGTAGCTCGAACGGTAAGAGTCAGACTGGCTTGCACAGAGTTAGAAAGCTTTTCAAAAGTGTGCATTGTCAACTCATGGTCTCTTGACGTAGCTTCTCCCCGCTTCTCATCAAACCAATTCTCTAAAATTAGGCGAAATATCTCAAGTAACGAGCAAACAGGTAAACGCCTCACCCAAAACATACGATTATTAAAGCATTCAACAGCATTGGATGTCAAGAAGTTATAGCGTCGTACCGGGCACTTCGACCTAGACCACCTCTCTGGCCCAATTTCAGAAAGGCGTCTGTGCGCCCCATTAGGGCTTTCGATACGTAGTTTCGAAAAGTAGTTTTCAAAAACTTCTTCTCGATGCGTGTAGGCAGCAGTTCTAAAGAGTCCTATAGCATGCGCACCATAGGAGGTCAGATTTTTGGCAAGATGGTGATAGCAAAACCCGTGGAATGCATTCGGATAGACGACTCGAACAGCATTCTGAATGCTGTTATGTTGGTCACTCACGTTCATTAATTCTTCCATGGGATTGTAGCATCTGCGCGGAGTTATACGTAAAATAAGTCCATGACTCGTCGTTCTCTATCGGACCGAGACCAACGGAAGAGGAAATACTTGCTCGTTCCCGTCAAATGTGTGACGCAAATAGAGTTCCTTTATTCCTTCCCTTTAGGTGGGTCCCATCAACTATAATCACCGGTCGAAGGCACGTATCAAATGCCCTAATACTCTGTCCGAGTGCAACGAACATGTGGCGAAACACTCCCTCACGAGTCGTCTGCAAATCATAAATTGTCCCTGGATTACGCTGTTTTAACAAATACAGATAAGATGGGAGCCTCTGATACGACTCATCAAAGCCGCCATATGTATTCTCTATCGCTATATTCCTCGTCCGGAGAACAAAACTGTATAGCATGTCAATGCCGTACTCCCTACACATCTCTGCAATCATCTCCTTTGGCCTCAAAGTGACCCCCTCATCGGTAAATCTTTTAGCAAAATAATGGGCGACAACCTCAGAAGTGACCGATCGTGCAAGACGGCAGTTCAAATCGGTGACAATTGTGCTCCAATGTCAACTTAGTAATTCTCCAAATAGTTGCACCCTCAATAGCACACAACCTAAACTGACAATTTTTCGCCCACTCTTACAGACAAACACTATACGTTTATCGGCGGAGCGATCGGTGATACCTTTGTAACATGTTTTCCAAATGATACATTCCTACGATTATCCTCAACTCGTCTTCAAGCGAAAGGTGGACCCCACCTCTAGGCGGCCGTGCTTAGGTGGAAGGCCGCCGACCAACCCAAAGTCCCGGCTACCGGGTCCGAAATCGAATGATCCAATTACTCATTGATAGTAGATGCTCATGCTCGCTCATGATTAATGGTCGGATGAGAAGTTCCGACGACTCATAATCCTATCCATTTGGGCCGGTTGGCGAACCCAAGCAAGAAATTCCGCAGATAGTGACTCAAGCAAGTCTTTACAACAATCTTCATCTTCGGATGTATGCACCTCCTCATCTTTCTCATCTTCCTCTTCTTCCTCATCTTCCTCGTATTGATACTCTTTGGAAGGCATGTCATAATTTATGTTGCCGGGCTCTACTCTCGAGCTGCTACATCCCATATTAACCTCGGGAGTGGAGGAGCTGTTGTTCTCAACATAGACCTCAGGATCCTCCTTGTATTCTACTAGTAATCGAAGTATCTCGGTATCGCCCCGTAATAGGACTTTTACTTTGTTTCCTTTGGCCATGTGTGTCAAGTACCATAATTTGTAATCGGACTCATTTGGACCACCCAAACCCTCTCTGATAACCCCCACGAGGTTTGCACGACTAACTTTGCTCGTGTCGATATAGACAAAAAGGAGTCCCCGTCTACATATGTCGATCGCTCCCAATGACCACCGTGATGTATCAAAATACGCCACGACATCGATTACAAAAAGATGAATAACTATTCGAAAAATGAGCGAACAATATTATAAAAGCGGTGCGCCTTGGACACGGCCGATGCACCGCGGATCGTATACTACCGTGTGCAGTGATCGTGTGCAAGTTTCTGTCCATGAACACGATCGCTGCACACGATTTTAGACGATCGTGTTAAACGATCGTGTACACGTTAGTGTTGTGCACGATGTTAAGGTCGTTGCGCACGATCGTTGCACACGGTGGCTTCCCATCGTGTGCAGCGATCGTGTCCGTAAGAACAGATCTGGATTTTTTTTTTCATCGTTCAAATAATGATGCATACCTTCTTTATGAACTCAGAAGCACGACAAATGAAGTCCTATTTCAACGTCAACTTTTATTTTCGAACAATCTTGTGATTTCTATAAGATTTTTTGAGAGACCCTTTGTCAAAAATAAAATGGTTGTGTTGTTTTGATGTATATGTTTGTAGTTAAATTTTGATTATTGGACATTAATATCGATCGGAGGAGAAAAGTAAAAATGAAAAAAGAGAAGAAAAGTAGTTTAAATTAAAAAAAATGAGAAGTCAACAATACAACAAAAGAGAGGACATTTTAGTCTTTTTAATCAAAATGATACAAAAAACTTATAGTTTTATGAATGAGGATATAAAACTTATCAATTTTATGCTTTGGTATTAAAAAATTGATTCCCACATAATAAAAAGTTAAGTAGTCAAGATTGAGAAAATCTTTTACCCGTTTCACATCTCAGTAGATGTTTATTTCTTATTTCGACATGTATGTTGCCCTAAACAAACTTTATGAATACATTAGTGGCCGCGAGTTAACTAGGCTCGTTGACTCACCTCCCATTTGAGCTTCAAGATAGGAGTGGGAAAAAGTGGTATTTTTTTAAAAGATTTGGAACTGGAATAAACTTTTTTTTAGGTTAAAGTTATATGGAATAAAAAAGAATGTAAAAGCCATTTTTTCGTGTTCGTATCTCGATTTGTGAACAAATAAATAAAAAAATATCTCTAAATTGCTATTATCATTATCATAAATTATGTAAATTAAAAAAACAACTTATATAAATCCAGAATGACTTAGAGAACTTGATAACAAATTTCAACTCTCAATTAAAATTTGAAACTTATTCAATTAAAATCACATAAAAAATATGTATATTTATCTTTTTATTATAATGAGAATTCGCAGCCGCTATTATTCGAGTGCACATTGAATAAATTCTTGAATTGCGTCAACCAGAAAAATATTGTTATTGAACGTATATATTTATCTTTTTTTTTTTTTATAACTAGGTGATCCAAGCTTAGTCGGACTAATCATAGTCCCTCAATGAACCCACTCCTAACCTATTGAGAGAAGTAAATCGCGAGTCGCTCGAACAATTCCAGGGTTCCCAATGCCTTTTCTGCAGACACTGCGCGAGAAAGCGATTAACGGTGCTGACGCCGAGGTTAAAAGCGATTAAGGGAAACAATGCTGATTAGTCGGCCTCAGGAGTTCAAAGGAAATACTCCCACACGGCCGTTTGACGCGAGATTAAACATTGATTAACGGTTGCTTGAGCTAGCCCGAAGAGCTAAAGGATCATAAAGAGAAAAATTTCCTAGATCACCTCTTTTGGTGGGTTAGAACCCAAGACCTCTCCAAATGAGTGTGAGAGTAGGCTCCTACCACAACCACCGACCCTCCCGCAACGTATATATTTATCTTGATCCTCCTCCTTCCTTGCGCTGCGCTACCTCCATTTCTTCTCCTTTTTTTCAGTTGGTAAAAACAAACTACTCAATAGATTCTGTCACTATTTTTATTATTAATTATAATAATTCACTCGCGGATAATATATCTATTTCCGTTTTTTTTTTATATGTATATTTCTGTTAATCACACTCCGTAAAGTATTAGCAATGGCGTCGATGTGTCCGCCGACGTTTCAATCACCGCGCGCAGATTCGAATTTTCATAATCTCAACTTCACCAATTCTAGATTCACCTCCTCTAGTTTTAGTAGAAGATGGTCGGAATCGGCGTTTCCCCTGTCTATGATTCCTGATTCCACTTCCTGCTGCCGTTGCCTCAATAAGAGCAGTGGTGGCGATAACTCCGACTCGGGCTCCGGAGATTCGTGGCAGTGGGCTTTTGGTATCCACGAGACTGTTGTGAATGCGATTAAGAGGATTGATGATTACTTAAGTTCGTTTGGGGATCAGGGAATGGAGAGAAGTCAGGTGGTTGCGGAGAATGGCGAAGAGGAATGGGATTGGGAGAAGTGGAGGCAGCATTTCGTCGAGGTTGATGAGCAGGAGCGTATCGTCTCGATTTTGATGGTGCGGTTTATGTTATTTTGATTATCCAATAATTTTGTGTTGTTGTTGGAAGATTCACAATTTGTTGGTATTGGGTTAAAGATACTTTCTTTAAAATTGTTCATTGTGATCAGCACACCTGAATCTGATTCTATTTCAGCAAGTCCTGTTAGATAATTGTTCTTTTTTGTTCTTTCTTGTTTTCTTTTTCCTCTTTAATGAAGTGAAGTAATATGCTACTAAATGGTGATGGAGGAGCTCATGGTTTCCAATCCATCCCTTTGAAGACTTGAACTCTGTAATGCCCTTTATGGTCTAAGTAGGCTCTCTGAACAATGTTCTAAATACGGACGTGTCTGTCTTAATTCTCAACAGTCTCAGTTAGCCAGTGCAGTTGAGAGAGAGGATTATGAAGATGCTGCTAGGATTAAGGTTGCAATTGCAGCTGCTGCTACAAATGACACTGTTGGCAGAGTGATGTCCCATCTGAAGGTAGAAATTCTCTCTTTCCATTTTACAAATACATAATGTGTCACCCATTATGGGTGTCTATATTCTCTTCCTGTTGAGACGGTGTATACCTATAATTTAGCTAATCTGATATTTTATAATCTAAGTGCAGAAATGTGTGGCAGAAGAGCGTTATGAGGATGCAGCTCTTATACGTGACTATACTGGTGCTGGATTGGTGAGTTGGCTTAAATTCTAGATTGATGCAAGTGTACATCTTCTGGCTTATTCAAATACATGAGTGATTACTGGATTAGATAGCTACCATGGTCTTCCCTTATTCAAATAAAAATAATACTGCAATAAAAATGTTGGGTGTCAAAAGTTTCTTGTTTGCCAGTCGTTTGTGTAGTTTCTGAGGTTTGTTTTATGGACCTGGCATTCAGGTTGGATGGTGGGCTGGAATTTCAGAAGATGCCAATGATCCTTATGGTCGTATTATTCGTATAACCGCTGAATACGGACGATACGTTGCTAGAAACTACAATCCTCGGTAAACTTAATTTTTTTTTTTTTTTTTTTTGATATAAATTGTGTAGGAATTTAACATTAAGCGTCTAACATCCCTTTATAAGACTATATATAATCTTGTGAGGAAGGATTTGTAGTTGAGATGGATTGTAAAAGTTTGATGGATACACAGTGTTGATTCAACACTAGAGCATTTTTCTGTTTTACATGGTATATAGGATTCTTTTTTCTCATGCTCCTGCCTGTTTGTTTTGTTGCTTGGAAATTTGTCTTGTCCTCTTAATTTAACATGCTGTAAAATTCTGTAGTTTCTATTTTCAGATCTCTGCGAAAGCCTTTTCCATGCTTCTCTTTATTTGCTTCAACTTTCATGCCCTTATTCAAGGATTGTTATTATGACTATAACTTAGTTACAACAACCAAGTTCATTTAGGATATATCGATCGATACAGGTTTTCTTGATGTAGCCTAGTGTCCTAAAACTCGGGACTTGGACTCAATTGGCGAGGTGGGGAATATGGAATTTTCAGTAACTTGGGGATTAATCGGAGAAATTCGGATATGTATATTTTGATCATCATCAACTGCACCTGGGTCGATGGCATGAAGATTAGAGTGTCAAGTTCTATAAATTCATGCAATATGCAAAGTGGCAAATTTTACGCCGGATGATCTTCCTATCGCAACCTGCATACAAAGGAGAAATGAGATGAAATTCCAAAACCGCCAACATCATAGGAAACCGGTTACGTAGAAAATATTATGAGACTGCGACATCTCATGATCAAATAATGGGCAAATTGAAAAAAAGGTCTAGAATGTCTTAATACCCAAAGTACTAATAAATAATAATTAAATAAATACAACTATAGAACTGTGCACGATGAAGACACGCGACCTGACACGACGCAGACACGCGACCCGACCCGACGCAAGTGGAAAAATTTATGATGATGACGGATGGTGGAATTTCATCTCATTTCTCCTTCGTATGAAGGTTGCGACATGAATGCCATCCGGCGTAAAACTTTGCTACTATGTGTTTTGCATGATTTTATAGTCTTAACTAATTTTGACTATTATTTGACACTATGGATTTTATACCACCTAGCCCAATATAGTTGGGATTAAGGTGTAGCAGATGATGATGATGACACGATACGACACGTAGAAGACACATTTTTATTTTTTAATTATATATAATATATATTATATGTAATCTTTTGTTATATAATCAAATTATCAAACATTTGTAATGCTAAAACAAATAATCTCGGAAGTGCTAGACTACTAATTAAATAAATTCTACATAAAAAGAACTCCAGTCCGTAAGTGAACACACATCAGGTTTAACCTATGTATTTTTCACCTCCCCCTTTTCTTTTTCCCTCTACCACAAGGTAGAACAGCCCCAGCAGTAAAAAACAACGACAGCGTGTAAAGCTGTGGTCAGCAGCATGTCCGACATTTAAAAAAAAAAAAATCCGCCAATTTCCAGGGATTACTATCTGCAGCGTTTCGGGGTGTGTCGGTACGTGTCGGGCGTGGCCCACTCGTGTGGGACGGGATACATGGCTTCAGAAGAGCGTCAGTGCTTCATAGACAGTGCACAACCAAATAAACAAATAGTGTCAAAATTAAGATTTTCTCGATGAGTTTTGACGAGAACTCGGCGACCTGAGTGATGACCGTTTTTTGTCTCGTGAGTCAGAAAAATCGAGTTGGCAGCCCGCCTAGTGCCTAGTACTTGCCTAGTGGAATCGAGTTTTAGAACACTGTTGTAGCCTTACATATATGTACTTAAAAGACCAACAATGTCCTGCACATTCCAGGAAAGTTAAAGTTACTTCGAAGAAAGGTGTCATTGTGCACTCCCATTTCCTCCTGATACGATATGAATGTCGAATTGCAGAAAATAAGATACAGAATTTGGGATTATCTGTAGCTAAATTTTCTTTGAAACGATATGACCTGCTTTTTTTCTGTTTATTTTGTGATAAATGTTAATTTCATTTGGAAAATCCGGTAACTTACCGAATCACGAATATATTGGAAAGGAAGATGAGAAAGGGTGTATTTCTCTTAAATAAATATCTGCATCTATTTACCTCATACTACCTTTGTTCTCTTATAAATGCAACATTGGACTTTCACGCTTGCCAAATCACAACTTTGATTATTAATATCTTTAATTATTTACCTATAAAGATTAAAAAAAAGTTTGATATTTTGAAAGTATGTTTCATGACGAATCTAACAAGATGTCACATGACTACATTTGTAATACGAGTAAATCACAAAAGATGGTCAAAAGAGAGTTAACATCTAATAGCCAAAATGTTCCAATAATAAAAGAATGGAGGACCTCTGTTCTTATAATTGCAACATTTGGACTTTCACGTTTGCCAATGCACAATTTTGACTAGTAATGTCTTTAGTTATTTATTTGTAAAAAGTTGATACTTTGAAAGTATATTTCGAGGTGAATGTAACAAGATCTCACATGACCACATTTGTCCATACATATAAACCGCAAAAGATGGTCAAAAGAGTGTGTGAACAGTTTAATAGTCAAAACAGAGGAAGTAATTTTTTGAAACAGTAAATGTAAGGCATGGAAATAACTTTTTTGGCAATAAAATGAGGTTACTTATTTTCATAATTTCGTTACGCGTGTTATTCCTTCCGTTTTTAGGTTCTGCTTTGATAGGTTCACAACTTTGATTGCTTAGCTCTCTGTTTGCATTTCTTGGCAGGCAGCTTGCTACAGCCTCATATGGTGCCCCCTTGTTCGAGGTTTATCTTACAAACAATAAGAAGGGTGATTATAAGCAGCAGGTACAATCCATGAAAACTCACTATATTTTAGTCTCCCCTTCCACACGTGTGTTATGTTATGGTATAAGTGTGGTTAATAAATTCTAGGTATGTAACATCGTTCATTTTCTCTTCCTACTCTTCATGTTGATGCTATTAATTTAAGCTTGACAGGGTTACTTTGACACATCATTCTGTTAGGAATTTTTCATTAATATAGGAGTATTAGAATATTCATCATCTGCTATGGCTGTTTACTTATATTGGTTGTAAAATGCAGGATGTTTTTCTGCTTTCCTGAGTAGTGCGCTTCATTTCTATTCTTCTATTTACGTACATCTATTGTGAAATGGGGAACTTTCATATATAAATTTTATGTCACTTGATTTAGGCCGTTTACTTAAAGCACAAAGGTTCTCCACAAGATCTCTATCTTCCATCCTTCAAGTCGGCAGGAAGTTCCAGAAGTCTGGATTCTCGTGATGCAAGAGACGACAAAAGTAAGGTTTCTGAAAGAAGCTCCGAGGATACAGACAGTGAAGACAAGCATGATGCTGCTGTTTTTTTTGATAATATCTTACGCAAGATGATTCCTGGTGTGAAGGTCAAGGTTGTGAAATTACCAGCTCCAGAGAAGGTGGACATGGATATAATATCTAAGGTGATTGAACCGATAACCGACGAAGAGGAGGATGAGAATGAATGTGACTCCGAAGATGTAGATTCTGATGATGAATTTAAAAGTGATAATGATGACGACAACATTGACATTGAACGGGATTCTGCTAGTGGAGAATCCGAGGAAGACGATCAAAACAAATTTTCGGTCGTAGTTGTCGTTGGTGATGGGTTCATCCAGAAACTTTCCCGTGATGCACATATCAAAGACAGACTTCGTTTTCCAGCAAGGCTCGAGAAAAAGGGTCGGACATCATTTACATTTACCATAGAGGAAGATGCTAGTGAGCGTCTCTCTGGTGGTGATGGACAGTCTCCAGAAAACAAAAGACCTAAGCTTCAACAACGTAGCATTGATCATGTTATGCTTGATCTTATAAAGTCCACCGACAAAGGGAAAGTTCCGATGAAGGTTGGTTTAAAATCTTTGGTGGAAAATAGTTTTATTGGTTTTATAACTTGGACTACTTGGAAATAGTCCTCCAGGATTTAATGGGCACAATTGGATTTTGGTACAATATTATTTAGAATCTCGGATATTTACTTCAATTTTGACCAGATGACTGCGATTTGATGTGAAATTCCGGGATTTCAATGCTTAAATGGATTTCTGCGCTAGATAAGAATCTCAAAAAAAAAAAAAACATGTATGAACCTGATCGATCATAATCATCAGTGACCAAACTCGAAGGTGACTACTTTGATGACTAAATCTCCAAATAGTCCAAGTTACAGGACCACAAAAAACTTGTTACCCAGTTCTATAGGCAAAAATATCCTTTACTTATTTCTTTGCTAGTGTTGTCAAGAGCTGGTAAATTTGGCCACTGACTTTTTAAGCACAACTGTACAGGTTCTTAAAGATGTTTGTGAATTAATAAATCTTATAGTCAGTCAGGCTCGAAACAGTGAGCCTCTCTCTGGGTCAACCACATTTCACCGCATTGAAATACCATTATCTCCGGATCCACTAAATGGTGATATTATTTTCAGCCTTTTCATTGATGGTGCTTGGAGGGCTACAGCACACATCTGTGTTGTTGCTCCATCCTCACTGCCAGTGTTGTTATTTGCCTGCTGTTTTATGCTCTTACAACATGTTAATAGAAAATGTATTCGTTTATCAGGACTGTATATTGGTGCTCATGGGCGTTACGCTTCAGAAGTTATTCATATGAAGCGTAGATTTGGTCAATGGAAAGAGGATGGAAACACAAAGAATCCGTCGAAAATTGAGTTTTATGAGTATGTTGAAGCTGTTAAATTGACTGGGGATGCCCATGTTCCAGCTGGGCAGGTAATTTAGTCACTTATACATGTATGCTTATGCTGTTAGACCAATGAATATTATATAGTATCACTAAAACATATTAAGATGGGGTACTGAGTTACCCATAAGTGCATATAAACTTGGGTAATGTGATTTGGAGCATGAACTTTGTGAGAGACCGGATCTAGAGGTGCATTCTACAGTTAACAAGTCCATGCTTAAGTCATAGAACATCACAAATTGCTGTATTTATAATAAGCTTGTTTAGTAGAATTTAGCATTAATTCTGTCTTGTTAAGTTGATTGTTTAAAATCGAGGTTTGTAGACATAAAAATGGAGGAAGATTCTGTTCTACTGTTCCTAAGATATCTGCATAACAGCCAACGGCTAAATGGTAATAAATTGCTGCATCAGCTATTATTAAGGTCCCATTTGGTACTGATATACCTTTTGTTTGCAGGTCGCATTTCGTGCAAAAGTTGGAAAAAGATATCAGCTTCCACATAAAGGGATTATTCCTGAAGAATTTGGGGTGGTACGTTGTTTAGCATTTATGTTGAGTTATTTATCAATAAATTTTACGACTACTCTTAGTCGCACAACCTTGCAGATTGCTCGATATAGAGGACAGGGGAGATTGGCTGAGCCTGGATTTCGGAATCCTCAATGGGTTGATGGTGAACTTGTTATTTTGGGTGGAAAGGTTTTAAGTCTTTTTAAAGTTGCTTTACAGTTGTTACTGTTGCGCATGCGACTCATATTGAAGGTTCCATGGCGTAGGTCATTGTAATATCTGATTTCATGCTCTGCCTGCCAATTTGTGCAGTACATTAAAGGGCCCCCAGTGGTTGGGTTTATATATGGGGCTCCTGATCATCACTTCTTGGTATTCTTCAATCGACTGAAGCTGCTGGATTGAGTTGCTCTTGTACATTTAAATTTCATATACTGTTTGTTGCCTTTTCCTGTGGTAAGTCTGTTCTCATCCATTTCCTTGTCCATTATGGGTGTGTTTGCAAACAGTAAAGGAGTGCGTTTTTCTGCTTGTAGGTGGAAAATTGAGTACATCTATCGATGCTGATTTTTTTTTTATTTTTTTTTTTTAAGTTTTGGCATGCACTCCCTATACCAGTTGCCTGAAATGTGAGGTTTTAAGCTGGATAACATGGATAGTCATTCAATTTTGATCTACATGTTTCTTTTACAATATGAATCAGGTAGTGAGAAATGTTTATAGCAGTTACCTCAGATTTATCCCTATTTCATGATATTTACCATGCAAATGGCAAAACTTGTGATGACGCCTGGTTTTGGATTTTCACCTTATTTCTCCTTCATCTAGAGGTTGCCGTCGGAAGGGCATTCAGCGTAAAATGTTCTTACGTAGCTTTTTTTGTTTGCATGAATTTATAGTGTTAACTAATTTTAGACCATCAATTGACATTTTAATTTTCATGCACCGATCCCAATGTAGTCGGGACTAGGGCGTATTTGATGATTGATGATGACTTGATTGGAAGAACTAATTAATTTAGATAGTAATTATGATAATTTGTTCATCGCAGGTTCAGATATTTAGCCGAGAATTTGTTGATGATTTTTGACCCCTCCCCCCCACCCCCCCACCCCGAAAAAAAAACACACACAGGAAAACAGCTCGATTGGCTTCACAGGTGTCTAATCCGTTTTAAGCATTCTGTACTTCATTTTGCAGCTTAGGTTGTGATCCTGGCCTCCATATCCTTCTTTCCGTTCGCTCCTTTCAGGAGCTGGATACTTTCAGCAATCAGGCCAAATCCCATGAATTACGACTCATATTATACTAACATGTTCGATGATCGGATTTTTTGAGTTGTAATAGTAGTTGCTAAATAACAAGCTCATCTGACAAATGTTGGTCTGTTCTTGCTACCTTCTTTTCCAGTCTTCTTCTCCGGAATGTATATATTGAATCTTCAGTCTTCAGAATATAAGACTAGAGTAATGATGTTTTGGAGCATATGTACTTTTTCCTATATATGTCCATTCGTATGTTAATGTAAACATGAGAAAGAAAATACCGGCCAGACCTAATCGGATTGTATGAAACCTCGAAAAACTATTCATTATTTTCATTAAACAGACAGTGTTGCATTACATCATACTTGATTACTTCAACTGAACAAACATGAGACATCGATTACACCATGTTGGATACTGGTGAGAGCTTCTTCAGTTCGTTAAAATGACACTTCTCGTGCGATCTTGGCACCTCGTCCCTTGGCCATGTAAAGCCCCATGTGATGCATCAGATCCTGAATCGTGGTTTCATCCAACGGGAGTGAGAAAATTGGATTTGAATTGATATCCGGTTATTTAAGTTTAGAGCCATATAACAATATTTACTGTAAAGTCGCATTCAATCAGAGGTTCCTCTTAAACTAAAATTTAAATAAATAAATAAAGGAAATATAAAAAATAGAAATTTCTAAAAAATAAAACAATTAAAAGGATTGTTTGCCCAGAGGTGAAAAAAACTAAATATTGGGCTCCATAAACGGTATGCAGGCGCAAATTTTCGCCCAGAAGGAAACATTACAGTTGGCAAAGTATGACCGAGAAGAATCGAAACTGGTATCGTTTCTCAACAATCGGTTTGAATTTTCTTATATTTTTTTTTGAGGAGCTGAAGTGAGACCGAACCAGTGGAACCATACAAGGACCAAACACCCCTCAAGAACCGAAAATTCATACTAATTTTTATTTATAACAATATCCAACCAATCAATTCAAACAATATCCACATCTTCAACAAAGCTTAAAAATCCAAAATCATTATAATGTATATATATAGTATCTTTTTCCGGTCATCCTCGACAAAAACTTCAGTAACCGGAACCAAGACCGAGATGGTTAAAAATAACCGAACCAAACCAAGAACTAAAAAAAAAAAAGGACCGAATTACCGGTTCGAATCGGGGGTTTCTCGATTCCCGGGTACAAAGTTCTAGCACTATTGGCAAGTGTTTGATTGTCCTCAAGAAAAGAAGAAGAGGGAGAAAGAATACCTGAGGATGAGGTGATAGATCTTTGCTGTTATTTGCCACTGAAACTGAAAGATCAAAAGTGGCACATCCTCTGGAGTAGACAATAACATCCTCGAGGTGTCCGAGCAGACCCCGGTTTCTGGCTGATAAAGTTGAACAAACAAAGTCCAATACACATATGTCTGTGCAGATTCCTACCACCAATAACTGCACCACACAATTCACCCTCTCACACAGTCTGTGTTAAAAGGGCAAACAGCCCTTTATGATCAAGGTGCACCTAACACCTATGAAAAAGGTTTAATTACAAAAACTTCCCCTTAAATTCAAACAATATGGTTGCTCTTTGTAATTTTGAAAGTTAGTTGTATGTAGGGGTGTGCAAAAAAACCGATTAAACCGAAAAACCGCACCGCACCGTAAAAGCCGTACCAAAAAAACCGATAAATCGCTTAAACCGACATATATGATTTTTATTTTTTATAAAACCGAAACTTCGGTAACGGTACGGTATTTGACTTAAATACCGAAAAAAAAACATACCGTGCCGTTATTTATATTAAATATTTTTATGATAATATATCATATATATATAGTAGTTACAGACTCGCATGAATATAGAAGTATAACAAATTTATTGAAGTTCAAGACACTTATTTGTTTTTTTTTTTCTTTTTTTTCTTTTTATCCTCTAAAATAGTTGGATGAAAACTTGAACATTAAATTAGTTAGTGTCTTAAGGTTAGTGTAATTTTTCTGGTTTAGTTATTAATTTGGATCAACTATTTATGGTACCTTGTTGAATTAATTTATTCGAATATTTTTGTCTTATTAATGCTATCAAGTATCAAGTAGAAAAATCGAAAAAATACCGAACCGATGTAAACCAAACCGAAATACCGAACTACCAAACCGAAAAAAACCGTATGTTTATGGTATTAAATCATAATAAACCGGATATATTTGGTACGGTATCGGTTTTACCCTAAAACCGTACCATGCACACCCCCAGTTGTATGTTTTTTTTAATTAGTTGAAACTTTAAGGGTAGTTTTTGTAATTTAGCCAGGAAAATACTTACAACTTGTATTTTGTTGTTCTTAACCCAATCAACAAAGATATTAGAACCATCATCCTGAATTGAGCCCACAAAGCCATCATAGCAATCTTTGCGCTTAATCGTCGCGTTCGGTTCTTCTTCTATCCACCTTAGAGCTGCACAAATAAAGACATATATATATATGAAAAGAACAGACAAAAAACATGCCAGACATTGCCCTGTAGAATCACTATGTTATATGGAATCATGTGTGCAACAAAATGGTTAAAAGTACCAGGGACCAGGTTGGATTCATCAGTGCCATTGATGCAGTGTGGAGGATAAGGGTGCTCGATTTTTTCCGGATGGTGCGAGTCGAGAAAGGCAAGCAGAGGCCATTTCTTGTCACAGAATACTTTTGCTAGTTTTGATGATTCTTCAATCATCTCAGAAATCTGAATGTTTGGTTCCTTTGGAGCCTGTAATAAATTATACAACATCAGAAAATAAAAAACAAGTTTTAAAGGAACAAATTACCAAAAGAAAAAAAAAAAAATGGAAGTTTGGTGTTATCACAGTTATACCCCAATTTTATTTAGATATTACAAATAGGGGATTGACTATGGTGGAAACCCGTGAAATCTAGAAACCAATTGCATTATTTTTTTTTTGAACGGTGAATTTCAACTTAGACTCAACCACCCTCCAAACAGAGGGCCCTAACCACCACTAGCCCAGACTATGTTGTCTTAACCGGATCCACGCTGGTGACAAGTGAGGCTACGGGTTCCGGAGGAAACCGTACCGCCTCCACACAAGTTTCCTTGCTGGAGTAACGGCCGGATTAAAACCCCGCACTTGCTCGGACTCGAACCCCAGCGACTATGTCTAAGGGATCTTATCTTCATTGCAATAACCATCAGGCTGAACACCCTTTGGTTAACCAATTGCATTATTAAGCAATTTCATTGCATATTTGTTATTATTTGTTGAATCAAGCTGGACGCTAGTATATGCAATAATAATGCAATAAAAAAAAATACATAAATGTATATAATTCTACTCATCTACAACCGTTAGATCACTAATATCAATGGCTTACAAAAGTTTCTAGATTTCACGAGTTAATTAGTTTTCATATGTTGCAAATAGTCTCAAACTTTTTATGTTACATTTTTATAAAGATCGTTAAGTTAATTTTGGAAAAGCTCCTTTTTAGGAGCTTCTCTAATTAGAGGTTCGAGAGTATTTATCGGAAATGACTTTTCTATCCCTACTTACTACCCCTACTTACTACCCTTAGCAACACAGTAACTTCAATAATTATTTTGTCACATTCTAAAAATTCCAATTTTACTTTTTTTTATTTTTCCGTTTTAACTATATCGATTAAATTCAAAGTGTTTTTTCTTTTTCAAAAAATCCATTCTCTCTATTTTTTTTTTCCAACGATCTTCTTAAACATCTCTTTTAATTGTATGAATAGACACGTGTTTCCTATTTTTTCTTTAATTTTTATGTATAGACACCTAAGCATATTTTTGAATTTTCCAAAATACTTTTATGTATTAAAGAGACCAGTCTCCTTGTTTGTCATTTTACACAAACAACTATTAGCGATCGATTCAATTTTACCAAACCGGTTTATTACGAACGAATAATTAGTTGATCAAAACAGCTAAACAAAAAAGTAATCAGCTAACTAATACTTCCTTCGTTCTCTTATTATTGCAACGTGTTGACTATTACACTGTTCACATACTTTCTTTTGACCATCTTTTGTGATTTATACATTTGAGATCTTGTTAGATTCATCTCGATATATACTTTCAAAATATCAACTTCTTATAATTTTTAAAAATAAAGAATTGAAGATATTAATAATCAAAGTTGTGTATTGGCAAGATGTTGCAGTTATAAGAGAACGGAGGTAGTAGTTAATATGCTCTCGACTGACAGCTAACAACTGGCTAACAGCTAATTAACAAAACAGAGCCAAAATTTATGCTAATTAAACAAAAAGAGAGCCAAAATTTATGCTCATTCTTCCAAAATACATTTATATGGGATGATCTCATATAAACATTTTGCTAATTAACATTGGGATGTTATAGGGTGTAAAGTAAAATGGAAACAAACTTCAACGGATCCTCCATAATTAAAAAAACATATATATGGGTTTATTTTGTAATTAGCGCAAACCTCAGGGATGTATTTGTAACAACCCCTTTTTTGGTAGAGAGAGAGAGATAGATAGAGAGAGAGAGAGAGAGAGATCTTCCTTACCAGGCTGCCAGCTCCAACAGTGCAGAAGCCATTAATGATGTCTACAAGAACCAAACCAGCTCTTGAATCCTCAGATATGAACACATGTTCATCCTGAAAGGGAATCTCATTTTTCAGAATTTCAACTGTTTGTAGTACCATATTTCCTTATTGTTATCCTCTTAGAAGAAGAAAGAAGGGTTAGGCCAACAATAAGGCTCTTTAAATTAAATTTGGATAATAATAGAAACCAATCATAATACTCCATTCATTCATTGCTTACTCAACTAAAAGTCTATATTGGGGGAGAGTCGAATATTGACACACACGGCAAGAGATATTTCTATATAAAGAAATCTTAATTCTTAATGTCAAAGATAAAATGGTTAATTCTTAATGTCAAAGATAAAATGGTTCTAACCTATCATACGAGGGTTCGGACCTGGTGCAGTACAGCACCATGTTGTGCACCAGATCTGCCGTCGGATTACACACGCACACAAACACACCCGTGCGGGTGTGTGTGATCCAATGGTGGGGTGCAGCAGTACTGCATCAGATCCCCTCCCATCATATGACGACATATTAAAAACGTATCAATTGACTTTTGATGAATTATTGTGACCAATCAGACGATCCATACTATGTAAGCCTTGTGTAACAAGTTCAATCGAGAAAGTGTTGACGGAGGAAATTGAACTCATGAACTTTCAGTTCGGCGCTCACGTACTCCACTAACTCGACGATCCTTACGGATTTTAAAATAATATATTGATTGTGATTGTCATCACCTTGGTGTAATAGACTATCATCATCTCAGTTTGCTTGAACAAAAATTGACTGTTACAAGAGATTTACTATATCACAAATAATTTAAAATCGCTAGCAAAAAATCATCAATAACATCATCAAGACAATTTTTCTCAATACCTCATGTTCAATGCATAAAATTGCTAGCTCATTTAATCTTTCTTGAGACATAGTAGAACGTAAATATGATTTTATCAACTTTAATTTTGAAAACCTTCTTCTTACCGAAGCTATAGTAATTAGTATAGTCAACAATATTATGTATGCAAAAGAAACATCATGAAAACAATATGAAGCTGTAACAAACTCAAGAGTTACAACTTTATTTCTAATGGTAACCAAATTTGTAGCACTTGCAATCCCAAAGCTCCTAGCGTGCGCTGTTCCTGCTGAACAGGCAATAGGATCGCACCAAAACTCATCACAACAACGATTCCCGCCAACGGAACAACAAACACGCTACAATCTGAATGGCAACCAACACACATCAATGCATGACACACGATCATATAGGCACAAACAACATACAATCCACTAAACAGTAGAAAAAAATCAGCACAACCGGAAACAAATATCTCGGGTATTACATTCTGCCCCCTGAAAATAAGTTTCGACCCGAAATTTAAAACAAAGACATCACAGTGTTGCAAAACAAAACAAAAACGTTCGATCATCATGTGACCCCGTGATCTCTTGTCACATGTCTCCGTTGGTTCAACAACCCACACGGATTGAGCCGAAATAGTATATCAACATCAATCATGCTCGTGACCCCGTGATCTCCTGTCACGTGTCTCCGTAGGTTCCACAACTCACACGAATTGAGCCAACACAACAATCACAACAATCCACACAGAAATATTCAAACCAGAATATCAAATATCAAGTATCATACATCAAACATCACATATCAAGTCTACACACGAGACAAAATCCACAAGATAAAACATAATATACTATCACTGGGCACCGCTGGGCCCTCCAGGAGTAGGAACGGAATTCCGCTTCCCGAACATTTTAGCAACGGTCTCACAATGCACCGCTTGGTGTCCCGCTTGACCACACTTGAAACAATTCACTTGAGGCAAACGACAATTCTTACTGGTATGGCCCACACGACTGCAGTTGAAACACGTTTTCACATTGCTACCCTTACCAGTCACCGGAATAGGATTGTTGGACAGATCAACAGAAAGAGGAGTCCTTCCAGCCGAACGATGTGAATCAACAGGATCATGAAACTCACTCATATGACCCTTAGAGAAACTACCAGTAATCTTTTGTTTCTTACTTTCTGGACTGGTTTCTGTCATATAAATGGCCACCTCAATCGCTAAAGCTCGATCCTGATACTCATTCAAAGTAGTACATCTAAAAGGAGCCATGCTCTGACGTAAACGAGGTTTCATACGCATATCAAAATAATGGATCTTGTCTGCTTCACTTCTCACTTGCCCACAAACGTAACAATTGGCAAATATGAGGTGAGAGATTCTCCCACGAGGCGGGAGACTCCTAACGAGATTCGGAAATTAACATTATTCTTCATTTATTATCAGAGTAGAAAATGTTCCTAATGTATTTTTTCTTTCCTATTCCACCCTATTACCTTATTTGTGCAAACAGGTATCTTAGTTACCAAGTTAACCATGTTGTGTATATGTGTACGTTGTGTTAGATTTGAACACATGTGTCCTTTTTAACATGATATCAGAGCAAAAATTCTAGAAGTTAAAAGACCAAATCACTTCTCATACATTACAACTATTGATCGTTCTAGTAATATCAATTTGGTATGGAGACCAAAATAATATATTGATCGTTGTTGTCATCGTCTTTGTGTAATGGACGATCACCATTTCAATTTGTCTGATTTAGAAATTACCGATACAAGAGATTTAATGCATCACAAATAATTTAATCGTATAGCATATGTGTAATAATTCGGGGCCAAGTTTATATCACTGTTCTTATTCAAAATGGAAATTACGGAGAATGGGGGAATGAGATGAGTTCTGAGTTGGTTGATTTGGTCGAACGGTAAATACCTTAGTTGCAAAATATAAAATTTGTTTTGTTGACGGAACCATCAAGGAACCATTGTAGGATTCATGAAAATTGCAGTATTGGTCCTCTAATTTGTAAATTGTCATTTTTATTGCACTTTTATCTTATCCGTTAATTGTGTTAACATATTTGGTTAGTCGCACTTTTGGTCATGTTAGTTGCCAAAAAATTGGAGAAAACTGGTCATTTTTGTTGCACTTTTTAAATCAGCGACTAAAATTTATGAATAAACATTTACAAAATTAATCTCATTTTTTTTTTTTGAAATAATACATAAAAATTATACTAAAATATGAAAATATATAAATCAATAAAAATAAACATGACAATCTCAATATCTCGCTGCCTGTTTTATTCAATGACAAAATGAGCGAAATGGGGCCTAATGTTTACTGATTTTAGCACTTGAGGGCCTAAAGTTTAAAATATATCAAACAGGGGACTGATGTTTGGACCGTTATGCGGCGTTAGGGCCTGCTGTCAATTGGAGCCGTTAGTGACTAACGCCACGCCTATGTGGCACTTATCTTGTAACGTGACAATACTGACTAGATTTACAGAAGACGTGTAGATGCAATTATATTAAATCTGCCATTTGTGCTTAAGGAAAGTACTTACTCCTTTCGTAAAATAATAAAAAATATAAAACTCTAAAAAATATAAAAAAATCTGGAAAAGATTAAAAAAATCGGATTAATTTTCTTTACTTAAAAAAATCTAGAAAATTAAAAAAATAAATAAAACTTTAGGTACATTTTTTATTTCTGGAATAAATCGAGATATTTATTTAAAGTTCGAAAAAAAATTAAAAAAATCTGGAATATATTTATAAAATGTTCTATAATAAAAAAATAAAATATTATTTTCCACAAAATAAATAAAAACGAGTTGGTTTTTCTTTTTTATTACTTTCCCACTTCATCAATTCTTTCTTTCTCCCAACACTTTATCAGTTGAAAACACACACAAACACGCATTTGAATGTATAGATAGAGATTGATTATGATGGAAACACTCTTAATGGTGAAATCTAGAAATCAATTGTATTATTAAGTAATTTCATTGCATATATGTTATTATTTATTGCATCAAGCTGGTCGCTAGTATATGCAACAAATAATATAATAAAAAAATACATAAATGTATATAATTCTACCACGATCTTTAGATTACTAGTTTTCATATCCTCTATGTATTTAGTGTATATATATAACATATGTAATGTTTTCAGAATAGTTGGAAGACTTGGTCGAGAAGGGTAATGGAGAGTTATTCCGTTCTCTTTCCACCGGTAAAGCGCCATGTCCAACCAACTTCTTCTACCACTATGCACGAGCCCGACGCCGGCAATAGACCGGACGCCGCCGCCGTCAAACCATTCAAGCCACCACAACCGCCGCTTTTCGTCCCGCCAGGCCACGTAGTCTTCCGATTGCTCTGCCACGCGTCTCGCGTCGGTGGGGTCATCGGAAAATCCGGTTCCATCATCAAACAACTCCAGCAACTCACAAATTGCAAAATTAGGGTCGAAGACCCGCCCGACGGCGCCGACCACCGGGTCATCAGCGTTCTTTCCTCGCCGGCGTTTAGTAACAGGATTAAACTGTCCGTACTCGCGCCAAGACACGGAGAAGAAATCAATGGGGGAACTATCAACGGCGACGGTGATGTGGACGAGTGGTTTGATGTATCGGCGGCTCAGGAGGGGACACTAAGGTTGTTTGAGAGAGTGGTGGAGGTTGCGGCCGAGGGGGATTCCGCGGCAGCATACTGCGGGGTGGTTTCGTGTAAGCTGTTGGTATCGAAATATCATGGTGGAGCGGTTATAGGGAAAGGAGGGAAAGTAGTGGAGAAGATTAAGATGGATACTGGGTGCAAAATTAAGGTTTTTAGTTCGGAAAATAAGTTTTCGCCTTCTTGGGTTGCCACATATGAAATTGTAGAGGTGAGGAAGGACTCTTTTCGGTTAAATGATCCTAATTTTTGTGTTTGCTATATTGTTGTTGGTCTTATGTGTTCTTTCTTACCTTCTTTATCTTGATGTCGTAATGTTCCACGATATACTTGTTGATTTTACAAAATCAATCTTATAATAGGACACGACTATAGCATTTATCTCAACTCGTCGCCGTCCCATGATATTATCCATGCAAGGGGAAAACCTACGACTATGACAGTTGTAATTTCATCTCGTTTCTCTTTGGTTGCGACATGTAGACATCTATGTAAAACTTTGCTACTTTGTGCTTTTGCATGAATGTATGGTGTTAAGTATCTAGACCTTTATTTATGTTATAATCTTTATGCCTTCGATCTTCCCAACATCGTGGAACTTAATGTGCAGTTGATGATGATGATGATTTTCTTTCTCTTGATCATGCCTATATGGTACAGTCATGGACCCACAACTAGTTTTGATGTTTGTGAACATGAGTTCACTATTGTCTTTGATGAATATTAGGTGTTGAAATGTGTGGGATGCGTGCACGTTCGGATACGTTACTATCGATCATTGTCGATAATTATGTTTCATAGAGGAGTACTATACTTGTTGAATATGTAAATTCAGTGTTGGGATTGGTATGTATGCGACCTTTAGCCCCCTAATAAATGAATAAACACAACTTTGTATTAAAACAAAATCTTGGTTTATCTAATAGAGTTGAAGATGAAGGTAAATACGCAATAAGAAATACTAAAGGAATCCTAATTTCTAATTGTTAACTGTGCTATTAGTGTAGATTGAAGGTCATATTCTCTCTGTCAAAAAAGCACTTATTCTAGTCACCAGTCGCCTTCAAGAGTTTTCGCCACTTGGAAAAACAAGTACAAATGCAACCAGACCTCTGAAGACAGATTCCTCGCCTGTTTTAAATGGAGATAGACCAATTGCACAACCAATGCCTTCAAGCTCTATAAATCATGCCTTATCACACGAACTCACATCACGGGAGCCCAATAAAGTTCCGGACGTGGGATCTAGAACACCACAGCAAAAAGTTGTTTTTAAGATTCTCTGTCCTAATGAAAAAGTTGGTGGCATTATCGGCACGGGGGGTTTTATTGTCGAGGATATCAAAAATAAAACTGGCGCTTTTATAAGTATCGGGCCTATCGTGGCAGAATGTGATGAACGATTGATAACCATTACTGCGATGGAGGTGATTCCTTATATTCTCACCCCCCCCCCCCCCACCCCCCAGATTTCTTGTTATCTGGATTTTATGCATGAGTTGATATTTTCTTTTTCTTTTTCGTGGGTACTTTTTTTCGTAGAGTGTAGAATCCCAGTACCCCTCAGCGCAAAATGCAGCTATTCTTGTGTTCAATAGGTCTGTGGAGTTGGATTTGGATTCAAAAGGAACATTTGTATTGGCCCGTCTTTTGGTACCGTCGAATCAGGTTGGCTGTTTCTTGGGAAAAGGAGGCTCAATTATATCGGAGATGAGAAAGGCGACTGGTACTGGACTAAGGTTTATATGGGGCAACCAAGTTCCCAAGTGTGCTTCAGAAAATGTAGAAGTTCTGCAGGTGTTTGTGTATATATATATATATATATATATATATATATATATATATATATATATATATATATGTTTGTGTGTGTGTGTGCGCGTGCGTGTGTGCGTGTGTGTGTGTGTGTGTGTGTGAGTAATCTCAGCAATAATAACGAAATATGTGCATTTATAGATTTTTAATCTTTTTCTTAGATTACAGGAGAGTTTGCAAATGTACAAAATGCACTACTAACAGTGACCCGTAGATTGCGAGATAATATGTTCTCCATGATAATTCCAACCGGGCGTGTGAATTATAGTTCTTTGAGGACAGACGATAATGTCAATGGCAGAGTAAGAGATATATCTCTAGGTATCTCAGACAATCTTAATGAGGACAAGTTCTTGACCCAAAGTATGGATCGTCTTCGAATTTTCAATAATATAGACGAACCAGCATCGCCAAGTTTATTGCCATCATCACAAGTATTTTTTTAATTTACATTTTTCTCTGTTTCCCCCTTTCTTGTGCATGGTAATGTATGTTCTGATACTTTATGTGGATGAATGTCGATTTGCAGACAGTTTGTGGAGTAAACCAGGGAATTATTATGGACAATTGCGGAAGATTACCTTCAGTTAAAGGTGGCGTGCAGATCGGCAGGTTGGCACAAAACATAACTATATATACTGCTACTTATTATTCTACCAAGATCTTGATATTAATATGTTTGAGCAATACCTTTTATGTTTATAGTTTTTTATATTTTTTGTTTGAACATTTGCTGATATATGTACGTTTTATAAGTTATGTGGTCCGATTATACTTTCTGATAACATATTGAAATGGTGTTGGCTCTCCTACACCGTGGCAACTCCCACCCTTGCGTCTCAAATACAATTTGCTTTTGTGCTCATAAAAAATCAAATTTATTGGCAATTGCAAATGAAATATTCTCAATACAGTTTTTTGTTTCTGTTTGTGTAAGCAGTGGAAGCAGATCTGCCATTGTGACAAATACGACCATAGAGCTCGTTGTCCCGGATACCATCATTGGCTCCATTTACGGGGAGAATGGTAGCAATATGACTCGTCTGAGACAGGTAAAGTAAAACTGCTGCCTGCATACTCGTAGAATTACGTATTAAACAAGTGCAGACATGATTTTATTTCACCTGAGAAATTTCGGAGTCTATAATTTTGCATTTGATTTGAGGTCTGAGAAACTTGTGGACATGAACAGATCATCTTTGTATACGTACCTTGAATATATTTAAACAACCGGAAACTGGAAATATGTGATATACGTACCCAATTCATCTTCACAACATCGCTATTTGTTTTGGGTTCTATATTGTCATCAAGTCGTCTTTTACTCTAGAATAAAACCAAATACCTGCTGAAAATAATATCCTCTTTGTTATCATTTTCTATCTCTAACATGCATTTGTAACAGATATCTGGAGCTAAGGTCATGGTGCATGAACCTCGTCCTGGAACAAATCTAAGAATTGTCGTCATATCTGGGACACCAGTCCAAACACAAGCTGCTCAGAGCCTGCTCCAAGCATTCATACTGGCTGGATCATAGTATATATATATATATATATATATATATATATATATATATGAATTGCTAGGTTCTTGAGTTTTTTTTTTTTTTTGGGTTGGCAATCTTAAGCGCACCGAATTTAACTTGCAGTTTACATATCTTAGGGGTATACTAATCACATCTTTTTGTAACCTGGTTT
This sequence comes from Orobanche coerulescens, assembly GCA_033398695.1. Taxonomy (NCBI): domain Eukaryota; kingdom Viridiplantae; phylum Streptophyta; class Magnoliopsida; order Lamiales; family Orobanchaceae; genus Orobanche; species Orobanche coerulescens. The sequence continues at coordinate 179,139,620 of CM065809.1, forward strand.
AGTATATTGAGCTGCTACCGTTTAGTCATGCTTGCTCACTGTATTAAATTTTTATAGTCAACAACGCGTCATACGCCATTATGAAGAGTGTTCCCATCATCAGAATTTGATCTCTCCGTGAAAGCCGTTGGAGTTCCCCCGGGCATGGCCGAGTGGTAATGAGGGGTTAAAATCCCAGTTGCGGGCCAAGTGAGTGGTGGGTTTGATCCAAAGAGGGAGCAATTCTTCTCCCTTCCCTAGAAAGGACCAAGTTGGGCGATAGTTGGGATAATCTCAACTGTGACACCACTTAGGGCACATCCTGCAATCTAACGGGGGACAGTTTTGGGTTGGCAGTCCCACAGGGATGAGTCAGGCGTAGGCTAGGAACCTCTGTACAGTAAAATCTCTATAAATTAATAATGTTGGGATCGGAATATTTTATTAATTTAGCGAGATATTATTATATCGATAAATTAATAAATTATTAATTTAACAAGTTGGCTTATATTCGTGAGAAACTCTCGAATTATTGCATCGACCTTCAAAATTTCCATGTCCGTTCACTTTACCTATTTGAATAAAACAGAAACAAGGACCTTCAAAATTCCTATGGACATTCACACATTAATGAACTTGTCAAGTTCAATGTACATAGATCTAGATTGATCACTATAAAATGTCTAATGATAAATTTTAAAATCACATCAACTATGGCTTCTAAATTAAAAGGTGTTAAAAAATCAACGATGACCAATCAACAACGAAAACTATTATGCGAGTATCAGAGAGATCACGAAGGATGCACTCAACAAGATTTGGTGCAGTGGGTTGACAAAACTTTCGATTTGAAAGTTGGTCAAGGAACAATATCAAACACTCTTAAGAGATCATCGAAGTTCCTATCGGCTAACTTTGACAAAGATGGATCTTCCAAGCGTCACAAAGCAGCCAAGTATCCGGACATGGAGAAAGTTGTTTATGAATGGTTTCTCCAACATCAAGAGCGTGTGAATATAACAGGAGAGTTAATCATAGAGAAGGCGGTTGAGACGTTGAAGCTTTTGTATCCACATGATTCTTTTGAGCATAATCTTTCACAGGGTTGGCTTGAGAAATTCAAGTTAATGTTATCAAATCGTATCGCCGATTCGGAGAAAGTGGCTCAGTCGACACACATGACATGGAGAATAAATTGGAGTGTGTAAGGGAAAAAATTAATCAATTTCCAATGAAAGATGTTTTTAATATGGATGAAACTGGTTTGTTTTACAGGTTACAAGCTGACCATTCACTTGCAACAAAACAACTTGAAGGTAGGAAACAGGACAAGGAAAGACTTACAATTGTTATCTGTTGCAATGAGGATGACTCAGAAAAAATTCCTCTATGGATCATTGGTAAGTATACAGAGCCACGTTGTTTTAAGAATGTCAACTTGAATAGCCTAGATTGTGAATACCGTGCCAACAAAAGAGCATGGATGACTGGGTTGCTTTTCGAAGAATATGTTCGTTGGCTAGATGATCAAATGCACGGTCGAAAAATTCTCTTGGTAGTGGATAATTGTCCAGCCCATTCAAAAAATATTCAAGGGTTGCAAAACATCGAGTTGTTTTTTCTACCGCCAAACATGACTTCAAAAAATCAACCATGTGATGCTGGGATAATTAGAGCCTTTAAAATGTACTACCGTAAAAGGTTTTATCGTAAGATTTTGGAAGGTTATGAGTTGGACATTTCTTCCCCAGAAAAGATTAATGTTTTAGATGCCATCAACTTGGCTGTCTCGGCTTGGAGAAATGTGAAACAAGAGTCCATAGCAAATTGCTTTCGACACTGTAAAATTCGTTCGGCTAATCCAACCGGCTCAAATGATTTAAACGATGTAAATTCTGGAGAAGACATTCGTGAGCTTGAGAACTTGATTACGAGAATGCATTATCGGCACAAAATGGATGTGAATGAGTTGTTGGATTATCCAGGTGAAAATAATGAATGTTACGAGGTTCAAAGCATTGAAGAAATTATCGCGGATACCGTTCAAAATTCGGTTGATGATGAAGTTGATGATGATTCAGTACATTTGGAACCGGTCACTCGGAAAGAAGCATTGCAAGCGGCAACAACTCTTCACAACTTTTTGTTTGCAATACGAGAATACAGTGCCTCAACTCTTAAGTGCAATTGGGAGATTTAAAGATGAACTCAATATAGATTTGAAGTTCACAAAAAAACAAGTGACTATTGATTCCATTTTTACTAGACAATTCTAGAATTTTGGAATATTTTAGTAATTATTAATTTATAGTTTCGCTGGGACCAATATATTTACATTGGGATTTCAAAAAAATCATTATTTTATTATTTTATCGATTGGGGTCCAATTTTGTACTGGTCCCAAGTTGGAACCGAACAAATTATTAATTTTATTGAGGTTATTAATTTATCGAGTATTAAATTATAGATGTTCTCATCAGCACAACACTTATCACACCCCTGAACTAGCATCAAATTTATAGCTGTTCACGACCTCATCACTTGGTGTTGTTGAGGATAATTTCTACATTATCATGGACTCCTTGCAATAGGAGTTCACCATCATATGTCAAAATCTTACGCTTTTTTGCTGCACGTAAAGTTCCAACTAGAGCTTCGAATATGTTTGCGCACTTGTCATCGTGAAATAGCACACCGAAAGTGACCTGCATTAATAAGAAAGATGCATATATAAGATAATATGGTCGGACAAGAAAAACATCAAGATCAAAGGCATGCATGTCTCGATGAGAACCACCGATATACTTTCTATAACTTCAGTAGTTGTCTTTCTTTCTACGGTGTGATGGATGGACTGAAACACATTAATTAAAACCTGAGAGCTATCTCGTACGGGTTAGATTCATAACAATCGGAGTTATATATGAAAAAGACGGTTCCACCACCACTAGAGGATAATCAAGCAATGTATTATCATGATCTTTGCAATCCCCTTAACCTCAAAGTCCGTAGGGTTGAAGCCAGAAACTCGGGATGGGAAGGAAGCGCTGAAATTTGATCCTAAATATATAATATTTAATTACTATTAATTTTTTGTATATAGAGTTTTAAAATAACTAGGAAGAGAAAAATATACCATATGTACACATAATGTTTTCTATATTAAAAATTGAGAATTGACACTATAAGCATCCAACAACATATGAAATGGCGATGGGCTATGGATTGAAAGAAAATAATGAAACGAAAAAAAGATAGTTTTTTTCGTTCCACTTCTGGTTCCATTGTGTTAGATGGACGATACGTTTACATGATAATGTCATATATGTACATGTTTTATTCATCTAATACGTTGCAACACAAAAACCGAATAAAGTAGTGGAACGTGAGATCTGATCTCATAAAGAACAAGTTTCTACTTCATGTCTTCATCTGTATACACCTGCTATGCTCCTTGTCAATTGTAGGTGGCTTAGATACACAAATTCTCATACGAAACGTTTTCTTCTAGCTTTTTGAGACGCAAAGTCATTAATGATAACATCAACACCAATGTTTCTTAACATCTCCTTCTCAATAGCTAAAGTTGCTAAACCACTCCATCTTTGTGACATTGATGACCTCAAATATGTTTCTATCGATTTAAGTTTTGTTCGTTCATTTTATGAATCAGTGAATAAAATGATGTAGAGAAATTTGGCAATTGAAATCACACATACTAAACCGAAAAATATAATTGAAATTACATATTTAACAAAATATGAAAACCTAAAATCAAAACTCAAAAGCAAGTTAAATAAATTAGGATAATGCTTCAACATCTCTACATGATGACAAGACTTGTATTTTTTTTCAAATGTGATTAATGCTTCAACACCTACATATTTACTATCGAATTCATGAAGAAAATTATTCGATACAGATTCAATGGTGAATATAGTATGTGTTGACGTCCGATTTGGTCAACGTCACGTGTGCTGATCTGGACGAATGGATCGAAGCCACGTAGAACACAATAAAAAAAAGATGAATTAAAAGGGATCACTAAATTTTATTAATGGTCGAAATTTAGGATAGGCCCGAGCTGAATCATTTGAACTGATCTATATGTTTCGCTTATTTATTACAAATTTTCTCTTTTTATTTTCCTCTTTTTCTCATAAATTCCAAAAGTCCTTTCATTGTTTGTACACGTTCTCTATATATAGATTATCTCAGCCAATTAGGAGATGACAGCTGGAGAATGTTGGGGAATATGCCCAAAACACTTGTCAGAGGGTAAACATGCCATAGACACGTGGCGGCTTCCAAGGCTTGCTTCGGGAAGGGATGTGACAGTAAGCATTAACTGTCCTGTATGCCTGTCCCGCATGCTTCTGGCGATGATTATCCGTCGGGGTCGGACCTTGGGTCTCCCGCCGTTCTGGTCGGCCTTGGCATAATCTCGAGTTGGAGCGTATTTATCGTTGATCTGCTCGGTCCTTCCGGTCTGGATATCGGGTCGGCTTTGACGTCTCTGACCGGTCCGGTCTTTAACGAGACCGGGGGAGAATCAGAGTCGTACTCGGTCCGGCTTGTTGCTCTGCTCGGCCAATTCAGCTTCCTGGAACGCTTACGTGGATGTCAAGACGGATGGGCTATCAACAAGGGCCCCCGAGTCCAGGGCCGTGCCGGGATGGCCGGGGCTGGAGTCGTTTCGTAGTACAGCCGGTCCGGCTTGGATAAGATCTCCCGGAGAGACTTGGATAAGATCTCTCGAAGGGACGTCTCTTCGGAAGTCGCATCGATTCAATTTCAAGGCTCTAGGTGTCATGATGAGGGAGACACGTGGCCGAATTTGATTCGATAGTGCGTTCAAGCGTCTTGGGTTTTTGCGACGGTTCAGTGTGAATCGTCGCGCCACGCGCTATGCATTTAATGTTCTCTTCTCTTTATAAATATAGGGCTTCTCCTTCTTCATTTCTCCTTCCGCCATTTTTGCTTTTGTTGCAGAGAAGAGAGAGAGAAAAAATTCCGGTGTCCTTTTCCTGATTTTAGAAAGAATCTCCCGGTAAGCCTTTCCCCCTTTTCTATTTAAGATGTCGGAGTTGAGGGACGAGACAGCGGGGGAGTTGAATGTGTCTCCGGACCGCACGGGGGTGGCAGATCTGTCTATGGGCGACGTTCCCGTCGACTGGAGCAACGAGAAGGAAGGCGGCGAGGTCGCTGGATTCTGGAGACGCGGAGGTGGCGGCGCCGTTGACGGCGGTTGGCGAGACTCCGACCTGGATTCGGCCTCGGTCGTCCCCTTTCGTGGAGGCGGAGTGGGATTCGGCCTCGATCCGTAGCGCTGTCACGAAAGAGCAGTTGGTGGCTTGGCGAGGGCGGTTTAAGATACCTACTGCGGTGCGGATGTTCGTTCCGACTCCCGAGGAGAGGCCTCACACTCCGCCCGTCGGTTGTACGGCGGTGTACTACCGCTCTCTGCTGGCAGGGCTGAGGTTTCCGCTCCCATTAGCCTTCTCCCGGTGGCTAAGGCAGTGGGGCCTTCCTATTGCCCAAGTTCACTCGAATTCCTGGGCTCGGGTGGTAGGTCTTTTCATCCTCTTCAACCAGCACGGTTGGCTCGAGCCCAACTTTGAGGAGTTTAACAGCCTTTTTCTGTGGAGATCGGTGGGAAGATCCGGCTCGGGCTGGTTTTATTTAACAGCTCGGCATGCCATGCACAAAGAGGTGGTGGATGTGCCGGAGACTATACATAGTTGGAAGGAGCAGTGGTTTTATGTCGGGGGACATTGGAGGAGCTCGGTGGATGAGTGGGAGCCCGGCGTCATAGACGCGGAGCTTCGGATCCCGGAGCATTTTATTGCCAAAATGAGTAAGTGTTGTGTTTTCTGTTCTGTTCCTCTGTCTAACGCTCATCATTTGCTTTTTGTGCAGAACGCATCCCGGCGCAAGAGACTTCCTCCGAGTTCGACGACCGGATTGAACAACTTTTGGATCTTCCCGCTAAGCAGAGGAAGTCGCATCTTCTGGTTAGTGAGGAAAACCTCTGGGCGGCCGGACTTCGATCCACCTATCCGAGTATCATGTCTTCATCAGGTATTTTTTTTTTTTTAACATATCTTCTTTCTCCGGTCCCTAGGGCCAAGGTTCCGTCTGGAAGGAAAGAGACGCCTGCGCAGCGTGTGGCGAGATTGGCTGCCGAGGCTGCTGAGCGGAGGGAGCGTGCGGGCAAACGAAAGAGGGAGGAGACCGAGCCTCAGGGCAGCGTGACTAAAGCGGAGGCTCGGTCCGCTCCTGAAGTTCCTGTATCTGCGTCGAGCCCTGTCCGGACGGATCGTGCGACTTGCAAGGAGCCCTTAATTGACTTGGAGTCATTATCTCCCGGTTAATAAGGACTGGGAGGAACCTTGTGCCCAGATGAAGGGGTGACGGCCGCGTTGGTTCCTTGATTACGTCCGTGCAGCTACCCCAACCGCTGAGATGCTCAACCTGGTTTCCCCGTGATTGAGTCGATCACATCCGTCGAAGTGGGCCGGACGCCTGGAGATGGTGACCAACGACATGGGTCCGGCTGAGCAGATCCAATTCGGAAATGCTCTGATCGGCCGTGCGTTGTGTACGTACGTAAAGGCCACCGATGAGCTAATGGCCCTAGATGAGAAGCATAAGAAGATGGCGGCCGATCTTCAGGCCCTGCAAGAGGAGCACCATATCTCTCCTTCACTGATCAAGTCCTTGGAGGAGGAGATAACCTCCTTGAAGGGTGATAATGAGATCTTGGAGAGTCGGGCTCTCGAGGCCGATAGGTGGAAAGTGAAAGCCGGGGAGATGACTGAGGAGGCCGAGCTAGTTCATAAACGGTGGTTGGACACCAGGGCCGAGCACGAGGCCTATTTTCAAAGTACGAAGGCCCAGCTTGAGCACCTGACCGAGCGGGTTAATACTTGTGAGGCTTCGGGCTACGTCAAGGTCTTGCCGAAGGGGCGGCGGCTTTTAAGGAGACACCTGAGTTCGAGGAGCTGATCAACCTGAATTACGTCTCCACCTGCTATGAAATATTAAATCTCATGAAGGGAGGGAAGACTGTTGAGGAGGTCGAGGTTTATATTGTGTCCTAAGCGGCCGATCTGAAGGTTGACTCCCTTGGAGCTGATGAGCCGAAGGCCGTCGAGGTTGTTGCAAATCCAGGGTTGGCTCCGCCTGGTGAAGGTGAAGGACAGTCCTTCCAGGCGGCTGGTCAGGAGGATGGGGCCGAGTAGATTTTTAATTTATTTCATGTATGGCCTGCGTGCCAGTTTTCCTTTTTTTTTTTTTTTGTCATACGTACTTTGTAGAAATACCTTTTAAGTGAATAAAATCTTCTTTATAGCATATGTTGCTTTTTTGTGGATGTTTGGGCCCAGCTGGTTTGGCCGTTGCCTTTCTTTCCTGTTCACCATTTATTGATTGTGCCGAGGTGAGCCCGGACTTTCAGAGTGCCGAGACGAGCTCGGTCTTATAGTGCCGGATGGGCCGGTCTTATGAAGTGCCGAGATGAGCTCGGTCTTCAGATCGGCCGCTTGGGACATAATATAAGCCTCGACCTCCTCAACGGTCTTCCCTCCCTTCATGAGATCTAATATTTCATAGCAGGTGGAGACGTAATTCAGGTTGATCATCTCCTCGAACTCAGGCGTCTCCTTAAAAGTCGCCGCCCCTTCGGCAAGACCCTTGGCGTAGCCCGATGCCTCACAAGTATTAACCCGCTCGGTCAGGTGCTCAAGTTGGGCCTTCGTACTTTGCAAATAGGCCTCGTGCTCGGCCCTGGTGTCCAACCACCGTTTATGAGCTAGCTCGGCCGCCTCAGTCATCTCCCCGGTTTTCACTTTCCACCTATCGGCCTCGAGAGCCCGACTCTCCAAGATCTCATTATCACCCTTCAAGGAGGTTATCTCCTCCTCCAAGGACTTGATCAGTGAAGGATATATATGGTGCTCCTCTTGCAGGGCCTGAAGATCGGCCGCCATCTTCTTATGCTTCTCATCCAGGGTCATTAGCTCATCGGTGGCCTTTACGTGCACACCTGGCCGCGGTCGATCGAGCATTTCCGGTGGATCTCGCCGTACCCATGTCGTTGGTCACCATCTCCAGCTTGGGCGTCCAGCCCCTGACGGGGATGTGACTGGACTCAGCCACCGCCGGGGGAACCCGATTGAGCATCTCAGCGGTTGGGGTAGCTGCACGGACGTAATCAAGGAACTAACGCGGCTGTCGCCCCTTCATCTGGGCACAAGGTTCCTCCCGGTCCTTATTAACCGGGAAATAATGACTCTCCAAGTCAATTAAGGGCTCCTTGCAAGTCGCACGATCCGTCCGGACAGGGCTCGGCGCAGATACAGGAACTTCAGGAGCGGACCTAGCCTCCGCTTTAGTCACGCTGCCCTGAGGCTCGGTCTCCTCCCTCTTTCGTTTACCCACATGCTCCCTCCGCTCAGCAGCCTCCGCAGCCAATCTCGCCACAGCTGCGCAGACGTCTCTTTCCTTCCAGACGGAACCTTGGCCCTAAGGACTGGAGAAAGAAGATATGTTAAAAAAAAAAACTGATGAAGGCATGATACTCGGATCGGTGGATCGAAGTCCGGCCGCCCAAAGGTTTTCCTCGGTAACCAGAAGATGCGACTTCCTCTGCTCAGCGGGAAGATCCAAAAGCTGTTCAATCCGGTCGTCGAACTCGGAGGAGGTCTCTTGCGCTGGGATGCGTTCTGCACAAAAAGCAAATGATGAGCGTTAGACAAAGGAGGAACAGAACAGAAAACACAACACTTACTCATTTTAGCAATAAAATGCTCCGGGATCCGAAGCTCCGCGTCTACGACGCCGGGCTCCCACTCATCCACCGAGCTCCTCCAATGTCCCCCGACATAAAACCACTGCTCCTTCCAACTATGTATAGTCTCCGGCACATCCACCACCTCTTTGTGCATGGCATGCCGAGCTGTTAAATAAAATCAGCCCGAGCCGGATCTTCCCACCGATCTCCACAAAAAAAGGCTGTTAAACTCCTCAAAGCTGGGCTCGGGCCAACCGTGCTAGTTGAAGAGGATGAAAAGACCCACCACCCGAGCCCAGGAATTCGGGTGAACTTGGGCAATAGGAAGGTCCCACTGCCTTAGCCACCGGGAGAAGGCTAACGAGAGCGGAAACCTCAGCCCTGCCAGCAGAGAGCGGTAGTACACCGCCGTACAACCGACGGGCGAAGTGTGAGGCCTCTCCTCGGGAGTCGGAACGAACATCCGCACCACAGCAGGTATCTTAAACCACCCCCGCCAAGCCACCAACTGCTCTTCCGTGACAGCGCTGCGGATCGAGGCCGAATCCCACTCCGCCTCCACGAAAGGGGACGGCCGAGGCCGAATCCAGGCCGGAGTCTCGCCAACCGCCGTCAACGGCGCCGCCACCTCCGCGTCTCCAGAATCCGGCGACCTCGCAACCTCGTCGCTTTCCTCCTTGTTGCTCCAGTCGACGGGAACGTCGCCCATAGACAGATCCGCCACCCCCGTGCGGTCCGGAGACACAGTCAACTCCGCCGCTGTCTCGTCCCTCAGCTCCGACATCTTAAATAGAAAAAGGGGAAAAGCTTACCGGGAAATTCTTTCTAAAATCAGGAAAAGGACACCGGAATTTTTTTTCTCTCTTCTCTGCAACAAAAGCAAAAATGGCGGAAGGAGAAATGAAGAAGGAGAAGCCCTATATTTATAAAGAGAAGAGAACATTAAATGCCTAGCGCGTGGCGCGACGATTCACACTGAACCGTCGCAAAAACCCAAGACGCGTGAACGCACTATCGAACCAAATCCGGCCATGTGTCGCACTCATCATGACACCTAGAGCCTTGAAATCGACGCGACTCCCGAAGAGACGTCCCTTCGAGAGATCTTATCCAAGTCTCTCCGGGAGATCTTATCCAAGCCGGATCGGCTGTACTACGAAACGACTCCAGCCCCAGCCATCCCGGCACGGCCCTGGACTCGGGGGCCCTTGTTGATAGCCCATCCGTCTTGGCATCCACGTAAGCATTCCAGGAAGCTGAATCGGCCGAGCAGGGCAACAAGCCGGACCGAGTACGACTCCGATTCTCCCCCGGCCTCGTTAAAGACCGGACCGGTCAGAGACGGCAAAGCCGACCCGATATCCAGACCGGAAGGACCGAGTAGATCAACGATAAATACGCTCCAACTCGAGATTATGCCAAGGCCGATCAGAACGGCGGAAGACCCAAGGTCCGACCCCGACGGATAAGCATCGCCAGAAGCATGCGGGACAGGCATACAGGACAGTTAATGCTTACTGTCACATCCCTTTCCGAAGCAAGCCTTAGAATCCGCCACGTATCTATGGCATGTTTACACTCTGACAAGTGTTTTGGGCATATTCCCCAACATTCTCCAGCTGTCATCTCCTAATTGGTTGAGATAATCTATATATAGAGAACGTGTACAAACAATGAAAGGACTTTTGGAATTTATGAGAAAAAGAGGAGAATAAAAAGAGAAAATTTGTAATAAACAAGCGAAACACATAGATCTGTTCAAACGATTCAACTCGGGCCTATCCTAAATTTCGACCATTAATAAAATTTAGTGATCCCTTTTAATTCATCTTTTTTTATTGTGTTCTACGTGGCTTCGATCCATTCGTCCAGATCAGCACACGTGACGTTGAACAAATCGGACGTCAACATATTGGTGCTAGAAGGAGGGCAACCTTCGATAAAAAAATATTACTCTCCGAAGATGTCTCACGAGAGCTCAAAAAACCCTCAGCCCGCAACGGAGGAAGAAAATCTTCACAAGGTGGTGGAGTGCTTTAAACATCCAGCCTTCATCCAGGGCATGGCAGCCCAAATGACACGGGTCACCGGGGGCGGAACCCTTCAAAAACCCGAAGACCATGCAGAGGCGGAATCTCAGACGACCCGCCCAGCTGCCTCGGGACGGGATAAAAAGAGAACGGCCTCTCGAGTCGTCGGGGAAGGGGCGGAAAGCCGCGAAGAAAGCTCACATCCCTCTCGAAAAAGTAGGCTTTCACGCCCCATATCCGTTTTCGATCGGCTCGGGTCAGGGAAGAAAGTCGAAAAAACGGCGCCAGCTTCCACTATCCAGAGCCATAGCCGTAAAGAAGAAAAGGCTCCCCACCAGTCCCTAAATCCGACACAAGTCTTACCTCAAACTCCGGGCGATAACTCGAGTGAGATCGAGTTTCTTAAAAAACGCCTTACGGAGCTCGAAAACAGGCAACTCCAGCCATCCCAAAGTTCGGAATGGCTTAACAGCCAGGAGAGCCCCCTGACCCCCAATGTTCTGGCGGAACCCCTCCCAGAGAAGTTTAAGATCCCTCAGATTCCGCCATACAACGGGGAGACAGACCCAACGCCCATCTCGGATATTATAACGCCTGGATGGACCTGCACGGGTCTCAAGACGCGTTTCGGTGCCGAATGTTCTCCTTGACTCTGGGGGAGAGGGCCCAGAGATGGTATCGGACGCTGCCCCACCATTCCATTTAGACATGGGCACAACTCTCGGCGACGTTCCGATCCCATTTCATGGGGTCCCTCGTGCGAGTCGCCCCGCGCTCATCCATCGCTTCCGTCGTACAGGGGCCAAACGAGTCCCTTAAAGATTATATATCTCGTTTCAATAAACGGATATTGGAGACGTAACCCATGTCGGACGACGCGCTGGCCATTATTGCTCAGGCCGGCCTCCTTAAAAATTCTTTTTTCCGTTGGACGGTGTGCCAGAATGTCCCACACACCTATCAAGAATTCTTGAAGCGCGCCAGCTCCCATATTGATGCCAAGGAAGCTATGCCAGCACCAGTTTTGGTCATGCCCGGCATGACTACAAAGAGGCCCGTCAAGATTCCAGCCGGGAGAATAAGGCCCCCGCCTCTTCCTCGACAGCCCCAACAACCCAAAGCTATCGGGAACGTAGGCCCAAACTCATGACTAGCTTTGCTGAAATATATTCTGTCGGGGCAGCGGCCATATTTGATCAAATAAAAGACAAGAATTTGCTCCCGGTTCCTCGGCCGATCTATAAAGATCAGAAGGATATGGACCAGACCCGCTTTTGTAAATACCATGAATCGGCGGGTCATAACACCGAACAGTGTCGGGACCTCGTCGCCGCCCTGATCGCGGTATGCGACGATACCGGCTTAAGGCGATTTACCCGGAACCCACCCCGGGATCGCCAGGATCGGGCCGACCCGACAAGAGCCAAGAACGATCGGGTGCCTTCAGCCCCCAAGTCCCCCCGGGAAATTCTGACCATCATGGGAACAGCCGAGGTCGATGATCATCGGTCAAAGCGGCAGAAAAAGGCATCCATTCGAGAGGTCACCACCTCTTATCAACGGACCGAGCGCCGACCCGAGGGGTTCCTATCAGTGGCCAAAGAAGCCCCCCAAAACCCCAGCTGGCAGTTACTTTCGAAGAGTCCGATGCAGACGGCTTGGACCATCCCCATTCGGACGCCCTTGTCATCACTCTGCCCATAATGGGGATCCCGGTACACAGGGTGTTGATAAACTCCGACGCCTATGCCAGCATCATCTACCTTCATACCCTTCGCAGGATGAAGGTAGACCAATCTTATGTCAGACCCTGCAACGAGGACATTAGGGGATTTTCCAACTACCGTACCTCACCATTGGGAGAAATTGACCTCGCCCTGGAGTTCGGTCAGGGGTCGATCAGAAGGACGATGATCACTACATTCAAGATCATCGATGTGCACAACGACTATAACGCCATCTTAGGCCGACCTATGATGTCAAGGCTGAGGGTCACTCAGTCCACGTATCACATGTGCATGACGTTTCCCACCCCGGACGGCGTCGGGGTACATAGGGGAGATCAACGGGCCGCTCGAGAATGCAATCTCAGCATTCGAGCTCGCGAAATAAACGCCGCAGAAGGCACCCCGGGGAGCACACCGGAAGAAGCGCAAGCCACCGGATCCGCACAACCGAGAGAAGGCACCCGGCCCGAACTGAACCCCGAAGATTCCGGAGCCGCTCAAGCCCCCGGAATGCAGATCGACCAGGATGCGGATCGAGGCCGCAGGCCAGGGAAAGAACCGATCCGGGAAGAGGATCTCGTCGACCCGTGATTCCAAAATCCGAAAAGGAAAATCCGACACGGCGAGCCGACGGAAGAACTGGACCAGATAAACATGGACCCATTAACTGTTGACGTCCGATTTGGTCAACGTCACGTGTGCTGATCTGGACGAATGGATCGAAGCCACGTAGAACACAATAAAAAAAGATGAATTAAAAGGGATCACTAAATCTTATTAATGGTCGAAATTTAGGATAGGCCCGAGCTGAATCGTTTGAGCTGATCTATATGTTTCGCTTATTTATTACAAATTTTCTCTTTTTATTCTCCTCTTTTTCTCATAAATTCCAAAAGTCCTTTCATTGTTTGTACACGTTCTCTATATATAGATTATCTCAGTCAATTAGGAGATGACAGCTGGAGAATGTTGGGGAATATGCCCAAAACACTTGTCAGAGTGTAAACATGCCATAGACACGAGCGGCTTCTAAGGCTTGCTTCGGGAAGGGATGTGACGATGGCATTAAGCCCATCTGTATCATGTCGCATGCTTACAGCGATGCTTATCCGTCGGGGGACCTTGGGTCTCCCGCCGTTCTGGTCGGCCTTGGCATAATCTCGAGTTGGAGCGTATTTATCGTTGATCTGCTCGGTCCTTCCGGTCTGGATATCGGGTCGGCTTTGACGTCTCTGACCGGTCCGGTCTTTAACAAGATCGGGGGAGAATCGGAGTCGTACTCGGTCCGGCTTGTTGCTCTGCTCGGCCGATTCAGCTTCCTGGAACGCTTACGTGGATGCCAAGACGGATGAGCTATCAATAGTATGATATCCACGTAGGTATTTTACTATTTTACTACATTTACAACATAACCAAGCACTATATTGTTGGATCGGGAAAAACCAGCAGCAGATGTAAATATTAAGAAGAAGAAGAAGAAAAAAGATCATTAACATCGGAGATGACATCATCATCTTGCTAAAAGTTTAACATGAGTCTGAATCAAAACGATACACAATTAACGTTCCTCTATTCCGATTAAAGTAAAAAAAAAAAAAAAAAAAAAAAAAGCGATGTTAGAAGATATGACCTTGTAGGAGCCGTCGGATTGGGGTAATTTGGCGAGACGTTTGATCTCTTCCTTGAGTCGTGCCACTTCTTCTTCTACATTCATGATTTCTGATGTACCTTTTCTTCTGCTCAGATTCTCTCTCTCTCTCTCTCCCTTTCTTGGATCGGATTTAGAATAAGAAATGGGTTCGGCTTATATAGTTGGGAATTTTTGTGGGAAAAGGCAAAGTTACCTGTCTTTATGGAGCTGGGCTCTGGACCGTCCAGATCACACACCCCGCGGGTGTGTGGGGGGTCTGTATAGAACGGTGCTCTTTATGTTCAGTTTTAAGGCAATTTATATCTATGGCTTTTTTTTGTTGGGAGATACGAGAAATTTTCCCGCCTGTATTAGGGGTTTTTAATCGGGCGGAACTTATGGACTTATATTAAATTATTATTATTACTATGAAAGTAATGAGTGAGAGAACTTGAGTTATGGAAGTTTTTTTTTTTTTTTGGCTCCAACGGAAAACAATCAAAGAACTATGGATGTTTTATAATTTTATATCTAAATTAAATTTATTAATCTGCAACTTCCGACGAAAAAATTCCGATAGAAAAAAAATATAAAATTATATAAAAAATCTGAAAAGTAAAGAATTTAAATATTATAAGACTTTGAAAATCTGAAAAATATTTCTAACTCACTTAAAATGTCGAAAAACTAACTGATTTTTTTTCTAAAATAATTTTTAAAACTGAAACTTTTTTATTTTTTTGAAATTATTTTCGTGGGTAGCTGCTTCGAATCCTTCCATTGTTTAGGAGTTTCAGGGCTTTTATAAAAGATAAAAATGTGTGTTTCATTTTGTTCGATCCATTCTTTTTTATCAATATACAAGTGACGAGTAATGAACGGGTAATTAGAAGATATTAGTAGGGGTGAAAACGGATCGGATATGGGCGGATAGTCTTTCTTAGTATCTGCTTCATATTTTTCTGCCAGTTGAGTCGGATACGGGAAGGCGGATACGGATCTGAATCGGATTATTCGGGATACGGACACGGGACGGATACGGGGCCAGTTCGGGCGGGTCGAATAAATATAATCGGATAATACGTGTCATACAAAAATCGTTTTGAAGTGATTGCAGCATATAAAAAACTACCTACACAATATTTCATAAAAGTTCTGATGCAAACTATAGCAATTTTTTTAAAAATCGTTTCATAATAAGGTTCCCTCATTTTTACTTATTCAGTCTCTCCCATAAAAAACATAAGCTTCATACTTAGCAAAGACTAAAAAGTGGTAATTGTTCCGGGAATTATTATTCCCGTGATGTGTCTTACCTAATACTGATTGTAGATACATAGATGGAAGGTTCCAGATCCTTCTAGAGGTAGTAGGATCCTATTAGATGTCTTACCTTATCTAGGAATTCTATGTATGGAAGGACTCTCATTGTAATGCCTATATAAAGGCCCCTCTATCATTGTTATGAATACAATTGATTTGCTGTCTTTTACTTTCTCCTCAAACACGTTATCAAGCGTAGTATCTCAACCGAGTAGAAAAAATGCGAAATTCAAAAATTGACAAAAAAAAAAAAAAACGAAAAATTGAATTTTTCGGGAACCCTAATTTTCGGTCACCTTCTCCACCGGTCGCGCCGCCACCCCAACCGCCATGAAGCAACCCACCGGCGTCATCTTCCCGATTGAAAACCTTCTCTCGGTCGACCCATCTCCTCAATTCTCTTTCCTCTCTCGCTCGTGATCTATAAAGATCGCGATTTCGATGTTTGTCTTAGGTTGACGGAAGGTCGGTGAAGACGACTTCACTTGGTTCCACTTGGTGGCGAAGACGACTTGAATGTCGCTTCATCGAAGTTGAAGTCAAATCCGATCTAGATGCGGCGGATCCAAGGCAATTCGAAGTTGTGATGTAGATATGCAAGGAAATCAATCGAAACGAGAAGGATCTTTGTAGAAGAAAAATATGGATCGAGTCGGCATTCAACAATCCGATGCTCAAAAGTCCGATGAAGAATCCGTGATGCGGTCACGAGACTCTCGGATTGACCCTCACCAGACGCGGCGGTCTTAACATTCCCAGTTCCCGTTCGCAAACCCACTTTTCGGAGCGCCCGAACCCGACTCGCGATCCAGTCCACCTTCGACCCGTTTGCGGACTGGCGACCGATTCTTGACCCGACTCGGCCAAGCGATCCGTTTTCATCAAGCCAGCTGTTGCCTAAAGTGCGACCCGATCTGATCGAAGCATCGCCGGATCGTCGAAACGGTTTTATGCACGTGATATTTAATGTTTGAAAACCTAGTGCAATCGAGATAAAACCTATCAAAATCGAAAAAAAAAAAGCCGAGAGACGAGAATTTCCGCGTGTGAATTTTCTGCACAGCGCAGTCGTACAAAAATCACGTTTCCCGGTTCATTAACCGTCGGATCGGTGTGAAATTTTGGCAGCAGCTTCCCAACACAAATATCTGTATATTAAACGGTGGAGATCGGATTCTGAGTAATATTGACTACTGAATCTGCCGCCGAACAGAAGCAGACTTTTACGAAGAAATTTGGAGATCCGACCTCATCCAATACCGAGCTGCTGCATCGCCGCGCTCGAGTCCTTTTTCGGCCGAATTATCGAGCCCAGTAGCCCTATCCGGGCGTTTCTCAACTCTCCATCTTTTCCTAATTAATGATTCATTTGTTTATTAATTTGTACACTTATGAATCTTACATGTTTATATTTTACGTGTATATAGGAAAATACGTCGCTCATGATGATGTCCACGCTATGGAGAAAAAGCCATATTTATCCCGTTCAAGGATCAAAATAAATATAGAACGGAGTACCCAAGGAAATATGTTGCTCATATGGAGAGAATCTCCCGTTCAAGGATCAAATCATATATGAAACCAAGTACCCGTAAGACTTTATTAAAGTTCTCGTTTTTCAATTCCTCTCATTTGGGAAATTTTTTTGGGGGAATTGGGTATTTGGGTTCTTTATCTCCCACGCTACTTTGCGGTGGATGAGACAATGAGAGGTGGTATCACTCTCGGATGTCGAAGTAAACTGTGTGACGGTCCTGGGGGAGTCACGGATAATTGTTGAAAGTCGATAGTTGTGGTTGTTGCATACACCACGTTTTGGGTGCGATTTGATGTCGCCGTTTTGTCGATTTTAAACCAACAATTAAATAAAACGAACATTGTCGGTAATGGTAAAGTTATGACTCGTTCATGATTAGTCACGGATTTGTGACATACAAATGGGACAAACATCGATTGCGACGGATATGTCGTGGTTAAAATCGATTTGTGACGGAATTGTCACGTTGAATTGAGCGACCACCACGTTGGTCTTGACCCAATCCCATACTTGGAAAACTTCATCTTTCAGCTTATTAAAAATAAAATATTACAGGTGGGTGTAGACATGTATCGTCTCCTTGCAATATGATATATGGAAGAATGTACGGGTAATTCTCATGAATTTTAACATGTAAGGCAATAGCATATTGCGGTAAATACATGAATTCGTTGACCTCGATTATAGTTCGTATGACTATAGGTCCGAATACTTTTCCGAGTATTTGTGAAGGCATGTGCCTTATACATTTGACTATGTTTAGTCGATCTTATTGGATGGTCAAGACGAGTTGGTTATGGTATATTCATTATGTCTCATGGTTTAAAATGCTTAATTATGATGCACCGCGTTGTATCCATATAACATGGCTATTATGACGTATACTTGCAAATTGAGAATTAAAATACTTGGTTGATTGATGCACTTCGGTGGATTTTGTCTACACTTTTGATCATGACTAGGCGCATCCTTTTTGGTATTTGTTTATGCTTTGAAAGTTCAAACGGAATCAGTGGTTTTTAAACAGCCATTTGTCTGACATTCCTACTTTCTCTGCAAGTCTACCAAGTTGGAGTTACCGAAAGGATCATTAGTCGAAGATAAGAAATCGAACACCCTGCTGCGTTTAAACGCACATATGGCTGTCATTGCCATGTTTTTGCATCAACACTTATGCCATTGGATATGGTCTCAACCTTGTTTTCTCACTAAACTTGGGAAAAACTAAACAGCCAATTAAAACATGCACTGTGATCTGAGTTTAATGATCCGTGTGGTGCACAATATATGGATAGAAAGATACGGAAGTCTAGTTTCCAGAACATCTGACCGTTCGTCCATAGCCTTCCTAACAAGGGAGTTATCGCTGTTTTAGTGAACAAAGGTCAAGCTGCGCGAAATTTTTTTTCCAGCGATTGTGCTAACTTTTGTCCCAACCAACTTGGTTCCCATCTTAAATTTGCAAGTGGTCTTATGACACATATTTTTCAACCTCTTTTTGGCCGAATTTGCCATAGATGATGCGATTTTGGTATGCGTTATACGCTAAACTATCATCTTTCAAATGTTGAAAAAGCATTTCATTAGGAAAGCCCAAAATACGCACCCTTGTAAGAAGGTCGGCGTGTGCATGGTAGTGTTACACCATGCTTGTGTCGTAATTTTGCCCCTTAGGCATATAACCTTGCCATTTTATGCACTCAATATGATAGATCATTTTGATCATATCAAGCATAAAATCTCTATGTTGTTAGAGTATTCGCTATGCTCATGATTATGAAATTTTGCAAGCGAAATTGAGTGCGTATTAAGCTATTTTCAAGGAACATGATATTTTGGATTTCGGTTTATAAATCCATTGTGACTATGATGAGTAGGTCATCACAATCAATGAGCGGTATGATGCTCAAGTTGTTGAATGCCGAATGGCGTTTTCTAGTCACATATGTTCCGTAACAATTGAACCATGTTATGACTCGATGATATATATACCAAAGTGTATCACTCATAGCATCTCATTGTGATTTGTGAGAAATAAAATCTTATGCATCACTTGTATTGGATATGTGAAAAGGAAGAATATTCATGAGTCAATATGGTCGGCTTGCATCGGTTTTGTAACGAGAAGATGTATTGGGACATTGACACATTTAGGCTTTAATAGTCGGAGTTTGGATAGTTTGATGATCCATATACCACGGTATTTTCATGGATATCATTGAACAAAGAAACTAGTTGGATCAAAGACACCAAAGTACATTGGTGGAGTCGTGAGCGGGGCTCATGACCGATGATGATATTTATGTCATCCGCGTCTTGCTTTCATAAGCATGTGTGGCCAAAGACCCCCGATGATCTTTCTTAGCCATGTTCATTTATTTAAGCATATCCTTTGGCACGATTAGGAGACGACACCCTCATGCTAAAGAGAATAATGTAGCGACTCGCATAAGCATGGTCTTGAGTCCTCCCTTTTCACCGAGTCCTTATACATACATGATCATAAGTATTAGCACAGGTGGCTTATGATGCTATGATGGTGTTCACAAATGGTCGTACTCAAGTAATAACATTTATATGTTATGTGGTTCCTTTGACAATGATTGATAAGTTGATGAAACCTGAGTTATGGTTGTCCAACTTGCGGACCAATCATTGTAAAGGTCGGTTCACCCACTTTTTAGACCAAGTCTTAAAGTGAAATTTTAACGAGTACTTCCTAACATCCAAGGCTACCTTCTCACAAATTTTGGTGCCATTTGGAGACTTGGAAGGAGGTGAACCACTTAAATGAAGTTTTCACATACCACCAGCCGTCCTATCAACTAGTTCGATGTCATTTCGACCGATTTTTGACCACAAGGTTGATGGTTTTGGAATCCTAAACACCCGTTTATACATGCTCACGAAATTTTGAGGTGTTTGGGGCTGGTGAAGGGAGTGAACTCTTCAAGAAAGCATTAGAGGTTCGATAAAACCAGCGGCCTATCATCGGTTCAATCGTTTCTTTATGTTCGATCCCGGTGGTGCATGGTGGCGGTTTTGTTGAATTCTCAAGACCAGTAGCTACGGCTATGTAGCATAGGTCAACATGTCATCTTCACCTATACCTATCATCATTCAAATGCTTAGTTACGAGTGTAACCATATGCATTTTGTTAACTGGATTGTGTTAAAACTGAAAACCTTTATCGTCCACATGTTCATGTGCCAAAAGTGCGTCACCACAACGCATTATGACGGGTTATAAATGATGAATATGACATGCGCTTTCACTCATAGTCCGTTTAAAATGTACCTTGGCAGACAATCTCGTAAGTCACTTTGATGAGCCAGTCTTCCCGTCGTTAGGGGGAGATGCGAACGATCATGTTCGAGTAGAACGACTTGGAATTGTCGTAGTTTGTCCCTACTGTGCCTCACCAAGTTCCCAAAAGTGACGAGATTAAATACATGCTGCAAACATGTCTGCAAGGATTGTGTCCGGTTATGGACCTTCGTCACCTATAAATGGTGATATGGTAACACCACAAATTGTGGTAGATGGTGTTACTAGGCCGTGGATATCATCGAGTATTGGGATGCCACTTGGTTCGATAAATACTCTCGCTAAGAATGTATGCGAGTTTGGTACATGAAAACTTGATCATAT
This sequence comes from Orobanche coerulescens, assembly GCA_033398695.1. Lineage (NCBI taxonomy): Eukaryota > Viridiplantae > Streptophyta > Magnoliopsida > Lamiales > Orobanchaceae > Orobanche > Orobanche coerulescens. Next base: position 179,160,292 of record CM065809.1, read on the forward strand.
GATCAAATGAACTCATCCGTTTCATGTGATTCTGGATTATAGTCATCATTGGGGGACGCCTCAATGAATGCCAATCCATAAAGAGTACTCTATGAATAAAGCCGGTTCATGAGGACGTGGAATGTGAGTTTAATTGAAAATCTACAACGTTGTAGCCTTGGCCTAAAATGGAAACATATGCGACTCTAGTATAAACAAAGTGATAGCCCTTTGTTGAAGTGGTACCGACACTCCAAAGATAAGATCTATCCGTAAACTTTGTTAAAGCGAGTGAGAGAAGGAGTTAAGCTCACCTCATGGCGCGAGGTTTCTCATGAACGCACTGGAATCGACTACGATGACACGAAACTTAGTTGTGCTATCGTAATTGATGTTATAGCATCCACTATCTTTTCAGTTAGATAGTTTCCCAAAAACTGACGTGCAGCTTGTGGTTAAATCTTATCTTAGTGGGGAACTAAGTTAAGTGATTAAAGGATCTCGTGGTGGATCAGACTCAAATCAAGTGGCTCCTGACCACGGAGTGCGTCGACAAGTGATTGTCGGGAACGCATACTAAGTATATACTTGATTTGGAAGAGATATGAAGCTTTTGCGTGTAAAACTAAGGGTTTATAGTGATGTACTCTTATGAGACTAAGAGATTCCGCTAAATCCAAAGTTAAGAATGAAAGGATCTTGGGACACTTGATGATGCGTATTCATCAATCGGTTTAAGGCAATCTAAGGGACGGTTTCCCTAAGAGACGATAAAGTAATGCCTATATGATTCCCAATGACTAGTCGAAGTCATCATAAGACTTGGCTCACTTAAGTGATGATGCGATCTTAAGAGAAAAGTACGGTATTATGTACTCATGTTTGACTCGATGTACTCATTCGTAATAATCCAGTAAAGCCACCGTGATGATGGCTCAGGATGCGCTCACGCAATGTCTCATGGTGACAAGAAGCTTGAAGCTCGCTCTATCTCGATAAAAGGACACTTGAAAATTGATACCGTATACGCCTGAATGTGTTGGTCTATCTCCCATATGACCTACATGGCAGCTCACTTGATGGAAAATGGTGAAATTGGTACCATTGGAAAGGTTTGTGTCTACTTTCCAAGGAAACCAACCATTTGATCACATCCATCATGTTGAGTGACATATGACTATTGTTGCAAAGTAGGACAAGATGTGTCCGGTAATTTGCTGAGTCAACTTCGATAGAGCTTTGTGATCTGCTCAGGTCGATCTAGGTTACGTACTGTATGTGAATGAAAAGCTATGGGTGTCTAGTTTTCATAAGTTCTTACAGTTTCGTTGATACCTATTGAATCGAAGAAGTTATGACTGATTTAACGCATGGAGGTCAAGACTTTGGAAAACTTGATAAGTCTTTAGCGACTCTGCACTTTGGATGTGTCGCGCTCTTTTTGTCCTTAGACCAAGGTTTGTTTTTTCCCATTGGGTTTTCACTTGGTAAGGTTTTTAACGAGGCGACCTATGAGAACATCCATACAAATGATGCGTTGTATACATTCAACTTAAACCAAGAGGTATTTTTCCCACTGGGTTTTTCCTTGGTATAGTTGTGAGGGCAACTTGGCATCCGACTCCTATGATTTGAGGTACTCATCAGGGGGAGTCGTTATGTATACATCAGGGGGAGTATACATGACATGTTATGTTGGTGCGTTGCAATCTTTTCCTCATCAAGCCTTTGTTTTTCCCATGGGGTTTTGTTTTGGCTTGGAATAGGTTTTTACGAATGCAACATCTTCTGCACCATTGTTGTATTAGTGCTCGACACAGGGGGAGTGTTCCGGGAATTATTATTCCCGTGATGTGTCTTACCTAATACTGATTGTAGATACATAGATGGAAGGTTCTAGATCCTTCTAGAGGTAGTAGGATCCTATTAGATGTCTTACCTTATCTAGGAATTCTATGTATGGAAGGACTCTCATTGTAATGCCTATATAAAGGCCCCTCTATCATTGTTATGAATACAATTGATTTGCTGTCTTTTACTTTCTCCTCAAACAGTATTAACAATTATTATAATATATATAATTGCCCCTCTATTTACTTGAACAGAACATTTCTTTTAAAATACATTTCATATGAAACAAATAGCTTATAAGTTAGTATTAAAGTGATTGGCTAATACATTTCTTTTTAAAAAAAAAATTCCAGAAAATAATTTATTTTTCGAAATATAATTTTTTTCCAGATTTTTTTTTTATTTTTCGCAAAAAGTATTTTTTATTTTTTCAAAAAATATAAAAAATCCAGAAACTAATTTTATTTTTTCCAGAAAATAATTTTTTTCGAACAAATATTTTTTTAATTTTTTTCGAAGAAATAAAAATTTTCATAAATAATTTTTTTTTCGAAAAGATAATTTTTTTCCTAGAAAATACTTTTTTTTGAAAAAAAAATTTCTTGAAAGTTTGAAAATTTATTACACTGAAGTCCAAAAGTGTTATATATATATATATATATAATAAAGTACAGTTAAGATTTAAAAACATGGATATCCAGATTTATTATCCATATTGGTATTCGAATTTATTATCCGGATTGGTATCCGGATAATATCCGATAAAATATGGGAAAACTCGGATACGGGCGGATATTGCATTATCCGAATTCGAACCCGTATCCGAATTCAACTATCCGGATCCGTATCCGAATCCGACCGGATACTTATTTTTCATCTCGAATTCGATTCCGATTCTGATACGGCTCCGGATCGGGCGGGAAATATCCGCCCAGTTTTCACCCCTAGATACTAGTGTATAGCCCGTCGAAACTCGACGGGTAATCACTTTATATTGTAATTTATAAGTAAAATCCTAGAAATAATTTAATACTTAGTTAGAGTTCAGCCACTTACAATCGTACCGCAGCGGAACACACCAATAAACAGAAATAATGATGATGAAATCAGCCATCCAAACTCATTTAGAATTTATGTACTTATACTCGTCCTAAACCCGATTGAAAGATAATTTTACTACTTATTCCAGTTCAGAACTCATATAGTAACACATGAAACAACGAATGTATGCTACAAATATTCAAACACGTTAAAATCTACTCATATTCATCAAACTCGATTAAAAAATAACTTTATTATTCGTTTATATCCCATACCCCTATGTAATATATGCTAATTATTCAGCGTATTTAAATTTATATAATTTAAACAACTAAACATAAGTTGCTATAGTAGTTAATAGGTTAATCCATCTCAATGAAAGCTCAAATATTGTAAAATAAAGGTTAAGAATAAATATTATGAATGACAAAATATTAAAGTTAAATTCCTAGTATAATTTTAGAATTATACGTCTTCAAAAATCCTTTACAATTTATATACCTATATTTTGATGTGGTACTCCGAACCCATATTGCTATTAGATAGTTTATAAATTTATTTGTAAGTGAAGATAATCGAGCTTATTCAAAAAATATAAAAATATAAAAAAAAAATATTTATGCAAATATAAATTAGATATTAGAAATTAAATACGTACATATTTGGCCAACTCAATAGATGATGGAAATAAAGTAGTGATACAAAATAATTGTGGATAAAATACATACTTATTTGAAATATTTATTCAGTTATTCGATGAGTGGAGTGTCATTGAAAATCAAGATGGATGGAAGATTTAACTAAATATGAATCTAGAAAATAAAAATACCACGTATGAGAGAGTTAACGTGGTGCTCCAGATACGTAACTGTATGTGTATATATATATATATATATATATATCATAAAATTATATTTTCAATTAAGATAAAACTACTAAATAAAACATATGTGATATTCAAATTTTAGACAAATAAATTAATATAAATTTAATAAGATCAAATTAAATTTTTGTTGACGTCTGGTTTGGTCAACGTCGCGTGTGCTGATCTGAACAAATGGATCGAAGACACGTAGAAAATAATAAATAAGATGGGGGATGTTTGATCACTAAATTTTATTAATGACCTTTAGATAGAGTAGAGCCGAGCAGAATAATTTGCTCCGGTCTATCTGGTTTGCTTGTTAATTACAAGTCTTTATTGTTCTTTGGCAGTCTATATCAAATCTCTCTTTTCTCTCTCTCTCTCTCTCTCTCTCTCTCTCTCTTATCAATGCTAAAAACCCAAAAAAATCATTTTTCACTGTACATTTCTTCTATATATAGACAATCTGGGTCAGTGGAGAGATGACAGCTGGCGAATGTTTGGGGAATATGCCCATAACACTTGTCAGTCTGCATTCAAGTCTTGGACACTTGGCGGCCTCTAAGGAGCGCCTTGGGAAGGGGCGTGACTGCATGCGTTAATTGGCATGCGGGTCTGCCTTGCCGACTTTCGGTGATGTCTATCCGATGGGGTCGGTCCTCGGGTCCCCCGCCGTTCAGGTCCTTGTTATAATCTTGAATTGGAGCGTTCTTGTCCCCTCTCTGCTCGGCCTTCCTGGATCAGATACCGGGTCGGCCTTGGAGTCACCGTTCGGTCCGGTTTTTAGTGAGCCCGGGTGGAAATCGGGTTTTGTCGGTCAACTTCGAGTTACGCTCGGCGGTTTGGTGCTGGAGTGCCTACGTGGATTCTGAGTAGGATGGGCTACCAACAAGGGCCCCCGAGTTCAGGGTCGTGCTGAGCTCGCCGGGGCTGAAGTCGTTTCATGTTGAGACCGATCCGGTTTGTGGGAGGATAAGATCTTTCGAATAGACGTCTCTTCGGGAGTCACGTCGAATCGATTCCCTGGTCTTGGAGTGTCATCATGTGGGGGACGCGTGGCACAAGCACACTGGGCGGCGCGCTCACGCGCTCTCGATCTTCGCGACGGTTCAATAGGATTTGTCGCTTCACGCGCCTCGCATTTAATGCCTACATTTCCCTATAAATATAGCATGTCTTCTCTTTCGGTGTTCCCTCTGCCATTTTTACGTGTTGTTGCAGAGAGAAAGAACTTTTCCGGCGATTTTTTCTTCTTTTCCGATTTCACAGACTTTTCCGGTAAGCTCGCTTTTCTTTCTCTTTTTCTTCTCTATTTAAGATGTCGGAGACAAGGGGTGAGACAGAGGCGGTTTTGACTGTGTCGCCAGATCGCACGGGTGTGGCAGATCTATCGATAGGTGAAGCTCCTGTTGACTGGAGTGTTGAGGAAGAAGAAGACGAAGTTGTGAAGTCGTCGGAATCTGGCGAGGTGGAAACGGCGGTGCCGTTGACGGCCGTCGGAGGGACTCTGGCGGAAGAAAGAGTCGAGTCGGTGGTGGCTCGGACTCGGCCTCGGCCATCCCCTTTCGTGGAGGCGGAGTGGGATTCGGCCTCGATTCGTAGCACTGTTACCGAGGAGCAACTAGCGGCTTGGCGGCTGCGATTCAAGATTCCGGAGACGGTGCGGATGTACATTCCGAACCCTGAGGAGAGGCCTCATGCTCCGCCCGTGGGCTGTACGGCGGTGTACTACCGCTCTTTGTTGGCCGGACTTAGGTTTCCGCTCCCGTTAACCTTCTCCCGGTGGCTAAGGCAGTGGGGCCTTCCTATTCCCCAGATTCATCCGAATTCCTGGGCTCGGGTGGTGGGCCTTTTTATTCTCTTTAGTCAGCACGGCTGGCTCGAGCCCAGTTTCGAGGAGTTCAACAGCCTCTTTTTATGGAGGTCGGTTGGTAGATCCGGCACGGGCTGGTTTTACCTGACGACCCGGCATGCTATGCACAAGGAGTTAGTGGGGGTGCCCGAGACCATCCACAGCTGGAAGGAGCAGTGGTTCTTCATTGGGGGACCGTGGAGGAGTTCGTTGGATGAGTGGGAGTCGGGGGTGATAGATGCCGAGCTGCGGGTCCCTGAGCATTTTACGGCGAGAATGAGTGAGTGTCGTATTTTTTATTCTTGTTCCTTTTTTTGTCTAACGCTCATCATTTGTTGCCTGTGCAGAACGCATCCCGGCGCCAGAGACTTCTTCCGATTTCGACGACCGGGTTGAGCAGCTTTTGTACCTTCCTCTGGAACAAAGGAAGTCTCATCTTTTAGTGACCGAGGAAAACCTTTGGGCGGCCGGACTTAAATCGACCGATCCGAGTACAATGTCTTCTTCAGGTATCCTTCTTTTCCGATCACTTTTTTTTTAACATGTCTTCCTTTTCCAGCTCCTAAGGCCAAGACTTCGTCCGGGCGGAAAGAGACGCCTGCGCAGCGTGTGGCGAGGCTGGCGGCTGAGGCCGCCGAGCGGAGGGAACGGGCCGGCAAGCGCAAGAGGGTGGAGACCGGGCCTGAGGTCAGCGCGAACAAGGTTGAGGGTTCGTTCGCTCCTGAAGTCGTTGTGTCCGCCCCGACTTCTGTCCGGGTGGATTGGGAGGAGCCCGTTATTGACTTAGAGGGCCATTATCTCCCGGTTAACCAGGAGCGGGTGGAGCCGTGCGACCAGATGAAGGGGCGGCGACCGCGCTGGTTCCTTGACTATGTCCGGGCAGCTACCCCGACTCCTGAGATGCTCAACCGGGTCCCTCCTGTGGTGGCCGTTTCCAGCCATATTCCGGTCAGGGGTTGGACGCCCAAGTTGGAGATGATGACTAATGATATGGATCCGGTTGAGCAGATCTAGTTTGGAAATGCTCTGGTCGGCCGGGCCATGTGCACCTACGTGAAGGCCTCCAATGAGTTTCTGGCCTTGACCGAGAAGCACAAGAAGACGGAGCTGACCTCAAAGCTCTGCAGGAGGAGCATCACCTCTGCCCTTCCTTGATCAAGTCTCTAGAGGGGGAGATAACCTCCATGAGGGGCGAGATGGAGCTCCTGGACAGTCGGGCCCTCCAGGCCGACATATGGAAGCTGAAGGCCGAAGAGATGACCGATGCGGCCGAGCAGGCGCAAAAGCAGTGCTTGGATATCCGGGCCGAGCACGAGGCTTATTTGAAGGAGACCAAGGCCCAGGTTGAAAGCCTGACCGAGCGTATCAACACCTGCGAGGCTTCGAGCTACGCAAGGGGCCGTGCCAAAGGGGCGGAGGCCTTCAAGGAGACACCTGCTTTTGAGGAGCTGATCAATCTGAATTATGTCTCCACTTGTTATGAGATTTTAGATCTCATGAAGGGTGGTAAGACCGTTCAGGATATTGAGGCTTACATCACATCTCAAGCGGCCGATCTTCATGTTGACATTGCTGGAGCCGACGAGCCAAAGGTTGCTGAGGAGGAGGATGCCGGTCGGGCTCCGCACGGCGAAGGCGAGGGTCAATCCTTTCAGACGGCCGGCCAGGATGGCGGGGCCGAGTAGTTTCCTTAGATTTTGCTTCTAGCATGGCCTGCGTGCCCATTTTTGGCTTTCTTTTGTTTCATCTGATGTACGGCCTGCGTGCCAACCTGCCTTGGTCTTTTGTTACCGTTTGTATTTTGCCGCATCGATTTGATTAAATAAAATCTTCCTTGCAGTTTTCGTTGTGCTTTTTATTGTTTTTGATTGATCGCGCCGAGACGAGCTCGGTATTATAGTGCCGGGGGAGCTGGTCTTTCGAGGTGCCGAGACGAGCTCGGTCTTATAGTGCCGGGGGAGCCGGTCATTCGAGGTGCCGAGAAGAGCTCGGTCTTATAGTGCCAGATGAGCCGGTCTTATGAGGTGCCGAGACGAGCTCGGTCTTATAGTGCCGGGGGAGCCGGTCATTCGAGGTGCCGAGACGAGCTCGGTCTTATAGTGCCGGGTGAGCCGGTCATTCGAGGTGCCGAGACGAGCTCGGTCTTATAGTGCCAGATGAGCCGGTCTTATGAGGTGCCGATACGAGCTCGGTCTTATAGTGCCGGGGGAGCCGGTCATTCGAGGTGCCGAGACGAGCTCGGTCTTATAGTGCCGGATGAGCCGATCTTATGAGGTGCCGAGACGAGCTCGGTCTTATAGTGCCGGATGAGCCGGTGTTATGAGGTGCCGAGACGAGCGTGGTCTTATAGTGCTGGATGAGCCGGTCTTATGAGGTGCCGAGACGAGCTCGGTCTTATAGTGCCGGGGGAGTCGGTCATTCGGGGTGCATCAATATTAAAAAACGGAATAACGTCAGATTTTATTGATAATACCTCTTTAGATACATAGCATTCCACGGGTAAGTTAATCTTTGGTCGTTCAGGTATTCCAGCCGGTAGGCTCCATTCTGAAGGGCTTCACTAACTTTGTATGGTCCTTCCAATTCGGGCTTGAGTGGTCCGGGATCCGGGCCCAGTACTCTTTTAAGGACGAGGTCGCCGACCTGGAAGCTTCTGGGGTGAACCTTGGAGTTGTAATACTTTTCACTCCTTCTTTTGTAGACGGCGTTTCGCATTTCTGCCTGAGCTCGTTTTTCGGCAAGGAGGTCCAGGTTCACTTGGAGGGCCAGGTCGTTATCCTGCTCTTCAAAATGTGCTACTCGGTAGGTAGGTGCCCCGATTTTGACCGGGATAACGGCTTCAGAGCCGAAAGCCAAGGAGAAAGGCGTTTCTCCGGTGGCGGATCTATGGGTTGTTCGGTAGGCCCATAAGGTCCCGGGGAGCTCCTCGGGCCAAGAACCTTTGAGTTCCTCGAGGCGTGTCTTGAGATGTTGCTTTAAGATCTTGTTGACTGCCTCGACCTGCCCGTTGGATTGTGGATAGTAGGGCGTGGAAAAGTTATTTCGTATTTGGAGGCCGTCGCAGAAAGCTCGGAACTTCTTATTGTCAAATTGTTTCGCATTATCCGAGACAATGGATTGAGGGATTCCGAACCGGCATATGATTGACTTCCATATGAAGTCGACTATCTTCTGTTCGGTTGTTCGTGCCATAGGTTCGGCCTCCGCCCATTTCGTAAAATAATCGACTGCGACGATGGCGTATTGCACTCCTCCTCGTCCCTTAGGTAGAGGGCCGATCAAGTCGATTCCCCACTTGGCAAATGGCCATGGACAATATACGGAAGTGAGGGTTTCCAGCGGGGATCGGATCTGCGGAGCAAAGATTTGGCACCGGACGCATTTCCGCACGAGCGCAATGGCATCTCTTTTGAGATTGGGCCAATAATAGCCTTGTCGGATTAACTTATAGGCCAATGCCTGGCTGCCGGAGTGATTTCCGCATATACCCTCGTGCACCTCCCTGAGGGCATATTCGGCTTCTGATTCAGACAGGAACTTCAGCAGCGGAACTGAATATCCTCTTTTATATAATGTTCCGTCCACGATAGTGAACTGGGCAGACTGAGTTCGTAAGGATCTCGCTTGAGCTCGGTCATCGGGTAAAATGCCGCTTTGAAGGTATTGCATTATAGGCTGCATCCACCCTTGCGGTTCTGATTGTTCTGCTGCCTGGATTTCGGCCATTTCCAGGGCTGATGAGGCGTGATACCCTATGCTGACTTCATCCATATGCTCGGCCCCGGAGCTAGATGCGAGTTTGGCCAAAGAGTCGGCTTGGATGTTTTCAGTCCTGGGAATATGTTGTATTGTTCCCTGAAAATCTTGCAGCCGGGACCGAGCCAGGTTGAGGTACTTAACCAGTTTGGGCTCTTTGGCTTCGTATTCGCCGTTGATCTGGTTGACCACCAATTGAGAATCACTCAAGATGGTGATGCGGACAAGGCCGAGGGAGGTCGCCATTTCTAGACCAGCCAAGAGAGCTTCATATTCTGCTTCATTGTTGGTGGTCGGGAAGTCCAGGCGAATAGCCGAGCAGAACAGGCGCTGGCCGGGACTAACGAGGACTATTCTTGCACCCGATCGGTCTGCGGTTGAGGACCCATCCACATAAAGTGACCATTCTTCCGATCGGTCGTCCTCCTGTGAGATTGCTGGTGTGAACTCTGCAATAAAGCCCGCCAGGGCTTGTCCCTTTATAGCAGTGCGCGATTCATAAGTTATGTCGAATTGTCCAAGTTCGACGGCCCATTTGACCATCCGGCCGGAAACGTCAGGTCGGTGCATGACTTGCTTCAAAGGGTAGTTGGTTAAGACGACTATCTGATGTTCCAAAAAGTATGGTCTTAACTTCCGGGATGCCATTATGAGCGCATAGGCCAGTTTTTCCATTGGGGCATACTTGAGCTCGGCATCGTGAAGGGCCTGACTCACATAGTAGACTGGATGTTGTACTGCATTCTCCGTTCGAATCAAAGCGGCGCTGATCGCCGAGTCGGAGACCGCGAGATACAAGTTGAGAAGTTCCCCTTAGGTCGGTCGTTGTAAGATCGGGGTTTCTGCCAGGACTTTTTTGATGGCTTCAAAGGCTCTTTGGCAGGGTTTTGTCCATTGAAAATCCTTGTTCTTTTTTATCGCCTCAAAGAAAGGTTTGCATTTATCCGTTGAGCGAGAGATAAAGCGACTCAGCGCGGCAAGTCGTCCGGTTAGGCTCTGCACCTTTTTGACCGAGTTTGGAGGAACAAGCTCGGTCACTGCTGTAATTTTATCGGGGTTGGCTTCAATTCCTCGTTGGCTTACCATGTAGCCGAGGAATTTTCCGGAGCCTACCCCAAATGAAAATTTCTTCGGATTTAACTTCATCTTATACTCCCGCAAAATAACAAATATTTTATTGAGATCATGTACATGGTCGGCCGAGCTCAAGGATTTTACTAACATGTCATCTACATATACCTCCATAGTTTGGCCTATCAAGCTATTGAACATCTTATTCACTAGGCGTTGATATGTCGCGCCGGCATTCTTGAGACCGAAAGGCATCATTCGGTAACAGTATAGGCCGCGGGCCGAGTAGAAGGAGGTGTTTTCTTCATCGGCGGGATGCATTTGGATCTGGTTATATCCGGAATACGCATCCATGAAGCTCATCAGCTCGTGCCCGGCCGTTGCATCCACCATGTGTAACACCCCCAGATTTAACCGGAGATATTACAGCGCCGTGGGCCCCGAGATGGAACCCACAAGGCTAAAAGAAATTTTCGCAAACATTTACAAATGCCCAAGAGGCTAACGACAGTATTATCTATTGAAAATGATCAAAGATTTATAAAACTCATTTAAAATCGCAAGGCCAAACTGCCGACATTCAAAAGTTTAGAAAACGATTTCCAAAGTAACCTCAGTTACCAGATATCAAAAGAGCATTTCGAAATACTCACGCAGCGGAAAAAGACCAACCATAAAGATACTCTAGCAGCGGACTACGAGAACCAAACAAGAAACTCAAAGCACACAACATGTCCTAGCAAGATCCTCAGGAAGCTCATCTCTTCACGACCGCTACAAGCTCGATACTCCAAGAACCTAAAAAGAAATCCCACGAAGTCGGCCATAACGTCCAACAATGATATCAATCACATCACATCAATAATACATACCAATGAGAATACGAATAAGAATACGACCAACGTAATCTTACCGCCATAACTTTGCTTACTCAAGTAATTCTCATCAGAGTAACCATTATCACATTTTACATCCTGTACTCGATTAAACAATAAACTCGAACATAATATCTGTATTGTACCTTAAACAATACTCAGGATTCTCAAACTATCATCACCAACTCACGATACGGAAAATATACCGATTCGACCAATACAATCCATCGGATAGCATCGTGTCCCAAAACGATAACTGATTGTCCATCACAAGAAGAATACCAAAGGAAAATACGGAACATACCTCGAGATATGAAGTGCCACGACAATCATATCGGTCTAATCCGAGATCAGATCAATGCAATACGGACACGGTCCTAACACAAGACCTACAAATGCCTACTCATATGACCACGTCAATATGATCACGGAATAACAATCATGTATACTCAATGGAAATCCGACGATCCAGCGCCCTCAGCATAGATCCCTTTGTTGATCCTATCAGATCAACATAAGGTGGATAACTAACAATACACATGTGAACAACAACACATGACAAAATCAATGATGCGAATTCACGAGATTCCATCAACACGATACTGGTAATCCAACGATCCAGCGCCCTCAGCATAGATCCCCATGATGATCCCGTCGAACCAACGCATGGTGGAAAACCTGTCCAATGATCCAGCGCCCTCAGCATAGATCCCCATGATGATCCCGTCGAACCAACGCATGGTGGACATTCGATCCAGCGCCCTCAGCATAGATCCTCATAATCCCATCGGATTAATTACACAACATGAACAACACAATACGCATACACATATGCAATTCAACACGTTCATCAACATGAACAACATAACATGCACGACAACATGACAATTTACTAGGACGACTCCATGTTCAACAACATGAAAGAAAATGTACGAGACCAAAATAAATAACACTAAACCATAATTAATATGGAATACACCCGAGTCCTTCGGGAGCAACCTCGATGTCCAATCATCACCGACGATTATCCATGGCTCGACGATTCAAACGTATCATGAACCATAAATATTCGAATCCTCGTCTTTATCACAATGTAACCTCGATACTCGAACATACCAATAAGCGAGATAAATCATATACATTATGATTTACCCCGAATCGAAAGAACGATATGCGATCCGAATACCCGAGTTCACAATAATAATCATCGCTATATGCATTATAAACGAAATGAAATCAAAACCATTCATTAAACATTATAACCGAGCAAGTAATAACTTGCCTCGATACCGATACGATGATGATGAAACCGCTACTACCACAATGCCTTCGTCTCTACGAGCTCCTCGGCCCGACCGAAGCAATTCACGAACATACTCGAACACGACCATGAGATAAGGTTATAAACACCGATCAATAAACTTAACCTATAACAATAATCGATTAAACAACAATCCGATAATAATCAACAACCGCTAAAACCAATTCACAAACCCAACGGCTCAACAATATCTCGATTAACCACAAGTCCGATCAAACCAACTTAAACGATCACGAATTCATAATCGAAGCAGAATATATTACCTGCACATGACTTAGCGCACGTTAATCTTTTCTTTGCGGCGTGCGCTAAGTTGTTCCCGATAGCGTCGCTAGCCATTAGGCTTAGCGTGCGCTAATAACGTGCGATTACATGCATTTCGGTACCGATCAACATCCGCGATTATCAAAAACTCTAAGTGATTACGAATCATGATCATAGCTATCAAACAACGAAATACAATATCCTTTAACATATAGGTAATCATCCGACTTTTAATTCAAGTCATATATTCATATTTCATCTTTCTTAATATCATCAACCTAACACCAAGAACTCATAATCATGCCATGTTCATCATCATATGAAGGAACCAACAACAACAACATCACAGATCCGAATTGAAGGAAGACATTATCCAACATATCTCTTTGAAGATAACAACTCATTCGAAACCATCCAATTCATATCAATATCTTCATATCAACAATAACATTATCATAATCCGGTAATCCAACTCATAATCATACTTATGAACTTGTTTATATGATAATCATCACCAAGAACATCATATACAATCCAAAACGAAATCTCAAAGTGAAGAGTAATTACCTTTTGAAGGAATGGATTGATTTCCAAGGTTGAATCCATTTACAAGAATCACCAATGATTTCAAGCTTCAAATGTTTGTTATGGATGATTAACTCCATCTTAATCCAGTGTTTGGAACCTCCAATATATCCCAACTCTCTCTCTCTCTCTCTCGGCTGAAAGAAGAAAGAAATGACAAAATGCTTACTAACACCCTTCTGTCCCTCTTTATAATATTCATTATTAGCGTGCGCTAACATCTCATGTTTAGCGTGCGCTACCGCCTTAGCGTGCGCTAACTGACTTTGTTAGCGTGCGCTATCGAAGCCCAGAGGCTACTGCCTTGCTTCGTAAACTAACTTACGTACGTAATGCCCATGCATTAACGTACGTAAAACATCCTGCTTAGCGTACGCAAGTCATTTATCTTAGCGTGTGCTATCCGAAGTTGACTTGCTACAGTATACACCTACCACGAAGATGCTCGTGACCCCACAAGCCGAAATCAACCAATAAAGCCAAGATTCCCTGTTGACCGATATATAGTTAGCGTGCGCTAATCAACATGCATTAGCGTGCGCTAACACTACATTACAACATCCGTTGACTTATCAGAACGTGCACCGAAAGTGGCCTGGTCCACGTGTAGATTCCTTCTGAGCTGATCTGAACTAGCGTACGCTAACCTATGAACGTAGCGTGCGCTAATCCTGCACGATAGCGTGCGCTATGCATGAATATCAGCGTGCGCTAATAAGGCTATACTTAGCCATTTTCAGCTATCCTTGTCCAACATCTCGACATATCAAATACGAACATACGGCATATCAAATATACATTACTCAACACATTATATCCTCGAATACAATTGTCGACCAAATACGACAATTATACCAATACTGACATCTCAGTCCTTCATTTATTTTATCCCTGTATGCATTCCTGTTGTACAATATAACTCGGATAAAATAATATCAAGCGACGATAGTAGAAATTAGGATATTACATTCTACACCCCTTAAAATAAGTTTCGTCCTCGAAACTTGCAATCCGTCATAGAAAACAAACAAACATCTTGCTCAACCCAAAATATCCCAAAACCATCACGACACCGATCAATCATCATTATTCGAATAGCCAAAACCGCATACTTACAAATACGCAGTCGACGATCTCCGGAGATACTAGCGGCGATCTCACCGTATGCAGTCTCAATACGCTTGCGATCACAATTCCACGATTCTCAACAAAATATATCATCTTCGGATGAAACAATCGCCCGAATCAAATCACGTGCCTGATTACATAATCAGGTCTCAATTCCGATAAGACTAATAATACACAATACATCTGCAAAACAACTGCCCAAAACAATGACACGAATTCCGAAACATCAACACAAAATCCGAACGCTCAGATGATCACCAAAGTGATCAACTAATAAATCAACCGAATTTATCATCAACATGATAAATTCCCATATGACCAACCAGAGGTCAAAACACAATCGAAAATATCAACATGGTAAACTCCAATATGACCAACCAGAGGTCAACGATAATCGAGAATACCTTCACACGGTAAACTCCAACACGATCAACACAGAACCATAGAAACAGACATACGAAAAAGCAAAATTCTCAAAACGACACACCGATCACATACAGTGGATCTCAATAAACATATCCGACTGGCGAACATACCCCTCGGCATATGAACAACCAATCACAAACTGACGAACATACCCAATCATACACGGAGTGGAAA
Source organism: Orobanche coerulescens (assembly GCA_033398695.1). NCBI lineage: Eukaryota > Viridiplantae > Streptophyta > Magnoliopsida > Lamiales > Orobanchaceae > Orobanche > Orobanche coerulescens. The sequence goes on from CM065809.1 coordinate 179,175,480, forward strand.
TGACCACTCAATATCCAAAACAACCAGTATGGGGTCACCATCCCCAAATCTATGCTTACAAGGAAATCATTCCAGAATCACTAAGGTAAAATCGCGCTACTACCATACCAATGGAATCATATAGCACATATGTTCCGGTTTCACAAAATCCCAAGTTTCCAAAATAATATTATGTGCATGAATCTACAACACGCAACATATTTCTCTTATCCGATAACTCAACCGATCATCGCCGGATAATCAAACTAACATACCGAAGTTCGAATTCCTTTTCCATCGTACCATCAATATGATATGCACTATGCACTAAATGCGTATGTATATCAATCACATTTTCAAAACCAGTTTGAAATCACAAAGTCTCGTCAAGAATACAAATTTTCGCAAGTTCTTTCAAAAATTTCAAAACTAAAAACATAAATTTTGGTAAGACCACAAAATCAATTTTCGAAAAAATTAACTTGGCTCGATGGTGCCAAGTATTCGATAACAGTTTCCTTCGAATCCACACGATTTCGAAGTTTTAAAAATGAAAAGTATGCAAATGCTCGACTATATCCATACTCCTGTATACCAATTCGGTTCGTCACCAATATCCACTGATATTCCATCGGAAAACCACACGATCGAGTTCCAAAATCTCAATATATAAATTCCGACTAAACTTCTTTTCCACACATGACTCGTATCGTCAACCATTTACCCTTCCTGGATCACCTCAAACATGATATGACAAAACGTTGAAACAAATCAACAAATCAAACACGGCGAAAGACTTCCCGAGAAATTCCATTTGAACAAGTAAACCAAAGCCTCGAAAGGCGGAAATAACATAGGTAAACGATTGGTAAAATGTTTTACAAGTCTCGGGAGTTTTAAGAAAACAGAAAAGCCGTTTGAAACATTAGGGTCTCAGCCCGTAACTCATTCCGCATTACAAGAAGTTTAAAAAGTAGAAAACCTTTTTTCGAACCCAAGTCCTGAGTTATAAAACCATTTCAAAATCAATTGGGTCTCGACCCAAAAATCATTTTCCGTAAAACATCCGTAAGACATTCATTTTGAAAAGTATCATTTTCAAATGATCAAAAGCAATTCATATATCTCAAAATGAATTAACATGTTATATGTTCTTCTCAACCATGCACAATATTTCTCCCAAATGCACAATTCTGTTCCAAAATCTAACCAACATACTGATTCTCAAAATTATAACTCCTCAAGGTCATCAATCCTGTCCCAACTCTGTCACCTTATACTATAACATATAATATTCTGCTGAATCTCAAAGCATATCAACTACAGAACGGCAATAAATCTCAATACAATTCAAAAATCCAAATACTTACAGATCGTGAAGCCGACGATTCCCCGTGATACTGGCACATGTCTCGACTCAAGAAAATACTCGACACAGATATTTTCAAAACACACGTTTGCCAAATCGGTTCGACTCGAGAACACAATACATCTCATTCCAGAGAATCTCATTAACACCATTTGGAAAGTTATAACAAGCCCAGTACGATACTGGCAAATCCGATAATGCACAAGCCTGAGTGAACAGCAAAGACTCACGGCTCTAATATTTGTCAATCGACAACTCAAATGACGCAACAAAAACACGACCCAACTCGACCCAAATGCCTAGGTCTTCTCAACCTAAGCTCTGATACCATATTCTGTAACACCCCCAGATTTAACCGGAGATATTACAGCGCCGTGGGCCCCGAGATGGAACCCACAAGGCTAAAAGAAATTTTCGCAAACATTTACAAATGCCCAAGAGGCTAACGACAGTATTATCTATTGAAAATGATCAAAGATTTATAAAACTCATTTAAAATCGCAAGGCCAAACTGCCGACATTCAAAAGTTTAGAAAACGATTTCCAAAGTAACCTCGATTACGGATATCAAAAGAGCATTTCAAATACTCACGCAATGGAAAAAGACCAACCATAAAGATACTCTAGCAAATGACTACGAGAACCAAACAAGAAACTCAAAGCACACAACATGTCCTAGCCGGTATCCTCAGGAAGCTCATCTCTTCACGACCGCTACAAGCTCGATACTCCAAGAACCTAAAGAAATCCCACAGCGGAGTCGGCCATAACGTCCAACAATGATATCAATCACATCACATCAATAATACATACCAATGAGAATACAGAATAAGAATACGACCAACGTAATCTTACCGCCATAACTTTGCTTACTCAAGTAATTCTCATCAGAGTAACCATTATCACATTTTACATCCTGTACTCGATTAAACAATAAACTCGAACATAATATCTGTATTGTACCTCAAACAATACTCAGGATTCTCAAACTATCATCACCAACTCACGATACGGAAAATATACTAGTTCTAACCAATACAATCCATCGGATAGCATCATCAGGTCCCAAAACAATAACTGATTGTCCATCACAAGAAGAATACCAAAGGAAAATACGGAACATACCTCGAGATATGAAGTGCCACGACAATCATATCGGTCTAATCCGAGATCAGATCAATGCAATACGGACACGGTCCTAACACAAGACCTACAAATGCCTACTCATATGACCACGTCAATATGATCACAGCAATAACAATCATGTATACTCAATGGAAATACGACGATCCAGCGCCCTCGGATAGATCCCTTTGTTGATCCTATCGATCAACATAAGATGGATAACTAACAATAAACATGAGAACAAAAACACAAGACAAAATCAATTATGCGAATTCACAAGATTCCATCAACACGATCTTCGGTAATCCAACGATCCAGCGCCCTCAAAGATAGATCCCCATGATGATCCCGTCGAACCAACGCATGGTGGAAACTCCGTCCAACGATCCAGCGCCCTCGGCATAGATCCCCATGATGATCCCGTCGAACCAACGCATGGTGGACATTCGATCCAGCGCCCTCGGATAGATCCTCATAATCCCATCGGATTAATTACACAACATGAACAACACAATACGCATACACATATGCAATTCAACACGTTCATCAACATGAACAACATAACATGCGACAACATGACAATTTACTAGGGCGACTCCATGTTCAACAACATGAAAGAAAATGTACGAGACCAAAATAAATAACACTAAACCATAATCAATATGGAATACGCCCGAGTCCTTCGGGAGCAACCTCGATGTCCAATCATCACCGACGATTATCCATGGCGCTCGACGATTCAAACGTATCATGAACCATAAATATTCGAATCCTGCGTCTTTATCACAATGTAACCTCGATACTCGAACATACTAATAATCGAGATAAATCATATACATTATGATTTACCCCGAATCGAAAGAACGATATGCGATCCGAATACCCGAGTTCACAATAATAATCGCTATATGCATTATAAACGAAATGAAGCGAAACCATTCATTAAACATTATAATCGAGCAAGTAATAACGCCTCGATACCGATACGATGATGATGAAACCGCTACGACCACAATGCCTTCGTCTACGAGCTCCTCGGCCCCGACCGAAGCAATTCACGAACATACTCGAACACGACCGCAGCATACGGTTATAAACACCGATCAATAAACTTAACCTATAACAATAATCGATTAAACAACAATCCGATAATAATCAACAACCGCTAAAACCAATTCACAAACCCAACGGCTCAACAATATCTCAGTTAACCACAAGTCTGATCAAACCAACTTAAACGATCACGAATTCATAATCGAAACAGAATATATTACTGATGAGTCGATTCTTGATCGACTCATTCTGTTCTTTCTAGTCGTGTTTTTGTTTGCTTTTTAGTATTTTTGTTCCCTTTTATGCGTGGTATGTGTGTTTTTTTATTTATAGGTAGCCAAGCGAAGATTGAGGTGAAATATGCGCTTTCATAGCTAATATTGGAGTCCATGACGATCAAAAGCTAAAACGGGGCCTAAAACGACGAAAGATTTAAGCAGTATCGGTCAAATCTCCTAAATCCCAGAATCTCCACTCCGAATCAAGATGTATTCTCCCTTGATATAAATTCCTCGTGAAATTAGCTTCGAAACGGTATATCATATGCTAAAATCCGAGGTGAATTGATACAAGAACGAAGGATCTAGCCAAGAAGACCAAAACCGGACTTGGCCGCAGTGCGACTCAACTAAGGCTGCACTGTGCGACTCAACTAGGGCCGCACGTGCGACTCGAGCCACATCAGGTAACTCGGCCGTGTCATAGGACACGGCCGGGTCTCATTCCAGAAGAAACTCATTTTTCGGAAGGAACGACTCGGCCGTGCCTTTTGGGACACGGCCGAGTCACTATCGGCCATTTTCACTCCTGCGCGATGCGACACGGCCGTGTCATGGGGCACGGCCGAGTCTCAAGACAGTTACTTTTTCGTTTTCAGCGTAGTGCGACACGGCCGTGTCCCTGGACACGGCCGTGCCACTTTTGGTTCATGTCACTTTCCTTGACATCTTTGCATATTTTAAGCCTTTGTCTTGATTTTTGGCTATAAAACAAAGGGAGTGACCCTTGAGAGGTGTACTTGTCTTGTGAAGAAGATATTTTGTGGAAAAACACAAGATTAGGGGAGAAAAACACCAAAGAGTGGGAAAGAAAGAGATTTTCATCATCTTCCTTGTGTGTTCTTGGAGTGAGAAAAATACTTTAGTGAGATATAATAATTCCTTGTATAAATTTGTTGTGAGTTCTTGTAAGAAGATCATCAAACCTTCATCGGGAATTCGATTTCGGCATTTACAAGGGAAGTTTTTACCATGTTTTGTTCTTCAATTTCCATTATTGTTGTTGAATTAATCATGTGTGGCTAAACACTTCATATGGGTTTTTAGATATAGCCACACACATGTTTTTGATTGTTAGTTCCTTTTGATTTTCCGGATAAAGTTTGGGATTGTTCCTCTTGTTCGTTCTTCGTTTAAGAACTTTTGAATTAGATCATCAAACCTTTTTCATTGTTGTTATTATTATTCAAATCGAGGGTTTTTATCGGTGTTCGCCATCAAACGACCCGAAAGAAACGATTATGAATGTTCTCGGGCTTTTTCGCGCGATCTTTTAACGATTTACCTCATCAAAAGTAGTCGGTTAATTAATTGTTAACTAGGGTTTCGTCCCCATCAAAAGAGTATCCCTTAATTTTCGTTGAGAACAATCGTGATTTTTAGAATTTCCGCCATCAAACGGATTTCTTTTAATCGTGAGCAATCGATAATTCCTAACCTTATTTATTTGAGTATCGGAACTAATAATTGATTACATGTGTGTCGGTGACTCTAAATTCCCATATTAATCTCATTATTGTTATCTCTCATTTATCCGACTATCAAATTGGTGTTGTTATCACTTAGTTCAATTTAAATTTGGTGCATTAGTAATTGTAATCATAATCAACCAATGATGTATTTTAATTTAATTTACTTTTGTTCATTCGACTATTTGCGAACATCATCGAATTTTAAACCGTTTCCAATTCCTCGTGAGATCGACCTCGGAGTTACTTGCCGCTCACTACAAGAGCGATTCGTACACTTGCGAGTATTTAATTTGAATCCATCAAGTTTTGGCGCCGTTCTTGGAATTGGCGTTTAATTTTTAATCTTGTTTTAATGATAGTTGAATTGCTATTCTTGATCAATACTTTTCGATAAAATTTGCTCTTACTTCCTTTGTTTATGTTTGGTAGGAGATCGTTGGGTAACCCGATTCTTCCACCGATAGACGAAGTTCAAAGAATTAGAGCACCAAAAATAATGGCCACAACATCAATGGCAAACGCAGCGAGGTGAATCCGGACTTTGAAGAGCGACTTTTGATCCAAGAAAACACTCGTCAACCAAGGGTTGAGAATGTTGCACAAAATATAGATGAGGAAGAAATTCGTCAACCAAGGTTTCCGAGATATGATAATGTTGGGCGCAATCAAGGGATACCGGAAGCTCAACAAGGGAGGTACTTTTATCCGAGACAACCACCCGTCGGAATGCAATATGGAGCGAATTATTATCCCGGACCTCAATATGGGATGGAGGCGAACTATAACATGCCGCAACAACCTCCGGTCGAACATCTTATGAGGGACTATGCAAAGCCCGTAGTGAACACCGCCATTTCATGCATCCAATTAGCACCGGCCGCAAGGAACTACCACATAAGCGGATTTCACATCGAGCAATTGCCCTCATTTCACGGATTAGCACGAGAGGATCCGTTATCATTCATCCGAGATTTCTATGTGGCAATTGATAACTTCCCATTGAATGGGTTGAGCGAGGATCAACTACGAATGAAGTGTTTCCCTTATACACTCAAGGATGGGGCGAAACAATGGTTGATGACTTTGGCGCCCGGATCACTAAGAACATGGGATGAAGTTTACGATAAATTCATTACCAAGTACTTCTCCCATTCAAAAGCAGCGCAATTGAGAACTCAAATCTCAACTTTCGGACAACAAGACGGAGAGGCATTTCACGAAGCGTGGGACCGATTCAAAATGCTACTCATTCAATGCCCACACCATCACTATCCGCTTCAACTACTCAATCAATTCTTCTATGACGGATTGACTCAATATTGCCAAGGAGCGGTAGATAATGCAATGGTGGTTCGTTTTGGGGTTTGACGGAGAGACAAGCATATGACGTGTATGAAACATTGGGAGCAAATTCTCAACAAAAAGTGTACGTGTTCGTAGGGAGCCGTGCACCAAGTGAGCGAGAAGGACGAGATGCAATCTAAAATCGATGAGTTGACAAATGAAATAAGACAACTCAAGACTCAAAATAAACCTTCTAGCTCACGACTTTGCGAGATTTGCGGAGCACCGGACATGATGCCAATTCATGCCCTCATACTTTTCCGGAGAACAAACCGAACAAGTTAATTGGGCTATGGGGCAAAGCAGGAAGGCCGAATGGGAAGAGAGGAGAAATAATTATGGCGGAAACGCAAGAAATGTACCTCTCCCAAATACTTATCATCAGGCTAAGAAACCATCCGAATTTCTCATGGAGAAACAACAACCCGGTGCCATACGACACAAACGCCCAAGCTCAATACAATGGAGGAAACCGAGCCCAACAACCAACGCGAAGTGAACCACCTCCACAACAAAGGAACTCTCTTGAGGAGAGTATAGCGGCATTCATTAAGGAGAGCAAGGAAAACCGAGAGGAGAACAATAAAAGGTTCGAATCTTTAGAAGCTTCGATGAAGAAAATGGAGGTCCAAATTGGGCAACTTGCTACCGAGGCACGTAGACAAGAAAGGGGTAAACTACCGAGTCAACCCGAGCAAGCTCAAGCCATTACCACTCTCCGAAGTGGTAAAGTGATTAATAAAGAAGTTAATTCCGAAGTAAAAGAAAGAGGCGATGAAAGAAGACGAGTCGGGAAATCAAGAAGAGAAAATAGACGAAGCAACTTCAACTTCCAAGCTTCACAAATCCGCTCAACCATATAAGCCACCAATTCCTTTCCCGAGCCGTCTGAGAAAAGCAAAGCAAGATGAGCAATTTTCCGAAATCTACGACATGCTTTCGAAGGTTCATGTCAACTTACCTCTTTTGGATGTTGTGAAGAACATTCCCGCTTATACAAAATTTTTCAAAGAGTTGACCTCGAACAAAAGAAGATACAATGGGAACGAGAAAGTAGTGCTCTACGAGGTAGAAGCAAGGGGTCAAAAGAAAGGCGATCCCGGAAGTTTTATGATCGACATTACTATGGGAGACAAGAGAGTTGCTCGTGGGATGCTAGATTTGGGGGCAAGTGTGAATCTCATGCCATACTCGACCTATTTGAGGCTTGGACTCGGGGAAATAAAACCGACAAGAATGACTCTTCAAATGGCGGATAGGTCGGTGAAATACACCAAAGGAGACAATGAAGACCTATTAGAGCAAGTGGACAAGTTGGTGATTCCGCCGATTTTGTTATCTTGGAGATGAGCGATTTCGGGACAAGCGAAAATGAAGGGACAATACTTCTAGGACGGCCGTTTATGCGTACAACAAAAACAATCGTCGATGTTGATGAAGGAAAGGTCACCATGACCGTCTTGGGCGAAACCGTGGAAATCAACGTGTTCGGTTCATCTCTTATCCCTTCTCATATTTATGCTTCCCATGATGTGAATTTTGTTGATTGCATTGATTCTTTGGTTGATGATATATATTTTCATGATGATGTAGGTGACACGTTGCATGATGCTCTAACCGTTGAGCATGATATGGGGCTTAATAATCTAGAAATTGAAAGATATGTTGCGTTATTAGATAATTCCGAAATAATTGATGAAGTTGACAGTTTTAAGATACCGTTGGAATTAAAATTTGAGGAGCCCATTGAAATCACCCCACCCCAACTTGAATTGAAAGAACTTCCGACACATCTTAAATATGTTTTCTTAGGCAAAAGTGACACTTACCCTGTAATTGTCTCTTCCGAATTAACTCCTTTGCAAGAAAACAAATTAGTAGAAGTTCTAACTAAGTTAAAAGAAGCGATTGGGTGGAGTATTTCCGATATCAAGGGAATAAGTCCGGTTAGGTGCATGCATAAAATAATTCTTGAGGAAAATGTTAAACCGGTTAGGCAACCTCAAAGGCGATTGAATCCGAACATGCAGGAAGTTGTGAAAAAGGAAGTTTTAAAATTGCTAGATGTCGGAGTGATCTACCCGATATCCGACAGTAAGTGGGTGAGTCCTGTGCATGTAGTGCCTAAGAAATCTGGAATAACGGTGGTTCGTAACGATAAAAATGAATTGGTGCCCACTAGAACGGTAACCGGTTGGAGGATGTGCATTGATTACCGGAAATTAAATGCCGTAACAAAAAAGGATCATTTTCCTCTACCTTTCATTGATCAAATGTTGGAACGTTTAGTCGGGCATGATTATTACTGTTTTCTAGATGGTCTTTCGTGTTTCTATCAAATTCTATTGCTCAGGAAGATCAAGAGAAGACCACTTTCACTTGCCCTTTTGGCACTTTTACCTTTAGGAGGATGCCGTTTGGTCTTTGCAATGCCCCGCCACTATTCAAAGTTGCATGCTATCTATATTCTCCGACTTGTTAGAAAGATCCATCGAGGTATTCATGGACGACTTCTCTGTATTTGGAACCACTTTCGATGATTGTTTAAGTAATTTGACTATTGTGCTAGAACGATGTATTGAGTGTAATCTTACACTTAGTTGGGAAAAGAGTCATTTTATGGTAAAACAAGGTCTTGTTCTAGGTCATATGGTTTCCAATAAAGGAATGGAGGTTGATAAGGCTAAAGTCGATTTGATTGTTAAATTACCTCCACCTTCTTGTGTCAAAGAGGTTCAAGCTTTTAGGGCATGCCGGGTTTTATAGGCGTTTTATTAAAGATTTTTCAAAATTGCCCGCCCTTTGAGTAACCTTTTGTGCAAAGATGCTAAATTTGATTTTACCGAGGAATGTTTAGTCGGTTTCAACGCTTTGAAAGAAAAGTTAACTTCAACACCGATTGTTGTAGCTCTCGATTGGTCTCTCCCTTTTGAAATTATGTGTGGCGTCGACTTTGCTATAGGTGCCGTTTTGGGGCAAAGAGTGAATAAATTCTTCCACGTGATTTACTATGCGAGTAAAACGCTCGATGAAGCTCAAAGCTAATTACACCACCACCGAAAAGAATTTTTAGCCGTTGTATTTTCTTTAGACAAATTTCGATCCTACTTGGTTGGCTCAAAGGTGATTGTGCATACGGATCACGCCGCATTGAAATATTTACTAAAAATCCGATGCAAAACCAAGATTGATTCGATGGGTTCTTTTCTTTGCAAGAATTTGATTTGGAATTCAAAGATAAAAAGGGGTCGGAAAAGCGTTGTGGCCGACCATCCGTCTAAAGCTAACCGAGGTGATAATTTTAAGCTTGATAATCATTTGCCAATTGTTGAAACTTTCCCGATGAGCAATTGTTCGATGTAACAAGGACACCTTGGTATCGATATTGTCAATTACATTGTTAGTGGTGTTTTGCGGCCCGACTTAACCTATCAAGGGAAGAAGAGATTCGTTTCCATGTGCAGCATTACTTTTGGGGACGAGCCCTATTTATTCAGTGGGGCACGATCGGATATTCGGCGTTGTGTCCCGAAGGAAGAGCACGAGAGCATATTGTTATTTTGCCATGAGTTGCCTTGTGGAGGACATTTTAGCGCAAAGAAAAGCGGCTCACAAGGTCCTTCAATCGGGATTCTCTTGCCAACATTGTTTAAGGATGCCTATTTCCATTGCAAGAGTTGCGATCGTTGTCAACGAACGGGAATATTAGCAAAAGGAATGAGATGCCGTTGACAAACAACCTTGTTGTGGAACTTTTCGATGTTTGGGGAGTGGATTTTATGGGTCCTTTTCCAATTTCCCATGGTTTTGAGTATATTCTAGTTCTTTGTAGACTACGTCTCTAAATGGGTGGAAGCAATTCCAACCCGAACTAACGATGCTAACGTGGTTTGCAATTTTTAGAGATGTGATTTTTGCAGTTTGGGGACGCCTAGGGCCGTGTCGGCAGAGGCACGCATTTTTGCAATAAACAACTTGCGCTTGCTTAAGAAGTACAATGTGATGCATAAGGTCGCAACAGCGTATCATCCACAAACTTCCGGGCAAGTAGAAGTAAGCAATCGGCAAATAAAGGCAGTGCTCGAAAAGACGGTGAAACCAACAAGAAAAGATTGGGCATTAAAGTTGAATGACGCTTTATGGGCATACCGCACGGCCTACAAAACTCCAATCGGAATGAGTCCGTATCGCCTAGTATTTGGGAAAGCATGTCATCTACCCGTTGAGCTAGAACACAAGGCGTATTGGGCAATCAAAGCGCTCAATTTAGATCAAGAAAAGGCGGGCGAGCGACTATTGCATTTAAACGAGCTTGATGAGATGCGATATGAGGCGTACGAAAACGCTAAACTCTACAAAGAACGGACGAAACGGTATCATGATAAGCGTATCGTTCGTAAATCTCTCGAACCCGGTATGGATGTTTTGCTACATAACTCCCGTCTCAAACTTATGCCCGGAAAATTGGTATCGCGATGGGGCGGACCATTCAAAGTCGTTAAAGTATGGCCGCACGGAGCAGTTGAACTTCTTGATCCTCGGAAGAATGAGCATTTTAAAGTAAATGGGCATAGAGTGAAGCCGTATTTCGGACGAACCGAAGAAATCAATGCGTTCGAGTGCATAGAGGTGGACGACGTTGAAGCTTGAGCAGTGGGAAGAAGTCGAGCTAAAGACTATAAAAAAGCGCTACTTGGGAGGCAACCCAACGTTTTAGTTAGATTTTTTTGTCTTTTATTTTTCGCATTTATTTTCCTTGTTTGTTTTTATCCGATTCAAAACTGACCGGTTCGACTGTGGGTACTAAAATGGCAGGAAACCAGTACATTTTCAGAAACTAATAATCTGGAGAGGAAGGACACGGCCGAGTTGCCACAGGACACGGCCGGGCCGCAAAACAGTGGGAATTTGATTATTTAGAACAGGACGACACGGCCGTGTCACAGGACACGGTCGGGCCTCAATACAGCAAGAGTTGGATTTCCGTGATAGTACGACACGGCCGTGTCGTGAGACCGCAAAAGTCGGCCGGCGAAGGTTTTGAGCAATTACGAACAGCACGACACGACCGTGACATATTCAACACGGCGGTGTCTGTCGGTCAAGATAAAAGCAAACACGACCGTTTCCCATTTTTACCTTCTCCAACTTTTTATCTTTCTCCCTCCCTGCGACCTGCGAACCCTAGCTGCTGCTGCATCGATTTTTCTCTTTTTTTTTAAAAAAAAAAATTTATGCAAAATCAAGAAGAGATACAAGAATCAACTTTATAATCATCATCTTTCAACCAATTTCATTCATCTGAGGAGCAACTCGGACGAATTTGGACCAGGGTTTAATTTTCTTTCTTTCTTCAAATTCTCCGATATCAAGGTATGATTCTAATGCTTTTGATGATTATTCTTTGTTATGAACATGCTATGATAATTTGAATCGATAGCCCTCAATTATCTAGGGTTCTTGAGTAGATTGAAGTTGAAGAAATTTTGGGGTTCTGAATAATTCTTAATGCATTGATGATTAAATCTTTCGATTGAAAATTTTTGTAATTAAGAGATAGTTTTCCATGATAAAGATGATAAATTTAAACGATAATTTTGCTTGGGAGAAGTTTTGTTCGATAGGGAATTTTATTGCTTGATATAAGTTTGGGGAGGGATACGTTCTGATATACTTGGTTAATGATAGATTAAATTTTTGCAGAAATGGCACGCGGAAGAGGACGTGGAAATGCTCAACGCGGAAGGGGTAGGAATAGCGGGGAACAAGTGCAGCCGGTAAGAAGGACTATTCAAAGGGCTGTGGAAACCCCGGAATCTTATGGAATCGATCTACCGGAAACGCAAAATGAGAGGTGGGAAATGCTTGGACAGAAAAAAATGCTCCCTACAAGATGGCCCGATGACGAATGCATGGATGCAATGGGGATAAGGGAAGATGTAATGAAATTCCTTGGTAGAGTACATTGGGCGTGGATGATGACTCGACGATGGCCGACATATAGGTGTCTAACGATGGAATTTCTAAGCACTCTAACTGTAAGAAGAGATCCGGTAACCAGAGAACCGTCCGAAATGACATTCCGGATCAACAACAACGAAGAGACACTGACTATCGTCCAGTTGGAGGAAGTATATCATGCAAGACACGAGGGCCATTACCCGATAAATCGATTTGCTTGTGAAACTTACTGGAGGTCCATGGTAGAATACCCGGGTAGTGAGGCGCGATATTACGTGGCAAGATCGGCAAAAGGATCGAGTATTCGCAATCCCGTGCTCAGATACTTACACAAGGTGGTTGCAAATACGATATATGGCCGAAAGGAAACCGGGCCGATTTCATTGCGGGAGTTGTATATTCTGACTCATATGCTCGACGACTCGATTCCGGCAACCGGGGCCATGGTAGCGGAGCATTTTGAGGATGTCGCAACAAAACCCAAGGGGGAGATATGGATAGGGGGTTTGATTACCCCTATCGCACTACACTACGGTATTTCATTAGCCCAGAGGACCCCCCTTCCTGGAAATATGCTTCTCTCAATCTCCGTGATGAAAGTGATGAATATGCTGGACTACGAACATCGGATGGTCTTCATGCAGACGGATAACGACCATTTCCTCCTCCCAAATCCACCATTGACGACCATAAATAACATTCGGGATATGGGAAATCTTCAAATGGCTACGGAGGCACACCGTCGGGCACGATGGGCAGCCGGCTTGGCTCCCCCGGGTCACAGCGCTGTCGACCGAAATGTTCGACCTAGGCGCATTACGGATGATGAGGATAGAGCCGAGAGGATGGAGGAGGAGGAGGCTTATGAAAGAGGCCCGGATGACGAGGAAGAAGAGAGTGAAGAAGAAGAGGAAGAAATCACGAGAGATCGGCCCGAGACGTCAAGGCAAAGCCGAATGGGACGAGCCCCATCGCGCCCATCATTGAGGGAGGAATTCGAAGCCTACCGAGAGGAGGCTAGACGGACCGAGAGGAGGCTAGACAGAGCGACGCCGAGATATTGTCTCTTGTGAGACAAATGGTCGATTGGCATGTCCAGCAAGGCCACTTCCCTCCGCCCGAGCAAGAAGTCGTAAGTATTTCTTGACCAATGAAATTCTTTTCTTTAAATACTATACCCCCTTCGTTCGTATATTCTTTAATTCAAGTTTGGGGGGGGTCGGTCAAGAAATACTTCATTACTCTCGATTTTTTTTTTTTTTTGCTTGTTTGATTATTTTTGGTGTGTTTTGAACATTTTGCACTTATTTGTGGTGTGTTTTTACTTGGTGTGTTTTTACTTGGAGTGTTTATCTTGCAAACTTGTAGAAAACTTTGAAGTGTGTATTTTTTTTTGGAATGCCTCGGGATTTATTTCGTTGTTCTGATATACAAATCGAGAATAATTTGTTGAAAAAAAAAATTGTTGATAATCGAAACGGGTGTGAAATTGAATAAGTGGTTTTAATATCTTGGAAGTATGAGCAAACCTACTTGTGAGCTATTGAGCCTTCATGCATTTTCTTAAATGCAAGTTTCATTGTCGAGTGTTTCATTCTTGATTTAAAACTCTAGAACTTGCCTTGGTATCTTGTTTAAAACCACTGGTGTGTGTGTGCAAATTGAGTGAAAATAATTTTTGGCGCCTTTGATCTTTACCCTTCGATTTTGGCCAACCCGACATTTGATCATTTATTAAATAAACCCAATTGAGGTCATTGTCTATTTCATTATTAAACCACATATCGAGCTTTCATTTACTATAATCCTTCGATCCCTACTTGAACAATTAGAAATATTTTTGACGAGGATGCAAAGATTGTGGTGACATTGGGTGCCATTTATATTGTCGGGAATGTTGAATTGGTGAAAATAATTACTCCGCTATTTTTGGGAACCTAGTAACCGGGTGTATTCATGTGACCCATCGTTTACATTCGCGTAAAACGGATCCCTTAGATATGAGTATGCTTGGAAGTAGTTGCGTATATTTTGATCCTAGTTTCGGTGTGTATTGATGTGACCCATCGTTTACATTCGCGTAATTCGGATCCTTAAATAACCCACCCCAAAAAAAAAAAAAAAAAAATCGGAGCAATAAGGAGGGTATGACGCTGCGGTTTTCACTTTCGATAGTGCTTGTTACCAGTGGTTCATAATTAAGGGGATGAAAGAAGCAAATCTCAAAGCTTGAGCTTCTAAAGCGACTATGGTGATTCAAATTCTAAAAATTGCTCGAGTCAAGTTACTTTAGCCATATATATCCCGATCAGACCAAAGCCTACATTTCAAGCCGAGTAATGCCTATTTTGATTCACAAAATTTTTGCATAAACAAAACAGTGGTAGAGATTAAGACGATTGGCAAGCCTATGGGGTTCCTTATTTCATTGAATAATTTCCGAGCGTATACTTATCCATATCACTTTGAGAGTGAGCGAATACACTTGACCAAAGGAGGTTTATATTGCCAAGTATGGACTATGATTTTAAGGAAGCACCCCGGAGGTTTGAAAACTTTGTAAAACTCGACTTATTTTACTTGTGAGAATTGACGAAATTTTCGAAGAGATCCTTTGAGGTATTTTAACAGTTGAGTTCCCCTTTTCGTAATGGTTATTTTAAAGTGATTTGCTCGGGACGATCAAAGTTCAAGCTTGGGGTTTGATGAGTCGATTCTTGATCGACTCATTCTGCTCTTTCTAGTCGTGTTTTTGTTTGTCGTTTAGTATTTTTGTTCCCTTTTATGCGTGGTATGTGTGTTTTTTTATTTATAGGTAGCCAAGCGAAGATTGAGGTGAAATATGCGCTTTCATAGCTAATATTGGAGTCCATGACGATCAAAAGCTAAAACGGGCCTAAAACGACGAAAGATTTAAGCAAGATCGGTCAAATCTCCTAAATCCCAGAATCTCCACTCCGAATCAAGATGTATTCTCCTTGATATAAATTCCTCGTGAAATTAGCTTCAAACGGTATATCATATGCTAAAATCCGAGGTGAATTGATACAAGAACGAAGGATCTAGCCAAGAAGACCAAAACCGGACTTGGCCGCACTGTGCGACTCAACTAGGCCGCACCAGCGACTCAACTAGGCCTGCAGTGCGACTCGAGCCACATCAGGTAACTCGGCCGTGTCATAGGACACGGCCGGGTCTCATTCCAGAAGAAACTCATTTTCCGGAAGGGAACGACTCGACCGTGCCTTTTGGGACACGGAAGTCACTATCGGCCATTTTCACTCCTGGCGCGATGCGACACGGCCGTGTCATGGGGCACGGCCGAGTCTCAAGACAGATTACTTTTTTCGTTTTCAGCGTAGTGCGACACGGTCGTGTCCACGGACACGGCCGTGCCACTTTTGGTTCATGTCACTTTCCTTGACATCTTTGCATATTTTAAGCCTTTGTCTTGATTTTTGGCTATAAAACAAAGGGAGTGACCCCTTGAGAGGTGTACTTGTCTTGTGAAGAAGATATTTTGTGGAAAAACACAAGATTAGGGAGAAAACACCAAAAGAGTGGGAAAGAAAGAGATTTTCATCATCTTCCTTGTGTGTTCTTGGAGTGAGAAAAATACTTTAGTGAGATATAATAATTCCTTGTATAAATTTGTTGTGAGTTCTTGTAAGAAGATCATCAAACCTTCATCGGGAATTCGATTTCGGCATTTACAAGGGAAGTTTTTACCATGTTTTGTTCTTCAATTTCCATTATTGTTGTTGAATTAATCATGTGTGGCTAAACACTTCATATGGGTTTTTAGATATAGCCACACACATGTTTTTTATTGTTAGTTCCTTTTGATTTTCCGGATAAAGTTTGGGATTGTTCCTCTTGTTCGTTCTTCGTTTAAGAACTTTTGAATTAGATCATCAAACCTTTTTCATTGTTGTTATTATTATTCAAATCGAGGGTTTTTATCGGTGTTCGCCATCAAACGACCCGAAAGAAACGATTGTGAATGTTCTCGGGCTTTTTCGCGCGATCTTTTAACGATTTACCTCATCAAAAGTAGTCGGTTAATTGATTGTTAACTAGGGTTTCGTCCCCATCAAAAGAGTATCCCTTAATTTTCGTTGAGAACAATCGTGATTTTTAGAATTTCCGCCATCAAACGGATTTCTTTTAATCGTGAGCAATCGATAATTCCTAACCTTATTTATTTGAGTATCGGAACTAATAATTGATTACATGTGTGTCGGTGACTCTAAATTCCCATATTAATCTCATTATTGTTATCTCTCATTTATCCGACTATCAAATTGGTGTTGTTATCACTTAGTTTAATTTAATTTGGTGCATTAGTAATTGTAATCATAATCAACCAATGATGTATTTTAATTTAATTTACTTTTGTTCATTCGACTATTTGCCGAACATCATCGAATTTTAAACCGTTTCCAATTCCTCGTGAGATCGACCTCGGAGTTACTTGCCGCTCACTACAAGAGCGATTCGTACACTTGCGAGTATTTAATTTGAATCCATCAATTACCCTGCCTGATGACTTAGCGCACGTTAATCTTTTACTGCAACGTGCGCTAAGTTGTTCCCGATAGCGTGCGCTAGCCAGTAGGCTTAGCGTGCGCTAATAACGTGCAGTTACATGCATTTCGGGTACCGATCAACATCTGGCGATTATCAAAAACTCTAAGTGATTCTGAATCATGATCATAGCTATCAAACAACGAAATACAATATCCTTTAACATATAGGTAATCATCCGACTTTTAATTCAAGTCATATATTCATATTTCATCTTTCTTAATATCATCAACCTAACACCAAGAACTCATAATCATGCCATGTTCATCATCATATGAAGGAACCAACAACAACAACATCACAGATCCGAATTGAAGGAAGACATTATCCAACATATCTCTTTGAAGATAACAACTCATTCGAAACCATCCAATTCATATCAATATCTTCATATCAACAATAACATTATCATAATCCGGTAATCCAACTCATAATCATACTTATGAACTTGTTTATATGATAATCATCAGCTCAAGAACATCATATAAAATCCAAAACGAAATCTCAAAGTGAAGAGTAATTACCTTTTTGAAGGAATGGATTGATTTCCAAGGTTGAATCCATTTACAAGAATCACCAATGATTTCAAGCTTCAAATGTTTGTTATGGATGATTAACTCCATCTTAATCCAGTGTTTGGAACCTCCAATATATCCCAACTCTCTCTCTCTCTCTCTCTCTCTCTCTCTCTCTCTCTCTCTCTCTCTCTCTCTCTCTCGGCTGAAAGAAGAAAGAAATGACGAAATGCTTACTAACACCCTTCTGTCCCTCTTTATAATATTCATTATTAGCGTGCGCTAACATCTCATGTTTAGCGTGCGCTACCGCCTTAGCGTGCGCTAACTGACTTTGTTAGCGTGCGCTATCGAAGACCAGAGGCTACTGTCTTGCTTCGTAAACTAACTTACGTACGTAATGCCCATGCATTAACGTACGTAAAACATCCTGCTTAGCGTACGCAAGTCATTTATCTTAGCGTGCGCCATCCGAAGTTGACTTGCTACAGTATACACCTACCACGAAGATGCTCGTGACCCCACAAGCCGAAATCAACCAATAAAGCCAAGATTCCCTGTTGACCGATATATAGTTAGCGTGCGCTAATCAACATGCATTAGCGTGCGCTAACATTACATTACAACATCCGTTGACTTATCAGAACGTGCGCCGAAAGTGGCCTGGTCCATGCGTAGATTCCTTCTGAGCTGATCTGAACTAGCGTACGCTAACCTATAAACGTAGCGTGCGCTAATCCTGCACGATAGCGTGCGCTATGCATGAATATCAGCGTGCGCTAATAAGGCTATACTTAGCCATTTTCAGCTATCCTTGTCCAACATCTCGACATATCAAGTACGAACATACGGCATATCAAATATACATTACTCAACACATTATATCCTCGAATACAATTGTCGACCAAATACGACAATTATACCAATACTGACATCTCAGTCCTTCATTTATTTTATCCCTACTGTACAGATTCCCTGCTGTACAATATAACTCGGATAAAATAATATCAAACGACAGTAGTATAAATTCCGGATATTACACCATGTAATCGATATGGGGGAAGGGGTAGCTATCTTTCGGGCAGGCTTTGTTCAGGTTGGAGAAATCAATGCAGAGCCTCCATAGCCCGGTCAGATTTTTTACCAGGACCGGGTTGGCTACCCAAGTTGGGTATTGGGCTTCCCGAATAAATCCGTTATCAATTAGCTTTTCAACCTCCTCTTCCAGCCCCTTCTGTAGCTCCGGCCCCATTTTCCTTCTTCTGTATGACCAGCTTTGAACTGGGGTCGATATTTAGCCGGTGGCATGCAAGTTCCGGGTCAATCCCCGACATATCGGAATGGGTCCAAGCAAAGACATCCAAATTTTGTCTTAGATGGGAGATCAGCTCGGAGTGAATCGGCTTTTGGAGGTTATGGCCGATCTTTAGTCGTCGGGTTGGATTAGATGGGTCCATGTCGACCTGGTCCAATTCTTCGGTTGGCTCAGCATGGCGAACTTTCCCCTTCGGGTTTTGGTATCGCGGGTCGACGGGATCTTCTTCCGGGATCGGTTCCTTCCCAGGCCTGCGGCCCCGGTCCGCTTCCTGTTCGGCTCCTATTTCGGGGATCTGCGCAGCTTCGGGATTTTCAGTCCCTTGTTCAAGTGGGGTGTTTCCTTTCGGCTGTTCGGAGCTGGTGGTTCCCATATCTTCCGGAAAATTTTCCGGGATGCCTTCCGCGGTGTTGATTTTGCGAGCCCTGATGCTGAGATTGTATTCCCGGGCGGCCCTTTGATCCCCTCTATGTACCCCGACGCCGTCCGGGGTGGGAAATTTCATGCACAGGTGATAGGTAGACTGAGTGGCTCTCAGCCTTGACATCACAGGTCGGCCTATGATGGCATTGTAGTCGCTGTGCACATCGATGATCTTGAAGGTTGTGATCATCGTCCTTCTGATCGGCCCCTGACCGAATTCCAGGGCGAGGTCGATTTCCCCCAGCGGGGAGGTGCGGCAGTTGGCAAATCCCCGAATCTCCTTGTTGCAGGGCCGGACGTAAGATTGGTCTATCTTCATCCTACGAAGGGTATGAAGGTAGATGATGCTTGCATAGGCCCGAGAGTCCACCAATATCCTGTGGACCGGGATCCCCATTATGGGCAGAGTGATGACAAGGGCGTCTGAATGGGGATGGTCCAAGCCGTCTGCGTCGGCCTCCTCAAAAGTAACGGCCAGCTGGGGGGTTTTAGGGGCTTCTTCGGCCACCGACAGGAACCCTTCTGCTCGGCGTTCGGTCCGTTGATAGGAGGTGGTGGCTTCTCGGATGGATGCCTTTTTTCTGGCGCTTCGACCGATGATCATCGACCTCGGCGGTGCCCATAATCGTCAGAATTTCCCGGGGGGATTTGGGGGCCAGAGGCACCCGATCATTCTTGGCTCTCGTCGGGTCGGCCCTATCCTGGCGATCCCGAGGCGGGTTCCGGGTAAACCGCCTCAAGCCTGTCTCGTCGCATACCGCGATCAAGGCGGCGACGAGGTCTCGGCACTGTTCGGTGTTGTGACCCGCTGATTCATGATATTTACAAAAGCGGGTCTGGTCCATGTCCTTCTGATCTTTGTAGATCGGCCGAGGAATCGGGAGCAGGTTTTTGTCCTTTATTTGATCGAATATGGCCGCGGCTCCGACTGAATATATTTCAGCGTAATTGGCCATGAGCTCGGGCCTACGATAACTATGAGTTGCAGGGACTATCAAGGAAGAGGCGGGGGTTTTATTTTCCCGACGGGGTTCCTGACGGGCCTCTTTGTAGTCACGCCTATCTTCTTTCTTTTTATACGATCCTTTTTGATCGGAGGGCATGACGAACATTGGGGCCGGCATAGCTTCCTCGGCGGCTATGTGGGAGCTAGCGCGCTCCAAGAATTCCTGGTAGGTGTGTGGGACATTCTGACACACCGTCCAGCGAAAAAAAGAATTTTTGAGAAGGCCGGCCTGGGCAATAATGGCCAGCGCATCGTCAGACATAGGTCCGTCTCCAATATCCGTTTATTGAAACGGGATATATAATCTTTAAGGGACTCGTTCGGCCCCTGGACCACGGAAGCAATAGATGAGCGTGGGGCGACTCGCACAAGGGACCCCATGAAGTGGGATCGGAACGTCGCCGAAAGCTGAGCCCATGTTTGAACCGAATGATGGGGCAGCGTCCGATGTAATACCCGGTTTGTAACTCAGTCATTATCATTCAGTATTTATCACTCAGTCATTATCATTCAGTAATTATCACTCAGTCATTATCATTCAGTATTTATCACTCAGTCATTATCATTCAGTAATTATCACTCAGTCATTATCATTCAGTATTTATCACTCAGTCATTATCATTCAGTAATTGTCATTCAGTAAATTCACTCATTAATGATCAATTTGTCACTCATATTCAATCATTATGTTCACCGTTCAGAGTAATTGTATCGTGTATCAATCGTCATTCATCATCAATCTAATTAGAGAATCGTGTGGTGTTTGCCATCGTTGTCATTTCATAGTGTGCGGTGTGTGAGGAGTAGCGCAGGTTACGTACTCTTTTTAGCGTGCGCTAATCGAGTACTGGTAGCGCACGCCACCTCTCAACACTAGCGCACGCTAGTGTAGTTGAGCAGGCAGTCTAGAAGGCACTGGACTGCAGTCGGGATTATAGGTAGCGCACGCTACGAATGGTAAGTAGCGCGCGCTAGTGAGCCGGAGTAGCGCACGCTATGCAGTCTGTGTAGCGCGCGCTAAGGTCGGATCAGGTTGAGTCCAGTGGCTACTGGACTGAATTGAATTATTGATAGCGCACGCTAGGAGTGCTTTCCAGCGTACGCAAGTGATGTGGTAGCGCACGCTAATCGTTGGTTGTAGCGCACGCTACCGAGATCAAATCAGAGGACAGAAGGTTTCTGGACTCCAGTACTGGGCACCATATAATTCGTTAGCGCACGCTAACAGCTTGGGGTTAGCGCACGCTACAAAATGGTACGTAGCGCGCGCTACCGTTCCGTACAGTGGGTACTGGACTACCCAAAGTACCCGTTAGCGCACGCTACGCAGAAGAGCTAGCGCGCGCTAAACTGGTGTGACTATAAAGAGGACAGTGCAGTCCACTTCGTCATTTATTCATCTCATTTCACTCCTTCGGTAGTTTTGGGCGATTTCGGGCGTTTCGGAGAGGATCCTTCGAGGTGTAATCATCAATCATCATCTTCAAGCTCATCATTCGGATTAATCATCATTTCATCATCTTCATCACATCAAATCAAAGGTATTAATCCCTTGAACTTCGAATCTCGGATTTTTGGGTTTTCCTTCCGATTTTCTTCGTGTAAGCTTGGATTGTTATTGGAATATGTTAGATATGGATTATATATCTTGGATAAATATATTCCTACGGATTTAATGGCTATTTTGGGGAATTATATCAAGAACCCTTGGGGGTTGACTTCGGTTAATTTGGGGATTTCCGATTGTCGTTGTTGTAATCTTGGATTGTGGATTCCTACGGGATTATTGATATCATTGTTAGTGTTTTGATTGTTTGAAATACTCATTTCGGAGTTGGGTTCAATATAGTCGAGTTCGAATATTGTTGTATCGACGTTTGAGTCGATTATGATCGTTTTTGGAATTGCGTAATGATCGGATTATTGGTAATTGTATTATGCAAGGTTGTTCGAGCGACCGACATTTCATTTAGGACGTTGTTCGTGGACGGACATTCTTCATCGGTATTGTGTAAGTTAATTCTTACTCGGTTAAAAGGATATTCATTCCTTTTGATGTTGTTCATTCATAATCGTAACTCATTCATCATTGTATTAACCGTATCAAAACTTGTCATTGTCAATTAATCACCTCAGTCATAAGGAACGACGGTTCCAATCATTTCATTAAGCAGTCATTCATTTCACCATCATTTAATCTTGGTGAGTCATTATTCATTTTCGTGTCACCTTTGTCATATTGTGGCATTCCGGGTCATACTGGCGTGCCGGTTGGTATGTGTAGGATTTTCATGTCGGGCACATTATAGTCGTGTGTTGGTTGGTGGCCTCACATTGGACTGTGCACACGAGTTGATGGCTTCGTGAGACTGATTAGGTACAAGACCACACGTGTATTCGATCGATACTCGTTGGTGGCTTGTGCACGGACACATTTCCATCCCGGACGTAGTGTGGCGCCATTCCTGTGAGCCGTATCATTAGTTGATTCATATAGCATGTTTGATTGCGTATGTTTCGACAGGATAATTCATAACTTCAGATATATCATGATTGTGTATTTTCAACCCTTGAGGATTGTTGTTCTGTGTAACTGACCCCGTTGGGGAATATTGTTTTTCAGGTCATGGCAAGGCTAAAGCACGGGGAGAGCACGGTGACGGCGAGGAGTCCCAGTGATACTAGTAGGGGGCCCCGATCTTTCAGTTATTCACGTTGTTGTCCTTTAATTTCCGCTGCAGACTTTCATTTGAATATTCATTTCACTCAGTGTTGTATATTTTATCTTCACATAAAATATACATGTATTCTGTATTATCCTGGGTGTGTTGTATGAAACTCCTCATCGGAGTAATTAATGTTGTAATGTGGTTCGGTACTACATTTACCTGTGTAATTCATTTATTTTCATTCGCACAGTGGGTCCCGATCGGGGTCCACGGCACTGTAATATCCGCCTAGTTTGGGGTGTTACAGAGTTGGTATCGGAGCGTGGTTTTGAATACTACCTTCTGAGTCATGTCTCATTTGAAATCATCGTTCATCAGACTAGTATCATTGGACTTTCGTGTCACGTGTGACCTGTGCAAATGCCGAGCCAATCAGACCAAGAACTGTAAGATTTCTAATGCCATGGTATAATTTCTGGCAATAATCATTCATTCATAATTCATCAGTTAACAATCCTCATTCATTATTTTCAATTATGATCAAGTCGATCATGTTAATTCATTAATCACTCAATTCATTTCATTACTCAGTTGTTGATCTTGAAGATCATAACATTAACCTTGTTAAATTGTTCAAGATAATCATATCAAGAACTTTATCAGATAATCACGTCATTTCAGTTGATCATTCATGTAATCGTTGTATTTGAGCATGTATGCTCATTTTCATCATTTCATAATATAATCATAATGTGATACTCATGCGAGATATATAATCATCATACAACTTTCCACTTCAGTATGGAAAGGGCTGGCAGAGGACGTGGAGGACGAGGCCGTGGAGCGGGCCGAATCCCGAGAGCTCGTGTGAATACACATGCAAACGCGAGAAATAATGCTAATTCATCGAGCAGTGATGCTGCCACTCATTCACCTGGACGTAATCAATCACTATCAGGGAGCCGTACCCGGGATACATCTCAGTCGGAGGGTGTTCGGGTCGACCCACTCGCTTTTATGCAGGGCATGATGGCCCAAATGACTCAGATGGCACAATTAATGGAGACAATTCATAACTCCACGACTCAAAATCAACAGGCTCCTCCGCCGCCACCTCAGAGGCAAGAGAGGGGTGTAAGCAGTATCATTGGCGATATCTCTCGTCAGCGACCACCTACCTTCGAGGGCTCATCTGAGCCGGCGGATATTGTTCATTGGCTTGAGCATTTCGAGAAGTTATTTGCTATGGTGGATTGCCCTGAAGGGCATAAGGTTTCAGTTGCGGCTTACTATCTTGGTAAGAGCGCTCATTCATGGTGGTTATCGTTGAAGCCCACCGACGGATCATGTACTTGGGATCAGTTCAAAACTCTCATGATGGAGAGGTATTATCCAGCCCCACTCAGGGAGGCTAAGTTGTCGGAATTACTCACTCCCGACTTCTCAGCGGACGATGATGTTCTTGCCATCGCCGAAAAATTTCAGGAACTTCTTCCGTTCGCCTCATCTATCATTCACTCTGAGGCAGACAAGATCAAGTATTTCAGCAAGAGGCTGAAACCTCGTATGCGGCTACAGTTGCTTAATCATAATTGTACCACTCTGGCCGAGTTCATTGAGAAAGCTCTCACTTACGAGCTTACTACTAAGGAAATTGCTAAGCAACAACCCTCATCAGCTGGCAAGAAGTCTAAGAACCGTAATCAGTCTGACGGCAGTCAGGCCACTTTCAAGAAACCACGTGCGGGCTCTACTTTCTCTGAGCGACCTCCTATGGCGCCTAGACCCGCAGAATCTCAATCACGAGCGGCCAGTTCGGCCATCACCTGTTTCAACTGTGAAGAACAGGGTCATTTCAGCACCAAATGTCCGAAGCAGACTGTCATGTGCCACAACTGTGGGATTGCTGGGCATAGGGCCCGTTTTTGCCGTAGGGACTCTAAACCCACTCCGGCATCATCTCAGGCCCCAGGACATTCAGCGGTGCAGAATCAGGCCACTCAGTCAGCGTCGTTTAAGACGACAGGAGCTAAAGGCGGAGCCAAGAACTATCAGACGGGAGCGTCCGGCTCGGGGGCCGGCAAGCCCCGAATTTACGAGATGAAGAAGACCGATGATCCAGAGGCCCGAATGATCTCAGGTACACTCGATATTCTATCCCATCCTGTGTGTACCCTTTTTGATACTGTTGCATCGCATTCATTCATTTCCGAGTCATGTTTGAGTAGACTACGTCTGAGTAGTGCTACTGGTTGTGAGCCTTATGTCATTGGTATACCTGACGGTAGAAGAATTATCGGAAATCGTGAGATTCAGAATTGTCCGATTCAGCTTCATGGCCGTGTATGGCTAGCAGACCTAATCGTGGTAGATCTACCGAGAGACGACGTCATTCTGGGTATTGACTGGATGGATCGTCATGATGCCATCATTAGTGTCCGTAAGCGTATGGTCACTATCATTTCAGACGATGGGGTTGAATATGTTTTTCAGGGAGGTAATCCCGGTCGTTCCGGTAAAGTCATTAATTTGATGAAAGAGTAAGATTACTCAATCAGGGATGTGTCGGTTATTGGTGCTATATGTCCAAAACCGAGAAGTCATCAGTAATGTTGACGGATATTCCAGTAGTGGGGGAATATGCCGATATTTTTCCAGACGAGTTACCTGGTCTGCCTCCACCGAGAGATGTGGAATTCACGATTGAGTTGGAGCCCGGTACGTCCCCGATATCGAAGGCACCGTACCGGATGGCCCCGACCGAAATGCAGGAATTGAAGAACCAACTTGAGGAGTTGTTCGAGAAGGGTTATATTCGACCGAGTGCGTCCCCGTGGGGAGCACCAGTGCTCTTTGTCAAGAAGAAGGATGGTTCGTTCCGCTTATGTATTGATTACCGGAAATTGAACCGGGTGACAATCAAGAATAAGTATCCTTTACCCCGTATTGATGATCTCTTAGATCAACTTCAGGGAGCTTCAGTATTTTCCAAGATCGACTTAAGATCTGGATATCATCAGTTGCGGATTCGAGAGTCGGATATCGCGAGGACGACATTTCGAACACGCTATGGTCATTATGAGTTTGTGGTCATGCCGTTTGGGTTGACTAATGCACCTGCGGTATTCATGGAATTAATGAATCAGGTTTTCATCGACTATCTGGATCAGTTCGTGGTTGTCTTCATTGATGACATTTTGATTTATTCTCGTGACCGGGAGGAACACGAGTCTCACCTTCATCAAGTTCTCGACGTGTTGAGACGTGAACAACTTTATGGGAAGTTTTCCAAATGTGAGTTATGGATGTCCGAAGTGACGTTTCTCGAACACGTAATTTCATCAGACGGAGTTCGTGTCGATCCTCAGAAGACGGAGGCTATTCGAGATTGGCTACCTCTGAAGAATGTTAAGGAGATCCGAAGCTTCCTCGGATTAGCGGGTTATTATCAGAGATTTGTGGAGGGATTTTCTAAAATCGCTCAACCCATGACGAACCTTTTACGGAAGGATAAGAAATACACGTGGTCCGACGCGTGTCAGCAGAGTTTTGAGGAACTCAAGAGCCGGTTAACCAAGACTGTCCTTTCTTTACCGCAAGGGACGGAGGGATTTGTGGTTTATAGTGATGCGTCGGACAGGTCTCGGATGTGTACTCATGCGAGCAGAAAGTTATTGCTTATGCTTCACGGCAATTGAGACCTTACGAGGTTAATTATCCGACCCACGACACTGGAGCTAGCGGTAGTGGTGTTCGCATTGAAGATTTGGCGTCATTACCTTTATGGCGTTAGCTGTCAGATATTCACCGACCATAAGAGTTTAAAGTATATATTTACTCAGAAGGAGTTAAATATGCGACAGAGACGGTGGTTGGAACTGATCAAAGATTATGATATCGAGATCCTTTACCACCCGGGCAAGGCGAACGTTGTCGCCGATGCCTTGAGTCGTAAGTCTATTCAGGAGCAGATGCTTGCTCGTTTAACAGCTCAGAAAGAGCTTCAACAGGAATTCCTTAGACCCGAGATCGAGGTCTGGCTTCAGCGAGTTCAGGGACAGCTTTGTATGCTTGAGATTTCATCGTCACTTGAGGAGGCAATCAGAGAGAGTCAGGGTTCGGACCCATCATTGTTACGCATCCGAGAGGATGTGGTTTAGGGGAAAGCCCCTGGGTTTGTGGTCCACGAGGATGGAATTTTGAGATTTAAGAATCGGTTGTGCGTACCGGCGAATGACGAGTTGAAAAACTCGATTTTGAAAGAAGCTCATGCTACCCCTTATTCTGTTCATCCGGGGTCTAGTAAGATGTATAAGGACTTGAAACAAAATTACTGGTGGAGTAATATGAAGCGAGAAGTCGCAGAATTTGTTTCGAGATGCTTAACCTGTCAACAAGTCAAGATTGAACATCAGCGACCGGCGGGTATGCTGAAACCTCTCCCTATTCCAGAGTGGAAGTGGGAAGACATTTCTATGGACTTCATCACGAGCTTGCCGACGAGCCGTCGTGGCATGAATACGATTTGGGTGATGGTGGACCGCTTAACTAAATCAGCTCATTTCCTTGAGATCAAGGATACGTGGGGTCCTGAGAGACTGGCCCAGTTGTTCATCAAAGAGATAGTGAGACTGCACGGTACTCCTAAGAGTATCGTTTCCAATCGTGACGGACGATTTGTGTCTCATTTTTGGAAATCAGTTCATCGTGCTATGGGAACTCAGCTTAATCTCAGTACTGCTTTTCATCCCCAGTCCGACGGACAATCAGAGAGGACTATTCAGACCTTAGAGGACATGTTGAGGGCATGCGTCCTCGATTGGAAAGACGATTGGGAGGCCCAACTTCCATTGATCGAGTTCACGTACAATATAGTTGGCATTCTTCGATTAAGATGGCACCTTATGAGGCTTTGTACGGTCGTCGTTGTCGATCTCCTTTGTGTTGGGATGACTTATCAGAATCAATCGGCACCGAGCCCGATATGCTTATAGCCGCCCGTGAGAAGGTAGCTTTGATCAGGAGTCGTTTGTTGACCGCTCAGAGTCGACAGAAATCATATGCAGATAATCGTCGTCGACCATTAGAGTTCGAGACGGGTGACCATGTTTTGGTCAAGGTATCCCCAAGTCGTGGTATCTTCCATTTTGGGAAGAGGGGAAAGTTGAGTCCGAGATTCATTGGACCGTTTGAGATTTTGGATCGAGTAGGCGAGTTAGCTTATCGATTGGCTTTACCTCCGGCGTTGAGCCGAATTCATAATGTGTTTCACGTCTCCCAGTTGCGGAAGTATGTTGCCGACCCGAGTCACATACTTCAGTTCGAGGAAATCGAGATCGCCGATGATCATTCATATGAGGAGCGTCCTATACGAGTTTTAGAGCGGCGAATCAAACAGTTGAGAAATAAGACGATTCCTTTGGTTAAAATTCAGTGGTCTAGACATGGAGTCGAAGAGGCTACTTGGGAAACCGAGGATAGTATGCGGGAGAGTTATCCCGAGTTGTTTGACCCTTAGTTTCGGGGACGAAACTCTTTTAAGGGGGGTGTATGTAATACCCGGTTTGTAACTCAGTCATTATCATTCAGTATTTATCACTCAGTCATTATCATTCAGTAATTATCACTCAGTCATTATCATTCAGTATTTATCACTCAGTCATTATCATTCAATAATTATCACTCAGTCATTATCATTCAGTATTTATCACTCAGTCATTATCATTCAGTAATTGTCATTCAGTAAATTCACTCATTAATGATCAATTTGTCACTCATATTCAATCATTGTGTTCACCGTTCAGAGTAATTGTATCGTGTATCAATCGTCATTCATCATCAATCTAATTAGAGAATCGTGCGGTGTTTTCCATCGTTGTCATTTCATAGTGTGCGGTGTGTGAGGAGTAACGCACGCTACGTACTCTTTTTAGCGTGCGCTAATCGAGTACTGGTAGCGCACGCCACCTCTCAACACTAGCGCACGCTAGTGTAGTTGAGCGATCCGAAGGCACCGGATGCAATGGGATTATAGGTAGCGCACGCTACGAATGGTAAGTAGCGCGCGCTAGTGAGCCGGAGTAGCGCACGCTATGCAATCTGTGTAGCGCGCGCTAAGGTCGGATCAGGTTGAGTCCAGTGGCTACTAGACTGAATTGAATTATTGATAGCGCACGCTAGGAGTGCTTTCCAGCGTACGCAAGTGATGTGGTAGCGCACGCTAATCGTTGGTTGTAGCGCACGCTACCGAGATCAAATCAGAGGACAGAAGGTTTCTGGACTCCAGTACTGGGCACCATATAATTCATTAGCGCACGCTAACAGCTTGGGGTTAGCGCACGCTAAGCGTAGCGCACGCTACAAAATGGTACGTAGCGCGCGCTACCGTTCCGGACAGTGGGTACTGGACTACCCAAAGTACCCGTTAGCGCACGCTACGCACAAGAGCTAGCGCGCGCTAAACTGGTGTGACTATAAAAAGGACAGTGCAGTCCACTTCGTCATTTATTCATCTCATTTCACTCATTCGGTAGTTTTGGGCGATTTCGGGCGTTTCGGAGAGGATCCTTCGAGGTGTAATCATCAATCATCATCTTCAAGCTCATCATTCGGATTAATCATCATTTCATCATCTTCATCACATCAAATCAAAGGTATTAATCCCTTGAACTTCGAATCTCGGATTTTTGGGTTTTCCTTCCGATTTTCTTCGTGTAAGCTTGGATTGTTATTGGAATATGTTAGATATGGATTATATATCTTGGATAAATATATTCCTACGGATTTAATGGCTATTTTGGAGAATTATATCAAGAACCCTTGGGGGTTGACTTCGGTTAATTTGGGGATTTCCGATTGTCATTGTTGTAATCTTGGATTGTGGATTCCTACGGGATTATTGATATCATTGTTAGTGTTTTGATGGTTTGAAATACTCATTTCGGAGTTGGGTTCAATATAGTCGAGTTCGAATATTGTTGTATCGACGTTTGAGTCGATTATGATCGTTTTTGGAATTGCGTAATGATCGGATTATTGGTAATTGTATTATTCAAGGTTGTTCGAGCGACCGACATTTCATTTAGGACGTTGTTCGTGGACGGACATTCTTCATCGGTATTGTGTAAGTTAATTCTTACTCGGTTAAAAGGATATTCATTCCTTTTGATGTTGTTCATTCATAATCGTAACTCATTCATCATTGTATTAACCGTATCAAAACTTGTCATTGTCAATTAATCACCTCAGTCATAAGGAACGACGGTTCCAATCATTTCATTAAGCAGTCATTCATTTCACCATCATTTAATCTTGGTGAGTCATTATTCATTTTCGTGTCACCTTTGTCATATTGTGGCATTCCGGGTCATACTGGCGTGCCGGTTGGTATGTGTAGGATTTTCATGTCGGGCACATTATAGTCGTGTGTTGGTTGGTGGCCTCACATTGGACTGTGCACACGAGTTGATGGCTTCGTGAGACTGATTAGGTACAATACCACACGTGTATTCGATCGATACTCGTTGGTGGCTTGTGCACGGACACATTTCCATCCCGGACGTAGTGTGGCGCCATTCCCGTGAGCCGTATCATTAGTTGATTCATATAGCATGTTTGATTGCGTATGTTTCGACAGGATAATTCATAACTTCAGATATATCATGATTGTGTATTTTCAACCCTTGAGGATTGTTGTTACGTATGGCGACCGTTGGGGAATATTGTTTTTCAGGTCATGGCAAGGCTAAAGCACGGGGAGAGCACGGTGACGGCGAGGAGTCCCAGTGATACTAGTAGGGGGCCCCGATCTTTCAGTTATTCACGTTGTTGTCCTTTAATTTCCGCTGCAGACTTTCATTTGAATATTCATTTCACTCAGTGTTGTATATTTTATCTTCACATAAAATATACATGTATTCTGTATTATCCTGGGTGTGTTGTATGAAACTCTTCATCGGAGTAATTAATGTTGTAATGTGGTTCAGTACTACATTTACCTGTGTAATTCATTCATTTTCATTCGCCTGGTGGGTCCCAGTCGGGGGTCCACGGCACTGTAATATCGGCCTAGTTTGGGGTGTTACATCCGATACCATCTCTCGGCCCTCTCTCCCAGAGTCAGGGAAAACATTCGGCATCGGAACGCGTCCTGAGACCCGTGCAGGTCCATCCAGGAATTGTAATGCCCAAGATGGGCGTTGGGGTCTGTCTCCCCGTTGTACGGCGGAATTTGAGGAATTTTGAACTTCTCCGGGAGGGGTTCCGCCAGAATGCCGGGGGCCAGGGGACTCTCCTCGCTGTTGAGCCATTCCGAACTTTGGGATGGCTGGAGTTGTTTATTTTCGATCTCCGTAAGGCGCTTTTTTAGGAACTCGATTTCGCTTGAATTATCGCCCGGAGTCGGAGGTAATACTTACGTTGGATTTAGGGACAGGCGGGGAGCTTTTTCTTCCTTACGGCTCTGACTCTGGACAGTAGGAGCCGGCGCGGCCTTCTCGATTTTCTTCCCTGCCTCAAGGCGATCAAAAACGGATGGGGGGCGTTAAAGCTTACTTTTCCGAGAGGGATGTGAGCTTTCACCGTGGCTTTCCGCCCTTTCTCCGGCGGCCCCAGAGGCCGTCCTTTTTCTGTTTCGTCCCGAGGCAGCGGGGCGGGTCGTCTGGGATTCCGCCTCGACATGGTCTTCGGGTTTTTGAAGGGTCCCGCCCCCTGTAACTCTTGCCATAAGGGCCGCCATGCCCTGGATAAAGGCAGGGTGTTTAAAGCACTCTACCACCTTAAGGAGGTTTTCTTCCTCCGTCGCGGGCTGGGGGTTTTTCGAACTGTCGTGAGACATCTCGGGTGAGCGGCATATATCTCTTTTTTTTTTTTTTTTTATCGAAGGTTCACCCCCTTCCTCTAGCGCCAATCTGTTGACGTCTGGTTTGATCAACGTCACGTGTGCTGATCTGGACAAATGGATCGAAGACACGTAGAAAATAATAAATAAGATGGGGGATGTTTGATCACTAAATTTTATTAATGACCTTTTGATAGAGTAGAGCCGAGCAGAATAATTTGCTCCGGTCTATCTGATTTGCTTGTTAATTACAAGTCTTTATTGTTCTTTGACAGTCTATATCAAATCTCTCTTTTCTCTCTCTCTCTCTCTCTCTCTCTCTTATCAATGCTAAAAACCCAAAAAAAATCTTTTTTCACTGTACATTTCGTCTATATATAGACAATCTGGGCCAGTGGAGAGATGACAGCTGGCGAATGTTTGGGGAATATGCCCATAAGACTTGTCAGTCTGCATTCAAGTCTTGGACACGTGGCGGCCTCTAAGGAGCGCCTTGGGAAGGGGCGTGACTGCATGCGTTAATTGGCATGCGGGTCTGCCTCGCCGACTTTCGGTGATGTCTATCCGATGGGGTCGGTCCTCGGGTCCCCCGCCGTTCAGGTCGGCCTTGTTATAATCTTGAATCGGAGCGTTCTTGTCCCATCTCTGCTCGGCCTTCCTGGATCAGATACCGGGTCGGCCTTGGAGTCACCCTTCGGTCCGGTTTTTAGTGAGCCCGGGTGGAAATCGGGTTTTTGTCCGGTCCGACTTCAGGTTCTGCTCGGCCGGTTTGGCTGTCTGGAGTGCCTACGTGGATTCTGAGTAGGATGGGCTACCAACAATTTTCACTAACAAATTTAACTATTTATTTCTCCAACTTAATAACTGGACAAATTAAACACAATAAAAATAAAATTCTTAAGCTTATATGTGAAATATAAATATGGAACTCAAAAATACACATTGAATTTTAAGTATTTATTTTAAGTTCTTAATTGATGAAGTTCTATTTTAAATCGATGTGGGATTCAAGACAATGAATTCTATTTCTTTAGAAATTAGATTCTCAGATAAAAAATAAAGTAATTTATCTTATAATTGATATTATTAATATTGGCCAAATTAAAATTTTCAAGTAAGATAAAACTACTAAATAAAACAAATATGATATTCAAATTTTAGAATAAATTAATATAAAATTTAATAATTGATCAAAAATTTCCACTAAAAAGTTTACTATTTATTTCTCCAACTTAATAATTGGACAAATTAAACACAATAAAAATAAAAATTTTAAGCCTATATATGAAAATATAAATATGGAATTGAAAAATACACATTGAATTTTAGTTCTTTATTGATGAAGTTCTAGTTTAGATCGATGTGGGATTCAAGACAGTGAATTTTATTTATTTAGATCGTCTATCGGTTAAGTAACATTTTAAATAGATGTGGGATTCAAGATTTTAGCTAAACATGAATACAAAATTCACAAAATGCCACAAATGAGAGAGAGAGTCAATGTGGTGCTTCAAAATCTGTAACACTATTATATAGATTTTTAATTATTATAAACTACTAAATAAAATAGATATGAGATTCAACTTTGGACAAATAAAATTAATGTCACTGACGACAGATTTAGAAGCAACATTAAAATTGCTTTTATTAATTGTTGTCATAATAAATACAAAAAATTAATATTTTATTTCTTGAATGTACTTAAAAGTAATAAGAAATATGAGTATGTTTAAATTAACAATTGTGTTCCGGGAATTATTATTCCCGTGATGTGTCTTACCTAATACTGATTGTAGATACATAGATGGAAGGTTCTAGATCCTTCTAGAGGTAGTAGGATCCTATTAGATGTCTTACCTTATCTAGGAATCCTATGTATGGGCGACTCTCATCAGAATGCCTATATAAAGGCCCTCTATCAATGTTATGAATGAATTGATTTCATTGCCTTTACTTTCTCCTC
This sequence comes from Orobanche coerulescens, assembly GCA_033398695.1. Lineage (NCBI taxonomy): Eukaryota > Viridiplantae > Streptophyta > Magnoliopsida > Lamiales > Orobanchaceae > Orobanche > Orobanche coerulescens. The sequence goes on from CM065809.1 coordinate 179,209,378, forward strand.
AAACACGTTATCAAGCACGTAGCTCGAACGAAAAAAAAATCGGCCAAGCCGACCGCGACGCCCGCCGAGCACCGCCGCCCGCCGTCTTCCAGCCCACCACCGATCGCTACCATCGCGCTGCCGCCGCCGCTGAGCCGCCTCCGCCGCCGGACCGCCGCCAGAATCGCCAGAGCCGCTTGACCGCCGCCTCCACCGGGACCGCGCCTCCACCGCCGACCGCCGCCGCCGATTCGCCCCAAAGCGCCTGGGCACCGCCATTGCCGCCGCCAAGACCGCGCTCCGCTGCAGACTGCCGCCGCCGCCGACCGCCGCCGACCAGCTCCGATCCGGTTGTGACTCGACCAAGTTGCCGACCCGATCTCCTCGACAGTCCGTTTTCATCCAAGCCAATCATGCCTAAGGTCACGACCCGATCTGATCGAAGCATCGCCGGATCGTCGAAACGATTTTATGCACGTGATATTTAATGCTTGAAAACCTAGTGCAATCGAGACAAAACCTATCAAAATCGAAAAAAAAAAGCCGAGAGACGAGAATTTCCGCGCGTGAATTTTCTGCACAGCGCAGTCGTACAAAAATCACGTTTCCCGTTTCGTTAACCGTCGGATCGGTGTGAAATTTTGGCAGCAACTTCCCAACACAAATATCTGTATATTCAACGGTGGAGATCGGATTCTGTGTAATATTGGTTACTGAATCTACTGCCGAACAGAAGCAGATTTTTACGAAGAAATTTGGAGATCCGACCTCATCCAATACCGAGCCGCCGACGCGCGCTCGAGTCCTTTTTCGGCCGAATTATTGAGCCCAGTAGCCCTATCCGGGCGTTTCTCAACTCTCCATTTTTTTTCCTACTCAATGATTCATTTGTTCATTAATTTGTACACTTATGAATCTTACATGTTTATGTTTTACGTGTATATAGGAAAATACGTCGCTCATGATGATGTGCACACTATGGAGAAAAAGCCATATTTATCCCGTTCAAGGATCAAAGTAAATATAGAACGGAGTACCCACGGAAATATGTTGCTCATATGGAGAGAATCTCCCGTTCAAGGATCAAAGCATATATGAAACCAAGTGCCTGTAAGACTTTATTAAAGTTCTCGTTTTTCCAATTCCTCTTTTTTGGGAAATTTTTTTGGGGGGAATTGGGTATTTGGGTTCTTTATCTCCCACGCTACTTTGCGGTGGATGAGACAATGAGAGGTGGTATCACTCTCGGATGTCGAAGTAAACTGTGTGACGGTCCTGGGGGAGTCACGGATAATTGTTGAAAGTCGATAGTTGTGGTTGTTGCATACACCACGTTTTGGGTGCGATTTGATGTCGCCGTTTTGTCGATTTTAAACCAACAATTAAATAAAACGAACATTGTCGGTAACGGTAAAGTTATGACTCGTTCATGATTAGTCACGTATTTGTGACATACAAATGGGACAAACATCGATTGCGACGGATATGTCGTGGTTAAAATCGATTTGTGACGAAATTGTCACGTTGAATTGAGCGACCACCACGTTGGTCTTGACCCAATCCCATACTTGGAAAACTCCATCTTTCAGCTTATTAAAAATAAAATATTGCATGTGGGTGTAGACATGTATCGTCTCCTTGCAATATGATATATGGAAGAATGTACGAGTAATTCTCATGAATTTTAACATGTAAGGCAATGGCATATTGCGGTAAATACATGAATTCGTTGACCTCGATTATAGTTCGTATGACTATAGGTCCGAATACTTTTCCGAGTATTTGTAAAGACATGTGCCTTATAAATTTGACTATGTTTAGTCGATCTTATTGGATGGTCAAGACGAGTTGGTTATGGTATATTCATTATGTCTCATGGTTCAAAATGCTTAATTATGATGCACCGCGTTGCATCCATATAACATGGCTATTATGACGTATGCTTGCAAATTGATAATTAAAATACTTGGTTGATTTGATGCACTTTGGTGGATTTTGTCTACACTTTGATCATGACTAGGCGCATCCTCCTTGGTATTTGTTTATGCTTTGAAAGTTCAAACGGAATCGGGTTTTTAAACAAATTTTTGCATCGACATTCCTACTTTCTCTGCAAGTCTACCAAGTTGGAGTTACCGAAAGGATCATTAGTTGAGATAAGAAATCGAACACCCTGCTGCGTTTAAACGCACATATGGCTGTCATTGCCATGTTTTTGCATCAACACTTATGCCATTGGATATGGTCTCAACCTTGTTTTCTCACTAAACTTGGGAAAAACTAAACAGCCAATTAAAACATGCACTGTGATCTGAGTTTAATGATCCGTGTGGTGCACAATATATGGATAGAAAGATACGGAAGTCTAGTTTCCAGAACATCTGACCGTTTGTCCATAGCCTTCCTAACAAGGGAGTTATCGCTGTTTTAGTGAACAAAGGTCAAGCTGCGCGGAATTTTTTTTCCAGCGATTGTGCTAACTTTTGTCCCAACCAACTTGGTTCCCATCTTAAATTTGCAAGTGGTCTTATGACACATATTTTTCAACCTCTTTTTGGCCGAATTTGCCATAGATGATGCAGTTTTTGGTATGCGTTATACGCTAAACTATCATCTTTCAAATGTTGAAAAACAGTTTCCTTGGGGAAGCCCAAAATACGCACCCTTATAAAAAGGTCGAGCGTGTGCATGCTTGTGTCACACCATGCTTGTGTCATAATTTTGCCCCTTAGGCATATAACCTTGCCATGTTATGCACTCAATATGATGGATCATTTTGATCATATCAAACATAAAATCTCTATGTTGTTAGAGTATTCGCTATGCTCATGATTATAAAATTTTGCAAGCGAAATTGAGTGCGTATTAAGCTATTTTCAAGAAACATGATATTTTTGGATTTCGGCTTATAAATCCATTGTGACTATGATGAGTAGGTCATCACAATCAATGAGCGGTATGATGCTCAAGTTGTTGAATGCCGAATGGCGTTTTCTAGTCACATATGTTCCGTAACAATTGAACCATGTTATGACTCGATGATACATATGCCAAAGTGTATCACTCATAGCATCTCATTATGATTTGTGAGAATAAAATCTTATGCATCACTTGTATTGGATATGTGAAAGGAAAAATATTCATGAGTCAATATGGTCCGGCTTGCATCGGTTTGTGTAACCAGAAGATGTATTGGGACATTGACACATTTAGGCTTTAATAGTCCGGAATTTGGACAATTTGATGATCCATATACCACGGTATTGTCATGGACATCATTTTCTTTAAACAAAGAAACTAGTTGGATCAAAGACACCAAAGTACGTTGGTGGAGTCGTGAGCAGGGCTCATGACCAATGATGATATTTATGTCATCCGCGTCTTGCTTTCATAAGCATGTGTGACGCCAAAGACCCCCCCAATGATCCTTCTTAGCCATGTTCATTGATTTAAGCCTATTCTTTGGCACGATTAGGAGATGACACCCTCATATGCTAAAGAGAATAATGTAGCGACTCGCATAAGCATGGTGCTGAGTCCTCCCCTTTCACCGAGTCCTTATACATACATGATCATAAGTATTAGCCTGGGTGGCTTATGATGCTATGATGGTGTTTACAAATTGTCGTACTCAAGTAATAACATTTATATGTTATGTTGTTCCTTTGACAATGATTGATAAGTTGATGAAACCTGAGTTATGGTTGTCCAACTTGCGGACCAGTCATTGTAAAGGTCGGTTCACCCACTTTTTAGACCAAGTCTTAAAGTGAAATTTTAACGAGTACTTCCTAACATCCAAGGCTACCTTCTCACAAATTTTGGTGCCATTTGGAGACTTGAAAGGAGGTGAACCACTTAAATGAAGTTTTCACATACCACCAGCCGTCCTAACGACTAGTTCGATGTCATTTCGATCGGTTTTTGACCACAAGGTTGATGGTTTTGGAATCCTAAACACCCGTTTATACATGCTCACGAAATTTTGAGGTGTTTGGGGCTGGTGAAGGGAGTGAACTCTTCAAGAAAGCACTAGAGGTTCGATAAAACCAACGGCCTATCATCGGTTCAATCGTTTCTTTATGTTCGATCCCGGTGGTGCATGGTGGCGGTTTTGTTGATTCTCAAGACCGTAGCTACGGCTATGTAGCATAGGTCAACATGTCATATTCACCTATACCTATCATCATTCAAATGCTTAGTTACGAGTGTAACAATATGCATTTTGTTAATCGGATTGTGTTAACAACTGAAAACCTTTATCGTCCACATGTTCATGTGCCAAAAGTGCGTCACCACAACGCATTATGACGGGTTATAAATGATGAATATGACATGCGCTTTCACTCATAGTCTGCTTAAAATGTACCTTGGCAGACGATCTCGTAAGTCACTTTGATGAGCCGCCTTCCGTCGTTAGGGGAGATGCGAACGATCATGTTCGAGTAGAACGACTTGGAATTGTCGTAGTTTGTCCCTACTGTGCCTCACCAAGTTCCCTAAAGTGACGAGATTAAATACATGCTGCAAACATGTCTGCAAGGATTGTGTCCGGTCATGGACGTTCGTCACCTATAAATGGCGATATGGTAACACCACAAATTGTGGTAGATGGTGTTACTAGGCCGTGGATCTCATAAGAGCATTGGGATGCCACTTGGTTCGATAAATACTCTCGCTAAGAATGTATGCGAGCTTGGTACATGAAACTTGATCATATGATCAAATGAACTCATCCGTCTCATGTGATTCTGGATTATAGTCATCATTGGGGGACGCCTCAATGAATGCCAATCCATAAAGAGTACTCTATGAATAAAGCCGGTACATGAGGACGTGGAATGTGAGTTTAATCGAACCATACTTCGTTGAAAATCTACAACGTTGTAGCCTTGGCCTAAAATGGAAACATATGCGACTCCAGTATGGACAAAGTGATAGCCCTTTGTTGAAGTGGTGCCGACACTCCAAAGATAAGACCTATCCGTATACTTTGTTAAAGCGAGTGAGAGAGAGAGTTAAACTCACCTCATGGATCGAGTTTTCTCATGAACGCACCGAATCGACTACGATGACACGAAACTCGGTTGTGCTATCGTAATGGATGTTATAGCATCCACTATCTTTTCGCTAGATAGTTTCCCAAAAGCGACGTGCGGCTTGTGGTTAAATCTTATCTTAGTGGGAACTAAGTTAAGCGATAAAAATGATCTCGTGGTGGATCGGACTCAAATCAAGTGGCTCGACCACGGAGCGCGTCGACAAGTGAATGTCGGGAACGCATACTAAGTATATACTTGATTTGGAAGAGATATGAAGCTTTGCGTGTAAAACTAAGGGTTTATAGTGATGTACTCTTGTGAGACTAAGAGATTCCGCTAAATCCAAAGTTAAGAATGAGAGGATCTTGGGGACACTTGATGATGCGTATTCATCAATCGGTTTAAGGCAATCTAAGGGACGGTTTCCCTAAGAGACGATAAAGTAATGCCTATATGATTCCCAATGATTAGTCGAAGTCATCATAAGACTTGGCTCACTTAAGTGATGATGCGATCTTAAGAGAAAAGTACGGTATTATGTACTCATGTTTGACTCGATGTACTCATTCGTAATAATCCAGAAAGCCACCGTGATGATGGCACAGGATGCGCTCACGCAATGTCTGTGATTGACAAGAAGCTTGAAGCTCGCTCTATCTCGATAAAAAGGACACTTGAAAATTGATACCCGAATCTGCCCAGAATGTGTTGGTCTATCTCCCATATGACCTACAGGGCAGCTCACTTGATGGAAAATGGTGAAATTGGTGCCATTGGAAAGGTTTGTGTCTACTTTCCAAGGAAACCAACCATTTGATCACAACCATCATGTTGATTGACATATGAATATAGTTACAAAGTATGACAGGATCTGTAAGCTAATATACTGAGTCAACGTCGATAGAGCTTTGTGATCTCGCTTCAAAGTCGATCTAGGTTACGTCTTGTATGTGAATGAAAAGCTATGGGTGTCTAGTTTTCATAAGTTCTTACGCTTTCGTTGATACCTATTGAATCGAAGAAGTTATGACCGATTTGGTGCATAGAGGTCAAGACTTTGGAAAACTTGATAAGTCTCTAGTGACTCTGCACTTTGGATGTGTCGCGCTCTTTTGTCCTTAAAACAAGGGTTGTTTTTTCCCATCGGGTTTTCACTTGGTATGGTTTTTAACGAGGCGACCTATGAGAACATCCAGACAATGATGCGTTGTCTTGCTCAACTTAGACCAAGAGGTATTTTTCCCACCTGGGTTTTTCCTTGGTATAGTTGTGAGGGCAACTTGATCCGAATCCTATGATTTGAGGTACTCATCGTGAGTCGTTATGTATACATCGTGGAGTATACACGACATGTTATGTTGGTGCGTTGCAATCTTTTCCTCATCAAGCCTTTATTTTTCCCATGGGGTTTGTTTTACTTGAAATAGGTTTTTACGAAGGCAACATCTTCGCACCATTGTTGTATTAGTGCTCGACATTGGAGTGTTCCTAATTATTATTCCCGTGATGTCTTACCTAATACCGATTGTAGATACATAGATGGAAGGTTCTAGATCCTTCTGTATAGAGGATCCTATTAGATGCCTTACCTTATCTGGGAATCCTATGTATGGGCGACTCATCAGAATGCCTATATAAAGGCCCCTCTATCAATGTTATGAATGAATTGATTTGCTGTCTTTTACTTTCTCCTCAAACAAATTGATTATTTTTATATTATAATTGCAATATATTTTTTCTTAAAATAACAACAATACCACATTAGTGTGGACGAAAGAACATAACATCAATAATTACAATAATTTTTAATTAATATTGCACAAAAAGAAGCAAAATTAATAAATAAAGTTCGGAAAGAAAGTACATAACCAGTCAGTATAGTTTTGTTCATCGTTCTAAAAAAGGAGTGAACTTACCTTCCACACTTGAAGGGTGATTTTAACACAAAAAATTAAAATTTTGAACTTTTGTCTTTTTTATGTTATTCTATCTTTCGCCATCTTTAATTTGAGTATAATTTTGATATATAAATTTTATTTTTTAAAAATATTTTATATTGAGTTAGAAATTAATTTTTTACCTATAAAAATATATAGTTTTAAAATAAAAATTATATATCAAGATTATACTCAAATTAAAGATCTCGATAAATAAAATAATATAAAAAAAATAAAAACTTAAATTTTAATTTGTACGTGTCAAAATAAGTCTTCAAAAGTAAGGCTCTGTTCTTTTGATCAATCGAATCAATCAATCAATAGACTGACTAATCGAATCAAATACATATTAAGGGTAAATAATAATAATAATAGCGCTAAAATCTTTCATTAACTTAATTTCGGATAACGATTTAGTATTTATCTTTTTTGTCTCATTAAATCCTTTATCTTTCTAATTTTAAGAAATTTAGCCTTTTCGTTGGTCTCGTTAATCGTTGTCAGGTCAGCAGTTAAGTTTACGTGGCTATAAACATACCTGCGTGGTGAACAAAGTCAAATTCCTAACCTATGTGTCCATTTCCTAACCTCAATTTTCTAATTTTGCCTGAATTTATATATATATATATATATATATATTCAAGAAAATAATTTTATTTCGAAAAAATATTATTTTTCCAAAAAATATTTTTTTCCTCCAGAAAATATTTTTTTAATTTTTTCGAAAAAATATTTTTTTATTTTTTTTCCAGAAAATAATTTTATTTTTTCGAAAAAATAATATTTTTTTTCAGAAATTAATTTAATTTCGAAAAAATATTATTTTCTGAAAAAAAAAAAAAATATTTTTCGAAAAAATTAAAAAAAATATTTTCTGGATGAAAAAATATTTTTTGGCAAAATAATATTTTTTCGAAATAAAATTATTTTCTGGAAAAAATATTATTTTTCGAAAAAATAAAACTATTTTCTAGGAAAAAAATAAAAAAAATATTTTTTCGAAAAAATTAAAAAAATATTTTCTGGAGAAAAAAGTATTTTTTGGCAAAATAATATTTTTTCGAAATTAAATTATTTTCTGGAAAAAAATATTATTTTTTCGAAAAATAAAATTATTTTCTGGGAAAAAAATAAAATATTATTTTGCCAAAAAATATTTTTTCCTCCAGAAAATATTTTTTTATTTTTTTATTTTTTTCCAGAAAATAATTTTATTTTTTAGAAAAATAATATTTTTTACAGAAAATAATATTTTTTCCAGAAAATAATATTTTTTTCCAGAAAATAATTTTATTTTGAAAAAAATATTACTTTGCCAAAAAATATTTTTTCCTCGAGAAAATATTTTTTTAATTTTTCGAAAACATAATTTTTTTATTTTTTCCCGGAGAATAATATTTTTTTAAAATTAAATTATTTTCTGTTAAAAATATTATTTTTTCGAAAAAATAAAATTATTTTCTGGAAAAAAATAAAAAATATATTTTTTCGAAAAAATTAAAAAAATATTTTTTGGCAAAATAATATTTTTTTGAAATAAAATTATTTTCTTGAATATATATATATATATATATATAAATTCAGGTAAAATTAGAAAATGGAGGTTAGGAAATGGACACATAAGTTTGGAATTTGACTTTGTTCTCCACGCAGATATGTTTATAGCCACGTAGGCAACTTAATGTACCACTTGGACAATAGTTAACTGAGACCAACTAAAATCTAAATTTGCTTAAAATTAGAAAGATAAAGCGACTTAATGACAAAAAAGATAAAGGAAAGAATCGTTATCCGAAATTAAGCTTACGAAAGATTTTAAATTAATAATAATAATGGTAAATAATACTCCATTTTCTTTAGATGTCGTTGATTGACACACATTTTTAGTGCTTTGACCGGGTAATTAAATTTATCATTTTTTAAATTTTAATTTTTTGAATAAAAATATACAATTTAAATTTTAATTCACAAAAAGAATTATTTAAAGATAATAATTTTAACTATACGGTCAAAACACCTAAAAATATGTGTCAAAAAGTCAAACGACATCTAAAGAAAAATGGAGGGAGTAATAATAATAGTAATTAACAATAACAACTATAATAGTAATATTATTAGTAATAATAACAATAATAATAATTAAGATTAATAATAATAATAATAATAATAATAATAATAAGAAGAAGAACCGAACCGAATGAATTGAACATCGACATTAGTCTACTCGGGCAAATCTTGAAGCTGCTCTCCTCTCCCATGTACAGACCACCACCACACGCCCCCATGAATGATACCACCGACGGCCAGAACCACCGCCAGAGTACAACTCAAATCCACGAAGAAGAAGAAGTCGACGACGACGACGTTCAGTGCTCTAATGTGGACGAGTCCATAGAAAATTCGCCATTCCAGATCAGGCATGATCCCCCGAACAATCCTCCCTCGCCCTCCCCGCTTTCCGTCGTCGAGCCACCCGTCGAGGCGACTGAATTCTCTGAAAAGTATCCGCCTGTGGCGCCCGCGGTCGAGGATGGTGGCGCCTATCAGCTTACCCTATCGTTTCGGGATCAAATTTATACTTTCGACTCGATTCCTCCTGAAAAGGTGATATTTAATTCCTGTTGTGTCAATTGCTTCTTCGATAGATGTAATTTTTTGCTTACATTTGAATTTGGCTTAGCATGTGTAGAATTATTACCAATTTTATGCCTTTTTTTCCCCTTCAATTAATGAGATATTTTGAGTTCTGATACTTTCTTGTACATTTGATCTTAGTTTATCTGGTGATTCTGCTCATATGCAGATAGTAACCTGTGCTGCAGAAGTGCTTACTTTTTTTTTCCTCCTGAAATTTTTGTTTGAGCAATAGTTCTTTATTCAGTGCACTGGATTGTGTGATTTAGGGACACTTTGTTGTTGGGTATCTATCCGGAATACATAAATTTACACAACTCAACAGGAAACAAATTACAAATAAATTTCCTATGATTTATGGGGATTAAGGGTTACACAACAAAATTAAATAATGCAGAAAAAACGAACGAAAATAGACTGGAAAATAACAAACACAAGACAGAAATTTAAGTCGGAGAAATCGACCAACAGATCGGAAATAACACGAAACGCGGTGGTGTTTAGAGACAGAAGTCGGCTCAGTCCTCCACCCTCGTGTACCTGGCCCGTAGCTCCAAATTTCCTGGCGTCAAGATCAAATCGAGCCACGAACCCGGCGGTTTCACAAATCACAAAGACCAAAACCCAGAAATCCCGAATCACAAAGACCCGAAACCCGAATCCACAAATAACCCAAAACCCAAACTCAGCCAAGAAAGTTTCACACAGAAAAACAGGAATCTCACGAAGAAATATTGTATTGCCTCAAGAACACTTAGTTTTCAGTCGATGGTTTTTGGTATGTCCCCTCAAAATGGATCCCACAATTTATAGGAACCAAAAAAGCCCCTGAAACGGTCGCCCGATTTTAAAGCACCCAAACTTATCATTGAAAATGATAAGGGTTGCTATTAGATCGGAAGACGTTCAAAGGAAAAAGCGCAGCGGATGAAACCGAACGCAGAGGAGTCGGGGAGGAAGAATCGGGAGAGGAGAAAACAGAAGGAGAACAGGAGGCGCCGACTGGTAAGTGGGGATAATGGGGTAGGTTTAGGGTTAGGGATATATTAATACCCTTAGGATGGACGGGTAGGATTAATCCCCACAAAAGGGATGGTCCAGATTGGTCAAGGCAATTAAAAAAGGAAACCGGCCTTTGGCTTAATTTTGGACTGGGCTGCACCATTATTTGTTTTGGGCCCAGTCAAAGAAACCAATCCATTTGGGCCTAATACCAACAAATCTCCACCCGGACCAAATGAGCTATCGGGGTACACATCTTTTGAGAGGGAGGTCATCATCGCCGAACGTCACACCACCTGCACAAAACACAAAGTTAGTACAAGTATAAAGACAAACAATCACTAAGAAAGTAGGAACTAGAAATCACAAAGAAAAGCTAGAAAAGCTATCACAAAGATAGCGAACTGAAAGACTAGTCAGTCTTCAGTTGAAGGAGTCGATATTTAGTATCGACTTGCAAGATCTGGTCTTCTCGATTGGTAGGCACTTTGTGCCCATATCTGCAGGATTGGACTGTGAAGGGATTTTCTTCAACTCAATTATGCCTTTTTCTACTATATCACGGATGAAGTGTCGCCTGACATCAATATGCTTTGTTCGATCATGGAACACAGGATTTCTGCACAAGTGTATGCTTGATTGACAATGTATGAGGACTGATTTAGAAATAAGGTGCTTTTAGATCTGTCCCGAACAATGTTCATGCCCAATATCCTTTTAGCATCCCCCAAGTATTTCATGTCAAATTGATCACCTAAACAACTTTGAACATGATCAATAGATTTAATGCAAGAACTAATCAAAAGCATATCATCTACATAAATAAGTAGGAACATGGGCACACCACTGTCATACTTATAATAAAGACATGGGTCATAAGCACTCCGACGAAATTTCAAGGACAACATGCAGTCATTGAATTTTTTGTTCCATTCTCTAGGGGATTGTTTTAAGCCATATAGGGTTTTATTGAGCAAGCACACATGATCAGGATGGTTACTATCCGTAAAACCTTCTGGTTGTTTCATATAGATAGTTTCTTTTAATTCACCATGCAAAAATGCTGTTTTAACATCTAATTGTTTCATCTCCCAATTATGATGCGCAACTAATGCAAGCATAATGCGAACAGTGGTGAATTTAACAACTGGAGCAAAAATCTCAGTATAGTCGATACCTTCACGTTGTGTAAAGCCTTTAGCTACTAACCTTGCCTTGAATCTGACATTATCCTCCTCCTTTTTCACTTTAAATAACCACTTACAATCAATCAAAGAACAATTTCTGGGTTTTGGAACAAGTTTCCAAGTATCATTTGCATGCAAGGATGTCATTTCTTCATTCATTGCACTTAGCCAATCATTCGAATTATTAGACATCAAAGCATCATTGTAAGACTTAGGTTCATTACCATCAAGCATATCAAACACATTGAAAGCAAGAGAAGCCATATGGAAATCATCTAAGTGTATAGGTCTCCTAACATTCCTTCTAGGCCTATCCCTAGTTAATTGATAATCATATAAGTCAGGAGCAGATTCAGATTCAGATTCATCCCCATTATCAGATTGATTATTAGGTTCAGGATTTTCTACATTATCAAGTTCGGCAGGTAATTCATTTTCACTAAGATGCTCCACCCTAATCTGAACAGGTGGGGAGAATTTTCGAGCTTGCACAGAGCAGTATAGGATTATCAAGACATGGAAACTCGGTTTCATTAAAGACTACGTCTCGCTAATAATCACCTTTAACCCGGTTCAGATCGACCCATAGACGATAACCCTTAGCATTTCGGGATATCCAAGAAAGACACATCTCAAGGATCTCGGTTCGAGTTTATCAACATTTTGATGCACATAAGCAAAGACAACCAAACACACGAATGTTCGAAAAATCAGTACCATGACCCGACCACACGGACTCGGGATAGTTGCCATTTAATGGTACGAAGGTGATCTATTGATGATATATGCAGCAGCTTAAAAGAGCCTCACCCCAAAAGCTTTTAGACAACCCGTATAGCAAGCATGGCCCTAACTTTTTCAAGTAAGGTGCGATTCATTCGCTCGCCTACCCCGCTTTGTTGAGGGGTATAAGGGATGATTTATGCCTAAGAATGCCATTTTCGAACACATAGTATCAAACAGTATTGCAAAATTCAAGGCCGTTATCGGTCCTTATCTTTTTGATCCGTTTTCGGTTTGATTTTCCACCAAAGATTTCCAAGTTTGGAATTTTTCAAACACTTGATTTCAATTTGAGTAAAAACACGAAAACTTTTCGAGAGTAATCATCAATAATGGACAAGAAATACCTATTTCGCCATGGGTCGTAACACCGCAGACCCCAAACATCAAGATGAACATAATCAAGCACATTGGAGCTTTTACCAGATTTCTCAAAAACGGATCGGGAATCGGAGGTTTTGGAAATTGCATTTTATGTTGTTTGCCAAACATGCAGGAATCACAGAAAGACAATTTAGAGATTTTATCTTTTCCAAAACATTTTTGTTTATGCAAGATCTCTAACCCCTTCATGCTTATGTGCCCTAACCTATTATGCCACAATTCGGTTTTATCAAAGACACTGATTAGAACATGCAGGAGTTTCAGTTTGGCAAATGTATAGATTAAATTTCCGGATTCCTTTAAACAACATCAAGGATCCTCTCGAAATTGTCATGCAACCATTTCCCCAAGACCCTCGAAGACCCTCATCTTCCAAAGTGGTACAAGATATCAGGTTATGAGATAAATCAGGAATGTGTCGGACATTTTTTAGAGTATATCGAGTACCATCAGCGAATTTTAAACACACATTTCCTATTCCGGCCACTACCCGTTTCACCTTATCAGGCATATAAACATACCGATCACCAAGATTAGTATAACTAGTAAAATGCTGTTTATAAGGTGTCATGTGATGAGTGCATCCAGAATCCAGTAACCATTCATTTTCACACAGCCCAGAAAGCACAGAATTCACAGAAAGATGCAAATCATCAGCTACCATAAAGACATCGCCCATAGTTAAATTTGCTGATCATTTTGCAAATTCTTTTTAGGTTTAGTGCATTCTTGAATATAATGACCAGGTTCACCACGATTATAACATTTGCGATTCTTAGGCCGGAATTTGGATTTATCCTTCCATTGCCCCTTTTTCTTATTAGACTTTTCAGAATCGATTTTAACAAACGGTTTCTTTTTAATGGGATGTTTAGCCCTAACAAAATTGACATCGAAACAGGTTTAGAAACCTTGTTGAATTTCAAGTCTAATTCTTTACTCTTTAATCCACTTATAACAAGATTCTAAAGTAAATGTAATCCCTCCCATATTTTATCGCAGATTTCACATCATTATAGGCATCAGGGATAGCATTCAAGAGCACAATAGGGAATAATCATCAATGTTTTTGTCACCCGTTTGTTTTATATCTTGCACTAACTTTGTAAAGGCATCCATTACCATCAATATCTTTATTCAAATCCAAATGTAGAAAAAACTTTTCAAGAAGAAATAATTTATTTGGCAAAGATGTTTCCGTAAAAGTTTCCTCAAGTTTATCCCAAAGCTGTTTAGCATTATCCGTTTTGCCTATTCGTCTAATCACAGAATCAGACAAGTTCAAGATTATAGAGGAATGAGCAAACTCAATCAATTCCTCACGTTTTTCAGGAGTCACATTAGACTGAAAAGAACCTTCAATGGCTTTGAAACATTTCTGTTGGACAAGTATAGATTTCATTTTTTGTTGCCAAATTTTAAAATCCCCTTTACCGTCAAAAGGTGCCATTGTAAAAGAAGTAAGAGAGCCCATTTTAGTATTTGTAAAAATCACACAAGATTTAAACCAGCACAAGGTATTACTGTAAAAACTAAGATTACAGTTAAATATCACACAGATACCACGAATAACAAAATCACACCAGATTTTGCGATAAAGTGAGCTGGAATGGAATACTAGTATCACACAGATATCACAAATACCAAAATCACACCAGATTTTAAAATAAAGTGAGCTGGAATCGAATCCCGGAGCCCCCACAAGATCCGAGGAACACTTGCGGTCCAGGCAAGGGGGTTTGGTATGCTCGGAGATTACGACTACCACAGTCTCAACACAGAACGAAAATAACGCAGCGATCACCAAGTCGGTACAGCAGACGGAAGCAGTAAACAAATTACTCCACAGTAATAATACTTTACCAATCACACAGAATAGTACGGAAAAACAGTAAAGTATAGAAAGCAATACCTGAGCGGATTCCTCGGCCGGAACCCGTATGCCCTTCCGAATAGAAACCCCGTTTAGAGGCTCCGATACCACTGTTGGGTATCTATCCTAATACATAAATTTACACAACTCAACAGAAACAAATTACAAATAAATTTCCTATGATTTATGGGGATTAAGGGTTACACAACAAAATTAAATAATGCGTAAAAACGAACGAAAATAGACTGGAAAATAACAAACACAAGACAGAAATTTAAGTCGGAGAAATCGACCAACAGATCGGAAATAACACGAAACGCGGTGGTGTTTAGAGACAGAAGTCGGCTCGATCCTCCACCCTCGTGTACCCGCGTCAGCTCCAAATTTCAGGCCCAGTCAAATCGAGCCACGAACCCGGCGGTTTCACAAATCACAAAGACCAAAACCCGAAATCCCGAATCACAAGACCCGAAACCCAGAAACCCCAAATAACCCAAAAACCAAACTCAGCCAAGAAAGTTTCACACAGAAAACAGGAATCTCACGAAGAAATATAGTATTGCCTCAAGAACACTTAGTTTTCAGTCGATGGTTTTCAGTATCTCCCCTCAAAATGGATCCCACAATTTATAGGAACCAAAAAAGCCCCTGAAACGGTCGCCCGATTTTAAAGCACCCGAACTTATCATTGAAAATGATAAGGGTTGCTATTAGATCGGAAGACGTTCAAAGGAAAAAGCGCAGCGGATGAAACCGAACGCAGAGGAGTCGGGGAGGAAGAATCGGGAGAGGAGAAAACAGAAGGAGAACAGGAGGCGCCGACTGGTAAGTGGGGATAATGGGGTAGGTTTAGGGTTAGGGATATATTAATACCCTTAGGATGGACGGGTAGGATTA
The DNA here is from genome assembly GCA_033398695.1 of Orobanche coerulescens. Classification (NCBI taxonomy): domain Eukaryota; kingdom Viridiplantae; phylum Streptophyta; class Magnoliopsida; order Lamiales; family Orobanchaceae; genus Orobanche; species Orobanche coerulescens. The sequence goes on from CM065809.1 coordinate 179,225,096, forward strand.
ATCCCCACAAAAGGGATGGTCCAGATTGGTCAAGGCAATTAAAAAAGGAAACCGGGCCGGGTTTGGCTTAATTTTGGACTGGGCTGCACCATTATTTGTTTTGGGCCCAGTCAAAGAAACCAATCCATTTGGGCCTAATACCAACATTTGTAACTATCTATTGCTAATAGGATTCTTTCTTGGAGTACTAATTGTTTTCTTTGTTCATATATTCAGTTTCAGGCAGTTCTATTGCTGTTGGGTGGGTATAAAGAACCCACTGGTATCCCTACTCCAGGCCCAGATATGACTCCTCAAGACCATTATCTACATCAAAATCCCGTAGAAGGTTTACGCTGCTGCATATTTTTAGGAAATTACTTATTAAACAAGTGCAGGCATGAAATTTTCATTTCGCCTGAGAAGTTTTCACCCGAGTTTTAACGATTTTGCCATTAATTGAAGTCGAAAGAAGTTATGGACATGAACAGATCGTATTTGTATGCATTCATTGGATATATTAAACAACCGGAAACTGGAAACCGGTTCATCTTCACAACTTACATTTAACTTCTCTACAGATTCACCATTTTGATTCATTTTAATCTTTTTTGTATTTTAGTTTAAAAAAATATTATTCTCCGGGAAAAAATAAAAAAAATATGTTTTCGAAAAATTAAAAAAATATTTTCTGGAGGAAAAAATATTTTTTGGCAAAATAATATTTTTTTGAAATAAAATTATTTTCTTGAAAATATATATATATATATATATATATATATATATATATAAATTCAGGTAAAATTAGAAAATGGACACATAGGTTAGGAAATGGACACATAAGTTTGGAATTTGACTTTGTTCTCCACGCAGATATGTTTATAGCCACGTAGGCAACTTAACAGCCACTTGGACAATAGTTAACGGAGACCAACGGAAAATGCTAAATTTGCTTAAAATTAGAAAGATAAAGGACTTAGTTGGGACAAAAAAAAGATAAAGGAGTAAATCGTTATCTGAAATTAAGTTAAGGGACCCCATGAGCATTTTAGCCTAATAATAATAATGGTAAATAATACTCCCTCCAATTTTCTTTAGATGTCGTTTGACTTTGACACACATTTTTAGGTGCTTTGACCGGGTAATTAAATTTATCATTTTTTAAATTTTAATTTTTTGAATAAAAATATACAATTTAAATTTTAATTCACAGAAAGAATTATTTAAAGATAATAATTTTAACTATACGGTCAAAACACCTAAAAATATGTGAATGGAGGGAGTAATAATAATAGTAATTAACAATAACAACTATAATAGTAATATTATTAGTAATAATAACAATAATAATAATTAAGATTAATAATAATAATAATAATAATAATAATAATAATAATCATATATATTGAAAGATTCACCCAAAAAATTCATTGATGAGGGGTAATGACACCAATTATTATGATAAAAATTTCATGCCAAAGGGCAATACCTTAATGAGGGGAAGATGAAGGGTCACATATGTCACTTTCGGTACATTTCTCAAGTCAGTTTAATAGACGCATGAAGAAGTTTGAAGTCAGTCAGTCTTGGGGAAGATGAAGGGTCTACTGTGATTTGGAGAGACCGACCCTTGGTTTATTGCTGTGTCTATTATCTATAAATACCGAGGCCAGATTCAGATATCATCAGTTGTGTTGTTTTTCAACATTCAAGCAATATATATATATATATATTATACATACAAGATGTCTAATACTTATGTCAAGTTCAACTTGAAAGTCGTCACTAATAAACAAAAAACGAAGTAACTATATGCAGAAGCCAACAGCGATTTTGCGGAGGTATTGTTGAGTTTCCTGACGCTTCCATTGGGGACGATCGTGAGAGTCTTGAAGAAACACAATCAGGGAATTGGCATCGGAAGCTTAACAACATTGTACAATGGCTTAGAAAATCTGAACAGTGTCCATTTTCGTACAGAGAGTTGTAAGCAAATAAATGTTGGGATTGGGAATGCGAATTTTTGCTGCAAATAAATATTGGGAATTCGAATTGAAGTCCTTTATGAAATCAATTTATGAATATTGATCACAGGTAAATGTTGTAACCAATTTCAGTAGTTACAATCTCTTTGTATCCTGAATAGTTACACATTACAAAGTATAAATAGTATAGTTCAACACATCTCATTTTAGTCATCATGGCATGCATGAGTCGTTGATGAAGAAGGTTATTGAAAAATTATTGTGATGTATATTTTATTTGTTTGAATTGTTTCTTTTGGTAATGTGATATGGTACTAAGTTTAGTTTTGATTGTTGTCGTGTGTAATGAGCAGCTCCAAAATGATTAACGTCATTGGCAAACATATTTGTTTGTGATTGTATTGTTAATGATTGATTATTAGTAATTTGTTATTGCATGATAGGTTTGGGCAAGAAGATGGTGTAGGAGATGATATCTTCGCCAACAACCGTATGTCTTCTTTCATTCCCTTTTACAAAATATATTTATATAAGCAAACACATACACACGTAAAATGTATTTGATTTTATTTAACCCCTCATGTATGAGGAGGTGGCCAACTCAAATTCATTCATTTCGTTTTCTTAAAAAAATTGTGGGGATAAAGTTAAGTTCTATTGTTCTATGTCTTATCGATTTTCCAAATGTCGTGGAATGGATGAAGGAAAAAAAAGAATTAGGATAAGAAGAAGAAGAAGAAGAAGAAGAAGAAAGCAAAACAACTAACTCAACTCGAGTTGCAGAACAAAAAGATGACGAATAGAAACTTAAAGTCCACTTGGAGAAAGAAGAGAAGATTAAACAAGAGCCCGATCACTACCGAGAAACGATTATGTTCATGCATAGCTTTCTTCACAAGAAAGAAGCCAACAATAATCGTCTTCGAGCTTAGAGTGTCGAGATCATGTTCAACCAGTGGAAATGCAAAGATATTCATCGAGGCAAATTCGGTTGCATTCGATTCTTTAGGCTTCGGTTGTCAACAATATATGAAGTTGAATCATCCTCTAATCGTCTCATTCTCATAAATTTTATCCATGATTCATTGCGACACTCAATAGTTGGATGGATCCGAATGTTAATATTTTGTTTGCATTTAATCTTTTTGACTATTTGATATCCATATGTATATATTGAATTGTTGGAGGAGTAATGAATCTAAGCTTTAATTTTGTAATCTCATGCTAAAAATAGAAAATTCAAACTCTATTAAACAAAAAGTATGAACGAATGTTCGTCATATAATAAACTTCCACGTTATAAGCATATAGGCCATGTCTTCAAACACAATATATAATACAAGTTCATTGTTAGGCAACAATTTTTTATACTCAATCACTTTGTCCAGAAAATTAAAAAGTCGAACAAAACAATTAGTTTTGTTATTTGTTTCTGGAATCATTAAAGGACAATGTCATTTGTGTTTATACTGATTTGGAGGGTATTTGGAGGGTGCTTTTAAAGTGATTTTAACAACTAAGAGAAACTTCTAATATAATGAATCATAACCATGCAATAAAGTTCACTTGATAGAACCCTATGCTATAATAACCTCTACCCATGCAACTGACACATAACTTGAACCCATCCTATTTATGAAATAATTAAATACATTCAATTTGTGTTCTTCCAAATACTACACTCTTTTATAAATGTTCTCATTATTACGATGCCCGCTTTGTTCAAATAGATACTTTTATCTTCATTTCTACACTTTACGCTAAACATTATGTAGCAAATAATTTTATACAATATCGCAATGCTATGAGACGTGTGGGTTTTACGCTTTTGACCGAGACTATGGGATGGCGGATTGATTGACTTTTTTATGGTTATTGTTTTATTAAAGAAATTAATTAATAATGTAAATTTATAATAATGTGTAACCAAACCATCTTAAGCAATCCCAAATTTTGAGAAATTAACAATAAAAAAAAAGTAAAAAAGAATAAAAAGGACAACAACAAGGATTAAACTATAAGTCAATGAAAGGGAAAAAACAATGAGGTCGATACTATCAATAACTGATTCGACAACATCAAATGTTGCTACATATTTGTCATCATCGTCTTCTAACAATGATGCAGATTGTTAGGTGATAAAAGATGATTACAACAGTAATTATGAAGACCAAGAGTCTGCACCAACATTACGTAAAAACACGTAGATATTAAACCAAAACACAGCCGAACCGAATGAATTGAACATCGACATTAGTCTACTCGGGCAAATCTTGAAGCTGCTCTCCTCTCCCATGTACAGACCACCACCACACGCCCCCATGAATGATACCACCGACGGCCAGAACCACCGCCAGAGTACAACTCAAATCCACGAAGAAGAAGAAGTCGACGACGACGACGTTCAGTGCTCTAATGTGGACGAGTCCATAGAAAATTCGCCATTCCAGATCAGGCATGATCCCCCGAACAATCCTCCCTCGCCCTCCCCGCTTTCCGTCGTCGAGCCACCCGTCGAGGCGACTGAATTCTCTGAAAAGTATCCGCCTGTGGCGCCCGCGGTCGAGGATGGTGGCGCCTATCAGCTTACCCTATCGTTTCGGGATCAAATTTATACTTTCGACTCGATTCCTCCTGAAAAGGTGATATTTAATTCCTGTTGTGTCAATTGCTTCTTCGATAGATGTAATTTTTTGCTTACATTTGAATTTGGCTTAGCATGTGTAGAATTATTACCAATTTTATGCCTTTTTTTCCCCTTCAATTAATGAGATATTTTGAGTTCTGATACTTTCTTGTACATTTGATCTTAGTTTATCTGGTGATTCTGCTCATATGCAGATAGTAACCTGTGCTGCAGAAGTGCTTACTTTTTTTTTCCTCCTGAAATTTTTGTTTGAGCAATAGTTCTTTATTCAGTGCACTGGATTGTGTGATTTAGGGACACTTTGTAACTATCTATTGCTAATAGGATTCTTTCTTGGAGTACTAATTGTTTTCTTTGTTCATATATTCAGTTTCAGGCAGTTCTATTGCTGTTGGGTGGGTATAAAGAACCCACTGGTATCCCTACTCCAGGCCCAGATATGACTCCTCAAGACCATTATCTACATCAAAATCCCGTAGAAGGTTTACGCTGCTGCATATTTTTAGGAAATTACTTATTAAACAAGTGCAGGCATGAAATTTTCATTTCGCCTGAGAAGTTTTCACCCGAGTTTTAACGATTTTGCCATTAATTGAAGTCGAAAGAAGTTATGGACATGAACAGATCGTATTTGTATGCATTCATTGGATATATTAAACAACCGGAAACTGGAAACCGGTTCATCTTCACAACTTACATTTAACTTCTCTACAGATTCACCATTTTGATTCATTTTAATCTTTTTTGTATTTTAGTAATTTGTTTCTTGTTCTATATTGTAATCAAATCATCTTTTGGTCCATAAATGTGACAAGTATATTCTGAAATTAATATCCTCTTGCTGTAGATGATGCTATCATCATGTTCAATGACGTACATGTTGATTTTTACAATATCGATCACGTATGTGAGATGACTATAGTAATTATCTCAGTCATTGTCGTCTCATGATATTTTTTATGTAACCGGAAAAACCTATGATGTTGGCTGTTTTGAAATTTCTCTCCTTCATATGAAGGTCGCAACGAGAAGAACATCCGGCATAAAACTTTGCCACTTTATTTTTTATATGAATTATGGTGTTAACTATTTTTAGACAATTAATTGACACTATAATTTTCATGACCCCAATGTAGTTGGGATTAAGGTGCAGTTGATGAGATTGATGATGATGATGATGATGTGGATGATGCTACACTTGTTCTCATTTTCTAAATCAACATGCATTTGTAACAGATATCTGGAGGTATGGTCATGGTGCATGAACCTTGTAATGGGACAAACCTAAGAATTGCCGTTGTATCTTGGACACCAGACCACACCCAAGCTGCTCAGAGCCTGCTCCAAGCATTCAAACTGGCTGGATCATAATATATATACTTGGCTGGATCATAGTATATATATATATATATATATATATATATATATATATATATATATGAATTGCTAGGTTCTTGAGTTCTTTTTTTTGTTTGGGTTGGCAATCTTCTTGAAGAGGGGAAACAACTATAAAACGGCATTGCCTTTAACTTTCCGTTTACATATATTAGGGGTACTAATAACTATTTTGTGGTTCAGCACATTGAGTTGTTACCATTTTGCCATGCTTCGTGACGGTATTAAATTATTGTAGTCAGCTCCTCACATGCGTTACCAAGCGTGTTTTTTGTTCAACTTATTTGGTGCGTTCTCTTGTTCGATTTTGCTATACAACCGATTCCAGATGTTGGTCTCTCCATTCAATTTAGCATGAAATGAAGAAAGCCGTTTGAGGTCCCCCAGGCATAGCCGAGTGGTGAAGAGGAGATAGAATCCCACGTTGTACCAGCTGTGTGGGTTCGATAAAGAGGGAGCACTTCTCCTCTCTTCCTGGTAAGGACCTAGTTGGGCAATAGTTGGCCTATAATCTCAACCACGACCACTTCGGGTGCATCTTGCATTTTAATGGGGGATAATTTCCACCCGAGCTTACCATCACATGTGAAAATCTTATGTTTCTTTTGCTGCTTCCAACCAGAGCTTCGAAGATGTACCTGCACTTGTCATCATAAAATAGCACACCGGGACACCCGTTGGAGCTATTTAAAACCGGGTTAGACTCGTGACAAATAGAGTATATATGAAAAAAAAAAAAGGTTCCGCCATTAGAGGATAATCCAACCAAGTAATGTATCATCATCTTTGCAATCCTCTTAACCTCAGCAATCCTATTGTGCTTTCGCACTTACGCCCACAGAAGCTCGGGGATAGGAAGGAGGGGCTAATTTTGATCCAAAATATATATAAAATTAATTATTCGTTTTTGGTATATGCAAAAGTTTTTTTTATTGAGTTTTCAAATAACTACAAAAATAACTAGAAAGGGAAAAATATACATGTATACATAATATTTTTATCATATATTTTTATCTAACAATTTACCATTGAAACTATAAGCTTCCAGCAACATAGGAAATGGCGATGGGCTATGGATTTGAAAGAAAACAAAAAAAAATCCACTAATTTGATTCAACCGATTTTGTTAAAATTTCATCTAGATGTTGTTGATACCTATCTTTGTTTATAAACCACAAAAACAAATATGCGAATCAATTTTTTAATATCAATAACAAGTTATATAACCTCATTTATTCATATAAATTATTGATATCATTTTGATTAAGAAGACTAAAGTACAATTACTCTCCACCGAGTGTACAACGAACGTGTCCATGATCGTTGCGCACGATCCTGCAGATGATCGTGTCCCATCGTTTGCAGCGATCATGTCATTGTCCACGGTCGCTGCACACAATCGCATCCCACCGTGTGCGATGATTGTGTCCAAGACATAAGCTTGCTTCGATCAATTTTAAGAGTATTATTGTCTTTGGTATCAGTAACTTCTACTTTTATAGATGATGATATATAACTTGTATCTTTTATTGATTTGTATTAAAAAGATACGACCCTAAACAAATATAAAGATTATGGATAATATATTCGCACACATAAGCGCGATTTTACACTAGGAGTGTATAAATACAGTAAAAAGATCAAGTTTGCTGTGCAGAATAACTAGACTTGGCAATTCGTTCGTGTCGTGTACTTTCGTGTTTCGTGTACCAAAAATACAAACCCATACACGACACTGAATGAATTCGTGTCATGTCGTGTCGTGTACCGCGCAAATTCGTGTCGTTTCGTGTCGTGTTTTCGTGTCAGACACATAATGTAAAATAAATATTAAAATATTATAAAAAAAATATTATTTTTAATATTATAATATTATTTTTATAGGTTTTAGTAGACGAAATGAAACGAATGACAACGAAAACACGAATGTTTATACGAAATTTATGAAAGTTCACATTATATTTTGAAATTTTAAAATTTAGTATAAACATGATTCATAAAATACATATTTTTATTAAATTAAATATAAAATATTATATTTATTTATTTATTTCGTGTATCTCGTGTCGTGTCGTGTACCCAAAGGGTAAACACAAACCCGACACTAAATCTCGATCGTGTACTTTCGTGTTCGTGTATTTTCGTATCGTGTACTCATAATGCAAAATATTTCGTGTCGTTTTCGTGTCGTGTTTTCGTGTCGTGTGGTAAATTGTCGGGTCTAAGAATAACTGTATTACTGTATTATTGAACAGACGATCTAGCTTTTAGATCGGTTCTTAAATTTTCGCTTTTTTACAATGCTATGTTGAAGCAATTTTTTTGGATATTTTATTATGGTCCGAGCTGAGGATATTGCTAACTATCCTGCTCGACACGTGTCATTCAATAATTCACACATTCGTAGACATAAATGTCAGTAGCATTGCTTAGACTTTTGTCTTGTTACTATCATGGCAAGTGGTTTTAACTGTATGGACGGGTCTTTCATTGTCTTGTTGTTTGGACACGTAGTGTCTTGTCTGTATAGTTGTTGACTCTCTGATCAGCTATTGAGGTACCAATCTGATTGTCTTGGCGATTTGATAGACTTTGGCGTCGAGGTGCTGTGACCTGGATATCCATATTAATAGTATTCAGATCGGTCAGTGCGAACCTTGGTATCCAGATTGGATGGTGAGCCTTCGCAAATCCACCCACATATTGGCTTCATGACGATGTGGTAACTAGACCGCGCCACATCAGATCGGTCATTTTAAAGTCCAATTTTATACTAAAAATATTAAAATATATTAATATATTTACGTTACAAGTTAAATTATTTAATTAAAAATAAATGTGATTCGATCTATACTTATCCTACCGGCCTCCCCCATCACGTTGCAACGCTAAGGAAAATTGAATTTACCCTCATATAGACAATACAATATATATAACATAAGAAAATGCTAGACAAGAGAATCGTAAGAAGACGTTAGAAGGTAGACACAAAAAAACACTAGAAGATGCTACAGGGGATAACCATACGATTATACTACATGGGAGAACCATGTGAACATGCTACATAGAAGAATTATAAGAATGGGCTACAAGGGATATCCGTAAGAAGATGCTACATGGGAAAAACATAAGAAGATGGTAGACCAAAAATGTTAGGCGGATGAATTGTAAGAAAATACTATACGAGGAATGAATAAATATCATCGTGATGCAGCAATAACAACATTCTATGATCATTTAAGAAAATTATTCTTTTACTAATTTTTATAATGTACTTGATCAACTCTATAATAATTTTTCTTATTAACTACTGTAATAGCGTGAACTTTTGGTTTTAAGTATAAAAAGTTAGTCGTTGGGATGAGCATCTAAGACATTTTTTCTTTTACCAATTTCTGTATTGTACTTGATTAGCTCTTTAACAAATTTTCTTCTTACCTATCGTCATAGCATAACCTTTTGTTTTAAGTATAAAAGATTTTTATAGCTTAATTTATAAACTAAAGAACCATTTATGCCCGTCGAATTTCGACGGGTTACACACTAGTACAATATATATAACATAACTCCGAATTTTTTCCCCACAATTTTCTTATTTCAAATGCATTTTATTTCTTTCTCTAATTGTTATATTCCTTGCATATTTTTGAATTTTAAATAATTATTTATGTTATCAAATATATAATATCTTAAGGGTTTCCTAATTTTTATGGAAGTACACATGCAATTTGATATTCTTCCATATATGTTTTCTATTTTTTTACATATTTTACCTAAGTTGTTATGTAGTTACATTATTATTATTATTATTATTAACAAATAATACTACCTCAGTTCATCAAAAATGTAGCACATTTAGTTTTATGGTCAAAATTAATAAACTATGACCATAAATTGTAGCGATTGTATAAATATTATAACTGTGTAACTATTTATTAAATTTCTCTCAATATGTATTTTCAAATAAATTATTTTTCATAATTTTAACTCATATATAACTAATATTATTCATAGTCAAAGTTGTATTTTGGATACTGTGAAAATTAAACGTGCTATATTTTTTATGGACAGGGGGAGTAATATCTTATGCACAACAAATATTTTGTCATATTTTTCCAAAATTTCTAAGTGCATTTTGATATTTGGCCAATTTAAGTATGTAACCACGAGTGAATACAAGGTGGTCGTGAATAATGACCTTGTTGGGCCTATCATCCCTCGTAGAGGACTTCAGCAAGCTGATCCTTTTTCGCCTTATCTTTTTATCCTCTGTGCAGAAGGTCTTTCTGCTCTTCTTAACTTTGAGAGCTCTCATGGAAGATTACACGGTGTAAGAGTTAGTCGTTGTGTCCCGGCTATCTCACATCTTATGTTTGCGGATGATTGTTTGTTTTTTGTCAAGTTAATGAACGAGAGTGTAGCAGACTCAAGGAAGTTCTTTTGTTATATGAGAAAGTGTCTGGAGAGGCTATTAATTTTCAAAAATCTGGGATCTTTTTTAATTCTAATGTGCAAAGTACTGACCAGGAACTTTTATCGAATGTCTTAGGGGTTCATCAACCTCTTAACACAGGCCGTTATTTGGGACTTCCACCATTGATTGGCAGAAATAAAAAGGCGATCTTTATGTTTCTTCGTGATAAATTATGGAGAAAGCTTGATAATTGGCGTGGAATAGGGATGGCAATTTACCCGCGGGTAACGGATAACCGCGGGCACCCGACCCTAATAGGTGCGGGTTTGGTGGGCATTTGGTATCCATGGATAACTTAGTGGTATGAAATTACTATCTATTAGGTTCGCGGGTACGGATATGGATAGTTACTATCCGTACCCGCGAAACCCGTCCACCCGCGAAAAACACCCGCGAAGATACCGGCGAAATACCCACAAAAATACCCACGAAATACCCACAAGATACCCGAACAGAGCCCGACCCACACACATTATTTCAAACATTCACACAACAAAGAAGAGGAAAATAGGTCTATTTCAACTGCCGACTTCGAATAATATGCTTTTCATTAGAATTTAAACTTTGTTTTTAGTTGATAATTTTGGATATTAATTTTGTGTTTTGTGATTTGTGGATTTAAACTTTGAACTGTGTGGGTTAGAGGATTTGAATTTCAGAGTTTGATTTATGGATATTAATTTGTGTGAAATTTTTATTTATATTGAATTCATTTATTTGCATCGCGTGTATCGCGGATAGCGGATTGTGGATACCCAACGGGTGGCGGGTTGCGGATACCCGACGGGTGGCGGATACCCGCGGGTCGCGGGTGTGGTTGGCAAATCATACCCGTCGCGGGTCGCGGGTCGGGTCTCGGGTACATGTTTACCTCATGGGTACGGATGTGGATAGACACTATCCGCGCCCGCCGTACCCGACTGCCATCCCTAGCGTGGAAAGATGCTCTCCAAAGCCGGTAAGGAGATTTTATTGAAGTCAGCTGCGCAGTCTATTCCAGCATATTGTATGAGCACATTCCTTCTTCCTTTATGCTTAACGGATGAGTTGGAGAGAATGATGAATTCTTTTTGGTGGGGTAATAAACGTGATGCTAGCAGATGTTTAAATTGGATGAGGTGGGAGAAGTTGTGTGTGAGGAAAGATTTAGGAGGTATTGGTTTTCGGCATATGCATCTCTTTAATTTGGCTATGCTTGGGAGGCTTGGTTGGAGATTGATTTCTGACCGCAATGCTCTAGTTTGTAAAGTTCTCAAAGCAAAATGTTTTCCTAGAGGGATTTTCTTGACTGCCGAATGTGGGCACAGCCCAAGTTTTACTTGGAGGAGCATTCACGCAACTCAAGATTTAGTCAAGTTAGGGATACGGTGATGGAGTTAGTGTGTGGAGAGATCCGTGGTTAAGGCGGGATGATAATTTATATATTAGTACCATTTCTCATCCAAATTTTCAAGACCTTCGTGTTAGTGACCTTTTTATTCCGGGGTTGCGAAGCTGGGATGCAGAGCTTATTTGTGAGTTGTTTAATGATGATGATGCTCGTGAGATTCTGGCTATACCTATCAACCAACAAGGTCGGGATGATATTCTTATTTGGCATTATTCTAGTGAGAGACGATACACTGTGCGGTCCGCTTATAAGATTGGGTGCAAATCCACTATTGACGAGCAACATGCTATTGCGGGCAGCTGGAAATCACTATGGAAAATGCGTGTTCCCCCTCGTGTTAAAGTTTTTCTTTGGAGAGATGCTAGAGACTGTCTTCCTACCAAAGTTAACTTATACAATCGTGGTATGCAGGTGGGTGGAACTTGTGCAACTTGTCAAGGGGGACCTGAAAATCTTTGGCACATTTTGATTGGTTGTTCCTATGCTGAGGGTTGTTGGGATGCAGCCGGCTTTGAAGGGTTGAATTCTGCTGTTTATGAACGGTGTGAAACTGTGAAGGATTTTGTTTTTCACATTCTCAATAGCGTGGATGAGGAAAAACGAGTTGAGGGTGCGATGGTCCTTTGGCAACTTTGGAAAGAACGAAATTCGATGGTGTGGAAAGAGTTTCACAAGTCACCTGATCAAGCTATTGTTCATGCCAAAATCTTCCTGTAGGAATGGATCCATGCACGAGGGCTTCAAAATGGAGAAGCTGCTAGACCAAGGAGAAGTATAAGGTGTAAAGGTTGGCATAATTTGTCTCCAGGTTGGTATCGTTGCAGAGTGGATGCGGCCTTTTTTCATAATCCCGATCATACAAGTGCGGGCATCATACTACAAGATGCTGTTGGTGGGTTTGTTGTTGCGAAGGTGTTTAGTGTACCGGGCTGTTTACGGGTTGAATAAGGCGAGGCAATGGGGTTCCACGAAGCCTTATCTTGGATTAAAACGAAGGGTATGTCTAGAGTTGTTTTTGAGACGGATAGTAAACTTGTGATTGATGCGGTATCTGCCAATATGGAGGATAGATCGGAGTTCGGAGAGATTATTTCGAATTGTAAGTCTATTCTTCGCTCTATGTTGTCTGTCAAAGTCAAGCATGTTTGTCGTGAAGCCAATTACATGGCTCATGCTATTGCTCGTGCTGCTAGGGATTTTTACTTCCCTTATGAGTAGAACGAACCACCGGAATTTGTGGTTGGTCTTCCCTCTTTTCCTTGTTCTTGTATTTGGTTCTTAAAAAAAAAAAATGTAACCACGAGTAGGGGTGGTATACCGTACCGTACCGAATATTTTTGTCGATACCGTATACCGTACCGAAAATTTCGGTACAACAAAATTCATACCGATACCGTACCGAAATTTCGATATACCGAATTTTATTTCGGTATCGGTATATACCGAACTTATCGAAATACCGAATTACCAAAATATCGAAAAAATCTTGATATACCGATATATACCAAAATACCGAATAAAAAAGATACCGAAAATATCAACATACCGATATATATATTGAAATACCGAATTTTTTTTGGTATCTCGGTATATACCGAAATACCGAAAATAAAAAAAAAAATTCATACCGTTACAGTACCGAAATTTTTCGGTACGGCACCATACCGTACCGAAAATTCGGTATACCGAAATTTTCGGCAATTTCGATAATTTTTCGGTACGATAAATTCGATATTTCGGCATTTCGGTATATTTTGCCACCCCTAACCACGAGTATTAAGTTTAGGGGGGATAAATGGTTATTTCCGATAAGTCGATGGGAAACAAATTGCACATGGAAAAATTTAAGGGGGTAAATGCCTGAGACTGGCAAGTTTGTGGGGGTTAAATCACAATTTTCCCGATCTGTCGCAAGAAATACATAACATCAGACGACTATGGGCAAATCGTGAAGAAGCTCTCCTATGTACGGACCGCCACCACACGGCCCCATGATTGATACTACCGCCGGCCACAACCACCACCGCCACCTCCAGGGTACAACTCATATCGACGACGAAGAAGGCGATGAAGACGTCGTTGAGTGCTCTAATGGTGACGAGCCCATAGAAAACCTGCCATCCCAAATCAGGTATGATCCCCCGAACAATTCTCGCTCGCCGCTCGCGCTTGCCGTCATCGAGGCGTCCGTTGAGGAGACTGACTCTCACGCGCTCTACGCCTCGGATATGGATCCGCCTGTGGCCCCCGCCGGCGAGGAAGGTGGCGCCAACCAGCTTAGCCTGTCGTTTCACGGTGATGTTTATGTTTTTGACTCGGTTACCCCTGAAAAGGTGATTTTTAATTATTCTTCGGTCGATTGATACTTCGATAGATGGAATTTTGTTTTACATTTGAATTTGGTTGAGCATGTGTAGGGTTGTTACGAATTTTATGCTTTTTTTTGGTTTCCGTTCAATTAATGGGATATTTTGGTTTCTAATTTATATTTTCTTACATTTGATTTTAGTTTATCTGGTGATTGTTAAAAGTGCTCAATTTTTTCTGCTAAATTTGCTCTCTGAGTAAAAGTTCCTTTTCACTGCACTGAATTGTGATTTGGGACAACTTGGAGTAACTATAGCCAGTTTAAGAAGCATAAAAATACCGCGTTTTTGCGGATAAAGAAAGCCTTATTATGCTTTATAATTGTCTATTGCTAGGATTCTAGGAGTGATAATTTTTTCCTTTGTTCACATTTCAGGTTCAGTCAGTTTTATTGCTGTTGGGTGGGTATGAAGTACCCACTGGTGTCCCTACTCCAGGGATGACTCCTCAAAACCCTAGAGTATGTGCTAAATAGCCCAATCGAGATCTCTTAATACATGATTGGTTTTTTATTGTCTGTTTTCGCTTCTATAGAATATGGGTGAATATCCTGGGCGGTCGAGCCAACCACATCGGGTAGCTTCTTTAAACCGATTTAGAGAAAAGAGGAAGGAACGATGTTTTGAGAAAAAGATTCGTTATACTGTTCGCAAGGAAGTTGCTCTCAGGTAGTAAAGAATTAGAAGTAACGAAGACTGATTGGATTCTTTATATTATCTGCAATATGACATGATGTGAAACTGCGTTATCGCATGTAACTCAGTTTTTCATTGGGTTATGATCCACGAACGTTTTTCTTTAATGTTTGGAATTGAAGTTCTAGTGAATTTATGAAAGAAGGGGGTCAGAAAAAAATAAATAAATCTATGCATGTATTCTACACTGTTATATAGTTTAAATTGTTCTGTAAGAAATCAGTAGATCTGTGTATTTCTGACAATTGGTGAGAATGGGACAACTTTGAAAGATGTTAAAATAAACTAAATACAAACAACATGGAAATTTCTATATCGAAGAGGCTGTTCATGCATCGTGGGATGTGGTTAAATTCTGATTGAGTGGCTAACAATAGAAACAGATTTTACTGTATGTGGCTTTAGTCTCTCAGTACTCTAGTCTCTAGGAGATATGAAGCTCAGAGTTTCAAAAGATTGTAGACCCACAAGTTTCTTGTTACTTTTATATACTTTGTTCATGTAGACTGTCCTAAATGTTGAGTCTGTCACATCTGGCTCTGGCATAAGGATTTTTTCTGGGCAATGGTTTTCAACTACTTTTGCATGTCTCACCTCTTCTTTGATACATCATTATTGGACACCAACTTTTCAACTTATCCATCCCATTTTTTTTATATTCTGTTTTATAATCTCATGCATATGCAATCCGACAGAATGCAGCGTAAGAAAGGTCAGTTTACATCAGCCAAGTCAGCTGGTGACGAACTGGGAACACTATCTGCTGATTGGAATGGAACTTCTGTCCAAGAAGAGCAGGAGACCTTGTGAGTGCCAATATTTCTTACTGTGTTTAGATTCTGTTATTTTTGTTGCTGGTGATCCTGAACAGCTTCGTTTGCTTCATGCTTGTTTTTTTGGAATAGATAACTGAATGAATGAATGAATAAAGCCGCATTTGTGTTAAGTAGGTCTCTTTTTTAGTTTTTGACTTTTTGGAAATAATGCTACTCTTGCTCGGTTTCAACAGATGTCGACATTGCGGGATTAGCTCAAAGTCCACTCCTATGATGCGACGTGGGCCAGATGGCCCAAGAACTCTATGCAATGCATGTGGTCTCAAATGGGCCAGCAAGGTGTGTGAGAAATCATTAATATTGTGTAGCTCACTCAATTTTGGTTTCACATGATGAGTTTCGTTCTTTCGTTTTGTTACTGTTCAGATCAATTGCTTTTGCTGATTCTTTAACTTCACCGTGTTTGATTATGTACAATTCTTTGTTTTAGCTCGTGGTTGCTGTTTTTGTGCAAAACAAGTTTGGTTGCCCACATTTGCCTTTTAAAAAGTGTATCTTATGTTAAAGACCAACTTGTCTTGTCACCTTTATGTAGTATTATTGATAAAAGAGAGTTGTCACATATTCTCAAAACCCAGCTTCTGTTATTGATGTGATTGTTGAGAACCCAATAAGAGTTTGTAATAAATGTTGAAATAATTTTTTTTTTAAATACAAATCATTTAGTAAGTAATCGGAAATCTTGGGGAGCTTTCTTAATGCCTTAATCTTTTGCCAATCATTGATAAGAGCCTGCAGTAATTTGCTAGGTTCCAGTACACTAATTTTCACCAAGGCAATCTGTTTTTCGGTCTCAAGTTTCACTAGTTCGTAACTTAAAATAAATTTCCATTTACCATTGTGTAACTGAACTTTATTAATTTCCTTGTTTTGTTGATTGAAGAATCAAATGATATTTTTTTACTCTAATTTTATATATTCTCTTCCCTTTGAATCAAACTTTTCCTGGAATAACTGTTCAGGACCTCAGGTCCTACTATTTTATTCATGATACAAGTTGAAACCTGCGCTTAGAAACTTTTTTCAATAAGAAAACTGTTTGATCATTTCTCCTTCAGGCATCAAATTAGGAACCTCAATATCGTCCTCTTTTTTGTTTCTGTATTGCATTGCTCTTGACGAATCTTACATAACATATTTTATAGTGTTTCTTCATTTCCTTGCATAAAACTCTTTGCTGCTGCCTTTGGCGACAAGGAGGTTCGATTCTGCAATTGGTTTTTTGAGAGGAGGAGAAAGTTATTATGTTTTTTTTTTTCCTTTACAGTACTTTAGACAGTCCATCGTTTCCTGTTTTACCATTTACTCGTTAAGTTTTCATCCAAGAACCAATTTCCAAATTATGATACATAAATCTGGGAGTGTTTGCAAATAAATTGATTTTTGGCTACTAGGTGGAAAAACATTACAGCTAGTCAGTCCTTGCTTACTGTCGTCATAGCAAGTTTCCATCAAATCGTCTGTCAGTAGGAACTGATGCTGTTAGTATTACTGCTCTTTATAAACTCGATGGGACTTCAAATGTTGCAGGGAGTCTTGAGAGACCTCTCAAAAATTCCCATTATTGGAGTGCAGAATCATGCTTTGAAGGCAAGTTTTCATACCTCGAAGCGATAATTACGAGGATATACCTTTCTTGTTTCAGCCTAATTACATAAAGGTGGCAGTCATCTTTCAGAATTGCGGATATATCTTTCAAATGTTTACATTTTTACAAACACCCCCCTTTTGAGGGTTCAAATTATAAAAGGGAAACAAATGCTAAGGGTATTTATAATTTTAAAAGATTACCTTTTTCTTGTGGGGTGGGGTGGGGGGTGTTCTCAATTAGCCTAAGCCTCCGAGTTGATTTTTGTAATTAACCCGCACTCCGAGTTGATTTTTGTAATTAACCCGCACTCAATATTTTTCTCATATTAATAAAACTTGCTATAAAAAATGTTTGGAATTAACTTTTGCCTGTTCATCTCTCTCTTTCTCTCTCTCTCTGTGTGTGTGTGTGTGTGTGTGTGTGTGTGTGCAGCTTGAAGGTGAACCAGATGGCAGAGATAGAGTGGTACCACCTAAAAATGTGATTACGTCTTCCAATGGCAACAACTAATTCTTGGCAGTCCAAATAAGACGCTGCATTATCTTTAGCAATTGAAATATGGTGGTGCCAATTTATTGATATGTAGAATATATATATATATATCTCGACATCCTTCAGATATGAGATTGTACATATGTTTTTCTGCACTATCGGTCAGGTATATGTGGATCATATTGTCTTCCTGTTTTCATAGTTTCCAATTTATGTTCGGATCAGATTTGCAGATCTTAGCGTTCATACATGTAACTCTAATAGAAGCTGGACGAGTTCTTTATATTTGTTTTCGGTTTTCATGCTAAAGAATTCCTTAAAAACATTTTAATGTTAGTGGAACATCGTTAGTGTTGTTTTGGTATGTGTTTATGTCCCTTTTTTTTTTCAAGTTTTGAATGACAGATATTTTATGAACAGATCAGTACAGTACAGACCCTTCAGAGTTCAGGTGAGAATTATCAGGTTGCATTTGGATGAAATAGTTTTAACTTCAAAGTCCAGCAAAACTCACTACTTTTAACTTCCATTGTGCTAGAATCACATGTGCAGAGTTCCAACTAGATTAGATTTTACACGTGATGTAAATAAAAGACATTTATAGTATACTTATAATTAGGGCTGTCATTCGAGCCGGGTGAGCTCGAGCTCGAGATAAACGAGCTCGAGCTCGAGATAAATGAGCTCGAGCTCGAGGTTTTGTTAACGAGTCGATCCGGCTCGTTTAGGTAAACGAGCTCAAAGTACTGATTGAACTCGACTCGTTTAATTTACGAGTCGAGCCGAACCGGCTCGTTTAGCTAAAGGAGTCGAGCTGATCGAGCAACTCAATTAAAATTACAGTTAAATGAGCTTAATCTTGTGTCCGAGATCGACTCGTATAAATGAGTTCGAGCCGAGCTGGCTTGTTTAGCTAAACGAGCCCAATCCTATGTTCGAGCTCGACTCGCTAACGAGCTCAAGTCGAGCCGAGTCCTGATAAACGAGTTCGAGCTCGCAGCTCGGCTCGAATTACAGCCCTACTCACAATCAGCAATACAGAGACACAATATATGACTCTTGGGACCTTTATAGTATACTCATAATTTTAGGCTCGAACATTAAGATGCAGAAGGTCCGGCTCGATCACCATTTCAAATTTGACATTATTTTCTATAAAATAAAAACTCCAAGAAATTATATTAAAATAAAAATATTTCATTTTATTTTTTGTATTTCATTAAAGCAACGCAATTTTTAGGTAAATACAAATCTTTATATGAATGTAAAAAGATATAGGGGACAGACTTGGTAAAAGATATGTTGAAAGTGCAGGGGCTTAAATGAAATAAACCGAGACTGCAAGTTACAAAAGTGCCAAATCCATCATCCATCAACGTCCCTCCCGGCCCCGCTGAATAAATGAGCGGTGCTACGTCGGAGGCACGGGTAAACCAGCCGACTCGTGCGAACGCATGGCGCGCCTACATGAATGGACGGATGTTACGTGGGGGGCACACCACATGAGAGATTGTCCCAAACTGGGAACCTTGAGTGTGATGGCGGAGGAGACGTCTGCCCTTCCAGAGGACTTGAGGCAGCACATTTGCGCTCTTCATCAACTTAACTCAGCCGTGGAGACGGCATCGCATGGGGAAAGACCGCGAGGTGATCCTTTGTTGTTTGCGGAGGGATACATCAATGGTCAGCCGGACAAAGCATTAGTCGACACGGGGCCGACCACAACTACATCAATGACGGCGAGGCGCGGAGTTGGGAATTCGAGTCATATCAGCGAGGGGCTGGATGAAGTCCAAAAATACATCGGTTGTAAAACCGATGTAATAACAACATGCACATCAGTTACCAACAGATGTGATTTACATCTTTAACATCGGTAAACCGATGTAAACTAACCGATGAGACGAACAAAATATAACATCGGTTGTTAAACGATGTAAATATTAACAAATCACATCGGTTTAGCAACCGATGAAAATATCAACAAATAACATCGATTTTGAAAACCGATGTGATTTTTTTACATCGGCGGATACGACATTGGTTGTAAAACCAATGTGAATGGCATAAAAAACCGATGTGAAATCCTATTTTCATAGTAGTGATTGTACGGGTCATGAAAATCGCGAACGGGTGCGAGTGAAAAATGGCACATGGGAGACACACGTGCATTTCAAGGTAACTATGATGGATGATCGGGACATTATACTGGGCATGGAGTTCATGGAGAAGAATAATGCAGACCCGGTTCCACGATCTACGTGTATGACAATGACAAGCCACAAGTAATCCCGTTAACCATAGAGCCTTTAATTAAATGTGCAGACGGTAACCTTCTAGATTATTTTTGGGTTGTTACACGCCGTAGACCCTTCTGGCAAGAATCCATCCGGCAAATACAGAACAACTCCAATCATAATTGACCAACAAGGTCAATCTACACAAAAATCAATAAATAAAATACAATGGCATACCCTTGCAAGAGTTAATACACGAGAACGGAAGAAAAATACAACTTAAATGACACTAATAATTTACTGACTCTCTTGTGATTAGCATCGTCGCCTTTCATCCTGAAGTAGTGTACTTGTACTCGAATACTAGAAATAAGAATATAGAAGAGTGAAATAAGTTGGATCAACATAAAAACTTTCGATTATTATAATAAATATAAATATAATTTTATATAAAAAAAGATCCTTTATCCTGGTATAGTTGGGAGTTCCTATAACTTAATCAATTCGTGTATTTTGAAAAAGGGTAGATTTTTAAATATTATTTATTTTTTTATTTACAAATAAAGATTATCAATTTTGGAAAAATAGGAAAAAGCCGGCTATCAGAATCGAACCGATGACCATCGCATTACAAATGCGATGCTCTAACCTCTGAGCTAAGCAGGCCTATATAATAGAAATTATCTCTGAATAGAAATTCCATACACTAAAAAAAAAAATAAAACAAAGAATAGAATCCCTAATTTACAATAAATCTTCCATGTTGATCCTGTGGACACTCTTACAGTGCTGAATACCTGAATAGGCATCTACCTCCCGAATCATTGGGGCTTAGCAATCTTGAATCTTGCTAGTACAAGTATTCGAGATTGAAACCACGTTCCAAATATAAACAAGCTACCCACCACAACAAAGACACACCAATCATTGAAATAATCTTTTGAAGAATCCCAAAATACATTCGCTTAAATAAAAATCGTTTTAACACCCTTGAGTTCATATGAACCCTTGAAAGTTTGTAATATACTTTGCTATCTCGGATAATTTTACTGAAACTATAAACCTTAAATTACATACGTATCATTTTATTCAGGAACCATTCTAGTCAAGTACCAAAGACCTGTATATAATGTATCTCAATGCCAAGAACAAGATACTCTGCTATTCCGGATATATCACATGTAGTCAAAACAACAAGGATCCTCGACCCAAAATAAATGCACATCATCGGAAGGTGAATTCTCGTGATAGACCCACTTAACACATATCCCCTGAGGTCTCATCGAAACGGCCTGAGGTGGGCAAACCACGTCCGCGACCAGGCCCCTTAGCACAGGTCACCCGAGGTTCTGTCGAACCGCCCCGAGGTGGACATCTCACAACACAATTCGCATCATAGTCAAGCACTTGCTAGAAATGGCCACTTTATTCGACATATATTCCGAACCGACGAATAATGCATTTATGATCATTCCAACAAACATCAATATCCAACAGTACGCTAGTTACCAAGTCCAGAATCATCACTATGTTCATTATTATCCTATAATCACAAGCTAATTAATTGGATGATATGATACCTCATTTGTGTCTAACGAATTATCGACCGGATCAAACGACCAACGATACTCAACCGGAATTTTATATCTCAGTTTAACTAGCTAGTGATTCCAAATTCTTGAATGACCGTCCTGAGCATAAATTCCGATCGCGGACTCACTTTGTAGGTCATAATACACAAATCTGCTCGTATACCAATTCTTTAAGACTTTCCTCTACGCCTTCGTCTTCCGTGTCCATAATTTCAACACAAATACATGCACACAGCCATGGTTACACACACACACACATATATATATATATATATATATATATATATATATATAAAAGAAAATGACTGTTGTTAAGAAAATGACTTTTGGTTCTTTTGTTCGCATCGTGATATTTTTTTTGATTTATAAATAATGATTGATTATTCAAATTAAATTCTCGCAAGTGTACGAATCGCTTTTGTAGGAAGCGGTAAATAACTCCGAGGTCGATCTCTCGAGGAATTGGAAACGGTTTAAAATTCGAAAATGTTCGGCAAATAGTCGAATGAACAAAAGTAAAATTAATTAAAATACATCATTGGTTCGATTGGATTAAAATTACTAGTGCGTAAAATTTAAATGAATTAAGTGGTAACAACACCAATTCGATCGTTGGATAAATGAGAGATAACAATAATGAGATTGATATGAGAATTTAGATTCACCGACACACAGGTAATCAATTATTAGTTCCGATACTTAAATAAATAAGGTTTGGAATTATCGATTGCTCACGATTAAAAGAAATCCGTTTGATGGCGGTAATCCTAAAAATCACGATTGTTCTCAACGAAAATTAAGAGATACTCTTTTGATTGGGATGAATCCCTAACTAACAATCAATTAACCGACTACTTTTGATGAGGTAAATCGTTAAAAGATCGAGCGAAAAAGCTCGAGAACATTCACAATCGTTTCTTTCGGGTCGTTTGATGACGAACACCGATAAAAACCCTCGATTCGAATAATAATAACAACAATGAAAAAGGTTTGATGATCTAATTCAAAAGTTCTTAAACGAAGAACGAACAAGAGGCACAATCCCAAACTTTTACCCGGAAAATCAAAAGGAACTAACAATAAAAAATATGTGTGTGGCTATATCTAAAAACCCATATGAAGTGTTTAGCCACACATGATTAATTCAACAACAATAATGGAAATTGAAGAACAAAATATGGTAAAAACTTCCCTTGTAAATGCCGAAATCGATCTCCCGATGAAGGTTTGATGATCTTCTTACAAGAATTCACAACAAAATTATACAAGGAATTATTATATCTCACGAAAGCATTTTTTTTCACTCCAAGAACATACAAGGAAGATGATGAAATAATCTCACTCAATCCTCACTTTTTGGTGTTTTCTCCCTCAATCTTGTGTTTTTCACCAAAATATCTTTTCCACAAGATAAGTGTATCTCCTCAAGGGTCACCACCCTTTGTTTTATAGCCAAAAGATGAAGAATAAGGCTTAAAGTTGTGCAAAAATATCAAGGAAAGTGACATGATCAGAAAAGTGACACGGCCCGTGTCCTGGGACACGGCCGTGTCGCACTGCGCTGGAAAAACGAAAAAGGTTCTGTGCTGAGGCCCGGCCGTGTCCCATGACACGGCCGTGTTGTACTACGCAGGGAAACACAAAACGACTGGATCGGGCTCGGCCGTGTCATAAAAGACACGGCCGTGTTGTACTCTTCCGGAAATAGTGATTCTTACTGGAGCGAGACCCGGCCGTGTCTTATGACACGACCGAGTTACCTGATGTGGCTCGAGTCGCCTGGTGCAGCCGAGTCGCCCGTGCGGCCGAGTCGCCTGTGCAGCCAAGTCCGGTTTTTGGTCTTCTTCGGCTAGATCCTTTGTTCTTGTATCAATACACCTCGGAATTTAGCATATGATATACCGTTTCGAAGCTAATTTCACGAGGAATTTATATCAAAAGAGAACACATCTCAATTCGGAGTGGAGATTCTATAATTTAGGAGATTCGACCGATACTGCTTCAATCTTTCGTCGTTTTAGGCCCCGTTTAAGCCCTTGATCGTCATAAACTCCAATATTAGCTATGAAAACGCATATTTCACCACAATCTTCGCTTGGTTATCTATAAATTAAAAACACAACATACCACGCATAAAAGAGAACAAAAATACTAAAAAGCAAATAAAAACACGACTAGAGAGAACAGAATGAGTCAATCAAGATCGACTCATCAAACCCCCCCAAACTTGAACTTTGATCGTCCCGAGCAAATCACTTTAAATAACCATTCTGAAAAGGGGAACTCAACTGTTAAACTACCTCAAAGGACCTCTTCGAAAATTTCATCAATACTCACAAGTAAAATAAGTCGAGTTCTACAAAGTTTTCAAACCTCCGGGGTGCTTCCTTAACATCATAGTTAATACTTGGCAATATAAACCTCACTGGTCAAGTGTATTCACTCACTCTCAAAGTGTTATGGATAAGTATACGCTCGGAACTCATTCAATGAAATAAACAACCCCATAGGCTTGCCAATCGTCTTAATCTCTACCACTGTTTTGTGCATGCAAAATTTTTGTGAATCAAAAAGGGCATTACTCGGCTTGAAATGTAGGCTTTGGTCGAGGTGGGATAAATATGGCTAAAGTGACTTGGCTCGAGAAATTTTTAGAATTTAAATCACCATAGTCGCTTTAGAAGCTCAAGATTTTTGAGATTTGCTTCTTCCATCGCCTTAATTATGAACCACTTGCGATAAGCACTTTTGAAAGTGAAAAACGCAGCGTCACACCCTCCTTATTGCTCCGATTTTTTTTTTTTTTGGCTTGGTTTGATTTAGGATCCGTTTTACGCGAATGTAAACGATGGGTCACATGAATACACCCAGTTACTAGGATCACAATTACTTCCAAGCATACTCATATCTAAGGCAACCGTTTTACGCGAATATAAACATGGGTCACATGAATACACCCGGTTACTAAGTTCCCAAAAATAGCGGAGTAATTATTTTCACCATTTCAACACTCCCAACAATATGTATATCACCCAATATCACCACAATCTTTTGTATCCTTGTCAAAAAATAATTTCTAATTGCTCAAGTAGGAATCGAAGGATTATAGTAATGGAAAGCTCGATATGTGAATTAACAATGAAATAGACAATTACCTCAAATGGGTTTATTTAAGGAATGATCGAATGTCGGGTTGGCCAAAATCGAAGGGTTAAGATCAAAGGTGCCAAAAAATCATTTCCACTCAATTACACACACACGCTAGTAGTTTTAAACAAGAAACCAAGGCAAGTTCTAGAGTCTTAAATCAAGAATAACACTCGACAATGAAACTTGCATTTTAGAAAATGCACGAAGGCTCAATAGCTCACAAGTAGGTTTGTTCATACCTCCAAGATATTAAAACCACTTATTCAATTTCACACCCGTTTCGATTATCAACAATTTTTCCTCAACAAATTATCCTTGATTTGTATATCAAAACAACGAAATAAATCCTGAGGCATTCCAAAAATTCACACTTCAAAGTTTTCTTCAAGTTTGCGAAATAAAAACACACCAAGTAAAAACACACCACAAATAAGTGAAAAATGTCCAAAACACACCAAAAATAAGCAAACAAGCAAAATAGTATCCGAAAACAAATAAAAAGAACAAGAGTAATGAAGTATTTCTTGACCAATCCCCCCCAAAACTTGAATTAAAGAATATACGAACGAAGGGGGTATAGTATTTAAACAAAAGAATTTCATTGGTCAAGAAATACTTACAACCATCTTGGTGGGGCGGGGAAAGTGGCCTTCTTTGGACGTGCCACTCGTGCATTTGTCTCACAAGAGACAATATCTCGCGTCGCTCCCGTCTCGCCTCCTCTCGGTAGGCCTCAAACTCCTCCCTTAATGTTGGGCGTGAGGGGGCACGTCCAATTTCGGCCCGCCTTGACGTCTCGGGCCGATCTCTCGTGATTTCTTCCTCTTCTTCTTCGCTCTCATCTTCTTCCTCGTCATCCGGGCCTCTTTCATAATCCTCCTCCTCTTCCATCCTCTCGGCTCTATCCTCATCCATAATGCGCCTAGGTCGAACATTTCGGTCGACAGGGCTGTGACCCGGGGGAGCCAAGCCGGCTGCCCACCATGCTCGACGGTGTGCCTCCGTAGCCATTTGAAGATTTCCCATATCCCGAATATTATTTATGGTTGTCAAAGGTGGATTCGGGAGGAGGAAATGGTCGTTGTCGGTCTGCATGAAGACCATGCGATGTTCATAGTCCAGGATATTCATCACCTTCATCACGGAGATTGAGAGAAGCATATTTCCAGGAAGGGGGGGGTCCTCCGATCTAACGAAACACCGAAGTGTAGTGCGATAGGGGTAATCAAACCCCCTATCCATATCTCCCCCTTAGGCTTTGTGGCGACATCCTCAAAATGTTCCGCTACCATGGCCCCGGTTGCCGGAATTGAGTCGTCGAGCATGTGAGTCAGGATATATAACTCCCGCAGTGAAATGGGCCCGGTTTCCTTTCGGCCATATATGGTATTCGCAATCACCTTGTGTAGGTATCTGAGTACGGGATTGCGAATGTTCGATCCTTTAGCCGATCTTGCAATGTAATATCGCGCCTCACTCCCCGGGTATTCTACCATGGATCTCCAGTAAGTTTTACAAGCGAACCGATTTATCGGGTAATGGCCCTCGTGTCTTGCATGATAAATTTTCTCCAACTGGACGATAGTCAGTGTCTCTTCGTTGTTGTTAATCCGGAATGTCATTTCGGTCGGTTCTCGAGTCACCGGATCTCTTCTTACAGTTAGAGTACTGAGAAGCTCCATCGTCAGACATCTATAAGTCGGCCATTGTTGAGTCATCATCCATGCCCAATGCACTCTTCCAAGGAATTTCATCACATCTTCCCTTATCCCCATTGCATTCATGCATTCGTCATCGGGCCACCTTGTAGGGAGCATTTTTTTCTGCCCGAGCATTTCCCACCTTTCATATTGCGTATCAGGTAGATTTATTCCATAAGATTCCGGGGTTTCCACAGCCCTTTGAATAGCCATTCTTGCCGGCTGGACTTGTTCCCCGCCATTCCTACCCCTTCCGCGTTGAGCATTTCCTCGTCCTCTTCCTCGTGCCATTTTCTGCAAAAATTTAATAAGGACTTGAGAACGTATTCCTCCCCCAAACTTATAGTAAGTAATAAAATTCCCCCAATATAAACATTATCGATCAAAACAACTCCCAAGCAAAATCTATCGTTTAAATTCATCATCTTCGTCATGGAAAACATCTCTTAATTACAAGAATTTTCAATCGATAAATTTAATCATCAATGCATGAAGAATTATCAAAAATCCCCAAATTTTATCACCTTCAATTTATTCAAGAACCCTAGATAATTTAGGACTAGCAATTCAAATCATCATAGCATGTTCATAACAAAGAATAATCATCAAAAACATGAGAAATATACCTTGATTTCGGAGAAATTGAAGAAAGAAAAAAAATTAAACCCCGGTCCCAATTCGTCCGATTTGCTCCTTAGAAGAGTGAAATTGGTTGAAAGATGATGATTATGTAGTTGATTCTTGTATCTCTTCTTGATTTTGCATAAAATTTCTTTAAAAACGAAGAGAAAAATCGGTATTGTAGCAGCTAGGGTTCGCAGGTTTCGCAGGGAGGAAGAAAAATAAAATTTGGAGAAGATAAAAATGGGGAAACGACCGTGCTCCTTTTTATACCTGACCGACTGACACGGCCGTGTTGAAAATGACACGGTCGTGTCGTGCTGTACGTAATAACCCAAAACTCACTGTCGGCCGACTCGGCCGTGTCATATGACACGGTCGTGTCTTACTCCCTCAGAAAACCAATATTCACTGAATTGGGGCCCGGCCGTGTCCTGTGACACGGCCGTGTCGTGCTGTTCGAAATAATCAAATTCTGACTGTACCGAGGCCCGGCCGTGTCCTGACACTCGGCCGTGTCCTACTATTCAAAATCAGCCCATAACCTCCTGTTTTGAGACCCGGCCGTGCCAAAGGTAACTCGGCCGTGTCCTTCCTGCCCAGATTTTTAGTTTCTGAAAATGCACTCGTTTCCTGCAATTTTAACACCCACAGTTAAACCGGTCAGTTTCGAATCGAATAAAAACAAATAAGGAAAATAAATGCGAAAAACAAAAGACAAAAAAAATCTAACTAAAACGTTGGGTTGCCTCCCAAGTAGCGCTTTTTTATAGTCATTAGCTCGACTTCTTTCCGTTTTGCTCAAGCTTCAACATCGTGCACCTCTATGCACTCGAACGCATTGATTTCTTCAATTCGTCCAAAATACGGCTTCACTCTATGCCCATTTACCTTAAAGTGCTCGTTCTTCCCAGGATCAAGAAGTTCTACCGCTCCGTGCGGCCATACTTTAACGACTTTGAACGGTCCGTCCCATCGCGATACCAATTTTTCGGGCATGAGCTTAAGACGAGAGTTATGTAAAAGAACATCCATCCCGGGTTCGAGAGATTTACGAACGATGCGCTTATCATGATACCGTTTCGTCCGCTCTTTGTAGAGTTTAGCATTTTCGTACGCCTCATATCGCATCTCATCAAGCTCATTTAAATGCAAAATTCGTTCCTCGCCCGCCTTTTCTTGATTTAAATTGAGCGCTTTGATTGCCCAATACGCCTTGTGTTCTATCTCAACGGGTAGATGACATGTTTTCCCAAATACTAGGCGATACGGGCTCATTCCGATTGGAGTTTTATAGGCCGTGCGGTATGCCCATAAAGCGTCATTCAACTTTAATGCCCAGTCTTTTCTTGTCGGTGTCACCGTCTTTTCGAGCACCGCCTTTATTTGCCGATTGCTTACTTTTACTTGCCCGGAAGTTTGTGGATGGTACGCCGTTGCGACCTTATGCATCACATTGTACTTCTTAAGCAAGCCTGCAAGTTGTTTATTACAAAAATGCGTGCCTCTGTCGCTGATTACAGCCCTAGGCGTCCCGAACCTGCAAAAAATCACATCCCTAAAAAAATTGTAAACCACGTTAGCATCGTTAGTTCGGGTTGGAATTGCTTCCACCCACTTAGAGACGTAGTCTACAATAACCAGAATATACTCAAAACTATGGGAAATTGGAAAAGGACCCATAAAATTCACTCCCCAAACATCTAAAAGTTCCACAACAAGGTTGTTTGTCAACGGCATCTCATTTCTTTTGCTTATATTCCCCGTTCGTTGACAACGATCGCAACTCTTGCAATGGAAATAGGCATCCTTAAACAATGTTGGCCAGTAGAATCCCGATTGAAGGACCTTGTGAGCCGTTTTCTTTGCGCTAAAATGTCCCCCACAGTGCAACTCATGGCAAAATAACAATATGCTCTCGTGCTCTTCCTCCGGGACACAACGTCGGAATATCTGATCAGGCCCCAGCCTGAATAAGTAGGGCTCGTCCCAAAAGTAATGCCTGTACATGGAAACAAACTTCTTCTTCCCTTGATAGGTTAAGTCGGGCTGCAAAACACCACTAACAATGTAATTGACAATATCAGCATACCAAGGTGTCCTTGTTACATCGAATAATTGCTCATCGGGAAAAGTTTCAACAATTGGCAAATGATTATCAAGCTTAAAATTATCTCCCTCGGTTAGCCTAGATAAATGGTCGGCCACTACGTTTTTCGACCCATCTTTGAATTCCAAATCAAATTCTTGCAGCAGAAGAACCCACCGAATCAATCTTGGTTTTGCATCGGATTTTTTTAATAAATATTTCAATGCGGCGTGATCCGTATGCACAATCACTTTTGAGCCAACCAAGTAGGATCGAAATTTGTCTAAAGAAAACATAACGGCTAAAAATTCTTTTTCGGTGGTGGTGTAATTAGCCTGAGCTTCATCGAGCGTTTTGCTCGCATAGTAAATCACGTGGAAAAATTTATTCACTCTTTGCCCCAAAACGGCACCTATAGCAAAGTCAGACGCATCACACATAATTTCAAACGGGAGAGACCAATCGGGAGCGACAACAATAGGTGTGGAAGTTAACTTTTCTTTCAAAGCGTTGAAACCGACTAAACATTCCTCGGTAAAATCAAATTTAGCATCTTTGCACAAAAGGTTACTCAAAGGGCGGGCAATTTTCGAAAAATCTTTAATAAAACGCCTATAAAACCCGGCATGCCCTAAAAAGCTTCGAACCTCTTTGACACATGAAGGCGGAGGTAATTTAACAATTAAATCGACTTTAGCCTTATCAACCTCCATTCCTTTATTGGAAACCATATGACCTAGAACAAGACCTTGTTTTACCATAAAATGACTCTTTTCCCAACTAAGTGTAAGATTACACTCAATACATCGTTCTGGCACAATAGTCAAATTATTTAAACAATCATCGAAAGTGGTTCCAAATACAGAGAAGTCGTCCATGAATACCTCGATGGATCTTTCTAACAAGTCGGAGAATCTAGATATCATGCACCTTTGAAAAGTAGCGGGGGCATTGCAAAGACCAAACGACATCCTCCTAAAGGCAAAAGTGCCAAAAGGGCAAGTGAAAGTGGTCTTCTCTTGATCCTCCGGAGCAATGAGAATTTGATATAAACCTGAAAGACCATCTAGAAAACAGTAATAGTCATGCCCAGCTAACCGTTCCAACATTTGATCAATGAAAGGAAGAGGAAAATAATCCTTTTTTGTTACGGCATTTAATTTTCGGTAATCAATGCACATCCTCCAACCGGTTACCGTTCTAGTGGGCACCAATTCATTTTTATCATTACGAACCACCGTTATCCCATATTTCTTAGGCACTACATGCACAGGACTCACCCACTTACTGTCGGATATTGGGTAGATGACTCCGACATCTAGCAATTTCAAAACTTCTTTTTTCACAACTTCCTGCATGTTCGGATTCGAACACCTTTGAGGTTGCCTAACCGGTTTAACATTTTACTCAAGAATTATTTTATGCATGCACCTAACAGGACTTATTCCCTTTATATCAGAAATACTCCACCCAATCGCTTCTTTTAACTTAGTTATAACTTCTACTAATTTGTTTTCTTGCAAGAGAGTTAATTCGGAAGAGACAATTACAGGGTAAGTATCACTTTTGCCTAAGAAAACATATTTAAGATGTGCCGGAAGTTCTTTCAATTCAAGTTGGGGTGAGGTGATTTCAATGGGCTCCTCAAATTTTAATTCCAATGGTATCTTAAAACCGTCAACTTCATCGATTATTTCGGAATTATCTAACAATGCAACATACTCTTCAATTTCTAGATTATTAAGCCTCATATCATGCTCAACGGTTAGAGCATCATGCAACGTGTCACCTACATCATCATGAAAATATATATCATCAACCAAAGAATCAATGCAATCAACAAAATTCACATCATGGGAAGCATAAATATGAGAAGGGATAGGAGATGAACCGAACACGTTGATTTCCACGGTTTCGCCCAAGACGGTCATGGTGACCTTTCCTTCATCAACATCGATGATTGTTTTTGTTGTTCGCATGAATGGTCATCCTAGAAGTATTGTCCCTTCATTTTCGCTTGTCCCGAAATCGCTCATCTCCAAGATAACAAAATCGTCCGGAATCACCAATTTGTCCACTTGCACCAATAGGTCTTCAATGACTCCCTTGGGGTATTTCACCGACCTATCCGCCATTTGAAGAGTCATTCTTGTCGGTTTGATTCCCCCGAGTCCAAGCCTCAATTAGGTCGAGTATGGCATGAGATTCACACTTGCCCCCAAATCTAACATCCCACGAGCAACTCTCTTGTCTCCCATAGTAATGTCGATCATAAAACTTCCGGGATCGCCTTTCTTTTGACCCCTTGCTTCTACCTCGTAGAGCACCACTTTCTCTTTCCCATTGTATCTTCTTTTGTTCGAGGTCAACTCTTTGAAAAATTTTGTATAAGCGGGGATGTTCTTCACAACATCCAAAAGAGGTAAGTTGACATGAACCTTCGATAGCATGTCGTAGATTTCGGAAAATTGCTCATCTTGCTTTGCTTTTCTAAGTCGGCTCGGAAAAGGAATTGGTGGCTTATATGGTTGAGCGGATTTGTGAAGCTTGGAAGTTGAAGTTGCTTCGTCTATTTTCTCTTCTTGATTTCCCGACTCGTCTTCTTTCTCATCGCCTCTTTCTTTTACTTCGGAATTAACTTCTTTATTAATCACTTTACCACTTCGGAGAGTGGTAATGGCTTGAGCTTGCTCGGGTTGACTTGGTAGTTTACCCCTTTCTTGTCTACGTGCCTCGGTAGCAAGTTGCCCAATTTGGATCTCCATTTACTTCATCGAAGCTTCTAAAGATTCGAACCTTTTATTGTTCTCCTCTCGGTTTTCCTTGCTCTCCTTAATGAATGCCGCTATACTCTCCTCAAGAGAGTTCCTTTGTTGTGGAGGTGGTTCACTTCGCGTTGGTTGTTGGGCTCGGTTTACTCCGTTATATTGAGCTTGGGCGCTTGTGTCATATGGCACTGGGTTGTTGTTTCTCCATGAGAAATTCGGATGGTTTCTTAGCCCAGGATGATAAGTATTTGGGAGAGGTACATTTCTTGCATTTCCGCCATAATTATTTCTCCTCTCTTCCCATTCGGGCCTTCCCGTGCTTTGTCCCATAGCCCAATTAACTTGTTCGGTTTGTTCTCTCGGAAAAGTATGAGGGCATGAATTGGCATCATGTTCGGGTGCTCCGCAAATCTCGCAAACTCGTGAGCTAGAAGGTTTATTTTGAGTCTTGAGTTGTCTTAGTTTATTTGTCAACTCATCGATTTTAGATTGCATCTCGTCCTTCTCGCTCACTTGGTGCACGGCTCCCCTACGAACACGTACACTTTTTTGTTGAGAATTTGCTCCCAATGTTTCATACACATCATACGCTTGCCTCTCCGTCAAACCCCAAAACGAACCACCGGCTGCATTATCTACCGCTCCTTGGCAATATTGAGTCAATCCGTCATAGAAGAATTGATTAAGTAGTTGAAGCGGATAGTGATGGTGTGGGAATTGAATAAGTAGCATTTTGAATCGATCCCATGCTTCGTGAAATGCCTCTCCGTCTTGTTGTCCGAAAGTTGAGATTTGAGTTCTCAATTGCGTAGTCTTTGAATGGGAGAAGTACTTGGTAATGAATTTATCGTAAACTTCATCCCATGTTCTTAGTGATCCAGGCGCCAAAGTCATCAACCATTGTTTCGCCCCATCCTTGAGTGTATAAGGGAAACACTTCATCCGTAGTTGATCCTCGCTCAATCCGTTCAATGGGAAGTTATCAATTGCCACATAGAAGTCTCGGATGAATGATAACGGATCCTCTCGTGCTAATCCGTGAAATGAGGGCAATTGTTCGATGTGAAATCCACTTATGTGGTAGTTCCTTGCGGCCGGTGCTAACTGGATGCATGAAATGGCGGTGTTCACCACGGGTTTTGCATAGTCCCGCATTAGATGTTCGACCGGAGGTTGTTGCGGCATGTTATAGTTTGCCTCCATCCCATATTGAGGTCCGGGATAATAATTCGCTCCATATTGCATTCCGACGGGTGGTTGTCTCGGATAGAAGTATCTCCCTTGTTGAGCTTCGGGTATCCCTTGATTGCGCCCAACATTATCATATCTCGGAAACCTTGGTTGACGAATTTCTTCCTCATCTATATTTTGTGCAACATTCTCAACTCTAGGTTGACGAGTGTTTTCTTCTTGGATCAAAAGTCGCTCTTCAAAGTCCGGATTCACCTCGTCATTTGCCATTGATGTTGTGGCCATTATTTTTGGTGCTCTAATCCTTTGAACTTCGTCTATGGGCGGAAGAATCGGGTTGCCCAACGATCTCCTACCAAGCATAAACAAAGGAAGTAAGAGCAAATTTTAAACTTTTATTGAAAATAATGAAAACGGAGAAATGATCAAGAAAAACAATTCAACTATTATTAAAACAAGATCAAAAATTAAACGCCAATTCCCCGGCAACGACGCCAAAAACTTGATGATTCAAATTAAATTCTCGCAAGTGTACGAATCGCTTTTGTAGGAAGCGGTAAGTAACTCCGAGGTCGATCTCTCGAGGAATTGGAAACGGTTTAAAATTCGAAAATGTTCGGCAAATAGTCGAATGAACAAAAGTAAAATGAATTAAAATACATCATTGGTTCGATTGGATTAAAATTACTAGTGCGTAAAATTTAAATGAATTAAGTGGTAACAACACCAATTCGATCGTTGGATAAATGAGAGATAACAATAATGAGATTGATATGGGAATTTAGATTCACCGACACGCACGTAATCAATTATTAGTTCCGATACTTAAATAAATAAGGTTTGGAATTATCGATTGCTCACGATTAAAAGAAATCCGTTTGATGGCGGTAATCCTAAAAATCAAGATTGTTCTCAACGAAAATTAAGAGATACTATTTTGATTGGGATGAATCCCTAACTAACAATCAATTAACCGACTACTTTTGATGAGGTAAATCGTTAAAAGATCGCGCGAAAAAGCTCGAGAACATTCACAATCGTTTCTTTCGGGTCGTTTGATGGCGAACACCGATAAAAACCCTCGATTCGAATAATAATAACAACAATGAAAAAGGTTTGATGATCTAATTCAAAAGTTCTTAAACGATGAACGAACAAGAGACACAATCCCAAACTTTTACCCGGAAAATCAAAAGGAACTAACAATCAAAAACATGTGTGTGGCTGTATCTAAAAACCCATATGAAGTGTTTAGCCACACATGATTAATTCAACAACAATAATGGAAATTGAAGAACAAAATATGGTAAAAACTTCCCTTGTAAATGCCGAAATCGAACTCCCGATGAAGGTTTGATGATCTTCTTACAAGAATTCACAACAAAATTATACAAGGAATTATTATATCACACAAAAGTATTTTTTTCACTCCAAGAACATACAAGGAAGATGATGAAATAATCTCACTCAATCCTCACTTTTTGGTGTTTTCTCCCTCAATCTTGTGTTTTTCACCAAAATATCTTTTCCACAAGATAAGTGTATCTCCTCAAGGGTCACCACCCTTTGTTTTATAGCCAAAAGATGAAGAATAAGGCTTAAAGTTGTGCAAAAATATCAAGGAAAGTGACATGATCAGAAAAGTGACACGGCCCGTGTCCTGGGACACGGCCGTGTCGCTACTGGAAAAAGCGAAAAGGTTCTCTTTGAGGCCGGCCGTGTCCCATGACACGGCCGTGTTGTACTACGCAGGAAAACACAAAACGACTGGATCGGGCTCGGCCGTGTCATAAAAGACACGACCGTGTTGTACTCTTCCGGAAATAGTGATTCTTACTGGAGCGAGACCCGGCCGTGTCTTATGACACGGCCGAGTTACATGGTGTGGCTCGAGTCGCACAGTGCGGTAAGTCGCTGTGCGGCCAGTCCGGTTTTTGGTCTTCTTCGGCTAGATCCTTTGTTCTTGTATCAATACACCTCAGAATTTAGCATATGATATACCGTTTCGAAGCTAATTTCACGAGGAATTTATATCAAAGGAGAACACATCTCAATTCGGAGTGGAGATTCTGGAATTTAGGAGATTCGACCGATACTGCTTCAATCTTTCGTCGTTTTAGGCCCCGTTTAAGCCCTTGATCGTCATAAACTCTAATATTAGCTATGAAAACGCATATTTCACCATAATCTTCGCTTGGTTACCTATAAATTAAAAACACAACATACCACGCATAAAAGAGAACAAAAATACTAAAAAGCAAACAAAAACACGACTAGAGAGAACAGAATGAGTCAATCAAGAATCGACTCATCAATGATACTATAACTGTAGAACTCCATAACACTCTTATCAAATCAGTTTAGCATATTCATTAAAGTTATTTTGCACTGGGTGTTCAAAATGTCATTTTGTTGTATAACATTTTGGTTGGAAAAAATAAGTTTAACTTAAGCACCACTTTGCATAAATCTTATTGTAATTAGCATAAATCCATGAAAGATGTTGAATATCGAATTGGTTAATATATTTCTTAGCACCCTCGTATGCTTATTTAGCACACACAATATAGTTCTTAGCATTAACGGTTTTACATGATAGTAGCACCTACATAAGATAAGTATAACACTACATAGAATTTATGTTAAATTTTAAATAAAGGATCTAGTATTAATTTTTGTGCATAGTGTTTTGTTCTTCATTTGATCATGTGAGATTTTCTGTAATTCAGTTAAATCCTATTAATATAGATTATGTGTATGACATTTTTTTCCAGATCTGGGAAAGGCAAAGGGATTGAAAAGGGTAAAAGAAAGCAAGAAACTGCTTTAGTTATTCGTGAAGTTACGAATAAACGTAGAAGAAAGGACGCAGACAATATTCCAAATTAAGATGATGACTTTGTTGAAAGTGGCGAGGAAGGACCAATGAGGAAAAAAATGTCACTAAAAAGCACAATTGTTTATTTGGCCGTAAAGATTGTTGTTTTAATTAGCACTTGATTTGAATTATCTTAACACCGCTTTAGTTTTGACATTTAATTCACTGCTTAAAGTTATATTTTTTAATAGTTGTTACGGTGATCATTAATGAATTTTGGATGATCATTTTTATTTATTATGTTGGCCGTGATGTTGATGTTATTTTGCACATTTTTTTCAATCCGGCACAGATCAATTTATAACAGTCAAGTATAAATTAAGCAACATTTTGCACAATCATCTGTCAGTATTAGCATTGAACTTGAGTTCTGTTAGCACCAATTTATGTCTTGTTGATACTTTGATGAACCTGTTTTGTTTTAAACGTTTCATTTAATGATAAAGTGGTGTTTTTGGTAAGTTGTTACGGTGATCAATATTTTTGGATGTTAGTAGTACAAATTTTTTAATAATAAAAGCTAAATTACTAATACTGTACATATTTATATAATGTGATTTGCTAAATTACTAGTACTGTACATATTTATTTAATATTGTTCAGTTAATTGAATAGAACATTAACCCAAATTTATTAATATTTTAGGTTTTATTTCCAGCGAACTATACTAGGCCTTGTGACAAACGCTAAATTTCTACATAGGCCTTGTGACAAACGCTAAATTGCTCGAGAAATCGACTTTTTAGATTCCAGTAATAAAATGGGGTGACAGACGTAATTTAGTAGACAATGACGTGTATTTAATGAGACATATTGAGACGTTCATGAGCGATATTTCAGCCAAATGGACTTGTGGGATTTCGTGCAAATTTGATAAACAATTGGTATTGATGAGGATTCGTTACTGTGCAACTTTGATCAATTGGTCGAAGAATATAGTTAAAGACTCCGTATTGGGAAATGCACAGACACATTACCGTAAAGTGTGTGCAGATCTGAGTATCAATTCAGAAACATTATTACTAGGATAATTAATGTTATTTAAATTACTTGAAAATTCATTTGTCTAGTTTTCTTTACTTGTTAAAACTTTGGAACTTAATAATGTGGTTCATGGTTGTTTCATTATTATAATAGAGCTTATGTTTTTTAACTATTAATCATGTGGTTCATGGTTGAAATGTTTTAACATATACAAGTACAAAATCTTGCACTACACATAATATAACGTGGCACATAAATAAATCGATCCACGTGTATTTGAATAATATGAGATTCATTGCCTTGTGTATCAGACTGATCCTCACTACCAGCACCACAAATTGCATAAATAAGCACGATATTAATATAAACGTAGCACACATGTAATTACGTATCCTACACAACCTTCTAATCGGATAACTACACGAGCTTTACATCCAGTTCTCGTGTCCATCCTACGTTGTTTTTTGTTAGCAGAAAGTGCTTTATTGGCAACGTTCTTTGACCCCTTCTTGTTACATACCACATACCACCAAACGATCTTCTTGTCTTTGGATTTGATAATTGTTGCCTTGCGCACTTGAAACCCACAATCAGAAGCGTAATCCTTATAAAAAACTTCCGCCTCTTTCAAATTTTAGAAAACCTTACCCACGTAAGGTTTCATACCTTCTTTGCAAGAAGGAGCAATAAGTTTCGTGACATCTTCCGACATACTTCCCACCACTGAAAATTCAAAAATAACAACTCAATTAAACAATAAAAACTATTAATATGCAAGCAGAAAATATATTACGTGCAGAACGTAAGATTCTGTCCTAAAAGTCGAATACAAATTATGGAATTCCGTAAAACAGAATGCCATGCCAAAAGCAAACAAAAAGAGTGCTACTGAATTGTGAGAAAGTGTAAACACGTAAAGCATTCAGCCAAAACAAAATCGAATGCCAAAAAAATACAAAAAAAAAATGTTGCGGAATTGTTCGAAAGCGCAACATAAATAGCCTTCACCTAGGGTGGTAATACACTGCTATATAACAAAAAATTCTAACAAAAAATTAAAAACCAAAAAAGAATGAACGAAAAAAACTACATACAACTCAACGAAATAAATCAATATCAAACGAATGAAGAAAGTAAAACCCAACGAAATTATCAAATAAAAATTCAATTGGAATAAAAATATGTATAACTCGAGGAAAAAATTACGAATCAAATGTACGAAAAAAAACTTCAACGGAATATGACTAAAACAAAAGCGAAAAAATGTGTATAACTGAAAATTGATTGAATAAGAACGAACGAACAGAAAAATTACCAAATTGGTTGTAAGAACAACAAACTAACGAAAAAATATCTGTGGCAACCATAATTGTGAATCGCATTGAAGAGAAGTTATCTGCAGTTTAAAGAACAAGATAAAAAAACCAATCTGAACGTATGGAAGTTATTTGCGGTTATTTGCTGTATGAACTTAGGGAATATAGATGATGAACGAAGAATTTTTTTTTGGAGTTACGTCGATATGAACATTGAGAAAAAAAGATGAAGGAAAGAGAAAACAAAATCACGACCAAAACTTCTGCTTACACGTTAGGAAGAGATAGGAAAGTGAGATAAGAAATCCCATGATTGTAGGAAATACCAAACGTGTAATCTGTATAATTACAAAAAAATATTCCGCGTAGCACACCTAGGCTAACTTGTTAGCACAAGAGGCACAAATCTCAGCCATTGATGACCTTAGATCAAAGGCCCAAAATAATTCTTATTTCCTACGAAAAAAAAGTTTCAATGCATTAATTCTCACAAAAAATTGATACATATAATCTAATATTTTAATGCATCGATATTTTGATGCATATATTGCATATTTTAATGCATTGAAATTTTGATGCACGAAATGCATATATTTCATGCATGATTAGTACAAAACTCATGCATAAATTAGTACTGTAAATTAATGCATTGAAATTTTGATGCACGAAATGCATATATTTCATGCATAATTAGTACAAAACTCATGCATAAATTAGTACTGTAAAGTACTGCATCTAATATTGGTACTGCATAGAACGCGCCACTATATATATATATATATATATATATATATATATATATATATAACACTCACGCAAACATACACGCACGCACACACTCTCTCAGCGCGCGCACAAAACACATCTGCACAAAGACACACAAACATGTATAGTCTACACATACACACACAACTCACACACAAACATATACACCATTCTGCACTCACACACACACACACACATACACACACGACACAAACACACACGACAGACACACATGGACATCACATGCCATACCTGAGCCCGAGCCAGAACCGGGCCACCCGAACCCGGACCTTGCAACCCACCAACTCTCCATTATGAAGATCCTAGTCACTTCAGAAAACGAACCCCACTCCATTAGCTCGCCTCAGTTCACCCAGTCCGTTGAGATCAAAAGCCATCCGGTCGCGGGGAAACCCTTCTCAAGCAGTTGACTTCTGTCAAAAGCCATCTCTGATCAGGGGCGGAACCAGAACGAGAGAGCGGTAGTAGCACCAATTTTTTTTATCAATATAATAACATGAAAAAAATTTAAATTACGATTGCTAAATATAACAAAGTAGTGTAGAACTTACATTTTAGATTTGACATCTCCGTGTACACATTTTTTGATAGCGATCCATTACATCTTCAATCTTCACTTCCATAAGTGCTTCTTTTTCGACATTACAAATCAATGCATCGTTCATATAGTCATCACCCATTTTGTTACGCAAGTCAGTCTTCAAGAGCTTCATCGCGGAAAAACATCTTTCCACTGTTGCGGTCGCGACGGGTAAAATCAAAGCCAACTTTAATAACCTATAAACCATAGGATAAGAACGATGTTTCCCCGTTTCCACCATCAAACGAGAAAGATCGGAAATTCCCTCCAAACAAGTGAATCGGTCATCTTTATGCACAGAGTGATAATATATCTCACGTTCACCATCAAGTTGCATCCTATCCGAATCATCAAAATCATCTTTGTACAACTCACTCAACTTGAACAACTTGGTTTTGTCAAATTTAGCAAATGAATCACAAGGACTCAAAGCCCCCATGTATTTTAGTAATTGGGTGCTAATTTCACTAAATCGGTCCCGGAATTCTATAATTTGCATATCCAAAACCGTGTTGAAAATTTCAACTTCAAAATGATATTGATTAGTAACTTTAGTCCTACGGTTTCTCGGAGTGACATAATTTTCAGTCATATCCACAATATCAATATTATGTTTATTACAAAAAGAAAATATCTTCGGCAAAGTTTTAGCAAACCCCGTATCTCTCAAAGCTTTCAATGCATCCATTGTCCCTCTAACCAAGGAAGCCGCTTCTAAAATATCTTGATCCTTTTTTTGAAGATGCTTTGACAATATACTCGTGAGGTTTAAAACTTCACACATCAAATGTAAGTAAAATACGAAATCAACTGTCTTGAAATAAGATAAGATACCATATGCTTGATTTCGGTTATTTAAAGTCGCTCCCTCCTCT
Organism: Orobanche coerulescens; assembly: GCA_033398695.1. Lineage (NCBI taxonomy): Eukaryota > Viridiplantae > Streptophyta > Magnoliopsida > Lamiales > Orobanchaceae > Orobanche > Orobanche coerulescens. The sequence goes on from CM065809.1 coordinate 179,265,714, forward strand.
TCAATATAAGCAAGAACCTCAAGAACCTCTGGAAATAATTTCATCAAACTTGTGATTGTTTTGTAATGTGAACCCCATCTTGTATCTCCCGCTCGAATAAGAGAACTCTCTTGATTTAACCCTCTTCCGATTTCAAGTTCACCATTACCAATTGCCTTTTGCACCCTTTCTCTGTAATTCTCCCGTATCATGTCTTTTCTTTTACATGAAGCACATAACATATTCACAACCAAAGAAATTTGTTCAAAGAAGTCACGAACACCATCGTGGTTCTTTGCCACAGCCACAATCACTAACTGAAGTTGGTGTGCAAAACAATGTACATAATGTGCTGAATCATTATCTTGTAATATCAAAGCTTTCAGGCCGTTGAATGCACCTCGCATATTACTTGCCCCATCGTAACCTTGTCCTCTTAGCTATTAGAAAAAATAAGATATAAGACATAAAGTGAATAATATTCAATTAAAATACATAAAAAGAAAAAAAGTTTCAATTACCTGTGTCATACTCAACTTATTACTTGTAAATACTTCATCTATGGCCTTCTTAAGAGTCGAAGAGGATGTATCCTTCACGTGCACAACTCCAATGAATCTTTCCTTCACAATTCCAAGCCTATCGACATATCTCAAAACTATAGCCATTTGCTCCTTTTTCGATACATCACTAGATTCATCAACCAATAAAGCAAACACATCATTTCCAATTTCTTTGCAAATACTCACAATTATCTCTTTTGCAAAACATTCAATAATTTCTTTTTGACTCTTCGGGGACGTCACTTGATTATTTTGAGGAGCATTTTCTAAAGTAACATTGTAAATGGCTTCATTATGCTCTCGAATCAAAGATAATGTTTCAATGAAAAGCCCTCTAGAAAGACCACGAAATGGTAAAGCATTTTTCAACAAATATCTACAAGTACCAATTGAAGCACGTAACCGAAGTTTATAGTTACTCTCCTCAAGTTCGGTTTGCTTCTTAAATGCTACACTAATAGATTGTTTTTCTTTCATTAGAAATTCACATTTTTGACGTGCTTTGTTGTGTAAACTATCAACATTACCCACATGAATCCTCAATGCTGTTTTTTTACTCCAACTATTAAAACCTTCGGTAACAAATGCATCTCTCCCACCTTGCTGTCCCACCATGTCTCCAAACATATAGCAAAATAAACAATAGGCTTTGTTCTCTTTTTTGCTATACTCTAACCAATCAAATTCATCAAACCATTCAACAACAAAACGTCTTGGTTTCTTACCTATTGGCTTTGACGGAAATGTATGACCCCTTGTTTGACAAGGTCCTTGAAGCAAATATGCCCTTCTTACTTCATCTCTTTGATTTGGATTATAAGCTGTAATCCTTGGTCTATCCGCCGGGTCTTGTGGAAGATCATTCAAATCAACACTTGTACTTGGAGTATTTATAGGTAGTGGACTTTGTGGTCTTTGTGGATTTACATTAGAAAACGAAGGGAATGATTTATTGGAGCATGGTCTTTTGGAAGATCCTTCTTCAATACTTGATTCATTGGAGCTTGGTCTCTTAAAAGAAGACCCAAGTTTAACCTAACAATTTAATATTTCAACAACAAATTAGCTAAAACTCAACAAATAAGCAAGGAACAACTCAACAACTAAAATTGCATAAAAAAAACAGGAAGTTAAAAACAAAAGCAAATGCTCAGCCGTTAGAACCAATAAAGCAATTTCGGCCAATAAAGCAAATAATTGACCCAACAAAATTGACCCATAAAGCAAATAATTGACCCATCATATCATCCAAAGAGCATATGATGCTTACGGCTTACCTCTCAGTACAGATGGTGGCGTATGGCATGAAACAAAAACTCAACAACTCATCAAAACAATCCATGGAAACAAGTAAAAAAGAACTAATTTCAAGCAATACAAATACTAATTTCAGCAAGACAATAAGTAATTTCAAGAGAAAAAAAAACTAATATCATAACCCTAAAACTTTTATACATACTTGTTTAATTCTAGGGTTTGAGATGGATCAATTTCGGTCAGGAGAGAGCTCAAAATCGGCTTGCTTGAAGAGTGGAGAACTCGACAATGGACAAAGAAGAAGGGAGTGGTGCCGAGTGTGCGATTTCGGCGGCTTCTTTCTGACTTCTGTAAGTTTTGTTCCGTTCCTTTGGACAAAGAAGAAGGGAGTTCGGCGGCTTCTTTTCTTTCTGACTTATGTTCGTTCCTTTGGTTTCAGATCCAGAAGTAATTTTTGTATTGGGTTTTTGGTTAAGTTAATTTTGTATTGGCTTTTTTTTTCAGACTTGGGCTAGTTCTGGACAAAAATTGAGTAGTGGCCCAGGCACCCTTGTGCCCATACCACATCCGCCCCTGTCTCTGATCTTCGGAACTCTAGCTCACCGGAACGCCACTAATCGGCAGATCTGATATGAAAAGCGAGTCCGTCGTCGGAGATTATGAAGAAAACTGGCCGCCGGTTCTTTGAGCTCCACCTCTGTAACACCCCCAGATCAAACCGGGAATATTACACGCCGCAGACCCTCTCCGTGAGGATCCACCAGGCTAGACATCAAAACAACACATTACATTACATACCGACGAATCAAAATAACGGACCAATAGACCGATTTGGTCTTTCGTCACAGACTTACAAATCAAAATACATAAACTCATCCAGACTCATACCCACACAAGGGTAAAATACTTGAAACAACGAACAATAAGACAGCGGAAAAGACAATACAATGGACTCCGACTAACTGAACCCAAAACTGGCCTTCGTGTGATTAGTATCATTCGTCTTTCATCATCCCTCGTGCCGATCCTGTGTCTTGCTCCCGAAAACCTGCATGTACCTGGACACAATACAGATATCCACCCCCCGATTACTCGGGGGTTAGCAAAACTCCACTGTTTCGCTAGTGCAAGTATAAAGTGCAAATACGAGCCATACACAACACATTCCAAGAATATAACGAAAGACTTCCCGAGATATATTTAGTTAAAAAATAGTTCAAGTCTTGAAAGCAGAAATGAAGCAAGTAAGCATTTTGAAAACATTTCCAAATCTCGGGAGTTTTGAAAACATCAGAAATTGAAAAGTTCTTAATTCCTCGAAAGCCATTTAGGGTCACAACCCCAAGTTCATTTTTCAAAATACAAATCCGTTTAACAAAACACGGGGTCCACGACCCAACCATTCCGGTCACAAAACACAGGGTCCACGACCCGATCATCCACTTCAATTCACTTACAAGGACACATTACACATAACACATTAATCCTATGCCATTCTAGCCAAGCACCAAGACTCGATATATAATGTCTCTCGACCCCAAGCACAAAGCATTGTGATACTCCGGACAATATCACAATTAACGAAAACATCAACGTCATCCTCAAGATGAAAACCACAACTGGTAACCCGCGGCCGTACCCCTTAGTATCGACCCCCAGACATCCCGTCGGACACTCCGGTGGGAAACCACTCGCGGCCGTACCCTTAAGATCGACCCCGGACATCCCGTCGGACACTCCGGTGGAAGTTCATCCACACACGCACCCAAGTCCACTTCCGTGGCCGTACCCTTAGTATCGACCCCGGACATCCCGTCGGACACTCCGGGTGGAAGGAACAACACACACACACGTTCCAAAATCACAGTTGCAAACCACAAGCCTCGAAGGTCAATCACAGTATATATAGTCGAGGTACCTTACTAGAATGGCCAGTTCATCCAACATATACTCACGACTAAGTAATGATACGATTCACAAGGAAGCACAAGATTTCAACAGCACCGAACGGCACAACTAATATCACACAAACTCACATATTCATCCATAAACACGTGACTCCAAGCACATAATTTGACAAAAGAATTACACTTTACATTTACCAACGACATAATCATACGCAATGACATCACAAGAAAGTAAGGTGATTCAATACTCGACACTAGCACACATATTCAACTAAGCACATTAATTCCCGACACACACGGGTCACCTTTACAAAAACCATGATGATAAATATAGATTCTTTTGAAAAATAGTTATTAATATTTATTTAGCACATATCGACGATTAACAACCGTAATATCCACAAAACACGTAATGTATGGGCAAGATACTTGCCTCGATAATCGATACCGGACACTCCTACAATCACGGCTCAGTCGGGACACCTCGAACACCTACGATTCCCCGGCGAAGGAAAAGAATACACCCACGATCGAGAAGCTTGAAGAAAACGACGAGCGGAAGGGTCCCGACTCGAGTTCTTCACAAGAATTCGACCCTAACAACATATAATCAATAAATCATCGATCATACGAGGAAGAATAATCGTAGAACGCCCGAAAACCCCTCTATGACATTTTACCGACACCTTCAAGGCATCGATCAAGAACTCGACCAAATCGACGAATCGATACGATCCAACCATGGAATAATAAAGGAAATGATATAATATATCTAAATTATCATCAATACATCAAAATCCTAAGTTAAATCGGATTAAACGGATTTAAAACGAACAAAATACCCAAAATCCCCAAAATGGATTTCTAGAAAATCTGACCTGATTCGGTAGATCGGAGGATGTTATAGGATGGATGATTGATGATATGAACTCCAAAATTTCATGGATTGATTGTCCAACAACATCTATCCATGATTAACCAAGCTCCAGCCGGAAGGGAAGAAAACGAGTGAGAAAAATGGCCAAAACCCGTCTGCGGGGCCATAAATAGCCGCACGGTGTGCCGCGGCTCAGTGAGTGTGCCGCGGCACGAGCCCAAAATGGCTCCCGGTGGTCGGCGGTGTGCGGCTCGGCCGGAGTGTGCCGCGGCACCGTGATCGGTTTGGCCGAAAAATGCCACAGAGTGTCCGCGGCCCTGCCGGCATGTCTGCGGCCCAGATCGCTCGGCGAAGGCTGCCGAGCACCGCTGCCGTGACTCGGCGGAAGGCTGAGCACTACCGGCCGTGACTCGGCCGCTGCCGCCCGGCCAGCCGCCGGCCATGACTCGGCCGGCCAACTCGACGGCCAACGACCCCGAAACCCGAACCTGAATACGAATCGATGATACGGTTACGACGTACTCGCAAAGACGAATCTAAGAGCTAAGAGAACACACAATTCCGACCACCCGAAGGCTCGGAATTCAACAACGGAAGTAATTACCCAAAACTTTGAGAAATTACGAAAATGGCCCAAAACGTCCGAAAATCACGATACGCGATCGAAACACCAAATCAAAGCTCGCAACATGAATAATAACATTAAATGAACTTACGAGAAACTCGAAACGACAGTTTCGGACGAGATTCGCAAGAATCGCACTCAAGTGCGGAAAAGTCGCTAAAAAGCTCGGAACTCAACAAAACGATACCGAAACGAACTCGGATGACAAAAAGTGCAGAATGAATCATTCTCGAAATGACGAAACGGTCATGAGCGAGTCGTCAAAACGGACTCCGGCTGAAAAAGAAATTTACCGAAAAATAGGAAATTGCGGATATTACATTCTACCCTCCTTAAAAGAAGTTTCGTCCCGAAACTTAAAACAAGTAGGGAGAAGCAATATCCCGCCAGGAAAACTCAACGAGATACGCAAGGAAACGCGTAACTTACGCCCATCGGCGAAACGTTACAAGCAACGCAAAGGAATATACGGCGTGAAAACACGCTCCACGACGACCAACACAACGCCGCCGTTAGGGATATAATAAAACCAACAAGTGACAAGCGTCATCAACTGGATAATACAATCAAGTCAATTATCCGAACAAACACAAAACACAACGGACGAAAATCAATACGATTGACCAACCCAACGGTACATCAATCAAAACGCGAGCCAATCGCTGAACAAATACGGAATTCCACCGCCCAAGGGTTGGAAGATCGAAAACGAGACTAATTTTCCGAACTTGAAAAGGTCAAACGATATATAGATCAATTTGGGACAATATCAGAACTCACTCGAATGACAAGGGTGAGAAACAACACCAGGTCAGAAGCATCGACGAACACAGTCGAGTCGATACGATTGGACGAAACAGAAGAGAAAGAAAGAAAAATGCGGGTATTACATCATATCACCTTTAAAAGAGGTTTCGTCCCGAAACCTAAAGAACGAGCACGAAGTGCTGGAATAGCAACCTTCCCGACCATATCCTCTTGGTCCACATCCGATCTTCATGGCCATTAGTATCGTGGTCACGACTGCGTCCTCTGCCCATCGGCATACTAAGCGGATTCTCACTCAATACGATTGCACAACTTCGCAAAATATTATACTAAGGTACCAACTCAGCACGACATATCACATGAGGTAACCAATAACAACTCGAAAGGAAAATCCACGAGGTATCCTTTTAAAGGAAATCTTTTGAAAATCCTTGAATTTGTATATCTATTTAAAATAAACTTTAAAAGTACTTTTGGTACCTCGGGTTGTTTCATCAAAACTTGCAAACAACATACTTTAACCGTCTCATTTGAAATCATTTGAAGTCATCATGCCTCTACTATCATCATCGCCGTTAACAACTAACAAGTTAACCATGCAAGATCATCAAATCATTCTTACATACTCTAATATTTCCAAATCCGAGTTTGAACTTTACATCGAGTGAGATTTTTCATCTTTCACTATATATTTTTGAAAATAAAAATCGTATTGGTTTTTGAAATAAAATATTTTTTTGGTGTGAAAGATTTTGAAAATCATTCACTCGAATTATTTGAAAATGCAACAATATGTTAAACTCATTTTCGAAAATTCTCCCAACACTTCACAAACATCAACGACGGTAAAATTTTACAAAATGTTCAAGGTACTTTAAAACAACTCTTTCAAATACCGTCGAGATTTTATTTGAGAATCCTAGGCCGGCTCGCAAATTTCAAACAATTTCCAAAGTTCATACGAAGCCGCCGGCTAATCGCACTTGCACAAACTTATGAAAGTTTTAGAAAAGCATGTTCGAACACACTCGCAGCAGACATAATTTATCAATTCATCAAACACAATCAAATATCACCTAGCAATACGAAAAGTCTTAACACACATTCACGCACAACAGTTGTTATCACTAGACACCACGTAGAGAATACAACTACAGGTGATTGGCCGTAAAAGTTAGACCTAACGGCTATAATGCGGTTCCATAGCCTCTGCCCAGACTGACTAACGCTCGCTACAACACATATTTAGCGTGCGCTACCCATACTGCATTAGCGCGCGCTAGCCTTACACTTAGCGTGCGCTAACGGTTCTATTTTAGCAACATGATTGCGAACATATATACGACATTACTGGAATCGAAGGTCATAATTAAACAACAACAATATTCGAATCTCAAAGTCATCGATTCACATAATTACAACACATCATGAGCAACCATCAAAAGGCAATTGTCATTCAAAACCGAAAAGTTAAAAGCAAGGATCACGTCTTGAGTATATTTTGTAGAACTCATTTGAGTTCAAAACTCGTGTTTTGAAAACTTATAGTACACGGTGGAAAAGAATTATCAATAATTCGAGTTTTCAGAACTTTCAGCCTTGTGGTCAACATACGAAAATCAACTTTTTCCTCCCTTGGAGGGCATTTTAAAATTTTTACGTGACTCCCCGAAAGGATTCGAAAACTTAAAATTCCAAGGTTTATACTCTTGCAAGAAAAATGATTTATACAAAGATACATTCAGCAATATCATTCTACATTTTAGCGCAAGACGGGAATCAACAAATATATGTCACTTACTCACGATGCACCTTCAAATATTAACTACATAAGACAAAATCACACAGGCTCGTATAGCTCGTGGTACAACCTGTAGTAGGGAGACTTACATCCACAGATCGCGCAAAGATGATGGCTGCACCCTGATACTAATCACGGCCGACATTCCCAACGACGCGTCGCGACACGACATCAGTCAGACTCAATCTGACAAGACAAGACCCAACAACACACGACTGGACCCGACAGCCTAGGTTTCCGCAACCTAAGCTCCGATACCATAAATGTAACACCCCCAGATCAAACCGGGAATATTACACGTCGCAGACCCTCTCCGTGAGGATCCACCAGGCTAGACATCAAAACAACACATTACATTACATACCGACGAATCAAAATAACGGACCAATAGACCGATTTGGTCTTTCGTCACAGACTTACAAATCAAAATACATAAACTCATCCAGACTCATACCCACACAAGGGTAAAATACTTGCAACAACGGACAATAAGACAGCGGAAAAGACAATACAATGGACTCCGACTAACTTGTTGTGTCACGATTTATTCATCCCGACAGGCGATCGACTATAAGGCCGAGCGACCAAGTCAACATCAGTCAAACTATGGCTAGCTCGCCATGTCGAAGATATCAGACCACTATCAGATGCCTGGCGATCGACTCCCAAGGCGATCGCCCTTTGGCAGCTGGCGATCTACTCTAGTGACCGGCTAAGGGCAATCGACCTACGCCCCGAGCAGAGACGATCACCCGTCAAAGTCATCAAGGACTGGATCTCAGGAAAGCACCCACGTGCAGATCCACCAAAGGCACTGACAAGATCTTCGTAGCAGACAAGATCTTTAGCTGACAGACAAGACCTTTGACCACAGCCTGCCACCTACCTCACCTACCAGCATGCGCGCCGAAAGTTGTCAGTAGGACCACCCGTGTCAGCAACTCAGGACGCGTGTAAACTCCCCATTGGACCGCATAGTTGATCGCCAAAGAACTCCCCGCAGCTTTGAGGGGACAGCCCATGTGCTAAAAGACGATCGCCCGATTATTATAATGCAGAAAAGGCGATCGCCCGGCGTATCCAAGCTCTATAAATAGAGAACCTCCTCCTACAGGAAAAAGGTTGGAACTTCGCACAACTTCCGGTTCGGAATTCATTTGACTTACGTCCGAAATACATTCCACCAAAGGTTCACATTCTCTCACATTCCGATACATTCACGGAAACACTGAAGAACATACATATCATCAAGCTCCCGGCTATCTCACCGGAATCCATCTCAGGACTTCTCTCTCCAAATCTCTCGTCCAGAAGACGATCGGCAGAAGCAGCAAGTCTCCACTAGACAGATTCCAAGGGATTCATAAGCCCAGAAGCCCAAACATCCAGTTAAATACTCGCCGTGAGAGGCGGTCGATCTCTCACCGCCGCGACTGTTCATCACCTTTGTTACAAGAACTCACAGAGCATCAAATCTGGTTCTTCCGGCAATCTACACGCTCACTAGCTAAGATAACAAGAAACTTTACACTCATTGTAATTGTATTCTTACATTAGTACTTGTATCCCCGAATATCGGTATTAATAATATCTCGCGAGAGCATTCAAGCCCGAGACTAACAACCCCGGCAAATCTTGTGTTATTTATCTTTCTCACGGAAGTGCTCTTGCATTTGTTTGCTATCCCATCCATTCCAGCAATATCTATCTCCGGATAATATTTTGGGGAGCAACAATTGGCGCTAGAAGAAGGGGATCTAACCCTCAAACTTTTATTTCTTCCGTCCCGAAGAACACTCACTGTTCTCGGGGCACATACTTGAAGTGACACTCACTGCACTTCAAAGAAAACCTTCAGAATCATGACATCCGCCGGTCCATCGAAGAAAGCTGCTCTCCGAACCGCCGGACACCATTTCCCGGTTCAATCCGAACCCCAGCCAACGACAGGAGGAAGCCGCAGCAACGCGAGACTCTCGATCCCGCATCCGAGAGATGGCCCCAACCTCTCACTCGATCAGTTCCAAACCGAAGAACAGATCGAGGAGGCTATGGCCATCCTGGAGGAGCGACGGAGAGCATGTGCGTCGCCTGCAATAACTCCCTCGATCATCCGCCGCATGGGAAAATGGAAATTCAGCGGGCTACTGAACGAGAGATCGTCAGAAAGCCCCAATTCGCGAGGAAAGGCTCTCGCACGACCGGACGGATCTATATTCAATCGTTTGGGACGCGACCCATTCGGGCGACCGGGGCATTCAGTCTCCAACCTTGAAAAGACGGAATCCGAATCCGTCACCAGGACTTCGGCCTACCCGCCTCACAGCCGAACGCAGTCGGCCATCGACTCCCGCCCGATCGCTGTGGATCGTGCTCGATCGCCTCGGCTCGCTCCGAGCGCCGAGCCGCTAGCAATCGAGCCGCGCGATGGCCGCCATACAACGCCTTGACGAGATGAGAGCACTTGGACACCGGGCAAGCACCAAAGAAAAATCGTCGGGCCGACCGAGCCACTCGCGGTCCACATCGAGCTTGCCCCCATACAGCCAACGATCGCTCCTCCCAAAACACCTATGTATGAGGGGAGATCGGACCCCGAAACCCACCTGAGTAAATTCCGAATCTACATGACTGGGTGTGGGGCATCTGATGCAACCAAGTGCCGGATCTTCCCTAACATTGGGCGAGCTGGCCCATAGGTGGTACGTCTCACTACCACCACGATCAATCACCTCTTTTAAGAAACGGCGAAGGACTTCACGTCATACTTCGCCAAAGAAGGTCGCTGCACTAAGGCCCCCACCGCATGATAAAAATCAAGCGGGAAAGACGAATCGACGCAAATTACATTGGCCGAGTGGACGAAATCGTCCTCACCGGCGAACTCCGATGACGAGCTCGCTCTCTATTCGCCACGGGGGATTCCGCGGTCACTCTCCCATGTTTAGACATCTCTCCAAGGATATTCCCCCAACTTACGCGATCTTCCGCGCTAAAGCTGCCAACTTCCTGGCCAGGCAAAGGCTACTCACCCTCCGCTTAGACGAGGAAACGCCACCTCTTGTCCAGAAGATAGCGATCGCCAAAGCAAAGAAGGCGATCGCCAAGACACCCGGAGATCTCAAGGCTTTCGAGGACATGGAAGCCCATCTCCTCCATACGTTCAATGTAACTCCGCACATATTTTCTATGCCATCAAGGGGCACGAAGAGCTCAAAAAGCCAAAGGCGATAAGGGACCACGGTCATCTGGACAACAATCAATATTGTGCCTACCATAAGAGTCCCGGCCACAGCACCAACAAATGCCGCGACCTCCTCAAACAGCTCTGGAGATTGTTCGAGGAGGGCAAGTTGGACAGCTTATTGGTTTAGCCGAAGTCCCTACCTACCTCTATGGACGATCGTCCGAGTCGAACACAAAACAGGCTGGAAAGCTCATACGAGCCGACCCCTAGATCAACCTCGGCGACCGTCTCTACATGCTTCAATCAAGAAAAGGAGACCTCGGAAGTCTCCCCGATCTCCTTCCTTATTCAAGAAACCGGAGGACTCGATCGCCATCTACAGTTCACCATCTAACATGATGGACTAAGGCACGAGATCGCCTCCCCCGCACAACGTACACCGTCGAAGGTCGGCATCTGCATGACGATCCAAGGTGGAAGAGTGCAGCCATGGTCCTGGTGGTCGATGGAACCGACTGCTTAGGCCATGCAAGGTCCCTTTGGGCCAAGATCGCCCGCCCTTCGTTTAAATACGAGGCTGGCGTAGTCTGAGGGCCCTCCAAAGTTAATTAGTGGACACGATCGCTCGCCCTCAAAGGTTCATCATCTAACATGGTGAACCCGGACAATGCGACGCGCCAAAACCCCCGTCTCAACGTACACCGTCGAGGTTCGCCATCTTCATGGTGGGCCGAGGTGGAAGCAGAGCTAAACAAGCCGCGGGCGTAGAGTTGAATCATCCGACGCTGCCCCGCGCAAGGACTCCTCTAGACCGAGACCGCACGCCCTTCGTTTAAATACGAGGCGAGGCGCAGCCTAACAGAGGACCCTCATAATAAAGTGAGTCATGAGACACTCAATGTCTTCGCGCATCAAGACATGATCAAGGAGTCGGTCCATCGAACTCCGCGATCGTGCACGGTTCCTCAAGAAGGACGACCGTCCCCGAGGACTCGACAAAGTTGAAGACCGCTCACTCAAGGAATTATTTTCATCCCTTTCCTTCCACTAAGTGAATAAAAACAAGGGGCAATAAGAGTGCGGACTACCTACACGACGATCGTCGCTATTCAACCACATACGGAGATCGTCATTTTTTCAGATGTAGTGCAGCGATCGGATTTGTTGTAAAAAGTTATCTTTATGAGTTTATCAATTCATTTGGAACTACCCTCGCAACGATCTCTCCTCACACATTTGTACAAAGTCAAACAAAGACTTAAAAATAACCATTCATTCAAGTGATAAGTCAGAAAGACAAATGCTCATTTCATTACTTGAAAAATCGGAGTACATGATCGCCCGAAGGCCTAAGTGCTACAAAAGAAAGCTACAAACTACAAAGAAAGTAAGCTAAAAGCGTAAAAAAGGAAGCGCCTCAGGCCCCTGCCTGACCTTCACCATCAGCATTCGGCGCGGTCCCCTCATCTTCCGGAGCATCGGGATGAGCAAGACTGTCTGGAGACGGATACCAGCTCAAATCCACGCCGATGTCCGCCAGGTCCAAGATCGGCAAGGATAAAGCCGAATGGAGAGGATGCTCCAATGCATATGATTTGAACTTCTCAGCTAGAGGACCGAACTCCAAGCCTCCCTTCTTAGCCGCTCGGATCTAGTCAGCGAACGCCAAATAATAGGCGAACTCGCTGACATACTCCAAGTTTTGGAAGGGATCGGCCTTGGTCGCCTCAACCTCTCCTCTCAGCTCGGCCATCGCCTGTTGCGATCCCTGGAGCTCGGCCTCCCTCGCAGCAACCTTCTCTTTCGCCTCCGCCAGCTCGCTGGTCAGCCGAGCGATCGTCACCTTCTGGCGATCGGCCTCCCCTTCAGCAACATTCCGCGCCTGGACGGCACTCTGCATCTGGTCCCGAAACCGGTCGACCGCCATTCGATATTTCTCAGTCTCTTTCTTCTCCAGCTCAAGCTCATGGCTCGCCCGCTTGGCCGCCTCCAGAGAGTCCTTCTCCATCGCCACGATCTTATCGGCAAACTCGGCGTTCTCTTTCCGAGCCGCCTCGAGATCGGCCTGCAGTCGAATGGTAGAAGGCCGCCCCTCAAACTCCTGAGCAGCTTGGACGGCCATAGTCGCCGTCTGGAGAGAAAGGGCGACAACAGCCTGCATCGTACTCCCCGCTCGCTGACGAGCGATCGCATCCAGATCGTTCGTCCAGGCCTTCGGCAGAGCAGAAGCAGCCTTGCTGACATATGGAGGAATGTCGCAGGACTCGCGAGGAGATCGGCTCGCTAGGAAATCCACGACCATCGGCGGGCAAGACGGATCTGCGCGACGGACCCTGCATCAAAACAGCTAAGTTAATACAACTCCTACACAGATGCAATTTTCAACACAAAAATGTTATCTACCTCTCAGCCTTCTCGGGATCCCGACCGAAAAACGGTTTCCCTCGAGGGGTCTCAGCATCCGCGATCGCCATCTCCCGCAGAAAAGCCGCAGAGGGCGGCTCGCTCTCCGGAGCAACGATGGTAATCGGAGGCGCGGCGATCGGCACTTCATCGCCCGGGGCAGGAAACGAAGTTTCTTCCGGCCTCGGCCTCTTACGATTCGCCCGAAGCCCCTCCTCCGGAATTTCCTCCTCAACCACGACCTGCTCCACGCGAGGCTCCGGCTCCAAGCGAGGCTCCGCCTCCGGAACTATGGGCAATGCAACGGGTGGAACCCGAGTCGACTTCTTCGCGCGAAGACGGCCTAGGACTCCTGGGTTCGACATAGCGATCTCCGCCGGAGGCTCCAAAAAGCGAGGGAAGCGAACCTCTGCAGTTAAGACGATCGACTAACGGTCAGACACTTTCCTCAAGTAAGGCGATCGCCTAGAAAGTGAAGATCGCAGAAGCTCATACCTGGCACCGCGAGATGTCTCGGGAAACGGAATAGTCGAGCCGACAACCAGCGACTCTCCTTGTTGATCCGAGTGGCGTCTAGGTCGTCGTCCGACAAGCTCCTAATTCGCTCCCAAACAACGAGAAAGTCGAAAGGCAGCTCCTCGATCGCCGGAATATGAAAACCTGCAAAACAGAAATCAAATTAGATCAGTCCAAATCGCATCCAAACGAAGGGAGAGTCTAAACCCTTACCGGGATTCCTCTCCCGAAATTCGGTGGGGATCTCCAGTTCGCCCGTGGGATTGTCGCTCGCCGAAGCTCTCCACTTGTCGGCGACCCAGAACCACTTCGTCTGATCGCCACGTATCTTATTTGGGACTCCATGAATCACCCGACCAGATCAGCCTTGAATATGGTAACCGCCGACCAACCCTCTGTGAGCCGTCAGTTTAAACAAATGATTAATCTCCAACGGCGATGGGAGGCGATACAGGCGTTGACCGCCGAAAAGGGTGAGGGTGCAAATAATTTGGAGCCAGGCGTTCGGTGTCAACTGAAGTGGCGCCACATTCCAAGCAGCCAACAGATGGGAGACCGCGAAGGATAGAGGGAAGCGCAGCCCGGCCTCCATAACGGCCTCACTCACTGCGACCATACCCATCGGAGGCTGGTCGGCTCGTTCATTCTCCGCGGGCGCGAACATGTCCACATCTGAAGGAACATGGAATCTTGTCCTCCAGACGGCCAGATCTCTCCTGGTCGTCGAGCTCCGTATTTGGCCGAGCGACCACAACGATCGCTGCGCGGCACGATACTGCGACCGCTTGGGAAGCACATAGGGATAAGCGACCGAATATCCCCGGAAGTCGAATCTCGGAGTAGGACCGGCTAACCTCTCCATTATTTCAGCAAAGGCCCTATATGCCCGACCAAAAGTGCTATGTTGCTCCCAGTAAGCCCTGATCGCCAGATCTCTCTCGATCTGCGATCGTCTCTCTTCAGCAACCGACTCCTTAGCAATATCGGCCTCATTGAACAAAGCCTCAACTTCAGCCGGGTCGATTCCGGCTCGAATGGCTTCAGCCGCCGTCTCCAGGTGGAAGACGGAAGGAGTTTCTCCCCGGGCAGCCGATGTCCCGGCGGCAGAACTGGTACCCGCTCCAAACGATGATGAGGCTCCGGCCATTTTCAGAGATAGAAAAGAAGAAAAGGATTTTTCTTACCCTAAAGTGAAATCGAACGACGATCGGCTCTAAGATCTTCAGAAAATTCGGCAGCAGGTCCTTCTTTCTCCAGTAAGCACGCGTGAGTGAAGCTGCAGCACCGTCCCCCTTTTTATAGGAGAAGGCAGGGACTCGATTGCAATAAAGGAAAGCCTCAGGGGTCGGATCTCAAACGACGCAATAGTTGACCCCCTCGGGACCCGCGTACGCGTCTTTTCAAGGACGCGTCAGCCGAGGAGTCATTAATGACCGTTGGCGTCCTCCAATAGAAGCCCGACACGTGCACGGAGACTTGTCAACGCCCGTTGTTTTTTTTTCCGCGCAGTTCAGCGGCCAGCCAGGTCGTCCGAACCCAGAGTATATCAGCTCAAAGACGATTGCCAGTTCAGTTAAACACAAAGTCGCTCGTCAAAAGGTCAGCGATCGCCAAGAGAGCCACCTCACCCCACGTTTCCAACGTATGAGCGAGCTGGGGGGCAATTGTTGTGTCACGATTTATTCATCCCGACAGGCGATCGACTATAAGGCCGAGCGACCAAGTCAACATCAGTCAAACTATGGCTAGCTCGCCATGTCGAAGATATCAGACCACTATCAGATGCCTGGCGATCGACTCCCAAGGCGATCGCCCTTTGGCAGCTGGCGATCTACTCTAGTGACCGGCTAAGGGCAATCGACCTACGCCCCGAGCAAAGACGATCACCCGTCAAAGTCATCAAGGACTGGATCTCAGGAAAGCACCCACGTGCAGATCCACCAAAGGCGCTGACAAGATCTTCGTAGCAGACAAGATCTTTAGCTGACAGACAAGACCTTTGACCACAGCCTGCCACCTACCTCACCTACCAGCATGCGCGCCGAAAGTTGTCAGTAGGACCACCCGTGTCAGCAACTCAGGACGCGTGTAAACTCCCCATTGGACCGCATAGTTGACTGCCAGCAACTCCTGCAGGCTTTGAGGGGACAGGCCCATGTGCTAAAAGACGATCGCCCGATTATTATAATGCAGAAAAGGCGATCGCCCGGCGTATCCAAGCTCTATAAATAGAGAACCTCCTCCTACAGGAAAAAGGTTGGAACTTCGCACAACTTCCGGTTCGGAATTCATTTGACTTACGTCCGAAATACATTCCACCAAAGGTTCACATTCTCTCACATTCCGATACATTCACGGAAACACTGAAGAACATACATATCATCAAGCTCCCGGCTATCTCACCGGAATCCATCTCAGGACTTCTCTCTCCAAATCTCTCGTCCAGAAGACGATCGGCAGAAGCAGCAAGTCTCCACTAGACAGATTCCAAGGGATTCATAAGGCCAGAAGCCCAAACATCCAGTTAAATACTCGCCGTGAGAGGCGGTCGATCTCTCACCGCCGCGACTGTTCATCACCTTTGTTACAAGAACTCACAGAGCATCAAATCTGGTTCTTCCGGCAATCTACACGCTCACTAGCTAAGATAACAAGAAACTTTACACTCATTGTAATTGTATTCTTACATTAGTACTTGTATCCCCGAATATCGGTATTAATAATATCTCGCGAGAGCATTCAAGCCCGGGACTAACAACCCCGGCAAATCTTGTGTTATTTATCTTTCTCACGGAAGTGCTCTTGCATTTGTTTGCTATTCCATCCATTCCAGCAATATCTATCTCCGGATAATATTTTGGGGAGCAACATAACTGAACCCAAAACTGGCCTTCGTGTGATTAGTATCATTCGTCTTTCATCATCCCTCGTGCCGATCCTGTGTCTTGCTCCCGAAAACCTGCATGTACCTGGACACAATACAGATATCCACCCCGACACTGGGGTTAGCAAACTCCACTGTTTCGCTAGTGCAAGTATAAAGTGCAAATACGAGCCATACACAACACATTCCAAGAATATAACGAAAGACTTCCCGAGATATATTTAGTTAAAAAATAGTTCAAGTCTTGAAAGCAGAAATGAAGCAAGTAAGCATTTTGAAAACATTTCCAAATCTCGGGAGTTTTGAAAACATCAGAAATTGAATAGTTCTTAATTCCTCGAAAGCCATTTAGGGTCACAACCCCAAGTTCATTTTTCAAAATACAAATCCGTTTAACAAAACACGGGGTCCACGACCCAACCATTCCGGTCACAAAACACAGGGTCCACGACCCGATCATCCACTTCAATTCACTTACAAGGACACATTACACATAACACATTAATCCTATGCCATTCTAGCCAAGCACCAAGACTCGATATATAATGTCTCTCGACCCCACACAAAGCATTGTGATACTCCTGACAATATCACAATTAACGAAAACATCAACGTCATCCTCAAGATGAAAACCACAATCAGTAACCCGCGGCCGTACCCTTAGTATCGACCCCCAGACATCCCGTCGGACACTCCGGGTGGGAAACCACTTCCGCGGCCGTACCCCTTAGTATCGACCCCCAGACATCCCGTCGGACACTCCGGGTGGAAGTTCATCCACACACGCACCCAAGTCCACTTCCGTGGCCGTACCCCTTAGTATCGACCCCCAGACATCCCGTCGGACACTCCGGGTGGAAGGAACAACACACACACACGTTCCAAAATCACAGTTGCAAACCACAAGCCTCGAAGGTCAATCACAGTATATATAGTGGAGGTAACTTACTAGAATGGCCAGTTCATCCAACATATACTCACGACTAAGTAATGATACGATTCACAAGGAAGCACAAGATTTCAACAGCACCGAACGGCACAACTAATATCACAAAAACTCACATATTCATCCATAAACACGTGACTCCAAGCACATAATTTGACAAAAGAATTACACTTTACATTTACCAACGACATAATCATACGCAATGACATCACAAGAAAGTAAGGTGATTCAATACTCGACACTAGCACACATATTCAACTAAGCACATTAATTCCCGACACACACGGGTCACCTTTACAAAAACCATGATGATAAATATTCCGATTCTTTTGAAAAATAGTTATTAATATTTATTTAGCACATATCGACGATTAACAACCGTAATATCCACAAAACACGTAATTTATGGGCAAGATACTTGCCTCGATAATCGATACCGACACTCCTACAATCACGGCTCGGTGACACCTCGAACACCTACGATTCCCCGTGAAGGAAAAGAATACACCCACGATCGAGAAGCTTGAAGAAAACGACGAACGGAAGGGTTCCGACTCGAGTTCTTCACAAGAATTCGACCCTAACAACATATAATCAATAAATCATCGATCATACGAGGAAGAATAATCGTAGAACGCCCAAAACCCTCTATGACATTTTACCGACACCTTCAAGGCATCGATCAAGAACTCGACCAAATCGACGAATCGATACGATCCAACCATGGAATAATAAAGGAAATGATATAATATATCTAAATTATCATCAATCCATCAAAATCCTAAGTTAAATCGGATTAAACGGATTTAAAACGAACAAAATACCCAAAATCCCCAAAATCGATTTCTAGAAAATCGAATGATTCGGTAGATCGGAGGATGATTGATGATATGAACTCCAAAATTTCATGGATTGATTGTCCAACAACATCTATCCATGATTAACCAAGCTCCAGTAGCGGAAGGGAAGAAAACGAGTGAGAAAAATGGCCAAAAACCCGCCGTCTAGGCCATAAATAGCCGCACACAGGTGCCGCGGCTCACGAGTGTGTGCCGCGCACAGCCCAAAATGGCTCCCGGTGGTCGGCAGGTGCCGCGGCTCGGCCGAGTGTGCCGCGGCACCGCACTGATGGTTTGGCCGAAAAATGCCACAGAGTGTGCCGCGGCCCTCGCCAAAGATGTGCCGCGGCCCAGATCGCTCGGCCAGAGCCGCCGAGCACCGCCGGCCGTGACTCGCCAAGCCGCCGAGCACTACCGGCCGTGACTCGGCGATCGGCCTGGGCCCAGCCGCCGGCCATGACTCGGTCGGGGCCAATTCCGACGGCCCGAACGACCCCGAAACCCGAACCTGAATACGAATCGATGATACGGTTCCGACCTACTCGCAAAGCCGAATCGCAGAGCTAAGAGAACACACAATTCCGACCACCCGAAGGCTCGGAATTCAACAACGGAAGTAATTACCCAAAACTTTGAGAAATTACGAAAATGGCCCAAAACGTCCGAAAATCACGATACGCGATCGAAACACCAAATCAAAGCTCGCAACATGAATAATAACATTAAATGAACTTACGAGAAACTCGAAACGCAGCTTGGACGAGATTCGCAAGAATCGCACTCAAGTGCGGAAAAGTCGCTAAAAAGCTCGGAACTCAACAAAACGATACCGAAACGAACTCGGATGACAAAAAGTGCAGAATGAATCATTCTCGAAATGACGAAACGGTCATGAGCGAGTCATCAAAACGGACTCCGGCTGAAAAAGAAATTTACCGAAAAATAGGAAATTGCGGATATTACAACCTCATCAGAAGAAGACCCAGCCAGCTGAACACTATGTGTCTAATTATAACCATCAACCCCGGCCCAGAACTCCATCATCCTGGTGTTGAGATATCAAAGGATCATTATAGTGAATTTCTAATGATTTGAGAGAAAAATATTTGTTCTATTATCACTCAAGAATAGATACAAACTCACAAAATAGAAAAACTCTCAAACTCACTCAATCTCAACTTGGATTGTTATTCACTCTTTGAACTCACTCTTGGAGATGAGATGGTTACAAATGCTACAAACATGACTTATTTATAGGTAGTAAACATGGTGTGAAACCATGGTGTGAAAGGATCAACCATGTGAAGTTTCTCATCCCTTTCTTGTCAAACTTGCCAACTAATTGTTCAAAGGTAGATGCCTTCACATGTTGAAATACTTAGCCTCTATTCTAGAAGGGTTTGAATTTTAACACCTGGAGCTTCAATCGCGACACCATCGGCACCATCAAACTCGCCTCCGCAGGACGATTTGCGCAGCCCAACCGCACGTCGATGTGAAAAGAAGGGAGGAAGAAACAAAATATGATCTACATTTTTAAAGGGTGTTGTTATATGCACTCCCCCTATTAACCAATATCTACACTTTACCCTATATTTTATTATTTTCATCATTATGCAATCCTAATCATTTAACTAATTTTTGTTTAGTATTACTTTATTATTATAATTTAATCATTTCACTAACTTTATTATTTAATCGAGAAGTGATAGGATCACAAAAAAAGATCCACAAAAAGCTCCCACAAAAGGATGTGGCAGAAAATGATTGGTTAGATAAGAGAGATGAGAGAGAAAGCACACCAATGAGTCCTTGACACATCAGCTTGTGGAGCTTTTTGTGGATTTTTTTTTGTGATCCTATCACTTCTCTATTTAATCATTACATTATTATTACTAACTTTCAAACTTATTTTTTATAAGATAAATACGACAACAATAATATAATTTTTTTTATAAGATAATAGTATAAATATTATTATAAGAAGAATATTTTCCGAAGAAATCCTCCCCAATCTCTTTTTTTTTTAATTTTAAATATTACATAACAAAAATTTGAGACAAAAACAAGCAACAACTAATCATCTATAGTCATAAAAAATATTGATAGTGAATATACGATGGAGATTAAAAATAAAAAATAATTGTTTGATTTAATTATATAAGGGTAAATTTTTTTACACTACTTTTGGGCTCATTTGAAGTTACACCACAACTTTTTTTTTCATCCGACACCAAAATCTTTCAAAAATTTTGAAATCACACAAATATTGTGGATGGCGTTAAGAATTTCCGTCAGAAAAATAAAAAAGTAAAAAAAAAATTCTGAAAATTCTAAAAAATCTAAAAAATCTGAAAAAAATAAAAAAAATCTGAAAATTTTGGAAAATTCTGCAAAATTTAAAAAATCTGAAAAAATAGGAAGTTTTATTTTTTAATAAAAAAATATCTGGAATAAATATTAAAAATCAGATCTTTTATTTAAAATTCAAAAATAAAAAGTAAAAGTTTTTATATTAAATATTATTATTTTCAGAATTTTCAAAATTTTATTTTAAATTTTTCAGAAGTTTTCAGAACCGGAACTTTTATTTTAAATTTTCCAGATTTTTTTTTTATTTTTTACTTTTTATTTTTGAATTTTAAATAAAATATCTGATTTTTAATATTATTATTCAAGAGATTTTTCTTAAAAATAAAAGTTCCAATTTTTTTTTTCAGATTTTTTAAATTTTGCGGAATTTTCCAGAATTTTCAGAATTTTTTTTTTTCAGATTATTTAGATTTTCCAGAATTTTCAAATTTTTTTTTACTTTTTATTTTTCTGACGGAAATTCTTAACTCCATCCACAATATTTGTGTGATTTCAAAATTTTTGAAAGGTTTTGGTGTCGGATGAAAAAAAAAAGGTTGTGGTGTAATTTCAAATTAGCCCAAAAGTTTTTAGTGTATTTTTTTTCTCATTATATAAATATGATAAATATAAAACTTCTACGAGAATAAAAAAATAAGGCAAATGTAAAGTTTTGAGCGTGACGAAGAGAATATATTACTAAAAAAATACGGTTCGTTCATCCTGTATTGTGTATTCATTATACCCAGTTTTTTTATTTAGAGGATATTAAGAGGATAGGGTGTACATACTAAACATGGGGTGAAGTAATTATATAGCTACCCCTCTAGTCAAACTAGACTGGAGTATATTAAGAAGGTAGGGTGTGTACATAAAAAGCCTCATTTTTAAATTGGGCCTAATTTTTAAATGGTTCAATAAACTCTAATTAACTGTAGCCCAAATATTTAACCTCTATTTCAATGTAAATTTGTCGTTTATCACCTGTCATATTCGTACTCTAACTCATAATCAGTAGTTGATTAGAAATTAATTAGTTGAGAAAAAAATCCACCAGAATTCCAGTTTAAAATTCTCGAATATTACACAGACTATGCCGACCGTCCCATACTGTAGGAACAGACCCAACAAGCCCACTCATCACTTTGGATGCATGATGTTCATCGAGGAACCAACACGTCAATGAGGGCGTCGACGAATTAGGTGGGAGAAAATATCACGCCTCGATAGTAACACTGGGCCAACTGTGCGAAGAGGTCCGCATGAAGTGCCAACGAAGGACGTGGACGAGCACAAGCAGTACGGACGCGAGTGCATCGGGCTGAATATAAAGGTTCAGCCTACTGCGCAGCGTGGTCGGGCGGACCTGTTGGAATCGTTAATGATTTTAATTTTATTTTGTAAAATTAAATATCATAGGATCGATCTACGTTCCGAGTAGATGATCGTGGTATATTCACTTTCTCTAAACCGATTCCTGGTGAGTGAGAAATAGTGAATTAAGGTTTGCTACTTAATTGTGGATTAATAAGGGATGATATCCCATATTGAATAATGAACCATCATTATTCTAGTATATAAGGAGTTACCTTTATGCATGTAATAATTAATGGCACATGTGTATGGGCTTAAAGCCCACACGCGCATGCCGCCGCTGCCCGCCCGCCCGCCTCGCCTCGGCCTCGGCCGCGAGCCGCAAGCCGCGTGCCGCGTGCCGTGGACTTGGACCTTGAATCTTGGCAATTGGTCTTTGGGTGGTCTTTGGGCCGTTCTTTGGACTTGGCCGTGAGCTAGGCATTGGGCTAGCTTAAAGAATTTTTGGACTAGCTCAACAATGTTATTGGGCTCGTATGTGCACATAAGGATGTTCATATACATCCGTCAAGTGGTTAAAGAGCTGAATACAGACCAGGTACATCCTGATTGTTCAAATTCAATCAATACAGTCTGTAACCTCCCAGTGTAATGAGGAGGAGTTAATGTCACGTTTGGATTTCGTAACCCCTGCCATTTGTTTGAAATTCGTAACTCCTGAGCATAATGCAGCATAAATGACTGCATTATGATAGCCATTAGTGGCTGTATTAAATCCTGACCCCTGCAGGTGAGATGGCCTATAAATAGGCATGCATTCCTGTGTTTCTGACACACAAAATTTTGCAATATTCCAGCATACAGCATACACTCCGTTTCTGCATACATATCATAAGTCAGAGCTCTGTCCTAACCTCGTTTCAGTTCGCCGGAGCTCAGAGGTTTGTGGTACTACTACCTCTGAGACGTAGTTGTTTTATCTTTGGGGACGATACGCCCAAACCGAGAGCACTACCGGGACGTTTCTCGTCTTGCGGAAAGAGGCCTTCCTCGACTCGGCTTTAACTTATCGTTTTATTTATTGCTTATTAGTTATTTTCGTTTATCTTTTTTTGCTTTTCTTTCGAGTTGTAATCCTGTTCGAGTTTTGTAATTTAATTTTCGCCCAGCAAGTTTGTAACACAGAAAATACCATCAAGCGCAAGATGAGAAAATTCTTTACTTGTTGTTGTTACTAAATCACACAACTGGAGATGTCGACTACCATTGCTGCCACCGACACTGCTACCACTGCCTTCGCGACTGTCTCCTCGATCATGGCGAGCTCCATTGGCTCAACCACATCATCAACTATCGGCACGACGGTGTTCAACACCAATGCTTCAACGATGTCAACAACAACTAGTTGGGTTTTTAACAACCCATTTCTGACTACCGATGGATCCACCTCGAGTGGCACCGTTGGTTCCACTTTTAGTGGTACCGTGGGATCCATGTTAGGATCTAGTGTTGGAGCCTATGGGTTCAACACGAGTGGTTCCTTTTTTGGAACAACCTCGGGGGCTAGAATGATGCCTACCACCGAGAAGCCACCAAAGTTTAGTGGTGCCGACTTTAAAAGGTGGCAACAAAAGATGCTGTTCTATTTGACAACATTGGGGTTTGATAACTTTCTTAAGGAAGATGCGCCACCGGTGCCAAGTGCTCAAGAGACTAGTTTTACAGTTCGAGCTGCCTATGACAACTTGCACAATGGAGACTATCTTTGTAAAAACTTTATTCTGAATTCTTTAGAAGATAGTTTGTACAATGTATACTTTGTTGTAAACATATCAAAATAGATGTGGGATGCACTTGAAAAGAAGTGCCGTAGTGATGATGCAGGTACAAAGAAGTTCGTAGTCGCCAAGTATCTGGACTACAAGATGGTTGACTCAAGGACAATCATGGAACAAGTGCAAGAGTTCCAACTCATCATTCATGATGCCAATGCCTAAAGAATGGTTCTGTCAGACACCTTCACTATTGCAACTGTAATCGAAAAGTTGTCCCCGAGTTGGAAAGACTTCAAGAGCTATCTCAAACATAAGAGAAATGAGATGACTCTTGAAAACTTTTTTTTTTTTTTTTTTTTTGAAAGAGAAGAAGCAATAGTAAAAGCATTAGTTGGACTGACTCTAGTTTCTAGCAGAAAAAATATGTCAGGTTTATTCAAATGTATTAAATCACTAAAAATTTTACGAAAACGGGAATTCCCAGCACCTAAACAATTCCAGGAAATAATCTTCATCGTAAAATAAGTAAAAGGAATACCCAGTGGACGAGAGGTTAACACTCATCCCTCATATCAGTGTCCACACCCGGAAGCTCACTTCTCATGGGGACTTGATGTTCCTGGATCTCCGCTTCATCCAAGGGAGTTGCTGATGGCAAATCTTCACAAACACTAGTAGGAGGAACATGATTCTGTCGATTTGTGATGTCCGAAAAAGGAACTTGTGGAATCTTCTTGAGGAGTTGAACAAAAATGGGATCGATCTTCTTAGAGCTGGAGCTGTCATAGCTAGCCTTCGAAGGTTGTTTCTTTCTTTTCAAAACTTGGGAAGAATTCTTAAGGTTCGAATTATGAACCTATTGATGTAGCAAAGAGGTTTTGGGTTCATCAATATCCTATCCCACAGAATGCAAAAGAGCGAATGGGTTTATGGATGAAGTTGTAGACTTTTGCCCGAAAATGATTGGTGGTACTGAAGAATCTGAACCTGCCGCTGGAGTAAAATCATTGACTGCAGCCTTTCCCAACGCATTTATTGGAACCCGACATGTTAATCTACCCTTGTTTGGATATGTTTTCTTACCTATGTCTTCAAGATGACTCTTGAAGACTTGATTGTGAAACTGCGCATCGAGTCAGACGTGTGCAAAAATGACCACAAACCAAAAGGCCTGATTGATGCTAAGGCCAATCTGTTGGAGCATGGCGGTCCCTCCAATAAAAGAGCTCGCCCAAGTGTCCAAAACAAGAGCAAAGGGAAGCAACCAGTCAAGAAGTTTGATGGCGATTGCTTCAACTGTGGCAAATATGGGCACGCGACGAAGGACTGTCGGAAGCCGAAAGCCAACAAGAAGAAGAAACATGTTGCCAACATCATCGAGACTAACGGCGAATGGAAAGAGGATGACCTTGCCGCTGTGGTCACCGAGGAGGTCAACCACGTTGATAACCAAGGTGGTTGGTATATCGACACCGGTGCAACCGCCCACATTAGTGCCGATAGGAGTCAGTTTAAGAACTATCAAGCTGTTGAGGGGAGGAAGCTCAACATGGGGAATCCAGCTTCATCTGAAATTATCGGAGTTGGAGAAGTAGACCTTAAACTTACGTCCGGACAGACACTCACCTTGAAGAATGTGCTTCATGTTCCGGATATGAGGAAGAACTTGATCTCAGGCTCTATACTAGTTAAAAAGGGGTTTAAACTAGTGTTTGAGTGAGATAGAATTATCATAAAAAACTTTGATAGGTTTCTTGGTAAGGGTTACCTCACGGAGGGACTCTTTAAACTTAATGTTTTGGCTAAGCGCCATGTAACCAAGTCTGCTAATGAAAATGCTACTGCTTCCTCTTATTTGACTGAGTGTTCTGATTTATGGCATTGTAGATTAGGTCATGTGAATCTAAATGCTATAAAAAGATTAGTAAACTTATATTTACTAAATTTAAATGAAGTCAATACTCAAAACAAATGTGAGATTTGTGTTGAAGCAAAAATGACAAAACTTCCGTTTCATTCGGTAAAACGGAACACAAAACCCCTTGAATTAATTCACACAAACGTGTGTGATTTAAAGTTTGTGCAAACTAAAGGTGGTAAGAAGTACTTTATCACTTTCATCGATGACTACACAAGATATTGTTATCTTTATCTTTTGAGAAGTAAAGATGAGGCTATTGAAGCTTTTAAGAACTTCAAGAATGAAGCCGAGAATCAATTAGGCCGTCGTATTAAGATGGTTCGAAGCGATAGAGGTGGCGAATATGTAGCCCCATTTGAGGAATTATGCAACGAAAGCGGTATAATTCATCAAACAACAGCTCCATATGCACCACAATCTAATGGCGTTGCTGAACTAAGAATCGAACACTTAAAGATATGATGAATGCCTTATTGATTAGATCAGGGTTGCCTCAGAACATGTGGGGGGAAGTTGTCTTGACAGCCAACTACATATTGAACAAGATTCCATGCAAAGGTAAGGATATTACCCCTTATGAGTTGTGGAAAGGGAGAAAACCTTCATAGAAATATCTCAAAGTGTGGGGGTGTTTGGCTAAGGTTGAGGTACCTCTACCTAAACAAGTTAAAATCGGACCTAATACGGTTGATTGTATCTTTATTGGGTATATACTGAATAGTAGTGCCTATCGGTTTGTTATCCACAAGTCAGAAGTTCCTGAAATGACTGTGGGAACAACAAGTGAATCAAAGAATGTTGTATTCTTTGAAAACATATATCCTTGTAAGGACAATGATAAAGTTGAGAACAATTCTAGCATTAGAGTTGAAGATGAAGGAACAAGTTCAAAACCTGTGGATGTAGATCCAAAGTCACGTAAGCGATAGAGATCTAATCTGGAAGATGTAGAACCGAGACGTGGTAGTAGGGTTAGGACACCAAAGACATTTGGACCTGACTACATAGCATTCATGTTGTATGAAGAACCAACATCGATCAAAGTAGCTTATGCCAGACCAGACGGGTTGCTCTGGAAAGAAGCTGTTCAGAGTGAAATTGACTCAATTTTACAAAACCAAACTTGGGTTTTGATTGATTTACCTGAAGGTTGTAAGCCCTTATAATGCAAATGGATCCTTAAAAGAAAGTACAAGGCTGATGGGTCAATTGACAAGTATAAAGCTCGTTTAGTAGTCAAAGGTTTCAAGCAGAAGGAAGGGTACGATTTTTTCGATACCTATTCACCTGTAACGAGAATTACATCTATTCGAGTACTTTTCGCGATTGCTGCTTTGCACGATTTTGAGATTCATCAAATGGATGTTAAGACTGAATTTTCTGAACGGTGATCTGGATGAAGAGATCTATATGGAACAACCTGAAGGGTTTGTTGTAACACCCCCAATCCACTCAGGGATATTACACGCCGTAGACCCTTTCCACAAGGATCTACCAGACTGGTAAAAAGAATCAAACATCTAAACA
Source organism: Orobanche coerulescens (assembly GCA_033398695.1). Lineage (NCBI taxonomy): Eukaryota > Viridiplantae > Streptophyta > Magnoliopsida > Lamiales > Orobanchaceae > Orobanche > Orobanche coerulescens. Next base: position 179,293,155 of record CM065809.1, read on the forward strand.
TCGCCTTTATGGCTAAAAAGACTCAGTAGACCGATTTGGTCTTTCAATAAATACATACAATTCAATCTCAATACATGTCCACGCAGGGGTCGAATACAACACACTCTCGTACAACGGGGAAAGGATACTGCAGCGGAAAATAAAGTACAAATGAACCAATACAACCACGTACGGGTCCTCATGTGATTAGTATCGATCATCTTTCATCATACCTCGTGCCGACCCTAGGCTATGCTCCCCAACCTGAATGCAATACAGACATCCACCCCCCGATTACTCGGGGTTTAGCAAAATTCCACTATTTTGCTAGTGCAAGTACAAAGTGCAAATACGATTCATACAAATCATATTCCGAGAATAGCAATAACCAAGAATCCTCCAAGATTCAAACATAACAAAAAGTACTTCCCGAGGCAAGAGTTTGAATAAGACTTTCCAAAAATCGAAAGATCACAAATCAAAGGAAACAATTTGTAAAATGGTTTAAAATGCCATCGAGAGTTTTAATAGAAAATAATTTAGGATTATCGAATCCTTCTGTTTCTAAAATCAACAGGGGTCATAGCCCAAAGGTTTTGTTTTCGCAAATAGAAAACCAACAACAATTCACAAGGTCAAAACCCATGTCACGTGTCCTCGACGGACATAAAAATCGACACAAAATAATCACCCAAGATACGCAAATCTTGGTCAACGAATACAAAACCAACTCGTAAATCAAGGGCTATACCATTGGATTCCCTCGAGGCCTCGTTGGACCCTCCCGAGGTGAGCAAAACACATATACATAACACCGTGAACACATGCCACGTCATCTCACGGTTGGATCAATCACTTGTTGCATCCTGACCACATAATCACAAGCCATGTGTCACCGTAGATTATCTCAGGCTCTCACGATTGGATCAATCACTTGTTGCATCCTGACCACATGATCACATGCCATGTATCACCGTAGACCTTCGACCATATCCATACATTCACATAAATAACATATCACATCAAGGATATCCAAACAATTCACTCAATGGCAACAAACACAAAGCACGACACAATTGTCAAATCACAACGCACCAAAATGAGATAATATATGTATATATATTATAAAAGCACAACAATACCAAGCGTATTCATAGGGTTCACTTAACCATTCACGAGACACAACATTCACAAAACACACGCGTTTTGAAAGTGAGCCTTTGACGAGGCTAAACCAAATCTTTTGAAAGTTCATCTCAAACAATAAAACAAACATACCAAGACAATCACCAATCATCATATCCACAAAACAAGAGATGTATGGACAAGGTACTTGCCTCGAATAACCACAAACGCGAAGAATCAACTGAAGTAGGTTGGCACGAACCGACTACGAACCCGCCGACTCCACCGAACGCTAACCCACGACAATAAACTACAGACAACAATAACAACAATGAAAATGAATTCCATATCACGACCTAAAGTCGCTGAATTCAAGGAACAAGCAACGAAAGTTCAAGGGTTTCCCCCAAAATGGCCAAAAACATGAATCGACCCGTCAAAACATGAAAACGGAATTCTAAACCGAAATATAGATATACAATCCATACGATATGTTTAACAACATCATTAAACAATAATCGGTTTATCATAATCGGATGGAAAACGAAATCAAGAACAAAGCTCCCCAAAAGTTAACTCTAGTGATTCAAGAAAAATACCTTGATTCGGCGAAGAACAATGGATTATGTGATGTTATAATCACCTAGGATGCTCCAAAACACCTTTGGATTGAGCAAAATCGGCCAAGATTGCGATCCCCAATCGCCCTTGGCTCAACCCCGCGGAAAGGAGGAGAAATGAGGTGGACTGCCCTGAACTACCAGGTAGCGCGCGCTATCCTCATCCTAGCGTGCGCTACTAATGCACTCTAGCGTGCGCTATGATACTAAATAACGTGCGCTGATCAACGTCTGAACCCAGTCTAGTAGCCTCTGGACTGTTTTTGCACCACCAGTTAGCGTGCGCTACCACACCTGTAGCGTGCGCTAACAACCGCACCATAGCGCGCGCTAACCAATAAGTGTAGTGTGCGCTAACGACTCAGAAGGACAGCAACAGTGCTCTCAAAGCTGGTTACAACAATGGATTCCTCCGATCGGAACACCAAGTTTAAGACGCACAGAAAGCTCCAAAATAAGATCATACTAAGAGCTTGAGCTACCATCAAGCCCACACGCGACCATGAAAAGGGTCAAGACAACAATTACGAATGCGGATATCCACAACTTTGGATAAATTACAAAATGGCCCAAAACATCCGAAAATCACGATACGTGATCGAATAACCAAATCGAAGTTCACAACACGTCTAACAAAGTTAAACGGACTTACAGGAAACTAAAAATAGTAGTTTCGAACGAGATTCTCCATAATCGAACTCAAGTGCGAAAAAGTTGCTAAGAAGTACGGAACTCAACAAAACGACACCGAAATGAACTCGGATGTCAAGAAATGTAGAATTAATCATTCTCGAAATGATGAAACGGTCACAAGCGAGTTGTCAAAATGGACTCTTGCCAAAAAAAAGAAAATTATCGGAAATCAAAATTGCGGATATTACATTTGTAATACCTGGACAAGAGAAAAAAGTATGCAAACTGGTTAAGTCTCTATATGGATTGAAACAAGCTCCACTACAATGGCACTTGAAATTTGATAATGTAATGCTATCAAATGGTTTTAAAATAAACGAGTGTGATAAATGTGTTTATATTAAGAACACTAATAACGGATATGTTATTGTGTGTCTTTATATAGATGACATGTTAATCATGGGTAACAATATACAAGTGATTAACGATACTAAGAACATGTTAAAAAGAAATTTTGACATGAAAGACATGGGGTTAGCCGATGTGATTCTTGGAATGAGAATTTTGAGAAAATCAGATGGAATCATCTTGACACAATCTCACTATGCCGAGAAAGTTCTCAAGAAGTTTAATGCTTTTGATAGCTTTCCGGATAAGACCCCAATAGATTTAAATAATCACTTGAGCAAAAATAGAGGAGAGTCAGTTGCACAAGAAGAATATGCACGAGTCATTGGGTGTTTAATGTATCGTACAAATTGCACTCGACCCGATTTAGCTTGCGTTGTGAACAAATTGAGTCGTTACACGAGCAATCTAAGCAAAGAGCATTGGAAAGCTCTCGTTAGAGTTTTGAGGTACTTAAAGTATACTCAAAACCTTGGGCTACACTATTCGAGTTACCCCCCGGTACTTGAAGGGTACTGTGATGCGAATTGGATATCTGATACGAAAAGTTTATTTTCTACAAGTGGTTACGTGTTTACCATTGGGGTGGAACTGTCTCATGGAAGTCCGCGAAACAAATGTTTATAGCCCGATCCACCATGGAATACGAATTCATAGCTTTGGAAAAAGCTGGTGAAGAAGCCGAATGGCTCAAAAACTTTCTAGAAGATATTCCATGTTGGTCAAAGCCAGTATCAGCGGTGATGATACACTGCGATAGCCAAGCTGCTATTGGTAGGGCAAGAAGTAATGTGTATAATGGAAAGTCTCGACATATTCGTCGACGCCAGAATACCGTGAGATATTTGATCAAAAGTGGGGTTATCTCTATTGAATATGTGAGCTCATTGGATAATCTAGCGGATCCGCTAACCAAAGGGTTAAACCGTGATCAAATGAATAAATTGCTAGAGGGAATGGGTTTAAAATCCACAAATTGAGAATTATCATAGTGGTAACCCAACCAAGATGACTGGAGATCCCAAGAACTTAGTTCAATGGGAGAACTAAGCTATCAGAGTTCGTGTGAAACACTCATCTAAGTTTATTCCATATAGAGTAATTGAGTGTTGAAATCTTGCCTAGTGGTGAGGTTAAGTCTATGACTTTTAATGATTCCTAAAGACCTCTAGGAGGTTGAGTATGGCAAGATACTCGATAAAGAATCGCCTATGTAAGTGAGAAGTGGGGGCCGCTTCATGAAAATCACTTATGAATCCAAAGGGGTGTCCAAGGCCCGCAAAGGACACAAAACGTGAAAACGGATGAGGTTGAGGTGTTCAAGTGTTAGCACCATTGTCTCGGTGCATGCCGTGGGGGAATAGTTCAAAGCATCAAGCCACTAATCCGCTTGTCTACCCGATGATGTTAACTATGGAAGGTTCAAAGTCACAAACTACCTATCCTTATACTTTAACGCCTCTTGAGGACTGAGTTTGAGTCTGCATATTGCATTTAGGTTATTTCCACTCATGTGGGGGATTGTTAGAATTGTTAATGATTTTAATTTTATTTTGTAAAACTAAATATCATAAGATCGATCTAAGTTCCGAGTAAATGATCGTGGTATATTCATTTTCTCTAAACCGATTCCCAGTGAGTGAGAAATAGTGAATTAAAGTTTGCCACTTAATTGTGAATTAATAAGGGATGATATCCCACATTGAATAATGAACCATCATTATTCTAGTATATAAGGAGTTACCTTTATGCATGTAATAATTAATGGCACATGTGTATGGACTTAAAGCCCACACGCGCGCGCCGCCGCTGCCGCCCGCCCGCCTCGCCCCAGCCTCAGCCGCGGCCGCGAGCCGCGAGCCGCGTGCCGTGGACCTTGGCCCTTGGCCTTGGCCTTGGACTTGATCTTGGACTTGTATCTTGGATCTTGGATCTTGGTAATTGGTCTTTGGGTGGTCTTTGCACTGTTCTTTGGGCCTGATCGTGGACTTGGCCGTGAGCTAGGCCTTGGGCTAGCTTAAAGAATTTTTGGACTGGCTCAACAATGTTATTGGGCTCGTATGTGCACATAAGGATGTTCAGATACATCCGTCAAGTGGTTAAAGAGCTGAATACAGTCCTGGTACATCCTGATTGTTCAAATTCAGCCAATACAGTTTGTAACCTCCCAGTGTAATGAGGAGGAGTTAATGGCAGGTTTGAATTTCGTAACCCCTGTCATTTGTGGCATAATGCAGCATAAATGACTGCATTATGATAGCCAATAGTGGTTGTATTAAATCCTGACCCCTGCAGGTGAGATGGCCTATAAATAGGCATGCATTCCTGTGTTTTTGACACACGAAATTTTACAATATTCCAGCATACAGCATACACTCTGTTTCTGCATACATATCATAAATCAGAGCTCTGTCCTAACCTCGTTTCAGTTCGCCGGAGCTCAGAAGTTTGTGGTGCTACTACCTCCGAGACGTAGCTGTTTTATCTTTGGGAACGACACGCCTAAACCGAGAGCACTACCGGGGCATTTCTCGTCTTGCGGAAAGAGGCCTTCCTCGACTCGGCTTTAACTTAAAGTTTTATTTATTGTTTATTAGTTGTTTTCGTTTATTTTTTTGTTTTTCTTTCGAGTTTTAATCCTGTTCGAGTTTTGTAATTTTAATTTCGTTCGAGTTTGTAATTCTTGGTTTTCGAGTTGTAATTTTGTCTTTCCAATTGTAATTTAATTTTCGCTCAGTAAGTTTGTAACCCAGAAAATACCATCAGGACCGACATACCAACTTGCCGAGTGAGCAACATGGCCATGAGTCATGGCCAACCAAGGGACGAGGCAATGATATTCCCGACCGAGACGTGGGAAATCGGCATGGTCGTACTAGAACAACCTGCTTTGTTCAAGGGAACACTTGTGTGGTATGACCGCGCAGTGATTATATAATCTTTTTGTTTGGTCTAAGATTTTTTATGGTGCTTGCTATTTCCTTTAGGAGGTCCACGCAAAGTGGTTCGTGTCTGATTGTTTATTCTACATTTTATATTTTTTTTCTTCTTAAATTCCTCAGTTGGTAAGATGTGTGTTTTTGAATTGTTGGATTTTTTAGTTATTCAATTTATGTGTTTTTCAGTCATTTCTTCAATTCGGGTATCTACGAACTCGATTAATTTGTAAGTGTATGAAACTTTATCTTTCAAATAATTTGAATTATTTTTAATATGAGAATTCATGTTAATGTGTTTTGTAACGATATTTATTCTCACTAATTATATTATATGAATTATTTTTTTTTGCGCAATATGTTGGGTTGTGGAGCCGGAACTACTATATATCAAAGCTCGATATCGCCGATCCAACTCGGCTTGTATGATTTGAAACAGGCTCCGAGACAATGGTACAAGAAGTTTGACGGATTCATGCACGAGATTGATTTTGTGCGTTGTGATGCTGATCATTGTTGCTATATCAAGAGGCTTGACAATAGCTATATCATTTTGCTATTATATGTTGACGGCATGCTAATAGCAGGTTCCTGTGCTCGAGAAGTGAGCAAGTTGAAGAAGCAATTGTCTGAGCGGTTTGCTATGAAATATCTTGGTGAAGCTAAGCAAATTTTGGGTATGCGGATTACTCGAGATAAGGAGGCGGGAAAATTGTATCTTTCGCAGGCTGAATATGTAGAAAAAGTTTTGAAGAGATTCAATATGCATGATGCAAAGCCAGTAAGCACTCCGTTGGGTAGTCATTTCAAACTATCTAACAAGGAGCCACCTACAAACAATGAAGAGCATGCCTACATGGAGAAGATTCCTTATGCATCGGCAATTTGCAGCATTATGTATGCAATGGTGTGTACTAGACCAGATATTGCGCACGCAGTGGGAGTTGTTAGCAGATTCATGAGCAAACCGGGCAAGCAGTATTGGGAAGCAGTGAAATGGATCCTTAGGTACTTATGAGCTACCACAGAGAAGGCTTTATGTTTCGAACGCAAAGATATTAAATTGGCAGGATATGTCGATGCTGATTTGGCAGGAAGTGATCTTGACAAAAGAAGGAGTATAACCGGGTACATGTGTACTTTGGGTGGAACAGCAATTTCTTGGGCTTCTAAGTTGCAGAAGATTGTGGCTTTATCTACTACAGAGGCCGAGTACGTGGCGGTGACCGAAGCCACTAAAGAGATGGTATGGTTAAAGAGTTTCTTGCATGAATTGGGAAAGGAGCAGAAGAATAGTGTTCTATACAGTGATAGTATGAGTGCTATTTACTTAGCTAAGAATCCAGCATTTCACTCTAGAACCAAACATATCGAACTGAGGTATCACTACATCCGATATCTCTTGGAGAAGAAGATCATGCAACTTGTGAAGATTCGAGGAAAGGAAAATCCTGCTGACATGTTTACTAAGGGTGTGACCTTAGAGAAGTTGAAGCTATGCATGGCTTCAACTGGCCTCAGGACTTAAGATGAGAGGCTGGCGCTACCATTGAAATTGAGGAGGTGATTTCTATTGACTTCAGTCTCCAAGCGGGAGATTGTTGGATTGTGGAGCCGGAAGTACTATATACCAAAGCCCGATATCGCCGATCCAACTGGGTGATTCTGGTTTTTGGCTATAAATAGGCTTATTGGCACTAGTTGTAAAACACACCAAAATTGTAAACTCTCTATTTCACATTGTTGTGTCGAGATTTATACGTCTCAACAGGCAATCGCCTTAGAGACCGGGCGACCGAGCTGGAGTCCAGCAGCCAAGGCAAATTGGCCGACCGAAGGTCCCAGGACAAGTCCCGGTGCCGAGCGATCAACACCTAAGGCGATCGTCTCTCGGTACTTGACGATCGACCCCTGGCGACCGACCAAATGACGACCGCCTCATGCCACGAAAGGCCAACGATCGTCCAGTCGGAAAAGGCCTAAGCTCGGACAGAACCCACATGCAGATCCGGAAAAGGCGCCGCAGCACATGGATCGTTGACCACAGCCTGACAGCATCTTCCCACCAATCGACAGACCCGCCGAAAGGTGTACAGTGGGACCGCCCGTGACAGCAACTCAGGATGCGTGCCGGCTCCTCATTGGACCGCACAGCTGGCTGCCAGCAGCGGCCGCAGACTTTAAGGCAGACAGCCCATGTGACATAAAGACGATCGCCCCTTATTATATTACATGAAAGGCGATCGCCCGCTAGTAAACAGGGCATCTCAACCCCTATAAATAGAAGGCTTCCTGCATTTGGACAAGTCTTCTGGTTTTTCCCACAATTTGGCTTTCTGACTCTTGGCAACATCTATCTCTCGGTTCTTTCTTCTCTCTCAGCACCTCTTACACGAAAGACGGTCGGCAGAGATGAAACACGCAGAGCTTCGCTCAAGAGATAGATAAATAGGATCTTTTACACTCATTGTAATGGCATTCTTACATTAATACTTGTATTCCCGAATATTTGTATTAATAACATCTCGCGTGAGCATTCAAGCCCGGGCCTAACAAACCCGGCAAATCTTGTGTTATTCACACCCCCACGGACGTGCTCTCGCAATTTGCTGTTGCTCGACCATTCCAGCAATATCTATCTTCGGATAATATTTCGGGCAACAACACTCATACTTAGTGATATTCCTGGCTTGGTAGCGCCCCCAGACGTAGTCATATTTTTGACGAACTGGGTTAACAAATCTTCTGTTTTTATTCCTTTTCGATTTCCTTTTTCATATTATCCCAGTAAATCCTAACATAATATGCTGCCATGTGGCGCGATACGAGTAAGGACACGAGTGGAAGATATGAAAATGAAAAGCTTGTTTTATGTACTTTAACTTGCAATATATAAATAAAAACTAGTATAACACCCGTGTAATTATGCGGGAACACAAAAAAAAACTCTAATGTAAATATATAATATGTAAATCGTTTATTATAAATTTCATAATACTTCTTTATAAACTACATTATTTGTCTGTTTATGATTACACCATTCTCATCGCAACAAAAGATTTCTAGTATTTCCTGATCTTCACTCTTAATATGGCTACATAAAGCTAACCATGACCGAGTACGGGTCTTGGAAGATACATACCGACAGGAGAGAGCTTGTGACCTTGACTCTTAAATATAGTCATGGTAAAGCTCATAATAAGTGGGAACTGGCGTATTTGAAATTTAATGGTAATCTGCTATCTAACGGGCTTAATATCAATTGTGGAATAAGTACTTTACTCTCAAAATTGTTCCCCGGATTTTTTGTTCAATAATATGGTTACAGATTTGGATAATTATTAATGATGTGATATTTCATAATCCTGATGATTGCTCCATATTTTGAATTAGCATAATTGAGACTCTAACTTACGATTTCAAGATGTGATTTGGAATTCTAGAACAGTTGATGCTATTCAAAAAAATCCATTGAATATACTTGATTTTGACTTTAGAGATCACGGAGATTTTGCATATACTGTGAGAACTGAGATATATCCGTTTGTCTTTTGAAATTATAGTCATCACGTAATCGTTTACTCTCTCCACAATGTCGTTTGTTGGCGTCACGGTTGCTCTTTCTTCAGAAAATTACTTTATGAAAAGTTACTTATAAGTGAATGATAGTGCTTTCAGCAATGGCTGCAATATGATCTTCGGCATTCCAGATTAGTAAATATCAAGAATATCAATCAAGATTTCTCCATCGACTTCTTCACCCAGCTCACATCTACAATTTTGAGGATTCATTCGAAGAAGTCATTAATTTCTTATAGATGGTGAGATGATATTATCTATTCAATAATTAATCTCATATTCTTGGTGAGTCTTATGAGTTTGCAATGATGCCAAAGTGAAGAAGAACTTATACTTGAATAAACGATATATGTATTGTCCTTTAATACAACTCCATATGTAGAATTATACTAAATAATTGTGGCTAGTTTTAGTAATGTTTTTGTAATTTAAAAAACTTTTGGAAATACATAATAGATCTTGACTTATAGCTTAAAATCAAGCACTTCTCAATCCTTATATTTGAAAAAAATACATAAATTATTTGGATATAATTTAAAATACAAAAGAAAATTCAAAACTTTCAAAAATATATAGTTGATTTCAAAAGTAGATAAATTAACAAATCTTTTAAAACTTAAAAAATAAAAAATTACTTAAAATTATTTAAAAAATCACTTCGAGTACCTTTTTAATTATATATATATTCAACACTTCTTTCAGTTGATATTTCTTTTATTGGTATACATAATTATAGCGACTAACAAATACAAACTAATTAATTAATGGAAATATATAATATTTTTGCGAGATTTTAGGTTTAAGTTTTTAATATATAGTGCACACTACTATATTAAATTCTCTTTGTTTGGAATTTATATTTTTTAATTAATGAAAACGTAAAATATTTCTCTAATATAATCAATTCCTATTTATTCATAATTCATATTCCTTAATTCGTAGAAATTAATAAGGTAGGTAGGAGTTATTTGAGGTATAATTATAATGTAATTAATGCAATGATGATTAGGCGAGTAATTGATTATGTGACAGCTGAAGCATGAAAGGGTGACACATAAGCACACGAAGCACCAGCAGAAGACATGTGGCAGCCGAAGCATGAGAAGCTGCCATTTAGGCTCAACGTATTCTGCATTGGTATATATGGGAGATTTATAAACTATACATGTTGAGAATCTCAAGAAATATGTAAATTTTATAACATATAGCTATTTGAGTTTACTTGTAAATGAAATTAACTTGAAGGGATTAAGTAACATTAGCAAAAAAAAAAATATTAAGAATTATCTAAAAAGTAAATATTAAGAAATCTGAAGGCGAAAAAGACAAAATTGATTATGTGTTTTCAAAGGAAAAGACTTAACAAAGAACAAACTCTGTCCAAGTGTTTTTTTCTCTGTTTTTCTTGCTTTTATTTTACTGGAGGAATTGATTATATTTATAGAAATATTTCATATTTTCATTAATTAACAACATAAATCCCAATCAAAGACAAATTTAATATATCAGTTTACACTATATATTAAAAACTTAAACCTAAAATCTCGCGGAAATATTATATATTCCACTAATTAATTAGTTTATATTAGTTAGTCATTATAATTAGATATATCAACTGAAATGAAAGATGATTGGGACTATTGCAAAAGAAGTATTGAATATATATAACTAAGAAGATACTTGAAGTCCTAATCAATTAAATAAATCAAAATTCTCTTATTAAAAATATTATTGAAAGTGTAGAAATAATGGTTTTAATCATTATTTATAAATAAATCAAAGAACTTATGGAATAAATCAATTAGTCTATTTTAGTTTTAATTTTATTTAATTAATATAAAATAACAAAATAAATGAAAAATTTATATTTACGAAATTATATAATTACTGATTTTATGAATTTTCAAAGAGATATTTCAAATATATAAGAAATTAAATTGTCCGTGTGTTTTTTTCCTCCGTTTTTCTTGCTTTTATTTTACATGTGTAAAACTAATTGACTATCATTTTTATTGTGTTTTTCTAGCTTTTCAATTTTCATTTCATAATTTCCAGCTTTCCTCTGCAGACCTATTTTTTAAGCGGCAGAAAATGATATGCTTGCTTCTTGTGCAGATTTTTTTTAAGCGGCAGCCAATAATTTAGGTAACATTATTTACTATTTATTAATTGAGGTAATTAATTTAGGTAATTAACAAATAGGTTAGGAAATGATGATGTGTTAACCAAAGTATAAGAATATGACACATGAGCAATCGAAGCATCAGAAGATGACATCTGACAGCCGAAGCATGGGAAGCTGCCATGTAGGCTCAGCATATTCTGCATTAGTATATAGGGGGGATTTGTACATGTACCGAATAAGACCTTTTTTTTTTTAAAACTGTTTGAGGAGAAAAGTAAAGACAGCAATCAATTGTATTGATAACAATGAATAGAGGGGCCTTTATATAGGCATTACAAAGAGAGTCTTTCCATACATAGGATTCCTAGTTAAGGTAAGACATCTAACAGTATCCAACTACTTATGGAAGAGTATAGAACATAACATAACTCTTATCCACCTACAACTATTATTAGGTAAGACACCAATACGGGAAGGATTTCCATGAACACTCCCCCTGTGTCGAACGCTAATACTAACATGGTGCACAATGTGTTGCCTCGGTAAAAAACCTTTCCAAGTCAAATAAAACCCCGTGGGAAAAATAAAGACTTTGGTGAGGAAAAAGAGCGCAACGCACCAACTACAAATGTCAGAATCATGTGAAGTATACTCCCCCTGAGGTATACATGACAGCTCATTCCATCGAGCCATCTTTAGTTGAGCTCGGATAATCGATACATTCCGATGCTCCTCACATGTTTCTCAAATGTAGATTTCGGCAGAGACTTAGTGAACAAGTCTGCGATATTCTCATCGGAACTCACTTGTTTCACTTCGATATTCAGCAATTTCTGCTGCTGCTGATTATAGAAGAACTTCGGCGCAATATGCTTGGTATTGTCACCCTTTATGAAACCTAACTTCATCTGCTCAATGCATGCCGCATTGTCCTCAAAGACGCAAGTAGGAGTTGCTGTAGTGGGATCTAATCCACACGTTCCTCGTATATGGTCTATGACTGACCGGAGCCAAATGCACTCCCTTACGGATTCGTGCAATGCAATTATCTCTGCATGGTTCGAGGAAGTAGCAACTAGGGTCTGCTTGGTAGATCGCCAAGATATCGCCGTATTCCCAATGGTGAACACATAACCAGTTTGGGAACGTCCTTTATGCGGGTCAGAGAGATAACCGGCATCAAGAAATCCAACTAACGTGTCGTTAGGATTCTCTGCATAAGGGTAAGCTTGCTTGCATTAGCACTTCCAGTAGTCAAGCTACCATGCTTAGCCGCAATATCGTGAGGAAGATCGACTGTCGGTATGCATCGTCTTCACCTCAACAATTCCTTTCGGAATATCACTCTCTTTTGCGTAGGGAAAGAACAATCCAAGGTCACCGGAGCCTTTCAAGTATCGAAAGATGTGTTTTACTCCATTCCAATGCCTTATCGTGGGAGCGGAGCTAAATCTCGCTAACAGATTCACAGAGAATGCGATGTCTGGACGAGTACATTGAGCCAGATACAACAACGCACCGATTGCGCTAAGGTACGGTGTTTCGCTCCAAGGACCTCTTCATCCTCCTCTTTAGGACGAAACGGATCCTTGTTCATTTCCGCACTTCACCAATCATGGGGTAGCAAGAGGATGTGCCTTGTCCATGCTAAATCGCCCGAGCATTTTGTGGACATAGGCGGTGATGAATGAGTATACCATCATCTCGATGTTCTAGCTCTAAGCCCAAGCGAATCGAGTCCTCCCGCATCTTTCATCTCGAATTCGGATTTAAGGTAGCGGGCCGTTTCATTGACCTCATCTATGGTACCGATGACATTCATGTCATCTACATAGACGGCTACAATCACGAATCCGGCATCTGCTCTTTTCACGAATATGCATGGACAGATGTCACCGTTCTTGTATCCCTTCCCAATCAAGTATTCACTTAGGCGGTTGTACCACATCCTTCCGGATTGTTTCAAGCCATAGAGTGAACGACGCAATTTCACAGACGCGCTCCGTGGTTTAGAGCTACTTGATTTGGGCCATGAAATCCCTTCGGGACTTTCATATAGATATCCGTATCTAGATCCCCATAAAGATACGCTGTAACCACATCCATAAGCCGCATGTTCGATTTTCTGACACTACCAAACCGACTAAGTAGCGGAAAGTGATGATGTCCATAACGGAGAATACGTCTCCTCGTAGTCAATGCCAGGCGCCGCGAGAAGCCTTGGGCAACTAGTCTCGCTTTGTAACGCATGACCTCATCCTTATCATTGCGTTTACGAACAAAGACCCATTTATGTCCAATGGTTTAACGCCCACGGGTATTGGCTCGATACGCCAAATACCTCACGTTTAGCCATTGAGTCTAGTTCACCGCATTGCATCTTTCCATTTCGCCAATCGGCTCGTTGTTGACACTCGGCAACCGGCGCGGCCAGCGTCGTCGTCTTCAATAATTTCTTGAGCGACGGAGTAGGCAAAAGCATCGTCGACTAGCGTGGGCGACTGTCAATAGTATGCGTATTCACTCGTACATTGCATCGAGATTTCTTTATTTTCGACATCAACAAAGTTTCCGACGTCGATTGTTCCATTGTTGATTCGAGGACATATCCGTAGTCGAGATAATCTCGTGTGACGGAGTCACCGTGTCGATGATGAGAGGATTTTGTGCCTCCGTTCCTCTTCTCTTTCGAGGTTCGGTATCCTTTCTACCCACCGGCCTCCCCCTCTTTCGAGCGGGGATAAGAGCGGCCAGCGGTAGTCCCACCACTAAGGTTGACGCCGGTGGCATCATTCCTTTGGGCGGCCGAACCTTGCCCTATAATCGACTTCCAACCTTGCGGGAACATTCGCGGCGGGAATGGTAGATCTTGTCACTTTCGCAGACGGTAAAGCCGCCGGGCATCGAATCCGCAACTTTCAAGGCGAGAATACGTTGCACTTCTAGCTCGGATTGAGGCATGCGGGGATCTTGATGAGGCAAGGAGGAGCACACCGCACAATTTCTGGCGTTCAATGGAATCGTTCGATTCCTCTCTCCCCTAACGACGGAAGTTTGTCTCATCAAAGTGACAATCGCAAATCTTGCGGTGAGCAGATCTCCTGTCAAAGGTTCCAAATAGCGGATAATTTTAGGCGATTCATAGCCAACATATATACCTAATCGTCTTTGCGGACCCATTTTAGTACGCTGTGGAGGCGTAATTGGCACATATACCGCACAACCAAAAATGCGTAAGTGTGAAATATCGTGCTCATATCCGATTTACCAACCGATACGCACTAAACGGTTGATTGGCGGTGGGTCTAAAGCGAATAAGTATAGCCGCATGCAAAATTGCATAACCCCATGCGTAAATCGGCAAGTTGGTGCGCAATACCAATGCTCGGGCGATAAGTCAGAATCGCTTAATCATAGCCTCGGCAAGGCCATTCTGCGAATGAACGTGGGGACGGATGTTCAACATCAATCCCAATCGACATGCAATAGTCGTCAAAAGACTTTGACGTAAACTCTCCAAAGATTGTCCAATCTTAATGACGAGATTGGGAAGTCGGGGTGGTTAGCCCAGTAACTTGATAATTTGTGCTAGGAGTTTAGCAAATGCGGCGTTTCTTGTGGATAGCAGAGCGACGTGTGACCATCGCGTCGATGCATCAACCGTAACCATAAAATATCTAAATGGTCCGCACTGGTTGAATAGGTCCACATATGTCCCCTTGAATTCTTTGTAAGAAGCGAATATTTTGTGTTGAGTCTTTAGCAAAGGACGGAGAGGGTATCAACTTTGCTAGTGAACAGGCTTTACAAAACGATTTATGGGCATTAGAAATTGCCACGGAAGCCTCGGGATTTACGAGAGATGCACCGTCAACCTTATTAGGGCGTGCGATCTTTAGTCCCGTTGATACGGTATCAAGCTCACTCACATCAATGCCGATATCGAGTGGTGCTTCCAATCGTTTTCTGGACTTGAAAACGGATGACCATGTGAGTTTTTCAAAATGCGAATCATCATGTCGCGTCCAGGGTGACCGAGTCGGTCATGCCATAGTTGGTATGCTTCGGAATCACACATTTCGTGACTCACAAAGATAGGATTCAATAACCCTTATTGTAGTCTGGTATAAACCACTACTTAGACTCATAAGTTACTCGAGAACGCGGCGTCTTCCGCATTCCGCCGCAGTAACACACAAAAATTTGCTCCATTCTCACAATGTGTATCAAGGTGATAACCGTTGGCACGGATGTCCTAAAACTTAGCAAGGTTCGGTTTGCTCTTGGGGCATAGAGAGCATTTGTGACATTAATATGCGTACTGCTAGGTAGCAAGAAATGAGCAGTCCCCTCCCTTGAATTACTTGGGAGGAACCAATCATTGTTGTCACTGAGGATATGTATGGCACAATATCCTTGAATAATTGCCTATTCCGAAGAATAGTGTGGGTTGTTCCACTATCAGAAAGGCACTCAATTTCGCCACGAGACATCTACAATAAGACATGAAAATCAATTAGTCTTATGTTTAGAGACATAGCGAAAACTCATTTACATCGAGTTTGGGGAAATTCGACCAAGTTGGTTAGGATCAAAGTTAGCACAATCACGGAAATAATTTCCGCGCAGCTTGACCTTTGTTCACTAAAACAGCAATAACTTCTTCGTTAAGAAGGCTATGGACGAACGGTCAGTTGTTCTGGAAACTAGACTTCCGTATCTTTCTATCCATAGGTCGTGCACTTTCTGGATCATTAAACTCAGATCTCAGTGCTCGTTTTAATTTGCTATTTTGGTATTTCCCTATTGTTGAGTGAAAGAGCAAGGTTTAAACCTTTTTCAAAGGCATTATTTTTGATACAATACTATGGAAATATGGCCATAGGAGCGTTTAGATACTTTAAAACGCGTCTTGGTTTACGATTTATATCTCTACTAATGATCCTTTCGGTAACTCCAACTTGGTAGACTTGCGGAGAAAGTAGGAATGTCAGTCTGACTAAGGCTGTTTAAAAACCACTGATTCCGTTTGAACTCTCAAAGCATAAACAAATACCAAGGAGGATGCGCCTAGTCTTGATCAAAAGTTTTGATGAAATCCTACCAATGTATCAAATTTTTATTTTAACCAAGCAATTCGTTGCTAGCAATTATTTTTGTGATAAACCAAACATGCTTTCGAGGAAAAATAAAATTCATCTTTGCACAATCACAAAGAATTAAAAGAATTTTATTCATCATAGCCAACTTTATTACATTCATGAAAATCCAAAGTAGTTCTCGGAAACTAGAAACAAGACAAAACATAACCAAAGCGTAAAACTAGTCAAAGTCGGCAACATCCATATGTTGGTCTTTGTCGCAATGGTGAGAGGAGGGATCTCGATCACGGATCTCAATATGGTTCACCTCCGTATTCTCATTGTCAACTTCCATGTAATTCGACTCTTGAGCCAAATATTGTTTATAGTGCTTGTAGTAAGCTTGGATGTTCTTTGGCGCTTTGCAATTGCGGTAAGTATGCTTCTTCGATCCGCAAGTATAGCATTCCGCCTTCCCTTGGAGTGGTTCCATTACGGCGGCGGAGGCGGCCCACGTGGTTGGGTTCCACTAGGTCCGTGGCCGAGCCACCTTGCCTCTTCCACACGTTGGAACGACGACCTCGTCTTTTCCCTTGCTTGCTCGAGTCATGCATCCGTGGTGCTTGCAAAAACCGAGTAGCGTTGCCTTTTCTATTTTGTCGTGGTGCTTTCTGTGGGTAGCCCGATTTACTTAGAATCGGCTTCGTACCGGGCGCGCATTGCTATTGAGAATAATCTCATGGTGCCTTTCTTTTTCGCGAGGTGGGAGATAAGGTCACTAAAGTTCTTAATTCTCCCTTCCTCATAGGCAACACGCGGTGATGAGCAATTACACTTGCTCCCACGGGAAACGTGTTAAGAGTCTTCTCGATCAAATCTTGATCGACTTCTTGACACCACAAAACCAAGATCGGCCGAAGATCGAGGACACTTGATTATAGGCTTCCACATTCGCATAATCCAAAATCGGATTTGCTCCCACCGAAGTTGCAATTCGGTGAACCGCTGATCATGCAAATTATTAAATCGTTGTAAGAGTTTGTCCCATAGTTCTAAATGGGTTTGTAAGATCATATAAAACTTTTTCAACAACGGATGTATATGTCTACGCAAGTACATCAGTGCATTAGCCTTGGTTTCCTCGCTCGGTTCTTGAGCGTTAGGCTCGTTAGAGGGAAAGATGGTGGTAGTAAATCTCTTACCGACGAACGTCAAGCGAACGTCTGAGACCCACCTATGGTACTCCTTACCAGCATGGTCAAGGATGTCGAACTCCGGATGAACATTGGAGCTTTGTGCCATCTACAAGATATAAACAAGAGGAAGTTAGTCTTGTTGGATTTTCAGTGACAATGTAAACGGTCACAATCGATGCTTTTAAAAGCGTGTAACATAACCGTTACTCGATTTACTTACCTTAATTGTTGTTTAATAAAGTCGACAAAAACGGCGATATCGGATCGCACCGGATACGTGGTGTATGCAAACAACCACAAGTATCGACTTTTCAACAATTCGTGACTCCTCCAGACCGTCACACGCTTTTCTTCGACACGCAGAGATACCGACTTCTCTCGCGGTCTCATCCACCGCAAAGTAGCGTGGGAGATAAAGAACCCAAAACCCGTGTCCCCAAAAGAAAATTCCCAAAAAGGAGAGAATTGAAAAGGGACGAGTCGGATAGTTACCTCGATTATAAAATTAGGTATGTCTGTGTCTGTCTTGTGCTTCGATCTAGGTTGGTACTCGATGCGACGACGTGAAACCGGAGGCGCAATTTTGACGGCTTAGAAGATAAGTTGATGTTCGGGTTTTGGTCCGAGAGTCGGGCCCAGGTCGGACTAAGCTGGGTCGGGCACAGTCGGCGGCGGTCAGCGGTGATCGGCGGCGGTGATCGGCGCGGCGGCAGTCTTGGCGGCCAGTTGGTGGCGTGATCCGCGGCTCTGGGCCGGTGGCGGTCCGGCGACGGAGGCGGTCCGGTGGCGGTGGTCCGGCTGCGGAGGTGCTGGACGTCCGGTGGCGGGCTTGTGGAGCTTGGCGGCCAGGCTTGACGGCGTTCAGCGGAATCAAGCGGCGAGCAAGGCAGTGCGGTGAGGTCGGCGGAGCTTCTGGGTCAGCGAGCAAGGCGGCGGAGCAATGGCGTCAGGCTTGGGTCCGGCGGCGGAGCAAGGCGCGGAGCGAGGCGGCGGGCTTGGCGTCAGGCTCCAGGGTCGCGGCGGAGCAAGGCGGCGGAGCAGGCGGCGGAGCGTGGAGCAAGGCGGCGGAGCAGGAGCGCGGAGCTTGGCGGCGCGGCAGCTTCGGGAGTCCGGCGGAGCCCAGCGGCTGAGTCTTGCCGAGCGGCGCGGCGCTGGAGCAGCGGCGGCGAGTGAGTGTGGTGGCGGCGATGTGGGCAGCGGGCGGCGATGGGCCAGGCTAGATGATGCTCGCCGATTTTTTTTTCTTTCGTTCGAGCTACGTCGATAACGTGTTTGAGGAGAAAAGTAAAGACTGATCAATCAGATTGATAACAATGAATAGAGGGGCCTTTATATAGGCATTACAAAGAGAGTCTTTCCATACATAGGATTCCTAGTTAAGGTAAGACATCTAACAGTATCCAACTACTTATGGAAGAGTGTAGAACCTACCATAACTCTTATCCCCCTACAACTAGTATTAGGTAAGACACCAATACGGGAAGGATTTCCCGGAACAAAAACAACGAATAAGACTTTTTAAATGGAATATACTGAATAATAAGGTAATTAGAAACCCACCAAAAAAAGTTTCCAGTGTAATTAGATAAAAGCATCTCAATGCTTCCATATTAGTTTATTGCTAAAGAATTAGTAGTATCTAATAACGTTTCGCCTCAACCAGAGCTCATATAGGACCATGTGGAATGTGTCGTACTTCACAGGGGGTGTATTCCACTGGAAATGTCTCTGCACCTGATATTCACACACACACACACACACACACACACAGAGAGAGAGAGAGAGAGAGAGAGAGAGAGAGAGAGAGAGAGAGAGAGAGAGAGAGAGAGAGAGAGAGAGAGAGAGAGAGAGAGAGAGAGAGAGAGAGAGAGAGAGAGAGAGAGAGAGAGTAGTTGATAATTAACAAAGGATTCAATTACATATTTTCCAAGTAGAGCTAATTTTTGCTATTATTACTATAACTACAAATATTGATATTAATCCATTTAGGGTTCTTTACATATTTATACAATATTAATAAATTAATTACACAAATCTGACATAAAAGGAAATAATAACAAAACCGACGTATTAGATACTTGCAATTGGTAGTTTGTTTACTGAAATATTGCATTTGGATACCAGTTATTTGAATATCCAATGTCCAGCATCTAATGAAGTGAAAATATAGTTGGATACTTACCGTTAGTAGTTTGATTATCTAAATATTATATTTGAATACCAACACAAATCGTTATTCTTGTAATTATTTTAATTTTGTTTGATTTTTGTAACTCTTTCATAAAATGTATTATAATGTCCATTTACCTTGAGTAGATTGTCATGCAACATTCTGTAATCTGCACCAGCTGCTTTAGCCTTCAAAATGTGTTTGAGGTCGTGCACATTACTCTCATTCAGTATTACGGAAAATTTTCGCCAATCAAGAATGTCGTTGAATGGCAAATCAAAATAGTCAGCCAAGATTACTGCCGAAACAAAAAAAAAGTGATTCTCAGCTTCTACGCAAAAAAAAAAAAAAAAACGCTAAGGATGTGTTTGCAATGCCTACCAAAAAAAAATTATTCGAAAAGTTGAGAATCGACTTTTTCTTTTCTTTGGGTCGGGAGTGAAGAATTAGTTAGTTACTATACCAGGCACACATCCATAATGAATAGCCATAGTGATGCGATTGGTGGTGAGTCTTGATCCAACAGGGCAGATACAAAACTTAGCACTGTAGAATTTCCTCATTCTACTGTAATAAGCTGTTGAGTTCTGGATGTCAAGTTCTTCATCTCCCTCCCAAAGGTTCACCAGCTGCTTCCTTGTGTGGGAACTGCTAATGCCTGCCCAGTAACCAAGTATTGTCCTGTGCCCAAAATATACAATGTACAACTCCATCAAGTCATACAGTAAGGTTGATTGCCGCATCACCAAATTCCCCGTCCGAAAATATTGACAGGCTCATTAAAATTTTCGATTTTCATCCACCAAATGAATGAAATCAACGGATCCCGTTTTTAAACCACATCCCGATCAGACGGGTATCGATCCGTAAGACGGCCCTAAAATTAATATATACACAATAACAGAAGTAGTAAAATTCATATACCTCTTGTGCATGTCATTTCTTGGTTTAGTGAATGGCTGCATTACCAGAGGAAGTGAAACATCTTTATGTGGGATAAAACCAGCAGTAGCATAACTAGGCGAACACACAACCCTGTTGAGTTGCTCCACACATCGATATCATGGCAGGTTAAGAAAAAATGATCCGCTCCCAATGTTCTGTTCCAGTAAGGATACCTCTGGATTAAGCCCCCAACATACTTCCCAACAATTGATGCTATTTCCTTGTACGATGATACCTTAAAAAAAAAAAAAAAAAGGAAACAAACATTAAGTATAGCGACGACCGTAATATTACTCGAGCACGTGCAACGACATATAGTCGTAAAAAAATTTTCCTTTTTTTTGTAACGAGACACGTCGTTGGCTCGTTGCTTAAAGTCTAAGCGTTCGGTCGGAACATTGAATGCCACATCGCCGACGTTTATAAATGTTGCAATACACGTGGCGTCTGCTCGCAGCCACGTGTTCTAATTATTAGCGTCGGCCTCTCTAGTCGTCGCTAATAATAACTCGTCATTTGCAAAATATATTCCCGACGACTGGATGTTGCCGCTAATAATCCTGGAATTAATGCATATATAAATTCTCCCCCCACCTCCCCACCCCCACTTTTCTTCCTAACACCGGCGGTCCGGCGACCTAGTCTCTCTCTCTCTTTCTCTTTCTCTCTCTCACACACACATTCCGGCCGCCACCTTTCAAGGCGGCTGCAGCGGCATAGTTTATAATAATGATAATTACTTTAAAGTATAGCCAAGAAATTAATTAATCCATACTTCAGAAGTTCCAAATATAAACACACCAACAAAAAACATAATTAAGTCAATAAAAGAAGATAAGAAGTAAGGGTATATAATACGAAAATATCATTGTTATTAGATCTCAACAAAATCTCAAACAGTTACATCAACATAAATTTCATAAAAACGACAACATATACGGTATACGACCGAACGGCACTAATAAGTACGAGTCCTGGAGCCATGGGTAAGGCAAAGGAGAATGACAGCCAAGAAGACAGGGATAATGCAGAGCATAGAACAAGACGGCGGTTGAAGCGGGCCGGGCCCCATCCCTAGAGGTAGAAAGACCATAAGCATCACTGCGCAAAGCATTGCCGCCCACGATGCGGGCCCCCATCCGCCGTACTCCACCTCCACCCGATGAATCGAAACCATCTCGATCGCCCGAGAATTAGTATAGATGCAGACACACAACACACACTGTATGTGAGATATCAGATATGTGATCGTGTGTGTATTTGTTCTTGAGTGTTTTTCTCCCAAACAGATTAATATATATAAATATATATACATACATACATATATATATATATATGTAGATTTTGCATGGTGCCTTTTCACAATGGACACAACTTTTGATTTTGTTTTAGCGGTTCTCTTTAACTAATTTCCTTTTTTTCCATATATTATATATATGTATATATATATAATGAGAATTGAAAAAAAAATGGGTATCTCGGTTTATGTGAAAAAATAAAATAAAAAAGCATAAGAAAAGTAGAAAATGAGATTACAAATATATATTGCCCTTTTCTATTGCTTTTTATTTTTGTGATTAAAAAAAAGTAAATGCTTTAAAAGGAGTGGTAATGTAAATATAGAAAATGACTAAAATATTTTATAAAAATGTATGGGAAATTAAATTATAATTTTTTTTCTATATATTATGTTCGGTCAACCAAAAACAAAAAAACACCCACACCTAGAGACCCATCTTTTACTTTACAACGTTTTGGATTCAATCAATATTATTCGGTTTTTGGGCTGATATAACACAATATATACATACCCAGATTTTTTAAAAATAAAAAATAAAATTAAAAAATAAAAAAAACTTTTAAATGACGTATATATGCATATTAATCAAAGGACAAGAAATTGACGAATAATATTATACATATATAAAGAGAGTAAAAAAAGAGACCTTATGGTGCAATTTATGGCAAGAAATGGGAATGAAGAACAAATGGGGAAGCTGGGTAGAGTCGTGAGTTACAAAACCGCTTTCTCTGATATTCTTGAAGAAAAAACCCTCACTCGCGTACTTGCCAGAAATCGTGTTGGTAATCTGATGACGATCATCATCATCATCTTCATCTTCTGGGTACACATATACCTTGAATTTCCTCTCCATTTCAGCGTAATCCATCCCAAAAACCTTGGCAGAATGATACACATCGCCGGATAACTTGTCAGACTCCCCAATCTGTCAGAAAATTAATCACAATTCTTTTTTAAGGAAATAAAAAATGGAGAGAGAGAAACAGAGAGAGAGAGAGAGTGAAAGATTTAAGAAATAAAGTACTCAAACTACCCAGTAGTAAAGATGTGAACTCGTGGAAATAAGGACAGTTGCGACCATGGAAAAGATGATTAAACCGAAGAAAACCCAGCTAAGAGTCGGGAATCGGGATATACGGAAAAGAGCAATCGCCATTAATTGATGAATATGAAAACTGGTAGGCAAAATCTCTCTCTCTCTCTCTCTCTCTCTCTCTCTCTCTCTCTCTCTATCACCCTCTCTCTATCTAGATCTGATTAATTTTTTGGAAAGGTGTGTGTGGGTGGGTGGGTGTGGGGAGGGGGGGGGGGGGGGGGAAGGAAAACTGTAGACGCCCAAGAACAGCTTGTTGGCGGTAAAGTTTGTTCAAAGACCAGCCGGCGCGCGTGGGTGGGTGGGGCGAACATGTGCGGTAAGCTGTTGAGTTGTTGCTACTGGAAAAAAATGCGACTTTGCTTCTTCAAACATTTTGTGCATGTTCCCATTTTTAACGACGAAAATTACAAGCAGCAGAGATTTTGTTTTTGGTAAATTATGTCTATTTGAATGTCTTTTTATCGACTTTGGCATAAATTATTTTGTTCAACCGAATATTTTAAATTTAATTCCATTGCAATTTAAATTCTTTAACTAGTACTGTAATTTAAATGATAAAAACAAATATTATTTTAATTTGAGTGTCTTTAAAAAATTAAGCGAAGAAGAAAGAAATATAGTGGTCAATACTTCATGAACTAAAGAAATATACATGTACAATTATTTTTATGACTTGATCGTTACGATGAATTAGTTACAGAAACTTTCAACCCGTTAAAACCCTTGGCCGCGGTAACTTTTTCATTTGGTTGCTTGTCACCTCCTCATAAAAATCCGTAGATGCCTCACAACTCACAAGGTGCTCTCAAGGTGCTTATCACCTTTCAATCAAGAACCAGGGATATCGCACAACGCAACTTTCAAAAATCTCGTTCAAGAAAGTACCCATACTCAAACCCTAATGACAAGAGTGTTTGTTTTCTCCAACTTCTAAAAGCTTCTTGTGACCTTAATCTTATGATCTTAACTCTTCATGATGCTTAGAGTGTAGAGTATATTGTTTTTGCTTACTTTGTTCGCTTGTAAGTGTTAATCGCATCGTAGTTCTGCTCATGAGTTCTTTAGATATTTATGGTACGTTCTTTGAGCTCTTCATAGTCGTCCCATCTTTTGAACAAATTGTAGAGTGACTTCTTTGTTTAACATTTTATCTCTTTGCACGGCTTTGTAGCTTTCTTCAAATCTGCCCGTTTGAAGATATCAAGTTGTCTGCGCCGTTTTTTTTTATTTCTCTAATGAGGAATGTCTTCTGGGCGTGCATATCGAGGAATGTTTTATTCCTCAACTTGCGGGAATCGTTCAGCTCGTTTCCTTTATTTTATTCACGTCTGCATGTGATTTGCCGTCTTTGTTGACTTCTCAACGTTTGCCGACGTGGACATAGCTGATTGACACTTGTAAAATTTTGTCTAAGTATCAAGTGTTCCTTGTTGTCCATACATGACTCACTTGAATTGTCTTGGTCATACTCTGCTTGTATTTTGGCTTGACTGTACCCGGCTGATATTTTGTCTTGGCCGTGCCCGGCTGATATTTGTCTTGGCCATACCCAGCTGATATACTTGACTGTCTTCTGAACTTAGCTGATCAGAACTTAGTTGTAAGACCTATCTGATCAAGTTTTGGTTGATCAATACTTAGCTTAATTTTAAAGGCCGATAGAAGATACTTGTTTGATTCTTTTTTACAATTCAAAGTACTTAGAACATACATTTGAATTAAACTTTATATACAGGGATGACATCATCAAAATTCTTAAATGTATTCCTAATAGTATTTAGTATGGGTTCATGGTCCTTTTCAAGTGTGGGCGGTAATCATCCACTAAAGTTTGTTATTGTGAAACACCAAAACGATGCGAAGTCAAAAGAATTCATTCAAGCACCAAAAATTGTGGAAGGCTCTATTACGTTTGATTACACACACCCGCACGGGTGTGTGTGTGCGTGGGCGATCCGACGCACAGCACGGTGCTGTGCACTGCAGAGGATCCACGAATGCTACAAGTTGTAGTGATTGGCATGAATTACGTTTTTGTATACTTTAATGAAACGTGAATTTTTTTTACGGACTCTGCATCGTAAAAGATTTGTGCAATTTGTTGATCAACACATTGAAGAGTTGATGTTATTCAGTGGTCCAAATGATAAGACAAAATAATGATGAAGCATGCTGATAATAAAGTTTCAAAGAAAGAAAAAGAAATGTTGAAGCATAGTATTTGTGACCATCAATATGAAAGCTGCAATGGATTTTGTTGTTACCATAAGTTTACAAATCGTCTAATATCTTTATCACTTGTTTAGTATGCAACTTTGTGAATCAAAACGGTCTTTTATTTGGTTGGAATATAGGCTCTTTGGTCGGAATAGGATAAAAAAAGTAACCTCACTTGAATAACTTCCACCAATCGTCATGTAACTCGATACTTTCAATGTTAAAACTAGATTATCTCAACTACCTCTAGACAAAATAATGATAAGAACACATCTTTGAATTGAAATCAGCAATCTCGTTCCACTTTATTTCTAGAGTTTCTTTTTTTTCTCTATGCATCCCCGTTTTGTGTTACCGTTTTACATGAATATAAGTTATGAGTAACGTGAATATACCGAGTTACTAGGTTCCCAGTCATAGGGGTATCTAAAACTTTCTAATATTTTTCCCCTAGTTACTAACAAATCACTCCCTTAATAAATGCATTGTTGGGTTGGTACCGCCACTAGAAGGGCGGGTTGAATAGTGAGGTGTAGAGTTTTGAAATAGGGCGGGTTGAATAGTTTTGTGTTGGGAAAAACAACGATTAACGTCACAACGAAAAATGTGGAACCTCGTTTAACAAATTCACAATCTTCAATTGTAACTTTGTGGTTACCGACCAGTAGAGCAAACCAATTACAACTCGACAAAAAAAATACAAATGATGTCCGAAAAATAATAAACACGAGACACAATATTTTAGCGTGGAAAACCCCTCAAGACGAGAGTAAAAACTACGGGACCGAAGCCGCTTAAATCGACTATCACCAATACACACAATACACAATCGTCCCTAATACAAACTAGGGGTATACACCAATCGTCAAATACTTGGTAATAAAAGTTCTTAAAGTATTTGGAATCAACAACAACAAGATCGAGAAAAGAAACAACCGTAAATAGCTTACACAAATAGCTAACGAAATACCCGAACTTCCGGACTCAAAATCTCGATCTGCACCGGTGAAAAGATTTGCCCAGTAGCTACCAAGTTCTTGTCAAAGGATCACGACGATCCGACCGATAAATCTCCGGGAAAATGAAGAAATGTATTTCTCTCTCTTGTTTCTCTCTCTATCTCTCTCTCTTGTTCTTCAAATGTGTGTAATTGAAAAAAGTGATGAAACCCCGTTGCAAAATCTGCATAAAAGGACACCCATTTGCTGGGTTGACCCGTGTGCTGCGGCCCGGCCAAAGTGTGCCGCGGCACACACCAAAAAAGCACGCCCAGGACTGCGCATGGGGGCCGCGGCCCGGCAGTAGTGAGCCGCGGCCCAGAGTACAGAACACTCGGCCATGTGAAGCAAGTGACGGGGGGCCGCGGCTCGGCAGGGATGTGCCGCGGCCCCAAGTGATCGGCAGCGCTCGGCAGGGAGTGTTCGGAAGCGCTCGACAGGGAGTATTCGGCAGGGGCCGCGGCCCAACCGGCAGGGGCCGCAGCCCAGAGTACAGAAGGCTCGGCAGTTTTAAGGAAGATCCGGGGGCCGCGGCTTGGCCGAGATGTGTCGCGGCCCAGTGCTGTTCTTTTCTATAATTTTAGAAACATTTCCTACAAAACTTCCCCTTTCCTAAATATAGGAAGAGTTCGCCATCCCGGCGATCGAACAACACACTTTCACTTTCTCTCTACTTAACGCCTTGGTTAACATATCGGAACCATTATCATCGGTATGAACTTTATCAAGTTCAAACAAACCATCCTCCAAAGCATCTCGGATCCAATGATACCTCACATCGATATGTTTCGTTCTCTTGTGAAAAGTCGCATTCTTAGCCAAATGAATCGCACTTTGACTATCACAAAGAAACATGTAACGTCATTGTCGGAAGCCTAGCTCTCGTAAAAACATTTTAAACCATAAGAGCTCTTTACACGCTTCCACCGCCGCAATATACTCGGCCTCCGTTGTAGATAAGGCAACACACTTTTGCAATCTTGATTGCCATGACACGGCTCCCCCTGCAAACGTCATCAAATAATCGGAAGTAGATTTTCGGTTATCTTCGTTACCGGCCATATCGGAATCGGAATATCCAACAAGCATTGCTTTCCCATTTCCAAATATAATCCCCAATTTGGAAGTACCCCGTAAATATCAAAATATCTATTTCACGGCTTCCCAATGCTTCTTTCCCGGATTCGATAGAAACCGGCTCACCACTCCAACGGCATGAGCAATGTCGGGCCTAGTACATACCATAGCGTACATCAAACTCCCGACCGCCGAGGCATATGGAATTTTATCCATATTCTCAATCCCCTCCTTCGTCTTAGGGCAATCTTGGCTCGTCAATTTAAAATTATTAGTAAGAGGCGAACTAACAACTTTAGCTTTGTCCATGTTGAAGCGTTTAAGCACCTTCTCAATATATTGCTCTTGCGACATGTGCAATTTCCGGGCTGCTCTATCCCGAGTGATTCTTATTCCAAGAATTTGTTTAGCCGCCCCCAAGTCTTTCATGGCAAAAGACTTACTCAATTCTTCCTTCAAGTTGGCAATCCTCTCGGCATTCTTGCCAAGGATCAACATGTCGTCCACATAGAGCAATAAGATGATAAAATCATCATCTCCGAATTTCTTGAAAAATACGCAATGGTCGAGAGTCGTCTTCCGGTAGCCTTGCTCCCCCATAACCGACTCAAACTTCTTGTACCATTGCATCGGTGCTTGCTTCAACCCATATAAACTCTTCCGGAGTTTACAAACATAGTCCTCTTTGACTTTTACCTCAAATCCTTCCGGTTGTCTCATATAAATCTCCTTATCGAGATTCCATGAAGAAACGCCGTCTTGACATCCATTTGCTCAACCTTAAGATCAAGACTAGCGGCAATACCAAGGACCAATCGAATCGATCCTATCTTCACAACCGGAGAAAAAATCTCGTCAAAGTCAATTCCCTTCTTTTGACTAAATCCCTTCACCACGAGTCTAGCTTTGTATCGGGACAATGAAGTGTGCTCCTCCGACTTCACTCTATACACCCACTTGTTCCTCAAAGCTCTCTTGCCTTTCGGCAACTTTACCAACTCGTACGTGTTATGGAGCCGACTCTCCATTCTCAACATCTTTCATTGTTTGATCTTCCACAAAAACAACGTCTCTAGACCGAACAAGCCTCTTTGTAACCGGGTCATATAATCTATACCCGAATTAATCAAGTCCGTAGCCAATACAAATACACGGCTTCGTCTTGGAATCAAGCTTTGATCTCTCATCATTCGGAATGTGAACAAAGGCTTTACATCCAAAAACCCTTAAGTGGCGGTATGAGATGTCTTTACCGCTCCACACCTTATCCGGGACCTCAAACTCCAAAGGAATACACGGCGTCAAATTAATAACATGAACCGCCGTGTTCAAAGCTTCTCCCCAAAACGACTTTGGCAATCCGACATGTGAGAGCAAACAACGAGCTCTCTCGACCAAAGTCCGGTTCATTCTCTCCGCCAAGCCATTGAGGTGCGGAGTCTTCGGGGGCGTCTTTTGATGTCGGATCCCTTGTTCTCGGCAATATTCATCAAAGGGTCCGGTGTACTCTCCACCATTGTCTGTCGGGATACACTTTAGCTTCTTCCCGGTATCTCTTTACACCGAGGCATGAAATTGTTTGAAAGTGTCTAACACTTGATCTTTGGTCTTCAAGGTGTATGCTCACACCTTCCTAGAGTGATCGTCGATGAATGTGACAAAGTATCGGCAATCACCGAGCGTCCTAGTCTTCATAGGACCACAAACATCGGAATGAACAAGATCAAGAACATTTTTCTTTCGTGAAGGAGTATGACTCTTAAAAGTAACTCTCCTTTACTTCCCGGCTAGACAATGAGAGCATCTTTTAAGGTGTACCTTATGAACCCCGGACAACGCCTCCTTTTTCGACAATAGTGTCATCCCTTTTTTGCTCATGTGACCGAGCCTCTTATGCCATAGCTCGGCCATGTCATTATTGTCGATTGTGTTCACGAAATTAGTCGTGACCTTCGGAAGTGTCACGTACAATTTTCCTTCCTTTTGTCCTCTCCCGACAATCAAGGAACCTCTAGTGAATTTCCATAACCCCTTGCCAAAATCGCTATGATAACCGTCATCATCGAGTAAACCAATGGACACAACATTAAGCCTCATATCCGTAACATGTTTTACATTCCGTAAAACAAGTTCCATTCCAGTGTCGAATCTCAAATGCACATCTCCCACTCCAACAATCTTGGATAACCCATCGTTACCCATCTTGACTATACCAAAGTCGCCCGGAGTATAAGAGGAGTAAAAATCTCTACGTGATGTAACATGACACGTAGCACCACTATCGACCACCCAACTCGAATCATCTCTCGCAAGGTTGACCATATCATAATCACAACAAACAAAGAATTCTTCGGTAGTAGTATTTACTTCGACTTTATCATTACTACCGCTTTCCTTCTTTTGTGAATTCTCTCGGCCTTGGCGATTCTCCTTCTTCAATTGTCGGCAAAATTTCTTAGTATGCCCTTTCTTACCACAATGGTAACATTCTATATTGGCATACTTCCCCCGGGAACTACTCCTTTGTGGCCCTCTATTACTCGGACCTCTACTTTGACCTCTCCCCCGTCTTTCGGTAACTAAAACATCCGACTGTGACGAAGATCCTTGTGCTTTTCTTCGGACCTCCTCATTCAACATGTTCCTTTTAGCTAATTCCATCGAAATGACTCCATCAGGGGCGGAGTTAGACAACGACGTTCGAAACGTCTCCCAAGAATCCGGCAATGTGCCTAACAACCACAAAGCTTGCACCTCCTCTTCGAATTTAATTCCCATTCCGACAAGTTGATTAATTATGCCATGGAATGCATTTAAATGATCCGATCGAGGAGTCCCGTTTCGAAACTTCAAATTCATCATTTGTTTAATGAGGAATAACTTATTATTCCCCATCTTCCGAGCATACAATTTCTCGAGCTTGTGCCATAACTCTCGAGCATCCTTCTCTCCACTAATATATTTCAAAACGTTGTCATCAACACATTGTCGAATATATCCGCAAACTTGGCGATGCAAAATAGTCCACTTCGCGGTAAATAATAATCCTTCACGTATAGAAGGTCTTCCATCTTCCCCTTCCATACTCGTGTTGGCTTCCATCTTACAATTGAGATAACAAACAACCACGAAACAACAAATCCCGTGGCTCCGATACGACTTTATTGGGAAAAACAACGACTAACGTCACAACGAAAAATGCGGAACCTCGTTTGACAAATTCCCAATCTTCAATTGCAACTTTGTGGTTACCGACGAGTAGAGCAAACCAATTACAACTCAATAAAAAAAATACAAATGATGTCCGAAAGACAATAAAAATGAGACACAATATTTTAGCGTGGAAAACCCCTCAAGAAGAGAGTAAAAACCACGGGATCGAAGCCGCTTAAATCCACTATCACCAATACACATAATACACAATCGTCCCTAATACAAACTAGGGGTATACACCAATCGTCAAATACTTAGTAATAAAAGTTCTTCAAGTATTTGGAATCAACAACAACAAGATCGAGAAAAGAAACAACCGTAAATACCTTACACAAAGAGCTAACGAAATACCCGAACTTCCGGACTCAAAATCTCAATCTACACCGGTGAAAAGATTTGCCCAATAGCTACCAAGCTTTTGTCAAAAGATCACGACGATCCGACCGATAAATCTCCGAAAAAATGAAGAAATGTATTTCTCTCTTGTTTCTCTCTCTATCTCTCTCTCTTGTTCTTCAAAGGTGTGTAATTGAAAAAAGTGATGAAATCCCGTTGCAAAATCTGCATAAAAGGACACCCATTTGCTGGGTTGACCCGTGTGCCGCGGCCCGACCAAAGTGTGCCGCGGCACACACCAAAAAAGCACGCCCAGGACTGCGCATGGGGGCCGCGGCCCGACAGGAGTGAGCCGTGGCCCAGAGTACAGGCCACTCGGCCATGTGAAGCAAGTGACGGGGGTCACGGCTCGACATGGATGTGCCGCGGCCCCAGGTGATCGGCAGCGCTCGACAGGGAGTGTTCGGCAGCGCTCGGCAAGGAGTGTTCGGCAGGGGCCGCGGCCCAGAGTACAGAAGGCTCGGCAGTTTTAAGGAAGATCTGGGGGCCGCGGCTCGGCCGAGATGTGCCGCGGCCCAATGCTGTTCTTTCCTATGATTTTGGAAACAATTCCTACCTTTTGAACATTTAAGAAAGAGCAAACTGATCTTTTCAAACAAACTCGAATTTGATCCGTTTAGAATCACAGATTCAAGCCAAGACAGTATTTTTTTTTTTAAAATAAATATATATTACCAGCTTCCTCCGCTCTGAGAGCATCAAAATCAAGTTCACGAGATCGACTTTCGTGCTGTTGCAGGACATCCTCAACAACTGACGCCACAAAGAAGGAAAATGTCCCTTCCTCCATTCCAAAATTAGTCAAAAACACACACTAAACCTCGAATTTTTAATCCTCTGGCATAAAAAAAGATCATCCACTGTAAGAATAACCGAACTTCATATCAATAGTTTCCCTAACCGGAGAAGGTAAAAGCGGAGTTGCCAAAATTTTCCAAGATCAGTATGCGCGCGCGCAGAGAGAGAGGTTCTTGTCGTATGTCAAGTTCTTTAGTCATTTAGGGTGAATAACTCTTGACATAGAGTTGGTCATAACAAAAAATAAGTTTTATGAGAAATAGTACAATTTGTAAGAGGACTGACTTTGACTCTTCTTTATTATCATTGCAAACGACACAATGATGGTGAATTGTCTTCTTGTAAATTTGAAAGGCAATCTCGGATCAGAAGACCTGAATGACATCCTGGGAATCAGCAATTTGTGCCCCGCATTGCTTCCCGTTAGGATCTTTATTTCAGTTACGTCGATCATTCTTGTCTTATTGCATAGTCCTACTTTGGACATTGTCCGTATAAATAACATACAACTCTATAATTTAATTTAGTACATAGATTATATCATGAATAAATTAATTATATCTGATCAATCGTAATATTCATTTATGTTGTGATAATCTTGTAACAATAGTTGTACC
Organism: Orobanche coerulescens; assembly: GCA_033398695.1. Lineage (NCBI taxonomy): Eukaryota > Viridiplantae > Streptophyta > Magnoliopsida > Lamiales > Orobanchaceae > Orobanche > Orobanche coerulescens. The sequence goes on from CM065809.1 coordinate 179,325,667, forward strand.
TATTAATTAAAATTTTAATCGTAGTCTAATAATATTATGATCTATTTAGATTTACTAATTCAATAATTATATTAATGGAATTGTAGGCAAATGAATATAAATAATAAGGAAATACTTTTTGAACCTGGTTTGTTTTTTGTAATGTGTAAATTGATTTAATTTTATTGGCCTAAATTTAAATTAAAATAGATTAATAATAGTAATAATCTAATTATCCTATTAAGCTTAATAATTTGACCAGATTAATATAAATCAAATTAAAGAATTCGGTGGTGGCTTGATTATAGGGATATAGTGAGACAATTTGATATTATTTCTAAATTGTGATTATCTTATAATTATTGTATTTATCATTATTTTAATTTGATTAATTTCTTTGTATTGTTAAATAGGATAATCTTCTGAAATGAAGAATGAATTCTTTAATTTTATTACTGATTTTTAATCAATTAGAAGGATGCATAATGCTAATATTAAACAATAATATGTTCAAACGTTATGAGAGATCTTACTTCTTTTCTAATGATAGATATGTTCGGATATTCCAGAATTTTCTTGATTACTTTTCTATTTTCAGATGATGTCGCTACGTGGTGTCGCTAACCGCCGGCTGCTCTCTCTAAATGAAAGTGAGAGGTGAGCTTTAATATATAAAAAGATTAATTCTCAATTGGCGTAAGTGATAATTATAATGCACATTACATATACATCATGATTAATAACAAGATTAAAAATTACTTGGCTAAATGACAACTTAATTTTTGTTATGGGTGGAAGTAAGAATACATCAAATCATAAGGGTGTGAATCCCATGTCCAATCTGTTGTGTCGAGATTTATACATCTCAACAGGCGATCGGCACAGACAAACAGGCGACCGAGCCAGAGCCAAATAGACCAAGGCGGACTTGCCGATCAAAGGTCCCAGGTCGAGTCCCAGTGCCAAGCGATCGACATCTAAGGCGATCGTCTCTTGGCACATGCCGATCGACTCTGGTGCCCGGCCAATGACGAACGTCTCTTGCCACGCAAAGCCAGCATGTCCAAGTCGGCGAAAGACGAAGCTCGGACAGAGACCCATGTGCAGATCCGGAAAAGGCGCCGTAGGACATGGATCATTGACCACAGCCTGTCAGCATCTACTCACCTACCGACAGACCCGCCGAAAGGTGCTGAGTGGGATCGCCCGGGACAGCGACTCAGGATGCGTGCATGCTCCTCATTGGACCGCACAGCTGACTGCCAGCAGCAGCCGCGGACTTCAAGGCAGACAGCCCATGTGCTGAAAGACGATCGCCCCTTATTATATTACAAGGAAGGCGATCGCCCGCCAGTAAAAGGGCATCTCAGCTCCTATAAATAGAAGGCTTCCTACACTTGGAGAGGGGTTTGGCTTTTCAGCTCATAACTTGGCTTTCACTCTCTTGGCAACGCTATACACTTCGGATTTATCTCTCTCTCACTCTGGAGACCCCTTAATCCTAAGACGGTCGGCAGAAATGAGAACAAGAACACACAGAGCTTCGCTCAAGAGCTAGATAACTAGGATTTTTTACACTCATTGTAATTGCATTCTTACATTAATATTTGTACTCAAACGTATTCTTATTAATAACATCTCGTGAGAGCATTCAAGTCCGGGTCTAACAAACCCGGCAAATCCGGTGTTATTCACACCCCACGGACGTGCTCCCGCGACCTTGTTTGTTGTCCGTCCATTCCAGCAATATCTATCTCCGGATAATATTTCGGGCAGCAACAATTGGCGCTAGAAGAAATGGAATCTTAATCTTCATTTTTATTCCTACAGTCTCGAAGAACACTCACTGTTCTCCGGGGCATATACTTGAAGAGACACTCACTGCTCTTCAAAGAAAGCTTTCAGAATCATGACTTCTGCCTCCACATCGAAGAAAGTCGCTGGCCGATCCGCCGGACGCCTCATTCCGTCTCAATCCGAGCCCCAGCCTATGGCAGAGAGCAGTCGCGGAGACCCAAGACTCTCGATCCCGCCCCCGAGGGACGGCCCAAGCCTCTCGCTCGATCAGTTCCAAACCGCAGAACAGATCGAAGAGGTCATGGCCATCCTACGGGGGCGACGGAGAGCATTCGACGCGCCCGCTATAACCCCCTCGGCCATCCACCGCGTGAGCAAACGGAAGTTCAAGGGGTTACTGGCCGAGCGATCGCCAGAAGGACCCGATTCGCAAGAAAAGGCGCTCGCAAGGCGGGATACCTCCGTCTTCAGCCGCCTAGGAAGCGACCCATCGTGACGACCGGGGCATTCGGGTCCCAGCCATGAGACGACGGAGTCCGAGTCCGTCACCAGGAGTTCGGCATACCCAACTCCCAGAAGGCAGGCCAACCATCTGGCTCCTCGCCAGAGAACCAAGATCGGCGACGACGACCTCGTCGCCTACCGCGGAGTCAGGAGATCGGTACACAATCGCCTCGGTTCCCGCTCCGAAAGCCGAACCGCGAGCGATCAAGCTACAGCGATGGCCGCAATGCAATGCCAGCTCGACCACATGAAGGCGCTCCTAGAAACTGGGGCAGGCGCCGGTAGCAAGATCACCGGGCCGAGCGAGCCACTCGCGGTCCACATCGAGCTCGCCCCCGTGCAGCGTAGGATCGCTCCTCCGCAAACACCTTTGTATGAGGGGAGGTCGGACCCCGAGACTCACCTGAGCAAGTTCCGGATCTACATGACCGGGTGTGGGGCATTCGATGCAACCAGGTGTCGAATGTTCCCTCTAACGCTGGGCGACCTAGCCCATAGGTGGTACATCTCATTGCCACCACGATCAATCAGTTCCTTTGAACAACTGGCGAACAACTTCACAGCGTACTTCGCCGCCAAGGTCGCTCGGCCGGAAGGTCCCCACCGCATGATGTAGATCAGGCAAGGGGAAGAAGAGTCCGACGCAGACTACATCGACCGGGTGGACGAGATAATCCTCAACGGCGAGCCCGTAAGCGACGAGATCGCCCTATACTCGGTCCTAGGAGGATTCCATGGTCTTTTGCCTATATTCAGGCATCTTACGAAGGACCTCCCCCCGACCTACGCGATCTTCCGCGCCAAAGCCGCAGACTTTTTGGCCAGGCAAAGGTTACTTTTTACCTATGAGCAACGCGATCGGCGACCGAACGACGATCATCAGTCTTCCAACCCGATCGTCAGAATCAAGCAACATCTCTAGCAACGGAGGACTCGCTCGCCCTCTACAGTTCATCATCTAACATGATGGACTAAGGCACGAGATCGCCTCCCCCGCACAACGTACACCGTCGAGGGTCGGCATCTAACATGACGATCCAAGGTAGAAGAGTGCAGCCATGGTCCTGGTGGTCGATGGAACCGACTGCTTCGGCCATGCAAGGTCCCTTTGGGCCACGATCGCCCGCCCTTCGTTTAAATACGAGGCCGACTTAGTCTGAGGGCCCTCTAAAACAAATCAGTGGACACGCTCGCCCGCCCTCAAAGGTTCATCATCTAACTTGGTGGACCCGGACAATGCGACGCGTCCCTACCCCCGTCACAACGTATACCGTCGAGGATTGTCATCTACATGATGATCCGAGGTAGAAAAGTGCTAACAAGCCGCGGACGTGGAGTCGATTAATCCGACGACGCCCCGCGCAAGGACTCCTCCAGACCAAGACCGCACGCCCTTCGTTTAAATACGAGGCGAGGTGCAGCCTAACGGAGGACCCTCACAATAAAATGAGTCACGAGACAGACAATGTCGCTCGCGCATAAGACACTGTCATGGAGGTCGGTCCATCGAACTCCGCGACTGTGCACGGTTCCTCAATGACGAAACAATCAGCTTTCTACGAGTGATCGGCAAATTTGAAAATTGCAGGTACAAGACCGAGGATAGCTCGCCAATCGATCAGATCGCCCAAGTCCGAGACCAAAGTCCGCACAACGGGTCGCCCGTCTTTATCCTCAACGATCGCCAGTAGAACCACCTCGCCCCATGTCTTCAACATCGGAGCAAGCTGGGGGGCAATTGTTATGTCGAGATTTATACATCTCAACAGGCGATCGGCACAGACAAACAAGCGACCGAGCCAGAGCCAAATAGACCAAGACGGACTTGCCGATCAAAGGTCCCAGGTCGAGTCCCAGTGCCGAGCGATCGACATCTAAGGCGATCGTCTCTTGGCACCTGTCGATCGACTCTGGTGCACGGCCAATGACGAACGTCTCTTGCCACGCAAAGCCAGCATGTCCATGTCGGGGAAAGACGAAGCTCGGACAGAGACCTATGTGCAGATCCGGAAGAGGCGTCGTAGGACATGGATCATTGACCACATACTGCCAGCGTCTACTCACCTACCGACAGACCCGCCGAAAGGTGCTGAGTGGGACCGCCCGGGACAGCGACTCAGGACGCGTGCAGGCTCCACATTGGACCGCATAGCCGATCGCAAGCAGCCATGAGACTTCAAGCGAGCAGACCCATGTCTTTGAAAGACGATCGTCCCTTATTATATTACAAGAAAGGCGATCGCCCGCCAGTAAAAGGGCATCTTAGCTCCTATAAATAGAAAGCTTCCTACACTTGGAGAGGGGTCTAGCTTTTCAGCTCATAACTTGGCTTTCACTCTCTTGGCAACGCTATACACTTCGAATTTATCTCTCACTCTCGAGACCCCTTAATCCTAAGACGGTCGGCAGAAACGAGAACAAGAACACACAGAGCTTCGCTCAAGAGCTAGATAACTAGGATTTTTTACACTCATTGTAATTGCATTCTTACATTAATATTTGTACTCAAACGTATTCTTATTAATAACATCTCGCGAGAGCATTCAAGCCCGGACCTAACAAACCCGGCAAATCCGATGTTATTCACCCCCACGGACGTGCTCCCGCGACCTTGTTTGCTGTCCGTCCATTCCAACAATATCTATCTCCGGATAATATTTCGGACAGCAACACAATCAATGTTGCAGTGAGTTAAAATATGAATTTAATAGAATTTATGAGTGGGAATCATGTGGCACTAGAAGCAAAACTCACGTTGTGAAGGTAACCTTCTGTATTAGGCTTTCATTCTCACAATGTCATGTTATATAAAGTATGCCACATTAAACTAACATGAACCATCATTTGAAACCATCAAAGATACAATAAAAAACAATTAATAGAACAAAAAAAACAAATAAATAAATAAAAATAGCAAAGAAAAATAATTTGTGCCTTCGAGTCTATTAATCATTTGTGTCAACTAATTTTCAATCCAAACTCACATTAGCATTGGAAATGCTCACAATGGATGGCAGTATCTCATATGGCCTTTGCATTCCCAATGTTATTCAATCACACCAGCTTCACATGTAAATGGATTATCGACATTTCGCCAGTGAGGTACTTTCCAACTTTATACCTCAAATAGTCAGAAAAATTGCGTACTTTACATCAATTGCTGTCATACTCGTACGAATATTATATGTCGAGGGATATAATATTTAAAAAAATAACACATTCAGTAACCTAACATCTAATAGAAAGAAATAATGGAGACACCCCGACCAGGTAGGAGTCATCAAATAAGGAAATTCCTAAGAGACTATTATAAACAGTTTAATAAAGACCAGGAATAGAATTACGTCCACCGGCATTAGTGTTAGCATACAACGGTGTGTGCAGCTCCCCAGACTTGCGGGACTTCGAGGTTTTGGTGGAAGTATAATATGATTCAGTAGAGTCACTAGTGTTGTACAAAGACGAGGCTGGAACCCTGTTAATCTTTGGCAAGCCCGTCTGGTCGGTACTCAAGCTGCATCCTCTATCAACAGCCTCGGCTTCGAGGGGCAGTTCATCAAGAGTCTACATAATTAGAAAAGGGAACATTTTGTTTAAAAAGACAACACTAGTTAGGTGAGGTTTTTATAACATTAATTTATCTATTGCCATGTTCCATAATGTACACGATGATTTTACAATATAAGATATCACTACATCAATCATCTCAACTCACCCTCGTAACTGACCGTTTCCGTGCAACTAGAAAAATCTACTATAATGACGGTATTGGAATTACATCATTTCTCCTTCGTATAAATGTCGCAACACGAAGTCACCCGGTGTAAAACTTTATAGTGAATTTATGGAGTTCACTAATTTTTCATCACTAATTGACACGATAATCTTGATGCCACCAGCCCCATCAATTAGGATTAAGATGCAGTCAAAGATGATGATGATGATGATGATGATGATGATGATGATGATGATGATGACGAATGAATCTTTTAATTAGAAAGACATCATGATTTTTTTCATCATTATTTTAAAATTCAACTCCATACAAGGGAAATGGTGGGGATTGAACTTGAACCCGAGTGTAATCCCCCGTGAGGGCAAACCCTGATTGTTGTTACAATGAAATCCAACAAGTTCTCAACTTGTTTAAAACACCTTTATAGTAATGGTAATGCAGCTTATACGTTTCATTGGAACTCGAACTGCAGGCAATAAGATGCATTCACACTTCCGACATGGAGTAACACAAACGCTCATTTGTTATCGACTTTTTCCTTTGTTGTGGCTCCATTAAAGGAACACAGCAGTTTTGCATTATTCAGGATGCTATATTCAAATGGCAAAGTGAAAATTAATGAAGGGAAAAAAATATATACTACCTCCTTTTTAAATGTCTTTTTAGAATTTTAGAAAAATAACTTACTAAATGTATTTTAGCATTTTTATCACTTCTATCGCTGTCCCTAATAAATTTGCAATTTTCAATTTACCTATGTATCTGTTTCTCTTTTATTCATTCATCTTTAAAACGGGAAAGAGAACATAGCCCGGATGTTATTTTCTATTAGCCATCCTTCTTAATTTTATTATCCACTACCAAAAAACAGACATTTAAAAAAATTGGGACGGAGCATGTATTATGATTTGCCCTTCTGGTTTCCTGGAGAAATATACAAATCAACTCAGAAAAGAACACATGATAAAACATAAAATAAGTTGCACATTAAAAAAATCACTGTGCAATGCACATTATCTACCATCAACTCCAAGGAGGTCAAGAACTGACTTGCAGAACAGAGCATTTAGTTCAATGTATAGTTCACTTACACGGAAGGCTTGCTGCAGGATCCTAAGTGTCTCTCGGGTATGCTTTCTCTTCATGGAGATCTCGTCAGGTTCCTGCAATATCTCTTCGAACAAGTTTTCTCTGCTCAAACATTAATAAATAGAAGCATCAGCTTATAAGCATTTTTTAACCAAAAATATTCAACTATACAGTCATATGGTATAATATAATGAAACAGAAACACCAGTGTCCATCTTCAGTGCTCAGTCTACCATCTATGTTGTTTCGATGAAGGGGAAAGCCAAATAATCCAAAAAATTGCACTTCATCTTTATTCAACTTTTTGAATTATTATATTGCCCATGAAGAAAAAGCTTTTAAAATAGGACATACCTGTAAAGTTTTTGGATGAAGACATTATGTAGCTCTCGCTTTGTGTGGTTTACCTGTGAGAAATTAAAAAAAAAAAAAATTAGGAACTCTTGTGTGCGACAGCCTGACACATCCAGACGTACACTTTTTCTTTTTCTATTTAAAAAAACTGAGAAGAAACTGAAAATTAAAAACTAGAGAACACTCAGATAAATTAGAAGAACTAAAAATACTAAGAAACCCTAAGAATAATTAAAAGAAAAAAGATGAAGAGGAAAACCCTAAAAGCTAAAAAAGAACTAAAAACTAATTACGGGTTCGCACAAGTTTTTGTCAAAAGAAAGATAAATTAAGAAACGAATTCCAGAATGTTTAGAAGTAGCGAACATGACCACTCAAATCATGAATAGGTATACTTCTTAGAAAATGAAATTAGGTAGCTTTATACATGCTAGCAAGTAAATGTCCTGCAGAAGCAGTCAAATGTATTCATTTGAAATAAAAAAGAGCCGAAATTGACAATTTACGTGGCTTTGGGGAACTCCTCACACTATGCCTAAAACATAAACTGTCAGTGCATACACAATTCATAATGTTTAGACCCATTTTCAAATGTTACAAGTCCTGATAATCTAGAATAAAAAGGGGATTTCGAAGAATAAGCAAAACAGAAGTGTAGAGAAAATTCAAGAGAAATTGAAAACCAATTACCAGAAAATGCATAATTGCTTTCGGTACAGAATCCTCAATGTTCTTCCGTACAATATCATAATACGACTTCAATAACAACTTTGTAATAGTAATCTCACCAACTTCTTGATCTGTATGGGTTTCGGTGGGCCTCAGGACACTAGGAGGCTTTGGCAAAATAGGGAAAAAATTAGAAAACAGGACAGATTACAACTTCGACAGCAGTAAATGTTGGAAAGAATACTTAAATACACACTTCTATTAAATAAATAGTTGAAAAGCTCTGCTCCATGCTTTGAACAGGTTCATGAAACGGTTTACTGGTCGAGTTCTCTTTAACTGATGTTGGATTGTCATGTCCGCCAAAAAGTGAAGATATACCCCAAGTTGCTCCAGAATTGCTAGCTGATTAGTCATCCAGAATTGCAATTATTAGAGAACTAAACTACTGCTCAGGATTGCTACAATATTACTTTAAAAGGTATCTCCTCCAGCATGATTCCCACAGTATCTAGCAGAGTTTGGGCTTAGATACTTTTAATTTATTATTAAACTGCCAAAGTAACACTGGTTGATGTTTCTTTCCAGTGGGAAGTAGTTATCTTAATTTCAAGTGAAGGTTGGCCAGGAGAGAAAGAATAGCAAAGGCACTATGTTTGCCAAAAGAACATCCAATATTTGAACAAAAAAAGGAACACTTATGCTAAATTAAGAATTTCGTAATTCATAGTAAATTTGACCTTATCTAATATCAGAGATGTTGATATAGTTTTATATGATCCCCCCTCCCCCAACAAACAAGCTTAAAGAAGATAATGACAAACAATATTACCACTTGGTGCAGTTTTCTCAGCATCCGCGGTAGGTCGAATACCCTTTTTTGCATTAAGAAAAGGGCAAAAAGCAATTAATTAACTTGAAAAAGAATTTAAAATATTTCAGTACTCTACTGAGAGAGTGTAGGTATCAAGCAATAACTTACATTCTCGGAAACAATACCATTCACTTGTCGTCCAATTATAGCCCGAGACTTCAGACTTCTATCTGAGTTAGGTGCTTTCTCTGAATCTCCTGTATCCTAATGGACAAGTAGCTCATAGATTTATGAAGAGGTCCTTGTAAATAGTATAAGACATATAATGTACACAGTAAGAACCAATTTGTAATCACCTTCGGTCTTCCATTGGCTGCAGTAATCCTGGATGACTTGCTCAATTGTAGTGCCATCTCTACAGCTTTACTCCCACCAACAAAATTTGGATGGGAAGTGTTTATATAATCCATCTACGGAACAGACAATCCAGTAAAAATAATATATTGAAACAAATTCAAAGCCAACTACGAAATCATTCTCTTTGGCAGAACTCATAGTAAATGCCAACACTCATTCTCATGCCCAAGAGAAGAGAGAAGTACAGTCGGAATAATCCTTACAACAGGTAAATGCTTTTGAACATGGCACAAAGAAATAAATTATAAAAAAAAAACTTGAAATAAATTATGTATCCAATTGCATAGGTCATTTAGACGATAAGCTTTTTCCAGATTTCAGTGCAGTGGAAATTCTATAAAAAATCACCATGATTCAGATTACCTCCATTTCAATAATATGTCCTATCATTATCTCCGATGGCACAAGGCCTTCTCGAAGAAAATTTCCGACAACCTCATCCATGCATTTTCGTAAGATTGGAAAGCGCTGGAGCTCATTTCCCATACAGTGGTGACTCATCTAAAAAGAACACTAGGTCAAAGTCCACATACAAGGACTATTCCATACTAAAATTTGATACCATGCAAGTACCTTGATTAGCTCATCGTAGATGAATCTAGCACACTGGAGACTTGGATCCAACAGTCGTGCTATTTGTCTTCTAATAAGCATTTCAAAAGGAACCTACATATTTGTGTTCAATCATCAGATGAAGGTCCTTGCGGATGGAATTTACAAGCTCAAAGACAGGATGCAACAAAAAACAGCATTAGAACTACGACCTACTTCTGGCACGAACAGTGCAGATTTAGGACCCGTAGCATTATGAATGGCAGTGCGGATGTCGTCATCAGTTAAAGACTCACAAGGATCTACATCCTGCATAACAGAGAAAGAGTATCACATCTGATGGAACTCGACTCAAAATCAATTGTTTATATTGAAATTCAGAACTATGCTTAACCAACTACATTCTTAGGCACTCCAATAACTACTTGCACTACAAAATCCTAGTGGCTTCATAAATATCAAATCTGCATTAGATGAGAGAGAAATATTTAAATTGTTGCCAACCAGATACCAGAACATGATGGACCATATAAAGGACCATTATATCTTCTTACCAAGTATATGAAACCACAAGACTATGTGTACAAAATGCTTATATACAGGTTTATGTAAATCGCCTGATCCCTTGGTTTCATTCACCCAATAATGCATGCCTTTTTCCAATATTTATTCTTCAACATTAAGAAAAATGCCACAATAATGATATTTCTACAAGTTCAATGAATAGTTTGATTTAAAAGATCCATGTGATCATTCTAGGTGAATAGTAAGTTAATAGTCAGTAGACACGCCAGCTCTACTCATGTTATCTCAACCTAAAAACAAACTACCAAAAAAATTTGAACTCCAAGATCAACAAGGCATAGCCATAGCACTCGAATCAAATCAAATCAACAAACCTCCAGGGTCTTCACAAATATATTTTGGAAAATGTAATGGATTCTTGCTCCACCAGACAGCTCGAATGTTGACATGTCTTCATTTTTTCCCTCTATCATTGAAGAGAATGCTGTTTCCAAACAAACAGAAAGTACATAAAAATAAACAGGGTTTCTTAGCCCACTCCTACCCTGAAACAAATAGCATGAAACTAATGCATTAATGTTAAATATGGGAGTAGGATGTCTGTTGGAATAATTTATTCCATACATTCATATTAATGGTTTTGATGATATGTTGATGAAATCAAAACAAAACAACAAAGAAGTCGAAGACGCAAAGAGACGAACAGAAATGCAACGAACCAATATTAGCGCACGCTAGTCATCAAGACAGAGTGTTCTGCATTGTGCACTGAAGCAGTTAGCGCACGCAAATGGCAGGCTAACGCACGCTAATCAGAAAACATAACGTACTCTAAACTTTAAGTGTTACGTACGCTAAAGGAAGGTCAATACATCACAGAATGACGTATGCAGTGACGTAGCAATAGCGCACGCTACGAATGACAAATAGCGCAAGCTAAAGAGCATTCGAATTCAAATGTAAATCAATCCGTTGGAGTGATTCATGAGAAGTCAAATATCACAAACGGTCATTTGTGACGCACGCAATGACGAAAGATTAGCGCACGCTATAAAATATTAATGCACGCTAAAGATAGAGTCAGAAGCTACTGAACTCAACCGATCAACAGTTAACGTACGCTACAGGCGGATACTACGTACACTAAAGGAGATTAGCGCACGCTAAGCTATGGAATAACGCACGCTAATGAAGACAGCCAGCAACGGCTAGTTGAGACTTTATGCCTATAAATATCAAGGCATTTGGTATCATTCAGAACAACTACTTCAAGGAACTTATATACATACTTGTTATCATTGTATACATTATTGTTGTATTTGTGCTTAATTGATAAGTGTTTAAGTGTTCATACACTAAACCATACAGAAGAGGAAAGAAAGGATTGGAGATTGATTCTGTGTTATTAGGATCGTTGATCCGGCATTATAAGAATCATATCTAAATCCAAGTGAGGTTTGTCTAGTACCAATCAAAAGCTAGATAGGTTGATTCCTTGTCCGATAGAAAAGGAATCTTGGACCGACATAAAGACAAGACTGTACGGTTTATTGTGGACCGATAGACGACAAGATTGTAACGGTATCACTCGGACCGATAGAAGACGAAGTGTAGAGGTTTATCTTAAACCTAAAGAAAAGGATAACGAGAGAGGACGTAGGCATATTTGGCCGAACCTCTATAAATCTTGGGTCGTTTATCTTCCGCTATTTAATTACACTTCCGCAAATGCAAAAGAATTTGAAACTCTACATCACACTATTCAAGTGGCGGTACCATAACCCAACAATGTCAAGTAACAATGCAAATGAACAAAGTTGAGCCAAGCAAGAGTCTTTGATACTTCAATTCAATTTTGCACAATCTGGACTCTCAATCGTTAAAGGCGTGCTTGATCCAAAGGCACACAAATGAAAATGGAAATCGCATCTTAAGCCCAAAGGTGGGCGATGTTAGCAAGGTGCGTGCCTTGGTGCGCCTCGGTGCGCCTTTGACCTGCGCCTAGGTGCACCCTTAAAACACTCTTATTGTCGTTTTTTTGTTGTTTTGGCACTTTATTTTTTTAAAATATTAAGTTCTTTGTGGATAGATATACTTTCTTGTCATTATATGTTCATAAGTTTTATAATTTGATTTATTATATAGTAATTTCTGTTGCGTCACTTCTGTAATGTGCGTGCCTCGCCTTGCAACTTGCACCTCATGCGATAGCAGACCTTATCGCCTTGGTGCGCTTTTCGCCTATGTCCCAACTATGACTACATTTTGCCAAAACAAGAAAATATTTTGAACTTAACAATACAACTTTTCAAGTTAAATTTAAGTGGATTTTGCTGATAATCAAATACACAAACACATGATTCACAGATAAGAATGATCATGATCAAATCAATTAAAATTATGTAGACCAGATAAATAAGATCGTGAACGCCACAATTTATTTGCCGTCCGTAAGTGAAAGTACAAATGAGGGGCTTCAGCAAGCATCAATAAGCAAATGCACATAGAGCACAACCTCTATAAATTAATGCTCTTGGAACTACAAGAATTTATTAATTATGCGACATATTAATTAACCGATAAATTAATAATTATTAATTTATATATTAATTAATATTTTATTAATTTATAGATTATTATTGCCCTTCAAGGTCCACTTTATTATTGTTCAATGCATATCAAATGAAATACACAATTTACTAAGTGCCCTTCGAAGCCCCACTTTATTATGCTTATTGTGTTCAATGTACTACTTATGGACATTAAAAAATATTTCCTATATAAACACAAGATCAAATCATGCCAACACAAACAAATCATACACACAACATGGCTTCTCACTAAAGCAGCAATCACATTGAATAGTTTCTTGTTGAGCTATGAGAAAACAACACCAGAAGTAATGATAAGAAAAATTAGAGATGAAATTCAATGTGGCATTGATTTCAAACGAAAAACAAAATACAATTGAGTCACTTTTCAAGAAGTCTTCATAAATAGGGTTGTCTAAATGGTTCCCGGTTCTCGGTTAGAACCGGAACCGAACCGGAACCGCGCGGTTCCGGTTAACCAAGAACCGCAATTTCGGTTATCGGTCCGATTTTCGATTCCATTGTGTATCATTTGTTCGGTTTTCGGTCTAACCGATAACCGCTCGGTTCCGAACCAAAAACCAATTTTATAAAATATATTTATTAAATATTATTTTTTATTTTATAATTATATAATATAATTACAAAATATAATTTCTGCTTAGTGACTTGGCCTTAGTGGACCGGAAGCAATTTTATTTGTGAAATTATATTTTTATATTTATAAGTATATTATATTATTTCCATTTTTTTTAATTGAGATTAAAAAATTGGTTTTTGTGGTTAACCGAACCGGAACCGAAAATAATCGGTCCGGTTCCGATTAACCGAAAATTTATACGGTCCGGTTTTCGGTTCTTATTTTAGGACATTTATGGTTCCGGTTAACCGAAACCGAACCGTTCGACAGCCCTATTCATAAACCATTTATGTAGTACGCAGTGTATGAGGCAATATTAATTTATATTTTACATGGGGTCTATATGAGTAATCAAAAAAGTATTATCATATAATTTTAGCGAATTGTTAATTTGGCATGCTGCCCCGGACAAAAAGATTATATTTTATAATCAAAATATAATCGATAGAGATTATACTACTTGAATTCCTCAATTTGTTATGTAGATAAAAACAGAGGCCACGTACCTTCGGAGTATTTCGAAAAAATGTTAAGTATCAGTGCTCCCTGCCCAGCCTGTTTATCACAAAAAGATAAAAAAAAATCACAATCAAGATAGTTCATTATTGTCTGAAACACCTACCAATCTATATTTCTATTAAAAGAGTGTCGCGAAATGTGTCATTTTTTTAGATTTTCTGATTCTTTTTTAAGTATAATAACTCCATATATATATATTGAATTTTCAAAAAGAAAAAAAAATTGAATATGTATTGTGGGAGGTTTATTCCACAACTTACACTCATCTACCAATAAAAAAATTATTTATTGGTATTTTTTAACTCAAACTTCTAAATATTTATAATCTTTGTACAATATGATTAAAAATATCAAATTAATTCTATTTCACGATCTTCAATTAGACATCTATATTGAATGTAATAAATTTGATGGATTTTTTACATTAACGGTCGATTGCACAAAAAAAGTTTATATTAGAAAAAATATGGATATTGATTTTCAATAAAATTAATTGATGCAAAATAAAAGTAAATTAATTCACTTTTAAGAAATTAAATTTAAGACTCATATTCTTTACATAAAAAATAAATTATGATATTTATTTAATTATAATAACTAAGAATAGTAAAACACACACTGCACACACACATATATTAGGACCTAATCACTTACTACTTCCGTCCCTCAAAGTTCTTCCTATCTTTTCTTTTCAGTATGTCCCCCAATTTATTCATATAGTGAACACTAATTAACTTGACACTATGTTAATATGAGAATCATTCTCCAACTTCATTACACTCCATAATATACTCAAGAATTTCTTTTATTAAAATCCGTGTTGAAGATCCTCAGAACAAAATTGGGGGACGAAAAGAGTATTTAGTAGTAGAATGTTCTATTTAGTGCATCGCACAGACTGACATCTAGTATAACAGAAAGCAAATAGTACATGATCGTCATGCTGGCTAGTTACCAAATAGAAGAGCTTGTAATGTCATATAAGGAGACAAGATTATTGACAAAAGCCAGGTCACATATAATACTACTGTTTTAAGTTTCTGCCTTGGGGCAAGCACCTTACAATTTCATAAATAAGGAATCTAAAGCACACTAAACTCCCACGACATCTTGATATATAATTGCTCAGCAAGATTATTAAAATTAAAACACCTTTGATTCAGTAATTTCTCCATAGCTAGCGTGCTCCTTTGCAACAGATGCCAATGCAGCACTAATGCGCGACTTCAACCCTGGGAGAACTGTCATAATATGTTGTACCAGAACCTGCAATGCAAGTAGTGAGCTTATATCACGCAGCTGACATTATGACAAATATGTCCTTCAGGCATATATACAATAAAGAGTGCCAATTTGCTCAAAGGAAATGATATCTGATACTCGACTTCAGCACATTACAGAGAAAAAATTATGGTATTTGTTTGCTGTCCAATCACGAAGTCAACAGGTTAGAAAGTGTGTCATTGCATTGCGTGCGTGCGCATGGGCTTGCAACATGTGCATATTATATAAGACCCAGTTTCAACTCAATTGCAAACCATGTACCTGGTTCAACTTCTTGGCCAACTGAGGGACTCCACAACGATCAGCAAGATCACTGTAAACCTATAAAGGTCAATCATTTATCAGAGTACGTTCATAGGAGGTGGCATCAAATCAAATGGCAAGGAGAAAGATCATGTATATACTGGGCGGCCACGAAAGAAATTCTCCTCTGCTATAAGTGCATCCTTCACGCTGCGATTCAGTAGAATATCCTGATTAACCACACGGACACATCATCAAGGAAAATATTTAAATGTTAATCCAAAACTGTTCAGTGATTTCACGTACCACATTCAAATGCTTAACCCCACATAAACTTGCTATTCAAATGACATAAAGTTTTTCCCTTGCAGTCTATTAACTCAAACATTGTGAAATATCACCTTCAGTTAATTGATTCAGATCAAGGTGAAATTAAGAAAGCCATATACCTCAAGCAAAGCAGACAAACAAATAAATTAAGAAATATAAAGTTGATCAGATGTCAAATCATCCTCTACTAGTTAGTGAAGATGTCTTCGTAAACAATGAACCTAGAGAAATGCGGGAACCGGAGCAAGCAAATAAATAGAAAGCAAAGGTAAACAAACCAAAAACTTAAAGAAACCAAAATAAACACATCAACATGATCAAACATATCATGCATTAGACAACCATAAGTAAATCTAACTACAAAAATTGCAGAGCCAGTGTACAATCTAATCATCAGCACTGCCAACCCCTAAGAGTGATGTTGCATCCTTTTCAGAAAGGAAATAAATTTACCGAGTTACAAAAAATCTCCGCGTGAAAGTACATCTAGAAAGTAACTTTGATTATGTTTCAGAGTTCTGTGTGTGTGTGCGTGTGTGTATTCCTTTGATCGACCTACCTCCCAGCTTACGAATAAGTCATATAGCACGAATGATATTGTGACAAGATACTTTATACCTCATGACATAATTACTTAGTTTCGGTTTCTGCTACTTACTAGCTAAAAACTTAAAACCACAACTAAGCAACTACCACTTACATAGGCAGACATTTCATCTTGAATTTAATGAGAGGTTAAAAAGTCATGTTACCAGTAGACTATGTTACCAGGCAACGAGGGACCCGATTCAGTATTTTCACCTTAATCTATAAAATGTAAAACACAATTAAAGGAAGAAACAGATAAAATTAAAAGAGAAAAGTCCTAGAATATAAGCAACATAGTTTCAAAGCGTATACTCGAAAGAAGGGAGATAGATCTTTTAACGTACTATAACTTTAAACATCTAGAATATCAATTGAAATGTTACCTCCTGACTGCGATTCACGACACCTATGTAGCCAAGTCGAAGAGGAATTACTTTCCCAAGCAAAAAGTTGCGAGCATCAGTGCCCCTGTCCATAATATCCAACTGAAGGAGCAATGTGAGCAAAGATCCACGGGGGGAGGAGGAAACGACGAAACAAAGAAAATCACACAGTGAAATCTTCACCTTTGTAATTACACCAATTGTTCTATAACCTGCAATCAAAAATTGTCACACATGACATGAGCTATAAAAACGAAATGCTTACACTACAAGTGCCAGGAATTGAGTTTAAGTAAAAACTTATTTATCCCGATGAACAACTATTACGACTCTACGAGCAAAACCAACCATCAGGATCAGCATTTCCAGCCAGCTGAAGAGCATCCGAGTTCACCAAATCAGAATTTGCTGGTGTCACAGCTAGAATCAGAGTACATGGACGCTTAATAAATGACATTATCATCGTTCTAATTCGCGCTTCAATATCAGATGGCTGATCACCAACAGGAACTTTCGTTAGACCAGGTAGATCCACAAGAGTAATGTCAAGCACATTGGGTGAGTAAATCTTCAAGCGTATCTGTTTGTCTGAAACTCCTTTGTTTTCTCCTGCCTCTCTATCTGTTTCAGCCTGAGCAAAATTTTCAGAAGGTCTAGTATTAAAAGACGGAGAAATCAACAAAGTATAGTATTATTAGCAACCGAAGCAAGTCAACTTAAGTCTCCTCCTTATAGATGAAGCCATTACAGTATCACACCCCTCCTGTCTACAGGAGAATTAGCACGAGTTTAAAATGCATTGTTTCAGGCATTGGCTCCAAATAACTGGATGACATGTCATAAACAAATGGCTTAGAAAAATTCAGTGTACAGGCAGGGAACCTACGATCAAAAATCTATACAACAGTAAGGACAGGATGAAGAGGATGATAAGGGGAAGGATAACAAGATAGTTTCTAGTCACTTTTCAAGTATCTTATAATACATACCCCCAAACCCAACACTTTCAATCACTTGAACATCAAAATATTTTCGTTGTGCGTTTGCAATAAAAATTCAAACGCAAGTAAATAACCTGAATCTCCTTCCTGATTTCATTGAAATCAAAGAACTTCTTATCCGGCAAATGCAAGAATTCCCCCCATTCCTCCTCCGTCCCATCAGTCTTCCTCTTAATCTGCCGAAGCTGCAGCAGGAGTGGACGGCGCGTGCAAATATCACTGCCACGTGGCAGGAAATCACGCCCCACGAGCGCCTCCAACACACTCGATTTGCCGCTGCTCTGACTGCCGACTACGGCCACCTGCGGCAACTCGATCGTGGACTGATTCCCTAGATGCGCGATAATATCCTGCAGTCTGTTGACTATAGGTATCACCGAGTTCCCCAACAGCGTGGCCTTACTGCTGCTCGGTGCCGCTTGCTCGTCCGCCATGTAATCCTTTAACTGGTAATCGATACACAATTTCGGTTGTATAATTAACTTATAATCTTATATTAGGAGTTCTCTTTTTTCACGAAATTGGGATCTGGTATCGGGAATTCGGAATGAGAGTTGAACGAAACCCTAAGGGGGTTATGAATGCTGGCAGTCGAAGAGAGTCCAATGTTTCTACGTAGTATGGTTCTACAGGAAGAACATAAAGCAGCGAGATATTCGAAGTGAATTCTCGTGCCGCCCAAGAAACTGACAGAGTGAAAAATCAATAGGGGTGGATATTGAAACAATTGATATTGATCCGTTTATAACACTTTTTGACCTAAATTTATAAATTTGAAGTAAATTAGAGATTGGATTTTATAAATTTTTTTCATTTTGATGTTCGGTTGACAATATTTTGAATTAAATGATTAAGTGTTATAAGCATGAGAGAAAAAGAGAGAAATTGAAAGAGAAGAAGAATAATGTGTATTAACATGAAAGGCGCTTTATTTATAGGTCTGTGTCCCAGGGTTTCGAGGATATAAAGGTCATTCATTAGTAAATACATTAATTACAACTCCCTGAATGACCTTTAATACACGCGCCATTAAAACCTTGTCGGGAAAACCCAGTGGGAAAAAACCCGATCGAAGGAAAAAGAGTAAAGCTACTCCCCCTGAAATCGATTACATAAGATCTTTGAGTTAACGCATTCCGATCTTGTGTACTAGTCTTCTGAATGTTGATGTCGGCAACGTCTTTGTGAATAAGTTCGCCAATTAATCACTTAAGTGAACATTTGATGTATCTACCTTTGAGATACATGTGATATCGTCTTCATACAATACTTCCTCTTGAATATTATGATGTTCATACCTCATCAAAACTCCTTCGGAAAAACCCTGTGGGAAAAAACCGATAGAGAAAAAGAGTACACAGTATAAATTTGCTCATGTGTTGCATTGGTTGCCTCGTTAAAAACCTTAACTAAAAAAACCCGGTGGGAAAAAACTTAGAAAGGGAAAAAGAGTACAACAATTTGGTCTTCAGGGCCTTTTGACCTTCAGGGTCGACATAATCTTCAAGCTAATTTAAAAGTTATCACTTCTCCCCCTCAAGATAACAATCTTGCACTCCAATACCATGAATATAATTTTCAGACATAGAGAGATTTAGTGAATAAATCTGCTAGATTATCATTATTGCTCTTCTGAAGCTCGTGTGAAAATAAGTTTCATCTTACTTGCCCAAACTTTATATGCAACACATAAATGGAAAATATTTATCATCATAATAAATAGGCAGCATGAGAATAAATATGAGATCATAATCCCTAATAGCCACCAATATCGAATATCGATCTCTTTCATGTAATAAACCAATATGGTTAACACCATTCCACATTCTCCTTCGTGGAGAAATATTAAATTTTGCTAGCATGTTAACTTCGAATTGTATATCAGGCCTGATGATGTAATGCTTCTGTAATACCCGGGATTTCTGTTATGTAATTGGAACTTGTGATATTGTAATGATTGTACTTGATCTGAGTATTATTTTCCGTATTTCATAATCCGATGTTGTCGAGCGTTTAATTTCGTGGTTGTGATTTAAAGATTGTAAATCTGCGCATATAGCGCACGCTACCGGATATGTTTAGCGTGCGCTAACGTGGATTCATATCGCACGCTACTGAGGGTCATTAGCGCACGCTATGCGTGGTCAAATTGATTGGGACGTGCGGTAGGTGAGATCTGGCCGGGGGACCCCTGTCGGATAGTGTCGGGATGTACAGGCGGCTTTCGGGAAAAGCAGTCAACGCCTTAGCGCACGCTACATGTATATGCGTAGCGCACGCTAAGTGCTAAGTACGATTAAGTCGGTGAATGTTAGCGCACGCTTCTGACGAAAGGTCTAGCGCGCGCTAATAGCCATTTCTTATAAATAGGACAGCATCCTATTCGTGATTTCAGTTCTTTCTTCTCCCTTTACCCGAATTAGAACATAACTTCCTTCATCCTAAACACTTCATATCAACATCCTAGTTCGTGATTGAAAATCTTATATCATTGGAGATTGGTGTTGAAGCTTTCGGTGTTGGATTGCTTCATTTTCCTCCGTGTTCTTCACTACCTTGAGGTAGGTGATTCTTCACCAATACTAGTAGTGTTGTAAAGGATGTTGATCATGTTCATCTAGTCAGTTAAGATTCGTTATTAGTCGTACCTCATGTGTTAGAAGGATATTTTCGACGTTTCGACACTTATTCATCGCATGAACCTTTGAACCATCTCAGTTTATGGACTCCTAAGCGTTTTCAAATCGATTTATGATCAGTAATCGGAGATTACCTAGTTCGTATATTTTACGTAAGAAATCATATGTTTTTGGGACTTGGAATAATCGGAACTTAGAATATTTCTTGAAGATCGAAGATAAGATATGATGTTGAGTTGATTATCCGTATATTTGTACCTCATGATCATGGAACTTCCACAAAACTTATTAGCATGACATGCTTGAGGATGACATGTTGTATCAACATAGAATTCGTGAATTCACCACCTTTCAACCCAGTTTTTCCGGTAGCAGTATTCTGCCATGCAAGGTTAGCGCACGCTAACATATGTGAGTTAACGTGCGCTATCGGGGGTCAGTTAACGCACAATACGTACGTAGCGTACGGTATGTATCAGCCGATTCGAACTGTCAGTTCGTAGCTAGCGCACGCTAGTCTTACACGATAGCGTACGCTAACAGACCTGCTTAGCGCACGTTACGTAGAGTACGTAGCGCACGCTAAGCAGTCCAGGCAGATTGTTTATTTTGAGCTTTTCGGTCGTAGACCGAATTATTAGGCCATCGTTCGACTTGAGATGATTTGTATATCGTTCCTTTTGTTAAGGTGTAACACCCCCAAGTTATTCAGGGATATTACAGCGCCGTAAGCCCCGCCGTGGGACCCACAAGGCTAAACATACGCGGAACCATAAAATTTGACCGATAAGGTCTACACATAATGGAATGAAAAACAATACAAAGGTATTCGAAACATAGCAAGGAAATGTATTCACAAACATCACAACTCGAATCAATACTTCGGCAAAACACAGGCCGGAATATCAAGGAAAAGGGAAAACAATACTCGAGTATTCAATAGACAATCCAAGATAACAACACCGAGCGGAAACTCCAAACATAATGGAAGAAAGACACGGTATCACACTTGCCCACCATCTTCATGCCGACCCGATACTGCCGTCCGCTCTCCCGAACTCGAAATACATAAAAGTATTTCCCCATAAAGGGGTTAGCCGTAGAATAGCTAGTGCAAGTATATCAAGTATGAAACACAATACTTCTCAACAATAAAGTAAAGGTAACCGTCAATTCATCAATTCAAGACTAGTATTCCTAATAACTAAATCTCATAGCATCGCAACAATACATATATGAATACCGTGGAACCGCACTGGAGGCTACGGAACCCTCGGAGGACCGTCGGTCCCGGAGTGGTTAATTCATATTATCCATGGAATCGCACTGGAGGCTACGAAACCCTCAGAGGACCCGTCGGTCCGTCCCGGAGTGGATATAAATAAGCATGCCATTAATATTTCATACTTTCAAAGTCGAGAACGCACATTCATAAATATATACTTGCCTTTGAGACATCGACAATTCGAATGGAAAAAGGTATGAGTTCGGTAGGTCCAAGAACGCGCTTCCGGCACCTAAACGATTCGCAAGGAATATGATAATCAATTATCCATATTCAAATTACACGAAGAAACCCCCGAAACCCGTCTACGATTCATAAAGCTAAACGGATAATCAACTAGAGGTTGGAAAATCGTCCAAAGTCTCACAAGTCCGAAAACGGCACAATCCAAACCGTAAAACCGTAGGAAAAGTATGTGTACGGTATAGCTACACCATAATCTCAAAGTTCTCAAGCTTCAAACGGGTAAATCGGACGAATCTATGAAAAACCCCAAAATTCCCAAAAAGTAGGGTTCTAAAGATTTTTACCTTGATTCGGACGCTAGGAGGAATTAGATGTTGAGAAATCCTTGTTCTCCAACCAAATATGTTGTTGTTGGAAAGAAGATTGCTTCCAATCGCCCAAGATCGTCTCTCCCGAGCGATTTCCGTCGAAAAGGAGTGAAGTAGGTGAGAAATGACGAAATGGAAGTCAACTGTCATATTTATATCTGCCCAGCCTAGCGCACGCTACTCCTCCTTCATTAGCGTGCGCTAGCGAAGTTACCGGGTAGTCCAGTGGCTACTGCCATAAGATGTTAGCGCGCGCTACGAAACATCCTTTGCGTGCGCTAACTGCTGCCCTGCCAAAATCTCGGCTTACTGCCTGGGTCCGCTAGCGTGCGTTAATACTGAGCACTAGCGTGCGTTACACAACACATATAGCGTACGCTAGCCGCTGCCTAGCGTGCGCTACCTGCTAGTCCAGAAAGTCTGAAACTCCCCTGCTTCTACTGACCAAAACATTAGCGTGCGCTACCATTATGCCTTAGCGTGCGCTACGTAACAGTTTTAGCGTGCGCTAGCCGAAGCATAGCGTGTGCTACTTGATAGTCCAGAAACCTGACAACCTCACTGCCTCTGCCGACCTGGACATTAGCGTGCGCTACGGACGGGTGTTAGCGTGCGCTACTAACCACTAATAGCGCGCGCTAACGAACTCCTAGCGTGCGTTAATCCGCCAGTCCAGAGAGCAGTCTGAGTTACTGGTTCTGACCTGACTGGCCCCCTTAGCGCGCGCTACGGTTCGAAGCTAGCGTGCGCTAATCAAGCTGAATTAGCGTGCGTTAGCCTAGGCCTAGCGTGCGCTATATCTCTGGCACAGAACATTTCCGCAAGGTCTAAACGACATGATAAAGAACCAAGCGAGATACGAAACTCAATAACAATATCAACCACATCTCCAAGCATTTACAGAGCGACAAAAATAAGGAGGATGACAGAGTCAAACAGTCAATAAAAGTACGGGTATTACATTCTCCCCCTCTAAAAAGAAGTTTCGTCCCGAAACTTAAGAAATAAATAGTTCGGGGTATTCCACCCGCATCTTCTCTTCCGTCTCCCAAGTTGCCTCCTCGACTCCATGTCTCGACCATTGCACTTTAACCAGTGGAATGGTCTTATGCCGAAGTTGTTTCTCGCGACGCTCAAGGATCTTCACGGGCCTCTCTGGAAAGGTAATATCCTCGGCTACGTCAATCTCACTGTAGTCGATAATGTGGCTCGGATCCGGTACGTACTTTCTCAACTGAGACACATGGAAAACATTATGGACGTGACTCAACGCTGGAGGCAACGCCAAGCGATAAGCTAAATCTCCAACTCGTCGAAATCTCGAAAGGTCCGATATACCTCGGACTAAGTTTCCCCTTTTTCCCGAAGCGGAAAACTCCTGCAGTCGGCGACACCTTGAGCAAGACATGATCTCCCACCTCAAACTCCAAAGGTCGACGACGAGTATCAGCATAAGATTTCTGACGACTCTGGGCAGCTAGCAATCGATCCCGGATAATAGAAATCTTTTCCTTAGTCTCCATCAACATATCCGGCTCCGTCCCGACTAGCTCAGAAGCCTCGTCCCAACATAATGGCGACCTACATCGCCTACCATAGAGTGCCTCGAAGGGTGCCATTTTGATCGACGCATGCCAACTATTATTGTAAGCAAACTCGATCAACGGCAAGTGAAGCTCCCAATCATTACTCCAATCCAAGGCACAAGCTCGTAACATATCTTTCAATGTCTGAATCGTCCTCTCTGTCTGACCGTCCGACTGAGGATGAAAGGAAGTGCTCAATCTCAATTCCGTACCCAAAGCCTGATGAACGGCCTGCCAAAAATGCGATCTGGCGGCCGTCTCGATCGAAACAATGGTCTTGGGGTACCATGTAACTTCACGATCTCGGCAATAAAGGTTCGAGCGATCTATCCGGTCCCCAAGTATCCTTAATACCCAAGAAGTGTGCGACTTGGTCAACCGATCGACAATTACCCAAATCATATTCATTCCATCCAGCGTTCTCGGCATGCCGGTGATGAAATCCATCGAGATGTCTTCCCACTTCCACTCGGGAATGGGGAGTGGTTTCAACAATCCCGCTGTCGTTGGTGTTCGATCTTGACTTGTTGACACGTCAAGCACCGTAGTACAAACTCCGTAACATCCTTCTTCATGTTATTCCACCAAAATTACGCTTCAAATCTTTGTACATCTTACTCGTCCGGGTGGATTGAGTAAGGCGTAGCATGCGCTTCTCGGAGAATTCTGTCTCAACTCTAAATCGTTCGAACACAAAGCACGCCTGAAATCTCAAAATACTATCTTCGTGTACCATAAAGCTGGAGCTTTTCCTTTAATTACATCTTCCTTCGCTGAGAAATCATCGGGTCACTCCACTGTTTCCCTTTGATATCATCAACCAAGGAAGTAATTTCGAGAGTACAACCTGTCCCTCGTACTACCAAGCCAAACTTCGATCCCTTGTTCAATTAAATCCTGACGAATCTTCGTCTGAGCCGTAAGAACCTCGAGCATTTGAAGAGACGCCGATTTGCGGCTCAAAGCATCCGCAACGACATTGGCTTTTCCGGTGGTAAAGAATCTCCAAATCATAATCATTTATCAATTCTAACCAACGCCTCATATTTAGCTCCTTCGATCAAAATATATTTCGTGCTCTTGTGATCGGTATAAATCCGACACGGTGAACCGTATAAATAATGCCGCCAAATCTTGAGTGCGAAGACAATTGCGGCCAACTCTAAATCGTGAGTAGGATAATTCATCTCATAAGGTTTTAATTGTCGTGACGCAAAGCTATTGTCTTATCATGCCGCATAAGAACACGCCCAGGCCTTGACCCGAAGCGTCACTATAAACCGCAAAGCCTTCGTTACCATGTGGTAAAGTTAGGATCGGCGCCGAAGTCAATCGTCTCTTGATTCATCAAGCTCTATTGTCTCTCATCCGTCCGTATAAACTTTTCGGTCTTCCGGAGCAATTTCGTAGCGGTCGAGCGAGTTTCGAGAACCCTCGACAAACCGACGGTAATACCCGGCAAGGCCCGAAGCTACGAACTTCCTTAACATTTTTAGGCGGTGCCAGTCTAGCACCGCCTCTATCTTCTCAAGGGTCTACGAACTCCTTCGGCCGAAATCACATGGCCGAGAAACATAACTTCTTCCAACCAAAATTCACATTTCGAGAATTTTGCATAAAGGTGCGGTTCTCAAAATGTCTAATATCAAACGCAAGTGTCGGGCATGTTCCTCCTTATCCCGAGAATAGATCAAGATGTCGTCAATAAAGACGACCACACACTGTCGAGGTACTCGATGAATATTTTATTCATTAACCGCATGAAAATGCCGGTACATTAGTCAACCCAAAAGGCATGACTACAAATTCATAATGTCCATATCTCGTCCAAACGCCGTCTAACGCCGGACTCCCTCACCCCGAGTTGATAATACCCGGATCTTAAATCAATCTTCGAGAAAACCGCAGCCTCCTTGCAATTGATCAAATAAATCGTCTATACGAGGTAGAGGGTACTTGTTCTTGATGGTTACTTTGTTCATTTCGCGGTAGTCGATGCATAAACGTAATGAACCATCCTTCTTCCTCACGAAAAGAACAGCGCGCCCCAAGGCGAAGCGCTCGGTCCGATGTACCCTTTTTCCGTAAGTTCTCCCAATTGATTCTTCAATTCTTGCATCTCGGAAGGTGCCATCCGGTAAGGTGCTTTAGAAATCG
Organism: Orobanche coerulescens; assembly: GCA_033398695.1. Taxonomy (NCBI): domain Eukaryota; kingdom Viridiplantae; phylum Streptophyta; class Magnoliopsida; order Lamiales; family Orobanchaceae; genus Orobanche; species Orobanche coerulescens. The sequence goes on from CM065809.1 coordinate 179,351,903, forward strand.
GAGCCGCATCGGCTCCAAGTCCACGATAAATTCTATCTCTCGATCGCGGTAATCCCGGAGGTCATCAGGAAAAACATCGGGTACTCACTAACAATCGGAATCGAAGAGAAATCGATTTCATTTCCTTAGTTTTCAAGGCATAACACCAATAGCCCGCATAACCTTTATTCAAAAGTTTTACGGCTTTCATGGCACTGATAAGTAACTTGGGTAGTCCCGACTTACACCCCAAAAATGAGTACTCCGATCCGTCTTTAGTCATCATGGTGATAACCTTGGTACGGTAGTTCATAATCGCTTGATGCCTATCAAGCCAATCCTCGCCGAGGATCACTTCCTCGCCTTCCATATCAACTACAATCAAATTCGATAACCAATCCATACCGGATATAATCACCGGAAAATCTCTAATCTCCCGGTTTCCCACAATTCTATCCCCGCTAGGCAGTCTCACGATGAAGGGATCGCAAGCAGTCAGACAAGTTATATTCAAACGGCGTACACACTCCAAAGAAATAAAAGAATGTGTAGCACCCGAATCAAAAAGTACACGGACTGGATGAGATAGGATATGAATGGTACCTGAAGCCACCGCCGCGTCGGGTTCGTCTGCTCGACGCATCTCATAAACTCGTGGTTGTACCGAACCGACGCTAGAGTTTCTCCAAAGATTCTCGACTCGCCCCCCGCCGAAATTCTGCTGAGGTTGACCCGGTGTGGCGTAAGCCCGAGTGTCCAAAGTCTGATTCGGCTCGGAACAATAAGCCGCTCTATGTCCCATCTGTCCGCACGTGTGACACTTCAACGGTGGAAAGTGGCATTCCAAATTAATGTGGCCTGAACGGCCACAATTATAGCAAGTCACCGCGCGATTGGTGGTACCCGAAGTAGGACGGGAACCCCTCTTTCCTTTATTAGAACGTGACGGCTGTCCGGCAGAACGGTTAGTTGTCTGTGACTTCTGAAAGTTGCCACTCTTAGAGTTAGAAAAATTCCCCGCTACTTTCTGCTTCTTCGATTCTTCCACGGTATCGTTGTCGGGGCTCAACATATCATGGGCTAAAGCTCTGTCCTGATACTCCTTCAGTGTGGTACAAGCAAATCCGGCCATGTACCGCCGTAAGTCCAAATTCATCCGCATATCAAAATAACGGATCTTATCACGCTCGTTACGCACTTGATCCTTCACATGGATCAATTGTTGGTTGTATTCCACGATCGCCTGCGAAACGGGAATATCTCGTGGTTTAGCCTCGAAGAAGGCTCGGATTCGGCTCTCTCGTATCGGCCAAGGACAAAACTCGGTCTCCAAGAGCTCCTTAAATTCATCCCAAGAGGCAATACGATCCTGTGGCTTGATAACTTTCCACCAAGTAGCGGCCTCCTTAGTGAGGAAATACTGAGCAATCGGTACTTTCCTCACCTCGGGGCAATCAACTGCCTCGAAAATCTTCTCCAATTCTGCTAGCCAATCTTCCCAGCCTAACGGGTCTGTGGCACCGCCAAACTGTGGAGGGTGCATACGGATCACATTCTGAAGCAAGGCATCCGTGTTTGGGTTCGGGTTATTCATCTGAACCGTTTGGGCCAAAATAGTCATTTGAGTAGCCAATTGTTGAAGTGCATTCGCCACTCCAACGTCCGCGTTGTTCCCCTGACCGCCTCGATCGTCGTGGCCGACTCGGTGTCGGGATGCACCGAGTTCGACAACCGGGTTGGTCGACCCCGCAATCAATCGATGGAAACGGCCGCGCCACGACCTCTTCCTCGTCCACGGCCACGACCACGGCCACGGACCCTACCAGCTGACATACTGAAGAACACACAAGTCACGTAAGCACAATTCAATCACGCATCATCAAAGTGTCCGATTCTCAAGAATACCGATAAAAAGGAAGCAAAACGTATAAGGAAACACCAGAAGAGTGAGAGGTCTTACAAGTACCGGTCGCACTGTGATGGTGGCAGAGTAGTGATACTGCGGACAATTTACGACCCGATCGACCCAAAAGACCGACAGCCTAGGTATCCATAGACCTAATCTCTAATACCATATTCTGTAACACCCCCAAGTTATTCAGGGATATTACAGCGCCGTAAGCCCCGCCGTGGGACCCACAAGGCTAAACATACGCGGAACCATAAAATTTGACCGATAAGGTCTACACACAATGGAATGAAAAACAATACAAAGGTATTCGAAACATAGCCAATGTATTCACAAACATCACAACTCGAATCAATACTTCGGCAAAACACAGCCTAATATCAAGGAAAAGGGAAAACAATACTCGAGTATTCAATAGACAATCCAAGATAACAACACCGAACGGGAAACTCCAAACATAATCGAAGAAAGACACAGATCACACTTGCCCACCATCTTCATGCCGACCCGATACTGCTCGTCCGCTCTCCCGGAACTGAAATACATAAAAGTATTTCCCCATAAAGGGGTTAGCGTCGAATAGCTAGTGCAAGTATATCAAGTATGAAACACAATACTTCTCAACAATAAAGTAAAGGTAACCGTCAATTCATCAATTCAAGACTATTATTCCTAATAACTAAATCTCATAGCATCGCAACAATACATATATGAATACCGTGGAACCGCACTGAGGCTACGGAACCCTCGTGAGGACCCGGTCCGTCCCGGAGTGGTTAATTCATATTATCCATGGAATCGCACCAGAGGCTACGAAACCCTCAGAGGACCCATCGGTCCGTCCCGGAGTGGATATAAATAAGCATGCCATTAATATTTCATACTTTCAAAGTCGAGAACGCACATTCATAAATATATACTTGCCTTTGAGACATCGACAATTCGAATGGAAAAAGGTATGAGTTCGGTAGGTCCAAGAACGCGCTTTAGGAACCTAAACGATTCGCAAGGAATATGATAATCAATTATCCATATTCAAATTACACGAAGAAACCCCCGAAACCCGTCTACGATTCATAAAGCTAAACGGATAATCAACTAGAGGTTGGAAAATCGTCCAAAGTCTCACAAGTCCGAAAACGGCACAATCCAAACCGTAAAACCGTAGGAAAAGTATGTGTACGGTATAGCTACACCATAATCTCAAAGTTCTCAAGCTTCAAAACAGGTAAATCGGACGAATCTATGAAAAACCCCAAAATTCCCAAAAAGTAGGGTTCTAAAGATTTTTACCTTGATTCGGACGCTAGGAGGAATTAGATGTTGAGAAATCCTTGTTCTCCAACCAAATATGTTGTTGTTGGAAAGAAGATTGCTTCCAATCGCCCAAGATCGTCTCTCCCGAGCGATTTCGTCGAAAAGGAGTGAAGTAGGTGAGAAATGACGAAATGGAAGTCAACTGTCATATTTATATCCGCACTTAGCGCACGCTACTCCTCCTTCATTAGCGTGCGCTAGCGGTTACCGGGTAGTCCGGCTACGCCATAAGATGTTAGCGCGCTACGAAACATCCTTTGCGTGCGCTAATCGCGCTCGCCAAAATCTCGCCATCGCCTGGGTCCGCTAGCGTGCGTTAATACGAGCACTAGCGTGCGTTACACAACACATATAGCGTACGCTAGCAGCCGCCTAGCGTGCGCTACCTGCTAGTCCGTAAAGTCCAAACTCCCCGCTTCTACCGACCAAAACATTAGCGTGCGCTACCATTATGCCTTAGCGTGCGCTACGTAATGCTTTAGCGTGCGCTAGCCAAGCATAGCGTGCGCTACTTGATAGTCCGAAACTCGACAACCTCACCGCCTCTGCCGACTGGACATTAGCGTGCGCTACGGACGGGTGTTAGCGTGCGCTACTAACCACTAATAGCGCGCTAACGAACTCCTAGCGTGCGTTAATCCGCCACCCAGAGCAGCCTGAAAGTCTTGGTTTTGACTGGCCCCCTTAGCGCGCGCTACGGTTCGAAGCTAGCGTGCGCTAATCAAGCTGAATTAGCGTGCGTTAGCCTAGGCCTAGCGTGCGCTATATCTCTGGCACAGAACATTTCCGCAAGGTCTAAACGACATGATAAAGAACCAAGCGAGATACGAAACTCAATAACAATATCAACCACATCTCCAAGCATTTACAGAGCGACAAAAAAATAAGGAGGATGACAGAGTCAAACAGTCAATAAAAGTACGGGTATTACATAAGGTTCGAGCTTGTTACGTTGATCGAAGGAGGCGGCCTTCGAGTGTGTCGAGATCATTGAAGTGTTTCGTCCTTGCCATTTTCGAGGCAAGTATCATATGTCGAGTTCGATTTATCATGCTTGTGGTTTTGTTCATATTGTTGAATATGAGATGTATTTCTGAAAATTCTCGTGATATTCGTGGTTATTTGTTCGTATTGATGAACATATTGAAATGCATATGTGTATGCATAGTTGATTGATTTATGGTATAAATGATCCGAGGGGATCATGAGGATCTATGCTGAGGGCGCTGGATCGAATGTCCACCATGCGTTGGTCCGACGGGATCATCATGGGGATCTATGCTGAGGGCGCTGGATCGTTGGACGGGTTTTCCACCATGCGTTGGTCCGACGGGATCATCATGGGGATCTATGCTGAGGGCGCTGGATCGCTGGATTACCTTGTATTGTGTTGATGGAATCGTGAGGATTCGCATCGTTGGATTCCGGTGGCGGAAGTCCGTTTTGCATGTTTTATGATGCATTGATGATTTATTGTATGATGATACTTGTACTAGCATTGTTGTGCTAACCCCTTCGGGGGTGGACATTGTTTTGATGTTCAGGTAGCCGAGGAGCGGGGAGGCAACCACAGTACCGACAGGACGATGAAATGGCTCAGTGATGTGATTGATGTTATCGTTATTGTGAATTGTCTTCTTGGTTCGTTTAGTACTCGAGTACGTCTGTTTTAATAAGGTCAATTCGATATGGTTGTATAAGTTAACTCATTTGATCGGTTGAATCAAATCTGTATTTGAACTCCAGTTGTTCGATTGTATTGTTTTTACACTTCTTTTAAAATTAGCCTTGTAAATCCTTAACTAAAGGGTTTACGGCGCTGTAATTATTCCGAATATCTCGGGGTGTTACAGCTTCAATAGCATACAAGTACGGAACTTCTGTTCCTCTTATATCTTTGTTATTTTCTTGAGATCTATATGAGTCGGTATCCACTTCAAGTGGTAAGACAACCTTTAGGTAGCTAAATGGATAAAAACTTTCCATCATATATGCTCGATCTACAAGCCGAGACAATACTAATACTTAGTTTTATCTAATTTTTCATTTTGAACTTGTATTTAGACACGAGTTCAAATAATTCACATATATCCTCTTCAGGAGGAATTCACTTAGTCGGTTGATCCACCAGACTATTTCAAAATGTATAAATATTTATAACTCAAAATAGTACATGTTGCGAATTTCACGTTCCTATTACTTTAGGAACCTCAAGTCCGTCAGGGACTTTCGTATAGATATTCGCGTCCAATGACCCGTGGAAAAATGTGGTGATGACATCACTAATTGAATATCTATATTCATAATAATTGTCATATGTATATTAAATGACGAAATTTAGTGCCAACGGGAGAATATGTTTTGGGTATGCGCTTAAACCCTTGATATACTAATCTCGCTTATCTTTCACCACTTTATTTTATTTTGCGAGTTAAGCTTTGTCTCAATTGCTTATATTTTATTTAGTGCTTCAGGCACTCCACTAGCAATTGTTGAGACACAAAGTGTTGTCGACAACTATCATTCTTATAAACAATTCTCCCATATTCACAAAGTCAATGACAACTTCAACAAAATCAAATATTCAACATTTCCCATAACATTTGATTTGGTCGTCCCATAATCCAATACTGTAATTATTTAGTGCACGTGCAAATTAAGGTATTGAGATTCTCATCTTCGGGACGATCCTCTTCAGGAGGTTTTTGAAGTGATGTTGTAGTTTAATCTATTTGTATTCCACGGATTTTATCTTTAATACCAATAAAGAATATGTCTCTCACGCTTCTGGCGTCGAGGAGTATCAACAAATATATTTCGTTCACATTCGACTTTAATTCTTTATGGTACATATACAACTAGTATATGAGATTTCATCACTCATTTGGCAATCAATAACTTGTTGAACTTCGAGTTCATAGTGCGTAAATTTAAATATCCAATGAGAATTTTCCGACTTTCTCTTATTTATATTTCATATCTCCCTCTAATGTCGGAGATAGTTGGAATTGGATTATAAAATCAATCTTCTTCAGGAGGTGCACTAATAACAGAGGGCGTGACTCAAATATTGTGCCTTTGATATGGATACTTGAATTTGAAATTCATCGCAACATGATCATTGGATAAAATATTATATCGCTTATAATTAATTCGATACTCATTGAATAAAGCTCCTTTTAGAGCCGACAATAAGAATATTGCCATATGAAATTATACCAATCCTTCGGGGATTGTCTTTCCATTCCTCAACTAGAAATTGAACGAATCAATATGACATAAAGTTATGTATTTTTCATTTGAAATAAATACATGCAACTTCAAATGTAAATTGCTCTCCAGGAGCATGTATTTTTCTTCAAAAATATTAATTGTGCTAACTCAGAAGCAACAATTTAAATCAAAGATAATCATATATTACCGAAAATATGAAGTACTCATCAAGAGTATGTGATATTTTTCAAAAGTATCAATTATGCTACCTTGGGAGCAACAATTTATAAGCATATAACACCCAAAATATAAATTACTCTAAAGAGTATGTAAATATTAATTAAAAGTATTACTTGTGCTACGTCATGAGCAACAATTTATATCAATGTGGTGATAATAAAAGCAATTCAATAACACAAGGCCATATAGAAAATATTCAAAATAATGCCTTTTTTTTTTAATATTCTTCAGGAATATTAACTTTAATTGATGTGTTTATCATAAATACTATCATAAAAATATGACTATATATCGTTGTGTTTTATCAAGAACATCAATAATTTCTTTTTAATAATCTTCTGGATTATTAAAATTACAAATTCATGTTTCTTCAGGAAACCATGAAAATATATTAATGTAATGTATTAAAATAATCATTACAAATAATTTTATATCAATGATACAAGTATCATCATCAATATAATATGTAATAACTATCGTTATTACTCTTCTTCCAGAAGAAAGTGCAATAATTATTATGCAATTAATCCAATATCTATAAGATGTTGATGAAAATTGGTCAACTCAAAATAATACAATTTTAAGTGTATAAATGTACTTCATGATATTTACTAGTAATTTGTGATATTTAGCATACAATATGTGTGAATTTGTATTAATATATCTTCGGGATATATATCATAAATAAACATATAGTTAAATAATATATAAAAATAATATAAATAGACTTTAACACCAAACACGTAAATTTACACATGTAAATATTGAAAGCATTGGGATTAGTAGACTTCTGGCCTAATAAGTGGTGAATTTTATACGTCATTTACAATGATATTTTCTCTAATACCATTTTTTTTTTCTTCAGAAATTGTATATGTCATTTGTCTCACTTATTATCGCTGAATCATACATATTTCAAGCGATAGTTTAGAAATCCATACATTTATCGATACATAGAAGATAATGGCGCATAATCATCGACACTGTAGGAAGGAATTTAGTGGTTCTTCAGGAACTGTCAATAAATTTAGCACTACCATTTTTTTTCATACGAAAAGTATCATTCTAGAGATATCATGCATATTTGCACTTTGATGAGACAATAAATCATCACCACTATTTAATCCCAAGAACTTGGCATTCTATTCACAAAAAGAAGAAATAAGATAAGCTAAGAATTTGAATGATAAAAATATCTTCAGGATATTTGACCCTTTTATCACTAATTATATAGCAACGATCAATTCAAATCATACTTCAGGTATGACATATAAAAGTACACAATATATAAGATTAGATATTGACATATAATCTTAAGATTATTATTTTCGTGTCCTTATCATTAACAGTTGATATATCAACTCCACGAGATAAAATTTATAAATAATTATCCCCTACAAGGATAAACTCTAAATTTTATCTACTTCGGGAGATAAAATTTGAGCCATGTAATATTGAAGTTTTTAATTTGATATTGTTCACTTCCGGGAACAACTTGATAGGAATATTCGACCACTCACTAATCTTGCTATCATTGGAGCACAGTCGGATTATGATTGTGGAGTATATCATATCTTGTACAATCTCGATAGATGATATCTCAAATCATATTAATATTTTTTATTTGAGATATAAGTTATATTTTCCTTCAGGGATAATATCATGTTACATCAAGAGCATAATGATTTAATTATGCTATTATATTTATAAGTAGCAAATCAATATTCTTCAGGAATATTGTATCATCACATAATTCATGTATAAATAAGAATTATTCATTTAGAATATTAATATTCTTCAAGAATATACAATTAATTGTGCTACTTCGAGAGCAATAATTTTAAGATCCATAATTGAATATACAAAGGAAAAAAATAGTACGAGAATGAATCAAGGCTCGAAATAACTAAACTAAAATAGTTGCTTCTTCAAGAGCACTTACAATATTCTTTAGGAATATTATTTTGAATTTTTCATTAGGAATTGCCCAAATTATTAGATCTCATAGTGTTTTTCATGAACACATCATATTCAACTAGAATATGACGAGATAACATTGCCCTTCTTCAAAAACTACAACAAATCTTTTATCTTAATAATCTTCTGGATTATTAAGTATCGTTGAATCGTGTTTCTTCTGGAAATAAAGAGGAATATGATTTGATAATAAATTTTGAGACCATCATATATATTATTTATATATGATGCACACAAAAAAAATATAAAATTTAATAACTAAATATAATATATTCTTCCTCAAAATCATCATATGCAAGAAAGTTTTTGAAAGAGTAAATAGAATTAATATCGTTCACCAATGTAAAAAAAAAAGATTATTTCTGCTCGGATTTTTTTTATGTACGCAATACATTTTAGAAGTCGATCTCCACCGTTGAATTTGTGGATCCATTTCTCAGGAAGATACTGTAAAAATTTCATGCTGATCCGACGGTTAACAAAGCGGGAATCGCGATTTTAGCGCGGTCTCGCAGTGCATAAAAATTGCTCGCGTTTTTTTTTTTTTTTTTTTTTGATTTCGAAAATTGGAGAGAAATTTTTTTTTTACTCGTAGAGTATCGTGCTGATAACGTGTTATAAACTTGAGAGAAAAAGAGAGAAATTGGAAGAGAAGAAGAATAATGTGTGTATTCTTATGAGAGCCAAATGCCTTTATTTATAGGTACACATCTAGGGTTTCAGGGGTATAAAGGTCATTTATTAGTAAATACATTAATTACAACATTAAGTTTAATTTGTTAATTTTCCAAAAAATTCATTTTATGAGCTTTTTAATTAGGTAATTCAATAAATGAGTTGAAAATGCATCTTTATCCCGACATGTTTATAATTATAATTATTTTGTAATCATAAAGGAAAACTACATTTATTGTCCTAACGTATGGACCTTTTTACGTTCGTGTCCTAACCTAAGAATAATTGCAAATTGCCATATAACGTATTCAAAATTTTAATGTCCGTGTCCTAATGACCGGAATCCGGCCAATTTACCTATGTGGCACACCGGAAATTTGACGTGGCTTGATTATATCATTTTAATAAGATAAAATTGGCCAAATCAGCTCCAAATCATCTCTTATCACTTAAAAAAATTAAAAAATTAAGAAATTATAAAATAAAATTGAAAAAGTAAAATTATAAAGTACAATTGTAAAATAAAATTATAAAATTAAAAAAAATATTAAAAATTATAAAAATTTTAAATGTGGTCAATTAAAATTTTATAATTTTATAATTTTTTAAAATTAAAATTATAAAATAAAATTGTAAACTAAAATTAAAAAATTAAAAAATTATAACAAATTATAAATATTATAAATGTGGTCAATTTTTTTTTATAATTTTTAATTTTTTTTAATATTTTAAGAAGTAAAATAATTATAAAATTGTAAAAAAATAAAAAATTAAAAAATTGTAAAATTATAAAATGAAATTGTAAAATTATAGAAAAAAAATTTAAAATAAAATTAAAAAACTAAAAAAAATAAAAAAATTATAAAAAAAATATAATTTTATAAAAATTTCCACATATGTGGAATTGATCACTGATGATTTGGAGCTGATGTGGTCAATTTTATTTTATTAAAATTATCTAATCAAGTTATAAAACATGTGTGGCATTATATATTAAAGTATCTTCATTATTGAAAAAACAGACAATGCCATACACATGTTTTATAACTTGATTAGATCATTTTAATAAAATAAAATTGACCACATTAGCTCCAAATCATCAGTTATCAATTCAAAAAAACTAAAAAATTAAAAAATTATAATTTTTTAATTTTTTAATTTTTTAATTTTATTTTAAAATTTTAATTTCTATAATTTTACAATTTTATTTTATAATTTTACAATTTTTTAATTTTTAATTTTTTTACAATTTTATAATTTTTTTTTTACTTTTTAAAATATTAAAAATTTATAAAATAAAATTGACCACATTTATAATATTTATAATTTGTTATATTTTTTTAATTTTATAATTTTAGTTTAAAGTTTTATTTTATAATTTTAATTTTAAAAAATTATAAAATTATAAAATTAATTGACCACATTTAAAATTTTATAATTTTTAATATTTTTTTAATTTTATAATTTTATTTTACAATTGTATTTTATAATTTTACTTTTTCAATTTGATTTTATAATTTTTTTAATTTTTTAATTTTTTTTTTTGAGTGATAACTCATGATTTGGAGCTGACGTGACCAATTTTATTTTATTAAAATGATGTAATGAAGCCACGTCAAAGTTCCGGTGTGCCACATAGGCAAATTGGTCGGATTCCGGTCATTAAGACACGGACATTAAAATTTTGAATACGTTATATGTCAATTTTCAATTATGCTTAGGTTAGGACACGGACGTAAAAAGGTCCATACGTTAGGACAATAAACGTAGTTTTCCCTAATCATAAATATCAAACTAGAACTTTAATTAATAAACTAATATAACAGAACATGATTACATAGTGGGACTAAATTTTCATCTCAAATTTATAGAGTTGTATCATTATAATAAATCATTTAATATTTATTATTACTAACAAAATTAGATATTAAGGGAAAATATTATATTACTAAAAAGTAAAGTTAAATTTAGTTTTCCAAGTTCAACTATATGTTGTTAAATTTGATTTTTTTTTTCAAATTCACTAAAGTATCCAATTTTACGAAATAAATTATGCCAACGAATATGTCATCAGATTCACAATATTTTAGATTTATTGTCTTAAGTATAAATTAAATATTAGTTTAGTGAAAATAAAAAAATTTAAAAATAAATGAGAATATATCGTCAAAATAATGAATTGTGTAATGTCCTTTGTTGGTTATTTAATACAATTAAGTAGCTATCAGCTATTAGTTATTTACCAAACATTTTTATACAACCAGCTAATACAAAACGCTAGTCAAACCAATTAATACAATCAGTTAATCGTTAATTCCCAAACATGGTCATTATTACGTATTGATATTGGGATATCAATTGTTAAGCTAAGATACGTATAGTTGAGATTGTGGAACATGGGACCGCCTGTAAAATCTTTCGACTTGTGGACCGAGACAAGTTCTAATACTTGTTATGTTTTTTACAAATAACAAGTTTCCAGAATTTGGTATGTGGTGTTTAGCAATTTGCTATACTTGTTGTTTTGTTGTCTTGGACATAGTCGGTTATCATTATCTGTAGTGTTTTATTCGGGTAAACTCTATGGTAAGGATATTGTAATTCCATCCATTTGATACCGGAACATCGAAGGTAGCATGTGAGAAATTCCATCTAATTGTAATTATCTTATAATTTCAATTTTCAAAAATAGAAAATTCGTGTGCAAAAAAAAAAAGAAAAATACTTGATTGTATTATTGCATCAACAATTGATTTCATAAAAAGTTTAGGTTCGTGGTTCCTCTTGGACAACATGGTGCACGTAGACGGATTATTAATGCACATATTTGGACATCGATGTATTAGGTACGATGTCTTTTTGCAAAGTTGTTAATATCTAACAGTTATATCGAGATCTGATGATATGTGGAAGGAAATTTGATATTTTTTCAGATGACATCATCCATATAAGGTGTCAAATTCCTAAAAATCCTCGTAATAATGCTTATACAAATTATTTAATCATACTCTACTTATTTTTAATAAATTATATTTGTAGTAAAAATATTAAATATACTTGTGTAGGTCAATATTATCTTTTAGTTAGTTTATGGTTATTATTAAAAGCTTATACTGTTATTGGATCATGTTATTTAGTGCTTTTTAATGAATAAAAACCTTTTCTTTTTTGGGTAGATAGATAAGAATAGAACAATATTAAATTATGATGTATATCATGTATCTTTTTCATTTTAATAATTAGTTATGATATTTTCAGATTTACATCTCACATATGAACATATATGAAATTTTAATTTGGATAAAGTTGAAAGATTACGTGGGAATTATTTCAACAATATGCATATATTTGATTTGATGTCTTTATTAGACGATTTTGCCATTATTGATGCTAAAAACAAGCTAATATTGAAAGAGACGTCTTACAATCTAGATAAGGTGTGGATTGGGCACTCAAGGTCGTTGTATTTATTATTAACTGTTGAGGAGAAGATGTGCGATAAGGCAATATTTGCGGTTGATGGGGCAATGGGTGGAGTATTCTTTTTATATGGATAGGGTGGCACATCAATAACTTTGTATGCAGAACTTTGTGTCTGATGTTGTCTTTCTTGTGGCTTCTCGAGGTATCAATTCAATCTCCCTTCCTTAGGGTATGATGTACTGTTTTGCTAATTTGATATTATAGATAGTGGGTGAGATTGTTAGTTATGAAAATGACTGAGAAGCTCGCATTAACTGAGCATACGATATTCTCATACAAGATGCTGACGACCTTTTTATGTCATTATGGAAAGTACGTCTCCATTCATTTTGCAGGCTAGCTATGTCCAATTTTCGCAATCTTGCCCGAATGGAGCTATACTGACACTCACTAATGATATTATCGTGAAACTCAACAATCACGTAGTGTTGAAAATGGCCGGTGAAGAAATGGAGTATCTTAGTCCTAACAATATTCTGCGAACTAAAAAATTGTGTTTGATCACGTGAATATGTTTTTCTCCTGAATTTCTTAAATTATAAAATTTTATGGGTTGTTGAACCATGTGATTAAGTTGAAGGTTGGTTAATGAAAAGAGGACTGCGATCACTATACTCATGAAGTAAATAATCATGACATCATTGGTTTTGCTAAAGAGATAGGCTATAATGTGTAAATTCCGCAAGTGATCATGAGCCCTTCGAGTTTGACAAAATTCACATACAGGTTTCAAAGAGTTAGTTGTTATTGACCGCCATTACGGCTACAAACATAATTCAATGGAAGAATCTTTCGCACGTAAAACTCTACCTTATCCAAGTTGTTTGCAGCTGTTGAATTTGGTACCGCCACTGGAAAAGGGGTTGAATAGTGCGGTTAAGAGTAATGAACTCTTTTTGTGCGGAAGCGTATATAAGTGCGGAAATTAAATGACATAAAGATTTATAGAGATCTGACAACGTGCATATATCCCCTCTCATTCACTATCTTTTTCTATAAGGTCAAGATAAACCATTCCGCCTTGTCTTCGATCGGTCCGAGGTAAATCGTTACAATCTTGTCTTCAATCGGTCCAAGATAAACCGTTACAATCTTTTCTATTTATCGGTCCAAGATAAACAATTTTTCCTTTTATACTTGACAAGGAAACAACATTTTTAGCTTTCTATCGGTACTAGAAAAAACTCACTTGTATTTAGATTATGATTCTAACATGCCGGATCCATGATCCTAATGACACCGAATAAAATTTAATATCCTTTCTTTTCTCTCATGTATGGTTGAGTGAATTACACACTCGAACTCTTATCAACTAAGCTCGATTACAACAACAATAATATATACAATAATCTCAAATGTATATAGAGTTCCTTGAAGTTGTTTTCTGAATAAAATGCAATGGTATTTATAGGCTTGGAAACCTAAATAAGCCGTTGCAATGTGCTCTTTTATAACGTACGTTACGTTGTTTCTTCAGCGTACGTAATGCTCTTAACATACGTTAACCAAGCCGTGTTACGTACGTTATCATCCGTTCAAATCAGTACAGTAGCTTATGGCTCTTTCTTACAGTACGTTAATGATGTATGTCTGCGTACATTATATGTATTTTCAGATAGCAATTAGATATGATGACATACACAATGACATCAACGGTCCAGTTTTGAATTCAGCTTCAAACGGTTATCGTACGTTATGAAGCATGTGTAGCGTATGTTATATGTTTATGACTGTTCAATATGTTGACCTTCTAGAAACTGTACAACAGTTCATCTTCAAACATAGCATATGTTATGTGCTATGTCTTACGTACGTCAACTTGTCTTTGTTGCATACGTTAACTCGTCTTCATTGCGTCCATTTACCTTGCTCTACTCGGATGACTTCAATTGGGTCTTCGTTACGTACGTTAGCTATGATGCATAGCGTACATTAGCTTTGTTTTATGCTTCAGTTCTTTGCTTTCCTGTCCAGCTCGTGCTTCTTCAACTCTTGTTGATTACTTGTTGCTTTTCATTGTTCATCAACTTATCATCAAAACCTTTAATATGAATATGTAGAGTAAAATGTTTCGACAATCTCCCCCTTTTCGATGATGACAAAACAACAATCCTTGATGGGTTTATACCTCCAAAAATACTGCAAACAATATACAAAACAAAGTTTTTGGCTTTGTATGTTTCGGTAGCTTTCTTCTCCCCATTTCATCTCATTTTCCCATCTTCTCATTATTATATCACCATTACTTCTTCTCCTCCTTTTTGTCATTAGCAAAAAGTATATATATTCATAAAAATATTTTGACAAAATGGGTATACTCCCCTGGAAATAATATCTCTCCCTGAAAATAGTAACTCCCCCTCAGTTAAATATTAAGTTGATTGAATAATTAATTTTGAATTTTGGGAATCCAACCGACTCTTGGTCATTTTTATTTGGCAAAGAAATGATATTTGGTATTATGGTTCCCATTGAAATCCATATTTTCTTTATCTTCATCGTTCGTCTTGGGCTTTTAAAATTTATAATATGGTGCCCGATTTTTAAATATTTACCACAATGGGGTATTTTAAAATTTAAAGATTTATTGGATTCATTTTTATCACATTGTTCGAATCACAATCCTTATTTATTTAACGAAAATTTTTGGATAAAAAGTAGTTTTTCAAATTTATCATTTACAAAAGAAATTTATTAGTTAAATTTTTGAGTTTATTTTGAATTTTTAATAAATTAGCTTTTAATTTTTTTCTCTTTCTACACAAAGAGATTATTCATTTTCTATTAATTTCCCTTTTCTCGTATTTTACAAACTTCATCTTTCAATAATTTGTTTTCAATTTAAGGGATGTATTATCTTTTAATGAATATTAAAAATTCGTACGCAAAAGTTCGAAAGCATTAAAAGTTCATCGTGAAACGAGGTACTTACCTTACCTGGCTTTCGTCGTCGTTGTCGTTGTATGTGCTTGCCATGAAAGCGAGATTATTTGAATATTTTCATCTTCTTCTTCGTTGCTCCAGGTGGCTATTAACACTTCCTTTTCAGAAGTCGTGCCATGACAATACTTCACAGAGTGGCCGAGTTTTCCATAATTTCGACAATTATTATCGAATCTCTTTGACTCGTTTCGAAATTGTGAGTTGATGTCTTTTCTTTTCGGGTTCAATAATTTTGGTACTTATTGGCGTTCTTGACATAAAATGCCGATTCTTCGTCGTTATCATCAACCGGGATTTCTTTATCATTATCCGACATCCTTTTAGCTTTTAAAGCTACCGATTTTTTCTTGGATTTCGGCTTGGCAATTCGAGATTTTAACACGATCTCGTAGTTAATTAACGAACCGACAAGGGTGATAAAGTCTAACGAGTTGAGATCTTTCGACTCCATGATACCCGTGGCCATCCCGTCCTATTCACTAGGTAGTGATCGTAATATTTTCTTGATATTTTCACTACTCGATAATGGCTTCCCAAAACAAGCTAGTCCATTGATGATGACCGAAATTGGTCAAGCATGTTTGTTATGGACTCGTCACCTTTCATCACGAATAATTCATATTTGTGGAGAAGCATATTTATCTTCATCTCTTTGACTTGATTCGTTCCTTCATGGTTACCTCGAGCATTTTCCAAATTTCTTTGGCACTACCACACGAGGAAATACGATTATGCTCTTCAAGATTTAAAGCACAACATAGCAATTGTGTTGCTTTGCAATTGTGATTATCGTTTTTTCAATCCCCATCACTGTAATCTTCAAAACTTTTGAGAGTGTCGTCGGATTTTGTAGGAATTTTTGGACCAAGGCAAATTACCCGTCAAAGTTCAATATCATAAGCTCGAATAAATATTGACATCTTATTCTTCCATGTCATGAAGTTTGATCCGTCGAAAAATGGAGGTCGGTTTAAGGCGAGGCATTCAACTTGAGCAAAAGTAAACATCATTGGATTCTTTTCTCCTTGAATTTTAAGCCGACTGTTATAAAAGAACCGCCCTGATACCAATTGTTGAATTTGGTACTGCCACTAGAAAGGGGGTTGAATAGTGTGGTTAAGAGTAGGGCTGTTCTCGGTCCGATTCGGTCCGGGTATTATCTTCCCGGGTCTGGACCATTAAGATATCGAGTGTTTCCAGTTTTGGGTCCCAATTTCAATACTTGTATCCGGACCGTTAACGTTTTGGATGAGTATCGGTCCCGGGTATTTCAGGCGGATTCTTGGGTATCTTAGATCGTTAAAAGCCCTAATAACCAAAACCTTATAATCGAAATAAGAATGGAGGTTTTTTTTTTCAAATGTATTCTAAAGAAATTAAGAGATAATGTCTTTTAAACTTATTTTTTCTATATGTACTAATACCTCATACAATATTTTATAAAATTATGTTTACGAAAAATTATTGGGTTTTTTACCGGGTTAATAATATCGGTCCTTATCAATTTCTGTACTAACTTCGGTACCAGTATCCGGACCGCTAACGTTTCGGGTGAGTATCGGTCTCCGGTATTATCAGATGGTTCTCGGGCGGTTCTCGAGTATACTTGGACCGCTGACAGCTCTAGTTAAGAGTAATGAACTCTTACTGTGCAGAAGCGTAGATAAGTGCAGAAATTAAATAACACATATTTATAGAGGTTGGGCAACGTAGGGGTGGGCATGGGACGAGATGGGTCGGGATTGGGCGAATCTCATCCCGTCCCGAAAATAAATTATCGGGACGGAATTGCGTATTTTGAAATTCATCTCGCACGTCCCGATCCCGATCCTGTTCGGGTTCGGGTCGGGACCGGGACAGGACGGGATATCCCGCACATTTATTGATCTTGACAGAAATTGTGAAAAAACGAATGAGACAGCTATAAATTTTGGAATTATCAAATGAATAAGGTAGAAATTTAAAAAAAAAATTCAAACTAGTCATTCCAAAAAAAAGTGACCCCCAATAATATATTTATTTTAATGACATTAATTTTTTTGCATATAGTTGTTGGAAAGAGAATCGAAAAATATCTTTACCGGTATTTATATTATGTAATTGATTACTTTTATGTCACTTGTTTTCAGTAATTGCAGTAATATGAATTTTTTTTAAGTAGTGAACATCATTTTTTCTATTCTTATATTTAAATTAAATCATCCACCTATATGCCACCCATTTTTATGGAACTATTAGTATATATTAGAAAAATATGAATTTCACCACGTTCGTCATAACCTATGGAGTCCACACCAACAAATCTTTTTTAGATTATATTTATTTTTATTTAAGATTTATATATATATTAAAGGAAAAGTATAAATTTCACAACCTTTATCATATTCACCGAGACCTCTGCAGTGTCAATGTCATCAAACTTTTTTTATTGTATTTGTTATTATGATTTTAGTTTAATGGTATTTTTCTTATAAATAATTCTATAATTAGGTAAAAAAATCAAAGTTAATCATAAAGTTTCGTCAAATATAGTTTGTATCTACCGAAATTAATAGTATTTAATTAATTTCCTCTAATAATCCTATAATTTAATAGTGACTACTTTTTTATAAATTAATTTTATATAACATAAGTAATTTTATTCGCACGGGATTGCAATCATGTGTCTGAATATAGAAAATATAATAGAGACAAGTTTTTCAATAGTGTGTAATTAATTTCCTATACATAATCCTACTAATTTTACTCTTAGTAGATTGCTTATAATATGTTTAATTATATAAAACATATTTGTCGGAAATTTCGAACTTTTATAGATGACCTATAATTAGTACAATAGTCACAAAGATGTTACTATAACCATAGGTGAATTAATAATCATGTTTTAAGTACAATAAAACCTCGATAAATGAATATGATCAGGACTGGAGAAAAATATTCATTTAGCGAAATTATTCATTTATCGAAAGAAAATTTGAACCTGTTATAAAGAGTTGGGACTGAAAAAAATTATTCATTTGGCGAGATTATTCGTTTATCGAACATTCATTTATCGAGTTTTAATTGTAATACCTTATTGGATCCGATCCGTCCCAATAGTATTGTCCCATTACTTTTGGGCACAAGAATAAGGAGTGTGTAATTAGTTGATATAAGGGTGATGTAGTGGAAATTGTTTAAGCATTATTTTAATATACACTAATTACTTAGCTATTTTAACTTTAATTTTGCAATCAATTTAAACTTTTTTACAAAAAATTAATTTTCACTAAATAACATTGTTGACGTCTGATTTGGTCAACGTCACGTGTGCTGATCTGGACGAATGGATCAAAGCCACGTAGAAAATAATAAATAAGATGAAAGGAATTGGATCACTAAATTTTATTAATGACCTTAATAAGAAGTAGAGCCGAGCTGATTATTTTTTAGCCGGTATATCTACTTTTTCTCACTTGTTACAAATTTTTTTTTTCTCTCTTTTTATCATAAATGCCAAAAATCCAAAAGTCCTCTCTTACTGTACATTCCTTCTATATATAGGCAATCTCGGCCAGTCAGGAGATGACAGCTGGCGAATGTTGGGGAATATGCCCAAAACACTTGTCAGACTGTAAATGTGCCTAAGACACGTGGCGGCCTGTGAGGATTGCCTCGGGAAGGGACATGACAGCATGCGTTAATTGGCATGCGGGCCTGTCCCACACGCTTTTGGCGACGTTTATCCGCTGGGGTCGGTCCTCGGGTCTCCCGCCGTTCAGGTCGGCCTTGTTGTAATCTTGAATCGAAGCATTTTTATCTTTTATCTGCTCGGTCCTCCTGGATCGGATCCCGGGTCGGCTCCGATGTCTCTGTTCGGTCCGGTTTTAACGAGCCCGGAAGAAGATCGGGTTTATACCCGATCCGGCTTCAGGCTCTGCTCGACCGGTTTAGCTGCCTGGAGTGCTTACGTGGATGCCAAGGTGGATGGGCTATCAACAAGGGCCCCCGAGTCCAGGGCCGTGCCGGGTTGGCCGGGGCTGGGGTCGTTTCATATTGAGGCTGATCCGGCTTGCGAGAGGATAAGATCTCTCGAAGGGACAGCTCTTCGAGAGTCGCGTCGATTCGATTTCAGGGTCATTAAGTGTCATGATGAGGGAGACGCGTGGCGGAATCTGATTTGATGACGCGTTCACGCGCTTTCGAATTTCGCGACGGTTTGACGTCTGATTTGGTCAACGTCACGTGTGCTGATCTGGACGAATGGATCGAAGCCACGTAGAAAATAATAAATAAGATGAAAGGGATTGGATCACTAAATTTTATTAATGACCTTAATATGAAGTAAAGCCGAGCTGATTATTTTTTAGCCGGTATATCTACTTTTTCTCACTTATTACAAATTCTCTCTTTTTTCTCTCTTTTTTGTCATAAATGCCAAAAATTCAAAAGTCCTCTCTTACTGTACATTCCTTCTATATATAGGCAATCTCGGCCAGTCAGGAGATGACAGCTGGCGAATGTTGGGGAATATGCCCAAAACACTTGTCAGACTGTAAATGTGCCTAAGACGCGTGACGACCTCTGAGGATTGCTTCGGGAAGGGACATGACAGCATGCGTTAATTGGCATGTGGGCCTGTCCCGCACGCTTCAGGCGACGTTTATCCGATGGGGTCGGTCCTCGGGTCTCCCGCCGTTCAGGTCGGCCTTGTTGTAATCTTGAATCGGAGCATTTTTATCTTTTATCTGCTCGGTCCTCCTGGATCGGATCCCGGGTCGGCTCCGATGTCTCTGTCCGGTCTGGTTTTAACGAGCCCGGGAGAAGACCGGGTTTATACCCGGTCCGGCATTAGGCTCTGCTTGGCCGGTTTAGCTGACTGGAGTGCTTACGTGGATGCCAAGGTGGATGGGCTATCAACAAGGACCCCCGAGTCCAGGGCCGTGCCGGGTTGGCCGGGGCTGGGGTCGTTTCATATTGAGGCCGATCCGGCTTGCGGGAGGATAAGATCTCTCGAAGGGACGCCTCTTCGAGAGTAACGTCGATTCGATTTCAGGGTCATTAAGTGTCATGATGAGGGAGCCACGCGGCGGAATCTGATTTGATGACGCGTTCACGCGCTTTTGAATTTCGTGACGGTTCAGTATGAATCGTCGCTCCACGCGCCTGACATTTAATGCCCTTTTTCTCTTATAAATATAGGATGTCTCCTTCTTCATTATTCCCTTCGCCATTTTTGTGTGTTGTTGCCGAGAAGAGAGAGAAAATTTTCCGGCGTCCTTTTCCTGATTTTAGAGAGAATTTCCCGGTAAGCTCTTTCCCCTCCTTTTTAATTTAAGATGTCGGAGCTGAGGGGCGAGACAGCGGCGGAGTTGACCGTGTCGCCGGACCGCACGGGTGTGGCGGATCTTTAGGTAGGCGGAGTTCCTGTCGACTGGAGTGTCGAGGAAGAAGAAGGCGAGGTCGCGAGGTCACCGGGATCTGTAGAGGTGGAGATGGCGATGCTGTTGACGGCCGTCGGAGAGACTCAGGCGGAAGAAAGGGTCGAGCCGGTGGTGGCTTGGACTCGCCCTCGGCCGTCCCCTCTCGTGGAGGCGGAGTGGGATTCGGCCTCGATTCGCAGCACCGTTACGGAAGAGCAATTAGCGGCTTGGCAGCTGCAATTTAAGATCCCGGCTAGGGTGCGGATGTTCATTCCGAATCCCGAGGAGAGGCCTCACACTCCGCCCGTTGGTTGTACGGCGGTGTACTACCGCTCTCTGCTGGCAGGGCTGAGGTTTCCGCTCCCGTTAGCCTTCTCCCGGTGGCTAAGGGAGTGGGGCCTTCCTATCCCCCAAATTCATCCGAATTCCTGGGCTCGGGTGGTGGGTCTTTTCATCCTTTTCAACCAGCACGGCTGGCCCGAGCTCAGCTTTGAGGAGTTCAATAGTCTCTTCCTATGGAGGTCGGTCGGCAGATCCGGCTCCGGCTGGTTTTACCTGACAGCCCGGCATGCTATGCACAAAGAATTGGTGGATGTGCCGGAGACCATCCATAGCTGGAAGGAGCAGTGGTTTTACATAGGGGGACCGTGGAGGAGTTCGGTGGATGAGTGGGAGCCTAGTGTGATAGATGCCGAGCTTCGGGTCCCAGAGCACTTCACTGCCAAAATGAGTAAGTGTCGTGTTTCGTATTCGTGTTCCTTTTTTTGTCTAACACTCATCATTTATTGTATGTGCAGAATGCATCCCGGCCCAAGAGACCTCCTCCGAGTTCGACGACCGGGTTGAACAGCTTTTGGACCTTCCTACTGAGCAAATGAAGTCGCATATTTTGGTTATCGAGGAAAACCTTTGGGCGGCCGGACTTCGATCAACCGATCCGAGTATAATGTCTTCATCAGTTTTTTTTTTAACATATCTTCTTTCTCCAGTCCCTAGGGCCAAGACTTCGTCCGGACGGAAAGATACGCCCACGCAGCGCGTGGCAAGGCTGGCTGCTGAGGCTGCCGAGCGGAGGGAGCGTGCTGGCAAGTGGAAGAGGGTAGAGGTCGAGCCTGAGGACAGTGCTGTTAGGGATATGCCCTCGAATGCCACTCAGAGGATGAGAGAGTGAGAGTATTTGCATTGTAATTATGAATATTTAATAAGGCAATAATTATTTCTATATTATTGTATATCACTGGCATTGTGATTTGGTATATAGAATAATAGTCCTTGAATTTGAGAGCAAACATTCTACTCCTTATGGAGATAAGGAGATAGGCACTGGAAGTGTTTAGAGCTCGAATGCTTAACTCGTTCGCAAGTCGATAAAACTTAACTGGGCAATAAGTTTAGACAAGACTTGTATAACGTGTACTTTGACATGTAGAGTGCCGGTCTTCACTAAGAGTTAGTGGGAGCACACGCTATTGGTATGCTAATGAGATTAGTGTACTCGAACACGACTCACCTCGATTCGGTCACATGGATATCACTCAGGGTTTGTCAATGACTGGATCGAAAGGTTGTGATAGGTATACGTGGACCTTTGACTTGAGGTTTCAGTAGGAGATGTGCTTGTGACATTGAGTCAGTCATTAGAGTAGTTCGATCCAATCGCCGGTGGGTGGGGTCAACCTCGAAATGCAACTTAGTGGGCAAGTAGCAGTCTCTACTGAATACCAAGATATAATTCTTTCTCCTGTAAGTGAGCAGGTAAATGTCCTATGCGGTTAATGGAAAATGAGATTATAAGTCTTTGGCCAAAGCATTTAGAGCTAGTTGTATTTGATACACGAGAGCTCGATGATATTAGTTTGCATTAACAGAAAGCATAATGTCAAGTTACAGTAGGGTTTGACTTTTCCGTGACCCTAATACTTGACCGGGACATATGATTGAAGGGTTTATACGTATACGATATTCACGACATAATGGTTTTGGAATGATCCGATCATTCGTTTTTAGTTGGGTTACGGTACGAAGCACTAAACTGGCTAAGTGTTACCCGTACGCCTTGGTTCCTCCCATTGCCGACTAAGACGGACCTACGGAGTCGCGCACAAGAATATTTGATGGATAAATATGTATTTATTATCTCTTCATTAATATTGGATATTAGATATCTAATTTGATTTATTTGATAAATCATGCGGTCTAGTGAATTGAAATTAATTACTGGGTAATTAATTTAATTCATAAATAATTATTTATTGGAAATATATTATTATAATTTTGTATTTGATAAAATTAATTAATTGGATTAATTAATTAAGTATAAATACATTTGGGATAAAACGAAGTGTATTTAACGGACTAGACACGCGAACGTCCTATACCTAACCGAGTGGCTCGGTCGTTTTCTCACCAAACATATGTAGGCCGCCCCTCCCTTCCTTCCATGGTGGTGTGTGTTGTGTGTTTAATTGTTTAATGGGTTGAAGACAAAAGGATGAGATTTCATATCTCATCATTTTGATATCATCTCCATTATATAATGTAAATATCTTCACATTATGGAATGACTTTGTATAACAAAGTAACATACTCAAAAATTCTAAGTGAAATCAGCCGTGAGTTCTTAAGGGAAGGGAGAGAAAAATTTATTTCTTTTCTTGTTCATCTTTGAGAGAAAGAAAAGGAAGAAGAGAAGAGAAGAAAAATACCGTATCAATTCCTAGCCGTATTCTTTGAGAACGAATTGATATTTTATTTTTCCGATCAATATCCGACGCGTAATAACGTAGAGACATTCGGAAATTTCGGTGTTAGATCATTCAACAAGCTACAACGAATTGGATTCGTGTTCGTGTCGGTAACCGGAGATAGAATGCTGAAATGTACTCTCACTACTGCATGCCTCTTGGACATAATAAGATGTGATTTACTAAATGAAAACTGAATTTTGTACCTTTTTCAGGCTATAAATTGATAGGAAAGAAATAAAAAACCCTATTCGGCATTCCCAGTTCACGGTCTTTAGACGGGCTAAACAGACCGGGCCTTCCTGCTCACTGCTAACACGGCTCGGGCCGTCGTGCCGGCCGGCCGGTTTTAGGCGGGCTCGGGCGGTCCGGCCGGCCTCTAAAACAAAGGCCCCTAAGGCCCACATAACCTAAATGTCCACGGGCGGCCCAGCAAATATTAAACGGGCGGTCCGGCTTTTTTTAAGCGTCTTGACGTGTCGGTCGTTTCGCAACCGCCCACATACCACCTCTAGCTAGGTCTATGCGATCGTATATTCGATATTTGCATTTGGAATGCTTGATTTTTTTTTTTTTATGATTTAGTATCATAAAAATTTTAATTGTTGATGTTTAATTGTTCATCTAAAAATTATTTTTCATGATTTTATGTTACAATATAAATCTATTTTTCTTTTGAAAACTGATTTATTTATGTAATATAAAAATTAGAAAAATATTATTTTTGATTCGGACGAAAAAAATGAGCCGGAAATTGGCGGACTGCAAATGGATCAGTGCCGGGCTGGCTGGTCAAATTTGGCCGGGTCAAGCTGCCGCCGCGGCTTGGCCCGGGCCTTGTGTTTTCCGACTCTGTTTTTATATTTCGTTCGGTAAATTAATTTTCCGCAAATTAAATTGGATTTAATTTGACTAAAATATAATTATGGTAATTTTATTTTAAGAGAATTAATTTAATGAAATATTTATTTTGTCCGGAGCAAATTAAAATTAACGGTTAAGTGAATTAATTGGATTAATTCTAATTGTTGGATTAATTTTTATTGATTAGATCAATTTTAGATTAATTATTATTGCCATTTATTTTAATGTAATTGTTGCATTAATTTTGAATAGGGATGTAGTTCGTGGACCTAGTTTTGAATCATTTGTTTCGTTCAATTGGGTTGTAAAGGCCGTTTTGAGCCTATTATTTTACTAGAAAATTTGTATAGGATGCAATTTTTCAAATGTAAAATTTATATGTAATGACGAAGACCGGAGGAAGATTCGCTCGAGAAGACGAAGATTCAAGACCGAAGACATGTAATTAGATTACGATGTTTTTGTTCTAGGAACGGTCCATGAACTGCATGTTGTTAGTTTTAGGTTGTGTATGTTTTCATATTGTATGACAAACAAACAAACCGACAAACCGCGCTTATAAACGGATTAATGTACAAAGTGTAACATATAATCGCGTTAATACTCCCACTTACAAACAATAAGTTATAAAGGTTATGAGGTTTCCTACCCTCCGTCAAACTCATGGAAAATTGAAATCTAAACCGGAATATTATTCTTCCGAGTATGTCGGTAATATTTTTGGGGTAAGTTGATAAATTCCTAGAGTGCATTAGATGCCTTTGGTTGTGACAAATCAAACCCCTATAAACCGTATGGGTTGCCGGGTAAGATTCAATTGTCAGACTAATAGGAGTTGATGGTTTAAACTTAGATAGTTCAGCGAGCCATAGAAACCGAATGGGTTGAGGGCAAGTGAACTAGGGGTAAAAGAAGATCGAATCATCCATTAGATGGGTTGGTATTAGAAACCACTTTATAAAGAATAATAGAATAGAAACCGTATGGGTTGCCCTCTATTAAACTTTGTAAAGAACCCGATCACCACTATGAAGTCACCCAAGACTTCCGGATTTAACATGGGAGTGTGTAAATGCCGATAAAATAGTGGGAGCCGAGTTATGAATAAAGAAAGTCCTTAAATTCTTTACTCGGATCATAATTAAATAATCACTAACGAATCTTAAATTATTCTCTGCAGTTAACAAAACTCTCAATATGACAATCAACCCACTCGCTATACTACTTGAAAAGAACGTCCTGACTGGTCCGAACTATGTGGATCAAGCCGAACTTGAGGATTGTCCTAACTATAGAAATGCCGGGATACGTCTTGAGGCGGACATCCCGGCTCTCGCAAGAACCCGAGCCAATCAGGAAGATGTCGATGCCCATGAGAAATGGGTAAAAGACGACATAAGAGTGCGAGGGTACATGTTAGGCTCAATGACCAATGAGCTTCAACGTGCCCATGAAAAGATGACGTCTTCGAGAGCCATCTTATCGCACCTGGATGAGCTCTATGGAGAGCATAGCTGAACTGCTAGATATGAGATATCGAAGCAATTATTCGGCGCCAGGATGAAGGAAGGGGAGAGGGTTGGGGACCATGTCCTCAAGATGATCTCGATGATTGAGAGATTAGAAGCTCTTGATTTTCAGATGCATGCATCTCTCCAAACTGACCTTATCCTGCAGTCACTTCCTGACTCCTTTTCACAATTTGTCATGAACTTGAACTGCAATGAGATTGCATGTAACTTAGCTGGGCTAATGAACAAACTGACGACTGCCCAGTCTCAGATGAAGACAAAGGGAAAGGAAGCTGCACTTGTGATTTCTTCTGGGACTTGGAAGTCCAAGAATAAGAAGAAAAAGAACAAGAAGCAGTTAGGTCCAATAGCCAAGATCGACAAGGGAAAGGGCAAGGCCCCAATGGTTCAAAAGAGCAAGGGGGCCAAGAAAACGGATGTATGCCTCAACTGCGGTGAGCTCGGCCACTGGAAGAGGTACTGTCCAAAGCTTGACCGTAATGCGCCTTCAGGTACGGAACTACTGGTTTTAGAAACAAATTGTTCTGTAACTGTATATTCTACTTCTTGGATACTTGATTCCGGTGCGAGTTCTCACATTTGTACAATGAATCAGGATCTGGAACGAAGTAGGAAGCTGGATTCAGGGGAGGTGATGGTCACCGTCGGAAGTGGGCATAGTGTCGAGGCTTCTGATATCGGATCCCTTATGTTGGATTTAGAATCTGGTTTTATTCTTACTTTAGATGATGTACTTGTTTTGCCCAAGGGGCATAAAAATATTGTATCAATTCCGGTCATGGACCGAAAGGGATTTCACTTCTTTATTGGAGAGGGGTCCTGTCGTATTTATTTTAGAAATAAATTGGTTGGTACTGCTACATTATTAAATGGTTTATACCATTTAAATCTAAAGAACAAAACAACTGTGAACACTATAACTAGGAAGCGTAGTAGGTATGAAACGAACCAAGCACTTAAGTGGCATCTTAGACTTGGTCATATCGGTCAGACCAAGGTTCATAAAATGGAGAAAGATGGGCTTACGGGTCCATTGGGATCAGATCCCTATCCAACTTGTGAATCTTGCCTTCAAGGCAAAATAACTAAGTTACCCTTCGCAGGGACTTTTGAAAGAGCTGCTGAAAAACTTGCATTGATCCATACCGACGTCTGTGGCCCTTTTGAAGTGGCACGAGACGGCTTTCAGTATTTCATTACATTCACTGATGACCATACCAGGTATGGATTCGTGTACTTAATGAAACATAAGTCTGAAGCTTTTGATAAATTCAAGGAATTTAAAGCCCTAGTTGAAAATCAAACAGGTAACCGTGTTAAGTCTCTTCGGTCAGACCGGGGTGGTGAGTACATGAGTACCGAATTTGATGAGTTCTTAAAGGAACTAGGAATAGTGTCACAATTCACTCCTCCAGCTACTCCACAATTAAATGGTGTATCTGAAAGAAGGAACCGAACCTTGTTGGACATGGTTCGCTCCATGCTTAACTATACTGATCTACCGATTTATCTGGGGTTACGCGCTCCTTGCTATTGTGCATATCTTGAGCAGATGTCCTTCCAAATCCGTTCCTAAGACTCCCACGAGATGTGGAGAGGTAGGAAACCAAGTCTTAATCACATTAGGATTTGGGGATGCCACCTTATGTCAAGAAGACTAAAGTAGAGAAATTAGAAACTAGGTCTGTGAAAGGTCGTTTCATAGGATATCCAGGATTCCATGGGATATCTATTCTACATACACGAAGATCATAGGATCATCGTTGCTATACAAGCACACTTCTGGAAGATCGGTTTATTCAGAAGGAGGGCGATTAGAAATATTTCTTTAGAAGAAATAAAAGAAACACCAAATGAGACACCTATGCAAGATATTAGAACCCAACCTTCTGAAATACAAACACAACCTCGCAAGTCTAGCAGAATTTCTCAATTACCTGAGAGGTATGGCTATCTGCATCAAGAGGAACTGGGTGTCCATGAGATGACAGGAAGTAGTCAAGAGAATGATCCTTCTACAAACGACCAAGCGATGGTAGATGTTGACTCCACCAAGTGGCAAGAAGCTATGGAAGCTGAGATAGACTCAATGCATGCTAATCAGGTCTGGACTTTAGCAGATCGTCCTAAAGGCATAGTGCCTATTGGAAACAAATGGATCTATAAAAGAAAGACTGATGGAGATGGCAAGGTTGATACCTATAAGGCCAGGCTTGTGGCAAAGGCCTATTCCCAAAGAGAAGGAATCGATTACTTCGAGACCTTCTAGCCTGTAGCTATGATTAAGTCTATTCGCATGATGCTTGCCATAGCAGCCCACTTAGATTATGAAATATGGCAAATGGATGTGAAAACGGCATTCCTAAATGGATTCCTCGAGGAGGAGATTTACATGGAACAGCCTCAGGGATTCATATATCAAACCAATATTCATAAAGTATGCAAACTTCAGCGTGCCATTTATGGACTGAAGCAAGCTTCACGGAGTTGGAATCTTCGTTTTAACAAGACAGTCAAAGAGTTTGATTTTGTCCAAAATGAAGAGGAGCCCTGTATTTACAAGAAGGTTAGTGGGATCAAAATTACGTTCTTAATACTATATGTAGATGACATTCTACTTATAGGAAACGACGTAGGAATGCTCAGTTCTGTGAAAGCTTGGCTTTCTAAAGAGTTCTCAATGAAAGACTTGGGAGAAGCTACCTATATTCTGGGTATTCGTCTCTACCGGGATAGAGCGAAAAGAATGTTAGGTCTTTCCCAAGCCCTCTATATAGAAAAGATCCTGAAGCGATTTAGGATGGAAGATTCTAAAAGAGGGTTCCTTCCTATGCAACATGGTGCAAAACTTTCCTTAGAGATGTGTCCTCAAAGTGAGGAAGACAGAAAAGAAATGAGTAAGGTGCCCTATGCTTCGGCAGTAGGTAGCCTCATGTATGCGATGATTTGCACTAGACCGGACATTGCATATGCTGTGAGCGTAGTAAGTCGGTTTCAGTCAAATCCAGGGCAGGAACATTGGACTGCTGTAAAGAACATTCTTAAGTACTTAAGGAGGACTAAAGACTTGGTTCTTACATACGGCGGTGGAGAAATTAGAGTGATGGGCTATACAGACTCAGATTTTTCGGGGGACATGGATGCTCAGATGTCCACATCAGGGTATATCTTCACTCTGAATGGTGGGGCAGTTTCTTGGAGAAGTGCCAAGCAAAGTTCGACTGCTATCTCTACATGTCAAGCCGAATACCAGGCAGCCACGAAGGCTGCTAAAGAAGCTTTTTGGATTAAGAAGTTCACTGAGGAACTTCAAGTGGTTCCTAATGCGGAGAAGCCCGTGACTCTGTTTTGTGACAACGACGGAGCTGTTGCACAGGCTAAGGAGCCTAGGGATCACCACAATACCAAACATATTGCGAGAAAGTATCATTTTGTGAGAGAAATGGTTCAGGAAGGAAATGTTATACTGCAGAGAGTAGACACAGCAAATAACGTTGCTGATCCGCTTACCAAGCCACTATCTCAGAAGGTCTTGACATCTGGAGAGTATGGGTATTAGATACCATAGTTTGTGGCACTGAGTGCAAGTGGGAGATTGTTAGGGATATGCCCTCGAATGCCACTCAGAGGATGAGAGAGTGAGAGTATTTGCATTGTAATTATGAATATTTAATAAGGCAATAATTATTTCTATATTATTGTATATCACTGACATTGTGATTTGGTATATAGAATAATAGTCCTTGCATTTGAGAGCAAACATTCTACTCCTTATGGAGATAAGGAGATATGCACTGGAAGTGTTTAGAGCTCGAATGCTTAACTCGTTCGCAAGTCGATAAAACTTAACTGGGCAATAAGTTTAGACAAGACTTGTATAACGTGTACTTTGACATGTAGAGTGCCGGTCTTCACTAAGAGTTAGTGGGAGCACACGCTATTGGTATGCTAATGAGATTAGTGTACTCGAACACGACTCACCTCGATTCAGTCACATGGATATCACTCAGGGTTTGTCAATGACTGGATCGAAAGGTTGTGATAGGTATACGTGGACCTTTGACTTGAGGTTTCAGTAGGAGATGTGCTTGTGACATTGAGTCAGTCATTAGAGTAGTTCGATCCAATCGCCGGTGGGTGGGATCAACCTCGAAATGCAACTTAGTGGGCAAGTAGTAGTCTCTACTGAATACCAAGATATAATTCTTTCTCCTGTAAGTGAGCAGGTAAATGTCCTATGCGGTTAATGGAAAATGAGATTATAAGTCTTTGGCCAAAGCATTTAGAGCTAGTTGTATTTGATACACGAGAGCTCGATGATCTCAGTTTGCATTAACAGAAAGCATAGTGTCAAGTTCTGATGAGGTTTGACTTTTCCGTGACCCTAATACTTGACCGGGACATATGATTGAAGGGTTTATAAGTATACGGTATTCACGACATAATGGTTTTGGAATGATCCGATCATTCGTTCTTAGTTGGGTTACGGTACGAAGCACTAGACTGGCTAAGTGTTACCCGTACGCCTTGGTTCCTCCCATTGCCGACTAAGACGGACCTACGGAGTCGCGCACAAGAATATTTGATGGATAAATATGTATTTATTATCTCTTCATTAATATTGGATATTAGATATCTAATTTGATTTATTTGATAAATCATGCGGTCTAGTGAATTGAAATTAATTACTGGGTAATTAATTTAATTCATAAATAATTATTTCTTGGAAATATATTATTATAATTTTGTATTTGATAAAATTAATTAATTGGATTAATTAATTAAGTATAAATATATTTGGGATAAAACGAAGTGTATCTAACGGACTAGACACGCGAACGTCCAGTACACGAACCGAGTGGCTCGGGTCGTTTTCTCACCAAACATATGTAGGCCGCCCCTCCCTTCCTTCCATGTGGTGTGTGTTGTGTGTTTAATTGTTTAATGGGTTGAAGACAAAAGGATGAGATTTCATATCTCATCATTTTGATATCATCTCCATTATATAATGTAAATATCTTCACATTATGGGATGACTTTGTATAACAATGTAACACACTCAAAAATTCTAAGTGAAATCAGCCGTGAGTTCTTAAGGGAAGGGAGAGAAAAATTTATTTCTTTTCTTGTTCATCTTTGAGAGAAAGAAAAGGAAGAAGAGAAGAGAAGAAAAATACCGTATCAATTCCTAGCCGTGTTCTTTGAGAACGAATTGATATTTTATTTTTCCGATCAATATCCGACGCGTAATAACGTAGAGACATTCGGCAATTTCGGTGTTAGATCATTCAACAAGCTACAACGAATTGGATTCGTGTTCGTGTCGGTAACCGGAAAAAGTTTGTTCGGGTTTCACCTTCGAAGATTATATCATCAAAGGACTACGAGGGTAAGTATTCTTTGATTCTCTTCCTCGTTATTTATATTCGTTTATATGATGCTTGATCGGTCCGTTTTTGGGGTTTGGTTTTATCCGGTTGGACCGGTTTATTTTCCGCTGCGTAATTCGATTTTAATTACCGAATCCCAACAAGTGCGACCAAGGCGGAGGGCTCGTCTGTTCCTGAAGTTGATGTATCCGCCCCGAGCCCTGTCCGGACGGGTCGTGCGACCGGTAAGGAGCCCTCAATTGACTTGGAGGGTCACTATCTCCCGGTTAATAAGGACCGGGAGGAACCTTGTGCCCAAATGAAGGGGCGGCGACCGTGCTGGTTTCTTGATTACGTCCGTGCAGCCACCCCGACCGCTAAGATGCTCAACCGGGTTCCCCCGGCGGTGGTTGAGTCCAGTCATGTCCCTATCAGGGGCTGGACGCCTAAGATGGAAATGGTGACCAACGATATGGGTCCAGATGAGCAGATCCAATTCGAAAATGCTCTCATCGGCCGTGCGTTGTGCACTTATATAAAGGCCACTGATGAGCTGCTGGCCCTGGTCGAGAAGCACAAGAAGGTGGAGGCCGATCTCAAGGCCTTGCAGGAAGAGCACCATCCATGTCCTTCGCTAATCAATAGAGATGTTAAACGGGCTAGCCCTAGCGGTTCCGGGCTAGCCCTAGCGGGCTTCGGGCTAAACGGTCCGGGCCCAAAAAGGCCGGATTTAAACGGGCTAGGAAATATCGGCCCTAACCCTAACCCTAACAGGCTTCGGGCTAAACGGGCTAAATATTTAAAAAATCTATTTTTTATTTTTTTTATAAATCATAAACAAAAAAAAAACAGTAACAATATATTTTATATATATAGTAACAACTATACTATAATAAATATAACAAAAAATACACTTTTATGTATATACATATATATAAACCAAACCAAACCAAACCAAAACAAACATACCCAGTATATCCCGCTCAGAGCAGGGTCTGCGAAGGGTAAGATGTACGCAGACCATACTCCTACTTATTACGGTAGGGAGGCTGTTTCCGTGAAGACCCCCAGCTTAGTGCACAGCAGAATTTTGTGTGATAAATACAAAGGAAAACATATAATTCGAAAAAGCTCGAGACCATACCTGAGCCCATGGCTTGATCCACATGGGACTTACCTAAGCGGAATTTGGCTATTTCACTCCCGATGAACGCTGCTCTAACAAAAGAAAGGTTGGCTCTGCGCACAGCTCCCTGTCAAAAATACACCACACGCAAAGACAATAGGATAAAATATACAATAAAAGTAAAAATGCAATGCTCTAGGTCAAAGCTAACCGAGACAACCCAACCCTGAGGCTCTCAACTACAGCACCGCTCCCTACAAAAGAATCCACAACTCTGATCTGGCGCCTCCAAGCGCATCTATCAACTGTTATGGTCTCGAAAAGGTTTAAGGCCTTCAAATCTAATCTGAGTTGCTCCTCCCACGTCCTCCTCGGTCTGCCTCTCCTCCTCTCCCCGATAACCATTAAACTCTCGACCCTCCTCACCCGAGCAGAAGCCTGCCTCCTGCGGACGTGGCCAAACCATCTCAATCTCCCTTCCCTAACTTTCGCTGAAATGGGCGCCACTTCCAGCGCGTTATATACATATATATACACACTATATTAACAAATACAGTAATAATATATATTATATATAATATTAATATATGTTATATAAATAAAATATTACTGTAAGTTGAAATTAACTATATATATATATCGGGCTTCGGGCTAGCCCTAGCGGGCTTCGGGCTAAACGGTCCGGGCCAAAAAAGCCCGGATTTAAACGGGCTAGGAAATATCGGCCCTAACCCAGTTTTTTGGCGGGTTAAACGGGCTAGCCCGCCGGGCCCGAACCCATTTAACATCTCTACTAATCAAGTCCCTGAAGGAGGAGATGGCCTCCATGAAGGGTGAAATGGAGATTCTGGACAGTCGGGCTCTCGAGGCCGATATTTGGAAAGGAAAGGCCGAAGAGATGACCATGGCGGCCGACAAGGCGCATCAACAATGGTTAGACACCAGGGCCGAGCACGAGGCTTACTTGAAAGAAACCAAGGCCCAAGTTGAAAGTCTGACCGAGCGTGTTAATACCTGCGAGGCCTCGGGCTATGCCAAGGGTCTTGCCGAAGGGGCGGCGGCCTTCAAGGAGACGCCTGAGTTCGAGGAGCTGATCAATATGAATTATGTCTCCACCTGCTACGAGATATTAGATCTCATGAACGGAGAGAAGACCGTTCAAGAGATCGAGGCCTACATAGCATCCCAGACGACCGATCTGCATGTTGATATCCATGGAGGAGATGAGCCAAAGGTCGCCGAGGTTGAAGATCCCGGGTTGGCTCCGCACGGCGAAGGCGAGGGACAGTCCTTCCAGGCGGCCGACCAGGATGGTGGGGCCGAATAGATTTTTTGCTTTCTTTCATGTACGGCCTGCATGCCAATCTGTCTTTGTTTTCTGTTTTCGTCATGTGTACTTTGCAAAAATGACTTAAGTGAATAAAATCTTCCTTGTAGCATCTGTTGTTGCTTTTTGGATGTTTGGGCCCAGTTGGTTGGGTTGTTGCCTTTCTATCATGTTCATCACTTGTTGATTGTGCCGAGGCGAGCTCGATATTATGGTGCCGGGTGAGCCGACCTTATGAGGTGCCGAGGCGAGCTCGGTCTTATGGTGCCGGATGAGCCGGCCTTATGAGGTGTCGAGGCGAGCTCGGTCTTATGGTGCCGGATGAGCCGGTCTTATGAGGTGCCGAGGCGAGCTCGGTCTTATAGTGCCGGATGAGCCGACCTTATGAGGTGCCGAGGCGAGCTCGGTCTTATAGTGCCGGATGAGCCGACCTTATGAGGTGCCGAGGCGAGCTCGGTCTTATGGTGCCGGATGAGCCGGTCTTATGAGGTGCCGAGGCGAGCTCGGTCTTATGGTGCCGGATGAGCCGGTCTTATGAGATGCCGAAGCGAGCTCGGTCTTATGGTGCCGGATGAGCCGGTCTTATTATGAGGTGCCGAGGCGAGCTCGGTCTTATGGTGCCGGATGAGCCGGTCTTATGAGGTGCCTAGGCGAGCTCGGTCTTATAGTGCCGGATGAGCCGGTCTTATGAGGTGCCAAGGCGAGCTCGGTCTTATGGTGCCGGATGAGCCGGTCTTATGAGGTGCCGAGGCGAGCTCGGTCTTATAGTGCCGGATGAGCCGGTCTTATGAGGTGCCGAGGCGAGCTCGGTCTTATGGTGCCGGATGAGCCGGTCTTATGAGGTGCCGAGGCGAGCTCGGTCTTATAGTACCGGATGAGCCGGTCTTATGAGGTGCCGAGGCGAGCTCGGTCTTATGGTGCCGGATGAGACGGTCTTATGAGGTGCCGAGGCGAGCTCGGTCTTATAGTGCCGTATGAGCCGGTCTTATGAGGTGCCGAGGCGAGCTCGGTCTTATAGTGCCGGATGAGCCGGTATTATGAGGTGCACCAATATTAAGAAATGGAATAACGTCAAATTTTATTGATAATACCTCTTTAAATACATAGCATTCCATGGGTAAGTTAATCTCTGGCCGTTCAGATATTCCAGCCGGTAGGCTCCATTCTGAAGGACTTCGCTGACCTTATACGGCCCTTCCCACTTGGGCTTAAGTGGTCCGGGATCCGGCCCCAATACCCGTTTAAGAACGAGATCTCCGACCTGGAAACTCCTATGGTGAACCTCGGAGTTAT
The DNA here is from genome assembly GCA_033398695.1 of Orobanche coerulescens. Classification (NCBI taxonomy): domain Eukaryota; kingdom Viridiplantae; phylum Streptophyta; class Magnoliopsida; order Lamiales; family Orobanchaceae; genus Orobanche; species Orobanche coerulescens. Next base: position 179,387,296 of record CM065809.1, read on the forward strand.
AATATTTTTCGCTTCTCCTTTTGTAGACGGCGTTCCGCATTTCCGCTTGGGCCCGTTTTTCGGAAAGGAGGTCTAGGTTTACTTGGAGGGCCAAGTCGTTATCTTGCTCTTCAAAATGGGCTATTCGGTAGGTAGGCGCTCCGATTTCAACCGGAATGACGGCTTCAGAGCCAAAAGCCAAGGAGAAAGGCGCTTCTCCGGTGGCGGACCGATGCGTCGTTCTGTAAGCCCATAAGGTTCCGGGGAGTTCCTCGGGCCAGGAACCCTTGAGTTCTTCAAGGCGTGTCTTGAGATGCTGTTTTAGGATTTTATTGACCGCCTCGACCTGCCCGTTGGACTGCGGATAGTATGGTGTGGAGAAGTTATTTCGTATTTAGAGGCCATCGCAGAAGGCCCGAAACTTCTCATTGTCAAATTATTTTGTATTATCAGAGACAATAGATTGAGGGATCCCGAACCGGCAGATGAGTGACTTCCATATAAAATCAACTATTTTCTGTTCGGTTGTTCGCGCCATAGGCTCGGTCTCTGCCCATTTTGTAAAATAATCGACTGCGACGATGGCGTATTGTACTCCTCCCCGTCCTTTAGGTAAAGGGCCGATCAAGTCGATTCCCCACTTGGCGAATGGCCATGGGCAATATACGGAAGTGAAAGTTTTCGGCGGGGATCGGATCTGCGGAGCGAAGATTTAGCACCGGACGCACTTCTGTACGAGCGTGATGGCATCTTTTTTGAGACTGGGCCAATAATAGCCTTGCCGGATCAATTTATAGGCCAATGCCTGGCCTCCGGAATGATTACTGCATATACCCTCGTGCACCTCTCTGAGAGCGTACTCTGCTTCTGACTCGGACAGGCATTTCAGCAATGGAACCGAATATCCTCTTTTATATAAGGTTCCATCTACGATGGTGAACCGGGCGGACTGATTTCGTAATGATCTCGCCTGGGCTCGATCCTCGGGTAAAATGCCGCTTTGAAAATATCGGATTATAGGCTGCATCCATCATTGCGGTTCTGATTGTTCGGCTACCCGGACTTCGGCCATTTCCAGGGCTGATGAGGCATGATATCCTATGCTGACCTCGTCCACATGTTCGGCTCCGGAACTGGATGCGAGTTTGGTCAAGGAGTCGGCTTGGATATTCTCGGTTTTGGGGATGTGTTGTATATTTCCCCAAAAATCTTGCAGCCGGTCCCGCGCCAGGCTGAGGTACTTAACCAGCTTGGCTTTCTTGGCTTCGTATTCACCGTTGATTTGGTTCACCACTAATTGAGAATCACTCAAAACAGTGAGGCGAGCAAGACCGAGGGAGGTCGCCATTTCTAGACCGGCCAAGAGAGCTTCATACTCTGCCTCATTGTTGGTGGTCGGAAAACCTAAGCGAATAGCCGAGCAGAACAAACGTTGGTCGGGACTGACGAGGACTATTCCTGCACCCGACCGATCGGCGGTTGAAGATCCATCTACGTAGAGTGACCACTCTTCTGATCGGTCATTCTCTTGTGCAATCGCTGGTGTGAACTCTGCAATGAAGTCCGCCAGGGCTTGACCCTTTATGGAAGTGCGCGATTCATAAGTTATGTCAAACTGTCCCAGTTCGACAGCCCATTTGATTATCCGGCCGGATACGTCAGGTCGGTGCATGACCTGCTTTAAAGGGTAGTTTGTTAAGACGACTACCTGATATTCCAAAAAGTATGGTCTTAACTTCCGGGACGCCGTTATGAGCGCATAGACCAGCTTTTCCATCGGGGCATATCTGAGCTCGGCATCATGAAGGGCCTGACTAACATAATAGATCGGATGTTGAAATGCGTTCACCGTTCGGATTAAAGCGGCACTGATCGCAGAGTCGGATACCGCGAGGTATAAATTGAGAAGTTCCCCTTGGGTCGGTCACTGTAAGATCGGGGCTTCTGCCAGGACTTCCTTGATAGCTTCGAAGGCTCTTTGGCAAGGTTCTGTCCACTGAAAATCTTTGTTCTTTTTTATCGCCTCAAAGAAAGGTTTGCATTTATCAGTTGAGCGAGAGATAAAGCGACTTAGCGCGGCTAGTCGGCCAGTTAGGCTCTGCACCTTTTTGACCGAATTTGGAGGGACAAGTTCGGTCACTGCCTTAATTTTATCGGGGTTGGCTTCAATCCCTCTTTGGCTCATCATGTAGCCGAGGAATTTTCCAGAACCTACCCCAAACGAACATTTCTTCGGATTTAACTTCATCTTATACTCTCGCAAAATAGCAAACATTTTATTGAGGTCATTTACATGATCGACCGAGCGCAAAGACTTCACTAACATATCATCTACATACACCTCCATTGTATGGCCTATCAAGCTATTAAACATTTTGTTTACCAGGCGTTGATATGTTGCTCCGGCATTCTTGAGCCCGAAAGGCATCATTCGGTAACAGTATAGGCCGCGGTCCGAGTAGAAGAAGGTCCTTTCTTCATCAGTAGGATGCATTGGGATCTGGTTGTATCCGGAATATGCATCCATAAAGCTCATTAGCTCGTGCCCGGCCGTTGCATCCACCATGTAATCGATATGGGGGAGGGGGTAGCTATCTTTCGGGCAAGCTTTATTCAGGTTAGAGAAGTCAATGCAGAGTCTCCATAGCCCGGTCGGCTTTTTTACCAAGACCGGGTTGGCCACCCAGGTCGGGTACTGGGCTTCCCGGATGAACCCGTTGTCGATCAGCTTTTCTACTTCCTCTTCCAGCCCCTTCTGTCGTTCAGGCCCCATTTTCCTCCTTTTCTGAATAACCGGCTTTGAACTGGGGTCGATATTCAGCCGGTGGCACGCAAGTTCCGGGTTAATCCCCGACATGTCCGAATGGGTCCATGTGAAGACATCCAAATTCTGTCTCAGATGGAAGATTAGCTCGGAGCGGATCGACTCTTGGAGGTTGTGGCCGATCTTTAGCCGTCGGGCGGGATTAGATGGGTCTATGTCGACTTGGTCCAACTCTTCTGTTGGCTCAGCATGGCGAATTTTCCCTTTCGGATTTTGGTATTGCGGGTCGACATGATCCTCTTCTAGGATCGGCTCCTTCCTGGGCTTGCGGCCTCGGTCCACTTCCTGTTCGGTTTCCATTTCGAGGGTTTGCGCGGCCCCGGGACCTTTGGTCTCCTGTTCGAGTAGGGTATCTCCTGCCAGCTGTTCGGAGCTGGTGGCCCCCATTTCTTCCGATAAATTTTTCGGGATGCCCTCTGCGGCGTTGATTTCGCGAGCCCGGATGCTGAGCTTGCATTCTCGGGCGGCCCTTTGATCCCCTCTATGTACCCCGACGCCGTCCGGGGTGGGAAATTTCATGCACAGGTGATACGTGGACTGAGTGGCCCTCAGCCTTGACAACACAGGTCGACCTATGATGGCGTTATAGTCACTGTGCACATCGATGATCTTGAAGGTAGTGATCATCGTCCTTCTGATCGGCCCGTGACCGAATTCCAAGGCGAGGTCGATTTCCCCCAGGGGTGAGGTGCGGCAGTTGGCAAATCCCCTAATGTCCTCGTTGCAGGGCCGGACATAAGATTGGTCTACCTTCCTCCTACGAATGGTATGAAGGTAGATGATGCTGGCATAGGCCCCGGAGTCTACCAACACCCTGTAGACCGGGATCCCCATTATGGGCAGGGTGATGACAAGGGCGTCTGAATGGGGATGGTCCAAGCCGTCTGCATCGGACTCTTCAAAAGTAACTACCGACTGGGGGTTTTTAGGGGCTTCTTCGGCCACTGATAGGAACCCCTCTGCTCGGCGCTCGGTCCGTTGATAGGAGGTGGTGGCCTCTCGAATGGATGCCTTTTTCTGCCGCTTTGACCGATGATCATCGACCTCGGCGGTTCCCATAATGGTTAGAATTTCCCGGGGGGACTTGGGGGCAGGAGGCACCCGATCATTCTTGGCTCTTGTCGGGTCGGCCCGATCCTGGCGATCCCGGGGCGGGTTCCGGGTAAATCGCCTTAAGCCTGTATCGTCGCATACCGCGATCAAGGCGGCGACGAGGTCTCGGCACTGTTCAGTGTTGTGACCCGCTGATTCATGATATTTACAAAAGCGGGTCTGGTCCATATCCTTCTGATCCTTATAGATCGGTCGAGGAATCGGGAGCAAATTTTTGTCCTTTATTTGATCAAATATGGTCGCGGCTCCGACGGAATATATCTCAGCGAAATTAGCCATGAGCTCGAGCCTATGCTCCCGATAGCTCTGAGTTGCTGGGGATGTCGAGGAAGAGGCGGGAGCCTTATTCTCCCGGCGAGATTCTTGACGGGCCTCTTTGTAGTCATGCCTATCCTCTTTCTTTTTGTAGGACTCTTTCTGGTCGGAGGGCATGACTAAAACTGGTGCCGGCATAACTTCCTCGGCAGCTATATGGGAGCTGGCGCGCTCCAAGAATTCCTGGTAGGTGTGTGGGACATTCTGGCACACCGTCCAGCGGAAAAAAGATTTTTTGAGGAGGCCGGCCTGGGCAATAATGGCCAGCGCATCGTCCGACATGGGTTCCGTCTCCAATATCCGTTTATTGAAATGAGATATATAATCTTTAAGGGACTCATGCGGTCCCTGTACGACGGGAGCGATGGACGAGCGCGGGGCGACTCGCACAAGGGACCCCATGAAATGGGATCGAAACGTCGCCGAGAGTTAGGCCCATGTCTGAATAGAATGGTGGGGCAGCGTCCGATACCATTTCTGGGCCCTCTCCCCCAGAGTCAAGGAGAACATTCGGCATTGGAACGTGTCCTGAGGCCCGTGCAGGTCCATCCAGGAATTATAATGTCCAAGATGGGCGTTGGGATCTGTCTCTCTGTTGTAAGGCGGAATCTGAGGAATCTTGAACTTCTCCGGGAGGGGTTCCGCCAGAACACTGGGGGCCAGGGGACTCTCCCGGCTGTTAAGCCATTCCGAACTTTGGGATGGCTGGAGTTGTTTGTTTTCGAGCTCCGTAAGGCGTTTTTTAAGAAACTCGATCTCACTCGAGTTATCGCCGGGAGTTGGAGGTAATACTTGTGTCGGATTTAGGGACTGGTGGGGAGCTTTTTCTTCTTTACAGCTCTGACTCTTTATAGTGGGAGCCGGCTTTGCTTTTTCGATTTTCCTCCCCGCCCCAAGGCGATCAAAAACGGATATGGGGCGCGAAAGCTTACTTTTTCGAGAGGGATGTGAGCTTTCGCCATGGCTTTCCGCCCTTTCCCCGACGACCCCAGAGGCTGTCCTCTTTTTGTTTCGTCCCGAGGCAGCTGGGCGGGTCGTCTGAGACTCCGCCCCCACATGGTCTTCGGGTTTTTGAAGGGTCCCGCCCCCAGTAACCCGTGCCATAAGGGCCGCCATGCCCTGGATGAAGACTGGGTGTTTAAAGCACTCTACCACCTTACGGAGGTTTTCTTCCTCCGTCGCGGGCTGAGGGTTTTTTGAACTGTCGTGAGACATCTCTGGTGAGCAGTATATTTTTTTTATCGAAGGTCCCCCTTCCTCTAGCGCCAATCTGTTGACGTCTGATTTGGTCAACGTCACGTGTGCTGATCTGGACGAATGGATCGAAGCCACGTAGAAAATAATAAATAAGATGAAAGGGATTGAATCACTAAATTTTATTAATGACCTTAATATGAAGTAGAGCCGAGCTGATTATTTTTTAGCCGGTATATCTACTTTTTCTCACTTGTTACAAATTCTCTCTTTTTTCTCTCTTTTTATCATAAATGCCAAAAATCCAAAAGTCCTCTCTTATTGTACATTCCTTCTATATATAGGTAATCTCGGCCAGTCAGGAGATGACAGCTGGTGAATGTTGGGGAATATGCCCAAAACACTTGTCAGACTGTAAATGTGCCTAAGACGCGCGGCGGCCTCTGAGGATTGCTTCGGGAAGGGACATGACAGCATGCGTTAATTGGTATGCGGGCCTGTCCCGCACGCTTTTGATGACGTTTATCCGCTGGGTCGATCCTCGGGTCTCCCACCGTTCAGGTCGGCCTTGTTGTAATCTTGAATCAGAGCATTTTTATCTTCTATCTGCTCGGTCCTCCTGGATCGGATCCCGGGTCGGCTCCGACGTCTCTGTCCGGTCCGGTTTTAACGAGCCCGGGAGAAGATCGAGTTTATACCCGGTCCGGCTTCAAGCTCTGCTCGGCCGTTTTAGCTGCCTGGAGTGCTTACGTGGATGCCAAAGTGGATGGACTATCAACAAACATAACCCCAATAACATATTCATCATTGATATCTTATCATTACCTTAGGCTCACAATAATAATGTAAATGGAGCTTTTAACACATTGATGAAAGTTCAAGGGTAGATCACACACAGTAAATTTTTGAACGCATGAGAATACCGGAACCAAATTTTATAAGGGAATATGTTGGCTACAATTTTTTGTAGCCAACTCCCTACAATTTTGTGCTATATTCTGTGGATCCCTGACTCTATTTGTGGGTCCTGAGTTATTTTTGTGGGTCCCTGAATCCTATCTTGTACTACCTTCATTCTCTTATAACTGCAACATCTGGACTTTCACGTTTGCCAATGCACAACTTTGATTATTAATATCTTCAATTATTTACTTTTAAAAATTATAAAAAGTTGATATTTTGAAAGTATATTTCGAGATGAATCTAACAAAATCCCACATGACTATATTTTTTCATATGTATAAATCACAAAACATGGTCAAAAGAGAGTATGTGAACAGTGTAATAGTCAACACGTTGCAATAATAAAAGAACGGAGGAAGTATAATTTTAGAGGGGGATTGTAGCCGATTGGCTACAATAATTGTAGCCAAGATATCCCCATTTTATAAATAATAATATAAGTAATATTAATTATAAGATTAATATTATTAATAATAATAATAATATTAATAACTTGTGGATCCTCTTGAATCAAAATCCCTAAATTAAACAGCATTTGAATTTCCGGTCAAGATTAGTTTTCAGATTAATTGATAAAAGTTCCTCCAATCACCGCTGCAACTGTACAGTGAGCATCCAGCAACTGTTGCTTCTTCCTTTGCCTCGAAGATCCATTAAACATGGTATGTACTTTTGATCGTCTTCCCCTTTGTGTATACTTGGTCTATTACACAGATTGGCCTTTTACCTGATATGAGTAATTGAAAAGCTTTTAACTTGCCATGCTTTGCGTTTTTTTTTTCCTCTTTTGTTTTTTTGTTCGATTTTTTTTTTTTTGTCTGATGATTTCTGTGTTCTTATTATGTTCGATTTAATATTGGGTCAAAGCACGCGCACCTCTACCCGGAATCATCTGTTCTCCTTCTCTCCTGACGTAATAGGCATCCTCTCAAGCTTCAACTCGACCCACGAGCCACTACTTTCTCAGCCAGCGCTCTGCCGTACTTCTCCTCAGCCACCGGTCGGCCAGCTCTCTTCCCCCTTTTTTTCTTTCTCCTTCGATCCCGGTTCCATTGCGCTCTCTCTCACACACACACACTTTCTTTCATTCTTCCTTGAATCCGAGGTTTATCTCTATTCTGGGCGCTGGGGGTGGGGGCAACAGCTCAGTTGGTTTTGTTCTTGTTCTTCTAGTTTAGTTGCATATTAATTTAGGGATTGCGATTATGTGATTGTCAATTTTTTAACTTAGAATGTTAGTTTCTGATATTTACATTCCGAATATTTTGTGATTTTGTGAATTTAGAATGTCCAATTTATAAAATCTTCTTGAAAATCTGGAGTTAATTATGCATAGATTTAATTTTGAGATTTTTTTTTTTTTTTCCGTACCCATGCTGTCAACATTTTTTCAAATTCTGATTTTGCATTTTTTGTTCCCGATCCCGTCCCTTTTTCCGTTCCTCTCGGCGCTACACTTTTATCTGAATTAATTGATTGAAATCCGAATTTCCGGTATTACACACATTTGTGCAGTCTTCTGAACTGTATTAGGGTTCAAATTTTCAGGACATTATGGAAGAAGACGACAACTACGTCGAATACGTGCCGGTGGCCAAACGACGTGCCCTCGAAGCCCAAAAGATCCTTCAGCGCAAGGGAAATTCACACGCACCCGACGAAGAAATCGAAATACGGAAACAAGTCGAAGCCAAACCAAGTTTACTATTCAAAGCCTCTCAGCTCAAGAAAGAGCAGCCCGAGATTACCCAAACCGAGCAGATAATCCTACAGGAAAAGGAAATGATCGAACACCTTCCCGATAGAAAAACTCTGATGTCCGTTCGAGAGCTAGCCAAGGGCATCACTTACACCGAGCCTTTAGTTACGGGCTGGAAACCCCCACTACCCATCCGAAGAATGTCTAGAAAAGCATGCGACTCCATTAGAAAGCAATGGCACATTATAGTCGACGGACAAGATATCCCCCCTCCAATTAAAAATTTTAAAGACATGAGATTCCCCGAACCCATTTTAAAAAGGCTGAAAGCTAAAGGGATTGTTCAGCCAACACCGATTCAAGTGCAGGGCATGCCGGTAATTTTGTCGGGAAGGGATATGATTGGGATTGCTTTTACGGGTTCGGGTAAAACGCTAGTGTTTGTTTTGCCGTTGATTATGATTTCTTTGCAAGAGGAGGTGATGATGCCGCTTGCTCCTGGGGAAGGGCCGTTTGGATTGATTGTCTGCCCTTCTAGGGAGCTGGCTAGGCAGACGTACGAGGTTGTGGAAGAATTTCTTAAGCCGATGAAAGAGGCGGGTTATCCTGAGTTGAGGCCTCTGCTTTGTATTGGAGGGGTCGATATGAAGTCGCAACTTGATGTTGTGAGAAGAGGAGTTCATATTGTGGTTGCGACTCCTGGGAGGCTTAAGGACATGCTGGCTAAGAAGAAAATGAATCTTGATAGCTGCCGGTATTAATACTTGTACTCTATGTTGCTTTCTATTTTTTTTTTAAATTACGTTCTGTTTATGTTTGCCTCGATGAGAAGAATATATTATTATTATTATTATTATTATTACTATTATTGTTTTTTTTTGTCGTTGTCGTTGTTGCTTCGTCTATCTGTGTTCAGTCTGATTTGCAAGAATTATTGCCGTCTAGTTTGCATATTGAGAAAGGTGAAACCTTGTTCGGTTGTTTTTAGGATAAACCCAGTTTAATTAACATTTTGGGATAATTACAGAACAAAAAGAAAACTGAGGTCTGGGATTTTTACAGAAAACCCCAAAGGTTGTTGAGAATTACGGAACTTTTAGGTTCGGTTTTGTGTAGAATTTTGGGGGTAACTGCATTATGTTTACAAATTTGAGGGTTGTTTGAAATGTTTATGCTTATGGAGGGGGGCCAAGTGCAATATTGGAGCGTGCTCGAGGTTTTTCTGTTATATTTTTCCAATACCTCTGAGCCTTTTTTAATTTGTGCATTTATTTTTATCTTATTAATATTCAGAAAATCATTTTTCTTGTTTACAGATACCTAACGCTAGACGAAGCAGACCGTCTGGTTGACCTTGGTTTCGAAGACGACATCCGCGAAGTTTTCGACCACTTCAAAGGCCAGCGCCAAACCCTCCTATTCTCCGCAACCATGCCCACCAAAATCCAAAACTTCGCTCGGAGCGCCCTCGTCAAGCCCGTCACCGTGAACGTGGGCCGGGCCGGCGCCGCCAACCTCGACGTTATCCAAGAAGTCGAGTACGTCAAGCAAGAGGCCAAGATAGTCTACCTCCTCGAATGCCTCCAAAAGACCCCCCCACCCGTCCTAGTCTTTTGCGAGAACAAAGCCGATGTGGACGACATCCACGAGTACCTCCTACTAAAAGGAGTTGAGGCGGTCGCCGTGCACGGAGGCAAGGACCAAGAGGAGAGGGAGTACGCCATCTCGTCCTTTAAAGCCGGGAAGAAGGACGTGTTAGTGGCGACCGATGTGGCATCTAAGGGTCTCGACTTTCCGGACATACAACACGTGATCAACTACGATATGCCCGGAGAGATTGAGAATTACGTGCATAGGATCGGGCGGACGGGTAGGTGCGGGAAGACGGGGATTGCAACTACTTTTATTAACAAGAATCAGAGCGAGACGACTTTGCTTGATTTGAAGCATTTGTTGGAGGAGGCGAAGCAGAGGATACCGCCGGTTCTGGCGGATCTGAACGATCCGATGGCGAATGCGGAGGCGATTGCGAGCGCGAGTGGGGTCAAGGGGTGCATATTCTGCGGGGGTTTGGGGCATAGGATTGGGGATTGTCCGAAGCTGGAGCATCAGAAGAGCATGCAAATTGCGAGTTCGAGGAGGGATTATTTTGGTTCGGGGGGTTATCGCGGGGAGATGTGATTTGCTTACACCTCTCTCCCTCCCTCCCTCCCTCCTTTTTTTGGTAGTTTTCGTATGGCTATAGATTTTTACTTTGTCAAGACGAACTATTTTCATGCTTTGAGGCGATGTTATGAATTTTGGAATTGTGTGTGTGTGTGTGTGTGTGTGTGTGTGTGTGTGTGTGTGTGTGTGTGTGTGTGTGTGTGTGTGTGTGTGTGTGTGTGCTTTCTGCACTCTAAAAGAGAGCTTCTTTTTAACATTTCAGCTTCTTCTTCAAGAACACTCAGTTTCTTGCATCTAGATGTAATATTACACCGACAATCAGACTTTGTTTTAGATTAATTTCTCAAATGCTCTCTCTTAATTCAGTCCTATTGCAGTAAAAAGGCTTACTATGTCTCAAATATAAGTCTATTTAAATTTGTTTGAATTATTATTGAGGTCTAAATATTATATTTGAACTTGACTTGATTGTTAATTGATTCGAGCTCGAATGAGCTTTAGTCGAGCCGGACATGAGTCGAGCTCGAGTAGTTTGATTTTTTTCACATGCATTCTAACTTTTTTAATCAAATTGGGAGACCTCGAGCCGAGTTTTATATTTTATCAAATAAAAATATATGTTCAAGTTTGGTTCATTATGTTATCGAATCGAGCACAAACGAACTTTTTACCAATCAATTCAAATCGAGTAGTTTAATTTGATTTTCAGCTTTATAAGCGTCTGTCTGGTGGCCCAACTTAATAAGTTTTATGATGGACACGAGTTAATTATATTGGATGATTTAATTGGATTTGAAAAAATAAAATTAAATAAAAATATGAAAGATGGATTAAACAGATGGGTATTGAAACCCACACTGATGCATAGAGATGTTAAACGGCTACACTAGCGGTTCAAGCTAAACGGTCAAGCCAAAAAGCCTGATTTAAACGCCAGAAATATCGGCCCTAACCCTAACCCTAACGGGTTTCGGGCTAAACGGGCTAAATATTTAAAAAATCTATTTTTTATTTTTTTATAAGTCATAAACCAAAAAAAACAGTAACAATATATTTTATATATATAGTAACAAATATACTATAATAAATATAACAAAAATACACTTTTATGTATATATATATATATATATATATATAAACACTATATTAACAAATACAGTAATAATATACATTATATATAATATTAATATATATTACATATATAATATTAATATATATTATATATATAATATTAATATATGTTATATAAATATAGTATTACTGTAAGTTGAAATTAACAATAAATATATATCGGGCTTCGGGCTAGCCCTAGCGGGTTTCGGGCTTAACGGTTCGGGCAAAAAAAGCCCGGATTTAAACGGGCTAGGAAATATCGGCCCTAACCCGGTTTTTTAGCGGGTTAAACGGACCAGCCCGGCGGGCCCGAGCCCGTTTAACATCTCTACTGATACAAACGATAGAGTTGTTGCACGCAAACATGAGAATCAGAGTATAAATTGTTGGGAAAAATACGGACAAACGTCACGTCACAACGAATAAAGCGGAACCTCGTTTGACAAATTCCCACTCTTCAATCGTAACTTTGTGGTTACCGACGAGTAGAGCAACAATTACAACTCGATAAAAATAATACAAATGATATTCGAAAGCAATAAATAACGAGACACAATTTTAGCGTAGAAAACCCCTCAAGACGAGAGTAAAAACCACGGGACCGAAGCCGCTTAAATCCACTATCACCAATACACACAAATACACAATCGTCCCTAATACAAACTAGGGGTATACACCAATCGTCAAATACTTGGTAATAAATGTTCTTCAAGTATTTGGAATCAACAATAACAACAAGATCGAGAAAAGAAACAACCGTAAATAGCTTACACAAAGAGCTAATGAAATACCCGTACTTCCGGACTCAAAAACTCGATCTACACCGGTGAAAAGATTTGCCCAATAGCTACCAAGCTCTTGTCAAAAGATCACGACGATCTGATCGATAAATCTCCGGAAAAATGAAGAAATGTATTTATCTCTCTTGTTTCTCTCTCTATCTCTCTCTCTTGTTCTTCAAAAATGTGTAGGTTGTATTATGTTGAAATCTCGCAGCAAACCTGATAAAAGGAACAACATGTGCAAGGTTGACCCGTGTGCCGGCCGGCCCAAGTGTGTCACAGTAGCAAAACGCGCCTGTATTCTGGCAGGGCCGCCAGCAGGAGGGTGCCGCGGCCCGTAGTACAGGCCACTTTGGCCATCTGAAGCAAACGACGGGGGCCGCGTCTCGGCAGGGATGTGCCGTGGCCCAGGGTGATCGGCAGGGGTCGCTCGGCAGGGCCCGGCAGGGGTGTGCTCGGCAGGGGTCGCGGCCCAGTCGGCAGGGGCCGCAGCCCAGAGTACAGTGGCTCGGCATTCTGAAGAAAATTCCGGGGGTCGCGGCCCGGCTGCTGTGTGCCGCGGCCCGGCTGTGCAAAATGAGGAAAAAATCCTATATTTTGGAAATTACTCCTACAAATCTCCCCCTTTCTGGAATATAGGAAGAGTTGGCCATCCCGGCGATGGAACAACACACTTTCACCTTATCTCTACTTAACGCCTTCGTTAACATATCAGAACCATTATCGTCAGTATGAACTTTATCAAGTTCAAATAAACCATCCTCCAATGCATCTCGGATCCAATGGTACCTCACATCGATATGTTTCGTTCTCTTGTGAAAGGTCGCATTCTTAGCCAAATGAATCGCATTTTGACTATCACAAAGAACTACGTAACGTCGTTGTCGGAAGCCTAGCTCTCGTAAAAATATTTTCAACCATAAGAGCTCTTTGCTCGCTTCCACCGCCGCAATATACTCGGCCTACGTTGTAGACAAGGCAACGCACTTTTGTAATCTTGATTGCCATGACACGGCTCCCCCTGCGAACGTCATCAAATAACCGGAAGTGGATTTTCGGTTGTCTTCATTACCGGCCATATCCGAATCGGAATATCCAACAAGCATTGCTTTCCCGTTTCCAAACGTAATCCCCAACTTGGAAGTACCCCGCAAATATCTAAATATCCATTTTACGGCTTCCAGTGCTTTTTTCCCGGATTCGATAGAAACCGGCTCACCACTCCCACGACATGAGCAATGTCGGGCCTAGTACATACCATAGCGTACATCAAACTCCCGACCGCCGAGGCATATGGAATTTTATCCATATCCTCAATCTCCTTCTTCGTCTTAGGGCAATCTTGGCTCGTCAATTTAAAATTGTTAGTAAGAGGCGAACTAACAACTTTAGCTTTGTCCATGTTGAAACGTTTAAGCACCTTCTCGATATATTGCTCTTGCGACATGTGCAATTTTCGAGCTGCTCTATCTCGAGTGATTCTTATTCCAAGAATTTATTTAGCCGCCCCCAAGTCCTTCATGGCAAAGGAATTACTCAATTCTTTCTCCAAGTCGGCAATCTTCTCGGCATTCTTGCCAACGATCAACATGTCGTCCACATGTATTCGGCAGGGGCCGCAGCCCAACAGGAGGGTGCCGCGGCCCGTAGTACAGGCCACTTTGGCCATCTGAAGCAAACGACGGGGGTCGCGGCTCGGCAGGGATGTGCCGCGGCCCAGGGTGATCGGCAGGTCTCGGCAGGGGTCGCTCGGCAGGGTCCGGCAGGGGTGTGCTTGGCAGGGGCCGCGGCCCAGTCGGTAGGGGCCGCGGCCCAGAGTACAGTGGCTCGGCATTCTGAAGAAAATTCCGGGGGCCGCGGCCCGGCTGTGCAAAGTGAGAAAAAAATTATATATTTTAGAAATTACTCCTACAAATCTCCCCCTTTCCGGAATATAGGAAGAGTTGGCCATCCCGGCGATCGAACAATACACTTTCACCTTATCTCTACTTAACGCCTTCGTTAACATATCAGAACCATTATCGTCAGTATGAACTTTATCAAGTTCAAATAAACCATCCTCCAATGCATCTCGGATCCAATGGTACCTCACATCGATATGTTTCGTTCTCTTGTGAAAGGTCGCATTCTTAGCCAAATGAATCGCACTTTGACTATCACAAAGAACTACGTAACGTCGTTGTCGGAAGCCTAGCTCTCGTAAAAACATTTTCAACCATAAGAGCTCTTTGCTCGCTTCCACCGCCGCAATATACTCGGCCTACGTTGTAGACAAGGCAATGCACTTTTGCAATCTTGATTGCCATGACACGGCTCCCCCTGCGAACGTCATCAAATAACCGAAAGTAGATTTTCGGTTGTCTTCATTACCGGCCATATCCGAATCGGAATATCCAACAAGCATTGCTTTCCCGTTTCCAAACGTAATCCCCAATTTGGAAGTACCCCGAAAATATCTAAATATCCATTTTACGGCTTCCCAGTACTTCTTTCCCGGATTCGATAGAAACCGGCTCACCACTCCCACGCATGAGAAATGTCGGGCCTAGTACATACCATAGCATACATCAAACTCCCGACTGCCGAGGCATATGGAATTTTATCCATATCCTCAATCTCCTTCTTCGTCTTAGGGCAATCTTGGCTCGTTAATTTAAAATTGTTAGTAAGAGGCGAACTAACAACTTTAGCTTTGTCCATGTTGAAACGTTTAAGCACCTTCTCGATATATTGCTCTTGCGACATGTGCAATTTTCGGGCTGCTCTATCCCGAGTGATTCTTATTCCAAGAATTTATTTAGCCGCCCCCAAGTCCTTCATGGCGAAGGACTTACTCAATTCTTTCTTCAAGTCGGCAATCCTCTCGGCATTCTTGCCAACGATCAACATGTCGTCCACATAGAGCAATAAGATGATAAAGTCATCATCTTCGAATTTCTTGAAAAATACGCAATGGTCGGGAGTTGTCTTCCGGTAGCCTTGCTCCCCCATAATCGACTCAAACTTCTTGTACCATTGCCTTGGTGCTTGTTTCAACCTGT
Source organism: Orobanche coerulescens (assembly GCA_033398695.1). NCBI lineage: Eukaryota > Viridiplantae > Streptophyta > Magnoliopsida > Lamiales > Orobanchaceae > Orobanche > Orobanche coerulescens. The sequence goes on from CM065809.1 coordinate 179,402,485, forward strand.
ATAAACTCTTCCGAAGTTTACACACATAATCCTCCTTTCCTTCGACCTCAAACCCTTCCGGTTGCTTCATATAAATTTCTTTGTCAAGGTCTCCGTGAAGAAAAGCCGTCTTGACATCCATTTGCTCAACCTCAAGATCAAGGCTAGCCGCAATACCAAGGACCAATCGAATCGATCATATCTTCACAACCGGAGAAAAAATCTCGTCAAAATCAATGCCCTTCTTTTGACTAAATCCTTTCACCACGAGTCTAGCTTTGTATCGGGGCAACGAGGTATGATCCTCCGACTTCACCCGATACACCCATTTGTTTCTCAAAGGACTCTTGCCTTTCGGCAACTTCACCAACTCGTAAGTGTTATTCTCATGCAAGGAACTCATCTCGTATTGCATGGCATCCATCCATTCCTTCTTCTTTTCATCCTCCATGGCCTCCGCAAAATATTCGGGCTCTCCCTCATCAGTGAGTAAGACATACTCATCGGCCGAATAACGGGTGGAGGGATGACGGTCCCTTGTCGACCGCCTATGTGGAACAAAAGATGGCATGTTCGTCACAGGTAGCTCGGGATGAGCTCCATCAGTGTCATCTTGCCTCAATTCATCGTTCTCACCGTCATCATGTTGTTCATTATTTTGGATGTCATCTCCAACGGGTGTCTCAACATTTTGTGGAGGAACGAGGTCCAAATCAATAAGATCATAGTCGTGTTGCGGGGCCGACTCTCCATTCTCAACATCTTTCATTGTTTGATCTTCTACGAAAACAACGTCTCTCGACCGAACAAACCTCTTTGTCACCGGGTCATATAATCTATACATGCCTCTTTGCAAACCCATCCCACATCGGAAGAGAGAAGTCCACCACTATATTAGTATGAGCCCTTTTGGGAAGGAGCCCAAAAATAAATCCGTGCGGGCTTGACCCAAAGCGGACAATATCATATTAATGTGATAGAGTGGTGGTGGTGGCGGTCCTAACATAAATATATAATGTTGTTAACTAAAAAAACTACCCCTGTCTTAGATCTATTTGGCAACATCAATCTGCTAGTTTATAGTAATATATAAGTTATTGACAAGTGTTTGATAATAGTAGCTTATAACGTTTTTCAGTAATTTATAGCATTTTTTTTGAAACGCTGCATGAAGTAGCGTTTGAGCTTATAACATTTATCTTTTCTCTCAATTTTACCCTCATTATTTTAATTAAATTTCTCATTTATCCTCCATTAAATGAATCTCTCACTATTTTTAAGCATTAATTACAAATGCATATTTACGTAATTTTATTTTATAAACTACTTCAACCTCTAGTTTTACCAAACACTTTAAATTTAATCAGCTACCTTATCCGCTATCCGCTACCTCATCCTCTATAAACTAGTTCACCAGCTATAAACTATTTTACCAGCTAATTGCTACTTTTTGCCAAACAAGGCCTTAACCTCATTAGAGAAGGGCCTACTTTTCTTCTTATATTACAAATACCAAACATTTGTTTTAATAAGTTAAAGTGTGTTTGATAATTTAACTAATAAGCTATGTTGCATAGGTGCGGGGGACGGGTGCGGGTGTGGAGAGATACGAATGTGGGGATACGAGTTTTTAAAAATGTTAGGGTATAATACGGTAAAGATACGTCTGTTTATTTTATATTTTATTATATATAACACTTGTTAAATATAAAAAACAACAATTCAAATATCACCATAAAACCAATTCAAATACATAAAACAAGTCATACAAAAAATAATTAAAAATGGCTTTGAGCAGCGGAGCTTTCTGATGCTGTTCGTGAATGCTGCTAAAGGTAAAAGTAATTACTTATTAAATGATTTACTTTTTGTATTTTTAGTTTATTTGATTTACTTTTTAAAATTACAAAAAAATCCTAAAAAAATAATAATTTCACCCACGCCCCCTATCCCACGCACCGGATACGCGTATCCTGTGCAAGGATACGCGAGTCCAATTTTTTTTTTGCACGGATTCGCCACGGGCGAATCCCGTGTGAATCCCACGCGAATTGCACCCGCACTCGCACCCATGCAGTATCCGATACTACATACTATTGAATTTTGAAGAATCCGTGCATCATAGCTAATAAGCCACCTCATGGTTGATAAATTGCTTTATTGAGATGCTAATTATATATTTTTAATAGTTTTTAAATAAAAAGTGTTATACGATATTAGTAGCGACTTAGGCTCTGTTTGGTAAAAAATAGTGGATAGTGGATAAGCTATTTTATAGTGGATGAGGTAGTGGATAGCGATACGCTAGCTGATTAAATTTAAAGTGTTTGGTAAAATTAACGGTTGAAGTAGCTTATAAAATAAAATTACGTAAATAGATATTTGTAATTAATACTTAAAAATGAGAGGGAAATTCATTTAATGGTGGATAAATGAGGAATTTAATTAAAGTAATGGTGGTAAAATTGAGAAAAAAATGAAACAGTATAAACTATATCGTTCAAAAAACGCTATAAGTTACTGAAAAACGATATAAATTACCGTCGTCAACACAAGGGTATTTTTGTCCAATCACGATAATAATTTTGACCTGGCGATACCCAATATTCAGTAGCCTCCTCTTCAAGAAAAGAAACATCTCGAAGATCACAGAGAATAGTGTACTATATATATGCAGAGCAAAGGTTTTGTTGGAGCCACATACAATATAAGCATTCCCCCTCTCTCTAGGTTTTTGACGCGACACTCCCGAATTATACAGAAGTCATGCCTCGCCGTAGCTCCGGTGGTTACTTCTTTCGTTTAATTGCTTGATTTCATAACGTTATTTCTCGATTATCCTGCCGATCTGTGCAATAACTAGGTTTTGGTTGTATTTCATGTGTGTGTTAGATTTTGTGATTCGAAGTACGATTTTGTTTGAACTGGTTTTTTCTGATGTTCTCTCGGTTATACATATATCGGGTATGTGAATTCAGATGGGAAATGTCTTGGTGCCTTTCTGTTTCTGTTAATGGTGTTTGATCTTCTCGCTCCCAGCCACCTTCTAAAATATTCCATCTCGTCACCATTTTCTAAATAAATCACATAAGCGGAAATGCAATGGCTAAGCTGTTAGGTTTTGATCTTTAATTTTAGGAACTTCAATGTTTATTGGGAATAACGAGATGACGATGGGTTCATCAGTTATCTAACCGGCTTAGTTGGGGTTCGGCTGTTGTTTTAGGCCTCGCCAGTTATAACTGGGTCTCGCCCTAATCTCCAATTTTTGTCAATGTCAATCTATTGTGTATGTCGGTGAAGGTTTTCGCTGGTTTCTGCTGATTCATAGATTATGGGCTGTCTTCATATTCATGATAGACCCGTTCCTCAGGCGTTCAGCATGTGCCTTTGTTATAGTTTCGTCTTTTTGATTTGCAAGATTATACCATCTGTGATTCCTGGCTTCCCGTTGTAGCCAAAACAAAAACAGTCTAGGCCATAACAAACAATGCTGCATAAGTTTCATGATGCTTTTATATCTTCATATTGTGGTATTGCTGTAATGTAGCATTCTTACAAGGTCTCTCTTGATGCTGTACACACTGTTACAATGTAATGGTGACTTGTCAAGCATAAGAATCGACGTCTCATGGCTTGTTGGATTTGAATGTACAGGAAGGTCTTCTCGCCCAGCCCCTCGTCCTGCTCCAGCACGTAACCCACCTCCTCAAAAAGGTTTCTTATGGTTTTCACTTTCAGATACTTGTGTTAATATGGCAGCGTGTTGGAATTTGGTGAATTGTGGAAGGACGTCTTGTCCTGTTTTATCCGTCTCTTCACTGTTCTTGTTCATCATATGTGATTCCTGTTCAATTTATAGCTTACCCATGTTGCTGTTTAGCTCATATTTTGGTGTACGGTTGTTGCAGTGAACCATGCTCCTCCTCCAGCTCATGCCAAAAGCAACTCTGGTGGATCTGTTCTAGGAGGCATTGGTTCAACTATAGCTGAAGGTAATGGGGATGTGATGAAATATCTTGACACATGGTCTATATACCTTTATAGTATGTAGGTGGGAGAAATTTATCCGACGCTTTTTACTTTTCCCCTTTTTCTTTATGTGATCTTGTCTGTAGGACTGGCGTTTGGTACTGGAAATGCTGTTGCACACAGGGCTGTGGATGCTATTATGGGTCCTCGGACGATTCAACTCGAGAAAGTTGCTCCTGAAGCCGCGGCAGCGTCAGTGCCCACTGCAACCAGCATGGCTCGATCTGAAGCTTGTGGCATGCAATCCAAGGCCTTCCAGGATGTAAGTGAAACTCTCGTTTTCTGTCTATCCTGTGAGGCTGGCTGATAGGGTTCAGTGCGACACTTCTTCTTTAGGTCTGATGTTGGTATTTTGGAGTCTCTTTTAATTGAAAAAGAGATATCTCCTGTTTCAAATTGCAATGTTTTGCTAGTGGCAGAATAATTATGGATACGTACTGTGCTTCCCATCCCATAAAAAGTATTTTACTCCGAAACACAAATTTTATCCTACAACCTTAACTAAGATGGACTCTTTTTGTGACGGACCAAGTATAAATTTAGAGGTTCTTGATCTTGTGGAAGATTAGATGTAGATACGTCATGGGGCGGTGTTGGAGAGGGGGGGGGGGGTCGAAGCAATAGAAACAGTGTGCTTTGTTTTCAGTGGAGATGCTGCTGCTCGTTTTTGGGGGCATCATTTTTTTTCAGAATGATGATGTATCGAGTATCAGTTGCCACAAGTGTCCCTTTTGTTTGTTTTCTTATGTTTTTTTCATTGCATTGGGAATTCTTGTACTGAATGCTAATCTTATTCTGCAGTGCCTGAATAGTTATGGAAGTGACATCAGCAAATGCCAGTTCTATATGGACATGTTGGCTGATTGCAGGAGAAACTCGGGTTCCGTGTTGAGTTCTTAAGGTTGAAAGCTCTGGCTGCCCTGGGTTTGAAACTAATCTGATATGTGGTTACCGACGACAATTCTTATTATTTGATATTAGTTTTGCAATTTGATGTTTGCTTTTAGACTTTCTGGAAATAATTAGTACTACTTCTTAGGGAACATTTTATTATCGTCGTATCGAGCCCAGTTCTTTTGGGATTGAGTTGCCAATGTCGATGATGATGAATGATGATACTCTTTTTTCTCAAAGTGGAGATGTGCGCCTACAGTTTGGACTTTGGATTTTGGTTTTAAGTTTTTATTCGTACGCAGTAGGTCTCTCACGAGATAATCTTCGGGTGTGTTTGGTTTGCAAGATTAAATTCAATATAGAACAACTTAAGATAAATTCAAAGAAGATGAGCCCAAGATCAATTTAATCTTAGGGTTGAATCTTATGGTGAAGACAAGACTAAAAATGTTAGACTAAGTGTGATTAATTCTATGTTGCAATCTTACAAAATTAAGTCTGGGGTCTTATCTATCAAATCAAATATGATTACATATGATTAAATTATCTAATCTTGCAAGTCAAATATATATTAAATTCTAGAATTAAATTGATTAGGGATGTTAATGGGTAGGACTACCCTCATATAAAATGTCTTATACCTTACCTTATTATCTTATTTTTTATAGCGAGTAGGGTACGGGTACCTGTGGGTAAAGTGGGTTGCTCGCTTATATTTATTTAATGTTATTTCACAACAAAAAAACTCCAAAAAACACAAAAGAAATATAATAAATGAGTCAATATATATTAAAATTTAATATAATTTAACTCAAATTTATTAATGTATCAGGTAAAATTATTTTATTTAGATATTTAATTTTTAGGGTAATCGGGTAGGGAACCGGGTAAAACATAAATCCCATACTCTATTCTTACCCTAACAAAAAATAACGGATACAGGTAGTACCCCATCCTTTACCGAACATGCGGGTACTACCTGCCCGTATAACTCATTTGCCCGCGCTAAAATTGACATCCCTAAAATTGACATGTATCAGAAGGTTTTGAACAAGAATGCCTTTGAAATGTGCTGTTCAATTTATTGTCATATTAAGAAGACACAAGTTATAATAATTAATTAAACAACCTAGAAAAGGCATTTATTTATCAAATCTTAAAGAAGTACCAAGTAATATATTTTATTAAATTAGAAACCGAACGTTTGGATAAAGTAACAAGCGTATTTTGGTAACTGTAGATCATTAGGCTCAAATATTCCATGCGTTGGTTTGAAATGGAGTGCATTCGGTTTGAAACAATATGAAAAATATATCTGCTTATCACTCTCTTTAGACCTGGCAAACGGGCGGGCTCGGCCCAAACGGATCGGGCAAAAACGGCGGCTAAATCTGCACGCCAAAGGCCGGTTTTTTTGGGTAAAATATTAGGCCATGGCGCATTGGTTCCATTACGCCCGTGGGCCTCGACTTTTTTTTTTTTTTTGAAATATTATTTCTGAATAATTATAGAAATATTTTTCGATCCGTAATTATTATATTATTCACTATACTATCACAATCAATTAAATAAATATAGAATTGTTTTTATTTGATAATTATATTATTTACTACACTACCACAATCAAAAGACAAATTTATAAATATTTTTATTTGATCATCATTTCATTTATCACTACTACTTTCTTATAAAAATTATAAAATAATATTATTATTGATATGAGATACTACAAAGTAATCACAAAGTCCCATAAAAAATAAAACTACATCAATAATTAACATATAGATGTAATCTAATCTAACAAATAAGGAAAAATTTTAAATATTATAATTACATATAACATAAATATATATATATATATATAAAAAAAAATGGGCCGGGCGGCCGCCCGCGGGCCGGGCCTCAACGGGCGGGCCAAATCTGGGCCGGGCCAAAAAGCGATTTTTTTGGCCAAAAATATGAAGCCAATGCCCGCCCAAAAACGGGTGCTTGCCTTCATGGGCCCTGGCTTATTTGCTGTGTCTAACTCTCTTGATCGTTTAAAAGTTGGATGAATGAAAAATTCATTTCTTTTAAAGGAAGGGGACGAAGAGTTTTTGGGAGTTGAATTCCGTATTTGAGTGTAATAACGCATTATCGTACTCAGTGCAGTGTATACGACCTGATATTGCTTTCTCAGTTTGATGGTTAGGCCCGATGCAACATCACAATAGCTAAAAGAAATCATTGACTTAAGACTATTCTTTCCCTATAAACTTGCAAAGGAGTTGCTTAGAAAAATGCAAACGCTTAAGTAAATACTGATGCAGAAGCAACTACTCCGAAGAACGTATTGGTAGAATTTGCTAATATTCGGCATCTCTCTATAATTCATACAAAGATTGCTCCCAGACTGGTTAAGTATTCACTGTTGGAAACGCCACTATATGATGGAGACTGACCAAGCAAATTCTTATAGCTATCTTCTTGAACCATGATGAGACTGTTGCTTTGTATGAATGAGTCACAAAGTCACATGTATTGTATTCAAACTTCTTGATGGATGCAAACGTCATGGGAGGTGTAGACTCAAAAGGAGGGTCTTACATCCACATTGTACGTTATACTTTTTACCTTATCCATGGATTACTCTTTTTATTGGTTTTTTATCATTTGGAAATATTTTTAGCGAGATAATTAGACGTATTAAATTCACTGATCAAAGGAATGACCATCTTTGAGTGTATTTATCGAAGTAAAGATTATATGAAAGTATGGTACTAATCGATGTAACAATCATATATAAGCATGGATTTGAAAAAAGAAGTCCAACACAATTGCCGTAAGATTGTAATCTTTTCCCACCAATCATGGTTATCTTCCGATGGGGTTGTTGTTACTTGACGAGGTTTTAATGAGACAACTAGAATACAATTACATCTTTAACTCAACACTAAGAGTGTTTAAACGATACGTACAAAATGCAGTGATCAAACAAGGATCACATCACCTTAATGTAAGTAGTCCTATAAAAAAATGTGTATATTGTACTCTTTTTTCATGCGATCAAAAATTTTCCACTAAATTATGGTTTATGTCTTAGGACTCATATATCCAACATGTTTAAAATGTTAAATGACGTTTATCCTTTCTGTCTGTTTAGTGAGTAACGGACACTAATGTTGATGACTTGGCAAACGTATCTGACCACGTCGCATAAGTTGTCTTTTAAAAATGTATACATGAAGGAAGAAATGAAAAATGTTGCAAGAAGAAGAAACCCATCAGAGCAGTTAACCAGAATAACGAAGAAATTTCAAGCCCATTGACCCAACCCTGCCACTAACGGGAGTAGATTACAAGGGAAATAAGTCTATATGGGACTGTGATCCATATAGATAGTCCTTTTTTGAAGTTTTGGGCATTTTGAAGGAGAATAACTGCAATGGCATAATTCATGTATCGAGCATTACAAACAAATATCATATATATGTTCAACAACAGAATTACCCGTCACATATCGAGAACCGGATAATTTCAATGTAGCTTCATAAAAAATACCAAGAAAAGGCAAGAAACAAGTAACTCTATCCCATTCCATATCATCGGGTGCACCACCCACCTTCCTAAGTTCCTTAGTATAAGGAGTATACTTAGTTTTCAAATTCTTAAAAGCATTCCTAAACTCCAAAGCTGTCTTAAGCATCAAATAAGTGGAATTCCATCTCGTTTCAATGTCCAAACAAACAAGGCCTTTACTTTTCAAGTTTTCTTCTTCAACATAAGACTTAAACTTCTGAAGCTTAGAAGGAGAGGACCTCACATATTTTACTGCAGCACGGACTTTAACAATAGTAACATCAACTTCTTTCAAACCATCTTTGACAACCAAATTCAAAATATGTGCTCCACACCTCATATGTAAAAATTATGCATCTAACACACATCCATCCCATAATTTAGCAACTTTTTTCAAGTATCTTATTGCTACATCATTTGAACTAGCATTATCAACAATCACAGTCAAAATCTTCTTCAGACCCCATGCTAGCAAACATTTTTCGACACTCTTACCAATAAAGTCTCCAGAATGACCACCAACTTGACAAAAGTTAATGATTCTCTTATGCAATTTCCAATTATCATCAATAAAATGAGCAGTGAGACACATATATGTTAAATTTTGACTAGAAGTCCATGTGTCAGTGGTAAGAGAAACCCTTGAAGTAAAATTCTCAAAAAACTTCTTTAAAGTTTCTACCTTTTCAATATAAAGTGCATAACAATGTCTCGTAACAGTAGGGCGTGACGGAAGAATAAAATCAGGAATAGCAACCTTGCAAAACAAGATAAAACCCTCTCGTTCAACGAATGAAAAAGGCAACTCATCAATAATCAACATCCTTACAAGAGCCTTTCTAATCTCATTTTGATCATACCGCCATAATTTAGGAATATTAACAGTCTCAACACTCCCAACACTGTTAACTTTTGTTCTAGATTCAAAATCCAAGATGGTTTGCCTTTTATCCAAGTTAAAAGGAGCTTTCTTACACCTATCGATGTGACGAGACATTGCATTAGTTCCATTTTTAGCCGAACAACTAATCAAAGACGAACAATAAGCACATTTTGCATGATCTTTATCACCATAAATTTCAATAAAATGTTCCAAGCACCGGATTTTTTCTTCCTTGTGGTCGCTCCTTTAGAAACTTCTGTGGAGCTGCTGGTGCGTTTTTTCTTTTTCTTCTTATGTGTTTGAGTCTCTGCCACCATCACTATCTCAGGCTCTACATATTTGGAAGTGATATCGATCAAATGATCATCACTGTTATCCCCACACTGTGACTGTGACATACTCTGTATTAAAAAATTAGACAACATCAATTAAATGACATAAATGTTTACAGAAGAAAAAGAAAATCAATTTGGTCAAAATATTTACAGAAATCAATTAAATTACAGAAATATTTACAGTGTTATCGTTCCTGCAATTCATTCCAGTATGGAATGAGTAAAGAATCAAGCTATAAGTCTCTATCTATACGAAAGGCACTGGTTTTTTCTTTCTTTCGGTTTCATTGATAGCAGAAAAATGGACTCTCTACAAGTGGGCATGGAGAAAAAATGACACTGTAAATTGATGGAAGTCTAAAAAAAATGACAGAAAAAATGACACTGTAAATTACTGGAAGAGAAAAAATGACAGAAAAATGACACTGAAAAAATGACAGAAAAATCACGAACTTGTACAATCGATGCCACAAATTCTAACTTCAGTTCTTTTCTAACTTCGGTTCTTTTTTAGATGACAGAAAAATGACATCCAATAAATTAAGAACTTGTACAATCAGCTTTTTCCCACTCGCTGATCTCTACGGATCTATTTCTAACTTCAGTTATTTTTTCTGATTGTTCCTGGCAAGAGAAATTGGGAGGGCCGATGTGGAGGAAAAGAGGGCAGGGATTCTATACAATGACATCCAGTAAATTACTGGAAGTCTAAAAAAAATGAGCAAATCGATGAACTTACAATGACAGCCGATTGAAACTCTCAAGTAACGGGTAGATTATTTTCCGTCTGAATTCGACCAGACGGCAGACGCTGGACAATGAAGTGGAGAGCTGCGGTTGAAGTGCAGAAATGTTGGAGGCGGTGGAGTAAGTGAAAGAAACCCTACTTCATACTATTATATAATGTAATATCCGCAGTTTCGATTTTTCGGTAATTTTCTTTTTTTTTTGGCGGAAGTCCATCTTAGTGACTCCGTTGTGACCGTTTCGTCATTCCGAGAGTATTTAATTCTGAACTTTTTGCCATCTGAGTTAGTTTTGGTATTGTTTTGTTGAGTTCCGTGTTCTTAAACGACTTTTCCGCACTTGAGTTCGATTCTTGCGAATCTCGTCCGAAACTGTTGGTTCGAGTTTCTTGTAAGTTCATTTAATGTAATTATTCATGTTGCGAGCTTTGTCTTGGTGTTTCGATCGTGTATCGTGTATTTCGGACGTTTTGGGACATTTTCATAATTTCCCAAAGTTTGGGGTAATTATTTTCCGTTGTCGAATTTCAAGCCTTTGGGTGATCTGAATCATGTGTTCTCTTAGCGCTTGGATTCTTCTTTGCGAGTACTTCGCAACCGTATCTTCGATTCATATTCAGGTTCGGGTTTCGGGCTTGTCCGGGCCTTCGGGGGTGGCCACGGCCGAGTCACGGCCTCACAGTCTTGAGCTGGTACTGGCCTGGCCGAGTTACGGCCGTAAGGTGCCGATTACGACCGTAAGTGATCGGCAGGCATGGCCTGACGAATGCCGGTTACGGCTGTAAGGGCCAAGAGTTACGGCCGTACGGGCGCAAGGCAGCTTCCGGACGAATGCCGGTTACGGCCGTACGGGCGCAAGGCAGCTTCCGGACGAATGCCGGTTACGGCCGTAACCCTGTCGTCCATATATAGGCTGTGACCGGCCAGACCTCATTTTCTTCACATTTCTTCACCCGAGTGCGGCTGGCGACGGGAAAAATCGGGGAGTGGAGTTTTTGGTCGATTCCACTCGGTTTCTAAGCGTTTTTGAGGATTCTTGTCGATTATATCAACATCAAATCCTTGTTTTTCGTTGGATCGAGGTAATTTTTTGAAATCTCCTAGATTTTGATTTTCGAGATTTCTTCTTGATTTTCGTTGTTCGTCCGAATTTGATGAATCGGTTGATGCTAGTAAACTTTATTAATCGTGTTCTATGAATTGTATATCCATATCTTCGATTCGGTCAACCCGATTGATGATTCTTAGGTTCTTGATGAACTTTGAACATTTAGTGTTCGATTAAATGTCTCAAAGAGTTTCTTTCGGTCGTTGTGCTGATTTCGATTGATATTGTGTTATTGAATGAATTGTATTTCATTCAAGGTTGTTCGAGTACTTGTGTTTATCGGAGGACGCCGTTCGTTGTTCGTGGAAGGATTTCATCGCTTTCGGTTGAGGCAAGTTTTATACTTGTACTAGTCAATGAGATTAATGTTATTGTATATGTGTATGAATGTGTTGTATCATTTCGAGACTTGGTCTCTTCATGAATTCATTGATATTAAAGGGATCGTTCGATACAATACTCTTCGGCAATTATGCCAAATATTTATTATTGTTCATTAATGGCCGGTTCAAGGCATTGGGGTACTCGTTGTTAATATTATTGTCGATAGCCGGTTCGCGGTATCGGTGTATCGATTGTTGTTTTTAATATTGATGTCGATCTAAGACATTGTTGTAATCATTGTTATTAATGTTGGCGTCCTGTCATTCATGTTGTACTGGCCGATTGAAGGCATTGTCGTATCCGTTCTCATCTTCGTCGTCGGTAGCCGATTAAAGGTGCCGAGGCATTCATTGTATCATTGTTATCGATTGGCCATTCTAAGGTAATCGAGGTACTCAATCATTAATTGTATCATTGTTATCGATTGGCCGTTCTAAGGCAATCGAGGTACTCAATCATTCATTATATCATTATTATCGATTGGCCGTTCTAAGGCAATCGAGGTACTCAATCATTTGTCGTATCATTGTTATCGATTGGCCGTTCTAAGGCAATCGAGGTATTGAATCATCCGCTGCATCATTGTTATCGGTTGGCCATTCTAAGGCAATCGAGGTATTGAATTGGGACTGTCGAGGATAGTTCCCATCCATTGTGTCGTTGTTATCGATTGACCATTCTAAGGCAATCGAGGTATTGAATTGGGGCTGTCAAGGATAGTTCCCATCCGTTGTGTCATTGTTATCGATTGACCATTCTAAGGTAATCGAGATATTGAATTGGGACCGCCGAGGACGGTGCCCATCCGTGAGTCATCATTATCGTGTTGGCCGACTCAAGGCAGCACACTATCATTCTCGTGAATTCGGTAATCTTGGGATCGTTGCCGTTTATGATTAATTATGTTTTGGAGGCTAGTCTCGGCTAGTGCTCGATGGGTAAGTCTGGGGCTTGAACCTTCGCGGTTGGTTTCCCAGCACCTGCAATTCAGCATGTCACGGTCACTGGGTGATCTCATTATGGGGTAAGTTTGGTGGGGCCTGAACCTTCGCGGTTGTTTCCCCCAACACCTACAACTCAGTAGGTCAACGGCCATTGGATGGTTTCATTACGGGGTAAGTTTGGTGGGGCCTGAACCTTCGCGGTTGTTTCCCCCAACACCTACAACTCAGTAGGTCAACGGCCATTGGATGGTTTCATTATGGGGTAAGTTTGGTGGGACCTGAACCTTCGCGGTTGTTTCCACCAACACCTAAAACTCAGTAGGTCAACGACCATTGGATGGTTTCATTATGGGGTAAGTTTGGTGGGGCCTGAACCTTCGCGGTTGTGTCCCCCAACACCTACAGCTCAGTAGGTCAATGGCCATGGGATGGTTTCATTTTGATACGGCTTCGTGCCGTAGCTTCGGCCTTTATTGTTACAACTTCGAGTTGGTTTGGTTCATCTTCGTGTAATTCATTGTGATTCATATTTAATTCAATTCTGGTTTGGTTCATCTTCATGTAATTCATTGTGATTCATATTTAATTCAGTTCTGGTTTGTTTCATGTCATGTAATTCATTGTGGTACTCTATGATTATAATTCGCCGTTGGGCACTTATGTTCTAACCTGTTGAATAGGTATTAATAGTATGCCGTGGGCTTAGTGTTTCACGAATGCTCGGTTCTTGCCTTGGTTTGTGAGCAACTCGTATTATTATTATTATTATTATCATTGTACCGTTTTATTCTGCCTTTGGATGCATATCATGTTATATATGTATTTGATGTTCATTATCTGGATGACTGACCCCGTGGGGGCGGAACATGTTTTCATGTTTTAGGTACTTGCGAGGAGAGAGTTGAGACACAGGGGCATGACGATGGCGACGAGGCATTCGAGCGATACTAGTCCAAGTTGTTCATGTTGGTCAGTCAGTTGGAGTGTTCTCCAGTTTGTCAGTCATTGTCATTATGTATTACCCGAGAAAAGCTCGTGGGTGTGGTTGTATTTTTATTTTTGTCCATGTAGGCTCATCATTGTCGTTGAAATTCCTTATCAAAATATTGTGTCGGATATCATGGTAGGGACTGTGATCTCACTTGTTGGTTAATTTTAATGTATTTTAGTCATGTTCGCGTGGTGGATCTCCGGGTGTGGGGTCTGTTGTGTCGAGATTTATACACCTCAACTGGCGATCGACACAATGACCGGACGACCGAGTCATAGTCGAATAGCCAAGGCAGATTGGCCGATCGAAGGTCCCATGTCAAGCCCCGATGCCGAGCGATCGACATCTAAGGCGATCGTCTCTTGGCACTTGGCGATCGACCCCTGGTGCTCGGCCAATGACGACCGCCTCTTGCCACGCGAAGCCAGCATGTCCAGTCGGCAAAGGACGAAGCTCGTGCAGAGACCCATGTGCAGATCCGGAAAAGGCGCCACAGGACAGGGATCATTGACCACAGCCAGTCACCAAACCTACCGACAGACCCGCCGAAAGGTGCAAGTGGGACCGCCCGAGACAGCGATGCAGGACGCGTGCATGCTCCTCATTGGACCGCACAACTGACTGCCAGCAACAACCGCGGGCTTCAAGGCAGACAACCCATGTGCGGAGAGACGATCGCCCCTTATTATATTACAAGGAAGGCGATCGCCCGCCAGAAAAAGGGCATCTCAGCTCCTATAAATAGAAGCTTCCTACACTTGGAAAGGGGTCTGGCTTTTAAGCTCATATTTTGGCTTTCACTCTCTTGGCAACTCTATACACTTCCGATATCTCTCTTTCTCACTCTCGAGACCTCTTAATCCTAAGACGGTCAGCAGAAACGAGAACAAGAACACACAGAGCTTCGCTCAAGAGCTAGATAAATAGGATCTTTTACACTCATTGTAATTGCATTCTTACATTAATATTTGTACTCAAACGTATTCTTATTAATAACACATCGCGAGAGCATTCAAGCCCGGGCCTAACAAACCCGAAAAATCTTGTGTTATTTCCATTCCCACGGACGTGCTCTCGCACCTTGTTTGATGTCCGTCCATTCCAGCAATATCTATCTCCGGATAATATTTCGGGCAGCAACAGGGTCCACGGCAATGTAATAACCCAATGGGATTTGGGGGTGTTACAGAAGATGGTATCAGAGCTTTGGGTTGTGAGATACCCTGATATGTGAGTTATGTGGCTCTACCGACGCGGTAGTAGTGGGACTGTCAGGTTATGACAGTCGGGTTTTGTGAGTCCTGATATTTGTGCGGCGGCATGAGTCATTCATTCATCGAGTTGTCGTCAGTTGAGACTAGTATCGCAAGACCTCGGAGCTTCGTATGACCTGTGTAAGGACTCGATTCTCTTTATGTTCATACATTCATTATGTCATTAATTATACATGCTTTGTTGAAACCTATATGTGATATTAGTGTTACGATTGATTCATGACTAATTGTGTTGGAGCACGTTTGACCATGCAAGCGATAAGGATCAACTCATTCATCAGTCAACAATCCTCAATCATCATTTTTATCTTGTCGATCATATTAATTCATTCATCACTCAGTCAATCTCATTGTTCAGTTAATTCATTCATCACTCAGTCAATCTCATTGTTCAGTTAATTCATTCATCACTCAGTCAATCTCATTGTTCAGTTAATTCATTCATCACTCAGTCAATCTCAATGCTCAGTTAATTCATTCACCACTCAGTCAATCTCATTATTCGGTTAATTCACTCATCACTCAGTCAATCTCATTGTTCAGTTAATTCATTCATCACTCAGTCAATCTCATTGTTCAGTTAATTCATTCATCACTCAGTCAATCTCATTGTTCAGTTAATTCATTCATCACTCAGTCAATCTCATTGTTCAGTTAATTCATTCATCACTCAGTCAATCTCATTGTTCAGTTAATTCATTCATCACTCAGTCAATTTCATTGCTCATTTAATTCATTAATCATCCAGTCCATCTCGCGGTTCAGTTGTTGATCTTGTGGATCGAATTTTCAATCGTGTTAACTTGTTCAAGATAATCATATCGGGAATTTCATCAGATAATCATGTCACCTCACTTGATCTTTCATGCGATCTTATCATATTCCGGCGTCATGCCGACGATCATTTTATTGCATTATTAATGCATTCATTGTGTTAGAGCATGTATGCTCATTATCTGTAATACCCGCAATTTCGATTTCCGGTAATTTTTTTTTTGGTGGAAGTCTGTTTTGACGACTCGCTCATGACCGTTTCGTCATTTCGAGAATGATTAATTCTGCACTTCTTGTCATTCGAGTTCGTTTCGGTATCGTTTTGCTGAGTTCCGTGTTCTTAAGCGGCTTTTCCGCACTTGAGTTTGATTCTTGCGAATCTCGTCCGAAACTGTTGTTTCGAGTTTCTCGTAAGTTCATTTAATGTTATTATTTGTGTTGCGAGCTTTGGCTTGGTGTTTCGATCGTGTATCGTGTATTTCAGACGTTTTGGGCCGTTTTCGTAATTTCCCAAAGTTTGGGGTAATTACTTTCCGTTGTCGAATTTCGAGCCTTCGGGTGGTCGCAATCGTGTGTTCTCTTAGCTCTTAGATTCGTCTTTGCGAGTACTTCGTAACCGTATCTTCGGTTTATATTCAGGTTCGAGTTTCGGGGTTGTCCGGGCCGTCGGAGTGGCCACGGCCAAGTCACGGCCGGGCTCGAACGCTTTGGCGAGTTCTGGCCGTAAGGTGCGATTCTGGCCGTCGTGCTTGGCGAACATGGCTGGATGAATGCCGATTACGGCCGTAAGGGTCGATTCTGGCCAGACGGTGTCAGGCAGTGTTCGGACGAATGTCGGTTACGGCCGTAAGGATCTGCCGGGTACGGCCGTAAGTGCCGAGTTACGGCCGTAAGGCCCTGTTGGTTACAACCGTAAGCGATCGGCAGGTGCTGGGCGGATTTTGACGAATGCCGGTTACGGCAGTAACCCTGCCGGCCATATATAGGCCTGGCTCGGCCATACTTCATTTTTCACCCTCTTTCCTCGTTTTTTTGACGGCTGGCGACGGGAGACTCGGGAAAATCGAATTCTTGCCCGATTCTAATCAATTCCAAGGTGTTTTGGAAGATTCTTGTTGATTATATCATCATCCAATCCGTGTTCTTCGTCCGAATCAAGGTATTTTGGCTTGAACCCTTGTTTTTGAAGATTTTGGGGATTTTCCTTTTGATTTCGATTCCAATCCGTTTTTGATTAATTAATTGTTGTATAAACGTTTTTTTGAACATATTCTACAGATTGGATACTTATATCTTTGATTCGTTCGACTCGAAGGGCGATTTCTTTATTCTTGAAGGGTCTTGAACATTTAATGTTCGATTAAATGTTCGAATGAGTTCCCTTCGATAGTTTGTTGGGATTTCCGTTGTTTTGGCCTTGATTCTCGTCGTAATCATGTTTTATTGTTCCTTCCGGAGGATTATAGGTGCTCGAGGATTCCGATTTGAATCTCGTTGGTGATTGATGATTTGTGTGGTGTTATTTTCGTAGCGTTCGTGAGGTTGCCGAATTCTTGGTCGTTTTTGGAAGTTCAAGGACTAACCGATCGTGTCCGTTCGTGGTTCCATTGCTCGTGGTATCGAGGCAAGTACCTTGTCCATACAATTATTGTTTTGTGGATATGATAATTAGTGATCGTCTCTATGTGTTTGTTTGATCGTTTGAATCGAACTTTCAAAAGATTCGGTTAGCCTCGTTAAAGGCTCTCTTTCAAAACCGTGTGTGTTTTTACGATTGTGGTGTTTCGTAAATGATTATGTGAATCCTATGAACACGCTTGGTGTTGTTGTGCTTCGATAATATATATATATATTATCTCATTCCGGTGTGTTATGGTTTGACACTTGTGTTGTGCTATGTGTTTATTGCCTTTGGGTGAATTGTTTGGATATCCATGTTGTGATATGCTATTTGTGTGAATGTGTGGATATGGACTAAGGTCTACGGTGACACATGGCATGCAATCATGTGGTCAGGATGCAACAAGTGATTGATCCAACCGTGAGAGCCTAAGACAATCTACGGTGACACATGGCTTGTGATCATGTGGTCAGGATGCAACAAGTGATTGATCCAACCGTGAGATGATAAGATCTGCGGTGACATATGGCATGCGATCCTATGGTCAGGAGACAACAAGTGATTGATCCAACCGCGAGATGACGTGGCACGTGTTCACGATGTTTTGTGTATGATTGTGATTGTGTTTTGCTCACCTCGGGAGGGTCCTGCGAGGCCACGGAGGGAATCCAATGGTATATCCCTGGATTCACGAGTTGGTGTTGTTTTCATTGATCGAGATTTGCATATCTTGGGTGATTATGTTGTGTTGATTTTTATGTTCCGTCGAGGACAAGTGACATGGGTTTTGACCCTGTGAACTGTTGTTGGTTTTATTTGTGAAAACAAAACCTTTGGGCTGTGACCCAATGTTGATTTTGGAAAGAGAAGGATTTGATGATCCTAAATTGTTTTCTACTAAAACTCCCGATTGCTTATTAAACCACTTTGTAAATTATTTTCTCCTGGATTGTGATCTTTTGGTTTTTGGAACGTTTTACCCAAACTCTTGCCTCGAGAAGTGTTTGTTTCGTTGTATTTGAATCTTTGAGGATTTCTGGTTATTATTGTTCTTGGAACTTGAATTGTATGGCTCGTATTTGCATTTTGTACTTGCACTAGCAAAATGGTGGAATTTTGCTAACCCCCGAGTAATCGGGGGGTGAATGTCTGTATTGCATTCAGGTTTTGGGGAGCATAGCACAAGGTCGGCATGAAGGATGATGAAAGATGAACGATACTAATCACACGAGGACCCGTTTGATGTCATATGGTTTAGTTGTATTTTATTTTCGCTGTTGTATTCGACCCCTGTGTGGGCATGTATTGAGTTGTATGTATTTATTGAAAGACCAAATCAGTCTACTGAGTCATTTTTTAGCCTTAAAGGCATTGTTGAGATGTTCGACGTTGTTTACCAGCCTGGTAGATCCTTGAGGAAAGGGTCTACGACGTGTAATATCCCTGAGTGGATTGGGAGTGTTACATTATCATCATTCCGTAACGTAATCATAATGCGATATTCATACGGGATGTGTAATTATCATGTGACTTTTCTGCCTCGGTATGGAAAGAGCTGTCAGAGGGGCATCAGACTCCGACGTCCAAGAGATCGTTTTCTAGTCGTCTTCGTGCTGGGAGAGCATCTTCATCTCAGACGACGAGTTCGACTGTTGTTTTCTTTAACTGTGATACAATAGGACATTCATCACCGGTTTTGAGCAAGTTATTTCTTGCTCGGTAATAGGATAATCATTCATTTCATTTGTCGTTCATTCATTCACATAAGTCATTCATCATATATCAATCACGTTGAGACTTATAATTATCAAACTAATCATTCACTTCGCGGGGAACAATGGTTTCAATCATTTCATTTGAGCTATCACTCATTACGTTATCATTTCACACCGGTGAGTCATTCTTGATCCTTGTTGGATTTCGATTCATTATAATTCATTGCGATCGTTCCTATTCTTGTGACCTTTCGGGGTCATATTGAGCGGTGAGTTCAGAATTTGGGTCTACCTTGAATCGATGGGACCAAGGAGATCGATGATATGAAAGATATCGACGTTGGGTACATTTGAGATGTATAGCCTTGTTTTTTTTGGGATGATTGTGTAACTCAATCCGTATTAATGTATCGTGGTTGCGGATCATTTATTGTTGATCTATTTTATAATGATCGTATTTGAGAATCTTGAGATTTGGGTCATTTGATGCATTCTTTTTGTGTTGTACCCGAGATTTCATGATAATCTGGGTAATTGTTCATTGTGATTCGAGACGTTAAGTCATGAGGACTTGGGCGTGC
This sequence comes from Orobanche coerulescens, assembly GCA_033398695.1. Lineage (NCBI taxonomy): Eukaryota > Viridiplantae > Streptophyta > Magnoliopsida > Lamiales > Orobanchaceae > Orobanche > Orobanche coerulescens. The sequence continues at coordinate 179,422,304 of CM065809.1, forward strand.
AATTGATATGGTCCCTAGGACTATATGTGCGTTGTCGCTTTTCTTTTGAAGCGTGAGCCAGTGCTTATATGGGGGGTTGGCCCAGTTGTACAGGCGAAGTGGTTCGCGTTAAGGAGTATTCCTGGAGATGTCGTTTTCAGATTGTGATGGATAGTTCATATCCCGAGTTGTTTACCCTTAAGTTTCGGGACGAAACTTCTTTTAAGGAGGGTAGTATGTAATATCCGCATTTTCGATTTTTCGGTAATTTTCTTTTTTTTGGCGGAAGTCCATCTTAGCGACTCCATTGTGACCTTTTCGTCATTCTGAGAGTATTTAATTCTGAACTTTTTGTTATCCGAGTTCGTTTCGGTATCGTTTTGTTGAGTTCCGTCTTCTTAAACGGCTTTTCCGCACTTGAGTTCGTTTCTTGCGAATCTCGTCCGAAACTATTGGTTCGAGTTTCTCGTAAGTTCATTTAATGTTATTATTCATGTTGCGAGCTTTGGCTTGGTGTTTCGATCGTGTATCATGTATTTCAGACGTTTTGGGCCATTTTCGTAATTTCCCAAAGTTTGGGGTAATTACTTCCCGTTGTCGAATTTCAAGCCTTCGGGTGGTCGGAATCATGTGTTCTCTTATCGCTTGGATTCGTCTTTGCGAGTACTTCGTAACTGTATCTTCGATTCATATTCAGGTTCGGGTTTCGGGCTTGTCCGGGCCATCGGGGGTGGCCACAGAGTCACTTGGCCGCATGCCTTGAGTGACTGCTTTGGCCGATTCGGCCGTAAGTGCTCGGCGAGCATGGCCAGCGAATGCGGTTACGGCCGTAAGGGCCGAGAGTTACGGCCAGACGGGCGCCAGCTTTCCGGACAAATGCGATTCTGGCCGTAAGGACTGTCGGTGCACGGCCAGAAGGCCCGATTCTGGCCGTAACCCTGTCGGACATATATAGGCTGTGACCGGACACACCTCATTTTCTTCACATTTTTCCACCCGAGTGCGGCTGGCGACGGGAAAAATCGGGGAGTGGAGTTTTTGGTCGATTCCACTCGATTTCTAAGCGTTTTTGAGGATTCTTGTCGATTATATCAACATCAAATCCTTGTTTTTGGTCGGATCGAGGTAATTTCTTGAAATCTCCTAGATTTTGATTTTTGAGATTTCTTCTTGATTTTCGTTGTTCGTCTGAATTTGATGAATCGGTTGATGCTAGTAAACCTTATTAATCGTGTTCTATGGATTGTATATCCATATCTTCGATTCGTTCAACCCGATTGATGATTCTTAGGTTCTTGATGAACTTTGAACATTTAGTGTTCGATTAAATGTCTCAAAGAGTTTCTTTCGGTCGTTGTGCTGATTTTGATTGATATTGTGTTATTGGATGAATTGTATTTCATTCAAGGTTGTTCGAGTACTTGTGTTTATCGGAGGACGCCGTTCGTTGTTCGTGGAAGGATTTCATCGCCTTCGGTTGAGGTAAGTTTTATACTTGTACTAGTCAATGAGATTAATGTTATCGTATATGTGTATGAATGTGTTGTATCATTCCGAGACTTGGTCTCTTCATGAATTCATTGATATTAAAGGGATCGTTCGATACGATACTCTTCGAAAATTATGCCAAATGTTTATTATTGTTCATTAATGACCGGTTCAAGGCATTGGGGTACTCGTTGTTAATATTATTGTCGATAGCCGGTTCGCAGTATCGATGTATCGATTGTTGTTAATATTGATGTCGATCTAAGACATTGTTGTGATCATTGTTATTAATGTTGGCGTCCTGTCATTCATGTTGTATTGGTCGATTGAAGGCATTGTCGTATTCGTTCTCATCTTCGTCGTCGGTAGCCGATTAAAGGTGTCGAGGCATTCATTGTATTATTGTTATCGATTGGCCGTTCTAAGGTAATCGAGGTACTCAATCATTCATTGTATCATTGTTATCGATTGGCCGTTCTAAGGCAATCGAGGTACTCAATCATTCATTGTATCATTGTTATCGATTGGCCGTTCTAAGGCAATCGAGGTACTCAATCATTCGTCGTATCATTGTTATCGATTGTCCGTTCTAAGGCAATCGAGGTATTGAATCATCCGCTGCATCATTGTTATCGGTTGGCCATTCTAAGGCAATCGAGGTATTGAATTGGGGCTGTCGAGGATAGTTCCCATCCGTTGTGTCGTTGGTATCGATTGACCATTCCAAGGTAATCAAGGTATTGAATTGGGACCGCCGAGGACGGTGCCCATCCGTGAGTCATCATTATCGTGTTGGCCGACTCAATGCAGCACACTATCATTCTCGTGAATTCGGTAATCTTGGGATCGTTTCCGTTTATGATTAATTGTGTTTTGGAGGCTAGTCTCGGCTAGTGCTCGATGGGTAAGTCTGGTGCTTGAACCTTCGCGGTTGGTTTCCCAGCACCTGCAATTCAGCAGGTCACGGTCACTGGGTGATCTCATTATGAGGTAAGTTTGGTGGGGCCTGAACCTTCGCGGTTGTTTCCCCCAACACCTACAACTCAGTAGGTCAACGACCATTGGATGGTTTCATTATGGGGTAAGTTTGGTAGGGCCTGAACCTTCGCGGTTGTTTCCCCCAACACCTACAACTCAGTAGGTCAACGGCCATTGGATGGTTTCATTATGGTGTAAGTTTGGTGGGGCCTGAACCTTCGTGGTTGTTTCCCCCAACACCTACAACTCAGTAGGTCAACGGCCATTGGATGGTTTCATCATGGGGTAAGTTTGGTGGGGCCTGAACCTTCGCGGTTGTTTCCCCCAACACCTATAGCTTAGTAGGTCAACGACCATGGGATGGTTTCATTTTGATGCGGCTTCGTGCTGTGGCTTCGGCCTTCATTGTTACAGCTTCGGGCTGTTTTGATTCATCTTCATGTAATTCATTGTGATTCATATTTAATTCAGTTTGGTTTGGTTCATCTTCATGTAATTCATTGTGATTCATATTTAATTCAGTTCTTGTTTGGTTCATCTTCATGTAATTCATTGTGATTCATATTTAATTCAGTTCTGGTTTGGTTCATGTCGTGTAATTCATTGTGGTACTCTATGATTATGATTCGCCATTGGGCACTTATGTTCTAACCTGTTGAACAGGTATTAATAGTATGCCGTGGGCATTGTGTTTCACGAATGCTCGGTTCTTACCTTGGTTTGTGAGCATCTCGTATTATTATTATTATCATTGTAGCGTTTCATTCTGCCTTTGGATGCATATCATGTTATACATGTATTTGATGTTCATTATCTGGATGACTGACCCCGTGGGGGCGGAACATGTTTTCATGTTTTAGGTGCTTGCGAGGAGAGAGTTGAGACACAGGGGCATGACGATGGCGACGAGGCATTCGAGCGATACTAGTCCGAGTTGTTCATGTTGGTCAGTCAGTTGGAGTGTTCTCCAGTTTGACAGTCATTGTCATTATGTATTATCCGAGCAAAGCTCGTGGGTGTGGTTGTATTTTTATTTTTGACCATGTAGGCCCATCATTGTCGTTGAAATTCCTTATCGGAATATTGTCTCGGATATCATGGTAGGGACTGTGATCTCCCTTGTTGGTTAATTTTAATGTATTTTAGTCATGTTCGCCTGGTGGATCTAAGGGTGTGGGGTCCACGGCACTGTAATAACCCAATGAGATTTGTGTAACACCCCCAAAACCGTATGGGAATATTACACGCCGTAAACCCTTTCTGCAAGGATCTACCAGGCTAAACGTCCATAAACAACCAAATGCTTGCCCGGCCAGGGTCAAACAATATAATAATACAGACCGTTAAGGTCACTTACACATAAACACACAGACCGATGAGGTCACACAACTCTATCAACAGGACTGACTAACAACATTACCCACACAGGGGTCGAAATACAATACAAATGGAAGACCGAATCAACTTTAACAATACAACTAAACTCTACCAACTCTCAACTCTTGATTAGTATCGCACTCGTCATCCCCTTGTGCTAATCCCGTGATCGCCTCCCGAACTCGCATGTACCGGACGCATCAGACATCCACCCTCGAATACTGGGGTTAGTAAAACTCCACCGCTTTACTAGTGCAAGTATCAAACCATACGAAATGTAACGAGCAAATAGCAACTACGAATTTAATACGTAAATCAATTATCAAAATGTTCTAGAAGTTTTAGAATTTCGAACTCAAGTAAGAGATATTTGAAAAGGAACACATCATCTCGGGATTTTTAAAGCGAAATTCTTTTCGACCTTGAGTCCCAATTTACAAAACCTTTTCGTAAACATTAGGGCCTTAGCCCGATTCTCGTTTCAAAGCATACTAAATAATATATCATTATGAGTCCGAGATCCATATTTAAAATGTTACCCGAACAATCATCACTACACGATCATTGTTCGTACACATCATGTACCGAACTCCGAGGCCTCGACGGACCTTACCCGACCACACACACTGCTCGTACACATCATGTACCGAACTCCGAGGCCTCAACGGACCCTACCGGCCACACACATCGTTCGTACACATCATGTACCGAACTCCAGGTCTCGCTGCACCCTACCGGATCACACACCTTGTTCGTACACATCATGTACCGAACTCCGCAGGCCTCGCTGACCCTACCGGATCACACACATTGTTCGTACACATCATGTACCGAACTCCGAGGCCTCGCTGCACCCTACCGGATCACACACCTTGTTCGTACACATCATGTACCGAACTCCGCAGGCCTCGTCGGACCCTACCCGGATCACACACCTTGTTCGTACACATCATGTACCGAACTCCGCAGGCCTCGCTGCACCCTACCTGGATCACGCGCACACACATCGACACGACTCAACTCATAATCATTAAATGTCAAGCCATTCCACATTACACCGAAATGTACAATCAAGTATGTAAACCAAAACAACACAAATATCATGATCATCACAACGACTCTTAACCAACATAACACACATTCGGTACACAGTACATTGCACAACCACGTGTACAACCATCTCATATGTACATCGCAATCCTGCACAAATGGCACAACGCCGAACACGTATATATGACTATTATCACAAAGCCTTCAAATTTTGGAAAACACAACCAACTCAAACGGAAAATATTTACGGAGGAAAGCAAAATCGTCATACATATCATACGTAATTACTAGTCGCAAGATACAAGTCTTATAATAAGATACTTGCCTTAATAACCGTTACCAAACGCTCCGAAGAACACGCTTCGACCGGGAAGCTCGGACCCCGAAGAAGACAATGAACGGAAGGGTTCCGACTCGAGTTCTTCACAAGAATTCGACCCAAACAACATAATTTCAATAAATCATCGATCATACGAGGAAGAATAATCGTAGAACGCCCGAAAACCCCTCTATGACATTTTACCGGACACCTTCAAGGCGTCGGTCAAGAACTCGACCAAAATAACGAATCGATACGATCCAACCATGGGTTAACAAGGGAAATGATACAATACATCCAAATAATCATCAATCCATCACAATCCTAAGTTAAATCGGATTAAACGGACGAAATCGAACAAAATACCCAAAATCCCCAAAATTAGATTTCTAGAAAATCTGACCTGATTCGCTCGATCAAAGGATGTTATAGGATGGATGATTGATGATATGAACTCCAAAACTTCATGGATTTGTTGACCAACAACATCTCTCCATGATAGGAACAACCCCAGCCGCGGAAGAGAAGTAGAAGAAGGAGAAAAAATGGCGAAAAAAGCATTCTTTGGGCCTTAAATAGCCGCACGGTGTCCGGCCCAGGGAGTGTGCCGCGCACAGGCCCAAAAATGGCTCCCAGTGGTCGGCAGTGTGCAGCGGCCCGGCCGGCATGTGCCGCGGCACCCGGTACAGTCGGTTTGGCCGAAAAATGCCACAGAGTGTGCCGCGGCCCTGCCGGCATGTGCCGCGGCCCTACGGTACGGCCTGCTCGGCCGGAAGCTGCCGAGCACTACCGGCCGTGACTCGGACAGAAGCTGCCGAGCACTACCGGCCGTGACTCGGCCAGTACCGGCCTGGGCCCAGATTGCCCGGCCATGTCGACCGGGGCCAACTCCGACGGCCCAAACGACCCTGAAACCCGAACCTGAATACGAATCGATGATACGGTTACGACGTACTCGCAAAGACGAATCTAAGAGCTAAGAGAACACACAATTCCGACCACCCGAAGGCTCGGAATCCGACAACGGAAGTAATTACCCAAAACTTTAGGAAATTACGAAAATGGCCCAAAATGTCCGAAAATCACGATACGCGATCGAAACACCAAACCAAAGCTTGCAACAAGAATAATAACATTAAATGAACTTATGAGAAACTCGAAACAACAGTTTCGGACGAGATTCGCAAGAATCGAACTCAAGTGCGGAAAAGCGTCTAAAAAGCTCTAACTCAAGAAACGATACCAAACGAACTCGGATGACAAAAAGTGCGTAATTAATCATTCTCGAAATGACGAAAGCAGTCATGAGCGAGTCGTCAAAATGGACTTACACCGAAAAAGAAAATTAGGAAATCGAAATTACGTATTACATTCTACCCTCCTTAAAAGAAGTTTCGTCCAAACTTAAAACATGTAGGAGAAGCAATATCCACTGTCAGAAGACTCGACGAGATACACAAAAACCGAAAACTCGCGCCCAACGGCGAAACGCCGCAAGAAACGCCAAAGACATACGGCGTGAAAACACGCTCCACGACGACCAACACAATGCCACCGACTAAGATTCAAAACAATAACGAGCAATTAACGTCACATCACATGCACACATTTAATCAAAGAAACGCACGCGACAACAAGCCGCACTCCGACTAAAACAAATATGCGAAAGAAACAAATAGAATAACACGATAGAAATCACTCCGATACTCATCAACAAGAAAATGTCCGACGTCAAAACACAAATAATTTCAAGATAACAGAAAATGAGAATACCGGATATTACATTCTATCACACAAAAAATAAGTTTCGCCCCGAAACTTAAACTAAGGTTATCACAGTGATACGAAACAAAATATAACGACACATAATAAAATACCATGCTCATGACCTCGTGGTCCACTGACACGTCTCCGTAGGTTCAACAACTAAACGGGAACTTACACAAAACAAAATATCATTCAACAAGTTCCAAATGTAAAAGCGTCACAAAAACATCTCTACACGCGAAACAATCCGTGTAGCGGGTACCAAAAACACCCTCACTAGACATCACTGGGCCCTCCGGAAGTAGGAATAGAATTCCGGTCCCTTATCATCTAGGCAACAATCTCGCGATCGAACTCGATGCCCCTCGTGTCCACAATTATAACAAGTCACTGGCGGTTTCTTACAATGCGCGCGTTCATGGCCTAGAACGTTACAATTGAAACACCTAGGAGCATTACCAGAACTCAAAGACACCGACTTGGGTCCTTTGGGTTCTCTAACTGACCGAGAAGGTCCCATACTCGGCTGATACGAAGGTTGAGGTGTGGGAATCCCAATTCCCTTACTTCCCGATGCGTCATCGGAAATCTTCTGCTTTTCGCTCTGACACGGACTCGGTAGACATTATAGCCATCTCAAACGCCAAGGCTCGATCGATAGTCCTTCAAGGTTGTACACATAAAAGGAGCCATACACCGCCGAATCCGAGGTTTCATACGCATATCGAAATAACGAACCTTATCTCGCCTCACTTTTCACCCGATCCCGAACATAACACAATTGCCGATTATAATCGACTATCGCGGGATATCGACACGCCTCGGGCGTAGCCGAGAAAACTCGACAATCCTACGCTCTTTAACAGCGGCGGACAATACTCGCCTCCATGGCGCTTTGAATTCAACCAAGTAGCGGACGATCACTAGGCGCTACGGCCTCCCACCACCGCAGATTCCCCGTCGAGTAGGTATTGAGCAATAGGCACTCTTCTCTCATCGGGGCAAGCTACAAGATCAAATGTTCTGGTCCAACCGGAAGAGCCAATTCTCCTGACCTAACGAGTCCGAAGAACCTACAAAACGGGCGGGTGCATTCTCATCACATCTCGTAACCACTTACCACCTCGTTATCTTCATCCGAATCCCGCCTCGGTGTACGGCCCGATTCATAAGCGCCAACCGGCCAACCACTGACGAAGGATGGTGGCGGCGCCAACATCAACATTACCTCCGGATGATTGCCGATCACGACCACAACTACAACCACGTCCTCGGCCACGGCCTCTCGGCATACTGGACGGACGACCAATAAGAATAACACATCCAAACAAATATCACAACGTCAAGATAAGACAATAAATAGCAAGACGTTAAAACATCAACTCCAAGTCATCACACAAGTGCACGAACTAACACCGTAATTTTAGAACTTCATAAAAAAATAATCCACACAATACATCAACATAGATGTTGGATTTTACCAAATCAAACACGGTCAAAACCACACACGTATCGCAGGATCAAACACTAACAACAAAAATAAAATGTTTCCGGTATATTCAAATGATAAAATTTTAAAATTCTCAAGTTTGAAAAAAATTGGTGAAATGAAATTTTTGAAAACACTTATAATACCTCGGTCGTTTAATTAAAACCATGTATCTCATTATCAAAACTGCTTTGATTGAAGCTATTTGCAAAACAACACATTGAGGCTTCAATCTTTTCGCTAGACGATATCGTCAAAATGACCTTATCAATATATCATTATCTTTACTAGCGTTATACAGGGTAACAACATGTTACCACGCCATCCATCACTGATATATCAACAGAGATTAAATAACCATGGGGCACGGGTACAATCAGTAATAACAAATTTCTACCGGTCACTCAAAGTTTACGGCCGTAATAACTCGAGCTTACGGCCATAATGGAAAACATCTTACGGCCGTAACATCTAGCTGCAGGATCGCATTGTCACAGAGCCCCCAACACACAAACACATAACATTTAAATTCCGAAAATTAGGGTCGTTTTGCAAAACAAGATTTTTCCAAAAATTTTGATTTCCACAAAAATGCTCAAATCAGTAGTCTTTAAGGAAAAACGTTTTCAAAGCTACCCGTAGCGGGTATAATTACAACAATCCAAAATAGTCGATATTAAAACCACATGCCCAAATGGCAAACAGGGTCGCCAATTCCATCACATACATCTCATGGCATCAAGTTTAAACACACAGCAAAATCATTCATCGGAGTTTATCACAAACTCTACCGTAAAACCCATGAAGGTTCACAACTTTCACACCATACCAACCACGTGGTGGTTCAAGGGCCAAACATCAATACATCCAGTTCTATACACGTACAGCGTATCCAAGTATCGAATACAACTTCATTACACAACACCGTGTAAATAAAATTATGCACCACAAATATCACACATAAATGAAATCATGAACACAGTTATTATACATAAAAGAGGAGACTTACGTCCACAGGCCGCACGGAGACGACGGTCGCCCACGATACTAATCTCATCCGCCAACATATCCAACGCGTTGTGACTACGCACAACTCAACTTGTCACCTGACGACTCGAACGACAAGACAAGACAACACATTACTCGACAAATCACGACTCGACTCGACCCAACAGCCTAGGTTTCCGCAACCTAAGCTCCGATACCATAAATGTAACACCCCCAAAACCGTATGGGAATATTACACGCCGTAAACCCTTTCTGCAAGGATCTACCAGGCTAAACGTCCATAAACAACCAAATGCTTGCCCGGTGGTCAAACAATATAATAATACACTGCTAAGGTCACTTACACATAAACACACAGCACCGATGAGGTCACACAACTCTATCAACAGGATCGACTAACAACATTACCTACACAGGGTCGAAATACAATACAAATGAAGACCGAATCAACTTTAACAATACAACTAAACTCTACCAACTCTCAACTCTTGATTAGTATCGCACTCGTCATCCCCTTGTGCTAATCCCGTGATCGCCTCCGAACTCGCATGTACCGGACGCAGTATCAGACATCCACCCTCGAATACTCGGGGTTAGTAAAACTCCACCGTTTTACTAGTACAAGTATCAAACCATATGAAATGTAACGAGCAAATAGCAACTACGAATTTAATACGTAAATCAATTATCAAAATGTTCCCAGAAGTTTTAGAATTTCGAACTCAAGTAAGAGATATTTGAAAAGGAACACATCATCTCGGGATTTTTAAAGCGTAAATTCTTTTGGACCTCGAGTCCCAATTTACAAAACCTTTTCGTAAACATTAGGGCCTTAGCCCGATTCTCGCTTCAAAGCATACTAAATAATATATCATTATGAGTCCGAGATCCATATTTAAAATATTACCCGAACAATCATCGCTACACGATCATTGTTCGTACACATCATGTACCGAACTCCGAGGCCTCGACGACCTTACCCGGACCACACACACCGCTCGTACACATCATGTACCGAACTCCGAGGCCTCAACGGACCCTACCCGCCACACACATCGTTCGTACACATCATGTACCGAACTCCGCAGGTCTCGCTGCACCCTACCCGGATCACACACCTTGTTCGTACACATCATGTACCGAACTCCGCAGGCCTCGCTGACCCTACCGGATCACACACCTTGTTCGTACACATCATGTACCGAACTCCGCAGGCCTCGCTGACCCTACCCGGATCACACACCTTGTTCGTACACATCATGTACCGAACTCCGCAGGCCTCGCTGACCCTACCTGGATCACACACCTTGTTCGTACACATCATGTACCGAACTCCAGAGGCCTCGTCAGACCCTACCTGGATCACGCGCACACACATCGACACGACTCAACTCATAATCATTAAATGTCAAGCCCTTCCACATTACACCGAAATGTACAATCAAGTATGTAAACCAAAACAACACAAATATCATGATCATCACAACGACTCTTAACCAACATAACACACATTCGGTACACAGTACATTGCACAACCACGTGTACAACCATCTCATATGTACATCGCAATCCTGCACAAATGGCACAACGCCGAACACGTATATATGACTATTATCACAAAGCCTTCAAATTTCGGAAAACACAACCAACTCAAACGGAAAATATTTACGGAGAAAAGCAAAATCGTCATACATATCATACGTAATTACTAGTCGCAAGATACAAGTCGTATAATAAGATACTTGCCTTAATAACCGCTACCAAACGCTCCGAAGAACACGCTTCGACCGGGAAGCTCGGACCCCGAAGAAGACAATGAACGGAAGGGTTCCGACTCGAGTTCTTCACAAGAATTCGACCCAAACAACATAATTTCAATAAATCATCGATCATACGAGGAAAAATAATCGTAGAACGCCCGAAAACCCCTCTATGACATTTTACCGGACACCTTCAAGGCGCTTGGCCAAGAACTCGACCAAAATAACGAATCGATACGATCCAACCATGGGTTAACAAGGGAAATGATACAATACATCCAAATAATCATCAATCCATCACAATCCTAAGTTAAATCGGATTAAACGGACGAAATCGAACAAAATACCCAAAATCCCCAAAATTAGATTTCTAGAAAATCTGACCTGATTCGCTCGATCAAAGGATGTTATAGGATGGATGATTGATGATATGAACTCCAAAACTTCATGGATTTGTTGACCAACAACATGTCTCCATGATAGGAACAACCTCAGCCGCGGAAGAGAAGTAGAAGAAGGAGAAAAAATGGCGAAAAAACGATCATTGGGCCTTAAATAGCCGTGACAGCAGTGTCCGCTGCCCAATGAGTGTGCCGCGGCACAGCCCAAAAATGGCTCCCGGTGGTCGGCAGCAGCAGGCAGCTGCCCGGCCGGGCATGTGCCGCGGCACTGCAGATGGCTTTGCCGAAAAATGCCACAGAGTGTGCCGCGCCCACGGCATGTGCCGCGCCCTACAGATGGCCTCGCCGGCCGGAGCCGCCGAGCACTACCGGCCGTGACTCGGACAAGCCGCCGAGCACTACCGGCCGTGACTCGGCCAAGACTGCCTGGGCCTGATTGCCCGGCCATGTCGACCGGGCTAACTCCGACGGCCCAAACGACTCGAAACCCGAACTCGAATACGAATCGATGATACGCATTTAATGCATCGCAAAGACGAATCTAAGAGCTAAGAGAACACACAATTCCGACCACCCGAAGGCTCGGAATCCGACAACGGAAGTAATTACCCAAAACTTTAGGAAATTACGAAAATGGCCCAAAATGTCCGAAAATCACGATACGCGATCGAAACACCAAACCAAAGATTGCAACAAGAATAATAACATTAAATGAACTTATGAGAAACTCGAAACAACAGTTTCGGACGAGATTCGCAAGAATCGAACTCAAGTGCGGAAAAGCGTCTAAAAAGCTCGGAACTCAGCAAAACGATACCGAAACGAACTCGGATGACAAAAAGTGCAGAATTAATCATTCTCGAAATGACGAAACAGTCATGAGCGAGTCGTCAAAATGGACTTACACCGAAAAAAGAAAATTACCGGAAATCGAAATTACGGGTATTACATTCTACCCTCCTTAAAAGAAGTTTCGTCCCGAAACTTAAAACATGTAGGGAGAAGCAATATCCACTGTCAGGAAGACTCGACGAGATACACAAAAACCGAAAACTCGCGCCCAACGGCGAAACGCTGCAAGAAACGCCAAAAGACATACGGCGTGAAAACACGCTCCACGACGACCAACACAATGCCACCGACTAAGATTCAAAACAATAACGAGCAATTAACGTCACATCACATGCACACATTTAATCAAAGAAACGCACGCGACAACAAGCCGCACCCGACTAAAACAGCTATGCGAAAGAAACAAATAGAATAACACGATAGAAATCACTCCGATACTCATCAACAAGAAAATGTCCGACGTCAAAACACAAATAATTTCAAGATAACAGAAAATGAGAATACCGGATATTACATTCTATCACACAAAAAATAAGTTTCGCCTAAACTTAAACTAAGGTTATCACAAAGGATACGAAACAAAATATAACGACACATAATAAAATACCATGCTCATGACCTCGTGGTCCACTGACACGTCTCCGTAGGTTCAACAACTAAACGGGAACTTACACAAAACAAAATATCATTCAACAAGTTCCAAATGTAAAAGCGTCACAGAAACATCTCTACACGCGAAATAATCCGTGTAGCGGGTACCAAAAACACCCTCACTAGACATCACTGGGCCCTCCGGAAGTAGGAATAGAATTCCGGTCCCTTATCATCTCGGCAACAATCTCGCAGTACTGAACTCGATGCCCCTCGTGTCCACAATTATAACAAGTCACTGGCGGTTTCTTACAATGCGCGCGTTCATGGCCTAGAACGTTACAATTGAAACACCTAGGAGCATTACCAGAACTCAAAGACACCGACTTGGGTCCTTTGGGTTCTCTAACTGACCGAGAAGGTCCCATACTCGGCTGATACGAGGGTTGAGGTGTGGGAATCCCAATTCCCTTACTTCCCGATGCGTCATCGGAAATCTTCTGCTTTTTCGCTACCGACACGGACTCGGTAGACATTATAGCCATCTCAAACGCCAAGGCTCGATCCTGATAGTCATTCAAGGTTGTACACATAAAAGGAGCCATACACTGCCGAATCTGAGGCTTCATACGCATATCGAAATAACGAACCTTATCTGCCTCACTTTTCACCTGATCCCGAACATAACACAGCTGTCGATTATAATCGACTATCGCCTGGGATATCGACACGTCTCGGGGCGTAGCCGAGAAAAACTCGACAATCCTACGCTCTTTAACAGGCGGCGGACAATACTTGGCCTCCATGGCAGTTTTGAATTCAATCCAAGTAGCGGTACGATCACTAGGCGCTATGGCCTCCCACCAGTCTGCAGATTCCCTGTCGAGTAGGTATTGAGCAATAGGCACTCTTCTCTCATCGGGGCAAGCTACAGCATCAAATGTTCTGTCCAACTGGAAGAGCCAATTCTCCCAGCCTAACGAGTCCGAAGAACCTACAAAACGGGGCGGGTGCATTCTCATCACATCTCATAACCACTTACCAGCTCTGTTATCTTCATCCGGAATCCCGTCTCGGTGTACGGTCTGATTCATAAGCGCCAACCGGTCAGTCACCTGACGAAGGATGGTGGCGGCGCCAACATCAACATTACCTCTGGATGATTGCTGCTGATCACGACCACAACTACGACCACGTCCTCGGCCACGGCCTCTCGGCATACTGGACGGACGACTGTTGGAATATTTATTCCACACATTATTTAATTTATGTTTTGATGATTAAAGTTGCTAAACTACAAAACAACATCGAGGCGAAGCAAAACGGCGAAGCAAACGAAGACCCAAAAATTGCAATCTGGACTGCATTAGCGCACGCTAAGGAACATATGTTAGCGCACGCTAACGAGGAGTCAGCTGCATTCCAGCCTAGTATCAAAGTAAGCTGCAGTGAAGTCAGCAGATGGATAGCGCACGCTACACACTATTATTAGCGCACGCTACCCTCTATTATTAGCGCACGCTACAAAGGATGATTAGCGCACGCTAAGATGTTTGAATCTAGTCAATCCGAACGTTGGGAAAAGGAGGTCAAAGTCAGCATATCAAACGGTCACTTTGACAATCCATGCAACGGATATATTGGATTAGCGCACGCTACAAAGGAAGTGGTAGCGCACGCTAATCAGCATGGCGAGCTACCGGATCAAATACAAAGTGATTAACGACGCTACATGAAAGCCTTTACGTACGCTAGAGCAAAATGTGCGATAGCGCACGCTAAGAAGGAAGGCTAGCGCACGCTAGCTAGTCAACCGGGCAAGAACGGCTAGTAAGGAGGAAGAAGGCTATAAATAGCAAGGAGTTGGTATTATTCCATACAACAACATTGAGCAAAGCATACATACGTGTTATATCATTGTAAACATTATAGTTGTTGTTCTTGAGCTTAATTAAGAGTGATTGAGTGTTATACACAAGATCATACACGAGCGATAAAAAGAAAAGATACGATTTGATTCGGTGTTATTAGGATCAAGGATCCGGCATTGTTAGAATCACAATCGCTATCTTAGTGAGGTTTATCTAGTACCGATAGAAAGCTAGAGTGGTTGATTCCTTATCCAATAGAAAAAGAAAAACGGTTTTACTCGGACCGATAGAAGACGAGCTTGTAACGGTAATCCCTCGACCGATAGAAGAGAGGCGTAGAGGTTTTGATCTTAAGCCTAAGGAAAAAGATACATCGAGAGAGGACGTAGGCTTCGTTAATAGCCGAACCTCTATAAATCCTCGTGTCCTTTATTTTCCGCAATTTACTTTAGCTTCCGCATATAACGGCGCAAATATCCGATTTGGTACCCAACAATTGGTATCGGAGCGGTACTCCAATACGCGGCTTAACATCCGAGGAGAAAAGATCCAATGGCGTTTCAAATGGCTCCAGTCAAAGGCCTTGCTCTCAACCGACCACCATTTTTTGATGGCGCAAACTTCATGACTTGGAAGAAGAAGATGTCGATATTCATTCGAGCTTACGATATCGAATTATGGAAGGTAATATGCCTTGGTCCGAAAATTCCGACAAATTCCAACGGTACGCTCAAAACCTTCGAAGAATATGACGATTCCGATTGGAAAAACGATCACTATAATTGTAAGGCAACTCAACTTCTCTATTGTGCCTTAAATCCGGAAGAACACAACCGGATATCATCGTGTGATAGTGCCAAAGAAATCTGGAAAATGCTTGAGGTAACACACGAAGGTACGTCTCAAGTTAAAGAGACGAAGATAAACATGCTCCTTCACGATTATGAATTATTCCAAATGAAGGACGACGAATCCATCTCGATTATGCTTGACCGATTTTCGGTTATTACTAATGGATTAGCATGTTACGGAAAACCACTTTCGAGTAGTGAGAAAGTAAAGAAAATTCTCCGATCACTACCTCGAGAATGGGACGGTACGGTTACGGCAATAATGGAATCCAAAGATTTAAATACTCTCGATTTTAGTGCTCTCGTTGGTTCTCTTATTAACTACGAGATTGTTCTAAAATCTCGGAATGCCAAACCGAAACCGAAGGAGAGGTCAATAGCCTTCAAGGCTAAAATGTCGAAAAAGAAAGAAGAAACCCCAGTGGACGAAAGCGACGAAGAAATGGCATATTATGCCAAAAATATTAATAAGTTCCAACACTTATTAAACCGGAGAAAGAAGGACATTCAAGCGGGCGAACCTAAGAAATTCGACAACACTTGTCGATTATGTGGTAAACTGTGCCACTTTGCTAAGAACTGTCGAGTAAAGCAAAAGGAGGTTCTAATCGCAACATGGAGCGACGAAGATCCCGATGAAGATTTTCTTGAACAAAATAATCTCGCGCTCATGGCCCGGAGCTCATTCGACGATAGCGACGTCGAAAGCCAAGTAAGTAATTCTTACGACGAACTTTTTGAAGCATTCGAATTATTACATACGGACTATCAAAATGCTTTAAATGAAATTAAATCCCTCAAGTCTAAATATAAAACTTTGGAAACTGAAAATTCCAAAATACTTGAAAAAGGGAAATTTGTCGAAATTGATCATTCGAAATGCCTTGAAAATGAAAATATTTTGAAAAATGATCTTTTAAAAGTTCAAGATGAACTAAAAATTTTGACAAAGAAATTCTCGTATGGTAACGATAAATTTGAACAAATGTTATGTGTTCAAAAATATACTCTAAATAAAGAGGGGTTAGGATTCAAATCACGTTCAAAACGAATCCGTCAATTTCAAAATACCCCATTGCGAAAAGTGTTTAAAAATCGGGCATCACATATCAAATTGCAAAAGCCCAAGACGGACGATAAAAATTAAAAAGATTTGGGTTCCTAAAGGAACAAACGTTTCAAACATCGTCTATGTTTCAAAAGAAAAACCAACTATCGGTTGGATCCCCAAAAATAAATTTTGACAAATGATATTTTACAAAGGGGGAGAAGGAAATAATATTTTCAGGGGGAGTTTATACCCTTATTAATGCATAAATTGGTATCATGCATATTTATTTCATTTGGTATCCTTTATATTTTTTACTTTTTGATGAAAACAAAAAGGGGGAGAAAGATATGAATTGAGATAAAAATGATAAAAATGAGAAGGAGATGAGTCGAAAAGAAAAGAAAAGCATACAAATAGGGGGAGTTGAAAAAAAAAAAAAAATTGAAAAACGAAAAACGACGGAGTTGAAAAATGAAGAAGTCGAAAAAGAAGAAAAAGAAAAGAAATGGAGAAACTAACGAAACGATCAAAGCCGAAAACTTTGATTCGTATAAATATACATATATATTATTTTTTACAGATTATCCAATTCAAGAGTTGTTTTGTAATCATCAAAAAGGGGGAGATTGTTGGAATATTTATTCCACACATTATTTAATTTATGTTTTGATGATTAAAGTTGCTAAACTACAAAACAACATCGAGGCGAAGCAAAACGGCGAAGCAAACGAAGACCCAAAAATTGCAATCTGGACTGCATTAGCGCACGCTAAGGAACATATGTTAGCGCACGCTAACGAGGAGTCAGCTGCATTCCAGCCTAGTATCAAAGTAAGCTGCAGTGAAGTCAGCAGATGGATAGCGCACGCTACACACTATTATTAGCGCACGCTACCCTCTATTATTAGCGCACGCTACAAAGGATGATTAGCGCACGCTAAGATGTTTGAATCTAGTCAATCCGAACGTTGGGAAAAGGAGGTCAAAGTCAGCATATCAAACGGTCACTTTGACAATCCATGCAACGGATATATTGGATTAGCGCACGCTACAAAGGAAGTGGTAGCGCACGCTAATCGGCATGGCGAGCTACCGGATCAAATACAAAGTGATTAACGCACGCTACATGAAAGCCTTTACTTACGCTAGAGGAAAATTGTGCGTTCGCGCACGCTAAGAAGGAAGGCTAGCGCACGCTAGCTAGTCAACTGGCAGCAACGGCTAGTAAGGAGGAAGAAGGCTATAAATAGCAAGGAGTTGGTATTATTCCATACAACAACATTGAGCAAAGCATACATACGTGTTATATCATTGTAAACATTATAGTTGTTGTTCTTGAGCTTAATTAAGAGTGATTGAGTGTTATACACAAGATCATACACGAGCGATAAAAAGAAAAGATACGATTTGATTCGGTGTTATTAGGATCAAGGATCCGGCATTGTTAGAATCACAATCGCTATCTTAGTGAGGTTTATCTAGTACCGATAGAAAGCTAGAGTGGTTGATTCCTTATCCAATAGAAAAAGAAAAACGGTTTTACTCGGACCGATAGAAGACGAGCTTGTAACGGTAATCCCTCGACCGATAGAAGAGAGGCGTAGAGGTTTTGATCTTAAGCCTAAGGAAAAAGATACATCGAGAGAGGACGTAGGCTTCGTTAATAGCCGAACCTCTATAAATCCTCGTGTCCTTTATTTTCCGCAATTTACTTTAGCTTCCGCATATAACGGCGCAAATATCCGATTTGGTACCCAACAACGACCAATAAGAATAACACATCCAAACAAATATCACAACGTCAAGATAAGACAATAAATAGCTGCACGTTAAAACATCAACTCCAAGTCATCACACAAGTGCACGAACTAACACTGTAATTTTAGAACTTCATAAAAAAAAAAATCCACACAGTCACATCAACATAGATGTTTGGATTTTACCAAATCAAACACGGTCAAAACCACACACGTATCGCAGGGATCAAACACTAACAACAAAAATAAAATGTTTCCGAGGTATATTCAAATGATAAAATTTTAAAATTCTCAAGTTTGAAAAAAAATTTGGTGAAATGAAATTTTTGAAAACACTTATAATACCTCGGTCGTTTAATTAAAACCATGTATCTCATTATCAAAACTGTTTTGATTGAAGCTATTTGCAAAACAACACATTGAGGCTTCAATCTTTTCGCTAGACGATATCGTCAAAATGACCTTATCAATATATCATTATCTTTACTAGCGTTATACGGGGTAACAACATGTTACCACGCCATCCATCACTGATATATCAACAGAGATTAAATAACCATGGGGCACGGTACAACCGTAATAACAAATTTCTACCGGTCACTAAAAGTTTACGGTAGAACAACTCGAGCTTACGGCCGTAATGGAAAACATCTTACGGCCGTAACATCTAGTCACAGGATCTGCACTGTCACAGAGCCCCCAACACACAAACACATAACATTTAAATTCGAAAATTAGGTCGTTTTGCAAAACAAGATTTTTCCAAAAATTTTGATTTCCACAAAAATGCTCAAATCAGTAGTCTTTAAGGAAAAACGTTTTCAAAGCTACCCGTAGCGGGTATAATTACAACAATCCAAAATAGTCGATATTAAAACCACATGCCCAAATGGCAAACAGGGTCGCCAATTCCATCACATACATCTCATGGCATCAAGTTTAAACACACAGCAAAATCATTCATCGGAGTTTATCACAAACTCTACCGTAAAACCCATGAAGGTTCACAACTTTCACACCATACCAACCACGTGGTGGTTCAAGGGCCAAACATCAATACATCCAGTTCTATACACGTACAGCGTATCCAAGTATCGAATACAACTTCATTACACAACACCGTGTAAATAAAATTATGCACCACAAATATCACACATAAATGAAATCATGAACACAGTTATTATACATAAAAGAGGAGACTTACGTCCACAGGCCGCACGGAGACGACGGTCGCCCACGATACTAATCTCATCCGCCAACATATCCAACGCGTTGTGACTACGCACAACTCAACTTGTCACCTGACGACTCGAACGACAAGACAACACATTACTCGACAAATCACGACTGACTGACCCAATGACCCTAGGTTTCCGCAACCTAAGCTCCGATACCATAAATGTAACACCCCCAAAACCGTATGGGAATATTACACGCCGTAAACCCTTTCTGCAAGGATCTACCAGGCTAAACGTCCATAAACAACCAAATGCTTGCCCGGCCAGGGTCAAACAATATAATAATACAGACCGTTAAGGTCACTTACACATAAACACACAGACCGATGAGGTCACACAACTCTATCAACAGGACTGACTAACAACATTACCTACACAGGGGTCGAAATACAATACAACGGAAGACTGAATCAACTTTAACAATACAACTAAACTCTACCAACTCTCAACTCTTGATTAGTATCGCAGCTCGTCATCCCCTTGTGCTAATCCTGTGACTGCTCCCCTGAACCTGCATGTACCTGGACGCAGAACAGACATCCACCCCTCGAATACTCGGGGGTTAGTAAAACTCCACTGTTTTACTAGTACAAGTATCAAACCATACGAAATGTAACGAGCAAATAGCAACTACGAATTTAATACATAAATCAATTATCAAAATGTTCCCGAGAAGTTTTAGAATTTCGAACTCAAGTAAGAGATATTTGAAAAGGAACACATCATCTCGGGGATTTTTAAAGCAGAAATTCTTTTGGACCTCGAGTCCCAATTTACAAAACCTTTTCGTAAACATTAGGGCCTTAGCCCGATTCTCGTTTCAAAGCATACTAAATAATATATCATTATGAGTCCGAGATCCATATTTAAAATGTTACCCGAACAATCATCACACGATCATTGTTCGTACACATCATGTACCGAACTCCGAGGCCTCGACGGACCTTACCCGACCACACACACCGCTCGTACACATCATGTACCGAACTCCGAGGCCTCAACGGACCCTACCCGCCACACACATCGTTCGTACACATCATGTACCGAACTCCGGAGGTCTCGCACCCTACCTGGATCACACACCTTGTTCGTACACATCATGTACCGAACTCCAGAGGCCTCGTCAGACCCTACCTGGATCACACACATTGTTCGTACACATCATGTACCGAACTCCGGAGGCCTCGTCAGACCCTACCTGGATCACACACCTTGTTCGTACACATCATGTACCGAACTCCAGAGGCCTCGTCAGACCCTACCTGGATCACACACCTTGTTCGTACACATCATGTACCGAACTCTAGAGGCCTCGTCAGACCCTACCTGGATCACGCGCACACACATCGACACGACTCAACTCATAATCATTAAATGTCAAGCCATTCCACATTACACCGAAATGTACAATCAAGTATGTAAACCAAAACAACACAAATATCATGATCATCACAACGACTCTTAACCAACATAACACACATTCGGTACACAGTACATTGCACAACCACGTGTACAACCATCTCATATGTACATCGCAATCCTGCACAAATGGCACAACGCCGAACACGTATATATGACTATTATCACAAAGCCTTCAAATTTCGGAAAACACAACCAACTCAAACGGAAAATATTTACGGAGAAAAGCAAAATCGTCATACATATCATACGTAATTACTAGTCGCAAGATACAAGTCGTATAATAAGATACTTGCCTTAATAACCGCTACCAAACGCTCCGAAGAACACGCTTCGACCGGGAAGCTCGGACCCCGAAGAAGACAATGAACGGAAGGGTTCCGACTCGAGTTCTTCACAAGAATTCGACCCAAACAACATAATTTCAATAAATCATCGATCATACGAGGAAGAATAATCGTAGAACGCCCGAAAACCCCTCTATGACATTTTACCGGACACCTTCAAGGCGTCGGTCAAGAACTCGACCAAAATAACGAATCGATACGATCCAACCATGGGTTAACAAGGGAAATGATACAATACATCCAAATAATCATCAATCCATCACAATCCTAAGTTAAATCGGATTAAACGGACGAAATCGAACAAAATACCCAAAATCCCCAAAATTAGATTTCTAGAAAATCGACCTGATTCGCTTGATCAAAGGATGTTATAGGATGGATGATTGATGATATGAACTCCAAAACTTCATGGATTTGTTGACCAACAACATCTCTCCATGATAGGAACAACCTCACCATGAAGAGAAGTAGAAGAAGGAGAAAAAATGGCGAAAAACGATCATTGGGCCTTAAATAGCCGCACAAAGGTGCCGCGCCCAATGGCCGAGTGTGCCGCGCACAGCCCAAAAATGGCTCCCGGTGGTCGGCAAGTGCCGCGGCCGCGGCATGTGCCGCGGCACCGTGCAGATCGGTTTGGCCGAAAATGCCACAGAGTGTGCCGCGCCTCGCGGCATGTGCCGCGGTTCTACGGCACGGCCTCGCCGGCTGGAAGCCGCGAGCACCGCCGGCCGTGACTCGCCGTGAGCCGCTGAGCACTACCGGCCGTGACTCGGCAAGACTGCCTGGGCCTGATTGCCGGCCATGTCGGCCGGGGCCAACTCCGACGGCCCGAACGACCCTGAAACCCGAACCTGAATACGAATCGATGATACGGTTACGACGTACTCGCAAAGACGAATCTAAGAGCTAAGAGAACACACAATTCCGACCACCCGAAGGCTCGGAATCCGACAACGGAAGTAATTACCCAAAACTTTGGGAAATTACGAAAATGGCCCAAAATGTCCGAAAATCACGATACGCGATCGAAACACCAAACCAAAGCTTGCAACAAGAATAATAACATTAAATGAACACCCCTAGTTGAACCTGAATATGAAGAGGACAAACTGTCAAGTGATGATGATGTGGAGGTAAGGATAGAAAGTGTTAGGGTTAGAGGACTCCGTGATAGTGAGCAATGGTCTGAGAAACTTAGGGTTGACACTGATGAAGATAATGATGAGCCAAGGATTAGATTTCCCAATTTCAATATGCCTAAGGACATGACTGACTATCAGTGGGAGCCATAGACCTACTTTATCTCAAGAGATCAGTTTAGAGATGCAATTATTACCATACTTTCCACTCTGGTAGGTAACTTAGTACCCCAAACTGTGATTTTAAGGAGGGTAAAGGTTGTTTGCAATAAGGAAGAATATGGGTGACAAGCTTTCTGTGCAAAGTTGCCACATGAAGACATTTGGCAACTAAGAAAAATTGTAGATCAGCATGACTGTTGCAGAGTGTTCAAGATTAAGCTGCTGAGTTCAAAATGGCTTAGTAAAAAGCTCTTGAACAGTGTCATGGAAAATCCAAAAATAAAACTTACAGATATTCAGGATATGGCAAGCAAAAAATGAAATGCAGGATTGACTAAGTTGAAGGCTTACAGGGCCAGAGTTGTTGCAATTGACATAGTGGATGGGTCATTTAGAGAATAATATACAAGGTTTTTTGATTATGCCCATGAAATATACAGATCCGATCCTGGGTCAACTGTTGAGCTGAAATCAGTACAGCCCCTACTATCAGAAGCTGAGATGGGAGATACTAATGTACAAATAATTCCACAATTTAAGAGGATCTATGTTTGTTTAGGAGGTTGTAAACAGAGTTTCAAACCATTATTGGATTGGATGGATGTTTCTTAAAAGGCTACTATGGAGGCCAGCTCTTACTTCTATCGGAAGAGATCCAAATGACCAAATGCTTCCAATAGCTTAGACCACCTTCAGTGGTGATCTTCTTCGAACCAATCCAATCCCAAAACACAAAAGACAAAATAACTTTAATAAAAAGAAAAAGAAAAAGGGAAGTAATATTTCGGTCAGTGTTGCAATCCGATCAAAGATTGGGTTGATTTTTTTTTTATTAAAGTTATTACACATGTCAAAACTTGATTGGTAGTTGTAGATTTTTTTAAAATAAATCTTATCTTAATAAAAAGATAAGTTAAACAAAAAAATTAAAAAATAAAAAATATACCAAAATTCATATTTTTTAATTCCCTACAAATAGAGACCACTCTTCACATATTTTTTATCTATTTTTTATATTCAACAATAATAATAAAAATATTATATATATATATGATAATATATTAAATATATATTTTTTAAAAATATTTGAGATTGGATTGGATTGCTAATAAAGTGTGCAAAAATGTAAGATTGGATTGAGATTGAAATTAAGTAAGTGGAAGAGAGAGAAATTAATTTTTTAATAGAGATTGGATTGGATTGGATTGCTGATAAAGATGGTCTTATGCACCGGTAGAAAACGAGCATGATTTTTGGAGATACTTTTAATGATCTTGGTGGTCCGACTGAATGCCAGAAATAAATATTCATCAGTGACCAGTAGAAGGCAATTCTTATAATGCTTAAATGCTTACATATATGCTTAAACGGTTATCATAGTTACATGGTTACATGTTTCCTTAGGGATTGCTACATGCTTACACGCTTTTGGTGTAACTATCGCAAGTGCACGATATCGTATCAAGTAGTAAAGTGTACTTTTTGAGTTCGGTTTATCGATCCCACAACGAAGTTTGATTATAATTTGAATTATACACTATTAGTCTATTTTTATAGATACTTAAGATGAGTTAAACACACAATTAAAAAGTTTGGTTTAATAATTGCAAAGAAATTACAATAATAGTTCTAATGTTATAAGGAAATAAAAAGATAGCAATAATAATAGATTGATTATCGATAAAATGAAATAGTTGGGATTACAAACTTAGTTCGTCATTAGTTATAAAAGATGTATTAATGATCATAAGATGAATTTACTTATTATGTTGTGTAGATTCGATTTTCCTTAAAAAGACGGTTTCTCTTTCGAACTATAAAACGTCCCTTACATATTGAATCAATCCACTATATTTCTATGTTGATTGGCTTCAATACATAGCATTAGGATTTATGAAAATAACTCAAAGAATCATCTAAGGACTAGGGGTATATTTCTATCCCCTAGAACAACTTAGAGTGAAGATCATTTGATCTAATCAAACATATTTTCTTTCGAAACATATGAAGACCATAAATATCATCATTTATTGGCCAAATAAATAAAGATTGTTAAAACAATGAAAATCACACACAATAATAAGTAATTCACAATAGATCTTTATACAAATATAAATAACATGACTAACCTTGTTTATAATCCCAACTAAAGATTATTTAGCCCATGAAGGGTTTATTACACATATTACAAGCTTTTGTGGTCATTTTTAGTTGAATCAAGAGAAAGAATTGATCCTAACTCCCTTAGTAGATAAAGGAGATAGAAGCAATAAACTCTCTGAACAACATATACTATACCACACTTACAAAGATCACTCAAGAACACAAGTGTGTTCTTCACACAAAAAGAAAAGTTTACAAAAAATGGAAAATTATAAGATGAATGATGAATGATGAAGGATCTAAGAGGTCTATTTATACACCTAAAGTCATCTAATAGCTCCAAAACTCCAGATTATTACATTAGATCGGATCGATGCCACCATCCCTCAATAATACACAAAAAGTATAAAAATTAGACAAATCATAGTAATCACAAGAGTTACGGCCGTAACATTCGTGAGTTACGACCGTAACAAGGGTGACTTACTACCGTAACCCCCGAATGTTACGGCCGTAACTTAGCTTCGTAAATTTGTTCACCGGAAGCTTTGAAAGTTACGTTTATTTCAATTCCTCGACTTTGCGTTTTTGCCCCGCATCTTCTTCTGATGATAACTATTGATATATAACTCGATTTTGAATCCGGAAAGACCGCCGAATTCGTCTTAAAGCCCTACAACATGAATATATCAAAATTCAATAAAGAGAATATTTATTAAACATGTTGTTTCTTGAGTAATTCAGTTATTTAATCCGATCATCATTCGATAAAAATAAAATTATTAAAACTAATAAATTAAAAGTAAAAAACGAGTAGACTAGCTCAATTATGGATGAATTTTATCGATACAAACCATGGATAAGTGTACAAAACTGACACTTATCGCACCCCCAAACTTGAATTCTTGCTAGTCCCGAGCAAGACTCTTTATTATTCATACTCCAAAAATAAAATAAAAAAATAAAACAAAAATAAGAAAATTAATACACACATAAATTAAAATATAAAAAGAGAAAAGGAGATCAAAATGCCATTAATAAACAACAACCAGCTTTATACAGTAGATAGAAATGAATCAAGATTCAAAATAAATCTACAAATATTTTTGAAGTTAAAACACGGTTTTTATTTTGTAATTCCAAAATGTAAGGTTTTCCCCCAATAGGTTGATTATTTCTTTCCCACTCGTGATACACACGACTCCCTTTAATGGTTGCTCTCGATCACTCGTTTATTTTTCAACTCAATATGAAGAAGAATTTTATTGGCGTCATCAAATATTGTGATTTTCACAAAATTGAGTGTATTGAAATTCAGCTGCTAATTAATTCAAATCTGCTCATAAACTACATCCCTTTTAGTGATAGCTTTCACACCGTTATTTGCTAATGTGTAGCTCTTTTCACTAACACAATTTCTATCTCATTATTTTTCTTCGTAAAAAGGTGATAGCTTTCACACCGTTATTTGCTAACGTGTAGCTCTTTTCACCAATTTTTCTGAGACGGCAGCTACGCACCAACAATGGTTAGTCCTTTATTTTTCGCAAAATTTAAGACTTCCAAAATTAGGCAGCTGTTGCTGCTCAACACTTCTCATTTTCGTCATTTATTTTTTTAGGTGATAGCTTTCACACCGTTATTTGCTAACGTGTAGCTCTTTTCACCAATGACTTCTTTTTTTTTTTTTAGGGAATAGAATTTTTGCAGAAAATCATTTCTTAGCTTAAGCATGAAAAATCAAAAACTCCACAAATTAAGTAAATTTCAGTTCTATTTTTCATCAACCGCTTGATTCTTCTTTTCTCAAGGTAACGAATAACTCGATTTTATATGATAATTACAAGGTTTGGAAAGAGATTAAGGCTCAAAAAATTTTGGAATATACAATTTTTTTTACCGGTTAAAACGATTTTAGAAGCTTGTATATAGCTAATTTATTGGTGTTATGGCCAGATCTAGAAATCTCATAAATCAAAATACTATAAATATATATATATATATATCCAAAAAAAATTAAGGCAAAATTACAACACACCAAAATACTAAAACAAACCACCCCCAAACTTGAAAATAAAACTGTCATCAGTTTAAAAAAAAAAAAAAATCAATGCAGAAAAACAGAATACTCCCTGTTAAGAAAGTTGATGTCTGAGCTAACGCCTTTTAGAATCTGCAAGAGAATAAATATACGAGGCACACAACAAAATAAAATAAAATATACTCGTAAGTATAACACAATTTTTAAGATGCGCATCAAGAAAGTCCGAAGAGTCGCCTTACGCTGCCATCAAAGTTTTTATAAAATCAAAACACGAAATAAACATTACAGTAATGAAATAAAAATACATAAATCGCGAATAGATGCGCGTCAAGAGATCAAGAAGAAACTCCTTAAGCTGCCATCATTTAGCACGATTATTACACACGACAGAAAGTAAAAATACAAGAGGTCTGACATGGGTTATCAAAGGGAGAGGAATGAATCCACTTTTCGTTTTCTCACGGTAAAATCTTCTACCCAGACAATTTTAGCTAGAGCTGGATCTGGTTGAGGAACAAATTCATTGAGTTTTTTGATTAGTTCTTCTGGTGTTGTTGCAACGACTATAATTCGTTTTGCACGCTCGGAAATAAAGCCCTTTTCAGCAGAGTAGTCGATGAAAGACAGTAAACCATCAAAGAAAACATTGACATTAAGCACTCCTATTGGTTTTTGATGAACATTTAGCTGGGCTCTAGTAACCACATGAAAAAGTTCCTCAAGGGTGCCAAAACCACCGGGAAGGGTGATAAAGGCGCCAGAATTATTTATCATGTGAGTTATGCGATCTTGCATATTCACAGATCTAAACTCATCTCCAATAGTTGACCCGGTGATTTTACTTTCAGCCAGAGGTTTTGGGATTATTCCCAACACTCTTACTCCTTCCATATAGGCAGATGCAGCAGCTCGTCCCATTAATCCTAGACTTCCTCCTTCGTAAACTACATGAATGCATTTTTCTCCTAAGGTACGACCCAAGTTGTGGGCTGCTTCAGTAAAGCATGCCTCTTTTCCAGAACTAGCTCCACCAAAAATGCATACCGTGTTAAATTTTTTTGTTGAAGATGATGACTCCATTTTTGAAAAGAAAAAATTTTTTTAGAGAGAAACAGAGAAAAGTGCAAGTTTGAGGGATGAATGAAAGAAACCAGTAGAAAGTTTATTTAAAGAAGAAAAAGAAGGTAAAAATTGTTTAACAAGTTTGTGATTGCGTTTGATTGTGCTTCAACTACTCAATAGAATAATGAAAGCTTTTATCGCGTATCACATTTTTTATTCGTAAAATCTCACCACACGACAAAAATAAAAGATACTTACGCGTATGTACGGAGTTGTGATTGTGGCTCACATCTTCCTCTCGATTTTACGTTCGTAAACGGCCTAAACGCCTTCTATGAGTCGGGAGAAGCTTCCCATCCAATTTTCTTACAAATTGGCAAACAGGTCTTTTAACGTCAGATTCCCAAGACGTTGTTCATATTCTGGTTTGAATTTATTCCACAAACATTGAATTCCGTAATATACAAGTCCACTAGGATGCGTGTCAAGAGAAATTTCGATATTATCTAAATTCTCCTTATTCAGACCATCATTAATGAACTGAATTTTATCTTCTCTGTTTGTAGATGGAATTCCTAAAGATCGACATTTTACATTACAGTTCCATCTAGCACATTTATAGCAAACAGCTAGCATCTTTGCTCGTCGTTTCTTGGCATATGAACTTTTTCCAAGCCCTGGTAAAAATCTAGTCGGTGTTTCTGTGAATTCACCTTCTATTCTTACTTTGGCTTCGATAATGAATCTTATATCAAAAGGTATGGTTTTATTCGTAAGCAACCTTATCCTTTCAAGCCTTGTCTTGTAAATATTTAAAATTGCATTTTTGCTTAGAAAGGGAAATCTTTTTTCGATTTTGTACAATGTTTCTTCCATAAAAAAAAAATAAAAATAAAATGACAATGAAAATAATTGAAGAAACTATCTACAAATATCAGTTGTTGTGAGAAACTGAAAAATCCGACTTTAATAGTCACGGAGTACCGTTATCCGCCACTTGACCGGACAAACACAATTGAGTACTAAGTTACAACGTCGAGAAATTTGTACCTATAAAAATAGTTTACAATGTAAGATTTCAAATATAACTTATACTTCCCAAACACAGCGCCAAAAACTTGACACGCTTTTGGTGTAACTATCGCAAGTGCACGATATCGTATCAAGTAGTAAAGTGGACTTTTTGAGTCCGGTTTATCGATTCCACAAGGAAGTTTGGTTATAATTTGAATTATACACTATTAGTCTATTTTTATAGATACTTAAGATGAGTTAAACACACAATTAAAAAGTTTGGTTTAATAATTGCAAAGAAATTACAATAATAGTTCTAATGTTATAAGGAAATAAAAAGATAGCAATAATAATAGATTGATTATCGATAAAATAAAATAGTTGGGATTACGAACTTAGTTTGTCATTAGTTATAAAAGATGTATTGGAGATCATAAGATGAATTTACTTATTATGTTGTGTAGATTCGATTTTCCTTAAAAAGACGGTTTCTCTTTCGAACTATAAAACGTCCCTTACATATTGAATCAATCCACTATATTTCTATGTTGATTGGCTTCAATACATAGCATTAGGATTTATGAAAATAACTCAAAGAATCATCTAAGACTAGGGGTATATTTCTATCCCCTAGAACAACTTAGAGTGAAGATCATTTGATCTAATCAAACATATTTTCTTTCGAAACATATGAAGACCATAAATATCGTCATTTATTGGCCAAATAAATAAAGATTGTTAAAACAATGAAAATCACACACAATAATAAGTAATTCACAATAGATCTTTATACAAATATAAATAACATGACTAACCTTGTTTATAATCCCAACTAAAGATTATTTAGCCCATGAAGGGTTTATTACACATATTACAAGCTTTTGTGGTCATTTTTAGTTGAATCAAGAGAAAGAATTGATCCTAACTCCCTTAGTAGATAAAGGAGATAGAAGCAATAAACTCTCTGAACAACATATACTATACCACACTTACAAAGATCACTCAAGAACACAAGTGTGTTCTTCACACAAAAAGAAAAGTTTACAAAAAATGGAAAATTATAAGATGAATGATGAATGATGAAGGATCTAAGAGGTCTATTTATACACCTAAAGTCATCTAATAGCTCCAAAACTCCAGCATTGTTACATTAGATCGGATCAATGCCAGCCATCCCCTCAATAATACACAAAAAGTATAAAAAATTAGACAAATCATAGTAATCTGTCAAGAGTTACGGCCGTAACATTCAGGAGTTACGACCGTAACAAGGGTGACTTACGGACGTAACCCATGAATTTCTTCCAAGGGTTGATCAAAGGTTGTATATTAGGCATTTATACCTGAATTTTATAAAGAGTACCCTGAAAAGCAGTTGGAAGATATGATGTGGAAGGCTGTTAAGGCCACATACCCTCAAGCATGGGAGAGACAGATGGGGGAGATTAGAGGAGTAAACTTGGAGGCTTACAAGCACTTAATGAAAGTACCATCAAGACACTAGAACAAGTCAAGATTCAAACCTGAAACTAAGTGGGACACAATTCTAACCAACATGTGAAGCATTTAATTCGGTTATTATTGGAGCAAGATGAAAACCAATTGTCACCATGCTGGAGGAGATCAGAGTTTATTTAATGGAGAGGTGGGATACAAATAGGGCCAAAACTGCAAGGTATTAAGGAGATATCTTACCAAAGATTAAAAAAAGGCTTACAAGGGAGTCTTGGTTTACAAGATATTGGATGCCTAGGTACTCTTTTTAATATGTATACCTAATTTCTTAAACTAGATTTCCTCATACAATCTGTTTGCCTGTCTGTTTGCATAAAAGTAATTGTGTTTGACATTTGTTAGGAAAGTTGGGGATGGCATTTTTGAGGTGAGGCATATCAATCTAACTGGTGACAAGTATGTGGTGAATCTGGGTGAGAAGTCTTGCTCATGTAGGAAATGGTCTGTAACTAGTTTTCCAATTAGTCATTCCATTTCGTGCGTGAGACACAACAACATCAACCTTGAAGATTACATTCTTGATTACTACACGAAGGCTCATTATGAAGAATGCTACTCACCTATAATTTACCCAGCAAATGGCTCAAACTTATTGCCAAAAACATCCTTCACTAATCTACAACCACCACCTATTAAGAGGCAACCAGAGAGGTCAAGAAGAAGAGAAACAAGGATGCCAGTGAGTTGATAAGTGAAGATGGGAGTCTAAAAAATGTGGTTTACCACAAAAGTGCAGCAAATGCCATAAGAATGGGCACAACGAAGATACTTGTCCATTATCTCCACCACCACCACCACCTGAAGTAGGTGAAAGTTGTAACACCCCCAGATCAAACCGGGAATATTACACGCCGCAGACCCTCTCCGTGAGGATCCACCAGGCTAGACATCAACACAACACATTACATTACATACTGACGAATCAAAATAACGAATCGATAGACCGATTTGGTCTTTCGACACTGTCTTACAAATAAAAGTACATAAATTCATCTAGACTCATACCCACGCAAGGGTAAGATAATTACCACCACAAACAATAAGACAGCGAAAAAGACAATACAATGGACTCCGACTAACTGAACCCAAAACTGGCCTTCGTGTGATTAGTATCATTCGTCTTTCATCATCCCTCGTACCGATCCTGTCTTGCTCCCGAAAACCTGCGTGTACCTGGACACAATACAGATATCCACCCCCCGATTACTCGGGGGTTAGCAAAACTCCACTGTTTCGCTAGTGAAAGTATAAAGTGCAAATACGAGCCATACACAACACATTTCGAGAATATAACGAAAGACTTCCCGAGATATATTTAGTTAAAAAAATAGTTCAAGTCTTGAAAGCAGAAACGAAGCAAGTAAGCATTTTGAAAACATTTCCAAATCTCGGGAGTTTTGAAAACATCAGAAATTGAAAAGTTCTTAATTCCTCGAAAGCCCTTTTAGGGTCACAGCCCCAAAGTTCAATTTCCAAAATACAAATCTGTTTAACAAAACACGGGGTCCACGACCCAACCGTTCCGGTCACAAAACACAGGGTCCACGACCCGGTCATCCACTTCAATTCACTTACAAGGACACATTACACGTAACACATTATTCTTATGCCATTCTAGCCAAGCACCAAGACTCGATATACAATGTCTCTCAACCCCGAGCACAAAGCATTGTGATACTCCGGACAATATCACAATTAAAGAAAACATCGTCATCCTCAAGATGAAAAACCACAACTGGTAACCCGCGGCCGTACCCCTTAGTATCGACCCCCAGACATCCCGTCGGACACTCCGGGTGGAAGTTCATCCACACACGCACCCAAGTCCACTTCCGTGGCCGTACCTCTTAGTATCGACCCCCAGACATCCCGTCGGACACTCCGGGTGGAAGGAACAACACACACACACGTTCCAAAATCACAGTTGCAAACCACAAGCCTCGAAGGTCAATCAGAGTATATATAGTCGAGGTACCTTACTAGAATGGCCAGTTCATCCAACATATACTCACGACCAAGTAATGATACGATTCACAAGGAAGCACAAGATTTCAACAGCACCGAACGGCACAACTAATATCACACAAACTCACATATTCATCCATAAACACGTGACTCCAAGCACATAATTTGACAAAAGAATTACACTTTACATTTACCAACGACATAATCATACGCAATGACATCACAAGAAAGTAAGGTGATTCTATACTCGACACTAGCACACATATTCAACTAAGCACATTAATTCCCGACACACACGGGTCACCTTTACAAAAACCATGATGATAAATATTCCGATTCTTTTGAAAAATGGTTATTAATATTTATTTAGCACATATCGACGATTAACAACCGTAATATCCACAAAACACGTAATGTATGGGCAAGATACTTGCCTCAAATAAGAACAACGCGGAGAAACGACCGAAGTAGGTTGACACGAACCGACTACGAACCCGCCGACTCCACCGATCGCCAACTCACATTCATAAACTACGAAGGACAATAACAACGATGAAATGAATTTCATAACACGACTTAAAGCCGTTAAATTCAAAGAACGAATGACGAAAGTTCAAGTGTTTTCCCCCAAAACGGCCAAGAACACGATTCGTCCCGACAAAACACGAAAACGGAATTCTAAGTCGAAATATGGATATACAATCCATAGAATATGTTTAACAACATCATTTAACCACAATTTATCCAACAAAAACGGATGGAAAACGAGATCGAGAACAAATCCCCCAAAAAGTCGATTTGAAGGAAATCAAGAAATATACTTCGATTCGACGAAGAACAATGGATTAAATGATGTTAAACACAAGAATACTACCAAGATTAATCATATCCATCATGAATTAATCAATAATACGGAACAAATCGGACAAAAACGCAAAAACCCCCAAATTCACGAAATTAGGGTTCTAAGAAAGATTACCTTGATTCGCTGGATCAAAGGATGATAACGGATGATTGATTGATGATATGAACTCAAGAACTTCATGGATTTGTTGTTAAACAACATGGATCCATGGTAAAATCACCCTCAGCCGCGGAAGAGAAGGAGAAGAAGGAGAAAAATGGCGAAAACCCGTGTGCGGGACCATAATAAAGCCGCACGGTGTGCCGCCAAGGGAGTGTGTCGCGCACGGGGCCAAAAATGGCTCCCGGTGGTCGGCGGTGCCGCGGCTCGGCCGGAGTGTGCCGCGGCACCCGGTCTGGGCTTGGGCCGAAAAATGCCACAGAGTGTGCCGCGGCCTCGCCAAGATGTGCCGCGGCCCACTGACCGCTCGGCCAGAGCCGCCGAGCACCGCCGGCCGTGACTCGGCGAGCCGCCGAGCACTACCGGCCGTGACTCGGCAGGCCGGCCTGGGCCTGTTGCCGGCCATGACTCGGCCGGCCAACTCCGACGGCCCGAACGACCCCGAAACCCGAACCTGAATACGAATCGATGATACGGTTATGACGTACTCGCAAAGACGAATCTAAGAGCTAAGAGAACACACAATTCCGACCACCCGAAGGCTCGGAATTCAACAACGGAAGTAATTACCCAAAACTTTGGGAAATTACGAAAATGGCCCAAAACGTCCGAAAATCACGATACGCGATCGAAACACCAAACCAAAGCTCGCAACATGAATAATAACATCAAATGAACTTACGAGAAACTCGAAACAACAGTTTCGGACGAGATTCGCAAGAATCGAGCTCAAGTGCGGAAAAGTCGCTAAAAAGCTCGGAACTCAACAAAACGATACCGAAACGAACTCGGATGACAAAAAGTGCAGAATTAATCATTCTCGAAATGACGAAACGGTCATGAACGAGTCGTCAAAACGGACTTCCGCCGAAAAAAGAAAATTACCGAAATTCGGAATTACGGATATTACATTCTACCCTCCTTAAAAGAAGTTTCGTCCCGAAACTTAAAACAAGTAGGGAGAAGCAATATCCCGCCAGGAAAACTCAACGAGATACGCAAGGAAACGCGTAACTTACGCCCATCGGCGAAACGTTACAAGCAACGCAAAGGAATATACGGCGTGAAAACACGCTCCACGACGACCAACACAACGCCGCCGTTAGAGATATAATAAAACCAACAAGTGACAAGCGTCATCAAATGGATAATACAATCAAGTCAATTATCCGAACAATCACAAAACACAACGAACGAAAATCAATACGATTGACCAACCCAACGGTACATCAATCAAAACGCAAGCCAATCGCTGAACAAATACGGAATTCCACCGCCCAAGGGTTGGAAGATCGAAAACGAGACTAATTTTCCGAACTTGGAAAGGTCACAACGATATATAGATCGATTTGGGACAATATCAGAACTCGTTCGAATGACAAAGGTGGGAAACAACACCAGGTCAGAAGCATCAACGAACACAGTCGAGTCGATACGGTTGGACGAAACAGAAGAGAAAGAAAGAAAAAATGTGGGTATTACATCATATCACCTTTAAAATAGGTTTCGTCCCGAAACCTAAACAACGAGAACGAAGTGCTGGAATAGCAACCTCCCCGACTATACCCTCTTGGTCCACATCCGATCTTCATGGCCATTAGTATCGTGGTCACGACTGTGTCCTCTGCCCAATGGCATACTAAGCGGATTCCCACTCAATACGATTGCACAACTTCGCAAAATATTATACTAAAGTACCAACTCAGCATGACATATCACATAAGGTAACCAATAACAACTCGAAAAGAAAATCCACGAGGTATCCTTTTAAAGGAAATCTTTTGAAAATCCTTGGGTTTGTATGCTATCTAAAATAAACTTTAAAAGTACTTTTGATACCTCGGGTTGTTTCATCAAAACTTGTAAACAACATACTTTAACCGTCTCATTTGAAATCATTTGAAGTCATCATGCCTCTACGTATCATCATCACCGTTAACAACTAACAAGTTAACCATGCAAGATCATCAAATCATTCTTACATACTCTAACATTTCCAAATCCGAGTTTGAACTTTACATCGAGTGAGATTTTTCATCTTTCACTATATATTTTTGAAAATAAAAATCGTATTGGTTTTTGAAATAAAATATTTTTTTTATGGTGTGAAAGATTTTTGAAAATCATTCACTCGAATTATTTGAAAATACAACAATACGTTAAAATCATTTTCGAAAATTCTCCCAACACTTCACAAACATCAACGACGGTAATATTTTACAAAATGTTCACGGTACTTTAAAACAACTCTTTCAAATACCGTCGAGGTTTTATTTGAGAATCTTAGGCCGGCTCGCAAATTTCAAACAATTTCCAAAGTTCATACGAAGCCGCCGGCTAATCGCACTTATACAAACTTATGAAAGTTTTAGAAAAGCGTGTTCGAACACACTCGCAGCAGACATAATTTATCAATTTACCGAACCCAATCAATTATCACTTAGCGCAACGAAAAAACAAATCATAACGCACATTCATACAATACAGTTGTCATTACTTGACAACACACATAGAATACAGTCCCGGGTGATTGACTGCTAAGGTTAGGCCTAACGGCTAAAAGAAATGTAGTTCCCTAGCCCCTGTCTAGACTGACTAACGCGCGCTACAACACATATTTAGCGTGCGCTACCCATGCTGCATTAGCGCGCGCTAGCCTTACTCTTAGCGTGTGCTAACGGTTCTATTTTAGCAACATGATTGCGAACATATATACGACATCACTGGAATCGAAGGTCACAAATAAACAACAACGATATTCGAATCTCAAAGCCATCGATTCACATAATTACCACACATCATGAGCAACCATCAAAAGGCAATTGTCATTCAAAACCGAAAAGTTAAAAGCAAGGGTCATGTCTTGAGTATATTTTGTAGAACTCATTTTGAGTTCAAAACACGTGTTTTGAAAACTTATAGTACACAGTGGAAAAGAATTATCAATAATTCGAGTTTTCAGAACTTACAGCCTTGAGGTCAACATACGAAAATCAACTTTTTCCTCCCCTGGAGGACATTTTAAAAAAAAATTTACGTGACTCCCCGAAAGGATTCGAAAACTTAAAATTCCAAGGTTTATACTCTTGCAAGAAAAACGGTTTATACAAAGATACATTCAGCAATATCATTCTACATTTTAGCGTAAGACGGGAATCAACAAATATATGTCACTTACTCACGATGCACCTTCAAACACTAACTACATAACACATAATCACACAGGCTCGTATAGCTCGTGGTACAACCTGCAGTAGGGAGACTTACATCCACAGATCGCACGAAGATGATGGCTGCACCCTGATACTAATCACGGCCGACATTCTAAACGACGCTCCGCGACACGACATCAGTCAGACTCAATCTGACAAGACAAGACCCAACAATACACGACTGGACCCGACAGCCTAGGTTTCCGCAACCTAAGCTCTGATACCATAAATGTAACACCCCCAGATCAAACCGGGAATATTACACGCCGCAGACCCTCTCCGTGAGGATCCACCAGGCTAGACATCAACACAACACATTACATTACATACCGATTTAATCAAAATAACGAATCAATAGACCGATTTGGTCTTTCGACACCGACTTACAAATAAAAGTACATAAATTCATCCAGACTCATACCCACGCAAGGGTAAGATAATTACCACCACAAACAATAAGACAATGAAAAGACAATACAATGGACTCACTAATCGAACCCAAAACTCGGCCTTCGTGTGATTAGTATCATTCGTCTTTCATCATCCTCGTACCGATCTGTCTTGCTCCCGAAAACCTCGTGTACCGGACACAATACAGATATCCACCCCCGACACTGGGGTTAGCAAAACTCCACTGTTTCGCTAGTGCAAGTATAAAGTGCAAATACGAGCCATACACAACACATTTCGAGAATATAACGAAAGACTTCCCGAGATATATTTAGTTAAAAAAATAGTTCAAGTCTTGAAAGCAGAAACGAAGCAAGTAAGCATTTTGAAAACATTTCCAAATCTCGGGAGTTTTGAAAACATCAGAAATTGAAAAGTTCTTAATTCCTCGAAGCCCTTTTATGGTCACAGCCCCAAAGTTCAATTTCCAAAATACAAATCCGTTTAACAAAACACGGGGTCCACGACCCAACCGTTCCGGTCACAAAACACAGGGTCCACGACCCGGTCATCCACTTCAATTCACTTACAAGGACACATTACACATAACACATTATTCTTATGCCATTCTAGCCAAGCACCAACACTCGATATACAATGTCTCTCAACCCCGAGCACAAAGCATTGTGATACTCCGGACAATATCACAATTAACGAAAACATCGTCATCCTCAAGATGAAAAACCACAACTGGTAACCCGTGGCCGTACCCCTTAGTATTGACCCCCAGACATCCCGTCGGACACTCCGGGTGGGAAACCACTTCCGCGGCCGTACCCCTTAGTATCGACCCCCAGACATCCCGTCGGACACTCCGGGTGGAAGTTCATCCACACACGCACCCAAGTCCACTCGACCCCCAGACATCCCGTCGGACACTCCGGGTGGAAGGAACAACACACACACGTTCCAAAATCACAGTTGTAAACCACAAGCCTCGAAGGTCAATCAGAGTATATATAGTCGAGGTACCTTACTAGAATGGCCAGTTCATCCAACATATACTCACGACCAAGTAATGATACGATTCACAAGGAAGCACAAGATTTCAACAGCACCGAACGGCACAACTAATATCACACAAACTCACATATTCATCCATAAACACGTGACTCCAAGCACATAATTTGACAAAAGAATTACACTTTACATTTACCAACGACATAATCATACGCAATGACATCACAAGAAAGTAAGGTGATTCTATACTCGACACTAGCACACATATTCAACTAAGCACATTAATTCCCGACACACACGGGTCACCTTTACAAAAACCATGATGATAAATATTCCGATTCTTTTGAAAAATGGTTATTAATATTTATTTAGCACATATCGACGATTAACAACCGTAATATCCACAAAACACGTAATGTATGGGCAAGATACTTGCCTCAAATAAGAACAACGCGGAGAAACGACCGAAGTAGGTTGACACGAACCGACTACGAACCCGCCGACTCCACCGATCGCCAACTCACGTTCATAAACTACGAAGGACAATAACAACGATGAAATGAATTTCATAACACGACTTAAAGCCGTTGAATTCAAAGAACGAATGACGAAAGTTCAAGTGTTTTCCCCCAAAACGGCCAAGAACACGATTCGTCCCGACAAAACATGAAAACAGAATTCTAAGTCGAAATATGGATATACAATCCATAGAATATGTTTAACAACATCATTTAACCACAATTTATCCAACAAAAACGGATGGAAAACGAGATCGAGAACAAATCCCCCAAAAAGTCGATTTGAAGGAAATCAAGAAATATACTTCGATTCGACGAAGAACAATGGATTAAATGATGTTAAACACAAGAATACTACCAAGATTAATCATATCCATCATGAATTAATCAATAATACGGAACAAATCGGATAAAAACGCAAAAACCCCCAAATTCACGAAATTAGGGTTCTAAGGAAGATTACCTTGATTCGCTGGATCAAAGGATGATAACGGATGATTGATTGATGATATGAACTCAAGAACATCATGGATTTGTTGTTAAACAACATGGATCCATGGTAAAATCACCCTCAGCCGCGGAAGAGAAGGAGAAGAAGGAGAAAAATGGCCAAAAACCCGTGTGCAGGACCATAAATAGGCTGCACAGTGTGCCGCGCTGCCGGCGGAGTGTGCCGCGCACAGGGCCAAAAATGGCTCCCGGTGGTCGGCAGCAGCCGCGGCTCGGCCGGAGTGTGCCGCGGCACCGCGATCGGTTTGGCCGAAAAAATGCCACGAGTGTGCCGCGCCATGCCGGCATGTGCCGCGGCCCACTTGATCGGCCAGAGGCTGCGAGCACCGCCGCCGTGACTCGGCCAGACCGCCGAGCACTACCGGCCGTGACTCGCCAAGTGGCCTGGGCCTGTGTTGCCCGCCATGACTCGGCCGGCCAACTCCGACGGCCCGAACGACCCCGAAACCCGAACCTGAATACGAATCGATGATACGGTTACGACGTACTCGCAAAGACGAATCTAAGAGCTAAGAGAACACACAATTCCGACCACCCGAAGGCTCGGAATTCAACAACGGAAGTAATTACCCAAAACTTTGGGAAATTACGAAAATGGCCCAAAACGTCCGAAAATCACGATACGCGATCGAAACACCAAACCAAAGCTCGCTGTTGTTGCCCAAAATATTTATCCGAAGATTAATACTGCTGGAAGACGGACAACAAACAACAATTGCGGGAGCACTTCCGAGAGTAGATAAATAATACAAGATTTACCGGGTTTGTTAGGCCCGGGCTTGAATGCTCTCGCGAGATGTTATTAATACGAATATTCGTGGATACAAGTATTAACGAGAGAAATCTAAATACAATGAGTATAAAAAGACTCTGTTAATCCGGCTCTTGAGCGAAGCTCGGTGTTCTTCGTCCCCGCCGATAATCTGCTGGATGAGATAGGCCGGGAGAAGTAAGACCGAAAGATAGCTGTTGCCAAGAGTTGGATGTTAGCCAAGTGTAAGTATTTTGCTTCTGTATGGTGTGAAATGCGAGAATGCCAGACCCTTTTTCCAAGTGCAGGCTGCCCTCTTTATATAGGGGTTGAGATGCCTTGTTTCCTAGTGGGCGATCGCCTTTCGGCCATTAATGTAATGGGGCGATCGTCCTAAAGGTCACATGGCCGCCCGCCAAAAGTCCAGAGATTCCGGCAGCCCAACCGAGTGGCCCAATGAGGAGCCGCACGCGTCCTAAGCATCACACAGAGGTCCCACTTTGTTACTTTCGCGGACTTTGTCAAGAGGTGGTAGGTGACAGCCGTGGTCACCGCCTTGTCCGTCGCCTCCTTTCGCAGCACAGGCCTGTTGGTAGGTGAGGTAGGTGACAGTTTGTCCGCCTTTTGTGGATTTGCACGTGGGTGCCGCCTCGCTTGTTTCGGCCTCGCCGACGGATGGTCATCGCCCGGATCGTCATGATGCGGTCGTCTCTAGCTGGACACCGAGGATCGTTCTCGCCGCCATCAAGGTCGGCAATGGTCGGTCACAAAGGGTCGGTCGGCAAAGTGCTGCGAGATGATCGTGCATCAGTCGGTCGCCCGTAGTCGGACGCCGAGTACCGTGAGGCGGTCGTATCGAGGTCGATCGCTCGGCACCGGACTTGTCCCGGGACCTTTGGCCGGGCGATTCATGCTTGTCTGCCGGCTAAGGCTAGGTCGCCTGTCAGCCGGTCGCGGTTCTTCCTCGGACGCTCGGCAGCGACTTGGTCGCCCGACCTCCTAGGCGATCGCCAGTCGGAAGGTGTTAATTCTTTGACACAACAATTGCCCCCCAGCTTGCTCCTATGTTTGAAGACATGGGGCGAGGTGGTTCTTGCTGGTGATCGTGTTCGGATGAGGACGGGCGATCTGAGCTGACTTATGATTTCGGACTTGGGCTACCATGGTCGATTGGCTTAGCTATCTTTCGGTCTTGTACCTGCAAAAACAACATTGGCCGATCCCCCACGGAAACTTGGTGGTTTCGCTTTGTTTGAGGAATCGTGCACAGTCGCGGAGATCGATGGACCGACTCCATGACCGTGTCTTGGTGCGCGAAGACAATGAGTGTCTCGTGACTCACTTTATTATGAGGGTCCTCTGTTAGGCTGCGCCTCGCCTCGTATTTAAACGAAGGGCGTGCGGTCTCGGTCTAGAGGAGTCCTTGCGCGGGGCAGCGTCGGATGAATCAACTCCACGCCCGCGGCTTGTTAGCTCTGCCAGCCATGGAGATGGCCGACCTCGACGGTGTACGTTGAGACGGGGGTTGTGGCATGTGTCCACTGATTAATGTTGGAGAGCCCTCAGACTACGCCGGCCTCGTATTTAAACGAAGGGCGGGCGATCTTGGCCGAAAGGGACCTTGCATGGCCGGGCGGCCTTGTTCCATCGACGCCAGACCATGGCTTTATGATGCGCGGTGGAGGCGATCTTATGCCTTAGTCCGTCATGTTATATGCCGGATCAGATGGCGATCGCGTCCTCCGGTTGCGGATGATGTAGCGTGATGATCGGCGATCGGGCCAAGATCGCGATCGTCGCCGGGCCGCGATCGCTTTATTCGTAGGTCGATATTGGCGATCGGATGGGAGATCGCTGCCCGGTGCCGATCGCACGCCACAAAGCTAAGAAGAAACCTTTGCCTGGCCGGAAAATCTGCGGCTCTAGCCCGAAGGCTGCGTGGAGGTCGAGGTTGGGTCTTCGTGAGATGCCCGAACATAGGCGAAAACCCCGAAAACCTCCTATGACCGCGTAGAGGGCGGTCTCATCGCTTATGGGCTCGCCATTGAGGATGATTACGTCTACCCGGTCGATGTAGTCCGAGTCGGACTCTTCTTCTCCCTGCTTGATTTGCATCATGCGGAGGGGACCTTCGGGCCGGACGACCCTGGTGGCGAAGAACTCCGTGAAGACGTGCGCCAACTCGTTAAAGGAGCTAATGGACCGAGGTGGCAATGAAGTGTACCACCGGTGGGCGAGGTCGTCCAGCGTCAGAGGGAACATTCGGCATCTGGTCGCGTCAGATGCCCCACACCCGGTCATGTAGATGTTGAACTTCCTCAGGTGCACTTGGGGGTCCGATCGCCCCTCGTACACGGGTGTTTGCGGGGGAGCGATCTTGTGCTGCACGGGGGCGAGCTCGATGTCGATCGCGAGCGGCTCGCTTGGCCCGGCGATCGTCTTCTTGGCGCCTGCCCTGGATTCCAGGAGCGCCTTCATGTCGTTGAGTTGACGTTGCATCGCAACCATCGCCGTGGCTTGGTCGCTTGCAGATCGGCCTTGGGAGCAGGAGCCAAGGCGATCGTGTACCGATCTCCGGGCTCCGCTGCCGCCGGCCTCGGCAATCCGGCGAGGGGGAGCCAGACGGCTAGGCTGCCTTCTGGGAATCGGGTAGGCCGAGCTCCTGGTGATGGACTCAAACTCCGTCGTCTCGTAGCTGGGGCCGGATTGCCCCGGTATCCAGGTCGGGTCACTGCCCAGGCGATCGAAGACAGAGGTGCCCCGGCTGGCGAGCGCCTCTTCTTGCGGACGGGAGCCTCACAGCGTCGCTCGGCAGCTGACGCCTTGAGCTTCGCTGACTTCCGGCGGACGGCCGGGGCAATAGCAGAGGCGCGTTGAGAGCACTCCGTCGCTCCCGTAGACGGCCAGTGGCCCCTTCGATCTGTTCCTTGGTTCGAACCGATCGAGCGAGAGGCAGGCCGCCGTCCGTGGACGGATCGAGCGTCTCGATCATGCGGCTACCCTCCACCATCGGCCGTGGCTCTGACCGGGACGGAACAGGGGTTTGGCCGGCCGGGCGGCTTTCTTCGACGCGGAGGCGGAAGACATGATTTCTGAAGGATTTCTTTGAAGTGCAGTAAGTGTCACTTCAAGTATCTGCCCCGAGAACAGTGAGTGTTCTTCGGGACGGTAGGTATAAAAAATCGAGGGTCGGATCCCCTTCCTCTAGCGCCAATTGTTGTTGCCCAAAATATTTATCCGAAGATTAATACTGCTGGAAGACGGACAACAAACAACAATTGCGGGAGCACTTCCGAGAGTAGATAAATAATACAAGATTTGCCGCGTTTGTTAGGCCCGGGCTTGAATGCTCTCGCGAGATGTTATTAATACGAATATTCGTGGATACAAGTATTAACGAGAGAAATCTAAATACAATGAATATAAAAAGACTCTGTTAATCCGGCTCTTGAGCGAAGCTCGGTGTTCTTCGTCCCCGCCGATAATCTGGATGAGATAAAGGAGAAGTAAGACCGAAAGATAGTCACAAGAGTTGGATGTTAGCCAAGTGTAAGTATTTTGCTTCTGTATGGTGTGAAATGCGAGAATGCCAGACCCTTTTTCCAAGTGCACGCTGCCCTCTTTATATAGGGGTTGAGATGCCTTGTTTCCTAGTGGGCGATCGCCTTTCGGCCATTAATGTAATGGGGCGATCGTCCTAAAGGTCACATGGGCTGCCTGCCAAAAGTCCAGAGATCCAAATGGCAACACCGAGTGGCCCAATGAGGAGCCGCACGCATCCTAAGTATCACAAGAGGACCCACTTTGTTACTTTCGCGGACTTTGTCGATGGCGGTGGTAGGTGACAGCCGTGGTCACCGGCCTTGTCCGTCGCTCCTTTCGCAGCTCGGGCCTGTTGGTAGGTGAGGTAGGTGACAGTTTGTCAGCCGCTTTTGTGGATTTGCACGTGGTGTCCGTCTGCTTGCCTCGGCCGACCGATGGTCATCGCCCGGATCGTCATGATGCGGTCGTCTCTAGCCGACACCGAGGATCGTTCTCGGCCATCGAAGGTCGGCAATGGTCGGTCACCAAGGGCCTGGCAAAGCCGAGAGATGATCGTCCATAAGTCGGTCTCCAGTGCCGGCCGAGTACCGAGAGGCGATCGTATCTGAGGTCGATCGCTCGGCACCGGGACTTGTCCTGGGACCTTTGGCTGGGCGATTCATGCTTGTCTGCCGGGCTAAGGCTAGGTCGCCTGGTCGCTGGTCGGCGGTTCTTCCTCGGACGCTCGGCAGCGACTTGGTCGCCGGACCTCCTAGGCGATCGCCAGTCGGAAGGTGTTAATTCTTTGACACAACACTCGCAACATGAATAATAACATCAAATGAACTTACGAGAAACTCGAAACAACAGTTTCGGACGAGATTCGCAAGAATCGAGCTCAAGTGCGGAAAAGTCGCTAAAAAGCTCGGAACTCAACAAAACGATACCGAAACGAACTCGGATGACAAAAAGTGCAGAATTAATCATTCTCGAAATGACGAAACGGTCATGAACGAGTCGTCAAAACGGACTTCCGCCGAAAAAAAAAAATTACCGAAATTCGAAATTACGGATATTACAAAAGTAGTAGTGCAATAGCCACACAAACCACCCAACCTCCTTCCACACAACCCACATCAGAATCCAATGCATCATCATCACAACCTACTGCTAAGGG
Organism: Orobanche coerulescens; assembly: GCA_033398695.1. NCBI lineage: Eukaryota > Viridiplantae > Streptophyta > Magnoliopsida > Lamiales > Orobanchaceae > Orobanche > Orobanche coerulescens. The sequence continues at coordinate 179,467,025 of CM065809.1, forward strand.
TAAAGCAACAAAGAGAAATAACACAGCAAAGAAAAAGGGAAGCAACATGTTACTACTGCTAATGGTAAAGGAAAAGGGAAGAGGCCTCTAGCAACTGCAGTAGCAAAGGGAATTGTGATTAGTGAACCATTGCCATATGTAAAGAGGAAGAAGTTCACAACAGTTAGGCCTACTAGACCTAGTAAGGGATTCAATTTTATGTTTCTTTTCATAAAATTATGACCGATAATGACTCAAATGTGAGTTAAGCCTCTTTTTGGGTACCTTTATTTTGCTTGGTCCTTTATTCTAATGACTCAACTTGCTAATATTGGTATTTGAAGTATATTGGTTTTTCAAGTATACTGGTTTGTGAAGTCTTCACTTAACATTGACAAGACATTAGCAATACCATTAAAGCAGTTTCATTACCAACATTGACAACAAAATTGGTAACAACATCAAACCATATTTCATCCATAAACAGAGCAGCATTAAACGAGTTTCATTACCGACATTGACCACAAAATTACTACCAACATCGAACATTATTTAATCTAGAATTAAACTAACAGTCTGATCCAAATTCCAGATTCCATTCATTACATTTCAAATTCATTGCACCTGTCCTCCCAAATTAGACAGTCTAACCAAAATAAGAAACATAAAATCAAAACAAATGCACCCAAATATGACAGTCTAAGACTTTTTTTGGTTGGCCTAAGTTAATGCTCGAGTAAGAACAACTCTTGTTTCAACATAGTAATTTTTTCCTTCTTCGTAGTATTCTCTTTCTTGAGATTTAGAACCTTCTTCTTCTGCCTCAGAATTTTGTGGTCTTTCTCATCAACACACTCATTACCATACCAAGTGAAGTGGTTTCAACCCTTATTGTTATCATCTTTGAGGTTAACACCCCCAAGAAAGCTTTCCACGATTTGGTCCTCGATACACCGTACGAGGAAAACAAATATCATTACACCTACATCTGTAGCATTAGTTGTTGCCTCGTTGGTGGATTTCCATGGTTAACGGAGTTTGCAGAGGCATGGTTTTGGGTGGTCGTTGCCATTGCTGCAAGATCTCAAGAAGGATTAAAATTGAGGAACAAGGACGAAGGAAGAAGATGAAGTAGGACGAATAAAAAAGATGGATGAATAGGGACAAGGGAAGTAGAGGAAGAAGCTCAAAGGATTCCAATTTTAAACCTTAACTACATTTTTGGGGGTGTAAAATATAAGGCTTTAGTGAGTTTCAAAATGTCCCACCGGTTTCGTTAATCCACATGGCGAGGGACGTTTGCCAAGTCATCGGTATTAAAGTCGTTACTCACTAAACAGACGGCAAGAATAAACATCATTTAACATTTCAAAGGTGTGGGACATAAACGAACCTCAAAAAAACACAACGGGCATAAACCATAATTATTAGCCAAATTTTTCTTATTGAGTTTTGACGAGACCAAAGAAGATAAACCGGCGGCTCACCACAATGGGGAGTCTTAAGGAGTAACACTTTATGTGCATTCGTCGATTTAATTGGAGTTTTACTCTCAAGTTATTCCTTTATGAGCTAAATATGTCTAGATATAATCATGCACTACATCAAATATATACGAGTATCATTTCGTTAATCTTTAGCCATTTTTTTTAACGATTTACCTCCAACATTGCATTATGCGAGACCGTCTCGTGGTTTTTGCCATCTCTAAAGAATTGAGAAGAAAAAAGAACTAACCTTAAAAGCAACAACAAATAAATCAATTGATATTGTCCAAATGCAATACTCGACAACATCAAATGGTGTCTCTTTTTTAAATGTATTTAGGTCACAAATATAGGGTTCTTTTTCAAGATTCGAAAGGCCATTACATTAACCAAACTTCCCAAAGATAAAATAAATAATCTTACAATATGTACATTCTCTAAGTTCCCCAAGTGACCATTATTTCCGTCACAATTTCCCCTTTAGAAAGCCAGTGCACAGTTTCTTCCAAGCTTCTCTGTCTGGTTCGCTGCCCTCCAATGTGGTCTTGGCCATTTCAGCTACAGCCTCCTGTGGGATTTAAAAGCATTTACAAATTTCGCGCGCACACGCACACGAGCAAGAAGAACCTTTGCACGATCATTAGTTTGACTTTCACAGATCGGGTGGGGGATGAATTAGCCCAGGTTAGCAAAAATAAGGTTTCAATCAAAGAAGGCCTAATTATTGCTAATAATACCCTTAATTTTCATATTATTTCCAGATAAGAAAATGACTCAACCATCTTCGGACTACACCCTTTCGCCTCTTCTCGATAGTGGTGAGGATTTGGTATGCACCAAATTTGTTGAATTTACAGGACGTTTTAGAAGGACATGTCGAATTTCAGTGACAAATTGTTTGTGTATTTTAAGCAAATTAACCCTAAAATTTAGGATACAATTAAAAAATAAAAGAAATTAAATACTAATAAAATAGAAAGTTGTCTATATTTTGCCGGACTAAAATAGAAAACAAGCATATATTATAATATTATGGAACGAAGGTAGGGAATTCAGTTCTCTTTTCAAAATTATAAATTACAGCCTTGAGGCATTACTTTGAAATTTGATTTTTGTTATACAACTAACGTCCTCTTGTTGAAGTATTAATTCGACATCCGATGAATATAAATATTACATTCGATATATTAAATATTCTAAATTATTCCTTTTAAATCAACTATTTTTTCTAATTGCTTTTTACACTGTGAAGCAAAGGAATCTATTATAAATCAACTATTGTCTAACATTATTTGGATGGAGACTCCACCAAATAATCTTTTAAAAAAATATCATAAAAGTTCGTAATTTTTTATTTATTTTCTTTTTCTTCTTTACACTTCCTCTCCCACCCCCACTCCCCCATTGGTTGCTCAACATGTACAATTTGAAATATATATATATTAGACAATTTTTGAAAGATAACTTCATTTACCATGAAGGTTAGTAATTTGTAATAATGAGCAACTTTTTTACCTCAACAAGTTCGTGGTTAAAAAGACGGTCAATTAGGTGCAACAAGATATCCTTTGTGTACTCGGGATGACCTTGAATGCCCATCATGTGATTCCCATACCTAAACATCTCAATGCCAGTTCTGTCCGACCATGCTAACACCTCTGCTTTGGGTGGAAGCTCCAATATCTAAGAGAGATTGGAATGTATTATTGATAAAATACATCACGACAGCACAATAATACATTTATACACACGTTTGTACAATTCAGAGAGTGGTTTAAATTTTAAAAAGAAGGGATTTTTTTTTTACCTCGTCTCTGTGGCACTCAATGATAGAGAGGGAAGAAGGCATTTCCAGAGAAGCAAAGATCGGCGATGGAATTAAGTGGACTTTGGTAATTCCAATGTCCCATCCTGCACTAGCACGCCCAATATTTCCTCCAAGAGCTCGTCCCAGTATCTAAATGAACGTTTCGCATACAAAAAACTTATGTCAAGGAACGTGAATTTAGAATAATGCTCGACTGTTCTCACTTCTCATGGGTTCTGTCTGTTTTCCTGTGTTTTGCCGTTGAGATTGATGTAATATGGGAACTGCAAACGGCCCGAGCTTAAATGAAAAAGGATGTATGTGTATGTTCTTTTATTTCATATGAACACTAAACGAACACGTTGGCGAACAATTTTACGAACATAGACAAATAGATTTTTCTTATTTGTTCATACTTTGTTGTAATTAATCGGACGTATATAAAAGAACACTAACCGAGCTTATTCACATACCATTCAACAGACCTTATGCAGTCTTATAATTAGTGTTCCATCTTCTATTTTAATATGTTACTAGTACCGGGAAATCTAAAGAGCCACATGATAAGTGAGGTGTTCAAACACGACTGAACAATCATACGAGGTGTTCGCAAGGCCGGCTCCATGGGTGGGGGGGGGGGGGGGGGGGAGATTGGGCAATGGTCCAGGGCCTCCAAATTCCTAGGGGCCATTTTGTATATACAAATTACCTAATATGACTTGACAAAAAAAAAAAAATTACATATATTCGACGTTCATTACGTAGCTGGCAGAAAAAAGGAGACAAAATCGCTATACCAAGATAGAAGACGTGCTATTGTATTAATTTTTTTAAATAATAAAATTTTCTAGAGGTGCCACCCTCCTTTACCAAAAAAAATTATTGTAGAGGGCCTCATTTCTTATTTTACCCCGACCTCAAATTGGCTTGGATCGACCCTGGGTGTTCGAATACGATTGGACAAGGGGATGATAGACTTCCACATGTGTTTGGTCATGGACTCACCATCTTGTCAAATCATGTTTGGACAAATCAAGACATCCGACTTCTTAAATTTTTCGAACTAATACAAAATTGCATGATAGACTTTACTCCCTCTATTTTTCTTTAGATGTCGTTAACTTTTTAACACATATTTTTAGGTGCTTTGACCGTATAGTTAAAATTATTATCTTTAAATAATTTTTTTTGTGAATTAAAATTTAGTTTGTATATTTTTATTCAAAAAATAAAATTTAAAAAATGATAAATTTAACTACCCAGTCAAAACACCTAAAAATGTGTGCCAAAAAGTTAAACGACGTCTAAAAAAAAATTGAGGGAGTATTAATTTTTCCACATGTATAAAACTAACCAATGTGATGGCTAACACTAAAAGAATACATGCATCATGGTGATAAGAAAGCAGAAAATAACATTCAAAGAGTGGAAACGTGACAGAATTGATACAACCATAATTCATATTTCCATTATATAAGAAATCACTTTTCAAAACTGATTTCCTATTTTTTGTTTTCTTGTGATGTTAAGTCGTGGAGTAGGCTATTCCAAGTGACTCCAATAAGAGGCGTTCGGTTCGGGCAGGGTAACAAAAAGAAATCAATAAAATGATATAAAGAGAAAGGAAAGGGATAAAAATCGTAGCTAGGGCTTTCTACCGTCAGGCTAAGAAAATATGGCCTAATGTTAGAATTCGCTTATATTTAGAGTTTTGGTACTCATAGTACGATTGAGAATTCTTATTTTTTATTGTAAATACGAAATATGTCTTGAAAAATAGATATTTTTCTATTAGTATAGCGATTTTAGTTGTATTTATCTAAAGGTGGAAATAAGATAAAAAATAATGTGAGGAAAGAGTGTAATAGGATAATATATAATACTACCTCCGTTCCTTAATTTTTTTATTCATACTTTTTCTTTTGTTAACGCCCTTCAAATTTGTTCATATACTATTTATGGACATTAATTAACTTTGCATAATATGAGACTCATTCTCCACTTACGTTACACTCTATAATATACTCAATAATTTTGTTATTAAAATCCATACTGAAGATTACTAGGCACGTATTTAGAAAACGGAAGGAGTAATTGTAAAAAGCTTGATTGAGTACTTGAAATTTAGGTATCTTCATAAATAAGTAGATGATCTTACATGCATCGGCCTTCTACCGTGAGGCTAGGAAAATATGGCCTAATGTTAGGCCGATATTTATATTTGTTGATTCCAATTTGTGTATTGTTCTTGTTATGATTGAACTGTGCGGACTGTAATCAACAAATTTGAAAAATATACAATTTTAGTATCGCATTAATATAAGACCAAATATTCCTGACCTGACGATAAAAAGATATATCTTAATAATAATATAATTATAATTTGGTATTATCAAAATCGCACAATTCAATCATAAAGACAAATATACAAATTAAAATCAATAAATATAAAGAAATATATAATTTTAATATTGATACAACGTCAGTCATATTTTTTAACTAAAACTTCCAAAAGTAACGGGCAAACCAAGTTGCATATTACTGATTTTATATACAATTCAAAGACGGCTGTTTGAAAAGCTGAGTAGGATATATGAAATGACCCCATTAAGATTCTAGGGTCGTAGTAACACATAATTGTTCTTTATAATTGAAAAAAAAAGAGACAACTTTCTAAGACAAAATTACATTAAATTAGAGTCTAGTTAGACTCCATTCTTTTGGACTGAATGAATCTGAAATGAAATGAAATGAACTGAACTGAATTGAATTGGATCTGAACTGAACTGAACTAAACTGAATGGACCTGAACTGAACTGAACTGAAATATATATTAAGGGTAAATAATGATAATAATAATGGTAAATAATAATAATAATAATAGTAATTAACAACAACAACGATAATAGTAATATTATTAGTAATAATAACAATAATAATAATTAAGATTAATAATAATAAGAAGAAGAAGAAGAAGAAGAACTGAATGAATCGAATCAATTGAATCGAATGGACTGAATCGAATCGAATCGAATGAATCGAATCGAACTAAATCGAATCAATGAACCTAAAAAATAAGTCCAAAAGAATAGAGCCTTAGTGTCCCATCTTTTTTCTAGTGGATGTATATTGTTTCTCCCGTTGGTTTTAAGCAGTGATACTCCCTTTTCCAATTTAAATGGAAAGTTTTAATTTTTTATAATTCCCAAATTAGATTTTTCATTTGAATATTATTCATCTTTATATTGTATCTACATAGTTGTTAAAGGTGAAAGGGGTGTCAAGGCGATACGGGTTCCTATCGCCTGAGGCGCAAGGCGAGGTGCGCGCCTGAGAGAGATGAGGTGCAACAAAAAATAAAGAATAAATTAAATTATAAAATTTATTAACATAATGGCAATAATATATAACAATCCACAAAATACCTAATAATTAACAAAATTAAAATGTCAGAACAATAAAAATAACTATAAAAGTATTATGAAAAAAACATAAAAGAAAAGAAAAAGCGACATAATAGAAAGGCGGGCCTAGGCACACTAAGGCGTACCGAGGGCGCGACTGAGGTCGATCACCTTAGGGCTTAAAAGGCAATGTGACTTTTATCCAAGTGCCTTGAGAGCCTTTTAACAACTATGTGTACTCCCCAAAAACATCATATTATTGCTATATTGACATATTTCACCCGTCATTTTCGATTCATTTCGGCACGAGACGTTAGTTTCGACTGTTTTTTCCCCGAAAATATTTTTTGACCTGTTCCATCCCATAAACTGTTTTCGTCCAGGAACGTCATTTTCGACCAGTTTCTCCCTAATATATTATTTTCCATCCATTTTGCTCCAGGACGTTATTTTCGACCAATGTCGTCTCGGGTCGTCATTTTCGACTGTTTCCCCAAGGCAACATTTTCAACCTTCATGATGATGATTTCGACACGAGACATTATCTTCAACTCGTTTCGCTCTCGGACGATGTTTTCAACTTATTTCGTCCTCGGACGACGTTCTCGATCCGTTTCATCATGTGATGTAATTTTAAACCCATTCCATATAAGACGTCATTTTCGGCGCGTTCGTCCCGAAACGTCATTTTCGACCTATTTTGTCTCGAAACGTTACTTCCGACATATTATGCATTAGGACAGTATTTTCGACCAGTTTCGCCACACGATGTTATTTTCGACCATTTTTATTATTTTCAAGCCTTTCGCCTCATAACGACATTTTCGACCTTTTTACCCTGTTCGACCCGTTTCACCACGGGAAGTTATTTTCGTCTAATGTCCATAGATATCTTTTCGACTCGGCGACAGGTGCCTAAGGATATCATTTTCGATTTATTTTGCTCAGGACGTTAGTTAGTGCATTGTTAGTAAAGTTGGTGATGCTTGACTTTATTGATTTGGCTGTTGGAGCTCTATAGTTTTTAAGATTTATGGACATGGATGACGATCTGTTTGAGCTATTTTTACGAGTTCCTTCGTCATTTGATAGTTCCATAAGTTTTATATATGATTTTCTGAAACAATTGGTAGTTTTTTCTTTTTAGTTTTCAAAATTGTGGAACTGAAGTCCACGCGAACGAAGACACATCGGTACAGTAGGTGGCCATTTGGAATTGGGTGAATCAGAAATCGGCAAGTCGGTGCTTGGAACTGTAGAATCCGAAGAGAAATCGGGAGATTCTGGCGCATCCCCACCGGAAAAACTAACATGTTAGCCTCTTCCATCTACAATCAAATTTTAGGCTTTAATTATTTTTTTTCTTTCCTTGATTCAATCATCGGTAGCCAATTGTGCATGATTTTTTCTTTATTTAACATTAATATATTTTAAATATTTTTTGGTGGTTTTGTAAACATATTAGTCGTAGTTTATAAAAAACTTAAAAGAAAAAAATTGTCATCTATTTTGTTAAAAGAGAATTTTTTGGATTTTTTATATTTTTTGTGGGTTATGCAGCCTCGAATATTTAAAATGCCAGTGCCGACCCTGGATGTAGCTCACATGAAACGGGAGCAAAAAATTGGATTCGACATTCATAGACCTTCGACCCTCATGTTAGAATTAGAAAGAACCATTTTTATTTATATCAACATGTTTTTCAGCTACCAACTATCTTTGCCGTCCCAATTAAAGGTCGATAGAGAGTGTATATTTGGTGTACTTTAGATAATAGTTGGTATAAATAACGATGGTAAATATGTAGTGAAAATTAAAAAGTAAAACTTATTGATAAGTATGGTAGAGACTGAAAAATAAAAAATGATTGTTTGATTTGATTGTGAATAGTGATATGTAACTTGCTAAAAAACAACTTTTTGAGAAAAATGTAAGCCTTTTGAACGGAACGACGGGAGTATAAACCTTATAGGTTCTGAATTTTTCAGGTACTAATTAGATTTTAAATACTACCTCTATCCCGGTCAAAGATTGACAGACGGTGTATATGGTATATTTTAGGTAATAATTGATATAAGTCATGATGATAATATGACGTGGATTAAAATATAAAAGGTTTTGATGATGAATGTGTGGTGTAAATTAAAAAGTAAAATATAATTGTTTGATTTGATTGTGAAAAATGATATATGTAAACTTCCCAAAGAAACAATTTTTTGATAGAAATGTATATCTTTGTTAGGAACGGAAGGGAGAGTAACATGTTCAATTTTTCTTTCGATAAATGAATAATTTCGCTAAATAAATATTTTTCTCCGGTCTCGACCATATTCATTTATCGAAATTTTAACTAACTTATCAGTTTCATCTACCAAACATAATCTAATTGTGGTGTTCAGCAGAGCTTATTGGGTCAATTCGTTCACTTTTTTACTTCTTAAACTAGATTTTCAAAGATCTTTGTTCGATAAATGGCATCTAGAAATAACTAATCCAACCAATTAAGTACATTATATAAATGTGATGCCCATTGTGTTTTAACTATAAATACTATTCATTAACACGTCGTTTTATTTTTTTTACTAGGGATGGCAATGGAGTCCTATCAGAAATAGGAGTGGCTAGCGATTCCGACCGGGTACTTGAAGACTCAGACCGGTCCCATGAGGTGAACGAGCCCGCATATTGTTCTAAAGTAAATAAAATAAACTTTTTATAAATTTTTATCTAGTATTTTATTTTCATAATACATATTATTTAAGAAATTTGTCAATATTAGCATAAATATATAAGATACATTAATAAATGTATAAAATATATATTAAATATATTCTAAATAATTAAAAATTAATGCAGGACAGGGCGGTCGGGTACCCACGGATCAAAAATAATACACAGACCCACCCCACTCCGCTGCTGGTCGCGGGAAGAGGCGATCCATACACCACGAGTCAGACTGAATAGTGCGGGTCGAGCCAAAATTGTCATCCCTATTTTTTACATGGGATGAGACCAATATGAATGATGATGGATTGGATCCCACATCTATTGTGAGCACGTTGTACAGCAAAATTTTCATAAATTATTATTCGATAAATTGATAATTATTATAAGTTTAATGTTTTTATCGACACTTTTTAGTAGTCATATAATCTAGTCTCATCATACATTTATTATTAATATTTTTTACTTTTTAATTTCAATCACACACTCATCCGATCGTCTCATCAAATCGTCCGTCAATTTGCAAATGGGAAAGATGAGTACTATATTGAATTTTTAGGAAATTCCAACAAATTGTAGTAATTACATTATACTATTGTCAAATCAATTAGTATTCTATTTATGCAATATTGCAATGCGGGCCCCATTAAAAGTGTGGTAGCTGTCAATTTTTACAAATTGAGACTTCACTGACAGGCCAGATTTAACATAAAGAAAGAGACAGCTTTCTTGGTGGTTGTACTTGTGATGTCATTGTAGCAAAAGCTGAAATTGCTCGTCCTCAAGGCCTCCACCTCCCGGTTCGAAAATGATTGGTGGAGGAATTAAATCATAGTGACTCAATGGTCCACTAGGAGGGAGGAACAGTGTCTGGTGCTCACAAGGAGCTATCCCCCATATTGGAGGGATAAAACTCCCACACTGCGGTTGTCAGGACTCGAACATGCGTCCTTGTCGCAATCTGCCAAACAGGAACCAGTTGAGCTGCCCATGCGGACTACTTGTGATGTCATTGGATGTCGACGGGAGGAGGTAGAAAATATAAGTTGAGAATACCGACTGTATTATTTAAATATAATTTATTTATTTATTTTTACTTTTAACTTAACATTTTTCTTGATGTTCAAAGTGTCCGTTATAACATTATCTGAATATATTCAAGTCATCTATTAACAATCGAGTCACTTATTTTAGATGATTCAGATATAATTAAGTGACTCAAATGAACTTTAGGTGACCCAAATACAATTAGATGACTTGAATAGGTGAATCAAATGCATTTTAAATTACTTGAATTTAATTAAGTGACTCGAATATATCACTCGAATGTGTATTCAGTGGCTCGAATAGGTGACTCGGATGTATTTTAAGTGACTCAGATGTAGTTGACTCGAATAGGTTACTGAAATGTAATTTAAATGACTGGAATATTTGACTGTGATGTATATTGTGTTACTAAAATAGGTGAATCGAATATTTTTAAATAAGAATCAAATTTAATAATTTAAGTATGAAAATAGTTATTGTTAATCTTGAAAAAGAATTACTCCATAATAATGTACAATACTGTATATTCTTACCCATAATATAATAGTATTTACAACACGTCATAAAAGGTGTTAAATGTGCAACTTTAAGAGTGTAGCTTTACAGTAACATGCTTAAAATAAAAGAACATCTCTACCAAATTTCCTAAAAGAAGATTGAAAATAAAAAACTCAGAAATATAACCAAAGCAATAAAAGTTTAACGGAAAAAAAAATTGTATGAAACAGTCTTGTTGACGTCTGGTTTGGTCAACGTCACGTGTGCTGATCTGGACAAATGGATCGAAGACACGTAGAAAATAACAAATAAAGTGGAAGATATTTGATCACTAAATTTTATTAATGACCTTTTGATAGCATAGAGCCGAGCGTAATAATGTGTAGGTCTATCCAGGTTCTTTGTTAATTACAAGTCTTTTTCGCTCTTTTCGATCTCTCAAATCTCTTTTTTTCTCTCTCTTATTAATGTTGAAAATCCAAAGATCCTCTTTTCACCGTACATTTCTTCTATATATGTATACAATTGGTAGGTGGAGAGATGACAGTGGCGCATGTTTGGGAATACGCCCATAACACTTGTCAATCTGCATTTAAGTCTTGGACACGTGGCGGCCTCTAAGGAGTGTCTTGGGAAGGGCGTGATCGCATGCGTTAATTGGCATGCGGAGTCTGCCTTGCCGACTTCCGGTGATGTCTATCCGATGGGGTCGGTCCTCGGGTCCCCCGCCGCTCTGGTCGGCCGGGTCTCCCGCCGTTCAGGCCGCCCTGTAGTAATCTTGAATCGGGACATTTTCGTCCTTTCTCTGCTCGGCCTTCCTGGATCGATACTGGGTCGGCCTTGGAGTCACCGTCAGTTCCGGTTTTAGCGAGCCCGGTTGGAAATCGGGTTTTTGTCCGGTCCGACTTCGGGTTACTGCTCCACGGCTTAGCCGCTGGAGTGCCTACGTGGATTCCGAGTAGGATGGGCTACCAACAAGGGCCCCCGAGTCCAGGGCCGTGCCGAGCCGGCCGGCCGGAGTCGTTTGATGTTGAGACCGATCCGGTTTGTGAGAGGATAAGACCTTTCGAACAGACGTCTCTTCGGGAGTCGCGTCGCATCGCTTCCCTGGTTTTTAGGTGTCATCATGTGGGGGACGCGTGGCGCAAGAAGACTGGGCGGCGCGCTCACGCGTTCTCGAATTCCGCGACGGTTCAGCAGAATTTCTCGCTTCACGCGCCTGGCATTTAATGCCTACATTTCCCTATAAATAGAGCTTCTCTTCTCTTTCAATGTTCCCTCCGCCATTTTTAAGTATTGTTGCAGAGAGAAAGAAATTTTTTCGGCGATTTTTTCTTCTTTTCCGATTTCACAGACCTTCCCGGTAAGCTCGCTTTTCTTTCTTTTTTCCTTATCAATTTAAGATGTCGGAGACAAAGGACGAGACGGAGGTGGTTTTGACTGTGTCGCCGGACCGCACGGGTGTGGCAGATCTATCGATTGGCGAAGCTCCTGTTGACTGGAGTGTTGAGGAAGAAGGAGACGAATTTGTGAAGTCGCCGGGATCTGGGGAAGTGGAGATGGTGGTGCCGCTGACAGTTGTCGGAGAAACTCCGGCGGAGAGAGTCGAGCCGGTGGTGGCCCGGGCTCGCCCTCGTCCGGCCCCTTTGGTGGAGGCGGATTGGGATTCAGCTTCGATTCCGAGTATCGTTACGGAGGAACAATTGGCGGCCTGGCGGCTGCGATTTAAAATTCCGGCGAGGGTGCGGATGTTTGCTCCGAATCCCGAGGAGAGGCCCCACAGTCCGCCCGTTGGTTGTACGGCGGTGTATTACCGCTCTCTACTGGTCGGGCTTCGGTTTTCGCTTCCGTTGACTTTTTCCCGGTAGCTAAGGCAGTGGGGCCTTCCTGTCCCCCAGATTCATCCGAATTCCTGGGCTCGGGTGGTGGGCCTTTTTATTCTTTTTAATTAGCACGGCTGGCCCGAGCCCAGCTTTGAGGAGTTCAACAGCCTCTATATATGGAGGTCGGTTGGTAGGTCCTACGGCCGGGTTTTATCTGACGGCCCGGCACGCTATGCACAAGGAGTTAGTGGGGGTACCCGAGACCATTCATAGCTGGAAAGAACAGTGGTTCTTTATCGGGGGGCCGTGGAGGAGTTCTTTGGATGAGTGGGAGCCGGGGGTGGTAGATGCTGAGCTGCGGGTCCCTGTGCTTTTTACGGCCAAAATGAGTGAGTGTAGTATTTTCTGTTTTTGTTCCTTTTTTGTCTAACGCTCATCACTTGTCAGTGCGCAACGCATCCGTCAGAGACTTGGCCGATTTCGACGACCGGTCGAGCAGCCTGGGCCTTCCTCTGGAGCAAAGGAAGTCTCATCTTTTAGTGTCCGAGGAGAATCTTTGGGCGGCCGGACTTAGAGCGACCGATCCGAGCACAATGTCTTCTTCAGTACCCCTTTTTTTGACATGTCTTCCTTTTCCAGCTCCTAAGGCAAAGACTTCATCCTATCGGAAGGAGACGCCGCGCAGTGGTGGCAAGGCCGGGCACCGAGGCCGCGAGCGGAGGGAGCGGCCGGCAAGCGCAAGAGGGTGGAGACTGGCTCGAGGACAGCGAACAAGGCCGAGGGTTCGTCTCGCCTCGGTCGTCTTGTCCGCCCCGACTCTGTCCGGCAGACGGAGGAGCCCGTTATTGACTTGGAGGGCCATTATCTTCCTGGCCAACCAGAGCGGGTGGAGCCATGTGACCGGATGAAGGGGCGACGGCCGCCGGGTTCTGGACTATGTCCGGCCGCTACCCCGACTCCCGAGATGCTCACGGGTCCCTCCCGGGTGGCTATCTCTAGTCATATTCCGATCCGGGTTGACGCCTGCTGGAAATGATGACTAATGATATGGATCCGGTTGAGCAGATCCAGTTCGGAAATGCCCTGGTCGGCCGGGCCATGTGCACCTACGTGAAGGCCTCCAATGAGTTTCTGGCTTCGACCGAGAGGCACAAGAAGACGGAGGCCGACCTCAAGGCTTTGCAGGAGGAGCATCACCTGTGCCCTTCTTTGATCAAGTCTCTCGAGGGGGAGATAACCTCCATGAGGGGCGAGATGGAGCTTCTGGACGGTCGGGCCCTCCAGGCCGACATATGGAGGCTGAAGGCCGAGGAGCTGACCGATGCGGCCGATCAGGCGCAAAAGCAGTGCTTGGATATCCGGGCCGAGCACGAGGCTTATTTGAAGGAGACCAAGGCCCAGGTCGAAAGCCTGACCGAGCGTCTCAACACCTGCGAGGCTTCGAGCTACGCTAGGGGCCGTGCCGAAGGGGTGGAGGCCTTCAAGGAGACGCCTTCCTTTGAGGAGCTGATCAATCTGAACTACGTCTCCACTTGTTTCGAGGTTTTAGATCTTATGAAAGGTGGTAAGACCGTTCAGGAGATTGAGGCTTACATCACCTCTCAAGCGGCCGACCTTCATGTTGACATTGCTGGGGCCGACGAGCCGAAGGTGGCCGAGGGTGAGGATGCCGGTCGGGCTCCGCAAGGCGAAGGCGAGGGGCAATCTTTTCAGGCGGCCGGCCAGGATGGCGGGGCCGAGTAGTTTCCTTTAGATTTTGCTTCTAGCATGGCCTGCGTGCCTATTTTTGTCTTTCTGTTGTTTCATCTGATGTACGGCCAGCGTGCCAACCTGGCTTAGGTCTTTTGTAATCGTCTGTATTTTGTAGCAACGACTTGATGAAATAAAATCTTCTTTGCAGTTTTCGTTGTTCTTTTTATCGTTCTTGGTTGATCGCGCCGAGGCAAGCTCGGTCTTATAGTGCCGGAGGAGCCGGTCATTCGAGGTGCCGAGACGAGCTCGGTCTTATAGTGCCGGCGGAGCCGGTCTTATGAGGTGCCGAGACGAGCTCGGTCTTATAGTGCCGGAGGAGCCGGTCATTCGAGGTGCCGAGACGAGCTCGGTCTTATAGTGCCGGAGGAGCCGGTCTTATGAGGTGCCGAGACGAGCTCAGTCTTATAGTGCCGGAGGAGCCGGTCTTATGAGGTGCCGAGACAAGCTCGGTCTTATAGTGCCGGAGGAGCCGGTCATTCGAGGTGCCGAGACGAGCTCGGTCTTATAGTGCCGGAGGAGCCGGTCTTATGAGGTGCCGAGACAAGCTCGGTCTTATAGTGCCGGAGGAGCCGGTCTTATGAGGTGCCGAGACAAGCTCGGTCTTATAGTGCCGGAGGAGCCGGTCATTCGAGGTGCCGAGACGAGCTCGGTCTTATAATGCCGGAGGAGCCGGTCTTATGAGGTGTACCGGTATTGAAACAGGGAATAACATCAAATTTTTATTGATAATACCTTTTTAGATACATAGCGTTCCACGGGTAAGTTAATCTTTGGCCGTTCAGATATTCCAGCCGGTAGGCTCCATTCTGAAGGACTTCACTAACTTTATACGGCCCTTCCCATTTGGGCTTGAGCGGCCCGGGATCCGGGCCCAAAACCCTCTTAATGACTAGGTCGCCGACCTGGAAGCTTCTCGGGTGAACCTTGGAGTTGTAATATTTTTCACTCCTTTTGTAGACGGCGTTTCGCATTTCTGCCTGAGCTCGTTTTTCGGCAAGGAGGTCCAGGTTCACTTGGAGGGCCAAGTCGTTATCCTGTTCTTCAAAATGTGCTACTCGGTAGGTAGGTGCCCCGATTTCGACCGGGATAATGGCTTCAGAGCCGAAAGCCAAGGAGAAAGGCGTTTCCCCGGTGGCGGATCTATGCGTTGTTCGGTAGGCCCATAGGGTCCCGGGGAGTTCTTCTGGCCAAGAACCCTTGAGTTCCTCTAGGCGAGTCTTGAGATGTTGCTTTAAGATCTTGTTGATCGCCTCGACTGCCTGCTAGATTGTGGATAATAGGGCGTGGAAAAGTTATTTCGTATTGGAGACCGTCGCAGAAAGATCGGAACTTCTTGTTGTCAAATTGTTTCGCATTATCCGAGACAATGGATTGAGGGATCCCGAACCGGCATATGATTGACTTCCATATGAAGTCGACTATCTTCTGTTCGGTTGTTCGTGCCATAGGTTCGGCCTCGGCCCATTTCGTTAAATAATCGATCGCGATTTATCACAGATTGCACTCCTCCCCGTCCCCAGCAGAGGGCCGATCAAGTCGATTCCCCACTTGGCGAATGGCCATGGACAATATACGGACGTGAGGGTTTCCGGGGGGGATCGGATCTGCGGGGCAAAGATTTAGCACCGGACGCACTTCCGCACGAGCGCAATGGCATCTTTTTTGAGATCGGGCCAATAGTAGCCTTATCGGATTAACTTATAGGCGAATGCCTGGCCGCCGGAGTGGTTTCCGCATATACCCTCGTGCACCTCCTTGAGGGCATATTCGGCCCGATCGGATAGGCACTTCAAGAATGAACCGAATATCCTCTTTTATATAATGCTCCGTCCACGATAGTGAATCGGGCAGACTGAGTTCGTAAGGATCTTGCTTGCGCTCGGTCTTCGGGTAAAATGCCGCTTTGAAGGTATTGCATTATAGGCTGCATCCACCCTCGCGGTTCTGACTGTTCCGCTGCTCGGATTTCGGCCATCTCCAGGGCCGATGAGGCGTGATACCCTATGCTGACCTCATCCATATGCTCGGCCCCGGCGCTAGATGCGAGTTTGGCCAAAGAGTCGGCCTGGATGTTTTCCGTTCGGGGATATGTTGTGTAGTTTCCTGAAAACCTTGCAGCCGGGCTCGGGCCAGGTTGAGGTACTTAACCAGTTTAGGCTCTTTGGCTTCATATTCGCCGTTGATCTGGTTGACCACCAACTGAGAATCACTCAGGATGGTGAGGCGGGTAAGGCCGGGAGAGGTCGCCATTTCTAGACCAGCCAAGAGAGCTTCGTATTCTGCCTCATTGTTGGTGGTTGGGAAATTCAGGCGAATAGCCGAGCAGAACAGGCGCTGGTCGGGACTAACGAGGACTATTCCCGCACCCGATCGGTCAGCGGTAGAGGACCCATCCACATAGAGTGACCATTCTTATGATCGGTCGTCCTCCTGGGCGATTGCGGGCGTGAACTCTGCAATGAAGTCCGCAAGGGCTTGTCCCTTTATAGCAGTGCGCGATTCGTAAGTTATGTCAAACTGTCCAAGTTCGACGACCCATTTTACCATCCGGCCGGAAACATCAGGTCGGTGCATAACTTGTTTTAATGGATAGTTGGTTAAGACGACTACCTGATGTTCCAAAAAGTAGGGCCTCAACTTCCGGGATGCCATTATGAGCGCATAGGCCAGTTTTTCCATCGGGGCATATCTGAGCTCGGCATCATGAAGGGCCTGACTCACATAATAGACCGGATGTTGCACCGCATTCTCCGTTCGAATCAGAGCGGCGCTGATCGCGGAGTCGGAGACCGCGAGATATAAGTTAAGAAGCTCCCCTCGGGCCGGTCTCTGCAAGGTCGGGGCTTCCGCTAGGACTTCCTTGATAGCTTCGAAGGCTTTTTGGCAAGGTTCTGTCCATTGAAAATCCTTGTTCTTTTTTATCGCATCAAAGAAAGGTTTGCATTTATCCGTTGAGCGAGAGATAAAACGGCTCAGTGCGGCTAGGCGGCCAGTTAGGCTTTGCACTTTTTTGACCGAGTTGGGAGGAACAAGCTCGGCTACTGCCTTAATTTTATCGGGGTTGGCTTCGATCCCTCTTTGGCTTACCATATAGCCGAGGAATTTTCCAGAACCTACCCCGAATGAACATTTCTTCGGATTTAACTTCATCTTATACTCTCGCAAAATAGCAAACATTTTATTGAGGTCATGTACATGGTCGGCCGAGCGCAGAGATTTAACTAACATGTCATCTACATATGCTTCCATAGTATGACCTATCAAGCTATTGAACATTTTATTTACCAGGCGTTGATATGTCGCGCCGGCATTCTTAAGCCCGAAAGGCATCATCCGGTAGCAGTATAAGCCACGGGCCGAGTAGAAGGAGGTATTTTCCTCATCGGCGGGGTGCATTGGGATCTGGTTGTATCCAGAATACGCATCCATAAAGCTCATTAGCTGCACAGACTACTGCATCTACCATGTAATCGATATGGGGAAGCGGGTAGCTATCTTTCTAGTGTGCTTTGTTCAGGTTGGAGAAGTCAATGCAGAGCCTCCATAGCCCGGTCGGCTTTTTTACCAGGACCGGGTTGGCTACCCAGGTCGGGTATTGGGCTTCCCGAATAAACCCGTTATCGATTAGCTTTTCTACCTCCTCTTCCAGCCCTTTCTGTCGCTCGGGCCCCATTTTTCTTCTCTTCTAAACGACCGGCTTTGAGCTGGGGTCGATGTTCAGTCGGTGGCATGCCAGTTCCGGATCAATCCCCGACATATCAGAATGGGTCCAAGCAAAGACATCCAGATTTTGTCTTAGATGGAAGATTAGCTCGGAGCGGATCGACTCTTGGAGGTTGTGGCCGATCTTTAGCCGTCGGGTGGGATTAGATGAATCCACGTCGACCAGGTCCAATTCTTGGCTTGCCTGGCGTGGCGGATTTTTCCTTTTCGATTTTGATACCGCGGCCAACGGATCTTCTTCTAAGATCGGCTCTTTCTCGCGGCCGCGGTCCGTTTCTGTCCGATTCTCATTTCGGGGTTTGCGCGCCCGGGACTGTCGGGCCCTTGGCCAAGGTGGTGTTTCGTCGGTTGTTCGAGTCAGTAGTCTCCATTTCTTCCGGCAGATTTTCCGGATGGCTTGCGGTGTTTATCCGCGAGCTTGGATGCCGAGATCGCATTCCTGACCCTTTGATCCCCTCTGTGTACCCCGACGCCGTCCGGGGTGGGGAATTTCATGCACAGGTGGTAGGTGGACTGAGTGGCTCTCAGCCTCGACATCACAGGTCGGCCTATGATGGCATTGTAGTCGCTAGGGGTGTAAACGAGACGAGACAACTCGCGAGCTACTCGTGATCGACTCGGTCAAAACTCGGTCAACACTCGACTCGAGTAGGCTCGACTCAAACTCGAGCTCGACTCGACATACTAACGAGTCGAGTCGAGCTACCCAATGCTCGACTCGATAAGCTCGTGAGATACTCGAATTTTTTTTATATAATTAGTTTTTATAATATACTTTGTAAAATATAATATAAAAAAATATTAATTGGCCAAAAAATAAAAAATTAATAATACATATTAGATTTCTATTTTAAATAAAATAAATAACAATTTATTGGTCAAAAATTAAAATTACTAGCTAGATAATAAAAAAATCGAAATGATTCTATATTGATTAAGGGTGTTTGAAGTGTTTACACAAGTTAAAAGCAAAATAGTTTCTCCCACATTGGTTGGGTGCTGTTTATTTTGGCTCACAAGTGAGCAATAAATTTAAGCCAAATCCCTTGTCCCACATTACCCATGTAATTATGATTGTGACTCAAAAGAGATTTTTAAAGGAAGTTGGAAGGCTCTCCTTTAATATATTTAGCTATGGGCCCTCACCCAAGGGTACTGTGTGGGGGGTGTAAACGAGACGAGACAACTTGCGAGTTACTCGAAATCGACTCGGTCAAAACTCGGTCAACACTCGACTCGAATAGGCTCGATTCGAACTCGAGCTCGACTCGACATACTAACGAGTCGAGTCGAGCTTGGATTTTAACTACTCGCGAGTTTTCGAGTTGAGTTCGAGCCTGATAAATGACTCTCGAGTTTGAGTCGAGTATACCAATACTCGAGCTCGACTCGCATCATTTACACCCCTAGTAGTCGCTGTGCACGTCGATGATCTTAAAGGTTATGATCATCGTTCTTCTGACCGGCCCGTGACCAAATTCCAGGGCGAGGTCGATTTCCCCCAGCGGGGAGGTGCGGCAGTTGGCAAATCCCCGGATATCCTCGTTGCAGGGCCGGACATACGATTGGTCTACCTTCATCCTACGAAGGGTATGAAGGTAAATGATGCTTGCATAAGCCCCGGAATCCACCAATACCCTGGACCGGATCCCCATTATGGGCGAGTGATGACAAGTGCGTCGAATGGGGATGGTCCAAGCGTCGCGCTTGACTCCTCAAAAGTAATCACACTGGGGTTTTTGGGGCTTCTTCGCCATCGATAGAAACCCTTCGCTCGGCGCTCATTGATAGGAAGTGGTGGCTTCTCGGATGGATGCCTTTTTCTGGCGCTTGGACCGATGATCATCGACCTCGGCGGTGCCCATAATCGTTAGAATTTCCCGGGGGGATTTGGGGGCCGGAGGCACCCGATCATTCTTGGCTCTCGTTGGGTCGACCCTATCCTGGCGATCCCGAGGCGGGTTCCGGGTAAACCGCCTCAAGCCTGTCTCGTCGTATACCGCGATCAGGGCGGCGACGAGGTCTCGGCACTGTTCGGTGTTGTGACCCGCTGACTCATAATATTTACAAAAGCGGGTCTGGTCCATGTCCTTCTGATCTTTATAGATCGTAGGACCGGAGCAAGTTTTTGTCTTTTATTTGATCGAATATCGTCGCGGCTCCGATGGAATATATTTCAGCGAAATTGGCCATGAGCTCGGGCCGGCAATAGCTTTGAGTGGCCGGGACTACCGAGGAAGAGGCAGGGGTTTTATTTTCCCGTCGAGGTTCTTGACGGGCCTCTTTGTAGTCACGCCTTTCTTCTTTCTTTTATACGATCCTTTCTGATCGGAGGGCATGACTAACATTGGTGCCGGCATGGCTTCCTCGGCAGCTATGTGGGAGCTAGCGCGCTCCAAAAATTCCTGGTAGGTGTGTGGGACATTCTGGCACACCGTCCAAATAAAGAAAGAATTTTTGAGAAGGCCGGCCTGGGCAATAATGGCCGGCGCATCGTCGGACATGTTCGTCTCTAATATCCGTTTATTGAAACGGATATATAATCTTTAAGGGACTCGTTCGGCCCCTGGATCACTAAGCAATGGATGAGCGTGGGGCGACCCGCACAAGGGACCCCATGAAGTGGGATCGGAACGTCGCCGAAAGCCGAGCCCACGTTTGAACCGAATGATGGGGCGGCCCGATACCATCTCTGGGCCCTCTCCCAAGAGTTAGGAAAACATTCGGCATCGAACGCGTC
This sequence comes from Orobanche coerulescens, assembly GCA_033398695.1. NCBI lineage: Eukaryota > Viridiplantae > Streptophyta > Magnoliopsida > Lamiales > Orobanchaceae > Orobanche > Orobanche coerulescens. Next base: position 179,488,009 of record CM065809.1, read on the forward strand.
CCGAGACCCGTAGATCCATCCAGAATTATAATGCCCAAGATGGGCGTTAGGTCTGCTTCTCCGTTGTATGGCGGAATTTGAGGAATTTTGAACTTCTCGGAAGGGTTCCGCGAACGCTAGGGGCAGGGGACTCTCTCCGTTGAGCCATTCCGAACTTTGGGATGGCCGGAGTTGTTTATTTTCGAGCTCCGTAAGGCGCTTTTTAGAAACTCGATCTCGCTCGAATTATCGCCGAGTGGGAGGCAATATTTGCGCTGATTTAGGGACGGTGGTGAGCCTTCTCTTCCTTACGGCTCGACTGACAGTAGGAGTCGGTGCCGCCTTCTCGATTTTCCTTCCCGCCCAAGGCGATCAAAAACGGACGGGGCGCGAAAGCTTACTTTTCCGTGAGGGATGTGAGCTGCCGTGGCTCTGCCCTTTCTCCGGCGGCCCTGCAGGCCGCCCTTTTTCTGCTTCGCCCCGAGGCGTGGGCGGCTGCCTCGAGATTCTCGCCGAGCTGATCCTCGAGTTTTTGAAGGGTCCCGCCCCTTGTAAATCTTGCCATAAGGGCCGCCATGCCTTGGATGAAGGCAGGGTGTTTAAAGCATTCAACCACTTTAAGGAGGTTTTCTTCCTCCGTCGCGGGCTGAGGGTTTTTTGAACTGTTGTGAGACATCGCTGGTGAAGGGTCTATATCTACCTTTTTTATCGAAGGTTCGAGCCCTCCTTCTAGCGCCAATCTGTTGACGTCTGGTTTGGTCAACGTCACGTGTGCTGATCTGGACAAATGGATCGAAGACACGTAGAAAATAACAAATAAAGTGGAAGATATTTGATCACTAAATTTTATTAATGACCTTTTGATAGCATAGAGCCGAGCAGAATAATGTGTGTCGGTCTATCCAGTTTGCTTGTTAATTACAAGTCTTTTCGTTCTTTTTCAGTATCTCTCAAATCTCTCTTTTTTCTCTCTCTCTTATTAATGCTGAAAATCCAAAGATCCTCTTTTCACTGTACATTTCTTCTATATATAGACAATCTGGGCCAGTGGAGAGATGACAGCTGGCGCATGTTTGGGGAATACGCCCATAACACTTGTCAGTCTGCATTTAAGTCTTGGACACGTGGCGGCCTCTAAGGAGTGTCTTGGGAAGGGGCGTGACTGCATGCGTTAATTGGCATGCGGGTCTGTCTTACCGACTTCCGGTGATGTCTATCCGATGGGGTCGGTCCTCGGGTCCCCCGCCGCTCTGGTCGGCTTCAGGTCTCCCGCCGTTCAGGCCGGCCCTGCCGTAATCTTGAATCGGGACATTTTCGTCCTTTCTCTGCTCGGCCTTCCTGGATCAGATACCGGGTCGGCCTTGGAGTCACCGTCCGTTCCGGTTTTTAGCGAGCCCGGTTGGAAATCGGGTTTTTTGTCCGGTCCGACTTCGGGTTCTGCTCGGCCGGTTTAGCTGCCTGGAGTGCCTACGTGAATTCTGAGTAGAATGGGCTACCAACAAGTCTCAAGGAGTGTATTACGTGACTTGGAAGCTAAATTTTATTGCTTTGTAAAATTTTCAGTTTTTATAATTATTATATTAATTTTCAAAGAGTTTTTCATTTTTTGGGAGCTTTTAAATTCTTAGAGTTAATTTTTTTGTCTGCAATAATTTTTTGTCCTTCGATTTTAGTGTTCCGTTTTTAGTTTTTGGAAATTCTACTTTAGTATTTTAGTCATTTTTAGAGTTTTTATTTTCATAATTTTTAATTTTTATTTTAACTTAAAAGTTAATTTTAGATGACCAGTCTCACGGACATATTCAAAATAAAATAAATAATAATTAAAAGAAAAGGAATACTAAAAAGATTGACACTCTAAAAAAAAAACTCCAACAAATAAAAATCTGAAAATCTCTTACCAAACTAAAGACTAGATTAAAAAAAAAAAAAAGGCAATTCCAAGTACCCATTAGATTATAGATGGCTTACCTATATTTTTATCAATTGATTAATATTTTGGGAAATTCTAAGGTACAAATATGAATATTTATTTATATGTAAAATCACCATTAAATTCATTATAAAAATTATTTATTAAAGATATAATAATAAACATACAATATAATATCCACGTGGACACTTGTAATTTTCCATATGTTTCACTCAAAGAAAATGTTAACCCAGATTCCTTTTGTTTGGTAATATAAAATGCAATTTCGTCAATTTGATGAAAATAAATAAATTAACATCTAAACCCACATCATGACAACTTTTTTTTTTAATATATATAGAGAGAGATTGATTCAGATAGGAAAGGTAAATTTCGGCAAAAATATGAATGAATTTGGGCTTTTTGTTGAGTTAGATCAATGGTTGAGATTTCAGTCAGTTGTGCTACGTGTTTTGTGTGTGCTACGCGAATTGAAATATGTAAATTAAGTGAGATTGTGCTACGTGTTTGTGCTCTTTGTGCTACGATGCGATGGAAGATGGGCATGTTTAAAATCTATGCTACGAAATAATGAAATATGTGCTAAACTCACATATTTAGAATTTGTGCAGCATAATAATTCTGATTGTGCTATACACATATGAAAAATGTGCTAGACGGATGTATCTCTATATTCCTACACTTAGGGGTTTCTAGAGATGTTAAACGGGCTCGGGCCCGTAGGGCTGGCCCGTTTAACCCGCCAAAAAACCGAGTTAGGGGCGATATTTCCTAGCCCGTTTAAATCCGGGCTTTTTTGGCCCGGACCGTTTAGCCCGAAGCCCGCTAGGGCTAGCCCGAAGCCAGATATATATATACATTATATTAATATTATATATATATACTATATTAATATTATATATATAATATATATTAATATTATATATAATATATATTATTACTGTATTTGTTAATATAGTGTGTGTAGATATATATACATAAAAGTGTATTTTTTGTTATATTTATTATAGTATAGTTGTTACTATATATATAAAATATATTGTTATTGTTTTTTTTTGTTTTTTATAAAAAAATAAAAAATAGATTTTTTAAATATTTAGTCCGTTTAGCCCGTTTAACCCGAAACCCGTTAGGGTTAGGGTTAGGCCAATATTTTCTAGCCGTTTAAATCCGGCTTTTTAGCTCCGACTGCTTAGCAAGCTCGCTAGACTAGCCCTAACCGCTAGGGCTAACCCGTTTAACATCTCTAGGGGTTTCTCATAATAACACACACACACACATACATATATATATATATATGTGGGTTCAAGAGAGAATGCAATTTAAGTTAAGAAATAAGAATGAATTTCATCCATACATCTTGATAAATGGATAGTCTAGGTTTATTCTTACAAAAAATTTGATGCATATAATGCAATAATTTAATGAATCGATATTTTGATGCATATAATGCATATTTTAATGCATTGCAATTTTCATACACGAAATGTATTTATTTAATGTATAATTAGTACAAAACTCATGCATATTCGCAATTCGCAGGATAAGAACCATTCTCATTTGATCCGAATATATATATATATGAGATTATATCATTTGCAATTTATATAAATCACGCTCAATTCCCTTTGAATTCCATTAATAACAAATATTTCTCTTTGGATAGTATTTTATTTCATATCAACTCAATTTTCACATTTTTCTTCATTGAAAAATGGGCAGAAAATCATGTGGCCACAAGACACAAGTTGCCTTACTTTGAGGAAGTGTGGAGACCGGGAAATCACATTTTTGTGCCATTAACTTTTTAGAATTGTCTTGTTTCACTTGTCTTAATTCAGTAAGGGGCTGTTTCCCAATTTTGTCATTAAGATCTAAGTGGAATAAGTTATTTGTTTGGACTATGTTGTATGTCTGGATAAGGATGAAATGTTGTTTATCTGTATTGCTTAATCAACTGTCTGAATGGCGGAAATAACCATTTTACTCCCTCAATATATATAAAAATGTATTAAATATTTATATCCAAAATAGTTCAACATCATACAATTATAAATTGCACAAAATCATAATAATATAACACTATATCTAGTTATAATAGTCATTTGGTTCCATTAAGATGATAGCTTACCGAATAAGGAGCTGAGGGATCACTGTCCCATTAAGCTGCTATCTTATTGATTAACCTCCTGGTAAGCACATTATCAACTGTCCGAAAAAACTATAAGAAACCAATAAGTTTCATTAAGCTATTAGTAAACAGGCCCTAAGATCAGTTAATTGATTCAATCATATCTCATATTTTAATTTTAGTATACTTCCTTCCTCCGGTTCAAAATACAACATTTAGCCCAAAAAGATACCTCCCTAGAAGTGCAATATTTCATAATATATCTCAAATCGCATCAAATAATCACTTTTATTATTTTAATCTCCACAACACATTCATAATTAATACTTCTTAGTTTTAATCCACACAACAAACTCAAAATCAATACTTATAAAATTTACACATCTGTCACATCAAATCATTCTCCTTAAATAAATAAATTTTACTTAAAATATTGCTTCGAATGGGACAAATGGGGGTAATGAAATTTGAGGTATGAATATCATGACTGATATGTACTAGATTCTTCTTTAAACAAAATCAATTATTTGAGCTTTGTTTAGAGAGTGACCAGACTTGATGTGAAACAATCACAAATACAAGATATTTTATTATATTTAAATTTAATACTCTTTTCCTCTAGTCTGCAAACCATATTTCACCAAAAAAAAGAACATGTATAATTAGAAGTGTTGAAATTGTGTTAAATAACCTCAATCCCATTAAACTATTATATTTTTTTCATTTGATCTCCACCACGTAATCACTATTATTACCTTTTATATTTTAATCTACACCACAAATTCAACATCAATACTTACAAAACTTGCACATATATCACATTAAATCGTTCTTCTAAAATACACAAATTTTACTACAAATTGTAACTTTACGGGTTACTACGACGGTCACGTCTAGTCACTTCCGTTTCATAATCCATCTGTTTTAAATATAGGTCTTATAATTTTCCTCATAAATTAAAGAACATGATAAAATGATAATATACCCCTAATTTGGAGTTGGTTGCGGGCAAGAGGGGCCGGTTCCAGGTCGGGGAAGGAGTAGATCAGTCTGGGTAAATGCAGATGGGGACAGGTCCATAAAGGGGCTGGTTTGGCCGATAATGGGCCGATTTTGCTCGGTTCATTGTATTTTTAATTTTTTTTTTCATATTTTCGATTTAGGCTTCTTTATTAAAAATAAAGGTTATATAATATTGTATTAAAAATAATAGGCTGGTCCAGGCTGGGTTAAGGGACTAGGTTGAGCTTTTTTAATACGTTGAGTTGAGTTGGTATCAGTTGAAAAAATTCAAAACAAGTCCAACGCACGCAAACAGTGATTTGGACCGATGGCGGGTTGGGTTGGGCCAAACCAGACTGGTCTGCGTAATATAAATACTCTGGCTTGAACCAGGGCGGACTGAGCTAGTCTGGCGCACTAGCTACCTCAACCCCAATTGATAAAGCAGTCGATATTAAATTCTCTTTTTATATTCTCTAAATCTTTTTTTATTTAAGCAAGCTAAATAGCTAATGGTGTAACTTAATTGGTAGAAGACGTTAGTTCGAAATCCCCAATATTTATCTAAGAGGAATACACACTATGGACCACACCCCTATACACACCCCATACTTTATAGGAGTTGTACCATATATTTTACAAATAAAATAATCATAATAATATTATAATAAAATTAATAATAAAACACGCGGTACGATCCCATAAAGATGAGTGTGTTTGAGGGTGTGATTTGGGGTGTGTCCCTATCATTTCTCTTTATTTAAATAAGGATCGAAGTAGATAGATAAAATTGGGAAAAGTTTATAAAATGACTTGAATTTTGCAACCATTTTTTTACAGATCTATATTGTAAAATGAAAGGAGTATTAGAGTTGTGTTTAGCACTAATTTATCAGCTATCTTATAAGCTTCAGGAGCTTATTTGACCATTGATTAAAAAAAACTCGTTTCGTAAACGACTAACTTCTCAAATCAGTTAGCTTATAAGCTAGCTGATTGATAAGTTAATTTTTCAAGTTTATGAAAAAAAGAAGCTAACTTCTCATATTCATATATTCCATAAATGTCTGTGACCTAAATAAAAATATAGGGTTTTTTACATAAATATCCACTAGATAATTGACATATTACAAATAAATCCACCATCCGTTAACTTTTCAGGAAAACATGAGGCTTCAAATGAGTGGTGGACGCGAAAAATTATGATTAGTCTGATAATCACTTTATTACACTTGCTAATGAATTACTCTGTTATAAATATAATACAATAATTTCGTGTTCGATTTATTTTTTATATTTTATAGAATCTTTTTTATACCTATTGTTGTTGTGAACTTGTTCTTAACTAAAATTATACAGACAAGTCCTATTCGGCGGCAATTTTAAACCATCAAAAACAAATTATCAATAACTTTTCAAAGTGACAGTGAACTGTGAATAGTACATATATCTAATTTAGAGGTAGTATATATTAAAAAATAATAGATAAAAATATTATTTATTTTATTTTATAACAATTATTGTTAAAATATAATCAGAAAGTTTAAAAAATAATAGAAAAGTAAAAGTGATGTCATTTTATGTAATTTTATAAAAAAAACAGCTAGTTTATCAACTAATTTGCTAAACATCTACATTAAAATCAGTTAGGTTATCAGTTACATAATCAGCAAACTTATCAGCTATCAGCCAGTTGTGCTAAACGCAGTCCAACTATTAACTGTCCTTTTATTTCTGTATGTTGAAGTTAACTCTAAATTATCTGCCAAAATATAATAAAAACTATACTCCCTCCGTCCCGCCCAAAGGTTTACATTTCTATCAAAAAGTAGTCCCTTTAGTAAGTTTACATCTATCACTTTTTACAATCAAATCAAACAATCACTTTTTACTTTTTAATCTCCACCACTCATTCATCATCAATACTTTTTACTTTTTAATCTCCACCACATATTTAATCATCATTACTTATATCAATCATTACCTAAAATACACTAAATATACACCCTCTGTCAACCTTTGGCCGGGACAGAGGGAGTATTTAAGTAAGCAACCTAGTTTCACATATCATGATTACTACTCCCTCCGTTCCATATATATAGGTCAAGTTTGATTTTTTTGGTCAATCGTCTCTAGTTTTGACTAAAAATTAATCTTAAACCACATATGTAAAATCTTCAATTAAATTATATAATGAAACTTTAGTACCAAACTTTCATTATATAATTCAATCGATTATTTTATATTTGCGGTTTAAGCAACAATTAGCCTAAAAAGTCAAACATGATATATATATATATATATATATGTATATGAGAGGGAGGGAGTATATAATAATTTATGGTAAAAATTAGAAAAAAAAACAATACTAATACTAATTAACACTCCAATACTAGAGAAGAGTGACAACAAGCGACAGCAATTCCATTTCTAGACATAAAATCAAACATAAAGGACAGCTGTCCACCCAAAAAGCACAACTAAATGCAAACGGCATGAGCAAAAATAACTGACATAAAGCAAAAGCACTGACTGTACCGCAAATAAAGAAAACGGAAAATTAAATAAAATTAACCATTTTTTTTTTGTAAAAAATAATGGGGAAAAATAGTTGCAGACATACATACCTGATGGCCGAAGCAAATGCCGAGAACTTTCTTCTTCATGGCGTCCAATTTCCTGAGCAGAATCAGCAGTTTACAGATCCAAAGATCATTACCGTGGGCGTCATTGCAGCTACCTGTAATCACGAAGCCCTCATAACCGCCGATCTCATCGTCCGCCGGAAACTCGCCCTTCGCCACCTTAAATACGTCCCATTCCTCCCCTTCTTCTTTCAGTATTCTCACGAAAACCCCGAAGTAACCGCCGTAGATCTTCTTTACGTAGTCCGAGTCATCGGCGCACAGAAGGACGGCGAACTTTTGGCCTCCCATCCTATCTCTCTCTTTATATATATGTGTGTTTGTGTCTAGAGAGAGAAAGGGGGAGGGACCTGGGGAAGACGATATGAGAATATATGAAAATGGGTTTGATCCAAAAATTTACTAGAGCTATTTATATACATATACAGGTACAGGTATAGATAGCCTGTTACCAAATGTCAATTTACGCTATTGTCCCTATGACAATAGATTTGGCTTTCTTGCCATGATCTGAATTTTCTATTTTTTTGTCCCTATGACAATAGATTTGGCTTTCTTGCCATGATCTGAATTTTCTACGAGACCGTCGTCGCTACTTTTCAAGTGCGCACTGAATAAATATTTGGACTGAAAGTATAGCTTGCAAACTATATCAACCAGGTAAATCATACTACTCAAGTCATGTGTGACAGGCTCAATAAAAAAAGTATTGATAGGAAGAATTGAAGTGGTGACCTTTCAGTCCTGCGCCCAACTACTCCACCAACTTAACTATTAGAGTTTCCTATTGTAGATACAGTGGGCAGACACATTAATAGAAAAAGACGTATATATTGTGAATCAAAAGTTCATGTATTGCTCGCACACGAAATTCCCAGAGTTATTAATAAACATTACGCTCTCTTTTTTAATTAGTCTATTTTTTGGGGCATAAAACTCCAAGAGATATATGTATGAATAATACCAACTAGAAGGGTATAAGTCATTTATAATATTTTTTAGGAGTATGAAGCTCGCGTTGGGAGTGTTGTGAACCTAAAGTTCTCACATCGCTCGCACACAAGATCCAAGAGATAAAAGTCAAGTCCTGAGGTCTGGATATCATCAACTAGGAGGATGTCGCCCATTTATTATACTACCAAATTTTATCTTCTCTAACATTATGTTTTAACATAATAAAATTACACTTTGATTGTCGACCTCCCAAAAACCCGGTCTAAAGGAACCCAAAAATGAACCGACATACCGATCTTCGGGTAAAAGGGAGAGGCCTGGATGAAGGGAGTCCGACCCGACTGACCCCGTCCCGAGGTCAGTAAACTAGAATATCCGCAAAGATTAACAGACTAGCCGACCTCTTTGACAGGAGATGAATGTCCCGACCAAGGAGGGGCCTTCATAGAATATACCGACCTACATAACCCCAACCCGAGGTCGGGAGGGTCCGAACTCATGAAGATTAGGCTCCTGAAAGGTTAGGTTTTGACCTACCTGCCAGAATCCCGGAGATCCAAAGACGGGTAAACTGCAGCCCAAATCCCAGATATCCACGGATGGAAAGGCGCAGTCCAAATCCCTGAATATCTCGGATCTTCCCTGAAACCAGGAAAAGGCCTCAAAAGGAAAGGCGACCCCTCCCTTCTATAAATAAGGGAGAAGCATTTCCTTCTGTTGCGTGTGCAAAATCCGTGTAATACAAATGCACTGTAATTAATGATACCTCTTGATAATTTAATGTCGTTGTCTCATAACTCGAGCTATTATAAGGGACACCTCTTCCTGCAGCTCCTCCATGTTCCAGCAGTGTACCTGCAACCCGACGGGGGTTTGGTCCTCGTCGGGGACTCCGGCGTAAGAGTAAGTGTCTATACGAGATTATAATAACTTGAATATAGAGAGAGAATAGCTTGAGAATTCGTACCTGAAATGAGTGGTGGAGACCCATATATATAGGATTATCTGATGAGTTAATTAGGGCTAGGAGTCCTTGCCGAAGAATGAGATTCTATCAAGGAAGACTTAATTTAAGTAGGAGTCTTGTACCTTCCAGGACTCTTAAATTGCGTAGGAGTCATGTACCTTTCGGGACTCTTAAATTACGTAGGAGTCTTGGACCTTCTAGAACCCTCTTAATGACTTGGGCTTTTTAATTATTTTCTGGGCCTAATTAATTGAATTTTAATTTTGGCTTTTTAATACCTCAATAAATATTTTGATATTTATCTATTTGTTATTGGGCTACATAGCCTAGTCCACTACATTTGCCCTCCTATTTTTAAGAAATTTGTTTTTGTTCCGGGAATTATTATTCCCGTTATGTGTCTTACCTAATACTGGTTGTAGATACATAGATGGAAGGTTCTAGATCCTTCTAGAGGTAGTAGGATCCTATTAGATGTCTTACCTTATCTAGGAATCCTATGTATGGAAGGACTCTCATTGTAATGCCTATATAAAGGCCCCTCTATCAGCGTTATGAATACAATTGATTTGCTGTCTTTTACTTTCTCCTCAAACACGTTATCAACACGTAGTTCCCAACTGAGTAAAAAAAATTTCCTCTCCCGTTTTTTTTCTGAAAATCTCCAAAAAAAAAAAATCACAACCCTAGCCGTCATCTTCCCCATCCAGATCGAAATAAGCCCGAAACCATCAGAGCTCATGCACCAGATCAGATCCAGTCTCTCGACGCCGACTTCATAGTCATCATCGCCGCCCTTCTTTGGGCCCTCTGCAAATCGGAACCGTCAGCGCTCGGTGCACCTGGATCCGCCGCTTCACAGGAAGAAACAGCCGGCCAACCGCCCGTGGCCGCTCCACCAATCTCAGCCTCCGACTACGACACAACCCATCTGTAAATCCGGCCGACCTTTCCTTGCTCCGAACCAAACGCATGGCTCTGAAGTCCGCCCGCTGACTCCCAGCCCAGCCTGCTGTTGATGGACCCGACCCGACCCGCTCGACAGTCCCATTTTCGTCCAGCCAACTGTTGTCTAAAGCTGCGATCCGATCTGATTGAAGCACTGCCGGATCGTCCAAACGGTTTTATGCACGTGATATTTAATGTTTGAAAATCTAGTGCAGTCGAGACAAACCTATCAAAATCGAAAAAAAACTAGAAACGAGAATTTCCGCGCGTAAATTTTCTGCACAAATAAATGATCGTAAAATCATGTTTTCCGATTCTAATGTGATCGGATCGGTGTGAAATTTTGACATCAACTTTCCAACAAAAATATCTGTATATTCAACGGTGGAGATCGGATTCTGAGTAATATTGTTTACTGAATCTTCCGCCGAACAGAAGCAGATTTTTACGAGGAAATTTGGAGATCCGACCTCATCCAATACCGAGCTGCTGCATCGCCGCGCTCGAGTCCTTTTTCGGCCGAATTATCGAGCCCAGTAGCCCTATCTGGGCGTTTCTCAACTCTCCATTTTTTTCCTACTTAATGATTCATTTGTTCATTAATTTGTACACTTATGAATCTTACATGTTTATGTTTTACGTGTATATAGGAAAATACGTCGCTCATGATGATGTGCACGCTATGGAGAAAAAGTCATATTTATCCCGTTCAAGGATCAAAGTAAATATAGAACGGAGTACCCACGGAAATATGTTGCTCATATGGAGAGAATCTCCCGTTCAAGGATCAAAGCATATATGGAACCAAGTACCCGTAAGACTTTATTAAAGTTCTCGTTTTTCAATTCCTCTCTTTTGGGAATTTTTTTTTTTTGGGGGAATTGGGTATTTGGGTACTTTATCTCCCACGCTACTTTGCGGTGGATGAGACAATGAGAAATGGTATCACTCTCGGATGTCGAAGTAAACTGTGTGACGGTCCTGGAGGAGTCACGGATAATTGTTGAAAGTCGATATTTGTGGTTGTTGCATACACCACGTTTTGGGTGCGATTTGATGTCGCCGTTTTGTCGATTTTAAACCAACAATTGAATAAAATGAATATTATTGGTAACGGTAAAGTTATGACTTGTTCATGATTAGTCACGAATTTGTGACGTACAAATGGGACAAACATCGATTGCGACGGATATATCGTGGTTAAAATCGATTTGTGACGAAATTGTCACGTTGAATTGAGCGACCACCACATTGGTCTTGACCCAGTCCCATACTTGGAAAACTCCATCTTTCATCCTATTAAAATAAAATATTACATGTGGTGTAGTCATGCACCGTCTCCTTGCAATAAGATATATGAAAGAATGTAAGAGTACTTCTCATGAATTTTAACATGTAAAGCAATGACATATTGCGTTAAGTACATGAATTCGTTGACCTCGATTATAGTTCGTATGACTATAGGTCCAAATATTTTTCCGAGTATTTGTAAAGGCATGTGCCTTATACATTTGACTATGTTTAGTCGATCGTATTGGATGGTCAACACGAGTTGGTTATGGTATATTCATTATGTCTCATGGTTCAAAATGCTTAATTATGATGCACCGCGTTGCATCCATATAACATGGCTATTATGACGTATGCTTGCAAATTGAGAATTAAAATACTTAGTTGATTGATGCACTTTGGTGGATCTTGTCTACACTTTTGATCATGACTAGGCGCATCCTCCTTGGTATTTGTTTATGCTTTGAAAGTTCAAACGGAATCAGTGGTTTTAAACAAATTTTAGTCAGACTGACATTCCTACTTTCTCTGCAAGTCTACCAAGTTGGAGTTACCGAAAGGATCATTAGTCGAGATAAGAAATCGAACACCTGCTGTGTTTAAACGCACCTATGGCTGTTATTGCCATGGTTTTGCATCAACACTTATGCCATTGTATATGGTCTCAACCTTGTTTTCTCACTAAACTCGGGAAATACTAAAGCAGCCAATTAAAACATGCACTGTGATCTGAGATTAATGATCCGTGTGGTGCACAATATATGGATAGAAAGATACGGAAGTCTAGTTTTCAGAACATCTGACCGTTCGTCCATATCCTTCCTAACAAGGGAGTTATCGCTGTTTTAGTGAACAAAGGTCAAGCTGTGCGGAATTTTAATTCGAGCGATTGTGCTAACTTTTGTCCCAACCAACTTGGTTCCCATCTTGAATTTGAAAGTGGTCTTATGACACATATTTTTCAACCTCTTTTTGGCCGAATTTTCCATAGATGATACAGTTTTTGGTATGCGTTGTATGCTAAACTATCATCTTTCAAATGTTGAAAAACAGTTTCCTTGGGAAAGCCCAAAACACGCACTCTTATAAGAAGGTCGAGCGTGTGCATGGTAGTGTTACACCATGCTTGTGTCGTAATTTTGCCCCTTAGGCATATAACCTTGTCATATTATACACTCAATATGATAGATCATTTTGATCGTATCTGGTATAAAATCTCTATGTCGTTAGAGTGTTCGCTATGCTCATGTTTGTAAAATTTTGCAAGCGAAATTGAGTACGTATTAAGCTATTTTCAAAGAACACGATATTCTTGGATTTCGGTGTATAAATCCAATATGACTATGATGACTAAGTCATCACAATCAATGAGTGGTATAATACTCAAGTTGTTGAATGCCGAATGGCGTTTTCTAGTCACATATGTTCCGTAACAATTGAACCATGTTATGACTCGATGATATATATGCCAAAGTGTATCACTCATAGCATCTCATTGTGATTTGTGAGAAATAAAATCTTATGCATCACTTGTATTGGATATGTGAAAAGGAAAAATATTCATGAGTCAATATGGTCCGGCTTGCATCGGTTTGTGTAACCAGAAGATGTATTGGGACATTGACACATTTAGGCTTTAATAGTCTGGAATTTGGACAGTTTGATGATCCATATACCACGGTATTATCATGGACATCATTTTCTTTGAACAAAGAAACTAGTTGGATCAAAGACACCAAAGTACGTTGGTGGAGTCATGAGCAGGGCTCATGAACGATGATGATATTTATGTCATCCGCGTCTTGCTTTCATAAGCATGTGTGACGCCAAAGACCCCCCAATGATCCTTCTTAGCCATGTTCATTGATTTAAGCCTATTCTTTGGCACGATTAGGAGACGACACCCTCCTATGCTAAAGAGAATAATGTAGCGACTCGCATAAGCATGGTGCTGAGTCCTCCCTTTTCACCGAGTCCTTATACATACATGATCATAAGTATTAGCCTGGGTGGCTTATGATGCTATGATGGTGTTCACAAATGGTCGTACTCAAGTAATAACATTATATGTTATGTTGTTCCTTTGACAATGATTGATAAGTTGATGAAACCTGAGTTATGGTTGTCCAATTTGCGGACCAGTCATTGTAAAGGTCGGTTCACCCATTTTTTAGACCAAGTCTTAAAGTGAAAATTTAACAAGTACTTCCTAACATCCAAGGCTATCTTCTCACAAATTATGGTGCCATTTGGAGACTTGGAAGGAGGTGAACCACTTAAATGAAGTTTTCACATACCACCAGCCGTCCCAACAACCAGTTCGATATCATTTCGATCGGTTTTTGACCACAAGGTTGATGGTTTTGGAATCCTAAACACCCGTTTATACATGCTCACGAAATTTTGAGGTGTTTGGGGCTGGTGAAGGGATTGAACTCTTCAAGAAAGCATTAGAGGTTCGATAAAACCAACGGCCTATCATCGGTTCAATTGTTTCTTTATGTTCGATCCCGGTGGTGCATGGTGGCGGTTTTGTTGAATTCTCAAGACCAGTAGCTACGGCTATGTAGCATAGGTCAACATGTCATATTCACCTATACCTATCATTATTCAAATGCTTAGTTACGAGTGTAACAGTATTCATTTTGTTAACTGGATATTGTTAACACTGAAAACCTTTATCGTCCACATGTTCATGTGCCAAAGTGCGTCACCACAACGCATTATGACGGGTTATAAATGATGAATATGACATGCGCTTTCACTCATAGTCCGCTTAAAATATACCTTGACAGACGATCTCGTATGTCACTTTGATGAGCCAGTCTTCCCGTCGTTAGAGGGATATGCGAACGATCATGTTCGAGTAGAACGACTTGGAATTGTCGTAGTTTGTCCCTACTGTGCCTCACCAAGTTCCCTAAAGTGACGAGATTAAATACATGCTGCAAACATGTCTGCAAGGATTGTGTCTGGTCATGGACGTTCGTCACCTATGAATGGTGATATGGTAACACCAAAAATTGTGGTAGATGGTGTTACTAGGCCGTGGATCTCATCGAGTATTGGGATGCCACTTGGTTCGATAAATCGCTAAGAATGTATGCGAGCTTGGTACATGAAACTTGATCATATGATCAAATGAACTCATCCGTCTCATGTGATTCTGGATTATAGTCATTATTGGGGGACGTCTCAATGAATGCCAATCCATAAAGAGTACTCAATGAATAAAGCCGGTTCATGAGGACGTGGAATGTGAGTTTAATCGAACCATACTTCGTTGAAAATCTACACCGTTGTAGCCTTGGCTTAAAATGGAAACATATGCGATTTCAGTATAAACAAAGTGATAGCCCTTTGTTGAAGTGGTGTCGACACTCCAAAGATAAGATCTATCCGTATACTTTGTCAAAGCGAGTGAGAGAAGGAGTTAAACTCACCTCATGGCGCGAGGTTTCTCATGAACGCACTGGAATCGACTACGATGACACGAAACTTAGTTGTGCTATCATAATGGATGTTACAACATCCACTATCTTTTCAGTTAGATAGTTTCCCAAAAACTGACGTGCAGCTTGTGGTTAAATCTTATCTTAGTGGGGAACTAAGTTAAGTGATAAAAAGGATCTCGTGGTGGATCAGACTCAAATCAAGTGGCTCCTGACCACGGAGCGCGTCGACAAGTGATTGTCGGGAACACATACTAAGTATATACTTGATTTGGAAGAGATATGAAGCTTTTGCGTGTAAAACTAAGGGTTTATAGTGATGTACTCTTGTGAGACTAAGAGATTCCGCTAAATCCAAAGTTAAGAATGAAAGGATCTTGGGTACACTTGATGATGCGTATTCATCAATCGGTTTAAGGCAATCTAAGGGACGGTTTCCCTAAGAGACGATAAAGTAATGCCTATATGATTCCCAATGATTTGTCGAAGTCATCATAAGACTTGGCTCACTTAAGTGATGATGCAGTCTTGAAAAAGTACGGTATTATGTACTCATGTTTGACTCGATGTACTGATTCGTAATAATCCGGTAAAGCCACTGTGATGATGGCCTAGGATGCGCTCACGCAATGTCTGTGATTGACAAGAAGCTTCAAGCTCGCTCTATCTCGATAAAAAGGACACTTGAAAATTGATACCCGAATCTGCCCAGAATGTGTTGGTCTATCTCCCATATGACCTACAGGGCAGCTCACTTGATGGAAAATGGTGAAATTGGTGCCATTGGAAAGGTTTGTGTCTACTTTCCAAGGAAACCAACCATTTGATCACATCCATCATGTTGAGTGACATATGACTATTATTGCAAAGTAGGACAGGATATGTCCGGTAATTTGCTGTGTCAACTTCGATAGAGCTTTGTGATCTGCTCAGGTCGATCTAGGTTACGTACTGTATGTGAATGAAAAGCTATGGGTGTCTAGTTTTCATAAGTTCTTACAGTTTCGTTGATACCTATTGAATTGAAGAAGTTATGACTGATTTAGTGCATGGAGGTCAAGACTTTGGAAAACTTGATAAGTCTTTAGCGACTCTGCACTTTGGATGTGTCGCGCTCTTTTTGTCCTTAGACCAAGGTTTGTTTTTTCCCATTGGGTTTTCACTTGGTAAGGTTTTTAACGAGGCGACCTATGAGAACATCCATACAATGATGCGTTGTACTTCTGTTCAACTTAAACCAAAAGGTATTTTTCCCACTGGGTTTTTTCTTGGTATAGTTGTGAGGGCAACTTGGCATCCGACTCCTATGATTTGAGGTACTCATCAGGGGGAGTCGTTATGTATACATCAGGGGGAGTATACACGACATGTTATGTTGGTGCGTTGCAATATTTTCCTCATCAAGCCTTTGTTTTTCCCATGGGGTTTGTTTTGGCTTGGAATAGGTTTTTACGAAGGCAACATCTTTTGCACCATTGTTGTATTAGTGCTCGACACAGGGAGAGTGTTCCGGGAATTATTATTCCCGTGATGTGTCTTACCTAATACTGGTTGTAGATACATAGATGGAAGGTTCTAGATCCTTCTAGAGGTAGTAGGATCCTATTAGATGTCTTACCTTATCTAGGAATCCTATGTATGGAAGGACTCTCATTGTAATGCCTATATAAAGGCCCCTCTATCAGTGTTATGAATACAATTGATTTGCTGTCTTTTATTTTATCCTCAAATAGTTTTCTCAAAATTATGTTTTTTTGGTTCATTCAGAACTTAGACCCGAAGTGAACTTAAATTAAATTTATTCGAGTTTGTCTGAAACTAATTATCGGAGACTGATTGAACTTTCATAAATTATTTGAGTCTGATCAGATTTAAACGAATTGAAGGAACGCGTCCCCACGCAATAATTAATATATAAACATGCATATCAGCAAGAGGATTTTTTTTATGCAATGTATACTGCATAAAGTTGCTGCGTGACCCGCCCGATTGTGGCTGCAGACTGCAAATCAGCCGCCCTCATTTTTTCCCTTTTTTTTTTAGTGCAGTATTTACTGCATGAGACTGTTGCGGGCCTGACCACGCGGGTTGCCTGCGAAGGTGCCGCCTTTTCCTTTTTTTTTTGCAGTGCTTACTACATATGAAATATTTGCGGGACCCACCTGTCTTATATGCAGGCCTCTACTTTCCTTCCGCTGACAGTAGCATGCAGTGCAACATTTCTCCCCTTTTCCCCTACTGGTAGGAGCAACAGCTTCTTCTGAAATTTTCTATTTGATACATTTCAAATGGAGGACTCATATGTTCTCGACTCATCTTCTTTATCTCAAGAAAAGGAGCCTTCAGGTAAGGACCTTGAATCCACTCTTGTATATTGTAATTCTAAAGATTTGCGTGAAATTTTATGCGAATTTAGGGAGGCGCACCCTACCACTGTATACTTAGAAGCGCATAATATAGAGTGCATTTTGACCAAGAAGAAATTTGACTTCGTAGTTAAAGATTTCGAGATTTGGGGCCCTTACGAGGCAAAGTTTCCCGAACCGGCTGAGAGACCTTGTCATTATACAAGAGAGCTATGTATGCCCGTAAAAGCCCTTGAGTCGGGTTTTAGGCTCCCACCTCACCCTTTTTTATTTATAATTGTTTATTTCAATACAATTTCAGCTATGAAGCTTGTAATGACTGCCCTCAAGATCCAGAAGGCTAGTGCTGATGCCTATGCTGCTACTGATGTGATAATTAGTATCTCGGACGAGATTGAGCCTGTCTGGAAGAGGAGATATTCCACTGAGGCAGGGAATGGCGATGCTAGTGGATCTCGAAGATCTCGCAGACTAGAGATATCTTCTTCTGGTGATGAGGCCTTCAATCTTAGTTAGGGTATTCGTAATATGGATTCCATCATTGGGAATTGCCACCTTGCTGTTAAGTGGTCTCTTGGATTCATGACTCCTACGGATCATAAAACATGATTGATGATGGCTTTCTCGAGACTACCCGTACATCGGGCAGTCAGGCCCTTGCGACGGTATATTTTTATCACTCCTTTTTGCTTAACATGTTTTCATTATAATTTCATGTGTAAGTTTAATAACTCTTTATCTTTGCCTAGGCCAATGCCTTATTTCAGGGTTCTATGGGGCATATGGAGGGAGCTTGCAAGAAGAATGAGGAGCTTAAGGCCAAGTTGGAGATGGTGGTACCAGCTTTTCTACAGTCAGCAGCTCACAAGGGTCGCCTTCATACTTATGCCCAGTCCCGTGTTCCGGATACTTATACGGCATGTTTCATTCATATTGTGGGGGAGATTGAGATGGTTGCTCCAACTTTAATACTTCGGTCTTAAAGAACCCTTTTGCTACTGCCCCTATTGTGACTTTACCTGCTTCAGGCCCCTTATCCTCGGTTCTTCCGAGCATCCCTACCCCTTCTTCAGATCATGCTCCTTTCATTATCTTTACTTAGACTCATGGTGAACCTGCGTGGTCTTAGAGTACTAGTGACCCTGTATGGTCTTATCTTTATTTATTGTTGGATGATTCCCCTTAGGGGCTTTACCTGTGTTTTTATAAACTATGTGTTTATTTATTCGTAGTGTTTTGGTTCTTAGCATAGCTGTGTAGGTTTCATGCATGAGTAGAATAACAAGTTTAAGAAAAAAAAAAGACTAGGGGACTTTCATTATGATAAGGGGCACTTGGCCCAAACAAAATTCAGTCATCAAATTTGAGAATAAGTTATACCCCTAGTGGACACAACGTCCTTATTCAAAAGATAATTCTACGAAATGGTTTTGAAGCAAAATACTCCTAAATCTACTGATAAAAAATCCTAAGATTTGATGCATACCATGTTCGGGGTATCTCCTTGCCCCCCAGTATCTCCAACTGATAAGATCCTGGACCTCTGGTCTTCTTGACTTTGTATGGTCCTTCCCAGTTAGGGGATTACTTTCCACCCTCCCCGGGGGCTGATGCTTCCAACTTTCTAAGAACCAAATCTCCTTCTTTGAAGTACCTTCTCTTAACCCGAAGGTTATAGTAGATTGAAGCCTTTCTATTGTACTCCAGTACTCTAGCGTAGGCCTCATCAAGAGCTTCATCGACTATATCTAATGCCGCTTTCAGACCCTCTTAGTTAGCTTCCGCATCGAATTATCCCACACGGAGGGATGTAAGAGCAACTTCTATAGGGACCACTGCCTCAATTCCGTAAGCCAACATGAAAGGAGTTGCTCCAGTAGAAGTTTTTCAAGTGGTTCGATATGACCACAAGACACTTAACAACTTCTACCCATCCTCCTTTTGCCTTATCGAGTCTTTTCTTCAGTCCATCGAGTATAATCCTATTTGCTCTCTCCACCTGACCATTATCTTGGGGATGAGCTACGGAAGTAAACCTCAAGTCAATTTTATAGTCGTCACAGTAGGCCTTGAAGTCCTTATTATCAAATTGCTTTCCATTATTAGTAATTAATACTCGGGGTATTTCGTACCTACACATAATATCTTCCCATAGAAAACTTGTCATTTTCGGTGTTGTTATTTGGGCTGAAGGCTTGGCTTCAATCCATTTGGTGAAATAGTCAATGGCTACTACAAGAAATTTCCTCTGTCCTGACCCAACGGGAAATGGTCCTAAGATATCCATGCCCCAAACAGCAAAAGGCAAAGGAGTAGTGATGGATGTAAGTAACTCTGGTGGTTGATGCACCAAAAGGGCATGTATCTGGCACATTTCACATTTTTTAACAAACTCCATAACATCCTTCTTCATTTCTGGCCAGTAAAAGCCTTGCCTTAATATTTTATGAGCTAGCATCGTGTTGTCCACATGTGCCTCCATGAACTTCTTCAAGGGCTAACTCAGCCTCTATGGGTCTTAAACATCGTAAATAGGGGGTCACCAACGACCTTTTATAAAGAGCTCCTTCGATCAATGTATACTTGGCAGATCTTGTCAGAAGTTTTCTTGCTTCATTTGGCTCCTGAGGGAGCTCTCCACTCTCTAGATAGTTTCTGATAGGATCTATCCATGTAGCCTCTGTTTCTACAGGAGCTGCTAGCTTAGCTTCTACGCTGGGTTCCCTCAATAGTTCCATATATACTACACCATCAGAGTCTCTATCTTCTTTGGATGGTGCAATTTTAGATAATTCATCTGCCTTTGCATTCTCTTCCCTTGGGATGTGTTCTACGGTGCATTCTTCAAAATATGTCATCAATTTTTTGACAAGTTTCAAATACTTTATCATAGGGGCTCTCTAGCCTCAAATTCTCCATTGACTTGGCTTACTACAAGCCTTGGATCTCCTCTTATAAACAAATTTTTTACCCTGAGGGATTTCGCTAGTCCTAGTCCGGCCAAAATAGCTTCATATTCTGCCTTATTGTTTGTTGTTGGGAAGTCTAATGTCACAGCATAATGTATAACAAAATCCAATGGACTCTTCAAGACAACTCTAGCTCCACTTGCATGCTTACTCGAGGATCCATCAAAGTATAAGTTCCAGAACTCTTTTAGCTCAACCAGTGTGTCATTCTTAACTTCTCTATCTTCTTCCATACTCTTCTGCCCCTCGAGTTCTTGGTCAGAAATGGTGCATTCTACCAAGAAATCTGCAAGAGATTGTGATTTAATGGCCATTCTAGGCTTGTAACGAATATCAAACTCCCCTAATTCTACCGCCCACTTGACCATCCTTCCACTTTATTTAGGACTATGCATGATACTTCTCAAAGGTTGATCTGTTAAAACTTCAATAGAATGAGCCTGAAAATATGGGCGAAGCTTTCTTGCCGACACGATTAAGGTGAGTGCAAATTTTTTGACCTTTGAGTAATTTAACTCTGCTCCGTGCAAAACTTTGCTAACATAGTAGACAGGTTTATGAACCTTGTCTTCACTCTTTGTGAGCACCGCACTAATTGCCTGATGGGAGACTGCAAGGTACAAGTACAACAACTCTCCAGGGATGGGCTTTGCTAGTAAGGGTGGGTGAGTTAGGTACTCCTTCAATTCTTCCAATGCCGTTTGACATTCTTCTGTCCAAACAAAGTTTTTGATCTTCTTAAACACCAAGAAGAAGTGTAAACACTTATCTCCAGAACGAGACATAAATCTTTCGAGAGTTTCTATCCTACCCGTAAGTTTATGAACATCCTTTATTGAATTTGGAGGCTGCATATCTAAGACTGCTTTAATCTTATCGGGATTTGCCTCTATTCCCCTCTGTGATATCATCATCCCCAAGAATTTTCTAGAATTAACCGCAAAGGCACACTTTGCGGGGTTCAACTTCATGTTATGTTTCCTTAAGATTTCAAAAGACAACTCCAGGTCCTCGATATGACTAGTACTCTTAACACTCTTTACTAACATGTCATACACATAGACCTACATGGTCTTACCAATCACGGACTTGAAAATCTTGTTCACCAACCTCTGGTAAGTTGATCCAGAATTCCTTAATCCAAATGCTATAACTATATAACAATATAGTCATATCTCCGTAACAAAAGCAACTTTAGGTACATCATCAGGGTGCATTCGAATTTGATGATATCCACTAAAAGCATCCATAAAACTTAGTAGTTCATGGCCAGCAGTGGCATCTATTAATGCATCTATCCTGGGCAAGGGAAAATAATCCTTAGGACATGCATCATTCAGGTCCGTGAAATCAATACACATCCTCCAATGACCATTAGGCTTCCTTACCAGAACAGGATTTGCTACCCATTTCGCATATTGTATTTATTTAATGAATCCAGCATCAAGTAACTTCTCTACCTCTTGATTTATAGCCTCTTGTCTTTTCGGGCCAAAATTCCTCTTCTTTTGCTTGATAGGCCTCCGACCTGGTAACACATTGAGTCTATGAACCATCAAATTTGGGTTGATATCAGGCATATCAGCTGCAGTCCATACGAATACATCCTCGTTATTTTGAAGAAATTTCACCAAGTCCTCTCTCAAATCTCCTTTAAGGGTTGCTCCTATATAGGTTACCTTCTCAGGATCATTCTCATTTAGAGATATGGGTACCAGGTCCTCAGCATGCTGCCCTCTTCTCCTATCTGGATCATCTCTCATATCTAAGTCCTCTATGGGTAAGACTTGTCCTTTAGTTCCATCTGCCCTCAGGGCTGCCACATAACAACTTCTCGCCAAATATTGGTTGCCTCGAGCTTCTCCAACACCATTTCTTGTTGGGAATTTAACCTTCAGATGATATGTAGAGGGCACATCCTTGAACTGATGTAGACTTGTCCTTCCAAGGATAGCATTATAAGATGATGGTGCCTTGACCACCATAAAATTCACCATTTGAGTCGCTTGTCGACACTCTTTTCCAAGAGTCACTAGTAACTGTATAGTTCTTTCTATCTTTGTCTCCACTCCACTAAATCTAAAGATTGGTATGGTAGAAGGAGTTAACTGACTATCTTCATATCCTATTTGGGTGAATACATTATGAAAAAGAATATCTATTGAAGCTCCATCATCAATAAGAACTCTCTTCACAAAATTATTTCTAATAACCGGCATGATGACCAACGGATCATCGTGTGGAAACTTGACTCCCTCCAAGTCAGTATCATCAAAACTGATTACCTGCTCTGTTCAAGCGTTCTAGGGGGCTCTTGTCTTGGATTGGCCCTCGAGGGTCCTATAAGTAACGGTGGGGGAGGATCTCCTCCTACCAGTAGCCGAAGTTGAGGATTCCCCTCTGTAGTTCATTGAGGAGGGTTCTGATCACCAATAGCTTGTTGGGGTATCCCATCCCTAGTTCCAGGATTGTTAAGAGGCGCTTGCCTTGATTCAGTTCATGTACTCACCATCGTTTTTTGAAACGTGTCCCACAGACAGCGCCAAATGTTGCGTGTGCAAAATTCGTGTAATACAAATAGACTATAATTAATGATACCTCTTGAGAATTTAATATCGTTGTCTCCTAACGAGCTATTATAAGGGACACCTCTTCCTGCAACTCCTCCGTCTTCCAGTAGTGTACCTACAACCCAACGGGGGTTTGGTCCTCGTCGGGGACTCCGACGTAAGAGTAAGTGTCTATACGAGATTATAATAACTTGAATATAGAGAGAGAATAACTAGAGAATTCATACCTGGAATGAGGGATGGAGACCCATATATATATATGATTACCTCATGAGTTAATTAGGGTTAGGAGTCCTTGCATAAGAAGGAGATTCTATCAGGGAAGACTTATCTCTTAGATCGTTCTGGAGACTTGTACTTTCTAGGACTCTTAAATTAAGTAGGAGTCTTGTACCTTCTGGGACTCTTAAATTACGTAGGAGTCTTGTACCTTACGGGACTCTTAAATTACGTAGGAGTCTTGCACCTTCTAGAATTTTCTTAAGAACTTGGGTTTTTTAATTATTATCTGGGCCTAATTAATTGAATTTTAATTCGGGCTTTTAATACCTCAATAAATATTTTGATATTATCTATTTGTTATTGAGCTACATAGCCTAGTCCACTACACTTCCCAAGGCCAAGCATTCTCGCATTAGAGAGAGAGAGAAATATTAAAAAGAGAGAAACATCTTAGAGAGAGAAAGGCATCTTATATACTTAGGGGTTGATTCAAATAAACTTCTGAGATCAACCCGATTCTTGATGACCGATCAGTTCAGGCTCATCTAGTGGAGCTGCCTGTGGGAAAGTGTGACATTGAGTCGCACCAGAGTTGAGACGTGAGAATAACAATGGCAGAGGAGACAATCCAAAAGTAGATCGGAGAGCTACCACCCAGAAATATGGAAGAACAACTAGCGGCAGCGGGGGGCGGGGGGTGGGGGGAATTAATTCCAGAAAAAAAAAAACTCGTCACCCCAGGAGAAGAAGCTACACCCAACACAATCACGCTAACGAAAGAAGCATTAGCCGACATAATCTCTAATGCAATCCAGAAGAGCCGAGAGGTTGAAAAGCCAAGAATGCTGCGAAAAATAATACCAATCCTCTCGGATAGACTGGATGAAACCAGTAAGCAGGAAGAGCATGGGGAAATCCATCCGAGGACGTGGGACGATCTAGACAAGAGAGAGTACTGGATCCCCTCATATCCAGTATGCAGGACGAGCTAGAAGAGTTACGACAAAAGGTCGCGGGGAGGGACTCAAAAAACCATCCGGGTCATCCCTTCTCCGAGGAGATATCGCAGGCTGAACTTATGTACGGATTCAGGGCGGTCACCTTTATTTACGATGAACTCTCGAACCCCACCCGACATCTGTATTGATTTGAAAACATGGTGGTACTCCACCGATACTCGGGCCCCATGAGCTGCAGAGCATTTTTGGCTATGTTGACGGAATCAGCTCAGTATTGGTTCCACCAGATACCACCAGGGATGATTACTAACTTCAAGGCTTTTAGCTCGGCGTTCCTAACCCACTTCGCGAGCGCTAGAGCGCATTAAAAAACATTCATGTCTTTATTCAGCATCAAGCAACACCCCAGAGAGGCGTTAAGAACTTATGTAACTCGGTTCACAAAGGCATGTCTAGAAGTACCCTCGTCATATGAGGAGGTGAAAGCAAGCGCCCTGACGGAAGGACTACAGCCAGGACTACTTCGTACGTCTCTCGCTAAAAAGTCAGCCCGAACATATGATGAAGTCATAGCTCGATGTTCCAAATACATCAACGTCGAAGAATCCGAAAAAGACATGGAGAGATTGCAGGAAAATCCCAAGGAGGGGAAGGGGGAACCAGCAGGGTGGTGCAGCACGAGGTGTATACCTTCCGAGAAAATCTCCCTCGGGGAGAAATGCCCCGTGAGAGGGCAGATCGAAGCGTGGATCAGAGAAAGGGCGAGATCAACCTAAAGCGACGAAGGTTCGACCAATATAACCCACTGACAATGAGAAGAGCACAAGTCCT
The DNA here is from genome assembly GCA_033398695.1 of Orobanche coerulescens. Lineage (NCBI taxonomy): Eukaryota > Viridiplantae > Streptophyta > Magnoliopsida > Lamiales > Orobanchaceae > Orobanche > Orobanche coerulescens. The sequence goes on from CM065809.1 coordinate 179,513,227, forward strand.
AGAGGCGGTCGAAGGTAAAATAGGTTGGGTTGACTGGCCCACATCCCATTTTAATGGACCCACCCAACCTTTATTGTCGATTCCATGATGATTATGGACATAAAACGGATGAGGGTAAGCATCTCAAGGATGAGATTGAGAGGTTGGTCCGAGCAGGACATCTAATGGAGTTCACGTACCAACAAATAAATGGAGGTCAGAAAGGGCCACTCATACCCCCAAGAGGTACGGGGGTGAAAAGGGAAGCTCCTCGAGGGACCCCTAACCCCCCAGTTAAGAAAGGAGTGATTCATTTGATATCAGGAGGACCGAACGATGGAAATACCAATCAGGCCCGGAAGGCTCACATGCAAAAGTAAAATATCGCCAGTTTAAAGAGGTCGCCTCTGTAAGCAGCGGGCCCGTTATCCAATTTGGTCCGGCGGACTACAACGGGATACATGCGCCCCATAATGACACACATGTCATCACATCGGAGATCGCTAGTTATGGTGTGCAAAGGGTTTTTATAGATACAGGGAGCTCGGTAGATATATTATTTTACGACTGTTTCAAGCAAATGAACCTCAAGGTGGAATTGAGAAAGGTGGATACGGCACTTTATGGATTCTGCATGACTGAGGTGCAGCCAGTTGGGGAGGTGGTACTTCCGGTGCCATTGGGTCGGGTACCTCATATAAAGGTTAAGATAATAAGATTCTTAGTGGTCGATACTAAATCAGCCTATAACGCCATTTTGGGGCGCCCGGGGCTCAATAAATTTGAGGTAGTAGCATCTATCTCCCACATGAAAGTAAAGTTCCCTGTGGGAAGCGAGGTAGGAGAGGTGGCTGGAGATCAATTTGTTTCCCGATCTTGATACCAGACAACTGTAAAGCAGGGGTTGCAAAGCAATAAAAGATTGTCCGAACTAAGAGGCTCAGATCCAGAACAAAAAAGAGATAAGAAATTAAGAGCAGTAGAGGGAGCTCAAGAGGAGGGTGTCAAGCCTAATGAGGAACTCATGGAGATATAATTAGTCCCAGGAAAGCCTCAGACAAAAACTCGTGTAGGAAGTCGGCTCGATAACGGGCTAAGGGAGAGTCCGGTTCACTTGTTAAGGAAATTTGTGGACATCTTCGCATTTGCGGCTGAAGACCTAGTAGGAATACGCCCGACAGTTGCCGAGCATAAATTAAACATTGACCTAACTATAAGACCGGTGAAGCTTAAGAGGAGGCACTTTGGATCAGAGATGGACAGAATCATTGGAGAAGAGGTCGACAAGCTTCTCCGAGCTGGGCACATAACAGAAATTCACTTTTCGGAGTGGCTATCTAACGCTGTCATGGTAGGAAAAAGCCAAGGTAAATGGAGAATGTGCATGGATTTCTGGGACTTAAATAAAGCGTTTCCCAAAGATCACTACCCATTGCCCCACATAGATCAGTTGGTTGATTCAACTTTGGGATGTGAATTGCTCAGCATGATGGATGCCTCCCAGGGATATCATCAGATTCCCCTGGCACCCGAAGATAGAAAGAGGGTCAGCTTTGTGGTATCAAAAAGAACCTTTTGCTACGTATGCATCCGTTTTGGGTTAAAAACGCGGGGCCACATATCAAAGGATGGTCGATAAAATTTTTAAATCTCAAATCGGTAGGAACATGGAGGTCTATGTCGACGACATGCTAGTAAAAAGTGTAAGAGTAGGGGAACACATAAGAGATCTAGAGGAAATGTTGAAAAATCTGCGCATATATGGGATGAAGCTCAACCCATCGAAGTGCTCTTTTGGGGTGAAATCGGGGAAGTTTCTAGTATATGTGGTTACAGAGCAAGGAATTGAAGTCAACATGGAGAAAGTAAAAGCGGTATTACAAATGAGCCCTCCAAATAATATCAAAGACATCCAGATATTAATAGGAAGGATCACAGGGCTGATCCGATTCATTTCTCGCTCGATGGAGAAGGCATTTCCATGTTTTGAGCTGCTAAGAAAGGGAAATAAATTCGAATAGACACCCAAAGCACAAATGGATTTTGACAAATTAAAAGAGTATCTAGCCGAACTATCCCTGCTCACCAAGCCGATACCAGGAGAGGAGCTAGCACTATACTTATCTGTGGGAGAAGGGGCGGTCAGCTCGGTCTTATTAAGGGAAGAATCAAACCAGCAAAAATATATCTACTATACGAGACGAATTTTACAAGGAGCAGAGCGGAACTATTACGACTTGGAAAAGGGAGCCCTGGCATTGGTAGTTACAGTTCGATGACTGAGACCGTATTTTCTGGCCCACCGCATAAAGATATGAACCATTTACCCTTGAGAGAAACATTGGGGAGACCCAATGCATCAGGTCGCCTGGTAAAATGGGTGGTGGAAATGGGGGAATACGACGTAGAGTACGAGCCGAGAACAACAACTAAAGTTCATGCTTTGGGAGATTTCATTCAAAAAGGGGCTACCTCGTCGCTACTAGAGGGACAATGGCTTTTACATGTTGATGGGTCAGCCACGACGTGTGGCTCCGGAGCTGGAATAATTCTTACTACCCCGGAAGGAGAATAGTTGGAACACGCCGTGAAGTTTAATCTTAAAGCTTCCAACAATGAAGCCGAGTATGAAGTCCTAGTTAAGGGAATGCAGCTTGGAATTGATTTAGGAGCATGACAACTCGTGGCTTACTCCGATTCTTAGCTGGTCACATAGCAAGTAGGAGGAAAATTTGAAATAAACGCTGGAGGCCCTCGTTGTGTTCTCTCTTCATCACTAGAATCATCATGCTTCACTTTGTAGCGTGATGCCCCTAGTATGCTCCCCCCTTCTTCCTCTGAGACACACCCCATGTATGATCCAAGGTATGATCTTTTATATAGCTCTCCGTTAATGCAACAAAATCTGGTTTCCCTGCGCACAATTTTGGCCTTTTCCTGCTTGTCCTTTGGCAGCTCCGCTCTATTTAGGTATGCTAATAGGGGGCTCGCCAATTTGCTATTTCATTTATTTCCATCAGCCTGGCGATGCTACTCCGAGCTACTCCTAAAATCGTTATTGCTCGTGAACGACAATCCACCGAGGAACTCCCCATTTTTTCCGAATAATCGACTCTTACATTTTTCATGAGGGATGCTGTGGTGATCACACCAAGGGGAAAGCACTAATTAGCAAAACATTAAGGGCTTGTTTTTTCTGGCCGACGATGAGCAAGAAGGCATTCGAGATGGTTAAACGTTGCAAAAGTGTCAGGTACACGCACCATTAATCCACATCCCAGCAGAAAAACATGATTACTATGGGAGCACCCTGCCCATTTGCTAAATGGGGAATCGATATTATGGGGCAGTTTGCAGCTGGCTATGGAGGAAGGAAGTTCTTGTTGGTAGCCATCGACTATTTTAGTAAATGGGTGGAGGCCGAGTCAGTAGCTACTATCACGGAGCCAAGAATCATAAGCTTTTTATTTAACAACATCTGCTACAAATATGGGGCGCCCCAAATACTCATCTCGGACAATGGAACACAATTCAATGGAAAAAGAACTTAAGTCTGGTGCGAAGGAATGCACATCAAACAACGATTCGCTGTGGTAGTACATCCACATACCAACGGGCAGGTAGAGATAACAAATAGAATAATCTTACAAAGGATAAAAACCCATATGGACAAATCAGGGGGAGGATGGGTCGACGAGATCAGCTCGGTGCTGTGGTCCAACAGAACCACACCAAGGTCGTCAACTGGTGAGACGCCCTTTAGTATTGTATATGGGTCCGAAGCGGTAATACCGGCAGAGGTCGGAGAAATATCACACAGAGTGCGATGGTTCAATGAAGAATAAAACAAAGAGATGATGAAGGAGGCGCTGGATACCATAGAAGAAAGAAGGGAAATAGCTGCGGCACGAACTTATAGATACAAGAATTTGACAAAGGCACCTCATGATAAGAAGGTAAAGAGAAGACAGTTCCAGATAGGCGACCTGGTACTCAGACGAGCTGACGCTCTCAAAAGAACGGGGAAGCTGGAGCCAAACTGGGAAGGTCCGTATAAAGTAATATGAATCTACGTGGGGGAGCTTATGAGCTGGAAGATATGAAAGGGTATCCCACTAAGAGAGCTTGGAACATGTCATTTGAAAAAATAGTTTGTGTAAGGGAATGCGGCAAAAGGTTTGTAATATTTGAATGATAGAGCATTACCAAAATTATCCTCATACTCAAACTCGAGCAAGGGTGAACTGCCCTCAAAAAATAGAAATGGGTGAAACGCCCTCAAACTCAAGCAAGGGTGAGCTACCCTCAAAAAATAGAAACGGGTGAAACGCCCTCAAACTCAAATAAGGGTGAACTGCCCTAAAAAAATAGAAATGGGTGAAACGTTCTCAAACTCAGATAAGGGTGAACGGCCCCCAAAAATACAAATGGGTGAAACGCCCTTAGACTCAGACAAATGGCGAACTGCCCTCAAAAAGTAGACACGGGTGGAACGCCCTCAAACTCAGATAAAGGTGAACTGCCCACAAAAATACAAACGGGTGAAACACCCTTAGACTTAGACAAAGAGTGAACTGCCCTAAAAAAAATAGAAACAGGTGAAACGCCCCCAAACTCAGAAAAGGGTGAACTGCCCTCAAAAATACAAACAGGTAAAACGACCTTAGACTCGGACAAAGGGCGAACTACCTTAAAAATCTAAACAGAAAAAACACCCTCAGATCCAAGGGCGAACTACGCCAAAAAACAAAACGGGCATTGCTTCAAAGAGTCGTTTGAAGTAGCCGAGCTATATTAACTTTGAAGATTCATTTACTTCAAAATGTTGTCTTAAGTAGTCGAGCTTCGAACGTTGATTTACTTCAAAGAGTCGTTTGAAGTATTCGAGCTATGTTAAGATTATTAAACTCTAAAAGGCTGTTTTAAGTAGCTGAGCTTCGAAAGGTGGTTTACTTCAAAGAGTCGTTCGAAGTATCCGAGCTATGTTAAGATTATTAATTTTTAAAAAGGTTGTCTAGAGTGGCCGAGCTATATTAGCTTTGAAGGTTAATTACTTCGAAGAGTGGTTTAGCCGAGCTAGGTTAACTTTAAGGGTTAATTACTTCGAAGAGTGGTTTAGCCGAGCTATGTTAAGATTATTAAATTTTAAAAGGTTGTCTAGAGTAGCCGAGCTATATTAGCTTGGAGGGTTAATTACTTCGAATAGTGGTTTAGTCGAGCTATGTTAACTTTAAGGGTTAATTGCTTCGAAGAGTGGTTTAGTCGAGCTATGGTGAAGTAGCCGTGTAATCTCGATTAAAAAAAATCAACACCAATACAAAGAACGAAAAAAGGTAAGTACAAATACAAATAAAACCAAACTACAGGCTGGGACTCGGGAGATCGTGTTGGAGCAATGTCGATATACGCGCTATTGTGCATAAGCGTATTTAAAGGTGTGAAAAATAAATCGACACAGGATTTAAAGAGGTTCGGCCAAACGTTCATACGTCCTATCTTCAGTATCTTTTTCTATAGGATGAAGATCAACCTCTGCACCTCTCTTGTATCGGTCGAGGGATAACCGTTACAATCTCGTCTTCTATAGGTCCGAGATAACCTCTAACACACTAGTCTTTTTATCGGTCCAAGTTAAATTGTTTTCCTTTTGTATCAGACAAGGAATCAACCTATCTAGCTTTTATAGGTACTAGACAAACCTCACGTGGATATAAATTGCGATTGTAACAATGCCGGATCCTTGATCCTAATAACATCGAAACCAATCTTATCCTTTATTTTACCTCTCGTGTATGAGTTATCGTGTATAACACTCGAACTCTAATCAATATAATCACAATTACAACAACAAGAATATGTATATCAATATCTATATCTGATAAATGAGTCGATTGCTTTGCGTTGTTGTAGGTTCAATACCATAGGAAGTGGTATTTATAGGCTCCAAAACCTCAACTAGCCGTTAGCTCTTTATGACTCCTTTACGTATGTTTTAGCAATCCATTACATACGTTAGACGTATTACGTACGTTAACACCATTTTGTTGCGTACGTTAAGTATAGTGCAAATCAATCCAGTAGCTTCATTTCTTCCATTACGAACGTTATAATATCTCCATTACATATGTTATATGTAGTCAAAATATCCGTTGATATTACGTACGTTAACCGTATAGGGTTATGTACGTTAATAAGCTTTCTACATTACGAACGTTATACGTAGTCCATTACGTACGTTGTATATGTTCTGTCCAGCTTTTTGCGTCTTTGAATTCTTCGTTGTTTTGTTTTGCTTCCTTGTTGTTGTTTTTTGTTTAACAACTAATCATCAAAACTCGATAACGAATATTTGGAATAAAATATTCCAACAATCTCCCCCTTTTCGATGAGATCAACACCTTGAATGGGATAAACTTGCAATATATATGCACGAATCAAAGTTTTCGGTTTATCGTTTCGTTAGTTTCCATCTCACATCTTTCCTTTTCAACTTTTTCTTTTTCTTTTTCAACTTCTTCGTATTTTCTTTTCTCCTTTCATGATTCGAACATTTTTATTTGCTCGTCATTTTTATTTTTCTCGCTTTACTATTCTCCCCCTTATATCATTCTTCTTTTAGACCATTCTTCTCCCCCTTTTTGTTATCAGCAAAAAGTGTATATAATAAATATAAAATCGATAATTAAAATGCATGCAAACAAAGGGTATACTCTCCCTGACAGAAATCTCCCCCTTTTTGAAAAAATATAATATTCCCCCTGAGTAAAATACCAATTGATGAAAATTAATTTTTATTTTTGGGGATCCAACCGAAAGTCAGTCATTTTTCATTTAAATAGACGATGTTTGAAATAGTGGTTTCTATAGGAATCCAAATCTTTTTAATTTTAATCGTCCGACGTGGGCTTTTACAATTTAAAATATGATGCCCCATTTTCAAACATTTATCACAACAGGGTATTTTCAAATTTAAGGATTCATTTTTAAAATTTGGTTTGAATCCTAACCCCTGTTTGTTTAAGGTAAATTTTTGAATCGATAAAATTTGTTCAAATTTTTCGTTTCCACACGAAAATTTCTTTGTTAAACTTTTAAGTTCGTCTTGAACTTTCAAAAGATCATTCTTTAAAATATTTTTATTTTCAAGGCATTGAGAATGATCGGTCTCGACATTTTTTCCTTTTTCAAACTTGGAGAGTTCGTATCCCAAAATTTTATTTTTCGATTGAAGAGATTTTATTTCGGATAAAGCATTTTGAAAATCGGTATGTAATAATTCGAATGCTTCAAATAACTCATCGTAAGAATTACTTACTTGACTTTCGACGTCGCTTTCGTCGAATGAACTTCTAGCCATAAGTGCGAGGTTATTTTGATTGATGAAATCTTCGTCCTCGTCATTGTCACTCCACGTGGCAATTAAGACGTCCTTCATTGAAGTTGATGCTCGACACTTCTTCGCAAAATGGACTGGTTTAACACATAATCGGCAGTTGTTGTCGAATTTCTTAGATTCGCCCGTCTTGATGTATTTCCTTCTCCGGTTTAATAAGTTTTGAAACTTATTAATATTTTTGGCATAATATTCCGATTCATCATCACTTTCATACACCGGGATTTCTTTTTTTCTTGACATCTTAGCTTTTAAAGCTATTGTTCTTTCATTCAGTTTCGGCTTGTTGTTCCGTGATTTTAGAACAATCTCATAATTAATTAGCGAACCAACGAGGGGGCTAAAGTTGAGCGTATTGAGATCTTTAGATTCCATGATCGCCGTCACGGTGCCATCCCATTCGCTAGGTAGTGATCGTAAGATTTTCTTGACTTTCTCACTACTTAATAGTGGTTTCCCGAACGAAGCTAGACCAATGGTGATGACCGAAAATCGGTTGAGCATGTTGGTGATGGATTCGTCACCCTTTATCATGAATAACTCGTAAATCTCTTTGGCGCTATCACAAGAAGATATCTGGTTGTGTTCTTCCGGATTTAGAGCACAATATATTAATTGCGTAGTTTTACAATTATAGTGATCATTTTTCCAATCGGAATCATCGTACTCTTCAAAACTTTTAATCATGCCGTCTAATTTGATTGGAATTTTCGGACCAAGACATATCACTTTCCAAAGGTCGATGTCATAAGCTCGTATGAATATTGTCATCTTTTTCTTCCATATCATGAAGTTAGATCCGTCAAAGAATGGTGGTCGGTTCAAGGCAAGACCTTCGACCGGTGCAAATTGAAGTGCCATTGGATCTTTTTCTCCTCGGATATTAAGCCGACTTTAGAGATACCGCTCTGATACCAATTGTTGGAGCAATATTGGTATACGCACTATTGTGCGGAAGCGTATTTAAAGGTGTGGAAAATAAATCGACACAGGATTTTTAGAGGTTCAGCCATACGTGTCTATGTCCTCTCTTCAGTATCTTTTCTATAGGATGAAGATCAACCTCTGTACCTCTCTTCTATCGGTCGAGGGAAAACTGTTACAATCTCGTCTTCTATAGGCCCGAGATAATCTGTAACACACTTGTCTTTTTGTCGGTCCAAGTTAAACCATTTTCCTTTTTCTATCGGACAATGAATCAACCTATCTAGCTTTCTATGGGTACTAGACAAACCTCACGTGGATATAGATTGCGATTCTAACAATGCCGGATTCTTGATCCTAATAACATCGAATCCAATCTTATCCTTTCTTTTTCCTCTCATGTGTGAGTTATCGTGTATAACACTCAAACTCTAATCAATATAAGCACAATTACAACAACAAGAATATGTATATCAATATCTAATCAATGAGTCAGTTTCTTTGCGTTATTGTAGGTTCAATACCATAGGAAATGGTATTTGTAGGCTCCAAAGCCTCAACTAGCCATTAGCTCTTTCTGACTCTTTTACGTACGTTATTAGCCTTCCATTACGTACGTTAGACGTATTACGTACGTTTACACCATTTTGTTGCGTACGTTAAGTATAGTGCAAATCAGTCTAGTAGCTTCGTTTCTTCCATTACGTACGTTATAATATCTCCATTACGTACATTATACGTAGTCAAAATATCCGCTGATATGATGATGTATGCGATGACGTCACAACGGTCATATAGTTTGAATTCTGATTCAAACTCTTCATTATGTACGTTAACCATAGAGGGTTACGTACGTTAAGCTTGCTACATTACGAACGTTATACGTAGTCCATTACATATGCTCTACATATTTTGTCCAGCTTTTTGCGTCTTCGACTTCTTTATTGTTTTTTTTTTGCTTTCATGTTGTTTTTCTTTGTTTAACAACTAATCATCAAAACTCGATAATGAATATTTAGAATAAAATATTACAGATGAAGGAGGAGATGAAGGGGAAACCTCAGGATAGGTCTCTTCAACCGGGGCACCAGAAACATCATACTTGTCAAGATGGACAGTGGGCAGCTCCAAATCTATGCTGGACTCGGTTATGGACTCCCCGAGAGCATTTTCCCACCAAGCTGCTTCAGGAGACTCATTCACGTCGCCAGACCTACCTGAGGGGAAAGGAGCTCCTTCCAAAGCGGCATCCCTGTCCAGCTCGCCCGTAATACCCAAAGTCGCTAGCTGCTCCCGGGCCTGGGATAAAGCGAAGTCAAAGTACTGCACCGCAGTAGGAGCAAGCCGAGCCACGTAGGCGACAGAGTTGTGGTACTAGCCCAGGAGGGCTGAGCGATAGGCCCCCAGGAGGATTGACCGACGTCGCTAGTTAGGAAGCAGCGTTGGCCATCCGAAACTCCTCGCTTATAGGATGAAGACCCTGTGGATCTAGCTTTCGCGAGCTGAGCTTCGAGCTGGACGACCTTCTCAGATTCGGACTTGGCCTCTGCAAGCTGGGCCTCGATCCGGACGACCGTCTCTGATTCAGGTTGAGTCTGAGCTTTCAAAAGCTCTAGCTCCTGGTTTAGTTGGACATTAGCCATCTGGGCTCGCTCCAAGACCGTCTCCCGCTCAGAAATCTTCTTAAGGGAAATATCCAAACGATATTCCCTTTCTTGCAGTCGGGCGGCGAGACCTTTTTTTTGTCTCCAGGGCAGCATTAAGCTCAGCCGACACCTGGGCCATCTGGGAAGAAGACGAAGTTCCACCCTTCTGCTCTTCTACAAAACACACTAAAGTAGAGCAAAGCTGAAAAGAAAGAACAATTTCATCAAAACATAAGCAAGGATAAAAACAGTGTGAAATTCATCATCATTAAATCTAGGTGGATGTCCTGCGGGGAGTTGCGTAGTATCTGTCTATCCCTATCTGGGACCACAGAGCTGAAAAAAGCAAATCAAGAGATTCGAAACATTCGAGTTTTACTCTCTCTATGTGTAGCCTTTTTATGTATTAATATCTAGCTAATTTCTTAATTCCAAGACTCAGGAGTATATTAATTCAAGTGGTTTGTTTTATGGTCAACTGAATGTTGTTGAATTTTATATTCAAATAATTGGCTTTACATTCAAATAATTCGAGAGATATCATAAACAACTCGAGTGATCGCGTTATAAGACAAAATAAGTAAAGAACTTCAATAGAAATTTATCTATGAAAAATTAGCAATTAACAGAAACCATAATCTTGGAATTTCATCATAAACTTGATAAATCATCTAGTATTGATTTTTGCTCTCCTGAATATTTTACTTTCAATTGCAATTTCAGAATTAGCTAAATTAAAACATATTCAAATTTCGATTGTGGTAAATAAAATTGATTTGGCACAATTTGGTACTCAATGAATTAACTACTTTATCCTTTATTAACTACGACTACTCTGTGCACTTGCAATTAGTAAAAGATTTGGAAAACAATAATAATGACAAAACTAAATGATCAAAATATATCATAATTTAATTTTGAGTAATATGTATTGATTCATCCACTTGAATATTTTTTGAAAGTATAGAATATATATTATAAATTTATTATTTATATTCCGTTCATGTAATATATTAAAGCCTAACTCAGATAACACATGTTTATTCCAATTGTCTAGAAACTTTTTTTTTTTTGAGGTAATCAATTGTCTAGAAAATAAAAGACAACATTCGGGTAACAATAAAATATTCGAGTCATATACGACTAACAAAAACTCATTTATTCGAGCAACTTGAGTAACATAAAACAAGTTATTTCTGCAATTTGAATAACATTATAATTTATTCGGGCAATCTTAATTTCCATTCGAGTCACTTTGTTCGGGTAACAAAAAAATTTATCAAGTCCGAAAGACGATATGTGAGTTCAAATCACAATTCGAGTCATCTTATCCGAGTTATTTTTATTAAACTTAACTGCAATAATATAGAAACTAGTTCCGGGTAAAATAAAAACAATATTCGAGTAATTATTCGAGTCACGGTAATCCATATTCGTGTAATATAGAAAATAAATAAATCGACTAAAACAGAAACAGTAACATTTTTGAGTCAATATAATAGAGCCAATCGTGTTCGAGTCAAGTATATTCAAGTCAGTATAATCATGTATGAGTCATTATATCGAGTCATATGATCGAGTAATACTTAAATGAACTAACATAATACATAATAATATCGTTCAAGTCATCATTTGAGTCACATTATATTCGAGTAAGACGGTAAAGTTACACAATCAAGTAAGTATTCGAGTTACCTGGTTTCCGATGGTTCCATATCTAGCAACGGCACAGAAGAGTCGCCGTTAGTGGTGGTGCCACTCGGGGATTAAGTTGAAATCGCCGTCACTCAAATGCTTTGATGTTACTCAAATTGATTCACTAATATTCTTGCTCCGAAAATCACTCATAAACTTTTGAATAGAGGTGATGTCTGTCTCCAATATGGTCTTATATTTGATTGAAACACAAATGAAAAGGTGACCCGGATATGGTTTCTCGAAAAGCGGCTAGGTTACTCAATGGTGACTTGCTACTTGAATGAAGAATTGGACATTATGACTTACTTACTCAAATAGTTTTACTCGTATACAAAAAGCTGACTCAAAGTGCTACTCAAATACTTTGCTCGACTTAAAAATATGACTTGAATGCTTACTCGAATATAGATCTTACTCGAGTTTGTGCAATATAACTTGGTAATGTAATATCCGCATTTTTCTTTTCTCGGTATTTTTCATTTTTCAGTGTACTTCTCATTTGTAGCGACCCTCGTGTATCTTTCAGTGTATTTCTTCAATCATCTATTGACCTGATTCTCGTAATTGTTATGCGGAACCGCCGTTTCGGGGTTGCCATGGATCCATTCTATATTTTTATGCATTTTGAGATGCTCCGTTTGATGTTTCGTTCATATTCCGGTGTTTTGGGCCGTTTATATTCCGTATCTAGCGCGCGTTAATTTTTCTAGATAGTGAACGCTAGAGGTCCCTTAGTAGCGCACGCTACGTCTGCTTCGTAGCGCGCACTAGCGAGCTAACCCTGGGAGTGGAAGTACTGATTCCAGTCCTCTGGACTGGCGGATTAGCGTACGCCACGTAGTCTAGCGCACGCTAATGTCGGGGGCTAGTGCACGCTAAGATGCCCGGTAGCATGAGCTAGCGTGACTGTCCAGTACTGGACAGTTTGTTACTGGACTCGATCAGGTGCCCAGGTAGTGCACGCTATGGTCGATAGCGCGCGCTACCGATACACTTTTAGCGCACGCTACGTTTGGTCGATAGCGCGCGCTAACTGGATCAGGTGTGTACTGGCAGTTCACTTCTGGACTCGTCTGTTGTCCAGGTAGCGCACGCTATGGCCGATAGCGCACGCTACCGAGAGGTTATTAGCGCACGCAACATTTCGAGTAGCGCACGCTAACGCATGCAACTCTTTGGATCGACGCTAATCGCTCAATCGAGTTTTGTCCCATTAGCGCATGCTAAGTTTTGAGGATTAGCGCGCGCTAACGCTCCCTGGCTATATAAACCAGGGAGTTGACCCAGATTTCTATTTTCTTTCATTCCTTCTCCTCCCCGCGACGTAAAGCTCCTCCAGGCGATTTTCGGGCGATCTCTTCCTCCGATTATTTCAGGCATCTCCTACCTTGAGTTTTTGAAGTAGATTAACAACACCTACTTGTGTTCTTCATCCTCAATCCAAGGTAAATCTCTTAGAACCCGACTTTTGGATAATTTGGGGGTTTTGGGATTTTCGTCCGATTCGTCCCGTTTTGTTGGTTAATTCATGATGAGTATGTTTAATCTTGTTGATATCATTAGTTTTCCTATGGATTCATTGTATATTTTCATGGTTTTGCGAAATCGAGAGGGTTCGGTTGTGGTCCGCCCTCGTTGCTATTTTTATACGAATATACATGAATCGTAGGCGGGTTTTCGGGTGTATTCCATTTCCGTATTCGTTTAGAGATGGTTGTAATTGTGTTCTTCGAATCGTTAGGTTCTTAATTGAAGGTTCCTAACGTTCGTCCGTGTCTTTCCTTCCGTTCGTTGCGTCGTCAATTATTCAAGGCAAGTATTTTTGGAAACCTTTATGCTTAACATGTAATAGTGTAGTGATGTATTTTGTGTGTGCTTTACTCACCTCGGGAGGGTCCGATGGGGCCACGGAGGGAATCCAATGGTATAGCCCTGGATTCACTAGTTTGTTTTGCTAGCCAGCTCGGGAGGGTCCTTAGAGGCCACGGAGCGGGATCAATGGTATAGCCCTGTTCCCAAGGCGATGCGTGTGCGTGATTTGTTTTATAATATGGCCAGCTCGGGAGGGTCCTTAGGGGCCACGGAGCGGGATCAATGGTATAGCCCTGTTCCCATGGCAAATCGATTGACTGTTTGTTTCCGGAAAATACATGTCTGGTTTTGGTTTTTGAAATAAATTTGGTGCATTGTACTATGAAATGTGTAAGCGATTGGTTTGCCTTGATTACTTGTACTAGCGTAATTGCTAACCCCTTTGGGGACCCGTTTTGGGGAAATTCTTGTTATGGATTTCAGGTTATGTTTTGCCGGACAAGCGGGCGCTGGGACAGTACGAGGATGTTGGCCAGGGTCGTTGACATGTGCATTCGAGTCTTCTTATTTCTCTTGTCTATTTCGATATGGTTGTTTCCCACATTTATAAACTTGTAGATTGTACTCGTGAGTACTTAGGCCTTTCATTTCAAACTTCGTTTTGTATTAACTCAAATTGCTATATTGTCGGTTGATGTTTATTACGCCGGTTGCTCCGGGCATATCTTTATATGTTGTATTATTTAAAGGTGTGTCTTTGCTAACTGAGATGGTTAGTCGAGTGGTGTTTTCCTTGTTTTAGCCTGGTGGGTCCCATGTAGGGGTCCACGACGCTGTAATATACTCCGAATATCTCGGGGGTGTTACAGAAAATGGTATCGGAGCACTAGGTTTATGGATACCTAGGCTTGTCGGTTAATTGGGTCTAGTTGTGTTTTGTTTCGCACATTGTCACACCGCTGCCGGCATCTCAGTACTTCCAGTGTTCATAAGTTTTCCTTACTCGATTCTTTACTTTTTCGTACCGTATTTCCGTTTCTTGAACTGTGGTTATTCTACCTCTTTTACTTATCATCGGGTTGCTTTTGCCACCTCTTATCACTAGTATGGATGCTGGAAGGGGTCGTGGTCGTGGTCGTGGCCGTGGATGCGTTCGGGGACGTGGGGCAGCCGGTGGGGTGGCCACGTCGCATTCTTCGGGAGCCGGCAGTACCGGTGACCGTCACAGTCATGCTTCTTATCAGGAGCGCGCCGACCTTGGTATTGCAGCCGTTCTGCAACAAATGGTTAACCAAATGGCGGCGATAGCTCAGGTGGTTCAGAACCCGGATCAGGCCCATGCTAATCGGGGCGGAGCAGACCGTTGGCTCCAAGATGTCATCAAGATGCATCCTCCTCAGTTTTCGGGAGCATCAAACCCGATCGGCTGGGAGGGGTGGATCAAGGAGATATCTAAAGTCTTCGTTGACACCAACTATCCCGAGGACCGTAAGGTCCCTGTTGCCCAGTACTTTCTCACTGGGGACGCTACGGATTGGTGGGAGGCCGTTGGGCCCAAAGATCATGTTGCTTCGTGGGCCGAATTTCAGGAATTGATGGAAACTGAATATTGCCCGTGGCCGGTTAGACAGGCTCGAGTCCATGCTTTCTATGATGCTCAACCACGCGATATTCCCGTATCCCAAGCTATTGCCGATTTCAACAAGGGGTTGGGTTATGTGAAGACCCAAGTTGTCGAGGAGAGCGACAAAATTTTTCACTTTTCCAGACGGATGAAACTGTCGATTCGGGACTACATGTCTGGACTCGTCTGCACTACCCTGAAGGATTATCAGAGTCGAGCTATTGCCTATGATATGTCGGTGACGGCCAGTGCGGAGGTTCGGGAGAGTAAGAAGCAGAAATCCGCTGGGAATTTCTCGGGTCACAAGGGTGGAGGCCAGCAGAAATTTCAGTCTGCGAGTGCCCCTGCGGGCGGTTCGGCTCATTTTTCTGGGAGTCCTCGAGGTGCTGCTAGAACCTCCGTTCGTGAACTCATATGCTTTAACTGTGGCTTGTTGGGTCATAAAAACCGGGAGTGTTCTCGTCCGCCTTTGACTTGTCATACTTGTGGCCAGTCGGGCCACAAGGCTTCTTTTTGTGAGCAGATCAGATTGATTCGCGGCGCCCGTTCTTTTCGCCCAGCACCTATGGAGCCGAGTGTGAACCAGGGCTCGTTTGCTCCACAGCCTCAGCCGAGTGCAGGTCGAGGTAGAGGTCGGGGTCAGCCCGCTAGAGGAGGAGCTTCCAGTGTCGGCTCTGCCCAGCCGCGAATCTATGAGATGAGGAGGGCCGATGATCCAGCGGCCACTGTGGCGACATGTACCGTTCATATCCATTCCCATCCTGTCAGTGTGCTTTTTGATTCGGGTGCTACGCATTCATTCATTTCTCTAGAGTGTGTACGTCGTTTGAGTCTTGACTGCTTATCACCTTGCGATCCTTTCATCGTTAAACTTCCTAGCGGTGATAGAATTGTCGGTGATCGAGAGGTCCGGGACTGTTCTGTGTTTATTTGTGAGAGGGTTTGTCTCTCTAATCTTATTGTTGTGGGTATTGAGGGTGAGGATTTGATTCTCGGGGATGATTGGCTCGAGCGGCATGGCGCAATCATCAACTACCGCACGAGAATCATCACTATGTTAGCCGAGGACGGCACCGAGCACTCTTTCGCGGGGTGAAAGAGGGGAAACCAGAAGTTCGTTATTAACGCCTTGAAGGCGATGAAGCTCCTGTGAAAGGGGTGTACTGTTATTGGTGCTACGTCTTGAAGGCGGAGGATGGTGGAGTCGAGTTTTCATCGATTCCAGTCGTTAGTGAGTTTCCTGATGTATTTCCTGACGAGTTACCGGGATTGCCACCGGATCGTGAGGTCGAGTTTGCTATAGAGTTAGAGCCAGGCGCGGCTCCGATTTCGAGGGCGCCGTATCGCATGGCACCTTCAGAGATGTTCGAGCTGAAGAAGCAGTTGAGTGAGCTACTTGAGTCGGGGTATGTTCGACCGAGCGCCTCGCCTTGGGGCGCACCGGTCCTGTTTGTGCGGAAGAAGGATGGTTCACTGCGTTTGTGTATCGACTATCGCGAACTAAACAAGGTGACCATAAAGAACAAGTATCCCTTGCCGAGAATTGATGACTTGTTTGATCAGTTGCAGGGAGCGGCGGTATTCTCGAAGATTGATTTGAGATCGGGGTACTATCAGCTCCGGGTGAGGGAGTTCGATGTGCCGAAAACAGCTTTTCGGACGAGATACGGACATTATGAGTTTATAGTTATGCCTTTCGGGTTAACTAATGCGCTGGCGGTGTTCATGAAGTTGATGAACAAAGTCTTTATCGAGTATTTGGATAAGTGTGTCGTCGTCTTCATTGACGATATTCTTATTTATTCGAGGAACGAGAAAGAGCATACCCATCATTTGCGGGTAGTGTTAGACATTTTGAGGACCGAGCAACTCTATGTGAAGTTCTCGAAATGTGAGTTCTGGCTGAAGGAAGTGATGTTTTTAGGTCACGTGATTTCAGCCGAGGGGGTTCGTGTGGATCCGCAGAAGATTGAGGCAGTGTTGGATTGGGCGCCACCCAATAATGTGAAGGAGATTCGTAGTTTATTGGGTATGGACGGCTACTACCGTAGATTCGTCGAGGGTTTCTCGAAACTGGCTCGGCCGCTTACGCAGTTACTCCAGAAATCTGAGAAGTTCGTCTGGAATGACGAGAGACAGTCGAGTTTTGAGGAGCTGAAGAGGCGTTTGACTTCAGCCCCGATTTTAGCGTTGCCTTATGGCAACGGGGGTTTTGTTGTTTATAGTGATGCTTCGGGTCAGGGTCTTGGGTGCGTATTGATGCAGCACGGCAAGACCATTGCCTACGCATCGAGACAGTTGAGGCCGTATGAGCTTAACTACCCTACTCATGATTTGGAGCTAGCGGCAGTTGTTTTTGCGCTTAAGATTTGGCGTCACTATCTTTTCGGCTCTGCATGTCAGATTTTTACCGATCATAAAAGTCTGAAACACATATTTACTCAGCGGGAGTTGAATATGAGGCAGAGGAGGTGGTTAGAGTTGATTAAGGATTATGACCTGGAAATCCTTTATCATCCGGGCAAGCCGAACGTCGTGGCCGATGCCTTGAGTCGGAAACCGGTTGCGTTACGAACGCTTGAGATCCTTATGTCTCAGTCTGAGCTTCGGAGGATTTTGATCGACTTAGATGTTGAGGTTTTATTGCCTGGAGTTGTCGGGCATCTTTGTGCTTTAGAGATTTCGTCGTCTTTGATCGATGAAATTAAGCTGAAGCAGTTGGGGGATTCGATGATTTCTCAAATCCGAGAGAACGTTCTTAAAGGAAAGTCTCCTGGGTTTGTGATCCATGAGGATGGTGTTTTGAGATTCCATAGTCGGCTTTGTGTACCGAACGACTCAGAGTTGAGACAGAGTATTTTGCGTGAGGCCCATGCTACACCTTACTCCGTTCATCCTGGTTCGAGTAAGATGTACAAGGACCTGAGAAGGAATTTCTGGTGGAATGATATGAAGGAGGATGTCGCACAGTTTGTGGCAAGATGTTTGACTTGTCAGCAGGTCAAAATCGAGCATCAGCGACCGGCCGGGTGATTGCAGCCACTTCCTGTTCCGGAATGGAAATGGGAAGACATATCGATGGATTTCATTACGAGTTTGCCGAGATCGAGGTCGGGCATGAATATGGTATGGGTGATTGTTGATCGTCTGACCAAGTCGGCACATTTTCTAGGCATCAAGGACACTTGGGGCCCGGAGAAGTTGCTCGTGTGTTTATCGCGCAGGTCGTGAGGCTTCACGGTACTCCGAAATCTATTGTTTCGGATTGTGATGGCCGGTTTGTATCGCACTTTTGGCAGGCGGTGCATAAAGCGTTGGGTACTCGTTTGCGTTTGAGTATCTCTTTTCATCCTTAGTCAGATGGACAGTCGGAACGCACTATCCAGACATTCGAGGATATGTTGCGTGCTTTTGCTCTCGATTGGAGCAGTGACTGGGAGGGGCATTTGCCATTGATCGAATTCACGTACAACAATAGTTGGCACACATCGATTCGGATGGCACCGTATGAGGCGCTTTACGGGCGGCGTTGTCGATCGCCGATTTGTTGGAACAAAGCGTCTGATTTGGTCAGGACCGAACCGGATATTATTTCAGAGACGAGGCGGAAGTTGGATTTGATTCGAGAACGGATGTTGACCGCCCAGAGTCGACAAAAGTCATATGCTGACATCCGTCGTCGACCTTTGGAATTCGAGGTGGGAGACCACGTTTCGCTAAAGGTGTCGCCGACGAGGGGAGTTTTTCATTTCGGGAAGAAGGGGAAGTTGAGTCCGAGATTTATTGGACCCTTTGAGATTCTCGAGCGATCCGGTGAGTTGGCATACCGTTTGGCACTACCCCCGGCCTTTAGTCACGTTAATAGCGTTTTTCATGTTTCCCAGCTGAGGAAATATGTCCCGGATCCTAGTCACATCATCGATTATGGTGAGATTGATGTCGCCGAGGATATTACTTTTTAGGAGCATCCCTTGAAGATTTTGGAGCATCGCGAGAAATGACTGAGGTATAAGACCATCCCTTTGGTCAAAGTGCAGTGGTCGAGGCATGGTGTCGAGGAGGCAACTTGGGAAACCGAGGATAGCATGCATGCTAGGTACCCCGAGTTGTTTGTTTCTTAAGTTTCAGGACGAAACTTATTTTTAGAGGGGTAGAATGTAATATCCGCATTTTTCTTTTCCCGGTATTTTTCATTTTTCAGTGTATTTCTCATTTGTAGAGACCCTCGTGTATCTTTCAGTGTATTTCTTCAATCATCTATGGACCTGATTCTCGTAATTGTTATGCGGAACCGCCGTTTCGGGGTTGCCATGGACCCATTCTATATTTTTATGCATTTTGAGATGCTCCGTTTGATGTTTCGTTCATATTCCGGTGTTTTGGGCCGTTTATATTCCGTATCTAGCACGCGTTAATTTTTTTAGATAGCGCACGCTAGAGGTCCCTTAGTAGCGCACGCTACGTCTGCTTCGTAGCGCACGCTAGCGAGCTAACCCTGGGAGTGGCAGTACTGATTCCAGCCCTCTGGACTGGCGGATTAGCGTACGCTACGTAGTCTAGCGCACGCTAATGTCGGTGGCTAGCGTGCACTAGCGTGACTATCCAATACTGGACAGTTTGCTACTGGACTCGATCAGGTGCCCAGGTAACGCACGCTATGGTCGATAGCGCGCGCTACCGATACACTTTTAGCGCACGCTACGTTTGGTCGATAGCGCGCGCTAACTGGATCAGGTGTGTACTGGCAGTTCACTTCTAGACTCGGCTGTTGTCCAGGTAGCGCACGCTATGGACGATAGCGTGTGCTACCGAGAGGTTATTAGCGCATGCTACGTTTCGAGTAGCGCACGCTAATGGCCAGAAATCTGGCTACTGGACTGGGACGCTAACTGTCTGGACTGGAGTTTTGTTCCGTTAGCGCACGCTAACTTTTGAGGATTAGCGCGCGCTAACGCTCCCTAGCTATATAAACCAGGGAGTTGACCCAGATTTCTATTTTCTTTCATTCCTTCTCCTCCCCGCGACGTAAAGCTCCTCCAGGCGATTTTTGGGCGATCTTTTCCTCCGTTATTTCAGGCATCTCCTACCTTGAGTTTTTGAAGTAGATTAACAACACCTACTTGTGTTCTTCATCCTCAATCCAAGGTAAATCGCTTAGAACCCTACTTTTGGATAATTTTGGGGTTTTCGGATTTTTGTCCGATTCGTCCTGTTTTGTTGGTTAATTCATGATGAGTATGTTTAATCTTGTTGATATCATTAGTTTTCCTATGGATTCATTGTATATTTTCATGGTTTTGCGAAATCGAGAGGGTTCGGTTATGGTCCGCCCTCGTTGCTATTTTTATACGAATATACAAGAATCGTAGGCGGGTTTTCAGGTGTATTCCATTTCCGTATTCGTTTAGAGATGGTTGTGATTGTGTTCTTCGAATCGTTAGGTTCGTAATTGACAGTTCCTAACGTTCGTCCGTGTCTTTCCTTCCGTTCGTTGCGTCGTCAATTATTCAAGGCAAGTATTTTTGGAAACCTTTATGCTTAACATGTAATAGTGATGTATTTTGTGTGTGCTTTACTCACCTCGGGAGGGTCCGACGGGGCCACAGAGGGAATCCAATAGTATAGCCCTGGATTCACGAGTTTGTTTTGCTAGTCAGCTCGGGAGGGTCCTTAGAGACCATGGAGCGGGATCAATGGTATAGCCCTGTTCCCAAGGCGATGCATGTGCGTAATTTGTTTTATAATATGGCCAGCTCGGGAGGGTCCTTAGGGGCCACGGAGTGGGATCAATAGTATAGCCCTGTTCCCATGGCAAATCGATTGACTGTTTGTTTCCGGAAAAGACATGTCTGGTTTTGTTTTTTTAAATGAATTTGGTGCATTGTACTATGAAATGTGTAAGCGATTGGTTTGCCTTGATTTCTTGTACTAGCGTAATTGCTAACCCCTTTGGGGACCCGTTTTGGGGAAATTCTTGTTATGGATTTCAGGTTATGTTTTGCTGGACAAGCGGGCGCTGGGACAGTACGAGGATGTTGGCCAGGGTCGTTGACATGTGCATTCGAGTCTTCTTATTTCTCTTGTCTATTTCGATATGGTTGTTTCCCACATTTATAAACCTGTAGATTGTACTCGCGAGTACTTAGGCTTTTCATTTCAAACTTCGTTTTGTATTAACTCAAATTTCTATATTGTCGGTTGATGTTTATTATGCCGGTTGCTCCGGGCGTATCTTTATATGTTGTATTATTTAAAGGTGTGTCTTTGCTAACCGAGATGGTTAGTCGAGTGGTGTTTTCCTTGTTTTAGCCTGTGGGTCCCATGTAGGGGTCCACGGCGCTGTAATATACTCCGAATATCTCGGGGGTGTTACAAGTAACTTGAGTTGAAATTACTCGAAGTGTGTTATGTGAATCAAATGCACTCAAGTAAAGGTCAACTCCTCTAAGAATTTGTGGAAAAAAGTAAACGTTGAGATTCATGATCTCTCTCTCTCTAGAATTTCTCTCTGCCTTCTCTCTACATTCTTCATATTCTTCCCTTGCATTTTTGAGTTTTCCGGGAGTTATTCATCTGATTTCGCCAACCTCATTTTTCTTTCCGCCGCCTTGTGCGGCGGTCCTTCTTTTTTTAAAAAAAAAAAAAAAAAATATATATATATATATATATAAAAAAATACAAATTGAACATCTGCCCAATGGCAGACAAAAATCAGTCCGTTGGGCCGGCTCTTTTCATTAAATGCCACGCCGGTCAATGGTCTCCCTCCACCAAATCAGATTCCTGCCATTTTAATAATACTATTTGTCCTTCACCTACCAGGAATCCCGCGGCCCACCCACCTCTGAATACCGAAGCCCAAGATAGTGGACATTTTAAAATCATCTCCTGTCCTTCCTCACCCGTGATTCCTGGTCTTCCTCATGACCATCTTCATCCCTCCTCCCCAAAACCGATTTTAGAAGCTGGTCTCTCCCTCCCCTCTTCTCCGACCTTCCAGCCGGATTTCCTCAACAAAAATTCTGGCTACAACATTAAAAATACGTCGGACACTTCTGGAAATCCGATTAAAAATCCCTCTAATCCAAATTCGAAACTGCCGACGGATGCAAACTCGGCCGATTCCATCAACCATCTTCCTGCGGAGCCGGTGCCTCGTAAAAAAGGGGGGATCTCGGTCACTCTAGATGATTTCCCCGCCCCTTGGTCTGCAGAGCTTTTTTCTTCCACTGTTCCCGAAGTGGCGACGGGCGTGGTGTTGAACACCATTGATGCGTCTCTTAATGTTCTCAAGGGTTCTCCTCTGCTTCCAGAATCCTCCGATAAGGGAAAAGCCGTCACGGGTTCCCCTCCGTCCAAAGTGGATACTTCCGCTCCTGTTCCAGTTGTTAAATCCTATGCAGCGGCGACCTACAATGGCGCGGACCAACACGACGTATTCGGCTCGGTTGACCGGACTGGTGATGTGCCTACTGTTATTTTCTCTAAACTGAATGAGAGAAAGCTTCTGAAGCTTTTCGTCTCTCGGTAGTTGGTAAGTTTTCCTATGGAAAACCGGCAAATGAGGTAATCCGAAACAACCTCAATAATCTGGGTTATAAACCTTGTAAAGTACAATATCTAAACCTCCGTCATGTTTTAATAACCTGTTTTAACGAGGAACAGTTTGCAAAACTACGTATGCAACGCGAAATCCCGATTTCCGGGCTTCCGATGAGAATTTTAAAATGGACACCCGATTTTGATTTTAAAAATGAACCACCGGTGGTCCCGGTTTGGCTTAAAGCCTTTGCTCTCCCGATACAATGGTATGATATTCGGAGTCTTAAAACAATTGCTAGTGTTTTTGGGGAATTTGTTATGGCAGACGAAGCCACACTATCTAAATCTCGATTAAACTATGCGCGTTTCTGTGTCGAAATCAATCTTGAAACACCTCCTCTTCAAAAATTCGCCATATCGTGTAATGGTAAATCTGTTGATATAAATGTTCAGTTTGAACGATTACCTAAATATTGTCATTTCTGTCATCATATTGGACATGAGGAAATGGATTGTTATATTAAAAACCATAAACTCCGGCCTAATTTTGCTGAAAAAAACAAACTTCTTGCTGATAAAATTCCAAAACAGAACCATATTCTCAAAGATACCAAAAATGTGGAAAAACCTAAAGCAGTCTGGGAACAAGTTGAACAGCGTGGATCTAAAGAAAATTCCCCCCAGAAAAAAATTACCGCATCTAAAATTGATGAAATTTTATCTCATAACTCGTTTAATGTTTTGATGGATGATGGGGAACCTCAAGTTCCTTCAACTTCTTTAAAGGATGGTACTGAACTCATTGTTTTGGATCTTATGGATAGGGCCCCGGGAACTCCCGCCTCTTCCCCACCCCCGTCTGCTAAGCTGGACATGCTTGGGAGAGATTTACTCTCCCCTGACCTTGTTCTGGCCCAGCCGGAGGTGCCCAAATTAATCTCACCCACCCTCCCCCAGAATGATGAAATTATTGTGCTAGATTCGGTTGAACCTACTGATGAACATGTTCTGCAGGACGTTTCTTTAACTACTCCCCTGGCTGACAAGCCAGACATCCCTGGGAGAGACTTACTCTCCCCGGAACTTGCACTGGCCCAGCCGGGGGGATTCCCCCCTAAACATGTCGGTAATCCCCTCCCCAAGACGGAAGGAGTGCCCAAGGGTATTTCTGAGTGTGCTCACAAGAAACCTAACGAAGTAGAGAATAGTGACTTGTCTCGGGACACTTACTCTGCTTCGTCTGATTCTTGTGGCGACGCTGAGTCTGACTTGGGCATCCCTGACGTTGGCCCTGATATTGACTCTGATCGTGTTGCAGGGCAAGTAGAGCCGACTCTAGCCCATAAACCCCCCCGGAGTGAAAGGGATGAACAGCGGTTACGTGATATTGAATATGGGAGACAGTTGGAAAGGGAGGCCCAGGGCCTCGTTGGTCCACCCAAAGACCATGACCCGAAGGACGTCAACAACACGGAGCGCAGGAGGAGAAGCGCTAGAATCCAAAAACCCCCTACTGTTTCTAATGATTAACACCCTCATTTGGAATGTTAGGGGGATGGGTAAGAAAGATGCTAAACGGAATGTTAAAAACCTGAGTAGAGACCACCACGTGAATATTTTGGCTCTAATTGAGCCTAAAATTTCACTTGATTCGGCATACTTTTGTAAATATCTCTGTTTCGATAAAGTGGTTGCTAATCAAAGTAACCACATTTGGGTGTTCTTTGATCACAATTTTTCTTTTCAAATCTTGAAAAACACTGCTCACTTGCTCCACATGGAAGTCAGTTCAAATGCTTCTCCTGTCCCCTATTATTTAACCATTGTATATGGAAAAAATACTAGGGTCGAAAGGAGGGCTCTTTGGGATGACCTTCTTACTGTTAGCAATAATCAGGGGCCGTGGATTGTGGGAGGCGATTTTAATATCATTTTACACTCCCATGAAAAAAAAGGTGGTGCGTCTCCTACTCCTTCGGAGATGGAAGACTTCCATGATGCTCTTTTTGACAGTAATCTTATTGACTTTGGCTTCATTGGTTCGCCGTTTACGTGGTATAGCAATTTTATTTGGCAAAGGCTCGATAGAGTTTTACACTCTCCGGCTTGGTTTGATACCTTCCCGGATTCGAGTGTAAAACACCTATCCCGCCTCCACTCGGACCATTCGGCGATTTTATGTAGTTTTGGTAACAACAAGTTCAAACCTAAACCCTCGTTTCGTTTTCAAAATATGTGGATCAAGCATAAAGATTTTCCGGGATTGTTAGAGATTCTTGGCATCCCGATTCATTCGCGGTATGCCCAAACTTTTGAACAAACTTTCGAGAGTTAAACTTTCTTTAAAAGATTGGAACAAAACACATTTTGGCGATATTTTCACTAAAGTTCTTGAAGCTAGGAGCTAGTGTCGGATCTTTGAGATCAAGTTTGATAATAACCCTTCCGACAACAATCTTATTTTTTAAAAATACCAAAGCCAATCTCAATCTTACGATGGCTATGGAAGAGGACTTTTGGAAACAAAAACCAATCTTAAATGGTGCCTTGAAGGGAACGGAACACCAAATTTTTCATGACCTTATCAAATCGAAAAGGAGCAAAGGCAAAATCTTTCAAATTATGGATGGCGGCAAATCACGGACCCGTCGATATCCAAAATTCGAGTTAATTACTTCTCTACTTTTTTAAATGTTCGATTTTACTCGGTTGATATTAAACCCGACATTATCCCCAATCTCATTAATACCGTTGATAACCACAATTTGTGTGCCATGCCGATGTGGATGAAATTAAACAAGTCAAGTTTAGTATTGATCCAGCAGCGTGGCGGCCGGATGGTTTTAATGCCTTATTTTTTCATAAGTCTTTGGGACATTATTGCTCGATGTATGTGAGGCGGTGTGGGACTTTTCTCCGAAACCCCATGCCCAAATCCTTTTCGTACTACTATTTCTCTTATCCCAAAATGCTCTCCCCTTGCTTGGAAGGATTTTAGGCCGATAAGCCTTTGTAATACCACTTATAAAATCATTGCGAAAATCCTCGCATCAGTTGGGCCGCCTTCTTCCGAAAATTCTCATTGACCCAATCGGCTTCATTAAAGGCCGCCTCATTACTGATAATATTTTAACGGCCCAAGAAGTTTGTCATGACATATCTACAGCTGATTCAAACGTTTTGATTAAATTAGATATGGAAAAAGCCTACGATAGGCTTAACTGGGCTTTTCTATTAAAAATTCTAAAAGCATTCGGCTTCTCGGATGCTTGGGCTGACATGATTTATCGTTGCATTTCAAATTGTTGGTTTTCGATTCTCATTAATGGGAGTCCTGTGGGCTTCTTTAAATCCGACAGGGGCATCAGACAAGGTGACCCCCTGTCGCCTCTTCTCTTTGTGATTGCGTCCGACTATTTATCTAGACTATTGGATAAAACTTTTCTTGCCCACCCCGATATGTTTTTCAAAATCAAGAAGAAGGTTCGGATTTCACACCTTGCTTATGCTGATGATGTGTTAATCTTTACCACTGCTTCCTACAATAACCGCTCATTCTCAAAATTGCCTAGATCACTACACCGCGAGCTCGTGACAAAAATTAATAACTCTAAAAGTTCTTTTATTTTTGCCAAGCCGAACAATTTGTTGGTTCGTATGGTGAAACAAACGACTGGATTTTCTCAAACGAGTCTCCCAACTAATTATTTGGGAGCCCCATTGTGGAAAGGGAATCAAACTTTTGACATGTATGGTGAACTTATTAAAACTACCCTGAGCTCTATTCCTTTCTATTGTCTCCAAGTCCTTAAACCCCCAAAAAATGTCATTATCTTCTTCGAACGGCTTTTTAACAAATTTCTTTGGGGTTCCAATGACAATAGAAAGAGACTTCATCAAGTAAAGCATGGCTTAGGCTCATACCCTAAGGAAGAAGGTGGTCTTGGTTGTAGGAGTCTGGGGGACATCATTAAAGCGGCTCAAATTAAACTTTGGTGGAGGTTTCGTACTTCATCTAATATTTGGACCCAATTCATGAAGGCTAAGTATTGTAAACGTCTCCACCCCATGGTGGTTAAATCCAACCCTAATGACTCTCCTACATGGAAAAATCTTTGTGACATTCGTTCCTTAGCTGATAAATGGATTTTTTGGTATATTGGTGATGGCGATATCTCGTTTTGGCACGACATTTGGTGTGACTTTAGCCCGCTGTCCCAATGGGCTTCTAACCCCCGGCTAAACACCGCCATTAACCATTTTTGGACTTCACACGGGTGGGATCGATCCAAACTTCTCTCCGTCATTCCCTCGGATCTTGGGGATTATGTTATGACCTTTCCCACTCATGTAGAGTCGGGCCTTATCGCTAATAAGGCCGTCTGGAAACTTACCTCCCACGGCGGTTTTTCCTTTAAAAGTGCGTGGGAGGCTATCCGCCAACGTCATGATACTCATCTTATTTTAAAACATTGTTGGAATCAAATTATTACCCCTACTATGTCGTTTTTCATGGTTAGACTTTTGAAAAAATGGATTCCCACTCCGGACGGCCTCAGCACGAGGGGCATTATTGCTGATAATTCTTGTTTTTGTTGTGATAGCACCGAGGACCTGCCTCATCTTTTTCTTAATGGCCCGATCGCATCTTCGGTTTGGGCCAACTTTTGTACCTTATTGGGCATCCCTCTTTTACAAACCAGTTCTATTTCTTTAGTTATGTCCCATTGGTTTAATAAAGCCTCGGGTGCTATCCACATTTTACGCATCATTCCTATACTCATTCTGTGGTTTATTTGGTGCTCTAGGAACGACATGCGGGTCAAGAAGATTCCGTTCACGGCTCAGCGTGTGTGCGATCGAATTTGGGACTTTCTGTTCATGATTAAAGGCCACAAATGCATTCCGCCGCGGCTCGCTAGGCGCCCGGCTCTTCTTCGGATATTTTGGGTCTTCATTTCGCCTCGCAATTTTATTAATAATTTTGCTTGTAATTGTAAAAACAAAAAAGAAAAAAATCTACATAGTTAGATGGGTCAGCCGACTCACAGGACAACCAAAATCAACACAGACGGGCATCAAAAGGCAACCCCGGAGTCGGTGTGGGGGATTGCTAGGAATTTTTGGGCGAACCTATCTTTGCTTTTCACGAATTTATCGGCAACCATTCTAATAATTTTGCCGAACTTTTGCTATTTGGAGAGCTACTGACCTTTGCCACGACAGAAACATTCGTAAGGTTTGGATTGAGATGGACTCGGCCATTGCCCTTTCTCTAGTCAACTCGCCTAACAAGGGTAATTGGCAAGTGCTAAACATCTGTCACAAAATTGCATTATTCAGGCGTGTCATGGATATCTCATTTTCTCACATTTATCGGGAAGGGAACACCATTGCGGACCACCTGGCTAATGAAGGTTATAAGTTCAGAAATTTTCAGCTCTATAGCCCGTCTGATCTGCCCGGGAAGATTAATGGCTTGATTAGGCTCGATAAAAATAATTTTCCATATGTTAGGTTTAAATAATCTCCTCGGCTGTTATTGTCGTTAGTAGGGGCGTGTAGAGGGGCTCGTCCTCCCTCAATCTTTTTTGGGTGTGTAGTGGGCCTCGTCCCCCCACATTTCTGGTCCTCTAAATAAATTTCGGTTTTTTTTTTTAAAAAAAAAAAAAAGTAAAGGTCAACTCCAATAATTTGTATATCAAAATAGTTACTGTTAAACGTGGGGCAAAAAAAACCTATTATATGTAAAATAGTATGCTCACATATTACCACTATAAATCATACATAACTATACATACCACACACACACCCCAATTGAAGTGTTCACTTTCAAAATAATATATTAAAAATTATAATTTTCATAATAGTCCTTAAATCAATTTTTTATTATATCTAAATCCAAGTAGTAGCCTAATGGATACTTTTTTAAATGAAAAGTTAATTAAGAATTAATGGTTTTCGAAAGAGTCATACACCACTTCAAATGCATATACAATCGCTAAAGTGAACTCTTTGAGTGAGATGGATATAAGTATTATATACATGCATTGATAATTGAATAAATATTCTGTTGTGTCAAGAATTAACACTTTCCGACCGGCGATCGCCTCGGAGGTCGGGCGACCAAGTCACTGCCGAGCGGCCGAGGCAGACCTGCCGACCAGCGACCGGGCGGCCAAGCCTTAACCCAGCGGACAAGCTACATCGGCCATCCGAAGGTCCCAGGACCAGTCCCGGTACCGAGCGATCGACATCAAATACGATCGCCTCTCGGTACTCAGCGACCGACTCCTGGCGACCGACAAGCGGACGACCATCCCTCGGAACCTGCCGACCGACTCCTGGCGACCGACAAGCGGGCGATTCTCTCTCGGCATCTGCCGATCGTCCCTTGGTGACCGACCAATGCCGACCCTCAGCAACTGGCCGATGGCGACCTCTGATGACCAGCTAGAGACGACCGCCTCAGGTCGATCAACACCGATGGCCATCCAGTCGGCAAAGGCCGAGCCTCAAGACTGGCACCATGTGCAAGGGCCGAGACAAGATCCACGAATCACGGGCCATTGGCCACAGCCTGGCAGGATCTTTCCACCAGCCGACAAGCCGCCGAAAGTTGTCAGTAGGGCCGCATGTGACTGACTCCGGACGCGTGCTGGCCCCTCATTGGACCGCCCAGCTGGCTGCCTGCTGGAGCTTTGGACTTTAGGCAGACTGCCAGCCTCTTCCTTGGACTTTAGCCCAACAGCTCGGGTGATCGCCCCATTATAATATTGGCCGGCGGACGATCGCCCCATTATTATAATGGCCGGAAGGCGATCGCCCGCTAGAGGACAGGACCCGGCTTCCCCTATATATACATGGCTCCCAGCACTTGTCCAAGGACCGAAATTCTTCTGGACTGGACCGAGATTTTGGCTCACAAAACTCTCTGGCATTCTCGCATTTCACAAGCAAAATACACAGCACTTGGCTATCTCCGACTCTTGGCAACAGCTTTCATTCGGTCTTACTTCTCCCGGCCTCTCTCATCAGGCAGACGATCGGCGGGGACGAAGAACACCGAGCTTCGCTCAAGAGCCGTATTAACAGAGTCTTTTTACACTCATTGTATTTAGATTTCTCTCATTAATACTTGTATCCACGAATATTTGTATTAATATCATCTCGCGAGAGCATTCAAGCCCGGGACTAACAAACCCGGCAAATCTTGTATTATTTATCTTCTCTCGGAAGTGCTCCCGCAATTATTGTTTGTTGTCCGTCTTCCAGCAGTATTAATCTTCGGATAAATATTTTGGGCAACAACAATTGGCGCTAGAAGGAGGGCATCCAACCCTCATATTTTTATACCTACCGTCCCGAAGAACACTCACTGTTCTGGCGTATACTTGAAGTGACACTCACCGCACTTCGTAGAAATCTTTCGTAAATCATGTCTTCCGCCTCCGCGTCAAGAAAGCGCCGGCCCGGCCAGACCCCGTTCCGTCCTGGGCCCGAGCCGCACTCGATGGTGGAAGGTAGCCGCCGCGTCGAGACGCTCGATCCCGCCCCGGACGGCGGCCCGAGCCTCTCGCTCGATCGGGCCCAAACCAATGAATGATCGAAGAGGCCATAGCCTCCCTTCAGGAGCGACGGAGTGCTCTCGACGCGCCTCCTGCTATCACCCCCTCGGTCTCCCGCCGGAAGTCCAAGCGGAAGCTCAAGGCATTACTGGCCGAGCGATCGCCAGGAGGCTCTCGCCCGCAAGAAGAGGCGCTCGGCAGTCGGGGCACCTCTGTCTTCGATCGCCTGGGCAGTGACCCGACCTGGCGACCGGGGCAGTCCGGCCCCAGCCACGAGACGACGGAGTTTGAGTCCGTCACCAGGAGCTCGGCCTACCCGGCTCCCAGAAGGCAACCCAGCCGCCTGTCTCCCGCTAGCCAAATTGCCGAAGTCGGCAGCAGCGGAGTCCGGAGATCGGTACACAATCGCCTCGGCTCCCGCTCCCAAAGCCGATCCGCAAGCAACCGAGCCGCGGCGATTGCCGCATTGCAACGTCAGCTCGACGAGGTGAAAGCTCTCCTGGAATCCAGGGCAGGCGCCTTGAAGACGATCGCCGAGCCAAGCGAGCCGCTCGCGATCGACATCGAGCTCGCCCCCGTGCAGCACAGGATCGCTCCCCCGCAAACACCCGTGTACGAGGGGCGATCGGACCCCCAGATGCACTTGAGGAAGTTCAACATCTACATGACCGGGTGTGGGGCATCGGACGCGACCCGGTGCCGAATGTTCCCTCTGACGCTGGACGACCTCGCCCACCGGTGGTACACCTCATTGCCACCTCGGTCCATTGGCTCCTTTAACGAGCTGGCGCACGTCTTCACGGAACACTTCGCCACCAGGGTCGTCCGGCCAGAAGGTCGCCTTCGCATGATGCAAATCAAGCAGGGAGAAGAAGAGTCCGACTCGGACTACATCGACCGGGTAGACGTGATCATCCTCAACGGCGATCCCGTAAACGATGAGACCGCCCTCTACGCGGTCCTAGGAGGTTTTCAGGGCTTCTCGCCTATGTTCAGGCATCTCACGAAGACCCTACCGACGACCTACGCAGCCTTCCGGCTAGAGCCGCAGATTTCCTGTCCAGGCAAAGGCTTCTTCTTAGCCTAGGAGTAGAGCGATCGGCGCCCGCGCGACGACCTCCAGTCTCCCAGCCCGATCGCTACTATCGAGCAGAGCCGGAGGACTCGCTCATCGCCTACAGTCCACCATTTTAAATGAGGGACTAACTCCCGCCCGATCGCCGATATCGACCTACGAATAAAGCGATCGGCTGCCGAGCGACGATCGCCAGTCTTCCGGCCCGATCGCCGTTCATCACGCTACATCATCAGCAATCCGGAGGACATGATCGCCATCTACAGTCCAGCATTTAACATGAGGAACTAAGGCTCGCGATCGCCTCCGCCGCACATCATAAAGCCATGGTCCTGGCAGTCGATGGAACCGGCTGCTTCGGCCATGCAAGGTCCCTTTCGGCCGAGATCGCCTGCCCTTCGTTTAAATACGAGGTTGGCGTAGTCTGAGGGCTCTCCGACATTAATCAGTGGACCCATGCCACAACCCCCGTCTCAACGTACACCGTCGAGGTCGGCCATCTCCATGGCTGGCCGAGGTGGAAGCAGAGCCAACAAGCCGCGGGCGTGGAGTTGATTCATCCGATGCTGCCCCGCGCAAGGACTCCTCTAGACCGATACCGCACGCTCTTCGTTTAAATACGAGGCGAGGCGCAGCCTAACAGAGGACCCTCATAATAAAGTGAGTCACGAGACACTCAATGTCTTCGCGCACGAAGACACGGTCATGGATTCGGTCCATCGATCTCCGCGACTGTGCACGATTCCTCAAACAAGCGAAACCACCAAGTTTCCGTGGGGGATAGGCCAATGTTGTTTTTGCAGGTACAAGACCGAAAGATAGCTAGCCAATCGACCATGATAGCCCAAGTCCGAATCCTAAGTCAGCTCAGCAAGATCGCCCGTCCTCTTCCTTACACGATCGCCAGCAAGAACCACCTCGCCCCATGTCTTCAACATAGGAGCAAGCTGGGGGGCAATTGTTGTGTCAAGAATTAACACTTTCCGACCGGCGATCGCCTCGGAGGTCGGGCGACCGAGTCACTGCCGAGCGGCCGAGGCAGACCTGCCGACCAGCGACCGGACGGCCAAGCCTTAACCCAGCGGACAAGCTACATCGGCCATCCGAAGGTCCCAGGGCCAGTCCCGGTGCCGAGCGATCGACATCAAATACGATCGCCTCTCGGTACTCGGCGACCGACTCCTGGCAAGCGTACGGCCATCCCTCGGCACCTGCCGACCGACTCCTGGCGACCGACAAGCGGGCGATCCTCTCTCGGCATCTGCCGATCGTCCCTTGGTGACCGACCAATGCCGACCCTCAGCAACTGGCCGATGGCGACCTCTGATGACCATGTAACACCCCAAACTAGGCGGATATTACAGTGCCGTAAATCCCCAACTGGGACCCACCAGGCAAATGAAAATGAATGAATTACATAGGATAAATGTGGTACCGAACTACATTACAACAATAATTACTCCGATGAGGAGTTTAGTTATAACACACCAGGACAATACCGAATACTAGTGTATTTTATATGAAGATAAAATACACAACACTGAATGAAACGGAGTATTCAAGTGAAAGTCTGCAGCGGAAAATAAAGGACAATAACATGAATAACTGAAAGATCGGGGCCCCCTACTAGTATCACTAGGACTTCTCGACATCAACATGCTATTCCCGTGCGTTTGCCTTGCCATGACCTGAAAAACAAAATCCCCAAACGGGCCGGGCCATAAAGAACCACAATCCTCAAGGGTTGAAAATACACAATCATGATTATATCTGAAGTTATGAAATATCCTGTCGAAACATACGCAATCAAACATGTTATATGAATCAACTAACAGTACGGCTCAAAGGGTGGCGCCACACTACGCCCGGATGGAATGTGTCCGTGCACAAGCCACCAACGAGTATCGATCGAATACCCGTGTGGTCTTGTACCTAATCGCCTCACGAGACAATATGACTCGTGTGCACACCCAATGTGAGGCCAACAACCAACACACGACATAAATGTGCCCGACATGAAAATCCTACACATACCAACCGGCACGCCAAGATGACCCGAATGCCACGTTATAACAAAAGTGACATCGAAAATGAATAATGACTCACCGAGGTGGAATGGTAATGAAATAAATGACACCAATGAAAAGATTGGAACCGCTGCTCCTTATGATCAAGTGATTAATTGACAACAACAAGTTTTGATACGGTTAATATAATGATGAATGAGTTATGATTATGAATGAACAACAACAAAAGGGATGAATATCCTTTTAACCGAGTAAGAATTAACTTACACAATACCGATGAAGAAAGTCCTTCCACGAACAAAAGTCCTAAATGAAGTGTCGGCCGCATCGAACAACCTTAATTCAATACAATTACCAACAATCCGATCAATACACGAATTAAACACGAATATAACGAACTCAAAACGTCGATACGATTAAACTATGTTCATTGGGGCATTATATCGAATACGTTGTGGCCAAACTCCGGTTGTTTACAATCAAATCTCAATAAGCCACTATTAATTCCCCAAGAAGTGTTTCAAACCAACAAAACATCTCCAATATGATCAATAATCCATTATGAATATCCAAAATCGTGATTATAACAACAATTAGTCGAAAATCCCCAATTCCAACTCGATTTTCAAGGTGTTCTTGAATAATTCCTCAATAATCCAATGAATCCTTATACAAACTCATAATCATATACATATCCCTTCATATATCATGATTATAACGTCCAAAACATCGTATCTCAACACAAAAATCGAAATCCAAGGTGTTGAAGAATATTACCTTTGAAGATCCAAGTACTTTAATCCGAAGAACACGCGTTTAATCGAGTATCCAAGCTTCCCAAATGATTGAAGGTGATGAAAAATACACACTCAAATGATATTTGATGATGAAAACTCTTCCTCAAGCTTATCTCTCTCGTAAGAAGGTGGAAAAGATGGAAAAAATGAGTGAAATGCTCAAAAACCAATTTATAGGGGTTGACTACCCTGCCGGACACGGCCCGTGCCGATCGGCACGGCCGTGTCGCATACCGCCGACAGGACTCGACCGTGTCCCGCTTGACACAGCGCGCGGAGGGCCTTCCGAAGTGACCCGTCCGACAATGACTGGCATGACTCGACCGTGTCCTCGAACACGGCCGCGTGTCAGCAATGGTTCGCTTATCCTAAGAGTTCGACTGGCCGCGCTGCATTTAAACGGTCGGGTCCTGAGGCAGAGACTTCGGCATTTCCGAACGAGTACGGCACGGGCCGTGTCGGACGACACGGCCGAGTTCGTTCGGCAGTGATCGGCCAATAACTGAAAAATGAGCGGTTGAGCTAAAACGACCATAACTATCTCGTCCGGACTCCGATTGGCTCACCGTTTGAACCATTGGAAAGATAACTCGATGCTCTATAATATTGCAAAGATTTAGAATTTTTGGAGTTACCGAAAATTAATGGTGATCTAACAAAGTCGAACTCATATGAGGAAAGTTGCAACAATGAACAATAACGATACACAACTCGAAGTTTTTCCGAACGGTGAACACGGTGAATGAACATGATTGATGAATGATTATAATTGAGTGAAAATACACTGAGTGACAATTACAGACTGATAATTACTGAATGAAAATGAATGAATTACAACCGGGTATTACATACTCCCCCCCTTAAAAAGAGTTTCGTCCCCGAAACTAAGGGTCAAACAACTCGGGATAACTCTCCCGCATATTCTCCTCGGTTTCCCAAGTGGCCTCTTCGACTCCGTGTCTAGACCACTGAATCTTGACCAAAGGGATCGTCTTGTTCCTCAACTGTTTGATTCGCCGCTCTAACACTCGTACAGGACGCTCCTCGTACGAATGATCATCTGCGATCTCGATTTCACGAATCAAGTATGTGACTCGGGTCGGCAACATACTTCCGCAACTGAGAGACGTGAAACACATTATGAATCCTGCTCAAAGCCGGAGGTAAAGCCAATCGATAAGCTAACTCGCCTACTCAATCCAAAATTTCAAACGGTCCAATGAATCTCGGGCTCAACTTCCCCCGTTTTCCGAAACGGAAAATACCTCGACTCGGGGATACGTTAACCAAAACATGGTCACCCGTCTCGAACTCTAGTGGTCGACGACGATTATCCGCATACGATTTCTGTCGACTCTAAGCTGTCAACATACGACTCTTGATCAAAGCTACCTTCTCCCGGGCGGCTATAAGCATATCGGGCTCGGTGCCGATTGATTCTGACAAGTCATCCCAACACAAAGGAGATCGACAACGACAACCGTACAAGGCCTCGTAAGGTGCCATCTTAATGGAAGCATGCCAACTATTATTATACATGAACTCAATCAATGGTAGTTGGGCTTCCCAATCGTCCTTCCAATCGAGGACGCATGCCCTCAACATGTCCTCTAATGCCTGTATAGTC
This sequence comes from Orobanche coerulescens, assembly GCA_033398695.1. NCBI lineage: Eukaryota > Viridiplantae > Streptophyta > Magnoliopsida > Lamiales > Orobanchaceae > Orobanche > Orobanche coerulescens. Next base: position 179,548,939 of record CM065809.1, read on the forward strand.
CTCTCTGATTGTCCGTCGGACTGAGGATGAAAGGCGGTACTGAGATTGAGCTGAGTTCCCATAGCACGATGAACTGATTTTCAAAAATGAGACACAAATCGTCCGTCATGATCGGAAACGATACTCTTAGGAGTACCGTGCAGTCTTACTATCTCCTTGATAAATAACTGGGCCAGTCTCTCGGGACCCCAAGTATCCTTGATCTCAAGGAAATGAGTTAAATTAGTAAAGCAGTCCGCGATCACTCAGATCGTATTTATGCCACGACGACTCGTCGGAAATTCGTGATGAATTCCATAGAAATGTCTTCCCACTTCCATTCCGAATAGGAGCCAGATCGCATACTCACGGCCGATGTTCCATCTTGACTTGTTGACAGTTAAGCATCTCGAAACAAATTCTGCGACTTCTCGCTTCATATTACTCCACCAAGAATTTTGTTTCAAGTCCTTGTATATCTTGGTCGACCCGGATGAACAGAATAAGGGGTAGCATGAGCTTCTCTCAAAATCGAGTTTTTCAACTCATCATTCGCCGGTACACACATCCAATTCTTAAATCTCAAAAGTCCATCCTTGTGGATCACGAATCCAGGGGCTTTCCCCTGAGCCACATCCTCACGGATGCGCAACAATGAAGGGTCTGAACTCTGATTCTCTCTGATTACCTCCTCAAGTGACGATGAAATCTCTAACATACAAAGCCCTCGAACTCATGGCTGCACTCGATCTCGGGTCTAAGGAATTCCCGCTGAAGCTCCTTCGAATCGTTAAACGAGCAAGCATCTGCTCTTGAGCGGACTTACGACTCAAGGCGTCGGCGACAACGTTCGCCTTGCCCGGGTGGTAAAGGATCTCGATATCAAAATCTTTGATTAGTTCCAACCACCGCCTCTGTCGCATATTTAACTCCTTGTGAGTAAATATATCCTTCAACTCTTGTGATTGGTGAATAACTGAAAGGTGACGCCATAAAGGTAATGACGCCAAATCCCCAACGCGAAAACCACGGCTGCTAGTTCCAGGTCGTGGGTTGGATAATTGACCAACTAATCTGAGGAAACATCGGATTTACTTAATATCTTTCGGAGGTTGCCAATCTCGGATAGTCTCCGTCTTCTGAGGGTCGACACGAACTCTGTCAGATGAAATTACATGCCCGATAAAGTCACTTCGGACCTCTAGAACTCACATTTGGAAAACTTTCCATAAAGTTGCTCTCGTCTCCACACGTCGAGAATCTGACGAAGATGAACCTCGCGTTCCTCTCGGCTAAGAGAATAAATCAAAATGTCTTCGATGAAGACAACAACAAACTGATCCAAAATGTCTATGAAAACCCGATTCATTAACTCCCTGAATACCGCAGGTGCAATAGTTAGCCCGAACGGCATAACTACGAACTCATAATGACCATAGCGTGTACGAAACGCTGTCCTCGCGATATCCGACTCTCGAATCCGCAACTGGTGATATCCAAATCTTAAGTCGATCTTGGAAAATACTGAAGCTCCCTGAAGTTGATCTAAAAGATCAACAATACGAGGTAAAAGATACTACTCTTGATCATCACCCTGTTCAACTCCTGGTAATTAATACACACACGAGACGAGCCATCCTTCTCCTTGACAGATCACACTGGTGCTCCTCATGGGGACGCAATCGGTCGAAGATAACCTTCCTCGAACTATTCCTCAAGTTGAATCTTCAACTCCTGCATTCTGGTCGGGGTCATCCGATACGGTGCCTTCGATAAAGGGGACGTACCGGCTCCAACTCACTCTTGAATTCCACTACTCTATGTGAAGGCAACCAGATAACTCGTCTGGAAATACATCGTCAATCGATGACAATGATACCCCGAATGATTGAACACTTCGATTGCCCTAGAATGATCAATCGATAAAAAAAAAATACCAATAATGATTGAACAACTCGATTGCCTTAGAAAGGCCAATCGATGAAGATGATACAATGAATGTTTGAATAACGATTGCCTTAGAAAGGCCAATCGATGAGAATGATACAATGAATGATTGAATAGTTCGATTGCGGAATTTCTCTGCTTCCGCCATAATAAAAATTCTACTGGAACAACGGGGATTACTTCCCTGAAGCACACATTCGACAACCAACGACGGAAAGATAGCGACCAAACGCTAACAAACACTGAGGATAGTATCAAGACGGTTAAACCAACTAATACCGAAAATTACATCGTCCTAAGCTAAGTTCACCACGATTAGATCCATCAACCAATCGCGGTCATTAAGCTTAATTCGGTATGATTCCGAAAATTCTTCCATCGTCAGGTAGACCGATGGTATGAGGTCCACAAGCAATAGAACTATCCCGAAATAAGTCTATTCAAGCATGTTTCTAAATTGAATGAATGCGGTGTACCAAAGATCAAAAGGTACACACAAGTTGAAATAAAATTACGAGTATACCCGAAAGCATTCGACCACCGATCGCCGATCCTCCTCATCATATGAATCAGGACTTGCCGGTCCCCGAACCGGACGCTCCCGTCTGATAAATAAGAGCACCAACACAATTATCTTACATTGTCTTAAACGAAGATGACAAAGCGCCCGATTCAAACGCCGATTGCTTCGGGCTCGAGATGCCACGAGTCGACTTGGAGTCCTTTCGGCAAAACGGGCCTTATGCCCAAAATTCCCACAATTATAGCACGTGATAGACGGTTTCGTACACTCGGCCGAAATGACCCGCTCCACAATTGAAACAGTGATGGCCGAATCGGCCGCCGGGAATGAGATCCCGCACGATTATGCGCCGTAGAGGTTGCTCGAAACGATAGGACTCACACGAGGCTTCTTGAAGGTTGATCGACCGCCTTGATTGATTACGCTTCGTTGATTTCCCGTTGACATATGCAGTTGCCGTCAAAGAATTTCCTTAGCACTGCCTCAGACGGAGAGTTCTCTCGATTAATCCGGCCGAGTGGCGCAATGATGATTGAGCAACCGCACATGGGTCATCATGGCTCGCATAAAAGTGAGTGGATCAACCCGAAAATCTTCTCGATCGAGCCGAGTCCCGGCACGATTTCCCGGCAACGAGTGATTATTTCTCGGGTTTCGGTCCGCACCGCGGCCTCTCCCCGTGCATCCCCTGACAGCTCTCTCCATACTGAAGTAGGAAGGTCGCATAATGATTATATTTCCCGCATGATTAGCACGTTATGATTATGTCATGAGATGATGAAAATGAGTATACATGCTCTAACTTAGTGATTATATGAATGATTTACTGAAGTTACATGATTATATGATGAAATTCTTGAAATGATTATCTTGAATAACTTAACAAGATTGATAATATGATCATCCAGATTGACAACTGAGTAATGAAATGAATTGAGTAATTAATGAGTTAACATGATCGTCCTGATTATTAACTGAGTAATGAAATGAATTAAGTGAAGATGAGTTAACATGATCGTCCTAATCACAATGAATGATGATGTTTGAGGATTGTAAATTGATGAATGATGAATGAATGACTATTGCCAGAAATTATACCATGGCGTTAGAAATCTTACAGTTCTTTCGGTCTGATTGGCTCGGCATTTGCACAGGTCACACGTGACGCGAAAGTCCAATGATACTAGTCCGATGACGATGATTTCAAATGAAATATGACTCGGAAGGTAGTATTCAAAACCACGCTCCGATACCAACTCTGTAACACCCCAAACTAGGCGGATATTACAGTGCCGTAAATCCCCAACTGGGACCCACCAGGCAAATGAAAATGAATGAATTACATAGGATAAATGTAGTACCGAACTACATTACAACAATAATTACTCCGATGAGGAGTTTAGTTATAACACACCAGGACAATACCGAATACTAGTGTATTTTATATGAAGATAAAATACACAACACTGAATGAAACGGAGTATTCAAGTGAAAGTCTGCAGCGGAAAATAAAGGACAATAACATGAATAACTGAAAGATCGGGGCCCCCTACTAGTATCACTAGGACTTCTCGACATCAACATGCTATTCCCGTGCATTTGCCTTGCCATGACCTGAAAAACAAAATCCCCAAACGGGGTCAGTTACAAAGAACCACAATCCTCAAGGGTTGAAAATACACAATCATGATTATATCTAAAGTTATGAAATATCCTGTCGAAACATACGCAATCAAACATGCTATATGTAATACCCGAGATTTCTGCTATGTAATTGGAACTTGTGATATTGTAATGATTGTACTTGATTTGAGTATTATTTTCCGTATTTCATAATCCGATGTTGTCGAGCGTTTAATTCCGTGATTGTGAATTAAAGATTGTAAATCTGCGCATGTAGCGCACGCTATCAGCTATGTTTAGCGTGCGCTAACGTGGGTTCATAGCGCAGGCTACTGAGTGTCCTTAGCGCACGCTATGCGCGGTCAAATTGATTGAGACGTGCGGTAGGTGAGAGTCCGCCGGGACCCCCGGATGGTGTCGGATGTACCGGACGCCTTCGGGAAAAGCCGAGTCAACGCCTTAGCGCACGCTACATGTATATGCGTAGCGCACGCTAAGTGCCGAGTACGCTTAGTCCAGTGAGCCGTTAGCGCACGCTACGAAAGGGTCTAGCGCGCGCTAATAGCCATTTATTATAAATAGACAAAGATCCTATTCGTGATTTCAGCTTCTCTTCTCCCATTACCCGAGTTCCTACACTTAGAACATGTCTTCCTTCATCCTAAACATCTCATATCAACATCCCGATTCGTGATTGAAGATCGCTTATCATCGAGATTGTTGTTCAAGCTTTCGGTGTCGGATTGCTTCATTTTCCTCCGTGTTCTTCACTACTTGAGGTAGGTGATTCTTCACTAATGTTAGTAATGTTCTTAAGGACGCCCGATCATGCTTAGATAGCCGCTATTTCGCTTATGATCGGTCATCACATGATAGAAGGATACTTTGACGATCGGCACTATTTATCTTATGAACCTTTGAACCATCTTAGTAGATTGGACTCTAAGCGTTTTCAAATCAATTTATGATCGAATCGGATATTACCCGGTTACGTTGTACACTTTGGAATCATGTGTTTTGGGACTTGGAATAATCGGAACTTAGAATACTTCCTGAAGATCTTAGAAAAGATATGATATTGAGATGACTATCTGTATATTTGTATTTCACGATCATAAATCTTCTACAAACCTTATTAGCATGATTTGCCCGAAGATAACTTGTATTATCACGGTAGAATTCATGAGTTCTTCACCATTCAACCCAGTTTTCGGTTTGTAGTATTCTGCCATGCAATATTAGCGCACGCTAACACATGTGAGTTAACGTGCGCTATCGGGGTCAGTTAACGCCCGAAACGTACGTAGCGTACGTTATGAGACCAGTCGATCGCTGCACCGTGGCTAGCGCACGCTAGTCTTACACGATAGCGTACGCTAACAAGCCTGCTTAGCGCACGTTACGTAGAGTACGTAGCGCACGCTAAGCAGTTCAGGCAGATTGTATTTTATGAACTTTTGACCGTGAATCGAATTGTTAAACATTCATGCGACGTGAGATAAATCCTATATCATTTCTTTTGTTAAGGTTTGGCCTCGTTACGTGATTGATTGAGGAGGACGACCGTCGAGTGTTCATTTCCGTGGAAGTATTGTTATTATCTTCAAATCGAGGCAAGTACCTTGATATACGAATTATAATTACGTGAAATCATTGTTGCTGAAGTATATGAATTATGTCATGAATATCTGTATTTATATTATATATATATATATATATATATGTGTGTGTGTGTGGATATTTATGTAGTATTAATTGATAGAGTTGAAGGCCTAATGTGCAAAGTCTTGATGAATAACGTGTGAGTTATTGTTTATTTTGCGTAGTTGCGTACTGGCGAATAAATTATGTGGATTGATGAACTGATTTGATAATTGTGGCAACGGTTGACTGTGTGCTTGGTATTTGTAATAATGTGAATACTTGTTATGAGAGACGTCATATCCGGGTACCTCTGAGGGCGGGGCGTGCACTCCGGCCTGTTGTACGCTGCAATGAGCGGCTCCATATGATTGGTGAACACCGGTGTTACTTAATGCACGAGCAAGGGGCGGCTCCTGTGGGAGTGAACGCCGGCGCGGTGACATGTGCAATGGGCGGCCAATATAGTGGAGTGAACGCCGGTACACAGGTGTGCAAGGGAGGCGCCTGGCAGGCTTATTGGTAACGGATATTTGAGTGATAGCTAAGACCCCGTTACCAAATGATTTTCGAAATTTAAATCCTTGCAACTTGCTTTTAATGTTGGTCTTGATGTAGACCGCGGATTGTGTTTCTGGAGTTCGTTCCAACTCGTTTTAAATGTTGGTATCAGAGTTAATTAACCAAGGATATTTGACGAGATCTCCGAGGGTTAATTAACCAGGGGTCTTGAGCAGGATTTGTCGAATGAGAAGTTGTGCCTTGATTGCACTGTGTTGATTGTTCTGTGTATTGGGTCGAGGACCCCGTGAGATGTTGAGATTTGATCTCGTGATGATATTTTCTTTGATTGGGCCGAGAACCCCGTGAGATGTTGTAAGGATTCACTTGTGATAGTGTTTTATCATTTGGGTCGAGGACCCTGAATAACATTGTGATGGTTTTCTTGCAAATTGTTTTCCACATGTTGGTTCAAGGACCCGAGGGCTTTTGAAGTATTTTCTAAAGTATCTACATTTGATTTTCAAAACCCCAGGATGGCCCGCGTCAATATTAATATTTTCGAACTTTCTTATCAAAATACTTTTCCTTTTTTTAAAAGGGAATTTTCTGACTCCTTGGGTTCGTTTAAAGTTTCATTGGTGTTATGTTCTGTACGGAGAATATGACAACGTGGTTATCTTTCATCTTGTGTATGTAATACTATTCTGTGCTGACCATTTGAATGTGTGGTTTGTGTTAAGGTTTCACGACTATTGAGTTTTGTGTTATTATTATTCGTATATCTTGTGTGTTGTGTACTTGCACTAGCAAAATTCCAGTTTGCTAACCCCCGAGTTTCGGGGGGTGGGTGCCTGTTATGCGCTCAGGTTTTGGCAGCTCAGGAGCAACACGGATTGGCCGAAGGAGATGGAGGATAATGATACTAATCGCACCAGAGTTAGAGTCTTTTCTTTTGTTTCATTTTGGTCGGTATTACTCTGTCGTTCGAGTATTCACCCTTGCATGGGTGTAGTTTTAATTTATTAAATTGAGTTGTCGTTCTTTTCTGTGTTCAAGTTTATTTTTGTCATTGAGATGTAAAGTTCATTTGTTTCTGAATTGTTTAATGACCTTGTCGGTCTGCGTTGTATTTAGATTGACCTCGGTCGGTCAATCATTTTGTAGTCTAGTAGAGTTTAGCCTTGTAGATCCTTGTTAGAAGGGCCTACGGCGTGTAACATTTCCGGATGTATTCTGGGGGTGTTACAAATATGGTATCGGAGCTTAGGTTTGCGAAAAACCTAGGCCGTTGGGTCAAGTCCATGTCTTGTGTAAGTCGCGCGCGTCAGAGTTGTGATTAGTATCGTGGTTCCAACATCATCTTCAAGCAATCCGTGATGATAAGCCTCCCGAATCGTAAGTCCCCTTATATACGTATTTGATTATATTGTGCTTAACGTGAACCTAGGGTTTGAACTTGTTAGAGATTATATTGTTTTACGATATCACCTGCGTATACGGTTCGAGTGAGAATGGTTATGTAGTATACTTCGGTAGTCGAACATATTTATCGGATTCTGCATTTCAGTAGGATAAATCTTTGAGTGTTAATTTTATCCGCTGCGTGAGTATTTTGAAATGACTCTTGACATTTTGGCATTTTTAGTCTTACACATTTTAACGGTATTTAATATTTTACAAATGATTTTGTAAGTTTTGGAAAATGCTACCGTCATCGGCTGTTTGGCATATTTTGAAATGATTTTTAATGGTATTTAGCCTGGTAGGTTCCGGCACAGAATTCCCGGCATGTAATATTTCCGGGCCAAATTACGAACATTTCAAAGTAGTGTTTTAAAATTTTCCTAACATTGTAAACCTCATGATTTAATATAGTCGTGTCAAATGATCACGTATTTTGGTGAAAAGTTCTTTCGAATAAACATTTTGGTAGATGAGGAAGGATTTTCAAAATTGTGGTATTTGGGACTCAACACTTTTGAAATATTTTAAATTAGTTACAATTCGATTTTCAATTTCCTTGTAGGCATTACTCGAAAAATAAATTTTTAGAGTCATTGTATAAACCTCCTCTTCCAAAACAAAGAACAGTATTTACAAGTTCTGAGCACAACGTGACTCGGCTTTTGTTTCAATTTTTTTTTTTAAAAGCATACACATAATGATCGTCCTAGACGAAGGACTGGAAGATGATTTCCGAAAATTTTGTGCTTTACGATATTACAGTTATTCTAAGGATGCTAATTAAACCTATGTTGATAATTGTGGTATACCGTATAACCGACTATGTGATAACAATAAACGGTACTATCTGCATTAGCATGACGAGCTTTGGCGGACGTAGACGTGATATAGGAAGCGGAAGCGGTGAGGTGGTTCGTACGACAACGATTCATGTTACGGTGAAGGAATATCAAGATCAGACGATAACCTATGAAACCTCATCAGTGACCGAGCCAACGAGCGGAGAAAAGAGACCAAGGACATCTGGAAAATTTTTGGGCGGTGACGAGACTAAGGTTCTCAAACCCCACGCTGCTCGAATGCGTCATCTTCGCGGTCGAGAATGAGCATTGGGAATCCCCAACCAAAGATCGCTGACTCCGGTAAGAAGAGAGTGTGCTTCAACCGCAATCAGACGGACACATCCGTGTAAACCGTCCCTCACCACTCTTGACTTGTCATCGGTGCGGGTGTGAAGGCCATCGGGAGAAACATTGTGAGATAATTTCGAATTGGCAAAGAATGCTACTCGCGGTGAGCGAGCAAGTGGTCGGAGAATGTCCCAAAACCTTATGTCTTCTGCTGAAGAGCCTATCATAGGCGAATGAAGATTTTGTGCCGTGTTCTAGTCGTTGCTGTTTCCAACAATCGTGACTTTGATTGTTTTTCATTTTAATTGCTTTTCGTTTCCAACTCTGCCGCTTTTAAGTTTCGTGGCTGACATGTCTTCTTAGTACGGGGACACGTAGTAACCGTGCTCTTCTTAGTATTTCCGATGTTAGGAGACTTTCATTGTTGATGATTCATCTGTGATTCTCTTGACAATTTCAAACTACCATGTTCTACGAACCTACCATCATTCGAACGAATTTCAGAACCGGTTTGTTAGACTCCGTGAATTATTGTGGTCTATCACATCTGAACTTAATCTCTGCAGAATTTTGTTCGAAACTAATTGTTCCCATTCGTATGATTAATATTCCCAATGTGTTATGAACTTGAATACGGTGAGTCGAGCTCGGCACGCGATTTTGGTACATCTGAGCCATTTGTGAATTTCCTTAATTCCGTGAGCTTCTACTTCTCCACTCTAACTTCTCGTGTACACGTGTAACTTATTGCCTCAATTGACGTGCCTGATACTTCCTAAGTCCGATCATCGTATTTCTTTTTGAACCTTGCATTCGCGCATCGCTCGTGATGTTTTGGGGTTGAGCAAGTAGATACTTTTCCTTGGTTGTTCCACCACTCTACTTTAAGTTTCGGACGAAACTTCTTTTAGGGAGGAAGGATGTAATACCCAGATTTCGTTATGTAATTGGAACTTGTGATATTGTAATGATTGTACTTGATTTGAGTATTATTTTCCGTATTTCATAATCCGATGTTGTCGAGCGTTTAATTCCGTGATTGTGAATTAAAGATTGTAAATCTGCGCATGTAGCGCACGCTATCAGCTATGTTTAGCGTGCGCTAACGTGGGTTCATAGCGCAGCTACCGAGTGTCCTTAGCGCACGCTATGCGCGGTCAAATTGATTGAGACGTGCGGTAGGTGAGAGTGGCCGGGACCCCTGTCGGATGGTGTCGGGATGTACCTGGACGTCTTTCGGGGAAAAGCCGAGTCAACGCCTTAGCGCACGCTACCTGTATATGCGTAGCGCACGCTAAGTGCCGAGTACAGTTTAGTCCAGTGAGCCGTTAGCGCACGCTACGAGCAGGGTCTAGCGCGCGCTAATAGCCATTTATTATAAATAGAGACAGATCCTATTCGTGATTTCGCTCTCTTCTCCCATTACCCGAGTTCCTACACTTAGAACATGTCTTCCTTCATCCTAAACATCTCATATCAACATCCCGATTCGTGATTGAAGATCGCTTATCATCGAGATTGTTGTTCAAGCTTTTGGTGTCGGATTGCTTCATTTTCCTCCGTGTTCTTCACTACTTGAGGTAGGTGATTCTTCACTAATGTTAGTAATGTTCTTAAGGACGTCGATCATGCTTAGATAGCCGCTATTTCGCTTATGATCGGTCATCACATGATAGAAGGATACTTTGACGTAACGGCACTATGTATCTTAGGAACCTTTGAACCATCGTAGTAGATTGGACTCCTAAGCGTTTTCAAATCAATTTATGATCAGTAATCGGATATTACCCAGTTGCTACGTTGTACACGTTGGAATCATGTGTTTTGGGACTTGGAATAATCGGAACTTAGAATACTTCCTGAAGATCTTAGAAAAGATATGATATTGAGATGACTATCTGTATATTTGTATTTCACGATCATAAATCTTCTACAAACCTTATTAGCATGATTTGCCCGAAGATAACTTGTATTATCACGGTAGAATTCATGAGTTCTTCACCATTCAACCCAGTTTTCGGTTTGTAGTATTCTGCCATGCAATATTAGCGCACGCTAACACATGTGAGTTAACGTGCGCTATCGGGGTCAGTTAACGCCCGAAACGTACGTAGCGTACGTTATGAGACCAGCCGAGTCAGACTGCCAGACCGTGGCTAGCGCACGCTAGTCTTACACGATAGCGTACGCTAACAAGCCTGCTTAGCGCACGTTACGTAGAGTACGTAGCGCACGCTAAGCAGTTCAGGCAGATTGTATTTTATGAACTTTTGACCGTGAATCGAATTGTTAAACATTCATGCGACGTGAGATAAATCCTATATCATTTCTTTTGTTAAGGTTTGGCCTCGTTACGTGATTGATTGAGGAGGACGACCGTCGAGTGTTCATTTCCGTGGAAGTATTGTTATTATCTTCAAATCGAGGCAAGTACCTTGATATACGAATTATAATTACGTGAAATCATTGTTGCTGAAGTATATGAATTATGTCATGAATATCTGTATTTATATTATATATATATATATATATGTGTGTGTGTGGATATTTATGTAGTATTAATTGATAGAGTTGAAGGCCTAATGTGCAAAGTCTTGATGAATAACGTGTGAGTTATTGTTTATTTTGCGTAGTTGCGTACTGGCGAATAAATTATGTGGATTGATGAACTGATTTGATAATTGTGGCAACGGTTGATGTGTGCTTGGTATTTGTAATAATGTGAATACTTGTTATGAGAGACGTCATATCCGGTACCTCGAGGGCGGGCGTGCACTCCGGCCTGTTGACGCCGCAATGAGCGGCTCCATATGATTGGTGAACACCGTGTTACTTAATGCACGAGCAAGGGGCGGCTCTGTGGGAGTGAACGCCACGCGGTGACATGTGCAATGGGCGGCCAATATAGTGGAGTGAACGCCGGTACGTGTGTGTAAGGGAGGCGCCTGGCGGTGCTTATTGGTAACGGATATTTGAGTGATAGCTAAGACCCCGTTACCAAATGATTTTCGAAATTTAAATCCTTGCAACTTGCTTTTAATGTTGGTCTTGATGTAGACCGCGGATTGTGTTTCTGGAGTTCGTTCCAACTCGTTTTAAATGTTGGTATCAGAGTTAATTAACCAAGGATATTTGACGAGATCTCCGAGGGTTCATTAACCAGGGTCTTGAGCAGATTTGTCGAATGAGAAGTTGTGCCTTGATTGCCCGTGTTGATTGTTCTGTATTGGGTCGAGGACCCCGTGAGATGTTGAGATTTGATCTCGTGATGATATTTTCTTTGATTGGGCCGAGAACCCCGTGAGATGTTGTAAGGATTCACTTGTGATAGTGTTTTATCATTTGGGTCGAGGACCCTGAATAACATTGTGATGGTTTTCTTGCAAATTGTTTTCCACATGTTGGTTCAAGGACCCGAGGGCTTTTGAAGTATTTTCTAAAGTATCTACATTTGATTTTCAAAACCCCAGGATGGCCCGCGTCAATATTAATATTTTCGAACTTTCTTATCAAAATACTTTTCCTTTTTTTAAAAGGGAATTTTCTGACTCCTTGGGTTCGTTTAAAGTTTCATTGGTGTTATGTTCTGTACGGAGAATATGACAACGTGGTTATCTTTCATCTTGTGTATGTAATACTATTCTGTGCTGACCATTTGAATGTGTGGTTTGTGTTAAGGTTTCACGACTATTGAGTTTTGTGTTATTATTATTCGTATATCTTGTGTGTTGTGTACTTGCACTAGCAAAATTCCGGTGCTAACCCCGAGTTTCGGGGGGTGGGTGCCTGTTATGCGCTCAGGTTTTGGCAGCTCAGGAGCAGTCACGGGATTGGCTGGGAAGGAGATGGAGGATAATGATACTAATCACACCAGAGTTAGAGTCTTTTCTTTTGTTTCATTTTGGTCGGTATTACTCTGTCGTTCGAGTATTCACCCTTGCATGGGTGTAGTTTTAATTTATTAAATTGAGTTGTCGTTCTTTTCTGTGTTCAAGTTTATTTTTGTCATTGAGATGTAAAGTTCATTTGTTTCTGAATTGTTTAATGACCTTGTCGGTCTGCGTTGTATTTAGATTGACCCCGGTCGGTCAATCATTTTGTAGTCTAGTAGAGTTTAGCCTTGTAGATCCTTGTTAGAAGGGCCTACGGCGTGTAACATTTCCGGATGTATTCTGGGGGTGTTACACTATATGAATCAACTAACAGTACGGCTCAAAGGGTGGCGCCACACTACGCCCGGGATGGAAATGTGTCCGTGCACAAGCCAACAACGAGTATCGATCGAATACCCATGTGGTCTTGTACCTAATCAGTCTCACGAGACAATATGACTCGTGTGCACAGTCCAATGTGAGGCCAACAACCAACACACGACATAAATGTGCCCGACATGAAAATCCTACACATACCAACCGGCACGCCAGTATGACCCGGAATGCCACGTTATAACAAAAGTGACATCGAAAATGAATAATGACTCACCGAGGTGGAATGGTAATGAAATAAATGACAGCTCAATGAAAAGATTGGAACCGTCGTTCCTTATGACTGAAGTGATTAATTGACAACAACAAGTTTTGATACGGTTAATATAATGATGAATGAGTTATGATTATGAATGAACAACAACAAAAGGGATGAATATCCTTTTAACCGAGTAAGAATTAACTTACACAATACCGATGAAGAAAGTCCTTCCACGAACAAAAGTCCTAAATGAAGTGTCGGTCGCACGAACAACCTTAATTCAATACAATTACCAACAATCCGATCAATACACGAATTAAACACGAATATAACGAACTCAAAACGTCGATACGATTAAACTATGTTCATTGGGGCATTATATCGAATACGTTGTGGCCAAACTCCGGTTGTTTACAATCAAATCTCAATAAGCCACTATTAATTCCCCCAAGAAGTGTTTCAAACCAACAAAACATCTCCAATATGATCAATAATCCATTATGAATATCCAAAATCGTGATTATAACAACAATTAGTCGAAAATCCCCAATTCCAACTCGATTTTCAAGGTGTTCTTGAATAATTCCTCAATAATCCAATGAATCCTTATACAAACTCATAATCATATACATATCCCTTCATATATCATGATTATAACGTCCAAAACATCGTATCTCAACACAAAAATCGAAATCCAAGGTGTTGAAGAATATTACCTTTGAAGATCCAAGTACTTTAATCCGAAGAACACGCGTTTAATCGAGTATCCAAGCTTCCCAAATGATTGAAGGTGATGAAAAATACACACTCAAATGATAATTGATGAAGAAAACTCTTCCTCAAGCTTATCTCTCTCGTAAGAAGGTGGAAAAGATGGAAAAAAATGAGCTGAAATGCTCAAAAAACCAATTTATAGGGGTTGACTACCCTGCCGGACACGGCCCGTGCCGATCGGCACGGTCGTGTCGCACAGCTGGCCGACAGGGACTCGACCGTGTCCTGCTTGACACGGTCGCGGCGCGGAGGGCCTTCCGAAAGTGACCCGTCCGACAGCGACTCGGCATGACTCGACCGTGTCCTGGAACACGGTCGGGCGTGTCGGCAGTCGGTTCTGGCTTATCCGGAAGAGTTCGACTCGGCCGTGCCAGACGACACGGTCGGGTCCTGAGGCAGAGACTTCGGCATTTCCGGACGAGTACGGCACGGGCCGTGTCGGACGACACGGCCGAGTTCGTTCGGCGATCGCCAATAATCGAAAAATGAGCGGTTGAGCTAAAACGACCATAACTCTCTCGTCCGGACTCCGATTGACTCACCGTTTGAACCATTGGAAAGCTAACTCGATGCTCTATAATATTGCAAAGATTTAGAATTTTTGGAGTTACCAAAAATTAATGGTGATCTAACAAAGTCGAACTCATATGAGGAAAGTTGCAACAATGAACAATAACGATACACAACTCGAAGTTTTTCCGAACGGTGAACACGGTGAATGAACATGATTGATGAATGATTAGAATTGAGTGAAAATACACTGAGTGACAATTACAGACTGATAATTACTGAATGAAAATGAATGAATTACAACCGGGTATTACAGACCAGCTAGAGACGACCGCCTCAGGTCGATCAACACCGATGGCCATCCAGTTGGCAAAGGCCGAGCCTCAAGACTGGCACCATGTGCAAGGGCCGAGACAAGATCCGCGAATCACGGGCCATTGACCACAGCCTGGCAGGATCTTTCCACCAGCCGACAAGCCGCCGAAAGTTGTCAGTAGGGCCGCATGTGGCCCGACTCGGACGCGTCTTGGCCCCTCATTGGACCGCCACCGGTCACTGCTGAGCTTTGGACTTTAGATCACCAGCCTCTTCCTTGGACTTTAGCCCAACAGCTCGGGTGATCGCCCCATTATAATATTGGCCGGCGGACGATCGCCCCATTATTATAATGGCCGGAAGGCGATCGCCCGCTAGAGGACAGGACCCGGCTGCCCCTATATATACATGGCTCCCAGCACTTGTCCAAGGACCGAAATTCTTCTGGACTGGACCGAGATTTTGGCTCACAAAACTCTTTGGCATTCTCGCATTTCACAAGCAAAATACACAGCACTTGGCTATCTCCGACTCTTGGCAACAACTTTCATTCGGTCTTACTTCTCCCGGCCTCTCTCATCAGGCAGACGATCGGCGGGGACGAAGAACACCGAGCTTCGCTCAAGAGCCGGATTAACAGAGTCTTTTTACACTCATTGTATTTAGATTTCTCTCATTAATACTTGTATCCACGAATATTTGTATTAATATCATCTCGCGAGAGCATTCAAGCCCGGGCCTAACAAACCCGGCAAATCTTGTATTATTTATCTTCTCTCGGAAGTGCTCCCGCAATTGTTGTTTGTTGTCCGTCTTCCAGCAGTATTAATCTTCGGATAAATATTTTGGGCAACAACATATTCCAAACTAATAAATCTTATATAATTATTTCTAATTAGCTATAGTGGGTACAGATAAAGCGATTTACAACTAAATATTTGAGTCATTAATTAACAAATGAATAGATTCTATAAACTATTATCTAAGAAATACACTATGATTGAAGAATACCATTCCAACATTTAATTGCTCTCTCGACAACCTCCTTAATTATTTGCTTGGTTAGTGATCATTTTTCATCTTGTTACCTAAGCCAAACGATTGTTCCTATAATATTGCTGTTAATCACACTGCCGGCCTTTGCGAGTTCCAAATTATATACTATGATGTTGTGCCAGTGTACCTCCTCTCTCTCTACCTACACGTCATGGCCAAGACCAGGGTGCCATGGACCTCATTGTCGGACTCCGGTGCGTGCATACTTATCCACATGAAGGGTCGGTCAGAGATTTTAGAGATCCAATGCGAGAAATTTTTGAGATTATTTTTTATATTTATTACATTATGTTAATTATTTATTTTATATGCAATTCTTATTTTCATATATTATATTTTTCAACAACCAATAATTTATATACAAAGATAAAATTTTTAAATATATAAATCGAGAAATACAAAAGATTAATCAGGAAGATAACCATTTAAAATAAAAGAGGAAAGACTTCAATCAAATTATAACCACCAGTTGTTGAACTGCAATAAATATGAAAAACTCACTTTTCATAGTAGCGTACAAAAGTAGGACATTTACTATCATTTGTACAATAAAAGAGGAATTATATTGGTTATATATGTATAACCTTATATATATATATATATATATATAGAGAGAGAGAGAAGAGTTCAAATAGAAACTTTTTGTTATATGTTAACTAGGAACTAATCTAATCCATTCAAATTTTTAAATCAACGGATGATATTTATTGCTTCTTTCATTTTTGTTTCATTCATTTTATTATACAAAATGGCATTATAGTAACTTAAGGCAATAGTAGTAGTAGAATCCTTAATTGGTAGGTTCATTAATCTATTCTCAATCATAAATTTTCTATTCCATTACTCTCATCTCTCATTTTGGTGGATATTTTGCAGATTATTGTGTTGTTTTAATAAAAAAAATCAATATTTCTTTTCTCCTTATTTTGTCGTTCACCATTTCGATATTATTAACTGAAAATAAACTTTTATCTATTCGACTAACTCAACACTTTCAAGATTATCGGTAAGCAATGTGTAAGCAAATTTTAAGCCTCATTCTTATTGTAAATAAGCAATGTAAGCAAATAACTATAAATAAGCAATCCAATTATCTTAACCAATAAAAATTATCTAATTAAGCAATTCAATGTAAACATATCTTTCTCATTATTAATAAGCAATTCAAAATTTATTATCTAAGCAATTCACACAACCAAAATAAATCACATTTAAATGTAAATTTGTAAACAACCTCCATATACAACCAACACTACAATCTCCATGTAAATTACAAGTAAATTTACATTAAAATAATATAAATTCAATTTACAAATTTAAATTAAATAAATAGATAGACATTAATTTCGTAAAAGCTTTTGCTTCAAAGCGCAACATGTAGGCAAATTAACCAACAATAAAACTTTTGTATTTATATGATTTAAGCATCAATTTGATTATAAATAAGCAATCAATAAGCCATTAAATAGCAAACTGTATCACTTTAAACAATAGCAAGCTATACAATCAAAACTAAATATTTGATTTTGTATAAATAAGCATACCTCTTGCTTAATAAACTATTACAAGAACCTTTATATGTACCAATATAATTAAATCTTCAGTGCCATAATAAAATTATAAGCATTGTAGTAGTCGTATGTAAGCTTAAATTATGTATAAGGTAAGCAACTAATATTCCTTGTTTGATTAAAATTATAATAACAAGCTTAATAGTACGAATAAAGAAGCTTATAAATAGGAATTTAGATAAATTTTTTATATCATAATAATTTAAGCACCTAATAAAACGTATGCTTGATTATGGATATATATAGGAAGATGATTAATGTCATAATTATTTTTCCATAATCATTGCATGAGATAATTAGAGAGTTATAAGTCAAATCCATAACTACCCTTCATAGTTGACTAATTAGAGATACTAAGCAATTCAATATTCATAACTAAATAAAATGAAATCAATCTGAGGCGTCTAAATAAATTCGATCAAGAGTGTAGGTTGGTTCCTAGTTAACACATAGGGAGTGGTTTCTATTATAACTCTCCCATATATATATATATATATATATATATATATATATATATATATATATATATATATATATATATATATATATATAAGTTTTTGGGCCCTGGGACTCTAGTGGGCCTAGTGCGGTTGCACTGCCAGCACTGGGTCAGGGCCACCCCTGTCCACCTGTTCCTTTTCATGGCGACAACTCCGATGAAAACAAATTTGTTTCCGATTCGAGGCGAACCTATTCAAATCAGGAGAGAATGACGAATATGAAGTTGCGTTAATGTTTCTAGTCAAATATGATCGACTGACAATTCAAACTGGATTAGTAAACACCGCCCTAAATTACTAGTCATCGCCCTATAATATTACATTTTTGTCCTTACTTCATATTCAGCAGATTTGTAATCCTACCTTCTCACTACTGTTCTCTCTCGACCTACTCTAAAGAAGCCACCAGCCGCCGCCGCACAGCCGTCGTCCTCCGCCGTCCGCCGGTGCCGGAAAAGGAAAAGCTCCGGTAAATATTTTTTTTCGGATTACTGCTACTTTGGCCGCCGGCCGCCGTGTCGGAGTGCACGACGGAGGTGGCGGTCCAATTTTTGTCACAGGCGTCCGCCGATCCCGCCTGTTCATGGCGCAGACTTCCAGAGCAGACGCACAAGCCTTAGGATAGACGTCCATGTCGGACGTCTGATCTGAGCGTCAAATCGGGCCTTTGTGCCTTTGAATAGGCGTCTGAATCGGACGCCCTAACCACGGTCATGGCGTCCAGACCAGACGCCCCTGCCTTGGTGCAGGCGTCCTGGACGGACGCCCCGGACCTTTTTTCGGAAAAAAATAAAATTATCAATTAATAATTAATAATGTATATTGTTTGTATGATTATTACTCATTAGTTGTATTGTTTGCTAAATGTAGATGATAGGAGGAGCGGGCAAATCTATGCCGCTAGTCACAGAGTTGATGGGGTCTAGAGCGCGTCACACCAGAGCTCGTGGTGTTGATGCTTCCGTTCGTAGACAGCGGGAGGCAGAGTGTAGGGGATTCAAGCACGTACCTTATACTGACTTTGGTACTGAGGATTCGAGCGAGTATTATTCGCATGATGAGGACGACGATCAGAACATGAACGATATCAGGACATGAACGATACAGTGGTTCGATCCAATGATCCGATCCACACGCACCACCATCTCATGTAATACGTCGAACCTCAGGTTCAATCCCATCATAGTAGATCGATCGGTAGAGTGTACAAATAGCCATAATTTCATTTGCAATGCATACACGTACAAGACGCCATTTATCTTGGTCGCCAAATATGTAGTCGGCGATAACACGAAATCCACAATTACCGTCTCAGGGGACATCAAGATAACCTTCTACAAACGGCAAAATAATTCCCGGTATCTTGTCGATATGGTGATAGTTACCTATCTCCACTCGGTGGTGTGCATCTGCAAACCCATATTCAATATATTACATATTATCGTAACAATATCAAACTTAAAAAGCATATCACGAGTATTAATAAACTTGTTCATACCCGATGAAGAGGCATTGTGGACTGATGCAGAAGAGTTGCGGCCACGACCACTGGATGACCAGGAACGGCCACGACCCATTTGGCCATACTCCCAACCACCAGGATCGCGTCTAGTCGATGAACTTCCTCTTGGTCGACCCTTAACTGCCGTATTCACTTGTGGTTCAACGTAACGCTCTTGATCAGGGTGAAGATGATCGTGGATAATAAGTGATACGTTACGGACAACTGCAGGATCGCTCTGTCTGACCTCATCGACAAGGGCTTGGAAGTACCGCTGGTCCTCCGATTCAGCACCGGTAGAAGGATCGAAAAATTCGGTAGCGTCCACACCATCACTAATAATAAGTGTTTGCCAAAATATGTGAAGACGATTAACACTATATGGGGTCCGCGATTCCATAAGCTCACACGCACAAGGAATCTGATGGGTGGTTTGGAGTGCACAACCGCAAATATGGTACACTTGATCACTTAATTCTCTCATATGTGTCAATTCATTCAACAGTAATCGCAGACAATGATGGGAAACACGACAGCGCAAGTAGTTGAATGGAAAACCAGTGTACACCACGCCTGTACGACACCTAGACTGTTCAAGTGTGTATCTGATCTGCGTTAGTTGTGATTCAATCTCCTGGTTCACTCTGGTCCAGACGGTATCGAGGGCTCCGGTGGAAGAGTTAAGCCATTGCTTTAACTCGGCATGTGCACTATCTACTCTACAAGTGGTTGTGTTTCCAAAATGAAGCACTTTATTCGTCCACGCAACAACGAACATCTCCTTGTATTTTAGCCATGTACCCTCAACGTAGGATATCACCTTAGGATTCCATCTCTATGTATCCTTCATGAGTTACATCGCTTGATCGTATTCCTCTTAGGTCGCCGCTTCCATGATTTTCTTCCATTTCCCATTTTTAAAATTTTGGCCCATTTCTTTATCTTGTCCACAAATTCTGTAGACCTTGTCTTCAACATCCTTATTAATATGCCATGTACAAAGCAAGTGTGCACTCTGTGGAAATATCTCTCCAATAGGACGCATCAATCCCAACTCGCGATCCGTAACAATAGCCGTCAGATGAACATTAAACCCAAGCAAAATTTTCAACTTCTTCAACACCCACGCATATCTCGATTCGAAACTCATCTTTCATAATTGCATAGGCGATTAGGAAGTTCTTGTTACATGGAGTCATCCCGACTATCTCGAGGAATGACATCTTATACTTATTCGTTTTGTAGGTAGAATCCATGGCAATGAACCATATGTAGGTCCGGATTAAGTTGATTGATGTTGGATGTGCCATGAACACGTGGGTAACTGCATTTGTATCCGGGTCGGCCTGTGTCCAATGTACGTAGTTATTCGTCACATCCAAATGGTGAAACTGACCGAAGACATCTCTTTCTTCAAAATCATGCTTCCTCAAGTGGTCTCTATAGTTATAGATATGTCGTTTAGTCGGTTGTTCCTCGAGAAATTTATTCTGAATGGCCGCCAAGATGGCACACGGCTTGGCTTGAGCAACACTCATCTCACGAACAACTTGTTTGGCCGATTTACTCAGTCCACTCATTTGACGATGCCCCTCCGGATATACAATAAATGAGTGATTGTGCATACCCTTACTCCTAGACATTGGTCTGATTATCCAACCACTCAAGTCATGCAATTGTTCGGTCTTTATCTGAAATGTACACTTGCATGCTTTCGTCTTTGTGTCATTTCGAGCAGCGACATCCAAATCTCTTAATACCCCTATGTACCGTTCACCACAGTTACATCTCAATAGCTTTGTCTTTCCTTTATTCTTGTACGACGAGATGATCAACTTGAAATCAATTTGAAGAGCAATTTTTTTCGCCCAACCAATCGCATCACAATCACTATCGAATATTTCGTCATTGACGAAATAACCACTATAATCAACGCCGTCACCTTCAAATTCTTCCAATATAACCTGAAATTTTTAATTGACAGAATGTTAATAATAATACCAATAATATTATTATTAAAATTTAAAATCATGCAAAAAAAAGCGTCCAGGCGTCCAGAAATTGCGCTTGGACCAAGGTAGAGGCGTCTGGCATGGACGCCTGGCCACGGTACAGGCGTCTGAATCGGACGCCCAGACCATGGTACAGGCGTCTGAATCGGACGCCCAGACCATGGTACAGGTGCCTGGTCTAGACGCCTAGACCAACGACTGAGCGTCCGTTGCAGGCGCTTGTACCATGGTCTAGGCGGAATCTATGGACGCCCGTGCCATGGGTCAGGCGGAATATTCAGACGCCTGCGTCATTTTCTCCGAAAAATTACCTCCAGATCTGAATTCTCGCCCATTTTCGTGGTTGTCGATGATATTGACGATATATATTTGATTGTGTGTTGGGTAGAATAAATGAAAAATTGCTTCTAGATTTCAATTCGAAAAACTTGTGTGTTGGTAAAGAATTGCGTGTTGGATAGAAATAATGAAAGATTGTCAAATGGGCAAAAAAGTAATTTTTAAGGGCGGTGTTTAGTAATACCCAATTTAAAAGGATGGATACTTCTTGAATTCAGAATTAGATATTAGATCTTTTATGGGATTCAATGCCTAATTTTGACCATTAAAATATTTAATTGTATGTTAGTGAAAATTATAAAAAATATATTTTAAAATCTATTTTGTTTTAGTAGAACAATATAAATCAAAGACTAATACTCCCCCTGTCCGAGCCAAAGGTTGACAGATAATGTGTATTTGGTGTATTATAGGTAGTGATTGGTATAAGTAATGATTGTAAATACGTGATGAATATTAAAAAGTAAAAAATATTTATGATGAATGTGTAGTGAATATTAAAAAGCAAAAATATGATTATTTAATTTAATTGTGAAAAGTGAAATTTATAAACTTACTAAGATTAAACTTTTTGAGAGAAATATAATTATTTGGATTGGACAGAAGGAGTATATGTGTAAAAAATAATTAAAAATAAAAATAAAATAAAATTGTACTAGTATTTATTTTTCCACCCATCCCTGAGAATTACAATATTGTCTAGAAAAATACTCGTTTAAAAACGCAATACTTTATTAAATGCTCCAATTACATCAAATAATCATATTTCACGTTTCAATTTTCACCGTACATTCACTATCATTATCTTTTAATTTTTAATATACACCACACACGAACCATCAATATTTACAAAATTGAACTATCTATCGCATCCACCCATACGCATGTTCACAACACACGAACCATCAATATTTACAATATTTAGGTGGAAAATGGAGTAAGAACATTCTTTTAAATGAATGAATTTAGTAAATGAATCGAATGGAATTGAATTGAACTAAATCGAATCGAATCAAATATATATTAAGGATAAATAATAATAATTATAATACTAATAATAGTAATAAAAATAAAAATAATAAATATACTAAAGTAATAATAAAAATAATAATATAATAAAATATAAATGATAAGTTGAGATCTATTTCATAAGGGTAAATTATAATATTAAGAATAATAATGATATTAATAACAATAACGATAATAACTATAATAATAATAACAATCATAATAACACTGATAATAATGATAAATAATAATAGTAATCAACAACAATAATCGTAAATATTATTAGTAATAATAACAATAATAATAATTAGTAATAATAATAATAATTGAAATGAAGTGAATTGAATTGAATGAAATTGAATTGAACTGAATGGACCTGAACTGAATTGATCTGAACTGAATGAACCTGAATTGAACTGAACTGAATTGAAAAACTGAAAAATGGAGGGTAGTGCCTCGTATCCCCCAATATCCCATTCACCTGTGCGCATGTTCTGTGTTAAAGCAGTGAATTAATTACGGTCTCCTCGAACAAATTTTTTACTACAGTACACTACTGAGAGTCGCTTTAATTCCAGTATTCCCTTTTCTTCTTTCTGCCTACTACAAACTCAGGATGAGATGAGATCTTTTTTCAGTCTCATGTCTTATAATCTTCCCTTGGTTTTTCTTACATTCCATTAGAAAATACCTCGACGGTTGTCAAATATCTCAAAAAAAATACAATATGGGATTTATCATGGGACTCCTAAAATTTGCCCATTTTCTCGCCTGGTATAAGTTTTTTACACTTCACGTGTTCTTCAATTTTGGTACTTTTTTTTTTTCATATTTATAAGTGTTTGTTTTCATATGCTTGATCGTTTTTTCTTGTAGGCCTGTAGTTGCTCTAGGCTATCCTCTGTAAGTTTCTCTCTCTATCTTCTTTCTTCCTGTGTGGGTTTGTCTGTTTTATGACATAAAAAATAAAAAAAAAATTGTTGGATGATTAAAATGCTTTAAAATATTTATAATCATATATTTATTCTTTTTTCTTTTTTTTTTTTTGCAGATTTGCTTCAATCAGGGCAATTGAGACTGGTTCCGAAAATCACATGAAGAAGTTGCTCATATATTGGACCCTTGTTTCTTTATTATCTCTCTTTGAATTTACTTTTGTGAAAATCATTGAGTGGTAAGTAACTCCCATATTGTATTGTTAAAGCAAGCATATGCCTTCCTTATCTTCATAATTTTGTTCTGATGTTGAAGGAGATGTGTTTTCTTAATAGTTATTTTGGGGGGGGGGGGGGGGGGTATTTATTCTGTTTGTTCCTTATATTAAGTCCCATTTCAACAATATTTTTTTTTTTATAAAACAACATTTAACTAACTTGTTTCAATACTACATGGCGACTAGTCGACCGGTCAGACCATTGAACGACCGAGTCACTCGACTAGAGCAAAGATGGATAGTCGACTGACTGGAATATGTGGTCGTCGACCAATTCGACCAGTCGGGGCTACTTGACAACCATGGTTAAAACTTATGATAGATTTTATGTGTTGAACTTTGTGTTAAACTTCATATGTTATCTTTTGAGATATATTTGCTAAGTTGTTTTATTATATCTTTGACAGATGGTGTATATTTTGTGTATTTTAGGTAATGATGTTCATAAGTAATAATGATAAATGTGTGGTGGAGATTAAAAACTAGAAATTATTGATGATGAATGTGTGGTGGAGATTAAAAAGTAAAAAATGATTGTTTGATTTGATTGTGAAAAGTGAAATATGTAAACTTATCAAATGAACATTTTTTTGATAGAAATGTAAATATTTGGGCGGAGGAAGTATAATTTATTACATACATATCTATTGTTTATTAGTTTGACTTACCGTCTAGTCAACGACTAGTCAACACTAGTCGACTAGTCGGATCTGTTGTCGACCTGACTTGATAACCGTGCAATACTATTATGAGAGTTAATATGTGGATGAATTAATCTTCGATTAGATTTTGACAGGATACCATTCTGGTCTAGCATAAAACTCATTGCTGTGCTTTGGTTAGCAATACCTCGGTTCCATGGCGCATGCTGTGCCTACCAAAGCTATATACGTCCGTGCTTGGTCGTGTATCTACAAGAAGTCATCCGAAGGTTTGAGGAGCAATGTAGTACGACGGGAATATTTCTTGATGACGTGGCGGATAGGTACGAAAAGGAGAATGAGTTTGGAGATTCGGAAAAGCTTATTGTTATTGAATCCGATGAGAAAAATGATGCATCTGCATTAGAACAGGTAATTTTTCCGACTTATGCATGTTTTATTTCATTTTATTATGTTTATATTATACAATCCACTTGATTTACTTGCTGTCGCACGTACACGTATAGCGAAACGGACCTGCTGCCGCTGCTCTGGAACTGAAAGATAACGAAATGTTAGAAGCCCTAGAGAAGAGTGCAGGCTGTGCAGCAGCAACTCAGACTAAACAGGTGAGTATTTTCAGATGCTCGTTGCCGCTGACATAAAGGACTTGGTGTTAAATTTACCTCGATTAATTAATAATCTCGAATAGTTAATCCTTTCTCCAGCGCCGACATTATTAATTTATCGAGGTTCTACTGTATGTACAAATATCCTGTGAACGCTTCTGCTGCAATAAATCACTTGGTCTCAAAACAAAACCTTTTTATGAACTGCTGAACGAGAATGACGTGTCGTTTGTATCCACAATTGCAGGCCCAGCCAGTAACCAAGGAAACAACATATGCAGCTGTTGTTACTGAAGGCATTATAACAACAACCCCAACACAAAAAACCAAGGAAACAACATATGCAGCTGTTGTTACTAAAGGCATTATAACAACAACCCCAACACAAACATTAGTTCCAGAAAACGCAACCAACCCATCGACACCTCCGGCGAATAAAGATCGACAAGAGTGGACGTGTCCTCTATGTCAAGTGACGACCACATGCGAGAACAATCTAAACGATCATCTCCGGGGTAAAAAGCACAAGTCTATGTGTCAGTCTCTGAAATCAAGCAAGCTCAACGGACAAGATACGAGGCCCGGCTCCCCAATGGGTCGTAAAGATGGATCCAAGCAAAAATCTTGCAGGAAACCCGAAGAAAGAGTTGGGAATCAGGACGGTGGCGCTACTCATCATTTCTGCTTTCTTTGCAATGTGAAGTTGGTCGGCGGTGCCAGTCTGGCATCCCACCTTAAAGGGAAAAAACACTCGTCCAATGTCGAGATCAAATGGGGAAAAATTGAAGGTGTGGTGACTTGAAACATGATGACAGAGACAGGGGGGTTTTATTTGTGGGAAATGGTATAATGTAGCAGCAGGGAAGCATTCTCCCACTCTGGCACGGATGGTAGTTTTTAGAGTGAATATCCACAATGGAACTATTTTGACCATATGTATGAAATTGGAGGCACTAGAGTGGGAAATTGTAATGCTTTCTATTTAAGGTTTTGAACATATATATATATATTGACTATGGTGGAAACACCTTTAATGGTGAAATCTAGAAATCAATTGCATTATTAAGTAATTTCATTGCATATTTGTTATTATTTGTTGCATCAGTGGTCATGAGATATGCAACAAATAATGCAATAAAAATATATAAATGCATATAATTCTACTCATCTACAATTTTTAGATCACTAATATCAATGGCTCTGAAAATTTTTATATTTCACAAGTTAATTAGTTTTCATATGATCTATTTCATATATATATATATATATATATATATATATATATATATATATATATATAGTACTCACTCAGGTCAGCATAACTTGCACACTTACTATTTATGTGGTCAAAATTATCTTAAGAATATTATCCTACGTGATCTTGTTAGATTCATTGTTTCAAAATATTGACCTTTCATAGTTTTTAATTATATGTAATTAAATATATTAATGATCATATATGTTTTTTTGGGATCGTGCCGAACATAAAAGAGCATGTTATTAGGGGATGGAGAGAGTAATACTTAAAAGTGGAAATTGGGTGGGATGACCATAACCTTCTTTAGTGAATTTGATTTGGATTTTAAGTCTTTTATGGTTGGAATTTGAGATTGAATGGAAGTTGCCCCATTTTTTTTGTTGAGCAATTTGAGATTTTGGTTTGTTTCATGGCGCTCCTTTTCTTTTCTTTTTTTCTTTTTATTATTTTTTTTTTCCTGCTCAGTTTAGATTTTGTGAAATCTGGTGCTTAGTTTAAAATTTTGGTGCAGGTTAGTGATGACAAAATTTGCAGACGGAGTAATTGTGATATTTATTTTTGGAAAGGTAATTTTGTGGAGTAAATAACATTTAGTTACCTTTGAAAAAATGAGTTCGATTTAACTCCTTGGGATAATTTCTAAGGAGGCTATTTAAAGATAGTATAATCGCACAATTAATTCAAAATAAGAAAATTACCAAAATAACTACAAGCAATAAAACATAGAAGTTTTGATCATATTAATTATTCACCCTTTAAATTTTGGATATAATCAATATCAAAAAAAAAAATAGTTGTCATCCATGTTGTAAATATATTATTTTATGGATATTACTTGCAGGATAAAACACTTAATGTGCTAAGATGCCTAGTGGGCTTTTAGGATTACATTCCTATTTATTAGTATAAATATATCCTTTTTTATGGTATTCTTGTACTCAGAAACACATAAATTATAGTGAATCCTCTCCTGGCTTGGTATGCCCCCAGATGTAGTCATTATTGACGAACTGGGTCAACAAATCCGTTCTTTTTCTTTTTATATTTTATAACACGTTATCAGCACGATACTTTAACAGTAGGTTTTTTTTCCTTCTGATTTCCGAAATTCGCAAAAAAAAAAAAAATCGCGAGCAGATTTCTGCACTGTGAGGCCGCGGAAAAATTGCGTTTTCCACGTCGTTAACCGTCGGATCAGCTTGAAATATTGACAACAACTTTCTAACATAAATACTATCTATATATTCAACGGTGGAGATCGGATTTTATGTAATACTTCTTACTGAATCTGTCGCCGAACAGAAGCACATTTTTACGAGGAAATTTGAAGATCCGACCTCATCCAACATCGGGTTGTTGTACCGCCGCGCCCGAGTCCTTTTTCGGCCAATTATCGAGTCCAGTGACCGGACGTTTCTCAACTCTCCATCTTTTTCTAATTAATGATTCATTTGTCCACTGATTTGTACACTTATGAATCTAACCATATTTATGTTTTACGTGCATATAGGAAAATATGTTGTCCATGATAATGTGCATGCTATGGAGAGAAGCCATATTTTAGTATCCCGTTCAAGGACCAAATATCTGGAATTATTTATGGAGTAAGCAAGCGTACCAAAGCATTTAATTATATATATTGAAATTGATTCATAGCACATTTTAATTTGTGAATATGCTTTGATTTTGTGAATTATGAAAAATATATTTTATTGCAAGATGTATTTCTTATTGATGTAATAATCGTATTTCTTACGATTTATATATAATATTTATGATTATATATCGTTGCTCCCGAAGTAGCACGATTGATATATGGTTACGATTTATGATAATCATAAATATTACATATCGTTGCTCCCGAAGTAGCAAGATTGATATTCCTTAGGAATATAACATGCTCTTAAGAGGAAATTAAATCTATGGAAAATATATTGATATTTATCCATGATCTTTTGTGAGAACTATATTATTATCTATATTTTATGATTTATGAGAAATAATTGTAATCAATATTATGAAACCAGCAGTTTCATACATAAACTATTATTATATCTTAACGGTATACCATGCCTTAGAACCAGAAGTTCTTATTAATTGCATATTGAGTTTGTTACGCATCAAAGCATATGTTGCAGTATTTTTTTCCTGGAGAAAATAAATGAAATCGAGAAAATAAATTATGTTTCTACAAGAAACTATTTTCGATGTTTCCAGAAGAAACTACTCGAAATGGTGCAAACTACATACAAATATGCAACTCCAAATAAAATAAGGCGAACATGTTTATCTTCGTGTAATGTATGAATTAATGCCCGGAAAGCAGAGACAATGACACCTAACATTATTCATGAAATTATTTGAATAAGAAAAATCTGAAACACAATTTGGATAGCTCCTGAAGAGCAGTTTAACAATGTTATTGCCTGAAACAGTGAGTTATTGACAATACCTCTATATATATGATTCAAAGACTTCGAATAAAAGTCATTATGATGTCTATATGACCTCTCTCACTAATATTGTCCGGTAGCAACAATATAATCCTTATCAGACCGAGCTGATATTTATTATGTTATTCACTAAAATGAACAATAGCATCATATTGTGATATGATCAAACCGGAATCAACTTTTTAAGAACACACATAGTGCCTGAAGCATTTGTGGTCACACATCCTGAAATAGATGTTGTTACTCATTTGAGCCAAATTAAAAGAGAGAGATAGCATGTAAAAATGTATTTGCCCAGTAATGGCCAAAGTTATGACAATATAACTCAACTCAAAGTTTGCATGATAAAAGGAACATCAATTAGTTTTGTAATGTTCTGACCCAGCAGGTCCAATAAATATTTAGGCCCGTTAGGCCTGAAAAATATATAAATGTATCTAACATCTGTAATAGATGCGGAACTTGTTGTCATTGGTCATGCACCTGTCGTGCATTAAATAATGTTACAAATAAAGTCACGACGACACTATGCTTATGAAGCATACATGATTGAAATTCATTATCCTGAAGATAATATAAACTTTGCATGGTTTATCTGGCACAGTTATGCCATTATCTTAATTTAATATAATTTCAGATATTGTTTGATACTCTGTTGATTACTATGGTTATAGGATGATCTCATACTTAATAAATTACTGTATGCATGATTGATTTCAAATATGCATAAGCACGTTTCGCCATCAATTTGTTAAGATGTCATGTTACGGCCAAGCTAGTATTATTTAATGGTGCTCACTTTATCAATAATGAGACCATATATTTCTCACGTTCCAGAAGAACGTTGTTAAAGATATTCAAGTAGAAATGTTATCAACTTGAAACCACTAAATGAAAAGATAGTGAATGCCTTTGAGTAACAATATAAAATGTACAGCCAGAAGCGTACATCAGTCAAGTTATAAGCGATATTACTTGAATTTATAGCCAGAAGCATACAATACTTAAATTGTATATCCAGAAGCATACAATACTTAAACTATATATCCAGAAGCATATAGTACTTAAACGGTGCATCCAGAAGCATACGTTACTGAAATTGTATGGCCAGAAGCGTACATTAGATTAGTGGTATTATTACAATTATGTCAGTCAAGTTAAATACAACTGTTAGCTGTGAGCTACCTATATATTAATTTGTAATGATTTGGGGATTCCAATCCTAAACTAATGACCTTGTCATGTATTGCATGCTCTGTCCAGCTTGCTAAGAAATTAAATACTAGATGATTGTATGTACAAGAAAATATAAATGTTGTACTCATCCAGCAGATGGTGTATGGAAACAAATGTGGACCTATCCAACCACCATACAGAGTTTCATGGTTAACGGTTGATGTGTCGATTGAATGGTCACGTTATATTTTATTTATCCACATATATGTTGCATCTCATTAATTGATTTGAGGGTCATTACCCTAAGTAATGTCGTTGAGTATAAATCAGTCTTTTGAATCATTTTATGTCTAAAAGAATTGATGTTAAATATCTATGACCCTATATGTATGTTTACATTGGTCATAAATAGGCAAATACTAAAAGTCTAATTGATTGCGTGTTAAATCTCCATTCCCACTAGGGATATGCAATCTTACATGCAACTACAATAGTTTTGTTGAAACCCAACTCCACCCAATAGTATTAGCGTTACAGTCAGTAAATTGGATATGAACATGAGTTTCGGTATTTACGCTTATTTAGGTGTGTAGTATATGTACCGATTGTGCCGCCAAACGTACCCAAATGGGATCTCAAAATTAGATGGTGTAACACCCCAAGATATTCAGAGTATATTACAGCGCCGTGGACCCCTACATGGGACCCACCAGGCTACAAACAAGAAAACTCTACTCGACTAACCATCTCGGTTAGCGAGAACACACATTTAAATGCTATGACATAAACGAATCGCCGGAGCAATCGGCGAAATAAGCATAAACCAACAATGTAACAATTTTAAAGTAATACAATACGGAGTTTGAAAAGAAAAGCCTAAGTACTCGCGAGTACACTCTATAAGTTTATAATTATTAGAACAACCAAATCGAAATGGACGAAAGAAATAGAAAGACCCAAATGCACATGTCAACGACCCTGGCCAACGTCCTCGTACTGTCCAGGTGCCCGCTCGTCCGGATAATCATAACCTGAAATCCATAACAAGAATTTCCCCAAAACGGGTCCCCAAAGGGGTTAGCAATTACGCTAGTACAAGTAATCAAGGCAAACCAATCGCTTACACATTTCATAGTACATGCACCAATATCGTTTCAAAAATCAAAACTAGACATGTCTTTTCCGGAAACAAACAGTCACAATTAATTTGCCTAGGACCGGGACGAAGCCACGAATCCCACTCGAGGCCTCCAAGGACCCTCCCGAGCTGGCCACATTCATAAAACAAACCAAGCACCACACGTCACCTAGGACCGGGACGAAGCCACGAATCCCACTCGAGGCCTCTAAGGACCCTCCCGAGCTGGCTAGCGAAACAAACTCATGAATCCAGGACGAAGCCATAGATTCCCTCGAGGCCCCGTCGGACCCTCCCGAGGTGAGTAAAGCACACACAATATACATTACCATTTCACGTTAAGCATAAAGGTTTCCAAGAATTACTTGCCTTGAATAAGAGACGGCGCAACGAACGGAAGGAAAACACCGACGACCGTTAGGAGCCGATAATCACGAACCTAACGATACGAAGAACACAATTACCACCAATTCGAACTAAATACGGAATTGGAAACACCCGAAAACCCGCCTACGATTTATGTGTATTTCGTATCAAACAACGACGAGGGCGGATCGCAACCAAACCCTCTCGATTATGTAAATATCACGAAATACATCATGAGTTCGTAGGAGAACAAGAACAATGACGAGATTAATCATAATCAACAAGGATTAATCAACAATACGAAGCAAAACGAACAATACACCCGAAAACCCCCAAATCCTCCAAGGTAGGTTATAAGAGATTTTACCTTGATTCGAAGATGAACGATGGATGATTAGTGATAGGTGGATGGTATGATACTTGAATATGCCCTTACAATGGAGTTTGGATCGAAATCGGACGAACCCTAGCTTCAGTCGTCGCTCTCGTCGCGAAAAGGAAAGAGAGAAGTGAGAAATGAGGAAAAACTGGGCCGCTGCCAGTTTATATACTGGCAGGTGTTACGGCCGTAACACACCCCACATACGGCCGTAACACAGGAACATTACGGCCGTAACCCGACTCTCATACGGCCGTAACTGGCCTCTGGAAAGAACTGGGCAAAATTACGAGCGACACATACGGCCGTATCAAGAATACCATTACAGCCGTATCGTTTCTTACGGCCGTAACTCGGGCATGATACGCCCGTATCTCGGAACTGGACTAGAGGGGTAAGAAACGAAGCCTTGTTACGGCCGTATGAAGGAAGCTTACGGCCGTAACTCTCGATCATTACGGCCGTAACATATATGGCTTACGGCCGTAACATGGCCTATGACAGCAGGCCAGACTGAAACACTGCTCGACGAGGAGACGATCGAAAAGAGAAAATAACAAGGTGTATCCATGACCACCGGATACACTCCCCACGGATTTAAGTGAGAAATCAAAACGTTACGATGAAACGTGATTCCGAATGTCCGAAGGTTCAGGAACAACAAAGATAACAAGAATACCCTCAACTTAGGAAAATTACGAAATGGCCCAAACGTTCACAAAACCGCGATATGACGTCGGATTAACAAACCGAAACTCACGATACGAACAACTCAACTATACGAACTCGTGAAACCAAAGGAATTAGAAAAGCGAACGAGTTCTACGAGAATCGAACGTCCGTGCCATAATACATGACATAAAACGGAATAATATCAAAACATCACCAAGATCATCCCCGATGGAGAAACTCCAAGAATAACATAGATTCAAAATGTCGACATGGTTACAAGCGAGCTATAACAAAAATAAAAATACACTAAAACAGGAATATCAGAAAAAGAAGAAAAAATGCGGATATTACATTCTACCCCTCTAGAAATAAGTTTCGTCCCGAAACTTAAGAAACAAACAACTCGGGATATCTAGCACGCATGCTATCTTCGGTTTCCCAGGTCGCCTCCTCGACACCATGCCTCGACCACTGCACCTTGACCAAGGGAATGGTTTTATGCCTTAGTCGTTTATCACGGTGCTCCAAAATCTTCAAGGGACGCTCCTCGAAGGTAAAGTCCTCGGCAATATCGATCTCACTATAGTCGATAATATGACTAGGATCCGAGACATATTTCCTTAGCTGGGAAACATGGAAAACACCATGCACGCGACTCAAGGCCGGAGGTAATGCCAATCGGTATGCTAACTCACCGACTCTCTCGAGAATCTCGAAGGGTCCAATAAATCTCGGACTCAGCTTCCCCTTCTTCCTGAAACGAAAAACTCCTCTTGTCGGCGACACCTTCAGCAAAACGTGGTCTCCCACCTCGAATTCTAAAGGTCGACGACGGACATCGGCATATGACTTCTGTCGACTCTGAGCAGTCAACATCCGTTCCCGAATTAAGTCTATCTTCCGCCTCGTCTCTAAAACGACATCCGGCTCGGTCCCGACCAAATCGGACGTCTCATTCCAACAAATCGGCGATCGACATCGCCGCCCATAAAGTGCCTCATACGGTGCCATCCGAATCGACGCGTGCCAACTGTTGTTGTACGTGAATTCGATCAATGGCAAATGCTCCTCCCAGTCATTGCTCCAATCGAGAGAACAAGCACGCAACATATCCTCAAATGTCTGTATGGTGCGCTCCGACTGCCCATCTGACTGGGGGTGAAAAGAGGTACTCAAACGCAAACGAGTACCCAACGCCTTATGCACCGCCTGCCAAAAGTGTGATACAAAACGACCATCACGATCCGAAACAATAGACTTCGGAGTACCGTGAAGCCTCACAATCTGTGCGATAAATATACGGGCCAACTTCTCCGGGCCCCAAGTGTCCTTGATGCCCAGAAAATGTGCCGACTTGGTCAGACGATCAACAATCACCCAAATCATATTCATGCCCGATCTCGATCTCGGCAAACTCGTAATGAAATCCATCGATATATCTTCCCATTTCCATTCCGGAACGGGAAGTGACTGCAATAACTTGATAGGTCGATGCTCAATTTTGACCTGCTGACAAGTCAAACATTTTGCTACAAACTGCGCGACCTCCTCCTTCATATCATTCCACCAGAAATTCCTCCTCAGGTCCTTATACATCTTACTCGAACCAGGATGAACGGAGTAAGGTGTAGCATGGGCCTCGCGCAAAATACTCTGTCTCAACTCTAAGTCGTTCGGTACACAAAGCCGACTCTGGAATCTCAAAACACCATCCTCATGGATTACAAAGCCGGGAGACTTTCCCTTAAGTATGTTCTCTCGGATTTGAGAAATCATAGGATCCTCCAACTGCTTCAGCTTAATTTCATCAATCAAAGACGACGAAATCTCTAAAGCACGACAGTCCCAGGCAACAAAACCTCAATATCTAACTCGATCAAAGTCCGCCGAAGCTCAGACTGAGACATAAGGACCTCAAGCGTTCGCAACGCAATCGGTTTCCGGCTCAAGGCGTCGGCCACGACGTTCGCCTTGCCCGGATGATAAAGGATTTCAAGGTCATAATCCTTAATCAGCTCTAACCACCTCCTCTGCCTCATATTCAACTCCCGCTGAGTAAATATGTATTTCAGACTTTTATGATCGGTAAAAATCGTACATGCTGAGCCGAAAAGATAGTGACGCCAAATCTTGAGCGCAAAAGCATTGCCGCTAACTCCAAATCATGAGTAGGGTAGTTAAGCTCATACGACCTCAAGCTGTCTCGACGCAAAGGCAATGGTCTTGCCGTCTTTGCATCAATACGCACCCAAGACCACGGCCCAAGCATCGCTATAGACGGCAAAACCCTCGTTGCCGCACGGCAACGCCAAAACCAGGCTGAAGTCAAACGCCTCTTCGACTCCTCAAAACTCGATCGCCTCTCGTCATTCCGACGAACTTCTCGGACTTATGGAGCAATTGTGTAAGTGGCCGAGGCGATTCGAAACCTCGGCGAACCTACGGTAGTAGCCCGGCCAAACCCAAGAAACTACGAATCTCCTTCACATTCTTGGCGATGCCCAATCCAATCGCTCTATCTTCTTGGATCCACACGAACCCCCTACCGAAATCACGTGACCTAGAAACATCACTTCCTTCACCCGAACTCACATTTCGAGAACTTAGCATAGAGTTGCTCGGCCCTCAAAATGTCTAACACTACCCATGAATGATGGGCATGCTCTTCCTCGTTCCTCGAATAAATAAGAATATCGTCAATGAAGACGACGACACACTTATCCAAATACTCGATAAAGACTTTGTTCATCAACTGCATGAACACCGCCGGCGCATTAGTTAACCCGAAAGGCATAACTACAAACTCATAATGTCCGTATCTCGTCCGAAAAGCTGTCTTCGGCACGTCGGACTCCCTCACCCGGAGCTGATAGTACCCCGATTTTAAATCAATCTTCGAGAACACCGCAACTCCCTGCAACTGATCGAACAAGTCGTCAATCCTCGGCAAAGGGTACTTGTTCTTGATGGTCACTTTGTTTAGTTCGCGATAGTCGATACACAAACGTAGCGAACCATCCTTCTTTCGCACAAACAGGACCGGTGCACCCCAGGGCGAGGCGCTCGGTCGAACATACCCCGACTCAAGAAGCTCACTCAGCTGCTTCTTCAACTCTGACATCTCTGAAGGTGCCATGCGATACGGCGCCTTCGAAATAGGAGCCGCGCCTGGCTCTAACTCTATAGCAAACTCGACCTCACGATCCGGTGGCAATCCTTAACTCGTCAGAAATACATCAGAAACCCACTAATGACCGGAATCGACGAAAGCTCGACCCCACCATTATCGGCCTTCAAGGCGTAACACCAATAACCAAGACACCCTTTCGCAGGAGTTTCATCGCCTTCAAGGCGTTAATAACGAACTTCTGGTTTCTCTTTCGCCCCGCGAAAGAATGTTCGGTGCCGTCTTCGGCTAGCATGGTAATGATCCTCGTGCGGTAGTTCATTATCGCACCATGCCGCTCGAGCCAATCATTCCCGAGAATCAAATCCTCACCCTCGATACCCACAACAATAAGATTAGAGAGCCAAGCCCTCTCACAAATAGACACAGAACAGTCCCGGACTTCTCGATCACCGACAATTCTATCACCGCTAGGAAGTTTAACGATGAAAGGCTCGCAAGGTGACAAGCAGTCGAGACTCAAACGGCGTACACACTCTAGAGAAATGAATGAATGCGTAGCACCCGAATCAAAAAGCACACTGACAGGATGAGAATGGATATGAGCGGTACCTGTCGCCACAGTAGCTGTTAGATCATCGGCCCTCCTCATCTCATAGATACGCGGTTGAGCAGAGCCGACACTGGAAGCTCCCCCTCTAGAGGGCTGACCCCGACCCCTACCTCGGCCGGCACTCAGTGGAAGCGGCGGAGCAAATGAGCCCTGGTTCACACTCGGCTCCATAGGCGCTGGGTGAGAAGAACGGGCGCCGCGAAACTGTCTGAGTTTCTCGCAAAAAGAAGCTTTGTGGCCCGACTGACCACAAGTATGACAAGTCAAGGGTGGACGAAGACAATCCCGGTTCACGTGGCCTGGCTTGCCACAGTTAAAGCATCTGGGGTCCCGGGCGATGGTTCCGGCGGCACTCCGAAAGCTCCCAGAGAAACGAGCCGAACCGCCCGTAGAAATATTTGCAGCCTGAGATTTCTGCTGGCCTCCACTCTTGGGACCAGAAAAATTTCCGACCGACTTCTGCTTCTTGCTCTCACGAGCCAAATCGCTAGCCGTCACCGACATATCATAAGCAAGAGCTCGACTCTGATAATCCTTCAAGGTAGTACAGACGAGCCCAGACATATAGTCCTGAATGGACAGTTTCATCCTCCTGGAAAAATGGAAAATTTTGTCGCTCTCTTCGACAACTTGGGTCTTCACATAACCCAACTCCTTGTTAAAGTCGGCAATGGCCTGAGATACGGGGATATCCCGTGGTTGAGCATCATAGAAAGCATGCACTCGAGCCTGTCTGACCGGCCACGGACAATATTCGGTCTCCATCAATTCTTGAAATTCGGCCCATGAAGCCACATGATCTTTGGGACCAACGGCCTCCCACCAATCCGTAGCATCTCCCGTGAGAAAATATTGAGCAATAGGGACCTTACGGTCCTCGGGGCAGTTGGTAGCAGTGAAGACTTTGGATATCTCCTTGACCCACCCTTCCTGCCCGATCGGGTCCGAAGCTCCCGAACCGAGGAGGATGCATCTTGATGACATCCTCAAGCCGGGCCGATCCGTTCCACCCCGATTAGCATGGGCCTGATCGGGGTTCTGGACCACCTGAGCTATAGCCGCCATCTGGTTAACCATTTGCTGCATAACAGCCGCAATACCAAGATCGGCGCGCTCCTGAGAAGAAGCATGACTATGACGGTCACCGGTACTGCCGGCTCCCGAAGAATGCGACGTGGCTGCCCCACCGGCTGCCCCACGTCCTCGGCCGCGTCCACGACCACGACCACGACCACGGTTCCCTCCGGCATCCATACTGGTGTTAAGAGATAACAGAAGTATATTGATGATGAGTAAGGGAGGAAAAAGCAACTTCAATTCGAAAAGCAGAAATACAATGTAAGAAAACAAGGGACTAAGTAAGAAAACTTACGAGCACTGGAAGTACCGAGATGTTGGCAGCGGTGTGACAATGTGCAAACAAAACATGACTAGACCCAAATAACCAACAAGCCTAGGTATCCATAAACCTAGAGCTCCGATACCATTTTCTGTAACACCCCAAGATATTCAGAGTATATTACAGCGCCGTGGACCCCTACATGGGACCCACCAGGCTACAAACAAGAAAACTCTACTCGACTAACCATCTCGGTTAGCGAGAACACACATTTAAATGCTATGACATAAACAGATACGCCCGGAGCAATCGGCGAAATAAGCATAAACCAACAATGTAACAATTTTAAAGTAATACAATACGGAGTTTGAAAAGAAAAGCCTAAGTACTCGCGAGTACACTCTATAAGTTTATAATTATTAGAACAACCAAATCGAAATGGACGAAAGAAATAGAAAGACCCAAATGCACATGTCAACGACCCTGGCCAACGTCCTCGTACTGTCCAGGTGCCCGCTCGTCCGGATAATCATAACCTGAAATCCATAACAAGAATTTCCCCAAAACGGGTCCCCAAAGGGGTTAGCAATTACGCTAGTACAAGTAATCAAGGCAAACCAATCGCTTACACATTTCATAGTACATGCACCAATATCGTTTCAAAAATCAAAACTAGACATGTCTTTTCCGGAAACAAACAGTCACAATTAATTTGCCTAGGACCGGGACGAAGCCACGAATCCCACTCGAGGCCCCGTCGGACCCTCCCGAGGTGAGTAAAGCACACACAATATACATTACCATTTCATGTTAAGCATAAAGGTTTCCAAGAATTACTTGCCTTGAATAAGAGACGGCGCAACGAACGGAAGGAAAACACCGACGACCGTTAGGAGCCGATAATCACGAACCTAACGATACGAAGAACACAATTACCACCAATTCGAACTAAATACGGAATTGGAAACACCTGAAAACCCGCCTTCGATTTATGTGTATTCGTATCAAACAACGACGAGGGCGGATCGCAACCAAACCCTCTCGATTATGTAAATATCACGAAATACATCATGAGTTCGTAGGAGAACAAGAACAATGATGAGATTAATCATAATCAACAAGGATTAATCAACAATACGAAGCAAAACGAACAATACACCCGAAAACCCCCAAATCCTCCAAGGTAGGTTATAAGAGATTTTACCTTGATTCGAAGATGAACGATGGATGATTAGTGATAGGTGGATGGTATGATACTTGAATATGCCCTTACAATGGAGTTTGGATCGAAATCGGACGAACCCTAGCTTCAGTCGTCGCTCCCGTCGCGAAAAGGAAAGAGAGAAGTGAGAAATGAGGAAAATCGGGCCGCCGCTTATATATCGGGCAGGTGTTACGGCCGTAACACACCCCACATACGGCCGTAACACAGGAACATTATGGCCGTAACCCGACTCTCATACGGCCGTAACTGGCCTCTGGAAAGAACTGGGCAAAATTACGAGCGACACATACGGCCGTATCAAGAATACCATTACAGCCGTATCGTTTCTTACGGCCGTAACTCGGGCATGATACGCCCGTATCTCGGAACTGGACTAGAGGGGTAAGAAACGAAGCCTTGTTACGGCCGTATGAAGGAAGCTTACGGCCGTAACTCTCGATCATTACGGCCGTAACATATATGGCTTACGGCCGTAACATGGCCTATGACAGCAGGCCAGACTGAAACACTGCTCGACGAGGAGACGATCGAAAAGAGAAAATAACAAGGTGTATCCATAACCACCGGATACACTCCCCACGGATTTAAGTGAGAAATCAAAACGTTACGATGAAACGTGATTCCGAATGTCCGAAGGTTCACGAACAACAAAGATAACAAGAATACCCTCAACTTAGGAAAATTACGAAATGGCCCAAACGTTCACAAAACCGCGATATGACGTCGGATTAACAAACCGAAACTCACGATACGAACAACTCAACTATACGAACTCGTGAAACCAAAGGAATTAGAAAATCGAACGAGTTCTATGAGAATCGAACGTCCGTGCCATAATACATGACATAAAACGGAATAATATCAAAACATCACCAAGATCATCCCCGATGGAGAAACTCCAAGAATAACATAGATTCAAAATGTCGACATGGTTACAAGCGAGCTATAACAAAAATTAAAATACACTAAAACAGGAATATCAGAAAAAGAAGAAAAAATGCGGATATTACAGATGGACATATACATTGATTCTTTGAAATGCCATCTATATTAAAATCTTGACAGGTGATCGTCATAACCGCAATATTTTCGAATAATCACTCTAATGAGACAATATTCCCGCCGTTAGGGTGAGATAAGAACGTAACCGTTCCAGAAGAACGACGTGAATTTGTGTGAAATGTTTCCATTATGTCTCATATGATCCACAAATGCACAATGTGAAATTACTGTGCAAATGATATGCCAGAACGCATTTATAATCTAGTTAGAGTGAAACGATCTTTTATTATTGCTGCAATGCCTGCAAGGATAGACGTCTCTATATGATGCACGTAAATCCCTGAAGGATGTGTTAGTATGACTATAGCGGCTAGCCAGTTTGGTGTCCCTGCTCAGAAGAGAAGACGACCAATAGGTTCGATAGATTCATGTCACTGGAATATGACTATTTCGGCACAACCGAATCCATCAAACATCACAATCTATTCTGACTGATCTCATGAGACTATCTCAGATCACGGCTCGTCCCATAAGAGATGATATTGGGGGTCGATCCCCCATCAATACCTGATCTTGAGAATATAAAAGTCTCAATAAATTATGCATGATTAAATCAGATTTGGAATCAGAATGAGATAATCATCGATGATATACTTGTATTTACGTTGGCCACCGAAATCATAACTAGCGATGGATCGAACCTTACTCATTTGTTTGAACGTCAACAATGAGATTACTGGTAAAAAAGAAACAAACAATCCAGGTTGAATTTAATTCCTTAATTAAGAGAAAAGTATTTGGGCCTGAAGTTCCTACACCTCCTCATACTAAAATTGTAGGATTCTATGGATATAAAGAAGTGTGATGAGAAAAATGAGATGTAAATCTCGCGTAGTTGAACATATTTTCTCTCACAGCCTTGAGATTGACGAGGATAAATTTTCCCTCACAATGGACGTCATAAACGTTCCTACCTTTTCAGTTTGGTAGTTTCCGAATAACTGAATATGCAGCTCATAAATGTGGTAACTGTTTATCTCTTTGGGGATATTAACACAAGAGATATACAATAGAAATTCCTGAAGAACTTAAGTACCCTATATAAATGGTTCTTGTTCACTTCAAACAATCACTTTAATGATTGAAACAATCCAGAAGAATGTTGTAAATCATTTGACTGAGAAATATGAACCTAATTGGTGCTCATGAAGAGACCAAAAAGATACCTATATTCCTGAAGTGTGTATATATTCTAAGAACCATTTCGTCCAGCTGACGATACTGAAGAGATATATGTATGTTATTCATACAATCTCCACGATATTTTTTCTCATACTGCCTATATATTATGATATGAGAAATATTCTCCTTTTTGTGTTGCATAAAATATTTTGGGCAAGAAGATGAAATTTTACTTCCCATGTGAGCTCCAGAAGAGCAAGTCATAATATAGCAGATTTATTCACTAAATCTCCCCATGTATGAAAAATATTTTCATGATATTAGAATACAAGATTGTTATCTTGAGGGGGAGATACAAAATTGTTATCTCTATGTTCATTCATATACAGTAGAACCGCGATAAATGAATGTTAGATAAATGAATAACCTCGTCTAATGAATAAATTTCTCCGGTCCCAACTTGGGTCAAGGGGATTAACGAATAACCTCGCTTAATGTATTAATGAATAAATACAAATGAAGTCTGTATAGGCCTTATGTAAATATAAATGAATAATCACTATATTTCAAATAATATATTTTTATTTATATAATATATCATGAATACATTTCATCCAATGACTAATTTTCAAACACATTAATAAGTCATATTTTTTTCGAAAAATGCCTCCAAAGTTGGTTGTTTCTTTCCTCCCCCAAAATGCATATGGTCCTTGATTTTGTGTAAAGCATGCACCACTTCTGGAATATTTTGATCATATTGCAGCAGGTAATTTTTTATAGTGACAATAGGTTTAAAAGCTTCTCTTGAGGACACTTGTGGTATATTGATACTATCATTGGGTTCGGGATCATTTGCCTCATCATTTAGTACAGCTTCAATGATTTCTTCGTCCGTAGGAGATTCCATAACCACATTATTCTCTTCAGGATAATTCAGAAGATGTTCAACATCCATCACATTTCTATAGCTCAATTTAGAAAGGAGTTTAGTTAAATCTTGGATCTCTTGCTCTAGCTGACCATCTTCTACTTCAGGAACATCAACTTATTCTGATCGAATTTTACAGTGGCGAAAAGAGTTTGCTATTGTTTTCGTTGTCACATCAAAACTCCAAGCCATGGTAGTAAAATTAATAGCATCCAAAATATTTATTTTTTCACGATTTGGTGAGCCAACCTCAAGCATCTGCAAAATGCTAGAATAGAAACGACATCGATAATGAACTTTGAATGCTCTAATAATCCTGGCATCACATGGTTGAATTTTAGAAGTTGTGTTAGGGGGCAAAAAATATAACTCCACATTTCTCAAGCCTTCAACAATCTTTGAATGTGCCAGACAATTGTCTACTAGCAAGAGAACATTTCTACCATTCATTCTCTTATCAAACCAATGACAATATTCTTTAAAAAGCAAACCAGTCATCCAAGCTTTCTTATTAAATCGATACTCGCAATTAAGATTATTAATATTCACATTCTTAAAGCATCTATCTTTTGCATACTTACCAATAACCCAAAGAGGTACTTTATCAGACCCATCACCGTTACAGCAAACAGCAATAGTGATTATCTCCTTATCTTTCTTCCGCCCTTCAAGCTTCTTCGTGGCAAATGAATGGTCAGCCTCCAACCGATAAAACAATCCGGTCTCATCCATATTGTATATAGCTTTAAGGTTGAATTGGTCTAGTTTTGACTGTATCTCGGGTAAAGCATTTGCAATATCCTCCATGTTAACTGAACCACTCTCACCAAATCGTCGGTAAGACTTAATTGAATATCTTGCCTTAAAACATTCGAGCCATCCACTAGAAAAGCTAAATTCTGAGTTTGTTTCTCATACATTTTCTGCATAAACTCTTTTGCTTTACCCTGGATCATTTCTCCTGACATATTTACCTTCTCTTGTCTTTGAAGAAACCATTCATATAAAGCTTTCTCTAGTTCAGGATATTTAGCTGACTTGTGCCTCTTAACATTGCTATTTTTCATCTCATCAGACAAATATTCCGACGATCTTTTGAGAGTATTTGATATTGTGGTTTGGCAAGTAACCAAATCAAATTTTTCTTTCACCCATGCTTGCATATCTTTTTGGCTAATACTTGAATTCTCCTTCTTATGCTCACACATGGCTCTCCTTATCTGATCTGTTAAAGTAATTTTTGTTACTGGTTTTGCCTGCTCTTTTGAAGCCATTATAGTAGATTGAACACGAAAATAGTAATATGATTGTGTAATGAGAATTTAGAATTATATATAGCTTGGTATGAGGTACTGAGTAGACATCTTAACTCTAACTATCATGCATGTACAGAGTAGTCTCAATGCATGGCACTGTGCACTTTATCTACTCCATGCATGCATGTACAACTAATCTAGAATTCTAAAAATATGAATGTAATTAAAGTTTGCATAAAAGTTATAACTACCGTGAGTTCAAGGTACATTTGACCTTAATATATACAAAATGATATAATGACAAAAAAAGTCTAAAAATATCACCTAAATGAATTATTATTCATCTATTGATAAATAAATATTATATTCATTAATCGATAAATAAATAATCTCGCCAAATGAATATTTTTTTCGGTCCCAAATGTATTCATTTATCGAGGTTCTACTGTACTTGGAAGACTATTGTCTTCAGGGGGAGTGTCAACATCAAAAGAATCTTGTAGATTGGATCCTGAATATCAATGATGGTACTCCTTTTTTCATTTGACTAAGTTTATCCCTCTAATTTTCCTATCGAGGTTTTCGTTCAGCATGAGCATTAAAGTGTAATGTCCAAGGGGGAGTGTTGTAAATATATTAATTTATGGACATTAATTGCAGGATAAGACACTTAGTGGGCTAAGATGCCTAGTAGGCTTTTAGGGTTACATCCCTATTTATTAGTATAAATATATCTCTTTTGATGGTATTCTTGTACTTAGAAACACACAAATTACAGTGAATACTCTCCTGGCTTGGTATGCCCCCAGGTGTAGTCATTATTGACGAACTGGGTCAACAAATCTGTTCTTTTTATTTTTATATTTTATAACAATCCCATATTAATTTCTTTCTCCGTTCATTTTCTCATGTCTTCATTCATTTCTTCGTCAGA
Organism: Orobanche coerulescens; assembly: GCA_033398695.1. Taxonomy (NCBI): domain Eukaryota; kingdom Viridiplantae; phylum Streptophyta; class Magnoliopsida; order Lamiales; family Orobanchaceae; genus Orobanche; species Orobanche coerulescens. The sequence goes on from CM065809.1 coordinate 179,593,337, forward strand.
AAATTCGAATTGTTCTCAAACTCTTGCAAAAAATTGAACACAATCAATGCGAATTATGACAATAATTTCTATAACAAAGTTCGAATTGCGGCAAATGTCATCAACCCAATATATACTTGTGGAAATACTTTCATACTTAAATGAGACTTACTATTGTCACCATTATACACTAACAAGTTGGTGACAAACAATTTTAAATATTACCATTTAAGGGATAACATGTGGAAACAAACATACTGCAACTGACTAAATTAAAAAACAATAAGTGTCACCACATACACACAAAAGTATACAACTATTTGCACAAAATGTTACCACTTGCAAATATAATAATGGAAACTTTTGAAAAAAAATATCACTAGAACAATGCATATATGTGTAAATACTAACATGAGGAAATGAGAAAAACTATTGTCACCATTGTATGCTAACACTTTGGTGACAAATAACTCTATTATTATCAACGAGATAACATGTAGAAAACAAATATAATGCAACTAAATAAATACTCCCTCCTTCCACGATCTTCCTTTACATTTTGCCATTTCGATCTATCCACAATCTTTTTTCATTTCACTTTTGCCAAATAAGGAAATCTTTTTTAAACAACTTTAACCTCACACATCAACATCATTATTTTAACTACACTAATATCATTTACAAAATTACCATTGATGGACCCACATTTAACATCATACATCAACTTCATTACTTTATCTTCCCACCATAATTTCAAACACACATCCAAGTGGGACCCAAACTCCACTCACTAAACATCTTTACTCAAAGTCAATGCATATTAATAAAATCCGTGACCGATCAAAACATAAAGAAATATGGTGGACGGAGTAAGTATAAAAATAGAATATGTCACCATTTCAAACAAAAATAAAAAAACACTAGTTCACAACCCACTATACTCAAATGTTGAAATAAACGAGACATCATGGCCCGTGCGATGCACAAGCTTTATTCACCATAAAGCACGGGTACTTTATTTTCGATAATATCGAATATCATATTTATATTACATATTATTTCAAGGCCCGAGCGTTCAACAGTTTTTATTTTCGAATGAAATTATTCTAAGCTAAAACATCGTATTTTTATATAACGTATTTAATATCAAGTATGGCCTAGGCTGAGTTATTGACAGGTTTAATGATTTGTACTCAAAATGTGCAACATATTTATCCATGATACTAACACCATAAAAAATTACATGTGCATTTCTTAAGATGGATTGTATCTCACTGAAGCAAAACATTTGTTCGTGTTTACAGAAATCAATACGAACTACTTTTTAATTAGTAGCATCAAACTATCATATATAGCTTATTCGGTGGTGCATCCTAGCGTCAATATATGGGGTACTATATGAGGTTGATTTCAAACAATGGGTTTATATATAACATATTAAGATGTCGAATTGATATCTATATAGTCAAGTTACCGAATTGATATCTATATAGTCAAGTTACCAAATATGTATGATCATCTAAAATGAATGATTTGTTGCCATTTAATCAAACACTTATTACACATGCGATGCTACGTATTTGAATTAATTTTTCTCACATATTTTTATACATTAAAATCCTTATGGCAACTATTATGATTTTTATTACATATTTCACTCTTATTCCTTAGTTGTTTATATTTTTTAGATGTAAAAAATTTGCACTCTTAGTTGTTCATAGAGTATTTTTTTATGTAAATAATGTTATTTTGTGTCATGTGCATGTAATTCGTGGTGTGTGTTCTCAAAACTGTATAACCTCAAATTTTTAAATTTTTAAAATTAGTTAAAACCATCTTTATTTTTCTGGGATATAATCAATTTTTTTAATATCTATCATCTTTGCATTGCCTTCCATTTTGAATTGACAGGCTTGAATTTACTATCCTTTAAAATTAGAGTTAACTACATTTTTAGTCCTTGTGGTTTGCCGGGTATTTCATTTTCAGTCCAAATTTTGAAAAAGTTTTAGGTTTGGTCCAAAAATGAAAGGATAATTCCATATTTACCCAATCTGAAAATCAAAATACTATATTTTCCCAAAACACAAATTATTAGTGCATAAGTACAATGCCTTTAAAGAATTTGTTAAGAAAATATGAAATATTATGTTTAAGTCGAGTATATATAGAATTGCCCCAAAAGTGAAACACCCATTTCGAATTTGATCCGAATTTCCTAACTCCGTTAGTTTGACTGTTAAATAAGAGGGTATTTTTGTCCTTTCATATTATTTTCTTTAATTTTATTTTATCTATCAAAATTAACTACTTGTAAGTTGTATCCTCCACCCACAAAAACAAACTTTTTTTTCCTCATCACAAAACATATATGACCCTTTCATTTCTCTCACTAAACCATCATCCACCAACAACCAAACACCGGCCAAAACCACCACGTAACCACACCCTTATCGCCAAACCACCACCAACAAACCTCCATCGCTGGAATCTCGGGTCTCTTGTAGAATATGTTTCGAGCTTATAAGTAAGTTACAAACTCGTGTTTTGATTTTGCGTTCAGATCTAGATATTCCAGTGGCCGACGGCGGTTATGGCGATGGTGGTGGGGTTTCGATGGTCGAGAAGATAGAACCAACGACGTGGACACCCTTAGCTGAATTCCTTTGATACTCATCAATATTGAAAACCCATCTTGGCAGTCGATATTATTTTGGCTATAAAGAATTTGATACCATCTTTATTTTTTAAAGATTTGGTGGGACTTGACAATTTGATTTTATAATGTTTTGGATATCTCATGGTTAGAGGCTTGAATTTACTATCCTTTAAAATTAGAGTTAACTACATTTTTAGTCCTTGTGGTTTGCCGGGTATTTCATTTTCTGTCCAAATTTTGAAAAAGTTTTAGATTTGGTCCAAAAGTGAAAGGATAATTCCATATTTACCCAATCTAAAAATCAAAATACTATATTTCCCCGAAACACAAATTTTTAGTGCATAAGTACAATGCCTTTAAATAATTTGTTAAGGAAATATGAAATTATTATGTTTAAGTTGAGTATATATGGAATTGCCCAAAAAGTGAAACACCTGTTTCGGATTTGATCCAAATTTCCTAACTCCGTTAGTTTGACTGTTAAATAAGAGAGTATGTTTGTCCTTTCATATTTCTTTAATTTTATTTTATCTATCAAAATTAACTACTTGTAAGTTGTATCCTCCACCCCAAAAAACAAATTTTTTCTCCATCACAAAACATATATGACCCTTTTATTTCTCTCACTAAACCATCATCCACCAACAGCCAAACACCGGTCAAAACCACCATGTAACCATACTCTTGTCGCCAAACCACCACCAACAAACCTCCATCGCTGGAATTTCGGGTCTCATGTAGAATGTTTTTCGAGCTTATAAGTAAGTTACAAACTCGGGTTTTGGTTTTGCGTTTAGATCTGGATATTTCAGTGGCCGACGGCTGTTATGGCGATGATGGTGGGGTTTCGGTGGTCGAGAAGGTAGAACCAACGATGTGGACACCCTTAGCTCAATTCCTTTGATACTCATCAATATTGAAAATCCATCTTGGCAATCGATCCATCATTTTGACTATAAAGAACTTGATGTTATCTTTATGTTTTAAAGATTTGGTAGGAATTGACAATTTGATTTTATAATGTTTTGGATATCTCATGGTTTGTAAGTATCTGTAGGCTATTTTGAATAGAAACGTTTTAGTTGTTTAATTGTTTATAAGAACATTGTTTGAGATTTCAAGTTTGGTATGTCGGCGGCGGAACCACTAAAACAACAACGAAACCACCCAAGCTCGAAACACCACCTATTGAATTAAGGTGGTGTCGGCAGCGGAAGCAGTTGATGTTGGCAGCGGTTCTGGTGGCTGTGGCGGCAGAAGAATATGCTTTACTGGAGGTGGTGGGTGTGACCTGTTTTGTGGGTGAGTTGTGTGACTTTTGGGTTTGTTTATAAGGGAGTATAAATACCTCAAAGAAGAAGTTGAAAGAGTTAAACAATCAACATGCTTTGTGTGGTATGACTATAGAAATTCTTAAAATTTAATAAGGGTATTACTAAACACCGCCCAAAATTACTAGCCACCGCCCTATAAGATTACCTTTTTATCCATTTGAAGTCTTTCATTATTTCTAAACACCACACCACACCAAAATCTTTCAAGCTCAAGTTTTTCGAATATAACACACAATCAAATATATATCGTCAATATTATCGACAACTACGAAAATGGACGAGAATTCGCATCTGGAGGTAATTTTTCGTAGAAAATGACGCAGGCGTCTGATTATTCCGCTTTGTTCCATGGTACAAAGGCGTCCCAGATTCCGCCGGACCATGGTACAAGGCGTCAAATGCGACGCTGTCCTAGGTCTAGGCGTCTAAACCAGACGCCTGAACCATGGTCCAGGCGTCCGATTCAGACGCCTGTGCCATGGCCAAGCGTCCGATTCAGACGCCTGTACCTTGGCCAGGCGTCCAAGCCAGACGCCTCGGCCATGGTCCAGGCGCAATTTTTGGACGCCTGGACCCTTTTTTTGCCTGATTTTAAATATTAATAATAATATTATTGGTATTATTATTAACATTGTGTCAATTAATAATTTCAGGTTATATTGGAAGAATTTGAAGGCGACGGCGTTGATTATAGTGGTTATTTCGTTAATGACGAAATATTCGCTAGTGATTGTGATGCGATTGCTTGGGCGAAAAAAATTGCTCTTCAAATTGGTTTCGAGTTGATCATTTCATCGTACAAGAATAAAGGAAAGACAAAGCTATTGAGATGTAACCGTAGTGAACGGTACAGAGGGGTATTAAGAGATTTGGATGTCGCTGTTCGAAAGGACACAAAGACGAAAGCATGCAAGTGTACATTTCAGATAAAGGCCGAACAATTGCATGACTTGAGTGGTTGGATAATCAGACCGATCTCTGGGAGTAAGGGTATGCACAATCACTCATTTATTGTTTATCCGGAGGGGCATCGTCAAATGAGTGGACTGAGTAAATCGGCCAAACAAGTTGTTCGTGAGATGAGTCCGCTTGCCAAGCCGTGTGCCATCTTGGCGGCCATTCAGAATAAATTTCCCGAGGACAAACCGACTAAACGACATATCTATAATTATAGAGACCACTTGAGGAAGCATGATTTTGAGGAAAGAGATGTCGTCGGTCAGTTTCACCATTTAGCTGTGACGAATAACTACGTACATTGGACGCAGGCCGACCCGGATACAAATGTTGTTACCCACGTGTTCATGGCACATCCAACATCAATCAACTTAATCCGGACCTACAGATGGTTCATTGGCATGGATTCTACCTACAAAACGAATAAGTACAAGATGCCATTTCTCGAGATAGTCGGGATGACTCCATGTAACAAGAACTTCCTAATCGCCTATGCCATTATGAAAGATGAGACCGAATCGAGCTACGCATGGGTGTTACAGAAGTTGAAAATTTTGCTTGGGTTTAATGTTCATCCGACGGCTATTGTTACGGATCGCGAGTTGGGATTGATGCGTCCTATTGAAGAGATATTTGCAGAGAGTGCCCACTTACTTTGCACATGGCATATTAATAAGGATGTTGAAGACAAGGTCTACAGAATTTATGGAAAAGATAAAGAAATGGGCCAAAGGTTTAAAAATGGGAAATGGAAGAAAATCATGGAAGCGGCGACCGAAGAGGAATATGATCAAGCGGTGCAACTCATGAAGGATACATGGAGATGGAATCCTAAGGTGATATCATACGTTGAGGGTACATGGCTAAAATATAAGGAGATGTTCGTTGTTGCGTGGACGAATAAAGTGCTTCATTTTGGAAACACAACCACTTGTAGAGTTGAGAGTGCACATGCCGAGTTAAAGCAATGGCTTAATTCTTCCACCGGAGCCCTCGATACCGTCTGGACCAAAGTGAACCAGGAGATTGAATCACAACTTACGCAGATCAGATACACACTTGAACAGTCTAGGTGTCGTACAAGCGTGGTGTATTCTGGTTTTCCGTTCAACTACTTGCGCTGTCGTGTTTCCCATCATTATGCGACATCGTCGAATGAATTGACACGTATGAGAGAATTAAGTGATCAAGTGTACGATCGTTGCGGTTGTTCACTCCAAACCACCCATCAGATTCCTTATGCGTGTGAGCTCAAGAGACATATGGAATCGCGGACCCCATGCAGTGTTAGTCGCCTTCACATATTTTGGCAAACACTTATTATTAGTGATGGTGGGGACACGACCGAATTTGTCGATCCTTCTACCGGTGCTTAATCGGAGGACCAGCGGTACTTTCAGGCCCTTGTCGATGAGGTCAGACAGAGCGATCCTGCAGTTGTCCGTAACGTATCACTTATGATCCACGATCATCTTCACCCTGATCAAACGCGTTATGTTGAACCACAAGTGAATACGGCAGTTAAGGGTCGACCAAGAGGAAGTTCATCGACTAGACGCGATCCTAGTGGTTGGGAGTATAGCCAAAGGGGTCGTGGTCGTTCCCGCTCATCCAGTGGTCGTGGCCGCAGGCTCTTACGCATCACCACAATGCCTCTTCATCAGGTATGAACAAATTTATTAATACTGTGTCTTTTTTTATATTGGACTAGGATACTTATGTATTACATGTTAAATAAAAAGATAATTTTTATTAGAAACAAAAATAAAAATAGTCTTCTTGACTAATTTTTTATATTTATATGTTACATGTTAAATAAAAAATGTAAGGAATAAAAATAAAAATAGTCTTCTTGACTAATTTTTTTATATTTATATTGTTATGAGAAATTTTTTTGTAGATGTATTATTTTTTGAAGTTTTTCAATGAGTTGTATCTTTTTAAGTTCGAAAATATGTAATATATTGAATATGTGTTTGCAGATGGACACCACCGAGTGGAGATTGGTAACTATCACCATATCGATAAGATACCGGGAATTATTTTGCCGCTTGTTGAAGGTTATCTCGATGTTCCCGGAGACGGTAATTGCGGATTTCGTGTTATCACCGACTACATATTTGGCGACCAAGATAAATGGCGTATTGTACGTGTATGCATTGCAAATGAAATTATGGCTAACTGTACACTCTACCGATCGATCTACTATGATGGGATTGAACCTGAGGTTCGACGTATTACATGGGATGGTGGTGCGTGTGGATCGGATCATTGGATGGCTATTGCTGAAGATTTATTCCCTATTGCTACTATTTTCAATGCCGCTGTCATACTATTCGGATTCGGAAACGTTAGATCTTTATTTGCATGTCTCACTGTGCTGCCGTTGAAAGCACCCTCAACGGCAACACGGCCTAGCCAAGAGATTGTCATTTGTCATTTAGGAGATACGTACAAACATTTTATTCGTCTAGATTTAATGCCAAATTTTCCTGTACCGCCCATAGCGAGTAACTGGTTTAGAATCCATGATAGTAGTGTTGGTGGCTGGGAGAATTTGTATACGAGCAGGAGAGAAAAATGGAATGTGTCTGAACATAGCGAGTCAATATGTCTGAACAATGGCGCTGGGAGAATTTTCCTGTACCGCCCATAGCGAGTCAATATGTCTGAACATGGCGTCCGTCAGGTGGGATAACCGAGTCCCACTGATCCGACTCACTAAAGAGGGTGACATAACTGAGCGCCACTGACTCAAGCTCTGACAAGCAGCAGTCCTGGTGTGACACTTCAGCAAACCTCTCATATCTCCAGTCCAGATACACGCGGCGACATGCCCACCGAAACTCGGGATAACGATGCCGTCGATAGGGCCACCAGGCATCTCCTCAGAAACCATCCAAGATGTCTCATCCTCTGCCCTACGCCGTTTACTACTAGTAGACCCAGAAGTCACAAACCTCCCCCCTCTCCCCTTCCGAACCCGGCACGAAAATGAAGAAGAATAATCACCGCCCTCCTGATCGTCGGCCTCATCGTGCGAATAATACTCGCTCGAATCCTCAGTACCAAAATCAGTATAAGGTACGTCCTCGAATCCCCTACGCTCTGCCTCCCGCTGTCTACGAACGGAAGCATCAACACCACGAGCTCTGGTGTGACGCGCTCCAGAACCCATCAACTCTGTGACTAGCGGCATAGATTTGCCCGCTCTTCCTCTCAATAAGTTTTAGCAAACAATACAACTAATAAGTAATAATCATACAAAGAATACACATTATTAATTATTAATTGAAAATTTTATTTTTTTTCCAAAAATATGGCTGGGGCGTCCGGAACGGACGCTTGAACCATGGCACAGGCGTCTGGTCTGGACGCCACTTCCATGGTCCAAGCGTCCGAGGCAGACGCTTATCCAGCGGCTAGGCGTCCGATCTGGACGCCTGTGCGATGGTTTGGACGTCCGCTGTGGACGTCTGTACCACAGGCTGAGCGTCCGCCGTGGACGCCTGAGCCATGGACAGGCGGAATCGACGGACGCCTGTGCCATGGCCAGGCGTCATCGTCGGACGCCTGTAACAAAATAACGGCCGCGGCCTCTGCCGTGCACTCCGGCACGGCGGCCGCGGCCAATGAAACAGTAGAACGAAAAAATAAAATTACCTGTGCTTTTCCTTTTCCGGACATGGCGGCGGTGCGGCGGCAGACGACGGCTACTCGGCGGAAAGATGGCGGCGAACGACGGCTTATCGGCGGTAGTGTGGCGGCGGTTCGGCTGCGTCGGGTGGGTTGTTTAGAGAGAAAAGTATTGTTAAATTAGGATCCAGAATCTAATTAATATGAATTAAGGGCAAAACGGTAATCTTATAGGGCGGTGGCTAGTAATTTTGGGCGGTGTTTAGTAATCCAGTTTAATAATGAGGCTTTCACATGTTTTAGTTGGTTGAATTAATTTAACTTATGACAATGAATGCATACGTTTTTTATTCTTGCATTTTTTTTTAATTGTGGTTTATAAAAGCTCTTTAAAGCTTTTAAAAAAAATATTAGAGATTAGTAATATTACGATTGATATGAATGACTCTAGCTTATGACATAAATGCTCACATTAATACATGAAACTCAATTTTTATATAGATATAGATATAGATTCTTAAGCCTTTGTACTAAGAAGCAAAACTAAATTCTTGAAAAAATATAAATATAATTGGGTCACCATATGTAAAAAAGTAAACACAATTTCGTTAATTTACCTGCCATAAAGTAACAAGCCGTCCTCAAGTTACGTGGCATAAACTAACAAGAGAATCCACCCATATATTATATATATAATATATATATATATATATATATATATATATATTAATTTAAAAATAAATATAAATTATTATGTATAGCACATATTTTTTTGTCTCGTTCGAAGTGTGATATTAATTAAAAAAAATAATCATTTAAAAGTAGAATAATTTGTTAAATATCTCAGATCAAATTTAACAATCACTTTTTTACTATTTAATCTCTACCTCACATTCACTGTTGAAATATTATATCTTTCAATCTACACAGCACGTCGCTATACGTTTTTTATACTCAATCATTCATTTAAAACATAATAATTTACTTATAAATATGGAGGGAGTATATTAAGTATCAATTTGGAATGTGGATTGACGAGATATAATATTTTTTTGATGACGGAAAACCCGCAGCCGCTATTCTTCGAGTGCGTACTGGATAAACCCTCAAACTGGACGTAATAGCCTGCAAACTACGCCAACCAGATAAATCACCATAGGGCTCAACCAAGAAAGTGTTGGTAAGGGAGACTGACTCTATTTTTGATGGGAGATATAGAGTATGTTTGGATGACCACTCAATCTAGATTATAATCTTAATCTAGATTAAAGTTGGTCAAATAATCTAATTTGACCTTCAAAATCTTGTTTGGATATTGCTAATTTAATTTAGATTGTAATCTTAATCTAGATTAAATTCAAACGCTTTCAAATATAGATTTTATTTTTTTCATTCCGATTTTATATATATATATATATAATATACATATTTTATTTTTTCATTTCGATTTTACCCTTAATAAATATTTATATAAAATTTGTATAACAATATAAGTGATAACATAAAAAAACCTAAAATATCATTAGAAGTTGAAAACAAAATAAATAATAATATTGCATAATGTCAAAGAATAATAAGCAAGATAAGAGTTAATATATAAATATTAAGGTTATTTCGTAATATTATAATATAACAATAAATATAAAAGATGTACCTTTATGTCATTTTATAAATTTCAGCTAGTATGATAGCTAGTTTTGACAAACACTTTTAAATATAATAATCTAAATTATCATACTACTACTAAATTATCAATTTTCAACTAAATTATCTGATATAATCTAAATTATTGATTTTCAATTAACTTATCAACAATCAGCTAGATTATTAGCAAAGCCATAATTTAACATGATGGGAGATTTGAGTCACTTGCAACTTCAACTCTTCCTTTTCTGCCCCCCTCTCTCTTTCCATACAGACTGGCGACTGCCTCAATACCATGAAATTAACTTGACAAAGATCATAGAATCCAACATCCCACGACGATATCATTCTCAAAATCCAAATGGGTTTTCTTCTACTCCTCAATTTCACTCTTTTATGCATAGATTATCTCGCCTGGTAGGTCTCTTGCATTTCACATGTTCGTTGATTTTTGCTACTGTTTTTTTTTTTTTTTGGTCGTTCTTCACTTTATTTAACAGTAATATGCGCGTATTTTCATATCTTTGGGATGTACGAACATATGCATGTATTTCTGTATAAGATATCCTATACTGTTTTTTTTTTTTTTTTTCGGTAATTATTTGACCATTTTTTTCTTGCAGGCCTGTAATTGCCCTGGGCTATCCTCTGTAAGTTCCATCTTGTTCCCACGTGTATAATTACTTTTTATGATAGAAAAGAGTAAAGCATTCTTTACGTTACTCTTCTCAAGGTTTAAGTGAATTGGGGTGAAAAAAATATTTTCTAAAATTTGTTAATAAAAAATTAGTTGCTTATTATGATGTAATTTCTGCAGGTTTGCTTCCATCAGAGCAATTGAGTCTGGTTCGATATATCACATGAGGAAGTTGGTGATATATTGGACCCTTTTCTCTATAATTTCTCTGTTTGAATTTGCTTTAGTCAGAATCATTGACTGGTAAGTACGTTACTGCCATTAGATTTTCATATTTCTGTTCCGATTTTGGGAATTTCGTCTCTTTTTTCTTTTTCCTAGAATGAATGTTTTGTGTGGATCTGACATAAAGTATGATCATTTCCGATTTGTAAACTCGTTCATATGAATATGATGGAAAACGTGCTTGTATAATAGTTATGTTAAAGTCCAATATGCGTGTTTGATCCTTTCGGCTAGAATGTTGTGTAACTTGTGTTGTTTACTTCCAACTGGATGGTTGAACTAAGTTTCTACTGCACATTTTGTTTTCTTTCTTTTTAGTCATGTAAAAATTAAGTAAATGGAGTGTCTACCCTTTGTGTTTTCTCCAACTGATACCATTTTCTTGATAGTGTAAAATCTAGGATCATGAGAGTTTTTTATATAGGGATAATTACCCAAACTACCTGAGGTTCTGGGTAATTACAGAAAATCCCCAGCTAATTTCGAAAATTACAAAAACTATCCTCGAGTTTTCATTTCGTCTTACATTGAGCCTTCACTGTTAGTTGACATGACAAAATTTGCTCATGTCATCATATGATTTTCAATTACGTTCCTCAACTTTACTGAATTTTACAAATAGCGCCGTCTTTTCTTTTGAAATTTGTAAAATTTAGAAAAATTTGAGAGATTTAGTTGTAAAACGTAAGATGAAAAGTTGGGGTTATTCATACTCTTTAGAAAAGTTAAAGGACGCAAATTATAAAAATGTTCGCGACGATTTCCGTCAATGGTGATTTTGTGGTTTTAAAAGTTAGCTGCATTTTTTTTTTGGTAATTGGGCCAAAACTCATGATAGTTTTTGTAATGATTCCGGTTTATATATTCATGATGTAATCTACTGGGGGTTGCACAAATTCATTATCATGTGAGTTGATGAAAGTTCATCTCTGTATTTGATTTTTGACAGGCTACCTTTCTGGTCTAGCATAAAACTTGTAGCTATCTTCTGGTTTGTGATACCTCGTTTCCATGGCGCATGCCATGCATACCGAAGTTTTGTACATCCACACTTGGTCGTGAATCTACAAGAATTCATCAACAATCTGTACAAGCCAAATGATGAACGACCTCGTACTAAAGAAAAGTTACTTGATGTAGCTGAGAAATACATTAAAGAGAATGGATCAGAAGCCTTAGAAAAGCTTATTGCAAGCAAGGTTAGCATTATGATACGATTTATAACCCGGTTCCGAATATAATTTGTTTGTTACGGCACTTTTTCCATGCCGAACTTTGCAGCTATATTTTTTTTCCTTTTAAAATGAAACATGGCTGAAAGTTGCAAATGCCCACAACACTACGTTGAATATTCTCTTTTAAACACGGACAAGTCGTGTATTGTGACTCTTTTGTTGTTGAAGTTGGTGATAAGTTTATATCTTAGTATATACAACCTCCGTTTTTTAATAAGCGTCATATTAAACTTTGACCATTTATTTCTTTTTAGATATTATACCAATAAATATAAAAAATTATATCATTATATTCATTTTAAAAATATATTCATTGTATTATTTTCTGATAGTTTTTTATAACATAATTAGAAAGTCATTTATGATCAAATCTCCGCTTGCTCTCATTTTTTGTGGTAGTACGAGTCAGTAGTTCGTTTATTCTTTTATTTATTATTATTTATATGTTCCAATGAGCAATTTGTTTGCCAATGGATGCAGATGGAACTCAAAGAACCTGTTAATTCTCAGAGAGGGATCCAACTTGTAGAACCAGATGAGAATAATGTTACAACTGCACCAAAACAAGTAAATTCTGCAGGCACACAATTTTTTTTATTAATTTGTATGCCGCTTGATTTATTAGCTCTGGCTTTAGATGAGAGAAGCTAATGCGGTTCAGAAAGATAAAGAAATGTTAGAAGCCCCCGAGAAGACTGCCTCAACTGAGTCAAAACAGGTGAGAGTTCTCTCTCTCTCTCTCTCTATATATATATATATATATATATTTGTCTTGAAAGATGAAAACTAATATTGTTTCACCAATTATATTGTTTTTATTCTCTGGATATATCACATTGATTAGAATTGTGAAACCCATTCAGCTAATGTTTCTTTCTCATTTGACTTTTTACGAACACTTGGAGTATTTGGAACATATCCCTTATATTTACCTGGCATGAACATCCGTAGCTACTAAAGAAAGGGATTGTCAGCCTTTGAGCGGGAAAAAACTTAAAAAGGAAAAATGTTTTTAGTGTTTTGCTTCTTATTTTGTGATGTATATGTTGAATTTACAATATCAATCCCTAATGGGGCATGGCTATAGCAATTATCTCAACTCATGATATTTTCCATGCAAGTAAAAAAACTTATGATGATGATGGTTTAGGAGTTTTATCTCAATTTCCTTTTTATGAAGGTTGCGACAGGAAGGACATCCGACGTAAAACTTTGCTAGTTTGCTTTTTTCATTGTCAGCTTTTTGCATGATTTAATAGTGTTAACTAACCTTTTACCATTAATTGACACTGTAATCTTCACACCATCAACCCCAATATAGTTGGGATCAAGGTGATGATGATACTTATTTCACAAGAATGGGGAGTATGATTTTTTAAATATCTAATTCACAAAAGACTTTCTTTTTTAGCCTATTCAACTTCTTGTTTCTTGATTTACGTATACTCCATCCGTCCCATCAAAAGAGTCCACTTTGATTAAGGTACAATTTTTTATTTATTGTAAGGTACAACACCAAAATAAACTGTCACCATTTTTTTCATTTACATTTATTATTTATTGATTGTGCGATGTTCAATGTGCTTTGTCAAACAAAAAATCACGTCTATATTGAAGGAGATATTATATAAGATCAGAATATCGAAAGTGAACTCTTATTTTGGGACCAAAAAGAAAAAGAAAAAAACAGTTTCAAATATGGACTGGACTTATGAGAGGGAGAGAGTAGTATAACCTCATGTTCGCTCCGTACAATAAAAATCACTTCTTCTTAGAGCAGAAGTTTTTGCAAACCTGCTGAGCTAGAACGACGTGTTGTTTCTATCTACAGTCGCAGGTGTACCATCCACGGCCGACCCCTACTGCTTGTTGGGTTCCCAAAGAAACAACATATACAGCTGCTAAAAGTAAAGAGATAACATCACCAGAAACACGTTCAGAAAACAGACATCCACCACCAAAGAACGTCGAGCGAGAATGGATGTGTCCTTTATGTCAGGTAACAACCACATGCGAGAAAGATTTAAGCCATCATCTTCAGGGAAAAAAACACAAGTCCATGTGCGAGTCATTGAAAACTAGGAAGCTTAATGCACAAGATACAAGGCCCTCCTCCTCGACAAGTAAAGATAGATTCCAGCAAGAATCTTGTGAAGGAAAAACCCAAGGGGAAAGATTGATCCAAGTTGTAGAACCAGATGAGAATAATATTACAACTGCACCAAAACAAGTATATTCTACACACAAACAATTCTTTTTTTTTTAATGTTCTCATTATGTATGCTGCTTGATATATTAGTTCTGGCTTGTAGCTGAAAGAACCTGATGCGGTTCAAAAAGGTAAAGAAATGTTGGAAGCCCTCAATAAGATTGCATCAACTGACGCGATACAGGTGAGAGTTCTCAAGTTTTTGCCGAACTAATATTGTTATTCTAGATGAAATTTACAGATCATACTACATATATTCTTTGGATATGGATATTATATATATATATATATATTGACTGGAAATGTGACTCACTCAGCCAATGTTTCTTTCTCATTTGGATTTTTATGAACACTTTCAAAACAGCAATAATCAAGAAGTTCGAAAGTCTGGTACATGTACCTTATATTTTCTCTCCTTTAGTAGTGTTTTTACATAGATATTTACAGAGTTACCTGTCATGAATATCCGTCGCTACTAAAGAAAGGGCTCGTCAGCCGTTGGCCGGGGAAAAAAATTTAAAAAGAAAAAAAGTTTTTAGTGTGTTGCTTCTTATTTCATGACGTATGTGTTGAGTTTACAATATCAATTCTGAAATGGGGCATGGCAATAGCAATTATCTCAACTCGATGTGTCATGATATTTACCATACAAGTGAAAAAAGTTATGATGATGTCAGTTTAAGAATTTTATCTCAATTTCCTCTGAATGAAGGTTGCGCTCGTAGGGACATCTGGCATAAAACTTTGCTTGTTTGCTTTTTGTTTTGTCTGCTTTTTTATAGTATTAACTAATTTCGACTATTAATCAACACTGTAATCCGCATATCATCAACCCCAACATAGTTGGGATGAAGGTGATAATGATATGTTTATTTCACAAGAATTAGGAGTGTTATTTTAAATTTTTAATTCACCAAAGACTTACGTTTTTAGCGTAACAACTTAGTTTTTTTGTTTTACGAATACTCCATCCGTCCCATAAAAAGGGTAAGGTACATTTTTTTATTTATTGTAAGGTAAAACACCAAAATGGAACATGACTATAGCAATTATCTCAACCGCTGTCTGATGATATTTTACATGCAAGTGAAAAAAAGTATGATGACGATGGTTTAGGAATTTTATCTCAATTTTTTCTGAATGAAGGATGCGACGGGAGGGGCATCTTTCGTAAAACTTTGCTTGTCTGCTTTTTGCATTGTCTGCATTTTGCATGGCTTTATAGTGTTAACTAATTTCGACTATTAATCAACACTGTAATCCGCATATCATCAACCCCAACATAGTTGGGATGAAGGTGATGACGATGATGATGCTCATTTCACAAGAATTAGGAGTGTTATTTTAATTTTTTAATTCACCAAAGACTTATGTTTTACCGTATCAACTTCTTGTTTTTTTTTTTTTTTTTTTTTTACGAATACGCCATCCCTCCCATAAAAAGAGTAAGGTACAATTTTTTATTTATCACAAGGCAAAACCCCAAAATAAACTTTTTGTCACCATTTTTTTTATTTACAATATTATTTATTGATTGTGCAATGTTTTAGAATGAGTTCTGTCAAACAAAAAAATTTCACATGTCTATATTGTAGGATATATAATGTAAGGTCATAAAATCGAGAGTGGACTCTTATTTTGGGGCAAAAAAAAAAAGGCAAAAAACAGTTTCAAGTGTGGACTTTTTTTATGAGAAGGAGAGAGTACTATAACGCTTGTTCTTTCCGTACAATAAATCACTTCTACTAAGAGCAGAAGTATTTGCAAACCTGTTGAGCTAGAATGACATGTCGTTTCTATCTACAGCCGCAGGTGCACCATCCACGGCCGACCCCCACTGCTTGTTGGGTTCCCAAAGAAACAACATATACAGCTGCTAAAACTAAAGAGATAACATCATCGGAAACAAGTCCAGAAAACCGACAGCCGCAATCAAAGAAAGTCGAGCGAGAATGGACGTGTCCTACATGTCAGGTAACAACCACATGCGAGAAAAATCTAAGTGATCATCTTGAGGGGAAAAAACACAAGTCCATGTGCGAGTCGTTGAAAACAAGCAAGCTCAATGCACAAGATACAAGGCCCTCCTCCTCGACAAGTAAAGATGGATCCCAGCAAGAATCTTGTGAAGGAAAAAAACAAGAGAAAAGAGGGATCCAAGTTGCAGAACCAGATGAGAATAATATTACAACTGCACCAAAAGAAGTATATTCTACACACATAAACGTTTTTTTTTCCTCATTATTTATGCCGCTTGATATATTAGCTCTGACTTATAGCTGAAAGAACCTGATGCAGTTCAAAAAGATAAAAGAAATGTTAGAAGCCCCAGACAAGATTGCACCAACTGAGGCAAAACAGGTGAGGGTTCTCAAGTGTTTGTGGTCTTGCAAACTAATATTGTTTTCTAAATGAAATTTACAAATCATACTACATATATTCTCTGGATATGGTATATATATACACACACACACACATGTATATATATGTGTGTGTGTGTATATATATATATACACACACACACACACTGGAATAGTGAAACTCACTCAGCCAATGTTTCTTTCTCGTTTGGCTTTTTATGAAAGCTTTCAAAACAGCAATGGTCAAAAAGTTTGAAATATTTTCTCTCCTTTAGTAGTGTTTTTACAGAAAAATTTACAGATTTACCTGTCATGAACATCCGTAGCTATTAAAGAATGGGATCGTCAGCCTTTGGCCGGGATTTTTTTTTTGAAGTTTAGTGTTTTGCTTCTTATTTCGCGATTTACATGTTTACAATATCAATCCTGAAATGGGTTATGACTATATCAATTAACTTTCCACATAATATTTTTATGGAAGTGAAAAAACTTATGATGACGACAGTTTTGGAATTTCATCTCAATTTGCTTCCATATGAAGGTTGTAATGGGAAGGCATCCACCATAAAAGTTAAAACTCCGCTTGTTTGCTTTTTGCCTGATTTAATAGTGTTAACTAATTATAACTAAACATAGTTGGGATTAAGGTGATGATGTGATGCCTTTTTATTTCACAAGCACGAGGAGTGTACTTTTATATTTCTAATTCTTGTTCTGGTTTGACCTTTTTTTTACCAAAGTCATTTTTAGCCTATTCAACATATTTTTTTTATTTACGAATACTTCATCCATCCCCCATACAAGAGTCCACTTTACTCGATGTACAATTTTTTATTTATTGTAAGAGACAACACCAAAATAAACTTTTTACCACCATTTTTTTTCATTTACATTATTATTTATTGACCCTGCAGTGTTTTTTAAAATGTATTGTCCTTTTATATATGTATACATATATATCTATAATATGAAGAATATATAAGATCATCAATTCGAAAGTGGAGTCTTATAATTCTCGGACAAAATACAATTCCCAAAGTGGACTCCTTTTATGGGAGGTTGAGAGTACTATAACCTCTGCTTCATTCGGTACAATAGATCACTTCCTCTAAGAGCAGAGGTACTTGCAAACAGAGCTAGAATGACAATATGGTTCCTATCTACAGTTGCAGGTGCACCATCCACGGCCAATCACTAAAGAAACATGTACAGCTGCTAAAAGTATAGACATAATATCACCAGAAACAAGCTCAGAAAACAGACAGCCGCCACTGGAGAAAGTCGAACCAAAGTGGATGTGTCCTTTATGTCAGGTGATAACTACGTGCGAGAAAAATTTGAACGATCATATTCAGGGAAAAAAACACAAGTACGAGTGTGAGTCTTTGAAAACAAGTAAGCTCAATGCACAAGATATGAGGCCTTCCTCCTCGACAATTAAAGACGGATCCCAGCAAGAATCTTGTGAAGGCAAAAAAAACCGAGAGAAAATCCAAAATCAGGGGTCGTCTAGTGATAAGCGAAAACATCAAGGGTCACCTGAGGATGCTGCTGCAAGCGAGGAAGTTAAACTATGGTGCAACCTCTGTAGCCTGAAGTTGCTCAGTGAGATTGATGTGGAGTCTCACCTCAAAGGGAAGCGACACTCGTCTAACATCCGGAAAATGGTTGGATTTGGAGGTGTCAAGGACCCCATTTCATTACACTGGTATGCGTGTTAGTTGTTGAGTGAATGTGGATTTACTGTAAATGATAATATTTCGTCCATGAATGGATTTGGAAATGCTGCTGTCTGAAGGTTTTGAACATACACACAGAGAAGTGCATTTTAAAATAATACGAAATTCATCTTAGGAAATGATAGAAGGATTGGGATCCCCTGCAGTGCACAACACCATGCTGTGCACTGCCGTGCGTCGGATAGGACACGCACACACACACACCCGTGCGGGTGTGTGTGATCGGACGGCAGGGATTGCACAGCCCTCTGCAGCCACTGCAGAGGATCCCTGCCGATGATAGAATCATAAAAATCTTGGTGCATACACAGCATAGCTATTTGGCTATAGGCTCGATAAATGTCTTTTGGAGCATCGGAGGGTGCCACGTGTCGACTGAAGCTAGAGGTATAATTGGACCAAGCGGTCCAAGCCGAGTCGAATATTGTCAGGCTCGAGTCGACTATAAAACTCGAAGACCGGGTCGAGCTTGATCGAGCTCTATTTTCTCGAGCTTGAACTGGACTCATCTGGAAGCTCGGTAAGCTCGAGTTTGACTCGAACTACATAACTACCTCCTCGAACATAACCCCCTCGGTACCGAAACAGTAGGCCCATTTCTTTAGGCACATAGTAGGGGTATATTTCAGGTAGCCGAGTTAGCTGCATACCTAGTCGTGTGGCTTGAGCTTGGCTCAATTAACCTTGAGTTCATTTCAAGCTTTTTTCGAGTCAATTCCAATCCCCAAATAGCTCATTTGACGGTTCAGCTCACTTACACTCCTAATCCTAATCTAAGTGTTGAAAAACGAACCATTATTCGCCGAAGTTTTATATGAATAACCAGTACCATGTTGTTTCTTAAAATTCACAATAAAAATCACAATGAAACAAAAATGATCTCATATATGGCAATTTCAAAGCTAATTGTTCATTCGTCCATCTTCCCAAGCATTAAGTCAACCACTAGTCTAGACAAGGTTTCTAGTTTTTGTTGTGATATTTATATGTATATACATTAATTTTTACGATATCAATCTTGTATATTTTGCATTATCAGGATAATTTTAAAAATCTAAAATAGCTGCAACAATTATCTCAATATATTGCCGTCAAAAAAAAAAAACATGATATTTTCATGTGATCGGCAATATTTATTATAGATAGCAATTTTGGAATTTCGTTTCATCTTTCCTTCATATGAAAGTTGTAATGACAAATTCGAGAAGAGTAGCCGACATAACACTTTACTACTCCTTTCGTCCTGCCAAAATATTGATTTTCACCCAAAAAATATTCAATTAAAAGTGTTACATTTCATTAAATACATTCAATCACATCAAACCATCACACATTCTTATTTAATCTCCACAAAACATTCATCGGTCATCATCAATATTTTTTTAACTTTTAATGCACATCACATACCCGACATCGATATTTACATAACTTACATATCTATTACATTCAATTATTCTTCTTAAATGCAACAATTTTACTTCAAATATTGCAATTGAATTGGAATGAAAGGGAGTATTTTGCTTTTGAACTTAAAAAATATTAACTATTTTTAGACCATTAACTGACACTATAGTCTTTGATGTAATCGATCATGCCACTAACCTCAGGAGGTTGTCGCCGAGCTCAAGAGATTAAAGTGCAGTAGATGATGATAGCATGACCCTTTTTTTGGGGGGGAGACATATAACCCCATCAAAGAAACATCATCTTATTAGAGGGTTAAATATCATTAGCTCAAAGTAAGAAAAAGAGAGAGAAACACATCATCATG
The DNA here is from genome assembly GCA_033398695.1 of Orobanche coerulescens. Classification (NCBI taxonomy): domain Eukaryota; kingdom Viridiplantae; phylum Streptophyta; class Magnoliopsida; order Lamiales; family Orobanchaceae; genus Orobanche; species Orobanche coerulescens. The sequence continues at coordinate 179,613,782 of CM065809.1, forward strand.
AAAAGTGCTGAAATTTGAAACTTTCTGAACTTTTCCCCTCATGACTTTTGGGAAGTTGGCATTGCTAGAGAAACTCCAGCACCACTTGGTAAATCCTTCCATTGTTGAGTCACTGTCTTAATCTGTGTGTAAAACTGAACTCCAGCCTTGCCTGGATTTTACATAAATTATATGGTGGATAAGTGTTTGTTTTTCATGCACTCGACGCGAATATGTTCCAAAGCCATTCTCGTAATAAAGGGAGTATATTTATATATAGATATACTGATTTTACCATAGAAATTGAGATCCCCGGCAAACGAAGCTTTGGAGCCGGTAAATGAGAAGAAGGGTAATGGAACAGGAATAGGAACATTGATACCGATCTGAGGCACGAAAGATCACGTTAGAGAGTAGAATACATAATTAAAAAAGTTTTATAAATCGAGGCACCTTCTGTAAGATGTAACAGATCAAGATTCGTCAGACGGTCCCCTAAAATTAAACTCTTAAAAAAATAGAAAACTAAAAAAGAACCCTAAAGAAACTTAAAAACTAAAAAAAAATAGAAACTCCTAAAAACTGAGAAGAAGAAATAAAATTTAGACTCTGTCTAACAGAATGCATTCGGTCAAACAGTCTGACACAAGTTTTCGCCATAAATTATATACATACCCACTCAGTTTTAGCACTAACCTGTCCTGCTTCTATTTCAGTTTGGAATTTTCTGGCAGCTACCCCGGATGACGTAAAAATAGCTGCACCATTCCCATATCTGCGAAATCGGGAATATAAGTTATATAACATGAGTAAATGACATTGCTGTACTCAAAATAAGGAACATGTAATGATAAAACAGAACAGGAAAAAGGAGAAATTATTACTTATTTCTGTTGACTATGCTTATGGCCTCTTCCAAACTGTCGGCCTGAGAGGAACGGAACAGTTACATTGCAGAGCACAGGAACACGCGTTACGGAAAAAGAAAAAGGCTTGTTTTTTCTTTTAATTAATTACTGATATACCTGCATGCAAATGAGAACAGGGCCGAATATCTCCTCCTGGAACCCCATAATGAAGAATTGAAAAATAAAATAATAATAATAATAATAATAATAATAATAATTCCAAGCACAAGACATCTTTGCAGAGAAAGAAGAAGAAGAAGAAAGTTTACTACCTTATAACAATCCATGTCGACCGTAACATCAGCTAAGATGGTGGGACCCACAAAGTTTCCTTGTTCATATCCTGGAACCTATTACTCATCGACCATGGCAAAGGTAAACTTGTTGATCACTTTTTTTATTTTTTTTTCCTGAGGTTTGAGTACTTTTTTTTTTTTTTGGTTTTCTATTTTTTTAAATTTTATGATTTAATTTAGGGGACCGTCGGAAAGGAGCGTCTCCAATTCATCAAACAAATTCCGCCTATTTCCAAAAGTATTTTCAAGAACATCCACAAATAAGAAACATCAGAAACACTAAACAGCTTGTTGAGAAGCTGGCCAGAAGTTTCAGACGCGCAATTTTCCAAATAACAGATAAAAACAAGAACCTTAATATTTCTTCCATCGAGCAATAGTCTGGCTCCACTTTCTGCACCGCTTTGCACCAATTTGCGCACCCTTTCCTTTGCCTAAAACACACACACATACAGAGGGATGTTTAAACAAATGTACATCAAGTTTCCAATTTTTTCTTTTTTTTTTTTTAAAAAAAAAAAAAATCCAATTTTAATTAGGTAGAAGAATTCCCGATGAAGATTTTCGTCGAATCAGTTTGAATATGGACTGTGTGCTCACCTGTTTACTAATGATCGGACCAAGGTCCGCCTCGGGATCTGTTCCACTACTTACCTTAAGGGCTTTGGCGCGCTCGACCAGCTTTTCTTCCCTACAAAGACATAAGGTTTAGTGGACCCTTGGGAAATATTCGGATAATAATAATTACAAGAGCTGTCCTTGAGGTTTTCGACTTAATTACAGCTCAACTGTCTCTCGGAATCACAAGTAACCCCTTAAGGTATTACAGGCACGCGACAACTGACGACCTTCATGTTTGCATTTTCTCAACATTTCCAAGAGGCATATGTAATTTGGCCGTTTTTTTCCTTCTCAATTTGACTATTTATTTATTTATTTAAAAAAAAAAAAAACTGGAAATTTTTCTTGTATAAATTAAAAATAGAGTAAGAGGTGATAGATGAAAAGCATAAGCTCCATTTAGTACAGCGTTGGAAAAGCATGTCTGCCAAGTGTTTTGCCTTTCTAAGCATATCATTCTAGTAAAGCTTAAAACGCAAATATTGTTGCTGAAAGAGGGTGAAATGAAAGCAATCATGGTATACACCCTCACCCCCATTTCAGGAAATGATTTCGTCCCAATACAAGAGTCCACTTCAAAATAAAACATTAATATCTAATTAATGTTTATAAATTATTTCTTAAATTGATGTTTTTGGCTATATAAACAAAGTACGGTATTGGACAAAAAAAACGTAAAAAAAGTAAATTGATGTCATTTTTGTTAAAATGACAAAAAGTTGTAAATGCACTAAAGTGGACTTCTAAGTGGGACGGAACGGAGGGAGTACAACAGAAGGAATACCACAATTTTGAGTCCCCAACAAACACAACTGTGCTAAGTGCCATGCATCTTTGTCCAGCAGCACCAAAACCAGCTGCAACTAAAGCATTTAAAGTTGCGTCTATATTTGCATCAGGCATCACGACTCCATGGTTCTTTGCTCCCATATTGGACTGAAGGTGTTTAACATTTAAGTAGTCAATACTTAAACTTTCATTTTAAATTAAAAAAATAATATTATTTGATCCGAACATAGATCTAAGCATGGGAATATGGAATCACAACATTTACTCAATCACACTAACCTGAACACGTTTTCCGGTGGCTGATGCTCTCGAGTAGATATGCATGCCAGCCTAAGAAAATGAGAACACGAATAAGCCCCTCGATCCTTAACTTGTTAAACGGGAAAAAAATCAAGCTCAGTAGGAATAACAAATTAAGCTCAGACGAGCTTAACAAATCTTTGACAGTTTAGTTTTGTATATTAGCATTGTTTACTAGCAACAAAAAAGGTGTTTTATATAATAACTTGTTCGTTAGGCTCTGAATAATTAATCAACTGCTGGAAAGGAGGATCTACGTGCAACCTTGGATATGTATACATGCAAGGAGGCAGGGAGGGAGGGAAAGATTACTAACGGTATTTGAACCGACAAATGATACAGCTCTAATATCGTCATCGTCGCATATAGCATTAACAATGTCCTGCCAGAAAGAGCCAAAAAAGATGAAACTATCATATCCAGAATGAAAATTGTACTTATTAGCCTAACATTAATTGACTGTTGATGGTACACCAAAACTAAAATACTTAAAAAAAAAATTGGACAGGCCGCAGGTTCATACATTGGTACCATGTACAATATTCAGGACGCCATTGGGCAAACCAGCCTCCATAGCCAACTCCGCAAGAATCATCGAAGCCCCTGAAAAATAAAAAATAAAGTAGGAGCAACCATGCACTAAACAAACAACTTTCACGTGTCCGGTTCGAATATTTTAAGCAACAAAGGGAACACTTTTAAGCAAAAAATCACCTGGATCCTTTTCGGATGGCTTTAGAACAAACGTGTTTCCACACGTGACTGCAACAGGAAACATCTGCCACATGACATTACAAACAAAAGACTTCTTATCCACGATTCTTTATGAAAGCACTTTCATTATAAGAAACTACAAACGGTCAAATGTACCTCCCGGTGAAGGAAAGAAGGCTTAAAATGTCAATCATGAAAAATATAAACATATCAAATAGCGGTTAATTACAAAAAGATACCCTTCGAAATTACAACTACCCTTTTGACTTAGTTCTATTTCACTAATTGCACCATCAACTAGGAGTTTTGTAATAGCTTAAAGAGGTATTTGTAATTTCGAAAGAAAAATTAGGTCTTGTAATTATGTCAAACCTCAAATGGGTAGTTTTTGTAAATTTCTTCAGTTCTTCACAATAAATAAATATATAGGCGTACATACCCATAAAGGAATCATTGCAGGGAAGTTAAACGGGCAAATTCCAGCACAAACACCAAGTGGTTCTCTAATGCTATAGGTATCAATTCCATTCGATACATTTGACGTGAACTCCCCCATTTGTAGGGTTGCCATACCACATGCATGTTCCACCACCTCTTCAAAAAAAAAAATCCCACATAGCATGAACGACTCAAGCCACAACAAATATCCATTTTTAGATTTTAATAATATAAAAATAAAGACCAAAAAAAAAGTACCCACCCAGCCCTCGGAACACATCTCCTTGAGCGTCCTTCAATGTTTTCCCTTGTTCTGTGGTAATATTCAAAGCAAGCTTATCCTACATCAAGCGTCCATCCATCCATCAAGTCAAGTCAATACCTTACCCACATGAAAATGCAAGAATGAAGCAATCGAAAGAATTTAACCCGCTGACCATATTTTTACGAATAAGCTCTTGGAGCTTAAACATGATGCGCTGTCGTGTTGTGATTGGTGTATTCCGCCAGGATGGAAAGGCTTCTCTCGCAGAGGATACTGCGGACTTGAACTCCTCCTTGGTTGTCAGTGGGACTCGTGAAACTACTTCTTGTGTTGCCTATACTCAAAAGAAGGGGACAAAAGACGATTGTAAAGAATTATTAGCAACTCAAACAAACATATGATGTTATTTTTTATCATTTCATTTGCTTACTGGATTTGTGACATCGATTGCATTAGATGACTGCGAATCTACAAAGCTACCGCCAATAAGATTAGGAACCCTCTGCAATAGACACATCAGTAAAGTAAAAAGACAATGATGTGATACTATCGAATGACTACCTTCTCTAAAACACTTGTACAATCAAATACGGGGAGGAAGAAAATTATACTTATTTCCCATACTCCACAAACATAGCATTATTATACTTTTCCACCTCCGGAGACCTGACGACCATTTTCCATAACTGGGTGGGTGTATACATTATTTCAGTTTAGAACCTACTTGTGATTGTACCTAGGAATGACCACGTTACTTATGAATTGAGAATAATTTCCCACTAGTCCTTTTCCCGATTTTCCTTTTTTAAATTCGTTACTCTAGTTTGCTTTCTTGGGTTTGTGGCTTTCTTGAAAATTATGTCAACACTTCAAACATGGAAAATATAAATACAGTACTCCCTCCATCCCAAAATGATAGTCATACAGTTCTCTTCAATGATTAAGAAATAGGCAGTTTATATAATTCTGATGCATTTGTTGGGAAACAATATTATAGAAAGAAACGCAAGCTCAATATTTGATATGGCAGATCATTCACCAGTATCAATTATTCTTATTTCTAGCAACTAGAATCCTGAAGATCCTTTTTATTTCTAGCAGAATATTTCCAGCAACTAGAATCCTGAAGATCCTTTTTATTTCTAGCAGAATATTTCCAATTATTGGATTTCCTATTTTCATAGCTTTTGAAGCCTTTAAATAGCTGCTGACTTTCATTAGAGAGCCCAAGTTGGAATTGAATAAAAAAGTTTCTTTTACCAACTCCTTTTTTCTCTCCTATGCTATTCTTTCAAAAAGTTGATATGACCCTGGGATATACTTCGCGTTACGGGCCTTTGAGAAACAAAGTTAGAAGCAGCACTGCTATTCTTCCCAATTTTGAAAGAATAGCACAGGAGAGAAAAAAAAGAGTTGGTAAAAGAAACTTTTTTATTCAATTCCAACTTGGGCTCTCTAATGAAAGCCAGCAGCTATTTAAAGGCTTCAAAAGCTATGAAAATAGGAAATCCAATAATTGAAAATATTCTGCTAGAAATAAAAATGATCTTTAGGATTCAAGTTGCTGGAAATATTCTGCTAGAAATAAAAAGGATCTTCAGGATTCTAGTTGCTAGAAATAAGAATAATTGATACCGGTGAATGATCTGCCATATCAAATGTTGAGCTTGCGTTTCTTTCTATAATATTGTTTCCCAACAAATGCATCATCACTCCCTTCCTGGAGATCGAGCTTGTCCTCAAGCTTGAAAGACTGGAAACGGTCGCAGAAGTGATCCAAGGATTCCCAAGTTGCATCTTCCGTTGGCAACCCTTCCCAAAGAACCAGAAGCTCCACATTTCCCCTATTTTTGCGTGTGGACAGAATTGAGGCTGGGTATAGTTCAAAACGCCCATTAACAACTCGTGGCAGAATTGGTGGAGAGTTCGGAGTCGGGCCATTGTAAGCTTTCAGTAAGGAGACGTGAAAAGCGTCGTGTACCTTGCAATCACTTGGCAGATTCAGCCTATACGCCACCTTCCCAATTCGTTTAATAATCTGAAACGGCCCATAAAACCTGTGAGATAGCTTGTGAGTGTGCTGCTTAGACAGTGAACGTTGGCGGTATGGTTGCAAGCGAACCCAAACCCATGCCCCTTGTTCGTAGGAAACATCCCTATGCTTAAGATTATAGGTTTGTTCCATATAAGACTGTGCAAGCTGCAGATGGTGTCGCGCATCCCGGAGTATCTCATCCCTTGTCTTCAAGGCTTCATCAACTGCCGCCAATTTGGATAACCCCGGTTCATAAGTCAGCAGTCTAGGAGGATCTCGGCCATACACCAGTTTGAACGGAGTGGCTTTCAAGGCGGAATGAAATGAGGTGTTATAGCAATATTCAGCCCAAGCTAGTGATTCAATCCATTTGCGGGGGTGAGTAGAACACCTCAAGTACAGCTCTATTGTCCGATTGACGACTTCCGTTTGCCCGTCAGATTGCGGATGATAAGGTGAAGACCGTGCCAATTTTGAGCCACTCAATCGGAACAACTCGCTCCAAAAGCCACTGATGAATACTGGGTCTCGATCACTAACAATTGACTCAGGTAAGCCATGTAGTTTGAAAACCTGAGAGAAGAAAGTATGCGCTACTGATGTTGCTGTATATGGATGTTGCAGCGCCATGAAATGCGCATATTTAGACAAGCGATCGACCACCACTAAGATCACCGATTTTCCATGGACATTCGGTAGACCCTCGATAAAATTCATGGACACATCTGCCCAAATCTGTTCTGGTATTGGTAAGGGCTGAAGTACCCCTGCTGGGTGGAGATTATCCCATTTGTGCCTTTGGCACACTGTACAGTGCCGAATGAAGTCCCGAACCTCCTGTATTAATTTAGGCCAGTAGAATTCCTTTCGTAGACGATGCAACGTCTTTTGGACCCCTTCATGAGCTGCATTGTGGGTTGCTTCAATGATCCGAGACGTTAGTGTCAAAACTGGTGGTACCACAATTTTTCCATTGCAAAAAATAAGGCCATTTTGCAAACTCCAACCTGTCGTGGAATCTGCCAGTTTGTTCTTGACCTCCTCCAGCTTACAAAATTCCACCGTGTGTGTCCGAATGGCAGTTAATAATTCTGAATATGAAACTGAAATGGCCAGGCAAACTACATCAGTTTGGTCTCGGCGAGAGAGAGCATCTGCAACTGTGTTCAACCTCCCAGGTTTGTATTGGACCTCAAAATCAAAGCCCAATAGTTTGCTCATCCAATGCTGCTGTGGAGATGTTGTTAAACGTTGCTGAAGTAGATATTTGAGACTGAAATGGTCTGTCCGAATGATGAAGGACCTACCCCACAAATAATGTCTCGATTAGGATAGCTTGGGCTAAATCAATTAATTCTCGTTCATAGCCGGCAATTTCATGTGACGTCGCCTAACTTTTTACCGTAAAACGCAATTGGTTGGCCATTACGGTGAATCACAGCCCCAATACCACCGCTTGATGCATCGCATTCCACCACAAATTCTATAGCAAAATCAGTAATCAAGGACCGGGCGGTCATAAAGTCAGTCTTTAATAAATTGAAGGAGGCCTGTGCCTCGTGTCCAAATCAATCTTTGTTTACGCAGAGGTTCGTTAGCGGGCAGCAATAATGCCATAATTTTTAATAAAGCGGCGGTAGAAACTCGCGAGGCCTAAAAATCCCCTAAGGGCTGTTGTGGAACCTGGTTGAGGCCATTCCCGCACCGCCCGCACCTTCGTTTCATCTACGGCCACCCTTGGGCTGAAATAACATGTCCCAAGTAGTTGACATGGTCGGAGCCGAAAGTACACTTGCTCTTCTTCAAAACTAGTCAGTGTCTTTACGCAAAAGAAGAAAAACCAACCTTATGTGTTGAAGGTGTTCCACCCAAGATTTATAAATTAGGATGTCGTCGAAAAATACCAAGACAAAACGCCTCAAATATGGTCCAAAACCTCGTTCATCGTAGACCGAAATGTGGATGGGGCATTGGATGCCCAAAAGGCATAACTATAAACTCAAAATGTCCATGATGTGTTCTCAAGGCGATCTTTTCAATATCATCGGGGTGCATCCTAACTTGGTGGTATCCGGAGCGTAAATCCAATTTCGTAAAAAGTGAGAGCCATGTAACTCATCCAACAACTCATCAATAATAGGGATGGGGAATTTGTCCTTACCGTGCACGCATTCGGTTCCCGTAGTCGACACAAAACCGCCAAGAAGCATCTTGTTTTCGAACTAACAGCACGGAGACGAGAATGGTGATTTACTCGGCGGATAATGCCTGCGCCAACATTTCAAAGACACCGCTTTTCAATCTCATCTTTGAGCGGTTGAGGGTACCGTAGGTCGAACAACTACTTTGGGTCGGCAAGACTTGAGAATAATTCGATGATCACACTCTCTATGTGGCGCGGTGAAGCAACTTCGCAAAAATGTCTCATGAATTGTGAGAGAAGACCTGCTAAGACTTCTTCATTTAAGCTCGATGATCCTAAGGAATGAAGTTTCGGTCCCAAGAATCCTTCCTCTGTTGTCCACTGGACTATTTTTCCGTCAACAGAGAACGCCATCTGCATGGTGCTAAAATCCCAAAAAAATGGCCCTAATTCCCGCAGCCCACTGACCCCAAGCACTATCTCGAAAACCACCAAGGGAAACACAAAAAAGAAGCCGAGAACGACACGTCACCTTGAGAGAAACACACCGCCGAAAGGTGTCCCAATGCGGCTAAATATTCTCCATTTGCGACCGGACCCTCGGGTTCTTTGACGGCTCAATTTGGAGGCCTAGTCTCCGAGCCGTGTCGGCATCGACGGTTATCGGTGCTCGAGTCCAAGAGTCTTTGAATTCCATACCACCTAGAAAAATGCGTACTATCATCATGGTATTCTTCGTGACCCCTGCAATGGCGTTCAAGCTAATCGCTGGTTCCTCCTCAACATACTCCTCAAAATCTGGTGGTGTGTCACCTTCATCCACAGTCCAGAGAAAAAATAAATGGCGACATTTATGCCCTGGGAAGAATTTTTCATCGCAATTATAGCATAGGCCTTTGGCAATTCTCTCTGCTTTCTGATCTTGAGTGAGGAATTTAAATTTGGGCCTAGGGTTAGTTGTAGGAGTCCGAATTGGAAGAGAGACACGGGCTGGGGTATTATTCAGACTATTATTCAGACTGATAGTATTGGGTTGCTTCGGTTTAGAAGACAACAGGCCCAATAAATGACACTTCCGTGAAAAATCTCTTCTTTGTGTTAATTGCTTCATTCAAGGTACGGATTTCGTTCGCTCCACATCAATTCTAATAATTTCATCGAGACCGCCAAGAAATAAATCTACTCTTTGATTTGGTTGAACTTCGGCCACGAACTAGTAGAGTCCAAAACTCTTGGACATAGTCATCTATGTGTCGGCCATTTTGAAAACATTGTTTCAATTCCCTAACGCATTTAAAGTTCTTGGTGGCCCAAACGTAAGCAACACTCTTCTTTGAAAGCACCAGAAGAAAATTTCGCCACTTCCGACTCCGAGTGGTACCACGGTTGTGCTTCTCCCACCATGTGATGAGAAGCAAAATCAATTCGATCATCATCTGGAATATTGGCGTTGCGAAAATAGGACTCACATCTTAGTAGCCAAACCATGGGGTCACCGTCAGGAGAATAGCGGAAGTCCATTTTGGCGTAGCGCATAAGTGAATGGGAATGGTCCATGGCTTCGGTCGGGATGATTCTTCTTCGGTTCGTGGATTCACGGATGATGTGTCCTCCCTACTTGAGTCTTGCCTTTGTCCAAAGAACAATTGTTTTATCATTTGCTCAAGGTTGTCTTTGTGAAGCAAATGAAGATGCCATCGTGGTAGATAGGTTGTCGATTTTGTCTGCTTGTCCTTGAGCAGTTTCGCAGCGCCAAATGCGGGATCGTCATCGATGGTAGAGCCCATAACACCGCAACGGAACCAAGTTGATATGACCTCGGGATATACTTCGTTACGGGCCTTTGAGAAACAAAGTTAGAAGCGTACTGCTATTCTTCCCAATTTTGAAAGAATAGCACAGGAGAGAAAAAAAGGAGTTGGTAAAATAAACTTTTTTATTCAATTCCAACTTGGGCTCTCTAATGAAAGCCAGCAGCTATTTAAAGGCTTCAAAAGCTATGAAAATAGGAACTCCAATAATTGGAAATATTCTGCTAGAAATAAAAAGGTTCTTCAAGATTCTAGTTGCTGGAAATATTCTGCTAGAAATAAAAAGGATCTTCAGGATTCTAGTTGCTAGAAATAAGAATAATTGATACTGGTGAATGATCCGCCATATCAAATGTTGAGCTTGCGTTTCTTTCTATAATATTGTTTCCCAACAAATGCATCAAATTCACTTAGCTTTACATATATACTCTTGGTTAAATACCTAAGTAGTTGACTTAATATATCAAGATTTATTAATTAGGGATATATATAGATAGAGGATGCATCAAATGAGCATGACTTTTTGAGTAGAAAATATGAATAAATCTGAACCATTGACCTCGGTCTGATCTAGATTAGAGTAAAAAAAAAAAAAAAAAGGGCAGCCCGGTGCACGAAGCGTCCCCGCCAGGTGAGGGTCCGGGGAAGGGTTCTACCACAAGGGTGTATAGGGGGCAAGCCTTCCCTTGCCAATTAAATTGGCAAGAGGCCGCTCCTAGGACTCGAACTCGTGACCACAAGTCACACGGCAACAACTCTTACCGCTGATCTAGATTATAGTATGAATAAAAAATATGCATATTATGCATCAAAATTCTAATGCATTAAAATTATGTATTATATGCATAAAAATATCGATACTTTAACACAATACATTCCATGCATATTTTTTTTGTGAGAATAAATCTTGGTCATCCATTGATATATGAACCAAATTCATTCCTGTTTCTTTAACTAAAACTCCATTCTCACAAAACCCATCCCCTATATATATATATATACACACACACATACACAGTGGCGGATCCAGAAATTCCGACGACCGGGGGCACACGTATAATTTAACATAAAAAAATTCTGTCATAAGCATTTTTTTTCTATTTTAAATAGAGATTGATTAAAAAATTTCTATTAGAAGCAATTTTTTTTTCTATTATAAAGAAATAATGTAAATTATAAGCATATACACGTATAATTTAACATAAAAAACTCTGATATAAGCATTTCTTTCTATTATAAATAGAGATAGGGTAAAATTTTTCTATTAGAAGCAATTATTTTTTTCTATTATAAAGAAATAATGTAAATTATAAGATTTTTTTTCCTGTTATAGGATATTTTTAATCCCGCACAAAGCAAAACGCGTTGAATAATTAGTCTGCTGAAAATTTTGACTGGATGCCGTGCGATTAAAAAATATGTTCTCGAAAGATTCAACATTCCGTCGTATGCCCTAATATCAGTTCTAATACAAGCAATTAGTTAAGAAATTCAACAATTATCAGTTCATCCCAAAAGACTACGAAGAACACCGGGTGTGTTGGCGGGCTGGGGGTGAAACTGACCAGGAAGTTGCCATGCCTCCAAGGTTGCTCAGCAGCAGTTGAAAAATGAGAATTCACAATCCCAAATAATTGAGGACTCAACCTCATCGTGCTTCTCACTACATAAAACCATTTAATAATCATATATTTATAATTACTTACAAGTAAAAAAAAAATTTAAAAAATGCACATGAGAAAAGAAAGAGAAACAGAAAGAGAATCAAAAACAAACGACGAGGGTTTTCAATCAAGAACCAGGCATATAGAAAATTATGGTTCTTGAATCCATGTTACATGAACTCATCTACCAACAGAGACACGTCAAGTAAATTTATTCGTACACCAAATCTTGTTCATAGAGTCGCAAATAATTAATCAATTACCTCGTTGGATTGAAAACTGCAACATCTTTTGTTCGAGTGTTTCTTGAAGAAGTGAAATGCAAGTGTGCCACTGCCTGCTTGTATACTGTCCTTCGGGATATAATAATTATTATTACTATATACTCCCTCCCGTTCACCAAAGTTGTTCCGTTTCTTTTAGACATGGAGTTCTAAGAGAGGTTGAAAAATAGTGTAAAGTGATTATAGAAATATATATTATATTGTTGTAAACTAGAAAGAATAAGAGATAAGTTTATTGTTTTATTCTTGTGTAGCCTACAATGAGGATTAAAGTCTCTATTTATATGGAGCATAAATGATTAGGATTAGGGTTTAGACATCACTTATACAAGAAAGGTGAATATATACCATAATATAATATTCTATAACACTCCCCCTTGATGTTGAACCCTACAAGAATGCTGCCTCGTCAAAACCTTGTCAAGAAAAACCCAATGGGACAAAAATTTGATCGAAGGAAAAAGAGTACAGTTGTTCCCCCTAAAAATGATCATTGAAGATCTTTGAGCCGGCTCATGCCGATCTCGTGTACCAACTTTCTGAATGTCGATGTTGGTAATGCCTTGGTGAATAAGTCCGTCAGATTATAACTTGAGCGAATTTGTTGAACGTCGATATCGCCATCCTTTTGAAGGTCGTGTGTGTATAGAAGAGCTTGGGAGAAATATGTTTCGTCCTATCGCCTTTGATGTATCCTTCCTTGAGTTGCGCGATGCAAGCAGCATTGTCTTCGTATAAAACAGTTGATTTGCCCTTTGATGAAGCTAACCCGCACGATTCTTGGATATGACTCGTCACATTTCTCAACCATATACATTCTCGACTTGTTTCGTGGATTGCAATAATTTCAGAATGATTTGAGGATGTTGCGGTTAAGGTTTGCTTCACCGACTTCCAAGATATAGCAGTTCCACCACATGTGAGAACGTAGCCAGTTTGGGACTTGGCTTGATGTGGATCGGATAAATATCCGGCATCCGAATACCCCACTAAAATGTTATCAGAATTTTCTGGATAATATAATCCAAGATCAATGGTACCCTTTAGATAACGTAGAGTGTGTTTAACACCATTCCAATGTCTCAAAGTGGGTGCAACACTAAATCTTGCTAGAAGGTTAGACAGAAAAAGCTATATCTGGTCTAGTATTATTGGCCAGATAAGTCAACGCTCCAATTGCACTTAGATATGGTACTTCAGGACCAAGTATCGTTTCACCCTTTTCAATTGGTCGAAATGGATCTTTCTTAGTATCAAGAGATCTAACAACCATTGGTGATGCTAATGGATGTGCATTATCCATGTAAAAGCGTTTTAACACTTTTTCTGTATATGGATATGTTCAATTTGCAAACCAAGACAAAACTTTGTCTTTCCCAAATCTTTCATCTCAAATTCTTTCTTCAAATATTCAGCAGTTTTATTGAGCTCTTCAGGAGTCCCAATTAAATTTAAATCATCAACATAAACGACTATGATTGCAAATCCACTTTTGGTTTTCTTAATGAAAACACAAGGGCATATATCTTTATTCTTGTATCCTTCTTTCAAAAGATACTCGCTCAGTCTATTGTACCACATACGACCGGACTGTTTCAACCCATACAACGATTTTTGCAGTTTAATTGAATACATGATTTTGGGTTTTGACTGCAATCCTTCAGGCATTTTAAATCCTTCAGGAATTTTCATATATATGTCATTATCTAATGACCCATATAGATAAGCAGTTACTACATCCATGAGGCGCATATCAAGACTTTGTGACACATCCAGACTAATCAAGAATCTGAAAGTATTCGCATCCATTACGGGAGAGTATGTTTCCTCATAATTAATTCCTGGTCTTTGAGAGAAACCTTGAGCTACGAGTCTTGCTCTATATCTCGTAACTTCATTTTTATCGTTTCTCTTTCTAACAAAGATCCATCTGTATCCCACAGGGATTTCAGATTCAGGAGTTAGGACTACAGGTCCAAATACTTTCCGGTTATCACAGGAATTTAATTCACTTTCCATAGCTTCTTTCCACTTTGGCCAATCAATTCTCCGTTTGCATTCTGCAACAGATTGTGGTTCAGGATCCTCATTTAAAACTTGAAGAGCTATATGAAAGGCAACTATATCATCAATGGTGATATTTTCTCTCTCTAGTATCTGATTTGAATGTCAATAATTTATTGAGATCTCATGATTTTCAGATACTTGTAATTCTTCAGGAATTACATCACTTTCATTTAATTGATTAGTCATTTTCGTCATTGTTTGGTTTCCATCTTGCCTCTTTCTTTTTGTAGGCATATAATCTTTGGAACCAACTGGTCGACCATGTTTTTGATGGATTTTAGACTCATTTGCTGCCAAAGCTATTTGTCCTTCAGGGACATCAATTTTAGCTGGAGTATTTGCAGCATGTATGTCAGATCGGGTCACTTTTCTTGTATCTACAAAAGCATCAGGAATTTGATTTGCAATCTTTGGCAAATGAATGATCTTTTCGATTTTTTGTTCACATTGATTTGTTCTAGAATCAAAATGTGATAAGTTTTTCTCATTCCAAGATATTTCCTTGTGCTTTTCTGGATGTAGATTTGTTCCTCCTAATGTTGGAAATGTCATTTCGTCAAAATGACAATCTGCAAAATGTGCAGTAAATAAATCACCTATTAAAGGTTCTAAATACCTTATAATCGATGGTGAATCAAATCCAACATATATCCCAAGTCTTCGTTGGGGACCCATTTTTGTTCGTTGTGGGGGTGCAATTGGGACTTGAACCGCGCAACCAAAAGTTCGTAAGTGAGAAACATCAGGTTCTCGGCCAAAAATAATTTGCATTGGGGAGTACTCATGATTGGCTGATGGCCTTAGTCGAACTAATGTTGCAGCATGTAATATGGCATGACCCCAAGCAGTAGTTGGGAGTTTTGATTTCATAAGTAATGGTCTAGCAATAATTTGAAGGCGTTTAATAAATGATTCTGCTAAACCATTCTGAGTATAGACATGAGCGACTGGATGTTCAATTTCAATTCCAATAGCCATACAATAGTTTTCAAATGCTTGAGACGTAAATTCACTAGCATTATCAAGATGCATTCTTTTAATTGAATTGTCTGGGAATTGAGCTCTTAATTTTATGATTTGAGCAAGTAGTCTAGGAAATGCTGCATTTCTAGTAGAAAGCAAGCAAACATGTGACCATCTAGAAGAAGCATCAATCAATACCATAAAGTATCGAAAAGGTCCACAATGTGGATGTACAGGTCCACAAATGTCTCCTTGAATTCTTTCTAAGAAAGATAGGGATTCATTATTAATCTTCGTATATGAAGGTCTAATGATTAACTTGCCCTGCGCACAAGCATCACATGGGAATTCATTTGTAGAAAGAATCTTTTGATTCTTTATGTTGTGCCCATATGAATTATTGATTATTCGGCGCATCATAGTCGCTCCAGGATGTCCAAACCTATCATGCCAAAGCTTAAAGCTCTTCGTGTCATTGAACTTCATGTTCATAACATGGTTTGTCTCACTTGATTTTACGAATGTGTAATACATTTCAGAAGGTAGTGTTGCTAATTTTCCTTTTGTCAGCTTATAGCCTGAAACAAAAGAATTTATGTAAAGATATTCATTGCTACCTTTCGTAATTGTCTCGATGTGGTATCCATTATTGCGGATATCCTTGAAACTTAGTAAGTTCCTTTTAGACTTACTAGAGTACAATGCATTTTCAATATCTAATTTAGTATCATTTGGCAAAATGATACAAGCTCTTCCAGAGCCTTCAATGATGTTTGATGCTCCTGATATTGTGTTAACATTATCCTCAGCTAATGTCAACTTAAAAAAATACTTCTTCTTTTGAATGATGGTATGTGTAGTGGCACTATCAGCAAGACATATATCACAAAATTCCATTTGAGTTTCTGAGACATTTTTATAAGGAAGATCAATTTGATTAAGTAAATATTTCAAGGAAAAATAAGCAATTGTTTATAGTGGAAAGACAATGATGTGGAAATAAATAACTGAAATAAGCAATGTCTTCTTATCAACTAGAAATAAATGGTAAAGGACTAAACAATGTTCATATTATTGTCTTCAAGCACACCACCACCAATCAACTGATCCATATTATCTCCTTTCGGGTCATCAAAAAAATCGGAGACATCTAAGTGAGTAATATTAATTGGACCGTCAAAATCAACATTATTGGACTCCTTCGTGCCTTTTCCCTTGATTGAATTTTGATATAGATCCGCAAGGTGTTTTGCTGTTCGGCAAATACGTGCCCAATGTCCCGTCATGCCACACCTTTGGCATTTACCTTCCTTTTTGGATGAATTGTGCTCGTTGGATACTTTATGACTTTTGTTGCTAGAGGTTGCATCATGTGGTTTACCGCGTCCACGACCGCAACCATATTCACGTCCACGGCCATGTCCACGCCTACGTCCACGTTGGTTCCCTCGACCACGTCTATTATCATGGTTGAAAGTTGCATTGGCTTCAGGCAATGCAACGGAACCGGTGGGGCGGAGTTCGTGGTTTTTCAGGAGCAATTCATTATTTTGCTGAGCAACCAACAAACAAGATATTAGTTCTGATTACTTTTTGAAACCACGCTCTCTATATTGTTGTTATAACAGCACATTAGAAGCATGAAAAGTGGAGAATGTTTTCTCAAGCATATCAGCTGTAACACCCCCAAGACGATCAGGGCATATTACAGCGCCGTGGACCCCACACTGTGGAATCCACCAGGCTAACGTACCAACAAGACATTCGACAACGACATACATCAACAACCAACCGACAATTTCACAAACCAAAGACTGAAATCCAACAATACAATCTGACATCAAATCTATTTCCCAAAACGGGTACAAAACGTTAATAAATTCAACAGGGAAGTACTCGAGTACTTAAATCCATGACATAGTAAATAAATGACAAAACAGAACATCAACAGACGACCACCAAACAGTATCATGCTTGCCCATCATCCTCATACGGCTCGTATGCTCGCTTGTCTCCAAGACCTGTACCTGAAATACAAAAAGTATTTCCCTCATTTAAGGGGTTAGCGACAACTGCTAGTGCAAGTACAATCCATTTGAACTACCATTCTAATCAGATGAAAATATGCGCCAAAAATCACTTTAGAAATCATTTATATTCCAGAATATTTTACGGTGCACAAGCACAAAACACATTTCTCCAACAAAACATTTCAAAGTTAACCTCGGTACGAGACTCACGGCCACCGTACCCCGCAGAGCCCCGTCGGACATCCCTGGGTGGTTAACCATAGTTCACGATACGAAACTCACGGAAATGTATCCCTAGAGGCCCCATCAGACCATCCCTAGGTGAACATACACATATATATATCCCTACAACCACGAAAAGCCATAATTCAAGTACTAGAACGCGTAAACAAATGTAAAGTACTTGCCTTTAAGACATCTTCGAAGAACTCGGAATTAATAACAACTATGAACGATCCGAATGGAAAACGACGGTTCCTAAATGAAGGATCAGCGTAACTCAGTCCTAACGGACAACAATAATCGAATGGAATACACCCATAAACCCGATTACAAACCACGACAATGAACGATCAATCGATACGGGCGAGGGTTTACGCAAAACCTCCCCGAATCAATAATTCACGAATTTAACTAGGTGAAATGGATTGGGATTCATCCGATAACAACAATCGATGAGGAAATATACAACATATATGTACAATTCGAAATCAATCACGAAAAACCCGAAAAACCCCCAAATTAGACAAGTTTAGGGTTCCTACAGAAAGTACCTCGGATTCGAATGATGGAGGATGATTACGTTGATGATAATATGATAGCACGAGCCTACGGTGATGGGGAATGAAGAACCACTGATCGAAGGTGGAAGAAATCGCCTCCTGGAGTCGCCCGCTGGAGAAAACGAAGGAAGAGATGAGAAAATGAGGTGTTGACCTGCGCATTGCTTTAAAGCAATGTTATTCTGGCCGTAACAGGGGTTACTTACAGCCGTAACATGGCCAAATTACGGCCGTAACTGCTGGGTGTTACGACCGTAACACCTCTTGGGCCAGATTACTGGCATTTCTTGTCAACGATTAGGACGACTACGAAACTGGACACCTGCTATCGAACCAAAAATATGGTTACGAAGTACATTCAATGACGAACCTAAGCGTTACAAGAAAATACAATTCCGACCACCGGAGATTCCGAATGCGACAAAGAAAATGAAATTCTCTAAACTTGTAGGAAATTACAAAAATGGCCCAAGTGCCCGAAAATCACGATACGACGTCGGATTAACAAACCGAAAGTCTCAACATGACTAACTCAACCATACGAACTTATGCAAATCAAGAAACAACGAAAACGAACGAGTTTTACGAAAATCGAACGTTCATACTACAAAACATGTCATAAAATGAATTTACGTGAAAACATCACCAAAACTCGTCCAAATGGAAAAACTCCAAGAATAAAGTAGATTCCAAATGTCGAAACAGTTACAAGCGAGTCGATAAAAATAGTTTTGTGTAGGCCTGGGACTTTTCGGTTCGAGGGAGAAAAATACAGGAACCGGAACCGAACCGCATAGTTTTTTCGCAGTTCAGTTTTGCCAGTTTTTTTTGTCTGAACTGATTCGGAACCGAACCGCGCAGGAACCGAACCGAACCGGAATCGATTTTGCATGGTTCGGACGAAATATATTATGTTATATTTTATTTGATTAAGAATATATTATATTATATTATATTATATTAATTATGTTTAATAAGAATATATTATATTATATTATATTATATTCAGAGGGTCGGTTTCCCAATTCAGTGCGGTTCGGACGGTTCCTTGCGGTTCAGATCGGTTCCTCTTTAAAACAAACAGGAACCGTGAACTGAACCGAACCGAAAAAAAAAATTGTTGCTAGGAACCGAACCGAACCGTCGGTTCCGATGCGGTTCGGATCGGTTCTGCGGTTCCCGGTTTCAAAAGTCCCAGCCCTAGTTTTGTGCCTTAACTGCTTGTCTCGACGCTCCAAAATCCTGACGGGCCTCTCCTCAAACGTAACATCCTTCTCGATCTCCATGTCTCCGAAATCAATAATATGGGACGGTTCTGGAACGTACTTCCTCAATTGGAAGATGTGAAACACACTATGTACATGACTCAACGACGGAGGTAATGCCAAACGGTACGCTAACTCGCCAACTCTCTCCAATATCTCGAAAGGTCCAATATACCTCGGGCTTAGCTTCCCCTTTTTCCCAAAATGGAAAACTCCCTTCGACGGAGACACTCTCAACAGAACATGATCTCCCACCTCAAACTCCAAAGGTCGACGCCTAGCATCCGCATAAGACTTTTGCCGACTTTGAGCTGCCAACATTCTCTTTCTAATCAACTCAACTTTCTCCCTCGTCTCCAACACAAGGTCCGGCTCGGTGCCAACTAAATCGGACGGTTCATCCCAACATATCGGTGATCGGCAACATCGGCCATAAAGCGCATCATACGGTGCCATCTTAATCGACGCGTGCCAGCTATTATTATAAGGAAACTCAATCAAGGCCAGATGCTCCTCCCAGTCACTACTCCAGTCTAACGCACACGCGCGCAACATATCCTCGAACGTTTGAATGGTACGCTCGGACTGTCCGTCGGTCTGAGGGTGGAAAGATGTACTCAAATGCAAATGTGTCTCCAATGCCTTATGTACTGCCTGCCAGAAGTGCGATACAAACCATCCATCTCTGTCCAAAATAATAGTCACCGACGTACCATGAAGCCTCACTATCTGCGCGATAAAAACACGAGCTAATTTTTCTGAACCCCACGTATCCTTGATGCCCAGAAAATGTGCCGACTTAGTCAGCCGGTCCACGATCACCCACACCATATGTAGCGACCACTTTTCTAAAATATAATTCTTCAAATTTTAAGAAGAATAAATAAAAATTTTGCAGCGGAAATACATTTCAAAAAGACAAACTTAATAATTGCAAGTAATCTTCTCGAGTCATTGTTAAAACAAAACATACGTTGACATAAAAATAAAACAAATTGAACACTTGTCCATAAACATAATTTGAAATAAATAACATTAAATAAATAAACATTTAATCATAGGCTTGATCATCCCACTCTCAATCGCATGCCACATCGAGCTCCTCAACCTGAAAGGGGGTAAAATGGTGGGGTGAGCTTCCAACTCGCTCAGTGTGGAGAGTACGCAATATGTCTACGTTAATTACTAAATATATTAGCAAGTATAAACAACATGACTGATAAATTCGATGCCGTCAGCTGGCAAGGCTTTATGCACAATTACGTGCTTCGATCGATTTGCACATTTAAGTGCTTCGATCGATTGCACATTTAAGTGCTTCGATCGATTTGCACATTTAAGTGCTTCTGATCGATTTCACGTGCACATACAAGACAATATATAAAGCAATTAAAATAAACAAAAGCGTAATAAATCCCCACACGGATAAAATGCGATTCTTGACTTGAATGTGATGAAGATGCTTGACTCGATAATTCTAGGCCGTAAATTCTTGTTATTATCTACAATTAATAATAATAAAAAAATTATTATTATTATATGGTAGAATTAAATTGTAAGTGAATAATAATAGTAATTAAAAATGTCAACATGTTAAAAGCTTGGCGAAAGGGACCGAAATTGAAGAAATTATAATTCGATTGGGGCTAATCAAATAATTATAAACCAGATCGGGCAAGAAGGAAGAAGCTGAAAATTTGAGGCTGAAATTGACATACACTAAAAAAGCTGATTTGGGGTCAAATCGAGAAGGTCTGGAACATGGGGGTTAAATTGAAGAACCCTAAAATTAACTGGGTATAAAAACCCTTTTACCCTAAAGAAGTCAGCCGACAACTTGCTACTTCTTCTTCCTCAATTCCTCTCTCTCGATGTCCTCTCTCTCTCCCTCTCATATCCTCTTTCTCACTTCTTCTCGGTTCATCTCTCTCCCTGCTCTCTGAAAACAAAAAAAAATATATATCTCTCTCTCTAAAGTTCTTGGCCGACAACCACACACTCAAAATACACACCAAGGTGTGATCGATTCACACAGACCATAAAGCACAGAGATTAAACAAAAGGGCTTCGGCCCTTGTCCTCTGATGGACGACGCAACCAAGAAATATTGCGACGGGAAGTCAGGGCAAGGAAATAGAGGTAAGGAACTGGTTCTTGATTGAGGGCCGGTTACTTTTCCTGTTCGGATTGGTTGTTGTATGTGGGTTCCGATATGGATTCGGCCATGAGTTCGGGCCGGTTTTGATTCTCTGAAATTGGGATGGAACTTGTGGTGCGATTCTTGTTCGGGTGCTTGTATTCCAGTTTCACGCTTGGGGTTTTGAATTCCGATTTGGGCTGGGGTTAATTTCGGGCTCAAGAGTCGGCAGAATTAGTAAGGACTAAGGAGGACGGCCGGAGCCGACGAATATTAATGGGTACTCGGCTTGACTGTGTTGGGTGTATTTTGTGTAATCAAAGGGTATAGCAGGGGGAAAAATTTACCTGTTGTGCTCCTGTGTAGAAATCTGAAGTCTGATATTTGTGAAATGTGTTCTGCTCGGTTGCTGCGGGATTTATGATGAGTTGAGGAAAAGGAATGGATATGAATTGTCATGGATTGTTATTTATATTTTTAGTCTAGGATTTAACTGCTCATTCCATGATGACAAAACTCCCCCCATTATGCCCACTACCTCCATTAAGGAAGTTAATGAAGGTGCAGAAAACTCCCCCATGTTTTGATCGTGTGTGAGTGGAAGAGGATGTTGGGCTTGGCATTTGGGCCGGGGTATCGGGTTAGACAATAAAATAGGAATTGGGTTGGATATTATAATGGGTCTGGCTTAGGCCGGCCCAAAGTAAATGGATTAAATTAATTAAAATGAAATTGTAAAATTTTATGGATAACGATTAATATCACTTAAAATTTGACTCGGGCCTAGAAATGACGATATGAAATACGATAAAATAAAATAAGAAATGACACGACATGAATCACGTGACTCGACATGAATTATATTGACAAATGAATTTGCATGATCATGAAATAAAATGAATTAAACGATAAATTATTCGGGCATTAATTTAATAAAATTGAATATGTTTTCTATAATTCACAATAAATGTATGTGTGA
This sequence comes from Orobanche coerulescens, assembly GCA_033398695.1. NCBI lineage: Eukaryota > Viridiplantae > Streptophyta > Magnoliopsida > Lamiales > Orobanchaceae > Orobanche > Orobanche coerulescens. Next base: position 179,636,252 of record CM065809.1, read on the forward strand.
AATCGGGGCGTTACAACCTACCCCCCTTTAACAAATTTTCGTCCTCGAAAATTAAGTTTAAATACCTTAAAAAAGAATGTTGGATACTTAGAACGAATCTCCTCTTCACGTTCCCAAGTTGCCTCATTTGGTCCATGACGACTCCATTGAACTTTCACCAATTTAATCTCTTTGTTTCAGAATCGTGTACCCTACGCCCCAAAATAGCTATAGGTACCTCCTCATAAGTCGATTCTTGGCTACATGCAACTCTTTGAAATTGCATACATGACCGGGATCATGTACGCATTTTCTCGGCATGGAGACGTGAAAGACATTGTGCACTCTGACAATTCCAGCAATGCCAAACTATAAGCAAGATCACCAACACGACCCAAAATCTCAAAAGGTCCGATATAACGAGGCTGTAGCTTTCCCTTTTTACCGAATCGTATTACTCCTTTCATCGGCGCTACTTTCAGGAACACCTTCTCTCCAATCTCAAATTGGATATCTTTCATCCGTTTATCCGCATAAGACTTCTGCCGATCCTGGGCAGTCCTACTTCTGATTTCGGCTATTTTCTCTACAGTCTGCTCGATCAATTCTGGACCCAAAATTTTTCCTTCTCCAACCTCACTCCAATAAAGGGGCGATCGACATTTTCTTCCGTACAGAGCCTCATATGGGGCCATTTGTATAGTTGCTTGGTAACTATTGTTATAAGCAAACTCCACTAACGGCAAAATATTCTCCCAATTCTCACCAGTATCAAGAACACACGCCCCCAACAAGTCTTCAAGTGTCTTGATAGTCCGCTCAGATTGACCATCGGTTTGCGGATGATATGCGATCGAAATTCAACTTAGTGCCCAAAGCACTCTGAAGACTCTTCCAAAATTTCGACGTAAATCGCGGATCTCTATCTGATACGATCGACACTGGAACACCATGTAGCCTCAAGATCTCCCGGATATAAATCTGTGCATATTGTTCCATCGTAAGTCATCCTCACGAGTAGAAAATGAGATGACTTCGTCAAACGATCTACTATCACCCGGATAGCGTCGTTCTTCCTCACGGTTCGTGGCGGACCAACCACGAAATCCATTGTGATATGCTCCCATTTCCATTCAGGATTTCCAACGGTTGAAGTAAACCTCCTGGCCGTTGGTGTTCTGCCTTCACCTGCTGACATATCATACACTTCTCCACAAATACACCAATGTCCCGTTTCATTCCTCTCCACCAAAAGAACTTCTTCAGGTCGTGGTACATCTTTGTACCTCCCGGGTGAGCGGAGTATGGTGCATTGTGAGCTTCTTCAAGGATTTGCTTCCTAAGGGATGGATCCTTAGGAACACATAACCTCCCCTCATAAGTCAAAACGTCGTCTGCGGAAACGACCAACTTCTCAATACTCCCAGCTTGTGCTCGATCCTTCATCTTGCACAAGAACTTATCACGTGGTTGAGCCTCCTTAATCTTATCCCTCAAGTTTGGTTGCAAGACCAAAGATGATAGGATTGCTTTCGAATGTTTTGATGACTCAACTACCTCAATACTCAACTGGGAGAACTCCTTTATCAAACTCTCTTGATCGGTCAAGCAAGCTAACTCGCCTCTAGTCTTCCGACTCAAGGCATCAGCTACCACATTAGCCTTACCCGGATGGTAATGAATAGTACAATCATAGTCCTTCACCAATTCTAGCCATCGCCTTTGTCTCATGTTAAGGTCCTTCTGTGTGAAAAGATACTTCAAACTTTTATGGTCAGTGTATATCTCACACTTTCCTCCGTAGAGATAGTGACGCCAAATCTTCAGCGCATGTACTACGGCGGCCCAACTCCGGATCATGCGTTGGATAGTTCAACTCATGTGGTTTAAGCCGTCTCGATGCATAGGCTACTACTTTACCATGTTGCATCGTAACACAACCCAACCCCGCTTTGAGGCATCACTATAAATAACAAAGTCTTCCGTCGGATCGGGAATCGTTAATACTGGTGCCGAGGTTAGTCTCCTTTTCAACTCTTGAAAACTTTCCTCGCACTTGTCGTTCCATTCAAACCTCACGCCTTTCCTTGTTAACTGGGTCATAGGAGTGGCGATTTTCGAAAATCCTTCGATAAATCTCCTATAATAGCCAGCTAGGCCCAGAAAGCTGCGGACTTCGCTCGCATCCTTGGGTATTCCCCAACTACTCACTGCTACAACTTTATCGGAATCAACCTCAATTCCTTTTGAAGTCACCACATGTCCAAGGAATCCAACTCTGTTTAACCAAAACTCACATTTCTTGAATTTAGCATACAACTTCTCCTTGCGAAGTGTCTCCAATGTAATCCTCAAATGTTCTTGGTGTTGTTCCTTGTCCTTAGAATACACCAAGATGTCATCTATAAAGACGATCAGGAACTTATCCAAGTAAGGTTGGAACACCCTGTTCATCAAATCCATAAAAAGGCCGGTGCATTACTCAAGCCAAAAGGCATCACTACAAATTTAAAATGTCCATAACGGGTTCTCAAGGCCGTCTTGGGAATGTCACACTCCTAATCTTGATTGGTGATACCCCGACCGTAAATCAATCTTCGAAAAGGTTCCGCTCCCTCAACTGATCGAATAGATCCTCGATTCTCGGTAGTGGGTACTTGTTCTTCACCGTGAGTCGATTCAGCTCTCTGTAATCTATACACATCCGAAGTGACCCATCCTTCTTTCTTACAAACAGTACTGGTGCACCCCAGGGTGACACGCTAGGACGAACAAATCCGAGCTCCAGTAACTCTTGAATTTGGACCTTCAATTCTTGAAGTTCCCTCGGAGCCATTCTATATGACGCTTTGGATGTTGGGTCCGCCCCTGGGACCAAATCAATACTAAACTCAACTTGTCGGTCGGGTGGGACTCCCGGCAAATCTTCTGGAAACACATCCAGAAACTCTTGTACTATAGGTACGTCTGTAGGGGACACCTCGTTAGTACGAGTGTCGACCAAACTCACCAAGTAGCCCTGACATTTCTCCTTCCTTAGACCTCTGAATGCTTTCATGGCTGTGATTACTCTTGGTACGGTCCTACTCTTAGTACCATAAAAGGTGATCGACTCGCCTTCGGAACACCTCAATGTTACCTTATTCTCACGGCAACTTATATCGGCATCATGTCTATCGAGCCAGTCCATACCAAGGATCACATCAAAATCCATCGAGTTAATTAAATACAGGCTAGCGTCAAATTCTCTACCTCCTATCTCAATATTCTCGTCAATCATTGTATTAGTGAGGATCGTATTTCCTGACGGTAAGCTAACCTCAAGAGACTCAACAGTTCTAATGCTTTTATGACCAATAGCATGATAAAACTTTGCAGACATAAAAGTATGTGTGGCACCAGTGTCAAATAAAGCAAAAGCAGGCACACTAGATATCATAAGCATACCTGATACTGTGCCGGGATTCTCATCTGCGTCCTTTTGGGTCAAAGAATAAATACGAGCCTTTCCTACAGAACCTTGACCTTTGGCCCTTTGGAGATGACAATTCGAAGCTGCATGCCCTGGCTCCTTGCATCTGTAGCAGACACCTTTTCCATACAAACACTCCCCGCCATGATTCTTACCACACTTCGAGCACTCTGGCTTACTGGTTTGAGGCTTAGGTCCCGACCTTTGATCAACCTTTGCTTGCTTATTATAGACCATGGCCTTATTTTGGTTTCCATTCCATTGCCTCTTACCGATATTAGGCTTCGTAGACTGTTGTTGATCCAGATTATGGCTAGCCTCAACCTCTTGGGCTCGAAAAACCGTCTCGGTATAGGGTAGCACCCCATGACCAGCCACGATGTGACGAATACTCGGGCGTAAACCACTCCGGAACTTAAGGGCCCTCTTTCGATCTGTATCCACCATGTGCTCCACAAAGAAGCTGATTTGGTTGAATTTTCTTTCATATTCTTCAACTGTCATTCCTCCTTGTTCCAGGTTCCAAAACTCTCTCTCCATCTTCTCTCGGTAGTGCTGTGGGTAGTACTGTTCCATCACTATTTCCTTGAACCGATCCCATGTTAATGCAGCACGCCCGGCCGCCGGCCTCAAACGCCAATAGCTTATCCACCAGCGTCCAGCATCCTCCACCATTTGATATTGGCCACAAATAATTCTTTGCGCATCGGTGCACCCAATGAGCTCAAAGGTGCGTTCCAGCGACATAAACCATTCATCAACGAAAGTTGGTCCTTCCCGACCGTTGAATGTGGGTGGGGTGAAACGTCGGAATTGTTGCACGACTTGTGCCTGAGTAGGAGCTGGCACGTTATTGTTGTGGTTATCCTGACCTTCGTCACCACCACCAAGGTTAGCATTCTGACCACCGAGATTATCTGCACCTCGGTTAGCTGGGCGTCCACGTCCACGAGTTTCCATTATCCTAAGGCATACCACACGCAACGATCCTTCAGTACTTACCCAACGAGAGGGAGAAATAAAATGGAGCGTTACACTGCATCTATAGGTTGAGCACCAGAGATTTCTAGCAATGATGACTTTCGCATGTCACACATATACTTATGAATTTATAAGAAAATAATTTCATGCCCAAATATTTTATCATAAAATTCTTATGTACAAAATAGACTGAAGATGCATCTATAATGCATAAATCATGGTTGATCTGGTAAACTGCATCTATCACATAATGAATAATAATAACTTAATATACCTTGGAGTCGACGTGGAGCGGCAGAGGTGGATGATCATAATTTCTAAAGAAATATTTGACTACTTGCGAAAATGAAATTTTAGTTTAGAAAAAGAAACCATTTTAACGAGTCCACAGAATCGTAGACCCACTCTGATACCACTTATGTAGCGACCACTTTTCTAAAATATAATTCTTCAAATTTTAAGAAGAATAAATAAAAATTTTGCAGCGGAAATACATTTCAAAAAGACAAACTTAATAATTGCAAGTAATCTTCTCGAGTCATTGTTAAAACAAAACATACCTTGACATAAAAATAAAACAAATTGAACACTTGTCCATAAACATAATTTGAAATAAATAACATTAAATAAATAAACATCTAATCATAGGCTTGATCATCCCACTCTCAATCGCATGCCACATCGAGCTCCTCAACCTGAAAGGGGGTAAAATGGTGGGGTGAGCTTCCAACTCGCTCAGTGTGGAGAGTACGCAATATGTCTACGTTAATTACTAAATATATTAGCAAGTATAAACAACATGACTGATAAATTCTGATGCCCGTCGGCTAGCCCGAAGGCTTTATGCACAATTACGTGCTTCTGACTGATTTGCACATTTAAGTGCTTGGTGATTGCACATTTAAGTGCTTCTGACTGATTTGCACATTTAAGTGCTTCTGACTGATTTCACGTGCACATACAAGACAATATATAAAGCAATTAAAATAAACAAAAGCGTAATAAATCCCCACACCTGGATAAAATGCAGTTCTTGACTTGAATGTGATGAAGATGCTTGACTCGATAATTCTAGGCCCGTAAATTCTTGTTATTATCTACAATTAATAATAATAAAAAAAAATTATTATTATTATATGACTGAGAATTAAATTGTAAGTGAATAATAATAGTAATTAAAAATGTCAACATGTTAAAAGCTTGGCCGAAAGGGACTGAAATTGAAGAAATTATAATTCTGATTGGGGCTAACTGAAATAATTATAAACCAGACTGGGGCAAGAAGGAAGAAGCTGAAAATTTGAGGCTGAAATTGACATACACTAAAAAACTGATTTGGGGTCAAATCGAGAAGGTCTGGAACATGGGGGTTAAATTGAAGAACCCTAAAAATTAACTGGGTATAAAAACCCTTTTACCCTAAAGAAGTCAGCCGACAACTTGCTACTTCTTCTTCCTCAATTCCTCTCTCTCGATGTCCTCTCTCTCTCCCTCTCATATCCTCTTTCTCACTTCTTCTCGGTTCATCTCTCTCCCTGCTCTCTGAAAACAAAAAAAAATATATATCTCTCTCTCTAAAGTTCTTGGCCGACAACCACACACTCAAAATACACACCAAGGTGTGATCGATTCACACAGACCATAAAGCACAGAGATTAAACAAAAGGGCTTCGGCCCTTGTCCTCCGATGGACGACGCAACCAAGAAATATTGCGACGGGAAGTCAGGGCAAGGAAATAGAGGTAAGGAACTGGTTCTTGATTGAGGGCCGGTTACTTTTCCTGTTCGGATTGGTTGTTGTATGTGGGTTCCGATATGGATTCGGCCATGAGTTCGGGCCGGTTTTGATTCTCTGAAATTGGGATGGAACTTGTGGTGCGATTCTTGTTCGGGTGCTTGTATTCCAGTTTCACGTTTGGGGTTTTGAATTCCGATTTGGGCTGGGGTTAATTTCGGGCTCAAGAGTCGGCAGAATTAGTAAGGACTAAGGAGGACGGCCGGAGCCGACGAATATTAATGGGTACTCGGCTTGACTGTGTTGGGTGTCTTTTGTGTAATCAAAGGGTATAGAAGGGGGAAAAATTTACCTGTTGTGCTCCTGTGTAGAAATCTGAAGTCTGATATTTGTGAAATGTGTTCTGCTCGGTTGCTGCGGGATTTATGATGAGTTGAGGAAAAGGAATGGATATGAATTGTCATGGATTGTTATTTATATTTTTAGTCTAGGATTTAACTGCTCATTCCATGATGACAAAACTCCCCCATTATGCCCACTACCTCCATTAAGGAAGTTAATGAAGGTGCAGAAAAACTCCCCCATGTTTTGATCGTGTGTGAGTGGAAGAGGATGTTGGGCTTGGCATTTGGGCCGGGGTATCGGGTTAGACAATAAAATAGGAATTGGGTTGGATATTATAATGGGTCTGGCTTAGGCCGGCCCAAAGTAAATGGATTAAATTAATTAAAATGAAATTGTAAAATTTTATGGATAACGATTAATATCACTTAAAATTTGACTCGGGCCTAGAAATGACGATATGAAACACGATAAAATAAAATAAGAAATGACACGACATGAATCACGTGACTCGACATGAATTATATTGATAAATGAATTTGCATGATCATGAAATAAAATGAATTAAACGATAAATTATTCGGGCATTAATTTAATAAAATTGAATATGTTTTCTATAATTCACAATAAATGTATGTGTGAAATCGGGGCGTTACACCATATTCATTCCGGTCTTCGTCCTCGGCAAACTCGTAACAAAATCCACTGAGATATCCTCCCACTTCCATTCCGGGACGGGAAGTGGTTTCAACAATCCGGCTGGCCGCTGATGCTTGATTTTGACTTGTTGACAAGTCAAACACTTAGCCACAAACTGAACTACTTCATTTTTCATGTCATTCCACCAGAAATTCTTTCTCAAATCTTTATACATTTTACTCGAGCCCGGATGGACTGAGTAAGGCGACGCGTGAGCCTCTCTCATAATACTCTGCCTCAATTCCAGGTCGTTCAGAACACAAAGCCGACCTTGGAATCTCAACACACCATCCTCATGTATCACGAATCCCGGGGCTTTCCCCTTCCCCACATTCTCTGGAAGCTGAATAAATATCGGGTCCTCCAACTGCCCCGATTTAATGTCGTCGACTAGAGACGAAGAAATCTCAAGAGTACGCAACTGCCTGGAACTCTCTGGTAGCACAATCTCAACGCTCAACCTCATAAACTCTCGCTGAAGTCCCGACTGGGCCGTAAGTAACTCAAGCACGCGAAGCGATACCGATTTCCGGCTTAAGGCATCTGCCACCACATTTGCCTTGCCCGGATGATAAAGAATCTCGAGGTCGTAATCCTTAATCAACTCCAACCATCTCCGTTGTCTCATATTTAGCTCTTTCTGCGTGAAAATATACTTCAGGCTCTTGTGATCGATGAAAATCTGACACGACGAGCCATACAAGTAATGACGCCAGATCTTTAACGCAAATACAACCGCGGCCAACTCAAGATCGTGCGTAGGGTAGTTCAACTCGTACGGTTTCAACTGACGGGAAGCATAGGCAATCGTCCTCCCATGCTGCATGAGTACACATCCGAGCCCTTGGCCCGAAGCATCACTAAAAACTGAGAAACCCTCATTACCACTCGGTGACGCCAAAACAGGAGCGGTCGTCAACCGCTTTTTCAACTCCTCAAAACTATTCTGCCTCTCATCGGTCCACACAAACTTTTCTGACTTCTGTAACAACTGAGTCAGCGGTCGAGCGAGCTTAGAGAACCCCTCGACAAATCTACAGTAATATACGGCCAAACCCAGAAAACTACGGACTCCTTCACGTTCTTGAGCGGCGCCCAATCCAACACTGCCTCTATCTTATGTGGGTCTACACGAACACCCTCGACCGAGATCACGTGGCCGAGAAACATAACCTCCCGTAACCAAAACTCACACTTTGAGAACTTCGCAAAAAGATGCTGAGTTCTCAAAATATCTAATACGATATGCAAATGACAGGCATGCTCCTCCTCGCTCCTCGAGTAAATCAGGATATCGTCGATAAAAACGACTACACACTTATCGAGGTATTCGATAAAGACTTTGTTCATAAGCTGCATGAACACGGCTGAGGCGTTGGTTAGCCCAAAAGGCATAACCACAAACTCGTAGTGACCGTATCTTGTCCGAAAGGCCGTCTTCGGAATATTAGTATCCTTCACTCGGAGCTGATAATACCCTGATCTCAAATCAATCTTCGAAAACACGGTCGCCCCTTTCAATTGGTTGAACAAATCATCAATCCTCGGGAGCGGATACTTGTTTTTTATAGTCACTTTGTTCAACTCACGATAGTCGATACACAGACGAAGTGACCCATCCTTCTTCTTCACAAAGAGGACCGGTGCGCCCCAAGGTGAAGTGCTCGGTCGAATATACCCCATGTCTAGCAACTCCCCCAACTGTTTATTCAACTCAAGCATCTCGGCAGGCGCCATACGATATGGCGTCTTAGAAATCGGTGCTGCACGCGGCTCTAAATCCACAGTAAACTCAATCTCTCTGTCCGGCGGCAAACCCGGCAACTCATCTGGAAAGACATCTGGATACTCACACACTACCAGAATAGACGAGAGCTCGACTCCCCCTTCATCTGATCTCAAAGCATAACACCAATAACCAGTGCAACCTCCTCGAAGAAGTCTCACCGCTTTCAAAGCGCTGATCAGAAATCTCTGGCTACTCCGCTTACACCCCACAAAAGAATGATTGGTACCGTCAGAGGCTAGCATCGAAACGGTTCTCGTCCTATAATTCATGATCGCCCCATGACGGTCCAGCTAATCCTCACCAAGAATCAGATCCTCGTCTCTAATATCTACCGCAATCAGATTAGAAGGCCAAACCCCCCCGCAATACTCACTGGAAAATCTCTAACCTCACGATCCCCCACGATGCTATCCCCACTAGGCAGTTTAACAACAAATGGTTCACACGCAACTAGGCAATCAACATGCAGACGATGCACACAATCCAGAGATATAAATGAATGCGTAGCACCATAATCGAATAACACAAAAACAGGATGGTCAAGGATGTGAACGGTACCTGTAGCCACTGTCGCGTCTGGGTCTCCTGCTCGTCTCATCTCATACACACGGGGCGGAACAGACCCTGCACTAGAAGCTCCCCCTCTAGAAGGCTGCCAACGTCCTCGACCTCTACCAAAACTCTACTGTGGCTGAGGAACTGTCGGTGCCTGATTCACACTCGGCTCTCCCGCAGCTGGGGCCGATACCTGAGTAACTGGCGCCAGAACTGCATCTATACAAAACTTAGCACGATGCCCCATCCGACCGCATGAATGACACTGAATTGGAGGCCTGTCACATTCACTCATAATGTTTTCAGGGCGACCACAGTTAAAGCAATTAGGACCACGCACTGAACCAGTAGGAGCAGACTTGAACCGTTTCCTCGTCCAAATGACGGGGACTGACTCCCGAAGACTCGCGAACCAGACTGAGCCTTCTGATATCCTCCAGACTTGCCTCCCCGCGGCCGAGGTCTTCGCTTCTTTCTCTCAAGTGCCTCGTCTGCCGAAAACGACATCGCATAAGCCATCGCCTTATTCTGATACTCCTTCAAAGTTGTGCATCCCAGGCCAGACATGTAGTGATGCACCCTCGGTTTCATCCGCATATCGAAGTGGCGGATCTTATCAAGCTCATCTCGGACTTGGTTTCTCACATAATGAAGCTGTTGGTTGTAGTCCTTGATTGCCTGCGAAATCAGAACATCCTGGGGCTTAGCCTCAAAGAAGGCTCGGATCCTCCCCTCTTTAACTGGCCACGGACAAAACTCGTCTTCCATCATCTCTCGAAACTCTGCCCATGTGGCTTCCCGGTCACGCGGTTTCACCGCTTGCCACCACATTACCGCCTCTTTGGCGAGGAAGTACTGAGCGATGGGTACCTTCCTCTCCTCAGAGCAGTTAGCAGCCTCGAATACTTTCTCCATTTCAAATAACCAACTCTCCCAACCGGAAGGGTCGGAATCACCATCAAATTGCGGAGGATGACGAATCACGTCCTGAAGTGGCTTATCATTACCGGATCCAGTAGGCGGAACCGGGTTAGCATTAGCCTGGCCGACCAAGACGGACTGAGTCAGTAGCGTCATCTGGTTTGCTACTTGCTGCAAAATACTCGCCACGCCGACATTCTCATGAGCATTACCGGAGCTAGCAGACTGATCTTGCTGACCTCCGGAACTGGGTGGAACACTGTTCGACAAGGAAGGCATTGCTGAATCAGTTCCTGAGTTATCGGACATGGCCGCCCGACCGGCTGTGCCACGTCCCCTACCGCGTCCGCGTCCTCTACCACCAGGCATTCTGAAGAAGTAACGGGTGAGTACAATTCAAACGCAAAACGCAACAAGATACCAAGAAAGGAATAGAACAGATCAACGTAACGAGTCAAGTTAGGAAAACTTACGAGCACCGGCGTACTGAGATGATGTCGTAGCAGTGATACTGTTCAAAACCGACACTCAACTAGACCCAAATAACCGACAGCCTAGGTATCCATAAACATAATTTCTGATACCATATTCTGTAACACCCCAAGACGATCAGGGCATATTACAGCGTCGTAGACCCCACACTGTGGAATCCACCAGGCTAACGTACCAACAAGACATTCGACAACGACATACATCAACAACCAACCGACAATTTCACAAATCAAAGACTGAAATCTAGCAATACAATCTGACATCAAATCTATTTCCCAAAACGGGTACAAAACGTTAATAAATTCAACAGGGAAGTACTCAAGTACTTAAATCCATGACATAGTAAATAAATGACAAAACAGAACATCAACAGACGACCACCGAACAGTATCATGCTTGCCCATCATCCTCATACGGCTCGTATGCTCGCTTGTCTCCAAGACCTGTACCTGAAATACAAAAAGTATTTCCCCCATTTAAAGGATTAACAACAACTGCTAGTGCAAGTACAATCCATTTGAACTACCATTCTAATCAGATGAAAATATGCGCCAAGAATCACTTTAGAAATCATTTATATTCCGGAATATTTTACGGTGCACAAGCACAAAACACATTTCTCCAACAAAACATTTCAAAGTTAACCTCGGTACGAGACTCACGGCCACCGTACCCCGCAGAGCCCCGTCAGATATCCCTGGGTGGTTAACCATAGTTCACGATATGAAACTCACGGCAACGTATCCCTAGAGGCCCCGTCGGACCATCCCTAGGTGAACATACACATATACATACACAACCACGAAAAGCCATAATTCAAATACTAGAACGCGTAAACAAATGTAAAGTACTTGCCTTTGAGACATCTTCGAAGAACTGGGAATGAATAACAGCTATGAACGATCCGAATGGAAAACGACAGTTCCTAAATGAAGGATCAGCGTAACTCAGTCCTAACGAACAACAATAATCGAATGGAATACACTCATAACCCCGATTACAAACCACGACAATGAACGATCAATCGATACGGGCGAGGGTTTACGCAAAACCTCCCCGAATCGATAATTCACGAATTTAACTAGGTGAAATGGATTGGGATTCATCCGATAACAACAATCGATGAGGAAATATACAACATATATGGACAATTCGAAATCAATCACGAAACCCCCGACAAGTTTAGGGTTCCTGCAGAAAGTACCTCGGATTCGAATGATGGAGGATGATTACGTTGATGATGATATGATAGCACGAGCCTACGGTGATGGGGAATGAAGAACCACTGATCGAAGGTGGAAGAAATCGCCTCCAGGAGTCGCCCGCTGGAGAAAACGAAGGAAGAGATGAGAAAATGAGATGTTGACCTCTGCCCGCTGTTTTAAAACAGTGGGCTGTTACGACCGTAACAGGGGTTACTTACGGCCGTAACATGGCTAAATTACGGCCGTAACTGCCGGGTGTTATGGCCGTAACACCCTACTGGACAGCAGTTCTGGGTAGCTGCTGTCCAAACGATTCTGGATGACTCCGAAACCCGGACCTACTATCGAACCAAAAATATGGTTACGAAGTACATTCGATGACGAACCTAAGAGTTACAAGAAAATACAATTCCGACCACCGGAGAGTCCGAATGCGACAAAGAAAATAAAATTCCCTAAACTTGTAGGAAATTACAAAAATGGCCCAAGTGCCCGAAAATCACGATACGACGTCGGATTAACAAACCGAAAGTCTCAACATGACTAACTCAACCATACGAACTTATGAAAATCAAGAAAAAACGAAAACGAACGAGTTTTATGAGAATCGAACGTTCATACGACAAAACATGTCATAAAATGAATTTACGTGAAAACATCACCAAAACTCGTCCAAATGGAAAAACTCCAAGAATAAAGTAGATTCAAAATGTCGAAACGGTTACAAGCGAGTCGATAAAAATAGACATACACCAAAAATAAAAACTGCTAAAAATTGAAAGGTACGGACATTACATCAGCATCACTAATTTTTTCTCCACAAAGTTTCAGTTTAGAAACAATTCTGAATAAATCAGAATTATAATCTTGCAGTCTTAGATGCATCCACTCGTAACGAGCTTTAGGAAGGACGACAGTCTTTTGATGATCAAACCTTTCTTTGTGGTTCGCCCACAATTTTTGTGGATCTTTGATAGTCAGATACTCTGTCTTAAGGTTATCATGAAGGTGATGACGAAGGAATATTAGTGCCTTAGCGCGATCCTGTTCGTATGCTTTGTTTCCTTCTTTTATTGCATCTCTTAAACCCCTTGAGATTAGGTGAACATCATCATCAAGAGTCCATGACATGTAATTCTTGCCCGAGATGTCAAGGGCGATGAACTCAAGTTTGGCTATGTTTGCCATCCATGCAATTCTGCACAAAATAATCAAGGATATGTTATCCAAATATTTAATTTACATGCTCATAGAGCCTGTAATATTCTTCAGGAATATTACTTGTACTACTTTAATAGCATTAATTTAAGATCTTGAATGTAATATTCTTCAGGAATACTACTTGTGCTATAACATCAATTAATTTTCAAGATCATTTCGAAAAAGAAAATAAACTATATATATATAATATTTCAGAATATAACATGTCAAAATTTGAAATAAAATCACAAAAATCACGAAATTTGACATGGAAATTGATAACAATAAACTTCACAGTAAATTGATAAAATTGTAATTGATCAAGTGTATATATATATATATATATGCAAAGTATACATCATGGATTTAAAATCATGTCATCTGATAAAAAAAATTGTAACTTTAATTAGAAAGTATGGCGGACAATATCGATACACTATAAACTAGTACGCACATACAAAACTAAAACCTAGAAATTATAAATATTTAGGCATAGAAAGATAATAACAAATAGACATAAGATGCTGAAAACTACAAACAAATAGGCGGTGATATACACACATAAAAACATGATGACAGTGAATTAAAATCAACCTATCATCAATGCCTATAAGAAACTTAGTTTCTGACAATGTGAAGTGGATGCATCAAATAAAGCAGATCCCCTTAAATCTCAAAATAGGTTTTTCGATTATCAAGCCATCAAAATCCTAAAACTCATTCCACAAAAATATACATAATATGAGAATTTGGTGAAATCAAATAGAGATGAAGTTATTTAATTAACTACACTCTTATATGACTCACATGAATTCGGCGCAAAGATTAAAATAGAATTACCTTTTACGATCGAAGGGAATGAGAGATCTAGAACTATCGTGCTGATAACGTGTTGTAAACTAGAAAGAATAAGAGATAAGTTTAGAGAGAACCAATAGAGAGAATATTGTTTTATTCTTGTGTAGCCTACAATGAGGATTAAAACCTCTATTTATAGGGAGCATAAAGGATTAGGGTTAGGGTTTAGACATCACTTATACAAGAAAGGTGAATATATACCATAATATAATATTCTGTAACATATATAAAGTTGTGTGAGTAGGAAAATTGTCCCAAAAAAGAAACGTAACAATTTCGGTGGACAGGATCGAAAAGGAAAACGTAAAACTTCATTGAACAGGAAAGAATATAATATATATATTTAGGATCAAATGAGAATAGTTCTTATCCTGCGAATTGCGAATATGCATGAGTTTTGTACTAATTATGCATGAAACATATGCATTCCGTGCATCAAAATTGCAATGCATTAAAATATGCATTATATGTATCAAAATATCGATGCATTGAAATATTGCATTATATGTATCAAATTTTTCTGAGAATAAATTTAGGCCATTCATTTATCAAGATCTATGGATGAAATTCATTCTTATTTCTTAACTTAAAAGGGTAATCAGAATACAAAATGGTTATTTATTTCAATCGTAAATTCGTAATAGAGAAACAAGTCATGTTGATACGAAATAAAAAAAATGTAATTCGTAATAGAGAAACAAATCATGATGTAATGGAGCGCTTTTCCGGATCTTGAGACAATGTCAGGGAGCTTCATGAACGCTCCAAGTGTTGATTTCAGCGGATATCCTTTACAGTGTTCTCCCCACCAGTTAGCATAATCTGGTGGTCTTCTGATGCCAGATTCTTTCGTTTAAAAGTCCATTTGTTCTACAATAAATAAACAATAAAACCAAATCAATAATTCGGAACATGTAAATAATGTTACGAAATAGCAAATTATGTATGCATTTGATGAGATGCATTTGACCTACAAGGCAAATTGTTACGAAATACGAAATTCGTAACAACATAATTAACAGTGTTACTAAATCGCACAAAAAACCCAATAAGCATAAAATGACGATACGAAGTACGGATTTTGCAACAGGGATACAAAATATCCAATACGAAATTCTAAATTCGTAACAAAGTACCTTATTATGAAAATCACATTTCGTATCACTTATTCTTGCTTTTCGCATCATTACCCCAAATGTGTTACGAAATTCAAATTTCGTAACTTCGTAACCAGATCCCACACAGCAGAATTAGTTACGAAATTCGAAATTCGTAACACCTGTTACGAAATTGGTAACATTTGTTATGAAATACGAAGTTCGTAACAACATAATTAACAGTGTTACTAAATCGCACAAAAAAACCCAATAAGCATAAAAATGACGATATGAAATACGAATTTCATAACAAGGATAAAAAATATCCAATACGAGATTCTAAATTCATAACAAAGTTATATTTTGTATCACTTATTCTTACTTTTCGTATCATTACCCCAAATGTGTTATGAAATTCAAATTTCGTAACTTCGTAATTAGATCTCACACAGCAGAATTAGTTACGAATTTCAAAATTCGTAACACCTGTTACGAAATTGGTAACATTTGTTACGAAATACGAAATTCATAACAACATTATTAACAGTGTTACTAAATCGCACAAAAAACCCCAATAAGCATAAAAATGACGATACGAAATACGAATTTCGTAACAAGGATACAAAATATCCAATACGAAATTCTAAATTCGTAACAAAGTTATAACCTTATTATGAAAATCACATTTCGTATAATTTATTCTTGCTTTTCGTATCATTATTTTAATACGAAAATCTAAAATCGTAATAGAATATTCAATACAAAATTGCAATCTTCATAACATGTGTAACATATCTGAGAAAAAAACAGGCGATAATAACGAGATTCGTATGAATTCACCCATCAGTTCAACCACAAATCGTATCAATTCACCAATCGTAGCAGTTACGAAATTCGTAACATGTATACCAAATCTCCAATACGAAAATTTCAAATCGGCACAAATGTGTTACGAAATTCGAATTTCGTAACTTCATACTGATACGAAATGACAAAATCTTAACAAAAACTCAAGTCATAGTGATACGAAATGATAAAATTATAACATGGTAACCCAGTACGAAATGAATAAATCGTAACAACTGTAAATTCGTAACCACGTATGCAAACATGCGAAAACTAGATTTAAAATACCAATACATCAAAATCGATCGGAAATCACCCCAAATATACCACGAATCATATGAAAACTTATAAACCATCAAAAATAAATACGAAAATATCATTATTTCAAGCTAGATGTAGGATTTTTCTAGAGAGAGAAAGATGGAGAAAGAGAAATAAAATAGAGAGAGAGTAGGAAAGGTCCCGAACCTTGAGTTCTGTCGAGAATATTACGAGCTCCATGGTGGTTGCAGCGGCGGCGACGGTTTCCGGCGAGATTTTAGAGATGACGGGTTGGACTGCTATTTGGGTTGAGTAGTAGCGAATCGCCCAAAGCAGAGGCGATTAGGGCTTGGCGTAGCAGCGGACTGGGCTATGTCAGGGCCGGAGATAGGGCTGAT
This sequence comes from Orobanche coerulescens, assembly GCA_033398695.1. Classification (NCBI taxonomy): domain Eukaryota; kingdom Viridiplantae; phylum Streptophyta; class Magnoliopsida; order Lamiales; family Orobanchaceae; genus Orobanche; species Orobanche coerulescens. Next base: position 179,653,082 of record CM065809.1, read on the forward strand.
GGGCCGCGGCAGGGCTTGTATAAGGTGGCCGAGGGTTAGAGTTGCTACTAGCGGCGGGTCACGGAGGCTTCAGTTGCAGCGGCCAAGATTGAAGAGAGAAGACGGGAGAGACGAGAGAAAAAAGAGACGAAAGACAAGAGACAAGAGAGAAAATAACGGAGAAGAGACCACATAAGAGAAAAAATATAAGGGTAAATTGGTCCAGATTTGTCATTTTTGGCTATAATTTGTACAAACTAAATTGCATGACAAATATTGATATCTACTAAGCTATATGGCTAAACTATCTCTTCTCTCTAAATAATATAGATGTTTATTCCTACTAACTCTCTCCCTATATGTACAATTATTAAAAAAGAGAGCGCCGTTCTCTACCCAGGACACCTTTTCTTGTGGTTCACATGAACTTGGATGTTTAACTATGTATTTTAGATTTTTAACATTTTACATTCCATGCCAAAATTTTACTATAAGTTGCGGTTGGGTATATATTATCCATTGCATTTTCCTATAGAGGATGAGTATATTGTATTAACAACCAAAAACTATATCAAAATTAAATTCATAAAATATGTATATATTTTTTTTATAAGGAGGCCAGCAACACCAAAACAGAAACTATACAAAATGTGAGAATTTACCCTTAAATGGTTTCCCCAAATATCCACTTATTTCCAAGCACAATTTTGAATTTTGAGATAGAATGAAATGAAATAAACATTCCCATGATATAACTATATCCAAGTAGGATTTTTTGGTTGTGTTACATTATTATACTGAGTATTTGAACATAGTTAAAATTTATGGTATTGTGAGTTCAAAGTTACACTAATCGAAGCGCACTCAGGTTGTAACCAAGCCATAACTTGTCATTGGCTGCTGACTGGTCTCACCCCCCGTGTGTATACCACCACGAAAAGATGATGAGGGTCGAGAATATGACTCATGGATGAACGTGGAGCACTTTTGGATTGTCGGTGGTGTGTGGGGTCGAGCAATCTGCTGGGCGACCCTAATCGCCACAATCACATTCATCATCTCTGAGTTGCGTATCTGAGCACGAATGGAAGTGTAAACTGCTCAGAAACATCCCTAAATACTGGGTCGCAACAAGGAAGGCAGTTGGGCCGCTCTCCCCTAGTAATACCAAACAATTCTCAAGATATCCCGTTTGGCGAGTAACATGCATCGCCTTATATGTGTTGATCTCAAAACAGACGCAAAGAGTTTAATCAACTCTTGCGAAAATTGCAACCATGGTATTGAGGACGTTCAATGAAGGACCCATTGGGCCTAAAAAATCATCCCAAACATGACAATGAGGGCTAACCGCACCTGGTAGCGCGCGAACGTGTGGTGAACCAAAACGTATTGTTCCACTAGGCCAACAGATCACTGCCATAACATGGGACATTTCCATCTGAGGAACCGTGATGGCGGGCATGGTCGTAATTCCGTCGACGTGAGTGATGGCGGCGGGAAGCCCTTTGGTGTAAGCAAAATTGGTGAAAAAGGTTACGGGGCAAGCCTTGATGCTGCCACATTAGCATTGGGGGTGGCCTCTGATGGGCGCTTTGTCGTGGGGCGGCCGAAATCCGCTTGAAGCACACATGGTCTCCAATTTAGCCATAAATACAGGGACATGTTGATCATCTTTATGCTCGACCGTAGTGAAATTGCTTGCCGGATGTGAGATTGTGGTGAATGTGACTCAATTAGAGCGATGTCTCAATCGTTTTCTCCATTTGATCACATCTATCCTTTTTTATAAGTCAGTCATGAAAGAAATTGGTAGATCATACCCATTGATAGAGTTATGATAATAAGAACTCAAACTAACATAATTTACGAATACAAAACTCCATAAATCTTGGCCATAGAGAATAAGCTCTACTATAAATTAAATAACCACTACAACTCAATAATCAAAAGGTGATCGTAATTTTAATTAAACCCTTATTTAAATAGACCAAACCTAAGTCCTAACCTAGGCCTTAAGCAACAAAGTGCACCGATTATTTATTCCATAATTTAAAAAGGACCCACTATGATAATAATAAGGCCCACAATGGAGAGAGTTTAACCAGTACTGTAGCAATAGTGTGTGAAATTGAGATTGAAGCCACGACTGATTACGACCGCGTATTCCGGTGGCGGTGGCGCCGCTCCATATTCCCTTTTGGAGGAAAGGCTCATAATAATACTACGCAGTCAGAAAAGACAAAGGAAGTCAATGGATTCAATAGATTCGGAACAAATCCAGGAGGATGAGACCGGTGAAGACTTGTGCGATCTTGACCCGACGCCCAAGCTCTTGTACTTGGCGGCGGCACAGAGAAATAGACCCAAAGCTGTCAAAATTGACAAAAATAAGAAAGACGAGAAAAGAAACAAGATCATTATCTCGGACCCTACCCCCGAGATCCCTTTCATCAGAATCGACTTTGAAAAAGACCTCCAGACTACAATGGAAAAGCAGTGGAAGGATACTATTCTCCTTAAAGTTATAGGTAAACCATGGTTTTACCCATCTCTAGTCAACAAACTTGCGACGATGTGGAATTTGGATGGGGAAATTGATTTGGTTGATCTTGGTTTTAACTGCTACTGCCTCAAGGGATTAGAAACAGAAAAAAGAGAATTCATTCTCACAGAGGGACCATGGAAGATAGCAGGTAGCTTCTTGACCATTAGGAAATGGATTCCGAATTTTCGTGCGGACGATGACAAAATTGACTGGGCTATTTCTTGGGTCCGAATTCTGAATCTTCCGGTGGAGATGTTCCGTGAATCAGTGATTCAGACTCTAGCTGAGTGCATTGGAGATCCGATTAAAATAGACGGGAACACGTTTCAAGCCACTAGAGGCAAGTTTGCACGATTCTGTGTTCAAGTTCCATTGAATAAACCATTGGAACTAGGCCTTTGTATTAGCGGCAAAGTATACCAAGTGATGTATGAAAACTTGCCATCGTTGTGCTACTCGTGTGGGATCGTGGGACACAACCAAGGGACGTGCACCAAGAATTCTAGAACCACGCAGCCTACTACCGAGAAGGAACCAGCAGAGGTAATGGATGAAGAAGATAATGGAATCGAAAAGAACTCTACCACCGATTGGCTCTTGGAAAAAGCCAAAAAGCAGGAGTATGGCGAGTGGATGCTTGTTACTCGTAAGAGCAAACAAGCAAATAAATCCACGGGACAGACTAGGACACGAATGGAGAATAAGAAGCTGTATCGCAATAATCAACATGCAACTCAGAAAAAGAGAGGCCAACAAGGAGAGGTGAATCAGGACTTGAATAAGTCGAATAACACCGGGATAAGAAAGCCGAATGCTACTGGGATAGGTAAGGAGAAAGAGTTAGGAAAATAGAACCCGGGACGCAAACTCCCGAAAAGTATATTAAAGCCCATCCGTGCCAATAAAGGCAAACAGAAAGCCAACTCAGATTTCAATCCAACTTTTGCACTCAATACCAACCTGCCAGGTTCTTCGTCTGCTAACCCCTTCGCAATTCTGAGTGAAGAAAGGAACGACAATCTTGACACGAACAATCATGGATTAGGACGAGGAGGATTTAGACCTGTTAGAAGTTGGGGCAGCACCTCAGGGGGATGAGGCTTTGGAGGTAGAGGAGGCAGGGGAAGTTATGGAATTTAACTTCGTGAACGGCACTCTACATATCATAGTTCACCCGGAACACTGGGAATTCAGAACAATTTTCTTCAGACTAGTGGTTCCGTCCAGAATATTAAAGATGGATTCAGAGGAACGTTTGGTTCATGTGATGGAAATCCCCCCGACGATTTGGCAGGTGGAGATAATAACGGAACACATCTTTGGGAAGAACTTCATGAGGAGATGTTGGCAGAGATTTGCACTAAGCAACTGGGAGATAAATCGGTAACAAGCGCTTCTGATGGAAATACTGAGGCAGCTATGGTCGATATGGACCGAGAATCCTGTTGAGGACCCCGTTCAATCTTACCACCTCAATAATCCATCGATGAAGATAATCTCATGGAATTGTCAGGGTGCAGGTGATGATGAGTTTCAAAGAAACTTCAGAGATTTAGTTCGAGTACATCGACCGGATGTAGTATTTTTACTTGAGACAAGAGTCGCACAAGAGCAAGCATACACCATTGCTCCATTTTTAGGATTTTCCAGAATTCACATGGCCCCGACAGATGGTATGGATGGGGGAATCTGGCTGCTCTGGAATGAAGAAAATATCGATGTTGATATCCTTGAGTTCGATGACCAATATATTCACATATTAGTTGGTCCGAAAAAAAAGGAGAAATGGCTACTAACCGGGGTTTATGCCAAGCCACACAAGATGGATAAAATCCGAGTCTTCAATGATTTGGCAAGAATTGCAGAGTCGGCTGATCTGTCTTGGCTGGTTCAAGGGGATTTTAGCGAGATAGGCTACTCGTTCGAGAAGCAAGGAGGAAACAGAGCTATTGCAAATCGATGTATCAAATTCCAACAGGTTTTAAATAGATGTGATCTCCAAGACTTAGGATTTCAAGGTCCAAAATTCACATGGACAAATAAATGTGGTGGCCTAGCAAATATCAAAGAAAGATTGGATAGAGTTGTTGCCAATGCGGCCTGGGTAACTAAGTTTCCCGAGTATGCAGTTATTCACTTACCTCGTACTCACACGGATCATCATCGGATCATTACACAATGCTATGGGGCAGATATTGAGGCGGGAGAGAAGCCTTTTCGGTTCGAAGCTATGTGGTTGCATCACCCGAAATGTGAAGGGGTTGAAAATCATATGGCTCGATTCGGATAACATTATAGAAGCAATCGACAAAATTCCAGAACCCTTAATCCCGTGGAACAGGAACAGATTTGGGAACATCTTCAGGAGAAAACGGAAGCTGCTAGCACGCCTGGATTTTTTTTTTTTTTTTTGAAAAAGCATCCAATGTGGACGGGGTTGAGGCGGGACCCACCAACTTGTAGATAAGAAGAAATCAAGAAATACAAAGTATCAGCCTCGAATTATGACCAAAAATGGGCCATAATTCGGGTCCAGCATCGAAGAAATCTATGGCCCGCTAAAGAAATACAAAGTGCACCACAAACTGTGGGCTAATGTGCGGACCCGTAGACTAATTATGACAAAAAATGGGCCATAATTCGGAACCTAAAATCTAAAGTGCCTCTGCAGCTAGATCAATCTGGTCTTGCACCACTAAAAGCGCTAATGTGCGGACCAATAGGTAAGCAAACAATCAATAAAATAAAAACCTATCTAAATCTAAAAGACGGATAACCAAGCTGATCCATCCGTATAAGGGAGAGAAGAAACGGAGGAGCAGTATCGTAAGTATAAGTCTGAATGCCGAGGGACGACATGCCGAGCTCAGAAAGATAGTCAGTCGGCCTATTGCCCTCCCGGAAAATGTGAGTGACTCTGAACTGAATATCTCTGAGAATGTGTCGGATACGCATAAGAGTGTGACGAACCTGCCAAGAGCCCCGATGCTGCTAGCACACCTGGATGGCATTCAAAAAGCCCTTGCAACAAGGTCGAACTTCTACCAATCGAATTTGGAATCGAAACTGATTAAAGAGTATAATGAGGTGCTACATCAAGAAGAAACGTTTTGGTTCCAAAAGTCCAAAATTAAATGGATCCAGGATGGTGAGAGAAACACGACTTTTTTTCACAAGTCAACTCTTGCTTGACGTCGAAGAAACAAAATACTTACTCTAGAGATTGAAGACGAGTGGGTTAAAGATCAAAAGTTACTCCACGAACACGCACGCAACTATTACTTGAGATTGTTTTCGGAATCCAGTAGCCAAAGACCAGTGCTGCCTGTTTCTCGACATCAGGTCGGATTAAGTTTGGAGGATGCAGATATGTTGGGACAGGAACTTATTTTGGCCGAGTTAAAGAGAGTGGTGTGGGCGACTCACCCTTTAAAAGCCCCGGGTCCGGATGGGATACAAGCAATACTCTATCAAAAAGGGTGGAGCTGGCTAAAGGATTCTTTGATGAAATTCATGACTAGCGCATTTAAGGACAAGAAATTCGACCCCAAGCTGTGTGTCGCGCATCTTTATCTTATTGCAAAGGTTCCGAATCTGACTCGAATATCAAACTTCCGACCAATATCACTATGTAATGTTATCTATAAGCTGATTACTAAATGCATTACCTTGAGGTTGAAGGAGCTGATGCCCAAGTTAGTAGCACCTACACAATCTAGTTTCATCAAAGGTCGAAGCACTCAGGACAACATCTTTGTGATCCAAGAGATTATCCATTCACTGCGATCCAAGAAGAAGAACAAGGTAGGATGCATGATATTAAAACTGGATTTGGAAAAAGCATACGATAAGGTGAACTGGAACTTTCTTGAAGATACATTAATCGCATTTAACTTCCCTGCGGCTATTGTGGAGCTGATTATGTTTAGTGTGCGAAATGCGGCTACCAAAATCTTGTGGAATGGCAAACCCCTGGAGCCTTTTAATCATAAGTGTGGGCTGAGACAAGGAGATCCACTATCTCCCTATCTCTTCGTCTTATGCGTGGAGAGACTCGCTTACTTACATAGAAGAGTTGGAAAGCAGGAAATGGGAACCTATTAAGCCGTGTCGGAATGGACCGCTCCTATCACACTTGTTTTTTGCAGACGATTTGATTCTTATGGGGAAGGCCACAGTCTCTACCACTAGAACAATCAAGAGGGTGCTGGCAGAATTTTGTAATGCTTCTGGACTAAAACTTAATTCCACAAAATCCAAAGTTTATTTTTCTAAGACAGGGGGTGCTTCACTTAAGCGAACCATAAGTGATATTCTGGAATTCGGGCAAACTAGAAACCTGGGGAAATACTTAGGGGCTAACCTTATCCATGGCCGGCAGAATAAACAATTGTTTAACGACACATTAGACAAGATAACGGCCCGCCTCAACGGATGGAAGAGTAGTTCTTATCGATTGCTGGTAGAGCCACACTTATCCAATCTGTCAATTCAGCGATCTCTGTCCATGTAATGCAATCAAGCCACCTTCCAGAATCGATTTGTGACAAGCTGGATCGTATTAATAGAGAATTCTTGTGGTCTACTAATCCAGATACAAAAAAGTTACACCTTGTGGGCTGGGACAAGATCACAAAACCAAAATCGCAAGGCGGATTGGGTATCCGAACAGCAAGAAGAATGAATGAGGCTCTACTGTCAAAGTTTGTGTGGAAAGTCATTAGCAGGGAGGAGACGATTTGGGCAGCGTTGGTAGAAGCCAAGTACTTAAAAAGGAGTCGGGTTTTGGACTGCGGGGCCAAATCGACGGATAGCCCAACCTGGAAAGGCATAATAAAATGTTCGGATTTGCTCAAGCCTTACCTTCGATGGCGAATAGGGAATGGAGAAAGCATCTCCTTTTGGTTTGACAATTGGATGGGAGCTTTTAGATTATGTGATGAAGGAGTCCAGATTGCCCCGATTGATAGTAAACTCCGGCTACGAGATATGATTGATCCGGATGGAAACTGGATCTTGGACTCGCTACATACACCCCTGCCTAACCCTATTAAAGAACTGATAGAGAAGTTTGATATTTCCTTCAATGATGAGGCTGACTGCGTTCTGTGGAATGAAGAAGTGAATGTGAGGTTTTCTTGTCGATCGGCGTATAAGGCCATCCAAAGAGATTTCGAAACGACACAGGAGCAGGATGATTGGGATTGGTTGTGGAAAGGAAATGTTAGTAACAAATTGAAACATTTTATTTGGCTAGCGGTGCATGATCGATTGGCAACAAATTCCTTGCGCAAAGTTCGAAAAATCACACTAGACTCGTCATGTGATAGATGTGGGTGTATGGAGGAAACGACGATGCATATACTACGAGATTGCACTCTGTCAAGAGAAGTTTGGGATAAAATTCTTCCAGCTGCTTATGGATTACACTTTAGGATAGGGGTGGGCATGGGACGGGATGGGACGGGCCTGGGGTCATCCCACGTCCCGTCCCGTGTTATAACAAGCGGGACGGGACGGAACGGGATTGGTGATTTCAAAATTTCATTCCGCGCGGGCCTTATCCCGGTTGGGACGGGACGAGACGGGTTTAGTCCCGCATAAAAAAGTTCAAAATATAAATTAGAAAAAAGTAAGAAAATCTATAATTTTATACATCTAAATTCGGGAAAAATATCCAACAAACTAATTTAGTAGCCTAAATTAAACTTCTAAAATAACAATTATTAACATTGAATACAACATATCCATTTTTTTTTTTTTTGAAAAAATATAAGTTACTAACTTTATATCGGTTGATTAGGTTTGTGTATAATTATAAAATATAGATAGTAAAAAATAAAAATAGTTTATTATTAAAAATTAATTAAAAAAGGGTTACAAATAATAAAAATATATGGTTTTAAAAAGGGTTAAAAACTTAGCGGGACGGGACGGGCCTTACAGGCCTCAAATTTTTTGTCCCGTGTCCCGTCCCGCAGTTACTCTAATGGGACGGGATGGGACGGGCCTAGTGTTTTTAATTTTCGATCTCGTCCCATCCCGGGTAATTTTGGGAGGGGACCGGGACGGGATCGGGATTTTGATTTTTTGTTCCACCCCTACTTTAGGAGCATGGACCCGCGGAACTGGTTCAAGGAAAATTTCAAGAAGAGGACAAAGGGCTGCGAATTAATCCCAGGTATTCCATGGAACATCATTTTTGCAGCTACCATCTGGACATTATGGAAAGCCAGAAATGAGTTAATCTTCAGGGGTAAGGCAAAGAGTCTGACTTCGATCCTCTTCCAGATTAAACTCATAAGTTCAGACCTCCATATGGCGTTGAAGAAAAAACCTTTACAGGCTGCTCGAAAAGGATGGGAAAAACCGAAACAGGATTGGATAAAGTTGAATGTTGATGGAAGTTGCCGGGAAATGGAAAATCATGGATCAATTGGTGGAGTTATGAGAGATGCTTCAGGCCGGTGGCTATGGGGCTTCAGCAAGGCGATTCCTTGCCCGACTGTTGAAGAAGCGGAAGGTAGAGCACTTATTCATGGGCTCAAAATAGCTTGGGAAAGAAGAACACAGAACATTGTGGTTGAGACGGACTGCTTGTCGATTTATAATTCAGTTATGAGTGAAGATGAAGGCTCCAATCAGCTAGGCAGCCTGGTACATGAGTGCAAAATTTATTTGCATAAGTCTTGGAACATTTTGTTTCGATGGATCCCGAGAAGTGGAAACCAATTAGCGGACTCTTTAGCTAAACTTTACATTGAGTGTAATGAAACGGGCGGGTTCTTGGACTCTATCCCTTCAAATCTACGGGCACTTTTGGCCTCGGATGTAGCCTAAGGGCACTTTACTTCATTTCTTTACCAAAAAAAAAGGCCCACAATGCTAATAGTAATACTAATATGACATCTATCAATTCTGTTCCCATTCAAACATACTTGTCCTTAACATTGAAGGGAGGAACTAAGCCCAAAACTAACTCCATCCCCCCAACGTCCCTCGTAGGAAAATTGAGATCTTCCTCACCCTCTTGGCCGTCCATTTCCTCAAATTCCTCTTTGTACCACACATGTTAAAGGATTAAGCAAACATCTATGCATGGCACGATAAGGTTGGCTGCACTTGAAGCGCTTTCCCATCACCCAGTATTTTGAGCTTCTTCTGCTGTGAGGTGGGGAATGTCACGATTATGCCATGAACTAGATGAACCCGAGAAAGAGACCTGGGACTGAGGGGCCTATTTTGAATAGTGGACGCATGTCGACTGACTAAAAGATGTTGGTGGTAGAGAGTAGGAGTCTTGAATGACGTCGAGTGATTTTGGACTGTTAGGTGTCCATAGGGTCGCACAATTGGCCATGCAACCCTGATGGCCAAAAAAATGTCTATCACTCTGCGTCGGGTATATGATCACGAACTGAGGCATGCAAATCGTTGAAGAACTTTTCTAACTACTGGGCCGGTGATGATTGTAACACCCCCAAACCACTTGGGAATATTACAGCGCCGCAGACCCTCTCCATGAGGATCCACCAGGCTAAATACGAAAACAATACATCACATTTTAAGCCGATATGGCTAAATAATGAACCATTAGACCCATTTGGTCTTTTACCAAAAAATTTTACATCGAACATACAAAACTCCTTTTTCTAACTCGTACCCACGCAGGGGTTAGGATACATTAATACTTCCCAAAAATTGGAAAATACCCCAACAAAAAGACAAAACAGTAAGACTTCACCAAATACCCAACACGGCCTTCATGTGATTAGCATCGCTGCCTTCCATCATCCTTCGTACCGATCCCGTGATTCGCTCCCAAAGAACCCGCAAGTACCGGACGCAATCAGACATCCACCCCGAATACTGGGGTTAGCAAACTCCACTGTTTTGCTAGTGCAAGTATAAAGTGCAAATACGAGCTATACACAACATATTCCAAGAATATAAAAACTTGATTAATTCCACAATTCAACCTAATGAAGATTTCCCGAGATATTTCATTGAATAAAATAGTTCAAACCATGAAAAATTGGAATGAGACACGCAGGCTCTTTGAAAAGCATTTAAAAAGTCTCGGGAGTTTTAGAAAGACATTTCTGGGCTAATAAATCTTTAACTCGACAAACCACATAGGGACACGGGCCAAAGAATTGTTCTTGCTCAAAGATACCAATCTGGTCACAAACACATGGTCCACGACCCAAATCATCCATATCCCATACTCGAGTGAATAACACAACGGCCACACTCGATACATAACCAAACCACAATGTACGGAAACAATCATAGGGCCCGTATCCTTATGCCAAAAATATTGCAACCATGAAACAAATAATATACGACGCTTATACCGGTGCCATTTTAGCCAAGTACCAAGACCTTACATATGATGTATCTCACCTTGGGAATTTGCAAATGTGATACTCCGGACATATCACAATTATCAAAAACAACATCGTGCCATATTCATCATCACAAAACAACCTCCCGAGCTATACTGGCCCTGTACCTCTCAAGCAAGATACACACCCCAGAGACACCTCGTCAGGCCCTCCCTGGTGTATAGCCCACCGAGTGATCCGTAGGGATACGCAGCCTACCGGACCCTGTGGGACCCTCACCGGTTTTAACTCGGTTCACACACTCTCAAGAACTACATGGCACAAACCACATTTTCAAATTACCACTTTCACAAAATCACGATTCATAATCATATTCCCCCGAAGTACTTCAAATGTAAATCAAGGTACTTGCTAGGAATGGCCACAACATCCGACACATACTCACATCGCACATAATCACAAACTCATCAATAGTACACACGTCCACACATATATACACACTTCTTGTCAGAAAGACATAACCTTAAGTCCACTATCAACATAATCACGCACAACGATACCAAACGTAAAGAAGATATTCCAAAGCACACCACTAGTACATATCCTCGTAACCACAATCGCTCACAAACACATAAGTAGATTTTATAGAAGACCTTTATCGAGAATATACCGATTCTTTTATAAGTTCATTAAAAATAATTCAATTGCACACCTAGTCAATTACCGACTATAACCACTACGAAATATGAAGTGTATAGGCAAGATACTTGCCTCAATAGTTGATCTTGGACACTCGACGAACGCCTCTTAACCTAAGACTTCAATGCTCACAACTCTTCTAGGAAACGACGTAACACCACCGATCGGAAAACGGCGAATGGAAGGGTTCCACTCGAGTTCTTCGCAAGGAACCTGACCCCAACATCATACCATGAATAAATTGACGATCGAACGAGGAAGAATAATCGTAGAACGCCCGAATCCCCTTTGTGACATTTTATCGAACACTTTCAAGGTGTCGATTAGAAACTCAATAAAACGACGAATCCTCGGCAATCCAACCGTGGAAAAACAAGGGATTCGATATAAAACAACTTAATAATCATAAATCCATCACTATTCTAAGTTATAACGAATCAAATGGGCGAAATCAACAAAATCCCCAATTTTTCCCAAAACTAGGATTTTAGGAAAACTAACCTTGATTCGCTGGATTGAAGGATGTTATGGAGTGATTAATCGATGTTATAAGCTCCCAAACTTCGTGGATTAGTTGTATAACAACATGCCTTCGTCACCTCCAAGACTCCAGCGGCGTACACGAAAGGAAGGAAATGAAAAATGAGTGCAAACAGGACTGCTCGGTCATATTTATCTTCGTGCACCTAGCGTGCGCTAGATCGCAGAGCTAGCGTGCGCTAGCGGCGGTCATGGTCGAGAATGTTCGGCCGGCCCGCCATCATGCGCCGAACACGTGCGCTGTCGGCCCACACAATCCAGAGACTTCGCTCGGCCAGTAGGCGGCGCCTTTTCCTGCCAGAAGGCGCGCTTATCACGGTCAGAAGGCAGGCGCAGCCTCCGGCAGAGCGTGCGCCTACCCGCCGATCTCCCGCCTAGAACCTTTCGCCCTTAGTGCCTCGGCCGACTAGCGCGCGCAGCCTAACCGGCCATAGCGTGCGCGCCTCCCGGCCGAAGGCGTCGCTACTTTCCGGCCAGAAGCGTGCGCTACGCCGGCTCGCCGCAACCGCCTGGCCAAGCTCGCACTCGTCCGGACAAAGGCCGGGCACCGTCCGGCCACCGTCCCCAACCGTCCGGCCATGTCCGACCACCATGATTCGACGACTCGATTTTCCGAAATCGCACTAACGAACACGACAAAATACTCGGGACAACATCATCGGTCCGAAATGAAAACAACGGATAACAAATCATCACCTACGGTCTTAACGCCAAAATCGCTTGTCGAGAAAATGATACCTAACTCGACAACCGGAAATATCCGGAAAAAATCCAAAATAACTGAACGGAAATCGTGGGTATTACATTCTACCCCTAAAAATAAGTTTCGTCCCAAACTTAAAACAAAAGCAAGGCGACTCGACAACACACCGTAACTCCAGCGGTATAAAGCCTCTACGATCCGATTCAATACGCAAGAATTCTTACGAAAAGCAACGAGCATGAATCGCTGCGTTTGGTAAAACCGATCAATACAAAAATCGAATCACGATTCCAACGCTGAAAGGTATGAAATTCCAATAACTCACAGATTTGGAAGATCAAATACGAAGACAATTTCCCAACACTTATGGAAATCGCAAAATGGCCCAGATGTTCAATAATCACGGTTTCGAGGTCAAACGATAATGATTGGACAACGATTTAACGAATAGCAATGATCGAACAACAACGATAACCTTTGAAGTTCATACCTCAAATCAAGACATCAATAACTTGTAGGAAGCACGAGGTGTTAGTTTCGAACACGGTTCACCAGAAATCGATCCGAACTTGGAAAGATCACAACGATATGCACATCAATTTGTAACAATATCAGAACTCGCTCGAATGACAAATGTGAGAAACAACACAAGGTCAGAAGCATTAACGAACACAATCGCCTCAATACGATCGAACGAAACGGAAACGAAAAAAGTGTGGGTATTACATCATATCACTTTAAAAGAGGTTTCGTCTCGAAACCTAAACAACGAAAACGAAGTGTTTGAATATCAACCTTCCCGCCATATCCTCTTGGTCCCGCATCTAGTCTCCATAACCAATCAGACCACGGTCACGGCCGCGTCATGTCCCTCGGCATACTAAGCGGATTCTCACTCAATACGATTGCACCACTTCGCAAAAACAAATATGCTAAAGTACCAACTTAGCATGACATATCACATAAGGTAACCAATAACAACTCGGAAAGAAAATCCACGAGGTATCCCTTTAAAGAAAATCTTTTGAAAATCATAGGATTTGTATGTTATTCAAAATAAACTTTAAAAGTACTTTTGGTACCTCGGGTTATTTCATTAAAACTTGTAATCAACATGCTCTAACCGTCTCATTGGAAATCATTTGCCAAAATAATATTTCCTTGAAACCGGCGTTATCAAAATCATCATGCCTCTACGCATCATCATCACCGTTAACAACTAACAAGTTAACCATGCAAGATCATCAAACCATTCTTACATACTCTAACATTTCCAAACCCGAGTTTGAACTTTACATCGAGTAAGATTTTTTTTCATCTTTCACTATATATTCTTGAAAAAAAAGAAATCGTATTGGTTTTTGAAAAAAAATTTATTTTATGATGTGAAAGATTTTTGAAAATCATGTACTCGAATTATTCGAAAATACAATAGTACGTTAAAGTCATTTCTGAAAATTCTCCCAACACTACACAAGAATCAACGACGGTAATATTTTACAAAATGTTCAAGGTATTTTAAAACAACTCTTTCAATACCGTCGAGGTTTTATTTTGAGAATCCTAGGCCGGCTCGCAAATTTCAAACAATTTCCAAAGTTCATACAAAGCCGCCGGCTTAATCGCAACGTCAAATTAGTTTCAAAAATTGATTTCCGCAACTTGCACAAATTTATGAAAGTTTTAGGAAAACATTTCGAACACACACACACAGCAGACATAATTTATCAACTCACCGAACAAAATCAATTATCACTTAGCGCGAATGAAAGGTCACAACACTCGTCCACATAAAACGGTTGTCATCACTAGACAACGCACATAGAATACAGTCACAGACGATCGATCAGAAAGTTAGACCTAACGGCTAAAATGCGGTTCCACATCCTCTGTCCCAGCTAATTAACGCACACTACAACAATTATTTAGCGTGCGCTATTCATGCTGCATTAGCGCGCGTTACAACAACATTAATGTGCGCTAACAGCTCAAATTCAGCACGTGATTACGAACATATATACGACATTACTAAAATCAATGGTCACAAATGAACAACACGTTCGAGTCCCAAAGCCATTGATTCGACACTTCATGAGAAACCATCAAAAGACAATTGTTATTCAAAACCGAAATCTCACCTCTTATTAAAGAGAGCTATCACAATGCCCACAAATCGAACGACCCAAAGATTCACATCATAGTTTTAATTTAAAACCTGCAACACTGCCCGAACAACAAGAACATCATCACATATTTGCCGACTAACAGTCATAAAACCGATAAATTGAAAACGAGAGTCACGTCTTGTCTACATTTTGTAGACTTCACTTGAGTTCAAAATCGTGTTTTGAAAACTTATAATACAAGATGAAAATAAAATATCGGTAGTTTGAATTCTAAAAGAAAATTTCGCCCTCGTGTCATTATACAAAAATCAACTTTTTCCTCCCTTTGGAGGATGTTTTAAAACAAAATATACGTGACTCCCCAAAAACATGTAAAGTTTTAAAATATCACATTGATGAATCTTTCTTTGCGTAACCACACCAAGGCTATTACTCTTGTAAAAACGACTTATATCAGGATGTGTGTATAACTACATATATGTTGGCACCACTTCCATTCTAGCATCATACGAGGATCAAACAACATAGGCCACATAATCACAAATCACCTTCAAACTCCACGTCATAACACAAAATCATACAAGCTCGTATATCACAAGGCACAATATAGTAGGGAGACTTACATCCACAGGTCGCACGAAGATGATGGCTGCACCTCGATACTAATCACGGCCGACATCACAAACGACGCATCGCGACACGACTTAGACAGACACAATCTGACAGAACAAGACACGATAATACCCGACTGGACCCGATAGCCTAGGTTTCCGCAACCTAAGCTCCGATACCATATTCTGTAACACCCCCAAACCACTTGGGAATATTACAGCGCCGCAGACCCTCTCCATGAGGATCCACCAGGCTAAATACGAAAACAATACATCACATTTTAAGCCGATATGGCTAAATAATGAACCATTAGACCCATTTGGTCTTTTACCAAAAAATTTTACATCGAACATACAAAACTCCTTTTTCTAACTCGTACCCACGCAGGGGTTAGGATACATTAATACTTCCCAAAAATTGGAAAATACCCCAACAAAAAGACAAAACAATAAGACTTCACCAAATACCCAACACGGCCTTCATGTGATTAGCATCGTCGTCTTCCATCATCCTTCGTACCGATCCTGTGATTCGCTCCCCAGCAACCTGCAAGTACCTGGACGCAATACAGACATCCACCCCCCGAATACTCGGGGGTTAGCAAAACTCCACTGTTTTGCTAGTGCAAGTATAAAGTGCAAATACGAGCTATACACAACATATTCCAAGAATATAAAAACTTGATTAATTCCACAATTCAACCTAATGAAGATTTCCCGAGATATTTCATTGAATAAAATAGTTCAAACCATGAAAAATTGGAATGAGACACGCAGTCTTTGAAAAGCATTTAAAAAGTCTCGGAGTTTTAGAAAGACATTTCGGGCTAATAAATCTTTAACTCGACAAACCACATAGGGACACGGGCCAAAGAATTGTTCTTGCTCAAAGATACCAATCAGTCACAAACACAGTGGTCCACGACCCAAATCATCCATATCCCATACTCGAGTGAATAACACAACGGCCACACTCGATACATAACCAAACCACAATGTACGGAAACAATCATAGGGCCCGTATCCTTATGCCAAAAATATTGCAACCATGAAACAAATAATATACGACGCTTATACCGGTGCCATTTTAGCCAAGTACCAAGACCTTACATATGATGTATCTCACCTTGGGAATTTGCAAATGTGATACTCCGGACATATCACAATTATCGAAAACAACATCGTGCCATATTCATCATCACAAAACAACCTCCCGAGCTATACTGGCCCTGTACCTCTCACGCAAGATACACACCCCAGAGACACCTCGTCAGGCCCTCCCTGGTGTATAGCCCACCGAGTGATCCGTAGGGATACGCAGCCTACCGGACCCCAGGGGACCCTCACTGGTTTTAACTCGGTTCACACACTCTCAGTAACCACATGGCACAAACCACATTTTCTGAAATTACCACTTTCACAAAATCACGATTCAAAAACATATTCCCCCGAAGTACTTCAAATGTAAATCAAGGTACTTGCTAGGAATGGCCACAACATCCGACACATACTCACATCGCACATAATCACAAACTCATCAATAGTACACACGTCCACACATATATACACACTTCTTGTCAGAAAGACATAACCTTAAGTCCACTATCAACATAATCACGCACAACGATACCAAACGTAAAGAAGATATTCCAAAGCACACCACTAGTACATATCCTCAGAACCACACAATCGTTCACAAACACATAAGTAGATTTTATAGAAGACCTTTATCGAGAATATACCGATTCTTTTATAAGTTCATTAAAAATAATTCAATTGCACACCTAGTCAATTACCGACTATAACCACTACGAAATATGAAGTGTATAGGCAAGATACTTGCCTCAATAGTTGATACTGGACACTCTGACGAACGTCTCTTAACCGGAAGACTTCGAATGCTCACAACTCTTCGGCGGAAACGACGGTAACACCACCGATCGGAAAACGGCGAATGGAAGGGTTCCGACTCGAGTTCTTCGCAAGGAACCTGACCCCAACATCATACCATGAATAAATTGACGATCGAACGAGGAAGAATAATCGTAGAACGCCCGAATCCCCTTTGTGACATTTTATCGAACACTTTCAAGGTGTCGATTAGAAACTCAATAAAACGACGAATCCTCGGCAATCCAACCGTGGAAAAACAAGGGATTCGATATAAAACAACTTAATAATCATAAATCCATCACTATTCTAAGTTATAACGAATCAAATGGGCGAAATCAACAAAATCCCCAATTTTTCCCAAAACTAGGATTTTAGGAAAACTAACCTTGATTCGCTGGATTGAAGGATGTTATGGAGTGATTAATCGATGTTATAAGCTCCCAAACTTCGTGGATTAGTTGTATAACAACATGCCTTCGTCACCTCCAAGACTCCAGTAGCGTACACGAAAGGAAGGAAATGAAAAATGAGTGCAAACAGGATCGCTTTGCCATATTTATATCGGTGCAATTAGCGTGCGCTAGATCGCAGAGCTAGCGTGCGCTAGCGGGCGGTCATGGTCGAGAATGTTCGGCCGGCCCGCCATCATGAGCCGAACACGTGCGCTGTCGGCCCAGCCCACAATCCAGACTTCTGCTCGGCCAGTAGCGTCTGCCTCTTCCGCCAGAAGGCGCGCTTATCTACGGTCAGAAGCGTCTTAGCCTCCGGCAGAGCGTGCGCTACCCGCCGATCTCCCACCCGTAACCTTTCGCCCTTAGTGCCTCGGACGACTAGCGCGCAGCCTAACCGGCCATAGCGTGCGCTCTCGGCCGAAGGCGCGCTACTTTCCGGCCAGAAGGCGCGCTACGCGGCTCGCTGCAACCGCCCGGCCAGTGCCTGCACTCGTCCGGCCAGTGCCGGCAGCCGTCCGGCCACCGTCCCCAACCGTCCGGCCAGTGTCCGACCACCATGATTCGACGACTCGATTTTCCGAAATCGCACGGAACGAACACGACAAAATACTCGGGGACAACATCATCGGTCCGAAATGAAAACAACGGATAACAAATCATCACCTACGGTCTTAAACGCCAAAATCAGTTGTCGAGAAAATGATACCGGAACTCGACAACCGGGAAATATCCGGAAAAAAATCCAAAATAACCGGAACGGAAATCGTGGGTATTACAATGATGAAGGCAGTTAGGCCACTCTCCTCAAATAACACCAAATACTCCTCGATAGCCGACATTGTTTGGCGCATAACGTGCATTGCCTCATAAGTATTAATCGTTGAACTATCTTCAAATTGTTCAATCATCCGTCGCGAAAGTTGTGCCCATGGGATTGAGGACGTCCAGCGAAGGACCCACTAGGCCAAAACATCACCTTTTTGCAACATGGCGATGAGAACTAACTGCACTAAGTCGGCCAAGGGCGCGTGGTGAACCAAATAATATTTTTCACCTGGCACACTATCCCATCAAAGATGAGCACTTCCATTCAAGGGACCGTTGAGCGGTGGTAATTCCCATCAACATGAGTGATGCCACGAAAGCCCCGTGGTGAGGAACTCGTGATAGTGTTAAGAGCTGGTGAAAGAGGCTCGCGGGGTGAGACCTAATGATGCGACAAAAGCATTAAAGGTGACCCCTAGGCAATGTGTGCTTTGCCTTGAGGTGGTGGTGGTGGTGCCTAGTGTTTTTTATTTAAACATGATGGTGGCGCGTGTTGATCAAGTTTCTAGTCGGCCACAGCGAGATTGCTTACCAGCCCCAGACCGTGAATTGCATTGCAGTTAGGTTAATATGAAATTCCGCAATTGTCTTTTCCATATGATCACATCTCTCCTCAATAGTCATCGCCAATGAGAGCGGTAGGTCATACCAATTGATAGAGTTAAGACAATGTGAACTCATAAACATAATCTACTAAAATAAAACTCCTCACGACGAGGCCACAAAGATTAAATTTCTACCACAAGCAAAATAGCCAGTACAACTCCATGATGAAGAGATGACCCCAACGCTAGTGAAAACCTTATTTAGATCTGAACTTAAACCTTAACTTAAACCCTAAACAACAGGCTATTTATTCCATAATTTAATAAAAACCCACCGTAATAGTAATAATAAGGGGCACTATACTAATAGTAAAATAATAGAGTAAATTACACACTCCAATACATTTTATAAAAGAATTATAAAAATCTAAGAAAACTAAAATAATTACAAAAATAACGACTTTTGTTGGTATCTAAATATAGTATTTAGATAACCAAACTACTAATTACAAGTATCCAACTACATTTTAATTCACTGAATGTTGGGCATTGGATACCCAAATGACTGGTATCCAAATGTATTACCTTAAGTAAACAAACTACCAATTGCTAGTATTCAATACGTCAGCTTTGTAATTATTTTCTTTATGTTAGATTTATATAATTAATTTATAAATATTATATAGATATGTAGAGAAACCAAAATAATAGGAGGCCAACCATAGTTGCTAAAACTATTATACCAAATGTTGATGCCACTTTCATTTCAACACGCAAGTGCTTGGGAAGTACGTCGAAATATAACCAAAGGTGATTGGAATAAAAAATACAAGTAAAAAATAACAGTTGTAGTTTGCTCACTCAATAAATCAACAACTTGATTACATTGTTACAATAGGATTTATGATAACATATCTCTCTAGAATTTGCTACAAGTATGAAAAGTCCGTCTCTCTCTAATTTATTACTACTATTTATAGTGTATAAAAAGTTGGTGTTAGTGGGACATTTGTCATGCCTAGAAGATGTTGAATCTCTATGTGGGAGAAATCGGTACTTTTCAGCCGGTGAACTTCAGAGGCGGAGTCTTTGTTTGTTGGTAATTTTCTTACCCGGTCGTACGTTGAATTCTTAGGGTAGCCTTGATTTGTGTTCTACGTGATTGGTGCCTGTGTTGAATCTTCAGAGCAGTCTTTTACCCTGTTAGGTACTTCTCACGTCATTCACTACGCCAATGCACAGTTGAGAACTTCACCTGGGTTGGACCGTCTGTCCGGCCTACCCCATCTAGGACCGGTCTGACAGTGCTGATATGTATTTGAATTGCTTAGGTGACATCTACATCGTTCCGCGAGAGCCCCGTCATCCCAAAATCGACAAACAAGAAAAATGGTGTGGTCCATTGATGAGTGGGACAGAGAGAAAACAGAAAGGGGCTAACTAAAAATGTACAGTCCAGTGGGACCCATCCAACGCCGCAATCGATGAAGATACCCCATTGTCATTCGTAATATCGTGTGGTTGGTCCACAAGAGATTCCCCATCGCTACTCGTGAAATCCTTGGAATGCAAAGGTAGAGATACCCCTTCATGACTAGTAATATGATCGTGCAAAGGCAGAGATAATCCTTCGCCATTTGAGAAATCCCTCAAATGCAAACCCAAGGACACATCCTTACCTGTGAAGTCCATGGATTGAAATGCATGGTGTTCTCCACTGTTACTCGGTGCTTCATTTGTATTTAACACGGAAGATACTCCACAGTTCGTCAAATCCTTCCACTGCTGAGTCACGGTTTTAATCTTGGTGTAAAACTGAATTCCAGTTTTACCTGCAACTCATTAGAATATAGAATAACCGGTTAGAAGAAAGGGTAAATTACAACTATCCGAGTTCAGTCTAATTACAGAAAAATTCCAGTTAGTTTTAAGGGATAATACAAAAAAAAAGAACGGAGGTACGGAACAATTACTTTTAAAAGGGACAATTACAAAAGACCCCCTGAGATTTGGGCTAATTGCAGAAAACCAGAGTTTTGTGAAAATTCAAAAAAAAAAAAAAAAAAAACTTTAGGTTTGAGTCTTACTACAGTTTTGCTTGCTCCCTTCACAAGCAAAACAATTTCAAGAGGTTTTTGTAATTTTAAAAACATTTGGGTTGTTTTACACATAAATCAAACCTCAGGGGTAATCTTGTAACTACATATAACATCCTGAGGTATAAGGGACACCCATTAAGGTTTGTATCTGCTTAACAATCATCACCCCAAAAAGTTGCAATTCGTAGAATAGTATATCAAGGGGTATTAGTAATCTTGAAAGGTAACTGGGAATTTTTGTAAGTAGACTGGATCTCAAGGGTTGTTTTCTTAATTAACCCGACGGAAGAAAAACAAATCTTTAGCAGCGGCTATCAGAAGCTCATGAGGATTGGTTTGCATTTAGCGTGTTTGTTGTTTACCATAAATATTGATATCTCCCGTAAATGAAGCTTTCGAGCCAGTAAATGAGAACAAAGGCAATGGGGCTGCAATAGCCACATTCACACCAACCTGTATTTAACCAAATTAGTACCAAAATGAAAATTACAAATCAAGTTAAACATATAGTTTACATGTCAAAGGATAAAACAAAGTTCAGTACATAGTATATTGAAAAAATAGATGAACCAATTTGCTACATAGACGAAACCAAAACCAATTTACAAAAATCACATACTCCCTCCATATCACTGACTTTAGAAATGGAGGTTGGGCCGCTATTCCTTCCTTTTCACGAATAGCTACGGGTCCTATCCCACTTGAGTGGTATTTTTAAAATAAAACATTAATATCTAATTAAAATTTATATAATATTCTTTAAAACTATAGTTTTTCGTTATATAAATAACAATATTAATTGATTGAAAAAAAAATAAAGTGAAAATAAATGGTTTAAAAAGAGTTGTACCTTCGTTAAAATGACAAATAAAAAAGTTGCACATTAACTAATGTACCCTCTTTAAATGGAACGGAATGAGTACTATTCTAGGCATCTTGCACGAACGAAAGAAATTCCCAACAAACACAGTTCAGTAACTTACCTGCCCAGACTCGATCTCAATTTGAAACCTCCTAGCAACAGCAAAGGAGGATGTAAAAATGGAAGCTCCATTTCCATGTCTAGTTCAGGTAAACAATCAAGTCCAAGTCAAATCATTATAATATATACTGAAATTTATGGATAGCCAAGGTCGAGATGTACTTGTTCCTGTTAACAATGCCTATTGCCTCATCTAAGCTTCCAGCCTAAGCATGAAAGGATCAGAAAGATACATAAATTACGGAATTTAGAAATATCAGCAGCATAAAGATTAGGATTAGTTACTGTTAGGAAATAAATCCTGAAATTTCGATAATGCAAAACTATAGCGAGAAGGACTTCGGAGTCCTAAAGCAAGAGTCCGAGTACAGAGCAGAACTTCAGATTTAAGTTGTAGGCTCCACATACAAAATAAGCACAACTTTCTACAGCAACTGTTTAGACTTGAGGAATATTTTATTCCTAAAGCAACACGGTCGTGAGAATACATTTATTGCCGATTTAATAGATATTTGGTGCTGGAGTCTGAAGTGTGAAACAGCATTTATTGACGGCTAAGGAAGGAAGACTGCATTTAACGCAGATGAGCTAAGAGACAAAGAGGACAACTTCAATCCAAATTCCAGCCGCCAATCAGAAACGTCAAATCTCACTAATTAGCAACAGACACACTAATTAGCGACTATATTTCTCACACCTATAGAAAGCCGGACATGGAGGACTGGATACAACGAATACAGCTATCTCAGGAAAATTCTAAGTGCTCCTAAGTCCTCAACAAAGAACAACATCTCAAAGGAAACTGAATTGAAGAGAGAGATTTTTGTTTAAAACATATTCTACCATATCCCAAGTTGAGGGTTTCAATCTTGTGTAAGTTGAAACTGCATGTTGAACATCACCATGCGGAAAGGTGTTAGCCTTTTAGAAGTTGAACATTGACCTATGTCGGAGAGTGTTGACTCAAATCTGGTTGCATGTCAATCTGTGTGGAACGATGTTGACTGAGCAAAAACAGTTGTATCAACCTGTGTGGAGGGGTATAGATTGTAAAGTGTAATCTTAAGATAATAGGTTGTTATGTATTACCTATTTTTCTAGTGAATACCTCATGTTGAAACCGAGTGGATGTCGAAGAAATTATCTTCGAACTACTATAAATATTGTGTCATTTATTGTTTACTGTAGTTGCTTCTTATTATCTAACATCCATATACATACATCACATCATACTTGCGAAGTAAACTTCTGGTTTTTACATATATACTTGCTCTGTTGCATACTGTAAGTAAAGTGAGATACAACGTTAACTCGTTGTAAGTACCTTACCTACAAGACCGCAAGCATTTGCTGTATTTTGTCACTTTGACTCCGTATAGCAAATCACTCAAGTCTTCTGCAAACCTAGTTTTAAAAGAAAATCAGTATTGTTTATTCACCCCTCTAAACTATTACCTGGCCTAGGGGTGCCCAAATGGCTCGAATCGCCGGCTTTGGTTCCGAACCCAAACCGGACCGTCGAACGACGGCTTCGGACGGTTTTATGAACCCCCGGTTCTGAACCTGTTCCTGTTGGGTTCGGCAGTTTTTTTTTTCCTCTAAAAAACATTCTGATTTTTGAGTCTTTCTTTCGACTGAAAAGTTAAAAATAAATGACAGATAGTCGAATTGGCAAAATAGTGGGAGGGAGTAAGAAATTAGAATTGGATTAAACTCAAAGACTCAAAGTTAAAAAAAAAAATTAACTTTAAATATTCGAAGTAAGTTAACTACGTATCCCATTCTTAGGCGCTTCGAACCAGGAGACCTGCCCCCACCACCACCACCAAAATATCAAATTTCAAATATATATTAATATAATAATATATAATACAATAGTTTAAGAAAAAATAGGCGGTCCTAACCGTTGGTTTACGGTTTGTGAAAATCACAAATCGTGACCGAACCACCGGGAACGATTTACAGTTCCGGTGCCGGTTCGAACCATGGTCAACCAGCGGTTCGGAACCACCGGTTCCGATTTGACCCGGCAAACCATGGACACCTCTAATCGGACTACAAAAATAACCATGAGATTTGGCCTAATTTAAAAAAAAAAAAATATGTTCCTCCTTTTACGTATTGCACCACCAAGAGGGGTTGCTTGTTAACTAAATATAAACCTCAAACATAGATTTCTATATCAACAAAAGTATGTCGCGTGACAGGAATGTATACTATCGACAAACCTTCATGCAAAGAAGAACTGGACCCAATATTTCTTCCTGCATGCATCAAGATCATCGTCACATATTAGTCTATCCTGCCACAACATAAAAGATGAAGCACTAGGAGTACTCTGTAGTGTATAAACCTTGTAGCAGTCCATGTCCTCCGTGATATCAGTTAAGATTGTCGGACCAACAAAGTTTCCAAGCTCATATCTGGGAACCTATTCTTTGTCATAAAAATACGAATTAATAAATCAAATTGGCATTCACAAGTTGTTGACATTCGCGCGGGACTTTGTTTGGACGTCATACCACAATTTTTCTCCCATCAAGAATTAATCTAGCACCATCATCAACAAATGTTTGGACCACCCTGGATATCCGTTCCTTAACCTGAAGATACCAAATAATGGACATCAATGCATGCAAAAAATTGAAGCATGCCATATGGAAAGAGAGCCTCGACCATCACTACCAACATAGTTAGAAAACTATTCAGAAGCGAATATATATATATATTTACACACAACATTAAGAAGCGAAAATTTTATCCATCAGTGCACCTGCTTGGTGATCACTGGACCAAGGTCCACACCTGGTTCAGTTCCAGCATCTACCTTGAGGCCCATGGCACGCTCCACTAGCTTATCTTCCCTGAGGAAATTAAACCATCACCAAATAATAGTATAAATTTTCCTGATGGAAATTCTAATGACCACTATTTATTATATGAAGTTGGCAAAAAAATACGATAATCTATGGAAGAACCAGATATTTCATAATTAAGAGCGGCAAGTAGTGTGTGAATTATAAATACTATAGCTGAACAATGAATAATTAAATAAATGGTTCATATATATATATATATATATATATATATATATATATATATATATATATGATGCCCTGGCTAAAATCATGATACAGTAAAAATCCCAGATTTGCCCGCCCACCCCACTACCCAACCCCCAATTCACCACCCATAGGAAAAAAATAAAAAAATAAATAAACTATCCAGCCTCTGCCAATAGGATTCATTGGGATAACGATGAAGTACAGGATACGACCACAAGAATAAACCATAACAAGCAAACAAAATCACTTATGTAGCATTTACCATGACATTGAGCCTCCAACAAAAATAACTATGCTGACTGATGTACACCTCTGTATTGCAGAGCCAAAGCCAGCAGAAACCAAAGCATTTAAAGTAGTATCAATATTTGCATCTGGCATGATAACTGCATGACTCTTGGCACCAACATTGGTCTGAAGTGAGAAACGTAAGATTTGTTGGAAATGAAACAGTCATTTACTCGAATGCTGAACAAACAGAGAAACTCTTTCACCTGAACACGTTTACAGTTGGCAGATGCCCTTGCGTGCACATACATCCCAGGCTGGATACAAAAATAAAAACATGGGAGATCTTTGATAATCGTAATTTTCAAATGATAACATGTTAATCACAGATGACCAACTAAATATTTGCAACCTTTTAGCAGCATAAAGGTTGTGCAATTTATCAAAGAAGTGGCTCTACTTAGACATGATAAAAGAATACCAACAACAACAACATCTAAGCCTTAGTCCCAAAATGATTTGGGGTCGGCTAACATGAATCAAACTTTGAAACCGTCAATAATCGTTACATAAATAACATAAAAGGAAAAAAGAGGGAAAAAGTAGAGAAAAAAGCAAATAAAAAAAGAGAGTGAAAAAAAAAAGAAAAAAAAGAAAAAAAAAAAGAAAAAAGAATCAGACTCCATCCACCATCCGTATTCTTTCCCGCCACATTTGCCTCTCCATCGCCATACTTTCTCCAATTCCAAGAAACCGCATATCATTTTCAATCATCTTTATCCAAGTTTTCTTGGGTCTTCCTCTACCTTTCACAACATTACTTGCTCCCCAACTTTCTAGCCTCCTCACTGGGCATCAATAGGTCTTCTTCTCACATGACCAAACCATCGTAATCGATTCTCCATCATCTTGTCTTCTATAGACGCAACTCTTACCTTCTCTCTGATCACCTCATTTCGAGCCGATCCTTTTTGTATGACCACACATCCATCGTAGCATACGCATCTCTCGCCACATTCATCTTTTGAACGTGACACTGCTTTTCTGACCCAACACTCGGTGCCATATAACAAGCAGCCTAATTGCCGTGCGGTAAAATTTACCCTTTAATCTATGAGGCATGCCGGATCACATAAAACCCCTGTGGCACTCTTCCACTTCAACCACCCCGCCTTTATTCTCGTGAGCCACATCGCCATCTAGCTCTCCATCCTTTTGGATAATAGATCCAAGATACCGAAAGAAAGTGGATCCATGAACAACTTTCCCATCAAATGTGATCATCCCCGCCTCTCTATCACTGTTCGCTAAACCTACACTCCATATATTCGGTCTTACTTCGCTCGGCTAAAGCCTCGAGCTTCCAAAGTATCCCTCCAAAGTTCCAATTTCACAGCACTCCAACCTTCGTTTCATCAATCAACACAATATCATCTGCGAACATCATACACCACGGAACGTCATTTTGAATTTCTCTTGTCAATTCGTCCATGACTATGGCAAAGAGAAAAGGACTAAGAGCAGATCCTTGATGCACCCCAATCGTAATAGGGAATTCTTCTGTCCTCCCAACATTAATACGTACACTTGTACTAGCTCCCTCATACATGTCCTTTATAATGTCAATATATTTCCGCGATACACCCTTCTTTGCTAAGGCCCACCAAAGTACTTCTCTTGGTACTTTATCATATGCCTTCTCTAAATCAATAAAAACCATATGCAGATCTTTCTTTTTATCTCGATAATGTTCCATCAAGCTATAGGATAAGATATTGCTTCCATGGTCGATCTTCCAGCATAAATCCAAACCGATTTTATTATCTTCACACATTTCACGATCCTTTGTTCAATCACTCGTTCCCACAACTTCATGGTATGACTCATTAGTTTAATTCGCGATAATTAGAACAATCTTGAACATCACCTTTGTTCTTATACAAAGGGACGAGAATACTTTTCCTCCATGCGACGGCATCTTATTGCTTCTCAAATCTTATTGAAAAGCATAGTTACCCATTCGATCCCTCTCTCCCCCAAACACCTCCAAACTTGATAGGTATACCATCCGGTCCTTCCGCTTTCTTTGACCCCATCTTCTTCAATGCAATTGTCACTTCACCCTTTTGGATTCTTCTCTTAAACTCTCGGTTAACCATACTTGAGGGGATGTTTAAATTCCCAATATCTAGTTCTTGATGGCCATTGAATAGGGTATCAAAGTATGACCTCCATCTCTCTTTTATCTCTTTATCTTGAACCAAAACTTTTTGGTCAAGATCTTTACACATTTAACTTTTCCAATATCTCGCGTCTTCTTCTCTCTCATTCGAGCAAGTTTATAGATATCTTTTTCCCCTTCTTTAGTATCTAATCTTGCATATAATTCTTGATTGACCTTTGATCGGGCATTTCGCACCGCCTTTTAGCTTCGTCGAGCTTTCTTGTACTTCTCATAATTCTCATCGCTCGAGCATTTACCCGACCTTATAACATTCACGTTTGGTCTTTATCGCTTGCTTAACTTCATCATTCCACCAAGATGTGTCCTTACTTGATGATCTTTCCTTTAGATTCTCCTAGGACTTCTTTTGCAACTTCCTTTATGTTGTGTTCCAACAAGTTCCACATCGAATCTATATCCGTCTCCGTGCAATCGGACCAAATACCACTATCGGCAATCTTAGCCACAAAAGTATGTCGACTCTCCCCTTGGAGCTTCCACCACTTAATTCGAGGGTCAACTTGTGGTCTTCTCTTTCTTAAGTGCCTCTTACCTCGAAAGTCAAGCACCACAACCCTATCTTTGTGTTGCGGCACTCTCACCGGTATTACCTTGCAATTAGTAAAACTTTTCCTCCAAACATTCCTTACTAAAAAGAAATCAATCGACTTGCATTACCTCCGTTTCTATATGTCACCAAATGAGAGTCCCTTTTCTCGAACCAAGTGTTCATAATACCCAAGTCATGAGCTAATGCGAAATCCAATATATCATTTCTGCTTCATTCTGTCCCCAAAACCAAAGCCACCATGAATGCTCTCAAAGCCATCTCTGCTAACACCGACATGCCCATTGAGGTCACCACCAATGATCAATTTCTCACCCATAGGAATTCGTTCGACAACCTCTTCCAAATCTTCCCAAAATTCTTGTTTGATCGATGCATCCAATCCTACTTGTGGTGCATAAGCACTTATGATAGTTAGAAACTCATCCCCTATCACAAGCTTAATACTCATTATTCTATCGCTCTTTCTTGACACTTCCACCACATCATCAATGAATTCTTTATCAATGACGATACCCACTCCATTTCTACTTCTATCCTTTCCAGTGTACCAAAGCTTGTAACCCCAAGGAGCTAACACTCTTGCCTTCTCGCCAACCCACTTAGTCTCTTGTAGACACATTATGTGAATTCTCCTCCTTTTCATAACCTCCCCCACTTCTGCTGATCTCCCCGTCAAAGAGCCAACGTTCCAAGTTCCAAACCGCACCTTACTACCCTTACTAGCCGCAAGAACTAACTTCTCTGTCTGTCCCCGTCCACGCTGCAAGGATTCTTGCACATTTGACACCACACCCATACTTCGAGGTGGCGCGCCGCTTCCGGGCGACGACCTAGCAAGAATACCACCAGCAAGAAAATTCTGCAACTACTGATCCATCAAAATATGAAGTCAAATTATAATCGTAAATTTTCATATCAGAACTGAAATATACCCTTTCAACATAACAGGTTACAGCAACGTGTCTGTAAGAAGGCAGTCCAGTATATGGTTAATAAAGAATAAACATTTCTGTAGGACTTGGTTATTTTAAAATAAGCTAATCAGAAGTAAGAGGAAAATTATAGGCATCACAAGAACTGTTTTAGAAGGTATATGAGTCAGGTTAAGCACAAGCTGGCAAGGTTTATGTTCAAACATACACAGCAACAATCACACAAATAACAGGTGGAAACCGCCTCATGCACCTGATTATTTATCTATAATGGAAATGTATATAAGACTATAAGAGAAGATGATAATGCTTGTGTAATGAGGAAATGCAGATGGAACTAGGAACCTGTGTCTGGTATGTCAGTCAGAAATTAGTGTTGCAAAACATCAACATAAAATGGATATTTATAAGATTAAGATGCCAAAAGGAAACTCACTGCATCTGATCCAACGTAGGACACAACTTTGATATCGTCTTCATCACAGATGGCATCGATGATGTCCTACAAGATCACAAAATCAAATAAATTAAATAAAATTAGGTGTATGAACACCGAATAAAAAAGAACTAACTTACTCCTTTAAAGCAGATGAATGGAGTAAAACTAGAAAAAGATTTGACCATCATAATACAATATACACATTTCAATAGCTAGATCTCATTCCCTCACTGGTCGCTACAAAACAAGAATATCAAAGAGAAAGACTTACATTGGTCCCATGAATAATATTTAGGACACCGCTGGGCAAACCAGCCTCCATTGCCAACTCAGCAAGGTGCAAGCAAGCCCCTGAAAGTAAGGAAGGGACGGGAAATTGGCAATTAAAAAGAATGGCGGTCTTTTCAAGGACACACACACACACACACACACACACACACACACACATATATATATATATATATATATATATATATATATATATATAAAGAGCTTATATACCAATAAAGGATGTAATACTAACAAGGGACTGTGTGCCGAATATCCATACGAAAATTGAGGTAATGTCACCCATAAAGATGATTAGACAAACAAAAATTTTTTAATATCAACTCATT
Organism: Orobanche coerulescens; assembly: GCA_033398695.1. Taxonomy (NCBI): domain Eukaryota; kingdom Viridiplantae; phylum Streptophyta; class Magnoliopsida; order Lamiales; family Orobanchaceae; genus Orobanche; species Orobanche coerulescens. The sequence goes on from CM065809.1 coordinate 179,683,508, forward strand.
CAAATAATATATGCTTTTAGTATTTTGTAAATGCTGCATCCTACAAATGTACCTGGTGCTTTCTCAGATGGTTTTAATATAAAGGTATTGCCACATGTAACAGCAATTGGAAACATCTGCAAAGAATTGCAGAGCAGCGAGAATAACTGTCAAAACTATGAGGCTCGCAAACAGTACAAGATATAAAATTAGGAGAAACAGAATTTTAAAATTTGAACAGGAGCATTTTCATTACTTTCCATGTACCTTGTGTAGTCAAGAACGGGAAATTGAATTCTCACCCTAGTTTCCACTTAGAAATTAATTCATTTTAATTCGTCTGAAATTTCTGATAATCTCGTTGCAGAGAAAATGCTTGTTTTTTCTTCGGTATCCTAGTAGGCGATGTTAAGGTTATGTCACAAAAGTAAGCTTCATGGAATATTTTTTCCAATTTGCATTTGGAAGCTTGTAACCTATTCTGACGGACATGAACTCCTAAACTGATTGAAAAGATAAATTTCAACCAGAGTTTCTCTATATCTTTGTTGCCCAATCCTACAGTTTTCTCTGAATTAATGACAAATTCGATTCTCCAAATGACTCGCCAATGGCTCCCTTTAATTGATATAATCTTAGTATCTAATGAAGTTACATCAAACTGATGGCGAATTGATGAAGAGAGAACTTGAATAACAAGAACGAGAAATGAGAGAGAAAAATTCAGTAATCAATATTGAATGTCAATAATAATAATAATAAAGTTAATAATAAGATGATTAAAGCGCAGCTCTTAAGCATTTTATAGGCTTAAACTAGGAAACTAACTAGATTAAGGAAAGTAAAATACTATATTCTCGATACTATATTAATTACTATATTCTTCCTTCCATCATTCTCCCCGGATTGAAAGCACGAGCTCCTGCTAGAGCAAAAAAAAGATGATCAAGAAAGGAGCCCAGGAAGTGATGAAACGCTTCACAATCTTCGAATTAAGACAACCATTCCATTCAATCAAGTAGCTTTGAATCTCATCATCAAGCTAATAAACATTGGGAGACCTTTCCGATAAAACAGATAGCACATGTAATCATCAACAACATTATAAGATTTTTCTGTAAACACTAAACACCTTATGCTTCCTTTGCTTTGCTTTCCTACCAAAAGCATACTTCAAGGCCTTCTCCAATTTCGGAGGTAGTTGTGAACCAAAGACATCAGATTCAATTTTCGCTCGCTCTTTTGTCTCTTTTGTCTTACGAGGTATGACAAAATCTATCTCAAGATGATGAAAACCATATGAAAGAAAATGGTTAACTCCACCACAGTTCACATCAAGCACAATCTTCTCAGAATCAGTTGCTTCAAAATTGTCATCTTGTAAACCTACTCTATCTTATCCTCTTCAACTACATCAAAGCCTTCTAACTCGTCCATAATCGGAACAATCGGAGTGTTGATTGGAACATCTTCAAGAAGAGGTGATGTTTCCATTAGATATGATGGCAAGCAAATCCTCATCACAATTCTCATGAAATGTAGTTTGTAGGCTACTGAGAATGAGATCATCTTGTAAGTGAGAACTTTCTGTGTCATCCTCATCAACTCAACATGAGATTCTATCGGAAATTGCTCAACAATCACAGTCGCTTCAAGCAGGCATGGATCAATCAACTCCTCACTATTAAAGCATATTCTTTAGGTCAACATATTTGAATTTGGATTAGAATTGCCCTTCATAACTTCCAAAAAATTAGCTCGAACAAATCTTGCAACCTCTCCCTTTCACTTTCTTGAAAAATTTCAGTCATGATTATCTCCAAATATCCAAAGATAACATTACCATGATAACCATTTATTCCAGTCACAAAGTAATTGAACATCTCAATAATCGGTTGATCACAATCTAGATCCAACATGATCAACCCATATTTCCAACTAGCCATTGTTTCAAGAATAATTCTCCTCTTTTCATGCAATACCGTAAATGTATCAGACATATTCTCAAATCATGAAACAACCAATTGCATGATAACATTCAATATGTTCTCATCACAGGGAGTATCAAGGATGATGACTAATTATTTCACTAAGACAATAAGCAACTTCAAATCTTACCTCATAATCGAGATGTTGCAATACTTCTGGCCCGACCAATACTTTCAACAATTAAGAAAGTTCATCTTGTATGTATATATTACGTGACTGATTCACCCAAGAAGTAAGTCATATACTCCATCAAGAATTAGAAGTAACTCTTCCAGAGAGTTCAGAAGTTGAATAAGTTATTCCAACCCTTGAATAACGCATATTTCAAAGCACGGATCAAAAATGAAGGTTTAGCTCTTGGTCTCAGCCTCAAATGAAACCACAATAATACTTGATTCTCAAAATAACATCCAATGCTCCGCCGAAACAAATTCTAGCTCAAACTTTATCAAAACTCCCACAAATGAGACAATAGGAAATTAGGCCCAAGAAGGAATAAGTTGGCCCAATATAGAATAGGCCCAAAATTAACAAATTAGTAAAGTTGTCTTCACAATATGCTGGAGCAGGCTTCCTTCAAACAAGATGCACAGGTGCATATCTTCTAACAGAGTGTCCACGAGAGGAACAGGTCGAACGGAATTGAAAATCAGAGGCATGTACGGATGGCGGCTACTGTATGGCGGCGGGGTAGACTGCAACGGATCTGAAGTGCGGCGAACTGAGTTGGTAGTGCTTGGTCCGCAGTAATTCACGATCTTGAATCTGTGAAAACAAACAGTGGATTATAGGTTTTCTTTGCGAGCTGAGATGAGGGATATGGACGGTGATCGCGGACACGAGCGACGGCAGGTTCTTTAGTTGTTTGAGTGCGAACGGTCGCACGGAGATTGCGATTCTCGAATCTGTGAAATCAGAAGCGAATTAGGGCTTTCTCGGAGCCGTGATGGCGTGACAGGAGCGACGCGGCGGCGGAGTGATGCGGACAACTGTGAGAAATCGAGTTTCTGAGTTGATTTCATGATTTGGATGTTCCGGTTGGTGACAGAAGGCGGAGATTTGCAGTTATGTGGCGCGGACGTAGCCCTGGCGGTGTGGTCTGTGTGTCGGCTCGAAGGCTAGGGTTTGTGTGTTTGGGGAAGACGATGACGTCTTCTGCTGTCTTTTTTTGTGGGGACAATCAGAAATAAAAACGGAAACGGATGTGCAAATCAGACGAGTAACGACGAAATTTTTGTTTCTTGCAGCGGAAAGAAACGTGAAAGAAAGACCTTCTCCGATGTCAAGTTGATGGCGAACACGATGAACTTAAGAGAACTTCAATAACAACAAGAATTGAGAGCGAAAAATTCAATAATCAATATTCAATGTAAATAATAAAGTTCATAATAAGATGAATAAGATGCAGATCTTAAAACTTTATTTATATGCTAAGAGTCCAAATTAATCCAAGAAACTAAGGCTCTGTTCTTTTGGACCGAATGAAACTGAACTGAACCGAACCGAACCGAACCGAACCGAATGGATCTGAACTGAAATAAAATATATATTAAGGGTAAATAATAATAATAATAATAATAGTAAATAATAATAATAGTAATTAACAACAACGATAATAGTAATATTATTAGTAATAATAACAATAATAATAATTAAGATTAATAATAATAAGGGAAAAATGCACAGAAATACATGAACTTTGCTCTTTCTTTCATTTTGCGCACGACTTTTTAATATTCCCCATAAAATCACTAACTTTCGATTTCGTTCAATTTTTCCCTAGTCCTACATTTCGCCCAAATTGAATCTGACATGGCGCCGATGTGGCAACCGGGCATGTGTCAACTTCTCTTCCATCCGGAAAATTAAAGGGAAAAATGCACAGAAATACATGAACTTTGCTCATTCTTTCATTTTGCACGTAACTTTTTAATTTTTTTTCATAAAATCACCAACTTTCGATTTTATTCAATTTTTTCCTAATTTTAAATTCTATAAACATATTTTTAGCTTTTTAACAATACTATGCTGTTGGAATATTTACCATGCTTTTGAATCTACTGCATTAGCTGCAAATCTGAAAAGAACAAAGTAGGAGACAGATTCGTTAGTGACGCAATCTGCAAACAATATGAGTGGATGTGTGACTAGGCGCCCCTCGCGCGCGCGCGCACACACACACGCCGCCGCCGCCGTCCGGCCGGCTCGCTCGGATCGGGTCGGGTTTGGTCGGGTCGAAGGGCGATTTGGGTGAAATGTCTCGGCGTATCGAAGTTATCTTTTTACTGCAATTTTATTTGGTAAAAATTTATTTTACTGAAACACCTCAATTATAAATTCTGAATTTTGGTTAATTCCGATGTTGCTCATATGTTTTAGTTAATTCCGAGGAGTTCAGGTAAATACCTCAAGTATAAATTCCGATGTTGCTCATATGTTTTATCCTGGGAGGCAGACGCTATACACTGCGGTGGACGAATTTGCTTTAAGGAGACAGAAATTCTAGACTCAATATCGCCCATCTTCGGATTTAGTTCCTTTGATTATATATATATATATATAGATTGTTTGCAGATTGCGTCACTAACGAATCTGTCTCCTACTTTGTTCTTTTCAGATTTGCAGCTAATGCAGTAGATTCAAAAGCATGGTAAATATTCCAACAGCAGAGTATTGTTAAAAAGCTGAAAATATGTTTATAGAATTTAAAATTAGAAAAAAATTGAACAAAATCTAAAGTTGGTGATTTTATGAAAAAAAATTAAAAAGTTACGCGCAAAATGAAAGAATGAGCAAAGTTCATGTATTTCTGTGCATTTTTCCCTTTAATTTTCCGGATGGAAGAGAGGTTGACACATGCCCGGTTGCCACATCAGCGCCATGTCAGATTCAATTTGGGCGAAATTTAAGACTAGGAAAAAATTGAACGAAATCGAAAGTTAGTGATTTTATGGGGAAAATTAAAAAGTCGTGCGCAAAATGAAAGAAAGAGCAAAGTTCATGTGTTTCTGTGCATTTTTTCCTAATAATAATAATAAGAAGAAGAACTGAGAAATAACCGAATCGAATGGACTGAATCGAATCGAATCAATGGACTCGAATCAATCGAATCAAAAATCAAAAATAAGTCCAAAAGAACAGGGCCTAACTAGAATAAGGAAACTAAATAATATCAAATTATAATACTACTAAGCTACTATATTCTCCTTATTATATTAATTACTAGAGATAACCCGTGCCAAAATGGCACGGTGGCGGTGATATAATTGAATTAAAATAATTAAATTATCAGATTACCTGCTAGAAAAAAATATGTTGGTTACCAAAAGTCTATTGACGGTCGACGGGCTTACCATAAAGAAAAGGAAAAAAATTAAGGACCGCCGAAAAGCAGGCCGGCGGGCCTGGCGAAAAAAAATGGCCGGCCGCCGGAGGAAGGCAGGACGTTAAAAAAAATGGCTTCCCGCTAGCGGTGGCCCACAGAAAGCAGGTTGGCGGTCCTGGCGTAAAAAAAAAAAAGTTGGTTGGTCGCCGGAGATCCGCCGGTGGTGGCCCGTCGGAAAGGAGGCCGACAGGCCTGTGTAAAAAAAAGTTAGTTGTCCGACCGCCGACGGTGGCCCGTCGGAAAGCAGGCCGCTGGCCTGGCGTAAAAGAAAGAAAAGAAAAAAGAAAAAAAAAAAAGGGTCACCAGCCGGCGACCCGCCGGAAATCAGGCCGTCGGCCTGGCATAATAAATAATAAAAACCGGTCGGCCGCCGTAAGTCTGTCGGCGACCAGCGGCGCCCTGGCGGAAAAACTGGTTGGTCAGAGGTCCGTCAGAGATCCCGTAATTTCTTTTTTTTTTAGATTACTTGACCCTTTAATTTAATTTAATATTCTAATGGTACTTTTTAACATTTGTTATTGTTGAACATTTGATATTATTACTATTAGTATTAAATTCGACACCAAAAAAGGGAAGGAGAGGGGAGGGATAGAATAGTCTTTCCAGGTGTACACTACGACCCAAAAACACATTGTCCTTTATATTATAGATTATATTCTACTTTCCATCACAAACAATGGACCTTTTAAGAAATCTTCAATTTGAGAAAAAAATAAAGAAAAAAAAAAACAATGCCTCACCAAGGGTTCACCAAGATCAACTTTGGAACATGTTCTACATGTGCTAAGCAGATGAGGTGGTTCTTATCGTACCATCCTTTTTATGTTTTATCTTTGTTTCTGAGGGTTTAATTGATGTAAGAATAGGTCGTCATTATCAACGAATTTTTTACTTTGATGTTACACATTTAATGCTAAAAAATTATATCTTAAGTTCCTAATAAGGTACAGTTGACAAGGCCACAAGATCACTGGCATTTCACATAAGAAGCATAGTAATATTGTGGTAATCCAAATAAACAAGCATAAGAAATGAATGTAGTGACAAAACTTAAAGGCCGAGAGAGATAACAGCATACCAGTAAAGGGATCATGGCTGGAAAATTAAAAGAGCATATTCCAGCACAAATGCCAAGGGGCTCACGGATGCTATAAGTGTCAACTCCATTTGATATATTTGACAAGAAGTCCCCCATATGCAGATTTGCCATCCCACAAGCATGTTGAACAAGCTCTGCATTAAATATACATATTGAAATGACAAATTGGCAGCACTCAAAATGCAGAAGTTTGATAACAATTGAAGGAAAATAATCATTTTTGCCATTCATATTATATTTAAGCTAAGTCTATACCAAAACTATAAAAGAAAAGCAGATTGCTTTTACAGAACTCTTAAGATTTGACAAACATCTGGAGCAATGCAGAAATAGGTGGACAGAATCTTCAATAATATAAGATCAAACAATCTTTTCATGCGCGATAACTAAACTATTTTTAACAGCTTCCATTATAAACCATCAAAATGCTAAGATCCGAAAGAACATCTAATGTTTCAACTCCAAGTACCATACGAACTATGCTAAGATCCGAAAGAACATCTAATGTTTCAACTCCAAGTACCATACGAACTCACCAATTCCACGGGACACATCATTAAATGCATCCTTTGATGTCTTGCCCTGCTCTAGTGTTATAATGCTGGCAAGCTTCTCCTGGAAAACAATTACAAAAACTCCAGTTACTGAGTTTTTAAAAGCTGCAACTGGCAGGACAAGAGATCAGCAAAAGCTTACAATGTCTCGGCGAATAAGCTCTTGAAGCTTGAACATAATTCGTTGACGAGTTGTAGCCGGGGTACTTCGCCAAGATGTAAATGCTCTTTTTGCTGCAAATACTGCACCCTTAAGTTCCTCAGCAGTGGATAAAGGAACTTGTGCAACCACTTGCTGAGTAGCCTGTGATTGATTATAAACTATTAGCAACAAATACTTAGAAAGAGTAAACTGATAATACAGGTATATTTTTCAGCACTCACAGGGTTTAAAACATCAATAGATGTTAATGATCGTGAATTGATAAATCTACCACCGATGAGATTTGGGACCCTCTGCAAAATATGAATTATATTCCAAAACTTCAGATCAGATATAACCTGATTCCAAATCACGTAGCAGTCAATATTAGGGGATATCATCATAATCAATTGTACCTTAATCCCAAGTTGGCAATTAGTAAAAGAATGTATTATTTGTATCATCAGCCGAGAAATTTCAAATAACTAATTCTACCGGCTCATAAAAAAGGATGTCATTCATTTAGCAAGTTTTTTTTTATTATGATCCAAGGAGTGTGTGGCCATATCAAAGCTGGATTTTGTAATATTACCGGGGGATATCGTCTCTTCCATGACGGCTCAGAAGATGATGAAGGCTCAGAGTACGCCTCAACCGCTGTATTGGATCTCAATGTCTTCAATCTCCTCACTGCTGCATATGACATAATGAAGACATGAAAGTGAATACAAAAGATACTCTAACTTTGAAACGCAAGCATATTCAACGCCAGTGACTTGCTACAAGAGTCAAAACTGCACAGGTCACTTTATCATATAACAAATTTATTGAAGCAGATAACGGTTGCTTTTATGGCGAGCAAAATTCCTCCCAGATTTTATATCACCTTATTATCAAAGATATTTTGGAAATGGAAAAATTGCATGATGCTCTTCGAGTCAGTGACAGCTATCATCTGGTCAATTGGAATGTGAATTACCCTAATCCTTTAAAATCAATAACAATCTTTTGCAGGATAAAATGTGTTTTACATCTTCCTAGTAAATCAAGGTGGTAGGTCTTTTCATTGTTCACCTTCATCAGATATGCTATAAAAATGGAGAGAAATTTTATTTAAATTTTATATCTTTTTTGCTTCTATGTGCTAGAGGATCCTGTTTACTGGCCATGATCATCTCTTCTTGCTTTTAGTAAAATTTTCCATAAACTACACGTAAGAACACATGAGCCCTTTAAACTAATATGAAGTTGTAGTCAAATATAAAAAATATCAGCAATTGGAACAAACCAGTGTACGTGCCATAAATATTTAAATAAATAACAATTTTGTAATTTCGATCATTTAAGAATTAATGTCCTTTATTACACGGTTAGAATAACAACGAAATTTAATTACGTACTGAATTCTGAAAAGAAACAGAGGAAACTCAGACCTGTAAGATTCCCGTGACGAAGCTTGGCTTTCACATTATAAACGTGTTTTGGCGTGGATAAAAGCTCGGGGTTTGTTTGCCTAAGTCTTTTAAGTATCTGACGTGGTTTCATACCAGCTTCCGTCATTTCTTTGATTAGCATCACTTCTTTCTCATTAAAGCGACGAGCAGAAGGATGTTCGGACATGTCTTTCATTGGTTCGTGATTGTGTGAGCCATTCTTAACAGTAAGTACCCACAAGCCATCCTCCTTCTTACCAAGAAGCTCAAACGGACAGTTTGTAAGCCGGGAACCAGATTTTCTTTTCCGCATATGCTCACCAGAGGTCTCATCGACAGGCTTACGCCGGTCACGATAAACACCTCCTCTGTCACAGCCAAGGACAACTATTCTTTCCTTTTTAGACTGTTTAATGGTGACAACATAACCTTGGGAGACGGAAAAATCCCCAACATAATGAATAAGTTCTTCACGATCAATGAAACTCCCTGGCGGAGGTGGAAGCATCTGTGGAGTTTCATCTATCTCCATGTAACTGTAAGTGGTCCAAGCTGATTAATGAAAAGGAAAGCCTACACATAACATGAAGTCAACAAAAATTCTCTAAAACATTGTAACTAACAAGTCATTCCCAGATTCTATTCATGAGTGCGATGGATCGTGCATAAAGTTCCGCAAATATTGAACGACTTTGTAACTAACAAGTCATTCACAGAGCGAGATAATATACTAATATTGAATATTATGCAAATAAATATATGTATGTTTGAAAGTAGTTAGATAGAAATGTATAAGCTATATAGGAGCACACTGGTTCTTAAGTTCTTTGGTAAAATGTGAACTTTATAATTCGACGCTTTCAAACCAAAAAACCAACACTTTTCACTGTGATTATTACGATGACGAGAGAAAATATAGCTGACTAATCAGTGTAAGTAACTCCATTCCTCATGCGGAAATTCAGTAGAATTTGATTGAACATCTAATCGATCTTGAGGTGTCAATAGTCACCAAGATATGAATATGCAAAATAAGTATTCGAATTAGTTCTACTCGGGATATCTTTGAAATGGAGTTAAATAAAAACCAAATACTCCAATGTCTGGTTTTTGGTTTGTTCTACATTTAATCCTTTGCCAACTCATGCAGCGAGTAAATTAAGCTCCGTCATCTACTTAACATAAAACAATGTAGTTTGCTCCATAATGCATGTGTTGATTTTACAATATGACATGACTATAGCAAATATCTGAACCCATCTCCGTCTCAAGATATTTTTCATGTAACCGGAAAAACTCATGATGTTGAGAGTTTTGGAAATTCATCTCAGTTCTCCTTCGTATGAAGGTTGCGACAAAAAGGGCCTCAGGCATAAAACTTTGCAACTTTGCTTTTTGCATGACAATACTAAGTGGCTGATCAGTGTGTGCAGAGGCGAAGCCTCAATATGCCCAGTGCAGACCATGGACCGCACTGGACCAGCCAGCCACCTAATAAATTTGGGTCTGGACCACACTAGTCAGCAAAAGAAAAATGGTTCGTCTAATTTTCTTAGACCAATTAAACAAAAGGTAAATGGTCTTACACAAAATACAAAATATTAGACCAATATATTATTCAAATCCAATCAATTAAAAATAAAGTATTACCCGATCGAATGGGTGACGAGTGGATGAATGATAACCTTTTTATTTCTGTAGAGAGAGATGTATTTTTTTAACATTGATAATGAACTTATTCTAAAAGTTTGACGGTATGAAAACCCATAAATGAGACTTCAGAAAGTATGTCATTGTATTCTTGTTCATTGTCAAACTTTTTTTTTTTAGCTTCTTGGCTTCAAATTCCGAACTGCACTGACTTAAAATCCTGGCTCCATCCCTGAGTGTGACACAGAGCTATGCTTGATTTCTCATTTTTTACATTCTAAAAATCCAGTAGAAATTGTTAACACCCAACTCTGTCAAGTTAGAGCAACTAAATTCCACAAACACATTTCAAGAACCAACTGCTTGGCAGAAAACCCAAATGAAACAATTCCACACACATATGTATATATATACATACACATATAATATATATATATATATAAAATATACATACAACCTATATAATGCCACATTGATGCTAAAAAGCCACAAAGCCATAGTATGCACGTAAGTGTCCAAACTTCCTGAACCAAAAAACATTAATAAATCACGAACAAAATCATCACAGCCGACATGATTAAGTTATGCACTAACCAGTGAAGACTGAGGAGCATATAAACGAGAATCAACTCAATCTCAAAACACAATAAGAAAAACACTTCTCAATTTACTTCAGATTCTACAAAATAAACACTCAGCAGCAGCAGCAAGTAAAATCAACCTTCTGGACAATCCTGCGCAACCTACATTACATTTTACATAACAATTTCACAGAGCTTATAATACGAACATAACAATTATGTGAGGCATTATAATCATAAGCACATGACATCTTTTTCCAATAAAGATCACTGATCAAACTGGATTCATCAAGAATTACGCGTTTCCAATTGTTAACATAGAGGGTTGTACCGGTGAATAGGGGTTTGACGGAGATCAAACGGCGACGGCTATGTTGATTTTTCCGAGTGGGGACATCGAAAGACCGTTTGCTGCTCTTTTTTTTCTTCGTTTTTTTTTTTTTCTTTTGTACTATTTTCTGTGAAGAGAGTGTGGAATCAACGATGGAGAACTGGAGATAACGATAAGAGAGAACTTCTTTTGCCCACGGGCATATAGTAATATTTTTTTCTGCCTCAAATTTAGTAACAACTCTTTTGATACCCAAATTGTCTAAATTGACCTTTACTCGAATAAAATTCGAATTATATATTATAATTTCGAGTAACATAATTTCGAGTCAACTTAAAAAAAAACAATATCGAGGAAGGTTGAAAATATGGATTCTGGTCCAAATTTCGGGTTACGAGTCCATTCGTGTCACCCGAATACAATCAGGACATGTAAATAAAAAAAAAAAAGTCTCCCGAATTCATTCGGGAGATGTAAAAAAAAAAAAAAAAAAACGAGTTACACGAGTCCAATTCGTGTCACCCGAATTAAGAAAAAAAAAAGAAAGAAAAGACATGTCTCCCGATTCATTCGGAGATGTAAAATAAAAAAAAAAAAAAAAAAAAAGTGGTCTCCTGAATGAACGGGAGATGAAAAGAAAAAAAAAAATTATGTCTCCCGAATGAATCGGCGTGACACGAATGTATGAAAAAACAAAAAAAAAAAAAAAAAAGGTCAATTCGTGTGACACGAATGGTATTCGGGTAACACGAATTGGACTCGTGTAACCCGTTTTTTTTTTTTTTACATCTCCCGAATGAATTCGGGAGACTTTTTTTATTTACATGTCCCGAATTGTATTCGGGTGACACGAATTGGACTCGTGTAACCCGAAATTTCGGACTCCGGTAACCCATATTTTCAACCTTCCTCGATATTGTTTTTTTTTTAAGTTGACTCGAAATTATGTTACTCGAAATTACAATATATGACTCGAATTTTATTCGAGTAAAGGTCAATTTCGACAATTTGGGTATCAAAAGAGTTGTTACTAAACTTGGGACAAAAAAGAATATTGCTATATACAAAAGGGCAAAACAAGCTATTTCTACTAACGATAACCCGACCTGATTTCTGGCTCTTTATTTCTGAGAGCGTGTTGCACAGATACAGACACGTGGCGGATCCGTAGAGATGTTAAACGGGCTAGCCCTAGCGGTTCCGGGCTAGTCCTAGCGGGCTTCGGGTTAAATGGTCCGGGCCAAAAAAGCCCGGATTTAAACGGGCTAGGAAATATCGGCCCTAACTCTAACCCTAACGGGCTTCGGGCTAAACGGGCTAAATATTTAAAAAATCTATTTTTTATTTTTTATAAGTCATAAACCAAAAAAAAAAAAAACAGTAACAATATATTTTATATATACAGTAACAAATATACTATAATAAATATATCAAAAAATACACTTTTGTGTATATACATATATATATATACATATATATATATATATACACACACTATATTAACAAATACAGTAATAATATATATTATATATAATATTAATATATATTACATATATAATATTAATATATAGTATATATAATATTAATATATGTTATATAAATATAGTATTACTGTAAGTTGAAATTAACAATATATATATAATATACACACCAATATATATATATATACACACATATATATCGGGCTTCGGGCTAGCCATGTGAGCCGGGCTAGCCACTAATTTCAAGCTAACGGTCGGGCCAAAAATCCTGATTTAAACGGGCTAGAAAATATCGGCCCTAACCCGGTTTTTTGGCGGGTTAAACGGGCCAGCCCGTCGGGCCCGAGCCCGTTTAACATCTCTACGGATCCGTGGTATTTTTAAATTACTAGATGTTCTCCCGTGCGATGCACGACATAAAATACTAAATATTTAATTATATTAATAATATGTTATTAAATTTCAATGTTTTTATAAAATAATTATACAATATTCATATGTCAATACACACATATATTATCATTTGATATATTTTATCTAAGTAAATATCACAATTTCTTATTTTATGTAGGACAATATGAGTCTTAAATCTAATTCTGTAAATGATGAATTAACTTATTTTATTATTATTGTTATCAACATTCATTATAAAATATAACACAATGTAAATTTTTATATGATTTCGCGTGTTTCATCAAACAAAAAATTGAAAGTTAAATAATTGTTAAATTATACAATTGTAGAAGTAAATTAAAAATATAATTTCAAATATAATTTCTTCAATGTTTTCACATTTTATGTAAAAATATTTTTATTATCTAAATAGATCACAATCAATCTTATAAAATATATCTTATATTTAAATTATTATCTCTATATATATACACTATATGGATCTTTAATTAAAGATCATAAAGTAATGAGTAATTTTATATATTGATTATCAGAATTGATATGGAAAAGTTATAATCGTTTAAATTTATAAGTTAAAAATAAAAATAATAAAAAAGAGAAAGTTATTGATTGGCAGATAAAAGCATATGATTGAATAACTTCCAACTCTTGTTTTAATTTTTTTTAAAAAGACAAATAATATAAAAATGCTACGTGTTCGCGACTATCTTTTAATAGAAGTATAGATTACTCTATTTCTATATTTTCTTTTGTTTGTTGCTCTCTCTCTCTCTCCTATTGCTACAATGACAATCATGGAGTATATTTTAGTGTTTTTAAAAAAGGTTAAATAGCTATGTTGTCCTTTACCTTTGTCAATTTTTTTTTTCATCCATTAATTTTTTGGACAGACGCCGTGTTGGCAACTAACTGCTGATGTGGCGTCTTACACATCAATGTTGACGTGTCAATTTTTAATGACGTGGCATGTCATATCAGCATTTATTTAATTAAAAGGTTAAAAAAACAATTAAAACATATTTTATAAATATCAGAAATTGAAATTGAATTAAAATTAAAAGTAAATAACATAAATGAAATAACATGGGGAACAAAACGAAACCAAACAAACAACACAGTGGACAAAAATGAAATAACGTGTGTCTGTGACAAAACTCATATTTGAGTTGCAAATCTGCAACAATGGAGGAATCAAACTTTCTGCAACAATGACAAAAGTGACCACGAAGTCTCTACAGTCCCAGAACTTCCTTCCATTTTTTGGGATTTCTTTCATCACTGTTCGGATAACACATCTTGACCCACAATAACACTCAGGAAGTTGGGTTGAGCTTCGTGCATTAGATCCTTCTGTATGCTCATGTGTATTTTTAGATATGCAACTTCATCTGAAATCGTAGACATGAATAAATAAATAAGTTGGCGTATTTTAAATTGAGATAATTTGTGGAGATAAAATTATATTCTCTTATTAAACTCCATTTATATGTCAAATGTACTTGCTAATGTAAAATATGAACTCTCCTTAATTATTTATTTAATGACTCATATTCTATTAATAGTTTTCGCACCAGGGATAGTTCTTATCGAAACCATATATATATATATATATAGTGAGAATGATAATTAAGTTAAGAAATAAGAATGAATTTGATCCATAGATCTTGATTAAATGGATGGCCTAGATTTATTCTCACAAAAACGTATGCATAGAATGTAATATTCTAGTGCATCGATATTTTGATGCATGTAATGCAGAGTTTTTATGCATTGCGAGTTTGATGCACGAAATGTATATATTGCATGCATAAGCCAATCTGGATTGTACATCACACACAGATCAATGATTCAGATTTATTCTCAATTCACAACATAAAAACCATTCTCATACGAACACACACACACACACACACACATATATATATATATATATATATATATATATATATATATATATAGAGAGAGAGAGAGAGAGAGAGAGAGAGAGTGGTTCTTATCCTCCGAATTGCGAATATGCATGAGTTTTATACCACTTATGCATGAAATTTATGCATTTGGTGCATCAAAATTGCAATGCATTAAAATATACATTATATGCATCAAAATATCGATGCATTAAAATATTGCATTATATGCATCAAAATTTTGTGAGAATAAATCTAGGTCATCCATTTATTAAGATCTGTGGATCAAATTCATTCATATTTCTCAATTTAAATTGCATTCTCAATGAACTCACCTCTCTCTCTCTCTCTCTCTCTATATATATATATATATATATATGTATGGATCAATAATGATTGTCCCGATATAAGAACTAGGAAAAGTTTCATTAGGATGGTGGCAGTCATGCCTCCCAAAAATTTCATACCTCTCAAATCCACCAATAATATCATTCCACCTCATTCCACCTCATTCATACTTTTTTCATACCCCCAACCTCTTTTTAGTGGCAACCATGCCTTTTTCATACCTCCCAACTAATTTTATTTTTTTATTTTCATAAATTATATTAAACAATTTAATTAAAACCTAATATTTCATTAATAACTAAAAGAAAATTACATAATACTTAAAAAAACATAACTAAAAGAAAATTACATTATTCTTAAAAAAAAGGAAATAACTAATCATCGAGATATGTTAAGTTTTGAGCCTCTACGTGGTCCGTAAGATCATATAGGAGACGACAATGGATTTGTTCATCGAGTAACTCTTCTAATACACTATCGTCATAAACTGGCGCGACCGGCGGATCCATTATATGAACCGGTGATATTGCAACTCGATCGTCTTTTAAAATCATACTGTGAAATATGATATACGTATAAACGAGTTGTCGAATCTTTTCAACCGACATAGCCCGGAGAGGACGACCGAGAATCATCCATTTATTTTTAAGACGACAAAAAGCTCGCTCGACATCTTTTCTTGCAGACTCTTGTAGCCTCTTGAATCTCTTTTCCTTCAGTTCAACCGGATGCTTATATGCTTTAACAAACGTTGACTATGCAGGATAGATTCCATCGGTAAGATAATATCCACGTTTGTAAAACCGTCCATTTACATGAAAGGAACTGTTTGGCGCCGTTCCATTTCGCTCGTAAGATCTGATGGTGGTGATTCAAAACATTAATATCGTTGTTTGCACCGGGAGGACCAAAATACGAATGTCAAATCTACAAATCGTATGAAGCGACGGCTTCAAGCATAATAGTTGGGTGTTCATGATCACCTCGCTTATATTGACCTTTCAAATGTCTAGGACAATTACGCCATGGGAAATGTGTACAATCAATGCTACCAAGCATTCCAGGAATGTGATGTTTATCTTCATGGAACTCGTATAAGCGTGCAATGTCATGGGATGTCGGCCTACGTAAGAACTCTCGACCATATATTTCAATAATCGCTTGGCAAAATTTATCAAGGCATTCTCCTATAAACATAAGTTTATAATTAATAACGATAACTTAAAAATATATATATATATATATATATATAACGATAACTTAAAAAAAATATAACGATAACTTAAAAAAAAAATATATATATATATATATATATATAACGATAACATAAAAAAAATATAACGATAACTTAAAAAAATATATATATAACGATAACTTAAAAAAAATATAACGATAACTTAAAAAAAAAAATATAACCTGACGTACGGCGTGCCATGTTTAAATAGTTATCAAATCTATCTGGATGTTCACCCGTTGCGAGTTGCCGAATGGCTGATGTGCATTTTTGTAACGCCGTGAAACTTTTTTTTTCCCCTCGCATCTAGGCCCTCTTGAAACCATTCGAAATTCGCTTCAACATCAGCAACAATTCTTAAAAACAAGCTTTTATTCATACGAAACCTATCACGAAAAGTATCGTCGGAAAACTTTGGACGTTCAACGAAATAGTCATTCATAAGGGTTTGTAAAGCTTCTTCACGAAAACGTTCTATATACTCCCGAGTTTCGGTAGAGCTTGCCGTGTCGTCAATTGAATCGTACACGGCTAATAAGGTTTGTAGGGTGCTACCGGATGCCAATAGTTCGGACGATTCGGCGGGAATAAATATCGAGTCGGACGAAGAAGAAGAGGATAAAACCATTGTAAAAATATGTGAATTGTATTGTTTGTGTTAAATATGTGAGTTGAAAGTATAAAATTGTATGTGTTTTAGTTTAGTATATATAAGGAATTTTTTGTTTTGTTTTGTTTTGTACCCCAACGGATCTATTTCAACGTCTATTTTTTTTTCCACCTCCCAACGGTCAAATTCCTTCCAAACCGCTACATTACCTCCGAAGCATGAAACCCCGCTGAGACCATGCCGCTGGCCATACCGCCGAGGTGGCGGCGGTGTTCACCGGCGGTATGGCCATGCCGCTGTGCATACCGCCCACCACTGCCACCATCCTTAGATTTTTCCGGACGGATGTCTCTACCTATTCCTAAAGGTAATAAATCTGATATATTTAATTACGGAACAATTTTTTTTTTTTTTGATACCGAGGTTCCAAGCTTACACATGACTAGTCCTCGGGATAACAGCCCCGGCCCCACAGTACTGCTACCAGTTAAATCGCGAGATGTGTATCTGGCTCTCAGGTTCTTAAATATCCTCAACTACCGCGCACAAGGAGTCGTCCCCCAAGTGATTGCTCCATGCTGGGCCCCCCCAAATCCAACTGCAGGTTCCCACCGAGATCTGGCCTCCCACACTGCCGCTTGAAGCCCTCAATATTTAATTGTTCCACCAGCATACCCCAGAGGGCTAGGCCCTAACTCTTAGTCAAAGACTAAGGGATCATTGGGCCTTGAGAAATTCAATTCCAAAGTGTTGCCACTAGGAATTGAACCCCTGGCCTCCAACTAAATTGAAGGTCAGGTGGCCAACTGCGCCAAGGCAGTTGGTTATTACGGAACGATTTAATCAAGTTAGAATGGTGTATTAGTATATTTCATCCTAAAACTTACTAAAATGAATCGAGGAGAGCTTGAATGTTCTTAGAATTAGGCTTCTATTCATCGAATAAGTTGACTGACAAACCTCGGTAACTACGATGATTGGGTCCTCCCAACTCATCAAAGGGCGAGGCAATGCCCAATTCTTGATGCCTAAACGGCAGTCTTCTAAGTTACCAATGCTCTGTATACATCTAGAGCTCTTCGAACCTTACTTAGCTTCAATAATATACGTAGTAATGGTTTCCAGATTGAAACCCACTGTGAGAATGGAATAGAGTTTCTTTTATTAATTCTAATGAATGTGGATGTAAACGCATTTTAGAATAACTGGTGAGTCGATCTAGTGGATGTACCTCACTATTATTAGGTTTTTAAAATCCTATGTTGTCATCAACAATGTACTTTGGGACATAGACTCATATAGGCTTTGGCACGATAGACTAGGTCATCCTGGTCGAAGTATAATGATCCATATACTAAAGAACTTGTACGAACATCATTACTTTTCGAGTGAAAATGTGGCAACAACTCGACATAAAGAACAATATTGATGTTAATCGTGTTATGTAATCCAAAGAACCGAATGCATATCAAATGCCCACCACTTAGTGTTGCAAAGCCTGCTCTTTAGCCAAAGTAGGAGCGAGACCTTTCTACGCTAAAGAAACAAAAGCAAACATTCCATTCTTACGCTGAATATAAGGAGATATTTGTGGATCCATCCACCTAATATGCGGACCATTTATGTATTTATGGTTTTGATGGATTCTCCGACATATTGGTCACATGTCACTCTCCTGTCCACTCAAACTGCTGCAGAACTTCCAAAATAACTTATAAGGACTCACCTCCCTTATCACATCTAAAGGACTCGATGATGTTGGAGAGTTCACATCAAAAAGTACTTGATGTTTATTGCATGATAGAGATTAATGAATAGTATCTCGTTCCATGTGCATATGCAAACGGTCTCACATAAACCACCGTCGAAAGAATATGTATGGTGATTATGTCATTGGTTATGCGCACCAATTTGCATATCTTTATCTAGAATTATGCAATATTGCATGCAACTTTACTTAAATCGTTCATTCTTAGACCTTTTGCTAACTAATTAGTTTATGCGTACCAGTTGGTAACTGGATAGCCTGATTTTTATAATTTGGACCCAGACGGACTTGAGTGCCAATTGCGCATATTTGGTTACGCATTATATGTGCCTTCTGCGCCCCACAACGCATCGGTCTTTAGAAACGATTAAGTATTCACGTTGGATAAGAATATCCAGACGTTTATCCGCTATTTAGAACCTTCACAGTGATCTCTTTACCGCACGATTTGCGGATTGTCACTTTGATGAGACAACCTTCCCGTCGTTAGGGGAGGAGAGAAAATGTAATTTCTCGGGGAACGACAGGAATTGTCATGGTGTCTCCACTTTGTCTCATTATGATCCCCGAACTTCACAATGGGACCGTGAAGCACAAAGAACACTCGATCTTCAGGATGTAGCAGATTCGATGCCTGATGCATTTACTGATACCGTTCAAGTGACAAGATCTCACATTACAGCTGCAAATGTGCCTGTAAGGTTAGAAGTCCCCTCCAAGGGGCACATCAACAATGAACCGGGTGATGCAACCACACTTGGTGGAGGTGTGGTTGAGGCCGTGGCTCCCTGCGAAGGAAGGGGTGGAAGCCACGTGGTTCGACTAAATATTCACCCAAGTAAGAGGTAGAGTATGGCACAAATTCACATGTTAACCATCAATGAACTCGTTTCATGAGATCATGCTTGATTTTATTATGTCCATGAATCATGACGAGGGGGACGCCCCGAAGATATGATTCAGAAAATCAAGAATCTTGATAAAATTATGAGGGTGTGGCCTGATCAACCACCCACTTTGATGACATGTCATGAATCATAAAGTACGATGATGTCGAACCCCGCTCAGTTGGATGAAATCAACATTGGACTATAAGAAAAACATTCTAGGTAGAACTAGATTCTCCGACAAAGAGACAAGTATTTGGTGTGGGTAGTGCTAACCTACCCAAGTGTAAAGCCTGAAGGACATAACCGAACTTTTGTCGTAAATCATAGTGAGAATAGTAGAGTCCTAATGTACAAGGTTTCACGAAGTAATGCTTCTCACAATGCCCTGGAATTGATTACGAGGAAATGTACTCCCACGTATACGTTCCGCTATTTGATTAGCGTAGTAATTTCCGAGGGACTGGAAATGCAGCCAATAGATGTGGTTACTACGTATCTCTATGGGATCTAGATACGGAGATATATACGGAAGTGCCCTATGGCATTTCACTACCCAAATCAAGTAACTCCAGACCACGGAGTGCGTATTCAGTTCGTTTGAAACGCTCACTTTACGGTTTGAAACAATCTGGAAGGATGTGGTATAACCGTCTCTAAGTGACTACTTGATTAGGAAGGGATATAAGAACGATGAAATGTGTCCCCGCGTCTTCACAAATAAGATCCGGATTCACATCGCAATGTATGTCGATGACGTGAACATAATTGGTCTTGATGAAATAAGAGAAACTACCGGATACTGGAAATCTGAGTTTGAGATGAAAGATCTTGGGAAAACTCGGTTCCGTCGAAGCATTGACATAGGACATCGAGTTTGTGGAATTCATTCCACCGGTCTTCCTATGTCCAGAAGTTTCCCAAGCACTTTAACATGGACAAGGTAAACCCGACTAGCACCCCATGATAGGTCGAACATTTGGATGCAAAGGAAAGATCCATTTCGTCTAAAGGAAAGTGACGAAGAGCTTTCGGAGCTGAAATTCCCTACTTGATTGCAATCGCGTATTATTGTACTTAGCTCAATGTACACGACCTGCTATCACTCCTCAGTTAATCCGCTGACTAGATTTAGTTCAGCATCGACGCAACATCAATGGAATGGTATCAAGAATATCTTCTGATACTTAAAAGAAACCATTGACTTGGGACTATTCTTTCCCTACAAGCAGGCAAAGGAAGCTGCTTACGAAAAGGCAAATGCTAAAGTAAATGCTGGTGCCGAAGCAACTACCACAAAATATGTGTTGGTATGAATTGCTTATGTCTTGGAAATCGACTATGCAAACCCCTTTTGGCTACCTTCTCGAATCACGACAAGATTATTGCTTTGCATGAATCAATCCGTGAGTGTACATGATTAAGAACTATCATTCTACACGTGTGAGAAACTAGCGGTTAAGTACTGCCACTGATGAGCATACTTACATTTATGAACATGATGTAACTTGTAAATCCCCTTGATTGATGGAATGATCATAACGGGAAATATGTGAGATATAACGTAACATACTCACATAGGTTGCACTCTTTTCCTTAGACCAAGGTTTATTTTTCCCACTGGGTTTTGTTACTTGGCAAGGTTTTTAACGAGGCAACAGTATATGAATGTAAGCATTAGGGGGAGCTATAAAGTTTTCCAACTTCCGAGATTGATGTAAAGATCACAAGGAAATGGTGATTTATAAAGAAACTTAATCACATGTGTTGTACTCTTTTCTTTGACCAAGGTTCATTTTCTCCCATTGGGTTTTGTTACTTGGCGAAGTTTTTAATGAGACAACAACTACTTGATTGATGTACAAATCAGGGGGAGATGTAGACTTGAGGGGGAGTCTTACATCCACAACGTACGTTATACTCTTTTCCTTCCAAGGATCATTTTTCCCACAGGGTTTTTATCACTTGGAAAGGTTTTTAATGAGGTAACAAGATGTACGATTTTAGGGATCGATGGAATGGTCACCTTAATAGTGCTATGATCAAATGTAACGATCATATGAGAGGATAGATTCAAAGGACGAAGTCTAAGCTCGATGTGTCTAGATGCTGTACTCTTTTCCCTACGATCAAGACATTTTTCCCACTTTGGGTTTTGCTTGTGAGGTTTTAACGAGGCAACATGACATGCGCTTGTAGACTAGGCACAAGGGAGTGTTAAAGGAATAATACCCATTGTGTCTGCAAGTCTGTTAGTTTATGGGCTTTCCTAGATAGGATTTGGCTGAGGCCTGTTTGTATGTACTTCACCCTATTTAAAGGGATCTCATTGATGGAATAATACAACAACAACACTTTTGCCCTACTTTCTGTCTCAAGTTATTTTCCCTTCAACAGTAACTTAATATTTTATTATCTAATTTTATAAAAAATTATTAAATTAATCATTTTTTTATGATTATATATACGACTTAAGATGCATATGGTATATCTAGAAAATATTAAATAACAAAGTATCAATATACATGGTGTTTGATAGCAGTATAATAAATCCAAAGTAGCAGTAGGCTAAATACATAAGAGCAGTGTAATAAGTTCAAAAGCAATGCTTTTTTTATTCTCTCAAAAGCAGCATGCTAATCATATAATTAGGGTTGTGATCGGACCGAACTATAACAATAATAGGATGATTCGGTCCGATCCGATTTTTTTATTATTCGGTTCGGTCTAGGGCTGGGCAAAACAAACCGCCCCACCCGCCCCGCACCGCAAAATAGCGAGGCGGGGCGGTTTCAAATGTTGATTTCGCCCCGCCCCGCACAAAACCCGCACCGCACCAAAATTGCGGGGCGAATGCGGTTTTATTTTTTTCCCAACCGCCCCGCAAAAAACCGCCCCGCCCCGCATATAACAGGGGAAAACACTTAGATATTTATATAAATATTGTATTTGCCTTGCCGCGCAAAACTATGATTTTGTGCGGTTTT
This sequence comes from Orobanche coerulescens, assembly GCA_033398695.1. Taxonomy (NCBI): domain Eukaryota; kingdom Viridiplantae; phylum Streptophyta; class Magnoliopsida; order Lamiales; family Orobanchaceae; genus Orobanche; species Orobanche coerulescens. Next base: position 179,706,284 of record CM065809.1, read on the forward strand.
CAATATCAAAAAGGCCCCGCCCCGCAAAAACCCGCACCGCACAAAAATTGCGGGGCGGATGCGGTTTTACCTTCGCCCCGCCCCAACCCGCCCCGCCCCCAGCCCTAGTTCGGTCTGATTCGACCAAATATAAAAAATAAGGTTCGATTCGAGTTTGAAACCTCTTTTTTGTGTTCAATATTCGATCCGATTCGGTATTTCGGACCGAACGTTCGCAAATAGTTCGGTCCGAAAATGATGAAATTTGAAGAAACGTAAAATCTCAAAATAAAATCTCCCGATCATAATTAAAATTTTAATCAGAATATTAACGGACCGGACCGTTCGGTCCGATTTGCATCGAATCGAAAATCAATATTTGATTTGATACTTGATAGAGCGAATCGAGCTCGTATCGAACTTTTTCGAGCCGAATATCTCGAACCGAATCGAAGATTTACATCCACTCACAGCCCTATATATATAATAACAATGTAAAAATGGAGTGTATTAAGGAGAACAATAAGGGAGTATTAAAGGTAGCAGTATGTTAAACACATGATAGCATTAAAATTAAAAAAAAAAAAAAGATGAGCAAATTGAGTATTTGATTTTCAAAAGTTAATCGCAGCAATATCTATCACACCGTAGCAGTGTCCAGTTGTGTTTTTTAATTGGTGTGTGATGACATGAATAAAGGAGAAAGATAATTCCCCCCTCCCCCCCCTAAATAAATTATTTCCATTTAGAATACAACTTATTCAATTTATTATTTGTTTTAAATACAAAATATCAAATTAATTATTTTTTAATGATCTTAGATTTAAAATCCATATTGCACACCTAAAAAATATGAAACATAAAAAAATAGTGTATTATAAGGAGTGTAAAAAATAAAAATATTTTGCAATAAAATAAAAGGTGAGAGTAGAAACAACATCGTAGCAATAATAATGAAAGCAATGTAACAAGAATAAAAGCACCATCTGGACATATAAAGTATTGTAATCTTATAAAAGCAGCAGTGTGATATATCTACATAAGCAATGTACTAAACATATAAAAGCCCTATAAATTAAGTGCTTGATTGTCAAGCCAACTCTAAGCAGTGTAAAACCATAATAAGAATTATGCAAAATACAAAAGCATTGAAAATGGTTAAAATAGTTTTAAAGTAAATAATAATATTTTAACATTGAATAGCAGTTGATAGCAATAATACACATCATATATAATATAAGAATGATAAGTTCAAAGTAGCACTATGCTAAACGCATGCTAGCAATGCGATAAGTTCAAAGAAGTAATATGTTGAACTATAATAGCAGCGCAATAAGTTCAGAATAACAGATAATAACAGTGCTATAAATTCAAAGTAGCAGTATGTTGAACAAATGATAGCACTTCAATAAGTTCAAATTAGTGGTATGCTAAATACATAGTAACAACGCAATAAGTTCAAAATAGCAGTACACTCAACACATAATAGCATCTGCAGTAAGTTCAAAATAGCAATATGTTAAACACATAATAGTATTACAATAAGCTCAAAGTAGCAGTATGCTGAACATATAAGAGCAGTGCTATAAATACAAAGTAACAGTATGTTGAACACATAATAAAAAGAGAGAATGGTTTACCCATATAGCTTAGTAGATTCCAATATTTGTCGTTGAACTTGATTTGTACAAATTGTAGCAAAAAAAATAAATATGTACTAATTTACCCTTACAAAAGGGGAGGAGTAAATTTTGATTTTTTATTTCAACCACCCATTATCAGCATTTATTATTTTCTGAATTATACATTTTCTCGCTTCTATCGTCTCTCTCTCTCGAGCCAACACCGTCCCACCACACCACCGAAACCCTAGCGCCTCCTCACAACCATCACCGCTTGCCAACCATCCTCGTCGAACGGCCATGCCAACCATCCCCGACGAGACTCACCCAAGCGCCGCCTCACAACCACTACCGGAGCGCCGGCTCACCCAAGCGCCGCCTCACCCAAGCGTCGCCTCCAGAAGTGCTAATGGCGGACGCAGAACATCCAGAACCCCTACCGGAGTCCGGCAACCCCGCCCAAGTGTAACACCCCAATTCACAAATGGGACATTACATGCCGTAGAACCCCCGTGAGGTCTACCAGGCTAACTCGTGACTCGTAAACCACAAAGATATCCCAAAAGGTGCATTCAAAAAGTAAATAAGGCCGTGGCCCCGGCCAAAACATTTTAACGGAGTACATGAAGTATATGTTAAATATCAATTCATCGCCCACGCAGGGGACTTAAACCAAGTTGAAAAATAAACACTCTAACTCCAATACTCGACAAATGCAATGCCAAAACATAAAAATACAGACTCGAGCCACATCATCATGCCAACCCATCCTTTGTGTGCGCGTCCCGTGCCTGCTCCTCAGCTCTCCCGGTACCTGAAATGCATAAGACGCATTTCCCCCATTTAAGGGGTTAGCATTCGAATAGCTAGTGCAAGTACACAATTACACAACATTATATACATACACGATTCAACGCAAACAAATCATTAGGAAAAATCATTTTAAAAATCAATATTCCGGAATATCACATTTACACCAAAACAATATATCATCAAGCTTTCCACATCACAATTATCCACGTTTGGTAACTCGCGACCGTACCCATTAGTATCGGCCCCCAGAGGTCCCGTCGGACCGTCCCCAGGTGAGAAACCACTTCCGCGGCCGTACCCATTAGTATCGGCCCCCAGAGGTCCCGTCGAACCATCCCCAGGTGGAAGAACATCAACGCATGCACCCAAGTCCACTTCCGCGGCCGTACCCATTAGTATCGGCCCCCAGAGGCCCCATGCCATCCCCAGGTGGAAGAGTAACCATCACAATCGTTCAATAAACTAGTTTACATCATTCGCATCAAAACCGTACACACATAATGAAATATAATACATGTACTTGCCTTGGATAATACGACGCGAAGGAAACGACGAAGGAATAGGTTTCGGTCCGAACAATCCTCTCAAATCCGACCCTAATACAATAATGATATACAACCAATCTCAACATCATGGATACGAAGAAATTCATCCTAGTTCTACCCGTTGGGACAATTCATCGAACATCAAGAGTGCATAGGGAATTGAAATCGGTCAACGGTGTAATAACGGGATTTCATCCCATCCAATAACAAGGGAACCAAGGGTCACGAGTATACTATCGAAATCTAACACCAACATCGGTTAAATCGGATTAAAAGAAAAGATCACCATCAAAACCTCCCCAAATTCATACTAGGGTATATGAGATCTTACCTCTTGAAGATCCAAGCAATTTGATCCGAAGAACACGTGTTAGATCCACAATCCGAGCTTCACGGTCGAAAGGAGATGAAGAAAATCAAACACTCAAGTGAAAGATGATGGGAAGTCTCCCCCCTCAAGCCCTCTCTCTCGTATGGTTGAAGAAAAGGAAGAAAATGAGTGAATCTCGCTGAAAAAAACGCAGTTATAACGCTGACTGCATAGTGTGCATGCCGGCCAGTGTGTGCGGCACGGGGCAAAATCGCGCCTTGATGATCGGCAGTGTGCCGCGGCCCGGATGAATGTGCCGCGGCAGTGACTCGGAAGTGTGCCGCGGCCCCGTCGGCATGTGCCGCGGCACACGGTACAAAAGGTTTGGCCGATAAGTGCAACACGAGTGTGCCGCATCCCGGGCGAGTGTGTCGCGGCCCGGGCGAGTGTGCCGCGGCAGTGACTCGGCAGTGTGCCGCGGCCCTGCCGGCATGTGCCGCGGCACCACATGCATCGCTCGGCAGCTGGACAATGAGTGTGCCTGGCGCACATTCCTTGTGCCGCGGCCCACACCCCCCTTGGGTCCCAAAATGATGAAAAATGATCCGGGAAGAGAATAAAAGCAATAGGAATCGATATCTGGGAAACAATAACACGAAATGGAAGTACGGAAACCCCAAAACGATCCGAGGTACACAACCAAAATCGAACAAGGAACAAATTCCCTAAACTTATAGGAAATTACAAAAACGGCCCAAACATCCGAAAATCACGATACAACGTCGGATTAACAATCCGAAATTCACAACATGCTCTACTCAGTCATACGAACTCAAGGAAATAGGAAAATGATAAAATCGAACGAGTTTAACGCGAATCGAATACACATGCGATAAAATATAACTCAAGATGAAATTACGTAAAAACATCATCGAGACTTATCCCAACGGAGAAACTCCAAGAACAAAATAGATTCAGAATTCCAAAACAGTGCCAAGTGAGTTGTCCGAAATGAATATACACCGAAAATAGAAATTACCAAAAATAGAAAACACGGATATTACATTATCTCCCCCTAAAAATAAGTTTCGTCCCGAAACTTACAACACGAATAACTCGGGGTATCTCGATCTCATACTCTCTTCCGTCTCCCACGTGGATTCCTCGGACCCATGCCTCGACCATTGCACTTTAACCAAATGAATGGTTTTGTGCCTGAGTTGCTTCACCCGACGCTCTACGATCTGAATCGGCCTCTCCTCGAAGGTAATGTCGGGCCCCAACTCGATCTCTCCAAAATCAACAATATGGCTAGGGTCCGGTACGTACTTCCTAGGCTGGGAAACATGAAATACGTTATGCACGTGGCTCAGGGACGGCGGCAAGCCTAACCGATACGCAAGCTCTCCAACTCCATCTAAAATCTCGAATGGCCCAATAAATCTCGGACTAAGTTTACCCTTCCGACCGAAGCGGTAAACTCCCCATGTCGGCGACACCTTAAGCAACACATGGTCTCCCACCTCAAACTCCAACGGTCGGCGACGTGTATCGGCATAAGACTTCTGCCGGCTTTGGGCCGTCACCAATCTATCTCGAATCAGGGCAATCTTCTCTCTCGTCTCAACTACCATATCGGGCTCGGTACCAATCAGCTCGGACGCATCATCCCTACACAACGGCGATCTGCACCTCCTCCCATACAATGCCTCAAATGGTGCCATTTTAATCGAGGCGTGCCAACTATTATTGTACGTGAACTCGATCAACGGCAAGTGCGACTCCCAATCATCCTTCCAATCTAAGGCACAGGCTCTCAACATATCCTCCAACGTCTGGATCGTCCGCTCTGACTGTCCGTCAGTCTGAGGGTGGTAGGATGTACTGAGTTTCAGCTCGGTCCCTAAGGCCCTATGAACGGCCTGCCAAAAATGTGATATAAACCGGCCATCACGATCCGAAATAATACTCTTAGGAGTCCCTTGCAATCTCACGATCTCTGCAATAAACACTCGTGTCAGTCTCTCTGGTCCCCAAGTGTCCTTAATACCCAGGAAATGAGCTTATTTGGTCAGTCGATCGACAATAACCCAAATCATGTTCATTCCAGTCCGAGTTCTAATGAAATCCATAGAAATATCCTCCCATTTCCACTCTGGGATAGGAAGTGGTCGCAAAAGCCCCGCGGGCCGCTGATGCTCGATCTTAACCTACTGACAGGTCAAACATCTCGACACAAAATTGCTAACATCTGTCTTCAAATTACTCCACCAGTAGTTACTCCTCACATCCTTGTATATTTTACTCGTACCAGGATGTATGGAGTACGGTGTGGTATGAGCTTCACTTAAGATCTTCTGTCTCAGCTCAATAACATTCGGTACACATAGTCTGCCGCGAAATCTCAAAACTCCGTCATCCTGAACCACAAATCCAGGGGCTTTCCCCTTCCTCACATCCTCCCTCAGCTGGACCAAAAACGGATCATCATACTGTTTCGCCTTGATATCGTCAGTCAAGGACGAAGTGATCTCCAACGCACATAACTGACCTTGAACTCTCTGAACCCAAACCTTGATATTCTGACAAATAAAATCCCACCGGATCCTACTCTGTCGCGTAAGTACCTCTAACATCTGTAACGCCACCGGCTTTCGGCTCAACGCATCAGCCACTACATTAGCCTTACCCGGATGATAAAGTATCTCGAGGTCGTAATCTTTAATTAGCTCCAACCACCTACGTTGTCTCATGTTCAACTCTTTTTGACTGAAGATATACTTCAAACTCTTGTGATCCGTAAATATCTTACACGACGACCCATAGAGATAATGCCTCCAGATCTTTAAGGCGAAAACGACCGCAGCTAACTCCAAATCGTGCGTGGGGTAATTCGCCTCATACGGTTTCAACTGGCGGGACGCATAAGCAATAACCCTATCTCTCTGCATCAAAACGCATCCGAGTCCGAGGCCCGAAGCATCACTATATACCACGAAATCTTCGTTCCCCTGAGGCAATGCTAACACGGGTGCGGTAGTTAGTCGTCTCTTCAACTCGTCAAAACTATTACATGCATGCATGCGGTCCACTCGAATTTCTGAGTCTTCTGGAGCAACTGAGTGAGTGGTCTAGCGATCTTAGAAAACCCTTCAACAAATCTACGGTAATAACCGGCGAGACCCAGAAAACTCCTCACCTCTTTCACATTCTTAGGCGGCTCCCAAGCCATCACTGCTTCTATCTTCTGTGGATCTACCCGAACTCCCTTTGCTGAAATCACATGCCCGAGGAACATCACTTCTTCGAGCCAAAACTCACACTTAGAGAACTTCGCATACAACTGCTCAGCTCTCAAAATGTCTAAGACAATCCGGAAATGTAATGCGTGCTCCCCCCGACTCCGTGAATATATCAGAATGTCATCGATAAAGACGACTATGAATTTGTCCAAATATTCAATAAAAACTTTGTTCATCAACTGCATGAACACTGATGGGGCATTGGTTAGCCCGAAAGGCATAACCACAAACTCGTAATGGCCATATCTCGTCCGAAAGGCAGCTTTCGATATATCAATGTCCCGAATCCTCAACTGGTAGTAGCCCGATCGCAAATCAATCTTCGAAAAGACTGTCGCCCCCTGAAGCTGATCGAACAAGTCGTCAATCTGGGGCAAAGGGTATTTATTTTTGATGGTCAACTTGTTTAATTCTAGATAATCGATGCATAAACGAAGCGATCCATCCTTCTTCTTAACAAAATGTACGGGCGCACCCCATGGCGATGCGCTCGGTCGAATATACCATTTATCTAACAACTCTCCCAACTGATTCTTCAACTCTAACATCTCCGACGGTGCCATACGGTACGGTGCTCGAGAAATAGGGGCCGCATTCGGCTCTAGATCAATAGGAAACTCCACCTCTCGATGTGGTGGTAATCCCGGCAAGTCATCCGGAAATACGTCGAGGTATTCACTAACAACTGGAATTGACGACAAATCAACTCCACCATCTTCCGCCTTCAGAGCGTAACATCAGTAGCCGACACAACCCTGGTTCAGAAGTTTCATCGCCTTCAAGGCGCTAATCACACTCCCCGATCTACCCGGCTTACAACCGACGAGGGTATGTTCGGTGCCGTCCTCAGCCACTATCGAGATAGTAAGAGTCCGATAGTTCATGATAGCACCGTGACGATCCAACCAATCGTCCCCGAGGATCAAATCCTCACCCTTAAGGTCTATCACAATGAGATTCGAGGGCCAATCCCGGCTCCCGATCCTCACTGGGCAATCCCTAACTTCCCGGTCCCCAACCATACATTCCCCGCTGGGTGTACCCACTACAAATGGTTTACACTCAAATAAGCAGTCAAAGCCAATACGACTCACACAATCCGATGCAATAAAGGAATGGGTAGCACCCGAATCAAAAAGCACTGAAACTGGATGCGTAAGGATCTGAGTGGTACCTGACGCCACCGGAACGTCTGCCTCCTCTGTGCGCCTCATCGATCTGATCGAGGTGGGCCAGACCCGAACTCGATCTTTGTCTGGCGATCCGGTGACCCGACCTCTACCACGACCCGAACCTGCGGAACATGAGTAGGCTGAGTCTTTGTGATCCCTCGATCGGCGGTGGTAGTCGGAACTCTAGCGGCCCTAGTGGCCCTCTCACAATGAGTGCCGATGCCGTGCATCGCAAGTAAAGCAAGCAACTAACGGAAATGGGCAATCCTTCACAACGTGCTCGGCCGACTGCAATTAAAACAAACTCTCCCTTGGTCTGATAAATGGGGTGACAGTTACCACGAGATCCACGGCTTTGATGAAACGGCCTCTTCCCGGTGTAGGGGCATAACGAGACCTCGGCGACCACCCTTACCGCCGAGAATCCGCCGGTAGTCTTACGCTTCTTAGCTTAAAGCAGTCTCGATTAGGGATGGCCATCTCGATCGCTAGAGCGCGATCCTGGTATTCCTTCAAAGTGGCACACATGAGCGGTGACATACTCTGCCTGATATGCGGCTTCATGCGCATATTGAAGTAACGGATTTTATCGGCCTCCGTCCTCACCTGATCTCTCACGAAACCCAACTGCTGATTGTAGGTAATAATGGCCTGAGAAATAGGCACATCCTGTGGCGTAGCGGTGAAGAACTCCACAATTCTGCGCTCCTTAACTGGCGGTGGACAATATTCTGCTTCCATAGCAGCCTTGAATTCCTCCCAAGTAGCTCGACGGTCTCTGGGCGCAACGGCCTCCCACCATTCGCGACTTCCTTATCCGGGAGTGCATGCATATGTACCCTCCTATCTTCGGGACAAGCTATGGCATCGAAGGTTACGGACAACCGAAAGAGCGATTCTCCCAGAGGGAGTCAGAAGATCCGGAGAAACGAGGTGGGTGCATCTTAGTCACCGTCTGAAGCCACTTACTAGCTTCCTCTTCCGGTGTCGGGGGTGAATTCTGGCGTCCACCCTGAGCTATCTGAGCAAGCTGGGCTACTAACTGCTGAAGTACGGCAGTAGCCCCGGCGTCGGCATTATTACCCGACGGCACTGAGTGAGAGGCTGAGTCCGCAGAGGACTGAGAAAGTGAGCCCTCCTCATTATCAGCACCCCGACCACGGCCTCGACTGTGTCCCCTAGATGGTCTTCCACGACCTCTCAACATGCTAAAGGAAGAATGAAAAGAACAAGATCAGAAAGATTCACAATTAACAAAGTTGGTATCACAATTTCATAATTCCGAACAACGCAAGAAAACGAATTACAGAAATATAAGAGTTCGAGGAGACTTACAGCCACGGGTCGCACGAAAAGACGGTAGCATGATGATATTAGGCTCAACGACTGACTCTAATGGCCTTATTGTGAGACCCAAAATTTACTGACGGCTAGGTATTCAAAACCTAAGCTCTGATACCATAAATGTAACACCCCAATTCACAAATGGGACATTACACGCCGTAGAACCCCCATGAGGTCTACCAGGCTAACTCGTGACTTGTAAACCACAAAGATATCCCAAAAGGTGCATTCAAAAAGTAAATAAGGTCGTGGCCCCGGTCAAAATATTTTAACGGAGTACATGAAGTATATGTTAAATATCAATTCATCGCCCACGCAGGGGACTTAAACCAAGTTGAAAAATAAACAGTCTAACTCCAATACTCGACAAATGCAATGCCAAAACATAAAAATACAGACTTGAGCCACATCATCATGCCAGCCCATCCTTTGTGTGCGCGTCCCGTGCCTGCTCCTCAGCTCTCCTGGTACCTGAAATGCATAAGACGCATTTCCCCCATTTAAGGGGTTAGCATTCGAATAGCTAGTGCAAGTACACAATTACACAACATTATATACATACACGATTCAACGCAAATAAATCATTAGGAAAAATCATTTTAAAAATCAATATTCCGGAATATCACATTTACACCAAAACAATATATCATCAAGCTTTCCACATCACAATTATCCACGTTTGGTAACTCGCGACCGTACCCATTAGTATCGGCCTCCAGAGGTCCCGTCGGACCGTCCCCAGGTGAGAAACCACTTCCGCGGCCGTACCCATTAGTATCGGCCCCCAGAGGTCCCGTTGAACCGTCCCCAGGTTGAAGAACATCAACGCATGCACCCAAGTCCACTTCCGCGGCCGTACCCATTAGTATCGGCCCCCAGAGGCCCCATGCCATCCCCAGGTGGAAGAGTAGCCATCACAATCGCTCAATAAACCAGTTTACATCATTCGCATCAAAACCGTACACACATAATGAAATATAATACATGTACTTGCCTTGGATAATACGACGCGAAGGAAACGACGAAGGAATAGGTTTCGGTCCGAACAATCCTCTCAAATCCGACCCTAACACAATAATGATATACAACCAATCTCAACATCATGAATACGAAGAAATTCATCCTAGTTCTACCCGTTGGGACAATCCATCGAACATCAAGAGTGCATAGGGAATTGAAATTGGTCAACGGTGTAATAACGGGATTTCATCCCATCCAATAACAAGGGAACCAAGGGTCACGAGTATACTATCGAAATCTAACAACAACATCGGTTAAATCGGATTAAAAGACAAGATCACCACCAAACCCTCCCCAAATTCATACTAGGGTATATGAGATCTTACCTCTTGAAGATCCAAGCAATTTGATCCGAAGAACACGTGTTAGATCCACAATCCGAGCTTCACGGTCGAAAGGAGATGAAGAAAATCAAACAACCAAGTGAAAGATGATGGGAAGTCTCCCCCCTCAAGCCCTCTCTCTCGTATGGTTGAAGAAAAGAAAGAAAATGAGTGAATCTCGCTGAAAAAACGCAGTTATAACGCTGACTGCATAGTGTGCCTCGGCACAGGGCCAAAACTGCGCCCAGTGATCGGCAGTGTGCCGCGGCCCGGACGAATGTGCCGCGCATGACTCGCGGTGTGCGGCCCGTCGGCATGTGCCGCGGCACACTGCATGAGAAGGTTTGGCCGATAAGTGCAACACGAGTGTGCCGCGGCCCGGCGAGTGTGCCGCGGTGACTCGGCCGGTGTGCCGCGGCCTGCCGGCATGTGCCGCGGCACACGGCAGTTGCTCGGCGAGCGGACAATGAGTGTGCCGCGGCGCACATTCCTTGTGCCGCGGCCCACACCCCATTGGGTCCCAAAATGATGAAAAATGACCCGGGAAGAGAATAAAAGCAATAGGAATCGATATCTGGGAAACAATAAAACAAAATGGAAGTACGGAAACCCCAAAACGGTCCGAGGTACACAACCAAAATCGAACAAGGAACAAATTCCCTAAACTTATAGGATATTACAAAAACGGCCCAAACATCCGAAAATCACGATACAACGTCGGATTAACAATCCGAAATTCACAACATGCTCTACTCAGTCATACGAACTCAAGGAAATAGGAAAATGATGAAATCGAACGAGTTTAACGCGAATCGAATACACATGCGATAAAATATAACTCAAGATGAAATTACGTAAAAACATCATCGAGACTTATCCCAACGGAGAAACTCCAAGAACAAAATAGATTCAGAATTCCAAAACAGTGCCAAGTGAGTTGTCCGAAACGAATATACACCGAAAATAGAAATTACCAAAAATAGAAAACACGGATATTACACCAAGGAGATTACGTCGACGATTCAGAAAAGGATTCAGACGACGATGCGCTGAAAGACACCGACGAATCGCAGATTCCTACCAGAACTCAAGGCGCCGAACGTTCTCGACGGATTCCATACGAAGAAAGGCTGGTAATCCTCAATGTTCCACTTCATTTCTGAAAAATTTAGGGTTTTGGTTTGAAATATTTGAATTTGTGAAAACCCGGGCTGTATACGATTTGTGTGTGGTATGATTTCTTGTCTTCTTGCTGTAATTCTGCAGTGTATAACATGTTTCTTGATAATTTGTAGCTGAATTGATTTGAATTTTTGGGTTACTCTATTGTGTGCTGGTAACTCGCTACGAAATGATCATTTCTTTATTGTGTTACGAAATGATCATTTCTTTATTGTGTTACAAAATGATCATTTCTTTAGGCATTATATGATCAATTCTTAGTTGGGATGCTCCTGTATGTGATGGTAAATCTACATGAAATTTTGACTTATTAACCGGGTTACATTCCTACATGCTATTAACTCGTTACGAAATGATCATTTCTTTATTGTGTTACTCTATTGTGTGCTGGTAACTCATTAAGAAATGATCATTTATTTATTGATTTACTTTATTGTGTGCTCGTAACCCTTGCAAGAAATAACCATTTCATATCCTGATTACCTTTTTGTGTTACTGTAATGTCTGTTGGAGCAAGATTCGATATACGCTCTATTGTGCGGAAGCGTATTTAAAGGTGCGAAAAATAAATCGACACAAGATTTATAGAGGTTCGGCCAAACGTGCCTACATCCTCTCTTCAGTATCTTTTTTCTATAGGTTGAAGATCAACCTCTGCACCTCTCTTCTATCGGTCGAGGGATTACCGTTACAATTCTCGTCTTCTATCGGTCCGAGATAAACTGTTCACACACTTGTCTTTTTGTCGGTCTAAGTTAAACCATTTTCCTTTTCTATCGGACAAGGAATCAACCTATCTAGCTTTCTATGGGTACTAGACAGACCTCACGTGGATATAGATTGTTGTTCTAACAATGCCGGATCCTTGATCCTAATAACACCGAATCGAATCTTATCCTTTCTTTTACCTCTCGTGTATGATTTTTCGTGTATCACACTCAAACTCTTGACAATATAAGCTCAAGTACAACAACTAGAATGATTACAATGATATCTAAAGTATGAATGATTTGCTCAAGGTTGTTCTGTTGATTGATACCAAATGGTTTGGTATTTATAGGCTCAAAGGCTCAACTAGCCGTTGCTCACTGCCACTTCATTACGTACGATATTCAACATCCATTGCGTACGTTATGTATATTACGTACGTTAAGCTCTTCCTGTTACGTACTTTAAGCTCTTCACCGATTAGTCCAGTAGCTTTCGTTTCTTCCATTACGTACATTATTAGAACCTCATTACGTACATTATAATAAGTCTTCATATCTATTGCATGCTGACTTATGCCATGACGTCATCTTCAACGGCTCTTTGTTTGAATTCTGAAATGATTCATTACGTACGTTATACTCCCAACGTTACGTACGTTATTCTCATTCGATAGCGTGCGCTATTCTTGTAACTTAACGTGCGTTAATACCATCAGGTTACTTCGGTGAGACATCAGGTAGCTTTCACATTGCGTACGTTATCTGCTTTGCATTACGTACGTTAAGCTCATCATGTGACTTTTACTTCAGGTGACTTTGCTCTCGTCTGATCAGGTAACTTTGCTCTCGTCTGATCAGGTAACTTTCCTTCTTGTCTGATCTGATCAGTTAGCGTTCCTCAACTGATCTGGTCAGGTAACTTTTCCCGTTCCGAGCGTCTTCGACTTCTTCGTTGTTTTGTTTCGCTTCTTTGTTGTTTTCCTTTGTTTAACAACTAATCATCAAAACTCGATAATGAATATTTGGAATAAAATATTCCAACAATCTCCCCCTTTTTGATGATTACAAAACAACGCCTTGAATGGGATAAAACCTGCAATATATATATATATATATATTTGCACGAATCAAAGTGTTCGGCTTTGATCGTTTCGTTAGTTTCCATCTCCTATCGTTTCTTATCTCCTTTTCAACTTCTTCTTTTCATTTTTTCAACTTCATCGTTTCTTTTTCGATATTTCACCTTTTCGACTTTTCTTCGTCTTTTCTTTTCTTTCTACTATTCTCTCCCCCTTTTATTTTTGATTTGTAGAATATATATGTATTTTTCTCAGCGCTTTTTCTTTTCTCCCATTCGTTTCTCCCATTCAACTATTTTCTCCTCTTTTTTCTTATCAGCAAAAAGTGTAAATAACGATAATTAAATTGATAATAAAATGTATGCAAAAATGGGTAAAAACCCCCCCGACAAAAATCTCCCTCTTTTTGAGAAAATATAATACCCCCCTGAGTAAAATACCAATTGATGAAAATTAATTTTTTGGGACCCAACCGAAAGTCGGTCGTTTTTCATTTACATAGACGATGTTTGGAATAGTAATTTCTTTAGAAATCTAAATCTTTTTAATTTTAATCGTCTGATGTGGGCTTTTACAATTCGAAATATGATGCCCAATTTTTAAACATTTGTCACATCGGGGTATTTTCAAATTTAAGGATTCGTTTTTAAAATTTGGTTTGAATCCTAACCCATGTTTATTCAAAGTGTATTTTTGCACGGAAAGCATTTGTTCAAATTTATCATTTCCGCATGAAAATTTCTTTATTAAAACTTTAAGTTCGTCTTGAACTTTCAAAAGATCATTCTTTAAATTATTTTCTATTTCAAGACATTTTGAATTATCGATCTCGATAATTTTCCCTTTTTCAAGAATTTTGGAAATTTCGGTTTCCAATAATTTATTTTTCGATTGAAGGGATTTTATTTCGGATAAAGCATTTTGAAAATCGGTATGCAGTAATTCGAATGCTTCAAATAATTCGTCTTGAGACGATGTACTATCCTGGCTTTCGACGTCGCCTTCGTCGAATGAGCTTTTGGCCATGAGTGCGAGATTATTTTGGTTATATTCATCGCCGTCGTCTTCGTCACTCCATGTTGCAACGAGAACTTCCTTCTTATGATTTGCGTTCCGGCAATTTTTAGCAAAGTGGCCTGGTTTACCACAGAATCGACAGTTGTTGTCGAATTTCTTAGATTCGCCCGATTTGATGTCCTTCTTTCTCCGGTTTAATAAGTTTTGAAACTTATTTATATTCTTGGCATAATCTGCCGATTCTTCATCACTTTCATCGACCAGGATTTCTTCTTTGCGAGACATTTTAGCTTTGAAAGCTATTGATCTTTCCTTCGGTTTCAGCTTGGCATTTCGAGATTTAAGAACAATCTCATAATTTATTAGCGATCTGACGAGGGCGCTAAAATCAAGATTATTGAGATCTTTTAATTCCATAATCGCCGTCACCGTTCCGTCCTATTCTCGAGGTAGTGATCGAAGGATCTTCTTTACTTTTTCACTACTCGAAAGGGGTTTTCCCAAAACAAGTCAGTCCATTCGTAATGACCGAAAATCAGTCGAGCATGATTGTAATTGATTCTTCATCTTTCATTTGGAATAACTCGTATTCGTGAAGGAGTATTTATTTTCGTCTCCTTGACTTGAGACTTTCCTTCATGTGTTACTTCTAACATTTTCCATATCACTTTGGCACTTTCACATGAGGATATCCGGTTGTGTTTTTCCGGATTTAATGCAAATATAGTAATTGCGTGGCTTTGCAATTATAGTGGTCGTTTTTCCAATCAGAATCATCATACTCTTCGAAAGTTTTAAGCGTACCGTTGGAATTCATTGTAATTTTCGGACCAAGGCATATCACTTTCCATAGCTCGATGTCGTGGGATCGAATGAATATCGACATCTTCTTTTTCCATGTCATGAAGTTATATCCATCGAAGAATGGAGGCTAATTTAGAGCAAGACCTTCGACCGGGGCAAATTGAAACGCCATTTGGATCGTCTTCTCCTCGGATGATAAGCCGCTTCTAGGAGGTACCGCTCCGATACCAATTGTTGGATCAAGATTCAGTATATGCGCTATTGTGCGGAAGCGTATTTAAATGTGCGAAAAATAAATCGACACAAGATTTATAGAGGTTCGGCAAAACGTGCCTACATCCTCTTCAGTATCTTTTTCTATAGGATGAAGATCAACCTCTGCACCTCTCTTCTATCGGTCGAGGGATTACCGTTACAATTCTCGTCTTCTATCGGTCCGAGATAAACTGTTCACACACTTATCTTTTTATCGGTCCATGTTAAACCGTTTTCCTTTTCTATCGGGCAAGGAATCAACCTATCTAACTTTCTATGGGTACTAGACAAACCTCACGTGGATATAGATTGCGATTCTAACAATATCGGATCCTTGATCCTAATAACAATGAATCGAATCTTATTCTTTCTTTTACCTCTCGTGTATGAGTTTTCGTGTATCACACTCAAACTCTTGACAATATAAGCTCAAGTACAACAACTAGAATGATTACAATGATATCTCAAGTATGAATGATTTGCTCAAGGTTGTTCTGTTGATTGATACCGAATGGTTTGATATGTCTTTCGATGTCGGATATATTGTATGGGCATTTGTATAATTGTCGTGCTTGGTCGAGAATTGCATTTGAGGGTATCGTGCATCAGGTGTATGGTATGAGAATGTTATCGGAACGAGTATATGTATTCACTATGTCGCGTGTACGTGTTCGGTATATTGAGACGACAAACAGGAGCAAAAATGGCTAAGTATAAAATCCATTACGTACGTTAAGCATAGGAGCTTAACAATGAATGACCGGTTTTGTATGTAGTGGTAATGAACATAACGAAAAAACAATATCGTATCCGCATACTGGTACCCTGTGTACAATATTCCAACACGGTAAATAAGATACAAAACTGTGATCTCATACTGCGTTACTACATGACAAACAATGTTGTGCTGAGGTAAAATAACACATGGTAACGCAGTTACGATACAATAACACAAAAGGTAAACAACACATGGTAACGAGATGGTACGAAATATATACGCCGTAAGGACTCTAAATTCATAACCAATAATTAATGAGAGAGAAACTAAATTTACTAATAGTGGACAAGCAATAACTCATCCTCCATTCCACGAAAAAATAAAAGAAAATATACAACTGGAATAAAGATAAAAAACCATGGTGATACCTATATCGAGAACCACTAAAATCAAAATCGTCGTCACGTCGCCGTGCCGGATGTGCAGTCCCAACAGAAGCCGCCCGATAAAATAAAAAAGATGGGAGATGGAAGAGCTGGAAAAGCTCGGTGATGAGCTCGGAGATGGAAGAAAAAAGGGAATTGATTTATTGAAAAGGAATCTCAAAAAGTGAATGAGATAACAGGAAGAGAAAAGGAAAATTGGAGAGAGAAAAGGGATCTCAAAAGTGAATGAGAGAGAAAAATGAGGAAAGGAAAAAGGGAATGAGAGAGATAAAATGAATGAATTTATTGAAAAGTAAGGGTATATTGATCCAAAATTGTTCTTTTTGGTTAGAATTTGTATAAACTAAATCACTTGACAAATATTGTCACTCACTAGGAAAAAGTGGCTAAAGGAGTGGATTTTCTCAAATAGTAATAGTATATGTTGTGAAGATGGATGCGAGGATATTGAGAGATGTGAACAAACGTGGGGAAAAAGTGGATGGAAATATTTAAAAATAATTAAATAAATAGTGCATGCTTAAAAAAAATCGGACCAACTCTTAATTTTTCTATTTATATCTCTCATAAACTCGTATTCCAATATATATTCTTACCGGAGGTGTTCTAAGATTCAGTATCAATCATTATAACCTCAAGTATAAGCTTGGTGGAACTCCATCACATAATTTAAGTCGTTTAACATCAAATGTAACAAAATAACAATCAATTATAGCTTCATTCATGTGTCCATGACAAATCAAAACAAATACCAAGTTGTTCAACATGAAATTGCATAATAAAAGTTGAAGAGCAAACCACGTTTTTCACCTACCATCTCTTTTAAATTTTAATTCGGTAAAACTATTGCCCAAAAATTTAAGAAGTTATGAAAAAGACCTTGCATTATATTCAATGTCTATAGCTGAAACAAATACACGTATTGAAGGTGTATCTAGCCGCGTATTGAAAAATAATAAGTAAATCTAAATTATGAACATGCCATATCGCGTCTCCAATACATATCAGGACTGTATCTGAACATATCATATTTGAATTGTATTTGATGCGTGGCGTAAAGAAAACGGGCCCATTAAAATTTTATTATTTATTAATTTATATAATATTTGAAATGACGTGTATTCAATTTTTTATACTAGGGGTAGGTAACATAGTTTCTAGTAGCTCGACTCGACTCGACTCGACAAGTAGCTCGATTTACTACTCGACTCAATCTCAGTCAAACCGTGCCGTGTTCAAGCTCGAGTTCGAGTAAGCTCGATTATATACTCGAGTCGAGCTCGAATACATGTTTTCTTGGGTCAATAGCTCGCCGAGCTACTCGACTCATTTCACTAATTTGAATATTTAATATATTTATTCTCGACATAAGACTCTATAAGTACTCAGGGCCGGCCCTAGGGGTAGGCCATGAGTGCGCGACCAGGGCCCAAATCAAATAGGGGCCCAATTTTTTTTATCCTCGCCCTACCCATATTTTTTGACAGGCTACCCCAATTTTCGAAAAAGGCTGCCCCCACCAAACACGAAACGCATCCGTTAAGAAGGACTGAAGAAGGGTTCCCAAATTTTTTGACACGCTGCGTCGCTGCCCTCACCAAACACCAAACGCGACGCGAGCCATCCATCCACCTCCATCTCGCACCACCCAAAGTTTCAGAGATCTGCAAATAAACGATAGTGTATTGATTGGTAGGTCTGAAGTTGCCATTTTCTTTTCTTATTATTTTGCTCAAATGCTATGTGAACCCTAAAGAACATAAAAAATTATTTTTTCTTTCTGGTGCAAGTTGCAAATTAATAATATACCCGAGATTAGGGGTTTTGCATTTGATGAAAGCTTGGAAGAAGAGGGAGCTGACTAAGATTGTATATGTTCCGATCTACTACGGTGTCTTCAGTCTTCCATGATAAGCCTTCGAATTTTCGCCATATATATATAAAGTAAAGAATTAAACTAATTTACATATTAGTATGATCTAATTACCTTCTATACTATTAAAAGGTTCGATCCTAATGATTTAATGTTGAGTCTTAATGATGGAGTCTTAATGATGAGAAAGCCAAATGAATATAGAGATCATTAACCGGGATGTATAAATCATCTTTTACTTAACTACAAAAGTAATGTTTTCCCTTCACATAATTAAAATTAGGACATCAAGAGTCTCTTGATTTTCCCATAACTCCATACCATTGACATGGAAGGGTTGCCTTTTTCAAATTATGTTGTGGTTTAATAACCCACATATTTAATTTGTGCTTAACTTTTGACCTACCCCAACTAAACTTCATACAAAGGGATTTTCCATATGATGCGATAGTCACATTGTCAGCAACAATGCATCTCAAAAAACGAACCAACGCCGGAATCTTTGTAGCCGCTGAAATATTTGTAGCCGTCGGATCTTTTGAGGTTTGTCTTTTTTTTTTTTAAATAGTTTTGATGGGTTTTTTTAATAGATCTATGTAGTTATTTTGTATATCTGAGTATTTTTTGTAGATCTATGTCTTTTTTTATTTATTTATAGATCTATGTGTTTTTTAATAGATCTATGTATTTATTTTGTAGATCCGAGGTTCTCTCTTCCTCGCCGGAATCTTTGTAGCCACCGCCGGAATTTGTTTAGCCGACGCTTTAGGAGTCCGCTTAGCCACCGCCGAGAACTGCTTAGCCGCCGCCGCACTGCCACCGGAAACTTTTAGTAAATTTTGATATAAACTTTTATGTAAATTGTGTTATAAATTTTATGGAACATTTGTTATAAAGTTTATGTAAAATTTTTGTATTTTTTTATGTAGATTTATTTGTAAATTTTGTAGTTTGGTTTTAATTTGTTGGTAAAAGTTTTTTTTATAATTTGTAGGTAAATTATATAGCTAGAATTTATGTAATGTGAATTTTATTGTGTATTTTGTTGTTTAAATTTTGTCACAATGTTTATTTTATGTGTATAATTTTTTTTTAATTTGTTGGTAAAGTTTGTTTATAAAGTGTAGGTAATTTGTTTTGGTAAATTATGTTGTTATACTTGGTTTTGTGAATTATTGAAATAATATTGGTAAATGTTAAAATTTGATTTTTTACTTTTAAAAAAATGTAATGATAAAATATAGAATATCTTGGAGTATGTGAATTATTTTGATTCTCTTAATCATAAGTCTCATATTTAAAGTATACTTTTCGAACGAGTATGTCTAAATCATTTAGTGTATAATTTTTTTATATATTTTTTTAATTTGTTGGTAAAATTTGTTTAGAAAGTGTAGGTAATGTTTTCTTGGTAAATTATGTTGTTAAACTTGATTGTGTGAATTATTAAAAAATGTTTACACCTGACACATTCATCAAATCACTTCTAACGAAATAAATGTTATTAGTCCATTTGATTTCTCTAATGAAGTTTTGTGATTAGTCACTCTTAATATATTTCAATTATAAATTTTGTGAATAACTAATAATCATGTTATAGAGTATTAGTTATTCATATGTTTCGGATATTTGTTTGTGACTAGCTTTATAAAATTTTATTTGAAGTAAAAGGCAAATGAATAGCATTGTACGAAACAATGAATTATAATGACGAAATCATATTCTCAAGTAGTACAATATTTAATGTGACTTATTAGAAATAAGTTAAGTATTATTTGTAGATTATATGGAACTAGTATGTTAGTTTTTATATAACAATCAAATAAGTGTTGTCGGCTTAACTTGACGCCCCAATTTTACCTATGGGGAGCTATTATCTCTTTTAACAAGTGAATAAAACCGACTCACATGTTTAGTAGATTGGTCTTTGCAATGCTCATTAATGGACAAGCTGATCAGTTTTTGTCTAAAAAATTTAGTTTTAGACATAAGAAAAAGAAAACAAGACATCTGCATCGCACGGGTCTGAATGCCTCATAAAAAGAAAGAAGGAGAGCGGGTTAGTTAATTACCTTGTTAATTATTTGATTCATCAATCTTCTTACTTCTGTACATCTGTAAAAAAAATATTACTACTGTCTAAGCTCAAAATATTTTTGATAATTAACTCCATTAGTTAATTATTTAATTACCTGCAAATGGCTCCTGACGTGAGCTATATTTTAGGCCCTTCATGTTCATCAATTAAAGCACTATTTTTGGTGTTGCTCCCGCAAAAAAATAAAATAAAAAAATAATAATTAAGGAAAATAGTGAGTTTTTATTTTTATTTTTAACTATTCCTCAATAAGCAAATTAAGAATAATATGGATACTCACTCTCTTGTCCTCCAAGTTTTGTCATCACTTGAAAAGTATATGTCGGAGAAAATTGATGCTGACGTGATTATATGTGATTCTGCATCTCAAAATACTCGAAGAAACCGCTTCTTAGGACGTTAGGAATCTTTGTTATATTTCCAATTGGGTTTGGTTTTATGTCCCCCAAGTTTTTATATTCGTCGTTATTTCTTGCAATAAATTGGGGTAGGGTACTCTTTCCTTGATAGTGTTTTCCCCGATGAGGGTTTTGCACCACAAGGTTTTAATGAAGCTCGTTGCACATTATCCCGTTTTGCTTAAAAAAAATTTGGACGTTTATTATGTTAGGTAAAAGGGTCTATTTATCAGAGTTCGGCTAGGGCCAATGAAATGTCAGGACCGGCCATGTAAGTACTATAAAGCTTGAGTACTCAATTCGATAAGACTCAAACTCGACTCTATAAGGTCGGACTCGATTATTCTTTACCATGGTTGAAATGTATGGTTGTGATTAACTAAAGATTGTACACAAGATAGAGCATATCACTATACAAAATATCCTTTTAATATTACATACTCCATGATTGCTCCTTCAATCTGAGCATTATATTTGTAATATCACTCTTTGGTTGGGTCCTAGTAGGGGACTGGTTTGGCTTTGATGGTGGGGTTTTAATTAGTTATTAGAATTGCATGGGTTGCGTGTCTAATGATGATACTTTTGAAATATATTTTTTCTAATATTCAAAATAAAATCTTAATATCTAACTAAAATTCATATAATATTTTTTAAAGTTAAAATTTTACATAATAAATTACTATATTAATTAATTGGAAATAAAATTAAAAATCAAGTGAGAGCAAATGATTTAAAACCATGAATAAATTAAGAAGTTATAGCTTAACAAAAATATTATTTTTAAGTGGAATAGGTGGAGTACTATATAATTTGATTCGACATAATACCGTGTCGGGGAGTTAGGATTAAGGGATTGTTATGTCACACGAGTACATATTGTATCATGCACTTTTACTCTAAATGTTAAAAATAAAAAACTGAAAAATATTAAAAAAACAAACCCAAATTATTGAAAAAGGATTGTAAAATGAAAATAAACCCTAAACCCAGAAAATTATTAAAAAATAAACCCTAAAAATTAGAAATAAACACCTCAAATAAACTCTAAACCCGGAAAATTATTAAAAAATAAACCCTAAAATTAGAAATAAACCCTACAAACCGACAATAAACACTAAAAGCTGAAATTAAACCTTAACAAAATTGAAATTAAATCCTAAAAACTAATAATAAACCCAAAGACTAATTTTTAAAAAAAAGTTATGCATATCCTTGCATCCACGCGCATGATGTATCATGCACCCGGATCCACAATACAATCTGTCATGATATTAAGGCCAAAATTTTCTAACTAGGATAACTGTGTTGAATGTTCAAAGTACCCTTATTAAGACATGAAGGAATTGGGTTATGGCCAAGTGATTAAATTCATATGAAGGGTTCGACTCCTCCCATCTTCTCCCTTACTGTAAAGCACGTCACTAGTTGGTATATGATCGTTTCCGTATATATAGAAAAGTCTGTATGTAGATTTACAAAACTTTTCTCATCTCTTGACATGCTATTCCAAAAATATCTAGCAAGTGTGAGTGGCGATCGAGCAGTTTTTTATCTTGTGCGGTTGCTGGCGGACCTCCAGCGGACAACATATTTTTTTCCCGATAATTTGATAATTTCAATCCAATTATGACACTGCCAATGGTGCGGGTTATCCACCAGTACATAATAATTCAAAGTATCCGGTCACTAGTATAATTGAACCAGATGCTCATTTTAGATTTATTTAAGTAAAACCGAATAATAGGAAAAGTTACGATACATTCGTATTCTAAATACGACAGCGGTCTGGAAGAAGAAGGAAACCAGGACAAAATAAAAACACCTTCTCAATCTTTTCTCTACTAACATTTATGAAAAAGATGATCTTAATTTACAGAGATATGAGAAAAATTTCCCGAGCAACTGTATAAGCAAATACTCCAAATGGAGCCAAAGTAAAAATAATATCAAACTGATTTGGAAACAAATCAGATGCATCCGACTTTGACTACTCAGCAGTTCTGAACCTTGGTTCGCTGGTTGAAGAGGCTAGTTACTTTAATTCAAGAAAAGAACAGAAAGAAAGAAACATTAGGCTAGCCAGGGTCGCCCCTAACTAATGTCATCCGATGCTTAAGTTCGGTTCAGGTTCAGGTGTAAGAGATAATCAGGAAGCTACTATATAAATATAAGGACAGGGTCACCCGTTGGTGAAAGTACCTCCAGTGGTATACTATGCAGCAGATGCAATAGCAAGGTAAATAACGATAAAGGTCTTACTATTATCCTTAAATATTGTGCATATTTGTGTTAGTTTGGCTAAGTAGGTAACACATTCGTGTTAGTTTGGCTAAGTAGGTCGTACAGTCTAGAGGACATGCGGAGTGATCCGCAGCCAAGTTTTTATCTGAACCACCGTCTTAGTTTGCGGGTTGAAATAGTACCCTAATAAGACCATTGTATGAGGTCTGCGTGGAATCTCGGGTCACAAGTAGTAAAGTCGCTTTCTCGGGTCTTAAATCGTGGGCGGAGCGAGGTTCGCTTGGAGAGCTTGATTTTTGACCTATTTAAGTGAGGGTAGGGTCGAGAGACGTGGTACTTTCTGGTTAAGACCCTAACCACTTAGGTAGCATGCACCACTAGGTACTTGAGGTAATATTCTCCTAATCACAACCACTCTAATTTTCTGCACTAAGAAGTTAAATTTTTTAGATGTTACAACAAACCATTATTTCTTTCCACCACAACATAAAAAGAAAGAGAAAAGTGTGAAACAAAAAATAAAAACTCGGGCTTATGCGCAATGAGGACCACAAGCGCATTAAGCATTGAAGTCCGCACTGCGAAACACCCAATAATCTCTACTAATCGTCTAATACAGAGAACAGATTATGACTTCCACACATAATGTTGTTCTTTCTCTATTAACACCAACAAAAGAATCAGTAAAAATGGCTATTAGCATATTCATTTCTTGATCCCTTCACGACAAAACTACAACCAAAAAAAAAAAAATCAAGTAACCCAATTCACACACAAAGAACTCATTGAGATAACAAATTAGCATCACGCGAGCTATAAAACACATTTTCAAGAGCATCCAAAATGTTACCGTCAAAAGAGGTCTCATCTTCCTTAGTCTCTTCGCATTCATCCTTCCGTTTTCGCCTATATACCTTCAGCTGGTCTTCCAACAAACTCCTCTCGGATTCGTGCCTCCAGACAAGCCATTGCAACGACCGAATCACTTCTTGATCGTGAATCTGCTTCTCCTCGGACAATCTCTTGTACTGATTCAATTCTAATTCGATCAAGCTTTTCTCATTCTGGAGTCGCAGAATCATCGCCATTGCCTCCTCGGCTGCAGAAGCTGAAGCCGACCTTTCTTTAGCAAGCTCCTCTAAAGCTACTTTAGCTTTACGCCTCTCGTCTCTCAATAATTTCCTCCATATCGAAACATCATACTCGGATTCGGATTCGGATTCTTCATTACTGTCAGCATCAGATTCTTCATCAGAATTAATATTTGTTTTTCCCACAAAATCAGCATCAACCAACGTTAAAAATTTCGGTTTTTTTCCATCAAGGACATTTTTCGAACAAAACCCAGTTTTCAATTCCCTTCTCAGATCGCATAAAAAACGAATTGAAACCCTAACGAACCTACCAGAGTACAGAAACTTCATCCCAAGGCCAAAGAACAAAAACAACCAGAGGAATCTAGAAAACCCAAACAGGAAAATCCGACATCCGAGTTCATAATCCAGGATTAAATGCTTCGAAAACGCGATGAAGCAGTCCATCAAAACCAAACACCCGAAAAAGAACTTCGGCAAACCCTTATGGAACCCGAGAACAGAGCATAGAACTAGAAAACGATAAAAGCGGCAAATTATCTGCATGTGGGCAACAATTTTTCCTCAGTACAAAAATCATACAAGGTTAGTTCTACCACTATCTGATTGATTTACTCTATTTTCTCTGCGGCGATGAAGGGTCGTTTTATCAGTGGCAATGAGCAAACGGGTAGAGGAAAAAGGGTCCAACGGGAAAGAGATTTTACATTTGGATAATAAATGATTGCGAGATCGAATTTTAGGTAAATCTGGAAGGATAATTAATTCAGGGGATTTCGATATAATTTGATTTTTTTTTTTAACAGAAAGATCGATATGAATGAATAAAGTGGAAGTAGAATGATAATTCTCATGTTCATTTTAACCATGATTTTATATTGACAATCACCACTACGAAAGGAATCACTACTTCTATATTTATGGGATTAATCATTCCCTCAACACCCTCTAGTATTAGTTATTTTCAACAATAATAAACATATTATTATTAATTTTGTTGTTTTTTGTTGTTTATATTGTTATTATTATTATTATTTAATATTTTGATCACCTGCAAGGGTAGTCAAGTTAGTGGAGTAGGTGAGCGTGGGATTGAAAGGTCACGAGTTCGATTTCCTCTACCAACACTATTATTTAATATTTTGATTACCCGCAAGGGTAGCCAAGTTGGTGGAGTAAGTGAGCATAGGATTGAAAGGTCACGAGTTCGATTCACCATACCAACACTTTCTTGGTTGAGTTTGTCACACAGGGCTTGTCTAGTGTGGTTTACTTGGTTGGCGTAGTTCGCAGGCTATTACGTCCAGCCCGAGGGTTTATCCAGTGCACACTCGAAGAGTAGCAGCTGCGGGTTCCCCGTCATAAAAAAAAAGATATTTTGATATGATGTAAGAATTAATTATAACATCATAAACTATATTAAGTCCTGTTCTTTTGGACTTATATTCCAGTTTTTCAGTCAAGTCCACTTCAGTTCGGGTCCATTCAGTTCAGGTCCATTCAGTTCAGTTCAGTTCATTTAAGTTCAAGTCGGTTCTTCTTCTTCTTCTTCTTCTTATTATTATTATTATTATTATTATTATTATTATTATTATTTTTTTTTTATTATTATTATAAACACACTTTTATTAAAAACTCAAAGGATTACAAAAGATTAGTGGGGAGCCTCGAAACCAACTGAGCTCCCACACCTCTAGCAATGGTAAAATAATATTATTATTTTATTATTATTATTATTATTATTATTATTATTATTATTATTATTATGCCAGGGCGTGCGGCCATTGATGCCGCACAACGTAAACGTGTCAAGTACGATGTTAAATGTGCGGATATTGGATATGGGTTTCTCCCCTTTTCATTTTCTACTTTTGGAGAACTTGAGAAGGATGCGATGCCTTCTAAAGCGTATTCGACGATTCTCTATGACTCAAGACATTAGGGCACGTGCTGCGGTTCATATTTTTAATAGGATTGGTTTTGCTATTGCTAGAGGTGTGGGGGCCCAGTTGGTTTCTCGGCTTCTCACTAATTTTTTTTGTAAACCTTTTGAGTTTTTAAGATCTAAATTATTATTATTATTATTATTATTATTATTATTTATTAATCATAATTATTAATCTGTTTTGTTATTGTTATTATTATTGTTGTTCCTCTTGTTGATTAATATTATTGTTACTAATAATATTTATTATAATTAATAATAATATTTGTTGTTCTGGGTTACTATTATTACTTATCATTATTATTATTGTTATTACTGTCAATAATAATAATAATTTTTATCTTTCTTTCTTTTTTTATATTTCAGTATTGTCACTCCATATTATTGTTATTATGATTGTTGTTGTTGTGATTTATTATTATCATGGGAAAATTATCAATTGGTCCCGTATGTAGGGGAATTAATAGCTTCGTCTGTCTTGTGGACCAAAAGCCTCTGTCTCACTGTTTTTGCCAATTTAAATCTCGTCGTCAGTAGGAGTATTTTCCGACTATCGGAGCTGACGTGGCTGACACGTGGCAAAAAATTTAAAAAAATATATTTTGAGAATTAAAAAATTAAAAAAAAAAATAAAAATTCTAATATTTTTATATTAATAATCCAATTTTTTTAATAAAATATTATCAAATTGAGAAAAATATTATTATCATTTTCTATAAAATAAATAAAAAAAATTTGAAAAAAAATTCAGTTTTATTTAAATAAAAAACAGTTTATAAATATTTTCCAGATGCTTTTAATTTTTTTTATTTTCGAATTTTTAAATAAAAAATTCAAATATTTTATATTAATATTCCAGAATTAAAAATAATTATCAAAAGTTCTGATATTTTTTTAATTTTCCAGATTTTTTAAATAAAAAAATAAGTTCCGATTTTTTTTAAATTTTTTTGAATTTTTTTATATTATTTAGGCTTTTATATTTTTCTTGCCACGTGTCAGCCACATGTCGTATGTGGGAGAAAAAAATATAAAAACCTAAATATTTTTTTATTTATTTTATAGAAAATGATAATAATATTTTTCTCAATTTGATAATATTTTATTAAAAAAATTGGAACTTTAGGTAGTTATTTTTAATTCTGGAATATTAATATAAAAATATTAGATTTTTTTATTTTTTTTAATTTTTTAATTCTCAAAATATTTTTTAATTTTTTTGCCACGTGTCAGCTACGTCAGCTCCGATGGCCGAAAAATACTCCGGCCGGCGACGGAGGACTAAATTGGCAAAAACAGGGGGGAGATGTGGGGTTTTTTTGTCCGCCGGAGACAGACGGGCCTTTTTGGCCAATTAGTCCCACATACGGGACCAATTTGATAATTTTCTCTTATTATTATTGTGGTTGTTGTGGTTAATTATTAGTATTACTATTTTTATTATTGTTATTATGATTGTAATTAATTATATTATTATTATTATTGTATTATATTTATTATTATTTATTATTATTTTATTATTTTTATTATTATTTTATTATATTTATTATTTTACTGTTCATTATTTTTATATTATTATTATTAGTTTATTATTATTAATATTTACTCTTAATATATTTTTCAGTTCAGTTCAGTTCATATTTATTCAGTTCAAAAGAAGAAAGCCTAAGTGACTTAGGGATTGTTTATTTGTGGCTTAATAGGCTCAATGGGTTGGATAGTTCATTCGTGCAGCCATATATGTGAATTTTTTGCCGATTTAATGAATAAGTCATGACTTAGCAAATACGCCAAAAAATACTAGTTGTCCATATTAAGCCATGACTTAATGAAAAACATACTCATTATACCCTCCTCCAGCCCAGTCTCGTCTCTCACTCTTTCTCACCTGCTTTATTAAAATATTAATAATAATAATATTTTCTACCACCATTTAATAATAATTATAAATTAATCAATAATAAAGTAATTATTAAATAAATATTAAGATTAGATTCATGACTAATATCTATTAATTAATAAATAAGAATTAGTAATTACTAAATAATACTATTATTATAATAATAATTATTTTTATCATTATTTAATAATATTATTATTAGTTAATTAACCATTCAGTAGCTAAATTAATGATAACTAATATTATAATTATACAATATTAGTTATCATTTAACATTATTAATTATTATTGAAAAAATAATTATGTAGAAATAATTATTATTAAATAATTATTTTTTAATAATATATATTAATAATATCTTAATAATAAAAGTTATTAACTTAATAATTCTTATTGTTTTTAGTTTTGGTTTTGATTTTTGAATGATAGTAGGGGTAAAAATTGTCAATTAAAATCATTGAGGCATATTTTATTCAGAACCAAAACAAACAATAACCAATATTTAGTCATACACACAACTTAATCTATACAACCGTCATAATATATATAGGCCTAAATGAAAAAGCAACCCTTACTCCCCCTATGCTCAAAAGCGGATCGGGAACGCGGGTTGCTGGCTGGCTATTTAGGGTCCCAAAAAATAGCAACTAAGTACGAGGGTTGCCCTCGTTGTGGGGCTTATCCCAATATCTTATGGCAAGAGCTGATGAGCCATGCACCACATGTGTCTAGGGCTGTGAACAAACCTAAAAGTTCGATTCAGTTAGAAGGATTCGGCTCGAAAAAGCTCGGTTTGTGGCTCTACTCGGGCACCAAATGTAGAGCCAAATCGTATAAAATAGGATTTGGCGAATCAGACTGAATTGTTCGGCTCGATTCGAGGGGCTTTGACCCAAGACATAAACCCCTTCCATCCCAGACCGAACCATTTGACTTCGGCGAATCGGACCGAACTTTCGACTTGGTATATTTTAGATTCTGGACTTATGGAGTTATACTGGACTTTAACTCGAGCCGAATCAAACTATATGTCCGCATTCCCAAAGACATCCCTCCATTTCAAGAGGATTCGTGACATGTCAAGACTTAATAAGGATAATAGTACTTACTATTTATTATTAATATTAATTAATTTTTATTAGAATAATAACAATAATTATTATTAGTATTTTATGCTCATCATTTTGAAATGAATTATAATTACTATTTAAATAGTAGTTATTTAAATAGCATTATTAATTAATGTTTATTTAAAATATATTAATTTTAATTATTTATATAGTTCTATTAGTAGTAATTATTATTATAATAATATATTAATAATAAATAATACTCCCTCCGCCCTGTAATATCCGTACTTTTCCTATTTTTGGTAATTTCTATTTTTGGAGCATTTTCCATTTTTAGTGACTCGCTTGTAACCGTTTCAACATTTTGAGAATGTTTAATTCTTTATGTTTTGGCATCCAAGCATGTTTCGAGATTGTTCTACTCAATTTTGTGTATTTTAGTAACTTTTCCGCTTGTCGGCTCGTTCGATGTAATTGTTGTGCAAAACTGTCTTTTCGAGTTTGCTGCGAGTTTGTTTATCGGTGTTGGTCATGTTGTGAGCTTCGACATGGTTGCTCGAGCCCGTATTGTGTTTTTCGATGATTTTGGGCCGTTTTGCAAATTCCTAAAAGTTTTGGGTAATTACTTTCGTTATTGCATTCCGGACATTCGGATGATCGGAATCGTGTGTTTCGCGTTTAAGTTTGGCGTATCGAACTCTTTATACTGAGGTCTGCTCAATTCGTAAAATGTCACGATTGGTGTTCGTGCCATTTTCTGCTCAGCTGACCTATGTACTGAGCGACTTACGTACGTAAATTTCTCTTCATTACGTACGTAATGTAGTCTTCCTAACGTACGTTAACCCCTTTCTCATAACGTACTTTAGGGTCTTTAGGAAACCGGGCAGAGAGTCCTGATTAGAACCTTACGTACGTAAACATGAGGGTATTACGTACGTTAATGATATAACGTACGTTAAGGCATTATGCATTACGTACGTAATGCTTGTAAGTTTAAATACCCAGGTCTGACCGAAACCGTCAACTTTTTCTCCTCTTTTCATCTCTTCCGCGACTTGGGCGATTCACATACGGTTTTGGGCGATTTTCGACTATCCAATCACCTAGCTATCATTCTCTTTGGGATTGTGCTATAAATTATCAACATCAATCCATCCTTTTCATCTTGGAATCGAGGTAATTCGCTAGAGCCTTAGATTTTTGGGAAATTGGGGGTTTCCTCGTGATTCTTTGATTTTAATCGTAATTTCAGATTAATTGAGTTGGGTATGAATCATCTACCCCAATACATGTTTTCCTACGAGATTATGGGTTATACTTGGACTTGTTGAGATTCGAGAGGGTTTTGGGATGCGATCCGCCCTCGTCGAGTATATTGTTGGATTACATGTATTATAGGCGGGGTTTTCGGGCGTATTCCTATTAGAATTCCAGTCGTACTATTGTTGATAGTTATTTTTCGAATCATTAGGTTCGAAGTCTCTGAATTTCTTCATCGGTGATCATTTGATTTCTCGAAACAATCCGTCATGTCTCAAAAACAAGTAACTCTTACGAACTTAATATCTTGAATGTGCAAAGTAATGTATTTGAGTGTTGAGAGAGTGATGTTCACTCTGGGACGGTCCGACGGGGCCTCGGAGGAATCCACGCATGGTTGGGTTCACGAACTTTTGGGTTAACCACTCCGGGAGGGTCTATCGGGGCTTCAGAGGGATTCGCGCATGGTCGGGTCCATGGTTAATCGGGAGGATTGTGTCTTGTGATACATTGTAGATTTTGCATTTCCGGAAATCATTATCTTATGCGTTTTGAAGTTATTCATGCATGTGCTTTGATATTGTAAGATGTTAGGGTTCGTCTGTGTTATTTGTATTAGCAATTCCACAGCTAACCCCATTCGGGGGAAATACGTTTCATGTATTTCAGGTTCAAATAATATGGTTGGACGAGCACCGAGACAGTACGACGATGACGGGCAGCCGTGATACTGTGGAATGTCTGGATGTCTTATTTTCCTTGAGTCTTGATATAAAACTTTATATTTTGTCTAAACTGATAGTTGGTACTTGAGTACTGTAGGAGTCATTTCTTTTGGGAGTTGATCACGTCGAACTTGTCGTCTATGTGTTTTGATTTGGTTTTCTTTGGAATTTATGGATGAATATCCGGTGAGTTGATGTTTCTTTTTGTGGATGTCGTATACTTTAGCCTTGTGAGTTGCTAGATGGGATTCACGGCGCTGTGACATACTCCAAATATCTTGAGGGTGTTACACGTCCACGGTCTTATTGCTTTTTTCAGTCGTTCGCGAAAAGTGTAGTCTTCTCATAAATAGAAATAACCCCACTCAAAAATAGATCTCTCATTCACTATCTCCACTCAAAAATACATCTCTCCTTTATTTTCTTAAAACACGTATAACTTTTTCTGAGCCACACTTTTCGCAGACGAAGGTCGAGAGGGAGTAATACTTATTATTATTGTTATTATTATTATTATTATTGTAATACTCATTATTGTTGTTAATATAGTTTTATTTAGGGCTGGGACCGGTTCGGTTCTTGGTAAAAAATTAAAGAACCGGAACCGGTTTTTAAATACATAAATTAGGAACCAAAACCGAAAAAACCGCTTTTTTTTTTCCTTCAGGAACCGAATTGGGAATCGGAACCGAATTTAATGTGTAAAAACCAGGTTTTTCGGTTCTTTTAGGAGCCGAATTGTGCAAAAGAACCGAATTTTGTAAAAAAACCCCGAATTTTGAGTAGAAAGTGAATGTAATGTGTAATATTTTGAACAAAATACATTTAATTTGCTTTATTTAATACCTATATTATGTAAAAAATTATATATAATATTATTTTTATTATTATATATATAATATATAGAACCGGTTCCAAACCAGTTTTCGCTAACATCATAAAACAGGAATCGGAACCGGAACCGAATTATTAAAAAGGAACCGAATTAAGAACCGGAACCGGCTAATAATAAAAAAACCGGAACCGAAATCGAATTTTTTCGTTCGGTTCTTATTAAAATTCGATTTTTCGAGTAAAAATCTCAGCCCTAGTTTTATTATAAGTATTACATTTCTTGTTATTACTCTTTGATATTAATAATAATCTTCGAATAAATTATTAAATAATTATTGTTGTGGTGTATTGGATTCCTTATTTAAATAGTGATTATTTATTATTATTATTGCAAAAATCTTATTACCAATAATAATTTTTAAGTGTTAAATAATTTTTATTATCATTAATATTATTCATTATCATAGTAATTACTAATTATATATGTTTATTGTAATTAACTAACCATTGTAGTAGTTATAAAAAATAATACTATAATAAGTATTATTATTTAATGTTATTTATTTATTATTATTATTATTGTTATTATTAATATTTTTATTTATTCTTATTATTATTATTATCATTATTATTATGTTTTTAGTATTTTAACTAGCAAATTAATATTCTATTTCTTGTCGGTCCTAATACATACTTATCATTAGAATGGGCATATTCTTCTCGTTCTTTTCCCATCATCATTCTTTCTTAAATGATTCCATTCGTAAATAGAGCATTAGCGGTCAAGTGAACCCGGCCGTCGTGAATCGGACAAAATCAGGATCGAAACTCACCCAAAAATTAACGAGTTCGAATTCGAGTTCTAAACATTGAACCGAAACCGATAAGACCCGGACCGATAAAACCGAAAAGAAACCCGGTAATAAATTAAAAAAAAGTTTATATGTATTTTATAATTTATATATTTTATAGATATATTATTAATACGTTTTGCGTGTTTTAAACACAAATAGCATGCTGGTCAAGTAGTTAAGACGCTATACCTTTGAACAAAAGGTCTGGAGTTCGAATCATGTAACCCGCATTTATGTGATTTATTTTGTTGCTCTTCCTTCATTTTCCTAGTAAAGATCCATCCCACATAGGGCTGTTAGCGGTCCGAGTGAACCCGAAACCCGATCATGAACCGGACCGAAATACCCGGGACCGAAACTCACCCGGAAACTAACGAGTTCGGATTCGAGTTCTAAAAATTGAACCGGAACCGTTATCGGTCCGGACCGGATCTACCCGGCAACCTATCGGACCGGATCCGAATCTAGAGAAAACCGGTCCGAACCGGTCCGATAACAGCTCTATTCGTACATGAGTACTAATTATGCCGTTTGTTGTTAATAAGGGGGCTCAATGATAGATATAAGGTCTTTTTGACTAATTACCATATACTCTCCCCGTCCATCGAAAATTTGCCCTAGTTTTTTTATTGGGATATCCGTCAAAAAACTTGTCCTAATTATAAAAAGGAATTTTTTTTCCTTCTCAAAAATGGAACTCTTTCTCCACTAAAATCGCTTTATACCACCTTTTCTTAAAACCCGCGTGTTGTTACCCAAAATATTATTCGGAGGGGATTGCTGGAATGGACGAGTAACAAACAAAATGCAAGAGCACGTTCGTTGGAAAGTAAATAACACAAGATTTGCCAGGGTTGTTAGTCCCAGGCTTGAATGCTCTCGCGAGATATTATTAATACGAATACTTTGGAGTACAAATATTAATGTTAGAGTACGGTTACAATAAGTGTAACGACCCTAGTTATCTAGCTCCTGAGTGCTGGTGATTGCCGGAAGAACCAGAGTTGATGCTCCGTGGTTCTTGTAACAAAGAAGAAATGCTGTATAGATTTCTGTGTATGATTTGACTGTTCGATCTGACTGCCAGAGAGTAGACTGCAAGAGTGCTTTTCGTCTGACTGACTGTGTAAGATTGGCTGAGCCCCCTTCCAAATACTGGAGGTCTCCTATTTATAGAAGAGGAGGTAGTTGGGATGTCCTGATCCCAAACGGACGATCGCCTTTCTGGCATGGGCGATCATCTTTAGCACATGGGTCGGTTCCTTAAAGTCCGCGGCTGCTATAGGCAGCCAGCTGAGCGAACCAATGAGAAGGAAGCACGCGTCCCGTGTCACTGTCTTGGGAGGTCCCACCTAGGATCTTTCAGCGGGTCTGTCGGTAGGTGGGGCTGTCTTTGTCACCGACAGCTGTGGGCTGGAGTCAAAGATCCTTATTCCGCGGCGCCATTTGCGGATCTGCACGTGGGTCTTCACCCCGAGGTTCGGTCTTTGAAGACTTTGACGGATGCCGATTTTACACGTGGCATAGGACGGTCGTCCTTGGTCGGGCACTGGAGTAGGTCGCTAGGTGCCGAGAGATGATCGCCCTCGATGTCGATCGCTCAGCACTTGGACCTTGACCTGGGTCCCTCGCTTGGTCAGTCTGCCTTGGATTATTTGATGCTGACTTGGGTTGCTCGGCCTTTGATGCCGATCGCTGTCGGGGTGTATAAAACGCCGCACAACAATTGCCCCCCAGCTCGCTCCGATGTTGAAGACGTGGGGTGAGGTGGTTTAACTAGCGATCGCTTGAATTGGACGAGCGACTTATCTTTCCACGAGACAGTCGACCGTCTTTCGAGCGGTCTGATTTCGAATTTGGACGACCCACTCAATCGCTGGAACGGGCGGGAAGTGGAAGCGGGCTTTGAAACGTCACTGGACACGTGTCGCGCTCCTGTTAGGGGAGTTGGACGGTTTTGTCAGACCTGTCGCTCGGTGTGCCCTCGAAACGACGCATACCCGGGTTTCGAGGGTGGCATTGAATGCGACTTATCCGACGGTTGCACTTCGGCCCTCGGGATTCTTCTTATTTGCCCAGGAGCTCGTGCCTTCACCTATAAAAAGGGGTTTCGGGTATCTGGGTTCACTTTACTTGCATTTCCGTCTGAGAAGAAGATATGGCTGAAATTCTCCGAAGCTTGTGTGACGATCGTCGATCGAATCAGACCCTTTAGGTAAGAACAAAAAACCTTTTTCTTTTTCCTTTCTTCTTGAGGATGTCTGGAAGAATCCCAACTGTATATGATGCGGGTAGCTCCTCCGCCGCCACGACGCCAACTGCCCGAGATGAAATCTCCACGGAGTTTCACGTGGAGACAGCCGTCGAGGCTATCCGCGCCGGGATCAAACCCGCGGAGGTTGAGAGGAGCTTTTCAACGAGGCGGAGGCGGCCAGGTCGGCGGAGGCGGAGCGGAGGCACTCGCTAGCCGAACATGATATGGCCATAAAGGCGTACTGCGAGTAGAATAGTGCATTCGGCAAAGCGTTCTCAGACTTTGCCGACCTTATGGAGAAGTTGGCCGGCCCAAAACTCAAGTTTAATTTCCGCGAGTATTCGGTCGCCCATCCCTATGAGCCTGAAAGGCGGACGCGATTCCTTGCCGCGAGCCGCTCCCCGTGGACCCTCGGCCAAATCAAGAGCTCGCGCGACCAAGAGAGACTTGGCTCGGTGGAGGGTGGAGTTCCATCTCCCCTCCGACGTTTCCCTTTACGTGCCCACCGAGAATAAACGTGTCGACCAACCACCTGAGGGTATGGTCGCCGTTAACGAGGCGATCATAGGGGCCGGACTACGGTTCCCATTGTCGTTCGCCGTGTCTTATCTGCTGACTGCTTGGAATGTGGCGCCGCTCCAGCTGACGCCTAACGCCTGGCTGCAGATCGTCTGTGCCTTTACTCTATTTGGCGGTCATCGGCTGTTCCGTCTCCCTTCGGCGCAAGAGATGAACTTCCTTTTTAAACTAAAGGCTCAGAAGGGTTCCGTTGGCGGCTACCACATTCAAGGTCGCTCGGTCCGCGTGATCCTAGGGGTTCCGAACAAGGTCAGGGGCGACCTGTCGAAATGGTTTTGGGTCAGCGGAGCGTGAGGTCGGCCGCAAGTGATAATCTGACCGATGAGATGGAAATTCCCACCGGCTTCCGGGAGAGAAATCCGAGTAAGGATTTTGACTCTCCCTTCGTTCGGATCCATTCTGAACTGATCTGATTTTGGTCTTCTTTTTGCAGGTACCCTTGTTCCGGCGGCGGGCGATTTACCCTTTGACTTCGCGATCGTTTGGGAGCAGATACGCAGTCTTCCAGATTCCCATATCGATGCTCGACTGATCAATGACGAATCTCACTAGTTGGCTGCACGGTTGTTTCGCTACCCTCGCCATTTAAAGGTTCCAGGTACGAAACTTCTCCTGATCTTCTTTGGCATGTCGATCGTCTTGACCGGGGAGGATTACTAACTGTTGCCGCTTGTTGCCTTTTGCAGAAATTCACTTCCCTCTCTTCCCCGAGCCCCCGACTGTGATTGCCATGTCTAAACCGGGAATCATGAGCTGCCTACGTTAGGGGAAGAAGACGAGCTGGGCTCCTGCTGCCCCGCTTTGACCGACCCCGGAGGCGAGACCTCTCCAGGAGCCGGTCGTCGAAGAACCGGAGCAACTTCGGCTCATCCACAAGAAGCGGAGGACGGTGGAGCCATCGGTCTCTGCCACTACTGACGAGCCGCTGACCTTGGTGCCTCCTCTTTCTGTGGTTCCTCTAGCGGAGGGGTCCACGCCCTCCTCGGCTTTCTTGCAGGCCATGGCGGCCGCTGATGCCGAGACCTCGCGCGGGAAACCGTACTTTGGCCGCGACCCGGAGTGTAACACCCCCAATCCGTTCAGGGATATTACACGTCGTAGAACCTTTCCTCAAGGATCTACCAGGCTGGTAACAACAAATGTACAACTCGACAATGCCTTAAAGGCTAAAAAGACTCAGTAGACCGATTTGGTCTTTCAATAAAAACATACAACTCAATTACAATACATGCCCACGCAGGGGTCGAATACAACACACTCCCACACAATGGGGAAAGAATAATACAGCGGAAATAAAATACAACTAAACGAATGACATCATACGGATCCTCGTGTGATTAGTATCGTTCATCTTTCATCATCCTTCGTGCCGACCCTGTATTATGCTCCCAAACGTGAATGCAAAAACAGACATCCACCCCCCGAATACTCGGGGGTTAGCAAAACTCCACTGTTTTGCTAGTGCAAGAACAAAGTGCAAATACGAGCCATACAATTCACGTTCCATGAATAAAAATAACCAAGAATCCTCAAAGATCCAAACGTAACGAAAAGTACTTCCCGAGGCAAGAGTTTGGGTAGAACATTCCAAAACCAAAAGATCAAAAATCAAGGGAAAACAATTTATAAAACAGTTTAAAATACCATCGAGAGTTTTAATAGAAAACAATTTAGGATTTCCGAATCCTTCTCTGTCCAAAAATCAATAGGGGTCACAGCCCAAAGGTTTTATTTTCACAAAATAAAACCAACAAAGGTTCACATGGTTCAAAACCAACGTCACGTGCCCTCGACGGACATAAAGATCAGCAAAACATAACCACCCAAGATACGAAATCTCGGTCACACCCAAGGTACTCGACCTGTTCAATACATCCAAAACATATACATAACACCGTGAACACATGCCACGTCATCTCACGGTTAGATCAATCACTTGTTGTCTCCTGACCACATGATCGCATGTCATGTGTCACCGTAGGTATCCCGAGGCTCTCACGGTTGGATCAATCACTTGTTGCATCCTGAACACATGATCACATGTCATGTGTCACCGTAGACCCCGCCCATATACACACATTCACACACATAACATAGCACACAAAGGATAACCAAACAATTCACCCAAAGACAACAAACACATAGCACAACACAAGTGTCAAATCACAACACACCGAAATGAGATAATATATGTATATATAATATCAAGGCACAACAACAACACCAAGCATATCTATAAGGTTCACATAGTCATTCACAAACCACACCATTCACAAAACACACGCGTTTTGAAAGCAAGCCTTTAACAAGGCTAAACCGAATCTTTTGAAAGTTCAATTCAAACGACCAAACAAACACATTTAGACTATCTCTAATTATCATATCCACAAAATAAGAATTGTATGGACAAGGTACTTGCCTTGAATAATCACAACCGCGAAGAATCGACCGAAGTAGGTTGGCATGAACCGACCACGAACTCGCCGACTCCACCGAATGGCAACCCGCGACAATAAACTACGAACGAAAACAATAACAACGAAAATGAATTCCAAAGCACGACCCAAAGCCGCTGAATTCAAGTAACAAACGA
This sequence comes from Orobanche coerulescens, assembly GCA_033398695.1. Taxonomy (NCBI): domain Eukaryota; kingdom Viridiplantae; phylum Streptophyta; class Magnoliopsida; order Lamiales; family Orobanchaceae; genus Orobanche; species Orobanche coerulescens. The sequence continues at coordinate 179,744,649 of CM065809.1, forward strand.
CGAAGGTTCAAGGGTTTCCCCCAAAACGGCCAAGAACACGAATTAACCCGACAAAAACATGAAAACGGAATTTCAATCCATGGGATATGATCAATACGAATAGATAACGACAATAGAACCAACAATCTCGGATTGAAATCACCAAATCAAAACAAACCCCAAAAATATCTCAACTAGGGTTCTGAAACCTTACCTTGATTCGGAGAAGAATAAAGGCTAGATGTTGATGAACACGAAGAAGACCCACCGGGATGATTACTACCTTCAAGACCGACGAAAGCTCGTCCAAAATCTACCCCAAATCGCCCAAAACGCAGCAGGGAGGAGGAGAGGAAGAAATGACCCGAAATCGGTCAACCCTCAGATATATAAACCTGCGCGAAGCTAACGTACGTAAGCCATAAGCTTTAACGTACGTTAGTGATGTTACGTACGTAATGTACAAGGTATTACGTACGTAAGAGTCAATCCAGACTCAACTGTCCGAAGACCTGAACAACGTAACGTACGTAACAAGTGCTGTGTTACGTACGTAAGAAAGGCACGGATAGCATACGCTACCGATGAGGAATAGCGTGCGCTAACGGGGTACTCCAGTACCTACTAGACTGAATCCTGAACTAGGTAACGTACGTAACCATTGTTGTGTTACGTACGTAAGGCGAGCGTCGATAGCATACGCTATCTATGAAGAATAGCGTGTGCTAATCATCTAGCAGTACAGAACAGCTGCCAGAGGTCAAATCCAAAAAGGATCGCGGAACGCGACGAACACGAATAACTACCGTCGAACAAGACAAGTAGTACAGTAATAAAAACACGAGCTCAAGTTTAAAACAAATACATGATCCTGACACTCCTGAGGGTAAAGCAAATAAGAACACAAGTACCCAAAACTTTGGGAAATTACAAAATGGCCCAAACGTCCAAAAAATCTCGATACGACAACGAATAACCAAACCAAAGTTCACAACACGTCTAACAAAGTTAAACGGACTTTCGGGAAACTCAAAACAACAGTTTCGGACGAGATTCGTAAGAATCGAACTCAAGTGCGGAAAAGTCGCCAAAAAGCATGGAACTCAACGAAACGACACTGAAACGAACCCGGATGCCAAAAAGTGCAGAATTAATCATTCTCAGAATGACAAAACGGTCACAAGTGAGTCGTCAAAACGGACTCCCACCAAAAAAAGAAAATTACCGAAAATCGAAAATTGCGGATATTACACGGAGAAAGTCAAAAAGTAAGCTCGGTCGCTCGGATGAGTTTGACATTTGCGTAGGAAACATACTAACTCTTTTGCTTTTTGCGCAGGATCCGTCACTCTAATCTGAACTGCTCGCCTTTGGTGCTGGACTTCCTGACGAGCAACGTTCCTCGCGTGGCGAGTGAGGTCCCTTTTTACGTTGCTCGAGCTACTGGTTCCCTGCCTAAGGCCTGGACGACCGATCTGGATGCGATCGCGTGCCGGCGATCTACTGATGCAATGCAGGCCACCTTCGCGCTGGCCCTCCAGACGGCGACGATGGCCGCCCAGGCCGTGAAGGACTACGAGGGGCGGCCCTCCAACGCTCGTCTCCATATGGACCTCGAGGCCGCACGAAATAAAAATGCTGAGTTTGCCGACAGGCTTGTGGCGATGGAGAAGAGCTCCGTAGAGGCAGCCAAGCAGGCGAAGCAGGATCTTGACCGGGCGAAGGCGGCGACCGACTGGATGCGGGACCAGGTGACGGAGGCCCTCAAGTTGCATGCGGCCGCGCAGAAAGAGGCTGACCAGCTGAAGGTGACCGTCGCTCGACTGACCAGCGAGCTGGCGTCATCGAAGGAGGAGACGGCCGCCAAAGCTGCCGAGCTCGAGGGCATGCGCCAGACGGCTGCAGAGTTGAAGGGAAAGCTGGAGGCGACTGAGGCCGATCCCTTCCTCAACGTGGAGCATGTCAGAGTTTGCCTACTACATGGTGTTGTTGCCCGAAATATTATCCGAAGATGAATATTGCTGGAATGGTCGAGCAACAGCAAATTGCGAGAGCACGTCCGTGGGAATGGAAAAACACAAGATTTGCCGGCTTTGTTAGGCCCGGGCTTGAATGCTCTCGCGAGATGTTATTAATACAAATATTCGTGGATACAAGTATTAATGTAGGAATGCGATTACAATGAGTGTAAAAGATCCTATTAATCTAGCTCTTGAGCGAAGCTTTGGTGTTCTTGCTCTCTGCCGATCGTCTTTCGTGCAAGAGATGCTGAGAGAGAAGAAAGAACCGAGAGATAGCTGTTGCCAAGAGTAAGAAAGCCAAGTTGTGAGTTGAACTTGTTAAGAAGCAGCCGAGAATCAGAGAGAGATTGGACTGTTCAGCGGGAAAAATCTGGGGCCCTGTCCAAGTGCAGGCAGCCTTCTATTTATAGGGGTTGAGATGCCTTGTTTTCTGGCGGGCGATCGCCTTTCGTGCAATATAATAATGGGGCGATCGTCTTTATGTCACATGGGCTGTCTGCCTAAAGCTTGCGGCTACTGCTGGCAGCCAGCTGTGCGGTCCAATGAGGAGCTTGCACGCATCATGAGTTGCTGTCACGGGCGGTCCCACTGTACACCTTTCGGCAGGTCTGTCGGCTGGTGGAGCCGTCCTTGTCAGGGACAGCTGTTGGTGGTTAATGATCCATGAAATGCGGATCTTGTCTCGGAACTGCACGTGGGTGCTGTTTTGAGGTTCGGCTTTCGCCGACTCGACGTGCGACAGATTAGCGTGGTATGAGGCGGTCGTCATTCGGTCGGTCACCAGGGGTCGATTGCCAAGTACCGAGAGACGATCGATTTAGATGTCGATCGCTCGGCACCGGGACTTGTCCTGGGACCTTCGATCGGCCAATCTGCCTTGGCCGCTGGGCTCTGGCTCGGTCGCCCGGTCTCTGAGGCGATCGCCTGTTGAGACGTATAATTCTTGACACAACAATTGCCCCCCAGCTTGCTCCGATGTCGAAGACATGGGGTGAGCTGGTTCTTGCTGGCGATCGTGTAGGATGGAGACGGGTGACCCGTTGAGCGGACTTTGGTTTCGGACTTGGGCGATCTGGTCGATCGGCTAGCTATCTTCGGTCTTGTACCTGCAATAAATAATTTTGGCTGATCCCTCGCAGAAACTTGATTGTCTCGTTGCTGAGGAACCGTGCACAGTCGCAGAGTTCGATGGACCGACTCCATGACAGTGTCTTATGCGCGAACGACATTGTCTATCTCGTGACTCATTTTATTGTGAGGGTCCTCTGTTAGGCTGCGCCTCGCCTCGTATTTAAACGAAGGGCGTGCGGTCTTGGTCTAGAGGAGTCCTTGCACGGGGCGTCGTCGGATTAATCAACACCACTTCCGCGGCTTGTTAGCTCTTCTTCCACCTCGGCCCGCCATGAAGATGGCGACACTCGACGGTGTACGTTGAGACGGGGGTAGTGGCACGTCGCATTGTCCGGGTTCACCATGTTAGATGATGAACCTTGAGGGCGGGCGATCATGTCCACTGATTAGTTTTGGAGGGCCCTTAGACTACGCCGGCCTCGTATCTAAATGAAGGGCGGACGATCTTGACCCAAAGGGACCTTGCATGGCCTAAGCAGCCGGTTCCATCGACTACCAGGACCATGGCTGCACTCTTCTACCTCGGATCGTCATGTAGATGCCGACCTTCGATGGTGTACGTTGTGCGGGGGAGGCGATATTGTGCCTTAGTCCAACATGTTATATGATGAACTGTAGGTGGCGAGCGAGTCCTCCAGTTTGGTGATGTTGCTTGATAATGGCGATCGGGCTAAAAGACTGGTGATCGTCGTTCGGCTGCCGATCGCGTTACTCATAGGTTATAAAGTAACCTTTGCCTGGCCAGAAAGTCTGCGGCTTTGGCGTGGAAGATCACGTAGGTCGGGGGGAGGTCCTTCGTAAGATGCCTGAACATAGGCGAAAGACCATGGAATCCCCCTAGGACCGAGTAGAGGGCGATCTCATCGCTTACAAGCTCGCCGTTGAGGATGATCTCGTCTACCCGGTCGATATAGTCTGCGTCGGACTCTTCTTCCTCTTGCCTGATCTGCATCATGCGATGGGGACCTTCCGGCCGAGCGACCTTGGCAGCGAAGTACGCTGTGAAGTTGTTCGCCAGCTGGTCAAAGGAATTGACGGATCGCGACAGTAATGAGATGTACCATCTGTGGGCGTCGCCCAGTGTAAGCGGGAACATTCGGCACCTGGTCACGTCTGATGCCCCACACCCGGTCATATAGATTCGAAACTTGCCCAGGTGAGTCTCGGGGTCCGACCTCCCCTCGTACAGAGGTGTTTTGGGAGGAGTGATCCTACGCTGCACGGGGGCGAGCTCGATGTGGACCGCGAGTGGCTCGCTCAGCTCGGCGATCTTGCTATTTGTGCCTGCCCCAGGTTCTAGGAGCGCCTTCATGTCGTCGAGCTGGCGTTGCATCGCGGCCATCGCTGTAGCATGGCCGCTCGTGGTTCGGCTTACGGAGCGGGAGCCGAGGTGATCGTGTACCGATCTCCTGATTCTGCGGTTGCCGACCTCGGTTCTTCGGTGAGGAGGAGCCAGATAGTTGGTCGGCCTCCTGGGATTCGGATACGCCGAACTCCTAGTGACGGATTCGAGCTCCGTCGCCTCGTGGCTGGGGCCGGACTGCCCCGGTCGCCACGACGGGTCGCTGCTTAGGCGATCGAAAATAGAGGTGTCCCGGCTGGCGAGCGCTTCTTTTTGCAAATGGGAGCCTCCTGGCGATCGCTCGGTCAGTAACGCCTTGAACTTCCGTTTGTTCATGCGGCGGATGACCGAGGGGGTTATAGCGGGCGGCGCGTCGAGAGCACTCCATCGCTCCTGTAGGATGGCCAAGGCCTTTTCAATATGTTCCGCGGTTTGGAACTGATCGAGCGAGAGGCTTGAGCCGTCCCTCAGGGGCGGGATCGAGAGCCTCGGACCGCGGCGGCTACCCTCCGCCATAGGCTGTGGCTCGGACTGAGACGGGATGAGGCGTCTGGCGGATCGACCAGCGGCTTTCTTCGACGTGGAGGCAGAAGTCATGATTCTGAAAGCTTTCTCTGAAGAACAGTGAGTGTTTCTTCAGGTATATACCCCGGAGAACAGTGAGTGTTCTTCGAGACGGTAGGAATAAAAATGAGGGTTAAAATGCCCTCCCCTTCCTCTAGCGCCAATTGTTGTTGCCCGAAATATTATCCGAAGATGAATATTGCTGGAATGGCCGAGCAACAGCAAATTGCGAGAGCACGTCCGTGGGAATGGAAAAACACAAGATTTGCCGGGTTTGTTAGGGCCGGGCTTGAATGCTCTCGCGAGATGTTATTAATACAAATATTCGTGGATACAAGTATTAATGTAGGAATGCGATTACAATGAGTGTAAAAGATCCTATTAATCTAGCTCTTGAGCGAAGCTTTGGTGTTCTTGCTCTCTGCCGATCGTCTTTCGTGCAAGAGATGCTGAGAGAGAAGAAAGAACCGAGAGATAGTTGTTGCCAAGAGTAAGAAAGCCAAGTTGTGAGTTGAACTTGTTAAGAAGCAGCCGAGAATCAGAGAGAGATTGGACTGTTCAGCGGGGAAAAATCCGGGGCCCTGTCCAAGTGCAGGCAGCCTTCTATTTATAGGGGTTGAGATGCCTTGTTTTCTAGCGGGCGATCGCCTTTCGTGCAATATAATAATGGGGTGATCGTCTTTATGTCACATGGGCTGTCTGCCTAAAGCTTGCATCTTTGGCGGCAATGTATGCGATCGATGAGGAGCTTGCACGCGTCCTGAGTTGCTGTCACGGGCGGTCCCACTGTACACCTTTCGGCGGGTCTGTCGGCTGGTGGAGCCGTCCTTGTCAGGGACAGCTGTTGGTGGTCAATGATCCATGAAATGCGGATCTTGTCTCGGAACTGCACGTGGGTGCTGTTTTGAGGTTCGGCTTTCGCCGACTGGACGTGCGACGGATTAGCGTGGCATGAGGCGGTCGTCATTCGGTCGGTCACCAGGGGTCGATTGCCAAGTACCGAGAGACGATCGCTTTAGATGTCGATCGCTCGGCACCGGGACTTGTCCTGGGACCTTCGATCGGCCAATCTGCCTTGGCCGCTGGGCTCTAGCTCGGTCGCCCGGTCTCTGAGGCGATCGCCTGTTGAGACGTATAATTCTAGACACAACACATGGCATACGCTGATGCTATCCGCGCTGCCCAGAAGGGAGGGCTAGAGGTCGGCCCTTTGGCTGATAATTTCAAGGCTTATGCGCGACCTCTCTGCCGATCATGGGGCCGATCTGAGATGGTACCCGTTTTCGGATAACCTTGTCCACCCGAGTGCCCCATAGGGTGAGGGGGCGGTGCCCGAGGCCGACGAGGGAGCCCGCGCCAATCCAGCTGCCGGAGGCGAAGGCCAGGCTGGGGCCGCCTGATCTTGTTTTGTAATTTTGTAGCTTTCATTCTTTTTTGTATTTTGCCTTCGGGCTTCTTGTAATTTGCCTTCGGGCGACTGTACTTTATTTCTGATGAAATGAAATAAACATTTCCTTCTCTGATTACTTGTTTGTGTGATCGCCTTTCTGAATCTTTTGCATTTGACTTTATACAAGTGTGTTGAGGAGCGATCATCGTAGGCATAACTCCAAATGAATTGATATAACTCATACTGGTAACTTTCTGAACAAAATCGATCGCTGTATGTATATTTGAACAAAGACGATCGTTGTATGTTATAGCTCTACTCTCCCCCTTGTTTTTGTTTACTTAGTGAAAATAAGGGAACGAAAATAAATCGTTTGACGAGCTATCTTTGACTTGGTTCTTGCGAACTTCAATTTTGCAGACTCCTCGAGGAAGGCCGATCATTTCGGCCTAGAGGAACCGTGCACGGTTGTGGAGGTCGATGGACCGACCTCAGCGGCCGTGTCTTGTGCACGAGCGACATTCCACCTTTAGGTTTGTCTCCCGACTCACTTTATTGTGAGGGTCCTCCGGAGGCTACGTTTTGCCTCGTATTTAAACGAAGGGTGAGCGATCTTTGCCTGGAGGAGTCCTTGCACGGGGCGCCGTCGGATGAATCGACTTCGCGACCGTGGCTTGTTAGCACTTTTCTGCCGGGGGCCGACATGTTAGATGGCGGTCCTTTGTGGGCATACATTGTGACGGGGGTAGGGATGCGTCGCATTGTCCGGGCCCAGCATGTTAAATGATGAACCTTTGAGGGCGGGTGAGCGTGTCCACAGATCTGTTTTGGAGGGTCCTTGGGCTACGCCCGCCTCGTATTTAAACAAAGGGCGAGCGATCTCAGCCCAAAGGAACCTTGCATGGACGAGGTTGTCGGTTCCATCGACCTCCAGGACCATGGCTGCACTCTTCTACCTCGGATCGTCATGTTAGATAGCGATCTTCGACGGTATACGTTGTGCTGAGGGAGGCGATCTTGTGCCTAGGTCCATCATGTTAGATGATGAACTTTAGAGGGCGAGCGAGTCCTCCATTTTTGGAGATGTTGCTTGGTCAGTAGCCTTTCGTTTGACATGGTGGAAACTGGGGAAAGACCTCCGAAGTTTCCACCTCTTGATTGAAGCACAAAGATCCGGCCGTCGGGGTCGATCGGATTAGAAGACTAGTGATTGGGGTCGCCTGGGGTTCCGGATAATTGACTAGACTGTCCAGCTTGCCATCCTCGAACAATCTCCAGAGTTGTCTGAGGAGGTCGCGGCATTGGTCGGTGTTGTGGCCGGGACTCTTGTGGAAAGCACAAAATTTATCCCGGTCCAGATGACCGTTGTCCCTTATCACTTTTGGCCTGCTTAGCCGCTCGCACCCCTTGATGGCGTAAAAAATATGGGCCGGAGATAGATTGAGGTTGTGGAGGAGTTGAGCTTCCATATCCTCATAGGCCGTGAGATCGCCAGGTGGCTTGGCGACCGCCTTCTTGGGATTGACGATCGCCTTCTTTGGGATGGGAGAGGGTGTTTTCCTCTCCCCGGCTGCCCATCGTCTTGGCGAAGGGCGAGCAGCCTTTGTCTGGCCATAAAATTGGCAGTCTTGGCGTGGAAGATCGCGTAGGTTGGGGAGATATCCTTTGTGAGGTGCCTGAACATGGGCGAAGAACCATCAAATCCCCTAATACCGAGTAGAGGGCGATCTCGTCGCTTATGGGCTCGCCGGTGAGGACTATTTCATCTACCCGGTCGATGTAATCCGCATTGGACTCGTCTTTCCCCTGCCTGATCTTCATCATGCGGTGGGGTCCTTCTGGCCGAGCGACTTTGGCAGCGAAGTACGACGTGAAGTCGCTCGCCAGTTTCTCAAAACAGATGATCGAGCGCGGTGGCAATGAGATGTACCACCTATGGGCGAGACTGCCCAATGTTAAGGGGAACATTCGGCATTTTGTAGCGTCTGAGGCCCCGCATCCGGTCATGTAGATCCGGAACCTGCTTAAGTGAGTCTCGGGGTCCGATCTCCCCTCATACAAAGGTGTTTGAGCGGGAGCAATCTTTGGTTGCACGGGGGCAAGCTCGATATGGACCGCGAGCGGCTCACTCGGTCCGAAGACCTTTCTCCTGGCGCCTGCCCCAGTTTCCAGGAGCGCTTTCATCTCGTCGAGCTGGCGTTGTATTGCGGCTATTGCCGTAGCCTGACTGCTCGTGGTTTGGCTCTCGGAGCGGGAGCCGAGGTGATCATGTATCGATCTCCTGGCTCCATGGTAGGCGGTGAGGTCGTCGCCACCGATCTTTGTTCTTCGGCGAGGGGGAGCCAAGTGGTCGACCTGCCTTATGGGAGTTAGGTATGCCGAACTCCTGGTGACGGATTCGGGCTCCGTCGTCTCATGGCTAGGGCCAGAATGCCCCGGTCACCATGAAGGGTCACTTCCAAGCCGGCTGAAGATGAAACTGTCCCGCCTTTCTAGTGGATCGGGACTCTCTGACGATCGCTCGATAAGTAGTCCCCTGAGCTTCCGTTTGCCCGCGCGCCGGATGGCTGAGGGGGTTATAGCGGGCGCATTGCATGCTCTCCGCCGCTCCCTTTGGATGGCCATAGCCTCCTCGATCTGTTCCGCAGTTTGGAATTGATCGAGGGAAAGGCTGGGGTCGTCCCTCGAGGGCGGGATCGAGAGTCTCGCATCGCCGCGGCTACCCTCCGCCGTAGGTTGAGACTCAGTTTGGGCCGGAACAAGACGTCCGGCAAACCGCAAACTAGCTCCCTTCGATGTGGTGGCAGATGTCATAGTCTTGAAGGTTTTTCTTTGAAGAACAGTGAGTGTTCCTTCAAGTATATGTTCCGAAGGACAGTGAGTGTTCTTCGAAACAGTCAGAATGAAAATAAAGGTATACCCCTTCTTCTAGCGCCAATTGTTGTTACCCAAAATATTATTCGGAGGGGATTGCAGGAATGGACGAGTAACAAACAAAATGCAAGAGCACGTCCGTGGGAAAGTAAATAACACAAGATTTGCCGAGGTTGTTAGTCCCGGGCTTGAATGCTCTCGCGAGATATTATTAATACGAATACTTTGGAGTAAAAATATTAATGTTAGAGTACGATTACAATAAGTGTAACGACCCAAGTTATCTAGCTCCTGAGTGCTGATGATTGCCGGAAGAACCAGAGTTGATACTCCGTGGTTTTTGTAACAAAGAAGAAATGCTGTATAGATTTCTGTGCATGATTTGACTGTTCGATCTGACTGCCAGAGAGTAGACTGCAAAAGTGCTTTTTGTCTGATAGTCAGAGAGTCGACTGTGTAAGATTGGCTGAACCCCCTTCCAAATACTGGAGGTCTCCTATTTATAGAATATGAGGTAGTTGGGATGTCCTGATCCCAAACGGACGATCGCCTTTCTGGCATGGGCGATCGTCTTTAGCATATGGGTCGGTCCCTTAAAGTCCGCGGCCGCTATAGGCAGCCAGCTGAGGGAACCAATGAGAAGGAAGCACGCGTCCCATGTCACTGTCTTGGGAGGTCCCACCTAGGACCTTTCGGCGGGTCTGTCGGTAGGTGGGGCTGTCTTTGTCACCGACAGCTGTGGGCTGGAGTCAAAGATCCTTATTCCGCGGCGCCAATTGCGGATCTGCACGTGGGTCTTCACCTCGAGGTTCGGTTTTTGAAGACTTTGACGGATGCCGGTTTTACACGTGGCATAGGATGGTCGTCCTTGGTCGGGCACTAGAGTAGGTCGCTAGGTGCCGAGAGACGATCGCCCTCGATGTCAATCGCTCAGCACTTGGACCTTGACCTGGGTCCGTCGCTTGGCCAGTCTGCCTTGGATTATTTGATGTTGACTTGGATTGCTCGGCCTTTGATGCCGATCGTTGTCGGGGCGTATAAAACGCCGCACAACACCGCGGCATCCCAAGAGGGACAAGTTTTTTGTGGACGGAGAGAGTACTAATTAATATAGAGTTTGTATGAAAAAATTATTATTTCTACCAATTAATAAAGTTGATATACTAACTAGATGGTGCCATTAGGGTTGAAAATCAAATTAAGTTACGCGATACTCGATCTCAATTTGATTGGTAAAAAGCTTCGTGCTCTGTTTGCTAATATAACGAACCAAGTTCGAACATAATTTTTTTTTGCTTGATAAGATATAAAGATTGGTTGAGTTCGGGCCGACTTGCCTACAAATTATAAGTACATATAAGAAACTCAAACTACCCGAGTTCGATTCATGTTGGGCTCGTTTAAGTTCGTTCAAGTTCGGCTCCATTACTAATCAAATCAAGCCAAACATAATGTTTGAATCTCGATAAAATGTCAAAAAATTAGAACAGACGTATATTCGACTCGTTTGGATTGATTTATAATCACATGTGCAATTGTTACTCAACTATAATTGGTAATGGACTTCTAAAGATAATAATTACCCGTGACTTTCTCATTATAAGTTTACCACATAATTACAAATAACTTAGTAATCAAATTGAGTCCGAACGAGTTTTTTACCGAGTCGAATATGAATCAAGTTCGATTAGTTTGAATCAAGCTCAACTAGTTTGATATTCTTATATTTATCTTATTATTTCGTTATTAAATAATTTCCTGAACAAAAAATTATGTTTAAACTTATTCGACAAATCAAGCTCAAATAAGCTTTCGACGATCAATCACAAGTAAAATATCGAATAACTTGGTTCGTTTTTTAGCCATAGCTAAACACTCTCGAACTTCTCCATCTAAGGGACGGAAAATAAAATATTCTTATAATCTTTGATTTTACCATGCACGCACAAAATCTTCCTCCAGACACACGAAGAAACAATCAACTACTAAATCACGATGACATTCCCAAAAGCGTAGTAGAACCTGTCGACGAAGTCACATTAGAAGAACTGCTATAACTATTGTACTTAAAATCACCAACAATACCCATAATAAGTGTCCACACTATTAGGCGATACACTCATCGTCGGAGCAAATACGTCGGCACCGGAAGCACCTACAGAGTCACGCAAATAGAATAGATGATGAATTAATTTGATATTATTCTCTCCACGTAAATATTGGATATTAGATGTCTAATTATCATATTTAATTGATTAAATATTTTCTTAGACAAATCATTTATTAACTACACTGTACTTATTTAGTTATTAGTTAACTAGATTAATTAGTTATTTTTTTTTGATAACTAGGTGATCCCAGTTTAGCCGGACTAATCCTAGTCCCTCAATGAACTCACTCCTAACCCATTGAGAGAAGTAAATCGCGAGCCACTCGAGCAATTCCACGGTTTCCAATGCCTTTTCTGTACACTTCTGCGCACAAGGAGAAGCCCTTAACTGATTAACAACGCCTCAGGTTCCCAACACAGTTCTCGGGAATACACCGATTAGTCGTCACCTCCGGTTTCAAAGAATGAAATACTCCCACACTACCACTTGACGCGTGATTAAACATTGATTAGCGGTCGCTCGAGCTAGCCCCGGGGAGCTAGAGGATCATAAAGAGAAAAACTTCCTCTTTCACCTCCTTTGGTGGGGTTAGAACCCAAGACCTCTCCAAAGGAGTGTCTTGGAAGTAGGCGTCCTACCACTGGACCACCAACCCTTCCCCGATTAATTAGTTATTTGAATACATTTAACTCGACAAGGTGAGCTTAGTGGCTAAGTTCACGAGGGTCGGATTATGAACCCTATGGGTCGGCCAAGTATGACATGGGACGTCTGGATCTTGTATATTTTAACAAGACCTACATGAGTAGTACAAATACTAAGTACTCTCCCTTCTCTCATTCTTTCAAGCTAGGTCTATAGAATTTATACTCTAGTCATCAGAGAGAGACAGGCAGAAGAACAAGCTCCTTTCTTGTAGCTGTTGGCCATTAGTGCCCTTAAAAGGTGGATGTTTTCTCCGATGGTCTGTTCGACGCGTGATATGTGGAGACAACGTGTGTTGGTTGTTAGATCTTTCAAAAGACTTTTCAATTTGAATTCTCGTCATCAACATACGAACACAGTCGAGCCTTTGTTCTATTACATATGTGAAGTTTATGTGGAAGTCAAGACATTGATACACCTAATGTGTGTTGTTTCAAAATGAGTTTGGTTTGACGCATGTGACATTTGAGCATCATTACCGCACCGCACTGATATGGCGACTATAATATTGAGCCATAAAACTTGCTGGTCTGAACTTTGTAACAAAATAAGGTACTCCCTCCGTCCCGGTTCAAGCGCAATATTTAAGAAAAAATTGGTGTATTTTAGGTAAATAATTGAATGTGGTAGATGTGTAAGTTTGAAAGTATTAATGGTGAATGTCCCGGTTCAAGCGCAATATTTAAGAAAAAATTGGTATATTTTAGGAATTGGATATGGTAGATGCGTAAGTTTGAAAGTATTGATGGTGAATATATGATGTAGATAAAAAATAAAAAGTATTGATGGTAAATGTGTGGTGAAGGTTAAAAAGTAAAAAGTGATTGTTGATTTGATTTGAGGTATTTAATGAAATGTTGCACTTGTAAAGGAACATATTTTTGGACTATATCTTGCACTTCGGATGGGACGTGGGAAGTATGATTATTTGATATGGCTCTGCACTTCTTGCCAAAACTATCTATCCCGAGTCAATTAAGACAATTGGTATTCCCTCAGGAAATATATGGTTATGCTCCGATAATGTGTATGTTTAAGGATGTCAATGGGTAGGGTAGGACACGAGTCTGCTTTCCCCATGCCATACCTTAGAGCTGTCAAATCGTGCGTGTTGGGTCGATATCGTGTCGACATGATAACAACACGATTTGTTAAGGCCCAACACGAACACGATCCGTTAAGAATTTGTTCAACATGACAAGAACACGATCTGCAATGTGTAAACACGAACACGACACGAACATAAAAATGACACGATTTTATTCTTGTCGACACGACACAATTACGACATGAATACGATTAAAAACTGATTTTACACGATAATGAAACGAACACAATTAAAATTTTGAGAAATGAGGGTTTCTTTTTAACTTGTGGAAAGAAAAAAATTAAATTAAAAAATTATAGGGTAAAAAATATATTATATTAATTAAATAATTAATGAGTAATAGAAAATAAAAATATTAAATAAGTATTATCGGGTTACACGAACACGACACGACCCTGACACGATAATATCGTGCTCTTATCGTGTTACACGATAACGACATGAAATCCGATGAGGCTTGACACTAACCCATTAATATCGTGTGTGTTCGTGTCGGGTTATCAGGTCGTGCCGAAAACTGCCAGCCCTGTATAACGGTAGGGTACGGGTATTACCCTTCGGGTAAACGGGTACCCGCGGGTAAAGCGGGTTGCCCATTTATATTAATTTAATGTTATTTCACAACAAAAAAACTCCAAAAAACACAAAAAAAATATAATAAATGAGTCAATATATATATATATATATATATATATATATTAAAATTTGATACTATTTAACTCAAATTTATTAATGTATCAGGTTTAAATTATAACTATAAAAATTAAAATTAAAAAAAGTCAATATATTTTATTATATATATATATTATGTTTAGGGTAATCGGGTAAAACTTAAATCACATACCCTACCTTTATTCTAACAAAAAATAACTGGTACGGGTAATACCCAACCCTTTACTCGAACCTGCGGGTACTACCCGCCCCTATAACCCGTTTACCCGCGGGTAATTTTACCCTGCGGGTAAAATTGATATCCACATTGCTTTATATTATAGTTGTCCAGTATTTTATTATTTCAAGAGACATTTATATATCCTACGTGGCTTGATCCTATCCAGCTCGATATTGATAAAAGATGAAATTTATTTAATTTAGTAAAGAGATTTAAAGTAGATTTGTTTGAGTTTCTAATTTTACGTTCGTAACATACCGTGTAATACCCGAGATCTTCGCTCCAGATTCGTTGACTTTTTCTGCGGGGTATCGGATTGGCGTTGTCCATGTCTTTGGAATGTTGTGCCATGTTTGGGTGTGCCATGAGTGTACATGTGTTTGATGTTGTTTCAGATCGTTGCATGAGTTTTTGGTTTATTGTGGTGTAGGGCACGCTATCGCTTGAGGTCTAGCGCGCGCTACTATGTCGCAGTTAGCGCACGCTACTTGGTGTGTAGCGCACGCTAACTGACAGTTCAAAGGCAGTCCACGAGCTACTGGACTGGGACTGGAGTCTCGATAGCACACGCTAAAGTCGGTAGTTAGCGCACGCTATCGTCCGTATTAGCGCAAGCTATTGTTTGGCGTTGCGCACGCTACCTGGTAAGGGTGGAACTGTCCAGAAGCCACTGGACTGGATTCATGACTCGTTAGCGCGCGCTATGTTTCTTGGCTAGCGCACGCTAACAGTGTTGCGGGCATAATGTTCTGGAGCGTCGACCCCGTTAGCGCGCACTAATGCAGTACGTTTAGCGCACGCTAATAACTGTCCATTATAAATACTAGACAGCAGCTTTGATTTCATCATTTCTCATCTTTCTTCGTCTCTTTCCGTCGGGAGCGAGTTCTTGGGGCGATTTTGGGCGATCTTCTTCATCAAGCTTCATCTTGGGGTGGATTTGTGTATGTCCAACATCATGTAATCATCTTCTTTGTTCGAATCGAGGTATTCTCTTCTTAGAACCCTAGTTTCTTGAACTTGGTTTTTTTTCCTTGTCGTGATTCTTACCCGATCTCATCCGATCGGTTGTGTATTCTTGTTGTCCTGGTTGCAATCTCCGGATTGGTAACTCGTTTATCGATTTTATTTCACCCGGAACATGATTTCGATTTCTTTGAGTAATCTTCGGATCCTTGTTGTTTTTATGGTCGATTCGAATTCCGATTAGTATTATTGATTGATGGTGGTGTTATTTTCGTAGTATTCGTGGAGTTTTCGAGTTCTTGGTCGTTCTTGGAAGTTCGAGGACTACCCGAACGTCCGTTCATCGTCCCGTTGCTCGTGGTTTCGAGGCAAGTATCTTGCCTATACATTTCATATTTCATAGGTGTAATAGATGGTAATTGATTATATGTACAATCCGAATATTTTAATGAACTTTTAAAAGGATCGGTATATTCTTAATAAATGTTGTCTTTCAAAAGATAACTCGTACGTTTTGGGATTAAAATGTGCTTTCCTATATATGTGTATTAGTGTTGCGTGGTTGTGATTGTATTATGTGATTATAGTAGACCTTTTCCACTGGTTGAAGATTGTGTATTGATACGTGTACTCGTTTGGTGAATATGTGACGTGGTGCGATATTAGTTGTTACTCCTTTGTAAGGAGGTTGTGATGTTCAATGTTGTTTGGTAATGGTAATTGATTGTTGTTGTGTGATTGTTGTAAGTGATGTGCCACCGGGTTGTTGGGATTCGGTGATTAAAATCGAATTACGCAGCGGAAAATAAACCGGTCCAACCGGATAAAACCAAACCCCAAAAACGGACCGATCAAGCATCATATAAACGAATATAAATGACAAGGAAGAGAAGCAAGCCTTTTCTCGATTACCGACACGAACAGGCATCTCAATATATAATACAAATTTATATCAAAATGATTAGATTCCAAATCTCATGCATTTTGTCCTCAACTTTGTAAAATATGACTAACACACCCCACACAATACATGGAGAATTTCCAAGCATGAGAGGGGGGCGGCCCTCTTGAGTTTAGGTGAGAAAACGAGCCGAGCCACTCGGTTCGTGTATCGGACATTCGCGTGTCTAGTCCGTTAAATACACTTCGTTGTATCCCAAATGTGTTTATACTTAATTAATTAATCTAATTAATTAATTTTATTAAATACAAAATTATAATAATATATTTCCAAGAAATAATTATTTATGAATTAAATTAATTACCCGGTAATTAATTTCAATTCACTAGACCGCATGATTTATCAAATAAATCAAATTAGATATCTAATATCCAATATTAATGAAGAGATAATAAATATATATTTATCCATCCAATATCCTTGTGCGCGACTCCGTAGGTCCGTCTTAGTCGGTAATGGGAGGAACCAAGGAGTACGGGTAACACTTAGCCAGTCTAGTGCTTCGTACCGTAACCCAACTAAGAACGAATGATCGGATCATTCCAAAACCATTATGTCGTGAATACCATATACGTATAAACCCTTCAATCATATGTCCCGGCCAAGTATTAGGGTCACGGTAAAGTCAAACCATACCTGAGATCATCGAGCTCTCGTGTATCAAATACAACTAGCTCTAAATGCTTTGGCCATAGACTTATAATCTAATTTGCCATTAACCGCATAGGATATTTACTTGCTCACTTACAGGAGAAAGAATTCTATCTTGGTTTTCAGTAAAGACTGCTACTTGCCCACTAAGTTGCATTTCGAGGTTGACCCCACCCACTGGCGATTGGATCGAACTACTCTAATGACTAACTTAATGTCACAAGCACATCTCCTACTGAAACCTCAAGTCAAAGGTCCACATATACCTATCACAACCTTTCGATCCAGTCATTGACAATCCCTGAGTGATATCTATGTGACCGAATCGAGGTGAGTCGTGTTCGAGTATACTAATCTCACTAGCATACCTATAACGTGTGCTCCCACTAACCCTTAGTGAATACCGTCACTCTACATGTCAAAGTACACGTTATACAAGTCTTGTATAAACTTATTGCCCAGTTAAGTTTTATCGACTTGCGAACGAGTTAAGCATTCGATCTCTAAACACTTCTAGTGCCTATCTCCTTATCTCCATAAGGAGTAGAATGTTTGCTCTCAAATGCAGGGACTATTATTCTATATACCAAATCACAATGCTAGTGATATACAATAATATAGAAATAATTATTGCCTTATTAAATATTCATAATTACAATACATATGCTCTCACTCTCTCATCCTCTGAGTGGCATTCGAGGGCATATCCCTAACAATATCCCACTTGCACTCAATGCCACAAACTATAGTATCTAATGCCCATACTCTCGAGATGTCTCTCTAAGACCTTCTGAGATAGTGGCTTGGTAAGCAGATCAACAATGTTATTTGCTGTGTCTACTCTCTGCAGTATAACATTTCCTTCCTGAACCATTTCTCTAAAAAAATGATATTTTCTCGCAATATGTTTGGTATTGTGGTGAGCCCTAGGCTCCTTAGCCTGTGCAACAGCTCCGTTGTTGTCACAAAACAGCGTCACGGGTTTCTACACATTAGGAACCACTTGAAGTTCCTCAATGAACTTCTTAATCCAAAAAGCTTCTTTAGTTGCCTCCGTGGCTGCCTGATATTCGGCTTGACATGTAGAGATAGCAGTCGAACTTTTCTTGGCACTTCTCTAAGAAACTGCCCCACCATTCAGAGTGAAGATATACCTTAATGTGGACATCTGAGCATCCATGTCCCCCGAAAAATGTGAGTCTGTATAGCCCATCACTCTAATTTCTCCACCGCCGTATGTAAGAACCAAGTCTTTAGTCCTCCTTAGGTACTTAAGAATGTTCTTTACAGTAGTCCAATGTTCCTGCCCTGGATTTGACTGAAACCGACTTACTACGCTCACAGCATAGGCAATGTCCGGTCTAGTGCAAATCATAGCGTACATGAGGCTACCTACTGCCGAAGCATAGGGCACCTTACTCATTTCCTTTTTGTCTTCCTTACTTTGACGACACATCTCTAAGGAAAGTTTTGCACCATGTTGCATAGGAAGGAACCCTCTTTTAGAATCTTTCACCATGTTCCTAACATTCTTTTCGCTCTATCCCGGTAGAGACGAATACCCAGAATATAGGTAGCTTCTCCCAAGTCTTTCATTGAGAACTCTTTAGAAAGGCAAGCTTTCACAGAACTGAGCATTCCTACGTCGTTTCCTATAAGTAGAATGTCATCTACATATAGTATTAAGAACGCAATTTTGCTCCCACTAACCTTCTTGTAAATACAGGGCTCCTCTTCATTTTGGACAAAATCAAACTCTTTGACTGTCTCGTTAAAACGAAGATTCCAACTCTATGAAGCTTGCTTCAGTCCATAAATGGCACGCTGAAGTTTTCATACTTTATGAATATTGGTTTGAGATATGAATCCCTTAGGCTGTTCCATGTAAATCTCCTCCTCGAGGAATCCATTTAGGAATGCCATTTTCACATCCATTTGCCATATTTCATAATCTAAGTGGGATGCTATGGCAAGCATCATGCGAATAGACTTAATCATAGCTACAAACGAGAAGGTCTCGAAGTAATCGATTCCTTCTCTTTGGGAATAACCCTTTGCCACAAGCCTGGCCTTATAGGTATCAACCTTGCCATCTCCATCAGTCTTTTCTTTTATAGATCCATTTGTTTCCAATAGGCACTATGCCTTTAGGACGATCTACTAAAGTCCAGACCTAATTAACATGCATTGAGTCTATCTCATCTTCCATAGCTTCTTGCCACTTGGTGGAGTCAACATCTGCCATCGCTTGGTCGTATGTAGAAGGATCATTCTCTTGACTACTTTCTGTCATCTTATGGACACCCAGTTCCTCTTGATGCAGATAGCCATATCTCTCAGGTAATTGATAAATTCTACTAGACTTGCGAGGTTGTGTTTGTATTTCAGAAGGTTGGGTTCTAATATCTTGCATAGTTGTCTCATTTGGTGTTTCTTTTATTTCTTCCAAAGAAATATTTCTACCTGCCCCTCCTTCCTGAATAAACTGATCTTCCAGGAAGTGTGCTTGTATAGCAACGATGATCCTATGATCTTCGTGCATGTAGAATAGATATCCCATGGAATCCCCTGGATATCCTATGAAACGACCTTTCACAGACCTAGTTTCCAATTTCTCTACTTTAGTCTTCTTGACATAAGAAGGGCATCCCCAAATCCTAATGTGATTAAGACTTGGTTTCCTACCTCTCCACATCTCATGTGGAGTCTTAGGAACGGATTTGGAAGGACATCTATTCAAGATATGCACAACAGTAAGGAACACGTAACCCCATAGATAAATCGGTAGATCAGTATAGTTAAGCATGGAGCGAACCATGTCCAACAAGGTTCGGTTCCTTCTTTCTGATACACCATTTAATTGTGGAGTAGCTGGAGGAGTGAATTGTGACACTATTCCTAGTTCTTTTAAGAACTCATCAAATTCGGTACTCATGTACTCACCACCCCGGTCTGACCGAAGAGTCTTAACACGGTTACCTGTTTGATTTTCAACTAGGGCTTTAAATTCCTTGAATTTATCAAAAGCTTCAGACTTATGTTTCATTAAGTACACGAATCCATACCTGGTATAGTCATCAGTGAATGTAATGAAATACTGAAAGCCATCTTGTGCCACTTCAAAAGGGCCACAGACGTCGGTATGGATCAATCCAAGTTTTTCAGCAGCTCTTTCAAAAGTCCCTGCGAAGGGTAACTTAGTCATTTTGCCTTGAAGGCAAGATTCACAAGTTGGATAGGGATCTGATCCCAATGGACCCGTAAGCCCATCTTTCTCCATTTTATGAACCTTGGTCTGACCGATATGACCAAGTCTAAGATGCCACTTAAGTGCTTGGTTCGTTTCATCCCTACCACGCTTCCTAGTTATAGTGTTCACAGTTGTTTTATTCTTTAGATTTAAATGGTATAAACCATTTAATAATGTAGCAGTACCAACCAATTTATTTCTAAAATAAATACGACAGGACCC
The DNA here is from genome assembly GCA_033398695.1 of Orobanche coerulescens. NCBI lineage: Eukaryota > Viridiplantae > Streptophyta > Magnoliopsida > Lamiales > Orobanchaceae > Orobanche > Orobanche coerulescens. Next base: position 179,764,816 of record CM065809.1, read on the forward strand.
ATCTCCAATAAAGAAGTGAAATCCCTTTCGGTCCATGACCGGGATTGATACAATATTTTTGTGCCCCTTGGGCAAAACAAGTACATCATCTAAAGTAAGAATAAAACCAGATTCTAAATCCAACATAAGGGATCCGATATCAGAAGCCTCGACACTATGTCCACTTCCAACGGTGACCATAACCTCCCCTGAATCCAGCTTCCTACTTCGTTCCAGATCCTGATTCATTGTACAAATGTGAGAACTCGCACCGTAATCAAGTATCCAAGAAGTAGAATATACAGTTACAGAACAATTTGTTTCTAAAACAAGTAGTTCCGTACCTGAAGGCGCATTACGGTCAAGCTTTGGACAGTACCTCTTCCAGTGGCCTAGCTCACCGCAGTTGAGGCATACATCCGTTTTCTTGGTCCCCTTGCTCTTTTGAACCATTGGGGCCTTGCCCTTTCCCTTGTCGATCTTGGCTATTGGACCTAACTGCTTCTTGTTCTTTTTCTGCTTATTCTTAGACTTTCAAGTCCCAGAAGAAATCACAAGTGCAGCTTCCTTTCCCTTTGTTTTCATTTGAGACTGGGCAGTCGTCAATTTGTTCATTCGCCCAGCTAAGTTACATGCAATCTCATTGTAGGTAAAGTTCATGACAAATTGTGAAAAGGAGTCAGGAAGTGACTGCAGGATAAGGTCAGTTTGGAGAGATGCATGCATCTGAAAATCAAGAGCTTCCAATCTCTCAATCATCGAGATCATCTTGAGGACATGGTCCCCAACCCTCTCTCCTTCCTTCATCCTGGCGCCTAATAATTGCTTTGATATCTCATATCTAGCAGTTCGGCTATGCTCTCCATAGAGCTCAGCGAGGTGCGATAAGATGGCTCTCGAAGACGTCATCTTTTCATGGGCTCGTTGAAGCTCATTGGTCATTGAGCCTAACATGTACCCTCGCACTCTTATGTCGTCTTTTACCCATTTCTCATGGGCATCGACATTTCCTGATTGGCTCGGGTTCTTGCAGGAGCCGCTGGGATGTCCGCCTCCAAGACGTATCCCAGCATTTCCATAGTTAGGACAATCCTCAAGTTCCGAAGCCAGTCCACATAGTTCGGACCAGTGAGGACGTTCTTTTCAAGTAGTATAGTGAGTGAGTTCATTGTCATATTGAGAGTTTTGTTAACTGTAGAGAATAATTTAAGATTCGTTAGTGATTGTTTAATCATGATCTGAGTAAAGAATTTAAGGACTTTCTTTATTCATAACTCGGCTCCCACTATTTTATCGGCATTTACACACTCCCATGTTAAATCCAGAAGTCTTGGGTGACTTCATAGTGGTGATCGATTTCTTTACAAAGTTTAATAGAGGGCAACCCATACGGTTTCTATTCTATTATTCTTTATAAAGTGGTGTCTAACACCAACCCATCTGATTCGATTTTCTTTTACCCCTAGTTCACTTGCCCTCAACCCATTTGGTTTCTATGGCTCACTGAACTATCTAAGTTTAAACCGTCAACTCCTATTAGTCTGACAATTGAATCTTACCCGGCAACCCATACGGTTTATAGGGGTTTGATTTGTCACAACCAAAGGCATCTAATGCACTCTAGGAATTTATCAACTTTCCCCAAAAATATTACCCCGACATGCTCGGAAGAATAATATTCCGGTTTAGATTTCAATTTTCCATGAGTTTGACGGAGGGTAGGAAACCTCGTAACCTTTATAACTTAGTGTTTGTAAGCGGGAGTATTAACGCGATTATATGTTACATTTTGCACATTAATCCGTTTATAAGTGCAGTTTGTCGGTTTGTTTGTTTGTCATACAATATGAAAACATACACAACCTAAAACTAACAACATGCAGTTCATGACCGTTCCTAAAACAAAAACATCGCAAGCTAATTACATGTCTTCGGTCTTGAATCTTCGTCTACTCGAGCGGATCTTCCTCCGGTCTTCGTCATTACATATAAATTTTACATTTGAAAAATTGCATCCTATACAAATTTTCTAGTAAAATAAATAGGCTCAAAACGGCCTTTACAACCCAATCGAACAAAACAAACGATTCAAAACTAGGTCCATGAACTACATCCCCATTCAAAATTAATGCAACAATTACGTTAAAATAAATAGCAATAATGATTAATCTAAAATTGATCTAATCAACAAAAATTAATCCAACAATTAGAATTAACCCAATTAATTCACTTAACCATTAATTTTAATTTGCTCCGGACAAAATAAATATTTCATTAAATTAATTCCCTTAAAATAAAATTACCATAATTATATTTTAGTCAAATTAAATCAAATTTAATTTGGGAAAAATTAATTTACCGAACAAAATATAAAAACGGAGTCGGAAAACACAAGGCCCGGGCCAAGCCCGCGGCCCGACAGGGGCAGCCCAGCCCAGCCCAGTCCAGCAGCCCCGAGCTGCCGGGTTCGGCCAATTTTCCGGTTCATTTTTTCGTCCCGAATTCAAAAATAATATTTTTTTTTAATTTTTATATTACACAATTAAATCAGTTTTTCAAAAGAAAAATAGATTTATATTGTAACATAAAATCATGAAAAATAATTTTTAGATGAACAATTAAACATCAACAATTAAAACGATTATGATTCTAAATCATAAAAAATAATCAAGCATTCCAAATGCAAATATCGAATATACGATTGCATAGACCTCGCTCCGATACCACTGCTGGGATTCGGTGATTAAAATCGAATTACGCAATGGAAAATAAACCTGTCCAACCGGATAAAACCAAACCCCAAAAACGGACCGATCAAGCATAATATAAACGAATATAAATAACGAGGAAGAGAATTAAAGAATACTTACCCTCGTAGTCCTTTGATAATATAATCTTCAAAGAAAGAAAAAAAAAACGAGCAAGCCTTTTCTCGATTACCAACACGAACACGAATCCAATTCGTTGTAGCTTGTTGAATGATCCAACACCAAAAATGCCGAATGTCTCTACGTTATCACGCGTCGGATATTGATCGGAAAAATAAAATATCAAATTCGTTCTCAAAGAACACGGCTAGGAATTGATACGATATTTTTCTTCTCTTCTCTTCTTCCTTTTCTTTCTCTAAAAAATGAACAAGAAAAAGGAAATAAATTTTTCTCCTCCTCCTCTCTTCTCTCACAGCTGAACAAGTCTTTGTGGGGGTGTGTTTTTCAACTTTTTCATGAGGTGTGAAAGACATCTAAAACCAAAACCAAACCAAACATACCCAGTATATCCCGCTCAGAGCAGGGTATGGGGAGGGTAAGATGTACGCAAACCATGCCCCTACTTATTACGGTAGGGAGGCTGTTTCCGTGAAGACCCTCAGCTTAGTGCACAACAACATATTGAGTGAAAAATACAAAGGGAAGCATATGATACGAAAAAACTCAATACCATACTGAGTCCATGGCTTAATCCACATGAGACTTACCTAAGAGGAATTTGGCTACTTCACTCCCGATGAACGCTGCTCAAACAGAAGAGAGGTTGACTCCGCGCACAGCTCCCTGTCAAAAATATACCACACGCAAAAGGCAATAGGATAAAAATATACAATAAATGTAAAAATGCAATGCTCTAGGTCAAAGCTAACCGAGACAACCCAACCCTGAGGCTCTCAACTACATCAACACTCCCAACTAAAGAATCCACAACTCTGATCTGGCGCCTCCAAGCGCACCTATCAATAGTCATGATCTCAGAAAGGTTTAAGGCCTTCAAATCTAATCTCAGCTGCTCCTCCCACGTCCTCATCGGTCTGCCTCTTCTCCTCTCCCCGACAACTACTAAACTCTCGACCCTCCTTACCGGAGCAGATGCCTGCCTCCTGCGGACGTGGCCAAGCCATCTCAATCTCCCCCTAACTTTTGCTGAAATGGGCGTCACTTCTAGCGCGTTCCTGAAGACCCCGTTCGAGATTCTATCTAACATTGTGCGACCACACGACCAGCATAACATTCTCATTTCAGCCGCTTTCAACTTGCTCTCAAGCGACTTCTTCATCGCCCAACATTCAGAGCCATACAACATAGCAGGCCGGATTGCCGCTCTATAGAATTTACCCTTCAACTTTAGAGGGACTTTCTTATCGCACAGGACCCCTGTCGCTGCTCTTCACCTTAGCCACCCCGCCTTGATGCGATGAGTGACATCATCTTCACACTCACCTTCCTTCTGAATGATCGAACCCAAGTACTTGAACTTATCCGTATGGGGAACAATCTGATCCGCAATCATTACCTCTACATCTACCTCGTTGGCCTCACCACTAAAGTTAGGTGTGAAAGACATCTCAATATATAATACAAATTGATATCAAAATGATTAGATTCCAAATCTCATGCATTTTGTCCTCAACTTTGTAAAATATGACTAACACATCCCACACAACACATGGAGAATTTCCAAGCATGAGAGGGGGGCGGCCCTCTTGAGTTTAGGTGAGAAAACGAGCCGATCCACTCGGTTCGTGTACCGGACATTCGCGTGTCTAGTCCGTTAAATACACTTCGTTGTATCCCAAATGTGTTTATACTTAATTAATTAATCTAATTAATTAATTTTATCAAATACAAAATTATAATAATATATTTCCAAGAAATAATTATGTATGAATTAAATTAATTACCCGGTAATTAATTTCAATTCACTAGACCGCATGATTTATCAAATAAATCAAATTAGATATCTAATATCCAATATTAATGAAGAGATAATAAATACATATTTATCCATCCAATATCCTTGTGTGCGACTCCGTAGGTCCGTCTTAGTCGGCAATGGGAGGAACCAAGGAGTACGGGTAACACTTAGCCAGTCTAGTGCTTCGTATCATAACCCAACTAAGAACGAATGATTGGATCATTACAAAACCCTTATGTCGTGAATACCGTATACGTATAAACCCTTCAATCATATGTCCCGGTCAAGTATTAGGGTCACGGTAAAGTCAAACCCTACTGTAACTTGACTTTATGCTTTCTGTTAATGCAAACTGAGATCATAGAGCTCTCGTGTATCAAATACAACTAGCTCTAAATGCTTTGGCCAAAGACTTATAATCTCATTTGCCATTAACCGCATAGAACATTTACCTGCTCACTTACAGGAGAAAGAATTCTATCTTGGTATTCAGTAGAGACTCTTACTTGCCCACTAAGTTGCATTTCGAGGTTGACCCCACCCACTGGCGATTGGATCGAACTACTCTAATGACTAACTTAATGTCACAAGCACATCTCCTACTGAAACCTCAAGTCAAAGGTCCACATATACCTATTACAACCTTTCGATCCAGTCATTGACAATCCCTGAGTGATATCCATGTGACCGAATCGAGGTGAGTCGTGTTCGAGTATACTAATCTCACTAGCATACCTATAATGTGTGCTCCCACTAGCCCTTAATGAATACCGGCACTCTACATGTCAAAGTACACGTTATACAAGTCTTGTATAAACTTATTGCCCAGTTAAGTTTTATCAACTTGCGAACGAGTTAAGCATTCGAGCTCTAAACACTTCCAGTGCCTATCTCCTTATCTCCATAAGGAGTAGAATGTTTGCTCTCAAATTCAAGGACTATTATTCTATATACCAAATCACAATGCCAATGATATACAATATTATAGAAATAATTATTCCCTTGTTAAATATTCATAAATACAATACATATGCTCTCACTCTCTCATCCTATGAGTGGCATTCGAGGGAATATCCCTAACACGGGTAAGATTTGTTGAATCTCCGGGATCCGTCCTTTGCTAGTACGGATCAGGCGTGACCATAGGGTTATCCAATCGGGTATGACTTGCAGGGACTCCAAGGTTCGTGGCTTGCTAGCCTGATGCCGGGATAACTTGTGGGGTTATCCAATCCGAGTATGTCTTGCGGGGACTCCGAGGTTCGTAGCTTGTTAGTGCGATGTCGGGATAACTTATGATTGTGGTTCGGTTATGTGACGTACGTATCATGGGTTGTCCAATCGGGTATGTCTCGTGGAGTCTACGAGGTTTGTGGCTTGTTAGACCGATGCCGGGATAACTATGAACGTATGAATGGTTGTGGTTATGTAACTTTTGTCACGGTGACATGTGATATTGTGTAGTTTCCCATTGGGTTATTTACTCGGGTAAGTTCTGTGGGTGCATCTGAGGTTCGTGGCTTGTTAGCATGGGATGCGAATAATCCTTGGAAATATATTGATATGGATGATTGGGTCGTGGATCCCGTGTTTTGTGATCGGAATGGTATGATTGGGTCGTGGACCCCGTGTTCTATTATCGAATTTGTATTTTGGAAAAATGATCTTTGGCTGTGTCCCTAAGTGGTTTTCGAAAATCTTGAGAATTCTTACATCCCAAATGTTTTCAAAACTCTCGAGATCGTAAAATGTTTTGTAAGATGCATATTGGGTTTAATCCTACCTTTCATGATTTGAACTGTTTTGATCAAGTGATTTATCTCGGGAAGCATGTTCACGATTATTATGTCCTTGGAGTATGTTGTTTATGGCTTGTATTTGTATTTTATACTTGCACTAGCAGAACAATGGAATTTTGCTAACCCCCGAATAATCGGGGGGTGGATGTCTGTATTGCGTCCAGGTACTTGCAGGTTGCTGGGGAGCGAATCACAGGATCGGTACGAAGGATGATGGAAGATGACGATACTAATCACATGAAGACCAGTGTTGAGTATTTTGGTACAGTCTTGTTGTTTTTTCTTTCCGTTGTGGTGTTTTTCCGTTTGATAGGAGTGCTGATGTATTCTGGCCCCTGCATGGGTATGAGTTGTGAGGAAGAGTTATGTATGTTTGGTGTGTATGTTGTAGCAAAAGACCAAATTGGTCTAATGGTCCTCTATTTAGCCGTGTCGGCATGTAATGGGATGTATTGTTTTTGTATTTAGCCTGGTAGATTTTCACGAAGAGGGTCTGTGGCGCTGTAATATTCCCGAGTGATTCGGGGGGTGTTACATACCGATACGATGATTTTATACACTAGTGGAAAAATACCATTTTATATCACAATTTCTAGATCGGTTGCAGTATAACCGATTTAACAAGTGATTAGGTTTCATTTTACATCGGTTATTAGGAAATCGATGTAATATATCAGTTTTTTACATCGGTTAATAGGGAAACGATTTAATATATCAATTTTTTACATTAGTTAATAAAAAACTGATTTAGTATGTCTATGTTTCACATCGGTTAATAAAGAACCGATCTCATATACCAACACATAAAACGGCCCCCACTACCCAATTTAGGTCTTTCAACCTTCTCCGGTTATTCAACCTTGCGATTCAATCTCCTCCCATCAACCTTGCGATTCACATACCGGCTAAAAGCTCCATCACCCATAGCCTTATCCCAACCAGATACTGATGTGCTGAAATTCATGTGGTTTGCCACAGCTGATATTAGAGAATCCATACATGTAGATATTGAGGCCAAGATAATTGGTGAGGAAAGGGAGTTGTTTATTTATCAAAAGGATATCATGGAGTTGTTGCAAAATCAAAAGCTTTGCGTGTCTATCTTGCAATTCTACAATAAGTATGTTATTTATCTTTTAACATACAACGCACTCCTAAATGTAATAATGTATATATTTACTTCTTCGAATGTTTATCCTTTAGCGAACTTTTTAAAGTGACAAAGATTCAATATTACTGTAGGTATCTCCACAACATATTGAAATTATTGGGTAGAGCCGAGAAATATGGATTGATGTGCCCACTCACCATTCAAAGCACATGCAATAATAACCAAGACATAGGAGCGTACATTAGGATAAGAATTACAGCAGGAGATTTTGAATGTTTCCTTGCACCGTACTTTGCTGAGGAAGTAGCACTAGTTTAAGTGAAATAGAAAAACTTTAACTAAATAGGTTTAAAATGGTATCAAATATAAGAATAACTACAAAATAGGTTTAAAATAAGAAAAACATTTTCTTATTTGTTTTCTTATTTCAGTTCATATCTTGAAGGATCATTGGCAATTGATTGTTCTTTGCCCGAAACAGAATGTCGTCGCCTGGTTTGCTCCGTAGGGAGAAAGCCCAAGAAGGACTTGATCAACAAGATTCAGACGTATGAGTTGAATAAAAAATCTTTTTATAGTGTTGTGTGCCTATTTTGAAATAAATGTTTTTATTTATTATGTCATATAGCGTTTGATGCATATCAAGTTATTAAGGGCAAGCAAACTTACAAATTAAAGAAGCCCACATGGGTTTTTTCAAAGGTAAATTTTCAAACATGTTTACTTTCTATACTTATTTAAGTTAAGGCATTAAATGTTTATAATCATAATTGTTTACTTTACTTTTTTTTTTCAAGTGTCACAAGCAAATTGGAGGTGAGGCATGTTGGTACTTTGTTATGAGGTATATGCTGGAGATCATCACACTAGACATTGTCGACTCATTCGAAAAGGTACTTTGTTTACATCACGTAGAAGTGAGGCTATAAAGAGGGCATGTCCACTGATTTCTTGTTTACTAGTAAAAAAAATCAACTGGTTTGGGCATTTACCGTGTACAACCCACTGTTTTATTTTGGTGTATTATTTACTTTAGATTGACATAAATATTTAGAAAATATAACCCCCACCCCGCTTCTTTTATGTGTTTTTACCATAAAAATGGTTGTTGACAATAAAAGAAGGAGAAATGGCAAAATATTAGCTGTTCAAAATCAAAGACATATGTTTATGGATATTTGATCAACTGGTGGCCTCTTGTTAATTTGCAGACATTTGATATGGAAGAGCCTTATTCGAAGGATGATATTGATGACGTACGAAGACGTTGAACTCAATATTTTCTGGATTTTACATCTTTATCTAAGTAGTAAGATAGGAATATGGGAACCGGTACGTAGGGATTTGCTGTGTAGGGATCATTCATCATTTTGTGGTTGTACTTTTTTTTGCAAGATTTATAATCTCTTGTAATAACTGTTGTTGTACATTTTTTGCAAGATGTAAACATGGTTTTGTAATAGAATAGTGTAAACTTGATAATTTGGGTAGAATATACGGTTTTGTTGGATATTTTATTGTTCATGTTATGTTTTATAGGAGGGATTCTGTCGTGATCTAAAAATTGCCACTTTTGTGAATAAGGCATTTCTAAATCTGCCATTTTTTTGAACCAGAATATTATTTTTTCTAAATCGGTTAAAGCAGTAACCGATTTAGAATATTACACATTCTAAATTGGTCAAAGCAGTAACCGATTTAGAAACTTAACATTCTAAATCGAGTTTCCGGATATCCTATTTGGAATGTGAGATTCGAAATCGGTTATATGAACTTACTAAATCGGTTAAATAACCGATGTTAAAAGTATTTTCTACATCGACTAAATAATCGATGTTAAATGCGTCGAGTTTCTACATTGGCTGGATCTATAACGGTTCGAGACCCGATTTAAAATTCCATCCCCACTTATGGTATTATACATAGAGGTGCCCGGAAAACTCGGACCCGGCGGGTCGACCTGTCGACCCGTCGCACTCGTGTAGGACCCTGACCCGGCCAACTCGTCGGACCCGGGAGCCCGGACCTGTGGTATACACGGGTGGGGTTCGGGTCCTATATTTCCATACCCGTCGGCCCGCCGTGACCCAGCGGAAAAATATTTTTTTTTAAAAAAAGTGGTCGTTTGACCCGGCGGGTCTAATGGCCACATTTTCAAAAAAATTAAAAAAGAATCTAAAGTTCTATCTATAAATAGACCCTCAACCTCTCTAATTTTTTCACACTCACTCCTTTTAGTCTATCTATCTCTCAACTCTTATTGCTATAATATTTAATCTCTCTCTTTTTACTAGCATTTAATCATTATGTCGAGTTCTGACAAGGAAAAGGGTATTGCTGCATCTCCTAAAAAATCCAAAATGTCCAAGTTTGAACGAATGGCTTGTAATATCCTGGAATTTCAATATAAATTTTTTGTATTATTTTACATGAGTTATATTCCACAGTGCACGATATTACAGTATGGATAATATAATTTAAGGACTCGGGCAATTGTGTTGGAATAATTGTCGTACTTGGTTGACAATTGTATTTGAGGATATCTTGTATCAGGTGTATCATATGAGAATATTATTGGAACGAGTATATGTATTCAGTATGTCGCGTGTACGTATTTGGTATGTTGAGGCGACATGCAGAAGCAGTTGAAAATGGCTAAGTATAAAAGCCATTACGTACGTTAAGCATAGGAGTTTACATACGTAACTATGCGAGCTTAACATACGTTAGGTAGATTACATAACGTACGTTATGAAGAGAATCAAACAAGGCCCAAAGTGTCGGCAACTTTCGGCGCAGATGTGGACAGGCGAGTCAACGTAGAGAATTACCAGTTACGTATGTTATGGATAGTCTATTACGTAGGTTAAATGGGTATATTACTGTAGCAAGTCAACATTGTGTTACATACGCTACGGCACATGTGTTACGTACATAATACAAGGTACAAAATGAGGCAGTGGGTTCTGAAGTAGCGTTACGTACGCTATCGAAGTCGGATAACATATGTAATGCTCGTTACGTACGTTAGGTAGATCAGGTAACGTACGTAACGACTGAAGTTGTATAAATATGAGACCTCCGTCATTTCATCATTTTGAGAGTTCATCTTCATTTTCCATCTCCCAACTTCCCCAGACCAATTTTTGGCGTCTCTAAGTTGATTGTGAGCTTGAGAACATGGAATTGGAGCTTTGTTCATAGAGTTGATGATTATTCTTGGAAGGACGTCGTATCCGTATCAAGGCAAGTTATGCTTGCTCACCTCATAATGTTTAATAAATGGTCTTGATTTCATTTCATTTATGATTCATATAGCAGTGATATTATGAATATGAATTGTCGGGATGATGGTATGTATATTATGCTTGGACTGGGATAAATCATAATGTATATGACTTAAAGATGTCTAGTGGAAACGGAGATGTGAATTATCTTTGTTCTATTATATGAAATGTTGGATATCGAGGACAGTTTACCGTGCCGACATTGATCTCAAGGTGATGGATTGTTGATAGTGATGAACTGTACTTCATTCTGGACTATTCGTATAACTGTGTATTCGTTCAGGGATGTTGGTCGTGGAAAGGTTAGTGTCTCCGGCTTTGAGGTAATTTAGTATTGCTCAATTATGATAATTATCCTGTTGCATTGTTCTATATGTTGTGTGTTAATGTTTCATGTAATGAGTGTGCATCATTGTTTGGTGTATTTTGTGATGTGCTCTTTCTTTGAACTGTAATTTCATGGGTCGATGTGTTGAGGGATAAAACCTGTATGGTACCCACGTCTGGAGTATTCCTGAGTAGATGCTTCCGTGACCCTTGGTTGTGACCTTGGGAGTTTATGTGTTAATGTGCCGATGTGTTGAGGGATAAAACCTGTATGGTACCCACGTCTGGAGTATTCCTGAGTAGATGCTTCCGTGACCCTTGGTTGCGACCTTGGGAGTTTATGTGTTAATATTATATGCATTGTTGATCATTCTGTGAACTGTTGTCTGACGAAAATATGATATTGTGGTCGTGTCGATCTTTCATTATCGAGCTATCGTTGTTCACTTGGGGAGTCTTCTGATCCTTATTGGATATGCGTTTCTTCGAGTTTCATTGTCATGTTGTATCGTGACATATCTGGAGTCAGATACGTACTGATCGGTCATATGTAGGTTTCAGGGAGGGCATGTGTTGTCATGTGTTGGTTTCAACCTCACATTGAGCTGTGCACACGAGACGTACTTCGTGAGACTGATTAGGTACAAGACCACACGTGTATTCGATCGATACCCGTTGGTGGCTTGTGCACGGACACATTTCCGGATCGGGCGTATCGTGACGTCCATATTGAGCCTTATTGATTGGTCGTTCATTGTCCATGTGTGACCGGGCATGTTCGACAGTCGGGTTTGTCTTCGAGATCCAATATATGTGATTTTATGTGTTTGAGGATTTCGTTCTCTCGTATATCTGGCCCTGTGGTTCTTTATTGATCTTTAATGATCTTGTTGGAGTTTACCATATCGTTGGTATTCTCATTCGTTATTGATCTTTATTGATCTTGTTGGAGTTTACCATATCGTTGGTATTCTCATTCGTTATCGATCTTTATTGATCTTGTTGGAGTTTACCATATCGTTGGTATTCTCGTTCGTTATTGATCCTTATTGGTCTCGTTGGAGTTCACCATATCGTTGGTATTCTCGTTTATTATTGATCCTTATTGATCTCATTGGAGTTCACCATATCGTTGGTAATCTCGTTCGTTATTGATCCTTTATTGATCTCGTTTGGAGTTCACCTTATCATTGGTGTTCTCGTTCGTTATTGATCCTTTATTGATCTTACTTGGAGTTACCATAGCGTTGGTATTCTCGGTCGTTGTTGATCATTTACTGATATTGCTTGGAGTCTACCTTATCATTGGTATTCTCGGTCGTTGTTGATCCTTTATTGATCTTGTTGGGATTTACCATATCGATGGTATTCTCGTCCGTTGTTAGTTCTTTGTTGATCTTGTGTGGAGTTTATCATGCCGGTGATATTCTTGTTGATGCATTGGTTGTTATTATTATTGATTGTGTGAGCATTCATACTTTGTATCGTTATCCGGGGCTCGTCATTATTTCAATGCAGTTGATCTACAAATGTATTGTATATTATCGGTTTTATCAGATTGAGATTCGATTGTGCAATCCAGCGGACAGAATTGGACATGGATGGATTATTCCATATTGGAAATATACTTATGTTTTGAGAATCTCGGCATCGTTTGAATACAGTACAGATGGTTATTTTTTATTCATTGTCACTAGAGAATGCGAAGTGTGGATTGAGGTAAGGGTTGATTTGATATGAGTTACCACGAGTTGGTAAAGTTACTACGGTAAGATTATATTGGAAATATTCTTACTCTGTAATTACATTGATATGTAATTGTTTATGTTGATGTGATCGCTATCCTTGTTGAGTATTATAGCTGACCCCGTCGTGGGCTTTATCTTTTAGGTACTCGGAGATCGAGCTAGTAGCGGTCGTGAAGGGATGAGCTTCCCGGTGATACTGGCTATGACATGTGTTTGAGACCGAGTATTTTCCTGACTGTTATGATTCCGCTGCAATTATATTTTTATTATGATTATATCCGCTGCTGTGTATTTTTAAATGGTTTCTGGTATTTTACCAACTTGCGTATACTTTTGAAATGACGTATTTTGCAACTTGGGTTATTTTGTAAAACTTTCTCAAACTATATTATCGGTGCGTGTAAGTAATGACTTAACGTACATTTTGAAATTGTTGAAATCTGGTATTTTTGCCTTGTACTTTCAAATGAAATTTTATGATGGTTTTGAGAACTATATTTTGGAAAACATTTAATTATTCGTAAAATATTACTTTCTTTGCCTCTTTGGCGTGTTTGAAACGTTTGCGAAAATAATTTTTAGCCTTGTGGGTTCCGGCGCGGGCCCCACGGCGCTGTAATATTCCCAGTTGGTTTTGGGGGTGTTACATGGCTCTTTGGGGCAAATCGAAGAAACCATCTGGCATAACTAATCGGGAGCCTCAAAACCAACCTACGCCCGGTTTTGAAAATGAAAATCAAGAAGATGAATATGATGTTATACATGAAAGTATCTATTACGGTAGTACAACAACTATTAGTGAAGAAGAAGTTGACCCCCGAGGATTTTGACGTGTTCCAAATCGTTAACAACTGCAAAATATTGACGAAGAAATGGATCATGAAATCGATGAAGCTATGTTAAATCAAACATATGCAACAATTGAGCGCACTCTTCATGGGGTACCAACTCCGACACAAAATCAAAGTCGAAGCGTCCTGCGGCAGGCCGAGCTGAAGAAGAACCTCCTTATGTTGAAAGTTATCATCCAAAAGGAAGAGACTGAGAAAGGAAGAGGAAGCAAGAAAACTAAAGCGAGAAAGAAGTCTGCCCCTGTGGTAGAAGGGAAACCGATGTCCGACCATTTTCAAAACACTTTAAGAAGGAAAAAATGCCGGATGGTTCCATGAAGGTTGTTTGCAACTACTGCAGCAAAGAATATTCGTATAAAACCGGGATGGATATGGAAATTTTAGAAGGTATTTTGATAATAACCATGCCTCGGTCCATGGAGATCAAAAGTCTCAAAGTCAACTCAACTTCCAACCTTCTAGTGGATCCGACACTCAAGGTATGTCCGGATCTCAACTTTATAAATATAACAAAAAAATTGTTAGAGAACAAATGGAAGAAATTCATGAAGGGTGCTACGGTGATCACACCAAAGGAAGGGCGCTAATTAGCAAAACATTAAGAGCTGGCTTTTTCTGGCCGACAATGAGCAAGAAGGCGGTTGAGATGGTTAAGCATTGCCAGAAATGTCAAATACACACACCATTGATACACACCCCGGCAGAAAACATGATCACCATGGGAGCACCCTGCCCTTTTGTTAAATGGGGAATTGACATCATGGGACAGTTCACACCTGGCTCGGGAGGAAGGAAGTTTTTAGTAGTAGTCATCGACTACTTCAGCAAGTGGGTAGAGGCATGTAACACCCCCAAAACCATATGGGAATATTACACGCCGTAGACCCCTTTCCACGAGGATCTACCTGGCTAAACCTTACAAAACGACCAAATGCTCGCCCGGCCAGGGTCAAACAATAAAATAATACAGACCGTTAAGGTCACATACACATGAATACACTAACCGATGAGGTCACACAACTCAATAAACTGAACTGAGTTTATACAACATTACCCACACAGGGGTCGAAACACAATACAGCGGAAGACTGAAATCAACTACGACAATACAACTAAACTCAACCAACTCTCAACTCTTGATTAGTATCGTAGCTTGTCACTTCCTGTGCCGATCCTGTGACTGCTCCCCCGAACCTGCATGTACCTGGACGCAAAATAGACATCCAGCCCCCGATTACTCGGGGGTTAGTAAAACTCCACTATTTCACTAGTGCAAGCATCAAATCATATGAAATATAACGAGCAAACATTAACCATGGATCAAATACAATAACCAAGTACAAAAACATTCCTCAGAGGTGTTAACAAAGGGAAGTAAGCTATGAAGCATTTGAAAATAAGATTATCATCTCGGGGATTTTTAGAATTACAAAACCTTTAAGACCTCAAGTCCTGATTCGGAAAACCTTTTCGAAAACTTTAGGTTTCTAACCCAAAACCAGTTTGTATTTCGGTATTTTACAGTACGAAAACATTTCTACAAATCTCATGGGGCTCGGCCCAACATTCTTTTCTTGAAAACTTCATGTCCGAAACTTAGTTGATCAAAACATATTCATGACTCTGTGATCTCTTGCCATGAGTCTCCGTAGGTTCGACAACCCGCACGGAAACAAACAAACACATCAATCACAACAACTAGTCCTAACCCCGTGAACCTACGTCACGTGTCACCGTAGGTTCCGCCGAACCCGCACGATTGGAAATCACATAATAATCATAACAACCAATCCTGAACCCATGAACCTGTGTCACGTGTCACCGTAGGTTCCGCCGAACCTGCACGGTTGGACACAAATATCAATCATAACAACCATTCCTGACCCCGTGAACCTGTGTCACGTGTCACCGTAGGTTCCGTCGAACCCGCACATTACGGCCGTACCCAATCATCCCTGGCTACTGCCCAACCTGTGCGGGACCTTACGGCCGTAATCGGTGAGGCATTACGGCCGTAATCGGCCATGTCTTACGGCCGTAACAGACATTGTATTGCGGCCATAACTCGGCCAGGCCCTGTGGTCGGGACTCGATCATTCCGACAGTCCGGTTAGGCGTTCGACAATATTTCGGTCACACACACGCACCGGCTATGATTCGAAACAATAACGAGCAAATAACGACAAATAACATACCACATCACATGCACACATTAATCAAAGAAACACACGTAACAACAAGTCGCACCCGACAAAAATGGATATACGATAGTAACAAAACAGAGTATCACGATAAAAAATCACTCCGACTCACATCAACAAGAAAATGTCCGGCGTCAAAACACAAACAATCCAAGATAATGGAAAACGAAAATATCAGATATTACAAGGCCGATTCGGTAGCCACCATCACCGAACAAAGTATAATAAGCTTTTTGTTTAACAATATCTGCTGCACATACGGAGCGCCTCGAATACTTATCTCAGATAATGGAACTCAATTCAATAGGAAGAGAATCCAGTCCTGGTGCGAGAGGATGCACATCAAACAACGGTTCTCCGTGGTGGCTCATCCGCAGACCAACGGACATGTGGAGGTAACCAACAGAACAATCTTGCAATGGATCAAAACCCGCTTAGACAAAGCCGGAGGAGGATGGGTGGACGAACTTAGCTCGGTGCTATGGTCATACCGAACGACACCCAGGTCATTGACGGGGAAACACCCTTCAGTATGGTATATGGGTCCGAAGTTGTCATCCCGGCAGAGGTGGGAGAAATGTCACACCGGGTTCGATGGTTCAATGAGGAGGAAAACAAAGAAATGATGAGGGAGGCGTTGGATACCATAGAAGAAAGAAGATAAATGGCTGCAGCTCGAACAGAATGATACAAGAGCTTGACAAAAGCAGCTCATGACAAAAAGGTAAAGAAGAGACAGTTCCAAGTCGGCGACTTGGTGCTCAGGCGAGCTGACGCTCTAAGAAAAACAGGAAAACTGGAACCAAACTGGGAAGGCCCCTATAAGGTAATCCGAATCTATGCAGGGGGAGCTTATGAGCTCGAGGATATAGAGGGACACCCCATTAAGAGACCTTAGAACATATGCTATTTAAAAAAATATTTTGTATGAAAAAATGTTGGGAAAAGCTTGTAATGTTTTAATAAAAGTCCATTACCAAAGAAAGCTGAATGTGCAGTTCGAACAAACTATAAAGAAAATCTGATCAGGTGAAATGCCTTCAGATTCAAACAAGGGTGAGTTGCCCTAAAAAATCTAACTAGGTGAAATGCCTTCAGATTCAAACAAGGGTGAACTGCCCTAAAAAATCTGACTAGGTGAAATGCCTTCAGATTCAAACAAGGGTTAACTGCCCTAAAAAAATCTGACCAAGTGAAATACCTTCAGATTCAAACAAGGGTGAACTGCCCTAGAAAATATGATCAGGTGAAATACCCCCGGATCCAGACAAAGGCAAACTTACCTGAAACCAAGCTTGGAAAAAATATCCCAAGACCTAAGCAAGGAAAGAAGTTTTCCTAAAGTTTGAGCCGAGCTATATTGAATGAAATAGAGGATGTTTGCCGTAAAAAAATTGTTTAAAGTATCCGAGCTATGTTCCACTAAAAAAAGTTGGAAATAGTCTAGCTACGTCAACTTGAGAGTTGTTTAAAGTAGCCGAGATACATTAAGGTCGTTGATAAAGTCAAGTTAAGTCGACCTAAAGAAGTTGTTTAAAGTATCTGAGCTACATTAACTCCGAAAGACTGTTCGAAGTATCTGATCTATGTTAAGGTTGTTGATAAAGCCAAGTCAAGTCGAACTAAAGAAGTTGTTTAAAATATCCAAGCTATATTAACTTTGAAAAAATGGTTTTTCCTAGTTAAAGCTACGATAACCTCAAAGAGTTGTTTGAAGTACCCGAGCTATGTTAAAAAGAGGCTTATCAACATCATATGTTGGGGTACCAAATCGGATATTTGCGCCGTTTGTGCGGAAGCGTAAATAAAATTGCGGAAAATAAATCACACAAGGATTTATAGAGGTTCGGCTATTAACGAAGCCTACGTCCTCTCTTGATGAATCTTTTTCCTTAGGCTTAAGATCAAAACCTCTACGCCTCTCTTCTATCGGTCGAGGGATTACCGTTACAAGCTCGTCTTCTATCGCTCCGAGTAAAACCGTTTTTCCTTTTCTATTGGATAAGGAATCAACCACTCTAGCTTTCTATGGGTACTAGATAAACCTCACTTAGATATCGATTGCGATTCTAACAATGCCGGATACTTGATCCTAATAACACCGAATCCAATCGTATCTTTTCTTTTACCTCTCGTGTATAATGTTGAATGTATAAACACTCAAACTAACAAAATAAGCTCAATATTACAACAACAATGTAAGTATGTGATTCTCAGATGTATGACTTGTTTGCTTGAAGTTGTTGTATGGAATAATACCAACTCCTTGGTATTTATAGCCTTCTTCCTCCTTACTAGCCGTTGCTGCCAGTTGACTAGCTAGCGTGCGCTAGCCTTCCTTCTTAGCGTGCGCTATCGCACATTTTTGCTCTAGCGTGCGTAAAGGCTTACATGTAGCGTGCGTTAATCACTTTATATTTCATCCGGTAGCTACGCGCTTGACAGCGATTAGCGTGCGCTACCATTTCCTTTGTAGCGTGCGCTAATCCAATATATCCGTTGCATGGATTGTCAAAGTGACCGTTTGATATGCCGACTTTGACCGCTTTTCCCAACGCTCGGATTGACTAGATTCAAACATCTTAGCGTGCGCTAATCATCCTTTGTAGCGTGCGCTAATGATGACTTCATTGCATACGTCATTATGTGTTTGAATATCTCCACAACAGTAACAACACTTCGATAGCGTGCGTTAATAATAGAGTGTAGCGTGCGCTAATAATAGAGTGTAGCGTGCGCTATCCTTCCTTTGACTTCACTGCAGCTTACTTCGAAACTTGGCTGGAATGCAGCTGACTCCTCGTTAGCGTGCGCTAACATATATCCCTTAGCGTGCGCTAATGCAGTCGAGTTTGTAACTTTTTGCGTCTTCGTCTGCTTCGTTGTTTTGCTTCGCCTCGATGTTGTTTTGTAGTTTAGCAACTTTAATCATCAAAACATAAATTAAATAATGTGTGGAATAAATATTCCAACATCATACACATACGAACTGCATTCACATGAAAAGATTTTTTCATTAAAAACATCAAGACCAGTACAAAGATAATGAAAAGGATAAATATACAAGTAAAAGCTAAACTACAGGCTCGAGAGATCGGGGAGGAGGCGAGGAAGAAGCATCAGGGTTAACCCCAATAGCATCGGGATTATCAGCCCTGCCAGACGAAGTAGAAGGGATAGAGGACAACTCTAAGTACAGGCCGGATTCCGTTATGGACTCTCCAATGGCATCCTCCCACCAGCCTGCATCGGGAGATTCGTTCACATCACCAGACCAACCTGAGGGGACAGGAGCCCCTTCTAAAGCCGCATCCCTGTCTAGCTCCCCTGTAAAGCCCAAAGTGGCCAGCTGCTCGCGGACACGAGATAAGGCGAAATCAAAATACTGCGTCGCAGCAGGAGCTAAACGAACCAAATAGGCAGTAGAATTGTGGTACCGAGCTAGAAGGGTAGAGTGATAGGCCTCCAGGAAGGATTGACCCATGTCGCTGGTCAGAAAGTGGCGTTGGCCGTCCGAAATTCCTTGAGAGTACGCTGACTCCCTAGCCTCGGCGAGCTGAGCTTCAAGCTGGCAATCTTCTCCGACTCGGCCTTGGCCTGCACAAGCTGAGCCTAGAGCTGGGTAATATTCTCAGATTCCGCCTTGGCCTCTGCTAACTGAGCCTCGAGCTGGATAACCTTCTCCGATTCGGTTTGGGTCTGAGCTTTTGAAAGCTTTAGCTCTTGGTTCAGTTGAACATTGGCCATCTGTGCTCGCTCCAAAACCATCTCCCGCTCGGAGATCTTCTTAAGGGAAATATCTAAGTGGTGTTCCCTCTCTTGTAATCGGGAGGCGAGATCATCTTTAGCCTCCATGGAAGCCTTAAGTTCTACCGATGTTTGGGTCATTTGGGAAGAAGATGAGGCCCCGTACTTCTGGTTTTCCACGGAATTCACTAAAGTAGCACAGAGCTGAAAAAAAGGACAATGTCATCAAAAACATAGGTAAGAATAAAATAGTGAATAAGAGAATAAGGAAAAGTAAATGAAGAATACCTTCCCGAAATACATCATCACTAGGTTTAGGCGGGCGTCCGGCGAGGAGCTGCGTAGTGCCTGCCTATCCTTGTATGGGACTACCAAGCTGAAATATGGGAGGAATTTCTCCCACTCTTTACGGCGCAGCAAGGTCTCCATAGTTGAGCTAGGAGGATTCACAGTCTTAGGTCGTTTAGAAGGAGCGGAGGAGCTGGGAAAGCGGGCCCGCTTGGTGACCGGCAGCTGCAAAGAGGAGCTCGTAGGGCTCTGTCCCGTGGTTAAAGGAGGGGACAGGTCAGAAGGCAGGGTTACCCCAGCCTTGGGTTTGGATACGGGCCTCTGTTTCGGTTTGGATGAACCCTCCGCCCTCTCCCTTGGAGGATTCGCCGACCTGGGGGCCTTGTCCTTCACAGGCTTAGCAGGCCTGGGGGCATCGAATTGACAGGTCCGCATGAAACGATCTGCAGAAAATAATACAATAGGTCAGCAAGTTCGCCGAAGAAAAAATAATGACAGAAATGTACCAAGGCAAAGCCATTAAAACCTACCAATGTCGGGAATAGCTGGATGTTAGGCGTATTTTTATACGCTTATTTATCATTATTTTGTATTCTTTTTATGATTAAATCTGCATAAATGAGCTTTTAATGCACTATTATTATATGTTTTGCAGGAAATCGGAGTCCGGAAGCCGAAACGATGAAAAGCGGGCGAAAACGGTAACTTTTGGCCTGGAGCCGCGGCACAAGGCAAGCGGGCCGCGGCACACGAAGGTGACCTGAAAGTGCCGAACCAAATGTACCCTGATCCGCGGCACAAGGATGCTGAGCCGCGGCCCAGGAAGAAAAAAAGGCGCCCAGGTATGCACTGAAGACAGGGGGAGCCGCGGCACAGATTAAGTGAGCCGCGGCCCACGGGGCGGTTTTGATAGAAATTGCCGCGTTTCTGGGCTGTTTTGGAGCCTGTTCTCGACCTAATCACACGGACGCGTTTTGGAGGCTGAAGAGAATTATAAATAAGCATTGAAGGTCATCATAGAGGGGATTATCATCAAAGGATCGATCATCATCAAAGAGAAGAAGCAGAAACACCAAGGAGCAGAGAGCGGAAGCTAGAGAACGGAGGAATCCGAGCTCGTCATCTGTGTTTGATCTTTATGCGTTCATTAATTATTTCTGTATTTTTATTCTTTAGCATGTCAGGCTAAAACCCTGTTCTAGGATTTTGATGAAATCGAGGCTTTGACGAATTTGCTTTTGATTATCTATATAATTCCCTTTTCTGTTGAGTTTTCCCAATTGCTTTTAATGCTTTCAATTATGTGGCCTATAATTGAATTGTTTTAATTACGCAACTCGAATCGGGAGAGGAGAGTTGGTGAGGAAATATTGGTGAGAACCGTTATATCTTGTAAGATAGGAATATACTCATAGGAACTACGTGGCCTTTTTGAAGATTTCGTGCCTTTTGCCTATTGTCGAATTAATTCACCTAGGGATAGAGTGTATTATTCGCCTTAGAAAAATCTACTGACCTCGAGATAGGCGGTAGAGTACTTTAGAAACCTTCGCCTTCAATAAATTGAGACATCATTAACTTCAGATAATCGAGATTAAATTCGGATAAACCGAGGTGGATTCACAATCCTAGATTTATTCATTATTTGATTTTCTTTCTTCAATCAATCGTATTTACTATTTATTCTTTACTGATTTTCTTCAATTGGTACTTGCAACTCAAATTTAGATAGTTCAAATAAACTTTGAATACTCATAAATCGGTATTTAGTAATTCAGTCCTCGTGGGAATGATATCTGACTTATCACTTTATTACTTGTCTACGATAACGTGCACTTGCGTTCAATGAAATTCGCAACAAGTTTTTAGCGCCGTTGCCGGGGACTGATTATTCTACTAATATCGATTTCAGTATTTCTAGTCTTAGTTTGAATATTTTTTTATTTATTTTTGTGTAATTTATTTGTTTTTCCTTGCAGGAATTTCCGGTTAGTGCATGAGAAAATTCGGTAACGAAGGCCTACTACCTTTGGATACCGAACTCGAGCGCACTCTTCGGAGAAGCAAGAAGGAGAAACGAGAGCTACCAGCAAAAGTCACCATGGCCGATAACACGAGAAATCACGAAGCAGACAACCCCATTCAGCA
This sequence comes from Orobanche coerulescens, assembly GCA_033398695.1. Taxonomy (NCBI): domain Eukaryota; kingdom Viridiplantae; phylum Streptophyta; class Magnoliopsida; order Lamiales; family Orobanchaceae; genus Orobanche; species Orobanche coerulescens. Next base: position 179,786,991 of record CM065809.1, read on the forward strand.
AGCTCAACCGGCATTAGCACTCCGCGATTATGCTATGCCGCAAATCAATGCGAACTTTTCGGGAATTCGGCGTCCAACCATCCAGGCGAACAATTTCGAAATCAAGCCGGCTATTATTCAGATGGTGCAAGCAAGCCAATTTTGTGGATTGGCGAACGATGACCCCAACGCGCATATCGCGTCATTTCTCGAGATTTGTGACACTTTAAAAAACAACGGTGTTATCGATGATGCTATCCGTCTAAGGCTTTTCCCTTTCTCTTTGAGGGACAAAGCCAAATTTTGGTTGAATTCTTTACCGTCGGGCTCTATCACGACGTGGGCGGAATTAGCGCAAGCCTTCCTGGCCAAGTTCTTCCCACCATCAAAGACGGCGAGACTGAGGAACGAAATTACCACCTTTGGGCAATTTGATATGGAGTCGCTTCACGAGGCTTGGGAGAAATACAAGGATTTATTACGGAGATGCCCACACCACGGCTTACCGGATTGGCTACAAATCCAAACTTTTTATAACGGATTGAATGCCTCTACACGCACTCTTGTTGATGCAGCCGCCGGAGGAGCGTTAATGGGAAAAACAATGGCCGAAGCACACTCTTTATTGGAAGCAATGGCCGCAAATGCTTATCAGTGGCCTTCTGAATGAGTAATCCCGAGCGAGTTATGAAAATCTCAAATAACGATCCGATCTCTACATTATCAGCACAAGTCGCCGCCTTGACTCAGCAACTTCAAGCCTTTTCACATGCTCCTTCCCCCGTTACCATTGAATCGTGCAATTGGTGCAACGGATCTCATCCTAACGCAGAGTGCCAAGTCGGAAACCCTTTTGAGCAACCTCCGATGGAACAAGCTCAGTTCGTGAGGAACGGGAACCGGCAAAATAATCCGTACTCCAACACTTATAATCCGGGATGGCGTAATCATCCTAACTTTTCATGGAAGAACGGACAAAATTAAACCAACCTCCATTTGCTCAGCACCAACAACAACCTCCTCCCGCTCCAAAAATTTCTCTAGAGGAAGCAATGACGAAATTGGCAGCAAACACGAGTCAGTTCATGGCCCGCACGGAGGCGACCTTGCAAAACCATTCCGCTTCTATTCGCAATTTGGAGGTCCAATTGGGCCAAATTGCTATTAACAGCTCGCCCGGAGGGTACCTTGCCAAGTACGACTGAAACGAATCCCAGATAGAGTATTAATGCCATCAATTTGAGAAGCGGGAAAGAAGTGTGTAACCAGCCCGAGAGGAACGAGAAGAGAAGTGAGGATGAGGAGAAGAAAAACTCGGTGAATGAGGAATCACAAAATTCGAGACCCTCGATACTGTTTCCTGACAATCCAAAGGCATATGTGCCACCCGTCCCGTTTCCACAGCGTTTGCAAAAGCAGAAATTGGACAAGCAATTTTCCAAGTTTCTTGACGTCTTCAAGAAACTGCATATAAATATCCCATTTGCTGATGCCTTGGAACAAATGCCGAGCTATGTGAAGTTTATGAAGGAAATCTTATCAAATAAAAGGAAGCTCGAGGAATATGAAACGGTGGCACTGACTGAAGAGTGCAGCGTGATTCTACAGAAAAAGCTTCCGCCAAAATTAAAGGATCCAGGAAGCTTCAATATACCGTGCGCCATAGGAAACCTCTCTTTTGATAGGGCATTGTGCGATCTCGGCGCTAACATTAATCTGATGCCCCTTTCTATATTTAAGAAGCTAGGCATTGGGGAAGTAAAGCCGACGACAATCTCGCTGCAATTAGCGGATCAATCTATCAAGTACCCGAGGGGGGTAATAGAAGACGTTTTAGTCAAGGTAGATAAATTCATCTTTCCAGATGATTTCATTGTGCTCGATATGGAGGAGGATCAAGACATCCCAATTATTTTGGGAAGACCATTCTTAGCTACCGGCCAAACTCTCATAGACGTGGAAAAAGGGAGACTCACTCTGCGGGTTCAAGATGAGCAAGTCACTTTCCAAGTGTTTAAATCCTTTCCGTGTCCAAGTAGTGTTGAGAAGAGTTCGCAAATTGAAAGTGTAGATACCTTTGCGAAGGACTCACACCGGGAGAGTTGTCGGTCGAAGTGTTCAGAATCCGTTTCAGATGCTCCGACGTCTGAGAAAAATGTAGAACGAGTCGCATATCTTAGGCATTTGGACATGTCGTCTTCATCAAACGTTCATACACGAATGAAAAATCTTAATCCTGTCATAAGTTCGTTCGAGAAAAAGGAGAATAAGCCGGAAGTGAAACGGATGCCAAGTCATGGGAAAAATGGGTGTTTCGGAAAGTTGTTTTTATTGAAATATTTTCGCAAGGAACATTGGGTGTCCAAACCGAAAATCGGATTGTTAAAGACCAATGGTCAAAAATTTAAAACACACTTTAACAGTTCGATGGACGGGGCGGAGTTCAAATGGTGTTTGCGAAAAGCGAACTGATTTTCAAAAAGTCCGGCTGAAGACTATAAACTTAGCGCTTCTCGGGAGGCAACCCGAGTATTAGTCATAGATTTTTTGTGTTTCAGTATTTTCTTGCATTTTTGGATCTTTATTTTTCGTTATTTTAGCTTGGATATGCTTATCTCTCACGCTCTTGATGTTTTCTTTTGAAAATTGTGTGCAGAAATTATCCCAGGGGAAAATTCAGCATTGGGCCACGGCATAAGGAAAATGAGCTGCGACGCACACAAGTCGAAAAAAGAAGGCCAAACAAACTATGCTCTGTGCCGCGGCACGACCTTACTGAGCCGCGGCACATATGCACTGAGCCGCGGCACACCAAATGTCCAAGATCGCCCAGGAGGCTGTACTCCGTGCCGCGGCACAGACGCAATGCGCCGCGGCACACTAACATGACGAGCCGCGGCACCCGTAAGCTGAGCCGCGGCACAAGGCGAAAGAACAAACAATGCCCAGGCGGACTGTACTCTGGTCCGCGGCTCACTTAAGTCGTGCCGCGGCCCCCGTTCGGATGTTCAAAGGCCCAGGTACCTTTATAACACAGATCGGACGACACCGAGGTAACTTCTTCCCCTTCCTTCGCACAAGCACTCAGCCGACACCTTCTCATCTTCTTCTTCCTCTTGCATACTACAATCCATATCAGGTAAGCCTCAATTCCTTAATCCTTATTCATACATGATTTGAGAAGTAAGGTATGGTTATGATTATATTGTTAGTTTTTCTTTTTCAAATCCTATCAAGAATTGAGTTGGGAATAGGAAGTTTTTGATTGATTATTGATGTTATCAGCCGATTATGAATAAATTGTGTATGTTATATATCGTTTGTCACAATGATCGAATTGAGGATGTTATTTTTGGGGATTAAATCAAGCTATTACAATGTTTGTTCTTCATTGGAACTCATGCATTCAAGGTGTTTGATGAAATGCATGAATGCAAATTTTTCTTTGTTAAGTCAATATTTTGAAACTATGTGCAACCGAAATTGTTTATGGATTTACATCACACCCCAACCCTTACGTAAAGTTTAAAACGAAAGCTCAATTTTAATGATCTCTCACAGCGGTGCTAGCTCGTTAAACTCTTTATTCACGTTTTGCATATCGTTAGTCAAGTGGTGTTGTTTTCCTTATAGCTTATGTAAATTCCGATGTTTATCTTTTCAGGAACTCGCCATGGCCAGAAAGAGAAAGGTTAGCACAAGGGCTAGGACGCAATCGTCCCCATACGAGGGGAAACTTCACAAAGCCGAGCCGAGTTGGAGTCGCACCAATTCTCCGACCCGGAAATCCATAAAATATTCAATGAAAAGATCCGTCCTCGACCTTTGATTCCGGAGCGGGGATTCACTCCAGCCCCCCAGGACGGGGGGAGCTTCTGACGATGATAGACGAGATGGGGTGGGCCCGTTTCGCTGTACCTCCCGAGCCGGCAGTGATCTCCATTGTACAGGAGTTTTATGCCAGCGCTCTTCTGAAGCATATCCGAGCAGGGCAGATGATATCGCAGTCAGATACTCGGACTCAGGTAGTCGTCCAAGGCATTACAGTGGATTTTTCGGTGGCTGCTATTCGGAGATTATTCGAGCTGCCTGTGGTGGATGAGACGGCATATACGCGAGCTATGAGTGGCCTCACGAGGGAGGCCCTGCTCGAGACACTTACACAGCCCGGCTCCGTCTGGGAGATGCGCGCCCCGGGTTCCTCGGCCTTCTACTTTAAGAGCTCGCGCCTCAGTCGGCTCGGGCGAGCCTGGTTGTATTTCATCTGCGCTCGTGTAGATCCTACCTCGTAGATTCGTTCTGTTTTACTCTCTCGTGCCCGTACACTATATGCCATCACTTCCGGGGTCAGATTCGATGTGGCCCCTCTTCTGGTCCGATCTATACTCCAGTGTATTCAGGGAGGGGCCTAGACGGGGCTGAAGCACCCCTCTCTTATCTGCGCTCTATGCCGCTAGTCGGGCATGACTTGGTCGGACGATGAGCCGATGCTGGCCCCCCATGGTCCGATTGATCATCGCATCATTTATCACTTCGACCAGTGGGGAGGAGCGCCAGCACACGCTCAGGGGCGAGGATTTCTTCTCGATGAGGCACATGAGCAGTCCCCCGAGCCTTTTCTTCTGACACATGGGCAAGCGGAGTCCAGCCCGCCGCCCGAGAGACCGCACCTCCAGGCGATGTTTGATGGCTTGAGAGAGGAGATGAGGAGAGAGAGAGAGAGTCACTTAGCTTCTTGGAGAGAGGAGATGCGGACGGAGAGAGATAGCATCCTCGCAGCCGTCCGAGACGAGATGAGAGAGCAGGCCCGCCGGGCCAACCGACGTGAGACGAGGCGCCTGGCAGCGAGAGATGCTTACCACCAGGAGCACCTTGCTGCATGGACGGCCCACATTATGCACCCGGACGGGCCATTCATTCCACCCGTTCGGCCAGAGATGCCACCCTCCTCGCCGGACGACGCCGGCACCAGTTCATGAGCAGACAGTAGGGGAGTACTTGACCTTTTCTTTTATTGCATATTACATTTTGTGTACATTGAGGTCAATGTACGTCCTAAGTTTGGGGGGGGGGTTTACTTTCTGTTGCTGTACTTATTCGTTGCACTTTTCATTATTTTTCGTTATTTTTTTGTTGCTAGCCTTGCTTGTCGTGTTTTTATTTGCATTCGTGAATTTTTCGTGCTTCTTTTTGTGTAAAACTGATGTTACGATACTGATTTCTCTCTGAAGAAACGGTTGAGTTTTAGTCGAGTTGTAGTCAGCGATATCTGTTTCTGTTGAGTATTCATTTAGGTCCAAAATTTTTTTCGTTTTTGTAGAAATCTTAGCAGATAAGAAAGGAGACATACGTGTTTTCAAATCGCCGTCTATACGTTTGGTTACACTTTTCGCGTAGCTAGTTGTCCAGTACCATGAGTCGTGTTGGCACTTAATTTGAGTTTAGAAGTCGGACAATCTTTCCCAAAAAGTCGAGATATTATTTGTTCTATGATGGGAAGTCTAGTAACCGGGGGTATTCACGTGACCCGTTGTTTACTCTCGCGTAAAATGACAACCCTGATTTGACTAGTGATTTAGAGATTTTGCATGTGCCGATGATGGGGAGCCTAGTAACTGGGGGTATTCGCGTGACCCGTTGTTTACTCTCGCGTAAAACAGCGACCTTGAATCGGACATGCGGGAATAGCTATTCGAGTTGTTTCTCCGCTGTGGAGGGGAACTTAGTAACTAGAAGCATCCATGTGCCCCATGAGTGTCTTTTACGTCAAACGGTGCCCCAATACATGAGAATGGAATTCCACCCTAGGATTATCCCGATGAAACATCCCGAGATCCGAACCTAGTGGTTAACTCGAATCATCTTATTGAGCATATATAAGGGAATACTGTCCGAGGGTTATTTTTGATGACGAAACTCTTGAAATTTTTGCCACTAGATCGTGGATCAAGTAGTTGGCTTGTTTATTTTTAACCCTTCATATCGACGGTCAGTTAAATTCACGCTTGTTAATCTTTGAGCTTGATTTTCTTCATTCACGATTGATTAGGACTGAAATTGGTTACTTTGTGGAATCAGTGTCCTGGATGTGACTCACTATTACGATACTTGTATTATTCTTTGAGGATTTCAGGTAGTATTGATTAAGTTGAGCACTATGGATTTGCGCGATCATTCGCGATATTCTTTTATTTGTAATCGATTCTTTTTGCTTTAGGACAAGCAAAGGCTCAAGTTTGGGGGTATTTGTTAGGCGTATTTTTATACGCTTATTTATTATTATTTTGTATTCTTTTTATGATTAAATCTGCATAAATGAGCTTTTAATGCACTATTATTATATGTTTTGCAGGAAATCAGAGTCCGGAAGCCGAAATGATGAAAAGCGGGCGAAAACGGTAACTTTTGGCCTGGAGCCGCGGCACAAGGCAAGCGGGCCGCGGCACACGAAGGTGACCTGAAAGTGCCGAACCAACTGTACCCTGAGTCGCGGCACAAGGATGCTGAGCCGCGGCCCAGGAAGAAAAAAAAGCGCCCAGGTATGCGCTGAAGACAGGGTGAGCCGCGGCACAGATTAAGTGAGTCGCGGCCCACGGGGCGGTTTTGATAGAAATTGCCGCGTTTCTGGGCCGTTTTGGAGCCTGTTCTCGACCTAATCACAGGGATGCATTTTGGAGGCTGAAGGGAATTATAAATAAGCATTGAAGGTTATAATAGAGGGGATTATCATCGGAGGATCGATCATCATCAAAGAGAAGAAGCAGAAACACCAAGGAGCAGAGAGCGGAAGCTAGAGAACGGAGGAATCCGAGCTCGTCATCTGCGTTTGATCTTTATGCGTTCATTAATTATTTCTGTATTTTTATTCTTTAGCATGTCAGGCTAAAACCCTGTTCTAGGATTTTGATGAAACCGAGGCATTGACGAATTTGTTTTTGATTATCTATATAATTCCCTTTTCTGTTGAGTTTTCCCAATTGTTTTTAATGCTTTCAATTATGTGGCCTATAATTGAATTGTTTTAATTACGCAACTCGAATCGGGATAGGAGAGTTGGTGAGGAAATATTGGTGAGAACCGTTTTATCTTGTGAGATAGGAATATACTCATAGGAACTACGTGGCCTTTTTGAAGATTCCATGCCTTTTGCCTATTGTCAAATTAATTCACCTAGGGAGAGAGTATATTATTCGCCTTAGAAAAATCTACTGACCTCGGGAGAGGCGGTAGAGTACTTTAGCAACCTTCGCCTTCAATAAATTGGGACATCATTAACTTCAGATAATCGAGAGTAAATTCGGATAAACCGAGGTGGATTCACAATCCTAGATTTATTCATTATTTGATTTTCTTTCTTCAATCAATCGTCTTTACTATTTATTCTTTATTGATTTTCTTCAATTAGTACTTGCAACTCAAATTTTGACAGTTCAAATGAAATTAGAATACTCATAAATCGGTATTTAATAATTCAGTCCTCATGGGAACGATATCTGACTTATCACTTTATTACTTGTCTACGATAACGTGCACTTGCGTTCAACGAAATTCGCAACACTGGATAAGGATTCGAGCTCAGCCCATAATGAAATAAAAGGTCGTGAAAATGTGTCAGGTGGAAGGCATTATAGGAAATGGCATTCCATTCCTGAACCTTACTAACCCACCCAGCTCGGACAGAGCTGCGCTTAGGAATCGGAGCCTGGCTCGGAGTGGCCTGTACCCATTCCATGGGAAAGCCCCAAGAGTCACCTGAGGGGAGGCGAAGAAAAAAGAACCGCGACCTCCAATCCTTCACATTCGAAGGGAGGTGGGTAAAGAAATGGGCATCGTTCCGGGAGGTCAAATAAAAGGAACCTTTGAAGCTCTTTAACCCGAAGCAAAAATAAAAAAAACTAGGTCGGGTTCCTCGTGTCTATAATGACATAACACAAGATAACCGAACATATAACAAAAGGAATTGGGGGAAAACTGATTAAGTGGTAGGTTATATTTAGTAAAAAGGGAAACAAGGAAGGGGTGAAGAGGAAAGCGAAAACCGCTATTCACCTAATCCACAAACCAAGTAATATGACCTGGGGGGGGGGGGGGGTGATCAGGGGTGTCAAAAGCCTGGGGTGTGACAAAATCCCACCCTGGAGGAAGCATCAGAAATCTTATAAAGCTATCTAGGGCGGCTGGGCTAGTCCTAGATAAAGGATGGGGAGGAAGGACACGCGTAGCCCTGCGACCGCCTGGTAAGGACCGGCTAAAAGGACGGTAATAGTCACCTCACCCAAAAGAGGATGAGACGGAGGATCTACGATAATCAAAGGGATGCCAGATGGGAGGTTAGGAGGAATGTCACCTAGCTCGGACCAGTCTATATTGCCTAAAGGTTCGTCCCTAATACAAAGGGAGGAGTCTATAGCTCGCTCCGACTTACTCCCCGAATCCCCATCATAAGAAGATAAGCCTTCCAAAAAGGAATCTACGGCCGATTGACCGGAGATATATTGGGAATCGGAGGTGGAAGACATTGTCAAAAGAAGAAAAAGGGGGGAGAGAAAGGTAAAAATATATATAAGAAAAAAATTGGGGGGGGGGGGGGGGGCGTGAAAGGTACTCAGATAGACATACCCATGAAATTGGGCAGAAGGAAGATCGCCGGAGGTGAGCAAGCGCGTCGCCGGAAGCGTATAGCTGTGATCGCTAGTGCCGCCTAAGAATTTTCGCACCAGAGGTTGAGGATATAAAAAACGCAGAAATGGCAGAGGAAGAAGAATACCTCCTTTTATAGGAGGGAGGGGCGAAAACCAAGAAGGGTAGGGACGATCTGAAGCGTCCAATACCCTATTCGAAAGAACGGCCTAGATCTAACACCGCCCTAGCCAACCTATAGTAAGTTGACACCTGGTCCTAAGCGTGAGATGTGACGGTTGGGAGGCAAGATTAGGAAAAGGAAAAGGCGTTGATATAAATGCACACAAGTCTCGAGAATCCGCGAGACCTGGAAACTTGATTCCCAAGGATTACCGCATCGAGGTCATCAATTTAAAATAAATCTTACTCTACTCGGTCTTACAGCTCGACTAGATCAGGGGGGACTGGTTGATAGGACTACAAATGTAGACCTCCTAAAAGCCCGGTCTAGAGAAGCCCAAAATAAACCGACCTCCGGATAAAAAAGAAAGGCCCGAGCGGAGTTAGTCCGACCTGGCTGGCCCATCCCTAGGTCAGTGAACCAACTTACCGACCTCTTTATGGGATAACGGAATGGCCCGACCTAGGAGGCCTTCCATAGAGTAGGCCGACCTATCGAATTCCAACCCGAGATCGGGAACGTCCGAGCTCATGAAGATCAGGCTCCCGAACGACTGGAATCTGACCCACCTGACGGAATCCCGGAAATCTATGGAAAGATAAGCCGCAACCCAAATCCCCGATATCCAGGGATGGGAAGCTGCAGTCTGTAACACCCCGAGATATTCGGAATAATTACAGCGCCGTAAACCCTTTAAGTAAGGATTTACAAGGCTAATTAAAAAGGAAAGTAAATATAAGACATCAATACTGCGAAAATTCAAGTTTATGAAACCGTACAAAGGGTTCAACGAGTAATTAATACAACCATATCGAAATGATATCAATAAGACATGCGTACTCGAGTACAGAAACCAAACCAAGAAAACAAATCACCAATAACCACAAACATCACTGAACCCCTTCATCGTCACGTCGGTACTGTGGCTGTTTCCCTGCTCCTCGGCTACCTGAACATCAAAACAAATGTCCACCCCCGAAGGGGTTAGCAAAACGATGCTAGTACAAGTATCATATTAAACAATTTGAATATGCATTAACAATACATAACAAGATACATCACACGGACTTCTGCTACCAGAATCCGACAATGCGAATCCACAAGATTCCATTACAAAGCATGGGTATTCCAATGATCCAGCGCCCTCAGCATAGATCCCAAGATGATCCCATCGGACCAACACGAGGTGGAAATAACCCGTCCAATGATCCAGCGCCCTCAGCCTAGATCCCAAGATGATCCCGTCGGACCAACACGAGGTGGACATCCGATCCAGCGCCCTCAGCATAGATCGTACAACGTATACAAACACAACTCATGCATACACATATGCCAAATCATTATGTTCATCAACATGAACATATAAACACTATATAACGAATATCATGACAAATCAACGAAGTACATCTCATGTTCAACAACATGAATTATCATACGCATGCTCCAAAAATACCAATATTAACATATCCCGATACTTGCCTCGAAGATGGCAAGAACGATATACTTCAATGATCTCAACCCACTCGAAGGTCGCCTCCTTCGATCAACGTAGCAAGCTCGAACCTTAAAAAAAAGAATGATATACAAATCATCTCAAGTCGAACGATGGCCTAACAATTCGGTCTACGGCCGAAAAGCTCAAAATAAACAATCTGCCTGGACTGCTTAGCGCGCTACGTACTCAACGTAACGTGTGCTAAGCCGGACTGTTAGCGTACGCTATCGTATAAGACTAGCGTGCGCTAGCCACGGACTGGCAGTCTGACTCGGCTGGTCTCATAACGTACGCTACGTACGTTTCGTGCGATAACCGAACCTCGATAGCGCACGTTAACTCACACATGTTAGCGTGCGCTAATCTTGCATGGCAGAATACTGCAAACCGAAAACTGGGTTGAATGGTGAAGAACTCATGAATTCTACCATGATAATACAAGTTATCCTCGGGCATATCATGCTAATAAGGTTTGTGGAAGTTCTATGATTATGAGATACAAATATACGGATATTTATCTCAATATCATAATTCCTCTACGGTCTTCAAGAAATAATCTAAGTTCCATCGTCTTACGTTCCAAAACACATTATTCCAACGTGTACAACGTATCAACTGGGTAATATCCGATTACTGATCATAAATCGATTTGAACATGCTTAGGAGTCCTTATAATAAGATGGTTCAAAGGTTCATTCGATATATAGTACCGATACGTCAAAAGTATCCTTCTAACATGTGATGACCGATTATAAACGAAATACTTGCTATCCAAACATGATTCAAACTTCCTTAGGAACATTACTAATCATTGGTGAAGAATCACCTACCTCAAAGTAGTGAAGAACACGGATGAAAATGAAGCAATCCAACACCGAAGGCTTGAACACCAATCTCCAATGATATATGATCTTCAATCTCGAACTAGGAGGTTGATACGAAGTGTTTAGGACGAAGGGAGTTATGTTCTAAGTGTAAGAGTTCGGGTTATGGGAGGAGAAGGATCAAATCACGAATAGGATCTTTGTCTATTTATAATAAATGGCTATTAGCGCGCGCTAGTCCTCGCCAGAAGCGTGCGCTAACGATCGCTCGACTTAATCAAGTCGGCACTTAGCGTGCGCTATTCACATGTCTGTAGCGTGCGCTAAGGCGTTGACTTGGCTTTTCCCGAAAGTCGTCCAGATTCATTCGACACAATCCGACAAGGGTCCCCCGGCCAGATCTCACCTACCGCACGTCTCAATCAATTTGACCACGCATAGCGTGCGCTAATGACACTCTGTAGCGTGCGCTATAAATCCATGTTAGCGTACGCTACCCGTAGCCTGTAGCGTGCGCTACATGCACAGAATTTCAATCTTTAAATCACATACACGAAAGTACACGCTCGACAACAAAGGATTATGAAATACGGAGAATAGTACTCAGACAAAAGTACAATCATTACAATATCACAAGTTCCAATTACATAACAGAAATCTCGGGTATTACACAGTCTAAATCCCTGAATACCTAGGATCTTCCGTGAAATCAGAAAGGGGCCTCACAAGAGAAGACGACTCCTCCCTTCTATAAATAAGGAAGAAGCCTCTCTTCTTAAGGCCAAGTATTTTTTCAGTATTAGAGAGAGAAATATTCTAGAGAGAAAGAAGCACAGAGGGAGAACATTACTTTACATATTCGGATTTTCTTAGATAAACTTCTGAGATTAACCCGGTTCTTGGTGACCGATCAGCTCGGTTTCATCAAATAATAATAATAATATAAAATAATAACTCGCAAGGGTAGCCAAGTTGGTGGAGTAGGTGAGCGTGGGACTGAAAGGTCACGAGTTCGATTGCCCCTACCAACACTTTCTTGGTTGAGCGTGTCACACAGGGTTTGCCTAGTGTGGTTGGCGTAGTTTGCAGGCTACTACATCCAGCCCAAGGGTTTATCCAGTGCGCACTCGAAGAGTAGCGGCTGCGGGTTCCCTCGTCATAAAAAAAAATATAATATAAAATAATAATAATACCAACAATAACAAAATTATTATTATTATAATAATATTAATACGTACAATAATAATAATAATAATAGTAGTAATAATAATAGTTGTACTACTATTAATAAAAATAGAAAAAATAATAATAGCAATAATAATAATAATATGATACATGAAACAATGTCTAATTTAAACGGCCCAAGTAAGGCTCTGTTCTTTTGATCGAATGAATCTGAATCGAATCGAATCGAATGGATCTGAATCGAATCGAATCAATCAATCGAATGGACGAATCAATCAATCAATTGAATCAAATATATATTAAGGGTAAATAATAATAATAATGATAAATAATAATAATAATAATAATAATAGTAATTAACAATAACAATAATAGTAATATTATTAGTAATAATAACAACAATAATAATAATTAAGATTAATAATAATAATAATAATAAGAAGAAGAACTGAATCAATCGAATGGACTGAATCAATCGAATCAATCGACTGAATCAATCAATTGAATCAAAATCAAAAATAAGTCCAAAAGAACAGGGCCTAAGGGCCACCATATATACTCACATGCTTTGTATCGAAGAAGGTTCTGGTATGTTTGATTATTTCCGCCGTCTGTCCATTTGTATATGAAACTTTGGCTTTAATTTATTGATACTTTTTTTTTTCAGATCTGATTCCATGTGTTTGATTAAGGAGGGTGTATTCAATACAGATTTTAAAAGATTTAGACAGACTTTTTAGAATCCATGGATTCTTCTGGATTCTGCTAATTCCATGGATTATTTTAAATCTATGCAGATTCTATTAGATTATTTTCATAGACTTTATAAAGTCCATAGATTGTTATAACATAAAATGTCTATTTTAAAATATATGATACAATAAATACAAATTGAAATAAAGAGATCTTACGCAATAAGCCAAACTCTATAATCCATATTACGTTTTCTAAAATAACAATATAAAATGCAAAACACAGTGTATACCAAAAATGTAAATATAATTAAAGAAATACATTACTCAAATGTAACATATTCATTGATTCTCATATTATTACTAATAATATTACTATTATTGTTGTTGTTGTTAATTACTATTATTAAGTCCAAAAGAACAGGGCCTAAGGGCCACCATAGATTATTATTATTGTTATTATTACTAATAATATTACTATTATCGTTGTTGTTAATTACTATTATTAATATTATTTATCATTATTGTCATTATTATTATTATTTACCCTTAATATATATTTCGATTCGATTGGGCCTATTCGATTCGCCTGCTCGATTCAGATTCGAATCCATTCGATTCGCCATTTATTCAGATTCATTCAGTCCAAAAGAACAGAGGCTAATTTGTGATAACATGGCTGCTTCTTTTGAGGAGGAAAGAGTTGTTATTATGGCTGGGGTTTTTGAGAAGCAAAAAAAAGAGGTGATTTTGAGATACATAACATTATTGACCTTTTCTCTAAGAATTTAAAGGTGGGCTCTGCTTATGAGGATCTGGATATGGACACTGAGTAGTAATGCTAATATATTATGATCCCGCCCGCCCCAAACAAGAGTTAATTAGGTAGTAACTGTAATAATATGACGGTCTCCATTTAGTCTAGGATTATTGTGCTTTTGAACCGCTTATTAGTCTGTATGCGCTTGTTGTATCCATCTTACGTCTTGTTAGTTATTGTGTGTTCTCTTAATCTTGTGTTTTTGAACTGCCTGTGATCGATTTTTTATTGATTTGTCTTTGTCCGCTGATTGAATTTAATCCTCGTCTCTTAGTATACGAAACCAAACCAAAAATCAAACCAAACATACCCAGTATATCCCGCTCGCAGTGCAGGAGGGTAAGATGTCTGTGAGACTACGCCTCTACTTTTTACGGTAGGAGGAAGCTCATTTAGTGAAGACTTAAATAGCCGCGACAAAGATATAAAGTGGTGTATACAAAGAAACATATGGTACGAAAAAGCTCACGACCATACCTGAGCACATGGTTTTATTCACATGAGACTTACCTAAGGGGACCTTGGCAACTGAACTCTCGATGAACGCTGCTCTAATCGAAGAGAGGTTGACTCTGCGCACAGCTCCCTGTAAAAAATACATCGCACGCAAAAGGCAGGAGGATCAAATATACAGTAAAAGTAAAAAGTGTAATGCTCTAGGTCAAATCTAACCGAGACAACCCAACCCTGACGCTCTCAACTACAACACCGATCCCTACAAAAGCATCCACAACTCTGATCTGGCGCCTCCACGAGCACCTATCAACCGTCATGGTCTCAGAAAGGTTTAAGGCCTTCAAATCTAATCTCAGCTGCTCCTCCCACGTCCTCCTCGGTCTGCCTCTCCTCCTCTCCCCGGCAACCAATAAACTCTCGACCCTCCTCACCGGAGCAGAAGCCTGCCTCCTGCGGACGTGGCCAAACCATCTCAATCTCTCTTCCCTAACTTTCACTGAAATAGGCGCCACTTCAAGCGCGTTCCTGAAAACCCCGTTTGAGATTCTATCCGACAATGTGCGACCACACGACCAACGTAACATTCTCATTTCAGCCGCTTCCAACTTACTCTCAAGCGACTTCTTCATCGCCCAACATTCTGATCCATACAACATCGCAGGTCTGATTGCCGTTCTATAGAATTTACCCTTAAACTCAAGTGGGACTTTCTTGTTGCACAAGACCCCAGTCGCTGCTCTCCACCTTAGCCACCCCGCCTTGATACGATGAGTGACATTATCTTCACACTCACCTTCCTTCTGAATGATCGAACCCAAATACTTGAACTTATTCATACGCGGTACGATCTGATCCGCAATCAATACCTCTACTTCTTCCTCGTTGACCTCACCACTAAAGTTACACCAGAGATACTCGGTCTTAGACCGGCTCACACGCAATCCCTGGGATTCTAACTTAGACCTCCATAGCTCCAACTTCGCATTCATCTCTCTCCTCGACTCCGCCACTAACACAATGTCGTCAGCAAAAAGCATGCACCACGGGACGCCATTCTATATCCCCCGCGAAATGACGTCAAGGATTAGAGCGAAGAGAAGAGGGCTTAGTGCCGACCCCTGGTGTAGTCCTATCTCAACAGGGAAATATTGGGTGTCACCAACTGGGGTCCTAACGCAAGTCCTAGCTTGGAAGTGCATGTCTTGGATCGTCCTAACGAACGGCAACGACACCCTCCTCTCTTCTAGGATCCTCCAAATAACATCGCGCGGAATGCTATCATAAGCCTTCTCTAAATAAATGAACACCATATGGAGGTCCTTACGCCGCTCTCTAACTTCTCCATAAGGCGTCTGACGAGATGAATGGCCTCAGTCGTGGACCTCTCCGGCATGAAGCCAAATTGGTTCTTAGAGATCTCAACTTCTCTTCTAACCCTGCATTCCACTATTCTCTCTCAAAGTTTCATAGTATGACTGAGGAGTTTAATACCTCTATAGTTACTACAACTCTGAGCATCGCATTTGTACTTGAAAAACGGCACAACAATACTACGCCTCCACTCCGTCGGCATCTTAGAACCTCTAAGAAGGATGTTGAACAACTCTAGTAGCCACTGAACACCAACTTCCCCTAGACAAAGCCACACCTCAATAGGGATCTGATCCGGGCCTACAGCCTTAGCTCTACCCATTTTAAAAAGGGCACCATTTACTTCCTCCTTGCTGATGCGCTCACAGGAACTAAACAAACGAGCAGAAGAAAGACTAACTCCTTGCACCACCGGGTCGCTTCCCCTAGCCTCATTGAAAAGCTCAAAAAATACTTATTCCACCTCTCCTTAATAGCCACATCGTTCACTAACACTTGGCCCAAATCATCCTTAATATACTTAACGGGACCCAGGTCGCGCCGCCCTCTTTCCCTAGCTTTCGCTAGTTTAAAGATAGCATTCGCTCCTTCTTTGGTGTCTAGGCGCTTGTACATATCCTCGTAAGCCTCACCTTTAGCCTTAGCCACTGCCTTCTTAGCCTCTCTTTTCGCCACCTTGTACGCTACAAGCTTCAGGATTCTCTCATCCCCAGCACTAACCGACAAAAGCTCCTTAAATAACACTTGTTTAGCCTTAACCTTCTTCTGGATCCCCTCATTCTACCACCATGCCTCCCTAGGTCCACTAGACATGCCCGAAGAAACCCCTACCACCTTCTCGCCCACACTCCTAATAGCATTGGCCATGCTGGTCCACATAAGGTTAGCATCGCCCCCCGGCAAAAAAACCTCCTTCGCGGGTCAAAGACTCCCTGAATTCTGTCTCTTTCTCACCCTTCAGATTCTTCGAGAGAATCCTAGGTCTAGCTGCTCTAGCCCTGCTAACAACACGACCTCCCATGGATAAATCCATAGCCAGCAGCCGGTGTTGAGAAGCACAGGCCTTGCTCCGAAACACCTTGCAGTCCACGCACGCCCTAGCATCACGACTGCGCAAAAGAAGATAGTCAATTTGCGTGTTGTGCCCCCCACTACTGAAGGTGATGAGGTGCTCAGCTCTCTTATGAAAAACAGAGTTAGCAATTACCAACTCATGCGCAGTGGCAAACTCCAACAGTGCGGAACCTCCTGCATTCCTAACTCCGAAACCGAAAACCCCATGCACACTATGGTAACCATCCACTCCCTCACCAATGTGCCCATTGAAATCGCCTCCCAAAACAATAAATTGATCGTCTGGAATACGCCCGACCAACTCATCTAAACAAACCTTAAAATCTTCCTTAACAAGCACACCCAAACCAATATGAGGGGCATACGCGCAAACCACGTTAACCACCTTCTCCCCCAACAACCACTCTAACGGACATAATCCTATCGTTACACCTCTTTACTTCCACGACGTTATCCTTTAGCTCCTTAGACAAAAGAATACCCACACCATTACTCGAGTTAGCAAGTCCTGAATACCACAATTTATACTCGTTCGCCTCCCTGGACTGTGCTCCTTTCCACCTAGTCTCCTGAATACAAGCCACATCAACCCTTGTCTTACCCAAAACATCCACGAGCTCCAAAAGCTTACCTGTCAAGGTACCCAAATTCCAACTACCGACCCGTAGATAGCGCGACATCGGCCAACACAAAACACAAATGCAGTACGAAAAATAAACTGAGGTAAAAGAAAAAATAAAATATGATGAGAATGTAAAAGACAATTATAAGCTCGCAAACCGCAGAGAAATCACACTAAATAATATATGTATGGCTGACAAAAACGAAACTAAACGGAAAAGAACAATGATACCAGCCTTCGAGACGACTCAAAAAAGAGGAAGTCTTAGAGAGGGTTCCGAGCAGCTTGAAAAACCGGCAAGACAACCTGCAAAACAGACAGATATATACTATATGCTATACTATTGTTAGATTGAAGGGGAGGGACTGAATGCAGCGTTGAGGAATTATTATTCCGGCGGTACGCCGGCCAAAAAAATGGCCAATACCGGCGCAAAAGGAATTAGGGGTCGCGGTTCACAGGTTCGTGCTTTCCGTCGAATTTTGCTAAAAAAAAGTGTAGCATATTTGATGAAGTTTTAGGTTATGTTCTCTGCCCTATATTTTATAATGGGAAAAGGGGGTTTGTATTAATAGTTTTTGGACATGTTCAACTTCAACTCTTGAAACTTTGGAAGAAAAAACAAATATATTCCCTCCTATTTTTTTTTCCTAAAACTTTCTTATATTACGATCCTTATTTTACAAATGCATACACCGAATTTTCCATAAATATGTGTGGACCCTATTCAACTATAAGTTTAGAGTGAATTTAAGGTGTGTAAATTTAGGATGAGGATTTTCTGCTGTGTGAAAAACCACGGCAGAGGATCCTCATCCATGCACTTTTACTCTAAATGTTAAAAAAACTCAAAAATATTACAAAACAAACCCAAAATATTGAAAATGGATCATAAAATGAAAATAAATCCTAAACCTCGAAATTATTAAAAACTAAAACCCCAAAAATTAGAAATAAACACCTAAAATAAACCCTAAACCCGGAAAATTATTAAAAATAAATCCTAAAAATTAGAAATAAACCCTAAAAGCTGAAATTAAACCTCAACAAAATTGAAATTAAATCCTAAAAACTACAAATAAACCCAAAAGCTGATTTTCAAAAAAAAAAATGCATATTCTTGCATCCATGTGTGTGATTTATCATGCACCCGGATCCACAATACAATTTGTCACGATATTAAGGCCAAAATTTTCTAACTAGGATAAATTGTGTTGAATGTTCAAAGTACCCTTATTAAGACATGAAGGAATTGGGTTATGGCCAAGTGATTAAATTCATATGAAGGGTTCGACTCCTCCCATCTTCTCCCCTCCTGTAAAGCATATCACCAGTTGGTATATGATCATTTCCGTATATATAGAAAAGTCTGTATGTAGATTTAGAAAACTTTTCTTGTCCTATTGACATGCTATTCCAAAAATATCTAGCAAGTGTGAGTGGTGATCGAGCAGTTTTTTATCTTCTACGGCTGCTGGCGGACCTCCAGCGGACAATATTTTTTTTCCTGATAATTTGATAATTTTAATCCAATTATGACACTACCAATGACAGGGGTTATCCACCGGTACATAATAATTTAAAGTATCAAAAGTCACTAGAATAATTGAACCAGGTGCTCATTTTATATTTATTTAAGTAAAAAGAATAATAGGAAAAGGTACGCTACATTCGTATTCTAAATACGACAGCAGTCTGGAAGAAGAAGGAAACAGGGACAATAAAAACACCTTCTCAATCTTTTCTCTACTAACATTTATGGAAAAGATTATCTTAATTTCCAGAAATATGAGAAAATTTTCCCTAGCAATTGTATAAGCAAATACTCCAAATGGAGCCAAAGTAAAATAATATCAAACTGATTTGGAAACAAGTCAGATGCATCCGACTTTGACTACTCAGCAGTTCTGAACCTTTGGTTCGCTGGTTGAAGAGGCTAGTTACTTTAATTCAAGAAAAAAACAGAAAGAAAGAAACGTTAGCCTAGCTGTGGTCGCCCTAACTAATGTCATATGATGCTTAAGTCAGGTTCACGTGTAAGATAATCAAGAAGCTACATAGCGAGGTAAATAATGATAAAGGTCTTACCATTATACTTAAATATTGTGCATATTTGTGTTAGTTTGGCTTAGTAGGTAACACGTTCGTGTTAGTTTGGCTAAGTAGGTCGTACAATCTAGAGGACATGTGGAGTGATCCACGGCCAAGTTTTTATCTGAACCACCGTCTTAGTTTGCGGGTTGAAATAATACCCTGATATGACCCATGGTATGATATCTGCGTGGAATCTCGGGTCACAAGTAGTAAAGTCGCTTTCTCGGGTCTCAAATCGTGGGCGGAGCGAGGTTCGCTTGGAGAGTTGTTTTTTGACCTATTTAAGTGAGGGTATGGTCCGGGTCTACAACCCTAGCACTACCCATTTTCATTAGGGCACCCTTTACTTCCTCCTTGTTGATGCTCTCACAGGAACTAAGCGAACGAGCAGAAGATAGACTAACTCCTTGCACCACCGGGTCGCTTCCCCTAGCCTCATTGAAAAGCTCAAAAAAATACTTATTCCACCTCTCCTTAATAGCCACATCGTTCACTAACACTTGGCCCAAATCATCCTTAATATACTTAACGGGACCCAGGTCGCGCCGCCCTCTTTCCCTAGCTTTCGCTAGTTTAAAGATAGCATTCGCTCCTTCTTTGGTGTCTAGGCGCTTGTACATATCCTCGTAAGCCTCACCTTTAGCCTTAGCCACTGCCTTCTTAGCCTCTCTTTTCGCCACCTTGTACGCTACAAGCTTCAGGATTCTCTCATCCCCAGCACTAACCGACAAAAGCTCCTTAAATAACGCTTGTTTAGCCTTAACCTTCTTCTGGATCCCCTCATTCTACCACCATGCCTCCCTAGGTCCACTAGACATGCCCGAAGAAACCCCTACCACCTTCTCGCCCACACTCCTAATAGCATTGGCCATGCTGATCCACATAAGGTTAGCATCGCCCCCCGGCAAAAAAACCTCCTTCGCGGGTCAAAGACTCCCTGAATTCTGTCTCTTTCTCACCCTTCAGATTCTTCCAGAGAATCCTAGGTCTAGCTGCTCTAGCCCTGCTAACAACACGACCTCCCATGGATAAATCCATAGCCAGCAGCCGGTGTTGAGAAGCACATGCCTTGCTCCGAAACACCTTGCAGTCCACGCACGCCCTAGCATCACGACTGCGCAAAAGAAGATAGTCAATTTGCGTGTTGTGCCCCCCACTACTGAAGGTGGTGAGGTGCTCAGCTCTCTTATGAAAAACAGAGTTAGCAATTACCAACTCATGCGCAGTGGCAAACTCCAACAGTGCGGAACCTCCTGCATTCCTAACTCCGAAACCGAAAACCCCATGCACACTATGGTAACCATCCACTCCCTCACCAATGTGCCCATTGAAATCGCCTCCCAAAACAATAAATTGATCGTCTGGAATACGCCCGACCAACTCATCTAAACAAACCTAAAAAGCTTCCTTAACAAGCACACCCAAACCAATATGAGGGGCATACGCGCAAACCACGTTAACCACCTTCTCCCCCAACAACCACTCTAACGGACATAATCCTATCGTTACACCTCTTTACTTCCACGACGTTATCCTTTAGCTCCTTAGACAAAAGAATACCCACACCATTACTCGAGTTAGCAAGTCCTGAATACCACAATTTATACTCGTTCGCC
Source organism: Orobanche coerulescens (assembly GCA_033398695.1). Lineage (NCBI taxonomy): Eukaryota > Viridiplantae > Streptophyta > Magnoliopsida > Lamiales > Orobanchaceae > Orobanche > Orobanche coerulescens. Next base: position 179,808,022 of record CM065809.1, read on the forward strand.
TCCCTGGACTGTGCTCCTTTCCACCTAGTCTCCTGAATACAAGCCACATCAACCCTTGTCTTACCCAAAACATCCACGAGCTCCAAAAGCTTACCCGTCAAGGTACCCAAATTCCAACTACCGACCCGTAGATAGCGCGACATCGGCCAACACAAAACACAAATGCAGTACGAAAAATAAACTGAGGTAAAAGAAAAAATAAAATATGATGAGAATGTAAAAGACAATTATAAGCTCGCAAACCGCAGAGAAATCACACTAAATAATATATGTATGGCTGACAAAAACGAAACTAAACGGAAAAGAACAATGATACCAGCCTTCGAGACGACTCAAAAAAGAGGAAGTCTTAGAGAGGGTTCCGAGCAGCTTGAAAAACCGGCAAGACAACCTGCAAAACAGACAGATATATACTATATGCTATACTATTGTTAGATTGAAGGGGAGGGACTGAATGCAGCGTTGAGGAATTATTATTCCGGCGGTACGCCGGCCAAAAAAATGGCCAATACCGGCGCAAAAGGAATTAGGGGTCGCGGTTCACAGGTTCGTGCTTTCCGTCGAATTTTGCTAAAAAAAAGTGTAGCATATTTGATGAAGTTTTAGGTTATGTTCTCTGCCCTATATTTTATAATGGGAAAAGGGGGTTTGTATTAATAGTTTTTGGACATGTTCAACTTCAACTCTTGAAACTTTGGAAGAAAAAACAAATATACTCCCTCCTATTTTTTTTTCCTAAAACTTTCTTATATTACGATCCTTATTTTACAAATGCATACACCGAATTTTCCATAAATATGTGTGGACCCTATTCAACTATAAGTTTAGAGTGAATTTAAGGTGTGTAAATTTAGGATGAGGATTTTCTGCTGTGTGAAAAACCACGGCAGAGGATTCTCATCCATGCACTTTTACTCTAAATGTTAAAAAAACTCAAAAATATTACAAAACAAACCCAAAATATTGAAAATGGATCATAAAATGAAAATAAATCCTAAACCTCGAAATTATTAAAAACTAAAACCCCAAAAATTAGAAATAAACACCTAAAATAAACCCTAAACCCGGAAAATTATTAAAAATAAATCCTAAAAATTAGAAATAAACCCTAAAAGCTGAAATTAAACCTCGACAAAATTGAAATTAAATCCTAAAAACTACAAATAAACCCAAAAGCTGATTTTCAAAAAAAAAAATGCATATTCTTGCATCCATGTGTGTGATTTATCATGCACCCGGATCCACAATACAATTTGTCACGATATTAAGGCCAAAATTTTCTAACTAGGATAAATTGTGTTGAATGTTCAAAGTACCCTTATTAAGACATGAAGGAATTGGGTTATGGCCAAGTGATTAAATTCATATGAAGGGTTCGACTCCTCCCATCTTCTCCCCTCCTGTAAAGCATATCACCAGTTGGTATATGATCATTTCCGTATATATAGAAAAGTCTGTATGTAGATTTAGAAAACTTTTCTTGTCCTATTGACATGCCATTCCAAAAATATCTAGCAAGTGTGAGTGGTGATCGAGCAGTTTTTTATCTTCTACGGCTGCTGGCGGACCTCCAGCGGACAATATTTTTTTTCCTGATAATTTGATAATTTTAATCCAATTATGATACTACCAATGACAGGGGTTATCCACCGGTACATAATAATTTAAAGTATCAAAAGTCACTAGAATAATTGAACCAGGTGCTCATTTTATATTTATTTAAGTAAAAAGAATAATAGGAAAAGGTACGCTACATTCGTATTCTAAATACGACAGCAGTCTGGAAGAAGAAGGAAACAGGGACAATAAAAACACCTTCTCAATCTTTTCTCTACTAACATTTATGGAAAAGATTATCTTAATTTCCAGAAATATGAGAAAATTTTCCCTAGCAATTGTATAAGCAAATACTCCAAATGGAGCCAAAGTAAAATAATATCAAACTGATTTGGAAACAAGTCAGATGCATCCGACTTTGACTACTCAGCAGTTCTGAACCTTTGGTTCGCTGGTTGAAGAGGCTAGTTACTTTAATTCAAGAAAAAAACAGAAAGAAAGAAACGTTAGCCTAGCCAGGGTCGCCCCTAACTAATGTCATATGATGCTTAAGTCAGGTTCACGTGTAAGATAATCAAGAAGCTACATAGCGAGGTAAATAATGATAAAGGTCTTACCATTATACTTAAATATTGTGCATATTTGTGTTAGTTTGGCTTAGTAGGTAACACGTTCGTGTTAGTTTGGCTAAGTAGGTCGTACAATCTAGAGGACATGTGGAGTGATCCACGGCCAAGTTTTTATCTGAACCACCGTCTTAGTTTGCGGGTTGAAATAATACCCTGATATGACCCATGGTATGATATCTGCGTGGAATCTCGGGTCACAAGTAGTAAAGTCGCTTTCTCGGGTCTCAAATCGTGGGCGGAGCGAGGTTCGCTTGGAGAGTTGTTTTTTGACCTATTTAAGTGAGGGTATGGTCGAGAGACGTGGTATTTTCTGATTATGACCCTAACCACTTAGGTAGCATGCACCTCTAGGGACTTGAGGTGAGTTGTACGATAATATTCTCCTAATCACAACCACTACAATTTTCTGCACTAAGAAGTTAAATTTTTTAGAAGTTGCAACAAACCATTATTTCTTTCCACCACAACACAAAAAGAAAGAGAAAAGTGTGAAACAAAAAAGAAAAACCCGGGCTTATGCGCAATGAGGATCACAAGCGCATTAAGCATTGAAGTACGCACTGCGAAACACCCAATAATCTCTACTAATAGTCTAATACAGAAAACAGATTATGACTTCCACACATAATGTTGTTCTTTCTTTATTAACACCTGGAAACGGAAACGGAATGTACTCCGTATATCTCGCATTTGCAGGGTCTGAGGGGGGAAGGATAGTACGCATCCTTGCCCCTACCCAAGGGTAGAGAGGTTGTTTCCAATTTTTTTTACTCCCGGCAGGAGTTGAAGCCATGACCAATTGGTTCATGGATTGGGCACTTACCACTGTGCCAACTCAACCCCTTTTTCTCTCTATTAACACCCGAAAAAAAACCATCTTAGTAAAAATGGCTATTAGCATATTCATTTCTTGATCCCTTCATTACAAAACTACAAAAAAAAATTAGGTAACCCAATTCATATACAAAGAACTCAATCAGATAACAAATTAGCATCACGCGAACTATAAAACACATTTTCAAGAGCATCCAAAATGTTACCGTTAAAAGAGGTCTCATCTTTCTCAGTCTCTTCGCAATGTTCGCATTCATCCTTCCGTTTTTGCCTATAGACCTTCAGTTGCTCTTCCAACAAACTCCTCCCGGATTCGTGCCTCCAGACAAGCCATTGCAACGACCGAATCACTTCTTGATCGTGAATCTGCTTCTCCTCGGCCAATCTCTTGTACTGATTCAATTCTAATTCGATCAAGCTTTTCTCATTCTGGAGTCGCAGAATCATCGCCATTGCCTCCTCGGCTGCAGAAGCTGAAGCCGACCTTTCTTTAGCAAGCTCCTCTAAAGCTACTTTAGCTTTACGCCTCTCGTCTCTCAATAATTTCCTAAATATCGAAACATCATGCTCGGACTTGGATTCGGATTCTTCATTACTGTCAGCATCAGATTCTTCATCAGAATTAATATTTGTTTTCCCCACAAAATCAGCATCAACCAACGTTAAAAATTTCGATTTTTTCCATCAAGGACATTTTTCGAACAAAACCCAATTTTCAATTCCCTTCTTAGGTCGCATAAAAAACGAATTGAAACCCTGACGAACCTACCAGAGTACGGAAACTTCATCCCAAGACCAAAGAACAAAAACAACCAGAGGAATCTAGAGAACCCAAACAGGAAAAACCGACATCCGAAGAATGAGAAATGACGAAGTAACGCTGTTGTCCAGTATTTATACTGGACAGTTATTAGCGTGGGCTAAACATACTGCATTAGCGCATGCTAATGGGGTCAACGCTTCCAGCACTTTCTGCCCGAACGCTGTTAGGGTGCGCTAACGAGTCACGAATCCAATCCAGTGGCTTCTGGACAGTTCCACACTTACCAGGTAGCGTGCGCAAGGCCATTCAATAACGTTCGTTAAGACGGCCAATAACGTGCAAAAACCACCAACTTTAGCATGCGCTATCAAGACTCCAGTTTCAGTCCAGTAGCTCCTGGACTGCCTCTCAACTGTCAATTAGCGTGCGCTGCACACCCAGTAGTGTGCACTAACTGCGACATAGTAGCGCGCGCTACACCACAAGCGGTAGCGTGCGCTACACCACAATGAACCAAAAACTCATGCAAAGATCTGAAACAAAATCAAACACGTGTCCACTCATGACACACCCAAACATGGCACAACATTCCAAAGACATCGACAAATCCGATAACCCGCAGAAAAACTCAACGAAACTGGATCGAAGATCTCAGGTATTACATTTTACCCCCCTAAAAATAAGTTTTGTCCCGAAACTTAAAACATGATACAGTCTACGCAAGGCAATCTCAAATAACGCATGTTATCTGTTGCCGACAGCACACAACGAACCCCATCCAGTACAGAACTGCTACAATACGATTCGTTACGCTAGAGCGATAACAAAACGCAATGAACAAAAGTTACTACGATATATTAATCCGAACAGCACCACGACCAAAACACAAGTCTAACGCTGATCAAGAATGAAATTCTGGTAGCCCCAAAGATTTGGAAGATCTGATACAAAGACAATCATTTGAAACTCTGGAAAATTACGAAATGGCTCAGACACTCAAGAATCACGATACGATACCAAACGATAACAATCGGATAATAATAATCGAACAACAACGGTCGAACAACCACTCTTAAGTTACACTCAACTCAAGACATTAAATGATCTTGCAAGAACTACAAGATGCTCAATTCACATAGGGTTCACGGAAATTGAACCGAACTCGGAAAATATCACAATGATAAATGGATTATCCGAACAGTATCAGAACTCGCTCGAACAACAAAGACAAAGAACAGAACAAATTCATAAAATACCAACGAACACAAACGAGTCGATAGGATTGAAAATACAGAAGTTCAAAAATTCGATCCACTTCTAAATAAAGAAGTTTGTCCCCGAAATTCAAAACAACGAAACAAGGAAATAACACATCAAGCAACTAATAGACTACACCTCTCAGAAACTTCTCAGAGTCGATCCTGATATCGGTGCTCAAGTCCGTGCCTCGGAAGACTCGGTGATCAACTCGCAAAACTGAATCTGGTGTCCCTCGAGTCCGCACTTGTAACACGTTACTGGCGGAGAAAGGCAATGTGCACATACATGTCCCGACACATTACAGTTAAAACACCTCCTGGCTTTACCAGGAGTCAACACCGACGACTTGGAACTCTTAGTCCCACTCATCGAGCGATGGAGCTTCACATCAGAAAGACTACAACGTTGCAATCTAGAAACACCAACTCCTGTACTGCCCATAAAATCATTAGATTACCTCCATTCCTTCGACTCGGGCACACGTTTTGATGATAACAAAGCTAGCTCGTAGGCTAAGGCTCGATCCTGATAATCTCTCAACAAAGTGCAAGTGAATCCCGCCATATACAGGCGAATCTCCGGCTTCATCTGCATGTCGAAATGACGGATCTTCTCTTCTTCACTCCTCATCTAATCTCGCACATAACTGAGTTGTTTGTTATAGTTAATAATGGCTTGCGACACCGATACATCATGCGGTTCTGTCAAATAAAAATCACGAATCCTCTGATCTCTAATCAGTTTCGGGCAAAACTCAGCTTCCATAAATTCTTAGAACTCTGCCCACATGACAACACGATCATGAGGTTTAACAGCTTCCCACCAATTAGCGGTATATCTATCAAGAATGTACTGAGCGATAGGCACCTTCCACTCTTCGGGGCAATCAACTGTAACACCCCCAATCCACTCAGGTATATTACACGTCGTAGACCCCTTTCCGCAAGGAGCTACCAGGCAGGAGACTACAAAACAAAATCCACATGCGGTCAACTCGACCAAAACATAAAACCGTAGATCGATTTGGTCTCTCAAAACACAACATATCCATACATCTGATGAACCAAAATACAACTCGATCACATATTACATAAAATGTCCATCCCCTCGAGAATGACAAGGAAAACTCTGACCGACAGATCACTGACGGACAACCGACTACAACTGTGACTAGTATCGCTGCTTTACATCATCCTCTGAGCCGATCATATGGTTGCTCTTTCTCTAGTCATAACACCTGGAATAATTAACAAAATCCCCAACGAGGGGTTAGCGATGGAATCGCTAGCAAGTAACCAAGCTATAAAGTTATACATTAAGAATACAACCATTATGAAAATAACCTTTCAACAAGGTAGTAACACGATCCCCGAGTCTAAAGTCTTTTCGAAAACGGTTCCCATTAGGGAGGATCATAAAGATAACTTCAAAATGCAATTGAGAGAATAATTGAGGACGTCGGGGGTCTCAGTGTAAAATCATGAAAAGATTTGTGGTTCTCATTTTCAAAAGGGTTTCTTTCAAAATCATGTAGATGTTTCAATTCTCAAACAAGACTCAAAGGCAGAACCACAATCACCAATATAACCGGAATCCAAGATTCATACATTCACAATTCAGAGATATCCAGTCAAATACAAATCACCTCCGTGGCCTCGATGGGACCCAACCCGGATTAGTTACCGAAAACAAGCTCAAACCCACCCATAAGTTATCTTGACATCTTACTCGCAAGTAATGATTCTCGGAGCCCTCTCCGGACCTACCCGATTAGATAACCTTATGGTCAAATCATATAAACTGGCCGCCGGAGGCCTCAAGTGTCCCTACCCGGTTAATATCATTCCAACACGCCCACAAGTTATCGTGACATCGCACTCGCAAGTGACGATTCTCGGAGCCCTCTCTAGACCTACCCGATTCGATAACCTTATGGTCAAATCATAGCATCTGGCCATACTCACATGTACGCGCCGCCGGAGGCCTCACGGGTCCATACCGGGTCAATATCTCAATTCACCGATTTCACAACAACAAGGGTATAACATTCGCCACAATCACAAACACGTAAGATCATGAGTTAATGCAACAAACACTTTCACAAGGTATAACATTCACGTCACACCATCATTCATGAAACATACTAGCAAGCGGACAATACAAGCATTCCACAATTCCTCAGATAACTACTCACTTCTAAATATCCATATCGGACACAATACCACATGAAATGGTGGTTATCATTCTTTAAGAAATTCAAGTTACGTTCGTATTTACTTTCATAGAATCACATAATCATTTTAAAAGTAAGTTATGGTTAAACGTTCAATCACTATCAAGTCCACGTTAAATTCACGACATGCCACATTCTCAAAGTATAAAGATTATAGACAAGATACTCGCCTCAAGTCCAAAGCACGCGAAACAACGGGAAAGTTCGACCGGAATACTCGAACACCTATAATCCTTCGGCAAAAACAATGAAGATACAAAGAAAACGAAAATCCAGGCCAAAAACAACAGAAATCCTGTAACACCCCCGAAATCATCTGGGATATTACAGCGTTGTGGCCCCGCGCCGGAATCCACCAGGCTAAAAACCGTTTACAAAACCGTTTAAAAAACGTTTAAAAATGCCAAAATGCCGATGACGGTAATATTTTGCAAATACTCAAATATTTTCAAAAACATAATTCTGAAATACCGTCATAAAATACCATTTGAAAATACAAGGTGAAATGCCAAATCTCGATAGTTTCAAAATGTACGTTAAGCCGCCACTTAAACGTACTGACAAAATAATTTAGGAAAAAGGGTTTAACGAAATAATCCAAGTTCGCAAAATGCCAAAAAGGCCCTTTTAAAAATATACACACGCAGCGGATAAAAATACCGAAAATCCATTTGAAATATACACACGCAGCGGATAAAACACAGTTCGAAAATACACAATTGCAGCGGAAATAAAACAACCAGAAAGAATACTCAATACTCGAAAACATGCCACGGCTAGTATCACTCGGGAAGCTCATCCCTTCACGACCGCTACTAGCTCGATCTCCGAGTACCTAAAAATAAAGCCCACGACGAGGTCAGCCACAATACTCAATAATGATATCGATCACATCATCATAAATAATTACATACCAATGTAATAACGAAGTAAGAATACTACCAATGTAATCTTACCGTCATACCTTACCAACCCATGACAATCCATAACAGATCAATCCTTACCATAATCCACATTTCACATTCTCAAATGACGAAATGAACTCAACCATAACCAATTGTACTGTATTCAAACAATATCAAAAATCCTCAAAACATCATCATAACTCATAAGCATGAAATAATTCATCTGTGCCAAATCATGTCCGTCGGATTACACAATCAAATCTCAACCTGGATAAACCAATAGCATACAACATATCTGTGGATCAGCTACCACAAAACAATGAATACAAATCCTGAAATATCGGCGTACATTCCGAATGCTCATACGATCAACCAAAACATCAACAGAGAATATCATCGACATGATAACTCCAATAACCGAGAATACCACCAACAAGGTAAACTCCAAATGATCAACAAATATCAACAATAACCGAGAATACCATCAACAAGGTAAACTCCAAATGATCAACAAAGATCAATAATAACCGAGAATACCATCAACAAGGTAAACTCCAAATGATCGACAAGGATCAACAATAACCGAGAATACCATCAACAAGGTAAACTCCAACACGATCAACAATAATGGATCTCAAAGAAATAACCCCGACTGTTGAACATACCCCTCGGGCGTATGAACAACCAGCCGCAAACCGTCGAGCACATCCAATCATACATGGACTATGAACGACCAAACAGTATGGCTCAGAGATGGACGTCACAGTATGCCCGATCCGGAAATGTGTCCGTACACATGTCCACCCCGTATACGGAATCCAGGATATACGTGGGACAATGTACCTAATTAGCCTTACGAACTACGTCTCGTGTGCACGGTTCAATGCGGAAACATCCACGCATAACCATCGTGTGTCTGGCTAAAAATCCTACACAATAACCAATCGGCATGCAGATATGACTCCAGATATGTCACGATGCAGCATGACAACGAAACTCAAAGAAACACATATCCCATAAGGATCAAAAGACTCACCGAAGTGAACAATGACAAACTGACCATGAAAAGTCGACACGCCCAATCAATATCCAAAGCCTCAATCCTGGGATCATCGTCCCCAAATGAATGATCAACACGATCTACGATCTCAATACACCAGTTCTGGAGTCAACATCCCTCAACGAATAACCAATACGAATCTCAATATATGAAGCCTCAACGTACAACATATACCACAACTCAACATAATAATTATCTTCATGACTGAATAATAATTAAATTACCTCAAGCCGACGATACTATCCTTTCCACGAACAAACCATCATCCCGACAACTTGCATTCTAACAACATTGCTATACGAATTATAAATGAAATGAAAACGAGACCATTCATCAAATATTATAAACTAAACAAGTATAACTTGCCTCGATACCGATACCACGAAGCTGTTACCAAAATACATAGCCTTCATCGACGAGCTCCTCAGCCCCGACCAAGAGCAATCTACGAACTCTTCGACCTCAACCGCAACACAACGGTCACAATCAACGATCAAACATCTCAACCTATTGAAGTAATCAATCAACAATAATCCGATAACAATCAATAACCGACAAGCCAACCAATCAAACTCAACGGCTCAACAATATCCCAATTAAACACAATTCCGAACAACCCAAACTAATCAATCACGAATTCAAAACCATAATACGATTCCACAATCCGGAAATCATACCAATAATCAATTTAACCAAGTGTCTAAGCATTACCGATTCCACATTCAATCTTAAATACACTTACAAGTTTCCTCCTTGTATAATCATAATAAAACCAATTACCGATTATCATCATCAATCCGGACAGTCCGATTAATTCAACATTATAGATAACCATATTCCAAAGGTTTCAAATAATCCCATTATCCGAATTGAACACTTATTCACTAAGTATGAATTCTCAAACTCAAAGGTAAATAACAATCTCATCAACCTTGAAATCATATTCATATTCCTATACGAATATTGTGTCAAAACACATAACTTAGTTCCAGATATGAATATTCTATATTCATATCCAAAACACCAACACCTCTTAAACATGATCATCAATTTATATAATCCAAGAGTTCCTTAAGAACACAAATTATTCGAATTCACGTTCATAATCCATAAAACAACATAATCCGATGTTTTCTAACATCTAAGCAATCCTTATTCACAATTCAAGGTGTATATAATCATGTTCTTCGAAATATACTTCTCATAACATCATGAATCGCAACAAACTACTAAAAACATCGAGAATACTACGATTCCATAATCATAACAACATAATCAAGGCATTTGATCATCAATTCATTATATTCCCTTAACAAAACTCCCTTTGATACCAAGAATCATCACAACAATATCAATTCAATCACCATTCATACGAAAACGTGTAGAATTTCCCAAGTTCTACTCATTGAGGTATTTTATCGAACACTTAGGGTGCATAGTCTAATTTAATCGTTTAACGAAGAAATACTCGAATTTGTTCCACAAAACTTCAAGAGTAATGTATGATTCCAAGAATACAGCAAAGTTCCATCAATAATCTGAGTTAAAACGAATCAAATCGGCCAAAACATCAAGAAACTCCAAAAATATCCAAAACCAAGAGTTTAGGTGTTCTTACCTTCGATCCGGGCGGAAGATGATGTTATCCATGAATCAAATCTTCCAAAACATGTTGCTCCATGATGTTCTTACCCAAATCCATCCACTTATGGTGAAAAATCGTGAAAGGAACGAAGAAAACATGAAAAATGCCTAAGTGACTCGGTCCAGGCCTTAAATAGGCCGAGACCTGCCGATCCCTTACGGCCGTTATCGGCCATGGCTACCTCACTGCCCGATTCTCCCGGCATCGCCGTAACCGGTACCCGCCTTACGTACGTAACGAGCCCTTACGGCCGTACCCGGCACATCCTTACGGCCGTTATTGGCCAGTCCCGCACCCAGCGAGTCACTGCCAACCGTGATCGGCCACCCCTGCGAGTCACTGCCGACCATGCTCGGCCATCCAGCGAGTCACTACCGATAGTGATCGGCCACTGCAGGTCCTCTCGGCCACGACTCGGTCAGCCGCTCCGTAACGTACGTAACACTTAATCCTTTGCGTACGTAATACGTACGTTGACTTGCTACAGTATTATACTCGTATTACGTACGTAATACACCCTGTATAGCGTACGTAAATCCATCCGTTGACTCACCTGTCCACATCTTCTGCCGAAAGCTGCCGACACGGGCCCACCTGTCTGATTCCTCATATTACGTACGTAATACCTTACGCATAACGTACGTAAAACGTAGAATTTAGCGTACGCAAGTCCTTAAGCTTAGCGTACGTTAAGGGCTGTATACTTAGCCAAAATCCAACTGCTCCTGTCCGACGTCTCGACATACATAATACAAACATACGGCATACTGAATACACATATACTCAACCCAAAAATATTCTCATACGGTACATCTGATATCCAAATCAGTTCAACCTGATACAACACATTCTCAATATAACTGCCAATCAAAAACGGCAATTACACCAGTATACTGTCTCGGTTCTCAATTTATCTTATCCAAACTGTATAGACACCAAGCTATACAATATACCTCAGATAAAATAACGCGAAAAATTTATACTGAAAATCCGGGTATTACAAATCCAATCAAACCATCGATGGGAAGCTCATTGGGACATTTAATCGAACATTCAATTTTCGATAACTCCCAAGAACACTCGAATCATCAATCGAGTTGAACAGATTCAAAATATGGATGTCCAACCCAAAAAACACGATTAATAATGCTCAATAACATCCACCGATTCATCAAAATCGGACGAACAACAAAGATCAAGAAGAAATCCCGAAAGTCAACCCTAAGAGATTTAAGGAAATTACCTCGATCCGACAAAGAACAAGGATTAGATGATGATAATAATCATGATTCCAGCTTCCCAACTGATGTACTACTCATTTCCGATCAAAACCTTCGATTTCCGTTGAATATTCGCGAAGAAGGAAGAAGAAATGTGAAGAATGGCCCAACAACCAATCTGCAGGCCTTATATAGGCAGCCTGCCGACCGCCTTACGTACGTAATCGGCCATGGCTTACGGCCGTAACCGGCCATGGCTGAACCTTCTGCCCCAAAACTGCCGACATCATTACGTACGTTACCGGCCAGGGGCTTACGTATGTAACAAGCCTTACGACCATAACTGTCGGCCCATTACGGCCGTAACTCGGCCAGGTGTGTTTTTGCCCCAAAACGTACGGCCATGACTCGGCCGTGGCCAACTCCGACAATCCGGTTCGGCGATCGACGATGACTCGGATACACTAATGCACCTGCTAAGATTCAAGACAATAACGAGCCATCCACGAAACATAACATACCACATCTCAAGCGCATATTAATCAAAGATACGCCGCGACACAAGTCTCACCCGACGAACTACACAACAATACATATCATACAGTGAATAAAAAAAACGTATCCCATATAATCATAACAAAACGAATAATCGGAATCACACGACAATTAATTCAAGGTAACCGAAATAAAAATCTTGGGTATTACATCAACTGCCTCGAATATCTTTCCCAAATGGAAAAGCCAACCATCCCAGCCCAACGCATCCCAAACACCGGCGAATCGAGGGGGATTCATATGAACTACCTCTCGAAGCTAATGATTTACACCGACGTTCTGAGTCACATCAGTATTGCGTTAACCCGCCTGGGTCAATTGAGTCATCTGTGCTGCTACTTGTTGTAATATAGTAGCAACACCCATACCAATATCATTCCTGGTAATATTCTCTCGATCTCGCGTCTGATCCCCATGGCCATATGTACCACGATTACGACCACGACCTCTGCTCCTCGGCATACTAACAAGGAACCACCTAGAGCAACGAAAAATCATAACATAACAATTGTTATCACTAGATAACACACATAGAATATGGTGTTTGTCCCAAGAATGATGAAGACTATCCTCACTGTACCAACATGAGTCTTTTCTAGTGCATTTTGTCCTCACTCACGCGCACTTCGGAAACTTCCCAGAGGGTCACCCATCCCATAACTACTCCAGACCAAGCACGTTTAACTTTGGAGTTTCTATGAGATGGATACCAGAAAAAAAGATGCATCTTTTTGGTGTGAGTAGTCCAAATCAATTCATTTAACGACTTTCTAGTGCAGATCTCACAGGTCGAATCGCAAGCTGCGCCTCGCGCATTTTTAATCCCATGCAGGCAGGATGCTGGACATCAAAGCCCAACAATCCCCCTCCCAGTACCTGCCAGCATCTCAGCCTCATAGTCTGGAAACCTCCGCGAACTATATTTGATCACACAGCCTTCTAGCGGCTGGATTCATTCACACAGTCCTCCAACACTTGACATCAGCATCTGTTCCAGCTCCGTTTACTTCTGCTGCGTTAGTATCTCAGTTCCAGCATACTAAATTTGATCACATAGCCCTCCAGCACCTGAAAACCTCCACAGTGCCAACATCTTAGTTTTGGCCAACTGACAATATTTGATGCATACCCGCCTCTCAGTTCCAACACTCAGGCAGCCTCCACTGTAAGATACTTCGAGGGAATCCGCACCCGTGACCTGCTCCGATACCAATTCTTGGTCCCAAGAATGATAAAGACTATCCTCACCATACCAACACGAGTCTTTTCTAACGCGCTTTGTCCTCACTCACGCGCACCTGGGAAACTTCTCAAGGGGTCACCCATCCCACAACTACTCCAGGCCAAGCACGCTTAACTTTGGAGTTTCTATGAGATGGATACCAGAAAAGAAGATGCATCTTGTTGGTATGAGTAGTCCAAATCAATTCATTTAACCACTTTCTAGTGCAGATCTCACAGGTCGAATCGCAAGCCTCGCTTCGCGCATTTTTAAGCCCATGCAGGCAAGATGTTGTACCGAAGCCCAACATACGGTCATCGATGATCGGTCTAACGATCGCAAAAGTTAGACATAACGGCCAAAATGCAGCTCCATAGCCTCTGTCCAAACTGATAAGCGCGCGCTACAACAGATATTTAGCATGCACTAGAGATGCCACATTAGCGCGCACTAGATTCACACTTAGCGTGCGCTGACTGCTCTAATTCAGCAACACATTTATGAACATATACCAAACAATACCAAAACCGAAGGTTACAAATAAACAACAACATACGAATCCAAACGCCATCAATTCACATGATTACATCGTCCCGCGAGCAACCCTCAAAAGACAATTTACATTCAAAACCGAAATTACACCTTTCAGTAAAGAGGGCTATCATAACGAGTACATACCGAACGACTCAGCGTTCACACCTCATTTTAATCACATGTCTGAGCACTAATGCCCAAACAACGATAACATCATCACCACCTACCTTCTGACTGACAATCATGAAACCGAAAAGTCAAAAGCGAGAGTCACGACTTGAGTAAATTTTATAAACCTCATTTGAGTTTAAAAATCGTGTTTTGAAAACTTATAATACAATATGAAAATTGAAATATTAATAGTTTGAATTCTCTAAAATTTTCGGTCTTGAGGTCATCATACGAAAATCAAACTTTCTCCTCCATTGAAGGATATTTTAAAATAAAATTTACGTGACTCTCCAAAAACATTCAAAGCTTTAAAATATAACATTGATGAACTTTCCTTGCATAACCCCACCAAAGCCATTACTTCTGTAAAAACGATTTATACAAAAGTATATATGTGCATATACACTGGCACCACTCTTTATTCTAACACAATACGAGAATCAAACAAGCATAGGTCACGTATTCACAATTCACATTTAAACACCACTTCACAACATAGAATCACACAAGCTCGTATAACAAAAGGCCCAATATAGTAGGGAGACTTACATTCACAGGTCTCACGAAGATGATGGTGCACCTTGATACTAATCACGACTGACATCTCATACGACGCATCGCGACACGACTCAGTCACACACAACATGACAAGATAAGACTCAACAACACACAACTAGACCCGATAGCTTAGGTTTCCACAACCTAAGCTCTGATACCATATTTTGTAACACCCCCAAACCACTTGGGAATATTACAGCGCCGCATGCCCTCTCTGTGAGGATATACCAGGCTAAATACATAAACTAAAACAACATAATACATGCCGACATGGCTAAATAACAAACCATTAGACCCATTTGGTCTTTTGCTACAACATATAACTTACATATACACAACTCTTTCTCACAACTCATACCCGCACAGGGGTCAGAATAAATCAACACTCCCATAAGACGGGAAAACACCACAACGGAAACACAAAACAACAAGACTTGACCAAAATACTCCACACTGGTTTTCATGTGATTAGTATCGTCGTCATTCCATCATACCTCGTACCGATCTTGTGATTCGAAACATGAAAATGGGAATGTAACTCGATATACATTTTGAGAAAACATTTTAAGATCTCGGGAGTTTTGAAAACATTTAATAATCCTCACTTAACGAAACCACTTAGGGACACAGGCCAAAGATCATTTGTCAAAATACCAATCCGATATCAAAACACGAGTTCACAACCCCATCATACCATTCCGATCACAAACACGGGGTCCACGACCCAATCATAGATACCAACATATTCCCGAGGATTATTCGCATCCCGTTCTAACAAGCCACGAACCTTAGATGCTCCCACAGAACATACCCGAGTGAATAACCCAATGGGAAAACCACACAATATCACATATCACTGTGACAACAGTCACATAACCATAACCATAACTTACGTCCATAGTTATCCCGGCATCGGGCTAACAAGCCACGAACCTCGGAGCCTCTGCGAGACATACCCGATTGGGCAACCCATGACACGTACGTCACACAATCAAACCACAACCACAAGTTATCCCGACATCGCGCTAATGTTGGTCCCAAGAAATGATGAAGACTGTCCTCACTGTACCAACACGAGTCTTTTCTAGCGCGCTTTATCCGCACTCACGCGCACCTGAGAAACTTACCATAGGGTCACCCATCCCATAACTACTCCAAGTCAAGCACGCTTAACTTTTGAGTTTCTATGAGATGGCTACCGGAAAAGAAGATGCATCTTGTTGGTATGAGTAGTCCAAATCAATTCATTTAACCACTTTCTAGTGCAGATCTCACAGGTCGAATCGCAAGCCACGCCTTGCCCATTTTTAAGCTCATACATGTAGGATACTGGACCAATGCCCGACAATCCCCCTCCCAGTACCTGCCAGCATTTCAGCCCCAGAGTCTGGAAACCTCCACGAACTAGATTTGATCACATAGCCCTCTAACGACTAGATTCATTCACACAGTCCCCCAACACTTGACATCAGCATCTGTTCCACCCCCGTTACTTATGATGCGCCAGTATCTCAATTTCAACATACTATATTTGATCACATAGCCCTCCAGCACCTGACAACCTCCACTGCACCAGCATCTCAGTTCGGGCCAAGTGGCAACATCAGTTGCATGCCCGCCTATCAGTTCCAACACTCTGATAGCCTCCACTGTAGGATACTCCAAGGGAATTCGTGCCTGTGACCCTCTCTGATACCAATTGTTGGTCCCAAGAAATGATGAAGACTGTCCTCACTATGCCAACACGAGTCTTTTCTAGCGCACTTTATCCTCACTCACGAGGACCTGAGAAACTTCCCAAGGGGCCCCCCATCCCATAACTACTCCAGGCCAATCACGCTAACTTTGGAGTTTCTATGAGATGGCTACCAGAAAAGAAGATGCATCTTGTTGGTATGGGTAGTCCAAATCAATCCATTTAACCACTTTCTAGTGCAGATCTCACAGGTCAAATCGCAAGCCGCGCCTCGCCCATTTTTGAGCTCATGCAGGTAGGATACTGGACCAATGCCCAACAGCTAACAAGCTACGAACCTCGGAGTCTCTGCAAGACATACCCGAATTGGATAATCCGACAAGTTATCCTGGCATCGGGCTAGCAAGCCACGAACCTCGGAGTCCCCGCAAGACATACCCGATTGGATAACCCCATGGTCACGCCCGATCCTGTAATACCCGTACTTTTTATATAATTATTAACTTTGTCGTTATTTCACTTTGGTCGCTCTGTAAACGCTTATTGCGATGTTGTCGATGTTGATTATAGACTTGCGTGCCTTTCGAATCGTGTTCGTATTGTTTGGACCTTTCGACAGTGTTCTGGAACAGGCGGATAGCGTACGCTAGGCCTAGGCTAACGCACGCTATTTATACTTGAGTAGCACACGCTAGCTTTGAGCCTTAGCGCACGGTAATGAGCAGAGTCGGCAGAGACAGTGAGGTATTTCTACTTTCTGGACTAGCAGGTAACGCACGCTAGGCGCCAGCTAGCGCATGTTATAGGTGTTGCGTAGCGCGCGCTAGTGCCCAGTCATAGCGCACGCTAGCGGAGTTGGGCACTGAACTTGACTTTCGGTAGGAAACCAGTTAGTGCACGCTAAGGCCTGGTAGCACGCTCTAACGTCGCGGGTCAGTAGCCACTGGACTAACGGGTGACCCCGTTAGCACACGCTAATCCTTAAGCTTAGCGCACGCTAATGCGACCGCAGTATATAAGGAGCAGTCAACCCCTGCACTTGTCATTCCACCTCTTTTTCACCTTTTGCGACGGGGGACCTCGGAATGACGAGATTTGGGACGATTTGAGGCGGTCCTTCTTCAACAATCATCATTTTTGGTTGGATAACAAAGATTACACAACATCTAATCCATTTCCATCTTCCAAATCAAGGTAAAAGATCCTTAGAACCCTAGTTTTGGGAATTTTGGGGGTTTTCTTAGATTCGTCCGATTTATCCTTTTTGGAGCTCGATATCTTTGAGATTATGATGTATCTACCTCGTACCTATGTTTCCCTTATGATTATATGGATTATTTTGTACCTTGTTCGGACTTGAGAGGGTTTGGGCGATTTTCCAAACTCTAGATGTTTACCCTTGTAGTTTCGTAAATCGTAGGCGGGTTTCGGGAGTTTATTCATATGATTTGAGTATGGATTATTGATTATCGTATTCCTTGTGAATCGTTTAGGTGTAGGAAGTGCGTTCTTGGACCTACCGAACTTATACTATTTTCCTTCCAATTTCTCGATGTCTCAAAGGCAAGTATATGTTTATGATTGTACGTTCTCGACTTTGAAAGTAAGATATATGATTGGCATGATTGTTTATATCCACTCTGGGACGGATGACGGGTCCTCCGATGGTTCCGTAGCCTCCGTGCGTTTCCGCGGATATTTTTGGTTAACCACTCTGAGACGGACCGACGGGTCCTCTGAGGGTTCCGTAGCCTCTGGTGCGGTTCCACGGTTAATCATGTATGTATTGATGTGATGCTATGAGATTTAGTTATTCCGGAATACTAGTATTGGTTTGATTAGATGATGGTTACATTTATTTATTGTCGAGGAGTATTGTGTTTCATATTCGATATACTTGCACTAGCTATTCGATGGCTAACCCCTTTATGGGGGAAATACCTTTCATGTATTTCAGGTTCTAGGAGAGCGGATAGGCATGTATCGGGTCGGCACGAAGATGATGGGCAAGTGTGATGTTGTGTCTTGTCTCCGGTTATATTTTATGTTTCCTCCATTCAGTGTTGTTGTACTGGAATGGTTTTTGAGTACTCGAGTACTGTTTCCGATTTTCCTTGTTGTTCGGCCTGTGTTGCCAGGGTATTGATTATTGATGTGTTGTATTCAGATTTATTGGATATGGTTTTGAATACCATCTTTATTGTCATCCATATGATTGTACCTGGACCTTATCGGTCAAAGTTCATAGTTACATGTATAAATAGCCTTGTAGGTCCCACGGCGGGGCTCACGGTGCTGTAATATACCCTGAATAACTTGGGGGTGTTACAGATCCGTACTAGCAAGGATGGATCCCGGAGATTCAACAAATCTTACCCGATGGCACATCGCTTTACAACAACACAACAATGAAGTACCATTCCCAAACATTACTGAGCATCACAACCTCCTTACAAAGGAGTAACAACTAACATCACACAACATCACATATTCACCGAACAAGTACACGTATCAATACACAATCCTCGACAAGTGATTACGGTCTACTATATTCACGAAATATGATTATAACATCTTCCAACATACGACACTAACACACATATTTCGAAAACACATTTATTCACGAAGCATACAAGTTATTTTCGACGGAAAACCTTTTATCGAGAATATACAGATTCTTTTGAAAGTTCATTAAAAACATTCAAGTAGCACATATAATCACACACCAACTACTATTTCTACGGAATACGAAATGTATGGGTAAGATATTTGCCTCGAAATCACGAGCAACGAAACAATGAATGGTTGAGGTCGAACAACCCTTGAATTCCAAAAACGACCAAGAATCTCGACAGACCCACAAATACTACGAGAACAATACCATCACGAATCGACAACACTAACTAAAACTCAAATCGACACGAAAAACCACAAGGTCTGAAGATTATTCAAACAAATCGAAATCATGTTCCGGGTGAAATAAAATCGATAAACGAGTTACCAATCTGAAGATCGGAACCAGGATAACAAGTACACACAACCGATTGGATGAGATCGGGTAAGAATCACGAAACAAATAAAAAAACCCGAAATTCAAGAAACTAGGGTTCTAAGAAGAGAATACCTCGATTCGAATAAAGAAGATGATTAGATGATGTTGAACATACACAAATCCACCCCAATATGAAGCTTGATGATGAAGATCGCCCAAAATCACTTATGGAACTCGACCTGATGGAAAAAGATGAAGAAAGAATGAGAAATGACGAAGTAAAGCTTTTGTCCAGTATTTATAGTGGACTGTTATTTGCGTGCGCTAAACATACTGCATTAGCACGCGCTAAGGGGGTCAATGATTCCAGCACCTTCTGCCCGAGCGCTGTTAGCGTGCGCTAACGAATCACGAATCCAGTCCAGTGGCTTCTGGACAGTTCCACACTTACCCGGTAGTGTGCGCAAGGCCAATCAATAACGTGCGTTAAGATGGTCGATAGCGTGTGCTAACCACCAACTTTAGCGTGCGCTATCAAGACTCCAGTTTCAGTCCAGTAGCTCCTGGACTGCCTCTGAACTGCCAGTTAGCGTGCGCTGCACACCCAGTAGCGCACGCTACACCACAAGCAGTAGCGTGCGCTGCACCACAATGAACCAAAAACTCATGCAACGATCTGAAACGAAATCAAACACGTGTCCACTCATGACATACCCAAACATGGCACAACATTCCAAAGACATTGACAACGCCAATCCGATAACCCGTAGAAAAACTCAACGAAACTGGAGCGAAGATCTCGGGTATTACACTATCGCGGCCGGACAGAAGGTTCTGGACGGCAGGATAGGTCGGCAGGTTAGGTCGTGCAGGACCCGGCCGAAGGTTCTAGGCCGAGACTGGCTCGTTAGCATATGCTAATCCGGACACCTAGTGACCGGATTGGATAACCCCATGGTCACGCCCGATCCTGTAATACCCGTACTTTTTATATAATTATTAACTTTGTCGTTATTTCACTTTGGTCGCTCTGTAAACGCTTATTGTGATGTTGTCGATGTTGATTATAGACTTTCGTGCCTTTCGAATCGTGTTCGTATTGTTTGGACCTTTCGACAGTGTTCTGGAACAGGCGGATAGCGTACGCTAGGCCTAGGCTAACGCACGCTATTTATACTTGAGTAGCACACGGTAGCTTTGAGCCTTAGCACACGGTAATGAGCGGAGTCGGCAGAGACAGTGAGGTATTTCTACTTTCTGGACTAGCAGGTAACGCACGCTAGGCGCCAGCTAGCGCATGTTATAGGTGTTGCGTAGCGCGCGCTAGTGCCCAGTCATAGCGCACGCTAGCGGAGTTGGGCACTGAACTTGACTTTCGGTAGGAAACCAGTTAGTGCACGCTAAGGCCTGGTAGCACGCTCTAACGTCGCGGGTCAGTAGCCACTGGACTAACGGGTGACCCCGTTAGCACACGCTAATCCTGAAGCTTAGCGCACGCTAATGCGACCGCAGTATATAAGGAGCAGTCAACCCCTGCACTTGTCATTCCACCTCTTTTTCACCTTTTGCGACGGGGGACCTCGGAATGACGAGATTTGGGACGATTTGAGGCGGTCCTTCTTCAACAATCATCATTTTTGGTTGGATAACAAAGATTACACAACATCTAATCCATTTCCATCTTCCAAATCAAGGTAAAAGATCCTTAGAACCCTAGTTTTGGGAATTTTGGGGGTTTTCTTAGATTCGTCCGATTTATCCTTTTTGGAGCTCGATATCTTTGAGATTATGATGTATCTACCCCGTACCTATGTTTCCCTTATGATTATATGGATTATTTTGTACCTTGTTCGGACTTGAGAGGGTTTGGGCGATTTTCCAAACTCTAGATGTTTACCCTTGTAGTTTCGTAAATCGTAGGCGGGTTTCGGGAGTTTATTCATATGATTTGAGTATGGATTATTGATTATCGTATTCCTTGTGAATCGTTTAGGTGTCGGAAGTGCGTTCTTGGACCTACCGAACTTATACTATTTTCCTTCCAATTTCTCGATGTCTCAAAGGCAAGTATATGTTTATGATTGTACGTTCTCGACTTTGAAAGTAAGATATATGATTGGCATGATTGTTTATATCCACTCTGGGACGGACAGACGGGTCCTCTGATGGTTCCGTAGCCTCTGGTGCGGTTCCGCGGATATTTTTGGTTAACCACTCTGAGACGGACCGACGGGTCCTCTGAGGGTTCCGTAGCCTCTGGTGCGGTTCCACGGTTAATCATGTATGTATTGATGTGATGCTATGAGATTTAGTTATTCCGGAATACTAGTATTGGTTTGATTAGATGATGGTTACATTTATTTATTGTCGAGGAGTATTGTGTTTCATATTCGATATACTTGCACTAGCTATTCGATGGCTAACCCCTTTATGGGGGAAATACCTTTCATGTATTTCAGGTTCTAGGAGAGCGGATAGGCATGTATCGGGTCGGCACGAAGATGATGGGCAAGTGTGATGTTATGTCTTGTCTCCGGTTATATTTTATGTTTCCTCCATTCAGTGTTGTTGTACTGGAATGGTTTTTGAGTACTCGAGTACTGTTTCCGATTTTCCTTGTTGTTCGGCCTGTGTTGCCAGGGTATTGATTATTGATGTGTTGTATTCAGATTTATTGGATATGGTTTTGAATACCATCTTTATTGCCATCCATATGATTGTACCTGGACCTTATCGGTCAAAGTTCATAGTTCCATGTATAAATAGCCTTGTAGGTCCCACGACGGGGCTCACGGTGCTGTAATATATCCTGAATAACTTGGGGGTGTTACAGATCCGTACTAGCAAGGATGGATCCCGGAGATTCAACAAATCTTACCCGGTGGCACATCGCTTTACAACAACACAACAATGAAGTACCATTCCCAAACATTACTGAGCATCACAACCTCCTTACAAAGGAGTAACAACTAACATCACACAACATCACATATTCACCGAACAAGTACACGTATCAATACACAATCCTCGACAAGTGATTACGGTCTACTATATTCACGAAATATGATTATAACATCTTCCAACATATGACACTAACACACATATTTCGAAAACACATTTATTCACGAAGCATACAAGTTATTTTCGACGGAAAACCTTTTATCGAGAATATACAGATTCTTTTGAAAGTTCATTAAAAACATTCAAGTAGCACATATAATCACACACCAACTACTATTTCTACGGAATACGAAATGTATGGGTAAGATATTTGCCTCGAAATCACGAGCAACGAAACAATGAATGGTTGAGGTCGAACAACCCTTGAATTCCAAAAACGACCAAGAATCTCGACAGACCCACAAATACTACGAGAACAATACCATCACGAATCGACAACACTAACTAAAACTCAAATCGACACGAAAAACCACAAGGTCTGAAGATTATTCAAACAAATCGAAATCATGTTCCGGGTGAAATAAAATCGATAAACGAGTTACCAATCTGAAGATCGGAACCAGGATAACAAGTACACACAACCGATTGGATGAGATCGGGTAAGAATCACGAAATAAATAAAAAAACCCGAAATTCAAGAAACTAGGGTTCTAAGAAGAGAATACCTCGATTCGAATAAAGAAGATGATTAGATGATGTTGAACATACACAAATCCACCCCAATATGAAGCTTGATGATGAAGATCGCCCAAAATCACTTATGGAACTCGACCTGATGGAAAAAGATGAAGAAAGAATGAGAAATGACGAAGTAAAGCTTTTGTCCAGTATTTATAGTGGACTGTTATTAGCGTGCGCTAAACATACTGCATTAGCACGCGCTAAGGGGGTCAATGATTCCAGCACCTTCTGCCCGAGCGCTGTTAGCGTGCGCTAACGAATCACGAATCTAGTCCAGTGGCTTCTGGACAGTTCCACACTTACCCGGTAGTGTGCGCAAGGCCAATCAATAACGTGCGTTAAGACGGTCGATAGCGTGTGCTAACCACCAACTTTAGCGTGCGCTATCAAGACTCGATTTGCCATCCGGTAGCTCTGATCGCCTCGAATCGCCGATTAGCGTGCGCTGCACACCCAGTAGCGCACGCTACACCACAAGCAGTAGCGTGCGCTGCACCACAATGAACCAAAAACTCATGCAACGATCTGAAACGAAATCAAACACGTGTCCACTCATGACATACCCAAACATGGCACAACATTCCAAAGACATTGACAATGCCAATCCGATAACCCGTAGAAAAACTCAACGAAACTGGAGCGAAGATCTCGGGTATTACACTAACGCGGCCGGACAGAAGGTTCTGGACGGCAGGATAGGTCGGCAGGTTAGGTCGTGCAGGACCCGACCGAAGGTTCTAGGCCGAGACTGGCTCGTTAGCGTATGCTAATCCGGACACCTAGTGCACGCTAATGCACACCTATATAAATATGACTGAACAGTCATGTTTGCACTCGTTTTTCATTTCTCTTCTTTTCTGTCTGCGACTGGAGTCTTGGAAGATAAGAAGACATGTTGTCAAACTATAAATCCATGAAGTCCTGGAGTTCCTATCATTGATTAATCATTCCATAACATCCTTTGATCGAGCGAATCAGTATAAGTTTTCCTAAAATCTTAGTTTTGGGAAAATTGGGGGTTTTACTTGATCTTGTCCATTTAATCCGAATTAACCTAGATTCGTGATGGATTGTTGATTATTAAGTTGTATTCTACCAATTTCCTTGGTGTTTCATGGTTCGATTGCTAAATATTCGTCGTTTTGTTGAATTCCTAATCGACGCCTTGAAGATGTCCAGTGAAAGTTCTTAGAGGGGTTTTCGGGCGTTCTACGGTTATTATTCCTCATACGATCATTGATCATTGATGATATGATGTTAGGGTCAGGTTCCTTGCAAAGAACTCGAGTCGGAACTCTTTCGTTCATCGTTGTTTCCGCCCGGAGAATTGTAGGTGTTCGAGGTTTCCCGGTTGAGCCATGTTCTTCGGAGTGTTCGGTATCGATTATCGAGGCAAGTATCTTGCCCATACATTACGTGTTCTATGTATATAATGGTTGATAATCGACGATATGTGCTAAATGAATGTTTACAACCATCTTTCAAAAGAATCGGTATATTTACAATCACGGTTTTCATTAAAAATGACTCGTGTGATCCGTGAATTAATGTGCTTAATTAAATATGTGTTAGTGTTTAGTATAGGATCGCCTTACTTCCGTGTAATGCCATTATGTATGATTATGTCGTCGGTAGATTTAAAGTTCAGTCCTTTTGTGAAGATGTGTGCGTGAAGACATGTGGTTATCAATGAATATGTGAGTTTGTGCGATATTGGTTGTGCCGTTCAGTGCTGTTGAGATGGTGTGCTTCCTTGTTGATTGTATTAGTTCTGGGTCGTGAGTATATGTCAGATAATTTGGTCATTCTAGCAAAGTACCTCGAATATATATATTGTGATTGACTCTCGGAGATTGTGGTTTGGAAATGTGAACTGATGAGAGTTGTAAGGTTGTTCTCGGGGTACTCTCACCCGGGGTTGACTCGATGGGGTCACACGGGGACTTAGTAGCTTAGCGGCAGGACCAGGCCGCGAGGGTTACTTTCGAGTGGGGTATTCTCACCTGAGGTTGTTCGACGGGGCACACGGGGACTTGGTGGCTTGACGGCCGGACCGGGTCGCGAGAATTACCAGATTGTTTTTACTGATGATTAGTTGTCATATGTCCGGAGTATCACAATGCTTTGTGCTCGGGGTCGAGAGACATTATATATAGAGTCTTGGTGTTTGGCTAGAATGGCATAAGAGTGATGTGTTGTATCTAACGTGTCCTTGGAAGTAAATTAAAGTGGATGGTTGGGTCATGGATCTCGTGTTTTCTGAATGGATTTGTATTTTGGAAAATAAAACTCTGGACTATGACTCTAAGCGGCTATTGATAAATTAAGAACTTTTCAATCAAAAATGTTTTCAAAACTCCCGAAATCCTGAATCGATTTTTAAATGACCAATGGTTTCCTTTATATTTTTATCGTTTGAAATACTTTATCCTCATGAAATATCTCGGGAAGTCGTTCGTTGTATTTTCGGAATGTGTTGTGTATGGCTCGTATTTACACTTTATATTTATACTTGTAAAACAATGGAGTTTTGCTAACCCCTGAGTTTTTGGGGGGTGGATGTCTGTTCTGCGTCCAGGTACATGCAGGTTTCAGAGCAAAACACAAGATCGGTGCGAAGGATGATGGAAGACGAATGATACTAATCACATGAAGGCCATTTTTGGGAGCAGTCAGACGGAGTTCGTTGTATGGTCTTTTCCGCTGTCGTACTTTTTGTTTGTGAGTGTGCCATGTATGAGTCCAGACAGAGTTATGTATATTAGAGTTGTAGATGATTATGTCAGACCAAATCAGTCTATTGGTTCGTTATTCTGCCACGTCAGTACGTAATGTATTGTGTTGTTTTGGTGCCTAGACTGGTGGATCCTCACGGATAGGGTCTACGGCGTGTAATATTCCCGGTTAGATTCTGGGGGTGTTATAATTATGGTATCGGAGCTTAGGTTGCGGAAATCTAGGCTGTTGGGTCCAGACGTGTATTGTTATGTCTTGTCTTGTCAGATTGTGTCTGCCTGAGTCGTGTCGCGACGCGTCGTCTGTGATGTCGGTTGTGATTGGTATCAAGGTGCAGCCATCATCTTCGTGCGATATATGGATGTAAGTCTCCCCTACTTCATGTTGTGCCTCGAGCTATACGAGATAGTTGTGTGATTTAGTATTACGAAGTAAAATTGAAATGTGATTTGTGATTATGTGGCCTATGCTTGTTTGATTCTCGCATTGTGCTAGAATGAAAAGTGGTTCCGGTGTACATATATATATATATATACATCTTTGTATAAATCGTTTTTACAGGAGTAATGGCTTTGGTGTGGTTACGCAAGGAAAGTTCATCAATGTGATATCTTAAAGCTTTAAATATTTTTAGGGAGTCATGTAATTTTATTCTAAAACATCCTCTAAAGGAGGAAAAAGTTTGATTTTCATATGATGACCTCAAGGTCGAAATTTTTTTGAGAATTCAAACTACTGATATTTCATTTTCATCTTGTATTTTAAGTTTTCAAAACATGATTTTTAAACTCAAATGAGGTCTTCAAAATGTACTCAAGACGTGACTCTCGCTTTCAACTTTTCGGTTTCATGGTTACTCGTGAGGTGTTGTAATTATGTGAATCGATGGCATTTAGATTCCTATGTTGTTGTTGTTTATTTGTAACCTTCGGTTCTAGTAATGCCATATATATGTTCGCAATCATATTGCTGAATTAGAGCAGTTAGCGCAAGCTGAGTATGAGGCTAGCACGCGCTAATGTGGATCGTGAAGCTGAAATCTTGATTTTGGCACGACGGCAGAACGGCGGGGGAATTTCACCACATGTTTACCATAATGAAAGATAACCAAGGTCACAATAATCATGCAATTCAGACGCGTAACGAGGGAGAGACGGACAAAATGATCCGTC
This sequence comes from Orobanche coerulescens, assembly GCA_033398695.1. NCBI lineage: Eukaryota > Viridiplantae > Streptophyta > Magnoliopsida > Lamiales > Orobanchaceae > Orobanche > Orobanche coerulescens. Next base: position 179,835,406 of record CM065809.1, read on the forward strand.
GAGGCATTGGTCTTCGGTTCCCCAACCTATCCTTGACCAATTTTGTCCGTTCAAATATCGTTGTGAATCTTTTATGGGTGGCTACGTGAGGGTATGATCATAGTTGAAATATGTCTCGGTTGATTTTTGGGTGAGTGGTTCTCCAAGGCAATTTTAGCATATACATTATGTGGCTCGGGGAACTGAAATCTTGATTTTGGCACGGGGCCGGATCGACGAGGGAATTTCACCACATGTTTACCATCATGAAAGTTAACCAAGGGACCAAGAATCATGCAATTAGACGCGTAACGAGGAAGAGACGGACAAAACGGTTATTAACAAGTTTGTGATACTGTTGACAACAATATTAACAACATGCCTCAACCTAATGTTAACAACTTTATTGACAGCATTCCACATACGTGCGAGCCGACGCTGCCTCCCGCCTGCTCGGCATGACCTTGGGTCTTGGAGTTTGGGACGAAACACAAGTTATGTATCCAAACCCAACAAACATACTCTTCACACTCTAAATTAGAAGGGGTTGTATTTATGGGTGGCTATGTGAGGGTATGATCAGAATTGAAATATATCTCGGTCAATTTTTGGGCGAGTGGCTCGCCAATGCCACTTTAGTTACATTAATTGGCTCGGGGAGCTGAAATCTCGATTTTGGCACGACGGCAGAACAGTGGGGGAATTTCACCACATGTTTACCATCATGAAAGATAACCAAGGTCACAGTAATCATGCAATTCAGACGCGTAACGAGGGAGAGACGGACAAAACGGTTATTAACAAGTTTGTGATACTATTGATAACAATATTAACAACATGCCTCAACCTAATGTTAACAACTTTATTGACAACATTCCACATACGTGCGAGCCGACGCTGCCTCCCGCCTGCTCGGCATGACCTTGGGTCTTGGAGTTTGGGCCGAAACACAAGTTATGTATCCAAACCCAACAAACATACTCTTCACACTCTAAATTAGAAGGGGTTGTATTTATGGGTGGCTACGTGAGGGTATGATCAGAATTGAAATACATCTCGGTCGATTTTTGGGCGAGTGGCTCGCCAATGCCACTTTAGTTACATTAATTGGCTCGGGGAGCTGAAATCTCGATTTTGGCACGATGGCGGAACGGCGGGGGAATTTCACCACATGTTTACCATCATGAAAGATAACCAAGGTCACAATAATCATGCGATTCAGACGCGTAACGAGGGAGAGACGGACAAAACGGTCCGTCGAGGCGTTGGTCTTCGGTTCCCCAACCTATCCTTGTCCGATTTTATCCGTTCAAATATCATTGTGAATCTTTTATGGGTGGCTACGTGAGGGTATGATCAGAGTTGAAATATGTCTCGGTTGATTTTTGGGTGAGTGGTTCTCTAAGGCAATTTTAGCATATACATTATGTGGCTCGGGGAACTGAAATCTTGATTTTGGCACGTGGCCGGATCGACGAGGGAATTTCACTACATGTTTACCATCATGAAAGTTAACCAAGGGCCCAAGAATCATGCAATTCGACGCGTAACGAGGAAGAGACGGACAAAACGGTTATTAACAAGTTTGTGATACTGTTGACAACAATATTAACAACATGCCTCAACCTAATGCTAACAACTTTATTGACAGCATTCCACATACGTGCGAGCCGACGCTGCCTCCCGCCTGCTCGGTGATTAGTGCATAATTGGTCTAAAATTCATATACAAAATATCACCTTTTTCTGGCATAATCATACTGATTTTGATAGAATTTAATTATTTTGAAGAAATATCAAAACATGAGCTAATAATGTTTATTTTGCAGGTTACTGGCATAAAATATCAAAAAGATCGAAAAACCAAACCGAAATAAAAAATTAGAAATTTCCAAGAAAAAAATGTGACAAAACACGGCGGAACACACGGCGCAAATAGGGCCGTTTCGCTCGACCGTTTACAACACGGTGCATATTTTCTGCCAGGTCCTTGCGCGTGTTCCAGACAAGACCGAGTCATCCTAATACGGTGGTGGGCCGTTTTTTAGCACCGTCTTTACGCAGATGCCATGCAAAAATAGTCCACTTTTGACCATCTTGTGAACTCAACCACAAGATATTTTTATGGTCAAAATCTGAAAAATTAAAGACATGGGTGAAGTGTGAACAAAGAATTAATCAAGATACTACAGTAGATATTTTGAATTAAATAATCAATTGTATTCTTGAAAATCACCTATAAAAGGACACCTTCATCCATGAAGAAATCATCTCCTCTTCTTGCCAAGAAACACCCCTTGCTTTTAGCAAGATATTTTCCTTACAACTCTTTACTTTAGTTTGTATTTCATTTTTGGTTTGAAGTTTTTTTTAGTTTGTAATTGAAAAGTGCTTGATCAATAAGCACTTAGTATTTTACTTAGTGTTTTACTTTCAATTTTTGTAAGCTTGTAACATTTGAACAAGTTTGAAGTTATATATTGAAGTATGTTTCTTGCACTTTGATACATCATATTCAAGTAAGTTTCATCTATTGTCATTAAGTTCTAGTAATTAAAAGTTTCTATATATATTATGTATATCAATTATTTCTATTATAATTTTAGTTTGTATAAACCAATGAGTAGATAATCTTTCTTCCTAGGGGAAAGGGGATTTCTATTAGGTTATATATTGAGTATTTGATTGATTTACACTATTTTGATTAGAAAGGACTAATTGGTTTAAATAGAAATCGATCATATCCTATTTCTACTAATGAAACCTCCTTGATTGATTGTTGAGTGGATTGGAAACATATCTTTTCAATCTATCAAGTGTTAATCTTGTTATCAACATCTTAAGATTGCGAAGTGGTTAAGAGACCTTTAAATACGAAAGTTATGAGGTGAAAAGTTGATTACTCGATGAACAATCGTTTATCCTAAAAATAGTCAAGTTAAAGAAATGAAAGGACTAATTGGTTTAAATAGAGATTGATCATATCTTATTTCTACTAGTGAAACCTCCTTGATTGATTGTTAAGTGTATTGGAAACACATCTTTTCAATCTATCAAGCGTTAATCTTGTTATCAACATCTTAAAATAGCGGAAGTGATTAAGACATCTTTGAATACGAAAGTTATGAGGTGAAAAGTTGATTACTCGATAAACATTCGTTTTTCTTTTATATCCGTGTAAATCAATTCCTATACTTAATTAAAAACCTAATTTAATGAACCCGTAATCCCCTAGATTTTATAAATTCCCAACTCATTTTAATTCTATTCATTTTCACTAGTTAAAAATAGTCTATAAAAATAGTCTAGTTATAAATAGTCTTAATATAAATAGTCTAGTAAAAATAGTCTAGTTAAAAATAGTCTTACTATAAATAGTCTAGTTTAAAAATAGCAGTATTAAAAATAGTCTAGTTATAAATAGTCTTAATATAAATAGTCTAGTATAAAAATAGTCTTATTAAAAATAGTAGTATTAAAAATAGTCTTACTAAAAATAGTCTTATATAAAATAGTCTAGTTAAAATAGTCTTATTAAAAATAGTCTTATTAAAATAGTCTTATTAAAAATAGTTTAAATTAAAAATAATGCATTTTAATTTAGTTAATTTAAAAACCAAAAAATATATTTTAGAATATTTTAGTATTTATTTCTTGCAATCTATACAAAATATTATACGAAGCCATGTTGAACAATCCTCGAGAGAAAAGACCTTGGTAGAACTTACCACAACTACTTCTACCTCGTATATATTTGCGAGCGACTCAAAAACTCCTATTTTTAGGATAAGGTTTTGTCGATCAAATTTTGGCACCGTTGTCGGGGATTGTTTTAGGCCAAATATAATTTTTTGTTTATATCTTATGATTTTATTTTTCTTTATTTTTACATCTTTTATTCTTCTTTGTTCTTTTTTCACATAAGGTGCGCTTAACTGTTGTCCGGTCAAGTGGCGGATAACGGTACTCCGTGACTATCAAAGTCGGATTTTTCAGTTTCCAACAACAACTGATATTTGTTAATATTTTCTCTTTTTATTTTATTTTTTATTTATCATGGAAGAAACTTTGAGTAGTATTGAAAAGAGATTTCTCTTTCTTAGCAAAAAAGTCATTTTAAAAATTTACAAGACAAGACTTAAAAGGATGAGGTTGCTTATGAATAAAAGCATACCTTTTAACATTAGATTCATTATTGAAGCCAAAGTGAGAATAGCAGGTGAATTCACAGAAACACCTACTAGATTTTTACCAGGGCTTGGACAAAGTTCATATGCAAAGAAACGACGAGCAAAGATAATAGCCGTTTGCTATAAACGTGCTAGATGGAACTGTAATTCAAAATGTCGTTCTTTAGGAATTCCATCTACAAATAGAGAAGATAAAATTCAGTTCATTAAGGATGGTCTGAATAAAGAGAATTTAGATAACATCGAAATTTCTCTTGACACGCATCCTAGTGGACTCATACATTACGGAATTCGATGTTTGTGGAATAAATTCAAATTAGAATATGAACAATGTCTTGAAAATCTGACGTTAAAAGACCCTGTTGGCCAATTTGTAAGAAAATTGGATGGGAAGCTTCTCCCCGACTCATAGAAGGCGTTTAAGCCGTTTCTGAACGTAAAATCAGAGGAAGATGTGAGCCACAATCACAACTACTGTACATACACGTGAGTATCTTTTATTTTTGTCGTATAGTGAGATTTTCTGAATAAAAAAGGTGATATGCAATAAATGCATTCATTATTATATTGAGTAGTTGAAGCGCAATTAACGCAATCACAGATTTGTTAAATATTTTTACCTTATTTTTCTTCTATAAATAAATATTGTGTTTGTATCTTTTATTCATCCCTCAAACTTGTACTTTTCTCTTTTTCTCTCAAATAAATTTCTTTTCAAAAATGGAATCATCATCTTCCACAAAAAGATTTAACTCAGTCTGCATTTTTGGTGGAGCTAGTTATGGAACAGAGGTATGCTTTACTAAAGCAGCCCACAAATTGGGTCGTACCCTAGGAGAAAAATGCATTCATGTAGTTTACGGAGGAGGAAGTCTAGGATTAATGGGACGCACTGCTGCTTCTGCCTATATGGAAGGAGTAAAAGTGTTGGGAATAATTTCAAAACCTCTGGCTGAAAGTAAAATCACCGGGGCAACTACTGGAGATGAGTTTAGAGCTGTAAATATGCAAGATCGCATAACTCACATGATGAATAATTCTGACGCCTTTATCACCCTTCCCGGTGGTTTTGGTACTCTTGAGGAACTTTTTCACGTGGTTACCAGAGCCCAGCTAAATGTTCATAAAAGACCAATAGGTCTGCTTAATGTCAATGGTTTTTTTGATGGTTTACTATCTTTCATCGACTACTCTGCTGAAAAAGGTTTTATTTCCGAGCGTGCTAAACGAATCATATTCGTTGCAACAACACCAGAAGAGCTAATCAAAAAACTCATTGAATTTGTTCTTCAACCAGATCCAGCTCTAGCTAATATTGTCTGGATGGAAGATCTCACCGTCAGAAAATGAAAAGTGGATTCATTCCTCTCCCTTTGATTCCCCATATCAGACCTCCTGTTATTTTTACTTTTTGTCGTGTGTAAAAATCGTGCTAAATGATGGCAGCTTAAGGAGTTTCTTTTTGATCTCTTGACGCGCATCTATTCGCGATTTATGTATTGTTATTTTTATTGCCGTAATTTTTTTTTAATAAAAGCATTGATGGCAGCATAAGGCGACTCTTCGGACTTTCCTGAAGCGCATCTTAAAAATTGTGTTATACTTTCGGGTATATTTTAATATTTCTTTTTCTTTTGTTGTTTGCCTCGTATATTTTTTTTATGCAGATCCAAAAAGGCATTAGCTCAAGCATCAATTTTCATAACAGGGAGTATTTTTTTTTCTCTTGCTTTTTATTATTATTTTTTTTCAAACCGAAGACAGTTTCTTTTTCAAGTTTGGGGGTGGTGTGTTTTGATTCTTGTGGCGTGTCTTGATTCTTGTGGTGTGTTTTGATTATTTTTACTATTTGGCTTTGATTTTTTTTAATGTATATTTATATATATATATATATATAGGAGAGTTCAAATAGAAACTTTTTGTTATGTGTTAACTAGGAACTAATCTAATCCATTCAAATTTTTAAATCAACGGATGATATTTATTGCTTCTTTCATTTTTGTTTCATTCATTTTATTATACAAAATGGCATTATAGTAACTTAAGCTTAATGGTAACCGTAGAATCCTTAATTGGTAGGTTCATTAATCTATTCTCAATCATAAATTTTCTATTCCATTACTCTCATATCTCATTTTGGTGGATATTTTACAGATTATTGTGTTGTTTTAATAAAAAAAATCAATATTTCTTTTCTCCTTATTTTGTCGTTCACCCATTTCGATATTATTAACTGAAAATAAACTTTTATCTATTCGACTAACTCAACACTTTCAAGATTATCAGTAAGCAATGTGTAAGCAAATTTTAAGCCTCATTCTTATTGTAAATAAGCAATGTAAGCAAATAACTATAAATAAGCAATCTAATTATCTTAACCAATAAAAATTATATAATTAAGCAATTCAAAGTAAACATATCTTTCTCATTATTAATAAGCAATTCAAAATTTATTATCTAAGCAATTCACACAACCAAAATAAACCACATTTAAATGTTAATTTGTAAACAACCTCCATATACAACCAACACTACAATCTCCATGTAAATTACAGGTAAATTTACATTAAAATTGTAATATCCGCAATTTTCGATTTTCAGTAAATTTCTTTTTTCGGCCGGAGTCCGTTTTGACGACTCGCTCATGACCGTTTCGTCATTTCGAGAATGATTAATTCTGCACTTTTTGTCATCCGAGTTCGTTTCGGTATCATTTTTTTGAGTTCCGAGCTTTTTAGCTACTTTTCCGCACTTGAGTTCGATTCTTGCGAATCTCGTCCGAAACTGTTGTTTCGAGTTTATCGTAAGTTCATTTAATGTTATTATTCATGTTGCAAGCTTTGGTTTGGTGTTTCGATCGCGTATCGTGATTTTTGGACGTTTTGGGCCATTTTCGTAATTTCCCAAAGTTTTGGGTAATTACTTCCGTTGTTGAATTCCGAGCCTTCGGGTGGTCGGAATTGTGTGTTCTCTTAGCTCTTAGATTCGTCTTTGCGAGTACGTCGTAACCGTATCAACGATTCGTATTCAGGTTCGGGTTTCGGGGTCGTTCGGGCCGTCGGAGTTGGCCGGCCAGTCATGGCGGGCAATCTGGGCCTGGGCCAGCCGGCCGAGTCACGGCCGGTAGTGCTCGGCGGCTCTGGCCGAGTCACGGTCGGCGGTGATCGGCGGCTTCCGGCGAGCCGCAAGTAGGGCCGCGGCACATGCCTTTGGCAGCGCGGCACACTGTGGCATTTTTCGGCCAACCCGATGCCGGGTGCCGCGGCACACGCCGGTGAGCCGCGGCTGCCGCCGACCACCGCGAGCCATTTTTGGGCTGTGCGCGGCACACTCATTGGCCGCGGCACCTGCGGCTATTTATGGTCCCGCACACGGGTTTTCGCCATTTTCTCCTTCTTCTCATTTCCTTCCGCTGCTGAGGGTGATACCAACATGGAGCCATGTTGTTTGACAACAAATACATGAAGTTATTGAGTTCATATCATCAATCAATCATCCATTATCATCCTTTGATCCAGCGAATCAAGGTAATCTTCCTTAGAACCCTAATTTCGTGAATTTGGGGGTTTTTGCGTTTTTGTCCGATTCGTTCCGTATTATTGGTTAATTCATGATGGATATGATTAATCTTAGTAGTATTCTTGTGTTTAACATCATTTAATCCATTGTTCTTCGTCGAATCGAAGTATATTTCTTGATTTCCTTCAAATTGACTTTTCGGGGGATTTGTCCTTGATCTTGTTTTTCATCCGTTTTTGATGGATCGATTATGGTTAAATGATGTTGTTAAACATATTATATGGATTGTATATCCATATTTCAACTTGGAATTCCGTTTTCGGGTTTTGACGGAACGAATCGTGTTCTTGGCCGTTTTGGGGGAAACGGCAGGCGTTCGTCATTTGTTCTTTGAATTCAACGGCTTTGAGTCGTGTTATGGAATTCATTTCATTGTTGTTCTTGTCCTTCGTAGTTTATGACCGCGAGTTGGCGATCGGTGGAGTCGGTGGGTTCGTAGTCGGTTCGTGTCAACCTACTTCGGTCGATTCTCCGTGTTGCGATTATTCGAGGCAAGTATCTTGCCCATACATTTCATATTTCATCGGCATAATTATTGATAAATGATTTTATGTGAAATCCAATGTTTAATGAACGTTAAAAAGGATCGGTATGTCCTCGATAAATATTGTCTTTCAACGATAATTCAAATACTTCGTGAATGGATATGTTCTCGGAATATGTGTGTTAGTTTCGTACGTTGAGAGACGTTATAATCGCATTGAGTGAATATAATAGACCATAATTGTTTGCCGAGGATTGTGTATTGAATTGTATGTTTGTTCGGTGGGTATTCGACATGATGTGATGTTAGTCGTTACTCCTTTGAAAGGAGGTTGTGATGCTTAATGTTGCTTGTCTTGATAATCGACTATTGTTGTGTGCTTGTTGTATGTGATGTGCCTCCGGGTAGGATTGTTGAATCTCCGGGATCCATACTTGCTAGTATGGGTCGGGCGAAACCGTAGGGTTATCCAATATGGGTATGTTTTGCGGGGACTCCGAGGTTCGGGCTTGCTAGCCCGATACCGGGATAACTTGTGGGGTTATCATCGGGTATGTCTTGCGGGGACTCCGAGGTTCGTGGCTTGTTAGCGCGATGCCGGGATAACTTATGGTTGTGGTTTGGTTGTGATATTCGTGTCGTGGAGACATGTGATTTGATATGTTTTTCCTATTGGGTTATTCACTCGGGTTTGTTCTTCGGGAGCATCTGAGGTTCGTGGCTTGTTAGCACGGGACACGAATAATCCTTAGGAATATGTGATTTGTGATTTGGGTCACGGACCCCGTATTTTGTGAAATGGGTTGTGGACCCTGCGTATTGTTACCGGAACTTGAATTTTGGAAAATGACTTTTGGGCTGTGTCCCTAAATGTTTTCGAAAGGTTTTAGAATTCTTATATCCCAAATGTTTTCTAAACTCCCGAGATCGTCAAATGTTTTGTAATGTGGACATTGGGTTATTTCCTACCTTTCACGTTTTGAATGGTTTGATCAAGTGAATTTTCTCGGGAAGTATATTCGCGATTATTCTGTTTTTGTGGAGTATGATATGTATGGCTTGTTTTCGTATTTATACTTGCACTAGCAAAACAGTGGAGTTTTGCTAACCCCCGAGTATTCGGGGGGTGGATGTCTATTTTTGCATTCAGGTTTTGGAGCATAGCACAGGGTCGGCACGAAGGATGATGAAAGATGAACGATACTAATCACACGAGGATCCGTTGATGTCGTATTGGTCTAGTTGTATTTTCTTTTCCGCTGCAGTATCTTTTCCCCGTTGTACGGGAGTTTATTGTATTTTGACCCCTGCGTGGGTATATGTTGTAATTGAGCTATTTATTTTTATTGAAAGACCAAATCGTTCTACTAAGTCATTTAGCCTTGAAGGCATTGTCGAGATGTTAAATGTTGTTACCAGCCTGGTAGATCTTCGAGGAGAGGGTCTACGGCGTGTAATATCCCTGAGTGGATTGGGGGTGTTACATAAATAGTATCAGAGATTAGGTTGAGGAAACCTAGGCTGTCGGGTCGAGTTATGTGTTGTTGAGTCTTGTATTGTCAGATTTTGTCTGACTGAGTCGTGTCGCGACGCGTTGTTTGAGTTTGTTGGTCGTGATTAGTATCGTGGGGCGATCATCATCTTCGTGCGACCTGTGGAAGTAAGTCTCCCTTCTTTGTGTTGTGCCTCGTGTGACACGAGCTATTTTTTATGATTATTTGTTAAGAGATGGAATCCTTATGTGGATTTTGATTTCACGATATGTATTTAGTCGACTCTCGTATTTGATTTATACGAGGAGTGTCGTCGCTTGTGATGTCTTTTTATTGTTGTTTTTGTCCGTTGCTGATGATTTTCGAATCGATTTGCACGTCTTACAAGTTCTCTTGTGGAGGCTTTGTGCTTATACGCGTTCGACTTGTTCACTAGCCAGTGCGGGAGGGTCCTTAGAGGCCTCGAATGGGGTCATTGGTTTGTTCTAAATGTGGTATTTTTTTTTCGTTTATTTCCGTTTAAAGACATGTGATGTATTGGTTTTAAACGTTTTGATGCGTGTACTAGGAGTTGTTTTAGTGAACGTCGATATGTGTGAGTTTTGGGCATTCTAGCCTATTGGATTTTTGAAAACCTTGAGTATCTTAGAAAATTAAATTTCGAGACGTACTTTTAAAACGAATTATTTTCTTGCGGTGTTTTCGAGGTGCTTTCTCGTGCCGCAATATATTTTAAAAAAAAAAATCCAATTGAGGACCAAAAGTATTTTGAGATATTTTCGATGTTTAGAAACACTTATACTTAAACCCGAGGGTCGAATATTTCTAAAAGTCTTTCGCTAAAAGAAGATGTCCTCATTTTTACCAAGTGCATGATGGTTTTCAAAGTCCCGATAACAATGTTTCACGTTTGTACTTTTTGAAAGGTGATACTCAAGATCAACCGGTGTTCTTCTAAATTATTTTCAAAATGAGGTTTTCGTTTTTAAAACCTATCCATTCCCGTTTGAGGGCTGGGTATGTATGTATGATGTTCGCGTTGTCATTTTGATGTTTGCTCCCGAGTATGACCGAATTGGCGGTGTGAGCATTGAGTCGTTTTCCACACATTTGTTGTGTTAGCCCCTTGTGAGAGGCGGGATGTTGGTGTTGAATATTGTCGCCCCGTGGTGATTTCTGCGTTGTTGCGCATGTGCGAGCTGTTAGAGCTTGGGTTGGTATGGCCGTGTGCATCGATGATCGTTCCGTTATGTGTCGGTTGTTTAATGTCTTGTTACCTTGCTCCTGTTTTTGTGAGTTTCGTGGATGAGGTCGGAGGTAATACCCGTACTATTTTGACTTCTGTATTTTCTCTTTCTCCATTCTTTCGACTCGCTCGTATTCGTTGATACTTTCTGAACTTGTTCTGTATTTCGGTTTCATCGTCCGAACGAACTGTGATCTTGTTGTGGGTTGATCTGGTTATCGCTGTGATTTTTTCGAGTTCGGTTCGATTCTTGTGAACCTTGTTCGGAAGTGACATCATATGGATCTATTAGTTCCTTTATTCGAAGTGGATCGGATTTGGAACTCCTGTGTTTTCGACCTTGTCGACTCATTATGTTTGTTGGCATTTCTGAGCTTGTCCTGCCCCTTGCTTTTGTTGATCGAACAAGTGTGGTATTGTTTCGGAATAACTCGTTTGTCGTTGTGACTTTTCAATCGCTATTCCCATTCCGGTGGATCTTATGGGAATGCATGTCTCGTAGTTCCCACCAGATCATCCTGGGAGTTGTTGTTTGAATTTTATTATCCTTCGTGGTTCGGACATGATTGTTCGATTTTTGTTGTCTCGGTCGTTTGTTTGTTCGGTTTTTGTCCTCGTTTCGTGATTGTTGAGCATTCAGGCTCCTTCCTAATTTCCTTAAGTTCGGGAAATTAGTCTCGTTTTCGATCTTCCAACCCTTGGGCGGTGGAATTCCGTATTTGTTCAGCGATTGGCTTGCGTTTTGATTGATGTACCGTTGGGTCGGTCAATCATATTGATTTTCGTTCGTTGTGTTTTGTGATTTTTCGGATAATTGACTTGACTATATTATCCGTTTGATGACGCTTGTCATTTGTTGGTTTTAATATATTCCTAACGGCAACGTTGTGTTGGTCGTCGCGGAGCGTGTTTTCACGCCGTATGTCTCCTTGCGTTTCTTGCAGCGTTTCGCCGTCGGGTGCGAGTTTTCGGTTTTTGCGTATCTCGTCGAGTTCTCCTGGCAGGGGATATGTAATATCCGCAATTTTCGATTTTCGGTAAATTTCTTTTTTCGGTCGGAGTCCGTTTTGACGACTCGCTCATGACCGTTTCGTCATTCTGAGAATGATTAATTCTACACTTTTTGACATCCGAGTTCGTTTCGGTGTCGTTTCGTTGAGTTCCGTGCTTTTTAGCGACTTTTCCGCGCTTGAGTCCGATTCTTGCGAATCTCGTTCGAAACTGTTGTTTCGAGTTTCCTGTAAGTCCGTTTAACTTTGTTAGACGTGTTGTGAACTTCTGTTTGGTTATTCGATCACGTATCGTGATTTCCTAGCGTTTTGGGCCATTTTGTAATTTCTTGAAAGTTACGGGTATCCGTATCTGTAATTGTTGCCTCGACCCGTTTCTTGGTCGCGTATGACTAATTATGGTATTATGTTTTCATTTCGGGCCGTTGATGTTGTCCGCGAACTTTTCGTCGTGTTCGCCGTGACGCTTTCGAAATCGGTCGCCGAGCCACGCGATTGCGGATCGCCGGACGGTTGCATGGATCGCCGGGCGATTGCGGGCACCGGCCGGACAGATGCGGCAGGAACCGGCGTAGCGCACGCTACTGCCGGAAGGCTGCGCGCGCTAACCGGCAGGTGTAGCGCACGCTAGCCTGGTCGACCAACGCACGCTATCGGGCCGGACAGTGGGGTTTCTGAGGTTCTGGACTCGGTCAAGATCGGCAGGTAACGCGCGCTACTGTCGGTCGTAGCGCACGCTGCCGGCCGACTAGCGTACGTTACCTGGGTAAGTTTGTTAGTCCAGTGGCTACTGGACAGGTCGGCTAGCGCGCGCAGGCTTCCGGCCGTAGCGCACGCTAGCGGGAGTCGGGTGGACGAGTCATGGTCGACAGAATTGGTCGGTGGTGCCGGGTCATGCGGGCCACGGCCGAGAGTGCTCGGCCGGTACTGGCCGATAGCGCATGCTAGTCCGGGAAGGCTAGCGCACGCTAGTTCCGCCCGATATATACAGATGCATCCACATTTCATTTCGTTTTCACTTCCTTCCTTCCCGTCCGCGAATGGCGATTCATGGGTGACGAAGCCATGTTGTTTAACAACAAATCCATGAAGTCCTTGAGTTCATAACATCAATCGATCGTCCGTTATCAACCTTTGATCCAGCGAATCAAGGTAATCTTCCTTAGAACCCTAATTTCGTGAATTTGGGGATTTTTGCATTTTTGTCCGATTCGTTCCGTGTTGTTGATTAATTCATGATGGGTATGATTAATCTTGATAGTATTCTTGTGTTTAACATCATTTAATCCATTGTTCTTCGTCGAATCAAGTATAATTCTTGATTTCCTTCAATTGACTTTTTGGGGATTTGTTCTCGATCTCGTTTTTCATCCGCTTTTGATGGATCGACTGTGGTTAAATGATGTTGTTAAACACATTCTATGGATTGTATATCCATATTTCAACTTGGAATTCCGTTTTCGGGTTTTGACGGGACGAATCGTGTTCTTGGCCGTTTTGGGGGAAATCCTTGAACTTTCGTCATTCGTTCTTTGAATTCAACGGCTTTGAGTCGTGTTATGGAATTCATTTCATTGTTATTATTTGTCCTTCGTAGTTTGTGAACGTGAGTTGGCGTTCGGTGGAGTCGGCGGGTTCGTAGTCGGTTCGGGCCAACCTACTTGGCCGATTCTCCGTTGTTCTTATTCGAGGCAAGTACCTTGCCCATACTTTTATCGTTTTATGGATATGATGATCGGTGATCGTCTTGGTGTGTTTGTTTGGTTGTTTGAAATGAAGTTTCAAAGGATTTCGGTTTGGCCTCGTTAAAGGCTTTCTTTCAAAGCGAGTGTGATTTGTGAACGGTGTTTTGAGAATTGATTATGATTTGGTTATTTTGAACGTTGAAGGATTTTATGATGATACTCCTATTGTTTAAGTTATGGAATCGTGTATTCCGTATTTAATCTTGTTATGGTGTTTTGAAGAGTTTGATAATGGTGTCGAGTTAATGGCCATCTCTAGTGAGTATTCTTAATGAACTTACATTCTTAGCATATTAGTATTGCATGAGTAACGTGTGTGTGTGTATGCTCACTACGGGTTAGATCCGACGGGGTCTCGGTAGGGGTCCACGGAGGTGTGGATCGACGAGCTTTGCTTTTAACCACTACGGGTTAGATCCGACGGGGTCTCGGTAGGGGTCCACGGAGGTGTGGATCGACGGTTAATTGTGGTGAATTTTACAAATGTGATTTGATATTGGCATTTCCGGAAATGAGTGCTTTTGAACGGTTTTCATGATTGCATGCATTGACTAAGTGTGTAAGAGTTAAGTTGTTCGTTTGGCTTACTTGGCTAGGATGGCACTAGAGTATTTTGTTGTTTGTTTTAAATCCTTTATTTGTGGATTTTGATGTTGGAAGACGAACCTTGTTGTCGTTCTCGTGTACTGTGAGTTGATGAGATTTGGGGCTAAAATCCCAATGGTTTTATAAAAGTCGTTTTACGGATTTGGGGCTAAAATCCCAACGGTTTGGTAAACGTCATTTTTTCGGAAAGTAAACCTTTGGGGCGGTGACCCCTTTTGTCTTTTGTATTTTGAAAAGTAGGATTTGATAATCCTAAATTGTCTTCTATTAAAACTCCCGATGGCATTCTAAACCGTTTTATAAATTACTTCCATTGATTTATGATATTTCGATTTTGAAATGTTTTCTCAAACCCTTACCTCGGGAAGTACTTTTCGTTTCGTTTGGATCTTTGAGGATCCTCGGTTATTGTTATTCGTGGAATGTGAATTGTATGGCTCGTATTTGCACTTTGTTCTTGCACTAGCAAAACAGTGGAGTTTTGCTAACCCCGAGTATTCGGGGTGGATGTCTGTTTTGCATTCGTGTTTTGGAGCATAACACAGGGTCGGCACGAAGGATGATGAAAGATGATCGATACTAATCACATGAGGAACCGTACATCGTGTGTTGGTTCAGTTGTACTTTATTTTCCGCTGCTATATTGTTCCCGTTGTACGGGTGTGGTTGTATTTTGTCCCCTGCGTGGGCATGAGTTGTATTTGAGTTGTATGTATTTGTGGAAAGACCAAATCGGTCTACTGAGTCATTTTAGCCTTGAAGGCATTGTCGAGATGTTAAATGTTGTTACCAGCCTGGTAGATCCCCGAGGAGAGGGTCTACGGCGTGTAATATCCCTGAGTGGATTGGGGGTGTTACATAAATGGTATCAGAGCTTAGGTTGAGGAAAACCTAGGCTGTCGGGTCAAGCCGTGTTGTTTGAGTCTTGTTTCGTCGGATTTTATCCGATCGAGTCGTGTCGACGCGTCGTTTGAGTTTGTTGGTCGTGATTAGTATCGTGGGGCGATCATCATCTTCGTGCGACCTGTGGAAGTAAGTCTCCCTTCTTTGTGTTGTGCCTCGTGTGACACGAGCTATTTTTATGATTATTTGTTAAGTGGTGGAATCCTTATGTGAATTTTGATTTCACGATATGTATTTAGTCGACTCTCGTATTTGATTTATACGAGGAGTGTCGTCGCTTGTGATGTCTTTTTATTGTTGTTTTTGTTCGTTTTTGATGATTTTCGAATCGATTTGCACGTTTTACAAGTTCTATTGTGGAAGCTTTGTGCTTATACGCGTTCGACTTGTTCACTAGCCAGTGCGGGAGAGTATTTTATCAGTGGTTTTGTTCTGAATGTGGTATTTTATCGTTTATTTCCGTTTAAAGACATATATTGTCTTGATTTTAAACGTTTTGATGCGTGTGCTAGGAGTTGTTTTAGTGAACGTCGATATGTGTGAGTTTTGGGCATTCTGGCCTATTGAATTTTTTGAAAACCTTGAGTATCTTAGAAAAATAAATTTTGAGACATACTTTTCAAATGAGTTATTTTCTTGTGGTACATCCTAGATGCCACAATATATTTCAAAAATTTTCTACCTCGAGGACCAAAATGTTTTGAGATATTTTCAACACTTTTATTTAGACCCGAGGGTCGAAAATTTTGAAAGTTTTCACTAAGAGAAAGTGTCCTCATTTTTATCAAATGCGAAATGGTTCTCCAGTGTCTCGATAACGATGTTTCAAGTTTGTACTTTTTGAAAGGTGATACTCAAGATCAACCGGTGTTTTTCTAAATTATTTTCAAAATGAGGTTTTCGTTTTTAAAACCTATCCATTCCCGTTTGAGGGCTGGGTATGTATGTGTGATGTTCGCGTTGTCATTTTGATACTTTCTCCCGAGTATGATCGAATTGGCGGTGTGAGCGTTGAGACGCTTTCCACACATTGGTTGTGCTAGCCCCCTGTGAGAGGCGGAGTGTTGGTATTGAATGTTGTCGCCTCATGGCGATTTCCGTGTTGTCGCGTATGTACAAGCTGTTAGAGCTTGGTTTAGTATGACCGTGTGCATCGGTGATGGTTCCGTTATGTGTCGGTTGTTTAATGTCTTGTTACCTTGCTCCCGTTTTTGTGAATTTCGTGGACGAGGTCGGAGGTAATGCCCGTACTATTTTGACTTCTGTGTTTTCTCTTTCCCCAGTCTATCGATTCGCTCATGTTCGTTGGTACTTTATGAACTTGTTCTGTATTTCGGTTTCATCGTCCGAACGAGCTGTGATCTTGTTGTGGGTCGATCTGGTTATCGATGTGACTTTTTCGGGTTCAATTCGATTCTTATGAACCTTGTTCGGGAGTGACATCATCTGGTTCTATTAGTTCTTTTATTCGAAGTGGATCGGATTTGGAACTCTTATGTTTTCGACTCTGTCGACTCATTTATGTTCGTTGACATTTCTGAGCTTGTCCTACCCCTTGTTTTTGTTTATCGAACGAGTGTGGTATTGTTTCGGAATAACTCGTTTGTCGTTGTGACTTTTTAATTGCTATCCCCTTTCCTGTGGATCTTATGCGAATGCACATCCTGTTGTTTTCACCGAATCATATATTGTCTCGAGTCGAGATGTGAACCTTGGAGTTGTTGTTTGAATTTTATTATCCTTCGTGTTTCGGACATGATTCTTCGATTTTTGTTGTCTCGATCGTTGTGGTTCGATCGTTTGATTGTTCGGTTTTTATTGATCTCGTTCCGTGATTGGTGAACATTCAGGCTCCTTCGTAATTCCCTTCAGTTCGGGAAATTAGTCTCGTTTTCGATCTTCCAACCCTTAGGCGGTGGAATTCCGTATTTGTTCAGCGTTTGGCTCGCGTTTTGATCAATATACCGTTAGGTTGGTCAATCGTATTGATTTTCGTTCGTTGTGTTTTGTGATTGTCGGATAATTGACTTGGCTATATTATCCGTTTGATGACGCTTGTCACTTGTTGGTTTTATTATATCCCTAACGGCGACGTTGTGTTGGTCGTCGTGGGGCGTGTTTTCACGCCGTACATTCCTTTGCGTTGTTTGTAACATTTCGCCGTTGGGCGTTAGTTACGCATTCTTGTGTATCTCGTTGAGTTTTTCCTGGCGGAATATATCTTCTCCCTACTTGTTTTAAGTTTCGGGACGAAACTTCTTTTAAGGAGGGTAGAATGTAATATCCGCAATTTTCGATTTTCGGTAAATTTCTTTTTTCGGTCGGAGTCCGTTTTGACGACTCGCTCATGACCGTTTCGTCATTCTCGAGAATGATTAATTCTACACTTTTGACATCCGAGTTCGTTTCGTGTCGTTTCGTTGAGTTCCGTGCTTTTAGCGACTTTTCCGCGCTTGAGTCCGATTCTTGCGAATCTCGCTCAAACCGTTGTTTCGAGTTTCGTAAGTCCGCTTAACTTTGTTAGACGTGTTGTGAACTGCTTTGGTTATTCGATCACGTATCGTGATTTCCTAGCGTTTTGGGCCATTTTGTAATTTCTTGAAAGTTACGTATCCGTATCTGTAATTGTTGCCTCGACCCGCTTCTTGGTCGCGTATGACTAATTATGGTATTATGTTTTCATTTCGGCCGTTGATGTTGTCCGCGAACTTTTCGCCGTGTTCGCTCCGTGACGCTTTCAAATCGGGTCGCCGAGCCTCGCGCTATGGATCGCCGACGGTTATGGATCGCCGGCGATTGCGGCACCGCCGGACAGATGCGGCAGAACCGGCGTAGCGCACGCCATTTCCGGAAGGTCTGCGCGCTAACCGGCAGTGTAGCGACGCTAGCCTGTCGACCAACGACGTTATCGGGCCGGACGGGGGTTTCGAGGTTCTCGACTCGGCCAGATCGGTGTAGCGCGCGCTACTATCGGTCGTAGCGCACGCTAACCGGCAGGGTAGCGACGCCGCCACCGACTAGCGACGTTACTGGGTAGTTTGTTAGTCCAGCTGCTATCGGATAAAGCGCGCGCAAGCTTCGGCCGTAGCGCACGCTAGCGGGAGTCGGGTGGACGAGTCATGGTCGGCGGACTGGTCGGTGGTGCCGGGTCATGCGGGCCACGCCCGAGAGTGCTCGGCCGGTATCGCCGATAGCGCACGCTAGTCCGGGAAGGCTAGCGCACGCTAGTTCCGCCCAAGATATATATGATGTACTACCACATTTCATTTCGTTTTTCACTTCCTTCCTTCCCCGTCCGCGAATGGCGATTCATGGGTGACGAAGCCATGTTGTTTAACAACAAATCCATGAAGTCCTTGAGTTCATAACATCAATCGATCGTCCGTTATCAACCTTTGATCCAGCGAATCAAGGTAATCTTCCTTAGAACCCTAATTTCGTGAATTTGGGAATTTTTGCATTTTTGTCCGATTCGTTCCGTGTTGTTGATTAATTCATGATGGGTATGATTAATCTTGATAGTATTCTTGTGTTTAACATCATTTAATCCATTGTTCTTCGTCGAATCGAAGTATAATTCTTGATTTCCTTCGAATTGACTTTTTGGGGATTTGTTCTCGATCTCGTTTTTTCATCCGTTTTTGATGGATCGATTGTGGTTAAATGATGTTGTTAAACACATTTTATGGATTGTATATCCATATTTCAACTTGGAATTCTGTTTTCGAGTTTTGACGGGACGAATCGTGTTCTTGGCCGTTTTGGGGGAAATCCTTGAACTTTCGTCATTCGTTCTTTGAATTCAACGGCTTTGAGTCGTGTTATTGTAATATCCGCATTTTTCTTTTCCTTGTATTTCTTTCTTTCTCGGCGTATTTCCCGATAGTAGTGGCCCTCGTGTATCTTTCAGTGTATCTTTCCTATTATCTATGGATTTTATTCCCGTTATTGTATTGCGGAGCCGCCGTTTCGGGGTTGCCGTGGGTCCATTCTATGTTATGATGCCCATTGAGATGTTCCGTTGGATGTTTTCGTTCACCTTCTGGTGTTTTGAACCGCTCATATTTCATACCTAGCGCACGCTATTTTTCTGCATAGCGCGCGCTAGGGGTCCCTTAGTAGCGCACGCTACGTTTGTTCCGTAGCGCGCGCTAGCAAGTAATCCTGGGAGTGGCAGTGTTGTTTTTCCAGCCTTCTGGACTAGCGTATTAGCGTACTCTACATATGCTAGCGCACGCTAATGTCGAGAGGCTAGCGCACGCTGATGATGCTCGGTAGCGTGCGCTAGCGTGAGAGTTCAAGATCTTGGATGCTTTACTACGAACCCCAAAAAGTGCCGATTAGCGCACGCTACGCTTGTATGGTAGCGCACGCTAACGTATCGTGGGTTCTCGCGCTTGCCACCGACTCGATCGATGTTCGTAGCGACGCTATTGGTCGATAGCGCGCGCTACCGAGAGGTTATTAGCGCACGCCACGCTTCGGTAAGACGCTAACGCCAAAAGTCTCGCCGGATCGACGCTAACTATTTTGGCCTGTAATTTTTCCCCGTTAGCGCACGCTATCCTTGAGGATTAGCGCACGCTAACACTCCCTGGCTATATAAACCAGGGAGTTGACCGAAATAATCACAATTTCTCATTTCTTCCTCTCTCCGCGGCGAAGGCGATTCCAAGGCGATTTTCTTGGCGATTTCTTCCTCCAATCACCTCATCCAACATCTTTCTTGAGTTCTTGGAGTATTATAACAACATCAACACGAATCTTCATCCTAATCCACGGTAAATCTCTTAGAACCCTACTTTTGGATAATTTGGGGATTTTGGGATTTTCTTCCGATCTGCTCCGCTTTTGTTGATGGATTCATGATGAATATGATTAATCTTGTCGGTAATCTTAGTTTCCCTACGGATTCATGGTATATTTCGTGATTTTTACGGAATCGAGAGGGTTTGGTTGTGGTCCGCCCTCGTTAATGTTTATATACGAATATACATGAATCGTAGGCGGGTTTTCGGGTGTATTCCAATTCCGTATACATTTAAAAATGGTTGTGATTGTATTCTTCGAATCGTTAGGGTCGGTTTCATTGGTTCCTAGCGTTCGTCGGTGACTTTCCTTTCCGTTCTTCGCGTCGTCAATAATTCAAGCCAAGTATTCTTGGAAACCCTTATGCTTAACGTGAAATGGTAATGTATATTGTGTGTGCTTTACTCACCTCGGGAGGGTCCGACGGGGCCTCGAGGGAATCTATGGCTTCGTCCTGGATTCATGAGTTTGATTCGCTAGCTAGCTCGGGAGGGTCCTTAGAGGCCTCGAGTGGGATTCGTGGCTTCATCCCGGTCCTAGGTGACGTGTGGTGCTTGGTTTGTTTTATGAAAGTGGCCAGCTCGGGAGGGTCCTTAGAGGCCTCGAGTGGGATTCGTGGCTTCGTCCCGGTCCTAGGCAAATTAATTGTGACTGTTTGTTTCCGGAAAAGACATGTCTAGTTTTGGTTTTTGAAATGATATTGGTGCATGTACTATGAAATGTATAAGCGATTGGTTTGCCTTGATTACTTGTACTAGCGTAATTGCTAACCCCTTTGGGGACCCGTTTTGGGGAAATTCTTGTTATGGATTTCAGGTTATGATTATCCGGACGAGCGAGCACAGGACAGTACGAGGATGTTGGCCAGGGCCGTTGACATGTGCATTTGGGTCTACTTATTTCCTTTGTCCATTTCGATATGGTTGTTCTCACAGTTTTAAACTTATAGATTGTACTCGCGAGTACTTAGGCTTTTCGTTTCAAACTCCGTATTGTATTGTTTTAAGTTGTCACGTTGTTGGTTGATGCTTATTTTGCCGGTTGCTCCGGGCGTATCTTTATATGTCATATTGTTTAATTGTGTATCCTCGCTAACCAAGGTGGTTAGTCGAGTGGAGTTCTCCTATTGTAGCCTGGTGGGTCCCATTTAGGGGTCTACGGCGCTGTAATACACCTCGAATAAATTGGGGGTGTTACAGTTATGGAATTCATTTCATTGTTATTATTTGTCCTTCGTAGTTTGTGAACGTGAGTTGGCGTTCGGTGGAGTCGGCGGGTTCGTAGTCGGTTCGGGCCAACCTACTTCGGTCGATTCTCCGCGTTGTTCTTATTCGAGGCAAGTACCTTGCCCATACTTTTCTCGTTTTATGGATATGATGATCGGTGGTCGTCTTGATGTGTTTGTTTGGTTATTTGAAATGAAGTTTCAAAGGATTTCGGTTTGGCCTCGTTAAAGGCTTTCTTTCAAAGCGAGTGTGATTTGTGAACGGTGTTTTGAGAATTGATTATGATTTGGTTATTTTGAACGTTGAAGGATTTTATGATGATACTCCTATTGTTTAAGTTATGGAATCGTGTATTCCGTATTTAATCTTGTTATGGTGTTTTGAAGAGTTTGATAATGGTGTCGAGTTAATGGCCATCTCTAGTGAGTATTCTTAATGAACTTACATTCTTAGCATATTAGTATTGCATGAGTAACGTGTGTGTGTATGCTCACTACGGGTTAGATCCGACGGGGTCTCGGTAGGGGTCCACGGAGGTGTGGATCGACGAGCTTTGCTTTTAACCACTACGGGTTAGATCCGACGGGGTCTCGGTAGGGGTCCACGGAGGTGTGGATCGACGGTTAATTGTGGTGAATTTTACAAATGTGATTTGATATTGGCATTTCCGGAAATGAGTGCTTTTGAACGGTTTTCATGATTGCATGCATTGACTAAGTGTGTAAGAGGTAAGTTGTTCGTTTGGCTTACTTGGCTAGGATGGCACTAGAGTATTTTGTTGTTTGTTTTAAATCCTTTATTTGTGGATTTTGATGTTGGAAGACGAACCTTGTTGTCGTTCTCGTGTACTGTGAGTTGATGAGATTTGGGGCTAAAATCCCAATGGTTTTATAAAAGTCGCTTTTACGGATTTGGGGATAAAATCCCAACGGTTTGGTAAACGTCATTTTTCTGAAAGTAAACCTTTGGGCGGTGACCCTTTTGTCTTTTCGATTTTGAAAAGTAGGATTTGATAATCCTAAATTGTCTTCTATTAAAACTCCCGATGGCATTCTAAACCGCTTTATAAATTACTTCCATTGATTTATGATATTTCGATTTTGAAATGTTTTCTCAAACCCTTGCCTCGGGAAGTACTTTTCGCTTCGTTTGGATCTTTGAGGATCCTGCTATTGTTATTCGTGGAATGTGAATCAGTATGGCTCGTATTTGCACTTTGTTCTTGCACTAGCAAAACAAATGGAGTTTGCTAACCCCCGAGTATTCGGGGTGGATGTCTGTTTGCATTCGTGTTTGGAGCATAACACGTCGGCACGAAGGATGATGAAAGATGATCGATACTAATCACATGAGGAACCGTACATCGTGTGTTGGTTCGGTTGTACTTTATTTTTCGCCGCTATATTGTTCCCGCAGAGTGTGGTTGTATTTTGTCCCCTGCGTGGGCATGAGTTGTATTTGAGTTGTATGTATTTGTGGAAAGACCAAATCGGTCTACTGAGTCATTTTAGCCTTGAAGGCATTGTCGAGATGTTAAATGTTGTTACCAGCCTGGTAGATCCCCGAGGAGAGGGTCTACGGCGTGTAATATCCCTGAGTGGATTGGGGGTGTTACAGGATATTGCTTCTCCCTACTTATTTTAAGTTTCGGGACGAAACTTCTTTTAAGGAGGGTAGAATGTAATATCCGCAATTTTCGATTTTCGGTAAATTTATTTTTTCGGCCGGAGTCCGTTTTGACGACTCACTCATGACCGTTTCGTCATTTCGAGAATGATTAATTCTGCACTTTTTGTCATCCGAGTTCGTTTCGGTATCGTTTTGTTGAGTTCCGAGCTTTTTAGCTACTTTTCCGCACTTGAGTTCGATTCTTGCGAATCTCGTCCGAAACTGTTGTTTCGAGTTTCTCGTAAGTTCATTTAATGTTATTATTCATGTTGCAAGCTTTGGTTTGGTGTTTCGATCGCGTATCGTGATTTTCGGACGTTTTGGGCCATTTTCGTAATTTCCCAAAGTTTTGGGTAATTACTTCCGTTGTTGAATTCCGAGCCTTCGGGTGGTCGGAATTGTGTGTTCTCTTAGCTCTTAGATTCGTCTTTGCGAGTACGTCAGAATCAGATCATCGATTCGTATTCGTGTTCGGGTTTCGGGTCGTTCGGGCCGTCGGAGTTGGCCCGGCCGAGTCATGGCCGGCACTGGGCTCAGCCGCAGATCGCCGAGTCACGGCCGGTAGTGCTCGGCAGCTTCTGGCCGAGTCACGGTCGGCAGTGATTGGCAGCTTCCGGCCGAGCAGGCCGCACCGTAGGGCCGCGACACATGCTGGCAGGGCCGCGGCACACTCTGTGGCATTTTTCGGCCAACCCGACTGTACCGGGTGCCGCGGCACACGCCGGCTGAGCCGCGGCACACTGCCGACCACTGGGAGCCATTTTTGGGCCGCGGCTGGGCCGCGGCACACTGTGCAACCTATTTATGGTCCTGCACACGGGTTTTTGGCCATTTTTCTCCTTCTTCTCATTTCTTTCCGCGGCTGAGGGTGATACCAACATGGAGCCATGTTGTTTGACAACAAATCCATGAAGTTATTGAGTTCATATCATCAATCAATCATCCATTATCATCCTTTGATCCAGCGAATCAAGGTAATCTTCCTTAGAACCCTAATTTCGTGAATTTGGGGGTTTTTGCGTTTTTGTCCGATTCGTTCCGTATTATTGGTTAATTCATGATGGATATGATTAATCTTAGTAGTATTCTTGTGTTTAACATTATTTAATCCATTGTTCTTCGTCGAATCGAAGTATATTTCTTGATTTCCTTCAAATTGACTTTTCGGGGGATTTGTCCTTGATCTTGTTTTTCATCCGTTTTTGATGGATCGATTATGGTTAAATGATGTTGTTAAACATATTCTATGGATTGTATATCCATATTTCAACTTGGAATTCCGTTTTCGGGTTTTTACGGAACGAATCGTGTTCTTGGCCGTTTTGGGGGAAACGCTTGAACGTTCGTCATTTTTCTTTGAATTCAACGGCTTTGAGTCGTGTTATGGAATTCATTTCATTGTTGTTCTTGTCCTTCGTAGTTTATGACCGCGAGTTGGCGATCGGTGGAGTCGGTGGGTTCGTAGTCGGTTCGTGTCAACCTACTTCGGTCGATTCTCCGTGT
Organism: Orobanche coerulescens; assembly: GCA_033398695.1. Taxonomy (NCBI): domain Eukaryota; kingdom Viridiplantae; phylum Streptophyta; class Magnoliopsida; order Lamiales; family Orobanchaceae; genus Orobanche; species Orobanche coerulescens. Next base: position 179,859,846 of record CM065809.1, read on the forward strand.
TGCGATTATTCGAGGCAAGTATCTTGCCCATACATTTCATATTTCATCGGCATAATTATTGATAAATGATTTTATGTGAAATCCAATGTTTAATGAACATTAAAAAGGATCGGTATGTCCTCGATAAATATTGTCTTTCAACGATAATTCGAATACTTCGTGAATGGATATCTTCTCGGAATATGTGTGTTAGTTTCGTACGTTGAGAGACGTTATAATCGCATTGAGTGAATATAATAGACCATAATTGTTTGCCGAGGATTGTGTATTGAATTGTATGTTTGTTTGGTGGGTATTCGACATGATGTGATGTTAGTCGTTACTCCTTTGAAAGGAGGTTGTGATGCTTAATGTTGCTTGTCTTGATAATCGACTATTGTTGTGTGCTTGTTGTATGTGATGTGCCTCCGAGTAGGATTGTTGAATCTCCGGGATCCATACTTGCTAGTATGGGTCGGGCGAAACCGTAGGGTTATCCAATACTGGTATGTCTTGCGGGGACTCCGAGGTTCGGGGCTTGCTAGCCTGATGCCGGGATAACTTGTGGGGTTATCATCGGGTATGTCTTGCGGGGACTCCGAGGTTCGTGGCTTGTTAGCGCGATGCCGGGATAACTTATGGTTGTGGTTTGGTTGTGATATTCGTGTCGTGGAGACATGTGATTTGATATGTTTTTCCTATTGGGTTATTCACTCGGGTTTGTTCTTCGGGAGCATCTGAGGTTCGTGGCTTGTTAGCACGGGACACGAATAATCCTTAGGAATATGTGATTTGTGATTTGGGTCACGGACCTCGTATTTTGTGAAATGGGTTGTGGACCCTGCGTATTGTTACCGGAACTTGAATTTTGGAAAATGACTTTTGGGCTGTGTCCCTAAATGTTTTCGAAAGGTTTTAGAATTCTTATATCCCAAATGTTTTCTAAACTCCCGAGATCGTCAAATGTTTTGTAATGTGGACATTGGGTTATTTCCTACCTTTCACATTTTGAATGGTTTGATCAAGTGAATTTTCTCGGGAAGTATATTCGCGATTATTCTGTTTTTGTGGAGTATGATATGTATGGCTTGTTTTCGTATTTATACTTGCACTAGCAAAACAGTGGAGTTTTGCTAACCCCCGAGTATTCGGGGGGTGGATGTCTATTTTGCATTCGTGTTTTGGAGCATAGCACAGGTCGGCACGAAGGATGATGAAAGATGAACGATACTAATCACACGAGGATCCGTTGATGTCGTATTGGTCTAGTTGTATTTTCTTTTCCGCTGCAGTATCTTTTCCCCGTTGTACGGGAGTTTATTGTATTTTGACCCATGCGTGGGTATATGTTGTAATTGAGCTGTTTATTTTTATTGAAAGACCAAATCGGTCTACTGAGTCATTTAGCCTTGAAGGCATTGTCGAGATGTTAAATGTTGTTACCAGCCTGGTAGATCTTCGAGGAGAGGGTCTACGGCGTGTAATATCCCTGAGTGGATTGGGGGTGTTACAAAAATAATATAAATTCAATTTACAAATTTAAATTAAATAAATAGATAGACATTAATTGTAATACCCGGTTGTAATTCAGTCATTATCATTCAGTAATTTCATTCGGTGATTGTCACTCAGTGGATTTTCACTCATTTATAATTATTCATCAATTATGTTCATTCACCCGTGTTCACCGTTCTTAAAAACTTCGAGTTGTGTATCATTATTGTTCATTGTTTCAACTTTCCTCATATGAGTTCGACTTTGTTAGATCACCATTAATTTTTGGTAACTCCAAAAATTCTAAATCTTTGCAATATTATATAGCATCGAGTTAGCTTTCCAATGGTTCAAACGGTGAGTCAATCGGAGTCCGGACGAGAGAGTTATGGTCGTTTTAGCTCACCCGCTCATTTTTCAGTTATTGGCCGATCACTGCCGACCGAACTCGGCCGTGTCGTCCGACACGGACCGTGCCGTACTCGTCCGTAAATGCCGAAGACTCTGCCTCAGGACCCGACCATGTCGTCTGGCACGGCCGAGTCGAACCCTTCCGGATAAGCCAGAACCGACTGCCCATAGGCCCGACCGTGTTCCAGGACACGGTCGAGTCAATGCCGAGCGCCGCGGACAGGTCACTATCGGTAGGCCCCTTCGCGCCGCGACCGTGTCAAGCAGGACACGGTCGAGTCCCTGCCGGCCAGCTGCACGCCGCGACCGTGTCAGGCGGACACGGTCGAGTCTGTCAGCCGAGTCAACCCCTATAAATTCGTTTTTTGAGCATTTCATCTCATTTCCTCCATTTCTTTCCCACTTCTTCACCTGCAACCGAGAGAGAAAGCTTGAGGGAGAGTTTTCTTCATCAATTATCATTTGAGTGTTTGATTTTCTTCATCTCCTTTCGATCGTGAAGCCCGGATAATCAATCTAACGCGTGTTCTTCGGATTAAAGTACTTGGATCTTCAAGAGGTAATTCCTTCAACACTTTGAACTTCGATTTTGTGTTGAGATATGATGTTTTGGACGTTATAATCATGTTATATGAAGGGATATGTATATGATTATGAGTTTGTATAAGGATTCATTGGATTATTGAGGGATTATTCAAGAACACCTTGAATATCGAGTTGGAATTGGGGATTTTCGACTAATTGTTGTTATAATCACATTTTTGGATATTCATAACGGATTATTGATCGTATTGGAGATGTTTTGTTGGTTTGAAACACTTCTTGGGGATTTTGATATTGGTATATTGAGGTTTGATTGTAAACAATCGGAGTTTGGACGCAACGTGTTTGTTTTAATGCCTCAATGGACTTAGTTTTATCGTATCGACGTTTTGAGTTCGTTATATTCGTGTTTGATTCGTATATTGAACGGATTGTTGGATATTGTATAATTCAAGGTTGTTCGAGCGACCGATATCTCAATTAGGACGTTGTTCGTGGAAGGATAATTGTCGCCGGTGTTGCGTAAGTTAATTCTTACTCGGTTAAAAGGATATTCATCCCTTTTGTTGTTCATTCATAATCATAACTCATTCATCATTGTATTAACCGTATCAAAACTTGTTATTGTCAATTAATCACTTCAGTCATAAGGAACGACAGTTCCAATCATTTCATTGAGCTGTCATTTACTTCAATATTATTTTCATCTCGGTGAGTCATTCTTGGCCTTGTCGAATTATTATTCATTAATATTCAGTGTGGTCATTCTCGTTCATATGACCTTCTGGGTTCATATTGCGTAGCCGGGTGTGGCTGTGTGGAATTTTTAGTCGGGCACACGATGGTTATGTATTGGGTTCACCGATACATTAGACCGTGCACACGGGAAAGCGTTACACCGTGAGACTAATTAGGTACACGGACGGGTGTTGTACACTTGCACAGAACATTACGGGCGTACTATGATACTCCTCTTCAGCGTAATTCATAACTAAGAATATTTCATAACTTCACCTAATCATGATTGTGTATTTTCAACCCTTGAGGATTGTTGTTCTTTGTAACTGACCCCGTTTGGGGATTTTGTTTTTCAGGTCATGGCAAGGCAAACGCACGGGAATAGCATGTTGATGTCGAGGAGTCCTAGTGATACTAGTAGGGGGCCCCGATCATTCAGTTATTCATGTTATTGTCCTTTATTTTCCGCTGCAGACTTTCATTTGAATACTCCGTTTCATTCAGTGTTGTGTATTTTATCTTCATATAAAATACACTAGTATTCGGTATTGTCCTGGTGTGTTGTAACTAAACTCCTCATCGGAGTAATTATTGTTGTAATGTAGTTCGGTACTACATTATCTTGTGTAATTCATTCATTTTCATTTGCCTGGTGGGTCCCAGTTGGGGATCTACGGCACTGTAATATCCGCCTAGTTTGGGGTGTTACAGAGTTGGTATCGGAGCGTGGTTTTGAATACTACCTTCCGAGTCATGTCTCATTTGAAATCATCGTCATCGACTAGTATCATTGGACTTTCGCGCCACGTGTGACTGTGCAAATGCCGAGCCAATCGACCTAAGAATCGTAAGACTTCTAACGCCATGGTATAATTTCTCGCAATAGTCATTCATTCATCATTCATCAATTAACAATCCTCAAACATCATCATTCATTGTGATTAGACGATCATGTTAACTCATTAATCACTTAATTCATTTCATTACTCGCTAATAATCGTGACGATCATGTTAACTCATTAATTACTCAATTCATTTCATTATTCAATTGTCAACTGATGATCATATTATCAATCTTGTTAAGTTATTCAAGATAATCATTTCAAGAATTTCATCGATAATCATGTAACTTCAAGAAATCATTCATATAATCACTAAGTTAGAGCATGTATACTCATTTTCATCATCTCATGACATAATCATAACGTGCTAATCATGCGGAAATATAATCATTATGCGACCTTCCTACTTCGGTATGGAGAGAACTGCTGTGGATGCACGGGAGAGAGAAGGTGCGGACCGAAACCCGAGAAATAATCACTCCGCCGGAAATCGTGCCTGTGACTCGCTCGATCAAGATGTTCGGGTTGATCCACTCACTTTTATGCAGCCATGATGACCCATGTGCGCTTGCTCAATCATCATTGCGCCACTGACCGGATTAATCGAGAGAACTCTCCTCAGACGAGCCACCGCTAAGGAAATTGCCGAAAGAAGAACTCCGCATATGTCAACAGGAAATCAACGGTTGCATCTATCCGAAGGCGGTCACCAACTTCGCAAGAAGCCTCGTGAGTCCTATCATTTCGAGCGACCTCCTACGGCGCATAATCGTGCGGGATCTCATTCCCGAGCGCCGGTTCGGCCATCATCTGCTTCAATTGTGGAACGCTGGTCATTTCAAGACTGAGTGTCTCAAACCGTCTATCACGTGCTATAATTGTGGGAATTTTGGGCATAAGGCCCGTTTTTGCCGAAAGGACTCCAAGTCGGCTCCGGCGGCATCTCAAGCCCCGAAGCAACCAGCTTTGAATCGATCGCTTTGTCATCGCTGCTTAAGACAATGGAAGCAAATAGAGTTGGAGCTCGTATTTATCGACGGAGCGTCCGGTTCGGGGGCCGGCAAGTCCCAGATTCATATGATGAGGAGGATCGATGATCCGGTGGCCCGAATGATTTCAGGTATACTCGTAATTTTATTTCAACTTGTGTGTACCTTTTGATGCTGGTACACCGCATTCATTCATTTTCGAATCATACTTGAATAGACTTATTTCGGGATAGTCCTACTGCTTGTGGACCTCATACCATCGGTCTACCTGACGATGGAAGAATTTTCGGAATCATACCGAATTAAGCTTAACGACCGCGATTGATTGATGGATCTAATCGTGGTGAATTTATCTTAGGACGACTTAATTTTCGGTATTAGTTGGTTTGATCGTCTTGATACTATCCTCAGTGTTTGTTAGCGTTTGGTCGCTATCTTTCCGTCGTTAGTTGTCGAATGTGTGCTTCAAGGAAGTAATCCCCGTTGTTCCAGAAGAAGTATTATTATGACGAAAGCAGAGGAATTCCGCAATCGAACTATCCAATCATTCATTGTATCATTTTCATCGATTGGCCTTTCTAAGGCAATCGAGTTATTCAATCATTCCTTGTATCATTTCCATCGATTGGCTTTTCTAAGACAATCGAGTCATTCAAACATTCATTGTATCATCTTCATCGATTGGCCTTTCTAAGGCAATCGAGTTGTTCAATCATTATTGGTATCTCTTTTTATCGATTGACCATTCTAGGACAATCGAAATGTTCAAACATTCGTGGTATCATTGTCATCGATTGACGATGTATTTCCAGACGAGTTATCTAGTTGCCTTCACATAGAGTAGGGGAATTCAGGAGTGAGTGGGAGCCGGTACGTCCCATTTATCGAAGGCACCGTATCGGATGGCCCCGACCGAAATGCGAGAGTTGAAGAATCAACTTGAGGAATTGTTCGAGAAAGGTTATATCCAACCGAGTACGCCCTCGTGGGGAGCACCAAGGTCGCTTGTCAAGAAGAATGATAGTTCTTTTCGCCAGGTATCGATTACCGTGAGTCAACAGGTGATGATCAAGAGTAGTATCCTTTACCCCGTATTGATGATCTTTTAGATCAACTTCAGGAGCCTCGATTTTCCAAGATTGACTTAAGATCCGGATATCACCGAGCCGGATTCGAGAGTCGGATATCGCGAGGACAGCGTTTCATACACGCTATGGTCATTATGAGTTCGTAGTTATGCCGTTCGGGCTAACTATTGCACCTGTGGTATTCATGGGGTTAATGAATCGGGTTTTCATCGACTTTTTGGATCAGTTTGTTGTTTTCTTCATCGACGACATTTTGATTTATTCTCGTAGCCGAGAGGAATACGAGGTTCATCTTCATCAGGTTCTCGACGTGTTGATACGAGAACAACTTTATAGAAAGTTTTCCAAATGTGAGTTCTGGAGGTCCGAAGTGACTTTCTCGGGCATGTAATTTCATCTGACAGAGTTCGTGTCGACCCTCAGAAGACGGAGACTATCCGAGATTGGCAACCTCCGAAAGATATTAAGTAAATCCGATGTTTCCTCGGATTAGTTGGTCAATTATCCAACCCACAACCTGGAGCTAGCAGTCGTGGTTTTCGCGTTGGGGATTTGGCGTCGTTGCCTTTATGGCATCACCTGTCAGATCTTCACCAATCACAAGAATTGAAGTATATATTTACTCACAAGGAGTTAAATATGCGACAGATGCGGTGGTGGGAATTAATCAAAGATTATGATATCGAGATCCTTTACCACCCGGGGAAGGCGAACGTTGTCGCCGACGCCTTGAGTCGTAAGTCCGCTCAGAGCAGATGCTTGCTCGTTTATCGCCTGAAGGAGCTCCAACAGAATTCCTTAGACCCGAGATCGAGGTCCGCTTCACGAGTTCAGGACAACTTTGTATGTTAGAGATTTCATCATCTCTTGAGGATGCAATCAGGAGAATCGTGGTTCGACTCGGATTGTTGCGCATCCGTGAAGATGTGGCTCAGAGAAAGCCCCTGGATTCGTGATCCACGAGGATGGACTTTTGAGGTTTAAGAACCGGTTGTGCGTCCGCGAATGACGAGTTGAAAACTTCTATTTTGAGAGAAGCTCATGCTACCCTTATTCTGTTCATCCGGTTCCAAAGAAGATGTACAAGGACTTGAAACAAAATTACCGGTGGAGTAATATGAAGCGAGAAGTCGCAGAATTTGTTTCGAGATGCTTAACTCACAACAAGTCAAGATGGAACATCAGACCGCGAATATGCTGATACCGCTCCCTATTCCAGAATGGAAGTGGGAAGACATTTCTATGGAATTCATCACGAATTGCCGACGAGTCGTCGTGGCATGAATACGATCTGAGCGATCGCGGACTGCTTTACTAATTTAGCTCATTTCCTTGAAATCAAGGATTTGTGGTGTCCCAAGAGACTGGCCCAGTTGTTCATCAAGGAGATAGTGAGACTTCACGGTGCCCCTAAGAGTATCGTTTCTGATCGTGACGGACGATTCGTGTCTCATGTTGGAAATCAGTTCATCGTGCTATGGGAACTCATCTCAATCTCAGTACCGCCTTTCATCCTCAGTCCGACGGACAATCAGAGAGAACTATTCAGACATTAGAAGACATATTGAGGGCATGCGTCCTCGATTAGTAGACGATTGGGAAGCCCAATTACTGTTGTTTAAGTCCACGTACAGTATAGTTGGCATGCCTTCATTAAGATGGCACCTTACGAGGCCTTGTACGGTCGTCGTTGTCGATCTCCTTTGTGTTGGGATGACTTGTCAGAATCAATCGGCACCGAACCCGACATGCTTATAGCCGCCCGGGAGAAGGTAGCTTTGATCAAGAGTCGTATGTTGACAGCTCAGAGTCGGCGTAAATCGTATGCGGATAATCGCTGCCGACCACTAGAGTTCGAGACGGTGACCATGTTTTGGTCAAGGTATCCCCGAGTCGAGGTATTTTTCCGCTTCGGAAAACGGGGAAGTTGAGCCCAAGATTCATTGGACCGCTTGAAATTTTGGATCGAGTAGGCGAGTTAGCTTATCGATTGGCTTAACCTCCGGCTTTGAGCAGATTCATAATGTGTTTCACGCCTCTCGATTGCGGAAGTATGTTGCCGACCCGAGTCACATACTTGATCGACGAAATCGAGATCGCGGATGATCATTCGTACGAGGAGCGTCTGCACGAGTGTTGGAGCGGCGAATCAAACAGCTTGAGGAACAAGACGATCCCTTTGGTCAAGATTCGGTGGTCCAGACACGGAGTCGAAGAGGCTACTTGGGAAACCGAGGATAGTATGCGAGAGAGTTATCCCGAGTTGTTTGACCCTTAGTTTCGGGACGAAACTCTTTAAGGGGGTGTATGTAATACCCGGTTGTAATTCATCATTATCATTCAAGAATTTCATTCGGTGATTGTCACTCAGTGGATTTTCACTCATTTATAATCATTCATCAATTATGTTCATTCACCCGTGTTCACCGCTCGTAAAACTTCGAGTTGTATCATTATTGTTCATTGTTTCAACTTTCCTCATATGAGTTCGACTTTGTTAGATCACCATTAATTTTTGGTAACTCCAAAAATTCTAAATCTTTGCAATATTATAGAGCATCGAGTTAGCTTTCCAATGGTTTAAACGGTGAGTCAATCGAGTCCTGACGAGAGAGTTATGGTCGCTTTAGCTCACCCGCTCATTTTTCGCTTATTGCCGATCACGCCGACCGACTTCGGCCGTGTCGTCCGACACGGCCCGTGCTGCATTTCGTCCCGGAAATGCCGAAGACTTCGCCTCAGACCCGACCATGTCGCTCGCACGGCCGAGTCGAACCCTTCCGGATAAGCGTAACCGATCGCCATAGGCCCGACCGTGTTCCTGGACACGGCCGAAGTCAATGCCGAGCGCCATGCGACAGTCACTATCGTAGGCCCCTTCGCGCGCGACTGCCGTGGCAAGGGACACGGCCGAGTCCTCGCTGCCAATCGCACGCCGCGACCGTGCAGTCGCGGACACGGCCGAGTCTGCACGAGTCAACCCCTATATATTCGTTTTTTGAGCATTTCATCTCATTTCCTCCATTTCTTTCCCACTTCTTCACCTGCAACCGAGAGAGAAAGCTTGAGGGAGAGTTTTCTTCATCAATTATCATTTGAGTGTTTGATTTTCTTCATCTCCTTTCGATCGTGAAGCCCGGATAATCAATCTAACGCGTGTTCTTCGGATTAAAGTACTTGGATCTTCAAGAGGTAATTCCTTCAACACTTTGAACTTCGATTTTGTGTTGAGATATGATGTTTTGGACGTTATAATCATGTTATATGAAGGGATATGTATATGATTATGAGTTTGTATAAGGATTCATTGGATTATTGAGGGATTATTCAAGAACACCTTGAATATCGAGTTGGAATTGGGGATTTTCGACTAATTGTTGTTATAATCACATTTTTGGATATTCATAACGGATTATTGATTGTATTGGAGATGTTTTGTTGGTTTGAAACACTTCTTGGGGATTTTGATATTGGTATATTGAGGTTTGATTGTAAACAATCGGAGTTTGGACGCAACGTGTTTGTTTTAATGCCTCAATGGACTTAGTTTTATCGTATCGACGTTTTGAGTTCGTTATATTCGTGTTTGATTCGTATATTGAACGGATTGTTGGATATTGTATAATTCAAGGTTGTTCGAGCGACCGATATCTCAATTAGGACGTTGTTCGTGGAAGGATAATTGTCGCCGGTGTTGCGTAAGTTAATTCTTACTCGGTTAAAAGGATATTCATCCCTTTTGTTGTTGTTCATTCATAATCATAACTCATTCATCATTGTATTAACCGTATCAAAACTTGTTATTGTCAATTAATCACTTCAGTCATAAGGAACGACTTGCCCAATCATTTCATTGATTGTCATTTACTTCACTATTATTTTCATCTCTGAGTCATTCTTGGCCTTGTCGAATTATTATTCATTGATATTCGGTGTGGTCATTCTCGCTCATATGACCTTCTCGGGTTCATATTGCGTGGCCGGGTGTGGTCGTGTGGAATTTTTAGTCGGGCACACGATGGTTATGTATTGGGTTCACCGATACATTAGACCGCACACGGAAAGCGTTACACCGTGAGACTAATTAGGTACACGGACGGGTGTTGTACACTTGCACGTAACATTACGGGCGTTTATGATACTCCTCTTCGGCGTAATTCATAACTAAGAATATTTCATAACTTCACTAATCATGATTGTGTATTTTCAACCCTTGAGGATTGTTGTTCTTTGTAATCGACCCCGTTTGGGGATTTTGTTTTTCGTGTCATGGCAAGGCAAACGCACGGAATAGCATGTTGATGTCGAGGAGTCCTAGTGATACTAGTAGGGGCCCCGATCTTCAGCTTATTCATGTTATTGTCCTTTATTTTCCGCAGACTTTCATTTGAATACTCCGTTCATTCGGTTGTGTATTTTATCTTCATATAAAATACACTAGTATTCGTATTGTCTGGTGTGTTGTAACTAAACTCCTCATCGGAGTAATTATTGTTGTAATGTAGTTCGGTACTACATTATCTTGTGTAATTCATTCATTTTCATTTGCTCGGTGGGTCCCTTGGGGATCTACGACCGTAATATCCGCCTAGTTTGGGGTGTTACAGAGTTGGTATCGGAGCGTGGTTTTGAATACTACCTTCCGAGTCATGTCTCATTTGAAATCATCGTCATCGACTAGTATCATTGGACTTTCGCCACACGTGTGACTCGTGCAAATGCCGAGCCAATCGACCTAAGAACTGTAAGACTTCTAACGCCATGGTATAATTTCGCAATAGTCATTCATTCATCATTCATCAATTAACAATCCTCAAACATCATCATTCATTGTGATTAGATGATCATGTTAACTCATTAATCACTTAATTCATTTCATTACTCGCTTAATAATCGTGACGATCATGTTAACTCATTAATTACTCAATTCATTTCATTATTCAGGTTGTCAACTGATGATCATATTATCAATCTTGTTAAGTTATTCAAGATAATCATTTCAAGAATTTCATCGTATAATCATGTAACTTCAAGAAATCATTCATATAATCACTAAGTTAGAGCATGTATACTCATTTTCATCATCTCATGACATAATCATAACGTGCTAATCATGCGGGAAATATAATCATTATGCGACCTTCCTACTTCAGATGGAGAGAACTGTCAGGATGCACGGGAGAGAGGCATGCGGACCGAAACCCGAGAAATAATCACTGGCCGGGAAATCGTGCCTGTGACTCGGCTCGATCGTAAGATGTTCGGGTTGATCCACTCACTTTTATGTGCCATGATGACCCATGTGCGCTTGCTCAATCATCATTGCGCCACTGACCGGATTAATCGAGAGAACTCTCCTGCACGAGCCACCGCTAAGGAAATTGCCGGCAAGAACTCCGCATATGTCAACAGAAATCAACGGCGTAATCTATCCGAAGGCGGTCACCAACCTGCAAGAAGCCTCGTGTGAGTCCTATCGCTTCGAGCGACTCCTACGGCGCATAATCGTACGGATCTCATTCCCGAGCGCCGCCTCGCCATCATCTGCTTCAATTGTGGAACGCCGGTCATTTCAGACCGAGTGTCTAAAACCGTCTATCACGTGCTATAATTGTGGGAATTTTGGGCATAAGGCCCGCTTTTGCCGAAAGGACTCCAAGTCGGCTCCGCGGCATCTCAGCCCCAAGCAACCAAATGCTGTAATCGATCGCTTTGTCATCGCTGCTTAAGACAATGGAAGCAAATAGAGTTGGAGTCAGATTTATCGACGAGCGTCCAGCCTGGGGCCGCAAGTCCTGATTCATATGATGAGGAGGATCGATGATCCGGTGGCCCGAATGATTTCAGGTATACTCGTAATTTTATTTCAACTTGTGTGTACCTTTTGATGCTGGTACACCGCATTCATTCATTTTCGAATCATGCTTGAATAGACTTATTTCGGGATAGTCCTGCTGCTTGTGGACCTCATACCATCGGTCTACCTGACGATGGAAGAATTTTCGAAATCATACCGAATTAAGCTTAACGACCGCGATTGATTGATGGATCTAATCGTGGTGAATTTATCTTAGGATGACTTAATTTTCGGTATTAGTTGGTTTGATCGTCTTGATACTATCCTCAGTGTTTGTTAGCGTTTGGTCGCTATCTTTCCGTCGTTAGTTGTCGAATGTGTGCTTCAAGGAAGTAATCCCCGTTGTTCCAGAAGAAGTATTATTATGACGAAAGCAGAGGAATTCCGCAATCGAACTATCCAATCATTCATTGTATCATTTTCATCGATTGGCCTTTCTAAGGCAATCGAGTCATTCAATCATTCCTTGTATCATTTCCATCGATTGGCTTTTCTAAGACAATCGAGTCATTCAAACATTCATTGTATCATCTTCATGGATTGGCCTTTCTAAGGCAATCGAGTTGTTCAATCATTATTGGTATCTCTTTTTATCGATTGACCATTCTAGGACAATTGAAATGTTCAATCATTCGTGGTATCATTGTCATCGATTGACGATGTATTTCCAGACGAGTTATCTAGTTGCCTTCACATAGAGTAGGGGAATTCAGGAGTGAGTGGGAGCCGGTACGTCCCATTTATCGAAGGCACCGTATCGGATGGCCCCGACCGAAATGCGAGAGTTGAAGAATCAACTTGAGGAATTGTTCGAGAAAGGTTATATCCAACCGAGTACGCCCTCGTGGGGAGCACCAGATCGCTTGTCAAGAAGAATGATAGTTCTTTTCGCTTGTGTATCGATTACCGTGAGTTGAGCAGGTGATGATCAAGAGTAGTATCCTTTACCCGTATTTATGATCTTTTAGATCAACTTCGTGGAGCCTCGGTATTTTCCAAGATCGACTTAAGATCTCGGATATCACCGAGCCATGGATTCGAGAGTCGGATATCGCGAGGACAGCGTTTCATACACGCTATGGTCATTATGAGTTCGTAGTTATGCCGTTCGGGCTAACTATTGCACCTGTGGTATTCATGGGGTTAATGAATCGGGTTTTCATCGACTTTTTGGATCAGTTTGTTGTTTTCTTCATCGACGACATTTTGATTTATTCTCGTAGCCGAGAGGAATACGAGGTTCATCTTCATCAGGTTCTCGACGTGTTGAGACGAGAAAAACTTTATAGAAAGTTTTCCAAATGTGAGTTCTGGAGGTCCGAAGTGACTTTCTCGGGCATGTAATTTCATCTGACAGAGTTCGTGTCGACCCTCAGAAGACGGAGACTATCCGAGTTTGGCAACCTCCGAAAGATATTAAGTAAATCCGATGTTTCCTCGGATTAGTTGGTCAATTATCCAACCCACAACCTGGAGCTAGCAGCCGTGGTTTTCGCGTTGGGGATTTGGCGTCGTTGCCTTTATGGCATCACCTGTCAGATCTTCACCAATCACAAGAATTGAAGTATATATTTACTCACAAGGAGTTAAATATGCGACAGATGCGGTGGTGGGAATTAATCAAAGATTATGATATCGAGATCCTTTATCACCCGGGGAAGGCGAACGTTGTCGCCGACGCCTTGAGTCGTAAGTCCGTTCAGGAGCAGATGCTTGCTCGTTTATCAGTTCAGAAGGAGCTCCAACAGGAATTCCTTAGACCCGAGATCGAGGTCTGGCTTCAGCGAGTTCAGGGACAGCTTTGTATGTTAGAGATTTCATCATCTCTTGAGGATGCAATCAGGGAGAATCAGGGTTCAGACCCAGCATTGTTGCTCATCCGTGAAGATGTGGCTCAGGAGAAAGCCCCTGGATTCGTGATCCACGAGGATGGACTTTTGAGGTTTAAGAACCGGTTGTGCGTACCGGCGAATGATGAGTTGAAAAATTCTATTTTGAGAGAAGCTCATGCTACCCCTTATTCTGTTCATCCGGGTTCCAGCAAGATGTACAAGGACTTGAAACAAAATTACTGGTGGAGTAATATGAAGCGAGAAGTCGCAGAATTTGTTTCGAGATGCTTAACATGTCAACAAGTCAAGATGGAACATCAGCGACCGGCGAATATGCTGATACCGCTCCCTATTCCAGAATGGAAGTGGGAAGACATTTCTATGGAATTCATCACGAATTGCCGACGAGTCGTCGTGGCATGAATACGATCTGAGCGATCGCGGACTGCTTTACTAATTTATCTCATTTCCTTGAAATCAAGGATTTGTGGTGTCCCAAGAGACTGGCCCAGTTGTTCATCAAGGAGATAGTGAGACTTCACGGTACCCCTAAGAGTATCGTTTCTGATCGTGACGGACGATTCGTGTCTCATGTTGGAAATCGGTTCATCGTGCTATGGGAACTCAGCTCAATCTCAGTACCGCCTTTCATCCTCAGTCCGACGGACAATCAGAGAGAACTATTCAGACATTAGAAGACATATTGAGGGCATGCGTCCTCGATTAGTAGACGATTGGGAAGCCCAATTACTGTTGTTTAAGTCCACGTACAGTATAGTTGGCATGCCTCCATTAAGATGGCACCTTACGAGGCCTTGTACGGTCGTCGTTGTCGATCTCCTTTGTGTTGGGATGACTTGTCAGAATCAATCGGCACCGAACCCGACATGCTTATAGCCGCCCGGGAGAAGGTAGCTTTGATCAAGAGTCGTATGTTGACAGCTCAGAGTCGACAGAAATCGTATGCGGATAATCGTCGTCGACCACTAGAGTTCGAGACGGGTGACCATGTTTTGGTCAAGGTATCCCCGAGTCGAGGTATTTTTCCGTTTCGGAAAACGGGGGAAGTTGAGCCCAAGATTCATTGGACCGTTTGAAATTTTGGATCGAGTAGGCGAGTTAGCTTATCGATTGGCTTAACCTCCGGCTTTGAGCAGGATTCATAATGTGTTTCACGTCTCTCGCCATGGAAGTATGTTGCCGACCCGAGTCACTTACTTCGGCCGACGAAATCGAGATCGCGGATGATCATTCGTACGAGGAGCGTCCTGTACGAGTGTTGGAGCGGCGAATCAAACAGTTGAGGAACAAGACGATCCCTTTGGTCAAGATTCAGTGGTCCAGACACGGAGTCGAAGAGGCTACTTGGGAAACCGAGGATAGTATGCGAGAGAGTTATCCCGAGTTGTTTGACCCTTAATTTCGGGGACGAAACTCTTTTAGGGGGGTGTATGTAATACCCGGTTGTAATTCAGTCATTATCATTCAGTAATTTCATTCGGTGATTGTCACTCAGTGGATTTTCACTCATTTATAATCATTCATCAATTATGTTCATTCACCCGTGTTCACCGTTCGTAAAAACTTCGAGTTGTGTATCATTATTGTTCATTGTTTCAACTTTCCTCATATGAGTTCGACTTTGTTAGATCACCATTAATTTTTGGTAACTCCAAAAATTCTAAATCTTTGCAATATTATAGAGCATCGAGTTAGCTTTCCAATGGTTCAAACGGTGAGTCAATCGAGTCCGACGAGAGAGTTATGGTCGCTTTAGCTCACCCGCTCATTTTTCGCTTATTGGCGATCATCGCCGACCGAACTCGGCCGTGTCGTCCGACACGGCCCGTGCCGTACTCGTCCGAAATGCCGAAGACTTCGCCTCAGACCCGACTGTCGCCGTCGCACGGACGAGTCGAACCCTTCCGGATAAGCTGTAACCGATCGCCATAGGCCCGACCGTGTTCCAGGACACGGCCGAAGTCAATGCCGAGCGCCATGGATGTCACTATCGGTAGGCCCTTCGCGCCGCGACCGTGTCAAGCAGACACGGTCGAGTCCTCGCTGCCACCGCACGCCGCGACCGTGTCGGGCGGACACGGTCGAGTCTGTCACCGAGTCAACCCCTATAAATTCGTTTTTGAGCATTTCATCTCATTTCCTCCATTTCTTTCCCACTTCTTCACCGCAACCGAGAGAAAGCTTGAGGGAGAGTTTTCTTCATCAATTATCATTTGAGTGTTTGATTTTCTTCATCTCCTTTCGATCGTGAAGCCGGATAATCAATCTAACGCGTGTTCTTCTGATTAAAGTACTGGATCTTCAAGAGGTAATTCCTTCAACACTTTGAACTTCGATTTTGTGTTGAGATATGATGTTTTGACGTTATAATCATGTTATATGAAGGGATATGTATATGATTATGAGTTTGTATAAGGATTCATTGGATTATTGAGGGATTATTCAAGAACACCTTGAATATCGAGTTGGAATTAGGGATTTTCGACTAATTGTTGTTATAATCACATTTTTGGATATTCATAACGGATTATTGATCGTATTGGAGATGTTTTGTTGGTTTGAAACACTTCTTGGGGATTTTGATATTGGTATATTGAGGTTTGATTGTAAACAATCGGAGTTTGGACGCAACGTGTTTGTTTTAATGCCTCAATGGACTTAGTTTTATCGTATCGACGTTTTGAGTTCGTTATATTCGTGTTTGATTCGTATATTGAACGGATTGTTGGATATTGTATAATTCAAGGTTGTTCGAGCGACCGATATCTCAATTAGGACGTTGTTCGTGGAAGGATAATTGTCGCCGGTGTTGCGTAAGTTAATTCTTACTCGGTTAAAAGGATATTCATCCCTTTTGTTGTTGTTCATTCATAATCATAACTCATTCATCATTGTATTAACCGTATCAAAACTTGTTATTGTCAATTAATCACTTCAGTCATAAGGAACGACGGTTCCAATCATTTCATTGAGCTGTCATTTACTTCACTATTATTTTCATCTCGGTGAGTCATTCTTGGCCTTGTCGAATTATTATTCATTGATATTCAGTGTGGTCATTCTCGTTCATATGACCTTCTGGGTTCATATTGCGTGGCCGGGTGTGGCTGTGTGGAATTTTTAGTCGGGCACACGATGGTTATGTATTGGGTTCACCGATACATTAGACCGTGCACACGGGAAAGCGTTACACCGTGAGACTAATTAGGTACACGGACGGGTGTTGTACACTTGCACATAACATTACGGGCGTACTATGATACTCCTCTTCAGCGTAATTCATAACTAAGAATATTTCATAACTTCACTAATCATGATTGTGTATTTTCAACCCTTGAGGATTGTTGTTCTTTGTAATCGACCCCGTTTGGGGATTTTGTTTTTCAGGTCATGTCAAGGCAAACGCACGGGAATAGCATGTTGATGTCGAGGAGTCCTAGTGATACTAGTAGGGGGCCCCGATCTTTCAGTTATTCATGTTATTGTCCTTTATTTTCCGCTGCAGACTTTCATTTGAATACTCCGTTTCATTCAGTGTTGTGTATTTTATCTTCATATAAAATACACTAGTATTCGGTATTGTCCTGGTGTGTTGTAACTAAACTCCTCATCGGAGTAATTATTATTGTAATGTAGTTCGGTACTACATTATCTTGTGTAATTCATTCATTTTCATTTGCCTGGTGGGTCCCAGTTGGGGATCTACGGCACTGTAATATCCGCCTAATTTGGGGTGTTACATTAATTTCGTAAAAGCTTTTGCTTCAAGGCGCAACATGTCGGCAAATTAACCAATAATAAAACTTTTGTATTTATATGATTTAAGCATCAATTTGATTATAAATAAGCAATCGATAAGCCATTAAATAGCAAACTGTATCACTTTAAAAAATAGCAAGCTATACAATCAAAACTAAATATTTGATTTTGTATAAATAAGCATACCACTTGCTTAATAAACTATTACAAGAACCTTTATATGTACCAATATAATTAAATCTTCAGTGCCATAATAAAATTATAAGCATTATAGTAGTCGTATGTAAGCTTAAATTATGTATGAGGTAAGCAACTAATATTCCTTGTTTGATTAAAATTATAATAATACGAATTAAGAACCTTATAAATACGAATTTAGATAAATTCTTGATATCATAATAATTTAAGCACCTAATAAAATGTATGCTTGATTATGGATATATATAGGAAGATGATTAATGTCATAATTATTTTTTCATAATCATTGCATGAGATAATTAGAGAGTTATAAGCCAAATCTATAACACCCTTCATAGTTGACTAATTACAGATACTAAGCAATTCAATATTCATAACTAAATAAAATGAAATCAATCTGATGCGTCTAAATAAATTCGATCAAGAGTGTATGTTGGTTCCTAGTTAACACATAGGGAGTGGTTTCTATTATAACCCTCCCCAGATCTAGAAATCTCACAAATAAACAATATATATATATATATTGTTTATTTGTGAGATTTCTAGATCTGGCCATAACACCAATAAGTTAGCTATATACAAGTTTCAAAATTCGTTTTACCCGGTAAGAAAAATTGTATATTCCAGAATTTTTGAGCCATAATCTATCTTTCCAAGCCTTGTAATTATCATTTAAAATCGAATCACTCGTTACCTTGAGAAAAGAAGAATCAGTCGGTTGATGAAAAATAGAACTGAAATTTACTTAGTTTGAGGAGTTTTTGATTTTTCATGCTTATCTAATAAACGATTTTTCTGCAAAAATTCTATATCACCTAAAAAGGACTAAAAAAAAGATGGAGAATGTGTTGGTAAAAAGAGCTACACGTTAGCAAATAACGGTGTGAAAGCTATTACCTAAAAAAAGAGATGGAGAATGTGTTGGTGAAAGGAGCTACACGTTAGCAAATAACGGTGTGAAAGCTATCACCTAAAAAAAAGATGGAAAATGTGTTGGTGAAAAGAGCTACACGTTAGCAAATAGCGGTGTGAAAGCTATCACCTACTAGTTCGAGTTATTAAGTCTATAAAAGGGATATAGATTATGAGCAGATTTTACTTAATTAGTGGCTGATTTTCAATACACTCAATTTCGTGAACAATCACAATATTTGATGACGTCGATGAAATTCTTCTTCATATTGAGTCGAAAAATAAACGAGTGGTTGAGAGCAACCTTTAAAGGGAGTCGTGTGTGTCATGAGTGGGAAAGAAATAATCAATCTTTTGAAGGGTAACCTTGCATTTTGGAATTACAAAAAAATAAAACTGTGTTTTAACTTCAAAATTATTTGTAGATTTATTTTGGATCTTGATTCATTTCTATCTACTGTATAAAGCTGGTTGTTGTGTAGATGGCATTTTGATCTCTTTTTCTCTTTATATATATAAGTATTGTTCTTAATTTGTATATGTATTATTTTAATTTGTCTTATATTTTTTTCCTTATTTTATTTTGAGTATGAATAATAAAGAGTTTTGCTCGGGACTAGCAAGAATTCAAGTGTGGGGCATTTGATTAGTGCATAATTGATCTAAAATTCATATACAAAATATCACCTTTTTCTGGCATAATCATACTGATTTTGATAGAATTTAATTATTTTGAAGAAATATCAAAACATGAGCTAATAATGTTTATTTTGCAGGTTACTGGCATAAAATATCAAAAAGGTCGAAAAACCAAACCGAAATCAAAAATCAGAAATTTCCAAGAAAAAAATGTGACAAAACACGGCGGAACACATGGCGCAAATAGGGCCGTTTCTCTCGACCGTTTACAACACGGCGCATATTTTCCGTCGGGTCCTTGCGCGTGTTCCAGACAAGACCGAGTCATCCTAATACGGCTATATAATACGGCGCAAAATGGACCATTTTTCAGCACCGTTTTTACGCAGATGCCATGCAAAAATAGTCCACTTTTGACCATCTTGTGAACTCAACCACAAGATATTTTTATGGTCAAAAATCTGAAAAATCAAAGACATGGGTGAAGTGTGAACAAAGAATTAATCAAGATACTACAATAGATATTTTGAATTAAATAATCAATTGTATTCTTGAAAATCACCTATAAAATGACACCTTCATCCATGAAGAAATCATATCCTCTTCTTGCCAAGAAACACCCATTTCTTTTAGCAAGATATTTTTCTTACAACTCTTTACTTTAGTTTGTATTTCATTTTTGGTTTGAATTTTTTTTTAGTTTGTAATTGAAAAGTGTTTGATCAATAAACACTTAGTGTTTTACTTTCAATTTTGTTAAGCTTGTAACATTTGAACAAGTTTGAAGTTATATATTGAAGTATGTTTCTTGCACTTTGATACATCATATTCAAGTAAGTTTCATCCATTGTCATTAAGTTCTAGTAATTAAAAGTTTTTATATATATTATGTATATCAATTATTTCTATTATAATTTTGGTTTGTATAAAACAATGAGTAGCTAATCTTTCTTCCTAGGGGAAAGGGGATTTCTATTAGGTTATATATTGAGTATTTGATTGATTTACACTATTTTGATTAGAAAGGACTAATTGGTTTAAATAGAGATTGATCATATCCTCTTTCTACTAATGAAACCTCCTTGATTGATTATTGAGTGAATTGGAAACATATCTTTTCAATCTATCAAGTGTTAATCTTGTTATCAACATCTTAAGATTGCGAAAGTGGTTAAGACACCTTTGAATACGAAAGTTATGAGGTGCAAAGTTGATTACTCGATGAACAATTGTTTATCCTAAAAATAGTCAAGTTAAAGAAATGAAAGGACTAATTGGTTTAAATAGAGATTGATCATATCCTATTTCTACTAGTGAAACCTCCTTGATTGATTGTTAAGTGTATTGGAAACACATTTTTTCAATCTATCAAGTGTTAATCTTGTTGTCAACATCTTAAAATAGCGAAAGTGATTAAGACATCTTTGAATACGAAAGTTATGAGGTGAAAACACTACCAAAATTCACACTTTAGCTGACGACTTTAAGTCGTCGGCTAAACCCAAAAGTCGTCGGCTAATCACGCCAGTCGTCGGCTAAAATACCGCCGGCCGATATTCATCGGCCAAGGTTTAGCCGACGACTTTTTTGGTAGTCGTCGGCTAAAGTTCAAAGTTTAGCCGACCACTACAGCAAGGTCGTCGGCTAAAACCTGTTGGAAAAAAAATTTAGCCGACGACCTTATCAAGTCGGTCGGCTAAAACTTGATTAATAAAAAATAAAAATAAAAACTTTAGCCGACGACCTTATCAAGTCGGTCGGCTAAAACCTGATTATTAAAAAATAAAAATAAAAACTTTAGCCAACGACCTTATCAAGTCGGTCGGCTAAAACCTGATTATTAAAAAAATAAAATAAAAACTTTAGCCGACGACCTTTACATCTGTCGTCGGCTAAAACCTGTTTTAAAAAAAAAATACACTTTAGCCGACGACCTTTACATATGTCGTCGGCTAAAACCTGTTTTAAAAAAAATACACTTTAGCCGACGACCGTTTTATATGTCGTCGGCTAAAACCTTTTTTTTAAAAAAAAATAATTTACTTTAGCCGACGACCTTTGGAAAGTCGTCGGCTCAAACCTAATATAAAAAAAAAAAAATTCAGATTTTGGGATCCCAAAACCTGTATTTTTTGCACCTGCAATTTTTATACACCAGCTCCCATTATCAACAACAATCAACGCACAACACATTCAACTAATACCATCAATAATATGCCCAACATTATATGCAACACAACGCACAACACATTCAAGAACATTAATTTCATCAACATACTAGTAGCGTCAACAAAATCACTTACACAATTGTAACACAAATATAAATATACAAGAGTACTACAACAACACAACTACAATCCACTACCAAAATAATCTAAATGTCGAAATGTAGTAGTAGAAGGATTACCACCATCCCCTAGATCCTCGTCACGAGGCTGTGAAGATGGGGTCTGTCAAGAGAGAAGGCGGTGGAGCAGTGCTGCAGCCCGGCTGAGTAATGGTCTCGAGCCGGTCATCATATAGTCCATCATGGCCTGCTGCTGTCTCTGGAATCTCTCTAACCGCGACTCAGTCCTCTGCTCGCTCTCATGTAACCGCGTCTGAGTCCTCCTTTCATTCTCAGCTCGGAGCTCCCTCTCCGCCCTCAACTGCTCCTCGAGATAGGCAGTCTGTGCATCCCATCCGCGAGGGCGCTGGAAGCCGGGGGTATCTTTCAATACATGGTGACCCTCGGCTCCCATCATCTTAGTGCGGTACCGACTACCTCTAATTGGGTAGATAGTACCCCACACCCTAGTGCGAACATAAGGATCGGCCTGATCGATCTGTCCAATGGCAGAATCGAGGTCGATCTCCGCTAAGTCCGGATACTGCTCCCGAGCAATCTCAGCAAGCATCCTCTGAGACTCCTCCCGCACACGCTCCTAAGTTAATATGAAAATAAATATTTCAATATCAATAAAACTATGATACAAAGGCATTTATTTTATTACCAAAATAAAATAAAAAAAGACTTACATGCTCCTCGGGACGGTTCGGATATGCTTTCTGAGTCACGTAGGCAAATGCGTCCAACGAATCAGAAGAAATGGCCTCGTGCGCAACTCGGCTAACGACCAGGAAGCCGATCGTGATGGTCGATCAAAGACGATTGGTCGTGTTGGTCAAGCTAGTCGCCTTCAAAAAATATTATTTAGAATCGAGTTTATATTTAGAATTCAAAAAAATAAAAGCGAAATATTATTTTTTATTAAATACTAGCAGTTTTTTTAATAAATAAAATACAATATTCAGATTTTTATTTTTTTATGGAAAATAATATTCTAGTTTTTATTTTTATTAAAACAATTTATTTCCACTTTTGAATAAATAATTCTGATTTTTTAATATTAATAATATTTCAGAATTTAAAAAAAATACCTGAAGTTCCGATTTTTTCTAATTTAAAAAAATCGGAACTTCAAGTATTTTTTAAATTCTGAAATATTAATTTAAAAAAATCGAGTTTATATTTAGAATTAAAAATAAAATAAAAACTGAAAGAGAAAGAAAGAAATGGGGGTATTTTAGTCATACCATGAACTCCGGGTCGCGAAAATGGGCGCCTAGCCACTTCCACTCGTACTCCCGGAACTTGAATTCTTCCGGGGTAGCCTCTCGGGTATCACCCCAGGCTGTCCAGAACATGTGCATCTCATTTTTCCAAGATTTGTACCTACAACACACGTTGCACAACATATATTATTCATAAGAAAAAAATACGCAAACAATGTAGATACAAAATAAATTAAAATGACTTACTTGGTAGACTGCAACTCGTCACACCAAGTACGTAGTAGAGAGTCGGGAATGACAAACCACACCTATGAACAGCATAAATACGCAATAATTTAAAAACATCACATATTGCATTTTGAAGAACTACGTGTTAATCGAAAAACACTTATTAAATATTTATTAACTTACCGACATAGCATTATTCAAAGCATCCTTCACGCATTGCGGCACGTCCCCCCAATCGGGCCACAAAACGGAGACTCTGTCCCGAATGACAAAGCCAACATTACAGCTATATGAGGCCGCAGCGTCAGAAGACATCACCTGTCGGCCGTGTCTGTCTAGAGGAATCTCGTAATGGCCATGCTTACTTACGTACGAGTCGAGCGCCAGACCCTTTGTTGGGCCACGAGTCTTCTTCTTTTTCTTCTCCTCCTCGACTACATTTTTCCCCTTCTCCTTCTCCCTCTCTATCTCCTCGTACAGTTTCGTCTTCGAAACCCGACAACTCCGCCAACACATGTTGTCTGGCCAAGACTCGTAGACGTACGCCTCGTCAGGGCTAATCAATCGAACGGGAACTCGGACTCCCGTCTCATCAACCTCTGGAATAGTCGGAACTATCGGAGGCATGAATAGAGTCAGCGGCGGACCGTGGGGCACCACGGACGAGGAACTCCGTACATCTCCTGATGTGTAAGGGCTAGACGTGGGTCGGTGGATGGGAGGCATACGAGTCTCCGGCTGCGAGGGGGTCGGCCGTGGTGTCTGAAAGGATAAACGCCGCGCTAGTGCAGCGGGCTCATCTGTCGCCCTAAAAAAATCGTCAGCGTTCATGCCGGTAGCTTCTAGTATCTGGCGGGCACGAACGCAGCTCTGAGATATGTATAGTGTAGCGGGATCCGCCTTACTAGAGGCTGCCGAACTCCCCCCGAATCGGGAGTGGTCGACTTTGTCGACTTCTTCCCCAACGCTTTCTTTATTCTATCCATAATCTAAACAAATAAATCAAATTCACAACTCAACACAACAATAATTATCAATGGCATACCACGTTAATATTTCGATTAACGCCGGCTATACAATTCCTTTCTCCTCAAACAAATTCATCAAATATTTCATCAAAACTCATTACACAATTTACCTAATTCATCAAATAATCTAAACAAATTCATCAAATTAACAACTCAACACAACAGTAATTATCAATGCCATACCACGTTAATCTTTCGATTAACGCCGGCTATACAATCCCTTCCTCCTCAAACAAATTCATCAAATTCACAACTCATTAAACACAAAATATTGAAAATACTAAATTCATCAAATATTGCATCACAACTCATTAAACAATTTATCTAATTCATCACATAATCTAAAAAAATTCATCAAACAAATACAATAAATTCAACAAACAAAATAAAAAAAATAAGGAAAAGGGTTACCTGTCGGGAGGCGGTCGGACGGCAGGCGGAGGGCGTTGGGCGGGCGGCGGGACAGGGGCTGTCGTACGGGCGACGGGACGGCGGCCGGGCAGGCGGCGGGACTGGGGCTCGTACAGGCGGCGGGACCGCGGCAGGCCGGGCGACAATTGGGTTACGGGGGTTGGGGACTGGGTGACGATCGGCGGAACGGGGGCTAGGAGACGGGCGGCTAGGTGACGGGCGGTTGGGTGACGGGGGTTGGGGGTTGGGGGCTGGGTGACGATCGGCGGGCGACGGCTAGGTGACGGGCGATCGGGGTGGGTGAGGGAAGGAGAAAATAATACAAGTTGGGAAGAAGAAAACGTATAAAATGTATCGGGTTTAGCCGACGACCTAGATCTAGGTCGTCGGCTAAAGTTTTTTAAAAAAAATATTATACTTTAGCCGACGACATTCCAATAGTCGTCGGCTAAAGCACAAGTATGACCCGACCGTGCAGTCTAACACCGTCGTCAGCATACAAAGATGTTTTCACTTCGGGCGTGGGGACACGGGCCGTGTCATTTGACACGGTCGGCGGTTTAGCCGACGACATAGATAGAGTCGTCGACTAAAGTATAACCTTTTTTTTAAAAAAACGTTAGTCGACCGTTTCAGGAGACACGGGCCATGTCGCACCTGCCCAGAAAGTGAAAACACGCTATATGCCTGACCCGACCGTGTTAGACTACACGGTCGGGTCATTGTTGGGGTTTAGCCGACGACTCTTTGAATGTCGTCGGCTAAAGTATAATATTTTTTTAAAAAACCTTTAAACGACGACCTAGATCTAGGTCGTCGGCTAAACCCCCCGATTTTTTTTAATAATATTAATATTATATTAATGTTTTGATTATTATTATTACTATTTTTTTAATTATATTTAACATATGAAAATATACATCTAATAAATTTATGGCTCATAGTTTGAGTCATCACTACAGTCCGTCTCATTATCTGAGTTGATATCCGGCAACATATGCCTCAAGTCGTCCACATTATCGTCATCAGAATTTTCAAGTAATTCGTTTGTATCAACATCAACGTACCCGCGAGCATCACCACGGAGTCGGGCGACTCGTCCTTCAGGAACATTATTCATTGTAATTGTCGTTGATGGTGGAATATTTGCTGTATTTGGCTCTTGATAAGCATCATCGTCATCATTACCTGTTGTTTCTCCCAGTGTAGCAGCACTATAAATATTCTTCGTTGTCACAACATTCACTATCTTCCATGTGCCTTTCTTCACCAAGTCGTCCAGATAATACACCGACTTTGCTGATGTAGCAAATTCAAAAGGATCACTTTCATACCATGAAGTGGAAGTGTCAACAGATAACAGCCCGTAGTCGACTTGCATATCGGTTCCAAGACTGTGTCATACCATCGACACTTAATCAAGTAAATTGTCATACCTTCCCCGTAAATTAGTTCTACCACTTCCAAAAGAACACCATAATATCCACCATCTATCATAACCCCAGAATTTTGACATCTTCTTTTTTGGTCTCTCTCAAGGCATACGAATGTGACACCGTTGACTTTGGCCATCGAATAAATTCTTGACATAACCGGCTTCATAGAAAGAAGCATAAGTTCACGCGACCAGTTAGGGTGTCCGTCATCTTGTATGTGTGTCATTTGTCGTAAATAAACTTTTTATGTAAAAAATATCAAAATCAATAGCAACTGAATGTATATGTACCCATTCTCCAAAATAGTCGGCAAAAGTGTCATTGTGGAATCTAGTGTCACCTCGCACCATATCCCATGACAAGTGGATGTCTTTTCAGTACTGAACTTCTGGACAATTGAGCAATATCCACCAATGTGCAATTCGTGACTCGTACGGGTCTAATTGTCTTCCTGGCAACCTCCCATAGACGTCAACCTCAGTGGATATGATAGAAAGATTGAATTGTATTTTATCTGCTGGAATAGAGCGGGAAGGGGCTCGAAGGTGCCCAAATACAACTTGATATGCGTAATACACTCCGATGCAAGGTAAGATTCTGCAATGCATCCTTCCGGTGCAGACTTATTGGCCACGAAGTCTTTGTAATCACCGAGTTGCCTGTAATATTGTCATTGTGTTAGAAATCATACTTAATTTGACAATATATATATATATATATATATCATACAAAATTATGTTACCATTCAACCGGGTACATCCACGTGTAGTGCACTGGACCAGTGACCAATAACTGCCAGGGAAGGTGGATCATGAGGTGAGGCATGAGGTCAAAAAAGTTTGGAGGAAATATTCGCTCAAACTTGCACAAGATATAGATGATCTCATCTTGCATTTTACGCAAATCAGATCTCTTCACTTCTCTCGTACATAATTTCTGGAAAAATCTTGACAATGCAACACACGGCTCGACCACCTGTTTTAGTAAGTACGGTCGAATAAATACCGGAAATAGGCGTTGGAGTAGGATATGACAATCATGACTCTTCAAACCAGTTAACTTGTTCTCCCTGAAATTAACACATATTCCTATATTTCCAGCATACCCGGTAGGATATCTAGCAGTCTTTATCCAGCAAAATATCTCAGTTCTCTGCTCGGCAGTGATGGTGTAAGCTGCCTTAGGCATTTTTGTTTTCCCTTGACAGTTTTCAACCACAAATATTTTCTTATGCTCATTTCTTCCAAACCTTTGCGTGCTTTTGGCCCGTCTTTGGTCTTTCCATCCCAACCTAAGGTTGTCCCAACCACACTTTCGCAAACATTCTTTTCAATGTGCATGACATCCAAGAAGTTCCTTATCAGTAACTTGGACCAGTAAGGCAATTCCCAGAATATACTTTTGTGCGACCAATACTTATACCTGTCGGGCCTTTCAGGGGTTGCTGCAATCACATCAGGATGGTTGCTAAGCTGACCAAAATCGTACTCATTAAGAATCGTTAGTATTTCATCACCTGTCCACTGTCGTGGTGGCTCGGCCATTTCTACAGTGCCATCAAATGCTGCAGCATCCATACGCCACTCATGTTCCCTCTCAAGCCATATCCGATGAAGCATTCGGATAACTTTCCTACAGTGGTACCTAGCACAACCTGCATTCAAACACACTGGACAACCTCTATATCCGCTAATAACAGATCCAGACAGCATTCCATATGCAGGAAAATCACTAATAGTGCCGATACACATGGAGTGCAAGTAGAACATCTCGGACGAATAACTGTCGTACGTGGGATGACCTTGCTCCCACAACAATTTCAGCTCCTCTATCAAAGGTCTCATATACACATCGATACACTTTCCCAGATATCCCGGCCCCGGGACTAACAAGGTCAACATATTATACTCCTTCCGCCTACACATCCACGGAGGAAGATTGTAAGGAATCACTACAACAGGCCATATGGTATATGAAAGACTCATGTTACCAAAAGGGTTGAAACCATCAGATACAATCCCGAGCCTCACATTTCGGATATCTGAAGAAAAATTCGGATACTCCCTATCTATATGCTTCTACGACTCTCCATCCGAAGGGTGTATCATAGTATCCGTGTCATTAGTGCGCGGCTCGGCATGTCATCTCATTGTTAGGAATACTTGTTAGATTTTGATGATGTCATTAATATAAATTCAAATACTTATTACTTGGCAAAAATGTAAGGAAGAACCAAATGAGTATCTTCCATAGGCCAAATTATGTTAAGTGTAAAACTTGGCAAAATGTAAAGAAGAACCAAATGAGTATCTTCTATAGGCCAAAATAAGTTAGACTAAAAATCGGCTAAGTACTAAAGATCAGCTGAGTTCATCAGAGAGGTACAGCCGAGTAAAGTCAGAGAAGTTCTGGTAAACAAAAAATCATCAGAGATGTATGACCAGACTGCAGTCAAGTAACCTCAGACAGGTCATCTGATCAGGCGAGTCACAAACAGTCACCATCAGAGAGGTCCAGACTGCAGAGAAGTTAACTTACATCAGCCTACCTGAGATCAGTCAAGTACTCCAAGTCCACGTCAGCATGCGTTGAAAAGTCAAATATTACGGAAAGTCAAATGCAACGTGAAGAGACAAATTGGAGAGATTCCCGCAAAGGATATGAATTAAATAAATCATCCAGACCCACCTTGAAGACTTTAATCTTATTATATTCAAAAGATTCGGCGCCTCACATGCAGAGTCTTCACAACGGTCGATTGATGGATTAAAATATGGGAATCCAACCTTGCAACGTTCACAAAGAAAACAATGAAGTCTACCTCTCCAACGGACGGATTTGTTGAAAAGATTTGCAACGGCTATGAAGGAATTGCTCAAGGATCGTGACCTATATATATCCGAAGATTTGAAGTTGAGCAACTACCGGTGCGATCATATTCTCAAGCGATCAAAGCATTCAAGCGATCTAAAGAAAACTATAGCATCGTAAAAAGAGCAGTTCTCAAAGTTCATACTTGAAGAAGCTCTTAGTTGGAGAAGACAAAAACTCGTGTCTTAAATCTTGAGTTCGGGGTACTTCACTGGTTGAAGTTCAAGACTGTAAAGGCATCCAAGGACCGCGGATCAAGAGGTGCAAGGCAGTCGAGTGTGTTGCAACGGCAAGGATTTCTACTGGTTGGAAGCTATTGTAATTTGGTTGAATCACTGTAATATTTATCACTGGTTGAAAATTATAGTGAATTCATCTCCAACTGGTTTGGAGAAAAGTGGATTAGTAGAGGATTGCCCCACCTCTGAGACCACTATAACTGCCTACGTATTTTACTGTTTTATAGCATCATACTTTAACTGCTGCATTCATTATTAAGTGTTTCATTAGTTGTTTTGTATTCGTCATCAGCTGACTTCCGCACGTATTAAGAACAAACGACTCCAAGTCATTTGTTTATCTATCAGCTGAAGAAACTTACTCTTTGAGAAAAAGAGTTTAAGAGTTTCAATAAGTCTATTCACCCCCCCTCTAGACTTATTCCTGGACGACTTGTGACCTACAAGTGGTATCGGAGAGGTTGGTTCATTTAGTTCACGAATCAGATCTATATCAGAGATATATTTTTACTCTCATTATAAAATGGAACACATGCATCTAGATTACCTGTGTTTTCAGTTGACGAGTATGATCTTTGGAAGATAAGGATGCAGGCACACTTATCTTCGATCCATGATGACATGTGGTGCATTATAGAGGACGGTCCTTACACCTTCGAGAAAGATAACACTCCCGAGGAGATCGCAGCAGGGAAGCCAGAGAAGATCCCAAAGAAGAGGACAGAGCTGACTCCCGAAGAAACAAAGCTGGCCAACCTTGACAACCGGGCCAGAGACGTACTGTATCAAACTCTTGACAAATCCACCATGGTCAAGATCAAGAATTACAAGAATGCCAAAGAAATCTGGGACACATTAGCCTTAATGTGTGAGGGAACGGAGCTGATCAAAGAAAATAAGTTGTCAATTGCCACTCAAAAGTTTGACAATTTTAAAATGAAGAATGGAGAATTAATAGACCAAGTGGACACAAGGTTCACTGAGATCATTAATGAGATCAACTCCCTCGGTAAATCATATGGCGACAGGGAAATGGCACTGAAGGTCCTAAGATCTCTCAATCCTGAATGGAGTATGAAGGCAGTGGACATGAGAGAATCCAAGGATCTTAATAAGATAAAGATTCAAGAGCTGTTCTCCGATCTGAAGGCTTATGAGTTCGAGCTCCCAAGTTCATCCTCAACCGAGCCTGCAGAGAAGGGAATAGCCTTCGCAGCCGAGTCCCCCGCCAAGAGCTTATCTGATGTGAAGCCTCCAAATCCATTAGATTTTGAGGAAGAGATGGCATTCATAATGCAGAGATTCAGCAACTTCCGGAAAAACTACTCCAAATACAAAAAGAACTATAAGGAGAATCCCAGAAGGAACCTGAAAGCCGGAAGCTGGAAGGTGGAGTGATACAATTGTCACAAGACAAGACACATTCAAATCGATTGTCCTGATCTTAAGAAGGACGAGAGCAAGAAGGAGGTGAGCAGAAAAGAAGATAGAAGGAAGGCCCTCATCGGAGAAGATCAGGAGCATGTAGAATCAAGCAGCGGATTCTTCTCTGATGATGATGAAGAGTATGACTGCCTGATGGCCAACCTAGCTGATGAAGAGGTAACATCAAAGCCCTCTGGTTCAAATAATAGTTCAGCCATGTCATAAGATATGGATCTGCACGAATCTGTAAATCAGCTATTTAAAGATTTTGAAACACTAAAATCTGCACACCTATCTGTATCAGCAGAGAAGACTCAGCTGCAAGATGAGAATAAGCAGCTGAAAAATGATTTTGATAAACTCAGCCTAGAACTGAATACAATTGAGATAACTGCAGCTAACTTGCAAAACCAGGCTGATATCACTACAGCTGAGATAAATCGACTAACTGTTTTAATTAAAGAAAAATCAGCTGCACTTGCTCATGTCAAAGCCGAATTTACTAAGCTGACTCAGGTAAATAAGACTCAGGCGCAGGAAATAACCTCCCTCAAAGCGTCTCTAACTCTGGACGAATTGTGTACTAATAAAAGGCCACTATATTCCAGATCAGGCCTTGGATATGATCCTCACACTCCCTCTCGTTCTAAAACCACTTTTATCAAGGGAGAAACAATTGTCTCGACTGCTGAGCCTACATACAAACCGATATTTAAAAATAGGCAACAACCAAGTCACAAGTCTAGGCTGCAGCAACAGTTCACAAGGCAGCCACCTAGACAAGTGACGGGGCAATGGCCCAGGCAGAAGCAGCAGCCCAGAAAATGGGAGGGGCGGATGGAAACCTCAAGGTTATCCTAATTTCCAAAATGAACAAGTGTGGAGACCTCAAAGATTTAATAAATGGTCTCAGCCAAGATTTAGAAATGGCCCACACTATCAATATTTTGAGGAATATCCGGTATACAATCCCAACAGAAGATACAGACCTAGACCTTACACACCTTATAAGGGTTATAATAATAACAACTTTCACAATCCAAGGAAAAATCAATTCTCCAGAAAATCAGCTAACCCTAAAGGACCCACACAGATCTGGGTACCTAAATCTCTGCTTGTATGATTGCAAAAAAGGTGGAAGGACTACAACCACATCTCCACAAATTCAAACTTTGGAGGTGAAGAATAGTTTGTAGATTCTGGATGCTCGAGGCACATGACCGGGAACAAGAATATGCTGTCAAAATACACCAAAGAAAGAGGTCCTGATGTAACCTTTGGAGATAGCTCTAGAGGGCAAACAAAGGTCTTTGGAGAGCTGCACCGTGGAAACATCATAATATCCAAAGTTCACTATGTCAAAGGGCTCAAATATAATCTCCTGAGCATAAGCCAGTTTTGCAATGAGAAGAATCTAGTAGTCTTCACCATTTGGAAATGTATGGTGATAGATATCCTATCTGGAGAAGTGAAGCTACAAGGATTCAGAAGGAAAGATGTCTATATGATAGATTGGAACACAGGAACTCCCAACACCTGTTTTCTATCTAAGACAGTAGCTGAGAACGGATGGCTGTGGCACAAAAGATTATATCACCTGAACTTCAAAGCCATCAACAAAATTACTTCTTAGAAGCTGGTCAGAGGACTCCCAGAGGAAGCATTCAAGAAGGAAGCTCTTTGTGATGCATGTCAGAAAGAGAAGCAGACCAGGGGATCATTCAAGCCAGTCCAGCCTACAACCCTCACAACAAGGATCTTAGATCTACTCCATATGGATCTATTTGGTCCTATCAAGCCGAGGACTCTAAGCGACCGAAAGCATGCACTTGTTGTAGTAGATGATTATACAAGGTACACTTGGATTATCTTCCTGTATAAGAAGAGTGAAACCTTGACCAAGCTACCTGAGCTGCTGAGAAGGATCCAGAATGAGAAATCCCTATCCATCATCAAGATCAGATCAGATAAAGGAGGAGAATTTCTCAACAAGGCGATCACTGATTACAGCAATCAGAATGGGATCCAGCATGAGCTCTCTGCAGCCAAGACCCCCCAGCAGAATGGTGTTGCTGAAAGAAGAAACAGAACCCTGAAGGAAGCAGCCAGGTCCATGATTGCAGAAGCGGACCTGCCCAAGAGGTTATGGGCTGAAGCTGTCAACACAGCTTGCCATACTCAGAACAGGAGTATGATAGTAGGGAGACATGGCAAAACTCCATATGAGGTTTGGAATAATAGAACTCCTATTGTTGCTTACTTTCATATTTTTGGTTGTAAGTGTTTCATCCACAACAACGGTAAAACACAACTAAATGCCTTTGATGCTAAAACTGATTATGGTCTCTTTATGGGATACTCACAAAGAAGCAAGGCATATAGAGTCTTTAACAAAAGAACCTTAGTTGTGGAGGAAACACCTCATGTTGTATTTGACGAATCTACTGTTGAGTACAGAAATCAAGTTGAGCTAATTGAGAATAAGCTCAAATCAGCAATCCTCGAAGAAGTCATTGTACATGACACTGGAATGGTAGACTCACCTGCAGATCAGCCCGATGACGCAACTGTAGCTGTTGAAGACCCAACTACAGATCAGACAGGATCACCAAACCTATCTGATCCAGTTGCCGCTGATGAAGACCCAGCTGTAGCTGATAAAGACTCATCTGCAGATCAGATCCAACCTGCAGATGACAAGACGGTAGCTGATCCAGTTGCAAACCAAGGAGACCAGATCCCAGCTGATGCAGAAATCCACCAGAGCAATTCAACAGGGGGAACAGACCCAGAAGAAGATGATATCCCCAAGTGGCTCAAAGACCATCCAATCCAGCAAATCATCGGGAAGCTGACTGATGGAGTTAAGACAAGACAGTCTACTCTACCCGCAGGAATGGCTATGTTCTCATGCTTCATGTCTCAGATAGAACCCAAGACAACAGAACAAGCTTTGGAAGATTATTCTTGGATAAATGCCATGCAAGAAGAACTTGAGCAGATGGAAAGAAACAAAGTTTGGGAACTAAGGCCCTGTTCTTTTGGACTTATTTTTCGCCTTTGATTCGCCTTGGCCTATTCGAGTCCATTCATTCGATTCGATTCATTGTGCCCATTCATTCAAATTGCTTCTTCTTATTATTATTATTATTATTAATCTTAATTATTATTGTTATTATTACTAATATTATTACTATTATCGTTGTTGTTGTTAATTACTATTATTATTATTTTTTACCATTATTATTATTATTATTTACCCTTAATATATATTTTAGTTCGATTGATTGATTCGATTCCATTGATTCGATTCATTGATTCGATTCGAATCCATTCAGATTGATTGATTCAGTTCATTCAGTCCAAAAGAACAGAGCCTAACAGACAGACCAGATCACAAGAAGGTTATTGGCACCAAATGGGTGTACAAAAACAAGAGCGACGAAGATGGAGCTGTTGTTAGGAATAAAGCCAGACTTGTTGCTAAAGGATATGCACAGTGTGAAGGAATAGATTTTGATGAAACCTATGCACATGTTGCAAGATTAGAAGCCATCACACTATTCCTCACATATGCTGCATTCAAGGATTTTGAAGTCTATCAGATGGATGTAAAGAGTGCGTTTCTAAATGGCATCCTAGAAGAAGAAGTCTATGTAGAGCAGCCCCTAGGTTTTGTCAAAGGAGACAAAGTCTACAAGCTGTTGAAAGCTCTCTATGGACTTAAGCAAGCACCAAGAGCATGGTATGAAACATTGTCTGTGTTTCTTGAGAAGAATGGTTTTTGCAAAGGAAAAGTGGACAAGACCCTATTCAGAGTGGAGCACGAAGGCCACATATTGATAGTCCAGATATATGTGGATGACATCATATTTGGCTCAACCAACCCAGAGCTATGTGAGAAATTCTCAAACCTCATGCAAGGAGAATTTGAGATGAGTATGATTGGAAAGCTTAACTTCTTTCTCGGATTACAAGTTAAGCAGATGGAAAATGGAATTTTCATCAATCAAGCCAAGTATACCAGAGATCTAATCAAAAGATTTGGAATGGAATCAGCCAAGCCAGCAAGAATTCCTATGAGCACAAGTACTCACCTAGATGAAGACGAGGCAGGCATATCAGTGGATTCAACCCACTACAGAGGACTTATTGGATCATTGTTATACCTCACTGCAAGCAGGCCAGACATATCTTATGCCGTAAGAGTATGCGCTCGATTCCAATCCAAGCCTAAGTAGTCACACCAAGATGCAGCCAAGAGAATAATTAAATACCTTAAGTCTACAGTCAACGTTGGACTATGGTATCCTAAGGACGATAATTTCGAGCTGTCAGGATATTCAGATGCAGATTTCGCAGGATGCAAAATTAATAGGAAAAGCACTAGTGGAACGTGCCAATTCCTAGGAACCAGACTGATATCCTGGTTTAGCAAGAAGCAGGTTTCTAACTCTATCTCCACCACAGAGTCAGAATACCTAGCTGCAGGTAGTTGTTGTCCCCAGATCTTGTGGATCAGACAGCAGTTAAGAGACTACAACATCATTGCCAATGAAGTCCCTATCTGGTGTGACAACAATAGTGCTATTGCAATAACCAACAATCCGGTTTTGCATTCAATGACTAAGCACATTGATGTTAAGCACCACTTCATTAGGGATCACGTGCTTAACAAGAGAGTCAGAGTTGAAAGAGTCAGCACAGACTATCAAATTGCTGATATCTTTACCAAACCTTTGTCAGAATAAAGATTCTTGGAGCTGAGCTGAGAACTTGGTCTACTAGATTGGGAATCTAGTACAGAAGAAAAAGCAAGCTGAAGCATATCAGAGGAAGGACGGACCCAGATAATTAAAGGAATCAGATCCTAGATGATGCAGACAAAAAAGGACGAAGGACGGACAAAGGAACCTAGCTGATCAAAATCTCAGGCGAGAAGTCCAAGGAGTCAACTCACCTGATGCAGAGCAACAATCAATGATAACCAAATAAGTTTTCTAAACTTAACCGACTTCTGAATATTTTATTATTATCTGCTATATGTATAATAATATTATATTAATTTTTGGTTCACAAGTGGCATAAAAATACATGTGGCAATCATAGGCTAAATCGACCTCCACTTGACCAATTAAAATCTAACCGTCCAATTTTAAACTCAAAACCTGGACCACCGATTAGAATTTAAAATTTAAAAGGAATCTCAAAAGACGAACCACCGATTCAAAATAAATAATAATTTAATCCCAACGTCGTTTCATCTTCCTTATAAGGACGGAAAACCCTTCACTTTACCTTTACGCCTACCAGTCTTTCAAACCCTAAATTTACAGAGCAAAAATCCTTTGAACTCCAAATACACTGAAAATATCTTATTTGCAGAAATGGAATCTTATTTGGAAGGCATTAACATAAAGGCGGTCAAAGACCAGATCATCTTTTCTCTGGTTGTTGATTTCGAAGGCCTTTTGGAAGCAAATCTGGAAAACTACGACGTCCTTGACCTGATTCGTTCGATGAAGCTAAATGGGATCTACCCATTTCTGGATATCAGTCCCAAACTTCTGTATAAGGAGGATGTTATCGCGTTCTACCGCGAAGCTCATGTGATTGAAGAAGGAATCAGGAGCACCGTCGGCGGAATACAAGTCGACATCTCGCCGGAATCGATTCGGAAAGTTTTTGGTATGAAACACCGTGGCATAGCCGCCCTCAAGCAGACAGCAGCCGCCACTTAGATGAAGATCAAGGCAGACGATCAGCCTGCGAAGCTGAAGCTCACCGCCAAAATGAGTGAAATCAAAAAGGTCTATCGATATGCATTGGATATTACCAACAAAATTATTATGGGTATGGCCGGCAGTTACGACCAACTGTCGTCGGCAAAGTTCATGGTGCTGGGAGCACTGATTCAGGACGAAGCGATTGATTGGGCTGACTACATCTTTAGGCAGTTTGTTCGCGAGGTAAACAAGGCCGAATGGCTTGTTGACGAGAAGAAATTCAGATCCAAGCTGGCGTTTGGAACGCAGCTAAGTTGGATCGTTGAGAAGATGGGTGTGACGAAGGGCAGTACTGACCCCTTCCACATCAACAAGAGACTTGGTCACCTTGACCAAGAGACGTTGAGGAAGTTGGGAGGCAACAGAAGAGCAGCTCAAATGATAAAAGAGCTGCCTGACTCAAGGACCTACCCCAGATATTATTCATCAGACGCGTAGGAAAAACCTGCAGGCGACAACTGATCTGCAGCCAAGTCAGACTCGGAGTCAGACAACACACCGATTGTTGTCCGGTTCAAGAGGAGGGGACCAGCCCCTGGCAAGCCATCATTCATACATTCCTCACTGGAACCCTCACCTAAGAGGCCCAGGCGACTGATTCGCCAGCGGGAGGAGCAGCAGAACATTATACTGCCCCGGCCAGTCGCCTACCCACTGGAAGACCACCGCTCCGGCACTGAAACTCAGATCGTCCCTGTCCTCACTCCAGCATTCATTTCAGAAGAGGAAGAAGCAGGTTTAATTATCATCATCCCTGAAGCAAACTACACCTTTAACCTGCTGGACAACAATCTTTTCAACCTGTCCATAGAGCAATTATAGTTAGTTAAACCACATGCTCTAAAACACTCTTTTGTTAATATTTTTGAAGAGTGGAAATTTTTTAAATCTCTGTCATTTGCTAAACTTCAAACCTATATTGAAACCAGTGGTTGGGAATATCCCCAAGCCACAGAGGATGTACTGATACACTTTTGCAAAGTATCAGACACAGTTTTGATCCTCCAGGAGAATTGGTTCATGTCAAATTTCAAAACCAACATGGACCAATTCATCCATTCTATAATGTACAGTATCTTTGATGGATCTTTTGGGAAAGAAGATGAGGAGGAAGAAGAAAAAGAAATAATGATTAAAGAAGTGAATGGAGAAGAAGAAGAGGAGGTCATTGTTATAGATGACGAAGAAGAGGAGCAGGAAGAAAGAAAAGGAGGAGAAAATATTTTAGTTGAAAAACAAACAGAAGAAGTTGAAAAAACAGAGGAATTAGTAGATGAAGAAGAAGAAGGGGAAGAGGTAGATCAGGAGGATGATGAAGGAAAGGAGGATGATGAGAATGATGGAGAAAATGATAAAGATGATAAGAAGGATGATGATGATGATGATGATAAGGATGATGGAGGAGAAAAAGAAGCAGAAAAAGAAAAAGAGAATGTTGATGAAGAAGAAAATGAGGAAGAACAAGAGAAGGAATTTGAAAAGGAAGAAGAAGAGAAAGAAAAGGAGCCGGAGAAAGAGCCAGAATTAGAGGCTGCAGACAAGGCTGGGGCGCCTGCCTGGTATACCAGCCTGGACGCGGAGTTGGCTGAGGACTCCAGATCAGGGACACCTGAAAAGACCCCATCTGGAGTGCCAGCTGCAGATAGGAGCCTGCAGTCTAGTGGATTATTTGCAGAAGGCTCAGGCGAGCACTCTCCTCCATCACAGATCTCACCTGCGATGACCGAGCTGATAAGGCAAATAGTAAAGGACACTATTGGAGAGTTGCTTGTATCTCAGGTCACCCCTGATCTCCAATCCATAAATGCGAAGATCGATACCTTGCTGCAGCGGGAAGTCCCTCAACCTCCTCCTCCTACAAATAACAGAATGCCTTTTGGCATGTCCGATCGGGATGCACGTAATGGAGCAAAGAATGACCACTTTGGTTGATGCTGGCAAAAAGGGGGAAGAAAGGATACAGGGGGAAGGCAGCATTCAAGGAGAAATAAGGGAGGATCTTAGAACTAAGAAGAGGCAGGATGTCCAGTTGATCACTGCTGGGACATCCTCAGCTAAAAGGAAAGGAGAAGCTTCAGAACCAGAAGAACAGTCTGATAATTAGCCTGCAGGCAAGAAGAGTAGGACCAGGGGAGGATTTGAGCCTACTCTAGAGTGGGAAGGCAAGGAGTTGTGGTACGTTGAAGAATTTGTACCATACGAAGCTCTACCCATGTGGGGATCTGCAAAGAAAAAATTCATCAGAGACTATTATATCTGGGAAATACTACAGGATAATAATTGCTCCCCACAGCAGATCTTCATCAACTTCATGGAAGAAGCTCATCCACAACTCTGGACTATTCTGCTAAAACATGCTGAGGCACACAATGCATATCCCATGATCCCTCCGTTCAGGGCCAAAGAACCTCCCACCTTGGAGAAAGGAAATGCTTTGAATGAACTTGCACTCCAGAGAAAAATCAAGAAGCTGTTTGTTGATAATAAGTTTTCATCTCAAGAAGAGCAAGATTTTGCATCTCTTGTCGTAAGGAGAAAGTATGGTCTTTCCCCTGTCAAGGCAAGAACAATCGGAGCTAAACCTTTCAGGCCTGCCAAGCAGCCTATCCGAAGAGGCAGAGGCAGAGGCAGATGACTTTTATTTATTTCTGTACTTGTAAAATTTTCTTGTAAATTTAAGACATGTATTTGTAATCAATTCATAAAATTTTATAACAGTCTCTTGAATGACAATTTCCAGTTGTCTCAATACTAGACTGATTTTAGTTTGTGTCTTGCACTCAAGTGCAGACTTGTTTATTTGAATATTTCCTTAAGTTTTGCCATCATCAAAATAGGGGGAATTTGTTAGGAATACTTGTTAGATTTTGATGATGTCATTAATATAAATTCAAATACTTATTACTTGACAAAAATGTAAGGAAGAACCAAATGAGTATCTTCCATAGGCCAAATTAAGTTAAGTGTAAAACTTGGCAAAATGTAAAGAAGAACCAAATGCGTATCTTCTATAGGCCAAAATAAGTTAGGCTAAAATCGGCTAAGTACTAAAGATCAGCTGAGTTCATTAGAGAGGTACAACCGAGTAAAGTCAGAGAAGTTCTGGTCAACAAAAATCATCAGGGATGTTTGACTGCATCATCAAGTAACCTCGCAGTGTCATATGATCAAAGTAGTCACAAACAGTCACCATCAGAGAGGTCCAGACTACAGAGAAGTTAACTTACATCAGCCTACCTGAGATCAGCCAAGTACTCCAAGTCCACGTCAGCATGCGTTGAAAAGTCAAATATTACGGAAAGTCACATGCAACGTGAAGAGACAAATTAGAGAGATTCCCGCAAAGGATATGAATTAAATAAATCATCCAGACCCACCTTGAAGACTTTAATCTTATTATATTCAAAAGATTCGGCGCCTCACATGCAGAGTATTCACAACGGTCGATTGATGGATTAAAATATGGGAATCCAGCCTTGCAACGTTCAGAAAGAAAACAATGAAGTCTACCTCTCCAACGGACGGATTTGTTGAAAAGATTTGCAACGGCTATGAAGGAATTGCTCAAGGATCGTGACCTATATATATCCGAAGATTTGAAGTTGAGCAACTACCGGTGCGATCATATTCTCAAGCGATCAAAGCATTCAAGCAATATAAAGCAAACTATAGCATCGTAAAAAGAGCAGTTCTAAAAGTTCATACTTGAAGAAGCTCTTAGTTGGAGAAGACAAAAACTCGTGTCTTAAATCCTGAGTTTTGGGTACTTCACTGGTTGAAGTTCGAGACTGTAAAGGCATCCAAGGATCGCGGATCAAGAGGTGCAAGGCAGTCAAGTGTGTTGTACCGGCAAGGATTTCCACTGGTTTGAAGCTGTTGTAATTTGGTTGAATCACTGTAATATTTATCACTGGTTGAAAATTATAGTGAATTCATCTCCAACTGGTTTGGAGAAAAGTGGATTAGTAGAGGATTACCCCACCTCTGAGACCACTATAACTGTCTGCGTATTTTACTGTTTTATAGCATCATACTTTAACTGCTGCATTCATTATTAAGTATTTCATTAATTGTTTTGTATTCGTCATCAGCTAACTTCCGCACGTATTAAGAACAAACGACTCCAAGTCATTTGTTTATCTATCAGCAGAAGAAACTTACTCTTTGAGAAAAAGAGTTTAAGAGTTTCAATAAGTCTATTCACCCCCCCTAGACTTATTCCTGGACGACTTGTGACCTACACTCATTGCTTTTGCCGTGTGAGGAGACATAAAAAGCCGTTCCAACCTGTCCTTCAGTGGAAAATACCAAAGTACCTTCACTGGATTCTCTTTTCCAGAAGGAGTGATCCTATATCTCTCTGTATCACATACAGGACATCTCGTGAGGTCTTCATTAGGATGCCCCCAGAATAGAATACAATCATACATGCAGACGTAGATCTTAATGTAGGAAAGACCAAGATCTTTCGAAATTTGTCTCATTTTTGTATATGTATTAGGAAGATGATGACCCTGTGGAAGCATATTACTCGTAAGCTCCAAGTAATCATCTACAGACTTGATGGATGATCTGTTTTCCACCTTTAATCTCATCATTTCCATGACACAATCAAGAACAGTCATGTTACACCCTGGGTATAGAGGGGTCTGTTGGAGTTGAATTAGCTTGTTGTACCTGTCAAGCCCAGCAGTATTGCAAGGCAATGGTCTACGGGGTCGTGGGATTGGCTCAGTTGGTACAAATATCTCGGAAAAAACAAACACGTCATCAATCAACCTCCTCTTCGGATCGGTGAACCCGTCGTTACCACTAAATTGTCCGTGATCATACGGAATAATAGAATTCGATGCTTCACCGTGGTATATCCAACATGTATATTTACTCCAAAAACCATTCTTCTTTAGGTGTTCCCAGACCTCATCAAATGGAAAACGAAACATATCACTGCGACATCTACATTTATTACACGGACAGTAGTGCAACGTATTACCACTGTCGTGCTCTTTTACAAATCTCATAAACTGCTTCATCCCATCCATTACACTTGGATCCCATTTTCGTAACCCAACCCAACTCTTGTCCATCCTGAAAATGTATACATTTTCCAATATTAATCCAACTAACTGATATTGTTCAAATTATAAATGAAATCACAACAAAAAATTAATCATAATGATTATCATCATAAAACTTAATCGTTATACATAAAAGCTTTCGAATGTA
Source organism: Orobanche coerulescens (assembly GCA_033398695.1). NCBI lineage: Eukaryota > Viridiplantae > Streptophyta > Magnoliopsida > Lamiales > Orobanchaceae > Orobanche > Orobanche coerulescens. The sequence goes on from CM065809.1 coordinate 179,901,353, forward strand.
CAACATGAATAATACAAAGTTTTGAAATCACAATAAAAAATACAATAAAATACGTACCTTAATCGAAATGGTGATTATAACAACCGGTAGAAACCTTCGTCACTCCAGCTAGCACATCTCAAAGTAGCAACACAAACTCAAAAAATACACAAAGGGATTTCCAAGAACCGGGTTGATCTTTTTCGCAAGGTCGCAATACTCAAAGTAGCAACTCACAAGCTTTTTTCGGGAATAACTGACAGGATCGGGAATAGAAATGTGCTATTAAGAAGTTTAGCGGGGAGAGGGGCAAGATTGGGTTGGTGTTCCGTGAACTATATATAATTTTCAATTGGAGGTTTAGCCGACGACTTGATCTAGGTCGTCGGCTAAACCCCATTTTTTTTTCGAAAGGCTTTAGCCGACGGCCTAGATCTTGTCGTCGGCTAAAATTTGTTTTTTTTTTTGGGAAAGGGTTTAGCCGACGACTTGATCTGGGTCGTCGGCTAAAACTTTTTTTTTTAGAAAACGTTTAGCCGATGACCCAGATCAAGTCGTCGGCTAAAACGTTTTTTTTTTCCGTCGGCTAAACAATTTTCGGGTCGTCGGCTAAACCTCTTTACTATAGCCGATGACTATGTTGTACTTTAGCCGACGACCTAGATCAAGTCGTCGGCTAAAACTGTTTAGCCGACGGTAACTCGAGTCGTCGGCTAAAGTTTAGCCGACGACACTTTAAAGTCGTCGGCCGGTTTTTTTCGGGTCGTCGACTAAAGTACTTTTTTTGGTAGTGAAAGTTGATTACTCGATAAACATTAGTTTTTCTTTTATATCCATGTAAATCAATTCATATATTTAATTAAAAACCTAATTTAATGAACCCGTAATCCCCTAAATTTTATAAATTCCCAACTCATTTTAATTCTATCATTTTTCACTAGTTAAAAATAGTCTAGTTATAAATAGTCTTAATATAAATAGTCTAGTTAAAAATAGTCTTAATATAAATAGTCTAGTATAAAAATAGTCTCATTAAAAATAGCAGTATTAAAAATAGTCTAGTTATAAATAGTCTTAATATAAATAGTCTAGTATAAAAATAGTCTTATTAAAAATAGTAGTATTAAAAATAGTCTTACTAAAAATAGTCTTATATAAAATAGTCTCATTAAAAATAGTCTAGTTAAAATAGTCTTATTAAAAATAGTCTTATTAAAATAGTCTTATTAAAAATAGTTTAAATTAAAAAATAGTGTATTTTAATTTAGTTAATTTAAAAACCAAAAAATATATAGTCTTATTAAAATAGTCTTATTAAAAATAGTTTAAATTAAAAAATAGTGTATTTTAATTTAGTTAATTTAAAAACCAAAAAATATATTTTAGAATATTTTAGTATTTATTTCTTGCAATCTATACAAAATATTATACGAAGCCCTGTTGAACAATCCTCGAGAGAAAAGACCTTGGTAGAACTTACCACGTATATCTTTGCGAGCGACTCAAAAACTCCTATTTTTAGGATAAATTTTTGTCGATCACTCGGCATGACCTTGGGTCTTGGAGTTTGGGCCGAAACACAAGTTATGTATCCAAACCCAACAAACATACTCTTCACCCTCTAAATTAGAAGGGGGTTGTACATGAAAGCACTTGTAAATGTAAACTAAAAGTAGTGGTTCCACAATTTTGTTAAGCTGGTTAAGAATTGTCGTTGCATATGTTGGTGCTCACTTTAAGTTTTTGAGCCAAAAAAAACTGTCTTATGTCCACGAAAAGTGTGGTATTATTATTTCTTTGTGCCATTCATAAAAAGTGTGGTTTTTTCAGAAATGAAAATGACATCACTTATTATTTCTTTGCGCCGTTCATAAAATTCTTTTTGTCGCACTCTCCCTCGGAAAGTATTTCCCAAGTTTGGCATAACAATGTATATCCAAACCTGTCTAACACATAATCAAATAAATTAGTTTACTTTTAATTTGGGAAACCAAAACATTAAGAATTGAACAATATCTAATGAGACAATGAATGCAACAGACTAGATGATATACTTCTCTTCCATTTTTTTTTTCCGTTTCTCTGCTGGCACCTCGCGTTGTTGATCGCGCGTACTGTCAAATAATAATCATATTATTACAATTTAAATATAATTATTATAGACAACAATCGGAGAAAAAGAAATGGCACTTTTGTATAAATATAAGAAATTATAATCTTAAATTTGATGCAACTTTCTTTGCTTTTCATGGCACTATTAAAGCCGCAAATTGCATTGTTGGAAATTCAAATTTGTTGGTAAGAAAATTATAATCTCCTTAATTCATAATAAGAAGAAAGTAATTTAAGTACTAATATTATTTACGGTTGAAGTCATAAGATGATAGTTAACGGAAAAACACTTCAATCGAAGTGAGATATTCAATTCACGAAACCCTAAAAAACCCTAAAATACACAAAGCCCCCCTAAATAATCTGGAATTAAAAAAAAAACTAAATAATAAAAAAAAACTGACTTAAAACAAATGAAGATAATGAGGGGGGAAGAAGTGTAGGAGCTGGCCACTACTTGTCTGGCACGTGGCTGCCTGGGACATGAAGTTGTAAAATTATTTCTTAGTTGAATTTTGGACGAATACATGTACTGAAATTCTCAATGGTTTTCATAAAGTATGATTTTCGATAAATGACTTTTGCAGGCAATTGATATTAGTGATTTAACGGCTGTAGATAAGTAGAATTATATGTATTCACAGATTTTTTATCGCATTATTTGTCAGATATACTAATGAAGAAATTGATACAACAAATAATAACAAATATGCAATGAAATTACTTAATAATGCAATTAGTTTCTAAATTTCACCATTAAGGGTGTTTCCACCATAATCAATATATATATATATATATATATATATATATATATATATATATGGGGAGGGATATATCAACACAAAATATATCAACACCTTATCTCACACATTAATCCCCACCCTTCATTTTAATATTTTTTATTTTCCCTCTATCTCACACATTAATCTCGTTCTCTCTTCATTTCTCTCTCCCCTATTCCTCTCTCTCCCTCTGTCTTCTTTTTTTCATCCGTCGATTCCAGATTCCCGTTCATCCGGTTTCCAGCTCTGATTACAGCTAGCCGCCATCCGGAAATATTTGTCAGGTTTGCTTCCGATTTTAAATATATGTATATATATTACGATTCATTCATCCATCTCTCTTCATTTTCCGATTCATTTTTCGATTTTAACTCCGATTCATTTTCCGTTCCCGATTACAGCTAGCTATGACTGTAAAAATAACAAGATAGCTATGACTGTAAAAATGAGAGATAAATTGCAGTAGTTTCTTGATAGAGCCATCAGTAATAAGACAGGTCATTCAATTGAAGTTTGAGTTTATTACATATGTCGATGTAGTAATATATGTATGTCAGGCTTCACGATGTGGGTCTTTACTGAAAGAATAAGCTGAGTTAGTTACAGGGGCTAATCTCTGTTTTTTTTTTTTTTATGATGTGTCAGGCTTCACGATTCCAGCTTTCGATTTAAACATTGGATAGTTATTATGAAGTGTGTGGTACTGAGTCATCTTCTGTAAGTGAGTCGGATATTGATTTGGATTCAGATTCGTTCGATATTGAAGAAGTTCAATCCATATTCGAAACACCAATCGATAATATTATTTTTGACGAAGTTGCTGTTAGTCAATCTGCTACAGAAATCCGTAGTGAATAGGTTGTGTCTTTGAAGGAGGTTCCTGTGGAAAAACCATACGAGGGGCAAATGTTTGACAGTGTTGACGAAGCTAAAGAGTTTTATAATGAATATGCTCGTAGATGGGGTTTTGGTGTTCGCATTAGAGATTCCCGGAGAGACAAAGCACGAGATAATATGCTTACAAGACTATGCCTAGTTTGTGACCGTGAAGGGAATTATTTCTCCAAGTTCATCATACAAGATCCCGAGAGACCCGTTCGAAGAAGAAACACTTCAACTCAAAAGTGTGGGTGTATGGCACGGTTTGTGATTGCCATTGTCAAGAGTGGGAGATGGAGAGTAACTGACTTTCATGAACAACACAATCACAATCCAGTTACCCCTTCCAAGCAAATTTCTATGAAACAAAGAAGACATATGCCCATGGCTGCAAAAGCTCTAGTTGAATCTTTTCGGCAATGCAATCTTCCAGTTTCCAAGGTTGTGTCACTTCTTGATGGGAAATCTGTTGGATTTGATGAGCATGATTGCTATAATCACTTGGGTAAAAACAAGCCATATAAAACACCAATTGAGGGGATGCAAATGCAATGGCACAGTTCTTTTGCAAAAAGCAAACCGAAGATCCCCAGTTCTTCTATACAATTTTACTTGATAAAGACTCAAGAGGTGTGAATTTCTTGTGGATTGATGGAAGGTCGAGAAGTCAATATCAACATTTTGGAGATGTGCTGTACTTTGATACAACATATAAAAAAACATTTACAAAATGCCGTTTGCTCCGTTTACTGGAGTAAATCATCATTTGCAGTCAATTCAATTTGGTTGTGCACTTTTGTTGGATGAGACCGAGGAGAGCTTTGTTTGGGCTTTCGAGACATGGGTAAAGGGAATGGGTGGTAAGGCGCCAAAGTCAATAATCACTGACCAAGATCCGGCTATGAGTAGAGCCGTGGCTAGAGTTTTTCCAGACACTACAAATCGTTTTTGCCTTTGGCATGTAATGAAGAAGTTTCCCGAGAAGTTGAATCATTTGTATAAGAAGAACTCAAATTTCAAGAAGGAAATGAAATGGTGTATAAGAGGATTTTATAGGATTGCTGAATTTGAAAATAGGTGGAATGAATTGATGGATGTATATAACTTGACAGAGAATGAATGGCTAAAGAATCTATATGCCATAAGGAAGAAGTGGGTCCCAGTTTATCATTTGGATATTTTTTATGCAGGGATGAATACTACCGGGCGTAGTGAAGGTATGAACTCATTTTACAAAAGATTTTTCTCACGTCATACCACATTGAGAGATTTTGCATTAAAAAATGAGCAGAGTATAGAAAGAATGGTAGAGAGGGAAAAGAAAGAAGATTATATCTCTGAGCACAAGGACCGCGTTGTGGATGGTGCGGCTTATCTCTTGCAATTTGCTTCAAAGTTATACACAAGAGGGGTGTATGTAAAATTTAAACAACAATGGGAGTTGGCCACTAGTCGTTACAAGCTTGTATCTTCAAGTAATGTAGACGAGTGTCATGAGTTCATCTATAGGTCAAGAAATGAAAAAGATCCAAGGGAGTGGAAAGTGGAGTTCAACACCAAGACTCTTGAAGGAAAGTGTGAGTGCAAGTTGTTTGAAAGCATGAACATACCTTGTGGACATCTTATAAAGGTATTTCAAAGTCGAGATCTAGATGTAATACCGGAGTCTTTTATTGCAAGGAGGTGGTTAAAAGGAGCAAATGAGTACAGAGTCAAGTATGATGGTGGAGTTGTTAGTGGACATCAAAATTCAAAAGTTCTTCGGGCTACTCATTTAGCAAAATTGGCCAATGCATTGGTATATGATGCTGCGGATGAGGATGAATGTTACACTTTCATGGCACAAAAGCTCCAGGATCTAGCAGAGCAATATAAGGAGTACAAGGCGATAACTATAAATGCAAAGACAGTGTCATCTGTGGGGTGTAACAATGTAGTTGCTGATACGGTACCTCTTGATACCCAAGCTCCTCTTATTGATGTCAGTCAATCTCAACCGCCTAATGTTGGTAATCCTAGAATCTCAAAATGCAAAGGAAGGGAAACACAAGAAGAGAAAGACATGAACTCCCACAGAAGTGAGAATGATAGATATAGATATGGTTTGGAGAAAAATCAATGGAAGAGAGAATACAAGCAAAGGGAATGTTCGGTGTGTAAACATCTTGGCCATAACATGCGGTCTTGCCCGAACAGAAAGAAGTGACCTGTTAAATTTATGTGTCTTGTTTAATTTGAATTCTATTTTGGATGTTATATGTGCCTCTTCTCAAACCTATTTTGTAATATTTTTTTTGGGCAGTAGCATAATTTGAATTTTTAATGCCTGCTTATGATTTTTAATGCCTGCTTATGATTTTTAATGCATGGTTCATCATTATTACAATTAAAAAAACAATGGACAGTGGTTATATATGTATTACTATTATGCATGGTTCATCATTTTTAATGCCGGCTTGTATTACTGTATTACTATGCAGTAGCATCATTATGTTTATTTCTGAAGCTGATTTTAGGTGCCATTTTACTTGGCAGGAGTCGTTCAGTAAAAATAAAATGGTGGTTGCGGAACTGTTGTAGTGATGCAAGAACATTTCATTTGTCAAATCTGAGACTATGGAAAGAAAATTGTAGCTCTCATTTTGTCTGGCAATTGATGAATGAATGTGGTGATATGGATCTCGTTACAGAGAAAAAATAAAAGATGCATTGCATAATAAGGTCACATTACATTACAATGAAAGCAAATTTTGGTCATTTGCATTACAATGAAAGCAAATCTTGGTCATTAGCAAATAACTTACATCAATAGCATTTTACAATAGAAACGATTTCACTATGGCTGCAATCAAAACAACGACAAAAACAATCAACACTAATAACAGGATCCCAAGCCGATGTTTGATGACTTTACAATCATCAATCTCAGTAACAACATTTGATTGTGTTTTAGGCGATGACGAGTTGGGAACATTTGTACTTATATGTGCTTCAACCTTTGGGACTTTCAACTTTTCCATCATTGGCTCGGTGCTTCTAGTAGCCTTCACACCGCTATGTAGTGCTTGAATGGCTTCTTCCTCCGAAAAACATCCCCAATAACGTGCGTTATTATAGCCGGCCACTTGAGCGCTACATTCTTCCCATGTCACATAAATGCCAGGACTTCTACCTCTAATAACAACATAAAATGGATATTTCCCCATGGCCTCACGCACGAGTACCTATAAAGATAAATAAAAATATATCAAGAACCACCTAAACACACCATAAAAATTCAAAATTCCATCGCCGGTGTGACACAAGTTTTTGCCAAAAAAAAATGGTACCAGAGAAACAAAACCGCAATAACAGCAGAAAATAAACTAAAATAAAGGGGTTTGAATTCATTCGAGGAATCATAATTCTGGCCATGATCTGGTTAAGAATAACCAAATATTTTACCTGAAACTTATGCTTTTGGAAGAAATATATTCAATAATGGGTCACTGGAAATTATCACCTAAGCCTGCATAAATAGAACAATCACTGAATCAAAACACACACACACACAAAATAAGGTAAAGTAGAACATGACAATAAAAGGGGTGAAAACTACATACCTAAATCAGATGACAACAAGGGTACAGGGAATCGTAATACATATACACATATTTAAAATCGGAAGCAAACCTGACAAATATTTTCGACTCACCAAGTTTCGCCGCGGACGGCGGCTAGTTGTAATCGGGAACGGAAAATGAATCGGAGTTAAAATCGAAAAATGAATCGGAAAATGAAGAGAGATGGATGAATGAATCGTAATACATATACATATATTTAAAATCAGAAGCAAACCTGACAAATATTTCCGGATGGCGGCTAGCTGTAATCGGAGCTGAAAAATGAATCGGAGCTGGAAACCGGATGAACGGGAATCTGGAATCGACGGATGAAAAAAAGAAGACAGGGGGAGAGAGAGGAATAGGGGAGAGAGAAATGAAGAGAGAGAAAAATGAAGAGAGAACGGGATTAATGTGTGAGATAGAGGGAAAATAAAAAATATTAAAATGAAGGGTGTGGATTAATGTGTGAGATAAGGTGTTGATATATTTTGTGTTGATATATCCCTCCCCATATATATATATATAGATATACATATAAATAATATGTTCCATTAATCCGAAACTTACTACTGTTACAATCAATAGTTTACAGAGTGGTTAGACTCCCGATTTATTATTGTGTTTCATCACAATTAACATTTAACCATTTTGAACAAACTTTTACTTTAGTAGAAAACTCTATAGAACTCTAGGTGGTTGAACTCTATAGAACTAAATTATTTTTTTTGAAACTTTCCAGTTTTTGAAAAATTATTACACAATATTTTTGAACTCTATACGATGTGTTATGAATGAAAATTCCACAATGTTGTGGCACCGGAGAGTTTTTCTTGGTTTATTTTTTTATTTAATGATTGAATTGGTGATTATTAGTTGATTGCTTGTATCATTTCATAATTTAGTTATGCATGAAAATAATTTTAAATAATTATTTTTTCACTTTCATATAAAAATGATATGTTTTTACAAGTTTTGGTGGATGAGGTTGTCAATCACTTTCAAGAAATGAAGACTTGTCAAAAAATATAGATTAGATTTTATTTTATTTTGAAGTGCGTGACTTTTGAATGAATCAATATTAGTAACATGAACTACTTTTTATGTTTATGATTATGGATTATTTGTCGCACCTAGTGGCAGAGCAAGGATTTTGAAAATCACCATGTGAAATTATATTTATATATATTTACACGTAAAAGTAATGATTTTTTTTTTATTTTTTTAGAATCTGTTGACGTCTGGTTTGGTCAACGTCACGTGTGCTGATCTGGACGAATGGATCGAAGACACGTAGAAAATATAATAACAAAAGAGAAAGTGTTTGATCACTAAATTTTATTAATGACCTTGATAAAGAGTAGAGCCGGGCCGAAAATATTTTGGCCAGTCCGTTTTGCTGGTGCTTGCTAATTACAAGTCTTATCCTTTTTTTTCTTTTCTCTCTTTTTTATCTCTCTTTTTCTCTCTCTATGTATTTTTCGAGCTTTTTCCAAAAGTCCCTTTCTTGTACATTCTCCTGGCATATATATAGACAATATTAGCCATTCATGAGATGACAGCTGGAAGATTCAGGTGAATATGCTTATGACATTTGTCACAGTGGGGTGACTCCTTCGACACGTGTCACCTTCTTAGGTTTGCTTTGGGAAGGGATATACATGACCCTCTCTTTATTGTCCTGTCTGCCTGTTCTTCGTGCTTTTGGTAATACTTATCCGTTGCGACCGACAACGGGATCGGCCCTCGAGCTTCCCGCTATTCTGGTCGGTCTTGTTATGATTATGGTTCGGAGCGTATTCATATAGAGTCTGCTCGGTCCTTCTGGGTCGGATTCCGGGTCGGCTCTAATGTCTCTGCCCGGTCCGGTTCTTTGTGAGCCCGAGAGACAATCGGGTTTATGACCGGTTCGGCTCCAGGATCTGCTCGGCTGGTCGGCTGCCTGGAGTGCTTAAGTGGATGCCAAGGTGGATCGACTATCAACAAGGGCCCCGAAGTTCAGTGGCCGTGACGGGCCGGCGGCCGAGTCGTTTCAGATTGAGGCCGATCCGGCTTGGGGGTGGATAAGATCCCTCGAAGGGACGTCTCTTCGAGAGCCGCGTCGATTTGATTTCGGGGTCTTCAAGAGTCATAATAAGGGGGACGCGTGGCGGGACGTAATTGGTTGTTGTGTTTCACGTGTTTTTGATCTTCGTGACGATTCATTATGAATCGCCGCTTCACGTGCTTTGGCATTTAATGCCCCCTTTTTATCCTATAAATATAGAAAACCTCCTTCTCTATTGCTCCCTTCGCCATTTTCGTGTCTGGTTGCAGAGAAGATAGAGGTTTTTTCGGCGTCGTTCCGCTTTCGTAAAGAAGTTCCCAGTAAGCTTTTTCTCTTTTTCTTATTTTATGATGTCGGAGCGGAGGGATACGGCGGCGGAGGAGTTGACTGTGTCTCCGGACCGCACGGGAGTGGCGGATCTGTCGATGGGTGATGTTCCCATTGACTGGAGCGACGAGGATGGCGGCGAGGTCGCGAGATCGCCGGATTCTGGAGATGCGGATTCTGGAGACGTGGAGATGGTGACGCCTTTGACGGCGGTTGGTGATACTTGGGCCTGGGTTCGGCCTCGGCCGTCTCCTTTTGTCGAGGCGGAGTGGGATTCGGCCTCGATACGCAGCACGGTCACCGATGGGCAGTTGGAGGCTTGGCGGGGGCGATTTAAGATACACGCGGTGGTGCGGATGTTTGTTCCGAATCCAGAGGAGAGACCTCACACCCCGCCCATCGGCTGCACGGCGGTGTATTACCGCTCCCTGTTGTCAGGGCTGAGGTTTCCGCTTCCGTTGGTATTCTCCCGGTGGTTAAGGCAGTGGGGCCTTTGTATTGCCCAAATTCATCCGAATTCTTGGGCTCGGATGGTGGGTCTTTTGATCCTTTTCAGTCAACATGGCTGGACCGAGCCCAGTTTTGAAGAGATTAACAGTCTCTTCTTATGGAGGTCGGTCGGCCGATCCGGTTCTGGCTGGTTTTACTTGACAGCCCGGCACGCGATGTATAAAGAATTGGTGGATGTGCCGGAGACCATCCATGTAACACCCCCAAGTTATTCAGGGTATATTACAACGCCGTGAGCCCCGCCGTGGGACCCACAAGGCTAAACATACGCGGAACTATAAACTTGACCGAGAAGGTCTACATACAATGGAAAGAAAGACGATACAAACGGTATTCAAAACCATAACCAATGAAACCATATACATCACTGCACAAATCAATACCTCGGCAACACAGGCCGGAACATCAAGGAAACTGAAATACAATACTCGAGTATTTAAAAATCCATTCCAGTACAACAACACTGAATGGAGGAATCCAAGAAAATAACCGAGGCAAAACATGATCACACTTGCCCATCATCTTCATGCCGACCCGATACCCACTGTCCGCTCTCCCGAACTCGAAATACATGAAACGTATTTCCCCCATAATGGGGTTAGACGTCGAATAGCTAGTTCTAGTATTACAATATGAAAATTTATACTCCTCTACAATAAAGTTAATGTAATCCGTCAATTCATCAGGATCCGTCAATTCATCAATTTAAGACTAGTATTCCTAATAACTAAAATCTCATAAGACGTATGTGAATGCCGTAGAAACAGCTTCGTTCACCTCATACGCCGTTACGTATGTGAATGCCGTAGAAACGGTTCGTTCACCTCATACGCCGATACATGTAGGAATGCCACAAACGGTTCGTTCATTACATGCCAACAATATATCTATGAATGCCGTAAAAACGGTTCGTTCATGATATGCCATCAATATTTCTATGAATGCCGTAAAAACGGTTCGTTCATATCATACCATCAATTCCTCTTACTTTCAAAGTCGAGAACGTACAATCATAAATGTATACTTGCCTTAATAAACGTTACCGAAGATCCCGAAGAATACGGTTCGACCGGGAAGCTTGAACCACGAGGAAGACAACGAACGGAAGGGTTCCGACTTGAGTTCTTCACAAGGATTTCGTCCCTAAGTCCTATCAATGATAAATCAACAATCGTACGATGAATAATAATCGTACAACGCACAAAAACCCCCCTCTTAGACCTTTTGTCGGACACCTTCAAGGCGTCGACTAATAACTCAACCGAAACGACGAATCAATACACACCAACCGTGGAATAACGATGGAAATGATAGAATACACCTAAATCATCATCAATCCATCACTAATCTAAATTACTACGGATTAAAAGGATGAAGTCAAACAAAATCCACAATTTCCAACACAAAATTCGAAGTGTTCTTGAATAATCTTTCAATAATCCGATGAATACTCCAACAAGTCCATAATCATGCGTATATCACTTCATACCCCATGATTTTAACATCCAAAACATCATTACCCAATACCAAATCGAAATCCAAGATGTTGAAGAAATTACCTCTTGAAGATTCAAGCACTATGATTCGAAGAGCACGCGATAGAACGATGATCCGGGCTTCACAATCGAAAATAGATGAAGGAAGTCACCCACTCAAGTGATAGATGAAGAAACTTCCCTCTCTCAAGCCTTCTCTCCCGTGTGAAGGTGAAGAAATGAAAAAGTATCGGTTCGTTCACCTCAAAAAAAAATGCAGATATAGGGTAAACTGTCATGTGTGCCGCGGCTCAGTAGAGGTGTGCCGCGGCACAGACCCAAAATTTGCTCCTGTGGCTCGCGGTGCCGCGGCTCAGCCAGTGTGCCGCGGCACCGGCACAAAGTGTTTTGGCCGAATCTGGAAAATGAGAGTGACTTAGCTATTTCAACCATAACTCCCTCGTCTGGACTCCGATTGACTCACCGTTTGAACCATTGGAAAGCTAACTCGATGCTTTATAATATTGCAAAGATTCAGAATTTTTGGAGTTTCCAAGAATTTACGGTGATTTAACAAAGTCGAACTTATACGTGAAAAAGTCGCTAAAGAACACGGAATTCAACAGAACGATACCGAAACGAACTCGGATGACAAAAAGTGTAGAATTAATCATTCTCAGGATGACGAAACGGTCCCAAGAAAGTCGTCAAAATAGACTTCCGCCAAAAATAGAAAATTTCCGGGGAACAAAATTACGGGTATTACATTCTACCCTCCTTAAAAGAAGTTTCGTCCCGAAACTTAAAACAGGTAGGGAGAAGAAATATTTCGCCAGGAAAAACTCAACGAGATACACAAGAACCGAAACTTACACCCAAACGGCGAATCATCAATATAGAACACAACAATACATTACCCGAAGGTAAACCAAACTAATGCCGAAAAAGATACGAATTCACAATGCCCGAAGACTCCAACGGAAATACCGATACATCACAATGGCCTGAAAGCCGAACAGCCCAAAGTTGTAAATCATCACAATACAAATCTCAAAGAAGCAAACCTGACTGTCGGACATACCCCTCGGCGTATGAACAACCAGTCGCGAATCGTCGGACATATCCAATACAACATGGACTACGAACGATCAATCAATAAAGCTCAAGAGGGACATCACAGTACGCCCGATCCGGAAATGTGTCCGTGCACATGTCCACCCCGTATACGGAATCCAGAATATACGTGTGACAATGTACCTAATTAGCCTCAAGAACTACGTCTCGTGTGCACGGTCCAATGCGGAAATATCCACGCATGACCATCGGGTGCCCGGCTAAAAATCCTACACATAACCAATCGGCACGCAGACATGATTCCGGATATGCCACGATACAACATGACAACGAAACTCAAGGGATAAAACATCCAATATGGATCATACGACTCACCAAGTGAACGATGACACACGAATAATGAAAGATCGACACGACCAACGATATTCAAAACAACCATCCTGGGATCAGAATTCCCTAAGGACCGATTAACACGAGCAACGATCACAACACAACAGTTCGGGAAATCCTCAACTCTCAACGATCACAAAATTACCGAGTTCACAAGAATAATAGTGTGCTGCCTTGAATCGGTCAACACGACAATAATAATTCAACGGATGGGAATTATCGTTGATAATCCCAATTCAATACTTCGATTACCGTAGAATGGCCAATCGATAACAATTATACAACGGATGGGAATTATCTTTTTGACAACGGATGGGAATTATCTTTGATAATCCCAATTCAATATATCGATTACCGTTAGAGCGGACAATCGATAACAATTATACAACGGATGTCTCGGCACCTTTAATCGGTTACCGATAACGAAGATGATAATCGCATACGTCAATGCCTTCAATCGGCCAAAACGACATCAATAGGAAAAACACTGATATCAATAACGACGATTCACAAAAATATCTTGATGGAACATCAATCAATAATAACAATCGATATGTCGATACCGCGAACCGGCTATCGACAAATATATTACCAACAAATATCACAATGCCTTAAATCGGCCATTTACGAACAACAATAATATTTGGCATAATTTGCCGAAGGGTGTCGTATCAAACAATCCCCTGATATCAATGGAATCATAAGGAGGCCAAGTCTCGAAATGATACACACATTCGTACACATACCCGATAACATTAGTCTCATGATTAGTACGAGTATAAAACTTGCCTCGATATCAATACAACGAACTGTTACCAATTCAGTTGATTTCGTCTTACGAGTTCCTCAGTCTCGACCAAGTTAATCTACGAATCCTTCGACCTTAACCGCAACACAACAGTCATAATTCACGATCAAACATCATACCTTATTGTAAAACGAAGGATTAATAATCAACAGGTTCGATGACGACCAATATCAACACCACCAAACCACAAACTCAACCGTTTCACCATATCTCGACCAATCACAGTCTGAACAATCCAACTCAGACGCTTACAAATCCTGTACACAATACGAGTCGAGGTATGATGATCATACCAGCAACCAATTCGGACCAATAATAAGGGTCTAAATGTTCCAAACTCAATTCTTAAATACGAATTGACAAGGTTCCCTTCTCGTAAATCCATCGTTAAAATTTACTTATGACCGTCATCAATTCGAATCATCCGACTGGTTCAAAACAATAGATAATCATATTAAGAAGGTTATCAAACAATCCATTCATTCGACTTGAATATTTGCTCCATACGTATGGGCCTCCAAATTCAGAGAAGAATAATAATTTCATCAAACTCGTAACCACATTCGTATTCCTATACGAATATTATTTCAAACACATACTTTAGCTCTAGATATGAATATTCCATATTCATTTTACAAAACATCAACACTTTCTTAAAAAATTTCCATCACCTCATATAATTCAAGAGTTCTTCAAGAACATGAAATATCCGAAATCACGTTCAGAACATCATATCCGAGGTATATATCTCCATGTTACCATTTCCTTCATCATGCCCTTCATACAACCTTAAGAATCGCAACAATACCGTTATCATCATATTAAGAAGATCTCAATAGTCATATCAACATCCGAAATCTCTTATTACAATTCCAATAAATCTCGTATAGCATTATCACATGATACCAAGATTGTAATACCCCAGATCCTCCTGGGAATATTACACGCCGTAAACCCTTCTCACAAGGATTTACCAGGTTAAGCACAATTTTCCACGTCATTTCAAAAATGCCAAAAAGACCGATGACGGTAATATTTTTCAAATACAAAAAAAAAATCATTTTCCAAATACCGTCAAAACGATCAAGGCTAAAATGCCAAAAACTCAGTTTAGGGAATCGGTTTTACAAAATAAAATTCAGTTGGCAAAATACCAAAAGCCATTTTAAAATACTCACGCAGCGGATAAAAATACAGTCCAATTTGTGCAATTACATTGAAATAAGACGAACATCGAAATACACGATTCCCAACATACTCCCTCCCAAGTAGTAATCCTTAAAAAAAACGAACCACTATCAAAGGGATACGAGGATTACCTTGTATGGACGAACCACGAAGAAAGAATAATTGAACTCCACTCCAAGAATCATCAAATCATCATAGTCATCATATGGCCTCAAGAACATCAAGAACTCTATGATTCCATAATCATAATCAATATGTTCAAAGCATATCATTATCTTCCTTCAATATAAACCTCATAGAATATGGATAACACAAGAAATCACTTCAAGAATCAACAATAGTTCCATAACCAAGCTCTAATTCCATGATTCCAAGCTCACAATCATGTTAAAAGTGTTTAGAACACTCTTAAAAGTGAAGAGGGACGAGTTTTGGAGAGGAATATCTCAAAGGATCGTGAGAGAAATGAAAGGCAACACTTCAATATATAAATTGCACTCTCATTACGTACGTAAGTGTCCTTTCTTAACGTACGTAACAACTTTAACATACGTAATCCAATATCCATAACGTACGTAACCAACTCACTGTCTCCTTCCGTGCAGTCCATTACGTACGTAACCCATACCATATAACGTACGTAATATACCAGTTGACTTGCTACAGTACAATGGTTGTGTTACGTACGTAACACGTCCTGTATAACGTACGTAACACGTCCTGTATAACGTACGTAACACGTACGTTGACTCACCTGTCAACATCCTCCGCCGAAAGTTGCCGAAACAGGGTCCCACCTTCCGACCAGGACTCGGTTCTGTCTGATGCCTTCGTTACGTACGTAATACCTTAGCCTTAACGTACGTAACCATGCCAATCTTACGTACGTAATCTCACCTTATTAACGTACGTAATAATTCCATACTTAGCCAATTTCAACAATTCTTGTCCAAAGTCATGACATACCAAATACGAGCATACAGCAAAATCAATACATATACTCAATTCAATAACATTGTCATACGTTCACAACGTCCTCGAGCATAATTAACCATCCACGATATCCAATATATAAACGAAAAAAAATATATCCGAAAAATCGGGGTATTACACTCTACCCCCCTTAAAAATAAGTTTCGTCCTCGAAACTTACAATCACTCGTACAAACAACATTTCAACGGGAATTCAATTTCACCAAGAATTATCGAATAATTCGAACAACATACTTACAAGTCTGCGAAGTCGAAGATCTCCCGTGATACTAGCATGCGACTCCTAAACAAAGTCTCAACATAATATCGATACACACCATTATCGCCATTAGCAACTTAACAAAATCTCAAGGAAGAGTTCACGTCCGTGACCACGGCCACGATTCTTCCTACTTTCAGCCAACATTCTGAAAGGCACACACGTGCGTAAGTATAATCCGAATCGCACATTCTCGAAGTGACCAATTCCCAAGAATACCAAGCTATAAACGAAACGATTAAGAAAAATACGAGAAGAGTGAGAGGACTTACAAGTACCGGTCGCACTGTGATGATGGCAGAGTAGTGATACTGTGGGCAAATGCCGACTCAATCGACCCAAAAGACCGACAGCCTAGGTATCCATAAACCTGGCTCTGATACCATATTCTGTAACACCCCCAAGTTATTCAGGGTATATTACAGCGCCGTGAGCCCCGCCGTGGGACCCACTAGGCTAAACATACGTGGAACTATAAACTTGACTGAGAAGGTCTACATACAATGGAAAGAAAGACGATACAAACGGTATTCAAAACCATAACCAATGAAACCATATACATCACTGCACAAATCAATACCTCGGCAACACAGGCCGGAACATCAAGGAAACTGAAATACAATACTCGAGTATTTAAAAATCCATTCCAGTACAACAACACTGAATGGAGGAATCCAAGAAAATAACCGGAGGCAAAACACAGTATCACACTTGCCCATCATCTTCATGCCGACCCGATACCCACCTGTCCGCTCTCCTGGAACCTGAAATACATGAAACGTATTTCCCCCATAAAGGGGTTAGCCGTCGAATAGCTAGTGCAAGTATAACAATATGAAACATAATACTCCTCGACAATAAAGTAAATGTAATCCGTCAATTCATCAGTATCCGTTAATTCATCAATTTAAGACTAGTATTCCGGAATAACTAAAATCTCATAAGACGTATGTGAATGCCGTAGAAACGGTTCGTTCACCTCATACGCCGTTACGTATGTGAATGCCGTAGAAACGGTTCGTTCACCTCATACGCCGATACATGTAGGAATGCCGTCAAAACGGTTCGTTCATTACATGCCAACAATATATCTATGAATGCCGTAAAAACGGTTCGTTCATGATATGCCATCAATATTTCTATGAATGCCGTAAAAACGGTTCGTTCATATCATACCATCAATTCCTCTTACTTTCAAAGTCGAGAACGTACAATCATAAATGTATACTTGCCTTAATAAACGTTACTGAAGATCCCGAAGAACACGGTTCGACCGGGAAGCTTGAACCACGAGGAAGACAACGAACGGAAGGGTTCCGACTTGAGTTCTTCACAAGGATTTCGTCCCTAAGTCCTATCAATGATAAATCAACAATCGTACGATGAATAATAATCGTACAACGCACAAAACCCCCCCTCTTAGACCTTTTGTCGGACACCTTCAAGGCGTCGACTAATAACTCAACCGAAACGACGAATCAATACACTCCAACCGTGGAATAACGATGGAAATGATAGAATACACCTAAATCATCATCAATCCATCACTAATCTAAACTACTACGGATTAAAAGGATGAAGTCAAACAAAATCCACAATTTCCAACACAAAATTCGAAGTGTTCTTGAATAATCTTTCAATAATCCGATGAATACTCCAACAAGTCCATAATCATGCGTATATCACTTCATACCCCATGATTTTAACATCCAAAACATCATTACCCAATACCAAATCGAAATCCAAGATGTTGAAGAAATTACCTCTTGAAGATTCAAGCACTATGATTCGAAGAGCACGCGATAGAACGATGATCCGGGCTTCACAATCGAAAATAGATGAAGGAAGTCACCCACTCAAGTGATAGATGAAGAAACTTCCCTCTCTCAAGCCTTCTCTCCCGTGTGAAGGTGAAGAAATGAAAAAGTATCGGTTGAATCGCACAAAAAAAAACGCAAATATAGGGTAAACTGTCATGTGTGCCGCGGCTCAGTAGAGGTGTGCCGCGGCACAGACCCAAAATTTGCTCCCAGGCTCGGCAGTGTGCCGCGGCTCAGCCCAGGTGTGCCGCGGCACCGGGTACAGGCGGTTTTGGCCGAATCTGGAAAATGAGAGTGACTTAGCTATTTCGACCATAACTCCCTCGTATGGACTCCGATTTACTCACCGTTTGAACCATTGGAAAGCTAACTCGATGCTTTATAATATTGCAAAGATTCAGAATTTTTGGAGTTTCCAAGAATTTACGGTGATTTAACAAAGTCGAACTTATACGTGGAAAAGTCGCTAAAGAACACGGAATTCAACAGAACGATACCGAAACGAACTCGGATGACAAAAAGTGTAGAATTAATCATTCTCAGGATGACGAAACGGTCCCAAGCAAGTCGTCAAAATAGACTTCCGCCAAAAATAGAAAATTTCCGGGGAACAAAATTACGGGTATTACAATCCATAGTTGGAAGGAACAGTGGTTTTATGTAGGGGGCCGTGGATGAGCTCGGTTGAGGAGTGGGAACCTGGTGTGATAGACGCCGAGCTTTGGGTCCCAGAACACTTCATTGCTAAAATGAGTAAGTGTCGTGTTTTTTATTGTTGTTCCCTTTTTTGTCTAACGCTCATAATTTATTGTTTGTGCAGAACGTATCCCGGCTTCAGAGACTTCCTCCTTGTTTGACGACCGGGTTGAACAGCTCTTGGATCTTCCTGCTGATCGGAGGAAGTCGTATCTTCTGGTTATTGAGGATAACCTTTGGGAAGCGGGACTTCGATCAACTAATCCGAGCAGAATGTCTTCGTCAGGTAGCTCCTTTTTTTTTAACACATCTTCCTTATCCAGTCCGTAGGGGCAGGAGTTCGTCGGGACGGAAAGAGACGCCTGCGCAGCGGGTGGCGAGGCTGGCTGCTGAGGCCGCGGAGCGTAGGGAGCGCGCGGGCAAGCGGAAGAGAGTAGAGGCCGAGCCTGAGGATAGCGTGACCAGGGCCGAGGGTTTCCCCATTCCTGAAATTGCTGTGCCCGCCCCGAGCCCTGTACGGACGGGCCGTGCGATGGGTAAGGAGCCCGCTATTGATTTGGAGGGCCACTATCTCCCGGTGAATAAGGACCGGGAAGAAACTTGTGCCCAGATGAAGGGGCGGCGACCGCGCTGGTTCCTTGACTACATCCGGGCAGCCACCCCAACCGCCGAGATGCTCGACCGGGTCCCTCCAGCGGTGGTTGAGTCCAGCCATGTCCCCATTTTGGGTTGGACGCCGAAAATGGAGATGGTGACCAATGACATGGGTCCAGACGAGCAGATCCAGTTTGGAAATGCTATGATGGGCCGCGCGTTGTGCACCTATGTAAAGGCCACTGGGGAGCTGATGGCCCTGGTTGAGAAGCACAAAAAGGCAGAGGCCGATCTCAAGGCCTTACAGGAGGAGCACCACATCTGCCCTTCGCTTATCAAGTCTCTGGAGGAGGAGATGACCTCTCTGAAGGGTGAGATGGAGCTTCTGGAGAGCCGGGCCTTTGAGGCCAATATCTAGAAAGGGAAGGCCGACGAGATGGCCACGGCGGCCGAGAAGGCGCAAAAACGGTGTCTGGACATAAGGGCCGAGCACGAGGCCTATTTGCATAGTACTAAGGCCCAGCTTGAGCAATTGACCGAGCGGGTCCAGACTTGTGA
Organism: Orobanche coerulescens; assembly: GCA_033398695.1. Lineage (NCBI taxonomy): Eukaryota > Viridiplantae > Streptophyta > Magnoliopsida > Lamiales > Orobanchaceae > Orobanche > Orobanche coerulescens. The sequence continues at coordinate 179,921,446 of CM065809.1, forward strand.
AGCTGCGGGTTATGCCAGAGGCCTTGCCGACGGGGCGGCTGCTTTCCAGAAGACACCCGAGTTCGAGGAGTTGATTAACCTTAACTATGTCTCCACTTGTTATGAGATATTGGATCTCATGAAGGAAGGGAAGACCGTTGACGATGTCCAGGCCTATATAAAGTCTCAGGCGGCCGACCTAAAGGTTGAATCTCTCGGAGATGATGAGCCGAAGGTTGCAGAAGTTGTCGAAGATCCGGCATTGATTCCGTCCGGCGAAGGTGAAGGACAGTCTTCTCAGGCGGCCGGTCAGGAGGACAGGGCCGAGTAGATTTTTGTTTTATTCCATGTATGGCCTGCGTGCCGTTTTTCCTTGGTTTCCTTTGTATTCTGATGTAGAACGGCTTATTTTGAATGAATGAAATCTTTTTATAGCCTCTGTTGCTTCTCTGTGTTTGGGCCCGGTTGGTCTGGCCGTTTGTCTTTTCTGTTCACCATTTGTTGATTGTGCCGGATGGGCCGGTCTTATGAGGTGCCGAGGCAAACTCGGACTTATAGTGCCGGATGGGCCGGTCTTGTGAGGTGCCGAGGCGAACTCGGATTTATAGTGCCGGATGGGCCGGTTTTATGAGGTGCCGAGGCGAACTCGGACTTATAGTGCCGGATGGGCCGGTCTTATGAGGTGTTGAGGCGAACTCGGACTTATAGTGCCGGATGGGCCGGTCTTATGAGGTGCCGAGGCGAACTCGGACTTATAGTGCCGGATGGGCCGGTCTTATGAGGTGCCGAGGTGAACTCGGACTTATAGTGCCGGATGGGCCGGTCTTATGAGGTGCCGAGGCGAACTCGGACTTATAGTGCCGGATGGGCCGGTCTTATGAGGTGCCGAGGCGAACTCGGACTTATAGTGCCGGATGGGCCGGTCTTATGAGGTGCCGAGGCGAACTCGGACTTATAGTGCCGGATGGGCCGGTCTTATGAGGCGCCGAGGCGAACTCGGATTTATAGTGCCGGATGGGCCGGTCTTATGAGGTGCCGAGGCGAACACGGTCTTATAGTGCCGGAGGAGCCGGTCATTCGAGGTGCCGAGGCGAACTCGGTCTTATAGTGCCGGAGGAGCCGGTCATTCGAGGTGCCGAGGCAAACTCGGATTTATAGTGCCGGATGGTCCGGTCATTCGAGGTGCCGAGGCAAACTCGGTCTTATAGTGCCGGAGGAGCCGGTCATTCGAGGTGCCGAGGCGAACTCGGTCTTATAGTGCCGGAGGAGCCGGTCATTCGAGGTGCCGAGGCGAACTCGGTCTTATAGTGCCGGAGGATCCGGTCATTCGAGGTGCCGAGGCGAACTCGGTCTTATAATGCCGGAGGAGCCGGTCATTCGAGGTGCCGAGGTGAACTCGGTCTTGTAGTGCATTTGAATTAGATATGAAATAGAGTTGAATTTTTATTAATCATACCTTCCTAAGGACATGGCATTCGACGAATGAATTAATCCTTGGCCATTCATATATTCTAGCTAACAAACTCCGTTCTGAAGGGCTTTGTTACTCTCGTACGGTCCTTGCCATTTGGATTCAGGTGGTCCCGTATCGGGCCCCAATGCTCGTTTAATAATGAGGTTTTCGACCTGGAAGCTTCGATGATGAACCTCGGGTGCTTTATAGAAGATGTTCCGCCTTTCTGCTTGGTTCTGTTTTTGGGCGACGAGGTCCATGTTTTTTAGGGTCACATTGGTCTTATTCTTCGATATGGGTTCTCCGGTGGGCGTGTGCTCCAATCCCGACCGGGGTCATCGCCTCAGTCCCAAAGGCTACGAAGATATTTCTCAAGTGGCGGACCGATGTGTTGCCAAGTCTTCGGGGAGTTCTTCAGGCCGTGACCCCTTGCGCTTTTTGAGGCGGGTCTTGAGGTACTCAACTTCATCCCCTAGATGGGGGGCCGACCCGGACGATCGTCCCTTTGACGGGTGGCGGTAGGCCATAAACGTAAGTGGGTTTCATACGAGCTTTGGATCTAAGAAGCGAAGGTTTGGCATCGTGCGTATCTTCACTCCAGCCCAATGACACCTTTCTCTGATCCGGCTAGTAACGTCCTTGCCGAAGCGATTTGTAGGCCGATATTGGGCCGCCGAAGGGGTTGTCGTGTGTCCGCTTGGGCACCTTATTGAGGGCGTATTCGGATAAGCCCTTTCAGCGGCCGGACTGGATTCCCCTGCGTAAGGCTCCTTCCATGGCGACCCGGATGGGTCACGGCCGGAGTATCCTAGTTTTTGTGGGCACCCTGCTGTGCTGGGGGTGTGGAACTGGAGGCCGTGTTTGTCCTTGAAACTCGCATTGTTTGGCTGCCGATTGGTCGGTTCGGTTGTTTATTGGTTCGCAGAGGACGTTATAGTTCCTTGATAATCTTACCACCAGGTCCGAGCTTGGTCGAGGAAATTGACCAAACTGGGCTCCCTGGGTTCGTATTAGCCTCTATCTGAGAATCGCTTCAAAGATAGTGAGGTGAGCAGGGCCGAGGGAGGTCGCCATTTCCGGCCTGGCCCCGAGGGCTTCATATTCCATCTTGTAGTTGGGGGCTAGAAAACCTGAGCAAGTGGCCGAGTAGAACAAACGTTGGTCGGGGCCGGCGAGGGCCATTCATGTGCTTGTTTTCAGGGGGCTAGTGTGAGTGCATAGGCCAGCTCTACAGGGGCGCATCCGAGCTCGGCATCAGATAGGCCGGATGTCGGTCCGTACTTTCCGATCGAGCGAAGGCGGTGCGGGTTGCAGTGGAGTTCTTCTCGGGCCGGTAGTTGTAGGATTAGTGCTTTAAGTCCTCTTGGGTTACTTGGTCGGCCTGGCCCCTCTTTCCTTATCTCCCGAATGATTGGTGAAAGGTGGGGACTTTTTTATCTTTCATATCTCCTTATAAATATTATGCCCTTTGCTCATTTCATTTTTACTAATATGTTCCACTTTCTGCTGTTTCTTCATCCCTTTAAATTTTAAGTTTCGTCGTTGGCATCCTAATGGCCACTGTTCGGGTGCTTATGCGAAAGACTCCTTAGGTTCCGATGATTCCATCTGATCTCAGCCTAAGCTCGGCCCAATAATGGCTTGAGTTTTCTCGCCTGCATCCCAACGACTACATTTTTTTCGGACTACCAGAAACTTTGTGAGGATCTGACGGGAATTCCGAAAGCGCTTGCAGATATTGTGGTGTATGTTGATTGCAACTTTAATTTGAAGAATACGAGGGGATTCTTTGGGAGATCTTCTAGAGCTTTGAGTTGCGTTTGATATCCCCCGAGTTATGACCTTTAAAAGGTCAGCCGAGTCGAGCAGGAACTCATGGTCACAATGGCTCCTGTGCTTTCAACTTCTAATTACGATGATTCCTATGCTTTCGACTCATAGTTACGATGATTCCTATGCTTTCAAATCACCACTTATTGGTGAGGGTGGTTATTCCCGGATGAACGCAAGGTATGCCAAAGCGCTCCGCCAACTTGAACGGATTTCCCTTCTTTGTGGCGGGCTGATTATATTCAGAACTTGTAGTCATAGCTTGAGCGACTCGCTCAAGCTCCCGGAGGTTCAGCCCTCCTTCTAGCGCCAATCTGTTGACGTCTGGTTTGGTCAACGTCACGTGTGCTGATCTGGACGAATGGATCGAAGACACGTAGAAAATAAAATAACAAAAGGGAAGGTGTTTGATCACTAAATTTTATTAATGACCTTGATAAAGAGTAGAGCCGGGCTGAAAATATTTTGGCCGGTCCGTTTTGCTGGTGCTTGCTAATTACAAGTCTTATCCTTTTTTTTCTTTTCTCTCTTTTTTATCTCTCTTTTTCTCTCTCTATGTATTTTTCCAGCTTTTTCCAAAAGTCCCTTTCTTGTATATTCTCCTGGCATATATATAGACAATATTAGCCATTCATGAGATGACAGTTGGAAGATTCAGGTGAATATGCTTATGACATTTGTCACAGTGGGGTGACTCCTTCGACACGTGTCACCTTCTTAGGTTTGCTTTGGGAAGGGATATGACAACCCTCTTTTATTGTCCTGTCTGCCTGTTCTTCGTGCTTTTGGTAATACTTATCCGTTGCGACCGACAACGGGGTCGGCCCTCGAGCTTCCCGCTATTCTGGTCGGTCTTGTTATGATTATGGTTCGGAGCGTATTCATATAGAGTCTGCTCGGCCCTTCTGGGTCGGATTTCGGGTCGGCTCTAATGTCTCTGCCCGGTCCGGTTCTTTGTGAGCCCGAGAGACAATCGGGTTTATGACCGGTTCGGCTCCAGGATCTGCTCGGCTGGTCGGCTGCCTGGAGTGCTTAAGTGGATGCCAAGGTGGATCGACTATCAACAGAATCTAACCTAAATATAGTTAAAAGAAAAAAAAATGATCAGGTTGCTCGACCATTAGGTCCACCACTGATCGCAACCTCATATTCAAAATCCTAGCTCCGCCACTCTTTAGACGCAACCATTGACCCGGTCCGAGAGTCAAAGTTGAAACCAAAATTTGGCATGTGGTAGATGATGGTTTCAGGTTGGAAACGATCCATTTTCAACGGTTCCGCTTTCGGGTCAAGTTCGGAACAGGGTTCAGTCGAGCGAGAGGAGGCAGGTCGTGGTTTTCGAAGGCTGGAGAGGCAATCATAGAAGAATGGTAGGCGTCACCGCATCGTTGGTGCATGGTAAGCAGGGCGGCATCGGAAGAATGAGGAATGAGAAGGAAAAAATGGAGAGAGAGGGAAAAAATAGATGTATTGTGCCGAACTTGAATTTTTCATATTACTATATATATAATAGGGCGTCATGAAACGACGCACCTATATGTCGTTTACTTAAGTTAACATAAGAATAAAGATTTGGGCCGGTGGAGATATTGGGCCAACTTATTGGGTTTAAAATCGGGCAAACCCAATTCCCTTCCTCACAGTGCGTTCATAACCCAGTCACCATCTTTTTCTCTCTCTCGCCGACAGCGAGGGTTTCTTTTAGAGGTTCGCAAGTTATTATCATTTAGATTCAGACGTTTATTTTTCCAACCTTCCCCTTCTCAAGCCCTAATCAGACGCGCAGACGCAAGAATAAGAACGAAGCTATTTTGACCATCGCCTCCGATCGCATTCTTCACCAACGACGGTATGTTTATCCTCCCCTCTCCATTTTTTTCTTCTTCTTTTTCTGCGTATGATGGAATCTAATACCAGTATAATTTTTGAGATGGATCGGTTCGTTCCTTAAAAAGAAAAATCAAACAAGATTTCGTGTGTAGTACCAAACACGCCGCTAAAGAGGTGGCATCAACGTTCAAAAGATCAGTCGATTTTAAATACAAACAAAAGTTACAAAACCACCCAAAACCTAAACAGATTAAAATATACGTAAAATTCAATTTCGGTCCTTCTTATGCTTTCTTCTCTTCCATTTCAAGCAAAGACACCCATTTCCTGTATTTTTCAGTAAATCTCCCACAATTGATAAACCCTAATTTCTTACCAAAATTCACCATCTCGCTGGAGCCGTAGCTTCAAAATGCCACCCCCGATAACTACCCCGCGCCCCGGCTTTGGTTGCCCTAAAACCGACTCCCCTTCAGCCCAGAATTTTAAATTTACGGAAAGTTTTGATATCCCCCGGGGCTCAACTGATGCTGCTGGATTTAGTTGCTCGAAATCCGGTAATGGAAAATCAAATATTTCAACTCGATCCAGGCCTAGACTAACAAAGATAAGGAGGAAACAAACGGTGCCCCCCACAGATGTAAAATCTGTAAAAGTTGATCTGGGGTTGAAGGGGTTTAGTAATCTTAATGGCAGGTTTCAGCTTGACCGTAAATTGGGGAATGTTTGTGGGGGTAATGGCGGAGTTTCAATGTCAAATGGGAGTGGGGAGAATGGGGACTTGAATGGGAATAAGGAGCAAGTTGGGAATGGATCAGAATTCGGTGTTAACTCGAATGGTTCTGTATTTGGTTCTAGTATATATAATGCAGCGTCATTAAACGACGCATGCATTGTCGTTTCGGTTCCCGTTTCTTTTTTAACCCAAAACTAAGGCCCACTATTCAGCCCGATTTTTGGTTTGTTTCAGCCCAACATGTACATATGTTATGCCCATCTTTGCAGATACAAAAGATAACCAAAATGTGTTTAGCCCAAAACAAAATGGGCTGGCCCATAAGAAACAGAATTTTAAATTTAACAAATGTTTAAAAGAGTGAACGGCTAACAAAACTCAGGCTCCTACTATAACTGTAATGCAGAAACAAGCTAACCGCCTAAAACCCGACACACGTATACACGAATAGTCATCGCCCCGCCGCAACGCGGCGGTTCGCAGTCGTCCTTGTTTCTTAAAAACAATGACGTTTTTCAATAAAATATTTCTTTACATTCAAACAACAATGGGGCTAATGGTATAAATATTCGATGAATTCCGATATTCATGATAGGTGTAATTTTAACATTTATTATTATTATCATTATTATTATTATTAATATTATTTTATTATTATTTACCATTTTATTTCAGTTCAGATTCATTCAGTCTAAAAGCACAGAGCCTAAATTTACAAAGTTCCATCACTTTCTCATATTGCACAAGGATTTAAAATTATAATCCAAAAGTACATCACTTTTCATTTTTCGGAAATTTTATTCTGGTTCCCATTTTCCCCCAAATTGTATCCCGCGTGGCACCCGGACTTGCCACGCTGGACTTGCCGGCCGGCCTAACAATACGACGTCGTTTTACGTCGTTTTAACATATATTTCTCTCAAGGGTTAGTTGCACCTGAATTCACAATGTTTCATCACTTTCTCAAATTGCACACGGATTTAAAATTATGTTTCAAGAATACATCACCTTTCAATTTTCGGTAATCATGTTAGCCGACCCCAAATCATTTTGGGACTAAGGCTTAGATGTTGTTGTTGTTGCTGTATTTTTATTCTTATTTTCTTCTATTCCATGTTATCTTTTAATTTATTTTTCAGGATTTTTCATTTTTTTCTTTTTTTTTTCTAACATTCATTCTCTTTTTTTATTTGCTTTTTTCTCTACTTTTTTCCCTCTTTTTTCCTTTTATGTTATTTATGTAACGATTATTGACGATTTCAAAGTTTGATTCATGTTAGCCGACCCCAAATCATTTTGGGACTAAGGCTTAGATGTTGTTGTTGTTGTTGTATTTATTTTTGCATATTTATTATTACTTTTTTTTCGTACTAAACTTTTCACCTATCACTTTTACCTTTTCATAGGACTATTTTATTTGAGACGACTTGACGTTTTCAGTGATTGATTCATGTTAGCCGACCCCAAAGCATTTTGGGACTAAGGCTCTGATGTTGTTGTTGTTGTATGTTTCAAAAATACATGAGCATCAACCTTCTCACTTCTTAATGGATTGTTATGAAGTACTTGAATATATACAGACAGAAGCCTTTTTTCCAGTGATTCGGCTGTCATTTTGATAAGTATTTTGATGTCAGTTTGATTAATTTTTTGCTGTCATTTTTTTTTATCAATTTTGGCTACCATTTTTTATTAGATGGGCTATATCAGAAGTCCCGATCCCAACGTTGTGCCCACCAATTCCGCCAAACCCGATGTCGTTAATTGATTTTAAGAGCTTATAATTGAATGAGGGAAATTTGGAGGAAATGGGTCTTAATCGAGAAAGAGAGGGATTTAATGCCTCTAGTGTCGACATAATCTTAAATACGTGTGCAATTTGAGAAAGTGATGAAATGTTGTGAATTTAAGTGCAATTAACCCTCGAGAGAAATAGGTGTTAATCGAATTCTATTTATTTGGATTGTCCATTGGTTAAATATCATTTTAAATTGATGTGGGATTCAAAGATTTTAGATAAATAAAAATTCAAAATTAAGAAAATGCCACATAAGAGAGAGAATTTGATTTACAATATGTATAGCCCATCGAATAATCACTTTACCCGACGAAATAAGTATTGTCGTTATCACTTTAGTTTCGATGGGGGGTGGTGCTCCCAATGCTTTGTGATGGGTACGCCCCTAGAGTCTCGTTTAGTGCATTATATATTGAAATTTACAGTAACAAACAATAAAAAAAAAATGTATTAAAAAATAGTGGGAGTTTTTGCTTTTATATATAGATAGATGTATAATAAGTTTGATTTGTTATTTAACCACTATTTATAAATTTTAAAATATCTTTATTACAATTCTCGAAAAAGGAAAATATGTATAACAATCAAACATCAATCTTTATGGACAATTGAAATTTAGTCTAACTTTGGATTTAGTGGATTTCTAGATGATTTTTTTTTTTTGAATAATATGTAAAATTAGTTCAAAAAACTGTTCTACATCAAGTGCGATCGTTTGTTTCTAGAATACAAATTTATACAGATTTTTTTTAATGCATACTAAACCACATTTCTAACCCGTCCCGGTATCGTTTGTCTCCCAGCTCCCGGATTGAAGAGAGTCGGTTCCTCACTTGTTTGTCAATACTTTTGATGAGACCTTGAGTAGTCATGTGCTCCTCTCCATGTGTGCGACGATTTCGTTCACCCCATATTAAGTAGGCAGTAGCTTGAAAGGTATATCTCAATAGGAATGTTGAGGTTTTGCATCTCCCACCAATCGCCATGAGCTCGATCAAACTGTCCCAATCTGTAGTATATTCTCTATCCAGCATGTTTCGCGAAATCCCGGACCACACTTCGCTCGAAAATCTGCAATTAAAGAAAAGGTGGGATCTCGTTTCAAGTTGGTCTTTGCAGAGGATACATGATCCCGATACTCCCTTGTTCCATTGCATCATCTTGTCTCTCGTAGTTAACCTATTCTTGATAGCCAGCCAAGTAAAAAGAGAATATTTAGGAGTTGAGTAAACAAACCAAACTCCTTTGAACCAGTCACGTTCCTCATCTTGTTCTCTGATTAGATTCCATGTTTCTCTTGAATTGAAAGCAGGCTTGTAAACTCCACTTTGCGATTTCCATAGCACCACATCGGACTCATTCGGTCTCCTTCGCTTACTTAGATCATCAATAGCTTCCTCAATCTGATTGAGAATAACACTGCGATGTCTTCTCCTTCTTCTACTCACAGAGAACAGACCTTCTATTGTTGTGTCAATTCTGATGCCCAAATCTATACAACCTCTCTCCCCCACGTGGTCAACTAATCGTCCCAATGGCGACCAATTATCGAACCAAAACGAAGTGGACCTCCCATTACGAACTTCAATTTTCAAGAAGGGTGCTGCTAAGGATCGAAACTTTAGAAGCTTCCTCCACATCCATGGTCCCGCAGCGGTAGATTCTTTAATTGACCAAAGAGAACTCTTTCGAATTAGGTACATTCGAACCCAATTGACCCATAACGACTCTGAACCCGAATACAATCGCCAAATGAGCTTGAGACAGCAAACTTTGTTAGCTTCATCAATAGGTCGAAGACCTAACCCACCTTCTGACTTTGGTTTACAGACTTCTTTCCATGCAACCTTGTTTTTTTTCGAATTTAAAACCGGACCAGACCATAAAAACGCGTTACATATCTTCTCAATCTCCGTTATACAGCTTTTTGGGAGCCGGAAAGCAGAAATCCAGAAGTTAACGAGGCTGTAAATAACTGAACCAATAAGCTGAAGACGACCCGCGAAGGAAAGGTGACGTGCGGTCCATGTAGTTATGCGATTCCTGATCTTCTCAATAAGAGGATTATAATCATTGACTGACATCCTTTTAGTTAGCAACGGAAGACCCAGATAGCGTACCGGTAAAGTGCCTGACTCAAAGGGGAATTGATCCAATATAGCTGTTTTTTGGACATCATTAACGCCAGCCACAAACAGAGTTGATTTTTCCAGACTAATGTGCAGTCCCGATATACCCGCAAAATCCTTAAAGACCTCCAAAATACCTTCAATCGATCTCTTAGAGCCGTCAGCAAACACAATCATATCATCAGCAAAACATAGATGGCTCAGTTTAAGGTTCTTACAATGAGGATGAAAACCCACTCTGTTATCCGCGTAAGCTTTATCCAACTTCTTGGACAGCACATGCATATATATGACGAACAAATAAGGAGAGAGAGCACAACCTTGGCGAAGACCCCTGTTACTTCTGAAAAAACCCGCCAATTCGCCATTTACTTGAACCGAAAATGATGCTGTGGTCACACACAGTCGAATCCAGTGGATATACGAATCTGGGAAACCAAGAGCGGACAAAGTGGTCAATAGAAAATGCCATTGCACTGAGTCAAAAGCTTTAGCAATATCAATCTTAACCGCACATCTCGCTGAAACTGATTCCTTGTGATAATCTTTCACCAAATCAGAAGCAAGGAGAACATTCTCCATTAGCAATCTCCCTTTAACAACAGCTGATTGATTTACAGACACGAATTTCGGAAGCACCTTTTTTAACCGGTTGGCAAGGAGCTTTGATATTACCTTATACATTACGTTACAGCAAGAGATAGGCCGATAATCCTTCATCTCTATTGCTTCCTTCCTTTTAGGGATTAGCGCTAAGATCGTGGTATTTATACCCAATGGTAGAAAGCCTTTTGTAAAAGAAGACTTTATAGCTTCAGTGAAATCTGCACCAACAATCAACCAAGCTGCTTTAAAGAATTCAATGGTATACCCGTCAGGACCCGGTGATTTGTCTTTCGGCATAGCGAATAATACCTCTTTGATCTCCTTGTCCGTAACTTCCTGACTTAGCATTAAACTGTCTGATTCAGAGCATTTGTAACCCAACAAACCTTCAATTTCCTCCTTCGTACAGCCCAGAAAATCAGCTGGCACCGTTGTGAGAAACGTTTGGAAATAATCAGCTGCTATTTCTTTCATCTCTTCCTGGCCAGTAACAATTACCTCTCCTTTTTTAAGTTCTCGAATCGAATTGAAACTTTCACGAGATTTGACAGCTCTATGAAATACCTTATTGTTTCCATCGCCAACCTTAAGCCAATGTATTTTAGAACGCTGACAAAGATATTTTTCTTCTAACATGGCAAGAGTTTGCCACTTGTCGTAAGCATCATTTTCAGCAGCAATCGATGATGATGATGGGTTTTGTAAAGTTTCTGCTTGACATGTACAAAGTTTGCCAAATGCTTCTCTCGTTCTTTTCACCAAGGAGCACATGTATTTTCGTCCCAATGATCGCAACCTCGGCTTAAGTGCTTTAAGTTTCTTCCCCATGCGATATAAAGCTGAAGTTGAAGTAAAGATGGGTTCCGTATCATCCCAAAACTCCTGCACCAATGGTAAAAACTCCTCCAGCTCAGCCATCGCATTTGTGAATTTAAATGATTTCTTCGGTTTAAAACCACCGTCACCTATTTGAATACGACACCGGAGATGGTCCGAGCATCCTCCACCTTCAAATGTACAATAAGCCTGTGGAAAGACATCCAGCCACGCATCATTGATCAGCGAGCGGTCCAGCTTTTTACAACTTAACCCATCTTTACACTTGTTGCACCAAGTGTAGTGTGGACCATGAAATTTCATATCCATGAGAGAACAATGTCGAACCGTATCATGAAAATCATGCATACCGGGCGGTATAGTAGGATCATTAGAGTATCCTGAATGCTCCTCAATGTCAAGAATCTCGTTAAAGTCACCGAGGATCAGCCAAGGTTTATTGCGAAAAGTAGGAGATTCATGATGGCTTCGTATATCCTCCCATAGTTGCTTTCTCTTTTCAACAAAGTTAGAAGCATACACAAAGGAGCAGAAAAATTCATCCTTATAACCTTCCAACAAAATCGAAACTGTTACCATTTGCCCACTTGTGAAAACTGGAGTTACACGGGTATCTTGGCTCCATACAACCCAAATCCTTCCCAAGCGATGAGATTCATAATTAGAAATGAAGGACCAGTCTTTGAATACTTGAGAAACAATCCGATAAGCTTTCCTTCCCTTGACCCTAGTTTCCAAAAGACCACCAAATTTGAATGAAGAGCACTTTATCCAGTCACGAACTACGTTATGTTTAGTACCTCTATTGAATCCACGGATGTTCCAAAAAAAACCAGACATGGATTAATGATGGGGTTGAGAAGACCTTTGATTCGGAATATGAGGAACTGAAGTCCTCGTATTCTGCCTTGTGGATCCAAGATTAAATTTGTGTGCCTCCTTTGACAATCTGGGAAGAGATTGTCGTAATGTCACACCGTTATCTTCTGTACTTTCAGCTTTTCCATTATCTTCTATTTTTTCCACGTTTCTATCGTCACCAACCACGGATTCTTGTGCTTCAGATACACCCTCACTGCAAGAGGTAGCCTCATTATCTTCTTTTCCCTCAGATTGTGGACCCTCTGTTAGATCATCATGTGCCTGATTCTCAGGTTCTTCCCCATCCTCCCTCTTATCACTCAAAACAGAAAATCTAGAGTTCGAAAGGATCGAAATTTCACCAAATTTGAGTTCAGAATTTTTCTTCTATGGAGTTCTTATACTCTTTGATGGTGGGCCTGCCTCGGTTGGTTCCTTTTCAACTGGAAGAGTCGTTTCTTGCTGCTTCTCCTTCACCACCCAAATAGGACCTGTCTTCTTAGGTATTGCCCGAGGAGAGACCGGATTTGACTCTCCATTGATCTTATTCTCCATCCCAGCACCGGTAGATTCTGTTTCCTTACCCTTGTTCTCCGATCCAGCTGGTTTACGATTTCCAGCACCTGATATTTCATTTGCTCTCCGCTTCAAATCAGCCATTGTACCTCGGTTTCCCTTCTGCGTAATACATCCATCCACCGAATGTCCCCACTTCTCACAAACAGAACAACGAGGAGGTAACCAAGGATATTCGAAAGTGACAATCTTGTCGATCCCATTGTTGGACTGGAATTTGTAAATAGTTGGTAGAGGTTTGGATAAATCAGCCTCGACAAATACTTTTGCTTCAACAAAACTAGTACAGGACTCTGTCTCCGGATGGAGCCATTTTGCGTAACCAATGGGTGCTGTAAGAAAGCTGAGCCCTTTCCATGAGAACATTGAATGCGGAACCCCCTTAACTGTAACCCAAAGAGGAATGGACTTCGTTTCCGGTTGAGCTTCTTCAATATCCGGACTCCATTTCGATACTGTCATAGGTATGTTACAAATGTTCCACATACCTCTTCTCACAACTCTCTCCCTAGTGGCTTTGTCACGAATTCTAAACTTCACAGTAGTTTCATTAACGACAAAAATATCAATCTGAACAGATTTACCTTTCAAAGGCCAAATCTTTTTAACGAGGTTATGAATGTTCCCAACATAGGGAGCCTTAGATAGAAACTGCCCGATGAGGAAATCTTCCCATAAAGGTGGAGCATCAACAAAAACTTCATCTGGAATTTGGATTGTGGGAACTCCATCAATCTCCTCCACCTTGAAGTCAAACTGTGTCAATGTAGGCTTATTTTTTACAACAGAAGACCATGAAGAACCCTTCACACCATCTTGCGATTCTGGTTGAGAATCGGACTGTTTAATCTTTCCATTACTATCATTCGATCCATTACCAGATTCACCAATCAATCCATTGTGAAGAACCTCTTTTGCAGAACTAGAAACCCCATCATTACCTGGTACCTTTGCATCGATAGAGCCTTCCTGTGAACCGTTAGCGTCAGCGCACAAGCTCGATCCTGCCTTCAAATTTCGTGGATTTCGTGGAGATTGCACCTTTTCCTGATTTTCCTCCGCTTCCTCTAGCTCAGAATCGCCGTCGATTACACTTCTATCATCCTCAGAAGTCTGAAATTCAGCTCGCTCCATATTCTCTTTCAGCACTTTTTATCCAAACTTTTGTTAATTTCTGATGTTCTTTCTTCAGTTCGGGAGCTTTCTAGATGATAAATGATTAATATTTATATCATTAAAAAAAATAAACTAATATATGTGAAATATATTTTTGATTCAAAAACTAGAGAAATTGTTGGAGAATAATTACAATGGGTAATTTATTTTATTTTAATAATGAGACTAGAGTTGGACACACAAGTCAAACAGTTCGCAAGATATTTGAAACTCAGGCTTAAAAGAACATTGTCCAATATTCATTTATTTATTAAAAGAGTCAGATATTTGAAAATTATCATATACTCCCTAGATCTTCTAAAAATTTGCCAACTTTTGACCGAGACGAGTTGTAAAGAAATGTTCAAATGGTGTGTTAATAATAAAGTTGTGATATTAAAAAGTAGGTAAGCATGTGGAGTATTTATTACTAAAGATAGAAAATTACATATTTTTCGTGAACGAGACGACACAAAATTGTGACAAAAATATTCGTAGACGGAAAATGACCTCCAGCAATCGATAATGATTTATCTAGAAAGGTAGTGCCGTAATTAGTTATACACAAAATTCTGTTCTTTTTCCATTAACACAATCATCTCTAATTAGTTTATAAATAATGTTTAGGTACGAGTAAGACCCTGTTCTTCTGGACTTATTTTTCAGTTTTTCAGTTCAGGTCCATTTAGTTCAATTCAATTCAATTCAATTCAGTTCAGGTCCATTCAGTTCAGTTCAGTTATTATTATTATTATTAATAATAATTTTTATTATTAATAATAAAAATTTTGGTTAGTATTATTATTACTAAATAATATTTACTATTATTAATAATAATATTTATTATTATCGTTGTTGTTGTTGATGATTACTACTATTATTATTATTATCAATTATCATTATTATCATTGTTATTATCATTATTATTATAGTTATTATCGTTATTGTTAATAAAGAAAAAAAAAATTACACTAAAAGCTTTTGGGCTAATTTGAAGTTACACCACAACCGTTTTTTTCATCCGACACCAAAACATTTCAAAAATTTTGAAATCACATAAATGTTGTGGATGGAGTTAATAATTTCCGTCAGAAAAATAAAAAGTAAAAAAAAAACTGAAATTTCTGGAAAATCTGAAAAAAAAAATCTGAAAATTCTGAAAAATTCCGCAAAATTTAAAAAATCTGAAAAAAAATCGAAATTTTATTTTTTAAGAAAAAATAGCTTGAATAATAATATTAAAAATCAGATTTATTATTTAAAATTCAAAAATAAAAAGTAAAAAACAAAAAAAAATCTGGAAAATTTAAAATAAAGTTCCGATTCTAGAAAATTCTGGAAAATTTAAAGTAAAATTCTGAAAATTCTGAAAATAATTATATTAAAAATCAGAACTTTTACTTGTACTTTTGAATTTTAAATAAAAGATCTGGTTTTTAATATTATTATTCTAGATAATTTTTTTCTTAAAAAATAAAAGTTCTGATTATTTTTCATATTTTTTAAATTTTCCAGCATTTTCAGAATTTTTTTATTTTTTACTTTTTATTTTTGAATCTTAAATAAAAAATTCTGATTTTTAATATTAGTCGATATATTTTTTTCTTGAAAAATAAAAGTTCCAATTTTTATATCAGATTTTTTAAATTTTCCAGAATTTCCAGATTTTTTTTTATTTTTTACTTTTTGTTTTTGAATTTTAAATAAAAGATGCGACTTTTAATCTTAGTGTAATTGGTAAATTTTTAATATTATTATTTTTGGGATTTTCTGATATGATACATAAATTTGTAAAGTATTAGAAGTTAACTATGGATATGCATGAATAGTAATAATATTTTCTTAAAAATAAAAGTTTGAATCTGACAAATTATTTGATATTTTAGCTATAATTTATATTTTTTCTAATTTACTCGTATCAAATAGATCTCAATTGATCATTTACATTTTATTATATTATTATTTTTATTATTATTTTATTCCTTTTAATTAATTTTATTTTATTGTTATTATATTATTATTATAATTATTTACCTTATATATATATATATATATATATATATATATATCAATTCGGTTTCATTCAGTTCAGATTCATTCAGTCCAAAAGAACATACCATAACTAACTTTGACATGTAGTTTGCAACAATTTAGTATTGATACTAATAAAACATCAAACTCATGTAATGTAGATTTGTTAGCAAAATTTGGAGGCTTATAGAAGTATATACTTTTGGTGAAAGTTTCGACGCCAACTATGAATGAAATATTAAGTTAAAATTTAAAGGCAAAATAGCTCTAGTAGGAATTTAAGTTTGACATTTTTATTATTTAAGGAACTAAAATTTAAAGTGTATCAAAATTGAGACTCAAATTTATTCTGTTATACACGTTAGGGACTCCGTTATTTTTAATCCGTTAAGTTTTAACGGACTGCTGACATGGGCGTTAAATACCACGTGTCAGCTTTTTATTGGTCGGTAATAATAATAAAATAATATAAATTTCTAAATTTTTGTAATAATAATAAAATAACAATAAAAATATAAAAGTCTAAAAAAATATAAAAAATAAAAAAATCTGGATTTGTTTTTAAAAAAATTGAAACTTTATTTTTTTAAAAAAATCTGGAATATTAGTATTTAAAATGAGATGTTCTTATTTAAAGTTTGAAAATAAAAAATAAAAAATTAAAAAATTTGGATCTAATTATTATAAACAGCTTTTTTTAAAAAAAAAAAAGGTATATTATTTTTCATAAATAAACAAAAAACTGGATCTAATTTTTGATAATAATAATAATAATAAATATTATTTTACAAAAAATCTAAAAATCTAAAAAACAAATAAAAGATTAATTATAAATCAGATCCAAATATTTTAATTTTTATTTTTTATTTTTAAACATTAAATAAAAACATCTGATGTTTAATATTAATATCCCAGATTTTAAAAAAAAAAGTTTCAATTTTTTAAAGAAGTTCCTGATTTTTTATCCTTTTTTTATTTTTTTTATTTTTTATTATTATTAATACAAAAATCTAGAAATTTTTATTATTATTTTATTATTATTACCGACAATAAAATGCTGACATGTGGCACTTAACGAGTTAAAAATAACGAAGATCCTAACGTGTATAACGGAATAAACTTGAGTCCTTACTTTTATACACTTTAAAGTTAGTCCCTTAAGTGATAGAAATATCAAACTTGAGTCCCTATTAGAGCTATTTTGCCAAATTTAAATGTTAAAAAACACATAAAAGCTAGGGGGGATTATTTAGTAGTATTGTTATTATTATTATTATTATTATTAGTTCCAAACAAATCACCAAAAAAATAATAAATTCAAAGAGATTACAAAATAGGGGTGTGCATGGTACGGTATGGTACGATTTTAGGGTAAAACCGATATCGTACCAAATATATTCAGTTTATTATGATTTAATACCATATACATACGGGTTTTTTCGGTTTGGTAGTTCAGTATTTCGGTTTGGTTTATATCGGTACGATATTTTTTCGGTTTTTCTACTTGATACTTGATAGCATTAATAATACAAAAATACTCGAATAAATTAATTCAACAAGGTACCATAAATAGCTGATCCAAATTAATAGCTAAACCAAAAAAATCACACCAACCTTAAGATAGTAACTAATTTGTTCAAGTTTTCATCCAACTATTTTGGAGGATAAAATAAAAAAAAAAAAAAAAGACAAACAAGTATCTTGAACTTTAATAAATTTGTTATACTTCTATATTCATATGAGATTGTAACTACTATATATATATATATATATATGATATATTATCATAAAAATATTTAATATAAATAACGGTACGGTACGGGTTTTTTTTTTCGGTATTTAAGTCAAATACCGTACCGTTACCGAAGTTTCAGTTTTATAAAAAATAAAAACCATGTCGGTTTAAGCGGTTTATCGGTTTTTTCGGTACGATTTTTACGGGGCGGTGCGTTTTTTCGGTTTCTTTGCACACCCCTAGGGTTCAGCCACTTGCAATTGTACAGCAGCAGAAATAAACAGAAATAATGAGTATGGAATTCAGCCACCCGAGCTTCTTTAAAATTTATGTACTTGTACTCGTCATAAACTCAATTAAAAGATAATTTTACTAATTATTCCAGTTCAAAACGCATATAATAACACACGAAAGAATGAAAATATGGTACAAATATTCAAATTTGTTTAAAATCTTTATACCCATATTCATCAAACTCGATTAAAATATGACTTTATTACCGTTTATATCACAAACCCTATATAATATCCACTAATTACTCAACGTATTAAAATTTATATAATTTAAATAAGTAAACATAAGTTGCTATACTAATTGGTTAATCCATATCAATAAAAACTCAAACATTGTAAAATAATGATTAAAAATAAATATTATAAATGACAAAAGATTAAAATTTAAATTCCTAGTATAATTTTGGAATTATACAATCTTCAAAACTCTTTACAATTTATATACCTATACTTTGAGGATTCAAGATTTGAGATAAATAATAAAAAAAATTCGATACTTTTTACTCCATAATTATTTTGCACGTTTAATAATTTTATTTTTATTGAAAAAATAATTTGGCTAATATTAATTTGATTGATTATTAAGCCAAATATAATTTTATTTCTATTGAATATTTAATTTGGCTATACACTAGTTTTGTCTATATATCGACACCCATTAAATAAATCAGTTAAACATTCAAATTGAGTTTGAATAAATATGTTAATATTTAAGTAATCTGTGTTCATAAATTTAATCGGATACCATTTTTTAATTGAAAACGAAAATAATTAAATAAACTTTGCTGTCAATTTTTCTTGCGGGCCAGTAAGTAATGGCCCGACCCATAAAAAATTGCATTTCAACACACACATATAATATATATATATATGTACATCTAGGGTTTTAACTTTCCACACCCTAGGGTTTGTTTGTTTTCTACTGTGTTGTGTTTCCAGATCTGCAAAATGTCGGGCAGTTCTCGTTCTGGTTCTGGAGTGTCTCAAGGATCAATCCCCTCAGTGAATCAGCCCACGCCACCTGTCTTCTCCGATCAAGAATCAATCCCCTCAGCGAATCTGCCCACGCCACCCGTCCTCTCCGATCAAGGATCAATCCCCTCAGTGAATCAGCCCACGCCACCTGTCCGCCACTTCTCTGGCGATTCCTTTTCAGGCGGCTCTCCGGTTCACTCCGGCGGTGGTGGCGCCACTTGTGAAGCGCTACCGGACGACTGGTCGGAGTGAACCGGAGAGCCGCCTGAAAAGGAATCGCCAGAGAAGTGGCGGACAGGTGGCGTGGGCTGATTCACTGAGGGGATTGATCCTTGATCGGAGAGGACGGGTGGTGTGGGCTGATTCACTGAGGGGATTGATCCTTGAGACACTCCAGAACGAGAACTGCCCGATATTTTGCAGATCTGGAAACACAACAGAGTAGAAAACAAACAAACCCTAGGGTGTGGAAAGTTAAAACCCTAGATGTATATATATATATATGTGTGTGTGTGTGTGTGTAACACAATGAAAATATGGTACAAATATTCATATTTGTTTAAAATCTTTATACCCATATTCATCAAACTCGATTAAAATATGACTTTATTACCGTTTATATCACAAACCCTATATAATATCATCCACTAATTACTCAACGTATTAAAATTTATATAATTTAAATAAGTAAATATAAGTTGCTATACTAATTGGTTAATCCATATCAATAAAAACTCAAACATTGTAAAATAATGATTACAAATAAATATTATAATGACAAAAGATTAAAATTTAAATTCCTAGTATAATTTTGGAATTATACAATCTTCAAAACTCTTTAATTTATATACTTATACTTTGAGGATTCAAGATTTGAGATAAATAATAAAAAAAATTCGATACTTTTTACTCCATAATTATTTTGCACGTTTAATAATTTTATTTTTATTGAAAAAAATAATTTGGCTAATATTAATTTGATTGATTATTAAGCCAAATATAGTTTTATTTCTATTGAATATTTAATTTGGCTATACACTAGTTTTGTCTATATATCGACACCCATTAAATAAATCAGTTAAACATTCAAATTGAGTTTGAATAAATATGTTAATATTTAAGTAATCTGTGTTCATAAATTTAATCGAATACCATTTTTTAATTGAAAACGAAAATAATTAAATAAACTTTGTTGTCAATTTTTCTTGCGGGCCAGTAAGTAATGGCCCGGCCCATAAAGAATTGCATTTCAACACACACACACACACACACACATATATATATATACATCTAGGGTTTTAACTTTCCACACCTAGGGTTTGTTTGTTTTCTACTCTGTTGTGTTTCCAGATCTGCAAAATATCGGGCAGTTCTTGTTCTGGTTCTGGAGTGTCTCAAGGATCAATCCCCTCAGTGAATCAGCCCACACCACCCGTCCTCTCCGATCAAGAATCAATCCCCTCAGCGAATCTGCCCACGCCACCCGTCCTCTCCGATCAAGGATCAATCCCCTCAGTGAATCAGCCCACGCCACCTGTCCGCCACTTCTCTGGCGATTCCTTTTCAGGCGGCTCTCCGGTTCACTCCGACCAGTCGTCCGGTAGCGCTTCACAAGTGGCGCCACCACCGCCGGAGTGAACCGGAGAGCCGCCTGAAAAGGAATCGCCAGAGAAGTGGCGGACAGGTGGCGTGGGCTGATTCACTGAGGGGATTGATCCTTGATCGGAGAGGACGGGTGGCGTGGGCATATTCGCTGAGGGGATTGATTCTTGATCGGAGAAGACAGGTGGCGTGGACTGATTCACTGAGGGGATTGATCCTTGAGACACTCCAGAACCAGAACGAGAACTGCCCGACATTTTGCAGATCTGGAAACACAACACAGTAGAAAACAAACAAACCCTAGGGTGTGGAAAGTTAAAACCCTAGATGTATATATATATATATATATATATATATATATATATATATATTATATGTGTGTGTTGAAATGCAATTCTTTATGGGTCGGGCCATTACTTACTGGCCCGCAAGAAAAATTGACAGCAAAGTTTATTTAATTATTTTCGTTTTCAATTAAAAAATGGTATCCGATTAAATTTATGAACACAGATTACTTAAATATTAACATATTTATTCAAACTCAATTTGAATGTTTAACTGATTTATTTAATGGGTGTCGATATATAGACAAAACTAGTGTATAGCCAAATTAAATATTCAATAGAAATAAAACTATATTTGGCTTAATAATCAATCAAATTAATATTAGCCAAATTATTTTTTCAATAAAAATAAAATTATTAAACGTGCAAAATAATTATGGAGTAAAAAGTATCGAATTTTTTTTATTATTTATCTCAAATCTTGAATCCTCAAAGTATAGGTATATAAATTGTAAAGAGTTTTGAAGATTGTATAATTCCAAAATTATACTAGGAATTTAAATTTTAATCTTTTGTCATTTATAATATTTATTTTTAATCTTTACTTTACAATGTTTGAATTTTTATTGATATGGATTAACCAATTAGTATAGCAACTTATGTTTTCTTATTTAAATTATATAAATTTTAATACCTTGAGTAATTAGCGGATATTATATAGGGTTTGTGATATAAACGGTAATAAAGTCATATTTTAATCGAATTTGATGAATATGGGTATAAAGATTTTAAACAAGTTTGAATATTTGTACCATATTTTCATTGTTTCGTGTGTTATTATATGCGTTTTGAACTGGAATAATTAGTAAAATTATCTTTTAATTGGATTTATGACGAGTACAAGTACATAAATTTTAAAGAAGCTCGGGTGGCTGAATTCCATACTCATTATTCTGTTTATTTCTGCTGCTGTACAATTGCAAGTGGTTGAACCCTAGGGGTGTGCAAAAAAACCGATTAAACCGAAAAACCACACCGCCCCGTAAAAATCGTACCGAAAAAACCGATAAACCGCTTAAACCGACATGGTTTTTATTTTTTATAAAACCGAAACTTCGGTAACGGTACGGTATTTGACTTAAATACCGAAAAAAAAACTGTACCGTACCGTTATTTATATTAAATATTTTTATAATAATATATCATATATATATATATTAGTTACAAACTCATATGAATATAGAAGTATAACAAATTTATTGAAGTTCAAGATACTTGTTTGTCTTTTTTTTTTATTTTTTTTTATTTTTATCCTCCAAAATAATTGGATGAAAACTTGAATATTAAATTAGTTTCTATCTTAAGTTTGGTGTGATATTTTTGGTTTAGCTATTAATTTGGATCAGCTATTTATGGTACCTTGTTGAATTAATTTATTCGAGTATTTTTGTATTATTAATGCTATCAAGTATCAAGTAGAAAAACCGAAAAAATACCGTACCGATATAAACCAAACCGAAATACCGAACTACCAAACCGAAAAAAATCGTATGTATATGGTATTAAATCATAATAAAACGAATATATTTGGTACGGTATCGGTTTTACCCTAAAATCGTACCATGCCGTACCATGCACACCCCTATTTTGTAATCTCTTTGAATTTATTATTTTTTTGGTGATTTGTTTGGAACTAATAATAATAATAATAAAATAAATGATACTACTAAATAATTCCCCCCCCCCCCCCCCCTTTATGTGTTTTTTAACATTTAAATTTGGCAAAATAGCTCTAATAGGGACTCAAGTTTGACATTTTTATCACTTAAAGAGACTAACTTTAAAGTGTATCAAAGGACTCAAGTTTATTCCGTTATACACGTTAGTGTCTCCGTTATTTTTAACTCGTTAAGTGCCACGTGTCAGCATTTTATTGGTCGGTAATAATAATAAAATAATAATAAAAATTTCTAGATTTTTGTAATAATAATAATAATAAAATAATAATAAAAAATAAAAAAGTCAAAAAAAAAGGATAAAAAATCTGGAACTTCTTTAAAAAATTGAAACTTTATTTTTTTTTAATCTGGAATATTAACATTAATATGATAATATTAAATAAGGAACATGATAATCAATAATCCATATTCAATTCACACAAAGGAACTCTCGAAACCCGCCTACGATTCACGAAACTACAAGGAGAACCACCTAGAGGTTCTTTAAATGAATTTTCAGATTCTTTAAATGTTTTTAGATTTTTTTAAAAAAATTTAAATTTTTTTATATTATTTAGGTTTTTATATTTTTTAAAAAAATTTAGATTTTTAATTTTTTTTAAATTTTTTTTAAATTTAGGTTTTTTAATATTCCAGAGTTTTTAATTTTTTTTATATTATTTAAGTTATTATATATTTTTTGCCACGTGTCAGTCACGTGTCGTCCACGTCAGCTTCGATAGCCGGAAAATACTCCGACCGGCGATGGAGGACTAAATTGGCTAAAGTAAGGGGGAGATGTGGGGTTTTTTTATCCGCCGGAGACAGATGAGTTTTTTTGGCCAATTGGTCCCACATACGGGACCAATTTGATAATTTTCTCAATATATATAATAGCGTAACGGCTTTGAAACGTCACATTAACTCTCTCATATGTGGCATTCTCTTAATTTTGATTTCCTATTATCGAAAATCTTGAATCACACATCAATTTAAATGGTACTTAACCGATAGACAACCTAAATAAATAGAATTCATTGTCTTGAATCTCACATTGGTTTTTTAAAATATAACTTCATCAATGAAAAATCTAAATAAATACTTAGAATTCAATGTGTATTCTCAACTTTTTCAGTGAGAACTTAATTTGATCAATTATTAAATTTATATAATTTATTTGTCTAAAATTTGAATCTCACATCTCTCTTATTTAGTAGTTTTATTTTAATTGGAAATTTTAGTTTAGCAATTGGTTTTTTAAAATAGAACTTCACCAATAAAGAACCTAAATAAATACTTAGAATTCAATGTGTATTCTCAACTCCCAATTATTAAGTTGGACTTATAAATAATTAAATTTTTCATTAAAACTTAATTTGATCAATTATTAATTTATATAATTTATTTATCTAAAATTTGAATCTCACATCTGTCTTATTTAGTAGTTTTATTTTAATTGGAAATTTTAATTTAGCAAATATTAATAACATCAGTTATTTAATAAACTATTTTATTTTTTATTTGAGAATCTAATTTGACCAATTATCGAATTTGCATTAATCATATTTATCTAAAATTTTGAATACCACATCGATTTTAAATGAGACTCTGCCGATTGGGGAACTAAATAAATATTTAAAATCAACTAGTGTATAGCCCGTCGAAACTCGATGGGTAATCACTTTACATTGTAATTTATAAGTAAAAATCAAAAAAAAAAAATTTAATACTTTGTTAGGGTTCAGTAGGGGTGTGCATGGTACGGTATGGTACGGTTTTAGGGTAAAACCGATACCGTACCAAATATATTCGGTTTATTATGATTTAATACCATATACATACGATTTTTTTCAATTTGGTAGTTCGGTATTTCGGTTTGATTTATATCAATACGGTATTTTTTCGGTTTTTCTACTTGATACTTGATAGCATTAATAATACAAAAATACTCGAATAAATTAATTCAACAAGGTACCATAAATAGCTGATCCAAATTAATAGCTAAACCAAAAAAATCACACCAACCTTAAGATAGTAACTAATTTAATATTCAAGTTTTTATCCAATTATTTTGGAGGATAAAAATAAAAAAAATAAAAAAAAAAGACAAACAAGTGTCTTGAACTTCAATAAATTTGTTATACTTCTATATTCATATGAGTTTGTAACTAATATATATATATATATATGATATATTATTATAAAAATATTTAATATATATAACGGTACGGTACGATTTTTTTTCCGGTATTTAACTCAAATACCGTACCGTTACCGAAGTTTCAGTTTTATAAAAAATAAAAACCATGTCGGTTTAAGCGGTTTATCGGTTTTTCGGTACGATTTTTACGGGGCGGTGCGGTTTTTCGGTTTAATCGGTTTCTTTGCACACCCCTAGGGTTCAACCACTTGCAATTGTACAGCAGCAGAAATAAACAGAAATAATGAGTATGAAATTCAGCCACCCGAGCTTCTTTAAAATTTATGTACTTATACTCGTCATAAACCCAATTAAAAGATAATTTACTAATTATTCCAATTCAAAACGCATATAATAACACACGAAACAATGAAAATATGGTACAAATATTCAAACTTGTTTAAAATCTTTAAACCCATATTCATCAAACTCGATTAAAATATGACATTATTACCGTTTATATCACAAACTCTATATAATATCCGCTAATTACGCAACGTATTAAAATTTATATAATTTAAATAAGTAAACATAAGTTGCTATACTAATTGGTTAATCCATATCAATAAAAACTCAAACATTGTAAAGTAAAGATTAAAAGTAAATATTATAAATGACAAAAGATTAAAATTTAAATTCCTAGTATAATTTTGAAATTATACAATCTTCAAAACTCTTTACAATTTATATACCTATACTTTGAGGATTCAAAAGATTAAAGGTCTTAGGTTTCAACCCTGGATTTTTAACGTAGCACACATCTAAATCGTGCCCAACATGATGACAGTGGTGACAGTATTTCGGCAATCTTTCATACTCAACAACCAATTCAATTAGAACACCATCACATCGGATGCCAATCGAATCGGGAAGAACATTTTTCAAATTCACTTCAACGCATATCCTAGCATAATTCAATCTGGTTTTATTTATTGTATTGGGATCAGCTTTAACAAAAGTTCCTACAAGGGATCCAACTGTATGAAGAGCTCTAACATCAAACCACTAGATAGGCAGATTTAAAACTTTTAACCATATAGGAGCCACAGCCGGTTCTTGCTTGAAATTAAAAAAACAGGTCCCATTTGAATAAACGCATCGGAAATCCAGTGATGTTTATTTCACGTTTTAACCACAATTTAGCATATTATTCTTCATTTTGTAAGGAAATAACACATGCTTAAAATTAAGGAAATGAACTTTGTAAGAACCAAACCTGAAATCTGCAGATCCCTAACAATCACATCATTCGCTGGTTTTCCGAATGAGAATTTACCGATCAGTGCATTTTTTAACACCCTACAAACTTGTTCACATTCATCTATAGAGAAAATTGCAGTGGGGATAGATTCGGAAAAATCAGTCTTACCAAGGGGTTATTAGAAATCTGACCTTTATTGACTGCCTCCGCAAAAGACGGGCGGTTAAATTCCGGTTGCGGGTCTGGACGAACAAGGACCGGACGCTGAACTGGGGATCCTTGCTGACTTTTTGGGGTTTCAAGGATGAACTCCTTCACCACTCCCTTGGACAGATCTTTTTTGCAAAACTTCTCCGCCAGAGCACCAGCCTCATCCTAGAAAGATGAGCAACATGAGGACGCCACATTTTCTGGAAGGAAATCCTTCGGGACCTGGATGTCCGTCGAGGGCTTTTGGAACTTGTCGGCAAGAGAACAAACCTCTTCCCAGAACTCTTCTGGAAGTTCAGCCCTGTCAAAATCAGGGCCCGCGACCCTCATATTCATCTTCGAAACAGCTTCAGAATCTATATATATATAATAGCGTTACGGATTCTAAGTACTAGATTAATTCTCTCTCCTATGTGGCATTATCTTATTTCTGGGTTCCCATTTATCTAAAATCTTGAATCCCACATCAATTTAGAATGAGACTTAATCAATGGACAACCTAAATCAATAGAATTCAATATCTTGAATCCCACATCAATTTAAAACCATCAATCGAGAATCTAAATAAATACCTAGAATTCAATATGTATTTTTAACCACATAGTTATTTTACACACAAGCTTAAGAATATTATTTTTATTGTGCTTAATTTGGTCAATTATTAAGTTGGACAAATAAATAGTTTAAATTTTTAGTGAATTTTAATTGGGTCAATTATTAAATTTACATTAATTTTATTTGTCTAAAATTTGAATCTCATATCTATTTTATTTAGTAATTTTATAATAATTAAATATATATATAACAGCATTACGGATTTGAAGCACCAGAAATTTTATAAATTTTCGCTAAAATTATTTTTTTAATTAAGTCTGAGATGAGTATAGGTATATAATATCTAAATGAGTGTCAAATAGGTGAACTATATCTTTATTGTTCCGGGTATCATTATATGAGTTTGGGATGAAAACGCGTAGTAAATTCATTTTTAAGTCAGATGTCGGATGAGAAGGGTTAAATCAATAGAATTCAATATCTTGAATCCCACATCGATTTAAAACCACCAATAGAGAATCTAAATAAATACCTAGAATTCAATGTGTATTTTTAACCACATAGTTATTTTACACACAAGGTTAAGAACATTATTTTTATTGTGCTTAATTTGGTCAATTATTAAGTTGGAGAAATAAATAGTTTAAATTTTTAGTGAATTTTAATTGGGTCAATTATTAAATTTACATTAATTTTATTTGTCTAAAATTTGAATCTCATATCTATTTTATTTAGTAATTTTATAATAATTAAAAATATATATAATAGCCTTACGGATTTGAAGCACCACATATTTTATAAATTTTTGCTAAAATTATTTTTTTAATTGAGTTTAAGATGAGTATAGGTATATAATATATAAATGAGTTTCAAATGGCTGAACTATATCTTTATTGTTTTGGGTATCACTATATGAGTTTGGGATGAAAACCGTAGTAAATTTACTTTTAAGTCAGATGTCGGATGAGAACGGTTATATAAATTATAAACGGGTTCGAGTGGCTGAATCCTTACCTCATCTTTTTGGTTTTTCGTTGTTTTTTGCCGCGGTGAGGAACTCTGAGTGGCTGAGGCTAACTAATAAATATAATTGGCAAATTTTTTGCATTAATAAATTTGATTAACAAATATGATTTTATTATTTATTTATTAATATATAATACCGTTACGTATCCGGAGCACCACATTAATTCTCTCACATGTGGTAATTTTTATATTCTCGATTCTTATTTATTTAAAAAAATTATCACATCTTGATTTTAAATGACACCCCGATCAATGAATAACTAAATAAATATTTAACATAAATATGTATTTTGGTCATAATTATTCACCATCACGTTAATTTGGTCATCTATTGAGTTAGCCAAATGAATTATTTTATTCTTATTATAAAATTAAATTTGGCAAATTATTAATTAAACCTCATTGGTCCAAATATGTATATTTATATTTTTAGTATCAAAATTATATATGCATAAATAATATTTTATATTTTTTTTTAATAAATTCAATTCTCTTCACTTACAAATAAATATATAAAGTATCTAATAGTAATATGGATTCGAAGTACCACGTTAACCCTCCCCTCTACATGAAGTTTTTTATTTGTTTTTATTATTATTTATCTAATATCTTATCTCACGTCAAAGTATAGGTATAAAAACTGTAAAGAATTTTGATTGTATAATTCTAAAATTTTACTGGGAATTTAACTTTTAATCTTTTGTTATTTGTAATATTTATTCTTAACCTTTACTTTACAATGTTTGAGTTTTTATTGAGATGGATTAACCAATTACTATAGCAACTTATCTTTGCTTATTTAAATTATATAAATTTAAATATGTTGAGTAATTAGCGTATATTATATAGGTCTGAGATATAAACGGGTAATAAAGTCATATTTTAATCGAGCTTGATGAATATGGATATAAATATTTTAAACAAATTTGAATATTTGTACCATACTTTCATTGTTTCATGTGTTACTATATGAGTTTTGAACTGGAATAAGTAGCAAAATTATATTTCAATTGGATTTATGACGAATACAAGTACATAAATTGTAAAGAAGTTCGGGTGGCTGAATCTCATACTCATTATTTCTGTTTGTTGGTGTGTTCCGCTGCGGTATAATTACAAGCGGCTGAACACTAATAAAGTATTGAATTATTTTTTGGTTTTTATTTATAAATTACAATGTAAAGTGAATATCCGTCGAGTTTCGACGGGCTATACACTAGTTAGCGCAAACACGATTTCGGACCTCCTCCTTAGAAGAATCAGCATCAACACAGGGAGGGTCTTCGCGAGATACAATTTTTTTCCGGATCTAATCCCCGGAGATTTGAACTTTAGAAAATTCGATGTTAAATTATTCGGTAGATTTACATTTGAGAAGTGAGGTAGGACCTCACCAACTAAATCAGTCGGTGCCATGTGAAAAACGAGAAAAAATCAAAGAAACGGGAAAAGGCCCGCCGCACAAAGGCGGCGGACAAGAAGGAAAAAGAGACGTTAGGGCTTCAGCTGCCCGATAACGTCTAGATAGAAGAAGAAGCAGGCGGAGGATTCTAGAGAGAAGGCATAGAAAAAAAACTTAGAGAGAGAGAGAGAGAGCATGGACCGAAAAGAAAATCTCGCTTTCTTTTAAGAATACACATCAAGTTTCGTTACCATAGTATTGTAGGCATTAGAAATTAGGCATTCTTAGTTGCATGTAATATCTATAAATGCATGCAAAATATATGTATATTTATATATAAACATACTAGTGTATAGCCCGTCGAAACTCGACGGGTAATCACTTTACATTATAATTTATAAGTAAAAACTTAAAAATAATTTAGTACTTTATTAAGGTTCAGTCATTTGGAATCGTATCACAGCAGAATACACCAATAAATAGAACTGATGAGGATAAGATTCAGCCACTCGAACTCATTTAGAATTTATGTACTTGTACTCGTCCTAAACCCGATTGAAAATAATTTTCCTACTTATTCGAGTTAAAAACTCGAATAGTAACATATGAAATAATGGGAGTATAGTTCAGCCACTCATACTCGTTTAAAATCCTTATACCCATATTCATCACAAACTCGATTAAAAGATAAATTTATTACCCCTTTAAAAACTCAGACTCTATATAATAGCTACTAAGTACTAAACATATTTAAATTACATTGGTTAACGCATCTCAATAAAACCTCAACCACTGTAAAGTAAAAGTTAAGAATAAATATCATAAATTATAAAAGATTACAACAAAAATTCCTAGTATAAGTTTGGAATATACAATCTTCAAAAACTCGTAATAATTTATGTAGCTATATGTTGGAACATTTTGTTCCATACATAAATTCAAAGTGTTTTGATGATTAAAGTTGATAAGCAAAACAAAACAACGAAGAGGCGAAGCCAAGAATCGAAGAAAACGAAGACTCAAAATGGTGTTCTGTGCAAGCTTAACGTACGTAACGAAGACTGCTTACCGTACGTAACATTGCAAGGATAACGTACGTAAACCTAAGTGCATACGTAACACATGTTCAAACCAAGTGAACGTTGGAGGAGTCAAAGTCAGAAAAGCGGATATATGACGTCAGCAATGACATAAGTCTTGATGTACGTAATGGATGGTATGTTAACGTACGTAACCAAAATGACGAAACTCCCGCTAAACTGTTTTGTGAAGAGGCTTACGTACGTAACCTGTCGAGGTTAACGTACGTAATCAAGCTTACGTACGAATGTAGAGAAGATAGCGTATGTAATGATGGTTCTGGCAGCAAAACGGCTAGTTTGATGATGGAGCCTATAAATACCATTCTATGGTATTGTTTCAAATACAACTTCAAGCATACGAGATAATCATCTGATATTCATATTGATATTATTGTTGTTGTAATATTGAGCTTACATAGAGTGATTTAGTGTTATACACAAAATCATACACGAGTGGTAAAAGAAAAGATACGATTGGATTCGGTGTTATTAGGATCAAGGATCCGACATTATTAGAATCGCAATCGCTATCTAAGTGAGGTTTATCTAGTACCCATAGAAAGCTAGAGAGGTTGATTCCTTGTCCTACGAAAAGGAAAACGGTTTAACTTGGACCGACACAAAGACAAGTACGAGTGGTTTATCACGGACCAATAGAAGACGTGATTGTAAACGGTTATCCATCGACCGATAGAAGAGAGGTGCAGAGGTTT
The DNA here is from genome assembly GCA_033398695.1 of Orobanche coerulescens. Classification (NCBI taxonomy): domain Eukaryota; kingdom Viridiplantae; phylum Streptophyta; class Magnoliopsida; order Lamiales; family Orobanchaceae; genus Orobanche; species Orobanche coerulescens. The sequence goes on from CM065809.1 coordinate 179,952,263, forward strand.
TTATCTTGAACCTATAGAAAAAGATATCGAGAGAGGACGTAGGCTCGTTTATAGCTGAACCTATATAAATTCGTGCGTCATTTAATTTCCGCATTTTTTTTACGCTTCCGCAACACGGCGCAATATCGGATCTTGTACCCAAGGCAAACACTATATTTTGATGTGTGATTCAAGATTTTAGATAAATAAAAATAAAAAAATAAAAAAAATCATGCAAGAGAGGGAGTTAACATGCTACTCCGAATCCGTAATTGCTTTTAGATACTTTAAGTATTTATTTATAAATGAAGAGTATCAAATTTATTAAAAAATAAAAAAATTATAAAAAAATAATATTTATGCGTATATAAGTTAGATATTAAAAAAAAATACTTGCATATTTGGGCCATTGAGGTTTACTTAAAAATTTGCCAAATTAAATTTCCTAATAAGAATAAAGCCATTCATTTGGCCAACTCAATTGATGACCAAATTAAAGTAACAAAGTAATAGTTAAGGGTGGCAAAATACCCAATTATTTTAAATATATGTTTAGTTATTCATTCATTGGAGTGTCATTAAAAGTCAAGGTGAGATAGAAGATTTAAATAAATAAGAATCTAAAAAATAAAAAAATATCATGTATGAGAGAGTTAACATGGTGCTCCGAATGTATGACAGTATTGTATATAATTATATATAATAAAATTATATTTGTTAATTAAATTTATTAATGCAAAAAACTCGCTAGTTATACATATTAGTTAGGTTTAACCGGTCGGAGTTCCTCACCAAGACAGAACAAAATAAAACAAAAAAGATGAGGTAAAAATTCACCCACTCGAATCCGTTTATAATTTATATAACCGTACACGTCCGAAATTTGATTTTAAAATGTATACTGCGCGTTTTCATCCCAAACCCATATAGTGATACCCGAAACAATACAGCTAGGGTTCAGCTATCGAAAACCTATTTAGATCTTATATACTTATGCCCGTCTCAAACTCGAGTAAAGATAATTTTAGTACATGTTTCCCTCGCCAATCTATATAGTTATATGTACTAATTATCCAAATCTATTACAACATATAAAATCTAAATAATTAAATATAAATTGTCATGATAATTGATTGTTATGTCTGATTTCGAAACAAAATTCGCTAAAATTGTTATACTTGATAAATTAGACAAATTAAATTAACGTCAATAATTTGACAAATTAATTTTTACTAAATATACTTAAAAATTTGCCAAATTAAATTTCCTAATAAGAATAAAGCCGTTCATTTGGCCAACTCAATTGATGACCAAATTAAAGTAACAATGTAATAGTTAAGGGTGGTAAAATACACATTTATTTTAAATATATGTTTAGTTATTCATTTATTGGAGTGTCATTGAAAATCAAGCTGAGATAGAAGATTTAAATAAATAAGAATCTAAAAAATAAAAAATACCATGTATGAGAGAGTTAACATGGTGCTCCGGATGTGTAACAGTATTATTTATATTTATATATAATAAAACTATATTTGTTAATTAAATTTATTAATGCAAAAAACTCGTTAGTTATACATATCAGTTAGGTCCAGTCAGTTGGAGTTCCTCACCAAGACAGAACAAAATAAAACTAAAAAGATTCACCTATTCGAACCCGTTTATAATTTATATAACCGTACACGTCCGAAATTTGATTTAAAAATGTATTTAGTACGCGTTTTCATCCCAAACTCATATAGTGATACCCGAAACAATACAGCTAGGGTTCAGCAATCGAAAATCTATTTAGATCTTATATACTTATACCCGTCTCAAACTCGAGTAAAGATAATTTTAGTACATGTTCCCCTCGCCAATCTATATAGTTATATGTACTAATTATCCATATCTATTACAACATATAAAATCTAAATAATCAAATATAAGTTCATGATAATTGATTGTTATGTCTGATTTCAAGAAAAAATCACTAAAATTGATATACTTGATAAATTAGACAAATTAAATTAACGTCAATAATTTAGCAAATTAATTTTTTTACTAAATATATTTATTTGGCCAACTTAATGATTGGTAAAATTATATTTTCTATTAAAATAATACTATTTATTAGGTCAACTTGATAATTGGTCAAGTTAATTTGCTTAAAAATATGATGGTAAAATACACTTTGATTATATGAACTTATTACCAAAATCTTAAAACGTATAAAATCTACATAATCAAATATAAGATTGATGTAGTATTCAAAGTTTTTGATAAATACGATTAATATAAGTTCGATAATTGATCAAATTAGATTCCCCATAAGAAATACAGTAATTAATTTGACTAACTTAGTAATTATGATTAATATTGACCAAACTAAAATTTTTAATTAAATAAAACTACTAAATAAAACAAATGTGAGATTCAAATTTTATAAACATAATTAATGTATATTTAATAATTGACAAATTTTATTTTTACTAAAAAATTAAATTATTTATTTGTCCAACTTAATAATTGGCCAAATTAAACACAATAAACTAAAATTCTTAAGCTTGTGTATGAAATAACTATGAGGTTGAAAAATACACAACGAATTCTAAGTATTTATTTAGGTTTGAGTTCTATTTTCAATCGATGTGGGATTCAAGACGCTGAATTCTATTTATTTAGGTTATCCATCGTTTAAGTACCATCTCAAATCAATGTGGGAGCCAAAACTTTAGATAAATAAGAATCCAAAAATAAGACAATGCCACATAGGAAAGAGAGTTAATGTGGTGCTTTGGATCCGTAACGCTATTATATATATATAGATAATTCCTACATAATATATCAGCATACACCTTATGCAGTCAAATAAGTATCTTATGGCGCAATTATGATTAGTTATTAATTTAAAAGTATGAATTAAACAATTTTAATTCAAGTGGTTAATTAATCTATTTGATTTAATTAGGCATGATTAAATTAAATATGACTAATCATATTATGCTATTAAAGCACATAAAACATACAAATTTGTACACAAAGCAAATAGTAGGGCCGAGTTCGTGTACCTTACTTCGTGAATAGGGGCAGAAACATGTTGAAAACTGGACTGCCGGGCGGGGCGGGCTCCTGTCGGGTCGGGTCAGACGGTTTGGTCGAGGATCTGGGCGTGGGCCTTGCAGCAGTGTGTTGGAGGCAATTTCATCTGGTAGGCGGTGGTGCCGGTGGCTGCTGAATCTCGTGGGTGAAAAATCGGTTAGGGTTTCAACGGTTTTGCTTTTCTGGTCGGGATGGGGGTGATTCCGTCCGAATCTGGATCACAGGGTGGTCGCGGGTTGGACCTGGTGTAGGGAAGATGATGGCTACAGTAGGGTGGGCGACGGAAATTAAGGTTGGCGATCGCGAGATTCGCGAAGAAGGTGACGAGAGGCTGTATGGGGGCGTCCGATCTAGTACTGATTTGGATCGGCGACGTCATGGAGGCTGAGGCCGTGATGCTTGGTTGCTCGCAGGGAAGACGACGACGGCCGCGGGTTTTAGGGTTTCAGAATTTTTTTTTGGGTCGAATTTTGCTTGCTCTATTGGTAGAGTACGTGCTGATAACGTGTTGTAGTAAAAATATACAAGACGAAAATTAGGGCAGAAGATGTATCTATTTTCATTGATAGAGTCCATTTACATAGGGAGATATTACATATTCTGGAACATTCTAACAGGTCTAGCCCTACAGTAACTGGGAGAAGTTCATAAGTCTGTAAACTAAGGCACACACTGTGTATTAACTTTAACATTTAATGCATTGTCTCGAGAGATTGGCATATTTTTTTGTTTCAATTAATCACATGTGTTATTCGGCATTTTCCCATTCTATATTTCACTCGGTCGTTCAAATCAAGCTGCTTTATGATGTTGAGAAAGTTGGTGTTCGATTATCCGTGTGAGATTCAAATAATACTAGTGTATACTAACCATTTTGAAATTATTTATCCTTTAAGCATTTCAAACATGCTTAATAAAGCTACTTTATAACATGTATGCCAAAAAAAAAAAAAAAAACACGGGTCCGGATACTCGCGGGTTTATATTCGAATGGGTTCAATTCGGGTCCGAATTTGGGGCGGGTAGAGAAAAATAGATTCGGGTCCGGTTCGGTTCCAGGGTGGGATACCCACCCCAAAACCATCCCGATATATATATATATAAAATATTAATAGTTAATAAATTAAAATATATATAAATATTATATATATATAATATTAATCCAAGAAAAAATATATATTAATCCGTAGGTACCCACTGGGTACCCAGAACCGAGCGGGGCGGGTTTGGGGCGGACCCGGAAAAAATTTGGTGGGTCTGGGACGGGTTTGGGGCTTTTAACTGCGGGTCCGGATTTGGGTAGACAATACCCGCCCCCGCCTCGCCCCATTGTCATCTCTAATGAATCCATCATCTCAAATCTGAATAATAATTGCTAATTCTAAATTGGAAATTAATCAATTTATAAAATTTACTCGCAAGCGCACGATTCGTTCGATGTAGATATGCGGTGCAAGGTCGATTCCACGTGGAGGACTATGATAGTGAAGTAAATATATTCCTATCGTTTTGAACCAAATTATATTAAATTCTAACATAGTCCCAAATAATTTGATTTTTAATTGGTTATATTAATTGCAACAAATAACATTAATTTTTAAGTAGATTTTAGATAAATTGATCTTAAATAATTTATTAGGGTTTAGAATCCACCAATGTCTATTTATTATTTATTTTATATTTTAATTCCAATAAATTCAGGAAATAGATTCTGAAATCAATCTCACTATTTCCCTATAGATTTAACAATAAGTACAAAATTATAATTCAAATATAGATTTTCCTTTGCTTCAAAAATGTAATTTCTAAGCATTATATGTATCCAATTTAATGGAAAACAAATAATCAAAGAAATTAACTAATATCAATAATCACAAAGCAATGGGGAATTTATAACTATAAAAAATATGTGATATAATTGATGAAATAATATTCCCCTATTGAAGCGAAAATCATAATCATTAAAAATATTTATTTGGAATTATTATATAAATATTAATAATAATATAGACATGGTTTCATCATAACCCCAGTAAAAGAAAATTACTCACTCATAATAACAACACAAATAAATAAATATTTCATAATATTAGTACTTAAATATAATTTTATTATACAATATTTTTATTTCTCCCTCTTACAATAACTCTCTCTATTTTATTTTTTCTCCTCCTTTTTTTTCCTCCAAAAACACTACACATTCATCCCCTATTTATACTACTACAAAATTAATAAAATAATAATTTTTAACATTTTAAAATTTCACCCCCAATTATTTCACGACGGCTAATGATGCTGATGTCATGGATGACATCAGCACATAGTTGAATTTCTGGTCCAATCGGGTGTTGACACGTGGCACAATATGGTCCGTCTATTTAATTGTCCTTCAAACGGTCATAATTTCTTCATACGAACTCGAATTTGGATGAATTTTAAACGATCGTCTCGACGAGACGAATAAAATGAGACCAGTCGTGACTATATTTGAATTTTGGAAAAATATCGTCCTTGAACCAATTGATATGTCTTGTACCGGTTGGTTAACCTGCAGATATAATTTAATTCCAATTAATTATCCAAAAATGACATAAAATTATAGAAAGTTCTAACAAAATGAAATATAAATATATGGTAAAACGAATAAATTATCACACAAAACACACTATTATATATATAAAATACTAATAAAAATATTACTCAAAATATACCAAACAAATTCCCCCACACTTATCTTTTGCACGTCCTCGGGCAAATCTTATACTCGAGTTATAATACTCATATGCTAAAAAAACATGACAAAACCAATATCAAGAGAGAACAAGTGATCATGACACAAGTGAGATCAGAGAAAAATAGGATGCCGCACCAAATTCTAACAACTTCATTGAGAATCGAATGCAAAAAGATTCAATACCATCACGGTGGATATCACTCTTCACTCAAGTGTATATACGGGATATTCAAGAAGAGTTCACTCATATCAAAACATAATGTGTCATTACCATATGTTTGGTCAAAAATCAAATCTCCACTACTAAAAAAAAAATAAACTCATGCATAAATCAAAAGGTCTTTAGATGCATAAATGGAAAATTATGAGGTTTCACTACACCATAGATTGGCTATAGCAACCAGATTTCAAAAATTTCATCAGAAAACGTTGCTATTGATAGACCAGCTCGGATATATTGCAATATGCATTTATAAAGTGTTACAATTGAAGCGAAAAAGTTGGAAATAGTGTAAAATTTACATTCTATTGTAACAATTTAAGAATTCGTTGCTGTACATAGCAATTTTGGGCCCAAGATTTAGGCGGGTACTAAAGAAATTGAGCGGGCTTTTGAAACATTAAAACACTAACCACATTATCTCAAACCCTCGCCGCTCCCTCAGCCCAAACTCGCCACCTAACACTCACGTCGAAAGCAACTCACCACATATCCGGAGACTACATTAGGGTTTATCCACACACCGCCTTATTCACGCGACATTTCTGTCTCTCTGTATTTTTGCTTTCTCTCTCCGAACCGTGTCGCCGCCGCTACCACCAGAACAATACGCCGCGACCACCATCAGGAAAAGCATCCGCCTCCACCACCAGGCCGCATCACCACCACCAGATACACTGTGTAAGTCTCGCCCGCCCTAGGCGTTCTTACCCGCATCCAAACCCTAATCCTCTGACAGTTTTGATCTTCCTATGTCGTATTCGCTATTTTCAAAGGATTTCTTATAATTATTTGAGGGAATTTTTGTTTATTCCAAATTTCACATGATTTCTGCAAAACAATATCTCTGTATTAGGGTCTCCTAATGTCTCTGACAATAATCATTCGTTCAGAAATGATGATATTCGTAGTATTAATAGCATAATTTTGTTCGTAGAATTGGTGTTTCTTTTTTAATTAACTGCGAGGAAAATGATCAGATGGGTGCTATCAATTCGGAGCTAGAAGAACTATTTCAGGAGAAAAAGCGAGTTAGGAATCCCCTTGTCCCAATTGGTAAATTTTCTCCTTCTCTTTATGCTTCACTGTTTTGTAACCTGAGTAGCATTTTCAATATACTTTTTCTTTTCAGTTTGTTTATCTCCATAATAATTATGACCAAAACTTAAGATTAATTACTATTGGTGATCCATTTCTCTCTGTGAATACCTAAACATGAGATTATGAGTCATATGACAAAGCCCAAGTCTCTGGAAAGATCACCAACGAAACACCTCACTTATAAGTATGCAATTTCAAACAGGATGGAATTGTGATGTTAAGGTTGTAAAGAAAGTCAATATATGTGCGTGTGTGTGTGTGTATTTGGTAGATTAGCGCCTCAAAATATAGTGAAGATTGATTGATTGATTGATTGATTGATTGATTGTTACGAGCAATGTATGATGTTTGGGTTTCTAGTGCCTCAATAATGGAAACAATAGTTGGTGTTGGAATGCCGCAAACATTCCTCTGAGGTCAACACATAATAGTATATATATATATATATATATATATATATATATATATATATATATATATATATATATATATGGTTTGTTTTGGGATCTCAGGTGCTCTAATGACAGCAGGGGTGCTCACAGCTGGTTTAATTAGTTTCAGACAGGGAAATTCCCGTTTGGGTCAGAAACTAATGAGGGCTCGTGTGGTTGTGCAAGGTGCTACGGTTGCACTAATGGTTGGGACAGCATATTACTACGGGGAGAAATTTTGAGAACGATAACTTAAACTTGTGTGCGTGCATTGATGATGATGATGTATACTTACATAGAAAATACTCCACTCTCAGCCCAGATGGATGTTAAACAGATAAGCTGGCATTATCATCCAACGGACGCCTTCTTGCCTTCCATTTATAAATGCGTGAGTTGTGCTGTAATTCTAACATATATTGCGGTTTGTTGATTTTCAGTGATGGTGAATAAAAAATTTAGATGCATAACGAATCCTACAAATAACAATCAACACCCCCTCTTCTGTAATGAAAACTCTCAAACCATCATCCTAAAGTTATTCTGTACTTTACATGGTAATTGAATATTCATCTGGCAAGGTCATATTCTTGTGTAAGAAAAAGTATGCAATGGATCTTCTGGAAGGAATTATGTATCAGTCAAGGGATAGTTCAAGTGATATTTTATGTATACATAGTGATGATTTTCGCACTTGACCTCCCGCATTTTTCTTTCAGGCCTTTTTTTGGCCTTAATTTATATTTTTTTTTCGGTTCAATACTCCAATGTACTTCACACCCTTTCAGTTTCAACAAAGGCTCTTAATCTCCACAATACTCTTATGAACATTGGTCCCTATTTGTCACACATCTAGTTCACAATCAAATCTTTGACTAGAGGGTGCAAAATGGATGAGTCATCAACAAGAATGGATAATGACTAAAGTAATGTGCTTGATCAAAGAAATAGGCTAAGGCTCAATGGGGCTTCTAAGGATAAAATGTAATGGGTGAGAAAATATAAGCTAACAAGGGGTTAATCCTAATTGCCTTTATCATCTTAATGCAAGAGTTTTTGAATGTAGTCTCGAAATGTATAAATGAGCAAGTTCTAGAATGAACACAATATGTTTGACCACACAACAAAAAATATAGAGCGTATATATAAGGATTGCTCTAAGGCTCAAAACTCACAAAAAGGGTGTTGTGTACTGAATCCCATCACCTTCATCCAAATCCATTATCAAAACTAGTGAAACATCCCAAAATGATTTTTTCACTAATGTTTTCTCAAGAAAATAGTGTCGTGATTTTCAACCTCATTTTTTTTATATATATTATTTATATATATATATATATATCTATACATAGATAGATAGATAGATAGATAGATATAGATATACACCTTCCCCCACACTTAATGATAAACACTATCCTTATTGTGTAAAAAAAACAATAGAGTAAGGGTTTAAATAAGGCTTCCCTGTTTATGAAAGATGACGCTTCGCTCAAGCCTTTATTGGACCTGCAAGAAATAAGTGTGGCAAAACAACATAAGAAAATATATACCCGGAAGTATAACACAAACAACCTAGATGCGCTTCAAGAGAGTTCGAAGAGTCGCCTTACGCTGCCATCAATGCTTTTATTAAAAACAAACGAGAAAAAGTACAGTAATAGAAATAACAATACATAAATCGTGGATAGATGCGCATCAAGAGGTCGAAAAGAAACTCCTTAAGTTTTTTGATCAGCTCTTCTGGTGTTGTTGCAACAACTATGATTCGTTTAGCACGCTCAGAAATAAAACTTTTTTCAGAAGAGTAGTTGCTGAAAGATAGTAAACGATCGAAGAAACCATTGACATTTAGCAGACCTATTGGTTTCGTATGAACATTTAACTGGGCTCTGGTAACCACATGAAAAAGTTCCTCAAGAGTGCCAAAACCACCGGGAAGGGTGATAAAGGCATCAACATTATTTGTCATGTGAGTTATGCGGTCTTGCATATTCACAACTCTGAACTCATCTCCAATGGTTGCTCCAGTGATTTTACTTTCAGCCAGAGGTTTTGGAATGATTCCAACACTTTTACTCCTTCCATATAGGCTGAAGCAGCAGCACGTCCCATTAATCCTAGACTTCCTCCTCCGTAAACTACATGAATGCATTTTTCTCCTAAGATACGACCCAAGGTGTGGGCTGCTCCAGTAAAGCAAGCCTCTTTCCCATGACTAGCTCCACCAAAAATACAGATGGAGTTAAATCTTTTTGCGGAGGATGATGATTCCATTTTTTTTTGAAAAAGAAAATTATTTTAGAGAGAAAAGGAAAAGAATACAAGTTTTAGAGATGCAGAAAAAAAACAAATGCAATGTTTATTTATAGATGCAAAATAAAGTAAAAAGATTTATTAAATTTGTGACCGCATTAATTGCGCTTCAACTACTCAATAAAATAATGAATGCATTTATTGCGTATCACATTTTTTATTCAGAAAATCTAAAAAAACGACAAAAAGTACAGATACTCACGTGTATGTACAGTAGTTGTGATTGTGGCTCACATCTTCCTCTGATTTTACGTTCAGAAACGGCTTAAACGCCTTCTATGAGTCGGGGAGAAGCTTCCCATCCAATTTTCTTATAAATTGGCAAACAGAGTCTTTTAACGTCAGATTCCCAAGACATTGTTCATATTCTGGTTTGAATTTATTCCACAAACATCGAATCCCGTAATGTACGAGTCCACTAGGATGCGTGTCAAGAGAAATTTCGGTATCATCTAAATTCTCCTTATTCAGACCATCCTTGATGAACTGCATTTTATCTTCTCTGTTTGTGGAAGGAATTCCTAAAGATCGACAGCTTGAATCACAGTTCCACCTGGCACATTTGTAGCAAACGACCATTTTCTTTGCTCGTCATTTCTTGGCATATGTACTTTTTCCAAGCCCTGGTAAAAATCTAGTTGGTGTTTCCGTGAATTCACATGCTATTCTTACTTTGGCTTCAATAATGAATCGAATATCAAAAGGTATGCCGTTATTCATAAGCAACCTCATCCTTTCAAGTTTGGCTTGGTAAAGTTTCAAAATGACTTTTTTGCTAAGAAAGGGAAATCTTTTTTCAATTGTTTTCAAAGTTTGTTCCATAATTAAAAAAATAAAATAAAAAAATAAAAAATATCTACAAAATCAGTTGTTGTGGGAAACTGAAAAATCCGACTTTACTAGCCACGGAGTATCTTGTTATGTATTGTTGATGCATATTCGATTTGTTTAAATATGATACTTGTACTAGCATCGTTTTGCTAACCCCTTCGGGGGTGGACATTTGTTTTGATGTTCAGGTAGCTGAGGAGCGGGGAAACAAACACGACCGATGTGTGACGACGAAGGGGTTCAGTGATGTTTGTCGTTGCTTTTGATTGTCTTCTTGATTCATTTTCCGTACTCGAGTACGAATGTCTTATTAATATCTTTTCGATATGGTTGTATTAATTACTCGTTGAACCAGTTGAATCGGTTTTGTAAACTTGAATTTCCGTGGTATTGATGTCCTATATTTATATTTCTTTTATTTAGCCTTGTAAATCCTTTCTAAAAGGGTTTACGGCGCTGTAATTATCCCGAATATCTCGGGGTGTTACAGAATATGGTATCGGAGCTAAGATTCATGGATATCTTGGCAGTCGGGTTTTAAGTTGGGTCTGTTTACGTTATTGATTTACGAGTCGTTCGTAACATCACTGTTCAGCCAAAAGTCGTCATGTGGACCGTGGTTGTAAGTCTCCTAATCTCTTATATTACCGTTTTACTTAATTACTGTTTTGTGAGTAGTGACGGGCTTTATTTCAAAAACTTTGTCCTGGATATTGAGGAATTGTGTTTACAGTATGTTGAGAGGAGGACGTGGACGCGGACGCGGTCGTGGACGCGGACGGGGTAACATGAGACAGGAGGATTCCGCAACTACCCTGCATTATCGGCTAGTCGAACCGATTCCCATTCTCGAGGGCGCAAGGATCGGCGAATGACGACGCAAATCCTAACATGCCGGAGTGCTTCAACAGTGGTGGCGCAGATAAACCGATTCGCCTGTAGTTGACCGCATGCAGACGGCGATGGGACAAAGCGGCACCACGAGGATAACCGGGAGACAGATGGCTTGCCGAGGTGGTCAAATTGCACCCGCCAAAATTTGACTGAGAGGCCGAGGCACTTACTTGGGATCATTGGCTTAAGGAATTAGAGAAGATATTCGCGGGTCTTAACCGTCCCGAGGACCTAAGGTTCCCATTGCCCAAGATTTTCCGACCGGGAGGCCTTTGATTGGTGGGAAGCTATTCGACCCGAGAATCATAATGCGGATCGACGGAATTCAAACTAATGATGGAAGCACGATTGTCCTCGTCCAGCTTAGAGAGGCAAAGATCCGAGAGTTTTTCTCACCACAGAGTTCTAAGCATCCGTGATGATGTAATCAAAACTTTTAATCATCAGCTGACTTGTGTGCGACACTTGGTCAGAACGGAGGCAGAAAAGATTTTTCATTTCGATATGCGGATGAAGCCGGAGATTCAACAATACATGTTCGGATTCGAGTGCACTACGTTGCGGCAGTATCAAGACAAAGCGCTGGCCTACGACATGAAAGAGGCGGCGGTGGAGAAATCGGTGGAGGCAAAGAAGCAGAAAGTGACCGGCAACTTCTCAGAAAACAAGAGTGGTGGGCCCCGCAAGGGCCAGTCTTCCTTTTATTCGGCTAGGAAACCTCCACATCCTTCTAGAGGTGGAAAGAAGTTCCGGACTACATCAGCAGTTTCGGACGCATCAAAGAAATGCTACAATTGTGTTCGAGCAGGGCATATTCGATGGGATTGCCCCTCATCTTCTGTGACTTGTTACGATTGTGGGCAAGAAGGGCACCGTGCGGCTTTATGTGGAGTTGCTACTAGATCTTTTGGTACTCGCACTCCAGCGCCAGTTCCGAAGGAGATAAGTGTGAACCAGACGCAGCAGAGTGGATTTCAACAGCAGAACGTTGGGAAGAGAGAGACATCCAAAGGCCGGGTCCGTTCCTCCGCGCCCCATGCGAGATGAGGAAATCGACGATCGAACACCGCCGTTGCATCGTGTACAATTCAGATCCTTTTGCAACCAGCTAGTATTTTATTCGATTCCGAGCTACACATTCTTTCATATCATTGAACTGTAAATCGCTTAAAAATCTCATGCTTATTTGATTGTGAACCATATGTTGTGGGTTTGCCGAGTGGAGAGAGAATTGTGGGAACCCTAGAGGCTAGAGATTTTCCAAAGGTCTATAGGAGGGAGAGATTGGCCATCGAATCTTATTGTAGTTGACGTCTACGGTGACGATTTAATTCTCGGAGACGATTGGCTCAACCGTTATGGAGCTATTCTGAATTACCGAGAGAGAGTCATTTCTATCACTGCTGATGACGGATCTGAACACTTATTCCGAGGATGGAGACCGGGAAGCTCGGGAAAATTGATCAAAGCAATGAAAGCCGTGAAATTACTGAAGCAAGGATGTCATGGACTTTGGTGCTATGCCATGAGAAAAGAGGAAGGAGTAGAGCTCTCGTCTATTTCAGTTGTGAATGAGTTCTCAGATGTATTTCCTGACGAACTACCTGGGTTACCTTCGCAGAGAGAAGTGGAATTCACTATCGAATTAGAGCCTGGAGCAGCTCCTATTTCCAGAGCACCATACCGCATGGCGCCAACCGAGATGTATGAACTCAAGAAGCAACTGGAGGAATTGTTACAGAATGGCTATATTCAACCCAGCGTTTCTCCTTGGGGAGCGCCCGTTCTCTTTGTCCGGAAGAAAGACGGATCCCTCCGACTGTGTATTGATTATAGGGAGCTCAACAAGATGACAATCAAGAATAAGTATCCTATACCTAGGATCGACGACTTATTTGATCAACTGCAAGGGGCAAGGGTATTCTCGAAGATTGACTTACGATCAGGATACCATCAGTTGAGAATTAAGGAATCGGATATACCGAAATCTGCTTTGCATCCCTGCAGGCATTATGAATTTGTAGTGATGCCATTTGGACTTACCAATGCTCCTGCGGTATTCATGCAATTGATGAATCGGGTATTCTTGGAATACTTGGATAAATTTGTGGTCGTCTTTATTGATGACATCTTGATATATTCGAAGGACGCAGAGGAGCATGCCGAACATTTGCGTGTGGTTTTGAGCACCTTGAGGAAGGAACAGCTGTATGCAAAGCTTTCAAAATGCGAGTTCTGGCTCAGGGAGGTAACTTTCCTTGGGCATGTGATATCAGCTGACGGAGTTCAGGTGGACTCGAAGAAAGTCGAAGCAATCTTGGAATGGGAAGCTCCTAATAACGTGAAAGAAGTCCGGAGTTTCTTAGGACTTGCTGGATATTATCGCCGCTTTGTAGAGGGATTTTCCAAAATTGCTCCTCCGCTCACTCAGCTGTTACAGAAAACTCAAAAGTTCACGTGGGATGAGAAATGCCAGGCTGGTTTTGATGAACTTAAGAAGAGACTGACGACAGCACCTATATTAGCGTTACCAGATGGAACTGATGGATTCATGGTGTACAGCGACGCTTCAAATCAGGGTCTAGGATGTGTGTTGATGCAAAGAGATAAGGTGATTGCCTATGCTTCTCGGCAGCTGAAACCATACGAGATTAATTACCCGACTCATGATCTGGAGCTAGCAGCTGTAGTCTTTGCATTGAAAATTTGGCGACATTATTTGTACGGCACTCATTGTCAGATCTTTACAGATCATAAGAGCCTCAAGTACATTTTCAGTCAGAAAGAATTAAACATGAGGCAAAGAAGGTGGCTGGAATTGATCAAGGATTACGACTTGGAGATTCTCTATCATCCGGGGAAAGCAAACGTAGTAGCCGATGCTTTGAGCCGTAAACCTGTTTCTCTTCGAGTGTTGGAAGAACTTACGTCCCAAACCAGCATTCAACGGGAACTAATCCGCGAAGGGATTGAAGTATGGGCACCAGGAATCCAAGGGCAACTATATGTGATGGAACTGACTTCATCACTAGTCGAGGAGATCAAATCTAAGCAGTTGGACGATTCTCTGATCCTTCGGCTATGTGACGAAGTAAAGAAGGGAAAAGACCCAGGATTCGTGATACAAGATGATGGAGTTCTGAGGTTTCAAAGTCGACTTTGCGTTCCCGATGATGGCAATTTGAGACGGGCAATTCTGAAAGAAGCTCATAGTGCACCTTATTCTATCCACCCGGGCAGCAGTAAGATGTGCAAAGATCTTAAAAAAAACTTCTGGTGGGGGAATATGAAGAAGGATGTAGCAGAGTACGTTTCGAAGTGTTTGACTTGTCAGTAGGTTAAGATTGAACATCAGCGACCTGCCGGAATGTTAAAGCCGCTTCCGATCCCTGAGTGTAAGTGGGAGGATATCTCGATGGATTTCATCACCAGTATGCCAAGGACTAGAACGGGAATGAACATGATTTGGGTTATAGTTGATCGACTAACCAAGTCGGCTCATTTCCTAGGAATTAAAGATACATGGGGACCCGAGAGATTGGCGCGAGTATTTATTGC
Organism: Orobanche coerulescens; assembly: GCA_033398695.1. Classification (NCBI taxonomy): domain Eukaryota; kingdom Viridiplantae; phylum Streptophyta; class Magnoliopsida; order Lamiales; family Orobanchaceae; genus Orobanche; species Orobanche coerulescens. The sequence continues at coordinate 179,967,405 of CM065809.1, forward strand.
GGAGATAGTCAGATTGCATGGGACGCCGAAGACCATTATTTCGGATCGAGATGGTCGTTTCGTGTCACATTTCTGGGAAGCAGTTCACAGGGCTTTGGGGATTGAGCTCCACTTTAGCACAGCTTATCATCCCCAAACGGACGGTCAGTCCGAAAGGACTATACAAACGGTAGAAGACATGCTTAGAGCTTGTGCCCTAGATTGGTCGACTGATTGGGAAGTTCATTTGCCGTTGGTTGAATTCACTTACAATAATAGTTGGCATGCTTCTATTAATATGGCACCATTTGAAGCTTTGTACGGGAGAAGATGCCGATCACCCCTGTGTTGGGATGATTCTTCGGATTTGATCGGGACGGAACCGGAATTAATAATTCAGACTCAAGAGAAGATAGCTTTGATTCGAGAAAGACTGTTGACTGCCCAGAGTCGACAAAAGTCTTATGCAGACGTACGTCGTCGTCCTCTAGAGTTCGACGTTGGGGAACATGTACTATTGAAGGTGTCTCCTACACGAGGGATTTTCCGTTTTGGGAAAAAGGGTAAGCTAAGTCCGAGATATATCGGACCATTCGAGATCCTCGAGAGAGTTGGAGATTTAGCATACAGGTTGGCCTTACCTCCATCGCTGAGTCACGTTCACAATGTGTTTCACGTATCCCAATTGCGGAAGTATGTACCAGATCCCAGTCATATCATTGAGTTCGATGAAATCGAGATAGCTAATGACGGCACCTTCGAGGAGAGACCAATCAAGATACTTGAGAGTCGGATCAAACAATTGAGGAATAAACCAATACACTTGGTTAAAGTACAATGGTCGCGACACGGAGTTGAAGAGGCCACTTGGGAAACAGAGGACAGTATGAAGACTAGATATCCAGAGTTGTTTTTATCTTAAGTTTCGGGACGAAACTTCTTTTTAGGGAGGAAGGATGTAATACCCGAGATTTCTGTTATGTATTTAGAACTTGTGACATTGTTATTGTTGCACTTTTATCTGAGTATTATTCTCCGTGTTTCCTAATCCGATGTTGTTGAGCGTATGATTTCATGAATGTGATGAAAATTGTGATTCTGCGCATGTAGCGCACGCTATCGACTATGTGTAGCGTACGCTAAGTTGGATCCATAGCGCACGCTGTGCATGACCTTAGCGCGCGCTATACGTAGTCAGCATGATTGAGACGTGTGGTAGGTGAGATCAGGCCGGGGATCTTGGTCGGATTGTGTCGGGATGAACCTGGACGGCTTTCGGGAAAAGCCAAGTCAACGCCTTAGCGCACGCTACTGATATGAGAATAGCGCACGCTAAGTGCTGAGTACAGTGAAATCAGTAAGCCGTTAGCGCACGCTAAGAGTATGGACTAGCGCGCGCTAATAACCATTTCCTATAAATAGGACAACATCCTTTTCGTATTTTCAGTCCTTTCTTTTCCCTCATCCGAATTCTTATACTTAGAGTATTACTCTCTACATCCTAAACACTTCATATCAGCATCCTAGCTCGTGTTGAAGATTGTAGATCATTGAGGATTGGTGTTCAAGCCTTCGACGTTGGGTTGCTTCGATTTCCTCCTTGTTCTTCACTACTTTGAGGTAGGTGATTCTTCACCAATACTAGTAGTGTTCTAAAGGACGTTTAATCATGTTTATCTAGTCAGTTAGATTCGTTAATAGTCGAACATCATGTGTTAGAAGGATATTTTCGACGTTTCGGCACTTATTCATCGTATGAACCTTTGAACCTTTTTAGTATATGGACTCCTAAGCATTTTCAAACCGATTTGTGATCAGTATATGGATATTTTCAAGTTCTTATGCGTTTATATAAAGGGATCATACGTTTTGGGACATATAACGGATTGAACTCAGGATATCCCTTGAAGATCTAAGATGAATTTTGATGATAATACGTACCCTTGTATCGTGTAGTCGTTTAATCCGTAGAGATCGTTCACACTCCTTACGAGCATGATGTGCATGGGGATGACATGTATTATCACCATAGAATTCATGAGTTCATCACCATTAGATCTAGTTTTCTGCTAGTAGTAATCTGCCATGCACGGTTAGCGCACGCTAACATATGTAAGTTAACGTGCGCTATCGGGGATAAGTTAACGCACGCTACGTTTGGTACGTAACGTACGTTATGATACCAGCCGAGTCAGTCGGCTGATCAGTGAGAACTGTCAGTCCATGGCTAGCGTACGCTAGGCTTAGACGATAGCGTACGCTAACAGGCAGGCTTAGCGCACGTTACGTAGAGTACGTAGCGTACGCTAAGTGGTTTAGGCAGATTGCATATTTTGAGCTTTTGGGCCGTAGACCGAATTGTTAGGCAATCGTTCGACTTGAGATGATTTGTATATCATTTCTTTTGTTAATGTTCGAGCTTGCTACGTTGATCGAAGGAGGCGGCCTTCGAGTGTGTTGAGATCATTGAAGTGTTTCGTTCTTGCCATCTTCGAGGCAAGTATCATAATATGTTAATATTGGTATTTTGAGCATGCGTATGATTATTCATGTTGTCGAACATGAGATTTATTTCGTTAAATTGTCATGATATTCGTTATCTAGTGTTTATATGTTCATGTTGATGGACATGGCGATCTGGCCTATATGTATGTATGAGTTGTGTTTGTGTTTGTTGTGCGATCTATGCTGAGGGCGCTGGATCGGATGTCCACCTCGTGTTGGTCCGATGTGATCATCTTGGGATCTAGGCTGAGGGCGCTGGATCATTGGACGGGTTATTTCCACCTCGTGTTGGTCCGACGGGATCATCTTGGGATCTATGCTGAGGGCGCTGGATCATTGGAATACCCTTGTTGTGTTAATGGAATCTTTTGGATTCGCATTGTCGGATTCCGGTAGCGGAAGTCCGTGTGGTGTATCTTGTTATGTATTGTTGATGCATATTCGATTTTTTTAAATATGATACTTGTACTAGCATCGTTTTGCTAACTCCTTCGGGGGTGGACATTTGTTTTGATGTTCAGGTAGCCGAGGAGCGGGAAAACAGCCACAGTACCGATGTGACGACGAAGGGGTTCAGTGATGTTTGTCGTTGCTTTTGATTGTCTTCTTGATTCATTTTCCGTACTCGAGTACGAATGTCTTATTAATATCTTTTCGATATGGTTGTATTAATTACTCGTTGAACCAGTTGAATCGGTTTTGTAAACTTGAATTTCCGTGGTATTGATGTCCTATATTTATATTTCTTTTATTTAGCCTTGTAAATCCTTTGTAAAAGGGTTTACGGTGCTGTAATTATCCCGAATATCTCGGGGTGTTACATTCGGTCCCACTGTCCTCTGCCTCGTCCGCGGCCAAAATTCTGAGGCATCTGTACACTTTGCTGCGTCTATTAGATACTAGCTTCCTTCTGAACTGGCTGCGGTGTACGGGCTCTAAAAGACTTTGCAGCCTCTTCACAGAACACCGCATGATGTCCCTCCCGTCTACAATCAAAACAAGTCACGGCAGGTAGGGGGCAATTCCGTCGATAGTGCCCTGTCTGGGCACAGTTAAAGCATTTCCTGGTGACATCTGTCATTGTTGATGCTGATCTGAAGTTCTTTCTGCTCTTAGATGGGTGCGGACGTTTCTTAAAAGATGACTGGGCCTTGCGGGGCCCGCTGTTCTTGTGCTCTGTAAAAGTACCAGAGACTTTCTGCTTCTTGGATTCCGTAAACTTCTCCATTGCTGCTTCCTTGATTTCGTACGCCAATGCTTTATCCTGGTATTGGCGGAGAGTGGTACATTCAAAACCGGACATGTACCTCTGGATTTCTGGTTTCATTCTTATATCAAAATGGATCATCATTTCTGCATCCGTTCTGACCAGATGTCGAACAAATGTCAGCTGCTGGTTAAACGTCTTAATTATCTGGGATACGGGTTCGTCTGATGGATGAGCGGAGAAAAACTCCTGAACTTTAGCTTCCCTCACAGGACGAGGGCAGTACTGAGCTTCCATCATCAATTTAAATTCTGTCCAGTCAGCATCATGATCTGCAGGCCGGATGGCTTCCCACCACTCGGATGCTTCCCCTATCAGAAAGTATTGAGCAATAGAAGCTCTTCGGTCATCTGGGCAATTAATTCCGGCAAAAAATTTCTCCAATTCCTTCAACCAATGGTCCCATGTGGGTGTCTCAGGAAAGCCGTCGAATTTGGGTGGTTGCATCTTCGCCACCTCTTGCAGCCATCGGTCACCTCGATTTCCCATGTCCGGGATCCTTTACTGTGTATCTCCCTGCTGTAATCCCACCGCCACCTGCATTTGGTCCACGACTTGGGCGAACTGAGTCATCTGGTTCACCACCTGACGAAGGATTTCGGGCACCGCAGGTTCCAGTTCATTATTAATAGATCTCTGTGGCTCGCCTGAGCTGTGGCTGGCCTGATTAGAAGGCAAAGCTTCTCTTTCGGCATTCCTTCGTCCGCGTCCGCGACCGCGTCCACGTCCACCTCTCAACATACTGAAAGCATAAATACTCAATATACAGGAAACAATATCGTTCTAATGTTCAAGTATAAAGAGATACAACATGTAAAGGACGAGATAGAGTTTAGGAACTTACAACCACCGTTCGCACGAAGACGTAGGCAGTACAGTGATGTTATTCACGGCCGGTTATCTCAAAAGACGTATATGACCCCTATTTTAACCCAATGGCCAAGATATCCATAATCTTAGCTCTGATACCATATTCTGTAACACCCCCGAGATATTCAGGAATATTACAGCGTCGTAAATCCTTTACATAAGAATTTACAAGGCTGAAGGACTAAAAGGACATTAACAGATACCAACGTATGAAAATAACGGAAATAAGATACAACAGTTCTGACCAAAACTGAAAATACGAATGTTCAACGGAAAAGTATTAATACATCACCAAATCCAAATCATCATAAACGACTACGTACTTGAGTACTTATTAAAACAGTACAAACAACAGACAAATAAACCCATCCGGAACATCACTCTGCACCCTCGTCGTCATGCAACTCCACTGGTTGTTTCCCTGCTCTACTGGATCCTGAACATAAACAAATGTTCACCCTCGAAGGGGTTAGCACAACGATTCTAGTACAAGTACCATAACATATTATTCAACATCTCACGAAGAATAATAATAACATAAATGACAAAAGAACCAACGAGTCTTCTACTGCGAGAAACTCAATAATAACATACACACATGATAATCTCAACATGATATCACAACATACACATGGTAATTCCAATGATCCAGCGTTCACTGCCTAGACTGTAATATCCGCAATTTCGGATTTCCGGTAATTTTCATTTTTTCGGCGGAGGTCCGTTTCGACGACTTGCTTTCGACCGTTTCGTCATTCTGAGAATATTTAATTCTACACTTTTTGTCATCCGAGTTCGTTTCGGTGCTGCTTTGTTGAGTTCCGTGCTTTTTAGCGACTTTTCCGCGCTTGAGTTCGGTTCTTGCGAATCTCGTTCGAAACTGTCGTTTGGGGTTTTTCGTAAGTTCATTTAACGTTGTTATACGTGTGGTGAGCTTCGGTTTGATTATTCGTTGTCGTATGGTGATTTTCGGGCATTTGGGCCATTTTCGTAATTTCCCAAAGTTTGGGGTAATTACCTTCCGTTGTCGAATTTCGAGCCTTCGGGTGGTCGGAATCGTGTGTTCTACTAGCTCTTAGATTCGTCTTTGTGAGTACTTCGTAACCGTATCTTCGGTTCGTATTCAGGTTCGGGTTTCGGTGTCGTTTTGTTGAATTCAGGATTACTAAACGAGTTTTCTAAGTATGAGTTCGACTTTGTTAGATAACCATTAATTTTTGGTAACTCCAAAAATTCTGAATCTTTGCAATATTATAGAGCATCGAGTTAGCTTTCCAATGGTTCGAACGGTGAGTCAATCGAGTCCGACGAGAGAGTTATGGTCGTTTTAGCTCACCCGCTCGTTATTGGCGATCACCGGCCGAACTTCGGCCGTGTCGTCCGACACGGCCCGTGCGTGCACGCGTCGGATAAGCCGGAAGTCTCGCCTCAGACCCGGCCGTGTCGTCAGCACGGCCGAGCGAACTCTTCCTGGATAAGCGGAGCGGCGCGAAGGCCCGACCGTGTTCGAGGACACGGTCGAGTCATTGCCGAGCGGACGGGTCACTATCGGAAGGCGCGACCGTGTCTAGCGAGACACGGTCGAGTCCCTCCGGCCGGCAGTCGGCTATTTAAGGCTGGACCGAGTCATATCCGGCATTTTCCACTTTTCTTCGTTCCTTCCGCGATTTTTCACCATAGATCGATGGTTTTGAGTAAAATCAACTTATATAAACATGTTTTGGAAGTTGGAATCATGGATTAACATCATCTTCCACCGGATCGAAGGTAAGAACACCTAAACTTTTCGTTTTGGATGTTCTTGGGGTTTCTTGGTGTTTTGGCGATTTTCTTTGTTTTGATTGATTCTTGATGAAACTTAATTGTAAACTCGTAATCATTCAATACCCTTGAAGTTTTGTGGAACGGATTTGAGTATTTCTTTGAATAATCGATTGAATTGGACTACGCCTTCAAAGTGTCCGATAAAATGCTTCAATGGGTAGAACTTGGGAAGTTCCATACGTTTTCGTAGAATTGTGATTGAATTGATATCGTTGTGACTTAGGAGCGAATTCTTGTGAAGAACTCGAGTGGAACCCTTCCGTTCGTTGCCTTCTTTGGGGTCCGAGCTTCCCGGTCGAACCGTGTTCTTCGGAGCGTTTGGTAGCGGTTATTAAGGCAAGTATCTTACTATACGACTTGTATCTTGCGACTAGTAATTACGTATGAGATGTATAATGACTTTGCTTGCCTTCGTAAATATGTTCCGTTTGAGTTGGTTGTGTTTTCCGTAATTTGAAGGCTTTGCGATAATATTGTTATATTAGTATACGTGTTAGGCGTTGTGCCATTTGTGCAGGATTGCGCCGTACATATGGGACGGTCGTACACTTGGTTGTGTAATGTAATGTGTACCGAGCGTGTGTTATGTTGGATATGGGTCGTTGATTGACGATAGTCGTTGCGAGTGTTGAGATTGTGTTATGTGCAGGTGATGTACGATTTTGTGGTGATCAATGTGATTGATCAATTGTGCTCATTGTTGTATGTAATGTGAATGTGAATGTGAATATGTGTGACCGCTAAGTTCACTCGTGTTGGTTCGACGGGACCTACGAGGATTCGTGGCAGTGGACTACGGGATCGGAACTTAGTGAGTGCGAGGTCCAATCGTCTTTGATGCAGCGAGGCCTACGGTACGCATGGCGGTGGACCATGAGTTTCGGACACGGTCGTCAACCGGGTGAGCTCGGCGGGGCTTACGGTGACACGTGGCGGTGGACTACGGTGTCGGGGCGTGTGTGTGATTGTTGTGATTGATATAGTCCGTGCGGGTTGTTATGCCTACGGAGACACGTGATGGATCACGGTGTCGGAATTGGTTATGTTTGGTTAATAGTCCGTGCGGGTTGTTGAACCTACGGAGACACGTGATGTGGATCACGGTGTCGGAGTTGATTATGTTTGTTTAATTGTGCGTGATGTAGTCCGTGCGGGTTGTTGAACCTACGGAGACACGTGACGGTGGATCACGGTGTCATGAGCATGATACTTTTCAAATCAAAGTTTTCAAAGGAAAAGTTTTAAGAAATAATGTTGGGCGAGCCCCACGAGATTTATGGAAATGTTTAGGTATTGTAAATCGTTGAATTATGAAACGAGTTTTGGGTTAAGGCCCTTAAGTTTTTCGAAAGGTTTTGTGAATCGGGACATGAGGTCTTAAGGTTTTGAAATTCTAAAAATTCCGAGATGATAATCTTATTTTCGAATGCTTCATAGCTTATCTTCTCTTGTGAAAACCTCCAGGAATATTTGATACTTGATTATTAATTGCTTGTTACATTTCGTATGATTTGATACTTGCACTAGTAAAACAGTGGAGTTTACTAACCCCGAGTAATCGGGGGTGGATGTCTGCTTTGCGTCCGGTACATGCAGATTTAGGGAGCGATCAGGATTGGCACAAGAGGATGACGAGTGCGATACTAATCAAGAGTTGAGAGTTGGTAGAGTTTAGTTGTATTGTTAGAGTTGATTCGGTCTTCCATTTGTATTGTATTTCGACCCTGTGTGGGTAATGTTGAAAGTCAGTCCTGTTGATAGAGTTGTGTGACCTCAGAGGTCTGTGTGTTTATTTGTAAGTGACCTTGGCCAGTGATTATTATATTGTTTGACCACAGACGGGCAAGCATTTGATTGTTTATGGACGTTAGCTGGTAGATCCTTGCGGAAAGGGTTTACGGCGTGTAATATTCCCATACGGTTTTGGGGGTGTTACATTTATGGTATCGGAGCTTAGGTTGCGGAAACCTAGGCTGTCGGGTCGAGTCAAGTCGTGATTTGTCGAGTAATGTGTTGTCTTGTCGTTCGAGTCGTCAGTGACAAATTGAGTTGCGCGTAGTCACAACGTGTCAGTTATGTTGTCGGACGAGATTAGTATCGTGGGCGACTGTCACCTCCGTGCGACATGTGGATGTAAGTCTCCTTCTTTATGCGTAATACCTGTGTATCTCGATTTTATCTTAGTGAGTTAATTGCGGTGCATGATCTTGTTTACACAGTATTGTGTGATGTAGTTGTGTTTAATACTTGTGGTACATGGTATGAGTATAGCTGGGCGTATTGTTGTTTTACTTTTGAACCACCGTGTGGGTGGTATGGTGTGAAAGATGTAAACCTTGATGGGTTACGTGAAGATATCAACGGTAGAGTTTGTGAGAAACTCCGATGAATGATTTTCTTTGTGTGTTTAAACTTGATACCACGAGATGCATTTGATTGAATTGGCGACCACTGGTTGCCATTTGAGTATGTGGTTTTAAATTCATTGTTTTGGGATGTTGTAATTTTGTCCGCTATAGGTAACTTTAAGAATATTTTACGAAGGACTTTCTGATTTGAGAATTTTTGTAGAAATCGATTTTGGAAAATATTTTGGTGGTTCGGTCAAACCACGATTTATATGGATTTTTAAAATTTGTAAATTTTGACAAATGGACCATGTATTTTCAAATGACACCATCAGACGGTATTTGAAAAATGTGTTTTGAAGTACTTCGGACATTGTAAAATATTACCGTCGTTTTGTTTATGAACTAAAGGATTTTGGGAAAACTTTATTTTGCAGAACGATTTTGGTTTTCGAATTTTGAACTTCTTATGTCCATGTGTTGGGGCTAAGTGGTTGTGATAAGTTTGTAGTGTTGTTGTGCTCACGAGAATGTTTTAGTTTTTTCTAAATGTTGAGATACATGGTTTTGATTAAACGATCGAGGTATTAAAAATGTCTTCAAAAATTTCATTTCACCAAATTTTTCAAACTTGAAAATTTTAAAATTTTATCATTTGAATAATACCCCGGAAATATTTTATTTTTGCTGCGAGTGTTTGATCCCTACGATACGTGTGTGGTTTTGACTGTGTTTGGTTTGGTAAAATCCAAACACCTCATTGATGTATTTGTGTGAATTATTTTTGAATGAAGTTCTTAAATTACGGTGTTGGTTCATGCCCTTGTGTGGTGACTTGGAGTTGATGCTTTATCGTCTTGCTATTATCGTCTATGTTGACGTTGTGACGTTTGTTTGGTTGCGTTATTACATTTGGTCGTGCATTCGGAATGCCGAGAGGTCGTGGCCGAGGACGTGGTCGTAGTCGTGGTCGTGATCGGGAGCATGAGAGGGCGACTCCCTCCTTTCCGGTACCGATCATTTCGGTCTGGATCGGGGACATTCGACTAGCGTTAATGTTGACGTTGGCGCCGCCACCATCCTTCGTCGGGTGGTTGATCGATTAGTGCGGATGAATCAGCCGTACATCGGGATGAGAACCCGGATGGGGATAACGGGGCTAGTAAGTGGTTACGAGATGTGATGAAGATGCACCGCCCGTTTTGTGGGTTCATCGACTCGTTAGGTTGGGAAGGTGGCTCTTCCAGGTTAGATGAACATTTGATGCCGTAGCTTGTCCGGATGAGAAGAGGGTACCCATTGCTCGATTTGCTTGACAAAGAAGTCGCAGATCGGTGGCGGTCAGTAGTGCTGCAGATCGTACACCTACATGGGCTGAGTTTAAGACCGCCATGGAGGCAGTATTGCCGTTGCCTGTTCGTGAACGCAGATTGTTGAGTTTTTCTCGGCCACGCCCCAGATGTGTCGATATCCCAGGCGATAGTCGATTATAATCGACAGTTGGCTTATGTTCGTGATCAAGTGAGAAGTGAAGCGGACAAGGTCCGATACTTCAATATGCGCATGAAACCCCATATCCGTGAGACTATGGCTCCGCTCATGTGTACCACCCTGAAGGAATATCAGGACCGAGCTTTAGCCATTGAGATGGCCGTTTCTGTGACGGAATCTGGTTCAGAGAGTAAGAGACAGAAGACCTCGAGAAATTTTTCAAGAGGCCAGAGGAGTGAGATCCGTGAGCCTGTTGCTTCGCAGTTTCCTTCTGGGAGCACTCCTCGTTCGGTTGACCAGTCTAAGAACCTTACCCCAGAGGCGAGTAAGACGATCAGTGTGAAGACCTGCTTTAACTGCAGTCGTGTAGGCCATGCGAGACAAAATTGTCGTTCGCCACCGGTTAATTGTTTTAAGTGCGGCCAACTGGGGCACCAAGCGGTGCATTGTGAGACCGTTTCCAGGATGTTCGGGAATCGGGTTTTCGTTCCTACTCGGGGAGGGCCCGGTGGTGTCCAGTGATGTAGTTGTGTATCGTACTTTGTGCTGTAATTCGTGTAGAGATTGATATTTGCTGCGTGAACTTTTTGGTTTTGTTTCTACTCTATCATGATGTTTTATTTTAAGTTTCGGGACGAAACTTAATTTTAATCAGATAGAATGTAATATCCGGTATTCTCGTTTTCCGTTATCTGGAATTGTTTGTGTTTTGACGTCAGACATTTTCTTGTTGATGAGAATCGGAATGATTTCTATCGTAATACTCTATTTGTTTCTGTCGCATAGCCGTTTTAGTCGGGTGCGACTTATTGTCGCGTACGTTTCTTTGATTAAATGTGTGCATATGATGTGGTATGTGATGCGTCGTTATTTGATCGTTATTGGTTGAATCATTGCCGGTGGCGTTGTTATGGTCGTCGTGTGGCGTGTTGTCACGCTGTATATTCTTTCGCGTTGTTTGTAACGTTAAGCCAATGGATGAAAGTTACGCGTTTCTTGTGTATCTTGTTGAGTTTTCCTGTCAGGGTATTGCTTCTCCCTACTTGTTTTAAGTTTCGGGACGAAACTTCTTTTAAGGAGGGTAGAATGTAATATCCGCAATTTGATTTCCGGTAATTTTCATTTTTTCGGCGGAGGTCCGTTTCGACGACTTGCTTTCGACCGTTTCGTCATTCGAGAATATTTAATTCTACACTTTTTGTCATCCGAGTTCGCTTTGGTCGCTTTGTTGAGTTCCGTGCTTTTAGCGACTTTTCCGCGCTTGAGTTCGGTTCTTGCGAATCTCGTTCAAACCGCTGTTTGGGGTTTTTCGTAAGTTCATTTAACGTTGTTATACGTGTGGTGAGCTTCGGTTTGATTATTCGTCGTATGGTGATTTTCGGGCATTTGGGCCATTTTCGTAATTTCCCAAAGTTTGGGGTAATTACCTTCCGTTGTCGAATTTCGAGCCTTCGGGTGGTCGGAATCGTGTTCTACTAGCTCTTAGATTCGTCTTTGTGAGTACTTCGTAACCGTATCTTCGGTTCGTATTCGTGTTCGGGTTTCGTGTCGTTTTGTTGAATTCAGGATTACTAAACGACTTTTCTAAGTATGAGTTCGACTTTGTTAGATAACCATTAATTTTTGGTAACTCCAAAAATTCTGAATCTTGCAATATTATAGAGCATCGAGTTAGCTTTCCAATGGTTCGAGCGGTGAGTCAATCGAGTCCGGACGAGAGAGTTATGGTCGTTTTAGCTCACCCGCTCGTTATTGGCGATCATCGCGGCCGAACTCGGCCGTGTCGTCCGACACGGCCCGTGCCGTACTCGTCGGATAAGCCGGAAGTCTCGCCTCGACCCGACCGTGTCGTGGGCACGGCCGAGCCGAACTCTTCCGGATAAGCCAAGCGATCGCTTGAGGCCCGACCGTGTTCCAGGACACGGTCGAGTCATTGCCGAGCGCGGACGGGTCACTATCGGAAGGCGCGACCGTGTCTAGCAGGACACGGTCGAGTCCCTGCCGGCCAGGGTCGGCTATTTAAGGCCTGGACCGAGTCATATCCGGCATTTTCCACTTTTCTTCGTTCCTTCCGCGATTTTTCACCATAGATCGATGGTTTTGAGTAAAATCAACTTATATAAACATGTTTTGGAAGTTGGAATCATGGATTAACATCATCTTCCACCCGGATCGAAGGTAAGAACACCTAAACTTTTGGTTTTTGGATGTTCTTGGGGTTTCTTGGTGTTTTGGCCGATTTTCTTTGTTTTGATTCAGATTGCTGATGAAACTTAATTGTAAACTCGTAATCATTCAATAACCTTGAAGTTTTGTGGAACGGATTTGAGTATTTCTTTGAATAATCGATTGAATTGGACTACGCCTTCAAAGTGTCCGATAAAATGCTTCAATGGGTAGAACTTGGGAAGTTCCATACGTTTTCGTAGAATTGTGATTGAATTGATATTGTTGTGACTTAGGAGCGAATTCTTGTGAAGAACTCGAGTCGGAACCCTTCCGTTCGTTGCCTTCTTTGGGGTCCGAGCTTCCCGGTCGAACCGTGTTCTTCGGAGCGTTTGGTAGCGGTTATTAAGGCAAGTATCTTACTATACGACTTGTATCTTGCGACTAGTAATTACGTATGAGATGTATAATGACTTTGCTTGCCTTCGTAAATATGTTCCGTTTGAGTTGGTTGTGTTTTCCGTAATTTGAAGGCTTTGCGATAATATTGTTATATTAGTATACGTGTTAGGCGTTGTGCCATTTGTGCAGGATTGCGCCGTACATATGGGACGGTCGTACACTTGGTTGTGTAATGTAATGTGTACCGAGCGTGTGTTATGTTGGATATGGGTCGTTGATTGACGATAGTCGTTGCGAGTGTTGAGATTGTGTTATGTGCAGGTGATGTACGATTTTGTGGTGATCAATGTGATTGATCAATTGTGCTCATTGTTGTATGTAATGTGAATGTGAATGTGAATATGTGTGACCGCTAAGTTCACTCGTGTTGGTTCGACGGGACCTACGAGGATTCGTGGCGGTGGACTACGGGATCGAACTTAGTGAGGTGCGAGGTCCAATCGTCGGGTCCGACGAGGCCTACGGTAACGCATGGCGGTGGACCATGAGTTTCGGACACGGTGCGTCAACCGGTGAGCTCGGCGGGGCTTACGGTGACACGTGGCGGTGGACTACGGTGTCGATGTGTGTGTGATTGTTGTGATTGATATAGTCCGTGCGGGTTGTTATGCCTACGGAGACACGTGATGATGGATCACGGTGTCGGAATTGGTTATGTTTGGTTAATAGTCCGTGCGGGTTGTTGAACCTACGGAGACACGTGACAGTGGATCACGGTGTCGGAGTTGATTATGTTTGTTTAATTGTGCGTGATGTAGTCCGTGCGGGTTGTTGAACCTACGGAGACACGTGACAGTGGATCACGGTGTCATGAGCATGATACTTTTCAAATCAAAGTTTTCAAAGGAAAAGTTTTAAGAAATAATGTTGGGCCGAGCCCCACGAGATTTATGGAAATGTTTCCGGTATTGTAAACTGTTGAATTATGAAACGAGTTTTGGGTTAAGGCCCTTAAGTTTTTCAAAGGTTTTGTGAATCAGGACATGAGGTCTTAAGGTTTTGAAATTCTAAAAATTCCCGAGATGATAATCTTATTTTCGAATGCTTCATAGCTTATCTTCTCTTGTGAAAACCTCCCGGGAATATTTGATACTTGATTATTAATTGCTTGTTACATTTCGTATGATTTGATACTTGCACTAGTAAAACAGTGGAGTTTTACTAACCCCCGAGTAATCGGGGGGTGGATGTCTGTTTTGCGTCCAGGTACATGCAGATTTAGGGGAGCAGTCACAGGATTGGCACAAGAGGATGACGAGCTGCGATACTAATCAAGAGTTGAGAGTTGGTAGAGTTTAGTTGTATTGTTAGAGTTGATTCAGTCTTCCGCTGTATTGTATTTCGACCCCTGTGTGGGTAATGTTGTTAGTCAGTCCTGTTGATAGAGTTGTGTGACCTCATCGGTCTGTGTGTTTATGTGTAAGTGACCTTGACGGTCTGTATTATTATATTGTTTGACCCTGGACGGGCAAGCATTTGATTGTTTATGGACGTTTAGCCTGGTAGATCCTTGCGGAAAGGGTTTACGGCGTGTAATATTCCCATACGGTTTTGGGGGTGTTACATAGACCCCCCGATGATTCCGTCAAACCAACCCGAGGTGGAAAAAACCCGTCCGATGATCCAGCGCACGCTAGCATAGATCCCCCGATGATCCCATCAGAACAACACGAGGTGGACATACAATAAAGACATACATGTACAACAATATGTATAACATCAATACATAAAACAATTAAGGTACTTGCCTCGATTCGAAGACAAGAATACTACTTCCACGTAAAATGAAACACTCGAAGGTCGCCCCTTCGATCAATCACGTAGCAAGCTCGAACCTTAACAAAAAAAATAATATAGAATTTATCTCACGTCGTATGAATGTCTAACAATCCAATTTACGGCCGAAAGATCATAAAAAGTAATCTGCCTGAACTGCTTAGCGTACGCTACGTATTCAACATAGCGTGCGTTAAGCTTGCTCGTTAGCGCATGTAAACAATCGAAGCCTAGCGTGCGCTAAATATGTATCGACCGTCATCTCTGATCAGCCGACTGACTCGCCGGATGACATAACTTATGCCCGATAGCGCATGTTAATCTACATAGCTTAGCACACGCTAATCGTGCATGGCAGTACATTACTGGGCAGTAGACTGTTCTACGATACGTTAACTTATGCCCGATAGCGCATGTTAATCTACAAAGCTTAGCGTGCGCTAATCGTGCATGGCAGTTCACTACTGGGCAGTAGACTGCTCTGTGATGAAATTATGAACTCCTCCGTGATTAACGTACGTTATCCGTCTACATGTCATGTTCATAAACTTATGAATGTTCTTACGGATTCAGACATCTTGAATTCAAGGAAATGAATCTCATCACAACTCATATCCAACTCGATTATCATTCTCATGTAAAGTTCGTGATTTCAGTTTGATGCACTAGATTCCATTGTCGTTTATACATTCAGACTTCATCTTAAAGGTGAACTAACCATTGCAATTGCGATGCTCCAACAACAATATCATAAGCATAGACATTCCAACTTCTAAACATGATGTTTGTTGAATAATTAACTAATGAAACTCAATATCTTGATAGCATGATCCATTTAACTCATCAGAACTCGAATCTCAGGCTGGAGATAGAATCAACATACCTTAATATGACGAAATCACTGAGCCAAAAAGGTAGAATCCAACTCCGGTTGGTTGTATTCCAATCCAAGGTGCTACTCCACTTCAATGATCAATCCCAAGTAATATCCAATCTTTAATGAATTAAGTAGAGGTGGTCTAAGTGTTTAAGGAAGATAATATGCTCTCTGGTCTCACAAGAACGAAGGATACTCGAAGGAAATGAGAATAAAATGGAGTGCTATCCTTAATATTAAGTTTCTACACAAGCTGGTTAGCGCACGCTATCATACATTCCTTAGCGCGCGCTAAATAAGAGTTGACTCCAAAACTGTCCAGTTCCGCCCGCGGGAATCTTATCCGGTCCCACGGCCGGCTGGCGCATGTGCTAGCCGTCCAGCTCAATAATTGACTGCATAGCACACGCAAATTCTTCATTCATAGCGTGCGCTAGTTGTAGCTCGATAGCGCACGTTAAGCTACATTCTTTAGCGTGCGCTATCACGAGTTTGCATGAGGAATTTTGCATGTTGTTATACTTATGTATAAGGATACAAATGTGAGAAACATCATACTCCAATTATCGAGATTACAATTCCGAATAATACAGGGTTCAAATACAGATGAAATACACAATAAGAAATCCGGATATTACACGGCATAGTCGGATGCATCACACATTATTTCAAAAGGAAGATTCCAGTTTGGAGATTTGATGATAGGTGCAGAGCTCAACATAGATTTTAGTGTCTTAAAAGCTTTTAGACAATGATCATAAAATATGAAATGTGTGTCTTTTGAAAGTAACTTACATAATGGCCTTGAGATTTTGCTAAAATATTTGATGAATCGACTGTAAAAACCAGCATGGCCTAAGAATGACCGAATTTATTTAATCGTTCATGGGGGTGGAAGACTGGATATTAAGTCAACTTTAGATTTGTCCACCTCAATTCCTTTTTCAGAAATCACATGTCCTAAGACAATTCCTTTTTTAACCATAAAATGACATTTTTCCCAGTTTAGGACAAGACTCTTCTCCTTACACCTAACCAACACTTGGGTTAAGTGGTGTAAACATTCATCAAAGCTAGACCCGAATACAGAAAAATCATCCATAAAAATTTCCAAAAACCGCTCAACCATGTCAGAGAAAATGCTCATCATACACCTCTGAAAAGTAGCAGGTGCATTGCACAACCTAAATGGCATTCTTCGATAAGCAAAAGTGCAGAAAGGATAGGTAAAAGTGGTTTTTTCTTGATCTTCAGGAGCAATGGGAATTTGGTTATAGCCGGAATATCCATCAAGAAAACAATAATAAGCATGACCGGCTAACCTTTCTAGCATTTGATCACTAAAAGGAAGCGGAAAGTGATTTTTTCTTGTAACAGAGTTCAATTTTCTGTAATCAATACAGACTCTCCATCCAGTTTGAATTCTGGTTGGAACAAGTTCATTTTCTTCATTCGTGATTACAGTTATCCCAGATTTCTTTGGAACTATATGAACAGGATTGACCCAAGAGCTGTCAGAAATAGGGTAGATGATCCCTACATCTAAGAGTTTAATTATTTCAGCTCTTACAACTTCTTTTAAATTAGGATTTAGTCTTCTTTGAAATTCTCGGGAAGTTTTCGCATTTTCTTCAAGGTGAATTCGATGCATGCATATAGAAGGATTAATATCTTTAATATCGGAGATGGTCCAGCCTATTGCTTCGTTATGTTCTTTCAGGACATTTATTAATTTATCTTCTCGTTCTTCATCTAAATAAGATGTTATGATGACGGGCAGGGTTTCTGATGGTCCTAAAAATGCATATTTTAGAGATTCAGGTAATGGATTGAGCTCTATCTTTGAATCTTCAATAGGTACTTCTTTATTCATTTGACTCTCAAGTGGTTCAGTTTTAGCTTTCCATTTATCATTATCCAATAATGGTGTAGACTCTAGTAAAGAATTTACTTCATTAATTTAACTGTCAATGTCAAAATCTGAGCCAAAATGAGCAAGACAGCTTCAAAAAGATCATCATCGTCTATTTTTGAAAAGAAATAAGGACTCATACTCTCTATCATATTTACCTCACAGACATCATCATAATCATCATGTTGTTGACAAATATTAAACATATTTAATTCAACAGTCATATTTTCAAAAGAAAATTTTATGATGCCATTTCTACAGTTAATTAATGCATTTGAAGTAGCTAAAAATGGCCTTCCTAAAATGACAGGGATTTTGATCTTTGGTATTCTCAACAGGTTCAGTGTCTATGACTATAAAATCAACAGAAAAGTAGAATTTATCTACTTGAATCAGAACATCCTCTATGATTCCTCGAGGTACTTTTATAGATCTATCAGCTAGTTGAAGTATCACAGATGTTGATTTTAGCTCCCCTAATCCAAGTTGTGTATAAACAGAATATGGTAATAAATTCACATTGGCTCCTAAATCAATCAAGGCTCGTTTAATAATGTGATCTCCAATGACACAAGATACTGTAGGACTACCAGGATCTTTATACTTAACAGGAGTTTTATTTTGGATTATTGAGCTAACATGTTCAGCTAAAAATACCTTTCTTGGAACATTTGTTCTTCTTTTTATAGTGCAAAGATCTTTCAAGAACTTAGAATAAGCAGGCACTTGTTTAATAGCATCAAGGAATGGAATATTTATTCGAACTTGTTTAAATATTTCCAATATATCTTTGTATTGCGCACTTTTATCTTTTGGAATAAGTCTTTCAGGAAATGGAGCTTTTGGAACGTAAGGCTTTTGTTTTTCTTTAGAATCTTTTGATTTTGAAACTTGTGGTTCATTTGATTTTTCTTCCGGATCATAGTCAGGCTTTTGTATTTTTTTTCCGCTTCTAAGGGTAGTTATGGACTGAACTTCTACGTTAGAAGATTTTACTTCATATTGTCCTTTAGGATTAGGGATGGACTGACTCGTAAATTTTCCCTTTTCTCTTTCAGCTAAAGTTGTTGCAAGTTGACCAATTTGTATTTCAAGCTTAGAAATAGCATGTGAGTTTGATTGTACAGCTTGTTGAGTTGATTGGAACATTTGTTGAGTAGATTGCATGAATTGTTGCAACGTATCTTCCAAAGATGGTTTCTTTGGCACCGTAGAAGGATACTGATAAGTATTTGGAGGATATTGATTAGGACGGACATTTTGTTGATTTGACATGTTCATTTGATGTCCTCCTTGATTCATTGGAGGCATGTTTTGCTTCCAGGAAAAATTTGGATGATTCCTCCAATTTGGATTATAAGTTGGAGCAAATGGACTGTCCGAAGATTTACCATATGAATGTAACACATTGACTTCTTCATTAAAAATTTCTTGATTTTGTGGACCAGAGGGACAAGATTGAGATGAATGAAATGATTCCGCACATGAAATGCAAAATTCATTTTTTGAGTTTGACGAGGGGATGGATTGCTTCAAGACTAACACATGCACTTTTCGTACTAAATCATCTATAGTAGATTTTATTTCAACTTCTTGTTTAACCTCGTAAATTCCACCTTTTTTTGGGGTCGTATGTATCGATTTGGCTCTAGAGTCGAGTGAATTCCATTGTTGTGAATTAATTGACATATTTTCTAGTGCATTCCAAGCTTCGTCTCCAATAAGGTGAAGAAATTTTCCACCATGCATTGATTGGATTAATTGGCGATTGTTTGGAGTTAAACCGTCATAATTATATTTTACCAAACGCCATATTTCAAAACCATGAAGGGGACACTTAAGAATTAAATCATTAAATCTTTCCCAACACTCATAAAATTCTTCATTTTTTTTTGGAAAAATTGTGATATTTCTCTTCTAAGACTATCAGTTTTGGACAATGGAAAAAATTTTGCGAGAAATTTATTCACTAGTTGGTCCCAATTAGTAATTGTTGTTGCTTGAAGAGAATTTAGCCAGAATTTTGCTTTATCTTTGAGAGAAAATGGAAATAGTCTATGTTTGACAGATTCATCAGAGAAATTTTGCAATCGGAAAGTAGAACAAATGTCGAGAAATTCCTTGACATGCATATAGGGATCTTCTCTTTCCAAACCGTGAAAAGATGGACGAAGTTGAATTATTGATGGTTTAAGTTCGAAATGAGTTGCATTAGTTGTAGGCAACACTATGCAACAAGGAGAATTAACACTCATTGGAGAAAAATATTCTATTAAAGTTTTCTCTTTTGCAGCTTGATTATTCCGATTTTCGATTTCGTCCATTTTTTGTATCGGTTTCGTTTGTTGAACTTCAATTTTACTCAAGGACAATCTTCTTCTCGTTAATCGACCTTTGTTATTTCGTTGCCAAAATTGCATTCACCAATATTTCAATTTTTTTAATTTTGCATACAAACCAAATTATGATAGTCGATCGAACTTCCAGATCGTTGGAGGCGTCACAACGTCGCACTTAAAATCCAACTTTCTTCGGCATGTACAACAGAGGCCTTTTTGCCAAAATTCAATCGATTTTCAAAATCAGTTTGTACAAGATTGATATTTAGCTTTTCTCTATTCAAATCGAACAAAGTAGTGAGTGAAAAATCTCAATCATTTGTTGAATCTTTTAAAGGATTTTATTGTTTTAATTATTTTTTATGAGTTTTTTATATTTTTATTATTATTAATAATAACAATGATAATTATTATAATAATTACTAATATTGTAGGATATAATAGATTGCAAAGGAATAAATTTACTAATTGATCTACGGAAGCAATATCTATTGATAAACTAAATTGTACGCCAAAAACATTGCAATTAAACGAAATGTCTAAGAATACTGTAAATAGAAAATAACAACTAAAAACACAATATAAATTTACCACTAGAATATTCTATTAAAACTAAAGACAAGGTATAAAAAATTAAAAAAAAATTCTTATTTTTTTTCTTCATTTTTTATATATTATATTTTTTTAAGTTTTTATATTTTTATATTTATTATAATTTTATTATATTTTTAGACTAATAAAATTGAGCTAATATATATATATATATATATATATATATATATATATATATCAAGATATATTATTTATTTTTTCACGGAAAAAAATTTAGATTTTTTTTAGATAAAAATAAAAATTACAAACTTTTATTTTATTTATGCAAACAATAAAAATAGTTTTTTTTATTACAAATTTTCGTTTCTTTTTTTTTTTTATAAATTTTTAGGTTTATAATTTTTTTAGTATTTTCCCTTTTTTATTAAAATATTGTAATTTATTTTTTTTAAAAAAAAAAATCTTTTTTTATTAAAAAAATTCAATGTTTTTTTATTATATATATTCCAGATTATTTAATTTATTAATTCTTAATCTCATTTTTTTTAGATTTTTTATGAAAAGTAAATTTTTTTTAAGAAAATAAACTTGCAGATTTTACTTTTTAAAAATAAAATAAATAATTCAGATTTTTATTTATTATAGAAAATAATATTCCAATTTTAGTTTTTAAATAAAAAAATAGTTTATAAATATATTCCAGAATTTTTATTATTTTTTTTCGAATTTAAATTAAAATTTTTAATATTTTTAATATTAATATTCCAAAATTACAAGAATATTACCTTAAAGTCTGATTTTTTTAACTTTCCAGATTTTTTCTAAAATAAAATAAATAAGTTCTGATTTTTTTAAAAAAAATTCAGATTTTTATATTTTTATATTTTTTGGACTTTTTTATTTTTTTGTTATTTTATTATTATTTTTAAGAAAATGAACAGTATTTTTTATTATTATTACTTATATTTTATATTTATTATTATTATAAGTTTTTATTATTTTTCAGAATTTTTTTATAAACATAAAAAGAAAATAAATTCTACTACTAACTACTCCGTGAAAATATATTATTTATTATCTGTATTATTATTATTTGAATTTTGGAAAAATATCGCCCTTGAACCAATTGATCTGTCTTGTACCGGTTGGTTAACCTGCAGATATAATTTAATTCCAATTAATTATCCAAAAATGACACAAAATTATAGAAAGTTCTAACAAAATGAAATAATATAAATATATGGTAAAATAAATAAATTATCACACAAAACACACAATTATATATATAAAATACTAATAAAAATATTACTCAAAATATACCAAACAAAATTCATTTTTTAATTATATACATGTAAAATTTACCACAATTCGTTTAAATTTACAATAATAATAACTTGTAAATATCTAAATATTTGGTTGTAATAATATCTGATTTTCCGCATATTTGAAAATTCAAACAGTACAAAATAAATACTAATAATAAAGTATAAGTAACAAAAAATTAAAAAATTTAATTCCACAAACTACAAACTCTAAACTTTTATTCCTAAACTAAAAATCAAATAAACAATAGATACTACGAAAATTGTTTAATTATGGAGATCACGATCCTTATGAAATATGTAATAGTTAATAATATTTACTTTTTGTATTTTGAGGTACTCAAACTGTAGGAGTTATTTCCGAAATATAGGCCTTCTCGAAGTCGACTGGACTCTGCGCCGAGGCACAAGACCTCCGGGCCGCGGTACACATTTTTCTTCAGCACTTCCTCCCCTACTGTACTCTGGGCCGCGACACAAGCCTGCCGGGCCGCGGCTGTAATACCCCGATTTTTCGGATATATTTTTCGTTTATCTGTTGGATATCGTTGATGGATATTTGTGCTTGAGAATGTTTTGAACGTTTGATAATGTTATTGAATGCGTATATGTATTCATTGTGCCGTATGTTTGATTGGTATGTCGAGATATTGGTTGAGGATAAGTGAATATGGCTAGGCACAGCAACGATAGCGCACGCTATAAGTGTTCATTAGCGCACGCTACTGGGTACAGGTAGCGCACGCTACGAAGTATTGATAGCGTACGCTAAGAGGTTCGGTTACGTACGCTAAGGAGGACCCCTAACGTACGTAACGACTTGCTGGGTTAGTTTCGGAATGTGGCCGATAGGTAGGCCCAGGTTGATTTTTATATTCAGTTAGCGCACGCTAACGCATGTTGGTTAGCGCACGCTAACATCAGATCGCCAATAATGGAATCTTAGCTTTCGGCGGGTGGACCCGGCCATGTTCGACGCGTGTCCAGATAAGGTCAACGAGTGTTTGTCATGTAGGGCTAGCGCACGCTAAACCGTATGGTTAGCGCACGCTAATTCCAGATCGGTCAAAGAAATCCCGGTAATCGCGGATGCTTTCGGCATGTGGGGGCACGATACTGTAGCAAGTCAACTTCGGATAGCGCACGCTAAGGTCAAGGACTTGCGTACGCTAGGCATGATGTTTTACGTACGTTAATGCATGGGCATTACGTACGTAAGCTAGTTTACGAAGCGAGGCAGTAGCCTCTGGGCTTCGATAGCGCACGCTAATAAAGTCAGTTAGCGCACGCTAAGGCTATAGCGCACGCTAAACATGAGATGTTAGCGCACGCTAATAATGAATATTATAAAAGGGGACAGACGGGTATTGTAAGGCATTTCATCCATTCTTCTTCCTTCACTCGGGAGAGAGAGAGTTGAGAGTTATTTGGGATTCTCAAACACTGTATAATGATGATCTTTAACAAGATTAAGATGGAGAGCTTGGATTCAAGCCTTGTTCTTCAAGTTGTTCATGATTCTTTGGATGGAGTTCTAGGGTTCTTCTTTTTGGTTCGTCTAAACCGGGTAATCTTCGTATTCCTTTGTTAATGGTTCGTTTTTCTTGGATGATTACATGTGAGGAACATGTTGGATAATCATATAACGATGTTATATGGGATTTTACGGATTTTGATAAGAACTTCGAATGTTTCTTCATATTATTAAAGATGATGATTCGTTTAAACCATTTTGAGATGGATTTCTGGATCATAATACGAGGTTGAATTCCAGATGATCCTTGTTACCGAGTTGGTCCGATTATTGACATGATTATTGTTCTAGGGTGATTAATCAATAGGTATAACTGTTGTGCTTTGTTGGAAGACCGTAGATTCGTTCGTTCCATCGATGGAAGAGCTCGTAGACGAGGCGATGAGTTCGGTGTTGGTTTTGTCATGTTGGTATCCGTGCAAGTGTTTACTTGTTCGGTTGTAATGTTTTGATGAGTAATTCCATTTACATTTCATAAGTATTTTATGTTGTATTGCATATTGACGAATGTTCAGTGATGTTCTAAAAGGATTAGAATGCACAGTTGATGATTGTTGAGATACTTGGACAATCTTGGGAAGATTGTAGTATTCGGATATTGTTGATGTCATTTTGGATATTCTTGGTATGTGGTATGCATTTCGGAAGGATGTCCGAATAGAGGTATGTTTTATGGCAATCGTACATAGAAGATTGTGTACGGGAAAGTATTCGGTATTGAGGTATTATGTGGTATTATCGTGATATTGGGATTTTGATGAGAATCGTTGGATTACCTAAGCGGTAAGGTTATCGTTGAAGTTATTATTCTCATGATGCATGGCATGTGAATATTTATGTTTATGTACTTGCGATTATTTATCGGGCATTATTGACCCGACTTGTGGGACTTGTTTTTCGTGTATTGAGGACTTTGATGGTAGCGGTCGTGAGGCGAGGATTCCGCATTTACATCGCTATGGCATATTGTTGGGGAATCGTGTATCTTGTCTGTGTATTAATTATTAATGTATATGTATCTTGGACTGTATTTTTATCCGCTGCGTGAGTTCTTTCAAATGGCTTTCGGCTTTATGCCAACTGAGTTTGATTTCGAAAACCGATTCCCTATACCGAGTTTTTGGCCTTGATTGTCTTGACGGTAGTTGGTGTTTTCAAATTATTTTGTGAGTTTTGGAAAATACTACCGTCATCGGCCTTCTTGTCGTTCTTGTAATTGGTTTTTAGCCTGGTGGGTTCCGGCGCGGGGCCCACGGCGTGTAATACTCCCGTATGGTTTTTGGGGTGTTACAAATATGGTATCGGAGCCCATGGTTTTGTGATAACCGGGCATGTGTGTTATGTGGCTCTACCAGTGTGGTAGTTGCGTGATTTTTTGTGTATCTAGATTTCTGGCTATTTTGGACTGTATTATTTTGGTTCCGTGTGATTTTTGAGTACTGTCGTGGTGATGTGTGGGTTTGGGGATTGTTGGTGTTCCCGAGACCGACGAGGCAGGGAGTGAACGCCGGTGCCGTGGTCATGTGCAATGTGCGGCTCCAATCGGGAAGTGAACGCCGGTGCGAGGCACGTGCAATGTGCGGCTTTCGATGTGGAGTGGAACGCCGGTGATACGTGCATGTGACAAGGAGCGGCTCATGCGCTTTAGGTGAGGAGACACAGCGTCACAGATCCCACAAAACTCGACAGTGCTCTAAACTTGTTGTGGTCTTGGCGGAGACCAATCGTTTTCAAATTGTGATTATTCCTGTTTTGGCAATCTTGTTGTGTCGAGATTTTTGAAATGGTGCCATATGCTAGTATCACGGGAGATCTTCGACTTCACAGACCTGTAAGTATATTATTCGGTATTTATTTGGTTGCCTTGGTGATTTGGATTTTCTGTTGAGATGTTTGTACAGAGATTGCAAGTCTCGAGGACGAAACTTATTTTTAAGGGGGGTAGAGTGTAATACCCCGATTTTTCGGATATATTTTTCGTTTATCTGTTGGATATCGTTGATGGATATTTGTGCTTGAATAATGTTATTGAATGCGTATATGTATTCATTGTGCCGTATGTTTGATTGGTATGTCGAGATATTGGTTGAGGATAAGTGAATATGGCTAGGCACAGCAACGATAGCGCACGCTATAAGTGTTCATTAGCGCACGCTACTGGGTACAGGTAGCGCACGCTACGAAGTATTGATAGCATACGCTAAGAGGTTCGGTTACGTACGCTAAGGAGGACCCCTAACGTACGTAACGACTTGCTGGGTTAGTTTCGGAAGGTGGCCGACAGGTAGGCCCAGGTTGATTTTTATATTCAGTTAGCGCACGCTAACGCATGTTGGTTAGCGCACGCTAACATCAGATAGCCAATAATGGAATCTTAGCTTTTGGCGGGTGGACCCGGCCATGTTCGACGCGTGTCCAGATAAGGTCAACGAGTGTTTGTCATGTAGGGCTAGCGCACGCTAAACCGTATGGTTAGCGCACGCTAATTCCAGATCGGTCAAAGAAATCCCGGTAATCGCGGATGCTTTCGGCATGTGGGGGCACAATACTGTAGCAAGTCAACTTTGGATAGCGCACGCTAAGGTCAAGGACTTGCGTACGCTAGGCATGATGTTTTACGTACGTTAATGCATGGGCATTACGTACGTAAGCTAGTTTACGAAGCGAGGCAGTAGCCTCTGGGCTTCGATAGCGCACGCTAACAAAGTCAGTTAGCGCACGCTAAACATGAGATGTTAGCGCACGCTAATAATGAATATTATAAAAGGGGACAGACGGGTATTGTAAGGCATTTCGTCCATTCTTCTTCCTTCACTCGGGAGAGAGAGAGTTGAGAGTTATTTGGGATTCTCAAACACTGTATAATGATGATCTTTAACAAGATTAAGATGGAGAGCTTGGATTCAAGCCTTGTTCTTCAAGTTGTTCATGATTCTTTGGATGGAGTTCTAGGGTTCTTCTTTTTGGTTCGTCTAAACCGGGTAATCTTCGTATTCCTTTGTTAATGGTTCGTTTTTCTTGGATGATTACATGTGAGGAACATGTTGGATAATCATATAACGATGTTATATGGGATTTTACGGATTTTGATAAGAACTTCGAATGTTTCTTCATATTATTAAAGATGATGATTTGTTTAAACCATTTTGAGATGGATTTCTGGATCATAATACGAGGTTGAATTCCAGATTGTGCATGTTATGATCCTTGTTACCGAGTTGGTCCGATTATTGACATGATTATTGTTCTAGGGTGATTAATCAATAGGTATAATCATGTGCTTCGTTGGAAGACCGTAGATTCGTTCCGAAATTTGAAGAGCTCGTAGACGAGGGCGATGAGTTCGGTGTTGGTTTTGTCATGTTGGTATCCAGGCAAGTGTTTACTTGTTCGGTTGTAATGTTTTGATGAGTAATTCCATTTACATTTCATAAGTATTTTATGTTGTATTGCATATTGACGAATGTTCAGTGATGTTCTAAAAGGATTAGAATGCACAGTTGATGATTGTTGAGATACTTGGACAATCTTGGGAAGATTGTAGTATTCGGATATTGTTGATGTCATTTTGGATATTCTTGGTATGTGGTATGCATTTCGGAAGGATGTCCGAATAGAGGTATGTTTTATGGCAATCGTACATAGAAGATTGTGTACGGGAAAGTATTCGGTATTGAGGTATTATGTGGTATTATCGTGATATTGGGATTTTGATGAGAATCGTTGGATTACCGGAAGCGGTAAGGTTATCGTTGAAGTTATTATTCTCATGATGCATGGCATGTGAATATTTATGTTTATGTACTTGCGATTATTTATCGGGCATTATTGCTGACCCCGTTGTGGGACTTGTTTTTCAGGTATTGAGGACT